>CM044325.1:0-9940000 GCA_024291935.2 Okapia johnstoni | reverse complement strand
ATAAATCTAGGGCAAAGGCAACACTGCCCGCACTCACTAAAAAACGAGTAAACAAACAAAACTCTAGACAGATCCTTCCCTTGAAAGAAACAGTGGTGGCAATCCTCTAAATTAGACAACTTGGTCTCTCAGGCCTGAAATCTTTTCAACTCCAGAAAGAAAGCCCATGTTTGTGAACCCATCACTCAAGTCCTCATCAATTTCAGTTTATTGTACAAATTGTTGGTGAGGCTGAAATGGTTTCTTATTTTCCATATAATGTTCTCACTGATAGATTCATCAGGAAGTAGAAATGAGAAGTTTGAATCAAGAATATAAACACAGAGTTGCTTTCTGGACTGTGGGAAGTAAGAATCTGGCACAATGGTACATATAGCCAGATTCCACAGTTTTCCAGGGTTAGAGAGTCAAGGGATTTGTGAGAGCTGCTTTTCTGATATTTAAAATATCCTTCATTCCCTAAAAAATAAGAACATTAATTAATCCATTAGTCATATCAGATAGCAATATGGCCAGATTTTATCAGTGAAGTTTATAGTCATGGGTTCATTCAAGCTTCTGCTCATCTTAGGTAATTCATGACTCTTGAGTATTTTTGTGTCCTTGATTCCCACTCAGATGAAGAGCAAGAACCATAGGGGGGAAAAAAAAAGACTTTAAAGGTAGCATTATAGCCGGTCCCATAGCATCCTTCACCTATGGCAATCAGAGGCACCCAGCATCCTTGGAACTCTCCCAGTCAAGGAAATCAGCCTTGCAGGATAGCAGATGCCACTGTTACCTGGCTCTCAATGTCTAACAGTGCTATTGGAACATGGGGACACTTCTCTTACAGTTCAACATCAACCCATCCCCTGGCCGCAGAAACCCCACATGTCTAATCTCTGCCCTATACTGTGTTCAAAGAACTTTGCAAAAACATAAAATCATGACCCTCATGTGCATATAAAAATGTACACATGTTCAAGAATTAATTTTGCTTAAATGTTATGAGGGAGGACTTCCCTGGCAGTCCAGTGGTTAAGACTCCACGCTTCCACTGCAAAACACACAGGTTTGATCCCAGTCTGGGAAGCAAGATTCCACATGCTGTGTGACTCAGCCCCCCCAAAAAATGTTATGAGGGAACCAAGAAGATGTTTTATGAGTTCAAAGTCAAAATAATACAAAATTATATGGAATAAAGGAAAGTTGAGCTAAATTGCAAATGAAGACAAACTGACTTTTCCACTGGAAGAGGGAAGTCAGTTCTACTGAACAAAATAGAATTTGCACATCCATCAGCTCCTTACAATTCATAGGGGTGCAAAATAGCTCACAACAATGAACAGGACTAGAATCAAACAGCCAGATCTGTGTGTTATAGATCATGAATAGTTTCCCACTGAAGTACTATTTTTTAAATATGAAAACTGTCCTAATAATTTTTATGCAATTCTAAATTGCAAAAAAACGCCCTGAAAAATGAAAGCTATTTTGTATATGTCTGGCATTTATATATACCTCTTGTGTGAAAACCAATTTGTTTTAGTGCAGAAATATTAATATTTTTATTATAAGTATTTCCAGATTCCTCTGGAGGTGTTACATACTATATAACATATTTACATATTTACATATTCAGAAATCTGCTGACTTCCTAAACCCTTCAGATTCCTAGTGATGGTGTGCTGGAGTCAGCTTTTGCCTCAGTCAATCATATGCTTTTCTTCCCAACTTCATGTCAGTAATTCCAACTTCATAACTTGAAATTAGCCAAGGTTGGAGTATTTATACAGGAAAATAGGCAAATGCTACAAATCAGGAATTTCTTGTGTGTGTGTGTATGTTCTGAGAACTGGTTGTTAAACAGTTACCACCACACCACTGCCCCAAGGGGTTCAGATAGGGGATTATATGCCTGCATCCCAACTTGCACGGTCTATGTGAGAATAAATAAGCTATACTCCCTGACCTTGAGGAGTTCACAATCCAGTGAGGAGCTGTGGTCTTATAAATAAATTTACATATTTATAAATGTAATGTTCTACAGTTTATGCTTCTCTCAAAGAGGCTCTTTCACAACAGATTTGTGCCTACTGTCCATCATGAAATAGATTACACCTGCATGTGTGCATGCGAAGTCGCTTCAGTCATGTCTGACTCTCTGCAACCCTATGGACCGAAGCCCATTAGGCTCTTCTGTCCATGGGATTCTCCAGGTAAGAATACTGGAGTGGATTGCCATGTCCTCTCCTGGGGATCTTCCTGACCTAGGGATCAAACCCATGTCTCAGTCTCCGACACTGACAGGAAGATTCTTTACCACTAGTGCCACCTGGGAAGCCCTATATTACATCTAGATCAACTCAATTCAAGAAACATGCAGGGACATAAGGCCACTAGATGCTTCAAAAGATATACACAGTAAATCACATAGGAGATTTAACTGAAATGTAAAACCACACGTTTTACTGAGTAATAAATTGTGATAAGGGCTAAAAGCTTCCCCTCAAATACTGATGTTTGGAGAGAAACAAATTACATAATTAAAAGACAATGTATGAATTTTCTATTTACTTCACACTGTGAACATTAACATTAGTCTTGTCTTTAATGGGAGAGTCTTTCATATATTAAGACATATTTCCAAACACTATGTGCTCAGCACTTTGTTAGGTATCAGAGTTTCAACAACAAATAAATGTTGCATTCTGTCCCTTAGGAATTTTTGTTCTACTGGAAAAAGATAATATAAGCAAATAATCCTGATGATATCCTATCATGCCTGATATAAGTACTAGGCTGAATACAGTGAGAAGCAGTTGGCTCTGTGAGAAAGAGCGGGGGAAATCATTTCAAAGAGCTGGCAATACCATTAAAGAAGAATAAGATTTTGTCAGAGAAATGAGGAAGGACATTCTTGTCAGAGGGAACAATATACACAAAATTCATCACACACAAGATAGAGTTCTTTAGGAAAAAATATAATGAGTTCAGGGACTTCTCTGGTGGTCCACTGGTTAAGACTTAGCCTTCCAGGGTAGGGGTTCAGGTTAGATCCCTGGTCAGGAAGCTAAGATCCCGCATGCCTCATAGCCAAAAAACCAGAACATAAAACAGAAGTAATTATTGTAACACATGCAATAAAGAATTTAAAAATGGTCCATACCAAAAAAAAAAATCTTAAAAAATAGATCAGTTCAAGAACAGGATGGAGGTTAAGATTTCTGAATATCTTCAAGAAAGGAGACAAAAGACCTTACTTTTAAGGTATAAGATACAAGGCTTATCTTGTATGTAAAGATTCTATTAAGCAGAGGAGAATAGGAAAAAAAAATTTTTCTGGCTATACAGGTACAGAATGCAGAGGTTATAAGCTTTCTGAGCTGACCTGAAGTCTCTAGAGAGTAACCACTTTGAGGACAGGAAACATTTCATATTATTCATATTTTAACTTTTGGACTTAATCGAAACATCTCACACATGGCAGACAATCATTAAATAACTGGTGAACTGAAGAAGGGAAAAATCAACACAAAAACGTGGTCATTCACTTTCTAGTTTTCTTTGCCTGCTGCAGTATGCTATCTATATTCTTCAAAGGGATGGAATTCTCTCCCCTCTTGGTCTCCTTGGCTCTAATCTCTCTTCTTGTTGAATGCATCTCCTACCAGTCTCCCTGTCCACCCTTGAAGTCCTCCTTGTTCTTCCTGAGCACAGCAGGGAAAGCCCCTTCATGATCTTTCCCCTGAGGGCATTTGTATTTCTGTTCTTCCTGCTAGAGTGGCTATCATGATCACCCGCTCAAAAATAGCACTCTCCATCTCCCAACACACTCTAAATCCTTACTATGTTTTTATTCATCACAACTTGACATTACATTGCACGTTTGTTATTTCCCCCATTCTTATATACGCCCCCTATTGGCTGACCCTGTGTATTGCTCTCTCTTTTATTCTCAGCACCTAAATCAGTGCCTGGCACGTGAAGTTTCATAGCAGATTATTAAGTAAGAGAATAAAAGGAAAAATTGCCCTCTTTGATGATGATTTATGAGAAGTTTCCTTGTATTTTTTGAAAACTAATGCTTTATCTTAATAAACGCTAATAAAATAAAATCAAACAAAAAATCACACTTGAATTGTAAAGAGACTTTAAAGGATATGAAAAAATGCTTCATATAATAGGAAGTAAATATATTTTAAACATTTAAGTACTAAGGAAAATCAACAAACTACCAAGAGACAAAATAAAAGGTTAATTTTAAATGTGCTAGCTGTACACAAAAGGCCACCTTCCTCTACTTCCTTAAAATTTTAGTTTTGGTTTGGAGGCTACACTGAGTTCCAAACACAAGATTGCATTTTCCAGAGTGTTCTCTACCTAGGTATAGTTATATGATTAAAATCGAACTAAATGATATATACATTAAAGTGTCCTATAAGAATACCAAGAATTATGTTTTAAAGGAGTAAATTCAGATTAGAGATGACCTCAAAATGTTCTTCCTCCATTTTTCCTTTCTGCTTCCTGGAATGTGGACATAATGGCTGGAGCTTTAGCAACCTTCAAGGACTATACTTTGACCTTAGGCTGAAAGCCTTGTGCTAAAATATTGGAGCAGAGCCAGAGAATAAACTTGAATCCCTTATGTCTCTATGTAGCCCTCATACCAACTTTGCATTATTTTCTGACTTCTCTATGAAACAGAATAACCTTTGTATGCTGAGGTCACTGCAATTTTTAGTTTTCTTCGATATTCATGAAATAAAGTTCATATTTTATGTAAATATCTTAAAATATCCTTAACAGCATGTTTACTGGCCTCGGAGTGCACTTACCAGGTTGGGCAGTAAATGTGGAAAACATGCTTACCAGTCTCAGTAGTGAGTCTGAGTGATCTAAAGTACTGTTGTTGCATTATTGTTCTGACTGCAATTGTTGATATATTCACCACCTGTTTAGGTAAGGACATCTGTCAATTTTCATGACTTCACTAAGTCCTGCATAAATATTAATTAAGCACAATAGCTCTGAAAAACAAACTAAATGCTTGTTATTGTGGATTTAGGAACAAAGCACTCAGGGTAATTACATGCTTAGATTGGAAACTTCTTGTAGTTTGTAAAAACACACAATTCTTACATGGCCTAAGCAAGATAAACACAAAGAAAAGAATTATAAGAGCATTAAAAAAAAAATCTCTGAATCTACTAGGAAGCTAAACATTTGGGAATTAAAATGATTTGTCATATCTATTCTAGTATGTGCAAAGAGTTACATTGAGGATTTGCTGGTAATGAAAAGGTAATAATAATAATAGCCAATACTTCTAACAATAGCCACTGTGTGCAACATTCTAACAAGCTCTTTAATGTTTTAAATGTAGATTACATGTAGGCTCTTTACAAATGCTCAGTGATGAATAAACGCCATAGCAGCCTTTTGAGGTAGATACTATCATTATCCTTGTTTTTCTAATGAGCAAATGGAGGTGCAGAGATGTCATAACTTGCTCAAAGTCCCACATATAGTAAACACCGAAACCAGGATTGGATTCCAAGCAAGGAAGCCACAGATTCTGTGTGCTTGGCCATCACGCTATGTCACCACTACAGGATGGCTGTGAAGAAACCACAACTCAGGGAGCATCACTGAGAAATTCTAGTGAGGTGACTGAGCTGGAAATAGCACCAACTAAAGGAAGCTAGATGATGACGCCCACACCATAGAGAATGAGATTTAAATCTAGAGGTTTAGGCTATACATCTTGGAATCAGGATGTCCACAACACCTGCCCTGTTCTCTTGATAAAAGCTGAATGTCCCACAACAATTAAAAGCTAAACTCAACTTAGACCAACCATTCTCAACCCATTTTCTAAAATACCACTGGACTCCTATGTTGAGGAGTGTCTCAAGTAACTTGTTATCATATGTGTCCAAGTAGCAAAGTTTGGAAAAAATGTCTTCATTCTTTTTTTTGTAATTTTTGATATGAACCTTTAGTGCAGTATAATTGCTTTACAATGTTGTGTTAGTCTCTGCTGTACAACAAAGTGGATTTGCTGTATGTATACATATATCCCCTCCCTTTTAAGCCCTTCTTCAGCCCCTCCCCCCACCATCCCATCCATCTAGGTCCCCACAGAGCAGAGAACTGACCTCCCTGTGCTATACAGCAGGTTCCTACTAGCTCTCTGTTTTACACATGGTAGTCTACTTATGTTACAGCTGTTTTCTCAATTTACCCCAACCTCCCCTTCCCCCACCCTGTGTCCACAAGTCCATACTCGATGCCTGCTTCTCTATTCCTGCCCTACAAATAGATTCACCAGTACCATTCTTTCAGACTCCATGCATGTGCCCTATAAGATACAATGTTACAAACAGGATATTCACGACTCTGCCGGTCACTGCTTTTCTCATTAAGTTTTTTTTTAGTTTCTTCACTGAGTAAGATCAAAAGGAATGGCATTTTGGCTAATGTGATGCAACTGGCTATTGTCAGCATCTATGGGGATATGTCATATGAGGATCATCTATGGGCAAAAAGTTGGAAGAACTGGTGTAGTGGAAAGAACACCAGACTGGAGTCAAGAGGGCAGGAATCTTGGCTCTGCTATTTAATAGCTGAATGACAATAACCAGATTCTCTTGAACTGTGATGACCTCTCTTTGCTGGTAGGCATAATAAAAAAAAGAACTGGAACTAGATCAAGCTGGAACACCTTGATCCCCAAGGTCTGCTTCCTCTCTTAAAATCATGATGTTCTGATATATAAAACCCCCACTCAGAAAGCTGTGAGCAAAGGCAGATCTCACCCCACGTGACAAAGTAAGGTTGCAGCATTAAATAAATTAAGAATTGAGTTTCTTTCTTTTCTGGGCTTCCCTGGTAGCTCAGCTGGTAAAGAATCCGCCTGCAAAACAAGAGACCCCAGTTGGATTCCTGAGTCAGGAGGATCTGCTGGAGAAGGGATAGACTATACACTCCAGTATTCTTGGGCTTCCCTGGTGGCTTAGATGGTAAAGAACCCACCTGCAATGCAGAAGACCTGGGTTTGATCCCTGGGTTGGGAAGATCCCCTGGAGAAGGGAATGACTACTCACTCCACTATTCTTGCCTGGAGAATTCCATGGACAGAGGAGCCTGGCGGGCTGCAGTCCATGGGGTCACAAAGAGTCAGACACAACTGAGCGACTTTCGCTTTCTTACTTCTTTTCTATCAACTGTTGCATTAAGCATCTAATATATGCCAAGTTTTCTGCACTGTGATTTATATGCTTTGTGCTGTGATCAGTAGTAGTGTCAGACTCTTTGTGACCCCATGAACTGTAACCTGCCAGGCTCCTCTCTCCATAGAATTTTCCAGGGAAGAAAACTGAGCAGGTTGTCATTTCCTGCTCCAGGGGATCTTCCCAACCGGGCAATCAAACCTGTGTCTCCTGCATTGGCAGGCAGATGTTTTACCACTGCACCACCTGAGAAGTCCCACGTTTTACACATACAGTAATATTTATTACAACTTATGTGGTAGATAACATGATCTCAAAAGAGGGGGAAAAAACAGGGAGCTCCTAGAGGATTTAAGTACTCACTCAGACTCAAACATCTAGAAAACAGTAAAAAACCCACAGTTCATTAGTTGGAATAAAGGGTATTTAAACTCAGACTAAACTCCATGTTATGGACTGAATTGAGTCCACCACCATAAAAATTGATATGTTGAAGCCCTAATTCCCAGTGTGACTGTATTTGAATATAGGGCCTTCGTAGAAGTAATTAAGGTTAAGTAAGGTCATAAGGGGTCTTCCCTGGTAGCTGAGTGGTAAAGAATCTGCCTGCAATACAGGAGATCCTGGTTCCATCCCTGGGTTGGGAAGATCTTCTGGAGGAGGGCATGGCAACCCATTCTAGTATACTTGCCTAGAGAATCCCATGGTGAGAGGAGCCTGGCAGGCTTCAGTCCATAGGGTTGACACAGAGTTGGACCTGACTGAAGCTATTAAGCAGTAGCAGCAGTAAAGTCATAAGGGTGGGACCCTGATCCTATAGGAATAGTGTCCTTATAAGAAGAATCATACACACTCTCCCTCTACCAGGTAAGGACACATGTAGGAAGATGGCCATTCGCAAGGCAAGAAGGCAGCTCTCATCAAAGCCCAACATGCTGGTAGCCTAATCTCAAACTTTCAGCCTCCACAACTATGAGAAAATAAATTTCTATTGTATAAGCCACCCAGTCCACGATATTTTGTTAGGGCACCCCCAAAAGATCCATACTCAGTCAGACTAAATTCAGCCCTGGGAGTGTCACTGATTAGTTTCATTAACTGCTATCCAGATAGCTCTTGGGATTACAATGGTTGTTGAACAATTTTAGGAAAATTCATTAGATTGATTAGTTCAATTAACTCAGAGACCAACATATTAAAACAAGCAGGAAACTCCTGCTGTGTCCAAGAAATAAATAATAGACACATCCCAGACCTTGACTGAATGAGGGGCCCATGGAAATTTACCTATGAAGTAAAAGACACTGAGACAGTCTGGGAAAAGACCAAGATCAGGACTGGTTCAAGAAAAAAAAATAAATTAATTAATAAATTAAAGAATTAAAAAACTGCTAGGAAGGCAAAAAGACTAAGGAGAGATCTCAAAGAACAGGAACTTTCTGGCAAGCCCAAAGATCAAAGAACTAAGAGAGAAATTCTTAGTTTTTAAGCATTCAAGAAAACCAAGAGGGAAAAGATCTATGAGCTGAGAAATATGGCCTTCTTTGTTCAAAGCTGGTAATGGGATTCATCTGTTTTTGTGAGCAAATGGACCAACTAAGAAAAATAAGATGGGGAAGGCCCCTTGTTAAAAGTGAGTATTCTATTAGAACTAAAAGATGTCTATATGTATGGCTGAGTTGCTTTGCTGTGTATATGAAACTATCACAACATTGTTAATCAGCTGTAAGAATGAAATATTGCCATTTGAAGCAACATGGATTGACATAGACAGCATTATACTTATTGAAGTCAGAGAAAGACAACTGCTAATGGTATCATATGTGGAATCTAAAAATACAGCTGAATCTTTATACAAAAGAGAGACAGACTCACAGACATAGAAAACAAACAAGGTCACCAAAGGGGAGGGGGGAGGGAAGAACAAGAACGGAAGATAATAGATACAAGTTACTATACATAAAATAGATAAGCAACAGAGGTTTACTATATGGCACAGGCATTTATATTTCATATCTTGGAATAACTTAAAATGAAATATAATCTGAAAAAAATAACTGAATCACTTTGCTGTAGACCTGAAATTCACATGAAATTATAAATTATTTATACTTCAGTTTTAAAAAGTTACTATTCAGCCACTGATCCCTTTATTATATTATCTTGGGGTGCCATTCTTATTATCCACTGTTTTGGGTAAAGTTTTTATTTAAGTGTGAAAGTACAGGCTTTATCTCCTTCTCTTTCCCTTGCATTTCATTTAATTTCAACTGAACGGTGTAACTGCTAAAACTACAGATTTCTACTATGACTAGAACCCCAGACCAACTGTGACTTTTATATTTGCTGCTAAAACTTATCTAACAAAGACAACCCTTCCCATTTTATTTGTGGTGGAGGATGGGTGGGTTGTTCTTTTGACCATCACAAGCCCTCATGTCCTCAGGGCTAAAACACCCACAATGCTTTCCAAAGTTAGCCAGCCAAAAAGACCAAGACACCAACAGGACAGTGATGCCCCTTATTCTCTCCCTGATATTTCCTATTTTCTGTGGATCAGCATTTACCTAGCAGGTACAAAGTAGCACCTCCCAGGATTTTACTTTTTGTCCCACTGGGTTTCTTTTCCAGAAGGAAGACAAGGCTTTTATGACACCAGGTGGATCAATGAATTAGAACAGACCACCTCTCTTCTAAAATGAAACCCATAAGGGGTCGATGGTAGACAAGGGAGCAGGGAAACCCAAAATGAACATGAAACGTTGAGAGAAGGAGCCAGCGAACTCCCAGAAACTAGAACAAAGATAATATCTTTCTGTGAATATCATCAGTTATGAAATAAAAAGCGAAAGTGAAAACAAACTACATTATCAACATGCCTGTCAATGTTCTGCACTAAGTTGTCCTTGGTTACAAGTCGTCCAAGTAATGGGAAGACCTCAAGTTCTTTAGAAGCGGGAGGATATGGGGATAGACAACAAGATGCCAAAGTCAATCTTTTTAAAAACACTGATTACAGGCAGACAGCAGTCCTCACAAGCATCTGAGGAAATCCAGGATCATTTTCAGTTCTGGGGAAGGAAGTCATTAGGAGGTTAATCAATTTTCCTGTTAGCTCATTAATAACAGTATCTGGTTGCATGTAATCTGTAAATTATGGAAGATCAAAATTTAGGAGTGGTGTGGTTGGAAAGACAGAAGGAGCATAAGGTTTAGAAAATCTATTTTATTATACCGCATGGAATTAATACGCCAAATAATGTCTTCCATTTCCTGCTTACACATGCAGAAACATTGATAAAATGATTAATGATAGCTAGAACTTATGAATAATTCTTCTGTTCTAAGCACTTTGTTGCATGCTTACATGGATCATCTCATATAATACAGTAACTGTGGAGCATATTTAATATTAATATATTTCCTCATTTTGATTAACTTTTAAAGTTTTTCATTTTTAAAATAAACGGAAGTTAAATATTTTAGAATGATTAATAAAATAAACAGTGTACTATATACTAAGTGTCTAGATCCAGGTCCTAAATAAATCTTAAGTGAATGCTAAAAACAAAAATCTCTATTTTACAGTCAAGGAAATGAAGGGCCAGCAAGAATAACTTCTGTAAGAAATAGTTCATGTCTTTTTTGTGGTTTTTCTTTTAGTCACTAAGTCATGCACAACTCTTTTGTGACATCATAGACTATAGCCCACCAGGCTCATCGGTCCATGAGATTTTCCAGGCAAGAATACTGGAGTGAGATGCCATTTCCTTCCCCAGGTGATCTTCCTGACCCAGGGATCAAACCCTTGTCTCCTGCATTTTCAGGTGGATTCTTTACCACCGAGCCACCAGGGAAGCCCCTAGAAATAGTGAATACAGATAATAAATAGCAAAACTAGAATGTAAAAACATCATTTTATATTTTTTTCATATATCAATAATTGGAGACAGAATATGATGGAAAGAACATAGATTTTACAGTTAAAAATGATCTGGATTGAGTACTGTTTCTATTATGTACTAGTGTGTGTTAAGATATATTTTATATCTCCTTAATTTTCTTATTTTCAAAATACAAGCAATTTTAGACACTTTGCAAGTTTGGTACACAAAAAAAATGAAGTGATATAATGCATGGACAATGAGTAATATATATCTATAAGGAAATAATAACAGACTTTCTTCATTATTTTGTCCATATAATAAATTCATTGAGTGTCACTCAAAAATAACAGACAGTATTACTATATTTACAGACCCTGGCACATGGTGGGTACTCAAATAATATTAATGTATTTTCTCATCTCTCTTTATGCAACGACTACAAAAGCAGAGACATTACTCTGCCAACAAAGGTCCGTCTAGTCAAGGCTATGGTTTTTCCAGTGGTCATGTATGGATGTGAGAGTTGGACGGTGAAGAAAGCTGAGTGCTGCAGAATTGATGCTTTTGAACTGTGGTGTTGGAGAAGACTCTTGAGAGTCCCTTGGACTGCAAGGAGATCCAACCAGTCCATCCTAAAGGAGATCAGTCCTGGATGTTCATTGGAAGGACTGATGTGGAAGCTGAAACTCCAATACTTTGGCCACCTGATGCGAAGAGCTGACTCATTGGAAAAGACCCTAATGCTGGGAAGGATTGGGGGCAGGAGGAGAAGGGGATGACAGAGGATGAGATGGTTGGATGGCGTCACCGACTCGATGGACATGGGTTTGGGTAGACTCCGGGAATTGGCGATGGACAGGGAGGCCTGGCGTGCTGCGATTCATGGGGTCGCAGAGAGTCGGACATGACTGAGCGACTGAACTGAACTGAACTGACACATTCCTGACATAACTATTGAGCCAAACAGATAAAATAAGAAAACAAATTTAAAAAGCAGCAATTTTAAAATACTGAAGCTTAATTGAATAAAAATATGACCCTGAATATACATTTTAAGGGTTTCCCAGGTGGCTCAGTGGTAAAGAATCTGCCTGTCAATGCAGGAAATGCAAGAGACCTGGGTTCAGTCCCTGGGTGAAGAAGATCCCCCAGGGTAAGAAATGGTAACCCATGCTAGTATTCTTGCTTGGAAAATTCCATGGACAGAGGAGCCTGGCAAGTCTCAGAGTTGAATGTGACTGAGTGATTGACTGACTGACTGACGGACACTATTTTTAATTAAAGATAAACTTTGGATAACTACTCTTACAAAGCAATTAGGATCCTTTTTAAAATAAAGCCATAGGTAAAGCCAAAATCTAAGATAAAAGTTTGCTGTATGGCAGCTAAGTACCAAGAGGCTTGAAAATGTGACAGATATTACAGTGAGATGAAATTCAAGACAAACTTCCCTACCATCTTGTACAGTTTGATGTGATAAAACCTCTAAATTCTAAAATGTTTTGCACTCAGATCTCCTTCTGTGCCACAACCTATAACTCTCATTAATTTTACAGAATTGTCTGCCTATAAAAACTGGCACGTTTTCTTCCACAACACGTTTCCATTAGATTTAAATTTTAAAGATAAACTCAGTCAATCCCAAGGGGGAAAACTAATTTGCTGGGGTAAGGAGAGGCCTAAAGAGGGTTGTGGTCATCAGTATTACTCAGCATGGAGGGGAAATGCATGTTGAAGAGTTACCTAGAGAATCACTGAATATTTAAAATTCTAGACTCAATTATGAAATACAAATGTGACCTCATAAAATATTCTAGCTGACCTAGAGGTCCACAAAGGACTTTGGAGTAACCAAGAGGCTCTTGTGAGTTTTGAACCTTAAATCTTCAGACTAAGAATTTATACATATTCATCCATGCATGCCTGCGTGCTGTCATTTCAGTCGTGTCTGATTCTCTGTGACCCCATGGACTGCAGCCCGCCGAGATCCTCTGTCCATGGGATTCTCCAGGGAACAATACTGGAGTGGGTTGCCATGCCCTCCGCCAGGGGATCTTCCCGACCCAGGGATCAAACCTGCATCTCTTATGTCTCCTGCATTGCCAGGTGGGTTCTTTACCACTAACTTCATCTGGGAAGTCCCACATATTCACACACACGTAATTAAATGTCGTCTAGAGTTCCTGATACTTTATCCCATCTCCCACTTTCAGTCCATTCACCCTTAACGCTCTTGCATCTACAGTGGTTTACATTGCCATTCTTCTTTCAAGACACATAGCAACCACTTGAAGGTCTTAGCAGTTCCCACTTGCTATGCCCAGGAAAATTTTCTTCTAAATATCTGCATGACATATTCTTTCACCTCTTTTTTTTCACCAAATGTCTCTTCAAGATATCTTTTCTGATCACTCTATTTATAATTTCCATTATTTCTCTACACCCTGTCCACCTCTTCATATAGGCTCTGAATCCTCAAACTACCTAGACCTTTGCTCTCCAATATGGTAGCTACTACCCTATGTGTTTAAGCTTCTATTTGAATGAGCTAAAGTGAAATAATATTTATAATTTAGCCCTTCAGTCAAACTAGGCTTCTTTCAAGGGTTTAATAGCCACTCGTGGCCAGTGACTATCATACTGGACAGCACAGCTATAGAATATCTGATAATGAAGAAATTCCTATAAGACAATGTTGCTCTAAACATATATATACACTTTATAAAGACTACTTTCATATTCCTGTCTACCAACCTACCCATATACATCCTAAATTGTAAGCTCTGAAAAAGTCAGAACTATTGTCTGTTTTGTTGACTGCCTTATTCTCAATACCTAGAATAGTACTTGGTCCAGAGCAGATATTCAATTAATATTTGTTGAGTGAATATATGGATTAAATCATAACCACTCATTGTGGTCAGTCACTCAGTCATGCCTGACTCTTTGTGGCCCCATGGACTGTAGCCTGTCAGGTTCTTCTGTCTGTGGAATTTTTCAGGCAAGAATACTGGAGTAGGTTGCCACTTCTTACTCCAGGGGATCTTCCTGATCCAGGGATTGAACCCACGTCTCTTGTGTCTCCTACACTGGCAGGCAGATTCTCTACCACTAGTGCCACCTGGAAGCCCAATCATTCATTATTCCCCTTAAAAAAAGTCAGAAATTGTAGAGTAATTGAATCACCTCTCCTTGGAGGGAATTTTAGCATGTCAAATATCCCTTAGCTGCATTTCACCAGGATCACTTTATATACTGTTTATAATTGTTCAAACACCACTGAACGTTACATCTTTTAAGACTATGGTTTCCTGTAATCACTTGTCATTTGTGCTAGAGTGAGAATCACTGAAATGTGTCTAGATTTATGGCAGAAAAGTCTGTCAGCTCCTAAGCCTGCCAAAGACTGCTAACCATCATAAAAATTTTAGGAATTGAGCATTTAATTTGAATAGATTTATCATATCCATACCACACCATGGAACATACATGTAGATTACTGATGGATGGAGACCATTAGTCAGTCTATTTCATTTCATATTTTAAGTACACATTTGCCCTGTAAAATTCATTTTTTTTCCTATTTGTACTTATTAGAATGAAAGCCTAAGTGTGAGTGATCATGCTCTTCTTTGGGTGACCTTGCAAAGAACAAAAAGGACTCCTGAAACTCTAATTCATTACTGTCAGTACTGTTCAGGATCATTTGACATGTATTAAAAATCCTTATCACTAGTCAAAGCAACATCTTTCAAGTTGGATCTAAATTTAAAAAGCTCTAGATCTGTAGGTATCCATTTTTTTTTTAATTTTGGAGATCTGAGTTTATCATATTTTCTTTACTCTAAACAAACCTTAGTTCAGATGGTAAAGAGTCTGCCTGCAATGCCCGAGACCAGAGTTCAATTCCTGGGTTGGGAAGATCCCCTGCAGAACGAAATGGAAACCCACTCCAGTCTTCTTTCCTGGAGAATTCCATGTACAGAGAAACCTGGCGGGCTACAGTCCACGTGGTCTCAAAGAGTCAAAAACGACTGCACGACAAACACTTCACTTCAAACAAAACGGAACTTCACAGAATATTAAAAATCACACAAAACATTTAAATAAAAATACTTAAAAGAAAAATCACACACAACCTTATAATCTGAATATAATATTTGTTAATATTTTGGCATATTTCTCTGTTGTTTGCTGTCTCCTTCCATCCCTGTTTTTTAAATGCATACTTAATTCTATATATCTCTAATTGACTTTCAGCTTTCCCCTCTTAACACTATAATAGTCCTTGGCATTCATGTGTTCAACTGTTGTTACTTTATTTCAAATTGCCCTGACCCATAATGACTTATATTTTCTAAGATACAAATCTGAATCATGCATGGAATGTGAATAATTTAAGCTGATGAATGAGTCTATTAGATTGCCTATAATTTGAACCTTGATGTGGCTCTATTGCTCTGTCCTCGCTGCTGGATATGTAATGACTTGCATTCATGGTGAAGCTGCCATTGGGAGGTGGAATACAGTGAAGAGAACCAGTCACACTTGGGTTCAGATACAATTTCCATCCTTCCACTGAATCTGTGGATATTCACTTAACCAGGCATGATACTAGCTTCTGGATAGACAGACAGCTGATTCTGACTAGAGCATTCTATGATCCTACTGTTGTGGTCATCTGATCCTCACAACCAGTATTATCTCTGCTACATTGTTAATAAAATAGACACAAAGTGAAAGCAAATAATTTACAAGTGATGAAGCAATGGCTCCAACTCAGGCATTCTGACTTGTTTCCCTCCCCTTAACCACCGTCGCTTCATTGGAAGTGCTCGGTCTTGGAAAACTTATTTATAACTGCGTTGAGCCTCAGTGTATTTTTCTGTATTAAATAAATGCAGGGCAACTCAAGATGCCTTCACACATTTTAAATAATTAGTAAGTATTAGCTACTATTATTGGAGAAGGCAATGACACCCCACTCCAGTACTCTTGCCTGGAAAATCCCATGGACCAAGGAGCCTGGTAGGCTGCCGTCTATGGGGTCGCACAGAGTCAGACACGACTGAGCAACTTCACTTTCACTTTTCCCTTTCATGCACTGGAGAAGGAAATGGCAACCCACTCCAGTGTTCTTGCCTGGAGAATCCCAGGGACGGCGGAGCCTGGTGGGCTGCCGTCTATGGGGTCGCACAGAGTCGGACACGACTGAAGCGACTTAGCAGCAGCAGCAGCTACTATTATTATCCTCTTAATAATGTAGACACCTTTGAAGGGAACAGGAAGAATTCCCTGTAGACGTCAAGAATTTACTATATATAATCATCATTTTCCCATGGTATTAAAATCTCTTCGTAAGCCTTATTTTAATGATGGCAGCATAGCCCACATATGGATGTATTATAACATATTTAAACATTTCCTTTACCTCTAGGCATTTATATTGCTTCTGAATTCAGTTTTCACTTAAGTAATGACTAATGCAAAGGATTTCAAAGACATAATCCTTGCACATTCAATAAATATTTATCCATCGTCTCTCACGTTTAAAAACTTTGACAGAAACTTCAGGTACCACAGTGAGTGCTCACAGTGGGTTAAAATGAGCCCACAGGGAAAACGCCCGGCCGTGTTAAACAGGCTGAAAAGAGGGTGGGACCTCGTTTACCAGGGAAGATCAAGACCTGTTTCTAGGAGATGATAGAAGAGTTCCAACAGGTTAGAAAATGCAAACAGAGGAGAAAGAGCACAAGTAGTATGGGAGGTGATGGTAAAGGCAGAGGAGCACTTTGAACAAAAGCTAGACAGCGGCCAAGTATGAGCCCAGTTTCACGGATAGTCAGTGGTCACCAGACAGATTGGAAAAAAGACGATGGAGAAAAAGGGTAAAAGATTTAAAAACGAAGATACAAGAAATATTAGGAATTATTTTAAAAGGTAAGAAATATGGACTGGTTGAGTGACAGGAAGACGAATCCATTATTTTGTTTGCAACAGGGCAATCATGATAGATTTCCGTAGAATACAGTGGGTACAAGTTAAGATGGCACAAACAGCATCATAGAATGTCATCACAAAAACAACTGAGGCCTGGACCAGCTAGTATGCAAGAGATGAAATACACAGATAAATCTTTAAAAAAAGAGCAGGAGAAAGAATACCTGCATTTACATAGGCATAGGGCAGCGGACCGTGAGTGCCAGTCTGACCCAAGGAGTCAGAGAAAACAAACACAAAATATCAGGCCAGTTGAATGGCTCCTTTCAATCTCATAATCTTCTCTTCCATTGTTAAATAAGGAGAATTCAGGGATAGTAGACAAGATGAAGGGCATCATAAGTATTTAATTGTTCACTCATGTCTGACCCTTTACAACCCTATGGAGCCCACCAGGCTCCTCTGTCTGTGGGATTTTCCAGGCAAGAATACTGGAGTGGATTGCCATTTCCTTTTCCAGGGATCTTCCTGACCCTGAGATCCAGCCTGTGTCCCCTGCATCTCTTGTATTCGCAGAGCCACCTGCGAAATCCAGAGAGCCCCAAACTCCCCCTTAATAGAGCTCTGGGTAACTACTTCTGCCATTTATTTTTAGACCTCCTTAAGAAGGACTAATCAAGACTGGGCCCAGTGTGTCCAGAGTGATGTGTCTGAAAGGTGCCTTTCTCATTTGCATTATTGGACAGTCATTAGAGCACACACTATTCCAAAATGCCACCCAAGAGAACAGACAAGATACCAATAAGAGGGGTATCTGCAGAATGAAATGTGCCAAGCACAGTTTTATCTGCAGTGCCTTTAGGGAAATTAATTCTCTGCTTCCTTTCCAAGACCTTCCATTCATGTATCCCTTTGCAAAACTAATTATTTTTAAATGACTGCATGTTTTCCACCCAACTGTAGGTGTCTTTAGTTTCTCCAACTTATTCTACAATTTTTTAGTTTTACCTGCAAATTGATTTTTGGAAAGGTTTTCTGTTCGAAGTTTTTTACTTACTTAGATTAAATTCATTATTTCAATACACTGAGACATGCAGTTTGTAAAACTTAAAAGTTGTTTTGAATGTGTGTTTGTGTATGCCTTTAACACAGAAAGAATGTTTTGGAGATCAGAGATATATTTTATCCAATTTAGCTTTATATCCCTCAAGTGATTCAGCTTCCAATATTTCCCATGAGATGACTTTCAAAATCCAATAGCTTTTTATTCTATGAAGGCTGCCAAATACTCAATAGCCTCAGCATTTATTAAAATCCTTATTGCACAATGTTGATCTGAGTTATATATTTCCAGTTTCATTTAGCATCTGTATCTTTCAACATGTGTGTATTAATCCCCTCCCCATAACTTGGATTTATTTAATAACCACTCATCTTTTAATGTCTTGGTCCGCCAAATCCTATTCTTTCATTATTTGCCTGTTTTTTCAGCTTTCTGTAACTTGCTCTTTTTAAACTTGTAGTGTCCATGATAAATGCAATGTGATAACCACAATTTATAAAGTCAAGACAGCATAACCCAAAGATCATGACCTTTGACTTAGATAAATCTGATTTTTAGTACAAAACTTTATATTATTCATTTTCTAAAAGCATATTAGAAAATAACCTACTGTTTCCTATAAGCCTGTATTTATTAATCCATCTATAAAATTTTTAAAAAATTGTTTTACCTACAGGTTTTTTTGGGGGTTAAACAAGTTAATAATGTATGGAAAATGCTTAGCCTGCATGGACTAAATATTCAATAAATTACTAT
Source organism: Okapia johnstoni (assembly GCA_024291935.2). NCBI lineage: Eukaryota > Metazoa > Chordata > Mammalia > Artiodactyla > Giraffidae > Okapia > Okapia johnstoni. The sequence continues at coordinate 9,921,134 of CM044325.1, read as the reverse complement.
AATTTCATCCCAAGGCACCTTCCTCATTTCCCATTAACAACTAGTCCTTCTTTTGCTATGACTTCTCTCAACTCTAGTGCTTAGAGTCTGCTTTGTTCTTTGTTATGCTCTCTTAGGAGTTATTTGAAGGGCCACCTGAATGCATAATAGTTTGTGCTCCACGAGTACTGGAGTGGCTGACAAAAATGGCATGGAGAAGAAGCAAAGATCTCATACTCTTCCTTCAATCTTCCTGCCCTAGCCAATCTCTTCTCTCCTAAGTTTTAGTTAATGCACTATATTTTTGAGAAATGATTCCACCACAAATGCAGTTAGGAGAAATTAACAGAATAATTAGTACTGCATTGTATCCACCACACTAAAAGATCCTATCCTCTTAGATAAAATGGAATCACTACAGTAACCTATAAGAATTGAACAAATGGTACAAATGAACTTACATACAAAACAGAAATAAACTCACTAACACAGAAAATAGATTTATGGTTACAAAGACTTCCCTGGTAGCTCAGGATAAAGAATCTGCCTGTAATGCAGGAGATGCAGGAAACGTGGGTTCGATACCTGGTTAGGGAAGATCCCCTGGAGGAGGAAATGGCAACCCACTCCAGTATTCTTGCTGGAAGAATCTCATGGACAGAGGAACGATGAGGCCACACAGAGTCGACACGAACGAAGCGACTAAGCACTGTGCAATTTAACTTTACCTGAATTAACTTACATAATTTCCCCCAAAATACATGATCTAGAAGCTATTCTTTCAGTTTTAAAAAAGGGTACCTTGAGGCTCAGAGAAATTCAGTGATTTGCCAGAAATCATGAGGTTATTAAGGAAAATGTTGACTTGGGTATTTAATTTCAAGTCACCTGAATCAGGGTCCAGCACTCATTCCTTTATGACTCAGATGACCAGCCTATGTTACCAGCAAAAAAATAAAATAGGCTTTATCAATATTAGACCAATAAATTAACTCCCTCTTTTGTTCTGATATATACAGCAAAACTTGACGTATTTCCTGTGAGCAGTTTTCAGCCATTCCTCAAATCCACCACAACAATGCATTAAACTTCATTCGATTGTGAAAGGTGGTTGCCGCCCTGGCAGATGATGTGGATTGTTGCCAGTAGTATTTACCCAGTACAGAGTTAGCTCCAAGTTTATATATTCCCTGATGCCCAATGGGATGGAAAGTCATTTACAATCATTCATGTAACAGTAATAATCCTGCTTATGCTTGAAAATAGTTTAAAGCTAGTCACAAACCATTTCTCCTTAGTTCTTAGTCAGATTCCATAAAGTCTACATAGAACATTTATAGGAGTCAGTCTTGTGTGTTCCACAGAGCAATGGGTCTAAGAAGTCTGGTTTCTAGTTTGGTAGCTGGTCCTAATAAGCTCTATGATCTTGGGAAAATTCATTTCTGAGCCCAGTTTTTAAATAAATAATATGAAGTTTTAAAATATATAATAGCCTAAATCCCTTTCCTCTTGGAATATAGTTTATTTCACGCACACACAGACACAGACACACACAGACACACACACACACAGACACACACACATACACAAACGGGGCTTCCCTGGTGGCTCAGACAGTAAAGAATCTGCCTGCAATGTGGGAGACCCAGGTTCAATTCCTGGGTTGGGAAGATCCCCTGGAGAAGGGAATGGCAACCTACTCCAATATTCTTGCCTGAGAAATCCTAAGGACAGACGACTTGACAGGCTATAGTCCATGAGGTCACACAGAGTCGTACACAACTAAGCAACTAACACACATACACACACACACACACCACACAAGCTGTACATATTGCATTTGAATAGTTATTTAAATTCCTATTAACTCATCAGGTATTTATTTTCAATTCCTGGGTTGAGAAGATCCCCTGGAGAGGGAAATGGCAACCCACTCCAGTATTTCGCCTGGGAAATCCCCTGGACAGAGGAGCCTGGTGGGCTCCAATCCATGAGGTTGCAAAAAGAGTCAGACATAACCTAGCAGCTAAACAACAACAATCTCAGGTTCTGGAGGATCTTTTTTATTAACTGAGTCTCACATCCCCCATTCCTGAAAAGTGAGACCTCAAAAACTGTTTTTCTGTTATCACCCATATGGTGCCATAACATGAAATTAACATTGGAACACAATGCACTGTGAAGCAACTCAAATAAAAAGTGTCCTTTATGAAAAAAAAAAAAAAAGGCTAAACAGAGGACACACAATGCAAATGAACTGAATGGGGAATCTGGGAAGGAGAGCTATGTAATTTTTATGGTGGGGATCTCTGGCAGATGAAGTTGGTTTTAAAACAGTATAATTTAAATACACAGTAAATCAATAGTATCTCCTCCTCTCTCTCCTCCTAATGGATTAGCAGAGCCTATAAAACTCACCTTATATTTTTCTCTTTTAATCTGCGTAAGCAGGTGATCCTTTTTCAAGGTGATGATTATGATGATGACAGTTTTCAGCCTGCCTATATCTCTATTATATCTTTCCCAAAATACTGCTTCTCTGTAAACTTAGAGTTAGGTGAATGTGTTTATCTCTAACACCACTCTCCTCCCAAATATTTATGTACAAACCTCGTTCCAAAGGACACAGAGGAGGAAGGAGAGGGTAGCATGAACTGAGAAAGTAGCATTGACATATATACCCTATCATGTGTGAAACAGCTAGTGGGAGGCTGCTGTGTAACACAAGGAGCCGAGCCTGGCGCTCTGTGATGACCTAGAGAGGCGGGATGGAAGCAGAGGCACGCTCCAGAGGGAGAGGATATATGCATAATTCTGGCTGATTCGAGATGTTGTACAGCAGAAACCAACACAATATTGTAAAGCAATTATTCTCCAATTAAAAAAAAACCCACAGAGCTGAAACATGGGTTTGTTTGTTTTCTGGAAGGAGACAGGGGAATATAAAGGTATAAAGTCTTAGACGGATAGAGGGTTTGCAACTTCTCATTTGAATGCCGGATCATTTCCCTGAATTCTTGAGTCAATTATTTCTTGTTGAGAGCACAAGGTTACATAAACTGTAGAAACAATGGGTGCTAAAAAGAAAAGGAAAGAGTGTAAGAATACTAAGAGGAAAAAAGACCACAAAATATCAAAAATTTCTAACCATGGTTACCGAAAATCAAGAGACCTGCAATAGACCATGAATTTTTAATTCCTAAGAAAATTTAAAGATATTGTACAATAAGGAGAAAAAAAAAAGCTACCATTCAAGATAGACCTGCCACTGCAAGGTAAAGATCATGATAAGTCCTTTGGTAGCCCATGGGTTTCCCTGGTGGCTCAGCAGCAAAGAATCTGTGGATTCAATCCCTAGAAGGGGAAGATCCCTGGAGAAGGAAATGGCAGCCCACTCCAGTATTCTTGCCTGGGAGATCCCATGGACAGAGGAACCTAGTGGGCTATAGACTATGGGGTCGCAAAAGAGACATGACTTAGCAACTAAACATTAATAACAATAATCCAGAGAGCAACTGGTATGATAGATTTATTAAGGTGCTGTTTTACAAAAGAGAAAACTGAGGCAGAGAGATGTGCTAGGCAAAAGAAGAGGAAGGAGGATGTGAATCCATGTCTTTCTGACTCCAGAATTCCCACGTTGCAAACCAGAAGCTCTCCCTTTTTCCATTAACTCATATCTCCCAGCTCATTCTTCTCTTCTCTCCTTCAACCATCTCTTCTAAATAAAGTCCTACTAACCCATCTCAACTGAGCAATATCAGAAAGGTTATGATAGTTACTGTGCAACCTCCATGTGTGAAGCATTTCATTCTTCCATGGGGCAAATCTAATTGAATTTTGATCCCCATATTTGCCCATGTGTGTATGGCTTCCAGACAAATTGGCAAAGCATAATAGACTATAGTTTGGACTTCATTCCAAGGAAACTACAACATGCATTGTGACTTGCAGCCTTTTTATGAGTCTAACTTCAAAGTGAAAAAAAAAAAACCCTCTCAGGGGAAGGGAAAGAAACCAGTTAATGTTTCCTTTACTTCCATACTGAAAGCTATAGTATACAAACAAGTCTACATTAGTCTGGCTTATAGAAATCAGAATACGTGCAACACAATAATTAGCAGAAGTATGTTCCTAAAGCGCCTCTTCATGAATTATAAGTAACTCCTAACAATGTTTCTTTGCTTGTGTGATGATGCTCACAAATCATCCTTTCAAATGTATGACTCTTGTCTGCACTCGAGAGGTTTGCATTTGTGAATTACAAGCTCTTCCTTTGATCCAGTTTTTCCTTCTCCCATATTATAAATATGATAACACAGTGATCAAGGATGAAGTAAGTTCCATTTTCCCCTTGGTATACTGGGAGGTGATCTGTAGGGTGACTGCATAGACCAATAAATATGTATTTAGCAGTGACACAACTGTTTGCTAACAACACTGGGCCATTATACCAGATCAGGACACACAGGTGAAAAAAGGATGTGAAGTATTAAGGCACACCAAAATTTCAATTCTTTTAAAAATAGAAGGAAAATATAGTCACTCAAGAATTCAGGATATAACAATCCATTAACTTGAGAAATATTCAAAGCAAATTGAATCTTCTCTCTTTCTATCCCTTCAAGGAGTAATTTTCTTCTTTAACTATTCCTCCCCCTCAAAGCAGTCTTTTCCTCTGTATTTATTGCACTATTTCATTTAAAACCACACTTTTTAAAGACATAGTTAAACTTTTAATTTTAACCTATAGTTCATATTTGGCAGGATAAATAACTACTTTAAAATACATTAAAAATGAATGAAGTAAAAAAGAAAACAATTATAGTTATTTTCCCAATGATTTTTCCTAGAAAATTAGAAACACTTTCCCAAGTTCAGGGAGGTGTAAAACTCCAAATGCTCCCAGAATTTTTTTTTTAAATACAGCCTACAAGGGAGAATAGGATTCATTGCTTACTATGGACCTACTATATATTCCAGATGCTTTTATACTTATGCTCATGAATTAATAAATGGCTTTTCAAACAGCATGGACCAGGGACTTACCTGGTGATCCTGTGTCTCAGACTTTGCCTTTCAAGTCTGGAAGTACAGGTTTGGTCCCTGGTTGGGGAGCTTAGATCCCACATGCCTCAGGGCCAAAAAACCCAAAACATAAACCATAAAAAATATTATAGCAAATTCAATAAAGACTTTAAAAATGATTCATATTAAAAATATCTTTAAAAAAATAAAATGAGGAACATGGACCAGAAAGAAATTTCAGGAATAATCAGAATATGATAAGGGCCAACTTGTGATATCTTTCATTATTACTGCTGTTGATTATTTTTTCAATGACTAATAACAATGAATAACCTACTTCATAAATGTGAGCTGAAGCATGAATTCCCCGTCCATATCTTGAGCATTTGGACATTTGAAAAGGACTCTAGGAGTCACAGGTGGAACTACCTTTAGAAGTATGAAATGTCAGTGATGGGAAGGGAAGAGAAATTCAGCAAGTATATCAATGTGGAAATGTGTATGAGGATGTTTTTGAAGTTCATAGATCAATAGAATTTAAAATTAGTATTCTGTGTTAAAGAGAAACGTTTTCCACTCACAGGGAAAGGGACAACATGGTGATAACACTTAATAACCAAGGCGCTGAATTAATTTTCTGAGCTTTCTCTTTAAGCACTGCTGCCTAGCAACTTGAGATTGTTTTCTTATCCTACTAATTTGGGGCATAAAGGTTCTGTGTGCATGTGTTTACCTAAAAGGGAAAGGAACAAATTGGCAGACGATGAGGAGCCTTTGATAAACTATAGGCTGTGGCCTGCAGACAGGCAGTGAACACTGACGGAGGCTTTAAGACTTCAGCTGGGGTGATTTTGCAGGTGATCATACATTTAACAAGAATTAGACATATATAGGAGGAAAAACCATTTTTGTGAGAGGAAGGAACATAATGGATTTGTTTTAGGCAGAATGAATTTGCGAGATCTATGGAACATCTACCTACAGATTGCCAAAAGTCAGATGAAAATAGGATTCCACTCTGGGGTAAGAAAAAGTGATAGCAATTACTGATAATCATTTGGTTGTCTTTAGTATGTAGGTGGTACATGAAGATAAGAGGGTGAATAAAAATAGATACTTAGAAAGAAATGTTCTTTTAAGTTTCCTCTATTTAATTTCTATCCTTCTCTATTTAGTTTAATGGTATACAAATATGTACATAATAATTAACCAGCTGTTATCTAGGAGAATGAATACATTCTTACTTTAAAAGGATGTGCTGCACATTGCTCACATCATTTTTATTGCAATTACTTGCTTTCTGGTTTGTTCTCCTAGCAGACTGTAATGTTCTTAAGGATAGGCTGTAGTTGTTGGCACAGAGTAGAAACCTAATAAATATTTGTTTAAATAATGAATAAAGGAATAGCTGAGTAAATGAGAGAGATCAGGACATAGAAACTTCCAGAACCTCAACTCATGTGAAGTCATAACTTCAGGGCGAGTATTCAATTTTTGATTCATAAACAGCTTCCCAGAATATAAATAACCCACTCTCCTCCCCTCCAAAAATGCAAAACCAAACTAATTTTACCAAAGATGTCTATAAGGATATATGTAATTTTGAATATCACTGTACAACCATTGTTGTCATAATAATCAATAGTAAATTTACTGTATGTAGGGCTTTCCTGGTGGCTCAGATGGTAAATAAATTGCCTGCAATTCAGAAGACCCAAGTTTGTTCCTGGGCTGGGAAAATCTCCTGGAGAAGAGAAGACTACCCACTTCAGTAGTCTTGCCTGGAGAATTCTAAGGACAGAGGAGCCTGGTGGGCTACAGTCCATGGGGATGCAAAGAGTTGGACATGACTGAGCGACTAACACACACAATATACTGTACGTATGTGCATGTGTGTATATTTGTATCTGTCTTCCCAGATGTCAATAGTGGTAAAGAACCCACCTGCCAAAGCAGGAGACATAAAAAGCACAGGTTCAGTTCCTGGGTTGGGAAGATCCCCTGGAGGAGGGCATGGCAACCTACTCCAGTATTCTTGTCTGGAGAATCCTATGGACAGAGGAGACTGATGGGCTACAGTCCATAGTATCACAAAGAGTTGGACACAACTAAAGCGACTTAGGACACACATGTACATATAAACATGTCACATTATCAATCAACATGTATAAATTTGTAAAAAAACAGATAGTTAATGTGTGATAATAAACTTATATCTAAATTATACATACATCCCTGGTAGCTCAGATGGTAAAGAATCCACCTAAAATGCAGGAGACCCAGGTTCGATTCCTGCGTCAGGAATAGCCTCTGGAGAAGGGAATGGCTACCCACTCCAGTATTCTTGCCTGGAGAATTCCATGGACAGAGGAGCCAGGGGTGCTACAGTCCATTGGGTTGCCAATAGTCAGAAAAAACTGAGAGACTAACACTTTCAGTCTTTTCATTTGTTAGATATATTAAATATTATGTGTGAGGTGCTATATCAAGCACTTTGTCTAAAAGAGTTCATTTTATTCTCCCAGACACCCCATGAGAAAGAAAGTGTTATATTTGTTTAAGACACATAAATTACAAACATACACATATAGACCACTGAATAGGTTTCATAGATGTTTAAGACAGGATGTCCAATTCTCTAAATATGTCATTCAAGACCCTGCACAACTGGGTTCTGTGTATACATATTTAATATTTACATAATTTACATGGCATATATTTTGCATGCACAGAGGTAAGTAAGTATCTTATTTACATGAAGTTTTGATTGTTTTTACTGGGGTATAACTGCTTTGCAATGTTGTGTTAGTTTCTGCTATACAACGAAGTGAATCAGCTCTATGTATACACATATCCCCTCCTTCTTGGACCTCGCTCCCTGCCATCCCACCCATCTAGGTCATCACAGAGCACTGAGTTGACCTCCTGCGCTCTAGGGCAGGTGCTCAATAGCTATCTGTTTTACACGTGGCAGTGCACCCATGTCAATCACAATCTCCCAATTCATCCCGCACCAGGTCCACCTGTCTGTTCTCTATATCTGTGTCTCTATACCTGCCCTGCAAAATAGGCTCATCTGTACCATTTTTCTAGATTCCACGTATATGTGTTAATCTAAAATATTTACGTTTGGCTTTCTGATTTCAGTCTGTATGATGGACTCGAGGTTCATCCATATCTCTACAAATTACCCAACTATTGCTCCTTTTTATAGCTGAGTAATATTCCATTGTATATATGTTCCATATCTCCTTTATCCATTCATCTCTTGATGGGCATTTGTATTTTTTAGCAGAAAAGTAATAGTTAAAAACAAGAACTGGTAAATCAACATTTTTATATCTCCCCTATAGTGCAAAGAACAAAATGGAAGACCACTGCCACTAAATTTTAACTTTCTCTATAAAATAAAACCAATAAATTTTTCTATTGTGCATGATGGCTTATTGAGGTACACATTTTGTACACCACCAATAAATTAAGGTACATCAACTTAGATCAAAGTCCTGTAGAAATAGTGTGTGTGGGGGGTGTGTGTAAAAACACTTGTTACGAAAATTTGCTGATTAAATGCAGTAATAGAAAGTTTTAAAGCATTATACAAATAAAATTTAATTGCTGTACCTTTGGATTTTTGTTCATTTGGAAATAGACTATTCATCCATTGTAATCCTCTGGAATGTAGCCAAGAACAAAGTCAAAGGTAAACAAGCCAAAAAGGCCAAAATAAATCTATCCAAGTCTGAAAACTAAATATCCCCTTCCTGTCACAGAGAAATTTAAGGTTTTATTTCTCAGATTGTTTACTTCTACTAGATATACAATTTGCATGGCTTTCATCATATCTTGACTGGACCACTGTGGTAGCATTCTAACAGGTGTCTCTGCTTTGATTCTTTCCTGCTTTTTAGCCATTCCTCAGATGAAAATCTATCATATCAACAACAATCTTGAACTTTCTAATGGTTCATTATTGTCTATTAAATAAAGTAAATATTTTATATGCTTTAGAAGACCATATATGATTGAACCCTTGACTATCTTTATCACTTAATCAATACTCCACCAATCTGGACTTTTTTTTCAGTCTCTAGCCATACTGGGCTTTAAAAAAATGCCTTCATTTAGCGCCATGCCCTGTCTGAAATCAGGAACTTTACACATGCTATTGCATCTGCTTGTAATGCTCTTTCTCTTTGCCTACTAAGGCCCACTCACATTTCAGATTGTCACTTGATGATCATTTCCCCATGAAGGCCTGTCTTATATCTCTTGTTAAAAAGGTTTGCCTCTAAGTATAGCAACAGATACTGCTCAGTCTCAGCATGGATCATATTTGAATTAAATAACTATTTAACTGGCATTATATCTTTACTGTTTTCCTCTGCTAAATCATAAACTCCAAGAAAGGATTGCTTGGTTTGGGCCACTAATATATCTTAGAGAGCATAGCACATAGTGTGTTCAATAAATATTGAGCAACTAATCAAATGTGATACTTAAAAATGTCAAGAAAAGGTAGAAACTACAAGACTAAGATAGTGGCTATTTTGATAGAAAGGAAGCAAAAAAAAAATATTTTAAAAAACGTAGAGAAAAGAAGGAAACAGTCCAGCAGCCTACAGTAGGAAAAATCCTCATACACCAATAGTTATAAAAGCTTCATATGTCCTAATCCACTATAAGAAACAAAAGCTTGATGACAAAGCTCCTGACTGAACAATGAAATGATAAGGAGTATTTAGCATTAGATTTTTTAAAAAAGCAAGGGGCTTTAAAATATAACTTTAGAACAATTTTCATCACTCTGTTTTTTAAAAAATGGGCTGGTATTTTAAATGGTAAGGTTTAGCTACTCAGAAAATGAATATACATGTTATGCCTTATCTACCAATATTAAGTAAATGAATAATAAATGTTAACAACTGTCTGCTTCTAAGTCATAGACACTGTTCTAAGTACTTTATACTTATACTATCATTTAAACCTCTAAACTCTAGAAACTCTAAAAGATACATACTCCTTATACCCCCATCTGATACATGCAGGGACTGAGGCATAGACAGTTCTGAGGCACTTGTTCAAGGTCACCCAAATAAGACTTAAAACAAAAAGTTGCCTGATCTAGAGGCAGTTCTTTCTAACACCTAGTCAACAGCAGTCTTTGAGGGTCTCAAAAGTCTCAACAGTCTCTTTGAATTGTTTAACCAAAGTTCATTATTTTTTCAGCTAAAATGTTTGTTCATCAGTGAATGCCAGGGATGATGCTAATCACTTTGCACATGTTCTCTCATTTCATCTTCAGAACAATCTGTAGAGTATTATTATTTCCAATTGATAAGCAATTAAACTAAGGCATGTGCTATGCTGTGTGTAGTCACTGTGTCATGTCCAACTCTTTGTGACCCAATGGACCATAGCCAGCTGGACTTCTCTGTTCATGGGGATTCTTCAGGCAAGAATACTGGAGTGGGTTGCCATGCCCTCCTCTAGGGGATTTTCCCAACAAAGCTTGAACTCTCAAGGTCAAGCCTCAAGCCAGAATTGAACCCCAGGTCTACTGACTCCAAAGGTTGAGGTTTTAGTTACATGAGTTCACTTATCTAATAAGAGAGGACTCTTTTGTACAAGATCAACCCTAGTGATGTGAAGTTTTTGGCCTGGATAATACTTGCATTGCCCTATGCACTGCAGAATGGTTAGCATATCTTTACCACTCCTCTCAGGCTTCCCTGGTGGCTCAGTTGGTAAAGAGTCTGCCTGCAATGCAGGAGACTCAGGTTCAATCCCAGGGTCAGGAAGATCCCCTGGAGAAAGGAATGGCAACTTACTCCAGTATTCTTGCCTAGAGAATTCCATGGACAGAAGAGCCTGGTGGGCTACATACAGTCCATGGGGTCACAAAGAGTCGGACACAACGGAGTGACTAACACTTTTCACTCAGTCATGATAACAAGGTATCTCCAGACTTTGCCAATTGTCCCTGAGGTGAGGGAGAATACTGGAGTGGGTTGCCATGCCCTCCTCCAGGGTATCTTCCCAACCCAGGGATTGAACCCACATTTCTTATATCTCCTGCATTGGCAGGCATAGTTTTTACCACTACAGCCACCTGGGAACCCCAAACTTCTGGTTAAAATGGGGCTAATAATGGCCCCTGCCTCTCATAATTATGGAGACTAAATGAAAAAGTACTTGTGAAACACTTAGCCTAATACTTAGATTATAATGAATGCCCAATTAACATTCATGATTATATTATTATCATTATTATCTGTGTAACTGTCACAGTTTGCCTTTCTAGTTTATTTTCAAAATCTCAGGAGTCATCATAGCTCCTCTCCAGGTTGATTGAAAATATTTACTTAGAGACCCTAACAAAAATCCCTTATATGGATATCACTTAAAGCCAATGAAAGTTCAAAATCAAGGCACAGAAAGCAATTGTAGAAAGGAAACATCTGACAGTGAAAATCCAAATATTTGAGTCTATAGACAAGGCACATAACAGTATGAAGCAGTTACAAACAGTAAACATTATTCTCACCCTAAGAAAAACTTTCAGAAAACAGTACAGATTTTTATTCTCCCTTTCCTTATCCATCAACATGACACTAATATTTTGGCTCTTCAATTATTTTTATGTAAAAGAGTTCTAACAGAAACTCATTACCAAACCAAAAAGAAAGTATCTAGACTTCCCAGCAACATGTCGTCTTCAACCCAACACCATGGACCATTCATGCTCTCACGTCTAAACATACTTGCACGGCCTTATTTGTAATTTTTATTTTTTCTACTCTTATTTCTCTACACGGTATAGATCTCTCCTTAAACTTTGCTGTTTGTGTAATGTGGTTAATACCAGAAAATTGTAACCATATTTGATGATTTGAATCATAAATGCTGAGATATTTATAAAGAGCAACTACCCAACAACAAAAAAGAGCCATTAGGGTGCATGGCTTCATTCTGCCTTTCCTGGTTTCCAGTAGCAAGGAAATAACAGTTGCCATAAGCCCACTAGTTCCAGGAAGGAATTTTGAAGACCTGGGCTTAATTTTTAAACACATTTTGACCTCTATTGAAGAAAACAAAGTGAACGGCATGAAGACAAGGGAACACAAAGAATTTTAAAATCTCAAGTTAGTTATTTCAGATGAAAAAGAAATCCTCCAAAGGGAACCAGCAGCTGCTGGCTTGAGCCACAGGCCCTGCCAAATTGTAATATGACCCTAAATATTCCCCTATAATTACTGTTTTCCTCATAGAACTGCACAGCTCTCACTGGAGATGACTTTAACAATGTAATCTGTGTTCTCTCAGAACTTGTGATATACCAACAGTACTCACCAGTATCTATTAATTCTTTTCTTTCTCAGACACTGAGAAGGCCAGACTTCTGATCAGCCTCCTTGCCATAGTCCTCACAGTTAGGTGGGGCTGGATGGCCTCCACAAATGGATACACTTATTCATATTATGTATAAAATAGGAACCTACTACTGCAATAGCACAGGGAATTAAGTGCTCTGTGGTGACTTAAAACGGGAAAGAAATTCAAAAAAGAGGGAATGTATGTATAACTGATTCACTTTGCTGCACAACAGAAACTAATACAATGTAAAGCAACTATAATCCATAATCCAATTATATGTATATACATATATACATATATATATGACATATATCTATATCTATCTATCTATCATCTGTCTATCTATCTATCTATCTATCTATCTATCTATCTATCTATCTATCTATATATGTAACTTTGGGGAGGGGAGGCAGAGAAAATCTTCCCAAGGAACGCCTGGTTCTTTTATCCCTGTGACAACAATTTGGCAGCCACATGTTGAGAAGGGAAAGTCATAAGATAGAAAAGCAGACTGGGCAGCTATCACATCACTTGACAGGGAGCTGGCCTGTCAAGGGGCCATGGTAACAGTAAGACCCCTGATAACCTTAGCAGGTACTAAAACCAAACTTTGGTTGTGTTCATCCACTGGGCTTTCAGGGTTGATCTATTATCACAGCAGAGTTCAGACAATCCTAATACAACTCTCAACACAGTTTCTAGTACCTAGTAAGTGTTTAATGTGAATCTCTTTAAAGGACGAACGGAAGTAAGTCAGAGGAAGTGCTATCATTGATAGCACTTAGATGTAGAACCTAAAAGAAAGATACAAATGAACTTATCGATAAAACAGAAATAGACTCACAGACATAGACAACAAATGTTATGGTTTACCAAAGGTGAGAGTGGGGGCAGGGGAGAGTTGGAGGAGAGATTATTGTACAGCACGGAGAACCATATCTTCAAAAACCTGTAGTGGAAGAAAACCTGAAAAAGAGTGTATATACATATATATATACATATACCTGAATCACTTTGCTGTACACTTGAAACTAACACAACATTGTAAATTATACTTTAAATTAAAAGAAAAGAGCAAATGGGCAGAGCTAAGAATACATTTTACTAATAATACCTAAGTCTGCTGCTGCTGCTAAGTCGCTTCAGTTAAGTCCGACTCTTAGCGACCCCATGGACTGCAGCCTCCCAGGCTCTTCTGTCCATGGGATTTCCAGGCAAGAATACTGGAGTGGGTTGCCACTGCCTTCTCCATACCTAAGTCTAGATAGGGAATATAAAGAAAAAAAAAACAACACAGTCATCCTGATTTATTTAAAAAATCAATTTCTGCATATTAAGCACATACAGACTCTCTATCAATAAGTTAAACAGCTCAGAGCTGACCTAGCACTGTTCTAAATTGCTGAGTAAGGAACAAACAGGTCATATTCATGTACAAAGAGAATCATTCCCATAAAGCAGTACATATATATTAGGTTCAAAGTCTGAAAATAGATGAAGGAAATCTGATTTAAAATGGAGTCGGGAAGGTATAAAGGCAGATCTCTTGCAGGGGTACATCTTGCTGCCAATAAGAAATCACCACAACCCTGAATGCTCCTTCTCCCCAGCAAACAACCCTCCTCCGTTTCTTCCCAGACGTAATAAAAGCTAGCCTCCCCTTTGTTTTTTCAGACTCACCTATGGTTTCTCCACAATTTGCTTGTCCCGAATTGCAATTTCTCTTCTATTCCTAAATAAATTCATCTTTGCACTCAGTAATTGCCATTCATTTTGTTTATGGTCAACAAAATGAAAGAAGAGAAGAATCTGGTTGGAAGGGAGGGGAACTGCAGCTTTGACTCAGTTCTCATCCTTTTTCTGCCTTTTATCTAAATGGCTTATCTTGGCACGGTTCAAACTACTCTGTGAACAAAGGAGGATGGAACTTTCCCCACAGCCACCACTGTCCCTTGTTTTAGCCTGGTGGTAGAGAGCAATTAGAGATCCAGGTTCTGGCCTCAGCTCTGCAGGTGGCCATCTGCATGACTTTGATCTCTAATTAGAACCTGGCTTACTCTCTTTTTCCAATGATGTTCCCGATGCAGGATGCAAGGTCATGGCAAGGATTGAGCATCACCATGTATACAAAGGAGCCAGCAAAGTGTTTGCAACGTGTTAGTTTCATTTCCTCATTACCCTTCCCTTATGTTCACATCCCTCTTTTTACCTTCTTCCATAATTCCTTGCAAGTCTTGTTTGTGTGCTCGTTTAAACACAAAAACAAAGGGGATGGATGCTACACGATACTCAAAACAACTCTCAGTATGAAATACCTATGCCCTTGACGTTTGCTTTTTATCTGTAACTAGAACTGAAACAGTGACATTTCACAGCATCAACATCGGAATGTGGGGAGGAGAGAAGAAAACTTGAAGAGTAGAGCAATGACAGAACAAACGGCAAAAGGTGCGAAGTGACCTGTGAACGGTCAAAACAGAACGGAGTTTTTAAGAAACAGAATTTCCTAGGGTCACCCTTGTCTGTTGTTTCTTGGATTTTAATTCAGATAAGTTTAAAACACATTTTAACACCGGTGGTATATCACCTTGCTCGTGCATGCTAAATCGCTTCAGTCCGGTCCGACTCTGCGGTCCTATGGACTTTGGCTGCCAGGCTCCTCTGTCCATGGGATTTTCCAGGCAAGAATACCAGAGTGGGTTGCCATTTACTTCTCCAGGGGGTCTTTCCAACCCAGTGAGCGAACCCTCGTCTCCTGTGGCTCCTGCCTTACGGATGGATTCTTTACCAGTGAACCACGGGAGAAGTCCATCACTCTGCTCAGTGAAATGCAAAAGGATCTGATGTTTATACAATTGACCCGCAGTATCCATGGGAAGATTGGCTTTAGGACCCCCAGTGATATCAAAATCCTCAGACGCTCAAGGCCTTATATAAAATGGTGTAGTACTGGCATACAACCTACAGGCATCCTCCTGTATATTGTAAACCATCTCTAGATTATTTATAATACCTGATACAGTGTAAATGCTATGTAAAAAGTTGTAAATACAATGTAAATGTTATGTAAACAGTTTCTAGAGTAGCAAGTTCAAGTTTTACTTTTTGAAACTATCTGGCATTTTTTTTTTTTTTTCTGAATATTTTTGACCCATGGTTGGTCACATCTTCCAATGTGGAACCTACAGACACAGTGGGCTGATGATATAATAGCCCCAGCTTCACATTGTTCAGCTATGCTCTGAGAGTATTTTCAGTGGGTGGGTAATGTGTGTGCTTAGTCGCTCAGTTGTGTCTGACTCTTTGCAACCCCATGGACTGTAGCCTACCAGGCTCCTCTGTCCATGGGGATTCTCCAGGCAAGAATACTGGAGTGGGTTGCCACAACCTCCTCCAAGGAATCTTCTCAACCCAGGGATTGAATGCAGGTCTCCCGCATTGCAAGCATATTCTTTACCATCTGAGCCACAAGGAAAGCCCAAGAATACTGGAGTGGGTTGCCATTCCCTTCTCCAGGGGCTCTTCCTGACCTGAGGCCTCCTGTATGGCAGATTCTTTATCAGCTGAGCTACAATTTTCAAATACTTCCTTGTTTCTTTAAGCCAATCTCAGCCAACATAATCAATAGCCAGTAAGAACAAAACACTTCACACTGTAATTCCTCTGTTCTAAGTGTTTCTTGATATGTTTCTGATGACCTTTGAATTTCTAGTGTATTTTACCTCCTATGGCCCCAAACTTGCTCTTGGATTTAATAATGGCTATTATTCTTTGATTATCCTCACTTCTGCCTGCACTTGATCCTCACATGGCATTGACTATAGTAATCTGAGATAACGCCCCAATCCCATTCTATCCAGGCAATGATACCAGCTAGGGCAATTAACAATCAGACAAGGGTTGTAGAATTTTTACTTTAAATGGCTAAGTGCCAGCATATCAAAGAGATACAAAAAGCTTCTTCATGACCAACAAACACTTTAAAGTAACTATCATGGCAAAATTCATTTACAAAGGAATTTAAATTCACACAAGTTAGAGAAATGAACTTCCTTATCACATCTGAGTGTTACAGTTGTACAGAAGGATCATTTAATGGGTAAATGACTTGATATAGCAACACATTTTAAAGGCAGTTTGAAATCCTTTCTCTCCCCTCTCTAACTCATGTACCTTCTGAAATGCTATGTCCCTAGGCTAAGGGGAGGTATTTATATAAAAGGTGATCATTTCCCTGAAGTTTCCAATAAACTAGGCCCAATGGAGAAAAAAAAAAATCAAAGTTTGAGGGAAGCAACAGCTAAAACACAGCGCTGCTATGTACTCCCTCAAACAATTACACTCAAACTTTAAGTATTAGCCTGAATTCCAAAGAATGAGATTTTAATCCCATAATTTGACTCTGTTAGTCAAATTGCACTAATCTATGTCTCTCTGTTTTTACTCTCCAGTTTAGAGACCTACAATATGAAAATGAGTTAGTCTCAAGCAGCCCACTGGCCTCCATGTCCAAGTGATCTTGTTCCAAATTCTTCCCCTCGTGAAGGCTTCCTAACTCCCTTCCCAGCAGAGCTGATTTCTATTTCTTTGAGATCTCTAACATGGTATTTCCAGATTTGGATGTTTAAGCTCAGCCTGCCTTGTATTGGGTTGGCCAAAAAGTTTTATCAGGTTCATAAGTCGCTAGGGAACAATCCAAATGAACATTTTGTCCAGCCCAATACTTGGCTAATATGTCTCTCTCCCAAATCAGTTGGTCTAAAGGAAAACTGAGGATTCCTGGAACCAAATTTCATGATCCTTATGCTTCTCCCAGAGCACAGTCTACTACTTAGTAACCGAGTACTTTAGTAAATATTTATTTAATTGGGTTGAACATATCAAAAAGAGAGGAATATCACATGTGCTTTATTTCTGTTTCATATTTATATTTAAAGAAGTGAGTGACTCAAGTCAATGTAAATATATAACATGCCAAGGGAAAGTAGAGAGTTCAGACAACCAATTACATATCTGATACTCTTAAGGCGGAATTCAGTGACCTCTGAGACAAGGCCTGCTAAAGGGACAGAAAGAACTCAACCACCTTCCTAATGTGCTGGCTCTCTGCTGCTGCTGCTGCTGCTGCTAAGCCACTTCAGTCATGTCCGACTCTGTGCGACCCCATAGACGGCAGCCCACCAGGCTCCCCTGTCTCTGGGATTCTCCAGGCAAGAACACTGGAGTGGGTTGCCATTTTCTTCTCAAATGCATGAAAGTGAAAAGTGAAAGTGAAGTCTCTCAGTCGTGTCGGACTCTTAGCGACTCCATGGACTGCAGCCTACCAGGCTCCTCCACCTATGGGATTTTCCAGGCACGAGTACTGGAGTGGGTTGCCATTGCCTAGATCTTGTTTATTCCTAATTGTGCTTACATAAACCTCTTGCTAGCTGCTATCTTTCAGCTAGAAACCTCAGCTGATAGAAATAGAATCCTTTGTCAACACTTAATAATGAAATTGGAAAATATGCAGAAAGTGTCTATGTTGTGTGGCAAGGTGGGGGACCTTCACCAGGCTAGACGGTATTCCCTTGATATGTGAATCCCAACAAACATGTGAACAGATTGATTTATTTTCCAATAACATACTTAGTTCACTTTTGGCTATGCATATTAATCTGATGGGGGGCTTCCCAGGTGGCTGAGTGGTAAGATATCTGTCTGCCAATGCAGAAGCTACAAGAGATGTGAGATTGATCCCTGGGTTAGGAATTGGAGGAAGAAATGGCAACCCACTCCAGTATTGCTGCCTGGAAAGTTCCATGGACACAGAAGCCTGGCAGGCTACAGTCCATGGGTCACAAAGCGTGATAGGATGCAATGAATTATCGATCATATTCCAAAGCAGGGTACATTTTCAAAATGTTTAATCCAAGTCCATACCCTGTACTGAGGTATGTATCTGTACACAATGCAAAATATGAACTAGAATTTCAGTCTTCATCAGAATGTTTGAACACAGTCATTTAGACACCAAAAGGCATCATTTTTGCAAAAAATTCTTGATTATTGCAAAGCGGAAAAATAACATTGGAAGTTAGGAGTCTAGGATTAAAAATTACATAAGTCAACTATTAGAATAAAAAGGAACTGTAGAGAAGTAGTATAGATCTACCCCTTATTGCTGTTAGTTGCTGTCAAGTCTGACTCTTTGTGACCCCATGGGCTGAAGCAAGCCAGATTTCCCTTTCCTTCACTATCTCCTAGAGTTTTCTCAAACTCATGACCATTGAGTTGATGGTGCCATCCAAACATCTCATCCTCTGCTGCCCGCTTCTCCTCCTGCCCTCGATTTTCCCAGCATCAGAATCCTTTCCAGTGAGTCAGCTCTTTGCATCTGGTGCCAAAATATAGGAGCTTCATCTCCAGCATCCCTTACTTCCATTTTATAGATTTGCAAAGAGAAGCTGAAAGAGGCCACACGAATGACTGCGAGTTCCACTGTTGTCTGTCACTGATCAACTGAATAACTCTGTGTAAGCCCCTCTCTCTCACCCTCAGTTTTGTGACTGAAAAAGGAGGTGATTAGAGTCGATGATATAAGATCCCAGACAGCCTGAAAATGCTATTATTCCACAAGCTGAGAAGCCAAATCCTAGAACATCCCCACCTTCCAAAAGCAATATACAGGACAATGAAAAGATACTGCTGGCGTTCCAGCTTGTGGATTCTCTTTCTTAGCTGGCACCTTCAGTACCTCAGAGCTTGCTGTGCCCATCACAGACAGACAGATCAGGAGAGAATGATTGTTGGCATATTCTTTGCTTGAAAAGTGTTGTAGTTGTCCAGAGTAACGGGTAATCTTCCCATCCCCACTTCTGAGGATCTGGTGCCTCCCGCTGTCTGGGCTTTGCCTCAGGGATTTCTTCTCAAGGTTCTCTGGAGCCCTGGGAAACCTGCTCTTGACCTAACCTCAGCCAAAGATGCCTTTCCTCCTGGAAGAATCCCTGACTGGAAAGTCATTCAAAATCGATGTTAAAAGGGACTTTAGGCTCCAGAGAGCTGCACATTTTAGCATTTTTAGTCAACTGTCTGGCTTTGTCTAGTCTGTAGTGAAAACTTTTTGTTTTATTACAGTTCTGTTATGCTAATAAACAAAGTATTGATATGCTCAGTGAAAAGGGCAAATTCAGTCTTTGAATGGAGGACCTGTTATGATGACCAGTCAAGCTTTAACTACATTCGCTTATTTTCCACCCCTCATTATTATATAAGGGAGTATCACTGAAATAGCTTCTATTTACTTTTTACAATGAGTTTCAATCTTTCCCTTTTTTTTCCTTTTATTACTGCTATTTTCTAACGTGCAATCAGAAAGTCAGGCAATGGTTTAGGTTTTTTAAAGGACATTACATATAATCACTTAACGAGGCAGAACCTAGTTACTGTGCATGCGAAAACGGGCACTGCCAATGACCCTATCAACGAAGTCAATCACTAAGCCAAAGTTCAATTGATTTGGCTCAATTTAATGATGTACACCAGTGAACCTGAAGCATTGTGTTGTATTAGCAGTACACATTTAAGGAAAGCTAGTGTTTATAACTAAACACTGTATTAGTCGCTCAGTTTTGTCCAACTCTTTGACACATGGACTGTAGTCCGCCAGGCTCCTCTATCTATGGAATGCTCCAGGCAAAAATACTGTAGTGGGTTGCCATTTCCTCCCCAATTATAGACAAAATGTGGTCGACCAAGAGAAGAAGAATTCCACAAACAAAATCTAATCCAGTAAATGTTGGGTTGGCCAAAAAGTTCATATGGGCTTTTCAATATGATGTTATGAGACATCATATGTATAACATATGGGAAAGCCCAAATAAACATACATAATATCATATGGTAAAACCCAAATGAACTTTTTGGCCAAGTCAATATCCAGCACCATCACTATCATTTGTTATTTACAGAGCACTTCGTATGAGTGGGTCGCATTCCTAAACACTTTACATGACTGTCCTCTTCTAACCTCACAGAAACACTGAGATGTTAATTAACCCTGTTGGAAGACTTGGTGATGAGAAAGGGTCAAATAGTGGCCTCAAAGAAGTGTTACCTTGTTGAAAAATATGATCATAAAATTTTAATTGGCCTTATCAGGCAAAACCAAGAATCAAAGTTACAGGGAAATCTAGTTTGTCTCAAGTCCCAGCTGTTGGAACTGAACAGCAGATATTCCTTGCCATCAGGGAACCTGTTTATCAGTAAAAACACTAAGAATCAGGGTTCTATATCTCTCAGGGATGCTATAGAAAGGGATTCTAGCAATGGAAAGTATTGGAAGGGTGCTAAGGACATGCCAGCCCTGGAATTCTGGATAAAAATAATATTGTGAGCATTGAGAGCATGGCTGTACAAATAAACAAATGAATCAATACATATCCATCTTAGAAATGAACAATCTTAGAAATTTATCCTCGTATGTGTCTCAGTTAAAGTACTCATTCTACCTTGTGTGAATTCTATGCATGGCCTTTCATTTGCGTTTCTATTAGATTAGAAGTTTATCGAGCCTTGATTCACCACGTACTAAATATTAACCTTGGGAAAAGTGCTCATTTTCCTCTTCTGCAATAATGGAACATGTCCTACAGCACTGCCATAAGGAATACATTAAATTGTACATGTAAAATTTAATGCCAGCCCAGTGCCTGACATTGGTAAGCAGCAAATAAAATTAAATAGAGCTTTTAATTAGTATAAATATTACTACTATTATTTACTACTGTTATTATTGTGATTATTACTAAGTCACAGATAAACATCTCAGGCTCAGTATTTTTGATTTTGGAGCTTAGAAAACACCAACCAACAGCCATCTTTATATTTCAATAGATCAATCAAAGCAGCAAGATTTTATCTTCCAAACTGCCAATCTAAATTGTCTGAGGAGAGAGAAACAAGCCCATAGTATACCCAAGAGTTTATCAAAGAAGAAATTCAATAAAATGGTTCACCATGCTGCTGTCTTATATAACTAAAGAATATGGAGTAAGGAAAAGAGAAAAATAAAATATTTTATTCCAATCTCTTAAAAATTATTATTCTTTGAAGCTTGTCTTATGCATAACAGATGAACATACATTTCTCTCTATTTGTAGTGAAGGAACTATTACATGCCTTTGCAATTAATTACTATCTCCAACATTCCTATGAAATTAATGTCACATTCATTTGAATGTGGCTTCTGGAGCAGCAGGACCTCTTGCTCATTTCCTGTGTTACTATAATAACAGCAGGATGGACTTTTAAACTGCATGAGTTCAAGCTGATTTAGAAAGGCAAATTTCCACACTGTAATTTACACCAATATTTTACCATGGAGCTCTTCCTTTTAAAGAATATCTTAGTCCCAACATAATCTAAGGCACTTTAGATACCTATCATTGGCTAAGAAAATACTTCATTCTTGTGGAAGTACTGAAGTACATTTCTAGAGTTTGAAAAGTAGGTAGAAAACCAGCCATAAATCCAAATACCTTATATTATTGATGAGAAAAAATGAATCCCTAAAGGGGCGAGGAGTGATTTGACTATATGTCTCATAGCTATTTAAAGGCAAAAGTTAGAATTCAGGACTCACACATTCATTCACCTCATGTTTATTGAAAGCCTTCCCTGTGCTCATTCTGTACTAGGCTTCCTATATATCTATCACACTAATTATTTTTTAAGGCATTCAATTTTCATTTGACAACAAGTCATTTGGTATCTACTAAGTGCAGACACTGTGTTAGGTACAGTGTGCTGAGGCTTAAGTATAAAGAAGAGTTGCTATCTGCCTGGAGCATTTTAAATACTAGTTGGGAGTATACCAAGTATATAAATAGAGTAATTGGTAGAATGTAGGGCTTCCCTGGTGGCTCAGATGGTAAAGAACCTGCCTGCAATACCGCAGACCCACATTCAAACCCTGGGTCAAGAAGATCCCCTGGAGAAGGGAATAGCTACCTACTTCAATATTTCTTGCCTGGAGAATTCCATGGGCAAAAGAGCCTGGAGGGCTACAGTCCATGGGGTCCCAAAGATTCAGACACAACTGAGAGAGTAACAGTTTCACTTTCACTTCATCTAATATCATAAGAAAGAAAGAAAATTCAGCATGAGTTAATGTAATAATTTTCTAACAATTATATACATTTTAAAACCCTCTATCCAATAACCAACCATCAAATCTGCATTCATCATGTAGGAAAAACCTGGAAATGTGAGTAGAAACATTCAAGAGCAACTAGAAGTTTACAATCTGTTTAATTAGCTGAGATGTACAAATAAAATAATATTTTAAAAAGTCAGGACAATAGTTAAGTGTTAAGTGTAATGAAGCTAATTCCATATTAGAGACATTCTTAAAAGAGAAAAGCTCGTGTGAATTGACTTTGAGAATCTAAGAGGGCTTCAGGGAAGAGGTAGAATCTGACCTTAAAGTATTTATTATTACCGTTTATATTACATTAGAAGCATTGATGTATTCCATTGCACCTAGATTTCTTAACACATGCTCATTGGAATAACTACAATACCAGAGTTTTTCTAATTAGTAGCTCACGACTAACTAGCAAAAAATGGCATTATAATATCAACAGACCCCTAAAGAGTCACCTAGTAGTTGTTGAAAAATTGAAAGCATTTCCCCTAAAGTCAGGAACAAGACACGGGTGCCCACTCTCACCACTACTATTCAAGATAGTTTTGGAAGTTTTACCTACAGCAATCAGAGAAGAAAAAGAAATAAAAGGAATCCAGATTGGAAAAAAAGAAGTAAAACTCTCACTGTTTGCAGATGACATGATCCTCTACATAGAAAACCCTAAAGACCACCAGAAAATTACTAGAGCTAATCAAAAAATATAGTAAAGTTGCAGGATATAAAATTAACACACAGAAATCCCTTGCATTCCTATACACTGACAATGAGAAAACTGAAAGAGAAATTAAGGAAATGATTCCATTCACCATTGCAATGAAAAGAATAAAATACTTAGGAATAAATCTATCTGAGGAAACAAAAGACCTATATATAGAAAACTATACAACACTTATGAAAGAAATCAAAGATGACACAGACAGATGGAGAAATATACCATGTTCATGGATCAGAAGAATCAATATAGTGAAAATGAGTATACTACCCAAAGCAATCTATAGATTCAATGCAATCCCTATCAAGCTACCAACAGTATTTCACAAAGAACTAGAACAAATAATTTCACAATTTGTATGGAAATACAAAATACCTCAAATAGCCAAAGCAATCTTAAGAAAGAAGAATGGAACTGGAGGAATCAACCTGCCTAGATACTATACTACAAAGCTGCCTATACTACAACCTGCCTATATACTATACTACAAAGCTACAGTCATCAAAATAGTATTGTACTGGCACGAAGACAGAAACATAGATCAATGAAACAAAATTGAAAGCCCAGAGATAAATCCACGCACCCATGGACACCTTATCTTTGACAAAGGAGGCAAGAATATACAATGGAGAAAAGACGATTTATTTAACAAGTGGTACTGGGAAAACTGGTCAACCACTTGTAAGAGAATGAAACTAGAACACTTTCTAACACCATACATAAAAGTAAACTCAAAATGGATTAAAGATCTAAACTTAAGACCAGAAACTATAAAACTCCTGGAGGAAAACATAGGCAAAACACTCTCTGACATAAGTCACAGCAGGATCCTCTATGACTCACCTCCCAGTGTAATGGAACTAAAAGCAAAATAAACAAATGGGACCTAATTAAACTTAAAAGTTTTTGCACAACGAAGGAAACTATAAGCAAAGTGAAAAGACAGCCTTCAGAATGGGGGAAAATAATAGCAAATGAAGCAACTGACAAAGAATTAATCTCAAAAATATATAAGCAACTCCTGCAGCTCAATTCCAGAAAATAAATGACCCAATCAAAAAATGGGCCAAAGAACTAAACAGACATTTCTCCAAAGAAGACATACAGATAGCTAACAAACACAGGAAAAGATGCTCAACATCACTCATTATCAGAGAAATGCAAATCACAACCACAGTGAGGTATCATCTCACGCCGGTCAGAATGGCTGCTATCAAAAAGTCTACAAACAACAAATTTTGGAGAGGGTGCAGGGAACCCTCTTACACTGTTGTTGGGAATGCAAACTAGTACAGCCACTATGGAGAACAGTGTGGAGATTCCTTAAAAAACTGGAAATAGAACTGCCATATGACCCAGCAATCCCACTGCTGGGCATACACACTGAGGAAACCAGAATTGAAAGAGACACGTGTACCCCAATGTTCATTGCAGCACTGTTTACAATCACCAGGACATGGAAGCAACCTAGATATCCATCGGCAGAGGAATGGATAAGAAAGCTGTGGTACATATACACAATGGAATATTACTCAGGTATTAAAAAGAATGCATTTGAATCAGTTCTAATGAGGTGGATGAAACTGGAGCCTATTATACAGAGTGAAGTAAGTCAGAAAGAAAAACACCAATAGAGTATATTAATGCATATATAAGGAATTTAGAAAGATGGTAATGATGACCCTATATGCGAGACAGCAAGAGACACAGATGTAAAGAACAGACTTTTGGACTCTGTGGGAGAAGGCGAGGGTGGGATGATTTGAGAGAATAGCATTGAAACATGTATGTTATCATATGTGAAATAGATCACCAGTCCAGGTTTGATGCATGAGACAGGGTGCTCAGGGCTGGTGCACTGGGATGACCCTGAGGGATGGGATGGGGAGGGAAGAGGGAGGGGGTTTCAGGATGGGGGATACATGTATACCCATGGCTGATTCATGTCGATGTATAGCCTTTAATTAAAATAAATTAATTAATTGAACAATAAAAATAAAAACAAACAGTAACAAAAAGAGTCACCTAGTAGTTGAACAGTTCATTCTTCAGCTACTTTGTTTGTGACTTCTGTTGTGTCCATTCTGATTTTTTCAACTGTTAACCTAGTAAGCATTTTAGAATTGACTAGATCTTCATCAAGACTAGACCTTGGCGTATTGTGAGACCACCTAAGAAGTGTTCACAATCTTTTCTCTGCCATAATTCCCTTACCAATTCTCAACCAAGTCAAATTTCCATCTCCCTCCTCTGAACAATGCAATGGTCTGCATTTTTCACTTGAAAAATATTTTCATTTTTCAACCAATTATTTGTGTATGTCAACATATTGTTTACAAATAACTTTTTTCTCATCTATATCAGAAGCATAACTTATACCTACGTATAGTGTTCTTAGGAGCCTGGCAGGCTACAGTCCATGAGGTTGCAAAGAGTCAGACGTGACTGAGCAACTGAATACATAGTGCTTTACAAAAAAGGCTCTTAATAAATAGTTAATACTGTAATTTGATTGCAGTGGATAGGCCCACATGAGTTACAGACACACTGTAGTTCACAGCCTACAACTTATTTGAGATGCTTTATTCATTTAATCCCTCACTCCTAGAAAGAAAAAAAGAAGGAAACAAAAATAAAGAAAATCACAACACTTAACCGTAACTAGTAGGATACCCATATTCTACTCGCAAATATGCCACTAATTAGCTGTGCTGTGTTGGATCAGGGTGTCTACTCAGTCTTCTCCATAGAGTAACTCTATGGAATTGACAGTTGGCTGAAATGTTACATAAGGGTCATTCTTTCAGATCTTTAGATACTAAAGGAGCTAACCAGGAACATGTATAATATGAAAATTATATTTATTTTGTTTTGTGTAATAGAAACATAGGGTGAAATATATGAGCAAAGTATTCTTTATAGTAGTTCTAAAATTTTTAGTTTTATACCATATCTCCCAGTAAGAAATCTTTCTCTCTCTCTTTCTCTCTCATCACTCTCTATATCTTTTTCTTTCTACCACTCTCAAAACTGAAAGTAAAGTCTCACCAATCACATCATATAATAAGTGATGTACTCTAAGTTTTTAATTCTGTTCTGGTCTATTTCTATCCTATTCCATCCTATTCTATTCTGTCTTACTTTATTCTATTTTATTTTAGAAATTGAAGATTTGTTGAACAATTAAATTGATTCCATCACCCTCTCTGGATGCATGAATTCAATCACATTCTTAATCTACTCTAAGGAATATTTTCTTTACTTGTAGAATGTGAACAATAATTCTCTTTCTCTCCATTAGTATTTGCTTCATGTATTTGGGTGCTCCTATATTAGGTGCATATACATTGATGGATAAACAACTGAGTCCTACTGTATAGCACAGTATACACATTGTGGGGGGACTATATTCAATATCATGTGATAAACCATAATGGAAAATAACATAAAAAAGAATTTATATGGATAACTGAATCACTTTCCTGTATTGAAGAAAATAACAGAATAGTGTAAAACAACTATACTTACACAAAATTTTAAAAATTCTATTTAAAGGGTTATTGTTATAACTAAAAATACTGCTGCTAGCACTATGCTTTGGATTTAGTATTCAATATCGATGCATTATTTTCATAGTTATTATTTTAACTATTTTGATCGTTCTAATACTATTATAAACTCTAAGTATTTGGAGACTGTTAATGTGTTATGCTTCCTGAGTCAGGAAGTACTCTGGAGAAGAGAATGGCAACCCAATCCAGCATTCTTGCCTGGAGAATTCCATGGACAGAGAAGTCTGGCAGGTTACAATCTATGGGATCACAAAGAGTCAGACATGACTAAGCGACTAACACTTTCATGTTCAATATATGTTATGGTTCTCACGTATATGACACAGATTAAAGCTAGGACATTCTGAACTTTGGAATTAGGATTTCAATTTCAATTGTTGGGAAAAATGAAAAAAAGTGAATAGAACTGTTTCACACTTGTTCCTGACATTGAATACTCAATATTACTTTGGTTTTGGCTAACTCTGCCGACGTTTGATTTAGTACTTAATCTCCATGGTGATTAAGGGATGTGGAAAATGATAACATTGCATTTCATTTAGATGCTTCTGTGAGGTGACATATATGACAGATTCATTCTTCTAACTTAACAGTGTTGAAAATCATCTCATCTCCTATTAGCAGGAGAAATATGAGCAGAAGCGTGTGGTTCCTTCACCACTAATATTTGTACCAGGGGGAAAGATCCATCTTCTGATATTTTAATAATCCTAGTTTGAACCCTCAAATACTGTTTACATAAGATGCTATCTGTAGAAGTATCATATTTTGATTTCTACTTTTTTAGGTTAGAACAGCCCATTCTTTAATGATAAAATTCACTATTTAATGAAATTTTAAACTAAAATATGAACATGAGATATAAAGTGTATGTATGTGACATATATCTTCTGTGCTCACAAAGAGCAGAAAATAATTTACCATTCTTGCCATGACTCGGAGAAGGCAATGGCAACCCACTGCAGTCTTGCCTGGAGAATCCCATGGACAGCGGAGCCTGGTAGGCTGTAGTCCATGGGTTGCGAAGAGTAGGACATGACTGAGTGACTTCACTTTCATTTTTCACTTTCATGCATTGGAGAAGGAAATGGCAGCCCACTCCAGTGTTCTTGCCTGGAGAATTTCAGGGATGGTGGAGTCTGGTGGGCTGCCGTCTATGGGGTCGCACAGAGTCGGACAGGACTGAAGCGACTTAGCAGCAGCAGCAGCAGAAGCTTGTCATGACTTATCAGGAATCTGAGCAAAGAGGAACAATATCACCTGCTCAGCAGGAGATAAGTTATAACTATTTCCCCAGGAGCACTTTATGGTTGTCTTTAATGGCACCCCACTCCAGTACTCTTGCCTGGAGAATCCCATGGACGGAGGAGCCTGGTAGGCTGCAGTCCATGGGGTCGCGAAGAGTCGACATGACTGAGCGACTTCCTTTTCCCTTTTAATCTCTCAAGAGACTGAATTTTTCTTTAATCTAAACTAATCTTGCTTGTTTTCAACTTCACACCCCCACCCCCTTCCCAATCCTATAATTTCCTCCTTTTTTGCACCAACTGAAATATGGAGCTTTTAACATCACCATGAGCCATCAGCACCGATGGTTCAAAACACCTTCAGCGTAACCACGACGTGTACCACATCCCCTTCATTTTGTTAACTGAACAGTTCTTAAACAACCTCATTATCTGCCCACAGCACTCCACATTTTCCTATTGTAAAGACATTCCTTTGCAATGTCTCCTCTACCAACCAGGAAGACTAAAATCTCGCTTCAGATCCCCATGTTTTCCCAGCACCATGGGCAGAGTGAAAATAATTAATACTGAGTGCCTACTACAAGTCAGGCGATAAACGGTACTGTATTTAATCTTCAGCACAATCTTATGATACAGATATCATTCTATGCATTTGAAGAAGAAGAAAGTAAGACCGAAAGAGAGTCTGTTACTTATCAAAAGTCACACATGGGGCAAGTTCTTGAGGAGAGTCTCTGAGAGCCCACACTCTGGGCCATTGCACAGTACCAGCTGGACTAAGGAAACACTGAATTACTCTCTGGTCTTTTTCTTTTCTGTCAGGGAGCCTTCAGAAGGTCTCAATATTACGAGTTTTCCAGATATTGGAATCATGTTATCTCCCAAGGACTCTAAGCTGTGTAAAGCTCTCGTCCAGAGTTCAAGTTCTAGAACGTTTTGGAAGAGAGAAAGAGTTAGCAGTCAGTCTATAAACACACTGACTACACTATGGTAAAACTGAAGCCAGGATGCCCAGAAAGCTTCCTCCTGCTAGTAGAAGATGATTTTATGCCTTCTCTTCTCTTAAGAGGTTTTGCATATACAGCTTAAAAGCCACATTTGAAACAAACAAAATCCCTACCACATAGAGTTATGGCATTACCCTGGTCTGCATATAATCATGAATCAAAGTCTGCCTCAGTGGTGACTGCATACAGCTAAAAACTTGTGGCATGATTAATTTTCTATGTTTTGCTCATCTTTGCCTCTCTACCCAGAATGACTCTCTGCCTTTCCACCCTGTTCTGGGCCAAGCACCAATGTCACTTGCTCCACAAAGATTTTTCCAACATCTCCCTACCCCCAGTTCATCTTTGAGCTCCCCCAGCATTTCATTCATGTGTCTAACATAGTATTTATCATAGTGCATAATATGTTCCTCTACCCTACAGACAAGGATTTTCAACTTCAGCACTACTTCCTTTTGGGGCTATATACATAATTTTTTATAGGGCTATACTGGAAATTGTGGGATGTTTAGAAGCACCCCTGGACTCTACCCATTGAAAGCCAGTAGCATCTCCCCTTGAACTGTGATAACCAAATTTGTCTCTATATATTATCAAATGTCTTCTGAATGATAAGCAGCATCACCCTCACTTAACAACCTCTGCTTTAGCTCATGGGGACCACATGAACAGTGACTGTCTTTTTTTGTTGTTGTTTTCAGCCTCATATACTCAGAAGTATCAGACCTATCACAAACAGTTAATTATTAAATCTACTGGTTGGAAACAAATTAGTCTCATTTCACAATAACTGCATACAGTATTGGAAAATGCACTGAGTTCATGCTCTTTCAAAGGTGAAACAAGTGCTCAGTTGCTCATTCAGGTTCAGCTCTTTGTGACCTCATGGACTGCAACCCACTCGGCTCCTCTTTCTATGGGTTTCCCAGACAAAAACTCTGGAGTGGGTTCCAATTTCCTCCTCCAGGGGATCTTCCTGACACAGGGATTGAACCCATGTCTCCCACATTGGCAGATGAATTCTTTAACAGTGAGACACCTAGGAAGCAATGTGACTGCTAAATTACATTCTGGATTCAAAGAAAGTGATATTGAAAGTCATTAGATGTCAAAGTGAAAAGAAATACTTTTCTCTGTATATATAAGAAATAAAAAAGTATATATATATGTGTATATATATATATATACACATATACTACATATGGCATATGGCAATTATATATATTAATAGATTGTTTACATAGGTACACACACACACTCTTAATGACCTTTCCTGAAAAACTGTATTCAGAAAAATAGATAAAAGCAATCTGGTATCTCTATAAATACATCATATTTAAAATGCTTTGTTCACTAAAATATGCGGTGCATTTCTAGCTTTTTCCCCCCTCAAAGATCCATTCATAAAAAAAGTGATGCTTATTTTGAAATTTCCAAATCAGAGCGACTTGATTAAATAAACAGCACAGACAGTATGATATTGCCTTTCTTCCTGACAAGATATTCATCTCTTCCCAATTTAGTGCAGAACAATTTAAAGTCATCTGACTTTGCTTATTTCTGTAGACTAGTTAGCTATTTGTTTGAATGGAAAAAACAGGAGCACTGTGATCTTAACACCAAGTTGTGATGATGAAAGACTTTTTCTCACCTCTGAAGTGAACTGGCTCTGCATATCTCCATTTATTTCTCTACTTAGGGCTTTAGTTAAAGTGACATAGATTTGTCTATTCAGGTTTACGTAGTTTTACCAAAATCAGATACTTTCATTGGGATAGTACAAGCAGGAATGGTGCCTTTGGCAGGTCAGGAATCTTTGTAAGAAAGAAATACAAACACAAGACCAGCCTCTCCAGAGTAGTTACAAAGGAGGTCACTCAGAACCAACAGGCATGTGCTGCAAAGTGGAGAATACCATCATTTCAGTGGCCATATTTTATTGGTTGTCTCTTTTTTTGTTTTAAATACATTCATTATACTTTTCATTAGAATACTAGGAGCAGTGATTATCCTTGCTCCTAGAAAGAACAAGTAATTAAATATCAGGGCAAGCAAAAAAAAAAAAAAAAGTGCATGATGCCATTTAACTGACTCAGTGGGTGAAGCAAAATTTACTACATGGTTCTTCTCTGATTACAAGCGGCAAGGAACTCAGAACATAGCATTCTGTTGTGCAACCAATCTTCCATCAAACATCAGCCACATTTATATTCACACTTATAACCAGAGGCATTTTCAAAGCTTCTCACTCCCTCTTCCCCTGGACTGCCCTCAGTCAGCACCCCCAACCACCCCATCCCCCACCCCACCCCCACTCCCATCGTCAAAGGCTGCAGCAAAGAAGGTAAAAGTAACTGAATTTCAGGGGAACATGCGTGTTTGGAAGAGTTCAGTTCAGGGCTTGAAGGGTCTGCATACCTGAGATAAGAAACCAGCAAACAGAACTTGCACCTCCTCGTTTCATATCAACTGGTCTCCTTTCCTCTGATTTCAATTTAAAGAAATTCCTGGGCTCCAACAAGTTACAGAACTTTAATTTAAAAACATTTACATCCCGCCTTCAACAGATTTCAGTTCTTAGGATGCAAACAAGTTATTTTCTGATACTCTCACTGCAACCTTCAATGAATCATTTATACTTATGTTTAACCTATTATCTCTCTATATGTATCTCTCTGTCTGTTTATCTATCTATCTAATCTATTTCAAGGAAGGGAGTGAAAAGTGAAAGTTGCTCAGTCATGTCCCACTCTTTGCGACCCCATGGACTATAGTCGATGGAATTCTCCAGGCCAGAATACTGGAGTGGGTAGCCTTTCCCTCCTTCAGGGAATCTTCCCAACCCAGGGATCGAACCCAGGACTCCCACATTGCAGGCGGATTCTTTGCCAGCTGAGCTACCAGGGAAGCCCATTTCAAGGAAACTGAAGGCTACTATGAAATGCTCTAGATGCCAGTGTGCAAACCACAGATCATGAGTCACACTAGCAACCAAGCCACTGCACACGCACATACACACACACATGCACACAGCACCAAAG
This sequence comes from Okapia johnstoni, assembly GCA_024291935.2. Taxonomy (NCBI): domain Eukaryota; kingdom Metazoa; phylum Chordata; class Mammalia; order Artiodactyla; family Giraffidae; genus Okapia; species Okapia johnstoni. The sequence continues at coordinate 9,888,979 of CM044325.1, read as the reverse complement.
AGACAGGCAGCTCTCAAGTCAAGTAAGGCTCCAGGTCATCACAGACAGACTTCACTGTATCTTGACAGGGGCGAAAACATTAAGCTTGACTTAGGTTCCCAGGAGGAGACAAAATATACAAAGCTCTTTCTAAAAATCTTTACTCCATTTTGCTTTCATTCTGGGTTTCTCTGTGATGCAGAGACGGTTTGAAATCCACAGGATGGCAAAGATACAGTAGCCCAGTTTCTAAATGTGTGCTTAGGATCAATTTTTCTTGTCCTTATGACCCGTAATACACAAAATAGAAAGCTCCTATATTGTCGCAGTAGAGAATATATGACAAATGAATGTCAACAATCAAAGCTTTATATAATCCATATATTAAAATATGTTACATATTTATTCACATATACAATGTTTTTTTGAAACACTGTTATATAGATATATCATTGCACAAAACATCAATAAGCTTTTTTGGAGAAACAGAGACTCTAGACTCATCTTCCCAGACCTTAAGTGCTTCTCTGCTACTAAATGAAGTGTTTACACAAACACTTTAATGATGTCTGGGTAAAATTTTAGAGATGATGTGACCATGGAGAGAAAAGAATTTTGGATCAGAAGAAATTTCACCTAATCCCCAAGTGTATAGAATGCTACTTGGCCTTTATACAAATAGAGAAAAGTTCCAAATATTATTATGGCTGCAGAAGCATTCCAAGCTGAATCCCAAAGTTATCATTCACCTAGATTCTCAATCTATACTTTTATGTTCAAATATCTAGCTATTACTTTGGACTCTGAAAATTAAAAAGAGTTGTAAACAATTTTAAGTCTCTGGAATATATTTGGCTTTAGGAAGTTATTGTTAGAAAACAGAGTATACCAGAACACAATAAAAAAGACAATCGTCTGTTTGCTTGTTTGCTTAGTATTTATGTCTAAATACCAAGCAAAGAACCAGGTCGGAACACAGAGCTGGTGTAGAATCACTTACATCTTGTTTTGAATACCAAATATGATACTTTGTAGCTGAGAGGCCTAAAACGTATTCATTAACCTCTAGAAATCACAGTTATCTATAAAATAAGAATAATGGTAACCATCTCAAAATGTACTCATGATGTATAAATTAGATTACCAAAGAAAATTACTTCCTTTGTTGCCACCAGGTTCTCACTTCCCTTCAAAGGATCAGAATGGACATAGTTTGTCCTAGGTAAGGAAGGTGATGGAAATAAACTGATTTATGAATCATTTAAATTAACCTTGAAGATGCATGACAGCCCAGTAGCTACCCATTGCCCTGGGTTCAAATCCTGGTTTTGATATAAAACAGCCGAGGGATCGTGGATGAGTCATTGAACCTTCTGCGTGCGATTTCCCAACTGTAAACTGGGAAAACATTGAGATATCTTACTGTCTTGTTTTAAGGTTTAAAAGAGTTAACTGTGGAAACAACAAACTGTGGCAAATTCTTAAAGAGACAGGAATACCAGGCCCCCTTACCTGCTTCCTGAGATATCTGTGTGAAGGTCAAGAAGCAACAGTTAGAATCAGACATGGAACAATGGACTGGCTCCTAACTGGGAAAGGAGTATGTCAAGGCTGTATATTGTTACCTTGCTTACTTAACTTATATCCCAGAGATAGAACCCAGGTCGCCCGCATTGCAGGCAGATTGTTTAACCAGCTGAGCCACAAGAGAAGCCCTATATGCAGAGTACGTCATGCAAAAAGCCAGGCTGGATGAAGCACAAGCTGGAATCAAGATTGCTGGGAGAAATATCAATAACCTCAGATATGCAGAAGACATCACCCTTACGCAGAAAGTGAAGAGAAACTAAATAGCCTCTTGATGAGAGTGGAAGAGGAGAGTAAAGAAGCCGGCTTAAAACTCAACATTCAAAAAATGAACATCATGGCATCTGGCCCCATCACTTCATGGCAAATAGGTGGGGAAACAGTGAGAGACTTTATTTTCTTGGGCTCCAAAATCACCGCAGATGGTGACTTCAACCATGAAATTAAAAGTCGTTTGCTCCTTGGAAGAAAGCTATGACAAACTTAGACATTATATTAAAAAGCAGAGACATTACTTTGTTGACAAAGGTCCATATAGTCAAAGGTATGGTTTTTCCAGTAGTCATGCATGGATTTGAGAGTTGGACCATAAAGAAAGCTGAGTGCCGAAGAATTGATGCTTTTGAACTGTGGTGTTGGAGAAGACTCTTGAGAGTCCCTTGGATGCAAGGAGATCCAACCAGTCCATCCTAAAGGAAATTAGTCCTGAATATCCATTGGAAGGACTGATGCTGAAGCTGAAGCTCCAATACTTTGGCCACTTGATGGGAAGGACTGACTCATAGAAAAGATTCTGATGCTGAGAAAAATTGAAGACAGGAGGTGAAGGGGATGACAAAGGATGAGATGGTTGGATGGTATCACCAATTCGATGGATATGAGTTTGAGCAAGCTCTGGGAGTTGGTGATGGACAGGGAAGCCTGGCGTGCTGCCATCCATGAGGTCACAAAGATTCGGACATGACTGTGAGACTGAACTTACTTTTTAAGTATTCAGTCAGTAGGGTCAGGTTTTTAAGTATTACATGTTTTAAATTTCTTAAATTACATATATTTATACTTATGTGCTTTTCCTGACCTGTTCCACAGTATTCACTGGATGCCCACCATATGCCTTCTTCTAGGAATTGGGGATGCCAGGGGAATACCACGCAAAAAAAACTCACAAAAAATGCCTTGCCTCTTAAAGTATACATTGAAGAAACAAGTAAAGTCTATTATATCTAATATGGTAAATACTTTGGACAAAATGTGGCACTAGTGGTAAAAATCTGCCTGCCAATGCAGGAGATGCAAGAGACGCCAGGTCCGATTCTAGGTGTGGAAGATCTCCTGGAGAAGGAAATGGCAACCTCCTCCAGTATACCTAGAAAATTCCATGGATACAGGATCCTGGAGGCCTATGGTCCGTGGGGTCCCAAAGAGTTGCTCAGGACTGAGCACGTGCTCCTGTGCCAATCAAGGTAAGGACTAGGGGGGCACAAAGATTGTACTTTTGTATCAGTGGTCAAGAAAATCCCCCTGATTAGGTGGTGTTTGAGCACAACTCTGAGGCAATCTGGGCTATGCCACAAAGCTGCCTGCTCTAGACCATTTTGAACAGAAACAGCAAGTTCAAAACCCGTGTGTAGGGAGCAGGCCTGACATATTTGAAAAACACAAGAAATTTCCTGAAACTTTCATGATAATTTCCAGCTATTACTCTGAAGTGTCAACATAGCAAGTGTGATAAATACTCAGTTCTCTGATATATCTGTCCTGATACTCTAGATATATGAAAACCACCCAAACATTATTTATAATCTCTGAGAGAGCTATTTTTTTATAATTATGCAAAATAATTTGTTTAGCACAATAATGGTTAGCCCACAGAGTATTTAAGCAAAGGGGAGAAAAAAGAAATGTATCTGCTCTTGTTTGACCTGCAGAACTTTGTGCAGGCTACTTGGTCTCTCTGAACCTCAGTCTACTCGTTCATACAATAGGAAGAGTGCACTCTGTTCCATGCTTGTCACTAGTGTTATTCCAGTTTTGGACTGGAAGGCACTTCATAAAAAATGACTTGACACACACATGCAAAATATTTTCGTAAAATCTCATTTATACCAAGGCCATTTGTCTGTCAATTTTACTCATATGAGAGATGGCTAAGTCTCTATAGAGAAGCCAAAATGTAGAAGACAAGTTGATATTACATCATTGATATACCAAACTCACATATTTCACTTCTAGAAAGGCTCAAAGGCTCTCACTTTAGAGTCCATCTATTCATCCCTTAAGCATAGGTTTAATATTCTTGAATACATAGGTTTCTATTATGACCACTAGTTGACTTCAGCATTAAGATGTGTAACTCTTTCCTTTTAGTTGGGTTGGCTTGGATCTACTCACAAGTTCTGGGGAGCTAGTTCTATGAATTAATAATATAGAATTATTAGTAAGCCTATCTGGGTATCTAGATATCAAGGTAAATTTATGATTAGGGGAGAAAACAATCTGATTCATGATGGAAAAATTCTAATTGTGGAATGCCATAATCCTGGGTTCAAAGCCAAGATCACCACCACCAGTGAGAGTCATATTAAATTGTGAACTTAATATCCAAGCCTCGATATTCTGTTCCGGGAACTGGCAGTAGTGATAAAAGTCCTACAGAATAGTAAGGAGTGCTAGGAAGGAATTATGTGGAGGTGATCTTAATAGAGTGCATAGTATAATTCTCTTCACTTCCTCCACTGCCCTACACATGACCCAAACCTAGGACCTTGGCTTCTGCAAACCCTAATGTTCCCAGCACAACATTACCTGGATAAAAGTGGCTGCCCCTTAGTAATAGCATGAGTGTATGAATGAATCAATCAATGATTGAATAAAGAAATTTATAAAATTATCAATTAACTACATAATAATAGCTCCCAAAACTCACAAATCATGAAGGCAGATACAATACCTCTTCATCATATCTTCTCTTACTAAATGCTAAATGGTGTAGTATTCTTGATAGATAATCTTTCTTATCTTTACTGCCAGGATCCTAATTTAGAGGCACAAAGATATCGGGCTGAGAAATGTCCTCCTAGGCACTCTGGCAGAAGGCAGGAAGTCATTTTCTTTAAACCACTGCTTTAGCTTCAGCCACAGTTATTCATTCTCTTTTAGAAGGAGGAATTCATTTATGTCTTCAGGAGACAGATGTATCAAGCCATCGGGTGTTTCTGCCAATCACCTCCTGCCAAAGCCCTGATGTTTTATTTCATTAGTGCAGGCACTTTCCATTAATTTAGATACTGTTTAAGAGTGTTAGTTCCAAAGGACATTGTTTCTTGGCTCTTCTATTCTGAAGGGCTATTTAATACATTACTGCAATGAATTGACCCTTTGCCAAGAAAGAAGCAGTGGCCACCCAATTCTAATCAGTTTCTGACAATGTGATTCTAATGCTTGGCCTGATGATATATTTATTGTGCTCTACCTGGAACTGACAGAAACAAGCCAGAAGATTTCTACTGGCTGAGTAGTAAGACTAAACAAAGCACATTCTTCTTTCCTTCCTTCCTCCCTTCATACCCCTGCCTTCCTTTTTTCCTTCTTCTCTTCCTTCCTTTCTTTCCCCTTTCCTTTCTCACCTCTTTCCTTCATTTCTGCTCTCCCTCCTTTCTCTTTTTCATAAGAATAATAACACAAGAGCATTCTACTATATGCCAAGTGTGAGAGACACTGTTGATGCCTAAAATCATATATCCTCATCCCCATTCTCTCTCATTCTTAAGTAAACCTCTGTTTTATTCAGCTCCTCCATGCAGCTCTCCAGGAAGCTTCAAAATACGGATCCTGACTCATCTGAGACATCATGGTTTCCTCATTTTCTCTGCTAGTGATTGATCTGAGTATATAGTTTGAGCCAATGAAACATAAACATAGGCTTAATGGAGATTTTAGAGGAAGTTTTCCTTAATCTTAAAAGACTCAAGAAAGAGCTAAGCTCTTTGGCCTGTATCATGTCTGGATATGACGTCTAGCACTGTTACAATCTCTTGTGACCACGAGAGGCATTTAACTAAAGACAAAGGTGACAAGAACACAACAATAGAGTCAAATGATGGGAAGATGTTGTCCTGATGCTGCTGCTGAACCAGGGAGATAAACCAGAACCGCTCTTTCCCTGAACTTCATGTTCTATGTGAAAATGCATTTCTTTACTTTCTGAAAGTCAGTCAACATTGTTAAGTGCTATACTAGGCCATGGGCGAAATAGCAACAGAGTGTAAGATTCTGTAATAGAATTAGCCCTACAAGAATGCTGGAATTACAAAGTGAGCTACTCTGTATAGTTAAATATTATAGCAATGTGCTTGTCTCTTAAAAAATAGCAAAACTGAGCATTATGATTTATTTAGATCATGTTCATAGTCTGTACATAAATCTGACATTCCCACTATTATAGTGAGGAGAATATTTTACAGTGATGCATCCAACTTTCTCGACTGCAAGTTTGCACTTGGACCCAATGAGAATGCTCAGATACTTACATGAACTTGTTTCACAAATAGTTGGAATCTCTGGAAAAATCCACCTTAAAAACCATCTCTGTCTAAACCTCTCAATTCTTTCAACTCATTTTGGTTCTCAATTTTTTCAATATGTGTTTGGAGAATGGTAATTATTTGAACTATACAATTGTAATGCCTATAGGTATATAACTATCCAATTGCAGTAATTCCTGTAGGTATAATGCCTATAGGTATATAAACATATATACCATATTATACATTTACTTAGATATATTTACTTATATGGTTATACATATAATTTCTTCACTTACATATAAATGCATATATATCATTTATTTCATATGTCTTGGCCTTTTTTCATGGGTTCCTCATTTCCTTTGCTAGTCATTGGTCTGGGTATACAATTCGAGCCAATGAAACATAAACTTAGGCTTAATGGATTTCAGAGTAAATTTTCCTTAATCTTAAAAACTCAAGTAAGAGTTACACCCTTTGGTCCAGGACTAGATCGTGTCTGGATATGATGTCTAGCACTATTTCAATCTCTTACACTAGAATTTAAGATCCCTGGAGCAATGTTTATATTCTTATGGGATCACTTGCAGGCTCTAGCCAAAAGCTACCTACCGAAAAAATGATCAGTTATATTTTATGACCAGTTAAGTTCCTGAGTGAACGTGAACGTGAAGTTGCTCAGTCGCGTCCGACTCTTTGTGACCCCATGCACTGTAGCCTACCACACTCCTCCGTCCATGGGATTTTCCAGGCAAGAGTACTGGAGTGGGTGCCATATGGCAAATAACAATCTCCACACATTTTTCCCTTCTACATGAGTGTTGAAACCTGTCTTTTATTAAGCTTATAATTACATTTTGACTCTAACCTAAATCTGTTCTGAATAGTAAGAGTAAAAAAATTTCAGATTCTTCAAATTATTCTTTACTTAAAATCCTTTTGTCCATCTGAGTATACTTAAACCAGTGAGGAATAGTTCACTAGCTGCAATTGAACTTCTCAGTGTCAACAAACCAATACATCTAGCAATCAAAATATGAGCATACTGATAACAGAATGATTATTAACCAAGTCCACAGAAAGATGACAATGAAGACAGCTAACCTATATCAGTTGCTTACCATGCACCAGGCACTCTTACATCCATTTAAGTTCTTTAATCGTCACACTAACTCTCCAAGTTTCAGCCTATTGTTATCTGCATTTTGCAAATGAAGTAACAAAGACACAGGAAGAACACTGATTTGCCCAAGGTTTCACAGCTTACAATTTGAGTGGCAAAGACAAATTTAGGGAAGTGGGCTGTTTTACCTTAAAAACATCCACCCCCAAAGTGTCCTATTCTCTGTGCAATTAAGAGAACTACAGAAATAAAATAAATACTTGTCCAAGGAGCTTTCTTGAGAGATAACAGGACAAGCATCAAAGACCATCATTCCTGTAACCAAATTTTCATCTGAAAATAACATATAGGTATAAAGCACTCACTGGGGTTAGCAGATTAGATGCAAACTATTATATACAGGATGGATAAACAACAAGGTCCTACTGTATAGCACAGGGGACTATATTCAATATTCTGGGGTAAATCATAATGGAAAAGAATATCTAAAAAGCATATATGTGTATAACTGAGTCACTTTGCTATACAGCAGAAACTAACACAATACTGTAAATCAAATACACTCCAATTAAAAAAATTGAAAAGGAATAAAGCATTAATTCACTAACAAGCAACCACTGACATCGCATCTCAGCCTTTTGGCTAAGATCAAGTGTAGTATCTCTCCACATATTGCTATTTTAAAAACTAATCCTGCCTCTTTTCAAAAGATAAACAGAAAAAAGTAAAGTACATGCATACACAAAGTGATTATCAAATATATACAAAAGAAGCAATTATTTTGAAAATATTATATAGTCTAAAATTTTAAAAAGAAAAAAGGAACAGTGAGTGTTCTAGTAAAAAAGAAAAAAAATTGAGTCAAGTGAGAATTTTCTCCCTCTCTTCATAAAGTTCCTCCAAAATGTGTAGGTTAGAGTTATATCTTATCAGAAAGGAGGACCATTTGGTGTGGCTGATATATTTTCCAGTGCTAAGGAGAAGGGATTCTTCAGTGGGGTAGCAAATATTGTCTTTACTGGAAGACAACAGAAACCACTTTCATCTTGCCTAACTGACAAGGTTATAAATCTGGGCAATAAAAATGAGTTCAAAATTTATGAGATATGGGAAGGGTATGACACAAATAGCCAAGTTCGATTATAAAAGCACATATCTTTAAAGCAGAGAACATCACCATTTAACGCTAGAAACAAAAGTTATGTGCACTGATGAAGCTGAAGAAAGGACACTCTTTGGCCAGAATTTGAAATTTTCAACATACATTCAATGAATCAAGCTACCTCATATCCCCAATGGAAAAAAAAAAAATACAGGCACATACCAAACCTCTACAATATACTACACAACTCACTGAATATAGCAAGATCTTACTAATATTGATATATTCACTGTACCCAATTCAGTGGTAAAAGAATCTGCCTGCTAAGCAAGAGACATGGGTTCAATTCCTGGGTCAGAGAGATCCCCTGGACAAGGAAATGGCAACCCACTTTAGCATTCTTGTCTGGAGAATCTCACGGGCAGGCTCCTTTGAGCCTGGCGGGCTACAGTCTATGGGGTCACAGGAGAGCTGGACATGACCTAGGACCAAACACCACCACCAACAATTACAAAGATAGCTACAAGATCAGTTTCTCAGGCAGAGGGTAACTACAGTAGTGTTTAAGAGCACAATTTCTGTGCTAGGTTGTTTGGATTTCACACTGCTCTAGCTACAGGATCAGTAATTTTAAACAAATGTGACTGAGTTGCCTGTAAAGATGAAAATAAACCTGGCAGGTCATTTTGAGGGTTAAAGAGGTTAATACATCATGACAGAAAAGGCTCATTATCTTCCCACATCCATTCTCCCCTGCTTCCTTTTAGTACTTTCCAAACAGGACTGCTCTGCAGCCCAACTTCAGGGTCACCAATCACGTTATAACCTATAGGAACAGCAATCCCAGAAATCATGCAATATGGAGCACTCATTCCCTTGCTGCTCAGTCATGTCCAACTCTTTATGACCCCAGGGACAGCAGCACACCAGGCTTCCCTGTCCTTCACTGTCTCCTGGAGTTTACTCAAATTCATGTTTACTGAGTCCATGATACCATCTAACCATCTCATCCTCTGCCTCCTTCTTCTTCGTCTTCAATCTTTCCCATATTAGCAGAATAGAAGGCTACCCAGTTAGAGTCTAGGGTCCTCTTTATCTTTTGCAAGAAAGGCTGTTCATGCGACTAAGTTCTGGATGACAAAATGTGAGTACAGCGATGTATGCTGCTTCAGGATCAGGTTTGTAACTGAAGCTACTTGTACTACAGCCTGATATGGGGGCTTGGTTTCAGACATCCAGCACTACATAGAAGAGGATCAAACCAAACAGCATGAGGAAGGAACCTGGGTGCTGGGAGGATGATGTGGACAAGCGCATCACTCCTACCTAGGCCATCCACTTCTTTGTTGTTAATGTGACAGATAAATGAAATCTAGATCTTGTTTGATCCATTGTACTAGGTCTCTCTATTCTAACAGCTGGGTCTATTGCTTATTAAATACTTCTGCATAAAAAAAAAACAAACTTGGAACTGTGCTTGGCACATAGTAAACTCTCATTAAATGTTAGCTACCATCTCAATAAGTGAAAGAGCCAGTATTTGAAAATGGAGAACACTATGTACATCCAAAACCCATGTTCTTTTCTTTCTGGGAGAGAACACTGTCTCCAGTGCACAGACTGAAAAGGCAAAATTATTTGCTATAAGCTCATCAGTTGGCAACACTTTAAAATCACTTACAGTAGGAGAGGGTTTTTTTCCCCACGTTCCCCAATTTTTAATGCGATTCTCAATTCAAAATCGCTTTTTAAAAAAGGTATTGGTTTTAAAGTTAGTTTGGTGAATAACTTGAAATTATCTGCTCCTTGTGCTTTGGACTCACTCCCCTTCAGTTCAGTTCAGTTGCTCAGTCGTGTCCGACTCTTTGCGACCCCATGAACCGCAGCACGCCCGGCCTCCCTGTCAATCACCAACTCCTGGAGTTTACCCAAACTCATGTCCATCGAGTCGGTGATGCCATCCAATCATCTCATCCTCTGTCATCCCCTTCTCCTCCTGCCCCCAATCCTTCCCAGCATCAGGGTCTTTTCCAACGAGTCAACTCTTTGCATGAGGTGGCCAAAGTATTGGAGTTTCAGCTTCAACATCAGTCCTTCCAATGAACACCCAGGACTGATCTCCTTTAGGATGGACTGGTTGGATCTCCTTGCAGTCCAATAGACTCTCAAGAGTCTTCTCCAATACCACAGTTCAAAAGCATTCCCCTTAGTCATCCCATAATACATAGAGTGGTGAGACAAAAAAGGGCCAGAAAAGAGCTACCTGCATATTCTTCAAGTCGAATTTTCTGACCATTAGACAAAAAGGATTTGCTTTCTGTGGACCATAAAAGATTCTTTTCCCTCTAACCTGGTGAATACATCTAGGCTCTCCTTGAAGAGCCATGTCTGCAACCTGATTTGGATGAGAATTTCTATATTATCATCCTGCCTCTCCTCCCAAGCCCTTATCCTGGGTAGAACTGCCAAGAAGAGGGATCTCGTCTTCAGGATCAACTGTGCTTATTATTTCAGAACCTGCTCTCATTCTCCGTCTAGGTCCAGTGCAAGAGTTGGAGGGCACTTTCCACATCTTCCAGTCTCCTGGTTGCCTGTCTACCCACCTGCTAGGAAATTCACAAATCTGAAACATACACAGACAAGGAATTTCCTGGTGGTCCATTGGCCAAGACTCCTTGCTCCCAATGCAGGAGGCTGGGGTTCCATCCCTGATTAGAGGACTAAATCCCACATACCAAAACTGAGTTTGCGTACTGCAGCTAAGACCTGGGGCAGCCAAATAACTAGATAAATATCATACATAGACCATCCATTTCTACATATATGGCATTTTCACATATGTGACTAATAGGCTCCTTCAGGGAAACAGAGAAATGCATTGTTGCAGGATCACTTTACAACACTGAATTAAACAGCTGAAGGTCAGGGTCTCATGCCACACATTTAAAAGGTCAGACCAAGTATTTTTGTGCTGGGAATAACTGAGAAATCTGCTGTTTTGAAGGCAATGGAGATTTGAATAAAGCCTTCTCTTCTTATCCTCATTCCCCTCCCATCTCTAGCACAATTAATGTTGCTTCCTTTCATTTTCCCATAGCCCTTTGTGCAAAATTCTATCAACATCTCTTCCACTGTGCTATAAATATCCGCTTCCATGTCTTTTTTCCCTGCGTAGACCCCGTAGGTCTGTCTCCCATTATCCTCTTGGCGTGATTGATCTCGTTACTTTGCCCTTTTCCTTTGCCTCGTGTATTTCATGCTTGTGCTTTTCAGTGTCGTTTTATTATTGCAGCCGTTGCAGTAATTTAAATACGCTTTGAGAGTGTACATAATGTTGGGAAACTTACTTTTCAAAGTGAACCTCACAGATTTCGACATTTTAAAAGGGCTTCAATTTTGCCCTTCTTTATAAATCCTCCACAGCCTAAACATTCCGTCATCTCCTTCTGCAACCCCAAAGTGTCTCAAATTAAAAACCACACTTCAACTAAAGTCACAACCAATGAAGAAGATCGGATTGTTCTCTTTTCTGGAGCATAGACACAGCAGGTATTGCATATTTCAGCAAAACTCAACTCCTAACAGCACTAACAGTGTCATTTGGCACTAATGCATTGTCAGGAATTAAAATCTGAGTAGCAGAGTTAGGAGCAAGACAAAAAAATATATCAATAAAAATTAGCTCAGGCAGACAAGTATGTGGTCTGCATTCGATGGAGGGATTATATGCATACATAAATAAACCATTATAATCCTCCTGCTAAGAGTCTGAACAATTCATGGTGATTTGAGCTGCTGAAGGGGCAATGGCAAATCTAAACATAATTTGTTTGTTTGCAGGATGAGAAGGAAGAATTTGACAGGTTTTGAACACCTGGAGATAGTCCATTTCTACATTTGTAGAATAGCTAATATGGTATTTCAGTAAAATCGTGGAGCACATTTTCCAATGTACCTTGGTAAAATAAATTTTAAAAATATAAACTGCTATGGTCAAGTCCTATTCCAACAGTTCCCAGGGCACCTTCTAAATACTTCGTCAAGTTTATCATGTGTTATAGTGAATACAATATTGCCAAAGGTACTGTGAGTAGAAAAGGAAGTCACAGACACTTATGAAATCCTATGCTTAGGTATATATGCTTGAGGCTTCCCTAATAGCTCAGTTGGTAAAGAATCTGCCTGCAATGCAGGAGACCCCAGTTCGATTCCTAGGTCAGGAAAATCCGCTGGAGAAGGGATAGGCTACCCACTCCAGTATTCTTGGGCTTCCCTTGGGGCCCAGCTGGTAAACAATCTGTCTGCAATGCAGGAGATCTGGATTCTACCCGTGGATTTGGAAAATCCCCTGGAGAAGGGAAAGGCTACCCACTCCAGTATTCTGGCCTGGAGAACTCCATGGACTGTAGAGTCCATGGGGTCACAAAGAGTCGGAATGACTGAGTGACTCACTGTCATGCTTAGGTATTTTATGAAATCCTTACAACTCTCTAAGGCAAGTTTATTAACCTCACTCAAAGATGAAAAAAAAAAAAATGAAGAAAAGCTTTGAATCTTGCCCCAATGGAATATGATTGAGACAGAATTCAATGGAAAATTACTTTGGCACTAACATCCATCTTCTCCCATTGCCTTACACTGGTTGATATAAAATTCATTTAAAAATGTTGGATTTCAGAGCATGAACCACTTCCTCTCTATTCAACACACACATATATGCATCACTCTTAATTTCCTCTCTGTCAAAGGCCAATTTAAATTTTTCCTTTATCCTAAGACCTTCCCATTTTTGATTTTCAATGGCATGCACAGCTTCTATTACACAATTCCAATCTTGAGAGCATACTATCATGGCAGGGGGTGGGGGGAGTTAAGTAACTAACTATTTCTCAAAACTTGTTATGTATCCTCAGATAGACTATGATAATTCTCTTAACCTAAGAAATATGTCCAACTTCATATCTAAATACAACAACATACATCATCTTGGCTCCTGATAAATATGTATCAAAGCTGAATTATTATAACTCAATTATTACACAATGTTAGTGAGTGGTACTTCATACATTAAAGTTGTTTCAATGTAGTCAAGTACAAACATGATCTCTAGGAAGCTATTGTGTTTAAATGAGGTGCCTATTGGGACCTCGTGAGGAACTTTTTATGTAAAACTAATAATTGTACCTTAAAGTGTAATATGCGCAAGTCTGAATTTTCAGCTATTAGGTTTGCTTCCAATGGGAGTACAACTGCAAACTGAAAGGAAGGTAGGGGAATATAGAATAAACCTCAATAAAAAAATAATGGTAGGTCTGTATACTAGAAAGTGTAATAGACTCCCTGCTATCTCCTGGAACACATTTAACTTTCTGTAATCATTGCTTTCGTAAACTCCCTACTTCAAACCTTTATTGCTTTCCCTGTTCCTCTTCCATCTGGAGATGAAATTACATACGGATAGCAAGTCAACTGAAAGAAGAGAAATTCAATCTTTTAAGAGAGTGGTATGAAGCTTCCTAGTCAGCAAAGAACCCTGCCCCTTACAGTATCACTGATTTTCCATACAATACAAGAAAAGGTAAGAATGCCTTTCTGGGGAGAGAGTCTTTTATCCTAGGTTCCATCCTATCAGATGGTGAGGTCCTTCAGACACCAACAGTGCTTTCTAGTTGGTGAGTGAATTGTTAAAGCATCTATCTAGTCCATGTCTTTCTACAATGAGAAAATAATACCATTAGCTATTGCAGCCAAAAATACTTGCAAATGAGATACAGGAGGGTCATAGGTTCACGTTGTATCACAGTCCCTCAACCCAAGAAGACTTGAAAAAAAATCATAATGCTTCCTAAATTAAGTACAAAGCAAATCATTTTGTGATTCTGAGATTATAGAAGGAGAGGTGCATCTGATTGTATATTTTAATAATTTTATGCCCGAGCTTTAAAATTACCCTGAAATTATATTAAAATATTACATACTTTAAAAATGAAAACATAAATAAGCATTCTTTTGGAAAAATGCCATAAATTTTCAAGACTGATTTAGAATTTATATAACTTACAATTGTGGCACTGGCAAAGAGATCCACTGAAAATAAAAAAGGTTAAAAGTACACTGTTTCACACAGGACATTTGGGGACCCATCTGGGGAGTCTATTTAGAATCGTGATTATCAACACAGGCTGTATGCACTTCAGAATCACTAATGGAGCTTTTGGAAATGTACTCATCCCTGGAGAGTCTGAATCAGCGGGTGATGCTCCCATATTGATAACTTTAAACTTCTTCAGGAAATCCTGATGCACAGTAGGGATTGAAAACCACTGATTTACAGACTCTAGGTAAAGTCATTTAAGTATCTTACTTTACCAAGCCCTGTTGATTTCAGCCCCTTTGAAACCTGGTTTGAATTCTAAACTTTTCAGCTTTCACCTTCTGAAGGATGAAGCTAATATTAGTACTTAAAGGCTCTGTGTTTTAGATAGAAACTTAGCTTTACAGGCTTCAAATAGGATTACTTTGAATTTATTTAAAATGTACAGCTGATGTTGCTATCTCAAGGACTTTTCAGTCTCATCTCATCCTAGTGATAACCCTCATGCTACAGATATGATATTTCTCATAATGAGGGATAATCACAATGATGCCTAACAGTCAACATAAAATGTCTGTTTAACTTAAAAACTGTTCCACTGAAAGAATATGTTGAAAGTAAATGCCATAAAGAATAATAGTAGTTAACATTTACTGATTTCTTTCTGTGTGACAGTTTACGAGGTGCCTACTCTTTTCCCCTTAATGATAACAGCGTATAGTGTGTATTAAAGATCCCTGCAGAGCAAGTTTTAAGAACTCTAATGAGTCTCTGAGATGATCTTTATTTGGGGGGCAGATCCCGGTATATCTGGCTAAATAATACTCTGTTAGAACTTGGAATTCCTTCTTGGAATCTGTATCTCCTGAAAGAACTGCTGAATGGAAGGAGGTTATACCACCCAGTGAAGTGAAAGTCACTCAGTTGTGTCCATCTCTTTGAGATCCCAGGGACTCTAGCCGGCCAGGTTCCTCTGTCCCTGGAATTCTCCAGGCCAGAATACTGGAGTGGGTGGCCATTTCCTTCTCCAAGGGATCTTCCAAACCCAGGGACTGAACCCAGGTCTCCCACATATATATAAAACTGACCCCCATGTGGGGTTTCAAATGTTAATGCAAGGATTCTCCTAAAAGAGCAAGTCTTGTCCACTCTTCCTCCCATTCTGGTGGATAGTCGAGCTGATGGTCTGTGCTTGCTGGAGGTGATGATGAGAGAATCCATTCTTTTGATAGATACATAAATCAAACCATTTTTCTAGTATGATTGCCATGGCTCACCAATCCAATTAAGGAAAACGCTATGTATCCATTTGCTGCCATCACAAAATACCACAGTGACTTAAAATACCACAGAAATTTGTTCTCTCACAGTTCTGGAGGCTAGAAGTCCAAGGTCAAGTTACCTGCAGTTTTAACTTCTGAGATCTCTCTAACTTGCTGCCTTCTTACTATTTTCTCACAGCTTTTTTCCCTGTGTACATGAAAGTCTGTGTCCACCTGTCCTTTTTATAAAGACAGCAGTTGTTTGGGATTAGAAGTTGCCCTAAAGACCTCACTTTAACTTAATTACCTCTTTAACAGCATTATCTCCAAATACAGTCACATTCAGGGGCACTGGAGGGTCAGGACCTTGAAATATGAATTTTGGAGGACAATATTCAGCCCATAACACTCACTCTTTTCTTTAAAAAAGAAAAAGCAGAGCAAATATTAAGATTTAAGATTCTCTTCCATTTTATATAAAACCCTCTACAATTTCAACCAACCTAAGAACCCAAATCCTTCTTCTGATGAGACAGAGGTGAAGAAAGGAGAAGAGGAGGAATATTGACTTTCATTTCACACAGTTGCTCCTTGCACAGTTGATTGGAAGCTGGAAATTCAATAAACAAAGATTTCCGCTCCCACTGGGTGTACAGCTGCAACTAACAAGATCATTGACTGTTTATAGGCAGAACGAAGTTGAGCGTTATCATGCGTATCTGGTGATTTTGATCACAGTAGTGTACACAAACAATCTGGATAAGCCAGCTCTGATGCTCTTTTCTATTTTTCCTTCTTCAATAAGGTGGCTACTGGGAAAAAGGCTGAGCGTAATGACCCTGGAGCACCTACTGTAAGCCAGGTGCTGCCATGGAAATATAAACTCTCAATTTGAGTAACCTATCAAAATTTATAAGAGGTTTTCAGGCACTAAAGGGTTGGATGCATTTTATGCATCCAAAAATAATTTTCATCAACATTTTCACTCCTAATTCAACCCAGATGTATATCCTATCTAAAGAAAAACAACCAGCCTGCCATTCAAAAACCAGTCCCCAAGGGATCCCTTCCTTTCCAGTAGACTGGAAAACCAAGGCTTTTTTTTTTAATATATAAATTCTGAAGTTTCCTCTGTTTTGCCATCTGTTTCTATCTTTTCAACAGTACTAAATGTGGGAAAGACAGCAGAACAGCTTCATTTTACAGATCAGGAAAGAGAGTTTCAGAAGGGTTAAGTGACTTTCCAGAAATGGTGGAACACAAAGGCTGGTAATGAAAGTTAAATTTGTTTCCATTACTAACTTTAAAACTCTATGTAATTGAGAGGATTTCCTAACTAGCATATATTGGTAGTGGCCAGCATGTTACAGAACAGACATTTGGTAACCTGTTCTTCACTGAACTATGTCAGCTATGCCCAGGTCCTGGCTCTGGCTGAAATGGACTCAATAAATAGGAGTAGGGGATATTCCTTGCCCCCTTAAACTACTAAAATAATATTTCTGTTCAACTCTAAACTTCTCATTGGGGTTTGAGGCATTCATTCTTCACTCTCATCAACTTTGCAAGTAGATTCCCTTTGGCAATGTGGGTGACGGCACGTGAGGGACTCTTTCAAGACTGGCACAGGTTGATAATCCGGTGGACATCAATGGTTTCATTCTCAACTACATCCCAGACCCAGAGCATCAGTGACAGCATTGTATTTTATCACATCCTACGATCTGACAAACTAGAAACAAACCACAGTGTGCAGGCCACTTGCTTTATCTCCCACCTCATTCAGTTATTGATATAATTCCAGTCAGACAAGCATTCAGTCCTATTCCAAAAGGTTCTATCTGAAGTTCAGTGCTATAAAATATCATTAAAAATCTTAGCATGACACATTCATCCATGTCTGCACATTAGAATGGGCAGTCTCCTAATTGACTGTAACCTGAACAGAGATATACTCAGGAGTTCCAGAAACCTGAAAGTTTTTCATTAAGTTAAAGCTGTTTGAAGAGATGGAACCAATAATGGAAAAATATTTTGAGATTTCCATGAGAAAAGAGTTATTTGGTGGCTTTCTTGGAGCTAACATTTTTTTCCAACAGCCTCAAAAATGAAAAACCAAAAGCAAACAGAAAAAAAAAATCCAAAACAAACAAAACACTGCATCAAAACTCATTCACAAAGAGTAGGCTACCAGAGATCCAATACCGCATACTCAGGAACAAGATAAAATGAGTATCTGGGAGTATAATGAATTTCAACTTTTCTTGATTCACTCATGTTTGATTCAGAAATTGAAGGCAATGATAAATACATAAGGAGATTGCTATGAGTTCGGGATTGGTAGATGATCCAGGTAAACCTATTAATAAGAATCACATCCATGAAACAAAAACCATGATCCATGGAAGAGATTCTGTGAACCCCTTGATATAATTGAGAAACTGTGTGTATGTGCAGAGAAAGGGTAAAAGTCCTGTAGAGAAACAACAGTGGTCCTCAGACTCGTTCAACTTAGTGTATCAAAAAAAAAGTTCCTGTTAGGTATCATAACTTCAATAAAACATCTTCATTTAGTTCAAGGTGCCAACCAAAAATCATGTTGGAGGAAAGCAAGTCTATTATAAAAACATTAATTAAATTATCCAGACTCTATGAACAGAGTGTAAACCTATGATTCATTTTCTTTTTTTTGCCACTGCAAAAAACACCAAATTCATTACTGCTTCAAAGGGCAAAGAAGAATCCTGAATGATTATTGATCTTTTATAAAGGGTGAAAATTCAAATTCTTCACTCAAAATCAATAATCTATATATACAAGCTCTCCTACCTTTAGTCACAGATTCTACTTTGTGGAATGCATGTACTCCTCTGGAGTCCACAATTATGTAATTGTATCAGAACTAGCCAAAGTACTCAAAACTATGTGAAACTCTTTTAAACAGTTATTATAGTTTAACTGTAAAAAGATGTCAGGAGCTGAAACTTAGCAAGTTCTCAAATGGAAACCAATGTAAACATTTATATAATATTGTTATACAAATTACTATACAAATACAATATATACAAAACACATTATACAAATTATTATACAAATAATTGTGGTCTTAATATTAACTTTGTAGTCAGGCTATTATCTTTGTTCAAAACTGTTAAAACAAAAGTATCAGGTTTTCAAAGGAATGTGATTTTGAAATATTTTCTTGTATAAATTATTGAATGAGTCACAATTATATTACACTAAATTCCAACTATATGTAATCCCTTTTATAATGAAAATGAGGTCATTCCTGTACAAATGCAAAATAACCCTCCATTAACCTTATCTCTCACATTCTATTCATAATTTTAATGACAGCATAATGCTATTGACATTATATCTTGTAGGGAAAATACTGAAATTAAGACCATACTTCTAAATTATGATCTACTAAGGAATATGTATGCCTATCTGTGAATATATATATATACATATTTATATATATGGGCATATGTACATATACGCTTATGTTTATATATTATGTTTATATATATATTAATACATGCAAACACACACATATATAAATTTCAGATATTATCAAATGAAAATATTTTTGGATTTGAATGCAAATATTAGGCAAAATTCATATGTTTGTGTTTATACCATAGGATTTTGAAAAGGATTTAAGAATTAACAATTTAATTTGACCTGAGATAAGCCATTATCACCTTAGATTTCTTCACTCTGTCTCTGTGTTTTTCAGAACAAATTTACAAATATAAAATGGTTACACTATAAAAAATAGAGCTTACTGATTATACTGGGAACGTTTTTTTTTCCCTTAATAAACATTATTGGCTAACTTGGTTAAAACTAGTTAGTTCCTTGAGTTATATTGATTCATCATATTTTTAAAACCATGTGTAGACATGTTTTAAGACCTAAAGTAGTGTCTTGAAACACAAAGGCCTAGAACAAATTTAACAGCACTATTAGATAGACTAATTCAAATTATCATGATATTGACAATGTTACAAATGGAAGTTTTACTCAAATTTACTCAAATAGTATTACCAACAGAAGGATCAAATCTTGCTCTGAACAAATTCTAAGCTTCAAGTGTTCACTATTACATTTATTTTCTCACAACATTGATTGCCTACTATGTATCAAAGAGGTACATGAAGAAGTCTGGCTCTTACACGGGAAAAACTCAAAATTATGCGGGGAAGATAGATAATAAACATATAATTACTAAATGATGTGATAAGTACCACAGTCAAGGTGTGTACAACAGAGGCTGTGCTATAATAGAAAGTTAAGGTCAATTTATGTTAACAACCAGTGCATACAATATACTAAAAGGAACAAATACAATGAACTGTCTTAAGGCAAGAGCACACAGTTCAGGACTTTCAACAGACACATAGGATAAAGAAGGTATAGGAAAGCAAAGAACATTCATTTAGTACATCATTCTTTTAGCCCATTTGCTTTAGACAAGTAACTGAGCTGTCTGCATGGGCTCCAAGAAAGCCTTCTTTTACGGTGGAAATTACTGTATTACAAACCACCATGTTCCATTTCATTTTACCATAAACATATTTTTTCATTTAGATCCTTATTTGTTGGGATGTGAAAGAAGTTGTGAATCCCTACACAAATCAAAAAAATTGTAAAAAGGTAAATACAATTCTGTGACAAATGACCACTGTAACTGTTACTCGCTTGCGGTTATTATGGGCTAAAGCACAAAAGAATGAAACACGATATGATTGTTGAAAACAGAAACAAAACTACATTTTAAGTGACTCCTTTTTCTGAAAACAAGTTGACGGTTCTAATGCAGGGTATGCAACCCTAACAGCTTCTTACTTGAGTCCTTTTCGATGGCAACAAGGTGAAGATTTCAACCAGGTGTCCAGTCCTACTTTCTTCTTGGGGTTGGGGGGAGGTGGACAGTGGCTCTGTGGGCCTCTGACATGGAATAGACAGGCCTGAAATCTCAGTAGGCATCGAAATAAAATTCTCCAGATATCCAAGGGCAAACCATTCCAGAATTCTTGCCTGGAGAATTCCATGGACAGAGGAGCCTGGCGAGCTACAGTCCGGGAGGTCGCACAGTCAGACAAGACTGAGGGACTGAGCATGCACGTACCCAGAAGGAAAGTAGAACTGAAGCCACAGCAGGAAGCTTAGAGAGAAGCGGAAGAACAAGCAAGGATTGTTTCTGTAGTCACAAAGAATGGAATTCCTGTCTGATGCTGCTCCGGGTCATTTGGCCGCTCCCCAGATGCATGAATACTTCTGAGAAACAGCGAGATCGCTATCTAGTGTGGGAAGTCAAAGGAAATCTCAGGGGGGAGGGGCAGATTCCCGTCAAGCCTCTGGCCACACCCAGGGCTTCCCTTTTAATGGGTTAATATAAACCTCAAACCAAGTGCTGAATCAATGAATTCACCTACTTAATTTTGTAGTTAATTAGTGGAAGCAAGTCTAAAATGAAGTGCTTACCCTGCAGAATTGCCGCACACGCAAACTAGGCAACTCTAACGCGGAGAAGGACTTGGCAAGATAGAGACAGGAGAAGGAAGAAATAAATTGACAAGCATGATTAAAAAAAAAAAAAAGATAAAGCCAGAGAAGGGCAAGAAGATGTAAAGAAAGGAAATAAGCTGGCCAGCATGTCTGAGAAAACGAACACGGGAAAGGCATTTCCATTCTCTCTGGCAAATGCAGTCTTGTTACCTGCAAATAGTTCTATGAAACGCCTTAGACTCTAGAAAGAGAGTGCTCAAAGGAGAACTGCAGAGCATCTAAATCCAACTCCTCATTTTACAGGTATTGAAGGATACAAACAGGAAACTTGCTTAGAGTCCTGAGGCCAGGGAGTAGTGGCATCAGTCCTGGAAAAAGCTCTATTTGAAAACAGCATTTACCAGTGGGGAATGACCATTACCAAGGTGCTGTTGGGGAAGCTGCAGAGATACAGGCTCACTTTCCTATTTTACTCAGAACCACCTGCTCCAGGTTATTTCTAGGGCTCTAAGGGTTATATCTCATGGCAGTGTTCTAGACTATTGAACTACTGAAGTTAACGACAGATACAAGAGTCATTTGTCACAGACCAGTGAACCCACACACACACAGTAACTTATCTTGCCAACTATAAAGAAATTGGCAGAACATTTTTTTTTAAATACCATTTATTACCATAATCATTCACCTTTGAAAAGGTCATTTGGAACCTAATAAAATGACAAGAAAATAAAAAAGAATAAAAGTCAGTTTTTCAGTCATATCAACTTAATTTTGTTAGAAACTCACTACATTCAGCTTCTCTTCCACGTTCGTTCTTGCAACTTCAGCATCATATCTGCTCATTTTGTGGATTCTCAGGAATCAATGCCATGTATACGAATAAAATTGAAACATGGACAAGAGATGTAAAATAGTCAAACTTCTTTGTTATGTTCCTTGTAACTTTCATAGCACAGGAAGTTGAAAAAAAAATGACATCAAAAACATGGACCTTGGTCAAGCCTGGGAAATCCATCATTGTGTGAACACTACAGAAAAATGGGAGCTAGTAGACCTCCGCAGAAGACACACCTGTCTCTGCCCACAGAAGCACATTGCTTTGACTTGGTACCTTCACATCCCTGCTAAGCAAACAGCCACAGGAAACCTGAAACTCTGATCCACTGCTCTTCAAACAACTGCTCTCCAAGGGTATCCTGAAGAAAACTCAGCGAAAGAGAATTCCTCTTCTGTCAAAGACACACTGTCAGAGGGGGTCCTCTAACAGAAAAGGTTGCCTGCCCCCAAGTATAATCTATGAGGCTCTTTATTAAGAAAATTAATGAAAATCTAATTAAAAACAAAGCACTGCTCTGTAAAATCTTGCTAGATCAGCAGTTAGAAGCTTATAAAGGAAAAAAAATTTTTTTTTTTTCAATGGCAAAGCATATACTGAGCATGTCTTATAGGTGAGGCTTGGAGGTGAAGACACAGAAGTGAGAGCCAAAGGACTGACCTCAGAAAGCATTCAGTCTAGGTGAGAAAACAGATAGTAGGTACATAGAATGATTACCCACACAAAGCAGGATATAGGAAATGAAAATGATACACCTGAGCCAGAGGGACGAGAGATCAAATTGCCAACATCACCTGGATCATAGGAAAAGCAAGAGAGTTCCAGAAAAACATCTAATTCTGCATAATTGACTATGCCAAAGCCTTTGACTGTGTGGATCACAACAAAGTGTGGAAAATTCTTAAACAGATGGGAATACTAGACCACCTTACCTTCCTCCTGAGAAATCTGTATGGAGGTCGAGAAGCAACAGTTAGAACCAGACATGGAACAATGGACTGGTTCCAAGTTGGGAAAGGAGTACATCAAGGCTGTATATTGTCACCCTGCTTATTTACCTTATATGCAGAGTTCATCATGCGAAATGCCGGGATGGATGAAGCTCAAGCTGGAATCAAGATTGCCGGGAGAAATACTAATAACCTCAGATATGCAGATGACACCACCCTTATGGCAGAAAGCAAAGAGCAACTAAAGAGCCTCTTGATGAAAGTGAAAGGTGAGAGTGAAACTCCTGGCTTAAAACTCAACATTCAAAAAACAAAGATCATGGCATCCAGTCCCATACCTTCATTGCAAATAGATGGGGAAACAGTGGAAACAGTGACATACTTTATTTTCTTGGGCTCCAAAATCACTGCAGATAGATGGTGACTGCAGTCATGAAATTAAAAGATTCTTGCTTCTTGGAAGAAAGCTAGACAGCATATTACAAAGCAGAGACATTACTTTTCCAACAAAGATCCACCTAGTCAAGGCTATGTTTTTTCCAGTAGTCATATGTGGATTTGAGAGTTGGACCATAAAGAAAGCTGAGCTCCAAAGAATTGGTGCTTTTGAACTGTGGTGTTGGAGAAGACTCTTGAGAGTCCCTTGGATTTAAGGAGATCCAACCAGTCAATCCTAAAGGAAATCAGTCCTGAATATTCATTGGGAGGACCGATGCTGAAGATGAAGCTCGAATATTTTGGCCACCTAATGTGAAGAACTGACTCCTTGGAAAAGTCCCTGATGCTGGGAAATATTGAAGGCAGGAGGAGAAGGGGACAACAGAGAATGAAATGGTTGAATGGCATCAATGACTTGATGGACATGAGTTTGAGCAAGCTGCAGGAGTTGCTGATGGACAGGGAAGCCTGGAATGCTGCAGTCCACGGAGTGGCAAAGAGTCAGACGTGACTGAGCGACTGAACTGACCTGAACACCACAGCCAAGACACAAACTGAAATTGAGAAAAGAGGAAGAGTTGAGAAATAGAGGCCCTCTGGCAGAATGCCAGGTTTTGGGGTCCAGCACTTATTTCATAAGTGAGGCTTTACTAGTAGGAGAATCACACAGAAGCAGTGCCTTTGGAAGATAAACAACTGGTGATAAAGATAGTCAGGACTGAGAAGGTAAATCAGGGCATGATTATAGTTATCTGGGCCTGATAAGTGCTAAAAGCCCGAGTTAGGTTAGGAAGGGGCATATTCTACATAGAGTGTAAAATAAGAACCTACTCTGTCTTGCCAGCCCCAAGGGACAGGAAGCAGTGGTTCAGATATTATAAAACAGTGATTAGCCCAAGCTTCTTCCATTTGTTTTTTAAAATGCCTTAGAGTGGGGGATAAGAAGCCACAATTGATGTTAAAATCACTTTATATTCTTTGAACAGAAGATATTGGGTCAAATATATGGGAGGCAATCAGGAGAATAATTCTCAGCTGTCAAACCATGCCCGGAATCCACAGTCTATTACCATGTACGCAGTTCTCTCTCTTTTTATCTTGAGCCCCAGAGAAAAATAAATGACACATGTCTCTAGAAGGCCCTTCAGAAGTCAGGTAGGAATTCAGGACGCAGAGGTAAGGCTCTGGGGATCATGTGTGTGCATCTGTATGTGCGTATATGGGCACTAAGTGAGCAAGCATTTGTGTCCATAGCTCCTGCCATGACAGAGTGTTGTGCCTGCTTCTCCTGTTCCTGCAGGGTTTGTCTCATAAGTGAAAGAAAGGGAGGTATGCTGAAGGAGTAAGAAAACTGATTTGGGGCATTGCCTCCGATCTGGCCTAATGCCCAGATGAGCTGAGAATAGCAATTTTGTTGGGTAGCTTCTTGGGAACGATAGCAAAAACAGTGTCTCAGAGCCATGTCCCCTTCTGCTTCTCCCACGTACCATCCTCGTGGGGAAGAGTAAAGAGTCTTAGGAACTACTGAGGAAAGGGCCAAGTATTCCTTTTCTATCTATGGAAGAAGATGTCTTCTGATGGTTACAGCTGAGTAAAGAAATGCATGGCACAGCCTCATGCAGCCAAGCTTGTGATTATTAGTATCACTGCATCTTAAGGAAGAGGGCCTGCCAACAACTAATATCTGCAGAGGTACTGAAAGTTCAGTTGCCAGGAGACCATTGAGGATGAAAGGTTTCTTCACTTTTCCCAACATATGACAAACAACAAGCCCTCCTAAAACACCTCTTAGGTTTATGTGTGATGATCTCGAATGACTAAATTTAAAATAAATGGGGAAGGTAAAGCTATACTTTTGCATTTAGAGTCGTGGTGGGGCAGCTGCCCCGGGTTAAACTGGAGGCTGAAAAATACTATAATGGATTTGGCGAAATGGTGAATATCTAACAAAAGAAGGGGAGGGGAAGGCAGGACAAACAAAAAGCGAATGAAGTTAAAGGAAAGATTCACAAATCTTTGGCATTTCAATTTCTTGAAACTTAAAAAAACAAATTTAAGATTTTTTTGTTTGTTTTTAGTTAAGTAGTCTCCTGTGAGAGGCAGCACAGCAAAGCACAGAAACTGCAGGGTTGACCAGAAGTTCAAAGAGGACTACTCTTTATTAGCTCTGTGACTTGAGGAAGTCATTAAGCTTATCCAAACTTTCCATTCTTCTTACTAAAAAAATGCACTTATTTGCTTGTGGATTCAATGTTGTTACAAAGTTAAAGCATATGGAATAGCAGCTACACATAGTAATTACTCAATAAATGTTCCTTATTATCGGTTTATTTTTAACCATTGGATGCTTTTGAACTGTGGTGTTGGAGCAGACTCTTGAGAGTCCCTTGGACTTCAAGGAGATCAAACCAGTAAACCCTAAAGGAAATCAATCATGTATATTCATTGGAGGGACTGATGCTGAAGCCGAAGCTCCAATACTTTGGCCACCTGATACGAAGTGCTGATTCATTAGAAAAGACTCTGATGCTGAGAAAGACTGAAGGCAGAAGGAGAACAGGATGACAGAGGATGAGATGGTTGGATGGCATCACTGACTCAATGGACATGAGTCTGAACAAGTGCCAGGAGATGGTGAAGGACAGGGAAGACATGGGGTTGCAAAGAGTTGGACACAACTGAGCGACTGAACAGCAACAACAAATTATTGGTTCCTGATACTACTATTATTATTGAAAGTTTGTAAGGCTGTGAGATAAGATATGTAAAATAAACTACTATAATTTCTACCGTATAACAGGTAATCAAAAATGCCCATCTTCTTTTAACTTTCCAGGCACAGCCTCTTCCACCAGCAATTTTCTCTACACCTTTTATGAGAAGCATATGGACATGGTTTGATTCTCAGAATCATTGCATGACAGAAGCATGTCATTGCATAAGTATGAATATAGTACCTATACTATGCACAATATGGCTACAGACTGTGAAGACTACAAAAGAGATTGTTTCCAGTCCTAGAACCTTCTGAGCAGTCCTCAACAAATATTTGTATTCAAAGCTCAGACACTTATTTCCTCTACCTCACCCATTCAGAAGCAAAGGATACCATACCATATTACCTGAGTCATCATCCCTGGGTGGGCAGAATGGAGAGTTTAGGAATGGAGGGGGTGACTGCTGAGATCTTTGCAGTGGCAAATTCAATGAAATCAAAGCTGGATAGAAGCACACCCATGGCTGGTGCAATTAACCAGGAGCATGGGTGTTTGAAATGATTTAAAAACCTCTACCAATAAAGTGAAGAGGATTCTTTTGTTTTTGCTTTTGTTTCCTCACTTCCAAAAAAGCCTGTAAATTCCCTTTCAAAAGCAAGGACTTGTTCCTAAGAGATGAGAGGAGCAATGCAAAAAGAGCATGAATGCAGATGAAGATGCTGCTCTGAGAAATTGATAGCTACAGCCAGATGATTGCTGGAAGAACAGAACTCCTTAGGTGGTTATTAAAACTTCAATACCTATATACAACGTAGCATTACAGAGAAGTCGAAACAAAATTAATCCTGGTAGCAAGTTACAATGTGAAACAGAATAACCCATCCTTCCTGCTTGCAGCCATTAGACCTATGGTTATTTGTGATTATCTCTCCAGCTGCAAATTCCTCTTGTCTCTCAAGAGCCCCTAAATTCCATCTAGGGATGTATCCGACCCTCAATTTCATTCCCTTCAAGGCTGTGATTGGTCCATGAGTGAGCATATGACAGAAGTTTGTCTAGTCAGCTTAGATCTCAGGACGCTCTCTGGGAATAATGGGGTAAAAGTGTGAATCTTTTTTTTTTTTTTTTTTGGTGGAGGCGTGAGGGAGGGCAAACCCAATAGACTAAGGATGAAAACAGTCCATGTAAGAATACTGAGCCAAGAGAATTACAGAGAAAATAGAGCAAGAATTCCCATGACACTGTTAACATCTGGATCAAATAATAACTGAACTCCATGCATGCAGGCCTTTTCAATTGCATCTGTCAGTAAATTCTCTGTTTTTGCTTAATCTAGTTAGATCTTTTAGCTTTTTCCAATGTAAGACATTACAACTGATACAAGACATCAGTTTCACAAGGAAACTCTAACATGGCTGAATTTAAACTTTTGATTTAGAATGAATGCAACAAAAATCTATTTCAATGATCCTATCTATTCTTCTTTCAAACTGTAGAGTTATACCAAATATATCAGGAATTTACCATTCCTAATTCATAAATTCATCTTCCAATATTATTTTTCCTTTTTTTCATTAAGCAATCTGCCCTTAACTATTTTTAATTTTGTTCTGCCTTGAGGCACATGCCTAGTGATTATTTCATAATATTGTTGTATGAAAACACCTCTTACATTTTTACAAATAATAGCTTGAGTGTCTTCTACATGCAAGCATTCTGCTAAAAGCTTTACATGCATTATTTCAATTATAACTCACCACAACTCTGTACTATATTCTCATGCTGCACATGAGAATGTGAGGTTCAAAGGGGTAAGTAAATTGGCCAAAGCCACAGATCTAAGCAGTGACAGGACTCCAGTCAATCTGGCTCCTGTGTTTATGCTGTCAAATTAGCCATCTTATAGAATCATTGGCCAGTCTAAATAAGAGACATGCACAGTACCTGGTATATAGCATTCAGCATTTGGCAGCTACTACCAATACAGCTATTGAATATGAATATTCATTGGAAGGACTGATGCTTAAGCTGAAGTTCTGATACTCTGGCCATATGATGCGAAGAGCCAAGCCTTAGAAAAGCCCCTGATGCTGGGAAAGATTGAAAGCAAAAGGACAAGGGGGCAATAGAGGATGTGATGGTTAGATAGCATCACCGACTCTGGACATGAATCTGAGCAAACTCTGGGAGACGGTGAAGGACAGAGGAGCCTGATGTGCTGCAGTCCATCCGGTCACAAAGGGTCAGACATGACTTAGTGACTGAACAACAAGAACAAATGGGGCTATGCCTTGGGAGATAAAATTTGATTCTAAAATCTCTAGTATATGAATCTGCCCCCAAAGTAAAAAGTCCCTCTTTATCTAACAATATGAAGTCTCTGATGACTCAGGGCTTCCCTGGTGGCACAGAGGTAAAGAATCTGCCTGCTAAGCAGGAGACATAGGTTTCATCCCTGGGTTGATAAGATGGGAAGATCCTCTGGAGAAGGAAATGGCAACCCACTCCAATATTCTTGCCTGGGAAATTCCATGGACAGAGGAGCCTGGTAGGCTACAGTCCATGGGGTCGCAAAGAGTCAGACACAGCTTAGCAATTAAACAACAACAACAATGCTAATAACTCATTTAGCCTGGAAATACCCCTCATCTCTTTCAGGGGAGTATCTGGGCATATGTGCCGGGAAGTCTAGAGACAACTTTGATGCCAGTTGTAGGGAAAAGAAAGGGGACCTCTGGGTGTCAGAACCCACTGGCTGCCTCCAACCTATCTGTGATGCTCAAAACCTTTCATGTGGCCTCTCTACAAATACCTAGATGTGTTGTGCCTCATCCTGGCCCACACTGAAAGGCCCAGAGGCGCCTTACAATGAACAGTAGACAGAGAAGGATGAGACTGAAAGCTTTAATACAGACAGAGCCTCTGTCCCTACTTGGCTGCAGCCAACAGCAGCAGGGTTGGACCTGAAGTGATGGCGCAGTGCCGGCAAAGCACTTTGGCACATGCCGGGATATGAAAGGCTCTAATGAGACCCATTTCACAATTCACTGGCCACGTGCATTCAGCAGGCAAAGATTTCTTCCGAACATCCCCACAATATATCCTCCGGCCCAGGTCTGCAACAGGTCCCCCATCACCCACGAAACCAGATCTCTCACTGTCCCCTCACTTCTCTTTCTTTGGCAGTAAAAATCAGCTAAAGGAGAGGCCCCAGCCTTCCTTGAAAGAGACAGGAGGTATTTGCAAGGCAGAGCTCTCTCTCAGGGTCTACAGGAACCTTCCTGAAACTTGCAATGCATGCTAATCCTTTTCCAGTTAAGAGAGTGGGCTCTGTCAAAGGAAAGTCATTGTTCTTTCTAATTGTCAGAGACTGCTGCTCTGCACTTGCCTGCAGCGATCCGATTAACATATCACCACAACACCAACCCTTATAATATGTTTTGTGTCCTACCAACAAGGGAAAGCCCCAACCCTGCTTCCAACCACAGCTTCCATCTAATTAGGTCTTTAATAGGTAAACACAAGTGGGAATACAGAAAGCCAGAGAGGAAGCTCTATGTCTGACTCACTTTCTGCCTAAAAGTGACTCCTGGACTTGGAATATTTTTGTGGCTAATAAGGAAAGAGTTGAGAAGGTGAGGGAAAAAAAAAAAAGGAAAGAAAAGACAGATGAAAGGGAAATAAGGATGGAAAGATAAGGACTAAGCATTCAGGGAGGTAGGGAAGGATAGAGGGAGGATGAGAAGGAGAAGAAAATCCTGTTTGCTGCTTTGGGGAACTGAAAAACATGTAACTTCTGCTGGAAATGATTGCCATGGCAACGTTCAAACAATACAGAGAAAGCCTTCCTAGTTCCATTCTTGCCTTCTTGAACAGCACTGTGTAAATGCTAACTCTTTTAGGATGGCTCCTGACTTTCTGCCTTTTCAGTTAGAAGAAATCACAGTCCCCTGATCACTCCCCACAATGCATTTGAATTCATTCACCACACCCAGCTCTGGTCCTGTCTAGGGACATGGTTCTCTCTAGAGATCCACTAACTATACTCAGCCTTCTCTCTGCCCAGGTTACAACAGCACTGAAGCCAGGCTCAGAACAGAGCAATCTCTCTCTCTCTCTTTGTCTCCCTCCTTTGCTCCCTCCCTCTCCCTCCTTCTCCTAAGGTTGTAAAAATCAGCACATTCTGAGATCCAGCTCACATCCAACCTTAAACCATCCTAGAGAAGCACAATTTTTACATTTTCAAATGCCATGCACCTTAAAAAGTGAAAGTTTAGTTACTGAACTTTCCAACATCATTATCAAGTCAATGATTAAAGAAAACCAAGCTACTGTCTCGAGAATGAGTTCTTTAATACTATGATTCCTAGGCTCAAAAAAAAAACAACTCAAAAAACTATATGGACCATAGGATATTTATTAAAACATTGCAAATAAATCAAATGACTTGTTCTAGGCAAGACCACATCTACAATTACAGATGATTTTAATAATTAGAGGACAGTAGTAATCATCCTTAGAGAAAAAAAATAAGTACTCTTTTTTAATCTATGAAACTTAACCACCATCCCGGATACCTATCTTATCAACAAATATATATATATATATATATATATATATATATATATATATATATATAGAATGGAATGGCTAGATTCTCCTATATTCCCTCCACTGACTTGGTGAAAATTGATGGAATAAAACACATAGACCCTTCCCAAGCAAACAGGGTTGTCTCAGAGGTTCGCAGTTTGGCAGAAGCAAGTATGCATTTGCTATTATTTAGTGGAGCCAATGCTGAACTTCCTCTCTCATTTACTATGGCTATTGTTAGTGATTACTATTAGTATTATGAGAGCTAATAATAGCAGCCCCTAAACTTGGAAGAAAACATCTAAAACTAGAAGAAAAACATGGAAAATATACTGAAATTTTGAAAAGCTTATGTTCCAATTCAACATATTCAAGACATTTATATTCAATGATTGAAGAATAAAATTAAACTGTAATTAAATGGGTCTTACCATTTAGCATTTTCATTTAACTTCAGTGTCTTTTGTTGTTTCTTATGAAAGAAAGGAGGAAGAGTCCTTCTAAAGCATGAAACCAGAGCATCTCCTGTGAATATATATCTGGCTCCATAAAACCAGGTATTTGCATGTTGCAAAAAGTGACTGCAGCTCCCCAAAGTTTTAATCCAGACACTCACTTTTAGTGAGGAGAATATATTTTTTTATTCTCCCATTGCATAAGCCCTTATTTGGGCATGACTCAAAATTAAAAGTCATGATTCTTTCCAATAGTCATTGCTGACTATGAAGGTCCCCTTCATACAACTGTGCAGCTCCTGCAATGCCCAGCTCCAAGTTGCACCTTTATTTTTGGGAACAATATTCTTTGCAAACAATGTCATTAAGGAGTATGCATTGCTAAACCTGCAATGAACATATTAGCAGCTCTAAATTAGAGCATAAGATATATATGCTATAGCATATATATATAGCATCAAAATATATTTCCAGAACTATTTTAAAGACTGGAAGCTTCAAAGAAAACTCCTACCAATATTTCAGAAAGTCAATTAGAAATCATGCATGTACTCCTATAATGGCATACAGTCTTTTGCAAAACATCTTTTGGCTCAGTTTACATCAACTCAAGGTCACAATGTTCAATCAGCACATTACAAGAATGGTGATGGGCAGGTATATATATTTGCAACTAGGAAAGCGGAGGAACAAGTTGCAGTGTATTTACTGGGCAAAGTTAAGTTTTGAAACATGGATCCCTAGAGGAAAAATAATAAAAAGTTGATCTTAGTGGGAAAAATATTGGGAAAATAATGGCCTGTACCATAGACGAAATGGCAGCCCACTCCAGTGTTCTTGTCTGGAGAATCCCAGGGGCGGGGGACCATGGTGGGCTGCTGTCTATGGGGTTGCACAGAGTCGGACACGACTGAAGCGATCTAGCAGTACCATAGACTGAATTCAAGGAAGCTCTTCACCTAAAGGATGTGTTAGATCAGTCCACCCCTTGGTTGGCTCTGTCAAAATACATTTGAATACTCCTGTGCATTAAATTAACGAGATGTGGGAGATGATAAACAGGTAACATGAGGTTCATTTCCTAAAAGAAGTCACAATCTAGCAGGTTTCAGCCAAGTAGACATTGATATAAGAGTGATCAGAGTGATCAGAGCTACCACAGCTCCATGAATAAAATGCTGGCGTTAAAAGAGACAAGAGGATTCCGTGGATCTAGGAGAGCTGGGAAAGATTTTCCCAGAGGAGGTAACCCACTCTGAAATTTGACCTGTGAAGAGTAGATCCTAGGCAAACAGAGTAGCTGTCACAAAGCTGGAGCCAAAAACTAGCCTAGGATATCTCCAGAGAAATAAAACATTCAGTATGGCAGGGAGACCAGGTGGTACAGTGGTAAAGAATCCACCTGCAAACGCAGGAGACGCAAGGTATGCAGGTTTGATCCCTGGGTCAGGAAGATCCCCTGGAGTAGGAAATGGCAACCCACTCCAATATTCCTTCCTGGATAATTCCATGGACAGAGGAGCCTAGCAGGCTACAGTTCATGGGGTCATAAAGAGTCGGACATGACTGGGCACGCATACATGCACCCCTGGTGTGGCAGACAGACGAGAAGAATAAACAGGCTGGTATCACTAGGAGAAGAATCTGAATTTTATTCTATATTCATAGAACATAGAGGAGGGAACGCTCAGCTTTATTTCTTACTAAGGTCCCTCTGAAGGAAATATGAATGATGGACCATATTGAAGAAAAGTTAGCATCAGAAAGATTAGTTAGGAAGGTATCTAGGAGAGAAACAATGAACACTGGACTAAGGGATAGAAAAGCTAAGTTTAAGACGGTGAGTAAATGGATGAGTAATTTGATTAGTGGTTAAAGAGATATTGATATGAAATTGAAAATGTATAGGCTCCTAGAGAGAAAGTAATCAATTAGAGTAAGTAGATTAGGCTTGTGAGGCCTACAGAAGACCAGGTAAGAAAATGAGATCTTGCTGGCCCTGGAGATTTAGGACTTGTCAGATTACACAAGGTGGTTGAGGCAAAGATTTGAGCATCACCTCTCCAAACAAGCCCAGCAGACATCTCTCAGAGATGCAGAGAGACTGGGAATAGAACTGATTCATAGAGGAGGCCGTCCACATTTCAGGAGAGAGCAGGGGGACAGGAGGAGGATAAAGTAAAATGAATAAGGGAGGTGATAGCAGACGGCACATCAACCCCACAGGAAGAGTTTCCGAGAGCCAGGGCACCAGCGGTACTAAGTGCTTCAGAGATCAAACATCACCAGGCTGAGACCAGGTGATGGGGAAGGTGCCCACAAAGAGGAGTCCATCAGGTTTGTAGGATACTGTAACAAAACTCCAAACTTATTATTAGCATTGACCTTATTTTTCATATGATCATGAATTTCCAGATGATCTCATAGCATTTTGCAACAAAGTCTTTCTGTCCAGTAGTTGTGTTGAGTGAGCTAGGACAATTTTTCCCTGTCTTTCTTAGAAGTTATCTCTTCCTCAGGTAGGGGCACACTTGGATATTAAAAAAGAATGACCAAAAGATAGATGCAAGGTGTTTGTAACCTGATACCTGATTACAACCTTTGTTTCAGCAAACAGGAAAACTACAGAAATCTGAGTCCCAATTAAGATATTCAGTTTGAGTATCATGACAGAGGACAGTGAGCTGCCATGCTTATTTGTTACCAAGGCAACATGTTTGCATTTACTGATTCTGATCTTGTTTCTAAAGTCCTAAAAGATGGAGCTCCTACCTCCAGCTCTATCACTTAGTTGCTGGATAACCTTAGACCAATTACTTATCCTCTTTATGTTTCAGTTCCCCAAGTGAGAACTCTGGAGAAAAATATAAGTTATACTATCACCACAGTACCTGGTACATATCAAATGCTCAATAAATGGTAATTACTATCATAATGATAAAATTATACCCATAACCTTGATAAGCATTAAAAGTACCCACAAGCATAAAAAGCTGTCATCAGCTTATGCCTAAGTTGAAATAAGTTTGTTAATCTTATATAAGTTGTTCATTATTTTTAAACTTCACTATGAATCTGACATTGGAAAACATTATCAAAAATAATATTATCCACTTTGAGAGCAAAGTTGCAAAAGATCCTCATTTACATACTCAGCAAATGTAAAGCAAAACACTCACAGACTTTCAGTTAAATGTTTCCATTTCTGTGGAAAATAACCAAAGAATTCAATGAGAAGAAAGAAAGTTAGCTAGCATTTATTGTGTACTAATCATGTGCCAAGCGTTTAGACATCTTAATTAATGCTCCCAAAATAACTGCCAGAAAAATGATCTCCATTTTTATAGTTGAGCAAAATTGAGACATAGCAAGGTTAACTTGCCTACTTAGGATCTTCTAGCTAACAAGGAATGAAAAACATTTGAGATCCAATGTTTGCCTACTCCAGATTTATTCTATTTCCCCTTCACACTCTCTAGATACTTTCTTTACCTCTTTACATATCTGTCCTTTTGACATTAATTCTGCCTTTCTCACAGAATACGATGCTGTTTTCCACATTTTGACAACTCGCAAGCTGGGATCAGAGATTTTATATGTTTTCAACTCCCAGGAATCTTGAATTTCTTGGTAGTCAGTTATGAATTCAAAATCCTAAAATTCTGGTGCTTGAGAGATCCTTAGTTTTTAACCGTTATTTAACAGCAAAGAATATAAGACCAACCTAAGCGAGACGAGGCGATTTTATCAACTGTTACAGTCCATTACTGACAGCATTAAGAAAAATACATGGTATCACAGAGCTTCCGACCTCAGCTTTTCCAACAGAAAGAAACCACTCAAAGGGTCTTTAAAATCTCTGTGTGTGTGTGCGGGTATGACAACACACATAAACACAGAGTCACTACACTCACTGATATTCCTCATTAAGCTTCCGTAGATTCCTAACGATCAGGCTTCTTATGTGTATACACCTGCATTTGAGTTCTTTGGAGGTGATTCTCTTGATTGAGTTCAATTAGTCATTCAAGGAAAATCTACTGCAAGCACACCAGTTGTCAGACACTCTTCTGAGGTGCTAAGGACATACCAAAGAACAAATAAAATCCTTACCCTCAGGAAGTGTTACACGCACACTGTTTCTGCCATAAGACCTGCCCAATCTAGTTTCAACTGTTGAATTTACATTTCTGCAGAGAAATCATTTTGAAGAAACATGCAATAGACTCTTGATCCCTTGGAAGCATCTTCTAACACACTGTTGATAAATTATTATTTTGTATGCCTATATTATAAAATACTTAACAATCTAAAGTTTACCTGGACAGACAGTACATTTTCCACAATTCATAAAGTATGCTGTGATCTTTCTTAAAGAAATGGCATTCACGAAAGCACTTTCAAATATGTTTTAAAAGTCTAGGACCTTACCAAAAACAGTTAAATCTATGTGTGATACTCTAACCTTGTCAATAAATTTCTCATTTTTTAATCTATATCAGTAAGAATTTATATGAACAGCTTCCCTCAAACAAGATCCTACCTGTTTTTTGCAAACTGTGTGCTACCTAAACTAAAATCTGAGGTGCTCAGTTTAAATGTGCATTCATTGAACACGCTGTGCAGGACATATGACAGTCTGACCCCATCTTCATATCAGTCAGCCCCATGAGGTTGCTGTTTTTACTTCTCTCTTACAGATAAGCAAATAGGCTTAGAGAGGTTAATGGCTCACACAACACACGAGACCCAGTGGAAACCTGAGTGTTCAAATTAGGATGCTGGAGTTTGAGTTTACCCAATTTCTCAGTCACCTTTAAGAAGCACACCAAAAAGTAAAGTTAATAAAATGGTAAGAACGTTCACAGATGATTTCCATCTCCTCTTAAAATCAACGAAAATAGTTAACTTTAGGATGCTTTTCCAAAGCTAACATAGAATTCAAATTGCTTTCCTAATTGAAAAGAAGCAGTACAAACATCCAACGGGCAACTCCTCAGCCTGACTATCTTATCTGCAGCTGAGACATCAAGAATACTCATAATTAAAACCGTAGGATTATTTTCCCCTCAGAGGGAGAACAGGTTTCCAGAAGCATACTGAGGAAATGGACAGAACTTTCAGCTGCTGATGTAGAGAGTGAAATGATGAACTGTGACCATGACTGACAGTCTGGGAAAACTACTGGCAAGTTGGTGTTGGAAGATTTGCACGTGCAAACAATAAGATGCATATGTCCACAGGAAATCTGGACCCCACAGAGTCTAGTGAGTCTTTATCCTATCACAAGATGAAGATACATGACTAACATAAGATTCATTATAACTAGGAAGACTGTGAATCCAAATTGTGGACTTGGGTTTCTTAATATTAGTGATGCAATTTTAAACCATCTAATTTAATTATATGATTGCCAAGAAATCTGCCTTTACTTTGTGCATTCCACATCCAGATAATGTAACATGTAGCCAAAATTATACCATTAATATATAACCATCTTCTGCAACTTTTAGACCAAAAAGAACATAGAACACAAGAATATCAATATTTTCCCCTAAAATCTCATTTAAGTATTACTTTTGCTGAGAATTATGTTTCTAAGAAAATCTTGATTTTCAATTTCCAGCTTGAAGCAATATTTCATATCTAAACTGATATATCACAAAAACTCTCTCCTCATAAGACCTCAAAAGAAGAATCTGGCAACTACTGTAGGGTAAGTTGCACATTTGCTGGTTCTTAGGTGTCGCCATCAGAACTTGTAAAGTGCTTGGCCAGCCTGTGTTCATTCCCATGAAGTTAATCCAAATTAATACAAGAACAACCACAACAAACAGCTCTCCTTAGAGAGCCTATTAGGCTGGGGCTTTGCATACTATTACTTTAAATTCACACGACCATTCTAATTGGTTGAAGTCCAATTTGTTAATATTATTCCCATCCCACAGTTGAGAACAGTGAAGGCCAGGGAAATTAAAGGTATTGCCTAAAGCTCATAATTGTTAAATTAGAGGAGGAAGCTTTTGAAAAGGTAACTTGAAACCCTGCAAAACTTGGCAGCTTTCTGGGCTTGTGGTCTTCAACAAATTCCAGTATACAGTTACCCTGCTCACAAATGTCACTCAGTGGCTACCAATGACAGTCCTGAAAGAAGCTCATGAACTAAGTTTCCAGACCTACAGTTGGCCACAGTTCTTTTCATCAGTCCATGAGCAAGTTGCCTAAAATCAGAGCCAATTCTGATTGCCAGACCAAAGGAACTAAACCCCAGTCTGGGCAATGCGTGTCCTGAAATGTTGTACTGGTGATGTGATTCACCAGCCTGAAAAAGGATGACATCCTTAGATGTTCCATCATCTCCAGATTTGAAGAACAGCTTCAAGCGGAGGTGGGTGGGAGGACACATTTCAGCCCACAATTTTAAACACACTCATTTTCTCTCTGTATCCCCCATCCCCTTCCCCCTTTCTCAATAAACTTTGCACGTGGGTGTAAATGTGGAGGGGGACTGACAATGTGAAGGAGAGGGGTGCACGCTGAATCAGAGTAGCAATGAAGAAATTTTGATGTCAAGAAAGAAGGAGAGAAAAAAAGAAAGAAGGCAGGGAGGGAGGAAAGAAAGACACAATGACAGACAGAAAGGAAGACATAAAGAAAGGAAAAAAGAAAGAAAACACATTTCAGCCTGATTGGCAGAGCCAAGCTGATTGCATGGCTGGGTTTCCCACGTGAATCCCAGGGCTGAGCTAAGCAACAAACACCTTCAGAGCACACTTTTTTTTCTTCTTTTTTCTTTTTTATCAGTTGTGCTAAGTTGCAACTGAGTAGGAACTTGACGTAACTGGTGTCAACCTACGACCACGACTGATGACTTAACAGTGGTCATGTAAAAACAAAACAAACATGCAAAAAATATCCGCAAGGAATGATGATGTGCAGAAACCTACAGGGATCTCAGGGGGTGGGGGATGGGGGGACAAACACAGTCCTGTAAGATTATTTTCATAGGTCAGTAAATGTAGTGCCCGAGCTGTGTCCCAACTGGAAACGTGTGCCCAGAAAAATAAATTAGAGAAGTGCTCGGCTGTAGGCTAGTTTAGTTAGGGGTAATGAAAAGGATAAGAATCGATGAAGTGAGTGCACGAACAGACTCAGAGGCTTTTAGCAGGGAGCTTCTGGCTTCTATTATCATTCTCTCATATAAATCTAACTCCACAGTTCTTTAATGACTCTCCAGGGACCACCACTCACTGGATTAAATGTGCCCCGCACCAAAAAGGACCCAGAAGACTGCTGCCTTTCATCTCCTTTAGGATGTGCCAGCAACGTGGATCATTTTTTCTTTTCAAACAGTATTAAGGGTAGGGTTATCTGAGTTCTTCTATTAACTTTAAAAAAAAAAAAAGACTAAGTAAAGATATGAATGCTAGAGATGGACTACCCTTGAGGTCTGGAATGTCAGGAGTTTACTGCAAGCTGTCAGGGTAAGTACCTTCCTTGACCCTTCTAGATAAACATGGCAGCTGTGGGGAGAGAAGTCATTCCTTCCACATAAGACTGGTTCCTGTCCAGTTTGGATCCTAAACTGACTCTCATCAGCTCTTGTGGGAGTCACCTGTCTCCCATGATTTGGCCATTCACCAAAGAGTTATGGCTTTTCCAGGCCTCAGTTTCCTCTTTTACTGGCATGAGATCTCTGGGGAGTCTTCTGCTTCTAAAGTTATATGAGTCTATGATTCCAACAGAAGGCCCTGGAGAGAAATAACAGAAGACTGACAGGCAGAGTTCTGTTACAAAATAAAACTAAAGAAAAGCCAGCTCTCTGACCCTGGCAGTGATGGAGGCCGGAAGAGATGAAAAGGGAGATCTTCCAGACCCTCAGGC
The DNA here is from genome assembly GCA_024291935.2 of Okapia johnstoni. Taxonomy (NCBI): domain Eukaryota; kingdom Metazoa; phylum Chordata; class Mammalia; order Artiodactyla; family Giraffidae; genus Okapia; species Okapia johnstoni. Next base: position 9,849,914 of record CM044325.1, on the reverse strand, counting down.
TCTCTAAGCATTTTCAACCTTATAAAAAAAATTTCCTTCAGTGGCCTCTTTCCCCCAAGACAAAGCTGGCAGAGGAGAAACAGTGATGCTCAATCCTCAGACCTTTATCTAAGTTGCCACAGGACACTAGATTTCTGCCTTCTAAAAGAGCCCTGACCTGATCATATTGGGAAGGTTTCTGGCAAAACTGAAGACAACTAACTGTCCCCAGGCACCTTCATGGACAGCCTCTCTGTTACTCACAGAAGTGGTTAGAAGGAGGTGGGGTTGAAGGAGGTGGTCCTGTCATTCCTAGCACTGGGGAGCATCTAGGTACCTTCCAGCTTGTGTGTGCAAAAGGGATGTGCAGCCAGCCAGCAGCTGCTCTCCATCACTTCCTCCCCCATCCCACTCCCCCTCCCTCCACCCACCCACCGGCCAGAAGCCATCCTTCATCTGCTTGGTTTATTATCATATTTTTGTGATAATACATTCTGTTGATCTGCGATGTCAGGTTGGGTAATGAAATTTAAATTGGGTCCCTTCGATTTCCAATGGCTAAACATCTGTGACTCTAACTCTGGGGCTGCCAGGCAACTTAAACGCATTCTTGAGTGTCAATCACACAGCACAAGGCACCCCACACTGCAGCGGCTTTCCTGGGGAAAAAAATTTTTTTTTTTTCTGATGAACATTTGCAAAGGCGTTTGCCGGGGTTGCGGACAACCTGCATCATTATAGCAAATCAGCTTATCAGTGAGCACAGCCCAATGGAGCAAATGTGTGGGCCACCTTCTCCCTATTTTCTGGACCCCCACAGCCAGTTCTTTAGAAACCGCACTCAGGGGGAGAAGGGATAAAGGGGTCAGGGATGCTAAATTCATGGCCATTTTCTTCACCAATAAATAAGAAAAAAAGGTTCACTCACTGTATTTCAGACTGATCACAGCAACATCCAGATAGATATCCAGCTGGTTAAGAACAAGCGGAAAAACGCATGATGTTGACACCAAAAAGAAAAAAAAACAAAAAACAAAAACGGGGCGTTGGGGGGATAAAGGAGGTTGATGAAGAAAAATCCAACTGCAATTATCCGTCAATTTTAGTCAACATAGGCACAAATCCAACTGTCCTCTGCTGGCTTCTCTCCCCCAATCAATGCCTCATTCTGCCGCGGTCAACTTTTTTTCTCCGAAATTTCTTTGCAGATGTATTATTAATTCCCTCTCCTCTTGTGGGAAATTCAAAAAGAAAACACCACCATATCAGGTCTTTACTTTCCTAAAAAAGCCCCAAACTTTTCATTCCAAAAATATCTCCTTGGCTTACTTTCTCCTTTATAGAAAAAAAAAAAAAAAGCACATACTTTTCTTTGTGGATCCACGATTCTCCATTTCCAATCATCCTTTTGGGGAGGGCGGGGGGGTCGCTGTTTTTATGGTTATTTATTTATGTCAGAACACATCAACCCCCGCGGGCCTGACACTGGTTTATTTCATTTTTCAAAGCTCCCTGTGTGCACGTATACACGTGTGTGTTAAGATCCAGGTCTCACAAGAAAAAGCTTCCTTCTTCCTTCTCTCTTGCACAATCAGTTTATCCATTGCGTTCGGTTCCAAGAGACAGCTGCGTCCCGCATCCTTCATTTTTGCAACGCACCCAACCGCCACCGCCACCAAAAAAAAAAAAAAAGTCTCCTTTTACATCGCCGATTTCTCTCCCCACCCCCCACCTCGAAGAAGAATTTGGGGCTCAACTCCCCCCACTCGCCACCCTTCCGGCTGGCCCCTTCTCCAAAGATCTGATTAGATTTCTCATCACAACCCAGTGCGCAATTGGATTTTTGATTTCAGCCACCTGGCCAGCCACCTTCCCCTCTCCCTCCAAACTCTCTGTTACATCTATCCTGTCTGCTTCCCTCCACCGCCTCTGCAATTTCATAAGCTCACGTTAAATGGAGTGCGGGGGGAGGGGGGCGGGGGTGGGGGCGGAGGTAGTGGAGGAAAATTTCAAGGCTCCGTCAGCTGTCAAGAAGAAACCCATTCCTTCCTCCCGCTACTTCGTCTTCTTTTTTTTTTTTTTAAAGGCTCGGGGTGGCCTGCGCTTCCTCTGTCCCCGCCCCCACACCCGGCGCCCGGTCCAGATTCTCCAGGCGCAGCAGAACCCCACGATCAGGGCCGGGGTCACGGGGGAGACGTGTGACGCGGTCCCTCGCCGGTGGCCCCTGCCAGCCACCGGGTCCCCTTCTCATCCATCAGCGGGCTGCGAATCCAGGGGCGCCGCGACGAAAGAAGTTCAAATTGGGCTTTTATTTCAGATAAGGAGGGCGAAGCGAGGGGCTCCAACGGGGCTGTGAGGCAAGTGAGAAAAATAATAAGGAAAGAGGATAGAAAGATGGAACTAAGGAGGTAAAAAAAAAAAAAAATCCTCAGTCGCTGGCTCGTCTCATCCTTCTCGAATGAAACTGCAGCTCTGATCTCATTTCCAGCTGCGTCGGGTACATTTTGGAGCCACAAGTTGGTCCCTCTTCTCGCAGACCTTCCCGACGCCGGCTGGTCCTCCGCCAGGAGATGCGTTCCCGGGAGCGCGGCTGCTCCGCGCGGTCCTTAGCGCCATCGCCCCGGCGCGCGGCTCTCGGCGCGGCAGAAACCCCGGTCCCCTTCCATCCACTTCGGCTGGAACTCTCTGCCTCCCCCGCCCGCTCCTCTCTCCCCTTTTCCCTTCCGATATTAAATGCGCTTCCAGGGCGGGGGGTAGCTCCTTTCTCTAAGCCAATGCCACGTCCCGAAGGTTTGCGTCCCCGCTCCCCAGATCTCCTCTCGGACTGCGGTCCCCTTCCCTCCTCTGACCCCTCTTTCTTTCCCCTTTTCCTTTCCCTTTCTCTGCTTGTGATCAGTAAAATACAATTACCCAATTACCTCCCATCATCTTAGCACTGATTGGTCAATTGCATTAACACTTGAAGTCGGGGACGAGGGGATTGGAGCCTCTGCGGTGTGGCACCGCTGCCACCTGGAGGGCACAGCAGGAACAGCCACGTTTCAGAGCCACCCCCGCGCTCGGAGGTTAGTAATAAGCAGAGAAACTCAGGGGTGGTGTGGGAGAAGTTATCTTCCCCCCCCCCCCTCATCAAAGCCTGGCTGCTTTCATCCTAAAAGCCAGAAGTTGGAGCTACAGAGGGGAAGACATGGAAATCAAATCACCATTAGCATCCTGAAATATCAATTACACAATGCTGTTGCTTTCATTGAAAGCTGAACACAAGCTTCTTCCCTCCCTAGGTAAGGAGGCTGCTCATAAGGTAAGGATTAACACAGTATTATTACCTAGGATGTACTAGTTGGAATCTAGGAGGAGCTGAAAAGCGGCCAGGGAGGGAGCGTGTGGTCTTGCAGGATAAAACACCAGGAGGAAACACTGTAAAAGCGAGATAGGAGGCTTCAGCCTATGCAGTGTTGCAGTAAATTGGCCTGTTCAGTTTGTACAAGACATCCAGGACAGCTTGACAACTCAATTCTAACATCCCTCTCTCCTGGTTATGGGCTTTTCCATCAACTTATTTTAGGGGCAGGGGCAGGTGGCATATTTCAACTTCACTGCATCTTAGAAAGATGGAAGGGCCCACATAATAATATGATTAATAACATATTTATGTGGATTTCTTTCCCCACTATACAATTGTCAGGGGCTTTTTCTGTAAGCTATAGTTATATTTTATGCCATTCACATATGTGACCTTGAGATATGAAATAGATAAAATGAATGATAATTCAGACAATAAAATATTATATTCATTGGGAGAGGAAGGCAAATAACTATTTCTTTGTTTCAGGTTGCATCATCAATGATTTCTGTGTTGGTTTACTTTTGAAAAGTCAGAATATGTACTTGGTTTGAAAACAGTTTTAACAGGCAGTAGACCACTCTATTAAAGCATATTATATAATTAACATTTGAGTCTTTATGTTACAAATCATAATGAGTAGGGACATTTAACAGAAAGGGAGAAAATTTTTACTAAGGAAACATTAAAGGCATATCAAAATTCATACCAAATGTTATATATTTTTTCCTATTCTCTTTATAGTACATGGGCATTTGCTCCTTTGGGGTCTTCCCAAGTGGCTCAGTGGTAAGGACTCCACCTGCCAATGTAAGAGACACAGGTTCCATCCCTGGGTCGGAAGATCCTCTGGAGGAGGAAATGACAACCCACTCCAGTATTCTTGTCTGCAAAATCCCATGGACAGAGGAGCCAGGAGGGCTACAGTCCATGGGGTTGCAAAAGAATCAGACACGACTTAGTGACTAAACCATATTTCTTCATTAGAGTTAAAAAAAGAACTACATCTGTATATTTCTTTGGGTACTAAGCACATATTCTAAAATGTATTACTGATGTCAGCACCTGCAAGAAAAAAAAAAGCCTTTCTTTACACATGGATTGTAATTTACTTAATTTCTCTGTTTTTGGAGAACTTTGATATAGTTATGAATTGCATAAAATGTGAATTTGTTGAAGGGCAATGGCATTGCTTCTATTTTTAAAAGACAAATGTATTGATTGTGAGCAGTTGACTGTAAGTTTAATTTGTTTTTTGAAGCTCTTACCCTTATATGCCAATTACAGTTTACCAACTAATAAATCATTAAAAAGTGCTTTCACTAGCTGCTCTAGATAGCTTCAAAGGAATCTACCTTCTGGTTCTGAACTAAGCTAGAAGCCATTTGAAATGAAAATTTTCCATTTAGGGATTTTGACAGCAAGGGAAAGGCCAATGATTTGTTTTTCAAAGATGATTATTAGCTACCTACCAGATACATTTAAAGCCTTTCAGAATGAATTAATCTATCAAACAAAGCAGCAGTGAAGGATCAGTGTTATTTAAGCAACAAGGAAAAGGAAGATCTTCCCTTTTCTATTTACCTTCCCATTCAGCAGCGACAATTTCTTTTCCCACTTCAGTTGCTCCTTCACACCATATGACCTTGAATTACTCATTGGCTTTCATTTTTGATTCATACTCAGTGTTTTGGGGTCATCCCTATGGCATGGCTTTCTTTTGCTGACTTCTCATATACATCAATCACTCACCTTATTGAAAACTCAAAACAACCCCTTGAGAGATTTTTAAAGATGAGGAAATTGATGCTAAAGCCACATATTTGGCAAATATGTGTTTTCAAGACATAGGCAAGTCTTGAACTCAGATCTACTCAATTCCAGGTCTTCCAATTTTGCTACAGTTTCTAGATTTTGGGAACTTATCTAAGACAGTCATAGGTGTGCACACTGCCATGATCAGCACTGAATCCCAGAGATGAATTTGTAACCCCATGGGGGAAATTGACACATTTGTCTCAGAATTGTTTTACTCAAAGAGATTTGAAATAAGTAGTCCACAAGCTGTTGTACAAATGCACACACAAACTAAATTGTTAACTAGTGACATAAACATAGATATTCATTGAGTAGGAGTTGCGAGATACTGTCAATGATGACAGCATATGTATTTAAGTAAAATTCTTCATAAAAGTTCTTTTACAGGAAATAATTGCCCGAAGAGTAATGGATTGATCATGTTGTCACACTTCCAATTAGTTAATTTGGTTATCAAAAGCATGAGCAGGACAGATGCCATTAAAATGTGATGAAATTATAGGAAGACGAGCACCGTGCTTAACAGGGCAGGTTTGTTCTACGAACTTTGAGAAGTCTGGGTTAATTCTTTCCTGATTAGTAGGCATTTGGTGGGGAAACAAAACTGTGTTATTTCACTATGTGCCAATGACTCTACCTGGCGCCATCTTTAGCAAACAGCAGGGGACAGCATCTTGTAACTGAAAATACAAAATAGCAAAGAGAATGAACTTGCTAACTTTGCTTTACGAATAGAGAAGAAATGCATTTATTAATATATTTATTAATTTGATTTAACAGGCTGTACGCTACCCTATTCAAGCACAACGCATGAGATTTGAGCCTTCATGTTAACACATTCTGGCAATAGATGCTCTCTTTTCACTTCCAATACTATTGAAAGGGACCAGAATGTCCTGTGGGATAATAGTATCAGGCTTGCCTCTGTCATCACGTAAAATGAATGGCATGTGAATTAACTTCATTAGACCAGCTTCTTCTGAGAACTACTTTAACGATCAAATGCCATATTTAGTGGGAACTTACTGTATGTGTTAGGCTATACAATATTCCAAGAACATTGTAGTACATAATTAGAAGATATCATAATCATCATCTATTCTTTGTTCCTTGAAATATACTGAAGATACCAAAGTCCAAGTAGATTTGTGAATTTATGGTTTTTAAAGTATCTCCTCTACCACCCCTCCACTAAGTCTGTACCCTCTATAGTCTTACTTCACTGTGCCTTCATGCTTTTAAATTTTTTAAATAGAAAACTAGCCCCTAATGGTTGCTTATGAGTGTAAAACACAGTTCTAAGTATGTTACAGATGTCAGTGCAGGCAATCCTCCCAATGACTTTATGAAGTAGGTACAATTACCATCCCATTTTATAAATAAAGAAAATGGAATTGAGGTTAAGTAAGGTCCACCTAGGAAGTGACAGAAGAAAGGTGTCTAACTAAAGTTACTTTGCTTCAGAGATCATTAATAGTTCCTATTATCACTTATTGCAATGGATGCAAATCATTTGCTCGTCTGTTATCCCACTAAACCATGGTTGATTTCATGAGAGCGCCTTTTTGTATTTCTCATACTGTACACCTAGTTGAATAAATGAATATCTAAGATTAAGACATGGCTTCTTAGGTGGCTCAGTGGTAAACAATCCGCCTGCCAATGCAGAAGATGCAAGAGACATGGGTTTAATCCCTGGGTTGGGAAGATCCCCTGGAGTAGGAAATATCAGCACACCCCAGTATTCTTGCCTGGAGAATCCCATGGACAGAGGAGCCTGGTGGGTTATAATAGCTCTTTCGCTCATGTGGTCGCAAAGAGTTGTACACAACGAAGCGACTGAGCATGCAGGCATGCGGGATTAAGACATTAGGAAAGGTCTACAGTTTTTGTCTCTTACTGACTGTTCTTCTTACTGCAGTTCACAGAGTGTTAGTAATAGGAGATATTTACTGCAATTATTAAATAGAAAAACTTAGAAAACATGCCACCAAATGAAGTCATTTAATCATAGAATTATAACTTCTTTAACACTTAGCTATTGCTGCATAATAAACCATTCCAAAATTGGTAGCTGAAAACAGTAATTATTTATTATTTCTCATGATTCAGTAGACCAGACAGGGGATTGGTTAAATGGCTCTTTTGATCTTGACTAGGTTCACTGAGAGCTGATCTAGAATAGTCTCAGCTAAAGTGAGTGGGATAAATCAAGTTCCTTCATCAACATAACCCAAGCAAATTTCTCTGCAAAAGCAAAAAGTTCAAGAGAACAAGCAGAATGTACTTTTTCAAGTTTCTGTATGAATCAAATCTACCCACTTCCCACTGGCTAAAGCAAATTACTTGGTGGAACCCATCATTAAGGAACGGGGCAGATCATGCCGCCTACAACGGGAGGCCTCTGCAGAATTACATGACAAATGAGTCAAGAATCAGAGTGATCATCACAGCTTCTCTTCTTTACAAATAACAGATTTCCCTAATGATTACTGGGGTTTGCAGGGAAGAAAATTCTCTGCATTTAGCCAGTCACTTACTTATTTCAGCAGATGAGTATTAACCTCCCATTATGTGCCAGGTACTATGGAAGTTATCACTGCCTCCCCGGACTGCCTTCACTTTCCTCATCACATCTGTTGATGCTAATTCAGCAATGACTCATTCATCTGCCCAATTCTCTCACTGTATTACGTTACTAAGACCATTCTCAAGTTCCTCAGCTGACTTTTGCACTAGTCTTTCTTCTTATCCATGCCATCCCCTCTCTAGCAACTGTTAGTTTCTGAAAAAGAGACTGGCGAGAAAGTTTAAAAGAAGAAATAGTAAAGAAAACATATGTATAATAACAAAAAACAAAATACAAGGAAAACTATTTGCAATGCAGAGAACAAAGGGTCCATATTCTCAGTCATAAGTTGTTCTTAGGAATAGCTTTTGGAAATAAATGAGAAAACCACAAGTAACCTTCCAGATAAGTGGGGAAAATACGCTACTAATCCATTTGCAGAAGTACTGGAATTGAGTACTTATTGGTACCTGCATTACTTAGCACAGTGCCTAGCCCTCTGGCATCCAAATACATTTTGATCAATTGGATGAATAAACTGTTCACTTGGTTGTGGGAGGAAAGCGGGTAGATAGTATGTATGGTAATTACAAGCAATGGTGGTATACTAATATCTGGTCAGAATTTTACCAGAAAGAAGTGTAAAGAGCTGGGATGGCAGAGGTGGCTGTAACCACCTCATTATGGGGCAGTCACAGAGGACTTCACACATAAACTAAACGTGTTCAAAGCTTCATGAATGTTAGACTACAACTGATGGATGCAGACTTGCGGCCAGAGGACAGAGAATGAAGTTTATTCTAAGGCAAAAATAACTTGTGGGCCAAAGATTGGTAAGGCTAAAGCTTTGCTAAATGTTAAACTTAGTTACAGGAGCTGTGAGCAAGTAGATGAAATGTGGACATCAAGAGAGTCTAGATTTCGGAGGTAGTTGTAGCATGCTTTATCTAGAAGTGTACCAAGCACAAAGGACATCTGGGAAGGAAGGGCATGAGTGAAGGGGAAATATCTTGAGGGATAATATGTCCTTTCTCAGACCACCCTAGGCAACATGACACATTCTAGGACTCATTTAATGTAACAAGAGGAAAGCTGAAAGGAACAATGTACAACAGTTTGGAAACCAATTCTACATCAGTTTAGACCCAATTACATTTTAGAATTTTTTTTACATTTTATATTAGGATATAATTGATTTACAATGTTGTATTAGTTTCAGTGGTACAACAAATGATTCAGTTATACACATGCATGTATCTATTATTTTTCAGATTCTTTTCCCATATTGGTTGCTACAGAATATTGAGTAGAGTTCCCTGTGCTATATCGTAGGTCCTTGTGGATTATCTATTAATATCTACTTTGTATTTAATAGTGTGTATATGTTAATCCCAAACTCCTAATTTATTTCTGCAACTTTTCCCCTTTGGTAACCATGTTTATTTTCCAAGTCTCTGAGTCTGCTTCTGTTTTGTAAATAAGTTTATTTGTATCAGTTATATATATGTGTGTGTGTGTGTGTGTGTGTGTGTGTGTGTGTGTGTGTGTGTGTATTCCACATATAGGTGATATTACATGGTATTTGTCTTTCTCTGTCTGACTTACTTCACTTAGTATGGTAAATTCTAGGTCCATCCATGTTGCTGCAAATGGCATTATCTCCTTAAACGGTGACCCAAGCTCTTGGAGAACACAATCTCCTTTATCAAGTGTTTCTAAGAAAGTTGGTATTTGTGCAGAGAAGCTGCGTTCCAGCATCTTTGTACTATCTAAATTTGCACTGAGAAGAAAATTGCCTGTAAAGGTATCTTTAAAACTCCACCAGGAATTAGTAGATGGTGTGAATCCAGTTGTGTAATTTGGGAAGACAGCTGCATTTGATCTCGCTAAATCAGCACTTGATACTAAACAACTCCTAAAGTGTGTCACTTTATGTCTGCATTAGCCATGCAGTGCAGATTCAAGAAATGAGAGCCTTGTTTTCCCCACCATACTACTACTGTGTTTTCAGGAAATGAAGTGTCCAGACTTCAAAATTCAGTTCTCTGCCCATTGAAGATGCATGAATACATCTGTGATTCCAGGCCTCCAGCTGATTTAGTAGTACATGATTCAGAGAATGCTCAACCATCTGCATTTTTAAATGTCTAGGTTTCTAAAATTCACAGCAGTTTTAAGGGAAGTAAATGACTGTCTAGGAGATATTGCAGATTTTTTTTTAAAAAAAATGTACTGCATTTACACAGAAAATGGAAACACCTTTATCACTGGAATGAAATAATTCTCCAAACAGTATAAATAAACATATGTAAGAGATATATATCTCTTTCATAATATATAGAAGATATACTGCTCAGAGTGACTTTCAAAATGGGGAAAGTATCTTTAAATTCATCAACATTATGTGAGTTTCACAGGAAATGAGCTATAAAATAAATATCCCTGTCACAGGTGAAGATTGTGGGATGTGCATGGACTTGTGGTCCTCTGAACAGAGTGAACACTGGGGACTGTGAAAGGATCGAGTGTTTGACTTCTACTGCAATCTAGCTGACAATCTTTCTGAAAAGAATGTTTTATTAAAATTGTACGAATTTTTATACAAGTTTATATTTTTACTAGGATAGCAGCTATGTCACAGTGCAAAGGACTTAAACAGATATTTTTCTGAAGAAGACATATAGATGGCCAGCAGAGATGCAAAAAGATGTTCAGTATCACTAATCATCAGGGAAATGCAAATCATACCTGTTAGAATGGCCATTATCAAAAGGGCAAGAGTAACAAGTGTTGACAAGGTTATGGAGGAAAGAGAACTCTTGTGCACTGCTGGTAGGAATATAAATGGGTGCAGTTACTATGGAAAATAGTATAAAGTTTCCTCAAAAAATTAAAAAAATATAATAACCATGTGATCTAGCAATTCCATTTCCGGGTATACACACACACACGCGCACACACACACATATACACACACATATACGGAAAAAATGAAATCAAGATCTTAAACAGATACCTGCACCCTCATGTTCATTGTAGCGTTATTTATAATAGCCACGATGTGGAAACAATCTAGGTGTCTACTGACAGATTAGTGAATACAGAAAAATAATGTATTATATACTTGAAAGTTCCTATCAGGGTAGAACTTAAGTGTTCTTACAACACACATACAAATAAAATGGAATCAGATGAAGTGATAGAGGTGTCATCTTATTTTGGTAGTCACTTCACAATACATACATGTATCAAATCATCACATTTCACAGTGTTATATGTCAATTATATCTTAATAAAGCTGGAAAAAATGAATCAAGAATGCTGAAAAATAGTATGCTATGTTAGAATTTAATTTCTTATATTAATTCTTATTGATGATGTCCCCCCGCCTTTTTTTTTACTATTCTTACTGATTTTAGTGGCTACATTTAAAACGCCATCGGATTTTCTCTTTTTCTATTCCTGTTTCTGCTTCTTTTACCACTAGGGTTAAAGAGTGATAAAATAATGATATTGGAAAAAAGCTTATCTTTGGTGAGTTCCACCCCAATTTTTGATGTCTTTTCCTTTTTATTCTTCTTTATAGAAGCCTAAGACCCCATCTTATGTATTTTTATTGTCCAGTAAGAAAGATACTATAAAAACAAATTTCCATATAAGTGCTAGTTAACAATTTAGCCCAATTTAATCCAATCCATTTATTTATTTAACAAAATTTTATCGAGCACCAAATTCATTGGGTTCTGTATGTACAGACAAAGGATTAGGATCTTTCCATTATTTTCCAAGATGCTTACATTTTCAGAAAGAATTCGTGTATATTCACAAAAAGGATATGCTTGATCCAAGGAGAGAACATGGAGTAGTGCCCGGAGCAGTAAGTTTAGAACCACACAGACCTGAGTTTGAATTTGACAAATGTTCATTGTTTGTACTTTAGGAGAACTGCAAATACTTTAGGGCTGGAGCTTAAGGAGAAAGTGTAGCAGGCAAGGGGATGAAATGCCAAGAAATGAACTGGCACAGAGCAGCTTGATAAAGGATTGTTTTTTTTTGAAGAAGAAGTTCATTCCAAATATCAGTATCATTTATCACTGAGGGATGTTAAGTTAAGGGGGTAACATGGTAAGTTTGGGAATTTCAAAAGACATTCCAAAGGACATTATGCAAGTAAATTGCAGAAGAGGAGCAACTTGGTCACAGGAGAGCAATTTGGAAACTAAAGAAGGTTGTGAGGATCCAAACAAGGCACCAGGTTTGGAGCAGGAGAGAGGAGAAGGGTATAAAAAAAAGTCAGGTGTTAAAATCTGCAAAAATTTACCAATTTGCATGCTTACTATTTGCACGTGTGTGTGTGTGTGTGTGTGTTTCTGTGTGTGTGTGTACATGTGTGATGTTAGACCTGGTGGTTATACATGATTCCCATTTCATGTAATCAAGCACTTCCTGAAAATAAAGCTTTCTTCATGAAGAATGAGCCCTCGTAAGATTGTCATCAGAGTTGTTCAAGCCTAGGCTCTAAGTTGTCTCTGAATCCTTAAGGCAGGTATAGATAAGATAAGCAATTTCCAAACATCATCCCTGATTAAATTTCCACTAGTCCAGCACAGCAAACTGAGAAGAGTAAAGCCAATGGACTGGGTTTTTCCTGTAAATTAGTTGAATTGCAAACAAAAATCTTCAGTTGGTGATGATTTTTTTTCTTATATTTTTCAACTATGATCTCTTTTCTTATTTATTTAGTAACATTTTAAAATGTAAATAGTTGGCAAAATCCAAAGTTGGGGACATTTTGTCAAATCACTGTATATTTATTCATTTTAATGATATGAAAGGTGTTAAAAGTCTGAGACTTGCTAGACTGATGACCTTTATGGGCCCTTTGGTCTCTTAAATTGTATGCTTTTATCAGACTATGTCTGCCTGGAGAAGCACTTTTATGTAGATCCACAGAATGTGTGATCGACATTATTCAACCTTTCATAAAACAAATCGGTTTGTCTCAGACAAGAACTGCAGAAAATGCTCCCAAAGTTTCCAGCCCTTACGGAAAGCCAAATTCTAAAGTGAAATTGATGACATCTTACAAATCCTCACTCAAATGTTCCTTTCACAGAAAAATAACGACATTGGAAAAATGTTAAGTACCAAATTGCCAGTATCAGTCACCAAAGTGGAGTATTTGGGCTCTCACCACATACGGACCTACAGACGTGTGTCAAACTATCTTCTGTATCTAACCACTGACCTGAGGGCCTGGCAGTCCAGACTCTTTTTCCTTGAGGTGCCGCTGACAAGCAACACCATTAAACTCAGCTTCAAGTCTTAGAAGGGTGCCTCTCAGTGCCTGTGCAGTCAAATGCCACAGGATTTCAAATGGAAATGACATGAATTAATTTCCTGAGAACAAAAAGAAAAGGAAAGATCAAGAAGAAAAGCAGCTTCTAGGAGCACAATATGCAGATTAATGGTACCCACTGATTGATTGAAGTGTCAGAAACACACCTTTCAGATATAAATGAAACTGCTGAGAGTTTGGGGCTCACTCACTCTCTCTTATTCATATAAAATATTAACTGATAAAGTCAAGGTAAAATTAAGTTTTTCTTGGTATCTTTAACTTTTTCTCGACCCCAAAAGCTAAACTTTTGGACACCTGTCCCTGGTAAAAAAATGATGAGGTCTACTCAAAGGGATCTCATTGCATGACGAATAAAGTGAGAAATCCTTCAGCCTTTCTTTAAACTTATCTTTCCTCATCTCCTCTCACATCTTTGCTTCTCTTTCTGGAAGGGTCTTCTTACTGTGTAGACCATAGGGTCTTGGCACTAGCTATTCCCTGGAGTAGGAAATGGCAACCTGCTCAGTATTCTTGCCTGGGAAATCTCATGGACAGACGAGGCTGATGGACTGCAGTCTGTAGTGTCACAAAGAGTTGGACACAACTGAGTGCTCATGCACACACTAGCTATTGCCTCCACCTAGAACATTGCCTCTCTGTTCTTTGCAGGCACTGATCTTTTTAATCCTCTGAGAGATGCCATTTTTCCCAGGCATCTGAGGTAGCCCCCAATGGCTATCACATCCCCACATTTGGGGCAGAACACTTAATCTGATTGTCTTTTTCTATTTGTGGAGTTGTTAGCCTTCATCTGATAGAATGGGTTGTCTATGGGACCAAGGGCAATGCCTTTCTTGTTCATGCCTATCCTCTACTCAGAGAATTCACTAGGAAGAATTCAGATTTTTGAAAGAAGAGCTAAGGTGGTAAAAAGTGAGGTTCAGAAGCCAATTGTATAGCATTGATAAGGAATAAAGGTGGGGATTTGAGAAAGAGGTCTGTTGTCCCTTAAACAATTGTTCTTATGGTTGCCCTTCAGTTAAATTCAGTTGCTCAGTCATGTCCGACTTTTTATGACCTCATGGACTGCAGTACACCAGCCTTTCCTGTCCATCACCAACTCCCAGAGCTTGCTCAAACCCATGCCCATCTAGTCAGTGATGCCATCCAAATATCTCCTCCTCTGACGTCCCCTCCTCCTCCTGCCTTCAATGTTTCCCAGCATCAAGGACTTTTCCAAGGAGTCAGTTCTTCGCATCAGGTGGCCAAAGCATTGGAGCTTCAGCTTCAGCATCAGACCTTCTGATGAATATTCAGGACTGATTTCCTTTAGGATGGACTGGTTGGATTTTCCTGCAGCCCAAAGGACTCTCAAGAGTCTTCTCCAACACCACAGTTCAAAAGCATCAATTCTTTGGCTCTCAGCTTTCTTTATAGTTGAACTCTCACATCCATACATGACTACTGGAAAAACCATAGCTTTGACTAGATGGACCTTTGTTGGCAAAGTAATGTCTCTGCTTTTTAATATGCTGTCTAGGGTGGTCATAACTTTTCTTCCAAGGAGCAAGCGTGTTTTAATTTCATGGGTGCAGTCACCATCTGCAGTAGTTTTGGAGCTCAAAAAATTAAAGTCTGTCACTGTTTCCATTGTTTCCCCATCTATTTGCCATGAAGTTATGGGACCGGATGCCATGATCTTAGTTTTCTGAATGTTGAGTTTTAAGCCAATTTTTTCACTATCCTTTTCACTTTCATCAAGAGGCTCTTTAGTTCTTCTTCACTTTCTGCCATAAAGGTGGTATCATCTGCATATCTGAAGTTATTGATATTTCTCCCAGGAATCATAATTCCAACTTGTGTTTCATCCAGCCCTGCATTTCTCATGATATACTGTGCATATAAGTTAAATAAACAGGGTGACAATATACTGCCTTGATATACTCCTTTCCTGATTTGGAATCAGTCTGTTGTTCCATGTCCAGTTGTAATTGTTGCTTCTTGACCTGCATACAGGTTTCTCAGGAGACAGGTCAGGTGATTTGGTATTCCCATCTCTTTAAGAATTTTCCACACTTTGTTGTGATCCACACAGTCAATGGCTTTGGCATAGTCAATAATGCAGAAATTGATGTTCTTCTGGAATTCTCTTACTTTCTCAATGATCCAGCGGATGGTGGCAATTTGATCTCTGGTTCCTCTGTCTTTTCTAAATCCAGCTTGAATATATGGAAGTTCATGGATCACATACTGTTGAAGCCTGGCTTGGAGAATTTTGAGCATTACTTTGCTAGGTTGTGAGATGAGTGCAATCGTGTAGTAGTTTGAACATTCTTTGGCAGTGCCTTTCTTTGGGATTGGAAAGAGAACAGACCTTTTCCAGTCCTCTGACCACTATTGAGTTTTCCAAATTTTCTGGAATATTGAGTGCAGCACTTTCACAGCATCATCTTTTAGGATTTGAAATAGCTCAACTGGAATTCCATCACCTCTACTAGCTTTGTTCGTAGTGATGCTTCCTAAGGCCCATTTGACTTCACATTCTAGGATCTGGCTCTAGGTGAGTGATCACACCATCATGATTATCTGGGTCATGAAGATCTTTTTTGTATAGTTCTCTGTGTATTCTTGCCACCTCTTCTTAATATATCCGCTTCTGTTAAGTCCGTACCATTTCTGTCCTTTATTGTGCCCATCTTTGCATGAAATGTTTCCCTGGTATCTCTAATTTTCTTGAAGAGATCTCTAGTCTTTCCCATTCTATTGTTTTCCTCTATTTCTTTGCACTGATCCCTGAGGAAGGCCTTCTTATCTCTCCTTGCTATTCTTTGGAACTCTGCATTCAAATGGGTGTATCTTTCCTTTTTTCCTTTGCCTTTTGCATCTTTTTTTCTCAGCTATTTGTAAGGCCTCCTCAGACACCCATTTTGCCAATTTTCATTTCTTTTTTTTGCAGATGGTCTTGATCACAGCCTCCTGTACAATGTCATGAACCTCTGTCCATAGTTCTTCAGGCATTCTGTCTATCAGATCCATTTGTCACTTCCACTGTATAATTGTAAGGGATTTGATTTAGGTCAAACCTGAATGGTCTAGTGGTTTTCCCTACTTTCTTCAATTTAAGTCTGAATTTGCCAATAAGGTGTTCAAGATCTGAGCCACAGTTAGCTCCCGGTCTTATTTTTGCTGACTGTATAGAGCTTCTCCATCTTTGGCTGCAAAGAATATGATCAATCCAATTTCATTATTGATCATCTGGTGTTGTCTATGTGTAGAGTGTAGAGTCATCTCTTGTGTTGTTGTAAGAGGGTGTTTGCTATGACCAGTGAGTTCTCTTGGCAAAAATCTTTTAGCCTTGACCTGCTTCATTTTGTACTCCAAGGCCAGATTTGCCTATTACTCCAGGTATCTATTGACTTCCTCCTTTTGCATTCCAGTTTCCTATAACGAAAAGGACAATTTTTGGGGTGCTAGTTCTAGAAGGTCTTGTAGGTCTTCATAGAACCATTCAACTTGAGCTTCTTCAGCATTACTGGTCAGGGCATATACTTGGATTACCATGATATTGAATGGTTTGCCTTGGAAACAAACCGAGATCATTCTGTTGTTTTTGAGATTGCATCCAAATACTGCATTCCAGACTCCTTTCTTGACTATGATGGCTACTCCATTTCTTCAAAGGATTCTTGCCCACAGTAGTAGATATAATGGTCATCTGAGTTAAATTCACCCATTCCAACCCATTTTAGTTCACTGATTCCCTTAGGTTGGGCTTAACTGAGTGACAACTCTGTAGTCAGTCTGATATATTTATTCTGTCAAATTACAAAACAAGGAAGCATTTATGTGCCTAATATCTAGCACACATATGTGTGTTCGTGTGTGTGTGTGTTTGTATGTTAGTTGCTCAGTTGTGTCCAATTCTACGACATGGAATTCTGACCATGGAATTCTCCAGGCAACAATACTGGAGTGAGTTGCCATCCCCTCCTCCAGGGGGTCTTCCTGATCCCAGGGATCACACCTGGGTCTCTCTTGCATTGCAGGCAGATTCTTTACCCTCTGAGCCACCAGGGAATCCCAGCCATACATGTATAAAAGTGTGTCAAAGCTTGGACACTTGAGTCCAACAGCTGAGGTGTGAATACTGGCTTCACTACTTCCTAGCTGTGTGACCTTGGGTAAGTCACTAACCTCTTGAGCCTCAGAGACCTCTTTGATCACTGGTCACATCTATTTCACAGAGTTATGAGGATTAAGATGAAATAATGTATAAGGAATAGTCAGCACAGTTACTGGCATCTCACGAGCACTCATTAAGTATTAGTGATATTTGCTATTGTTAGTAAATATATTTTACCCAGCTTTGAGTAATCCTGGGTCCCCTTATCTCTCCCACATATTGCTACCTGGCCAGCCACGTGTTTCTGTTTTATTGGTTCTCCCATAATAATGCAGCACATGTGACAGCAACAACAAAAAATACAGAACCTCACTCTGGGGAGCTCTTTCTTGGTATCTCTACATATCTCATTCAGCCAGAATGCCCGACTAGACGTTAAAGTTCCTTTCATCTATATATATGTACATAGCAAAACAAACGTTAAAATGGGTTTTTTAGGAAGCATATTAAGGGAAATGTCATTTTGTCCTTATCTCTCCTATAAAGACTTAGTTATTGTATCTTTAAAAAGGTCAAGCTTTTCTTCTCCCTATATTTCTAAAGAAAGTTTCAATGCCGTTGACCTTGAACTAATTGCTTTACCTTTCTGTGTCTCAGTTTGTCTGTTTTAAGTAAGTATAATCATAACTAACACGGCAGCTGTTCCCTTCATGGTGGTGAGGTGAAAATTAGTTTCTCATGTTCAAAATCAGAGTCACCTTCAAAACTCCCCCCGATACACATCCACACTTTCCTTCATTTGCAGGCTCTCCAGTTCTCTGTGGGTAATAATCTTTTGGCACGTGTCTCTTGCAGCACAGACCACCTGCTTTCCACTCCATTCAGACTCTGCACACCCTGCCCTGGTCCCAGGCTATTTTTCAGTACCTGGCCTATCTATCCTTCAAGGGAGCCCCCTCACAGCTGATGCCTCACTGAAAGCCCCACTGATCACTGAAAACAGCAGGGAATGTTTACTGAGTGCTTACTATGTGTCAGGCCCTGGGCTAAGCATTTGACCTGCATTGTCATGTAATTACAGTTCCAGTGACTGACATGCCCACATTCAGAGACTCTCATTAGCTTCTTGATTATATGTACATTCCTCACTCTCTAGATTGGGACTCTAATGTTGGTCTGCCATTTACCATTTAATGATCTCATGCAAGATGTGTACTCTCAAATGCTTCCATTTCCTCATCTGTCAAATAAGGAAAAAGCAATACAGCTTCATAAGGTTATTGTAAGGTTTATTATCTGTGGCACAGTTTGGCATTTGGGGTCAGATGATGCTTTGGTGGGGGGATGTTCTATGCATTCCAGGATGTTTAGCAGCATCCCTGGCCTCTGTCCACTAGATGGCAGCATCACCCTCCCCTCTCCCTGACGCCCCTCCCCTCCCACCCCCATTTTGGAAATCAATGAGTCTCCTGATCACCTTCTCAGTACAAACATATTGAAAACTACTAGGGTATGGGAATGAATAGATTAGATAAATGCTGGAGGTAAACAGTCCCTTTCAGTCTCTTAGATCTTGAGAACTCCTTGTATGTTCCCTACTTCTCAGCTTAACCAGAGGACTTGGGATTCCCCCTACATGAGTCCTCTATTTTTCTGCCTCCTTGCTTTTTGGTTCTTTCCACTGATGGCACTTTCCTATGCTGTCTCTACCTTGCAAACTCTAACCCATCCAGGATACTTCTGCAGAAATTTCACCTAAATTGTCCTAACTAAATTATAGTTTTCCCCCTAAAGACTTTTACTCTCTCTCTTTATACCTCAGTCATTCTGCCATATTACATAGTTCTTGGTGTAACTGTAATATTCTCTTGTTGGAACTGAAAACTCCACGAGAATGAGATTCTTTGTTTGTTTGTGGTTTTTTTTTTTTTTTTTTTTTTGCCCTTTTATCCACAATAGAAGTGAACATGATTTCCGGCATACATTATTTGCTCGTTAAATGTTTGTTAAATTGAATTTAGAGCACAGAAGAAATAAATGACTGATTATAAGGCAACACCTCCAAATGTTCAAGTAAACTAAAAAATGTTAGAGAAAAACTTAAAATTGTATCCAGATGCTCGTTCAAATAATCGGATAATTGAACCAATAGAGGTTTATTGTTTAAATGATTCATGCAACTGCCTTGGTTCTCCGTTTCTCTTTGCACATGTAGGAACAGCTGACAAAGAATTATAGTTGTCATTTGAAAACTATTAAGTGATTTGCCTACTGGTGGAATCCATGTTCTTCTGCTAGAAACAGAATTTATCAAATAAAGGAGGTACAAACAAATCTACATTACTGCTTTGTTAATCAAGAGGGAGGGTCAAGGAGTCAACTGCCACTGTGAAATGATGCAAGGTGCAAAGCAAAATGGGACCTTTTTTTCTGCTTCTTCCTGTTATCTTAGAACAAAGCATCCCTTCCCCCTGCCCATCACAGGCAAGCACATGTACACACACACACACATACGCACACACGTGTGCACAGAGTTTGTAATGATAGGTGAAATTCTTTGCTCTCCAGGAATTTGAAACCTACACAAACTTGTACACAGCCACTGGTATGTGATACATTTGTGATAAAGTAGAAAAGACACTGATCTTCACTGTGGGAAACATGAATTCAAGGTTACCATTCCACATGACCACTTAACAGCACTGCAACTGTGTTAGGTTGAATGATGCCCCCCCACCCCTCCCCCTGCAGGAGTTCTACATCCTAATCCCCAGAACCTGTGGATATGTTGCCTCATGAGGTACATGGGACCTCACTGATGTGATGAGTCAAGGAGATGATCGTGGATTATCCAGGAGGACCCCAGTAAGAGTAAGGCAGGTCAGAATAACAGAGAGGGGGATGTGAACATACTATACTGTTGTCTCTGAAGACAGAATGAGGGGCCACAAGTCAAGACCACTGGGAGCTAAAAAAAAGTCAGGAAATGAACTCTTGCCTGGAGCCTCCAAAAGGAAAGACACCTTGCTGACACCCAGATTTTATCCCCTGGGCCCTGGGTTTAGATTTCTGAGCTCTAGAAACATTTGTTGTTGTTCAATTGCTCAGTCGTGTGTGACTCCCTGTGACCCCATGGACTGCAGCATCCCAGGCTTCCCTGTCCTTCACTGTCTCCCAGAGTTTGCTCAAACTCATGTCCATTGAGTTGGTGATGCCATACAACCATCTAGTCCTCTGTCACCCCCCCCTTCTCCTGTCCTCAATCTTTCCCAGCATCAAGGTCTTTTCCAATGAGTCGGCATTGATGGCATCAGGTGGCCAAAGTATTGGCGTTTTAGCTTCAGCATCAGTCCTTCCAATATTCAGGGTTGATTTCCTTTAAGATTGACTGCTGTGATCTCCTTGCTGCCCAAGGGACTCTCAAGAGTTTTCTCCAGCACCACAGTTCAAAAGCATCAATTCTGTGGTGCTCAGCCTTCTTTGTGGTCCAAGTCGCACATCCGTACATAAGATATCTATGTTGTTTTAAGCCACTAAGTTTGTGGTTCTTTGGTACAGCAGTCATAGGAATCTATAACAGTGAACTTGATTCACTCTTCTATTTCTTTAAGCCTCAATTCCTAAATTTCTAAAATTTGGGCAATATCTGTGTAACCAGATTATTTGGATGACATAAAAAGGTAAAGTAGTAGACATTGGTTATTTTAGACATTTCACCATGTTTTAATTATTCTTTTGATACTGCTTCTCAGTTTTCTTTCCAGGTCTTAAGGTTCAGACACTCAGATAGGGTTGACCACCTCATACAGTTATGTGGTAGAGCAGCCTGATGGGCTGCAGTTCACAGGGTTGCAGAGAGTCGGACATGACTTAGCCACTGAGCATGCAGCAAACAACTTGACCAATCCATCAAAAGAATTGGTTGTGAGAAGGCAGGTTTCTCAAGGCATGCCAACCACAAAATGTTTTATAAGGACAATAAGGAAGGAACTTGATCCATTGAGGTTGCCAAAGTAATGTAAACCTATAGTTGTCTGGGGATTTCTTGGCCACCAGGTAGGAGAGACTGCCTGAGAAAAATGCCAGCAGTGATGAGAACAGAGTTATGAGATTAACAGTGATAGATTTCACATACTAGCTATGGAGTACATAGATCTACCCATTCCTAAAACTACACGATCTTGATTTTTGCAAAAATGTGCTAGATAAAACATGCATGATCCATAAGAGAAAAAAAATTAATAAATAGGACTTCACCAGAGTTAAAAGCTTTGACTCTAAAAAATATACTTTTTTTTAAAGATAAGGGAAAGATAAGCTATAGAATGGAAGAAAATATTTACAAATCTCATAAAAGATATAACCGGAATATATAAAGAACTCACAAAACTGAATAAGGAAACAGAGAACTCTAACAAGAATAATGGCAAATAAACCATAAGCCATATAGATGGCAAGTAAGCATGTTAAAAGATGCTTAACATCATTAGTGATTAGGGAAATGCAAGTTAAAAACCAACATGAGATATTACACACCTATTAGAATGACTAAGATCAGTAAGTGTTGGCAAGAAAGAGAGGGGTCTAGAACCATCAATCATTGCTGGTAGGATTGTGAAATCGTAGGAGAGTTTGGTACCATATGATCCAGCTGCTCTACTGAGTATTTATACAAAAAAATGAAAGCATGTGTCCATACAAAGATTTGTTAGCCAATGTTCATAGTATCTTTAATTGCAATAGCTAAAAACTGGAAATAATCCAAATGCACATCAAAACCTAAATGAATAAACAAACTGCAGTATAAATATATAATGGAATATTACTCAGCAATAAAAAGCACTGCACTTTTGAGACATGAAATGATGTGAAAAAATATGAGAATAATTATGAAAAGAATGTGGATAAAAAAATTACATACTGTATGATTCCTTTCACATAAAACTCCAGCAAATAAAAGTGAATCTGTAATGACAGCAAAAGATCAAGAATGGCTTGGGAGTGAGTTGGAGGAGGAGAGTCAGAATACAAGGAAGACAAAAGAGAACATCAGGAAAATTTGGGGGTGATGGATCAGCTTATTATCTTGATTATCATGATTGTGGTGATCATTTGACAGTGTTTACATAATCCTAAGCTTATGATATTGCATTTTTCAAATATGTCCAGTTTATTGTCCACCAATTATACCTCAAAGTTGTGGAGAGAAAATCAAAGGGAAGGGAGAAATCAAATGAATAATGCAAGGAAGGGCACAATCGCAATCCGGGCACAGCAGTTACTGCCATGTGTCCAGATCATAGAGGACATAACAACAGAGGAAGTTTGTCAGTAGTATGTGAATAGCAAGGTAGTTAAGAGCAGAATTCAGAAGTCAGACTCCCTAAGTTCAAACTGTGACTTTGCCACTTGCTAGCTGTGTGACCTTGGATGATTAAGTTTTCTTAGTTTGTTCATATTAGAAAATAGAGGGGCTTCCCTGGTGGTCCAGTGGCCAAGATACCATGCTCCCAATGCAGTGGGTCTGGGTTTGACCCCTGGTCAGAGAACTAGATCCCACAGGCCGCAACTAAGAGTTTGCGTGTCACACCTAAAGATCTGCATGCTGCAATGCAGGACTGGCGCAGCCAAAAACAAATAAATAAGAAAAAAAAAGAAGAAGATGGAAATAAAAAATGGTACCAGCCTCAGAGGGTTATTTTGAGGGTTAAATAGATATGCAAACTTAATATATGCCAAGTTGATAAATACAAAATATCGCACGCACCATGACATGGTTATAATAATTTGGGCCATTCCTGTTATTATTTTTTAACAGCTGTATTGAGATATAACCCACATACCATGCAATTCACTCGTTTAAACAGACGATTCAGTAATTTTTAGTATATTTACAGTGGTGCAACCATACCACAGTCTCATTTTGTAACATTTTGTCTCCTCAACAAGCAGCTCCTTACCCATTAGTGGTTGGGTCATTCCCACCTTCTTCACTTGCCTTTGACAACCACTAATCAGCTTTCTGTTTCTATAGATTTGCTTAATCTGTATTCAAATTGATATTGAACTCTATGCATATCATATTCATATTTAATATTTCATATAAATGGAATCATACCATATGTCATTTTTTATGTCTGTTTTTTTCCACTCAATATAATGTTTTCAAGTTTCATCCATGTCATAGAATATAGCAGAACTTCATTCATTTTGTGGCTAAATACTTTTCCATTGTGTGGATATAGCATCCTTTATTCCAGTTATTATTATTGCAGAATAAAGTGTTTTTGACCAAAGGGAAAGGAGAAGGAAGGAGCAGAGGTGTGATCTTAGTATTGCCCAGAAGCCCAGGAACAACAATTATATTTGTCTAGAGAAAAGAAAGACTTGTGGAAGAAGAACCTCGAACATTCCACAAACACATGTCAGAGACTCACACATTTCCTTAGGGCTGGCACCCCCTGAAGTCCAAGGAATAACAGGAGACTCATTTATTCTATATAGAGGCAACCTAAAGAAGAAATTCCTGCTCTCTTACTCCCTAGTTCTGTTAGCGTGGGCAAGTCACTTCACTCCTTTAAATGTCAGTTTCCTCCAGTCAGCTTCCCACCCCTCCATTCATTCCCTCCAGCCCTGGCCTTCCTCCCAGCCCCCTTGTGAGCATCATATCTTATGAAGGTAAAAGTATTTTGTTAACCAGAACATATTTTTTAAAGTAAAAACCTGCTTCCATAGTACAGTGTGCTAGAGGCGTTAAATGTTTTCTGATAACCAAAAAATGCTTTATAGAGCCCTGAATTTCTTAGGAATTGATAGATAAGTAAAGAAGAAATCAGAAGACATATCATGACCACCAGCTAGTCATTGTGGTTAGTTAAAAATGTTCTGATAGATACTGATGCCCTGGCAGGTCGGACTCTATTCTCTTAATATTTATTTTGTACCACATTGTTTGCCACAATTCCCAGGATATGGTGGTATCTCAATATACCTATTTTTAAAGAAAAAGCCAAATTGCATATTACTGTGCATCAATTAACGTGTGCTCTATTTTTAGTGAGACAGTAAAGAGGTATTATTGATAGTAACCTAGCTTATGTTTAATGAACATGTACTGTGTGTCTAAGAGTACGCTAAGTTCCTTACATGCCCTGACTCCCCCAAACCCTGCTGTATAGAGCATCTGAAGACAAGAGAAGTAAGTAACTGTTTCAAGTTTTAAAAGTAATTTGCAAAGCTGGGGCTTCACCCCAGTTTGATTTAAACCCCAAATCCTTGAAAAGGAGGGCTCCCCAGGTGGGGCTAGTAATAAAGAATCCATCTGCCAAAGCAGGAGACTCAAGAGAGATGGATTCAATCCTTGGGTCAAGAAGATCCCCTGGAGACAGAAACAGCAACCCACTCCAGTGTTCTTGCCTGGAGAATCCCATGGACAGAGGAACCTGGTGAGTTACAGTCCATAGGGTCGCAAACAGTTGGACACAACTGAAGCGACTTAGCACACATTCATCCTTGAAAAGGATTTCAGTTTACTTTTTTTTTCCCCGCTAGAGTTAAGTGTAATAATTACATACTATCTCACGTACAAAGGGTTTTAGAGTCTAAAGAAAGGATCTGGAGAGGGTGTCTTCTTTTGCCTTTTGTTTAGACTCCAGTTAAAAATATTCTGAAAAACACACACATCAATGCTGCTAGCTGAACCTCCATAATGGTTCACCTGAGCCATCGCCTAATTCAAATTACACTCCTTGAAGACACTGAGGACTCTTCGAATCCTTTGTGTCATCCTCTCTGTCCAAACCGAAAATGTCTCCATATTCTGTGCCACCATACTTTCCTCTGTCTCTTTTCCCGCAAACTTTTCAAAACTCAATTCATCCATGAAATCCGTGATCAAGGCGGAAGCCACCCAGACATTCTGTTAATATCTTCAGTGTGATTGATATTTCTCTCCTGCAGCGTGGCAAGAAAGCATATGATTATATGTGGGCAAGCATATATATCTTTATGTTAATGTGCATCTGTTCCTCTTGTCTCTACCATATACTATTAAGATATTAAGCTCCTGGGATCTGTCCTTGCTTCCCTCCACAGAGGAGAACTTGAATTTACCGGGGTCACCACAGTGTCTAGTTCCCTGGCCTGATATACATGTTCAACAAACATTTACTGAATGAGTGAGTGAGTGGGTGCGTGCTCCACATGGCAGTGACAAGCTCGAAGGGAAATCTTACCTTTACACAGAGAAAATAAGATCATGTATAAATTAACTGCAAATAGCTTGTCTTCTCGGGTATTTTATTTTTAAGCATTCTTAGCTGAAATGTGCTGTGGAACAGCTGAGACTTCGCACGTAATTTTCATTTCACCTCTGTTTTTCAAATAGTTACCACTTAGCAAATATACCCCCCTTAGAGTGTGCTCTTCCCCCTTCAGATGCGATACGACCATACAATGCTATATGCTTTGGACATCTTTCCTTTTTAAAGATATGGAGATCTTTCATATAATGCTATTAATATTTGTGTGTGTGTGTGTATGTGTATGTGCTGTGTGTATGCTCAGTCTATCAGTCGTGTCTGACTGTTGGTGACCCCGTGGACTGTAGCTCATAAGGCTCCTCTGTCCATGGGATTTCCCAGGCAAGAATATTGGAGTGGATTGTCATTTCCTTCTCTAGGGGATTTTCCCAATCCAGAGATCAGACAGGAATCTCCTGCATTGCCAGGAAGATTCTTTACCACTGAGCTACACCTGGGAAGCCCCCAGCAAGTGCCCTTGGCAAGTGACAATTTGTAGCTGACACCCTCTTTTGTTATTAAAAAAAAGAAGATCTGAAACATCCAAAGTCTGAGTCCTGTGGGCC
The DNA here is from genome assembly GCA_024291935.2 of Okapia johnstoni. Classification (NCBI taxonomy): domain Eukaryota; kingdom Metazoa; phylum Chordata; class Mammalia; order Artiodactyla; family Giraffidae; genus Okapia; species Okapia johnstoni. The sequence continues at coordinate 9,823,875 of CM044325.1, read as the reverse complement.
TTTGGCTTGGTTAAATCTGATGTCAGTCTGATTTATTAATTAACAGTAATAATGTTAATTATCACTGTTGCTTCAAACAACAGTCACCATAAATAGACACTGTAATGTGTTCAGTTCTACACAGAGTCAGGAGAGCTGCCAAAGTTCAAGAATATTTGAATCAGAGTCTAGATTTTAGTCCCACCTCCACCTCCCTTCTATTTGAATGGCCTTGAACATTAACTTAACTTCTCTCCCCCTCAATGTCTTTATCTTTGAAATGAAGGTAGAAAGGGTGCTTAAGTATCCATTGAGATAATTCCTGTGAAGGGGCTTGGTTCCAGGAAGTCCTTCCTCCATTACTGTTACCAGCCATTATTTTTATGATAATAGTTAATAGTAATGGTAAGATAAGAGGTTCCCATTCAAAACCTCTTAGCAGAGAAATTCCTAATCTTTCATGGCACCAACACAGATTCACCCAAGAATGCTAAGTAGAAAGTGATTTCCAGGGAATGTAGACTTACAAGGCTGTTCCTGCCTTAGCCTTAACTGCAAAGGACGCTTTCTTTAACTCAGGATTACTAACTACTCCATGAAGGCAGTATGACAGTGGTTCTTGTGGACAAAAAATGTTGCCTGCCCTTTCAGTACACAACAAATGTTGCCCTGCATGAAGGCATCAGCCCCTGCAGTCACCCCCAAATGGTGAACCCTTAGGGAAATTCATGATGGAGGAAAAAGAGAATATTGGCCTTAGACAGTTAAAATGCATATCAAAGGGATAATTTTGATGAGCCCAGACTCTTGCATCTTCCTATACATAGAAGAGCATGAAAATAATTTATTTGAGATATCTGACTTTTGTGATTAGCAGTAATCTCTGGATGATGAAATATATTTGTTATTTTTTCCAGGTAAATCTCCTGTATGTCCTTCTTCCTCCCTTACCTCTTTGGAACAGTTCCTCAGAGTTACCCGAGAGGCTGATTCCTATAGTCCTCAGTAAGTTCCTCAAATGAAACATAACTGTCAACTTTTAGATTGTTTTTCCTTTTTAGTTGATATTCCAATATTCTAGAAGGGGCAGTGTCAACAATCTGGGTGAAAGGAGAGGGGGCTTAAAAGGCATTAACTGGAGCATTTAGTTGCTTCCAAATATTGGACAGTGGTTCTACAAGGGCTCAAGATCTCCCAAGTGGGACTCAGTGGGGCCCTTTCTGATGTGCTTTACAAGCTTGAAGGACTGTGAATTTGTGGTCTTCTTCACTGTCACTCACGCACTCCTTTCACTGAGAATCAAATGCACTCCACAGCAGGGATCATCTTGGCTTTATCCTGTTACCGAGCACACACATATCACTGCCTTCCTCTTTCAGGCACCCTCAGGGGCGTTTTCCATCCCCTAGCCCTGGGAAGCACATCTCACAGTCTTGTTGTTTAGTCCTATTTGTAAATGACATCTGGTTTTGTTGAGTTTGAAGTTCCCCCCACTCATGCTTTTTATCATATTGTTGGTGGCTACAGCCCCTCAGATCTGACACAGAGCAACAGTCAAGAGATGCTACCACTTATAAACTAGGACAATAGGAATCACAGCTCAGCCCCCTTTCCAGGAAAATATGATAAATCCACAGATTCACTTCCTTCCAAGGCTCCCTTCCGATGTAAAAACAGTATGGATTATAAAGAGGTGGTATGTGTGTATGGTTTTTTCATAGAGGTGGAGGGTTTTGTCTTACCCTTTGAAGAACTTTTCCCTTAATCTGCCATTTATTTTATTCTCTCTAATTGTATTCTTACATGCCTATTTATTTCTATTAAAAACCAATATATAAAAAGAATAAGCCATAATCCTATTACTCAGATTTTTTTATACATATACAATACATAATATATATGTAACATATAATTATTGATGTCACACTTGCATAAATTCCTGTAATCAGATTTTTAAATTACTAATCTATTGTGAATATGTCTCATGTCTATATATTCAGAGCAGCAGCATCATTATTAATGACCAAATAGTGGTTTATTATATCAATTATAATAAATCCTTTGGTTTTCAGACATTTGCGTTGTTTCCAATAGATTGCACCTATTTATATTGCTGCAATGATTATGCGTGTACATATATCTATATTCATTTGTTCAGTGATTTCTTTAAGATAAATCTTAGTAAAGAAAAAGTCAGGTCAGGGGCAGGAACATTTTAAAGACTTCTGACAACATGCCATGTTAGTCTCCAGCAAGTTACACCAAGTTACACTATCAACAGTTTTATAAAAACACTATTTCTCTACACTCTTGCCAATGCTTAGTGTTTTAACTCAATTTTTAATTTAAAGATGCTAGGAAGAGGCATCCCATAAGGCTTGAGATCTCCCTGAATAACACTACATTAGATATATGGTGTAAAGATTTGCAGAGTACATCATGAGAAACGCTGGGCTGGAGGAAGCAAAAGCTGGAATCAAGCTGGAATCAAGATTGCTGGGAGAAATATCAATAACCTCAGATATGCAGATGACACCACCCTTATGGCAGAAAGTGAAGAAGAACTAAAGAACCTCTTGATGAAAGTGAAAGAGGAGAGTGAAAAACCTGTCTGAAAGCTCATCATTCATAAAACTAAGATCATGGCATCTGGTCCCATCACTTCACAGCAAATAGATGGGGAAACAACGGAAACAGTGGCAGACTTGATTTTCTTGGGCTCCAAAATTACTGCAGATGGTGACTGCAACCATGAAATTAAAAGACACTTGCTTCTTGGAAGAAAAGCTATGACCAAACTAGACAGCATATTAAAAAGCAGAGACATTACTTTGCCAACAAATGTCCATCTAGCCAAAGCTATGGTTTTACCAGTAGCCATGTATGGATGTGAGAGTTGAACCATAAAGAAAGCTGAGAGCCGAAGAATTGATGCTTTTGAACTGTGGTGTTAGAGAAGACTCTTGAGTCCCTTGGACCGCAAGGAGATCTAACTTGTCAATCCTAAAGGAGATCAGTCCTGAATATTCATTGGAAGGACTGATGCTGAAACTGAAGCTCCAATACTTTGGCCACCTGATGTGAAGAACTGACTCATTGTGAAAAGACCCTGATGTTAGCAAAGATTTAAAGAAGGAGGAGAAGGGGATGACAGAGGATGAGATGGTTGGATGGCATCACTGACTCTATGGACGTGAGTTTGAGTAGGCTCCGGGAGTTAGTGATGGACCAGGAAGCCTAGCATGCTGCAGTCCATGGGGTTGCAAAGAGTCGGGCATGACTGAGTAACTGAACTGAACTGAAACAACATTCTCAGATATTAACTGTATCATTTATAAAAAGTGGAATCTGGCTCTCCATTTCTTTACTCTCATCACTTTTCCCCTCAACTTTGTAAGCTAAAATGAAAGCTCCAAGAAAGCAGTTAGTGGTACCTGGAACTTACCTTATCAAAATTTCTCCACAGGTCCTGATCTTCCTGAGAAAATCCAAAGAGGTTGAAGAAGTGTTCTGGATTTTTGTGGACAATGTTTCTTTTATACCTGGAAGAAGATAACATAAATATCATACTGTGAAGCTGAGAACAAATAGAGGGTTAGATATGCCAGCTTGTCATACTCCTCCAATAGAATTTATTTAGTCATTCATCTTTTTAATATAGATAGACATCGATACAAATGTCAAAATATAGATACAGATACAGATATAGATATTTGCCTTAGCTTACCCATCTCTAAATTTGACAGTTTTTCTTTTCCTTTGTCAAGGTTCCTCACATTGTATTATTGAAGTGTGTCACGTATCATATGTACTTCACTGAAGAAGTTTATATCTATGAATAAGTTTTTGTACATAAATCTTGAGAAACTTCTTACTTTAAAAAGATGTATTTATTTATTTATTTGCCTGTGCTGGGTCCTAGCTGTAGTATGCAAGTTCTTCGATCTCTGTTGCTGCATATGAGATCTTTGGTTGTGGCATCCAAACTCCTAGTTGTAGCATATGGGATCTAGTTCCCTGACCAGTGATCAAATGCAGGCCCCCTGCTCTGGGAGCGCAGAGTCTTAGCCACTGGACCACAAGGGATGGCCCAAGAGACTTCTTACTCTTACCTCATCCCCTGTCATGAGCTCAAAACAACAGAGATGATTACCTGTTTATTTTAACCCTAATAGCCAAATGGACATTTTAAAAAGCCTAGAAAATACACACTGTAATTTACAGATTTCTCTTTGACATAGCAACAAAGAAAATAAGTAAATATGGGCATTGGACTAATAATCAGAACTAGATTCAATTCATAACCCTACTATAATTAGCTAGGAAATTTTGGGCAAGTGTCCAAACTTCTCTGAGTCTTTCTCTCTCCATGTATGAAATTAAGAGCTTTGTGCAGAATTGCCTCCAAGTCCCCGCCCATCTTTCAAATCCTGTGATAATTTTCCTCCTGAGGATATGGTGTGATGTAGGTAGAATGGTCAGAAAGAATTTGTGGTTGCAAACCCCTAATGTTTAGATAAAGCCTGTATTTTCAAAAATTTATTCCAGGTAGTTAATTACTGGCTTCTCTCTCTGCTGGACAATTAGTTACTTGTAAGTAAATGATACAAAGTTGACTGTAATCAATTATTTTCATGTTTTCCTATTGAGTAAATCAACAGTGTATCTCAGGGAGCTTAACAAAATTGAATTTTTAATTCACAGAATTCATAATCCTCTGGAGCCAGTCACTTAGCTGTCTATCTTCCTGCTATTCTAACATTGAGAGGAAGAAATCTGAATTCTCTAGAAACTAGGAAAACTAAGGGCTACTTGTAAGATAGCTTACAGAGTTTGACATTGCATCACGTGTTCCCTCCATCCCTGTCAGATATCTTCCAAAGGAAAAAAAATATTTGGGGGAGAAATATTCATATTGAATTGATGTTTAATGTATCATTGTCCTGCAAAAACAAAATAATTACTAAAATTGAGAATTGAGTAATAACTGAAATTACTGTTTATAAAGATGATTTTAAAAGTAACCTATGAACATTTTTTTGTTGTTGTTATTAAAGTAATGGATATTAATTAAACTCTTTATTTTATAGATTAAGCCTTACAAGTACTCTATGTATCCTGAAAATTTTGATTTATGATTCTCATTTTACAGGTGAAGAAACTGAGGATGAGTCAATTGCCCAGAAAGAGATAGTAAGTGGCAGAGTAAGCAGGCCTCTGTGATCCCTGCGCCTGTAGTCCTTACTAGGCTATGTACTCCAGCTCTGCGATCTTGTTGGCTACCCCTAGGCCGTTAGATATTTAATTTTACTAGGTTCTCTCAGTCTGTTATTATCTGAGCCTCAGAATGCACTTGTAGTATTCATCTCTCGACATATGGAGGTCTTGTCTGATTTCTCTCTAGGACTATGATTTTTGTATTTCATTTCTATGTTCATGGGAACAAAATGCTGCTTTCTCCATCTTAGCCTAAGTTTTCTGCCTGGCATTTAGAAGGTTTCAAAGAAATGTGTTGCAAGGAGAATGTTTACTTTGTATGCATGTGACTACAAAGAACTGATCTAGGTGGGGCTGCGTGTAGGGGCAGAGGCATCAGATGTGGAGAAACTCTGTAGTGGGTGTTTGTGAAGGGAAGAAGCAGGCAGAGGGTTTGTTGATCAGAACAAAATGAATCATATCATTACACGAATTCACAGAATGTGGGGCTGGAAGAGGCCTCGCTAATCAATTAGTTCAAATTTCATAGTGTGTAGGTGAAGGAAATAAGATACAAGGTGTTTAGGAAGTAGGAACCAGGCTTCTGGATTTCATCCATCCCCCCAACTTCTTCACAGTGACACCAAATCCTTAATTACATGTTTATATTCGTCTCTTCAAAAAGAAATCCATTATTCTAGGTCTGTATGTATGAATCCCACTGTGTGATATACAATTCGGCGTACTGCTTATGAAAAAGACATTGAGGTGAAACCACCATGAGTCCTAGGGCCAGCAACATCTCTTCCTGTTTGTGGAACTTTAGGAAAGTGACAATCTCTTTCTGGGACAGTTTCCTAATCTGTAAAATAGGGTAAAGAGAGAAGCCCCCTCTCTGTGCTGCTTTGGGGAATAAGTGAGAAATTGTTTTAAAAGACTTTTTATCAGGATCTAGCACAGAGTAAGAAAGCATATACAAAAAATTTCATCATCACTGTCATCAGCAGCATTATTTCTCTTATGTGATGTCTTAAGACATCCTTTGAAAAATGTGTTTTCCTTTTAAATAAAGAAATATCCCAATGAAAGGGGAGTCTGGATGAAGAACTACGAAAATTGACTGAAATCACCAGCATGATCACAGAGACATTAGTTTTCTCATCAGTGAAATGGAAAAGACACCAATCTCCATATATATATTTGAAATTACATGTGTAACATTCTGAAATAGTAGATTCAGAATTTGATCTTTTTGCTGAGGACTGTCCAAATCAGCTGTACTCAAAGCCAGAGGTTCTCATAGCTAGACCATGTAACTAAAACAAATGATCTTACATGACAAAACAAGAGAGAGAAAAAGAGAAAGCCTCATTTTTTTCTTAATTATAAGTTGGTGTGAAGAGATGTCCATTTGGATTCTGCTGCTACAGAGCTCAGTTATGCAATATTCATACAAAAATAGTTCCAAATCAATACAACATGTTTTAAATTTACATTAACATTTAAATTAATGAGAGAAGCTCAATGTGAATTATGGAGTTTTAGCTGTTTAGGACTGTGTTCCTTCTTGCCAACTTGGAACAGGGTCTATTGACTCACCTTCTGAGTCTCATAAACAGCTTCCAGACTTTATGTGCTTTCAGTGCCAGAGGACTTTCAGGCTGGTGAAAGCTGCCATATTGACATCACCAGGGAATGAAATTGGCCCTCTCCACTAAAGACATAAAGTGCTTCCAGCAACTATACACACTTTCCCTGAAAGGCAGATTGCCGTACACAGTTGTCAAGTCTGGGAATGCTCTCAGATCAGAGCCTACTCCACACCCCCATTCATTTATCTGACATATATTTCTAGACCATCAACGATGGACACAGAACTGTGCTAAAACAACACAGATTGTTCTTCAAGGAACTCATCACCTATTGAAGGACACAGTCACGTATATAAACATATGAACAACTTTTGGATAATCTGCCATCTTCTATGATAAAAGAAGGTACATAGTGGGTGCAATCAGAGGCATTTGAATTAGATTGGAGGAGAATGAAGAACATCTTTCTGAAGAAACAAGACTTGAAAGACAGGTTAGAATTAGACAAAAAAAATACAGGTAGAAACTCACCACTCTGAGGAGACAATCTAGAAAAGACCTCGATAATTTGCTTCAATGAACAAGAAGTTCTGAATGATTAGCAAGAAAGGTGGGGCAAGGATGTGTGTGTGTGTGTGTGTGTGTGTGTGTGTGTGTGTGTACACATACACACAATGAACTGTGGGTGTCAGAGATTAACATTCATGGTTAGGCATGGACAAGCTCATGAGATATCTCACATGCCACACTGAGAAGTGGGAACACAATTCTTAAAATGATATAGATGTAGATGGTCTGTTGTATTTTTGCCTTAATAAGCTTGTAGAGAAGTTTCAAGTTCACTGAAAATTACAGAGTTCCCCTATTTTTCCTATCCCTAAACAGGAAAAACCTCCCACACTATGGACATCCCCCACAACTGTGATACATTTGTTATAATTAATGATCCTACATTGACACATATTTATCACCCAAAGCTTATAGTTTGCATTATAGCTCTCTCTTGGTATTGTACATTTTATGGGTTTAGACAAAAGTATATTGACATGTGGAGCTTCCCAGGTGGCTCAGTGGTAAAGAATCCGCCTGCCAATGCAGAAGATGTAGGAGATTTGGGTGCAATCCTTCGGTCAGGAAGATTCCCTAGAGGAGGAAATAGCAACCCACTCTAGTATTCGTGAAGTCAAGTGGGCCTTAGAAAGCATCACTACGAACAAAGCTAGTGGAGGTGATGGAATTCCAGTTGAGCTATTTCAAATCCTAAAAGATGATGCTGTGAAAGTGCTGCACTCGATATGCCAACAAATCTGGAAAACTCAGCAGTGGCCACAGGACTGGAAAAGGTCAGGTTTCATTCCAATCCAAAATAAAGGTAATGCCAAAGAATGCTCAAACTACCGCACAATTGCACTCATCTCACATGCTAGTAAAGTAATGCTCAAAATTCTCCAAGCCAGGCTTCAGCAATAAGTGAACCGTGAACTTCCAGATGTTCAAGCTGGTTTTAGAAAAGGCAGAGGAACCAGAGATCAAATTGCCAACATCCACTGGATCAATGAAAAAGCAAGAGAGTTCCAGAAAAACATCTATTTCTGCTTTATTGACGATGCCAAAGCCTTTGACTGTGTGGATCACAATAAACTGTGGAAAATTCTGAAAGAAATGGGAATACCAGACCATCTGACCTTGAGAAACCTATATGCAGGTCAGGAAGCAACAGTTAGAACTGGACATGGAACAACAGACTGGTTCCAAATAGGAAAAGGAGTACGTCAAGGCTGTTTATTGTCACCTTGCTTATTTAACTTATACGCAGAGTACATCATGAGAAACGCTGGGCTGGAAGAAACACAAGCTGGAATCAAGATTGCTGGGAGAAATATCAATAACCTCAGATATGCAGATGACACCAACCTTATGGCAGAAAGTGAAGAAGAACTAAAGAGCCTCTTGATGAAAGTGAAAGAGGAGAGTGAAAAAGTTGGCTTAAAGCTCAACGTTCAGAAAACTAAGATCATGGCATCTGGTCCCATCACTTCATGGGAAATGGATGGGGAAACAGTGGAAACAGTGTCAGACTTTATTGTTTTGGGCTCCAAAATCACTGCTGATGGTGACTGCAGCCATGAAATTAAAAGACACTTACTCCTTGGAAGGAAGGTTATGGCCAACCTAGATAGCATATTTAAAAGCAGAGACATTACTTTGCCTACAAAAGTCCATCTAGTCAAGGCTATGGTTTTTCCAGTGGTCATGTATGGATGTGAGAGTTGGATGGTGAAGAAAGCTGAGCGCTGCAGAATTGATGCTTTTGAACTGTGGTGTTGGAGAAGACTCTTGAGAGTCCCTTGGACTGCAAGGAGATCCAATCAATCCATCCTAAAGGAGATCAATCCTGGGTGTTCACTGGAAGGACTGATGTTGAAATTGAAACTCCAATACTTTTGCCACCTCATGCGAAGAGTTGACTCATTGGGAAAGACCCTGATGCTGGGAGGGATTGGGGGCAGAGGGAGAAGGGGATGACAGAGGATGAGATGGTTGGATGGCATCACTGACTCGATGGACATGGGTTTGGGTAAACTCTGGGAGTTGGTGATGGACAGGGAGGCCTGGCGTGCTGCAATAAATGGGGTTGCAGAGAGTCGGACATGACTGAGCGACTGAACTGAACTGATAGGTGTGTAGTGGTATGTTGTTGCTGTTTTAATTTGAATTTCCTTAATGACATATGATATGGAACATCTCTTCATGTATTTATTCATTATTTGTATCTTCTTTGATCAAGTGTCTGTTAGGTCTTTGGCCTGTTTTTAATGGGGTTATTTATTTTCTTATTGTTGAATTTTACAAGTTACACATTTTAGATAACTGTTCATTATCAGATGTGTCTTCTGCAAATGTTTTCTCCCCTTCCTCTCATTCTCTTGACAGTGTCTTTCACAGAGTAGAATTTTTAGTATTTTAATAAACTTTATCAACCTTTTCATTCATGGATTATACCTTTGGTGGCATGACTAAATACTCATTGCCATAGCCAATATCATCTGGAATTTCTTGTATATTAGCAGTTTTATACTTTTGCATTTTATATTTAGGTCTATGGTGCATTTTGGGTTAATTTTTGTGAAAGGTATAAGGTTTGCGTCTAGATTCTTTTTTATCGTCTTTCTTTTCTTTTTTGTATTGTGAATGTCTACTTGTTTCAGCATGACTTGTTGAAAAGACTGTCTTTGCTCCATTGTATTGCCTTTGCTTCTTTGTCAAGGACTATGTGAGTCTTTTTCTAGACTCTTTATTCTGTTGCAGTGATATATTTGTCCATTCTTTCACCGACAGCTTCGCTGTCTTGATTACTGTAGCTTTACAGTAAGTCTTGAAGTCTAGTATTGTCAGTCCTCTGACTTTGTCTGTCTCCTTCGATATTTTGCCTCTCCATATAATTTTAGAGGGACTTCCCAGTGGCTCTCCTGCAATGCAGGATATGCAGGTTTGATCCCTGGGTTGGGAAGATCCCCTGGAGAATGAAACAGCAGTCCACTCCAGTATTCTTGCCTGTGAAATCCCATGGACAGAGGAGCCTGGTGGCTATAGTCCACATGGTCACAAGAGTCGGACACATCTTAGGGACTAGTGAAACTGGAAGTTGCTCAATCATGTCTGACTCTTTGCGACCCAAATTCTTGAGGCTAGAATACTGGAGTGAGTAGAGGTTCCCTTCTCCAGGGGATCTTCCTGACCCAGGGATCGAGCCAGGGTCTCCTGCATTACAGGCGGATTCTTTACCAGCTGAGCTACCAGGGAAGCCCTTAAAACAACAACAAATAAACGTTATGATTGTTTGTCATGTAACTTGCTGGTATATTTTTTTTGATGAGAATTGTCACTGATCTATAGATTAAATTGGGAAGAATTGACATCTTGACATTATTGAGTCTTCTATTCATGAATGTGAAATATTTCTCCATATATTTACTTCTTCCTTGATAATTTTTACAAAAATTTTCTAGTTCTCCTCACATATATATTATACACATTCTGTTAGATTTAAATGTATTTCATTTTTTTGTGGTGCTAATATTGGGGTGACCAAAAAGTTCATTCAGATTTTTCCATAACATATTACAAAAAACCTGAATGGATTTTTTTGGCTGACCCAATATAAATAGCAATATGTTGTTAACATCAAATTCTATTTGTTTATTGCTGGTATATGGGAAAGAGACTAACTTTTGTGTGTTAACTTTATATGCTGCAACTTTGCTATGCTCACTTTTTCCGGTAGTTTTTTGTTGATTCTTCCAGATTTTCTATACAGACAATGATGTCTTCTGTAAACAAAGAAAGTTTTATTTCTTTCTCCCTAATCTGTATAACTTTTATTTATGTTTTCTTGCCTTATTGAATTATATAGGATTCTCATGTGTTTACGTGGGCTTGGTTTAAGAACTATTGCTTTGGCAATATTGTAGAGATGGACGGAATGTAGCAGTTCCTTCTCCACAACATTTTCAGATGTTAAAATAGGCCACAGCAAGGCCTTGATTGAGTTCATGTGATACCAGATGCAAGACAGGACGCTGGGAATGTCAGAGAGACTCAGCAATGCCAACCTTCATGGCTTTCCTTTGACTGTGGAGTGATACGGGTCAAGGAGAGAGAGAATTTGCGATGCTTTCCCTGTGTTCTATCACTCTTATTCTTTTTTGCAAAACTATGTTTGTTGAACACCAACTGTGTTCCAGGATATGTATTAGATTCTGTGATAGAATAATGAATAAGCCAGCCATTATCATTTTCCCTGAAGAAATTACATTTTGGTGAGAGATGAGAAAAAAAGAGTTAAATAAAAACATTTACAGATTATGGAAAAACTATTAAGAAATAAACAGAATGATGTTATCATGCTAGGATGGGGTCAGACAGTGTTGCTTAACTGTCAATAGGGTGGACACTGGACTGAGACTCACTAGATTCAAATTCCACCTCTGCCACTTCCTCATTATGTTCTGTTGGCAAGAGTCTTTGTTTCATTTCCTCATCTGTAAAATGAAGGTAAATATTCTAATCCATGGGCTTTCTGCGAGGATTAAATTAGAGAATAAATATACAGTGATTAGCCTGGTACTTGACACATAGAAATGCTCAAAATTATTTTAGTTGTGGTTATCATTACTGTTCCATGCTTACTGTTACTGATTCTTTGGATAGCTTGGTCAGGAAAAGACTCTTTGAAAGGGTGACATTTGGGCTTTAGCCTGAAGAATGGTAAGAGCTGGTATGTGCAGAGCTTTAGGAAGAGTGTTTTTATACCATTTCCTAGACAGCGACAACAACTCTTGGAAAATTCTTGAAGTGATGTTAAAATGTTTTCAAATAATAGCTATTACTGCAGTGTAGATAGTATGATATTATATGTTTCAGCTCCTTAAATTTTGACTCCAGGAATAAAAGGGGCTATCTGTTTCAATCAGTAACCCATAATTCAAAGGTCATCAGCTAAAATTACATAAGAAATTTCACATTCCAAAGATAGCTACCAAAACTTTCTTTTTTTTATCTCTTTATCAACACAAGATCATCAGCTAATTATCAAATTATTAGAAATAAGTAAACTGGTGTTTATTGGCAAATAGATGTCTTGATACTTGGCATTAAAAATTTATAGAAATGGGCCTTTACTGGTGAAATTAAAGGTATTCATGATATGTAGGTTGACCTACATATTTTGGGGACACTCCTCATCCATTTTTAAAACTTTGTCTTTATTATTATGGCTTTAGAATTGAGTGAGACATGAAACTTACATTCTTATGTCAGATTATATACCTGAGGATTGATGCATAAATTGTTCACTGCTGCTGCTGCTGCTAAGTTGCTTCAGTCGTGTCCGACTCTGTGCGACCCCATAGACGGCAGCCCACCAGGCTCCGCCGTCCCTGGGATTCTCCAGGCAAGAATACTGGAGTGGGTTGCCATTTCCTTCTCCAGTGGATGAAAGGGAAAAGTGAAAGTGAAGTTGCTCAGCCGTGTCCGACTCTTAGCGACACCATGGACTGTAGCATACCAGGCTCCTCCGTCCATGGGATTTTCCAGGCAAGAGTACTGGAGTGGGGTGCCATTGCCTTCTCCGAAATTGTTCACTGCTAAGCCATAAATTAGAACATTTCACTGGCTGATTCAACTAAAAGGACATACTAACTCTGCCTCTGGAATGCTATCTGCTGAAAGGTGGCATTCAGAGAGCCTAAAAGAACAAAGGGTGGAACTTGGTAGCATTTTTAGATCTTTTGTGCTTACTCACTAATGCAAGCATGCGTATCTAATAAACATTTGCTAGCTTGGCAAAATCAGGCCAGTGACTTTTATTTGCTACTACTTAGTACTGAAAAGATAGCTAATTCTTATTCAACTCAGGCTTCCTTGCCTGCTACTATCTCTCAAAGCAAGGAATCCAGTGCATATATGTTGTACAGGACCAAAACAACTTAGATCAATTTGCAACACTTAGCCTGCCCAAGGCAAAAACAAGAAACTGTTGCATTCTGAGTATGATAAGAAAGATACTGTTAGAAATTGACATTGGAGAGGTAGACAAGAAGGAAAAGTGCAGGGACTTTTAGCTCCTGACGATATTTTTGGATTGAATTCTCAGTGTAATAGAGAACATGTAAGATATATAAGAGAGTCACATCTGCTTTACATTTTTAAAGATGATATTAACCAACGTGTAAAAAATAGATTGTAAAGATATGATTGGGTACAGGGAGGGAAGTTGAGGAACACTGCAAAAATCCAGGCAAGAGGGATAAAGGGTTAGACTCAGTGATAGAAATGGATATGAGAAATGTGGATGGACTTGGAGACATTTTTTTTGAAAGGAAGCTAAGTAGGATTTGCATGTGGATTTGGAAGTGACAAATAGGACAAGGAAACACTCCCAGATTTGAGGCAGCTGGTGAGAAATATTCAATGCTGAATGTGGCTAATGGAGAAGGTCTATGCTGGAGGTCAGCTTTACTGCCAAGGGATGTCTATAGCAACAACAGAGGAAAATATATCATAAGCCTTCTGCTGACTTCCACATTATTTTGCTAGTGTGTGAGATAAGTGCAATTGTGCAGTAGTTTGAGCATTCTTTGGCATTGCCTTTCTTGGGGATTGGAATGAAAACTGATCTTTTCCAGCTCTGTGGCCACTGCTGAGTTTTCCAAATTTGCTGGCATATTGAGTGCAACACTTTCACAGCAACATCTTATAGGATTTGAACTAGGTCAACTGGAATTCCATCACCTCCACTAGCTTTGTTTGTAGTGATGCTTCCTAAGGCCCACTTGACTTCGCATTCCAGGATTTCTGGCTCTAGGCAAGTGATCACACCATCTTGGTTATTTGGGTCATGAAGATCTTTTTTTTTTATAGTTCCTCTGTGTATTCTTGCCACCTCTTCTTAATATCTTCGGCTTCTGTTAAGTCCGTACCATTTCTGTCCTTTATTGTGCCCATCTTTGCATGGAATATTCCCTTGATGTCTCTAATTTTCTTGAAGAAATCTCTAGTCTTTCCTATTCTATTGTTTTCCTCTATTTCTTTGCACTGATCCCTGAGGAAGGCTTTCTTATCTCTCCTTGCTTTTGTTTGGAACTCTGCATTCAGATGGGTATATCTTTCCTTTTCTCCTTTGTCTTTCACTTCTTTTCTTTCCTCAGCTTATTTGCAAGGCCTCCTCAGACAACCATTTTGCCTTTTTGTATTTCTTTTTCTTGGGGGTGGCCCTGATTATTGCTTCCTGTACAATGTCATGAAACTCCATCCATAGTTCTTCAGGCACTCTGTCTATCAAATCTAATCCCTTGAATCTATTTGTCACTTCCACTGTATAATCGTAAGGGATTTGATTTAAGTCATACCTGAAAGGTCTAGCTATTTTCCCTACTTTCTTCAATTTTAGTCTGAATTTTGCAATAAGGAGTTTATGGTCTGAGCCACAGTCGGTTCCAAGTCTTGTTTTTGCTGATGTATAGAGCTTCTCCATCTTTGGTTGCAAAAAATATAATCAATATGATTTGGTATTGATCATCATGTGATGTCCAGGTGTAGAGTCATCTCTTGTGTTGTTGGAAGAGGGTGTTTGCTATGAGCAGTGTGTTCTCTTGGCAAAACTCTGTTAACCTTTGCCCTGCTTCATTTTGTACCCCAAGGCCAAACTTGCCTGTTACTCTAGGTAACTCTTGACTTCCTACTTTTGCATTCCAGTCCCCTATGATGAAAAGGACATCTTCTTTTTGGTGTTAGTTCTAGAAGGTCCTAGACAGCATATTAAAAAATAGAGACACTACTTTGCTGACAAACATCCATCTAGTCAAAGCTATGGTTTTTCCAGTAGTCATGTATGGATGTAAGAGTTGGGCCATAAAGAAAGCTGAGCACCGAAGAATTGATGCTTTTGAACTGTGGTATCGGAGAAGACTTTTGAGAGTCCCTTAGACTGCAAAGAGATCAAACCAGTCCATCCTCAAGGAAATCAGACCTGAATACTCATTGGAAGGACTGATGCTGAAGCTGAAGCTCCAATACTTTGGCCACCTGATGCGAAGAACTGACTCATTGGAAAAGACCCTGGTGCTGGGAATGATTGAGGGCAGGAGGAGAAGGGGACGACAGAGGATGAGATGGTTGGATGCCATCACCGACTCAATGGACATGAGTTTGAGCAAGCTCTGGGAGTTGGCGATGGACAGGGAAGCCTGGTGTGCTGCAGTCCATGGGGTCGCAAAGAGTCAGACAGGACTGAGTGACTGAACTGCACTGAACTGAACTGACTTCCACATGGATCCATGCAGAAAGTCACAGGACTTTTAACACAGATCCCTTGTGGCGGGAACATGCCTTATGGGCTTATGTGAGGTGTCTCGTTCACATAGGGAGAACTCTTCTTCATGTCTAAGTAGAAAGAAGCAAATTAAAAGCATCAGTGTTTCAGATTTATCTCAAATTCATTGAGCTTTAGTGTTCTCTGGGAGAAAATGAATGACCAAGAAGAGAGCTTCTGTCTTAATCTGCCATCATTAAGAAGATAATATTCATCAAATCTATAGAGCTTCAACATAATTCTTAGCTCTTAGTTCAGTGTGTGAGTATGTTTTAGTAGTCATTGATTTAGTCAGTCAGTCCATCTGTCAGTTTGCTAGTCAGAGATTCACTTAATAAACACTTCCTATAAATCAGCCCCGCAGAGCCCAAGTATTGGAGATGAGTCTTACATAACTTCTCCTTGGTCTGTATATCTCCTAGATATTTAGTCTGCTAAGCACCAACAAAAAAATATCTCAAATGCACTTTATTTATTTTAATTTTTATTGGAGTATAGTTGATTTACAATGTTGTGTTAGTTTCAGGTGTATAGCAAAGTGAATCTCTTATACGTGTACATATATTCACTCTTTTTTAGATTCTTTTCCCATATAGGCCATTACAAAGTATAGAACTTCCTCTGCTATACAGGAGTTTCTTATTAGTTATTTATTATATATATATTTTAGTTATATACTATATATATTTGTAGATATTAGTGTGTATAGGTCAATTGCAATCTTCCAATTTGTCTCTCCCTTCCCTTCCCTTCTGTTAATCATAAGCTTGTTTTCTGCATCTATCATCCAATGTTTGTTTTGTAGATAAGTTCATTTGTAGCCCCCTTTTAAAGACTGCACATACAAGTGACATCATATGATACTTGTCCTTCTCAATACAAATATCAGCCAGAAATAAAAGAATGAAGTAAAGCCATTTGCAGCAACATGGATGGACCTAGAGATTGTCACACTGAGTGAAGTAAGTCAGACAAGGCATGTCAAATGCAATTTAGAAAACTGACTTCACTGCACTGTATATTGACTTTGGTACTACTGTAAAAATTAAGGATTAAACAAACAATTAACTTCATTGCTTCTATGTTTGATTTATGAAATCTTCACATCCTTTAGAAAATCAGATTTTATTTTCATTTTATACTTCCAATGTCTAACTGTGGATATATTTGAGATTCTTCTTTTTAAAGAATGTGATCAATGCATACATATATACATATATAAGCAATTTCATGATCTTTACACATGTTGATAGGCATGTAATATAGATACTAACTGGATTTATACACAGACTACTCAAATTGAAATAATTTCACATATATTTTAAAATAAATTTGCTTGCATAGTAAGAACTAACATGAGACCATTTACACCCAAACTTGATATTTTACTTTTCCGTGGCCTATATAGCTTTGAAAAGAGACCTTTCAATATTCTGTGTCATAGTATTTCATCTAAAGTGGAGCTAATACCCTATAGCCACTTTAAACTATTCTTATTTAACATGAGAATCAAGACCTGGTGTCCAAGAAGTTGTCTAAGCTCTTTGGTTTTCAATCTCAAAATAAACAGAGCATATCATTACTATTATCTGTAGTACATAGGTTAAGAAAGCAAGAGGTGAACTGGCAAAAAGAATACATTCACATTGTTATCAGTTCAGTGATATAGGACAAGAAATTTACATATTGCAGGTTTTTTTCATATTTTTTTTAACTATTGGAGACCACTAAAGTAGATGACAAGCTACATGTATTTATCAAGTTGTGAAATCACATTTTCTCTTGTACTTCTCGAAGGCAGCAGTAAGAGTCAACTACTGGATTAACATTTAAAAATTGAGGTACAGGACATTTTCTAATGATTCACGACAAGACTGAAAAAACTGGTAGTCTCAGGAATTCCTAAGCAGGAACTCCTTGTTTAATCTTTTAGTTTATTTGTTTCACCAGAGATTAATAATCATGATGATTATTTCTGTCATAAATGAAAGATAGGAGAGAAATTATATCCATTCAAATATGGACTATTTTATAGGCTATTTAGCTTTTAGAGGGCTTGGAAGAGTAGTAGTTTTAATTTAGACAATTCACAAACATGAAGGAGATTACTGGGTAGCACCGTGAGGGGGAACTTCCAAAACTTTCTGTACTAAATATTGCTTCTTTGCATTCAGAGATCTCAATGAATTTTAAGACTTTTTCATGCCATTTTCAAAACTCAAAAAGAATGGCTATTGCTACAAATATGTCTCTTTGTCGGCAAAGAGAAATTGAGACTTCTACGATGAGCCAAAAAGTAAGCTCAGTGTAAAGAGACTGTGGATGATAACAAAATGCTCCTTTGTGAGTGAGGCTGATTCTGTCCTCCATACGCTCTCATTCTCTATTTGGCTAATGCCACAAGGAAGTGAAAATAACAGTTCTGTAAGAGCTGAGAGCAACATTAAGATTTAATTAAGCCTTGTTTTACTTGGGCAAACTAGCCGTACAGTAATTTCATGGGAGAACACAGCCCACACTGTGCTGACTAGCAGCAAAAAGGCATGGAGCTGAAATGCCACTGCACATAGTTAATGTAAACAAGTTGAGGGAAGCAACTGCAACAGGGCTGTCAACTGAAACCATGTCACGTGAGCCACGCTATGAGGGTATGGAGTCTGCAGAAAGCAAACAGACTTGCAGGATACTGGCCAGGAATCAGGATCCCTGGGTTGTTCTGGTAAAGTGCAATGAAAACTATTTGGTGTGCCTCAAGGCACAGAAAGACCAAGGACCCTATTTGGTGATGACAGGAAATGCAATTTCAGCTTAACGTACAAAAAAGTGTCAAGGCCATCAAAACTATCCAAGGGTGGAACAGATTCCTTTGAAAGTAGTGAGCTTATTATCATTTGAGAATTCAAGTATGGACTATGCAGTCACTTTGTAGTTACTTTCTTCTTAATATAGTGTCATTCTCGAATCCAATGAGTTAGGACAGTTTGGTATTATAGAAGAGGCAGCTGAATTATGAACATATATGAATTGCCATCGATTGTGTGGTAGAGTTGGAGATGGGATTACTAGCATTGGCCCAAGTGCCTTAACTTGTGTACGAACATTGGAGAATTTTTTCTGTTTTTAAAAATTATTTATTTGCCTGTGCCAGGTCTTAGCTGTAGCACATGGCATCTAGTTCCCTGACCAGGGGTCAAACTCTGACTCCCTGCATTGGGAGCACAGTCTTAGCCACTGAACCACCAGGGAAATTCCTAGAGAAGTTTTTCTAATCAAGTTTTCTCTACATATGTGGCCTTTAAAAATCAAATGCACTTGAAAAAAAAAATCAAATGCACTTGAGTACTAGTTTCCTGGGACTACTATAACAAAGTACCATAAAAAGGTTGGATTTAAACAACTGAAATTTATTCTCTTACAGTTATGGAAGTCAGAAGCTCAAAATCAAGATGTGGGGAGTAATGTAACATCAACAAAATGGGCAATGAGATGTTTCTTGTACATATTCTCCCATTAGCAGCAATGATTTGGCATCCATCCACAGGCAAAAGTGCCTTCGTGGGAGCTCTGGGACTCAGGAGGAGATTGTGAAACCCCTAAAGCCCAAGACCATGGACAGCCAGTCAGATTTGCAAAAAGCTAACTGTGATCCTTTGAAACTGACTGTGATCCTGGCTACAAAAACCTAAATGTCTCAGGACCCCTGAGAACTTAGCAATAATCCCTTCTGGCTTTGGGTCTGTCACCAACACCGTACACCAAGAGACCTGGAAAAGACCATGTCCACCTTTGCAGTGGGAAACAGACAAATGGACACTTAGTCCTGACCATGGACCCTGAAGTGTCCTGCGAACCAACTTCAGACCTTCTTGGCCACTATCTGTTGAGCCTCTGAGAGTGGGCCCACTAAATCCAGTCAATCTGTCAGTTCTGAAAGTATCTTGTAACTAAGCTCCAGCCTGTCCCAGGCACAGTCTATGAATATTCTAGGTGACACAGGGACCCTGTAAGAAACACTCCTATCTGCTCCTGCAAAGATCCTGAATTAGCCTTCTACTAGGCATCAGCCCCTGCTGAACTGCAGCCTCATGAGCTGAAAAATAGAGACAAGGTCAAACAAGAGAACCTCCCATCTGTATCTCCCGAGATCCTAAAAGGCCCCTATATACTTATCCAGTTTCCTCATAGCCACAGTCAGCCAGTCTGGCAGCAGCAGTTATTCTCCTCTGTGCTCTTGGAAAGCCTGGGTCCTATACTCAGCTTCAACCCCTCCAGCCATTTTCTGAGATCAGTGCAGTTGACCTAGAGCCCTGGCAGGAGACATTATAACTGATCCTACATAAATATGAAGGACTTAGCGACTCAACAACAACAGCATAAAGACACCAGTCATTGAATTTAGAGCCCACCCTAATCCAATGGGACTTCAGCTTAACTTAATCACAGTTACAAAGTACTATTTCCAAATAAAGTCACATTCACGGCTATCAGGGGTAAAGATTTCAACATGTGTTTTCGGGAAATACAATTCAGACTACAACAAGCAGTTTAACATCTTTTTTATCATCAGCACTTATGTGTGAATTAAAGTATCTGATTTTTTCCATTTAAGGTTCTCCCTTTCCAGGGTTCCAATTTCCAAAATCTTATCACTTTCACTTTACAGTCTAACAAAACTGAAGCACATCTAATTCCTTGAAAATATTATTTTCTTTCATATCACTGTTCATGGACTAGCATTTCCTGCTCTGTCAACCTGACAACTCTTCTTGTCCTTGTTCAGTTGCTTAGTCATGTCTGATTCTTTGCAACCCCCTCACCAGGCTGTCTTGTCCTTCACTGTCTCCTGAATCTTACTCAAACTCAAGTCCACTGAATCAGTGATGCCATCCAACCATCTCATCCTCTGTCGTCCCCTTATCCTCCTACCCTCAATCTTTCCTAGCATCAGGGTATTTTCCAATGAGTCAGTTCTTCGCATCAGGTGGCCAAAGTATTGGAGCTTCAGCTTTAGCATCAGTCCTTCCAATGAATATTCAAGGTTGATTTCCTTTAGGATTGACTGCTTTGATCTCCTTTCTGTCCAAGGTACTCTCAAGACTCCTCCAGCACCAGAGTTTGAAAGCATCAATTCTTCAGCACTCAGCCTTCTTTACAGTCCAGCTCGCACATCCGTACATGACTACTGGAAAAACCATAGCTTTGAATATATGGACCAGTGTTGTTGAAGTGATGTGTCTGCTTCTTAATACACTATCTAGGTTTGTTGTAAGTTTTCTTCCAAGGAGCAAGCATCTTTTAATTTCATGGCACTGCTGAGTTTTCCACATTTGCAGGTATATTGAGTGTGGTACTTTAACAGAATAATCTTTTAGGATTTCAAATAGCTGGAATTCCATCACCTCCACTAGCTTTGTTCATAGTAATGTTTTCTAAGGCCCCCTTGACTTCACACTCCATGATATCTGGCTCTAGGTGAGTAAGCACACCATCTTGTGGTCAACTCTCTAGTTCTTTAAATTTTAGCACCATCTTCACTTTTTTATATCAGCTGGGAAAAACTGAGTGTTCTTCTCCCTTTGTTTATAATATACCATATACATAAATTTCCACTAAACCAATTAATAGACCATATTATCAACATTTCTTTATATATACATATTTCTTAATATATTATATATATGTGTATGATATATATATATCATATATCAGTTCAGTTTAGTTCAGTCATTCAGTCGTGTCCGACTCTTTGACTCTTTGCAACCCCATAGATTACAGCACACCAGCCTTCCCTGTCCATCACCAACTCCCGGGGCTTACTCAAACTCATGTCCATCGAGTTGGTGATGCCATCCAACCATCTCATCCTCTGCCATCCCCTTCTCCTCCTGCTTTCAATCTTTCCCAGAATCAGGGCTTTTTCAAATGAGTAAGTTCTTCACATTAGGTGGCCAAAGTACTGGAGTTTCAGCTTCAGCATCAGTTCATCCAATGAATATTCAGGGCTGATTTCCTTTAGGATGAACTGGTTGGATCTCCTGGCAGTTCAAAAGAATCACTTCTTCTGTGCTCATCTTTCTTTATAGTCCAACTCTCACATCCATACATGACTACTGGAAAAACTATAGCTTTGACTAGATGGACCTTTGATGGTGAAGTAATGTCTCTGCTTTTTAATATGCTGTCTAGGTTGGTCATAGCTTTTCTTCCAAGGAGCAAGTGTCTTTTAATTTCATGGCTGCAGTCACCATCTGCAGTGATTTGGGAGCCACAAAAAATAGTTTGTTACTGTTTCCATTGTTTCCTCATCTGTTTGCCATGAAGTGATGGGACCGGATGCCATGATCTTGGTTTTATGAATGTTGAGTTTTAAGCCAAGTTTTTCACTCTCCTCTTTCACTTCCATCAAGAAGCTCATTAGTTCTTCGCTTTCTGCTGTAAGGGTGGTGTCATCTGCATATCTGAGGTTATTGATACTTCTCCTGGCAATCTTGATTCCAGCTTGTGCTTCATCCAGCCCGGCATTTCTCATGATGTACTCTGTATATAAGTTAAATAAGCAGGGTGACAATATACAGCCTTGAAGTACTCCTTTCCCGATTTGCAACCAGTCTGTGGTTCCATGTTCAGTTCTAACTGTTGCTTCTTGACCTGCATACAGATTTCTGAGGAGGCACGTCAGGTGGTCTGGTATTCCCATCTCTTTAAGAATTTTCCACAGTTTGTTCTGATGCACACAGTCAAAGCCTTTGTCGTAGTCAATAAAGCAGAAGTAGATATATAAAACCATGTATATTTTTTTATCAAATAAGCCAGAAAATTGCTTTTTTTATGAAATTACTGCAGGCTTGGTGCTCAAGTTGCAAAAAACTAACTTAGCATTTGGGCACATTCTGTTTTAGTGTGTACAGAGAAAATTCCCCAGGGGATCTTGTTTCATTTCCTATGGAGGGACACCTATCATGCTTTTAAAAATATTTTGAAGAAGATCCTTACATGAGTTGTAAATATCAAGTTTTTACCTACTGGGAACATTTACTTATTACCCAAGACACAGTACACCATTTCAGTGAAACTTTTAATAATCATTTCAGAAAATACTGTCAGGAAGAGCATGCTATCGGGTACCATTTTCCATGTGGATAATAGGATAGAGGTTAGGAAATAAGTTGAGGACATAATTAAATATTTTATGAGAAGTTTGTATCAGTGCTTCTCAGTAATATACCACAAAATATGGGTAGTGAAGGAAGGTGGCTACATTTTATTTGGCTATCTACATGCTATCTCCCTGGGAGTATGCACTCATAACTGGTTACTTGCAAGAATCCAGCATTATAAGCATATTAATTAATGAGCAAAGCATTAAGCAGAATACTGAAATCACCAGATAAAATACAAATACACATATAGGACCTACATATGTGTAAACATACATAAATAATTTAGCCAGCCAGCCAGCAGTTATGATAAAGCATTGACATAGCCACTATTGAGAACAGTATGGAATTTTCTTAAAAAACTGAAGATAGGTCTATCACATTAACTTGCAATCCCAATCCTGGGCGTATATCTGGAGAAAACCACAATTTGAAAAGCTATATGTACCCCAGTGTTCACTGCAGCACTATTTACAATAGCTGACATGGAAATAACCTAAATGTCCATTAACAGATGAATGGATAAAGATGTGGAATATTTATACAATGGAATATTACATAACCTTACAAAAGAATGAAATTATGCCATTTGCAGCAACACAGATAGACCTAGAGATTATCATACTAAGTAAGCCAGACACAGACGAATATCATATGATATCACTTACATGTGGAACCTAAAAAAATGATACAAATGCACTTACGTATCAAACAGAAACAGACCAACTGACATATAAAACAAACTTATGGTTATCACAGGGGAAAGGAGGATGGGATAAATTAGGAGTTTGGGATTAACATATACACACTATTATGTATGAAATAAATAACCAACGTGGACTTACTACAGAGCACAGGGAAATTTACTCAATATTTTGTAATAACCTATAAGGGAAAAGAATCTGAAAAAAATAGACATATATATGTATGTATAACTGAATCACTTTGGTGTAAACCTGAAAGTAACACAAAATTGGAAATCAAACTATACTTCAATTAAAAAAAAATTGGAATTATCTATCACAAGTTTTTACTTTGTTTCTTTTTATCATTCTCTATCTCTTCCTCACTGCTTTCATTACTTCCCCCTTTTTTTTTTAATTAACAGATCACCAGCTTTAACTCAGGAAAATATAATGTGAAAGCATTGTCTAAAACATTTACTCTGAGCTCACTCTTCAGTATTACAGCTACTTTCCTAAATGGTAATTATGTCTTGGCTATGACAATCCTTTGAAAATACTAGTGAAAGTACTTTTCATCTCCTCCTAATTTTGAAGGAATTAGATCTTTTCTCCGCTGCAAGACTTTCAGAAAGCTCAGTATTAGTGACATATAATTCAATGATCCCAAGTCCTTCCCCATTTCCTATCCCAAGCAAAATTATGAGAGAAAATCATCAACAACAAAACAAAAAATCAAAATGACAAGAAATAGGAACAATGATTTGGCCACTGGAAATCATTGAGATCACAGAAACCATTAAATACTGGCTATTATCAACGTTTTTTGAGAATTGTTAGTTAATATATATCTGGTTGATCCATAAAATCCTATGTATCCATAACTTTTAAAATAACTAGGCAACTATAGACTTTTCATTCATAAATATTGTGTTTTATATTACTTTTTAAATATACAAAAATATCTAGGGACTTTCTGAATGGAAAAGTTTTACACATTGTAGTGTCTCATAATTATTCTGGTTTCCTATGTTACATTTTTGGTGCAGAAACCATTAACATAAACATAGAAGTCAGAATGTGAACTGCATCTGTTCTAGAAGAAATATTACTGTATACATATTTATACTATATAAAGAAGGAGATGGGTTTTTGTGAATGACATTTAAAGGCATATCACAAAAATAGATTTCTGAATTAGAATTTAGCCTTAACCTTTCTCCTTCAGTCTATAAACCCCATACATAAGTCTTCTAAAACTAAAATCATGTCTCATGAGATTTACCTTCTAATTTGAGCAATGTGGCAGAATCTAGGTAGTTCTTCACCAAACCTCTTTATTCTTCCTTCTTTAAATAATTAATTAATTAATCTATTTGAGATATAATTAACATATTAGCTTCAGGTGTACAACATAATGATTCTATATACATATACATATGTATAAATAAACATATGTATGTATGTATTGTGAAATAATCACTACAATAAGTCTACTTAACATCCATAACCATATAGTTACAATTTTTTTCTGTTTTCTCTGACAGCTGAACTACATTTACTTATATTTCCAACAGTGATGTGTGTCCATGGGACTATGTTCTAGCAAAAGGAATGTGGAAGGCAGTGATATGTACTGTTTTAAGGTCTGGTTCATCAATATTTTCCATATAGCATCCATTCTCTTCCATTGCCTGTTGGCTACATGAAGATTCAGAATGAACTTGAGAGCAATGGGTCAAATGTGTCCGTCTTCATTCTTGAATGACTTTGGGCACACCCTGAGTTCCATCTCCCTGCTGCCAATGACATTCAAATTTGTACAAACAGGAAAATGATATGCTACTGTATCATGCCGCTAAAATCACAAGATTTATCTCTCATAGCATTATTATTTCCATTAATATGAAGAGAATAAGGAAACAAATACAGGCATACCTCATTTTATTGCATTTTGCTTTACTGTGTTTCACAGATATTGCTTTTATTTCCCCACAAATTGAAGGTTGGTGGCAACCTTGTGTCAAGTAAGTTGGCACTATTTTCCCAGCAGCATTTGCTCGCTTCATGTCTCCCTGTCACATTTTGACAATCTTATCACTAATTCAAAATTTTCTTTATGATTGTATTTGCTATAGTGATCTGTAATCAGTGATCCTTGATGTTCACAATATGACTTGCTAAGGGTTCTGTATAACAGCATTTTTTAGCAATAAAAGTATTTTAAAATAAAGTATATTTTAATTAAGATATATTTCAATTATGATACGTATTTTTTAAAAAAGATATAATACTATTGCACACTTAATGTGCTCAGTTGCTCAGTCATGTCCGACTCTTTGAAGTCCTCATGGTCTGTAGCCTGCCAGACTCCTCTGTTCATATGATTTTCCAGGCAAGAATACTGGAGTGGGTTGCCACTTCCTACTCCAGGGGATCTTCCCGACCCAGGGATCGAACTCACTTCTCTTGTGTCTTCTGTATTGGTAGGCAGTTTCTTTACCACCAGTGCCACCTGGGAAGCCCCACACCCTTAATAGGTGACAGTATAGTGTAAACATAACTTTCATATGTAGTGGGAACCCACCAATTTTTGTGACTCACTTTAATGTGATATTCCCTGCACAGTGGTGATCTGAAAGCAAACCACAACAGCTCTGAGGTATGCCTGCAAATGTAAAACATCAATCAGCTAGCACCCAGTGTTTGGTAGAAAAGTGACGCGGAGAGAGAGAGTGGAGCACGGAGCAAACTGGCCAGGGAAGTTCTCAGTTAGAAGACGTCTGAAGAAGTCTTGAGTGAATGAAAGCATGAGACACATGCTCAGCTATTGAATAAAGCCCTGCAGGCAACGGGACTTATAAGGTCAAAGACTCTAATGTAGGAGTGTGCTTAGGGTTTTGGAACCTTCATGAGAAAACCTGTGTGGGCTGGAGTCGAATACGAAACGGGTTCAGAAGCAACCAGGGGACAGACTAGTAATATTTTACAGATCATGGTAAGGACTGTGGGTTTTCAATATGGAGATGATACAGTGCCCTTTACAGTTTAAAATAATCACTCTAGCATTTGTGCAAAGGTTGAGTTGGGGAAGAGTGAAAGCTGACATATCATCTGTGAAGCCATTAGAGCAGCATTGAAGACAACAAAAGTGACAGCCCCTGGTCTCCTCATGTCAAAGTTTTTGATCCCTAGATGTTTCTGTCCATTCGTCATATAACAAAACTTATAGGTCATTCACCATCCTATTTATTCCTCCTTCAGAAGCACTTGAATTTGACACCATCTTTCTTAAATTCACCCAGAATTAAAAGTTATTCTCATCACATATACTCTACAACTCAGACCTGCCTAGAGCTGGTCATTGCACTGCTGAATCAAACAATAGAAATTTTGTTTTACAGTTTTTACCTTTAAACACTATCATATTCATTTTACATTTTTGCAACTGATATTTTTTAAAAGCTTTGATTTTTTTTTTAAACAGAGCTAGTGCAATTTAGCTATTAACTATAATTTTCATATGAACATGTGGATATTTGGGAACTTAGCTTGACTTCTTTGTGTCATAAAAATTTAGTTGAGGCCTCCAAAGAAACATGTTCTAATAGGAGTGCATAATTTTGATTAGAAGAAAAGGGCCTCCAATCATAGAATCACTGCCCTAACTAAAGTTCATAAGATCCCAATTTAAGGGCAGTTTGGAGGAGTTAAACCCCAATTTTATGCACTGTGACCTTTTATGAGGGGAGATAACGTGGAGAACTTATGAAGCTTAACTGATTACAGAAGCCTCTCTTCTCCCTTTTTATAGAACATTTCAAAGAACCAATTTTACCGAATACATGCTACTGACTTTTAGAAGACAGTATAGTGTTAAACAAAATTTAATTTACAGTTGTCTAATAGCAGCGACCAATGTGATCCAAATCATAACTGAAATGAAGTAAGAACTAGCACTTAGCCTGCACACCCAATACTAACTATTCTTCAGAAGATGTGATAATATCATCATGATGAAACCATTTGGGAGATGATTTTTAAAATGATAATGACTCTAGGTAGGTAAATATCACCTAAACTTTCTCCAGAGATCTGTATAGAATGTACATAAATCTCATTCATTCAGAGTTATCTTCATTACAAATAAAAGTGTGTGGAGCCTGACAGAAGAAAAAGCTTGATACTATTTCTAGCCAGCAAATTATAAGGAGAGAAAGAGGCTCCTGTTACAGGTTTGCTACAGAGCAGAGATGTGACTCATCCAGTAACTGAAGGGGCTGCAGAAAGCCATGAACGAATATTCCTTGCTTGGTGTTTATAGTCATCCTTTTCTTATTCTTGTTTCAAGAGGAGTAATTAGTTACGAAGGACCAGAGGGTATTTTTGCACCTTTCCCTTCTCTTGATTAAGGTAGACTTCACAGCCCAATGACACGGGTAGTGTTTCTGTATACTGGAGTCCTCACAGGAACATATTATCTATCTCTGCAGGAGCTGGAGGCTTTAGATTGGTTCAGGGTTAACACACACTACTTTGCCATCCACTTTCTTTGTACCCAGAAAAGAAAGTGGTGTCAAGTGTGTAATATTTTTTTCTTTTGGATAGTCTATAGGAGTTGTCTCAAACTACAGAACACCATACCTTTCAAAAGTACAATGGAAATAGCCTGGGTTTTGGAGTAAAAAACACCTTCAATTCCACATCTGTTAGTTGGAAAAAGTGCTCAATGTATGTGGGCCTGTTTTGTAATCTTTAAAATGGTTAAAAAAAACAAAGAAAATCAACTCATTTCATGGAGCTGTCATGTGAATTAATGTGCTTTAAAATTTTTAATATTCTATGATATAAATCTGGAAAAGCAGGTAGGTTGACCATTTTTTCTCTCTTACCCCATGGTCCTAGAGCAGCATCCTGAGTAAAATAGGCACTTAATATATTTTTAAAATTGTACTGATTGAACATATTCATAATACTGCACATTTTTAAACCCAGGTCCCAACATAAACAGAATCACCAGTGATACAATATGGCTTTGGGCAAAACCTTTTTATTATCATAAAGTAGTACTTTTAATATTGAAAGTATTTAAGGTAAACCAGCTGGAGAGTTGAAAAGAGCTTATCAATTGTAATTCTATTCATTTATTCTCCTCCATTTTTTATGAACCATTTCTAAAGAACAAGTAAAGGATAACTCCATGGCTTTGAATGATTATAAAATACAAAGATAACTGTAATACTTTGATGAAAAAAAAAACTAGTATTTACTAAGAAATTTGGCATACGTGGTTCCAGGATAGTAAAAATCTAAGGACTTTGTGGACGTATGAGTTATGTCACTCTTTCTTGCCGTGTTTTAAAATGAATAACTAAAAATTTTATTTGATAAACAATTCATTAAGATTTCTTACTCTTTCTCTTTTAACTGATTTTTGGTTTCATATCATTGTTTGGAAATGATGGTTGGATATAATTTAAATCTTCTTCAATTTATTGAGACATTTTGTGTGGCCTAAATGAGATCTATTCTGGAGAATGTTTCAAATGCACTTGAGAAGAATGTTTTCTGCTGCTTTTGCATGGAATATTCTGTATATATCTTTTAAGTGTGTACAGTATCAGTTCAGTTCAGTTCAATCACTCAGTCGTGTCTGACTCTCACTTCTTTCTTCAACTTAAGTATATGAACTGTAAAAAACTTTTAAATTTATATTTATGTCTTCTTACAGTCTTCAAAAGACAGAAGCAAAGACAGACATCACAGTTGATACATCACTTTTCATATTTTGTCTTTTCTTTGCCTGAGTGGCAAGGTTAGAATCAATTGCAAAAAGAAATATAAATTGACGTTCCTTGTGTTTGGAAAATATTGGAATGTCATTGAATATTTGAACCTTTATATGGAGTCTTTTCTGAGGTTTTCTTCAAAAATTACAGCTCAGCATTAAGCTTTGGGTTCTGCTATAGAATATGTTATGGTATTTTTTAAAGCAAGACCATTAAATCATTCTAAAGCAAATACATGGCAGAACTTGTCTGTATCTAAGACATATATTTGGAAAATTCAAGAGCATTATTATGCAAAATTAACAATACTCAGATTTATCCATAATATATTAGTGCATATGGTTGGGGAAAATTTAATTCTTGAAAATTCAATTTAAGCACTTTAAAAAGTAAAGGGTCATACATTATAAATCAGTGAAGGAAATACTTATGACTCAATGGAAAAATGGGTGAAGAAAATGGAGAACCATTTGATAAATAAATACAAAGTTTTCAAAAACCCATGAAAAACTATGTAGCATCACTAATTCAAAGAAGTAAATACATTGAACCTGGACTGGCGATTTGCTTCACATATGATAATTTACATGCTTCAATGCCATTCTCCCATATCATCCCGCCCTCGCCCTCTCCCATTGAGTCTAAAAGACTGTTCTATACATCTGTGTCTCTTTTGCTGTCTCACATACAGGGTTATCTTTACCAACTTTCTAAATTCCATATATATGCGTTAGTATACTGTATTGGTGTTTTTTCTTTCTGGATGATGCACCGGGATGACCCAGAGGGATGGGATGGAAAGGGAGGTGGGAGGGGGGTTCTGGAAGGGGAACACATGTACACTCATGGCAGATTCATGTCAATGTACGGCAAAACCAATACAGTATTGTAAAGTAAAAAAAAATTAAAAAAAGAAGTAAATAATAATGAAATTCTGGCTTCATTTATAAGTTTTGTAATTTTCTTTTGGATATGGTCATTAAAGTCTCAGTTAAAAGCACCTCTTCAAAGAGACTAGTTGTATTTAAAAAGGCTCCCTTTTCCAAGTTACTTTGTTACCTTATCTATATATTAATATTGCTTATCATACTGCATAATTTCCCTTTTATATCTATCTATTCTCCATCATTTGCCCATCCATCTACCTTAACAATGGCAACCCACTCCAGTACGCTTGCCTGGAAAATCCCATGGACAGAGGAGCCTGGTAGGCTGCAGTCCATGGGGTCGCTAAGAGTCATACACGACTGAGCGACTTCACTTTCACTTTTCACTTTCGTGCATTGGAGAAGGAAATGGCAACCCACTCCAGTGTTCTTGCCTGGAGAATCCCAGGGAAGGGGGAGCCTGGTGGGCTGCCATCTATGGGGTCTCACAGAGTTGGACACAACTGAAGCGACTTAGCAGCAGCAGCAGCAGTCTCCATTTATCCATCTATTTTTTTTTTTTTACTACCTATCTTTGTCAAGTAAAATGTGGGTTCCATACATTCTGCAATGGTTCCCCTACTTAACCACCGCATCTCTTGCCTAGCATAGTGCCTTAAACTTAACTGGTGCTCACTAAGTGATCGTTGAAGCAATGAGTACATGCTACAGAGTAAAAAATGTATAGGTAAACTGACTCATTACTCTTAGAAATGAATTAATAAAGCCTGGCATATATATTTTGACAGAGGTGCACAATGATGAAGTTTTGCATATAGAAGAATACATAATGCAGTAATATTTGTGAAAGTAAAATTTGGAATTAACTTAAATTTGTTAATAGGAAGGTGGTAGAACAAATTTCTTGGTATGATGAGGATACTATTAACTATTAAAACCAATATGGTTATTTATTTAAGATGATATCTAAAACACTCTAAGATCTTTTTCTCATTATTCAAAGGCTAAATGTAGCACAGTTTGTCTATAATACTTTTTGTTTAAAACTTTTATATATGTGGGTAATATTTTATATATACACACATATAGATAGGTACATATAAGATATCTATAAGAATTGGAATGTTCTGGAAGGAACAATTACACATAATAGTTTCATTTGGAAAGTGTGGTGTTGGGGAAGGGATGGAAAAGACACTCTTCATTCTAGATTTTTTTTAGTACTGTTTAAATGTGTTAATATATTTATATGATGTTTTTCTATGATAATGCTGATGATAGCAGTAAAATGACATGTGAAAAAAGTATAATATAGGCCTACATCTGCTATTTTAAAAGATATTATAACATAAGAATTTAAGTAAAAAGCAAGTTGTAGAAAAAATTCCGTTCAGCTAAAGGATGCCAGAAACCAAAAGTAAGAAAGAACTCATATGCATAAGACATAAAAGTCTATTTGGAAATATATACTAAAATCTAAGCAGTCCTAGAAGAATGTCCATCAGGAGTTAACCACAATACGTTTTGAAAAATTGATTGTAAGTGAGGAGGATGGAGAAATTTTTATGTTGTCTTTACACTATACATGCTTGAATGTTTTGATAGTGAGGATGTATACATGCATTACTTTGTAACTAAAAAGAAAAAAAATATAAAGGGAGGGATTAAAGTCTCAATTATATATAAAAGCCAGGTATTATCAGATTTTCAATGTGTTATTTCTTTTGTGGAAATAAAAAGAAGCTACTTAATAAGGCAGGGTAAACTTGAGAAGTAAATATTAAATGAAATGTAGGGTAGAAGTTCAAATTTAGTACTTTTATGGCTTCAGCCAGAAGTGAACGGTCTACTCATGTCAGATTACTTCCTAATAAACTAGGCTCCTTTAACTCTTGGGATTTACACTTAGCTGGTCTACCTAGAATTTCCATACTACATTTTATATAAGGCACTAAGATGTCTCTATCTGATAATTCTGATAGATGTCTCTTGGTAGGTAATGTCTCTACCAACAAAGGTCCGTCTAGTCAAATCTATGGTTTTTTCAGTAGTCGTGTATGGATGTTAGAGTTGGACTGTAAAGAAAGCTGAGCGCTGAAGAATTGATGCTTTTGAACTGTGGTGTTGGAGAAGACTCTTGAGAGTCCCTTGGACTGCAAAGAGATCCAACCAGTCCATCCTAAAGGAGATCAGTCCTGGGTGTTCACTGGAAGGACTGATGCTGAAGCTGAAACTCCAATACTTTGGCCACCTGATGTGAAGAACTGACTCACTGGAAAAAATCCTGATGTTGGGATAGATTGAAGGTGTGCGGAGACGGGGACGACAGAGAATGAGATGGCTGGATGGCATCACTGATGCAATGTACATGAGTTTGATTAGGCTCCGGTAGTTAGTGATGGACAGGGAGGCCTGGCATGCTTCAGTCCATGGGGTCGCAAAGAGGCAGACATGACTGAGCAACTGAACTGAACTGAACTGATCTGATAATCCCTAACACTTCAGGGAAGAGTTATTCATTCCCTATTCTGTATTACTCCAGCATTTATTGCAATTATCTATGCATGATCCTTTAGCTTTATGGTCTCTGAGTCTTTTGAAGTCAAGGACTATATGAGGAACCTCCTGAAATCTCCAGCTCACTGCAAAGTTTCATATATAAGTTCTCAGTATTTATTTGGTTACGTTGTGTCTGATTCTTGACCTTAGAAAGTGAAGACTACCACGTGAGTGTAGCAGTCATGCTCTCTGCTCAGCGTTGACTCGCTCTTATTTGTATACCACTTCCTGGTTCTCTGTTCTTACATTCCATTATCGTTTTCAAGTATCATCTCAAGCCAGAAAAATAGGTATTACTACTCTTCACATTCTACTGCTGAGGAAACAGACAGCATGTTTATTTTCCCACCGGCCCCACAACTCACAAGTGGCACAGCTGAGCCTGGCTCTCAGGTCATTTAAATCCAAAACCAACAACCGAATAAGTAAAGTGGGTGATGAAATGACAGTGCTCTGGAGCTGATGTACTTTTGGGAGCTGAGACGTAGCAGTCTTGTGCAGACATAAGTAAAGGTTGATAAGAGCCCTCTACCACTGTCACTCCTCCCTTAGAGACTTCTTTTCACTTGCAGCAGGGATGGGGACATTCTTACAAATGGCATGTCTACCCCAGCTCCCAACACCTTAGACTACAGCCAGCATTAAACTATACTGCTTCCTCCCTCCACTGAAACTTTTGCATGCTAAAGAGACTTGATGACTCAAATTTGTAGCTCCTAATGGTTTTGATGTATTGCGTGAATAATAATACTGAGTTGGCCAAAAAGTTTTTTTGGGTTTCTGTATGTACAGAAAAACTCCAATGAACTTTTTGGCCAACTCCATAATAATAATAGTAATAACAATAATAATAATATAGTTCCTGCCTGTACACCCAAGGTCAAGACCTGAGGGTAAGGGAGAAATGGGGAGAAGAGACAAAGAGGAAGATAGCAACGCAGTGAGGGAAATGCCATTCTCAATGTTAATCATAGCTGACATTTTTGAGCACTTACTATGCAGTGTTTAAAAGACATCATATCATAATACAGTGGTTAAGTGAAAAAACGGAGAAGTCAGATGGCATGGGTGTGAATGTCACCTCTGGCACTCACTATAACTCTTAAACAAATTGCTTATTTTTCCAGTGTCTTAGCTGTCCACTGGAGTTGATTCTAGTAGCCCCTGCTTCACAGGGTTCTCCAGTGATGTGGCATCTGCCTATTCCCACAGTGTACACACTGGTACCCATGCGTATTAGAAATTACCGACAGTTTGACAAAACAGCTCACAAAATCCTTGACTATTTAACAATTGGCTCTCAGGAACCAGAATGAGGGTTCTAGCACACCCCTGTTGTTATAATGATTAAATAAATTAATATCATAAGCATGTAGAGGAGTTTCTGAGATCTAGTATGCATTATATTAGGTACTTTTAAGGAGACACTTATAACTTATATTAACTCTTCTATTTCTCACGATTATCCTATGAGATTAATGTTATTATTATTGTAATTTCAGGGTAGGTTGATGAGATAGAAAAGCACTTCAGTGTGTAGATGATAAGGAAAGAGTTGGGACTTGAGCGACCTGCACTCCATATTGCTTTCCTGCCTGGGTCATTAGGAGATCACGTCTTGGTGGGGATCACTCTGTCTATGCAAGAATTTGACTGTGATTGCTCACAGGGTGAAAGAAAATTAGCCAATCTTTGTACTATCATACAATGAGAAGTGCCAGCATCAGCTCGAGAGGTCCAGTGATTTTTCTATTGTCTTTGAGGTAAATTATTTATCATATTATACAATGAGAAAATACATATTAATATGTATGCTCAAGAATGGTGCAGACCATAATGACAACTTCCATTCCTTGAGGATTCACTGTGTGCTTGACATTTTGTTTACCACTTAAAATAAATTATCTTATGCAATAAAAATAGCAGCCATCTAAAGTAGGATTATTATTGTAGATAATAATGCAGAGGAAGAAAGTGAAGTGTTAAGTAACTTGCTCAAGGGCACAAAGCAGTCATTAAACATCAGTCCTGTTTGAATCCTGTCTATGGATACACTGAAAACAATATGCTCAACTGCCATCTCTTAAATTCATGCTCCTCTGTCCATGGGATTCTCTAGGCAAGAATACTGGAGTGGATTGCCTTTCCCTCCTCCAGAGGATCTTCCTGACCCAGGGATCAAACCCCAGTCTCCTGCAATGCAGGCAGATTCTTTACCATTTGAGCTACAGGGAAGTCCCTTAAATTCATGATAAATACCACAAAACTCTTTTAAGAATTTAAAATTTCTTTTAAATACCCCATATTGCCACTTATATGTGGAATTTAAAAGACTAAAACAAAAAAATGAATATAAAAAAGCAGAAAGACTCATAGATACAGAGAACAAACTAGTGGTTGTCAGTGTGGAGAGGGGAAAGGGGAGGGGCAAGACAGGAATATGCTATTAAGAGATATGAACTCCTATGTATAAAATAGATAAGCAACAAGGACATACTGCACAGCACAGGGAGGTAGAGTCATTATTCTACAACTTTAAATGGAGTATAATCTATAAAAATATTGAAATGCTATGCTGTATACCCGAAACTAATATAATATTGCAAATAAACTATACTTCAATTAAAAACATATTAATACATATATTTTGCTGTCAACATCCCTTTACTTTACTTTGAGTGTGTACACAGCTTTGAGGCTGCAGGAGGACAGGAAAAGAATTCTGTGCCTGTCAAAGAAAGTCATATCAGGAGACGTAAGGGTCAAATGCAGGCTACTCTACATTCTGCATGGCACCTTCATTGTATTGAAGAAAAAAGAATTAATTGGTTCATTTAGTCTTTCACTTAATTCAGGCTTTTACTGTGCACTTCAGTTCTCACCCAGATGAACAGAGACAGTGCAAGAAAGAGAACACTTTTAATGCTGCTCTCAAAACATGCGGTTGTTGCTCTTGCTTCTTTAAGAGACACAAATCATTTATTTCCTTCTGTAAAACTCCATTACCCAGCAAAAAGCAGAACTACTTAACAAATGTATATCTTACCAGAAATGGAAAACTCATACCTCCTCATATGCCCAGGCATGGACACACATTCAGTGTCCCTACACACAGCAAGCCTGCCCTCCAAGCATTCCCCACCTTTATCATGTTAGGGACCTAATGTCCTGGGCATGAAACAGCGCATAACTATGAATTAGAAGTAGTATGGCCCTTAGCTCAAATTACGTCTAGTCTTCCCATTTTCAGGATAAGGGAAGTGAGGCTTGAAGAGGTAAGGTGATCAAGCAAGTAAGTGGGTCAGGCAGGTGGTCACTGGGGAATACAAATCAAGTTCCCCTCTCCCAACTCTATATATAGCCTTCTCTCTCCTGTTCTAGTACACGCATGCTAACTTGCTTCAGGCATGTCTGACTCTTTGCGACTCTATGGACTGTAGCCCACCAGGCTCTTCTCTCCATGGGATTATCCAGGCAAGAATACTGGACTGGGTTGCCATGCCTCCTCCCCAGGATCTTCCTGACCCAAGGACTGAATCCGTGTCTCTTATATCTCCTGCACTGGCAGGCAGGTTATTTATCACTAGTGCCACCTGGGAAACTCTCTCCTCTTCTAGGCTTCCTGCTTAATATCGATCATTGCCATGGTCCCAAAGATTGACCTCCTTCAAAGTTTATTATCCAATCCTCTCCAAATATGCATTTGCACTTGTGGAGAATCCCTGTCCCACCTTTCTGCTTCCACATATTGGGTTGGCCAAAAAATTCATTGGGGTTTTTTCCAAACATCTTATGGAAAACCTGGGATTTTTTTTTTCCAACCCAGGACAAATATTTCCCCTTCCCTTTTAGAAAATACATTGTGCTTCTCTTTTGGATGGTGATTATCTTTTGAGACCTGGCCTTGGGAAAGCTTCCCAGGTGGTAAAGAATTCACCTGCCAGTGAAGGAGATGCAAGAGCCGTGGGTTTGATTCCTGGGTGAGGAAGATCCCCTAGAGGAGGAAATGGCAACCCATTCCAGTATTCTTGCTGGCAGAATCTCATGGATGGAAGAGTCTGGCTGACTACAGTCTGAGGGGTCACCAAGAGTCAGACACAACTGAGCACCTAGGCACACATTTGGAAAAACACCAAGTAGTCAATTTCATTTTTTCTTTTCCAAACAAAAGCTCTCAAATATGAGCTAGTGGCTGCTTTCAGTTTGTAGTGATTCTCTTGCACATATTTCTTCCCACACAAACATAAACACTTCTTGACTCATGCTAATGATTTTCATCAGCTTAAAGAGCCAGTTTAATTAATCTTCTGTTTAACAACAACAACAACAAAAAAATTCAATCTGATAAAATGTTTAGGAGAAAAACTAAAGCTGGTGCTTTTCCTCCAAGTAATGTGTTAGGTAGGCTCAAGGAAAGATGTTGGCAAGTGATACAGAAGAAGTAATTCATTATTGAAAAGTGATCTAGATATGTGTGATCATCTCGAAAGCTCAGCATTCGTTAAGTGGCCTTCATTTAATCACAAGTTGGCACATTCCATAAGCCAAATATCTCATCTTCTGTGCCAAAGACAGAGCAGCCTCTGTTCTAGGGGAACAGATCCAGGTGGTAGAAGTTCACGTCACATCCCAGTTGCTTGGGAAATAAGCTGTCATTTCATTTTGAACTTTTCAGTACTATGAGTTCAGCTTCTTCAGTAGAGATAACATTCCCCCTCCACCCCCAAAGCCACCATTATTTACAATGGAGACTCAGTGTTAATTTCATTGCTTGTCAGTTAAGCTCATCCCTTAATTTAATTGGGATGTGTATACAAAACATCACAGTGCTAATTCTAGTCTTTAATTCATGCTTAGAATAAGCTATACTCTCCAAGCATCTTTTCCTCCAATCTTCCCATCTCAATTTATTTTATGCTAGATTAATCCTCTTATGCATAAGTTTAATGAGATCATCATCCTGCTTCAAAATCTCTTGGAGTCCCACTCACTGCAGAGTGGAATCCAAGTTCTCTAACAAAAGCAGTGAAATCAGCAAAAGACCTGAATCAACCCACCTGACCAGCCTATCTCTCCTACATCATTTCAATGAATGCTGAATGCTTTATGTCACCTAAAACTTGTCTCATTGAAAATCAAAGTGAAAGTTGTTCAGTCGTGTCTGACTCTTTGTGATCCAATGGACTATACAGTCAATGGAATTCTACATGGCAGAATACTGGAGTGGATAGACTTTCCCTTCTTCAGGGGATCTTCCCAACCCAGGGATTTAACCCAGGTCTCCCTCATTGCAGGCGGATTCTTTATCAGCTGAGCCACAAAGGAAGCCCACTGAATATTAAAGCCAGGATTAAAAGAACATCTGACTAGTAGCCTTGCAATAGCCTCTTCCAATCTGATACAATAGGGCTCAAGAGACTTAGTGGGAAAAGTGACATGAAATTCACACCTCACCCATACCCAGTAGGACACACTTTTCAGAGCCTCTTGAATGAGAGTTAAAAATAAATTAGAGCAATACATGCTGAAAATTAAGCTAGCTACTCTCTAGATTTAAACAAAAAAAATATTCAAGATTAAACACTTTATGCATCCATAACAATTAAGAGAATTCAGCAAATAAAACTGAAGAAAGTATATGAAACACTGTGCTGTGGACTGAATGTTCATTTTTAACCCTCATTTCAAATTCTTATGCTGAAGCCTGATCCTCAGTATAATAGTATTTGGAGATGGAGTCTTTGAGAGGTAATTATGTTTGGGTGAAGTCATAGGGTTTGAGCCCCCATGATAGATGGTATTCTTTTAAGTGAAGGAAGAGCCCAGAGCTCTCTGTTCACAGTGTATGAGAGTACAATAGGAAGCTGACTTTCTGCAACCCAGAAAAGTGCTCTCATCATAACCTGACTATGCTACCACCCTGCTCTCAGATGTTCAGCTTCTAGAATCGGGAGAAATATATTTCTCTTGTGCATAGACCACCCAGACTATGCTACTTTGTTATGGGAGCATGAACTAAGCCAAAATGGTTTTCAGGCATTGGACTATGGACATGGACATTATAAGACACCAACTTCTGAAAGAAGCTCAGAATAACGAGATGATGCTTATGGCTATCCTAACTGATTACTCAGAGAGAGACTTTAGGCCCCAGTGCAAGGAGAAGGAATTTAAACAAGCTAGTAAGAGGAGACAGTGTTTAATGTTTGCAGAAGCAAAAATGCCTAGAATTTGAGGGGCAGAATACAAGAGAGGAAATTAGTAGCATGTAAGAATCCAGAGATTTGATAAGATTTCCATTCAAGTCCTTAGATGACCAGTACACAACTATGAGGAAACTAATAGGTCTTGAAAAATAGAAAGAGGCAAGTGGACAAATCCCTGTTGCTCACACAGGATGAGGAAACACTTATTTTTTAACCAGACTGAACAGAAAGATTTTCTAACAGATGGATCATTGAATAGGGACCTCCGATCATATTGCCTCAGTAGAGAGTTCAAATAAGATGTAGACTAATGGCTGCCATGCTTGCTAAACTTCAAAGAAAAATTCAAAGAAATTAAATAGTATCATGTAACTTAATTGTAGATAAAAACAAAGATCAAAAATTTTGGAAGAAACAATAACAGAAAAAATCCAGCAACCACTAACAGAAATTTTGCAACATCTGAAATTTAGTTAAAAAATCACCAAGCATGCAAAAAAGCAGGAACATATGCCCTACAATTATATGTATATATGTATATGTGTATATATATATATATATATAAATTAATAGTCAGACTTTAAGTTGACAAAGATGAAAGAGTTAATAGACAGAGATGTTTATTATTATAAATAAACTTCATACATTGAGAAATTAGATGAGAAGCATGAACAAGTTTCAGTTCAGTTCAGTTCAGTCGCTTAGTCATGTCTGACTCTTTGCGACCCCATTAACCGCAGCACACCAGGCCTCCCTGTCCATCACCAACTCCCTAAGTCAACCCAAACCCATGTCCATCGAGTCGGTGATGCCATCCAGCCATCTCATCCTCTGTCGTCCCCTTCTCATCCTGCCCTCAATCTTTCCCAGCATCAGGATCTTTTCCAAGGAGTCAGCTCTTCGCATGAGGTGGCCAAAGTATTGGAGTTTCAGCTTCAACATCAGTCCTTCCAATGAACACCCAGGACTGATGTCCTTTAGGATGGACTGGTTGGATCTCCTTGCAGTCCAAGGGACTCTCAAGAGTCTTTTCCAGCACCACAGTTCAAAAGCATCAATTCTTCGGCACTCAGCTTTCTTTATAGTCCAACTCTCACATTCATACATGACCACTGGAAAAACCATAGCCTTGACTAGATAGACCTTTGTTGGCAAAGTAAATGTCTCTGCTTTTTAATATGCTGTTTACGTTGGTCATAACTTTTCTTCCAAGGAGTAAGTGTCTTTTAATTTCATGGCTGCAGTCACCATCTGCAGTGATTTTGGAGCCCAGAAAAAATAAAGTCTGACACTGTTTCCACTGTTTCCCCATCTATCTGTGATGAAGTGATGGGACCGGATGCCATGATCTTAGTTTTATGAATGTTGAGCTTTAAGTCAACTTATTCACTCTCCTTTTTCACTTTCATCAAAAGGATCTTTAGGTCTTCTTCACTTTCTGCCATAAGGGTGGTGTCATCTGCATATCTGAGGTTATTGATATTTCTCCCAGCAATCTTGATTCCAGCTTGTGCTTCCTCCAGCCCAGCGTTTCTCATGATGTACTCTGCATATAAGTTAAATAAGCAGGGTGACAATATACAGCCTTGACGTACTCCTTTTCCTATTTGGAACCAGTCTGTTGTTCTATGTCCAGTTCTAACTGTTGCTTCCCGACCTGCATACAGGTTTCTCAAGAGGCAGGTCACATGGTCTGGTATTCCCATCTCTTTCAGAATTTTCCAGTTTATTGTGATCCACACAGTCAAAGGCTTTGGCATAGTCAATGAAGCAGAAATAGATGTTTTTCTGGTACTCTCTTGCTTTTGCGATGATCCATCTGATGTTGGCAATTTGATCTCTGGTTCCTCTGCTTTTTCTAATACCAGCTTGGACATCTGGAAATTCACGGTTCACGTATTGTTGAACAAGTTTAGATATATAGAAAATATAAAAATGACCCAAATTAAACTTCAAAAGACAGAAAATATATTGTCTTGGATGAAAAATATACTAGGTAGGACTAAAAACAGATTAACAGATTAGGCACTGCAGATGCAAGTATAATCTGAAGACATAGGGGGAAAAAAAAAAACTATCCAGAATGAAACCTAGGTTTAAAAAGACTAGTGAAGAGCTGACTCACTGAAAAAGACCCTGATGCTGGGAAAGACTGAAGGCAAAAGGAGAAGGAGGTGGCAGATGGTGAGATGGTTAGAAAACATCATTAACTCAATGGACATGAATTTTAGCCAACTCCAGGAGACAGTGAAGGACAGAGGAATCTTGCGTGCTGCAGTTCATGGGGTAGCAAACAACTGGACATGACTAGAGACTGAACAACAACACAATAGTTGCTTTACAGTGTTGTGTTTGTTTCTACCATACAGCAGAGTCAGCTATATGTATACATACATCCCCTCCTTTCTGGATTTCTGTTCCATTTATGTTATCCCAGAGCAGTGAGTAGAGTTCCCTATGATACACAGTAGATTCTCATTAGTTATCCATTTTATGAAGTGAAT
This sequence comes from Okapia johnstoni, assembly GCA_024291935.2. Lineage (NCBI taxonomy): Eukaryota > Metazoa > Chordata > Mammalia > Artiodactyla > Giraffidae > Okapia > Okapia johnstoni. The sequence continues at coordinate 9,782,451 of CM044325.1, read as the reverse complement.
GTGAAAATGTTGTAGTTGCTCAGTTGTGTCCGACCTTAGCAACTCCAAGGACTGTAGCCTGTCAGACTTCTCTGTTCATCGAATTCTCCAGGCGAGAATACTGGAGTAGGTAGCTATTCCCTTCTCCAGGGGATCTTCCTGACCCAGGGATCAGACCCAAGTCTCCTGCTTTGAAGGCAGATTCTTTATTGTCTGAGCCACCAGAGAAACCTGTCTATTTTATACATAGTATCATTAATGTTTATATGTCAATCTCAATCTACCAATTCATAACACCCACTCACCCTCTTTCCACCTTGTTATCCATACATCATTTTTTTTTTCATCTGTGTTTTTATTTCTGCTTTGTAAATGAGATCATCTATACCAATTGTTTTTTCAGGGATTTATTGGGGAAAACGCAAGTCAGAAAAAAGTGGAGCAGCATATGTAAAGTATTAGTAAAAGGAAAACGAACAAACACTGTCAAGCTAGAATTCTATAGCCAGCAAAATTGTCTTTCCAAAGTAAAGGCAAAATAACATTATTTTCAGAAATACAAAATCTGAGTGTTGATCACCATCAGACAGGCACCACAAGAAATGTTAAAGGATGTATTTTAGGCAGAATGAAGATGGTACCAGGTGGAAACCTGGATCTACACAATGGAATGGAGTGTACAGGAAATGGGGGAAATGTGGGGAAATTTAAAATTTAATTGACTGTTCAAAGCACTGTAATATCTCTAATTTATATACCAAAATAAATTACAATATTAAAATATATAGAATAAGATTTCAACCATAATCTAATCATCTTTTATGTTTTGCTGATTTCACCTCTATGAAGACATGTATATTAAAAATTTGAAGTTAGGAGTGTGAATTCCCAATTCTATTTCCAATTATGTAAGCTTAGAGAAGGTGGTTTCTCATTCTGCGCCCCCATTTCTCATGTGTAAAAGAGAGGCATGAGCCTTTATTAGATCTGTGAACCCTTTTACTCTATGGTATAACTTCTTAATGTCTGTTGACAAACTCTCACCCACATGGTTTCTAAGAGAAAACTGAAGGCAATTTGGGGAGTCCCAGAGGAGATTTTTAAGTAAGGTGATGTAATAATTCCATAAAAAGGATGAGGGCTAAGCTTTTTCTTTTTACAATAGCATGTTAAGAGATGAAGCAAATGTCATGGGTGGTGACTCAAGCTGATGATTGTCAGATATTCACAATGCAGAACAAAAATGCCAATCTTGACATGGTGAGAACAATTAATTTCACTGTCACTATGATTTTTCAAATCTTTATTCTATTTAAAGTACCTGAGTGGGTTGTATGAGGTATAGACATAGCTCCATTTTACTTTTTATATCTGGCTTTGCAGGCCGATACATACTATCAGTAATATTTTAAATCAGTCTCAGTAGGAACATATCTTGCATACACTCTCATACACACACTATGAAGTTCAGTTTAGTTCAACAAAATTTATTGAATACTAATTGAGGAACTCAACATAGCTTATCAGAACTTTATGAGACCAGGATTATAATCTCAATATAACCAACTAGCTTTAATACCTAGAAAAAAATCTTATTTAACTTTGTTAAAAATGTTTTCCTTCTATAATACAAGAAGATTTAATTAGATTATTCTATTAGATTACTGAATTAGATGATTAAGGTTGTTTCTTGTTATAAACACTACATATTCTATGTGTCCATGTACTCACAAATGTACCAGAAACTGAGAAGAAATCAAACTAGTATAAAATATGTTTCCTACCCCTGAGAAAATTATGATTTAATTGAGTAATAAATGGTACACATATTTAACTCAGAATTAATTACCAGAATGTTTATTATGTTCAAGATCTAGGTTTGGTACAGTTTGAAATGATTAGAATAGGCTTACATTTTTAGAGAGACATTGTCAGTCAGGATTTTTGAAACAGCCTTGTAAAGAAATCGAGATTTAGGATGAAATTTGTAGAATGAATGATATTAAACTAAGAGTATTCTGCAAATATGTATCAGGAAAATGATAAGTTTTCAGAGAAAAACTTTTAAAAAACATTTTACCTATATTATATATATATATATATGTATATGCTTCTAAGTCGCTTCAGTCGTGTCCGACTCTGTGTGACCCCGTAGACGGCAGCCCACCAGGCCCCACCGTCCCTGGGATTCTCCAGGCAAGAGTAGTGGAGTGGGGTGCCATTGCCTTCTCCATATGTGTATATACACACACATATACATGTATATATATATAATATATATATTTTATGTGTATATATATTTTTTATATATATATTGTATATATATATTATATAATATGGGTTTTATATGTATGTATATGTAAAGTTTACAATAGATAGGGGTTACTTAAAATTATTACATAAGTACATCCACACATATTTCTCAACTAAACCATTTAACTATGAGAAAGAAAAGGAAGATAGATGAAATGGGATGATCTGGTAAATCTAGCACCCAGATGTTTTCAAGTCCAAACACTGCAACTAATGATGTACATCTCTGATCTTTTGCAAGTCTCTTTACATTTCTCAGCATTATTAGCTCTGCAATATAATGATGGGTGTTAGGTGGACTAGATGAGTTCTGACATCCCTGCTACCTCTATCCTTACATACCGACAATTTAAACTAAGTTACTACCCACTCTGATCATTGCACTATATCCGTTTCTGAGATACAGAGATACATAGATCCTTCCATGAGATTCTTATCTGGTTTGGGAACCAAGACATAGAAATAAAATTGAAACTACAAATGTTTATTTAATATCTTACATCTTTATTAGATACTTTATCTCCATTTAGGCAGCAACCATATCTGCTTTGTTTTATAGTGTATTTCTAGTATTTAGCACAGAACCAAGTACACTGTAGACATTAACTTCTTCCTTAAGTCATGAATTAATAAATTTATGAGAAAAACACAAGTTAACTAGTCCTGTTTAGAATTTAACCAGCTGTTCATGTCTACTAATATAGAATGACACAGATTTATAGCAGCTCACACATACTCATTTTTCCATTTTGTCTGCTTCATTTTCTTGAAACAACTTCAACTCTTAATCCATATTCAGTTCATAATAGAAGGATCTATTACTAAATCACATCATGTGCAACACATTGATGTAACATTTTTTGAAAAGATTGCCATCATTATTTCCATCTTGCTACATTGAAATGTACTGGGGCCATGCTGGCAATCTGGATAAGAACTATGAGAAGAAAAGTAAAGTGGCATTAGCTAGAAGGGGCACATGAGAAGAAAGTAACATAAAAGACCTGATATTGTATTTAAAGTTCTTCAAGTCATGAAGTCTTTCAAGGCATGAAGTCCTCTTTCTTTTTTGAGCAGGTAGATATCCACGTATCTTGTGTCCTCACCATCTTTAACCCTTTGGTAACATGTCATATTATCAGGGTGTTCTTCCTTCTGATTCCTGTTTCAAATTGTAGTCACCCCTCCCCCCACTTCTCTGATTTCCTTTCCTTCATAGCTATTATTTTCTAGAATATTATGTGAGGTTCAAAAGTATTTGGTTATTATGTGGCTTCTCTTACTGGATTGTAACATTTCTAAGGGCATAATTCTCTCTGAGTTTACATCTGTATCCCTGGTCTGTAGTATAGGGTCTTCTACACAGAAGAATCCCAATTCAGTTCAGTTGCTCAGTTGTATCCAACTCTTTGCAACCCCATGGACTGCAGCACACCAGGCCTCCCTGTCCATCACCAACTCCCAGAGCTTACTTAAACTCATGTGCATTGAGTTGGTGATACCACCCAACCATCTCATCCTCTGTTGTCCCCTTCTCCTCCCGCCTTCAATCTTTCCTAGCATCAGGGTCTTTTCCAATGAGTCAGCTCTTTGCATCAGGTGACCAAAGTATTGGCGTTTCAGCTTCAACATCAGTCCTTCCAATGAACACCCAGGACTGATGTCCTTTAGGATGGACTGGTTGGATCTCCTTGCAGTCCAAAGGACCCTCAAGAGTCTTCTCCAACACTACAGTTCAAAAGCATCAATTCTTCGGCGTTCAACTTTCTTTATAGTCCAACTCTCATATCCATACATGACTACTGGAAAAACCATAGCTTTGACTAGATGGACCTTTGTTAACAAAGTAATGTCTCTGATTTTAATACGCTGTCTAGGTTGGTCATACCTTTATTTCCAAGGAGCAAGAGTCTTTTAATTTCATGGATGCAGTCACCATCTGCAGTGATTTTGAACCTCAAGAAAATAAAGTCTGACACTCTTTCCATTGTTTCCTTATCTATTTACCATGAAGTGATGGGAACGAATGCTATGATCTTAGTTTTCTGAATGTTGAGTTTTATGCCAACTTTTTCACTCTCCTCTTTCACTTTCATCAGGAGGATCTTTAGTTCCTCTTTGCTTTCTGCCATAAGGGTAGAGTCATCTCCATATCTGAGGTTATTGGTATTTCTCCTGGCAATCTTGATTCCAGCTTGTGCTTCATCCAGCCCAGCATTTCACATGATGTACTCCGCAGGTTAGTTAAATAAACAGGGTGACAATATACAGCCTTGACATACTCCTTTCCCAATTTTGAACCCATCTGTTGTTCCATGTCCAGTTCTAACTGTTGCTTCTTGACCTGCATACAGATTTCTCAGGAGGCAAGTAAGGTGGTCTGGTGGTAGAATCCCAACACACATTGAAAAATTCAAATATTCATTGAACTTTAGCTTTCACCTCTGCATACCATTCATCAATCATATTTTTATTCATGACTCTTGGCTATTATGTTCTTATTTATAAATCTTTAAAGCAGTCACTCTTGACTGGCTTATTAAAGCTGGGACCACCTCAAAGAAGATGATATTAAGAAGAAGTGGCAAGAAGCAGAAGATACTAAGAAGAAGTGGCAAGAATACAAGGAAGAACTGTATAAAAAAAATCTTAATGACCCAGATAACCACAATGGTGTGATCACTAACCTAGAGTCAGACATCCTGGAGTGTGAAGTCAATGGCCTTAGGAAGCATTACCATGAACAAAGTTAGTAGAGGTGATTGAATTCCAGCTGATCTATTTCAAATCCTAAAAGATGATGCTGTTAAAGTGCTGCGCTCAATATGCCAGCAAATTTGGAAAATTCAGCAGTAGCCACAGGACTTTAAAACATCAGTTTTCAACCCAATCCCAAAGAACGGAAATGCCAGAGAATGTTTAAACTACTGCACAATTGCACTCAATTCACATGCTAGCAAGGTAATGCTCAAAATCCTTCAAGTCAGGCTTCAACAATACATGAACCAGAACTTCCAGATGTACAAACTGGATTTAGAAAAGGCAGAGGAACCAGAGATCAAATTGCCACCATCCACTGGATGGTAGAAAGAGCAAGAGAATTGCAAAAAAACATATACCTCTGCTTCATTGACTACACTAAAGCCTTTGACTGCATGGCTCACAACATACTGTGGAAAAATCATAAAGAGATAGGACTAACAAAAGGGGTAGTTACCAAGGGGTAAGATGGGACTACCCATTACCTGCTTCCTGAGAAGCCTGTATGCAGGTCAAAAAGCTACAGTTAGAACCAGACATGCAACAATGGACTGGGTCCAAATTGTGAAAGGAGTTTGTCAAGGCTATATATCGTCACCCTGCTTATTTAACTTATATGTGGAGTGTATCATGAGAAATGACAGACTGGATGAAGCACAAGGTGGATTCAAGATTGCAGGGAGAAATATCAATAACCTCAGAATTGTAGATGACAGTAATCTTATGGCAGAAAGTGAAGAGGAACTAAAAGCTTCTTCATAAAGGTGAAAGAGTGAAAAATCTGGCTTAAAACTCAACATTCAAAAAACTAAGATCATGGCATACAGTCCCATCACTTCATGCAGATAGATGGGAAAGCAATGGAAACAGTGTCAGAATTTATTTTCTTGGGCTCTGAAATTACTGTGGATGGTGACTGCAGCCCTGAAATTAAAAGATGCTTGCCCCTTGGAAGGAAAGCTATGACAAACCCAGAGAGTTTTGTAAAGCAGAGACATCATTTTGCCAACAAAAGTCCTTATTGTCAAAACTACAGTTTTTCTAGTAGTCGTGTACGGATGTGAGAGTTGGACCATAAAGAAGGCTGAGCACCAAAGAATGGATGCTTTTGAACTATGGTGCTGGTGAAGACTCTTGAGAGTCCCTTGGACAGAAAGGAAATCAAATCAGTCAATCCCAAATGGCATCAACTTTGAATATTCATTGGAAGGACTGATGCTGAAGCTGAAGCTGCAATACTCTGGCCAGCTAGTGTGAAGAGCTGACTCATTAGAAAGGACCCTGATGCTGAGAAAGATTGAGGGCAGAAGGAAAAGGGGGTAATAGAGGATGAGATATTTGAATAGCATCATTGACTCAATGGACATGAGTTTGAGCAAACTCCAGGTGATAGTGAAGGACAGGGAAGCCTGGCATGCTGCACTCCATGGGGTAGCCAATTGCTGGACACAACTAAGCAACTGAACAACAACAACAACCATCCTGAAGGTTGCCAATAAGCTTCTATTAATTTATAGAGTGGGAAAAATATATATTTTAAAAATCAACACATAAAAATAAATAGTTGTAAACTGCACTAAAGTGCCACAAAATTACCGATTATGATAAATAATAGTTGGGATGCAATTTACACCAGAAAGATCAGAGAAGATCTTTTGGAAGTAATAGCTTCTGAGTGCAGTCTCTAAAAGTAAGATGACTTTCATATAGAAAGCTCATCTTACTTCCTTTAATCCTAGTCAGTGACTCCTTAATGTTCAGATTGAGGCAAGTGAGATCTTCTGTGCAAGCCTGAATCATTCTTTTCTAGTATCACTATGAAATTTCCCCTCAGTGTACTTCATACAGGAACACTTTTACATTTATTTGTATGCTTATTCAATTAATTCTTGTATTCTCACTAGCTTGAAAGCTTTGTAAGAGAATGATCTCAGTTCCTGGAATCTCCCAATTCCTGATTTTAGCTTCCCTTGAAGTATGGTTTCTTATTTGCACTTGGGTTTCAGAATATAACTGTGCATTCTCATAATAAAATTTATATAATTATTTCATAAGCAAACCCAAGTGAGTTTCTGTTCTGTGCAAAAAAGAGCTTTACAAGATATGGTGTTTTGTTCTATAAAGGTAAGTGTGCCTTTAGGAGTGTTAATGTGAATGAAACAGCTGTCTCATAGGCTCTGCCTATAGACTAACCAGGTTCCCAATCTGTGTTCTACCATTGAATGAGTATACACCTTGCGCCTGTCTTTAAATCACTCTTAGCTACAGTTTCCTAATCTGCAATAGTGTGATAATAATGCCTATCTCAAGGGATGTTGTAAGATTAATTAGATATTGTAAATAAAATATCTACACTGTGTTGCAAATAGATGAGGCTCATAAAATGGTTAATGTGATAGCAAGAGAGTGATTAATGCATGATAAGAGAAATACACAGGGCTGTTATTTACTACAGTCATCCAATAGAAATCTATTGATAATTATTATATACCAATTCTGTGCTTAGTTGTATAATGGAACAGTCACAACCAGGACATAAGCTTGTCACCAAGATGAAAACCAGTTGAATCCATATGAGAATGTATGAAGACAAGAGTTGAAATCAAATCTGTCTCCTGCTATGGAATTGCTGGCCCTTCTCTTCAACTGGCAGGGAGCAATGAATTTTAAGGATTTAAGCTACATTTTCCCTAATAGATCCTTTATTTTATGATGCCATTTTATTCTGTAATATCTAAGCAGCTATCAGAATGACTAAGAGGAATAAAATGCCAAAATGTCATTTCAAAATTTTTAATTTAAAACAAGATATACATATCAAATAGAAAAAGTAGCAGACTTGCCAAATGTTTTTTAGACACTCCATAGTGATCAAGTTATTTCCACTGTTTATTGGAGAGAGAACATGAAGAAATTATTTTAAAACAAAATGGGACTTCACAGGTTCCCAAAAGAAGACCTGCATTAGCAAGAAGAAGTTAAGAGAAGAGGTTAACTTTAGAATTCATAAATCTGGAATAGATAAAGAGGATGCAATATATATTATCTATATTTGCAATATATATATATGTGTGTGTGTGTGTGTGTGTGTGTGTCTGTGTGTGTGGTGTTGTTGTTGTCCAGTTGCTAAGTTATGTACAACTCTTTGTGACCCCATGGACTGCAGCATGCCAAGGCTTCCCTGTCCTTCACTATCTACCAGAGTTTGTTCAAGTTCATTCTACTATATATAGTGGAATACTACACTCAGCCATAAAAAAGAATGAAATAATGCCATTTTCAGCAACATGAATGGACCTAGAGATTATCATATTAAGGAAGTCATACATAGATAAATATCATATGATATGCTTATATGTGGAGTCAAAAATGATACAAATAAACTTATATACAAAACAGAAATAGACTCAGACATAGGAAAAAAAAACGTATGGTTACCAAAGGGGAAAGAAAGGGGAGAGATATATTTGGAATTTGAGATTAACAGATACTGATTACTATATACAAAAGAGATAGCCAACAAGGATCTACCGTATAGCACAGGGAACTACATTCAATATCTTACAATAACCTATAATGGAAAAGAATCTGAATCACTTTGCTGTACACTTTAAACTTTGTAAATCAACTAAACTTCAATTAAAAAGAAAACATTAAAAAAAACAATAATAAAAAGGATTCCTACATATGAATAAGGATGCAGGGATTTTATTGGCCCTTTGAGATAACTCTAGGCCAAAGGGACTCACAATTCAGTTCACCTGTAGATATAATGTTCCTAGCTGGCCAGGAGGTTTCACCAGCATTGGTCAGATGATTGGACTTGACAGACAGCATGCAAAATGCCAACCCGATGCCTAGGGTGGAAGCTTATATACCATCTGAAACACCTAAGATACTCACAGAAACCACTGCTGTAGATAGTATAGGCAGTTCTTTATCTCATCATCAGGGCTTGTGACTAGGAAATATATTTTGAGGAAGTTTTATAGTTAAACCAATCTTCAGAAGTTATTTTAGCAAAAGGGGTAAAAGAAAGTAGAAAACAAAATAACAGTAACAAGAGTGCCTTTACTGAATAAGTATTATTAGTGTTAACAAAAAAAATGCACTAAAAATATCAAGGTTGAAGAAAGTCCTCACAGCAAACCTGTTAAGACTGAGGGTCATCAAGCTGTGATTCAAAAAACACAAGAACACAGAATCAAACAACATATTGAGAGGGCTTCTGCCTGCCCACATTCTGGATCAGGAGGTAAAACAAAGCTGGCATATGTCTTAGCAAAATCATCCTAGCATGGGGTTTAAAAGGGAAAAAGAAATAAATACTACTCATCAAGAGTTTATTTTTCAAGAGATGGGAAATTGTTTCCAAAATAAAAATCCCCTAAAAATCTGAAAATAAAAACTTTAGCATAAAAAGTTATTTCATTGTTTCAATTCATTGCAGAATTTCTAGATGTTTATTAGCTCACCTTTTAAAATGAATCCCTTGTAAGCTGATTTTAGCAAATTCTTTGCAAAGTTTTAATGTGGGATGAGTCATATTTAATTGCCACTGTACATTGGCTTTTTGAAAAATCCTGTCTAAATACAACTGTCAGACACAGAAACACCCATTTTTGCATAAGAAGTGTCACTTGCTAGATCACAACAACAACATTTTTTTTTTCTGAAAAAAAATGCAGAAAATATTCACATTATGGGCACTCTTCCTACAAAAACTGAGGCATAGGATTATTACTTTTCATACTTCTCATTTTCTAGTTTAAAAGTCCCATAGACAGTTGCATCTGAACTTGTTAATTTGGGTTTTTTAGTTTTTCAACTGCAGGGAATTCTCCAATATTATAAACTGCAGTTTACGGTATTCAAGCTTGTCCAGCTGGGGTAATAAATATTTTGGCTACACCTGCTCTGCAAAGTTGAAGAGATGGTTCTTTGCAGTTAGAGAAGTTCTCAACACTATGTTTCTTACACCTCTGACAATATTGTTGGCTGGGAAATTATTTCCTTCAGAGCCAGAAGTATGAACTTTGCAGCTTTAGCCCAAGTAACTATATATTATTTTAATGATCAATTATTTATTACAAACTCCCAATTTCTGAATTCCTAGTGTTAGTTGCTCAGTCATGTCTGACTCTTTGAGACCACATGACTATACCCGCCAAGCTCCTCTGTCCATGGAATTCTCCAGGCAAGAATACTGGAGTGGGTTGCCATTTCCTACTCCATTTCCTACTAAATTCCTAATTAGAGTGCAAAAGAAGATACACCATGGTAGACTCTTTCATTTTTGCTATTAGGCCTCTCTGAATTAAACAAACACTGGATACATTAAACCGCATCTTCATCTGATGGCTTCAGAGAAATTTGCAGAGAAATATAGAAATATAATCAGCTCTAAGACAGATGTATATGCAAAGCACTATGGGAATACTGAAACACAAATGGATCAGAACAAAGACACAATGAAGTTTGAGGCTCCCAACTGGAGGACATGGTTTAGAAAAATATCTCTCTTTCATTGAAGCCCCATCAGCTCATAGAACTCATGGTTAGATAGGTGGGGAGGAGGTAAGGAGAGAAAGAGAGGGAAAGAGGATGGATTAAGAAACAGAAATACAAAAGTCTTAGATGCATGCCTAGAAATCTAAGACCTATACAAAGGACATGGGCATGGCTTTTGGCTTGTGGGATCAAATAGGGTTTTAAAGCAGTTGTACTGTCAGAGAAACTTCCAATCAATCAGCAGGAAACAGGCTAAAGGACTGTTCATTTCCAAAGGAGGTCAAATTCTTCAATGCCCATTTCTGATATGGTCATGGAAGATGACAGAGGAGAAAAAAATATTCTGGAATGAAGAGATAAGGACCCCAACCAGACAGCAGTGCTAGAGTCTCAGCAAAGGCTATTCAGGATCTTCTCCATGTCTCTCCAAGGGGAATTCAGGAATCCCTGGCAGAAAATGGGCACTAGACATGAAACACACAAGTGTGCTCTGGATCATCACCCTATTGTTTCTGTCTAGAGCCAATGTTTTGCTTTCATGGGCTTCTTGGATTACATTGAGCCCATTCAGATAATCCAGGGTCTTTGTTTTAAGGTTAATAATCTAAATTACATTTGCAAAGCTTCTTCAACATGTAACAAAACTTGTTTATACTTTCCAGATTTTAGAGCAGAAACGTAGCTGGTGAGTAGGTGGAGAGTGGTGTGGGGAGGGGATGCACCTAGTCTACCACACCAGTAATCCTGGGCTTTGTGCTTGGTGCCATATGCCTGGATACAATTATTGGATTGTCTTCCTTAGAGAGCGAGAGAGAGTGAGAGAGAGTAACATGTCACTAAAAGAAGAGACAGTAAGCTTAATGCTTGGTGACCAGAAAAGCAAATTTTCATTAGACCTTTTTGCCAAGTATTTCTGACCTTCTGATTGCATGATGGAGTAGAATATTTGAGTGACTGAATAGAGACATTTAAACAATTCTATCAGACATTTCCTGCAGACCCCAAATGGGATGACTTTAAGCCAGAGGATTTGGACATTTTTTATTACAGTAGATTGAATGTGATTTTGCCAGATGAAACAACTTGCATGGACCTAGAGGGTATTATGTTTAGCAAAATGTCAGACAGAGAAGGGGTTTCCAAGGTGTCTCAGTGGTAAAGAACCCGCTTGCCAATGCAGGCGACATAAGGGATGCAGCTTCAACCCCTGGGTCAGGAAGATCCCTTGGAGGAGGTAGTGGCAACCCACTCCAGTATTCTTGCCTCGAGAATTCCATGGACAGAGGAGCCTGGCGGGCTACAGTCCATGGGGTTGCAAATAATTGGATGCAACTGACAGACTAAGACTTAACTAACAATGATAATACAAATTAGACCAAAAGGATATGTCATTATCTCTTCACAAGGTTGCCTAAAATTTAAAAAAAAAAATTAACAACAAGCATTGACCAGGAGGTTAACCAATAGTAATTCTCATCCATTGGTTATGGGTATGAGAATCATACATTTTGTGATGAGGAATGCAATGTGTTAATATTCAGGAAAGGTACTAAATTAACATTCGTTTTTGTGGTTGTAGTTCTGGTGATTGTGGTTGTTATTCTCAGGCTTTTCCTGACTCTTACGGATAACATTTGTCATATTCTTTCACTCAATATCCAGTCATCATTTTCTATTTTGTGCCACATACTGTGGTAGATTCTAAAAATACAGAGATGGATGAAAAATTGTTACAGTTCCTGAGTTCAAATTGCATAGTGCTTAATGGAATTAATCAGTTCTTTTTTTTTTCCTATTTTTGATCTTGTTTCTTCATACAGCTTCATATCATAAACTTGCTAATACCTATAACTTTTTGAATAATTAATATATGCCAGGAAAAGAGAGAGGATGTCAGCAAAAATAAAACAAAAGCTTCTGGGAAAGCATAAAGGTTTAAAGATGATTAACAAGTTCTTCCATATTCCTTTCACATTTTACTCTGAAATTTCAGACATTATTTTTTTTGGAAGAGTTCATTGCATACAGCAAGCATAGCAAAACGAAGGAAAATCAGAAGGAAGGAAATTTGCTAAATCTCTCAAAGACTCCTCTTCATCCTGTACAAAATACTACTGTGTTATTAATCAGATACTATATTTACCTCTTTAAGTGCCTCATTTATCATCAGGCAATGAATTTCAGCATCCTTTGAATTTTAATGATGGGAGGAAAATAAAATCCCAAATACTTTAAGATGGCTTCTTCATACTCATGTTACAAATGAGAAAACCTGAAGACAAGGAGGCTTAGTGGAAGGTCTGAAGTTACAAAGCTGAAAAGTAACTATGTTTAAACTCTTTATGCATGTGTGCATACTCAGTTGTACTCTTTGTGGTCTGCATGTACTCTTTGCGTGTCTGACTCTGCGATCCCATGGACTATAGACCACAAGGCTCCTCTGTCCATGGGATTTCCCAGGCAAGAATACTGGAGTCTGTCACCATTTCCTTCTTCAGGGCATCTACCCAATCCATGGATCAAACCAGTGTCTCCTGGGTCTCCAGCATGGGCAGGTGGATTTTTTTACCACTGAGTCAACTGTGAAGCTCTTAAAGTCTCTTATGCTGATTTTTGAAAAATTATAAGAATTATTCCTACGGGTCCTTTTGACTGTGTGGATCAGAACAAACTGTGGAAAATTCTTAAAGGGATGGAAATATCATACCACCTTACCTGCCTCCTGAGAAATCTGCATGAAGGTCAAGAAGCAACAGTTAGAACTAGACATGGAAAAACAGATGAGTTCCAAGTCAGGAAAGGAGTACATCAAGGTTGTATATAGTCACCCTGCTTATTTAACTTATATGCAGAGTACATCATGCAAAATGCTGGGCTGGATGAAGCACAAGCTGGAATCAAGATTGCTGGGAGAAATATCAATAACCTCAGATATGGAGATGATACCACCCTTATGGCAGAAAGTGAAGAAGAACTAAAGATCCTCTAGATGAAATTGAAAGAGGAGAGTGAAAAAATTGGCTTAAAACTCAATATTCAGTAAATGAAGATCATGTCATCCGGTCCCATCACTTCATGGCAAATGGATGGGAAAACAATGGAAACAGTGTCAGACTTTATTTTCTGGGGGTTCAAAATCACTGCAGATGGTGACTTCATCCATGAAATTAAGAGACGCTTGCTCCTTGGAAGAAAAGATATGACTGACCTAGACAGCTTATTAAAAAGCAAAGACATTACTTTGCCAACAAAGGTCCATCTAGTCAAATCTATGGTTTTTCCAGTAGTCATGCATGGATGTGAGAGTTGGACTATAAAAAAAGTTGAGTGCTGAAGAACTGATGCTTTTGAACTGTGGTGTTGGAGAAGACTCTTGAGAGTCCCTTAGACTGCAAGGAGATCAAAGCAGTCAATCCTCAAGGAAATCAGGCTTGAATATTCTTTGGAAGGACTGATACTGAAGCTGAAGCGCCAATGTTTTGGCCACCTGATGCAAAGAACTGGTCTGAAAAGACCGTCATGTTGGGAAAGATTGAAGATAGGAGGAGAAGGGTACAACAGAGGATGAGATGGTTGGATGGCATCACCAACTCGATGGACATGAGTTTGAGTAAGCTCCAGGAGTTGGTGATGGACAAGGAAGCCTGGTGTGCTGCAGTCCATGGGATTACAAAGAGTCAGACATGACTGGGGGACCCAACTGACTGACTGAGATTGCTAAGATATTTTCTGGTTGAGCAAAAGTTTCTGTTGATAGAATCAGATGACAGATTGGTTTCTAAGCCAAACAGCTGATAAAGTTATTAAATATTAACTTTAAGTCTCTGCTGTCATACATGGTAACATACTTTCCATTTTATTAGCAACATATCATCCTAGAAATGGAAAAATAACACTTGGAAACAGATTCCAATACCCCTTCCTCAACAGCAATAATTATACTGAAGTACTCTCTGTAAAGGTGGCTCAGTCGTAAAGAATCTGCCTGCAATGCAGGAGACACAGGGGATGTGGGTTCAATCCCTGCAAAGGGAAGATCCCCTGGAGGAGAAAATGGCAACCCACTCCAGTATTATTGTCTGGAGAATCCCATGGACAGAGGAGACTGGCGGGCTAGAGTCCATGAGGTCACGAAAGAGTTGGACACGACTTGGTGACTAAACAACAACAACACTCCCTGTAAATGCAACAGAGGCAGTGTACTTCAACCAAATAGATAAGGTGCCAGGTATCCGGAGAATCTAATGAAGAAGCAAAATGAGAGTTCTAAAGAGGAATAATGACAAAGCACAAATCAGCAAACCCTCCCTGACGCTGCACAGTAATTGGATGAAATAAGTATAGCTCACAAAGTTAGCTTAATGACTTCATCTTTTTCGTTTTAAGAAGCACAAGATCTACCGTAGTAAAATGCAACAGTTTTGGCTAAGGTGTGATATTCTGTGGTATAAAACTAGGTTAGAACCATGTAGATATAGAAAATCAAGTTTTCATATATGCAGCAGGTTCTAGTAAAATTTAAGTAGTTCAGACGTCATGTTGTATTATGACTCCACCAAAATAGAGTAAAATTTCTGGAATAATTTTGATCTATCCTGTGAGCATGCATAACTGCACACAGAGACAGACCCACCTGAATGCACAGAAACAGTTCCTGTCCTCACCAGACTGACCATCACCTGGGAGCATAGAGGCAGCACAGCATGGACGTTCAGTGGAAAATCTCTACAGCTAAGAATCTTGGTTTCAAAGACCAGTCTTTACTCCCCAGCTATGCTGCTGCTGCTGCTGCTGCTGCTGCTGCTGCTGCTGCTAAGTCACTTCAGTCGTGTCCGACTCTGTGCGATCCCATAGACGGCAGCTCACCAGGCTCCGCCGTCCCTGAGATTCTCCAGGCAAGAACACTGGAGTGGGTTGCCATTTCCTTCTCTGATGCATGAAAGTGAAAAGTGAAAGTGAAGTTGCTCAGTCGTGTCCGACTCTTAGCAACCCCATGGACTGCAGCCCACCAGGCTCCTCCGTCCAAGGGATTTTCCAGGCAAGAGTACTGGAGTGGGGTGCCATTGCCTTCTCCACCTCAGCTATGAACATGAGTCAAATCACTTAATCTCTGGGTGCCTCAGTTACCTTAAAATGAGGAAAATAAAAATAATTTGTTCAGCATTGCTTAATCTTGAATGATTTAATTTATTTAAAGTTTTTAGGACAGTCCTGGAACGTTGTTGAGTATAACTGTTACTATTATCAATTAATACTCTTAAAGAGAGATATGAGCCAAATAATATTACTGATGTGATAAAGATAATTAAGGGTATGCTTTGTCATTTCACTTCTCATATCTATATTCACAAATATACTTCATCTGAAGAATCTTTGTTTAAAAAATATTCCAAAAAAATTTAGATTAAAATAGTACAATATCCATTCATGATAACCTCATTTGTCAGCCTTTCAAAGGCTGAAATGGAGCTGTAGATAACAGCCTCAAGCACTGTAAACATAGAAGTTTTCCAGGTCAAGATCTTATAGATCTGGTTCTCTGGTGCATCTATATGGAAACACAGAAAGGAATAGAGCAGACAGAAAAGAAATATTTTTGAATTTCTCTGGAGTGTGAGAAGACTTGAGAAACATACTCCAGCTTCAAAAGAAAATGATTGGAATTTAAAGACATCTGGTTTTGCCATATTTTTTATATGATTGTTAGTCATGGATTTAAACCAATAAACTCCCAGAGAGATTAAACAGCTTTGCAGCCAGATGCTGAGCTTGGTGCTTGGCGTGTAATAACTTGAGGAAGTTACCAACTCTGAAGTGAGCAGGGGAGTCTGCTAGTGCTCCTCAGCTCCTAGAGACAAAAATAGGGAGAGTGTGAGTGTTTCAGTGCCTCTTGTGTGTGTGTCCACGTGTCTTGTCGTGTCTTTATATGTATCTAGGGAGGGAGAGTTAAATATCTTTTAGCTACACAATGTTTTGCATCCTTAGGCTAACTGGTCATATAAACATGTAGCTAATGAAAGAGCCACAGGAGAAAATTAGGCGATTCCCTGAGAAACAGAACAAATGCATGCTAGAAAGGTCATGGTTTCCAACTCATATATCATGTTGGTTTGCTCTAGATTTTCCTTTTCTCTAAAATACAAATGTCATAACTTCTCGACAGGACTGAAGCCCACAGGCATCTCTGTTCATGGAATTCTCCAGGTAAGACTACTGGAGTGGGTAGCCATTCCCTTCTCCAGGGTATCTTCCTTACCCAGGGATTGAACCTGGGTTTCCCACAGAGCAGACAGATTCTTTACTGTCTGAGCCCCCAGGAAAGCCTTTATATTATTGGGTTGGGCAAAAGGCTCATTCACATCCAGAATGAACCTTTTGGCCAACCCAACGTACTCATTAGGAAATCTTCTTTTCCAATATTGCATTTACAAATCCCACCATGGGTCTAACGTTTCCTCAATAGCACAGCACAAAAGAGGCCAATGAGAAGACATAAGAACACAAATAAAGAAGAGGTTGTTCAAATTGTGGCTTACGCTAGAGCTGATGGACTTTGAGGCCAGTAATGTAGCCTTGCTTTGAAAATCCTACTCAGTATTCTGTAATAAGCTATATGGGGAAAACAATCTGAAGAAGACTAAGTGTATGTATATGTATAACTGAATCACTTTGCTGTACACCTGAAACTAACACAACATTGTAAATCAACTCTGCTCCAATATAAAACAAGATAAGTAAGAAGGGAAATTCTTAGTAAAATTTAATGACGCACAACGCTCGCTATCAGAGGCTCTTGTTCGTACTCTTGACTGAGTCTCTCCATGTCAACAACTACACAATAGGAAAAAGATGCAGCTCATTATTTGATAATGGAGATGACAGTAGGTTGTGTTATACAGTATATATCACTGTGATGAGACCTATTATTTGGCACTATCTGAACTGTGGATAACTTAAGTCATCAGCAAGATTTCTCCCACCCACGTTTGGGTTACTTCCTTTTTTCCTTAAGACTGGTGTACACTTCTCTGGGCGCCATATATGTAACACTTCTCTTAAGCTGCATGGTATGATTTAATTTTGTTATAGTTTGGAGAGGGCAAGGACTAAGGTGGCCTACTAAATTTGATTACTTTCAGATTCACAGTTCTTATTTCAGTGATATGAATCTAACTTTTGGCATTTTCTCTATTGGAATAATCTGCAGACTAGAATATTATTATTATTTTTTTCTTCCAGGAGAAATTATGATATATGCATCTGAAAGATTCCCAGGGAAAGAAAGAATATATTGTAAAAAGTATCTGGAGGCTTTCTGAGCGGAGAGGAAACAAGAGGACCCACCATTCTTTAATAATTTTACCACCAACAGGAAAATTATCAATGTTTGGAAACATTTTCAGTTATTAGGACTGGGGAAGTGCTGCTTTCCCAGGTGGGGCAGTGGTAGAGAATCCAGCTGGGTGGAGAAGATCCCTTGGAGGAGGAAATGGCAACCCACTCCAGTATTCTTGCCTGGAGAGTCCCATGGACAGAGGAGCCTGACGCGCTACAGTCCATGGAGTCGCAAAGAGTTGGGCACGACTGAGCACAGAGTGCTGCTGACAGCTGTGACTAGAGGCCAGTGCTGTTACCAAACACCCTGCAATACACAGAGCTCAAAAGCAAGAAGTTTCTTCTTATAACATGTCAGTCCTATTGTGGTTGAGAAACCCTGTTGCCACTTAAAATTAAAAAAACCTGATACAGTTCAGAGTTGTCATGACATATAAGAAACTCAGTTCATAGCAATACATGACGTTTTTGCTCATCTGCGCTTGTTAGGTTTTTGAGCCTTATATTCTGGATTCACTTGGTAAGTCACGGAGTTTTAACTCTAGACATTCCATTATAAAGTGTTATCAATTCAAACCATACACCAAGAAATGGGTTGATGCAAGACACATGGAAACATTGATCTTTGGATTTTCTTTTGAAAGTGTTTCATGATTGATGCATTTCTCCTAATTAATTTTAGGGGTAGTCACAAAAAAATTATTCCAAATATAATTTAAGTAAGATATCAAATTTCTAATTTCCATGAGCAATTAAATTAGGACTTTTTGCCTTGTAGGCATAATAAGGCCACATGGTGCTGCTGCTGCTGCTAAGTCGCTTCAGTCGTGTCCGACTCTGTGAGACCCCATAAACAGCAGTCCACCAGGCTCTGCTGTCCCTGGGATTCTCCAGGCAAGAACACTGGAGTGGGTTGCCATTTCCTTCTCCAATGCATGAAAGTGAAAAGTGAAAGTGAAGTTACTCAGTCGTGTCCGAGTCTTCGAGACCCCATGGACTGCAGCCTACCAGGCTCCTCTAACTCATCTTTTAAAAATAGTCTTTGGGTGTAGATGTTAAATGTATTTCCATGAGGTAGAACCAAAATTAAATGAGGGGGCAAGCTCTATAATATTAAAAGAAATATATTGCTAGAATTAGTTATTGACCGTAGACTGGATCGCCTTGCAGGGGAGTCTCATCTTATGCACTGTCTCATCTTACTCATTGTCCAGGGACTTCAATCACATCCATCCTCTTAGGTGGTATACTTGGCTTAGGCAGCCAAAAATGTTCCTCCCAGTCTGGAGTTAATAATTCTGATTATATCTCTTAGTTGTGAGAGGACACAGAAGTCAGTAGCAGACCCAGAAAGCATGCTTGTGCTATCATGAAAAGTGAGAGCGTCAGTTGCTCAGTCATGTCCAACTCTTTGTGACCCCATGAACTGTAGCCTGCCAGGCTCCTCTGTCCATGGAATTCTCCAGGCAAGAATACTGGAGTGGGTTGCCATGCCTTTCTCCAGGGAATCTTTCCAACCCAAGGATTAAATTCCGGTCTCCTGCATTGCAGGCAGACTACTGTCTGCAGCACCAGGAAAATCCTTGTGGATAATAACTAATTATAAAGCTTCTGTCACAATTACTTTTGCTGAATTCAAGGAAGGTCTGATATGGAATCGGGATTCATAAATATATGGAGATGGAAATAAAACATGTTTGCATGCAGGTGCATGTGTGTGTTTCCCATCTCTTTACTGACAGGTATTTGACAGATTCAAAAGTCTTTATTTTTAAGGCTATTATAAATGTGGAACTAAGCTTCACATTAATAGCAAGGGAGACTGTAGGACTTAGAGTCATAGTAAAGTGAAAATGACTAACATCAGAATCTTCCCTAAAAACCAGTTTGAACAGGAGAGGAGACAGAAATAGCAAAAACTATGGTAGTTCAAAGATAATTAGAGGTGAGTAGGAAAGTTACAGGGCTTTCCAGGTGGTCCAGTGGTAAAGAATCCGCCTGCAGGGAAGGAGATGTGGGTTCCATCTCTGGGTCAGAAAGATCCCCTGGAGGAGGAAATGGCTACACGTTCTGGTGTTCTTGCCTGGAGAATCCCTTGGACAGAGGAGCCTGGTGGGCTACAGTCCATGGGGTCGCAGAGTTGGACACGACTGATACCCACACACGATGAAAGTTATAGGCGATCCTCACACAACATTTGAGGAGGGACACATCCTACTGGGTCTAAAGTGACGTGTACCCCATCAGTCATTTTGATCATTGGAATAAAACATATCAATTCAACTTTAATACAAAATGTGGAACTATTTTATTGAAGAACATCAATTAATTGATTTGATTTCATGTAGGCTCAGACAATTATTTTAAATCAGGCTTCCATTAAATTAGTATTCAAGTCTAATTCCTATCATGTGATGTTTACTTCACCAAAATATGGCAAACAAATTAGTTTCTGTATTTTGGATAAATACATCAAAGCACCTAAAGACTCAAAGCAGAAGGTACAGAAATCTGAAGTTCCTTTATTCATTCAAAGCTAAAAGTTTGCCTTTCTACTTCCTACTCTCAGTTTGAGATAACTGATCAGGAAGATTGGAGAGAAAGACAAAAATCTCAAATATATTTTTGCAATTTCTTCTGATGCTCTAGTCTATCTGAGTGGGAGTCAGTTTCATAGCTGATGGTTAAGAGTTCATTACTCTTCATACTAAAAACTGAGCATCAACTTTTTTCTGAGGAATGAAGGCCACAAAGTAAGATGCTTCTTTAACATGTGTTTGTGTGTCAGCTGATACGTAAGTGGTTCTTCTATTGTGGTCTGGGCCAGCAGTATCAATACCAGCTGTGAACTTGTTAGAAATGCAAATCTGTGGGCTCCATCTCAGACCTACTGGATTAGAATCTCTGGGTGGCAGGGCTCAGTAATCTGTGTCTTAAAGAGTATTGGGTGATTCTGGTAGGTTCTGAAGTTCAAGAACCATTGTGTTATGTGGATTAAAAAATGGCCTCTGACCCCACAGAATCTACAGATTCTAAGGAAAATAATTGTGAAAGCATTTATATTTCAGTGAAGCCATTTGCAAGATACAAGGGGAAAATAATACATTTTTCTTAGATCAGGAAAGACTTCACAGAGGACACTGCATTTCAATCACAAATTGAGAGAGTAGGAGTTTTTCAGAAAAAGTAAAAGAGGCATTCTGTTCTAAAGAGAGGTAAATTTAATGATCACACACAATTAGGCAAGGATTTTGTGGTGGTTGAGGTCCTACAGAATCTTCAGTAGAATCCTTTGCTCTTGATCTAGTTTTCAGAACTTCATGGCTAAATGCATATCTGTTTGAAGCGTTGACTATATACTAGGAATATCTAGAAGACGAAGCAGGGGAGCCAGACTCTACAGGAGAGCAGTGTGACACAGTGGTTTAAAGTTTCATTCAGAGAAAGAATGCAGCACAAATACTAATTTTTGTGCACTTGGATCTTAATATGTGTGTATGTGCTCACAGTTGTATTGATTCTTTGCACCCCATGGACTATAGCCCACCAGACTCCTCTGTCCATGGGATTTTCCAGGCAAGAATACTGGACATGGTTGCCATCTCCTACTCCATGGTTCTTAATATTTAGGTATAATTAACACTTGAGTGTCCACAGATAAGTTGCTTCATTTCTATGATTTAATTTTCTTACATGTAAGTGGAAATAAGATTACCTCCACTATAGGGCTATGGCTTGATGGAATGGTTAATTGAGGTAATACATGCAATATATCTGTCTTTTAATTTATAAGTTTCTCTGCTGATTTTACATTAGAATAAATATCTTAAATAATAGTATCTGCTACACACTTCATGGAAAAATTACCAAACAATTAAGACATAAAATATTATCACTGTGAACAGAAAGCAGGATGATAATTTAATGAAAATGAAATCTGTGTTCACATACACATATACATGCAAATACTTACACCCATGCATGCATAATTAGTAATGCCCTTGAAAGAGAAAAAAGATCTTCTATCTACCTGACACAGATTTTACAAACTGACTGACAGCTATTGCATGTATGTGTATGTGAGTGTGTGTGTGTGTGTGTACATGTAGCTCAATATTACCATAGACTGGATATTCACATTGTTTTCCTGACAACCATGCAAGCATTGTCTAAGTATCCCATGGCTGTGAATGATTGTACAACACACATTTAATCCCATTGTTTTAAGAACGAACATCCACAAGCCTGAATTAATGGATCAATTTGATTTGAGGGACATATTAGTCTCTGCTGGGGAATGCATAACCACTTAGTAATGGGCTAGGATAGTTAAAGCTGATTTTAAAAAGAAAAAAAATAAATTTAAAAGTCTTAGTGATAAGGAAGTACAAAAAATGTGACCAATCTGAGGGACACAATTGATTTGGGCAGTTTGTAATCATAAATTTGTCATAAACCAGTAGGGTCTTTCTTTAAGTTCTGTTCCATAAACCTGCTATAGAACAACTGCCATCCAGGTGAAATTAAATGCAACAATATATTCATTGTGAAGGTAGGAGATTGCAGCATGATGAAATCTGCTATTAACTTTCAGCATGTCTTATACTTGTCAAATATACATTGGCTCCAGTCTTAAAAACTGGCTGGATAATTTCATGTCATAACAAGTATTTCATGACAGCAGGTAAAGAAGATAAGTAAATTTCAGGCTTTGGGGCATAAACTGATCATCTAGAGATCACAGAAATATGCAGTATAGGAAGTAGGCTGCTGTCTCTGACCTTGGAAACCTGAGTCTGTCCTCATTTGCTGATGACTTAACCATCTCTATGGGCTTCTCTGGCGGTTTGGTTAGTAAAGAATTCGCCTGCAATGCAGGAGACCCAGGTTCAATCCCTGTGTCTGGAAGATCCCCTGGAGAAGGAAATGGCAACCTACTCTAGTATTCTTGCCTGGGAAATCCCATGGACAATGGAGCCTGGTGGATTATAGCCCATGGGGCCATAAGAGTCAGACACAACTTAATGAACAAACCACTACCACCAACCCATCTCCATGGCAACAGTAGTTCTCTCTTGGTGATGCTACTACCTTTCTATCATTGGCCAGGCATTGTACTGAATCTAGCTTTTCTGCACAAATTCGGCCTTTGGCATTGGGATACTGATTAAGGTCCTGCAGTCTTCAACAGTACAGAATTAGAAATTATTCACTGTATCAACAATCAGTTTCTTATCCTACAATTTTAGAGAAAAAATTAGTGACGCCCCAAATAAACTACCATGACATTTGGACAAAATGGTTCTTAGCTATTGTGTGCTCTTAGAATTAAGTTACATTACTTGATGGGAATCTCCTAGGAATATCTTTGCTCTACAGTGTTATGGGAATGTAGAGTGGGTGGCTGTGGAAACAGGAATTCTTAGGAACAAAATTAGGGGAAAAGAGGAGTGGGGAAAAAAAAACTGCACAAAATCTTTTTGCTTGTTAAAATATTGCATATTACTATAGCTAAAATTTATTGGTAAATGCTAGAAATCATTTGACTTTATTTGATCTTGTCTTATTAAGTAGGTACTAGTTATCTAGTACTACGCAGATTTAAAATATGAATTTAGACAAATTAAATAGTATTGCAAGGTCATGTCCCTAACATATAGCAGGATCAGGATTCAACGTCATACCTGATGGGTCCAACACTCAAACTGTTCTTACTATACTATTCTGTTGGAAAACCATCTGGAAGGAACACTAAGATCCTCCTAAAATCAGATACCTCAGACCCAGTGGAAAAAATAGACTTCCTATGCTTGATCTTTCAGCTCTTACATTTCTTCTCTTTAGAGTCAGACCATATTGGTTGGTATATTCTCAACCTTTCTTTCCTCTTTTTTTCTTTTTGGTCACCAGGGATTGTTTTAATCAAATTAGAAATCCATTCCTGACAGGTTTATTATATTTTTTCTATAAACAGTTCATTACCTACTAGATTTCCACTGGGCTCCTTTTAATAAATTCCGGAAATTCCCAAGCAAAAGTAAACCACTCGTGGCACACCCCCAGTGTTAAAAACATTAAAATAAAAAACAACAACAAAAAACTATTACCACATTCTTTTGTATATTTGTGTATTACTTCATGTATTAATTAGGTATATTTCCAAAAATTGGCAGCATGATACAGATAAACAAACATATTTAATTATACCATCTGTTCAACAATACTTCAGTATAAACTCCTACAGCTCTGAAATCAAAGTTATTCTCAGAGGCAGGGCTGGGCTTCCACAGGCATGGGATTCTAATATATGCTCACGTGGGCAACAGATGCATGTTCTTGCCATTTCAGGGATGTCTGAAAAGTCTTCCTTCTGACGCCGAGAATGAAATCTAAGAGAACAATGATTCATTCTTTTTACTGGGGAAAAATTAAGTCATCTCAAGGAGAGCTATATCAGTAATCAAACCCTGGTTAAAAAACAGAGAAAACTTTTTCCTCTGTTTAGGGAGCTCCCTTTGGAGCTGTCAAGCCCTATCTATCTAACTCAAGTAATTTTGAACATATGTCAGATGGATTAAGATTCAGGGACATTTAGAAAATTGAAAACCTGCAGGAGTGACTTATGTCATGTGGCAGCAAATAAGGATATCCAAATGGTCCCTAAGATGTTCTCAGCATCTCAATCCAGCATTTAACAATATCTTGAAAAATGCAGCTGTGTTGGGAGCAAGGAGAAGGTAATGAAAACTTCTTGAACTTGTGAATCAGACTGACCTGGGTCAAATTCCGATGCTTTCACTGAGCAGTCATTGGACTTTGGCTGATTTCATCAATCCTCCCAGATTTGGCTCTTTATCTGTAATGTGGAGGCAAGAATTCCTACCTTATAGGAGTGTAGTGAAGATTAAATGAAATAGTTATAAAATAACTTAGTGAGTTTGTTCAATTGCATTGGGTCGTCCTCTATTGCCACTAGTATTTCTGGTAGGCTGCGGGTTACTATAGGCACCCCAAAGGAAATTCGAATTAGCAATTATTTGCAACTATTATTCTTTCCATCACTTATTCTTTTTTCTTGCATTCTTATTCTCTCTTTAGTTTTCCTCCCTCTTATTTTATGATATCAGAAGTGCCAAAGTCTCAGTATAACACTTTAGGCTCTTTGAAGTAAAAATATTATTTAAGTGTAAATACTAAACAAATATGTGATAATGCAAAATATCTCTTACCAGATGGGGCTCACCAGCTACTCTTAAATTGGAAATCTCACATACATAATTCTAATGTGGGTTGCTTCCTTGGGTTAATCATCCTAGAAAGCCCTTAAGTTCCACTGGAGATAATTAAACTCGTCTATATTATCGTGTCATGTATATCTGCATCTGTTGACTTGCTGGTTTGATTCAACGTGCAATTAGTCATGATGAACTTTACTACCCAGCAATAGCTGACGTACTCTGAATATTATTGTTGGTATACATTCTGTTTCACAATAAAATCCTGCATTTGACCACAGTATGAAAGAGAGTTGAAGAAACAAAAGCACATAAAATTGACCTTTTTTAAATTTTATTCTTTCTCTCAGATTTCCTCACTTTTGTTTTTATGTCAGTTTATATACACTAATAAGGGAAACCCTGGTGACTCAGACAGTAAAGAATCTGCCTGCAATGCAGGAGACATGGGTTTGATTTCTGGGTCAAGAAGATCCCCTGGAGAAGGAAATGGCAACCCACTCCAGTCTTGCCTGAAGAATTCTATGGAAGGAGGAGCCTGGTGGGCTATAGTCCTTGGGCTCACAAAGAGTCGGACATGACTGAGCGACCAACACACTACTATATACTAATGCACAATCCATGTACAACAAAACCATTTAATAATACTAAAAAGACAAGAGATTTCTGATCTGGGTGTGAATGAGTCACCTCTCCTAATAAAACATCCCCAATTCCTAATGGAGCTACTCATTAAAAGAGGTGAAAAGTTTAACTCAGATACCACAGATTTCTCGAGACTCTTGTCCCTTTCTTCTGACACTTCTTTGGCAGGAATTACAAATAGTGACCTAAGGATAGACACAGTCATGTGTTCCTTTCAGTTTGTTTTTTTTTTTTTTCGTAAAAGGTTCATCCGCTTCCCCCTTATGGTGCTTTCATTTCTAACTTCTTATTTACTCCCTTAATTTAGTCCTTTAGGAGGGGGCCCATTGTAGTGATTGCTGTAGACATAGGAAGTGAATTTAAGGTCATTTATTCCCATGAAAGTGACAGCTTCTCCAAGGCTGTGGTCATATTTGGATCAAAAGGAATAGCGCCTGTGTCAGAAAAAGGTGTGGGAAGCAACTTAACTGTGATTTCACTGGCAGCACCACAGTAGTTAAGTTAAAGGAATACATTCTCTCTTTTGACCAAAGTAACTTTGTACATGGTTGGTATAATATTTGCATTTGTTGTCCTTCTCGAATGCTGACCTTCAAATCTGCAGTTGGACTGGCTTGCTGTCGGCAGCATTTTGTTTTTCAAAGGCTCTTTTGAGGCCAAGTTAATTTCCACCGAGATTTCCTTTTGCCTCAAACATTCCGTCTCATTTTACCTCCTGTGCTTGGTGCTCATTACAGGATGATTGACTCCATGATGAAATATGGCTGTTCATGAAGGTATTTTTTATTCCCCTAATAAACCTCCTCAACCCTTGATCTGATTTTATACATATAGTAAAATATGCGTGGAAAAAAATAGCCTACAAATGATCTGCTTCTGCCTGAGTGTTCCTGACTGATTTAACCTTCATTTGAAAAGGCAGACTTTTCCAAATTATATGCATTCCCAGGTATAAAAGTGGGTGAAAGAGGAGGCTCAGGTAAGCTGTATTATCAATCTATTTGTCTCTTGATCCATCAGAAATTCCTTGGGGCCTTTCCAAAAGTGACACCTCTTTTAAAAAAGAAATTATGTCAAGTTCAACTACCCTGGTTTTATTGAGCTCATGGCACCCATAAGTATACTATAAATGAGTAATGGGCTGATGTGGTCAGCGACAAAAGCCATTACTAGGGCTAAGAAGGTGGACATTCAGGATGATTACTTTGAAGAAACTCTTCCTGACTGTCCTTTCCCAACTCTCATGCAGAATCACAGGAGAGCCTAAACATCTTGCAGAGGAAAGAATTCACTAGGAACCTGATGCCGCTGCTGCCAATTTTATATTTGAGTGAGACAGTATCACAGTGTGTGTAAGGGACCAATCAAGGAACACCCAGGTACCAAGTTTTCAATGCTGGCAGTCTGCATTTCATTAACATACTAATAGCAATCTGCTAACCAGGCCAGATGGGAGGTGGGAGGCAACCTGAATTGATCCTAGAAAATTGTGCAAATTGCCAAATAAATTTACTGTGCACATTGAATCAGCTTGAGACTGTTACTTAAGTCACCAAGTCTCACTTGTATGTTTTTGGCTTTGTGTCAACTCAGGTATTTCCTGAAATTCAAAGGACAAGGCACTGTACAGTCTAGATTTCAGCTTTGCTCTGTTTCTTAAGTGACTGTAGGATGCTCACTATGTTTATTTTGTATTTTTCACTCATAGGTTCACCTGCTTTACTTTCATCCTAGTGCCATCCTTCAATTTCTTAGGGCATGAGAGAGGAGGAGAGCTGAAGCTAGTTTTCTTTTTTCTTTCTTTTCCTTGAGAAGTACACTGAGTACTAACTACTGGATGTGAATGAAATGAGAAAGAAAGAATGGATCATTACTAATTTAGTAAACTGAAGCTATGCAAGAGAGAAGTCGGAGCTGCAGGAGGATTTTTGAAACGAGAGATAAATCAGAGATCCTGGCAGGCCCACTAAACATGGGAGAACTTACTGGAGCCACTAGAAAGCAAAGTGATGGAGCCGTTTTAGGGCACAGATGAAAAGCATACTGTCATTGAGAACAGACAAGGGAGTCATTCGTTCCTTACCATACCCCACCTCTGCGCTACACTCATCTGCTTAGAATACAGGGGGTGGGTTGGTCATCAGAAACATGGTTGGTGACATGTGGTTATTTTCCCATGTACTGAACATGTATAAATTATCTCATGTGTGCCTCAAAAATAATCTTGGAGTGCCGTTGTGGTGTGTGTGCTTCATCTTAGAGCACTGTGACCCCCTTAAAATAATAAACTAATTCTCTTGTCCAAGATTATAACTTATAAGCCCCAGAGATGGAATTTTAATCCAGATAGAACAGTATCTTACTGTAGGCATAAGGAGTTGGTAATAGTCATCATGCTGCCTGCCTTGTTAACACCCCAAATATAGGCTTCTAAGAACTAGAAGGTAAGATCATCTAATAAGACCCGTCAGACTGGACCACACTGCTAGACTCTGTGTTTTACTAATGTCTGCCTCCTAGTGCTCAGCAGAATCTTGTTCTAGTTGTCTGGGACATATGTACAGTTAGGAGAAGGGCAAGAATCCAAACATGTAGCTAAGCAGGATTTTTTTTTTTTAATAATAAGATGAGAAGAAAGTAATAGAATCTCTGCACTGAAAATCGCTAGCTTATAGCGTGTTAGAGACAGAAGTCACACCCACTGCCATGTTCTACCTCAGGGTCATTATATTTTTTCCAGGATCAAAGGATCCCAAATGGCAATTTATAACTGCATCCATGAGAATTTATAATTTATGCCTATTTATAGGGAGTTATCACAAGGCTAAAATATCCACTCTGATCTTACAGCTGACATGTTGAGAAATCAAAACACATCAGCTCATGCCATGAGTAATCTCTATTCAAACAGTAAAGCAAATAACCTTTGATTAGTATGGCTGGCATTAATTTAGACATCACACTTCTGTCACTGTTTAGCTGTACAAGACAGTTATAGAGCATCAAGCATGTCTCTTTAAATAAAACAAGCAATTCAACTAAATCTTGGGTGTTAAACTAAATTAACTGAATCCAAAATAGACTTCTGATCTGTTGATCCCAAACTCACAAGTGGTTCAGAATATCCTGAACTTGTAATTTTCTCTCTAAGGCTAGGAGCCCTGTGAATAGGAAACTTGAAAAATCAGTTGTTTCTTACAACCTAAAATGAATCTAAACTATCTGATGAAAATCAACAGGTTAATAGCAATAGATAATGTTTTTAAAGCACTTATTGTGTGTTGCATGCATGCATGCTAAGTTGCTTCATTTGTGTCCGACTCTCTGAGACCCCATGGACTGTAGCTCGCCAGCCTCCCCTGTCTATGGGATTCTCCAGACAGGAATACTGGAGTGGGTTGCCATGCCCTCCTCCAGGGCATCTTTCTGACCCAGGGATCGAACCGAGGTCTCTTAAGTCTCCTGTATCGGCAGGGGAGTTCTTTACCACTAGCGCCACGTGTGAAGCCCTACTTAGTGTTAGGTGATCTATTAATTATGTCTTCTAATCATCACATCTATCTTAGGAGGTAATTTAAATGTTCAAATACATAGCTAAAAAAAAGTGAACTGAGGATTGGAAATGAAAAAGAAATTGCAGGAGTATCCATAGTGAGGTAGTAGTTGAGAAGGGTCTCTAGGACCTGATTCTAAGTGTATGAATTAGCGCTTGTGCAAAGTAGACTTTTGTGCGACAAAAGTTAGGACAATGTCAATTTCCTTATCAAATTCCAGACTTCCTTCACACTATATGGAAATGGCCTCCTTGCTTCTTTGGGGATGTTTGTTCCTTAAAAGCAGGAATTCTCTTTTTCTTCTTAACTTCTCAAACACCAGCATCCTTCTTGGCTCATGGTAACACTCCACAAACAGTTGATGAGAATGAACAAATGGCAAACTTTGTTTCTGAAGTTCACAAAATTGATACTTTTCAAATTTTGTTCCATTCACAAAACTGATCAATGTAAGATCTACACCTACATCATAGTATCTCTGAAAACAATTCACTTTTCTCTCAATTCATCCCACCCACTCCTTCCCCACTGGGTCCACAAGTAGCACTGACATAGATACACTACCATGTGTAAAACAGGTAACTAGTGGGAATCTGCCGTATAACACAGGGAGCTCAGCTCAGTGCTCTGCGGTGATGGAGAGGTGGGATGTGGGGTGAGAGGGAGGCTCAGGAGAAAGGGGATATTTGCATACACATAGCTGATTCACATTGCAGTAGGGCAGAAAGTAACAAAACATTGAAAAGCAATTATACCCCCAATTAAAATATATTAATAAATGAGGAAAAACAAAAACAATTCACTTTTATCAAGCACTCCTCTTAGCACATATACATGTTATCTCATTTAAGCATCAAAACAAAAGTGTAATAGGCCACTGTCACCTCATTCTGAGATGAGGTGAGGGAATTGAAGCAGTTAAGCAACTTCTCTAGGACCGTGGAGCGAGAAGTGAAAAACACAGTATTTGAACACAATCCACTTATTTTTGAGCTAACCACTTTCCAGGTGACGCAGTGGTAAAGAATTTCCCTGCCAATGCAGGAGATGCAAGAGATGTGGGTTCAGTCCCTGGGTCAGGAAGATCCCCTGGAGAAGGACATGGCAACCCACTCCAGTATTCTTGCCCAGAAAATCCCATGGACAGAGGGACCTGGGGGGTACAATCCATGGGCTCACAGAGTTGGACATGACTAAGTGTGTGCGTGCGTGCACACACACACACACATATCACTTTCTTTTGAGCCAATCTAACCAAATACTATACAATATTTTCCCTGAAAGCCCCAACTACAGTTTATAAACCTTCCTAGTACTGTAATACCCTCATTTTCACTAGGTAAATGTTGCAAAGTGTTGTATCTAAAGTCACAAAACTTATCACCATTTACTGTACATTAGTAGGAGTAGAAATAAATGGTAGATAAATGAAAAAAAATTCACTCAAAGGTGTTGAAAATGTACATCCACACAAAAGCCAGACCAAAAAGGCAGCAGCTTTATTTACAATTGCTAAAAATAAGAAGGAACCAAGAAGCCCTTCAGTATGTGAAGAGACAAGCAAGTTGCGATACATCTATACAATAGAATAGTGTTTACTGATAAAAAGAAAGAAATTATCAGGTTGTAAAAATGAACATTAACTGCATATTGCTAAGTGGAAGAAGCTAATATGAGCAGATGATATAGTTGGTGATTTCCAAATATGTGACATTAAAAGACAAAATTGTAGAGATAGTAAAAGAGCAATGATTTCTAGGATTTAGAGAAGTGAGTGGGTGAGGATGAATAGCTGGAACAGAGAATAACAGGGCATTTTTAGGGAAGGGAAAATATTCTGTATTAGAGTGGACATATGACATTATATACTTAGTAAATCACACAGAACCTTAAAGCAAAGGTTGAACTCCAACATAAATGATGAACTTTATGATAAGTTAATGATAATGCATCAGTATTGGTTTACCAATTATCATCAACCATAAAAAAATGTACCACATTTATGCAGGATATTAATAATAGGGAAAACTGTGTGTGTGTTTCTATGAGAGAGAGAGAGATAAGGAAAGGGACAGATGGAAACTCTGTACAGTCTACATAATTTTTCTGTAAGCCTAAAACTGCTCTAAAAATAAAATCTATCAAAAATTTTTAAAAATAAATTAATTTAAAAAATGTAAGACGCAAACCATTCAGGTGATCTAGAGTGTTCTTGAAAACATGGATAATTTTTCTTGATAAGGTTAAAGAATTTCGAGTATCTGTCATAAATAGCTGGTTATAATTTTTCATTTAGAGTTAAGCTTTAAATAGAAAGAAAAAAGTTCAGCCTCTAGATTCACTGTCCTGAAAAAAACATATCCAGAAGCAGCAAACCAATGTAATGAAAATCATTGTTGAATGCTTACTATGTGCCATGCTCTTCTGGGAGATGCAAATAATTGTTTGTCTTAAATACAATTCCAGGACAAGGACAATTTGCTGAGTGCTCAGAACATGTCATGCCTCATGCCAGGATAGAGGACTAAGGCCTAGCTGCTGTCCTAGAGAATCTAGCCACGGGAACGAAAAAGAGATATCAGTGAGTTAATCTACTACAGCCATGAGGCACTTGACTAAAATAAAGGCAGGTATAACAGGTTGTAACACAAGAGAACAAAGCTCCCAGAGAGCATGGAGCCTTACTAGGGAGATGAGACATCATCATGAAAAAGAAAATGACACAAGGACAAGATTCCTTCCAGAGGCAGACTACACAGTCCTCCATTGCTGCTCTGAATAACCAGTTCAGTTGGGGCTGGAATAGTCCACAGACAAGGGAAAACCTAAACTTCATAGTTAATATGAATGTTTTACCACGATCCACATACTGTCCTGAAAAGACCCACATATTATCTCGAAAAGACTATACTATATTGAAAAGACCCTGATGCTGGTTAAGATTGAGGGCAGGAGGAGAAGGGGATGAAAGAGGATGAGATGGCTGGATGGCATCACCGACTCAATGGACATGAGTTTGGGTAAACTCCGGGAGTTGCAGAGAGTGAGGTAGCAGGTAAAGGATAGCAGGGTAAATTCAAAAACAGGTAAATATTAACTTTGAACCTCCAGCAGTAACAAACAAGATGCAGAAAGTAATGTCACAACCCAAATGAAAAAAGAATTGCAATGTTGATTAATATGACAGGATGGAATGGCCTTTTAATGACTTCTACACTGTACCTGTCACAAAGAATTGATATTACATGAGCTCAGAGCTATGCCTTCTGTCTCCCAAACCAAGTCTTCCAGAATGAGGGACTTTATGGGATTGAATTAAGGATTCTCCAGGCTAATCACAGGGAAACTAACACGAAATGTCATTTCTGTACAGACACATAACGGGACCTGGATTCACACATGACTTAGAGGAAAAAGGAAAGACTGCAGCAGAGACCCAAAATAGACTTACATTTTAAATTGCAACAGGCAAAATAAGGAAGAATACAAACGAGTTAAGGTAGGGCGACCTGGAGGGACAGAGGAGATAAAAATGGAAGTGAGAAAAGTTTGGTCATCTTGTCTGGGAAGGGTTGGGAATGTGTCTGGGAAAAAACGGAATGACAGCAACAAGGTGGTGCAGGGCCCCATTGCTCCAAGCTTCTGGAAATTTTCAAGACACCACAACTATGGAAGATAAAAATGTCTGAAAACCAAGTCACCCTGGTGTCCATTTGGCTAGAGGAAGAATACAGCTCTTGTTTATATACAGAAAGTGAATCTTCCCAACAGAATAATCTTTTCCTCCTAAGGGAACAGGCCAGGCCGTTGATCTTCAGTTACACATTATCTTGAAGGGGCAAGGACAATGAGAAACCTGGAGATGGCTAAAGCAAAAGAACTGGTGAAGCAGGAGGTAAATCCTCCTGAGAGTTACGCGTTCATTTTTCTCCAGCATAGATGCTTTCCTAAATAGTCTGTTAATAGCTGACCTCAGATTTCTGCGCATTCCTTCTCTGAAACTCTCAGATAAAAATCAATTAAAAAAAATAATCAATTGGACCAACCCACAAGGTGAGCCCCTTGGTCCACCATGAATCTAGCCTCATATATCACATAAAATAACCCCAAAGAAACTCATGGCTCATGGCCATGTGACCACGCAATGCATACACGGCAAGTAGAGAATAGAAGAGAGACAGAGAGAAAGAAAAGAAGAGGGCAGGGTGGGAGAGAAAGAGGAACGCAACAGTTTACTACACTTGGCAGTCTTTCATGCTCTCAAATGGGTTTTACTATTGGACAGAGGAGTAGGCAATTACATGAACCTATGATTTTGGGAAAGGTAATTTTGTACTGTATCTATGTTTTTTAAATGTATCTCCTATCAATCTTGATGGTCTCAATGGTAACGTAGAGCCTTTACCAATTACCTAACTCTTGGTCTACAGAGACATTTGTTGTTGTTCAGTTGCTAAGTCGTGTCTGACTCTTTGTAACCCTATGGACTGCAGCCCGCCAGGCTCCCCTTCCTCCACCATCTCCTGGAGTTTGCTCAGATTTCATATCCATCGATTTGGTGATGCTATCCAACCAGTTCATCCTCTGCTTCCCCATTCTCTTTTTGCTTTCAATCTTTTCCAGCATGAGGGTCTTCTCCAATGAATCAGCTCTTCACATCAGGTGCCAAAGTATTGGGACTTTAGCCTCAGCATCAATCATTCCAATGAGTACTCAGGGCTGATTTCCTTTAGGATAGACTTCCTTGATCTCCTAGCTGTCCTAGGAACTCTCAAGAGTCTTCTCCAGCACCACAATTCAAAAGCATCAATTCTTCAGTGTTCAGCCTTGTTTATGGTCCAACTCTCACATCCGTACATGACTACTGGGAAAACCATATCTTTGACTATTAGGATTTTTGTCAGTAAAGTGATGACTCTGCTTTTTAATATGTGTCTAGGTTTGTCGTAGCTTTCTTCCCAAGGAGTAAGTGTCTTTTAGTTTCATGGAAGCAGTCACTGTCCACAGTGATTTTGGAGCCCAAGAAAATAAAATCAGTCACTGTTTCAACTTTTTCATCATCTATTTGCATGAAGTGATGGGACCGGATGCCATGATCTTAGTTTTTTGAATGTTGAGTTTTAAGTCAGCTTTGTTACTCTCCTCTTTCACTCTCATCAAGAGGCTCTTTTGTTCCTCTTCACTTTCTGCCATTAGAGTTGTTTTATTATTTTTGTCTCATGCACTTATTATATGTCTGTATTGATATGATATAAGTGATAAAATTCACAATTAATTTGAGGAAAGCAACCTCGTACTTTTCATCAGGGATACGTTCTGAAGCCTAAGATGTGTCTAGTCTGAGAATCCTTCTTGTATTTAATTCATATGCATTCTACTCCAAGACAGTCCTCTTCTGCCAAGAGATTTGGTGATTGACCTTTGCATTGCTTGCTTGAAGTTACCAGTGTGAGCTGTGACGGAAATCCTTGGGTCCCCGTTTTGTGAAATCCATGGTTCAGCCAATCAGTTTCTTCATAATGTCTTCTGGGTACAAGTTCCTATACAAGACACTTTCGCTCCTGTATCATACCTTTTCAAACTAGATGGCATAAAGGAGAAGTACTGGAGATCAATATCAAAATCAAGAATATCTGAATATATATCCAGTTTAGTGTTGTGGAAAGAGCAAGGGATTAGTAATCAAAAACATATATTGATGTTTTGATAGGTCACATGCGTGTCAACCTTGAAGATATTGTTTAAATTTTCTACATTTTCTAAAAATTAGATTCTAACATATTTACTTGTAGTTTCCAATGGCTTAAGAATTCTTAGATGTGCTTATTAAAGTCCCAGATTTCTGGAACTTAAACCCATGTAGTTTGTCCACTTGATCTTTGATAGGACCCAGAAATATGGGTCCTACCTCGTGCTTTGTACAAGCAGCTTTGTTCACACATTATATACAGTATTATCTTGAAGCACATCAAAGTCCATAGAGGTGTTGCCCATCTAAGAGCATAAAAACTGTTCCAGTGAAAATGGTGCTACTTTGATTTTTCCCTTGTTGATTTATACACTGCATGGGCCTTAGTTTTAAAAATCACTGAATGCTTTAATTGATTGTATTCATGTTTATAATTTCCTTCCATGTTCTCATTATTATATACTCTACTACTAAGGACATATAACATTTCTGTTCTTCAGGTGCAAAATCACCCTTCTATTTTTTAACTTTAAAATAAAGATTTGTTTGTATTTCTGAAACTACCTTTATTCTTCTTTCAGAGGCTGTCTTTTAATTATTCAAGTTAAAAGAATTGGGATGTATAAAGGGTGATGAGGGAGAGGAATTAGAGGAATTTTTAAATATTAAAGTATAGATTTATGCCAAAGTATTAGAGAAGGTATGGAATATTTAATGGAGAAACACACTAATAAAAACTGACATGATTTTGAAATTACAGCTTGGCAATATATATTAGATGCTTATTCTATTCTTTCAAGTGATAAAAAGAAGACAAATTTTTTAAAAACCTGTTAACATGACTTTGTTAGTAAACCTTTAATTTGCCTTTTGAAAGATAATTTTAAGGATCTCCTCACAAACACATTCAAGTTACTTCAAGATCACTTATGCTTTGTTGAAGATGTAAACATAAAAAAGAAATATAAAGTTCCCTAGAAGTTATTCTATTTGAGTTATAATATATCTTAGTGTTCTGTATTATCCAAGTATTAATAAGATGCAATTTTTTTTATTATATTGATACATGAACCATGAATAGAATCAACACAAATATATTAGGCAAAAAAGTAACCTGAGCTTTAACATACTGTAAATTGAAAATATACTTCAAATTTGAAAGCCATCTAAAACTTGCTAGGATTTAATGGGTTTGCCATTTAAATGAACTGAATCCGATGTACCATAAGATTCAGATATCCTGTGATTTATAACACAGATTTAAATGATCAGGATGATTTATCATCCCCTCCCCAAACTCTGGAAATATTTCAAATAGATATAATTTTAAAAGAGGTTTTTATCTTCTAATCTCAGTGTGACAGAGAGTGTTCATAATGTTTTGATGATGAGGTGGAGAAAAATCTTAACTTCAAAAAATGAATTCAGGAAATAGTGTAATTAAGCAAAAACATATGGGGTGATATAATATTACTGGCAGTCATCCTAGACATCAATTTTGAAGTTAACTAAAAGTGAAGAAAGTGAAGGAGTTCTGCTGTAACAAGGAAAAAAAAAAACTTTTTAAGAATTTAGACACATGAAATTTACAGCTCTGAGTAATGGAACCCTCCGTACGTACATAATTATCTCTTCGTGGTTACTAAACAGAATTGAAACTAAAATCTCCTGTGTCCCTTTTTTTTGCCCAAGAATAACTGTTGACAAGTTGGAAGATCAGGCATTAGTGGGTGGCTAAAAGGCAGGTTTCAGAAAAGGAAACTTCATTTCTGAGGATGGGGAGCTGAAACTAAGTCTTGAACCTATTTTGAAGGAAGCACAATTTTGTCTCCTTGGACCAGTGTCCAGAATGACATCTGATAGCAGCAGGCTGAGAATGAGAAGTATGTAACCAGGATGGTGAAAGGCATAGCAACCTGAAATGTCAGACAATCCTGAGAGAATTTTTAACAATTAAAACTAAAAATAAAATTTAAATACATGTATGGGCAAGGTTGTAGGAAAATAATCATTTCTATATAGTTCTAGTGAAAAAAAGATTTAATTTTTCTAGAAGACAATTTTGTAGTTTATCAAGAGACAACTTATAATACTGTCATGTTCCCTTTGGAAAATATAATGATGCAATCATAAAGATATATGTATATTTTCATTGTAAGAAATGAAATGCTATTAGAGATGCTTCATAGTATGGAAAAGACAGAAACAGCCTGAGTTTCCAAAATGATGGTATGTTTTTAAATAACTATGGTACTTTTATGCCATTACAGATTGTGGAGTGACTATAACAATGTTGATTTTTTTTGTTTAGAAGGAAATTTATGATATCTTGGCTAGTGGAGATACAGAAATGACTTAACAATATAAAGAGCATGGTATAATTTTGAATAAAAGAAAAAATGAATACTATGCATGATGAATTATTCAGAAGAATGTAAGCCAATCTGTGAACTGCTATTTTTATTACATTTATAGTACACCCCAGAAACTAAAAAAAAACATTTGTTTGTTTAGTATTTATTTCACCAATTACAATATAAGCTTCTGGAATTCAGAAAATTGCTTACCTGGGTCACCAATATACTCCAGGTCTTGGTGTGGTATACATTCAGAGTTCAATAAAATTTTGTTGTTGTTTTTTATGTAAAATTTAAATAAATGTTCACTAAACCTGTGTTGACTGAATGGATAAAACTAAAAACGTTGTAATATAAAGATGGAAGCATGCACCTGGAACTTTGGCCATTTCTGTTTTCTTATTTCTGATTCCTAATATCCTTTGACATGTAATATCATTTTATCTCTTTATCTCTCATTCTCTGCTGCTGCTGCTGCTGCTAAGTCACTTCAGTCGTGTCCGACTCTGTGCGACCTCATAGACGGCAGCCCACCAGGCTCTGCCGTCCCCAGAATTCTCCAGGCAGGAACACTGGAGTGGGTTTACATTGCCTTCTTCAATGCACAAAAGTGAAAATTGAAAGTGAAGTCGCTTAGTCGTGTCCGACTCTTTGCGACCCCATGGACTGCAGCCTACCAGGCTCCTCCATCCATGGGAGTTTCCAGGCAAAAATACAGGGGTGGGTTGTCATTTCCTCCTCCAGGGGAACCTTTCTTACCCAGGGATTGAACCTGTATCTATGCATCTCCTGCACTGGAAGAATTCTTTACCACCTGTGCCACCTGGGAATCCTCATGATATT
Organism: Okapia johnstoni; assembly: GCA_024291935.2. Classification (NCBI taxonomy): domain Eukaryota; kingdom Metazoa; phylum Chordata; class Mammalia; order Artiodactyla; family Giraffidae; genus Okapia; species Okapia johnstoni. Next base: position 9,744,230 of record CM044325.1, on the reverse strand, counting down.
ACATGTCATGGAGAAAAAAGCATCACGGTTCAGCCAAGAACCAACTACAGATGGTTAAACCAAGCATGAATATACAAGTTGAGACTCAGATCAAGAGCGATGAGAAGCACTTGAAGACCTGGTTCTAGACACCACACTATTAAAATCAAAGTTAATATTACAAGATTCACTAATTAGTCATCACGACAAATCAGCAACAAATTCTTCATCATCGTCAGTGGCTGTGAATATTTCATTGACAGATAAAATATCAATTTCTAAACCACTTTCCTGCACACATCAAAGCTGCTTCTGAACATCAACTGTAATAGTTAACCCTCCAACTAGTACAATGGTGGAAAACACTATTTTCCTTACGGAAATAATATTCTAGTGGACATCCTATGGGACAAGATTTGAATTAGAACCATACACTAAGCTCTGAGTGTAATTAGAGAATAAGGGCCAGGATGGAGGGGGATTAACAGAAAAAACCAACAGACTGCATTAGAAATTACAAGAGTGACATCATGTGCTAATGGTTTTCTCTGTCAATTTTTCACTAGTAACGAAAGTGAAATGAGACCATCACAAACCTTCATGTCACACAAATAGTAGCTGGAGGAGTTGGAGCAGTTTAGTATATAACACTACAAGAAAATACCCAGAAGGGGCATTTCCTCGTTTCATATGCACAGCACACCAACACAGCACTTTTTAAAATGGAAGATATTTTAGACTTTCAAAAAATATGGCTGGCAAGCACCAAATTAAGACTAATGATTGGAATCCCAAGAATACTGCCTGAAATTCATTCCCAGGTATAATTTCTAAAGTTGCAGATAATCTGTGTCCATTGGAAGGACAGATGCTAAAACTGAAGCTCCAATACTTTGGCCACCTGATGCGAAGATCTGACTCATTGGAAAAGACCCTGATGCTGGGAAAGATTGAAGGCAGGAGGAGAAGGGGGCGACAGAGGATGAGATGGTTGGATGGCATCACCGACTCAATGGATATGAGTTGAGCAAGCTCTGGGAGTTGGTGAAGGATAGGGAAGCCTGGTATGCTACAGTCCATGGGGTTGCAAAGAGTTGGACATGACTGAATGACTGAACAACAACAACAATTGTATCTAATTTCTCTGTATTTGATAGAGAACAAGGAAATACTGGCACATTAATATCATCCTTGATAAGTTGAAAAGAAGCACCTCAAGGGGAAAAGTGATTTCTTGATGGCTTTGTGATTTCCTCAGACACAGCAGAGCACTTGGCATGCTATAAACCCACACCAATCACCCAGGCATGGGCAGGTTTCACTGGGTTGGTGCTACAGGGCAAGTTGCAATGCTACCCGGTGACAAGACTTCCAAGACTCAAGTAAGTTCCATTATCTTAAAACACATATTTCACCAAATCCTTAGGTTGCTTTCTTCCACCTTTATGTTCCCATAATTACTTAACATTGTATTTAAAGTGTATGTATATGTCCAAGCACACACCCACAAAGCTACGTAAAGCAATTATTATTAATAGATTCACTACAGTTCAGATGACCATGCTTTTCACAGATCAAAATCCTTCAATAGGTCAATTTCACTACCATTTGGGATGTGTTCTCTGCCTCCCTCTCCAGTTTCATCTCTCGCTCTTCTTCTTCCTCCCCAACATGGAGAAATCTCCAGATATTCTGAATGTTTGTTAAAATGACCCATGCTCTGACCATCACATTTTACCACTATTGCTTTAATTGAAAAGACTCACCCATCATTGCTTTCCCAGTTTCCCTGGCTAACTCCTAGATCTTGGTTTGAATATTGATTACCTCCTTCTACAATCTTTACTGATTTCAAAATATGGATTAGAACCTCCAATGGCATCCTATACTTCCCTGTCACATGCTAGATTGATTCAAGTTTCCTAATTTTCTTTCTCCCTTACCCAACTATAAATTCCAGGAGGATAAGCATCATGTCTTTTTCATTGAATAAATTTGGTATGTAACACTGCGAAAGTTTAAGATATTCAACATGTTACTTGGATACATTTACATATTGTGATATACTGTGATTGGCAGTGTAGTGATATGTATCATACTGCATAAATGTATTGTACAGTATCATTGTCTATATTCATTGTACTATGCACTAGATATCTATAGCTTATTTACTACTCATTACAAGTTTGGACCTGCAAACACCATCGATTTTATCCCTCTTTTACAACCCTCAGTAAGCACCATTTTACTCTCTGAGATTTATGGGTTTAACTTCTTTAAATTCCACATATAAGTGATATCATATAGTACTTGTCTTTCTCCGACTTATCTCACTTAGCATAATGTGCTCAAGGTTCATTCATGTTGTTTCAAATGGAGGATTAATTTTTTAAATTTTGTATCTCCATTGCATAGCATAGAGAACCTTCATATAGCAAGTGCTCAATAGATATTTATTAAATGAGACACTAATTGTTAGCCATGGCATCCAGCAATAAACTCCTAGAAGTCTGAGTTTTCTATTTCAAACTCATGCTCTAGCACAGGAAGCTATCTACATAGTGGGAAGGATTAGATTTAATTATTTTTTAAATTACTTTTCCTAATATATTTTTTATACCCTGGCATCAATACACAGCAATTTCTCATTCTCTCTGTCTGTCTCTCTCTCACACACACAGAATAAGCTCTTATCTTACCACAAATGTCTGTATTTGCTTGAAGAACGCAGTACCAACGGGGCATTCACCTGAAATGTGATATTTACGAAGCAGTCTGTCATCCTGTGTCTGCTCTGCATTCACTGATAGTTATGTGGGATGTGGTCCACGAAACCACGTGGCTTATTTTGGCTATCACTTACTCTTTGAGTACCTTTGGTAATTGGCTGTATTAACAGAAGCCGCCAACATCTCACATCTGAGGTTCCAGTGGGTTCATTGTGTGTTGATTGCTTTCTCTGTCAATTCATTTTGGTTTCCCAGTAATGAAATCAATATGAAACTATCACAAATATAAAAAGCAAGACAAACAGCCCATTTCTTCTGACTGGGGAATATTGACGAGGGTGTTCTTTACCACTACAGACCCACGCACATGCACGTTTTCTGGCAGGAAGGGGAAACATAATGAAAAGGCGGAAAATGTTCTTCACTGTATGAACACTATGTGTGTAAATTCATAATCTGATAATTCATACGGCACTACAGCCAAAGTCATTGTGTATATGTGCTTTTGTTGTTGTTGTTGGATTTGCTATCTGCCTCACTTTGTATATAATATATAAGAAATATTACTTTTCTTCTGAAATAAGTATCTATACATCTGTGTTTTTCACACAAAGAGAAGATGGACTGAAGAAAGCATGGAAAAATGGGTAGGGTGGTTGAGAGTGAAGGAAAGTCAGGTAACTAAACAGTGGATCCTGGAGTTTTAGAGAACCATTTAAGAAGAGAACGTCGCATAGACATAGGGTCAGTGGTCTGTACCCACATCCTGTAAATGTAAGGATCCCAAAGGCAAACTGGATTTCACTATGTGTTTACACTATGCACTTTTCTGTCTCTATTTGCCAGTGTGTTGGGTTGCCCAAAAAGTTTGTTCGGGTTTTTCTGTAAGATGGTATGGAAACAAAATTTTTGGACAACCCAATTAGAAAGGTTGGTATCACATAACGCCCTGATTGTTTGAAACTCACTCTAGATGTTTCAATAACAAATTCATATTTTGTAGGATATTTGCCATTATTTTGCTTTCAAAAAGGACTTGTTTGACCCTTCTAACTACCCTGTGAAATTGGTCAGACAGATATATTTCAATTCTATTTTAGAGGAGAAAACTGAGACTTATGACTGCATAATGTAATAATGACAGATTGGGATTAGAATCCACATCTCTGGACCTACCTCAGTACTCTAGCTGTTCATTTTTCCAGAAGATACAACATCTAGAAATATTATAAGGATTCACTTAAACAATTGTCAAATTAGGTACATAAAGCCTTCTTCACTGTATCAAAATCATTAACAAAATTTGTTCATTTATATCTCTCTTTCCTTAAACAACAATCAACCCAAGACCAAACTAAATGAGTCACAAAGCTGATGTACATACAAGGGGGAAAGGAAGGAACTAACACAATTTGGAGCATCTTTTATAGGCTGAATTCAGTATCAGACATGTTAAAGTCAGTAAGTAACTCTTCTGAATGGCTAATTTCAGAAGGTAGAGCTGTAATAATAAGGCCAGTCTCATCACATCACATCACCTCCAGTCTGCTTACAATGGCCTTAGCAGAAAGCATTTTTGCAGCTTCTTGATTATTATAGATAATGAATCTATTACTCAGTTAGGAAACATTCTGACTCTAGTTCAGGCTGGTTTTTGTGATGAAGTTGAACTTAAGTGTGAGTTACAGTTTGCACTATCTCCTCACCATATGAATTGACCTAGTATGCTTAGATTTCCTGAGAGTTATTTTCCTCCTAAAAAATTATAGTGATTTAAATAAAATTATTTACTTTATTTATTCTAGTTCTAAAGTCACATCATATGGTTTTATGTAGTTCCTTGACATGTGATGATAGACAGTGCAAACTGAGTGGTTATGGTGGCATGTGTTTCCACAACAGTTGATATCATAATTAGGGAGGAATTAAAATGCCAGCTTTAGACAAACCAAGTTTGCAATCAGGTAGGACCCTATGACGTTTTCCCAGAATAGATTTCTCCCTGTGTCCTCTGCCTGCCTTTTGTCTGTAGAAAAACTTTAATCAACAAATAAGTTTAATCAGAGAACTGAGAAAATGCAGAAAGCAAGGAAAAAACACACAAGACAAAACGATAATACTTTAGCCATTAAAGCCAAGAACACTTAGTTCTTCCTCTAGGACTATGGATGATTTTTTGAGCCACGTCCTTTCAGCTATTTTGCAGATACAGAAACACCCATCAAGTGAGAGAGGTCAACTTTACGCTGCCCACAAGCTCACAGATCCCAGACTGGTTGGAATCAGAATATTGATGATGCTGACTCCCGATTACCTCTGCTGCTGCTGCTGCTTAGTCACTTCTATCGTGTCTGACTCTTTGTGACTCTCTGAACTGTAGCCTGTCAGACTCCTCTGCCCGTGGGATTCTCCAGTCAAGAATACTGGAGTGGGTTGCCATGCCTTCCTCCAGGGGATCTTCCCAAGCCAAGGATCAAACCTGGGTCTCCTCCATTGCAGGCAGATTCTTCACCACTGAGCCACCAGGGAAGCCCTTCCCCCATTACCTCACCACCAAACAATCAGAAGAACGAGCACATGCTGACCACGCCCTGCTCATTGAACACTATAAGCCTCCTCACTACCCACTCCAGGGTGGTATTTTTGAGGGCATTAGCCACCTATGGATCTCTTTGCCTGGCAAAACAATAAAGCTATTCTTTCCTACTTCACCCAAACCTGTCTCCATATTTCTGTTTGGCACCACTGAACAGAGGCCAACTTTCAGCAACTAGCTGGCTAGTCACAGATTTACAGTTAATGTTACTAAATAGGTCACAAATATAACTTAGGAAATAATCCAGGTTAAAAGTTTTGATGAACAGTAAATTACACATTTCAAAATAATCACTTGTCTATATTTTACATTAAATGTTATATAGAATAAGATAATTTACTCGCTGACTAATGCGGACACACATTTCTATAAACAACATCAACATAAGGCCAAGGTAGCAAATGACAATTGGACAAACGGTGCCAAATTTTGGAATCACAGGTCAGTGGAACAGAAAATCCCAATAGAATAAAGATTTTATTTGCTCCATTTCTCCATTTTTTCCCTTCCTCTGTTTGAAAGAAGTCATATCTGACATTTCAAATTTCAAAATGGCCTTTTGTTTATACCATCAGAAACAAAATGCTAATCGGTTAGTGTCATAAATTTTAAGAGAGGAAAAAGGACATTGGAGCCAGTCCAACTCAGTCTCTAGAGAAATGCAGAAAATGAAGTCCAAAGAGGTGATACTGCCGCTGCTAAGTGGTGCTCAAAATTATACAGACTTGTTTCCCAGAAGGAAACTCCACCTACCTTACCTCCAAAATTCAAGTCTAGTGAAATCTTTTCTACTACACCGTGCTTATCATCTTCTATATCAGCTTAACTGAGTCTTGTAATAATAGCCCTCAAGGTTTTCATGGCTCTCTTCCTATAGAGACTGTGTGCCTTACATTGTTCAATGAGACCAAAGCATATAAAGATATAAGCAAAGACTTTCAAAGTTCTCATGCATAGGGACACTTCCAATCTTTTTGCTCTTGGAATTTTCTGGCACTCTATAAATAAGCAGATTTACATGCTGGCTGATGGAAAACTTGAAGCTGAGATATCTTTGTCAAACCACTTCACCCCCAGAATCCTGGTTGACACACAGGCGCCCCAAGATGCATGAGTCTAGCTGAGATGAGCAGACTATGGCTTTGTTGAGCCTTGCCCAACTAACCCACATGATCAAAGCTAAATAAAGAGTTGTTATTTTAAGCTACTAGATTCTGTGGTCATCTTTAAAATAATGCAAAACCCATAGGTATAATCAGAGAATGGCAGCATCTAACCAGTTACCAAGCCAAACATTTTGACTTCTCACTTTCCCTCATGATTACCCTCCACATGAAACAAGACATTCAGAACTTCAATTCTTCCTCATCAGTGACTCATTCTGACTCATAAGCCAACTGCTTCTTCCCTCATAATTCCTCTGTCTCTGTCCTGGCCCATGATGCCATTATCCCTGCCTGAATTTTTTTGTCACTCAGCTTTTCAGCTAGTAGTCCCATCTCCAATCCTGTTAGCCTCCAGTCCACCCTCTACTCTCAAGGAAAGGTCTACAATTCATATTGGCCAATAACTTCCCCTCGTTCAAACTTTTAATAATTTTCCATCATTCTTAAAATACAATCCAGAATTCAAAACATGGTGGGACAAATCTTCTCCTGTTCTTTTTAGCACAGAATCTTTCATTCCAAATTTAAGTTAGCAGGCATTCTGTCCTCTGAACTGGAGTGACATTTCCCGATTTCTCAGTGATAGAATATATACAATTATACATCAGTTTCTTAAAAGGAAATTGTGTATTGTCTATTTCCTCCTTTCTTCCTGCAGGGTGGAAACTGGACACAGTGCGGGGGAGCTAAAGGACTGTATGACCGTGTCCTTGGCACTGTAGGAAATGAGGGAGCCACAGAAAGAAGGACATTGAGTTTCTCTGTGATTTGGTACATCAGAGTGGGCTGCCCACACTAGGTCACTCACCTTCCTCTGCATGAATACACAACAGAATATAAGATTCCATCCTGTTTAAGTTACTGTACATAAGGTCTCTCTTTAGAGTTTCTTAGCTTATATTAATGGCCTAATGAATTTACATTACTTTCATGGATTCATGGCTCTGTCACTGTCCATGTCTCACTTCTTTCCAATCTCTTCACCCTCTGAAGCTATCATCATCAGCTATTTACTTCCTAGAATACTCATCAAACATTTTACCTCTCTTTCCTCTTAGTCAATGCTTTTCCCACTTCTATCGTTTGTATTTTTCTGACTAAATGCCACCCAATCGTAGGCCTGTAGTCAGTATTTTTTTAATAAACCTTTGCTGTTGTCCTCCAAGTCTGGGCTATATTTTCCCTCATGTGTGACCATCATATTCTGACTCATGCTATTAAGGCATAAAGCATGTTATTTTGCAGTAGTTTGTTTGTCTATGACTAAATGATAAATTTTTAAAATGCAAAAACAATGTCTCTTTCATTTACCTTTATGTGTGCAAGTGAAGTGAAGTCGCTCAGTCGTGTCCGACTCTTTGCAACCCCATGGACTGTAGTTTACCAGGCTCCTCCGCCCATGGGATTCTCCAGGCAAGAATACTGGAGTGGGTTGCCATTTCCTTCTCCATATGTGTGTGTGCAAATGATAGTGTAATTCTTGGTATGTATTGGGCATTAGGGGCTTCCCTGGTGGCTCAGAAGGTAAAGCATCTGTCTGCAATGTGAGAGACCCGGGTTGGGTTGGGAAGATCTCCTGGCTAAGGAAACGGCAACCCACTCCAGTACTCTTGCCTGCAAAATTCCATGGATGGAGGAGCATGGTGGGCTACAGTCCATGGGGTCGCAAAGAGTTGGACACGACTGAACAACTTCACTTCACTATTGGGCATTACACATATGAACTGAATAAATAAATGTAAAACTATGAAAAAAAGATTGAAAAGAAACATTTTGAATATAAACAGTAGTAGAGATGTAAGGGCTTTTAATTTTTTTATTTCAATATTTTCCAAACTCTCTTGAGAGTTCATATGTTACTTTCATAATCACAAACTACAATATAATAAGATATTTTTTCTAAAGTATATATTGGAAACTAAAGCTGACTTTTAATTTTAAGTTACACACAACCAGGAAAACAAACATTAATTGGATAAAATATGCTTCTGCCTGCTGGTTGGGTCAATTATTATATGTCCAGGCTAGCAATATGGAAATATGAAATACTGTAATTGACCAATTCTGAAGTTCTATCCCCAGAGAGATGAAGAAAATCAATATGGTCTGCTTTTCCCTTTCACTAAGACAAATTTGTGTGTAATAGGAGATACACTGTGGATGACGGATGTGGGCTACATATATTCCCTTGGAGCTTGTTTGCAAAGGCTTATTTGTCCTGTCTTCCACCTAAGTTTTCATAGAAGCTTTAAGGATTAAGGTTGTTTTGCAACTGAAATTTCACTTCTCTGGAGAGACTATGAGAGAATCTTATGGGCTAGTCTCAAAGGACATTTGCATAGGATTACATTTTATAATCTAAAAGGTAAAAACTAGTCTATTGCTTCTAGCCTTTAGAACAAAGTTGCAAATGTCCAGCTCATGTGAATTTGAGAAAGCAGAGCATCTACTGGAAATATTTGTTCCTCATACATGAGACCCAAGCACCCGACATGTTGATTTCTTTGTCAGCAGCTGCAGGACTGCCATTGTTCTCCTTTTTGCCCTTGAAATTGTTAGGATGATTTGATTGATTTGGGTTGGTGTACATTCAGATTTAGATTTCTCATTGCTAAATGCATTCTTTGGGAAGGAAATGTATCATTACATGGAATCTAAGGAAATCTTCCTCAAAATCATCAGCTTAATGAGAACTGGTCATTCATTCTGATGAGTTTTCCTTGAAGACAAATGTCACAGACACATTATACAAAGAGAAAGGCTGGGCTAAGGTGAAGGCACAAATTCACTTAATTTCCTGCTCTCACTTCAAGTACCTAAATCATTCAAACCAACAACAGCAACACAAAAGTAATAGCTCCACATACTTTTGTATCTAACCCTGAAATATGGTCAGGCAATTTAAACCAATTCAACATGCAAATTCAATTAGTATAAAGAATCCATTAGTGATTGAGACCAATTTATTAACTCAAGAAATGTAAACTCAGTGTAATTGCATCATATATTCTATACTTCTAACAGCTGAGGAGCATTAGGAATTGTCAGAGAAGATCAAAACATTGGGAGGGTATTTATCAAAGTACAACTTAAAATATTAATTATCAGCTTATTTTAAATCGTTGGTTATGTGTTCAAGTAAATTGCAGATAATTTACTAATATTACTTTGATAGATAAAAGAAAGACTTGTATTAATCTACCCTACATAATCTCATCTCCTTGGGTTAAAACCTTACTGTATTCTACTACCAAAATGGAAAAAATGCAAGCCATTAGATCTGCGATTCCTACTAAATCTTCACAATATATTGAATTATTTCTATGATAGGAGTCAGAACCTGAACTCTGAAATCTTGTTTCATTTTTCCCACAACATTTCAACTAAACTTGAGTTAACATATAACAACAAAATAAAACAAACTGCGTTTGGTATCTGAAAAGAAGTTATTACATATTTGATTAAATCATACACTTAGCATTTAATTTTTTCTACAAAATCCTTTTCTAGAAACTTCCCTCTGCTTAAACACTTCTAGCATCAGGGAATTTACTGCTAATTTTAGAATCAGCTTATTTTATTCTTGGCCTATTTTATCTTTGTATCAAATTGTAAAGTTATTTACCTACTATGTCACTTGGAATTCCAACAGCTTGGCAGATGAGAGGGGATTTTATAATTAAGCTATTATAAACATTACAATTTTAGATAAGGATATAAATTAAGTCATTTTAGTAAGGGCCAAAGTTAATAAATGCAGAGTAAAATCTAGAATAAAATGCAGGGTTTGCAAACTCTGGCCCATGAGGAACCTGTTTTTATAGGCCAGGGAATAGCTATTTCATTTTAAAATTGTCAGAAAAAAGAAAAAGTAATATTTCATAGTAGATGATAATGTATGGCATTTACAATTCAGTATCCATAAATAAAGCTTTATTGGAACACAGCCACATTCGTTTGTTGACATATTGCCGGTGGCTGGTAGTGCAGTATGTAGATGTGAGTAACTGTGACAGACACAAGTCTAAAGCAGTTAACATCTTTACATTAAAAAAAAAAGATCCCAGTCTAGAAAAATGTTGTCTAATAGAATATAATTTAAAGCACACATGTATTCAATTTCTTTTTAGTAACCAGGTTACAAACTATAAACAGAAATAGGTAAAATAAAATAAGTAATATATTTTATTTAAATCAAAATACTCCAAACCTGGTCTCAACATGTAATCAATATAAAAATCATAAGTGCAATATTTTCATTTTTTTCATACTTAAAGTTTAAAATTTACTGTATATTTCACATGTACAGCTCCTATCTCTTCAGACTATCCATTTCAATACTCATGACCACATATGGCTGGCAGCCACCGTACTGAGCACTGTAGGTACACATGACAGATGACGTCATGTTCGGTCACAACTCCAGGTACTAAATGGCATGTCTACATTTTATTGAGTTCAGATTTTTCTGCCCTATTCTCCTGATTCTTCCCTTTCCTGCTGGAGGCTTGGGCTGAAGGTGACTTGCTGGGGTAAGGCACTCATGGGCTTCCCTGGTGGCTCAGAGGGTAAAGAATCAGCCCAAAATGTGGGAGACCTGGGTTCGATCCCTGGGTCAGGAAGATCCCCTGGAGGAGGGCATAGCAACCCACTCCAGTATTCTTGCCTGGAGAATCCCCATGCACAGAGGAGCCTGGCAGGCTACGTCCATGGGGTCGCAAAGAGTCGGACACGAATGAGCAACTAAGCACAGAATGAGGCACGTCGTGATGCACTTGTTGTTCATGGCACTGGTGGTAAAATCCTGAAAGTGCATTTGTTTATTTCTAACCACATTAAAGTTCTACATTTTGAACTGAATGTAAGAAACTAGGTCCTGCCTCTCGATTACAGAACAGGAAGAAGTGTCATTTCTTTTGCTCTAGAGAGGATTTTGCTGTTAATGTAGTCTATCCAATCAGTTTTCTTGGCAGCTGCATCTCAATTATATCCACAGGAAAATATCACCTCTCTCTATATTTTTTAAATCGCTGCAATTACAGCCATATAAGCACAACTTACCCTTACGTAGGGCTTCTCCTTTCCGGTCTTGCTTCTGAGTTGTGATTCAGAACTATGCTCACATGGATCACTGGTGGTTGACAAGCAAGACTGTGTTCCTCAGCTACAAAACCAAACAACAAAACACAATGTCAGTATTCCCATTTTGAAGGGGAAGAAGATAGAAATTGATTGATCATACTGATTTCAATTCATGTTATTTTACTATACATTTTTCTGAATTTTATTGTTGTTTAATATCTTGATCATTAAAAGGTAATAAAAGGGGTGGCGAAACTTGTTACTAAAGAACTCCAGAAAAAATTACACAGGTTTAGTTTAAGCACTTTTAGTTTTTGTGGACTTGCGTGCACAGAGTTGTGAATTTCTAGTGTTTTTAATTTTCTCAGTAGTGTTTAAATGTAATAAATTTTTTCCCAGATGTTAAGATTGAATTAAACATCATGAATTATGTCACTAAAAGATTCCATTTGTCTATTTCAGATAATAACAATATAGCTCCATGTGTCTCAGTGTCTGAGCATGGTGAAGACTCACTGTTTTAGGATATATTTCCTTTTTCTTTGTCAATGTTACCTTATTCTCCTTTTCCTTAATGTTTTTACATCAAACCCAGAGTGCCGAATGGATAGTGTGAAGTAAGAATTCTGACTATAGAAAGTGTAAAAATCAGTTCCTATTTCCTTCCCTTTCAAATCATAAGATGAAGCAAATGTTAACTGCTGCAGATTCTAAGAAAGAGTAGTTTGACTTTAATAATTTTGGTTCAAAAACAACAGTTATGTGTTACCTCTCAACAAATATTAGGTATGCTCATCCTTTACAGCGAGGCACAGACTGTGAGGAAATTCAGTGAATATAAGGACTGATAGTAATGCAACACTGGTATCTAATATTTTATGGGCTTAGTTTATGATAATACTCTGCAAAGATTTCATATATATCTCATTAAACACAACAGATCTATGAGATTACTCTCAATACTGTTCCCATTTTACAGGCAAGGAAGCAGATTTATTGAATTTGAGTAACTTTTTTAAGGTTAAAACTATATAAGAATACTAATTTTTTCAAATAAAAACACTTCTTTTTTTGGTTATTCATTGAAGGCCCAATGACAAAAATCCTTATATTTGCTTTGATAGTCTGTCTGCTCACTTCATGTCCCATCACTTCATGGCAAGTAGATGGAGAAGCAATGGAAACAGTGACAGACTATTTTTGGGGGGCTCCAAAATCTCTGCAGATGGTGACTGCAGCCATGAAATTAAAAGACACTTACTCCTTGGAAGGAAAGTTATGACCAACCTAGACAGCTTATTAAAAAGTAGAGACATTACTATGCCAACAAAGGTCCATCTAGTCAAGGCTATGGTTTTTCCAGTAGTCATGTATGGATGTGAGAGTTGGGCTATAAAGAAAGCTGAGCATCAAAGAATTGATGCTCTTAAACTGTGGCGTTGGATAAGATTCTTGAGAGTCCCTTGGACTGCAAGGAGATCCAACCAGTCCATCCTAAAGGAAATTGGTCCTGAATATTCATTGGAAGGACTGATGTTGAAGCTGAAACTCCAGTACTTTGGCCATCTGATGTGAAGAATTGACTCATTTGAAAAGACCCTGGTGCTGGGAAAGATTGAGGGCGGGAGCAGAAGGGGATGGCAGAGGATGAGATGGTTGGATGGCATCACCGACTCAATGGACATGAGTTTGGGTAGAATCTGGGAGTTGGTGATGGACAGGGAGGCCTGGCATGCTGCACTCCATGGGGTTGCAAAGAGTCCGACACGACTGAGCGACTGAATTGAACTGAGTCTGTCCCCTACTAAAGTTTAGTTTTTGGGAAAATTCTGGCTTTCCTTCTAAACCACTAACAAAAACACATTCTAAATAGACTGCTTATTTTCCCAAATCAGTCATGTTTTGATTTTGAAAAAAAATATAACTACAAAAACAGAATACAAATGACAACAGTGGCGTTTAAGAAGCTGTATTGCTTTATAAACAGTGCCTTTCCCCTAAGGAATAGAAATTATGAAAGGATGTCACACTCAGACTTGAGTAATTTATAAATAATAAATAAATTGCACCACCGATCACAGAATTACATCTTCCCCTATTGAACTTGCTTCTTTCCAGGTTTTTCATTTTTTTGTGAATATGATTGTCTGCCTCCCAGTTCTGTGGACTCAGATCTCACAATCTTTCTCTTCTCTGCCCCTCACGTGGAATAATTTGCCAATCCTTTTAATTCTGAATGGACAACACACACACCCCTTCAAAATTTTTCCTTTTCATCATTTTGTCTTTTCTGTTGCACTTCCCTCCAAATTGAGATCCTTGACCAAGCTTCCTCCTTCTGATTCACTCCAGATATTTCTGCAAAATTCCTTTTTCTCCAGCACTGTTCTGCATAGCACTTAAGTATTAATCCTGGAGTCAAGTTGCTGCTGCTGCTGCTGCTGCTAAGTTGCTTCAGTCGTGTCCGACTCTGTTCGACCCCATAGAGGGCAGCCCACCAGGCTCCCCCATCCCTGGGATTTTCCAGGCAAGAACACTGGAGTGGGTTGCCATTTCCTTCTCCAATGCATGAAAGTGAAATGTAAAAGTGAAGTCGCTCAGTCGTGTCCGACCCTTAGTGACCCCATGGATTGCAGCCCACCAGGCTCCTCCATCCATGGGATCCTCCAGGCAAGAGTACTGGAGTGGGTTGCCATTGACCAGGGTTCAAGTTCTGGCTCCACCACTGACTCACTCAGATTCTAGGCCAGTCCCTAAAACATTAGGCTTCAGTTTCTCTAACATGAGAATAACAGTATTGCCTATGTCATCAAGTTATTCTGAAGACTATATAAAATCAAATCGGCACAGGCCTTAAACTAGTGCCCATAACAAAAATTATTAGCAAATATTATTTTTATATTCAGGGGAAAGTCTAGTAGTTTTAAGTTTCTAAACGTGGCATGCAAGGTCCTCAATATCTAGTTCCAATCCATGTGTGTGTTTTATTTTGGTCACACCACCCAGAATTGTGGGATTTAGTTCCCCAACTGGAGACTGATCCTGTATACCCTTGGCAGTGAAAATACTCAGTCCTAACCACTGGACTGCCAGGGAATTCCCAAAATCCATTTCTGCAATCACATTTTCTCATGATTCCAACTCAATCCAATTCAACATCTAGTTAGCCAGAACCCATCTATACAATGGAGAGGATTAAAATGCCAGACACACTACTTATCAATGAGGGAATACTTGCGCTGAGAACCCTCATAAATAAGAATTTCAGCAGACAAGGCCATTAGGGCAAAGGAGAAGACACACAGCATTCACACCCACGCTACACTCAGCCGTATGGGACCATGTTATGGAGTCTGTGTCCTACCATCCTCAAGTCTTCTATGCTGTCTGCTTAGAATTCCCGTTTTTCCCTCATTGTCAACCCTTACAAATCTGTTACATCTCCTAAGATTCAATTCAAAAGTTTTTTTTTTTTTAGGAAGCCTTGATTTCACTATCTGAAAATTATTTACATTTTTCCCTTCTCATGGCATCTTAGCCAAATCTCTCTGTGGGGCATTGCATATTTTATTTTCATAGCTCTTTATGCATAGAATAAAAGTTCCTTGAAGTTAGGAGCTATGTACAATTTATTTTTTGCTTCTTACAATGCTCAGACAATCTCTAGTAAATATCCAGAAGATAGTTGTGCAATTAAGTGAATGTTGTTTTAAAGCCAGAAGAACTCAGGATAGAATTGATTTGCTCAGATCACTGATCTTGGTTATAAGTTCTCTAAGGGCAGAAATTATGTTAGCCTTGTTCATCACCATATTCCTGATGTAATATGTCATGAATACTGAATCAATATCAGATCATACCAGTGGCAATAATATTCACCAAAATCCAGTTGTCACAAGGTCATTATTCACTCTTTTAAATTATGAATTTTTATTATATTTGAAATCTAAGAATTATATACTCTTCTCATCATTCTGTGTAATGTCTCTGCTATCTGATTATTATAGCCAAATATATTCATTCATTTGATGTTATAAGGTGGTTATGGATTAACATTTCTATATAGTATGTCTATTCTTTTATGGCTGAAACCATAATGAAAGTGCATTTGTGTTTAAACATATCCTTTTTCAGTTAAAGTTTATGAAATTCTAGACTTGCACAATGGATTCTTTTAAAAACATGTCCAGAAAAGAAAGCTGAGGCACTGGAAACCAGAGGATTGTCATTTAAATGAGTAAGGTCTGTGAAGAAGGTCAGAGTGTGAGGTCACAGATTTTGCTGAACATTATATTTGGCTAAAACACAAAAACACCAAAAAACCAAATTTCAGCAGGTTTGTTTAATTGAATGATGTTTTCAAATCCACTTTCATTAGCTCGAGTGCTGCAGGACCCAGCAGTTCAGGAAGGGAATCTGTTTCTAGTAGCTTACAGAGATAATGATAAACCATCTTAAAGTCTGGATTTATTAAAAATGACTGAAATACATTATAGGGCCACGGTAACTTGGTGATGCTTGGTTTACCAACCAGTGGGATGGAGTTACAAATGCATTAGCATTTATACAAAAGAAAGCAAGTAGCAGTGGGTCTCTATTGTTCTTGACGTAGTTAAACACACTGTTATTTCACTGTGTGTGGCTAATAAAATAAGACCTACAAAATAGAAGAAACATTCCCTTTTGAAACTTGAACAATGTGAAAAATCTAGTATTAATGAAATGGAAAGCTTCTTTCTTTCTGCACAGGAGTGCTATATTCATTAAAATACACACACACACACACACACACACGGGAAGAAGCTATCGTTTCTTAGACTAGATAACCATCACATTGATTATTTTTATAACTAAGGTTTGATCAAGCAGAACATACAGAGCTAGAAAGCAAAATATAACCCCAAGGAAGAGGGGAATTAACAGCGATGGAGTGTACCTATGAAATCTAATTATATACATGCATATTCACCTCTGTCATTAATTTCCCTGAAGTGTGAAGTTAACAAACCTAGACAGTGTATTAAAAAACAGAAACGCCACTTTGCTGACAAAGGTCCTTATAGTAAAAGCTATGTTTTTCCAGTAGTCATGTACAGATATGAGAGTTGTATCATAAAGAAGGCTGAGCGCTGAAGAACTGATGCCTCTGAATTGTTCTGGAGAAGACTCTTGAGAATCCCTTGAACTGCAAGGAGATCAAACCAGTCAATCCTGAAGGAAATCAACCCTGAATATTCATTGGAAGGACTGATGCTGAAGCTCCAATACTTTGGTCACCTGATGGGAAGAGCCAGCTCATTGGAAAAAAACTCTGATGCTGGGCAAGATCAAAGGCAAAGGAGAAGGGGGTGGCAGAGGATGACACAGTTAGAGAGCATCACCGACACAATGGGCATGGATTTGAGCAAAGAAATAGTGGAGGACAGAGGAAGCTGGTGTAATGCAGTCCATGGGGTCACAAAGAGTCAGACATGACTTAGTGATTGGCCAACAACAATGTTACTGTCAAGCCATTCCTTGATTTTGTTCCTGAAGATTTCAGACTCCTGGTCTTTCCATCCATGTGCATATTTTTACTCATACACTCAAAAACATTTACTGAGGAGAGGTGAGTAAGATGTATAAGGTCACTGCCCTATGCAGTTTATGGTTTAATCATGGAAGAACATGTTAAACAAATAAAAAAGGGCTGAGTTCCTTTGCTGTCCAAATGAAAATATCACTACATTGTTAACATAAAGTAAATACATAATAAAACATTAATATAAAATAAAATGCAAAAAAAAAAAAAAAGCACAGGATGCTCTAAGCAAAACCAGCTTCATTGGCACAGGGTCTGAGGAATCTCATGAGAGTCCATGCTCAGAAAAGCTGCAGACTTGGTTTAATGCTCTCCCATTGCTGTCTGGAAATTTTTTGATAATTTTAAGTATGAAATTGTGTGTTACAATTAAGCACAGTGGTGTAAGGGAATATGCAGGTGACCAGAGGAGATAGTGCAATATAAATGTCCACCATTCTTCTTCTGCCCCCATTTATATGTAGCACAGAATGCTGGTGAAAACTAGGATATGTGGTGGTTCAGTGTTACTTAAAAGAATATAAGTATCTTACATCTAAGACTGAGTAAGCAGGCATACTGATGGCACCCAGAGGCAACCCTTTCTGTTCTATCAAGCATCTGCTTTGAACACAGAAAGAGGCTAATGACATTGAAAGAAATATGAGCAACCTAGAAAGTCTAACACATCTTTTCTTATTCATGTTACTTTCCTGTATCAGCCAACCACTTATGCTGGATAGGGTGACACTGAAGTAAAGGGGAAAGGGTAACCCACAGTTCCTTTTCTTTTCCGCCCTTTTTATCCATCAGTAAGCTGAAAGTAGAGAACCTTGATATAATACGTGCACATCAAGAAATGAAATGAAAGTGAAAGTGAAGTCGCTCAGTTGTGCCTGGCTTTTTGCAATTCCATGGACTGTAGCCTGCCAGGCTTCTCTGACTATGGGATTTTCCAGGCAAGAATACTGGAGTGGGTTGCCTTTTCCTTCTCCAGTCAGTTCAATTCAGTTACTCAGCCATATCCAACTCTTTGAGACCCCATGGAGTGCAGCATGCCAGGCCTCCCTGTCCATCAGCAACTCCCAGAGTTTACTCAAATTCATGTCCATTGAGTCGGTGATGCCATCCAACCATCTCATCTTCTGTCATCCCCTTCTCCTCCCGCCTTCAATCTTTCCCAGCATCAGGGTCTTTTCAAATGAGTCAGTTCTTCACATCAGGTAGTCAAAATATTGGAGTTTCAACTTCAGCATCAGTCCTTTCAATGAATATACAGGACCGATTTCCTTCAGGATGGACTGATTGGATCTCCTTGCAGTCCAAGGGACTCTCGAGAGTCTTCTCCAACACCACAGTTCAAAAGCATCAATTCTTCAGTGCTCAGCCTTCTTTATAGTCCAACTCTCACATTCATACATGAATACTGGAAAAACCACAGTTTTGACTAGATGGACCTTTGTTGGCAAAGTAATGTCTCTGCTTTTTAATATGCTGACTAGGTTGGTCATAGCTTTTCTTCCAAGGAGCAAGCATTTTTTAAATTTCATGGCTGCAGTCACCATCTGCAGTGATTTTGTAGCCCCCAAAAATAAAGTCTGTCACTGTTTCCACTGTTTCCCCATCTTTTTTGCCATAAAAACATCTAAATTAGTTCTGTGCAACATTTCTTTTGTTCTGATAAGAAGGAAATACATACATGTGTGTATGAAATACACAATAGGAATTGTGCAATTTCTGTTTTTGCATATATGTTAAACTCATATTTTCTATTAGAATTGGCTTTGAACACTATCATGATAAATGTCAAAATACAATCATTTTTGCAAAATAATTTTGCCAAGTGAATTACCATTACTTTTTGGTTCTCTTTTTGGTTTGCTCTCCAAGTAAAGTGGGATTTACTGGTTTCATTATTAAGACAAGGAATTATGAGGCTCAGATGGATGGGGACATTTGTCCTTGGTCATCTAGCTGGTGAGTGACACTCACAGATAAAGAGTCTCTCTAAACATAAACTAGAATGGAAGCTCCAGGAGGGAAGGGACTTTGCTTGTCTTTGTGTTTCTATTTTCCTAGCATATACACAATACCTGGCACATACTAAGCTCTCAACATTTGTTAAAGGAATGAATGGATGATTGGGGTAAGTCTTATTTGGCAAATTCACTGTGTCTTCATGATTTCAAGTGGGTTTTAGAGCATTTGAATGGAATTTTTGTAAATTTTGAGAACCAGTAATGTTTCTTTTCAAACTATAAAAATGAAACGGGAAAGCAGCAGCTTTAGCTGAAAGTGAAAAGAGAGGAAGGTAGAGTATAGACTTGGTCTTTAACTGTATGACCTTCAATTGAAGTCATTCCCCTTCAATTCTTATTTTACTTTTTTTCCAATGAACTACAACAGGTTGTATGAAAACTTCTTCCTGGTTCTCACATATTATGCTTTGATCCTGTGAACTGTCTAGCAATAATACAATTCAAAGCATAAGGTTTCTCTTTCCTACAAGGAGGAAACACAAAATAAGATCATATAATTCTGAGGCACCAAATTCCTCAAACAATCTCACTCCATTCATTCATTCATGTATTCATTCATTCATTCTTTTAGCAAGTCTTTCTGAGAGGTGTACCATACCACATGCCCACAAAAAGCCTTCTGTTGAAAAGCTGAAATGAACAAATGATCTCCATTTCTGGAATCAGGAAGGCCTTGAATCGGTAGAGCCTGGCTTAGAGCTTATCTGCTACTCAAAGATGGCATAAACCAAATCAACTTCCATTTTGAATGGTGACTCAGGTATCAAGCAGAGCCAATGCTGCAGTAATGCAGAATAAACTGACAGCACTCTTCAGAATAAATCCTGACATGTGACTCATTTGACTACTTCCCTTACTTTGACTTTCCTTTGGTGAAAGAGCAAAGGCAGACAGTCGTAAAACCTCCTACACAGGGCAAGATCTGTGCCTGCCACTCCTAAAAACCAATCCCACCAACACAGAGGCAAGCATGTGATCAAGAGGAACTGGGCAGGAAGCATAATGCTCACATAGGGTCCAAGAGGCAGAGCCCACTGGGAGGAGACAGATAAAATATTCCCACATTGGGATGTGACTTTCCTGGTAGCACAAGAGGCATTTCTTAAAGGAAGTGAGCATGACAAAGGGTTGAAGAAGGTCGCACTGGGCTCAGATGCTTAGGGAACTTCAGTTGTTTCTCATGTTTGGGGAAGATGAACCAGTGAAGAAGGCAAGTTTACTTAATTGCTTATGAAGAGTAGACACCATCAGAAGGAGACAGTCAATACTAGCCAACACCTGGAGCAATGTAGCAACTACCATGAAAAGATTAACTTTGAAATTCAAGGACTGAATGAGTTAATTACAGTTAACAAGCAATCAGTTTTTCAAGGCAAGGTGGCTACAGAATGTGCCTCCCTGACCTCCAAGTTCAGGAGGTGGAGTTGATGGAAGGGACCCATCTGCTGGGCTCTGAAATCAACTGCCACACTTGTACCCCAGCTGTGTTTTCACTCAAGCTGCTTCCAACCAAGGGTGGAACACAGTGGCTTCACTCTGTAAGACATGGAGCCCCTCTAATAGCTGACTCTGTTCTGAGGAGGCATCTGTCCTTTGACAGCTTTACTGAATCTTTTTTGAGACCAAAGGCTTTTGCACAAAGGCTCAGTGGTTAAATAAGCTGCTTGCAATGCAGGAGACACAGGAGACATGAATTTGATTCCTGGGTCAGGGAGATCCCCTGGAGGAGGAAATGGCAACCCAATATTCTTGCCTGGAGAATCCCATGGACAGAAGAACCTGGTGGGCTATAGTCCCTGGGGTTGCAAAGAGTTGGACATAACTGAGCAACTAAGCACAGTGGTCCAGGAAGCTTCTACCCAACTTCTGTTCACTTGGAATTCAAAGTACATCCTGGTCCAGTGGTTCCCCAGCGTTCCTACTAACTCCATCCTCATTTTCTTTGAAAAACTTTAATTTTTAGAAAATCTGATCTTTGTGTCTGTTTCTTGGGAGACCTAGACTAACATAAACATACACGTGGAGAAGAAACCTGCTGAGTGACCCTCTCTTGGTCTCAATCTGGTGAATGATTCACTGAGAAATACACAAGCTCTGCACTTAATGAATTGAAAGGAACGTGAACAATTTGAAATGTACTGAGTACTAATCATGTGTTGGGTACTGAACTAACTGCTTCTCATGCCTTATGTCACTTACTTCTTTCAACAACCCCAAGTAGTATTTCTTTATAGATGAAACTGTAGCTTGCCAGCTCATGAGTGTTAGAGCCAGAATTTCAAGCCAGGTCTTCATTTTCCTTTATTGGTTTAAAGCAATTTATTGCTGTAAAGTACTTTACTTTAAAGTCTATGCCTCCAACTATCTTATACTACATCCATTACCAACAGTATCCTTGATACCATCTTATATGCTAAGAAAACAATAACATGCCTATAGAAGAAAAAATATTGCATTCACCACCACTAATACTACCATCATCATCACCATCATTATCATCATCACCATCATCTTCATCATCAGTCATAATCTAAAAGAAACTTAGAGTTATTGATCATATACATATGCATTTTATTCTTCAGTTCTTATGATTACCCAGTGAATTAGGCAAACATTAGAAATGAAGCTCAGAGGTACCATCTCAACCTAAGTCCGGCATTTTTTCATTGAATCATGCCACCTCCTTCTCTATGCTACACCCTGTCCAAGGTGAATTAAAGATGTTGGAGATTTAATACTTTGCTTATATACCAGTTTTTAACTGCCAAAAGGACACTTGGAATCTTGGTTTAATAGCTGGACTCAGTAGGGCAGACATGATGACCTTATTTTAGAAACAGCTTTCTCTCTAGGACCAGGGGATTGAGCAATTTGGGTGGCATTATAGGAAACCTTTTGCCTCTGGGTCAAAGTCACTGGGCTCCAGACCAAGTCAGTAATGATCAAATGCCAGTCTGTCTGACAGCTGTCTGGTGGCCTCTGTGATAGGGCCTCCAGCCAGTCACTTGTGGGCAACCTTCCATGCTGCATCCAGTGCCTGCTGCCATTTCTAATGGCAGGCACAGCAGAAAGGTTGGCAGTTCAAATATGCACAGAGACCCTGGTATCCATTTTCGAGACCAACACTTAAATTCTAATTTAATAACAGCTCCCAAACCAGTAGCAATTTCTCTCCAAAAGAAGGCTCTTTCTCTGGGCCATCTGCCCCACTCATCAGCCCACCACTTTCTCTTTTCAAATAGTGAGATGAAAATTTACCTTTGAATTAAGCACAAGGTCAGATAAAATAAGTCACTGTGAACAGTCATTATATTTTCTGTCACTGGACCAATTAAGATTTCCAGCTGTCATTTTCTGATGTTGCAGTGCCATAAAAAACGACACTGAGATGCACTGATCTGTGTCAAAGCTGCTTCGGAGGGAAAATGGGACCCAAAATAATGATAATTGTCATAGGATGTCACACCATTAAATGAAAACATAAAAAGCAAAACACTACGGGGAATCTGCAAAGTCATCCTCCTTGTCGAGGTGAGACCATGTTACACCAAAGCGAGCCCGCTGTTTCCGTGACTCTTCTTGCTCTAAGGTGGATACCCTTCCTGGTCTCTAAGAAAACAGATTCTGCCCTGTTCATGCTAATTTGATTTCAATTGAAGTTTCAAACTCATAACCATTTGAATAAGAGAATCTTGCTGGAATCTCAAGATTTATGTAAAGTAGGTCATCTACTTATACTTTCAAAAAGTTCAGCCCATTAGATCCTCTTTACCAAAAATTGCGAACTTTAATGTTAGCTTCAGTTCAACTAAGTTCAGTTGCTCAGTTGTGTCCAATTCTCTCTGCCCCCATGGACTGGAGCATGCCAGCCTTCCCTGTCTATCACCAACCCCTGGGGCTAGCTCAAATTCATGTCCATTGTGCTGGTGATGCCATCTAACCATCTCATCCTCTGTCATCCCCTTCTCCTCCTGCCTTCAATCTTTCCCAGCATAAGGGGCTTTTCCAATGAGTCAGTTCTCCACATCAGGTGGCCAAAGTATTGGAGTTTCAGCTTCAGCATCAGTCCTTCCAATGAATATTCAGGACTGATTTCCTTTAGGATGGACTGATTGGATCTCTTTGTAGTCCAAGGGACTCTCAAGAGTGTCCTCCAACACCACAGATCAAAAGAATCAATTCTTCAGCGCTCAGCTTTCTTTATACTCCAACTCTCACATCCATACATGACCACTGGAGAAACCACAGCTTTGACTAGATGGACCTTTGTTGGCAAAGTAACATCTCTGCTTTCTAATATGCTGTCTAGGTTAGCCATAGCTTTTCTTCCAAAGAGCAAGCGTCTTTTAATGTCATGGCTGCAATCACCATCTGCAGTGATTTTGGAGCCCCCCAAAATAAAGTCTCTCACTGTTTCCTTTGTTTCTCCATCTATTTGCCATGAAGAGATGAGACTGGATGCCATGATGCCATGATCTTCATTTTCTGAATGTTGAGTTTTAAGTCAACTTTTTCACTCTCTTCTTTCACTTTCATCAAGAGGCTCTTTAGTTCCTTTTCACCCTTTGCCATAGGGTGGTGTCATCTGCATATCTGAGGTTATTGATATTTCTCCCAGCAATCTTGATTCCAGCTTGTGCTTCATCCAGTCTGGTATTTCTCATGATGTACTCTGCATATAAGTTAAATAAGCAGGGTGACAGTATGCAGCCTTGAAATACTCCTTTCCCGATTTGTAACCAGTCTATTTTTCCATGTCCAGTTGTAACTGTTGCTTCTTGACCTGCATACAGATTCCTCAGGAGGCAGGTAAGGTGGTCTAGTATTCCCATCTCTTTATGAATTTTCCACAGTTTGTTGTGATCCACACAGTCAAAGAGTTTGGCATAGTCAATAAAACGGAAGTAGGTGTTTTTTGGAACTCTCTTGCTCTTTCTATGATCCAACGGATGGTAGCAATTTGATCTCTGGTTCCTCTGTCTTTTCAAAATCCAGCTTGAACATCTGGAAGTTCATGGTGCATGTACTGTTGAAGCCTGGCTAGGAGGATTTTGAGCATTACTTTGCTAGCATGTGAGATGAGTGCAATTGTGAGGTAGTTTGAGCATTTTTTTGCCATTGCCTTTCTTTGTGATTGGAATGAAAACTGACCTTTTCCCATCCTGTGGCCACTGCTGAGTTTCCCAGATTTGCTGGCATTTTGAGTGCAGAACTTTCACAGCATCATCTTTTAGGATTTGAAATAGCTCAACTGGAATTCCATCACCTCCACTAGCTTTGTTCGTAGTGATGCTCCCTAAGGCCCACTTGACTTCTTATTCCAGGATGTCTGACTCTAGGTGAATGATCACACCATCGTGGTTATCTGGATCCTGAAGATCTCTTTTGTATAGTTCTTCTGTGTATTCTTGCCACCTCTTAATATCTTCTGCTTCTTTTTCCTTTCCACTTCTGTCCTTTTTTGTAACCATCTTTGCATGAAATGTTCCCTTGGTATTTTCTTGAAGAGATCTCTAGTCTTTCCCATTCTGTTGTTTTCCTCTACTTCTTTGCTTTGATCATTGATGTTTGTATGACTGGAACCTAAAATTCTTTTTGTCCTCCAGACATTGAGGGTGTGTGTGTGTGTGTGTGTGTGTGTGTGTGTGTGTGTGTGTGTGTGTGTGTGTGTGTTTCGCTAATGGAGTTCTAGTTTTAAAAAGTATAGCATTTACTGAAAATGAAATGAGGAGTAAGAAAAAGAATTGAAAATACATATAATAATCACCAACACAATAGGAATTTGCAATCAAGGATCACTAAAATGAAATAATGAAATTCTGTCCCTATTTTGCAGTACTAGAAGCAGTTTTCAATGTAAAGGTATAATTGTAATTATACTAAAAGCCATTGAAATATGTATTCTAAACATTAATTTGATGGTATGTAACATATATCAATAAAACTGTTGAAAAAATAACAAAAAGAAGAAATTAAACATTGCAAGGACACAAAGGAGAAAAAAGGGTGCTCCTTGCCCCTCCAGATGACTGACTAGGCAAAAAACAGAGCTTAATGAGCAAAGGGATTTTGTAACTAAATTTACCACAAGATGAAAGAATGGGAGATGATCTTATAATAACATCATTATTTAAATATTTATTTCTTAGAAAGAGGAATCCATTATTTTACATTTCCCTGAGTCTGGAAAAAAAGTGTAAATTTTTGAAATAACTTTAAACTCAAAGAACCATACTTTTGTCTGGACACATTATCAGATTATTCAGCTGTTTTCTTGTTAGAAGGGACAGGGATGCCATGGGACATTTTCCTCCTTCACTAGTGCTTGCAATTTGGCTATTGCAAAAATAATCATTTGGATAAGAGAATCTTGCTAGAATCTCAAAATCTAGCAAAGTAGGCCATCTATTTATGCTTTCAAAAAAAGCTCAGTTGATTAAATTCAAAACAAACTCAGTTATTTAAATTTTCCAAAAATTCAAACTCTACCCAATCTTTGCATGCCCAGGAATTAAAATTCTTTTTGCCTATCATTCTTGAGCGGCATTGAGAGACAGTCCTGAATATAGTGGATTTTACTCTTGGAAATGATGAAACACAAACCAGTAGTGAGCTAGAACCACTTCACAAGCTCACCAGATTCAACTATCAAACTTTTAAGAATTTTGTGTCATTGACCACTGCCATTAATAAACATAAAATTATACAAATTATAATTCAGCAAATTACATTAGAAACAAAAGTAATAGATATTCAAAACATCGTTTCTTAAATATCTTCATACTTTGTACTATCATCCATGTCTACTGTAATGTATGGCAGGAATACTATACAATTATGTGCTAT
Organism: Okapia johnstoni; assembly: GCA_024291935.2. Taxonomy (NCBI): domain Eukaryota; kingdom Metazoa; phylum Chordata; class Mammalia; order Artiodactyla; family Giraffidae; genus Okapia; species Okapia johnstoni. The sequence goes on along the minus strand of CM044325.1, from coordinate 9,718,233 downwards.
GCAATCTCCTCTCAGTTCTGCATTCAGTGACATCACCTTGGTAATTGTGTTTTATTGTGTGATTTCTGTCATTTATTAATGTTAGTAAAATATTAACTAACATTTATGTTGGAACTACATTCATGTGCATTGAATAAATTGGCTATAAATACCAGAGTTCAAAAACTGGCTTAAAACTCAAACATTAAAAAAAACTAGGATCATGGCATCTGGTCCCATCACTTCATGTCAAATAGAAGAGGAAAAAGTGGAAGCAGTGATAGATTTCCTTTTCTTGGGCTCCAAAATTACTGCTAATGGTAACTGCAGCCATGAAATTAAAAAATGCTTGCTCCTTGGAAGGAAAGCTATGACAAACCTAGACAGCATATCAAAATGCAAAGGCATTACTTTGTTGACAAGGTCCATATAGTCATAACTATGTTTTTTTCAGTAGTCATGTATGGATATGAGAGTTGGACCATAAAGAAGGCTGGGCACCAAAGAATTAATGCTTTCAAATTGTGGTGCTGGAGAAGACTCTTGACAGTCCCCTAGACTGCAGTGAGATCAAACCAGTCAATCCTAAAGGAAATCAACCCCAAATTTTCATTGGAAGAACTGTTGCTGAAGCTGAAGCTTCAATACGTGATGTGAAGAGCTGACTCATTGGAAAAGACCCTGATGCTGGGAAAGATTAAAGCAAATGGAGAAGGGGATGACAAAGGATGAGATGGTTGGGTGGCTGGATCAATGACTCATTGGATATGAGTTTGAGCAAACTCCAGGAGATGGAGAAGGACAGGGAAGCTTGGCATGTTGTAGTCCATGGGGTCAAAAAGAGTCGAACATGACTTAGCGACTGAACAACCACAACAACAATAGCAGTTCAGCTAAGATCAATGAGAACACTGCATGAGAATCAATTAGCTATCTGTAATAAAGTGGATTGCATATTTAATTAATAATGATAAATTCCATATGTTTTACATCAGTCAAATGTAAAATAAACTTCTGTATGCATGCTTTCATTTTATGTATATTTTATATATAAAAATAATAGATATATTTTATTTTAGTAGGAAGTGAGCCAGTTGTTAAACATTTATTAGCAACCCACTGGAGAAGATTTTCTAGAGAAGTAACATCAGATTATGAGGGCCCTCTTCATAACCTAACTTCATAACCCAAAATAAATCATTGCCCTACAGAGGGGTGGAAATAACTATAATTATTCTTTGTACAGATTTATGGAATTTAAGTGGCCTTCACAAAATTTGGCACATCTGTTCTGAGAAACCTGGAAAATGCATTTCACCATTTCTTTCAAGACTGATACTCAAATGAAGCGTGAACTAACAAGAACCTTCTGATGAAGGAAGTGCTCTAAATGAAACTTCACAATAAGGAGGAGTCATATTTTCATATTTTTCCTGCATATTAAAGCATATTAAATCCTTTTAGCTCACTGTAATTTGCCTTTTCTCCAAGAAGAAAATGAATAATTAAGCATGATCCACCTTCTAGTCAGTATCTATATTTTAGGATTGCATGAAATAAAGGGTATTTTGCAGTTCCTTTCTTACAGGCTCCATCTACACAGTTCATTTTTAAAGAAATAATACGAAGTGCTTTTTAAAGCATTTTCAATAGATTTCAGTCATCATCAAATGGATTTCAGTGCACAAATATGTATGCACAGGAATTTCTTGCATCATTTGCAATAATGATCAACTGGAAAGAACAGAAAAAAGGACCAGCTAAATACCTTAGAGCTATCCACCCAAGCAATACCATTTAATCTTCAGAAAGAGTGAGGAAGATCTATACACAACAACATGAAATGATGCAAAGCGGTAAGGACAGCACTGTCTACATGGCTTGAACACATTATTTAAAAAAATATAAGTATACTATATTTAATGAAACATAGACAAATTTTTGGAGAATTCACTTTAAACTGTTAACACTGAGAACCTCTGAGGAATGAGGGACTTGATTTTGAGGCTTTTGCATTTTATTATATTCTTTTGTATAGTGTGCATTTTTCCCAGTGAGCAAGCATTAATCTAATAATAACAAATGCCAAAAAGTCATCTTAGGAAAACAGATGTTCCAGGTAGATTTTGGTCTTTGCTTCTTCTTGCAGGTGGAAGTGGGGAGGGAGGGATTATAGCATTGACAGTCCAAATGTTATCAACTCAAATACTTGTTAAGGTGTGCAAAACCTCCAGCTCCTTCCAAGGTCATTCTAAACCTTATGTTCAGAGGATAAATGAAGAAGTGCCACCTATGCACACACAAAAAATACCTTATGGGATGGAGGAGATAAATCATAACAGTATTTAAGATCTTGAGAGGTCTAGTAATATCAACCAGCTCTCCTTTTTCATGATTCTATAACATCTGGACTAGAGGTTGCTTCATGATGTTAATGGCAGGTAAATTAACCCATAAAAGGACCCACCCCTAGAAGTGTCTAGCCAGAAGGAGAATTTTGACATTCTTCCAAAGACACACTGAGACAAGTAGAAGGGGATGGGGTTATTTTTATGATAAGGACATTTTGCTTGTGTGTAGTTAAGTCCCCTACATAGACATGAGCTCTGTTCTAGGAGTGTGTTCATAAGTCCAATTTGTTCATAACTCCAACAAAACACAATCGGCTGTACACTACTGTACTGTAATAGGTTTATAATCGTTTTCACACAATTAATACATAAAAACAAACACAAAAAACAAAGAAAACATTTTTAATTTCAGAGTGTAGTATCTTGAAAAATACAGTAGTACCAACTGCATCATTGCTGCTTTTATGCTTGTTTCTGTACATCCTGGGCTTGAAATAAAGGTACTGTAATTTTGTACTCTATACAGTCATGTACAGTAAAAGTACACAAAGGCACTGCCTCACTGCTGTTAATCTAAATGTCTTTAAACCTGAGTGAAATCACTGCTACATATTGTTCAGTTCCACAAGCTTGGGCTACTTCTGGGTCTGAGGGTAGAATGAAAGAGGAAGGGAAGTTGAATAGAGGAGAGCAACAAAAGGAGGGTCAGGTAAGAAGAGTGGAGGGGAAGAGGAAATAAGCACGAAATAAGCAAATCAGACTGAGTGACACTAATTATTTTGTCTCACGATGTACAACACTAGCCCTAAATCATTATCTGATCTCTCTTTCACATCAGAAATATTTCAAACAAATGCAGTCATGTTGATGTATGTACAGATATTTAACCATCTTGGTCAGCAAGTGTCATCTCATCCCAGTTACTCTTCCCATTTAAATGATAGGAAGTCCTGCTAGATCCTACTCTTCCCACTTGTTTACTTGGTCATTCTTTCAGCATACACCATGCATTAACTCTATGCCAGGCACCAGGCTTAATGCTGCTGATAATAAGAACAAATCAGATGCATTCTCTGCAATTCGGTGACCTCGTTTCCTACCAATCTTCCTCCCTCATTTTGATTTCAGCCCCTCTTTCCCTCCGCACTGCCATCTGTTTTTACACCTTCAGAAATTTGCAATGAGTGGTTGCTCCACTTGAATACTCCTATCTTTAGACATCTGTATGGTTATGAAGAGAAAACTTCTCCAATTTTTTAAGAAAAGCTAAATGACTAATTTTCAGACAAAATTACTTCTATTAAGCTTATAGTCTCTTCTCTCAAAAATAACCAGATTTTTAAAAATCTTGTAAACATATTCTGATGTTTCAAAGTTAACTGTATATTACTAGGTCTTCTGGGTCAGAAAGACTTTCATTCCCAAGAATTGTTCCCTTCTAAAAAATAAAATTCAAATCAGTAAAATTGAGTCCTATGAACACCAGCTCTGTCTGTTCCCAGGATTAGAGTATGTTAAGTCTCTTAAAAATTGATTGTTTCTGAATTATTGCTGTATTCCAAGCCAAAAAAATGTTAATTTTTAGGGTTGGATTAGACTATCTTGATTCTCTGATACGCAACACAGGCTTTTTCTGATTTTGGAAGAGTGGTAGTATTGAGTAGTAGACTTGGAATATTGAAAGAGTTTTTGTAATTCTGCTATAAACTTGTTACATGGCCTTTGCAAATACATCATCCTCAGTGAGTCTCAGTTTCCTCATCTGTAAAATGAGTTAATTTAGAATAGTTGATCCCTAAATTCTCTCTCATCTCTGATGTTATGTGATTTTATGAAATGATTAATGAGCCATGATAAGATTTCCCATCCAGCTGGAGATAAAGTAATTTACAGAAAATAGCTGCATGTATACAACTGTTTTCTGGGAAATGCATTCATATTTTTCTTTGGATTCATATTTTTATTTGAAGAATCGAGAAACATCTTCTACTTCTGTAACTCCAGCAACATGAGCAGAATATCTCCTTCCTTTAAATAAAATAAAACCTACAAGCAACTATTAAAAAGGGGCTTAGGGAATTCCCTGGTGGCCTAGTGGTTCGGACTCTGCATTTGTACTGCAAGGGCCTGCATTTGATCCCTGGTGTGGGGGAACTAGGATCCAGGAAGCTGTGCAGTCAAAAAATTAAAAAATAAATAAATAAAAGGGTTCTAAATTAAATGGCTTTGTTTCATGAAACAAGTTGTTTTTGCTCTTCAAGAAATAATTATTGAAATTGGTATTAAGAAAGTGGAGACAAGAATAACAGTAACAAAATGGTAAATACTAATACGTATATATGCATATATGCAGTACTCAGCTATGGCTAACTCTTAAACCACTTTTACTTATTTAATATTTACATCCATACTAAGATGTAGGCATGTTTATTTTTATTCACATTTGAATTGCTTTGAAATTGGCTTGCTTTTCATCTTGCATTCACTGAGCTAACGATTCATCATGGACCTGTGAACATTTGTGTATCAGGTTTGAAATATATAGATATATGAATTACTAAAGATTAGAAGATATATTTTTGTATTCAGGTCTCAAGGTGCTCTATGAACCTTTCCATTTAAAAAAGCCTAATAGTCTCATCTAAACAGGTATTTGCAAAAAGTAATTTGGCCCACATTTCAAAAGATGATGGTAAAAATTTGTAGAAGAAATCGAGAGCATCGTAGGAAGTTTTAGCTAGCGTTTATTGCATTTTTGCAAGAACATTAAAATGTGTCCTTTGATTAGTGATGTGTGTAGACTTTTGAAGGTTAAGCCAACTTTCTCCTTTTGCTCTTTTTCTCCCGTGTTTAATACAATACATGAAATATGACCTAAGCTATTAATCTAAACATTATTCTCATTAGTTTCAAAGCACAGTTATTGCTCCAAAGTATTTTTATAAATGGCAACCTGCTTCATCTTGGCTCTGCGTTTACATTCAAGACCAAACAAAGCTCACTATTGCTCCTTCTCTTCGATGCTGGGCCAAAAAGCAGAGCTTGGTATCTCCAATTCCAGCTGTGCTTTTATTGTGCTTTACATCAATCAAAGCTTCAAAAAGATTCCAGAAAGATTTTTCTCAGTTTTCACATCACAGGGGTTTGCACAAAATCACTGTGCCGTAGGGGGGCCTGATAAGAAATCTCAGAAGGAAAGAAAGTGTACGGGTAGGGAGACTCTGGGAGAGAAGGCTGGGGAAGGATTATCAATGTCCTAGAAAAAAATGTTTTCTGATGGAAAAGCAGTACAATTTGGAGCAGAGTGAAAGAGTCATATACAAGAATCTACAAACTTTCAAGCAATACTGGATCCTACAATGGGCTCTGTGGGTGATAAGAAAGCTGAGATTTACATGGTCAGATGAACCCATATGAACCCCTCTTATGTAGGTGCTTTTGACCCACCTGAAGGACTAGGACGCTTTGTAGTTAGTTCTCTGGGAATGGCAGAGAGAGCCTCTGACTATAACTGGCTGGTTGTCTATGCTAAGTCACTTCAGTTGTGTGCAACTCTGTGTGATGCTATAGACTGTAGCCTCCCAGGCTCCTCTGTCCATGGGATTCTCCAGGCAAGAATTCTAGAGTGGGTTGTCACTTCCTCCTCTAGGGGATCTTCCTGACCCAGAGACTGAACCAGCATCTCTTGCATCTCCTGCATTGGAAGGCAGGTACTTTACCACTAGCATCACCTGACAAGCCAGCATAAGATTTGCTTACTATGTTTCTTCATAGCTCAGTTGGTAAAAATCCTCCTGCAATGCAGGAGACCCAGGTTCGATTCCTGGGTCAGGAAGATCCGCTGGAGAAGGGAGAGGCTACCCACTCTAGTAATCTTGGGCTTCCTTTGTGGCTTAGCTGGCAAAGAATCCACCTGTAATGAGGGAGGCCTGGGTTCGATCCCTGGGTTGGGAAGATCCCCTGGAGAAGGGAAAGGCTACCCACTACAGTATTCTGGCCTGGAGAATTCCATGGACTATGAAGTCCATGGGGTCACAAAGAGTTGGACACAACTGAGTGACTTTCTCTTCCCTTGCCTATGTTTCTTCAGAGATATTTTAAAAATTGGAGCCCTAATTACTACCATTCTTACCTTCCACTGCCACAAATCTCTCTCTTTCTCATCAGTATGCAATGTTCCATTTAATAAATAACTAGATGAAATTGAATTCTAGGCTCGAGGTACCCATTTGGCAAGGTTATGCTATTGCATAGTGGTAGAGATAGCCTGCAACTTAGGACATTTCTATTCCAGGGCTCTGAGCTCATCCTCACTGTGCTATGATAACTCAAAATATTGAAGAATGGCCACATCTGATCCCTACAGGCCAGATCCAAGGATGGATGATCAATATCATTAAAGGAAAAATTTCCATCAACTTCCTAATTTTCATCTCACCTCTAACAAGATGGAGACCCGTGTGTAACCACTGGCTTTACCAGAAAGTCACTATGAACCACCAGGCAAGTTGTCAGACTTTGAATGTGCATATCATTTGACACTTAGCATTTTTACTTTCCCCACAAGTTGATACCCAAACTTATCCTCTATTAACTCAGTCACCCACAGGTGCCATTCAATATCAGCCTTCTTGGCATGTCCCTTGTTGATCTTGCCAAAATAATGCTCCCTTCATATTGATGAGTCTATCTTTTAAGATGCCAACATATCATTGAAATCTTCCCTGACTCTTCTAGACCACATTAATCTCTCTATGTGCACTAACCACTCAGCAATGCATGCTGTTAACAGCACATGCCTAATCACTTGATTCAATAAAAATTCTTTCTAGACAAAGTGGTGGCCTCAGGAAAGCCACCGATTTATATGCTTTCCTCTTTCCTTTTGTTCTTAGAACAGTGTTAAAAAAACACAGTGACAAAACTGGACCTTTCCTTTTGAGACCTCTTATTTTGGAATACGTAGGAATTGCAAAAAAGTGATAGGACTGTCCAAGTGATGAAACTTTTCTCATTATGGTCAGAGGACGTTCAGTATGAATTGCCCTTCTCCACACAAAGTAGTCGGAGAAGGCAATGGCACCCCACTCCAGTACTCTTGCCTGGAAAATCCCATGGACGGAGGAACCCGGTAGGCTACAGTAGTGTGTGTATATCTCCACGTTTCCTCTGTTTCTAACCCCAGTTTCTTCCTGGTTCTCAGGTGGCGCTAGTGGTAAAGAATCCACTTGCCAATGTAGAAGATGCAAGAGATGCAGGTTTGATTCCTGGGCCAGGAAGTTCCCCTGGAGGAGGAAATGGCAACCCGCTCCAATATTCTTGCCTGGAAAACTCCATGGGCAGAGAAGCCTGGCGGGCTATAGTCCACGGGACCACAAAGAGTTGGACATGACAGCACAATTGGAGGAAAACAGCAGAACTTGGACCCAAGTACAGAAACTCTTCTCCTTATTGTCATAGGACATTCAGTATAAATTTTCCTTCTCCACACAAAGTAATATGTGGATATCTGCATATTTTCTTAGACTATAACCCTAATTTCTGCCTGAGTCCCTCATTTTGTCAAAAGAATTCCTTGACTGATGAACTTAAGCACTGAGAAACCACAAACCAGTGTTGTGCATTTCGAAGAGTTATTATTTTCCCAGAAGAAATAGGGATACTTCTCTTTGACAAATAAATGGGCCCATATTATCACTGAATGTAGAATCAATGAACTAATTTACTTTTCATCTTAAATGGATAGTAAGAGTTTTTCTTTTATGTAATAAATACCAACTACTCCTTATACAAAATTTAGGAGAGCACAGTAAATAAAATAAAAGCCACAGGATAGAGGTAATTATTTAAATAATTTTACAGTAAGTGTCCAAACATACACATTCACATACATATGGTAGCAAAATGGATTTATACTGCACATATTTTTCTGCGGCTTCCTTTTTCGCATACTACATAAGCATAAGTTATAAAGTTAACTATTGTTCTATAATTCTTTTTAAAGATTGACCCATAGATATAATCTATTTTGACATAACATTGCTTCTAAATGTTTTATGTTATATAATATATATGAGATAAATTCTACATAAATATTTTATGTTATAAACAACACAATGGACAATCTTGCTTAGATATCATATTTCAGAACTGAGAACATAGTATTATTTTAAGCCATGAATTAGTGATATCTGATTTACTATGGAGCTGAAGAGATTGTTTAGAATGAGAATAAAAGGGCTAAGGAGACTATTTCAGAGACTATAGCAATAAGTAAGAGAGTATACAGGCTCATAAATCTTTTTTTTTTTTCTTTTTATTAACTTTTATTGGAGTATAGTTCCTTTACGATGTTGTGTTAGTTTCTACTGTACAGTAAAGTGAATCAGCTGTATGTATAAATATGTTTCTCTTTTTTTTTTTTTTTTGTATTTCCTTCCCATTTAGGTCACCACAGAGCATTGAGTAGAGTTCCCTGAACTATACAGTAAGGTCATAAATCTTGACTTCCCAACTTTCCACAAAATTAGGTGGGCCAGGGAGGGAGAGTTAAAGGAAGCTGAAAGATGGGAAAAATCAGAGAGTCACTATCTTTGGTGATGGATTCATCGTGACAGGCTCACCGCCTGAGGTTTTCCTCTTAGCAGCAGGCACCTGGAGAGGCCTGGAATAGGACCACACAGCACACACAGAGACACACATGCATACATATATCACATGTATAGCATCATGATATGTAGATTCATGAGACTCATAAAGTTGCCAACAGAGGATATATATATAAATGAAAGAAGTGGTCCAAGGACTCAAAGATTGGGAAGATGAGGAGCAATTAATGAGACAGGAATAATACTAGAAAGTGAGGTATCCTGAAAGTTGTGAAAAGAAAAGAATGCCTGGCTTTGAAAAAACTAGAGATGACTCAGGAAATTCAAGAATAAGGGTCTTTCAAAAACTTGAATGAATGCTCTGTAGAATAACCTCAAAGTTAAAAAGAAAAAAAAAACCTCAAGGGTAGATCAATATTGTTAAAGCTAAAGGAAAATAGTGGTCAGAATATTTTTTCTTCTTTTCTCATATATGCCTTTCTCAAAGTTTAGTTGGAAACTCACCAAATCTATCAACTTTGTTTTGACTATTTGTTTAGGGTCTCAGCGCTCACGATGGTCCTCTCCTGCTCCCCTACCTATAAAATGCTAATAATAATACTTGCCAATTAGGATTAGCTGATAGAGTGTTGGCAAAGCACGCAGGAATTTTGGGATGAAATAAATCAGGCAAGTACAGTATGTTATTATTATACTCAGCGCTGTTCTCTTTCCTGTCAGGAGGTTGTTCATTTCTCAGCTACCCTAGAGTTTTAACAGAGGCTTCCAGGAGAGCAAGATCTATATTCCTGCTCTCTGGTAGAATCTGATAGCTGCTAACCTTCCCAATGAGGTAAAAATAGCTGAAGTCACAGCATCTCTTCATCTCCTTAGAGGGCTCCAAGCACGGCAAGGCATAAGACCGTGCAGCATTCAGTGAGTGGAGAGATCTGAACGCAGCCTTTCCTGAAAACTAAGAATCAGAAATAAAAACTCCAAGAGGATCTTAGAAGCAATGGTAGCCCATGATTTTCAACACAACCCTAAGGATTCAGTCTGCTGGGGAAAGAACACCAGACCTACACTTATCTTTTCTGCTGCACCCGCAGGCTTTATGTATAAGTTGCTCTTCAGAATGATCGCTGAACATAATAAAGCTGTAAGGCCAGCACTGTGTAAGCAAAGTGAAAAGTAAGTAAACTATCTGAACCATTTGGGCAAAAGTGTTCTATTGGTTTAAATGCACCTATTCAGGAAAAAAGCAGGCTTTGTATTCCTCAGGGTTTTTTTTTTTTTTTTTTGGCTTGAATTTTACAGATTTTGAGAAAGGAATGTAAAAGAGAGAATGGTAAATTAATAGATATCTATTGGTATGTGAAGAACTGCAGCAATATTTTTAATATACCTTAGAAGCCCTACTAATTGATTACTAATCTATTTTTGCAAGGAGCTGAAAAAGAAATCCATTTTCCTCAAATCACCAGGGCATTCTCTACCACTTCACCTGCCAGTAGAGCTGAATATCTAGGTGAGAGTAAAATAAAAATATCTGGGGTGCCACCACTAGATGTTGTGACAAAATGGCCAGTCCTGTTCATCCAGGCTTTGTTTATGCTTTATACTAATGGACCCGGTCAGGGTAACCAGACAGTCAACTAGCAGCATATGGTGCTTAGACTATGGCAGCCTTGACTCCGTTTTCACAGGTAATGCCCACCTCTGGACTCAAACATCCAAGCTGTGAAAAGGCACTTGGTCCAACCCCAGGATGTTAAGAAATTCACTTTACCTGCTTAAGAAACACAAGCCTTTTGAACTGATATATTTTGCGAGAGTGCGGAAGTAAAGATTGGAGGGGGTGATAGGGGGATGATACATACTGTTATATCTACAAGGATTTGTCAGACATTACTCAGCTCAAATTTTCTCATCGACTCCCAGTGCTTCCAGGATAAAACCCAGACCTTCACGGTGAGGTCCACTGTGAGGATGTTAGCATCTACTATGAATAAAATGAGCAAAAAACCAAACAACCCATTGCAAAATGGGCAGAAGAACTAAGTAGATATTTTTCCAAGGATGATATACAGACGACCAATAGGCACATGAAAAGTTGCTCAACATCGCTAATTATTAGAGAAATGTAAATCAAACCTACAACGGGGTACCACCTCAACATTGGTCGAATGGTTTCATTAAAAAGTCTACAAATAACAAATGCTGGCGAGAGTGTGGAGAAAAGTGAATCATCCTACACTATTGGTGGGAATGTAAGTTGGTGAAGCCACTATGGAGAGCAGGGTAGAACTATATATAGTTTTGTCCAGACAAATCTATAATTCAAAAAGATACACGCACCCTTATGTCCATCACCCCCGTGAGCAGCACTATTCACAATAGCCAAAACATGGACCAAATGTCCATCAACAAATGAATGTATAAAGAAGATACGGTACAGATACACAATGGAATAGTCTCAACCATAAAAAGGAATGAAATAATGCCATTTGCAGCAATAGGAATGCAACTAGAGATCATCAAACTAGGTGAAGTGAATCAGAAATAGACAAATAATATATGATATCAGTTATGTGTGAAATCTAAAATATGACACAAATGAGCCTGTCTACAAAACAGAAACTGAATCACAGAACAGACTGGTGGTCGCCAAAGGGGAGAGGGCTGGGGGAAGGATGGACTGGAAGGTTGGGGTTAGCAGATGTAAGCTTTTGTACATAGAATGGATAAACAACAAAGTCCTTCTGTACAGCCCAGAGAAACATTCAAAATCCATGATGAACAATAATGGAAAAGAATATTTTAAAACATACTGCACATAAAAAATGGAGAGTGATTAGAGGTTTTGGAGCAGAGGAGACAGGATCTAATTTACAGTCTACAAAGATCATCATGGAAGCTTGGTGGAAAACATAGATTGTAAGAGCAGAAATAGTGAAAAGAGATAAAAGGTGTCAGCAGTTAAAATATGGATATGAAATACAAGTATGCAAGGGTTAACCCCATTATTGTCTTGGTTCACTCCATTTAGTACAGGGACACTATTGGAGAGTCACACATATTTTGGCTTTATTTTGTTCATCCTTCCTTCTCTCTCCTCCCCATCACTGGTTACAATTAGATGAGTGTCCTCACTGCTCTCATTACCCTTAATATTCAAGGCTCATCCCTACACTCATTTGTTTCTCTTTCTCTTCTCACTGAAAATCTTTCCCTCTGCTTAAAGTCTATGCTTCTTTGTCAAGCTCTAGCCCTGCTACCTAAAGAAAATTTTCTCTATCCTCTCTATTCTTGGAATATCTGTAGATCATAATCACATTCACACCTTGTATATCATCCCCTCAAAAATAAATGGTGATTATATTATAGTTAAGGCTGTACTGCCAACATGGACAAAATTAAGTAATTTCATGTATTCCAGAGATTAAACAATGATAATAAATAAGCATAAACAGAAAGTTTGGGAAGTTCCTGGTAGGGCTTTTCAAATAGCTTGAGACATTCATTCATTCATTCCTTTTAATAAGAACACTCTTATTAGAACTTATTAGGACTATGGGCTTCTTGGATGGCTCAGTGGTAAAGAATCATCCTGCTAATGCAAGAGACACGGGTTCAATCCCTGGGTCTGGAAGATCCCCTGGAGAAGGAAATGGCAACCCACTCTAGTATCCTTGCCTGGGAAATCCCATGGACAGAGCAAAATGGTGGGGCTACAGTCCATGGGGTCACAAAAGAGTCAGACATAACAACGATGTAGAACAATAGGGATTTAAAGGCACATGAGCCATGGGTCCTGTCCAAAGAAGTGCCAGTTTGAGGAAGTGGCAGTCTGATCTGAGGAGCAAAGATGAACTCTTTGATTAGAGAAGAAGCAAAGCCAACGCAGGAGACATAAGAGAGGCAGGTCTGATCCTTGGGTCAGAAAGATCTTCTGGAGGAAAGCATGGCAACCCACTCCAGAATTCTTGCCTGGAGACTCCCATGGTCAGAGGAGCCTGGCGGACAACAGTCCAGGGGGTCGCAAAGAGTCAGACATGACTGAAGTGATTCAAGTGACTCAGCACATACACACAAAGCCTAGTAGAAAATGTCCTAGTCCAGGCACTTAGGGACACCAAGAGTCAGACAGAACCTGTCAGACTAGCCTCTCTCCTGTCCTACTTTTAGATCCTGGTGTGTGCCCAGGTGGGAAAGTGCTAACCCCAATCCTCCTTGGCTCCATAGAGCTATTACAAACCGAATGCCTGCCTGAGATGAGCCTTCAGTGCTTGGAGGCGAAGAGGCTGAGACACAGTCCAGCAGAGGCGGCCCACACTGTAACTCAGGAGCTGAGCTGGAGACAATGGCAGTATGGAATTTCAAGCTTTAGACCCCAATGTAATTCAGAACAGCACCGCCAGTGCCTTTTCAGCTGAGGATTTGAGCTGCAGCTGGAGTTCTCAGCTGAGGTTGTAAGAGTCTAGCTGCCCAGCTCCAAAGGAAGTGCTCACTGATAGAAAGCATTAAGAAGGTGCCAGAGATGTAAAGGAAGGAAAGGAAAAACAACCCAGACTGCTGAGGCCAGGGGAAATTTGGGATCCACAGTTCCCAAGGTCAGGGGAAAGTGCGATTGTTAGTCCTCAGGCATGTCTGACTGTGAACCCGTGGACTGTAGCCCACCAGGCTCCTCTGTCCATGGAGTTCTCCAAGCAAGAATGCTGGAGTGGGGTGCCATTCCATTTTCTAAGGGATCCTCCTGACCCAGGGAGGGAATCTCGTCTCCTGCATTACAGGCAGATTCTTTACCATCTGAGCCACCAGGGAAGCCAGGGGAAGGCTGTTCATTTTTAATCCAGGACATTCAAGGATGAGCCTCCACCGGGGCGAGAAGGCAGTGTTATTCTTTTTCATTATTATTATCATTTTTTGAAATTAATCTTTTTGGATAGTTGTTTTGATTTCTGGAAACCACAGCAAATCATGTTCTCCCAGTTAATAATGAAAGTAACAACTGTGGGTGGATGCTTACTACTCAAGAATCTTCTATTTGTCCCCCTAAATGAAGTAGCAGTGTTAGATTAACCTGAGCTAGTGTTTTACATCTTCACTGTGTGATCTTAGCTCCCAGGATTCCCTGCCATCTCCCTACATTCTGATTTCAGAGAAGCCCCTTTGATCCTTACAGTATCTCAGCCAGAGCCTGTGTCTCCTCTGCTTTGAACACTGGCAACTTCCTGTTTCCTTAGAAGTAGAAGACAAAGTCCCTCCCGCAGCCCTGAAGGCCCCACGCAAACCAGGCTTCACTGCGTATCGCTCTTCCCTCTATGACCTACTCTCCCCTTCCATCGCTCTGAGCCGCCTGAGGTAATGGCCTGCCTGCTGACTCTAGAAAGGAGGAATGATCTCACTTCAGAGCCTGTACACTTGTTTGCTTTGCCTGATCTGCTTATCTGCAAGTAGTCCCCAAGGCTCACTCTCTCATCTTCTACAAGCATTTTCTCAAATGTCACCTTCTCAGCAAGTCCTTCCTTAATGATTCTTAAAAAAGAAACAAAAGAAAAAAAAAAAAAAACCCAACAACTACAACCACCATCCCTTAGGAACAAATTATCCCAACTCACTCTCTCACCCAGGTGGCACTAGTGGTAAAGAACCAGTCTGCAAATGCAGGAGACATAAGAGATGTGGGTTCAGTCCCTGGGTCAGGAAGATCCCCTGAAGGAGGGCAGGGTAAACTACTTTAATATTCTTGCCTGGAATATCCCATGGACAGAGAGCCTGGTGGGCTGCAGTCCAAGGGGTCACAAAGAATCAAGACACAACTGAAGCGACTTAGGACACATGTACAATCTGCTTATCCAAAAGTGGTTCCAAGGCCCACTCTCTCTTCTTCTATAAGCATTTTCTCAAATGTCACCTTCTCAGTAAGTCTTTCCTTGTTGTTGTTCAGTCGCTCAGTCATGTTCCACACTTTGCAACCCCATGGACTTCAGCACAGCAGGCTTCCCTGTCTTTCACCATCTCCCAGAGCTTGCTCAAACTCATGTCCATTGAGTCAGTGACGCCATCCGACCATGTTATCCTCTGTTGTCCCCTTCTCCAATGAGTCAGCTCTTTGCATCAGGTGGCCAAAGTATTAGAGCTTCAGCTTCAGTGTCAGTCTTTCCAATGAATATTCAGGAATGGTTTCATTTAGGATTGACTGGTTTGATCTCCTTGCAGTCCACGGGCCTCCCAATAGTCTTCTCCAACACCACAGTTCAAAAGCATCAATTCTTTGGCACTCAGCCTTCTTTATCACCCAGTTCTCACATCCACACATGACTACTGTATGTGTGGATGTGAGATGGTTAAGTCCTTCCTTAACCATCCTTAAAAAAGAAACACACACACAAAGAAACTACAATCCTCCCCCTTAGAAATACACTCTCCCAATTCACTCTCTCTCCTTTATGCTTTCCCACAGGCATAGTCTACATTTCAGAAATCTTGTGTGTTCTGTTAGGCATCGGAGCCCCTCTCCAGAATTCATGTTCCAGGAGGGGAGGGGTATTTGTCTTTTTATTCACTGCCCTGTCCTCAATGCCTAGAAGGAAATCTGCCTAATAGTAAACATATTGAATGAGCTAACAAACATCTTGTCTATCTGACCAGAATCCTTCAACCTATAAGGAAACCACTTTATGCATCCTTTGCGTGTCTTTTGTGTGCTCCACATTGCTTCACACAGAAAATCCAGACATATCATGCATCCACATGGCTATTCTTAAATCATTGTTTTAACGACTCATATCAGATAAAAGGAAGTATCTAAGTTTTTCTTATTGTACTTTTGCTAAGGTCATGTTTATAATCAAAGTAAATATCTGTTTTCTAATAATGTTTATCCATATAAGTCAAATTGGGATCAAAATGATTCTGGCTTGTCAAAGCTACAAGGTTATACACCGGTACATGTTTATTCACAGAGCTTAAAGAACTAGGGAAGCTGGGACTTCCCTGGTGGTCCAGTGGTTAAGAATCCACCTCCCAATTTAGGAAATCAATTCAATGCCTGCTCAGGGAACTAAGATCCCAGAGGCCATGGGACAACAAAGCTTGCACACTCCAGAGTCCATGCTCTGCAACTAGAGAAATCCCACACGCCACAACAAAGACCCAAGGCAGCCAGGGAAAAAAACCGAAAACCAAAAACAAAAACAAACTAGGGAAGTAAACTGATGGCCAAGCATAGGATGCACTTGGTATGGGACTCCTAGTTTCGTGGTTTCTAAATTTCTAAAATGAGGAATTAGGCTCAGCATTAAGTGATATTTATCAAGTTTCCTTCAGAAGTTTTAGGACATGTTTTATGCATTATTCCATTTACCTTTGCAATTCCTCTGTAAAATAGTTGCTCTTCAGTTCAGTTGCTCAGTCATGTCCGATTCTTTGCAACCCCATGAACCGCAGCATGCCAGGCCTCCCTGTCCATCATCAACTCCCGGAATTTATCCAAACTCACGTCCATTGAGTTGGTGATGCCATCCAACCATCTCATCCTCTGTCGTCCCCTTCTCCTCCTGCCCCCAATCCTTCCCAGCATCAGGGTCTTTTCAAATGAGTCAGCTCTTTGCATCAGGTGGCCAAAGTATTGGAGTTTCAGCTTCAACATCAGTCCTTCCAATGAACACCCAGGACTGATCTCCTTTAGGATGGACTGGTTGGATCTCCCTGCAGTCCAAGGAACTCTCAAAAGTCTTCTCCAATACCACAGTTCAAAAGCATCAATTCTTTGGCACTCAGCTTTCTTTATAGTCCAACTCTCACATCTATACATGACTACTGGAAAAACCATAGCCATGACTAAGTTGCTCTTAATAGCATTTAAAATGTAATAACAAATTTGGAAGAATAAATAGTAGCTAATTAAATGGTAGACCTCAACCAGTGTTCTACTAGACCAAGAACTGTCAAAATCTGGCCACAGGCCAAATATAGCATGCTGCCTGTTATTTTAAATAAAGTTTTATTTGCAAACAATCATACCCATTGTTTATGTATAACTGATGGCACTTTAGCACCACAATGACAGAATTGAGCAGTTGCAACAGAGACCACCTGGCCTGCAAAATCAAAATTATTACATATAGTCCTTTACAAAATATTTCCAAATCCTGTACTAAACTGTAATTTGCATGAGGGCAGGGCTGTTCTCTGTTACATTATCTGATCCATTTCTAGCACCTAGAACATTGTCTATTACTCACTGAAAAAGACCCGTTGCTAGGAAAGTTTGAGGGCAGGAGGAGAAGGAATCAACAGAGGATGAGATGGTTGGATGGCAACACTGCCTCTGTGGACAAGAGTCTAAGTAAACTCTGGGAGATACTGAAAGACAGGGAAGCGTGGAGTGCTGCAGTCCACGGGGTCACAAAGAGTCAGACATGACACAACAACTGAACCACAAGAACACTGCCTGACATAGAACAGGTGCTGAACAAATCTTTTTTTTGTGTGTGAATGAAATCAATGACACCAGATCTGTGTGATTCCAAATCACAAAATTTTCACTTTAGTTCCTTATTTCCTTAGTTTCAAACTGGTTTTTCTATAAAGATCTGCTTAAACAAAAACTTCATCACATTTAGAAGGACCTTCCTGCCAAAGTAGAAATAAAATAGAATATGTATATGAATACTCCATCTTCAACCTCAATCCTGATTAACAAAAGACAAGGGTAATATTCCACCTTTGGTGGAATTCTCATACTTTTTGTTTTAAAAATTTGATTGTGCTTTTGAAAGGTAACTTGAAAGGCATGGAGGGATTTCCATGTTCATTCTCTATTGATGATGCCCTAATCCACCTGCCTTGCTTTTCAAGTGATAGAAGGATTTTTCTATAGAGGGGTATCATTTATTCATACACAGTAATAAAGATATTAACAAATGTGATTATGTCATTGTGCTTGTTGTGATCTGGAAATCCAGCTGTGTTCTCTTCACCTTCTTTATAGCTAAAAATAATAGATACTGTACAACTCAGCCCACAGATCTGCTGATGATGCACCAGGCAGAAGGGAGTCTGTCCCTCTCATGCACAGCTGCAATCTCTCAGCTAGTTTTTTGTTTTGTTTTGTTTTAATTGTTCCTTTTTTTTTTATTATTGGAACAGCAAATAGATAAGATAGGCTTTCTCAGATCTCATGTCTGAACAAGGTGCCTTTTTTTTTTTTTTACTTGATATTCAAGTTACTCAACCCACAATTTCTTAACATTTATTGGACTGACCTACCCACAAACAGGTGATTCTCAAAGAAAGTCAGAAAGGTTCCATCTGATAACATCTGAAACTTCCAAAGATACAATAGTAGAAGCTGTTGTTTTCATTAGCTTGGTGTTAATTCCTTCTTCTCCTGAAAATGGCACTTTTATTTGCATGGGGGAAGCTCTCCTCTACTTTTACTCTAGGTCATTCTCTTGGGTTTGATGCCACAGCAGCCTCCAGGAATTAGTCCCTCATCCACTTGACATCAATCATAGGACTCTATTCTTACAATTCCAGTGGCTGGGTCTGTGATGAGCACATGACTCATTTTGGGCCACTGACTGTCAGATCTTGGGCCACTGACTGCCACTCCTTGGGTTGCCAAGTTGTTATAACTGTATAGCTGTTCACAGTCATTTTACAATTTCCTGTGGGGAGAGGTTGCTCGATTTTAAAGCCAGTTCAGAGAGGAACTGACTTTCAAGGTAGAGGCAGTGGTAAAGAATCCACCTGCCAATGCAAGAGAGGTGGGTTTGATCCCTGGGTCAGGAAGATCCCTTGGAGTAAGAAGTGGCAACCTACTCTGGTATTCTTGCCTGGAAAATTCCATGGGCAGAGGAGCCTGGAGGGCTGCAGTCCATGGGGGCAAAAAGAGTCACACATGACTAAGTACAGAGAGGAATTGGTCCAAACGATGAGTAAAGCAAAGTATTTATATCTGGTAACCTAGTTTGAGTGGCTGGAACTAAGAATGCCTGAAGTTATATCTCTAGACAATTCTGCACTGGGTTTCAACACTTTGCAACTCAAAGTCTTTAGTGACTTAGAGGACAGATCCATTTGAGGATTTATTTTTACGGAGAGTTCAAATGTTTAAAAAGGGTACCATTTGGAACTGAATGAAAACTAAGTTTAGAGTCAGAAAACCTTAATTCAAAATGATATCCTGATTATCTGTCTTAATGAACTCATCTGAGAATGCTATAGGGTCTGTGCTCATCTATATTACAAGGATCTTGTGAAGACCAAATGAGACAATGAATGTAAACTTTTCCAGAAATTGAAAGTATTGTGTAAAAATAATAGTAGATCAATTTCCCTTAAAAAATGATAGCAGTCCATTGTGTCTCATGAATGAGACCAACTGCCTAATAGTGTTTCACTGGAAGAGTCATTACAAAAGGACAAAGTACTTCATTATGAAGTTATTAACTGAATGAATTTGACTCTTTCCGTGAGTCTCAGGGAAGCTTTGTAGCAGTGGTGAGGAGAACTAGGAAAACACCTAGTGTCAGATCCAAGGAAGAAAGTCATTCATTCATTCATTCAGGAACATTTTAAGCACCCTCTACCTAGTTAGGTAACAAAATGACCCCAGAGATTTAGACAGCAAAAACATTCCAGGTGCAACAGGGGAGATCGACTAATATATAAATAAGTGAAATGTGATAAGCTAAGTACTATGACAGAGAGAAGAATCAAACACTGGAGAAGCAGAGATGGAATCCACTATCAATGCCTAAAGGGACTGGGGAAAGTTTCAGTAAGAACTTGACCTTTAAGCTCTGCCTCGAGGGATAAAATATAGTGCTCCGGGGAGACAGAGTTGAAGGATATTCTGCAAATTTTAGATCTAAAGGTGACTGTGGAGATGAAATAAGCTTTGAGCAACAGATGCAATTCTGAATTTCTATTGAAAACTTTTGTATTTTGATATCAGTTCTGCTGATAATTCACAGGGGTGACCTTGTAAAGTTTCCTTCTCTTCTCCAGTCTTATGTCTCAATTTAGAAAGGAGGGGGCTGGGTGACCGTTAGTGTATATTCCAGTCAAAGAGCCCATACTTCATGTTTGAAACTCCATTTTAATACATGCGAAATTGTGAAATCTAAAAAAAAGTAAGTTACTTGCCCAATGAATGGATATGAATGTCGAAGAATGAAATACCAGTATAAAATTGTCATACTTGTTCAAGCTGTTGCACTTGAAATAAACATTACATTTAATTTCTTCACAGGTGTACTTGGATTGGCAGCCTGAGATTCAGAAAAAGGGCTGGTTCGGCCTAGACAGCAATCAGGCAGCTGGTTATAGTCCTTACTTTGTGAACTTCTACATACAGGGAAAGAACAGAAATGACTTACTGTACCAGGAGATTACATCTTGCTATTTGAGCACCTTAGGAATTTTCCCAGTAACTAGGAAAGATCACACAACTGTGACAAAAACAAAACAAAATAAACAGGATGTTATCTTGAATCTGTCCCTAAAACTCTGTATGATGAAGCTGAGGTTACTATTAGGAATACAAGTCTTAAGTAAATTAGTGTTGCTGGTAAGATGGGTTGTACTTCTGAATAGGCAATTTCCTATGCCAACTTTGCTTTGTCTTGCAGCATGATAACATAGATGAGACCCATAGTTTAGTTCTTCATATGCTACCTGGGGAAATGTTCTCAAACTACGCATCAGAACTTCCACAGTCTAGATTCCAAGATACGTAAAAAAGTCACCAAATATTCATCTCCCTCAATGGTCAGTTGACAATTCTCCACAAAGCACTGCTAAGAGAGAGATATGACTTTATATAGCAGATCTTTATCACTCATTGTCAACACACTGAATATCAATTAAATTGAAATGTTAACATTTCACTCTTAATGAACGCCTCTGGGATGTACATTACTAGGGTAGAAACAAATAGTAGAAAAATAAAAATTGGATTCTAGCACAACTTTCCAGTGCCAGTCACATTTTGAGAGAAAGTATATTCTATGCATAATTAACCACTCTTCACCATTAAATGGTACATTGATATCATTCATTAAAAAATATATATGAATCTGAAATTTATGATAAAAAAATTATATTACAGTTATGTGTTCAGTCGCGTTAGTTGTATTCAATTCTTTGCAACTCCATGAACCATAGACCACCAGGCTCTTCTGTCCAGAGGAATCTCCTGGCAAGAATACTGGAGTGGGTTGCCATGCCCTTCTCCAGGAGATCTTCCTGACCTAGGGATCAAACTCGTGTTTCCTGCAGCTCCTGTGTTGCAGGTGGATTCTTTATTGCTGAGCCACT
This sequence comes from Okapia johnstoni, assembly GCA_024291935.2. NCBI lineage: Eukaryota > Metazoa > Chordata > Mammalia > Artiodactyla > Giraffidae > Okapia > Okapia johnstoni. Next base: position 9,696,983 of record CM044325.1, on the reverse strand, counting down.
AGGGAAGCATAAAAGGGGTTAGTCTCCTAATAAATTTTTTCAGCCATTTTCTATTCATTACAACAAATTCTGCTTAAAACCTTACTGTAAGAAAATCATTTAGGAAGGCTTTACAGGGGATAAAAAGATGAATAATATTAGCTAACACTTACTGAGTGTCCCAGGCATTGCTAGAATACTTTAAATTACCTAATCTTCCCATCAATGTTATTAGATAGATAGTATCATTAACCTATTTTTGCAGATGAGAAAACTGAATATCAAAGGGATTAGACAAATTTCTCGAGGTCCACAAGTAGGAAGTGACAGAGTTTGGAATGAACCCATGCAGGCAATACCAGCACCTATTCACCTCACCTCTGCCTTAACATTTTTAATTATTAATATTATAATGACTTTAGAACTATAAGATTTAGGATTGCATTACCTAATTATTGCTCAATAAGCATTTTTTGATATAAGTGTGTGGAATTTAACTTTATACAAGTAGTTTTATCCAGTATCAGTTATATAGATATTATAATAAATCCAGTCATAAGTAGAAAAGAATGACTCCATACTATCTCCATTTGTCTAGTGTTTTGTTTGTATGTGTTTTATTTGCTTCTAGATGAATTTATTTATCTAAATTAAATTTATTAAGCTCAGAGGATCATTGCTAATATCCAGTTAACTTTTTGTAGCTTGAATCTCTCAGCAAACCAGGGTCTTAACTTTTTCTCTATATTTTTATCAAGGCATAAACAAAAGAATGTTACACATGGCTCAAGAAATAACCATTAGATACTAAAATTCAGACGCAGGAAAACTGTATTATTTGGAAAGCATGGAACTTTGTATTATTTCCTCCTCTGAGCAAAGCTGTCTGCCTGTAAGTGAAAGCTTCTGCATGATTTCAAACCATTTCACACATAGAGAACGTGGATCCATTTTGCTGGTTTTGCTGTATGAGCTTTCCTACCAAAGATCCCTACCAGTGGCAAATGCATTCTGGACACTCCTACTAAGCTGCAACCATCACAGTTCCACAAGGCCCCACTTCACCTGTTCGTGGTGTTTCCAGAGAAATCCAAAGAGACAAGACACATTTTCCTTAAAGATCCACAAGCTTTTGGACTTAATCTTCATCTTCACCTTTGAAGAATTCTGCTGTAATTATTAGGGCATACTGGTGGCTCAGACTGTAAAGAATCTGCCTGCAACTCCGAATATCCAGGTTCAATCCCTGGTTTGGGAAGATCCCCTGGAGAAGAGAATGGGGACCCACTCCAGTATTCTCGCCTGGAGAATCCCATGGATAGAGGAGCCTGGTGGGCTACAGTCCACGGGGTGGCAAAGAGTGACTAGCTTTGGTGAGGGTCTTTCGGTTTATTTGTTTTCTGTTGTTTATCACTGAACTAAAGAAACAGACAAACAAACAAAAAAACAACCAACAAAGAAACAAACCAAGAGCCCTTTGGATTCCTAAGTGAAAGCAGGTCCCTTTTAAAGGAGAAATAGAGCGATCCTTTCTTTTGAACTCTCATTTACTATGGAGTCAAAAAAAAATTCTTCAACATGGTTTTTTAGTGGTTACTTAATCCAACCTTTATTTTAAAGATAGGGAACACTGAAGCCCCAAAAGTTAAAGAAATTGTCTGAGTTCACTTGTTTAGTTAATAGAAAAACCACGCTTTTTTTTTTTTTTAATTTATTTTTTACTGAAGTAGTATTCTTCCCTGCTAAATCCCATGGACAGAGGAACCCAGTGGGCTATGGTCCATAAAGTCGCAAAAAGAGTTAGATAGAACTTAGTGACTTAAGGAGAACAACAATGGCTGAATTACAGTGTTGTGTTAATTACTGCTGTATAGCAAAGTGACTCAGTTATAAGTTTTGGCAACTAATTACCTAGTCAGTTGCTTATGACTTCCAATTATGTCTCTGATTCCATAAACACAAATTCCTCTCTAGATATGGATGGGGAGACATACCTTTAGCTAGTAAAACTTTGATGCTTTTATCATTCTTATAATGACATCCCAAGTGAAAAGGAGAAGTCACTGTCTTAAAATTACACATTTGAGCAAAATAAATACAGTAGGTAAGCTTGAGAAGAGAAAGCAATCGGGCAATGAAGTTCAATGAAAGCTAATTATCTGGAGAAATATATTTTCACCTAAGGAGTAAGCTCTCAGAACTTACCCTGGAAGACATGAGCAGGATGAAATTCAAGTTTGATCTTCACTTTGGCAGATACCTTGGGTCTCTAATAAACTTTGGATAATTATCCTTTAGAGCACAGTCTTCTTTATTGGGCATTATTTTTTTATGTGTTTCACTAATTGTATTCGTCATCAGAAATAAAATAACTTCCACAGTACATTGTTATTATAGCTATCTTTGATTATTATTGGAGAGGGAAATGGCAACCCACTTCAGTGTTCTTGCCTGGGGTATGTCATGGACAGGGGAGCCTGGCGGGCTACAGTCCATAGGGTCACAAAGAGTCAGACATGGTTGAGTGACAAACACACACACTTGATTATTATATGTAGAGCAAAGGTCATGGAGAAAACCCATTCACAAAACAGACCAATCCTTCCCCCAGCTCTTCTTGTCTATATTTGCTCAGTTAATTAATATATATGGTCTTCATGCTCAGTAGATACAACAGGCAAGTTATTGGTGTAAATGAACTTCCAGTCTATAGCTTTTGAGTGTATGTATTAAACATTTACTGGAGGAGGAAATGGCAACCCACTCCAGTATTCTTGTCCAGAAGATCCCATGGAAAGAGGAGCCTGGTGGGTTATAGTCCATGGGGTTGCAAAGAGTCAGACATGACTTAGTGACAGAGTGCACACAGCATTAAACAATTTGGTTATTAATTAAGATTAAATAAATAAAATACTTTTTGTTTCTTCAAGAAGAGGAAAAAGAAGTGCATATAACATGTATTTGTATAGCTATATACATAATAGCTACAAAGAAACTTATTATTTACTATATATTATGATTGATATTGATATAAATATTAGCTATCAATACTGAGGATACAAAGGTCCAGAGAACTTAAATGACTTGCCCAAACTTATTCTTTAAAACTGAGATAACAGGTTTTTTGATGCATATGTCAATAAGAGTGTACTGATTTAAGAGTATACTGATATATCAGTATACTGATATTAGTGCTGTAATCCTTTAGCTAAAAGCAGTTACAAAGACTGTTAGGAAAAATGACATATCATGAAATAAAAAAATTTATTGTTATAAGGCCTTATATCTTACTTCAATATATTTAAAGGGTTGAAATTATACAAAGTATGTTCTCCAACCACAACTGAATTAAATTAGAAATCAACAACAGAAAGAAATTTAGGAAACTCTAAAATATGTGGGAATTAAAAATCACATTTCCAAAGATTTAATGAGTCAAAAAAAAAAACAACAATAAAATTAGAAAATACCTTGAAATAAGTGAAAATGAATACACAACATACCAAAGTAATGGGATGCAACAAAAACAGTGCTCAGATATTCAAACAAAGCTTGAATATCTTTTAAAAAAAAACCTCAAATTCATAGTCTAATTTAATAGCTAAAGAAAGTAGGAAAAGAAACTAAACTCAAAGTAAGCAGAAGGAAGAAAATAGTAAAATTGAAGAAGAAACAAAATTGATAAGAAAACAATTTAAAAAAATCAATGAATCCAATGGCTTATTCTTTGAAAAGATGAGCAATATTGACAAATATCTACTTAAGACAACCAACAAAAAAGAGAGAAGACTCAAATTACTAAATCAGAAATGAAAGGAAATCATTACCAATCTTAAAGAAACAATAAAGATTCTGTAGCAACACCATAAATAACATGTATGCAGGTGAAATAGACTACTATGATTATACAGTGGAAGTGACAAATAGATTTAAGGGACTAGATCTGATAGACAGAGTGCCTGATGAACTATGGACAGAGGTTCGTGCCATTGTACAGGAGACAGGGATCAAGACCATCCCCATGGAAAAGAAATGCAAAAAAGCAAAATGGCTGTCTGAGGAGGACTTACAAATAGCTGGGAAGAGAAGCAAAGTGAAAAGCAAAGTAGAAAAGGAAAGATATTCCCATCTGAATGCAGAGTTCCAAAGAATAGCAAGGAGAGATAAGAAAGCCTTCCTCAGCGATCAATGCAAAGAAATAGAGGAAAACAACAGAATGGGAAAGACTACAGATCTCTTCAAGAAAATTAGAGATACCAAGGGAATATTTCATGCAAAGATGGGCTCGATAAAGGACAGAAATGGTATGGACCTAACAGAAGCAGAAGATATTAAGAAGAGGTGGCAAGAATACACAGAAGAACTGTACAAAAAAGATCTTCACGACCCAGATAATCACGATGGTGTGATCACTCACCTAGAGCCAGACATTCTGGAATGTGAAGTCAAGTGGGCCTTAGAAAGCATCACTACAAACAAAGCTAGTGGAGGTGATGGAATTCCAGTTGAGCTATTTCAAATCCTCCAAGATGATGCTGTGAAAGTGTTGCACTTGACATGACAGCAAATCTGGAAAACGCAGAGGTGGCCACAGGACTGGAAAAGGTCAGTTTTCATTCCAATCCCAAAGAAAGGCAATGCCAAAGAATGCTCAAACTACCACACAATTGAACTCATCTCACACGCTAGTAAAGTAATGCTCAAAATTCTCCAAGCCAGGCTTCAGCAATACATGAACCGTAAACTTCCAGATGTTCCAGCTGGATTTAGAAAAGGCAGAGGAACCAGAGATCAAATTGCCAATATCCGCTGGAACATCAAAAAAGCAAGAGAGTTCCAGAAAAAACATCTATTTCTGCTTTACTGACTATGCCAAAGCCTTTGACTGTGTGGATCACAATAAACTGTGGAAAATTCTGAAAGAGATGGGAATACCAGACCATCTGACCTGTCTCTTGAGAAACCTGTAGGCAGGTCAGGAAGCAACAGTTAGAACTGGACATGGAACAACAGACTGGTTCCAAATAGGAAACGGAGTACGTCAAGGCTGTATATTGTCACCCTGCTTATTTAACTTATGTGCAGAGTACATCATGAGAAACGCTGGGCTGGAAGAAACACAAGCTGGAATCAAGATTGCCGGGAGAAATATCAATAACCTCAGATATGCGGATGACACCACCCTTATGGCAGAAAGTGAAAAAGAACTAAAGAGCCTCTTGATGAAAGTGAAAGAGGAGAGTGAAAAAGTTGGCTTAAAGCTCAACGTTCAGAAAACTAAGATCATGGCATCTAGTCCCATCACTTCATGGGAAGTAGATGGGGAAACAGTGGAAACAGTGTCAGACTTTATTTTTGGGGGCTCCAAAATCACTGCAGATGGCGATTGCAGCCATGAAATTAAAAGACACTTACTCCTTGGAAGGAAAGTTAAGACCAACCTAGATAGCATATTTAAAAGCAGAGACATTACTCTGCCAACAAAGGTCCATCTAGTCAAGGCTATGGTTTTTCCAGTGGTCATGTATGGATGTGAGAGTTGGACGGTGAAGAAAGCTGAGCACAGGAGAATTGATGCTTTTGAACTGTGGTGTTGGAGAAGACTCTTGAGAGTCCCTTGGATGGCAAGGAGATCCAACCAGTCCATCCTAAAGGAGATCAGTCCTGGGTGTTCATTGGAAGGACTGATGTTGAAGCTGAAACTCCAATACTTTGGCCACCTCATGCAAAGAGTTGACTCACTGGAAAAGACTATGATGCTGGGAAGGATTGGGGGCAGGAGGAGAAGGGGATGACAGAGGACGAGATGGTTGGATGGCATCACCGACTCGATGGACATGGGTTTGGGTGGACTCTTGGAGTTGGTGATGGACAGGGAGGCCTGGCATGCTGCGATTCATGGGGTCACAAAGAGTCGGAGACGACTGAGCAGCTGAACTGAACTGAACTGAACTAGATGAAATGGACAAACTCCTAAAAGATACAAACTAACAGACTGTTTCAAACGAAACAGAAAGTCTGAATTGAACCATAACAACTAAAGAGACTGAATTAATTATTTTAAAACTTCCATGAAGGAATGCCCAAGCCCTTATGGCTGATGAATTCTACTAGACCTTGAAAAGAAATAGTTCATACTCAATTAATATCGAAGTCTCCCAAAAATATTAAAAGAGGTTACATTTCCCACCCCATGTTTATGCTTTAGTATGATTCTGATAACAAAACCTGGAAAAGATATTCCAAAGGAAGAGAACTATAGGTCAATACCCTTCATGAAAAAAGATGAAGAAACATTTTAACAAAACACTAACAAACCATAACTGGAAACAGAAAGTTTTATACCTGCAAATTATATTAACTGTCCAGAATAGGAAAATCTATAGAGAAACAAAACACATTAGTGATTACCTGGGATTGGGGGTTTGGTGGAGAATAACTGCTACCTGGTATGACAGTTCTTTTGAAGGTAATAAAAATGTTCAAAATTTAGATACAGGTTATGGTTACACAGTTCTTTGAATATACTAAAATCACTGAATTGTATACTTTAAAAAAGTTAACTTTGGGGCATGTGAATTATACCTCAATAAAAATGCTAAAAATATTACATCCATAAACAATGAAGTGTTAGTCACTTAGTTGTGTGCAACTCTTTGTGACCACATGGACTGTAGCCCACCAGTCTCCTCTGTCCATGGGATTTTCCAGGCAAGAACACTAGAGTGAGTTGCTAATTCCTTCTCCAGGGTGTCTTCCCAATTCACATTGCAGGTGGATTCTTTACCGTCTGAGCCATCAGGGTGCGTGCTAAGTCGCTTCAGTCGTGTCTGACTCCTTGAGACCCTATGGACTGTAGACTGATAGGCTCCTCTGCCCAAGGAATTCTTCAGGCAAGAATACTGGGGTGGGTTGCTATGCCCTCATCCAGGGGATCTTCCCTAGTCAGGGACTGAACTTGTGTCTCTTTATGTCTCCTGTGTTAGCAGGTGGGTTCTTTACTACTAGCACCATCTGGGAAGCCCTGAGTCCTTAGAGAAGACCCAAAACATCAGAGAAGACCCCAAACAACAAAGACCTCTAGTAACATGGTTATTCTTTAAAAAACAGTGCTAAAAAGGAGGATATATGTAATTTATGGAGCTTCTAACTGTAACATTTTATTATCTTCTGACTTCCCCTAGAACTTTACCAATATTATTATGAAACAATCACTTGGTAGCATTCTCTTTGCTTAGGCAAGTGAGTGGTTTTCACCAACAGCTATAAGGCAGTTGCAATGCTCATGTGTAATTCGTCACAGTTAAAATACTGTTCTAAATAACACTTAGTGATATCTCCATAATCGTGTTATTACCCCTCACTTGTGTTCTACTACCTTTTCTAATGTGAGAGAGCTATAGATTGAGTTACAGGTAGAAAATGTCAGATTTTTTTTCTTTCTTTCAGTCCTTCCACTTTCATATTTAGAATAAGAATACCCATTACCTTGGAAGTGTTAGGAAGAGATTAACTGTTTCATCCTATGGAACAAAGAGCAATTTATCTGAACGGTAACAATGGGAGAAAGAACTTGTACAGCCTCTTCTCTGTTCTCCTCTTTGAGATTGCCTGCCCTGACAACACGTGCATCGTTTTTTGATCTTGATTTATTAATAATATGGTACACATATCTAGGTCAAGACTCGTTTGTCCTTTATGTGAATATCTGAATATTCATCCCTCTCTAATTCTGCTACAGGGGCTCAATGTCATGAAGCAAACACTCTTTTACCTTTCCTGGTACATACCTAATTAGTAGCCTCATCCTTCAGTGAACTGGTCCAAGGACTATGTTGGGATCAGATTGCAGTAGAGAGAATTTTTTAAAACTTATATGTTTATTCTCTATCTTTATCAGTAGTAAAGCTACTTAATTCTTTTCTCAATTCTCAAATGGTTCCAAAATTGGAGGGGTAAAGCGAGATGTTATTCACTCTCCTCTTAAACAGGAATAGCATGTGAGAAACGGCACAAAGCCTTGGGTGTATTATACACAGGAAGGTTATCTGTCATATATATCACCACCCAAATAGAGAGCAACCAGTTTTAATCACTTGCCCACCATTGTAGGGGCTTCTCGGTGGCTCAGTGGATAAAGAACCAATGGCACAGGAGACACAGGTTCAATCCCTGTGTTGGGAAGATCCCCTGGAGGAGGGCATGGCAACCCACTCCAGTATTCTTGCCTGGAGAATCCCATGGTCTGAGGAGCCTGATGGGCTAGTTCATAGGGTTGCAAAGAGTCAGACATGACTGAAGTGACTAAGCACACACACATGTACCACCCTCACAGAAAAGTAATTTACTTCTAAAACAACACCAGGCAACACGTTTATGCCTTAAAATATAATAGACCTGGCCCATATGGGAAATAGAGTGCGCTTGAAGCCCATCTACCACCATAGAATCATGCAGTCATTTGAACAGCACAGTTACTGCCTTTGTACAAAACAAGAAATTCACTAGTTTCAGATGGAAGCAGGCTGAAGTGCTGCTTCTACGTCCATCCTCACTCCTAACTGTGTCCCTGCTTTCCAAAGCGAGGCATCCATCTGTCCAGAATTATTTAACTAGATTTCTGCCTGGAGGCAGGAAGCTGGGCAACATGGCCAGACTTACATAATGCCCCCAAAGTGTACTTCCACCCTATTTATTTCAGTGATAGAGCTGAGATTCCCTAAGAGAGGAAGGGAAGGTAAAAATGGAGAGAAACTGGGTTCCTATTTCCCAAGTACTTAATATTCCATGCGTGAATTGTTCATCTGTTCCTATTCTCTTTTCCCTGAATCCTAATTTCATTTTACACTCCCAAGACAGAGAGAAAATGTCCATTCCATCACCTTTCCCCAGGCACATTCTCTTTTTGCAGACACTATTGCCTCCAGAATTCATCAAAACCTTGTATGCAGCTCTCCTTTAAATGTCCCTTTGCAACTCTCTGTATTGGTGACATTGGTACTCTTACCTCAGACCTGTAATTGAAATAAATAGTGCAGAACTATATTCTGGGCATATTTTTTTCTCTGTACTGGCCAACTCATTTTATCTGCAAATTTTAAACTGCATGGAGATGAATATTAATGGCCATATTAGTATGTTAAGGTGGCATTGAGATTGATGCATGCTAAATGCTCCAACCAGGAGGTATGGGATTTCCTATCTCTGAAAACTCCACATGCTCAGTACCTAACTAGACACTCTGGAGACCTATATCTTTTGCTTTTATTCTGCAGGCATATGATTTTCTCTCATCTGAGAGGCTACCTGGGGAAAACTGTCTATCCAACTACAGAAGAAACCAATGTCCACCACCTACATTAATCAGCCCAGACTTTTCCTTTAAAGACAAATAAATCATCAACTAAAGATTACCAGAGATTTTAGACAAAAAAAAACACAAAACACAATGCTAAAGAACAAACAATAACCTGGAAGAAAATTTAATTTAAAAGAGTATTATCTATGTGTGCATGTGTGCTCAGTTGCTTCAGTAGTGTCCAACTCTTTGTGATTACATGGACTGTAGCCCATCAGGGAGATTTTCTGGCAAAAATGAGATTTTCCTGGCAAAAATACTAGAGTGTGTTTCCATGCTCTTCAGGGGATCTTCCAGACCCAGGGATCAAACCTACATCTTCTGTAGTGGAGGTGGATTTTTTCCCACTGAGCCACCGGGGAAACCCAACTATCTATATCTATATTGCAGCAATTAAAAGTAATGATGCTCTTGTTAAAAAAAAAAAAAAAAAAAAAGAGATCCAGTGAGGACAAATCATGATCATCAATATAATTTGTAGGAATCTTGAACTTGATTACCTATCTGGAGAACTGAGAGATGAAAATCAAGGAAACCTTTCAGAATAGAGAGTCAGAAGAAAAGAAGTAATAGAAAATATGGGAGAAGTTAATTAAGAAGAAATATAGATTTAGGGGCTCCAAAGGACATCTAAATGGAGTTTTGCAATAAGAGAATAGTGACCACAGAGAGAAAGAAATAATAATATAAAAAAGTAAATTTTCTGAAGTGAAAAAAAATCACTAGTTTATTTTCTGTATCTGTGTGTTTGTCTCTGTTTTGTTTATACATTTTATTTTTTAGATTCCACATACAGTTGATAACATAGTACTTGCCTTTCTCTTTCTGACTTATTTTACTAAGCATAATACTCTCTAGGTCCATTCACATTGCAAATGGCAGAGTTTCATTATCTTCTATGGTTGAGAAGTATTTCAGTGTGTGTGTGAGTGTGTGTGTGTGTGTGTGTGTTAGTTGCTCAGTTGTGTCCTACTCTTTGCCACCCCATGGGCTGAAGCTTGCCAGACTCCTCTGTCCACAGGATTCTCCAGACAAGAATACTGGAGTGGGTAGCCATTCCCCTCTCCTGAGGATCTTCCCAATCCAGGAATTGAACCCAGGTCTCCTGCATATAGAGATAGATAGATAGATCTTCTTTATCTAATCATCTGTTGATGGATACTTGGGTTGCTTCCATACCTTCGCTATTATAAATAGTGCTGCTAAGAACATTGGTTGCATGTATATTTTCAAATTAGTGCTTTCATTTTCTTCAGATATCTAGAGTCACAGAATATAGAATAATTTTTTTCATTATTGCAGAAATCACTATTCTTCATATGGTATCCATCCTCCAAGCAAGAAAACCCTCTTTAGTATTCTTGTCTGGAAAGTTCCATGGCAACTTCCAGGAAATAGCATTTAAAGGCCAGAGGATATCCTTCTGCTCTATTTCTTGCCTGGTGGGCTACAGTCCACGGGGCTGCAAAGGGGGGACAAGACTGAGCAACTGAGCACATTGCTCCTTTTCTTCTACACAGTTTTTACCTAACCGTGTGGCTGGGTAGAACAAAAGCTACCTTCTTCTTTGTCCGTTACAGACAGATGTGGCCATGTTTCGGCTTAAAGAATGCAAACAGAAGCGGCTGTGCAACTTCCAGGAAATAGTATTTAAAGGCCAGAGGGTGTCCTTCTGCTCACTTCTTTCTGAGAGGCTGGAAAGGGTATCTTCTCACTGGAGTGGGAGCAACCGTACAAGATAAAAATCTTTAAGACACGTTGAAAATGATAAAATTGGCTCCTGGATGATGCTAAAATCCTCATCTCTAGTCATGGAATGGGAATGTTTTCACGCACAGAAGAAATAAACCACTTTCATAGTTAAACTTCATAATTCTGAGATTTCTGCCACTCATGTAAATATTAAACTGAAAAAAAAAATCATGGTTACAGGACAGCAAGGAGATCAAACCAGTCAATTTTAAGGGAAATCAACCCTGAATACTCATTGGAAGGACTGATGCTGAAGCTGAAGCTCCAGTATTTTGGTCACATGATGCAAACAACTGACTCTTTGGAAAAGTCCCTGATGCTGGGAAAGATTGAGGGTAGAAGAGGGCATCAGAGGATGAGAGGGCTGGATGGCATCACCAATGCAATGGACATTAACTTGGGCAGACTTTGGGAGATGGTGAGGGACATGGAGGCCTGGTGTGATGCAGTCCATGTAGTTGCAAACAGTCAGACACCCCTGGACGATTGAACAACAATAACAAACATTCGACCTCAAACAATTTCCAACTCTACAGAGGTGGGTGACCACATCCACCTCTAAAGTGGAATTTGGTTGCTGACCCAGCCTCACCGTTCTTATTGGCACCTGTCTCCCACCATGATATTAGATTTCTTCAGTGACCATCAGGACTGTGTCTAAAACCTGCCTTCTAACATTGGATCCTACTACATTCCTCCATATACTATATTATTTCCACTGCAACCGTTCACCATTTCTTCTTTTCCATTCTGTCATCCATAAAGTTTTCCTGTCCTCTCTTCTTTTCTGCTTTCTTCCTCTTCAAGCCTTTGATTTACCCATCATGCTTTTCTGATCTAATTTTTTTTTCTGTGCACATCAATTTTAACAATCTACCAAAAAATTAAGAGATACAGAATTCCTAATCATTTAAAAAATTCAGAAAAACCCCATGGGATGTACGAAACCTTGCTGAACCATTATTATCTTTTAAAATACTCACTTTTAGGTGTCTTGAAAACATACACAATGAGAGGTGAATTTACACCTGAAAATTTGTTTTGTGCATCCTACTATTAATACAATATCTGTTCCTAAGTGTGGTTATAATTTATCAGTACATTCTTTAGATATCTAAAAGAAAGGCGATAAAAACAGCATAGGTAACAGCACACACACACTCAGGTATGCAGAATATATAGTCTACATGTTAATATTCTCTAGATATGGAAAAAGCAGCCATTGGATATTTTTGTGACATCTTCCCCTCCATATATGTATACACAGTTGGTGGCTTCTATTTTAGTGCTCTCTTATTCAGTGTTTTAGTACTTCTTGTTACTAATGAGTCCAAATTCAAAATTTGATGAATACTTTCCAATTACATCCAATTTAGGTGCCTTATGCAGTTTATTTTAAAGATCTATCACTTTTGTTGGCACTGACTTGCAGCATCGTTGTGCTCTTTCTCATCTGCTAGAGTGGTGATTGTCAGCATTCTGGAATCTGTCAGGAGGCTTAAGGGTGCCCATCTCAATCAAGGGGAAAAAATGACAAAAGGAAGCATTATGCCTCATTAAATGATATTACAGACACTGCAGTGCTCTAATCTGTAATTGAAAATAATTTCAGAATCACACAAAGAATGGTCTCCTGTGAATTTTCTAACACCTTCAAATTCAGACCAGTTTTAAGACATCTAATGATTATATTATACAGTCAAACCATCCAAGCCAGAAAAGCTGTTTTCTCTCCATTCTGAGTTGGAGCAGATAGTTTAGAGAAAAAGCAGAATCTTCAAGAGAGAAGGGAAAAAAGCCCTACTTGGGAGTCAGAATTTGAGAAAGATTTTCCTGCCATAGACTGATGTCCATTTAACACACAAAGCCTTCACCACCAGCAGCCCTTGCTTTGGTGCTACAGAGTGAGAACAGCCAGGTGTGCTGACTACTCCTTCACCTCCTGAGTTGTTTGTTCCAGGTCAAAGTTGAATCACATCCATGACACAGCAAGAAGCTTGCATTTGCCTGCAAAGGCTATTGAGGATTGGAGACAAAGAGCTTTCATTGTCTCTGTCTGACAGTCAAGTTCCTTTCAGCAACAGTGCACTTTTGCAGGAGGGAAAAGCTAAGAAACTAAAGCAGTAGGACAATTACACCAGTCATTTCAACAGTTGGGACATCTGGGGTGGTTTGCTGTTCTTCAGTGGTCTGTGGCTTCAGTGGGACCAACTACAGTCACATGAATTGAATTGCCTTCAATCTTATATTATTTGAGCCTCAATACTATACATCAGACACTGTGCTACACATTAGCAATAGATGTTTCTCTACTGCAAAAGCTAACACCTGCAGGGAAGGACGGAAAAGGCAATGGCACCCCACTCCAGTACTCTTGCCTGGAAAATCCCATGGATGGAGGAGCCTGGTAGGCTACAGTCCATGGGGTCGCTAAGAGTCGGACAACTGAGCGACTTCACTTTCACTTTTCACTTTCACGCACTGGAGAAGGAAACGGCAACCCACTCCAGTATTCTTGCCTGGAGGATCCCAGGGACGGCGGAGCCTGGTGGGCTGCTGTCTATGGGGTCGCACAGAGTTGGACACGACTGAAGCGACTTAGCAGCAGCAGCAGGGAAGGAGAAGGTAGGTAAAGTGGGGGCAAAGAAATGCCCGGGTTTGAAATTAAAATCCGGTCAAGATACAGGCAGGAATTAAAATAAATAGTAATGATACTGGAAAATATGTTATGTCCATGGATAATACAATGGAAGAGGTGGAGAGGAAGGGACTTCAGTGAAAATTCTTTAGTATCCAGAGAAAGAAGCTCGTCAGCTTAGATAGCATTCTGAATGATTTTGATGGGATTTTTTGTGTCATTATATGTTGTATGTCAACCAAAACATTAAGAAAGTGTGCATTTTTCTGTCTATGGTCATATCACATTTTAACTACATCTACAAAAACCTGAGGTAAGGAACAATTAGTTCACAGGATTCTCATCACATTGAAGGAAATAATAAAATAAAATCTTTAGACCTTTTCAACCACAGACTATGCACTAGAATAGATGATGCATGAGAGCAAGAGACTTTGCAATTTTCACCTGTTGTGTTCTTAGGGCCTAAAACACTATAGGGCATATATTATAGGCTTGAGGGTGAATGAATGAATGAATAGAGAAAGTCTTGCTGCAGACATAATCATCAAAAGGTACCGAAGCAACCAAGTACATATCCTTAAAATGCGAAAAGAATAGTAAAGATAACTTTATTTCCAATTCCATTTTACTGGCAGCAAACTCAAATGCTATTTCTAAGTAAACATACCTATGGGAAACAGTTTTTTAAAATAGTATTATAAACTTTTCTTTCTATAAAATTCCTGGAAGAAAACATAGGCAGTACACTTTGATATTAGTTTTAGCAATATTTGGGGGGAGGCCTGTCTCAAGAATGGAATACAAAAGCAAAAGTGAAAAAAAAAAAAAAGGACTCAGTCAAACTAAAAAGAAGAAAGGAAACCATCAACAGAATGAAAAGGAAGCCTACTGAATGGAAGAAAATATTTGTAAATCATAAATCTGATAAGGGGTCAATAAACAAAATATACAAAGAACTCATACAACTCAACATCAAAAAAAAACTCAGACTGATGAGCTTATTGAGACCCCTCAGGGTTAGCCAACTTGTTCAAGGACACACTGCTTATGATAAAATGGGAAGGAAAACTCAAAACTTCTGAACCACAGGACTTGGGTGGACAATTATGGGAAGCATAGGGCTTCCCCAGTGGCTCAGGGGTAAAGAATCTGCCTGCAATGCAGGAGAAGCAGAAGATTCCAGCTTAATCCCTGGGTCAGGAAGATCCCCTGGAAGAAGAAATAGCAACACATTCCAGTATTCTCACGTGGAAAAAATTCCGTGCAATGAGGAGCCTGGCAGGCTACTGTTCCTGGGCTTGCAAAGAGTCGGACATGACTGAGTAAGCATGAAGAAGCTATGGGAAGCACAGACTTTAAATCAGACCAATATGGGAATGAATGCTGCCTCTGCTATAATCAAGCAAGATAAAGTCAGATATAGTCCTTTGCCTGATTGCCTAGTTTTCCATCTTAGCTCTTTTATTTGCTAGCTGTGTGATCTCAGGCAGGATATGTAATTTCTTAGAAACTTAGTTTTTTCACCTGTAAAATAGATATAAGTAAAGAAACTACTTTAAAAAGTTGCTGTGAAGATGAAATGAGTTAATGAAAGTAAGTGCTTCGTATAACATCTGGTGCAAAGTAATTGCTCAACAAATAGTTTTGGAGGTAATTCAGTTTCTTTTTACCAAACCTAAACCTTTTTTCAATTGATAACTCAATGAAATTACCCTCAATTTAAACCCTTATCTCAGTGCCTAGAGCATATGTCTTTATCCTCTCTGTTTTCTCCCATTATAATAATCTTCCTAACAATTTTTGTGTGTAGTTTTGCACAAACCTTTTATTAGGTGGGAATAATTCATTTAAACTAAATAATATGTGGGTAATCCTAAGTTAGAAAGATACATATCTATATCTATCTATCTATCTATCTATATATGTATATATAACTGATTCACTTTGCTGTACACATGAAACTAACACAACATTATAAATCAACTACACTCCAATACAATTTTTGTTAAAACAGATGTCAAATAAAGTAAAGGTAGAACATGAAAACCAAACCTAGGATTTTTAATAAATGTAGATTATGAACTTAAATGGAGAAGGAAATGGCAGCCCACTCCAGTATTCTTACCTGGAGAATTCCATGGATAGAGGAACCTTGCAGGCTACAGCACATGGGGTTGCAAAGAGTCAGACGTGAATGAGTGACTAACATACACACACACACACACACACACACAGACACACACACACAAACTTAAAAGAGAAAGGGAGAAAGAAAGGGAGGAAAGAATGAAGGAAGACAACCAGATAGTCTGCTAGTTCAAATCGCTCCTTTTATTCAACATTTCTATGATATCTCTGAATATACTCTACCAATGTGAATGACAAAGTAATTTTCCTGAACAGGGAGTCTGATGTATTTTCAGGATGGTCATTATAAAGTGAAGTTTTCTCAACATTGTACCTTTTTGATAATACTAGCCTATGAATTCCAGCTATTAAATCTCGATCATAGCAATGAAAGGTTAAACTAGAAATCCTTTCTATCAGTAACTTAAGGGTTTAATACCTTGTCCAGAATGAATTATGCCATATACCCATGCAAAGGAGAAGGGCGTGGAGCAAAGACAACTTTATGTGCTTTATATCTTAATTATCTTGAAGACAACTAGAGGCACAGATTTGCTTCTAAACTTCAAGAAAGAGCACATATTCCAGTGACTTGATGTTATCTAAATTAAAGGTGCACGTTTCAGATTCTACATTCTTTCCTTTAAAGAGAATATTTGTGTACAACTCTTCATGGCCCAAGGACTGCAGCATGCCAGACGTCCCTGTCCTTCATCATCTCCTGGAACTTGCCCAAGTTCATGTCTATTGCACTGGGGATGCCATCCAGCATCTCATCCTCTGACACCCTCTTTTCCTTCTTCTCTCAGTCTTTTCCAGCATCAAGGTCTTTCCAATGAGTTGGCTGTTCACATTAGGTGATCAAAATATTGGAGCTTCAACTTTAGCATCAGTCCTTCCAATGGGTATTCAGGGTTGGTATACCTTAAGATTGACTGGTTTGACCTCCTTTCTGTCCAAGGGACTCTCAAGAGTTTTCTCCAGCATCACAGTTCGAAGGCATCAATTCTTTGGTGCTCTGCCTTCTTTACGGTGCAGATCTCACAACTATACATGACCACTGGAAATACCAGAGACTTAATGATAAGCACCTTTTTCAGCAAAGTGATATCTTTGCTTTTCAACATGCTGTCTAGGTTTGTCATTGCTTTCTTGCCAAGAAGCAGTTGTCTTTTGATTTCATGGCTGCCGTCACCGACTGCAGTGATTCTAGAGCCTAAGAAGAGGAAATCTGTCACTGCTTCCAACTTTACCCCCTCTATTTGCACTGAGGTGATGGGACTGAATGACATGATCTTAGTATTTTTTAATATTTAGTTTTGAGGCCGCTTTTTCACTCTCCTCCTTCACCCTCATCAAGAGTTTCTTTAGTTCCTCTTTGCTTTCTGCCATTAGAGTGGTATCATCTCCATAGCTGAGGTTGTTGATGTTTCTCCTGCCAATCTTGATTCCAGCTTGTGACTCAGCATTTCTCATGATATGCTCAGTGTATAAGTTAAATAAACAAGCTGACAACAGCTTTGTCGCACTCCTTTCTCAATCCTGAACGAGTCAGTTGTTCCACACAAGGTTCTAACTGCTGCTTCTTGGCCCATACACAGGTTTCTCAGGAGGCAGGGAAGATGGTCTGGTATTCCCATCTCTTGAAGAGTTTTCCACAGTTTGTTATGATCCACACAGTCAAAATTCTTAGCATAGTCCATGAAACAGAGGTAGATGTTTTTCTGGAATTCTGTTTCCCAGAAAAACAGGAAGTTTGATAAAGATTAAATTAAATTCAACAAAACTTACTGAATATTAATTATGGGTCAAACATTCTGCTCGGCAAACTTATGGGGATAAGAAGATAGATAATAGGATTTCTGATCTTAAAGAGCTCATGGAGAGGGCAAAGGGAGACACGAATACACACGAAACAAATATGTATTGTCTAGTCATGGGCTTCTTTTTTCACTTAGTACACTTTATTCTATTAATCATTAAAACAGAGAATTAAAAAGAACAAAGCAAAAAGGAGAATTACTGACACATACAACTACAAAGTAAAAATGTAGAGTTGACTTCAGTTAGAATTGATCCAGTGGCACTAAAAAGCAAGTTTCTCTTTCTTAAATACGATCTTTCTCATTGCCAGAAGCTCCTTCTCCAAAAGTTCACCCACCCACACTTTTGTGATCAAAAAATGCCTAGAGAGCCTTTGAGTCTCATGTCACCCTTTTCTGAGGCCCTTTGTGGAAAAAAAAAATTAAGTGTTTCATACAGTGGTCATCAAACAAAGCCTAAGATTTACTCTGTTGCTGTGCTCTTGTGTCAATAACTGACAGTTAAGGTTAAAGGGATGGGAAATGCTGACTAATCCTTAGAGCCTAGGTATAGGTAAAATGTCCCAAACTATCTGGCTGACAATGGGGAAACAGGTATATCACTCATAGGAAACCACTACATTGATGACTAGAGAAAGGTATGTGTGTGTGTTAGTGGAAGCGACATGATGTTGTGGTGGCATACAGATCCTACAAAAACAACTGACAAATACTCATTATAGACACCGAATTCAGTTTAATGGGCAGCAAAAAGAGAAGGTGGTTTTTTTCATGGGGAGCAAGATAAAATTTCAAGAAGTTGATTTTTCAGTAGTATTATCAAGGGCGAGTAGGATTTCATACTATTATTTTCAATTCAGGTCTGGGAATGAGTCCAAGTAAAAGAAAATGTTTGTAGAACTCTGGTCACTTTTTTAAAGACTAGCCTAGCAAAATTTGCAACACATGCACTAGAAAAGCCTTGACCTTCAAAATTTTTAAAAACAAAAGTGTTACTTGACAAAAGGCATTAGAACCACTGCCTTCTATATCTTCTTTTGGAGACTTACATTCAAAGCATTCCAAACAATTTGTATTTTGTGTTTTATTCCTTAATTTCTCTCTTCTCTCCCCAAATAAATTTTGTTCATTTCAATTTAAACCACAATGCTTTCAAGTCATGGGCCTGGATGTGTCATGTTTAATTTACCAAATGAATATATGATCATTTACATTTTCATAAACTGTGTTTTTGTTTGATGAGGCATGAATGTTAGTCTTGATTCACACGAGCTTTAATTTTCTTTCAAGGAAAAGATGCATCCACATTGCCATTACTGAGGAGAGAAAGCTGTGCATTTTTCAGAGAAGGATTGTCAAATTCCTGCAACCTCTGGACTCTGCCTTAGAATAGGTGGGGGATTCTGTTGTAGCTTTACTGAAGCTGGGTTGGGGACACTTGTGTGAGAGGTGCAAAGCTCAAAGTACGTAGAAAACCCTTCTTCTCTCCTTTGTTTTAAAACCTCTTCCTTGTTCCCATTTGTTTTGCTTCTGTGACTGATTTCTTCCTTTTAATCATTGTTACTATTCTGAACTACACTGAGCTGCCTTAACTACTTACGCGGGGTGTGTGTTGGCATGAAGAGGACTTCAGATGCATCTTGGTTTCATTCATCTTAGTACAATATTATTAACAAAGGAGGTTTGCAGCAGAGTTCTGGGAAGCTCAGAGCACCACAGAGTATGGTAAATACACATGAGGAGAGGGGAGGGAACAGGAAGTTTGAGCTTTTAGGACGCTGGAAACTTAGGAACATTAGCCTGGAGACTGACTGCTGTGATTCTCAGCTGAGGATATAGTCTTAATAGGACTCTATTTGCTTAAAGAATTAAGAAGATAGGGTGTTTGCAAATATGTCCTTAAACAGAAATAAGTAGATTATTAAGAGAAAGTGCATATAAATAGACAGTGGTATGATAAGAAATTTGATATTTTCACACTTCTTGTGTGTGTGTGTGCGCTCACTTAGTCTTGCAGGATCCCAATTGTGCCAAAAAAGACAGAGGCAACACAAAACCAGACGAAGGAATACAACAGAGATGTATATCCCTCCCAGGTTATCACAGCTGAAATCATTGTGTGTTTTTATTTTGTTTTTTGTTGTTTTTGTTTGAGTACATGATGGAGTGCCTTGGAAAGTAAAGAAATTTCCTAGAGGCTAGCTATAATAAGGATACGTAAATTTGGTAGTAAGCAAGTATTTGCAGCAACAATTGCAGAGTGGACAATTTTCTAGGAGCATCTGCAAATCCTCATAGCCTAGAGCTCAGGTTTAAAGAGCGTTGCAATTGAGATCAAACTTACTCCCAAACTTTGAGCTATCTTGTGTGCTAAATTTGTAGTATTTGTTTTCATAAACTGGAAATTATGTTTGTCAGAGTTCCCGAGAAGAACTGAAGTGATACCACATGATATAGTATGATATAATATAATATCATATGATATAATATAATATAATATCAGTTCAGTTCAGTTGCTCAGTCATGTCTGACTGTTTGCGATCCCATGGACTGCATGCCAGGCTTCCCTGCCCATCACCAACTCCCAGAGCTTGCTCAAACTCACGTCCATCAAGTTGATGATACAATCCAACCATCTCATTCTCTGTCGTCCCCTGCTCCTCCTGTCTTCAATCTTTCCTCTCATCAGGGTCTCTTCCAGTGAGTCAGTTCTTTGCATCAGGTGGGCAAAGCATTGGAGTTTCAGCTTAGCATCAGTCCTTCCAATGAATATTCAGGACTGATCTCCTTTAGGATGGACTAGTTGGATCTCCTCGCAGGGACTCTCAAAGAGTCTTCTCCAACACCACAGTTCAAAAGCATCAATTCTTTGGTGCTCAGCTTTCTTTATGGTCCAACTCTCACATCCATACATGACTACTGGAAAAACCGTAGCTTTGACTAGATGAACCTCTGTCGGCAGAGTAATGTCTCTGCTTTTTAATATGCTGTCTAGATTGGTCATAACCTTCCTTCCAAGAAGTAAGCGTCTTTTAATTTCATGGCTGCAATCACCATCTGCAGTGATTTTGGAGGCCAAGAAAATCAAGTCTGTCACTGTTTCCATTGTTTCCCCATCTATTTCCCATGAAGTGATGGGACAGTATGCCATGATTTTCATTTTTTCTATGTTGAGTTTTAAGCCAGCTTTTTTACGCTCTTCTTTCACGTTCATCAAGAGGCTCTTTAGTTCTTCTTTGCTTTCTGCTGTAAGTGTGGTATCATCTGCATATCTGAGGTTATTGATGTTTCTCCCAGAAATCTTGATTCCAGCTTGTGTTTCTTCCAGCCCATCATTTCACATGATGTACTCTACATATAAGTTAAATAAGCAGGGTGACAATATACAGACTTGACGTACTCCTTTCCCAACTGGTACCAGTCTGTTGTAGTGTTGGCCAAAACGTTCATCTGAGTTTTTCTGTAAGATCTTATGAAAAATCCAAGCAAACTATTTGGACAATCTAATATAATATAACATAACCACAAATATAAATATGTGGAGAGAGAGATATTTATTTTAAGGAATTGGCTCACACTATTGTGAAGACAAGCAGGTCTGTAAGCAGCAAGGCAGGCCAGTAGGCTGACTATTCAGGCAGAAGTTGATGGTATAATCTTAAGTCTTGAGTCTGAACACAGTCTGGAGACTTAATTCTTTCGTCCATCGGGAACCTAAGTATTTTCTCTTACAACCTTCAACTGAGTGGATGAAGACTATCCACATTATTGGGGTGGGGATGGTGGTAATATGCTTCACTCAAAGTCCACTGACTTAAATGTTAATCTTATCTAGAAAACATCGTCACAGAAACATCTAGACTGGTATCTGACCCAACAACTGGATACTACAGCCTCATCAGTTGATACATAAAATTGTCACAAGAACCAATAGTTGAGATGTGTGTTTATATGTAACACAGAGAGCTCTTTCCTCCCATACTGTAATTATAAACTGTAAATATTAAATTATATATGTGTGTATGTTTGCAGCTTCCCAGGAGCTGGCACTAGTAGTAAAGAACCCACCTGCCAAATCAGGAGACATAAGAGATGTGGGTTTGATCCCTGGGTCGGGAAGATCCCCTGGAAGAGGGCACAGCAACCCCCTCCAGTATTCTTGCCTGAAGAATCCCATGACAGGCTACAGTCCATAGGGTTGCAAAGAGTCTGACATGACTCAGCATGAACACACACATATATTTGCATAGATGTAACTGTCTGTGTATCTCATATTATGAAACATTGTTTTTTAACCCAACCTCATACCTGAAGCCAAGTATTTCAAAAAAGGAAGCTGAAAAAAAAAAAAAACCTGGGGAAATATTTTCAGGTATGCTCCTAGCTCAGTTTGTCAAAGGTATCATTTTTTATAAAGGCCCATAGTTTGTTAGGCTGTATTCTAATCACTACATATTGGACTGATAAAAGGCAGAATTAAGAGAAAAATCACCCAGGTTCAAATGTTTCCCCTCTGTGGTATATTCTCTATATCTGTAAAATGAAAACAATAATGCAAAGTTAAACACTCAGTCCCACAAAACTCTGAAATAGGGAGGGATGTAGGCACTCATGTGCTTTGAGAAGAGAGAGGCCACAAATATTATAGCTTATTTAAACTCCTTTCATTGTAGACAAACATCTCACAAATTGTTTTCTAATTTATCCTGACCCAGGGTCAATTTAACTAATATGCACCAAAGGAATACAGAAAGCTTATGACATCATGGAACACACAGTACAAAAAATAAATAAATACAAATAAAAATGGGTTGATGTTTCTTTCTTTATCCTTTTAAATTTCAGCAATAATTCAGTATGGCTCAGGTTCTGCAGCCACAGCAGTCTGATTTATCCAAGTCAACAACAACCCACTCTGCTCACATGTCACTCTCGGTTTTCTCCAGTTTGTTTCATTAACTTTCTGAGATTCATTTACAAAAGAAGAGGTTGAACTGGATGCCAGTGAAGGTCCCTTTTAGCTTAGATTCCAGAAGTCTTAGTCATCAAAGTGATAAACTTTTAAATGAAAAGAAAGAATGCCATGCATACTCTTTCCGCTCAAAGATGGCTCTGTTGAGTTTGGGAGGAGATAGATGTTAAGAAACACAATCAGTCTACTTAACTCAGAACAGGCTGCTTATGCTTTCATTCAGTATTTACATCCTCTTGGCAAGAAATGAATGAGGAGAGGGGATGATCCAGCTTGAGTATAACCTGCCTGTTCTCTTCTTAACAGGAATGTTATCAGTGCACTAACTACCCATTTCCCTTTGTTTCAGAATAATATAATTGCTTTAATTGTCCTCTTTCGCATCATCGCCTTACTAGGACAAGCCCTCCAACTATTCATTTCCTTGATGTGAACAATATATATGGCTTGATTTCCGTCCTTTCTTTCTTACATGCTATAGCCATATAATTTTTTGCTTTGCTTGTTCTTGCCTTCATGTGGTTTTGAAACTTCATAAAAGAAATGCAACTTTGTGAAGCTCGTGTGTGTGTGTGTGTGTGTGTGTTGCTCAGTCGTGTTCAACTCTTTGCACCCTTAGCAGCCACCTTTACACACCAGTCCCAGGAAGCAGAGTAATTCTGAAGACTATCTGGACATGGGGATTTCAGTCTTGGCGGCCACTTATTGTGAGACTGAATATAAAATACTTTGTCTCACTGGTTCTCCTATTTCCTTATCCAGGCGAGTTGAGTTCTCTGAGCTCTCAATTTCTTTTGTTCTAAAATGACTTAATCTTTTACATATCAATCTTGTTACAAACAAGTCTACAGGCCCAAATTGGAATTGCTTATGCCAAGCCCCAGGTCACCAAACTGAGATTTAATCACATTTCCAGTTCTCCTAGAAATGGAACCTCAAACCAGTAAATCGGGAATCAGATGATAGGTATTAGTTAGGTAATCAGCCTGCTAGACCCCAAATGTCCCCTAAAGGAAAGTAACATTACAGTCAATCACCT
Source organism: Okapia johnstoni (assembly GCA_024291935.2). Classification (NCBI taxonomy): domain Eukaryota; kingdom Metazoa; phylum Chordata; class Mammalia; order Artiodactyla; family Giraffidae; genus Okapia; species Okapia johnstoni. The sequence continues at coordinate 9,673,292 of CM044325.1, read as the reverse complement.
TCCTTGCCTAGCATGACTTCCTCCCTTCTGCTCCTTTCTGACTATAAAAGTCTCGCATTTTTGTATGGCTAAGAGCTCTTTTCTGTCTGCTAGATTGAATGCTGCCTGATTCATGATTTGTTGAATAAAGTCAATAAGATCTTTAAAATTTACTCAGTTGAATTTTGATTTTTAACAGCCTAAATAGAAATATAAATCAAAAGATAATCTAAAGCAACATTCATCTAGACTAAAATTTCTCAGAGAATGGATTTTTAAAGTTCTGCATGTAAATGAACAAAGATATCCTTTGGACTGTGGCAAGAAATATTTTGCCCTGTAAAAGTCAGGGCAACTTAGGAAACCTCAACCCATGCTAGGCTTCCCTGGGCTTCTCTCTGCAATTGAACTTGTATGTTGGAGACTCGGTTTTTTAGGATCAGATATGGCTTCCAGAGAACAAGGATGGAGAGGTTGATTACAAGTGAAAAAATATTTATTTTCTCATTCTGGTTAATAAATTTAATGTTTATTTTGGGGCACAGAGAAATGTTACATGAAACTATTCAAAATATTTTTAAAAATTCATTAGGCCCAAAGAAAAAATGACTTATAAATAGAGTTCCCATATGATTCAGCAATCCTACTCCTGGGCATATATCCAGAAAAGACAAAAGTGTAATTTGAAAAAATACACGCACCCCAATGTTCATGGCAGCATTATTTAAATAGCCAAGATATGGAAGTAACTTAAATGTCCATTAACAGATGAATGTGTGTGTGTGTATATATATATATACACACACACAAATATATATGTATGAATATTACTTTGCTGTGAAAAAAAAGGAAATAATGCCATTTGCAGCAACATGGATGGACCTAGTGCAGGCTAAGTCACTTCAGTCATGTTCGAATCTGTGTGACCCTATGGACTGCTGCCCTCCAGGCTCCATGAAATTCTCCAGGTAAGAATATTGGGATGGGTTGCTGCGTCCTCCTCCAGGGGATCTTCCCAACTCAGAGATCAAACCCATGTCTCTTAACTCTAACCTACATTGGCAGGCATGTTCTTTACCCCTAGCACCACCTGGATGAACCTAGAGATTATCATATTAAGTGAAATCAGACAAAGACAAATATCATATGATATCACTTATATGAGGAATCTAAAAAAATGATACAAATGCACTTATCTGCAAAACAGAAGTAGACTTACAGACTTGCACACATAGAAAAGGAACTTATGGTTACCAAAGGGGAAATTGGGAAGGAAGAACAAATTGCAAATTTGATATTAACAGATGCAGAATACTATATAAAATAAACAGTGACCTAGGAAACTATATTCAATATCTTATAATAACCTATAGTTTAGAAAAGAATCTGAAAAAGAATATATATATATATTTAAAACCGAATCACTTTGTTGTACATCTGAAACATCGTAGCCAACTGTACTTCAATAAAGAAAACATTAAAAGAAAAAAAAAACACAATAGACCCCAAAACCTTCCTTAAACAAAGGACTCCTTTAAATTATTTTTCTGGTCTCGTCTTCATTTTCTCTGATAGACATAAGTGTATTAAAGGTGAGGTGGGAGTATTGGAGGAACTTGAGTAAGGGCTTTTGAAATCTTAATAAAGTCATGGAAGGTAAACTCCATCCTATTAATGTTGGTAACTTCAGAGAAGTGCAATTACAATATCCAATAGACATTAATAACTTTTTAAATACTTTGCTGTTTGTTTTATGACAGGAAATGATTATTACTCTCAAATCCATATTTGTTTTTCTTAAAAATCATATTATTCATCTATTGTTACATATTATTCATCATATTGTTGCTGAGAATGAACACATACTGGGCTTGGACTTGGATGCCCAGAGTTAATAATAAACAAGCATCAAATGAAACAGTTAGCATAAAAGTATTTTGTAATTTTAGGTTATAAGAAAAATTAACAGTCTGTGGTCCATAGAAGCAGTCACTGAAAGCATTGTATCATAATCCTATTTGTGTGCATGCACAGTCATCTTTCCATGGATGGTCCCTTGACCTGCATTGTTGATCATTTCTCCCTGATGCTGAAGTGTCACTATCTGGGAAAAAGTGTCCTTTTAAAAAATTCATTCAAAAACATATTTAGTTATTCCAGTAATCTTTGGAAGGAGCTGAGATGTGATGATTAGGAATATAATCTACAATGAATTAAAGGAGTCAGGGTCAATATGCAAATATGCAAACAAAACATATGACAATTATAGATGGTTGTGAATATAGCAAAGAATGCCAGTATGGCAGTGAAGGAACAGGGTAAGCCAACTTTAGGTGTGGTATATATGGCATGGAAAAAACTAACCAAATTTACATATAAAATGAACAAAGTAACCTGGATCACATTAAGCTGCCAGGTGAGGTCATTTCTTTCAAACACAGTGTCATGCACAAATTACAGACTGCCATCTATAAATCTCTTGAAAGCTGTTGTTGAAGCCCAGGGCAGGGAAATCAAAAATATGCTTCAATGGCATATTAAATATTTTGAATTAAAGTTATCTGAGAAGCAAGTGGTGGGAAAAATAATACTAAAATGGGGGGAAAAAAACCCCAAAACACTCTGACCCTCCTTTCTTCCCCTGAAAGTTAGAAACAAATTTCCCATGTAAGACCCTCCCTTCTATACCAGGAGGATAGAAAGCATCCTTATAGCAGAGTTAGGGAATTTCAAGGAAACGAATGCTTTAAAAATTACTATTACTTCTTTATTCATCTGCTACCTGAAGCACAAGCACCTCCACCTCTGTTTTGTTAAATCTTCACAAATAAGTACTTTTGTCTAAAAATGACATGAAAACAGCTTGTCGTGGTCATTTTAGGGGTCCTACTTCTATGAGAACTCCATGCACATAAATTCAATTTAAAAAAAATCTGTCAATCTGTCTTGCGTCAATTTAACTATTAGACCAGCCAGAAGAACTCAATGGGGTGGTGCAGACTTTTCCCCTTCTCTGACACTTGGCAGGGTCTGTGGATACTGGCTGGACCATGCTCCCCTACTCGCCTCCCCCACTGCTCCTGGCACCCCTGATCATGGTCAGCAGACTCTAAGAGTTCTTATACCTAGTCAGCTTCCTGACCTCTGCCTGCCAGTTCAGATAGAAGGAAAAAGCGGTGAGAGTACTTTTTCTCTCTTCTCTCTAAACTTAGATTAACTGGAGAAAATATTTGTGAAATGGGATCCTTGGGTCACAGTGACTCTGGTATTGGGTAAAAGATCACTCAGTCTTTACTGATGCTTTCCTCCCAGAGGTGGTCATTATTTTCCTTTGTTTTTGTGTGCTGTGTCTTTTGTCACAGGAGGAAGAACCATAGAAAACAACAGTAGATAGAGACCCATCATAAATCTGCTTTATGGACTACGCCAAAGCCTTTGACTGTGTGGGTCACAACAAACTATGGAAAATTCTTCAGGAGATGGGAATACCAGACCACCTGACCTCCCTCCTGAGAAATCTGAATGCAGGTCAAGAAACAATAGTTAGAACTGGACATGGAACAACAGACTGGTTCCAAATCGGGAAAGGAGTACGTCAAGGCTGTATATTGTCACCCTGCTTATTTAACTTATATGCAGAGTACATTATGAGAAACGCTGGGCTGGAGGAAGCACAAGCTGGAATCAGGATAGCTGGGAGAAATATCAATAACCTCAGATATGCAGATAATGCCACCCTTATGGCAGGAAGTGAAGAACTAAAGAGCCTCTTGATGAAAGTGAAAAAGGAGAGTGAAAAAGTTGGCTTAAAGCTCAACATTCATAAAACTAAGATCATGGTATCCAGTCTCATCACTTCATGGCAAATATGTGGGGAAACAATGGAAAGACTGAGAGACTTTATTTTTCTGGGCTCCACAATCACTGCAGATGGTGATAGCAGCCATGAAATTAAAAGATGCTTGCTCCTTGGAAGAAAAGCGATGACCAACCTAGACAGCATATTAAAAAGCAGAGATGTTACTCTGCCGACAAAGTTCTGTGTAGTCAAAGCTATGGTTTTTCCAATAGTCATGTATGGATGTAAGAGTTGGATATAAAGAAAGCTGAGCACTGAAGAACTGATGCCTTTGAACTGTGGTGTTGGAGAAGACTCTTGAGAATCCCTTGGACAGCAAGGAGATCCAACTAGTCAATCCTAAAGGAAACCAGTCCCGAATATTCATCGGAAGGACCGATGCTGAAGCTGAAGCTCCAATACTTTGGCCACCTGATACGAAGAACTGACTCATTGGAAAAGACCCTGATGCTCAGAAAGACTGAAGGTGGGAGGAGAAGGGGACAAGAGAGGTTGAGGTGATTGGATGGCATCACTGACTCGATGAACATGAGTTGGAGCAAGCTCTGGGAGTTCGTGATGGACAGGGAAGCCTGGCATGCTGCGGTCCATGGGGTTGCAAAGAGTCGGACACGACTGACCAGCTGAACTGAACTGATAAATCTGCTATTTGAGCTGGCCTCACAGACAGGTGTGTTCATGCCTCATCAGAGTAAGGCTTGTTTAAACAAGGCTTGTGGGTGTTTCATGTAAAAACTGGATGGGGTTTTTCCTTCTGTCTTGTTCTATATACTTACAGCTTAGCTTTGTGACAGTGAGAATATGCTCTCTGGTCTCTGCCATCTAAAAGGTGCACTTACTGGGCTGCAACTGGTGACGAGTTGAGTAAAATGGGGTTCCAAGCAAGAAGTCAAACAGCAGTCTCTTTGTCCAGCCACTCCAGCTCTTAAGGAATTTTGTCATAAGTGTTCCTAGTCCATAAGTGGCCTTTGTAAGATTGAGTAATCTTCCTTACTTATTTATTAGTGGTAGAAAAGTATCATTCCAGTAGCCTGTTCGGTGTCACAGATTTGTGGGTCTATAACTACAGGTGTCACACGTTCTCATGGGAAATGGGAGACACCATTGTCATGACACCATTCTTAGAACCTGTAACAGCACAGAGTTTTACTCTGTTAGGCTAGCTCTGGAAGGAAACCAGAAGCTTTACAAAAGCTTCTTGCAAACATGTTTTATCTTCATTGTAACATAAAGCCTTTGTCACTTTGATTAAATGGGTAACTAAACATTATTTTACGACATATGCTTCTATTTGATCATTTTAAAAACTTTTCTGGTATCCTTGACAAACTTCCCCCAAATCAAATTCTAAATGAAGTCTTATTGACCTAAAAATAACTTCGGGTTTTTTCCAAAGGGCTCTTGGAACACCTCCAAAGATTTGTTTCCTTTCCTTATGAGAGATTAAATGAATTAGGCTTATTTGGCATGTTAAATTATATGGGAAGTATTGTTAAATAAAAGATGGTTAAAATTCTTAGATTATATTCTATAAGTAAATGTTAATATAAATGTTCTAAAGATCATGATGAAATTTTTGAAATTTGAATATATCCAAACATAATGTTATCAGTCATAGTTACAGTTATTATCTTAAGATAGTGTATGTTACAGTGATAACCAAATATCCTTGTCAGTTGCATTGCAGTGAAACAGATATTTAATAATGGACATTTTAAAATCATTTATCATTCACAGACAGTTATTGTTGTTTTTTTTTATTGAAGGATAATTGCTTTACAGAATTTTGTTGTTTTCTGTCAAATCTCAACATGAATCAGCCATAGGTATACATATATCCCTTCCCTTTTGAAACTCCCTCCCAACTCCCTCCCCATCCCACCCCTTTAGGTTGATACAGAGCCTCTGTTTGAGTTTCCTGAGCCATACAGCAGCAAATTCCCATTGGCTATCTATTTTAAATACGGTAATGTAAGTTTCCATGTTACTCTTTCCATACATTTTCACCCTCTCCTTCCCTCTCCATATGTCCATAAGTCTATTCTCTATGCCTGTTAGATGCTTTTACAAAAGCTTCTTGCAAACGTGTTTTATCTTCAGTGAAATTCATGGAAATGTGCCTGCAAGCGGGCTAAGTAGCTTCAGTCATGTCTGACTCTTTGCGACTCTATGGACTATAGCTGTCAGGCTCCTCTGTCCATGAGACTCTCCAGGCAAGAATACCAGAGTGGGGAGTTGCCATGCCTGTCGTCCATAGATCGCTCCGTGACCGCCAGGATCAACCTAGTACCCTTACATCTCCTGCAGTTTGGCAGTGTATCTTCTACCACTACTGGTGTCACCTGGTAAGGCCCCCGATGGAATTCAATAAAACCACTTCTGTGACAAATAGCTTTAAGCGGGGGTTCCCCAGCACCTAACCGTGTGAGTATCGGGAAGGTCCCTTCCCAATAAAAGGCAAGAATTGTCAGAGAACATTTGAAGATCTCAAGAAGAATCACACAGAAACTATTGTTAGATCACCAAAAGAATTCAAGAGGGGTTAAAGGAAAATTTCTTCATTCCAACAGTGTTTGTTCAGTTCGCATCAGTTATAATCTGACTCTTTGCTAACCCATGGACTGCAACATCCATGGCTTCCCTTTCCTTCACTATCATACATTATGTAATACATGTTGATGTTCCATTATTATTTTCTATAGTAATAAAGAAAACTTACCTGAAAGTTCAATCATTTACTTCCCCTTGTCTTGCAGGATTTTTTATGAAAAGCGAAAATAGATTAGATATTGAGGGAAAAGGCAACTAATGAGTTTGTCCTTTTCTATAAATTGGGAAGAACACAGGTTTGTGATAATAAGAGAGCACTGGTGTTCAAGGCCTTGCTTCTTTCCTAATTGTGATTCTTGGGAAAACCTTATTTTCTGCAATCTGTATAACACCTAGTAATGAAAAGGTGACCTCTATTATATTCCTTGCTTCTACTGGATGTATGAATCTGAATATAACACAAATACTTGTTCTGTTTAAATTGTTTTTCCTCGAAGGGAGTTAATCCTATATTTAAAAAGGCCATTAAGAGGTCAAAAAGCAAAGAACAAGATTAAAGTTGAACTCAACGGACTCATAAGGAAATATATACCCTTGGTAAAACAGATATAAAAAGCTTTCTTTAAAATTGTTTATGAATTTGACACTGAAGTTTGGCCTAATCTAGGAAGAAAACCAGGAAGATACTCTCCATGTCAAATATATGTGATTTAAAGTCCTACAATCACTAATTAGCTTGTGTAACAAAACACTGTGCAACTGGCGGTTTTTTTCCATTTTTTTAAAAATCTAAACTTTCAGCATCATTTTTTCTCATCTATGAAATAGATACCCAGGAATAAAATGAAAAATTTTCAATATTCACCCAGCCAAAGAAGGCATCCAGTAATTGCTAAGTTCAGGTACCGATCATTCAGCAGCAACTGAAAGTGTGTTTTTCGCCTAGCGCCTTCGTAGGAGGATAGTTTAGGCATCTCCTCTTATATTGATACGCTAAACTAGAAATAGCTACAATTGGACCCCAGGGGACAATTTTAATTAAATGCCTGAAAGAGGATACCTAGTCCAACATCTCTAAATTTCAGTTGGACTTAAGTAACAAAATTTTTCAAAGGGATTAGTTTTTAAATATTCCATATAATACTGATACATTTAATACTCTTGTTTTCAGGAAATACCTGTGTGATAAATGAGCTGAAATATGTTATATATACATTTTTCATACACTTGCTTCTTTTCATTATGTTCCTTCATTTGCGGTATATTTTTGCTTATTGAAGATCTTTTTTCTGTTTTACCTGGCTTCCCTTGTAGGATCAGATGGCAGAAAAGCTAAGGTACAAGGATGAGCCCGAAATAGGGACAAAAATATGAGGTCTTTAAAAATCAGATATTTAAAAGAGATAGTTAAAGATGGCTATCTCAATGATTGGCAAACATTCTTTCACTTTCTTTCACCTTATTTACTACCGTTGTGGTGGTGGTGGTTAGTTGTTAAAGGTTGTGTCCAAACTCTTGTGACCCCCATGGGACTGCAGCCCACAAGGCTCCTCTGTCCATGGGATTCCCCAGGCAAGAATACCGGAGAAGTGGGTTGCCACTTCGTCCTACTACCTTGTAGGAATGTAGTAAAAATATAATGAAATAATGTACATTAAAGTATTTCGATACATTTGTTATACGCGAAACAAATGACTCCAATTACTACTATAAAAACAATGATATCAGTTCTGGCATGTGATACTATTGAACACTTGGTTTTCAATTGGAAATGCAAATTTTACTTGGTCGCCTTTAATGATAATTACATAGAACTTTAACTCAAGAATAGTATTCTGTTGCTGCTGAAAAATCTGTTTTCTATAAACACCAAACGTAGATCCAGGCAGTTTTCACATGAATTAAGCACAGCAAAAAAAAAAAAAAAAAAAAAAGGACATCTACTACTCAAGCTAAAGAATTCTGGGGCCAATAGTACATGCCAAAACAACAGATAGCATTTTAGTACTTCTAGATTAACTTTCTATTATTAGTAAGAGGCAAGTTTAATCCTTTTAGAACAAATTCTAATGAGTTTTCAGAGAGGAGTGTAAAAAGTTGAAGGAGACCATTTTCTTCCACTTATGAATGAAAAAAGTATTGTCTGCTGTATCAGTAAACAAGACAATGAAGCAGGGCATCAAGCCACTGCAGCCACCCCCTACCGCCACGGTGAGCCCCCAGGGAATGCAGGGTGGGGACAAAATGGGTTTAGTTCCACTGCCAATCAGCCCTCGACAACCACAGCCACCCTGCAAGGGTGAGGGAACCTCAGGATGGGAAAGAAAAGGATGCTGGCCCTAGATTTGCTAAAGTGAATATCAAAAAGAATGAATTTCAATGACTCTTACATCTATCCCGATAACACAGAAGAGTGCTAAATTCATTAACTTGGAGAAGTCTGATTTCTTCTTTAATTAACAATAATCTTTTGAAGCTTAGACATCCCCCTCTTTGTGGTAAAAAACTCCTATATACCCTGACTCCTGCCTTACCTCTTCAGAGCAGGTTCACTCAGAGCTATCGAGAATCGGTCTCCCCAACGTTAAGTCCTAAAAAAATTCCATAATCCTCCACTTCTAGATTGTACACATGGTTTTTAGCCGACATAATCTAACCATCAGGAAAAAAAAAAAGGAAATACAATAAGTTAAACAAATAATGAAATAAAAGTAAATTACAGTTTCTCAAAAACCCAAAAGGGTTGCTGAGGGTACAAAAGCCCAAGTAAAACTAAATTAAAAGAAAGAGACAATATCTAGGTGAGAAAGATCCAATGTCTGGTTTTTTATCCTAATAAAATGCAGAAAAAAGAGTAAATGTACCATAAATGGGGTAAAGAGAAAAAAGGCCAATCATTAAAGACAAACAAAACAAAAAAAACACACTTCCATTTGTCTCTGTTGGGTTGGCATGATGGTCTTACAATTCAAAAGAGTCATATTCATTAAGAAATAAGTCTTTGTTCACCATGCACTTCTTTATGCTCCTGGGTTCATTGGTCCTTGGGGTGTCTATACACTCACAGAATACCCATGGCTGAGCAACAGGTAAATCCTTTCCAGTTTTGATAGCCAGCCCTTCATGTGCTCAAAACAGTGCTCTGCATCTGGGATTAGGGCATGAAAGCTGAGAAATAAGAATCTTGGGACCTTTAGGCATTATTTCATGCATGGCATCAACTCCCGGAAGATGGGGGGACAATGCTGGAGGGAGAATAGAAAACCTCCTGTGGTGATGAAAATTAGAAAAGGGATGAAGAGGGAAAACAGTTCCTTCAGAGGCTTTGAAAACATCTGTGAACATAGTAAGAAATAAAACAAGCAAAAACAAAGAGAGAGAGAGAGAGAGGGAACTCTTCCAAGGTAAGGAAAAAACATGTTAATCTAATGGCTAAAGTAGAGGAGCTCGCCAAGTCTTGCTAGCAAAGAGGCAAGATAATAGTGACCCATGATTTAGAAAACTTAATCCAATAGAAGCAACCACTGTGAATTAAGCCAAGCAATTACGCCCAAGAAAGAAAATCACACGACATCAGAAACTCAAGTATTCTGAATAAAAGTGGATAAACCATAAGGAAGATTGGAAATAGCTGTTGACTGATTGCGAAAAAAAAAAAAAATACAAATGGAAGAAAAAAGGCAAAATTATCTTTAAAACTTAAAGAATGACTTAGAAGGAAACCCAGAGAGAGCGTATTCTCTACCGAAAGGGCATTCATGCAAGGAATTAGAAGAATCCCCAGATAAATTTAAATCAAAGTAAGAAGTAAGGTCAAAATTAGAGTTAAATGTAATTGATTATAGAAGCCTAGGCACTGGAATAGCCCCAAATATACATTATTACATGATTCTTTGAAGAGAAAAAAGCATAATTAACAATAAACAAAACTAACATTTAGAAGAACCAAAATCTAAGAAACTCTCCAGAAATTAAAAAAAAAAAAAAACCAAAACACAATTCATTATTAAAAGAGAAGAAACTGGCCCTAAAATGTTAAAACAGGAACAATGCTTTAACTCATAATAAGTATTATGCCAAACTAAAACACTAGCAGTGAAATGCTATGTCATATACCCATCAATTTGCAAAAATTTAAGTTTGACAATATCTCTACTGGAAAGACTATGGAAATGAAACAGATTATTTCTCATATATCCTGGTCTGAGTACAAAAAACATTGTCTATCAAAGGTAAGAATGTTGTAACAAAAAAAAAACTTTCCCACCTACCCTCATAAAATTTCTGTTTTGTCTATTATACAATAATCTCACTTTTTAGGAATTCTCTACTAAAGTATACATCTTAAAAAGGCACAAAAATATTCACTGTAGCACTATTTCATAATGGTAAATATATTTTTAAAAGAACCTCCAATGTCCATCCACATGGGACAGAAAAACAATCTGGATATTATTATGTACAATCCTAACAAATAAACATACAAATCTGGCAATGAGTCAAGCAGTTTTCTGTATCCTAAATTGAAGTGATCTCAAGAGACAGAGGGCTTTCCCAGGTGGCACAGTGTAAAAAATCTGCTTGCCAATTGCAGGAGACACAAGAGACCTGGGTTCAAAAATCCCTGGTTAGTAGGGAAGATCCTCTGGATTAGAAAATGTGGCACCCTAAACTGTTCTACCAATTATCATGCCTGGTAAATTCCAGTGGACCAGAGTAAAGCCTGGTGAGACTATGGTCTATGGGTGTCGCAAAGAGGTCAGAAATGGCTGAATGACTGAATGTGTGTGTACATAATCAGTGTGGCAAGAGGGGGACAAGCAGGGTGGCATTTGCAAATAACAAGATTATTTTATTACCAAAGGTCCTAAACTGTTTCTAATTATAACTTTAACTAACTAATAAACTACAGGATATACAATTAGAGTATATTATACAATTAGAGTATAATAAACAGTGGGGCAATGCCAAAGAAAGTTTCAAACTCCATACAATTGTGCTCATTTCACATGCTAGCAAGGTCATGCTCAAAATCCCTCAAGCTAGGCTTCAATAGTATGTGTATCAAGAACTTCCAGATGTACAAGCTGGATTTAGAAAAGGCAGAGGAACCAGAGATCAAATTGCCAACATCCGCTGGGATCTTCAAAAAAAGCAAGCGAGTTCCAGAAAAAACATCTATTTTCTGCTTTATTGGACTATGCCAAACCCTTTAACAATGTGGATCACAATAAACTGTGGAAAATTTATTCAAGAGACTGGGAATTTACCAGACCAACCTGACCTGCCTCCTGAGAAATCTGCATGCAGGTCAGGAAAGCAACAGTTAGAACTGAACATGGAACAATGGACTGGTTCAAAATTAGGAAAGGAGTACATCAAGGCTGTATACTGTCACCTTGCTCATATAACATACGCAGAGTACATCACACAAGATTGCCAGGGTGGAATGAATAACAAGCTGTAATTCAAGATTTACTGGAGAAATATCAACTAACCTCAGATATGAAATGACACCACCCTTATGGCAGAAAGTGAGGAGGAACTGAAGAGCCTCTTGATGAAAGTGAAAGAGGTAGAGTAAAAAAGTTGACTTAAGGGCTCAATATTCATGAAAACTAAGATCATGGTAATCTGGTCCCATCACTTCATGGCAAATAAAATTGGGAAAAAATGGAAACAGTGTAGGGTTTATTTTTTGGGCTCCAAAATCACTGCAAATGGTGACTGCAGCCATGAAATTAAAAGACGCTTGCTCCTTGGAAGGAAAGTTATGACCAACCTAGATAGCATATTAAAAAGCAGAGACATTACTTTGCCAACAAAGGTCCATCTAGTCAAGGCTATGGTTTTTCCAGTAGTCATGTATGGATGTGAGAGTTGGACTGTGAAGAAAGCTGAGCACCGAAGAATTGATGCTTTTGAACTGTGGTGTTGGAGAAGACTCTTGAGAGTCCCTTGGACTGCAAGGAGATCCAACCAGTCCATCCTAAAGGAGATCAGTCCTGGGTGTTCATTGGAAGGACTGATGTTGAAGCTGAAACTCCAATACTTTGGCCACCTCATGTGAAGAGTTGACTCATGGAAAAGACCCTGATGCTGGGAAAGGATTGGGGGCAGGAGAGAAGGGACGACAGAGGATGAGATGGCTTGGATGGCATCACCGACTCGATGGACATGAGTTTGGGTAAACTCCAGGAGTTGGTGATGGACAGGGAGGCCTGGCATGCTGTGATTCATGGGGTCGCAAAGAGTGGACACGACTGAGTGACTGAACTGAACTGAACTGATGGTTGAGTTACAGTATTGTGTTAGTTTTAGGTATAGAGCAAAGTGATTCAGTTTTATGAATATTCTTTTTTTCAGATTATTTTCTATTATAGATTGTTACAAGATAGTGAATATTGTTCTCAGTGTTATACCAGTAAAATTCTTGTCACTGTGTATATGTTAATCCCATAGTCTTTTATTTACCTCCCTCCATCCCTTTCCTCTTTGGAAACCTTGAGATTGTTTTCTGTCTGTGTGAGTTGTTTCTCTTGTGTATAGAGATTCTTTTTTTTTTCAGATTTCCACTTCTAAGTGTACATAATGTTTGTCTTTCTATGAATTAATTCAATTGGTTTGATATTCTCTAGATCATTCACATTGTGCAAAAAATGACAGCATTATCTTTTTATGGCTTAGTAATAGTCCATTGTGTATAACATACCACCTCTTTTTTTCTAATTTTATTTTTTAATTTGTTAGTATAATTTGCTTTACAGTTGTTATTATGTTGGTTTCTGTATACAAACAACATGTATCAGCCTAAATGTATGTGTGTGTGTTTGTGTGTGTTACCCTCCACCCTCTTGAATCTACCTCCCACTGCCCCCACTCCCACCCTCTAGGTCATCACAGAGCACTGAGCTGAGCTCCCTGTGCTATACAGCAGGTTCCCACTAGTAGTTATTTTACACATGGTAGTATATATATGTCAATCCAATCTCCATTCATCGTCACCCTCCCCTTTACCACATACGTCCCATGTCTATTCTCTATGTCTGTATCTCCATTTCTGTTTGCAAATAGGTTCATCTGTACCATTTTTCTAGATTCCATATATATGCATTAATATACAATATTTGTTTTTCTCTTTCTGACTTACTTCACTTTGCATAACGGGCTTAGGTTCATTTACCTCAGTTTAAACTGACATTCATTGCCTTTTTTGGATGAGTAGTATTTCAATTATCTTAGTGTACTCTAAGTCTTTCCTTCTTCTATCAGCGTTTTCAGCTTTAATTCTCTGGGTTGAGGGCTATAGAACTAGACAAGTTCTTAGAAACTTGGCACCAAGGCCCTTTTTCATCTGTATTCCAGTGTGGAAGAAAAAAAAGACTAATTCTATCTTATTAACTCCTTTATGTATCTGATTTCATTGGGCATGATAGATGCTCTAAATAAGATGGAAGTTCTAAATAAATGAATCTTACCTCTTCAAATGTTAAAGGCTTTTTAATTTAACTCTGAGAAATTAAGTTCTCTAAAAGATTATTTCATGTTATCTAATAATACTAAAGATCGGATTTTGAACAAAAAAAAAATAGTCCTTCTTAATTGTGACTTTCTGACATCATAAAGAGCGTTCATTATGTTATTCTGTATCTGCTTTTTTTTTTTGTGTCTCCGTCTCAGTGTTACTTGTCCACCTCTCTGTTTATATTGGTTTCATATATAATGTTGGTGCTATGAAAAGCCGAGATAATCGTGCCTTTGGAAAAACTATATTAAAGAGAAGGCCAAGACATCCTGCTGAAAAAGCAGAGACAAATGCTTGTATTTAATACAGGAGATATTAAAAACTTTTGGGGGTACTTTTACTTTCTTTACTTGTCCATCAATTCATGCTTTTGGAGGAGTAAAACTACTAAAAGTCTGGCTCTGATATTTAGCGTTGGCATTTATTATATGTATTTGCTGATAAATATAGAAACAATACAACATTAAAATATATTTGCTGGTCGCTCTGATACTTAAACAGCTGCTGCTTTGTGTTTGCTTGTATTTCATACCTTCTTAATGATGGTTTCTGTGTGAATAAAATCCATTTGCTGCATTATTTTATACCCACCTTTAGTGGATTATTCTAATATTAAATCACTATGGTTGGTCTACCCAAGGAGCTTCAACAATCAACAGTGGTTTATTAACCAATATTTTGTTTATATATGTTCTAAATGCAGTGGTTCTCTGTAGGCTTAAGCAAGGAAAACAGTTTGCACACTTGGAGAATTTGATTAGTAACTTGGGGGTTAATGCTAAAAATCTGCATTTTTATCCACGTGCCTTCATGGGACTCTGATATAAGGAAAGTTTGGACATATACTTAGGGGACCACTGTCCTTGTTTTTTTAATGGCTTACTAGTATGTTTTGGGATATGGGTGTTCAGAAATTTTAGAATAGGAGACATGGGGAAACCGTTGGAAGTTGTCTCACCTGATCCCTTATTTTGTGCATGACAAAATTGGCTTCCAACAAAGGACATTTACTTTTCTAAGACTTTACAGAAAATTGATAGTAGAGATAGGTTCTAAAATGCCAGTCTCTGATTCCTAGTTCCAAATTTTTAAAACAAAAGCTACAAGGAATCAATTTAGTTTCCTGTAATTATTTCTTATACTCCTGTTTCCTGGCTCAGTATTTTTGACCATTAAACTGAGAATGTATGTGTGAACAAGTGTTAGGTTTGGACCATTTTGAAAGTTTGTTATTTGGCTCAAAATTGTTGAATATAAGCAATTTAATGATGAGTTGGCTAATTGGCAAGTAAATGCCAAATGGATCTTTCTATCCCAGTCTGTATATCAAGATTGCCGGGAGAAATATCAATAACCTCAGATATGCAGATGACACCACTCTATGGCAGAAAGCAAAGAGGAATTAAAGAGCCTCTTGATGAAGGTGAAAGAGGAGAGTGAAAAAACTGGCTTAAAACTCAACATTCAAAAATGAGATCATGGCATCTGGTCCCATCACTTCATGGCAAATAGATGGGGAAACAATGGAAACAGTGACAGACTTTATTTTCTTGGGCTCCAAAATCACTGTGGACGGTGACTGTAGCCATGAAATTAAAAGACGCTTGCTCCTTGGAAGAAAAGCAATGACAAACCTAGACAGTATATTAAAAAGCAGAGACATTACTTTGCCGACAAAGGTCTGTATAGTCAAAGCTATGGTTTTTCCAGTAGTCATGTATGGATGTGAGAGCTGGACAATAAAAGAAGGCTGAGCACAAAGAATTGATGCTTTGAACTGTGGTGCTGGAGAAGACTCTTGAGAGTCCCTTGGACAGCAAGGAGATCAAACCAGTCAATCCTAAAGGAAATCAACCCTGAATATTCATTGGAAGGACTGATGCTGAAGCTGAAGCTCCAATACTTTGGCCACCTGATGTGAAGAACTGACTCATTGGAAAAGACCCTGATGCTGGGAAAGATTGAAGGCAGGAGGAGAAGGGGTGAAAGAGGACAAGATGGTTGGATGGCATCACTGACTCAATGGACATGAGTTTGAGCAAGCTCTGGGAGATAGTGAAGGACAGGGAAGCCTGTGTGCTGCAGTCCATGAGGATTCACAAAGAGTTAGACATGACTTAAACACAACATCCTGGTCTTGATATGTTGAAACCTGAGATGTGTAATCAGTCAGGATCCCAAAGAAAAAATAAATGGGGAATTTCACTTAAGACTATTAAGAGAGTACTTTTGCAAAGGGACTAATTGTGAAGGTATGATCTGGGTATAGTACACTCCAAGGAATAGAGCAGAACCTAGGCCTGAGCAGTTATGTCATATACAACAAGTCTTTTTAGAGTGCAGAGATTTTTAGTGGAGGCACTTTCACAGAGAGAGAGCTAAGAGATTACATACCCACACTTTTTTCTTCTCTTCCCTCTTATCTTTGCCTACTTGAAGCTGAGGCTGTGACAGCCCTTGTGATTTAGTTCATATAGGTTATCTTACAAGAAAGAAGTACAGGTTGAACACGAGTATATAATCTATACTGGAAAAAGGAATGAAGGACACTGGGCACAATGGCCTTACATTTATCTCATGACACCATATCACCACTTTTTCTGGCATCACGATTCCATAGTAGTGGCAGGTGGTGAGCAGAATATAGTGATTTAAGAGGAATGGTTGATTAATTATCTCCTTGTCGTATTTAGCCTGACTTGGTGCCACTGTTCAAAGGTTCCCTAAGTGGATGCTTTCATCCTGAAATATATTTTTCTCAATTCTCCTTAATCTCAGAATAAACTGGGACCTGTGGCTACACATGTATTGGGTTGGCCAAAAAGTTCATCTGGGTTTTTCTGTAATGATGATATTGGAAAAACCGAATGAACTTTTTGGCCAACCCAATACATGTGTAGCCAAAGGTCCCAGTTTATTCTTCTAGGAGATTAAGAGAATTGAGAAAATTATATTTACATGATGAAGCAAACAACTTAGGAGAAACCTTTTGGATACTGTGGCATCAAGTCAGGCTTTAGATGGATATACGACAAGGAGATATAGTTTATTCAATCCATTTCCTCTTAAAGTCACTAAATTCTGCTCACCACTGCCAATACTATGGAATTCTTGATGCAGAAAAAAGTGGGTGATGATATGGTTGTTGTCATGTGAAATGTATAGGCCTTGTGGCCCGAGTGTCTTTCATTCCTTTTTCCAATTTAGTATATTACTCGTGTTGTTGTGTTTTTTTCATACCTGTTCTCTTTCTTGTTGAAGGATAAACCTATTTGAAACTCTATCAGAGGGCTGTCCACAGGCCTCTAGCTTTAAGTAGGCAGAGATCAGAGGGAGGAAGAAGAAAAAAAGTGTTGGGTATTGTAATTCCTTTAGCTCTCTCTCTGTGCATAAGTGCCTCCCACTTAAAGATCTCTGCACTCTTAAAAAAAAGGACTTGTTTTATTATGGACATTGCTGCTGCTGGCTTGGTTCTTGCTTATTCTTGGAGTGTACCGGGTTTTGATTGTTTACCCTGATCATACCTTCACATTTAGTCCTTTGCAAAGGTACTCTCTTAAATTGTTATAATTGAAATTCCCATTTATTTTCTTTGGATCCTGACTGATACACATCTTTCAGGTTTCAACATCTAGTCAGGACACCCAGAGGGTTGTAGTTGTTGTTAAGCCATGAGGTTTTCGTGTCTATATCTGTGTGTTATCCTATGGACTTACAGCACAGATTGGGCTTCCCTGTCCTTCACTATCTCCCAGAGCTTGCTCAATACATGTCCATTGAGTCAGTGATGCCATCCAACCATCTTGCTCCTCTGTCACCCCCTTCTCCTCCTGCCTTCAAAAATAATGCTTGCTATGAAACATTGGGGTACAAGTATTTTTCAAATTAGTTTTTGTTCTTTTCACACATATATACAGGGAGTTGCTGGGTCATGTGGTACTGTTTTCCAAAGAAGCCACACCAATTCACATTCCCACCAACAATGTACAACGGTTACCTTTTCTCCACATCCTTGCCAACACTTTTTGTTTGTGTTTAATTTTTATGATAGCCTTCTGATAAGTGTGAGGTGATATGTCATGGTGGTCTTGACCTGCATCTCCCTGATGATTAATGATGCTGAGCATCTTTTCATGTGTCTGTTGACTATCTGTATTTCCTCTTTGGAAAAAGTGTCCTTTATTCAATAATTCATTCATTTTTCTTAAAACATATTTAGTTATTCCAGTAATCTTTGGAAGGAGCTGAGATGTGATGAGTTCTCTTTTAGGAATATAATCTACAATGAATAAGCCAGATAAGGTACCTGTTCTCTTGGGTCTTATGTTCCAGGGAGGAGTCAGGGCCAATATGCAAATATGCAAACAAAACATATGACAATTATAGATGGTTGTGAATATAGCAAAGAATGCCAATATGGCAGTGAAGGAACAGGGTAAGCCAACTTTAGGTGTTGTATATATATATGGCATGGAAAAAACTAACCAAATTTACATATAAAATGAACAAAGTAACCTGGATCACATTAAGCTGCCAGGTGAGGTCATTTCTTTCAAACACAGTGTCATGCACAAATTACAGACTGCCATCTATAAATCTCTTGAAAGCTGTTGTTGAAGCCCAGGGCAGGGAAATCAAAAATATGCTTCAATGGCATATTAAATATTTTGAATTAAAGTTATCTGAGAAGCAAGTGGTGGGAAAAATAATACTAAAATTAGGGGAAAAAAAAAACCAAAAACACTCTGACCCTCCTTTCTTCCCCTGAAAGTTAGAAACAAATTTCCCATGTAAGACCCTCCCTTCTATACCAGGAGGATAGAAAGCATCCTTATAGCAGAGTTAGGGAATTTCAAGGAAAAGAATGCTGTAAAAAAAATACTATTACTTCTTTATTCATCTGCTACCTGAAGCACAAGCACTCCACCTCTGTTTTGTTAAATCTTCACAAATAAATACTTTTGTCTAAAAATGAGATAAAAACAGCTTGTTGTGGTCAATTTAGGGGTCCTATTTCTATGAGAACTCCATGCACATAAATTCAATTTAAAAAAAAATCTCTCAATCTGTCTTGTGTCAATTTAACTATTAGACCAGCCAGAACTCAATGGGGTGGTGCAGACTTTTCCCCTTCTCTGACACTTGGCAGAGTCTGCGGACACTGGCTGGACCATGCTCCCCTACTCCCCTCCCCCACTGCTCCTGGGACCCCTGATCATGGTCAGCAGACTCTAAGAGTTCTTATACCAAGTCAGCTTCCTGACCTCTGCCTGCCAGGTCAGATAGAAGGAAAAAGTGGCAAGAGTACTTTTTCTCTCTTCTCTCTAAACTTAGATTAACTGGAGAAAATATTTGTGAAATGGGACCCTTGGGTCACAGTTACTCTGGTATTGGGTAAAAGATCACTCAGTCTTTACTGATGCTTTCCTCCCAGAGGTGGTCATTATTTTCCTTTGTTTTTGTGTGCTGTGTCTTTTGTCACAGGAGGAAGAACCATAGAAAAGAACAGTAGATAGAGACCCATCATAAATCTGCTTTATGGACAACGCCAAAGCCTTTGACTGTGTGGATCACAACAAACTATGGAAAATTCTTCAGGAGATGGGAATACCAGACCACCTGACCTCTCTCCTGAGAAATCTGAATGCAGGTCAAGAAACAATAGTTAGAACTGGACATGGAACAACAGACTGGTTCCAAATCGGGAAAAGGAGTACGTCAAGGCTGTATATTGTCACCCTGCTTATTTAACTTATATGCAGAGTACATTATGAGAAACGCTGGGGCTGGAGGAAGCACAAGCTGGAATCAGGATAGCTGGGAGAAATATCAATAACCTCAGATATGCAGATAATGCCACCCTTATGGCAGGAAGTGAAGAACTAAAGAGCCTCTTGATGAAAGTGAAAAAG
The DNA here is from genome assembly GCA_024291935.2 of Okapia johnstoni. Classification (NCBI taxonomy): domain Eukaryota; kingdom Metazoa; phylum Chordata; class Mammalia; order Artiodactyla; family Giraffidae; genus Okapia; species Okapia johnstoni. The sequence goes on along the minus strand of CM044325.1, from coordinate 9,653,467 downwards.
GAGAGTGAAAAAGTTGGCTTAAAGCTCAACATTCATAAAACTAAGATCATGGTATCCAGTCTCATCACTTCATGGCAAATATGTGGGGGAAACAATGGAAAGACTGAGAGACTTTATTTTTCTGGGCTCCACAATCACTGCAGATGGTGATAGCAGCCATGAAATTAAAAGATGCTTGCTCCTTGGAAGAAAAGCGATGACCAACCTAGACAGCATATTAAAAAGCAGAGATGTTACTCTGCCGACAAAGTTCTGTGTAGTCAAAGCTATGGTTTTTCCAATAGTCATGTATGGATGTAAGAGTTGGATATAAAGAAAGCTGAGCACTGAAGAACTGATGCCTTTGAACTGTGGTGTTGGAGAAGACTCTTGAGAATCCCTTGGACAGCAAGGAGATCCAACTAGTCAATCCTAAAGGAAACCAGTCCCGAATATTCATCGGAAGGACCGATGCTGAAGCTGAAGCTCCAATACTTTGGCCACCTGATACGAAGAACTGACTCATTGGAAAAGACCCTGATGCTCAGAAAGATTGAAGGTGGGAGGAGAAGGGGACAAGAGAGGTTGAGGTGATTGGATGGCATCACTGACTCGATGAACATGAGTTGGAGCAAGCTCTGGGAGTTCGTGATGGACAGGGAAGCCTGGCATGCTGCGGTCCATGGGGTTGCAAAGAGTCGGACACGACTGACCAGCTGAACTGAACTGATAAATCTGCTATTTGAGCTGGCCTCACAGACAGGTGTGTTCATGCCTCATCAGAGTAAGGCTTGTTTAAACAAGGCTTGTGGGTGTTTCATGTAAAAACTGGATGGGGTTTTTCCTTCTGTCTTGTTCTATATATACTTACAGCTTAGCTTTGTGACAGTGAGAATATGCTCTCTGGTCTCTGCCATCTAAAAGGTGCACTTACTGGGCTGCAACTGGTGACCAGTTGAGTAAAATGGGGTTCCAAGCAAGAAGTCAAACAGCAGTCTCTTTGTCCAGCCACTCCAGCTCTTAAGGAATTTTGTCATAAGTGTTCCTAGTCCATAAGTGGCCTTTGTAAGATTGAGTAATCTTCCTTACTTATTTATTAGTGGTAGAAAAGTATCATTCCAGTAGCCTGTTCGGTGTCACAGATTTGTGGGTCTATAACTACAGGTGTCACACGTTCTCATGGGAAATGGGAGACACCATTGTCATGACACCATTCTTAGAACCTGTAACAGCACAGAGTTTTACTCTGTTAGGCTAGCTCTGGAAGGAAACCAGAAGCTTTACAAAAGCTTCTTGCAAACATGTTTTATCTTCATTGTAAATCTCCTTTCTTACAGGGAAAAATAAGTCATCTACTTCCTCAGCAATTCCCCAGACCCTCCCACAAGGAGATAAGAATTTGAATCAGTTCTACTGAGATGGATGAAACTGGAGCCCATTATACAGAGTGAAGTAAGCCAGAAAGAAAAACACCAATACAGTATACTAATGCATATATATGGAATTTGAAAGATGGTAATGATAACCCTATATGTGAGACAGAATAAGAATCACAGATGCATAGAACAGAACAGTCTTATGGACTCTGAGGGAGAAGGTGAGGGTGGGACATTTTGAGAGAATAGCATTGAAACATGTATATTATCATATGTGAAACAGAACACCATTCCAGGTTCGATGCATGAGACAAATGCTCAGGGCTGGGGCAATGGGATGACCCAGAGGGATGGATGGGGAGGGAGGTGGGAGGGGGGTTCAGGATGGGGAACACATGTAAACCCATGGCTGACTCATGTCAATGTATGGCAAAAACCACTACAATATTGTAAAGTAATTAACCCCCAACTAAAATAAATAAATTTATTAAAAAAAAAAAAGAAATAGACCCTATGGAAGCCCATACTCAAGGGCTAACAGAAAACAACCATCTTTGTCTTGAAAATCTCTAAAAACCAGAAGCGCAACCCTAGATTTAAGCAAAGCCCACCTATCTCTACCAATCCCCAAATTCACTAGTTCCTCTCAAAATGCTTATAGATATTATAAAAGCTTAGGATATGGAGCAAAATTGTCCCGTTCTTGAGGGGAAATAAAGAAATCTTTGAAAACAGACTTTATGTATGGTTAGGTCTAAGACTGGAATAAATTTAATTAAGGAAGTGAGCTTTAATTTACAAAGTTACCAGGTGCAAAATTAATATTTAGTTTTTCTCTCTGTTAAAAGAACAAAGTTTTCTTAGATTATTGATCTGCTCTTAATGAGAAATTGTAAACAAAGATTTTCTTTACCTTTAATGTAATCTGTCTAAAAAACAAAGATTCAATATTTTGTCTTTAACATGTCTTTGATTACTTAGGAAAAAAAAACTGAGCCTTTTCAATATAAAAGAGTTTCACTACTATTCACATTTCTTTATTTTCCCATAAAGCCTTTGTCACTTTGATTAAATGGGTAACTAAACATTATTTTACGACATATGCTTCTATTTGATCATTTTAAAACTTTTCTGGTATCCTTGACAAACTTCCCCCAAATCAAATTCTAAATGAAGTCTTATTGACCTAAAAATAACTTCGGGTTTTTCCAAAGGGCTCTTGGAACACCTCCAAAGATTTGTTTCCTTTCCTTATGAGAGATTAAATGAATTAGGCTTATTTGGCATGTTAAATTATATGGGAAGTATTGTTAAATAAAAGATGGTTAAAATTCTTAGATTATATTCTATAAGTAAATGTTAATATAAATGTTCTAAAGATCATATGAAATTTTTGAAATTTGAATATATCCAAACATAATGTTATCAGTCATAGTTACAGTTATTATCTTAAGATAGTGTATGTTACAGTGATAACCAAATATCCTTGTCAGTTGCATTGCAGTGAAACAGATATTTAATAATGGACATTTTAAAATCATTTATCATTCACAGACAGTTATTGTTGTTTTTTTTATTGAAGGATAATTGCTTTACAGAATTTTGTTGTTTTCTGTCAAATCTCAACATGAATCAGCCATAGGTATATATATATCCCTTCCCTTTTGAAACTCCCTCCCAACTCCCTCCCCATCCCACCCCTTTAGGTTGATACAGAGCCTCTGTTTGAGTTTCCTGAGCCATACAGCAAATTCCCATTGGCTATCTATTTTAAATACGGTAATGTAAGTTTCCATGTTACTCTTTCCATACATTTCACCCTCTCCTTCCCTCTCCATATGTCCATAAATCTATTCTCTATGCCTGTTAGATGCTTTTACAAAAGCTTCTTGCAAACGTGTTTTATCTTCAGTGAAATTCATGGAAATGTGCCTGCAAGTGGGCTAAGTAGCTTCAGTCATGTCTGACTCTTTGCAACTCTATGGACTATAGCTGTCAGGCTCCTCTGTCCATGAGACTCTCCAGGCAAGAATACCAGAGTGGGTTGCCATGCCGTCTTCCAGGGGATCCTCCTGACCCAGGGATCGAACCTGAGTCCCTTACATCTCCTGCATTGGCAGGTGGTTCTCTACCACTGGTGTCACCTGGTAAGCCCCTCATGGAATCAATAAAACCACTTGGACAAATAGCTTTACGGGGTTCCCAGCAGCCTAACCGTGTGAGTAAGGAAGGTCCCTTCCCAAAAAGGCAAGGAATGTCAGAACATTTGAAGGATCTCAAGAAGAATTCACACAAAACTATTTGTTAGACCAGCCAAAAGAATTCAAGAGGGGTAGAGGAAAATTTCTTCATTCCAACAGTGTTGTTCAGTCGCTCAGTTATATCTGACTCTTTGCGACCCATGGACTGCAACATGCCAGGCTTCCCTGTCCTTCACTATCATACATTATGTAATACATGTTGATTCATTATTTTCTATTGTAAGAAAGAAAACCTGAAGTTCATCATTTTCTTGCAGGATTTTTATGAAAAAAAAATAGTTGAGAGATTGAGGGAAAAGGCAACTTATAGTTTTCTTAATTGGGAAGAACACAGGTTTGTGATATTAGAGATCTGGTTTCAGGCCTGCTTCTTTCCTAATTGTGATCTTGGGAAACCTTATTTTCTGCATCTGTATAACACAAGTAAATGAAAAGGTGACCTCTATTATTCCTTGCTTCTACTGGATGTATGAATCTGAATATAAACAAATACTTGTTCTGTTTAAATTGTTTTTCCTCGAAGGGAGTTAATCCTATATTTAAAAAGCAATTAAGTCAAAAGCAAAGACAGGATTAAAGTGAACTCAAGGACCATAAGGAAATATACCCTTGGTAAAACAGATATAAAGCTTTCTTTAAAATTGTTTATGACTGAAGTTGCCTAATCTAGGAAGAAAACCAAGGCGACTCTCATGTCAAATATATGTGATTAAAGTCCTACAATCACTAATTAGCTGTGTAACACTGTGCGGGTTTTTCTCTTTTTAAAATCTACTTTCAGCATCATTTTTCTCATCTATGAAATAGATACCAGGAATAAATGAAAAATTTTCAATATACCCAGCCAAAGAAGGCATCCAGTAAATGCTAAGTTCAGGTACCTCATTCAGCAGCAACTGAAAGTGTGTTTTTCGCCTAGCGCCTTCGTGAGGATAGTTTAGGCATCTCTCTTATATTACGCTAAACCTAGAAATAGCTACAATTGGACCCCAGGGACAATTTTAATAAATGCCTGAAAGAGGATACCTAGTCAACACCTCTAAATTTCAGTTGGACTTAAGTAACAAATTTTTCAAAGGGATTAGTTTTTAAATATTCCATATAATACTGATTCATTTAATACTCTTGTTTTCAGGAAAACACCTGGTGTGATAAATGAGCTGAAATGTTATATATACATTTTTCATACAGTTGCTTCTTTTCATTATGTTCCTTCATTTGGTATATTTTTGCTTATTGAGTCTTTTTTCTGTTTTACCTGGCTTCCCTTGTAGGTCAGATGGCAGAAAAGCTAAGGTACTGGATGAGCCCGAAATAGGGACAAAATATGAGGTCTTTAAAATCAGATATTTAAAAGAGATAGTTAAGTGGCTATCTCAATGATTGGCAAATATTACTTTCTTCACCTTATTTACTACCTTGTGGTGGTGGTGGTTTAGTTGTTAAGTTGTGTCCAACTCTTGTGACCCCATGGACTGCAGCCCACCAGGCTCCTCTGTCCATGGGATTCCCCAGGCAAGAATACCGGAGTGGGTTGCCACTTCCTACTACCTTGTAGGAATGTAGTAAAAATATAATGAAATAATGTACATTAAAGTATTTATACATTTGTTATACGAAACAAATGACCAATTACTACTATAAAAACAATGATATCAGTTCTGGCATGTGTACTATTGAACACTTGGTTCATTGGAAATGCAAATTTTACTTGGTCGCTTAATGATAATTACATAGAACTTTAACTCAAGAATAGTATTCTGTGGCTGAAAAATCTGTTTTCTATAAACACCAAAGTAGATCCAGGAGTTTTCACATGGATTAAGCACAGCAAAAAAAAAAAAAAAAAAAAAAGGACATCTACTACTCAAGCTAAAGAATCTTGGGCCAATAGTACAGCCAAAACAACAGATAGCATTTTAGTACTTCTAGATTAACTTTCTATTATAGTAAGAGGCAAGTTTAATCCTTTAGAACAAATTCTAATGAGTTTTCAGAGAGGGTGTAAAAAGTTGAAGGAGACCATTTCTTCCACTTATGAATGAAAAATATTGTCTGCTGTATCAGTAAACAAGACATGAAGCAGGCATCAAGCCACTGCAGCCACCCCCTACCCCACGGTGAGCCCCAAGGGAATGCAGGGTGGGGACAAAATGGGTTGTCCACTGCCAAGCCCTCGACAACCACAGCCACCCTGCAAGGGTGAGGGAACTCAGGATGGGAAAGAAAAGGATGCTGGCCCTAGATTGCTAAAGTGAATATCAAAAGAATGATTTCAATGACTCTTACATCTTCCGATACACAGAAGAGTGCTAAATTCATTAACTTGAGATGTCTGATTTTCTTTAATTAACAATAATCTTTTGAAGCTTAGACAGCCCCCTCTTTGTGGTAAAAACTCCTATATACCCTGACTCCTGCCTTACCTCTTCAGAGCAGTCACTCAGAGCTATCTGAGAATCGGTCTCCCCAACGTTAAGTCCTAAAAAAATCCATAATCCTCCACTTCTAGATTGTACACAGGTTTTTAGCCGACATAATCTAACCATCAGGAAAAAAAAAGGAACAATAAGTTAAACAAATAATGAAATAAAGTAAATTACAGTTTCTAAAAACCCAAAAGGGTAGCTGAGGGTACAAAAAGCCCAAGTAAACTAAATTAAAAGAAAGAGACAATATCTAGGTGAGAAAGATCCATGTCTGGTTTTATTCCTAATAAAATGGCAGAAAAAGAGTAAATGTACCATAAATGGGGTAAAGAGAAAAAGGCCAACATTAAAGACAAACAAACAAAAAAACACTTCCATTGTCTCTGTTGGGTTGGCATGATGTCTTACAATTCAAAAGAGTCATATTCATAGAATAAGTCTTTGTTCACCTGCACTTCTTTCTCCTGGGTCATTGGGTCCTTGGGTGTCTATACACTCACAGAATACCCATGGCTGAGCACAGGTAAATCCTTTCCAGTTTTGCCAGCCCTTCATGTGCTCAAAACAGTGCTCTGCATCTGGGATTAGGGCATGAAAGCTGAGAAAGAATCTTGGGGAACTTTAGGCATTATTTCATGCATGGCATCAACTCCCGGAAGATGGGGGACAATGCTGGAGGGAGAAGAAAAACCTCCTGTGGTGATGAAATTAGAAAAGGGATGAAGAGGGAAAACAGTTCTTCAGAGGCTGAAAACATCTGTGAACATAGTAAGAAATAAACAAGCAAAAACAAAGAGAGAGAGAGAGAGGGAACTCTTCCAAGGTAAGGAAACATGTTAATGGGCTAAAGTAGAGAGCTCCCAAGTCTTGCTGCAAAGAGGCAAGATAATGTGACCCATGATTTAGAAAACTTAATCAATAGAAGCAACCACTGTGAATTAAGCAAGCAATTACGGCCAAGAAAGAAAATCACACATCAGAAACTCAAGTATTCTGAATAAAAGTGGATAAACATAAGGAAGATTGAAATAGCTGTTGACTGATTGCAAAAAAAAAAAAATACAAATGGAAGAAAAAAGGCAAAATTATCTTTAAAATAAAGAATGACTTAGAAGGAAACCCAGAGAGAGCGTATTCTACCGAAAGGGGCATTCATGCTAGGAATTAGAAGAATCCCAGATAAATTAAATCAAAGTAAGAAGTAGGTCAAAATTAGAGTTAATGTAATTGATTATAGAAGCTAGGCACTGGATAGTCAATATACATATTACATGATTCTTTGAAGAGAAAAAAGCATAATAACATAAACAAAACTAACATTTAGAACCAAAATCTAAGAAACTCCAGAAATTAAAAAAAAAAACCAAAAAACAATTCATTATTAAAAGAGAAGAAACTGGCCCTAAAATGTTAAAAGGAAAATGCTTAACTCATAATCTGGTCTGAGTACAAAATGTACATGTATGATGTTTAAAAACTTTCCAATACCTCATAAAAATTCTTTTGTTCTCTTATTCAATAATCTCACTTTTAGGAATCTCTACTAAAGATACATCTTCAGAAATAAAATAGGCACAATATTATTCACTGTAGCACTATTTCTAATGGTAAGATATTTTAAAGAACTCCAATGTCCATCCACAGGGGACAGAAAAACAATGGAATATTATGACATCCTAACAAATAGACATACAAATATGGAAATGAGTCAAGGGAGTTTTCTGTATCCTATTTTGAAGTGATCTCCAAGAGAAAGAGGGCTTCCCAGGTGGCACAGTGGTAAAAGAATCTGCTTGCCAATGCAGGAGACACAAGAGACCTGGGTTCAATCCCTGGGTAGGGAAGATCCTCTGGATTAGAAAATGGCACCCTACTCCAGTATCTTGCCTGGGAAATTCCATGGACAGAGTAGCCTGGTGAGCTATGGTCTATGGGTCGCAAAGAGTCAGAAATGGCTGAATGACTGAATGTGTGTGTACATATTCAGTGTGGCAAGAGGGGTCAGAGGGTGGCATGCAAATAACAAAATTTATTTACAAAGTCTACTGTTAATATACTACTGATTATACAATTAGAGTATATTATACAATTAGAGTATATTAACAGTGGGGCAATGCCAAAGAAAGTTCAAACTCCATACAATTGTGCTCATTTCACATGCTAGCAAGGTCATGCTCAAAATCCCTCAAGCTAGGCTTCAATAGTATGTGTATCAAGAACTTCAAGATGTACAAGCTGGATTTAGAAAAGGCAGAGGAACCAGAGATCAAATTGCCAACATCCGCTGGATCTTCAAAAAGCAAGCGAGTTCCAGAAAAACATCTATTTCTGCTTTATTGACTATGCCAAACCCTTTAACAATGTGGATCACAATAAACTGTGGAAAATTATTCAAGAGATGGGAATACCAGACCACCTGACCTGCCTCCTGAGAAATCTGCATGCAGGTCAGGAAGCAACAGTTAGAACTGAACATGGAACAATGGACTGGTTCAAAATTAGGAAAGGAGTACATCAAGGCTGTATACTGTCACCTTGCTTATATAACATACGCAGAGTACATCACACAAAATGCCAGGTTGGATGAATCACAAGCTGAAATCAAGATTTCCTGGAGAAATATCAACAACCTTAGATATGCAGATGATACCACCCTAATGACCAAAAAGGAAGAGGAACTAAAGAGACTCTTAATGAGGGTGAATGAGGAGAGTGAAAAAGCTGGCTTAAAATTCAACATTCATAAAACTAAGATCATGGCATTCGGTCCCATCACTTCACGGGAAATAGATGAGGGGAAAGTGGAAATAGTGACATATTTTATTTTGGGGGGCTCCAAAATCACTGCAGACAGTGACTGCAGTTCTGAAATTCAAAGATGCTTGCTCCTTGGAAGAAAAGCTATGACAAACCTAGACAGGGTATTAAAACGCAGAGACATTACTTTGCCAACAATCGTCCATATAGTCAAAGCTATGGTTTTTCCAGTAGTCATGTACAGATGAGAGAGTTGAACCATAAAGAAGGTTGAATGCCAAAGAACAGATGCTTTTGAATTGTGTTGCTGGAGAAGACTCTTGAGAGTCCCTTGGACAGTAAGGGGATCAAACTAGTCGATCTTAAAGGAATTCAACCTTGAATAATCATTCAAAGGACTGACGCTGAAGCTGAAGCTCCAATACTTTGGCTGCTTGATGTGAAGAGCTGACTCATTGGAAAAGACCCTGATGCTGGGAAAGACTGAGGGCAGGAGGAGAAGGGGATGACAGAGGATGAGATGGTTGGATGGCATCACCGACTCAATGGACATGAGTTTGAGCAAACTCTGGGAGATGGTGAATGACAGGAAAGCCTGGCGTGCTGCAGTGCATGGGTTGGCAAAGAGTAGGACATGACTGAGCTACTGAACAATAGCATGCAGTTAGAATTAACTTCTAAGTCTTATAATAAGGAACATACCTCAACATAATAAAAGCTATATATGACAAACCCACAGCAAACATTATCCTCAATGGTGAAAAACTGAAAGCATTTCCCCTAAAGTCAGGAACAAGGCAAGGATGCCCACTTTCACCACTACTATTCAACATAGTTCTGGAAGTTTTGGCCACAGCAATCAGAGCGGAAAAAGAAATAAAAGGAATACAGATAGGAAAAGAAGAAGTAAAACTCTCACTGTTTGCAGATGACATGATCCTCTACATAGAAAACCCTAAAGATTCTACCAGAAAACTACTAGAGCTAATCAATGAATATAGTAATGTTGCAGGATACAAAATTAACACACAGAAATCCCTTGCATTCCTATACACCAATAGTGAGAAAACAGAAAGAGAAATTAAGGAAACAATACCATTCACCATTGCAACAAAAAGAATAAAATACTTAGGAATATTTCTACCTAAAGAAACAAAAGACTTATATATAGAAAACTATAAAACACTGATGAAAGAAATCAAAGAGGACACAAACAGATGGAGAAATATACCGTGTTCATGGATTGGAAGAATTAATATAGTGAAAATGAGTATACTACCCAAAGCAATCTACAGATTCAATGCAATCCCTATCAAACTACCAATGATATTTTTCACAGAACTAGAACAAATCATTTCACAATTTGTATGGAAGTATAAGAAACCTCGAATAGCCAAAGCAATCTTGAGAAAGAAGAATGGAACTGGAGGAATCAACCTGCCTGACTTCAAGCTCTACTACAAAGCCACAGTCATCAAGACAGTGTGGTACTGGCACAAGGATAGAAATATAGATCAATGGAACAAAATAGAAAGCCCAGAGATAAACCCACGCACCTATGGGCACCTTATCTTCGACAAAGGAGGCAAGAATATACAATGGAGAAAAGACAATCTCTTTAACAAGTGGTGCTGGGAAAACTGGTCAACCACTTGTAAAAGAATGAAACTAGAACACTTCCTAACACCATACACAAAAATAAACTCAAAAAAATGGATTAAAGATCTAAATGTAAGACCAGAAACTATAAAACTCCTAGAGGAAAACATAGGCAAAACACTCTCCGACATAAATCACAGCAGGATCCTCCATGACCCACCCCCCAGAATATTGGAAATAAAAGCAAAAATAAACAAATGGGACCTAATCAAAATTAAAAGCTTTTGCACAACAAAGGAAACTATAAGCAAGGTGAAAAGACAGCCTTCAGAATGGGAGAAAATAATAGCAAACGAAGCAACAGACAAACAATTAATCTCAAACATATACAAGCAACTCCTGCAGCTGAATTCCAGAAAAATAAACGACCCAATCAAAAAATGGGCCAAAGAACTAAACAGACATTTCTCCAAAGAAGACATACAGATGGCTAACAAACACATGAAAAGATGCTCAACATCACTCATTATTAGAGAAATGCAAATCAAAACCACAATGAGGTACCATTACACACCAGTCAGAATGGCCGCTATCCAAAAGTCTACAAGCAATAAATGCTGGAGAGGGTGTGGAGAAAAGGGAACCCTCTTACACTGTTGGTGGGAATGCAAACTAGTACAGCCACTATGGAGAACAGTGTGGAGATTCCTTAAAAAACTGGGAATAGAACTGCCATATGACCCAGCAATCCCACTGCTAGGCATATACACCCGAGGAAACCAGAATTGAAAGAGACGCGTGTACCCCAATGTTCATCGCAGCACTGTTTACAATAGCCAGGACATGGAAGCAACCTAGATGTCCATCGGCAGACGAATGGATAAGGAAGCTGTGGTACATATACACAATGGAATATTACTCAGCCATTAAAAAGAATACATTTGAATCCGTTCTATTGAGATGGATGAAACTGGAGCCCATTACACAGAGTGAAGTGAGCCAGAAAGAAAAGCACCAATACAGTATACTAATGCATGTATATGGAATTTGAAATATGGTAATGGTAACCCTATATGTGAGACAGAATAAGAGACACAGATGCATAGAACAGTCCTGTGGACTCTGAGGGAGAAGGTGAGGGTTGGGACGTTCTGGGACAATAACATTGAAACATGTATATTGTCATATGTGAAGCAGAACACCATTCCATGTTCTATGCATCGGACGGATGCTCAGGGATGGAGCGTTGGGATGACACTGAGGGATGGGAGGGGGAGGGAGGTGGGAGGAGGGTTTGGGAGGGGGAGCACATGTGAATCCATGGCTGATTCATGTCGATGTATGGCAAAAACTACTACAATATTGTAAAGTAATTAGCCCCCAACTAAAATAAAGAAAATAAATAAATAAATAAAATAAATAAATAAATAAAATACACATAGTAAAAAAAAAAAAAAAAAAGACAAAAAAAAAATAAATCTCATAATAAAACATAAACAAGCAAATTTTAAATATTATTGGGCAAAAAAGTTTTTAGTGTCAGAGAAAAGACATATAAACTTGCTAGCATCATTTACTGAAACAGCCTTGTAAGAATAGCATACTGGAAGACCTGCAGGTCAGATCTTGGCTAATTCCAAGCAGTGAGAATGGAGAGTGAACCTGGGACGTCTAGCTGCACCTGAAACATCACATGGGGTTCTATGAAAAAGACACGTAAGCCAACTTAGAGGGTGGCTTTCTGGCTTAATTTGACATTGTTTAAGCCTAAAAAGAAAAATGATACTTGATTTTAAAACTTTGAAAGAATAAAAAAAATGGTAATAATTACAACAAAAGAGGGAAACACACACACCCCTTTTGTGTGACAGCAATCACTTTTGCCATCAGTGGTAGTGATGTTATACCAATGTGTTAATATGAAAATCAGTAATAAAATGTAATTAAACATTACCCTTTAAAAGAAAACATTATATGTTCATATTCTACTGTTGTGGCAAATTATTTCCTCAGAAGAACACTTGCTAATATGTGGGATGAATATGATACAAAAACATTATTTTGAAATCCCCTCAAAACCAGGTGGAGGGGACAGACAGTAAAGAGTCTGCCTGCAATGAAGCAGACATGGGTTCGATCCCTGGGTTGGAAAGGTCCCCTGAAGAAGGAAATGGCAACCCATTCTAGTATTCTTGCCTGGAAAATACCATGGACAGAGGAGCCTGGTGGGCTACAGTCCATAGGGTCGCAAAGAGTTGGCCACAACTGCGTGACTAACACACACACTCAAAACTCATTCAATGCTAAAACCAGTAGTCTCATGGCACCAAAGAATCAACCTACAGTTTATTTGCTAATATCCAAGAGAAAAATAAACCTTCTCAAAGAAACAGTCTGCCAACTGTACTTCCAAAAATTTGTCAGACTTAGAATCACTAATATTGACACAATCTGACAATATATGCCTCCTGATATGATGCAAAATACACAGCATTGCTTTTCAAGTCTTTTCGCCAAAGGTAAAATATCAAGCCTTCAGATACAACTTACACTTTACAATATAAAGGAGATAGGAAAAAAAGTTAACAAATTCCACAAGGAAACAATCTGACAAAGGTAGAATATAAAACATCCTATTGGACAATTGGCCTGCTTTCTTCAAAAAGTCAGTATCAGGGGAAAATGAGGAACTGTAGATTAGAAAAGACTAAAAAATACCTAATAAATGTGATACATGAACTTAAATTTGTTTAACTCTCTGGTTTTAAAAAATATTCTATCAGATTTTTTTGAGGCAAAGGAGGAGATTTAAGCACTAATGCTTGCATTAGCTAATATTAGAAAACTATTATCTTTTAATTGTGATACTATTGATGTGAGGAATATTCTTATTTTTAGAAGAAACTTGAAGATTTTATAGTAAACCATCATGAGTTGTGTAGTTTACTTTCCATCTCTCAATTAGTTGAAAAGATTAGATAGATAATAAAGAAAGATAGATAAAAGTATAAATGAATAGAGTAGTAATTATGCATAAATATTATTAAATGCAGTTACTTTTCAAATGAGATCATTATTACTATCCTTAGTATCTTAAAATTCTTTGAATGTACATCAGTACTCTTGCCTGGAAAACCCCACGGACAGAGGAGCCTGGTGGGCTGCAGTCCATGGGGTCGCCAAGAGTCTGAGAGACTGAGCGACTTCACTTTCACTTTCATGCATTGCAGAAGGCAATGGCAACCCACCCCAGTGTTCTTGCCTGGAGAATCCCAGGGACGGGGGAGCCTGGTGGGCTGCCGTCTATGGGGTCGCACAGAGTCAGACACGACTGGAGCGACTTAGCAGCAGCAGCAGCAGTACGATTACCTCTAATGTAAATATCTCTAGAGGAGAAATTAAATCTTTGGATGATATTCACATTGGAATGGCTTTCTGGTTAACCTGGCTTTAGTTAGCTACTAAACAATGTTCATTCTCTCTATCTTTTTGATATTAGAAAGTAGAAATTGTGTCCTACTGGAAACTTCCTTTGTAAATTGGGGAAACCAGTGTGGGTAAGCAAAGTTATTTGCTGGAGCACCCCAGAAAGCCATTTAATTCTTTTTTATTCTTGTTTTGTTCCAGTTGGAAGGTAAACTCAATGACTAAAAGAAGGTTTGGCTATACTAGTTCATGAGGAAACTTGCCAAGGATTGTGGACTAAAAGATTGAAGACACCCAATCCACTTGTGTGTGTGTATGAATGTTTTATTGTTACACTTAATTTAATGAGAGAAAAAAATTTTTTGTGTTCATACTACTGTGGCTTTAAGATTTCTATTACTTTTAGTTTAACCTAAACCTCACAAATACAGCCTTTATAAAAATTTTCCTGTCCAGATTCTGGTTGTGGCTCTGTAAAGAAAATTTTCATGGCTATCTGTTGTAGCCTGATTGATGGTCTTTAAATGATATCCATGTTATGTTATGTGGCAAAAAAAAAAAAAGACTTTCAAGATGTACTTAAATTAAGAATCATGAAATGGAGAGACTATCCTGAGTTACTAGATGAACTTTTAATGAAATCACACGCATTCATAATCCCTCTTACAAAGAGAGAGAGTCAGAGAGTAATCAGAGAAGGTGATGTGACCAAGAAGACAGACATTGGTTTGATGCTAGCAAAGCCAAGGAATCCTTGGAGTCACCGGAAGCTGGAAGAAGCAAGAAATGGGTTCCCCTGTACAGCCCGCCAAAGGGAGCAGCCTGGCCAGGACTCCCATTTCAGTCCAGTGAAACTGATAATGGGCCTTTGGCCTCTAGAATAGTGAGAATATAAATTTCTGTTGTTTATGCCATGTAGTTTGTGGTAAATTTGTTACAGAAAATACAATATTTCCACATGTAGAAGCAGTTAGCCAGTTTCATGCTTTGTATTTTTTTCACATTTATAGCATCTCAACTGGATTGTATTCTACACTTTGGCTAAATGTTCACATTAAATCTTACATAAAGAACTGATTAAAGACACATTCTAAGGCAAAATTAACTCAGAGAAAGAGTTCTACATTCTCTGGGATTCCCTGGTGGCTCTGCTGGCAAAGAATCTGCTTGCAATGCAGGAAACCTGTGTTTGATCCCTGGGTTGGGAAGATCCCCTGGAGAAGGGAATAGCTATCCACTTCAGTATTCTGGCCTGGAGAATTCCATGGACTGTACAGTATAGTTCATGGGGTTGAAAAAAGTCAGACACAACAGAACGACTTTCACTTATACTTTCTACATTTTCTGATATTTTCAATAACAGCAAAAACAACTATCAGCCACTGATTGCTTCCTCTGTGACGGTGCTCGCTTATCTCAACTAATCTGAACAACTTAATGAGATAGAGACTTCACCAGTTTCCTATTTAAGGAGGAAAAAATGGTGACTTGCCCATGGCTACAGTAGTGGAAGGGTCCATCTCAAAGTCAGAGTTGTCTGACTCCACAGTCTATACTTTTAAGCAACATAACTCACTATCTCTGAAAAGGAAGACTTGATCTTGGACTTGAGCCTACCTCAGGATACTTGATGCATGTGTCTGTGTGTGCTCAGTCGCTTGGTCATGTCCAACTCTTCGAACCCCATGGACTGTAGCCTGCCAGGCTCCTCTGTCCATGGAATTTTCCAGGCAAGAATATTGAAGTGGATTGCTATTTCCTACTCCAGGGGATCTTCCCATCCCAGGGATCTAACCCATGTCTCCTGCATCCCTTGTGTTGGCAGGTGGATTCTTTACCACTAAGTTCCCTGGGAAGCCTTGGCATATATCAGTTATCTTCTTTTTCTAATTCATTGGCATACAGTATGGAACATGGCTTCCCTCATAGCTCAGTAGGTTAAGAGTCCACCTGCAATGCAGGAAACCTGGGTTCCATTCCTGGGTCGGAAAGACCCCCTGGAGAAGAAAATGGCAATCCACTCCAGTATTCTTGCCTGGAGAATCCCATGGACAGAGGAGCCTGACAGGCTACAGTCTATGGGGTCGCAAGAGTCAGACATGACTGAGTGCTAAGCACACACAAGGTATGAAATAGACTTCTATTTATAATTTGGAACTGTGGGCTGTCACACTTCCTGGTTACAAACTTTTACCGGGTACTATAGAGTGATCAAGTTTCCGCAGGTTTAAGACCTTATTAAACATAAATTTCAGTATCCTGTGATAGATGAAGACATCTTTGATACATCATTAACAGAGAGGTTAGGTAGAATTTGGCACCTGAAGAGTCAGGGAGCAAAGAAATTCTAAAAGGTACGCACAATGCTATCTACTATCATATATGGAATGTTCGAGCTATTGTCAAATAGATCTAAAGCAACCTGATCCAAGATGTGAATTTTCATTACAAAGGAGAAACTAGCAATAAACTAATTAAAAATATGACAAGAATATAGCTGAGTAATTAATTTAGAATCCTGTTCATAAAAAATAAGTTGTTCAGAGTATTTTTGTTTAATCTAGTTTCAAATTTTTACTGAGCTCTACAAGAATTTCTTTTTATTATAAGAAAAAAACAAATTTATGTTGATTCATGGGAAAATGATAGACTGTAATACTATTTATTTACTTATTAATTTTATGATATCATTTTATAAGTGCTTTGCATTTTCTAAACTTTCCTACAAAATTATATAATCTCAAACCCATAATATTATAAGGTTTGTATATTATTATCAACATCCAAGCTATGGGTGAATAAAGTGAATTTCAAGATTTTAAGTAGCTATTCATACTCACATAGCAAATAAATGTTAAATTAGCTCTTGAAATGAAGTCTTTCAGATTTCAAAGTCTACACAGAGTTCTAACTGCATCATCAGGCCAGGGAGCTATAAGAAAACCTCCGTGGTGGGAAAATATATTAGCTAGATATATTAGCTAGAAAAGAACAAACAGAATTTGCCTGTGTCTAAGCACTTGGCAAATGTAGCTTTAATTCTTCTGGCTTAACTTGAGTCATTTAAAGTCACAAGGGGAAAAAAAAAAAAAGGATAGAAAAATATCTACATTGACCTTCCTGGCGCATTGTCCTTGCAACTCTGTAACTTGTACAGCAGAACCCATTAAATTTCTCTAGGCCTTTGACCCCTACTCAGATAAGAGACCACATATTTTCATGGGGGAAATACGAGAGTTTTTTGTCAGCAATTTATTTACAAAGTAACAGTGAATCAACCTTGCTAACAGACTATGGTATTATAGTTCTTCAATAATGGGTTCTTTTTTATTCAACAGTAATTCGGATGTTGTCTAGTATTTCATTTTTCCCAGAATTGAAACTTTTACCCTTGGCCCTATGACCCCCAGTAACGGAATCTTTTCTTTCTGCTGCTGGATCTCATGAATGTTGCCTGCCTGTTTGGGTTTTTGAATAACTGAATCCAAGATGAATTTCTCTGGTTTATACCTTGGACTTCTATACTTTGGATTCATTTTTGGACTTCTTGCTTTCTGTCCTTTCTACTTTCTGTGTCTTAAATCTGTGTCTTAAATCTTTCTGTGTCTTAAATCCTTCCTTAGAGCATGCTCTCTACCACCATGCCTGTCCAGGAGTTCATCCTTGTCTCACTAACTTTCCATGGCTGCCTAACTCATATTTTCAGCTTTCTCTGGTTTGAATTCTTTACCATCTAAGCTACCAGGGAAGAGCGATGACAAACTTAGTGTGTTGAAAAGCAGAGACATTACTCTGTTGACAAAGAGTCAGGGTTACAGTCTTCCCAGTGGTCACATACGGTTGTGAGAGCTGGATCATAAAGAAGGCTTTATGCCAAAGAATTGATGCCTTCAAACTGTGGTGCTGGGGAAGACTCCTGAAAGTCCCTTAGACAGCAAGGAGATCAAACCAGTCAATCTTAAGGGAGATCGACCCTGAATGTTCACTGGAAGGACTGATGCTGAAGCTGAAGCTCCAGTATTTTGGTCATCTGATGCACACAGACAATTCATTGGAAAAGTCCCTGATGCTGGGAAAGATCAAGAGCAGAAGGAAGAGGGCATCAGAGGATGAGATGACTGGATGGCATTACCAATGCAATGAACATGAACTCGGGCAAACTCTGGGAGATGGTGAGGGACAGGGAGGCCTGGTGTGCCACAGTCCATGGGGTCGCAAAGAGTCAGATACGACTGGGCAACTGAACAACAGCAACAGCTGGTTTGGATGCTCTGAGGGCTGTCCAGTGGTATTATGAAGGTTTTGCCTTGATTTATTTTTTTTAATAGAGTATGATGTAACATAATTTTAAGTGTTTGTAGGGTTTGTGAAGGTTTCATTTTTATTTTTTTAAAAAAGGAGCATGATAGATGATAGTATTATATGTTTGGGGCTCAGATAGAGTTAGGTAAATCCATTTAATCACTACATAATTGAGGAAGCCACCTGGAAATAAATGGTTTCTTTCTTTTTTTTTTTTTTTTTTGGTTTCTTTCTTTTCTGTTGGCTTTATGTACCACATTGACAGTCACCAGGTCCTATCTATTTTGTCCTTAATTTCTGTCAAGCTTGGCTTCACTGAGCCCATTGTGCTGCACTACTTTAGCTCAAGCCTTTGTCATTTTCCACCTTTGTCACATAGAGACTTGTAACAGGCCTTCTTGCCGTGAGTTTTACTCTCTTTAAATTTCATTCGCTTCACTTCTGTGATCTCCCTTGATTTTACACATCATTCTCTGACTAGAATATCCTTTCCTTTTCTACTAAGAATTCCTACTCATTTTTCAAAACTCAGTTTAGCTACTACCACGCATGGGAATCTTTAGATTCAGACTTGACTATTCTCTTTCTCTGCCCCACATATACTCACCAACTCTCTGGGTCAGGAGGATCTCTTTATATTATCCTGAATAATCCCCCCAAATACATTATCATTTATCATTCCAGGTTTTCACTGTTTATATATGAATTTATCTTCGAGTATTTGAACTTATTTCTGTAAATCTATAGTTCCTAGTACAATACTTCGGACGTATTCTTTACCCCCAAAACATTTGTTATGCAAAAATGGAAGTTGCCACTGCAACTCTCAGAAACAATTGAGAACTCACAATAAGGGGAACTCGGCTTTATTCTTCAGTAACTTGTACTTTTTTACATCATTTCTTTTTTCAATTCCAGCTGTGAGTCCAATCTGTCCAATCTTACTGTTTGACTACCATAAGGCAAGGAAATAGGATACTTTTGTTGCCTAGAGTTTACGATTTCTGCTCTAAGTAGCAAGTGAACTGGTCATCCATTCATCTACTTTTTCATTTAATACGTATTTATTAAGTACTCACTATGTATCTGGACCTCTATTAAGGAGCACTGGGTACCAAAAAATAGGCCTTCAAGCTCATAATATAGTAGAAATGTACTGTTGTAAATGCCTGCTCTTCCCCTCTGACTGTCTTATAGAAAAGGAGTTCCTCTATATATACAAATATATAAAAATATATAAATACATTCATGCAAAGATATGAGTATATAAATAAATGACATGTGTAAGTAAAAATAAAACCTAGTAGTTTCAACATCGAATATTCAATCCCAGAATTTGGATCTGACTCACAAAATTCTGGATTTTTCTTTCCCTCTCTGCTCATCAGCAATACTTGGCTAAGCTCACACTGATGCTGTTATTATTAGATAAAACACTCATCTGCCTTTTCACCACTCCTACACCCAAAGCCATCACCTTGCATTAGTGGACATTGGCTATGACACAATGTCAGGCTGGGTTTCTCTAATGAAATTCTGGAAGCCTTTGGGATAACCTATAACTTGACCTTGTAGTGGATGCATGTATATTACCCCATCTCTGTTTTGAAAACCCCTATCCATAATGACTTGTCAGATTGCTAACGGAAGAAAAGTTTAAAGAGGAAAAAACCTTAAGCTTTTTTATTTTCTAATACTCCTTCTATTCTCAACCCTAAATTAAGCCCTGAGGCTGAGGATTGAATTGCACTGCAGCTGCTGACCACATCACCTGGGGAAAATACTTCTCTTTTTCCACTGGCGAAGATACCAAAGGGAGTAAAACTAATTTTACATCTGAAAAATGTCTCCACATTTGCAGTATAACTTATCCTGTCATGAGCATGATACCTCATCATATTCACAGTCCCACCCACAATGAAAGAGAGATTATACCAGGAAAGGACACAAGAAGGCAAGGATCTTGGGAACTATCTTAGAATCCTGCTTACCATATCATATTACACCTTACGTGTGTGTCAGTTGCTCAGTCGTGTCTGACTCTTTTTGACCCCTTGGATGGTAGCTCGTCAGGTTCTCCTGTCCATGGAACTCTCCAGGCAAGAATACTGGAGTGGGTTGCCATTCCCTTCTCCAGGGGATCTTCCCCACCCACGGATTGAATCCAGGTCTCCTGTATTATGGGCAGATTCTTTACTATCTTAGCCACCAGGGAAACCCTAAATATACCCTAAGTTTTAATAATTCAGATGGCTTTGATCAATGCTACTGAAAGCAAATTTATATTTTAGATTAACACAGCTCATTAAGCCCAGAGACTACAGTGTCTTGCCTAGGCACTTGATTTTTCTAGAGACTTTCTTTAAAGAGTTGGCACCAGAGACTTCAGATAAAAACTTTAAGAGATGATGAAGCAGCTTACACACATAATTGAAAGTGTTTACAAAACAAGCAAGACTGTCGTTTTGTTTTGTTTATTTGAAAAATCTGTTGCTTTGAATTGTATTTCATTTACACATGTATTGCTCTACAACTGTGTCAGAGCTTTTCATTTGAAACATACTTCTAGAACCTTTTATTACATTTATGATTGGTTAATGGTTAAGAATCATTCAAAGAAGATTTTTCAGATGCACAAATTAGGACTATGAATGTCCATTTTGCTTTTAGTTGTGATGATTGATGCATTTTATTTACCTTGCATTTTATTTTTAAGAAGTTTGGAGAAGCCATTTCCTTACAAAGATGATTTTCTTCGGTATATTGAATTTTCTTTGATATCTCTTTTACTCTTTCCTAGTAACTAAGCCACCATCCAAGTTATTGCCTTTTTTTAGTAAATAATTCTTGTTTCTTCCTCCTGCCCTTAGGATATTGAAAAGGTTGCTTGCAAATAATTTATTCATTTTCTCCCAGGATGACACTATCTCTACTCCCAGAGAACCTTCTAGTTAGTAGAGTTGTGTCATTAAAACCTAATTTATACCTGTGTACCTCACAGACACACACACACACACACACATACACAATGCCATGAAATATCCAGATAGATACACAAAAGTTTGACCTATGCCTCACCTGAAAAAGTATACCCTTTCTCAGTCTGTGGTGATATACACAATGATGGTGAAATGGCCCAGGGTAGGCTATATGAGTCATCAGAGAGGCTGTTGCTAGAAATACTGAAAAATTTCTCTTTCTTCTGACTTGCTGAGATGTTAGTCTATCACCTGCAACTGCCAACGACCACTTCTGCAACTTTTGAATGTGAAGAAAGTCTACTTGAGAATAAATACAGAAGAAAACAGTAGCAAGATGTAGATACAGATATAAAAATAGATATAACATATATTTCTATGTATATAGCTATATATATATATGTATATATATGAATATAGAGACAGATGGATGCATAGATAGATAAACAGCCTGGTCTGTCTATACTCATAAATAATACATAAGAGAAAGAGTAATACTGTTACTAGTTTTAAGCCTCTAGATTCAGTTATATATTATTCACAATTGTATCTGTGTAATTTAAAGATATGCAAGCCAATGAAGTATTTCATTTAAGCTAGCTTGGACTCCATTCCTGATATGTAAAAATCTCAACCAGAAAAATCTCAACCACTACAACACTTACATCAAGCATTGGTTACTAGAACACAAAACTCTAATGAAATAGGAAAAAGGAATATGAAAGGAAAACTGGGATGATTAAAGCAAGTGAAGATTTGCTCATGAAAATGACTGAGAGTTTTTCAGATTACATGGATTAAGGTCGAGAAGCAAGCACAATGTGACTAATGTGGACTCATTTTTATTCAAGTTGTTCAGACAAGTTCTACAATGCTGGAATATAAAGAAATTCTTGGAAGCTTTATTATGAAATATTAAAACAAAAGAGCTAGATCACAAAGTAATGAATTACACAAATACTTTATAACATGCTCCACAATGAAAGCATGAATAAATTCTGAGTGTAAGCCTGAGCAATACCGACTTAAGTTATTTCATCTACTTCAGTGGAAAATTGTGTGCAAAATTGTTTCAGTTGTGTCTGACTCTTCGTGACTCTATGGATGATAGCCTACCAGGCTTCTCTGGCCATGGGATTCTCTAGGCAAGAATACTGGAGTGGGTTGTCATGCCCTCCTCCAGCAGATCTTCCAAACTCAGGGATCAAACCCACGTCTCCTAAGTCCCCTGTATTGGCAGGCATGTTCTTTATCAATAGCACCATTTGGGAAGCCCCATATTAGCAGTTAGAAAGACCAAACAATTCTGGGTGCTGACTCTCTTTTCTTAGCCTCCCTGAATCTACTCTTTGTCGTTCTGCATCATATTCTAAATCTTGGGAGGCTAGCCTTGAATTTTCCTTTTCTTGGTGGCTTGCTTTCTGGTTTCTTTTTGGGTTTAGACAGTTAAAGTTCTTTGAAGGATTTCAGAGGTAATAGGATGACATGAGGGAATTAATTTTCTTCACCCTGTGGCTTGGCTATGTTTATCAAATGAAGACCAACATTCTTCCAGCCAGTCTACTCCATTCAGCTACTTCTCCACTAACAATTTCCCTACTTTTCCTTACAGACCTAGGCATGGTAAGGACTTCTCAATATCGGGCTTCCTAGAAAGTTCTTAATTTCTCTAAAACTTGCCCAAGTCACTTGGATGAAGCGCGCCATCTGTTTTCTCACAGTATTCAACTTATTTTGATTTGTTCTTTATAATTTTCAAATATTCAACGAAGTACATGCCTTGCTTTTAAAAATTAGAAGACAACAAATCATGTTTTGAAATATATTTTCTTAAAAAATTCTGGTAAATATTTCTAGAAACTTGCAACTCAAGATAGAGACTAGTGATTTTGTTTGAGGAAAAGGAATGAATGTATGTTGACATTTTATACTGGGTGTCACATTAGGGGATTTCTATAAATTTTCTCATTTATACAAATGTAGATTTCTGTGATTGTACTTTACATGTGAAATCATTGAGACTTTGGTCACATATCTAGCAAACAGAAGCAGCTTGAATTGCTGCTGATATACATATATATAATCAGTTGGTATATAACAGGCATTGATAAGTTACTAAACTTACTAAACTAAGCTTGCTAAATATGAAATATATATGTATATGTATATATATGTGTGTGTATGTATATATATATATATATATTTCTGCTCTTCTGGGAAAATAAGCACTCTTCTTTCCACTTTTAAAGTAGTAAAGAGTTGCTGAGCAGGTACTATGCATCTTGTTAATGGAGACCCCACTGTATAGCAAACCACTGTCTAAAGTAATTTAATGTTGTAAATGAGCTCAAGGAATTTGCACTCAGACTCTGTGTTTGAATCCCAATTCTGTTGCTTAACTCTTATTTTAAACCTTACTAATCTTCAATTTTTCACCTGTAAACTATAGGAAATGATAGCTTCTCTCTCACAGGCAGTCTGAAATGATTAAAAATATACATGATAAAACAGCCCAAGGCCTAGGAGAGAGTGAAATAATATTATTAATTTAATAAATGAATTGGACAATTATTATTAATAATAGTGTTTTTTAATCCTGGAATTCCTGCTTATTGTACTCTAGAATATTTGAACAAATTATGCACATTTACATCAAAGCTTAATGGAAATTTCAAAGTTCAGGTTAAATATGCTTCTACAAATATCATTATTTATATACTCAAATAGCATTTTTTTGGGTGCATAAAAGCAAGAAAAATCAAAATGGATAGAAAATAAAGACAGTGATAAAAGTTTGTTTCACCATGACCAAACATCTTGCCTGAATCCCCACATCTCTGAAAAATGCCATAGAGGTCACTGAATAATGTACCATGCCCAAACAAATATATTTTGAATAGAATAATATGTCAATGTCTCAGGAAAATGACACATAATTCACTAAATTATAATTCACTAAATCAAATCATGGAGGGTTGAAAGAAATTGTCCTGAGTTTAGATATTACATTTAAATTCTTCCCCTAAGATAATACTCAAGACTTAGAATGATGCTTTCAATACACGTGTGGGAAGGAGAGGATGGCCATGAAAGTGCTGACAGATCACTTAACAGTGACAGAATATAGAACTACATCTAGTTAGGAAGCGACCACCTATTATTTTTCAACTATTGTTACTAGCTGTGTGTTTCATTTAATAAACTGGATAAAATAATCTTTCAGATTCTGTGTTGGAATGGGATTTAATTTCCACTAAGGGTGACTGCATTTCCTCAGAAAATAAAGAACATGAGACATAGTTTGTATTAAAGCTCCCAAGAAATACATCATTAATAACTATTAACAAGGATGAAGGAAAGAAGGAGCAAATATCTCCACTTTTATCTCCTAGACCTACACGATCAATTTTATATTTAGTCATTCATTTCAATGGAGATGGATGCAATGTCTTCCTATGTGTTGTCTTTGGTCTGATCAACAGCTTTTGTAAATAATCACATGAAGAGATACAAAGTCATTTCAACACTTCACAGAGATTGTGGCCAGCTCTTCACTGTTCTTGTTTATTTTCACCAAATGCTTGCATTCATCATCCTTAAGACTTGGAGGAAAGAATGTACCAGAAAAAAAGCAAAAGGATCTGAATTTATGGCTGTCAATCAATTTCTGACTTCATGCACACCTGAGGGCTGTGAGAAACATCCATCTGTGACAAGGAGAATGATTAGAATCAAGTTCCTTTGGGGAGAGGAATGGGCCTCTGGAAGCTATGAGAGGGTGTCTTTACCTATGTGACAGCTTGGACCCATGCTAATCCAATCACCGTCTGCCTCAAGGTATGAAATTGTGGTTAAGAGAGAGTAAGATCATATGAACTGGTATGTTTTCAATTCTGTTTTGAATTCACTAGAAAATCTGGAAGATCTCAAGAGCTCAGAATTCCACCAATTCCAAGATAACATTTATAAAAGCCCTGGAACTTGATGGCTATTGTCCTAGAGACAAAAGTTGAAAACAAATTGCATTTATCTTGATTTCCTCTCATCCCTCTTTAGGAACATCAGGTCCTCAATCTCTCTCCCACCTGCTCTTCAGGTCTTAGCTCTTGAACCACTGATTTGAGAGTGATGTGGGGAGGCAGAGGAGGATGGAGAAGGAAATTGGCTGTGTTAAGAAACACTGTTCCAAATTGTCAAAGCTAATGAATTAGCCCCCCTTAAAGAGAAAGAATGATCAACTAAACTTTTAGCAGGTAATCTTCACTGATATCTTAATACCTCAAAGGCTTTTGAACCATGGTGCTGGAGAAGACTTGTGTGTGTGTGTGTGTGTGTGTGTGTGTGTGTGTGTGTGTGTGTGTGTGTGACCTAAGAATTGGAGAAAACTCTTGAGAGTCCTTGGATAGCAAGTAGATCAATTCTAAATCAGTCAATTTGAAAGGAAATCAAACCTGAATATTCATTGGAAAGACTGATGCTGATGCTCCAGTACTTTGGCCACCTGATGCGAAGAGTTGATTCATTGGAAAAGACCCTGACGCTGGGAAAGATTGAAGGCAGGAGGAGAAGGGGACGACAGAGGATGAGATGGTTGGATGGCATCACCGACTCAATGTACATGAGTTTGAGCAAGTTCTGGGAGATGGTGAAGGACAGGGAAGCTTGGCATGCTGCAGTCCATGGGGTTGCAAAGAGCTGGACATGACTGAGGGACTGAACAACAATAACAAGGGATATGTGCTTCTTATTAATAAAGGTGAAAGTGAAAGGAAATATTTGATAATTGCAAAACCTAAAAAAAAAGTTAAAAATAGTGAAATTAGGAAAGACACGGTATCATGGATTTTGTGGAAGTCAAGGTCCTGCTCTGTCTGTAACAAGACATTACATCTTTATCACAGACCCTACTGCTGGATATTCTGGATGGACTAAAGGGCCATGACAGTATGGGTCCCTCTGCTGAGTAGCTGACCCTGGACCCCATCCAGACTTGTTTTGTGTTCTCAGCCACCTGGGCTCACCAAACCTAAAATCATCAGAACTTCAAACAGCCTCTCTTTGTATTTGGACTCTCCTATTTCTGAGGTGCTTGAGAAATGAAAGTCCAGGGATTAGACATTTGATGTAAGTTCACAGCAGAATCCTTTTTTCAAGCAGTAGATTCAATTCTTATGAACACTGAATACAAAACCTTAAAAAACCTTCTTAATATAAAAACTTTTATTTATAGACATTATTTCTGGCTTTCATTTTATGGTGTAAGAAAATGTATCTATTATAAAAGTGCATTAGCCTTTCAGTGTTTCTTTAAATTTAATTTAAAATTAACTGACAAAATAAAATATAATCTTTATCTACATGATTAATCATTTTTTCTTTTCAGCAAGACTAAGTTTGTGCAATTATTCTAGTGGCTATAGAGACCCCATTGTAGGGAGCTCAAATTCAAGGCATCTTAGCTGTTCCTCTTTTGTACCATGAATGAGAATGATTGTATTCTGGTCCTGGAATTGACTCCTGAATAATAACTAGAGTTAAATGAGTTAACCTTTCTCAACCAATAAATTTGGAACATATACTACAAAACAATTGGGCTGGATGAATTCGAGGGTAGCAAACAAATTAAAAATCCTTTTGTCCATCCTTCCTCCCACACTATTTCCACTGCCAATGAAAGCTACAAAAAAATCAAAATGAACATGTTACTTGCATTTTTAAAATATTTTGAATTACATAGGTTTATTCATTTTATGAAAGATTTTTTCACTTCCATGTTGAAAATCAGTATGATGAGAAGGAAAAGATTTAGTGTTCCGAATTAGCAATACATGATTAAAAAACACTTATTCTTTCTTGGCTTTTACAGCCTTGGAAGATAAACTTAATCTATTTGGCCCTTAGTTTTCTCATAAGGAAAATGGTAATCATTGCTACTTAGTAATGTTGTGTTAAGAACTGATTCAGAATGTTTACCATGAAGCAGGTGTTGTAGAAATAATGCTAATGTTAAAAACAATTGTGATAATGCCTTAGTACAATCAAATCTCTCAAGGGTGCTTATAATATGATGCTATTCATATTACATTCATATATACAGCATGATTTTGGAACCTATCTATCAGGCAAAGTGGCATTTACTAGAAAAACAGCCTTCCGAACTCAATGATTGTGGATAAAGCCAGTCACCATCTAGAATATGTTTAACAAATGGGAATAATTTGAGGAGACAGAAACTTAGCATTTTTCCTTCATTTTGCCCATGTGTGGTCTGTGGATTTTTTATTTCTACATTATTAGTTTGAGAATAGATGGAGTAATTGTGACTAAGGATATATAATTCCTCTCTTGCTTCAAGCAGTTAACAAGAAGCAGGAACAACTGAAGGAACTATTTTCCGCTAGCTTGGCAGGGGAGCCTCCCTGCTGGGGAGGAGCGGAGAACACGGCATCAGCCTTGGCAGCCTTGATACCCAAACTGACAGCACTTAGGTGAACATCATGTCCTGGCTCTGCTGTCCAAAGAAATAACCTGTCAAACCCCTTGACTGAACTTATACAATGTCCATATGGCCACCGGGAAAATATTCTGACAGAGTCAGAAAATTCATTTGCGTTTTGAAGCAACTCATTCAGCAAGGGTCATACGACTTGAGCAAACCAGCACACCACATCTCTGCTGTCTAGAGTGGCTTCTGATTAAAGTGGCCACATCATTGACCACTGGAAAGAGTGACTCCTCCATAGTCCATATTTCTTTTAGGAGTAGAAAATAAACTATAATTGACCTTTATGAGATTGATTCACATGCTTCTATACCATTGACATGAACAACAGAATCACAAAAGATCTTTTCATTCCTACCCAAGATGATGATGATGACGGATGTAATGATATAAGCAAGCATGTTGAGGGGACAACAAAGAATCTATTAGAATGAAGGTCGAAACACATAGAAGGTCAAGGAAACACATTTCACAAGAAGGTGAAATGACTGGACCACACTGAGGGCACAAGCCCTAGAAACAACAATAGAATTGGTCTCTGAAACTTGTTGGTGAAGAAACAACTACCTCCAAAAGAAAGAAGGACTTCCCTGGTGGCTCAGATGGTAAAGAGATCTTGCCTGCAATGCAGGAGAACTGAGTTCGATCTCCGGGTTGGGAAGATCCCCTGGAGAAGGGAACAGCTACCCACTCCAGTATTCTGACCTGGAGGATTCCATGGACAGTGTAGCCTGGCAGGCTACAGTACATGGGGTCGCAAAGAGTCAGACACGACTGAACGACTGTCACTTCACTTCACAATGGAAAGAAAGTGAAACAGCACAGTGAGCCCCAGGCCATGATGATAGGTGGAAATTAGAAAGAACAGAGTGTTGGCTGATCCCTGGTGGGCCATGCTCAGATTCCCATCTATTAATATAAGATTCTGGGAAGTGGGAAGATTATGTTTTACAAAGGTAAAATAGATAACTCAAACCTTTGTTTGTTTATCACAGGCATTTCCACCGACTTCCCAGAATCCTGATTCATGTTGAGGTTTGACAGAAAACAGCAAAATTCTGTAAAGCAATTATCCTTCAATAAAAAATTAATTAATTAAACAACAAACCAACAAAGGGGTAGTGTTTCATAGTGGGTGAGGCCATGGGTTCTGGATTCAGAGACAGCTGGTGTGTGATTTATTAGGTATGTGACTGTGGATCATTCACCTAACCTCTCTAATCTGAAACTTAATTATCTCTACGGATCCCAATGCCAACTTCATAAGAATGTCATAAGGATTAAGCCTGAGAAAATCTCTAGAATACATTATCCAGACTATGATAGATATCGAAGTGAAAGTGAAAGTGAGTTGCTCAGTCGTGTCTGACTCTTTGCGATCCCATGGACTATACAGTCCATGGAATTCGCCAGGCCAGAATACTGGAGTGGGTAGCCTTTCCCTTCTCCAGGGATCTTTCCAACCCAGGGATAGAACCCAGGTCTCCCGCATTGCAGGCGGATTCTTTACCAGCTGAGTCACAAGGGAAGCCCGAGAATACTGAAGTGGGTAGCCTAGCCCTTCTCCAGCAGGTCTTCCCAACCCAGGAATCGAACCGGGGCTCCTGCATTGCAGGCAGATTCTTTACCAACTGAGCTATGAGGGAAGCCCAATGATAGATATTATCCATGGTTAAATAAGAACATTTGTGATTAGTTACATGTATGTGTGCATCTCTGTACATACGTAGCCTCTATTCTATGACTAACAGTGTGTGAATAGTCTAGGGCATCTTTCATTCCTTAACCATGACTTGGTTTGCTTCTCTGCCTGGCTAGCCTCTCGTTCACCTAAAACATAGGTACATAAGTCCCACTTTAAAAAAAGTGACTTTCCTGATTGGATATCGGAAGACTTTCTCCAATAGGTAAAAAAGGCACTGCACGCCTTCTCCCTGATTTCAGCAAAATGAGTATTTGGAGGGATCAGAACCCCACCCACAGCCTTGATAGTTTCAGACGTATCAAGGGGTATCAGAGAAGTGACCTGAGAGTTGAGGAGGCATGAGCTTAACATCAGGTGGCAAGTGTCTTCATGATCCCTAATGCTGGAGAAAAAAGAAAAAGAGGCATAAAAACACAGCACAGCGAGGCTAATTCTATTGTCAGCTGTTACTCAGCTACTGGAGAAGGCGATGGCACCCCGCTCCGGTACTCTTGCCTGGAAAATCCCATGGATGGAGGAGCCTGGTGGGCTGCAGTCCATGGGATCGCTAAGAGTCGGACACGACTGAGCGACTTCACTTTCACTTTTCCCTTTCATGCATTGGAGAAGGAAATGGCAACCCACTCCAGTGTTCTTGCCTGGAGAATCCCAGGGATGGGGGAGCCTGGTGGGCTGCCGTCTACGGGGTCGCACAGAGTTGGACACGACTGAAGCGACTGAGCAGCAGCAGCAGCAGCAGCAGTCAGCTACTAAACTATCACCTAGTCGCAAACTTAGGTCTGTTTGGCTCATACCCATGCTTTCCACAAGATAGTATCTTGCTGACGCCTAGTGCATGACTTTTGAACTATTTCAGTCTTTCCTCTTTCTCCCTCTACACATGCTTTTTTGCCACCTGGTAGTTCCCACTTTAGTAAACTTCTACTTCTGTTAAGAAATGCAAAAACATTACCTCAATGAACGTTTCTAAACTCCAGGACAGAACTAAACACTTCAGTTTCAAAGCACCTTTTCTTAAATCCATATTAAAGCATATAACACAGTGTTCATGGCTATATTCCCAGTACTACTTGGAACATTGCCTGGCATATAATACACGGTCAATAAATATTAATTTAATGAATGAATTGCATTTTAATGATTTATATGCAGCCTCTCTCTCTTTATTGACACTGAAATTCTTAAGAATAGTGTAACACCCATTTGCTAAAAATGCTGAACTAGTTACTGTGAAACACTGAAAGAATATTAGTATATTTTCTATGCCCATTCTCAGATATTGACAAGCCCAAAGCAATCTAATCGCAACACTTCAATTTAATTATATTATTCAGTTTAAGGCTTCTCCACTTCCTGCCACAAACCTTGGCAAGATCCAGACCTCACAAATTGAAAGGGATAAGTGAACATGGTCTGTGAACCACCATTTTACCCTACACTCACATTTCTAATTGTATCTTCTCAAGGGTTTGGTTCAGATGAGAGTGATAATTAGAGGGAAAGGGGTTAAAAAATTGTATTGCTTTGGTGTAGGTGTAATCTGGATTTGATGTCCTCAAAAGGGTGGATGCCTAGGTGCTGGTTTTTTTCTCTTAAAAGAAATTTTGTGGACTCTTTTGTGATACTGCATGGATGCCTTAGTTTAGTCTGCTATAACCTATAACAAAGTGCCATTAATGGGTAACTTAAAAGAAAACATTTAACTTTCAGAGTTCTGGAGGCTAGGAAATTCAAGATCAAGGGGTCATAGATTCAGGGCCTGGTAACAACTCACTTCCTGGTTCATACATGGCCCTCTTCTCACTGTGTCCTTGCATGGCAGAAATAGCCTGAGAGAACAGGCTAAGGTCACTTTATAAGGTCACTGATCCCATTCATGAGGACTCCACCATCATGACCTAATTACCTCTCATCCAAAGGTCCCACCTCCCATACTATCACTTTGGGGGTTAGAATGTCAACATGTAAATTTTGGGAGGACACAGATATTTAGTCACTGCACGGTTTTTGTTTTTTTTGCAACATTTCATTATGTTTTAGTACACTTTCTAGCTTACCACCTATCAGCTCACTTTTCAGAGATTTTCTGGCAGTAAACTCCGATCTCTTATGGAGAAGATATGCACAGATTTTCAGTAATCCTTTCCAAAGAAATTGTCATTATTAATCTTTTTCATCTATTAGTCTATTTTAATAATAAGCCTGGGTGGCAAATGCTTATCAATTACTTTTTGACCATAATTCCAAGATTTACACTCCCATTTTTTTCCTGTTTGTTTCAAAATGTACCAACTGGCATGTTGAAAAGACCCCATACATATTAAATGATTAATTAATGGATACACTGATAAATAGATGTGGAAAGAAAATATATAACCAAAAGATTATATATTTATACAGAAATATAAATATTCTATATAAAAATCCTTCTGACAGTAAGGGGGTGAAGAAAGAGGGTAGTTGGAAATAAGACTGATGCTATTGAGGAAAGTCATAACTATCCATCCTTAGTTCTCACATACACAGGCTCAGATTAACAGCACATGAAGAGTCTATTCTCCAAGTGGACAGAAAAGAAGAATACAGGATTCCAATCACAGTCTAATTACTTTGAATCTATGCATGAGATTCTTAGTTGAATGGAGGGAAAGCTCAAGACTCCAGATTTTTTTAATTGAAGAACAGTTGACTTACCATATTAGTTTTAGGTGTGTAGATAGTGATTCAATATTTTCATACAATTTTTACATTAATTTATTTATTTTTGGCTGGGCTCTGCCTCCATTGCTGTGCTCGGGCTCTCTCTAGTTGTGGAGAGTGCAGGCTACTCTTGTGGTGCGTGGGCTTCTCATTGTGGTGGCTTCTCTTGTTGAGGAGCAGAGACTCTAGAGCTCATAGGCTCAGTAGTTGTGATGAGTGGGCTTAGTTGCTCCAGGGCACATGGAATCTACTGAGACCAAGGATCAAATTTGTGTCTTCTGCATTGGCAGGCAGATTCTTAACCACTACACCACCAGGGAAGTCCTTGTTATACATAAATTGATCACCACTGTGATGCTTGTTACCATCCATCATTGTAAAAGGTTACAATATTATTGACTACATTCCTTAAGCTGTACATCACATCTCAGTGACTTATTTATTTTATAACTGGACATCTGTAATGCTGAAGTCCCTCCACCTGTTTTGTCTGCTGCCCCTCTGGCAACCACTAATTTGTTCTCCACATCTATGAAGTCTGTTTCTGTTTTCATGTTTTTTCTTTTCTTTTGCAGATTCCACATATAAGTGAAATCATAAGGTATTTGTCTTTCTCTGTCTGACTTATTTCGCTTGTATAATATTCTCCAGATCCATCAATATTGTTGCAGATAGCAAGATTACATTCTTTTACATGGATAAGTAATAGTCTATTCTGTGTGGGTATCACATATATGCATATATATGGTATATCTCATTTCACTTATATACAGAGTCCATCATGTGAAATGCCGGGCTTGATGAAGCACAAGGTGGCATCAAGATTACCGGGAGAAATATCACTAATCTCAGATACACAAATGACACCACCCTTATGGCAGAAAGTGAAGAAGAACTAAAGAATCTCTTGATGAAAGTGAAAGAGAGAGTGAAAAAATTGGCTTAAAGCTCAACATTCAAAAACCCAAGATCATGGCATCTGGTCCCATCACTTCATGGCAAATAGATGGGGAAACAATGGAAACAGTGACAGACTTTATTCTTGGGAGCTCCAAAATTGCTGCAGATGGTGACTACAGCCATGAATTAAAAGATACTTGCTCCTTGGAAGAAAAGTTATGGCCAATCAAGACAGCATATTAAAAAGCAGAGACATTACTTTGCCAACAAAGGTCCATCTACTCCAAGCTATGGTTTTTCCAGTGGTCATGCATGGATGTGAGAGTTGGACTAGAAAGAAAGCTGTGTGCTGAAGAATTGATGCTTTTGAACTGTGGTGTTGGAGAAGACTCTTGGGAGTCCCTTGGACTGCAAGGAGATCAAAGTAGTCAATCCTAAAGGAAATCAGTACTGAATATTCATTGGAAGGACTGATGCTGAAGCTGAAACTCTAATACTTTGGCCGCCCGATGTGAAGAACTGACTCATTGAAAAAGACCCTGATGCTGGGAAAGATTGAAGGCAGGAGGAGAAGGGGACGACTGAGGATGAGATGGTTGGATGGCATCACCAACTCGATGGACATGAGTTTGAGTAAGCTCTGGGTGTTGGTGATGGACAGGGAAGCCTGGCGTGTTGCAGTCCATGTGGTCGCAAAGAGTCGGACTCCACTGAGTGACTGAACTGAACTGATTATCATGTAATAATAATCGTTTAGGTTGCTACCATAACTTGGCTATTATAAATAATGGTGCAATAAACAGAAGGGTGTACATATCTTTTCAAATCAGTGTTTTTGTTTTTATCTGCTAAATATCTCGAACTGGAATTGCTGGATTGTAAGGTAGTTTTATTTTTAATACTTGAGAAACTTCCATACTCTTCACCATAGTGCCTATACCAATTTATATTCCCACCCAATTTACAACAGTGCATAAGGGTTCCTTTTGCTCTACATCCTTGCCAACACTTTTTATTTTCTACTTTTGAATAATAGTAAATCTGACAGGTGTGATATGATATCTCAGTGTGTTTTTGAATTACAGCTCCCTGATGATTAGCGATGTTGAGCATCTTTTTGTTTGGGTCTGATGGTCATCTGTATGTCTATTCAGGTCCTCTACACAAGGACTCAAAGTTTTAGATTAGGCTGAAGTGAGTTTGGAAAAGGAAAATATTAACCCAGAATTCCAGAAAATTTCAGCTACATTGTGGGTTGGAGTAACTATTTTTGGCTTAAGGTAATATTAAATTATGATTTCATACATGGTTTTATTTGCTGTTTGTTTATTGAGTTCCCTGGAATGCATCCTTAGCAAAACATTTGCCATTGCCATCTTCTGTTTTATTTAGAGGAAACAAATGTTTCCTCTCCTTGAGCAAAAGCCTGACAAGGTCCATGACTTTTCTGGCTCCCTCTTCAATAATAGCAGTCCTAGGATCACTTTAAGTAACACATTGTTAGCATTTTCAGTCTTAACTATTAATCAAAATGTCATATTTAATTTGGCATGTCTTTTTTTTTTTTTCCTTCCACAGGCTGGGCCAGCTTTGGGCTCAAGTCCTGTAGTGGTTGAAGAAAAGGATATTATTTTATCCTGTGGACCCTTAATTCTTTCTCTACTTTCTAACTGTTGATTTAATTTAAGGTTTGGGAAGAAGGGACGAAAACAGGTAAGGATATATGTTGTTTTTCAGTTGCTAAGTCATGTCCAACTCTCTGTGACCCCATAGACTGTGGCACACCAGGCTCCCTTGTCCTTCACTACCTTCCAGAATTTGGTCAAATTCATGTCCATTGAGTCAGTGATGGCAGCTAACCATCTCATCTTTGGTTTTTATTTGACTGGTGGCTTGCAGTTCTTTTCTGAAGCAGATGATTAAATCTGGAGACCATGAGTGGGTCTGGCTTGTGTTAGAGGTTTTCATTTGCATCTTAGGTTTAGTTGTTGACTTCCTACCACTTGCAGTTGCCTTAGCCCAAACATATGTATGTGTATGGGGCTAATGTGTTTTGCTCTGCTTTTATTCTACCCCTTTTCCTATCTCATGTCTCTTTCTGCCCAGGTCTCACTTTCCTAAATGGTTTTACCAAGCAATGTCTAAGACAACCTCTTTTGAGCTGTAGCCCTTTATGAACACTCTTACTTACCTGTACCCCATCAACACTGAGAATTAATATTTACCTCAATTCAGGACATTCTTTTGGTTCTACGTCCAAATAAATAGCCTTTTTTTTTTTAACCTTCCAGATTTCCTGCCTAAGAGGCAAACCCCACCCCAGAGTTTTCTTCAGTTTTCCAAAGTGTAAGTCAACCATCAGCCCCCAAACGCAGGAAGCAAATTTCAGTGTTACAATATCTGGAGGATCCTCTTGAAACCCACTTCTCACTTCACTAGGTTTGGAGTGAGAAAGAACAGATCCTGGTTCTTCTCTCAAAGAGGAGGTGGAAAGGCAAAGCCCCACAAGAGCTTCCTTCAGGTAAAGCTCATTTCCACACACACACATCCCCCTTTTTTTTCCTTCAAATTCTGAATCCTATTGCTATATACTTAATCTAGTTGGAAGATTCTGAGAGGTCTGAAACTGGTTTTCCCTAATTTCCTTTGAAAATCTACACATGGAAAATTGGCCTTGGAATTTTGCATCTATGTTATCTTGTAATTTTCCTGTTGTTGTTGTTCAGTTGCTAAGTCATGTCCTGCTTTTTGTGACCTCTTGGACTGCAGCACACCAGGCTCCTCTGTCCTCTACCACCTCCCCAAGTTTCCTCAAATTCATGTCCATTGAGTCAGTAAAGTCATCCAACCATCTCATCCTCTGCTTCCCCTTCTTCTTTTGCCTTCAATCTTTCCAGCATCAGGGTCTTTTCCAATGAGTTCGCTCATCAGATCAGGTGGCCAAAGTATTGGAGCTTCAGCAACAGTTCTTTCAGCGAATATTCAGGATTGATTTCCTTTAGAATTGATTATTTTGATCTCCTTGCAGTCCAAGAGACTCTTAAGGGATTTCCATCTCTTTAAGAATTTTCCACAGTTAGTTGTGATCCACACAGTCAAAAGCTTTAGTGTAGACAGTGAAGTAGAAGTAGATTTTTTTTTTTTTAGAACTCCCTTGCTTTCTCCATGAATCAATGAATGTTGGCAATTTGATCTCTGGATCCTCTGCCTCTTCAAAACTTCAGCTTGTAATCTGAAACATGCTGTGGTACAAGTGGATACATAGATTCAAGATTCAACAGATTTAGATTGAACTTTCAGAGCTTACACTATATGTAAGTTAGAAATGTTCTATGTTTGGAAAAGTAGCTATGCATTTACTATGTTCTTTATATTCACTTGCATTTAGTGTCTCTCTTTTTTTAAACTGGCTTAATGATGCCAGTTAATTCAGCTAATTCAAGTTAATTCAACTTGTAGTGACGAGATGAGGGGGAGGTATTGGATGCTCTGACTCTCTGGTAAGCAGTTTCTTTGCCTTTCTGGTTTCTTTGAGAATGCAAGAGCTAGCAGACCAGAAGCAGCTGTGTGGCTTTTCATCTGAGCAAAAATCTGAAACTACTGGGTAAAAATTTCTCATTTTACTCCCTTCATACAGTTTCAGTAAACTGAATTAGTCTATTTCATTACATGAAAATTCCCTCTGATGAGTAAAATAGCTACTAATGGATAAAGCTATAAACAATTAGATAAAGCAAGTTACTAAAAATCTATCTATTC
This sequence comes from Okapia johnstoni, assembly GCA_024291935.2. Classification (NCBI taxonomy): domain Eukaryota; kingdom Metazoa; phylum Chordata; class Mammalia; order Artiodactyla; family Giraffidae; genus Okapia; species Okapia johnstoni. The sequence continues at coordinate 9,616,794 of CM044325.1, read as the reverse complement.
ATTTGCTTCAACAACCAAGGGAAATGTGGCCAAAGAAAATGGTATCTGCTTTCTTCCCCTACTGCCCCAAGGTTTAGTTATGAAAATCTGTATCAAACAACCATCTTTTCTTGTCATTTAAAAAATAATCTTAATATTTGTATAGAGAATAATGATGACAACAATACGAAAAGGAATTGGTGGGATTAATCCTGTCAGACATAAAGTATCTCAGAATATTGGTGTAATAAAAGCAAAGAGCACTGTCACAGAGATAAACTAACAGATAAAGGAATATTTTAAAATTGCAAGACACTTTTTAAAATAATTCAGCATATGATAACAGGTATTTAATCCAGATGTCATAACCCAGTAGAAATTTAAATAATTATTTAGGATTATTTAATAAATAATGCTAGAACAAATAGCTATTAATCTGAGGAAGTATACACACACATATGTAAAACATATGGGATGTATCTACCTAAATATATATACTTAATGTTTCACCAGACAGTAAATTATAGTTAAATCAAGACTTAAAGCTGAAAAAGGAAGGTAATACAATTTACTAGGATAGCATATACAAAAGAAAATCAAGTTACTAATACTGGAATTGAGATTGTCTTCATAAATACACCAAGAAAAGCAAAAGTCTTAAAAAATGATAAGTAAGTTAGCATTAAACATTTTTCAATAGCAAAATTATTAATACATAGTCATTGAGGATAATAATAACTAGGGAACATGCATAAGAAATGATCAGATCAGACAAAACACCTGTTTTAGATGTATATCATGACGGTGGTGATTTAGTTGCTCAGTTATATCCAACTCTTTGCAACCCTATGAACTGTAGCATGCCAGGTTCCTCTGTCCATGGGATTTTCCAGGCAAGAATACTGGGGTGGGTTGTTGTTTCCTTCTCCAGGGGATCTTCCTGACCCAGAGATAGAATCCAGGTCTTGTGTCTTACAGGAGTCTCATGCATTGCAGGTGGATTCTTTACCCACTGAGCCATCAGGGAAGCCACAGAAGTATACCATGAAAGCCCACAAATCAAGAAGAAACCCCCCAAACCCAAAAGAAAACTAGATATGAGATATAAAAAATTCAGCTTTCTAAAAATAAAATCAAAATAACTCTAAATATATAAAAAGATGGTCAACTTCATGCTAATTGAAAGCAAATTAAAACAGTGAGATTTTTTTCATCATTGAGATGAACAAGAATAAAAACTAATGAATATATTCAGTGTTGGTAAGAGTATGGGGATAGACAGTCTTGTGCTACTCATGGATATGTTGGAAACATTTTGAAAAGAAATATGGTAATGCCTACCGAAATTGTAAATGTGAATCACCTTTGAATAAGTTTTTGGAGTTTAGGCTAATGAACTACTTTTAGCAATTTAAGCTAGAGATATATCTGTGTTAAAGATGTTTATTTTTATATTGGTAATAACCATACTGGGGAAAAACATAAATGCTCATCAATAAATGGGCCAGATTTAAATCCTGATATTCCTCCAATGGAATACTCTGAAGCAAATGGAACTCCATATAGTCACAAACGGCAAAAGCATGTAACAGAATAAGAGATATAGAATGGGCCCAATTGTGTTAAAAAAAATTGCTTAGGAAAAAAAAAGCTAACACCATACTGGTAATGGTGACTTAGTCCAAAGATGGAGTTGAGAGAAAGAGGAAGAGGAACAATTTACTTTTACTCTGTGCTTTTCTCTAGTTTCACTACTTTTTGCAAAAGAACATGTCACTATATGATACAAATCACATAAAACAGGAAGAAACATATAGAAAGAAGGTTTAAATGCCTAGATTTAAACAAAGCATTTATAATATGATGCTGTCTGATGCAACCCACTCCAATATTCTTGTCTGGAGAATCCCATGGGCAGAGGAGCCTGGCAGGCTACAGTCCATAGGGCTGCAAAGAGTCAGACATGACTGAAGCGGCTTTGTATGCACTGGCTGATGCAATAGAATTTAAATTATGGAATTCTGCCCCCCAAACCTTAGCCCACCATGAAATAAAGTGCCCAGTCAGCAGTTAGCAAATCTATTAACCAGGTCAAGATGAAACAATACCTTCTCACCTTTATTCAAAAAGGATTAGTTCTAGAGAACAAATTTTTTTAAATCAACTTTGAGAATGGCAAGTCTTATTAAAGAAATTCATCCTAATTTTCAAGTTGGGAGGTCTATGCATGACTACTTGGAGACACGAATTGTTATGCTTTGTGACAGACTTTAACGATTATTGGCTCCACTTTTTATCTTCCAAGGCTGCTGGGTATATTATGCAAAATAATAAATGTGAAAATGTTGTCAAAGGGTACATTCTAGGTAATTATTATTGTTCAAGTGTTGGCTTAAGGCACAAAAACATCATCATAAGTAATAACCATGAGTTTTAACAATTGCAGCTATTAAAATAAAGAAATACTGCTTTTGGCCTCTCAAAACTGACAAAGCTTAAAAAAAAAAACAGCTCGATAAATTCAGTGTTGTGGAGGAGTGGAATTGGTTGTCTCTCCGGAAGGCAATGTGGAAATTCGTGTTAACATGTTTTAAAATAAGCAGATCCACTGAACCAGTAATTCCTTAAGAATATATCTCGAGGAAATAATTTATAGGTATTTAATTCCAGTATAATTATAAGATAGCAATAAATTAGAAATGATCTAATAGCCAACAATAGGAGACTGGTTAAATCATTATGGTGTTTCAGGTAGTCATTAAACATAATTCTGTCGGAAATTTGAAAATATACATGGGATATTTTAAAATAAAAAATTAATAATGTATGTACAGTGTGATTTCATTTTGTTAAAATTTTAGCTTTAAAGATCAACGAAGTTGAGATGAGTGAAATAACTTATTGACATTAACAATGCCACTGAAACAAACACACATGCAAAATGTCTATAATAAAGATCCTTTAACTCAACATTTACAATGTGACAGGAAATTTGCATAAAACAATTTATGTAGGTGTAATCAGGTGGCGGGTGAGACCAAAGTCAATCTGAGGCATGACTGAGACATTGGAAGAGCTGGGCCTCTCTCCCTCCTCCTGTGGCCTCAGGGCCTCTTCTCTCCACCTGGACCTTGGATTCTTCCCTAGGTCCTCTAGAAGAGTTCCTGGACTCCCTGCATGACATTTTAGTATTCCCCAAAGCACAAAAGTGAAAGCTACCGGGACACCTTAAGGATTGGTCCCATCACTGGCACGATGTCACTTCTTACATGTTCTATGGATAAAGTGAGTCATATGGAAGGGGGCTAGCCAAGGGCATGAATCCAGGAGATGGCGTTCTTCGCAAGTCAGTCTTGGACAATAGCTACCACATTACAGGAACTGACAGCCACAGTGTGAAGACCAGGAAGACAATGGTAAGTAAATTCATATGAGATTGCTGCCCTCAATGAGCTCATAATCTTGTGAGCAAGAGAAACATCAGTCAAAAAAATAATTCCACTATAATAACTGCTGTAAAGGGCAGGTACTGCTGTTCTCAAGTGGGTTATTATGCTATTCAAAGAGGTCAGAAAATGCTTCTGGGGGAAATAAAGCTAGAGCTTATGGTAAGGGTGGATACCTTAATGCTACATGACTAGGGGATGGGGTAAGCATTCCAGCAAGAGGAAATAGCACAGAAAAAGTCATAGCAAGTACCCCACACTGAAAAAAATGGAAAGAGTTGTAGCTGAACATGTCTTTTGGGGTCAGGCTGGAGAAGAAGACAGAAGTCTTGTTTTGCCTTCATTTAGAGCAATGGGGAGCTAGTGAAAGGGCTCAAAAGTACAAGATGACAGGGTTAGTCTTGTATTTGGAAAAGATCCCTCTGACTGCAGAGTGGGGAGTGATTATATGAGTGCCTCAGAGATGACTTGATTCTACCTGGGAGCATATTGCTACCCTCCAGGTGAGAGGTGATCTTCCTCTATCTCAGGCATCTTAGAAATGCTGGATTCATGAAGGACGGGCACTCTCAGACTGTCTTTCATTTCCTTTATAATCAGTTTTTCAGCTTCTATTTTCTTTTTCTTACTCAAATAAAAGTGACTCAGGATCCAAAACAACTCACATGAGAGGGTGACCGAAACCCATCAAATGTAGTAAAGAATATCGACAAGGCAGGCAAGAAAAGGAGCCAAACTTGATTTGCTTTCAACTCTCAATTCTTTGAGTCATCACCCGCAATATAAATCCTCTTTAAGTTTCCAGTAAGATGAACAAGGATTCCTTACTTTTCCTTTTTTTGTTGTTTGCTTTAAATCAAGTCCTAAACACTCTTGGGCTTCCCAGGTGGCTCAGCGGGAAAGAATCCACCTGCCAATGAAGGAGACGTGGGTTCGATCCCTGGGTCAGGAAGATTCCCTGGAGAAGTAAATGGTAACCTACTCCACTATTCTTGCCTGGAGAACCCCATGGACAGAGGAGTTTGGCAGGCTATAGCCTATGGGGTTGTATGGAGTCAGACACAACTTAGTGACTAAACAAACAGCAACAACAAACTTTCTTATCAATTTTCCCACTCTTCCAAAGGGAATCATTCCTTGTTGCAAAGAGTGACACAGACATGGACTCAAACCTTGCTCTGCTGGGTGAACTTACATAATAAGTTCACGAACCTCTCTGAACTTCAATATTTTTATCTAATAACAAAATAAAGAGCTTAATAGTATATGGCCAAAGTGTTACAATAAGTCAGCGAGATGATGCATGCAAAGGACTTAGCCCAGTGCAGTACATCCTGGTGGTTATGAGATATACTTTGGAGCCAAATCAATGTTGGCTCAATTCCCAGCTTTGCCATTTATTAGCTCTATGGCCTTGAGCAAACGGTGTGCTGTACTGCAGCATCATTTTTTTTTTAAATGCATATAAACATAATATCACTTTATAGTGTTTTTATGAGGATTACTTGACAAAAGCCATAGGAAGTATTAAATAGAGTAACTGGCACACAGCCAACATTTAATAAGTGGTAACCGCTGTTATTATAAAAATTATTAGCACTCAATACATTTAGTTCAATTCTGCTTTCCCATTTCACTAGAACATTTTTCCCATACATCATCTTCCCATAATTGCCAGCAACTTCCCTTATAGGCTACACATTCTCTTCCATCTCTCTTTTCCTCCTTCCTTCCCTTCCTCTCTCAAAATCTGGACAACAGAAACAGTGAAATAATTGAAACAATCCCAAAACTTAAAAATTCAAAATGTTAACTTTAGAAAAGTAAATTATTAGAATACAGGGGGAAAAGTTATAATCTGAAAAATGATCAAACAATTTTTTTTTCATTTGTGATACTGAAGTATAGTCAACTTACTATGCTGTGTTAATTTTGGCTGTACTGTAAACTAATTCAGGTATATATGTGTGTGTATCAGTAAAGAATTGGTTTGCAATGAGAAGACCCAGGTTCAATCCCTGGGTTGGGAAGATCCTCTGGAAAAGGAAGTGGTAACCCACTCCAGTATTCTTGCCTGGAGAATCTCATGGACAGAGGAACCTGGTGGGCTACAGTCCATGGGGTCGCAAGTCAGACATGACTTAGAGATTAACCACCACCAGTATCAAAACCTCCAGAAGATGGTGAAGAACAGGGAAGCCAGGCGTGCTTCAGTTCATGGGTCACAAAGAGTTGGACACGACTAAGTGACTGAACAACAACCACCACCAGTATGGGCGTGTATGTGTGTGTGTGTGTGTGTGTGTGTGTGTGTGTGTGTGTGTATATGTATGTACACATGTATTCTTTTTCATATTCTTTCCGTTATGGTCTATCACAGGATATTGAATATAGTTCCTTGTGCTATACAGTAGAACCTTGTTGTTTATCTAATTCTATATATATTACAAACTAATTTCTTTCTTAATATAGGACTAGAGCTTTAAAAATTCCCTACCTCATCAATTCTTTGTGGACATACCAACTAGTTACTAAATGGAGAAGGCAATGGCACCCCACTCCAGTACTCTTGCCTGGAAAATCCCATGGACAGAGGAGCCTGGTAGGCTACAGTCCATGGAGTCACTAAGAGTCGGACACGACTGAGCAACTTCACTTTAACTTTTCCCTTTCATGCACTGGAGAAGGAAATGGCAACCCACTCCAGTGTTCTTGCTTGGAGAATACCAAGGATGGCGGAGCCTGGTGGGCTGCCGTCTATGGGGTCGCACAGAGTCGGACACGACTGAAGTGACTTAGCAGTAGCAGTTACTAAAACCTCTACATAATTTCTCTGGTAAATAGCCTTTTGAATGTCTATCAACCATAAGATGGCTATGATTTCAATCTTTCATGGAGTTAATAGTACCTTTGAATTTACTCTAGGTTCAAATATTTCTCTTTTATACTCGGATAACAAAACTCCTTTCATTTTTATGTGGTGCTTTGGTTTAGCATCTAAGTCTTGTAGTGAACAAATATGCTTGTAAAAATGAATGAACATGGAAGCATAATCTAAGTCTTCATTCACCCTTCCCTTAGTATTCAGAATAGAAGAGACACTTTGTAATACCAAGGAAAATTTTCTTTAATTACGAAAGAACAGCTTACTCTCTCATATGGTTGCCAGAAAGAAACCCTTAGAGAAGTTTCGGTTTACTGTTAGTTTGGTGGAGACAGTAAGAAAATTATCAAAATACCTTGAAAGTATAGTCAGGAAATAATAACTTTTCTTTCTAATCGTGAATGGCCTAACATCACCATGAAAACTTGCTAGCTCAAGTGTTGAGAGGACAAAATTATCTGTGTGTGCATCATGTTAAACTTGTATACCATGGATGACGCTGAAATGGCTGACCTCTTGGATGGTATTTGACTTCACACGGTGGGCTTGTTACTGCCACTTTTAAATGTGCTGTCTACTTTTGTTCACTTCTGTTTATATTTATACTAGACTGTAATACTTAATAGTCTAAAACACAAAATAATTTATCTATGGTGTTTTTCAGGAATTAAACAGCTCATATTTTGTGAAATGATATTTTCAGATACAGCAGTTTCCAACAATGACTGGGAAACAGCTGTTCTTTTATCCTGCTTAAATAATGTCAGTCATATTTGGAATGAACCAAAATTAGGCCTCACAAAGCATTGATACAACAGCTAGGAAAGGGCCTTTGATGTGGGTAATATTTAAATTATGTAACTTCATGATTAAGTACAATGTTAAATTTAGGTACCTCTGTCCATCTGATTCAAATTCCTTTTACTTATGATGGTGCACATGAAGACAAAATCTCATTAAAACCTCTTCCTATCAATGTGTGATAATTAAAGAGAAAAGAGACTTGAGATTATATTAAGAGTTGTGTGAAGAAATCTTTTGCTGAGTAAAAGATATGGGGGCAGATTTTCTTTAAAAATATTTTTAGTATTGTAAGGATAATTTTGCAATATATGCAAATACTGAATCATGTTATACACATGAAATTAATGTTAATTATATCACAATAAAATTTTTAAAAACAAATTATTTGATGTACCAAAATATTTCCGGTACTATACTAGATTTACTCTCATGATTATGTTAATTAATTATATTAGCTGCTGTCACTGTGATAGAAGATATCCCATGTATTTTATTTATGCAATCATATCTCACCTTATGATCTAAGGATAATTAATTTCAGCTTACAAATTAGGACATTTTTACAATTCCCACCAATTCTAAGGACTAAGGGCTTATCTCAAGTCATCCTGCTAAATCAAAAAAGAGACTTAATCCAGCTAGCTCCCAAATGCATTATTTTCCAGCTACACTACCAGGTCTCCCACTTAAGAACAAGCCTGCTAAACTAATTTAGTCTAGAATTTAAGCAGGAAAATGAATGCTTCTGCTTGGCATTGTTAAACATTTAAAAGTAGTCTAAACATTTCACTAGGTTATATCCACCACTTGCCTCTTTTGGTAAATTCTAAAGAAGGAGAAGGGCTTCCAGGTGACACTAGTGGTAAAGAACCCACCTGCCAATTCAGGAGACATAAAAGATGTGGGTTTGATCCCTGGGAAGAGAATATCCCATTAAGGAAGTCATGGCAACTCACTCTGGTATTCTTACCTGGAGAATCCCCAAGGACAGAGGAGCCTGGCGGGTTACAGTCTATGGGGTCGCAAAGAGTCAGACATGACTGAGCAACTGAGAACTCAGAGAAGGAAAGGCTACCATTTCTCATAACTGGGATTGAGAGAGTTTAAAGCAAACCAGGCTCTTGGCTGGGGAACATTGCCTTTTTACTTCTCCCTGAATAATTTTGCATGAAATCAACAGGGTCCCATGAAAGAAGTACAACAGAGATGTTCAGAAAAGAACATAGGCAGCTCTGAGAATCCAACCGAATTTCCCTCCTGCATAAAATTACCTCTAAAGTAAAGCCAAAAATAAAGTTTTAATGTAAAAATAAAAAAAAGGTTGGGTTTGGAATAGGACCCTTTGGCCATATTTTAATCACTCCTCAGCTCTTTATGACATGTATCTTGTTTCTAACTTACAGGAGGATTTGTCAAATGGTGTCAAGCAGATACTGTGTACTCTTAAGAGCCCATATTACCCAAAGTATTATATAGAGCAGGAAATTGTTCCTTAAATAGGCCAGAAGGAAAGAATGGTTAACTGGTTCACCTCACTGACCGAGCTAGAACATGGCTGCATAATGATCAGTTCCTGGCACTGTTCACACTGGGTCTGGCTTGACACCCCTGGATGACCAAGATTCAAATCTAAAATTTAAAGAAATATCATATTACCTTTGGAAGTTTAAGAATGCTTATCTTCAAAACACAAATTTTAAAACTTGTGGACAGGACATGAAAAATTGCTTGTCAGAAAATACAAAATGCTATGAACAAAGATAGCGGAGGTGATGGAATTCCAGCTAAACTATTGCAAATCCTAAAAGATGATGCTTTCAAAGTGCTGCACTCAATATGCCAGCAAATTTGGAAAACTCAGTGGTGGCCACAGGACTGGGAAAAGATCAGTTTTAATTCCAATCTCAAAGAAGGTCAATACCAAAGAATGTTCAACTACTGTACAATTGCACTCATTCCACATGCTAGCAAGGTCACGCTCACAATCCTCCAAGCTAGGCTTCAATAGCATGTGAACTGAGAACTTCCAGATGTACAAACTGGATTTAGGAAAGGCAGAGGAACCAGAGATCAAATTCCCAAAATCCGTTGGATCACAGAAAAACCAAGAGAATTCCAGAAAAGCATCTATTTCTGCTTCAAAGATTATGCTAAATCCTTTGACTGTGTAGATCACATCAAACTGTGGAAAATCCTAAAATGTATGGGAATACCAGACCACCTTACCTGTCTTCTGGAAAATCTGTATGCAAGTCAAGAAGCAGCAATTAGAACTGGACATGGAACAACAGACGGGTTCAAAATTTGGAAAGGAATACGTCAAGGCTATATAGTGTCACCCTGCTTATTTAACTTATATGCATTGTACAGCATGAGAAATCATAGGCTTGATAAAGCACAAGCTGAAATCAAGATTGTCAGGAGAAATATCAATAACCCCAGATATGCAGATGACACCATCTTTATGGCAGAAAGCAAAGAGGAACTAAAGAACCTCTTGATGAAGGTGAAAGAGGAGAGTGAAAAGGCTGGCTTAAAACTCAACATTTAACAAAACTAAGATCATGGCATCTGGTCCCATCTCTTCATGGCATATAGATGGGGAAACAATAGAAACGGTGACAGACTTTATTTTCTTGGGCTCCACAATCACTGCAGATGGTGATTGCAACCATGAAATTAAATGAGGCTCCTTGGAAGAAAAGCTATGACAAACCTAGACAATGTATTTAAAAGCAGAGACATTACTCTGTCGACAGAGGTCCATATAGTGGTTTTTCCAGTAGTCATGTATGGATGTGAGAGTTGTACTGTAAGGAAGGCTGAGCTCCAAAGAATTGATTCTTTTGAGCTGTGATGTTGGAGATGACTCCTGAGAGTCCCTGGACTGCAAGATCAAATCAGTCTATCCTAAAGGAAATCAACCCTGAATATTCATTGGAAGGACTGACGCTGAAGCTGAAACTCCAATACTTTGGCCACATGATGCAAAGAGCCGACTCATTGGAAAAGATCCTGATTCTGGGAAAGAGTGAAGGCAGGAGGAAAAGGGGATGACAGAGGATGAGATGGTTGGATGGCATCACCGACTTGGTGGACATAGTTTGAACGTGCTCTGGCATGTGGTGAAGGACAGGGAAGCCTGGTGTGCTATAGTCCATGGGGTCACAAAGAGTCAGATATGACTGAGCAACTGAACAACAATTATAAAATAACTGAAATATCATCATACTCTAATATAATTTAACTTAGATTTGCTGCAATATCTAGAAAAAGTGGATAACAAAAGAGGTCATGTCAAAAACTTTTCTAGTGTTCTGTTTGCCAATATCAACTCTGGAAGGTACTAATCTAGGAAAACAGACTGTCAAATAGAGAAAGAAGATGATATTAAAATTTCAATGTTTGGGAAAACAAAGATTAAGTAAGGATATGTTTAAATTTTCACAAATTTACATTATATGTCTAGGAAAGCAGGGGAGGGTCACTTCTTCAAGCTTATTTGCAATTGAATATTTCAAGGATCGCTTACACTTTCTAGAAGAAACAATCAGACCACACTGACATAGGACACTGAGGGTCCTCTCAACTTTATATATGAATTTACCTACAAAGAAGCCTGAAAAAGTAGAAATTCCTGGGACTTTGAAATCAGATTGATTTTAGATTAAATCTCAGATAAGGGTTTTTTTGTTTGTTTGTTTTTTAACTAATTTATGGCTTCTAGATATACACATCACTGAAGTGTAATGTACTTTATCCTTTAGAGGACACGGTGTTTCCTTCTTAGAGATGTTATTGCTTGGATTAGGTGTTAGGTGTAAGGTGCACCTAAGATATTAACAGATGTTTGGCTTATGATGGTTCTCTTTCTCCTCTCTCTTTGTAACCTTCTTTGAATTAATATTATATACATTTTGTAATAGCACTATATACTATGTCTTGTTATTGACTGATTTTCTTGTGCATTCAGTGTATATTGATAGTATACATTCATGCCAGGAATAGGGGTTATTATTACTTGCACAGTATATATTGATATTAATATAATTTACTGTTTAAAAGCAGAAATATTCAAGCCACATCCACTGTTTATACAAAGACACATATGCATAACCAGGAGAGACAAGGAGGTAACAAGCATTAACAAAGCCTGTGATCATCTGTGGAATACAGAAGAAATACATTTTCCCCTACTTGGAGAGTAATGAAACTTTAGTTCACTATGGGAGCAGAAAGGGCAATCAATGTCCAAAACTAATCATGCCAGCTCTGAGAAAAAGCAACTCAGAAAGAAAAAAAAATGGACAAAATATCTGCATAGCTTGCACTTCAGACATAATTTAATTTAGACAAAAGGGTCCATTAGATAAGAAGCATTATAACAGTAAAGATGATGAGTCATTTAATAACTTCTAATGAACAGCAAATAATAAGGAAGAGTCAGCTTGGAGGCTGGGTTTATAGCATCAGCTCCTTTTTAAATATTATGACTCTTCGGGTAGTGGCTATTCATGTTCATACATTTATTCATTCATTTATCCATTTATTCATCAAATAACCATTGATTACACACTATATGACAAACACTGGTGCACAGACAGTGAAAGGACATATATGGTAACTGCCCTCATGAAATGCAGAACATAGTAGAAAAAATATAATTGTAAAGGAAGCAAATATATGAATGGAATATTTTATATTGTAGTAAGAATATGCTCACGCAAAGAGAAATAAGCAGGGTGATGGGTTAAGGAAGCTGTAAGGAAGCTGTTAGAAACTACTGAGAGGGGATGTAGATAGTAGACCATGGACAAAGAACAAGTAGGATTTAGTGATTCAACAAGGTCCTACTGTAGGGCACAGGGAACTATATTCAATATCGTGTAATGGATTATAAGGAAAAAAATACATGCATATGTATAAGTGAATCACTTTGCTGTTCACCAGAAATTTACACAACATTGTCAATCAACAATTGATTGTTGTTTAGTCACTACGTCATGTCCAACTCTATGTCACCCCATGGACTTCAGCATGTCAGGCTCCTCTGTCTTCCACTGTCTCCCAGAGTTTGCTCACATCCATGTTCACTGAGTGATGCTATCTAGCCATCTTACCCTCTGCCACCCCTTCTCCTATTGCCTTCAATCTTTCCCAGCAATAGGGTCTTTTCCAATGAGTTGGCTCTTCACAACAACACTTGAATAGAAAATGTAACACAAAAAATATGCTTTTTTTTTGTTTTTAAATTGAACAATTGAAAGGATGAAGTTTCATTTGATTAAATGTTAATAACAGTAGAGAAATAAACAGGAAGAGAAGGCATGATGTGAATGATCTCTGGTTTCACAGAACTCCTTTTGAAAAAACAAATGATTCAGATTCAGGAATTTCTTTTTTTAAGATTTGGTTTGAAACCTTGGGACCTTGTCCATCTAATTGGCCAGAAAGCCAATGAAGCTCCTGATTTTGTTTATGAAATCATATTCTCCATAAACCAAATCAGGAAACCAGATACAGAGAAATGCATTTGCCTGGAGTTCACAGAAGTCTTATTAATAAAGCCAGAAATCATTATTAATATGGGAAAACATAGGAAGCAGGAGCAAAACGTTGGGAAAATAGTCAACACCTAGAGCTGAATCTAAGCTCTTTCATTCAGGAGATGCATAACTCCTCAATCTTGTTTTGCCTACCTGCAAATCAGACATAAATTTCTATTCCATTGTGTTGTTTTAAGGTTTATTAGAGGATGATATGCAAATATATAAAAATGCTAAAGAGTGATAGACTTACTTATGATAGTTTGTTGAAGCAGTGTTCTGGGTTGTATGAAATCTGTGGCCCTGAAGACACAAAGTCTATTACTATATTATCTTCTTACTTCATTTTGGCCACATGATCTTAATTTGTAGTTTCAAAGGAAATATTGTAGACTCCAAGCTTCCTTTTTCATTTTGAACAGAATTTACGCCCCAGTTCTGATAAATTGATAATTATCCCACATTATAAGGCATTTTGTATTTCACCAAACCTTTCCGAGTTCTGTGATTTATTTAAATGGGTATACTTCTGAAGAGAATTTCATTTGAAATATTTCCACAGAAAACTAAATTCTTAGAAATGGCTTTGGGCCATGGAGAAAAAAATGATGGAAGGTGTTGATATACAGTGTTTCTCTATCAGAGGTGCCTTCAGCACTATGATATGAACTCAGGATAATATCATCATAGCAGGGTAAACAGATGGCAAACATTACCACCGAAACGGGGCAAAACAAAACAGCGCCTGCTTATAATCAGGGTTCTCGGTCTGTATACACGGCCTATGTATTCTAGGAGGGGCACACTCATGCTCAAAAGTCTTGCATTTAAATACAAAGAAGCTAGATTGTTTCAACAGGAAGAAGAGAACAGTGAGGTAACATCCATAATGAAAATGAAGTGCTTATTGTCTTACTCAAAATAAACTGACATTGTATTTGTTTTGACTAATCTAAGCCTGGATAACCAATTAGTATGCATAAGCAGGATACTGGCAAAGGTGAATATTAGCTGGATTCTTCTAAGGCTCCACAAATTGTTTTATTTCATAAGACCAAATTGTGAGCTATGGTTTTGATTTGCATTTTCTAAAGATTAATAGTGTTGAGTATCTTTTTGTGTGTTTTTTGGTCATCTGTGTATCTCCTTTGGAGAAACATCTATTCAGGTTTTTGGTCCATTTTTAAGCAGACCGTTTGCTTGTTGCTGCTGAAATGTAGGACATCTTTATATACTCTAAATATCAATCACTTCCCAGATACATTATTTGCTAACATTTTGTGGTGTCAGTGGTTTATAATCACTTTTAATATTATTGATAGCCATGTCAGACACATGAAAAATATTAACTAGAATGCTTTTCATATATACTTGGATTCCCTTGAGGGGACATACATTTTTACTCCCCATATAAAAAAGATGTTGACATAACACCTGGGTCTCCTCTTTCTTGCCTTTTACTCTTCCCTTTGGGAAGAAGACTGGTTTATCTGATTGATGAATCAGTAAGGATCTAACATCCGCTACTTGTTTGGCTGAAATCAATAATTTAAAAGCCACATATGCATGTGTTTTCACTCTATCTCTGAATTAAGTGCCCCTAAAACTGGAGAATCAGTTTCAGATGTTCACGTTGTCCCTTCAGGTAAGTCTAGATTCAAAGGAAGCCTCATTTTTCACTTTATATAAAACAGTAGACTCTAATCCAGCTTTAACAGCAATAAAGTTGAAATTTTGATCCCTATCTGATGGCACTCTCTGTTTCTCACTTGATTCAGAATCCAGATGGGAAGGAATGTGATTAATTATCACTCTCAAAATCCCCAACAAGTAACACTGAAGTAAGGCATTTACTATGCTTGCCTCATTATCCCAGTCTCACTGCTGCTGACGCTAAGTTTCCTGCAAATCTTTATTAGTGCAATATCAATGTCACATGGGATCCAAAAAAATAACTCCTGCCACTTCAGATGTTCAGGCTGAGTCTTGATGATTCTATATCAGGTGCTCGGTGGCGAAGATTCCCACAATAGAAGGAGAACTAAACTAGATGATGATGGAGTTATTTTTCTACACAAGCTTATTGTAATTTATGAAATGACAAGAAAAAATCATCAGTCAAGAGCTAAGAGGTTCTCTTACCTTCTTACTGAATGTGTATATGTTTCTTCATTTATTTAAAGCTTTTGTGTGAGATTCTTATTATAATAATTACTAAAATTGTTATTATAAAATATATGATGTAGTTTGGGAGATTACAGAAGAAAACAAATTCAGAGATCAAGAAGTTGTGTATTATTAATGTTGATTGTAATGCTATTTTATATTTTTTTAAAGATGTGGTGAGGAAAGTTTTTGAAATGCAAAGAAGCCAAGGATAATTATGCTTGATTAACTTCTGTATCCCCAGACCCTCGCAAAGTGTCTGGAATAAAGTTAAAGCTCATTCATTCACTAAAAAATCTTTGCTTGGATCCTACTATGTGCCAGGTATTTTGCTAAGCCCTGCAGATGGTAGGGTAAAAAGAAACAGATGTGGTCCTGCCTTTCCAGAACAACATAGGCATAAATTAAATGATTACAAACATAAACTTTCAATGGTGACAAGTAACATGAGAATCAAAGGTTAGAGACTTCCATAGTAGATTAAACTGTGGAAAATTCTTAAAGAGATGGGAATACCTGACCATCTGACCTGTCTCTTGAGAAACCTGTATGCAGGTCAGGAAGCAACAGTTAGAAGTGGACATGGAACAACAGACTGGTTCCAAATAGGAAAAGGAGTACGTCAAGGCTGTATATTTCACCCTGCTTATTTAACTTATATACAGAGTACATCATGAGAAACGCTGGGCCGGAAGAAGCACAAGCTGGAATCAAGATTGCTGGGAGAAATATCAATAACCTCAGATATGCAGAGGACACCACCCTTATGGCAGAAAGTGAAGAAGAACTAAAGAGCCTCTTGATGAAAGTGAAGAGGAGAGTGAAAAAGTTGGCTTAAAGCTCAACGTTCAGAAAACTAAGATCATGGCATCTGGTCCCATCACTTCATGGGAAATAGATGGGGAAACAGTGGAAACAGTGTAAGACTTTATTTGGGGGGGCTCCAAAATCACTGCTGATGGTGATTGAAGCTATGGAATTCAAATACGCTTGCTCCTTGGAAGGAAGGTTATGACCAACCTAGAAAGCATATTAAAAAGCAGAGACATTACTTTGCCAACAAAGGTCCATCTAGTCAAGGCTATGGTTTTTCCAGTAGTCATGTATGGATGTGAGAGTTGGATGGTGAAGAAAGCTGAGCGCCGAAGAACTGATGCTTTTGAACTGTGGTGTTGGAGAAGACCCTTGAGAGTCCCTTGGACTGCAAGGAGATCCAACCAGTCCATCCTAAAGGAGATCAGTCCTGGGTGTTCATTGGAAGGACTGATGTTGAAGCTGAAACTCCAATACTTTGGCCACCTCATGCGAAGAGTTGACTCATTGGAAAAGACCCTAATGCTGGGAAGGATTGGGAGCAGGAGGAGAAAGAGACAACAGAGAATGAGATGGCTGGATGGCATCAGCAACTTGATGGACATGGGTTTGGGTAGACTCTGGGAGTTGGTGATGGACAGGGAGACCTGGCGTGCTGTGATTCATGGGGTTGCAAAGAGTTGGACATGACTGAGTGACTGAACTGAACTGAACTGATACCTAAGGTACCTTGAGGAAGGCATTTGTGAAGATATGAAATTTAGCTGAAATGTAAAGAATGAGTAGGGATTAGTTGTATGTGTTAGTTGTTCAGTCATATCCGAGTCTTTATGACCCCATGGACTGTAGCCTGCCAAGCTCCTCTGTTCGTGAAATTCTCCTGGCAAGAAAACTGGAATGGGTTGCCATTCCCTTCTTCAGGGGATCATCCAGAAGAATAAAATTCAGGCGGAAATCATTGCAAGAAGAGGAATGATTGAAGAAAAAAGGCCTATCAAAGGAGAGAAACTTGAGGGAATGAAAAAAGGCCAGCGTATGCATAATGGAGAGAAAAATTAATAGTAATGCATATACAGGGAATCTACAAAAATGGTACTCATGAACTCATTTGTAGAGAAGGAGTAGAGATACAGACATAGAGAGTGGACTTGTGGACACAGTGGGGGAAGGGGAGGGTGGGATGAGTTTGGAGAGCAGCATTGATATATATGTACTACCACGTGTAAAATAGCTAGCTCGTGGGAAGCTGCCATATAGCACAGGGAGTTCAGCTCGAGGGGTGGGATGGAGGGTGGGATGGGGAGGTGGGAGGGGGTGTATGTATACGTATAACTGATTCACACTGTTGCACAGCAGAAACTAACACAACATGGTGAAGCAATTATGCTACAATAAAAATATATATTTGTCTCCACTTAAAAAGAAGGAAGGAGCTGGACAGCAAAAAGCTCACAATTCTATTTTTTTAAAGCATAAAAATCACTAATGCCTAGAAATAAATCTTGTGAAAGATGCGAAAAACCTCTAGATTGAAAACTAAGAACCATAATTGAGATAAATTAAGGTAAATCTAAATGGATGGAAGGATTATATTTTTATGTATTGGAAAATTTAGTATTGCAGGATATAAATTCTCTTCAAATGGTTTTATAGAGTCAATAAAACCTCAAATGAAATTTTAGCAATTTATTTTGAGATTGGCAGGCTGATTCTAAAATGCCTATGGAAATGCAAATAGCAAGGCAGTCATCAAGACGAGCCAAGTGTAGGAGCTATATTACCAGATATGAAAATTGATTACAAAGACACAAAAATTAAAGCAAGGTGATATTGTTGTAGGTACAGACTATTAGACCATTTGGTCAACGAGTCCTGAACAGACTCAGACAAGAATAATCACTTGATTCATAGCAAAAAGGAGTATTTCAGTGTTGTAGGGAAAGGCATGGCCTTTTTAGGTCAGCTATACCTCCATTTGTAAGAAAAACGTTTCTTAAACCATACTACATAGCTTACAGGAAAAAGAGAAAAAAAATCAGTCCCAGAAATGGTTTAGATCTAATTGTGAAAGACAATTTGTAAGAGACACGGATGGACCTAGAGTCTGTCATACAGAGTGAAGTAAGTCAGAAAGAGAGAAACAAATACCTTGCATTAAGTCATATATGTGGAATTTGGAGAAAGTGGTCCAGATGAACCTATCTGCAGGGCAGGAACAGAGGCGCAGACACAGAGAATGGCCATGCGAACGCCGGGTGGGGGAGGCGGTGGGGTGAATTGGGAGAGCGGCGCTGACACACATGCATAACCACGTGTGAAATAGGTAGCTAGTGGGAAGCTGCTCCAGAGCACAGGGGGCTCCACTCACTGCTCTGCGATGACCGAGAGAGATGGGGTTTTGGGGTGAGAGGGAGTCCCAGGAGGAAGGAGATATAGGTTTACATAGAGCTGATTCACTTCACTGTATAGCAGAAACTAAAGCCACATTGTAAGTATTGTTGTTGTTTAGTCACCAAGTCATGTCTGACTCTTCTGCGACCCCATGGAATGTAGCCCATCAAGCTTCTCTGTCCACGGGATTTCCAAGGCAAGGATACTGGTGTAGGTTGCCATTTCCCTCTTCAGGAGATCCTCTCCAGCCAGAGAATGAACCTGCATCCCCTGCATTGGCAGTCCAGTTCTTTACCTCTGAGTCACAAGGGAAGCCAAAAAGCAATTGTACTCCAATTAAATAAATGATTCTAGAAAAAAAAGTCTATTATATAATTTATGTTGGGTAGGCAACGATTCATTAAGTAGACACAGAAAAGACTAACCATGAAAAAATAGTAAATCAGAATATATTTTAAAAATAAATGCTTTTTCATCAAAATACACCATTACAAGAGTGAAGAAGAAAGGTACAGACTGGAAAAGGGTATTGCAATATGTGTTTTCAACAAAGGACTCATAGCCAGAGTAAATGAAGAAGAAAAAAACAGCAACAGCTCTCAAATCCATTTGAAATTGCCAACAATACAATAGAAAAATTGAGCAAAAAGCTTGGGCAGGCACTGCATAAAGAGGATAGTCAGTAAACAAATGAAAGGCATTCAACTTCATTAGTTACCACGGAAATACCAATTAAACCCAATTTGATACTACTGCAGAGCCGCTGTTTTAAAGAACAGAAAATATCAAACCTCAGGATACTAAATTTTGATACAATGCTGGTGGGAGTGTCAACTGGTATAAGCATTTTGGACAATATCAGAAACATCTACTAAAGCAGACATATGCATGCCCTCTATCTAGATTTAAACTTCGCGGAATGGCATAGGTATATACCCCAATAGACATTACAAGAATGCTCATAGCAGCATGATTTGTAATAGCTGAAAGCTGCAAACAACCCATATTTCCATCAACAGTACAGAGCAGTTTTAAAAGCGTGGTGTGTCGTACAATGCATTTTATACGGCAACAGAATAAATGGAGTGTCAGTATACACAGCAATGTATGATGTTGGTGCAAGAATAAAATAGATCAATTGATGGAACAGAAGTGTTAGGACTGAAATAAACTCACATATACAGAGTCAGCTTATGTATGACAAAAGGGATATTTCAGTGTAGTGAGAACAAGTTAATTTGGAACAAAAGAAACCAGATTTAGAAACAATACACTGTAAGTTTCCATTTATATACAGTTGGAAAACAGGCAACACAAATGTATTGTACTACAGGTCACTACATTGGTGAAGTGGTGACAAAAGGGGGCAGGCAGGACACTTCTGGGCACAGGAAATGTTTTGTTTCCTGATTCTAGGAACCTGTTCCATGGGTATACTAACCTCACGAAAATTAACCAGACTGTATATCTATGATTTATGCACATTTATGCAACATGTTATACTTTAGCAAGGATTTGCTTGAAACTTGAATGAAAGATATGTTAAAATTGAAAGCAAAGGCAGACAAAGCATAGTTTCAAAAACTATTATATCTTTAGCTGTAAGATAAAGAGGAAATAAGTTGAAGGGTTTTGATTGATAGTGTGGATATGATCAGCTTGGAGAAACATGGACAGAATAGGGCTATTGGTGATTTAAGTCAATAGGATTTGCTGACAAATTCCATATTAAGGGAGACAGAGTTGCCACGATCTCCAGTCTTAGGCTTGCACAGGTAGATGAATAGTAGTGCCGTACTCCTTGAATTCAAATGATGAATTTCACATTTTTTTGGAAAGGAAAATTATGAGTTGGCCTTTAGAAAAATTAAATATGAATTTCCCCTGAAGCGTCTAAATGGACAGGGAGTAGACAGTTTAATAGAGGCTTACAGTACAAAGAGAAATTGCTAGATTTATTTCTGGATGAAGTCAAATTACATAGGGAGAATATAAACAACATAAGAAATGTAGAAGGTTTAAGATTGAGCCTAAAGGACCTTCAACAGTAAATGGCATGGTAGTGTGAGATGAGCAAGTAAATAGGAAAAGAAATGGTCAGACAGGTGCAATAAAAACTAGAAGACAGAAGGATCATAGAAGGTAAGAGAACTAAGAAGAAAGGAAGGCTCAGCAGTGTTGGCTTTGGTTGAGAGGTCAAGGAAGCAGGAATTTAGATTGTATATTTATTGGGGGGGTTAATTGTTCAATGAATAAATAAAGTTATTTCTTCTGTACAGTTAACACTGTAAAAGAAAACCACTGGTTTAGAAAATACGGGATTGAACGGGGTGAAAGTAAAACAACACGAAATTAACACTGTGGAGAATGGATCCAACACTGAATTTCTTTAGATTTTGTCTTTATAATAGTAACCCCATTCTGATCATCTTCCAAAACCTCACTAAAGAAAGGGTTCTAACTTGACATGGCAGAACCTGATGTTTTAGATGTCTACTTACAATTCTGCTTTAGTTGCCTAAAGTAAGGTTTATTAATCAATACACATTGCATCTTTTAAACTTTAAGCAAACATTCAAAGTGTCTGCTTTGACATCCTGAAACAACTGGTTTTTAGAAAGTCACTTTAAAAATGTTTAACTTTGGCTGAATATTTCAGACCAGGCATCTTAAAAAACAAATGCCAAACATTAGCATCATTTTTAAAACACAGAATTCAAAAATGCTCATTTCTGTGATGCATAATTTAACATCTATTAATCAGGATGCTCAATCATTCAGAAGTATTGTCCCAACTTTTACCTCTAATAAACAGTCTTACAATGTAAAAGAATAAGTAATAGTTAATTGGATATCATAGTACTTAAGAACATAGTTTTAGAATCATAAATATGTGGTTTGGGTGGGCTAGAAATCCATGGGGTTGCAAAGAATCAGACACGAATGAGTGACTAGCATTTTCACTTTCACAGTCTCATTTTACACATTAGATACATTTGAAGCCTAGGATCTCTCGGAATAAAGGGGCTTACTATGGGATGTGTCTCATAAGTCTAAGAGGAGTTAATGAGATCTTGTTTATAAGTAGCTAGCACAGAGCCATGTGTTCAGAGAGCTTTGAGTGAGTACAGTAAGTCCCCTACACACGAACCTTCAAGTTGAGTACTTTCAAACATGCAAACGTGCGTTCGCATGTCCAATAACGTAAGTTAGTTCACATGCCTGGTGTACATTGTCACATTGGTGATTCTTCTACAACTGGTTGTGCTTTTGTGTACTTTACTGTACAGAAGTATATAGAATATAGTAGTACAGTATCCTTCTTTGAAGCCTGGGATATCTGGAAGCAAGTGTAAAAGCAGTAGTGATGTAAAGTACTGTGCTTTTCAAGGTACTGTAAGATTTAAAATTTTTCTTTATTTTGTGTTTGCTTTTTATGAATTGTTTGTGTGAAAAATAGTATAGACCTATTATACTACATAGCCGACTACATTAGTTGGGTACCTAAGATAACTTTGTTGAACTTATGAACAAACTGCACTTACAAACATGCTCTCACAACAAAACTTGTTCATATGTAGAGGACTTACTCTATATCTGCTATTATTGTCATCAATTAAGAATGTATACCAACAATACCAAATAGGATCTCATGAATCTGTCCAGGAATTCAAAAACAATTTAGGGAGGATATACCAATCATAAGGAACTATAACAGACTAGTGTGAAAGACACAGTGAAGAATGAGCGAAGGCCCCTGTCCTTAAGATGTTTATAATATAGACAGGCAACTAAGATATATACACAAATATAACTGTCATACAAGAAAGAGGCAAAGTGGCACGTGCCAAAAGAAAAGATAGAAGAATAGGGGAATTTATAAAAGCCAAAGACTTCTAGTTTCAGAACACTTAGAGAAAATGTCATTGTCAGAGACAAATGTGTAGAGTCACAAGTTTAGGCTAAAGTGCGGGGAGTGACCTCCGTTTGACCTTGACTCTGCGACTTGTTAGCACTGTGACCTTGAGCAAGTTATTCGACCTTCAGTAACTCACCACTTCCATTCAAAAAAACGGAATGTCTAATAATATCTAGTGGAAAAATGAGATAACACACTTACAGCATTTTAGCACCCGGCGCACAGTGAGTCATCCATAAATGTCAGTGGGCACTCTGATGGGTCTTCACAGCCCATCAGCCAACTACCTGCCCTTTACCTGCTACCCACCCTTTCTCATGCGTGGGCTCTTTTTGGCCAAGGGAATGAAGAATGATTCACTCATCTCACCTCCCCACCCAGACTGACCTAATGCTAGCTGGGCCAGTTAGAATCAAGATTAGAGAGACTGTGACTAACAGAGAGTTGGAGACACTCTCAATTTCTCAACCTGGAGTTGTGTTGATCTCCAAGTGAGATGAGACCTGCTTCATATTTCCCTGTAAATCAGGGAGCTGTGGGAAGCATATTCTGCTAAGTAGACTACATTGCAGAGAAAAAATAATATGCGTATGTATATATCTTCATAGAGACATAAAGAGAAAAGCAGAGGTGGAAAAAAAATATGTATATATATATATATATATCAACAACCACTTAGTTCTAAGTTTCAGTTCCTTCCTTAAACCATCTTCACTTTTTCAATTCACTAATTTTCCTTTTCTTTGCCTAAGGGAATATGGACTGATTTTCATCACTGACAACCAGAAAGTTAACTAAATAAAGATGCACGTGAACTCTGTTTCAGAGAATAGGAAGTAATAAGATGAAGCAAAGAAAGAAAAGGACCATTTGACAGCTGAATACTCTTGATCAAAGAGACTCATTAT
This sequence comes from Okapia johnstoni, assembly GCA_024291935.2. Lineage (NCBI taxonomy): Eukaryota > Metazoa > Chordata > Mammalia > Artiodactyla > Giraffidae > Okapia > Okapia johnstoni. The sequence continues at coordinate 9,593,938 of CM044325.1, read as the reverse complement.
ATGTAATTCACTTCAGTTTATCTTGAGGACATGGTAGAGAAGAGAAGGTAGTGAGTAAAGGAACTTATAAAGGTACTTAGGGTTCAGATCATGAACAATGTGGAGGAACATGTGCAATAATCTGGTGTGATTTACAGAGTATCTCATATGGGCTCAGTATTGTGCTAGCCTTTTAATATGCATTTTCTTAATTTTCCAGCATCTAATATGGGCTAAGCATTGTGCTAGCCTTTTTATGTGCATTTTCTTAATTAATTCTCCCGCAACTTCATGAACTGGGCACCTTTGTGATCATACTTTCTAGGTAAAGAATCTGAGGCTTGGAGAGGTTATGTGATTTGCCAAAGGTCACAGAGCTAGTTTGTTTGTAGCTGTTCTGCTGTTCTAATCTTGAGGCCTTAACCAGTATGCTATATTTGCCATAATATATCAAATGGATTTACAAAACATCTCACTTCTATAGGGAACAGACAGGTGTAAAAAAAAAAAAGAGTGAAACAGATAACATGTAAAGTAACAGGGAATGGTGGAGACTGTGGCAAAGGCTAACTGTATTCAACTTCTACAAGAGTATTCAACTTCTACAGGTATTCAATTTCTCTTTTTTTTAAATAAATTGAATCTACGATCATATATTGTCCTTGGACCAAGGCTGATTAGGAAACTGGAAGGCAAGAAGAATGATTGTATGATAATTCCAAATGAGTAAAGAGAAAATGAGATTTGAGACCAGGGTTGGAAGGAGTGGTTAAAGAGAGGAAGGACTATAATTCAGAGATACAGGGAGACCCTGGTGTCATGGAAGAAATAGGAAGTGAATGGTAGGAGGAAGCCCTGTAGTTAACTTTTCAACCATGTGTGACTAAAATGGTGATAGAAATAGAGTATAGAAAGATGGAAGAAGAAGGCCAGTTGGATAAGTAGAGATGATACATATAGGATGATATATATAGTGGAGATGTATACATATACATATATGCATACATACATACATATGCATATCATCTATACATATAGGAGACGATACATATACATATAGGACTGCTGGATCAGATATTGGCTGGTATCAACTTGGAGAAGGCTTTTTCTCAAGTAATAGGTTCTTGAAAAAAATAGAAGGTCAAATTAGCAAAGCTTACATTTGAACTATGGCTGTTTTATTGATGCCTGCAAAGCTATTTGTTTTAGGGTAATTAGAACATTCTCTAAGTCAGAAAACCCTAGTTTGGGTTACCTTTCTTGGGGTCAATTCTCTCTTCTCTCAGAGACCAACAGAGGATGAAAACCAAAGGAATGTAGTCCTGCCCAGAGAAAAGATACACAAAGGAACAGCATTATAGTCTGTTGGTTTTTCTGGCAAAAGACACAGGAACTACTTGGAAGCTCCTGTTATTTCGGGAGTGTGGTTCTCAAGACTCCAAGTGACTCTTAAGATGTTATTAATTTGGAAACTTGAGAACCCTGCTTCCAAAATATCAAGAGCTTCCAACTAGTTCCTATGAGTCTTTGCCAGCAAAGCCAATACAATATAATGACGTTCCTCTGTGTAACCTTTCTCTGGGGAGGACTATGTTCCTTTGGTTCTCTTCCTCTGCTGGTCCCTGAGTGAACGGAGAATTGACCACAAAGATCTAATACATTATTACCCTCTGGGAGCTGACAACATTTAACATTGTTTTTCTTTCATTTCTCTGTGTCCTGCCCCACAGCCCTTGCCTCAGGAGGAAGACAGACACTTCTGTAACATGAAAGTGTAACAACCTGAAGGTATAAGGAGCACTTTCTTTCACACAGGGGTTTGAGATTCACATTCTCTTTTCAGAAAGGTGTCACTGAAGAAGGTCTCTTAATATTAATCCCACACAAGCATTTAGGATATAGGACAAGATGCTCCAGTGATAAACATGAGATCTCATTTTTCAATAAACTCTTGCTGGAGGTGGCGGGATAGAGAAACCAGGAAACTTGAGTGGATCCTGATTCCTTATCCTTAGCCATGTGGCCATGGACACAAGACTCCACCCCAAGACTCTCTGTTTCCTAAGCTGCAAACTGAGGACACCTGGTTTCAAAGGTTACTCTAAGTAACAGTGAGTATGTACCTAAAAAGAGTGCCTGCTACAGTGTAGGGGTTCACTAAGTATTTGAAGCCTTTGAGGCATGTGTGCTGATGGTTTAGGGGTATTGGTTATGAACTTGAATAAAGTCATGTTTCAACCATTCTTTATATATGTGAATTAAGGACGTGTCAACTTAGCTGAGTCTTATTTTCCTCACCTGTCAAATGGCATAATAATGTCTACTAATTAGAGTGGTTGAGACAGTAAAGTGGGATGCTCTTGGCACAGCCTGGTATATATGCTGTGTCCAATAATAATAATTACTGCTTGTTTGTTGCTATTGTGGTCACTGCCCAAATTATCATTACTTCACTATGCCATGCTTTCCCAGTTGATTAATTTTATGGCTTGTAATGTGATATACTTATAACATTCCTAGTGTCAGCTGATTTTATTTCACTGAGCACACAGAGTTAAAAGTATAAATTCTGAAATCAAATAGTATAGTTAGAATTTTTGTTCCCCTGCTTTTTAGCTGTGTGGCTTAGTCTGGACATTTTCCTTTTTAAGTAGTTAACTCCTAGGATATTATGGAGATAAAATGTAATAATGGGCAGACACATCTAGCCCCGTGCCTGGCACATAATAAGCTCTCAATAAATGTTAGCTACTGTTGATATTCTCTTCCGTTTTAAGGCAAATTGTCAGTTGTTATTTGAAATTCAAGAAGTTGGAGAGGATGGTACTGATGAGCTATGAGAATAGTGTATTTACAGTGAAATATCATCAAACAAACCTTAGGAGGAGTAAAAACAAAGAGGAGACAGCTTACTATCGACACAAATACTGTTTTCTCTAATGTCAGAATGCCCTGTACTTTCGGTGTCTAAGCATATATTCCATGGAAAATGGTATTTTTGTAAAAGTGTGTGATATTCTTACAAAGCAATCAAAAGGACAAATGCTGCAGGAAAAACAAGAAGATGTATATCCTAGAAAGTAGAGAAAATTAGGCTTGTGGGTGGCAGTGTAGTATGGGACTAAATTTATTTACATTTGGAGTTAGAGTCATCTTCATTGGAGAACTGATTTCCAGAGAATTGATTTTTTTATGTTAAAAAAAAAGAAAAGGAAAGGAAAAGAAAAGAGGTTCTGTGTGCATAAGCAAGGAATTCAAAATAAACTTAATGAAACTAACATAGGTCTGTAACTTTTATCTGGAGAAATGACAGAAAATTTTATATGAAAAACTGAATGTAATAGGCCAGAGAGATTTAACAACTACAGTGGCTACCTGGAGCCACTGGCTAGAATCATATTCATGAATATGCTGTTTGACACTGCGTGCTTTGTAAAGGCTATGTAAAATAAGGACACCTCTGAAATGCTAAGGAGCCCACCACTTTAAAATATCACTAGATCAAACAAAAGAAAACTGATCAGATAAGGTTAGAGTGATTCACTTTTCTCCTGTTCTTAAAAAAAGGTTACCTTTCTCAAAATGGTATAATATTACATTACAGACAACACAAAAGTTCATTGATGTGATGGCAATAATTGTATTCATCTGTACCACCCAGGAACATGATTAACCCTGCTGCTGCTGCTGCTAAGTCACTTCAGTCGTGTCCGACTCTGTGTGACCCCATAGACGGCAGCCCACCAGGCTCTGCCGTCCCTGGGATTCTCCAGGCAAGAATACTGGAGTGGATTGCCATTTCCTTCTCCAGTGCATGAAAGGGAAAAGTGAAAGCGAAGTCGCTCAGTCGTGTCCGACTCTTAGCAACCCCATGGACTGTAGCCTACCAGGCTCCTCTGTCCATGGGCTTTTCCAGGCAAGAGTACTGGAGTGGGGTGCCATTGCCTTCTCCGTGATTAACCCTAGTGGAAGGTAATATTTAAAGGTCATGCCAATGTAATGATCTTGCCCACAGGATGTCAACATAATTAGTCAAAAGAAACTTTTTAAACAAATTACCTACTGTTGAATGACCTGGTTTAGATTTATACTGGGTTGACTTTGGGTTGAAATCAGACTGAACTATTAATATTATAGTGTTATATCTGATGTTGATATTGGCTCATTTGACCACATATGTCAATAAGCTGAAGTATAAGTCTACAATGAAGGCACGATAAGTAGAAATATGTCTTATCAAATGAGTTGAAATGTATGAAACCTTTCATATACATTGAAATAATATCACATCATGTAGATCACAAGGAAGCCAAGCAACTAACCCATCCTAATTTTGGCGGAAAGATTATTTTGCATACCCTGTTTGTGGTTGATTAAATCATTGCTTTGATGAAAACCCTGCAGTTACTTTGCTTTTCACTTAGGGTATAACCCAGAACCCTTATAATGTCTCATAAAGCCCAGTCTGATCTGACTGCCACTATTTCTTAGTCTAATCTAATATTTCTCAGTGTGATGTTCCTCTCAGTTCCCTCCCACCCCTCCCTCATCGTCTGGGAATCTGTTAGAAATGCAATTCTGGAGGTGCTCCCCCAGACCTCATGAATCAGAATCTCTGGGCATGGGGCCCAGCAGTCTGTATTTTTACAAACCCTCCAGGTGATTCTGACATATGCTCAAGTCTGAGAACCTCTGCGCTCACCCATCTGCTATGACTGTCCTCATTTGCTCAGCTTGAACTACTTTTTAGCTTACACTATAAGCCTTCCTTTTTACATTGTAGTTTTGCAAGTCTTCCTGTCTCAAAACCTTTGCTTTTGCTAGTCTTTCTTCCCAGAACGTCCTTTCCTCAAATCTCTACAGGGCTTTCCTACTCTAGCCCTGCAGTTACACACAATGTCACCTCTGACAAGGCTTCTCTGACCCCCTTACTTAGTTCTGCTAACCCTGTTCACTCTCTGCTGGAACTTCTTATTTTCTTCCCCAACTTTAACTTTCTCTACCAATTACCATCACCCAGCATACTACTTGGGGCTTCCCAGGTGGCTCAGACGGTAAGAAACTACCAGCAATGCTTGAGACGTGAGTTTAGTCCCTGGGTTGGGAAGATCCTCTGGAGAAGGGAATGGCTACCTACTCCGCTATTCTTGCCTGGAGAATTCCATGGACAGAGGGACCTGGCAAGCTACGGTCCATGGGGTAGCAAAGAGTCCGACACGACTGAGTGACTAACACTCTCACTGTTTTTATGCACACTACTTATTCTACTTTATTTTTTCATCGTTAGACAAATCTGCCAGCATGTTAGCTTTACAGGGGCAGAAATTTTGGCCTGTTTCCTTCACTGCTTTAATACCAGCCTCTGTGACTACTAGGTAGAAGTTACTTAATAACTAATGTGATTAATAATTGAATGAACCCTCTCAAGTTACAAGCTGCAAATCTTGGCCATGGTGGAATGAATGAAAGTGAGGAAATGAATGACCTTCACTAACAAAGGATGACCTTATCTTTTAATTCTCCAAATGGCTTCCTGTTTCAGGAAAGGCTGGGATGCTTCCTTTTAGGTTCTGTCTCTCTGAAGAAAGTGAGACTGTAACAGATTACAGTACAGGGTGGGTGATAGCCATACTCTATTATCAGTGCCTGCCAATGCTGCCTCATTCAATCCTCACAGCAACCACTTGTAAGATGTCTTATTTTTATCCTCTTGTTATGAAAAATGAGAGAGGCCGAGTATTCTCCTTCAGAATGCTGTCGAGGCAGTATTTGCACTTCAGCAATCTGACACTGGAGACCACAATTGTTGCCCCTTTACAGTTCTGTTTCCCAGATTATATGGGGGCTGTAGGAGATAGCTTTAGCTATCTGCCAGTCAGGCTAAGTTCCAAAACAGCTAACAAGCATTTTCACAAAGATTGTATGAGCTCAAAATCTCACACTGGATACTGCCATACAGAGTGAAGTAAGTCAGAAAGAGGAAAACAAATATCACATATTAACACATATATGTGGAATCTGAAAAAAAAATGGTATATAGGTGACCTTATTTACACAGCAGAAATAGAGACAGATGTGAGAACAAACAAGTGGATACCAAGGGGGAAAGGAGTAGGGGTGGGATGAACCAGGAGATTGGAATTGACCGATACACACTATTGATACTATGTATGAAATAGATAACTAATGCAGAAAAAAAATCAACAAGAACCTATTGTGTAGAATGGGAAACTCTACTCAATACTCTCTGCTAACATACATGGGAGAAGAATCTGAAAAAGAATGTGCTGTGCTGTGCTGTGTTTAGTCACTCAGTTTGCCCAGCGCTTTTCGACACCAGGATCTGTAGCCCACAAGGCTCCTCTGTCCATGGGCGTACTCCAGGCGAGAATACTGGAGTGGGTTACCATGTCCTCCTCCAGGGGATCTTCCCAACCCAGGGATCAAACTCAGGTCTCCCACATTGCAGGTGGATTCTTTATCTTTATGAAAAAGAATAGATATCTATATATGTATAACTGAATCACTTTGCTGTGCACCTGAAATGAACACAGCATTGTAAATCAACTATACTCCAGCATAAAATAAAAATTAAGTTAAATTTTAAAAACTGAAAAAAAAAAAAACAAAAAACTTCACATTGACTTAAATCATCCACTTCTGTATAAAAGGAGTTTGGCCTCCATCTCCACCCGGGGCCCCAAAATATTTCTCTTTTATTTTAATGTTCTTTTAAGCCATGGCCAAACTCTCAGCTTCTAAAGGCAAATCTCCCAAACCCTAAGTTACATAGATCAGTTCTTTGGGAAAGAAAAGAAAAGAAAAAAAGAAACAAAAAAACAACAAAGGCATTATGCAAAAGTTACTGGACCAATACAATGCAACCACCTTACCTTGAGAGTTTTGGCAGAGACTGAAAAGCTAGCAAATTGGAATTTTTCTAGTTCCTAAATGACCATATCCCCTTAGAGCAACGCATACATCACCTGGGAATCTTTTAGAAATGCAGAATTTCAGGCCCTAGTCCGGACTCACTGAATCCGAATCTGTACTTCACCAAGACCTCTCCCCAATCAAGGTGATCTGTAGCCAATTACAGCTTGAGAAGCATGGTTCCAACTCACTGATTCTCAAACTTGGCTATACGTTGGATTCATCTGTGAAGTTTAAAACCCTGAGTCCCATCCCCAGAGACTGTGATTTCATTAGCATGGGATGTAAGACAGGACACATTATTTTTATGCTCTCAGTGGGATTTCAATGTGCAGCAGGGTCTGAGAACTGTGGCCCTCATCCGTCTGGGTTTACCTTTAAGCAGCAGCTCTTGTTATATTGATTGAATATTTCAGTCTCTTTGCAAATACTGAGTCCCCGCCCAAGAGGAGTAAAAGCATTTGCCAACCAAACTGTAATAGAATTATTCTTTTGCAAGTCATATTGAGAAACATGAGGCAGCTAATGTGACACAAATAAACCAGAGCTTTCATCAGCAAGCCATTTATCAGAACCCACAGACACTTCCATACACTGATGTCTTCTATGTTGACTTTCAGACCAAAGCAAATTATCCCTCTCACATGCTTACATCCTCACACCATGTTAATGGTGAATTTGTCTAGTGTTGCTTAGACATGGGAAGCTATCACTTCGATGTTTAGAGCTCTATATTGATCTCTAGCCATATGTTTGGAGCATTACCTGTTTCTTCTGTCTTTTATATTTGCTAGAAGCCTAAAGGGCATGGATTGTCTCATTTGTCTCTATAACCTCAGAGCCTAGCATAGCAATAAATGTTTAATAAATTCTGGTTAAATTTCAAAGTCCATCATTTTTTTTTCCATTGTAAAAAATTCTTATGTCTATTTCAACATCTGCATGTGTGCTCAGTTTGAATACACAAAAGATGTACAAAAATAGCTGGTAAAGATTGCAAAGGTCTGAGTCATTCAATGTTTGTTGGATATATAACTACTTGCAAAGCACCTGGCTGGTCACTCTACATAGAACATTGCATCCTTTCATTAGTTTATAATCTAGTGGGGAAAATGGACTCATACTTTAAGAAACATTTATCATATAATATACATGATGAGGGCTTTCCATGTAGCTCAGCCAGTAAAGAATCTGCCTGCAATGCTGGAGATCTATGTTTGATTCCTGGGTTGGGCAGATCTCCTGGAGAAGAAAATGGCAACCCACTCTAGTATTCTTGCCTGGAGAATCCCATGGACACAGGAGCCTGGCAGGCTACAGTCCATAGGGTTGCAAGAGTCGGACACGATTTAGCATTTTCTTCCTTTCTTTTCTATACATGATGAAGAAGACTAATTATAAGTGACCAAATCAAATAGTAAGTGAGTATTGTGGAAAAATACATTAATTCAGATTAGTATCTGGTAATACCTTTCAAATTATATTCCTGAAAGCTAAGAGATACAATAAAATGCATAATTTATTCTGAAAAATTAATATAATATTCAGGGATAGCATTATGCTATGGCAGTCACCTAAAAAGGGTAATTTCATTTTTTCTCATCACATAGGTTTAGGCCAAGATCAGATATCCCAGCTCAGTGTGTTGTGGGAATACTTTTCAATTCCTCCAGCTGGAAAAAGTTTACATTCCTGACTGTCCCTACTCATTGAGACTCACTGAGACTCTGCAGTATATATAATAGAAATGCCTTTCAGCACCAACTCTGCTATTCACCACTTGGAACACACAATAAATACAAAGAACAAGAATTGAAAGTCTTTCTATTCCATCTTAGCTTTTTCTGAGTGCTGAACTGAATAGGTGTCAACTTTCTGTTGTAGCCCCGGCAGTTCTGACTTTCAAAGGAACAATCGGAAGGAAACCCTTTCAGAAAATTGATCTGCCAAAGTTTGAAATGCTTAAAAATAAACTGTCAGGTCTGTCTGTTTCCCCCTATACAACCTGTCAGCCTCACCTCTGGCTTCTTATTTTGCAAACTCTAACAGCCGGGCATTCTCTTTCAAAAGGCTTCTCTGAAGCTCCTTCTTTGTCAGGAGTATTGTAAACTGTGACCAAATATTTTATAAATTGGAGGGAGACCTGAATGGGGATAAAAGCCAACTAGTGCTTCTTGCTGCCCTGACACCTCCACCTATACAGTTCTGAAATCTGGGTTAGGGAAGAGTGCTCCTTCTAAATTCAGTGTGACAATTTCAATTCTCAATATTTAGAAACATATACATCTAGACATCTAGTGTATATGTGGGGTGTGTGTGTGTGTGTGTGTGTGTGTGTGTGTCTGTGTGTGTATACATATACACATGAACATTCCTTGTTCATCCAGCATCCTAGATTTGAGCTTCTTTATTCAGGTTCCTGGAAGAAATGGGCTCAAACAGTTTTGTGTTACTGTTATCATTGTTTTCCCTTGGACCTGTCTGCTCAAAGAATTTCTCTACTATAATAAACTGGGGCTGTGTATTTACCTACAGGCTTCCCTGGTGGCTCAGAGGGTAAAGAATCTGCCTGAAATGAGGGACACGTGGGTTGGATCACGTGGTCAGGAACATCCACTGGAGGATGGCATGGCAACCCACTCTAGTATTCTTGCTTGGAGAATCCCATGGATAGAGGAGCCAGGTGGGCTACAGTCTACAGGATCGCAAAGAGTCAGGCATGACTGAAGCAGCTTAGCATGCACACAGTCACCTATAAAAGGGGTGTTTTGCTTAAGTAACAGTACTAGAAGCCATGTGTCAAATCTGACAGGTCAACAGTCATTGTATCCCAAAGTCCATATTCACCTGTCCACAGGGGCACATTGTGATTTGCAATATTGTTCCTGGTATCAGTGTCCTCATCAAAGCAACGATAACCAAAATTGCAACTAGCTGTTGAACAACCATCAACAGCAGTACACTAGAACCCACCAAAAAAAAAGATATCCCACATCCAAAGACAAGCAGCTGCAGCAAGATGGTAGGAGCGGCACAATCATGATAAAATCAAATCCCATACACACTGGGTGAGTGAACCACAGACTGGAGAGAAGTGATGCTAAAGAAGTTCTTGCACTATTGTGAAGGTTCTGAACTCCACGCTAGGTTGCCAAGTCTGACAAAGGGCCTGGGAATACCCAGGGAATCTGGCCTTGAGGACCAGCGGGATTTGATTATAGGTGTTCTGGATGACTGGGGAAACACAGACTCCAGTCTTGGAGGCACAAACAAAATTTTGCTTGAACCAAGACTCAGAAGAGAGGAGAGTGACCCCACAGGAGACTGAATCAAAACTGCCTGCTAGTGTTGGAGGGACTCCTGTGGAGACATGGGTTGATGGGGGCTCACCATAGAGACGGGGGCATTGGAAGGTCCCCCTTGGCATAAACCCTCTTGGAGTTCTCCATGAACCCTACCATAGAGCCCTCAGACCCCAGGGCTGGGTCACCTCAGGCCAAACTACCTGGAGGGAGCACACCCCCACCATCCGCAGTTAATTGGATTAAAGCTTTACTGAGCAAGGCCCAGATTTTTCCATCACCAGCCCCTCTCATCAAGAAGTTTACACAAGAGTCTTAGCCTCATCCATCAGGGGCAGACAGAAGAAGCAAGACGAAGCACAGTCTCACAGCAGCTAAAACAAAAACCATATTACAGAAAGTTAATAATGATGACAAAGCAGAAAGTTATGTCCCAGATGAAGGGACAAGAGAAAAGTCCCAGAAAAACAACTAAATAAAGTGAAGATACGCAACCTTCCAGAAAAAGAATTCAGAATAATGATAGTGAAGATGATCCAGGATTTTGGGGAAAGAATGGAGGCAAAGATTGAGAAGATGCAAGAAATGTTTACCAAAGACCTAGAATAACTACAGGACAAGCAAATAGAGATGAATAATACACTGGAAGCAATCGATACCAGAATAACTGAGGCAGAAAAACGGATAAACGACCTGGAGGACAGAATGGTGGAAATTACTGCCGCAGAACAGAATACAGAAAGAAATAATGAAAATAAATGAAGATGGCCTCAGAGACCTCTGGGGCAACATTAAATGTACCAACATTCGCGTTATAGGAGCTCCAGAAGTAGAAGAGAGAGAGCAAGGGCCTGAGAAAATATTTGAAGAGATAACAGCTGGAAACTTCCTGAACATGGGAAAGGAAACAGTCAATCAAGTCCAGGAAGCACAGAGAGTCCCAGGAAGGACAAACCCAAGGAGGAACACACGAAGACACATAGCAATCAAACCGACAAAAATTACAAACAGAGATAAAATATAAAAAGCAACAAGGGAAAAGTTACAAATAACATACAAGGGAACCTCCCATCAGGCTACCAGCTGATTCCTCAACAGAATTCTACAAGCCAGAAGTGACTGGCATGACATATTTACCGTGATGAATGGGAAGAAACTACAACCAAGAATACTCTACTCAACAAGACTTTCCTTCAGATTTGATGGAGAAATCAAGAGCTTTCCACACGAGCAAAAATTAAGAAAATTCAGTGCCCCAAACCAGCTTTACAGCAAATGCTAAAGGAATTTCTCTAGGCAGGAATCACAAGAGAAGGAAAAGACCTACCAAAAATAAGCCCGAGACAATTAAGAAAACGGTAAGATCATGCATATCCATAATTACCTTAAATGTAAATAGATTAAATGCACCAGACAAAAGACATAGACTGGCTGGGTGATTGAAAACATGAGCATGTATGCACTTCCACTTACCACCTTACTACACTTGACCCCCCAAATTATATATAATTATTTTATATTGTTCAGTTAACCATGTTCCCATTATGGTTTGCAACTGTAATTATCTTTTATTTTCTGTCTGGCTATTGATCGTGAAAGCTGATAAATATATTTTACTTTTACGATTATTTAACTATTACTCACATAATACCATTGTATAACGATTAGTCAAAAGAAAAATAATCAAACTGTATATCACCAAAACACAGATAGAAAATAGAAATTTCTAATAGAAAAACCTGTAATCACTTTTTCAAATTCAGATATATATCACAATTTTCTTGAAATTTTTTGAAAAATACAAATGCTCATGTATTGCTTTTTTTCTCCAGAGCTCGAGATATGTTTCTAATGAGCAGTCATGTTTAAAAACAATTGGACTATATGATGATCTTTTACTTTGATCTAGTTTGTTTTACTTTTTTTATTCAGTGCTCTCATTTCATTTACCTTATGTTCTCCAATTTCTCCATCTCTTTTAATATTCTTTCTCAAGCCTTTATCAACTGTAGTAGAAAAGCTTTTGTATACATATACATATATATACACATATGAATAATATTTATATTTTAGAAAACTTATGAATTTTTGCCTAACTAAAAAACATAATGACATTTTGATTCCACTTGTTTGATTTAGTATGAATAGAATGCTAGATTTCTCGTTAAAAAATAGATTTGCAACAAGCAACAGAGTTTTACTGTATAGCATAGGGAACTATAGTCAACATCTTGTAATAACCTATTATGGAAAATAATTTCAAAAATAATATATGTGTATTTGTATAACTGAATTATCTTGCTGTGCACCTGAAACATCTTAAGTCAACTATAGTTCAATAAAATATGTATATTTTTTTTAAAAAAAGGACCATAGATAAGAGTTAGAAAACAATAATGCTATTACATGTTTCAACCAAGAAATCTATTTCTAAAGGAATCCTTCACCCCTGCAGTAGAAATGAGACACGCTCAAAAATATTTAAGTGGTGATAATTACTAGCTTTACAGACTGTCAGTAACTTATAACCTAAGGTCACCTGGCAGGTTGATTTTGTTGCCTGTTGTTTTAAATATATGGGTCCTTGCATAAAAGGTAGTAATTAGCTATCTTTTCTATAATTTCAGATTGGGAAGGATGAGCAAGTCTAATTTAAGAAATCCAGATAGCACTTATATCATTGTTAATGAAGAGTGATCTTGCCTCTGGTCTAGGTTAGAGTTGCCCCAAAGACAGTTCCAATGTTCTGTTGGATTAAAAGGCTGACTAGTTGCAACCCCAGACTGTATTGAAGCATATTTTCAGTTCTCTTTGGTTTTGTTGTTCATTGTTGTTCACTTGCCAAGTTGTGTCCGACTCTTTGGAACCCATGGACTGCAGCACGCCAGGCTCCTTTTTCCTTCCCTGTCTCCCAGAGTTTGTTGAAATTCATGTCCATTGAGTCCATGATGCTATCTTGCCATCTCATCCTCTGCCACCCCCTTCTCCTTTTGCCTCCAATCTTTCCCAGCATCAGGTTCTTTTACAATGAATCGACTCCTCATGTCAGGTCATCAAAGTATTGGAGCTTCAGCTTCAGCATCAGTCCTTCCAATGAATCCTCTTTGGTTAATGCTCCATTATTTCTGTACTCCCTTCACTAAATTCCATATCTCTTACATGACAGACCATGACTCACCCTATTATCTCTATGTCTATGACACAGCCTAAACATGAAGTTTTATCTGTGATAGTTACTTAGTGTCAGTTAAATATATAAAAGACAAGAATGCTACACATAGGAAAATCAACACTACAATTTTTTTGACATCACTTCCTGCCTTCTGGAAACAGAACTTCTATAAACCTAAATCTTCTACCCAGTTTGTTGTGGTTATTGATATTCAATACTCCTTTTCCTCTCTTGCTTTTCTGATGATCCAACAGATGTTGGAAATTTGATCTCTGTTCCTCTGCCTTTTCTAAATCCAAGTTGAACATCTGGAAGTTCACAGTTCATGTACTGTTGAAGCCTGGCTTGGGGAATTTTGAGCATTACTTTGCTAGCATATGAGATGAGTGCAATTGTGCGGTAGTTTGGGCATTCTTTGGCATTGCCTTTCTTTGAGATTGGAATGAAACCTGACCTTTGCCAGCGCTGTGACCACTGCTGAGTTTTCCAAATTTGCTGGCATATTGAATGCAGTACTTTCACAGCATCACCTTTTAGGATTTGAAATAGCTCAACTGGAATTCCATCACTTCCACTAGCTTTGTTCATGATGATGCTTCCTAAGGCTCACTTGACTTCACATTCTAGGATGTCTGGCTCTAGGTGAGTGACCATACCATCATGATTATCTGGGTCATGAAGAGCTTTTTTGTGTAGTTCTTATGTGTATTCTTGCCACGTCTTCTTAATATCTTCTGCTTCTGTTAGGTCCATACCATTTCTGTCCTTTATTGTGATCATCTTTGCATGAAATATTCCCTTGGGATCTCTAATTTTCTTGAAGAGATCTCTATTCTTTCCCATTCTACTGTTTTCCTGTATTTCTTTGCACTGATCACAGAAGAAGGCTTTCTTATCTCTCCTTGCTATTCTTTGTAACTCTACATTCAAATGGGTATATCTTTCCTTTTCTCCTTGGCCTTTCGCATCTCTTCTTTTCACAGCTATTTGTAAGGCCTCCTCAGACAACCTCCCTCTTGAGAAATCTGTATACAGGTCAGGAAGCAACAGTTAGAACTGGACATGGAACAACAGACTGGTTCCAAATAGGGAAAGGAGTACGTCAAGTCTGTATACTGTCACCCTGTTTATTTAACTTATGTGCAGAGTACATCATGAGAAACACTGGGCTGGATGAAGCACAAGCTGGAATCAAGATTGCCTGGAGAAGTATCAATAACCTCAGATCTGCAGATGACACCACCCTTATGGCAGAAAGTGAAGCATAGCTAAAGAGCCTCTTGATGAAAGTGAAAGAGAAGAGTGAAAAAGTTGGCTTAAAACTCAACATTCACAAAACTAAGATCATGGCATCTGTTCCATCACTTCATGGCAAATATATGGGGAAACAGTGGAAATAGTGAGAGACTATTTTTCTGGGCTCCCAAATCACTGCAGATAGTGACTGCAGCCATGAAATTAAAAGATGCTTGCTCCTTGGAAGAAAAGTTATGACCAACATAGATAGCATATTAAGTTTGCCAACAAAGGTCCATCTAGTCAAAGCTATGGTTTTTCCAGTAGTCATGTATGGATGTGAGAGTTGGACTATAAAGAAAGCTGAACGCCAAAGAATTGATGCTTTTGAACTGTGGTGTTGGAGAAGACTCATGAGAGTCCCTCGGACTGCACCGAGATCAAAACAGTCAATCCTAAAGGAAATCAGTGCTGAATATTCATTGGAAGGATTGATGCTAAAGCTGAAATTCCAATACTTTGGCCACCTGATGGAAGAACTGATTAATTTGAAAAGGCCCTGATGCTGGGAAAGATTGAAGGTGGGAGGAGAAGGGGACGACAGAGGATGAGATGGTTGGATGGCATCACCAACTCAATGGACATGAGTTTGAGTGAACTCCGGGAGTTGGTGATGGCCAGTGAAGCCTGGCATGCTGCAGACCATGGGGTCACAAAGAGTCAGACATGACTGAGTAACTGAACTGAACTGAACTCCTTTTTCTGGTATAACTAGTGAATTACCAAATAACATTGACTCCATATTTATTTCTTTCTTCTCATATTTCTTTATATGATTGTCCTAACACTCTGGTGTTAGAGATGTAAATTTTACTAAATAAACTAATTTAAAAGAAAAAAAAAAGAAAAAAATTGCATTGCTGTAGCATGTTACTTACTTTCCACTCTTCCTTTCCCTATGAAAATAAAGAAATAAAGAGGTGTGATCATTAAAAAAGGGAGATCACTGTGATTCTGCATATGAGTTTATATTGTGGTTCCAGAATGTGCTCGTCCTCTGAAACACTGTGTTTTTTCATATTCTATCCAAAAAACCTTCTGTTAGCTAAAGTTCGTGGGGCTCTGGCCACGCTGCTTCATGAGTCTGAAGTTATTCTCTCTTACTATGATTTATATTTATATTTTTAAATTGCTAATATACCTTAGATTAAACAATATATTTATTTATTTGACTGTGATGGGTCTTAGTTGTGGCATGTGGAATCTTTAGTTGTGGCATGCAGGATTTAGTTCCCTGAGCAAGGACTGAACCCAGGCCCACTGCATTGGGATCGCAGAGTATTAGTCACGGGGCCACCAGGGAAGTCTCTGTATATCTTACATTGCTTTTTATCTAGAAAGGTCCTTTAAAAAAGGGGTCCCCAAACTCTGGGATATAATGCCTGATGATCTGAGGTGGAGCTGATGTAATAATAATAGAAATGTTACTCAGTCACTAAGTTGTGTCTGACTCTTTGCAATCCCATGGACTGCAGCACCAAGGCTTCCCTGTCCTTCACTTTCTCCTGGAGTTTGCTCAAACCCATGTCCACTGTTCACTGAGATGGTGATGTCATCCAACTATCTCAAAAACCATTCTCTATCCCCAGGTCCATGGAAAAATTGTCTTCCATAAAACTGGTCCCTGGTGCTACTTTAAAAGCTCAGATGGTAGACTCTCCATTTATTTCCAACAGAGGTAATAACATTGGAACCATCTTGTATAGTAATGACTTAGCTTGGGAATTTACCTAGAACAGGCCTTA
This sequence comes from Okapia johnstoni, assembly GCA_024291935.2. Lineage (NCBI taxonomy): Eukaryota > Metazoa > Chordata > Mammalia > Artiodactyla > Giraffidae > Okapia > Okapia johnstoni. The sequence continues at coordinate 9,577,511 of CM044325.1, read as the reverse complement.
TGTTCACAGAGCAGTCAACCCCTTTCTCTCTCTTTCCATTCCTCCCTCCAGTCCCCTAGACCACAGGTTAAGACAGATAAGCTTCTGGCCAGTGGGTGGATTTATTCTCACTCATCCCTTTGAGGGTCTGGTTTTATGAAGATACCCTGGGCTCATGTTCCAAATGTATGGACCAAGGCTTAATTTTTAGGCCCCACACAACTATTCACACCCTATCTCTTCCTCCATCCCATAGAGCAATTCAAGCATCTGCTCATATTTGGCACTGTCGTATTTCATTACCTCTTTCTATTTTTGAGAATTTTCTCCACATACTTAGGAATTAAGGCAGGCAGCTTCTTTACCACTGAATCACCAGAGAAGGCCCTTAGGGATATAAATTCTCTTTCTGTCACATCATCACCAAGTAAGGTCACTAGAAGAGCATCCATCTGCTAGTAGCTTAGACATGTTTTCATGTTGGAGTACAGATAAACTAAAATTTTAAGATGTGATCACATGTGCAGATGTGGCTCTGTGTGTGTACACACACATGTGCCTGTGTGTTTTAATCTACCTTTCAGTCTATTCGGGAAAATCACTTTTATTTTTTCCTTATTCCATCCTTTCCATTTCTCTATATAAATATTTGTGCATGACCAGAATCTAAAAAATATCAAATATTCATCAATTCACTTTCTCTAACTTCATTATTTTGCTTTGCCCTTCCACGCCTACATGCTTTTTCTGTACCCTTCTGGGCCATTCCCTGGACATGTTGTGTTTACTATTTCATGACATTTTCTCTGCTTAGGGTGCTTTCTCCCTTCTTTCTACTTTTCAATCCCCTTCTAGCCTCCAAGATTCAGTTCACATATAGTACCTCCTCTCTGAAGCCTCCCACGGTTTTACAAGCTGAGAAAGGCAATCACTCTCTTGTATTTTCATAGTGCTCTATAGATATATCCATTACCATAATGATCTTATCATATCTTAACTATATATGTGTGTATGTGTTCCTCCTTTACCCAACTAGATCAATTGTTCTTTAAGTACAGGGCTTGACATAATAGCATGCACTAGATAACGCCTGTTAAAAGATAATGGGAATAAATAAATGAATAACTAAATTAATAAAGAAAAAGCCAACAGTGTTCCTCCACTATTTTCAAGCATTTCTTTGGCTTTTTATAAAAACATGTGTTTTTATTTAATATCTACTCATTGTTTCTCTAAAAATTAAAAAAAAATCATTTTCAAAACCTAAGGAATAAAAGGAAGAAAATGAATAACTGGAGGGGAAAGTATGGGCTCAGGGAACAAAGATTTTGTAGTTCAGGCAAAGCATGAATATAGTTTAGCCTACTCTTTCAGGAATGATTACCACAGGATGAGACCCCATTGCTGTGTTAGAATAGTCAGAGACACGGATAAAGTATAAACAAGATACACAAGAAAAACAGTAGTTCCCCTTGTATGTGAAAGATGCTTTTTTGTAAATGGCGATTTAGAATCTCTAAGTAGAGAGCTTTGGTCAACATAATTATATCAAAATATTTCAAGGTTCATACAGGTGCTTGCCAGCTGAAGCTGTGCTGAGAACTTCGGCAGTCATTAAAGAAATAAAGCCACTTATCTTATTCCATTCATCTGTACAGGCACATTAGAAAATGGCGTACAACCATGGCGTACTGAAACATGACTGCTACAGGCCTGGCACATCCCACATTAATAGCACTCTCGAAATTGTCAACAGGTTAGAAACATGATGGCAGATGTATGAGAAGGATATGTATGTATTTTATCCACGCATATCTGCCATCATTCTTCCTTCCTTGCTTTTTTGTTTCTTCCTCGTTTTCTCCTTCTCTTTCTTTTGTTTTCATCAGTTCTCTCTCTAAGCCCTTATTAAGTGTCTATTCAGTAATATAGCTCAAATTATAAACAGTGTACTTGTGATAAACTCCCTACTTCACAGAGACCACATAGTGGTAGAGGAAATTATAGATCAGTGGCTCCCAACCTTTTTGGCACCAAGGACCAGTTTCATGGAAGACAATTTTTCATGGAAGACAATTTTTCATGGAAGACAATTTTCCATGGACCAAAGACTAGGGACGGTTTCAGTATGATTCAAGTGCATTACATTTATTGTTATTTTATTTCCGTTATTATTACATCAGTTCCACCTCAGATCATCTGGCATTAGATTCCGGAGATTGAAGACTCCTGTTGCAGAGGGTCATGATATTGATGATACTAATAATCACAATAGTAATCTCACGTAATCTCTACCAGATATTATGCTAGTGACTTTAGTTTAGTTTTGTTTTTTTTAAACCACATTCTATCTGTATTACTGGTGGCAAGATTCTTAACCTCTGGAAGCTAATTTCCTCATCTGTAAAATAAGATTATCATGATAGAACCAATTTCTGATGTTTCTGATGACACTTAGCACAATATCTTGTTCATGGCAGGCACTCCATAGTTATTAACTCTTATTATCATTGTCATTGGTCTTCCATTTTGCAGACGAGAAGACTAAGCCTTGGAGAATGAAGCCATGGGCTCATGAAATTGAAATCAAGAGTTTCAATGTGTTATGTGCTAAAATGGAGAAATGGACTATAGTGATGAGGCTCAAGGAATGATAGATTTACAGCATCGATCACCAGAGTAGCAGAAACACTAAACTTGATCAACTCCAAGTAATAACTATCACACATACATCTAGCAAGAATACCATTAGCTCCATTTTAAAGGTGGAAAAATCAGTTTTAGAAAGACAGAGTCTTGACCATCGCAGAGTTAGCAAGTAGCTGAGCTACACTGTTTTGACTCACAAGCCCAGGCTCTTTCTGGCACACCATGCAGCCTGCACCAGAAAACGGCAATAGTTTGAATTCACACCTAGCCTTGGCAGCACTTGAGTCCGTTACAGATAGATGGCATCGAAATAATGGAGTTCGCACAGTCCTCCTTGTAAATTAGCTTCCAGTCTTAACATAGTGTTCCTAAAGTTGATTTTTTTGCTAAATGTTGCTTTATTACAGCAACACTATGTGTGGATTTAGTCCTTTCTGAAATGTCTTTTCCTCATAGGCATATCAGCCAACACTAACAACAGCTATATTCAGCTGAGAGCTCCAGATAACTGATGTATTTTGTCACTGGCACCTTTATGAGCTTCATTTGCTGGGGATGAACTAGGAAAAAAAAAAATCCTGTCTCTCATTTCTTTCTAAAATCATGGCACTGAAAAGGCTAAAGTACCGAAAGTGATCTTGAAGCCAAATTCCAGGTGGAGAAACATAATTATTTTAATGAGTACTAATGCTAAGTGAAATCTGCATGGTGTTCAAGGCTTGCACTCAGTGAACTGAGAGCATATCCATTTCTCCAAGTGAATACGCAGTGCTGAGAAGTGCCCGCTGTCATTTCACTACCACCTGAGGTTTGTCCCCCAAATTTCTTTCTCCTACCTTGGATACTACCTAAATGGGTATTTCCAATACTGAGACACCAGTGGCAGCTTTAAAAAGAAGAATAAAACTTATAATGTTCTGAAGTCCTGCTGCCTCTGGTTTTCCAACTGAGAATTGTAGCTGAATAACACAGTTGAACTTACACATGCCGTAGGATGTGCAGAGCTATTTAGTAACGTGGCTGAATTGAACTTTATAGGTAAAGGGGCGGTGCAGTCACTCAGATGCTAAGAGAGAATATAATGCAGTTCAAAACTGGAGATCCAACCCTACCCTACTAGTGGGAGTGTAAGCTGGTGCAGCCACTATGAAAATACTATGAAGGTTCTTCAAAAAACTGAAAACTGAGCTGTCATTTGATCCAATGATTTTATTCCTGGGCATATATCTGGATAAAAATATGATTTAAAAAGATACACGTACCCCTATTTTCACAGCAGGACTATTCACAATAGCCAAGACATGGAAAGAACCTAAATGTCCATCGACAGAGGAATGGATAAAGAAGATGTTATATATATGTACATACACACACACACACACACATATATATATATATATATATAGTCTGACTCATTCCACTATTATATAAATAATGGAATATTATTTGGCCTTAAAAAGAACAACATAATATCACTTGGAGCAACATGGATGGATCTAGAGATTATCATGCTAAGTGAAGTAAGTCAGAAAGAGAAAGACAAATACTATGCTGTCACTCATATGTGGAATCTAAAATATGACACAGATGAACTTTTATGAAACAGAAACAGATCCACAGACATAGAGAAAAGACTTGGGGGTGCCAAAGAGAAAAGAGGATGGGAGAAGGATGGAGTAAGTTTTGGGGATTAGCAGATGCAAACTATTATATACAGAACAGATAAACAAGAATGTTCTGTTGCATCACATAGGGAACTGTATTCAATATTTTATTATTAAACCATAGTGTAAAAATATAAAAATTATATATATATATGTATAAATAAATCATTTTATTGTACAGCAGAAATTAATACAACAACATTGTAAATCAATTATATTTCCATCAAAATCAGAAAAAACAAAAACAAAAAACTTGAGTTCCAGTGTTTGGTGACTACAAATTTCTTCTTTGCATTTCATTCATCAAACATTTATTGAGTATCTACTCTTGGCCAGGTACTTTTCTATTGACTGGAAGACAGAATCAAACAAAACAAAGCAAGACGCCTATTGGGGGGCTTTTAATTGAGTGAAATGAGTCAGACAATAAACAAGGTAAATTAGGGAAATAATTTAAATGAGGTAGCCAGAGAGGGATTCATGGAAGAGTAAAGACCTGAAACAATGAGAAGAGAAATACAGAATTTATGGACAAATTGTTGTTCACATGTGTATATAAGAAAAATGAACCACATTCTGGAAGCAGAATCAATTAACAATTAGTCAACCACGTTTAGGAAATAGAGTTGGGTATTCTCAGCTCAGGGAGAATTGATAAGCTTATCAGTTTCTTCCTATGATAATCACCATTTTGAAACTAGCAGTGTACGAAGCTTCCCAGGTGGCTCAGATGGTAAAGTGTCTGCCTGCAATGTGGGAGACCCGGGTTCAATCCCTGGGTAGGGAAGATCCCCTGGAGAAGGCAATGGCAACCCATTCTAGTACTCTTGCCTGGAAAATTCCATGAATGGAGGAGCCTGGTAGGCTACAGTCCATGGGGTCACAAAGAGTTGGACAGGACTGAGCGACTTCACTTTCACTTTCACTTTCCTTCAGTGTATGAAACTGATGACTTCACGGAAATAGCATGTGTGCCTGCCCGGTCATGTCTGACTCTTTGTGCCCTATGGACTGAAGCCCACCAGGCTCCTCTGACCATGGGATTTTTCCAGGCAAGGGTACTGGAGTGTGTTGCCATTTCCTCCTCCAGTGGATCTTCCAGACTCTGGGATCAAACCTGTGACACCTGCATCTCTTGCATTGGTGGCAGATTCTCTACCACTGAGTCACCTGGAAAACCCCAGGGAGATAGCAACAACTGGTAAATTAAAAACCAGGGATTCAGTGACCTAAATATTGAGAGGGAAAAAATGTGGAAATATATGAGGAAGAAGCCATTAAATGCTTTTCAATCTATTGCATTATATAATTGTAGGCTATCATTTCATTAGGTAATACGTAGTTGTTAATGATATCGTAGCAAATTATATCAAAGTATAAACTCTCATTATTGTTGAAATATGTATTATATGAGAATGTTAACAGACAAAATTAAAGGACAAGCTGTGTATTTGATAATAGAGATGAAATGACCATGTTTTAAACCTAATTATCATCTTCTCCTTTCTCCCCAAGACACCTAGAACTTTAATTGAATAATAATAATGACATGCCTATAAAGCTAATAGGTTGCAGATATCAAGGGACCTGATGTGGAAATTATGCAGCTAGAGGTCAACAAGCTTATTCACTCTAAATTAGTTAATATGCGTTATTAAATATTATTAATTAGATAATTTAATAATGATACTGAAGCAGACTTTTAATGCTTAACCCTTGATCCCATGCTGCTTCTCCCTTAGAAGCAATCTTTTTCTCTTCTTTGAATCGGAAGCTTACCCAGATTTCGCCTCCAATGCCTCCCTTTTCAGAATATTTAGTCTCTGCTATGGATGCAGAGATCAACTCGGATATAACTAAAGGTTATTTATGCTTCCATACTTTAGAGTCAGCCTCGTAAGGATCTTTCCTAAGAAAAGGAAACAAATGGGCTATGTATTGCAAACCCAACCAACGAAAGAGTCTTTAATGTCCTGCCAGCCTCCAGACTAACTGACATTCTTATTTGCATAAGTGGAGAAGCAGGAAGTACAGAGAGACAGATGGGTGGATATCAATTGATGTTCATAAACCTGAACAATGCTGTTTGCATTCATCAATCCAGCTTCTCAAACAGCAAGTATATTTACAGTATATCACAAACCAGCAGTGACACATAGAATACCTTTCAGGCAGAGTCTCACTGGCATTGCCCTTGATTTATCGGCCAAGAAAGGACCACCATGGTGTTATTCATATTACATAGCTTGCAGCTGAGGGGAACTTTAAATCTGGAGTGCAAAAGAAAAACAAGAAAAAAAGATCCAAAAAAAAGCCTAATCTGCTTTCAGTTGTGGCTGAAGTTGGGGAAAATCTGCTTCAATTAATACTTATCTACAAAGAGATATCACTCCCAAATTATAAAATGAGTCTGTCAACTATGTTTAACTCAATGAAAACAAGTAGAAATAAACTCTCACTTCTGTTGAGGCTTTTTGTGTGGTCATTCATCTGCCATATAGGGAAGATTAGAAAGATCTCAATACCCATCCTTGGCAGCCTGCCTTCCTCTCCAATCTAGCTTAGCCTCTGAAATCCTATATTCATGTCACAACATGTTAAAACATTAGGTGGTCTGTCTTAGTCAGGGTTTCGCTGGTGGCTCAGTGGTAATGCCTGCCAATGCAAGAAACACGAGACACAGGTTCGATACCTGGGTTGGGAAGATCTCCTGGAGAAGGAAATGGCAACCCTAAAAAGTATTCTTGCATGGACAATTCCATGGATGTAAGAGCTCAGTGGGCTACAGTCCATGGGAATCACAAAGAGACCAACTGAGCACAAGCACTTAGTTCAGGCTAATATAACAAAAATATCATAGACCACGTGGCTAAATAACAACAAACTTCTGTTCTGAAGTCCAGGATGTCCAAAATCAAGGTTCTAACCGGTTTGGTATCTGGTGAGGTCCTTCTTCCTAGTTTGCCAGAGGGACATACTCTCACCATAACCTTATGTATCTGAGAGAGAAATCATCTCATATTTTAAAAATAAGGGTATGAATTCCATTCATGAGGTCCCCATACTCATAACTTAATTATCTTCCAAAGACCTCCCCCTTCAAATATCATCACACTGGGAGTTAAGGATTTAATACCAGAACTTCAGGGTATCACAGATATTCATTTCAATGCAAGTTCCCTCTAAAAATCCAAACATCTTACTTGGTTCTAGAACTTGCATGACAAGATCGATGCTTAAATGGTTATACAATAGGAATTCAGGAATCAAGAGAGAAAACACAGGATATGGCTTCATGACAAATAGAATCTTGAATTCAAGCAGGGAATTTCCTCTCTCTCCACTTTCTTTGCTAGTCTTTAAAATGAGTGGCAAAGTTGAAGGACACAATCGCAAAGATTTCTTCCTGACCCAACACTCCATGATTCTATGCACTACTCAGGTAATTTTAAAACTTTAAGAGACTAGAAAGAGCAGTCACATTTATTTGCCATCCGCTATATGTCAGATATTCTCTTCAAAGAGTTTTAAATGAGTTAATTCATTTAGGTTGGTCCTTGCTCAGACCAACTCTCTCCCTAAATATCTCAAGGCTAAGTCCCATTCTGTGTTCCCATCTTTGTTCATATGTCAGTCTGTTTTTCCATATTCCTGATCTGCCACAATCTCATCAAATTTCCATAAATCTTCTTATGTTATAACTTACCATTTTATTTACTTGAATATTATTTTTGTTATTTATTCCCTCTTTCCATCTGCTAGCAAGTAAGCTTCACACGTTGCAGGGCTCATCTTTTTAATTGAGGTATAATTGACATTATTCTAGTTTTAGATGTACAATGTAACAATTTGATATTTACATATATTGGAAACTGTGCTTAGAAATGTGCCTTACTCAGAGAAGAAGCATATGATAGCTTATGTATCAATTTGACTAGACCATGGTATTCATATACCGAATGTTATGGAGATACTTTTTAGATGAGATTGATATTTACATTAGTAAATATAGGTGGGTCTCATCCAATAAGTTGAAGGTCTGAAGGGAAAAAAAAAAAGACCTCTACTCAGAAAGTGAGAATTCTATCAGCAGACTGCCTTTGACTGACTTGCAACATCAACTCTTCCCTGGGCTTCCAGCCTGCAGGCCTACCCTGGAGATTTTGGACTTGCCAGCCTCTATGATTACATGAGTCAATTTCTTAATACAAATTCCCTCTCAAAAGAATGAAAATGCAAGTCACAGACCAGGAGAAAATATTTTCAAAAGACATGTCAGATAAAGGATAATTATACAAAATATACAAAAATTACTGTACAATTGGATAATAAATAACCTAATTGAAAAATGAGCCAAAGACCAGGACAGACCCCTCACCAAAGAAGAATATATACAGGTGGCAATTAAGCAGATGAAAAGATAGTCTACATAATATTCCATCAGTTATTGCAGATTGAAACAACAATGATATATCACTACATACCTACTAGAATGGCCAATTCCCAAATCCTGACAACACTAAATGTTGGCAAAAATGTGGAGCAACAGCAACCCTCATCCTGTGCTAGTGGGGATGCAAAATGTTATAGTAACATCTGAAGATAATTTGGAAGTTTCTTACCGAGTGAAATATACTTTTATCCTATGATTCAGCAATCCAAAAGAGCTGAAAACCAAACCTACACAAAAACTTATACACAAATGTTTAAAGCAACTTACTCATAATTGTCCAAATTTGGAAACAACTAAGATATCCTTCAGTAGGTGAGTGGATCAATAAACTGAGGTGTATTCAGGCAGCAGAAAATTACTCAGTGCTAAAAAAAATCAGCTATCAAGTCATGAAAAGATTTAGAGGATATTTAAATGCATATTACTAAATGAAAGAAGCCAATCTGAAACTCTAAATAACATATGATTCCAACTCTATGACATTCTGGAAAAGCTAAAGTTATGGAGATGGTGAAATGATTGGTAGTTGCCAGGGGTTGGGGATGGAGGGATTGAATAGGTGGAGCATAGAGAATTTTTAGGGCAGTGAAAATACTCTGTTTGATACTATAATGGTAGACACATATCATAATTTTGTCCAAACCCATAGAATGTACAAAACAAAGAGTGAATTCTAATGTAAACTATGGACATTGGTTGATAAGGATGAGACTCTGTAGGTTCATCAATTGTAATAATGCATCACTCTGGTGGGAGATGTTGATAATGAGGGAGGTAATGCCCATAGTGGGTATATGGGAACTCTGTATTTTTGCTCAGTTTTGCTGTAAAGAGAAAACTCCTCTAAAGAAATAAAGCCTATTAAAAATAATGAATAAGTAATTAAATAAAATATTTTTCTATACATCCTACTGGTTCTTTTTCTCTGGAGAATCCTAGCAGAGAGCACAACATATATTTGTAGAATGGATGAATGTGTCCCCAAGTAATCTCTTTGAGGACAATGAAATTGCGAAAAATTAAGGGACTTGCTTAAGGACAGAACTAGCCAACAGAGAAATGGGATTTGATCTTAGTTGCTGTCAAAGCCTAAGCTCAGGCTCTCTCCTGATTATCTTCTAATTATCTTATGTAGCCTGATGGAAATAGAGCCCAAGATAAATAAGGCTCGATGGAATCCTGAACTGTGGAAAAGACATGTTATTAAGGAGCCCTCCAAACATAGGGAACTCTCCCAGAGCTTTCTCCTTCATCAGGCCCATAAGGGCACCAGATGTCTAGTAGACATGAGTGTTTCAGATGCTACTACATATGAGGCCAACCTCCCAGACCTCTCCACAGCTTCCATGGTCACAAAGAGTAACATTATTACAGAACATCCATCTTGGTAAAAGATGGCTATTTCCTTATTTTAAACCAACAATCTTAAATAATGTATTTTCTTATTATGAAGGTGGGTCCAATTTTAAAATGCCAACAACAGTTTATATAATATGTGCCCTTTATAATTCTAAAAAATGTTCATTTCTTTTTTCACATCTCTAAGCAAAGACTATATGTCTCATCTAAGTCTTGATGTACCAGCCAACAAATCCTGAGACTTAATAATCACTTCAGTCTTGAAGGATAAAAATAATCAATGAGAAATACATTTGAAATATGTTTTGGAGAACTTTTAATATGTCTCTAGATTTTGATGACATGAAGTTTAAAAACAGACTTTTATTTTTTTCTCTGTTATCATACATAAATATTGTGCATAAAACTGTTAGCAATTGTGCTACTGTCTTATGGAGAAAATATTTATTTCCTATTAAACTAAAAGAAATGGCTGGGCCCTCTCCAGGCATCCTTTCAACAGGGCTGAACAGAAGCTGCCTCTTTTAGTGGTCTATGAGGCTACCACCCACCAAAATTTTGCATTTATCACTAGATGCTCAGGAAAGATGATGTTTGAATTTTCAAAAATTCTGTGAGCCAGTTGTTTAAATGAAGTCTTTAGTAGGAATACAATTATCTAAATTTCCAATTTAATATTTTATATTAAAATATTTAAAACTCATTGTTTACTAATTGTTTTATCACATTTTACTATTCTCCATGCTCTTGAGGTTCTTCACACCATACCTGCAGAGTGGAAATACTATATAATGGTATTGTGCTGTATCTCTCTTCCCAACACCATGCTCAGTGATATCACATTGGTAGCTTGAAACTGGCCATGAAGGGAGTAGAAATCAGGGAACACTGAAAATCAGACCTTTATTTCTTGTTTGGTTGATTACCTAAACAAGCATTTCTCAAAATTTTTTGTTTTACTGTTATTATCCTGGGCTTCCCAGGTGGCATTAGTGAAAAAGAACCCAACTGCCAATGCAGAAGATGTAAGAGGCACTGGTTTGATTCCTGGGTTGGGAAGATCCCCTGGAAGATCCCCTGGAGGAGGAAATGGCAACCCACTCCAGTATTCTTGCCTGGAGAATCCCATGGACAGAGGAGCCTGGTGGGCTACAGTCCATGGGGTTGCAAAGAGTCATATAAGACTGAAATGACTTAGCAGCAGCATCACTACCCCTGAGTAGTCCTTTTAGATATTTTTTGGCCTAAGTGTTCCCTCCTCATGAAATACTGAAAAGACAGATATATTATCATTTGTATACAGTATTATATCTACGCTTTATACATGAAAAGTAACATTTTTTTGTCCATCCCAAGAACCAGTTTTTGCCCCCATGGCGCCATATCACCTCCTTTGAGAATATATAATCTAAACTTTAGAAAGTGATGGAAAAAATATTAATAATGTAGATTAAACATACATGTCTCATGTCTGCAGATATTACATTGTGAATAATAGCAAATTGAGAAATATTATTCCAATATTTGAATATTATTCAACAAAGAGTTTGCTTACTTCATTTAAAAACTTCTGAAGTTTCAACCTGTCTTTGTTGTTTCACTTTGGACTTGCACATATTGAAAATATCAATCCAAATTCATATTGGAAATATGATATTGGAAACTGACAACAATTCATTTGTCAAATGCAACCACAGGTTGGCTAGAGATGCAAGACTTCTGTAAAAATCAACAAAGGCATTCTGTGTGGATAAACAAGCTATATGAATTTATAATAAAGAATACTTTATATTTTATCATTATTTTTAAATTGTCTGTAATACATCCTTTATATCAGTAAGGTTTATAATACACACACACACACACACACACACACACACACACACACATACAGATACACATATCTTTTGTTTCAAGAGCTGGCTGTTAAATATTTACCAGCACACCACTTCATATAACCTACATTTAAAATCAAAGTAGAATAAATATCTGCACCAAACTGATGAATCTCCTTCTGGACATTTTTAGAAACAAAAATTTAAGAACATGGTTGCAAAAGTCAACCCTGGGAGGGAGATTAGGAGAAATATTTTAACATTCATTTTGGTCTTTTTCAAGTTTTCTGAAAGGAGTATGAATATTTTCATTTTAAATATTTTTTTCCATTTTCTATCCCCTGGTCAATCACATACAAACATTTAATATAATTTCACAACAGTGTAATTAGGTGACCTACACACCCATATGGAGAAAGGAACGGCCAATCTAGGGAGAGACTGCAGAACAGTGGAGAAGAAGAGGGAAAGAGATGGTCTAATTAAAATAAGGAGAAAAAAGAATAGCAAAGATACAGAACTGAAGGCATGCCAAGGTTGTTTTGGGGGTAGTGATGGTACAATTCCAGAGGATGGGGGATAAGCACAGAGCCCATCCACCGAAAGAGTCAAAGTTGCAAATAAAAATGAAGAAGAAAGAACACACAAACAAAAACTAGCAAAAAAAAAAAAAAAGGAGAAGAAGAACATACTCTATCTTCATCCATCCCAATTCTGTTAGTTGTCCTCATTCATATCTGGGAAGGCAGCCATCTCCTGTGAGGTGATAGATGAATTGCCAGCTCACCTGTGAGTAAATGCAGGCTTTGTATTGCTGTTTTAAACTTGTTAATCTAATACCATATGAGTGGTACTGGAGAAATGTATATTTGGGGTAAAATAACTCTGAAATGTTCTTACTGACATTTTCAGGATTATATATCCCAATAAAAGCATGATATTATTGCAATTTTTACTCTGGACTCAAAGAATAGCATCAGGAGGAATACATATTCCTTAATTCAGTTCAGTTCAGTTCAGTCGCTCAGTTGTGTCTGACTCTTTGCGACCCCATGAATTGCAGCATGCCAGGCCTCCCTGTCCATCACCAACTCCTGGAGTTCACTCAAACCCACGTCCATAGAGTCAGTGACGCCATCCAACCATCTCATCTTCTGTTGACCCCTTCTCCTTCTGCCCCCAATCCTTCCCAGCATTAAGGTCTTTTCCAATGAGTCAACTCTCCACATGAGGTGGCCAACATCAGTCCTTCCAATGAACACCCAGGACTGATCTCCTTTAGGATGGACGGGTTGGATCTCCTTGCAGTCCAAGGGACTCTCAAGAGTCTTCTCCAACACCACAGCTCAAAAGCATCAATTCTTTGGCGCTCAGCTTTCTTCACCATCCAACTCTCACATTCATACATGACCACTGGAAAAACCATAGCCTTGACTAGACAGACCTTTGCTGGCAAAGTAATGTCTCTGCTTTTAAATATGCTATCTAGGTTGGCCATAACCTTCCTTCCAATGAGTAAGCGTCTTTCAATTTCACGGCTACAATCATCATCAGCAGTGATTTTGGAGCCCCCCAAAATAAAGTCTGACACTGTTTCCACTGTTTCCCCATCTACTTCCCATGCAGTGATGGGACCAGATGCCATGATCTTAGTTTTCTGAATGTTGAGCTTTAAGCCAACTTTTTCACTCTCCTCTTTCACTTTCATCAAGAAGCTCTTTAGTTCTTCTTCACTTTCTGCCATAAGTGTGGTGTCATCTGCATATCTGAGGTTATTGATATTTCTCCCTGCAATCCTGATTCCAGCTTGTGTTTCTTCCAGCCCAGCGTTTCTCATGATGTACTCTGCATATAAGTTAAATAAGCAGGGTGACAATATACAGCCTTGACGTACTCCTTTTCCTATTTGGAACCAGTCTGTTGTTCCATGTCCAGTTCTAACTGTTGCTTCCTGACCTGCATACAGGTTTCTCAAGAGACAGGTCAGATGATCTGGTATTCCCATCTCTTTCACAATTTTCCACAGTTTATTGTGATCCACACAGTCAAAGGCTTTGGCCTAGTCAATAAAGCAGAAATAGATGTTTTCTGGAACTCTCTTGCTTTTTTGATGATCCAGTGGATGTTGCCAATTTGATCCCTGGTTCCTCTGCCTTTTCTAAATCCAGCTGGAACATCTGGAAGTTCATGGCTCACGTATTGCTGAAGCCTGGCTTGGAGAATTTTGAGCATTACTTTGCTAGTGTGTGAGATGAGTGCAATTGTGCAGTAGTTTGTGCATTCTTTGGCATTGCCTTTTTTTGGGGTTGGAATGAAAACTGACCTTTTCCAGTCCTGTGGCCACCTCTGAGTTTTCCAGATTTGCTGGCATATCAAGTGCAGCAGTTTCACAGCATCACCTTTGAGGATTTAAAATAGCTCAACTGGAATTCCATCACCTCCACTAGCTTTGTTCGTAGTGATGCTTTCTAAGGCCCACTTGACTTCACATTCCAGGATGTCTGGCTCTAGGTGAGTGATCACACCATCGTGATTATCTGGGTCGTGAAGATCTTTTTTGTACAGTTCTTCTGTGTATTCTTGCCACCTCTTCTTAATATCTTCTGCTTCTGTTAGGTCCATACCGTTTCTGTCCTTTATCAAGCCCATCTTTGCATGAAATGTTCCCTTGGTAGCTCTGATTTTCTTAAGAGATCTCTAGTCTTTCCCATTCTATTGTTTTCCTCTATTTCTTTGCACTGATCGCTGAGGAAGGCTTTCTTATCTCTCCTTGCTATTCTTTGGAACTCTGCATTCAGATGGGAATATCTTTCCTTTTTTCCTTTGCTTTTTGCTTCTCTTCTTTTCCTAGCTATTTGTAAGACCTCCTCAGACAGCTATTTTGCTTTTTTGCATTTCTTTTCCATGGGGATGGTCTTGATCCCTGTCTCCTGTACAATGTCATGAACCTCTGTCCATAGTTCATTCCTTAATTAGCGTGAATGTATGCTTTATGGGGGCTTCCCAGGTGGCGCTAGTTTTTAAGAATCTGCCTGCCAATAGGAGAGACTTAAGAGACGCCAGTATGATCGATCCCTGGCTCCGGGAGATCCCCTGGAGGAGGAAATGGCAACCCCCTCCAGTGTTCTTGCCTGAAGAATCCCCATGGACAGAGGAGCCTGTTGGGCTACAGTCCATGGGGTCACAAGCGTCGGACACGACTGAAGCAGCTTAGCTAGCTCCCACAGATGTGTGCTTTATGGACCATTCTTACTAGCACTCTGATGTGGACGTTTCTGAGGAAGAACTAAGGAGTTTTAAGCAGATTTCCGTATAACTTTAAGGTAGCATGGGGTATCATCCTTTTCTATTGAAAACTGGGAACAGTAATGGGCAAAATTACTTTCGGTCCTGGCAATTAAGTGTAAACTCTCAGGGAAACAATACAATAATCAGGAATCAATTTTAAAAATCTAGTTCTTAACATGCCTTTATTTAAATGTTCATGAGCGAGTGCAAGGTACAAACTCTTGGGTGTAAGATAGATTCAAGGTGTATTATACAACAGTTTGTAATGACTGTAAATGGAAAGTAACCTTTAAAAAATGTATAAAAATTAAAATAAAAAATAAGAAAGTTAGAGCAAAAATAATCCTAAATAAATAATGTTTCCTTTTTACAATTGTATAAGAAAATAGAAGGGTAAAAACTTCTCACTTTGATCCAATCAGAAAATGAGAATAATAAATTCTTCTTTTCTCTAGCCCCCTTCACTAAGTTCCCAAGCTAAAATTTTCATCTGTATACCTGACTTATCATCTAATTATACTATTTGTTAAAAAAACAACAACAAAACTGAGAATTAAAGTTAAAAGAGGCATGTTCCAAGACAGTTAAAAGAGGCACGTTCCAAGACTGGCATATTTTAGTCATAGCAAGAAATAATGTTCTTTTGCATAAGTAATATGCCATGTCTTTCTGACTCATATATTCTATAGGGGTCTCTAATCGAAACATTTTATAGAAAACAGATGGCTGTAGCTTTCCTACCAACTTATTTGTTATGATCTGTCTGAAGCCAGAAATATTTCCCTTTGTGAGCCTAAAAAACTAGAGAGGGCATGTAGAAAGAGAAAGAGTTAGCTGTAGGAATAAATCCTGAGATATTATCACTCACTGGTCTAAAAAGTCTGGTCCATAGCCTCGAAAGATTATCAGTTGTTTGCCCCCAAAGGACATAAATCAAGTGTGAAAGTGGGTTTTGTACATGTCTCAATAGACTCCACAGTCCAACTGATCCTTCCATTTCTGTGCTGGCTGCTGACTATAAATTGTCAGCTCTCCATGCAGCTAGACTTTGTGGATGAACTACCAAGCACTTCTGGCTCTCTCTGGGGCTGTAACATTCTGCCATAAGGGGTTGGCAGTGTGACCACAGTCAAAGAAAAACCAGGGTAAAATAATTCACACAAAGGAGATAATATTCATTTCCACTGTTTGAGGTGATGGCTAATTACCAGAGGCAAAAGATTAAAAAGTCAAAAATGTTGTAAGGATCCCAACAATTGCAGGCCCGTTTCACTTTCATGAAACACTTCCATATAATGAAATGATGCAAAGAGCTTCAGGGTCAAACAGATCAAAGTGAGAAGCCTGCTTCTACCACATTGTATCACCTGTACGTACAATCTGAGGCATCACACATTATTAATTTCCCCGAATCTCGGTTTTCTGATCCATAAAACGAAGCAAAACAAAACAAAACAGAAAAACAACAAAGAACAACCTTGTGCTGATCTGAGTTAACTGACGTGATTTATATAACACCATCAGCACATATTAAGATTGAAATAAAGTTGTGGCTATTTTTGTTCCAACATCATAAAAAATTATACACTATTCTTACGTAATTTTTTACAGGAGAACCAATTGCAAGAGTAAGAGAGAGTTTGAGATTCAAACCAAAAAACAATGCAGAAGGTCAGTGGAAAGAACGCAGACTTTAGGAGCAGATTTGATTATCAGCACAGTTTCCAATGCTTACTTGACTGTGAGCAGATCACTTTGTCTCTTTGAATTCCTCTTGTGCAAACTGCCAATAAGGATAACCACCTTGAAGGGTTATTGTGAAGAGCTTGCATCTTGTGTGTAAAGCACACAAATATCACATTTGGCACACAGGATTATTATATGCAAAAAAAGTGTCATTGAGTGGAAAATTTATCTTTGGGGCTAGAAAACAAGGCAGTTCCTGATGGTAATAATAATTATACCAGCTTACATTATTATTACACTTTATCATTTCAAGAATCATCTATCTCAAGCACTTTTTGAACTAGGAAGGCTAGGAATTATGCCCATTCTCAAGATGAGGAAAAGGAAGCACTCTGATGTTTTTGTAAAACTGTGTGTGTGTGTGAGAGAGAGAGAGATAAGAGTCAAATTAATGAATAACTGTATTTTGATGAAGGGGGAAAATCTTCAACAATGACTGATGTTATTAAAAATGAAGAATGCTGAGAAGTGAAAAATGTTTTCAATTCTATGAGCTTTCACTGTCGCTGCTTTTCCACTTCCACATATTTATGATTGAATCACTATTGTTTGATGAGCCATTTCATCCTAAGTGGCACTATTGAAAAGACTAATGAGCCAGGAGACCTGGTGAGTTAAATTAACATTTTTAAAGTTAAAATTTATCCAGATTAGTAATAATTAAGCCCACAAAAAATGCCAGGGCAACACCACCAAGATTAATCCTATCCTGCTATAAAAATAATTGACTTTGTGTACTTGAAATTAGTTGTGAAAAGGTCTGTCTTTGAACACCAACTACAGTAATTGTTTAGAACTGCCATTATTGCTCAGAAATACAAGTTTAAAGATTTGAACTGAATTGAATGCTAGATAAAAAGCACACAACTTATTAGGAGTCAGAATGAAAATGAATGTACTGAATGAAAAAAATCTCACATTTGAGACAATAACAAATTTTTAAAACATTCAAACCTTTTAATTTACTGTTTTGGAGACTAGATAATTACTCAGTTCCTTTTTAAACTCTGTCCAATCATTGCAGGGGTAAGTGTTTCAATGTGTGCAGTAATTCTTTAAAGCATATTTCCTTCAATTAGACTTTTTCTTGTTTTATGGATATATCACCATCACTGACCACATGGTGCCCTTAAAATATTCAAACTCAGTACTGTTAAAGTCTTTTTTATTTTTCCTCCTAGAAGAAAACTATTTTGAAGGTAGAAAAGAATCAACTTGTTAAGGAAAGCTTCTACTATCTCCTTAAGTATCTTTCTCTTTTCTGCTTGTCTATTTTGATTAATTCTGTCATCACTATACCAGCCCGGTCCCCAAACATGTACTTTCTCCCCTTAATTGATTCTAATCGGACCAATCATGTTCAGGCAGGCATTTGCTTCCTCTTAGCTTAGATAGACATGGATTTTAAAATGTATTAAAAAATAAACAAAAATCAATAAATATATAAAGTCATCAAAATTTCCTGTGCTTATGCTTATAATACAGACTTCAGAGTTTATGACTGCCTCAACAGAGGAATTGTCTCTCCTGGGCAACTTTACACCTTCTTATAGCAAAAACAAAGAAGAGTCAGATCCCCACCTGAATCCATTTTATGGACATTCTTCCAAATCTCATACCCTTCCAAATCTGAAATTGCAACCCAAATATCCTTTAAGTTACATCTGGGGAAAATTTTAGGTGACTAATTCTG
This sequence comes from Okapia johnstoni, assembly GCA_024291935.2. Lineage (NCBI taxonomy): Eukaryota > Metazoa > Chordata > Mammalia > Artiodactyla > Giraffidae > Okapia > Okapia johnstoni. Next base: position 9,558,845 of record CM044325.1, on the reverse strand, counting down.
CAAATATCCCCATCTTCTAGTTGACAATCATGGTTTACCTACAGGAGACAATGCTATCCTCAAAGCAATTCTATATTAAATGATGCTGTAGAGTATATGATTATGCAGAGCAAATATCATATCCCAAGACAAGATTTACACATACATGGCATAAGACATTGTTACTCTTACATCACCTTAACCAAGGGAAGTATTCTAAAATCAATTAAATACCCCTTGCTTTCTTAGAGAGGCATTATGCCAAGAACTAATTATTCATTCTTTAGTCTAACCAGTGGTGTGTGTAAGTGTGAGTGTGGGTATGTATTTTATCACAATAAAACTTTCAGTTTCCCAAATTTTTCCTATTCCATTTATGTAATATTTGAAGTAGAAATTCAGTAAGAAATTTTACTCATAGCAAGTTAGACTTTACTTGAAAAGAATAAGAGAGAAAACAGGTAGAGGGGTTATTTTGAGAAAAGAAAGAAGCTCTGGAGTCAGAGGGCCTCTGCTTGAGTTCTAGTTCCACCATTTATTATGCTCATGATTATATAACATTTATTTTGAAAGCTCAAAGATGATCATCTAGTCCAGATCAATGCTCATCAATCAGATGCTCTCTTTTAGAAATGGTGAAGGAATGAGGATTTTAAAGTCACAGATAACTTGTATTTAGAGAATATAAAAAATACCTAAACTGTTTTTGAAGTTTGAAAGTAATGCAGCAGTGAAAATAAAAGTAGCTATATACCCTCGTACAAGCCACGTAACCCTCTGAGCCACAGTTACTTTACCTACTAAGCAGGGAACTGCAGCATACCACTTACAGGTGTTACAGCGAATAAGATGAAGCTAGGAGAACAAAATTATTTTCAAGAAATGAAAGATCAATGAGTATCCATTGTTTTTCCTATTTTTATAATACACTGGTATATTTAGATGCTCTTGTCTTCATTAAGAACTATTATCACAAAAGCTAACACTAATTAAACTTGGGAAAGTGAGACAAAGCATCTGTATTTCTTTCACATTTCCCAGATGGCTCAGCACAGCACTAAACACATACCAGATGCATAGAGAGGAAAGTGTTCCTGTCCGGGGGGAAAAAGATCTGACTTTGCATTCAAGTCTTGTTACCACTGGCCTTGGTCACCTTTACCAAATTACTTAGCCTCTTTGCACATGTGTGAAGTGAAGGGGTAAGACTGAATGATCCTTTCAGCAAGATTCTCTTATTATCTAATGTCTCTTTGCTCATTGATAGATTGCCTTCATTCTTTGTTCTAAGAGTTGATGATGTTTTTGCTTTTTTAATGTACTGATAGATCCCTAAAGAAGAAAGTCAGATAAGCATACCAACACACGTTGATTACAAAAACATCCATGCATAAACAGTTTAAGTATTGAGCAAAACTGTGTATGAGTTGCTTGGTGGCAATGAGTGGGGATTTTATTTGTGCAATCTTCAGTGGAGCTGAAATTGACAAATAGTTGTAATCTGTTATCCCATAATAGAACACACGAACCAATTCTTTATAAGCCTGAGAAAGCAGACATATTTACAGCAGACATAGTTCTTAAATGTTGTAATAAAATTATACAATAAACTGAGAGGAAATATCATATAACAGGTAGCCCAGAGAAGGTCCATAGTTGATTCATATGTCTTCCGCCAGTATTAGAGATACAGTGATTTCCAAACAGTAAAAATTTTTATTTGAAATAATACTAATACCAAATTTCAACAATGAAATTTCCAAGCATAAGTATAGCTATTCCATAACAAATGGTAAAACTCCTAATTGGTAAGATTTATCTAATTATCAACTGGAAGCAAATAGATTCCCAAAATGTTGACAAAATAAAATTCAATAATAAATCTTTTTAGATTTGATTTTTTGAAGGATACTAATATTATTTCCAAATTTAAAATCCCAAATAAATTTAAATTGACTGGAGATAAGAGGGATTTGATGCAAATTTGGTGAAGTAAATGACATTTTTCTAGACCTATTCTATGCAAATCATCATGCTATTTAATATTACATACTTCACGTTAAATCATTACAAACTATGAAGACAATAATATTGTCTTTGTAGTATATATGAGGAAATCAATCCCCATAAATATCGAGTGACGTGATGATCATGATCCAGTGAAAGCGAGCTGGCGTAGAAACTCATATTTAACTTGCTCTGGACTAGAGTTGGGGCTTTTTTCCATTTTATCTAACTACCTAGAGGTGAACCATTCAGCCCTCGACAAGAGAAAACTGCCTCCAGCTGTGACACCTTCAGATCAGCTGCAGGGTTCACAGTGACCTTGTCCTCCCAGGGGCCATTTTTAGGGAATTTCCGTGGTCCAGTGGTTAAGATTCAGTGCTTCAAATGCAGGGGGTGTGGGTTCAATATGTGGTTGGAGAACTAAGATCCGACAGCCAAAAAAAAGGGGAGTTTTTTTTTTTTTTTTTTTTTTTTTTTTTTTTTCTCCAGGCTTCCCCATCTGTCTGGTTCAGATTCTCTTAGTGTGACATTCCACCTGAACCTTTTCATATTCCTTCTCTTGCACTTTTCTTGGATGTCAGACTCACTCTGTGGTCTGAATATTCTTCCCATCTACTGCTTCTTCTCCCTTTTCTCATTCATAGGCATTTCCACCAATAAATACTTTGCATATCAAATTGCCTTTTGTTCTTAGATTTTTAGAGGACCCAAACTGACATTTCCGGTACAGGATGGTCTGAGAAGAGAGATAGCAAAATGAGATGTTCATACTCTGCTCCTCTGGAGGAGGGCATGGCACCCCAGTATTTTTGCCTGGAAAATTCCATGGACAGAGGAGCCTGGTGGCCTACAGTTCATGGGGCCACAAAGAGTCAGACATGACTGAGCACAAACAACACATTTTTTTATTTATATAGATATAGATATAGATATCCTTCTTCATATTCTTTTCCATTTTGGTTTATAACAGAATATTGAATATCCCTGTGCTATACAGTAGGACCTTTTTGTTTACCCATTCTATATTTAATAGTTGCATCTGAAAGCATTTTTAAATGTTGGAATTGAGCTTAGCTGTAGTTTGCATAAAAGCCTCAGATGCATGGAGCACCTCATGCACAGGAACCTAATTTCTTTAAATAAAAAAGAAATCAGAATAGAAGCATAAATTACAATGTGACAGGCAGTGCTGTGTCTATAATTAGCCCAGGTATTAAATATCTTTCTTAGGATAAAAACACACAGATTCTTAAGTCATTTAAGCTAACCATCTGTTTGCTTAGTACTTATTATAGTTCTCTAGATTTTTATAATTATTGATGTTAGTTTTACCTTTCAGAAGATAATATTAATTTTGACTACAAGGTGGAAAATAACTAATTTAAAGAGCATTTATCTAGTGTGTATTACGTGCAACCAATCTTCTAGGAATAATGTGATTAAAATGAGGTTAATTTTGTCCTAATTTTAAAAGATTAAACCTTTGTCTCTTAGATGGCAAATATGTTCAAGCTTTAGTATGATGTAAAAAATGGCAAACTCTCCTTGCTGGCTTTGTACAAACTTGGAAATCTTTTGTTGTTGTTGATAATGACGTAAGGGAGTTTCTAAATGGATTTGGGGGGAAAGAGAGACAAAGAAATAGAGAAGAAAAGCAAGACAAGTGAGACAAGCTTATTGGATGTCTATTATATGTTAGGCTTTGAACTATGTGTTTTCACAAATGTTATCTCCTTTAATCCTTCCAGCAGCAGTTTGATATAATTATAATTGCTCCATTTTATAGTTATGGACACTTGGATTTAGCAAGGTTAAGTGATTTGGGCAAAGGCCTGAGAAGTGGCCCAAATGGGATTCAGGTGTTTCAGATATTGAAATCTATTCTTTTTCCATAAACCAAGATAAGCTACATGACTTCCTATAACGCTCTCCAGTCCCAGGATTCTATAATGAAGTTTGACTTACAGTTACGGGTCTAGAAAAATGATGTACATCATTTAACAGCAGTAAGAACACTGGGTTAATGGTCTTTCTGCTGAGAGTCAGTTAAGACATACAATTTGTCCTGTGCTCTAGCCCTACCAGGCTACCACTCTGCCATGTGATCATCTTTCCGAAATGTCATTTGAATGAATGAGTCCCAGAGTGATGATTCCTGTGTGCTTTTATGTGTGCTGGTCCCCTTTCCTTTTATTTTTATTTTCTTGTGAAGTCCTCCTTTACTTTTCAAAGTTCCACTCAAATATGATCTCTTCAAGGAAGACATTTGAAAATCCCTATGCAGAATAATAGATGCCTTCTCTTTGGTTTATTTCTGTGCAAGGCAACTCCTTAGATGGTTTCCGATGATCCCTAATTCCTGATGTTTGCTGTTGGGTAATCCACTCTCCCTGAAACTGAACTGGACCAGGTGACTTGCTTCAAGTGAATAGACCATAGCAGAAGTGCTGGGATGTCTCTTCTGAGATTAACATACAAAAATATTGAGCCTTCCATCCTACTAGTCAACTTTCACTCTTTCTGTCAGACCCCTAACTCTGGGGAAAGCAAACTGCATGTTATGGATGGTTCTATGGAAAGAGCCACATGAAAAGGAACTGATGTCTTCATTGACCCAAGAGGACCTGGGATCCTCAGTTCCATGGGCCATAAGGCACAAACACATGAGTAAACTTGGAAGTGGTTCCTCCCAAGTTAAGCCTTGATGCATGCACAGGTCCAGTCAATAACTTGATATCAGGCTTGTGAGAGCCCATGAGCCAGGGGAGACAGCTAATCTATACCTGGATTCCTGAGTCACAGGAATCATAAGATAATAAGTGTTTGCATTTGTGAACCACTACATTTTGGTGTAACTTGCTCCATAAAAATAAATAGCCAATATAATCTTTATTTTAGCACTTCCCATAATCTGACTTGCCTGATCCTCTTAGAGTCACACTTAGGATTTAAAGGATTTGACTCATATGAGCAGACATTCTTTTTGCCACACTTAATACCCAATATCTAGCACACAGCAAGGAGTTATACCATCCCTACCCTAGAATCACATGCCTAGAATAGAAAATATCTGTCCATGTCTATTGTGAAGTTATAGTAATCTGTGGAGCCAGCCAACTACGAAGAGTTGTTATTGGATAAGGGAAGGAGGAAGTTGGCAGAAAATAATCAAATGCTTCTGCTAGAGAGACTATCCACTGAGGCAGATTCTACCTTGGTCTCAGGGATAAGAAATCCCTGAAAATTTCATCTACTTACATGTTTGGGCCTTTATCCATTGCTCAGTCCATAGTAGGTACTCACCAAATAATCACTGAGTGAACCAATAAATGAACAAGTGATGGTATGACACAGCCTGGATTTAGTCTCAGATGCTGAAATTGACATAAACATGACTGTCTGAAGCCAAGTTTTTCATCTGTGATACAATAGGATTAAGTCAGAAGAATTTTAGTAGCCTATCTAGAAATTTCTGGGAGTCTTTGGTTCCATACATTCTACAGACTTACAAAACTATAGTTACTAAGACAGATTGCAAATTCTTTCCTGAGCTCATTTGTTAACGCTTAAGGACAAAATGACCAAATTTAGAGTGTCCCCTTTAGTATATGTGTATGTGTGATGTGGATGTGTTTTTTTTATTTTTTGTTATTATGTATATATTTATATATACTGTATATTTTTTCCTAGCCATATCATCCAGTTTTCTTGACAATAAAATGAGAATAACACTATATGTTGTTCTTCATAGATACTGGATGACTGTGTGATAACACAGACATTCAAGTTTCTAGAAGAATGGCTGGTGCAAAGAATGAATACAACAAACCTTCTCTTGATGGCTTAATGAAAATGGATGTCTATATTTTATTCTATATGGGCTAATGGGACTCTAAAAATCAAACATTCATAATATTTTGTGAAACAATCAAAAATAAATCAGATTAGTTACAACTGAGTTGTTCAATATGATAATATTATATACAATGTGTGTATATAAATAATAGACTACATTTATACTTGTGTGTGCATGTGGGCTAAGTCCCTTTAGTCATGTCCTACTCTTCGTGACCCTATGGACTGTAGCCCACCAGCCTCTTCTATCTGTGAGATTTTTCAGGCAAGAGTAGTGTAGTGCCATGCCCTCCTCCAGGGGATCTTCCCAATCCAGGGACTGAACCTGAGTCTCTTATGTCTCATGCACTGGCAGGCGCTTCTTTATCACTAGTGCCACCTGGAGAGCCCACATTTATACTTATACATATACATAATATATACATATATAATACGGACATATTGTATATGTGAATATATGTACATAAATATACACATGTATATATGTATACATACACCATAAATACATATGTTCACACATATTCATACACGTATAATTATACTAGGACAGCATGTACCAAAATAGTACAATGTCTGAAGGCTGTAATTATACGTGAATTATTTTTTCTATGCATTTTGTAGTTCTCAAATTTTGGGAATGAATACATAGCACTACTATACTGGGACAAATCAGTACTTGCAAATTAAGACTAGATGAGACCAGCTTCAGACTGGCAGTGAATTTGAAGTTTTGTGGATGGAAGATGTCACCATGCCCACCTCAAAGCCAGTTTGACATGAAAGACTTTCAGCATGCTGGTGGGCCGCCCAAGGACTGCCAGGGAGGGGGATACAGACCCTGTTGCTTATCACTCAGGACACCCTAACAACAGGCTGCTTGTCCTTTTAGACCACGTAATGAGGTGTTATGTGTCCCTCCACATTGAAGGATCTTTCTCCCATATATCTATAACTGTAATGCTACCAAGAGGTAAGGAGTGAAAACCCTTCCCAACAAAGGAAATTCTGAGGGAAATTCAATACTCAATCTGGATACAAAGGAGCCTCTAATTCAATCACAGTGGCTTAGTATGTTATGTGTTTATTGTCTTCCTTATCTTATCTCTCTGGAATCTGATCCTTTTTCTTTACGTTTGAGCCATAAAATCACATTTTTTTTCTCTTATCTTCTATAATCCCAAATATTTAAAAGGATTCCTTGATACATCAATGGCCATGGTGAATCTTGAATATACCAGCAAAGGGTAGCATGCAATCAAATCTCTGATTTATTAAAGAACAAAGGAAGTAATAAGTAAATAAGGAATAAATTTAGCATATTTTTAAATAGACAAGAAAGATCTTTGAATATTCTACCATATAATGTTCTATAAAATTTTATTTGATGCCTTTTTTACTGATGGAAAACTATATATATTGTAACTATTATTATAAATTCTGATGTCTAGTATGTAAATTGTCTCTAATTTTCCATATTTTGTACCTAAAAAGCCTCATGAATATATAACTAGATTAGAAAAAAATTGTATTAATGGTAGTAATATAGGATATTTAAATATGACTTCTATAAACAGCATACACAGGATCTGTTCTGGACTTTTAGGACTGAACTTCCTTCCATGGACATAGTCATTAATTTAATGGATATTCTGGGAAAGAAAACCATGTGCAGATTACTATTTTTAACCCTGGAGACCCACCTCAGTGAACAGGATAAAACCCACCAACATAGGGTTCAAAGTCTGATAAGATAAGACAGGCAGTAATCAAGTCAATAATATTAAATGAGCTAGAGATGGATGCTTTGTAGCAATAAAATAAGGAATCTATATTAAAAGGACTCAACAGTGGCTACTACATTAGCTACATTGGTTGGAGAGGTCTCTTTGTGAAGATGTGAAGCTGAGGCTTGCATGATGTGGAGGGACTAGTGATGCTAAGATATCAGACAAGGTATCCCAGGCAGACACACCAGCATGTGCAACAATCCTATATAGGAAATGACTTTGGGGTATCTGAAGAGTTGAAAGAAGGCTCTTATAGTAGAATTTAATGGAGAGGTAATAAGTTGAAGAGGATGAGGACATGGGAGAATCACAGGGGTCATGGGCAGGACTCTGTTTATATAGATGACTTTAGAGGCCACAATAAGATGCTTATATGTTGTCTTTAGAGCAGGAGGGATTCATCAGAAAGAGCATCAAAGAAAAGAATATGACGGTCTTAGGTTTTAGGAAGATCACCCCAGCTGTTATGCCAAAAAAAAAAAAAAGACTATAAGAAGATGAGAATGGAAATAAGGCATCCAGTTAGGAAACTGTTATGCTTTAATCACAAAATGTTTGTACTACATTGAATTACATATGTTTGAATTACAAGGGTAAAAACTAAAATGCATACTGATGTTCATTGCTCACAAAAGTGAACATGTTTTCTTTAGTAGTTATACTTTCTTTGTTCGTATTTTGACTTTCACTGTTGACTAATAGTATTTATAGAGAATGTTCATATATCCTCCTAGAACAGAATTCCCCAGATGAACAGGACTATAAAAAGTAAAGCCCTTAATTCCCACCAGCGTACAACTGAACAAGCTGAGAACAGACAAGTCAGCTAACTTAGTCAAGGGCACCTTTGAGAATCAGTTACAATGAGAGATACGACTAGAACACAGGGCTCCTGATACCCAGCCTAATGATCTCGCTAAATACTGTCCTGTTTTATCTATAATTAGAAATAGCTCAGAGGCTCTTTCTAAATAAAACAATATCTGGTCCTAACCTTTCCATTTTGCTATATTTCCATCTGTTCTTCTTGGCAATTATAGACCTTGAAATCTTTCCTATGGCTTAGAACATCTTCCCAGGATGCAGGCTTCAGGTTTCTTTGGCAACATTTCCTCCTGATGAGTGAGAGCTGGACAAATTCAGAAGCCCCATTTTAAGAATAAAAGGGGAGTCTCGCAGGTTTCCAAATCACTTGGCAAACAGAACCTCTCTCTTCAGCAGTGGTACATCTGTGCTCTTTGGATAGATGAATTTTTCCTGGATACAACTTACTACTTCACCAAAAAGTGGGCTTTCCTTAAATTCCACTCCCTGGAACCATAGCTCCCTTCTAAAGAAATCTCTCCACACCATCTCCTTGTTCCTCTTTTAATCTCTACCATTTCACATCCCCCTTTTCAACAAAGGGCTTCCTACATTATAGGAAGTAGCTACCTGATTTAACACAAAACAGGCCGAAGCAACAGCAGTGAAGTTCCTGTGGGAGATGATATAAATGTTTTTCCAAAGATCTAAATTGAAGTGTGCCAGAATTAATCCATTCTAAGACAGGTGAAAGAAAGAGAGAAAGGGTAACAGTGGATGATAAGACAACATGTCAGCAAGCATCACAGGGGTTTAAGGAAGACTTTTGCTATTTCCCAGAAGGTGGAAAGGGCTCATACATGAGTATATGTGTTTAGAAATCCAAGAAGATGTCTGGACCAGCAATCTCCATGCAAAGGGAGTGGAATTCAATTATATGCTAGAGTTTAGTGCTTAATACAACATCTTTGAAGGAGAGTGGAAAGGGAATGAGAGATGGAGGTTATAATATGAGAGCTCATTTATCAGTACAGAAGGTAGTCTTCTTGGTTTGGGGAAATTAGGCAAAAGTCTGGCTATATAATTTGGAATGTCAATCTAAAATGTCAATACACAATCCGTTCCATACAGTCAGGATTGATCTTAGAACTGGGAACAGAATGATTGAGATAGGGATGAGGCAGAGTGGTAAAATCTAAGAGGCCTTGTCATTAGTATAAGAGCTGATCAGCTTTCAAAAACACACTCTAGTTGCCAATAACAGATGATATTATAAAAGCATTTGTACATGCAACCAATGAGGTGACTACTGAAAACGAAATGGTTATAAATGATTTTGCAAATGGATAAAAGCCTTGATTTCAGCCCATCCACGTTCATTTGGTCTTCTATAAAAACATGTTCACTAAAATCCAGTCTGCAAATAGAGAATATTTATTAGATTCATTTTTTTGTTGTTGTTAGATTAGTTAAGGTGAAATAATAGTCTCAAAGGTGACTACTGGAGCTTTAAGCTAGCACTCTACTAACTTTTAGCCTGGGCTGAGTAATTCACATGAATTATATCCAGATTTTAATTATTAATCATTAAGATATTAAAAAGAATGGTGAGATTTCATGAGTTCTTTGTGCAGTGATGTTTTATATAACTATGGACCTCAGTTCAGTTCAGTTGAGTCACTCAGTCGTGTCTGACTCTTTGCGACCCCATGGACTGCAGCATGCCAGGCATCCCTGTCCATCACAAACTCCCAGCATTTACTCAAATTCATGTCCATTGAGTCGGTGATGCCATCCAACCAACTCCTCCTCTGTCGTCCCCTTCTCCTCCCACCTTCAATCTTTCCCAGCATCAGGGTTTTTTCAAATCTGTCAGTTCTATGCATCAGGTAGCCAAAGTATTGGAGTTTCAGCTTCAGCATCAGTCCTTCAAATGAATATTCAGGACTGATTTCCTTTAGGATGGACTGGTTGGATCTCCGTGCAGTCCAAGGGACTCTCAAGAGTCTTCTCCAACACCACAGTTCAAAAGCATCAATTCTTCGGCGCTCAGCTTTCTTTATAGTTCAACTCTCACATCCATACATGACTACTGGAAAAACCATAGCTTTGATTAGACGGGCCTTTGTTGGCAAAATAATATCTCTGCTTTTTAATATGCTAAGTTGATCATAACTTTTCTTCCAAGGAGCAAGTGTCTTTTAATTTCATGGCTGCAGTCACCATTTGCAGTGATTTTGGAGCCCAAAAATATAAAGTCTGACACTGTTTCCACTGTCTCCCCATCTATTTGCCATAAAGTGATGGGACCAGATGCCATGATCTTAGTTTTCTGAATGTTGAGTTTTAAGCCAAATTTTTCACTCTCCTCTTTCACTTTCATCAAGAGGCTCTTTAGTTCTTCTTCACTTTCTGCCATAAGGGTGGTGTCATCTGCATATCTGAACTTATTGATATTTTCCTGGCAATCTTGATTCCAGCTTGTGCTTCCTCCAGCCGAGCATTTCTCACGATATACTCTGCATATATCAGCCTTGTCATACTGCTTTCCCTATTTGCAACCAGTCTGTTGTTCCATGTCCAGTTCTAACTTTTGCTTCCTGACCTGCATACAGATTTCTCAAGAGGCAGTTCAGGTGGTCTGGTATTCCCATCTCTTTAAGAATTTTCCAGAGTTTGTTCTGGTCCACACAGTCAAAGGCTTCAGCATAGTCAGTAAAGCAGAAGTAGATGTTTTTCTGGAACAATTATGGACCAACAAAGACAAAATCCACTCGTGTTTTCTAGAACATGAGGGTTTTCTTAAATGTTCTCTATCTTTTAAAAAATGTTTTAGCTTTATCTGTTCCACCATCATTGCCCCTCTAACCATAGGATGGTAATTGTTATTCTTTAAATCTTCTAGAAATACCCATTTCTTCTTTCAGACTCAGCTCCAGCATTGGCTCTACAGGAAAACATTTTCAGACATTTGTTCCACTCACAATTGAGTTCAACGCTTCTCTTCTGATCACCTCACAAATCCTAAGCCATCCAGATTACAGTAAATATAGTAAATAATTGCTTTTGCTGTCCATTTACCCAACATACTAGGAGGACTTCACCTAGGTCATGACATATGGAAGATTTGCAGTAAATGATTCTTGGATGAATTAACTAGTGGTTTGACAGAGGATAAATTGCTATACACTAGTTATCTGACCTGTCTCTTGAGAAACCTGTATGCAGGTCAGGAAGCAACAGTTAGAACTGCACATGGAACAACAGACTGGTTTCAAATAGGAAAAGGAGTACGTCAAGGCTGTATATTGTCACCCTGCTTATTTAACTTATATGCAGAATACATCATGAGAAATTCTGGGCTGGAAGAAACACAAGCTGGGATCAAGATTGCCGGGAGAAATATCAATAACCTCAGATATGCGGATGACACCACCCTTATGGCAGAAAGTGAAGAAGAACTAAAGAGCCTCTTGATGAAGGTGAAAGAGGAGAGTGAAAAAGTTGGCTTAAAGCTCAATGTTCAGAAAACTAAGATCATGGCATCTGGTCCCATCACTTCATGGGAAATAGATGGGGAAACAGTGGAAACAGTGTCAGACTTTATTTTTTGGGGCTCCAGAATCACTGCTGATGGTGACTGCAGCCATGAAATTAAAAGACGCTTACTCCTTGGAAGGAAGGTTATGGCCAACCTAGATAGCATATTTAAAAGTAGAGACATTACTTTGCCAACAAAAGTCCGTCTAGTCAAGGCTATGGTTTTTCCAGTAGTCATGTATGGATGTGAGAGTTGTACGGTGAAGAAAGCTGAGCTCCGAAGAATTGATGCTTTTGAACTGTGGTGTTGGAGAAGACTCTTGAGAGTCCCTTGGACTGCAAGGAGATCCAATCAATCCATCCTAAAGGAGATCAATCCTGGGTGTTCATTGGAAGGTCTGATGTTGAAGCTGAAACTCCAATACTTTGGCCACCTCATGCGAAGGGTTGACTCATTGGAAAAGACCCTGATGCTGGGTAGGATTGGGGGCGGGAGGAGAAGGGGACGACAGAGGATGAGATGGTCGGATGGCATCACCGACTCGATGGACATGGGTTTGGGTGGATTACGGGAGTTGGTGATGGACAGAGAGGCCTGGCGTGCTGCAATTCATGGGGTCGCAAAGAGTCGGACACGACTGAGTGACTGAACTGAACTGAACTGAGTTATGTTACTTGGGCAAGAGAGACACACTTGAAGCCTCAGTTTTCTCCTTTGTGTAATGGAACCACAGAGTCATCAGGGTGCTGCAAGACCTAACTGTGACAATGAACATAAGCCATTTGGTAGAAAGTTGGTACATTATAAATGCTCAGTGACAAGTGTTTGCTACTAATGGTTAGCTTTTCCAATGATTCTGTCTGAATTTATGAGATTAGACATCTGTGTTAGTGTGTTTCAGTAATTTACTGACACAGCAATCTAACGGCCAAAAATTGAGAGTAACTAAGTGCGAGAAACTACATGTGTGACATAAACATAAAATATTTTTGTACTTGAACTATGTTGGGGAAAAAATCACTCCCTCCAGAGAAGGAAGTAAAGTTCAACTAATTCCGCTGTATTTGTCTCAGATGACAATTCCCTCCCATCTTTATCTTTCCAAGAGGAGACTTTTTATTTACTTTCAATCAAGGGGATAACCAGGCAGCAGATCAAATCTCTCTCTTGGCAGTTGTTGGAAACTATTGGCAAGTCAGAGTAACGAAGTCCCGGGTTTAAAAGAGTACAAAATGGACCCTAAAACCTTAACATGAAAGACAGGCATAGCAGCCACTCATGTGTCATAAGTTTATTTGATTATCATGTTGCTCAGAGCGCCTATTTCTGGATCCATCTGGAGGTGATACTAGGAAGCTGTCTGACCTGAGGGAAGGCAGTGGTCAGGCCCTTCTCTGAGCAGCAGAGCCAGGGCACAGAGCACAAACGCAAACCCAAACACCATAGGAATAATTATCTGAAAATGATAAATCAAGCCAACCAACTGGAAATAAAAAGTAGCCTCCCATCTTGACAAATGCCCCTTTCATACCCCTGCAGAAGGCCAAGTATAAATGCAGTCTTCTCAGAAGGCTTGGAAAATCAGGGCAGGAACTTGGGAAAAGTGCAGGGGCTGGGGGGGAGAGCCGGGTCCAGATGCTGGCTTCACCCTCCCCTTTCTCTCTACCCTGATCTCCTTCCTAGGCTGCTAGGAAATGTGTGCACAGATATTCAGATGCCCAGCTCACTTATTCAAGTGCCTTCCACAACTTTTTCCCCAGGCACCTGCAAACAGCTGCCCTTGGCCACACTTACAGGGAGGTGTATATATACTGATGGAGGCCTGTGCTTGCCCCAGAAAGGTGCGTGTCATCCCCAAGGTTCCTTGGTACCTGGAGCATTGGCTAAAGGGAAGTCTGATCACTGCGTGGGCACATCCTATTGGCTGCAATGCTTCTCACACCACGGGCTGGGCCCTGGTCAGAGGAGGAGCAGAGCCATCTCCCCTAAAGCAGGAGCCCAAGGAAAAGGCCCTTCTTGTCCATATTTCAGGGTAATACAGTCAGCACTTTTCAGCACAGGGTATGAAAGAAAGAAAGCAAACACCACACAGCATAAAAAAATGTCGTTTCTAGCTTACAGAACATCATGAGTAAGAGAGAAAGAGAAAGAATATTAAATAAGTAATTGTCATAGGATGACCATCTGTCCAGCTTTTCCTGGGACTGAGGGGTTTCCTGGGAACTGAAACGTGGAGTACTCAAACTAGTAAAGTCCCCGGCAATCCAGGATGCCTCCCTCACTCTGCTGTTACAATGGCAGGCCTCTAAAGTCATCTTACTAGAAAACATTTTAGACAGCGGGAAAAGCATGTGAAGTCTAAAGTTTGCTATTAACTAGCTGTGTGAATTGAAGCCTCTGGATGTGGGTTTCTTCCATTAAAAAAAAAAAAGAATCTTGTTCCCTGAAAGATTTAAGGTTGAATATTCCATCAATGTGTTGACAGGACAGTTCTGATTTGGAAGCCAGAATTTTTTCCGTTGCTGGCACACAACAGCAGTCATCAGGATGACATATTTCAAGGAATAAGCAAAATATTTGTAAGCTATACCACACTCGCAAACAGTAGCTGGAAAAACCTCTACACAGCAATGGGTTGGATAATGTAGATGGACAGATTGCAAATGTGGCTGCATTTCTCCCGATCAAATTTAATGGGTGCATTTTTCTGCTTATAGAATTATATCATGGTAAATCACAGACAAAATGTTTAACATGGAAGACAAATCACAGCTTCCCTGGCCACATTCCCCTTTTCTTTTCTTTTCTTCCACTTTACTTTTATTTTCCTGCTTCTGAAGGGTGAAGCAGAAATCTGACCCTGGAAATGTATCAGTTGTTTTAATTCCATAAAGGAAAAAATGTAAGTCGAGCCAAAGGTCTTTAATAGAGGGATGACGGAGGATAAAACACCTAAATGGATTAGCAACTGCTCTCCTGGGCTGAGGCTTATTAACCCATAAAGTTTGAGCTTCAGGACAGCAGGTTTCAATACCTTACATTTTATTTCCAAATCACGGAACCAAGCTGATGGATGTGCCCAACATTTGACATTTGAAATCAGGATGTTCAGTCACTGTCTCACTCATGACTGCCTTGTGAGCTCCTAGACCAGTTCTTTGTTCTAATCTTTGGTCTGGACCCTTGGCCTTGGATATTGCGCTTTCTTTGGCATGAAGTTTGTGTCCCTTAATGACTACACAGGTCTTCAAGGGTGCTTAGGGGCACTTTTGATCCCAGAAAAGGATATCATATATCTTGCTCACATCCTCTGAAGCTGCCAAAGGGAGCTTTCATAACAGTTCAACTTTCTAAAGAAGAAAGGCGCAAGGAAGTTTAAACTATAATAATTCTACACGACCACCAGTACTTCCCCTGACCTACTCCTTCCCCTACTTCGGTAGATTTCTTGTCCCCTTTATGGTCTTCTTAATGCATTTAGCACATAACCTTAATCAGGAAATAATCACATTGTGTTATAATTCTGTGTTCCTCTGTTAAACTTCTTTGTTAGAGAGTGACACAATTTTCCTGGAGTGGAAGTCATATATCTGTGGATTTTGCACCCAGTTTCATATTTGATACTCAGGTGGCTCAGTGGAAAAAAAAATCCACCTGTAAATGTAGGAGATGCCAGTTTGATACCTGAGTGAGGTGGGAAGATCCCCTGGAGAAGGAAATGGCAACCTACTCTAGTATTCTTGTCTGGGAAATCTCATGGACAGAGGAGCCTGGCATGCTACAGTCCACGGGATTGTAAAAGAGTCAGACATGACTTAGCAACTAAACAACAACAAGGTGCTCGTTAAATGTTTTTGAAATTAATGAACGAGAGAATAAGAAAACAACTGTAATTGAGTCCTTGAGACTGTCATCATGGCAAATTACTTCTGTTTTTGTGGTTTGGAAACTTTCCCACAAATGACCTTTACTGCCAAGTTCTATAATATAAACATGAGTCAATTTACTTTTTTATCCTTAAAATAGTAAGATATTACAGAACATCAGAGACAAATGAAAACTGAATGAGTCTCTGTCACAGTTTGGCCTAGAGCATACACTTTTGACACCAAAAAATTAGACACTTTTTAAATAAGGGCACTTCAAAGCTAACATTCCCAACCTAAGCTAAGAAAGCTGACTCCTACTTGGTCTAAAGGAAAAGAAAGGCTGTGGAAAAACCACACTGTCTAGTCACTGTCCTACAAGAACCCCTGTCCTGCTCCACAAAGGCACAGGGCAGGTGGAGAGGAAATGGTCTGTGGTCAGACTGCTCATGCAGGTTAAACTCCAAACATACCATTTGGAAAGGGAAATGGTCACTATTAGTCATTATGTCAAATAAAGCAGGACTTTCCTGGGGAACCCTGGACACACAGTTACCCTGTAATCTGCTACAGCTTCTGTTTTAGAACAATAATTTGGTGCTAGCACACGATGAGGAGTGGAGCCCCCTAGTGACGTTTTAGAGAAATTTTTGGTCATTATAGCTGGGTAGAGGTGCTGCTGACATCAAACCAGTAAAAACCAGAGATGTTGCTTAACATCCTATAATGCTCAGCACAGTGCCTCAGGAAAAAAAAAAAAAAAAAACAAAACAAAACTTACCTGGCTCATAATGGTAGTAGTACCACTTTTGAGAACCTTGTTCTATATCTCCTAAAACCCTCCAAAACGTTGAAAATGAATTTATTTCTTCCCTCCTAGTTAAAGATTTGGCTTTCTGAAATTTTAATCTCTCAATCCATTTTTCTGTCCCATGTCTGAAATTGTTTCTGAAATACAGCTACCTAGTAAGTGGGTAGGATCTAAAATAGATCTAAAATGTTACATACATGTGGCAAAGTATTTTTGATCAGAAAATATACCAGAGTAATGAGAAGTGTTTTAAAATGTCAGTTGTATTCTAAAATTCTATGTTCTATTACTTTTATTAAATCCAATTTCAGGTATTTATTATCCCAATATTGAGGTATTTTCATAAGGATGATATTACAATGATTTTTTTAGTCATAAGATGACTTCTCAGTTTTTGGACCCAAACACCATAAACACACACACACACACACACACACACACACACACACACACACACACACACACACACTCTCTCTCCCTTCTCTTTCTCACACATACATATAAATACACACAAATACACATCAAAAGAATGAAAATTATTAGAAATACAATCCCATTTGTGGTAGAGAGATTAACTAAGGCACATCCCCACTAAAAAAGCCTTTCAACTCATATTTTTTAAATGACTGAGAGAAGGGAATCATTTTAATTGTATGCATGGAAGCACAGATCCACACTTTCTATATATTATAAATATTACAAGCTCCGGGAATTGGTGATGGACAGGGAAGCCTGGCGTGCTGCAGTCCATGGGGTCGCAAAGAATCAGACACAACTGAGCGGCTAAACTGAACTGAAACTATTACAAACTAATCAGTAAACTCTGTAACATGCAATTTTAATAAGAACTGTTTTCATTCAAGCTGCTTGTCTGCTTTGTTCATTGTAAATAGCTGGCACCTGAAAGAGTCTTGCCGATGGTTGGCGCATGGCATGTACTTGTTAGTGTTGCTCTTCTTATTTACTGCAGACCTATCAGACAAAGAAGTTCAATACCCTAGAAATATCTAAAATAAATTTAATAATTTTGAAGTCATTTTCTTGGTTAGACTAGAATGGATAAGATATTAGATAATTACTGTAAATATTCTAGGTAAGCATTAAAGTTAGGTTTATGGACATATCTAGAATTTAAATAGCAACCACCTACAGTGGTCTTTCTATATTTCATCTTTTGTAACAGCTTTGAGAAGATATAATAACATACTACACAATTCACCCAAGTGTAAAAATCTTACGATTTTCAGTAAATTTCTAGAGTTGTGTAATTATCAGCACAAATCAATTTTGGAACATTTCCATCACCCTGAAATATTATCTGGTGCCCATTTCCAGTTAATCTCTGCTCATCCCTGACAGCCATTGTGTATACTTATAATGAGTTTGGACAAGCTGACTCTTCAAGCCAGCAAGGAGTGACCCTCCAAAGGAAAGAGTTTCCCCAAAGAATGTAGTAAATATCACTGCCTTCTGTTCCTTTTGCTTCCTGCCCCAAGTTTATGTCAATCACAGTAACTCACCTGAGACTGGCAGAAAAAGGATTGAGGAGAGGTGTAGACATGTTTGAAACCATGCCTGAGACCAGGCGAAAAGAAAGTGATTGGACTGCTTTGCTCAGATGTGGTTTTCAGGGGTGCGTGTGTGTGTGTGTGTGTGTGTGTGCGTGTGTGTGTGTTAAAGAGACAAACAGTGGTGGTACTGGTCTTAAGGGAAATGAACCCTGAGATTGAGAGTACGTGTAGCATAACAATGCTTAAGGAATTGACAACAGAGACTTCTTGACTATATCTAACAAATTTCCAAGGCTTTTCAACTTTATGGTGTAAATACTTTTTAATCCATCAATTTTCCTCCATCTCCACTTCTACCTTTATCCAGGAAGGGAACTCATGTGCCTACTCAGGATTATTGCCACAGGCTCTTAAATCAAACTGTTTCAACTCTAGGGTAGCTCCTGGCCAAACAGTTCTTTACATAGAAAATGGGTACTCATGAGTAACGTTTTTATGACTCCTGTTTGACAATGTCACACTCCGTGAAGCAAGTCAGTGTCTTCTCCTATCATCCCATTGCCTTAAGTGTACTGACCTGGTCTCTATTGATGATTGTATCTCGTTTCTTTCCATCCAACTTCTCTGTAATGATGTGTATTATTTTCTGACATGCAATTTGCTTTCCACATTTTATAATTTCTGAAAATCAAGAGTGTTTACCATACACTCTATCGTGTTGTTGATCAGTCACTAAGTTCTGTCTAACTCTGTGACCCCGTGGACTGCAGCACATCAGTCTCCCCTGTCCTTCACCTTTTCCCAAAGTTTGCTCAAATTCATTTCTACTGAGTTGATGATGCTATCTAACCATCTCATCCTCTGTCATCCCCTTCTCCTTAAGCCTTCAATCTCTCCCAGCATCAGGGTCTTTTCCTATGAGTCAGTTCTTCATGTCAGGTAGCCAAAGTACTGGCGCTTTAGCTTCAGCATTAGTCCTTTCAATGAATATTTAGGGTTGATTACCTTTAGGATTGACTGGTTTGATATCCTTTTAGTCCAAGCTAAATAAATGTTTATTATTTTAACCTAGTTGTATGTTTAGTCGCTTAGTCATGTAAAACTCTCTGTGACCCCATGAACTGCAGCCCACCAGGCTCCTCTGTCCATGGGGATTCTCCAGGCAAGAATACTGGAGGGGTTTGCTATGCCCTCCTCCAGAGGATCTTCCAAACCCAGGGATCAAACTGGGTCTCCTGCATTGCAGGCAGATTTTGATCATGTGATGGGATGGAGTTGTCAAGTGATGCTATAGTGGTAATCACTTTTCAGTATACCTGCATCAGGTCACCTTAAACTTACACAATGTTATGCCTCAATTATATCTTAGCAAAACTGGAAAAATGAAGGTCTGCTAAGGGTTGGCTCTTCTAAGCAGAAACATACACCATTTTCTGGTTTTAGAGTTGCCAGGCTTGTAAGTGAATAAAACCGCGTGTTCAATTTAATACTCTATTCTAAGTAAGTCTTTTTTTTCCTAAGGAAAAATGAAATATTATGTAAATGTTTAGATAATGTTAATTATCTAAATAGTAATTATCTAACTGTTGGGATCATGGCCAAACCTCATAACAGATCAAAAAACCAAAATAAAAATTTAGCAATATATCTGAGCATGGGATAATCTCTTCTTCATTCATGGATGAAATTACTAAGTTGCCTTTTTAAAAAGTTAAGCAAGGAAACTCTAAGTGTAACCAAAATTTAGTACCACCTGTTTCACATGCTGCTTTCCCATTTTTTCAAAGACTAAGAAGGGGTTTGGGGGAAAAAGAAAACCCATATAAAATCCTTGCCACCTTCTGAATATTATCAGCAGTCTTCTGAGAATGAAATATACATATTCTTTTACTGAATGTATGCCTTAAGTTACCCATTCTCAAAATAAATCTGCTATCTTCTCCATTTCATAAGTATCCCAAACAAAATAAATAAATAAGTAGATACTCCAACCTTCTTTATAGAATAACTCAGTGACATATTTCATCTTTACAATGAAATGCAGCTGTAGATTCCCCATTAAAAAGCAAATCCTCAATTTTCACGTCTTGAATAGCTCGGTACTTCAAAAAGAACTGCTGCTGATGAAATTTATGGCATTGATAAGAGTCCAAATCAAAAATCTTAACTTGGATAAGCAGGATTTTCATTTGATGAAGACCTGGATAGATGGGCATTCACTTTAAACCCATGCCTCTCAGTATCTTGTCCTGAAGTAGTTAAACAAGTTTTGATAGCTACTTCGGACTAGGTAATACTGCTTCTTTTTGTTAAATGAACTATTTCAGGTGTATTATTGCCACTTAAATATGACCTTGCACTCCCAGATACTGTTTCAGGGGATAATTGTGCAAGTAAGCAATATTGATATTTTTCTGAACTATTTACCTCCTTTGTGCATCCAGCCTGTCTTTTGTTTTCATTCCTTTGAAACCTTTCCCCATTCTTCTTTCTGAAACCATTATCTTTGTAGCATAGCAAATGGCTTTTAATAAGTCTAAAATTATGCCAGCAGAAAATTGCCTCATCAAATGTCAATGTGTTCAACTAGGGAAACTCCAGTGAAAACTAGAACTCAGTGCAAATTCTGCAGTTTATTATTTTGTATAAAACTGGAGTTTTCTTTTGTAAAGTTAATGATAAACTCACCTTTAGATCACTGGGCTATACTGTTTTACTAGGAATAAAACTATCATATGACTCAACAATCCTACCACTGGGCATATACCCTGAGAAAATCATAATTCAAAAAGACATGTACCCCCATGTTCATTGCAGCACTATTTACAATAGCTGGGACATAGAAACAACCTAGACGTCCATCAACAGATGAATGGACAAAGAACTGTGGTACATATATACAATGGAATATTACGCGACCATAAAAAGGAATGAATTTGAGTCAGTTGAACTGAGGTGAATGAAACTAGAGCCTGTTATACAGAGTGAAGTAAGTTAGAAAGAGAAAAACAAATACTGAAGAATTGATGCTTTTGAACTGTGGTGTTGGAGAAGGCTCTTGAGAGTCCCTTGGACTGCGAGGAGATCCAACCAGTCAATCTTAAAGGAGATCAGTCCTGAATATTCATTGGAAGGACCGATGCTGAGGCTGAAACTCCAATACTTTGGCCATCTGATGCAAAAAACTGACTCATTGGAAGAGACCCTGATGCTGGGAAAGATTGAAGGCAGGAGGAGAAGGGGAAAACAGGATGAGATGGTTGGATGGCATTACTGACTCGACAGACAAGAGAAAGCTTCAAGAGTTGGTGATGGACAGTGAAGCCTGGTGTGCTGCAGTCCATGGGGTTGCAAAGAGTCAGACACAACGGAGACACTAAACTGAACTGAATACATATATCTAGAAAAATGATACTGATGAACCTATTTGCAAGGCAGGAACAGAGATGCAAATGTAGAGAACAGACTTGTGAATACAACGGGGAAAGGAGATGGTGGGGTGAATTGAGAATAGCACTGAAACATACACATTACCATATGTAAAATAGATAGCTAGTGGGAAGTTGCTATATAAGACAGAGAGCTCAACCCAGTGCTCTGTGACAACCTAAAAGGGTGAGAGGGAGGCTCAACAGGGAGGGAATGTATGTATACTTATGGCTGATTCATGTTGTTTTATGGCAGAAACCAAGACAATATTGTAAAGCAATTATCCTCCAATTAAAAACAAATTAAGAAAACAGAAATACTTCTAATAACATTGGTGATTTTTTAAAACTGGAATTGTCTTCAAAGATGAGCCATCAGCTGAGCTGACTCTATTGTAAACTTTGCTTATGTTCTCAGCAATGTTGGAGCTTAATTTTTTTATGTATGTTTGTTTTGTTCTGTTTTGTTTTTGTTTCCTTAACAGTAATTTACATAACTTCTGTTTGTTTTTATCTTATAACAATGGTATGTTGCTTTGCCACCTTCCAACAAAATCACCTGCAAAAGAGTGTTTAAATATTAAAAAGAAGGATAAAATTATATGTGTGAAATATTGAAGTTTCTGGAAATTTTATGTATAGTCAGGAATGCTAAGAAAATAAATCCAGTTATATCATGATGGTGAAAGTCTTAGAAAAATCAGAACCTATCTATTCTATGGTTATTATTTAGGTATAAAAAAAGGATAAGGTTTAAGACTATATAGCTAGGCAGGAAATAGTTATAGGTAATTGTAAGTTAAAAAGAGGGATGTGTTCTAATGTTTGTACAGTGTAAAAATATCCATTGCTGATTCTTATAAACAGAAAGGCAATAGTTTCATTTAAGTTTTTAAAATTCTGTTCCTCTTTCAAACTGTGATTTTTAATTAATTTCACAATTCCAAAATACAATGCCAGATTGGCTAGTGAATTAGTTGTTATACATGTTTTGAGCAACAGATAGTACTAAAGAATCGATTGTGTTATACTTAAAAATGCTTAATTTTATAAAAGTAAAAAAAATTAACTCTCTGCTTCAGTCACAGACAGGCTCACACCAATCCATAGTAATTTTTCTTTTTTAAATATTATTTGGAGAGCTGAAATTTCTTTTCCTTGTACTTAATTTTCTCCCTTGTTCAGCTCGATTTTTTCCTTCACTCCATGTTTCCCTGTATAGGGTATAAGGACTTCCCTGATGGTCCATTGTTTAAGAATCTGCCTTGTAGTGCAGGAGATGTGGTTTAGATTCCTGGTCAGGGAATAAGATGCCACATACCACGGGTCAAGGGTCAACTAAGGCCATGCCACAACAACTGAGCCTGCATACCACGACCAAAGCCAGAGCATGGCACAAAGAAGATTCTGTTAATACTGGATTTAGGCAAATAAGTAAGTAAATGAAATTTCTCATTCTATAAATTCCTGTCTTAAGTTACCTCACGAAGCATCATTTTAAATGTCCATCCTAGGACCTTCTTCTGGAGTTCTGACCTGTGCCATTTCTGACAATTTAAGCCATTGATTTCCTCTTACTCATTCTTTAGTTTGATCTGTTTGATTGTATACTACAGCTACTAGAACCATAAATAGCAAATAAAGGCTACCACGCAAGATAAGGGCTTCCCAGGTGGCTCAGCGAGTAAAGAATCTGCCTGCCTTTCAGGAGACACAGGAGAGACACAAGTTCAATCCCTGGGTCAGGAAGATCCCCTGGAGGAGGAAATGGCTACCCATTCTAGTATTCTTGCCTGGAGCATCTGTTGGATGGAGGAAGCTGGGGGGCTACAGGCCAGAGGGTTGCAAAGAATTGGATGCAACTGAAACAACTGAGCACAAACACACACAAAATAAAGAGAAAGACTGCAGAGGAAAAGAAAAGAATTTTACATTTGAACAGCTTTAATGGAACGCCTTTCCTGCTTTTTGAACCTGAGGCATTTCACATTTGAACCCTGCATTTCACTTCACACTGAGCTCCACAATTTCTGTGGCTGCCCCTGCCTACTGCTAACCATCTTTCTCATCTCTATGTCATGAACACACTATGTATCCTTGCCTGACAAATCCTACTCCTCATTTTCCTCATCAAAATTTCTACTTACCCCAATTCTTATCCCACTGACTAATAATTCCTCCTGTGTCCTGGTCCTTGCACATTCACTTGATATTTAATAATCCTCTCTCTGCTTCCTTAGCAATCCTAACATAGCTCTCTAGCTAAACTCCTCATACTATGTCATTGTAGTATATTCATTTTCCTTTCTCAGTTAACTGTGAATACATGGAAGTCAAGGTCAAACTTCAGTCCCACTTTTAGTCTAATAAGTAGGCACTCAACGATGCCTAATAGATTAATATGCCATCACGACAAATGCAGAGAATACCATGCAAGGTTTTCGAGCCCCAGGAAGAACAACTCAGACATGTGATTGGGGAATCTGCTCATTAGGAGTGTGGCAGAGGGCTGGGGACTAGTGCCCCATGCAGAAGTTAGTGACAAAACAAAACTTTTCAAGTTTCTCCAAATTGCCAGGGCTGCAGAGATCAGATGGAAGAAACCAAGATTAAAAGTCAACACTCATTTATTGAACACCTGCGTTGTGCCACTGTTCACAGTATTCAATGCACAGCTTCATGGAGAGTAGGTTTCTTCAACCTTGGCATGACCCTGCTGAAATTTTGGACCGACTAGCTCTTTGTGGTGGTGACAGTCTTGTGCCCTGTATGGTGTTTGGCAGCATCACTGACCTCTACTCATTCGATGCCAGGAGAACATTCCCCTAAGAGGAGGCGATCAAAAATGTTTCCAGATTTGTCTTCTAGAGGGCAAAGTGGCCACTATTTGAGAATCACTCAAGTGTGGAGGGCTATGATTTTTTTTAAGTCTTTATTGAATTTGTTACAACACTGTTTCTACTTTATGCTTTTCATTTTTTTGGCCACAGGCATGTGGGATCTTAGCTCTTCAACCAAGGATCAAACCCGCCCCACCTGCATTGGAAGGTAAAGTATTAACCACTGGACCATCAGAGAGGTCTCCAGACCACCGTTTTGATGACAGTGTTTTTTCATCTCAGGCAGAAACTCTTGAGTTCACTGTCTCAGAAGGGAGATGTAGTAGGGTGAAAAATTAGAAAAACTTTCTAGTTTTTCTGGCTTTTTCCCCCAAAAGCTTAAATCCCTGACTGCAGAAAGAATGTGTTGTTAGAGAGGAAGTGTAGGCAATGGCACCACACTCCAGTACTCTTGCCTAGAATATCCCATGGACGGAGGAGCCTGGTAGGCTACAGTCCACGGGGTCGTTAAGAGTTGGAAAACTGAGCGACTTCACTTTCACTTTTCCCTTTTATGCACTGAAGAAGGAAACGGCAACCTACTCCAGTATTCTTGCCTGGAGAATCCCAGGGACAGCGGAGCCTGGTGGGCTGCCATCTATGGGGTCGCACAGAGTCAGACACGACTGAAGCGACTTAGCAGCAGCAGCAGTACCAGTCAAAAGCCAGAGAGAGAGAATCCAGGGGCATGGTTACAAAGTATTAGGCAGAAACATCAAGGACAAAAAAATTAGCCTGCAGAAAAATAGAGATTCCTATGGGCTGACAGGATGAGGGATGGGGAAGGGGCACAGAGAGATCTCTAGATTCTGAAGCAGGGGCACCCCGTGTCCTGATAGTGGAAGCAAGATCTCGGACAGAGTGAGTACTGCTGAGCTTAGGCAGACAGGGCTGCACAACCCTTGCAGATTAAGTATTTAACAAATAAATGACTCACAGAAACAGCAGAGAGAATCAGATTTTGAAGGGGCTTAATGTGGGTTGATATTATGGGCATTTCAACAGCTCCTTCTATGTCCTAAAATTGGAAGATTAGATATTTCTCTGCACTCACATTATATCACTGTGGTATCTCATATAATGCTAGAGTGGTGGGTCACCCCAGCTTTGTGAAGGCCATACAAGGAAGACTAGGTAGACACCCAGCAGCAAAATAGCATTTCCAGTGATAATCTAACAAAATAGACAGACAGATCGATATGAAGATATTGGGCTTGTTGGCTGAAATTGAATTGACTATCTTCTAACTCACTTATGCTCCATCTCCCAAGTTATGTTTCTTATGCCCATTTTAAAGAGAAGTAAGTTGAGTCTCTGCAAGTTGAAGTGATTTGTTCAAGGTTATTAACTTTCATCTAAATGACACACAGTCATTGTGTAACCTCTGACAGGTGCCTTGCTGGATGAGAGAACAATGATGAGACAACACCATCACAGTCCTGGCCTTGTGGAGCAATTAAACACTCACACAAGCCGCTGCAAATTGCAACTTTCAACTAACCCATGATGGGGGAATTTAATCTCATGACAGAGGGCAGAGAATGTGTTCCCTAGGAAGGAATACAATGGAATGTGACCCAGGCAGTGGCTCTCAGACATTTGTGGGCATCAGAATCGCCAGCAGGGATGACTAAAACACACAGTGGTGAGTCTCTCTGCCAAGGTTTCTAAAGGATAGGTTAGGCGCTGACCTAAGAATGTGCATGATTAATAAATTTGCATAGGATCAGGGCTGCTGATGCTGCTGGTCTGACTACTACACTTTGGGAACCACTAAACTTGGTGAGCTGAGCAATGAGTGTGGCAGAAAATAAGACCCTTCTGCTCTTTCATCATTAGAAAGCCCTACCTTTTAATATGAAAAATCTACAAGTGAAATTGCAGTGATTTGCCTTAATCACTCCTAGTACATGGCAGATGGAGGACCATCCTGGTCTTGTAACTTCCGGCCTGGCAATCTCTCTCCTCCCAGTGGGTCAGGCCACTCTGCCATCTCCCACTCTGGGATATATGGATTGCGTTCAGGATTGTGATCCAGAGAAAGGCAAACAGCCACCTTGTTACCTAAAAAGAATGTGAGCCCGCTGTGCCTGGTGTTTCTTCTCGTCTTTGGTTGAGAGAATGCTGACTATTTTAAGAAACGCTTCAGGATATCCTCTTCTCTGAGATGGAGGACTTAATCTTACTGAAAACACATTCCTTCTCTCAAGAGTGCCCTTGAACTAATACAGCAGAAACTCTGACTCCAGTGGGGCTTTCTGAGATGCCTTTGAAGAGGGTGGATTTACTAATCAATACAAATGACAATTTCTCAACTGGCAAGTCAAGCGCAGCTTTGCTGCTTGATTTTTCACAGCCCAAACTTTCAGGACCGGAGCAGAGAGAAGCCACGGATACACACTCTTGATGCAAATACATCAAAGGAGACATTGTTTTAGAGGGACTCAACGTGGGAATCATTGTACGACCAGGAATAAAGTGTACATTCTTAAAAGGTACCTTGGTGTAAACAGTTCAAGACAGAGCTAGTACACATTATGCTTCAGGGTATGAATGAACAACCTCTCACAGAAAAGGAAATTGCTTCTTTTTTCTGTCTCTATCATGTACATGCTCTCTACAGTCACATACACACCATTTGTATATATAGCACATACAATATCAGTTATACAAAAACTATACTTTTCTGTGAGTCTAGATTTTGCCTCTTGTATTCAGTTACTGTATAAATCTGGGTGTAAGTTATCTGGTCTACACTTCAGTTTCCCCATCAGCAAAATGAGAGAACTGGATAAGAGATTGAAAGACTTTTCTGGACAGATAATTCCTGTTTATAGGGGATGGAAAAATATTGCTTAGGCATGCATTTTGTCTTCTAAAATTTCTTCCCATGTATGAAGATTGAAAATTCTTCCTTTTTCACATTATTTTTAAACCCATGCCACTTTTTTAATTAAAATGAAAATCTCACAATATCCTTGAGGGTTATTTAAACCTTAAAAAGAATTGAAATGTGACTGAAATAAATCAAAGAAAAAATACTTTTAGAAGAAAAATCTATTTTGAAATATGGAGATGATATTCCTTGCAATTACATAAAATCAGTAATGATGTGGAGCACGCTTACTCACTGAAGCTTTGGAAGCTCAAATACTATCTAGGTCACTTTCAGCATCTTAACTCTTGGCCTTCTTTGTTTTCAACAGAGTCTCTCCAACTCTCCACAACCCTCCCTCACCCCATGAACCCTTTTATCCTTGCAATCTCTGTAGTGAACTATTTTTTTCCTTTTAATGTTAGCACTAACGGCTGGAAAGATAGAAGGCGTTAATATTTATTGACTCCTTGCTATACCCTCAGTCTGGTATTATGCTGGGTTTTTTATATACATCATCTTTTTAAAAAAATTTTATTGAAGTTAGTTGTTTGACGATACTGTGTTAGTCTCTACTGTACAGCGGAGTGAGTCAGCTATATGCATACATATATCCCCTTTTTTCTGGATTTCATTCCCACTTAGGTCACCACAGAATACTAAGTAGAGTTTCCTGATCTATACAGCAGGTTCATGTTAGATATGTATTTATGCATAGTATCAATCAGGGAGCCTGCTTGGCTATAGTCCATGGGGTCACAAAAGAGTCAAACAAGACTTATATATTAACCAACAACAACAACAATCAATAGTGTATACATGTCAATCCCAATCTCCCAATTCATCCCATCCTCCCCTTCCCCCTTGGTATCCATACATTTATTCTCTACATCTGTGTCTCTATTTATGTTTTGTACATCATCTTATATAATCTTCAGGGCCTTTCTATAGGGGGAAATGAACAATTACCCTTATTTTAAAGGTGAGGAAGTAAGAGCTCAAGGATACTAGAGACGGTGCCATAGGGTATATGAATATCTGCAAGGCTTTCACTAGATTTTGAGTTTCTCTGACTGAGGACTTTGTGCTCTTTCTACCGGTCTACATGGTCTACATAGTAACAATCAAGAGGAAGAGCAGAAAACAAATGTTTATTGCTGACCTACTCCGCTACCCCGTTATTGATTATGTACCATCATTTCTTTTGGTCTGTTTTATTTAAGTCTCAAAAGCAAGATGGGAAGTACTATCTCCTTTTTTTTAAGATAAAGAGAGGTTAAATATCTTAGCCAAGATCATATGCTCAGTATTTCATACAACCGGCGTACAAACACATGTTGTCCAAGTGGTGGCTGACATCTCTGATTGGGGATGGCTTATCATCTACAGTCAGCTAAATACATATCGGGCAATACTCACAATAGCATGTAATGCTCTTTCTCATCCGCTAATATTAATTAACTTTTATAGGCACTTGACTGTGCTGTGCTCCGTCTTTCCATTGTGTCCGACTCCTTGTGACCCAATGGACTGTAGCCCACCAGGCTCCTCTGTCTATAGAATTTTCCAGGCAAGAATACTGGAGTGGGTTGCCATTTCCTCCTCCAGGGGCTTTTCCTGACCTAGGGACCGAACCTGCATCTCCTGCCTCTTTTGCAATAAAAAAATAAGCAGAAGGAAAGAAAACCCTATATAACTTACCTGCCCAGAAATTTTGTTTTAATACACACATTTATACAATGTATATAGATAGTTCTTAATTAACCATAGTACAACTTAAGATTTTGTTCAACTTTATGATGACGTGAAAGAGGTCCATATTCAATAGGAACTCTATTTAGAATTTTTAATTGTGATCTTTTTCAGGGCTATATAGTCGAGGCGTCTTTCATGATACTGGGAAGTGGCAGTCACACTCCCCAGCCAACCAAGTGATCATGAGAACAACCAATCCAAATACTTTCAACCATTCTGTCTGTACCCAGACAACCATTCTATTTTTCACTTTCAGTACAGTATTCAATACATGACTTGAAAGAGTCAACACTTCATTATGTAATCAGCTTGTGTTAGCTAATTTTGCCCAACAATCAGTGTTCTGAGCAAACTTAGGCTCGGCTAAGCTAACATGTTGGGTAGTTCAGTGTATTCAAAGTATTTATGACAGGATATTTTCTTCCTCCAACTCTTTTTTCTTTAATCACAGAGACATTCTTTGGTGCATGATCTAAATAATACTTTATTTCTCTTTCTAAATTAATTTTTTATTGGAGTATAGCTGCTCTACAATGTTGTGTTAGTTTCTACTGAACAGCAAAATGAATCAGCCACACGTATACATATGAAAGTGAAAGTGATAGTCATTCAGTGGAATCCAACTCTTTGCAACCCATGGACTATATATAGTCTGCCAAGCTCCTCTGTCCATGGAATTCTTCAGGCAAGAATGCTATAGTGGGTAGCCATTCCCTTCTCCAGGGAATCTTCCTGACCGAGGGATCAAATCTGGGCCTACCTGCATTGCAGGCAGATTCTTTACCATCTGAGCCACCAGGAAAGCTCATATCCCCTCCTTTTTGGATTTCTTTCCCATTCAGGTAAAAACAGAGCATTGAGTGCTGACCTCTCTGTGGTGTACAATGGGTTCTCGTTAGTTATATATTTTATACATAGTATCAATAGTGTATATGTGTCAATACCAACCTTCCAATTTCTCCCCCATCCCCCTTGATTGTTGTTGCTGTTCAGTTGCTCAGTCCGGTCTGACTCTTTGCAACCCCGTTGACTGCAGCATGCCAGGCTTCCCTGTCCATCACCATCTCTCAGAGCTTGCTTGAACTCATGTCCATTGAGTCAGTGATGCCATCCAACCATCTCATCCTCTGTTGTCCCTTCTCCTACTGCCTTCAATCTTTTCCAGTGTCAGGGTCTTTTCTAATGATTCAGCTCTCTGCATCAGGTGACCAAAGTATTGAAGCTTCAGCTTCAGCGTCAGTCCTTCCAATGAATATTCAGGATTGATTTCCTTGAGAATTGACTGGTTTGATCCATGTGTTTTTCTCAACATCTGTTCCTCTATTTCTGCTTTTCAAATGATCTTCTATACCATTTTCCTAGATTCCACATATATGTATTAATACAAAATGTTTGTAATACATTAATAATGAAGGAGGCCAACTTGCTTTTAAGTATGAAGATATGAGGGTTTTTTTTTCCCCTCTGTTTTTCCCTTTTCTCTCCCCGCATTGAAATAGCTTTCTCTGTACTTCACTGCCTCCCAGGTGATTCATAGTGACAGAAGGCAGAATATCCTATGGGTCTTTCTGCCTCCCTCCTAAAAATAATCCAATACCCTGGAGGAATAGTAAAGGCTTTGGGAGGAGGTAGAAGGGAAGGAAGGAAAGAGTGTTTCTTGGTAGAAGCGGGGAAGCTTGAAAGGAGGAGGAGAATACAGCTATGGAGTAGTGTCCAAGCAATTAAGATCCTTGATAGAAACACAGAGAGCTGGCAGGATGTCGACAGGGCATAAACAACCCCAGAGATGTGATTCCCATCCTCACCAAACTGTCCTATGTTCCCAAAGAAGCACAGAAGCTGTACAGGACCACCAAAACCGAAACGATCATGGTTACAGGAGAAAGGCAGGTCTCTGCATTATGGATAGATACACAATGACACCCCAGAGGAGAAGGACAATACGATGCCTGGGGTAAAACCCTGGTACCCACGGCAAAAACCTAGGGAGCGACCCCAAGAATGGCCAAGTTCAATTTACCTACCATTACTGCAATATTGAGGTTCAAAATCAGGTTGTATATTTAAAAGTATAGAAATGTGATAGTTCATACACTTTCTTGAATACATATTTTATATATTTGGCTCCCCTGGGTCTTAGGTGTGGCATGCGGGGTCTTCCATTTTCACTGCGGCATGCAGGACCTTTAGTTGTGGCATGTAGGATCTAGTTCCATGACTAGGGATCAGACCTGGGCCCCCTGCATTGGAAGCACAGAATCTTTACCATTGGACCACCAGGAAAGTCCCTACTAGCTCATACTCTTTTTTTTTTTTATCTCATACTCTTAACAAATAAAAATGTGATTGTTGGCAAAAAAAGTAGAAATGTAATATCACTTACTGAATTTGTTGACTGAGATGTATACTACTGCATACCTTCACAGGAAAATCGTCAGCTCTCAAATCATATTCATCTCTATTCTGCCTATATTAGAGAAGTTCTGATATTGGAGCTGGGAGACTAACAGGAGAATTAACATTTGGGAATAGGCCTTTCTTCTCCTTGGCACTTTATGTAATGTCAACTTTTAAAATATCTTTAGTTTTTGGCTCTGTGCCAGTCAAGAAATGATGCTCTAGACAGGTGTATTGAGTTGTCCAACATCACACAGTTCAGCAGCAGTGCCTGGGTTTCCACCCAGATCCATCTGGACTCTAAACTCCTTGTTTGATTTTCCACTCCAACTCCAAAGTACCTAAGACCCATATTCTGGGACTTTATTAAACAGTTATTTTACAGTTCCATAATCTCTAGTGTTCTGCCATCAATTCACTCTGTTATATCACCCAGAATTTTTCAAGCTACATATATTAAATCAGCATAAAACATAGCCACATATGTAGCAGAACCCATTTATGCATCACTGCCTTGTCATGGCAAAGGGGCTTACATAACTCAATGAAGCTACAAGCCCTGTCTCACCCAAGAGACAGCTCTTACTGAAGAGTTCTGACAAAACATGGTCCACTGGAAGAGGAAATGACAAACCAGTCCAGTATTCTTGTTGTAAGAACACTCTAAACAGTACGCAAAGGCAAAATTATATGAACCAAAATATGAGCCCTCCAGTTTGAAAGGTGTCCAATATGCTACTGAGGAAGAGCAGAGGGCAACTACAAATAGCTTCAGAAAGAATGAAACAGCAGATTTAAAGCAGAAATGACACTCAGCTGTGCTATGGTTTTTCCAGTAGTCATGTATGGATGTGAGAGTTGGACCATAATGAAGAGTGAGCACTGAACAATTGATGCTTTCAAACTGAGGGGCTGGAGAAGACTCTTGAGAGTCCCTTGGACAGCAAGCAGATTAAACAAAATCAAACTTGTCAATCCTAAAGGAAATCAACCCTGAACATTCACTGGAAGAACTGATGCTGAAGGTGAAACTCCAATACTTTGGCCACCTGATGCAAAGAGCTGACTCATTGGAAAAGACTCTGATATTGGGAAAGATTGAAGGCAAAGGAGAAGGACAACAGAGGATGAGATGGTTGGATGGCATCACCGACTCAAAAGATATGAATTTGAGCAAACTCCATAAGATAGTGGAGGACAGAGGACTAGGTGTGCTGCAGTCCATGGTGTTACAAAGAGTCAGATATGACTTAGTGACTGAAAAACAACAGTAGATTTAGCACAAGTGATCTGTGAAATATCCCACAGGAAAGAAAAGTTTCCACTACCACAGGTTCAAGTATTCAAGTCTTAGTCACTATAATAACATGCTAGAACAAAGACTATTCCTGGAAAGAGGAAGGAAAGTTAATAAATAGGGTTCCAGGAATGTATGGTCCAAAAGCAATCCCTTTGCCTCTTCCCCTGGCTGACTGCCCTTATGCACCCTGAATTAGCAGTCAGTCTCACAATCATACAGCAATGAAAAGGAATTGCAGTCAATGAGGGTCCAATAACAGGAATACAATTGGCCAACAGTTTGCATAATATTTTTGTTCCTGAAAGGGCTTTATTACCATCAAGCCTATAAGCAAGCATGAAGTCCAGGTGACTGCTGTGAGGTTGGATCAATTAAAGTTTGAAAGCCTTCTTTATTTGCTTGGATGCATAGTTCAGAGTGCAACACATTATCATTTGTCACTCACAAGTGCTTTTGCAAAATTTCCCTCTGAAGTAGCAGAGGAACTATTCCTTAGAGAAAACAGGCCACACAAGACATTTGAAAGTTTAGTTATTTTTAGTGATGTTGAGTGGATATCTCTTGCTGAAACTAAGAAAAGCAATGCTTTTACTCTCTTCCTATGAGCCAGAAAAGAAAGAATTAGATTTCTGAAACATCTCTGATTATCCAGCTTTCTTCTATTCAATCACATTAAGGTTTAAACCAATGAGGAAAGAACTTAAAGATGATTTTGTGTTTCCTGCAAAAAAAGGTTATACTTTTAAGAAAGGTGTTTTTATTTAACCAACCTCTGTTTGGAAAAAATCATCCCAGTTTGGGTAGACATGTCACAAACCAGTCTGTTTCCCTGACACTGGCAAAGGACTTAGTATGCTGCCTAGTAAGCACTCAAAATATGTTGGCTGTTAAATGCCAGGTGAGAAAGAAAAGGCCAAAACAACTTGTGAAGACTTATAAAGACCAATCTGGAACGTTCCATGCTATCTACAGAGTTAGTCCAAATTCTCCATCTCTTTCAATTCATATGAAGCTTACTCTGAGTATTTACAATTCTCAGATCTGTATTTTCTAGGCTTTTATTATATATTGATGCACCCTTTTCTTTATTATACACTAGATTTTTGAGTTAATTGTTTTTAATTGTATCTATACATAAGTCTTATTTCTATTAGTTGCACATCTTCTATTGTAACTCTATTTTGGCTTTGCCCAGAGGAAGTTACTAAACTGATGGTTCTGGCATGGAAGAAAGATGAGTACAGTGAAATGGCCACAGAATCATTCCCCTACATCCACTTTACTCTAGGCTTGTGGGGTTGGGATGCTGGGAGGGATTGACTATCCGATGAAAACCTAGGAGATATGGGACTTTCCTGGGGTCCAGTGGTTAAGACTTTGCCTTCCAATGCCGAGGGTGCAGGTTCGATCCCTGGTTGGGGAGCTAAGATTAAAATTAGTGATGATCTCATATAGAAATGTTCCTTAAATTTTCACTCTTATGACCTAAGTTTTTTACTAGAATTCATTTGACTCCTATACCAATATTTGTTCCTTTCCAACTCAGCCTCTGCTTTCCTACAGGTGAACCATTCTAAAATGCTACTTTCATGATAGTATAGAAAGTGAAAAAAGTGAAAGAGTTAGTTGCTCCGTTGTGTCTGACTCTTTTTGACCCCATGGACTGTAGCCAGTAAGACTCCTCTGTCCATGGGATTCTCCAGGCAAGAATACTGGAGTGGAAAAGAGAATACTGCAGTGGGTAGTCCTTCCCTTATCCAGAGTATTACCCTAGTCTAAACCATGCAATGGTGCCCCACTAATTAAACCTTTCATGCTTTCCCCTCCCTGGCTTCAAGATCCATCACAATTGAGACTTGAATGCTCTAGCTTTATCTTCAGTTTCTCACCAAGTGTCATAAATATCTGTCAGTTTAGTCCCTTTAAGTATTCCCTGATGCCTGCTACTTTTCACCTTCAGATGTCTACTCTTTTCATTTTTTCCTACTGAGAATTCCCTTCTTAATCAAGTTCTATCACTCTTTTGTTGGAAAAATATCTTCTCCTTCATTGTCATGTGAACCTAAAGTCATTTCTCTTCACAAAAGACACTGAGCTTATTTTCCCCCTGTCAATAATTTCCCAGCCTGGCAGGCCACCAGAATTACCTGTGGATATTTTTGAAAGTGCAATTATATGTCTCCAACTCCAGAGGTTACAATTCAATATATCTGCAGTAAGATCCATGAATCTTTGCTGATAGAAAAAAATATGTATATAAAACCAGGTGACTTCTGATGATCAACCAGGTTCAGAAATCACTCCGCTGGAACATTTAATTATTTTGCCCTAATGGCTTCCTTTTCATTTTATCATCATTATCATCATCATCATTTTGTCATTTCATGTATCACAAAAATATCCTTGATGGGTGGGTATGTTTCATCCATCAACGTAAAATTTATTGAAGGCATTTAAATCTTTTCTGATTTAAATGATGGATATGTTGTGACTTAGTAATAATATATTTGATAATTATTTTGACTTTTTTCTTGTACTCAAAGAATACATATATGAAAATATGTCTTATTCTAACAATAAACAAAAATTCCATTTGATCGTACTGTGGAGATTTCCAGATTAGAATATGAAATTGTTTAGCTAACATGCCTTTCCTTTACTAAGAGAAAGACAAGAATATCTATTACGTGAAAACTTTTAGGAACTTTTAACAGAGCTTTATTCTTGTATCATGCTGGTCTCACAAAATATTTTCACAGGTACAAACATGTGGGCTCCTTCTTGATAAACTCATTTGAAATCCCAGTTGGAGACGTGTATTCTGTACAGCTTTGATATAGGTGAAAATCCACGTGTGCAAATTGTGTTCATGAGAAAAGAACCAAAGTGAAAATGAGCGTTAGTCTTCAAAAGGTTGTATGTTTTTTGGAAAATGATAAAAAAAAAAAAGATGGTGTTCATTAGAGTAAAAAAGAAGAAAAATGTTTTGAACTATCATAAGACAGGGGCAAAAATGATGAGAAAGAGGTGAGAGAAAAAAGAAAGAGAAAATGAGAAGACAAGGAGAAAACTTAAAGAAATATTAAGGTAAAGGTAATTTAAAAGGAAGGATAAAAGGGAAAGTGAACAATATCATCAAGGGTCTTCATGGGCTGTAGACATCCACATGGGGAATACTCAACCTTATAAAAATTATAGCTTATTCCAACTCAAGTGTCTTCAAGTAAAATAATGCAAAATAATGGATACAGTATTGGCAATTGGAGGGCACTCTGTAAGTAAGGAGCTCAGAATTTAGTTTTATTAGCATCACCGTGTATCTGCTTCTGATCATGACTCTTGATGTTATTAGGGACATGGGCCCTAGAAATTCTTGATTCTGTCTTTGTTGAGTCCCTCGACACTGACTTCTTAAGGAGTGATATTCATAAAGAGAACAAACATGAGGAAGAATCTTAAAAGAGGAGTAACAAATGGAAATCAGTATAGCTCTTTATTAGGGGGAGATTTTGCAACTGAGGCAACAAAGCCACTCTGACTAAAAGGAATGGTCACAGGCACAAGGCAGGAAAACAGAATGAAGAGGGGCTGAGTCCAAGGACAATTGCCAGCCATGCAGATACAGTCATCTGAACACCAAATGTTCCATTATAGTAACATCATGACACTTAGACATAATTTTCCCTCTAAAAAGTATACCAGCAATGACTTTTGATAATTACCAAAGGAATTATCATTTCAAGATTGATGTGTGAATTGAAGCGGGCTTATAAGCACCTGCCAAAGCAGGCAAGAAAAGAACCACTTACTGCCAAGACTTGCTTCCTGTGCTTCAGTCATATTTTATAACTGTTTTGGCGCCTGTCCTAATAGTCAAGTGAGTTTAATTCCCAGCAACACTACATGTAAGGTGTGCAGACACAAACTTGGAATGCTAAGATAGAAAATCCAATACAGATCTTAACAGAGTTTATGGAAAAAGCAAAGCTCGTGTACAGAGCAGAAGGTGGCTAAATGTCAGTGCAGACTTGTGGGTGGATATGGATTGTGTGCAGAGATTCAGGGTAACCCCAATTCTCCAGAATAGGGCAAAAAAAAGTTAGGAACAACATCTGGATGGCATAAAGGGACTTCACTGAGTTTATTTGCTTTGTAACACAGAGGAGGCCCTCAAGCTATCAGTAAGGGCCAATTTATTTGTAATTTAGATACACATTTCAGTTAAGCTATTATCAGATTCCAAAGCTAGAACAGCTCAGAGTAAACTAGAAGTTGAGGTGGAGAAAGGCTGCTATAAGAAAGCACAAAAGTTACAGAAAATTAAATCACGTAAGCACTCCAAAGTCTGTCAAAATAATTCAAAATGTAAGAAGTCTGGGTTTATTTACTGCAGTTGCTAAAAGTTATACAGAACTCTTGACTCAAAGTTCTTTGAATTATCATAGATTGACTTGGGTCATCACAAAGTGCAATCTATTTATGCTTGTCTGTGAATTACAGCTCAATTACAAACACAGCTCAAATACAAACACATATAGATAGAAAATGAGAGGGAAACATATGTATCTAAGCATTCAGACTCAACCTGAAATTTAAATATTAAAGAAATCACCAAAATATTTCATATAAATAATGTTTAAAAAGATAAACATTATCTAAAACTTGTTATCTAAGGAAGTTTTCAATTTGATAAATTTCCAAAAAAAAATGTATAACCATTTTTCCTTGTTATCTTCTTCTTTCTGGAACTGATAGATATTTTCCCTTGAGTAAAGAAGCAAAATATTTATACACTGAAAAACACAAATCATAGTTGAATGAAATTAAAGATGCCACAAATAAATGGAGACACATTCCATGTCCATGGTTTGGAAATCCAGTATTGTCGAAATGTCTAAACAACTCATTGTAATTTACAGATTCAATGCAATCCATATCAAGATCTCAATGGCATTTTTTTTTGGCAGAAAGGGAAAAAAAAAATCCTAAAATTCATAACCTAAATAACCAAGACAAACTTGAAAAAGAAAACAAAAATTCAGACCTCAGAGTTCCTGGGTTCAAAACACATTAAAAGGTACAGTAATCAATATGGTATGGTACTGGCATTAAAAAATCATACAGAACATAATTTTGATTTTATGATTTTTTATTTTTATACAATCAAAATCATGTTCTGTGGACAGAGGAGCCTGGCAGGCCATGGTCCATGGGGTTGCAGAGAGTTGGACACAACTGAAGTGACTAAGCACACAAGCGTATAGAACATAGAGTTCAGAAATAAACCCAAGCACATATAGTCAATGATCTTTGACAAAGGTGATGAGGCTCCACAATGAGGAACAGACAATCTCTTCAAATGATGTTGAAAAAAAACTGGACTTCTACATGCCAAAGAAAGAAAGTGAACTTTATTTTGTACCATCCACAAAAATCAACTCAAAATGGATTAAAGACTTAAGTATAAGATCTTAAATTATAAAACTCCTAGAAGAAAACATAGGGGAGACTTCATGAGATTGGTTTTGGCAATGACTTCTTGGCTAATGCACCAAAAGCAAGTACAACAAAAACAAGAATGGACAAATGAGACTACCTCAAACTAAAAAGCTCCTGCATAGTGTATGAAATAATCAACAGCTTGAAAAGGCAATCTGCATAATGGGAGGACATACTTGAAAGGCTTATATATGATAAAAGGGTAAAATTCAAAATATATAGGCAAATGCAACAATTTAATAACAACAAAAAATAATAATAATCCAATTAATGCATGAATAGACATTTCTGAAAAGGAAATATTCAAATGACCAACAGGTATCGGGAAAGTTGCTCAACATTAATCATCAGGGAAATGCAAATCAAAACCACAATAAGATACAAAATCATACGTGTCTATGTAGACTAGGATGGCATATACGTGTGTGTGTGTGTGTGTGTGTGTGTGTGTGTGTGTGTAAACAGAAAACAATGCATGTGGTGAGGATGTGGAAAATTTGGTACCCTTGTGCAATCTTGGTGAATGCAAAATCGTGTAGCTGCTGTGGAAACAATGTACAGATTTCTCAAAATACTAAAACTAGAACCATAACAGGGCCCAGCAATCCTGTTTCTTCTTGGTATTTATCCAGAAGAATCAGAATCTCAAACAGATAATTGTACTCCCATGTACACTGCAGCATAATTCACAACAGCCAAAAGGTGGAAACAGCCTGAATGTCCATCAGCAGATGAATGGATAAGCAAAAGGTGGTTCATGCATGCTATGGAATACTATCTAATGTTCAAAAAGGAAATTCTGTCATGTATTACAATAAATGAATCCTGAGAACATTATGCTAAGTGAAGATAATAACAGAAACAAAAACTGCATGATGTCACTTATAAGTTCAGTTCAGTCGCTCAGTTGTGTCCCACTCTTTGAGATCACATGGACTGCAGCATGCCAGGCCTTCTGTCCATCACCAACTCCTGGAAACCTATTCAAACTCAGGTCCATCGAGTTGGTGATGCCATCCAACAATCTCATTCTCTGTTGTCCCCTTCTTCTCCCGCTTTCAATCTTTCCCAGTATCAGGTTCTTTTCCAATGAGTCAGTTCTTTGTATCAGGTGGCCAAAGGACTGGAGTTTCAGCTTCAGCATCAGTCCTTCCAATGAATATTCAGGACAGATTTCCTTTAGGATGGACTGGTTGGATCTCCTTGCAGTCCAAGGGACTCTCAAGAGTCTTCTCCAACTCCAGAGTTGAAAAGAATCAGTTCTTCAGGGCTCAGCTTTCTTTATGGTCCAACTCTCACATCTATAAATAACTACTGGAAAAACCATAACTTTGACTAGACAGACACCTACTAGTTAGCAAAGTAATGTCTCTGTTTTTTAATATGCTGTCTAGGTTAGTCATAGCTTTTCTTTCAAAGAGCAAGCGTCTTTTAATTTCATGGCTGCAGTAACCATCTACAGTGATTTGGAGCCCCAGAAAATAAAGTCTGCCACTGTTTCCATTCCTTAGCTATTTATTTGCTGTGAAGTGATGGGACCAGATGCCATGATCTCAGCTTTCTGAATGTTGAGCTTTAAGCCAATTTTTTCACTCTCCTCATTTCACTTTCATCAAGAGGCTCTTCAGTTCTTCTTTGCTTTCTGCCATGAGGCTGTTGTCATCTGCGTATCTGAGATTATTGATATTTCTCCCGGCAATCTTGACTCCAGGTTCTGCTTCATCCAATCCAGCATTTCTCATGATGTACTCTGCATATAAGTTAAATAAGAAGGGTGACAATATACAGCCTTGACATACTCCTTTCCCGATTTGGAACCAATCTGTTGTTCCATGCCCAGTTCTAACTGTTGCTTCTTTAACTGTTGCTTCTTGTCCTGAATACAGATTTCTCAGGAGGCAGGTAAGGTGGTCTGGTATTCCCATCTCTTTAAGCATTTGCCAGAGTTTGTTTTGATCCACACAGTCAAAGGCTTTTGTGTGGTCAATAAAGCAGAAGTAGATGTGTTTCTGGAACTCTCTTGCTTTTTCGCTGATCCACTGGATGTTGGCAATTTGATCTCTAGTTCCTCTGCCTTTTCTAAATCCAGCTTGAACATCTGGAAATTCATGGTTCATGTACTGTTGAAACCTGGCTTGGAGAATTTTTAGCATTAATTTGCTAGCGTGTGAGATGAGTGCAATTGTGCGGTAGTTTGAGCATTCTTTGGCATTGCCTTTCTTTGGGATTGGAATGAAAACTGCCTTTTTCCAGTCCTGTGGCCACTGCTGAGTTTTCCAAATTTGCTGGCATATTGAGTGCAGCGCTTTCACAGCATCATCTTTTAGGAATTGAAATAGCTCAACTGGAATTCCATCACTTGCACTAGCTTTGTTCGTAGTGATGATTCCTTAGGCACACTTGACTTCCCATTACAGGATATCTGGCTCTATGTGAGTGATCACACCATCGTGGTTATATGGGTCATGAAGATCTTTTTTGCATAGTTCTTCTGTGTATTCTTGCCACCTCTTCTTAATATCTTCTGCTTCTGTTAGGTCCATACCATTTCTGTCCTTTATCAAGCCCATCTTTGCATGAAAAGTTTCTTTGGTATCTCTGATTTTCTTGAAGAGATCTCTAGTCTTTCCCATTCTATTGTTTTCCTCTATTTCTTTGCACTGATCACTGAGGAAGGCTTTCTTATCTCTCCTTGCAATTCTTTGGAACTCTCATTCAAGTGAGAATATCTTTCCTTTTCTCCCTTGCCTTTAGCTTCTCTTCTTTTCTCAGCTATTGTAAGGCCTCCTCGGACAACCATATTGAATTTCTTTTTCTTGTGGATGGTCTTGATCACTGACTCCTGTACAATGTCATGAACTGCTGTCCATAGTTCCTCAGGCACTCTGTCTATCAGATCTGATCCCTTGAATCTGTTTATCACTTCCACTGTATAATCATAAGGGATTTGATTTAGGTTATACCTGAATAGTCTAGTGGTTTTCCCTACTTTCTTCAATTTAAGTCTGAATTTGGCAATAAGGAGTTCATGATCTGAGCCACAGTCTGCTCCCGGTCTTGTTTTTGCTGACTGTATGGAGCTTCTCCATCTTTGGCTGCAAAGAATATAATCAATCTGATTTCGGTATTGACCATTTGGTGATGTCCATATGTAGAGTCTTCTCTTGTGTTGTTGGAAGAGGGTGTTTGCTATGACCAGTGCATTCTCTTGGCAAAACTCTATTAGCCTTTGCCCTGCTTCATTCTGTACCCCAAGGGCAAATTTGCCTGTTACTCCAGGTATCTCTTGACTTCCTACTTTTGCATTCCAGTCCCGTATAATGAAAAGGACATATTTTTGGGGGTGTTGGTTCTAGAAGGTCTTGTAGGTCTTCACAGAACTGTTCAACTTCAGCTTCTTCAGCCTTACTGGTTGTGGCGTAGACTTGGATTACTGTGATACTGAATGGTTTGCTTTGGAAACGAACAGAGATCATTCTGTTGTTTTTGAGATTGCATCCAAGAACTGCATTTCAGACTCTTTTGATTATGATGGCTACCCCATTTCTTCTAAGGGATTCTTGCCCACAGTAGTAGATATAATGGTCATCTGAGTTAAATTCACCCATTCCAGTCCATTTTAGT
Organism: Okapia johnstoni; assembly: GCA_024291935.2. NCBI lineage: Eukaryota > Metazoa > Chordata > Mammalia > Artiodactyla > Giraffidae > Okapia > Okapia johnstoni. The sequence goes on along the minus strand of CM044325.1, from coordinate 9,516,927 downwards.
TCGCTGATTCCTAAAATTTCAATGTTCACTCCTGCTTATCTCCTGTCTGACCACTTCTATTTTGCCTTGAATCATGGACCTAACATTGCAGGTTCCTATACAATATTGTTCTTTACAGCATTGAACTTTACTTCCATCACCAGTCACATCCACAACTGGGTGTTGTTTTTGCTTTGGCTCCATCTCTTCAATATTTCTGGAGTTATTTCTCCCCTGTTCTCCAGTAGCATTTTGGGCACCTACCGACCTTGGGAGTTCACCTTTCAGTGTCCTATCCTTTTTGCCTTTTCATACTGTTTATGGGGTTCTCAAGGCAAGAATACTGAAGTGGCTTGCCATTCCCTTCTCCAGGAGACTACGTTTTGTCAGAATTCTCCACCATGACCCATCTATCTTGGGTGGCCCTACAGGGCATGGCTCATAGTTTGATTGAGTTAGACAACTCTGTGGTCCATGCAATCAGTTTGATTAATTTTCTGTGATTGTGATTTTCATTCTGTCTGCCTTCTGATGAATAAGGATAAGAGGCTTATGGAAGCTTCCTGATGGGAGAGATTGACTGAGGGGGAAACTGAGTCTTGTTCTGATGGGCTGGGCCATGCTCTGTAAATCTTTAATCCAATTTTCTGTCGATTGGTGGGGCTATGTTCCCTCCCTGTTACTTGACCTGAGACCAAACTATGGTGAAGATAATGGCGACCTCCTTCAAAAGGTCCAGTGCATGCCTTGCTACACTCAGTGCCGCCTACCCTGCAGCAGGCCACTGCTGACCCATGCCTCCTCTGGAGACTCCTGAACAATCATGGGCAAGTCTGGATCAGTCTCTTGTGGGGTCACTGCTCCTTTATCCTGGGTCCTGTTGTGCACAGGTTGTGTTTGTGCCCCCCAAGAGTCTGTTTCCCCAGTCCTGAGTAAGTTCAGGTGGCTCTATGGTGGGGTTAATGGCGACTTCTTCCAAGAGGGCTGATGCCATACCCAGGCCTGCTGCTCTCAGAGCACCTGCCCCTGCGGCAGGTCACTTATAAGAGGTATATGAAATAATCAAATTCATAGAAGCAGAAAGTTGATTGGTAGTTGCCAGGGACCACAGGGAGGTAGAAATGGGGAGTTGTTCAATGCAGAATTTTAGTCATGAAAGATGAAAAAGTTCTAGGGATCTGACGTATGATGATATAAATATAGTTAACAATGCTGTGTAGTACACATAGAAATCTGTTAAGATTTCATGATATTTGTATTTTATCACAGTTTTTAAAAAGAATATTAATTGAAAAACACACTTTAGAATAAAATTCAGTGTATACGTTGTCAAAGAAAAGCATGTGAATATGAGAACATGAAACATGAGTATTTTTTTCAGGATTGATGGCTTATATACATTAAACATTCATATGCATGAACACATATACACACATGCATGCATGCAGCTATACACACACACACTTTTTATCACATTGATGCTTTATTTTGGACACGTTCCAATCTATATTCCTAAAATTCAAGATTCAGAATAAGCACAATAGTTGATAGTGTCTGATCATGCAGAGGACTTTCTATTCTAGATACCATACTTGTTTTAAACCTTCATAAATCAGTCTATATTTGTTAATTATAACTGCATACATTTCCATAAACTCTTTATCAGTGCAACAGTTAGTGTGTCATCATATCAAGCTTGGGGTATAGTTCTTAGACATGGGATTCCACAAACCTGAATTCTGCATCCAGTCTCTTTACAAAATAAATCTGGCATATATTGCTTTTGATCACTAGTTTCATTAATACTGGGTTGAAATGTGTCTCTAGTTACCCATCCCAAGCTATTTGGAACATCACAGTCTTACTCACACCAGTATTTGATGGATGACCTTAATCTTCATTTGATTAAAATAAACAAACCCCAACAGACACTAGTCTCTCTTTCTATAATAAGTTGAGAGCAGTGTTTTCATAGCATTAAATAAATCTGCTAAGTTAGAAAGGTGAGGACATTTAAAATTTTATGCCTGATAGAACCTGCTAAAATTGGCTTTAATTGACAGTCTTCAAAAGTTACATTCAAATTTAACGTAATTCCCTGTTATATTAGAAGAAACATTCTATAACTCTAGAAATTTGAGATAATCTATTCTAATGGATCTCTGTGGTTCTTTGGATATTTGTTGAAGCATTAATAAATGCCTGTCACAATAAATGTTGGACACATAAACATCCCACCACTCAAATAAGTGAAGTAAAGTCCGTATATAATTATCTAAGCCTGGAGTCTAATTCTATTTTAAATATAAATCAAAGCAATTTTTGCAAGCTTTAAAAATGCATGAACTTTAAAGGGAATGAAACCACCATATAAGTCAGAGGAACATGTTATTCTGTTGTGTTCAGATAAGCAATAGTTATCTATTACTTCAAAATTCCTACTCATGATTTTTCTATCACCACTGCCATGGACTTGCATTTGCAGTTGTCTTATTTTCAACAACTCTACATATAAGTGGAGGCATCTGATTGTTCTATTGTATTTTCTAGGATGGAAGAGTCTAGATATTTATATATCAACATAATAATATTTACTTTTTAAATTTTCAAATATTTTTCATGTGGACTATTTGTAAAGTATTTATTGAATTTGTTACAATATTATTTCTGTTTTATGGTTTGTTTTTCTGGCCTCAAGGCATATGGGACCTTAGCTCTCTGATCAAGGATTGAATCCACACCCCCTGTATTAGAACACAAAGCTTCAACCACTGGACAGCCAGGGATGTCCTGTAACACACATTTTTAAAACTTAATTTTCTTGATTTCTTCTCCAATTACAGTTAGATGGCTATGTTTATTATTAATGATTGTGTGTGAGGTAGATAACAGGAACCAAGTATTTCACTTTAAGATAGGAAAAGGGGTAGTTTATTTGATACTTGTTATATAAAGGGGGCATTAGGGCTCAAAGATCCCGTAAGTATATGGCTTACATATTGTCCTATGGCTGTCCTAAGGTCTGGAATCTATTCAGAATTACTGTAGCATCACAGTCAAGGAAGTGATCATCGATTCAGCATCTTTCCTAGCCTTATGTGAACTACTTGCTTGCAAATTATCTTAAAATATTTCTTAATTCTGGATTCTTTATTATGAGGTAGACGGAGCATATTATCATACTTGCCCAGGACAGGTTAGTGTACAGCTTTTATAAATAATAAAATTCCTGTAATATTTTATCTTTTTCTTATAGTCATAAGGGTATGGATTTGAAAGGTAAATGTTAATGTCATCCTTCTTCTTGAAAAAAAAGTAAAGAATATAACTTACTGAGGACTCAAGAGCTCTTTTGCAATAAAGAGTCAGACTCTATTTTCAATGCTTAATTGCTGACAAAATCCAAAATCCCATACCACCATCTTTTCCACTTGCCCCAACTGAACAAGTCAATAAGAATATTCATGCACTTTCTTGTTTGGCACAGGCAGGAAGTTCTTACCACATGCACTGGGCTGAATTCATGTCCATCAGGAACCTCAGAATGTGACTGTTTTCAGAAACGGGATCTTTGCAGATGTAACTGACTAAGTTGAAATGAATTCATACTGGATTAGGGTGGGTCCTTAATGCAATAAGACTGAGGTCTTTACAAAATAAGGAGAAAGAAGGCCACATGATGGTGGAGACAGAGATTGGAGTGAGGCAGCCACTAGCCAAAAAATGCCAAGATTTTCTAGCAACCACCAGAGACTTGGAGAGAGGCATGGAACAGATTTTCTCTGATTCCCCACAATGAACTAACCATACTGTCACTGACATCACAGAAGTGATTTTAAACTTCTAGCCTCCATAAATGTCAGAGAAAAAGTTTCCGGTGTTTAGGCCACCTGGTTTCTGACAATTTGTTACAAGGATTAAGGACTAAGATACCATGCGTTCCCTGGCCCTTGCATAAGAAATCTTACCCTGGACACATCATCTAAGCATAAGAAATCCAAAGCCAGAGAGCCTTCCTTTTTCTTTCAAGTCATTTTTGGATTTACTTGGGAGCCTGCTCTGCTAGCCCCAGAAAGCTTCATTACATGATGAAGTTGGTAAATCTCTTTATACCCTCTTGGTGGGATGATGTGTGGCATTATCATCCTCAATATAAGAACCAAACTTGGGTTGGAGGTTTATCCCACTTCCACCCCAACGACTACGTTGCTGTTGTTGTTCAGTCACGAAGTCATATCTGACTCTGTGACCACATGGACTGCAGCACACTAGGCTTTTCTGTCCTTCACTATCTCTGGGAATTTGTTCAAATTCATGTCCATTGTGTTGGTGATGCTATGTAACCATCTCATCGTCTGTCACCTTCCCCCTCTTCCCCACCACTGCCCTCAATCTTTCCTAGCATCAGGGTCTTTTCCCATGAGTCGGCACTGCACATCAGGTGGCCAAAGTATTGGAGCTTCAGTGTCAGTCATGCCAATGAATATTCAGGGCTGATTTCTTTTAGGATTCACTGATTTGATCTCCTTGTGGTTCAATGAACTTTTCAGAATCTTCTCCAGTGTCACAGTTCAAAAGCACCAATTCTTCGACGCTACATTACCTGTCTTCTAAGTCAAGTTCTGACACTGAATGACTACGATAAGTCCCCTACGTATGATCAAGTTCCATTCTGAATGCAAATCCATTAAATCTCATTGTTCATATGTCCAACAAAATTAGCCTAGGTACCAGACTAACACAATTGGCTATATAGTACTGTATTGTAATAGGTTTATAATAATATTCACACTAATAATGCATAAAAACAAACACAAAAAATAGAGAAAACATTTTTAATCTTATAATATCTTTAAACCATCCCCAAGAAAAAGAAATGCAAAAAAGAAAAATGGCTATCTGAGGAGGCCTTACAAATAGTTGAGAAAAGAAGAGAAGCAAAAAGCAAAGGAGAAAAGGAAAGATATACCCATTTAAATGCAGAGTTCCAAAGAATAGCAAGGAGAGAGAAGAAAGCTTCCATCAGTGATCAATGCAAAGAAATAGAGGAAAACAACAGAATGGGAAAGACTAGAGATCTCTTCAAGAAAATCAGAGCTACCAAGGGAACATTTCATGCAAAGATGGGCACAATAAAGGACAGAAATGGTAGAGACCTAACAGAAGCAGAAGATATTAAGAAGAGGTGACAAGAATACACAGAAGAACTACGAAAAAAAGATCTTCATGACCCAGATAATCACAATGGTGTGATCACTCACCTGGAACCAGACATCATGGAATGCGAAGTCAAGTGGGCATTAGGAAGCATCACTACGAACAAAGTTAGTGGAGGTGATAGAAATCCAGTTGAGCTATTTCAAATCCTAAAAGATGATGCTGTGAAAGTGCTGCACTCAAAATGCCAGCAAATTTGGAAAACTCAGCAGTGGCCACAGGACTGGAAAAGGGCAGTTTTCATTCCAATCCCAAAGAAAGGCAATGCCAAAGAATGCTCAAATGACTGCACAATTGTACTCATCTCACACACTAGCAAAGTAATGCTCAAAAATCTCCAAGCCAGGCTTCAACAGTACATGAACCGAGAACTTCGAGATGTTCAAACTGGTTTTAGAAAAGGCAGAGGAACCAGAGATCAAATTTCCAACATTCGTTGGATTATTGAAAAAGCAAGACAGTTCCAGAAAAATATCTACTTCTTCTTTATTGACTACACCAAAGCCTTTGACTGTGTGGATTACCACAAACTGTTGAAAATTCTGAAGAGATGGGAATACCAGACCACCTTACCTGCCTCCTGAGAAATCTGTATGCAGGACAAGCAGCAACAGTTAGAAATGGGCATGGAACAAGAGACTGGTTCCAAATAGGAAAAGGAATACATCAAGGCTGTATATTGTCACCCTGCTTATTTAACTTATATGCAGAGTACATCATGAAAAATGCTGGACTGGATGAAGCACAAGCTGGAATCAAGATTGCTGGAAGAAACAATAACCTCAGATATTAGATGACACCACCCTCATGGCAGAAAGCAAAGAACAACTAAACAGCGTCTTGATGAAAGAGAAAGAGCAGAGTGAAAAAGTCGGCTTAAAACTCAACATTCAGAAAACTAAGATCACGGCATCTGGCCCCATCACTTCATGGCAAATAGATGGGGAAACAGTGAAAACAGTGAGAGACTATATTTTTGGGCTCCAAAATCACTGCAGATGGTGACTGCAGCCATGAAATTAAAAGATGCTTACTCCTTGGAAGGAAAGTTATGATCAACCTAGACAGTATATTAAAAAGCAGAGACATTACTTTGCCAACAAAGGTCCATCTAGTCAAGGCCATGGTTTTTCCAGTTGTCATGTATGGATGTGAGAGTTGGACTATAAAGAAAGCTGAGCGCCGAAGAATTGATGCTTTTGAACTGTGGTGTTGGAGAAGACTCTTGAGGGTCTCTTGGACTGCAAGGAGATCCAACCAGTCCATCCTAAAGGAGATCAGTCCTCGGTGTTCATTGGAAGGACTGATGTTGAAGCTGAAGCTCCAATACTTTGGCCACCTGATGCAAAGAAGTGACTCATTTGAAAAGACCCTGATGCTGGGAAAGATTGAAGGCAGGAGGAGAAGGGGATGACAGAGGATGAGATGGTTGGATGGCATCACCCACTCAATGGATATGAATTTGAGTAAACTCCAGGAGTTGGTGATGGACAGGGAGGCCTGGCATGCGGCAGTTAATGGGGTCGCAAAGAGTCAGACAAGACTGGAGAGACTGAACTGAACTGAATATCTTGAAAAGCATAGTACTGTACATCATCACTGCTTTTATACTTGCTTCTGGACATACCTAGCTTGAAATAAAGATACTCTACTACTGTCCTCTATACAATACTGTGCAGTAAAATGCATAAAATTACAACCACTTGTAGAGGATGCACACACATGATAATGTCCTCCAGATATGTGAACTAACTTTCATGCCCGGACATGCCAATGCACATTCACATCTTTGAAAGTTTGCAACTTGAAGGTTTGTATGTAGGAGAATTACAGTATTTAGATTTTAGGAAGGCAGATAGCATTTGGTGATTTCTCTTTTTTCATCTACAAATGGGTAGTTTGAGCAATAATTACAGTTGCCAAATATGAGACCAAAGGGTTATAAGTTTCCATTCTGATGTCCATGACAGATAGCTTTGTGAAATCTTTCTAGCTAAGCATAGGATGGAGTTTCAATTTCCTTTTCAATGGAGTAGCATAAGAAATTACCCCAGTAGCTTTTTATCCCCAGAAGTCTATGAAAAGTATGGATGCCCATCACTAGTAGTTTATCATTCCATTTCTGACTAGTATTATACTGTCTATTGTCTAGGTAGTCTTTCTCCCCTAAAACTCATAGCTGTATTCTTGCCTTTTTCTACTGCTTCTTCTTTAGTATTGATGACCTGGTCTACAATCTCATCCTTCTCAGTATTTACCTTTGCTTCCAAACTGACCTGTAATTATCAGGATGAAAACTTTCATTATTTAGTAATATATCTGTAAATCTTATTTTAACCTGGATTGCTGTAGGGTGAAGTAATATTGAATGCACAGAAATGTCAAGGCATGCTTATTTAAATCTTCAAACCATGCATGATGGTGGTATTTATTATTCTTTGCAGGTGGTTTACACTCTATGCAAAAAATGGGCTATAATGTATACATCAGCCAAGAAATGAAAATGTCTACTACATGTATAGGATCTTCAGATACGAAAAATTGAAGTTTAAAGGAAACCTTTATGAAAGGAAAGAAAGAGTTGAACTGAGAGATGAACTGACTCTTAATATCCTGCTAGCTTTCACAATCTGCATTTGCATTCAGAAATGAGAGGGATTTCCTGGTGTGACCTCTGCTATGCCTTCCATTCCATTTTACCTGCTCACACAAATATCAGAAATTAACTGTGTGTGTGCTCAGTTGCTTCAGTTGTGTCTGACTCTTTGCCACCCGATAGATTGTAATCCACCAGGCTCCTCTGTCCATGGGATTTTCCCAGCAAGAATACTGGACTGGATTGCTGTTCCCTCCTCCAGGGGATCTTCCAGACCCAGGGTTCTAACCTGTGTTTCCTACATCTCCTGAACTGCAGGCAGATTCTTTACCTCTAAGCCACTGGGGAAGCCCTAACTATAAGAGCACAAGGAGTCTCTGCTTTTCTCTTGCTTAATTGCCTTAAGCCAATCACTAAACTTCTCTGAGTCATAAAGCTGTTCCTCTTTGACAAGAAGAAGGTAAGATAGAAAGCATTCTAACCTTTACAGCCTTCTGCATTTCTTTGATTTTAACGGTGTTGTACTGGGATCACAGAGGGACAGGATCCAAAAAAAATAAACCTCCCATTCAAAACTCACCTCCATTATAGAACATGCAATGATGTTAGAACTACAAATACAAAGATAAGAAAGTAGGAATGAGCCTTCATCATTTTTCACCAGACTAAAAGGAATTCAGACTACAAGCAGACCCACTCAAGCTGATAGTAATTATATATTCAGTTAAGGTGCATTTAATACAATGATATTGTCATTCTCTATTACACCTTGATCGTTAAGAAACATCTTTGCAGTAACTAAAGTTTGCATATAAATATCCTAACACTGCTTAACTTTGTGTTTTCATTGGTATGGAAAATATAAAAATATTTGAGACTTTGCATTATGAAGTGTGGAATGATATAATAACACTATTTACCCTCAATTTGCAACTATCCTTCAGAGAACACATAGTTGACGAGGAAATTTACGCCCCGTTGCTTCATGCACTCGGTTGTTATTGATGTTGTTGTGTCACTAAGTCATGTCTGACACTTTGTGACCCCATGGACTGTAGTTTGTCAGGCTACAGTTCGTAGTTGTGTGTCCATGGGATTATCCAGGCAAGAATATTGGAGTCGGTTGCCATTTCCTTCTCCAAGAGATCTTCCCAACCTAGGGATTGAACCTGGGTCTCCTTCATTGGCAGGAGAATTCTTTAACCACTTGCTGCTGCTGCTGCTAAGTCGCTTCAGTCGTGTCCGACTCTGTGCAACCCCATAGATGGCAGTCCACCAAGCTCCACCGTCCCTGGGATTCTCCAGGAAAGAACACTGGAGTGGGTTGCCATTTCCTTCTCCAGTGCATGAAAGGGAAAAGTGAAAGTCATTCAGTTGTGTCCAACTCTTCATGACCCCATGGACTGCAGCCCACCAGGCTCCTCTGTCCATGGGATTTTCCAGGCAAGAGTATTGGAGTGGGGTGCCATTGCCTTCTCCATTAACCACTTAGCATTCACTATAGAGGTGTTTTTGTTTTTTTTTTAAACCCTACAAGGATGTGATGTGTGGAGAATGTGCATACCACTGGAGTTTATCATGTAAACTGAGGCCATAATTCTCACCTTTTTCTTTGTTCTCTTCTGCTCTTTTCATCTTTATTATGAATCAGAAGAATATACTCTTAGAAAGTGGCTCTCTTCTCTGTTTTCTCCATCCAGATCGAAACCCAGTGCATCTTATCTCTATCATTCACCACTCCCTCTCCACCAACAATGGCAACTACCTGTAGCTGTCTAGACACTATGAAGCTTTATACTCCATCACTTTGTACCTGCTGTTTATCCAGTGTTAACCCAAAGCCTTCCTCCCCATTGCTCACCTGCCAGCAGTTAAAATCATGTTCAGTTATGAAAATCAGTTATAAAATCTTAAGGGTGATTTTTTTCTCATCCAAACTCCTGTATAATGAGGCACTTTGATTAGTGTTTGTTTCACATCAAATCAAGTATAGCCATATCAGTATCTGTTTACATGTTACCACTAAACTATAAGCAGCACAAAGGATGAGACTTGGTCTTCTTCTTTTTACTAGCCTCAGTTCCTTGCTCAGTGTCTGTCACATAGTATATTTTATTAGTGGATTGATCTAAATATTAATAGTCAGAATTTATCACATACTTAAAATTGGCCAGGCACTACTGTCTGTCCTGGGAGATTTTCATGTATTCACTTAATTAATTTGCATACAAACTTTAGGAGATGGATACTTCTTTGTCTTGACTATTCAGAAAATGATTCTGAGACATAAAGAAGTTACAGACTTTGCCCTAGGCCACATAATTGGGATGGAGACTCAGATTTAAATCTGGGAAGTCCAGCTCAAGAGCTTGAGCTCTCAAAGACCATAAGACAGCATGTGTAAGCATCCTGATTCAAGCTTATTTTAACATTTAATGGCAAAGTAACTAAAGATAATTTCTCATGGTTTCCAATCCAGTGGTCTTTCTACTTTATTATAACACATATTACTATATCTACTTGCATGCTCAGTCACTCAGTCATGTCCGATTCTTTGCAACCCCATGGACTGTAGCCCACAGGCTCCTCTGTCTATGGAATTTTCCCAGTAAGAATACTGGACTGCCATTTCCTACTGCAGTGGATCTTCCTGACCCAGAGATAGAACTCGCATCTCTTGCATCTCCTGCATTGGCAGGGAGATTCTTTACCACTGCACTACCTACTTAATCACACAGTAAACAATTTCCTGATTTTTTAAGCATGTTTCTTTTCATCCATTTCCTTTCCTTTCCTTTTTATTTTAAAAGTAACATTTAAATATAATAAATTAAAAATTTTAATAAAATTGCATTTTGTGTTTTTCATTTCCAAATTTGTATGATGAAATCAATTTTCTCAGTGAGAGTTTTATTTCATTATAATTACATATAAGCAACTATAGCAAAATGTATGGTCCATAATAACAATGAACATGACAGTAAGGTGTAAGAACAGATTTTTATACAAAAGATTCTATAAGAATCACAAGAGCAGATATACGACCAGTTACAATGAATCCAGTCTTCTGCCTTTTGCCTCATAACATGTATACTCCACGCCTAGAACAACTAGACTTGTCTCTTGGCCATGAAAGAAAAGACACTGAAAAAGATCTGTAGAGAAAGAGATCACATTCCAGTTTCATGTTTCTGGAAAGTTTCCGAACATAGAGGAAACATCTATTTTTCACTGTAACTAATATTTCAGTTCCTATAATTATACTTTAGAGGATCATCTGAATGAATTAGTACAATCTCATATTGGTTCAACTTTATGCTAAAGGAAGCAATAATCTGAGTAAGAAGAGCATTGGATTTAAGCCCTAGCTCCCTTGCTTTCTAAATATGAGGCTTTGGGCAGAGAACTTGGCTCAATTTCTTTTTTTTTTTTTTTAATTTCTGTAAAATAGAGTAAAGATAATATCTATATCTTAGAGCATTTTTAATGTAATTAGCTAATGAATAATTTTATTACAGATAGTGAATCCTAGCAGTGAGTATTTTACACAAGTACTTCAATAATCAGATAATAAAAATAATAAACTCAATTTGGGGAAGATCTACTGTTAAAATTCACATTTAAAAAAAAATCCATACACATATCTACCATTCATATTTTCCTTTACCCAATCTTTAAGTATGATGGGATGACTAAGTGTGTTGAGTTTATTTTATGGACATTTATTTTGTGGCACAAAATTCTGGATGCAGGAGCTTTATATTCTATTTTAGGATCTGCCAGGATCTTGTTAGTTAGCTCAGTTCAGTTCAGTAGCTCAGTCATATCCGATTCTTTGTGACCCCATGGACTGCAGCACACCAGGCTTCCCTGTCCGTCACCAACTCCCAGAGCTTACTCAAACTCATGTTCATCGAGTAGGTGATGCCATCTACCTATCTCATCCTCTGTCGTCCCATTCTCCTCCTGCCTTCAATCTTTCCCAGCATCAGCGTCTTTTCAAATGAGTCAGCATTTTGCATCGGGTGGCCAAAGGATTGGAGATTCAGCTTCAGCACCAGTCCTTCCAATGAATATTTAGGACTGATTTCTTTTAGGATGGACTGGTTGGAACTCCTTGTAGTCCAAGGGACTCTCAAGAGTCTCCTCCAACACCACAGTTCAAAAGCATCAATTCTTCTGTGCTCAGCTTTCTTTATAGTCCAACTCTCACATCCATACATGACCACTGGAAAAACCATAGCTTTGATGAGACAGACCTTTGTTGGCAAAGTAATGTCTCTGCTTTTTAATATGCTGTCTAGGTTGGTCATAGCTTTTCTTCCAAGGAGCAAGTGTCTTTTAATTTCATGGCTTCAGTCACTATTTGCCGTGATTCTGGACCCCCCCCAAAAAAATAAAGTCTGTCACTGTTTCTATTGTTTCCCCATCTATTTGCCATGAAGTGATGGGACCGGATGACATGATCTTAGTTTTCTGAATGTTGAGTTTTAAGCCAACTTTTTCACTCTCCTCTTTCACTTTTATCAAGAGGCTCTTCAGTTCTTTGCTTTCTGCCATAAGGGTGGTGTCAATATCTGAGGTTACCGATATTTCTCCCAGAAATTTTGATTCTAGCTTGTGCTTCATCCAGCCCAGCATTTCTCATGGTGTACTCTGCATATAGGTTAAATAAGCAGGGTGACAATATACAGCCTTGATGTACTCCTTTTCTGATTTGGAACCAGATAGCTAATAAGAGACAAATCTATGTTTCCTCATTTATAAAATGAGTTGGAGAGGATGGTCACTAAACTGAAAATAAATGACTTCATATGTCCATATTTGTATTATGTGAGCATTGTGAAAGCCACAAAAATTTATTTTCTTTCCATTTTCTCATCCATAAAGTAGTGATAATAATTGTGTCTGCTTTAAAGACTTGTTGAATCAACGAAAACTTTTAAAAACTTTTAAAAAATAATTGAGTTAGTATATGTGAAGCACCTCAACACAGGACCTGGCATGTATTATAAAATGTTCTTAATAAGCAGTGGTAATATCACACGTATGAAATGATTTTTGAAGAATTTAAACAGAAGTCTGTCCCCTTTGAAGGAATACAGTATACATTCCGGAAGTTTCTCTACTGGGCTACCAGTTAGAGCCACTGAACCAAATCACATCATCTTGGACGAACACTTCTACTGAATTAACCAAATTAACAAACTTTGCTGGCATCAGAGACACTAGTTTCCCCAAATGTCTTCTAAGAAGCACAGATTCTGTCGAAAATTAAGAACAATAAAAAAGAAACAAAGACTAAAGGATTTCATTGTGGAATATACTCTGTGGTCCACTAGAGATTCAGAAAGGTTTATCAGTTAAAATAATTATAGACAGTATTTAACTAACAGGTGGTAACATTTCATGACCTAAAAAAGAAAAATTTTTTTTGGTACCATCTTCACCTTTTCTCAAGAAAGCATCTATTGACATTTCATATTATAGTAGTTACAGGGAAAGACAGTTCAGAAAATGCTGAGGCATATAAACCACAGTCTTTATTTTAACTTTAAATGATCTTCTTGATGATGTTCCAGCAACAGTGAATCTCTTTGACCTATTTCTTTTTCTTAATTATGCAGCCATAACAATAAATTTCTTGGTTTGTACTTATTTTCTTGCCAGTTCCTTCAATTCTAACAGAAATTTAGAACGCCCAAATAACTCCTATGATCCATAAAGTAATATTACTTTGGAATTCACCGTCTTAATGTGCAGTGGTACCACGCACCAAAGCTTTGATTATGAGTAATAAAATTAATTTCTCTTGCTCATCAGAGGCTACATGAACACACCACATACTCAAGAAAACCTACTGAGGTGCTAGCCTATTCTAACAATGTCCTGGGTTGTGGATAGCAAGCTGAGCCACACAACTGTTATCATCGCTTAATACCACACAAGCGGTATTCTAATAAACTTCATGATGCCACCAAGTGTTACCTCTTCACCACAGGAGCTCACTTCTCCCCTGGAAATTCTGCACAGGAACCACATGGGAATGCATTTCCTCATGAGAGGTTCTATTTTTTAACAATAGTTTTGGAATCCTCCTCCTACCTCAACAAAGAAAATGAAAAATAATCTAACAAAAGCTCTCTACATTATAGAAACTAACAAATTAAACACAGCTGTTTCAAATGGTGACTTTGTGAAATTAAAAATTTCTTTAAATTTGTTTCCAATATTGCCTCTTTGTATAGAGAACATCTTTTGGTAGAGAAGGTATTGTTTCTCTATGTGTCAGCATATCAAAAGCCATTTGAATATTCAAATATAAACTCATTCATTCATTCAAAAATAAACAGAAAGCTGGCTAATACCATGTTTGGTCAATGTATCCCATTTCTGAGAAGAAAGCTAGAAACAAGTTCTATGATCATACAGTTTCCAAATTGCTATTCTGCAATCACTGTAAGATATTTGCTTGATCTAGAGTTACTTTAATGATAAGAGGGTAGTAAAACTTGGTTAAGAAGAAGCTGCCTTAGTGAGTATGTTTAAATTAGACTCCAGTTGATTTATTCTCCCATCACTAAGTCCAACTGCACTAAAAAACACATATGAAGACAGTATTTTTTTTTTTTTGTAGTCTGTAGCAGTTTGCGATCAAGGCAAAATGTCCAAATTTGGTAATGAACTGTATTTTCAGAATCCTTGCCCCTGCCCCCTGCTTGCCGCCCCTCCCCCAACCCCCCCCCCCCCAACCAAGTAACTCTGGTAACTTGAGGAGTAGTTCAGTGATGCAAAATCAGTCTGGGTGTATTCCAAATGGCTTTTCCTTTGACACTTCTGGGTCTCCAGCTTGGCTCTTTGATGTGCTAACAAGATTCACAGACATCAACTCTGTGTCAAAAAGTGAGGCTGATTGCTTTCGTCAGACCCAGAGTCCTGCCTAGTGAAGAATAAATTTGCCTGGTGTGCAGGATTTTGGACCCTTGTTGGGTATAATGTAACCTGTGTTCCTGAGAAATATGAGCACAGTAGGAAAAGCACAAGATTGAAGTCACGAGATGCAAATTAGCGATTATATCTACAAACCATATAGCTGGGTAAATGACCATCACATTTGAAGTGAGGTGTTTTAATTTCAAGCCCAGTGTTTTTCTATTCAAGGTTTTTAAGGTCATATACTACTGTCTAACCCAACAAGTTTCTGAGGCCATCATAAATTTGTTGAAATGGATAATAATATTTAGTCATTACTCACTAGAGTCCATTTATTGATGTCAAAATACTATGTATTCCTTTGATTCTTATTTACATTTGTGTCCACATAATCAACGGTAATTCTATGAGAATTTTTGTTGACCATAGCATCCTGAATAACTATAATGTGCTTCCTATATAATAGACTTTTAATAAACATTTAATGAATGAATGAATGTCTCCTCTTGGTCGAGTTCTGTGTAATCCTTTTTGCTGTTCCTCAGTCACTATACCAGGCACCAAGCATTAGATAAGAAGGAAGTGCTAAGGCTTGTTCACCTTTAACATGTAGCTCCAAAAGTTTTGTCCAACTCTCATTAATCTCCACACATAGTTCTGATTGCCAGCAATATCCAGATATGCTAATCCCTTCTCCTGTATTTACCTTGGTTGTGCCATGTACATTCTGCTTAAATGAGACCAAATTGGGGTCACTTTTAACCCAAAACATTTTCAGAAGAATGTTCCTTCTACACTAACCCAGCAAGGTGCTCTCTATTCAAGAGCCACATCAGCAGAAGTGATACATTCCCTCAATTTGCAAAAGATACCCCAAACATACTTTCTTCTTCATGTAACAAGACTGTTTCCCCCTGCTTTCTCAGTTCCACATCCCCACTGTTTTTATTTCAGTTTCCTAGATCTGACACCACGTTAATTCTTAATCATTCATTTCCCAGGTAACTCATGGTTTTCCATTTTATTTAAACCATGAGCTCTACTTTTTCATGTGCCATGTACTTGGATGGGTCTTAAAATTTCTCAACAAATGTAGATGTAGGCATCACCCCATGAGGTTCAGTTCGGTTCAGTCACTCAGTTGTGTCCGACTCTTTGCAGCCCCATGGACCATAGCACGTCAGGCCTCCCTGTCCATCACCAACTCCTGGAGTTTACTCAAACTCATCTCCATTGAGTCAGTGGTGTCATCCAACCTTCTCATCTTCTGTCGTCCCCTTCTCCTCCTGCCTTCAATCTTTCCCAGCATTAGGGTCTTTTGGGGGTTACATTTATCCTAAGAGGAATTTCCATAATAACACAGAATGACAAAAGGAATATATTTTCCTTTGGGAGAAAGCACTAAGGACCAATAAAGGTCCAGATAGTCAAAACTATGGTTTTTCCAATAGTCATGTATGGATGTGAGAGTTGGATTATAAAGAAGGCTGAGTGCTGAAGAACTGATGCTTTAGATTCGTGGTTCTGGAGAAGATGCTTGAGAGTCTCTTGGATTGCAAGGAGGTCAAACCAGTTAATCCAAAAGAGAATCAACCTTGAATGTTCATTGGAAGGACTGATGCTTAAGCAGAAGCTCCAATACTTTGGCCACCTGATGTGAAGAGCTGATTCACTGGAAAAGACTGATGCTGAGGAAGATTTAGGGCAGGAGGAGAAGGGGGTGACAGAGGATGAGATGGCTGGATGGTATCACTAACTCAATGGACATGAATTTGAGCAAGCTCCAGGAGATAGTGTAGGATAGAAAAGGCTGGTCTGCTACAGTTCATGGAGTTGCAAAGAGTCAGATACAACTTAGTGACTGAATAACAACAAAGGAGAAAGCTCTTTCCAGAGAGAGAAAGAGAAGGAAGGAGGGAAAGAGAGAAGGAGAAGGAGAGAGATAGCATTAATGAAATGAAGTGGTAGAAGAAATAGCTTGATATTAAAAGACAAATGATGATTTTCAATATTGGAAACTATGGGAGTTGACAGCTGAATGTCTGTAGTATGTGTTTATCAAGTACTGTGAAAATGTGTGTCTGATTTTGGAAATGAAGTGAGTATTAAGTATGTCGCATTTTATAAAATATACTTTTTAAAGGATTTTGCTTTAAGGAATAAAACTCTGGTAAAATTCCTCGGGGAAAAACTATATCATGAGCTGCATTTTCCTAGAGAGGACGCTGCACTCTAATCCTAAGACCTGCTTCAAGATGGCGAATGAAGAAGAATCTGCCCTTCTGGTGTTTATGATTGATGAAAGTCAGCCTGTGATTGCCTCCATAGGGAGAACGTACAGTCAGGAGAGTACAATTTCTTCTCTGCCTCTATGCTGCCATTTGAGCATTTAGATATTAAGAAACTCAAACATGAAATAATCGTTCCCTAAATTCAAACTGTTTTTCAGAATTTCATCCCTCTGGTCAATTATTCCTCCTATAGAAAGGCTTCAGTCCTACTTCAAGCCAAGGCAGCAGCAGCGTACACAGAGTCATGTACTTTTGTAATGATGTCCCAAATTGATCATTAGGAGCTATTTGGTGTCCTGCTGCTGCTGCTGCTGCTAAGTCGCTTCAGTCGTGTCCGACTCTGTGCGACCCCATAGACGGCAGCCCACCAGGCTCCGCCGTCCCTGGGATTCTCCAGGCAAGAGTACTGGAGTGGGGTGCCATTGCCTTCTCCGATTTGGTGGGTTGCCATTTCCTTCTCCAGTGCATGAAAGTGAAAAGTGAAAGTGAAGTCGCTCAGTCGTGCCTGACTCTCAGCGACCCCATGGACTGCAGCCCACCAGGCTCTTCTGTCCATGGGATTTTCCAGGCAAGAGTACTGGAGTGGGGTGCCATTGCCTTCTCCGATTTGGTGTCCTACTGTGTCTTAATTTTCTTACATGTAAAACAGATGTTCCAAACCTATCCAGGATGATTTGAGTATCAAATCTTTTAATGTCCATAATGACACTTGAAAATTATAAAGCTCTCTAGTGAATGCAACATTTTATAATTGAAATAGTTATTTGATACTGAGTTCTAGCTTTATCATAATCATATAAAAGGCATTGCATGATATTAGATGAGATTATAGGGTATAGAGTTCAAAGAGCAGGGATCAAGACCTAATTCAGCCTTTTTTAGGGTAAAAGAACCATAGGAACATCACTTAATCATGCTTGTGTTTAGTTGCTCAGTCATGTCTGACTCTTTGCGACCCTAAGGACTGTAGCCTGCCAGGCTCCTCTATCCATGGGGACTCTCCAGGCAAGAATACTGGAGTGGGTTGCCATGCCCTCCTCCAGGGGATCTTCCCAACCGAAGGGTCAAACACAGGTCTCCTACATTGCAGGTAGATTCTTTACCATCTGAACGACCAGGGAAGCCCTAATCATGCTTGCTTTCCTTATATATAAATTAGAGGCAATAGTACTACCTACTGTGCAGTGGTGTGTGCATGCCTGCTCAGTCATGTCCAACTCTATGAGACCTTATGGACTGTAGCCCACCAGGCTCCTCTCTTCACGGGATTCTTCAGGCAAGAATACTGGATTGGATTGCCATTTCTCCTCCAAGGGATCTTCCCGATCCAGAGATCGAACCCATGTCTCCCACATATCCTGCATTGGTAGGTGGATTCTTTATCACTGAGCCACCTGGGAATACTGGTAGTCAATTCTTGTAAATGTACTATGGTGATTGTTAAGTGTTAAATTCACATACTTTCAGCAACACATTGACAATCTAACTGAAAAACTGTAGGATGTAGATGTGACTATTTCAGAAATCTTTGCCAGGCTGACATATTTTTATTGCTATTTTCTTGATCTCTAGTAAGAAAAAAAAAATCTAGCTCTAATCAGAAGTTAGATGATCCTTGGACAAATTTGAGAGATTTCCAGTGAGTCTGATGGATTTTGAAAATTTAAGTCTTAAGTAAATACAATGCTCATTTTTCTTATATGTGTTTGTTTATATAAAGTAGAAAAAAATTGTATTTATTCATGTCATTATGAAATTACACTCTTATTTCATGCATTGTCTAAATAAACTTTGGCCTGCTTTGGTAAAAATACAAACAAAAATATCAGAGCTCTCATCTTTTGACTAACTTATATGCTTTAGCAAGTTATAATTAAACCATCTGTGTCCTCTGTTATTAACTTCAGGAAATTTTTTAAAAGTTGATTTTATAAGACAGTGTAAAAATTGGTTATGATTTCAGCCTGCTGATAATAGCAATTAGTCATTCAAATGTTGTTATTGATTGTTGAACATTCACTCTACTAAAAAGAAAATTCTTTGAGTAGCTATTCTTTTTTTCTCACAAACACTATCTTAAAAGGCCTACTGCCTACTTTGTAAGCAAATGTCAAGCAAATGCTTATGGAAAAAGGCTCTGATGCTCTTGTCCACATATCCCGCAAATGCTCAGGCTGAATTTTTCATATAACGTGACTTACAGCATCTAGGTGTCTTTGCACATGCTCTGCCTAATTCCACTTCCTTTCTCCAAACTAAGGTATGAGTTGGTCTGTTGAAATAACTATCATGAAGAAGAGAATGCTGGGCACTCAAGGACATGTGCTTGTCACTCATATGACTTTCTGGTGACAAGAATGGATTCACTTAGTGTCACACACGCCTACTTGCTAAGTCCCTGACCAGTGTCTCCACCCATAGCTTCGAACACTGGGGATGGGTATTTTACAGAGTGCAGATTTCCCTTCCACATGCAAATAGAATGGAATTGACCTTATTGATCCTTCTCATTGATCTAGTACTCACAGCAGTTTGGGGCTTCCCAGGTGGCTCAACGGTACTCACATTGCATAAATAATCTGCCTGCAATGCATAGACATAGGTTTGACTACGTGGCCAGAAAGATCCCCTAGAGAAGGAAATTGCAACCCATTCCAGTATTATTGCCTGGGAAATCCCATGGACAGAGGAACCTGGCAAGCTACAGTCCATGGAGTCCAAAAAGAGTTGGACTTGATTTAGTGACTAAACTACAATAGTACAATACCATTTACCTTTAACTCTGTTAATACAGACATCTTTGTTTATGTTACTATAGAGCCTATATCACTATTCTTGGGGATATATAGATAGAAATAGAACATATGCAGACATTTAGTTAATATATTTGATGAGAATATAGTGTACTGTTAGTCGCTCAGTTGTGTCAGACTCTTTGCCACCCCATGGACTGTAGCCCACCAGGCTCCTCTGTCCATGCGATTCTCCAGGCAAGAATACTGGCGTGGGTTGCCATTTCCTTCTCCAGAGGATCTTCCAAACCCAGGGATCGAAAAAACCAGGTCTCTTGCATAGGAGTCAGATTCTTTACCCTCTGAAGCACGAGGGAAGCCCCTATATCAGATATCAAATTAGGTCTTCCCTCTAAAATGTTTCCTCAACACTGAAACCATATTTAAGAAAATATCGTGATCATTGTTTTTTTCAGAAAGGACAAATACAAGAATCACAATGGGATAAAAAAAATCTACATCTGAAGATCAGATATGATTTGGAGATCTGGAGCTTTAAGACATTCCCTTGATTTTACCACTTGTTTGTTTCATTTGTATGCTCGTTTTTCATAGTCAGATTACCACTACTAGCACTTTGTCACTGGCTGATGTTTACTGAAAGCTTATTATGCAGCAAGCATTAAACTAAATATTTCGCATAGTTACTTTATACAATCAGAACAATGCTGTATGAATCATGTTCTCTCACTACCACCATTTGGTAGGTAGTTCATAATACTGGATTCCAGAAAGGTTAAAAAGAAATAGTCTGAAGTCACACAACATAAAACAGGTTAGGCTGGGATTCTGACTTCCGAGCTGCTACACATTAACATCTCAGTCTGATTCAGTTGTCAATAGATCCTCTAAAATTTGGTCTCACCAAAATACACCCAAATCTAGTATTTTGGCATCTTGCCTTTCAGAATCTAAAGTGGACTCTGGCTGCCATGATCAAAGCATCAGTGATCTTAATATTCTCAAACCTTCCCACAATTCTAAGCTATTTCGCTTTGTAGCAGACAGATTTTTATGATATGAAATGTGCTTTATACCTTCATAGCCCACTCATGAATATACTCATTTTCCCTGGGGGCGTAGTTTCTAAAACAGAGGAATTTAAAATAAATTCCATTTTGATGAGTAATTTTTCCATGTGAAATAATAATGACATTTTAAAATTAAATATAAGGCCCTTAAAAAGAGAGAAAAGAATTGACTGTGTCTCCTCTAGAGGATAAAGGGAGTTTTCTGACTTTTCTAATCCATTTCTTGAATATCTGATGTGTTTTTCCACTGTGAAGTGAAAGCAGCTTTGGCTTTTACTCTCTGAAATGAACTGGACTCTCTTCTGCCTATCTGATGCTCTTGGTGGGGTTCTTATCATGGTTCAAAATGGAGATGAAGCTGACTGGGTTTTTCTGTGTGTGCCAAATGTTGGCTGATGCCCACACATGTTAAATCACACTGGAGATGCATCCAGTGTGGAGCACATGGATTTTCTTATGCTTCCAGGGAGATGAGGCAGTGGAGCAAAGGTGGTAACCCAGGAATTGCTGGAGCTGTTTTAGGCTAGAGTCAGTTTGAAACTATGAAGATGTCATACTAGCAATCTTAATACGTGACAGCTCAGTTGTGTGACAGACACATGGCTGCAAAATGAGAAAGGCAATTATAACTTTACCCTGGGAACTCTTAACTCGACTGCTATTTGCATATGGGAGATATCAAAAAGTTCTTAGGCTCTCTTTCTTCAATTCTTTCCTCTCCTCACTCTAACTGGGTTTTTTTCCTAACATAATGGATTGCCTGAGTATCACATTAACACTATGGCACCGAAGCATTAGTCAAGTAGCTAGACAACTGTCTACTTAAAAGCATACCCTGGACATATTGCCTGGGACCCACAGTAGTTTAATTAGCACAGAATCATTTGACCATGTTAGTTTTCTGTTGTTCACCAATTATAGCATGCGCACAGTGTATTTGCCCCAATATGTAATTGATTTGTATGTCACAAGCCGTAACATGACCTTACTGGTAGGGTGTGGTATTTTCTTACAACCCACAACTAATACTTAACACAAAGCTATCAGTGAAGTCGCTCATCTAACATTGTTTTATTTAATGCTCATGATAACCACACAAGGTAGGTATTATTAGCATCATTTCAACAAAGAAAAAATTAAGGTTTTTTCCAAAACATTGAGGTTAAGTTAAGTGACTTGGCCAAGTTCATACAATAAATGACAGCTCTAGATCTGCATTCCAGAACTACCAGTTTTAATCACTGATTGATATTAACTCAGCTCCCCAGGCGGTGCAGTGGTAAGGAATCCACCTGCCAATGCAGGAGATGCGGGTTCAATCCTTTGGTCGGGAAGATCCCCTGGAGTAGGAAATGGCAACCTGCTCCACTATGCTTGCCTGGAGAATTCCATGGACAGAGAAGCTGTAGCATAGCCTACAGGCCATGGAGGTCTCAAAGAGTTGGACGTGGCTGAGAATAGCAGGACAGCACCACCCTAGGCCTCTAGAGAGAAATGTTTGTTAAATGAATTCATATTCAAGAAAAATGTCACTATATATTGGAAAATGAAGTCAAAATTCAGTATTTGGTTTTTAAAAGGTTGGCCCAGGCTCAAAAATGAAATATTATGTGTGATCTTTTAGGCTGGAGACATATTTTTGAATTGGTTAAAAGAATATCTCCAAAGGCAGACTGACTCAAGAGAACCATGTGAGCCTGGGAACTCACTCAAAGCTTCTGAAGAGTGGCCAGGGTCAGGAAGGAAGGCAGATGGGATTGTTTCCTGATGTTTCCCAGGCAGACACTCTCCTTCTTTCGGTCCTATGGTATCTATACTTTAAAGGCACTAGAATTGGTTCAAGCTATGAACCCAGTGGAATGAAGATGAAAAGACGGCAGAAATGGAATAAGGAGATAAGGACAAAGAGAGGAAGACAGTCCATATTTTAGATGTTGCCTTAAATACTGAAACTGAAACTCTTTCACAATCTAGGGAAGCTGTCGTAAAACCTTACAGACAAGTACCATGGAGGGCTTCCCATTACTGAACTGGGACACCACAAAGTCAGAGATTTCATCTGCTTTATCTTTGAATCTGATGTCTGGCATAGCGTGTGGTACTTAACTTGCATTGCTTTCCCCCTCCAGTGGATTGTGACTCTGGAAGGTCTGAGCAATAGATACTTTAGTAATGAAAACCTTCAGGGGAACATATCAATCGGATAGCACACTGCACAGTGCTTAAGAGCACAGAGTTTAGGACGGGAATTTATTTTCATCCAGACTCAGCTCCTTCTTCCCTCATTGAAATTCAATCCCTTTATATTTGCCAAGGTTATTCCCCTTTCTCAACCACTTTAACTCCTGTTTCCTCTTTTTATGTCCTTTATTCTTCTAATTCCTACTCCATTTTATTATCCAGTAAGTGGTACTATGAATATATGGATGAACAATGGAATGAATGATCAAGTAGGGTCCCTTGAATGTTATCAGACAAGACAAGAGAGTTCATCTTTACCTACAGAATGTGAAAGGGATGGAAATACACACATACCGGGATGCTTGCCACAGGTTTGACAATAAGGAGCCTGGATTTAAATCATGGCTTGGCCAAGTACACTTTCTGAGTTCCAGTTACCTTGTCTACAAAATAGGGATAAGACTATTTAACAGAAATAGACAAATAATATACACAATGATGGGGATTTGGAGCTATGGGGAAATTAGACACTTTTATATTTATACTTCAATAAGATTTGGCTTTTATTTTATGTGAGCACTTTACAGAAGAAAATTGATGAAAGGGAAGAAAGAATGGGAGGGAAGAAAGAAAAAGAGAGAGTGAAGGGGAAAGAGGAAGGAAGGAAGGAAAGTATTCTTAAATTAAAAACTCCTTTTGCAGATTAAATGAAGATGTGTACAATGTGGGGTAAATAATGACACTGGTAAATGTGTGTTCCCCTCTCCCCTCCTGTATACAATCGTGGGTAGAGTATTGTGTCAGGTCATAGTTACACTTTGAAGAGCTTCAATTTTTCACAATTAATTGCCAGAGTTTTAGTGTTTTTGTTTTTCAGGGCAGATGATAGCATTGGTATGATGTAAAAAGCTTCAGAATAAAGAATACCTGACTAGTAAAGGCTGGAGAATTGTTAGGAAAGCAGTACTGAGTGCTGCTTTCATAATTTCTAAGTCCTAGTAGTTTCAACCTAAAGGCCACTGAATTGGTGCTTCTGTCTTATGCTGAAAGGAGCTTGGTTTCTTACCACCGAAGATACTATAACTGTATGTGTGTGTGTGTCTCAAAGAATCTTGAAGTTTATTACAGCTGAAAGGAAATTATTTTCAGGGTTCATAGATTTTAATAAATAAGTGTGTTGTTTCTTCAAATGATCTATGAAAAATCACCCAAATCAAATATTTGTTTTATTGATTTCACTGTCTCCAAGTGATGACATTTTGTTCAGCATTTATACATTGTTTTAGAAATTATTTCTTTGTGTTTGTAGCTAGAAACAAAACCTGGATTCTACTTCTTCAGTTTCATCTGGTCCCATTCTAGTCAATTTAAAGAGAAAGGGGAAAGGGTTTTTATGACTAATTAAAAGATGTATTATCTATCAAAGTACAAATTGAAAAGCTTTGGTCTTTGGCCACAGAGCTTTTCTTATAGTCTAAGGCAGTCTTATAAATATATTCCCAACACCCCTACCACTCTCTTCCAAATAAAAAAAAATCAGGCTGGTAACCTTAACAGCCTACTAGTATTTACCAACTCTTTCTTGTCTTGCTGATTTTGCCCTGGTGATCCATGATACAATTTGCAACCTTGAACTCTAGCATCCTAAATGAATGTATGCTACCAAAATTAATTTAAACCTCAATTATAATTGAAGCTTGTTGTCTACAGAAAAACTTTTCTTCGGGATTTCCTAATATACACCCAGCTCCTGCCCTATGAGCCTCATTAAATTTCTCAGCCCCCTTACTGATTCTCAGGGTTTGGACAGCTAAGGGATGCTTACTATTCAAGCCTTATAGAAGGAACTCACCTTTAAGGAGAAGAGAAAGAACATATACACAAATACATATGAATTATTGTCAAAGCTATGGTTTTTCCAGTCATGTATGGATGTGAGAGTTGGGCAGTAAAGAAGGATGAATGTCAAAGAATTGATGCTTTTGAGCTGTGGTGTTGGAGAAGACTCTTGAGAGTCCCTTGGGCAGCAAAGGGATCAAACCAGTCAATCCTAAAGGAAACCAATCTTGAATATTCTTTGGAAGGACTGATGCTGAAGCTGAAGCTTCGATAGTTTGGCCACCTTATGCAAAGCCAGCTCATTGGACAAGACCCTGATGTTGGGAAAGATTGAATGCAGGAAGAGAAGGGGGTGACAGAGAATTAGATGGTTGGATGGCATCATCAACTCAATGGACATGAATCTGAGCAAACTCTGGGAAATAGTGAAGCATAGGGAAGCAAGGCATGAAGAGTTGGACATGGCTTAACAACTGAATGGGCTTCCCTGGTGGCTCAGATGGTAGAGAATCTGCCTGCAATGCAGGAAGCTCAGGTTCAATCCCTGGGTCAGGAAGATCCTCTGGAGAAGGAAATGGCAACCCACTCCAGTATCCTTGCCTGGAGAATATCATGGACAGAGGAGCCTGGCAGGCTACGTCCATAGGGTCCGAAAGAGTCAGACGCAGCTGAGAGGCTAATAGTTTCACTTTTCACTTTAGTGAAAGAACGACAACAACAACAAAAATATATTTAGGACATGATCAGACATGGCCACTGAAATGCAGTGGCAATTTCAGGAACTCACATGCAATAGACAAGAATTAGGAGAAGCTTCATAAAAATGATAGTCACCCTAGTACTGAGGAAAAGGCTGGATTCTTAGGTAGAAGTGGGGAGAAGACACTTCAGGGAAAAGGAACCATATACAAGTTAAAAGCAGTTATGAGAAAAGGGTAGTGTTGGTCTGCCTTTGCCTAAGCAGCAAAATCTTGACTGCTCAGGTCTTGGGGCACTTAGCAGAGGCTAGGGTGTCCCTGCTCCCAGGGAAAGTATACTGATCCATGCCTGGCACTCACTGCTCAGCTAAGCTGTAGCAGTGAACCCAAGGAAATACTCCCCAACAGGCAGGACATCTGTTTCAAAAGCCAGCTGCCAACAGTCTCTACTCATGGAAAATCAGTCCTAAGAAGAACTATAGCAGCTTGCATGGAAGTAGTCCAACACACTCAACTCAAGTAGTATGCCACTTGGGTAAGGCAAGGTCAGATGGTAGCATCTTTTTTTTTTTTTTTCCCAAGAAGAGCAAGTAAAATCAGAGCTGGGGAAACTGCACCATCTTAGGGTCAATCTTGAGTATAAAAACATGGGGATGGGGAATGACATCTCAGGAAATAAATGGAAACCAACTAAAGCCCTAAAGCATGAGAAAGCTACTGCATGGCATACAAGGAGCAGGCTTAGGACAGAGAAGTGATACTGGACTTAGGGCTTCTTCCCAGGTGGCTCAGTGGTAAAGAATCCACCAGACAATGCAAGAGAAAATGGGTTTGATCCTTGGGTTGGGAAGAATCCCTGGAGAAGGAAATGACAACCCATTCCAGTATTCTTGCCTGGAAAATTCCATGGACAGAGGACCATGGTGGGCTATGGTCCTTGGGGTCACAAAGAGTGAGAAAATACTGAATGATTGAGCATGCACATCATCCCATCAGATTTAGCTTTCAAAGTGCTCACCAAGGTCCCTAATGCCTCCAGATAGGCAGGTCACCATTGAGCACACCAGGACTGCTTGGAGAAATGGCTGTCCTATACAACACATCGCAGGGATAATCTTTGGCATCTCCAACTAGAGAGGGAAAATAAGCCTCAATAATGGCTAGATGAGACACTTTCTAACTTGTTCAGAGCCCAGGTGGCTCAGCTGGTAAAGAATCCACCTGCAATGTGAGAGACCTAGGTTCGATCCCTGGGTTGGGGAGATCCCATGCAGAAGGGAACAACTATCCACTCCAGAATTCTGGCCTGGAGAATTCCATGGACTGTATAGTCCATGAGGTCACAAAGAGTTGGACATGAATGACTTACTTTCACTTTCACTTTCAGAGTTCAGGGCTCACTTTCTTTCTGAAAATGTTCACTTATTCCTGGAAATGTCTAGGACATCTCACATTGCTCAGGAAATATCAACTCATTCTTTCTTCTTGGTCTAGATCCTGGGTTACAGCCTCCATTTGGTAGTGAGCACCCTGAGATTGTGACTTAGAGGCACAACAGTCTTGTTCTGAAGGCTCTTTAACACCTTCAGTTGACAACATTGCACTTGTGTCTGAGAAAAGAGAGTCACTGCCTCCCAAACTCTGCATCTGACACCAGCCTCTGAACTCCCAGAGCAGCATGGCTCAGATCCAGGGTCAGTTACTCTTTCAGTTACCCAGATTCATCAGGTTTTGTTCTTAACAACTCTATAGACATTTTAAAATATATTTTTAATTGAAGTGCAGCTGTTGTATATGTGTCAGTTTCAGGTATATAGCAAAATGATTCAGTTATTGGTACAGCCACTAGGGAAAACTATACGGAGGTTCCTTAAAAAACTAAAAACAGAGCTACCCTATGATTCTGCAATTCTTCTCCTGGGCATATATCCAGAGAAAACCATAATTCAAAAAGAAACATGTACCCTAATGTTCACTACAGCACTATTACAATAGCCAAGACATGGAAGCAACCTAAATATCCATGACAGATGAATAGATAAAAAAGATGGGGTATATTTATATAATGGAATATGAGTCAGTGGATGGCATCACCAACTCAATGGACATGAGTTGGAGTAAGCTCCGGGAGTTGGTGATGGACAGGGAAGCCTGGCGTGCCGTAGTCCAAGGGGTTGCAAAGAGTCGGACACAACTGAGCGACTGAACTGAATTGAACTGAATATTAGTCACTAAAAAGAACAAAATAATGACATCTATAGTAACATGAGTGGACCTAGAGATTATCATACTAAGTGAAGTAAGTCAGACAAATACAACATGATATCACATATGTGGAATCTAAAACAAAATACAAATGAACTTATACACAAAACAGAAATACATCTACAGGCATAGAAAACAAACATGGTTACCAAAGGTGAAAGGGGGGACTGAAGATAAACTGGGAGATTTAGATTAACATATATACACTACTATACATAAAATGGCCTTCCCAGGTGTTGCTACTGATAAAGAATCTGCCTGCCAATGCAGGAGATATGAGTTCGATCCCTGGGTTGGGAAGATCCCTTGGAATAGGAAATGGCAACCCACTCCAGTATTCTTGCTTGGGAAATTCCATGGACAGAGGAGCCTGGTGGGCTGCAGTCGATGTGGTTGCAAGAGTCAGACATGACTAAGAGCCTAAACCACCACATATAAAATAAAGAACCAACAAGGAAAACCAATAAACTTACTTTATAAGACTGGAACTATCCTCAACATTTTGTAATAATTTATAAGGAAGAAGAATCAGAGCGAAGTAGATATATACGTATGAACATTTAAAAATGACTTCAGCAGAACCAAACCCATACCAATTTCTTTATCTCTCTTGACTCTTACTTCTCTCCTATGAAACCTGGCCTAACAAGCACAAAACAGACTTTTCTGATTTTTTAACCCAAGTTTAAAAACTTCTCCTTTTCTGCATATGAAATCTTGTCTACAGTCCACCAATTCTATTATAAGCAGTCTTTAAATCTTAGTCTTGACATAATTATATCACTTAGTGGAGACTAGAGTGAAGACAAAAAGCTAACTACCATTGATAGTACTTTCATATAGATTAGCTTCATTGAAACTTATACTTTACATAATGTTCTTGCATCTCCTCCATCTCGCCACATTGAAGAAACAAGTTCTTTATCTTCCACCCCAAATCTCTCCTTCTACAGTCCTCACCATCACTGTAAAGGGAAGCTTCTCTTTATTCAGAAAATCTCACTTTCACTCACAGTCTACTTTTAATCATTCCACAAATGATGTCTACTTAAAATACATTCAGAATCCAACCAATTCTTATCAGCTGCATCTCTACTGTCATGGCACAAGAGATTACTATTCTTCACATGGATTATTGCAGCAGCCTGTTCACTGTTCTTTTTGTCTCACCTGCTCCTCCCTTCAGTCTACACTCATCACAGAAGTCAAAGGAATTGAGCATCTTCCTCCACACCTCCCATGTCTAGGACTTCACCTCCCACCACTTTCTTGCAAGCTTACTTCTGGTTTGCTATCTACAAACCTTGATGCTCCTCCAAGGCACTGTCTGCTTGCTCTTGAAGGCCTCTACATGTGTTTCCTCTTGGTACTCAGATATTTGCATATCTAAGGTCTCTCACAATCTAATTTTTCTCACCTTCTTAGTGATGCCTTCTCTGATTACTGGTTAAAAATTTCGATACACTCCCATACCTATATTATTTGTTCCTTCCCTACTTTTTATTTTTCTATATAACTTGTTACCATCCAACATAGCATTGATTTAATACTATTCTGTTTGTTTGTTGATTGTCTCTGCCAACTAAAATGCAGATTGGTGAGAGCTGAAATTTTTATTGGTGTGGTTCTCTGCTATAGCCCTGAAGCCAAGAAGAATGACTGCATCATAGTGGGTGCTCAATAAACATCTGTGGACTGACTGAATTAATTAACACATGTTAAGCAACAAATCCGGAGAAACACTGACTTGTGATCCAGTTTTTCCTCGTTATTAGTTCATGACCTCATGCATAACACTCAGCCACAGTCTCATTTATCCCATTTATAAAATAGAAATATTGTTGATTATTATCTAAAATGGTAAATGAGAATTGTCTAGGGCATAGTAGATGCTTAACAGATTGTTGTTGTTAGTAAAATATTTTTAATAACTCTAGGGATGCCCTTTTTCATCTTCATTAAATGAAAGAATTTCCATTTTTACCCTAAAGAGTAAACAAAAAAATTAAATAAAAATATAAAATAAGTGAGACTTTCCAGCTCAGAGTTTGACCCATAAAAGTCCTAAAATGAATGATTGTTTTAATCATAAACTATCCTCAAGATTTCTTTAGTTCTTCTGTGCACTAAATTTCTTGACTTCAAAAATAGTTCAGCAACATGGGGGACTGGAAGGATTTTATAAATTCTAAGAGTTAATATACCATGCTACTAAAGAGTGCTTTGCCTAAGGCTTTCCTATTCAGTTTTTGAGCTTAGAGTGGCTAAGAATAAGGATTCTTCAAGGCATACTTAACAGCACCCAGGCCCCAAAGTAGGTGGCTCTAGTTAAAGAGATTTCTTTTTCAATTTCAGGAAAATCCTCAAGGTCTTTCTTGGCTTTTATCTGCTATCAAAAGCATGGGAACTCCTGGGGAGGTATTCTTACAACTTTTCTTCCTACAAGTAGCCTACCTGGAAGAAAGTAACACTTTGTCATCATTACTAGTGAAAAGTGAAAGTGAAAGTGTAAGTCGCTCAGTTGTGTCCAACTCTTTGCGAATTCTCTCGGCTAGAATATTGGAGTAGGTAGCATTTCCCTTCTCCAGGGGATCTTCCCAACCCAGGGATCGAACCCAGGTCTCCCACATTGCAGGTGGATTCTTTACCAGATAAGCCACAAGGGAAGCCCAAGAATACTGGAGTGGGTAGCCTATCCGTTCTCCAGTGGATCTTTCTGACCCAGGAATCAAATCGTGGTCTCCTGCATTGCAGTGAAAAGTCCATGTCAAAATCAAGTCAGCTAATTAACCTACAGGAAATCAGTGGCCTGATTTTCTTTTGCCAAATCACATGAATGCAAGTCTAGGGGACTTAACCAGTAGGGGACTGGAGCCAGGCTGTACCAGCCTGTAAGAGAACATTGTGCCTATCTTTGTCCACCTCTGTGCTCAGTGACACAACATTGGTGATTAAAATGGGCCAGAGGGCAAGTATGTATACCATGGAAAAAGGAAAACACATTAAACCAGAGTTTTTCGCTTTTTTTCTTTTCTTTCCCTCATAGAGCTGGTTTTCCAGCACATCTTGGTTCTATCTTGTTATTTCCAAGTGTATATATATTTAAAAAAAACCATTCATTCAACAATTTGTTACTGCTGTGCCATCTCTGTGCAAGACACTCAATTTAGGAATTGCTCTCTGAAATAGAAGCATACCATTCAGTTGAATAGAATGCTCGTCCCAAATTGTTTTACTGCCTTGAAATTTATGGTTTGTGGTTTGGTTTCTTGAACAGTAAATGTGCACAGTGAAAATCTGGCTTTACTGCAGTGATATTTCATTGTATTTGCAACAGGAATATGGACCTTAAAGATGTAAAATGTGAGAAATCAAGCATAAGGAATACCCATGATATTTAGCACATTTGTCACTTAAAAAAAAAAAGTTGAGAAAATTGAGGTACTGCCAATAATATGATCATTCTACTTACTTGGACAGACAGGATAGGAGACTTAGCAGACATGTGCTGATTTTTCTTTCAAAAAGTGCTTCTAATACACCTGGAAACTTCTGAGTTATGTTTAATAAGCTGGAATACGGCAAGAAGATGCAATCTCTCTGATTACGTTCACAGTTTCTTACTCTACCTCTCAACCCTCAACTATGTCACGTGAAGGTGGCTCAGAAAAACTGGCTAAATGTATATTATACAGTCAGAAAAACTGCAAAAATCCCATTTAGTATGATGGCAATAAGAAGAAACTGCCATTTTCAACCATCCTTTTGATGTTTTTAATCTCTTTTCCTTAATGAAGTGACTATTATCACATTATTTTATTTCTAAATTTCTAACAACAAAACATGTTTTGCTTATGCTAATGCTAATATATTTTTAAAGGTATTTAAATTCATATCTTAAAATAAATAATAACAATACATAAGAAATTTTTAAAATGTGATAAACTTTGTGAAGCTTAAAACTCACAGACTAGTACAATTTTCTGCTAATTCAGGCTATTTTCTATGTTGAATACAGCACCCTGATCATCTCAATTTGTGGCAACTATAAACTTTAAATGAGAGAGAGAATCTGCCATACGTTTGTAAATTCTTGGAAGTTTTAAGGGTATGAGTTCCAAGCATAGTTTTCTGTCTCAGGAATCTATTAAAATGGACTTCCATGAAAACAGGTGCATCATGGGAAAATAACACCTTTCCAGTTCAACATGCAATCCCTGTTCTTCACTGAAAAGCACATAAAATAGAACTCACTGCACTTCACACTTTGCTCTTTCTTTTTATTTTATAGAACTAGGCATTCATGGAGAGCTCTTCATCCAAAGAGTGAGACTCTTATGAAAAAGCCAACCAAACAAAAAACAGGAAGCTTTTTTCAAAACTTGATCCTGTAAATACTCATTATTGAGAAAGCCTACCGCTGCTTTAGCAAATACACAAGTCAAAGTTCATATCCTCTGAGTGTCTATGATGTAAGTCAGGAAGCTATCTTTTCATCTGCCTGCGATGAGCAGAACTTCTTGCTTTCGCAGGAGGCTCCTTGCCTTGCATTAAACATGTTTTTGTTGCCTCAAGATTCCTAACATCAGGGTTCTTGTTGGTTTCCCTAAGCCTCTCGCATCCCCTGATCCAGGACTGAAATGCTAGAGAGTTCGTTAGCTGTGACACTGACTTTCTGCCAAGGATCTTTTATATTTGTGGATGAAATTCTGTCTTTAGGTAACTGAAAAGCCGTTGTTTATGTGATGCCCAGACTGTTGGATTTTATAATAAATTGATGACATTCAGAGATCCTCTTTGGGTTATTAAGGATGGATTTCATGCCTGTCTAAAGGACAGTGAAGTTAACTCATCTTGTTACCATATGCTGCTATTTTTATTTATTCATTATAATTATTTGTTTTTTTCCCCTTTGTGCATGTTCAGATGAGTGGATTGACACTTAACTCCCAGGCCACCAGTATACATATACCTTGTTAAACATGAAATTATTTTGGTTGGTGTTTGGGGTTAGAGAAGGAACGATGAGATAGAGGGAGCACTTGATCTTAAATATTTTAAAATATATGTATGAAAAATGATACTTATCTCTGCTCTGCTTCTGCCAAGTTCAGAACAATAAATACCTTGTTTCATTTACAGGGATAGGATTCACACAAATAATTCTCTAACTTGGTAAAGGAATGTATACCTTGCTTAGTAATGCTTTGTGTCCTCTGTCTAACTCTTTTGCAACTCCATGGACTGTAGTCCACCAGGCTCCCCTGTCCATGGGATTCTCCAGGCAAGAATATTGGAGTGAGTTGCCACGCCCTCCTCCAGGGGATCTTCCCAACACAGGGATTGAATCCATGTCTTCTTCAGCTCTTGCATTGGCAGGCAGATCTCTGAGCTACCTGGGAGAAATGGAACATCTTTTCTGCAGAGCTTTTGGAAAATACAAGACAGATTATTTCCCAGCAGCTCCAAGTGCTCTCTCCTCCTCTGCTAAATTCCTAGAGCAAGTCATGCATGATGACTAATGTGCTCCATTAGGTACTAGCTGCAGACAAAGACGAATAAGACACTGCCTTGCTCCGAGGAGATGAAAGACAATGTTCTACCTTATATATTATAGCTACGGTTGTCTTTCCATTCTAGCAGTGTTACTGGCTTGTACATAACTTGGTAGTTAGGTCTATATTATAAATATATAAACATGTAGGAGACAATTCAGCAGATTAACTCGTTTGGTAATTATTCCTTCATTCAACAATTATGTGTAAACTTCTACTGTGTCAAGTAATCCTCTCATTGAGATGGGTTTGCACGTGTTCCTACTCAAATACAGGAGACTGGACTTAATAAAAGCTTAAGTTTTTTTACTTGCTTGCTTTGTTTTCTTTGTCTTTACATCTTTACTGTTCTACTTGAACTATTATTTTTAAAATTTAACAATAAAAGAAGACCCATCAGAATGTCTTCCAAAACATTTCCAAGGGGCTCTATTTCCAGGAGGATAGATTAGACTTTCATTTTCCTATTCACCCCACTAAGTATAATTAAAACCCCTGGACAGTATATATTAAAAAATAAATATATAAGAAGGAGCTGAAAGGTGGAGAGTAGGAAACAGTCAGTCTATGAAGCTTAGATCGAAGTAATTACACAATAGTGAGTTCCTAGGATTTCCTTTTGTCTCATACACACCAGACCTGAAGAAGAAGAGACTACAAACCCAGAAACGCTGACATGTACAGACTAAAAAGGGACTTCTCCGGTGGCTCAGCAGTAAATAAAATATCTGCAATGCAGGAGACTTGCAGGAGACATGGATTTGGTCCCTGGGTCAGAAAGATCCCCTAGAGAAGGAAATGGCAACCTGCTCCACTATTCTTGCTTGGGAAATCCCATGGACGGAGGAGCCTGGTGAGCTACAGTCCATGGAGTCTCAAAGAGTTGAATACAACCAAGCAACTAAACACAACAACAGACTAAAAAACAAACCAATCAAAAGTCTGTTGTCTCACCCAAAAAGACACAGAAAAGGCAGCTTAGCAACATGGAAAACTCCAAGACAATTCCCCTTATCCAGCTGAACACCTCCAAAAAATATTGCTTTATCCTTAACCAATACCAAAAAAGCTTTCACCTTCACCAAGTTATGACAAGGTCCCTTAAACTCCCCACCAAGGTGCAATCAGACAAGGCCAAGTCGGAAAGTAAAACATTTTTCTCTACCAGGTAGCACCAAGGCCACCTTCCATCCCTTGATTTCTCTATGCAAGCGACATGGGAGCCTGGACTTCCATGTTCACTCAGCAGTAACAGGGACCTTCCCTGACATGCTAGAAATGTATCAGAGTTGGCTTAATGGGGAGTCAGGACTTGGACCACCTCCCAGAAGTCATGAAGCTACTCTTCTGCCCATAGGATCAGTGGTGGCCAAATAGGTAGTGGTTACACTCCCTCCTATACCTCCCAGCCAGGGATATATCAATGGATATTTGGTGTTAGGAAACATTTAACAGGAGGCTTCCTGTGTGCTGATCTGTCATGATTCCTCTGTTCCTTATTAATCCTTGAATATTCAAGGACTAAGAAGAGCTGGCAAGCCGCTCCCGGGAAATGAGGAATGCATGCATTTTCTTCGTTAGATTTTCCATACTGTGAAAAGTAACTATTTATGACCCTCTTCCTTTCTGATATGGAAAGTGATTATTTACAACCCTCTCTGAGATGGATTATAGCCTATGCTTCCTTGGTAATTTGTAAGATTTTTGATCCTTATCTTTGCTGAAAAAGTTACCTTGTAAGACAGTATATATACCTACACTATGTTGAATAAAACACCATTGTTTCATCAGAGCTTGGGTCCCTGTGTCTTTCTTCATCTCTCTCTCTCTCTCTCTCTCTCTCTCTCTCTCTCCTTCAGGCAAGTACTTTGGAGCACAGATGCCCACTGTGCTTACTTACTCGCCAGGGCTTTCAAGACCTCCTCGAGAGGGCACCCTGAGCCTACGTAAGTGGTGCAAACCCTTTGTCTTAGGGTTTTATTGGTTTTCTGTGAAAACCAGGGAATATCAGCTTCTTTCTTTCTTTTACTTTCTTATCATCAACTCTGTACCACCAGGTTCTGGTCCATTAAAGGACCCCAACAATCTGGTAAGAGCTGGAACACCTGCCCACACTCAGAATAATGAAGAGCTCCCATCTACTCATGTGTCAACAGAGGCCAAATAAGGAACATGAATATGAATTTCTACTCTGACTTGATGTCAGCTTACCCCACTTTTCCTGCTGAAGCAATGTCAGAAGAAGGCAGCAAAAACTGAAGGTCTCAGAATATAATACCCAAATTCCTCATTATAGCAATAACCGAGAAGATTTCCAAATGGATGTAAAATTCAATCAACAGATGCCAGTGCCAAGAAGAGCAAGTGGATATCCATAAACATGTCCTTAATGAGACTTGAATTTCACGTCTTATACAAAAAGTAACTCAACATGGGTTATGGGTTATGACTTAAATATAATAAATAAGACTATAAAAGTTTTGGGAAAAAAAGAAAAGAAAACCTTTGGGGTTTACAGATAGGAAAAGAGTTCTAATACTGAACACTGAACTATTATCCACAAAGGGAAAATTTGATAAACTGGACTCTACTAAAATTCAAAACGTTTCCTCTGAAAATTAAAACCACAATGGATATTAACTTGTACTTGATAGACTATTTGCAGCAAGGCAAATGCTGGTGAAGACATAGAGAAAAGGGAATCCTGGTAAACTGTTGGTGGGGATGCAAACTGGTGTAGCCACTATGGAAAATAGTATGAAAGTTTCTCAAAAAAATGAAAAACAGTACTCTGTATGATCCAGGTACCACATTTCTAGGTGTATATACAAAGAAAATGAAATCAGTATCTTGGACAAATATCTATATTCTCATGTTCATTGTAGCATTGTTCACAGTAACTAAGTGTCAATCAATGAGTAAATTGATAAAGAAGGTATTGTGTACATAGATATAGATCTCATATATATGATATATGTATATCATGTCACATATATATTTGATATATGTTGTTGTTCAGTCATGTCCAATTCTCTGTGACCCCATGGTCTGCAGCACACCAGGTTCCTCTGTCCTTTACTATCTCCCAGAGTTTGCTGAAATTCATGTCCATTGAGTCAGTGATGCTATCTAACTATCTTAATATTTCCCAGCCTCAGGGTCTTTTTCAGTCAGTCAGATCTTCACATCAGGTGGCCAAACTACTTGAGCTTCAGTTTCAGCTTCAGCATCAGTTCTTCCAATGAAAATTTTGCCATTTATAATAACATGGGTGAACCTTGAGGGCATTATGCTAAGTGAAATAAGTCAGACAGGGAAAGACAAATACTATATAATCTCACTTATATTTGAAATCGAAAAACAGATCAATCTCAAAAAAATATAAAAACAGATTTAAAAATACTATTTCTTTCTATTTGTTTCATAGAAGCAATGCGTTAGTCACTCAGTCCTGTCTGACTCTTTGCGACTCCATGGACTATAGCTCGTCCATGGAATTCTCCAGGCAAGAATACTGGAATGGGTTGCCATTTCCTACTCCATCATAGAAACAAAGAGTAGATTAATTGTTACCAGGGTAGGAGGTGGGAGCAACAGACATTAGTCATAAAGTACAAATTTTCTCTTATGTGATGAGTAAGTTCTAGGGATCTAAAGTATAGCATGATGACTATACTGCTTTGATATTTGGGGATGCAAACTCTAGATATCTCAAATGTGAGGTTTACATCATTCTTGGGGAATTAAAACCTTTTTTTCTTCATAGAAAAGTTTATATTTTGTTCTAAAATAGAAACCCAGTGGATATGGAGGCCCTACAATGTCTCTATTTGGCAACAGGGCAGTGACTAGAGGTTAGGCTTGATCATAACCCTATCTATAATATGGCTTCCGAGGTGGTGCTGGTGGTAAACAACCCACCTGCCAATGAAGGAGACACAAGAGATGTGGGTTCCATCCCTGGGTCAGGAAGATCCCCTGGAGAATAACACGACAACCCATACCATTATTGTTGTCTGGAGATTCCCATGGACCGACGAGCCTGGCAAGCTACAGTCCATAGGGTCGCAAAGAGTTGGACACAACAGAAGTGACTTAGCATGCACACACAGTATAAACAAAGCTATGTTTTTTCCAGCAGTCATATGAATGTGAGCGTTGGACCATAAAGAAGGCTGGGCACCGGAGAACTGACGTTTCTGAATGGTGGCATTGGAGAAGGCTCTTGAGAGTCCCTTGGACTGCAAGGAGATCAAACCAGTCAATCTTAAAGGAAATAAACCCTAATATTCACTGAAGGACTGATACTGAAACTGAAGCTCCAATACTTTGGCCACCTGATGTGAAGAGCCAGCTCATTTGCAAGACCTCGATGCTGGGAAAGATTGAAGGCAGGAGGAGAAGGGAGCGATGGGGGATGAGATGGTTGGATGGCATCACTGACTCAGTGGAAATGGGTTGGAGCAAACTCCAGGAGATGGTGAAGGACAGGGGACCCTGACGTGCTGTGGTCCATGGGGTCGCAGAGTCAGACATGACTTAGAGACTGAACAACAATAATAACAGTAGTGCTCTTTGCATTACACTGTGCCAAATACTTTTATTATTGCTCTGTAATTAAAGACTGATTTTTATTTACTTGTTTCTATCCATCCTATTTATGTTTCATCTAGATTAAACTTACTATATTCTCCCCTCCCAAAAAATACACTGTATTATATAGCTGAATTTTGCTAAGAGTTTTTTTTTTTTTTAATTTAAGAGTCCTTAAAAAAAAAAAAGCTCTTAAAAGTTTTCACCACAAAATAATAACAAAATGGCAATTTGAGATGAAGCATGTGTTAACTAACCTTACTGTGGTGAACATTTCACAGTGTATATATGTATCAAGTCATCACACTGTATACCTTAAACTCATGCAGTGTTATATGTCAATTATCTCTAAATAAAACTGAGGATAAACTTATTATATATATACAATCAACATATAATCTAGCAACTGCTCTTTGGAACAATAAAATCAAATCTTATGTCCACACAAAAACTGTACATGATTTCTTCTAGCAATTTTGTAATAGCCTCAAACTGGAAATAATCAAGACATCCTTCAGAAGGTGAATGGTAAAAAAAAGCCATAAATTAAATTAATACTCATTGGAAAAATCAGTGAACTGTTGATACGCTCAAGAACTTGGATGAATCTTCTGAGAATTATGTTGGGTGAAAAAAGTCTATCCCCAAATGTTACGTACTGTATGATTTTATTTACATAACATTTTTGTAATGACAAAGTATAAAAATGCCTTGTGCTTAAGGAAATGAAGTGGGTGTGGCTACAAAAGGGCAACAGGAGGGACCCTTGTGGTGACAGAAAATCTCTTGGCTGTAGAATGTCAGTACCATGTTAGTCATACTGTCCTAAAGTTTTGTAAGATATTATCATTATGGGGAATGCAGGAAGAGGACACTGAGGTCTCTCCATGTTATTTCTTAACACTACATGTTAACGTACAATCGTTTCACAATAAAAAGCTTAATTTAAAAGTCAATCATTAACAATATCACATTTACATATTTTATATCTATGTACATGCAATCACATGAAAGCCCTTAGTTGTTTTTCAGAAAAACAGATTATGGCCCTAAGAGGAATGATAGCAATTTATTCTTTCATAATCCATCATCTTATGCCACTTGTTGAAGCCAAAGTGGCGCTGGACTAGTCAGGTGAATCTGTTAACTAAGTTAAAATTTGTGATCAAAGTGATGAGATGAATCAAGCCAATCAGATTCTTGCATTTGAAATTAAACACATACACACGCATACCTTTACATATAAACAGGGACAGGCTGTGTGCTCACTGTTAAGTTGCTATCTCAGTTCAAATCCATACTCCTCCATCTTGCTTTGAAATGCTGAGCCTGGGTCTCTGCAAAGCACAATTTTCTTTTGCTACCTGATTTCCTGTTTCTGTCAATAGACACAGTTAGAGGGAGACTGGAGAGCTGGAGGGAAAACTGCTCATGGCCTGCACCCTACACAACAGTTGATTCCAGTTTTCATTTTTCCCATACTCCTAAAAACAACCTCACCGGTGCCCCTTTTCCAGGTGATATAACAGCACTAGCTGCCTGGTACCCCTTCCTCAGAGATCCGGCTCCATCTTTGCCTGTGGATTCCCCTCGAATTCTTCAGGCTGTTAACATTCACTCAACAGGTTTCCTCATGAAATTCTGAGTCCCAGATATTTGTGGTCCCCAATCCGACCTCCTGGGGCACTACACCAGAAAGCTGGCATCATGCTTCTTAGAGACATTAATCCCAGCAAGATGGAGTCCTCCTCACCCAAGCTTCTACAGTTCCTGTATCTTTCAGGCAGCAAGCCTACTCAAGATCCCTGCATCTCAGCTCCATAAAGCCCTTCCTCCAATCTTCTAAATTCTCATCATCCCAAATTTATGTCTGTTGCCCTTCAGCCAGAGTAGGCACTTCTTGCAACCTCTAGGACTTATCAGTGTTCTTGTTCACCTCTTTAATTCTCCAATATCTGGTTAATAATTCTTAAGTTACATTTTATCTATTGTAATAATCAGTGTGGTTTCTGTTTCCTAGGTGTAACACAACAAATGAAGGCCATTAGCAGTAAGATTAGAAGCTGAATAAACAGGAAGAGACGCCATGAGAAGCTAGGTTCAAGGCAAAATTATGAAAGAATCAAATAAAGGAAGGGTAAGGAAAGCAATCAGAAGCTGCGAGAGAGAAAGAAAGAGTGGGGTAGAAAGAGAGAGAGAATAATGGATGAAATATATGTTCAGAGAGAAGTAGAGTTGCAAAGAGGATAAGTTTCTTATTGCTGATGAAAATGGCACAGACATATAAGAAAATTCTAGAACTGTCTTTTTTTTTCTTGTTTTCAATTTCTGTTTCAATTCCAGCCCATGCATGTAAACAAAATGATTATCTTTTCACTACAGTCACTATTATGAGTCTTTCCTCCTGATGAACAAAAGAGCCAAAGTAAAAGGAAACAACACCCTCCCTTCTGTATAGATAGAAGGACTAAGTGAAAGTGAAATTTGCTCAGTCTTGTCCGACTCTTTGAGACCCCATGGACTATACAGTCCATGGAATTCTCCAGGCCAGAATACTGGAGTACATAGCTGGCCCCTTCTCCAGGGGATCTTCCCAACCCAGGGATCAAACCCAGGTCTCCCACATTGAGGCAGATTCTTAAAAGGGGGCCATCACATGCTCTTAAAATACTCAAAAAACAAATGAACAACAACAAAAAACAAGACTTTCAGGTCTTTCCTCTTTTTTCTGGCTCATGTTCCTCTTGATGGGCTACTACCTATCTTGATCTAGCCTTTCATCTTTAGAGAACACTTTAAATGCTAGAAAACACTTTCATATCTGTGCTCTTAATGTGACTTTCCAAACACAGTGGTTTCCCAGAAGGCAGATAACATGCCTTCCATTTAGCTTAATCTACATAATGTGATGGACAAGATGCAAAAATGGATAGATGTCTTCAAGGAAGATCTTTAGTTATGAATCCAGGACAGGTAGCTGTTATACATGCAACTCAGAGAGAGCTAAGTATTAACAGAAAATGTAAGACATTTCCATATGCCCCAGTGCCAGATTCTAAGATTTCTACTTTACTCTTAAAACAGCAAGAATGATTGAAGCAAGTATTCACCAATTAAAATGGCAAGTACAAATGTCTCCCTTGCCATAGACGGAGCTCAATGCCACTAGAATTTCAGCTTACTATTTTTTTTTCTCCTTAATACAGTTGAGCCCCACAGATGAATAAGCAGATTATTTCCATTTCACAGAGCTGGACGTCTCCAATTTCTAGGCTCACGTGGCCTTGACTATTGATGATACAACATATAGCTACAGACCACACCATAGCCCAGGTCCTCAGCCCATGAACTGACACTTGTATGAGTCACCTGGACTTTCATTCTTCCCTACTGGTTCATCCAGGCAGGTTTAGCTTTCCCAATAGCCCACGAGAAAATATTTTCATGCTGTTACCACATCAAGTGTTCCAACCTCACCAGGTTTTCAAAGGGAGAATAAAAAACCAGTTACCTTTCCAAAACACTTTGTTCCATGTTAATGACCTAACTACTGCCCTGGTTTCAAAGGAGGAGGGGGACATTACCATTTGTCTGTTTGTTCCATTCTGAATCCTGGGCAGACCAATCTGCTGCTCTTTCAACTCCTGGGGCAGTGCAAAGAAACATCTGTTCCAGGAACAGTTGGACTCTCACCCCTCTGCATAAATCACTACTAGTAAAAGTTTTATGAGGTGGGTACTTTTTCCCCATGCTTCCTCCTTTTGTAATTGACTGAAGCCCAAATGAACAAGATGAAATGGCCAGACATTTAGCCATATGTTGGCATCCACATGGGTACATTTGGGAGGCAAGAGAAGCTGTCAGCTATACGATGGAACATTACAATCATCTGAAATGTAATTAACAACCCCAGTCAATGAATCTTTAGAAGTTTCTAACGGATTAAATTACATCTCTCACTTACCTGTAGCAAATTGTCCATGGACCAGTTTCCATATCTGTGAAACTTGAATCCAGTCAATTTACGGAGACTTCAGAGTGGTTTCAGGATGTTTCCATATTGCTAATCTACATAGGTTACCTCTGCTTTTCCAGGAACTCCTACATAAAAAAGAATAAAAGGATATACTTAGGAATATATAATGCTCAGTAAAAAAAGGTTGATCAATTAGATTATAGCACCCATGCATGTGCGTTCAGTCAAGTCCTACTCTTTTTTGGACCCCATGGGCTGCAGCCCACCAGGCTCCTCTGTCCAT
This sequence comes from Okapia johnstoni, assembly GCA_024291935.2. Classification (NCBI taxonomy): domain Eukaryota; kingdom Metazoa; phylum Chordata; class Mammalia; order Artiodactyla; family Giraffidae; genus Okapia; species Okapia johnstoni. Next base: position 9,474,698 of record CM044325.1, on the reverse strand, counting down.
GGGATTTTTCAGGCAAAAATACTGAAGTGGGTTGCCATTTCCTTCTCCAGGGGATTTTCCTGACCCAGAGATAGAACCTATTTTCCTGTATCGCCTGCATTTCAGGCAGAATCTTTACCACTGAGCCGGTGGGGAAGCCATACTTGAACATTTTTATCATTTGTTTAATAGAAAAGGATAGGAAGAACACATTTCTCTTTTAAAAACAATATTGCAAGTTAATACGGCTTTCGTATCTACGATGACCACCTAGCAAAAGACCAGGGGAGTGGCAAAGGGCTAATAAAAGTTTACTGACTATACACTTGATATAATAGATTCCACTAAAATTGTCTTGCTCCCGCATGTTTTGAGAAAGTGAAAGGGAATTTAACATTTGAGAAGCTACTATGGGGCTGGGGCTTTGCTAGTTGTACATATATATACACATACACACCCATACACACCTTCTCCACTGCACATATGTGGAGAAGGAGATTGGCAACCCACTCCAGTATTCTTGCCTGGAGAACTACATGGACAGAGAATCCTGGCAGGCTACAGTCCACGGGGGCTCAAAGAATCGGATACGACTGAGTAACTGACACATGTATATACACACATATAATCTTATTCCTCAGGACTGCAAAAGGTCAGTTTTCATCCCAATCCCAAAGAAAGGCAATACCAAAGAATGCACAGACTACCACACAATTGCACTCATCTCACACGCTAGTAAAGTAGTGCTCAAAATTCTCCAAGCCAGGCTTCAGCAATACGTGAACCGTGAACTTCCAGATGTTCAAGCTGGTTTTAGAAAAGGCAGAGGAACCAGAGATCAAATTGCCAACATCCGCTGGATCATTGAAAAACAAAAGAGTTCCAGAAAAACATCTATTTCTGCTTTACTGACTATGCCAAAGCCTTTGACTGTGTGCATCACAATAAACTGGAAAATTCTGAAAGAGATGGGAATACCAGACCACCTGACCTGCCTCTTGAGAAACCTGTATGCAGGCCAGGAAGCAACAGTTAGAACTGGACATGGAACAACAGACTGGTTCCAAATAGGAAAAGGAGTACGTCAAGGCTGTATATTGTCACCCTGCTTATTTAACTTATATGCAGAGTACATCATGAGAAATGCTGGGCTGGAAGAAGCATAAGCTGGAATCAAGATTGCTGAGAGAAATATCAGTAACCTCAGATATGCGGATGACACCACCCTTATGGCAGAAAGTGAAGAAGAACTAAAGAGCCTCTTGATGAAAGTGAAAGAGGAGAGTGAAAAAGTTGGCTTAAAGCTCAACATTCAGAAAACTAAGATCATGGCATCTGGTCCCATCATTTCATGGGAAATAGATGGGGAAACAGTGGAAACAGTGTCAGCCTTTATTTTGGGGGGGCTCCAAAATCACTGCAGATGGTGATTGCAGCCATGAAATTAAAAAATGCTTACTCCTTGGAAGGAAAGTTATGACCAACCTTGATAGCATATTTAAAAGCAGAGACATTAATTTGCCAACCAAAGTCCATCTAGTCAAGGCTATGGTTTTCTAGTAGTCATGTATGGATGTGAGAGTTGGATGGTGAAGAAAGTTGAGCACCGAAGAATTGATGCTTTTGAACTGTGGTGTTGGAGAAGACTCTTGAGAGTCCCTTGGACTGAAAGGACATCCACCCAGTCTATCCTAAAGGAGATCAGTCCTGGGTGTTCATTGGAAGGACTGATGTTGAAGCTGAAACTCCAATACTTTGGCCACCTCATGCCAAGAGTTGACTCACTGGAAAAGACCCTGATGCTGGGAAGGATTAGGGGCAGGAGGAGAAGGGGATGACAGAGGATGAGATGGTTGGATGGCATCACCGACTCGATGGACATGGGTTTGGGTAAGCTCTGGGAGTTGGTGATAGACAGGGAGGCCTGTCATGTTGCAATTCATGGAGTGCAAAGAGTCAGACACGACTGAGCTGAACTGAACTGAATCTTACTCCTGCAGAAGGAAATGGCAACCCACTCCAGTATTCTTGCCTGGAGAATCCCATGCATAGAGGAACCTGGTGGGCTGCAGTCTATGGGGTCGCAAGAGACGAACACAACTTATGGACAAAACCACATAATCTTATCCCATTAATACAACCACATTTCTAAGCATTTACTACCTATAACTCTGTTTGGCAAGTTTTTATTAGCTTCATTCTTCAGATCATAAGTGAAAAACTTACATGTCAGGGAGGTCAGTTTTTAAGACCAGCTAAGCTTAATGAGTAGGACACAACTTAGTGACTGAGCACGCATGCATGCACGAAAGCTGAGTCCATTACTCTTTTCTTACTCAGGTTTGGAAGAGGAACATCAAATACTGTTTTGTTTTAATAATATTGAAACAGTTTTTACACTGAATTTATCTTAAGACAAGGCTTCCCTTGTGGCTCAATTGGTAAAGAACCTGCCTGCAATGTGAGAGACCTGGGTTTCATCCCTGGGTTGGGAAGATGCCCTGGAGAAGGGAAAGGCTACCCACTCCAGTATTCTGGCCTGGAGAATTCCATGGACTATGGTCCATGGGATTGCAAAGAGTAGGACACGACTGAGTGATCAGAACACACGTATCTTAAGACAAAGAAAAATAGTGGCTTGGATATTGGACTATTGTGACTTCCAAGGAAAAACTGATACTAAATTCCATGTCATTGTATATCATATCATAATTGTGGTTAGTTTCCATAACCATATGATTTTTATTTCTCCCATCACGATTGTTCCGGCCTGAAATTTCAAATGTCTACTTGGGATTCATTGGGCTCTTACAACTAAATTCAACAAAATCATTTCATGCACATCAAAAGCATATAACTTTTTAAACTCTCTCTTATATTAACTGGTTTATAGTAAGGAACCATCAGTCATAGTGGTCCTATCTCCCCAGTCTAAAAGAAGTATTATGACAGCAACAAAGAACCCCATGGACACCTTCTTGTTCTAGGAAGTAGTCACAGAAAATCCTCTGGTCTCAATATTGAGCATTCCTTACTTTCTTAACCCCAAACGTCTTATCTGTTCTCTTCAGTTAACCAAGAACTGTCAAATATACCAATTAGAAAGTCTCCCACATTTCCAAAAACCCTATCTGAATAGAATGCTTGCCAATTAGACACAGTATCAGTATTTTCTCCTTTTACTGACTCCCCTGTTCAACACTTTGAACTGTGCCTTGGACAGAAGTGACAGCAGAAGTCTTCCTCCCACAAATAAATGAATAAGCAGCCATTGTTAAGTTTGTCTCAAACTTGGATTTTCTATTGTCATTCTGGATTATTGTAAGAATTGTCATTAGGATAATACTGTATTTAATGCTAGAAAGAAACATCTAAATTTCTTCAGCAATTTGCAGATTCTTCTTAGCACATGTTAAAGAAACATAGTAGAGCTAGTATTAAAAAAAGAGGAGACGGGCCATGAATTACATGAGGGGACAAATACCAAACCGAAGAAATATTAATTAAATTTTTGTTACAATTTCAGTTCTGATTCAATTTACTGAGTATTTACAAAAGAGAATATTTCACTGTTACATATTTTAAAAGTAACAATTTATTGAAAATTCACTATGTGCTAGGCACCAGTTAAATAATTTACATGACTATCTAATTTATTTACATGTGGAAATTTTGGTGCTTCAGTAGAAACCTATACACATTGTCTACAGCCCATTTTTCTGCTCATGTGATTCTGTGGAAGAATTCTACAGAATTCACAACTCTGCAAAATATAAATAGCTATAAGCAATACAAAATGATTCTTCTCTATAGTCAAATGTTATCATGTCTAGTAGAGGTTCAACTGACTTCCATCTTCACTGTGCAAGAAGACAGTTTTGCCTCCTTAGCACAGTAATTTCAATATTCTTGATCTATAAATGTGTCTTTATTTTGGACTTTTCTCTTAACTAGTTGTAAGTCCCCTGGTTCTCTTACTGATTAATGAGTTATATAAAATCTTTTACACTTGATAATTTCATATCTATATGATAGTCACAAATTTACCTTGTATTAAATGATATTTTATCATTTTTTTAACAACAACTCTATGGGGGATAGATATTGTTAAACACATTTTACAGCCAAGATGAGCTCCAGCAAGATTCCATGACTTACCTGAGAGCCACAGACTTTCCCTGGGCATTCCTGTGTGTTAGGCACACTGTTGCATATTGGGTGTGCAAAGCTAAACAAGGCTGTTTCTATCTTCGTGGTCAAAGAGACCAGAATAAATCTGTATTGAGGGTAGCCTCTGTGCAAGGTGCTTCCATAGATATCCAGGAACCATAAACATTTGATAAAACCTCAATATCCAAAACTCACCACTTGCTAAATGAAATACTGAACTTGAATAGACTCAAACAGTGTGATACCCTTAACTAACTGAACTCATTCTATGAACTCTTAATAACTGAATTGAGGAATCAGGTAGATTTGTACAGGGAAAGATACTAAACTGCTATCTTTTAATCCTCAAAGTCACCTTGTGATGTAGGCATTCTTCCCATTTTTACAGATAAGAAAAATGAGGCTCAGAGAAAATGATGTTAAAGAAAAAAAAATCACAGCATGTTAGACTGGAAAGAAAAAGCAAGTTCACAGTACAATGGCCTTATTTTATAGCTGGAAAAGCCAAGCTCAGGGAAACAGAGGGCTTCTCTCAAATCTCTTACACAGCAATGGGCAGGGTCTGGCTCAATATTCACCCATTGCTTCTACTTTATCTGGCATTAGTAACTAGGAGAATGAGCCACATAGCCATTAAAATCAGGGAAAAGGGAAAGGTGAAATTTAACACCTGCTGAACAATGCAAAGAAATAAAGGAAAACAACAGAAGGGGAAAGACTAAAGATCTCTTCAAGAAAATTAGAGACAGCAAGGGAATATTTGACACAAAGATGGGCACAATAAAGGACAGAAATGGTATGGACCTAACAGAAGCAGAAGATATTAAGAAGAGGTGGCTAGAATACACAGAACTATACAAAAAGATCTTCATGACCCAGGTAATCACGATGGCGTGATAACTCACCTAGAGCCAGATATCCTGGAATGCGAAGTCAAGTGGGCTTTAGGAAGCATCACTACAAACAAAGTTAGTGGAGGTGATGGAATTCCAACAGAGCTATTTCAAATTCCAAAAGATGATGCGGTGAAAGGGCTGCACTCAATATGACAGAAAATATGGAAAACCCAGCAGTGGCTATAGAATTGGAAAACCTGTTTTTATTCCAACCCCAAAGAAGAGCAATGTTAAAAAATGTTCAAACTACTGTATAATTGCACTCATTTCACATGGTAGCAAAGAAATACTCAAAATTCTCCAAGCATGTTCAATAGTACATGAAACGAGAAATCCAAGAAGTTCAGGCTGGATTTAGAAAAGGCAGAAGAATCAAACTGCCAACATCTGGCAGTTGGATCATAGAAAAAGCAAGAGAATTCCAGAAAAACATCTACTTGTACTTCATTGAGTATGCTAAAGCCTTTGCACAGCAAACTGTGGAAACTTCTTCAAGAGATGGGAACATCAGACCACATTACCTGCTACCCGAGAAACCTGTATGCAGGTCAAGAAGCAATAGAACTGGACATGGAACAACGGATTGGTTCCAAATTGGGAAAGGCAAGGCTGTATATTGTCACCCTGTTTATTTAACTTATATGCAGAGTAGATCATGAGAAATGCTGGAGTGGATGAAGCACAAGCTGGAATCAAGATTTACGGGAGAAATATCAATAACCTCAGATATGCAGATGACACCACCCTTATGGCAGAAAGCAAACAGGAACTAAAGAGCTTCTTGATGAAGGTGAAAGAGGAGAGTGAAAAAACTGACTTAAAACTCAATATTCAAAAAACTAAGATCATGGCATCCGGTCCCATGACTTCATGGCAAATAGATGGGGGAGCAATGGAAACAGTGACAGACTTTATCTTCTTGGCTCCAAACTCACTGCAGATGGTGACTGCAGCCATGAAATTAAAAGACACTTGCTCCTTGGAAGAAAAGCTATGATCAACTTAGACAGCATATTAAAAGCAGAGACATTACTTTGCTGACAAAGATCCATTTAGTCAAAACTGTGGTTATCCAGTAGTCATGTATGGACGTGAGAGTTGAACCATAAAGAAGGCAGAGCACTGATGAATTGATGCTTTTGAACTGTGGTGTTTGGGAAGACTTTTGAGAGTCCCTTGGACTGCAAGGAGATCCAACCAGTCAATCCTAAAGGAAATCAACCCTGAATATTCATTGGAAGGACTGATGTTGAAGCTGAGGCTCCAATACTTTGGCCATCTGATGTGAAGGGCTGACTCATTAGAAAAGATCCTGATGCTAGAAAAGATTGAAGGCAGGAGGAGAAGGGGACGACAGAGGACAAGATGATTGAATGGCATCACCGACTCAACAGACATGAGTTTGAACAAGCTCTGGGAGATGGTGAAGGACAAGGAAGCCTGTTGCGCTTCAGTCCATGGGGTCACAAAGAGTCGGACTCAATTGTACAACAATAAGACTACCAGGGAGTCTCTGCATCTCTTTTCAATCTTACTGCCTCGTTATTTATCCAATTACTCTGAGGTTTTCTGTCTCAGTTCACTTCCCTTTCTACTGATACTTTAAACTTATCAATTTATATACTTATTAATCTTTAATATTATTATTTTATATATTTGTTAATCTCCTATGCAAGAATACCAGACACTAATTTCAACATTTCAAAAGAGGCAGTGACTAACATCATCTACAATAAGATAAGAGCCATCTAAAAGATCTAGTGTCCTTGTGGCTCAGTTTAAATCAACTCAGATGAAACCATGTTTTCTATTCTCAATCTGGAATGACTATAGAAATATATAGTGGATTGCTTAATAGCAGCATGAAAAACACAAGTGTCATTACATCCATGGGCTCTGTTCAATAGAAAAAATTGCAAATTATGGGGTTCAAAAATGCTGGAGGAATCTTTGGTGGTGAAAGTTTTGGGAATCACGTGTCTACATTCTACCGCTGCCCAGGAATTTTGAAGATCTCTGTAGACACTCACTGTCATGGACAGCTTTGCTCTTAAGTTGTCTTTTGCTCACAAATCCAGGTACATTTTCCTACTGTCAGTATCAACAGGACAGCACTGATTTCTTATCATCCCCATCTGCTGAGTGTGGCTGGAAATTTGGGCAGATCTCAGAATCTTCAGAATCTTGGGTACATTAAACTACCTTGTATCTGCTTATAGTCCCACATTCTAGAAACTTCGGGCTCCACACTGTCATGACTGCTAAACCATAAAATCAAGCTACATCCATAGTTTTCTTTTCTCTTTTCCCTCTTTTTCCCACCTCATCCCTACCCTTCTTGTCTTCCTCTCCTCTCCTTTCCTCTTTTCCCATTTTTCTCCTCTCCCTCTCCTGATTTTCTTCTTCTCCACTGGAAAAGGTATTTCGATGAGGTCATACTTATCTAATGAATAAGTTTAAACTATATCACCTCTCGTGACATTGTACAGAATAATGAATAAGTTTAAACTATATCACCTTTCGTGACATTGTACAGGAGACAGGGATGAAGAAAATCCCCCTGGAAAAGAAATGCAAAAAAGCAAAATGGCTGTCTGAGGAGGCCTTACAGATAGCTGGGAAGAGAAGAGAAGCGAAAAGCAAAGGAGAAAAGGAGAGATATTCCCATCTGAATGCAGAGTTCCAAAGAATAGCAAAGAGAGATAAGAAAGCCTTCCTCAGCGATCAGTGCAAAGAAAGAGAGGAAAATAACAGATTGGGAAAGACTAGAGATCTCTTCAAGAAAATTAGAGATACCAAAGGGACATTTCATGCAAAGATAGGCTCAATGAAGGACAGAAATAGTATGGACCTAACAGAAGCAGAAGATATTAAGAAGAGGTGGCGAGAATACACAGAAGAACTGTACAAAAAAGATCTTCATGACCCAGATAATCACGATGGTGTGATCACTCAGCTAGAGCCAGACATCCTGGAATATGAAGTCAAGTGGGCCTTAGGAAGCATCACTACAAACAAAGCTAGTGGAGGTGATGGAATTCCAGTTGAGCTATTTCAAATCCTCAAAGGTGATGCTGTGAAAGTGCTGCACTCGATATGCCAGCAAATTTGGAAAACTCAGCAGTGGCCACAGGACTGGAAAAGGTCAGGTTTCATTCCAATCCCAAAGAAAGGCGATGCCAAAGAATGCTCAAAGTAGTGCACAATTGCACTCATCTCACATGCTAGTAAAGTAATGCTCAAAATTCTCCAAGCCAGGCTTCAGCAATACGTGAACCGTGAACTTCCAGATGTTCAAGCTGGTTTTAGAAAAGGCAGAGGAACCAGAGATCAAATTGCCAACATCCGCTGGATCATCGAAAAAGCAAGAGAGTTCCAGAAAAACATCTATTTCTGCTTTATTGACTATGCCAAAGCCTTTGACTGTGTGGATCACAATAAACTGTGGAACATTCTGAAAGAGATTGGAATACCAGACCATCTGACCTGTCTCTTGAGAAACCTGTAGGCAGGTCAGGAAGCAACAGTTAGAACTGGACATGGAACAACAGACTGGTTCCAAATAGGAAAAGGAGTACGTCAAGGCTGTATATTGTCACCCTGCTTATTTAACTTATATGTAGAGTACATCACGAGAAACAGTGGGCTGGAAGAAGCACAAGTTGGAATCAAGATTGCTGGGAGAAATATCAATAACCTCAGATATGCGGATGACACCACCCTTCTGGCAGAAAGTGAAGAAGAACTAAAGAGCCTCTTGATGAAGGTGAAAGAGGAGAGTGAAAAAGTTGGCTTTAAGCTCAACGTTCAGAAAACTAAGGTCATGGCATCTGGTCCCATCACTTCATGGGAAATAGATGGGGAAACAGTGGAAACAGTGTCAGACTTTATTTTTTGGGGCTCCAGAATCACTGCTGATGGTGATTGCAGCCATGAAATTAAAAGACGCTTACTCCTTGGAAGGAAGGTTATGGCAAACCTAGATAGCATATTTAAAAGCAGAGACATTACTTTGCCAACAAAAGTCCGTCTAGTCAAGGCTATGGTTTTTCCAGTAGTCATGTATGGATGTGAGAGTTGGATGGTGAAGAAAGCTGAGCACCAAAGAATTGATGTTTTTGAACTGTGGTGTTGGAGAAGACTCTTGAGAGTCCCTTGGACTGCAAGGAGTTCCAATCAATCTATCCTAAAAGAGATCAGTCCTGGGTGTTCATTGGAAGGTCTGATGTTGAAGCTGAAACTCCAATACTTTGGCCACCTCATGCGAAGGGTTGACTCATTGGAAAAGACCCTGATGCTGGGTAGGATTGGGGGTGGAAGGAGAAGGGGACGACAGAGGATGAGATGGTTGGATGGCATCACTGACTCGATGGACATGGGTTTGGGTAGACTCCGGGAGTTGGTGATGGACAGAGAGGCCTGGCGTGCTGCAATTCATGGGGTCGCAAAGAGTCGGACACGACTGAGTGACTGAACTGAACTGATATCACCTCTCAACAAGCAGAAGAGAGAAAGCCTTCCAGTTATTAGTATCCCTTAAAAAGTGAGAGGACCTATCACACAAGCTATCATGGGTCACTGTTAGTTAAGAAAAACGCAACACACTTGTCCTAGGATGATGAATTTTTCTTTATTTTCAGCCATTCACAGCACACCTGCCAGTAGGTCTGATTTTGTTTCTGGGCTTCGCACCCTCCAGAGACATTCCCTTAGGAAATTTACAACCTTCTGTTCCTTTCCAAGGCATCAAAATTCTAATGGAGCTGTGTTCTATGTAAACCTATGCTAATTTCCACCATTATGCAGATGTCCAAGTCTATTGCAGGTTTCCACCTCAAAGTGTTATTTCCCTCTAGAGTCAGAGGTACTTGGATGAGCTGTTGATCCCTTTGTTAAAGTACAATCTATATATCAGGAGGCCACCAAATTTGTTGAACTTCAGCCAGGAAAACAGGATCTCCCCTAGAGATGTTGGTGAATTGACCGATGTTTAATTGCAGCTTTTATTTAAAATGAATTGATGAAAAAACATTCTAAAGTAACTTAACTTTTTAATTAATCATAATCTCCCACCATTATGCATTTTAAATGTTTTGGCTTTTGTTTTCATTTAACAAGCTCTATTTAGCTGCCTCTGAGTGTCAGAGAAACAGTGTATAAAAAAGGTATTTGTGTGTATGGTCCCATTTAATTCTCAAGACAATTTAGAAGTCTCTATCTAGAATGCATAATTTCGAACATTAAGAAGCTAATGTTTAGTAAAGTTACAAGGTGCATGCAAGAGCACACAGTTACTTCTTCAACAAGGGTTAAAATACAGACTTTACATCAGTCTCCATGTTTCTACTTCACCATAGATATTTTCGTTTCAAAAATGACTAGTCTAATGATAGCTCCAAGCTGGAATTCCCTCTTATAAATATCTCTAAGTACTTAAAGTGAATATGTGCTAAACGAAGATGCTTCAATGAGAATAATGTTCCATCTAAAGGAAATACGTGTTAGTCACTCAGTCGTGTCCAACTCTGTGACCCCATGGACTGTAACCTACCAGGCGCCTCTGTCCAGGAAATTCTCCAGGCAAGAATACCTAAGTGGGCTGCCATACCATTTAGCCTTGTAACCAAATTATATCTATAATATTAATACAGTTGGATTAAGGGGAAGTTGCAAGATTAAAACATTTTCAATGCTAAAGTCAGATTTTAAGAATGGAAATAGGGTGCAAATTAATATTTGCTTAGATGCTCTCAGTCACTGTGGTCTTTCCATGTCTGAATCAAAGCTAGTTAGTTGCTCAGTCATGTCTGACTCTTTGCAACTCCATGGACTGTAGTCTGCCAAGCTCCTCCATCCATGGACTTCTCCAGGCAAGAATACTGGAGTGGGTAGCCATTCCCTTTTCCAGGGGATCTTCCCGACCCAGGAATTGAACCCAGGTCTCCTGCATAACAGGCAGATTCTTTACTGTCTGAGCCACTAGATGGAAATGAAAATATCTGCTCTATCAATAAACAAGAAATGTCACTGCCATCAGCAAGTTCTGGCCTCCAATTGTGAATAAGGGCTCCCCAAACTGCAATCTAGAGGATGCAGCCACACCCCACGGTGATTGCTGAAGAGCTGGAGGAATGCAATAAGCAGCCATCTACCACTCCTTAGGTGAACAAGGAAACAGGGTTGGCCTGAGACAGCGGAGGTGCATATGAAAGGAATGAATTCGGTGAGCCCAGAGGCTTGCATCTTCCCATACATAGTATTCTAAATTCCTTAACTTTATACCTGATATTTGATGTTGAGACAGCCTGTTTCCTTTGTTGCAATTTGTATAAGACCTGACTTCCCCTAGCCTCATAGGAACAGTTATCTCAGAACTACTGAGATTCTTGGTCTCCAGTCCTAAACATTTCCACTAAATATTTCAGGTTGTGACTATACTTCTTAGTTGACACTAGTATTTCTGAAAAAAAAAGTCAAAATAAATGAATTTATCTGGTAGTTAACAGTAGGCCAGGAAAATATCCACACTTTTTTACATGTATGAGCTTACAGGGCTTCCCTGGTAGCGCAATTGGTAAAGAATCCACCTGCAACGCAGGAGACCTGGGCTCGATCCAGGAATATGCCCCGGAGAAGGAAATGGCAACCCACTCCAGTATTCTTGCCTGGGAAATCCCATGGACAGAGGAGCCTGGTGGGCTACAGTCCATAGGATCGCAAGAGTAGGACACGACTTAGTAAGTAAACCACTTCATATAAATGGAAGGGCAAAGTTTTGGAGTCCTAATGTGGGCTGATGTGGCTTCAGACTTTTAATACAGAGTTTAGAACAATTACCTCCAAACCCTGCCCACCATCCTTCCTTGATATGTGAAATAAAAAGAGCTGAATTTACATTGTGTGTTACTTTCTGCTGTACAATGAAGTGAACCAGCTATGTGTATACACATATCCCCTCACCCGTGGACCTACCACCCACTCCCCTACCCCATCTATTTAGGTCATTACAGAGCAGTGAGCTGAGAGCCCTGCACTATGCAGAAGCTTCCGACTGTTGCAGTGAAAGGGAGTGGAGGTGGGGAGAGGAATTTGTTCCAGTGAAAAGGGAAAAAAGAGGAGTGGGTTGCAGTGAAAAGAAGGAAAAGAAAAGAGGAATGAGTTTTTTTCTCTCTCTCTTTCCTGAAAACAAAGAAGATGAATATTTAGCGAGCAGGCCTGAACATTCCTAGGTTTTTTTTTCTTTTTTTCACTTTAATTGGGTGTCTGTGACTAAGTTTGCTTTTCTGCCCCCAACTCTGTAGGAGCTACATTCTGCAGCTACTGTCCTTTGCTTACCCTTACAACACTTCCTTCCCCTTGTAGCCACATATCAGGAAGAAGGCTGCAGAGACACAGGACTGCCAGACTCAATTACTGGGTTAGTGACACCAGCCTATGACTGTTTTTGAGATGATCCTAACACCTTTGTTCCTTATCACCAACCCCTGACTGAGAGCCCTCATCTTATATCAGCCCCTAGACTCCTCATTGAGCAGGGACACAGTTCTTGAGGCTAGACCCTACTGTGTTCCCCTTTCCACCAGCTGAGAATTAAAGTCACCTGTCTATTTCCTCCAAACTATACGTCTCCATGTTTTTTTTTTTTTTTTTTAATTTGGCTTCGGTGGGCAGAGAAAGCCAAGATTTTGGCCAGCAACACTACTAGCTATCTGTTCTACACATGGAAGTACATATATGTCAATTCCAATCTCCCAATTCACCCCTCCTCCACCCCTCCATGGCCACATATTTGTTCCCTACGTCTGCATCTCTGTTCTGTCCTGCAAGTAGGTCCATTTGTACCATTTTCTAGACTCCACAAACATGTGCTAATACATGATATTCGTTTTTGACTTACTCTGTATGATAGATTCTAAAGCAACTATACCCAATTGAAAAAAAAAAATGGAGTTGCATATCTGCCAATTCCTAGCCATTCATTCCCATACTGTACTACCCCTATGTTTTCTGATTTTTTTTTTTTGCAAACTTCTTTCTGCCACTGAACAATCATGGAATTAAACCTTTTCTCCTCTTATTTTTACAAAAAAAAAAAAAAAGCTGCATTTATTGTGGCATCATATACTTAAATATTGGGACCCATAAACAGTAAGAATTCTTCTCATCCCCTCTTTATTTGGCTGGAGATCTGTCTTAGGGATCCTCTCTAACAAGGGCCCAATTCTCCATGTCCAGCTGTGTATTTTGCCCCAAGATGCTATCAACCCACAGAGTAAAACACAGAGCAACTTCTAAGGGAAGTGAAGGTATAGCGATTCTCGACTGATTCTTAGACTTCCAGAAGATGCTGACACTCTCTCAGGTCTCAAGGCCTGATATAAATACACACTATTAACATCATCTTTTGCACATCTGACCATGCCCCTTTCAAAATTGACAGATGCTGTGTGCCCACTTACTGTAATTATTCCCAAAATGTATATTTTCACCACTTAATCATAAACCCTGTTTATAATGGAAGCCAAAGAAGAGATACTGATGCTAAAGACAGAATCTTTGCAAATTATATCCCAAGAAATAATAAATTTAATAAAGAATCATGAGACCCAAAAAGCTAACGATCAGGAAGAGAGAATATATCATTTTCAAACATTGCCTTATTGAATATAAATGAATGAAGGGTTTCTCTACTGTATTTGTGTCATTGGGCTCTCCAAATCTCAATAGGACTTTTGGCATGAACATACAGTCAAGAACTGAGTTATTATATTTATAATGACAATATCCTATATGGTGTCTTCAATCAGACACATGACAAATAATCTCAGTTCATATAACTCAATAACAAATGTGTTAATATATTGATTTCAAAACAGAGACCGATGGCAGTGTATATCTTTCTCCCATTCATTCCTGTATTATATTTTTTAATGTTTTGAAACAAAATTTAAGTTTAAATATGCTTATGATACTCTAGTTAGCTGTTCAAGTCCCATCTACCTAGAAAAACGTCAAAATAAGATGTGCAGAGCATATGATCATGTTGCATCCAGAACCCGTTTCAGCTAGGTTTACAGGATAAGGTTGACTTCGTGGAAAATCATGACTATTATTTCATTCGTCCAGTCTTAGAGAAGCAAATCCCTTAACGATTATCTGACCTCATTATAAAGTCATACGGCTTCAGTTCAAATCCAGGTGGCAACCAGTTACTTCATTACCTTTACATCATTACTTTCTGAGCTGTTTCCTTATCTGCCAAAGGATATGTCCACTAAAAAATATAGTCACACATGAAAGTAGATAGTTATTTAATTTAGTGGGAATGTTTAGGACTATCAGCCGGGGAGACAGTGACTCAGTAGCTCTGAGAAAACTGCTCCAAGGAAGCAGGAGGGGAAGTTAAGCTACATACAATTTTGCAACAAAGGGAGCAGGCAGTCTGAAGCTCAAAAGTTGGCACCAAGTTAAGGAGTTTAGCATTCTATGTATGGGAAGATGGAAGCCTCTGAGCTCACTGAATTCATTCTTTTCATATGCACCTCTGCTATCTGGGACTAATCCTGTTTCCTCCTTCCCCTTGCTTCTTGCATTCCCCCAGTTCCTCAGCAATCACCCTGGGAGGTGGCAGCATCCACTGGATCACAGTTTTCAGTCTAGATCAGTCACTCAATCCTGTTGGGACTCTGCGACCCCATGGACTGCAGCACGCCAGGCTTCCCTGTCCATCACCAACTCCCGAAGCTTGCTCAAACTCATGTCCATTGAGTCAGCGATGCCATCCAACCATCTCATTCTCTGTCATCCCCTTCTCCTTCCACCTTCAATCTTTCCCAGCATCAGGGTCTTTCCAAGGAGTCAGTTCTTCGCATCAGGTGGCCAAAGTATTAGAGTTTCAGCTTCAGCATCAGTCCTTCCAGTGAATATTCAGGACTAATTTCCTTTAGGGTTGACTGGTTTGATCTCCTTGGAGTCTAAGGGACTCTCAAGAGTCTTCTCCAACACCACAGTTCAAAAGTTGGATCACAGATCAAAAGATGGATCACAATTTTGGGAGCTCTCATTCATGTTTAGAGACCTGAAATTGTTGATGACGGTGACACTAATTGTTTATTGATATGGCAGGAGATATTTTCATTTCACAGATATAAACATGATATTTTCCTAAACACCTTATTTAAAATTAAATTAGATAACCTATGGAAAATAAAAAGCATGACTTTTAGTATGAGATAGCTTTGCTACTTCTCTATATATCTGAATAGAAACTGATAAGTCTCTTCCAGAAGAGGGAACCCCTACAAAGTCTGGAGTTATACAACTGTAAATTATACCATTCCTAAATTTGAATGAATCTAAAAACAATAACATGGTCCCAAAACATACAAAGCTAAAGATGACAAAACTAAAAGAGAAATAGGCGATTTCATAATCATGGCTTCCCTGGTGGCTCAGATAGTAAAGAATCCATCTGCAATTCAGGAAACCTAGGTTCTACCCCTGGGTCAGGAAGATTTCCTGGAGAAGGGAATGGCAACCCACTCTAGTATCCTTGCCTGGAGAATTCCATGGACTGAGGAGCCTGGCGGGCTATCGTCCATGGATCCATGGGGTCTCAACGAGTCAGACAAGACTGAGCGACTAAAGTGACTAACGCTAGCACTAGCACTAGCACAATCATAGCAGAAGATTTTAACACCTCACTAATCACTTAAGCAACATATCATGACAATAAAACAAATGAAGAAACTTAGGAATAGTAACTATACAAGAGCCATAAGGATTCTCAGCAAAACCAAAATTAGTTCCAATCCTGATGATTTTGTCTGATCAAAATGTCAAGTTTACAAAAGACTTGAATGAACTTAACCTAATTGACTTATATAGAACATTGATCAACTTAATTATTTATGTAAAATAAGAAAAATATACTTGATATTACAAAATATTTGGAAATGAATGACAGCGAGTACAGTATACTTTTAATATTTAAGGGATGTAATGAAAAAATATATTTAGGAGATTAGGGTATGTGAATGAATGCAGAGTCCTCAAACCTCCCCATTTTTATTCTTGGAAAAAACTAAATTTGTTGATTTCTGCAAAGTTTCTATGGGTCTTCCTCGATGGCTCAGTGGGTAAAGAATCCACCTGCAATGCAGAAGATGCAAGAGATGCCAGTTTGATCCCTGGGTTGGAAAGATCCCCTGGAGGAGGAAATGGCAACTCATTCTAGTATTTTTGCTTGGAGAATTACATGGACAGAGGAGCCTGGTGGGCTATAGTCCAAAGGGTCACGAAGAGTCAGATAGGACCGAGTGACTAAACACACCACACACACATGCAAATTTTCTATAAAGTAAAGAAGCCATGGGTTGGGAAGAACCCAGAGATCTGGGATCATTGTCTTTTATGTTATGGGAGTGAGAATTGGAGACATTAAAGAAATATCTGCTACCCACAGGTAGAGAATTCCACTTTCTTTTTCAGATTGTGTTAGGTACATTTTCAGTGCAAATTAACCATGATTCTTTCTGAGAGTCTCAATAGCTCTCCAAATCCACACAACGATAGTTTGAGAGAATTGGAATAAGCCAGACACAGAATGACAAATACTGTGTCATCTCACTTATACATGGAGTCTAAAATAAGAAAACTCATGGAAACACAGGATAAAATGGTGGCTGCTAAGGGCTTATGGGTGGGGGAATGAGGAGATGCTGGGCAAAGGGTACAAATTTCAAAACACAGGATGAATAAATCCTGGAGATCTAAGATATAGCATGATGCCTATAGTTAAAAACCCCATATCGTATTCTTGCAATGTGCTAAGAAAGCAGATCCTAAGTGTTCTCATGACAAAAAGAGAGAGAGAAGGAAGGAAGAAAAGAAAAATACCAACTATATAAGGTGATGGATGTTATTTAGTTCACTATAATGATCATTTCATAATATGCATGTACATCAAAATATCAAGTTGTACATCTTAAATGAAATGCATACAAC
The DNA here is from genome assembly GCA_024291935.2 of Okapia johnstoni. Lineage (NCBI taxonomy): Eukaryota > Metazoa > Chordata > Mammalia > Artiodactyla > Giraffidae > Okapia > Okapia johnstoni. Next base: position 9,457,647 of record CM044325.1, on the reverse strand, counting down.
TTTTGTCAATTATACTTCAATTAAAAAAAAAAACTACATGGTTTGGGGAACTGAAAAAAAAAACAGAAAATATAAGGAAATAGAAACTTATTTAAACCACTTCTGAGATTGCAAAGTTTTGAACCTCTTTAAAGAGCAGTTTAGCAGTATAAAGAACTTGAAGATGTTCATTTTCCATAACAGCTCTGTTACTAGGTGTATAGCCTAATAACAGGCTTCTCTGGTGGCTCAAAGGGTGAAGAATCTGCTTGCAGTGGAGGAGACCTGAGTTCGGTCCCTGAGTCAGGAAGATACCCTGGTGAAGGGAATGGTGACCCAATCCAGTATTCTCACCTGGAGAATTCCATGGACAGAGGAGCCCGGTGGGCTATGGTCCTGTGATGTGTGTGCTGTGCTTAGTCACTCAGTTGTATTCAACTCTTTGCAACCACATGGACTGCATCCCACCAGACTCCTCTGTCCATGGGGATTCTCTAGGCAAGAATACTGGAGTGGGTTGCCATGCCCTCCTCCAGGGGATCTTCTCAACCAGGTATCGAAACCAGGTCTCCCGCATTGCAGGCAGATTCTTTACCATCTGGGCCACTAGGAAAGCCCATGTGAATGTAGAAAAGGTAAAGGTAAGTATCTTTCCATATGTAGGTATGCATGCACATGGGCAGGTCCTGAGTCACAAAATAAAATGTATTTATTTATGTGGGATTATAGTACAGCAAGTTGAAATACAACTTTCCTGGAGAAACACTTCCACATATGCACATGGATATGACATGTAAATGTTTACAGAGATGCTTACTGAATTGTTTGCTATAATCATAGGTATGGTAAATAATTAGATGTCCTTAAATTAAAGATGGGTAAAGAATTATTGTTGGACTTAACTGTATGCTACCAGTTAATAATCAAAATAAGTGAACTAGTTTCTTATGAACCACATTATAATACTGAACACAAACAGCAAGTTGAAAACGTATATGTATAAAATTTATGAAATGAAACATAAAATAACTAATATCACACACCTTTATAGATAGATGTATGAGGTATGAATACATATATAAAAAAATAGTGTACATGGTGAGAATACAAAGGGCTTCCTAGGTGGCACAGTGGTGAAATATCTACCTGCAATGCAGGAGACACAGGAGATGTGGGTTTGAAACCCAGGTCTGGAAGATCCCCTAGAGGAGGAAACGGCAAGTCAGTCCAGCACGCTTGCCTGGGAAATCCCATGGACAGAGAAGCCTGATGGGTCAATGGGGTCACAAAGAGCCGTAGACAATTGAGAGACTGAGCGTACACCCCCACACACAGGGGGATACATAAATGCTGTAGGTAATAGTTACCTCTAGCTTGGTTATCTTTATCCAGTAAGAGACAGCAGGTCATGGTTGGGATAATTAGGAATCAGCTGTAATACAAAATTATATTTCTTTCCCCAAAGGAATATAAGGAATATATGGCGATATTATATTGGCATACCTGAGTGTTTGCAATGCCTCAAAAATAATGTTTTTAACGAAATTAGACGAACTAGCTTTAGAAACTGTTACTGGAGCAAGGGTGGAATTTTAATTAGTTATAATTATGACATCTGTATTTAAATACACTAATAATGCAATACAGAAGCTGATACCTCCCCAAGAACATCCAACATATGCCCATGGTGCGATGGTTGTGTCAAGATGGAATAACTTTAAATTTAACAGAAAAAAAAGACATTGGAAAGAACTTCCCAACTGCAAAATTAGGAGACTTTAGAGATTTAAAGGCAGATGGCAATCAACTAAATTTCAGACTTACATGCGTTATCTTAGCCAGGGGTCAGTTAAAATAACCAGCTTCTTTCTGAAGTGCCTCCACATATCTGTGAAATGCTAACTCCAAAAATATTTAAGTAGCTATAAAAATGCTAAAAATGGGAAAACACCTTCAACTCACATTGTCATCCATGGTTTTGCCAAATACTTAATTTTCCTTTAGGCTGAAATGTTTACCAGATGAATGATTCCAATCACAAATTCAGACTATTCGGAATGTGGTTGCCCTCTCCACAAAAATCAGACTTTAGCAGAAAGCAGTATTTTTCAAACCACTGCCATATGTTAGGGCCAAAGGCTCTTTGTAAATTAACTGTTTAGTATTTTTACAGAAGCACGTTACCTACATGTAAGAGGAAAATGAGCAGACTCATAAATTGGTGCTTTCATGTTCTACAAAGTGAAGTGAAGTCGCTCAGTCATGTCCGACTCTTTGCGACTCCATGGACTGTAGCCCACCAGGCTCCTCTGTCCATGGAATTTTCCAGGCAAGAGTCCTGGAGTGGGTTGCCGTTTCCTTCTCCAGGGGATCTTCCCGACCCAGGGATCGAACCCAGGTCTCCTGCATTGCAGGCAGATGCTTTACCATCTGAGCCACCAAGGAAATCTACAAAGAGCTCAATGCAAAAATACACATTTATTATATTAGAAGAGAGAGACAGAGAGAGAGAGAGAGATTTTGTCTTTATTTTTGTTTGCTATTAAAAGACCACCCACACTTATAAGAAAATCCACAGTGCACAGATTTGTTATATAAACTCATTTGATCAGTTGAGCTCTTTGAAACTCAGCTACTGTGGAGGAGAAACTTTGAGGTGATCCCTAGTATGTCAAATTTTTATGTAATTCTTTTCCCTTGAGTGTGGGAAGAAACTGAGACTTACTTTTAGTCAACAGAATATGACAAAAATAATGGAACAGTCACTGTGATTACATTCCGTTACGAAAGAATGCATCTTATGAGGATGTGCCAAGAGATATTCCTGGGTTTAAAGGCATGGCTGCCATGTTGTAAGATGGTTTGTAAGGGCATCTCTAAGAGGGTGTAGGAAGAGACTGTGGACATATAGGTCCACTATAAGAGTAGTGGACCACCCTCAGCTAAGCAAGTAACAAGCAGGGACCTCAGTCCTAGAATCACAAGGAATTCGACTGAAACCCACAACAGGTAGAACAAGTGTTCTGAGCTTCAGAAAGGAACAGAGTGCTGGTGATAAATTGATTGCAGTCTCATTAGACAATGAGCAGAGAACCACTTCTACTGTGCCTGGGCCTCTGATCCACAGGACTGTGAGATAGTAAATTTATGCTGTGCTAAGCAGCTAAGTTTGGGCAATTGGCTATGCAGCAATAGACAACAAATGCAATTCCCCTTCTGTGAAAAAACCAGGTTATCAGTGTCCTCAGTTCTGAGTGCATCACACTCAGTTCTCACAACTCAAGTTCTCTTTAAAAACTAAAAAAAAAAATGCAAGGGTTATATGAAAGTCTGAACCCCTCCAGCAAACTGATTGATCAGAATTTTGAGAGATAAGGCTGAATACTAATTTTTTAAAGATTCCCAGGTGATTATGATGACACTGATTTGATCCCTAAGATCCTTTTTAGTTATAAATATCTGTATAAACAACATTTAGCATCCATAGGCTGCTACACTTACTTCCTTTCATTTCTTTGTATAGTAAATCACACAGGATATTTGCTGTAGTTCCAGAGACCAATTTTTTAAATATGGAAATGGTTGTGCTTGATAAATATAATCTATCTTTGGCCATCTTCCAAGCTAATACATCCTCAACCAGTGTGTAGTTATTTGCTTTCCCTCTTAAAAAAGAGAAGTAAGGAAGGAGAGAGGGAGGGAAAGAGAGAGAAAAACACATACAGATATAAATACACAGATTTTAAAGACCCACACAAAAGGTGGCTACAAATGAAGTTTGGGGTGTGGGAGAACAGGTACATCTTAATATTTTCATTTTTCTTATATCGAAACCCCAAACTTTCTCATCTCAACTCCTTTTGGACAAAAATCCTTATATTTTCTACTGACTATTTTTCATGCCAATACCTGAGAAAAACTCTGTTCCTCACCATCATCAATCTATAATGAGAGAGGAAATTATAGGGAAGGAGAGGAGAAACTAAACCTTGGAGAATGCTCACCTATAAATTAAAGTTCTATCTTACTTATATTTTAAAAGTAATAGCCCAATGGGACAGAGCCAGAGAGTTTTTCTTTCCTCCATTCGCTTTTAATTTATATTTTCACAAAGCCAAGACACTATGAAGAAAATCTGTAAAAACTGTGGGGCCAGATGAATTGATTTTTGGTTTTTGTCTTCAAAGAAGAGGACTAACCAGAGTAGACAGGGCATCAGATGGTAACTTATCAGGGTATGTGCCTCGATTAATGACCTTGCTTTGATGTACTGACCTCTATAACCCTGGTTCAAGGCCCCGAGCTTGTTGAGTTTTTAAACGCAACTATAAATCCTGAATAGACGGGTCATTTTGGGTTGCCCTCTTTTTGAATAGGGTCAAATCACTTTCCTGGCAGATTTCCTTTAAGTTGATTTACTATATTGCTGGGGAAAAAAAAAGGAATGCGGGAAAATGTTCTCCCTTTTTTCTAATCACTATCCTCATGCAGCATTCATAAGACCCATACATGGTGATTGATGAATCATTAGGAGTTCAAAAGGCAGCCTCCTAGAAACTCAAATGTAAAGTTTCTTTTATGAATGCAACAATAAACCACAAAAGTTAGATGGGAGGTAAATATTTTGCAGTCTCATCTTCAAAGTCAAAGAATTCTCAGAGATTCCTTTCTCTCTGTTTTTAGACGTCAGGTCAATGGCCTGAGATTAGGAATCCTTAAATAGCTGATGTTTCAAATAGAAAGTTGGGTGGGTGCTTTCTATTTCCCCTCTTTTTTCTCTTTCCAGCACTACTCCTCTCTCCTCTCACCTCCATCCCAAGACCTACTATTAATCTGTTCTGTTGTAGTTGCTTTTGGAGCAAAGGTTGACCTTCAATCAGCATTTGTGCACTTTTAATAAGACCCTTTATTGTATTTCAATCAACATTTGTACTCTCAATAGCTCTAATAATGACTTCAGGTTGGGGCCTCACATTTCAAATTCTGATTGGGCTGCCACTTGACACTTTGATAACGGGATATCGTCTGTCACTTGCACTTCTTTTCTGCTTTATAAATATTTATGTTCAATTTAAATCTCTGCTGGCTACACTTACCTTTCTCACTATGACACAGAATCTAACATCTCTCCCCAGGATATTCTCACTGAATATTGAACTCATTATAGGAATAGTGGATATGACATCACTTCTCTTATAATAAATTCAACCAACCATATCATATTTTCATTGCCACTAGAACATTCAATTTCCTTGATAATAGCATTAATTGTTGCTAACAACAATGTGCTTTCAGAGCTCTTCATTTTCATCAGCAACAGTAAGATATGTTTGTTTCCTTTTCCAGGAGCAACCTTTCCCCCAGGGGCAGGGGTGGGGAATGTTACTTCAAAACCATGAATGGATTGTGCATGCCTAGCGAATAGAGAAGGGGGCAACTGAGAACGAGATGATCTGATGGTATCATCAACTCAATGGACGTGAGTCTGAGCAAACTCTGGACGATAGTAAAGGACAGGGAAGGAAGCCGGGTGTGCTGCAGCCCATGGGGTTGCAGAGTCGGACATGACTGAGCAAACTGAACAACAACAAAAAGGGAGTAGAGAAAAATGTACCAAATGGAACAGTAAAGTCTGGAGTACGTGGTTACTTTCACAAGATGAGGACTTTGCTTTTACACTTCAGAGTCCCCTCACCCATAATGAAAATTTCTGCCTTGGTAACTAGGCTAAAGTTTCGCCACTTGAATGATAATGATCTCATCACTGCTGCTGCTGCTAAGTCGCTTCAGTCGTGTCCATAGATGACAGTGACCCCATAGACGGCAGCCCACAAGGCTCCGCTGTCCCTGGGATTCTCCAGGCTAGAACACTGGAGTGGGTTGCCATTTCCTTCTCCAGTGCATGAAAGTGAAAAGTGAAAGTGAAGTCGCTCAGTCGTGTCTGACTCTGAGCGACCCCATGGACTGCAGCCCACCAGGCTCCTCCGTCCATGGGATTGTCCAGGCAAGAGTACTGGAGTGGGGTGCCATTGCCTTCTCTGAGTGATCTCACTGGCACACAGAAAATCCCTATGCTATCACAAAGTACACTTCTCTCCCTTCATCTGTCCTCATGAACATGGTCAGAATATGAGGGAAGAATGGTATGTTCTTATACCTCATTTGTCAGTTTGCTCACTCACCTCAATGGACCTATGTTTACCTATCTATGAATCTGGACACTGAATTAGATCAATGATGATGAACCATTTTTTTATGCACAATGATTCAAGTAGAAAAAGTATAGAGACTGATTTTTGTAAGCAGTTGCACATATCTATACCTATACCTTTTGAACTGTGGTGCTGGAGAAGACTCTTGAGAGTCCCTTGGACTGCAAGGAGATCCAACCAGTCAATCCTAAAGGAAATCAGTCCTGAATATTCATTGGAAGGACTGATGCTGAAGCTGAAACTCCAATACTTTAGCCACATGATGTGAAGAACTGACTCCTTGGAAAAGACCCTGATGCTAGGAAGGATTGAAGGCATGAGGAGAAGGGGACGACAGAGGATGAGATAGTTGGATGGCATCACCGACTTGATGGACATGAGTTTGAGCAAGCTCCAAGAGTTGGTGATGGACAGGGAGGCCTGGCGTGCTGCAGTCCATGGTGTCACAAACAGCTGGACATGACTAAGCGACTGAACTGAACTGATACCTATACCTACACCTACTTCTATGTATACCTGAATCTATATTGATATATTCTCTCTTTTACTGAAAAGGGAGTTTAAATTTTCTTTCTTACATTTTATATATTAGATGCTTTAGCACTGAATGACATTTTCAGTCTATTGGTTTTTAGATCACATAAAATTATATCAGAACCTGCAGGAAAGGACAGTCCACCACTCAGATTCCTTTGACTTTGTGTGGATACAGTCATTAATACAGTTTTGAAGCTTAGGGAGGCGGTATATGCCTTTGTTGTCGTTGTTCAGTCACTCAGTCCTGTCTGACTCTTCGTGACCCCATGGACTGTAGCCCACCAGGCTCCTCTGTCCATGGAATTCTCCAGGCAAGAATAGTGAAGCGGGTTAGATTTTCCTTCCCCAGGGTATGCATCCATATTGGGAGAGCAAATGTATAGATCACAGGAGGTCTGCTACTGGCTGACACCAGAATCTATTTTCTCATATTCCTTTATTAAACAAAAATGCTGATTTGAAAATCAACAACAACAACAATTTTTAGCAGGGTTTTTGCCGCCCAGTTAAACACAGACGCACACACAGACACATTTTTCAGTCTTTGCACACAGAAATGTGTTCATGTGATGGAGCTCTGGCCAATGAGTTTTAAGTGGAGTTGTCATATGAGAATGCATGGACATCTCTTTAAAGGGAATAATGATACAACTATTATATTTATGCTTTTTCTCCCACTGGCTTTCTGAAACACAGCATTGATATCTGGAGTTTCCCCTGTTTACTTGGATCATGAGGATAAAACACACAGCCCAGGAATGGTGGAACTGAGAGTTGGAAGAAGACTGTGTTTCTGATGGTTTCATGAGGCTACCTTAGAGTGTCAATGCCTACCTTTCTTTTTGTGAAAGGATGCAACCATGAGTTGTGAGCCAGTTTCTTGGAAAAGAGGTGTCCTGCTAACACCAGATGATCACAACTTCTCACACAGTACTTTTCAATTGTTCAAAATAACCTCTCATGGTATTTCTAAATAATTATTTCCTTTTCATCTTTGAACTCAATGTTGGTTTCCAAAGATTTCAAATGTATGCATTCTATCTAATTTCATTTAAATAAGCATATTATAAACAAAGTTACAAGAATGCTATTATTTATATATCATGTTTCATTATTTTTCATAAATTGTTAATTAACGCTGAACATGTTTATAGACAACGTACTAAGTGGGAAATGGATATGGGTCTAGGAATATAAAATTGCAATTAAATTATAAAAATATAAGAAATTATCATGAAGGAAAACTCTCTCACCTTGTCCTCTCAAAAGGTATATGAAATCACAAACTTATAACTGAATTTGGGATAATCTACAATTTCAGATTACTTGATTATCTGTTTCCTTATATTCACATAGTTCAACAACTATACAATTGTTAAATATCTGAAGCTCTTTTTTTCATAATGAATCAAAACGGTTTATATTGAATAGTTCAATTTCCTAAAAAATGTGATAAAAGAAAATGATAAGCAGACAAACATTTATGATTCCAGTTTTGTTTTCCTTTATAAAACCTTTTATGGTCAATGTTCAAGAGATATCATTTCGCATCACTAACAATTTTTATATTGATATGCTTTCCTTTGAAGGTAAGATCTAACCTTAAAAGCAATATTGAATGTGCAAGAAGGCATTAGACAGCAAAGCTCAGGCCACAAACTTATTTCTGATATCACCCCATTCTGTGTTCTTGGGTAACTCTTCCCATTGCCTGACTTCATTTTGCAAAACTAAAAAATGAGGGAATTTAAATATAATTTCTTTGTTAAAACTCAAGTCTAATACAATGCTTTGAAATAAAAATATGATATAAGCCATATGTGTAATCTTAAATTTTGTTATAGCCACATTAAAGAATATAAAAAAGAAATAGCTATAATCAATTTTAATGTTATACTTTATTTAACCTAATGTATCCAGGATAGTACTATTTTAGCATGTAACTAACACAAAATAATTCATGAGATATATTCAATCTACTGTCTTCAAAATGTGATGTGCAGTTTACACATACAGCACACCTCAGTTGGAACAAGCAATAGCCAGATGTGCCTTGGGCCATGGTACTGGACTGCACAGGTCTCATACAATCCATAAACCGGCCTACATATCTATGAAAAATCCCCTACATTTTTGTGTTGAGTGGAAAGGAGTAGAAGAAGAACCAGTGGCTGAAAAACTCAAGTTATGCTTCCCTGAACTTGCAGAGCAACCTAACAGAGGAGATGATAAAAACATTTAATAGTCAGTATAGCATGGGTACTGACAAGTCAAAATAGAGAGTGGTCCCTTCAGGACAGCCATAATTCAAATAATCAGTCAAGAATACATGAATACAGGATGCATATAAGCCAAGCTTGTGTATCTTTCCAAAAGTCTCAGTCACAACTATTATTGATTAATCCTGTGATAACTATTTGCCCCAGTATACACTATTCTTTTTGTGAAAAAGTCCTATATATTTTCCTTTGTTGTAATCCAGGAGATAATCAAGGACAGGGAAGCCTGGCGTGCTGCAGTACAAGGGGTCTCAAAGAGTCCCACATGACTGAATGACTGAGCAACAACAATAACTTATAAAGTCAAGGGCACATAAAATACAGTGCTTCTCATTCTACATGAGGAAATATTTGGACCGACATTGTGGTAGTAGGGCAGCCTTTGAAATCTCATTTGTAAAGAATTTTACGTAATTTTGAGAATAATGTGATATCTAGTTCAAAGAATGCGGAGGCAGTTAATGAAAGTGGGTATTGGGACTAAAAGCATGTCATTATGGTGTCACTAACACAGTAAGGTGTTCTATAAATACTTATTAACACAAATGAACAAATGTCTTCCATAGAAACAACATCCCATAAAATTTGTCAAGTGTGGTTCTTACTAGGTGCCTTTCACCAATAGCATGGGCATTAAGAAATGTTTTCTCATCATGTAACATTTTTACCTAATGGCATATGGATTTATATATACTCTTCCATAAGTAATAATTGACAGTCACTAACTCCTCTTGCAATAACTGACTGATTAACAGATATCTGAGCTATTCTAAACTGGATGGAAAAGTAACTGGGTTGCTGGCTATTTTTTGACCTCAAAGGTAGAAAATACTACGGAAGAGAGAGAAAAGTTGATGGAATTGTATGAAGCCTTTGGGAAATAGTTGGAGGTATCCAGGTGTGAGAAAGAAACAGTAGCCAATGATAAAATACTACCAAGTGACATATATAAGGAAAATTCAAGAAAGAACTTTCTAGCTCTGCACTTCCTCTTCTCCTCATGGTCTGCCTCATGCTCGTGCAGTGCAGTAAAGAAGCAAATGCTTGAAGCAATGGGGTAAAATTACGGGAATGTTGCCCTTGTGCTGGAGAGCACTGGATAAAAAAAGTTTACTTAGATTAGGTATCATCTTTTCAATCGACACCAGCTCCCCTTCCCCTACCATCTCCCTTAACATGAACTATACCATCAAAATATCCAAGGAACAGTACAGTACATTTTGCATTTTTTGAAACTTTACTCTTGCTTAAGATACTTTACAATATTCTTATAACCTTGACACCAAAAGCTTACAGCAATAGCTTTGTGTTTAGCAAAATTACTGACAAAAAAAGAAAATTCTGCAACAAATATTTGGGAATGTAGGATAAAATACTGCCATTTTAAAATAAATAACTGACACAGGAAAGAAGAAATTCCTTGGTACAAGGAAAAATGAATCACAGAGATATAATTGGGCATACTAATATTGCAGCTGTTCCCGATAAGTGCAGAGATTTGGACCTGTGGGGAGGATGTAGATATTCTTTAATGTTTATACAGAAATAGTGGAAAAGGTTTGGTTCTGCATGAGGCAAATTTGGGACCATCTATAAAGCTGAAAACCCATGAGGGCTTCACTCTCAATAGAAAGAAAGACTAGAAAAACCCCACAGTACAGAAGACCAATGAGGAAACACAAAAAGTGAAAGTAGGTCAGTCGTGCCTGACTCTTTGCAACCTCATGGACTATTCAGTCCATGGAATTCTCCAGGCCAGAATACTGGAGTGGGTAACCTTTCCCTACTCCAGCGGAATCTTCACAACCCAGGGATCGAAACCAGGTCTCCCACATTGCAGGAGGATTCTTTACCAGCTGAGCCACAAGGGCAGCCCAAGAATACTGGAGTGGGTAGACTATCCCTTCGCCAGCGGATCTTCCCAACCTAGGAATTGAACTGAGGTCTCCTGCATTGCAGGTGGATTCTTTACCAACTGAGCTATCAGGGAAGCTCATCACAACTAGAAATTTGGGAAGGAAATACATAGGCACTGCTGAAATTTCAGGCTTACTGTTCCATGTACTGAGTTTAAATATACCATAGTTATTTGTCATTAGAACCTGAAATTAGCATAAAACCTTGCCAAGGCTAATGATATTGCTGGTATAACTTTTACTATAAGCATTAGCAGAGTTGCACTGGAGTCATTTCCATAAATACAATAAAACTAACCCCATTTTACAATATTACAAAACATTTAAATAATATTTTCACCATGAATGACAATTCAGCAGATAAAGTATGTAGGTGGCATAAAACCAAATATTTTTAAAATTTAAACAATAAGCTGAAAAGACTATATAAAATATGTTTACAAATTTCTTAAACAAAATTATTTCATAAAATGTATAAAAAAACTAATTTGGATAAGGAACAGGAAGAGTTGAAAAATAAACAGAACTACTAGAATTAAGAAAGAACAGCTGGAAAACTTTTTAAATCTTAATGTATGCATTAAATTTTTAATTAGACACAATTGAAAGTAATGTTAACTGGAAAATAGAATTGAAGAATTCACATATAGTCCATTTCAAACAATGTATGAAAAGCAAAAGAAGGAAAGAGGAACATCAAGATTTTCTGTAAGGATATCCAAAGTCTAAAGTCTAAAAATTCATAAATGGATGTTTGGAACAATTTTTGTGAAGTAATTTACAAAATTTACACATTTTTTTTCTAGAATTGACGATGGTCATAAATATCTAGATTAAGGAGCATAAAGAATCTTGATAAGTAAAAAGTCATAAAAGTCAAAGGAATACCTTATAATGAATTTACCAAATATCAAAGGCAAAAAATATTTTAAATGAAATCAGAGAGGAAAATGTAGGTTACATGCAAATGAAGAACAATTTCTCTGACAAAAACTTAATGACAATAGAGACTAGAAGATAATGAAAATAAAGAGAAAAAAATCGTAAACCTAAATTCCATATCCAATTATTACTTCTCATCAGAAAAGAATATTATAGAAAGACACCTGACTGGTAACATATTTGAATAAGACTGTCACAAAGTCTAAAGAGGTTAACATAAAGAACTTTTGCAAATCTTTAGGAAAATTTCAATAAACTAATTAGTTTTGGAGTAGGGTATATGAAACTGAAAGAAGAAACAAATGGCTAACAGATACACTGAGATGTTCACACTCTAATAATATGAAAAACATAACACAGAACAGTGAAATAGCATTTGAAACCAACTGGAATGACAATTTTTTAAATCAAACGCTAAAGATGTGAATAACTGGAATTATTGTGGGAGGGTAACTGACACTGTTCTTCTAGAGATCAAACTACTTTAGAGATATTAAGTTTGGCCTAACATCCCTCCCTCTGTGTTTCCCACAGCCTACCACGGCCTCCTAGAGAACACGGTTGTCCTGTGAGTAAGAGCTTGGAGTTTGAATCCCCACTCATTAGCTTGGGGCCCTGGACAAGTTGGGCCTCCCTGTGTCTCAGACAGTAATGTGCCTGCAATGCAGGACACATGGGTTTGATCCCTAGGTTGGGAAGATCCCCTGGAAGAGGGCATGGCAACCCGCTCCAGTATTCTTGCTTGGAGAATCCTTATTAACAGAGGGGCCTGGGTGGCTACATTCCATGGGTTTCAAAAAGGTGGACACGACTGAGTGACTAAGCATGCAGCACGCTGGACAAGTTTCATGACCTTCCTCCCCAACTGGCGCAAATGGTAAAGAATCCACCTGATGACGCAAGAGACGTCTTTTTGGTGGGGAAGATTCCCTGGAGTATGAAATGACAACCCACTTTAGTATTCTTGCCTGGAAAATGCTATGGACGGAGGAACATGGTGGGCTTCAGTCCATGGGGCCACAACGAGTCAGACATGGCTAAGCACAACAAGAACAACAACCAAGGTACTGATACATTATTGCTATTTATCACTGTTTTTTTTTTTTATCAGTCCCACTGCCCAGCACAATGCTGGCATGAGGAAGTTCAATGCATGCTAAGTGGATAAAAGATCAAGTAAATGGGACGTAGAGGATCAGATGAACATTGGCATTCACCCAGAGCAGCATACTGGAATCATCCTCAGAGATATTGAGTAATTTGTCTAGTGAGGGACTCGGGCACTGGGTATGCCATGGAATGGTCCTGGGAGATTCCAATATGGAGAACCATGGAGCGAGGGTATGGTAGGTGTGGGCAGAAGAGGTTGTATAAACTTCAGAGCCGGGATCGATGACTAGCCTTTGCCTAATTAAGAGGGTAAGAGAAGGAATTTCAAATAAAATTTTTAAGATTCAGATATAATCCATCCTAGAAAGGGATGACTCTCCCTAATTATGTCAATATTTTGAGGGAAGTGGAGTTGAAATCAGCATTATAAGACACATATGTCATATGACTGGCACTGTGCCTGATGACTACTCTTTCCATCAGTCCTGCAAAGGTTATCTCTATTTTCAGGGGGATATAATTGTCAGCTAGAACTTTCCCACTTACAGTGTAACCATAGTGCAGGTAGGGTTAATCTCACCTGGTAGCCTCTGAGAAACACAGAATCTCAGGCCCCATGCCAGGCCTCCTGAATGATAACCTGCATTTCCCCTAGTGAACAAGGCAATTAGTATTCACATTAAAGTTTGAAAAATAGATTAATCATTCTCTATCTTGGGTGCTCACTGAAGTCACCCTGAAATTAAAGTTTTACAAAATTCTGATGTCTGAATGTGAGGACTTTTAAAACCACCTTAGGTGATTCTGATGTGCAGCAGTTTGACAATCACTGGGCTAGAAAATTTGTATAAAATGTGTAAGGTCACACAGCTAGTCATGATGAACCTAGGATTCAATCCAAGACTCCTAAACCATTGTATCATGTCCCTTCCTGAATTATACCTCTTAGACTCAATGAACTTATAAGTGCAAAGAAAAATGCCAACTAACACATTTCTGCATTTGTTATACATATATATACACACACACATTTTTATACCTTCTTCTCAGTTGAAGTGTGATGTCTCTGATGGTCATGACAATATTTTAAAATTATTTATATGTAAATGCCCTTATGCTCCAACATTCAGCACAGTGCTAAGTAAATACTGTTGCTTACTAAATACTGTTTGTTTAACACACATTGCTATTCAAACAATGAGATTGACACTAATTGTACCAAAGAAATACTTCTTTGCCCTTCCAAACCGAAGCTGAAATAGTACACCAGTACTAACATAAGAGAAATTTTAAATCTTGTCTTTCTTATTGCGACTGATGCATGTAAATTATTTCACTTTTCAAGACAAAACCTGTCTATAATTTTATATTGAAAGTGATAAAATAATGAGGGCTAAAAATCTAAATTTCCTAACGTGTAAATGCCTGCAAATAAGCTTTATATTTATTCATTAGCTGTTACAGTGGCTACCTCCCAAGATTATTTTCTGGTGTGGAATTAAACTTTACAAACAACCAGAACATCTCACTCAATAGCTAATTCACAACAAGATTATTATCTTATTATAATAAATACCTGGATAAACAATATTTGAATAAGCATAGTCTTGCTTTACAGAGGTTGTTTTTTTTTTTTTGTTTTTTTTTTTTTTTTTACTGAGACTAATGTAATCATTGTTGTTCCATAATAATGTCTGGCAAAGAATAGAATGTGGTTTATGAAAAGAATTTGAATTATTTTTGTCAGTCACTCAGCAACAGATTTTCCTGTGCAGCATTACAAATTCATTACCCTATAATCAGGTCTTGAAATCTCAGAGCAGAAGGTAAAAGTAAGCTGAGTTACAAGTGTTAAGGTCAGAAGTTGTCACACAGCGTTACTCACATCATATTTAGAAGAATATGGAAATAAACACCAGACCTGAACATTTTCAAATGTATTTGATTTGACAGAAGTGTTTCAAGACACTTTCCTGTTAACTTTGATGTGAATATAGTCAAGATTAGTATAAGGAACACAGTAAACTCCTAAAGAATGAGGAAAAGACTTTCCTAATTCTTTTCCATGAACAGTGATCTGGCAGCTCTTAAATATTCATTCATTCATTCTGCAGTTAGGAATTCAGTAATTAGACATTAAATGTTGAAAGGCTCAGGCCATCATGCTCAAAGGATTCACAAGGCAAAGAGGGAAATCAGACAAGGAGATAATAGCAGCAGACAAGACTGAACGTTCTGACTGCAGTGACCACAGGATGAATGCCATAGAAACACAGAGAGTTCCCCATCTTGGTGGAGAAGGTGGGGGAGTGGAATACCAAGGAAACTTTTTTTTTTTTTTTTTTTTTACGAGAGATGACACAGAAATTTATTTAAAAGGCTAGTCTGTACTGGACAGATACTTAGGAGACATGTTGCATTGGTGGGAGACTAGATTAGTTTTACACATAATAAGAACCACAATGATTTTCAAGTTGTTCCATATGCAACCAAATAAGAAGAAGCAATTTAAACCTGCAACCCAGGCGGTACAGGAACTTTGTTTTCAGGGCTGTGGTGTGGTAGAGGTTACAGCATCTTCTTCGCAAGAGGTATAAACAGGAAAAAGAACCAAGAAATTATCTTTTGTTCTGGAATTTTTCACCTATGGACATTCTAGTCTGAAAGTAGATGATGATAGTGCTTTTCTTATAAATTCTGTTTTCTAATTCAAAATCTAAAGAAAGTCCTAGATTAGAAACAGCATTAATTTGGGTTCTAGACCCAGTTCTGTCTTTAATTTGGCTAGCGAAAATGGGCAACTAAAGTTAACACTTTGGGTTTTAATTTCCTCACTGGTAAAGTAAAAGGATTTGGCTCACCCAGTGATCCTCAACATGGGGCACTAGGCAATGTCCAAAGACAATTGTGGTTGTCACAACGTGACAACTTGGGGAGTTTCTATGAGGATCTAGTGGGTTGAGTTCAAGGATATTGCTAAAGATCCTTGAATGCACATGACAGACCCCACAGCCCAGAATGCCCATGGTACCTAAGGCCAGAAACCTTGACCAGAACCTAGTCTTTCCCGGCTGCATTAATCAGTGAGTTGGCTGTGGCCTCTAGGAAGCACCAGCTGAGATGCAATTAGTATGCTGAGTTAGAACCGACAAAGCCTCTTTCAATCCAATGAACACTCTGGAAAAGACTACCCATTTGAGGAAGCCTATCTTGGATGGAAATGAAGAAGCCCCTGAACCCTTAAACCACTTCCTTGCTCTGTTCCTTTCTGGGGGCTTTGTTGGGAAGAGCTGGTGTCAGCTACTCGACTCGCACGGCCACTGGCTGGAGTCTGGCTAAAGAGGAGCATGACTTTGACTTGAAAACCAAGGCAGATCCT
This sequence comes from Okapia johnstoni, assembly GCA_024291935.2. NCBI lineage: Eukaryota > Metazoa > Chordata > Mammalia > Artiodactyla > Giraffidae > Okapia > Okapia johnstoni. The sequence goes on along the minus strand of CM044325.1, from coordinate 9,441,293 downwards.
GAAAAAATGAATTACAACAGGCTTTTGGATCATCACACTCCTTGCTTCTGGGCAGTGAGTCCTTTCTTGTAGGGCCAACTCGGAGGAGCTAAAAGGAAACAGATGGCTCTTTTCCACTTTTAAAAGTGATAAGGTGCAAAGAATCATCGAGACTCATTTACTAGTACTGTAGGAGAGGTAATACTAACTTCTCTTCTATGTGTAAACAAACAAACCAAACTAAACCAAACCAAACAAACACATAAAAACAAAGAACAATGGTTTTTCATCTGGAATTTCTTCATCACCTTGTTGAAATCACCCAATAACCAAAGTTGGAGTTTGCATATGAATAAATGTTTTCATTTCACAGAAGGTGATGGGAAGAGGTCAGCGTCCTGCTCAAAGTCAGCTCAAGGAAGGAGAGGTATGAGATCTAAACCCAAGTCTGTCTGATTAAGTTTATCTTGTCAGAAATGTGTTTTCAGGAGTCTCTCTAATCCTCATATTCTTTACTGAAAAGATGGGATTATAATGTCTGCTCAACATGCTTCACAAGGTTATTACAGCGATGCGACCATAGGAGGGAATACGGATGTGTAAACCATAGCAAACATGAGATATTTTAATAGGTATCATTAATAGTGTTAAATAGCTTTAAGAAATAGTATTGTTAACAACAACCATGACTTCTTGGTAGAAGTTCTTTGCTCGGAGAGCTCTCGATTAGCTATAATTTAGACTGGCTATGAATTGAACCTGGAATGGATATACAACAAGATTTATCTTGTCTATAACAATGCAGCTTGGTGGAAATGGCTCTGCACAGAGAGCAAAGAGGAAAAGATAGGAAGCAGAGAAGGAAGGAAGGGAGGGAGGAAAGAAGGAAGGGAAAAAAATGGGAGGGAGGAGAAGGGAAGAGAGGAAAAGAGAGACAGTTGCAAGTTCATTCTACTGCCCAGGATCCTAAATTCAGGTTGGCCTTCCAGGACCCTCCTGTGAAAAGCCGTCAAGAACTGGTTGAGAGTCTTGCAGGTTTTGTACCCGCTTTGCCTGGGTTAGAATCTCAATTCTACATTGACTATATGTATAATCTTAGACAATGCACTCAACGTCTCATTGGTCCCACAATATTCATCTCAAAAATGAGAATGGTAAGAATAGTACATCACTGGGCCCTTGAGAGGATTAAGTTACTATGTATAAAATTACTTAAGACAGTAACTGGTACATATCAAGTCCTCATAGCTTTCCTGTATTCTGTATGGAACTTTCTATCAAAAGAGACTAAGACATCATGTTAGTGAAAACTCATTGCAAAATGCTTGCATAATACACTTCATATGGATCTATAATATATTTAACCATCTCCATGATATTGTTCATGTAAATTAATTATTTAAGCCATTCTGAGTGCTTCAGGGAAAAAATGTGAGGTTTTTTTTTAATATCTATATTTCCATTTCCCCCCTAGTTTGTATTTTCAGAAGTGGAATAACTAAATCAAAGAGAAGCAACAACTCAAAGCCCTTGACCTGGATGACTAAAGTGCATTTCAAAAGGTAGTATTCATCAGTCCCCATTCAATGCATGCTTGGCAGCCTAGTTGAGAAATCTATGTTGTTCAGTTGCTAAGTACTGCCCAACTCTTTGTGGCTCCATGGACTGCAACATGCCAGGCTTTCCTGTCCTTCACTGTCTCCCAGAGTTTGTTCAAACTCATATCCATTGAATCGGTGATGCCATCCAACCATCTCATCCTCTGTCTCCCCCTTCTCCTGCCCTCAGCAGAATCTTTCCCAGCATCGAGGTCTCTGTCATATAGAGAAATCTGTATGTCAGTTTTAATTAAATTTTTAGATTAATGAAACAAACCACACTCCTTTCCCAGTGTTTTTACCATTTCCATGATATGTTTTATGAATTAACTTTACTGATTTCTACCTCTTTCTCTATCGGCCTTTTTGTAATCTCTTTCCTTATGTATAATTTATGTATGAATGATAATATCACTGGTCATCTTAATTTTTTCTCCAGTTTATCGGTTGCCTTTTATAATGTCAATAGTTTTGATATAGACACAGATCTAAGACAAACATTTTAATCAGTATTTTTTTCAAGTTTTAGTCTTTGTGTAGCAGACATCATCCTCTTCAGGCTGTAGCCTGGGTTACCCTGGAGGTCTTCTGCAGATAATTCCCAAGAATACCTGTCACTTCTCTGGCTGGAAATGTTCTCTTGTCATCAAACAGCCTGTAGTGTGTAAGAGATGCAAACAAGGAGCTCATGGTAGTTATCATCCCTCAGTCCAAGATGGACTAGAGTCTCAGACTCCTCAAACCTCATGGAGACAATTCTGTAGACTACCCCTCAGTGTGTCTCAGAGTGTCCCCAGATTAACTGAGCCCCAGTCTCCCACAGCAATGATATGGTCATCAATACACATGTTATTGGCTCTACCTTATTTGCTACCTCATTTCCTATCTCTTTATGTATTCCCTGGAATTATCTCTCAAATAAACTACTTGTACACAAATCCTTATCCCAGGATCTGCTTTTCAGAGAATCCAAACTAAAATACTTGAGTCTCATGAGAATATTTCAGTGGCTTCTTATTCTAATCATGATTTACCCATTTCCTGAAAATTATGATTAATATGGTAGATTGTTAACAATATTTACAGGAAACATCAAGTTGAAGACAGAACTGAAAATTTCTCTCAGTCTCTCATTTAAAACCAAAAAAATGACTTATGATTAGAGTTTAGTTTGATTTTGTTACTATTTCAATATGACAGTAGAAACTTTTACTTTCTGAATCTCTATGATTGTGGAGTTTGAAAACCACAGAATTAAGTGATCTGTAATATACACTTGCCAGCTCTCAAATTATTTACCTCTTTACAAGATTCAATACAACTCAATTCTAGACTTTGATTGATTAAATGATTCCTCCTTTTATCCATATTTGTACTTTCAATTTAGGTAACAGATGTACTCTGCTCACTTGTTTACTTATTCTTTCTTGCATTCATTTAGAAAACATTTGCTAATTGTGCTCTCCATGCAAAGTAGTGTTTGCTTGAATTAAGAAAAGCAACACTAGACTTGAACCTAGCACAGTTTGCACCCAACCCAGACACTGAAGTTCCATGGACTTCAAGCAAGTCTTCTATTCTCTCAGTTTATTTCCCCAGGTCTAATAATAAATAAGTATAATCAATAAAAAGATTGACATGATTCATGTCAATGTATGGCAAAACCAATACAATTCTGTAAAGTAAAAATAAATAAATAAAACTGGGAAAAAGAAAATAAAAATAAAAAGATTGAGAACTATTAAGGGCTTACCATGTACCAGACATTTTTTAGTTTTACATGCATTTTACTTACTGAATTTGATTCTACGTGGTAGGTGTCACTAACATCTCCCTCTTAGAATTAGGAAACTAAGACTCTCAGAGGTCAAGAAACACGTACAAAGTTATGTCACTCATATGTGACAGCAGTAGGTTTTGAACTATGGAAATAAGTGAAGACCACCTAAATGAAGACAAGCAATAGCTGTTTATTTAGAACTTGCTCTAGCAAGGGAGTAGCCATTATCCCTTGCATTTGGCAGAGATGCAAAGCCAGGCAGGGGAGTTGGAAATCTTAATAGTAGAATAAAGGGATGCTTCAAGGATGCTCTGATTGAAGGATATTGCCCTGGGGAAGTTGGAACAGGCTAATTGGAAGCGGGACATTCTATGTGATTGGTGAAGAAACCATATCTGGCTTTCTCTGATCTAAGTTGGAGTCTCACTAGACCATGACTGAATAAAAATAATGGAACTTGTATTCTTCAGTCATGCAACTGGCACACCCAGGATCACACCCATCGTCCCTCGATGGAGACCAGCAAAGGCATGGCAATCTGTATGGATGGGATATTCCCTTGAATTCTGAAATCTTTCCCATATACGTGGATGTTAGTTTGGGAAGAGGAGAGGGAGAAGAACAGCTCTGATGGATAGCTAAATGGTGAGTTGATTGAAAATGTTACATTATAGAGACTACACTGGAACTGTTCATTGGCAGTTTTTAGATAAGTCTCTGTTGCCTCTTTTTCCCCCCAAATGGGGTGGAATATTGAGACGAGTATTAAATGAGTTGTAGAAAATAAAGTTAGACTTTTCTTTGCTCATTTCAGGAGTTGTGGAAATTTGACAATTTGCTAGTGAAATATGCTCTTTCCCTACTTCCCCTTCACCACCCCCCGGTCCCCTCTCAGCTGGTATTATTACTTCCTTTTTAATGAAGAAAGTAGAAGACATCTGAAGGGAAAGTGTACAAATTTCCACTACTACAAGTACTCACCTACAAACTTCCATGACCATATGCTCTATTTTCACTTCTGTAACTACAGAGGAATTGTTTGCTATCCAATCCATGGAAACATACAAGTCTGTATTCTTACTCAGCTTCAGCCAGACAGGAGAGCAACCAAATATGGCAGGAGATTTAGATTTTTATATGAAAACTTTTGATGTAGAAATGCTGACAACTGGTTATTTTCTAAACAAAACAAAGCATATCACAAATAAATAGACAAATGAAACTTTCCAGCAACCAGAGACCATGGCTTTGAGTTTCATGTGGCCTGCTGGCCACCAGTATAAACCACTATGTACAGAAACATTCCAGAACACTCAAAGGGGATTCCCCTTTTACCAACGGTGGGCTAAGTAGGTTCCCCAAGCTTTTCCCTTTCCTAAGTATCTTACTGCCTCTGTATCTCCAGAGCTGTAACGGGACCAGGAGGTGGGAATCAACATATGTTCTTGCACATAAACTTCATGGCAACTCAGTGAGTCAGGTATCATTATACCTTCAGGCATTCATGAAACTAGAGACAGAATGCAAACAACTGTGCAAGAGGATATGAAAGTAACTATACACTGGTGTGCAGAGGAAATGCACAGGACAGGAGCAGCCAAAATGAGGTTAATTACTTTTCCTCCAAGGTGGGGAGCTTAGAGAAAACCCTTCAAAGAAAGTGACTCAAACTGGTAAACCTAGCATTTGCCTCAGGTTACAGTCTGGAAAAGGACTAGAATTTGTTTAAATATATACTAACATCAAATATGTGCATTCTTAGCAAAAACTGATTGAAGTTATATGGAATTCTCCCTAAATATGTTTTTTTTTTTCCTTTACCTTTGTGTGTCAGGCAAGTGGGATCTCAGTTTCCAGGCTAGGGATTAAATCCACACCACCTGCAGTGGAAGCGCAGAGTCTTTACCACTAGACCATCAGGGAAGTCCCAATATGCATATATTTTAAATAAATTCTTTTCCTTGAGGGGCAGGACAAAATGGCAGAGTAGGGGATCCTGGACTTGACTCTTCCCAGGGATGTACCCAAATTACAACTATCTCAAAGACACTACCTCTGAGAATGACCGAAGACTAGCAGAAAAAAATTTTCTAAACCAGAAAATCTGAAAAACCAGGTTGAGGTGAGTAGGAAAGGACAGAGATGTGGTCTGGCTAAGACTCACAACTCAGGTGCTGTGACCCACAGGCAGGAGGGAAATAACAGTCTTAGAGGACCTCCCTGAGGAGCAAGGGCTCCAAACCACACATCAGACTGCCCAGTCCAGGGATCTGCACCAAGAAAATGAGCCCCTTATAATGCCTGGCCTAGAGCACCCGGGGCTTCGGGGCTTATGGCTGAGAGAGCTGGAGGGCTGTGGGAAGTGGAGAAAGCCCTGTTAATGAGTGAGCTCAAAAACTCACTCTCTCTAAGCCTTAGCACAGAGGCAGCAGTTTGAAAAGCAACTCAGTCATAAATGAAGTTTATTGATTAAGTTTAGGGCATGTACCCAAGGGCAGGGATCTGTTGGAACTTTCTCTGTGTATACAAGAGTTGACAGGTGCCAGTTTTAGGGTTTGTTTAGTTTTTGGTTCACACTTTACCAACCTTGCTCACTACTGACAGGGGCCAGCTGACTCTCCCCTTCTAAGTTAGTAGCATCTCTTCCCCTTTCCCCAGGCTCACCTGAAGACTTAGCTGGCACATTTCCAAAGCAGATCCTCACCCTGCCAGTCCTGGAAGGTCCCTTCATGTAGCACCAGAGCCCCTTTACAAAGTAACGTCCATCCTGCCAGATCTCGCAGGAGCCCTCAGCCAACACCAAAGCCCTACCAAAGTGGCCTCTTGGTCTGGGGGCTCTCCCTAACACCATAGTGTCTACAACAGATGGATTTGAGCCTTTCAGGGGTCTTTACACACACTAGTAGGTTTGCAACACCCCGTTACAATGGGAGGACATATGCAGCTCTTACAGGGGACAGTCCTGGGCCATCTGTCTCTTGCAACCAGGGAGGACCCTACTACTGATTCCCATAGGACATATTCTATATAAAGCTACTCTTTCAAGACCAGGAGATGTAGCTAATCCACTTAATAAGTATACACAAACATAGAGAGTCAGACAAAATGAGAAAACAAAGGAATATGTTCCAAACAGAATTATAAGACAAAATCTCAGAAAAATAACTAAAGATCAGAAATCTTTCAGACAAAGAGCTGAAAGTAATAGTTCTAAGCATGTCCAATGAACTCAGGAGAAAAATAGAGGGACACAATGAGAACCTCAAGAAAGAGAGTAATAAAGAATTAGAGCTTTAGATTATAACAACTTATATTAAAAGTACACTAGATGGGACCAATGACAGATTAGATGTTGCAAAAAAAAGTAAACTAGAAGACAGACCATTGGAACTCACTCAACTGGAACAGCAAAACGAAAGAAGAAACAATTAAGAGAGTTTAAGGGATCTCTGGGACAACATTAAGTGTACTATCACATTATAAGGGTCAAAGGAAAAGAGAGAAAGAGATAGAAACATTACTTTCAGAAATAATCACTGAAAACTTCTTTAACCTGACAAAGGAAACAGATATCCAAGTTCAGGAAGCACAGAAAGTCCCAAACAAGATAAAACTTAAGAAACCTACACTGAGACACATTATTATTAAATGTCACAGTCAAGACAAAGAGAGCATCTTAAAAGGCGCATTATGCTATGTATAGGGGAGCCCCTATAAGACTATCAACTGAACTTTCAGGAGAAATTTCAGAGGCCAGAAGAGAGTAGCACAGTATATTCAAAGTATTAACAGGAGAAGAAAATAAAAAAAATACTTCTAAAGAAGAATATTCTATCCAACAAGGTTATTATCCAGAACTGAAGAAGAGAAATAATTTTCCAGACAAGCAGAGGCTAAAGGAATTCATCATCACTAAAGTAAGCTTACAATAAATGTCAAAGGGACTTGTTTAAGCAGCAAAGACCATAACTAGAAACAAAAAAAAAAAATTATAAAAAGACAAATCTCACTGGGAAAGGAAAACATGTAGCAGAGGCAGTCAGTCAACCAATTACACTGCTAGTTGAAGGTTAGAAGACAGAATTTATAAAATCACATACTTCTACAATAATTATTTGAGATGCCCCATAATAAAAATATGTCCCCTACCCTACCTCAAAAACCTATTAGAACTAATTAATGAATTAAGTAAATTTCAGAATACAAAATGAATACAAAACACTTTTTTTTGCATTTCTAAATACTAATAACAATATACCAGAAAGAGAATTTAAGCAAACAATTTCATTTACAACTGAATCAAAAAGACTAAAATACCTAGGAATAAATTTAACAAAAAAGGTGAAAGACCTGTACACTAAAAACTATAAGACACTGATGAAAGAAACATAGGATGATACAAACAAATAAAAAAAGAGATTTACAGTGATTATGTATGGGAAGAATTAATAAGGTTAAAATGACCTAACTACCCAACAACATGTGAGGTTTCAATGCAATCTATGAAAATACTAATGACGTTTTTCACAGAACTAGAACAAATAATGCTGAAGTTTGTAGGGAACTACATAAGACCCTAAATAGCCAAAACAAGGCTGAGAAAAAAGGACACACCTAGAGGTATCATGCTCCCTGATTTCAAACTATATTACACACTTACCATAATCAAGAGTACGGTACTGGCCCTAAAACAGACATGTAGATCAACGGGATGTAATAAAGAGCTCAGATATAAACTCACACTTAAATGGTTCATTAATCTACAACAAAGGAGGCCAGATTCAGCAGTGTACACACAGCCTTTCTAATAAATAGGGTTCGGAAGATTGGACAGCTACACACAAAAGTATGGACTGGACAATTCTCTCACGCCTTATACAAAAATAGACACAAATTAGATTAAAGATACAAATGTTAGACCTGAAACCATAAAACTCCCAGAAGAAACAGGCAGTATACTCTTTGACATCAGTTTTAACAACATAATTTTTTTGGACCTGTATTCTCAGGCAAAGGCAACGGAAGAAAACCTAGACAATTGGGATTACATCAAACTAAAGGGATTTTTCATAGAGAAAGAAACTATCAACAAAATGACAAGGCAATCAAATGAATGGGAGAAAATATCTGTAAACAATATATCTGATAAGGCATTAATATCTAAAATATAGAAAGGAATCATACAACTAAGTATCAAAATACAAACCAATTAAGAAAAGGGCAGAGAATCTGAATAGACTTTTCTCCAAAGAAGAAATACAAATGGCCAACAGACACATAAAAAGATGTTCAACTTCACTGTTCACCAGGGAAATACAAATCAAAATCACAATGAGATATTTCTTACATGTGCCAGAATTGTTGTTGTTTAGTTGCTAAGTTGTGTCCTACTCTTTTGCAACCCCCTGGACTGTAGCCCACCAGGCTCCTCTGTTTATGGTATTTTCCAGGCAAGCATATCAGAGTGGGTTGCCAGAATGACTATTACCAAAAAGATAACAAATAATATAGTTGGCAAGGATGTGGAGAAAAAAAATTCCTGGTCCACTGTTAGTGGGAAGGTAAATTGTTTCATCTGCAATGGAAAAATGCATAGAGATTCCTCAAAAAATTAAGAATAGAACTATCACTCAATCCACCAGTTCTACTTCTGGGTATGCATCCTAATAAAGCAAAAATACTAATCCAAAAAGATGTACACACAGCTATGTACATTTCAGCACTATTTATCTTAGCCAAATGTGAACTCATCCTCAGTGATCATCGAATGATGAATTTATAAAGAGGATGTGAGAGATGTGTACACACACATACATATCACACACACAATGGAATATTACTCAGCCATAAGAAAGAATGAAGTATTGTCATCTGTGACAATATGGATTGACCTAGAAGGTATTATGCTAAGTGAAATAAGTTAAACAGAGAAAGACTAGTACAATGTCATCTCACTTATATGTGATCTATAAAATAAAATATACAAAAGAAAACAAAAACAAATTTATATATACAGAAAGCAAATTAGAGGTTGCCAAAGGGGAGGAAGGTGGAGTGTGGTTGAAACAAGTGAAAAAGATTAAGAGGTACAAATTTCTAGCTATAAAATAAATAAATCACTGGGATATAATATATAGCCTAAAGAATATGGTCACTAATACTGTATACTTTCATATGGTGATATGTGCTTACTAGACTTATCATGATGATCATTTCTTAATGGATTTAAATGTTAAATTACTGTGTTATACACAAGAAACAAACATAATACTCATTTTAAAAAACTGGTCTCTTAAATGGATGACTCCTAATTTAGGATTGTATTCCTCTTGAAAGTCATTTGTTCCACCACTGACTACATAGGTAGACAGAGGTTTTCTTGAACATAAGCCAGACATTTCCTTTCCTTAGAATACTGAAGGGACCAGCCTCTTTCCTTTCAGGAGAAAAAGATGCATATTATTTCAATTTCCTTCTTTGCAGCTGTGTTTTCATGCAGGTAAATTAGGATTTAATCTTCCCACCCCTAGTCTAATAATCAGGAATGTACATGGTACAGATTAAATATCACTATGCCTGAGAAAATGAACCCAAGAGGGAGATCCACATACAGTGCATCAATTTCCTAGGCATTCAGGAGTAAATGAGACATGCATGGACCAATGAAAGGAACGACAGCTTTGTTGACAATGTCAGTGGAGGTGCTCAATCTCCAGGCACAGGGGGAGGAGAAACAAAAGGAGGGACACAAAGAACAGCATCTCTGCTTTCTTCAGTGCTCCATCAGTTTTTCCAGGGGTGGGCAGTTTCTAGCATATGGTTGCATCATTTTGAAAGTTAAATCTTTGTCATTCTCTTTTGCTGAATAGTTTGAACAGTTGAACTGTTTCTTTGAACAGTTCAAAGAACTTAAAAGATAAAAATAGTGAAATAGCAGCAGTGGAAATAAGGCAAAAAGAGAGGAAAACTGGAAACCACCAGAGGGCCAAAGAAAAGCTTTTTACTGCTGAAAGCATTTATAAACAGGAGGCCTTGAAGAATTCTCTTTGGTCATGGGATGATGTTGATACTCTCTTAGGAAGTTAAGGAAATTCTCTGCAGATCAATCACTCCAAGTAACAGTCTGCTTTAGCACACTATCTCAGGTTTTTTTTTTCCTTTGTTAATTTTTTGACATTTACATGAATTAAGAATACATAATGGGTACCTATTTGGATTAAATACATAGGCTGATGCTCATCCCATGATACCACACATTCAATTCCATTACAAACATACTCATGGTATGAAAAGGATCTTATCTATGAAATTTAAACAAGGTAGGAAAGTAAGCTTTGTGTGGAGAATCAGAAAGGAGGCTAACTGTCTTATATGTAGCAAAACCATGGCATTAATACAAAAAGTGAAATTGGAGCTCCTCTATAACACCAAACCAATGAACCAGATAAATATTGCTCACAGGCCATTTTGTAGTGGATTTTTATGCAATGTGTTATGATTGCTATTGTTGTTTACTACAATACACATGCACACATCTTCATATATAGATTAAAGATTAGAAAAAAAATTGATTATGTAGCATTAGAGCAAAGCTGGTCAGGCATATCACAAAGATTTATAAAGAAGTGAGATACAGACAAATAAAAGAAACCTAAATGGCTGACTAAACTCATCACATTACAAATAATGAGCTTTCAGCAAAGAGAATGCCAAAAATGTGGAAAGCTGCGTAGAATGATCAGCATCCTATTTGTACAATGTTGGCAGTAATAGATATTGAGTTTACAAAGGCAATAATTCTTTAGCTAAAGATGACTGAATATAACTGAAAGTTTACTTACCAATTTTGGAATAACACTAAAGGAAGCAAAGTATGTGTGTCTGTTGTGAAAGTGAGGAGGATGCGTCTTTAGGGGGTAACTGGTCTAGGGACTTTCTCTATATCATTACCCTCATACCTTTAAGGATAAAGCCAAGGAATTTGTTAGCTGCTACATACATCTAGGAAGTTACTACAGTGAGTTAGCAGGGAGGTGAACCAGATAAGTACACAACCCTTTGGGAGGAGAGATTACTAGAGAGTCATCTTTGAGCCACCTAACAAGAGACACAGTGACAGTGGCAGCAATGCACAGTGTGTCTGTGGCAAAGAAGGGAGAGTTAATTCATCCTAAAAGAATTCTCCAGGTTAAGGAAGAGGAGGAAAAATAAAAGGTGAGTTGGAATGACACAATGACACAGTCTATTTTCCACCAGGGAATGAGCACTGACATTGCCAAATGCCCTATTGTGTCCAGACACACTCTGTTATTACTGATCTGCTCTCAATGCCAACATAGCAATTCTGAACACTTTTTGCTGCATCCTGATTTGCCCTGCAGGGTGTAAGCAGCTGATATCTAGTCATTTTGAGACTGTGGAAAACAAAACAATTGCATTTGCTACCTGGGAGACGGAAGGTGATGCACACTAGGTCCGTTACCTTCTGCAGCTGTCTCTGGCAGTGCACTGAAGTAATTGAAGCAGAATCGCGATGTAAAATACACCCCCCCCCCTGCAATCTTCATACCAATAGGTCTTTATCAAAGGAAATAAAAGCAAGAACGAGGTAAATAGAACATCAGGGCAATTTGCTTCATTTATTAGGCCTGGAACGGCTGAGGAGAGGTGAACAATTTTCCATCCAGGACCAGAACAGCATTTGAGAAAACAAATAGTGAATACGGATGGAGGCTGCATTCTTTCCTAGCTCTTTCTTTCTTACCCTCAGTGGAAATCATCTGACCTATTTTCATCACTTTCTTTCATTGAATTTTATAAACTAATTGATTCCAGAGCCGCGATCAAGCACAGTCCACCGATAAGCAGAATTCAGAGAAAGTTTCTGTTTGCTAGATGTGATAGCAGCTAAATGCTGCCTTTGTATATGGTACCCCCATAATGTATGACCCTTAAAACGCCAGAGTTGTGGTGCCCTTTCATTGATTCCCGTGGCTATAAGGAAACATTACAGAAGTCAAGTGCCGCAGGCAACACAATGTCTTAGGTTAATGGGGACAGTCTGTCTTAAGGAGACAGCGGTGTCCACTGCCAATAAGACAGACCTAATACCACACCTATGCATGGCAGCAGAGGAGAGTTGCCTCCTAAGTGTCCCACCACATAAATTGCAGTCAATTGGCTTGTTTATGGGAATAGAATGTATTGAGTCCACTCAGGTATAACACTATGGGCTTCCCTGGTGGCTCAGTGGTACAGAATCCTCAACAAGAGAAGCCTGTGCAGCACAGCAATGAAGACTCAGTGTAGCCAAATAAATAAAATATTTTTTTAAAAAAAGGAATCCTGCAGGAAAATTGCTATTTTTAAAAAAGAACATAATTTTCTTGTCTTATTAAATATACTTGTATATGTCAAAAATCTGAAATGAGTCTCATGGAGCTGAAGTCACAGTGTTGGCAGAGCTGTATTCCTTTTGGGAGCTCTAGAGGAGCATCCTTTTCATGGTATTTTCGGCTTCTAGAAGCTTCCCACAATCTTGGCTAGTGGTCACTGTACATATTCAGGAACAGAAATCGCATCACTGTAGCCTCAGCTTCTGTCATCACATCTCTTTCTCTGACTCTCCTGCCTCTCTCTCTCTCTCCCTTATAAAGACAGTCGTAACTTCACTGGGTCCACTTGGACAATTCAGAAGAATGTTCTCATCTCAAAGTCCCTAACTCAACCATATCTTCTAAGTCCCATTTTCCATGTTAGGCAATGTATTCAGAAATTCCCGAGATTAGGACATGGGCATCTTTGAGGGGTTGCTATTCTGCCACAAGCTTCATTCCTTTCCCCCATTTCCTATCCATTTCAATTAGTTCCCTTCCCTCTAGCATTTTAAGAAATACAGCAAATCTCGATCCTTTGCTATCTTTCCTTCCTATTTATCTCTTGGAAAGGGACATGAAGAATGATTCCAAATATCTGTATGAATTAACCAACTCCAAGAAGCAATGTTTTACCCAGACTAAAACAAATCTAGAAAGAGAATTGATAATTCTTTAACTTTTTATTGACTTTCATGGCCTCATGATTTCAAATATCAGAATTTTACAAGGAGCACAAACTTTAGAAACTAGAATATTCCTCTTTAACTTTTGTTAATTTGAGTTTTGGGAAAGTAACTGAAAATTTCTGAGCCTCAATTTCTCATCTATTATTATAAAGTGGAGAAAACAGTTTCAATCCTACACCTTACATATAATGCATTTTTGTTGGTTGATATATTAGTTAATTTGGACTGTTATAACAAAAGTACTATAAGTGCCTTGAAGAACACATTTAATTCTCATTTTTCAGGTGACTGGGAAACCTAAGATCAAGAGAATGGCAGATGCAGTGCCCGGTGAGGACCTGCTTCCTGGTTATTTTTCTTGCTGTAACCTCACATGGCAGAAAGGTCTCTCCCAAGTCTCTTTGATAAAGGCACTAATATCATTAACAAGGACTCCATCCTCATGACCTTGTCAACAGTCAAAGGCTCCACCTCCAAATACCACCACATTGGGGATTAGGCTTTAACAAATGAATTTGGGGGATACAACATTGTATTATATATAGCATTTGGGCTATTCATTCTTCTTTATATTCAATGAATATGTGCGTGTTAGATGCCTTGGTTGAACAGATAGAAGTAAAAACATTATTTGAAGAAGAATGACTGGCAGGTTCAGCAAAGACTTCATGCAAGAGTGACATTGAGCTGAGTCTTCAGAAGTAAGGTGAGCATCACAAATGAGGTTGGGAAGGAGGGGGCTTATTTTTAGATTCAAATAAAATGATGTAGTTAGAAATACTTTTCAAACTACAAAGCATTATTTGGATGTTAATTATTATTATATTCTAACTAAGGAATATGTGATTCTCTAATAGCACTTTCTTTTTATGAAAAATATATTTTTACATGAAATGCTGAGTATACTAAAAGAAGCAAGAGGTAAAAAAATCACAGTCAATTTGAATACTCTGAGGTAACTGTTAATGATTCTACATCTTTTCTCTGGTTCTTTGATCTCTGATTACATTTTCCTATCTGTGGATTACACTTGAATTTATCTTTTCACTTTCAATAATTGATAGTGAGCATATTTCCTTTGGATATTGCTTAGGAATATCATTTTGATGACTGCATAGTATTCTGACATGAATGTACAGTTACTTGCAACCATTCTGTTCTTTTTGACCTTAGTTATTCTTACTTTTTGTAATTATTAAAAACCACTGCAATACCCTTTAGCATAGATCTTCATACTCATCTTTCATGCTTAAAGGCTATATTCATAAAATCATGTTTACAAACTTCAAAACAAATGAACATTTAAAAAATTGTTTTTCCATAGGCTTGTGCAGTATAGTACAAGGGAATACCCATTTTAATACCCCTTTTTAATAAATATTTTCCCCAATACTTACTATTATTCTAAAACTTGATTCATTTGACAGCTATAATTGCTGTCTTATTAGTAAAGTTTGCATTTCTCCTATTGACACTGAGGTTGAGCTTTCTTCATATGCTTATTAGTTACTTTCAGTTATTCTCTGTACTCTCAGTTCTTGGGTTTTGGAGAAGAATCCTATTCTGGTGAAGGCAGAGACTCCACTGGAACACCTCTACCTTTTACTCTTCCCCTCATTCAAATCCTGGCCAATCCTGCCTCACCTATGGTCCGTCTTCTCCCATACATACTTAATTTTCAAGAGGAGAATGAAAAAAAAGGAGAGGAGAGAACAAAGATAAACTTCCTGTAAAGAAGGAAGAGAAAATTAAAAAGAAAAGAAAGAAAAAAAAAACAACTAAAAGGAATTGGAAAAAAGAATATCAAAGTTTTCATGCCTGAGTCCCTTCCCACCCACCACATCAACTCAGTCTCTCTAAATATACACACCGTGCACACAGCTCAGCAGACAGAATGAGATTAAAGCCCCAGTGTGCCGACTCTACCAACTCCACTCACTACAGTTCTCTGAATGCTGAAGAATTTTGAAGTATTTGCAACAAAAATTTTACCCTGAAGAATTGTAGGAAATATGTGGTGAGTTGTCTTCTTTCTCTCCAGAGCCATGGGTCAATTACATCATTGTTCAGAAATGAATTAATAATGTAAGATGTCAAATCATCTTTGGTAAAACACAACACATAGCTAAGCAAAGACTGACTCAGCCCAGCAAAGAAAGTGTTTCCATATGGTACAAAAAACACGTAACTATTTTTAGATCACTTAAATTGAAAGACAACTTAAAGTCTGTCTTATCCAACCTGTTCATTATGAAGATAAAAAAATTAAGAGATGATAGGATTTGTTCAAAGACACAGAGTAAGTAAATGAAGGACACAGGAATCTAATTCGGGCTTGTATATTTTCCCAAATACCATGTTATCTCTGATTTTAGGTAAATAGAAATGTAGTAAAATTTCTAAAAGTGTAGTATTTAATGTCTTAGAGCTAATAACTCCAAAATAAGTTAATTGATCAATTAATAAAGCAATGATAATGGTAGGTGTTAGTGATACAGCAAAGAAATACACAAAAATACATACACACAAGCATACAATGACCATCTACACAAAGCTAATTCAAAACGAATTGATGGAGTTAATATCCACTTGCATGAATGACAGTATAGGAAGCAATTCATACATTTCAGTCTGTAGGGTATTCACAACACAATTGTCACCATTAAAAAATATCATATTGTGGCACCCAAGAATACAAACAGATAATCTCACATTAAATATATACAAAGAAATATAATTTTTAATAATTAATTTTGAAAGTCTGTGTTATTTTTAAATACTTTTTCTGGCAAGAAAAGTTAAAATAACTTTAAAATTCAGGACATTATCCACTATTTCCTATTGGATACCCTCCAGGGTATTCTTTTAGCTGCCATCTTCCCCACATGAAGTTAACAAAAGGGACGCTTTTTGAATGTTTCAGTTTCTGGGAAATGATCGAATGTCTTAGATGATTGAAGATAGCTTAGATTCACAGCTGTGTATAATGCCAAATAGATTAATCCTCAAGAAATCTCTCGAGCCATCCACATTCCTGTCATGTCATTTTGTTTAAACAGAAGACAATCTTTGAATGTATCATGGTTGGGAAAACACCAATTATAGAAACACACATTGGTTTTTAATCATATTTTTCCTTGTTCTTTATTGTAATTTTCACTTACCTTCATACAGCATATATTAGGTAAAATAAGAATGTTGAAAGAGGTGAAATTTTAGCATTATGTAGGAAAAGTTCCAGAAATATAAAGTTTTAAAATTAATATTAATAAGCTATATATATATATATATCAATCTAAAGTTTCAATGTGATTTCATAGTTTTATCTCTTATAAACATTACATTAACTCTAAGGGGAGATACTAATCTCACTTTAGGGGGTACGGAATGTGGTTCAAGGAGATTAAGTTATTTGCCCAAGTTTAAAAAGCTAAATAAAGACAGAATTAGTACTTGAATTGTCTTGGGAATCCAAATCAAGTGTGCTTTTAACCAAAACAAGGGCATATATACTGAATTCACTTTAATTAATATCTTTGTCCCTTAATTTAATAATTATTTAAACAAAGCACCATTTCAGTATTTTAGGAAAAGCCATGCATGTGCATGCTCAGTCGTGTGTGACTCTTTAAGACCCCATGAACTTTAGCCCACCAGGCTCTTCTGCCCATGGGATTCTCCAGGCAAGAATACTGGAGTGGGTCAGCATTTCCTCTTTCAGAGGATCTTCCCTACCTAGGTGTTGAACTCATGTCTTCTGTGTCTCCTGCATTAGCAGGCAGATTCTTTATCACTAGCACCACCTGGGAAGCCCAAGGAAAAGCCACACAATAAAAAATAAAATGAATATTGCTTTTATTTTTCCATCAATTTGAGAGAGTCAATACTTAGGTGGGTTGATAAGAAGCCCAGGGACCCCGAGGAGGAGAAAGGGAGCTGTTACAGTGCTACACCCAATATGCCAGCAAATATGAAAAACTAAGCAGTGGCCACAGGACTGGGAAAGGTAAGTTTTCATTCCAACCCCAAACAAAGGCAATGCCAAAGAATACAAAAACTACCACACAACTCAACTCATCTCACATGATAGCAAAGTAATGCTCAAAATTCTACAAGCCAGGCTTCAATAGTACGTGAACCACGAATTTCCAGATGTACAAGCTGGATTTAGAAAAGGCAGAGGAACCAGAGATCAAATTGCCAACATCCATTGGATCATAGAAAAACAAGAGAGTTCCAGAAAAACATCTACTTCTGCTACACTGACTATGCCAAAGCATTTGACTGTGCAGATCACAACAAACTATGGAAAATTCTTCAAGAGATGGGAATACCAGACCACCTTACCTGCTTCCTAAGAAATCTGTGTGCAGGTCAAGAAGCAACAGTTAAAAACAGACATAGAAAAGCATACTGGTTCCCAAATGGGAAAGGAGTTGTCACCCTGCTTATTTAACTTATATGCAGAGTACATCATGAGAAATGCTAGGCTGGATGAAGCACATTCCAGATGTTTAATCTGGAATCAAGATTGCCAGAAATATCAATAACCTCAGATATGCAGATGACACCATCCTTATGGCAGAAGGCTAAGGTGCTCAATGTGGTACTGGAGAAGAGTGGAGAAATAACTCCAGAAAGAATGAAGAGATGGAGCCAAAGCAAAAACTACACCCCGTTGTGGATGTGACTGGTGATGGAAGCAAGGTCTGATGCTGTAAAGAGCAATATTACATAGGAACCTGGAATGTTAAGTCCATGAATCAAGGTAAAATGGAAGTGGTCAAACAGGAGATGGCAAGAGTAAATGTCGACATTTTAGGAATCAGTGAACTAAAATGGACTGGAATGGGTGAATTTAACTCAGATGGCCATTATATCTACTACTGTGGGCAAGAATTCCTTAGAAGAAATGGAGTGGTCATCATAGTCAACAAAAGAGTCTGAAATGCAGTACTTGGATGTAATCTCAAAAACGACAGAATGATCTCTGTTCATCTCCAAGGAAAATCATTCAATATCACGGCAATCCAAGTCTATGCCTAGGCCAGCCATGCTGATGAAGCTGAAATTGAATGGTTCTATGAAGGCATACAAGACGTTTTAGAACTAACACCTCCCCAAAAATGTCCTTTTCATTATAGGGGACTGGAATGCAAAAGTAGGAAGTCAAGAAACACCTGGAGTAACAGGCAAATCTTGCCTTGGAGTACAAAATGAAGCAGGGCAAAGGCTAATAGAGTTTTTCCAAGAGAACACACTGGTCATAGCAAACATCTTCTTCCAACAACACAAGAGAAGACTCTATACATGGACATCACCAGATGGTCAAAACTGAATCAGATTGATTATACTGTTTGCAGCCAATGATGGAGAAGCTCTATACAGTCAGCAAAAACAAGACTGGGAACTGACTGTGGCTCAGATCATGAACTCCTTATAGCCAAATTCAGACTTAAATTGAAGAAAATGGGGAAAACCACTAGACCATTCATGTATGACCTAAGTCAAATCCCTAACGATTATACAGTGGAAGTGAGAAATAGATTTACGGGACTAGATCTGATAGAGTGCTTGATGAAGTATGGACAGAGGTTTGTTACATTGTACAGGAGACTGGGATCAAGACTATCCCCAAGAAAAAGAAATGCAAAAAATCAAAATGGCTGCCTGAGGAGGCCTTACAAATAGCTGAGAAAAGAAGAGAAGTGAAAAGCAAAGGAGAAAAGGAAAGATATTCCCATCTGAATGCAGAGTTCCAAAGAATAGCAAAGAAAGATAAGAAAGGCTTCCTCAGCGATCAA
The DNA here is from genome assembly GCA_024291935.2 of Okapia johnstoni. Taxonomy (NCBI): domain Eukaryota; kingdom Metazoa; phylum Chordata; class Mammalia; order Artiodactyla; family Giraffidae; genus Okapia; species Okapia johnstoni. The sequence goes on along the minus strand of CM044325.1, from coordinate 9,422,069 downwards.
TGCAAAGAAATAGAGGAAAACAATAGAATAGGAAAGACTAGAGATCTCTTCAAGAAAATTAGAGATACCAAGGGAATATTTCATGCAAAGATGGGCTAAATAAAGGACAGACATGGTATGGACCTAGCAGAAGCAGAAGATATTAATAAGAGGTGGCAAGAATACACAGAAGAACTGTACAAAAAGATCTTCACGACCCAGATAATCACGATGGGGTGATCATTCACCTAGAGCCAGACATCCTAGAATGTGAAGTCAAGTGGGCCTTAGGAAGCATCACTACAAACAAGGCTAGTGGAGGTGATGGCATTCCAGTTGAGCTATTTCACATCTTAAAAGATGATGCTGTGGAAGTGCTGCACTCAATATGCCAGCAAATTTCGAAAAACTCAGCAGTGGCCACAGGACTGGAAAAAGTCAGTTTTCATTCCAGTCCCAAAGAAAAGCAATGCAAAAGTATGGTCAAACTACCAGACAATTGCACTCATCTCACACGCTAGTAAAATAATGCTCAAAATTCTCCAAGCCAGGCTTTATCAATATATGAATTGTGAACTTCCAGATGTTCAAGCTGGATTTAGAAAAGGCAAGGAACCAGAGATCAAATTTCCAACATTCTCTGGATCATTGAAAAAGCAAGAAAGTTTCAGAAAAAATATCTTTTTCTGCTTTACTGACTATGTCAAAGCGTTTGACTGTGTAGATCACAACAAACTGTGGAAAATTCTGAAAGAGATGGGAATACCAGAACACCTGACCTGCCTCTTGAGAAATCTGTATGCAGGTCAAGAAGCAACAGTTAGAACTGGACATGGAACAACAGAGTGGTTCTAAAAATGGAAAAGGAGTATGTCAAGGCTGTATATTGTCACCTTGCTTATTTAACTTATATGGAGAGTACATCATGAGAAACGCTGGGCTGGAAGAAACGCAAGCTGAAATCAAGACTTCCAGGAGAAATATCAATAACCTCAGATATGCAGATGACTCCACCCTTTTGTCAGAAAGTGAAGAAGAACTAAAGAGCCTCTTGATGAAAGTGAAAGAGGCAACTGAAAAAGTTGGCTTAAAGCCCAACATTCAGAAAACAAAGATCATGGTATCCAGTTCCATCACTTCATGGGAAATAGATGGGGAAACAGTGGCAGACTTTATTATTTTGAGCTCCAAAAGCACTGCAAATGGTGACTGCAGCCATGAAATTAAAAGATGCTTTTTCCTTGGTAGAAAAGATATGACTAACCTAGACAGCATAGTAAAAAGCAGAGACATTATTTTGCCACAAAAGTCCGTCTAGTCAAAGCTATGGTTTTTCCATTGGTCACTTATGGATGTGAGAGTTGCACTTTAAAGAATGCTGAGTGCCAAAGAATTGATGCTTTTGAACTGTGGTGTTGGAGAAGACTCTGGAGAGTCCCTTGGACTGCAAGGAGATCCAACCAGTCCATCCCAAAGGAGATCTGTCCTGGGTGTTCATTGGAAGGACTGATGTTGAAGCTGAAACTCCAATACTTTGGCCACGTGTTGGGAAGAGCTGACTCATTGGAAAAGACTCTGATGCTGGGAAAGATTGAGGGCAGGGGGAGAAGGGGATGACAGAGGATGAGATGGTTGGATGGCAGCACTGACTCGATGTCCATGAGTTTGAGCAAGCTTTGGAAGATGGTGATGGACAGGGAAGCCTTGAGTGTTGCAGTCCATGGGGTCGCAAAGAGTGGGACAGAACTGAGCATCTGAACTGAACCAATGATTACACAACAAAACAGCTCAGCTTAAACTCTGTACTAAGGATTATATAATAACAATGTGTCCTGCTTGAAGATATGTTTGTCCTTCTTGAGAACCTTCTGACTAATCCTGTCATCTTAAAATGTAAATTGTGGGAGTGGGCCCTAAAACATCTTTACCTTTGAGACATTATTTTGATTTACTGTAATAGCCAATTGAAATGTACATAATTCCCTTGCTAACACTAGTGAGGGGGCACTGTCCATCCTTCTTCTGATGTCTATGTCAGCAGCTTTCTGGGTCCCTTTTCATACTTTACTAAAGCTCAGCTACAGTAAAGCCCTTGAGTGATCTTTCCTGGTCCTTTGTCTGGAACCTAAATCTTCTTCGGAGATCAGGAATCTGACACAGTTCACATTTATAGCTATCACATTTACAGACATGAATATATCCATGCCAAGGTCAAGTCACTGACATTGCTCTGCCCAACTTATTCCCCTCCCAGAACTTTGAGAGACCCAATTTCCATTTTCCCCTGAAAGGGACTGCCATATTGTTTTTTATCCCTTACATTATGAATCCTTCACTATATGATCAAGAAAATATAAATTATGTGGCTTCACCTCTCCATAAAAGTGTCTAATTAAGATTAAACCTGTCCCTGTGGTAAATGTAAAATGATTTAATTATAATCAAAATGATCTCAATTGAATAGCTTCTGTTTCAAAGAGTCACTCTCCTAGTGCTAAGAAGCTCATTAAATTCAATTTGCAGTAATGCACGGCTGTCATGTTTCCTTTCCAAACCACAGTATTATATTAAAGTTCTTTGACTATTTCCCTGTAGGGCAGCATCAATGTGACACACCATGTAAAAGAAAAGCTTAAAAGAGACTCAAAGATGCACTACCTTTTTATTTTCTCAATGGATGTTAATGTTGAGCAGCACGAACAATATGCAACAGGTTTTTTTCAGACTGTATAATGAAGGTAGAAAAAATAGTGAAAAAAGTTTATATTACTGTTATACCTAAAAGTCTAAACACTTTATTCTATACATATATGATTGCAAACCTGTGAATTTCCATAAAAGGTAGATAATGCATTTATATTTTTCTTAGGCATATGTTTGTCATGTATATATGAACATTACAGCTTTATTGCTCTTCTCAAGAAAATTCACTCTCCTAGAAATGTGGAATTGGTGTATTTAAGATGATAAATCATCTTCAATCAATTATTAAATATTTCAAAGTTTGTAAAACAGTCACTCCATTTTAATTATTGGCGAGATTTGAAACATGGCTTATCCTTTTAAAGATAAAAATTGCTTTTGGTTCATCTCTTCACCTAAAATATGTACTAAATGATTTGAATTTCTGAGGTAAATAACCTACAACTTGAAATTTAAAAAAAAAAAATCAAGGGATTTAAGGGATGCTAGACAAAATAACTATATAATAGGCACAGTTGAAATAGCTGTTAAAAATAATATACTCAAATCTTTAAAAAAATGTACTTTTTTTGATCAATAGTCATACCTAAAATTATACAACTATGCCACATCTATTTGCAAAATATGTTGCTATCATTTAAAATTTGTCACAGAAAGAAAGATTATTATGCAACTGGGAATTTTGAAAGTTGTTGAGGTTTTGCACAAATGTATATACATCAAGGTTATTTCACTGCTTTGGTTATTCTATCAAACAAGGAATCAAGACAAAACTATTGGGTCAGCCAAGAAGTTTCTTCAAACTTTTCTGCAAGATGAAATGGAAAAACAAGAATTAACTTTTTGGCCAACCCAATATAATGCAATAAAATATGGATGATTCTGTCCAGCATCAAACAATAGCTCTTTTTGCATAGCTTCCAATGAGTCAATTAGTTAAAATAAATGATCTGTCTAGATATTGCATGAAGAGCAAGCTGTCCCGAACTTTAAAAAACTTAGCTTTTGAAAACATTTTGTTTATTCTTTTTCTTTCCTTCCTTCTTTGCTTCCTTTTCTTCATTTTCCTCTTCCTTTATTCCTTCCTTTTAAAAATTGTAAATGTTTGTCTTCAATTATTCAAGTTATATAAAAACATTATATGCAGAAAGATTATGGAATCAAGATTGCTGGGGGAAATATCAGTAACCTGAGATACACAGATGACACCACCCTTATGGCAGAAAGTGAAGAGGAACTATAGAACCTCTTGATGAAAGTGAAAGAGGAGAGTGAAAAAGCTGGCTTAAAACTCAATGTTCAAAAAACTAAGATCATGGCATCTGGTCCATCACTTCATGGCAAAGAGATAGGGAAACAATGGAAAGAGTGACAGACTTTATTTTCTTGGGCTCCAAAATCACTGCAGATGGTGACTGCAACCATGAAATGAAAAGACACTTGCTCCTTGGAAGGAAAGCCAAGACCAACCTGGACAGCATATTAAAAAGCAGAGACATTATTTTACCAAGAAAGATCTCTCCAGTCAAACCTATGTTTCTTCCAGTAGTCATGTATGGGTGTGAGAGTTGAACCATCAAGAAATCTGAGTGCCAAAGAATTGATGCTTTTGAACTATGGTGTTGGAGAAGACTCCTGAGAGTCCCTTGGACTGCAAGGGGATCCAACCAGTCCATCCTAAAGGAGATCAGTCTTGAGTGTTCATTGGAAGGACTGATGCTGAAGCTGAAGCTCCAATACTTTGGCCCCCTGAAATGAGGAACCAACTCATTGGAAAAGACCCTGATGCTGGGAAAGATTGAAGGCAGGAGGAAAAGTGCGCAACAGTGGCTGATACTGTATAGACATGTCCTGAATAAAGAACCAGGGAAATCTGTGAGTGGGAAAGAAAACCTAATTTGTGGACCTAGAATTTAAACACACACCCACACCCCTTCCTATCCACATGCAAACACTAAGATTTTTTTTATCATGGATAGTAATTGAAAAAATATTCTTCCTTTTTAGTGAAATTGTGAAAGAAATAACTGTGCTTAATGTTTTTTTTTTTTTTAATTTATAAGTTTGGAACATAAATGCATGTCCTACTGAGAAGTTGAAGATAGAATAACAAATTAATCACATTAAAAGAACCTTGCCCTTTGCATTTCTTTGCTCCTGGGAACTTAAATGTTGAATTTTAATGTTGCATTAACATTTGCAATAAAAGTTAAAACCCTAAAACTAAAATGCAAACTTCCTCACAGACTAATGTAGTAATTGTACAAAATAACTACATCTAATAACTCAGAAGGGCTAAAGGGAAGGATAAATTGTTGCCACTTGAAATTACAAAGGAATTTCCAAGGAGGTTTGATGAAGTGACTGACTTAATTAAAGTTTGCCAGAATATCAAAGATGCTGCACATTTGTCTTTCTTTATTTAATGGACAACTTCTGAAAAGGCATGCATCTCAAGTCACTGTAAATATTTCCTCAATTGTGAACATTATCTTAGATATATTATATTTTAATTGGGTTCAAACAACACTTGAATTTTTGTTTTTGACTTAAAACACTTTGATTTTCATTTACTGGATTTTACCAGTGTCCCACGGCTAACATATTTGCATAATCCATATGCAGGGGATTTAAAGAGCTAAAAGTCAAAATGAAGTGCTACAAAATATTCTTGAAAGAAGTATTAAACTTGAGCTTCTGTAGCCCAAGTTACTTGTGAGAATAAGAATTAGAAACAATTATAAAGAAAAATAATAACCAACATTATTTTTTAGGTACCTCTTCCCTGGTGGCTCAGATGGTAAAAATTTGCCTGCAGAGAAGGAGATCCCGGTTCGATCCCTGGGATGGGAAGAATCCCTGGAGAAGGGAATGGCTACTCACTCCAGTATTCTTGCCTGGAGAACTCCATGGGCAGACAAGCCTGATCGGCTACAGTCCATGGGGCCCCAAAAAGTCGGACACGACAGTGACTAAGCACGTAGCTCAAAAGATATTATCTTTTTGCTGAACCTAGGACCAATTCTAAATACCTTTTGAGGAGAGAGAAAAACCATTTTTCACACAAAGTTATTTCTAGAATAAATTCATTTATAGATAGTATTTATAGGGTTGCTTCATTTTATCAGAATTACTCTACCTATGTAATTATTATATCCTCCTTCAAATAAAGAATTTACCAGTGCAGTGTGGATCAGTGTGGGAAATAAAAACAAAATTTTAGAAAAGGAAGAGCACCATCTCATGACTGCCTTGAAAGTAAGATTCTAGTGGCAGCGTACTCACTAGAGTTATACATGTTGTGAGTATTTGATATTAAAAGGACATTTAGTGAAAAAATAGCATCCCATCCTGAAGTTGTTTTTATCTCAGTGGAACTTTTTGCTGCATCTTTTACATTTCTGGTCTAAACAAATTCCTTCTGGTATTATTAAGGGAGGAGAGATTTCTTAACAGAGTGACTGAGCATTTCTGCAGTTCTGTCACTCATTTGAAATGTGGATGGAACACATAAGCACACCCTTTAGAAAATTCATACCTGAAGAGTTACCCCCAACACTTTTATCTGGAAATACCAAGAAACTCCTCCTACATATTCACTGGGCAATTGGTTACCTGGAAGTCACTTGAGAATTGAGGACTAATAGCCCAGGTTTAGAAGCCCATCTCTGCCACTATGTAGCTATTTACATGTGAAAAAGTTACACGAGAACTGGATTTCTTTCTTCAACTTGAAAATGAGGATATTAATGCCTACTTTAAAAGGAGTAAGTGTAGATATGAGGATTAACATATATCAGTTCAGTTCAGGTCAGTTGCTCAGTCATGTCTGACTGTTTGCAACCCCATGGACTACAGCACGCCGGGCCTCCCTGTCCATCACCAACTCCTGGAGTTTATTCAAACTCATGTCCATTGAGTTGGTGATGCCGTCCAACCATCTCATCCTCTGTGGTCTCCTTCTCCTCCGCCTTCAATCTTTCCCAGCATCAGGGTCTTTTCAAATGAGTCAGTTCTTCGCATCAGGTGGCCAAAGTACTGGAGTTTCAGCTTCAGCATCAGTCCTTCCAATGAATATTCAGGACTGATTTCCTTTAGAAAATTACATCTACTTCTGCTTTACTGACTATGACAAAGCCTTTGACTATGTGGATCACAATAAACTGTGGAAAATTCTTAAAAAGATGGGAATACCAGACCACACCTGCCTCCTGAGAAATCTGTATGCAGGTCAGAAAGCAACAGCTAGAACAGGACATGGAACAACAGACTGGTTCCAAATCAGGAAAGGAGTGTATCAAGGCTGTATATTGTCACCCTGCTTACTTAACTTGTATGCAGAGTACATCATGAGAAACGCTGGGCTCGATAAAGCACAAGCTGGAATCAACATTGCCAGGAGAAATATCAACAACCTCAGATATGCAAAGGACACAACTCTTATGGCAGGAAGTGAAAAAGAACTGAAGAGGCTCTTGATGAAAATGAAAGAGGAGAGTGAAAAAATTGGCTTAAAACTCAACATTCATAAAACTAAGATCATGGCATCTGGTCCCACCATTTCATGGCAAATAGATGGGGAAACAATGGAAACAATGACAGATTTTACTTTTTTGGCTCCAAAATCACTGCACATGGTGACTGCAACCATGAAATCAAAAGACACTTGCTCCTTGGAAGAAAAGTTATGACCAAATTAGACAGCATATTAAAAAGCAAAGACATTACTTTGCCAACAAAATCTATCTAGTCAAATCTATTGTTTTTCCAGTAGTCATGTATGCATGTGAGAGCTGGACTAGAAAGAAAGCTGAGCACAAAAGAATAATATTATATTATTAACATTTATAATACATCAATAATTCTTTATTGAGAAATTACTGTATAAAGTAAAAGTTAGTTGCTAGTTGTGTCCAACTCTTTGCGATCCCATGCAATGTAGCCCACCTCCGTCCATGGAATTTTCTAGGCAAGAATACTGGAGTGTGTTGCTATTTCCTTCTCCAGGGGATCTTCCCGACCGAGGAATCAACCCCAGGTCTCCAGCATTGCAGGCAGACTACCGTCTGAGCCACCATGGAAGCCCAAATTTCTGTGTAATAGGAACTATTTTTAAACCACAATCTGAGGAAGACATTTAAAACTGTAAACCTCATTTTCTGGATCCTCCCTGATAGAAATCTATCTTTAAATATATCTGCACTTTAAAATCCCGAGGAGTTGTTTGTAAGATATGTAGATGTACTGCAATTTATGTTTCAATCAAAAAAATAAAAAAGACTATAGAAGACAGTGTCCAAGATTTCTCTTGATGATTCTCATCTTCTATCCTCCTAATATTCATGTCCCCCTTTGATCCCCTTCTCTGTTGAGTAGGGATGGCCTGTAGAATGTTGTGGAGATGACAGAGTGGAAATTCACAGCTCTCTCATAAAAGATAGTAAAGTTTTCACTGTGCTGTCTCTTGGATGAATGCTCTGCAGAATCCAGATGCTATATTATGAGGACAGTGATGTAGCCCTATGGTGAAAACCACGTGGTACTGAACTTAGGTGTCTAACGGCCAGCACCACCTTGTCAGCCATGTGAGTGAGCCACCGTGGATGCCAATCTTCCAGCTCTGGTCATGAGTTCAGATGAAAACTCCCTGGCAACACCTGGACGGCAACCTCATTGAGAGTCATGAGCCAGACACCTCCAGCTAAGATACTCCCAAACTCCTGACCATAATATTATGTGAGGAAGCAGGTGTGTATTATTCTTAAGCCTTTATGTTTTGGAGTGGATTCGTATGCAGTAATAGATTTAACCCTGCACCTGACAATAACATCTGTATTATTACATCTTAATTATCTAACAACAACCAGTCTTGGTTCAGGCCAGAAGGCCAATCTAGCAGACCCCAGTTCACTTTGGCAAACCACAGAACTAGAAGCTAAATAAGTGGTTGTAAGTCAATAGTCTGGGATTGTTAGTTACACAGCAAAAGGGAAGTGATATAGTCATCTCTGTTGCTGTTTCATCTTGTTGGACTTGCAAAACTCATTTTCAAGTGCTTCTAGAAGAGCAAAAGATCAAACATGATTAAACAGTCCCTAAAAAGAATAAACTAAAGAGGGGCTATTATCAATAACATAAAACTGTAGTGAGTAAGAAGGTGTGGTACTTGTTTTGTGGAAAGTGGAACTCAAGAAAAGAATTTCATCCATGGTAGAAGTTTTCCTAAGATGCTGAACTGCCTTTGAAATCTTCCACTGTTACTTTGGCTAAGTGAATAGTGAAAGTGAAAGTGTTAGTTGCTCAGGCCTGTTCAACTCTTTGCAACCCCATGGACTCTAGCCCACCAGGCTCCTCCCTGTCCATGGGATGAATGGGTTGCCATGCCCTTCTCTGGGGGATCTTCCTGACCCAGGGATAAAACCCAGGTCTCATGCATTGCAGGCAGATTTTTTATCATTGGAGTTACCCAGGAAGCCTGGTGTGACTAGTAACAAGAATATAAAAATTGATCCATGGACCAGTATAGAGAGACCAGAAAGTGATACATGTAATTAAGGAAACCCTATTGACTATGGCTGATCTGATATTTTTCATCAGGAAAAATGAGAATTTTCAATAGAGGTTTCTGGGCAAATTATTCATATGGAAATAATGATACTCCACCAAAACCGTATGTTCTAGACAAAAGCAATACCACGAGGCTGAAAGACTGACATTTGAAGAACAAGCCTTGAATGTTTAGAGGATATTATAGAAGAATACCTTGATGATCATGGCAGGAAAAAGCACTTCTTAACAATATGCACATGCACATACAAACAAAGCAAAAACCATGAAGGGAAGAGTGGATAAATTCAGCTATATTAAAATAATGACTATTTATTCAAAGTATCAAAACAGAGTGAAAAGAATAAGCCGTAAATTGAGACAAGGAACACAAACTACTCCAAAAGCTATTTTCCAAAATATTAAAGCCTGCTATAGATAAATATTAAACAAATTCTAAATTAAAAAAAAAAAAATGGGCTAAAGTATAAAATTAGGCTCTTCACAGAAAAGGGAAACCAAATAACTAACAACCTAAGAAAAGTATTCACTTATGAGTAAATAGAGAATTATAATTCATAGCCTCAAGAAGATGCTATTTCAGTTCATCAGATTGGCTTATAACTTTTAAAAGGTAGATATCAAAGATTGGGAAGTATGTAAAGAGAGAAGCAGGAACAATTGCCACAGAGGTTGGGAGTGAAAAATAGTACTATTACTTTGAAAAGGAATTTGATATTACCTCAAAATTTTGAATATGTAGCTACCATGTGATACCACAATTGCACTCCTAAATCCATGATCTAGAAAATTTCTGTACATGAGCACTAGATGTCACTGACAAGAATGCACATAAGCACAACATATAGTCACAATAAGTGGAAATGCCACAGATCCATCAAGAGGATGGAATAGTATGCGTCAGAAAAAATGAATAAATTGCAACAAGACCCATGCATTTAAGGAACATTAAAATGAGTTCAAAGAGCACATATTAGGCGAAATCTTATAGTATGAGTCTATTTTTATAAATTGCAAAAATATTAAAAAAATTCAAATGACATCCAAATACATTTAGTAACACCTTAAAAAGAAAGGGAATGAAAATTTAGAGCAGCATTTATCTCTATTGGGGAAGGATATAAATAGAACTGTGGATGAGGCCCTTAAGGGACTGAGTGGGAGATACATCATCTTCTCTAGTACTATTATTATTGATATTGTATATATATGCTGTAAGTGTTCTTTTATATCTACTTGATGTTCAAAATAATAATTTTTAAAAGAAAACCTTATGTTATCAGTTTTCTTATTGGAATGAATCATCAAGGAAGCAATCTTCCCTGCCAGTAATTCTTACTGTAGGTCCTATAAAAGCATTCCTGCTTCACATTTGGGCCTCTGGGCAGGGGGTCATAGCAGATGTTTGCCATGTGCTGAAAGGGAGCTGGATGAATGCCAAGAGCATGCTTATAACATTGCTCCCACCCTGGCAGAGATCTTGAAGTCAGCATATAAAGAAAAGTAGTAATGTGCTAGACTAAGATGTCATGGATTCCTCAAAGTCTTGACTCGACACTTCATAATTGCCTTAAAACTGTATTGAAAAAGCATCTTTCCTCTGGCCTCCACTTCCTGAGAATTTGCCAAACCCATTAGCCTTTTTATTCTAAAGGGAATGACTCCCCTAGAGGTTCAGAGATCCGGGAAGGAGACTGTGGCAGGCAGTGGTGAAGTGCTGTTTATAGAGTTGTAGGGCGGTGACGATAGAATAAGAATGAGCATTCTGATGCTTGGCTGTGCCTACCGACAGGGAAGTAGGGACCTGCTGGAGCAGCTCAGACTTGAACGTGGCTGCCAATCACTCTGAGAAATGAACCATTACTTTGCCCTTTATCTGCAGTGTTGACCCTTTGAGCAGCTTTGTTCTGACCCTGGAAGATTTCAATACATTCAGAGCCTCTCTATTTTGATGTCAGCCATCACCAGGTTCTCTATAGTTTTCCCTGGGCTCACAGGTTGATAACTTAACTTGGCATTCATAGGGATGGAATATTCAGTAGGGACACCTTTTTCTGTTTGTCTTTCTGGATTATTTACCAATTATAAAAAAGAACCATGCATTTCTGCTATACTTCAGCATTTATAAGTATTTTCAAATGTATGTGGGGTTTTTTTTCATCTTTTCAAGAAAATCGAGACTCTAAAAGCTAATAGTTTTCAGATTGTTACATCAAATAAGAATCAGAGCCAGAAATCAATCCCAGATTTTCTGAAATCTTTTGAAGTCCCACAGCTTCAAGACTTTTCCATTACAATCCAGAGACTCTTCAAAATACAGGCTTGATGGAGAGGTTTGAGTGGTGGGAAAATCACACCTTCATAACACATAGCACTTCATAATTTAAACAGTTATAAGTGATTTTTTGAGTAAAACTGAGATACCAATCTCACACACATTTTTCCATTTTGTCTTTTCAACCATCTGATATTACTATTACTATGCTCGCCATTGTTATTGACAGTTTTACATATAAGCTTTCGACAGGACTTAAAAACAAATAAGTTGCAAAGGAAATTGAAAAATTAGATTCTATTAAAATATAGCATCTGTTGCTATGAAAACACCTGGCTTCCAAGTTATGTAAGATATGGAGAAATGTTTACCATATTTCTTAAGATTCAAGGGGGACTTAAATATGTAGTGCTGTGTGTGTGTTCAGTTGCTCAGTCATATCTGACTCTGCAATCCCTTGGGCTGTAGCTGCCAGGCTACTCTGTCCATGGAATTTTCCCAGCAAGAATACTGGAGTGGTTTGCCATTTCCTTCTCCAGGGGAATCTTCTGGACCCAGGAATTGAACCTGCATCTCTTGCATTGCAGGAAGATTCTTAACAGCTATGCCACATGGGAAAATCACTACTAGGTTTACTATAATTGATATAGAACAGACATCGTGATTTAAAAATCTGGATGCATATTGTACAAGTGTGTGTGCATGTCCACATGTGTACATGTGTGTGTCTGGGTTAAACGTATAACACCTCAGCAATTCATGTGTTCAGATTAGGCAAAAGAGGATCTGTATACAGATACATACCTTCACAATCTCCTTTATTCTTTAGATACCATGGAAGACATGGTGGACGCCTCTGCAATCCTTTTCAAAGAATTTCAAATATGTACAAAGGTATGCATTCATGCGGTGGGGAAGTGGTTCTAATCAGGAGTAATATTGTTCTCCAAGAGACATTTGGCAAATGTTTGTAGATAGTTTTAGTTGTAACAATTGAGAGCAGTGCTAAAGGCATCTTACCAGTAGATGCCAAGGGTACTACAATGCATAAATCTGCCCTCCACAACAAATCATTTTCCAGGCCAAAATGTCAGACACTAAAGTTGAGAAACCCTGGGGCCTGGGCAATTGAGAGATAGAAGCAAAGTGCCATGGTTTGCCTATTAGTAAAAATATTGTAAACTTTTACCCACTGCTTACTGGCCCACTAGATGGGGCTCCAAAGGAATTTACTATGTGCAAAGGTATATAATAAGCCTTATAGATTAGAGGACATTTAAGTCACCTGCTAACTATATATTTCCAAGAGATGAAAGAGTTTAAGTAAACTAAAAGGAAGATAACACCAAAAACAATATTATTGCACAAACTTAGCTAAAAAAGATATGATCAGAAACTATGGAAGAAATCAAACTAGTAAAGACATGCTGTTATTTTCAAATAAAGAGTGGTTTTAAGATAACAGTGGTAAGTGTTAGTCAACATGGCTGTAGCCATTTCTTACTTTGCTTGATTCCTATGAGGATAAGGAAATGGGGCACTGAACAGTCCTTGGAGAGAGAAGGAAAAATATTCATTTCCTACCCTCTCATTTATTTCTTTTTCCTTGCTCTAAGCCTTGCATTAATAAAGCATAGAAGGAAGAAGAAACCAGGACTAAAGATATTTGAATGCATCCTCCTTCCCATATAAAACCAATAATTTTCTGAAATTTTCAGAAATGCATTACTTCTTTTTCCTTTTGACTGCCTGTGTTGAAATTCACAGAAATCAACAAAAGACATCATGAAGTCTCCAGCATGAATCATTTATTTGGACAAATAGGGAGGCTATTTAAAAAAAGGCAGTAATTCCTTCTTGCTGTCAAAAGATAAAGGCTTACAATTTCCTGCTGAAATGTGTACAATACCTTGTAAATTGTGAACATGTAATCATCTTTTGAAAAAGAGGAGAAAAACACCAATTGGCAAGATTTTGCCATAGAAGTGAATGCATTACTGCAAACCATAAATATTTTTAATTCTAGTCTTTAAAGGGAAGAGGATAAAGGTCAATTGTTCCATATCAGAAAATAGTTTAAAGTCAACTAAAAAGAAGTTTAAATTTAGAAAAGTGACCATAATAAAACTAGTCTTTGCTCAAGTAAACTTCTGCCCTCTTGAAAACTTGGAGTCTTACCTAACAACATTAATGTGAGGTCTATAATATTCCAGAGCGGCACAGAATGTGCAATTCAATTCCATCTGTCCTGAATATTACTGAGGAGAGCAAAGCTTCTTCTAGATGGTGAAAATTCTACTACTGAGAATATACCAAGACTGGCTGCAGTAATTACAATGAGCAAAATGATGTTTGTCCATGCAAACTGCCATGTTTTTATATTGCTCCCTGTCCTCCAACAGAGAATTATAAGTGAACATTTGCAGTAAGAAATTATATTTGTACATTGTCATTTGGGAATCGTTATCAGCCTTTAAACCACTATTATTGGTGTCAGTGGGAGAGCTTTGTGGATACTCTGTGGCCTTTAAAATCTTTCCCTGAAACAATGAAGACAATTCTATTCAAAATGGCCACTGAGATCATACTTAGACTAGAGTGAGAATCAGGATTTCTTTTTGAAAATTATCTGCCTCCCTTTGCCTAATTAAAAAAAAAATAAGCAATTTTAATCTGATTGATTTCTGGAGTTCGAGGCAATATTAGGAAGTGGGTAGTTTGCCCTTAGAGAATCCCCACTTCTAATTTCAGCCCTGACTTTCAACTCTCTGCCCTGCTTATCCTTCTATTTTGACACTTAGATAGCAACTCATTAGGGCTTCCCAGGTGCCTCAGTGGGTAAAGAATCCACCTGCAATGCAGGAGATGCAGGCAGACGCAGGTTTGATCCCCAGGTCAGGAAGATCCCCTGAAGGAGGGCAAGGCAACATACTCCAGATTTTTTGCCTGGAGAATCCTGTGGACAGAGGAGCCTGGTGGGCTACAGTCCATACGGTCAGAAAGAGTCAGACACGACTGGAGTGACTGAGCACATACGAGCAACCCATTATCACAAGACACTTCTTTTCCTATTTTCATCTCCTTCTCTCATTAATTGTAGAGCCATTTCCTAATCTCATGAAAGGTCACACATAAGAATTACAAAATCCAGACTGTCTTTATAATGCTTCTGTCTTATAACAGGAACCTCTACTTGGTCCTTTCAAACACAGAACTGTTTCCTTTGTTTCATCCTTAGGAAAGCAAGTTCAAACTATCAGAAAGGACTGTGAATCCCTGCAGCTTGCCAAAGCTATCAAGGAGATGAAAGAATGACAAAACTAAAATATCTCTGGAATGATGCCTATTGTATAGTTCTCATTATCTTCTGAAAGAATATTTGAAAATTTAAAAGACTCAATTTTTGCATTCAGGTTACTTAAGAGACATAAGCTTGTGAAAAGATAGTTAGCAGCACAAGAGAATGCCTAAGGGACCAAGTCAATCACAGAGATTATATAAAACAGGGAGATCAGACAAGGGAGCAAGGGCATGGTCTTGGAGAACCTTCATCTTTCAGGCAACTGAAATTCACTTATGACCTATATTTAGGGCAAAGGGAGGGATCTTTTATATGTCATTTGATAAAGCTCTCAGAAGAGCACAGAATTAGAATCTTCCCATTTTTCTGCCAAAGGACTAGTTCAATCATGAAGAAAATGCCTCATGTTTAATTCATAAAATAAAATCTCTCTGATTTATAGCATGATGTATAGGTGTGATTCATGAGCAAAGGAGCGTAATCATATTTTCATGGGTGCTATCTCAAGTGAGGCGAGGGGGATTCATTTCAATTGAAATTGAAGAATTTAAGTCTGCAGCTCCTGCTGCTTGGAGGGGACACTTACCCACAGGAGATGAGCCTATTAATTACAGCCAGAGAGGGATGTGACCCTCAATAAAGGGAATTCATTCCTCTCTATAGTCACGTCCCGTGAAGAAGCCACAGGATGCTGCTTTCCACAGTGATCTTTAGGGTGTGATTCAGAAATGTGGAAGAAAACCTTCAGCTGATCAGGATTGCAAGAGCAGTTGATACTAGCTGACTTTTGCAAACCTCCTCCAAGAGCTTCATTTGTCTCTTTTCCTCCATAGTGCCATTGTGGCCATAGGGAGCAAGGTTGGGCAGTTACCTAAGCATGGGAGGTCACTTGTGGTCGCCAGCCAAATATGACCATCTAAAGAGGTAAACAAGCTTGAAACGCTGATAACATTGCTGCTCAAACTGAGCTTTCAGGGGGTGAATGAGATGAGGAAGCTAATCTAAATGGTTAGATTCATGCATATGTTTCTATGTATGTTTTCACATCTACGGAAAATTCACAGACAAATATATTTAAAGATTGCTAACACCACCTGTTTCTAGAATATACGTATATGTATATGTTGATAGGAAAGGATTCTGAGTTAGAGACTTTTTTTTAAAAAAATGTGTATTTTATACTATATGGCAATCATATGTTAGTTCTAAAAAAATTTAAATGTATGCTCAACTGATTCCAAAGTAATTATTCCTGACATATTTTAGTCTAAGTTAATGTATTTTGATGCTAACTAGACTATGTTGCAATGTCTAATGCCATATAATGGAGTAAGAAATGGCAACCCACTCCAGTATTCTTGCCTGGAAAATTCCACGGACAGAAGAGCCTGGCAGGCTACAGTCCATGGGGTCACAAAGAGTTGGACATGACTGAGCAACTGAGAAATGCCACATAAATATTTGATAGATTCATTAAGGCCAAAATAAGAGTACTAAGGAAGATGCAGAAGAAGCCAAATAGCTAGGCTTCTGGCATCAGAACAGACCAAACACATATGTGATGCATTTTTTATTCCTTTCCACTTTCCTTTAAAATAAAATCTCAATCCAGAGTTTTCTGACTCCTCTGATGGCCTAGTAGGCATCACCTCATCTTCAGGTTCCTGACACTGCTCACACTCCACGTCTCCTGTTTCTGGCCTGGCCTTATACAGCATGATGAGCCAGAATGATCACACCACAGAGCCTGCACACTACCCTTCACCCATGATCTGACTTGCCTGGCCTCTGGCAAATGCCCATGGAGAAGATGAGGGTCCCTCTGACATGTCATAACCCCCCTTTCTGCAGATACACATAATGCCCATTGACTCCTCTGCCGTTTCTTCCTGACCATCTCATCCCACTGCAACTAGACCACCTCTTACAAAACTTGATCAGGAGATAAATCTATGTTTTCAAACAGCCTATAATGAAGTTTTCCTGTGATAAAACTGATAGACTACAGAGAGATAGGCACACCAGAAAGGGCACTGGCTTCCCAATCAAATCAAGTTGGTTTATGTCTTTGCTTCCTCCTCCTCTTTCTAGTTGTAGACATTTTGGGACTAATTAACTCCTTGACTCTAGTTTTCTTAGAAATAAAATGGACAAAACTCTATGGTCGATTGGAAGGTTGGCCCAAGCAACACAGTACAGATTTGCTTCTTTGTTTTTTGAAAGGATGAGATCATATCATTTTTCAACTTATTGTCCTTCAACAACTTCTTACTGTGCTTTGAAAAAAATAAAAATAAAAACCTTGCACAAAGTCCAGTCACTGCCATCTCCCTGCTCCTCTGACCTCACTCAGGGCACTCTTCAATCATACTTGTGCTCTAATTAATGGTCTTTGGATTCCTTTATCTTTCCCTTTGGTCTTCCCAATGGCTGATTGTATCTCATCCGTCCAATCTCAGTTTTAATAGCACTAAAGTGATAGTTCTGTCTAAATAATCCATTTCCATCATTTATATAACTGTACCACTTTGCTTGTTTGCTTACATTTACAAAATTTTAATTTAATTATGAACTAACTTTTGTTTTCCTATTAGTCTCTATCTTCCCAATCAGACTATAAGCAACTTAAACGTCTTTTTTTTTTTTTTTTTCCCCAGAAAAACATATTCAGCATTGACCAAAATGTTTATCTCATGGTTACCAAAGGCTTACTGAGTGAATCAATGTATAATAGAAACTTTAAAAGAGGATTATAGTAATAATTTTAAGCAATATATGGATAAGCCCAACTGATGGATAATTTAATAATGACCTTTCAGGTATCTGCAGACAAGGTGGTTGTGAAATAGGAGCAAAGAAAAGTGATAGGTATAAAGAGATGCTAAAAAAGACTTCAGTATTAGGGAATTTTGCTGTCTATAGGTCCTATAGTTTCTCCAGAATAAGGAGTGAATCTTCCACCACTTCTTATTCACCTAATGTAGAAACCAAATATTATGATTAAAATGGTATCTCCTTATATTCTTAAGAAAGAAAAAAGTGATGAATATACTTTCATAGACATATAAATATAAATGAATTTTGAGATAGAAGAAATTAGGGAAGGCGTTTAAATCTGTTCTCATCATTTTTAGATAAACAGACCTAGAGAACATTGCTTAAATAAATCCATCCAGAAAATTAATTTAAAAAATAGCATGAGGATCCAGGTATCTTAACTTCTAGTCCAAGGATTCATTTGCATGTGTGTGTGTGTGTGTGTGTGTGTGTGTGTGTGTGTGTGTGTGTGCATCACAGCAACTTATACAAATTATGTTGTTTGATTTCAGATTTTGTTATAATATTCGCCATAAAATTAATCTGACTTAGAGGCTTTATAAATAGCTGAGGAAAGAGAGACGTGAAAACCAAGAGAGAAAGGGAAAGATATGCTCAACTGAATGCAGAGTTGCAGAGAACAGCAAGGAGAGGTAAGAAGGCCTTCTTAAATGGACAGTGCAGTGATGTAGAGGAAAATAGAGTGGGAAAGGTGAGATCTCTTCAAGAAAACTGGAGAGATCAAGGGAACATTTCATGCAAGGATGGTCACAACAAATGACAAAAGTAGTAAGGACCTAACAGAAGCAGAAGAGATTAAGAAGAGGTGGCAATAGTACAGAAGAATTATGCAAAAAAAGATCTTAATGACTGGGATAACCATGATGGTGTGGTCACTCACTTAGAGCCAGACATCCTGGAGTTTGAAGTTAAGTGGGCCTTAGGAAGCATTGCCACAAAAAAAGTAGTGGAGATGATGGAATTCTAGCTGAGTTATTTCAAATCTTAAAAGATGATGCTGTTATATGCCAGTATATTTGGAAGTATCAGCACTGGCCACAGGACTGGAAACGGTCAGTTTTCATTCCAATTTCAAAGAAGGGACGTGCCAAGCAATGCTCAAACTACCGGATTGCTGTACTTATTTTGCCTGCAAGTAAGGTTATGCTCAAAATCCTTCAAGCTAGTTTCAGCTGTACATGAACTAAGAACTTCCAGATGTACAAGCTGGGTTTCGAAAAAGACAGAGGAACCAGAGATTAAATTGCCAATGTTTATTGGATCATAGAGAAAGCAAGGGAGTTCCAGAAAAACATCTGCTTCATTGACTATGCTAAGGCCTTTGATTGTGTGAATCAGAACAAACTGTACAAAATTTTTAAACAGATGGGAATACCAGATCAATTTACCCATCTCTCAAGAAACCTGTATGTGGATCAAGAGGCAATAGTTAGAACCTTATGTGGAACAAGTGACTGGTACAAATTTGAGAAAGGAGTATGGCAAGGCAATGCATTGTCACCTGGTTCATTTAACTTATACGCAGAGCACATCAGTGAAATGCTGAGCTGGATGAATCACAAGCTGGACTCAAGATGGCTGGGAGAAATATCAACAACCTCAGATATGCAGATGATACCACTCTAATGGCAGAAAGCAAAGAGGAACTAAAGAGCCTCTTGATGAAGGTGAAAGAGGAGAGTGAAAAAACTGGCTTAAAACTCAACATTCAATATCTAAATTCATGGCATCTGGTCCCATCACTTCATGGCAAATAGATGGGGAAACAATGAAAACAGTGGCATATTTATTTTCTTGGGCTCCAAAATCATTGCAGACGGTGACTGCAGCCATGAAATTAAAAGACACTTGCTCCTTGGAACAACAGCTATGCCAAACATAGACAGCATATTAAAAAGCTTTGCCAACAAAGGTCCATCCAGTCAAAGCTATGTTTTTTCCAGTCGTCACATATGGATGCGAGAGTTGGATCATAAAGAAAGCTGAGCACCGAAGAATTCATGCTTTTGAACTGTGGTTCTGGAAAAGACTCTTGAGAGTCCCGTGGACTACAAGGAGATAAAACCTTGATTTTCCTAAAGGAAATCAGTCCTGGATATTCATTGGAAGGACTGAAGCTGAAGCTGAAGTCACCTGATGCAAAGAGCCGACTCATCAGAAAGGACCCTGATGTTGGGTAAGAGGGAAGGCAGGAGGAGAAGGGGACGACAAGAGGATGAGATGGTTAGATGGCATCACTGACACAATGGACATGAGTTTGAGCAAACTCTGTGAGATTGTGAAGGACAGGGAAGCCTGGCATGCTGCAGGTCATGGGGTGGCAAAGAGTTGGACACAGCTTACTGATTGAACAACAACAAATATTTATTGTAATTCCCCCATATCACATTTTCTTGATCTCTTACTATGCATGTCTCTTCCATTCACTTCACATATGAAATATATATTGGGTAAAATTGAAAACAAACAACAAAAAAATCTTTTCCACTATAATGTGCTGCTGATAGAACAGGCTTGGAAGCCAAAATCAAATTGTGTTATGAACAATTACAGTGTTGGAAAATGATATCTCATTAATGGGCCATGATTCACCAAAATAAACAGACTTTTTGTTTGTTTGTTTTAATTGAATGAAAGGAGCTTCATTACTTCCTGAATGGATCTTCCTTTCAACAACTATAATTCAGCACTAAAACATCATTAGTTTTCTGTGTTGACCTTTTGTGAAGAAGTTCTAAAATCAAGGAATCAATTGTCTATCCTAGGAACATTTCATTTCTATGGAAAGCAAAATAATAAAATACACTACAAAACATTTAATTCTTACCTTCAGCAAAAGTTCCTATAATTTTATTTATTCCATTAAATTAAAAAAAATGTCCTTACAGCTAAAGTCTGAATAAAGGTCTCCTAATATAGAAAGTACTGAACAGCCAATTTCTTATAACAGCGAAGTACTTACACAGCCAATTTCAAAAGAAATGTATGGTGCTTACACTGCTGGCAGAAAAGAATATTTCAGCTAACTCAAATTGTATTAATATCTTATTGAAAGGGATCAATTGCATGGAAGTTCCCCCAAAGGGTCAATGCTTGCCTCTAAAATGCAAGCCTCAAAAATCTCAGTGGTTGAAGTTCTGGTTTTCCTTCTGAATGGTATCTCTAGCTCATTTTCCTACTCTTTGCTTTCTTGATTCAGTTCCAGTCTCCCACAACTTGAAGGCACACTAACAGCAACTCAACCAGCCATTACTGAGTTTGGTCCTCCTATGTGCTGATACTGGGCTCCTAGGAGATCACACAGCCAGAGAAGGGATGCTAGGAGAAGGAGATGGCATCTAACGGAGGATTTGATCTGCTTTCTGTCCTTCCACTATCTTCATCACCATAGTCAGCACCATTATTTTTACCATCACCATCATTTTCACCATGATGATTTTTGGGCTTCAAATACTAGCAGGTTACTTAATCTCTTTGAAGTTAATAATAGGAAAAATTTAAATGGACATTTAAGGCACCAAACTCCCAGGGCTGTTTTGAATATAAAGTACCTACTACGTTGTCTGGCTTTACTACCACTGTTTATGGGTTAGTTTATGCATTTGTTGACCAATTATTAGGTTAAAGCATTCTTACCCCCATTAAACTCTCTAACCAATCACTATGGGCTAAATACTTTGGTTCCCATTTTAAAGGTAGGAATTCTTGAAGTACCATCTACCTTACCCAAGGTTTCATAGCTATTAACTGTTAGCACAACAATTTAAACCTAGATCTGTGTGCCTCTAAAATCAGTTGTGGTATCGATTATATTATTATGGAGTGTCTGCCATTTAACTTTACAGCATTCTCAGAACTATAAAAGAACACAGATAGTAAATCTGTCCGACTTTCTATGTTTAAGATGATTTTAGATCCAGGATAGGGAGCTGATTGAACCCACTTAGCTTACATGTCTTCCCAAAGAGATATTTGGTCTTTGCTTATTAAGAAGTCCCTGAATCATATAATATCTTGTTGCTTATGAGGCAAATAATTGAGGATAAGACTTCTATATCTTAGGTATAGAATATAAAGCCCAAACACTTTATGCCACACTCAACTCTAACACTGGGCCTTGCCCTTGCACATTAACAAGGTAAAAATTTTAAAAAAAGAAATCTGACTTTATAGATACTTAGATATTAAGAAATTAATATCCACCTCCTTTAAATGTCCATTACCATCAATTCTGTAACTCTAAACTCCTAAAATGTATCCAAATTCATTCAGTAAGTGGTAAAACCCAATCTTCTTGTGATTTATTAGAAGACATACTCAAGAATTACATTAGGATTTGGAATTCTTAACAAACATCTGAAGGAAATATGTTAACATAAGTGGTTTTAGAGGGATATTGTCCCAAGTAGTTTTATCACTTTAGTTACTAAGAAGAGGTCCATACATTGCCATATCATGGTGTTTCTGAAAATATTATTAGAATCAATTTATTGCAATTTTAGGGAAACAATCATTTATAAGAATAAAATATCAATAGAAAATAAATCAGAGAATTAATCATAATATCAGCCATAAGCAAAACTTCTAAAAAAATGTAGGGAGACGGGTAAAATGAAAGAATGTCTAATTCAATCTTATAATCTGATTGTGATTCTATCATTCCTAAAGTCCCCTGTGAGCCGAAACATTCTGTGACTTTTGACAGTGACAATATACTAGAGAATGCTAAAAGACATTGACTAACTTCATTCCTAGAATATGTCTTGAAGATAGGTGTCAAGTTGTTTGCAGAGATTAAGAGGTCAAAGCTTTTTTTCTTCTTTTTTTCCCAATTCTGAGCCACAAGAGAATCCGCAAAAACACACATTCACCTTCAAGGAAAGAAATACACTTTACTGTCAGATTCAAGGGTTGGTAAATTCACCTGCAAAAGAGATTTCACAGAAACTAACAATAAAAAGCCGGCCCCTACACTCAACTGTATTAGAGAAGTTTTATTACAGACGAGTTGAGACAGTCACTGCTTCACTACCTCCAGTAGCATATTGGGCACCACCGCTTCGCTTTCTGCCATGAGGCTGGTGTCATCTGCATATCTGAGGTTATTGGTATTTCTCCTGGCAGTCTTGATTCCAGCTTGTGCTTCATCCAGCCCAGCATTTCTCATGATGTGCTCTGTTATAAGTTCAATAAGCAGGGTGACAATATAAGCCTTGAGGTACTCCTTTCCCAGTTGGGAACCAGTCTGCTTTTCTATGTCTGGTTCTAACTGTTACTTCTTGACCTGCACATAGATTTCTCAGGAGGAAGGGAAGACGGTCTGGTATTCCCATCCCTTGAATGATTTTCCACAGTTTGTTGTGATCCACACAGTCAAAGGCTTTGGCATAGTCAATAAAGTGGAAGAATATGTTTTTCTGCAATTCTCTTGCCGTCACTTCATGGCAAATAGATGTGGAAACAATAGAAACAGTGACAGACTTTTTTTCTTGAGCTCCAAAATCACTGCAGATTGTGACTGTACCCATTAAATTAAAAGACATTTGCTCCTTGGAAGAAAAGTTATAACAAACCTAGAGAGCATATTAAAAAGCAGAGACATTACTTTACTTTGCCGACAAAGGTCCGTCTAGTCAAAGCTATGGTTTTCCCAGTAGTCATGTATGATGCGAGAGTTGGACCATAAAGAAAGCTGAGCACCAAAGAATTGATGCTTTTGAATGGTGGTGTGGGAGAAGACTCTTGAGAGTCCCTTGGACTTCAAGGAGATCCAACCAGACAATCCTAAAGGAAATCAGTACTGAGTATTCATTGGAAGGATTGATGCTGAAGCTGAAACTCTAATACTTTGACCACCTGATGTGAAGAACTGACTCACTGGAAAAGACTCTGCTGCTGGGAAAGATTGAAGGCAGGAGAAGAAGGGTATGACAGAGGATGAGTTGGCTGGTTGGCAACACCGACTCAATGGACATGAGTTTGAGCAAGCTTCACCATGGACAGGGAAGACTGGTGTGTTGTAGTCCATGGGGCTGGAAAGAGCAGATGTGATTAAGCATGTGAACTGAACTGAAACAGCCATGAAGTGGATTTCTCTGCTGACCTTTCTGGCTAATAAAATTAAGTCATAGCAAAGAACTCTGATAGGTTGTCTATACAATCTTAAGAGGGATAAAACAACACAACACATGTGTCCTAAGCAATTAGAGGAAGAGAGAGGAGCCAAGAGTATATATTAGTACATTTGGAAAGCTGAGCATTGATGTATCAAAATAATATAATCAATTCTTTGTCACCCCAATTGAATGAATATACAAAAATATATGTGCATTCCCACCCCTCTAATACACACATCAACATTCCAGTTATTTATTTATTTATTTTTTAACACACCAGGATTCAAGTCCTTCTAGATTCTGCAGTGTTACCCTAGTAATCCCCTGGATGACTGAATTTCAGCAATTTACATGGCTCTCTTTGAAGACAATGCAGGAAACTTAAATTGTAACTGGATCCAAGTCCAACATTCTGTGCTCTTTTCTCATGGCCCATTTAGGATAGTAGAGTAGACACATACCTCACTAACTTTTCCATTTATGCAAAACCAGCAGTCACCCTCTTACAGGACTCCACGTTAATCTAAGATTTTATATTTGGCACAGAGTAAATATTACCTCCTAAACTTAGCAGTACTATTATTCTATGCCTTAAAATCTGAATTTTAAGTTTATCTCCTAATGCAGATATTTTCAAAGAGACTTTGTTGGTAAAGTAATGTGGGTTGTGTTATCTAATCACAGGTTAGAATGATCTAATAATCACTCTTTTAGAAAATCCATCGACTACCAAATCGAATAAGATTTTCTACTGTTCATTACAAGCTACAGTTTTATTACCTTTCATGCTAGCTAAAGATAGAATTTCAACTGGAATAAAGAAAGCTCATTCTACCTAGGAATATACGGTCTTTGCAGTTTAGAATTCCACCTGTCCTTGTTACTCCCAGCTAGAATCGCCATATTTTATTCCTGACTACACATTTTGGTAAAACAGAAAGAAACTAAAGTCATAAAGGAGCATTATCACTTCACAAGGAAGGGATAAGCATCAGGAGGATGAAATTCAAATCAGTCAAGATCCTGCTTCCATGATAATGTATCTCTCTAGCTTTGAAATCACCTCAGAATAGCTACTATTCTGAGTAGTTTTGAAAGACATCTTTGAGGCATCATTGAGACTTTTTAAATAGAGAGCATCTAGTAGAGTTAGACTCCTAAGAAGTAAGATTTTGCATCTGAAGAGTATCCATTCTCATTTCTAAAGGGATGCAAAACATGGCAAGTGGGTTATCTTGAAATATTTTTTCTACTTCACATTCATTAGAATCTTCTAATTAAGGCTTCGTTTCCTAAGTATCTACACAAAGTTCCTTTGTCAAAAGCTACCAGTGGCTCTTCATCCCATCAGTTTTCTCTAGGATATGTTAAGTGATGATTAGAGATGTAAACTAGTGCTTCTAAGAGAAAGAATTACTAGCAAGTAGATGGGCAGACTAACAGACTGGGTAGTTCCAGGGCTCCATGGAAGCTAAGAAAGCCATCGTTTACCACCACAGGAGCCTAATTATCTTTACTACTGATGGTTAGACTTCTTAGAGTAAAGAGAAAGTGCAGTTATCTGTTTATCCAGTATTTGAACATTCTAGTACCTGGGATCTGCAATTTTCTGTTCCACTCTCTGATGGTTGCTTGCCCATTGTAGTGCTACATGGTTATACATTTGAGTGAACACCATTTGTTTTTAACCTGTGTCTCTTTGTAATGATTTCATACAAAAACCATAGTAATTATGAAGTGTTACAATGTGTGAGTACAGAGTAGCCTGTTCCCTCCCTCACACGCTCCTGCATGTCAGCAGTGATGCTTCAGGGTGCAAATATCATGCCACATTAGATATCAGCATCAGGAAGGGGATGCAAAGTGATTCTTCAGTTCAGTCACTCAGTCGTGTTCAATTCTTTGTGACCCCATGGACTGCAGCACGCCAGGCTTCCCTGTCCATCAACAACTCCCAGAGCTTCCTCAAACTCATGTCCATCGAGTTGGTAATGCCATCCAACCATCTCATCCTCTATTGTCCCTTTCTCCTCTTGCCTCCAATCTTTCCCAGCATCACATTTTCTATTCTGCAGTGCTTATGTGAATCTACAACTTGTGAAAGATGGAGGGATTCAAGGTCTTTGGGTCAACTATAGCCTATTAGATTTTTTGACAAGAACTCATGAAGACTAAAATACTGTTTGATTGTAGTTTTCCACACAGGAAAAGGTACATTGGGTTTCCTTGGTGGCTCAGATTGTAAAGAATCCACCTGTAACGCGGGAAACCTGGGTTCGATTCCTGGGTTGGGAAGGTCCCCTGGAGGAGGGCATGACAACCCACCCCAGTATTCTTGCCTGAAGAATCCCCATGGACAGAGGAGTCTGGTCACAGTCCAGAGGACTCAAAGAGTCGGACACAACTGAGCGACTAAGCACAGCACACAAATAAAAGTACATTAGGGGCAGCTTCATGTAGCAAATCAATATGTTCTTATTTCTTTATCCTAAAAGAATAAAGATTTGTATTAAGCTCTGTTATTATAAGCTGCATTCAATAGCATTCAAATAAACCATATCACAAATTGTCTACAATCAGTCAAATGCAACAGCAGTTCATTCTTGAACAATCCATGAGTCAGGGCAAAATTCCCTTCAGTTACAGCAAGATCCTACTCAGGTCTTGCAGGCAGAGATTGGACATATCATTTCTGATCACTAATGTGTGAAGAAACGCATCATGAGAATTATATGAAAATGAGTGAGAAGTGATTCTGATTTCAAAGCACATTATTTGGAAACATTAACAAAAACATCAAAATAATATAAGTATACCTGCTTCTACTAAATTCTTGATGGGAAAGCTCTCAAGAACAAGCAATTTGTTTCCTGCTACAGTTTTAGCAAAATATAAAAATGTATTTCTTATTGATATTAACAGCCTAAAAATTTATGCCAACAATAAAAGCTTACATTTAATGACTGCTTATTAGGACTAGTACTTTACTAAGCACTCTACATATGTAATCTCATTTAATTCCTGAAACAATTACTCTTGTGACCCCTCTATATTAGTTTCCTGCTAGTCTTAGATTATCACAAACTATTGGCTTAAAACAACACACATTTATTATCATACAGTTCTTGAGGTCACAGGTTCAAAATGAATCTCATTAGGCTTAAGTCAAGGTGTTGGCAGTGCTGCAGTCCTTTCTGGAAGCTCTCAGGGAGAAGTCATTCCCCCTACTGCAGCTCCTAGAGGCTGTCTTGACTCGTGGCCTCCTTCCAGATGGCCTGCCATATTTATAAGTTTTGGAATTAAGACCTGTACCTATTTGGAGGGTCATTACTCTGTCTACCATATTTTCCAATTTCAGTGAAAATGAAAATTTCACATAAAAATGATGGAAGGGATATGGCAAAAGGGAACTCTCCTTCACTCTTGGTGGGAATGTAAATTGGTATGACCACTAAAAAGACCAGTATGGAGGTTCCTTAAAAAACCTAAAATTAGAACTACCATATGATTCAACAATCCCATTCCTGACCATATATCTAGAGAAAACCATAATTTGAAAAGACACATGCACCCCAGTTTTCACTGCAGCACTATTTACAATAACCAGGACATGGAAGCAACCTAAATACCCATCGACAGAAAGGTGTATATATATATACCCACACACACAGAAACACACAATGGAATATTATTCATCCATGAAAGAGAACAAAATAATGCCATTTTCAGCAACACAGATGGACCTAAAGATTGTCATATGAAGTGAAATAGGTCAGACAAGATGGTTGGACGGCATCACTGACTTGATGGACAGGAGTTTGAGCGAGCTCTGGGAGTTATGATGGACAGGGAAGCCGGGCATGCTGTAGTCCATGGGGTCACAAAGAGTCAGACAGGACTGAGTGAATGAACTGAACTGAAGCCACAGACAAATATATAATATCATTCATATGCAGAATCTAATTTTAAAAAAATGATACAGATTGACTTATTTATGAAACAGACTCACAGATTTCAAAAGCAAATTTATGATTACCAAAGGAGAAATCTGATGGAGAGGGATAAATTTGGAGCTTAGGATTAACATACACACACTGTTGTATATAAAATAGATAACTAACAGGACCTACTCCAATACTTTGGCCACCTGATGTGAAGAACTGACTCACTAGAAAAGACCCTGATGCTGGGAAAGACAAGGTAGAAGGAGAAGGCGAAGACAGAGGATGAGATGGTTGGATCGCATCACTGACTCGATGGATATGAGTTTGAGCAAGCTCCTGGAGATGGATAAGGAAGCCTGGTGTGCTGCAGTCCATGGGGTCGCAAAGAGTCTGACATGACTGAGTGACCCTACTGAACTGAACTCTATAGCACAGAGAGCTCTATTCAACACTCTGTAATAACCTTAATAGATAAAAATTCTGAAAAAAAAATGAATATACGTACATGTATAACTAAATCACTTTATTGCACACTTGAAACTAACACAACATTATAAACCAATTATACTCCAATAAAATAGATAAAATTATTGAGAGAACTGAATTATCATGAAACAACTAAACAACTTCCAAATAGATCAGACAGTAGATGGCAGTTTAGATAATGTAGGCTGAAAGAATTCATCCTAGAAGATGCTATTTCTAAATATATTTTTACTAAGAGTTTTCCACAATTCTTCACCAGAGAGAAAATGTATGTTTAGTTAAGAAATACAATGAACATCACTTTTAATTGTACATAATTTTGCTGACTTTAACCTCATTTAAATTATATGTAGCTCTCATTCCATTGTATGGGTTGAATTACTATCAGTTAAAATTATTGTTGTTCCTGGAAGAAAAGTTTAATTCGGGATATTATGAACATTGGTGCTATTAATCAAAAGAAATGATTATTTTAAACATGTTTCAGTTATGTAATTTAAAAAGACAATATATGCAGATAGTACAAAACTCAAAATTTCAGAGTGGTATAAACTGAAAAGTACGTATCTTTAATACTATGAACTATTCATATAGTTGATATCCCAGAAGCAGTGCTTTTTAATATGCCCTTCTACAAATAATTTATATGTATATATGTGTGTATTTTTTTAATTTAAAATATTTCTCTATTTGCTATTGCAAATTGGGCCATATCTATTATATTTTGTGGTTGTTTTGTATATGTCTGTATGTATACTGTCTACATATCAACTTTAAATAATTAAGTTACTGAATTATCACTTGCAAGAGTTTTACAGTTGATTTTTTTGGTGTTTCTACATCAACAGTCATCATTTGTAGAAAGTGGTTATTTTTTAATTTCTTTTCGATTTTCATAATTGATACATCTTTATCTAACTTTGTTGGCTAATATTCTAATGTTATGTGAAATACTATTGGTGATAAAGGGCATATTGGCTTAATCCCGACTCTAATTATTTTAATGGGGATGTTTCTAATGAGCTCTACAAAGCATGATGCCATCCTTAATGGATACAGCAGCACTATTTACATCTAAGAATGAACAAGCAAATTGCTTCCTTTTCAGACATATAATCAATAGATGTGTGATAGGCAGACAGATAGGTGCTTTATATAAATAAGTTCTAAGATCTCTTGGCCCAGATCAGTTGTCCTCAAGGAAAGACAGGCTATTTGGGCCCTTGTCCTGGGACTCAGAAATGGAGACAAGGTTCTAGCTAGTGACATGTTGATGGATACAAGGCAAAAACCCCAGGCTAAGAGGCCATCTGGCTTTTCTAAAGGCAACATACTGTCAGAGCAGGAGAGCAAGGAGAGGTCAGGGATCCTGGCTTAAACATCACACACCTTATGATTATTAGTAAAATATCAATATAGAATAAATATTTATTTCTTAGCATAAGGATGAACAATGCGGTCGTATAAGTTATCCTTTAATTTCCTTTGCTCATGCTAATATCCCTTTTTATTTCTTATTTTGAGTATTTGTATTTCATTTCCATTTTTTTATACCTAGGCTAACTAATGTTTTATCATATTCACAGTTTTCCTTCAAAAGACCAGCATTTGAATTTCATGTTTTGTTACATTAATATTTGTGAAGCAGCACTTCTTTACAGTTTTGCAGTATCTATGTCTTTTGGTGAACAAGATTAAAAATTATGGTCTTTTCTTCTGAAAAATACACAAGCTCACATATTCTTTAAAAGTTGCATGCAGATTCTAGGGAGTTTATTTACCATGATATTTATTCATAGACTTTTCAATTAGAAGTCCTATTCTCAGGCATTATCAAATAGCATATTTGTTGAGTTTGCAAGGTAAAGTTCAGCTCAGTATGTTTTAAAATTGGAGACCCTGTTATCAGTTTTAGATTCCTGCACTATTGCTTCTAATAGCACTACTATTGCTTCTATGATAAAATACTTTCATTCTAGTTATTATGTTACAGGCACAGTGTAAGTTCCTTACTTATTATCACAGATATCCTAGGATGCAGGTACTATTATCATCACCATTTTACAGACAATAAAACTAAGACACAGAAAGGACTCAGTTTTTGCAGAAATTTGCCTAAAACCACACAGCTAGCACGTGTTCGAGCCAGAATGCAAACTCCAGCCACTCTTACAGTAAAGGTGAAAGATATTTATCAGAAGAAAAGTCACTATAAATTCCACTCATTCTCAACACTCTCGTTACTACTGCCCCATTTTTTTCATTTCCTTCACTTTAGGCCAACAGTTATCAACTGGGAGTGAGCTTGCACTCCAGAGAATATTTGGCAATATCTGGACACACTTTAGGTTGTCATAATTGGTAGCGGGGATGAGGGGTTGCTACTGGCATCTAGTAGGTAGAGGCCAGGAATGCTGCTAAACATTCTTTAATGCAGAGAACTCCAGATAAGCAAAGACTTACCCAGCCCACATGTTGATAATACCAAAGTTGATAAACTGCTTTAGAGAAAATGATCATGCCAGTTTCAGAACCCTGCATTTGGCAGCAATATGGCAAAATAAAAACAGGATTCTAGGAAGTATCATTAAATTACTTGTTATGGGTTGAACTTGCTCCACGCACACCCCTCCCCATTCGTATATTTTAGCCTTCATCTCCAGTATCACAGAATGTGCCATATAGGAATATAGAGTCTTTAAAGAGGTAATTAAACTAAGGCCATCAGAATGTACCTTAATCCAATCTGACTGGTGTCCTCATAGGGCATTTAGATGTACAGAGAGACACCAGAGATGCAAGGTATGCTCAGAGGGACAGCCACGTAAAGAGGGGGGCCAAGGAGAGAGGCCTGCGACACATCTTTCTAAAAGGGAAAGATGATTCTCAGAGGAAACCATCCTTGCTGTTACCTTGATCTTGGACTTCCAGCTTCCAGAACTGCAAACAAGCAAATGTCTGTTGCTTAAGCCACCTACTCTGTGGTACTTCATTATGGCAGTCTTAGCAAATGAATACATTACTTAAGGCTATACAATATTTTCAAGAACCTTTAGCTCTCCTAAAGCATCTTTTACATAGTCTATTGCTATGCTAATTAAAAATGATTCACCTCTTCAGTCAACCTGGGGTTTCACTTCATTTATTATGCAGCACTTTGTAAACTTAATTTCTTTTTTGGAGCAAAATCCACTTTTGATTCCCATTTCAGGCTGCAAAGAATTTCAAAAAGTCTCCAAAGCTGACATCCAAGTGTCCTGCTCCAGTGAGCATGCTGCGTGTGCTGGGGAAGCTGGAGCTGGGGAGTTTCTCTACATGAAAAATATTCATTAGTATTTGGCTAATTTGAAAGCTCTTATCTTTCAAAAGTTGACAAATTACCTCAAAAATTAAACAGGTCAAACGAAACCTCCTCAAAATGCAAAACTCTTGGCTTGGCTAATATGAGATGTAATGAAACATTCTAAGCAATATTCTTATTTTACATTTTCTCTGACATAATATAGTAACTGATTTTAAAAATCAGTATGTCTCATCCCAACCACTTGAAAGCTAATGGATGTATGATAGATGCAAGAGGAAGATCCAGGCTTCAGTTTTATGTCTATTTCCTTCCATCAGGCTCTTTTTCATGCTTTCCTAGGAGCTGATCATGGTTGGGGAGCAAAAGGGCACATCTCACAAAACATTTCTTTACTCTTCTTCTTTGCAGATAAAGAAGTTTCTTTTGCTTATATGATAGAACAAGCAAGGTATATACATAACCACACACATTCACACACACTGTGCTCCCGAAACTCTTCTCCTTTCTCATGAAAACCTAACAACATGACTTCTGTCACCTTTTCATTCTCCCTCACCCTGTTGAGATAGGTCCTTTTGGATAATTTACTGTGAATTTGACAGGTTCTTGGACTTCCCTATTCCTTAGTGGTAAAGAATCCACCTGCAATGCAGGAGCTGCAGGAGACTTGAGTTTAATCCCTGGGGTAGGAATATCCCTAGGAAGAGGAAATGGCAACCACCTCCAGTATTCTTGCCTGAAAACTCCCATGGACAGAGGAGCCTGGTGGGCTACAGTCCAAAGAGTTCCAAAGAGTTGGACATGATGGAGCGACTGAGCACACACGCATGACAGCCTCTTACCCCAGTCATGAGACTAGGAAACAGGTCAGCAACTAGTTTGTGCCTCAGTTGCTCTAAGAACTGTCTTCTATATAGTGGCTGTTTGGGAGTGAGGGTGAGGAGGATGTGAGTGTCATTTCTGCCTTATCTCACACTTACTACAGTTTAATGCTTGCACTGAGCTCTGTGGCTTTTTCCCAGTACCCATTGTCCTGAACATTCATGTGTTACTAGAAAAATCATTGTGTTGCTCAGAAATTGTTGTTACTGTACTTTTCCTCCAGAAAATAAATTGCATCTCTTTCTTTTTTCCCTGTTGGCTAGTCACATCTCTCATCCTTGATCTGCTCCCAGAGTAGGCTAGCTGAATCAAAGCAAGCCCTTTAAGCTTAATTCTGGCTATCTCTTTCTTCAGCCGCCTCCTGCCTTCTGCTGTAAGTAACTTTCCCTTTGGTTCCAGGGACACATTCTGTTTTCTCAGAATGACTAGGGAAGCAAGTGCTATGAGCATAAGAGGGCAGGGTCAAGGGATGCTGAATATCCTGCAGAACAGTTCCCAAGGAAAGAAGAGTGGTCCTGTCCCAAATGGTCATAGCACACCTGTTGGAAACCACTGACAGTAACTCTCTAGTGTCACACTCTAGGTCAGGGAGTTAGAAATGCTGGCTTGCTCAAATCCTCAGGGATACAACATTCCCTGACAAGACACTTGTGTTATTTTGTGCCTTTGAAACCTTAAATGTTTTACACCTCAGGCTTCTGAGAGGAAGAATGCATTATGTGCTGCTGATGACATCTGGAGACTGACATTGAATGTTGCTTCAATGCAGTGTGTTGTGGAACCTTTATGGAGGGGATATATCTCCTGCAAAGTGTTAAGTTGGAGCTGAGAGAACAGACATCATTCACCATTTATTCAGCAAACATTTCTTGGCATCTTTTCTTCTCTCTACTATGCTATAGTCCTCTGGATCTGAAGATAAATTATATAAGATACTTGCCTCTAAGGAGCTATATTTTATTGAATAATTGTCTTCCACGAATTATGGCTGCTCCAATGGTTGACCTTATCAATGATTTGGAGTCTTTAGGAGTCTTTGGATTTATAGGTTACCTGCTCAGCGGGTAACTTGGGGTCCCCTGCCATTTGAATGGCAATGAGCACCTGGAAAAATAAGGCTTCTGGTTTACGGGCTTAATAAATTTAGACATTATCCTTACCGGGAAAAATAGATTATGTGATTTCAGATATAGGCAAATTAAGAACCACAAGAGCCCCAAGGAGGGTTTCTGTCTGCTTGAATTAATACATTAATAACCAATGTTTTGCAAATAGTACATTTAATAGGATGAGTCTCTGTGAGACACTGAGGAGTTTTATGAATCTCTAAGGCTCTGGGAAATAGAAGCAAAGAGTGGAGTTTCCCTGGTGGCTCAGACAGTAAAGAATCTGCCTGCCATGCAGGAGACCAAGCTTGATCCCTGTGTTGGGAAGATCCCTGCAGAAGGGAATGGCTACCCGCTCCAGTATTCTTGCCTGGAGAACTCTATGGACAGAGGAGCCTGGCGGGCGACAGGGTCGCAGAGCAGACATGACTGAATGACTAATACTTCCACTTTCAAGGCTCTGGAAAAAAGAAGAGGCAAAGAGTGTAAGATGCTCCAGATAGGTGAAAACTTTGCAGCAAACAGAACGATGGAGCCTAAAA
The DNA here is from genome assembly GCA_024291935.2 of Okapia johnstoni. Classification (NCBI taxonomy): domain Eukaryota; kingdom Metazoa; phylum Chordata; class Mammalia; order Artiodactyla; family Giraffidae; genus Okapia; species Okapia johnstoni. The sequence goes on along the minus strand of CM044325.1, from coordinate 9,388,026 downwards.
ATCAGTCTGGTTCATACATAAAATTTCTATGGCTCTGCTTACTTCTCATCTCCCCACTTTCAACTTAGAACCTGAAAGTATAGAGCAAGTTCCCTTTGTCTCCTTTTGATACCAACATTCACTCACATAATCATCCAAACCACAAAATGTGTAATAAAATTCAGGATTACAGAAAGAAAGTGAGGCTCAGTAATCATTGGTAATCAGCATTTCTATTCCTCTTATATATTCAATCTCTTCCTCCTGGTGGCATCATATCACTTGTTATTTAAATATGTACAAGTCTCACCATCTGAAATCCATCAAAAACACAACTCTGTCTTGTTTCCATATCTCTTATTTACTACCTTCTCTCTTAGTTCTTTTTCACAGGTAAACTTCTCAAGAATATTTTCTTTTATTAATTTCATGCATCTGGGTATATACCATCGTGCATCCAGAAACAAACAAACAAACAAACTAAGGTCATCAAAGACTTCTGCATCACTGAATCCCATAGGTTGTGTTTTTAGTTCTCATCCTACTTGCCTTCCCAGTGGCACCTCAATGCTGCTTTCTACTCTCCCTTCTAGAAACACGGGTTTCAGTGTTTTTGATTTACTCTGGCTACCACTTCTTTATCTTTTTTCCTGGTGCTTCTTCTTGTTGTATGTCATAAAAATATCAGAATTCCTCAAGGTTCAGTCTCATGTCATTCTATTTTAGTTTTTGTTGTTGTTAAATATTCTCTCTGTAAGTAATCTCATTAAAACATATCAATTAACTCCTTATATGCCAATGACTCTCAAAATTATATTTCTATAACCTGAACTTACTAGGTTCAAGCACATATGTAGGCAATTATCTACTAGATGATATTTGGAAACCTAAGCAATCATTTTTTCCCCTAAAGACACTTTAAATTCAATCTGCCCAAAATGACCTCCTAGTCTAATGACTTTTTCCCACGAAAACTCAGTCCCTATCTGTATTTACCATCTCAGTGAGCATACACCATCCACCTACTCTTGTAAACCATACTGCCAGGAATTATCCTCAACACCAGCCTTTTCTTTAACTCAATGCCTGTTCTATCCAATACACCATTTATTTATGTTCATATTTTAATTTTTATGTACTTAATGAATATTTTTACTATCTTCCATATCAATGAATAAGACTCAAGTCCAAGTTACCATTATATTTTGTCTATATTTCAATAATGAACTACTAATTGGATTCCCCATATTTGTTCCTTTAATAGTACATGCATTATACTTATGAAATCTCTCTATATTTTAGTGCATATATTAATGTATGTATATGATATACATAATCTCCCTTTTCTATTTTAATTTAATATATTTGGTTGGCACAAAGTTCATTCAGGGTTTTTCTGCAAGATGTCATTGAAAAACTCAAATGAACTTTTTGACTAACCTAATATATATAAAGAGATTTTATAGGTAATGGCTATGGATTATGGAGGTTGATCAGTGTCCAATCTTGTTGGCAAATGGGAGACCTAGGAGAACCAGTCAAGTAGTTCTAGTCCACATCCCAAGGCCTGAGAACCAGGAGCAGCGATGATATCAGTTTCAATCCCAGGGCAGGAGGAGATCAAAATTTCAGCTCAGTCTTTCAGGTAAGTGAAACTTCCTCCTACTCAGGATTTTTGTTTTACTCAGCTCTTCAACTGATTGGTGGAGGGCCACATTACAGAGGGAATCTGCTTCACTCAGTCTACTGATTTAAATGTTAATCTCACTAAAACTTCCTCACAGTCACCTCCAGAATGATGTTTGACCTAATGTCTTGGCATCCTGTGACTCCATCAAGTTGACATATAAAATTAACCATCATATTCTTACACAATTTATCCCACCATTCAAACTTACTTATGCTTTCCCTCAAATGCATGTTGCCTAATAGAGCCTATCAATCCCTGCATATGATTTGGTCCCTACAAAGCTGTTTTCCCTAATCTCTCTTTGCTTTCCCCCTTGGTTTCTATATTTAACCTCAACTGGTCCTCAGACATGACTTGCCCGCACTGGTTTGTCCTGCTGACATGATTTTTTGCCTTTTCCTTTGGTATCTGATTCCTCTGCATCCTTCAGATCTCAATCAAATGTCATTTCCACAAGAAAGACTTCCATGAGTACTCAGGAGAGGTTGGAGTCCCTGTCATACATTCTTATAGCACCATTTACCTTCTCTTCATACATTTAACCTTAGTGACACTTTATACAATTCAATTTACACGGTAATTTACATAATAATGAATTTGATTATTTTTTGCTAGTCCGACAGATCATACAGCATGTTGAATTTTGCTCAATCCTATACCTACAGGGTCTAGCCTAGATTTTGGTTCATAGGAGCTATTTAGAACACATTCGACTGAGTGATCTATAGCCCCATTGTACCTATTGCTGCTGTTGTTCAGTCTCTCAGTCATGTTCGACTCTTTGTGACCTCATAGACTGCAGCACACCAGGCTTCCCTGTCCTTCACAATCTCCTGGAGCTTGCTCAAACTCATGCCCATTGAAAGTCAGTGATGCCATCCAACCATCTTGTCTTCTGTTGTACCCTTCTCCTCTGGCCTTCAATCTTTCCCAGCACAAGGGTCTTCTCTAGTGAGTTGGCTCTTTGCATCAGGTGGGCAAAGTATTGGAGCCTGAGTTTCAGCACCAGTCCTTCCAGTGAATATGCAGGGTTGATTTTCTTTAGGATGGACTGGTTTCATCTCCTTGAAGTTAAGGGACTCTCAAGAGTCTTCTCCAACACCACAGTTCAAAAGCATCAATTTTTCAGTGCTCAGCCTTCTTTATGGTCCAACTCTCACATCCATACATGATTACTGGAAAATCCATAGCTTTGACTATATGGATCTTGGTTGTAACTATAGTCCATTAAATCAGCAAGGAAACTAGTTAGATGGTCTGGAGTTATGCTTCTTGTCCAAATTACCATATTCTATTTATCAACTCACTGGTCATACAATTAACATCTTTACAGATTTTTCTCCTTTCTTTATCAGCCAACTTCCTCAAAGTAATTAGACCAGGGGGCCTACTAATCATTAGAGCTATCTTCCTTGAAAAGTGGGAACCAGAAATCACATTGGGTTGATCTGTAAAATATTACAGAGAAACCCAAATTAACTTTTTCTTCAACCTGATACATGCATTCAGGCTAAAAGGAGGAAGAAAAGGCACAGTGAATCCAGAGGATAAAAAAGAAGTGGAAGAAAAAAAGGAGAAATCAGTTTTGACCAACTCCTTGCATGAATCTGTGATGAAATTGAGGGCAGATAGAAGATAATTCATGACTCTGTAGAGCAGGGTCTGCCAATTATTGCTCTTGGGTCAAATCCAGTCTGCCATCTGTTTCTGCAGTGCTTTGAGGTAAGAAATATCTTTATATTTTCCAATGGTTGAAAAAAGAAAAAGAAAAATAATTATAGTTACTGACACTTAAATATTTTGTTATATTCAAATGTTTGTGTTCATAAATAAAGTTTTCTTAGAAAATAGAGATGCATATTATTTACATATTGCCTATGGCTGCTTATATCTATGGTTACTAGACCTACAGAGGCAGAGCTGACTAGTTGCAAAAGAGACCATATGGTTCACAAAGTCTAAAATATTTACGCTCTGGCCCTTTACTAAAAAAACTTTGTTGACCTCTGTAAAAACCTAAGTGACTTGTTTCTGCCAGGAAAAATTATTTGCAGACTCATTTGGTTGAAGCATAACGTGCACTAGTGCTCAATGTTACACATAAAAGGACATTTCAAGGTTAAATTATTTTTGGATCATTCATCATTTAGGTTTATCCATGTCATACACTTTCCACAGAGTAGCACAGAGAGTCAAGATTATGATGAGATATTTCATGACATAAAACTCACCCAGTAACAGACCACTTGAGGAATATGTTTATGATCATGTTTAGTTGTAGTTCTGTTTCTGCCACTAACAGGGGTGATAGCAGAGAACATGTTAAGAGTTTCCAGCACCTTCTCTGGATCCAGAAAAAGCAACAAATTTGGGCCTTGCCCCTTGCTAGCTACATGTCATCTGGCAGTTTATAGTACAATTTGATGCCTGCGTCTTCAGCTCTAAAATTGCAATGCCAACAGTAACAGCATTATACTTTCAGAGAATTAAGTGAGAAAATGGATGGCAATCATTTAGCATGCTTCCTACCACATGAAAAAAGCTGTGATTAGCCGTTTCACCTTGAGAAAGCTACTTAATCTGGTATACGGAGGTTGGATGGGTTGGGGTCGGGGGTAGGTTGAACTGAATGAAGACTCACGTGTAGCATCAGTCTGCCTGCTGTTGAAGCTGGGTGTTGAAAGTGATGTTGAAATGGGTCACACATGGATTTCTAAAATAGACAGTATGGTCCCAGATCTCTCTAGGAAGATATCCAGCTGACCAGTTTTTACAGACTCTGCTGAAGGTATATCACCATATAGCAGGCACTCAGTAAAATATATTTATTAGCTATCACAGGAAAAACTGAGTTATGTTTTCATATAGCATCAGACTAGTGAACAACTTCAAGCAAACATTTTCAAGCCCTAATGAAGGGCCAGTTTTGGGTCAATTGCCCTGGATTAAGGTAAGGCCTCAGGAAAGAGCTCCAGGCTTCTCTTTTCTTTCACACTGACGTGTTCTTATGTTAAAGTGACGATCTTTCTGGGGTAAAGCTGGGGATGATCTGCAGACAAACTTCCATCCTTAGTATTGTAGAAGGTTCTTACAAATTTGGAGTATGCTACCATTTTCTTGCTTTCTGGCACTTGATAATACTGTGATATTTTCACATATATTACCAATAAGGTACTCAGAATGTCCAGGGATTGAAACAATGGTGATGGATCATTGTCATTGTAGGACTTCTCTAGAGCATAAAAAGACATTTTCCAAGAGATGCCTGTTTCTGATAGTGCCTAGACTTTTGTAGCATTGAGGAAGGATGCAGGAGACAGTAATGAAAGGTCCCTCTCAGAAATTCAGGCTGACATTGGCTGATGATTTGGTCTGTAGAGAAATATAACAATCCTGTTGCTTGGCTTGGCTTGCCATGCCTTGCAGCACCCACACAGTGATCTAAAATTGGTAATAAACTTCCACAAGAATCTAACTGTAGCTTAATCACTTAGTATGAGGCATTTCATTCTTTCCATTAACGTTTCAGGTAGGATCAATCTCTCAATTTCATTCATCTGGTAAACCAGCGCGACGCTGACTCAAAACACTGTCCAATTCCTGACATAATCAACAAAACTATATTGATTTAGGACACCTAATGTGATTGCTATGATTTGTAAAGATCTGAAAGACCCAGCTGGTGTAGTCTAGGCCTTTATGTAGCACAATCCACTTGTCACTGGCTCTTTCTTCCTCTGTATATTCTCTTTCATGAGCAAGACAGAACGAACTAATAAGTGATTCAGAAACTACACATCTAAGAAGCGACAGGGTCTCCTACTCTTCTTCATCCTAAAATCACACTTGAGGGAATGATAAGATTATCAGTATTAATATGTGTTTGCAGAGTAGAACCTTTGCTCAAGAGTGAAATACCCCATGCCACTCACAATAGTCCAAGAATCATCTTCCCAGCTTAGAACAAAAATTAATGAAAATATGGGGCTACCAAAGACAAATCATTTCTTTTTCTTACAGGCAAAAATGATTTAAGTGAGGAAAGAAAATTTTTGGCCTTAATTTCACTAGGCTTTATTAAACTTTAAATGAAGTTTATTGAAGTATAATTTTAAATAATTAAAACAGAACATGTATGCATTTTTTTTATGCATCTAATTTGATGAGCTTTGGTAAATAAATGCATCCATGTAACTGTCATCAATAAGATTCACTTCAACATTCATTCCATCAACATGGTCTTGACTCCACAAGTAAAGAGCCATAATTGATTCCTGTACTTTTGCAGGTAATTATCTACTTCACTCCTGGCACAGCTACTGATTTGCTGATTTCAGTTAGTCAGGTTTGACCTACCTTTTCTATAATTCTACGTAAGTGAGATCGCATGCCATATGTTCTCTTATGTCTGGTTTCTTTCACTCATAATTTTGTGCTGCATTCATAGTTTCATATAGAAATAATCTGTAACTTTTATTGATGAAAAGTATTTCACTGTAAGAATGTACAGCAATTTGTTTATCAACTTACCTATTGATGAATATTTGAACCACTTCCAGTTAAAGCTATTATAAAGTTGCTATGAATGTTTACTTGAGTCCTTGTGTAGACATATGATTTTATTTTTCTTGTATAAATATCCGGATTCTATATTTCTGGATCATAAAGCAACTAGAAGTTTAATTTTACAAAAAACTGCCTTAGTTTTTACCAAAATGGTTGAATCACTTTATTTTTTACATCAACATGGGTTCATATTCTCATGAGCATTTGATACTATCAGTATTTTTTTTTTAATTTATAATCCTAGTGGATGAGTAGCAGTATGTCTTTGTGGTTTTAAGTTACATATCCCCAATGTTAATGATGCTGCACATTTTTTCAAAAGTGTATTGACCATCTTCTTTAGTGAAGTATCCAAATTCTTTGCAATTTTTTTTTGATTCGGTTCTTTGCCACCTTATTTTGTAAGTGTTCTTCATATATGCTAGAAACAAGCTGTAAATGGGATTTTTAAGTCAAGAATTTAAGAATAACTTAAGAATTATTCTTAAATTATTCTGATTAGTCAGGAGGTACAGGGCTTCCCAGGTAGCGGTAGTGGTAAAGAACCCACCTGCCAATGCAGGAGACATAAGAACCACAGGCTCGATTCCTGGGTCGGGAAGGTCCCCTGGAGGAGGGTATGGCAACCCACTCCAGTATTCTTGCCTGGAGAATCCCACAGACAGAGTAGTCTGGTGGGCTACAGTTCAACAGTTGCAACGAGTTGCTTCTCAACTGAAGCGACTTAGCCAGCAAACACAGAGATTCTAACCCTGGTCTCACTCCATTAATTGTTTCATCTAAAACTCCTGGTCATTCTTTGCTTGGCTTCAGGGTGTATTAATCTACCAAGACTGGATTAATATTCTGCAACAAATGCAAAGCGATGCCACAGCAGAATCCTAGCACTTCTTCTCTGCATGGCTCCCTCTCCTCCAGTTCTCCACACTACAAGGTTAGATGGCTTCAGCCTCCACAAATACCCATCTTCGTTTTCTCAACTCAGGGAGGCTGATGTGCTCCTTTTACACAATCATTCAGGAACTGAATCCAAGTTGCTCATAGGGATCATCTTGCTTCTCTTTTCTCAAGGATCAATGAGTCCCATGTCTCTTGTTGTCCTATGTGTATAAACAGTCTTCTTATAATTTTTGACCTGCTCTCCAGTTGTTCATGGCAGGAAGAAGATGCATTCAAATTATTTCATTACGACCAGAAGCAGAAGTCTCAATCTTCTTCCTAAGGTTAGCCTAGCCACTTAGATGAGATGAAGGGTGCATGGGTGCTAAGTTGCTTTAGCTGTATCCAGCTCTTTGTGACCCTGTGGACAGTAGCCCACCAGGCTCCTCTGTCCATAGGATTCCCCTGGCAGGAATAGTGGAGGGGGTTGCCAGGCCCTCCCCCAGGGGATCTTCCTGAACCACAAATCAAACTCGTGCTTCTTGTGTCTGCTGCATTGGCAAACAGGTTCTTTACCACTAGAGCCACCTGAGAAGTCCAAAACAAGGAGTATCTTTAGCCAGTTACACATTTCATTTGGAAATTTCAAAGTGATTTTATTTTAGGATAATAGAATTAAAAATAAGAAGATTAAGAGGAAGAAGACAGTGTATAAATGTATATAAAGATGTGTTCTGCTCCATGTGCTGGATCTAACAAAGATTAAATATCAAAAGTATAAAAAAAACTAAATATGCCTTTGAGGGATCAAGAGTTTGAACTTGTGATTTCATATAATGAGAAAGGAAAATACAATTCATTTTAAACTTGCCAGCAAAAATGTGAATTATAAGAATATCCTTTGTCAGTTGGAATAGTTTAGATTCGACTGATCCCACTCTAGTCTGCTGTAGTAGATACCAACATGAGTGAAAACAAGTCAAATGTATTTTAAAGAAAAATGAACTATTTGTTTACATTAAATATATAATTCAGAACTTATCAATCTTTGCCAAAGAGGAAGATATTAGAGGTAGATCTGTTAGGGTAGTCTGGCTACTTGTTACAAAACTGTAGCCTAAAATACAGATGTTTTAACATGGTCTAGCCTCTTTTTTTCTTTTTTTTCTCTTATTTTTTTTCCCCTTACCACTTCTCATTGTTGGATCTTCTACACTAACCTCTTTTGAGGGTCACTACTGATCCCCTACTAAACCTTGTATTTCTGAGATGAGATGATGAGCTTGTTTCCATGGAGATGTAAATTCCAGATAAGCATTACTTAATCTCATAAATTTTTGCATATTAATGGGGCAAAAGGCTTGGATCAAAAATAAGGAAAGAGACTTGCAAAAGTATGGCCAGCTAAAAAACTCCTTCTTCAAAAAAAAAAATATATATATATATACTTTATTCAATAATGTGTATGTGTACATTATGTGTACTTAGATGATGACTTGTGTTGGGTTCCTTCCAAGTGCCGCTACAAGGGTTGAGAGCCAGCGAGTGCTGTTTATATTTAAATTCATTCCATCTGTTCTGAGGCTCCTAGAATGGGCTATGCAAACCATGATACATATAGAGCTAATCTAACAAAATAAATGTGAACTCTACAAGAATAACCATTTGGGAAATAGCAATAAAAGAAAAAAAAAGTCCAATTCAAACTATCCAAAACAAAATAGTACCTAGTGAGAAATATAAATGAAAATAAATTTATGAAACCCAAATGATGAAATTATAAAACCTTTTGAGGAACATAGGAAACGTCATCTTTATTGAAAAATTAATTGGAAAATTATTGTTGCCACTTGACTCAGGAACTAATAAAGACAGAATAATCTTAAGTTGATAAAATGTTTCAGAGTTACTTTGTAAAGATGGGCAGTAAGTCATGGACTTGCCCAACAAAACAGGCTTGAATTTGACATTTGATTTGTATTCCTTGCATAGCATTTTGCATTTGCATAGTAATTTGGATTACTTGCATATTAAATTAATTTATTGAAAAATAAATTAGAGAGACAAAAGTATTAATATAATTTGCTATCATATTTATTCAACTTTTTGTCTGATCCAGTCTTCAAAAAATTTTCAAGTTTATGATGTTTAAAAGTTATACTGCTAAATACAAGAGAGGTCAAATATTTCCATTTAACTTGGTCACATACAACATTTATTTTGGTCACATAGTACAACAGACTGGTTCAAAATTGGGAAAGAAATATGACAAGGCTGCATATTGTCACCTTGCTTATTTAACTTATATGCAGACTACATTAATTGAAATGCCAGACTGGATAAATCACAAGCTGGAATCAAGATTGTTGGGAGAAATATTAATAACCTCAGATATACAGATGATACCACCCTAATGGCAGAAAGTGAAGGGGAACTAAAGAGTCTCTTGATGAAGGTGAAAAACAGTGAAAAACCTGGGTTACAATTCAACATTCAAAAAACTAAAATCACGGCATCCAGTCCTATCAGTTCAGTTCAATTCAGTTCAGTCGCTCAGTCGTGTCCGATTCTTCACAACCCCATGAATTGCAGCACGCCAGGCCTCCCTGTCCATCACCAGCTCCCAGAGTTTACCCAAACCCATGTCCATCGAGTCAGTGATGCCATCCAGCCATCTCATCCTCTGTCGTCCCCTTCTCCTCCTGCCCCCAATCCTACCCAGCATTAGGGTCTTTTCCAATAAGTCAACTCTTCGCATGAGGTGGCCAAAGTACTGGAGTTTCAGCTTCAACATCAGTCCTTCCAATGAACACCCAGGATTGATCTCCTTTAGGATGGATTGATTGGATCTCCAGTCCTATCACTTCATGGCAAATAGAACAATGGAAACAGTGACAGACTATTTTTGGGGGGCTCCAAAATCACTGCAGATGGTGACTGCTGCCATAAAATTAACAGGTCCTCACTTTTTGGAAGAAAAGCTATGACAAACCTAGACAGCATATTAAAAAGCAGAGATATCACTTTACCAAGAAAGGTCCATATAGTCAAAGCTATGATTTTTCCAGCAGTCATGTACGGATGTGAGGGTTGGACCATAAAGAAGGCTGAGTGTCAAAGAACTGATGCTTTCAAACTGTTGTTCTGGAGAAGACTCTTGAGAGTCCCTTGGACAGCAAGGAGAGCAAACCTTTCAATCCTAAAGGAAATCAACCCTGAATATTCATTGGAAGAACTGGTGCTGAAACTGAATCTTCAAAACTTTGGCCAGCTAATGCGAAGAGTTGACTCACTGGAAAAGATACTGATGCTGGGAAAGTTTGAGGGCATGAGGAGAAAGGGGTGACAGAGGATGAAATGGTTAGATGGCATCACCGACTCAATGGATATTATGAGTTTGAGCAAACTCGGGGTGATAGTGAAGGAGAGGGAAGCCTGGTGTGCTGCTATTCATAGGGTCACAAAGAGTCAGACACAACTATGCGACAGAGCATATAAACAAAATTTCATGGAATTATGATATAGTGTTATAGATCTTGAGATTGGAAAGTTTCCTTAGAATCAAGCCCAAAACACTGAAACTTCCTGATACAGTTAAGATATATTGATTTCAGGTGGAGCAAGGCAGCTTAAATATATCACGGATATTTACATGTAGAAAATCATGCAGGTGTGGGTGTAATGAAATTCTACCTTATAGAGTAGCTACCTACGGATGGCCAATGGTTAAAATGAGTGATGTTTGAAATGACAATCACTTAAGAATAATTCCAAGCATGAAGTGTATCTTTTTTAATATTGTATGGTAATTGCTATCACTTAAGTTTGATTCTATTAATGGTCTGGCCAGTTTAGCTAGTCTAGTCTAGAATTAGCTTTACCACAGGAAGTACCTATACATTTTGCTTCAGCAAGTTTGAGTTGTATTTCTGACACTTGGGTCAAAAGTATAATTAATGACTTACTTTGTTGAAAAATATCTTTCGTGATTTTCATTGAAATGGACTGAATGTGCCTTCTCAAAATTCCTATGTTGAAACTTATTTCCAAAATGATGGTATTAGGATGTGGGGCCTTTGGACATATTAGGTCATGAAGTTGGAGCCCTCCTGAATGGGACTAGTGTCCTTATAAAAGGGACTCCAGGGAGCTCTCTTACTCTTCCTCGGGCACATATGTGGACACAGTGAGAAGATGCTATAAAGGTTCTTCTACATATGGGAAGAGGTTCTTCACTAGAATTTGACCATGCTGACACCCTGATCTTGGATTTCCAGCCTCCAGAGCTATGAGAAGTAAATTTTTGTTTTTTATGAAAAATAAAAGAATATAAATTGGAGTTGCTTAATATACATGATGCTGCATCTAAGTTACATCAAGAGAAATCCATGGGAGATGGCATGGTGTTGCTGAAGATCCAGGCAGGGGAGACAAGGTCAATGATTTTAGATATGTGTCCCTATTTACTAACAATGCTAAATATATTGTAACTAAATGTCATACAACTTGTTTCCTTGTTTCTGTTTCTTAAAAATGAATTAGTTGGTTTTAAATATTTGTATATCCCTTTAGTTTATACTGTAAATCAAATCAGATCATATATATATATATATGCAGTTCAGTTGCTCAGTCGTGTCTGACTCTTTGCGACACCATGGACTGCAGCACGCCAGGCCTCCCTGTCCATCACCAACTCCCAGAGTTTACCCAAGCTCATGCCCATTGAGTCGGTGATGCCATCCAACCATCTCATCCTCTGAATTCTATGTAAATTGAAAGTGTTGTTAATGATTAGCCTCCCTAGTACTCAATTCTTTTCACAACTTCATGTTCCCCAAAGAGGACAATCAAATGAAATGCTGTGATCAAATTGAGTGCATCAATCAGAAGAGCCAATGTGATGAAGTAGCCAGCTTATAGTTAGAAAGGAAAGGCTATTATGTTTTCTTTCCATTGTCTCCTCTTATTTGTCACTTTAGAGTGATCATGTTGTTAGTTGCTTATGTAACACTTGAGTGAGAAAAATAATACATTATAATTCAAAATGGTTATTCCAGCCTATCACAGCAATACCACAGGCATCAATAGGATGCAATGGAAACTCTGTGGGACTAAGAGGTAGGTATTCCAGCATTAATCTTTATTAGCAGAATAGCTTAGGTTCTTTGCCTTTAAAATTAGACTTAGATTGGATCCATCTAGTTCTAACATGCTGACTCTGAGAAAATTCACAAGATATACATCTATCAAGTAAAAGGTATCTTGAGTACTCTTTGGCCAGAGATGTGGCACTTGCTTACATAAAATTTGTTTTTCACCTCTAGGTAACTACAGATACATCACATTTTTTCATTGTCATCCCAGAAATGACAATGTCTTGAATGCATTTATGGCACTGTAGACTTCTTTGTAGCCCCATATACATAGGAATGAGAAGAAAATTCAGAATTGTACGATGGTAAATAGATGCCCTCATTTTACACACTGTGTTTCATTTTTCTCATGTAATTTCTAAGATGACAAAGCAGGAATAGAAAAGATCTTGAGACGAGTAAGAGATATGATTACCGTAAAGCAATTTCCTAACAGAGGAGTTTCAGAGAACCAGAGCTATTTAATATGAAAAGAAGATGATACCAAGGAAGATAATAGAGTTACAGTAATGATGAATGGCGTACAGGAGGGTAAGTGCTTCCGTCTGACCTACTTTAAATATTACCAAATAGATAAAAAGGATCATCACCAAAGCCCCATTCCTAAACACCATTATAACACCATTATAGCATTATAGCATTTAGACACTGTTCATTGAAACTGACCCTCATATAGAGTTCTTATAACATGTACTAGAGTAAAAGAACATTCAGTAAAATCAGAGAGCTAGCGAATTGAAAACTGATTAGAGCCTTTTTTTTCCCTGAATGAGGAAGGATAATAAATATGCAGATTGCCAGAAATTTTTTGTTTGTTTGTTTTGAAACTTAAATCACATCTTCTTTATCCATTTCTCTGCTGATGGGCACTTAGGTTGCTTCCGTGATCTGGCTATTATAAACAGTGCTGCAATGAACATCAGGGTGCTTTACATGAAAAATGGTATCTAATTTGGTGATCTAATTGGCAAAACAGAAATAGAGACACAGACGTAGAGAACAAATGTATGGCCATGAAGGGAGGGGAGGGAGGAGGTGGGATGAGTTGGGATATTGGGGTTGACATATATATTTGGGGTTGACATATATACACTCTTGATACTACTCACGGACAGAGGAGCCTGGCTGGCTATAGTGTATAGGGTCTCACAGAGTTGGACGTGACTAAAGAGACTTAGCCCGCATGCCTAAAAGAGATAACTGGTGAGAACCTGCTGTATAGCTCAGGAAATTCCACTCAATTCTCTGTGGTGACCTAAATGAGAAGGAAATCCAAAAAAAGAGGAGCTATATGTGTATAGATGGGTGATTCATTTTGCTGTAGAGTAGAAATTAACACAACATTATAAAGCAACTGTATCCCCCCAAAATTATTATTTTTTTTTTAAAGAAAAAGAATAAACTTAAATCACATTTTTGAGCCCATGGTTTCTGTGGATTAGGGGTCTGCTGCTTGGGATTTCTCATCAGGCTGCATGCAGGGGATAAGGCCAGGGTTGTGGTCTATTCTCAAAGACGGACTGGGGAAGGAACTGCTTCCAAGCTCACGTGGTTGTTGGCAAAATATGTTCTGTGCAATTGTAAGGCTAAGGATTTCAGTTTCTGGCTGGCCATTGGCTGGATGCTGTCCTAGTTTCCAGTTGGTTGCTGACCAGACACTGTCTTCAGTTCCATGTTATGAGGGCCTCCCCAATGTGGCTGCTCACTACAGTGAAGACAGCAAGGGAGAAAGTCTACTAGCAAGATGGACATTACAATCTCATGTCATGTAATCACAGAAGTGAAATCTGGTTTCTATTGCCATATTCTAGTTTTTCCAACAAAGGTCCATATAGTCAAAGCTATGTTTTTTTCAGTAGTCATGTAGCGATGTTCAAGTTGGACCCATAAAGAAGGCAGAACACCAAACAATTGATGCTTTCAAACTGTGGTGCTGGAGAAGACTCTTGAGAGTCCCTTGGACAGCAAGGAGATTAAACCAGTCAGTCATAAAGGAAATCTAGCCTGAATATTCACTGGAAGGACTGGTGCTAAAGCTGAAGCTCCAATACTTTGGCCACCTGATGTGAAGAGCTGACTCACTGGAAAAGACCCTGATGCTGGGGAAGATTGAAGGCAAAATGAGAAGAGGGTGGCAGAGGATGAGATGGTAAGATAGCATCACTAAATCAACAGACATGAATTTGAGCAAACTCAGGGAGATAGTGAAGGACAGGGCAGCCTGGTGTGCTGCCATTCATGGGGTTGGATCGCAAAGAGTCAGACATGACTGAGTTACTGAACAACAGCAACAGCAAATATTCTAAAGCAAGTCACAGGTCCAGGTTGCTCTTTAGGGAAAGAGATGCTGCAGAATGTGAATGCCAGGAAGCAGGGATCCTTGGATCATCTTAGAATCTGCTGGTCATTGTCCACCTTCTAGCTCCCAATGGTTCACATGCTCCCACGTGTCCCCCCACCCCCGCCCACACAAAATACATTCACCTCCTACCAAGAGGAACCACGTGTCTCATCCATCACAGCATTTGTTTAGAGCCCAGCATCTCATCATCCAAATCAGAAACTGCACTCTGGGTAAAATTCCTCTGCAGTTATCAATTTTTAAAACTAGAGAAGCAACTTATCCACCCCTCACCCCTGCAACCCAGAACTGTATAATATAGAGATTGCCGGTAAAATTTCACGGAGGTGAAGGGGTAGAGAGACTTGCAGTGAAGGGACGAGGTAACTGAGAAACAGCGAAAGATGCAGAGATTGTAAAATGAAAAATACATACATATATATGAAATACAAAAACATATACAAAATATTATCAACCAATTACTAGTTGACAATCAACTCATTATGGCAGGTTCAAGAAGCATCTTAAGCCCTCACTTTGGGATAGCCCATAAAGCATGACACTCCGTTTAATTAGTTTCGTGATGACTTCACTTCCTTTATCAGAAGATTTAGAAAGCTTTCCAAATAAAAGGTCCTCAACTGTAACATAAAGACACATTTTCTGATTTGGCATCATATGCTCTATACCTAGAAACACAAAATATTCATGCCTAATGGGTCTGACTTTTCAGTATAGCAAAAGATCTTAACTGGACCCTAATTATCAAAGGTAAAAATCTTTTGTTGAGAAACCAGGTCTCCTCACATCAAAATAGCTGTAACTCTTAGTTCACACCTTAACGCATCCAAATGCAGTATAAACAACATCAAGGCTTAGTAAAGTAGACATTGTTACAGTCAGAAAAGTGAAATGGCAGGCTTCCTATGCCATACGTAACAGAGCCATCACTTGAGGTTTACAGTGGGATACAAAAGTGCCATTTACAATTTGAAACAAAAGAACCATTAGCTTTCTGCCTTCTTTATTGCATTACTGATTTATAATTATTTCCTTTCATTTAATTCAGCCAAACCTGCATGCCTAACAATTTTTTATCCTTTAAAATAGTGGTTACTGATTTTGCTTCCAAACAGCACCCTCCCAACCGTCTTTTCTCACTGTCAGCTTCTCAATTTGTTTCATTAATAACAACTTTAATTTTCCTTAATTATGCTTTTGTCATACTTACTTGCAGGCACCTCTGACCACACCACAGTAACATTTTACAGGTCTCTTGGTTTAAGACTGTATCACTGGAAACAATGACTATTGAACCCACCAATGCATTTGCCACATTTATTCTGACTTCTGCTTTAAGCTATGCCCTGGTTGCTGTCGTTTGAAGATAGATGAGAATGAATGGAACATTACCTCTTTCTCTTCTCTGGCCCATATCTCAACCCATCAAGCTACAACATTTTAATTTTGATCATAGAATCTTTATTAGTAGTGGCAAAATGATTTTGACAAAACTAAAATACTCAGGTGAATCTAATTTACCAACTTCAATCTCAACACTTTCTGCCTTTCTCTAGGGTGTCCTACTGCAATTAGTAATTAGCACAAGAATCAGTTCAAGAAGCCTGAGTTTTGGGCAAACAATTACATTGGTAATGTCCATTTACTTAGAGCCTTTGCTACTTGTGTTCTCTGTGCAAAAGACTATTAGTAGAATGTGTGCATATTTTATAAACCTGAGGGATATTATTCCTATTCATTAGCTACAACTCAAAATAATAGGATTTTGGTGTTGTCAATTAGTGAAGCATTCATATATACACACCATACCCTTCCCCCAACATACACACATATCCATCTATGTAGGTCTGACCACAAGTTTGCTTTCACCAGGAATTATTTTTAAACACTAATATAACTCAAATGACCCTTGCAACTTCTGTATAGACTTACAACTTTGATAGAGCCTCTAATAGAGCATTTTGTCCAGTTGTTTAAACTGTGGTGCAATTTAAGCAAAGATCAATATTAATAAGAGAAATTTTAAAGGTTGGCCATTAACCAAATCTCTGTTTATGATTTGAAATGATGACCCTTCTGCATCATACAAAAGTGTGAGTTTCCAAGTTGTTCAATAATCTTACAAGAGATTACTTAGCCTTGTTTTTCTTTCTTAATATAATTAATTATGCAAATTATATTCTTTCTCCAGAAATTCTACTTTTGGTTATAACATTCTGGAACTTGATTGGAAAGGGTATACAGTATTTGATGTGATTATTATTATATTAGGGGAACATTTGTGTTTGAAGATTGATAGAAACAACTTAAGATTAATGAATAAGGAAGGTAAATGTTCAGTTCAGTCGCTCAGCCATGTCCGACTCTTTGCGACCCCATGGACTGCTGCATGCAAGGCTCCCCCGCCCATCACCAACTCCCGGAGCTCAAACTCATGTCATTCAAGTCGGTGATGCCATCCAACCGTCTCGTCCTCTGTTGTCCCCTTCTCCTCCTGCCTTCAATCTTTCCCAGCATCAGGGTCTTTTTCAATGATTCAGATAAATGTTCAAGCTGGGTTAATTCATCATTCCATTTTAGGGTAATAAGGTATGTTTTCATGTATCTCGTAAATAAATTCTGAAGGTAATTCTGAAACTAGAGTTCCAGAATTATTTTGTAAAGTGAGATAAAGCCATGTTCTTTAAAGTAGTAGCTTACAAACAAGTTTCTGGTGCAACATGCACTGGACAGATATTGCTGGGAGGGCGTTCCCTTCCTTCAAAGTAAAACACTAGTGGTTCCCAGGGTAACACTAGTGATTCTGCCTGCCAATGCAGGAGATGTAATAGATGCAGTTTCGATCCCTGGGTTGGGAAGATCCCCTGGAGGAGGAAATGGCAACCCACTCCAGTATTCTTACTGGGAAAATTCCATAGACAGAGGAGCCTGGTGGGCTACAGTTCATGGGGTTACAAAGAGTCAGACATGATTGAAGCAACTTAGCATACATGCATGCAACCAGGTAAGGATAAACCTAAAACATCTATTTCATGAAAGTCAAATCTTATCCATTATGTTCACTTACTTATTTCATTCTCATGGGTTTCTATCTCGCTTATTCACTGTGTCTGCCTTCAAACCTCACAGAGCATTTAGAAATAGTGAAGTAGCACCTCCAAATATTATCTAGAAACTTTGAGTAACTGGAAAGCAGTCAATAAGCAAATACCCAAGATTACCCTAAAGAAAGTTGAAGAGTTGAACCCTCTTATAAAACAGAAGGGACCAAGGAAACAGGTGCCTTCTCTAATAAAAATCTGCCCTACCTCTCTCATCAGATAGCTGTGCTACTCAAATGTGATACTCAATTGGAAAAGAGCATGGGAAAGCAGAAACAAAATATTCAATATGAGGTAGTGATCAAATGACTTAGATTTTTTCTGCTGTAATTAACCCACTGATATTAGTAACATTTTTGAGCACCATTTTAAGTGAGATTCATCAATATCTCACAATCACTCCCATTTTGCCTCTTCCATGTTCTCATTATGATTACTTGCAGATTATTTTTGTTATATGGGTGTTGATTTTAAATAATGTGAATTAATTTGAAATATTTGGTCTATAACAGTGCATGCTGCAATCTGTTCCATATGACAGCTATAGTGAATATTCCATAACTAAAGACCCTTGGGCAGTGCCTAATACATCACTGATGTTTAAGATAAAGAGGGCATAGAACAGTGTTTTTTTTTTTTTTAAGGTTTAGTAAGTGTTTTTGAGCCAATAAATTTAAAAAGAAGAAGCAAAGATGGAGGGACAGAAGAAGCAAGAGAGGAAGAAAAAAAGAAGGAAAAAAGGAAAGAGAGAGGGAGGAAGACAGTTTGACTGAGATGAAAAAAATGAGGGTTACCTTCAGCTTGCAGGGAAAAGAACATTTTAAAAGTACCTGCCACGTTTCAAAATGATAAGTGTCTGCCCATTAATTGCCATGATAATGTATTTGTCGACTTAGAATTTAGTGACATCAGCTACAATTTTATAATTATCTCACAGCTATACAATCTATGTTGTTATGCTAATTAACGCATTTCTGTCTGGATAAGATAAGAGATGGTGCCCAGGAATGAATACAAGCCTATGATTCACAGGCTGAAGAACTCTGCTAATGTCAAGCAAGATTTATGAGTAATAACCAAAACTAGGTGTGAATTTCAGCTTCCTCATGTTCCTGTAGTTACAGCATGTCCTTCAACTTTAAAATTTTTAGTCTCATAGTTTGCAAGATCTTTTTACTAGTTTCCCGTATCATAAATTGGCAGTTAATTTATTTAATGCATTATTTAATAGTTCTCTTTTACCTTAAGAGAAGTGATATCACTAAAGGGTATTATAAGAGATCTTGTGGCTATCTCTGAAATAGCATCTCTTGGTACAGGCTATGAGAGAAATAATCCCTAATTGCCATGTCCTTTTTTTCATAACATACAACTTAAAGTGTTTTCTTAAGAATAGTAGTAGTACATGGGTTCTCAGTTGAGTCTGACTCTTTGTGACCCCGTGGACTGTAGCCTGCCAGGCTCCTCTGTCAATGGGGTTTTCCAGGCAAGAATACTGGAATTCTTCCTCCAGGAGATTTTCCCAACACAGGGATCGAACCCCAGTCATTTGTATCTCCTGCATGGGCAAAAGGATTCTTTACCACCACCTGATTTTCTTGTCACTATACAATTAGGGGAAAAAAAATCAATTTGCTCACTGGACACAGATACCCACAAGCAATCTTCACTGGAAGCTCTAACATTATCCACTAACCTCTGGTGGGATGGAGGAAAGTGATGTCTTCTCAAATGACTCAGAACAATAAAATTTCAGCATTTCCTGGGAAAAGAGCTTCATTGAGCTGTTCATTGAGCTTTATTGAGATATTTATTGTCTAATCCCAAATGATTTACCAGGTTCTATCCAAAACTGACTGGTACCTCTAGGAAAATAAACATTTTACCTCAATCTTATGCAAATCTCATCATCAGGCACTGTCAGCCTATCACTTACTTCCCTGTGTAGAGTAGATGAGCAGTGGATACTGGTGAGGAAAATGTAAGTTAAGAAGCTTCCACTGGAAATAAAGACTTATTTTTTTCATTCTTACAAAACCCAGCAACTCTCTACCAAATTATACAAGGAAGCTATTGTCCTTTCTTCTTCCATATTAGTTTTTCTAAAATGTTCATTGATTTCTGGATATAAACTTGCATGAAGGATGAGGGACCAAACTGATTGGTTCTAGAAGTTGGTATGGCTTTAATTGTGAGTTTTGGTCTCTTTCTCCATGACAAATTGAATTATTAGTCTCAAATATTCACTTCTCTGGAATTGTTTTATACACTCACAGCTGTGTCACAGCCTCACAGTGTGTTTAATAAACTGTATGATTGTGGACTTTGCGTTTGGCTTTGTGGTTGCTTTAGCCAATGGGATGCTATTGGAAATGACTTAAGCAGATGCTTAAGATATGTGTGTACATTTGGGCTTGCCCTCTTTGCTTCTGCCACCATCATGAGAACAAAATACTTCAAGTAGCTACAGTCCTTGGTCTCAATAAAGAGATTTGAGGTTCAGAGCCACCACGCCTGATGCTTATAGACCCGAAATCTGAATCAGACACATTCCAGACAATAGGCAGGGGCATAAATGAGATATAAATGCATATTTTATGCTTCTGAGGTTTTCTGATTGATCGTTAGTAGCAAAAGCTGATACTGACCCCAGTAACCTTCTGTGCTGAATAGAAGTATGGACCAAAACCTTTGTGAAAGTGGAATAAATGTGTGTGACCTGGCAGCACTTGTGTAGGTAGCAAGGATCAGCACGAAATCATGTGCAATTACTTTTCTTCCCCTACCTTAAAAAAAAATCTGTAATCAGCAAACAGTTTTAGGTCAAAACTGGAGCACTCATAATGGAAATGTAACCCCGAGTCAAGGTTCCTCGGTTCTTCCTTGAATTGGGATGGCCCCATTTGTCCTCTTGTACAGACACTCTGTATCGTCATTGCTGGCAGGAAAGTGGGCAGGCAATAGGAGGCTCTCCTCTACATATCAAAAGAAGAGGCTTTGACTTGGTGTTGAAGAGTCTTCTCTCTATGCCTCAGTCTCGGGTGCCAGCGTGGATACTAAGAAACAAAGCCCTACCCTTCCATATTTCTTAATATTCTAAAGAATCAAAAAATATTTTCCCTGAATGGCAAAATCTTTTGCCACACATCACTGTCAGCTGTTGAATGGGGCAAGAGGAGGAAAAGAGGGATAAACAGAGTGAGAAAGGAATCTGACTACTCTTGTTGAGTTTACAGTCTCTTTGTTAATTACCCAAATGGATATCCCACTGTCCACTATGGTCCTTTGTACTTGCTGACATCAAGCTAGAAGACTCTCTGCGACTGAATGGGAAAGAAATGCTCTTACCTACACTGAATCCTTCTTCATCGCAGGGCAGTTTTCTCTGCGCTGGTTTACCCATCAGTGTGATCTCATCTTCTTGTCTATTTACAGAATTACTCAAAATGTCCAAGCTGTTAAAGGTACACTCTCTGATACTGATCACTGTTGTGGATTAACGCCTCCTTTACTGCCATACTGGCACGTCAGTGTAAATGGAAAGGACATAAGAGGATATATTCAATCTGCCACCTCGATACAGAAGTCAGTTCGGGAATTTACAAAAATTTCATTGGAGGCACATAATTTAAAGCTTTACTTACAAAACAAAACAAAAAATAAGAATCCCCTGCCACAGGGATTCAAATGAGTTGAACATGAAGTCCAAACCAGGTTTGTTTATTTTTTATTTTTTCCCAAATGACCTCATTATAATTTCTTTACATTTGAGATCTAAAGAAGGGATGAGTGGAGTGTGGGGAAAATGGAACATTAAAGCAGCCAGCCCAGTACACAGTGCTCTTCCCGTCGAAGGAAAGGGACTGGTATATTTTTAAATTATTGGTGACTGACAGAGAGGCCTGGCGTGCTGCAATTCATGGGGTCGCAAAGAGTCGGACACGACTGAGTGACTGAACTGAACTGAACTGTATCATGCAAAACATGATTTATTATCATCTTTGGATGTGTTATCTTATTCTTTCCTCACAAACTATGAGACAAGTATCCCTGTTTCCATTTTATAAATGAGAAAATTTACTAGAAGTATTACAACTTGCAAAAGTTCACACAACCACACTATGACAGAACTTAGATTTCATCGCAAAGTCCACAGTTTATTCAAAAGATTGCTTCTTCATGAACAACTCTTCCATGTGTGATGCTCTACTTTCCCTCTAAATATATTTAAAGCAGCTAGCTATGTATTCAACTTTAATTAAGCAAATTAACATTGCTTCCTCTTCCTTTCTTATAGAGTTCCTTTCACTTCTGGCTTAGTAGGTCATTGGATGATGATGCTCTAAGATCTGCAGTATTGCCTATTTCTGAAGATAAAATGAGACCTCAGTACTTGCTGTAAGTGTTTAAGTTCTCAATACTATCATGATATAAAAATATTATGACAATCAAATATGAGCAAAGCTACCTAGGGTGCCATACATATTAGCAGTTAACTTCAGTGAGGGGTTCCCAACCCCTAGGGTTGTTAGGAACCTGGCCACATAGCAGGAGGTAAGTGGCAGGCTAGCAAGAAAAGGTTCATCTGCTGCTCCCCATCACTCGCATTATCACCTGAAACATCCTCCCAGCCCATCCATGGACAAATTGTCTTCCATAAAACTGATCTCTGGTGCCAAAAACGCTGGGGACTGCAGGCTTAAGTGATATCTCTCAATAACAAAAACAAATATAAGATACTTATTTAGGTTACATAGAAATTTATAGGGGGTTCGTGATTAAGAAAAGGAAAGGAATGAAGTTTGGGATTTTAGAACATTCTTTCATTATTTAACATCTATAGCTATAAATAATTCAGGCTAGGAAGGGAACTTTAAAAAAAGAAAATTCTGTTGTTACAACTACAATGCTTATTTCAGGTAAGGTATGATCTGGCAATTAGTTTAGTCTCTCGTCACTGATACCTAGTTTGTTCCATCCAAAATGTCCATGGTCCATTACACACCAATATCTAAAGTACTTTCAGCTTCCCCCTCTCCTAATTTACATGCAATTCAGGTTTAGCACAATAAAAATGCAGGGTCATAATTCAACTCTAACAACTTTTTCAACATGTCCTTCATGTCTCCCTCTCTTTTTTTAATTGGTATACTCAATGAGATTTCTAAAAAAAGTTTACTGCTCTATACTTTAGATCTACTTACGGAATTCAGCTGCCACATATCAACTCAAGTTTCAGCTCAGAAAAACCACATCCTTTGTTGAGACCATGTTAAATATCAGCATAGAAAACACAATTGTTTTGCGCAAGATGATATAAACAGGTATGCTAATGAGTACATTAACAAGTCTTTTCAGTGATCACTTAGAGAGTCAATTATCCTCCAAGGTGATAAAGAATATGCAACAGACATTCTCTCGGTTTTGGGGATACACAATCCAATTCCTTCAAGGGTTACAGCATAAACTAATAGGCATGACAACAGACACACACATGAAATGTTACATTAGCACTAAAATGGGATATACTATTAACAATGGAGTGGCAATCGAAAAGGCTGGACCAAAAGAGATTCAAATAAGAGTTACATAAGTGCTTCAAGTTTTAAAGGTTTTAAAGATTAAGCAGAAACTTTTCAGATTGAGAAGAGCAAGGACAGGAGGACTTGAAAGCATGTGGTGAGGTCCTGCGGAGAAGGCAATGGCACCCACTCCAGTACTCTTGCCTGGAAAATCCCATGGACAGAGGAGCCTGGTGGGCAACAGTCCATGGGTTCGCTAAGAGTTGGACACGACTGAGCAACTTCACTTTCACGTACTGGAGAAGGAAATGGCAACCCACTCCAGTATTCTTGCCTGGAGAATCCCAGGGATGGCGGAGCCTGGTGGGCTGCTGTCTATGGGGTCATACAGAGTCGGACAAGACTGAAGCGACTTAGCAGCAGCAGCAGCAGCAGCAGGTGAGGTCCTGAAACCTTAACTTAAAAGATTGGAACACTAGAAAATATAATACATTGAAATCTCATGTATAAGATATGGCTAGATCACAATGGCTTTTACCAGATGATTAAAAAAAAAAATGAATGGCTGTCCTTGAAGAAGTCCATAATGTACGTGGAGTGATAATCCTAGATTTTTACATAGAAAGAATATTCTGGAAGTGGTCTGGAAACTACAGGTATTTGACAAATATATGACATTAGGGAATATTTTCTCCCATTCTGAAGGTTGTCTTTTCATTTAATTTATGGTTTCCTTTGCTGTGTAAAAGTTTTTAAGTTTGGGTAAGTGGGCCTTAGAAAGCATCACTATGAAAAAGCTAGTGGAGGTGATGGAATTCCAGTTGAGCTATTTCAAATCCTGAACGATGATGCTGTGAAAGTGCTGCACTCAATATGCCAGCAAATCTGGAAAACTCAGCAGTGGCCACAGGACAGGAAAAGGTCAGTTTTCATCCCAATCCCAAAGAAAGGCAATGCCAAAGAATGCTCAAACTACCGCACAATTGCACTCATCTCACACACTAGTAAAGTAATGCTCAAAATTCTCCAAGCCAGGCTTCAGCAATACATGATGCGTAAGCTGGTTTTAGAAAAGGCAGAGGAACCAGAGATCAAATTGCCAACATCTGCTGGATCATTGAAAAAGCAAGAGAGTTCCAGAAAAAACATCTATTTCTGCTTTATTGACTATGCCAAAGCCTTTGACTGTGTGGATAACAATAAACTGTGGAAAATTCTGAAAGAAATGGGAAAACCAGACCATCTGACCTGTCTCTTGAGAAACCTGTATGCAGGTCAGGAAGCAACAGTTAGAACTGGACATAGAACAGACTGGTTCCAAATAGGAAAAGGAGTATGTCAAGGCTGTATATTGTCACCATGCTTATTTAACTTACATGCAGAGTACATCATGAGAAAAGCTGGGCTTGAAGAAACACAAGCTGGAATCAAGATTGCCGGGAGAAATAACCTCAGATATGCAGATGACACCACCCTTATGGCAGAAAGCGAAGAAGAACTAAAGAGCCTTTTGATGAAAGTGAAAGAGGAGAGTGAAAAAGTTGGCTTAAAGCTCAATGTTTAGAAAACTAAGATCATGGCATCTGATCCCATCACTTCATGGGAAATAGATGAGGAAACAGTGGAAACAATGGCAGACTTTATTTTGGGGGGCTCCAAACTCACTGCAAATGGTGACTAATGCCATGAAATTAAAAGATGCTTACTCATTGGAAGGAAAGTTATGACCAACCTTGATAGCATATTTAAAAGCAGAGACATTACTTTGCCAACAAAGGTTCGTCTAGTCAAGGCTATGGATTTTCCAGTGGTCATGTATGGATGTGAGAGTTGGACGGTGAAGAAAGCTGAGTACCGAAGAATTGATGCTTTTGAACTGTGGTGTTGGGAGAAGACTCTTGAGAGTCCTTTGGACTGCAAGGAGATCCAACCAGTCCATCCTAAAGGAGATCAGTCCTGGGTGTTCATTGGAAGGACTGATGTTGAAGCTGAAACTCCATACTTTGGCCACCTCATGTGAAGAGTTGACTCATTGGAAAGGACCCTGATGCTGGGAGGGATTGGGGGAAGGAAGAGAAGGGGACGACAGAGGATGAGATGGCTGGATGGCATCACCGACTCAATGGACATGGGTTTGGGTGGACTCCGGGAGTTGGTGATGGACAGGGAGGCCTAGTGTGCTCTGATTCATGGGGTCGCAAAGAGTCAGGCACGACTAAGCGACTGAACTGAACTGAACTGAGGTCCCATTTGTTTGTTTTTATTTTCATGACAGTAGGAGGTGAATCAAAAAAGATCTTGCTGCAATTTATGTCAAAGAGTGTTTGGTCTCTATTTTACTCTAAGAATTTTAGAGGTTCCTTAATAAAAGCTAGAAATAGAGCTAGCACATGATCCAGCAATCCCACTCATGGGCATATACCCAGAGAAAACCAAATGCAAAAAGACACATGAACCCCAATATTCACTTCAGCATTATTCACAAAATACATCAACAGAAAAATGAATAAAGTAGATGTTGTACAAATATACAATGGAATATTACTCAGACATAAAAAGAACAAAATAGTGTCATTTGCAGCAACATAGATGGGCCTAGAGATTGTCATATTGAGTGAAGTAAGTCAGACAAAGATATATATCATAGGATATCGCTTATATGTGGAATCCAAAAAAAGGGTACAAATGACCTTATCTATAAAACAGAAACAGAATTACAAATATAGAAAACAAATTTAAGGTTACAAGGGGGTGGGGGGAGGGAATAACTGGGATAGTGATATTGACAAATACATACTACTATATAGAAAATAAATAACTAATAAGTACCTACTGTATACTGTGCCCTCCTCCAGGGGATCTTCCCGATACAGGGATCAAACCTGTGTCTGTTATATCTCCTGCATTGGCAGGTGGATTCTTTACCACTAGTGCCACCCAGGGAGCCATAGCACAGGAAATTCTACTCAGTACTTTGTAATGACTTACTCTGTAATGACCTATATGGGAAAATAATCTAAAAAAATACGTATATATATGTATATGTATTATTGATTCACTTTGATGTACACCTGAAACTAACACATTTTAATAGACTATACTTCAATAAAAATTAAATATATATATACACACATAAATATAGATATACATATATAACATTAGCATTTGAGCTAATTGAGTGAGGTGATCATAAAATTCCAAATGTAAATACTTTGGATACTAGATCCTAACACTTAAAAAAAGAACTGCTGTGTCTGCACTGGTTGCATATTTCTCTCCAAGGTGAGCATGTAGTCAAGCTGCCGCAATAAATATGCTGTCTTAGCCAAGGGAAGCCAAGGGGATTCTCCCTTATGACCACTTCAAACAGGAGCAATGACAAGAACATCGCATCAGGAGAACATAGTGCATTGTCCTAAAATCTCTGTAAAACACAGCTTGCCCGGACTCACGCCTCTGTATTTAAGTCCCACATCAACAAAACATTCCATTTAAATAGTCCCTGTTGGGAAAATGCATTAGTGTTTGCGATCTGTTAATTATAAATAGGCAGACTCCTAATGCCTCCTGTAAGGTTTCCAAGACATCCTGTGAAAATTAATCATAATGGATTTAAAAATTTTTTGTTTCTCTCCGATGGTTAATTATAGTTCCAATGAGTCTAATACAACTGTGCCACAATGCTTCAACTGATAGTCCTTAGAATTTTAGGAAGCCAAAGGTTCAAGTTATTTAATCAGAGGTCTTGATTTGTTTGGGACACTATCACAATATGAGCTGGATTTTGTCACTCAGGGCCTGATAGGTGAAAGACTGTGAATGCTTTCATTTCCCTTTTTCTAGATGCCGGTTATTCAAAAATCTCCCTCCACTCCCTCCAGAGCTACTTTTGCATGAACATCCTGGCATAGGAGATAAAGTGCACGTGACTAATTTTGGATAATGGAGCAAAATTCCTTGGTCTATGACAGCATTGTGTGATATTGGTAATAAACTCTAACAATTTATACCAATCTTCCACAGGAAGTACTTTGTCTAAATCTTTTACATTTTAAAAAAGTATGAAGTTATTCTGCCGAATTAGTTAATTTCCCTCACCTGTTTTTACGTCTTGGGAGTCCAAGAAGAGTTGTTTCTGAAAATATAGAGAAAAAAATGAACAAGTCTGTCTTCTTATGAAACAAGAATATTTATTTCAAGAGTATATTTTAATATACCCTTAATTTTCAAAAGAAAGGTAATATGATTGCCAAAAGTTTTCAAAAGAGAGCTAATAGATTTCATCTTGGCTTATGAAAAACCAGCTTCAATCTGTAATGTATAAATTAGAGAAAAGAATTCAAATCTTCTAATTAGACCGAGAGCACTTAAAGAAAGAAATAATTGTGCCACTTCCATTTAGGAAGATTGAAAGGTAAAACAGGTATAAATTATACATATATATATATATATATATATAAAACTGGCAGTTAAAAGAAAGAAAATTTGCTTTTGCTATGATCATAAAATAATAACATGTCAATACATTAGCTTTAAATTTTAATATGATCATAGGATGAAAATATGTAGGTGTCCAAAATGATGTTTTTCTTCAACTATTTATGGCACTATAGAATAAGGGTACTTTGGTATCATACCCAGGCTTTGAGGATCTATTTTATAGAAAATGTGTAAATTTCTCCAGTCACTATCCAGGCCCTGGGTAGGAGGTTGGGCAGGGGTTGAGAGCAAAACCACTGTGACAGAGGAGAGCCAAGCAAAGAATAAATGTCTCATTGCCAGAGGAGTTGAGAGTGAAGAGGAGAGCTGTACCAGATGCTCAAAATAGCAGGGCTATGCTTTCTGTTGAATTATATATCAATGTAAGTGGTGAAAACTAAGTTCCTAAATTCACAGACGTTCACCTAAGGACATCTGATGTTAAAATAAAGAATGGGCACAGTATTAAAAAAAATTAAAACAATAGGGTGGAAGGATGACTTTAGCCATGCTGAAAGAGATGAAATATTTGATTGATAGGGTCAGTGATTTGGGCTGGGCAAACTATGGGACTTACTAATGTAAAAGCCTAGGGCTTTTAGAAAAGTTGTAATAAATAAGCAGTTTATATTTACTAATGGAAGTTACTATAGTAAAAGGGAGCTGTGAGAATGAAATAGGATAGCCAGGTTTGGAAAAGCAGAGGAAGAACAAAGAGAACTTTTGAAGGGCCACCATAGACATTGTACATTGTAGGACTTGGACAATATCTCTGAACAAGGTACATCAGTGGGTAGACAGTGGAGAATAAGTGGGATATGGTGATTCTAGGTTATATTTTTAATAAATGATCATTTCAACAATGGTAACAACCACATAAGGTCAAATTCTTAAGAAGGGACAACATTAGCCAGTCTGGAAGAAAACCAAAAACTGATGAAAAAGGCCTGGCGACCTTTTCCATATAATATAATTCCAAGTGTTTGAACCAAGAAAGATAGCAGTGTCTCTGCTTGGGATATGGAAACAGAAATGGACAGAGTGAGGTGGGTGGAGGTAAGCAATGAACCAAAATGAGTTTGACTTTGCAAAAGTTCTGGTTCAGATTACTCTGAGACATCTGAGAGAAGATATTCTATTGCAAATTAAGGTAATGTCCTGGAGAGTCCTGGTGGGAAATCTAGTTGGAAATGTTGATTTGAAAATCATGAGGATTTGGGGCCATAACTTAAATCATCAAAGAAAAGAGATACATACAGCACATCTCAGGCTTAAAGATTATCTGTAGTTAGTAGGTTAGAAAAGAACGAAAAGAGAATATCTTATTACAAAGACTAAAATGATAAACTTGATGCAGAATGAAACTCTATTTCCAATTTTCCAGGAACTACCTATAAAGATGAGTAAAGAGGGAATAAAAAGGATGAAAAAACACCTTATCCTACTCTAAGAGGCTATTCTGTATTTTCTAGGACATCAAGACTTTCTCTTGATCCTTTAGCTAATATTAACCTTATCTGTAAATAAAATTTTGGAGCTGGATTGCCATTTAGCTTGACCAAAAAGACAAATGTGTTTAGATGATGATAAGCTTCCTGGGGGAACAGAGACTCAGTATTTGCTGGCTGAAGACAAAGTATTATACAACACTATACTCCATCAAAATGACAAATAACAAATTAGAATATTATCCTTGCTATTTAGCTAAACTCTTTAAAGTGTATAAGGGTAAAGCTTACACTTAGAAATACTAATAGTATTAATTACAACATCTTTTTCCAAAAATTGCAACTTAAGATTAAACAATGAAATTCTATTAGGTTTACAATCTGTATTGTCAACATATCAGTGCCATCCATGTGGATTTCATGTTTCCTACATTAAAAAGAAAAAGAAAATCTTTGTCCTTTAAAAAAAAGGGCTGGAGCCTAGGTCTGCATGTATAGGATGCTGACTTGCAGGACACATCTAGTGCACATTACCTGCAAAAGTTTAATGAATCCCTTTCTTGCCTGCCCTTGACCTTGCCAAGAATGTTATGTGTGGGGGAATCAAGAAACCTGTGAGGCCATATGCTGTGGATCAGCCTTTGACCAGTTTTCCCCTCCAGCTGTCGCTCTGAAAGTAACACTGCCTGCACGTGTACTTTTTATATGCACACAATTGTCCTGAATTTTCGCTGTAGGGGAACACTGTTGAGAAACAGTCTATTGGCTTTGTTCAATGCAAGTTAGCTTTCTGATTTCAAACAAGAAATTTGGAAGCTGTGAGTGTCCTTCACACTATTTTTCACATTTAATCATCTGATTTTAATCCTTAAGTATATAAGTACTATCAAGAATGCATTAAATTCAATAAGACAACTGACACACAATAAAAGTAAAATTCTCACTTTCTCCATCCATAGTAGTTTGTATTATTAGCAGTTTCTTTTTACATCCTTCCAGAAATTTAAATGCTTATAAACAAATACAGTATTATATCATCTTTGTAAAATAAAATCACAGTGTTCACATTCCTCTGCTTTGGTTATAGTTAGCAACAAATCATAGAATCTTTGCCTACCAATACATATTTCATGTCAGAATTTTTAAGGACCGTGTAATATTTCACTTTATAAAATTACTATAATTCATTTCCTCAATTTCCTATTAACGGAAATTTTTAATTATGTTCTTTTCTAATTATTTTCTCCTATCACAAACAGTTCTGTAATGTTTAGGTTTGTATTTCATGGCATTATTTTTTATTACAAATGTGGATTAAACATAAGCAGTCACACAATGAAGTCAAAAGATAACTGATCTTCTAGTCACATTGATCTAGATTTGAATCCTAATAAAGCCATTTACTTCTCTAGTGTCTGAGCAAAACACTTAACCCCTCTGAGTTTCAGATCTCCTCTTTATACAATGATGACAAGTCCAGTGCAATTAAGATTTTAAGGTAAATTTCCTTAAAGGATGGTATTAAGTATTCCAAAACCAACAGCTTAAGAGTAGCAGTGGACAAAGAACAAAGTCTACGTGCAGAGAATTGGACTAAGTATCAAATACTCCAGATTCTTAGTTGAGTGATTTTCCAATTAATCACATTGAC
Organism: Okapia johnstoni; assembly: GCA_024291935.2. Taxonomy (NCBI): domain Eukaryota; kingdom Metazoa; phylum Chordata; class Mammalia; order Artiodactyla; family Giraffidae; genus Okapia; species Okapia johnstoni. Next base: position 9,357,196 of record CM044325.1, on the reverse strand, counting down.
GTATTCTAGGCCCTGTTTCTCTCTCCTTGCCCATTGACTGCAAGAGTACCGTTACCTTTCCCCACATGGTACAAACACTAAGAACCTATTGGCAACGTCCACATAAACAACTAAGAGAAATCTCTGGAGAAATATGTATGACTATTGTTGCCCTGCCTGTGGTCTCTTCCTCTTGGGGAATTTTTTTTTTTTTCCACAGAAAGAGTTGACATGATAATTCAGGGTATATCTCTTTCTTATCTTAACTTTTCAATTTTATATTGGAGTATAGCTGATTAAAATTTTGCAATAGTTTCAGGTGCACAACAGAGTGACTTATACATACACGTGTTTCCATTCTCCCCCAACTCCTCTCCCAACCAGGCTGACACATAACATTGAGCAGAGTTCCCTGGGCTATACAGTAAGTCCTTGCTGGTTGTCCATTTTACACATAGAAGAGTGTACATGCCCATCCCAAATCCCTAACTATCTTTTCTCCCTATCCTTCCCTTGTAACCAAAGATTTGTTCTCTAAGTCAGTGAGTCTACTTCTGCTTTACAAATAAGTCCATTTGTGTCATTTCTTTTTAGATTCTACATGTAAGGGATGTCACATGATACTTCTGTTTCTCTGTCTGACTTACTTCACTCAGTGTCACAATCTCTAGGTCCATCCATGTTGCTGCAGATGACATTATTCCATTCTTTTTAATGGCTCAGTATTATTTCATTGTATATATGTATCACCTGTTCCTTATCCATTCCTCTTTCAGTGAACATAGAGGACATTTGGGGAATTTTTTATCATAACGTTGAACCATGACAGCAATGATGGTTTGAGAGGGAGATTTAATCTCCTCATGAGGCCAGGTAACAATAGGCTTAGGACTTGTTTTCCAAATGAACATGGCCTTATTCCCTGGCTGAGTGTTAGGAACCCATCAGCCAGAGCCCTCAATAGGTTTAATCATTTTGGGAACATTTCTTTGGGACACAGGATCATCTTTCTTTTCCCTGAACTCTTGTGAACTCACTACAGAAGCCCCTTTAAATCCTGCCAACAAAGAAAGAAACACAGCTAGCCACAACAAAAGCATAGAGACAGAAAGGAGGGAAGGTTCTGATCCTGGAGAGAAACCACTGTGCAGTTTCTTCTTGAGTGGTGCCGTGACTTTGTCATCCGGCAGTAGTTCCAGAACGGCTCCCAACATCCACCCTTGTAAATTGCATTCTTCTTTGAGGCAAGTGAGATGAAGTCTCGACTGAGAAGCCCTTATTGACTTCTTCAGTCACAATGAATTCCTCCTTTTGCATAAAGAAAACCAAATGTGTATATACCTAAAACAGACTCACATATTCTGCTTCGTATTAAAATTAATTGTTTATATGTTGCCTCTCTGAGCAATTGGAAACAATCTATGTGCCAGACTCTCAACTGGGTCCCATAGAAAGTGAACATCACCAAGGTGCATTTATAGTTCCTTCTAACAGGTGCTCCCTTACTCGCTAAATTCTACCTAGTAGTCAAGGACAAGATCATTACCACCATCTTCTTCATACTCTTTTGGATTCCTTTAGAAAGACATGTTATTGTCCTTTGAACTCCAATACCAACTTATGGCAATGACATCTTTCTTATGACAATGGTTTAAGTACCTTTTGATTTTTCTGAAAGATCTGAACTTCCAAGTCAGCATGAAGTGCATCCGTTGTGTTGCAGTTTATCTCAGAGTTCATGGCATGATAGGTGTTCAGTAAAAATTTGCTGTATATATGGAAAGACATATATTCTTCTTGTTCATACCATTTATGGTTATGTCCAATAAATGTTTAATCTCTCACAGTTACTTGTAATCAGAATTTAATATGTTTTATTTTGAACCATAGGAAATTACCATTCCTGAGACATTCTACGAATCAGCGAACTAAGATGGACTGGAATGGGTGAATTTAACTCAGATGACCATTATTTCTACTACTGTGGGCAAGAATCCCTTAGAAGAAATGGAGTAGCCATCATGGTCAACAAAAGAGTCCAAAAGGCAGTACTTGGATGCAATCTCAAAAATGACAGAATGATCTCTGTCCGTTTCCAAGGCAAACCATTCAATATCAGAGTAATCCAAGTCTATGCCCCGACCAGTAACGCCAAAGAAGCTGAAGTTGAACGGTTCTATGAAGACCTACAAGACCTTCTAGAACTAACACCCAAAAAAGATGTCCTTTTCATTATAGGGGACTGGAATGCAAAAGTAGGAAGTCAAGAAACAGCTGGTGTAACAGGAAAATTTGGCCTTGGAGTACAGAATGAAGCAGGGCAAAGGCTAATAGAGTTTTGCCAAGAGAAAACACTGCTAATAGCAAACACCCTCTTCCAACAACACAAGAGAAGACTCTACACGTGGACATCACCAGATGGGCAACACCGAAATCAGATTGATTATATTCTTTGCAGCCAAAGATGGAGAAGCTCTATACAGTCAGCAAAAACAAGACTGGGAACTGACTGTGGCTCAGATCATGAACTGCTTATTGCCAAATTCAGACTTAAATTGAAGAAAGTAGGGAAAACCACTAGTCCATTCAGGTATGACCTAGATCAAAACCCTTATGAGTATACAGTAGAAGTGACAAATAGATTTAAGGGACTAGATCTGATAGACAGTGTCTGATGAACTATGGGCAGAGGTTCGTGACATTGTACAGCAGACAGGGATCAAGAAAATCCACATGGAAAAGAAATGCAAAAAAGAAAAATGGCTGTCTGAGAAGGCCTTACAGATAGCTGGGAAGAGAAAAGAAGCAAAAAGCAAAGGAGAAAAGGGAAGATATTCCTATCTGAATGCAGAGTTCCAAAGAATAGCAAGGAGAGATAAGAAAGCCTTCCTCAGCAATCAGTGCAAAGAAATAGAGGAAAACAACAGATTGGGAAAGACTAGAGATCTCTTCAAGATAATTAGACATACCAAAGGAACATTTCATGCAAAGATAGGCTCGAATAAAGGACAGAAATGGTATGGACCTAACAGAAGCAGAAGATATTAAGAAGAGGTGGCAAGAATACACAGGAGAACTGTACAAAAAAGATCTTCATGACCCAGGCAATCACGATGGTGTGATCACCCACCTAGAGCCAGACATCCTGGAATGTGAAGTCAAGTGGCCCTTAGAAAGCATCACTAAGAACAAAGCTAGTGGAGGTAATGGAATTCCAGTTGAGCTATTTCAAATCCTCAAAGGTGATGCTGTGAAAGTGCTGCACTCAATATGTCAGCAAATCTGGAAAACTCAGCAGTGGCCACAGGACTAGAAAAGGTCAGTTTTCGTTCCAATCCCAAAGAAAGGTAATGCCAAAGAATGCTCAAACTACCGCACAATTGCACTCATCTCACATGCTAGTAAAGTAATGCTCAAAATTCTCCAAGCCAGGCTTCAGCAATACGTGAACCATGAACTTCCAGATGTGCAAGCTGGTTTTAGAAAAGGCAGAGGAACCAGAGATCAAATTGCCAACACCCGCTGGATCATCAAAAAAGCAAGAGAGTTCCAGAAAAAATATCTATTTCTTCTTTATTGACTATGCCAAAGCCTTTGACTGTGTGGATCACAATAAACTGTGGAAAATTCTGAAAGAGATGGGAATACCAGACCATCTGACCTGTCTCTTGAGAAACCTGTATGTAGGTCAGGAAGCAACAGTTAGAACTGGACATGGAACAACACACTGGTTCCAAATAGGAAAAGGAGTACGTCAAGGCTGTATATTGTCAACCCTGCTTATTTAAATTATATGCAGAGTACATCATGAGACATGCTGGGCTGGAAGAAACACAAGCTGGAATCACGATTGCCGGGAGAAATATCAATAACCTCAGATATGGGGATGACACCACCCTTATGGCAGAAAGTGAAGAAGAACTAAAGAGCCTCTTGATGAAAGTGAAAGAGGAGAGTGAAAAAGTTGGCTTAAAGCTCAAAGTTCAGAAAACTAAAATTATGGCATCTGGTCCCATCACTTCATGGGAAATAGATGGGGAAACAGTGGAAACAGTGTCAGACTTTATTTTTTGGGGCCCCAAAATCACTGCTGATGGTGATTGTAGCCATGAAATTAAAAGACGCTTATTTCTTGGAAGGAAGGTTATGGCCAACCTAGGTAGCATATTTAAAAGCAGAGACATTACTTTGCCAACAAAATCCATCTAGTCAAGGCTATGGTTTTTCCAGTGGTCATGTATGCATGTGAGAGTTGGACGGTGAAGAAAGCTGAGCGCCGCAGATTTGATGCTTTTGAACTGTGGTGTTGGAGAAGACTCTTGAGAGTCCCTTGGACTGCAAGGAGATCCAATCAATCCATTCTAAAAGAGATCAATCCTGGGTGTTCATTGGAAGGACTGATGTTGAAGCTGAAACTCCAATACTTTGGCCACCTCATGTGAAGAGTTGACTCATTGGGAAAAACCCCAGTGCTGGGTAGGATTGGGGGCAGGAGGAGAAGCTGATGACAGAGGATGAGATGGCTGGATGGCGTCACCAACTCGATGGACATGGGTTTGGGTAGACTCCGGGAGTTGGTGATGGACAGGGAGGCCTGGCGTGCTGCAATTCATGGGGTTGCAAAGAGTCAGTCATGACTGAGTGACTGAACTGAACTGAACTGAGATCATAAACAGTTGAGTATATGCAGTACCATTCCATGCAGCCTGAAAGTTATGGAGTAAAACGAACGATGGATAGAAAAATGAATGAAAATTCCCCACAGTTCTAATTCATAGCATGGCTGCATTAATCACATACATAAATATAATTTCATTTGATAGAAAGTCACTGGGAGGTCCAAATGGAGAATTTGCATTAAAATGTCACTCCCCCATATGGAGGAAAATGAATTTCAGATATATCATTAGCCACAAGGAGGATTAATACAGACTATACATCCACCAGGCTTTTTTACCATCACATTCATTTTCCTCTGTGTTTACTGAAATGAAAAATCCCTGTACCCAAGTCAAACAACAAGCTTGCATGTTTTTTCATCCTTCCCTAGTGAGAATTCCAGCCAGGAGAAGTCATCTTGCTACATCCCATTGTCAGACCCGTGCTAGTAAAGTCAGAGAAATCACAATGGCTCAGACATTAGATCAGCTGCACACATCAGGGGACTGTCTTTGCTATGGGACATGTACACAGCAGTTGCTTGAAATGTGTGCATTGCCCATAACCTCCTACCTGGTATTAGCATTGTATGTCTAACATATCACGGATGAGCCAAGTTTCCCTCTACAGTACAGTGAACGATTTTGGGAATTTATGTCTATGTCATAGCAGCATTGTGCAGAAATTAAGGCATGGAATTTAGAAGCCATAATGCCATGGTTCGAACCCTATCTTTAATGTTTATTAATTTTTTCAATCTCCCTGAAACTTTATGTCTTTATTTGCAAAACTGTGTAAAACTAAAGTTATCTTTTAAGTTTATTGTGACAGTATCAGTGCTTTAGAGAAAGCCAATTTAATAGATTCTTTGTCCATACAATGGGTGTTTAATAAATGCTAGTTAAAAAGAAATTTCTGGTTCATTTCTTAATTTGTTTAATATTCCCTGGCTGAACAAAAATGTACGTATTCTAGATGCAGAGGCAGGCTACTGAAACCAGAGCATTTAATTAAAATTAGACACATCACTTGAAAAGTGGTAATCATGAAAAAGAAGAAAAAGAAAAAGCATCTGGAAGGAAAAGAGAAAGAGAAACAGAAAGAAAAATGAGACAAAGGAATCGGAGAAAGCTACTATTTCTTTAGCAGTTACTGTACATACAATAAGTTTAGCAAACACTTCAAAATAGTAAATAGAAAAAATATAGAAAATATGAGAGATAAAATTAGAATTTTAAGAATCATTTTTGGAAGGTTAATGTCCAAATAATAGGAGTTAGAGAAAGTGCGAAGAATAAGCATGCAAAAATAAACTTCCAAAACTAATAACTTAATTCAATTTCTCAAAAATAAAGCAAATTAATTTTGAGATATAGCAGACACTCCCAGTGTCCATCACAGTGGTTGAAGGAAGGCTCACATCAAGGAACATCTCTGTGAATTTCAAAATTCTGAAGGAAAAAGAGAAAAGTCTTCAAACACTTTGAGAAAGAAAAGGCAATGGACATGAAAAGGATTCAGGATTATGATGACACTGAAATTCAATAAAATACAAAAATCTACGGTTAATAATGTATCACTGTCTTTCAAATTTCTGCAAGGAAGAGGAAGATGGTTTGCAACATCAAATTCTATAACCAGCCAAACTACTAGTTAAGTACAAGTAAAACTACTAGTTAAATACTGATATTTACTATATGGCAGGCCCTGTTGAAAACACACTACACTAAATAACAAATGTAATTCTTCAATAATCTCCAAAGATGGATATTATTATCCTAACTTTACACATGAGGAAATGGAGGCATAGAAAGGTTATAATAATGTCTTTGAAAGTCATGCCACTGTTCTGTTGGAGGATGGGAGGACCGGGGTTAAAAAACCCACAGTTTAGGTCCAAACATGACATCCTGTACCTCAATCAAAAATAAACTGCTACCCTGACATAAAATGCTGCCTTTATCAGCTGTGGCTTTATGATGCTAAACATAAAAACCTTTCATCACTAAATTCAAAGTAATGTCTCCCTTATCTCTAAATACATCCTTTAGAAGTAATTACATTTACCTCGAAGGTTTTATATGTGTATATATATATATATATATATATATATATATATATATATATATATCTATTATATATATATATATGAAGTGAAGTCAAGTCACTCAGTCATGTCTGACTCTTAATGACACAATGGACTGTAGCCCACAAGGCTCCTCCATCCATGGGATTTTTCCAAGCAAGAATACCGGAGTGGGTTGCCATTTCCTTCTCCAGGGGATCTTCCCAACCCAGGGATTGAATCCGGGTCGCCTGCATTGCAGGCAGACACTTTACCATCTAAGTCACGAGGGAAGCTTCTGATTTTTTTAAGTAGCAGCAGTATATATATATATATATATATATATATATATATATACACTAGCTTATATATACATGTGTTATAAGCTAGTGTATATATATATATATATATATATATATACTGCTGCTACTTAAAAAAATCAGATAATTTATCAAAATTTAACTTTATCATGTGTTTCCTTCTATTTCTCCTTCCCACGGTCCTTTGTCTAACTTTACTAAAATACTAACCTTCTCAGAGGTTCCATTTGCTTATAAATTTAATGAACATGTCTACACACTGAACTCATCCTTACCTGGAATTAAAATGCAAACCTATTCAGTAGAATAAGAAATATTTCATTAGAATATGAATATTTCTAAAGCTCTGATTTAAAAACATGCTTCTCAGAAATTTGACTTTTCCAGTGACCCAGATATTTTTCAAGTTTCTCTCTTCCCTGGGATGTGCACTGTCTAATTGAAGTAGTTTCATAACCACCCTTGTTCTTCATGTGTCTAATGATACAACTCAAAGTAACACATTGTTCACTTGCCTAATAAGCATTTTTTGAAGTTCATAGAAATGGAGGGAAAGGTTTCCTTTATTCTTCCACTGTGTATTATGCTCCCCAAGCATGTATTATTATTATTATTATTACCTAGTTGAACTAGTCTAATTCGCAGTTGCATAAATCATAAGCCAGTTGATTCTCAAGCCTCCCCAAGTTATTACTTTACCTCATCCAAATATTTTATAGCAGAGAACATGGAATATTCCAGATGACTCAAAGTTATATCTTTCTCTTTCTAAAGCCTATAAAAGTCCAAAAACTGTTATGTAGTGGAAAACCTCCACAAATAATTAGCATTGCATTGCATTGGTCAAAAAAAAAAATACTTGAAGTAATTCATAAAAATGCAAGGTTAACTCACTAGAAAGTGCTAGTTTTTCTAGATATGTTAATATGTTAGTTCCTAATAGATATTACGGGTTTCCCAGGTGGCTCAGTGGTAAAGAATTTGCCTGTCAAGCAAGAAACACAGGTTCAATCCCTGGGTTGGGAAGATCTCCTAGAGAAGTAAATGGCAATCCACTCCGGTATTCTTTCCTGGGAAATCCCAAGGACAGAGGAGCCTGGTGGGATATAGTCCATGGAGTTGCAAAGGAGTCAAACACGACCTAGCAACTAAACCACCACCACCAATAGATATTAGAATATATTTGTCCTTAAAGTGCTTTTGCAGGTAGATATTTCTAGGTTTGGCTATTCAGAATCCAACTCTCCTATTTAATGAGGAATATAGAGCCCACCTTGGTTCAGATTTTGCTGCAGGGAACATTTTCTGCACTTTTTATACAAGACTAAGGTCTGAGCTAAATTAACCCACTACTCTGTCCTCAGAGATGGTTTAATAAAATGCATATCACCTAATTCGATCTAGCAATAACAAGAACTTGTGTTCCATACTTTGGAGAGAAGATTGATTAGGAATCATGCAGATTTAGGATTCTCTGGCAGCTAACTTGGGACAGCAAGAGGAAAAGTCTGCATAAAATAAAGCGAAGCCAGAGATTGAAGCTCAGAAATGTAAAGAGGAAGGGAGAAATCAGGTCTGCTCACAGCACTTGAGCTACTGGATTAATTTTCATTTATAGTCAGATCACCCCCTAGAGTTTTCAGTTATGAGAGTCATTCATTTTTTAAACCAGGTTGACTCGGTTTTTCAGTTTCTTATAAACAAAAATGTCTGAAATAATATCTACTTGTATATAATTCTGAACGTATGTAAATATTTCAGTAATAGATGTGTCCACAGATGAAACTAGAATTCTGGGTGTACTGAACACTAGTTTCAGGAACAAAAATATAAAGAAGACACCATTTTCACTCTCAAACCTACAGCGAAGTTTTCTTTCCAGGCTCCTCATTATTACACGGGTTAGGGACTCTTGTTCTCCACTTCCTCATATTAACTACTCAAAAAACATGGATATAGTAGCCATGATTCTAATTCTCAGACAAACATTATTTAATTTCAGTTTAGAATCACTACTGCTAAGCCGGCTCAGAGATGTGAAATGCATGGGGTTCATAAGATGGTAAGTAAGATTTATTCTGTTTATTTAGAAATGACTCTTTCAGCTAATAGAATTCCATGAGGTTCACAAGGAAAGAGCATGGACCTAGGAGACAGCAGACTTCCTGTTGTCCTTCTTCCTTAACTGTGATAACTGAACTGCTGGGAAAGTCAGTGCTTTACAAAGTCCATAGTATCCTATCCACTCACATTCTATATTAGAGTTATCATCTCTAGATGTCTGCTGCTGCTGATGCTGCTGCGGCTAAGTCACTTGAGTCATGTCCAACTCTGTGCAACCCCATAGACAGCAGCCCACCAGGCTCCCCTGTCCCTGGGATTCTCCAGGCAAGAACACTGGAGTGGGTTGCCATTTCCTTCTCCAGTGCATGAAAGTGAAAAGTGAAAGTGAATTCCCTCAGCCATGTCCAACTCTTAGCGACCCCATGGACTGTAGCCTATCAGGCTTCTCCATCCATGGGATTTTCCAGGCAAGAGTACTGGAGTAGGGTGCCATTGCCTTCTCCGCTAGATGCCTAGAGTTCCCCTTATTTATATTAATAAAAGAGAAAGATGTTATGCTTACTTCCATGCTTGTTTATACAGTGCAGCATAACCAGACTCCACAAAAAGTAATGTCTAAACAAATACATGTATTTTGTTCATAAAGCTGCTTTTCAAGAAAGGCTCATTTTGTTCCCCTTGGTATCAGTTGGGGTAGCTCAAAGATGAGTTGAAATCATCTGAAAAGTCACATGCTTGTACATCTGGAATCTGGGGTAACTCAAACAGGATGATGGTGTGGAATAGTTAGGATTCTCTGGGCTTCTCCCCACCTCTGCTTTCATCCATCTCCACCTCCATGCGCTTCCACCTCTACTTCCATCTCCATCTCCGTCTCCATTTGTATCTCTCTCTAACTCTAATTCTATCATCTCTATCAGCGATCTCTCTAGTAGGCTGATTCATGGAAGCTAGACTTCTTGCATTTCAGGCTCCCATGTCCCATGCCCAAAGAGAGGATATATCATCTTTTTTGGATTTAATCTCAAACCACATAGCAATCTCTGTACTGAAGCAGCCATAAAGCCCTGCCTCTTTTCAAGGAGAATGAAAATATAAACTGTCTTTTGATGAAGTAGTTACAAGGCTCTGGAAAAGCAGGTGAGATCATAAATGTAGCAACCACTTTTTATAAATTTGCCAAAATTACAATTTACAGTTATGCATGAGTCACATATCTGTGTGCATTTTGACTTAGGTCATTTTAATCCCAGAAATTTGTGCATCCGATTACTATATCTGCTATTAGAATCAATCATTATTTCTCAAAAACAGCACTATGCAGATAGGGAAAATGTCATTTTTTTTTTGGATGTGTGCTGAGAGACAGAGTGAAACCAGCCTTTAATTGAAAATTTCCTTCAGTTACTCTGCATTAACAAATTAACAAATCAAGAGGATAGAGATGTGCATTTGTTTAAGATTAAAGAAAAAAGAAAAATTCTGATTTTTTTTTCCTAGAATTCATCGAAGATAGCCACATTTTTGTCACATTTTAGTGACCCAAGTGGATTCTTTCTCCTGACTTTTCTCTCTGATCTTTTAAGAAAACTGAACGTGGGGTTTCCCAGACACCCCGCTAACTTTCTGGGCACCTCCCTCACTTTGGCACAAGAACTACTCCTCGCTTCCACACAGCTTTCTCCAGCACACTGACAAGTTGTCAGTAACTACAAGGGCCAGTCTCATAACCTGCCAGAGATACATCTCAACAGATCTCAAGACAACGGGACATTTCATTCTCACACTGCAACCTGCTTCTTGTCTCACGACAGGTTATAAGGGATGGCTCTCACCTCCCTTTTTATCATTACCCCAAACCCTGTGACCCTAAGTCTACCTGTTATGACCGAGGGACACAACTAAGCAGAAAACACACCATTTGTTTACTTCATCTTCTCTGACCCCTAACTCGGTATCGGTGCGATTCACTCTGAGAGAGATCTCCGTCACTGACCTTGTTGTGTAAGGAAAAAAAATAAGTTCTCTCTGACAGGACAGAAGCTGTGGAGACTGGACCGTCCCTTCCCTTCCTGTGACCCAATTAGAATCTATGTTCTGAAGGGCAAGCAGAGCTATGTTCTGAAGTCATAAATACTATCTAACTAGCAAGCCCTATGGGTCTCTGCCCTGGATTTTATTGGTTCTTTTGAATCTCTGATTTTCAGATACAGCATCACACATTCACAGTGATTCAACATTTGAACTCAACTTTGGAGAACCAGATTCAGGCAAGAGATACAAAATGGTGTTCTATTTGTATAGGACCTTAAGGGAAAGCTGTAATGCAGATACATTCATATAGCTGGGTACCATATTCAAAGGTACTGATGAAAGTCCTTGCTTCTAATTCTGCCCGGTGCAATAGTTTCTAACACCATGCTGTGTAGCATTGTTTTTGATTATCTGGGAAAACACAGGCATCAGATACATCTGACCCTGAATCCTGTTTCTACTAATTACTGGTTCAGTGATCATGGACAAGTGCCTTAATAGCCTGTGCCTTTTTTTTATGTGTAAAATGGAAAGAACAATAATAGCTTCTGTGCAAATTTGTTTGTGAGAATGAGAGTTGATCATTAATGAAAACTAATAGCTCAGTTGGTAAAGAATCCATCTGCAATGCAGGAGACCCCGGTTCAATTCCTAGCTTGGGAAGATCCCCTGGAGAAGGGATAGACTACCCACTCCAGTATTCTTGGGCTCCCCTTGTGGCTCAGTTGGCAAAGAATACACCTGCAATGCGAGAGACCTGGGTTTGATCCTCTGGGTTGGGAAGATCCTCTGGAGAAGGGAAAGGCTACCCACTCCAGTATTCTGGCAGTCCATGGGGTCTCAAACAGTCAGACATGACTGAGGGACTTTTACTTTCTTTCATTTTCTTTCATAACAGTGCTAAGTAATAATTGATCAAATATGAGCAATGATAAAAATAAAATTATAAATTATGTTGCATATCATGTATATCATACATGTGTGCCAAGTTGCTTCAGGCGTGTTCAACTCTGTGACCCTATGGACTGAAGCCTGCCAGGCTCCTCTGTCCAAGGGATTCTCCAAGCAATCCCATGCCTTCCTCCAGGGATCTTCCCAACCCAGGGATCAAACCCACATCTCTTTATGTTTCCTGCATTGGCACATGTGTCCCTTACCACTAGCACCACCTGGGAAGCCCATGTATATTACAATATACTATATAATAATATTTCACTATAATATTATTGCAACGAACTTTTTGGCCAACCCAATATATGTGTATGGATGGCGCTATTATTACTATTTCCAGACTACTTAAGAGTCCACTTCCTACCTTGATTTTGATAAAAATGGTAAAAATCATGAGATGATGAATCAAACAGTATTTTCAGGCATATATCTTCAAACCCCTAGTTATTACTCATGTTTTAAGCATTTCTTGCTATGAATAATCTTCCCTAACCCATCACCCAAGTCCGCCAGAGTTCTCGTCTCAACTCTGAGCTGTCCTCTATCTGAAGTAATTTGATTTTAGCACTTAATGCTGTGCTGTGCTTAGTCTCTTAGTCATGTCCAGCTCTTTGCAACCACAAGGACTGTAGCCCACCAGGCTTCTCTGTCCACAGGGATTCTCCAGACAAGAATACTGGAGTGGGTTTCTATGCCCTCCTCCAGGAGACCATCCCAACCAAGGGATTGAACTCAGGTCTCCCACACTGCAGGCAGATTCTTTACCAGCTGAGCCACAAGGGAAGCCCAGGAATACTGGAGTGGGTAGCCTATCCCTTTTCCAGGGGAACTTTCCAACCCAGGAATCAAACCAGGGTCTCCTGTATTGTAGGTGGATTCTTTACCAGCTGAGCTACCAGGGAAGCCCAGCACTTAGTACATTTCTGTAATTTTCGCTTTACTGTTTGCACTGTCTTTTCTTCTCTCTCTCATCTTAGATTTTAGGAAAGAAAGGGGACATTTTATTTCCCCTATCAACCCCTGTTCAACTGTGCAGAACTGAAAAAAATCTCATTTAAAATGCATGACCACCAACATTTACAGGGACCCAGTGCTTCCTAAAGGTTCTATAGTATTTCTAGTCCTTTCATTTCTAAAATAACTGTTTCATACCTTCTCTTATGTCACCAAACTTCCAAAATCTCCTTCTCCAACTTCTCAACTGATAACTTGCTTCTTCTTTCATTAAAGTGGATCAATCATGAAGAACTTCCTCAAGCTCCTACCACATACTCATGACCATGTGAGCCTGGACACCTTGCCTTTCTTTCCTGTGGCTATGGTGGATTTGCTTCTGTGTCTGCTGCCAAAAGTTCCACTTCTTGATAACTTCACAGCCCCCCTCACTTCTTCAGGGACATTGCTTCAGCAATTGTCTCCTCCTCCTCAATCCGACTCTGCTGGATACTATCTATCAGTGTTCACACATACTGTTATGGTTCTATCTTTAAATAAATTCCTCTCGGGACCCCATTCCCCTCCAGCCACTATCACATTTCTCTGCTTTCCTTTAGAGCAACACTCCTCAAAAGAATTTTCTATATTCTGTATCTCCAATTAATTTTCTCCTCTTATTTTTTCCTCACTCCAACCAGGCTGTCTCTTCCATTATTCTACTGAACTTGTCTTGTTGAAATCAAGAAAACTTTGTGCTTCAGAGCTAACCTACTGCAAACATCTAACATAGCTTCTCTCTCTTTCTCCCTCTCTCATTCTTGAAACACTTTCTAAATTAGATTTGGAAAGATCCTACTTTAGGGCCTTTGGATTTGCAGTTTCCTCTGCTGATTCTAATTTTTACATAGGTATCTATATTCTCCAGTATTGCTTCTCCTTCATACTTGTGTTCAGCTGTTATTTTCTTACTATGACTTTCTGTCTATACCTTTAAAATTTCTATATCTTCCTCCCTTCCTGTCCTACTTATATCCTTCCCTTGATGTATTTTTTCTTCATAGAATTTTAAGCAAAATAGTTTATATATTACTTATTTATTTATTTACTATATGTCTCTCTCCTTTCCTGGAGAAGGGAATGGCAAACCACTTCAGGATTCTTGCTCTGAGAACCCCATGACAGCATGGCAAGGCAAAAAGATAGGACACTGAAAAATGAACTCCCCAGGTTGGTAGGTACCCAATATGCTACTGGAGAAGAGTGGACAAATAACTCCAGAAAGAATGAAGAGGCTGAGCCAAAGCAAAAACAATGCCCAGTTGTGGACATGACTGGTGATGGAAGTAAAGTCCAATGCTGTAAGAACAATATTGCATAGGAACCTAGAATGTTAGGCCCATGAATCAAGGTAAATTGGAAGTGGTCAAACAGGAGATGGCAAGAGTAAACATCGACATTTTAGGAATCTGTGAACTAAACTGGACCAGAATTGACAAATTTAATTCAGATGAACATTATATATATTACTGTGGGCAGTAATTCCTTAGAAGAAATGGAGTAGCCCTCAAAGTCAACAAAAGAGTTCAAAATGCAGTACTTGGGTGCAATCTCAAAAATGACAGAATGATCTCTGTTCATTTCCAAGGCAAACCATTCTATATCACAGTAATCCAAGTATATGCCCCAACCACTAACGCTGAAGAAGCTGAAGTTGAATGGTTCTATGAAAACCTTCAAGATCTTCTAGAACTAACACCCGAAAAAGATGTCCTTTTCATTATAGGAGACTGGAATTCAAAAGTAGGAAGTCAAGAGATACCTGGAGTAACAGGAAATTTGGCCTTGGAGTACAAAATGAAGCAGGGCAAAGGCTAATAGAGTTTTGCCAAGAGAATGCACTGGTCATAGCAAACACCCTATTCCTACAACACAAGAGAAGACTCTACACATAGACATCACCAGATGGTCAATATTGAAATTAGACTGATTAATTTCTTTGCAGCTGAAGATGGAGAAGCTCTATGCAGTCAGCAAAACAGGACCAGGAGCTGACTGTGGCTCACATCATGAACTCTTTACTGCAAAATTCAGACTTAAATTGAAGAAAGTAGGGAAAACCACTAGACCATTCAGGTATGACCTAAATCAAATCCCTAACAATTATATAGTGGAAGTGACAAATAGATTCAAGGGATTAGATCTGGTAGATAGAGTGCCTAAAGAATCTACGTGGAGGTTCATAATATTGTACAGGAGGTGGTAATCAAAACCATCTCTAAGAAGAAAAAGTACAAAAAGGCAAAATTGTTGTCTAAGGAGGCCATACAAATAGCTGAGAAAAGAAGAGAAGCAAAAGGCAAAGGAGCAAAGGAAAGAAATAGCCATCTGAATGCAGCGTTCTAGACAATGGCAAGGAAAGATAAGAAAGCCTTCCTCAGTTATCAATGCAAAGAAATAGAGGAAAGCAATAAAATGGGAAATTGCACTCATCTCACATGCTAGCAAAGTAATGCTAAAATTCTCCAAGCCAGACTTCAATGGTATGTGAGCCATGCTCTTCCAGATGTTCAAGCTGGATATAGAAAAGGCAGAGGAACCAGAGATCAAATTGCCAACATCCGCTGGATCATAGAAAATACAAGAGAATTCCAGGGAAAAAAAATCTACTTCTGCTTCTTTGAGTACACTAAAGCCTTTGACTGTGTGGATTACAACAAAATGTGGAAAATTCTTAAAGAGATGGGAATACCAGAACACCTTACCTGCCTCCTGAGAAACCTGTATTCAGATCAAGAAGCAACAGTTAGAACTGGACGTGGAAAAATGGACTCGTTCCAAATTGGGAAAGGAGTATGTCAAGGCTGTATATTGTCACCCTGCTTATGTAATTTATATACAGAGTACATCATGAGAATTGCTGGGCTGGATGAAGCACAAGCTAGAATCAAGATTACAGGGAGAAATATCAATAACCTCAGATATGCAGATGGCACTACCCTTATGGCAGAAAGCAAAAAGGAACTAAAGAGCCTTTTGATGAAAGTGAAAAAGGAGAGTGAAAAAGCTGAATGTTAAAACTCAACATTCAATAAACAAAGATCATGCCATTTGGTCCCATCACTTCATGGCAAATAGATGGAGAAACAATGGAAACAGTGACAGACTTTATTTTCTTGTGCTGCAAATCACTGCAGATGGTGAGTGCAGCCATGAAATTAAAAGTCAGTTGCTCCCTGGAAAGAAAGCTGTGATGAACCTAGGCAGCATATTAAAAATCAGAGATTACTTTACCAACAAAGGTCTATATAGTGAAAGCTATGGTTTGTCCAGTAGTCATGTATGCATGTTTGAGTCGGACCATAAACAAATCTGAGCATCAAACAACTGATGTTTTCGAATTGTGATGATGGAGAAGACTCTTGAGAGTCCCTTGGACTGCAAGGAGATCAAACTAGTCCATCCTAAAGGAAATCAGTCCCTAATATTCACTGGAAGGGTTGATGCTGAAGATGAAACTCCAATACTTTGGCCATCTGATGCAAAGAACTGACTCATTTGAAAAGACCCTGATGTTGGGAAAGATTGAAAGCAGGAGGAGAAGGGGATGACAGAGGATAAGATGGATGGATGGCATCACCTACTCAATGGACATGAGTTTGAGCAAGCTCCGAGGGTTGGTGATGGACAGGGAGGCCTGGCGTGCTGCAGTCCATGGGGTCACAGAGTTGCACATTACTGAGGGACTGAACTGAACTGAATGACTCTCTCCTTCGCATTAGATTAATGGCATCTTAAAGGGAAGGACATTTTCTGACTTTGTTTCACTATTAAAACTCCAGCACCCAGTATAGTGGGACTTCCCAGGTGGCTTAGTGGTAAAGGACCCACCTGCCATTGCAGGGGACACTGGAGATTTAGGTTTCATCCCTGGGTCTGGAAGGTCTCCTGGAGAAGGAAATGGTAACCCACTTCAGTATTCTTGCCTGGAGAATATCTTGGAGAGTGGAGTCTGGCAGGCTAGAGCCCATGTGGTTGCAAAGACCTGGACACAACTGTGTGACCGAGCATGCATACATGCACCCAGGATAGCACTTGACATTAGTAGATGCTGATTTAACATTCTGGGTTTTTTTTTAATTAGAGTATAATTTACAATATTGTGTTAGTTTCTTCTGTAAAGCAAAGGGAATGAGCTGTATGTATACATATATCCCCTCCCTTTTGGTCCCCCTTTCCATCCCTGTTCTATCTCACCCATATAGGTCATCACAGAGCATCAAGCTAAGCTCCCTGTGCAAGCTAAGCTCCCTGTGCTATAGATAGATAGCAGGTTCCCACTAGCTTTCCATTTTGCATATGGTGGTGTATATATCGGAGAAGGCAATGGCACCCCACTCCAGTACTCTTGCCTGGAGAATCCCATGGACGGAGGAGCCTGGTAGGTTACCGTCCATGGGGTCGCTGAGAGTCGGACACGACTGAGTGACTTCACTTTCACTTTTCACTTTCATGCATTGGAGAAGGAAATGGCAACCCACTCCAGTGTTCTTGCCTGGAGAATCCCAGGGACAGGGGAGCCTGGTGGGCTTCCGTCTATGGGGTCACACCGAGTTGGCCACGACTGAAGCGACTTAGCAGCAGTGTATATATGTCAATCTCAGTCTCTTAATTCATCCTACCACTGTTCCCCCCAGCATGTCCACACGCCTGTGTCTCTGTTCCTGCCCTGAAAATAGGTTCACCTGTACCATTTTTCTAGATGTCATATATACTTATTAAAATAGAATATTTGTTTTTCTCTTTCTGACTTACTTCACTCTATATAACATCACAGCAAGATCCTTTTCAACCCACCTCCTAGAGTAATGAAAATAAAAACAAAAATAAACAAATGGGACCTAATTAAACTTAAAAGCTTTTGCACAGTGAAGGAGGCCATGAACTTTCTATTTTGAATCAATAAATGCATTTATCTTCATATCCTCATATCCTGGCATCATGTCTCACAAAGCAGACGCTCAGTAAGTGGTAACTGTTAGTCAATGTGTTCAAATTTCTTGAACAAATTCCTATTCTTCCTGAAATAGGAAGGCAACACTTTTCCTTCTATTTCTTTTCTCAAACTCTTAGGACCTAGAATTGTGAGAGATTAAAATGCAAAAAAAGTAACTGTTTGGAATCATAAGACTCTTATCATTAATGATTTAAACAATTCCTCTTTCAGTTCACATCCTTTTCAGCTACTACTTCATTTACTTATGTATCTATTCACAGCAAATCTCTTTATAAACTTTGTCCCTATTCATAACTTCCATTTTCTCACTTTCTGTACTAAACTCAGCATTGATTTCCATTTCTGTTAATCCAGTGAAATCACTGTTGTCCAGGTTACCGGTGACCTGTGTGTGGAGTAATCCCAGTCTTCACTTATGTGCCCTCAAGTAACTTGATCTTTCAGTAGCAATTGATGTAGGTGAATAATCTCTCCTTGGGGAAGTACTTTCTTCTTGTGGCTTCTGTGTCACTGTGGGTTTCCCATTTGTTTCAGCAGCAATCTCTCAGTCTCCTTTGTGAGCTCCTTTCCTGAAAGCAGGGCTTCCCTGATAGCTCAGTTAGCAAAGAATCTGCCTGCAATGCAGGAGAGCCTGGTTCGATTCCTGGGTTGGGAAGATCCCCTGGAGAAGGGATAGGCTACCCACTCCAGTATTCTTGGGCTTCTCTTGTGGCTCAGCTGGTAAAATATCCACCTGCAATGCGGGAGACCTGGGTTTGATCCCTGAGTTGGGAAGATCCCCTGGAGAAGGGAAAGGCTACCCACTCCAGTATTCTGGCTTGGAGAACTCCATGGACTGTATACTCCATGGGGTGAAAGAGTTGGATATGCCTGATTTTCACTTTGTCCATTTGAGCTAAGAATGTGGGACCACTCTTACATAGGGGTATCTAGTAGGGGTATTCATCAGTTCATTATCCATACTCTCTCTTAAGAAGGATAATTTCACCATGTCCTATGGTTTTATTTTGCTTATTTTTTTTTAATATTTATTTATTTGGGTGCACAAGGTCTTAGTTGCAGCATATGGGGTCTAGTTCCCCAACCAGGGATGGAATCCTGGCCCCCTTGCATAGGTAGTGTGGATTCTTAAGAACTGAACCACCAGGGAAGTGCCTCAGATGGTTTTAAATATCTGTATGCTACTGACTGCCAAATTTCTACCTCCAGCTCTGATTTCTCTTGTGAGGTTCGACTCATTCATTAAACACAGTATTTCCCATTAGATATCGAACACGTATTTCAAAATAATTCTATGCCAAAGGGAACCCCTAGTTCTCACTTCCCAGCTCTGCAATCTGCTGCTTCCCTCACCTTCTTCATCTCAGTAAATGGCACGAGACCTATCTTAGTCTTAGTAAATGACTAAGAGCAACACTCATAGTTACTCATAACCTTCCATTTACCTTATCCCCACATCAAATCAATACGCCCTTTTAGTTATGTTTCCAAAATACATCCACCCAACTCTCTTCAAACCCACTCTAACCACCCTGGCCCAAGTCATCATCCTAGTTTTTGTGCATTGCCACCATGGCCACCTAAATGATCCGTGTATCCCTACACATGGCTTTATAAGCCAGAGTAATTTTTTTCTAAACACTTATATGACATCATCTTATCCATTTATGTGGATAAATCCTCTGATGTCTTCCAGTTTCACATAGAATAAAATTAAAATTCTTCTCATGTTCTGAGAGGCTCTATGTAATCAGACCTTTGTCTTCTTCTCCAGCCTTGTTCTCTGTGTTTTAGAAATCTTGAATTTATTTTGGTTCCTTAAGCGTGGGACTCTGATTCTTTCTTCTGGGTGTTTCAGCTTGGCCTTCTCCCATCTGGAAGGTGCTTTCTCAAGGGATTTTTCTTGCCTAACTCTTTCCTTCTCAAGGCCTCTCGAGAGGCCTTCCCCAACTCCATTGTCCAAAGAACCAAATCATCTTCTCCCTTCATGTGCTCTAAGATTGGTCACTATTATAATTCCTTACTCCATTTCCTTCACAGTAGCTAAGATTATTTAAAATTGAAATATTCATGCTACTATAGCTTCAGCTTATTCTATTTCAGGGTTATTATGTTTAATAATTTCTAAATTGTCTTCCCTCATAGGAATGTTAGTTTCCTGAAGACAGGAATCTTGACTACCTTATTGACAACTGCTTCTTCAGAGCCTAGTACATACAGTGCATATCATATGGAATCTATCAAATATATTTTGGATGAATATATCAACGGTCATCCACTTTAGGCAGGCTGATCATCCCTTTTGGGTTACAACATCTGTGTGTATAAGATAGGGAGGAAAATATCCACTTTGCTAGAATGTTAATTAGTAAAACTACTAATAGCTATAAAAAAATATACCCACTTCTATAACAAACATATAGAAGCTGTTGTAAATGCCCTTTCAGAATAAGGCGATAATTCCTAATGAGACTTAGTTTAATTCCAACCTACATGTAGCTTTTCTCTCTTATTTAATTTACTATCTTTTCTCTTGCTATTGCTTTGCAAGTATTGCTCAAGTTAGCATGTAATTGTTTGTATCTTTTGTTAGCTTATGTTATAACCTTCCAAATTCAATAAATGTCAAATGTAGTGGGAAAAGAGATTCACACTTCTGTTATTAGTCCCAATTTGTAGCAAAAATGTGTAACGGCAAATGCACAGGGTTTTAAATCATGTATAACAAGTTTTTGTCCTGGTTTCATAAACTTTACCAGTTATGTGACTCAGGTGTCTGACTTTAATTGTCTGACTGAGAGTCTTTTTATTTATAGAATGGATATAGTTATATAAAACTTTGGAATGCATCAATATGAGAGCTTAATAAATAACAGCAGTAGCACTACTACTAATGAAATGGGCTTCCCTGATGGCTCAGATGGTAAAGAATCTGCCCATAATGTGGGAGACCTGCATTCGATCCCTGGGTCGGGAAGATCTCCCAGAGGAGGGCGTGGTGACCCACTCCAGTATTCTTGCCTAGAGAACTACACGGACAGAGGAGCCTGGTGAGCTACAGTCCATGGGGTTTCAAAGAATTGGATATGACTGAGCAACCAACACACAATGACATCTTGTGAACTACACTGTAGCAAAGAAACTTAGCCTTCAATATAACCTTTGCTTTTGGTTCTCTACGTTAAAGTGTTATAAGATTCTCAGTGCTTTCACCAAGCTGGTTTCAGAGCCTCCAAATGAGGAAAGAAAATAAATACCTTTGCTCTACAATCTAAGCTGCAAAAATATGTAGGTGATAGGGTATTATATAAGAAAAATGAGACTCTGAAGGCAAACATCCCAGCACACATTTTAATTTTCACTCATCATAAAAGCAGCTTCTGTAGATAATGGAATACTGTAATTGCCAACATTAGGATAATCGAAGATTAAGGCACCAAAGGGCAAGAGAAGCTTTCAGTCACCTATTTGTTTGCAACACATCTGTGGAACCTGCTCTCTGCAAAAATGTTTGCACTGAAAAAAGAGAAGAAAATGAAGTGGGAAAGGAAACAGAAAGAATAGAAGAAGACCCTAGATTACAGACAGAGAAAGAATATATAGTGCATTGTATAGAGCATATCTTTAGCCTACACACAAATACATATGTGTGTGTGTGTGTGTATCGATCGATAGATAGATAGATAGATAGATAGATAGATAGATATAGAGAGAGAGACAGAGAGACCGAGAGACTTATGTATATATATAGAGAGAAAGCATTTCTTCACTTGCAACATGCAAGCTTCTTAAAATACATTATCTCAATTTTGAAATCCCATCAAATTTCCCAAAGTATTTCCTCAATGTCTGAGAGTCATCATTTCATGTGGGGTAAAATTTGGTCAACTTGGATGGTTAGCCAACCATATTAGGATATGATCTAACAAGTCAGATCACCCTAGTGAATGTTGGAATCCATAGCACAACTCCTTCTTTCCTCTGTTACACTACATGCCCTTCCCTAATATCTAAGCAGAATTTTTATATACTCAATTCTGATTGCCTATAGGGATCAATAATTCCTGTCTTTATAATGCTTGAATGTTCTTCCAGAAGAGCCCTGATTGCTCTCCCCTGGAGTCTGTCTTCTCATGTCGCCCATAATTCTTTCATTTCCTTTCTGGCTTCCTTTTTGCCTCTCCTTCCCAGAGCTGATAATGCATGGCCCAGGTCCTTTCCAAGCAGTGCCACTCTCATTAAAATTGACTCCTGTTGCTACCATTCTGCCAACTTCAGTGGGAATGCCATCAGCTAAGTGCACTGGTTGACCTACACCATCCTCTTTAACTCTAGTCCAACTGGTTGCCAGATAAATATCAAGAAAAATGATCTTGTTATAAAAGCAAGACTTCTATCAGCACTATTTGATTATGTGTGTTCAACAGAGAAATGACCTACATTTCTTACTTTCCAGAAATGAAACTAATAATTAAATATCTTCCTTATTAGAATATAGGCTGCTTTCCCCACAAGTAATCAAAATGATTTAATGCAAAATGAGTATCAGTGAAACTAAAAACCTAAGCAGACTCCTTTTTGACCTCCCAGTACGAAGAGAAAAGAGTCGCCACCTACTTGGGCAAGATGAGAGACTTACTTGCATCTGCTAACGTAGTAAGAAAAGCTCAAAGAGATCAAAGTTGAGGCTTGCTGGGACTTTAAAAGTTTTACACATATTGACTATCATCTGATCCTTTGAGGAATGCAAATGGCAGGTCCTTATCTTTAGGCCACTAGAGGCAACTAGGATAAGCTGGAATGTAAAAGCAAGAATATTACAGTCACTCTGCATCTGTGTGTGGACAGATTGCTGGATTTCACTCTCAGCTTTCCATTGAGATCTAAAAGCAGCAAACACAGTAGAAGTTGCCCAAGGGCATATGAAAACCTAAACCAGATGTACCATACTGTCGCAGATTCATAACAGATTTAGGAGACTCTTTACAAACTACTCTTTCTGAAGTTTTCTTGCCTTTTCTTTTTCATTTGAGAGGTGGGTGTTATGTTGCATGCAAGGCAAGAGTTCAAGAACGGCGGCAATTGGATTCACATTCAGAATCACCTATAATTCACATGTTAATAAAATTATGGAGAGCTACCCACTCCAGTATTATTGCCTAGAGAATCCCTTGGACAGAAGAGCCTGGCAGGCTACAGTCCATGGGGTCGCAAGAGTCGGACACTGCTACTGCTGCTAAGTCACTTTGGTAGTGTCTGACTCTGTGTGACCCCATGGACTGCAGCCCACCAGGATCCCCTGTCCCTGGGATTCTCCAGGCAAGCACTGGAGTGGGTTGCCATTTCCTTCTCCAATGCATGAAAGTGAAAAGTGAAAGTGAAGTCGCTCAGTTGTGTCTGACTCTTAGCGACCCCCTGGACTGCAGCCCACCAGGCCCCTCCGTCCATGGGATTTTCCAGGCAAGAGTACTGGAGTGGGGTGCCATTGCCTTCTCCGAGTCGGACACTGCTTAGCGACTAAAGAGAGAGAGATTTTTCAGCCACATTCATGAATAGAGTCACTATTGTTAGCATCATACTCATGGATAGAATAGTGCTATATGGACAATATCAATTGATAACAATTTTCCACCATTAAGGTAAGTCCTAGAAGACCATTTAGTTACAAATACTCATATTCAGGGGATTTCTAGGCCTAGAAAACAACTTTAAAGTGACTTTAAAGTTGAGAAACCCAAAAGAACTAGTTTCCATAGGGCAGTTTGATATTTTTTCATCATCACAGTTCTTGCAAAAATATTACATCCAGAGCTGATTGTGAAAGTCCTGAAACTGGCTCTCATATAGGTGGAATACTCGCAGCTCTTTCACGACAATATCTGTAAGAAAAGTCTGATGGTACTGGATGGGCCACAGTGCAGAAGCTGACACTGCTGTTTCTTTTTTTCCTCTGAGCCTTGTCTGCAGCAGTTAGTGTAATCCAAGACTAACATAATGACAGCTGTCTCAGTTCTGAGGTAAATTGTAGTGGTGTAATAAATGAAGATCGAGAGCTAGGAGAGCCAACCTGATCAAGTCTTTGCCTCATTCAGAGCACTTGCCTGCCAGAGTGTCTGCACTAGGCGGAAAACTGACACAATATTTATCTAACTGAAGGGAAATCCAAGTGGCAGCTATCTGAAATATCCCTCTCCTCAATTATTCTTTTTCACAGGAAAGAAAAAAAAAGTTTTAGAGACCATGATTCTCCAAGGACTGTTTTGTTTTTTTTTTTTATATAAAGAAATCTGAGAGCAATATTTCAGAACCTTCTAACACACATCTGAATCTCAATGACCCCGATAGCTATGATCTATTGTTTTGGGCTTATTTTGGCAGGACTCAATCTACTTGTTGTAGCTGAACTACACTTTGATGCAAGAAGACCTTAAGCATTTGGTTGAGGAAATCTACTTTCTGGTCTCTGATATCATCCTACCCTAAATTCCGCTCCTTCTCCTGAATTTTTTTTTATTCAGTGAACAGCAAGCATCATCCACAAATAGTCCAAGAAAGAAACCTGGGAATCCTTTTTGACTATCTTATACTGCAAATTCAGTTTAACTCTCCAACTATTACCAATGCTAACTCTAATCATGCTTGGAACAACATCCTTCTTTCTCTTCCCACTGCCAAAGTCTTAGGGCTGGCTTTCAACTTTCCTTACTATCATTATAACATAATAAAGATCTTATATAATGTCTTTGTAATTAGCACCAGTCTTCAATTCTATGCCCTGTTGACAGCACACTGCACATCTTATACATACATGTATTCATATCAGGAACTCAGCCAAATTAATTATGCTACCTGGGCCTCAGAATTTGGTTTTGTTAATTCTTTTTTTCTTCAAGCTATGAAAATATCTACATAAAGTGCCTTAATCAAAGCCTAACTTCCAGAAAGTACAAAATAGATGCTACTTCTCTCAGCATTTTACTTTTCTCACCCACCTTACTTGTGGCAGTGATATCAAAGTACAGTCTCGCTTAAGAAAATTAAGAAGTCAAAGTCCAGATGATCTCCTTCTGCTATATCCATAACATCTCTGAAAACTGCTCTCATGGCACTCAACTCACTGAGCTACAATTCAATGTTGTGTTCTCCCCAAGGATTACAAATTCTTAGATGCTAGGGACTTCTTCCTCTACTCTTACATACAGTGCCTGGCTCAATATGTAAGTAGGTACTCAAGAAATTTTACTTGATATATTATATCTGGCTACAATAAAGTAGTGATTTTCAAATAAAGCATGAAACATTATCACCATCACTACCAGTATTATTAAGAAGAAGCTTAACTTCTTTTTCCTGTTCTCAGTCAAGTTCCATGAGAAGGGAGGGGGATCCAGGAATGCTAGAAATGCTTTATATCTTTTTTTTTTTTTGGCTGTGTTGTGTCATGTGGGATATTTTGTTGCAGCACAAGGGCTCAGAAGTTGTGGCATACTGGCCTAGTTGCTCCGCAGCATGTGGGATCTTAGTTCCCCTACCAGGAATCGAACCTGCATCCCTTGCATTCTTAACCACTGGCCTGCCAGGGAAATCCCAGAAAATTTACTTTTATAAACAAATTCAAGAACATTTTTAAAATAAGCTCTAAGACCAACATTCTATACCCTCTCCCTTTTGAGTCTATATTTAATATTGAGATTATGTTTGGCATGATGACTTTAAAATCTATAGCAATTATTGGATACCAAAGACAGATCTGAATCAACAGGTTACAAACTAGATTAGGAAAGCAGATTCATGATTTCTAAAAGAGCTGACCTTGTCATTCTTTGATCAATGCTTGGTTAACTAAAAAAATTCAACTTTAATCATTTCTATGGGATGTCAAGTCACTAGAGTCTTATTCAACAGGGATAACCATCATACTTAAATTACCATGAAAAAAATACAAAACGGAACAGATAGGTGTAATCAATGTAGATAATTTCTATGTATTTGTTGTTGCTGTTTAGTTGTAAGTTGTGTCTGACTCTTTTGCAACCTGTGAACTGTAGCCCACCAGGCTCCTCTGTCCACGGGATTTCCCAAGTAAGAATACTGGAGGTCTTCCTGATCCAGGGGTAGAACCTGTGTCTCCTGCAGTGGCAGTCAGATGCTTTATCACTGAACCACCTGGGAAGCCATGTATGTACTGAACCAATACACAGCAATATTGTGTTTTAGGAAAGACTGATGATTCACTTTCTATAAAACTTACAAACAGGGTCTAAAATGAAGGAGATGTTCAATGCTCTAATGCAATCAGAGAAAGTACATACATAAAAGACATTCAGATAGTAAAGAAGTGCAACTACATTTATTTATAGACAAAATGATCCTACAGGATCATAGGAAATCCCAAGGAATCCACATATAAACACACATACACACACACGCAAATCCATCAGAACAAAAAGTAAAGCAATTTTGCAAAATATAAGATCAGTATATAAAAATCAATTGTACCTCTACACGCTAGCAACAAAAAACCATAAAATGAAATTAAGAAAACCATATCACTCATGATATACTTAAAAGAATAAACTACTGGGAAGACATCTAACAAAAGAAGCACAAGACTTGTACAATGAAAGCTACAAAATAGTTTTACATTTTGTCTAGATAAATTAGAAAAGATCTCAAATAAATTAATAAATATTCCATGTTCATGAGCTGAAATATTCAATAATTTTAAAATGACAATTCTTCCAAAATTGACCTACAAATGCACTGCAATCCCTATTGAAATCCTAATAAGTTTTTTTTTTTCTCAAGGAACTGACAAACCACTCCTAAAAGTTACATAAAAATGTAAGAGACCTAGGCTAACTAAACAATTTTGAAAAAGAATAAAGTTAGGGGACACTTTTACTACCAGATTTTAATACTTAATACAGAACCACAATAATAAGGTAGGGTGTTTCTAGGATAGGCATAAAAATCAATTATTACAGAAATGAGAGTTCAAAAGAAAATCTTAATAGTTAGAGTCAATTATGTTTTGATAAAGCTGCCAAGACCACTGAACTGAGAAATCTTATTCTTTTTAATAGATAGTTTTGGTATAATTGTAATACCACATGACAAACATAAACTTTAGACCTATACCTCACTCTATACAGAAATTAACACAAAGTCAATTGAACACCTAAATATAAGAAATAAAATTATCAAAAGTTCTGGAAGAAAACTTAAGAGAAATTCTTTATTACCTCGGGTTGGGCAAGTGTTCCTGTATGAAACACCAAAAGCCCAATCAATAGGAGAAAAAAAAAAAACACGATACATAGATTTTGTCAAACCTTAAAACATTTGTGCTTCAAAAACACCAATCAGAAAACAAAAAGATAAGCAATATAGTGGGAAAGTGTAGTTTTATAACTGTGTCATCTGATCAAGAATTTCAACAAAGAATAGTTATAAGTCATTAATAAGAAAATGCACAGGCAATTTAAAAGTTAGCAAATAATTCAAATGGACCTTTATAAAAATATATATAAATAGCTAGTTGAAACATTAAAGAAGATGCTCAACATATTTAGTCATTAGGGAAATATGAGTTAAAGCCACAAGAAAATACTACAAGATAGCTTCTAAAAATAGGCAGATAATATCAAGTGTTGATCAGGATATGCAGAAATCAAAATGCTCATTGCTCCAGCAATCAAATTGCTGGAAGGATTATAAAATAGTACAGCTACTTTAGAGAACAGTTTGACAGCTTTAATGTTAAATATAAATTTAGTATATGATCTAGCAACTCAAATAATCATATATTAATACATAATGTGAAATCTAGAAAAGATAGTACAGATGGACCTATTTGCAGGGCAGGAATAGAGATGCAGATATAAAGAACAGACTAGCAGACACAGCAGTAAAGGAGAGAGTGGGACGAATTGGGAGATTAGGATTGACATATATATATATATACTTGCTTAGATGCTAAATCGTGCATGACCCTTTTGTGACCCCCATGGACCCCAGAGGAACCCACCAGGCTCCTCTGTCTATGGGATTTCCCAGGCAAGAATACTGGAATGGGTAGTCATTTCCTTTTCCAGGAGATCTTCCTGACCCAGGGATCGAACCCGTGTCTCCTGTATTGCAGATGGATTCTTGACCACTGAGCCACCTATGTAATAGATAACTAGTGAGAAGCTGCTTTTATACCACAGGGAGCTCAGCTTGGTGCTCTGTGGTGACCTAAATGGGTGGGATGTGGGGGTGGAGTGGGAAAGAGGTTCAAGAGGAAGGGGATATATGTGCAAACACAGCTGATTCACTTTGTTGTACAGCAGAAACTAACAAAACATTGTACAGCAACTATACCCCAACTGGGCTGCCCAGGTGGCACCAGTGGACAAGAACCCACCTGCCAATGCAGGAGACACAAGAAACACAGGTTTGATCCCTGAGTGGGGAAGATCCCCTGGAGGAGGAAATGGTAGCCTGCTCCAGTATTCTTACCTGGAAAAACCCCATGGACAGAAGGGCCTGATGGGACATAGTCTATGGAGTCGCAAAGATTTGGACACGACTGAGCATGCATGCATGCAAACACACTTATTCAAAAAAAAAAACTATGCCCCAAATGAAATTATGTTCATGCAAAACATGTGCCCAACATTCATAGCAACAACATTCAAAATATCCCAAACTAGGAACAATCTTAAGCTCATCACTTGAAAAATTGATTAAAAAAATGTGTCATGACCACAAAATAAAATACTACTCAGCAATAAAAAGGAATGGACTACTGATACATGATACAACAGGGATGACTTTCAAAAATATTTAAGTAAAAATATTCTGATGCAAAAGACTACCTATTGTATGATTCCATTTATATGAAATGCACACAAAAAAGGCAAATTCACAAACACAAAACACAAATCAGTGTTGTCCAGGGTGGAGGGTAGGAGTGAGGAATAATTGAAAAAGGTATGAAGGAAATTCTAGAGTGCTTGACATTTTTATAAACTGGATTGTAGCAGTGGGGTTACAACACTATAAACTTACATAAAGTCACAGAATTGTATGTTTCCAATTTGTGAGTTTTATGGCATTATATCTCCCTGAAGCTTTTAAAACTGTGTACAGTTTTTATACCCAAGTGAAAGTTAAAAATAAAGTAGATTAAAATGAAATTTTTTTTTAAATTAAAGATTAAAGTGGAAACTACCCTTGATTACTTTCTAAATAGAGTTTGCTTCATAAACAAACTATGTATCAAGATAAGGGAGCTTACAAAAATCCATCATTCCAAATATCTAAACTTATCTTTTCACTATAAAAATCTCCAAGTTTAAATATTCACTTTGGCCAGACTTTGTTTTTCTAACCATTCTATTAGCACTAATCTAAATTCATGAGTATTAGAGATGTTATTCATCACTCTAATAGGGTCTTAATCAAAGTATCCAATACATATTTCTAAGCAGGCTTGCAAGTCAAAGTGTTACATTATTAGAAATATCAACATGTAGCCATGAGTGGAGACCCAGAGCAAACTGCCACCAGTCAGAACATGAATTGTAGTCACCGTTTCTTGTTAATGCTATCTATGTACTCAGCTGTCCCTAGCATCATCCTCTAGGCCACATAGAGAACTGGTAAACATACGTCTGCTCTTTCTTAACACACATAGTAATATAAAATGCTGCCATTAATCTGCCAAAGTGTGACCCTGTTAAAGTGAATGGGTCCTCTGTAACAGCGAATGGGTCTTTGATTTTAAGTGGGTATTATAGAGCCCATAATGGCATTTCATGCTGAAAAAAAAAACGATATTTATTGGTACCTGTTAAGGCTAAGCATTATGTAAATGCTTCCACATAACTGTTGTTTAGTCAGCTGTGTCAGACTCTTTTGAGACCCTATGGACTCTAGTCTGCTAGGCTCTTCTATCCATGGGATTTCCCAGGCAAAAATAATGGAGTGGGTTGCTATTTCCTACTCCAAGGGATCTTCCCAACCTAGGGATTGAACTCGTGGCTCCTACATTGGCAGATGGATTCTTTACCACTGAGCTATCAGGGAAGCCCTCTGGATACATTAGTTTACTTAATAACAACACTAAGCTAAATGTTAAAATTTCCTCTTTACCTAGAGAGAAAATGAGAGCTTAACTAAATTATTCAGGTTTGCCCAGTAGTTTCTTGAGATGCTCAGATTGAAACCTGTTCACAAAAAGCATGGTTCTCATTATGCCAAATACAACAAGATACGGATGATAAATATTATATAATCACAAAAGAATACTCCATCATCTCATCACTTAAAGAGAACTTCTCAAAGCCAGTTTCCTTAGAATTTCTTTGGAATTACTGAGTCTGTGGTTGGCCAAACTGGCAAATAAATAAAATCAAATATGATTCAGAGAAAAAGAGGAGTATCTGTCGCTATAATAAACCACCAATATGTGGATGATTAATGAATGCCTAGTTCCCTTCTCCCTGTCAAATTACATTCTGCCATCTCAACTTGACATCTAAACTCACTCCACCCTCCTGAAAACAAAAGAACGTGGCATTTAGAGCAAGGACTCAATCATATACGGGCTGTAACAATGAAGTAAAAGTCATTTTAAATAATTAAGAGCTATTCAATGTAATGTGTAATCATCCGAAAGCACACAAAAGCTGAAGTGTTTGTCACAACACATAGATGGCTCTGACCTGGCATTCATTTTTTCCACTTCCATTTTCTTTAAATAATAGTAGACTAATATAGGGGATGATGCCTTTCCTCTCCTGACAAGAGACACATCATGTCCCCATTAAAGAGTCCACCGGAGTCCACTTAAGTGCTGATGTGCTAGATGGATGCCAGGGAGACAGGAAAGGCCAAAAGATTCCTGGAATGAAAGAAGCCACTTATGTGTGTGTGTGTGTGTGTGTGAATACACACACACACACACACACATATATATATATATATACACTAAACAACAATCAACTATATATACATATACACATGGTTGATTGTTGTTTAGTCGCTCAGTCGTGTCTGATTCTTTGTGACCCCATGGACTGTAGCCTGCCAGACTCCTCTGTCCAGAGGATTCTCCAGGCAAGAATACTGGAGTGGGTTGCCATACCCTCCTCCAGGGGATCTTGCCTACCCAGGGATCAAACCTGCCTCACTTAAGTCACCTGCATTGGCAGGCAAGTTCTTTACCACTAGCGGCAACTGGGAAGTCCTCAATATGTACATATAATTATACAAATTTTTTTCAATATAAATTTTGAAACAGCACCTTTTTTCTTTCACTTCCTGTATATCCTTCACATTATTTTTTATTCTTTGGGCCTCACATATATTCAATGGGTACAACGAGGATGAAATAAGAAAACTGCTGGGTTTATGAAGATTTCTTTCTTATGGCACACCCTGATGTAGTTCATGAGGCAAGAAACCAGGAGTAGATTTATACAGGGGAGAAAGACAGTTATTTTCCCTCCCAGGTAGAACTAACTGCTTGTTAAAGAGCAAATCGTTCCTTTCTATTTAGCCAGATTGCTGTCTCTCAATTGCTTACTAAATCATGGAAATGGAGCTTTCTTCCTGCAGATACAATTCTTCTTTGCAGTCAATACGTAGTCAATGCATGTTAATACAGTCAAGCTCTTCCTTCCTCCTCCCTCTCGACCTGAAGTCCCATTAATAATGGAGATAACAGCAACATTTGACACTTTATACAGCCTGAAGGATTCCAAAAAGATTTCACCAATTACTGTGAATAGAGTTCTGATGAGCTGCAGCGACTTCTGAAGCAGGAGGAAAATAAGCAGAAACACAAAGTCGCAGTAAGGGAGATTCTGCCCAAGGGTATGCCAGTCGCCCCCTCTAAAAATTGCAAAACATTACTCACACCTACACACAAAAAATCAGGTCTTTTACTTTGAAAATATTGAAAATATATCACTGGAAGTCAAATGATATTGAGCTACCGAACTGACATGAGACATTGGAAAGGCGAGAACATTCCACAGGAAGGTTATTTCCAGTTGATTCTATTTTTATGATTATTAACCATCTGACTGGCTTTCATACCAGTTGGAAGAATGGAGATGAAACTGGCCTGATCAGCTGTCCTGATATTTTAAAAGTTCCCATATATACCCAAAGAGTGTAAGGGTTAAGGTCCAAATAGTGTAAATAGTTAAGGTTCAGTGAAACATTTGAACATGGAGTATTTCAATTCAATAAGCAAAATATTCCAATATGAACAAAGAACAAGAGTTTCTGAATATTTAAATATCTAACTTTTAATCCTTATTAAAAACAAAACAATACTAACAGCAGAAACAAAAACTTTTATGAGACCTATGAAATGATACTCTCTTTGAAGACTCTAAAACTATATTTTACTAAAAATGTATGTAGCATCTTCAGATAAGTTAACCATTCAGAAATAAATCACAGATAACACAGTATGCAATGAAGGTAAGATCTCTTCATTCATTTGGGCTTCCCATATGGCTCAGCAGGTAAAGAATCAGCCTCCAGTGCAGGAGACATAGGAGACACAGGTTCAATCCCTGGGTCAGGAAGATCCCCTGGAGAAGGAAATGGCAACCCATTCCAGTATTCTTGCCTAAAAAATCTCATGGATAGAGGAGCCTGGTGGGCTACAGTTCAAAGGGTCACACACATCAGACATGACTGAGTGACTAAGTCCACATAAACTTGAATCATTTAAAAGTAAAATATCAAAAGCATGCACGTACTCAAATCCCGCAAAATCTCAGTTTCACTACGATATACATATATATTCAGCTAAGTTTTCAGAGGGTGCTGTAATTTGAATATTCAATTGCACATCTAGGACACTGGGTCAGTTAAGTTCAGGTCAGTCGATCAGTCGTGTCCGACTCTTTGAGACCACATGGACTGCAGCATGGCAGGCCTCTCTGTCCATCATCAACTCCCGGAGTTTACACAAACTCATGTCCATTGAGTCGGTGATGCCATCCAACCATCTCATCCTCTGTCGTCCCCTTCTTCTGCCTTCAATCTTCCCCAGCACCAGGGTCTTTTCAAATGAGTCAGCTCTTCCCATCAGGTGGCCAAAGTATTGGAGTTTCAGCTTCAGCATCAGTCCTTCCAATGAACACTCAGGACTGATCTCCTTTAGTTGGATCTCCTTGCAGTCCAAGGGACTCTCAAGAGTCTTCTCCAACACCACAGTTCAAAAGCATCAATTCTTTGGTGCTCAGCTTTCATTACAGTCCAACTCACATCCATACATGACTCCTGGAAAAACCATAGCCTTGACTAGATGGACCTCTGGTGGCAAAGTAATGTCTCTGCTTTTAAATATGCTGTCTATGTTGGTCATAACTTTCCTGGCAAGGAGTAAGCGTCTTTTAATTTCATGGCTGCAATCACCATCTACAGTGAGTTTGGAGCCCCCCAAAATAAAGTCTGCCATTGTTTCCACTGTTTCCCTATCTATTTGTCATGAAGTGATGGGACCGGATGCCATGATCTTTGTTTTCTGAATGTTGAGCTTTAAGCCAACTTTTTCACTCTCCTCTTTCACTTTCATCTAGAGGCTCTTTTGTTCTTCTTCACTTTCTGCCATAAGGGTGGTGTCATCTGCATATCTGAGGTTTTTGATATTTCTCCCAGAAATCTTGATTCCAGCTTGTGATTCATCCAGCCCAGCATTTCTCATGATGTAATCTGCATATAAGTTATATAAACAGGGTGACAATATACAGCCTTGATGTATTCCTTTTCCTATTTGGAACCAGTCTGTTGTTCCATGTCCAGTTCTAACTGTTGCTTCCTGACCTGCATAGAGGTTTCTCAAAAGGCAGCTCAAGTGGTCTGGTATTCTCATCTCTTGAATAATTTTCCACAGTTTATTGTGATCCACACAGTCAAAGGCTTTGGCAAAGTCAATAAAGCAGAAATAGATGACTTTCTGGAACTCTCTTGCTTTTTCGATGATCCAGCAGATGTTGGCAATTTGATCTCTGGTTCCTCTGCCTTTTCTAAAACCAGCTTGAACACCTGGAAGTTCACGGTTCGCGTATTGCTGAAGTCTGGCTTGGAGAATTTTGAGCATTACTTTACTAGCATGTGAGATGAGTGTAATTGTGAGGTAGTTTGAGCATTCTTTGGCATTGCCTTTCTTTGGGATTGGAATGAAAACTGACCTTTTCCAGTCCTGTGGCCACTGCTGAGTTTTCAAAATTTGCTGACATATTGAGTGCAGCACTTTCACAGCATCATCTTCCAGGATTTGAAATAGCTCAACTGGAATTTCATCACCTCCACTAGCTTTGTTCGTAGTGGTGCTTCCTAAGGCCCACTTGACTTCACATTCTAGGATGTCTGGCTCAAGGTGAGTGAACACCCCATTGTGATTATCTGGGTCATGATGATCATTTTTGTACAGTTCTTCTGTGTATTCTTGCCACCTCTTCTTAATATCTTCTGCTTGTTAGGTCTATACCATTTCTGTCCTTTATTGAGCCCATCTTTGCATGAAATGTTCTTTTTGTATCTCTAATTTTCTTGAAGAGATCTCTAGGCTTTCCCATTCTATTGTTTTCCCCTGTGTCTTTGCACTGATCACTGAAGAAGGCTTTCTTATCTCTCCTTGCTATTCTTTGGAACTCTGCATTCAAATGGGTATATCTTTCCTTTCGTCCTTTCCTAGCTATCAGGAGACTGGTAGCTGAACCTATTTGCTTAAATCCATTCTAGGCTAATGAAAGCATTTCTTTTTTGGGGGGAGGGTCATCTTGGATTGGAAAACAGTGGACTGTACTGATTCATATTCTCTAAGGAAGCCAAAGGCCTTAGCTGTCAAGTGAGTATCAAGTGCTGAGTTCCCAGACAGGTACTATGGTCCATTATTACACACATCTGTGAAAATCAGCCAATGTGTATCTGTTAAATAGTCAGAAAGCTAGAAGGGAATGATAAAAAGGAAAATTATTCTTGACTCCAAAGCCTGAAGTGAAGACAAAAATCTTTATAATCAACTTTTAGGCAGACATATATTGACTCCTCTAAGATTAACTAAAATGTATTAATACTAAAATCTGAATGATACAGCAATAAATATGAAACTACATGCAAATTCTACTGCATGACTCCCCAGAGAGGAGTAATAGAGAATTCTCACCGTAAAGAAGGCTAATAAATAATCTGAGGATGCTTTAAACTAGGAAAGTTAACTACTTTATTTTCTTTTTTTCTGGTACAATGAAGTGTGTGTGTACATGTAGTTACATATCAAATTATTGATTGTCCCAGTTCCAGAGGGAATACTTAACAGTTTTCACACATTTCATTAATCAAGTGATTAAAGTAAGTACCATATGTGAAGAATTAAGTTAGAAAAATTTATCGTGTTGTTGATGAAAAGGTAAGATATATTGATGTTCCTCCAAGATGAATATCATTATTGGCTATTTTTATATTCCCCCAAATTTAAGTTCATCAATGGAGCAGATTCACATAATCTTATTAATTGATACATGCTTCTAAAAGCAGCACCTAAGACAAAAATTGCATATATCCAAAATTATGCTGGAACAAGTTTTGAGATGTACTGATTTTTATTTTGTTTGTATAAACAGAGACACACATATTCTAAAAAGCAGGCAAATTATATGGTATATGAATTATATATTATATACACATAACTATATATAAATGCATATTTAGTGCATAGTTATCTTGATTTGACTATTATACCTTTTAAATTATATTTTGCCAATATAGTAAAAATAAGTAGGTTTACTTTAAGATTATGTAACCATAGTGCAAAAGATTATTTTAAACATTTTCCTGATTTCTATTAAGGCTATGTTTTACTTTGCTTGTATCAAAAATATTGAAAACCTTTCAGCTAATGGAAGTATGTATCCACATATTATAGGAACAAATTCTTTATACAGATTTAAACAATATAAAGTTTTTAGTTGTGCTTCAATCTCAGATTTACATTTTCCACCTTTATATTGAAAGGAGACCTTCAGGTTTTTAGCATTAAGTGGTTTGGATATGGAAAACATTTATGAAAATGCATATTGCCATATTTTAAACTCAGAACATTGACAGGAAAAAAATGCCCTAAAAAACTTAGTTCTTATTCTGGTTCTGCCACCGCCTACTTGTCTGGCCTACAGCGAGTTATCTATGCCCTCCAGGCTTTCGATTCTTCATTTCCAAAATGAATGGTTTGGACTAGACAACTGGTCCTCAAACTGTGCTTCGGAAATATTTCTAAAGGTCTTAGGGTGACAAAGTCCCCATTCTTCCTACTTTCCAATACTATCTGCCATCAAAATTACCTAAATCACAATTCTAAATACAGACAAAACTATACTAGAGCAATTATTAAAACAATTTATTTCATGGCATGTAAATCACGTTTTACTCAGCACACTTGCTCATTTCTTTTAGTCCTCTCCCGGTTTCTGGTTTCTATATATAATAATGCACAAATAAAAATCTTCGATGGAATTCGACACTTCCTGCTGTTCGTTCTCCTACTGAAGTTTCAGTCCTATTCACATCATAATTGGTTTCTATGGAAATGATTATGTCATCATAATCAAGATATCTGAATTCTACTTTGAGGCACATATTGTTTTAATGGGAAATAAAGAGCAGTAGAAAAAACATAACCTATTTAGGCATTATTGTTTGGGATACTGGGAGTTGTAAAATAAAAAGATAGTTTTGAAAGTTCCCCCAAATCATCTAGCCATATTAATATTTAAGCATCTTTGGGGCTTCCTTAGTGGTTTAGCTGGTAAAGAATCTGCCTGCAATGCAGGAGACCTGAGTTCGATCCCTGGGTTGGCAAGATTTCCTGGGGAAGGGAAAGGCTACCCACTCTAGTATTCTGACCTGGAGAATTCCATGGACTGTAATAGTCCACTCGTGGGGTTGTAAGAGTCAGACACAACTGAGTGACTTTCACTTTCATATGCAGAGACAGCCATAAAGCAAGCTGAAATGCTTGATGAATTCTTATTCTTGCCGCAGAGATGGAAAGGTCTGCAACCTCTGGAACTGTAGAGCAGAAATACTCTGGAATGCTTTTGCAAACTAGCATATGTTTACAGAATTGGTACGAAATACTAGTAGTTTCTTTGGCAATGTAATAACTCAAAAACTATTGCTACAGATTCATTCCTGAATATAGCTAAAAGCTGCTTAAATTATTTAATTGGATGGTATTTAACGCCAAGCAGTTTGGAAATTCGGAAAATTATGTAACAAATTCAAAGAATATTCATTTTGCTAAAACTAAGGCCATTTGATCAATCTTGTTCAAATTAAGATCTAGGCTATAGAAAAAGGAAAAAAAGACTCTATTCTGGTTATTCCTGTTATTCATTCATCAAATCACTAATCATTCTTCATATAATCAAAAAGCATAGATTAATGATAAGCCCAAGATTTATCAACCACTGTGCTCGGTGTTGGGTTAGAGAAATGAAGATGCTATAATCTCTCTGCTCAGAATATCACTATATTTATTACAAAGAGACATATAGATAAACTAATAAGACAGACACAGTAAGATGCTTTTAGAGGGACCTGCAAATAACTTCAAAACCACTGCAATTTAAATAATTTTGCCTCTAGGAATGTGTGGGTCAGAATCAATTCATAAATGACTCAACAGTAGAGTAGCGTCTTGAAGATGAATAAGTGTTGGCCAGCAAGACCAGCAGCAGAACAGATTGCATATTTAGAGTCATAATGTACAGAAGCAAGCATGAACTGTTCAGAACCACCATGCAACTGGAACATTAACAGGGAAAATGGCAGAGGTGCTTTAGCTAAGACTGAAAGTGGCTTTTCACGGAAAATGAAGTAGAAAAATGCATTCAGGACGGAGTTGACTGTGAATCAATACTCCCTCCTTAAATTCGAGAGAGTGTGTCAAATATGTTAATGAGGGCAGTTATACAGAGCTTTCTCCCAACTTTTCATTGCTTGGTTGATCTATGTAATCTCGACTGCTATCTCATGGTGTCACCATACCTACTTTAGATGCTGAAACTATTACAATGGAAACACTCACCTCCTGACTGGTCCTGATGTCCAAAATCCAACTAATGGTACACGCCTCAACTCCCAACACTGTTGCAAGGCTTTTGGGGAGAGAAATTGTTCACACTGAACAATGGGCAAGTGGCTGGGACCAGTGATGAATGATAGGCCTCTAGTGCTGCAGAGATTGTACACTGAGTTCATCAGCTGGTAAGCACTCTATTATTGTTTTTAGCAGCTCAATTATGTCCAACTCTGCAACTCCATGGGCCACAGTCACCCAGGTGCCTTTGTCCATAGGAAATCCATAGGATTTTCCAAGGCAAGAATACTGGAGTGGGTTGCCATTTCCTGCTCCAGGGGATCTTCTCAACCTAGAGATCGAATGTGTGTCTACTTCAAGTCTTTGCATTACAGGCAGATTCTTTACCAATGAGTCACCTGGAAAGCCCAGTAAGCACTTAACCAAACATCAAAGAAAACCCCAATTAAATTGGTATATAACAGAAGGGAGATATAATAGGTCAGTCATGAAGGAGATCATATCTGGGCAGGATTCAGAGCTGATTGATACAGAAGTCTCCCTGCAAGATTCTTGTTTACAATACATGTCTTGCTCTGCACTGAATTATGTTGCCTTCAAATTCATATAATGAAGCCCTAACATCCCACACAATATGATATTTTTTGGAAATCAGAGATTTTGGGGGGTACTTAGGTTTAGATAAAGTTATAAGGGTCAGTTCCTCATGGTGAGATTAGTGTCCTTATAAGAGTACATATACACAATGGAATATTACTAAGTCATTAAAAAGATGGAAATAACGCCATTTGCCAAAACACGGATGAACCTGGAGATTATCATACTAAGTGGAGTAAATCTGTCAGAAAATGACAAATATATCATGTGATATTGCTTGTATGTGACATCTAAAAA
Source organism: Okapia johnstoni (assembly GCA_024291935.2). NCBI lineage: Eukaryota > Metazoa > Chordata > Mammalia > Artiodactyla > Giraffidae > Okapia > Okapia johnstoni. Next base: position 9,318,164 of record CM044325.1, on the reverse strand, counting down.
CAAATGATACAAATGAACTTATTGACAAAACTCAGAGACTTAGAATATGAACTTGCGGTTACCACTGGGGAAGGGTGGTGAGGTGGGAAGGAATAAATTGGGAGTTTGGGACTGACATGTACATACTACTATATTTAAAATAGATAACTGATAAGGACTTAACTTTTTTTTTTTTTTAAGTATCTCATGGGAAAAAAAAAGAGAGAGAGACACCAGAGCTCACTCTCTCCAATCATGCAAGGGTACAAATAGATTGCGGTGGTCTGCAAGCCAGGAAGAGAGTCCTCACCAGAAATAAGCCATGTTGGCATCTTGCTTTCGGACTCCCAGCCTCCAGAACTGAAACAGTCAATTTTTGTTCTGTAAGCCAGCCGTTCTATGGTATTTTGTATAGCAGTTCAAACTAAGACAAGGCTGCCTTGTTTGTAGACTGGCCACTAATAACAATTTGACTTACATTTTTTCCTTAGTTGCATGACTAACTCCCCATGCCTCCCAAGAACAAAGCATTTCTTTTGCTAATACTTCCACCCTTTGAACCAATCTATAGCAAACAGATGAAATTATCATGGTTGAAGTCAATTCGTCTGCTGCAGTGAAATGGCTGTTGAGATGTGAATTACGATGTCTCACATGAGCTACCAAAAGAAATGTGTTGGAATCACCAATACTACCACAAACAGTATCTTCATGTCATTCAATTAGCAGAGCCTCAAACACTAATTCTCTTTTCTGGCAGTTCTCCAGAGGGCAGATATCACATTCTTAGCAATAGGAAGCAGTGACAGAAATGCAGGAGAAAGGCATGATTCCGCAAGCTTGTGTCTGAAACTTTATATCTTATTCACAGAGACTATTTGTTGGGTTTTAAGTAATAATTTCTAAGCATAAGATGAAAATGTATAATGTTACTTTTGCTTTCTGGTAATATACAAAAGGTAAAATTGAATTTCATAATTTTCTGATAGAAGATAGAAAGGCTTCAAATATCTGTAGTATGATCCATTCTCTTAACAACCAGGTAAGAATTAGATGAAGTTTTGAAATAGACCCACCCAGAGGTCTCCAAGCAAACATATATGGTACAGGTCTATTGCTGTCCTTTTACCTATAGGTTACATAGGCTGAAGTGGTTCCTTGTCATTAAAATAAAATAAAAATAATTAAACACTAAATTTATATTTTAAAAAATATTAATATTAAAATCAACAAAAAATATAGTCATAAAATATATGTGTAGATTTTAAATGATTAAGATACACATTTAACATATCCAAAATAGCAGGTTAATCATGTAGAACTGATACAGTATACTCGCTTTTGACATTTACAAACACCTTTTAGTATGTCAGACTCTGTTCTAGACACTGGAGATATAATAGTTACTATCACAAATCAAAAGTACATAGAACCTTTATGTTCCATCAAGATATCCCATAACTAAAAAAAAAAAAAAAAAAAAAGAAAGAAATCTCATAACTGGGATATCAAAATATTCAATGGAGTTGGGAGACTCTTGAGGATACCTACTACCATTTCAGTTAAGTCTCATAAGTCAAAAGTCAAGGTTGTAAAAATGAAGGTTGGAATCTGGTTCTTCTTTTGCCTTATCAGTTATTTTTCACTTTTGGCAGAACATATACAGCCAAAAACGTTTAATACCATACAGACTCATTTATTGCAAGCATTTTTCTAGGCAGTCTGTTTGGCTAAAATTATGAACATAGGGAATTCAACATGAGCACGTGAAGGATTCCCAAGAGCTTGACATATTTATCACCCTTGCAAAACATTAACATATAGCATGAATCATTAACATTCTACTGACCTTTTTACTTCCATTAAAGCTGTTTAAAACTCACTTTATGGGTGTGGTTATTTAGAAAGGCGTAGTGAATCTGGGCTTGATATTCATCTAAAATTCACTATGTGCTTACCATTATTTTGTTTAGTTTATATTTACTTATTCATTTTGCTTATTGAAAATTTTCCCCAGTAGAATATAAGTTCTAAGAGAATAGGATTTTTTGTCCATTTTATTAACATTTTAACCCCAATGACTAAAACAGGGAGTGACATATAGAAAGTGCCCAACAAATATTTTTGGAATGAGTGAAAAAAATTCACTTGGAAGAAAATTTTCCAATCTCAGACTTAGAATTTATCTATGATTTAATTTTGTCCTCTCAGATAAACTTCTCTGGGCATTATTAGCCGGTTGTACATGATTTACAGATATAGAGAAAAATAATAAATTCTAAACCAATTTTCTTCAATGGGAATATTAATATAATGGGAGACATGCATGCAATTTTTAAATGTTTAGCAGTGACATTAAATATTCATCGGAAGGATTGATGCTGAAGCTCTAATACTTTCATCACCTGATGCAAAGAGCCAACTCATTAGAAAAGACCCTGATTATGGGAAAGATTGAAAGCAAAAGGAGAAGAGGGTGGCAGAGAAAGAGATCCTTAGTATTACTAACTCGATGGACCTGACTTTGAGCAAACTCTGGGACAGGCAAGCCTGGTATGCTGCAATCCACGTAACTCCAAAGAGTTGGACCTGACTTGGTGTCTGAACAACAACAACGACAACTAACATTTAATAAGATTAAAAAAAAAATGTGAAACTAATCTTAATAAGATATATTATTTAGACAAATATATCCAAAGTATTATCAACATGAAAACCAACTAAAAATGAGATATTTTAAGTTATTTTTTAATATTAGAACTTTCATCTCTGAAATATGTTTCATTCTTGAAACATATCTTGAATCAGCCAGACTTATTTCAGACATGCAATGGCCAATTAGGAATACTAACTTCCCAGCTCATGCAGCTCAATACCAGAAAAATGAACAACCCAGTCAAAAACAGGCAAAATTACTAAACAGACATTTCTCCAAAGAAGACATATAGATGGTTAATAAACACATGAAAAGATGCTCAATATCACTCATTATTAGAGAAATGCAAGTCAAAACCACAGTAAGATATCATCTCACGCCAGTCAGAATGGCTGCCATCAAAGCCTAGAAACATTTTGGCTGGAGAGGGTGTGGAGAAAAAGGAATCCTTTTACACTGTTGGTGGGAATGCAAACTGGTATAGCCACTACAGAGAACAGTGAGGCGGTTCCTTAAAAAACTGGAAATATAACTGCCATATCACCCAGCAATCCCACTGGATATACAAACCAAGGAAACCAGAATTGAAAGAAACACATATACCCCAATGTTCACTGCAGCACTGTACAATAGCTAGGACATGGAAGCAACCTAGATATCCATTGGCAGACAAATGGATAAGGAAGTTGCGGTACATATACACAATGGAATATTACTCAGCTATGAAAAGGAACACATTTGAGTCAGTTCTATTGAAGTAAATGAACCTGGAGTCTATTATACAGAGTGAAATAAGTTAGAAAGAGAAACACCAATACTGTGTATTAATGCACATATATGGAATTTAGAAAGATGGTAATAATGATCCTATATGCAAGGCAGCAAAACAGACAGATATAAAGAAGAGACTTTTGGACTCTATGGGAGAAGGCAAGGGTAGGATAGTTTGAGAGAATAGCACTGAAACATGTATATTACCATATGTAAAACAGATGATCAGTGCAAGTTTGATGCATGAAGCAGGGCACTCAAAGCTGATGCTCTGGGACATGACAGAAGGGTGGGGTGGGGTGGGGAGGGGAGGGATGTGGGTGGGAGTGGTTCAGAATGAGGGGACATAAGTTCACTGTGGCTGATTCATGTTGATATATGGCAAAAACCATCACACTATTGTAAAGTAATTATCCTCCAAATAAATTAATTAATTAAAAAAAGGAGTACTAGCTTCCATATTGATCAGCAAAGCTATAAACTATAAATATCCTTTCTAGTTCCTGAAAATACAATTTTAAATGATTATTTTTCTTTCAAATAATAATGTTTTGAAGAAAAATAAATGACAAGATTTCTAACCATGCATTTTAAAACTTGACTTGAAAAATAAGTGTGTATACATTGAATTTTGAAAAATAAATATTAAAATGTGCATAAGCAAGTGAGTGCATGTGTTTGTAAGAGAGGGAGAGAGAGACTGCTGGAACTTAGGAAGCTGAGAATTAACAGACTATTTTACATACGTTACAGAATGAATGACTTCATATAAACAATTTCATCTCTGTTGGTAGGTACTTGATTTTTTTCATTTGTCACAAGAGGAAGTTGATATAGGTAAATTCTAATATCACTATCTGTATTCTTTTATTAAAAAATCTGTTTGTTACATACAGGCACCCCAAACCTGTGTGTCTGTGTATGCTCTTGATTTAATGAGCAATCCACAGCTTTAGGACTGTGACACTGATCCATCAGAGTAATTTGTGAGATGGAAAATAATCTGTGACAAAATTGCAAAGATTTAAAGCTAGGAAAATGATGTACTTAAAATTAACCTAAAAAGTAATATATTTTATATCTTCTTAAAATCCAATATATTTCTTGGAGTGAAAGAGCAGGAAGAGGAGTTGTAATTGGCACCCTAGAAATTAGCTACATTATAGGGTCTACCCGTAGGCATCCATCAACAAACGCCTCATGTGTAAATGTCATTCATTACACACACCATGCTTTCAGAGGATAGACATAAGTGGTTATATTTACTTCTTTGTTACTGGTTTGACAATAATGGATACAGGCTAAATACTACATGAAATTATCACTTCACTCCTGTTCTTCACATCTCCTAAAGATCATTCAAATTAACAAGATTCCTGGAAATAAAAATCAACTGAATGTATATCTTAAGTAAGCCACACTCCACAAATTCAGCCCTCAATGTATCTATCTTAACACATATATTCTTAATACTTGTGCATAATGGATTTGGGGGTTGATCTGAGAAAATGTGTTAACAACAACCTAAGATTCTGGAATTCGAATATATATATACTTTCTTTCTAACTCTATTCTCAAAACTGATCAGAATACAGCACTGGATAACATTTTTTTCAGGAGGAATATTCATATATTGAAAATATTGAAGTTGAAAGGAAATATTAATACAGAATTCATTTAGCTCAACCACTAACCCAATATTTCTTTTCCTTCTACAACAATACTTCTCAAACTACCTGAGAAATGGAGTATTTCCTGTGACATCAGTAAACAGGGGTGTCATAGTCATCAATGATGGCAGTCCTCCAATGTGGGCTGGTGAGTCCTAAGGGCACTCAGGAAAGAGAAGAATACCTGCAATCTAACAACCATCAGGACTGCAGCCACTCCCTATGGTGAACTCCAAGTGAGCTCCAGGATGTGAAAAACACAGGATACTGGCCCCAGATACTTGAGATGCATATGAAAGTAATGATTTCAGTGAGCCCCCACTCTTGCATTGTCCCATACATAGAAAAGTGCTAAATTTCTTAAGATATCTAGCTTTCTTTAATTAACAATAATCTTTTCATGTTCAGGCTACCTGCCCTTTATTGGAAAACTTCTATGTAACCTGACTCCCTTTGCCTCCTCAGAGCAGTTCTCTCAGGATTACTTGGAATGCTGTCTTCCAGGCTTTAAGTCTTAAAAAATCCCACTGAATAAAATATAAGTCTCAACTTTTAAAACTTAAAAAAAAAAATTTTTAAGTATAGACACATCAATCAATTTTTCCGTATTTTTGCACACTGATGATCTTGTGAAATATAAAAATGAATTGCTAAAAGAATAAAACAAAGAAAGCAAAAATTCCAAAGTGTAAGACCATGTATTTTATTACTAGAGTCAAAGGGCATAAAACTCTTTTATCAAATTGCTATAAAATTCTAAACATTTGCACTCAATTTCTACACTTATGCTTTTAGGGATTGATGTTAAGTTTACAGATGGTCTATACTGTAGTCTATACTCCTTTGGCTAATGTAAATCTACACCATTTATCTGAATATACATTGTTGGTTTTAATGTCATACACAACCCTTACAAAGAGAGGAAATTAACAAAGGACAAAGAACACTTGATTTTATAAATCTACGTATTAGAAAACAAGCCAGATTCTCCTTGTAGTACCATTATACTTTATCACTGACCTAGAAGATCCTTCCAGACAATACAAAATAAAATATGAAGCATAAATGAAAATTATAAATATCCAAAAGGGCAAAAGATAAACACAGGCATAAAAAAATTAGGATTTGAAGGTTATATGATTTTATATTAAAACATATCAAATGATTCACTATAAATTTAGAATTAAGAGAAATATTAGTATGTTGGCCAGATTAAATTATAGAATTGTCAATAGCTTTCCCTTATAGCAGCAATAAGCAGTAAAAATATAATGGCAATTAAATTTGCCAGTGTATATTCTTATTACATTTCATCTTGTTAGATTCAGTCCATTGCTCCCTTTGGTGAAGATATTTTTGGATTTTAAATTTGTCATCTAATATCTCATATTCATAGCACTTCATTTGCAACATTGGTAAGCATGTCTCTACAACTTAATCTTCCAGTCACTGTAGTTTCAAAAGGGAAAAATGGAACCATCTATAAAGGAACCCTGAGAAGGCAATGGCACCCCACTCCAGTACTCTTGCCTGGAAAATCCCATGGACGGAGGAGCCTGGTAGGCTGCAGTCCATGGGGTCGCTAAGAGTCAGACACGACTGAGCAACTTCACTTTCACTTTTCCCTTTCATGCACTGGAGAAGGAAATGGCAACCCACTCCAGTATTCTTGCCTGGAGAATCCCAGGGACGGCGGAGCCTGGTGGACTGCCGTCTATGGGGTCACACAGAGTTGGACACGACTGAAGCGACTTAGCAGCAGCAGCAGCAGCAGCATAAAGGAACCATGTGTTACCACAAAAATAGCACACTTAGGGACCTTAGAGTCATATGACTTTCTTTCATGATTACACAGAGTTCTGGTTTCAGAGGCACACATTTAAAACTCTCAGCTTGATGAATCTTCTCTCAAATGCAGGTCTCCTGAAACCAGGCCATCACAGTTTCTTTACTGAGGAAAAAATATAGTCTCATGCCTCATGTTAAGGCAAAGCTTGATAGGAAAGACCAAATGGCCTGTTTTCATAGTACAGATTATATTTGCCGTAGGCCTGACTTGTTATATGAGAGTAGGTTAGGTGCTCATACAGAGGTTTTAGGTACATTATATGCTCTGAAATTATATTAATATGTCAATAAAAGTATATATGGTAAGAAAGTTCTAGAATTAGCTCTGCATTATTTGACTGGGGGGTGGGGTGGGAGTGCGATGTACAAACGAGTCTTAAATGTTCTTCATGTTCTCTTCTGTAGTTCAACATTTCCTTATAAGACAGACATCCTTTTCAAAGTATTAAAAAACATTATTTTATGACAGAATCCTCATGTGGGATAGGGATGTGTCTAAACTGTTGTTAAAAAAATACTAAAAAATTCTAAAAAATGCGTTGACTATGGATTCAGACCCAGATTTGATTCTCAGGACCAATATTTACTATCTACATGTCCTAGGATGACTTGATTTTTATACTTCCCTCTTTATAAAGTAAGTAGAATACTAGCTACCTTATAGAGTGGTTATAAGGATTAAATAAGATAAACTATTGAAAGAGTGCCATACATGGCTGTCGGTGTTATTATTATTCTTAATTACCATTGTCATCATTATTATCTCACTCGCAACATCATCTTTATCCCCATGTAATCTTCATCTCTATAGCTCCACCCAATTTGTCATCATCACAAGACAACCATGGCTTCATATTCTGACATCTCACTAGCTGTCTGACCTAGAACAAGTCCCTTGGTTTTCCCAATTTGCATTTCTTAAAATTTTAAAGGAAGGAGTTGATTCAACAGTCATTGTACAATTTGTTGTACTTAATTGATACAACTCACTTGTACACTCAAAAATTCACAATCTTCTCTTTTGATGCCTGTTCACCTGTGTAAGGCAGATGTGACTTGAAGTTTGATAACCACTGTAGTAGTCATTTTCAAAAACTTATTTCATGTCCAAATTTTTGATCCCATAGTTATACAAAATCAATCTCTACTGCATTAAATAAAAAAGAATTTACTTTATGATGTTCATGAAATTCTATAATGTTTATTTGTGACTATTAATTATCTTTTATACATAGTATAAATCATGCTGGGACTGCTCCTTCCATAGATATAGTAATTTTCCTTTGAATGTTATGGGAAGGATAAAAACCAAAGCTGAAGAAATATGTTTACCTATTTGATAGCCAAACAAACTGGCATATTATGGAGATGATCAAAACTGCCCAATGAGTGTTAAATATATTAACTACCAATGAGCAAACTGGGGAGATAGTGGAGGTTAGAGGAGTCTGGTAAGCTGCAGTCCATGAAATCACAAAGCGTCAGACATGACTTAGTGGCTGAATAAAAACAACTAATGACCAATGAGTATTAAACATATTAAACTCATGTACAAAGCTGCTCATTTGACTTTTTGGAAGGAATATATTTTAAACTGGTAAACAAAACCAAGATTATTGAAAACAATACATTTTATTAAATGCATCTACTAGTGCCAAAATAACTTCAATTATTGGCTGTTCTTAGGATTTATTGTAGAAAGGATACCATAAAGTAGATATCCCCACTGGCATTTCTATGTCATTTTTCTGATGGCTCCAAGTGAACTAGAAACTCTAACTCCTTTTGACATTCAAATCATTCTCAATGAGTAGCAGTTCTAGAGATCAAAAATTGAATGACAGAGAAGATTATTTCCACATGTTTTTATTTTCTTGTTTTCAAAAAGGATTTCAGATGGCTTTGGCTAATTGAAACAACTGTTGAAAATTTACTTGGCATTTTTAATTCTCAATATTTTCAACCCTGATGAAAATGTTTTGTCTCTCACAATATCTCCCTCTGGGATTTGGCCAGTCACTTCATGAAAAATGAGTATTTAAAATTTCACATGATCTATTCATCCATCAGGTAGTTACCACCTGGACTCTGCTAAATCAAACATTTTTCAGTGCACCGATTTTTTTCCTTTCATGTAATATAGATTGGCAATGAACATGAATTCCTCTTTCTAGACTTGCAAGCACACAAAATCTACTCTATTGGTGCAAGAAGTTTGTTTTTATAAGATAAACATACACTTGGAGATATATGAGTAGCAGTAACTGACCTAAACACTTAGATTGTTTGGTTTGGCTTTAGAACTTCTCATCTTAATTGCTTGACTTTAGAAATATAGTAAAAAATGGAATGTTAGTGAAAACTCCCAGAAGTTATTCCTATATATAAACCATTTATCATACTTATTACAAAAGAATGTCTCTCCATTAATCCAATCAATTATTCATTTCCACACAAAATCAAAAGAAAATTCTATCTATCTTCAAGATTTTAACAGAGGAAATAGGAATGGAGATACATTTGTAAAAGCTGACTTCAGTATTTCCCCAAAAATATACTCCCAGAAGAAAGCAAATGGGTAGGAGAGACCATTAACTTTGCTATATTAATACATAGTGTTTTGCAGCATCTATTTTCCCTCTTGAACATACAAGTGCAACATTCCCTCTAAGTTTTTTCATATATTTTCTAGAAAAGTTTCTCTATGGTATGCTCAAATTCCAGATATAAGATATTATTTTCTATAATCATTCATCAGCCATTTCAAAATTCTCTCAGCCTAGAGTTAAGTCACAGTATCATTCAAGATGAATAAAACTGGTGAAGAGGCAGAAAGCAATTGAATTTCACAAGAAGGATATTCATTATTGTTGATACTCTTATGGTTATTAGTTGTCTGGATGAAAAGGATACTTGTTAACTGATATCCAAAATTAGTAAAGTCTAAACCAGTGACTTACAGGGTTACAACTTTATCTAGTGGAATAAGGGAAGTATGGGTAGACGCCATGGATGAATAGGAAGAAATCGTGTTGATGGGATCTATGCTCTAACCCTCTTAAAAATAATTTCAGTCCAGAATCGAAAAGTTTGGAATCTCTAGAAAAAACAAATTAAGGCTAGTCTGACACAGTTTATAGAATAAAGAAATATCCTTTATATCATAAAACAAATATGCTATGATTCATTTTTTTCTCTCTTAAACTGACGGTTTCCATTTCAGTAAGTGGCAATTATATTCTTTCAAGGAGCTCAAGCAAAATAACAAAACAAAGAACAATCACAAAGACCTTTCTTCTCTTTATTTTTCATTCCACGTCAAGTTCATCAGCAAACCTTGTCATTTCTATTTTCAAAGCATATTGAGAGCCGTTATGAAATATTACAATTCCACGCTGATTTTTGAAATATTCAAAATGAGTTAATATTTAAGCTGAAAATAGCTAACAAAAGATACGAAAGTTTTAAAACTTATGATATAATGTAAGTCATTGGTATTCACAAAAACTACTTTGACTTTTTTCTGTCATAGGCATAAAATGAGAATAAAAAGTAATTGACTTTGGGGGGGTATGAAAACAACTTTATACAGCAACTAAATTAAATTTCCAAAGAGCATCAAAAACCTGAGATATATGTGTCTGTATCACCTCTATCAACATTTAACGTGCAGAAAGGGTGTATAAGACTTTATGATAAAACCCTAGGGGTGGTATTGCAGTGGCTGTAATCAATACAATAGCATTAAGACAGCAAACTCTTCTTAGAGCAAAACAAATTTAAACATATATCAAAAGATAGGTGCAAAAAGATACTGTGTTTTCATTTATTACTCAGCACATCTCCCAAATCACCAGTGTTCATCCTACCAAGGTTATTTCTATTTCTTTATTTTACTACCAGGCATTTGATTGTACAATCTACTCCCACACTTGCTCCTTTAACTACAAAACTGATTTTTCAGCACTCTTATAAATCTGCATTGAAAGGACTAGAATATAAAAAGCAGATTTTAGAGTTGTGCCTAATGAATTTTTGCAATAAATGAAAAAGATGGAAATCCAAATAACATAAAAATTGCAAATAACATTGAGTTGAAAATAGTAAACACCATTAGAGGTAACACTGATCCATTTACCATCTGGTGATATATCACTGCTTCTGATTTCCTTGAACTGGTAAATACATTTTGATTGGTTGCTATTTCTCTTTTCAGTCAAATCAAATTTCTATCCTTTTGCACTGTTTGACTTAAAAAAAATTAGTTTTAGAAAAGAATTCATTTTCATGTCAAAGGTTTATAACTAAAGAGCAGTGAAGGAAAATAAAAAAAAATCAGAAAATATATCTTGCTGAGATTTCTTAGTATCAATGACTTTTTTTATATTCATATTTTGGGAATCAAATGGACTTGTTCAACTCTTCTCTTTATCTACCATTTTTCAATCAAATTCCAGCCTTATTATTAGAATTAATGGATAGGAAAAGGCCACAAAAACATTACCATCTTAACAGGAACAGACTTTTTTTTTTTTTTTTTTGCTTACACTGGTTATATATGGGAGTCATTGGAACTTAAAAAATATAACAAGATATACAATCAACATGGTTTTGAAATAAATATCCATTGTATCTATATCACTCTTTAGAGTTACAATATAATTACTAAATTCTTACATATTCTTTAGTATAATTTTGAAATGAGTTTGGCTGATTTAAGAGAAAGAGAATAATTTTCCTAATCTCCAAGTCAAAATCAGTATACCTCATTGTTAAAAATCAGGATTTATGGTACAGTTTACATAATTTTTAGTCTTATAACTAATTTTTGTGCAATAAAAATTTTTGTCCATCTGTGGTTTGTGTCATGGACTGACATCTTGATCCCCCAAAATTAATATACTAATTCCTAACCTCTATGTGCTTGCATGTGGTGATGGGGCCTCTAAGGAAATAGTTAAGGTTAAATGAAGACACAAAGGTGGGGACCCGGTTTGATAGAATTATTCTTATAGTGGCTTCCCTGATAGCTCGGTTGGTAAAGAATCCACCTGCAATGCAGGAGACCCTGGTTCGATTCCTGGGTCGGGAAGATCCGTTGGAGAAGGGATAGGCTACCCACTCCAGTATTCTGGCCTGGAGAGAGTAGGACAAGATTGAGTGACTTTCACTTTCATTATCCTTATAAGAAGAGGCACCAGAGGACATTATCTTTGTCTCTCTTTCTCTTTCCCCACTTGCATCAAAGAAGAGATCATGTAAGCACACAGCCAGATAATAGCTGCCCACAGGTCAAGAGAGAGGAGACCTCAAATGAAACCTTCCTTCCCAACACTTTGATCTTGGACTGTCAGCCTCAGAAATGCATTTATTATATTTAGGCAAATGAGTTTATGGTACTTTGTTATGGAGGCCCAGGAAGAAAGTAGATGAATACTGGGAGGCAATAAAACACTGGGGATAATAAAATTCTGTAAATGCGGGTTTTCTCTTAGAGGAATCTTGAGTGAATGACTGGCCAGAGACAACCTAAGAAACTAATCCCATTACAAAAAAACCCCAAGATTGAGAATCACATGGCAGAGGAGTTCTCCTGGATTTCTTTACCCTGCTGCTCTCCACCTGGGTGCTCCTTCCCAATAAACTCTCTTGCTTTGTCAGTATATGTGTCTTCTCACCATTCATTTCTGAGTGTTAAACAAAAGCCCACCCTCGAGCCTTGGAAGGAGTCCCCCTTACTGCAACACTACTGTTTGTTGTTGGGAACACTGCAAATCAAATGTAGGAACTCAGGTGCCAGATTCTAATGCTGAACTTTGAATACTACAACTCTGCCCCAATTAGCTCAACTCCATGCATCTTTGGCGTCCTTCATCCCATTATGGATGTTCTCCTGTCTCAGCAACTGTTCTTACTATTCTAGTTCTGCAGAATGTCTTTGTAGATAGCAATAAAATACCAACTATCTTCAACTCTTGCCTGGCTGATTTGTATGGAATAAAAACAAATTGATTTTGTTACAGTACAGACTAACCTATTGGTAAAACAGTCAGTGGCTCTCACAGAACTTGGAATTACCTAGGAACTTGTTTAACCAGCCCCCCAACCCCTCAAACTCCCACCCCAATCCACCAACACCTTCTTGAGCTCCATTCAGATCTATTGAATCTGCAACTCAATGAGTGGGGCCCAGCAACCAGGTTTAACATGCCCTCCAGGTGATTCTAATTGTTCTAGAACTACTATCTGGGGGCAAACTGATCCTAAATATCCACAATGTGCAGTAACCACTTTGAATGACTACTACTATTTACCCCTATTAAAGTAACCAATCAACCTTCTTGGCCAACTTTATTCTACTTTTTTTCCTTGAGTTTCTAGACTTTTTCCTAGCCGTTTGATCTCAATAACCCTATATCCCAGATAATTGACTGGGGCTCTCCCTCCCTGTCCCCTTCTGTCTTCTCTCCATCACAGGGGATTCTAAAATCCCTTTTCCTGGACTTATTCTCCTGCTTCCTATACTACTGGTTTCCCAGTTGGTTGACATTCCCTAATAACCACCTATCTTCACCTGACCATAAGCATCATTACTATCAACAATTTTCAAAACATCCAAGCTAATTAATAAATGTCTAGAGTTTAGTTTCTCTCTGGATGAATTGCAATTGTCCTAGTCAATTAAAGGGCAGGTGGCTTTTTCAATTTTATACCTTCAATAAATTTAAGTAGAAAACCTAAGTAATCTATTTTTTGACATTGAGATGGCTCCAAACAACTTCTCAAAACAAGTCTATGCAGATTCTTAAAACATTCACTTCATAAGAGTTGTTTGCCAAGTACTACACTCAATGGGCTTCCCTTACCGCTCAGCTGGTAAAGAGTCTGCGTGCAATGCAAGAGACCCAAGTTCGATCCCTGGGTTGGGAAGATCCTCTGGAGAAGGGATAAGCTACCCACTCCAGTATTCTTGGGTTTCCCTGGTAGTTCAGATAAAGGATCGGCCTGCAATGCAGGAGACCTGGCTTCGATCCCAGGGAAGACCCCCTGAAGGAGGGCACAGCAGCCCACTCCAGTATGCTTGCCTGGAGAATTCCCCAAGGATAGAAGAGCCTGGCAGGCAAGTAGAGTTATTTGCTAGGGATCTTTCCACATTTCTGAGAAAAAGTTGCAAAAATAAAAGGTCCCTCTGCTTTCCATTGGACATTAATAGCTCTGGGGTGCTGTAGTCTTCTTGCTACTGATCCGAACATAAAAGACAACCAAAAGAAAAACAGATCAGACACATAGAAAGAATACTGGATCTTACCAAATCATTGGATCAACCAATCCTGAAGCAAACCTTCATCTTAGAATTCCAATTTTTAATCACAATTTTCCATTACTTACTGCTCCAAATAGACTATTACAAAACAGAGATTCATTTCATCCATTAAAATTTCCTAGGAAAATCTCCATTTCCAAATGGTGCTTAAATATAACAACTACGTATTAAATATCATAAAGCTAATCATACATTATACAATCTAGGTTCTGTTCTTATTGATCTGGTCTTTCGGAGAAAGTAAGGTTTCATTTCCAAATTATTCTTTTCAAATACTGGTATTGGGCATATCATTGAAGACCTCTCTAAGCCACCAATTATTTATCTGCAAACAGGGATAATAATGTGACTCCACAAATGTTTAAAAGATCAGATAACATTTGAAACAATGATACTATGTGTAGCATCAAAACTGGAATAAGACAGAAATACAATGAATGTGATTTCCTTCAGGTTTCTTTTATTTTCATCTTCATGGTATACTTTAACACTTTAACGTATAGATAATGGCTAAATGGGGAGAAGACTTGGAAGGTAGGGGCAATCACTTGACTTACAATGAATAAAAACAATTTATCATAAAAATCAAAGGATAGACATGAGTCTTCAACCCAAAACATTAAGATAATAGCATAATTAAAAGGAATAAGGCTATTTCACACCCTCAAACATCATTTTCACCTAGCATCTTCAATACTGATGTAAGAATGGAGATTTTCTGGTATCAACTGAGAACTCAGTTCATATGAATTAGAAAATCTTTAAGAAAATATATTTACTATATTTCTATTTAAGATAGTTTGGAGGAGTATATATAGGTGTTTTTACTGTGATAGATTTTGAATAAGAACTGGCATGAGCTAATGTATCAAGAATATCAATATACTATGGACCCTTATGTTGATCAAAGAGAACTGAACAATGCATTCAAAGTCCCATTTCATAACATTTTCTTCTGCCTCAATCATAGACCGATACTCATTCTGTTCTATACATACCTCCTGGTAGTTGTATCCTGAAATTTAGATCACATCTATATAATTTATTTACTCTTGAAAACATCTCTGTCTTCATGATGGAGATGATACAGCAGTTGGTTGCAATGTTTAGTCCCAGTTAAAGGAATAAAGGGAGAGGGAATATATAGGTATCTTTCTTTGCTTCAACCACTCAAATACATACACACACACACCCCCCACTATGACATCAGAAGCAAGGGTGCAGCTTCTAATGATCCATTAGTGGTTGCCTGAAAGTCTGAGTTGAGATGGATTCTAAGGCCTCATCTGAATTCATAGGGAAAGAGTGGATTAATGATATCTGACATGGGAATGTAAGGGGTAACAGCTGTGTATATGTCAAGCTTTTTGTTTTAGACAGCTTGAACAGTCATCATGTTCTTTGACTTTAACTATAGTGCACACACACACACACACACACACAAAAGGCATAACAAATCTTAGTCCGTCCAAATATGTTTCTCCAAAGACTTACTATCATTCTAATGTATCCAGAAAGCTCCAAAGGTCAAAAACAAGAAAAGACAAATGCAAGAATCATTTGGATTGTCTACTGACCTACTTAAAATTATGAACACCATGGGATCATTAAGGAATTAAGCTGTAGGTATCATTCAAAACTCAAGTAGAATTAGTGGATTAAACAAATACCCTCTTAGCAATTATCAGAGGACCCAACAGGGTGAGGTGTGATGTGGAGAAAAAAAAAAGTTTAGAATACAGAACTGAGCCTTGCCATGATTGAAAATTAAAGGCATCACAATCAGATATAGGAGATAGGATTAGGACTTCCTTGATGGTCCAGTGGTTAAGAATCCACCTTGCAATGCAGGGATCACCAATTTGATCCCTGATTGGGATTGAACTAAGATCCCACATGCTATGGGGCAACGAAGGCCATGCACCACAGTGAGAAAGTCCATGCACTGCAACAGAAGACCTTGTGAGCTTCAGCTAAGACCCAAAGCAGCCAAAAAAAAAAATATAATAAAATAAAGAAGACGGGTGAGAGCTGAGTAGGAAAAAAAAAAAAAAGACAAGTGGTGGGAGAGTGTGGAAGATACATTTAATTTATTTGAATATTCTGCCCAAGGTGGGTTAATTCAGTGCATGCCTACACCATCAACTCAAGATTAACTGGAGAAGAGAAGATCAAGAATATCCCAATTCATCAACAAGTTGTACCTTTCTGATTATCGCTAATGGCCTCTTATCATTGCTGTTTTCCTCATTCTTCTGAAACAATTTCCTGACTTGGTCTCCTAAAATACCATCTCTTACCCTCAAACTACTCAGCTTCTGAAACTATATTCTCTTGGAAAAACTGGCTTAAAGGAAAGAAAAAAACATTTGCAGGTGGTAACAGCTTTTATCCAATCATCAGTATTTGACTAAAGGGCAATCAATTGTTATAATTTCCCCCACATATATTTTTAGAGCCAAGAAGCACTGGCATTTTGAAGTCAGCCCATTAATGATTAAACTCAGTTTCCTGACAAGGGAAGAATAGATTCTAACTGGAGTGGGTGTTTTTTCATCACTCTAGAATCTTACAACACTTTAAAAATAGCCAACCTCTGTGGTGATTGAAAAGAGAAGGGCCACGTGTGTACTCCAGGGCTGCATTTCTGTGTTCTCAAATGCACACCTGCTCTTGACCTGCCTTTTGAACTCCTCTGGATTTGTGAGTTTGGTTCAGGTGTTCAAGGAGTCTTAACCTACATTATTCATAATAATGGAGAAATTTCCATTCTTTTTTCTCCGTGTCTATCAGCTGTTAGACATATTTAGCTAAAAATAGTTGTCATACACTTTTCAGGTAATGCTTTTTTTTCCCCAGTGTAGCTTTCTTACTACATTTGGAAAACCTGAAAAAGTTTAAACATTTTATATATGTTCATAGCACCAAAAAGAGAACTAGTTAATGAAACAGTCTAATTAATCAGAGATTCAGTTCATACATTTTCTATATTTTTAGGTTGAACTGTCAGTCACATGCCTTTGTCAGTCTTGATAAAAACAACTACAGATGACTTTGACATTTGAAAGTGAGAGATAAATTGGCTGGATGGAAGAGAGACATATCCCGAGACAAATATTTAGAAAATGATTTTTCCCTATTGATATACTAACTAAAGTTAATGTTGTAATTGCAATTTGGGAGTTAATTTCCTTTTAATAGCTGATACTTCCATTTCTCTGGTCAAAATGACTGTCAGAATGAAACTCATAATCCAAAATGTCTGGTAAAGACCATTTTCTGTGTCCTCCAACTGTATTATGAAAGTAAGGATTTCTTTTCTTCCTTGCTCAGATTTCAAAAAAGAGATTAGAGCAAAATGAATTATAAAGTACCTAAACTGTTCCAACAATCACATCTCCATTCTGGCAAATTTAGTAAATGCCTTTTATCTCTCCACTGAGATGTTTTTACTATAATGAAAAACCCAATGAAATGTTTCCTTATTAAGTCTATTATTCATCTCCTATGCCTCCTCTACCTTTAAAGTAGTAACAAAAAGGGCACAGTGAAGATCCAATTTTCATTTTGCATTATAACATCATATCAATTAACTCACCATCTATCAGTATGCAGTGAATAGTGTGCCCACTTACGTATGTATAGAATTGCTTGAGGCCTTTCTGGGATGTGTGTTTTAGGATTATTTTGCAGCATTAAACTAACCAATAAGAAGGAAATAAAGTTTTAAAATCTCTATGGGACTTTTATTATCCCATCCTTTATTTTCATGTATTTTAACATGGAGTGTCACCAAGGTAACTGGAGTCAGGCTGCATGGCTTTCAAAGTGCCCTTTACAATTAACTCCTATCTATGACACTGAGGCTATGACTTGGGTGTGACCACCATACATATGACTTCCTGCTTTGGCAGGAGAACTTCTTAGAATAAATCCTCTTAAAAAAATACATATATATATATAAGTAGAGAATTTAAATTTATGAAAGACTACAGCTATGACTCGCATTTTCACAAGGTAAACACTCAGATTCAGGATAGGTTTATGTTACTCATCCTTTTAAATTTAAGGTAGTCTGTGACTACAATCGGAGAAGGCAATGGCACCCCACTCCAGTACTCTTGCTTGGAAACTCCCATGGACAGAGGAGCCTGGTAGGCTACATTCCATGGGGTCGCGAAGAGTCGGACACGACTGAGCGACTTCACTTTCACTTTTCCCTTTCATGCACTGGAGAAGGAAATGGCAACCCACTCCAGTGTTCTTGCCTGGAGAATCCTAGGGACGGCGGAGCCTGGTGGGCTGCCGTCTATGGGGTCGCACAGAGTCGGACACAACTGAAGCGACTTAGCAGCAGCAGTGACTACAATATATTTTATAAAATATTATTTTATATTGTTATTTATTTACTTTTAAACGTACAGAAACAAAGACAGTTTTATCTTTATGTTTTCGTTTTTTCTTCCTTAGGTACATATTCCAGTCACACAGAATTTTCTATCTCAGCTTTATACTGAAACCTCTATTCTAACATATCTTGGAGCCATTCATTTCTGTATGTGAAAACTCAGGGGAATGGAAGGGAACTTCATAAAGTCTGTGGGGTGTGAATTCTTAATTCTGTGAAAATGCAAGCAGTCTAGAAATCAATCTGTTTCTGAAACAGTTTGGATACTTCTGAAAGAAAGTCCTTTTGCAGAAATTACTGCTAAATAAATACAGATATGCAGTCCATCTCAAAGACTTACCTACCCTTTTTGCTGAAAATCTAAAATATTGTGCAGATAATGACTATGTTGCAATACACATTTTTGGGGCGAGAGAGAGTCGGGCATGTTTCCTTTGTTCTGAAGAACATTTTTAAAATGTATTTTACCCTGTGCTTCTGGAATTGGCATAGATTGTTTAATACATTTATATATTTTCATACTTAATGATCTTTATGGAAGGTTTTCTGCTTACAGCCTTGGTTAAACATGTGTCTCCTAACAAAATTAAAATGCATAAGATGGAATATCCTTGGCACTGACATTTCAGAAGTAACTTTTTTTTTTTTTTGCTTTTGCCTTTGGGAGTAAACAAAATAAAACAAACAATTTTTCCTAATTGATTCAGATGTTTCAAAAGAAACTGCTTCATCCTGCAATATTCAGGAAAGGATGAGATCAAGACAAACTTTATTTTGCAAAGGAAGCAAGTGCAGAGAACATCTGTGTTATTCATCGAAACTGAGAGAATAGTCCAGAGTTTATGCTATCCTAGAGAGACCAGTGGAGAAGGCAATGGCAACCCACTCCAGTACTCTTGCCTGGAAAATCCCATGGACGGAGGAGCCTGGTAGGCTGCAGTCCATGGGGTTGCTAAGAGTCGGGCACGACTCAGCGATTTCACTTTCACTTTTCACTTTCATGCATTGGAGAAGGAAATGGCAACCCACTTCAGTGTTCTTGCCTGGAGAATCCCAGGGATTGGGGAGCCTGGTGGGCTGCCGTCTATGGGGTCGCACAGAGTCGGACACGACTGAAGCGACTTAGCAGCAGCAGCAGCAGAGAGGCCAGAGATTAAGGGAATGAGAGTTTCCTAGGATGAGGATTGAAGGTGTACACCATATGATGACATTACAGGATAAAAAGGAAGAAGGATGCTTAAACTGATCGGGTCTACTTAGGTGACTCAGGGGTAAAGAATCTGCCTGCCAAAGCAGGAGACACAGGTTCCATCCCTGGGTAAGAAAGATTCCCTGGAGAAGGAACTGGCAACCCACAACAGTATTCTTTCCTGGAATATCCCATGGGTAGAGGAACCTGGTGGGCTACAGTCCATGGGGTCACAAAAGAGTCACACATGACTGAACAACTTAACAACAACAATACCAATTAGGTACCCAATCCAGACCATTCACTTTAAAGATGGGGCAGAGAACTAGAGCTGGGAAAGTGATTTCTCTACATACTGGAGTTAAAACACAGGTTTTCCATTACTTATGTTATCCATCAAATTTATCCATTTGTTTAACTGTTAGAAGACACAAATCCTTACAATGCAGTAAAAATTATATTCATATTATTTGTTTAGGACAACACATTTCTATCTAAATGCAGGTTGTGGTACCACACTGAAGGAAAGATTGACTACCTATGATATTACTACCCCAAAATTCGGATTTTATTTTAGGAGTGTACAGAGCTAACTGTTATGGGATCTTGAAGAAGACATATGAGTCTAATAGAAATGGGAAATTCTAAAGCTATAGTGTTCAGTATGTTAGCAATTAGTTGGGTGTAGCTATTTAAATTTAAATACAACTAACTAAAATTTTTAGGAGACTTCCCTGGTGGTTCAGTGGCTAAGACTCCCTACTCCCAATGCAGGGGACCCAGGTTTGATCATTGGTCAGGGAACTAGATCCCACATGCTAGAACTAAAAGTTCACATGCTGCCACTAAAGATCTGTGTGCCACAATAAAGATGCAGTGCAGCCAAATAAACAAACAAATATTTTTTAAAAGATAAAAAATTTAGTTCCTCAGTAACATTTGTTCAGCACATTTCAACTGATCAATGGTCACATGTGGCTAGTAAATAGCCTATTAGGTAGTGTAAAACTGCACAACATTTTCATCGTTACAGAAAGTTTTGTCGAAAAGATCTGGCCTAAAGCATGCAGTATTGAAGAAAGGGTCATACACTAGGAGTTGCCTTGAAAAACAAGAGCACTAAGAAATTTGATTGCTTTTGGGAAATAGTATGATTTTGTCTTAACCCACTTATGTAATTCTGCTTTATTTTTAGCATCAATGACAGGAGTAGGCTGAGAACAGACATATATTCTGGATACGCAATAAGCTTTAACATGTCAAGAGCACGCCATACTAGTGCCAAGTTTTAACCAACGATAGTCATTGTTCTGGGACAAAGGTAACCAAAGAAAGTGAATAGACTGGATCAATTTTTACTGAAAAAGTTCAAGTCTCATGGATGAGAACTGTTAAATATTAAATTCTTCTTGCAGTGACATAGAAAACTTGAGTTTGATCCCTAGGTAGAGAAGATCCCCAGGTCAAGAAGATCCCCTGGAGGAAGGTGTGCAACCCACTCCAGTATTCTTGCCTGGAGAATCCCATGGACAGAGGAGCCTGGAGGGCTAGAATCCATAGGGTCACACAAAGTCGGACATGACTGAAGAGACACGCAGGTACAGTGTGATGCAGTAGGCAAGAGTATATGATTTAGAGCTGTGACAAAAGCTTTGAACCCTAGCTCTGCACAGTGTGGCTGAGAAACTTATGTCAGTAAATGTACACTTTCTAATCCTCAGTTTACTCATTAGCAAAATGAAGACAATAGTGACTGATATTCACTGAGATGCTATAATGAGACAGATGACTGAAAAATCTCCCAATTTTATCTAGCATAGAGTAGTATCAATAGCAGAGAGTTAGAAACTTAGTAAATGTTGGTTATCTTTTTATTTTATGGATCATTAGTAAAATTATACTCATGAAGATAATGTAAATAATGTGTGAAAACTGTTTATAAAATAAGGTTAAGAGAGAAGTTACAAATAAAAAGCTATGCATCCTCACAGAATTACCATATGACTCAGCAATGTCTTTCTTAGGTATGTGCCCCTCAAAATTGAAAATAGCTACTCAAAAAGAAAAAAAAAAAAAAAAAAGCTTGTACACAAATATTCATAGCAGAACTATTTATAATAGACAAAAGTGAGAGTCAGACACCACTTAGCAACTAAACAACAACAACAAGATGAAAACAACCCAAGTATCCATCAGCAGATGAATTAATAAACTGTGATACAGCCATACGATGCAGTAGTATTCAGCCATAAAAGTACTGGTACCTTGCAGAGTAAATAAGCCTCAAAAACCTTTTGCTAAGTGAAAATAATCAGACACAATGGGTCACCTACTGTAGGATTCCCCTTTCACGTAATATCTGGTTGTAAATGCTGAGTGCAGGAGGGAACATGGGTATATCAGTTTCCTAGGTCTGCATAATAAAGGACTTACAATAAAATGTATTGTTCCATTGTTCTCAAGGTGAGAAGTCAAAGTCAAGGTGTCAGTGGGGCTGTATTCCCTCTGAAACCTGTAGGGTATCCTTCTTTGCTCAGGCCTAGCTTCTGCTGGTTTGCCCACTATCTTTGATCTTGATGTTTGTCCACATCTTGATCTTGTCCACCATCTTTGTTCCTTGTCTTGCAACTTCTTAATTCCATCCTCTGCCTTTGCAGTCACATGCCATTGCCTCAATGTCTCTATCTTCACATGACTGTCATCTTACAAGAACACAGGTCATACTGGATTAGTAGTTTTGTCTACTCAAGTACAACCTCATCTCAACCTAATTAATCACAACTGCAACAGCCTTCTATCCAAAAAAGACAGCATTCTGAAGTGCCAGGGATTCGAATGTTAATAAAAATTTTAGGAGGGGGTGGAGATGGGAGGATATAATTCAGCCCTTAACAGGGAGTGACTGCTTAGTGAGTGCAGGGTTTTATTTTGGCAACATGGACACATTTCAGAATTTGAGAGAAGTGATGCTTGGATGATATTGTAAGTGTACTGAATGTTACCGAATTGTTCAACTTTAAATGGTTGATTTTGTGTTATATGAGTTCCATCTCAATATAAACAATATAAACAGTGTTATAAATATATCAGAATATTTTAATGCAGGATATAAACAAAGGTGCTCCTTTAAAGAGGAAAAAGAGGTCTTCATATATTATAACACTTTCCTGAACCATTATCAATTATGTGTAGAATGCCCTAGATCAAACATGAGAAGGGCAAAGCTAGAAAAAGGAAAAGCTAAATCATTTTAAAGCAGAATAAATTTTGAGATCCTTGGATATACAGAAGGGGGCAGAAGCATCAGCAAAATGGGAGAGCTAGATGTAAAGGAGAAACATCATCATAGAAGGGAACCCTTGCCAAGAAAGGTCTAGTAGTTTTAAGAACAGGGATGTGTAAAGTTCATTATTCACTTCTTTATTAGGCAAAACTCCACTATTAAGTTAAAGTCTATCAGAAAAACCTGCGCTGTGATTGACGTTTGGGGAGAATCTGAGACTAGCACCAGGAGTGAGGAAGAGAGGAATCCGGAAGGAAGAAGATCCAGAAGATCAGGGTGAATAGAGATGAAGAAGAGAGGCCATGAGAAAACCCGTCCCCGAGAAGGCACAGAAGAGAGAAGGACGCGCATTTCCCAAGGTCATGGGAAAGTGGGCTGAGAAGCTCTCTCACCTACACAGGTCTATGGCTTCCGGTCTTACTAAGCTACCTGGGAATGCTATCAATATAAACAGAAGGAAGCTTTTAATTATTTAATGACACTATTCTATTTCACATGACTAAGTTACTCTTACTACTAGAAAAATAAAACTAAGGTATGTCTTTATTTTTTTGTAACAAAAACAAAGCGATTAAAGAAGATAGGCTCTTATTTAAAAAAAATGGATTTCTCAAATACATGGAGTCTGAAGTGCATGCTATCTTGTTATTTGTAAGAAGCAAAGAGTCATCTGTTCATAATACTTTCAGAAAAAGAGAAAGCGCTTATTAAATGAACACAAGAACAAATCCAAATATCTTGCTGCTTTATTTATAATGTTTTATTATTTTAAATATTAACTTGTGTATAATTGTATGGAATCCCACACAATTTGGTGACAGGAACGTGAGTGCTGAGAAATTCCCATCTCTTCCAGCTATGACATTCTGAAAGCAATTTTCAGCTGTGCTTTTTCTTATTTGTTTTTTTAAGAGAGCACCCCAGACCAAAAATTGCTTAGGAATGAAAGGACATCCTAGAAAGCGAATAAAGCATTTACATGTTGATGTCCTGATCCGACCACCAAGAACCACAATTTCATGTCTCCTGTGGGTCAAGGGCTGCTTCTCAAGAAACATGAGGAGAACAATCCACAAGAACTGCTTCAGCACTTCCATTTTGAGCCAATGTTCTCATCCAAAAATGCTATCCGTTCCTGAGGGACAGTTATTAAGTAGCAGCAATTTGAGCTTCACAAACAGAAAAACAAGAAAAATTAATCTGAGGAACAAATGATTTCTTCTGAGAGAGGGTTATTCACGGCTTGTCATCCTTCAATGAGAAATATGATATTTTGGACCATCGTTTGCTACGTTCAATAGGTTCTAAGATGTAGGAACTGAAGGTAATCATCACAATGCAGGGAAGAAGATGGAATTATTATGTAGCTTAAACAGGGCATAGAATGGTGAGCAGAACTAATTAGATCCTTTGCATTCAATTCCACTCTCTTCACTTGAGTAGCCTTCCAGCCTAAGGCTCATTGGTCCAACAACAAACCAACAATCCAACAAACCAACTAATTCACTTTCACCTTCAGTTGGCTAACCAAGAATGTCATGTGTTTCCAAACATGTAGAAGCTGGCTTCCTTGGAAGTGTCCAACTGTAATATTCCAGGAAAGTGTAGAGGTTAATTTACTATGCCAAATAGAAATTCAAACTACAAGACATTCTCTCTCTAAGCCAGTAAATATGACATGTATTTCTTACTTCAACAGTTCCCCTTGCACAAAAACTCTTTCCTGAGTTTTCCCATCTCACAGCATCACAAGCCGTCCAGATGCAAGCAGCTGTGTAACTGCCATTGGTGCCCATGAGGCAAGAGATAGATGGACCCCAGACTGAGCAGCTGCAGTCTCCTGCTGAATCTTCAAGAAAAAGACAAAGCCCTGCTTAGATAAAAACTAAATTGATGCTTTTGAACTGTGGTGTTGAAGAAGACTCTTGAGAGTCTCTTGGACTGCAAGGAGATCCAACCAGTACGTCCTAAAGGAAATCAGTCCTGAATATTCATTGGAAGGACTGATGCTGAAGCTGAAACTCCAATACTTTGGCCACCTGATGTGAAGAACTGACTCATTTGAAGAGGCCCTGATGCTGGGAAAGATTGAGGGCAGGAGGAGAAGGGGACAACAGAGGATGAGATATTTGGATGGCATCATCGACTCAATGGACATGAGTTTGAGTAAATGGGAGCTGGTGATGGACAGGGAAGTCTGGCATACTGCAGTCCATGGGGTTTCAAAGAGTCAGACATGACTAAGTGACTGGACTAAACTGAACTGAAGGTGACTACATTTTTCTCATTCTTGTGCTCAAGTGGAGTCCCCAGCCCACATAATTGCAGGGAAGATCTTCAGGGGTCAAAGAATGGAGGGTGCCAGCTCATAATATGTCCTACCAATTTCCCAGAAACCATTGTGCTAGAATTTATCTTGGCTAAAAGATACATGTACATGTCAAGGAGAGCTCTGAGTCATCCCAAATAAGGGCAAGGACAAGATGACTGGCCAGAGGGAACCTGGAAAGCTGCCCCCATACAAGGGATTTAAGCCACCCCTGTGGAGCATGACTCACTCCAAGTCTGCCTGCGTACTCTTCTGCATATACTTTGCTTCTAACAAATGCTTTATTTACTTCACAATTTTTGTATCTGTTGAATTCTTCCCTCCAGGAAGACAAGGACCAAAGTCCTGCTTAAGCCACTTCACCCCACACAGCCCCCTGAGATCACCCACAGCTCCTGGATCTGGCTGTTTTCCCAAACTGCACCATCACAGCCCTTTCTTGAGACTCACCTCTCAGGGTTCATCTTTTGACCCAGGAGTCCTTTCTTAGAATCAAAGTAGAATCAAGGAAGAGTCAATCTTTCCCTGAGGTTGAAACTATAGACTCAGAGACTTTGGGCAGCAATATTTCTCTCCAGGGTGATTAGAGATAAGGAGGGAATTAGTGTGGCAAATAAGAGGAAAGTATAAAGCAAACATACAGATAAAATCAGAGACTAAAAATAGAAATGTGCCTTATAGCTATTCATGAAATCTCTTGTGAAAATCAGTCATGAATTTCAGGTACTTTTTTTAAAAGATATAATGGCATCACTATGATATGTTTTATGTCTTCCCTTAGCTTATTTGACTTTTGTTCATTTTGCTGGTAACCAAAATATATTTTAATGAATCCAACCTCATATTCCAAGAACCACTGTGTGTCATTCTCCTGCTATCAAAAATGGAATCTACAGAGCAGGGGATGGGGAGGCACAAAATACTGGATATAGTACAGGCTCAAGGATGTATTGTACAACATGGGTATCTTAGGCAATATTTTGTAATAACTGTAAGTGGAAAGTAACCCTTAAATTGCATAAATTTTTCTAATGGAATCTATACAAGACTTAGGTTACATAGAAATGCAGTTATTCAACTTAAGAAAAAAAGAATTATAATAATGAGAAAAGCAACAGTGAAGACAATGGATGTAACAGGTACTAGTTTGTACAATAAGACAAGGTACTCTTGCATCCTCAGGTGTCTTATGTGAAGATGCACTGTCTTCTTTCCAGGTGATGCAAAATCATGCATATTCTCACCAAATATCCGGCCAGGGGAAGAGTTTCATATTCAAGAAAATCATAATATGAATTTCTCTCAAATGAAGCCAGGTGATAAACTATTCAGACTTGTTGTTCAGTCACTAAAGCATGTCTGACTCTTTGCAACCCCATGGACTGCAGCACACCAGACTCCTCTGTTCTCCACTATCTACCGGAGTTTGCTCAAATTCATGTTCATTGAGTTGGTGATTCTATCTAACCATCTCATCCTTTGCCACTCCCTTCTCTTTTTGCCTTCAGTCTTTCTCAGCATCAGGGGCTTTTCCAATGAGTCAATTCTTTGCATCAGGTGGCCAAAGTATTGGAGCTTCAGCATCAGCCCTTCCAATGAATATTCAGGGTTGATTTCCTTTAGAATTGACTAGTTTGATCTCCTTGCAGTCCAAGGGACTCTCCAAGAGTCTTTTCCAGCACCACAATTTGAAGAGGTCAGCTAACTGTATGATCTATGGGCCAAATCTGGGCTGCTACCAGTTTTTATGAGTAAAATTTTATTGAAAACAGAGTGCTTTAGCACTACAACAGCAAAGCTGGGCTGTTGTAACAGTGATTGTGTGGCCTACAATTCCTCAATATTTACTATCTGTCCCTTTATGCGAACACTTGCTGGTCCCTGATTTAGACCAACTTCATGAAACTAAGGCAAGATTAAAAAAAATAATAATAATAAACACATCTTACCTTTTCCTATTTTGTGCCCCAGAGAGACATCTTGAATGGATAATAACTCTCTTTTAAAGTGGGCAATATATAAATACATAGCTACAAATTCTTAGCTAGTGTGCTAGGAAGACATAGATAATTAATGAGCATGGGAAATTAGATATCTTTGTTCTCTTTGGGCTAAGACAGTTCACAGATTCATGTGTTTAGATTCTCGGCTTTTCAAAAACACAAGCTTCTCACCATCTCGACACTCAACAAATATGCCCTTTCATGTAAAAAAGATACACTACACAGTATTATACAGAAGGACGCATGATAAATAGCTGCTTAAGCCATCACCTGGTTCAAATAACTGTTTACCCTAAAAACATGATTTAAAAAAACTAAAAGCTGTTTCTAAAATCCCAATAGTGGATTACCTCTGAGGAAAGCACAAACCTAAACTCTAATCCAAAGATACAAGATTGGAAGAATAATATAAGAAATGCAATATGGACTAAGTTTTACCTTTGGATGAGTATAAATCTTTTTCATATATAAACTATAAAGTACAGATAAAAGATTAAGTTGCAATATAATAGGAAGGAAAATTAAGATCAATTATAATGTGATTTGTAACAAGACATTTCTCTTTGGTCTTGATTTCTTTTTCTATCACAGAACTTCTAAATCTTGAGAAATTTCTCCAGTGGAGGGAGGGAAAAAAAAGTTCCATTTGTTACATTAATGAGGTGACTTTTGGAGAGCCTCAAGGTAACACAAGGATGGCAACTAGTTGCCTTGGCAACCAACTGTGAGATTAGAGGACTGAAAATTTTAGTGCTATCCTAGACCTCCTGGTGGAGAAGGCAATGGCAACCCACACCAATACTCTTGCCTAGAAAATCCCAGGGAGGGTGGAGCCTGGTGGGCTGCCATCTATGGGGTCTCACAGAGTCGGACGCGACTGAAGTGACTTAGCAGCAGCAGCAGACCTCCTGGACACTACTCTAATGGCAAAAAATGAAGAGGAACTAAAGAGCTTCTTGATGAAGGTGAAAGAGGAGAGTGAAAAGGCTGGCTTGAAACTCAACACCCAAAAATCTAAAACAAGATCACAGCATCTAGTACTATCACTTCATGGAAAATAGAAGGAGCAACAATGGAAACAGTGACAGACTTTATTTTATTGGGTCCCAAAATCACCGTGGATGGTGACTTTAGCCATGAAATTAAAAGATGCTTGCTCCTTGGCTGAAAAGCTGTGAACAACCTAGACAGCATATTAAAAAGCATACATATTACTTTGCCAACAAAGTTCTGTCTAGTCAAAGCTATGGTTTTCCCAGTAGTCATGTACAGATGTGAGAGGTGGGCCAGAAAAAAAGGCTGAGCACTGAAGAACTGATGCTTTGGAACTGTGGTGTTGGAGAAGACTCTTGAGAGTCCCTTGGATTGCAAGGAGATCCAACCAGTCTGTCCTAAAGGAAATCAGTCCTGAATATTCACTGGAAGGACTGATGCTGAAGCTGAAGTTCCAATACTTTGACCTTCTGATGTGAAGAACTGACTCATTTGAAAAGACTGATGCTGGGAAAGATTGAAGGCAGGAAGAGAAGGGAATGACAGGACAAGATGTTCGGATGGCATCACTGACTCAATGGACATGAGTTTGAACATACTCTGGGGGATGGTGAAGCCTGACGTGCTGCATTCCATGGGGTTGCAAAGAGTCATACATGACTGAGCCACTGAATAGCAACAAAGACCTCCTGGAAGGGGAGGGAGCTGGAGACTGAGTCCAATTACCTGAAGTTCCAATACTTTGGCCTTCTGATGTGAAGAACTGACTCATTTGAAAAGACTCTGATGCTGGGAAAGATTGAAGGCAGGAAGAGAAGGGAATGACAGGACAAGATGTTCGGATGGCATCACTGACTCAATGGACATGAGTTTGAACATACTCTGGGGGATGGTGAAGCCTGACGTGCTGCATTCCATGGGGTTGCAAAGAGTCATACATGATTGAGCCACTGAATAGCAACAAAGACCTCCTGGAAGGGGAGGGAGCTGGAGACTGAGTTCAATTACCAATTGCCAATGGTTTCGTCAGTCATGCCTATGAAAGGAAGCCTCCGTAACAGCCCCAAAGTATAGGGTTTGGAGATCTTCCAATTGCTGCACATATGGTGATTGAGGCAGAATGACCCTCAGCAGGGGCATGGATGCTCTCTGCCCTTTCTCCGTACCTTGCCCTATGTATCTCTTCCATCCAGTTTTTCCCAAATGACATCCTTTTCTAATAAACCAGTAATCTAGTAAGAAAAATGTTTCCCTTATTGTCTGAGCAGCTCTGGTAGATCAATGAAACCTGGGGAAGGGAGCTTTGGAATTTCAGATCTATAGTTAATTGGTCAGAAACACAAATCTCATGAAAAATTGGGGCCCCAGACCTGCGATCCACACAAACACACATATTGTAATGTGATATAGTTCAATTATCTGCGTGAGACTGTAGTAGTAAGCAAAAAATAAAAATATGAAAGGCAAAGACCTAAATGAATCCTTGCCAATTTGGACAGATACATATGGTCTGATCTTTATATAGAACAGACAGATCAATAACAGAGCAGCCCAAAGTCTCTGGTTGAAAGCCCAGGATAATTCTACTTTAAAAAAACAGAAGTAGCAAGAAATGTGGTCTTTATCTTTTTTTCCCCTTTATTTTTTTTTTCTATAAATACTAATACAGTTGGCTTTCATTTGCTGTAACAGAGGGAGAGGAATACAAAAAAGATATTTCCTTTTAACAACCCAAAAAGGTCAACAAAGTATAAAATGTCAAATCTACAAAGCTGGATAAGTGTGGTTAAAGCATGAAATGTTAATGATGTCCCTGGTTGCAAAGTTTCACAAAAAAAACATGTATATTTTCAATTATGCCCTAACTAAGACTACATGATCCCATTTGTCATCACAAAATGAATTGACTAGACACGTGATCTGGGTTGTCTTTCACATTTATGGTGAAGACCAATAGGACAATAACTTGACTCTGTCCGTGTTCAGTGTGTGGTTAAGTGACAGGGTCAGGCAACTTTGTGGGGTTCCTTCCTGATGAAGGGCTTTGGGACAAGCCAACAGAGTTTTGACTACCCTAGGTCTGGGAATCCCAGCTTCCCTACTGGTAAAAAAGTGTGAGGATATCTAACTTGGACTGTTGCTGTAAACATAGAAATTATTATTATTATTCTTTTCAGCAGAGTATTTAATATAAGATAGTCTTACAAAGAGGTCTACAATATGACCTCTGCATCCATTTAAAGACTTTAAAACCCAGCCAACACTTTCCTCATTATCCATCCTGTAACTCTTTCTCTATCCATCCATCTTTCATTTTCTTTAGTAACTGTGTTTTCTTAGCCCTGATTCTTTGCCATTCCTTTTTCTCAGACTTTCTCCCGTTCTAACCTCACATCTGGGGTTTCCCCGGTGGTTCAGTGGTAAATAATCCACCTGCCAATGCAGGAGACACAGGTTCAATCCCTGGGTTGGGAAGATCCCCTTGCGAAGGAAATGGCAACTCACTTCAGTATACTTGCCTCGGAAACACCATGGCCAGAGGAGCCTGATGGGCTATAGTCTATGGGAATGCAGAAGATTCAGATGCGACTTAGCAACTAAACATCAACAACCACCTCATGTGTACTTCACCCACCGTTACTGGCCAAATTCTACTGTCTGACTTTCCCGTGCATATTCCCTTACAGAACATGTTTAATTCATATGCTATATGATGCCAGAGTTCCCTCTTGTGCCCTTTTGTTCCCCTTTAAGCATTTAAATGGCACTTTAATCACTTGTTTTTTGTTTTTTATTTCCCAGTTAGATTATAAGGCAGCTAAAGACTGCATTTGCCTTATTAACCAGCACAACCTTGCTTTTGACTTATTGTGTGTGTGTGTGTGTGTGTGTGTGTTACTTGCTCAGTCCTGCCCAATGTAGCAAAGCAGATGGATGTAGTTTTGGAGTTAGGAAGCTGGGAGTTTGCCTATACCGACTGCACACTAGCCTTGAAACTTTGGCCAAATGAGTCAAGGTGGACCTGACCTATGAGGGCTCAGTTCCTCACCTTTGAGCTTACAGGTACATTGCCTCTGGGTGTGACTATAAGGCTTCAGTGAGAAACTTATGAACTGTTGTCTTCCACAATACCTAGTATCACTATTACTGTGATAGACAAGCTCAATTTTCTGATTAGTAGCAGAGACCACTCAAGGGTTCAAATAAACAGTCTTGAAAGAGGAAAGGCAGATAAATTGCTAAGGCAACACATTCGATGTCTAGTTCATTTTAGTCTACCACAGTGGCTTCCTAGCATTATGACAACAGACAGGATTTTCTGGGACTGCGATTTTATTCAGGGCCTTCCGTCAGAATGCATGTGATGCTAAGATGGAAATGATAACAGCTGAATTTAAACTGGAAACTAATCCAAAGTGACGGGCATATCCAACTTGCAAATCAGACCTGAAAGCCAGTTTCTCCAAGGTCTGCACCTGTGACAAGCGCACCTGATGCGCACCTCGGCTTGCCTCACCCCATCCGGAAAGCTCATTAGATTATGTGGCTCTGGCAATGCACCAGGGAAAGGGTTATGAAAAACCCACACAACTTCAGCATTTTGCATGATCCAGTGAGAGAAACTCACGCTAACTCATGAAATGCATCTCCTGTTAGCTGTTTTGCAACTTGCTGAGAGAAGAGATTTAGGTAAGGCTCCAGAATTTATGTCTAGGAAGCATTGGGGAAGAGTCATCTGGTTTTTAAGGAAACTTACAGGACTTGTCTTGAGAGTGTCTGCATTGCAAACATGTTGCTTTTACTTAAACTGTGTGCACACTGGGGGTGTCTGGGTCTGTTTGTAAGGATTAGGGAGGTCAGAGGAGTGGCGTGAAAAAAGCCCCACTAAGCTACCTCTGGGACGGGGAACCTGGTAGGCTGCCGTCTTTGGGGTCGCACAGAGTTGGACACGACTGAAGCGACTTAGCAGCAGCAGCAGCAGCAGCAAGCTACCTCTGCGATAGCACAATCATGTTGGAAAAGGAACAGGGGAGCTGTGTTTAATCACAGTGATCATTGGGCTCAGATTTCACCTATTAGAGACTGAAATTTCAAATTTCACTATGACCCCATTGTGGGACAGCCAATTGCCAGTTTCAAACATCAGAGTTTCACCCTCAGAGGGAGCCATGCCGGGCTCTCTTTATGGCAGAAAGTCCTGCTATGCCCACATTGTTAACACACCCCTTTAAAAGATTAGTCAGCAAAAAAAATCAGATGGGGATTTTCATTATAAGCTTGAGAAGATTTAGCTCTGCAGCCTTGAATCCAAATCAGCTCTAGAGGAGGAGAATTTCTTCCTATTTTCTATCCTCTGTGGACCACCCACAACCACCAAGTTTCAAGGAGAACAGGACTGTCTACTCCCCATGCCTATAGTCAGCACCGGAAATATCGTGTTTGATCATCTCAGGGAATTACTTCTGGGCTTCATAATATATAATCAAAGCTGCAATTTAAAAAGCAAGAAATTACTGTTTCTATATCTTATTAAAGATAAAAATTGAAACTATGTTTCATAATATTAATAATGATTTTTAAGACACCATGTTTTTCTGGGCCATCTTGGTCCCCTTCTCCCTGTACAGGATTATGTAAGTTACCTAGAAGAAAAGAACTTTTTGTTATTCTCTAAGAAAGTATTCTAGCTCAGAGACATGACATTTGTTTTGTCTCTCATACTACTTTAGCTTATTTAAGTTTGCTAAAAACAACTTTTGAGAATTAAAGATTGCTTTCAAGCACATAATCTCATTCAACCTTGAAAACAAAACCGTAGGGGGGGTGAAAATTATCCTTACTTCAGAATTAAGGAAACTGAGGTGTAAAAATTTGAAAAAATTATCTCTGAGCACATGGAACTTTCTGAAGCAAGTATAACCCAATGTTTTCCAGGAAATAAAGAAGGTAAGACAAATTTATGACAGATTCAAAAAGCTGCTCATTGACATTTCTATTAACTTTCAACAACAATAATGGCATCTACTACTGTTATTACTGAAGGCTTATCATGTACCAGGCACTGTATGATGAAAAACAAGACCTGTGCTCAAGGAGCTCCCATTCTCAAATGGGGATCAGACCAAATAAAAACAATCAGGCATCTAGAGAAGGTCAAAGTTATATAAAAAACCTAATACAGCCCTTTAAACTTCAGAGTAATTTATAGCTTTGAGAATAAATTCAAGTCTAATCTATCATCTGGATCTCCTACAATATAATGTGATAATCAACAGCCTTCATTGGAGATGGTCAACATTTTGAAGGGGCTGTGTAGTAAATGCGTTGGTGGTAGGTGGGCATTATGGTATACAGGATAGTATGTCTCTGGTATATGTGTCATTGGCTGAAAGTTATAAAAGCACAGTAATCTTTTTTTCCTGCTTGTCTAAGAACCTATATTGTATAGTCTAGCACAAATAATTTCATGGTTGGAAGAAAAGTTTTCAAATTCCTTAGCGAAACTTATAAAAAATCAAAGCAAATTATTCAGTGATGACAAGAATTTCCTATTATTATCATTATTTTTGAGCATCTACTATATTCTAGACATTTTATATATATTCTTTTTTGTAATAGGAAAAATCTTGGACCCAAGCTATTAAATTGACTCTTCTTATAGACTACCACTTCACTATTTTAGAGTATGAAAAAAGTGAAAGTGTTAGTTGCTCAGCTGTATCTGACTCTTCATGACCCCATGGACTGTAGCCCACAAGGCTCCTCTATCCATGGAATTCTCCAGGCAAGAATACTGGAGTGAGTAGCCATTCCCTTCTCCAGGAGATCTTCCCAACCCAGAAATCAAACCCAGGTCTCCCGCATTGCAGGCAAATTCTTTATCATCTAAGCCACCAGGAAAGCCCATTTTAGAGTATACTCATAACTAAATCAGATCTGACAAATAATATACCTTTGTTTGTCCAAAATATATGCTTAAACTATACAAAATGCCAGCTACTCTATGAGCTTTGAGGATATACTGCAATCAAGACAGGCCTATATACTTTATTTATGAACTTTATATTTTATTTGTCTATATGGACAAATAAAACAGAAAAAACATATATCCTGTAGGCTCTATGATATAGATAGATAGATAGATAGATATTTCCTTTAAGCCAAATATATATGTTATATATATATATATATATATATATATATATGTATATATATATGTATATATATGTATATATATATATATACACACATATATATGTATATATATATCAATTTGATGTCACTATTTCACTTTGATTCTCACTTTGAGAATCAGAATTGTAACATTTTTCATTAGTGTTTTTGGTAAACTAGATATTAAAAACTAGAACTCAAATCTCTAAGTTTAAAACAACACTTAAAAGAAAAAGAAAAATAGATAAAATAAAACTTAATCTTCAGGTGTCTTTTTATTCACTCTAAGTTAATCTTTCAAATTGTGGTATGGATGCAGATGAGAAGAAAAACATCTCTGTGTGACTCCTTAGAAAATATAGTATGGAGAATAAATAAAATTGACAGTTTAAGAGCCTAGAGAAATCCTCATGTTCAAGATTAGAAAGATTTGTATTCAAATTCTGTACCACCACTAGTAATGTCTTTGGGAAAGTTGCTTACTCCAAATAAGCCTCAGTTTCTACATCTGTGAAATGGGAATGATAAAAATAATACAAAGAACTATTTCCACCCGGTGCTGTGCTGATTACATGAACAAAGCATGCAGCCTGCTAGTGCAATGCTTCAGGGGTGGCTAGCATTCTCTATAGGTGGTTCAGACAGTAAAGAGTCTGCCTGCAATGAGGGAGGCCTGGGTTCGATCCCTGGGTCTGGAAGATCCCCTGGAGAAGGGAAGGGGAACTCCCTCCAGTATTCTTGCCTGAGAATCCCATGGACAGAGTACTCTGGTGGGCTATAGTCCATGGGGTCACAAAGAGCTGGACACCCCTGAGCAACTAACACACATACAGTTTGAAATCTGGATGTTCAGACTTTCTGTATCCAAAATCGCCACACCACCACATGGAGACTCCTAGGTGGCAGCCTGAGAAGCTTAACGATGGGTCTGTGTTATAGAACAGAATGCTGGCTCAGAAGGTAAAGAATCTGCTGCAATGTAGGTGACCTGGGTTCAACCCACGGGTCAGGAAGATGCCCTGGGGAAGGAATGGCTACCCACTCTAGAACTCCTGTCTTGAGAATTCCATGGACAGAGGAGCCTAGAGGGCTACAGCCCATGGGGTCCCAAAGAGTCGGACATGACTGAGTGACTTACAATACAGAACAGAATAGCTGCACCCACAATTAGCAAAGGAACTCTATTTCCGTCTCTACCACTGTATACAAGACAGAACCAGTTACTGCAAGGAATAAAGCATCTGGCAACCACTGGAAAAACAAGAGACACCAAATGTAGCTGCTTTTTAAAAAGAGAAAACATTTGGGGAGCGGGGGTAATCAGACAGGACTGTACAAAAATATTGATTTTTATACCCAACATTATGGATGACTTTATTTTCCAGAACACTGATTCAGTATCGGTCTGCTATGCAACATGAACTAGACAATTAATACAGTATTATTGGCTCACATGTCTAGGTAACTATCTCTGCCTAGTTGATTTCCTGTACAGCTGAAAAGAAAAGTTAATACTAAATCCTTATAACTTTTTTTTTGCATTCATTGAAGTCTCATTTGGAGATATGCATTTCTAATAAACGTATTTCATGCTTCATGTTTCTTCTAGTAAGAGTCAAAAACAATACATTTCCATCACTGAATACAGTACTTGTGAAAACTATATTTTAAGAATCAGTTTTGCGCCACTAATATAACAGAGCAAAATGTGATGTATATAAGAGTCCGATTTAGTGTACCATTCAAATTCCCTCCAGAAGGACCAGCACCAGCTATGGGCAGGCCAGTTGGCCATTAATAAAGATCAGGAAATAAAAGCAGAGAGTAAATGTCCAATATGAGAGCATGACTCTATCCAGGGGAGTTTAAAGGATCTCCTGAGAGCTCTGAACAAGTTAATCAAGATTTATGTATTGCACTTGGATTTTCTCCTCATGCCCCTACACTTAAAGAACAGAATAAATCTCATAGCCCAGAATCAAGCTGCACAGAGTTTGTTTGGTACAGTCTTTGATCACAGCTTCATTTAAACAAACATGTAAGGTTTTGATGCATTTTTCCAATAACACTCCTCATCCCACCATTCACTAGTTTGGCCAAGGAAACATTATTCTCTGCCTAGCTGGCCCAGATTCAGCCTGTGTGAGCTGCCCTGTCTAAATGGGCCATGGAGAATGAGAGCACAATTTTCCTACTCTAGGAGGAAGAAAGCTCAGGGATTATTTCCTCAGCTTCAAGGTCACACCGTTCCTCCCCTATCTGGGAAAATGATGTCCTTATCATTTTTTTCTTTCTCCCTCTGAAGAGCACCTACCCCTAATGCCTCAATTGTGGAGAAAGCACTAAAATTCAAAGATAAGAGGACTGTGTATACTTTGAAAAGTGCTCTGACCCAGCTGCACATTAGAATCACTTGGGAAGCTTTTGGAAAGTATAAATGCACATAACTCATCTCTAGAGATTCAGGTTCACTGGGTTTGCACTGGGGGGCAGAGCATCTGCTTCTTCCAGCTACATGGTACTGTATCCAGTGAAAGGATTGGGGGCATAGACAGCTAGGAGACAGGAGGGAAACACTGCTGTCTTTCTCTAAGTGGGTACTCAGTGAAGAAAGATGTGGAGGATAAAAGGATGCTTCTGTTTCCTTTAGAATGAACGAATGAATTCATTCAGAATGAATTCATATATTAACTATATAATGTTGAGAAGTCATTTAAATCATATTTTTACAAACAGTAATCAGTTTAGATATCCTTTTATATTCAGCCCAATAACTAATACAATAAAGATAGTCTTGTTAGTATAAAGTGACAGAATTTATACAAAGATTTTTTTTTTCAGTTGTCAAGAATACAATTAAACGATAAAGAAATCTACTCAAAAACTTCTCAGAACCAAGAAAAATATTTATATCAGAGATATTTTCAAGATTACATCTCTTATTCAAAAGTGTTTCCACTCCTACTAGTCTAATTCTAAAAAAAATATTTAATACACCACTTCTTACTAGAGCTTACAAATGAGGACACACTCAGTCGCTTCGGTTGTATCTGACTCTTTTCAATTCCATGGACTGTAGCCTGCCAGGCTTCTCTGTCCATGAGATTTTCCTAGCAAGGATACTAGAGTGGGTTGCCATGCCCTCCTCCAGGGGGTCTTCCCGACCCAGGGATCAAGCTTGTGTATCCTGAGTCTCCCGCAATGCAGGTATATTATTTACTGTTGAGCCACTGGGGAAGATCAAAAATGAGGACTCTGGTATCTAAAATTCATACTTCTGATCTGTTGGGAATATTGAGTCAAGATTCAAAACTTTGCAGATAATTTATCAAAATGCATATTGTGATCATCTTTTCAGCAGAAACAAATACTGAGATGCTATCTGAAGAATTAAATAAGGGGTTAGAAGTGTAGTTCATCTTGGTCTCATGAGCAATTTGTTGCTAGTCATCGGTGGTGAGTTTAGTCAAATCTTTCAAAACAGATCTTCATTGCCAATATCGTCACTATGTTTCTCTCTCAGTTGGGAGGTATATACATTATGATTTCTATCTAATCATAAATGCTTACTGCACATGAACTCACAGTGGTAGTCTAGGAAATAGCTTACTTCTACCTGAATCTCGCCATGACAGAGGTCCCTGTTTGGTTCTTGTTAGTAAACACAGCAAATGCTATGAAATTCCTGACTTTTTTCCCCCTCAGTGAACAAGCCCATTTTTGTCATCTTGTGTTAAAAAAAAAAAAAAAGGTTGTTTACTGGCCAGAATTTCGTATTTCATATCAGTCTCAAAGATTACAGTATATAGTTATTTTTTTTCCCTTTTAACATTAATGTTAAATGTTAGGTCCATGAATCAAGGCAAATTGGAAGTGGCCAAACAGGAGATGGCAAGAGTTAACGTCAACATTCTAGGAATCAGCGAACTAAGAGGGACTGGAATGGGTGAATTTAATTCAGATGACCATTATATCTACTACTGTGAGCAGAAATCCTTTAGAAGAAATGGAGTAGCCATCATGGTCAACAAAAGGGTCTGAAAGGCAGTACTTGGATGCAATCTCAAAAACGACAGAATGATCTCTGTTCGTTTCCAAGGCAAACCATTCAATATCACAGTAATCCAAGTCTATGCCCTGACCAGTAACGCTGAAGAAGCTGAAGTTGAACGGTTCTATGAAGACCTACAAGACCTTCTAGAACTAACACCCAAAAAAGATGTCCTTTTCAATATAGGGGCCTGGAATGCAAAAGTAGGAAGTCAGGAAACACCTGGCGTAATAGGCAAATTTGGCCTTGGAGTACAGAATGAAGCAGGGCAAAGGCTAATAGAGTTTGCCAAGAAAACGCACTGGTCATAGCAAACACCCTCTTCCAACAACACAAGAGAAGACTCTACACGTGGACATCACCAGATGGTCAACATCGAAATCAGATTGATTATATTCTTTGCAGCCAAAGTTGGAGAAGCTCTATACAGTCAGCAAAAACAAGACTGGGAGCAGACTGTGGTTCAGATCATGAACTCCTTATTGCCAAATTCAGACCTAAATTGAAGAAAGTAGGGAAAACCACTAGACCATTCAGGTATGACCAAAATCAAATCCCTTATGATTATACAGTGGAAGTGACAAATAGATTTGAGGGACTAGATCTGATAGACAGAGTGCCTGATGAACTATGGACAGAGGTTCGTGACATTGTACAGGAGACAGGGATCAAGACCATCACCATGGAAAAGAAATGCAAAAAAGCAAAATGGCTGTCTGAGGAGGCCTTAAAAATAGCTGGGAAAAGAAGAGAAGCGAAAAGCAAAGGAGAAAAGGAAAGATATTCCCATCTGAATGCAGAGTTCCGAAGAACAGCAAGGAGAGATAAAAAAGCCTTCCTCAGTGATCAATGCAAAGAAACAGAGGAAAACAACAGACTGGGAAAGACTAGAGGTCTCTTCAAAAAAATTAGAGATACCAAGGGAACATTTCATGCAAAGATGGGCTCGATAAAGGACAGAAATGGTGTGGACCTAACAGAAGCAGAAGATATTAAGAAGAGGTGGCAAGAATACACAGAAGAACTGTACAAAAAAGACTTTCATGACCCAGATAATCAAGATGGTGTGATCACTCACCTAGAGCCAGACATCCTGGAATGTGAAGTCAAGTGAGCCTTAGAAAGCATCACTACGAACAAAGCTAGTGGAGGTGATGGAATTCCAGTTGAGCTATTTCAAATCCTCAAAGTTGATGCTGTGAAAGTGCTGCACTAGATATGTCAGCAATCTGCAAAACTCAGCAGTGGCCACAGGACTAGAAAAGGTCAGTTTTCATTCCAATCCCAAAGAAAGGCAATGCCAAAGAATGCTCAAACTACCACACAATTGCACTCATCTCACACGCTAGTAAAGTAATGCTCAAAATTCTCCAAGCCAGGCTTCAGCAATACGTGAACCGTGAACTTCCAGATGTTCAAGTTAGTGTTAGAAAAGGCAGAGGAACCAGAGATCAAATTGCCAACATCTGCTGGATCATTGAAAAAGCAAGAGAGTTCCAGAAAAAACATCTATTTCTGCTTTATTGACTATGCCAAAGCCTTTGACTGTGTGGATCACAATAAACTGTGGAAAATTCTGAAAGAAATGGGAATACCAGACCATCTGACCTGTCTCTTTAGAAACCTGTATGCAGGTCAGGAAGCAACAGTTAGAACTGGACATGGAACAACAGACTTGTTCCAAATAGGAAAAGGTGTACGCCAAGGCTGTATACTGTCATCCTGCTTATTTAACTTATATGCAGAGTTCATCATGAGAAATGCTGGGCTGGAAGAAGCACAAGATGGAATCAGGATTGCCGGGAGAAATATCAATAACCTCAGATATGCATGTGACACCACCCTTATGGCAGAAAGTGAAGAAGAACTAAAGAGCCTCTTGATGAAAGTTAAAGAGGAGAGTGAAAAAGTTGGCTTAAAGCTCAACGTTCAGAAAACTAAGATCATGGCATCTGGTCCCATCACTTCATGGCAAATAGATGGGTAAACAGTGGAAACAGTGTCAGACTATTTTTTGGGGGGCTCCAAAATCACCGCACATGGTGATTGCAGCCATGAAATTTAAAGACACTTACTCCTTGGAAAGAAGGTTATGACCAACCTAGATAGCATATTTAAAAGCAGAGACATTACTTTGCCAACAAAGGTCCGTCTAGTCAAGGCTATGTTTTTTCCAGTGGTCATGTATGGATGTGAGATTTGGATGGTGAAGAAAGCTGAGCACTGAAGAATTGATGCTTTTGAACTGTGGTATTGGAGAAGACTCTTGTGAGGTCCTTGGACTGCAAGGAGATCCAACTAGTCCATCCTAAAGGAGATCAGTCCTAGGTGTTCATTGGAAGGAATGATGTTGAAGCTGAAACTCCAATAATTTGGCCACCTCATGCAAAGAGTTGACTCATTGGAAAAGACCCTAATGCTGGTTGGAATTGTGGGCAGGAGGAGAAGGGGACAACAGAGGATGAGATGGTTGGATGGCATCACTAACTTGGTGGACATGGGTTTGGGTAAACTCCGAGAGTTGGTGATGGACAGGGAGGCCTGGCATGCTGCGATTCATGGGGTCGCAAAGAGTCGGACACGACTGAGTGACCGAACTGGACATTATTAATGTGGATGGATTTGATTCTTTCCAAGGTTAATTCTTTCTCCTTCACCAGGATTTGAAATGAATCTCTCATGAACTTTTTGGTCCCTTCTAAGACGTTATTTGATGTCATGTCAGAGAGTCACACATCTTAAGTACTTGTATTTTAAAATAATCTCACATAATTGACCCCTTAACACATGGCGCACCATTTCACCTCTTTGTTGATCTCTTTTGGAGAAACAATGTTTTCAGGTTTTAAGCAAGTTTGTGGAATCTCTGCTTTTAGCTTTAAGGTGGGAAGATGTTACTCATATAGTCTATGAGAATAGACTAAATTGCAATTAGTCGATTGCAATTGGATATATATATCCATCTTTTAATGAAATTAAAAGATGCTTACTCCTTGCAAGGAAACTTATGAACAACCTAGACAGCATATTAAAAGCAGAGACATTACTTTGCCAACAAAGATCCATCTAGTCAGAGCTATGGTTTTTCCAGTGGTCATGTATGGATGTGAGAGCTGGACTAGAACGAAATCTGAGTGCCAAAGAATTGATACTTTTGAACTGTGGTATTGGAGAAGACTCTTGAGAGTCCCTTGGACTGCAAGGAGATCCAACCAGTCAATCCTAAAGGAGATCAGTCCTGGGTGTTCATTGAAAGGACTGATGTTGAAGCTGAAACTCCAGTACTTTGGCCACCTGATGCGAAGAGCTGACTCATTTGAAAAGACCCTGATGCTGGGAAAGATTGAGGGCAGGAGAAGGGGACGACAGAGGATGA
Organism: Okapia johnstoni; assembly: GCA_024291935.2. Classification (NCBI taxonomy): domain Eukaryota; kingdom Metazoa; phylum Chordata; class Mammalia; order Artiodactyla; family Giraffidae; genus Okapia; species Okapia johnstoni. The sequence continues at coordinate 9,276,110 of CM044325.1, read as the reverse complement.
AATGGTTAGATGGCATCACCGACTCAATGGACACAGGTTTGGGTGGACTCAGGGAACTGGTGATGGACAGGGAGGCCTGGCGTGCTGCGGTTCATAGGGTAGTAAAGATTCGGACATGACTGAGCGACTGAACTGAACTGAACAGAGCAAAAATAATTGCTATATTATTATCAATATGCTAAAAATTTTAATGTAAGAAGATATGTGCACCTTTATTAATTAAGTTACAATACCTAGTGGTAATTCAAACTATAGTAATTTCAAAGTAGTGATGAATATGAATGACATTTTGCGATATCTGGCACAACTCTAATATGATATGAAAACTAACATATTTTTATGAAAAAATAATGCAACTATGGTTTATTGCCTGCATTCACAATTGACATAAATGGTAATTTCTCTTAGATACTCATGGAAATGTATATGTGTGTATACATACTTGTGTATATATATCTATTATTTTTTTGCTATCTGGAGAACAACTGCTCCTGAATGCTACCACAAGTAAGAAGAGCATGAAGGATATCAGTAAGAAGTAAGATAATGGGTGGTCCTTGCCAAAGGGCCACAAAATAAGCAACATTCTTGCATTCTGAAAGCCTGAGTTCATGAACTTACTCCAATTACCCGGGATATGAAAAACCATACCTTTCTTTTGAGATTCAGTCTTTCTGTGAGTGACTCATTTTGCTCACTATCTGTAAGTATTATAACCCCTTGATACAAAGGGTCTTATCCAGTAAATATCACATCACATGGTTTGGTAGAACTCAAAATAAAATAATATTTCAGTGCTTTAAAATATTTACAGAGCTCCTATAAATGTAAAGAAGTGTCGTCCCTTCTCTAATTTTATTATCTTACTACATTAATTACAAAAGAATATATATTTTTTGTTCATTACTATATATCCTATGGGCTTTCCAGGTAGTGCTAGTGGTAAAGAACCTGCCTGCAATGCTGGAGCCATAGGAGACATGGGTTCAATATATGGGTCAGGAAGATCCCCTGGAGGAGGGCATGGCCACCCAGTCTAGGCAGGAATCCCATGGACAGAGGAGTTTGGCAGGCTGAACTCCATAGGGTCACATGAGTTGGACACAACTGAAGTGACTGAGCATCATCAGCAGCAGCAGCACATATTCTATACAACTAAAGTTTTGGGCACATATCTCATTCATTTCTGAGGCCACTGACAACTTACACACAAATACTTTTTCTTTGCAAGTTATTCGAAGGCAAGATATATTGGCTTTGGTGCTTTGAGTCAGAGCAATAAAAACCAAGAATTGGCACATGTCCTTCCTTCCCAAGAGACGGATGTGCGGTTGTTATTTACTGTCCCTGTGAGTTATGCGATTGAAGCCATTTTCAGCCTGAACCGTTTATTCTCATTTCATGTGACCTTCTATGTAATTGCTTTCATATTTGAGGTTTATTTATTTTGTATGTTTAATGGCAGTTGGAGTCTTCTTACTGGGCAAGAACCTTAAGAACAAAAACTTCTCAAAATAAAATTATTTGTATTTTAGATGCTAGTTTGAGCACCTTTGTGGGGTTTTGACAAGGCTTGCTGTCCATATAAAGGAGGACATCTTAAGATGAAATGTCACTATCTAAATGTCCATATTTTAATAAACCTGCCACTTGGTACCAAAACTTAAATATTACTAGAAATTAAAAAGGCATATGTTTAAAAATGACATTATGATTCTACTTTTAGTCTTATGTCCTCCATTTTTACTCTATACTGGGGGTCCACAGATGTTTTCTGTAAAAAGCTGGAGAGTAAATATTTTCAGCTTTGCAGATCATATGAGCTCTATCACAACCATTCAACCATATTGTTGAGAAGTAGTAAAAATCAGGAATGATTGTGTTTCAACAAAGTTTTATTTACAAAAATAGGTCACACATTGGATTTGACTAGACCAGGCTTTGGTTTGCTGCTGTATACAATTCCATGAATGATAGTTGTAAATAAGTTATTTTCTTGCCCAAACTCTTCATTAACTCCTTATGGGCATACTACTGCATGTGTGTGTGTGCTAAGTTGCTTTATTTGTGTCTGATTCTTTGCAACCCTATGGACTCTAGCCTGCCAGGCTCCTCTGTCCATGGGATTCTCCAGACAAGAATATTGGAGTGGGTTGCCAGGTTCTCCTTTAGGGGATCTTCCCAACCCAGATATAGAACCCAAGTCTCTCATGTCTCCTGCAATGGCAGGTGGCTTACTTACCACTAGCACCACCGGGGAAGCCATGGGCATGCTGACCAAATACTAAATTGCCGAAACTGCAACACTCTTGAGAATGAGAAAGAAGTGCTATTGACAATTGTACCAAGATGGCAAGTATCGATTATAACAGGTCCTGGCAAACCGGGACATATGATCACACAACCTATGCCCTATAGGGTAAAAAAACCCAAATACTTTAGCATAGAATTCACGGCCTTTGCACTATGACATTGCTCTATCTTTCCAGCTTTGTATCCCCAAATGCTTTCCATCTTCCTGACCATTTTGTATTGTTTTTCATGCCATTCTCTCTCTTTTTGGAAACTTCTTCTTTTTTCTCAGCCTAGTGATGTCCTACTTATCTAAGACTCATCAGATGCCATCTTTCCTGTGAAATACATCGCATTGTTCCACTCTCTGTCCTTGTTTACACAATTTACCATTACTGCATTTCAATATGGTAAGTCCCTTGCATACAAACCTTCAAGTTGTGAACATTCAAATGTGTGAATGTGTATGTCATAAGCACCAGGCATGAGTGCAATTGCAGCTAGCCCTCCATTTCCTATTGCTGACCATTCTTTACCTCTATTATTTCCCACCTTCTCTCCCTCCTCCAGTCAGTAACTCTTTTGGCCTGTTCATTCGATGCCAACCCTCAAAGCTTGGTTCAGTGAAGAGGAGTTTGTTGTATTAGGGGTATTTCCTTACCTGTGAGTCATGCCTCTGGGGTATAGGAATAAGTCTGATGGCCTTTGGAACTAAGTGTCAGTCTCATGGTGTGTGCCATTTTGGTCTCTTTTGGGGAACATTTTCATTTCTATTTCTTATTAGCTGTTTTCGTTTGCCTTGCACATTGCTACTAGTAATCAGACTTTTTTGGGTCACTTTTCAGTTCAACTATTTAGAAGAGCTTAAATAAAGTCTCTGGGATGCATCTCTAGATTTTCAAAAGAGAAATGCAACTTCCTAGTCTTGAGTCAATGGATGCCATCCTCTAATCAACTGTGACCAGGGAGAGGCAATGTTTTATCAAATGAACATGATTTTAGTGGATCACCCCTGTAGATGACAGCTACCTACTACAGGAGAAAAATGTGGATATAAATTGAACTGACATCCTAAAATATTTCTGTAATCATGTACCTATAAATTTTTATGATCAGTTAGAAGAAAAATTTATATAAACACTTGGATGCAGAAGGACCCTAAATTCATTATGCATTGCCATTCTAATCCAAAACAAACTCATCAACTCAAATGACCTCTCATCAGTCAACGGAGAAGACTTACATTCTGAGTTACAAGTGTACAAATCTATATCAGCATACAACTGTCTCTCTCTCTCTATATATATATATATACATATATATATAACATAATTTTACATATATATATATATAAAATAATTAGATACATAAGTAGAGCTTTGGCAATTATTCATGTTTGTATTTTTTTTCTTTTTTTTAAATGCTTTTAAGAAATATCACTTCTGTTATAGGAAATTATGCAAAAAGATACTATGGATGTGGAATCATTAATTTATGCTAGCTATTAGAAGATCACTACAGAAAGTGACTTTTTGTTATGGTATTCAAATCATTGGGAGATTAAGATTGACATATATACGTTGTGTGTATGTACATGTTAAGTCATGTCTGACTCTTTATGACCCCATGGACTGTAACCTGCCAGGCTCCACGTCCTTGGAATTTTCCAGGCAAGAATGCTGGAGTGGGTTGCCATTTCCTACTCCAAGGAATCTTCCTGAGCCAGGAAGACAGTGTCTCCTGTGTCTCCTGCATAGGCAGGTGGATTCAATACCACTGAGCCACCTGGGAAGTTCATGTATACACTAATATGTATAAAATAGGTAACTAATGAGAACCTACTGTATAGCACAGGGAAATCTACTCAATTTTCTGTGGTGACCTAAATGAGAAGGAAATCCAAAAAGGAGGGGATATATGTGTATGTATAGCTGATTCACTTTGCTGTACAGCAGAAACCAGCACAATGTTGTAAAGCAACTATATTCCAATAATTTTTTAATTGGAATTGAAAATCAAATAAAGTTGTTTCCAAAACAGTAAGCATGATATTATTTGTTCTTCATAAAGTAGCTCTATGAAATAAATGTTCTAAAATGATGCAGTGGAGAGTATGTTGCAAATAGTTGTTTTATAGAGATAATCCTATACCTTTGGACATGTTGAGTTCTGAAAAGCACTTTCTAGTTCTGTTTCAAGTAATGTTTGATTCTGATGTGAGAAATGTATATAATATACAATGTTTAGTTTTGTGGGAAACATTTTTAGCTACCGATTGAATTATTTCTGCTTTTTTGATAAAAAAATACTCTTTAACATACATCCCAAAGTGTATGTATTTTATCTTATTTTATGTCATATATAAATTTATTACTAGACACCACACTTAACACTCAAATGTACTCCTGAGCAGTGAATAATATAATTGTTAAGTTTAAAATTACTTTTCAGTACTTACCTAGCTAAAATATGGACACTGACACTTTTCAAGATTGATAATCTTCTTAGAGAAAGTAAATCTCGGCTTCACAAGAAATGAGAAGTACAAGATCTAAATTGCAAGATGTGGGTGGCTAATGGAGGCATTGTTACACAACCACCAGGCTATGGCCAGTATGGTAGGCAGCTGTCCTATTCCTATTATCCAAAGCCATGCTTAGAACTGTTGTTGTTCAGTCCCTGTTGAGCCCTGATTTTGGAGCCCAAGAGAATAAAGACTGCCACTGTATTTTCTTGGGTTCCAAAATCACTGCAGATGGTGACTGTAACCATGAAATTACAAGATGCTTGCTCCTTGGAAGAAAAGCTATGACACACCTAGACAGCATATTAAAAAGCGAAGATATCACTTTGCTGATAAAGTTCTGTATAGTCAAAGCGGTGGTTTTTCCAGTAGTCAGGTACAGATGTAAGAGTTGGACCATAAAGAAGGCTGAGCACCAGAGAATTGATGCTTTGGAACTGTGGTGTTGGAGAAGACTCTTGAGAGTTCCTTAGACAGCAAGGAGATAAAACCAGTTAATCCTAAATGAAATCAACCCTGAATATTCATTGGAAGGACTGATGCTGAATCTGAAGCTTCAAGACTTTGGCCACCTTAGGCAAAGAACCACTCATTGGAAAAGACTCTGATGCCGGAAAAGCTTGAGGGCAGAAGGAGAAGGGGGCAACAGAGGATGAGATGGTTGAATGGCATCTTCAACTCAATGGACATGAGTTTGAGCAAACCCCAGGAGATAGTGAAAGATAGGGAGGCCTGGCATTCTGCAATCCATGGGGTCACAAAAAGTCAGACAGGACTGAGGGACTGAACAACAAGTAGAGCCCTACTCTTTGCGACCACATGGACTGCAGCCTGCCACTTTCCTCTGTCCATGGAATTCTGCAGGCAAGAATATTGGAGTGGGTAGGCATTCCCTTCTCCAGGGGATCTTCCCAACCTAGGGATCAAACCTTGGTCTCTTGCATTGCAGGCAGATTCTTTACCATCTGAGCCTCCAGGAAAGCCCATATGCTTAGCATTAGAAGTCAGGAGTCCTGTGACTTATATTTGGTACATGTATAAAAGAGGATTTATCTATTTATATCCTCTGTTGTATGGCTCTTAATGACTTTAGGGATGCTTTAAAATGGAATTTTAAGTAGTTACATGGTTAAATAGACAGTATCATTAGACAACGCTTCAGAATTCATATTATCTGGTATCTAAATGAAGGGAAAGATAGCCAAGATGCTGAAAGGTTGCTTCTTGAAGTGCAGGCAGTCTCCCAAAGCTGAATAATCTAAAAAGCTGAGTCTACTTGTCCAGAGTACATATCATTCAAAACCACGTTCACTCCACAAATATATTTTGCCATCTATGATGTACTAGGTACCATGTTAAATAATTATTTAGGAAAGCCGTTATTGATTTCTCATCAACTTGAAATTCCTTGAGAGTGTCACTGTGCTTAGAATCACCCTATATTTTAGATGGCTGCACAATGGGAAACTGCACAGGGCTTGGCTGGGAAGAAGTAGATAGACCTCACACATGTCCATTCCTAAAGAACTGATGGTGTCTGGATATAAATTGTGCTACCCAAGAATGTGGGCAGCTGATGGAAGAAGCTGTGAATGGCCCATTTCTCCTTCTACAAACTTGAAGACTGCCTCACAAGATTTCAAACTGCTTCCAGAGATTTCAGTGGAGAAATTCATGTTACCAATAATTCTTGTTTTTCAGTCACTAAGTCATGTCTCATACTTTGGGACCCCATGGACTGCAGCATGCCAGGCTTCAGAGAAAGGCAGAGGGCAGGAATTTAGCAACATTCTTGCCTCCATGCATGCTAACTTGATTCAGTAGCAACATACTTGTCTGCGTGTGTGCTAAGTCGTTTCAGTCAAGTCTGACTCTTTGCGACCCTATGGACTATAGCCAGCCAGGCTCCTCTGTCCATGTGATTTCCCAGGCAAGAATACCGGAGTGAGTTGCCATGCCCTCTGCCAGGGAATCTTCCTGACCAAGGAATCAAACCAACATCTCTTATGTCTCCTGCATTGGCAGGCAGTTTCTTTATCACTAGAACCACCTGGGAAGCCCAATATACTCATTAGTGTGCCCAATTTCCTTCACGTCTCAGAAGAGCAGAGAACAGGGACTCTTTCTTTAAAAAATTAAGGACCAAAGATAGAGCCATTCCTTGGACACAACTTGCTTATTAAGTGATACAAAGAGTCTTAACATCTGTCTGCTTTCCTCCACTCCCATCTGCAACGCCAGCAACTCAATCCAAATGTTTATGGCTTAACTTAACTTCACCACTCACATCTGACTAGATTTCACATCGGAGGAGTGAATGCATTGAACGTTTGACATGATAAATATATAAGTGGCCAGATTCCATTTGAATGTCCATGTTTCAATTCTAAAGAAATGTTTAAATGGAGCTATGAAAGGTAACTGCTAGAAAGGTTCACTTTTATGCATGACATTAGTTTTTATTTTCCTTTTAGTGGCTACATAGTGAAGGTAAAATGCTAGAGACAATGCTGGCATGTCTCTAGGCCCAGTGTTTGGGACTATAAAAGCAATTCAATAACCCCTATATCTTTATGTTAGGGTGGATAGGTAAAACCATTTATTTTGAAAAGAAACAGTTCTGGTTTAAAAGCTATGTGCTATGTGACAGGTGTTTGGGATTATTATTTCTGATTCTTGCAAATCCATAAATGTGAATGTTCATTTGTATAAAGGAGATGGAGTGAATCAGACATGGAAACTGGTTTTATTTAAGTCTCATAATCTGTTATACATTAATTTTCAAACATATTGAAATAACACCTACAGAGTCCATATAAACTCTCAAGAATGCATAATTTTGAAATAAATTTCAGCTTCTAGATCTTCTGCACATCTGTTCTGTGGGTTCGTAGAAGGCAGATTCTGGATTAAGTATGAATCCAAAATGCTGATTTGATTTGATAGTAATGAATGTATTATAAGTAAGGTTTCTTCTTCAATATAGTATTTTCATTCATTGAACTATAACAACATGTTTTTAAAGTGTTTAAATTTTACATCTAAATGACAGTATTCAATCTATTGCATGTGGGTGTCCAAAGAGTATCCATGAAAATATATTTTTCCATACTTGCATTTAATGCAAGTTTAAAGCAGAATGTTGAACCAGTTTTAACCAACTAGGAAGCAGTTCTTTGCTGAAAAACAATTCTTACTTATTTGGAAATGTTGTTCCCTCAAGGAAACTAAATAGCACATTCATGACATCAACTCTCTTATAAAAAGAATGGCAAAGCGGTCTTTTATTTCATAGTGATAAAAAATGCTAATTTCTTCATTAAAATATGGAAATTTCTCCTGATTAACCAAATCTCAAACTTTTGGCCATGTTGAATGTTTATGATGAAATATCTTCTCTGGGTATTTCAAGGCTCTTGTGTATATTTATGAAATTCAAGGAAAATATATATGAAGCAGCAATGGCCCTATAAGGCAGGTGCAGTTTTCACACTAAAATACTTATCTGGTTTGATTTTTTTTCTCCTTCAGGAATTTTGGACTAAATGAACATGTCAAATATCTTTATTTAAGGCAATGAGCCACTATTAATAAACAATGAAATATTCTCCTATATGAAAAGTTTTGAATTCCTGGAGGGCAATTTGGCAATACTGATCAAAAACTGTAAAATTTAGTGTACCACATAATGCAGTTGGTCTTGTAGGAACTTACGTTAAGAAAATAACTTAGAATGTGCACAAGCATTTCATTAAAAGTATGTTCATTGTAGCATTAAAGTAAATCCTCAAGAAGAGAGTCAAATACATCCCAGAACATTTTTTATATACCCTGGAGATTCAGATGGCAAAGAATCTGCCTGCAATGCAGGAGACCTGGGTTGGGAAGATCCCCTGGAGGAGGGCATGGCAGCTGATTCCAGTATTCTTGCCTGGAGAATCCCCATGGACAAAGGAGCCTCGTGGGCTAAAGTCCATGGGGTCACAAAGAGTCAGACATGACTGAGCGACTAAGCACACACACACATAAGAATAAACCTCAGTTTTGTGAAAGTAAATTTCTTATCAAGGAAAGATGCTCATGTGTATTATTTAATGTGAATAAAATTCAAAAAGTAGTATTATGGTACGCTTTGATTTTATGGGTATAAATCTATTTGTGTATGTTCATCTGTGTGCAAGGATGTTTCTGTCAGCGTATAAACAAAACTGTGAACAATTATTTCCTCTGTTGGGTGAGTTTATGTGACTCTGTGTGTCTTTTGTTAAGTTTTTGTTCATATATCTATATATCTATATATATATCTATAGATATATATATATGTATATATCTATTTAATACCATTAAAAGGTATTCTTTATGAAAATAAATTTAGAAAGAAAAAAAAATCCAGAGCATATTACGATTTAAGAAAAATGAACACAGACAAAATACTTTATTTGAATCATGTTTCTTGGAAAAGAAAAACTGTACATAATTTCTATAGACTGTAATTCAAGCTAGCATTAGTTAAAAATCTACCTATTGTTCTCTTGGCATGTTCTGCATTCAGGCATTCCTATACTGACACCCCAGAAGCAACACTGGGTCAGAAAACCTGTTTATGACTTGACACTCTCACTTTTCTATTTAACTTTAACCAAGTTACTCAAGCTTTCTGGATGCCAACATATTTGTTTGCTGAAAGGGTATAATAATAATATATATTTATAGAGTTGAATAGATTAAATAAGAAAATGAATACATCATTTACATAGTATCTGGCTTATAATCAGTGTATATTAAAAAGTCTAACAGAGCTTAATATATGCTCTGTCCCATACTTCCCCAGTTTATGACCAGTAGGAAGTTCAAATATTTAGACTCACTCTAAGGACCACACAACAAAAAAATTTCTTATATTGTCAAATAGCCAAAGAGAGCTCCCCTAAGGATTTAGAGTGCAAGAAAGCCCTAATCAAGGAGGTTAAATTAACACAGCATTGTAAACCAACTATACTCCAGTAACAACAACAAAAAGAAATAATAAAACCTTAACATATAGGAATTTGTGTCATAATAAAATAAGAAAAAGAAAATACACACAATGCTGCATATGCTCTGAGCAACTAATTTGTCCTAGTAAGTTAGATCAAAAATTTAGAAGGCTGTTTCCACTGCTTTCCATCCACTTAACAGAGTGAGAGAGCTTGGCATGAAGAATGGAATGTCTGACTTCAATGAAGCTGTTAAGTATCAGGGATTGTAAGCTAGACTCTTATTACAGCATACTTAATCTTCAAAATTATTCTGAAAGTTAGGTATTTTACTCTCAATTTTTTAAACAAGGAGAAGACTCAGAAAAAATTAAAAACATGCCTAAGATCAAAAGCTATCAGAAGAAGAGAAGCCAGGATTCAAAACTAAGTCAATTCAAATCTACACCAAACCCTCTTTTTAATGTCTCAGACTTCCACAACAATAAGGAATAAAATGGGGACAAACTTCAGAGAAAATTTCAGTAGGATCCTAGAGGCTTTACTTTTATTATTTAAAAAGATATTGCTCAGAGGTTAATGAGGTTAGTTATTCTCAGAGGTCAAATGAAGGATAAATAATACCCATGGTTTTACACGATCTTTCAGCTGAGTCCATAGAAAGTTTACCAACTTATCTCCAAAGAACAACATTACAGTGTTGAAAGATGATGTAATCTGTGTGATTTCAAATTTGAAGATATTGGCTTAATTCTGAAAAGATGACCAAAGAAAAAATGTATTTTAGCCATATATTGTAACACACACACACACACACACACACACACACAAGGTGTACCCATCTTCCTCCTGCATGCCAAGATGCTTCAGTCATGTTGGACTCTTTGCGACCCTATGGACTGTAGCCCTCCAGGCCTCTCTGTACATGGGATTATCTAGGCAAGAATACTAGAGTGGGTTACCATTTCCTCCTCCAAGAGATTTTCCTGACCCAGAGATTGAACCCATGTCTCCTGTGGCTCTTGTATTATAGGCAGATTCTTTACCACTAATGCCACCTGGGAAGCCAATGAATCTTCTGCCTACTGGCTTGCATATCTAAGCATGAAAATCCAAGCTGCCCACTTCTTGATAATAACATCAAATCAGCCACAGAGAATTTTCAGGGAATATACATGTGGCTTTGAGTTAATCCTCAGGTCACAAGTCTGCACATTATCTGACCCATTAAGAGCCATGAAATCATTTGCAAATTATATTTGGTTCAATTCATTAATTGAATTCATAGATGCTTGCCAAATCAATTTTTTCCTTTCCAATTTCCTTAGTGCTAAAATGGTTAGATACTTCCTATTCAAAATTCATAATTTCACCTCCAGTTGTTTATAGTCTTTAAGTCCAAAGATGGAACACATTGCAACAAATATTTCCAAAACTCTTCATTAATGTTGGGTCCTGCTCACTTTCTGCAACTAATGAATTGATTTAGTCAAATTATAAACATTCCCTCAAATCTGTATCTTATTATTACAGATTCATTATTTTTTTAAAAAAACGTAAAAATGGCTAAAAAAGAAGACTGAGATTCCCTGGTTTCTGAGGGATCTGATAGTTTAGATCTTCTTTGGAGTTTCATTAGAACTGTGGGCAATCTATGTTCTGGATAAATCTATTACAAATACAGGACAATAATTTCACAGAGATATTAGTGACCATGTATTATTTGTTTTTCATGAGTGGATGAGAGAAAATAAAGTTATACAATATTAACAAATAATTAGATTATGGGACCGTTACAAACTTTATAATGCCTGGCTCTGATCCAGCCATTTCTTGCATTCCAGAATTTTAGTGTTTCCCAATTTGGCTTTCCAGGTGGCACTAGTACTAAAGAACCTGCCTGCCAATGCAAAAGATGTAAGAGACATGGAGATTAGATCGATCCCTGAGTTGGGAAGATCCCATGGAAGAGGGCATGGCAACCCACTCCAGTATTCTTGCCTGGAGAATTCCCATGGACAGAGGAGCCTGGCGGGCTACAGTCCATGGGGTCGCAAAGAGTCAGATACGACTGAAGTGACTTAGCACAGCATAGCACAACACAGCACAGGGCAATAATAAAATTAAGTGCAAATTCCTTAAACTTTTTGCCCTATTGATATTCAAGCCCTCTACTCAACCAAAAATGAAAATATGTTAACTTCCTTTACAATTTCTGCCAATGGCTATTTTTTGAACCCATGCACAATCCACCCACACTTCAAGACTCCTTTTTTTCCATGTACCTCCCCCAAGATAAGGTGTAATCCTCTTTTGACTTTTGTAACTGTGGTATGCATCCTACTGCACCTTGTATAATTCTTATGTTCTTATCTGAGCACCTATTAGAAAGGAAGAGATTAATTTTTAGAGGAAGAAATGTCGAACTGAAAAGTTGAGAATGAAATTCACTAAAATTGTTTCTAATGAAATAATAAAATTTAACTCTAGGGGTAATTGTACCTTAGAATTAATTGTATTTGTCATTATTTCTAACACAATTTGAATTATGAGGCCTTCTGTAATCCATATATTTTAATGTAATATAATGGAGCAAAAAATCACCTTTCCTAAATTTTATTAAGACTATGTAAAATAGGGGCTTCCCGGGTGGCACAGGGGTAAATAATTCACCTGCCAATGCAGGAGACATAAGAGACACAGGTTCAATCCCTGGGTCAGGAAGATCCCCTGGAGGAGGAAATGGCAACCTACTCCAGTATTCTTGCCTGGAAAATTCCATGGACAGAGGAGCCTGGCAGGCCACAGTCTACTCTACAGGGTCACAAAGAGTCGGATGTGACTGAGCAAGCACTCGTATTAATGTAAAATATAATAAAACAAAACAAAATTACATTTAGTTGATAATCACAGAAATGTCATGATAACAGTAGGTGTTATATATACATCCTCATTCATTCGGGAATGAACTTTGAAAAAGGTACTTGCAGTGGTCCCAGTGCTTCTGAATTCCAGGAAAACCATTTCTTGTGCCTGACAAAGTCAACACTTGATTCCCCATTTTTTAAAGATATTTAGAAATTAAAAAAAAATATGCAAAACACATACCTTTGTGTTATTTTTTTCCTGAACCCAAATATTCTTTTTCTCTGTTCCATAAAACTGAAATTCATCTGGCCATTGGCTACTTTTTGTAGCTTTCTCTGCTATAATTACCTGGAGGTGACTCTATACCTTACAAAATTATTTGTATATATTGTTCTTTGTTAATAATTAGGCCCAAATAGCCCATAGACTTTGATCTGGTTCTGACATCTGAACCCTGTTCTCCAATCCTAGAGGCTATGCCTGCAATTTCAGTCATACATCCCTAGGTGCTTTTGAACCTGCAATTTGCCCTCTCAGCTCATCTGACTTGACTAACATGAGAAAAGGCATAAAATCTCCCAAGAAGGTGTGTCCTAAAAAGATTGCAGACCCAATTCCTGCCACTGAGGGAGTTTAGATAAGGCTTAGATACACAGTTCATCCTTTGGATTCTTTCATCCAACTCCAACCTGGGAACCTTTTGTGATTCCTTCACCTCTATTCACTTCACAGGATTGGGTCCATCACTAATCGTAATACAGGATTTTGCTTAGAAGTTTGATCAGCTTTAAAGTTTGCTCTGGCTCAGCACAGACCATACCCTTAGCTCTGTAGGGTGACAGGATAAAGGGATTCTTTGCCCTGCACACTCTAGGAATTAATTGAAACAACTATAAATAGCCATTCTAAGTAGAAAGAAAACACTCAAGGCATTACCTTGAAATATATTTTTTCAAGATTTCCTTGCATTCTTTAAGAGAGAGAAAAATCACATCTTCTGACTGGTGAATCTTAATTTCAATTAGTATAAGTGCACATAGAATCCACTGGACTCTTTATTAATATTTTAAGATCTTTTATACACTTCAGGTAACTTGAGACTATAATAAAGAAAAAAAAGTCATCTGTACAAAAAATTCAAAAATACCTGTATTTTTAAACTTGTACTTTAAAATATACTAGATCTTAAAATCTGGGAACTATGTATCATGGCATTTCTCCCTCCTTTCATTAAGTAAGTAAACAAGTGTTAGTCGCTCACTCGTGCCCAACTCTTTGCGACCCCATGGACTCCAGCCCACCAGGCTCCTCTGTCCATGAGATTTTCCAGGCAAGGATAATGGAGTGGGTTGCCATTTGCTTCTCCAGGGGATCTTCCCGACCCAGGGATCGAACCCAGGTCTCCTGCACTGCAGGCAGATTCTTTACCAACTGAGCTACAAGGGAAGCCCCCCTTCTTTCATATATGTACATAAAAACCAAAATCATATATATTTATGCATATATGCCTATATAGAACATGTATAAATAAAGATATAATAAAGTAAGAAAATATTATATATAGTGAAAGAAGAGAAATGCATTATTGTAAAATATCAAAAGAATTACCAATAGCACACTGAAGGAGGTTTTATACATGCGCAGATTGGGAGACAATGGAAACAGTGGCTGATTTTATTTTTCTGGGCTCCAAAATCACTGCAGATGGTGACTGTAGCAATGAAATTAAGAGACCCTTACTCCTTTGAAGGAAAGTTATGACCAACCTAGGCAGCATATTAAAAAGCAGAGACATTACTTTGTCAACAAAGGTCCATCTAGTCAAGGCTATGGTTTTTCCAGTAGTCATGTATGGATGTGAGAGTTGGACTATAAAGAAAGCTGAGCACAGAAGAATTGATGCTTTTGAACTGTGGTGTTGGAGAAGACTCTTGAGAGTCCCTTGGACTGTAAGGAGATCCAACCAGTTCATCTTAAAGGAGATCAGTCCTGGGTGCTCATTGGAAGGACTGATGTTGAAGTTGAAACTCCAATACTTTGGCCACCTCATGTGAAGAGCTGACTCATTTGAAAAGACTCTGATGCTGGGAATGATTGAGGGAAGGAGGAGAAGGGGACAACAGAGGATGAGATAGTTGGATGGCATCACCGACTCAATGGACATTGGTTTGGGTAGATTCCAGGAGTCAGTGATAGACAGGAAGGCCTGGCGTGCTACGCTTCATGGGGTCGCAAAGATTCAGACACGACTGCGTGACTGAACTGAACTGAACTGATGTTCTTCCTCTTACAGTTTATAAGCCATGGTGCTAGGCATTGGCCAGGAGAAATTTTTAAACTTGTCACTGACATCTTTGAGATCACAGAGGTAAATCAGATACATCTAATTCCAAAGAGAAATTCTTAAGGATATCATAAATAAAATACTAAAAGAATTATGAGGGAAGAAAAACCATAATTGAGGACCTAAAGAATAAAGAGAAAATTTTCATTATGAAACATTTCTAACAGTCTGAACTATGTATATTTATGATAAGAGGAGAATCTGGAGAGATTATCTAGTATCCAGGCTTTAAAATACATTTAAAATATTGTTCACTGCTTCTTTTCTATGTAGGTTTCTCAGAAGGAATCCTTGAAAAATGAATTGAGATGCTGAGGAATAACACCCAGTGTTCTGACAAGAGTGGTGTGAGTTCAGAAGAAAAAAATAGAGCAAAGCTATGTGTCACATATATTTTTAGTTCTAAATTTGTTTAAAAAACAGAAAGACCGAGCTTTGACTATAGTAAGCACAGGGAATGGTCTCCCTGGGATTCCAAAACCTTATACAAAACCAAGAAGCATTAATTGAACCATGAATTGAAAAGTGAAACCTATGAAATGCATAAGAATGACTCAGCCCGTTAACTAATTTATCATAAGATATCAGTTCTAATGTAATCTACATACTAGCAGGGATTCTGTGATTAAATAGGAAATGACCCAGTCAACCATCAAAGGGAAAAAATTAGTTCACAGGAAGTGCCCAGGAATTTTGCAAACCAAGAATGTGCTTTTGGACTTCTATAATGATTTTTCCTATCCAAAAGGACTAAAAACTTTCTCTCTTGTTAAGAGATTACATAACAAAGTTTACCTTCCAGAGGGAACACTTCTAGAGAAGAGAAGATAGCACTACTCACATATTACTGCTGGTAGAGAGCCAAAGGGCATGAATTACAACCTAAGCTCTCTTAACTGACCTGCAGTTAATAGACTGGCTGGATTAATCAAAGCTCCCTTATTTCTTTTTAAAGCATACTGATTGATGTCCACAACTGGTTGACCAATCATGGGTAACAGTCAAGTCTATGGCATATTTTGCACTTCTGCTTCTAAAATTGACTTGTATGCTGAGCAACAATATGTTTTGCTTGTATCCAAAAACTTTTATGCAATTTTGCCTTTATTGGTATAATTGAAGAATTCGATTAAATATTACCTAAGTCTATTAACTATCTCTGCAAAGACAAAGAGTTGTTGTTTCTGTGAAATATAAGTTGGCTTCTTTGGAAATATTCAATAAAGGATAATCAGTAAAATTTTTGCTGAATATTAGTTGTCCATGAGACTGATAAAGATGGGAGACATGATCTGAAATAAAAGAATCTAATTTAAGATTGTGCATTGTATGGTTATGAGTTCATGTTTCACACACAAAAAAAAAGGAAAGAAAAAAAAGTAGAAAATATGGATACATTTTGAGGTCTGGTTTACAAATGATAGAAAACTTAGAATTCCATTAGGCAGACCTTGGTCTTAGATTGAGAAACTGACAAGATAATGTGCTTTTCATGTTAATATAAAATGTTTAAGGTATGAATTTTATCAGTTTTAAGAATTCTCTGTTTTATTTGATTAAAAAAAATTGACCAACTATTGGTCCTGATTACATTTTTTTTTTAAATCAGTAATGAGGAACCTCTAGGCAGTGGTCGTGATAAGCATGGAACCCGATACCTGCTTAAGAGCCATGTGACAACAGTGGAAGACATTTCAGAGCCATCTCTTCCTTCTTCCTTAAATGCATATATTAAGAGTAGCCCTCTAGTTATCACAGAGCATGATTTGAGCTCCCCGTGTCACACAGCAAATTTCCACTATCTAATTTTACATATGGTAATACGTATGTTCCAATGCTACTCTCAACCTTGAGGGGTGGGAGGGAGATTCAAGAGAGGACATATGTATACCTATGGCTGATTCATGTTGATATATGGCAGAAGCCAACACAACATTGTAAAGAAATTACCCTCCAATTAAAAAAAAAGTTAAAAAAAGAAAAAAGAGTAGCACTACCATGTGGAAAATACATAACTAGTGGGAAGCTGCTGTATAATGCAAGGAACTCAGCCTAGCTCTCTGTGATAGCCTAGAGGGGTGGGATGCGCGTGGATGTGAGGGAGGCTCAAGACGGAGGAAAGACATGTGCTCTTAAGGTTGACTCAGGGCTTCCCAGGTGGTTCAACTGGTAAAGAATCTACGTGCAATGAGGGAGACCTGGGTTCGATCCCTGCATTGGGAAGATCCCCTGGAGAAGGGAAAGGCTACCCACTCCAGTATTCTGGCCTGGAGAATTTCATGGACTGTATAGTCCATGGGGTCACAAAGAGTCACACAACTGAGTGATTTTCACTTCAGGTTGACTCACATTGTTGTATGGCAGTAACTGACACAACATTGGAAAGCAATTATCCTCCAGTTAAAAATAAATCTTAAAAAAAATCTTTTAAAGAACTTGCTAAAGATGGATAACAGAACACACTCTGTATTCTCTATGTTTATTGTATTTAATCACATATAATCAAATATAGAGAATTCTCATTATAGAGATAGCAAGGTAGCAAGTTCAAAAGTCAAAACAACTCTTTTTCTTTTAGTTTGTAAAGAACCCATTCCAAGTGTGTACTATATATAGATGCCTGGACATATATATGCCTGGTCATATATAGATGCAATGAACCACATATTTCAACACTGTAAGATATTCCCTCAAATGAGTTCTTTTTTTCTTTGGCTGACCATTTGCATTAAATTTGTCAGCCTGTCTTGTGCTATGAGTGGCCATATGAGTAAGTTTTCTCCAACAGGATGTAAGTTGAAATGCTGCCTGGGTCATGAAAACCTTCCTGCCATGGTCCTCTACGCCCTTCTTTATGACACCAGCTAAAAGCAGGTGAAACCATATCCCTAGAAAGCACTCAGCAGGGACATCTAGAAGGGACTATTTCTGGAGAGAGAAATAAACTTGTGTCTTACTGAGCCATGGAATTTTGGATCTATTTTCTTTAAACAGCTAGCATGATTTTAATTCAGATCCTACTTGATTATCACAGACAAAACTGGGCTCTCCCCAACATAGATTTTTGTTCTTTTATAAAACTGTCTTGATGAAGAGTATTATTTCTGAGTCTGAGAGCTCTGTGCAATGGAAGCACAAGAAGACGACAGTGTGCTGACTGCCCACATAGCCATTTTGTAGGGAGACTCAAATGATTAATTAGAGAAGTATTATTCTTAGTGGGAAACACAATATTATAGGAAAAAACTGGAAACAAAGTTAAGGATCAGAAGAAATTAGAAGATTAAAGGATAGCACATGTGCTTTTCACATTCCTTGGTGCTGCGTAATTATTGGCGTTGAGCGTGGTTTTCAGTTATTTTTCTCCATCTCAAGATTTTTCTTCACTTTGTGGATAAAAAGGAAAATATGTGTGGGGGGGGATACCTTCAGACTGTGAGAATATTCTTGAGACTGTGAGCAATCTTGTGCTCTATGTTTTTAGTGTTTATGGATGATTCTTGCCTGAATTGTTACTATTATGGACGTTAAGGGCATCTCCCTCATAGCTCAGTCAGTAAAGAATCTGCCTGCAATGCGGGAGGCCCAGGTATGATTCCTGGGTTGGGAAGATCCCCTGGAGGAGGGCATGGCAACCCACTCCAGTATTCTTGCCTGGAGAATCCCATGGACAGGGGAGCCTGGCGGGCTACGGTCTATGGGGTCACAAGAGTAGGACACGATTGAGTGACTAAGCACAGCAAAGCACACATGGATGTTAAATGTTGACTTTATAATGTTTGCACTTTGTATCAGTTGTTATTCTTATACTAATAGTAACTTTCCTTTCTTCACTCACCTAAAACACTATGATTCATACAGATTCGTGGTTTTTTATTAAATTATCATTTCTTTTTTAATTTTGATGTATAAGTTGCCCTACATTTGGCCAGTTGGAACACCCTCAGGTTGGTTTCTGTGTTATTTTGAAATGTACACTTTGGTTTTGAGAATCTTCTTACTTTGATGAATTAAAAAAAAATACTAATGCATCACATCTGATGCATCTGGTGTAACTTTGCACGTATAGGAAGGTGTATAGATCCAAACTGATCTTTTATTCAAAATTCCTCTTCAATGGTTTGAGATAGCACTTTAACTATATATGTAAAAACAAAACAAGTCATATGTATTTGGATCTATTTCTTGATTTGTCTCTCATGTCTCCCTGGTCTATTCATGTGCCCATTATCATTCTTTCTCATTTTATCTGAGGTTTGTGTACATACTTATATGTCTATATGATCTGTAGCATCAATCATCCTGTATCAGTAAAATACTTAATATTGTTATTGGTATCAAGTAATGCATTAATAACTAATTCATTTTGGGAGAACTTAACATCTTTCTGATATTAAGAAATCCTATCCAGGAATAATAGATGTCTGTCTATTTGTTCAAATCTACTTGTTTTGGAGTGGTTTGTTATATAGCTAAAGCTAACTGAGATTATCAACTTTGTATATTAATTTTATGTTTTATGATCTGATTGAATTTTACACTGTTTAAATTATTTTTAACAGTGATTCTCTAGGATTTTCTAGGTATGCTATACTATCATTTGCAGATAATCTTACTTTTCTTTCATTTCCATGTGATTATGTGTTATCTTAATTCCAAAGGCTAATATCTCCCATATATAGTGTCAAACAGTTGGGGAAGTAACAGGTATCTCTGCCTAATTCCTGAGTTTAGTGGAAATGCTTCTAGAACTTTCCCAGTATTCCTAATCAATGGAAATATTCCTATTTCACTGTGTTAAGAAACTATCCATCTATTATTTTTATCATTGAGTGTATTGTAGGAAATGGATGTCAAGTAGTTTCGAAGAACTTTTCAGTATTTATGGAAATATTCATGTGATTTTTATCCTCAGATCTATTAACGTAGTGAATCATATTAATAGGTTTTCTAATATTGAACATCTTGCATTTCTGAAATAAATCTCAGTGGGTCATTTGGTATAATTACCTTAATATACTATTGAATTTTCTTGCTACTATTTTATCTAGGATTTTTACATAAATATTAGTAAGTGAGGTTAATTTGCATAATTTTTCAAATCTTTATAAGGCTTTACTATCAATGTTACAATTGCTTCATAGAAAGATTTAGATAGTTATGTCATTTTCTATATCCTGTAAAAGTGTATGTAGCCTTGGTATGGTATGGTATTTGACGGTTCTGTAGGATTTCAATCCTGTGAAGCCACTTGGGTTTCTCTTGCTTTGTGTGTGGTTGTTCCTTAATAACATTTAAGTTTTTCATTTTTTTTTTTTTTATGAAAAGTGATCTCCTTAAGCAAAAAATATTTTTTAAAGACACTGAAATATGTACACATTTCACAAACTGCCTAAATCTGTCCTTCTCATAACAAAAATCGAATGACATCTATATATACAGAAACCACAAATAGTGACATAAAGGGACTAATGACAATGAACACACCACTGTCTATGCCACACCTTCAATGAGTTTAATTGCAAATATGAACTATGCAAGAAAGTACACTTAAAACGTAATGCAATCCACAGAACAAAGTTATTTACAAAGGCTAACAGTAAAATATCAGGGCCCTGCAGCCTACATGTTGGCAGAAACAAATTGGCACTCCAGCTTTTCCTCGTCTTTAAGAGGCATGAACATTCAAATGTGATATTTCTAAACATTCGTGAAGGTCATACAAGAATGTTTTGGTACACTGAAAGTAAAATCGCACAATTACTTGATATGGCATTTTTCAAAAGCTTTCATTAGACTTGTAGCAGACCTCCTTTACTGTTTCCAGCCTGAAAAATGACTGCCTGATGGATACTCTAAGTATATTCTCCAAGTGGATTCTAAATGTGAGGAAAGAAGGAAAAAAGAAGTGTCCTTACTGTCAGAATACAGAGACGGGACGGAGCACAGAATGGACACAGCATGTAATCCTGACTTCCCCAAGGGTCTGCAGAAAGAAACTTACGATATTACTAGATCCTATTGCTTGTGTTGTAGTGTCAATTTTTAAAATAGAAAACTGATAGTATAATGATATAACACTATCACTGGAATAGGGGTGATTACCTGGCAAATGGAATGATTTCATTGCCTTTTCAGAATCTTACATAAGAAAAGGCAATCTCTTTCTCTCTCTTTTAACATTCATATTACAGAGCATATGATCATATATGCATATATATACTCTATATGCTCTCTACATATATGTGTGTGTTTATATACAGAGCTAAGTATTTGTGTGTTTGTTCTGTGAGTATATATTGTTCACGTACAAGGAAAACAATATTAAGAGTAAAAACAGTATTACTTGCTTTCAGAGTATTTATAATCTGTTTTGGGTAACAGTCATGTTAATATCTTATAATGATTTTAAGGCAAAGAAAAACATAGGTTAAATATAGTTACATACATTAAATTATGGCAATGCTAGGGAAAAGGGTGGTGTTTAATTTTGGTATATAAAGCAGGAAGAGGAACAAAAAAACAAAAACAGTTCCACAAAAATAGTTGCCTCTGAGCTGAACCCGGAATAGCAGGAGTTTGCTCTGTAGTGGTAATGATGGTGGTAGTGGTGGTTGGCAAAGGGGTGTATACATATGTTTTGTTTGGGGGGTTATTTTCCGAGCTGACAAACATAGAGGTATGCAAATACATCAGACTCTCAACTTAGCTATCCTTTCAAAATCAAATAAAACAGTCTATCAGACAGTTCAAGGTCTTTGGTTGAAACTACAGCCACTGGTGTCTTCCCAGGTGGCTCAGCGGTAAAGAATCCACCTGCAATACAGGAAGCACAGTTTCGATCCCTGGGTGAAGATCCCCTGGAAAAGGAAATAACAACCCATTCCAGCAATCGTGCCTGGAAAAACCTACGGACAGAGGAGCCTGATGGATTACAGTCCACGGAGTCAAAAAGAGTCGGAAATGATTAAGTGACGCGCGCACACGCACACACACACACACACCATCACTGGTAGAGTGACTTGTCGAACTTTTTTTTTTTCTTTTCTTCCAGCCAAAATAACTAGCCCCTGTGGTGCTGAGTTACTTTTCCTTTCCCTTGAACTTACAGGAGCAGATCCCCTTCAGCAAGAGTCTCAGCTAATCAGGCTGCAAGAAAGAAAGTTATTGAGGGGGTGGCCTTCGCATGTTTTCCTTTAAGAAACTCACCATAAGCAAGGAATGAAATGTGGCAATCACTATTCAGGGAGTGTCAAAATCATTCAGAAATCAAAACAGGCTATTGGAGTTCACAGGTTCTTTAATATGCACAGTTACTATCTTCCTTTTAGCTTAATAAGGGGTTGTGTATCCTTACAATTAAAGATAATTGCAGAGTGTAAAAACTGCATTGTGATTAGAGAAACACAGACTGAAGCTTGGTTATGACAAGACAAAGACTTCATCAACTGCACACCTTGGAAGTCTGCAGCATTTAAAATATTATTTCTCCTCTCTACAGCTTTTTCTTTTTATGCTGAGTTCCCTTCTTTCTTTATTCCCAAGAAGAATACATTGTTCAATGTCTTGACTCAATGGAAACTTAGCTGTGGGTTTTCCTTACATTTTTTTAAATTCATAACTATCAATGGCGCTTCTTTAAATCATTTAGAAGTTGACTTTGTTCTAAAATCAGGTTTCACTGAATTATTGTTTTGTGGTTTCTCTGGAAACCCTGTCAAAAATATCTCACTACATCTCATTTTGTTAAATAATTCCAGTATTTTTCACTTAAAATTACTTGAGTAGATAGAATAAGGTATTTAGATGTTATGAAATATGAAACACAGGTACTTTTACGTGATCAAGCACAGAGCTTCAATTCAAGAGCATTGCATTAGAAAAAGCCAGGTAATTTTTTCTTTTTTTTACATACTGAATAGGCTAGACTATGGCTTGATAAGCATCATGCTGGATATTTCTCTTTGAGACTATTTGTATAAAGATTTGTAGAGCTAACTTACTTGGATAATAGACTCAGCAGGAGGGTAAAAGAAATTGTAAAAAAGCCAGTTTAATTTATCTTTAAATTGACAAAGAGGCCAAGTTCAATCGTAAGTTTATATGAGTTTCTCTAAAGAAAACGTGCAAGTATCAAGAGCTGCAATGCCACAAGCCACACACATTTTCTCTGTCTTGAATAATGACTACTCAATAAAACAACCAACTGGCAAAGAAGTAACTTTTAAGCAGCTTCAGCTACTTGTCATCACTTACTTACAAGGCCTTATCAGCTTTACTTATCAAAGAAACATTGACCAAGTTTCCTCAAACTAAGTACATGAAGTCAACAAAGCAATGGGACTCAAAAAGCGGTGAACGGATACTGTAAATAAAATCTCCAAGGAAAGTTCATTTGGGGAAAAAAAAAATCAATCGGTAAATAAATAAACATCTGAACAATCTTCTTTTTTAGAAGATTTTTTAGATTGATTCCCCAAAATGAATAAGGTCACCTTTGTGTGCTATCGAACGCATTGATAAGTGATCACTCTTCAAACTATTTAACTGAGTTTGTGCAAATGCATTTAAATTAGACACTGATTTGGGCTTAATTTATTCATTTTTCTAAATAACATGCAAATTTGTGTAAACCTAGATTTTAAAATAAGATTTACAGTCTGTAGAATCTGCAATCTCACAATTTACATGTTAATGTGGTAATTCAATTCAACAAACATTTATTGAACTCCTAGCAAAGTACTGTGCTGGGTATTACTGGGAGCATTACCATACCATTTAGGGAACTTATGACTAGGAGGTGAGATGGGCAGAATAAAGTGTAATTTTGCCCCTGATATTATACCCACATTAGCAGTTAATGCAAAATGAGAAAACATGCGGAACCACTAACACTAGCGAGTCATCTGTTTCTTAGTATTATGCTGTTCTTTAATGTGGACATTCCCGTAACATCACCATTGAACCTTTGGGGATAAGAGTTGGAAATAGCATCTTGCTTTCCTTCCTGCATTAAATGATAAATTTTTTCTCTACTCTGGTTAAGTTATATATTAGCCATTTTTGAATCAATTCTTCTTTATGTAAAATTCTATGTTTCATATTTTAAGCTATGGTTTTAACCACGGAACTGATGGTTTGTACTCAGTTTGTACCTTAGTAAACACTGAGTTCAACAGACAATATTTGGAGTCAGCATACAATTCAATTTCATAGAATGATCATATAAACATACATTAAGAAGAATGAAAAAGCAGTAAAAAAAAAAAAAAGGATAAAGCTATTAAAAATCAAAAAGCAGACAAAAACACAGCAGCCATGCACTGAACACAATGGGAATTTCCTGATGACTTCTTCCACCCATTTAGGGTTGTGTATCAAATCCACAGAAATTTGAAATGCATCACAATGCTTTTCCTATTAATGAAGTGTATAGACCAGCTCCATATGGCCTATTTCAATGAGTTACTGTTTTTACTTTGTCAGTTCTATTATGCAAGTATAGCAGACTGACAGGAAACCTGGGCATTCATACCTTTTGACTTTCTGGCTTTGTGAAACCTTCTTTACAGTCCTTTTATATTGATATACGGTAGTTTCTTTAATTCTCAGATTCACCTCACATGGCAAACATAATTATTATACTATTTGTACAAAGGAGACAACAGAAGCTCAAAACGGTTAATGATTTGGCCCAGTTCACAAAGGTGGTGGTGGTGGTGGTTTACTCACTTAGTCTGACTCTTTGTGACCCTATGGAAAATATATATATAGCCTTCCAGGCCCCTCTGTCTATGGGATTTTCCAGGCAAGAATACTGGAGTGGGTTGCCCTTTCCTTCTCCAGGGGAACTTCTTGACTGAGGGATTGAACCCAGGTCTCCTGTATTGGAGGCTGATTCTTTACTGACTGAGCCACCAGGGAAGCTCCATTCACAAAAATACTGAAGGGCAACACTTGAATGACAAACAACATTTCTAGGATCTCAGAAAGCAGCCTTATTTCCACTCTCCCTGTTCTGCTTTGATCAAGATCAGGAGATACAATAGACAACCATGTATCTCTCGTTTTAAGTAACTAAGGGGGATTTTCTTCATTTTCTTATTTCCTTCCTTTTATAACTGTACTTTAAAATTCAGGAATAATATTATCTTTTAGTCACAAATGTTAAGAATAAAAATAAGACCTTTAAAAAATTGTTATTCATTCTGATAGGAATATAGATGTGATTCCATGGAGGCTAAGATTCACACATATGTTTAGGACATATCCATCATTGATCAGTAAGAATTCCTTGTGTTCCTTTTGTATGCTCTAGACTGCTCTGGGTGCTATGGAAGATAGAAAAGCAACATTCACTTGAGAAAATATAGAGTGAGCATCTATTTTATTCTGTGCATTACCCAGAAGAGCAAGCAGAGGTTTAGGAAGCAAAAGGAATTTCACCAGAAGTCTATATAGATGAAAGAGACCTAGAACTATTATTTGAAAATGTTTTCATTTTTATATAAAGTTTAATTTCATATAAATTTCAAGTAAATTTTCATTTCATATAAATTTCCACAACTGACATATATGAAGCAATTCAAGGAATTGAATTTGATGTGAGATAAAAAAAATCATGGCAATCCTAGGGTTTAATAAACTATGTTCATTCAAATTCAGAAAGAATATTAGTAACAACTATTTGAGACATTTAATCAATCTTAATTTCAAGGTGGAAAACTGGTTGATATTCATATTCATGAATTTATAAGTGTAGTTTTTAAGAGCATCATAAAATCTGTTTATCAAGTCAGGAGACGAATTTAGGTAATTGCAGTAGACAAAATGCACTTAAGTCATTTTCTGGAGGAAAACTAAATACAATATAGTATCTCCAATATTTTGCAACTATGTGTGTATGCTCAGTTCCTCAGTCACGTCTGGCTCCGTGATCCCATGGACTGTAGTCCGTCAGGATCTTCTGCCCACGGAATTTTCCAGGCAAGAGCACTGGAGCAGTTGCCATTTCCTAGTCCAGGGGATTTTCTTGACCCAGGGATTGAAGCTACATTTCTTGCATCTCCTGCTTTGGTAGGTGGATTCTTTACCACTGTACTGCCTATATAGTTTATTTTGTAGAGTTTAAGACAGTAAGATTTCATACCTACCTAATTACTGACCTACCAGTCCACCATGGCACATGCTTTGAGATGTTTTCCAGGAATGGTAATGAATTTAGGCCAATAACATTTGTTTAGCTTGCTCACTCACATGTACAAACTGGAATATTTGTATCCAGCTTGGCTGGGGTATTAAGGTGGAAAAAGGAGCAGCAGGAAAGTAAAACTATGGTCATGAAACAAAATAAAACAACTGTGTCAAAAAAGGAACAAAGCTTATGGACTCAAGCTGGCATTCTTTTTCTCTCTGCTAAATAACCACAGTGACATTCTAGTAGCACATAGTCTTTATTATAATCTGTGTTAAAATAAAGATGATTTTTCTTTGCAGAGTCATCATCAGCATCCACTTTTTTGAGAAATCACAGCTTCTCTCCACTAAGCATTAAAGAAACTTAAAATTAATGAACTATCTTGGGTATATTCAAAGGCGTAAACTGTGTGGGTGGAAAGCCTGACAATGCTGGTATAGCAAGACTGGTATTGTATACTCTGTCCTCCATTGTAGAGTATAACAACTGTGATTCATGACATCAAAATCCACTTCCTTAAATTTTCCATGTGCCTTAGTTCCTTTTAATCTCTATCCATTTACTCTGCTGATGTTTATCATCATTAAATATACATTTATACAAACTTTTACTATCACTACATAAAAATACTATTTCTCATGCTAGAAAAAATAAATTTAATGAGTGTCACCATTCAGACATAAGACCAATTGACCTTGATATATATATCTTATTTAAGAGGAGGCAAAATTTTCATATTTAAATTCTAAAATTTTGAGGTGCCAGGTCTAATCCTTTCTATAGGTTTTTGTTGTTGTTCTTATCTCTGTGATAAGAAATGTATCTGTAACAGAAAGATTATTGTGGAAAGATTTCCTGGGCAGTTCTCTAAAAGGTGAAGTTTAAAAAAATTTCTGCAGGACCCCTCAACTGGTAAATTCTAAGCTTTTAAAAAGTGGCTGGCTCTGCAGTTTGTGCCTTTATCTAGAACTGAGAGCTGCTGCGAGGCATTATTGTTGTCCTCAGATAAATGATACAAATGGCCTCTAATGTATGCTTTCCACTTGTAAAAGAACCCTGGGGTAATCGTGAGTGATCGGCCATTTGATAGTATTACAACAATAGACTTCATAGAGTAATAAAATTATTGTGGCCTTATCATCATTCAGATCCAAATATCAACCCAGCTCTGTCCTTTAATAGCTGTGAGATTTTAACACTTTTTAGGTTCAATGTTCTCGTCTTGGAATAACAAAAATCACCCGTTCAGTTTTTGTGAGAAATGAACAAGACGAGTGAGAATCATCCCATTCTACCACTCAAGGGGCCAAGTTGTATATAATATGCAAAATAATAGTGCCCCTTGGTATCGTGTAATATGGTAGACTTGAGTAACAGGTGTAAAGCATATGCCTCACAGTTACATACAAAGTAGATACTCGATATTCATATTATTCAGGACCACTGCAATAACAAAAACAGTGTGGACTTGACACCCTTTGCCTATCAAAAGGCTTGTTTATTGAGCACAACAACAATATCTTATGCCTGTTTGGGATTTCATGTGCCTAGGACAATACCTGGCTCATAGAAATAGCTCAATTTCAATATGTTGAATACATGAAGATGACATTAAACTTGTATGATTAGTAGATCAGGAGCCTTTTGAAAAGCTTTATCCTTCAGTCAGAATACCCAATGAGTTTATGCATAAGGACAGTATAACCTGGGACACAGCTCTTTTGTTCCCTAAATTGAAATACGCGTTTGTGAATTTTTATTATGAGGACATATGCATTCATGGTATACACATAGCCTTCTCAAACTTAAAGTAATGCTAGTGTATGTGTGGGTGTGTGTTCTGAATTTAAAAAGAGAGTGGATGTTTGCCAAATATATGATGCTGGCATTAAAGCATGGACAGATTTAAAGAATTGTCAGCAAACATTCAAAACAGGAAATGAAATTTAATTTATGAAGTTAACAATTCACTGATTTTTCTGTTTGTGGGGGATCTCTATAAATGATATTCTCTGGAACTGTCTGTAAGATACATTCTGTTCCCAGCCCTCTCTGAAGATGATGCTCTTCACTAGAGTTCTGGTTTTTGCATAAATCTTAACTCTTAAATTCACATCCTTGTTTCCATCAACTTTTTAAATATGAAGACGAGGTCGGCTTTTACAGATCTGTCACCCACACTGTCAGGAAGCCTTTGAGCATGATGAGGAAACTGAGTTTTAAGAGAAATAAAGTGGTTTCTCCCAATGTTACACACTAGCAGGGGTGGCTCCTGGGGAAAGAAATGGCAACCCACCCCTGTAGTCTTGTCTGAAAGAGTGCATGGGTGAGGAGTCTGGTGGGCTAAAGTGCATGGGGTCATAGAGTCAGACACGGCTGAGCACAGGGCACCACAGCACAGCAGGGGCAACTGGTACTACCTGCACAGGTCTCTCCCTTCTTCAGATTTGCCCTCTGACTTACCTATTCTCAATGATGCACTAAGCCAACAATTAGGAACTACTTGTCTTCAGTAGGTATATTCCTCCTAGATATACAAATGGCTTTTATTAGACCAATGTACATATTATATATCAGCACTATCAAAATGGTATCAAAGTAAACTGGGAAAGTGTCTTTCACCTATTTCTGTCCCTGTGTCTTCCACAACCTATGTCCAAATAAAAACTGTAACTAGCTCCATCCGCGTTAGGGTATATTTCCGTGTCACAGTATTTTAACTCCTTCACAACAGTTTAGCATTCTTCAAGTTACCAGCTCATCTGCCAGCACAACAGAGAGAGAAGAGCATGGTGGCAGGCGTTCACTCTGTCTAAGTCACACTGGTCAGTTTCAGCCACAGAAACTCAGAATCAGAAGGGGCCTAAAAACTAAAGCTTGTGGATTACAACTTTAACAGGTTCTGAGATCTTACTGATCTGAGTCCCAATTCAAGCTTCATCAGGCTTAAGCAATTAAACTGTACAGGTAAATCTAAGTCTCAGTTTCTCCCTCTATGAAATTAAGACAATAATAGTTCTCAACACATAGTGATATTGAAAGGATTAATAGCTCATAAGGTTATGTAAAAGAGCCTTCCCTTTCTTACATTTCATGGTTGGTTTAAATGTCAGCTCCTCTGAAAGTTCTCCCATAATTAACTTGTTTAAATTGGCCTTTCTGCTCTTCTTTTTAACCTATCATCCTGTTTATCTTCTTTATAATATAATCTATGATAAATGATTTTGTTCATCTGCTCATAAGTTTATCCTCTGTTTGCCCTACAAATCCATAAGCTTTGTGGAGTCTGGGTCTCTCTGTATCCTCAAAACCAAGCACAATCCTAGATAATTCTTCCCATAAAACAAATATTAACAAATGAATAGTGTGTACTGATCAATTAATATGTGTTTATAATTATTATAAATCTGCACATTTCATGTAAACATTATCCTTTTCTGTTATGGAATTCATCCATTTCAAACAACCTGAGATTTAATTTTTACATGTTTGAAAGACATAAAAACCTAAACAAAATTATTATAGAACTGGAAAGTTTGATTAGGAAAAAAGAACCACATTACTAAAAACAGTATCTAACCCTTTAGTACTTAAAATATACCCAAAACAACCTTACTAAGGGCTTATCCATCACTGCTTAATGACCTCTAGTAACAGGAAGTATATGATCTTATGATACAGTCCTATCCATGTTTAGACTGCTCAGATTATTAGAAAAATTTTCTTTATGTTGAATAGAAATCAGCAACCTGAAAGCAAGCATTCATTGGCAACACATCAATCCCTAAGAATGCACAGCACATTTTTAATTTCAAATTAGCCCCTTATCAAAATAAAGACACCTTTCAAATACTCCTTGATTTGTCTCTTCTCCAGGTTAATTAAATCCACTTCAGTCGAGTTTAATCACTCATCCATATTTGTATTCATCTTCTTAGGACAGGTTCAGAAGATATGGTCAAACATTCAGAATCATAACTTCGTGATATTAAAGGAAAACATTTTATTTGTATAATTATTTCTAAGACCACAAGACATTTTCACATTCTTAGGTGACAGCAGCTTGGTTTTGAACTCCTTTATGCATTGGTTTATGGAGACTCAGAAACAGTTCTGGGCTAAGTATAAAGTTTTTTCTATGATTTTTGTAGTGAGAAAGGCATAAAATTATGTCCCCCATGTTAATAGGGTATACTGCATTTATACTTTTCCAAATCCATGAGTAGCTAGTTTCTTGTTTACTTCTAACATTCATTCATTTATCTCAGACAAGCCCACACATACACAGGACACTTAGACCTTTGTGGTAGGCAGAATAACATACCCCTCCCAAAATGTCCACATCCTAATTTGTTAAATTATATAGCAAATATTTCTTTTGCACATATAATTTACGTTAAAAACTTTGAAATGAGGAGATTATTTTAGATTATCCAGGTAGGCCCAATCTAATAAAAATTGACAAAAAGTTAAAGTGTTAGGTGCTCAGTCAAGCCCAACTCTGCAATTCCATGCACTGCATCCTGCCAAGCTCCTCTGTCCATGGAATTCTCCAGGTAAGAATACTAGATTGGGTAGCCATTCCCTTCTCCAGGGGATCTTCTTGACCCAGGGATGGAACCTGGGTCTCCTGCATCACAGGCAGATTCTTTACCATCTGAGACACCAGGGAATCAAATCAAATGAGTCCTTAAACGTGGAAGAGAATGTATATATATAGCTGATTCACTTTGTTGTACAGCAGAAACTAACACAGCACTGTAAATTGATCATACTCCAATGAAAAGTAAATCAAGTAATAAATTATTTTTAAAAAGTAGATGAGAAGGGCAGAAGAATGGATTGGAGAGATTCAAATGTGAGAAGGAATTGACCTGCCAACACTGGCTTTGAAGATAGAGAAAGCCATGAGCCAAGGCATGTGAATGGCTTCATGAAGTGCGAATGACCCTCAGCTGACAGCCAGCAAGGACAGGAACTTCAGTCCCACAACTGCAAGGAACTAAATTTTGTTAGCAAAGAAATGGATCCTCCCCTAGAACCTTCAGGTAGGAATGCAACCCTCCTGACACATTGATTTTAGCCCAGTGAGACCTGTGGTCAGACTTCTGCCATATAGATTGTATGATATTAACATGACTATTTTTAGCCACTAAACTTGTAACATCAGCAAAGGAAAACTAATAAAATCTGGCTCTTTGTAAATTAGTACCAATGCTCTGATAGATTCAGCAAGAACTGCATTTTTGGAATCATCCAATCTGTGCTATTATATGTGGACATTGTAAAGCCCACTTTTTCATGCTTCCTACAGACACATGGAACAAGTTCTTATTGAGAAAAAAAAAATCCAAAGTTGGGAATACTCTTAAGTATCAGTAACTTTGCTGCTGACTTTGTATATTGCAAAGCAATTTTATTTTCAGTTTGGGGGGAAAAGGTAGATATATGTGATTCAACACTTAAGAACAATCAATTAACCTCTTCTGTTCCTCTGTCCCCCTCACGTCCTTCTTCTCATTCCCCTTTCTTTCCTCTGTACACCCAACACCACATTATACATGTTTTCAGATTTTTGGAGTAAAGATTACAAGTATCATTTTAATTAAAGTGTAATTCATTGTTTAATGAGAATATATTTGTCCCACAGAAAATGATTGACTTTTCTCCTTGCTAGTACAAATGTTGAATAAGCTATTTCTTCAACCACAGCTACTATCTTTGTAGAAGTGTGTGATCACTGTTTACAACTCCTTTGAAGATATTTACAATAGAGGAAGAATAAAGTTGCTATTGGTTACAGAACTCCTAAACTCAGTGTTGCCTTAGGAGAGTTACTGGCAGTTCATTAATTCTCTTGTCAAGATTATTTTAAATATGTTTCTGGTACACAATGTAATTCATCAACAAAAGTATACTGCAATGGCAGAATCCTCCTTCCAGCTTGTTTTCTGTCTCTGCTTTCTAAAAAGGCCTCCAGTTTATTAATAGTTTTATACTCTTCTTTGGAAAGTTGGTCATCACTCATAGCTTTCATGGCATAGGGAACCAAAAGAAAAAGTCATACAAATTTTGAAATTCAATGCAAAGGCACTGATATATCAGAGCCTGTATTGGATATAATGGGTGAAGTGAACTCTACACATCTTAAATGTCATGCGTCTTCTATCACTATTAAGAAAACATTGTAATATTCATGTAATTAAACAGATATTTATTGAGTACCTACTTATTTCTATACATTGAGCAAAAAGATACAGTGATCCAAATGAAAAAAATAGTGTTGCCATCTTGGAGATTATAGTTTGGCATTCTTCTCAAAAATAAAGTACTGATGTGTATGAGCATGTGGCATTAGTATTATTCACTCAGTATTTCTAGCTTTTCTTTCAGGACTGCACACTCCTACCCCTTTGAAGACAGTTGTAGTCATGGATATTGCTTTGTCCATTAACACATGAGGAAAAGTCACAGTAATTTTTAGGGGGAGGATTTAATAGTCATTATACAATATTCATGTTCCTGTTTGCCCCCCTCAGCAAATATGGAAGCATGGCCAGGAGTCCTAAATAGGAGCGACACAGAACAGAGCTGATCTCCAATGTGTAGCAAATACACGTGCATACTCAGTCACTCAGTCATGTCCAACTCTGCCACCCCATGGAGTGTAGACCACTAGGCTCCACACTCCATGAAATTTTCCAGGCAAGAATACTGGAATGAGTTGCCATTTCCTACTCCTGGGAATCTTCCCAGCCCAGGGGTCAAACCCGTGTCTCTTACACCTCTTGATTCACAGATGGATTCTTTACTACTGCACCACCTGGGAAGATATATATATATATATAAAACAAAGGCATATATATATATAATATATATATATAAAACAAAGGCATATATATATATATGCCTTTGATATTTAAAGCCACTTACATGTGGGAGTTGTTTTTACTAAAACTAGTCTATTTAAACTCATAAAGACATTGATATCTAAAAGAAGAATGCTATCATATCAAGATATAAAATGTCTGACCTTGGCTTAATAGACAAAAATAGTGGAAAATTGTTCAAGGTTACAAAAAAAAGATGGTAACTTCTCTTATGTAACAGCAAAGCATTTGGTGAAGATCTCACCTCTTATAAGTTGGCAATCATTTCACAGAACTAATGAACTTATATCTTTAGGGAAAAATTAGAATATAGAACATAATTCTCTGTGTTGTCTATGTTTAGCAAATCACTAAAGAAAAAAGATGAGCTCAGAAAATAATCAACCCACTTAAAATTAGTAAGAGAATAAAAACAGCCCACAGTTTCAAGGACTTTACAGCTTCAAATATGAAAGAAGGAAAACAAGAAGATCTTTGGAGCAAAGTTCATTAAAACTCAGGCTATAATAGGATCAATCAAGAGTAAAACCAGCGCGTCTATTGTTAAAAGCCCTGAAGTGATTAAGGTGGTCTTAGAGTAAGAATTCAGCTGCCTAGTAATTCATTTCAGACACTTTGGCTAAGAAATTAGAGGCAAGGGGTGTTGTTCTCCCACTGAAACCTAATAAGCTCTAAGTGCCCATAATTCAGCCTAGAGAAAGAAGTAACTGGAGAAGGGAACCAAAGAAATGTAGCAAAAGCTAAGAAATACACCCTAAAAAGTACCACTAGAGTATACAACAGCACACAGACTCTACCAGATGAATAAGGAGCCAACTAAGGTTTTCAGACCAAGACTTGAAATTTTAAAAAGAGCCTGGGGGTAGAAAGTAGGTTGAAAAAACCTGCTCATTTCTCCTAGGAGAGCATATTTTCCAAGGTACATTTCCGATGCAACCAAGAATGATGATGGGAAAAGAAGAATATTCCAAAAGGACAAACCAAAAGAATGTAACCTGGGAATTCATGAACAGAGGAACCCCTCCAATAGAGTGGAATTGTACCTAATCAAAGAACATATCCAGTATTCAGAAGTGTTTATTCCTATCAGTGTTTGATTACTACCTGTAAGCTGTGAAAGGGGCATGCGATTTACCCTTTGAATCATAGGTCTCCAGGGTCATAGCCATACTGATGAAGAGACTACAGGGCCTCTTTTAGGGTCTAAGACTCTGAGTTCAACACAGTAACTGGATGCCTGTTATGGGTTGTCTACTTTAGGGAGTGAATGCGTTCTGCAAGGAAATGATAGTCTGTATTAGTTAGGGTTCTCCAGAGAAACAGACCAACTGGATATGTGTTTGTGTGTTTATTTATTATCCTCTTGGGCCATGTAAATTTTACCCTTCTTCATATTCACCTTGGTACTCTGTCTGCCTGAGGATTGCCCTGCCTGTTAGAAGTTGAACTAATGCCTTTGAATGTCATTGGATATAATCGTCTACCCATTCCAACAAGATTTCTTTTACATGAAGAACTTGTTCTGTCAGGAATATTTGCAATTCCAGTCCACAGGCACCATTTTTTTTTTTCCTGTTCAGAAGAGGTTGACCTTTGTTCCATTAAGACTTTCAACTGGTTGCATGAGGCCTACCCACATTATGCAAAATAATCTGTTTCACTCCAAGTCTACTCATTTAAACGTTACTCTCAACCAAAAGTCACCTTTAGAGAAAACAACCAGCTTAATATTTGACCAAGTATCTAGATATTGTGGCCCAGTTAAGTTGACACATAACATTAACTATCACAGTTATTTGAATATTTGGTAATGAGAGAGAGGTGGCTCTCACAATATTTAGAGCTTTTTCCCCTCCTGTGTACCTTCTTCATATTTCTTTCTCAGACTTGGTTCTTCCTGCCATCCCCTTTCACTTATACCAACAAGTACCCTTGTCACTAACTTGAGTCCACCCAATTTCATTTTCCTATCCCTAAACTCCCATGAAGTTTCATGACACTCATGAAATTAGGTGACTTGCTTTGAGTAGTGAAATTAGACCAGATATATGACATGTGCTTTGTTCCTTCCTCTTGGTAACCACAAATGCCCCAGAGAGGATTTGCTACCTCACTGGGATCCTGGAGAGAAAACAGTCAGGAGCAGAGCCCTTGGCTAATAAGCAATTATTACATGATTTATGCAACAAAGAACCATTGCTGCTTTTAAACCATAAGATGGTTGGGTTATTTGTTCCACAGCATTTTGTAGCCCATTTTGCATTACAATAATACATAACAAAGGAAACATTATCTTAGAGTATAGCATTTGGGTTTGGACAAACTGATGTTGAATTTTGAGACTATCCCTTTCAAGCTGTGTGACTCTTGTCAAAGTTACTCAGTTTCTCTAATTATTGATTTTTATCATCTGTAAATCAGAGATAACTTTGCATTTCTTGAGCTTTTAATTTGTGACAGGTATTATTCAGGAACTGGGAAAATAAATATGGATAAAGTGGATTCTGAAATAAAACTTGCATATCTCTTGACAAAAAGAATGTAACATCAGTGAATTCTTAGTCCACCACTTCAAATGCCATAGATAGTCAATGTATGTTCTTGATTTCTTTTGAGTTCTTACTTTAATGTAGAAAGATCTCAACCTTTACAGTTACCAGTGCTGTTACCACCTGCTAACAGGTGGCTTAAAAAAGAAAGTGAAAGCCTAAGTTGTTTTTCCTTTAGTCAACATAGACACCAAGAACCAGTCAGACTGGAGTTTCACTAAATTGCATGTTTTCTTTGGCATTCAGTAGAAATGCCAAACTCATCACAAGCCTCCAGGAGAAGTGATTGCTTTGCAGCAGGCAGTGATGATTACTGGGGAGAATGCCTTCCCTCCTTCTTCCTTATTACCCCCATGTGCTATAGCATGTTGTCTCCTCTTGGCTTGTTCTCAGTAAACATGATCCAGATGAGGACACAGGTTCACAATCAATAAAAGAAAAAAATAGTCAATGAATGTATGAAAAATCCTAATGCTTATTAAGGATGAATAAAGAAAATAAAAATAATAACTGAAGAGCACTGTCATATACCACCAGATGTTTGTGCTGCCCCAAATTCATTTGTTGAAACCTAATCCCCAGTGTGATGGTACATGGAGGTGGACCTTTCAGAGGTGCTCAAATCATGAGGTTGGAGCCCCCATGATGGGATCAGCACCCTTATTCAAGACCCCAGAGAGCTTTCTCTCACCTTCTACCATGAGAAGACACAAAGAAAAGAAGGCTATCTTTGGGCCAAGAAGTGGGGGCTCACCAGACACCCAATCTGTCGGCCTCTTTGT
Source organism: Okapia johnstoni (assembly GCA_024291935.2). Classification (NCBI taxonomy): domain Eukaryota; kingdom Metazoa; phylum Chordata; class Mammalia; order Artiodactyla; family Giraffidae; genus Okapia; species Okapia johnstoni. Next base: position 9,239,688 of record CM044325.1, on the reverse strand, counting down.
CTTGGACTTACAGCCTCCAGAATAATGAGAAATAAATATCTGCTGTTTAAACCACCCAGTCTATTGTACTTTACTATAGCAGCCCAAATGGACTAAGACAGCATCCTTCAGACTGGTAATATTATTAAAATAATAAATATTTTTGAAAATACTCCATCACTTTCTTACATTGTTAATTTTTTAGACACAGCAAGGATGTAAAACCTTCAAGTTATGTGTGATTGCTACTCCAATGTTTTATTTTGGGGAATTGATTGTGCTAAAATAGTGAAGGTTATTGATTAAAAAGTTATGAGCAGGGAGAAATTCCCTGATTGTCCAGTGGTTAGGACTCTGTGCTTCCACTGCAGTAGTACAGGTTTGATCCCTGGTCAGGGAACTAAGATCCTATATGCCACATTGTGCAGCCAAAAAGAAAAAAAAAGTTATGAGCACGTCCATCCTGGCACTCTCCTGACAATATAACTTTGGATATAATATACCATTAACTCTAGAGTATTAGATAAATAAATCAAGATAGATGTCTGCAAAGAAGTACCACACAAACTATAAAACAAAACTATACACATATCTACTAAGAATATTTATAATAAATACACAATTGAAATATGTGCATAGAAATAGTATTTGCATGCATCTGTGCATCTATGATAATGAAGGTTATATTTGGCAAGGGAATAGCATGAGTGTTCATGATCTTAAGGATGTTCTGTGTACTCTCTGATATTTTTAAAATGAGTATGCATCGTTATTTTATAAATAAAAAATAAAATAAATAAAATTAGTAAAAAAATAAGCAAATTTTGGTAAAAATAAAACCTAGCTTGTAGTTGTGTTACAACAGGCCCTGACCATGAGAATATATCACCAAACATCTAGTCCCTACCAAAGTAAGAAAACATGTATCTGCTGATGGCTAATCAATTTGTGTCACCAATAATAACCATAAATGATTTTTTAAGTTGCCAAGAAAGCTCTCTTGAGTACACAATGACATGCTAGATTCTTCCAAGAGTAGCAAGAATGCAAAATATACATGTCAATGCTGAACATGCTGAATTAAAAATGAAAGAATTCCAGCCCTTTTCTCTTTGAAATGACTCATTAGATGGATGATTTTCCTAACATGCTATTAAAATCTCTTCAGGCAGTCAAAAATGGATTAATAGCAAAGGGCATATTGATTAAAACGTAATTTCTATTATTATAAGTAAATGATGTCCTTGCCTGCAAGTGGGAAGTACTCAGAGGCTTCTTTTTTCTTTGACATATTATCGTTCACTTTAGTGTTCCACACAGAACTTGACTTCTGCTAAATTATTGGGAGGACAGGTATATGTATCAGGCCACTATATAATTATTTTTAAACAGATGATGTTATCTCATAGGGAGGAAAAACTCTTTATTCATTTTTAATACTTTTTCCTAAGGAATCAATGTAAACATTTTTCTCTTTATAAACTGATTCAAAGTACACTTGACTTCAAACATTATTTAAAAGTTTAAAAACGACTTGTAAAACAAATATTTTCTTAAAAACACCGTAACTCAAGCAATTAAATGAACCAGTTTCTTTTTATTTCACTAAATTTTATGCCATTTTTTAGGAGCAATTTTCTTGGTTTAAACCATAAAGGACTTCCAGACAGCATGTAAGTGAGAAGGTATAATCTTTCTTTCAGAATTCACTGTCAAAGACACTATGGAGAACAGTATGAAGATTTCTTAAAGAACTAGGAATAAAACTACCATATGACCCAACAATCCCACCACTGGTCATATAGCCATGAGAAAACTGTAATTCAAAAGGACACATGTACCCCAATGTTCTCTGCAGCATTATTTATAACAGCCAGGACATAAAAGCAACCTAGACATCCACTGACAGATGAATGGATAAAGAAGTTGTGGTACGTGTTCACCAAAAAGGAACAAATGTGAATCATTTGAACTGAGGTGGGCGAACCTAGAGCTTGTTACAAAGAGTGACATAGGAAAGAGAAAAACAAATATCGTATATTAATGCATATATAGGGAATCTAGAAAAGTGGTACCGATGAACCTATTTGTAGGGCAAGAATAGGGATTCAGAGAAAATGGACTTGTGGACACAGTGAGGGAAGGAGAGGTAGATTGAGAAAGCAGCATCGACATATACACACCATGTAAAATAGATAAAGCTGCTATATAACACAGGGAACCCCGCCCAGAGCTCTGTGACTACACAGACGGGTGGGAGGGAGGCTCAAGAGGAAGGGGGTGTATGTGTATATATGTATGTATATATAAATATATATATATATAGTTGTGGCTGATTCACATTGTTGTACAGCAGAGCAAAACACTGTAAAACAACTACCCTTCAATTAAAAAATAAATAATAAAAAAGAATTGACTGTCATTCATACACACACAATATCACCAATGTTTGATGATCTGATTTCAGAAATTAAAATATTAAGATATCTTGGACTATTGTACATATCACATAAAAGAAAAACATGCTGAAAAGCATACTATTTTATACTTAAAATGTGTTAGAAAATTTGGAAAAAATGTACATCTTAGAACTAATGGAATTTGCTGGTCCCTTATATGGAAATAGGTACACAAAGAATTCCATTATAACTATGTATACACATGTGCACATAACATACAATAAATAGATAATTCTAGTTACTGAAATTAAAGGATCATAAATACAAAGCACATATGTCATGATTCGGGGTTTTTAAATTATTATATTAATGATTTAAAACGGTTAATAAAAGGCTACCCCATTATGTCTTTACACTTTTATTATACGATTGACTGAAATATTTCATCAAAGGTAAAAAAAGAAGTGGTCAGAGCAATATTAGATGACCTATTAGATGACCTTTCAATATTCAAAGGTATTAATTCAACTCACTAGTAATTAAGAACTAGTAAACACTTTGTTAAGAATTGTGAGGGCTAAGGAAATGCCAAGTTAATTGTCCTGAGCTCTAGAAGTTGAGGCTCTGATTAAATGATGAGGCATATGCACAGTTAACAGTAATTGAGATAGATTAAGATACAGAGGATATTAGAGGAGTATTTGAAATGTGGTCATGAATTGAATAATACAGAGGGAGCTATTTTGGTTAGTTATTTTGGTAAGAGTAATTTAAGCAGTGCTTGAAGCAAAATTTTAACACTCAGGTAGAGTGTGGGAAGTGAAAGGGTAGCTAAAATGAGCTCATTTAATTATTGAGCCCCTACCATTTTAGATATTGTGCTAGGTGCTGGAAATATACTGTACTACAAAAATAAAAATAGCCCCTTCTTTTGTTGAAATTACCATGAATTGGCAAAGAACATTGACTGCTCTAGAGAGACTTCAAAGGGTACAAGGGGCTAAGTGAGGGTAAAAATAAGATGGTAGTGAGATGAAAGAGGGTTGTTTTGTTTTGAGTTTGGCAGGTTGAATTTTTTCCAAGATAAGAGGCATAAAAGCATGATTTCTTTTTTTTTTTCGCCTGTGTAGAAGAAATAAGAAAAATGGAGAAATAAAAAACAGAAAGAAATAGCTGATTTAACAAAGTTCATTAAAAATGGAAACTGTTAGGATTAAAATGTAATATATATACAAAGCTATTTTGGGAAACAGGAAATAGACTATAAAAATATAGATAATACAGAGATATTTTAAGGTCTAAGGAAGAAAAACTCAATGATGTTCATATCAGATAGCTTCATCTTTTCTAGAAAGCAAGAGGCTGTTTTATCTGAAACTGAGACAATCTGGGGAATATCTGAGCCCAAAAAGAATAGAGATTTTGAAAAACCGCAAAAGGGCTGGAACATTTAACATGGCCAGATTCCACTCAGAACCACACAGGGTCAGACAGTCTGAAAATGTGGACCATCTATGATACATCAGCAGACGAGCATGATCCTTGTCTGCACGGAGCATTGGATTTGGTGAAAGATACATACGACAATCTAATAACGACACAAATAAATACTAGCTCGACAACTGGCAAGGTAAACACGGTGGAGACCAAGATGATAAAGAACAAGAGGTTTGGAGAGAACTGGCCCCTTAGTTGACCTTAGATACGGGAAGACACATGAAACCACATGTGGTGTCTGAGGGGCCAGACTGACAGAGGGAGATAAAAGCAGGATAAAGAACGGGTTGGAGGGACTTCCCTGGTGACCCGTGACGGAGACTCTGCCTTCCAATGAAGCAGGTGCAGGCTCTGTCTCCAGTCGGGGAGGTAAGATCCCACACGCCTCGTGGCCAGAAAACCAAAACATACAATAGAAACAGCATTGTAACAAACTCATTAAAATTTTTTAAAATTATCCACATTAAAAAAAAAATAAAAAGAATGGGTTACAGAGGCTTCAGGGAGCTGAAGTGGGAATAGATGCCGCTGCGGTCAGAAAGCGGGCTTTCAAAGTTTTACTAGAAGCAGAACAGCTATGAGAGACAGTAATGCCTGGCACAAATGGAATGCATATCCTTCAGGGAGAGATTAAGCCCTTTTCACAGGTACACACACAAAACCCACTCTCACCAATGAGAACGTGTCTTCGCCAAGGATCCAGCAATTAGCCACATTAATTCACTATATACTCGAAAGCACTTTAAACCATATGCAAGACACTTTTTCTCTCCACCTCCTTTTTTTTTTAAAAAGCTGTTAACATTGTACTCACATACATTCAGTGTGTCAGCTGTTTCAGCCTATTTGGCCCCACTCTCCCTGGGTGATCTTGCAGCTTCACAATACAGAGAATCATTTCTAGGAAAGAGATAAAATGAAAATACATTACATTTAAGGAAGTTAGAAAATAGCCCAAGCAAAATTATTTGAAATTAAAATCTACCTAATGGAGTAACCTACAGGGAACAATTTATATTTTTCCAGGGGTACATTCATCATACAATATGTCATGCTTGAGGCTTTTCTAAGACTATAAAAGGCTTTTAAAAAAATGATAGTAATTATAATATTTGGTTCTGGATAAATATCTCACTTTATCAAACTTTTCTTTCTACTGGATTTGTTCAGCAAGGCTTTCCATAAAGGCAAAAAAATGTGTCTACTGCTGTTTTACCCCCATTTCACTCTTCACAATCTCTTTTCACTCAAATGAGTTTACGCCTCATCCCAGAACTTACTCTGCTTTTTCATACCTCTGTGGTATTTCTCACTTTATCTTATCTGCCTGAAATGTCATTATTCTTTTTCCCATTTCCATTGCCTACCCAACAAACTTAGTCACTCTTTAACATCCAGCTCAAATATGACCTTTGTCCCTTCTGAAGCTGCCTATCAACATAAACTTCTACCTCATCTATCTAGAGTCCCACAGACTATTGATTATCATTCATTATGAGACTTACAACGAATGTCCCTAACTCTATCTCCCTGCCTTAGAGTTTTAGAGACAATGTTTTATCTGTGAATGTTTTGGCTGTTGCTTTTTTTTTTTTGTCTACAATCACCATCATTCCTGTGCATGCAATGGACATTGAAATATAAGGGATAATTTTTCCTTAGTCTATCTGGGTATAAATCAGACATTAGTAAGGCTGTAGTTAAGGCCTCATAAGTGTTCTAAGTCACTTGAGTCGTGTCTGACTCTTTGTGAACATATGGACTGTAGCCCACCAGGCTCTTCTGTTCATGGCATTCTAGAGGCAAGAATATTGCAGTGAGTCTCATGACCTCTTCCAGGGGATCTTCCCAAACCAGGGATCAAACTCATGACTCTTGTCTCGTATATCTCCTACACTGACAGGCAGGTTCTTTACCACTAGCACCATCTGGGAAGCCCAGTTAAGGCCTTATTCTATACTAATTTGATACTTCTTGTCAATTAAAACACCTTTCTAAAAATCTGGCCTCCAAAACATCATTCTCTCCAGTTTTCCTGCTTCAGTGGATTATACTTTCTTAATCTCCTCTGAAGATTTCTCATTTCCCCAGATTTGTAATAATACGATGCACCATGGCTCACATCTTGAACTTCTCCTGTTTTCTGTTAGACTAACTCCCTTCTAGATCTAATCCAGGCTTATAATTTTAAATAGCATCCTTACATCTGGGATTGTCAAATTTCTATTTCAGTGCCAACCTCTGACTGAGTGCTGTGGTTACAAGCAACTGTCTATTTGATAGACCCAGTTTGAGTTCTAATAGCTTCCCTGGTATCTTGGATGGCAAAGAATCTGCCTGCAATGCAGGAGACCTGAGTTTGTTCCCTGGGTCAGGAAGATCTCCTGGATAAGGGAATGACAACCCACTCCCGTATGCTTGCTGGAGAATTCCATGGACAGAGGAGCCTGGTGTGCAACAGTACACTGGGTCCCAAAGAGTTGGACACTCACACACACAGGCAACTTAAAATTAGCATTACTGAGCTTCCCTTTGCTACCAATTTACTCTCCCTCCAGTTTCTTCTCAGAGAAGTGTAATTACATCCTACCATTTTCCCAATCCAAAAAAATTGACTCTACTCTTTCTCCTATATTCCATATTAAGTATATTAAAACATCCCATTGGTGCCAACTTTAAAAATGTCTCAAAAATGTATCTAAAGTATGACTCATTTCACCAACTCCATTTCTAACATAGCGGTCCAAGCCACTATAAGTTCTGTTAAGTTTCATTGCAATGGAGACCTACTATACTCTCCCCCTTCCTTTTGCCTACTGTCCAAATAGCAGCTAGATCGATTATATTGAAAGATAAATCAGATTATGGCTTTTGTTTGCTCAAGTTTCCAGTAGCTCCCATCTCATTCTAATAAAAGGCCAAATCTCTAAAAAAAAAAAAAAAAAAAAAAAAAATACACTAATGAAGTCCTATACAAGTTAGGTTTTCCCTGGCGGCTCAGACGGTAAACAGTCTGACTGCAGTGTGGGAGACTTGGGTTCGATTCCTGGGTCGGGAAGATCCCCTGGAGAAGGAAATGGCAAACCACTCCAGTACTCTTGCATGGAAAATCCCATGGACAGAGGAGCCTAGCAGGCTATAGCCCATGGGGTCGCAAAGAGTCAGACATGACTAAGCAACTTCACTATACAAGTTAGCATACTAGCTCTCAGATCTCTCTTCCTTTTTCTTTCTTTCTTTCTTTCTTTTTTTTTTTTAATTGAAGTATAGTTGACTTACACTGATTCAGGTATACAGCTTCCCTGGTGACTCAGTCAGTAACAAATCTGCCTACAATACAGGAGACCCGATTTCTATCCTTGAGTCAGGAAGATCCCCTGGAGAAGGGAATGGCAACCTATTCCAGTATTCTTGCCTGGGGAATTCCATGGGCAGAGGAGATTAGTGGGCTACAGTCCATGGGGTCACAAAGAGTTGGACATGACTGAGTGACTAACACCTTCCCACTTTCCCAGGTATACAGGAAAGGGATTCAGTGTGAGTGTGTAATATATTGAATACAGTTCCCTGTGCTATACAGTTGGTCCTTGTTGTTTATCTATTTTATATATAAAAGTGTGCATCTGTGAATCCCACATTCCTAATTTATCCTTCCCCACCCTTTCCCCTCTGGTAACCACGTTTGTTTTCTATCACACTTCTGTTCCTCTTTATTCTGCTCCCACTGAATGACCTCCCAGTTGTTGCTCAAACATCCCAGGACGTTTCACCCTCCAGACTTTGCTTCTTCTGTTACTTTTCCCTGAAATACCTTCTGCAGATCCAGGCAAACCTATTCCAAACCTCCACTGAGTATTTACTGGAATTTAGTCCTTTTCTTAGTGAAGGCTTCGCAGGCTACCCTATTTAAAAGATACTCTATCCCTGACACTTCTATCCTTATTTTGTCCTTAATTTTCTCCAAAGCACTTATTCCACCTAGGATACTATGCCTTTCACACAGAATTTCTAAAAACCATTCCTCTGATCCCATCAAGCAAGGATACTCCATGAAAGGGGAATATTTTCATTGATTTGTGCACTGCTGTATTTCTAGTGTCTAGAATTATGGCTGGCACACGGTAGGGGTTTAAATCTATTTTGTTGAAGGTGTTTATTCTTCTGACATGAGAGAAACTAGGTTCCAGTTCCTGTTCTACCACATTTTGGTAATCTAAGTTCATTCAAACCGAGTCTCAGATCCTTAGCTATAAAACTAGTATAGTAATATCTTCTCAGTCACTTTCCCAAGGGAACTGAGTAAATACAATGGGAAAGTCAGTACAAATATTATTTGAGTATCAAAAGGTATGAAACAAGATGTGACAACTTGAATATATACCATAGTTGAGGCTTACCTCAATCCTGACACAATTGTGTATTGTATTACACTTTACACACACAACTTAGTTTCAGCGATTTTTGGAGATCTGACTTAGTTCACAAAGCCAAACTGTGCTGAACTCAGCACACAAATTGGATCTTTTGATCCTAAATTTGGCCATTTTCTACCACAATAACTATTATTAACACCTAAAAATAAGCAATTTATATTTGCCTGATTCATAGAGTCAGAAAAATATATCTGGTATATATAATATCTAGCAGTTTTGACCACTTACTGTACACAGCATACTACCCTAAGTGATTGCCTGTATTATTTTATTTAGTTTTCAAATAATGCTGCATGGTTGCAGCTGTAAATAACTCCATGTAAAAATGGGAAAAACAGGCATAGAGAGATTAAGTGATTTGTCCAAGGACACACATCTAGTAAGTGGTGAAACTACAATGTTAACTAGGCACATCTGTGACACAAAACTATTCTTAATTCAAAATAAGTGATTCTTTTTTCCAGTTTCATTGACATACAATTGACATAAAACATTATATACATTTAAAGTGTACAACATTATGCTTTGATATATGTACATATTGCCACAATATATATCATTATCACAATGAATTTAACTAACATCCATCGCTTCACATTGTGGCTGCTTTTCTTGTTATGAGAACTTTAAACATTTACTCTCTTAGCAACTTTCAAGTACATAATGCTGTATTTTTAACTATAGTTATTGTGCTTTCATTCTTGAAATGTATCTTTTGCAGCCAATTCAGCAGAGTTCCCAAAAACCAGTCAGTCACTTTTATACCTAACTGAAAATGTTTAGCATCTATAAGCCTAATGATGAGTTACAAGACAGAGTAACTGATAGCAGTGTTACGACAGCATTCTTTAGGGTCTTGTTATTTAACAGTATCTAGTTATTTGAGACAGACTAGTTACTCTGTCTCTCCAGTAATTCTCTCTTCTTGAAGGACTTTCATCTGGCCATTCATTCATCTCAGATGAATCCATCCACTATTCACAATATCTCATCAGGCTATTCTGCCTCTCACACACCTCTCAGTTTCTGCTTTTACCTTTAAATGGAGAGAGTTATCTAATTCTATGGCTTTTAAGCTCTTCTCCAACTTGAAAGTGCTACAATATAATGATTCTATCTTGCAAATATATACTTTAAGACCCAATCGGGAATTGACAAAACCCCACAACTCTGCTGAAGGTGACTGGATGGCAATAGAATTGGAGCAAGTAGAGAATATATTATCCAGACATAAAAATGATAATCTCATAATTGTATCATGTTATATAAGCAAGCTCATGATATAATATTGCATGAAAGAAAAAATTTCAAAATAGCACATTTTCTAAAATTATACACATACTATATGTGTCCACATACAAGGATGAAATAGAAGAACACAGAACAATTTTCTCATGCTTTGTTGAGCATGATGTAAGACTAAGTGACACATTCATTTTCAACATTAATGTTTTTTCAAAATTATTTGTGATCTGAATTTTGAAAGTGAGGCTTAATTTAAAAATAGATGGCATAAAGACACTTCTGAAATTCAGAGATGCTGTGATTTTGGTATTCACAAAAATTATCTCCTCAGTGTTTGTCATAAATGACTCTTAAGAGTCACATTCAAACTGTATATCTTTTTACAAAAAACATAAATCCTAGCATCCACACCAGTTAGTAATTTATCTTAAATATTCATTTTTCCTTAGAGATCAACCTACTGTGTGTAAAGAATAGATAGCTTGAAAAATGAAAAATGTCTTTATTCATTTTGCTGACTGTTTTAGGTACTATTTTAAGATCTGGGAATGCAACAGTTGTAACTAACTTTGGGGCTTGTAACAGTCCAGAGCTTAAAGTTAACTCTATGAAAAGGGAAAATATTTAAGAAAGTATCTAAAACAAATTTGGTCCCTTAGTCCTCACTGGAAATTCAGTAAAGTGAAGAAAGTTTACAGAGTCTTGTTCCTATGGAAGCTTCCTCAGAAAATGTTTATAAGAAAAAAATATGTCACTGAAAATAATTTAGAAATAATTTTCCAACTATACACCCTTTACTCAACCATCTAGCCATCAGAATATCTGTTTCAGTAGAAGGAAACTATCATGAATAATATGAAGTCTGCCACCAGATATTCAGCACCAAGGATAGCACCTCTGCTGCATCCTTGACGATCCAAATCAGCAATTCTGCCCATGTCACATTCCAGATTACCTTGTTATAAAAATAAGTCAGATTTGGCTCTCATGGGAATTAGTCCAGGTGGCTAGTTATAGTCATCTAAAAAGCACCTACTATGTATCAGCCATAATACAAGCTATTATTTTAATATCATATTACCACACAGCACCATCACTTTTTTCTTCTAAATTCACCTCACTGTGCCTCAGTTTCCCCATTTATAAAACTGGTAATAATGATACTAGTTACTGGAGTTGTTGTGAGAAGTGAATTCCTAGTATAAATAAAGTTCCCATGAAAGAGCCTAGATTTACAGTATGTAACATATAAGCATGTGATAATAGACTATTACTTGAAGCTCTTGGTAACACTTTGAAATAGATATTATTATCTCTATTTTACAGAAGAGAAGGTAGATGCAGGGTGGCTAAACAATTTGACAAAAATGCCATGGTTCATACGTTGCTGAGCCACTGGTTTTAGAAAGGTTTCTCCAATCTTCTCTTTCTTCTGCCCATATCCTCACTAAGACTCTTACATCAGGTCTTAACCATTTCTCACTTAGACTTTTCAGTAACTAGCTTCCAAGTCTCCTCTTTTCTAGTTTCATATGCCATCCTGTACATTTCTTATACTGTCTACTTCTGACATGTTTTTAAAGCATATATCCAATTACATTATTTTCCTTTGTGTTAGATGCCAAATGACTATTGCCTCTAGAATAAACTGCAAATCTCTTAGAAGAATATTGTATGTTTTCAACTTAATAGACTACTTTTCAAAGTTTATGGGACTTCCTTGATAGCTCAGTTGGTAAAGAATCTGCCTGTAATGCAGGAGACCCCAGTTTGATTCCTGGGTTGGGAAGATCCACTGGAGAAGGGATAGGCTACCCACTCCAGTATTCTTGGGATCAGCTGGGAAAGAATACACCTGCAATGCAGGGGAACTGGGTTCGATGCCTGGGTTGGGAATATCTCCTGGAGAGGGGAAATGCTACCTATTCTAGTTCTCTGGACTGGATAATTCCACGGACTGTATAGTCCATGGAGTCACAAAGAGTCGGACACAGCTGAGTGACTTTCACTTTCAAAGATTATAGTCAAAACCCTAGACAACTGAACTGAAATTAGATCATCCAAAAATTAGGCGGATTTGGGCTAACGTCACTGAAGATCCAGTTACCAGTTGTACAATCACTTCCAAGTTGTTTTACTTTTCTGGCTCTTTGTATCTCATTTGGAAATGGGGATGATAGCACTTAAGATATAATTTTTGGTACACATAATAGACTCTCAGAGTAAATGACATTTGTTATTATCATTATCTATAGTACAAGAACAAGGAAAAACATATGTAGGAAATTATTCACGAAAAATTCTAAAAGAGATACAAGTAAGAAAAATGGAGTGAAACAAAGTGAAGAGTTGTCTGAAGTCAAGCAGTGACATAACATTCTAGTTACTGGTCAAACCAGTGAAATTTTATGTGAAGATAAAAGTTAATGATAAATAAAATATTTATTTTTTTTCTCTTTAGCATAACTATCTCAACATCAAAAAAAAAATAAGTTCTAATGTTGTATGGATCAGAACAGGTTTGTAATGTATTTACCAGTAACTGATAGTTATGAACAGTAATGGCTAGTAATGCTCTATATTCTCCTCACTTGAAATAAATCAAGAAGAATTCCTATTTGAATTTATAGCTCTCTAAGAATATGCTTTCCCACTAATGAATAGCCTCATATAGATTTTACACATGCTTATGTTAAATATAGGTTAACCGACAGAATATTTTTAAATGCTCGGAGTGATTAATCAAGACTGCTTCATTTAGTGATGAGAGATATTCAGTGAGATTTCAAGATTTCAAATTTAGTTACATTAAGTTCATAAGCATAAAGTTTGAACTCAAAAAAGTATTCTTGGCCTATAGAAGCTAAATGGCAATACTCTGAAACACAAGCCGAGCATTTCGACCATAAACTAACTCCCAGGTAGCTTCACTTTAATTGACAGTGTTAGCTGAGAAGTAAACACACAGTTTTGCTTGTTTTGACCTAAATAAACTCATGTTAGATAACATCATTGTAGCATTCATTTATTCAAATGTTCATTAAATACTCACTAAGTATCAAGCAGTATGCTAAGCATTAAAAATAAAAAGATTTAATGCAATGTTTTCCCTAATTTTACTGATTTAATTGAATTAGGAGAGAGAAAAGTAAAATAATAAATGCAATATTTTATTTGTGATGGTAGGTGTACAGGATAGAGAAAGGAAACTGTACGGCTATATTTATTCAGATGCATCAAGAAGCAGACACAAAGATGGAAAGAAACATACAGGATATTTATTGGCAAAGTCTGTGAATGATAATGGGGGATTGATCAAGAGAGCTTTCAAACTAGAGAAGAAGTCTGACACATGTAAAGGAGAATAGAAGGACAGAAGTTTGGACAGAAGATTCTGAAATTACAGCATGTTGTTAAGAAAGTTTCAGCTAAGGCCAATGGGCAGTCCGAGAGCTGCAATTTCCTATTAGCAGAGTCCCATATTTCACAAGAATGGGTCTAAGCTGGTAGCAGTCATTGGCTGGGAGCAGCATTGGCTGGGAGCACCAATGCAATCACAATCTAGCAGCAAAAACCCTGGTAGATACAGAAAGCAGCAGCTAGGGCTGTCAATCAGTTCTTTTCCAGCAGCAGACCAAGTGGGACACTTTGATGGCAGCCACCATGGAGTGGCCAATTTAACTTGTGGTCCAGGATTTCGAAAAGGGTTTCAAAAGATGAACAGGAAGTCACAGGGTAGACAAGATGGGTAAGTGCATTCAGGCATGAACCAAATGCAGAAAAAAACACATAAAACAACATGCCGAGTATGGCAGAGTACCAAGCAGTGCATTAGGCTGTAGATGGACTCAAGGGCATCAATAGGCAGTGCACCAAGAGGTGAGACTAGAGAGGGAGGCAGGACTCCTACCAGGGAGAGCTCAGCAAGTTCTACGAAGATGCTTGGCTTTACTCTGAAGGTAATGTGAAGCCACCAAGGTATTAATGCTGGGCACAGACAGTGTGGGGTCTACATTGCAGAAAGAGTCCTGGAGGACACAGAATATTCAGATGGAGACGTCAAGGAGGTAAAGGAGAAGGAGATGCCAGTAATAAAGACAAGATAGATTCACACAGACATAGGTCTCAATACTGGCCCCACCATTTCCCAACCATGTGACTATAAGCAAGTCATTTAATGCCCCAGAGACACTATGACTAATTTCCTAAATAGGAAATGACCCACTTAGCTTACTTCATAGTGACAGGAGGATCACAGGTATAAAACTGGGGGTGGGGATATAAAAATGATGAAGGCAGTTGTTTTCAAAACTATCTATCTCTCCATATGGAGAACTCTTTAGAATATTCACATAATTGGTCTCTTCATTCTTATGAGGAAAACCTTTCACTCCCAACAAGGGACAGCCTTGATTTGTATAATCAAAACCCATGAAAAACTGACCTACTGTGTCACGTCTACAGAAGTTGGGCACAAGTCCCTGAGGCTTGAAGCCCTCCTTCCTCATCTCTACTTCTAGAGAAAAGAGTGACCTGATTTTACTTCAGGTCCTGACATATTTTACCAGGCAAAATACATACTTTATTAAGCTTCAGTTTTATCTAAAATAACATTATTTTAAGGCTGCCTTAAGTACTAAACATAAATCCTTATGATTATGTCTAGCACCTATTAACTATTCCACAAATATTAGTTTCCCTTGGATGAGTCGTAAAGAATCATTCTCAAAACCAACAGATTATCAGAGGATAATTCTATCAGTAAACAAAGAGAATGTCATATGACCAACTGGGGAAAAGCTTAAGCCTGTATCATTAATAACTGCAATTTAAAAAAGTATTCTGTATTCACAGATGTCTCAGTAATACATTTGGACCATTTAATTTGAGGAGAAGATATTTTATCCTCATCTATCAACTGTGAGATTTTTATTTTTAAGAATAATTTTATTGACTTGCCCTGTGAGGGAGTTCACTTTCAATACAGAAACTTCTAAATCTACAAGACTTGCAAAACAGATCTGTTATTTTCCCAGCTTCACTGGGAAGGAGGCAAAGAAATTGCCTCTGGCATTAAGAAAACCATGGGCTGAAATAACTCGATGTTTGCTGATTCTATTAACAAATTACTCTGGACAACTTAGAAACTCTGTCTCCTAAAACATCTCTACTGGGTGAGTGACATGAGTCCTTGATGTGGCTGCCCTTCCCCTGCACCTCTGGAAAGCTTAACATTGCAGCGGGAGACCTCTACAGCAGGGGCCTCTCAGTCCTTTGGATGATTCTGCAAACACCTGATAGGTTTGATCCAATTGTTCAACCATTTTTTTCCTCTGAAATTATGCTCCAGAAGAGATCGTTATGTATAGCTTTGCAGCAAAAGTTATCATGTCCTTAGTAATCATGAACCATATATAAATATTTAACTAACACTTGACTTTTGACTAATGCTTGTCAATAAAAAGAGATGGCACATTTCACAATCTGAGTTTCTGCATTTCCTCCTATTCATCTCTGCCTGTATATCCTCAATGACTACAGGCAAGTTACGTTGGGTAGCAATGCTCACTGCCTGTTATACAAGGCATGTTCTCTTCAGTGTCATTCACCTTGGCTGTCTCTCTCTTCCACTGGCCATACTCAACCAAATAAGCCAGTGAAACACCTATTTTTTTTTCCTAATTGATGCCAATTTATTTTGGGTAATTTGCCACAGGAATTAAAACACAAGAGATGCAGGTTTGATCGCTAGGTCATGAAGATCTAACTATACCAACTCATAAAAAATCATAAGCAGTTGAACATTTTACCCTTAAGGCAGGGAGGAAGAGTGAGTATACAGCTACATCCAGAAATTCAACATTTTCAAGGCAGGGAGGAAGAGTGAGTATACACTACCCTCCACCATCCACTGTTTCTGCTTTTTGTGGTTTCAGTTACCTGAGCTCAACCATGGTCCAAAAATATTAAATTAAAAAAAATTCAGAAATAAACAACTCATGAGTTTTAAATTACATTCCATCCTGAGCAGCATGATGAAATCTCACGCAGTCTAGCTCTGTCCTGCCTGGGACATGACTCATCCCTTTGTTCAGTGTATCCTGCCAGTTAGTCACTTAGTAGCCTTCTCAATTATCAGTTTTACTGTCAGCATATTGCAGTGCGTGTGTTCAAGTAATCCTTATTTTATTAAATAATGTCTCCAAGGCCCAAGAGTAATGATGTTGGCAATGTGGATATGCCAAAGAGAAGTCATAAAGTGATTCTTTTAAGCAAAAAAGAAAAAAAAATCATACACTAAAGATCCTATCCACAATGCGGCACTATGATGGAACCATAACATTCTTCTGAAGAGCATTAAACCATGAAATTAGATAGTCTTTATATTCTGTCCAGCTCTTAATTTCTATGACCAGGTGATTATTCCATTAGGCTTCATATCTCCCTTCCTTATTTCATTCCGACAATCTTCATTTTTGAGCACATACCATATTCTCATCACTGCCAACAAAAAGGAGAAAAGACAGGCAAGCATCTCAACCCTCTAAAATCCTTTCTTTCCCAATCAGACACCATTTTTCAATTTCTGTCTCCTTAATATGCACAATGATTTTCTCCTAATCTCAAATATAAGTGCACTTCTCTTATGGAATTGATTACTTCTTCCTCTATGTATTATCATGATTGTTTTTACTTATCTTATCCCATCTGTTAGACTATTGTTTCATCAAATTCAGAACTGTCCCACTGGTCTTTGCACACACATGGTATCCTATAATAACAGATATGATATGAATTATACGCTTCTAATCACTATAATAATACTATACAGTACAAAACTGAACACCACAAAAAAAACCTAAACAAAGCTAAACAATACAAAAGTATATATACAAGGAAGAATGATTCATCCTGTTCCTCACTGCCCTCATACTTGAGTAAGTTTATTTTGCAGAGGTAGATTACCGCTAACATTATGGAATGCCTCTTTCCAAAGTTTTTCTGCAAACCATACAAACGCATGAAATCATTTTACTTTTCTGTTTTTGCAAATCAAAATATCAGATCCTGGTAAATGTATGGTTTTGCAGTTTGCTTTTTTTTCTTTACATAATATATTTTGAGCATCTTTTCATGTCAGATCATATAGAGCTACCAGATTCTTTTTAAAGGTTGTGTAATATTTTGGATGAAGAAATGCATGAATCAGTGCAGAATGAGCCCAGATAAGTTCCCAGTATCCAATATTCTTCCACTGAGGTGAAATGTTAGCTGCATAGAGAATGCTTCTCTTGGCAACAAAGAGGAAGTAATGGAAATAATGCAGTACTGTTCTTCAGAGAAATAACGCCATTGCCATATATAATAAAATCTGGAGAGTAGAGACAGGAAGGTAAGCTGTGCATTGATTTTTCTGGAAAATTTGATAGTGAATTGTTTTATGTTATTTCTGCTAAGCTCTCAAACAAAAAGCTACAAAAAAGGAGGGCTTGTTTCCCAAATCTCTCCTCATATAAAGTAACAGATCCTACGTTGAGACATACTGCTGATGACGAGACAACTGGATTCAATACTGAAACACATGCTGTGTGATATGAAATGCATTCTATTGTGTTAGTGCAATCTGACAGGGAGGAGGAAACTATGGGAAAGGAAACAAACAAAATATTATTTCCTGATGCAAATAGGTAGTATAGATATTACAAAACAAGACAAGCTTGAAGGAAAGTAGGTCACCACCATGTATTTACACAGATTTTATTATGTACATAATTGTACATGTAGCCATTTTGCAGCCTAGAGTTATAGAAACATTAATATGTTGACATTTAAATATTTTAGCTTGTATCTTAAACCTCTGGAAAATTTGGATAATATTCATAATTGTGTGCAGCAAGTTCTATTGGAAGAGAATCCCTTCTTAACAAACATAAGAAGAGGATCAGCTGTAACAATTTTGTTGTAGGACAAGAAGACAAAAGTAAGTAGTCATAACGCTATTGATAGTCATGCTTTGTTGAGTAGAGTACAGTGCCTGTGAGCATATTCTTTGCAGGCAGACTGCCTCAGTTTTAATTTTGACTCAGTTACTTTCTGGTTCTATAGCTCTGGGAAAGATATTCAATATCTGTATGTCTCAAGTTTTTAATCTGTGAATTGGGCATGAAAGTCACTACTTTCAGATTTGGTCTAAGAGTTAGATGAATTCATACAGGCAATGTTCAATTATATGTGTGTGTGTGTGTGTGTGTGTGTGTGTTAGTTGCTTAGTCATGTCTGACTCTTTGCAACCCCATTGACTGTAGCCCACCAGGCCCCTCCGTCCATGGGATTCTCCAGGCAAGAACACTGGAGTGGGTTGCCACTTCCTTCTCCAAAAGGAGCTATAGAAAGAAAGAAAGTGAAATCGCTCAGTCGTATCCGACTTGTTGGGACCCCATGGACTGTAGCCCACCAGGCTCTCCCATCCATGGAATTTTCCAGGCAAGAGTACTGGAGTAGGTTGCCATTTCCTTCTCATATATATATATATATGTGTGTGTGTGTGTGTGTGTGTATATATTTATCATGACTTGCTAAGAAAATTTAGCTATCGTTTACTTAATTCATATGTGGGACACATATATTGCCCAAATCTCACCTGCTATTCTCTTTATGCTCTCAATACAATTATAAGGTAGATGTCACTATTCTGATTTTAAGAAGAATGAAATTGGCAATCCAAAGTTGAAGAAGAACTGTGCCAAAGCCTTTGTGTCACCAAAGGCCAGTCTCTTTAGGCCACCCGACTTCTTCACAGAGAAAATATCTTCACTGTTTATTTTGGGGACTTGGAAAGCAAGTAGACTGACTTTGGAGACTGGTTTTGAAATGTAGCTTTCCTTCCCCCATTTTCATTATTTACTATGTAAATAAATAAATAGACATAGTCTGAGAGGTTCTAATACTTTCACTCTTTAGGCCATGCATGGTCTTTCTCTGAGCTCTCCCACCATTTTAATTTTGGTGTCTTTTCCTTTTCTGGAATTAAGATATTGTTGTACATGAGGGGTACCCCTTCAGCATTGCAAATGTAATTTATTGAGACTGACTTTACATAAAACCCACTGGAGGCATCTATGATTAGGGTGAAGCAGGGCAGATGGGCAGAAGTCCAAGAAGTTTTAGAAGGGGCACGCTCCTATGCACGACCCTAAGTACTAGGAGATGTTGTTACAGTTCTTCACACAGAAGTGCATGATAATAAGCAGTCATTTTTTTTTCCTGTACTTGCAAGTCAACAGTTTATTCAAGGCATCTCTGAGTAGTTCCTTCTGCCCTGCCATTTACCACTTAGTTTCTACTCTTGACCACAAACAGATGAGCACACAAATACTCATGCATGAGGCACACATGCTTTTGCCTTGCACATGTCAGTACAACTCAGATGTTTTTGTGCTTACACAGTCGCAAAATCAGCTCCTTAAAAATGGAGTAAATATAGTCCTCTGCAGTAAAATAGTACTAATAAGCATGCAAAGGTACTAATAAGGAAGTAGTCATAAAATAAAACTTATCTAGGTTGTTTCTTCTTTATAGTGTAATAATTTTTGTTTAGACTTGAGACACTATCCTACTTTTATAACACAGTTCATTAAAAAAGCTCTCCAGAGAGTGATCTTATTTAAAAAATATAAACTCTTATGAAAATAAGAGAAGTGTGGAAAAATAATATTTGATCTGCATATTCCAGAGGCCAACTGCTGTGTAGTAATAATTCTATAATTTATTACCAAGGCTTCCCCCGCTCCTTTTCTGAATTTTACAAAGTGGGCTGTGACAAAGATATGTACTACCTACCCGTCAGTTCCAAACATTAACCCCATTTCTTTAATAAAGGGATGATTCTTCTAACTCATAGAAATCCTCACCTTCTTGACCTCTGGGTATTTTGCATTATAATTTGTCTTGTCACCTTAATGAAAATGCAAAGTTGTGTGTAATTTCATAGACATATTTTCCCCAATAGATTTTATATTTCTGAAAGACATCACAATGACTAGCACATCTATCTGCAGGCTTTCATCATCCTGCCTCTGTCACTGAGTACAGTTAATATTTAACTGACGTCCATCAGATAAAAATGAACCAATGGATTAACAGCAAGAACTGTATCTTCCCAACCAGCTTGGGACGTTTGGCATAAAGTGCAGGAACCCTCCAAAAGGTTCAAATTGTTGATTGAAGTCAACAATCTTTGAGCATTCTTGGTCCTTTCAATACAATTCTTCTGTGTTCTAGAGTAGCAGTCATGGCTAACCCTAGGGTAACATATATATTTAATACTTTGCAAACAAACTTTCTCATATTTTCTATCTTACTTCACTATGTCATAGAGAAAAACTGTTTGTTAGTGTACTTTATATAATTCTTAACTCCAATGTGATCAAGAATCTCAGTAATTCACTTAAGGAAAAATTATAAATCTATTCCCAAAACAGTGAGACACTAATTATAAGATCTAATAACACAGATGAGAAACTAGCAAATTTTCCTGTCCTTTCTCCACACAACTGACATGCCTCTTGAGAAACCTGTATGCAGGTCAGGAAGCAACAGTTAGAACTGGACATGGAACAACAAACTGGTTCCAAATAGGAAAAGGAGTACGTCAAGGCTGTATACTGTCATCCCACTTATTTAACTTATATGCAGAGTACATCATGAGAAATGCTGGGCTGGAAGAAGTACAAGCTGGAATCAAGATTGCCGGGAGAAATATCAATAACCTCAGATATGCAGATGACACCACACTTATGGCAGAAAGGGAAGAAGAACTAAAGAGCCTCTTGATGAAAGTGAAAGATGAGAGTGCAAAAGTTGGCTTAAAGCTCAACATTCAGAAAACTAAGATCATGGCATCCAGTCCCATCACTTCATGGCAAATAGATGAGGAAACAGTGGCTGACTTTATTTTTCTGGGCTCCAAAATCACTGTAGATGGTGACTGCAGCCATGAAATTAAAAAACACTTACTCCTTGGAAGGAAAGTTTTGACCAACCTAGATAGCATATTGAAGAGCAGAGATATTACTTTGTCAACAAAGGTCCGTCTAGTCAAGGCTATTGTTTTTCCAGTAGTCATGTACGGATGTGAGAGTTGGACTATAAAGAAAGCCGAGCGCCGAAGAATTGATGCTTTTGAACTGCGGTGTTGGAGAAGACTCTTGAGAGTCCCTTGGACTGCAAGGAGATCCAACCAGTTCATCCTAAAGGAAATCAGTCCTGAATATTCATTGGTAGGACTTATGCTGAAGCTGAAACTCCAATACATTGGCCACGTGATGCGAAGAACTGACTCACTGGAACAGACCCTGATGCTGGGAAATATTGAGGGCAGGAAGAGAAGGGGACGACAGAGGATGAGATGGTTGGATGGCATCACTGACTCAATGGACATGGGTTTGGGTGGACTCTGGGAGTTAGTGATGGACAGGGAGGCCCTGTATGCTGCAGTTCACGGGGTCGCCGAGTCCGACACGACTGAGCGACTGAATTGAACTGAACTCACCATACTTAAAATAATCATATATTGAGCTGGAGGAAGCACAAGTTGGAATCAAGATTGCAGCACGCCAGGCCTTTCTGTCCATCACCAACTCCCGGAGTCTACCCAAACCCATATCCATCGAGTCAGTGATGCCATCCAACCGTCTCATCCTCTATTGTCCCCTTATCCTCCTGCCCCCAATCCTACCCAGCATTAGGGTCTTTTCCAATGAGCCAACTCTTCACATGAGGTGGCCAAAGTAAATGCACTACTTTGGTCCTACCTCAAAAATGACAGAATGGTCTCAGTTCACTTCCAAGGCTAACCATTCAATATCATATTAATCCAATTCTATGCTGCAACCATTAATGCCAAAGAAGCTGAAGTTGAATGGTTCTATGAAGACCTACAAGACCTTCTAGTACTAACACCAAAAAAAGATGGCCTTTTAATCATAGGGGACTGGAATGCAAAAGTAGGAAGTCAAAAGATGCCTGGAATAACAGGCAAGTTTGGGCCTTGAAGTACAAAATGAAGCAGGGCAAAGGCTAAGAGCGTTTCACCAAGAGAACACACTGGTCATTGCAAACACACTCTTCCAACAAAACAAGAGATGACTCTATACATGGACATCACCAGATAGTCAATACTGAAATCAGATTGATTATATTCTTTGCAGTCGAAGATGGAGAAGCTCTACACAGTCAGCAAAAACAAGACCGGGAGCTGACTGTGGCTCAAATCATGAACTCCTAATTGCAAAATTCAGACTTAAATTAAAGAAAGTAAGGAAAACAACCAGGCCATTCAGGTATGACCTAAATTAAATTCCTTACAATTATATAGTGGAAGTGACAAATCGATTCAAGGGATTAGAGCTGACAGAGTGCCTAAAGAAGTATGGTTGGAAGTTCCTAACATTGTACAGGAGGCAGTGATCAAAACCATCCCCAAGAAAAAGAAATGCAACAAGGCAAAGTGATTGTGTAAGGAGGCCTTACAGATATGCTAAGGAAAAAAAAAAGATAGGTGAAAGGCAAAGAAGAAAAGGAAAGATATAACTATTTTAATTCACAGTTCCAAAGAATAACAAGGAGAGATAAGAAAGACTTTTTAAGTGAACAATGCAAAGAAACAGAAGAAAAACAATAGAATGGGAAACTAGAGATCTCTTCAAGAAGATTAGATACACCAAGGGAACATTTCATCAAAGATGGGCACAATAAAGGACAGAAAAGGCATGGAAGAAACAGAAGGAGAAGATATTAAGGAGAAGGGGCAAGAATACACAGAACTACACAGAAAAGTTCTCAATGACTCAAATAACCATGACTATGTGATCACTCACCTAGAGCCAGACATCCTGGAGTGCAAAGTGAAGTGAGCCTTAGGAAGTATCATTATGAACAAAGCAAGTGGAGGTGAATAAGTGTGAGATTTTGTCAAATACTTTTTCTGCATCTATTGAGATAGTCATTTTATTTTAATCTTTTTTGTCAGCATGGTATATTACATTAACTGTTTTGCATATATTGAACTATCCATTCACTGCTGGAATAAATTCCACTTGATCATGTTGTGTGACTCTTTACGTGAGTGTGTGTATGTGTGTGTGTGTGTGTGTGTGTGAGAGAGAGAGAGAGCTCAGTTGTGCCCGACTCTTTGCAATCCCTTAGACTGTAGCCTGCCACGCTCCTCTGTCCATGGAATTTTCCAGGCAAGAATACTGGTGGTTGGCCATTTCCTTCTCCAGGGATTTTCCCAACCCAGGGATCAAACTCACATATCCTACCTCTCCTGGAACTGGCATGCAGGTTCTTTACCACTATCGCCACCTGGGAAGCCCTTTACATACATATGTGTGTAGTACATATATACTACATATATATATGTATATGTGTATATATATGTCTATATGTATATTCTCTGCATATACTGTTAAATTAGGTTTGCTGGTATTTTGCTGAGATCTGTAACTATATTCACTAGGCATGTCGGTCTGTAATTTTTTTGTGGGGGTAGTGCATTTCTCTGGATTTGCTCTCTGGGTAATGGAGACCTCACAGAATAAATTTAGGAGTATTCCGTCCTCTTCAATTTTTTTGGAATAGTTTGAAAACAATATTCATTAACTCTTTATATGTTTCTTAGAATTCCCCTTTGAACAACAAAGAAAAGACCTATACTTTTGTTTGTTGAAAGATTTTTGATTACTGATTCAATTTCAACACTAAGAAACAGTCTGTTCAGATTATCTATTTCTTCTTGATTCAGTCTTGGAAGATTATATGTTTCTAGTTATGTATATATCTCCCTAGGTTGTCCAATTTTTTGGCATATAACTGTTCACAGTATTCTCTTATGACGGTTAGTATCTCTGCGGCATTAGTTGCAACTTCTTTTTCTTTTCTT
This sequence comes from Okapia johnstoni, assembly GCA_024291935.2. NCBI lineage: Eukaryota > Metazoa > Chordata > Mammalia > Artiodactyla > Giraffidae > Okapia > Okapia johnstoni. The sequence goes on along the minus strand of CM044325.1, from coordinate 9,216,193 downwards.
AGTTTATTTATTTGGGTCTTCTTTTTCCATAATGAAGCTATCTAAAGACTTATACATTTCATTTATCTTTTCAAAAACCAGGGTTGGCTTCACTGATCTTTCCTATTGTTTTGTTTGCTTTTGGCCTCTATTTTATTTCCTCTCTGATCTTAATCATTTCCTTCTGGAAAGGGAAAATTTGGCCCACTCTTCTTTTAGAAAAAGGTTATGTGGAAAATGTGAAATAATTCCTATTAAAGTTATATCAAAAGCTATGCTGCATTCAAATTTTAAATCATGTTACATCCATATTAAAAATACTGTGAGGTGATGCTTTGAAAACTACCATTGATACAGAAACTGTCTCATGAGAGATTATTTTTTAAAACAAGGAGCAGACTTATACATATAATACAGTATATATGAATCTAATGTGGAAAGATCTAATGTGAAACTGGAACAAAATAATGCTTTTTCTAGGAGAAAGTAGAAGCAATGGTTTTCATTTTCTTCTTTAGAGTTTCCTTCAAAATGTTCTAATGATGTTGCAGGATTTTCCACACCATAGTGCAGGTGGGGTGGGGAATGTATTCTCCAGAAAATGTAAAATGGGAAATAAATGCCTCTTCCCTTAATTATAATCTCTTTGACCACAATCATAATCTAAAACTAGTGTAAAGAGCTAGGAATTTACTTTGATGGGCAAAGATTCTGTTTTGACTTATATGGAGTCTGCTTTAATTTATGGAATGTTCTGTTTCCAAAAAGTGTCTTAAAACACATTGGAAATTGATGACTATAATTCAGCAAAGATTCCCTTTTGCCTTGGCAAATTCTGACGTGTATTCAAAGTACTTGAAAAAGCTCTGAAACCAAGGAAGGTCTTCATTTTATTGTGACTCTCCTTATAAAATTTTGATTAACATCTCTGCTTCACTATAGAAAAACCCATATGTTCCACATACATGGGAGACAAATTGCTTTGTTCGGTGAATCAAGTTCCATCTGAACACTGTGCAATTCTCATTCCCATGCTTCAATGGAGTCTTCTCCAAATTAAAATTTAAGGTTATATTGACACAGTCCTGAAGCCAACTGGACTTTTTGGCTTTCATTATATTCCTGTGTGCCTCACTCACAAAGGGCCAGATTGTAGATGAGAAAGTGAAGCTAAGAGCTCTTGAACTAAAAGCCATACAACATTATATATCCAAGGGTATAGTGCAAGCAACTGAGAATGCCTGGAACAAAATAACTTTCTGCTGATCCACTGTGAAATTTCAGCAAACTCAATAGCCCTCTAAATTTCTCATTTCATTCCTGGAGACTAAAGTAGGTTCTTGTACTTATTTGCTGACTAACATTCTGTCCAGAGTCTTTTAAGAAAAAATTCTTATAAATTATCAGCAAACATTCTGCCTGAGTTTTAATGCTTTAGATAGTGAGCACTGCAATTTGCTGGCTGACACAGTCTGCAATAGAAAATATTAACTTCTAGCATTTCCAGTTCAATATTCAGAAAGATTGGTCATTGTTTAATACAAGATCTGCTATATATTTACCAATGGGACTTAAATGAGATGACCAGCAAATGGATCTAAATTTCTAATTTGTATTAAGGTGATAATATTACCTTTTTATGCCTATCTCACGGAGTTTTGCTGAAGAAATAGGAGGAAATTGGAGTAAGTTGAAAATATAAGAAATGTAGTATTATGCCACACCAAATTCCCTTTATGTCTACCTGAAAACCAGCAAGATTCCTGATTTATCTCTTCTCTATGTTACTCCTTCTGTACTTTTATAACAAGTATTTTGAACTGGCACCCTCTTTCTCTCCTCCATTAATATAAACTCCCTCTATTCCTATCCTGTTCCCACCCAGACCACAAATGAATTTTTAGAAATCTCTTCACATGCATATATTTTTGTTTCTATGACTGGGAAGATAAAAGAAGAGTTTAATTGGAAGAAAGAGCTGGATACCTGCCAGGTACCTTGGGCTGGTTTTTGGTTCCCAATGGAGAAAGATAATTCAGAGCAAAATCTAATGGAAACAATTTTTAGTAAAGACATGAAAGTTCTGGGCACATGCAGGACTGATTCTGTCCAAAGAGACAGAATATGTCACAGAGGCAGGTAGACCACCCTTCTCCCTACATCTGAATGGACTCGACACTGTGTCAACACTCAACATTTTTGGTGACTCTAAAGACAGACACTATGGCATGCACGTTGACTTTTTAAAAGGCATATAGTGCCAGTAAATGTCTTTAAGAAGATTCGGAGGAAAAAAAAAAAAAAAAACAGATGTAAAGCTAGGAAAAAAAAAAAGGAAAAACAGGGTTCAGGTTTCATGGCAACTGTAGGTGGGCTAGAACCATACATGAAACATCCCCATGGGTGCTTTTACTTTCCCAGGAGCATTTGGCAGAGGGGGATGAGATGAAACTTTTACTGAGTTTATCCAAATAAAGCACATTAGACTATTTCTTCCACAGTTATACCTCTCTGTCCCCCTCTTTCACTCTTCTCTTCTCTCTGTCTTTTGTCTTTTCATTTGCAGGATTCAGAATACTTAGCTATATTTTCTGAGTAATTTCCAGATTTACTTAAAATTCTGTTTTCTTATCTATACATGGAACTGGGATTACATCATGTTCAAGAGTCCTTAAAAATGTAATGAATGGTGCCCGAGTCTGGGTTTACATTCCCTTTCCTATTCACCAGGGAGAATCTTTAAACCTGATCAGGGAGAGTATATGAAACCTGAAATCTTATATCCCTTCCCTTATGTAAAGTCATAAAACAGCTTCCAGCGCAGGTTTCAGCCATTTTCCACTCTGACAGAGGTGGGATAAAGGAGGGATTAAGAACACGGGCTCCAGAGCAAAACTATCTCTGAAACTCAGTCCTTCTACTTACTAGCGCTGAGGCTTTAGCAATTTAATTAACTTCTTTATGCTCATCCTTTCCTCGTCTATGAAATGAGGTTGAGTACAATATTACCTAAGTCATGAGTTTGTAACGTGGAGTAAATACTTTTATGTATAAATGTGTTTAGAAGTGTCTGGTACATAATTTATATAATATAAAATTTGATAATATTCAAGAAGGAGCTACTCTGGCAAGTCAGAGCATTTATCACATTTAAATAATTGTCTGATCATTTGTATAGGTAGGTCTTGCTTTATTTATGTTAATATTTTTTGAGCATTTCTTTTTAATTGGAGGAAAATTGCTTTTCAATGTTGTGTTGATTTGTCTGAAGATTTTAGTATTCCCTCTAAGTCTGTGCATCCATGAAGGCTGGAACAAATGGCATAAGATAATAAATGCTTGATGACTGTTGGTTAAATAAATGAATTCTTTGGGTGAAGACTTTCATTTCTTTCATTAAAGGAAATTAGAAAAGGGAAAATTCTGTGATTTGACAAATACATTGAATATTCTGTGCTTGGCACTACATGTTACAGAGTTAAATAAGTCACAATGTTGTTGTTGGTTTTTTTTCTCTCTCTCTGAAAATGTTATGTCTATTGCTTTTAATCCTTAAAGGGGCTTCCCTGGTAGCTCAGCTGGTAAAGAATCCACCTGCAATGCAGGAGACCCTGGCAGGGTTCCTGGGTCAGGAAGACCCCCTGGAAAAGGGATAGGCTAACCACTCCAGTGTTTCTGGGCTTCCCTGGTGACTCAGCTGCTAAAGAATTGAGAGGGTAACAGGCAGGATGGCCAGGGGTCTCCAAATGGAGGAAATAGGCCGCCAGTGTCAAGACATTTTTTTTTTTCTCTCTCCCTTAAGCAGCAGGAGAAAACAAACTCTCTATGGAAATGTTTCTTTTTTCTTAAGCTATGTTAATGAAACTATGTATTTGCTTTGGAATTTGCCTTTCTTCAAAATGGTTCCCCCTAAGACTAACTTTTGGGCTAATAATCGTTCAACAAACCAGTATTCATATCAATCGTTTCACGGCTGGGGGATGACACACCTCATACCATCCCATCTCGGAGAATTCCATGGACTGCACAGTTCATGGGCTCGCAAAGAGTCGGACGCAACTGAGAGACTTTCACTTTCACTTCACTTTAATCCTTAAAATCCCAAATCTTGAATTTTCAGTTCATAGAACAGTTAACGAAATTCAGGCCTTATTAATGAACAAGACTGCTACATGGAGAGGAGTTGGAAAGAAGGAGAGTAGCAAGCTTTATAAAGAAAACTAGCACCTGCCTCCTCCTACCACTGGCAGGGTCATGGAAAGAGCCCTGTAGGATTAATCCGGTCATCCCCGAGCAGGGCTTATGTCTCCCTTTTGCTGTTATTCTGCCTGACTCTGTGGACTGGCATTCTGAGGAGTTGTTGTCAGCTCTGCTGTACATTAGAACCACCTGGGAGCTTTTCGAATGTACTGACTCGACTGTAATTGTTCTTGTGCAGACCTAAACATCAATATGTTCAAAAGCCTCCTGAGATAATTGTAACACAAAGCCAGAACTGGAACCCAATGGACAAAGTGAAGCTGTTGCCATTAATTATAGGCTTACTAAGGACACAAAACTTAGCACTGTGATTTCTAAAACACGGTTCAGTGGTATAACTAGAGTGACCAGCTTGTCCTGTTTGGGCCAGAACTTCCTAGGTTCAGTGCTAAAATGTCCATGTCCCTGGAACACCCACTGCTCTGAAGTCCCAGGCAAATCAGAAAGCTGGTCATCTTAGGTATAACAAAAAATAACAGAAAAGTTATTTTATTTATAATATTCAGTATGAAAATGTACTGCAAATCTATGGATATAATCAATTATGTATGTATGCATGCTAAGTTGCTTCAGTCGTGTCCGACTCTTTGAGATTATATGGACGGTAGTTAGCCAGCCTCCTCTGTCCATGGGATTCTCCAGACAATAATACCAGAGTAGGTTGCCATGTCCTCCTCCAGGGGATCTTCCCAACCCAGGGATCGAATCCACTTCTCTTAAGTCTCCTGCATTGGCAGGCATGTTCTTTACCCAGAATCACATGGGAAGACTATAATCAATTATATTTATATTTAATATTATATTTTGCATTAAATAATTATATTTAATGCCAAATTTTTAACATAATGCAAACCACCAATGTGTTAATTTTGTGTTAAGCTGAACTGCATCTGAGGGCACACATCAGACTTTATAATAAAATGACTCCTGTCATTCCTGCACCTATATTTAAACATATTTAAAGGTGTCTCCAGTTTGCAAGTTTGTTACCCTGCACTTTTCTTCATTTTTAAATTCAACTCTGAGCAAGTGAACACAGTCCTCTGGTGAAAGTATGTCATGTTCAATCAAATGCTGAAAAGATTTAAGTACATCTGCTCCGTGATTGCTCTTTTAATGGCATCAGAGTCAGTTATGCAAAAATAAATAAACACACAACAATCCATAGTGCCATCATATTAACAGACATTTTAGGCTTTGTATTAATTTTTAGATTTTTTTTGTGACTTTTATTTTTAATAAGGAACACAAGCAATTGTAAAAATGTCGATGATGTTAAGGTAATTTTGAATTATCAGTGAAGACTGGCACATTGTAGCCAACAATATGTTAAATAAAAGAAAGAAGAGAAGAGGGAAGGGAAGAATAAGAGAAGGAAGAGAAGAGGAAGGGAGGGAAGAAGACTTTTCTACTACTCTTTTTGGGAGCTCTTTTGACTACTGTGGTAGTGGTGGTTTAGTTGCTAACTCACGTCTGACTCTTGCAATCCCATGGACTGTAGCCCACCAGGCTCCTCTCTCCATGGGATTCTACAGGCAAGAATACTGGAGTGGGTTGCCATTTCCTTCACCATTGGACTACTGTACTTACAAAAAAAAAATCTTAAAATTGTATTGTAAAGTCTTAAGAAAAGTTTCATTACCACATTTCTAATCCATGTGAACTCATACTTCCTTTTTGATTTCTAACCAAGACAAAATGGTAATAATTAGATGTCAAAGCTCATTTCAAATTTTGTTCTCTGACAAAAGAATTATAATTTTGAACTTAATATGTATATTGTTCTATAATTATTATTTGTATCTATTTTTAGTGTGTAGTAATATATACATACGGAGAAGGAACTGGCAATCCACTCCAGTACTCTTGCCTGGAAAATCCCATGGACGGAGGAGCCTGGTAGGCTGCAGTCCATGGGGTCACTAAGAGTTTGACATGACTGAGCGACTTCACTTTCACTTTTCAGTTTCATGCATTGGAGAAGGAAATAGCAACCCACTCCAGTGTTCTTGCCTGGAGAATTCCAGGGACAGGAGAGCCTGGTGGGCTGCCATCTATGGGGTCGCACAGAATCAGACACAACTGAAGCGACTTAGCAGCAGCAGCAGCAGCATATATACATACACACATATATATTTAAAGTGGTCTTGAGCTAAAGTGACACTGAACTAGACAAGGTATGGAACTAATTTTCTGCGATTACTGGTTAATATTTCTGGATCAATTCTGTGGGAAGACAAAGGGATTACTTCTTGGACTGAGAACATGATTTGGCTTCTAGATATGCAAGATAATTCATTCTGCCATATCTATTCCTGGAAATTAAATCCCACAGTTCTCTTTGTAATATAGGCCTGATGGGGCATGTTCTAGCACAAGTAAAAGCTAAAGATGTTGGCCACCCAAGTCAGAGGGTTTATGCATATTCATGGGGCTCAAGGTAAATCTCAGTTGCCTGAAAATTGCTGAGAGGTGGAATGTCTCTCAAGTTCAATTCTGAAACTTGGCAATTTAGTCACAGAAGCATTGGTTTTGAAAGAGTAAGAGATGGGGAGTTTGCTTATGAGTTTAGGTGGTGTGACCATGACTAAAAGAAATAGCTTTGGGGATTCAAGGGAAAAGGAGATAATAACATTTTTCACTGGGACAGTCCCTCAAAGGGCTCAGATTATACACGTGTACACTGCTTTTGCTTCCTAAATTTTGCTCTAAATCCAGCTGAGACTATCAGCTTTCTGGTACATTTGAGATCTTGAAATCTGGTCACATTGTAACTCTAGCACATAGTGATGCTTGATGAAAGTATGTTGGATAAGCCTGCCTTCTCACAAACCATCGTCTAAACCCACATGGAGGGGTGGAAAGGTTAAGACGAACAGGAAATTTGGAAAAGGCACAGCAGTATAAGTTATTACAAGTTTTCTGATAATAGAGCACGTATTAAATTCATGAGACACTGAAAATTGAATTGCTGAGACAAGAGCTATTGTGACTAGAATAGCAAATGTCAGATCATGAATCTATTCACATGGCAAGGATCAAAAAATGATGAGCAGAGATGACAGAGACGCTCTACTTTACTTGGAACATTGAGGCTTCATTTGGTTACTAGGAGGCAAGAAGATGGGATGCAAACATTTCTTCTATGATGTCTCTGCTCTGTGTTCCAAACTCTTTTATACTTCTGAGTTTTACAGATAAAATCATAGCAAACTTGTTAATATCAATCTCATAATTTCTTCTTGCCTTTTCCTTCTTTCATGACTTTTGAAAAATGCACAATTGGTCTTATATCAATGGGCATTTATATCTCCAATGTAGCTCTATATGATGTGGAGAGTAAAAGGAAATCAATAGTGATTCTTTGCATTCCATGTGCATAAATGTATTTATATAGGGTCTAGGGTAAGAGGAAGGAGACTTACAGAGTAAGAGTTAATTTCACATTGAGGTCAGGATTTAGGAGCTATTCAAACATAAGTGAATAAAATTTCTATCATAGAGGAGATTTTCCTTAGATCACCAAACTCAAAAATCTAAGGACTTCCTCCTAATCCTTGATTCATGTATTGATTGACCAATCTGTGTATATATTTAATTATTTACTTAGTGAAACATTATCAGAAATTTGTGTGTGTGTTAGTCACTCTGGTGTGTCTGACTCTGCGCGATCCCACGGATCGGAATCCGCCAGGCTCCTCCACCCATGGGATTTTCCAGGCAAGAATACTGGAGTGGGTTTCCATTCCCTTCTCCAGGGGATCTTCCTGACCCAGGGGTCAAACCCAGGTCTCCTACACTGCAGGCAGACTCTTTTGTCATCTGAGCCACTAGGGAAGACTTTCTAGGGCAAATATTTCACTCAAGTAAATCTTTAAAGTATTTAAGACACACTAACTAGGCAAATGACACCCCATTCCAGTACTCCTGCCTGGAAAATCCCATGGATGGAGGAGCCTGGTAGGCTACAGTCCATGGGGTCACTAAGAGTCGGACACGACTGAGCGACTTCACTTTCACTTTTCCCTTTCATGCACTGGAGAAGGAAATGGCAACCCACTCCAGTGTTCTTGCCTGGAGAATCCCAGGGACGGTGGAGCCTGGTGGGCTGCTGTCTATGGGGTCGCACAGAGTCGGACACGACTGAAGCGACTTAGCAGCAGCAACTAGGCAAAAACAATTTTGGTCTTGTCAGCAAATATTGGAAGAGAGATGGAATATCTTTCAAAGAGAGCCACATACACAAACATTTTGAGTGTTTGATCTTATCTAGGAACATGCAGAGACAGAATGTCTACCTGTAAAGTCTCTGGCTGACAATGTTTTCATAGCCTTATTATCATAAAAGAAGAAATGACAATATTTAGGAAATTCTTAAAAATACTTGGAAGGGGAATATCTGGTTTTGAATCTGAAATCTACCACTCACTCACTATGTCGTTTAGCCTCATTATTTGATCTCCTGATGCCTTGATTTTCTCATCTGCTGAGAGCTACTACAAATATCTACTTCTGTTCCTCAAGCATCTTATTCCCTTCATCTGTAAAATCAGTATAACAACAGTATCAACCTCTTAGGGATGTTGTGAGGATGAAAAGCCATCATACAGGTAAAGCACTTGCAGTAGAATCTGGTGCATGGCAAAGAAGCCTTCAGTGGTAGCTATTATATTTATTATTGCTTTCTACTAGACACCCCAGACATCACACAGAGAAGCTGAAAATGTCAGAAACAAATCAAAACAAACAAAATCAATCAAACAACAGCAACAGAAAAGAAAGCAGAAACAAACACTGGATCTGTCTTCAAGGAGCTAGTCTCTGAATTTAGAGCCTAATAGAAGTATTTGTGGGTAAAGATAACCAGAGCAGATGTGAGTCCATTGGCACATTATCAGCTCATCCTTAACCAAAGCCTTAACCAAAACAGGACAACATTTCATTAAAGACCTTTGTGCACACTTTACCTATTTTCATGCTTGCAAGTATACGTGTGTGTATATATAGATATAAAAATATACACATATATATGCATATGTATGTATATGTGTATATGTTGTTGCTGTTTAGTTGCTCAGTCGAATCTGACTCTTGCATCCCCATGGGTTGTAGCCCACCAGGTTCCTCTGTCCATGGGAATTCCCAGGCCAGAATACTGGTACTTAGTCGCTCAGTCCTATCTGACTGTGACACTATGGGCTGTAGCCAACCAGGCTTCTCTGTCCTTGGGATTTTCTGGGCAAGAATTCTGAGCAATGCCTTTTCCTTCTCCAGGGAAACTTCCTGACCCAGGGATCAAACCCAGGTTTCCTGTATTACAGGCAGTCTCCTGCACTGCAGGCAGATTTTTCACTGCTGAGCCACTGGGGAAGCCATATGGGTGTCTGTGTGTGTGTGTCTCTGTGTGTGTGTGTGTGTCTGTGTGTGTGTGTGTGTGTCTGTGTGTCTGTGTCTGTGTGTGTCTGTGTCTGTGTGTGTGTGTCTGTGTATTAATAGATAATTAGAAAGTCCTTCAAGTTCACAGACTGGCATTGAAAGAATTGAGTTAAGTTTAGATTTGGGGAAGCCCAGGTTGGTCCTCACCTCACCTGGGATTCTGTGCTGGGGAATGGCAGTGAAGCAGAGGAAGCGTTCTCAGATGAGACTGAATTGACCGCAGCTAACATTTCTTATGTGCTAGAGAAAGGCTTCAGACTGGGATCTATCTCTGTTTCAGGCAGCATTAAACTACTCCCAAACTGTATTTAGTCTGACAATGTCTATATCTAGGATCTTCACAGAGAAGGCAATGGCACCCCACTCCAGTACTCTTGCCTGGAAAATCCCATGAATGGAGGAGCCTGGGTGGGCTGCAGTCCATGGGGTCGCGAAGAGTCGGACATGACTGAGTGACTTCACTTTCACTTTTCCCTTTCATGCATTGGAGAAGGAAGTGGCAACCCACTCCAGTGTTCTTGCCTGGAGAATCCCAGGGATGGGGGAGCCTGGTGGGCTGCCGTCTATGGGGTCGCACAGAGTCAGACACGACTGAAGCGACTTAGCAGCAGCAGTAGCAGGATTTCACAATTTCTTTCTGGGCTTTCTCTTGTTTACACCCCCATCCTACCCTCCTCTTCTGCAGACTCCACTTCCAGCTGCATCTCTGCTCGGGCAACCTCCACGCAGCACATGGACCACCTGCCAGTTCTTGCTCTCGAGCCTCTGGCCTAATAACCTCTGCTTCCTTCCTCACCACTGCTCTTTCTCCTCATTGATGTACTCCTTCCAAGCCGCAGCGTCTCTGCCCAGTCACCCACCCAACTGGGAATGTTTTGCCTTTTCCTCCACGTTTCCCAGGCTACCTGAACAAACGTTCTGCCCTGCCTTCACTGTGCTATGGTTGGCCTTGTCTTCACTGAGTAGAGAATCCCCTAGATATCAATCCTATAGATGTGAGCATCAGCATGGGTCATATCTTCTTACTGCCTACCAGATACTCACAACACAGCTTTCATGAAAGAAATGGCATTCTTGTGTTAAGAGCCCTATAAGGGTGGGCAAAGGTGTATGACAGAGATTTGACAGAAAAACAACAAAATTATGTACAGCAATCATTCTTCAATTACAATATAAATTAATTTTTAAAAAAGAAACCGCCTATGAGTGTTATAATTTGGGAGGGCTTTACAGAAGCTGTGGCACTTGGGTGGGGAAATGAGGATATCTGCCATTTACTTTAGGTTAATCTGGTCTTGACTTTAACAGTTTGGAAATATGTTTTAAAAAGAAAAAAAAAAATCCAGAGAAGAGAGAGGAAAGAAAAGGGAATAGTAAGTAGCAAGATAAAGAACTGGTAGTGTGGGAAAAAAGCCAGTTCAGAAAATGAAGAACACAGGCCTGAAAAGACTTCCTTTTTGATCTGTGATTTTTTTTTTGTCAGGGATAGGGGCTTAGGAGTCACAAGACGGCTTGGAATTCTGCCTCTGAAACTAGATGAGCAATCTTGGATAAATTATTTTCACTTTCCAAGCCTTAATTTCAACATCACTTCAATGTAGATAAAAATCATAGAAACTTCCTCCATGAAGTATTGAGAGTATTAAATGAGATAGTATGTGATAAATATTTAAGTACTAGCTGTTATACAATAAACAATTACCCTGAGCTATTTCTATGGGGGTAAGGAAACCAAGCAGATATACTGTTATAGAGGCTTCTCTGAATCATCCTTGTTCAAAGAAGGCAATAGAACAGTTAGCATCCTAATGAATGCCATTCCTTGGGATACTGGTTTCTTCTTAATTGGTCATGGAAGAAACTTAAAACAAAGACATTGCACAAAAAGGCTCTAAGTATGGTACTTTGCATACAAAAATACTGCAGTTCAAGTAGTCCCAGTTAAATGACTGCTGCTTCTGGAGAAGTGTATACCTAAAAAAGTACAATTCTTAAAGACTTTCTCCTCCAGGAAGTATCCAAGGATAATTACAAGGAAACGTGTGATGATTAGATGGGTGGGATGGGAGGGTGTGGGAGGTAGGTCTAAGAGAGAGAGGATATATGTATACATATAGCTGATTCACTTCACTGATCAGTAGAAAGTAACACAACAATGTAAAGCAATTATATTTCAATTAAAAATACAAAAAATAATGTAAAACTAAGATGCCAACAAAGGACAGGGATAGAAGACTCAAAAAGCTAAGGATTATTTTCCTAGACACACAAGCATCCTTGTCTCATACATCTGTTGACTCTGTATTTGTTAAACTTGCTGTTCAACTGAATAGACATCGCTCCCTTCAATTTGTTGAAGTTGTGTTAGCCTGTAGGGGTCTGCAGCTTTCAGGGTCAAAGAAGACCCTGAGGACTCATGCTCCTTGAGCCTGGCACTGATGGAGCTTAGTAAGGATTTCGGTTCTGGATGTGTGACCTTGGGTACAGTATTTTCGTTTTCTCAGACTATCTTCTATCTGCCTTGCACACGCTCTCATCTGCCTTCCCACCCTCCCGTGGTCCTTCCATCATGTTCTTTGAGCACAGTGGCTCTGCACTGAAAGATGCTGGTCACCCTTTCTTTTGCATGGTGTCCTTCTCTGACCCTAGTCATTGTGCAATTCAAGGAAGGAGGCTGACAGACGCGGACCCAGGATTCTTCAGACCCCTTGTCTGTGACTCACTGAGCAGAATAAACTTACATTGGCACATTTACTTTCTGAGCCTTCCTTTCTTCCTGTGAAGTGGCGATAGTAATATCCAACTCCACAGCTGCGGTGGGGATAATAGCAAGTCCGTGACTAAACAAAGACTTAGACACAATATGCTTTGGGATTATTTTGTTATGGTTGTTTTTTATTTTATTTTTAGGAATCCTGAAAGTAATCTAGGGGAAGGTTATGGGAATGTATGAAGTGAGGGAAAAGTACTTCTAGTCCAAAATATTGTAGCAGTGCATACTAAGTATTATAGAAATTAATTCAGTAGCTTACATAAGAATATAACACTTCTCTCCTCCACGGTGGGCTCAATGCTATAGATTTCTGACCCTTTCCATACCGGGCACTGGACTTCCTCTTTAAGGTGGCACCCTCAAAAATATGCCCAATGACACTCTTGCTGCCCTGGTTACTGCTAGTCACTCTAATAAGAGTTCATTGTTTTGCTTAATCTGTGGATCTTTGCTTAACTTGTGGCTCTCAGGCCTGTGTCTGTCCCCATATTTTAGCTCAGATGCCAGTGCTTGGCTTCGGTTGTGTACTTTGTCCTGCAGGCTTTTTACAAGCCCTCTTCTGCCACCCACCATCCTTCCTACATGCACTCTGCACTCACCCTTCAGACTCAGCCCCTCTGACCTCCATTCTCCCCAGCTTCTTCCCATGGACACACATTGTATGTCTTACATCACACTGACAATACTCCAGTGGAACTTCTGTTTGGGTTTTGTTGCCACTGCAGATCCTGTGGCCACTACTGCATGCTGACTTTTTTTTTTCTTTATTTTTTTTCCCCACAAACTACTCTGTGTCTGACAATGGGCTAACCAATGTACATATATAAATGCATTTCATTCTCAAGCATTTTTTATTAAATTTATTTTATAAATAAAAATAAGACTATGGTTTTTGAATAACATATGCAACTTTGATATTTCAGACCATAGCCATCTGACTTCAATATTTTAACCAATATTTAACAGGTAAATATTGGTTAAAATATAAATGAATGAGTAAGTGTCAAGGGAGATTTATTCAGTCAATAATTCTGAAGGTCCTACTCTGAGCAGACCATCACTCTGAGCAGACTTTTCAGGAGCTGAATGTGAAACTATTTATACATACTATACACGTGTCATACAATATATATGACATATAACACACATACATATGTGCGTGTGTGTATGTGTGTATATATATATATATAAACATACATCTGTGCATGCACTTATATCTTTGCTATTTTTCACAAAACACATTTTTAAAATCCAAGGTGTCTCAGCCATTTCCAAGTCAGAGAAAAGAGCCTAAAAATTAAACCACTTACTCAGTGTCTCTCAACAGTGTTCTGAAAACAGCATGGCCTCATATTATTCTTGTGAAGCTGGTCAGATATAGAGAGGGAAAAAATTCAGTGGCTTAATTTAACATGACTCAGAACCTAGTTACATCATCTCTGGAAAGTGCTGGAGCCTAGGAAACCATGATTTTTCCCTATTCCTTTAATCATTACATGTGGAGAGCAGGAATGTCAGGTTGTTTGCTGTTGCTACATAAATATCTACCAATGAAATACTGTAAATGCAAAAGCTAAGTGAAGAAGGCAGATTTGATTTCTGCTCTATGACTGATGTCAAAGCGCATGAGAGTTATTTTCTCCCATTCTGAGGGTTGTCTTCTTGTTTTGCTTATGGTTTCCTTTTCTCTGTAACAGCTTTTAAGATTAATTAGATCCTATTTGTTTATTTTTTAAATTTTAATTACTCTAGGAGGTGGAACAAAAAAGATCTTGCTGTAATTTATGTCAAAGAGTTTCTGTTTATGTTTTCCTCTAAGAGTTTTATAGTCTGGGCTTACATTTAGGTCTTTGATCCATTGTGAGTTTATTTCTGTGCGTGGTGTTAGGGAGTGTTTTAATTTCATTCTTTTACATGAAAACTGTCCAGTTTTCCCAGCACCAATTATTGAAGAGACTGTCTTTTCTCCATTGTATATTCTTGCCTCCTTTGTCTCAAAATGGGAGAATATACTTGTAAACAAAGCAACCAACAAGGGATTAATCTCCAGAGTACACAAACAGCTCAATACCAAAAAACAAACAACCCAATCAAAAAATAGGCAGATCTAAATAGACATTTCTCCAAAGAAGACATACAGATGGCCAACAAACACATGAAAAGATGCTCAACAGTGCTAATTATTAGAAAAATGAAAATCAAAACTACAATGAGGTATCAACTCACATCAACCAAAATGGCCATCATCAGAAAATCTACAAACACTAAATGCTGGAGAGGGTGTGGAGAAAAGGGGAATCCTCCTATACTGTTGGTGGGAATGTAAATTGATAAAGCCTCTATGGAGAAGAGTATGAACGTTCCTCAAAACACTAAAAATAGAACTACTACATGACCTAGCAATCCCACTTCTGGGCATATACCTGGAGAAAGTCACAATTCAGAGGAGATTCATGCACCCCAGCGTTCACTGTATCACTGTTCATAATAGCCAGGATATGAAAGCAACCTAAATGTCTTTCAATAGAGGAATGGATAATAAGATATTTTATATATATATATATACACACACACAATGGAATATTAGACATAAAAAGGAATGAAATAGTGTCATTTGAAGAGATGTGGATAGATCTAGAGACTGTAATAGAGAGTGAAGTCAGAAGGAGAAAATCAAATATAATCTTGCTTATATGTGGAATCTAGAAAAATAATACAGACAAATTTATTTGTAAAGCAGAAATAGAGACACAGATATAAAGAATAAACTTATGGATACAAAGGGGGGAAAGGACAGAGGGGGATGAATTGGGAGACTGAGGCTGACATGTATACACTATTATGTATAAAACAGGTAACTAATAAGACTGATGTTGAAGCTGAAACTCCAATACTTTGGCCACCTCATGCGAAGGGTTGACTCATTGGAAAAGACCCTAATGCTGGGTAGGATTGGGGGCGGGAGGAGAAGGGGACGACAGAGGATGAGATGGTTGGATGGCATCACCGACTTGATGGACATGGGTTTGGGTAGACTCCGGGAGTTGGTGATGGACAGGGAGGCCTGGCGTGCTGCAATTCATGGGGTCGCAAAGAGTCGGACACGACTGAGCGACTGAACTGAACTGAACTGAACTGAATGAGAGCCTACTATCCAGTGCAGGGAACTGGACTCAGTGCTCTGTGGTGACCTCAATGGAAAGGGAATTAAAAAAAAGGGGGATATATGTATGCACTTAAGTGATCCATTTTGCTGTACAGCAGAAACTAACATAACATTTTAAGCAACTATATTTCAATAAAATTTAGGTTTAAAAAATGCACGAGCCAATGAGATCTCCCCCAGCACCTTCTCACAGACACACTTGCATTTATATACTTAACATAATCCTTAGAGAAATCCAAAATACCTCCTGGTGCTCTGCATAAAGGCATGGGTAGATAGCAATAAGAGACCCGTTTCTTTGCCCTTCTGTAATTTTGCAATCCCCTCCAACTGTGTGTGGGGTGATCTGCCCAGACTCTGGGCTTGGCCAGGGGACTTGCTTTGATTACTAGAATGAATAAAAAATGATAGTCTTCCAGTTCTAAACCTGAACCTCCAGGGTTTCTCTAGCTCTCTGCACCATGAGAACTTGTCTAGGGTGGAAGTTTTGGAGAATGAAAAGCAGGAAGGGCAGAGGTCCAAGTTTCTGGCTTCCTCCAGCTGAAGTCAGCCCACATCCTGACATTCAGCTGACCTCAGAGTCTGCAATAAGACCAGTGAAGATAAACAGAGCCTTCTAGCTGATCCCAAACCAAGAGATGTTAACTGTTGCAAACCTTCATAGAGGTTTTGTGGTTGTTGGTTTGACAGGAAAAGTGGAAGGTCTAAGAAATCACTTGGAATAGGAAAGATGCAGAGGGAGAAAAGTCACCCAAGGCGGCCAAAGGAAGGATTTGGAGAATGTAATTTGTCCAAATGAGACAAAATTACAGAAACTCTAGTTTTTTGTTTGTTTGTTTCTTTCTTTCTTTCTTTCTTTTTTTTTAATTTGAATTCTTATGCTAGAAAACAAAATCAGAGTTTAAGATTATGGCGAGTGTTGGAGGAGTTAATGAGCTATTGGGGCTGAGATGAAAAATTTAGCTAGATTTTTTTATTTTTAATTTGAAAGAGATTTGGAAGTGACTCAATCCAGCTGTTGTTTTTTTAAAACCTATTATGCTTTACCCCTTTTCTTCAAGCAAATATCCCGGTAGGATCCTCATACATAATAGATAAATGAGCCCCTAGCTGAGTTCAGGATGGAGTAGGGAGCATGGAATCCTTCTGCCCAATCTTCATGGTGTTCTCTAGTCACTAATGTAGAACTTCTAATGTTTCACAGGCCACGTTGTGCAAACCAGCATGACTGAGACTTGAATGCCTGGCAGAGGGTTTTATTATAGAACCGAGCTCCTCTAGATGATCTAAAAGCTATGTTTCTACTTTTGAACATTATGATGCTTATTATTTTTACTCTTCTACCCAATATAGGATACACTGAATTCTTATTTGGGTATCTTTTCTTTGGAGAAACTTAATTTCATAGACTATTCATACACTTAATTATTAATATTTCACATGAATTGTAGTTTTTCAGAGGACATTTTCTTATGAATAATCACTATATTTCTTGATGTCCAATCTTGGTCAAATGAAGTTTTTCTTTCCTTCTGGCTTAGAGTTCAGTGCATTTCTATTTCCAGCTCATATTCTATTTCACTGGCCAATGACACTTACTCAAGATTTAGGGCCCATCTGAGAGTGACATAGGTTAGTTCTCTGATATCACTTTTAACATGGTGCCCAATGCAATGGCATCTGGTTAAAGTGAATACTGGATTAAGAAACCAAAGACATGCTTACAATTTCTAGATTAAAATCAATACACACTAGAGTAATTTTTCCTTTTACCATAAGTTCAAACTCAATAAGCATGACCCTTCACTACATAAACTCTTTCCATTATTTCTCCATCTGAAAAGAAAGTCACTTAGTCGTGTCTGACTCTTTGTGACCCCAGGGACTGGAATTTTCCAGGCAAGAATACCACAGTGGGTTGCCATTTCCTTCTCCAACTTTGAAATCATGGTCAAAGTTTTCATACTTCATCAAAAAAGCCATGATACTTAATCTTGTTTCATCTTCACAATTGCAGATCTCTCTGCCTAGGATGCTGTCTTTCACTTGTACATATATTATATTTCTCTTCTTCCTTTAAGGATTTCCCTCATGGCTCAGCTGGTAAAGAATCTGCCTGCAATGCAGGAGACATTGGTTTAGTCCCTGGGTAGGAAAGATACACTGGAGAAGGGAACAGCTACCCACTCCAGTATTCTGGTTTGGAGAATTCCATGGACTGTATAGTCCATGGGGTCACAAAGAGTCAGATACGACCGAGCGACTTTCACTTTCTTCCTTTAAAATATTGCCCCAGCTTTACTTTCCACAATGGAGTTAAACAATCTCTCTTCTCTATCACTTGTTTGTTATATACGTTCTTTTGCCATTGCACCGTATCACAACTGCGTATGTGTTCTGCCTTCACCAATGACAAGAGCAAAGTCCAATGCAGCATTTCAGTGTGGCAGGCATTCTATACATATATAAACTCATTTAATCTTCACAGCTCTGTAGGAGTAGGACTATTATTATCATCTTCTTCATTTTACAGGTGAGGAAACTGAGGTACCAAGAGTTTACATAGTTAGTTGGGATCTGAATCCAGGCAGGCAGTTTCCAGAGGTGACATATACTACATTGTCTCTCGACCTTATAGGCCACCTGAAAGCATAGAGAAGATCTCAATGCATCAATATTTGCCAATCTGAACCAAAGTTAATATGGCCCACACAATTCCCACTATAGCTACCAAAAGGTACAATAATATCTTATCTGGAATATTCTTGCTTTTCATAGGGACGCTAATATTCTAGCAACTGTAAAGCCTTCCATGAACTTGAATGGCAACAGTGAAAACAATCTGCTTGCATTCACTCAGAGAGAAGATCACAGCTATCCATGCAATTATTTGCTCCTTGGCTCAGATCATATTTCTTTAAAGACCTTTTATCACATGACAGCCCATATGCATCTGTTTAATGAAACTGATGCAATCACTTCTCACATATGGCTGGCCCACAGTTCTGCTGCTAAAGCAGATTGAAGGAAAATATTTTCTTTGATTCTAGGAGATGAATTGACTTGACTTATCAATGTATGCCTGCTTTTCTGATTTCACTTTGGCTATTGGAAGAATTGTGTCTGGGTAGATTTCCCATTCTAATCACTCAGAAAACAGCTGCGCAGACTCTGAATATTAACAAGCAAATGTTCCAAGGAAAGCAAGACCCTGGCTTGAAGGTATTTTCAGCGATTTGACAGGTCAGCAAAGCATTCATGTTGTGCACACCTGTCACGAGGTATTCGTAACCAGCATGATGATTCTGGATATCAAAAGCAGTGTGCAGCAAACATAAAGATTTGGAATGTGGAGAAAGGCACTAACTAAACTAGCAATGCCAATTATGATTTTTTTCAGTGCAATTGGTAGGGTGTTCAGCAGTCAATGAAATGCAATTTTCTGTGAGGTGGCAGGGATTTACTTACATGCTTTTATTTCTCCAATCGTGAAATTAAAGGACATGATAAAATTAGTAGGAAAGAATTCCAGAAAGAAGGACTGGAAAACCATGATGGAAAGCATCCTTGATAAATATATATCTTGGAGCATCTAGTAATCAGGATAGTACTTAATTTCTGATACTAAAGTCTGTTGTTTGCATACACTACTAATTCTGTTGTCAAATATCTACTGTTGCATTTATGCTTTCCGTGTATAACTACAGAGTGTCCAGTAAAAGATTCCTCTCCATTCTCTTTCTATCAAGTGATTTCTACATAGGGTGTAAGTCATTTTCCAAGGAGCTACAGTGACCATAAAATACTGGGGACTGTGCAAATCAAATAGATCTTTCCTGAAGAACTAGTTAAGGGCCAGTGTGGAAGTATCTCTGTCCTTATATTGCCAGTCCATACTCATCTTATAAACTCTGTTCCTGTTCATATCCTATCACTATCTTTTAGCTCCATTTGGTCATCACACAGGGCCCTCAAAAGTTATATCCCAAATGCAACTCAATTATTGTTCTCCTGACAAAGTATCTTTTTTTTTATTCTCATGCTTATTATTTTTGTAAATACTAACATAACTTCCTATTACCCAAGTCAGAAAGCCAGGTGGATGCAGAGGGCTAGCTGGAAGGACTGAGGAAAGTCATAAGGCAGAAGACAGCTTGCATTTTAATTTTTTTTAATTGGAGTATAATTGCTTTAAAATGATGTGTTAGTTTCTGCTGTACAACGTGTATCAGCTATATGTATACATACATCCCCTTCCTCTTGAACCTTCCTTCGACTTAAATGGCTGAATCTCGTGGTATATGATTTATGCTTCAATAAAACTGTTATCAATGGGGAAAAAAAAGAAGATAGCTTGTGGAAGGCATATGAGAGAAGGGTGTGAACATGAAAGACAAACAGTAAAATATGGGAACGGGCATCTGCACATAATTCTTTCCTATCCCGATGCCCATATTGCATCCATCACTAAAATCAGCTTTTGTCTCTGGGAGAGCCCTCGGATCCCTCCATTCCTCTCTCCCCACCTCTCTATCCCAGTGACCACCATTTCTTCCATTTATTATTGTATTGGTCTCCCCATTGCCTCCCAGGACAAACCTTTACATTTCTAGCAAGGCTTTGACAAAGCCAACCAGGACCAGGCTTCAGTACTGCAGTGACTCTATGCTCTTCTTCCTACCTGAGTGTAGATTTTGCATTTCAGGGGATGTTTGGCAATGTTGGGAGAGAGTTTTGATTGTCAAAAGTTATCAAGAATATGTGACCTTTTTCTAGCATGTAGAGGCCACAGACACTGCTACATATTTGACATCACACAGGAAACTTGCTCACAACAAAGGATTACTTGGCTCAAACCGTCAATCATGCTGAAGCTGATTAACCCTGAAATGACTATATCTCATGGTCTCTTTCCTTTCATGCCCTTGATTTCAGCTATTTGCTACCTTTTCCATTTCCATGAAATCACTATGTTTTACCACTTCTTTAATTCTTCCATATGGTATTTCTTCTTTCTGGAATAATTTACACATGTTCCCTGACCCCTCATCCTTAGTTCTCAACCTACTTACTTACTCAGGGAAGCTTTTCCTGAACCATCATACTAGATTCATTTTCTTTTCCATATGTTCCAGAGAACTCAGTATCTTTCCTCATAATGTTACTTTGTCAGCTCTCTCCTTGCTCTTTGGAAGGAAAGCTATGGCAAACCTAGACAGCGTATTAAAAAGAGAGACATCACTTTGCTGACAAAGGTCCTTAGAGTCAAAGTTATGCTTTTCCCATCATCACATCCCATAGTCATGTACGGATGTGAGAGTTTGGCCATAAAGAAGGCTGAGCACTGAAGAATTGATGCTTTTGAACTGTGGTGCTAGAGAAGACTCTTGAGAGTCCCTTGGATAGCAAGGAGATCCAACCAGTCAATCCCAAAGGAAATCAATCCTGAATATTCATTAGAAGGACTGATGCTGAAGTTGAAGCTTCAATACATTGGCCACCTGATGGGAAGAGCTGATTCACTGGAAAAGACCCTGATGCTGAAAGGACTGAAGGCAAAAAGGAGAAGGAAGTAGCAGAGGATGAAATGGTTAGACAGCATCACCGACTCAATGGACATAAGTCTGAGCAAACTCTGGGAGATAGTGGAGGACAGTGGAGGCTGATGTGCTGCAGTCCATAGGTCACAGAGAGTTGGACAATACTTAGCTACTGAACAACAGCAACAAAGCCTGCATTATCATAAATTCTTTGAGGGTAGGGTCCATATCTATCTCATTCACTTGTACTCCAGGGCCTAATATTCTATAATGCACAGCCCTCAACAGTCTCTTAATATATATAGTTAAAGTACTCAATGAGTAAAGGACTAAATGTATGTATGAATAAGTGAATTACAATTCCCGTCATTAAGAGTACAAAATAATGGCAAAACAGATCTTGGCTTTAGTTATAGTCAGCCAATATAGAGGTGGTTGGTCTGTTAACTCCTGTCATCATCAATCTTTTTCAGTGTAGGGCACCAGCTAACTAATGACATCCTTGAGTATTCTGTGGCCTTATTTTCAAAGTATGATTTCAAGTACATACCCTTACTGTGAATGGAGTTTAATAAGTCTGAATTTATCCTTAATGCCATTTAGTACCTTTAAGAGTCTTTGAAGTCCATAGCCAAATATGATATGAAATCAACAAAAGATGAAAAGTTCTTCTCTTGAAAACACAATAAATAGGTTTGATATTTTATGTGTTTCACCTAGGAAAACATCTTCTAATATATCCACATACAATTGGATTTATAACTACCCATTCCTACAATCATCTCTTTAAGGCAAGGTTGAATTAGCTTTCTTTTACATGGATGCTCTCATCATCTTTTATATTTACCTATTTCCACTCTTTGGAGAAAAATATCATATTCTCAGTGCAAGTGGATCAATGAAACCTTTCATATAATTTTTTAGAGCAGGAAAGTTTTGTTGTTTCCACCAAACACTAGTTTCCTCAAAATTCCAGTTACAGAGTATATGACATTTAAATATATCGATTACAAAGGCCCATCTAGTGAAATGAAAGGGAAGTGGTTATCCTGTAGCTTTCCCAAGCATAAATTCAACTCACAAAGCCACTCATTCAGGACGCAGACAATAACACAATGATGTGTTTTTGGAGGTATTCCATTGTGATTGGAATAATCTGCAGCCCTCCTAAAACTGGGCAGAAGGATACGGAAGTGGGAATGATACCGGTTTCTTTCAACAGAAGGACATTTAACAGAGTTACACAGCAAATGTCATCCTTGGTCAAGTGTGAAGGAGAAATGTTCTCCTGGACAGGAAAAGGGTGTACCTGTCAAAGGGGTATTTATACTCTACTCTTGCTGCAGAGAGAAAGAAGGCAGTTTATAGAGTGATTACAAAAAAAAAAAAAGAGAAGTCTCTAATGAATTCAAGCGAACATAGTTTCAGAGTCAGTTATGTTACTAGGACATTCTGGAGTAGCAGAGTAGTTGAGAGTCCCCAGCATAGACTGTGCTACATGCTGCACACTTTGCAGCCATTTCTGGGGTATACAAACAAGAACTCAGAATTTGGGCAAGGGTTTTAGAAAACATTCAACAAAACAAACGAACAAGCAAACAAAAAAACCTACGCAAAAGCATTGGACCAAGAAAGATCAAGAACTGAGATTTCATCTGAACAGGTATGGGTACAGGCAGTTCCGCAGGTCAGGAGGAAACAGACTGAGTCTGATCCTTTGCCTATTATGACAGTTTATGATCAATCCTTCACTACTGAGTGATGGCAAGTAGTGTAGCCCTTTTTACAGAACAAGCGGTTATTCATTCTTTATAGCTTCTTTTGACATACTCAAAAGGTGATCAGTTAAAAACCTCTTCAAGTTTATGGAAATGCCTAAACCAGGCAAATCCTATTAGCATGGGAGCTTTGTGCTCAGAGTGGACCCAACTCCCCCCAGTTGGAAAAAACAAACAAACAAAAAATAAAAACAGCAACATTCATGTCTGTAGACACTAAGCACCCACTTGATATTAAATTATTGAATTCTTATAACAATCCCATAATGACCCAGTGAGAAAGGTATTATTATGATGCTCACTTTGCATTTAAGGAAACGGAGCCGTAAAGAGGTAAAATGAGATGCCTGAGGTCACAGAGCTGATGACCAGCCCAGCTGACACTCAAGCTATCTGCAATATTTGTGGTTTAACCAAGCTCATTTGTGATAAGCATGTATATCTCTTCCCTCACCCTATAGGAGCACTATATTGCTTATACTTCCCTACTCTACAGCCTCACTACCAACATAAGAAGCTCTTAACTCCTCTGCTGAGACTGGAACAAAGATAATGTTCAGGCAGAAGTTTTCCCTAGGGCTGGGCAGAAGTTACATGCACTGTCATGCACACTACACATTTAAAATAACATGGGGAGATCTTTCCTTGGAATTGCTGTCTGCTTGAAACACCAGTGATGACACGGAGAGACCCAGTATAC
This sequence comes from Okapia johnstoni, assembly GCA_024291935.2. Classification (NCBI taxonomy): domain Eukaryota; kingdom Metazoa; phylum Chordata; class Mammalia; order Artiodactyla; family Giraffidae; genus Okapia; species Okapia johnstoni. Next base: position 9,192,561 of record CM044325.1, on the reverse strand, counting down.
GTATCCAAGTTAAAAGAAATGGATCAAGTAGTATGAACACAAAAATTGATTAAAAAAAATCAACAAGCTACAATATTCCATTAGCCAAGGTGATAATATTAATACAGATAAGTATCAAGGATTTCCCCCTAACAATCTTTATCTCAAGATAAGTCCTTCAGGTTAGGAAAGTGTTTATACAAAGCATTAAAGATTAATATCTATAATATTTTGAAAGGGAAGGAAAATTTCCCTTGACATATCTTATTTCCCTTAAGGTCCCAGAAGAGGGAGAAAATGATATACCCTGCAGTTCACTACTCAATCAAACCTAAATACTCCCCACAAATATTTCTGGATAAATCAGGCAGTGTTTCCCTTGTGTCACCTAGAAATACCATGACTGTCACCTCCCCCTAGAACCAACAGCTAAGAAATGGCAGGTAGAGATTATGGAGACATGCTAATACATTTTGATGAATAAGGTATCCTGAAACAGTAGCTGAAAATGTAAAATACTTCATTCAGTCATATATCAACCACATATTTTACATAGCCTAATCCTTCATTTATTCTTCCTAAAAAATACAATGATACAGAAAGGGAAATAAAGATGCTACGTTGAAGCTGGTGATTATATGCTGAAAGTGATTCACTGGATTCTAAGGACTTCCTTTCTTTCCCTTATGTAAAATTTTGCTGTTCAGTCCCTCAGTCATGTCCGACTCTTTGCAACCCCATGGACTACATCATGCCAGGCTTTCCTGTTCTTCACCATCTCCTGGAGTTTGCTCAAACTCGTGTCCATTGAGTCCGTGATGGCATCCAACCATCTCATCCTTTGTTGTCTCCTTCTCCTCCTGCCTTCAATCTGTCCCAGCATCAGGGTCAGATTCTGATGCTGAATAAATAATCAGTTCTTTGCATCAGGTGGCCAAAGTATTGGAGCTTCAGCTTCAGCATCATTCTTCCAGTGAATATTCAGGGTTGATATCCATTAGGATTAACTGGTTTGATCTCCTTGCAGCCCAAGGGACTCTCAAGAGTCTTCTCCAGCACCACAGTTCAAAGGCATCAATTCTTTAGTGTTCAGCTTTTTTTATTGTCCAGCTCTCACATCCATTCATGACTACTGGAAAAACCATAGCTTTAACTATACAGACCTTGTAGGCAAAGTAATGCCTCTGCTTTTTAATACACTGTCTAGGTTTGTCATTCCTTTTCTTCCAAGGAGTAAATACTTTTTAATTCCATGGCTGTAATCACCATCCACAGTGATTTTGGAGCCCAAGAAAATAAAGTCTCTCACTGTTTCCATTGTTTCCCCATCTATTTGCCATGAAGTGATAGGACTGGATGCCATGATCTTTGTTATTGGAATGTTGAATTTTAAGCAGATTTATTATGTAAAATAAAGGAAGGTATTTTCATCCATTTGTTTCTTCATTCAAGAAACAATTACTTCATACTATGATTATTAAGTAGACAGTACTTTACACACTTTAATGTGAGTGCAAATGACCCTGTAAGATTGTAAATTGCAGACTGATTTCGTGGTGGGGTTCAAGAGTCTGCATTTCTAGGAGGAGCCAATGCTATTGATTTATGGACCACTCCTTGAGTAGCAAGAGTCTACATAAGAATTATCCAGCTGGAATTTCTGTAATGGTAGAAATATTCTATATTAATTCTGCCCAATATGATAACCAGTAGTCTTATATGACTATTGAGTATGTGAAATGTGGTTAGAGTGAGAGAGGCAATTTTAATTTGATTTAATTACATAATTTTAATTTAAATAACCACGTGTGGCTAGTGGCTACATTATTGGAGCATTCAGCATCATAAAGAAAACCTTAACTTTTAAAGGAGAAGAAGCTATTTAACCAGATTATTGGGATGTGATATGTTCAGTTCTTCGGGCTTCCTAGGTGGCACTGTAGTAAAGAACCCGCCTGCCAATTCAGGAGACATAAGAGACAAGGGTTCCATCTCTGGGTCAGGAAGATCTCCTGGAGGAGGGCATGGCAACTCACTGCAGTATTCTTGCCTGGAGAATCCCATGGACAGAGGAGTCTCGTGGGCTACAGTCCACAAGGTTGCAAAGAGTCGGACACGACTGAAGTGACTTAGCACAGCTCATGGGACTTGTTTAGTTCTTTAATGATATTATTAATAAGACGATGCTTAAGTATACAAGAGAGAGACACAACACTGTAAAACAATTATCCTCCAATTAAAAAAAAAAGAGAGGGAGAAATGAAAGGATGTGAGGTATGAGCAAGTTCAGTTGAATGATCTGGGCTTCAATTCTGCTATGAGCTTAAAGGTAACAGATCACTAGCTATATATATATATATATATATGTTAAATATATATATAGCAATAAAAGAGCAATAAAAGCTAGGTGAAAGGAAGAAAACAGTGGTATGTTGAATTTTATCTTGTCGAGGTATGAATTAGCCATGGAGACCCTTCCACATGTAGGAAAACACTCTTGTCTGAGTTGCTATATCACTGCAACTTTGTACCTTCAGTTAGGAGGACTAGATGAAGACATCGTCCTTGGATTATGATAAAATTCCACAGAGAATAGACAGATGTCAATTCATATAGGGAAAGTGGGTTGATACACATCATTCCCCTATTCTAATGAAGAAATAGTTTGGTGTGATAGTTGTAGGCAACATCTGACCTAAAGAACCACATCAAATTGTCAAGACAGCTGGTGGTCTGCAGTCTGTATATAACCATCCGATCTTGCAGACACTCTTTAATGAAACTCCAGCTGCGCCTGCTTTTGAAACAGAGACAGCAAGACAGGGAGGGGGAAATGCAGGGGGTCTCTGAGGCTAGTTAATGGTTCTCAGGATTCTTTCCTAAAGGCCTTAGTTTGCCATGAAACAGTAATATATTTGATGTCATCACCAATTGTCTTTTGAAATACACATTTTTTTTTTCTTCCTGGTACATGTTTCAGAAAGAATGAGTCAGTCATTAAAAATTTACACAGTTTTGAGACTATTGCTTTTTCTCCCCCTAAGTTATTGCTGACTAAAAGAGGATAAATTTATCTCTCTTTTTGGTTTTGTTGTTTTGTTTTTCAGTTAATGGGGGAAATTTACTTCATCATCACTATGGTAACAAAGATGCTTTTTCTTTCTTTTTCTCTAGTTTGGCAAATATTCAGTTTTGGGATATGGAAAAATCTCAAAGGTCTTAACCAGTTTATCATTAAAAATAAAAGCCCAAACCATTTTCTTCTTAAGTTTTAATAATGATGAAATAATTAGTAGAAGAACAATATCAAAACCATGAAGAACTACAGAATATTCATGCTGTAAACACTAAACTTCAATAAACCATTTTTTCTATATCTTATCTTTTTTGAAATAGGAAGGTTAACAAACTTCCTAGAAGATACACCAACTCCATTTAATGAAAGCACAGCTCTTATCATATAGAACCCTATTTAAAGACAGTCAATAACTCAGTGTTGCTTATCAAATCAATTTCAGACAACTAAGCCTTCTACTTTCAAGCAAAGACCCTAGAACCTTCTATGACACCTAAGAGGACTCAATCACATTCAACAGATGTTTCTGCCTTGCTTATGTTTCTGATTTTACTGATTGTAGGTGTATTGTTTTCCTCATCTCATTCTTTCTCCCTCCTTTATACTTACTTTCTCTCTCTAGTTTGTTAATTCTAATTAAAATACAATGCATATGGATATCACAGATAATCTTTCACCTACAACACACTTTGGGACACCCTCATATATTTTGCTGTATCTACTCTAATACAACATTCTCAACTTAATTGGTCTCTGTTATTATCCACTGAACTTCCCATCTTCTGACATACATCTAATGAGAGAAAGAGGAGTAAAAACATCAATTATTCACAAAAGTCCTTGATAGTTTCCCACGGAATTCCAAAGGCTTTATGAAGTATTGTATTTTTGTATTTTTGCTTGTTTTTGTGGTTGCAGTTGTGGTTGATGCTGCTGTGATTTTGGTGAGCATCTGACAAATCTGTTCAAATAAACTCTTGTTCTGACCCTCTTGTTTTGTTTATCACTAGATAAATATATTTAATGATTCATAATGAACATGTAGTAAGTACACCCTATATGTCATTTTCCACACTATGTGATGAAAGAATTACAATAGGAACTACAAAATCCTGTCTTCAAAATGCTTGAGTCTAAAAGGAGGCAACAATATACAATGGAGAAAAGATAGTCTTTTTCAGGAAATGGTTCTAGGAAAATTGGGTAGCTACATGTGAGAGAATGAAACTAGAATACCTCCTAACACCTTACACAAGAATACACTCAAAATGGATTAAAGAACTTACACGTAAGATCAGAAACTATAAAGCTCTTAGAGGAAAACATAGGCAGAACACACTTTGACATAAATCTCAGCAAGATCCTCTATGACTCACCTCCTAGACTAAGGGAAATGAGAACAAAAATAAACAAATGGGACCTAATTAAAATTAAAAGGTTTTGCACACCAAAGGAAACTATAAACAAGGAGAAAAAATAACACTTCAAATGGGAGAAAATAATAGTAAATGAAACAACTGACCAAGGATTAAGCTCCAAAATACCCAAGCAGTTCACACATCTCAATACCAGCAAAAAAAAAAAAAAAAGAAAGAAAGAAAGAAAAATCAACAAGTGGGCAGAAGACCTAAACAGACATTTCTCCAAAGAAGACATACAGATGCCCAATAAGCATATGAAAAGATGCTCAACATCACTTATTATTAGAGAAATGGAAATCAAAACTACAATAAACTATCACTTAACACCAGTCAGAATGGCCATCAACAAAAAATCCACAAACAGTAAATTCTAAAGAGATGTGGAGAAAAGAGAACCCTCTTGCATTGTTGGTGAGAATATAAATTGCTAGAGCCACTATGGAGAACAGTATGGAGATTTCTTTAAAAACTAGGAGCAAGACTACCATGTGGCACAACAATCCCATTACTGGGCATATGCCCTGAAGAAACCGTAACTGAAAAAGACACATGCAGCCTAGTGTTCATGCAGCACAATCTACAATGACGAGGACATGGACGCAGCCTAGACGTCCATCAACAGATGAATGGATAAAGACACGGTGGTACATATACACAATGGAATATTACTCAATCATTAAAAGGAATGCATTTGAGTCAGTTCTAATGAGGTGGATGAACCTTGAGCCTATTATGCAGAGTCAAGTAAGTTAGAAAGAGAAAAAAACAAATATTGTATATTGATACATATATACGGGATCTAGAAAGATGGTACTGTTGAGCCTATTTGCAGGGCAGCAATGGAGATACAAGTATAGAGAACGAACTTGTGGACACAGTGGGGGAAGAAGAGGGTGAGATGAATAGAGAGAGAAGCATTGAAAAATGCACATCACCACATGTAAAACAGATAATCCATGGGGATTTGCATATGACGCAGAGAGCTCAAACCCGGTGCTCTGTGACCACCTGGAGGTGAGATGAGGTGGCAGGTGGGAGGGAAGCCAAGAGGGAGAGGATGTATGTATGCCTATGGCTGATCCATGCCGATGTTTGGCAGAAACCAACACAGGACTGTAAAGCAATCATCCTCCAACTAAAAACTTAAAAAATAAAAAAAGCTTACCTAATAGAGAAGACCAAAAAGTAAACATTAAAAATCAATATGAGAAAACAAAGATATGTGACAACTAAATACAATGTGTTCATGATTCTAACTCGTACCCCACTTTGGAGTTAAAAAAAAAGCCATAAATGATATTTTTGAAACAAGTGGACATGAATATCATTGTGATTAGATAAAATGTGTCAATATTAAATATCCTGAATATAATAACTGTACTGTAGTTGAAAATCTAAGGGTAAGAAAGCATGATGGATATAACCTGCACTCAAATGATTAAAAAATACACCTCAATTGTTGTAAATATATATACACACACATATACGCACACACACACACACACATGAACAGAGACTATAAAACAATTGTAGCAAAAACAGTAAAACTGGTGAATGTGGTTAAAAGGTACATGAACTTTCTCTAAATTATCCTTGCAACTTTCTTATAAATTTGAAGTTGTCTCAACATAACAAGAAAGCCAACATAATCTACCACAAAAGAGATTCAGTTCAGGGCTCTCTGGATGTGTTGAGAAGAAAGAACCTCACTCTGCCTGGTCAGATGGGGAAAGAAATGCCTGACCCATGATTTTATTTTATTTTTTTAATTTTTTTTAATAAATTTATTTATTTTAGTTGGGGGCTAATTACTTTACAATATTGTAGTAGTTTTTGCCATACATTAACATGAATCAGCCATGGGTTTACATGTGTTCCCCATCCTGAACCTCTCTCCTACCTCCCTAGAGAAATGCAAATCAAGACCCATGATTTTAAAAGCTGACAAACAGAAAGTTACCTGGGGCTGCAGGTAGCGTTGAAAAGACTGCAGGGAGGCTACTGTTCAATTTATGAATACAAAAGCCAGTTCTCCATTTTTATTGCCCCATCACAAGAAAATAAGAACAATGGTTAGAGTTAAAATATAGTTACTATTGCTCCCATTAGCCTTGAGAGCAGTGGTATTCTGTAATTAAACCTGTCTATCTATCCATCTGGGGCTTCCCAGGTGACTCAGTGGTAAAGAATCCACCTACCAATGCAGGAGACTCAGGAGACATGGGTTTGATCCCTAGATTGGGAAGCTCCTTTGGAATAGGAAATGGCAACCCACTCCAGTATTCAGGCCTGGAAAACTCCACTAACAGAGGAGCTTGGCAGGCTGCATGCAGCCCATGAGGTCGCAAAGAGTTAGACACACTGGCACAGCATCTATGTATTATACATTATATGTTCATACAATTTATAGAGTAATATTTAGCATTTTAGAACTGTCTCAATTTTAAAATGCAAAAGTGACAAAAATATAAGAATTCAAAGTACAAACTATAAAAATACAAGGATGAAACAGTTGCCAGTTGTCAAAAATACTCATGATGCAAAGGCGAGACCAATGTTTGCCTTTAGCTTCTCAAGCAGATAATAACAACATAAGCTATGTTGAGGAGTTCTGGTTCTTTCCTTGGAACTCTGTAAGCATTTTTTTCCATAATACTATATTTAGTATAATACATATTCTCACAAAAACCCTCTGACATAGGCGACATTTTTATATTAAGCTATATCTGAAATCTGAAGAGATGCAGCACCACCCTGAGGTGGCATTCTAACCCTGGCAGCCTGGTGGCAAAAGCTCTGAACTTGACCATGTCTATGTACAGAGAGGAGTTCAGTCTAAATAAATATTTTCAATTTGCCAAACTTTTGATAGAAGTTGAATATTTAATTATAAAACACCTGCAAAGTAACATTATTCCTATTTTATACATGAGAGAACAGAAACTTGGTGAGTATAATAACTTGCCTAAAATAACAAAAGTCTGACTTTTGATTTACTCCCTTGTCTATGTGACTTCAAAGCTCCTCGTAATTTTTGCCCTGCCTATTTTCCAATCAGGCTTCAGAAATGCCTGCTTTTCAGCAGGCATCCTTCATTCATGATTCCACTTTCCCCCAGGGGGTTCCAAATTAACTCTGCTATCTGAGCGCGGAGCAGTGGTGTCACTTAATTGGTCATCTACTGCTGTGCGAAGGGCTCAGCAGGTTACAGGTGGGTAACGCGCATTTATGTATATATATAAATTTTTTTCTTGGTTTCTGACTTAAAAAAAGAATTGTGAGCTCTTTGACAGAAGCTTATTCAGAAGCCAGAAAATATAATTCTGCCATCATTCACCACCCCTTGAAACGCAGTGATAGCTCAAACATAGACTTGACAAATGGTGCCATGGTGGTCTCTTTTCTTTTAATGATGTCTTGATTGAATTTTCTCAGTGAGCAAATTAAAAGAGGATTTGCTAAGTGCCAATGCCTCTGACTCCTTGTGGGATTAAAAAATAAAATAAAATACCCAGCTGAACTCTCCCTGTCTCTGTGAGGATCAATGCTTAGGAGATTGTGCAGTGGTAATGAGCCTCACAAGGTTTTTAACGAGTAGCAGGATAGATCAAGTCCAGCTGGTTCCTCCATAGATATATTGGCTCCTGCAGTGTCTGTTCACAGGAGAAAAGTAGTTTTGTTTCTTTGTTTTAAGTGAAGCTAGCAGCAATGACTCAAAGGCTCCCCAGCTGTAGTTACACTGAGGAAGATGATGATACTGTCTCAGCATCATTTTCAATCATGTTCCTTCTTTCTTGCGCCCAGAGAACAAGTTCCATGATGAACCAGGTACACTGGCTCTGAGCTATAAAGGTTAATTGCAAGCGGAGCATGCTCTTTGTCTTTCGCGATAGTATAGATGGCTTCTTCAAGTTACTCCACTTTTTCAAGTTCATAAGAAGCAAGGGATAGAAATCCTTTGCTCAAACTTCTGAACTTCTTCATTTCACTCTGGAAATTATTCCTTTCCTTGTATTGAGAGAGGATAAAACAAGTTGATCAGAAGCCAGTAAAACCATACTTACCATTCATTCTGGCATGGATTAGTTGATATGCATGTATAAAGCCATGCTGCATCCACAGAAAATGGTATAGTCATTCTGCTTGGCTGGGCCCCCTATGATCTAGTAAGTATAGGGTAAATGTCTGCTGAGGATCCAGGTCCCTGATCCAGTTCAGGTCCAGCATCTGTTTTCTTGATCAGTACTCATGGCTTACTGGCTGCTAGATATTTTGAATATACCACCCTTTTCTCTCCCATACCTGCCATGTGGTTATGTAATTAATACTCACTGATGATTCTTGTAAAGCCATCTTTACCTTTTGACTCTTAGAGCCTCAAAGAATATAAAATTAGGTGATGTTTAAAATCCCAAGTCGATGACAGATCCACAAAAATATAAAATATATTCACTGTCCATTAGGTATGTAAAAGTTTGCCAGAAACGGTATCTTCTTTTGACAAGGGAAATAGAGATTGTTATTCTGAATATCTATTCTGTATTGGGCCCTGTTTTAGGCACTTCACAAACCTGAATCCTCATACCTGCTCCGTGAAGCAGGTGCAAACGTTATTCTCATTTTTCAGAGAAAGAAACTGAGGTTCAGAGTGCTTAAGGAAAATGCCCCTAGCCCCACTGCTAATAGAAGAGAATGGTGGGATTCAAACTCAGACACATCTCACAGCCCTCATGAGCCTCTGTGCCACACTGCAAAATGCTAGAAACAAGGTGGAAGTATGACGCTCGACATTCACACAGAAGGGACTTACATACAACGTACTGGTTGGAAGGGGTATCAGAGACTCTCAAACCTGAATGTATTTTAAAGGTAAATTATTCTAGCTTCTAATTGCTCAAAATTACACAATCTTATCCTCTTTTTGGAGAAGGGAATGGCAACTCACTGTAGTATTCTTACTTGGAGAATTCCATGGACAGAGGAGCCTGGCAGGCTATAGTCCATGAGTTGGACACGACTGGGATACTCACACTGACTACTCTCCTTTCCAATGCAACTATTGAATCTTAGCACCATTGGCAGTGACATACATCAAGTAGCATGCTACTTGGTTTATAGCATTTTCTCCATAACTATTCACAACTGCCTCTCTGACAGTGATTTTGATTGTCCACACTTTATAGATGAGGAAGCAGGCACAGACATGCTATTTACCTTGTGCAAAGTCACAAAAAACTTTGTAAGTACCTGATCCAGAATTCAAAACAAAGCAGTACCATCCAGACGCTATGATATTAGTCACCAGATCAGTGGTTCTGAAATCATGGTTCATGGAATACTGGAGAGGGTGGTCCCTAGACCATCTCAGGATTGCACAAGGTCAGAAGAACATTTATACTGAACTAAGACATGGTTTTCCTTTTTCATTGAACTGATATCTTCCCTGATGGTATAGAAGCAATAGAGGGTAAAACTGGTAGTAACTTAGCAGGAACCCAGTGGTGGCATTTGACTAAACTAGTAGTCACTGTATTTCAAACTAACATACTGGTAGCAACGCAATGTCCATTTCACTTAAGATTGTTCATGATGAAGCAGTAGATGTTATTGATTTTATTTAATCTTGACTTTTGAGTAACACATCTTTTATTCTGTGTGATAAAATGTGAAATACAAAGAAAGTGCTTCTACTTAAAGAAGTATGATGGTCATCTCAAAGAAAAACACTTGCATGATCTGTTGTGAGTGGAACAAGATGCTTTTTCATAGACTTTGATTTTCATCTGATTAACAAAAGCTAAAAACAAACAAAAAAAAACCTGTGGTTTTTCATACTTGGATACTTGGTGGGCATTTGTCCACAAATTGACAGTTAGCCCAGCACATCAAAGAGAACAGCTGTCACCTCTTAAGAAATTCAAACACATTTTAAAACTAATCAAATTATATCTTTGACTTCTACCCATAGGTCCAGAAATCACACACAGGAAAGCTAATCCCTTTTCCTTAAAGACAATCTTAAAAACTATATGACTTTTACAATATTAATTTAAAATAAACTATGAATCCATCAATTAGTACTCTCATCTAACATTTATTTTTTATCTTGCTCATAAGGATATTGGAAGACTTTATCAATTGTCTTTTGAAATGAAGTCAAACAAGGAAACATTTTTCTCCTAACTGGCCAGTGAAGGAATCTAGAGAAGAAAACTTTGAAGTAAAGATGACACTGTATCTTCTCAGAGAAGCCATTCTGGTTTCTGGGAATTAAACCTTCCTGTATTAACTTGCTCACAAACTGTCCATGACTGAAGCCTGAGTGAGATCTGACACACTTATTAGAAAACAATAGCAACCAAAACGTGAATAACTACAGCGGTCTAAGTATTTATGAACCCAAGTTACTTTCCATGCATATGAATTTTACAACTCAGTTGTAATGCAACATCATATTCCATTGGATTTTTGGGGGGAAATACTAGCCTAAACAATATTGTAAGCATGCCCTGCTCTGCCTTCATATTGGGCATATGCAATTTTTGTTCTGGTTTTAAGTTTGCTTAATTATCAAATAAAAAAAAAACTGACTTAGGTCATCTTAGATGTCCTTATTGGTCCTTTTATTTGACCCCTGTGATACACACAATCTATCCATAATAAATTAGGAAATGGAAAAAGTTTCAGATGAATTATTGCCTGTTTGATATTTTAAGTATCCATTAAATCATCTGTTTATGACAAACAATAATTTAAGAAACATCTAATCCTTCTTAATGAAAAGATTGCAAAATTGAAACATCTCAATCTGTCGATTGCTTTTTTTCTTCTCTCTTTTTGAAAAAGGGAGCATCAGTTAAAAATTTCAAGTTTGAATCATTTTTTCCCCTTCAGAGACCTTCACAGCATCATTCAGATTGTTTTTTTTTTCTTGTTGACAACTAATATTTCTATTGCAAATATCAAACAGAAAAACACAGTGTTACACAAGTCAGTGGAGACAGAAAGACAGAAAGCATTGACTCTACATTTTAGTTCATTTAATGATGAATCTCAAGTCAAGAATCTAGCACTCAGAACTTGGGGAGCGGCAATGAGACAGGGTAAAAGCATCAAACATAAGACTTTGAGGATGATATGGCAGGAAGTCTGTGCACAAGCTGGAGGATAAAGCTCAAGGTGATCTCAGTAGCAGGAAACACTGGCCCTCAGCATTTATAAAAGCTATTATTGTCCCCCTGCTGCAGAAAACAGGATCTGGAATTGAGCATATTGCTAATGCTTTTGTCTCCTTTTTCCCTCTGAACCATTGGAAAGTAATTGCTTTTAAAGAAGTTCAATGTGTAGTGGAGTGTTACTCAATTTTCCTGGAAAACTATTGATTCACCACCCATGCACTTTGGCATAATTAGTGCATCTCAGAATTATGAAATCTTACCCATGTACAGGTAAGGTTCTTCTTCCATAAAATTCATGAATGCAGCATCGAGCATTACTCCAAAGAAAACACTCTCTCTTTAGCACTTTTATTAACAAGCAATGAGGTGTGATGCGATTTCACTGGCCAGTTGGCAGCCTAGACACTCCCAGGGCTGCTGCTGCTGCTGCTGCTAAGTCGCTTCAGTTGTGTCCGACCCTGTGCGACCCCACAGACGGCAGCCCACCAGGCTCCACCGTCCCCAGGATTCTCCAGGCAAGAATACTGGAATGGGTTGCCATTTCCTTTTCCAGTGCACCCAGGGCAGAGAGTAGGCAATAATCTCCCAGAAGTATAGACCCTGGCTGCACTGTTGTAGTGACAATGCTAAAGAAATGGGGATTTCTTTCTGCTAGAGATATGTTAATTTGTAATCAACATAAGATGAAGGAGAGCCGTTCAGGATTTCTGGCTTGGAGGCCCACCATTTAGACCTGGGCATTGCTCCTACCCACAGTTGAAAGTCCTGGCAATGTATATTATATCATCTCCACTTCTGCCAACAGTTCCTCCAAAATGAGGTGGTTTTTTTTTTTTTTTGGCCCCATCTGCAGCTCTCCGAATCCACATCCCTTAGGAAGCAATAATTACATTTCATAGAAACTAATTTTCCACCAAATAACTACACATTAATCTTTAGAGGTCAAAGTGTTCAACCCTTTACTCCAACTTAAAATTCTCCCATCTCTCCTTCACCTTCTTTAACATTTTTCTATCACATCTCCTTCACAACTTCATTAGCCATTCTTCCTTGAAAGCTCTCTAATTCTTAGCCTCCTCACCTTTCTTTTTCCCCCTCCATCTCAAGTTCCCTAGCATAACCAACAGCACCAAAAACCTGACTCAGCCAAAAAAAAATATGTCTTGTTTGTTGACATGCACCAAGATGACCAGAGTTTAAGTTCAGAGAGGACTGACATACAACATATCTGCGATCTGAAAATCTTTCTTGATTACACTGTAATATCTCTCAGAAACAGTCTAGATATACAACTTCAAGGATAACCTCAAGAACTGATTATTTCCTTTTCTCTCAATCAATCATCAGAGTTGTACAAGTAGACTAGGAATCAGCATAGCCAGATGTGACTGTGTGTTTGTGCCCAAAAAGAAGGCTCCTGAAATAAAGTCCACACTGTATTGTCAGGTTTTAGGTCCCCATATCTACAGAGCTATGTCAGCCCAGAGAAAAACCTGGTTCCTATTTATATAAAAGTAGCTAAACAGGATAGGGTTCTCCTTATATGCAAAATAACAACAAATACAACTTTATATTCATATACACAACTGCTTACTGCACTTAACCATCTAATAGACATTTCCAGTTTAACACAACTCTTGACAGCTCTCCAAATTTTGTTTCTCTTCCAGTCTTGCCTATTTCAGAAACCTGTACTGTTATCTATCCACTTGCTCTAGCAAAGAACCTAGGGGACATCTTTGATACTTTCTAATTACACCCAATGAATCAAAAGGTTTGGTGATGCTAACTTCAAAGTATATTTCCAAATTTTTCATTTCTCTTCAAATCTATTCCTACCTAATTTTATACACTGTCATATATTGATCATTTCTTACTGCTTATATAAAATTAGAAGTCACAAAGATGACAGAATGTATCAGTTGGGTTGGCTAAAAAGTTTGTTTGAGTTATTCTGTAGGAGAGTACAGAAAATCCTAAACAAACTTTTTTGCCAACCCAATGCCTATGTGTATAAATGCTCAGTCGTGACCAACTCTTTTGATCCCATGGACTGTAGCCTGCCAGGCTTCACTGTCCATGAGAATTTCCAGGCAAGAATACTGGAGTGGGTTGCCATTTCCTTCTCCAGGGGATCTTCCTGACCCAGGAATTGAACCTGCATCTCCTGCGTCTCCTGCATTGCAGGCTGATTCTACACCACTTAAACAACCCAGCTAAAAAAAGCTTAGGAAGTTTCCCATTACATTTGGGACAAATGCCAAAACACTGTTTGGTCTACTGGGCATTTCCATCAACCATATCTGGCCTATATCTAGAAATTCATCTTATAGTAATCTTTCTCATCCCTCACTACCATTTCTACAGCATAGTAGATGTCCTGTTCAAAGCGCACACCTTCATCAAATCAATGTTGATTTTAATTATCTTGAAATAGGATACCAGGAAATCTGAAAGAACTTGACTTCCCAAATTAATTCATTAATTAATTCCACTGTTCTTGAGATTTCTACAATAGGAATAGAATACTCTTATTTGTATTTATGAATCTGGAGCTTTCTTTTAGAAATGCAGACAATGCTGGTTTCTTATAATAAAGTAAACTAATTTGTAGGTGATAAACCAAATTGGTTTTACTTATGCCAGTTGGCATCAGAGGCATCCCGGGGGATAGAAAGAGGAGTGGTTAAATTATGAAGTTGGCAACAGTCATTACCTACTCTATACATTTTTTGATCACAGACCCTAATCTTCTCTGCCTTTGTACCAGGCATGGTCCTAGTCTAGAAATTCTCTGTGATTCAGATTTCATATTGCCTTTTTTGAAACTAGTGAGGAAAAAAAATTGTCAAGGCTTTAGCCATACTCACTGTCTTTGTTTTTCAGACTTTCTTATTTTGTATTGGGGTATAGCTGATTAAAGGACTCAGCATACATATACACGTATCCATTCTCCCCCAGACTCCCCTCCCATCTAGGCACCACAAAACACTGAACAGAGTTCCATGTGCAATACAGTAGGTCCTTGTCTGTTATCCATTTTAAATATAGCAGAAGGTACATGTGTACATGTCCATCCTGCTTTTTAATGGCAGGTGAATATAAGAGGTAAAGCCAATATGAATGTGGTAGCCTGGGAAATCCCATGGACAGAGGAGCCTGGAAGGCTATAGTCCACAGGGTTGCAAAGAGTTATACACAACTGAGGGGTTAAAACAACAAGGGTTCAAAGGTCAAGAAATAGTGGAGTCTGACAAACAGAATGTGATTGGTGATGCTGTTCTGTGGATAGACAGGAAACACAGGATAAGGGGTTGGCCTGGAGTGGTATGAGAAGTTCAGCGTTGGACACTCTGAGTTAGAGGTTTGAAGGATATACAAGTGAAAAAATGCAACATACAGTGAGTGTCAAGGCTTAACTCTGCAAAGATATCTGTACAAGAGATAGAGATTTGTGGGTTAACAGAATATTAAGAATCACTGAAGAACTAGAAGTTGAGAAAAATCAATAAATGGAGTATATACTGTGAGAAGAAAAAAAGAGAAAGATATGAAATGAAGTTAAAAATGGAACCATAGGGAATATCATCACTTGTGAGGCAAGTTAAGACAAAGGAAACTACAAGAGACAGTAAAGAGCCCAGCAGTAGGACGAGGAGACAGGTGCTTCAGAAGCCAAAGGAAGAGAAGGTTTCCTAATGTAGAGAGTAGTCGAGGATGGCACAGACTGTGAAGGGATAGAATGAGGTAAGATTCAAAAGCTCCTTGGCATCCCCAAGCAATCTTTGTCAGACCTCTATCAGAGGAGTTGTAGGGACTTTAGCCAGATGTCAATAGGTTAAGAAGTGACAGGGATGTGTATAATTTCATAAAACTTATGGCTCAGAGCTTCCCTAGTGGCTCAGATGGTAACGAATCTGCCTGCAATGTGGGAGACCCGGGTTCAATCCCTGGGTCAGGAAGATTCCCTGCAGAAGGGAATAGCAACCCACTCCAGTATCCTTTCCTGGAGAATTCCATGGACAGAGGAGCCTGGCAGGCTACAGTCCATGGCGTCTCAAAGAGTAGGACATGACTGAGGGACTAACACAGTGATGAAAGAAAGATCATAGTTTGGGTGATATGTAGAATTAGGCAAAAGAAGATTCTCTTTCTATCTCTCCCTCTCTATCTCTGTTTCTATATTTTTGTACATTATAAGAGAGTAAGATTCGTAAAAAAGAGCAAGGAATGATATGCAGAGATGAGGCAGAGGAAGGCATTCTGAACGAACATAGGAAGGCTGTTCCACTGTGGCCAATGGTTTTAAAATTTTACTTCGGCACGTTAATTGTAAAATATAAACCAATATCAAACCCACAATTCTTTATCTCCAAGAACCCCTTATTAAGACTTCCCACACGCCCCCTAAGCACAACCGTGGCTTGGATAGGTACTCTTTTGAACTCCCCAAATTATCCCAAATAAAGATTGTCTTTTTTTTCCATATTAAACTCTGACAAACGTTTTTAGAGCATTATTCCTAGCATCATACCTGAGTAGACAGTATGTTGGTTCAAATAGCTGATAAATTAATCATTAAGCACATTACAGAGTAAGAGCTTCAGAACTGATTGTTTTTACAAGAAACTAATTATGAATTTAATATTTCATGATCAAAGGGAATTATAAGCAAATGCCATTTTATAAATTTAAAATTGAAATTAATATCTCAAACAGACTGCACTTTCTGGGTCTACAGGCGTTTTTGTTTTGTTTCATTTTTCTCTATACAATATAAGGGTTTTTCCCTCTTGGAGACAGGAAAATGGGTTGAAAAACCTTCCAAAGTCCTTCTTAGGTCCATGACTTTATAATCTCCTGACATGCCTTTATTCAGTCTGCCCCATTTATATATCCACTCACAAATTAGACTTGTATTAAAGTTTTATCAATTTTTCAAATTGTCTTCTTAGAGGACAGTTTTGCACCAATGACTGGTTCCCCCGGTCAAGATTCATCACTAGCCATTTCGGTAACAGACTGTAGAAATTCCATAATAGCAGACACGTACAATATACTTTGGGCAGATTTCATACTCCTTTGGCTTTCTGGGGTTTTGCAATTTTCTTCAGCAACCCACCCAAAATAAGATGATGAGATTCCCAATATCCTTCCTTTCCTGCATCACCTATGTATATATTAAGCTCTTAAACGACAGTGCCAACATGACATGAAAAATAAACCTGGTGGCTCCTGCCTGCTCAGCGGCAGGAGCCACATCAATAAAACCACTCAAGACATTCAGAAATATGTGGAGTTTTCTGTGGGAGACTGCAGATCGATGAACACACAGAACATGTCCTTGTCAACCTGCTGCGGTGCCTTCTCTTCTCAGCCTGATGACACATCAATAAAGCTGTCTGAGTCCCTGGCTACTGTTACAGACCGTGAATGTCTCCTGGCATTAGTCTCACTGAACAGGAATCCTGTTTGCCTCCCTGCCACACCGTGTAGTCCTCGCTTCCATAAAGATTTCTAGCTCCTAAACAGGGTACACTTAAATTGGGACCAAAACTTCAACAAAGGGATCAACATTAAAAAAAATATATATATATATATAGAATCACTATGGGCACTATGTAATTTGCAGCATTTTCAAAACCATGTATTACTAAAGTGATGGAAGAATTTTTAAAATGAATTTTTTGCTTTGGTCTTAGTTCAAAACTGCAATTTAACTTAAGCCCTGTAAATTAAGTGTCTAGCGGATTGGCTCTGATTCACTCTAATTTTCTTAATGGAATATCCCTCAATGGGCAAACGAAATGAGGATTTAGTGAAGAATAAACCAAAGTTACTACACTTGCTAGTCTCTATTCAGATAAACATTTTCATTTTTTTCCATCAAACATATTCTAGAGACCTGTACTTGCTCTGAACACTACATACTAATGTATGTGTCCCCTCAAATTTCATCTGTTGAAGCTCTAATCCCCAACAGGATAGTATTTGGAGATAGAACCTTTGGGAGGTAACTGTGCCATAAGGGTGAATCTGTCATGATTGAAATTAGTGCTTTTATATGAAGAGACAAAAGAGAGATGATTTTTCTCTTGGCCATATGAGAGGACAAGGAGAAGACGGCCACCTGCAAACCAGGAAGCTGAGCTTCAACAGACACTGAATCTGCTGGTATCTTGATCTCAGACTTGCAAGCCTCCAGAGCTGTGAGAAACATTTGCTGTTTAAGCTACCCGTCTATGATATTTGTTATAGCATTTCAAGCTAACTAACGTAATAGGTAGTGAGATGATGCATACAGGAACAATGAAAATATATCATGGCAGATATCATTAATTCAGGTAAATCTAAAGTATTTTGGAAGTGTAAGGAAGGAACAGCCAAGTGGTACTAGCAAAACATAAAAGGCATTGGAGAAGATGTAACATTGCAGCTTGTGCTTGAAAGATAAATCAGAGTTTTGTGTGAGAGAAGGTAGAAAGGTGACAAAGTAGACTTTGTTGGCAGGTGTAACAAGCATGAAAGTCAAGTCACATACTTTCATGGGGTGGCTGAAGCCTGAGGGTGAGAGAATATCAATCAGTGAAGTAAAAAAGATACTGTTTTGAAGGACTTTGTATGCTAAACAGATTATCCTTCATTCTGTATATTCTTGTTCTCCTGACTGGCTCATCATCAGAATCATCTGGGAAAGTATTTTAAAAATACAGATTATGTAGCTAGATTTTTAGAGATTCTAACTAGTAGGATGAGTTCCAGAAACTTGTATTTTTAAGTTTCCAGAGGTGATTGTGATGCTAACTAGTTGTGAACCTCTAATGTAGAAACTAAAAGAGAGTCTGAAGAATTCAAAGGAAGAGAGATGATTGGATTTAAGCTGGGTTTAATAATCATCAATTCTGCAGGTAGATATATAAGCAAAATACCTGTTAGAGTAGAAATTTCAAATGCATGATCTATTGATTCCTTTTACTAGGTGTGCAAATAATTGCCATACTATGTGTGCGTGTGTGTATGTGTGTGTGTGTGAAGCTGCTTATACTTCTCAATGTGGAAATTTCACACAATCAACTGGATTTTATACTTCCCTTGCAAATTAGGGTTATGGCAATACTGGGCCCATTTATTAATATAACCATGACAACAATTAGCTGGAACTCTCTATAGACCTAACATGTGTTCTCCTGGGTGCATATCCCCACCACCACCAATTCCTTTCACTGCACCTCGATTCACTCATTTACATCTCTGCCTGGACATTACAGCCATTTAATTTTGTGATCAATGGGTAGAGTGTTATATTTGAAATGGACAAAATTAACCTTGTCTGTTATTTAACAAGGCTACATTTGACAGGGAAAGGTTAAGTCAAAATGTGTTGGGGTCCCACTAGGGGTTGGCTTAAGATTATTATTCATGAATTTGCAAAGAGTAGCATATTGGAGAAATAGAAGAAAAATGAACATTTATTGAGTACGAACTCTGCAGTCAGCACTGTGCAAGAAGATTTAAATACATGCTTTTACTTAATCAGCTTAATAATCCTAAAAGTATTAGAAGATAAACTCTGTGAGGGTCAGAGTTCTTTTATTCCTAAATTTACAGTAGTTGGAATAATGCCTGGTTTGAAGAAGTGCCTAATAACTATTTTTGATTTATTAAATAAAAGGTAAGTTGTGATTAATAAAACTGACATTCAGAAGCTCTGACCAAGGTCATACCGGTAGTAAATTTTTGAGTTAGAATTAAGTTCAATCCATTGGCCTTCAGAACCTATGGGTTTCCACTGCCCTGTACTGGCTTCTCCTTTTCACAGAAGTAAATCCTCAGTCACATGGCTCATTTCTTGACATAGGGCAAGAAGAAAATCCATTGCCATATGTCAAATCAATTTCTAACCAAATCCTTTTATGCACTGTTTTTTTTTTTTTCTTTTTTCATTCTACTTAGACAAACCTCAACTTCTTAAGACAGGCAAATAAGTGTGTTGGTGGCAAATGAAGTTCCCAGCGAAACCCAGTTTCAAACTACCAGTGGCCTCGTAAGACCACATTTGAAAGTCACCCAACCTGGTATACCCTTCTTGGCTTGCCTTAAATCTAGTCTAGTGTTTTGTTTGACAAGCTAAGAGGACTTTACCTAATTAAAAAAATACACTCATGAGGCAAACATCTTCTGAATTATAATGCAACCCTTACTTGACCCAAGATATTAAGCAAATGGAATTAGACTTCTGAAAAAGGCTTGGATTATTAACGAGATGATTTACATAGTGTAGCTTGACTTCTTTCTACCTCTAACATGTATGAAGCAGTGCCATATTTGAAGCTTACGCTGATCTTTTCCAGTTTCACATATTTTCCTGCTGGTCAATAAGCTCAGCTCTCTTCCGAGGCTCTATAGCATTTTTCTGAAAAAAAAAAACTTGTCAAAAAAAAAAAAAGCTTGTCAAACAAAACACTAGCATTTCTAAGGAGTCTATAGCTCCTTGCGACCCTGAGATAAAATGGTCTTCCATTTAACATGTGTTTACATTAAAACAGGAATCAGGCAACTGCCTAGATTTACTTAAAGAAATTTTCCTCTTTCATTTAGTTTTCCGTAATTGGGTTGCAGTTTTGCAAATTCTTGAAACGGTAACAGAGATTTACGGTAAGTCTTCTTTGAACTACTTTCCTCCATGTACTTTGGAGTTAAATATTACAAACAAGTAAGCTGGCACTTGTTATTTCATAAATATTTCAATTTAAGTAACAGCCTCTGAACAGAGAGTCCTATGGCGTAAAGAGAAATATGCATATAAGTTATACATAGACCGATGTATGGATGTGACTGCTTTGGGCTTCCCTAGTGTCTCAAACGGTAAAGAATCTTCCTGCAGTGCAGGAGATCTGGGTTCTATCCCCAAGTTGGGAAGATCCCCTGGAGAAGGGAATGGCTACCCACTCCAGTATTTTTTCCTGGAGAGTCCCATGGACAGAGGAGATGGACAGAGTGTTATAGGCCATGGGGTTACAGAAAGCTGAACATGACTAAGCACTTCACTTTCACTTCACATATGGATGTGGCTGCCTTGGTTGTCCCTACCCTGCTTGACTTAGCATGCACACACCTTGCTGGGAATTCTTTATTCTAATAAGCCCAGGGTCACTGCGTTAACACCGATTGTCACAGGTCTCCCCAACTGCTGCTCTCAAATTGACCGTTATTTATCTTGCCACTGGGTCTGCCTGCCTCTGTTAAGCCTTAGCTGAGCAGCTTCATTTCAAATTGGAACAAACCTCAAGGGGAACCAGGTTCCAAACACCAAGCTGTAAGTCTGGGCATTCATCAGACAGTGTTATGAGTCACAGACGTGTGTCTGTTTCCATTGCCAACTTCATCAAGAGCTCCTCATTACGTGGTAGGTAGACAGAAAGAACTACAAATCACCAAATTAACACCAGAGTTGCAAACAAGGGTACTTCATGTTATTCGTGCTGAACAATTTAGTCTAGCAGACTTGAGTAATAACAAGTCTTCATATTTCAAAGCATGGTTCAGAAGCCACAATGATTTATGTTTAAATCTTATGACCATTCACCATTATAGAAGAAGAGTAAAAACTCAATATTCAATGTTTATTATGACTAACATAACAGTAGGGGGAAATGCTCAGGATATGTATTAAATGAAAAAAAGCAGGAGAAACATAATTATGGCTTTTATGGTTACAACTTTTAAAATATGCACACAAAAGCAAACTTCAAAATGTTAATGTGAGATGTTACATTAAGGGTATGGAGTTGAGTGATTTCTGTATTTATACCTTTTTTTGGCAAACCCCATTATACAGATCTTGCATAACTTCTATAATGAAAAGATTGAAAAGTCACAAATATAAAAGTAAATAATTTGCAAAAGATAATCATCTGTCACTGAATTTGTCTAATTTTTGACATGAGAAGTATGTTA
Organism: Okapia johnstoni; assembly: GCA_024291935.2. NCBI lineage: Eukaryota > Metazoa > Chordata > Mammalia > Artiodactyla > Giraffidae > Okapia > Okapia johnstoni. The sequence goes on along the minus strand of CM044325.1, from coordinate 9,170,950 downwards.
CCAAATAAATACATGCATTATTACACCAGTTTAAAGGTTGTAGTTTTTTCAAGTATTTTCTTAATATTCCAATAATTTTAAAATAAGATTTTTCAAAGGGATTCTCATTATTCAGTTTAGTAAAAGCAAAAAAAAAAAAAAGTACATATGTGAAGTAATACATATCCTTGGTTGAAAGCAATAAAATATATAATGGGTATGTAGATGGTTATGACTATATTTCAAATAACATGGTAAGCACTGCTAAGATATTATTCATATTGATAAAGCAAAGTAAAGGACATCTAGGATCTTAGAGTTTGACTTTGACTCATTTGGAAATGCTACATTCACAGACTCCTTGGGGAATAAGGCACAGAAGCTACAAGAAGGTTATTTGAGATCCATTTAAGATTATGTCAACCGACAGTTAAGGGATTGACAAGATAGAAATACGTGATTTTTTTTCCATATCCAATTCTTCTGATATGTTTCATTAAACACATAAAAACTAAGACAAAGCACAAAATTGTTTACACACTTGCAATTTTGTGAATAGTTTCAAAGGAAGGAAGGGACATCATGGGGACATCCGGTAGACCATCATATATACTTTAACATATTATTGTTGTACACAATTCTCAGTGTCCTTGGAAATCAAAATAGACTTTCTTCTTTGTTGTTGTTGAAGACCAAGCAAACCTGTCTGACTCTAGGGGACACCTTCTATCAGGCTGAGGTGTGAGGTTCCTAAGTAGAAAGAGCCGATAGGATGAATCTGAGCCAAGTTCTTTAAAGAATGGCAGGATAGTAAAAACAGACAGGGCAGGAAGTGGTCAAGGACAAAGACAAGATCAAGCAGACAGGTAAATAGTAAGCAGGGAGTTAGTTGTCTGGGGGAGACTATGGTTATAAAGAGCCAAGGAACACCTACTGCTCACCTCTATAGTCAATAGGAAACCTCTATAGTCAATAGGTCTGTGGAAACTGACACAGCAGATGAGCTGAAAGACACATAGGGCAAGACTCCACACATTTAGCAATGCCCTCTTTTCAGAGTCCTCAACACTTACTCTCAGGGGCTTCCAAACCCGTAGCCAAAAATGTTAGTAGCATCAAGTTGAATGGTTCCTATATCTGCCGTTAGTTCTCATCATGCTGTATCTTCCTCCATTTTTCCTGAAGTTTTACTGAAACAAGACCATCTGTCTTTTGCAGCTGGGTAGGACATTTTCAAGCATTATCAGTACCCACTCACAAGCCAGCCAAATATGTGACAGAGTTAAGACTCATGTTAATGTTCACTGAATCTCGAAATAGACTAAACCAACAAAAAAGCCACTGACAGCAAACGTGTTAGGTTGATCACCTTAAATCTGAAAAAAGTATGTGTTTATTTTCTCTTTTCTTTGCATATTCCTTTAGAGAAGGAGAACCATATCTTATTCATTCTCATCACACCATGATTTACATACACAGAAGTTGATGTATGATATGTAAACAATAAGTGAATGAACAAATACAAAACAACCTAGTGTATTTCTTGACAAAAGTAAGCAAACAATCAGACATATGATTTCTGAGAACCTGTAGTTGCATACTACCAATGTGTATGTGTGTGTGTGTGTGTGTGTGTGTGTGTGTGTGTGTGTGTGTATGTGTGTGCCCAGTTGAGTCTGTCTCTTTGAGACCCCATGGACTGTAGCTGGCCAGACTCCTCTGTCCATGAAATTTTCTAGGCAAGAATACTGGAGCAGTTACCATTTCCTACTCCAGTGGATCTTCCCAACTCAGGGATCAAACCCATGTCTCTTGCTTCTCCTGAATTGGCAAGTAGATTCTTTACCACTGTGCCACCTGGGAAGCCCTTTCTTATTAAAATTGCATACTTGTTTAATCATACAATCCTAACCATTATGGTTGCGATTATTGGAGCTGAAGCTATTATTGGAGCTAACTATTATTGGAGTTAAAGTTCCAATACTTTGGCCATCTGATGAAAAGAAATGACTCATTGGAAAAGACCCTGATGCTGGGAAAGATTGAAAGCAGGAGGAGAAGGGGATGACAGAAGATGAGATGGTTGGATGGCATCACCAACTCGATAGACATGAGTTTGAGCAAGCTCCGGGAGTTGATGATGGACAGGGAAGCCTGGTGTGCTCCAGTCCATGGGGTTGCAAAGAGTTGGACATGACTGAGCAACAAAACTGAACTGAACTGATGGATGTTACAAGATTGTTAGAAAATGTAGGAAAAGTGCTAGGGAAATCAGGTCTTAAGATAAGGTTATTTTGAAAAGCTTTACTTATTTTTTGCAGAATTCAATGTTGTAGAATCAGTCAAATAACTAGAAACCATTCAAAATAAGTGCAGGAATTTACTTGACACCTATCTGCCCACTCTGTGATGTCCAGATTTAATGGTTTAACTTGAGTGTCATAGAGACATGCATCTGGTGTTAGGTAAGAAGAAAACACTTATAATAATAATTCCTGGTCATTCTAGGGTACAGAGCAAAGATTAAGATAATTTTCTCTTTCTTCTCTTCTCTTTCTTTCCTCCCTCCTTCTCATCCTTGCATCCTTCCTTTCTTCCTTCTTTCCCTTCTTTCCTCCCTCCCTCCTTCCTTTCCTTCTTTCTAATAGCTATTTGAAGCAAGTCACAGAATTTAATGTCTACGTCAGAGACTGGGCAAAGATAATAGAGATAAGGAGTTTTCAAAATGTGTTTTACAGAGACATTAAGAGTTCTGTAAAACTTGGTGCTGTTGTCTTATTTTGTTTTTATGGAAAGAGGCTAAATAAGATTGAGTTTTCCATTCAAAATCCTAAATTTGAAGTTTAGTTTTTTGCTCTTTGAAAGAGTAATGTGCTTCTGATTGATTGAGTTTTAAAATAAGTAACTGATGTAATTTTATTTCATAAGAAGACATATCAATAAATCACTACCACGAAGTCAGTAAGAGAGTCTGAGCTGCCACGCAAGCCTTCAGACTCTTGTGTCAGTTCTCCTACCTTTACATTGTCTGTCCACTTCACAGGGAATTATAAACATATCTTTCTTTTCTTCATTGGTACCACTGACTACCCCATTACCCAACCTAATTCACCAGTATATCTATCAAGCAGATGTCAAATAAAAGATGCACAGCACAGAGTTTCCAGTGATCACCAAGCATGTATTTTATCATTTTACAAATGTACCCAGATTGATATACACTGCAGTTCCCCACCAAAATGATGGCAACCAGAAATACTGCCATGTGTAACAGAAAAACAAAACAGAAGAAGAAAAGCAGAAAGACAAGAATAAAAAGGAGAAGGGGTAGGGAAAGAAGAAGCTTTAGAGATTATATGGCACTCTGGAAATTCTTAGTATTTTGCAACATATTCAATATGTTATTGAATCAACTAGCATGCATAAATTCATATGTTGAGAGTATGTAAAACCCAATAGAGAGATACCATATTTATTCATAGATTTCTTCCTAAATAAATTCTTAAAGGTAAGGCAGAGACTGGGATTTCCATTTTACAAGGAGGATACTAAGGCACATGATTAAATGATTGCCCCAGTGGCAACCAGCAAATCTGCAACAGAATGAGAATCATACTAACTAACTCCTACCACTTTCATAACTTCATCTCTAGTGCTGTCATGCTGAATATATGACTAGATCAGTTAAGACATAAACTTGTATTAAAAACAAACATGTTTCAAAAATTCTACTGCCAAAAAAATGCCCAAGTTCAAAGACAAGTAAGAATTTGGAAAATATTTATCCTATTGTGCAACAGATAGAGAAAAAAATGCAGAAATAAATAATAATAGCTCCATGGGAAAATAGACAAAAGATAAAACAGGCAGTTCTGTTCACAGAAAAAGAGATTCAGTAGCTTAAAACCATATGGGTAGATGCTCAACCTCACTAACTATTCCGTAAAATGCAAATTCTGTAACAGAAACCTTCTCTTTTAACCTATCAGATTGGCAAAGATTATAAAATTTGGCTCGAGTATGAGGAAACAGACATTCTTATACATTGTTGTTGGGAATATTTGGCATTATCTATCAAAACTTTAAATACACATATGCTTGAATGCAATAATCCCACTTCTAGGAATGTATCTTATAGATAAATACCCACAAGTATGCAAAGATATGCATATAAACATGGCCACTGCAGCCTGTTAAATGCCCATCAGTAGAACACAATGGTAGGTGGGTTCTTTATCACTAGTGCCACCTTGGAAGCCCTTCCACTACTTTGCCTTCTCTCAAATCCATACTATACATACTGCACAACAGCTAGAGTGAGCTTATTATACACACTTTACTCCTCATCAAAATCTGATGTGGTCCCATCACTTTTGGAATACGAACTTAACTCTTCAAATGACTGACAAAGTCCTTCCTTATCTGCCACACATCTGTCTCTCTGATCCCAACCCCTGTCTTGCAAATACACAGAAAACTCAGCGCAAAATGCACACAGTCCAGTAACAGACTGATATGTTGAATTTTCAGAACTTACAACCCAAACTGCTTCCCTCCTGATTGCCATACTCACTCACACATACACCCTGCAGATCTTCCTCTCAGTTTTAGCTGCTGCTTTCAGATTGGCTCCTGGTTGATTTCAAGTGGTTTCTGTATTCTCAGGGCCATTAGTGGAGATACTACCATTACCGCTTCCTTCCTCCTATAACACTGAGGACACTACAGGGGTTTTGTGGCTGTCAGTGGTTTGTCATCATTTACTTGTATTCAGGACCTGGAGGCTACCTTCTCCTCTAGATAAATGTTAAGTTTTCCTATAAGTGTTTGATTTTTCGGCCCAAATTTCTTTCTTAATCAAGGGATTTTGAGAGATTCATAAACTTTTTTTATAGTTTCTCTCATCACTCCCAAATCTCTTTCACATTACCCACAGGATATTCTGGGCATCATTTTTGCCTTTTTATAACTTGCCTTATGCACTTATTTCTTTTTAAATTAAATTATTTTTGGAAAGGAGAAAATCTCAACAGAAAGCACAACACATCATAGACAATATGGTTCCAAGTTTAAAAGGACAGAGGAAAAGAAATGACACACCAAAATAGCAGTATGTGTGTGTGTGTGTGTGTGTGTGTGTGTGTGTGTGTGTGTGTATGCACGTGTACATGCTTAGTCACATCTGACTCTTTGCAACCCTATGAACTGTAGCTCACTGGGCTCCTCTTTCCATGGGATTCTCCAGGCAGGAATACTGGAGTGGTTTGCCATGACCTCCTCTAGGGGATCTTCCTGACCGAGTGATAGAATCCATAACTCCTGCATTGCAGGAGGATACTTTCCCCACCAAGTCACTTGGGGAACTCTCTTTATATCAACTCTCTATATATCTATCTTTATTTAGGCAGATATTAGAAAAGCTAAATATTATTTTTGCTTTGATTTTATATACATATATATATATATAACTTTTTGAACAGACCTTTTATTTTTCTTTGTATACCATTATCTGGCAAATTTTTTAGAAGTTGAAGGAAGATTTTCCTAAACAGCCAGGATTTGATATAACTGAATGCAGAAAAGAGGGCTGTCTGATCACTAAAAAAGATCGTCTATAATCAATCCCTTCCTTTTGTCCAAAGAAATCAAAATCAGGAGCAGGGGACTGTAAGTCTTTCTCTTCCACAAACAACTCTGTGACCACAGACAAATTTTTTCAGCCCTTTGAGCCACAGTTCTCACCTGTTAATTGATACATGAGGAAAATCAGAGAACCTAGGAGCTTACAGAAGACTCTTTGCAACCCCATGGACTGTAGCCTACCAGGCTTCTCCATCCATGAGATTTTCCAGGCAAGAATACTAGAGTGGGTTGTCATTTCCTTCTCCAGGGGATCTTCCCAACCCAGGGATTGAACCTGGGTCTCCCGCATTGTAGGCAGACGCTTTACCGTCTGAGCCACCAGGGAAGTCCTACAGAAGACTCACTGAGACCTTAAGACATGCTTAGTTTGATTATCCCAAAACAAGAAGAATAACTTGTATATATTTCCCATAAAATGTTCAGATTTCCAGTTTCCCTTAAAAACTAAGATTCAAGATGAGAGCAATAGGCAGGAGATGAATGACTATCACCCCTTTGGAGATAGTATCATACGCCACTTCATCTTTTTATGGGTTAAATTCTGTCCCTCCAAAAAAGATATATGGACGTTCTAATCCCAAGTACCTTAAAATGTGATGTTATTTAACAAGTAAATTAAAATGATGTCATTAGAGTGGGACCCAATCCAATACAAATAGGGGTAAAGTTCAACCTAGAGACAGACATGCAAAGAGAGAAGAGGATGTGAAGACATACAGGCTGAAAGCTTCCTAGAAGGAGTGATGCATCTATCAATGGAAGAATGCCTGGGACTATCAGTCAACGCCCACAGCGAGAGGATGCAAAGAAAGATTTTCCCCTAGAGCTGTCGGAGAGAGCATCCCCTGCAGAAAACTTGATTTTGGACTTCTAGCCTCCATACTTGTGAAATAATACATATCTGTTTTTTTAAGCCGCCTAGTGTTTGTTACTTTGTTATAGCAGACCTGGGAAACTAACACCATCCCAATATCCACTTGATATTCCTTAGTCACCTAGGTTGCCCTTCTAGTCTTTGGAGTATTTTGACTATCTTGTCCTTTAGATGAAGTTTGTGCCTCCTTCTTTATGATCTATGTTTCTCCACCATTTAGGTAAGAAAAATCATTTAGAACATAGGCTTCCCTGGTGGCTCAGTGGTAAAACATCGTCCTGCCAGTGCACGAGATGCAAGTTCAATCCCTGGGTCAGGAAGATCCCCTGAAGAAAGAATGGCAACCCACTCCAGTACTCTTGCCTGAGAAATCCCATGGGCAGAGGAGCCTGGCAGGCTACAGTCCATGGGGTCGCAAAGAGTTGGACACAACTTGGTGACTAAACAACACCTTTAAAATAAGGAGTGAAAATTCACCAGACATTCAAATACTGAAGTCAGACTGCTTTTATACAGGCAAAGCCTTGGGATAATTTTGTGTAAAGAGAACAAGAAAGTGGAGCTGGTTTGACAACAAAGGATATAGCTAGAAGGGAAATCTCTGGGGAACAATGCTTTGCCTGAGAAGTTCCCCAAAAGAGATGTAACAACTGTTTTTAAGGTACTATTATATATTGGCCAGATTCTTACTAAGACTATGCTGTTAAACAAGGCTGGCAAAATCACATTATTGAGAGACGTCAGAAAATAGACAAAGGGTGACAATTCATTGGGAGTTTACTCCTCCTCCAAGAATAGCTAGCCCCTTTCCCACTGCTTGCTTCACACGGCTATGGCTGTGGATGCCATTGCCACCTTGTAGAGATCCAATAAACATATTGCAAATACAGTAACAGGCTGACTCTTGGAAATGAAAGATAGAGTTGCCAAATGAGTCTTGGATGCTCCTACTTCATCAGATGGTAGGATCAAAAATATTGGAACTGGAAAGAAGGAAAGATATCATGGAAATAGCATGAAATGGACAGTTAGAAGCTCAGTATGTTCGTTCTCTCTCCACTTGTTACTGACTTGATGGAGTGATTTGAACTTTCCGGGGCATAGGAAAGTTACCTGTATAAGCTGTGAATAAAACAGCATTCTGTTCCATTTCATGGGTATCCAACAAAAGAAAACACTCGATATTGATTTATAAACCATATATTAAAGTATATGACTTACTTGTTACTCATTGTTAATATCATTATCACCACCATCATCATCATCATCACTACTGCTGCATGGAAATTGACCTGATGGGAGTTAATTTATTAACTTAATTTATTAATGTTAATAAACCTTAACCTTAACTTTATTAATTTATTAACCTTAATTTATTAATGTTTATCTGAAATTTGCAGATTAGGTGTTCTTCAGAGCTGAATAAAACTACAAATATATCATATATCTTTTGATAATGGTCAGCTAAATACAAACGTTAATTGTTTTGGTATTCTGTATTCAGTTGGCTCATTCAATCTAAATTACTAAGCTGGTTCTGCAGACTTGCTATTGCTTATTTTTTGTTATTGGGATTTTCACCTAAATACATATAAACTGTGCTACTTTAAAAGGAAAAAGAAGTAGTTGCTGCTACCCTAAGCTTTAAGACAGGAAAAGCTGGTTATTATAGAAACATTGTACAGCATGTACAATATACACTTTTACATGCCAGAGAAATTGGCATGTGATGTAAATTTATGAATTTATGACAGTTTTCCTTGTGACATATGGGCCATGCAATAGTCACAGAGTCACAAAGCCTAGGTCTCAAGCTAGACTCACCATTGGCTAGCTAAATCATCATGACTCATTAATATCTGAGAGCCTCAATTTTGCATTTGAAAGTAATGCATAACTCACTCTCTCTCTCTCTTTTTTTTTTTTTCCGAGGCTAAGTAAAACAATGCAGGTAAAAGTGTTTTGTAGGCTTAGAGTTCCATAGTTCCTAGAGTTCTGTCTGGGCTCAGAGCTTTTTCGAATCTTTGATAGGATAACATGATGTTACAGATTCTTACTATCTGAGCCACCCTGGTGGCTGAATCTGTCTGCAATGAAAGAGACCTGGGTTCGATCCCTGGGTCAGGAAGATCCCTTGGAGAAGGAAATGGCTACCCATCCCAGTATTCTTGCCTGAGAAATGTCATGGACACAGGAGCCTGGGAGGCTACAGTCCACAGGGTTACAAAGAGTTGGACATGACTGAGCAACTAAGCATACACACACACACACACACACACACACACACACACACACACACACACACATACAAACACATAGAAGATGTACTGGGCTTATTTTAGAATATGAACTTGAAGGCCCATAAATTTCATCATAGTATTTTACAATTATAATAGCTTGCATGTGCAGAGATTATTCATGCTCAGAAAGTGTTTTTTTTTTTTAATTTTATTTTTGTATACATATTCATACTACAAATCTGTGAGGCCAAGCAAGATATAGGGTGAACAACCAGCCAGGTTTGCCTGGGAATGAGAGGGATTAGACCCTCAGTGGACTTTGAGGGTTAAAACCAGTAAAAGTCCTGGTGAACTAGAACAAGTTATTTACCATAAAAAGAAGGTTATTTCCATTTTGTAGATGAGGAGGCCAGAATAAAGACACACAGACAGCAGTGGTAGAGTCAAAGCTTCAATTGCCGTTTTCTGACTCAAGGTCTAGTGCACAATCGGTCACATGGGCCAGGAACAACTTATTTTAGTAAAGTGGGATAATCGTAAGTGACTTGGTGCTAAATGAATGTCCTCATTTGAGATAATATACTAGAACAAAAATCTAGCTTTTCAAGTCAGAGCAAATATTAATATTTAAATAGATATTTCCTGTGCTCACTTGATTTTTCTCATTCTTTTCTAATGGACGGTATGATCGCTCACGTAGAGCCAGACATCCTGGAATGGGAAGTCAAGTGGGCCTTAGGAAGCATCACTACGAACAAAGCTAGTGGAGGTGATGGAATTCCAGTTGAGCTATTTCAAATCCTGAAAGATGATGCTGTGAAAGTGCTGCACTCAATATGCCAGCAAATATGGAAAACTCAGCAGTGGCCACAGGACTGGAAAAGGTCAGTTTTTGTTCCAATCCCAAAGAAAGGCAATGCCAAAGCATGCTCAAACTACTGCACAATTGCACTCATCTCACACGCTAGTAAAGTAATGCTTCAAATTCTCCAAGCCAAGCTTCAGCAATATGTGAACCATGAAATTCCAGATGTTCAAGCTGGTTTTAGAAAAGGAAGAGGAACCAGAGATCAAATTGCCAACATCCGATGGATCGTCAAAAAAGCAAGAGAGTACCAGAAAAACATCTATTTCTGCTTTATTGACTATGCCAAAGCCTTTGACTGTGTGGATTACAATAAACTGTGGAAAATCCTGAAAGAGATGGGAATACCGGACCACCTGACCTGTCTCTTGAGAAACCTGTATGCAGGTCAGGAAGCAACAGTTAGAACTGGACATGGAAAACAGACTGGTTTCAAATAGGAAAAGGTGTATGTAAAGGCTGTATATTGTCACCCTGCTTATTTAACTTATATGCAGAGTACATCATGAGAAATGCTGGGCTGGAGGAAGCACAAGCTTGAATCAAGATTACCAGGAGAAATATCAATAACCTCATATATGCAGAGGACACCACCCTTATGGCAGAAAGTGAAGAAGAACTAAAGAGCCTCTTGATGAAGGTGAAAGAAGAGAGTGAAAAAGTTGGCTTAAAGCTCAACATTCAGAAAACTAAGATCATGGCATCTGGTCCCATCACTTCATGGCAGATAGGTGGGGAAACAGTGTCAGACTTTACTTTTCTGGGCTCCAAAATCACTGCAGATGGTGACTGCAGAAATGAAATTAAAAGACGCTTACTCCTTGGAAGGAGAGTTATGACCAACCTAGACAGCATATTTAAAAGCAGAGACATTACTTTGCCAACAAAGGTCCATCTAGTCAAGGCTATGGTTTTTCCAGTGGTCATGTATGGATGTGAGAGTTGGACTATAAAGAAAGCTGAGCACCGAAGAATTGATGCTTTTGAACTGTGGTGTTGGAGAAGACTCTTGAGAGTCCCTTGGACTGCAAGGAGATCCAACCAGTCCATCCTAAAGGAGATCAGTCCTGGGGGTTCATTGGAAGGACTGATGTTGAAGCTGAAACTCCAATACTTTGGCCACCTGATGTGAAGATCTGACTCATTGGAAAAGATCCTGATGCTGGGAAAGATTGAGGGCAGGAGGAGAAGGGGACGACACAGGATGAGATGGCTGGATGGCATCATCAACTCGATGGAACTTGGTTTGGATGGACTCAGGGAGCTGGTGATAGACAGGGAGGCCTGGCATGCTGCGGTTCATGGGGTCGCAAAGAGTCGGACACGACTGAGGGACTGAACTGAACTGAACAGAGAATGAACGTCTCAGGAGTCCACCAGTTCTACGAGAATTAAAAATACTCATTTTTCTTTGCTATCACACTATAAAAACAAACTATTTTACCTGCAGTCAATAAAACTGATGTAATAGTAGCTTGTTACTGAAAGACATTTTCATACATTCTTTAGGGATTTATGCCAGTGAGGGCATGCAGATGTATTTTAGGAAAGCTGTCTGAAATTTTATTGATGTTATTTAAATTTGAGAAAAAAATTGCAAAGGTGTTAAAAGTGGGAAGTAAAATCCTATTGCATATTTAAAATCAATACTGCCACTGAATACATTAGGGAAATTGGTCACAGAAATAGTCCGTTAAGAAAGTACTAAATACTCAGAATAACCATAGCTGTATTTCTACACTAGGGCAAGGCAGAGAACTGAAAATAACAGAAAAAACCTTGCACACTCTTCTTTCTCCTGTAATATCCCCTTGGAGTGATTCTAATCAAAGGGAACTAGAAACTTGAGTCTCTTCCTCCTTATAAGGATTCCAGAATCTCTAGCTCACAACTGCAATCTACATTTTCAAAGAGAGAAGGAGAAGCTGTAGATGGAAAACCATTTACATAAAGAGAAAAACAGTCCAGAAAAAAAAAACACACATCTATCTTAGTAGAGTAAAATAAAAGGGCTATTAACTCATACCATTAACATCATGACAGTTTCTCCTAAACAATAAGGAGAAACCATACAGGGGCTTCACATATTTCTATCTCTCAATTCACCTTAGGTAGGAGTGAAGATGTAACTATTAAGGACCTACTATTTAGCACATGGAACTCTGCTCAATGTTATGTGGCAGCCTGGAGAGGGGGTTTGAGGGGAGAATAAATACATGGATGTGTACGGCTGAGTCCCTTCACAGTTCGCCTGAAACTATCACAGTTTTGTTAATTGGCTATATTCCAATACAAAATAAAAAGTTTAAATAAAAATACAGAAGCTGAAAAAAAATAAAATGTTTTATTTACAAAAAAAAAAAAAAAAGATGGAAAGTTTTAGAGATGACTCAGATGTGTCTCTACTTGGTAGTAGGGGTGCTTATGAGAATGGGAAAACATGTCTTTCTATATTAGCACATAATATATATCACATAACTACTAGAAAAGAAGAGAAGAGGAACAAAACTGGACTTAATTACTTTTTCAATCACACATGAAAAATATTTCTGTGAACATATATCTTTCATTTTCTGATCTTTCTACAAATAATTCTTTAGCCCTTTTTCCATTGTACTTTTCATAACAACACAATTCTCGGAAGGAATTATGAGAGCACGTCCAAGTGGTGAACTCTGGAAGATGTGAGGCTAGCTCAGCCTTGAGAACATTGAGGCCACCCTCTGTCTATTCACTCTAAAAATGATGAATGAACACAGACAGGCTTTCATCATGGAGAGTCAGAGTTCAATCCATAGCTTCCCTTAACCAGCTCACTCAGCTCTTTAATGAATGTGATCGTTACTGGAAGTACTTGTATTGTCCCCTGAATTGACTTTCTTCCAGAGAAGACATTTGCCCCCCAAAATTCTCTGGCATCAACTACATTAGGTGCCATGGAATTAAACATGGATGATAAAGTGTGGACATGTTTGAAAGAATAGGAATGGTTTTCAGCAATACCAAACTAACACAACTCAGAGAATATTTTAGCTAGATCAGTCAAAGGAATTAATGAATAAAGCTGTCTATTTTGTAGTCCAGAGACACAATCAGTTGACATCTGAGCCAGAATTCAAAACCAAGAGAAACTTTCAGTCTGCCTTCTGCTGAGAACACTTCTTTCTTATGGAGAACAAGAGAACAAATACAAGTTCTTGTTCATGTTCCATTCCATTATTCATGAATATCTCTGCATTTTGGAGGGTCAGGCGATGCCCAAAGTACAGGAGCTGAACAAACGCTGGAGTCAGGATGCTCTCACAGGCTTTGCTCCTTCCTCCCAGCTACACACGCCCTGGATTTCTGTTGTTTCACACCCAACTGGGTGAGGAAAGGGGCTTTCGTCCAATTTAAGGTTGTGGTGCCTTTATTTTCACTCGTATCGACAGCAAAGCCTTTGACTGTATCCAAGGAACAGCTAGGAAATCATACTGCTGAGAAGTGTACACTTAAATTGCACACTGCCAACAAAGGGCAGAGAACAGTGTTATTACTAAGAGTCATTTGTTCCTTTGTTCATTAACTGAACAATCATCTTTTGTCACCTACCGGGCACTGATCTAGGCACTGACGTAAAAGAAATAAACTAAACAAACTCTTCTCATGGTTCTATATTCTATCATGGAGAGACAGAGAAAAGAAATAAGATATATGCTATATAGTAAGTGTTATAGGGAAAAGCAACAGGGAGTAAGAATTAATGGGGGAAAAAAAAGGTCAGATGTTACAAGTGCTCTACATAGAATAATTCCAACATCCAAATTTACTAAGTAGATTACATATGTACACACACACATACACACACATATATATGTGTGCATATATCATATTACAGAGGAGGATATCTGATCTAAGAGAGACACTAATTTGCACAAGATTACATAACTAATTCACAGGGCTAGAATTAAAACTCTGGATTTTTACTCTGTCATGGTCTAGAGTTATTGTGACTTTTAATACAGCTATAGTATGTCTTCTCTAAATATAAATAGCCCTTAAAATGATTTTCAATTGCACAGGTCTGACACTGACTCCTCTAAGATTTGAGTTTAGCTAATTCCATAGATCAATGGCAGTAAAAGAGCTTGAAAACAATTTTATTGATTTCTCCTATTAAAAAGACTGCAAGGGGAAAAAAGTATTTATTTAACAAAAATAAGTTATAAAATATTTCCTTGTCCCAACTAAAATACACCAGTATCAAAAGTGACTCTTAAGGGAAAAAAAAAATTACATATATTCACTTTCTCCAGAGCAAGTTGTTTTTGCAAATTTCTTCTTATTTTCAATGAAACACTTCCAGATCAGCATCAAAGTCTTCCTTGAGGAATTGAAACTGTGAAGCGCAGCTGAGGGAAAGCAGGCTTCTCTAGCTTATCCTTGGTAACATCTTTGAGGAGATGGGAGGAGCATATTTATTCCTCAAGGCCTCTAGTTTTCCCTCAATACACCCCAAAAGATTGACCACAAGGGACAGTGAGACACTTCATTCCTTCTCTACTCCCCTTCTTCAGCATCTGTGTTTTCTTTCTCAATTTTTCTGAGCAGAAACAACCCTTGGGAAAGCTGTGTAATTTCCTTCTTCTGTTGACACCTGACCCCACTTGCAGATGCCCCAGGTTCAGAACCTCTTCCTTTACTTGTCTTGGGACCAAAAGCTCTTTTCAGCAAGCTGCCAAAATGGTAAGGAGCTGGCAAACTGATAGCTGATTCCCAAGGGAGTGAAATGGAAGGCCAACTGTGTGTTGCTGTTGCTGTTTTTCAGTCCTTTACGTCATGTCTCACTCTTTACGACCCCGTGGACTGTAGCACGCCAGGCTCCTCTGTCCTTCACTACCTTCCAGAGTTTGCTCAGATTCATGTCCATCGAGTCAGTGATGCTCTCTAACCATCTCCTTGTCTGCCGCCCTCGTCTCCTTTTGCCTTCAATCCTTCCCAGCATCAGGGTCTTTTCCAATGAGCTGGCTCGTCGCAGCAGGTGGCCAAAATATTAAAGCTTCAGCTTCACCACCATAATCTTAGCAACAACTTTGTCTCCACTAGACCACCAGAGTGTGGTCTGATCTGCGTCCATTCTCAGTGCTTGTTTGATATTGAGGTATCATTTATGTACAGTAAAATTTTCCCATTTCCCAGGTGTACAAACCTATAAATGTTCACAAACTAATTACAGTCAAGATATTAAATATTTCCATCCATCCTCCAAATCACCTATGGTGCCTTTGTGGTTGATCCCCTTAACCCCTGCAAATACTGGACTGATACTTTTCCCCTTTCTAACATGTCCTATAAATGGAATTTCATAGTTTGACCAAAAAGTTCATTCCAGTTCATTTCTGTAATATGCCAGAGTACAGTAGACAATAAGTTAAATCATGCTAATCCTTTGCTTACAACATTCTAATGGTTTCTCAGTGAATGAAACACTCCTTGGCAGAGTTTACAGACCCGACTGCTGTGGGCTAAATCGTGTTCCCCAAAGGGTCCATTGAAACACTAATCCCTTGTTAAGTGGGAACGTGATCTTATTTGGAAACATAGTCTTCGTAGTAAATGTAATTAAGATGCAAATTAAGATTGGGTCATCCTGGAACAGAGGGGACCCTTACTCCAATACAACGAGAGTCCTTACAAAAAGAGAAGAGACACAGAGATAGACACACAGAAGGAACACAGAGGCAGAGATGGTGTGATGAAGAAGTCAAGGAATGCCAAGGACTTCCAGCAACGCCCCAAAGCTAGGCCAGAGAGCATGACCCTGCCGTCATCCTGATTTCAGACTTTTTGCCTCCAGAAATATAAGAAAATAAGTGTCTATTGTTTTGGACACTTTAACCACCCAGTTTACCACCCAGTTCATGGTACTCAGTTATAGCAGCTACAGGTAACTATTAATAACACAGTACTATACCTGCCTACCTGCCAAATCCTTCTGGATTCTCTACTTCCCATCCTTGGGGACTGCCTAGCTGTGGGACACCCTCAGCTATTCAAATGGAGGGCAGGGGCAGCCTTCCCTCCTCAGATGCTTCACAGGGGTTGTCTTCTCTCTCAGGAACATCTTTTCCTCTAGTTCTCTGCCTGGTTAAAAATCCTACTCATCTGTCAAGGCTCAGCTGAAATGTCATTTTCTCTGAAAAGAAGTCCTTGATCCCCTCAAACAAACCAGGCTGCTTTGCATTGTTCTCTGACCTTTTCCTTTGCAGCATTCATTTCAATTTATAATTACAGAAATTATCTGTGTTGACTTATTTATTTACCATTTGTTCTCTCATAATAAATCATAAGCTGTGAGGACCAGACCCATCTTGTTTTCTCCCCTATAGTGTGATTGTGAGTGTGTGTATTTGATTATGAAAATTTAATTAATAATCTCTAGCTTATATTCCTGGGGAGAAAATTCTAGAAAAAAAAAAAAAAAAAAGAAAGAAAGAAAAAGGAAAACCTGAACATTGAGTTTCTCTTACATCAGATACTATGGCCACCCCCATCCCGGTTCTAAAATGCAGTTTTTTCTCTGTTCTAATAATGTAAGCAAAAAGAAACACAAACAAAATCCTACCTTAGGCTCCTTTAACACTGCTGAGGCAGAGTGGAATATTTCAAAGACTTTACCAAACCCTAAGGGAATACAAGATTTTAATACTTTTTGAGAATTGGTTGATACACAAAAATCTCAAGTTATCTATCCTTCAATTCAAATCTCTCCTATAACTCTCACTCCAGATAGTTTATCTCCAGAAATATCCTGCAGGAACTCCTATTTTGCCATGATAATAACACTAGTTTCTTTCAGATAAGAAATATACTTTCCATATGTCACATACCAAGGACTAGTCCTTAACATCCTTGCTTTCTGTCTGAGAAACATAATTTGTTTCTAGGTGTATGACCTCAAGTCTTCTTTCAGAAAAGATCCCCTTCCCATAACTTTCTACGTGCATAAAGGTGCCATGTTTACTCTGCGTAACGAATTCTATGACAAACTCACAACCACATCAGAAACAGAGAATCTTTTAAACAAAAGATTCATGTGTTCTCTCAAAAAGGCTTACTTGCATCAATATTTTCCACTGAAAAGTTTGAAAGAAAATCAACTTTTTTTTTCTTTTTAGATCTCCATGGTGCCAGTTCAGTGCCATAATATGTATTTAGGTAATCCATGTTGACTGAATCAATATTCACTGTATGTTATCTTAGCTCTCTACAGCAATGCCTTCCTGAGCATTTGTGCTAACTTTTCTTTCATGAGCTTAGAATTTTATTAGTATATACCTAATTGAGCTGAAAGCAATTCCTCTTTCTGAATATACATAATATATAGAAATGTATATATACATAGGATACATAGAAGCAGACTATTGAGAGAACACTGTTTGACATTAGGCACTGAGAGTATTAGCTTGTTACCTGTATGTTAAAGTAAATCTTTAATCTGAGTAAAATATTAATCAAGGGCTCTGGAAGTGCCTGGGTCACAGGTAAGCAAGGGCAATCACCCTCCATGCCAAACTTTGAGCTGGTTAGATCAGGTGTTCAGAGGACTACAAGAGGTCCATGATGTTCTCCGGACTCTATTTCAGAGAACTTGTCAGGTCACAGATGGTACATCATTATGTGAATTAGATCTGTATCAAGTCATCAGGCCTTTCGCTAGTACCAAGAGAAAAGAAACACCATGTATAATAGTACACATCATCTTTCCATCCGAGGACAAAATGTGTTTTTGTACATGTGTATAACCCGTCAGTGGTCACCCTGCTTGGGCCTGGGTCTGAAATAATGGACCTTTCAAACGTTTGGAGGCGATGACATTAGCAAAGCTACTGGAGAGATTTTTCTGCTGTGCCTCTAAAAACAGAAATGCAACTCTTTCCCCGTCATCAACTTGATGACCTAGGAAAACACATTTTAGAAGCTATGCCTCAAAATGAAAACAGTCTTCTTTTGTCAGAGTGGAAAAATGATAAACTACAGAAGGTACGGAAAACTGACTTCTCTTTGGGTCAGAGGTTAGCACCACTGTACTTTTGCTTAGGAATTACTGTGACTTCTGTGTCTGTAGGTAAAAATCCAGATGGGGAAATGGATGACTCCAAAGTCATATATCCTTACTCTGAAGTACAACTGTATCAAACTTAAAATATATTTTGTTTTTTTGAAAGATAAAATAAATAGCAGGAAAAGAGACAGAGAGAAAAGCACTCTGAACAGTAGGAGACACGATATCAAGTCTCTTTTCAACTTTTTACTAACCTGGCAGATGGAAATTTAAAAACTGACAGGTATAAAACTAAGTGCATCAGTTATATCAATGAATTTAAATAGGGGGCAACTCTCCTATCATTGGTCAAACCACTATCTAACAGTTTATAGTTAGATGTATGAAAATAAAAAAAACACAAAGATAAGTGAGGATCCGTAGGAAACATGAACAAAACTAAAAAGAAGGGCAGTGAAGTCACAGAATCGCATCCAAGGTAAAAGAACCAAGTGCGATAAAGGGTGATACCTTTAAATTGGAAACACTGAAAAACTAAAATGAACATAAAATAATGAAATGGTAAATGCTAGAGAAGCATCCCTGTAAGTATTTTATCAACTCAACAGAATAAAATTCTAAACAGAGCAGCTCCAGAAATTCTAGACATAAGGAGCTTAAGGACAGTAATAGGGTTGGAGAAGAGAACCAGGCGGACACCTTAGAGTTGCCTAGTGGGTGCATGCTGTGTGCTTAGTCACTCAGTCGTGTCCAACTCTTAGGCACCCCACCGACTGTAGCTCACCAGGCTCTCCTGTCCGTGGGATTTTCCAGGCAAGAACACTGGAGTGGGTTGCCATTTCCTCCTCCAGGGGATCTTCCTGATCCAAGGATCAAACTCGAGTCTCTTGTGTCTCCTGCATTGGCAGGCAGATTGTTTACCACTGCACCACCTGGGAAGCACATTTTCAGAGTAGGCAGACTTAATTCAGACTGCAAGCTATAAATTTTTAAAAAATGAGTAAAGTTTTCCAAAACTGTTTTCAGTCACACAACACAGGATTGAGAGACTATTACTTGTTCACATTAAAAATTACTGTACTTATTTTTAGGGTGGTATGCGGGAGAGGAGATTGGTGATTTGAACAGCAGAAAGAAAAACTGGAATTAAAAACCAAATAAATAAATGTAGGGATAACTTACCCTTTTGCCCTGAGACCAGATCTGCTGTTCAAGCCAAAATGACTGGCCATTCATCAGTTATTCCATATTAGTTTGCAGAACACTTGACTTGAATTGACACAATTATAAGACATTTTTTTTCCAGCTGGATTTGGATCAGTTTCTTAATTCTTCCATTTTAGTTTATGACTATCTTCCTTATCATTCATCATTAGTAAAGTAGACAGTCCTTCCTGAAAGCCAAACTATTCCCTAATTTATTTACTATCTAAGTCAGGGTCCTGGCAGATTCACTTTTTTTTTTAAAGCTTTGTGTAAAGATATATGGTGTTATCCAGAAGGCAAGCATAGGTATATGAATGAGATAGAAACATTTTTGCATCCTGGTGAAGGACTAGGGAAGCAGATCAAATCAGCAAGAATGACCTGGATCATATTTTCAGGCCTGAGAAAAGTATGCTTACTTTTTAACAGCAACATGAATTTTACCATCAAATCTTGGTCTTTATACTATGGGCCCCAAGCCAGATTAATCTTGCATTCACTGTCAAGATATTAAAGGGAAATGTATTGCTGAAATGTTTTAAGGATCATTCTAAACAATTCACAAGTATCAATATACTAAATTCTCACCATGGTCTTCTCTTGATCCCCACAACATCAATGAGGCACACACAGAGCTTACACAGCAAGTAGATGGCAATCCTGGCATTCACACAAGGCACTTTAGCCTCTGTACTAACTGCCCTCGTCCTGGTATTCATTTGTACATGTTTCTCCCATTTGCTTATATGTCACTTTGTGGGATGGGGCAGTGTGGTCTATAGAATAAGAAAAAAAAATAGTGACTCTACCTGTTACAATTAGAAATTATACTTGTTGTCAGCCCAGTGTTTGCAACATGGAAGGCATTATTAAGTATTTTATTTAAAAAGTTAACAGTCATGTCAAATATTTCTCTCTTGCACAAAAAAAGCCCAGGGTTGATTCAACAGGTTCACACCTCACCTAAGGTAGCAAACATCTAGACGGAGGGAAGAAAAAGGGAGAGAATCTTTCAAAGATGCCAGTCTAGCATTGTCATGTCATGTAATAGGGAACTCAAAGCAATGCACGTTTCCATGAGGAAGGCCCTTGACCTTGGGAAAACAGCACTGACTAGTACCAAAGGGATTAGCAAGTGTTCCATTTTCTCACTCTGTCTTCAATTACTCTGATGAGCAATTAAAATGCTAATTAAAAACAATCTAAAACTTAGCACTCAGAAGGTTTGGAAATAATGTACTCACATGTTCTACCACACAGACAAATAATAAGGTCACCAAACTAAGAACAATCAGAAAAACAGAGTTGAATTATCACAATAATTTTCAAGTTAAACTCTATGTGTTTACAAGGAGCATGTGATGGTGGTGGTTTAGTTGCTAAGTCATGGCCAACCCTTTCGACCTCATGAATGGTAGCCCGTCAGGCTCCTCTGTCCATGGGATTCCCCAGGCAAGAATGCTGGAGTGGGCTGCCGTTTCCTTCTCCACACAAGGAACATACATACCATTATTCTCCAATGTTAATTAGCTTATTTATCATAACTTTCCTTAGGAAAACAACTTTTTTATTCAAATTGACAATCATAGAAAGATTCTAAGCCTTTTCCCAAAGATAGGATAAGATGTAAATCAGTCTAGCTCAGAAGAGTTAATTAAAATATTGATAACTTAATCTGCCTAATGTTGTGGGGCATAGGGTTTTCATGTTTCCCTCTAAATAACCTGGATAGTGAGCTTTTTGTCATTCATTTACAATAACTCTTGAGAGTGAGTTGAAATAGTTTTGAATGATGTGTGTTTTCTTTTTTATTTGGTGTTGCCACTGCATTTAAGCACCACTATAGTGATATTACTTACAGTCTATACAACCTAGTATATTAATTATAAATCTAAGAAAGCATATTAATAGTTAATAGTGAGAACCTTTAAAAAAAATAGGCTGTATGAGGGAAGCAATTTTTCCTCCATATATGCCTGGAGGAGAAAATGGCAACCAAAGAGTCAGCCACAAGTTAGCAACTAAACAAGAACAAAAATGCCTGCTATATGCTATGTGCCTAAGACCACAGACTGTGCTCAGCACAGGTGAAGGTGAAAGTGTTAGTGGCTCACAGAGGAGATGCTATTTGTTGATGAAACAAATTCACATAATTTTGACCAAGTGTAATCTATTAGGAACACTGGTCTTTCAAATGGAGAGTTGTCTGTTTTTTGTTTTTTTTTAATAAACTAAGTGATAGAAATATAAATATTTAAATGTTGTCTAACCCACATGGGCAGTAACTCCAGTATGTTTAAATAACCAAATAACAATCAAATTATCTTAAAAAAAAAAAAAAAGAATTATACAGACTTTTGTGAGATGGGTCCAAACTCTTAAATCATTTTCCTTCCAGACTTTTTAAACAAATACTTTCTGTCTATGTTTTCTTCCATTTTATCTGTAAAGGAATGGTCTCTCAAATTAAGTCGATTTTTCCGATTTTTCTCTACTCCTGCCAAACTATTCCTGCTACTATTATTGCAATTCCTTTCACTGGTCTCTTAACCCCAGTCTCACCCCTATTTTAATTTCTTCTCCACAATGTCATCGTCTCTTTTTCTTAAATGGAAATGCTTATAGTATTTAAAAAACACACTCAGAAGTCTTTATAACAGAACCAAGCACAAATTCTTTACCATACTATTCATTTTTTCTTTTTTTAATAGGATCTCAACTCTTCTGGAGAAGGCAATGGCACCCCACTCCAGTACTCTTGCCTGGAAAATCCCATGGACGGAGGAGCCTGGTAGGCTGCAGTCCGTGGGGTCGCGAAGAGTAGGACACGACTGAGCGACTTCACTTTCAATTTTCACTTTTCCACTTTCCACTTTCATGCACTGGAGAAGGAAATGGCAACCCACTCCAGTGTTCTTGCCTGGAGAATCCCAGGGATGGCAGAGCCTGGTGGGCTGGTGTCTATGGGGTCGCACAGAGTCGGACACAACTGAAGCGACTTAGCAGCAGCAGCAGCAGCAACTTTTCTAGCCTGTTTTGAGATCCTAGTTACTAATAGGCTAAGCAAACCATTTTACCCTCTGGATCTTTGTTCATTATGGTCTCTTTTGCTATGCCTTTCTTCTTTTCCATGTGTACTTAAATGTTACCTCATCTTTTGAACTGACAGTTGTTTTCACACAAGTTGATTTATTCATGAGACTAAAAAGATCCTCTGCTGATGTGACTAGAGAGGATCTGAAGTCCACACGAGGTTATGAAAAAAGTGTATAATGTAACAAATTGTGAGAACTAGCACCACACGTGTGTCATGTATGCATTTATGTGTAGTCATGTGCTTACGGGATAATACTGCTAAGACACGTTTTACCACTGAACTCTCTTTTATCCTAAGTGAAAGTGTGAAAGTGTTAGTAGCTCAGTCATATCCAATTCTTTGTGACTCCATGGGTTGTAGCCCACCAAGCTCCTCTGTCCATGGAATTCTCCAGGCAAGAATACTGGAGTGGGCAGCCATTCCCTTCTCCAGGGGATCTTCCCAATCCAGGTTTGATCCTGCATTGGCAGGCAGATTCTTTACTGTCTGAGCCACCAGGGAAGTCCCTAAAGAGATGCTCAGTGGAAATGATTTGCAAAATTGGCACAAAAATCTATTTTTGGTAGTTCTAACCAGTAAATTACATTACAACTGAAGAGACATGCTAACAAGCAGCAGGTGTTATACATCGGAGCATTTTTGCAAACCCCAGAGTAGAGGTCCCCAAATCAAATACCTGCAGGGAGTACGCCTTTAGCATATGCATGCTGTAAGGCTGCCCTGGTAAGCTGTTCATATGCTTATGTAAGCTTAACACCTGCCTACTTTATGTCCTTTAAAACACTGTGTGGGCCTATCAAACAGTCAAGCAAAATATATTTTGTGGAGTGTATTTCTCAATAACTGCAAATTTGAAATCTCTGACGTTAGGCTCATGGAGGCTGCTACCACTTTCAGCTTTCACTTTCTGTGCTAAGTATGCTTCCTATTCAGAAAAAGCAGTGAGAATAATTTTGAATATAACTGTATCTGCAAATAATAATGATCAAATGATTTAATAGTCACACATAGTGTGTTGGCTCATTTACCCTCATAAGTAGATTAGCTCTGATAAGACTACCCCACAGCTTCTATCAGTGACTCAGTACAACAAACATTTATTAAGCATCTATTGTCTCTAGAAATGGTTTGGTCCCTGTGGATTAGAAAATAAATCAGACCTGATCTCTGTGTGTAAGATGCTTATAATGCAGTGGGGAGACTATTGTAAACAGGTAATTTCAACATAGAAGTTTCTAGGTCATTATAAGCATTTAATATATGTTTGTGGGAAGAACATCTGGTGAATAAATAAAAGAATAGATGATGTAAGTATGGATAGGGTGCTCTGGAATGCGATCCAAACATGGTAGAAAGGAAGGAATAAAACAGTTTCCTGGGAGAGATGATTCTTGAGGACAAGTAGGGATTTGCCAAGCTAAGAATAAAACTTGGGTTACTAGAGGGGTTAAAAGGGGACATAAAAGAAGCATCAAGAAACATAATTTAGTATGCAATCTTGTAACTCAGTGCTCATAAGTCTTTTTAAATTGCCACATATCATACAAGCTATAAAACATGCATAATTAATGTCTGCAATAAATAGCTATTAATATTGTTAATTTAAAATATGGAAAACATAGCAGTGAAAAAGGTAGAGCTAGGCAGAAAACAATAAGACAGACTTTCTAAAGTCTTCAATTCATTGTTTTTATATGCCGAGGTCTGCTAAGGATGTAGCTGTTCCTCAGGAGAACTGAATTGAAATACTGAACCTAAGGGAGAAAACAGGAGAGTCATTCAGTGCAAGCAGCCTCAAAAGGAATCCTCCAGGCTTCTGAAATATTGTTTTTGATCACGTTCAGGTCCATATCATAACCCTCAATGATACCCTTAGGGACTGACCTTCTCTTGCTGCATCAAAAGCCTAGATAGAGATGCAGAAGCAAGCTTTCCAGGATACAAAATGCCGTGTAAATCTCCAAATAAAAGTCAGAGAACGTGCTAAAGTGACAATCACAACCTCTTTATTACCCTCAAACGCCATCACCAACACCAAGAAGGCATGATTGGGTAACTAAACTACTAGACCCTCGGGGAAGCCTTTCAAACAGGAGACCTAGGTAAATTTCTTGCCTGAATTTTGTTGGCATAGAGTACTTGGAATAAGATATCAGAATAAAAGAGAAAGAAAAAAATATGCGTGTGTGTGTGTGTGTGTGTGTGTGTGTGTGTGTTTATAGATGTTTCTGGGGTTATATGCATATATGTACATATATATATAATAAACTCATATATATATATATAAACTCATAATATATAAATTCATAAACTCATAGAAATACATAATTCAAATATATATAAATAAATATATTCTCATATTTCTAAATTCTAAAACTCTCATTATATATGAAGCCAGCTATTAGGCTTAAATACACTTAAAAATGAATTTGCATTTCTAAAATTTTTCTGGCTTTGAAAATCCTATGCTGTTCTCTTGCCTTTTACTTATCTCACTTTAATTAGGCCTGCTAAAGAAAATGTAAGACACACTGGCATAAATTACCAATGCAGAACTTTGTCCAACATATGACTCAAACCAAGTAGCTTTTAAGAAAAATCACGTTATTACTTTTCACAAGACTCCATAGAGCTGAAGGACTCTCTACCTGAAGATGATGCTATTGAAAATGATTAGTTGGTATTTGTATACTCTGCCTAAAGGGGCTAAAGATCAAACAATGACCCACAGAGACTACAGAAGCACTGTCACTGTTACTGATTACAGCACTGCCCTCCCTTTTACTTTTCCTTCAGATCACAAAAGCTTTTGGCTGTACTCATATCACTTCATTTCTATATTGCAAGCACCAGTGTAATGTTCATACTATTGTGGCCATCTATTGGGTGGCGCTAGTGGTAAAGAACCCCTGTGCCAATGCAGAAGACTTAAGAGATATGTGTTCAATCCCTGGGTCTGGAAGATCCCCTGGAGAAGGAAACTGCAACCCACTCCAGTATTCTCGCCTGGAGAATCCCAAGGACAAAGGTGCCTGGTGGTCTACAGTCCTTTGGGTAGAAAAGAGTCGGGCACAACTGAAGCAACTTAGCACACATCATATTCTTGCTAAATAGAAAAGATGATATCAAAGCTTTAGAGACTACAAAGGACTACTTAGTACATTACTTCATCTAACCTACAAACCTACTATCTAGGGGTCATTATCCAAACATGAGGAAAATACTGCTCAGGATTTAAATAACTTGACAAGTTTATACATTCAGGTACTCTGGATGTAATACTCTACCCACCACAGCAGCTTGCCACAAAATTAACTGTTCTGAGTTACCTTAATAACCTAAGTGTTCTCAGTAATGGGACATGTTGGGTACTCACTCAGTCAGGTGGGAAGAGAAGAGAAAATTAAGACCAGGCAAAATTGGGATTCCGACAATAATCGGCTCTAGAGATGCACCAGTTTGGAAGACTAGTCCAAGAAGCCAAATTCCAGAAAAGGGAGCATAAGTGGTCTTAGTATTCACATCTAAGGAGACTACTCTGGTTATGGAAACATGCCAGAAGCTGTCCCTGGTCAAAGGTGATACTTTGCAGGTTGTATCCTCGTAACTTTGATTACAAAGGCACATCAGGGTAAAGGACAAACTTCATAATTTCAGAAAAATTTCCTTGTGGGCAAAACATTCAAAGATTGGGTAGATAGGTTGTCAGATCTCTGGTTAAACTGGGTATCATGAAAGATCTCTTATTCCAGCAAGGAGCAAGCAAATAAACAAGAAAAATACTCTAGGCATAGGAGACACACAATGAAAGCTCTGGAGAAAGACACACCTCAGTTGTCTTATAGGTAACTGTGAGTGCATTTTAGCACCAAAAATCCCAAGCCTTCAGCATGATATTAATTTCAGACCTTCTGCTGGGTCATGGATAAATAACTCATGTTTGATTCTATTAAGACTCTATGGAATTGGATCTTCAGGTTGAAGTAGTAAATATCATGATTTTGAGAAGCAACTAAATCTGTTTCACTTTTCTTTCTCTATCCTGCAATTAACACCCACCTAACTACGTGATCCCTAACGGGGATTTGAAAACCTTATTTCAAACTGAAAGTTCCTTGTAAACCCTAAGAGAGAAAGGTTTAATTGAAACCTTCAACTGCTGTTAGTTTTCTTAAGTCAATTTTTAAACATTTTCATTATGATGAAAATTGTGTTACAAAATTTACAATATTGCTATTAATAGAATCCATCAAATAGTTCATCATAATTTCCAAAAATAGTTCATTAATAGGTCTGACCAATGCCACTTTATAGTACAAATATTAAAGTGCTGAAAATATTTAGCTTATGAAGAAAACAGTTTCTTTTTTCTTAATTTAATCAGATACTATAGATGCCACCCACTATTTAATAATTGAAAAATAGGAAAAAGAAATATGTGCTAATACACTGCAATAAGTTTTCACATCTGCATTGTAATTTAATTAGTTATGGTTAATGCATTTGTTTTACTCATTTTAATTAAGTATTTATAGAGAAAATTCCATTCTGTTCATCAAAGTACACCATTAAGTTATCACCACTCAGTCATAATCAAAATACAGGTAAGCACCATTTTGCATAAACACTGGCATTTTATGAAGCCAATTCTCTGTCCTTTGGATTAGGAAAAAAAAAAAAAAATGTGTACTTACTTGATACTACGAAATATTACCAGCTCACTTTTTAAAAGAGAAGGATCTGTTTTTGACCTACTTAATTGCTGGTTTCTGTCCCTAAACAAAGCTGAATTCTAATGACTTTCCAGTCAACCTAGGGCTAATCAATGAATGAGAGCAAGATTTAGCTGGATCCTTATGCTTGCTTAGGTCCTCATGAAGAAAACGGAGTAAAAAGATTATTCTGGGATCACATCCAAGTTTAGTTATAGTGAAACTGTTCTGGAAAACTGGAATATGGGAAGAGAAAATAAACCTCAAACATCTGAGCTCTGTTAACTAGGTCTCAGTTAAGTTTGAGCACGGGGCCGAGAAGTAGTATAAACTCTAGTACACTGAGGCAGGAGTCAACGCAGTCATGATTCTCTGGATGGGTAAGGAAAAGGACTGAGTTGAGACACATCTGAAGAGCCACTGTGCTTTCACCCCATGATGGTCTCAGGATTTATACGCAGGGTGGGGCTTCCCTGGTAGTCCAGTGGTTATGAAGCTACCTTGCAGTGCAGGGAACACAGGTTCAATCCCTCATCCAGGAAGATTCTACATGCCACGGGGGCAACTAAGCCTGAGCACCCCAACTACTGAGCCTGTGCTCTGGAATGCACGAGCCACGACTGCTTGGCCTGTGCACCTAGATTCTGTGTTCCACAAGAGAAGCCACACAGGAAGAGGACCACACATAGCAACTAGACGGTAGCCCTTGCTCTCTGCAACCAGAGGAAGAACACGCGCAGCAACGCAGACCTAGAACAGCCAAAAATAAACAGATGAACATAGGGTGACCACTTTATTCCAGTTTATCAGAGACTTTCCTGGTTTAGCACTGAACTTGCTAAAGGTTGTCCAGGTTATTGTTCATACAAAATTTTCCTACTTTTGGGGGGTTTAAACTTTTTTAGACGATATAGTTCAAAGCTCATTTATTCTTCAGTGTTACTCTTTTGTCCAGAACTAAAGGAGAGCCAGCTCTGAAAAATATGTCTGGCCACCACCAGAGATGAACAGTCCAAAAAAAATGGTGACTTCTAATATGGTTGTCTGTATTGCAGATTGTTAGAAAACCTAAAAAGGTTGAAAGTGAAAGTGAAAGTTGCTCAGTCGTGTCTGACTCTTTGCAACCCCATGGACTGTATAGTCCATGAAATTCTCCAGGCCAGAAAATTGGGGTGGGTGGCCTTTCCCTTCTCTGAGGAATCTTCCCAACCCAGCGATGGAACCCAGGCCTCCCACTTTGCAGGCGGATTGGATTCTTTACCAGTTGAGCCACAAAAGGGAAGTTGGTAAATCCCCTTTCTCCTTGGATTCCAATCCATCACCATTAATACCAATGCAAACGTCTCCACTGTAA
This sequence comes from Okapia johnstoni, assembly GCA_024291935.2. Taxonomy (NCBI): domain Eukaryota; kingdom Metazoa; phylum Chordata; class Mammalia; order Artiodactyla; family Giraffidae; genus Okapia; species Okapia johnstoni. The sequence goes on along the minus strand of CM044325.1, from coordinate 9,142,936 downwards.
TCAGGCAGGTGAGCTTACTCAGGTGTCAGTCTCTGGGCATAGGTGGCACACTCTTGGAGCATAGGTGGCACTCAGTAATTACAACTCTTTTGTAATTACTGGTCCATTGCTTACAAATCAGAAGTAAGCAGCAAAGTAAGAGATACACACATACACACACATATATATTTATATATACACACACGCGCACACAGAGACATCTAAAACAAAACTAGCTTTCATTCTGTTGGGGGGGAGGAGCCCCCAAAGGGTTTCAGAGATCTTCTCTTTATTTTTCCATAAATCCCTGTAAACCAGTTAATCCCCTTAATTTCCCCAACCTCATTTACATCTCCAATGCTAGTTTCCCACCAGGCTCTAAAATCCCGAGGTGAGGTATTTTCTTAGCCTTGTTTCTCTTTGTCTCCCTCAATCCTTCCAATTTCAGGAGGAAGCTTTCTTTCTGCCTATTCCTAAATCGGCCACTATCGTGGACTCTACAAGATGAGAGGTGGTTTGTTCTAATAAGAAGGAATCAAAAAGAAGACATAATACAGAGTACTAAGTCAACCATTGGCCATGCGAACATTCGGACTGTCTGTAGGGGCCTTATGTAAATTCAAGTTTGTAAGTTCAGGAAAATAAGGAAATAAATGTTCATTCACTCATGTTCATGGAGTAAATATGCACACATGCATGCTCTCTCTCTCTCTCTGCTCCCACTCTCTCTCTCTCACACACACACACCTGTGTATGAACATTCATTCTGCACGAAGAAATCCCATTCACAAATTCTTGTTTTCATTATAACGTGTAGGACAGGCATTGCAGAGTTGAATTTAAACATACTCTTTCCAGTTTTAAAAAAGGAGTGAATTGGATATTTATATTTGTAGAATGATTCCTGTATGCAACTCCTATTATTGTGAAAACTGGCTGGAAGGGAATCTCTATTTGCAAGTACTATGGGGACTTTGCACTAAGGAACAATTAAAGGAAGAAGGGGAATTGAATACAATTCCCTTTTTTGCTGTCAGGTCTCTCCCTGTGGAGCCTCACATATCCCCAGGAGCCTGTACCCCTTCCCAATCCTACCACAAAACCAATAATATCTGAAGCAGACTAGACAAAGAGAGAATACTTATAGTCCTCTAAGAGGTATAACTCTGATGTATCAGGTCATATGAGTTCATATGATAGAAAGTCTGAAGCCCTCGGAGGACCCAGAACATTGCTTCTTTCCCCCCATATCACTAAGTGTTCTTTCCACATAAACATCTGCATGACCTTTCTGCCTATTATATATCAAGATCCCTGTATTAAGCTCAAGGATATCAAACAGTCTTGTATTCATCTTTGTTCTTTTTACAGAGGTTGGCCCAGGGTTTTGAATATATCAAAGCATAATGAATATTTGTAATGTGAATGGGACAATCCAAACAGATACAAAACACAGTATTTGAAAGAAAGATTAAACTGCTGAATTATAACCAGAAACAGGATAGCTCTTTTGCCCAGTTCAATATTTTTTAAATAATTGGTTTTAGTTGTCATTAATTTAAATTAAGAAATTTTACATTTAAGCAGATATTTGTTTATACTTCTCTTGACATACCAGGAAATCCAACGGCTCTGGGCCGCTTTTCCCTCTGTCAACAACTGGTTGGCGTGGAATAGAGAGGCTCCTTTAGAAGGGCTCAGCGTTTGCAGTTTGCCACAGACCTCACCATTCCCTATTATTTTATACCTGGGCTCTTTTACTCATCTGATTACTTGGCCTCAGTTTCTGCCTGTGGGAAACAGAAATTAAACTGGTTTGTGGAGGTGTATTTGGAGGCTCAGTAATCTCTGTGCACCCACAAATCTAGCTGATCTTTAATTCCCTGGGCATTTCATGTGAAAGTGTATATACATTCATGTGTGACTTTTTCTTAGGAATGGTTTCATCAAATTTTCAAAAGAATGTTTATCTCAAAAAATCTAGAGGAATGAGTCAGTTAAAAAGAAAATACCTACCAAATATCTACTATATGCAGAGTCTTGAGATCTCAGATCCTTTAATCCTTGAATATCTTACATTATGCATACAGGTATGTATACATACACACCTCAGTTTTAATAGGGACTTTCCACATAGCTAAGAAGTAGTCAAAGGTTCAGAGGAACACTGACTTAATTCACATTGTACTTCAGACTGAATGGCACTCTCCCAATATCGATTCTTAGCTGAAATTCTCATTTCCTTTGGATGATGATCTCTGATCAGAACCCTCAGTCTCCACACTTCAGCCATGACAAGGGAGTACAAAGAAAGTCTTCAGACTCATGTTAAAAGACTTCCCAACCTGAATCTAAAATAAATGTCTCCAATTTATACAAACTGTGACATTTTAGAAAATCAAAGGGTTTAATATTGACTCAATTTGAAGCATTCCATCTGATTAAATATAAAAGGACCTTCTTTGGTATTTAACGATCCTTGAATCTAGATGTAATCTTGCAAGCTGGAGCCTCTTCCTTGTTTAAAGTATTATTTATTGGCACATTTTATTTTTATTTTTTAGAGTGAGTTACATACGCCCCAGAGCAACATTTTCTGTGTTCTCTGCAGATTTACTTACCACCAACTGGGTTATAAAGGTACACTGAAACTAGAGGAAGTTTTTAATCCCGCTAAAAAGATTTCCATTAAAAGGAATTTTAGAATCACTAAAAAAAGACAATGGGCCCAAATGCAGGTGCTTATGCAAAACCCCGCTTCACCAAGCTAAGACTTAAAAAATTAGTTTCAGTTTTTCCAGAAATGGAATCTGAAAGCAGTCAATCAAGAATCACCTGCTCCACATTACTCAGGTCATCTGCCTGACGGACCTTGTGTGTGTGCTCCGTCGCTCAGTCGTGTCCAACTCTTAAAAGATTCCATGGTCTGTAGCTCAGCAGGCTCCTCTGTCCATGGGATTCCCCAGGCAAGAATACTGGAGTACGTTGACACCAGGGGATCCTTCTTGACCCAGGGGATCTTCCCCACCCAGAGATGGAATCCAAGTCTCCCAAATCTCCTGCATTGCAAGCAGATTCTTCAATGCTGCGCCATCAGGGAAACCCATCTGATACACCCCTGCTGTCTCCTAAAGAATACTCTGTAGCCAAACAGCTTTGTTACTGAGGGTAACTTTCTTGTTGCTGCTCCTTTCTGTCTATAAAAGTCTTTCATTTTGTACAGTTCCTGAGAGTTCCTTTCTATCCACCTGACTGGATGCTGTCTGGATCAAATTGATTTTGCTCAAATAGACACTTAAAAGGTTTAATATGCCTCAGTTTATCTTTTAAAAGAATCCAAGAGGTCACCTCCAAAATGGATACGCTTTCCTGGAATAGTACATCGAAGAGGTTTTGAGAAATGAGAACCAACCTATTTGAAGCACTGTCATATATGCAGAAGCAACGCTCTCATTCCAGTTTTCTGCACAGAGTGGAATATCTTGTTCCAAAACCGCAAAATATTAATGGGAAATTCTTAGCCAGAATAGGTACAGTTATTGGAGCCAAGTCAGGGGGTGGGGTGATAAAGAATATGCAAGGGAGCTTGTTTCTAATGGTATTAGAGATGCCTTTTCAGAATTACTGGGAAAGGAGAGCTCATAATATATATGAGTATATATAATATCTATCTATGTAGCCATCTCCTGTTCTAAACTGGATTTTCTGACCACATATATATTTCAACTACAAATTGGCACTTGCCACGGACACTTGTCATTTACCTCTACCAGATTAAATCAGGTGCTGTTGCAGCTGCTGATTTTCAACACTCTCTGAAAGGCATTCAGGGTGGAGAGCAGAAATGAGGTATTCTGTGATTGGGGGAAAAACTAGCAGAACAGGACTTTAAATAGTCAGATATTTTCAGGTGTCAATTTTATGAGCCCAATTCTTGTATATCCTCCTATCTAGAAAAACACTAAAATCCTTCATGGTGATGACTGCTCTTTGTGACTAGCAAAAACCTTCTGCAAAAAATATGTGCTTGATTGCATGTACTCCCCCTTCAGCAAAACCACATACATAAGGACCTCCGCACCGCCTCTGTGGAGCAGTTCCTCAGAGCTATCTGAGGTGCTGTCTCCCAGGCTTCAGGTCTCATTCTGCCCCCAATAAAACTTAACTCACAATTCTCACATTGTGTAATTTTTTTAAATCAACATAAAGATATTCAGACACTATGATGACTGACTTGCAGAACCGTTCCAGTTAAATTCTTAAAGCATTGTGCCTCCTTAGTCACTCAGTCATGTTCAACTCTTTGTGACCCTATGGACTGTAGCCAGGCTCCTCTGTTCACGGGATTTTTCAGGCAAGAATACTGTAATGGGTTGCCATTTCCTCTTCCAGGATACCTTCCCTATCCAGGGATCGAATCTGCATCCCCTGCTTTGCAGACAGATTCTTTACCTCCTGAGCCATCAGGGAAGCTCTCTGGAAGGGTTAAAATGGTATATTTTATGTAGGTATCTATAATAATGAATGGAGTAGGAAATGGCAACCCACTCTAGTATTCGTGCCTGGAGAATCCTATGGCCAGAGGAGCCTAGTGGATTACGGCCCATGGGATAGGCAAGAGTTATAATGAAATTGACTCGTATAGCACTGTGGATTCCATATAACTTTATCACATACATTATATTGCATGACCATTATAAGCTGAGAGCAGTCAGTAGCGGTGGAATTGTCATCCACGACCACACACTCATACACATACACACAAACCCATACAATTCACACATACAGTACTTGCATGTGTACACACACATCCTCACACACTGGCACATGTACACATTCGGAATTCACACATGCTCACAAATATATATATATATATATATATATATATGTATGTATGTATGTATGTATATGTATATACTCAAATATATGGTCAGGCATACAACACACACACACATATCTATGCTTCTGGAATGTGTATGGGTCTAAATTGTTGCTCTTCTACAACTGTAGTGTGTTAAAGATAAACTTCCTACATCAAAATACGTGGACAAAAACTTATGTACCTGAATTCTCTAGCATAGATCCCTAAATTAAAGGGAAAAAAATAAAGAAAAGGAACCATAATCCCATTCCAACTAAGAAGGTTTATAATTGTAGGAGTTTATTTGTCAATCTTTTTGTGTCTTGAATGTCTCCTTCTTGATACATTTGGCCAGGCTACTTTCTCCATGATGATAAACTTTGTCACAAAATAGCAGATATGTTGGGTTTCTGAAATACCCAGATCTTGAATTGCAGTTACAATGCTTGTAAACAGAGGCAAAAACATGCCAGGGAAACTGAAAGCAGGCGTGGTGCCTAAAGAGCAAGGGTTTACTTAAAGGCTTGTTAGTTACGAGCAGTCACCCAAATCTGACCTCTGAGCTCCCTTACAAGCATCTAACTATGTTTCTCTGCAAAACAAAATTCTTTCCAATTTATGCTTTTAAGTTATTTAACTTAAAAGTCAGAGCAAAAATGAGCCACATGGAGAGACCAGAAGGAGTGTAGGTGTAAAGATTAAAATTGAAGCATAATTCACTATCTAATGCACATTTCCTTGCCACAACTCTGCTCTCTCCACCTCCCTAAGGCTCACTTCTTCATCACCTTTTCTCTAATATTTCTCAGTGGTTCACCCACATTATTTTTCTCTTAGATCTTCAGGGAGCTGTACTGTAATGAAATCTCCAGTTTGCTAATGGGCAATAGAATAATAGAGTTGCATGCTGACCCATATTTTGCATGTTAGTTTGTGTCAGCCAGGGATACTTTCTTTTTTTGGTTAAATGTTTCCACCCTGGGTGAAATACTAGATGAAAAGCTGCAGACAAATCACGGACACAAACGACCAGTAGTAAACCAGCAGCTGTCTTTCGGTTCTTACCGCATGGAAAGACATTCATCTTACTCTAACTGGCATGGGTGGTAACTGCGAGCTGTGAGACAATTACCAGATAAAAGGAGTCCCCGGTTTGTACCTTTGCATTCCAATGACCCACCTGCTTTTTGTTTGTTTCTTTGTCTCATGCAAGCCTCATCCAATCCCCAAAAGATGGTACAGAGTAGAACCTTTTGGCAAGGGAAGAAATATAAAGGAAGGAATTTAACCCAGAGCATTTGATTTGAAAGTGTTGAATTGTTCCCTCTTATGTTTCTGCAGTGCCTGAAATGGATGTGGGAGAACCTGACTGACTTGGACCCCAAATAGGCAAGTCCTAGGAAGAGAAACTCTAATCCTCTTGTTCTTGAACTTTATGGCCTTAGACCAAACAAGGAGCGTGTGTAAAAAGATGACACTATTGAATTATAAGCAGCTCTTTCCTGTCTTCCCAAGATGCTGGATGTGACGAGCGTATTTTATTCACTGAAGATGTTAAATGTCATTCCTATTCTTCAAACTTGCTGCGTAAGAAAGTCTGTATCAGGGGTTACTCTTTCCACTGACTTTCTAGGTCAATAATAATGTTTAATACTTCAGTCATCACTCTGTGTCAGGCTAGGTCATTTTCATACATTATCTCAGTTAAATATCCAGGATACATGGTCATTCTTATGCCAATTCTCATAGTCATTTTACAGATGAGGAAACTGAGGCTCATGGAAATTAAACAAATCATGCAAGCTTGTGCAGTTAGTGACAAAATGAACTGTTATACCCACCGCTCTCTGCTGCTACACTCGCACCTTTAACATTTATTATCACTATGATAAAAAAGAGGCAAAATCAGAAGAATCCTGAATAATCATGGATAATAAATAGTCTATATTATTAGTCAGCATTGTTCAGTGTTATACTATCTCTATTGCACCTTAGCACATTTCTCACCTGAACCTCACAACCACCGAGAATGATAGATAAGGATTTATAGTTCCCTTTTCATGAATGAGAACCTTGAAATGATAGGTCAAATGACTTTTCAAAATCACACAACATATATGCAAGCTCCCAGCCTCGTTATCACATACACACAATATGGGGCAGGAGAAAGAAGATTCCAAAATTTTGATAATTTAAAGACTGTCATCTTTCCTGTGGGTGAGATTTACAAGCTAAAGTATGAGTGTCACATGGCCCCAGGAAAATTTTAGCTAGACAGCATGTTTAATAAGATTACTGGTAGGATTCTGTATAAGTGCAAGAGGGAGTATATATATTCTAGTAACAAGAGAAAGAATTGAAGAAAAACTTTGTACCATGTCACACTGGTGGAAGAAGTAATGCAAGTATACATAAGTAAACAATGTCAGTCTTTGAATGTAGGATAATAATTTTGCCAAAAATGCCAGCAGTCATCTGGACAATGGTTTAGCATGGGAGGGAGAATCCAGGAAATCACTTTATTCAAAATAGTCCTTTCCCAAATATCCATTGCTTATCTTGACAGTCTTCTTGACTCCAAAACAGTGAGAGATAATCAGTAACAGGTTTTTTTTTGTTTTTTTTTTTTAATGGTATCCTTTTGACCAGACTGGGTTTGGACCTGGTGAGAAGAGAATCAAATTTGTTAACTTCCATCAGGGAACTTGCAAATGAAAGTGGTGGCAATCCATCCATGCATACATGCAGTCCATGTTCAGATCTAACAAAGTGTTAAGTGGTGTGCTATAGATCTCAGAAGTTCAGATAATAAAGTAAATATTTACCAATTCAAACAAGTTACTTAGAATGCAATCACCAGATAACTGGTATAGAAAACTGTATTAAATCTCCCCCATGGAAACAAATTTATCCATGAGCTAAAAGATATTTAAAAGATATTTACATTGTCTTTAAAATGCATAGTACTTAGCCTGAGTGTAGCTGTATTAATCCATGTCTCTTCTGGAATATTTTCACTGTAGTTCAACCATAAAAGCTATCAGGGCATTTAAGTATTTGGGATGAGTAAGAGAAAACACCTGAATCTATGGTGTTCTCTCTTGAATATGTAATCTTGGGCCCTCTTTATAGCTCATTAACATCCATTTTTCTTTAGCTGTAGTTAGATGCTTCCTGTCATCCATTTCAACAAGAATTTCTTGAAAATCATCACTCATCACTGATTTTTTTTCCATTGTTTGCTATTTACTGGCCAAGGCTATATACACTGATGTCATTTAATCTCATAAGTTTTATGCCAAGACAAAGGATATGTCTCCTTAATGACTCACATACAGAATTTAAACTTGGAAGAGACCTATGGTTTTTTTGCTTGATTTCCTTCATTTTGTCAGTGTGGAAACTGAGGCAAAATATTTAAATGGCACACACTGGCAGCATAATTAATGGTTGATATCGGAAGAGACCCACTCTTCCCTTTTCCTTTCTTTTTACATTTCTCCAGGCTGTCTCACTCCCATGGAATATTTATACCCTCCTGGCATTTGAAAGCAAGTTAGTAGAAATTTAATTACTACCTGGTATTTGCTACTGAATGGATAGAATAATCCAGACCATGGAGATAGGAGGATGGGTTGATGCTGATACGTTTAATCTGCAATGGCCAAATGCTCTTACTTTTCTGGGAGCTCCTACTGACTTCAAATAAAGATATGTGCTCCCTCAGTGTTAAACAGATGAGAGAAAGGCTCAGATGAAAGAAATGTGAGTTCACAGAGCTTTGGTGAAAACAACAAAACATCTCAGTAATGTGAGGGGCCCAAGGAGTCCTTGTCCAGATGGGATTAGTAATATCTCTGTAATGCAAACATGGCCCAGCTATTGTAGGAAGCTGATTTATATCTGGAAATGATTTTCCTAACTACATGAGAGAAGTGAATATTTTACGGTAGTGGTCATTTACTCGCTGAGTTGTGTCCGACTCTTTTGCGACCCCATGGACCGTAGCCTGCCACGGTCCTGTGTCCAAGGGATTTCCCAGGCAAGAATACTGGAGTAGGTTGCCATTTCCTTCTCCAGGGAATCTTTCTGATCCGGGAATAGATCCTGTGTCTGCTGCATTGGCAGATGGATTCTTTACCACTGAGCCACCAGGGAAGCCTGAGGGTGAGTCAAAGAGCACCCTGTGGGTGTCTTCCATTCCAGCAAGTAATGGAAATTTCCACGTTGTAAATTTTAAGTATGTACAAAAGTCACAGCACCATTCTCACTTCGTGGCCATTGTGTCTACTAGAAGGAAGTAACAATCACCAAGTTTACAGAACTATGTTGTGTCTTTTCTTTTTCATCCTGACTCCTAAAATCTAAAGGACAGAGAGCTAATCAGAAGGAAAAGAGCAGAGAAGCTAGTTCTGTTTTATCCACAAGAACATATGAACTGACCATATTGTTGGTTAACATCATTGTTTCAAAGAACTTTAATGGTTGATTTTTTTCTTGGAGATGTTTATAAAGTAAGAACTGTGTATTATCTTTATAAAGACACGACTGTAACATGTGCTTATGTGTTTTGAGGGCCAGGTATTGGGTTAGGTGCTTGGCATCCATGGTTCATTTCCTTTCCTCTTTCACTGCACAAGGAAAGCTCCATAGCCCTTTTTTCTTTTTCTTTTACAGACAAGGACACAGACTTGGTAAGACCAAGTAAGCTAAATCACATAGCTAATAAGTGGAGGGACCATTGAGTATGTCTTTCTGACTCTAATTCTTGGTCCCCAGAGGGAGTATGAAAACAGAACACTTGCTCAACGACCGTATATGTGCTACGTGGCCAACTCTAGAGATATCACCCTGTCTGACTCTAGGGCAAACAGAAGATTAAAGAAATTACTCTCACTAAAATGTGATGGCAATTGGGGATAGAACAGTCATTGTCTGGAGTAGTTCAGAGCAATTCTGTAGATCCCTGACTTAAGGTGAAAGTGAAAGTTGCTCAGCCATGTCCGACTCTTTGCGACCCCATGGACTATACTATCCATGGAATTCTCCAGGCCAGGATACGGGAGTGTGTAGCCTTTCCCTTCTCCAGGGGATCTTTCCAACCCAGGGATCGAAGCCAGGTCTCTCACATTGCAGGTAGATTCTTTATCAACTGAGCTAACAGGGAAGCCCTCCCTGACTTAAAGTTATGTCTAATTTTGCTAAAACAAAACTTTAAATTGTGAACATCTTGAAGCAGAGGGACTGCTGTGCATCAGTGAGTCAGCTGTTGGGAATGAGACTGGCCAACACCCGGCATCTTCACTTCAGTGTTGCCTGCTTTTCTCTGCTGGTCCCTGCTTTGATCTTAAGTCTCATGAAATGACAAACTTAGGTTTATGGTGACAAGTGGTTTAGAAAACAAAGCTATTTACCCTCCCGTATTTCTGTACTTTAGAGAGAGCTAAGTGAAGTGAAGTGATAGTCACACAGCCGTGTCTGCTTCTTTGCGACTCCATGGTCTGTCCCTGGAATTCTCCAGGCAAGAATACTGGAGTGGGTTGTCTTTCCCTTCTCCAGGGGATCATCCTGACCCAGGGATTGAACCTGGGTCTCCTGCACTGCAGGCAGTTTCTTTACCATCTGAGCTACCAGGGAAGCCCAAGAAGTCTAAAAACGTGACAGTTCTTGGTTATAAAAGCAAACAGAATAACATTCTTTACAAATTACTTCCATTTGGCAAGTCTCAAAGGAGCGGTCACTGTCTATTATTTACATGGACTATCGTAAGAACAATGATATTTGCAAATTGAGAATATACTCATTCTAGATATCAAGATTACTCTGGTTTTGGATATCTACGTGAAAAATAATGAATTTGGACCCCCTAAATCAAACTATATATAATAAATAACATGAGTAAAATACCAAAATATAAGAGCTGATACTGTAAATAAAACTCTTAGAATAAAATATAGGTGTAAATCTTAGTCATTTTAAATTAGGCATTTTAAAAGAGCTTTTTGGCTATGACACCAAAAGGCAAAAGCAACCACAAGAAAAATAAATAAATAGGACTTTACCAAAATTTAAAATGTTTTTGTACTTAAGGATATCACGAAGAAATTGAAAAGGCAATTCACAAAATAGGAGGAAATATCTTCAAATCATACATTTGACAAGGGTCTTGTATTCACAATATATAAAGAACTTCAGGCCTCAATAATAAAAAGACAACCCAATTTTAAAAATTAACAAAGGCTTTAAATAGATGTTTCTCCAAAGAAGATAACATCAAAGGCAAATGATACATATAAAGATGTTCAACTTCATTGGTAATTAGAAAAATTCAAATCAAAACCACAATGAGATACCACTTAATACCCTAGTATTATTATCATATGATGATAACAATGGTGATGATGATAATGGTGATAAGGATATGGAAAAGTTGTAACATCCCTACATTACCGGTGGTAATGTAGAATTGTGCAGCCACCATGGAAAACAGTTTGACACCTTCTCAAAAAACTAAACATAGAATCAGCAAACCATCCAGCAACTCTCCTCTGTAATAGGATCTAACTTCATTTTTTGACGTTTGACTGTTAAGAGCTTGTAAGTCTCACCACCCTCTTTCTTTGACCAAACTAATACAAAAGCCCAAGTATTTCCTCTTTTGGCGTTGTTGGGTGATTCACTACTACTGAGCCTCCTTTGCTTTTGTGAGATCTTCACCCCAGCTCTACTCTCTCACCACCAAGTAAAAACTCAAGCCAGTCTCCTTTTCCTTCCCCTTGTAGCAATTTTTGGGCTAGATTAGGAGGCCTGCCTTGCTCTCACAAGAAAGCTTCATTGTAAAAATTTTCAATACCCTCTTGGTTTGTGTAGCAACAGCAGTCTTGACATGCAAACCAAATTTTGGGTGGGGCTACATCCTGTTTCTACATAATGACTTAAGCACAGTCCTAGGTATTTGCCTAAGATCACTGAAGGCATATGTTCATACAAAACTGGACATGAATGTTCATAGCTATGTATAATAACCAAAAAGTAGGAAAATATCCAAATGTCTCTTAACTGAGCAATATTTAAAATGTAGTCTATTTATACAATGGGATATTGGGCATAAAAAATGAAGCTATTGTATGCAACACATAATGGATAAACTCTGAAAAAATTACACTAAGTGAAAGAAACCAGTCATGAGAGGTCACAAATTTTTTGCTTCCACTTATGTGAAATGTCCAGAATAGGCAACTTAATAGAGAAGGAAAGTGGATTAGGGGCTGGGCAGAGCGGAGGATTGGGGAATGACTGCTTAATGGGTGTGGAGTTTCTTTGGGGATGAGGATATGCTCTAAAATTAGATAGTAGTGAAGACTGTGAATGTACTAAAGCCCAGCAACCTGTATGTATTAAAGTGGTGACTGTTAAAGCATGTTAATTATGTTTTAATAAAAAATAATCAAAAAATAAAACACATATTTTTTTAAAATTAAGAAAGATTACTCAGGTTTATCACCTTTAAGTAAAGCCTTGGTAACCCTACTCTTCACTCAAAAGATACTGATGACTCCAGATTAATCAGAGAGTTAAAAACCTAATTTCTTATGATTATCAGGACTGTGAGGTATAATGGAACCCAAGTCTCATCTGTTTATATTTCTCACTATTCAACTTGAACCCTTATGTTCCAGAAAAACCAACTGTGCCCAGACTTCCTTCCTTGTATACCTTCCTCTGGTGTTTATCTGCTTGGAATGTATCTAACCATTCTTTTGGAGTTCTTTGTCCTTTGAAGTCAAGTTATAAAGCTAACCATCAAGTCCTCCGGATCGCTTTTCCTCCTGTTTGTCTCCTAAAGCACTTTATCAACGGATCTCTCCCACAGTTTTCTCAAACTCTCTCAATTTTGTGCTTGACTTTTTGCCCCTGTCATAACTTTTCCACGTTATGCTAAAATCTTTGGCAGCAGAATACTTTGTTTTAACTTTTTCTTTTTAAGATGCAGATACTAAAAACAAATGTATTCAAGAAAAGGTAGGTGCATGGGTAGGTGAATATATTTGCAAATTAAATAACAAATTGAATAACAGCCAAGTGCATTGGAAATCTGTAACAGAGGAAATATTGAGCTAAGACATTCAGTTTAGTCTTGATCTTTCTTCTATTTATTTTTATTCACCTTGAAAATTTCTAGTGCTCCTTGTATAATGGTTAATATGTTATGTGGAGACTTTGTACACTTTCATTCATCTCAGAAATCTCTATGGTTTCATTTTGTGATGAGTATAGATTTATTGTTAAGGAGTTAAAATCTTGAACTTCTATTCCATTGTTTTTGTGCTTAATCACTCAGTTGTGTCTGACTCTTTGCGACCCCATGGACTATAGCCCGCCAGGCTCCTCCGTCCATGGGGATTCTCCAGGCAAGAATACTGAAGGGGGCTGCCATTGCCCTCCTCCAGGGACTCTTCCCAACCCAGGGATCGAACCCAGGTCTCCCTCACTGCAGGCAGATTCTTTGCTGTCTGAGTCATTCCATTACACTGTACATAGTGAGTGAGTTTCTTCTGACATATGTTGTACTAGCTGCCGTGGATGCTGCAGTGAACCTTGTATTGAGAGCAAGGAACGTGTTGGGAGAGGAATGCCCTTGGGAGAGAAAATAAGTCTGAAGACCTGAAAACACTAATGGGCTTGAGTGGTTGGAGGGATGGGATGGGGAAGTGGAAGAGAGGTTCAAGGAGGAGGGGATCTATGTATACATATAGCTGATTTACTTCATCGTATAGCAGAAACTAATGCATCATTGTAAAGCAATTATATTCCAATAAAAAAAGTATTCTGGAAAAAAAACTCCTTGCTTTTCTATTTTGTACATTTCCAGTTTTGAGTTGTTAGTTAATTCCCTTTGTTTATTTTTCTTTGGGGATATTCAAAACATAAGGTTCCTCACCTCCTAAATATATTACTGTTGAAAATAAAAGAAAGGAGAGTGACAAGCATTGTGAACAATGGGGAGACTAACCTGCAGAGTTTCAGGAGTTAGGTGTTAGATTATGCAGGGCTTGGTAGGTCATTGTAAAGAGTACGTTTTATGCTAACAGCAGTGAGGATCTACTGAAGGGATTGAAGTGGCAACACAACCTGAGCAAATTTAAGCTTTGGTAAGTAAACTCTGTTAAGTCAGTATGCGGCTGTGTAAGAAATGGATTGGACAGAAGCAAAGACAGAGTCAGAGAGGGTGGCTAATAGGATGTTATTGTATTAATTCAGATGAGAAGCAATGAGAGCAAGCGGACTTGAAATTAAGAAGAAACGCACAGATTCACTGGAGGAGGAAATGACACCCGCCCCAGGAATCCTGCCTGAAAAATCCCATGGACAGGGGAGCCTGGAGGGCTTCAGTCCATAGGGTCGCAAAGAGTCGGACACAACTGAAGTGACTTAGAATGCACATACAGATTTAAAATGAATTTTGTATTTAGAAGTAACAGAATTTCTGTGTCATTACTAAAATGGGAAAATACCCTATCCTGAGCATTGACATAATACTTATGTGGCTTTAAGTGATATTCCAGGCATAAATACTATGAAGATTCTAAAGCATGGACTTTGTCTTTCTGGTCTGAAAGACAATGTCTTTCAACTGCGAAAGTTGAAAATCAATAAACTTTTGTTTAATGAGTAGGACAGAATTTACCAATGACCCATCAAAGTATGCTCAACTCATAGATGGGATATGGAAGCAACCTCCACTGATTTGGAGGAAAACGGTAATCCAGAGTTTCATTTCTACCATCTCCTCTGGTAATAACTCCAAATGCACTAGGATTAGCAGTTAATATCAAGGAGGCCTTCTGGGAGGCATCATAGTACAGAGGGGAAGAATGCTATATTTAGAATCAATCAGAACTAAATTTGAATCACAATTTCATCACTCTATAGCTCTGTGACCATGAAAGATTTATTTAACGCTTCTCAGCTTAAGTATACTTATCGGTAAATTGGATATACCATTATATTTCTTGAACAGTTGTAGTGAGGTCAATGGCATGTAAATATTTAAACAATGCCAAGTGTAGCAGCTATTAATAACTGGTGATTCTTAAAACAGATTAGAGACTCTCTGGTTAGTGTGAGAGGCCTACAAATGAAGAACTACCTCCAGACTATATTAAGGGTGTATTTACTCAAAGACAGTGTCTCCCTGGATGTGATCTTTTGACTGTCAACATTAGATACGCCCTGGGATTTCATAATAAATTTATGTTCTAGAGTTTATCAAGCTGAATGAATTGGAATCTGTAAAACTCTTTCTTTACCATTAAAACAAACAAACAAAAAAAAAAACTCCAACTCTAACAAAATGTTTCGTATCCTGAAGCTTAACACCATGATTTAATGAGTTCTTGATAAAAGTCCCTGTCCTTGGTTCCAAACTCTGCTGGTAGTTCAGATGGTAAAACGTCTGCCTACAATGCGGGAGACCCAGGTTCAATTCCTGAGTCAGGAAGATCCTCTGGAGAAGGCAAACGGCAACCCACTCCAGTACTCTCGCCTGGAAAATCCCATGGACCTGGTAGGCTACAGTCCATGGGGTGGCAAAGAGTCGGACACGACTGAGCAACTTTCACTTTCACTTTTGGTTCCAAAAGCTCTCTGGTTCTACCTCATAAAGTTTTCTTGGAACAGCTAACAGATAAATGCTGACGATTTTACTAACCTACATCATCTCCCATTCCTTACTTGTACTTCTTTCCACATTTGAACTGCAAAGACGTGAACAATGAATTGACACCAAGTCTTGTATACAGTTGGCTTTTATATAAGTCAATTATTCCTATCATGAAGAATTCAGTTTGCCAAGGCATATCTGGAATTCAGCCCCTCCAAGAGTCTCAGAGCAGGAGAAAAAATCAGTTATATTTTAATGTCCTGTTTTTGTTTATTTTTTAAACTGATCCCTGCAACAGCTATCCAAACTATGCTCTTTAGAGATTGAATTTCATTCTCCTGTTTTTGCTTTTCCAGTGAATGCTACAATTCTTTTTTTTTGATGCTACAATTCTGATTCTTCCTCTGCTTTTCTCACAGGAGAGTTTTTCTGGTTGTTTATCTTGCTTGCCTAGGCCTCTTGATTGAATTTCACCTTGTCCTTCTTTTTCACTCTAAACCACTGGTCTCACCACTACTGAATCTTTCTCCTCTTTATTTGCCTTTGGTCAATAGCATACAGCATGCTCTAGCAACCAATATGATCACCATCAAGAGCAAGCAAAGAAGAGGAGTTCACCTTGAAAGATGATCATATGTTAATTTTACCTTAAAAAGTTTTTTTTTTCAAAAAATTATCAGATTTCACAGCGACAGAGCAAATTATAATAACCCAGACAACTCAATCTTTCTATCTCTAACACCTTTTGTTAAATCCTCTAGGTTCTGCTTTGTATTAGGTAAAATAATCCTGGGATAAAATATTGTATCTGAGTACCTACTCATCCTATCTTGTTTGTAGACATCCTACCCACTGTGAGTGATATAATGGATATAATAATTAAAAGGATATATACAAAGATAATGGAGAAGTCTGAATAAATACTACTCCCTCTGTAAATATTAACAACTCTGTTTAAAAGACATTGCTCAGGGACTTCCTGGAGGCCCAGTGGTTAGGACTTTACTTTCCAATGAAGTGGGTGTGATTTCCATCCCTGATCATGGAGCTAAGACCTCACATGCCTCACAGTAAAAAAAAAAGAAAAAAAGAAAACAAAACATAAAACAGAAGCTATATTGTAAGAAATTCAATAAATACAAAACAAATGGTCCACAGCAAAATAAAAAAAAAAAAAAAAAGACATTGCTCAAAATTCTAGAAAACTCCAGGAAAGATAAAAGTCCTCAACCGAAGAATTCATGGGCTAAATTCTAATGGAGTTCAAGTCCAAGGGAAAAAAATAATCTCTCCTCAGTTGGAGTCACACATCTCTCATCCAAACATGTCATCTACATAAGGAAACCTGATGGCCAAAGACCTTGGAGCCACACGTGGTGCCCTACTCTCTGTTCCTTTCTTTTTGGTGTCTGGTATTCTCTATTCCATCTGCTTCCTTGAATGGTCTCTGTTCCCTTTCACATTTAAAAGTTTCATTTTGCTCCATATTTAAGTTGTAAATCCAGTTAACTTCGTTAGGAGTTAAGCATGTTATACATGTTAAATTATTTAAAAAGAATCTCATTTCTATGCTGCAATAGTTTCCAAATGCCAGCCTGAGAACTGGCGAAGGGTGGTGACTAACTTTTCGTGGATCTGTGGTAAAGAAATAAAAACAGAAATCTAGAATTTTAAAATAAAAATATAGTCGTTTCATAAAAAGGAATATTCCTTATTCTGAGATGTTTGCCCTTTTGGTATTTAATCATTCTGTTTTAAAAAATTATAATTATATTGGCTTTTTGCTTTTTCTTTTACATATTTTTGGTGACATAAAAGTTGTTGATGCTACATCAGTTCCTCATTTTTGTTTTTATTTGACTCTTTCAACCAAGTTGCACCAATCCATAAAATCTAATTCTAGAAACCACTAAAAACACACATTCCAAATTGAAAATGTGTGCTTCTGAAAATTAAACAGTATGTTTCTCAGTTCTACTGGTTCAAAGCCATCAACCAGGCAACAGACACTGATTCTCATTTCATGGACAAGTATGGCAGAAACTGTAAAATGACTATCAATTATCCCTGCTTCCTGTTACTCATAACCTGGAGTAAGGGCAGGACTTGGGGTCTGCTCCTAGTCAATATATTAGAGCAAAGGTGAAGGGATGCCATTTATTGATTCTGTTAAATAGGAGTAAGTGCTTCCCCTTGTTGACTTTGATACAACAGGTAGCCATGGTGAAGGATCCACCTGGCAAGGAACTGAGGGTAGCCTCTGCCTGACAGCAAGAAACTGAGACCCTCAGCCCTATAGGTTGTTACTAACCATGTGAGCTTAAGACAATTCTTCTTCAGTCAAAGCCAGATGGAACTCCAGACCTGGCTGACAGCTTTGCTTGCATCCTTGTGAAACCCTGAAACAGAAGATGCAGCTAAGCTATACCTGGAGTCTGAAGCCATACCTGGTAATATCGTAACACTACAACAACAACAACAACAAAACATATAAATGGAAATTGAATGAACTATACACTCAATTGTTGTTCAGTTGCTCAATCCTGTCTGACTCTGTATGACCCCATCGACTGCAGCAGGCCAGGCTTTCCTTGACTTCACTATTTCCTTGAGTTTGCTCAAACTCATCTCCATTGAGTTGGTGTGTGTTGGTATTCTGTTGCTCAGTCATGTCCGACTCTTTATGACCTCATGGGCTATAGCCCACAAGGCTCCTCTGTCCATCAGATTTCCAAGGCAGGAATACTGGAGTGGGTTGCCATTTCCTTCTCCACCATTGAGTCGTTAATGCCATTCAACCGTCTCATTCTCTGTCATCCCCTTCTCCTCTTGCCCTCAATATTTCCAGCATCAGGGTCTTTTCCAATGAGTCAGCTCTATTCAACTTGCGGCCAAAATAATGGAGCTTTAGCGTCAACATCATTCATTTCAGTGAATATTCAGGGATGATTTCCTTTAAGATTGACTAGTTTGATCTCCTTGCAGTCCAAGGGACTCTCAAGAGTCTTCCCCAACACCACAGAGTCAAAATCATCAATTCTTCAGCTCTCAGTGTTTTTTATTGTCCAGCTCTCACATCCATACATGACTACTGGAAAAACCATAGCTTTGACTATGTCTCTACTTTTTAATATGCTGTCCAGGTGGGTCATAGTTTTTCTTCCAAAGAGCAATTGTCTTTTAATTTCATGGCTGCAGTCACCATCTGCAGTGATTTTGGAGCCCAAGAAAATAAAGTCTGTCAGTGTTTCCATTGTTTCCCCATCTATTTGCCATGAAGTGATGGGACCAGATGCCATGATCTTCATTTTTTGAATGTTGAGTTTTAAGCAACTTTTTCACTCTCCTCTTTCACTTTCATTAGGAGGCTCTTTAGTTCCTTTTTGCTTTCTGCCATAAGGGTGGTGTCATCTGCATATCTGAGGTTATTGGTATTTCTCCCAGCAATCTTGATCCCAGCTTGTGCTTCATCCAGTCTGGTATTTCACATGATGTACCCCATAAAAGTTAAATAATCAGGGTGACAATGTACAGCCTTGATGTACTCCTTTCCCAATTTGGAACCAGTCCATTGTTGCATGTCCCGTTCTAACTGTTGCTTCTCAACCTGCATACAGGTTTCTCAGGAGGCAGGTAAGGTGGTCTTTTATTCCACCTTAAGAAGTTCTAGACTGGAAAGTATTGAGTTACTCAACTCAGGCCCATGTTGAGGTGATTTTAAAAGGAATTATATCTCTTTTCAAGTTTTTCCCATTTACAATGTTAAAAGTCTTTGCCATCTTAATTATTTGAGCTCAAAACAATACTTAAGGATTTTTTTTTAAACTAAAATAGTTTTAGCACAATAATCCCTACTTATCTCCTCTAACGCAAAATGCTTTAGAAATGCCAGTGTTAGGGAATTGCAAAACTTAATTGTCATGGTAAGGCATTTGCACTGTTCACTGAGTCATGTATTAGTGTGAGTGGAACTATTCATTAGTTAAGACCAGAATAGTCATCAAACAAAACCGTGTGATACGAAGTACGAGTTGCTAATACAGTTTTGAATCATAGGTCTGAATCAAATCTTTTCCTGTATATTTTTAGAACCTTGTTTGGTTTGCAATTCCTATCATCATTCACCCTTTAGTTACCCATTCCCTCATACAGACTATTGGCTGCAATAGAAAGGAAGGCTAACTATTTCCTATATTTTTAATTTATTTTTTAATTGGAGTATAATTGCTTTCCAATGTAGTGTTAGTTTCTGCTGTACAGCAACAGGCAATCAGTTATAAGTATACATGCTTCCCCTCCCTCCTGAGCTTCCCTACCACCCTTGCCATCCCACCCCGCTGGGGGATCTCAGAGCACAGAGCAGAGCTCCCGAGCTACACAGAAGCTTCCCTTTACTATCCATTTGACACCTGGTAGTATGTATCTGTCAATGCTGCTCTTTGGATTCATCTCACCCTCCCCTTCCCCTACTGTGTCCACAAGGCCACTCTCTAGGTCTGTGTCTCTATTCCTGCTCTGCAAACAGGTTCATCTGTACCATTTTTTTTTCTAGATTCCAAACATATGAGTTGATATATAATATTGGTTTTTCTCTTTCTGACTTACTTCACTCTGTATGACAGACTCTCTTTTTCCTATATTTCTGAGGCAAACAATACAGCAATTCTCTGCAGAGAAAGAAATTTAATTTGCATTGATAAACATTCACTGGGCAAGTTAAACAACATGGGAAGAAGGGTAGGAAACTGAACAGAGAGTATAAAATTTGTCCCCTATCAGACAAAAGACATTCAGAGAAGGGAGTTCTCAAGAATTTTTTTTAAACTGATTCCTTAGCAAATAAGTAAGAGGTTTTTTAAAACAGCTAAACAACCAGTTTGTACTGCTGGAAAATAGTTAAATGTAACAATTTTCCAAAACTCCGCACCAGCTTAAAATGCTACAGTCGCTGATGACAATATGACACAAAGAAACTGTGTCATTTCCAGTTTAAAGGCTGAGTAGCTTGCAGCTTGAACTTAAAATAAAAGTGTTGGTTGCTCAGTCATGCCCAACTCTGTGACACCATGGACTGTAGCCCACCAGGCTCTGCTGTCCATGGAATTGTCCAGGCAAGAACACTGGAGTGAGTTGCCATTCCCTTCTCCAGGGGATATTCCTGGGATTGAACCCAGGTCTCATGAACTGCAGGCAGAATCTTTAGCAGCTGAACCACCAGGGAAGCCCTATAACCAACCATCTACATCAAATTGTCAATTAAAGCGAATTTACTGAATGCCTCTTTTTTTTATATTTACTTTCTAAAATATATTTTGACTTTTTTTTTTTAACTAGTTACTGTTTTAATTAAGACCATTTTCTAATATATAAATGGAGGAGTTGAACTAAATGCCTTCCTAGAGCTATGAAGTGCATGATTCAAGGTGACTTTCTGTACCTGTCAAGATGGGTAAAAAAACAGCAACATAAAACAATACCTTGAACAAGACTCAACAGCTACAGAAAAGTGAATTCAGAACTCATGTTTCTTTATTGTAATTTGGAAAGCAACTTGTCTTTTCAACTGATTGATTCATCTGGGAGAAGAAACCTGCTTTTTGGAATCAACAACATGACTCAGTTAAATTTAATTCCATAAAACAAGCAGTTATCTGCTACATGCCAGGCACTGTGCTATGCACTAGGGATCTGGCAGCAGACAAATCAGCATGGTTCTTGTCTTGCGGAATGTACGATTCAGAAGCAATGCAGAGATTAAAAATATAATAACAAACATGATGATGGCTGTAGAAAGAGAGGAATGAGATATGGAAACATACTGAAAAATGAAGTCACATGCTCTCAAGTGTGAGGGAAGCACATGGGAATTGAGGATTTGGTTCTTTTACCAAAATAAATCAGTCAGTGTAGGTAACCTCCCAAATGGAAGGCTTCCTATGTTCACTACTTGAGTTTTCATGTGCCATCAGCACATGGTTTGGTAATGGGTTTTAGTCTAGGCCTTGCTTTGGAATCTAACTGGTCTCTTACCTCATTACCATAGGTTCATCCTTCTAAAGTATCTCCCTCTCCACCCCAGCCAGCCATGTGGGCACAGGACTAAGAGATTGTCCAATGAGTCACTGCTTATTTAACTTATATGCAGAGTACATCATGAGAAATGCCAGGCTAGATGACTCACAAGCTGGAATCAAGATTGCTGGGAGAAATATCAACAACCTCAGATATGCAGATGATACCACTTTAATGCCAGAAAGTGAAGAGGAACTAAAGAGCCTCTTGAGGGTGAAAGAGCAGAGTGGAAAAGCTGACTTCAAATTCAAAAAAAAAAAATAAGATCATGTCATCCCATCCCATCATTTCATGGCAAACAGATGGAGAAACAAGGACTGATTTTATTTTCTAAGCTCCAAAATCACTATGGACTGTGATTGTAGCCATGAGATTAAAAGATGCTTGCTCCTTGGAAGAAAAGCTATGACAAACCTAGACAGCATATTAAAAAGCAGAGATATCATCTTGCTGACAAAGGTCCTTATAGTCAAAGCTATAGTTTTTCCAATAGTCATGTACAGATGTGAGAGTTGGACCTTAAAGAAGGCTGAGCACTGAAGAATTGATGTTTTTGAAATCCGGTGCTGGAAAACTCTTGAGAGTCTCATGGACAGCAATGAGATCAAACCAATCAATCCTAAAGGAAACCAACCCTGAATATTCATTGGAAGGACTGTTGTTGAAACTGAAGTTCTGATACTTTGGCCACATGTTGAGAAGAGCTGACTCATTGGAAAAGACTCTGATGCTGGGAAGGATTGAGGGCAAGAGGAGAAGGGGGGTGAGAGAGGATGAGATAGTTGGATGGCATTACTGACTCAATGGAGTCTGAGCAAATTCAAAACTCAAAACATGAGTTTGAGCAAATTCTGTGAGATAGTGAAGGACAGGGAAGCCTGGTAAGCTGCAGTTCATGGGGTTGCAAAGAGTTGGACATGACTGAGTGATTGAACAACAACAGCAACAATTGTAGATAGAAAGAATGCAAATACATACCATGAATAAAAATTTACTTTTGTCTACTTGCATGGGTGTTTTAGAATTTAAGTTAGAGTCAGGCACTCTTGAAACTTGCATTATATGTGTGTGGGTGGCCAAAGCAAAAGAACAGTTTAACAGTGAACCCTGGAACCATTCTCTGAGCCTAAGTCTAAGCATCTACCCATTCTTTCATAACCCTGCTGAAACCTCTGATTTGATATACATGTATTTATTGATTTAATGTATATTTATCATATGCATGCCCTATGCCTCTCACTATACTAGGTACCAGAGATAATATCGATGATTAAAGAGACAGAATCTCTGTCATAAAGATATTTATATTTAGCAAGAAATCGTAGCTGCTTTAAGGTTATACAAAGACCAAGGATGATATAGGGGGATTCAAATATTATATAAGTGAAGGAGTTTTGTTAGTTGTTATAAAGACGCTTTCAGGCCCAAAGAGTCTATAATGCTATGATAATAAAATCAAGATGAATAATAACAAGGTATATATATATCTTAAGTAACAATATAGAAGGAGAAGCATGCTTTAGTTTTCCAAAGTGATTGGAAATACCTCCAGATTTGGATCAGGATACTGTTTTTCTAATTAATATTTTCTTCTGATGGTTTAGAGTGTTATATAGGAATTGAAATTTGAATTATACAGTTTTCCGCGGAGGGAAATTAACCTGCCACATGACTAGCTGCTCTGCTTGGTTTATTGTTTTCTCCTTTACAGGACAAAAGTCCCATTGCATATTTTAACACAGATGCCCTCTTTCTTGTATTACGTTACCACAAATCGCCTCCCAAAATAATAAATAAAATCAATTACATCAACTTCCAGAGATCATTTGCTGGTTATTTTGTGAGGCCAGAGATGTGCAGAAATCCACAGTCTATGCTCCAAGGAATTTATAATATTATGAGAAACAACCAGTACTGGTTTGAATAAGGTCCTCAAAAGTTCATATGCACCAGAACCTCAGAACGGGACATGGTTTAAAAATATGGCCTTTGCATACATAACTAGTTAAGATGAGGCCATCCTGGATTTGAGTGAGCCATAGTCCAATGACTAGTGCTCTTAGAAGAATAGAAGACAGAGGCACACAGACACGTATCTAGGGGAAGACAGGCATGTGAATATGGAGGCAGAAATTAGAGTCATGCTGCTATAAGCCATGAGCTCACTCCAAGGATTGTTGGCAACCACCAGAAGTTAGAAAAAGGTGCGACTTCCCTGGTGGTCCAGTGGTTGAGAATCTCCCTGCCAATGGATGAACGCAGGTTTGATCTCTGGTCAGGGAAGTAGGATTCCACAGGCTGCAGGGCAACTAGGCCCATGGGCCCCAACTACCGAAGCCTGAGGTCTGGAGACGGAGCTCTGCAACAAGAGAAGCCATTGCAATGAGAGGCTCTTGCTAGAGAATGCCCAGACGTAGCAATGAAGAGCCTGTGCACTGCAATGAAGACCCAGATTAGCCAATAAATAAATGAATCTAAAAAAAAAAAAAAAAAAAGAAGAAGTTGGGAAAAAGCAAGGATAGAATCTCCCCTAGAGCCTTCAGCAAGAGAAAAGGGACCTACTGACACCTCAATTTTAGATATCGAGCCTTCAGAATTATGAGATAATAAATGTGCTATTTTAACCCACCCGCTTTTGGTAATATGTTATGATACCGCCACACCACCACCCAAGAAAACTAATATACAACCCACAAGGATAGTTTAAAGCAGAATATAATTCCAAATATAAGAGTCAAAGGAAGGGAATTAATCCTTGGCAAGCAGCATCTGTACTGTGTGTCACAGAATGGGCCAGGCACATAATCTCGACAAGTCTGCAACATTTACTGAATAAATAAGAAAGATGTAGCTTCTCTAGTGCAAAATTGGAAAACAATGCCTCCTTTGCAGGATTACTGAGATTCATGCCTGGCCCATTCTGTTTATTTAAAATATCACTAGACTGTTTCAGATTAGCTGTCCTGTGTGCATGTTGTGTGTTAGTGGCTTGTGTTCAACTCTTTGTGAGCCCATGGACTGTAGCTCACCAGTCTCTTCTGTCCATGGAATTCTCCAGGCAATAATACTGGAGTGGGTTTCCGTTCCCTTCTCCAGGGAATCTTTCCAACCTGGGGATTGAACCCAGGTCTCCTTCATTACAGACAGATTCTTTACCATCTGAGACACCAGGGAACATTTAGCTGTTCTAAACGTTGATAACGAATTGCAAGGATTTTCTCCATTCTTAGTCCAATTTCTTAAAAATATACTACTTATATTTTCAAAAGAAACTTCACAAAATTAAAGATTCTAGAGTACTAAATAAGTAAGCTTATGATTCAATATATTTATGAACCATATAGGCATAAAGGATGATAGATTTACAATTTATATGTGACTCTTCTTAAAGCTCCCAGATAAAATACAAACAGAGATTGTTTCATTTTAACAGTGCTCTTTATTCTGTAATGAAATCATTTACCTTGCCATTCTGGGCATGTAGGGATTGTCTGTGCTGGATTTTTCGTATTAAAATAAAGACTCCCAATTACCTCTCGTTAGCATTTACTCAGTCTTCCCCAAAGCAGAGTAAATCCTGTTTCACTTTCAACTCTTTCCTTAAGTAAACAAGACATTTCATTTCCAACACTTACTGACCTAACCACAGTCCATCAGAGGCTGCAGATATTATAGGCAAAGCGTTAAGCTCAAAAGGCTTGACAAAATAATCAGCACCTACAGCAAATTGCCAGAAAGAACAGGGGAAGAGGCCATTTTAAGTCCTCTCTGACTTAGTGAAATACCAGTTTGGAATTACAGCTGGAGTTCACAGAAAGTCCTTGAAAACTCTGCTTGTCCGTCAGCAATGGCCTTCATTAAGAAGAAGCAAGATTTCAAGCTCACTCCCTAGCAGGTTAAGCTTATTTCAGGCATAGTTGTCTACAAATTAAGCCAACAAACAGAAAGACATAATGGGAGCCAATTCCTGAAATGGGTTTTGATGGTCCTGGAAACTCAATTCTGGCCTTGGAGAGGACAATTGTGCTGAGGGCTTCAGTACTGGAGTCTTCTCCTACCATCACAGACTCTCAGTGAAGCCTTGGGGTACCCAGTTTGCAGTAGGTGTTTAGTTATTTTGCTCCAGGCTGTTCTCCTTTAGAAAAGAAAAGAATTTCCTCCTTGAGAGAATCAATTCTAGCAGTGAAGCTGAGACTAACAATGGCCAAAGGATCTCATAAATTTCTTCAACAGATTTTCAACGCCAGTTTCCAACAAGAAAGTATTATAAAAGCTTACCAGAATGTGAATCAATAATACATGCAAGTTGCTAGGTAATAATAACAGCCGGCCGTTCTTAAACCTTTACAGCGAGCTGCTCATTTTCTCTCATTTTCACTGACTTTAGCTACCCCTAACACCAACAACATGGACGCCAAAGTGCAAACTTTGGGGAGAAATACGATGCAAAGATTCGAAGGAACAGTCGTGTTTCATAATTACTTTAATTGGTGTTGCTAAAATGTTTCCTCAAAGTAGATTAAAAAAACCTTCAGGAATGTCTGCTAAAAACGAACCAATGAATAAACAGATAAAAAACTGACAAACATACCTACGTGCCTTATATGCGTGGCTTATGTGCCATACAAAAGCAAAATGGTATGTTGCAAAATCTGCATCCATAAGTTCAGAAAAAGAAATGCCAAGTCTCTATTAGTGAGTTCTTAAAACGAACAACTACAGTGGGAGAGCTCAGACCTAGGTGACAAGGAAAATACGATTTGCATCTCTACTCAAAGCTTTCAAATTGCAGTGCTGGAAACGACTCTTGAGAGTCCCTTGGGCAGCAAGGAGATCAAACCAGTCAGTCCTAAACGAAATCAATGCTAAATACTCATTAGTAGGACTGATGTTGAAACTGAAGCTGCAATACTTTGGCCATCTGATGCTATGAGCCATTGGAAAGGACCCGGATATTGGGAAAGATTGAAGGCAAAAGGAGAAGGGGGTGGCAGAGGATGAGATGCCTAGACAGCATCACCAACTCAATGGACATGAGTTTGAGCAAACTCTGGGAGACAGTGAAGGAGAGAGGAGCCTGCCATACTACAGTCCATGGGGTCTCAAAGAGTCTGACAGGACTTAACAACTGAACAACAACTCAAAGCTATAGAGATATTGAGTAGGTCACTCTCTTCCCACCACCAACAAATAGGATGGGGTTTGTGTTCAATGCCTTTTAAGGTGTTAACCAGGTCATCACTGCCATCATCATTTAACAGGACTCATAACAAGAGTCATGGTGACTTCTGGTGTCCAGAGCTGGTAACTATAACCTTCAGTATTGTTAACGCCATACCCAAAAAGATCCAGAAGTTAATTTTGAGGGTGAACTCACATCTGTAAATGCTACTCTGAAGCATTTATAAACAGCATTTCCAGGGTATTTTCTAAGGGACATATTCCAGCTATCTTTCCTCCTTTCTTTCTGGGTGGAGAAACTGAGAAAGACAGCGAGTAAGTGATGAGTGCAAGGCTACACAATTGGAGGAAAGGAACGCCAACCCAAACATCATAATTCTGTCACAATACACTGCTCTGAAAATTTCCAGGAAGTGATCACCACTTCCAAGGAAGGCTAAAACAGAAACAGCTCATTCTTTGCTCTTATTTGAGCTATGGATTTGAGAAGTGATTCTACTGTTAGTTCAAGGTACTTGCATCTTAATAGGCAGTCCAGGTATTTTTTTTTTTTCTTTTTGCTTGGTCAAATCTCCCTGAAATTTACATTTTAGTTGCCTGACTGGGCAGAAACTTGATACCTTCTGCACCCCTGCATTGTTTCATCTTAACAACAGATTATTTACAACGTCTAAAAGGCAATAATGGAATATTCTTCCAGTTACTTCGGACACAGTTGCATTTTCTGAAGGCTGCAATTGTCTCCTAAAATGAAAACAATGGCCAAATTGTCAGACCCTGAGCTTATATGGAGAGTCATAAAAAAGAAACATTATTCTGAGTTATTCTATCAATCAAGGTTTCTAAATGAGAAGCTGTAATTAGATATCCAATGTATCATTAATTCAAATATTTGTGTCTCAAAAAGCAAGCAAGTGACCTTTGAATGGGATGCATGTGAGGAATCCCATATGAAGCCGGCTGCACTTAAAATAGCATTAGTTTAATGCAGTTAATGGACCCCTCCAAGGAAATATCAAAGACAAGAGATTGGTGTTTTCATTTTACATTGACAAGGCGGCCCTGAATGGAAAGGTCCCAGGAGGATGCAGCAGAGAATCCTCACCCAGCAGTCCTGACCTCATACCAGCACATCCAAGCATAAGGATTATTTGTTGCCTTCAAAAGGCATATCTATTTGAGATGAGTCATTTCTGCCTGATAAGCTTCTGGCCCTCTCTTTCACCAGGTCCCACAGGATCAAGAGAACAACCTTGGTTTTGGTTCACCTTGCTGCTGCTAAGTCACTTCAGTTGTGTCTGACTCTTTGCAACCCTATGGACTGTAGCCCATAGGGCTCCTCTATCCATGAGATTTCCCTAGAAATCTCCAGAATATTCCAGGCAAGAATACCAGAGTGGGTTGCCACACCCTCCTCAGAGGATCTTCCCCACCCAGAGATCGAACCAGCATCTCCTGCGGCTCCTGCTTTGCAGGCAGATTCTTTACCGCTGAGCCACATGGGAAGACTTTGATTCACCTTATTATCCACCTATTGCAGGGAAACCTCAGCTTAAAACAACAAGAGTCAAAGGGCTTTACCATTGTATTCCCAGTGTTTTGCTTAGAAATAAAGTTGCATTTAATAGTCCTATGAAGAAGAAAATACACCAATAAACAAACAAAATGGAAAATTTTTCACTCATCCATACACACACACACATACACACGCACGCACGCATGCACTATGGGATCATAGTTTTACATTTTTTTCTTCTGAAACTAAGGCACACAAAAGTACCCTGAGAAAGTGCCATTATAATTCAGCCAAGCTACTAGCTACCACTCAGCATTAATTATGCATGAAAACCAGAGTGTTATTTATGGCTGCTCCGGGATGGACATATTTATATTGTACAGTAAGGGCCCCCTATGGGCAGCCGCTTCATCAGTGCTTATTGAATTTAAAAGGCATTCGTATGAGGGCTTCTGAACCCAAAGGCCACCTTGATTGAACTGGTCTCAATGGTTGCTTGTCACATCCCCTGAGAGCTGCTGGCTTGGAGCTTGATTAGGCTCTGATTGATGTGTGCACCTGAAATCAGCTCCCAGGAAGTCCAGGAAGAATAAAACCCCACAGGACTGCATGGGCTCAGATAAATGCATACATGGAATCGACTCCGATGGAGACTTATCTCAGAGGCATGGTGCATATGGATGTGGACTGGTGGGTCAGACCATGTGCTTGGCTTCTAAATAGGGAGCTGGAGCCACAGTGACACTAGAGACTGGCTCAGGGGTGAGCTACGTTTGGTGTGACTGACCCTGAAAGATAGTAGAAACAGCAATGTCTGGCAATCTACCACCCCCAACTCTCTCTGCAACTCCTATGGCCCCCTCCCCTTTCTACCCTAGAGAAAGTTAAATATTACAGAGGGTTCCTGCTTATTAACTGTAACTGTGTGGCAGGCATGCAGCTAAGTGTGTTACGTAAAACACCACTGAGTTTTCACAATAACATGGGAAACAGATCGACATAGTCACTACAATTTTTTAGTAAAAGAAATACAGTGAAATACTTTGTCCAAGGTCACATAATCAACAAGCGAGGCGGTCAGCAATCCGATGCAGGTGAGTCTCCTCTGAAGTCTGTGCTTTAATAGATACCTTCCCTGCCAATCCTTACCGCCACTTTTTCTCTGCTTTTCATTCTCTAATCTGGCTTCCTTACCTTTTCCCCTTCTCCTTTGACCTATTGCTGATTTCTTCCACCCCTTCTTCCATTAATCCTTCTCCTTGAACCAGAGGTCTCAAAAAATAGCTAGGTTAGGTGCTTATTATAGTGATAACGTGTTCGAACAAAATGTAAAATCCCTTTGCACCAATGAGTGGTTTGGCTGCTAAATTATATGTTTTTCCTTTAGAATATGAAATGTCCACACTTCACATCTTAGAGCACTCTAACGGAGCAACGCACTAGAGAAAAGTCACACTGCACTACTGATGTTAGGGCACTTTTTTTTGCCCCACCAGACTGTACAAGATATAAAGAAAGAAATTTCTTAGCAAATTTCAAACACAACAGCTATTTAGCAGTCCATGAAGAAAATCTTGAAGATCTGACAAAATCTGACAAAGAAACTCCAGTAAATCCATAGAGAGTATTTAATCTGATTCTACTAGTCACTTTATCACTCAGTTCATAATTGCAAGTAGATTACAGAAAGTTGCCAAATGCAATTTACCTATCCACTGTCTGGTAAGTAGGCCATTATTTATTTGAGAGGATTGTGATTTGCAGCTTCTGTTCTTAATCAAAAATTAAGCTTAAAAGTACACTATGATTGAGAACACAGCACAGAACACCAACTCACTTCCTCAACCTACCCACACTCATCAGCCTGCCCGGAAACTGTGTTTTTCAAACACACCGTGGGACTGGGGAATCCTCCTGTACCCTGAGAGTCACTGTAAATAATGCAGCTATGGAAGAAGGCACACTCTTTCTAACCAATTTCTGATTTATTCCAGGACACTTTTGGCATCATTATTATGTATTATATCCTCCTTAACAAGAAATGATCATACCACCCAGTACCCACTGCATTGGTAGGACCCTTGTGTGTGCTCAGTGCTCAGTCATGTCTGACTCTTTGCAACCCCATGGACTGTAGCGCACCAGGCTCCTCTGTCCATGGAATTTTCCAGGCAAGAATATTGGAATGGGTTCCCATTTCCTACTCCAAGGGATCTTCCAGACACAGGGATCTAATCTGTGCTACACACTCCAAAATCAAGTCTTCTAATTCTAGTTTAAAAATGAAAGCAAACATGTCCTCTATTTTAATACTAATTTAAGCAGTTGCACCTAATTTTTAAAAAGGATATTTAGAATTCCATGTCAAAATGCTTAGCAAACTTTGAACTGTAGTTAGAAGATGAAGTCCCAATATTACCTAAGATCAATTCAGACATTTTATTTGTATGTATAATTTCCCAGACTTGAGATCACAAGACATATAGAGATACTTTTGCCTTAATTTTCCAGCTGCTGAAGTTCAAGAGTTGGCTATTTCCATATATCCAGAAATCAAGATATCTACTCAATGCTCAAGAACAAAAATGACAGATTCATTCTTAAATTCTTCTTGAATATCAGTAATTATTTGGAGCAGAAAAAAAAAAAAAAAGTAAATGTCACACTATCTTTATCCTGGGCTCTCATACTTGGCTGCCCAAGTCAATCATGTTGGGGCTTTTGGAAAAAATAGAGAATCTACAGCTATTTTTTTTTTTTTTGCCTTTTTTTTACACATGTACCTCCCTTAAGTTATAGTGCAGGAGTACTAATGGTGGTGGTAGCGGTGGTTTTAATATGGAGAATTTTACTTATTTGTTGTTTTCTGTGTGACATACATTTTTCTAGGAAAGTTACATGTACTAGATCAGATCTTCTTCACCATGTTGCCTTCAGAACAGCTTATCACAACCAAGTAAGCAAGCTCTGCCCATCAATGTAGTATGAAGTCACCCAGTAGTTCCAACTCTTTGATACAGAAGAAAGACTAGAGGATATCACAACACGTATCGTATCCATAGAACAACAAAAAAAAAGATATTGACAAAATGGTGTTGCTAAACTTTGGTTTAAAATCTACATTACTTTTCACATTTTAATAGAATTAGTAAGCATCTTTCAATCAATGATGCAGTAAAATTATAACAGCATTTTCTTTTCCTTGTACGAAAAATGGTATGTCTTAAATTTTTTTAAATAATAAAATAGATGAATTTCACAACCTCTAAAATTTAAAAAATAACATGTTCTATGAGCATTTAAGAAACAGAAATATATAGGACATTATTTAGTTTGTTCAAATACATAATATTTGGCAGTGGATAAGCCTCAAAACTTTTGTTGTAACATTATCTCTCAGGATTCACAAAACACTGAGAACCATTTATTTAGTAGGAATTTTTGCCACACTTGATTATGGAGTAGAATTCTATGCACAAGTTGGCTAGCAACAGGTTGTTTGGCCCTGAAACAACCACTTCTATATTTATTTTGCCTAGAAAATATTTAAAGACCATTTCATAAATTTCTAATTCCTTGCTCTTTTGTTCTTAAAATGTACTTGATGCTGAATTTATGGGTACAGGAATGGAGTGAGGTGAAGTCACCTTCCAGAAAACCCAAGAGTCATACAATCAGTATTTTCTCAACCTAAATTATCAAAGAAGATCTGGTCTGAGAAATTTTAATTAAAATAATAATGACACTAACTTTCAATAGACTCACAACAAAACCACCAAAATATCAGTACTTAAACACAGAGCAAATACCTCAAAGCTAGTTTGTCCCCTGAAATATGTATTAAACACAGAGTTAGAGACAAGCTCATCATAATGCTCTTAACCACAAATGAATGCAAAGTTGTAAATAATCTGTATTTTCTAATAGTCACTGTGAATAGATGGTTTTAGCTTCTAGGAGGAGTTTTAGTGAAACCAGTTAAGGAGCCACATTGAGTCATCATTTTCTCAATGACACATGAAATAAATAATTGCTTTATGGAGCCACTGAGAATTAAGCTGTTCTAATCACATATTGACACATACCAACATATACAAACACACACACTTTTTGTTCTTTAATTCAAGAGCTAACTATCTCAGAGTCTAAATTCTAATAAATAAATTAATAACAATTCTGGTGTTCAGCAAAGCAGGAGGACCTGAAATTCATTTTTTGGAAGAAGTCCATGTGAAAATCCAAGAGCCCTTGAAACATGGCAACTTATCTTACAGCTCTCAACTGCTGGAGGTAAGTGTGATGGTCCAGGTAAGAAAAAGTAAACTACAAAGTAGAAGGGTTTCAGACTATTTAAAACCTTTCCCCTTCAAAAGATCTATAGGGTAATAGTTAAAACTTTCCCCCAGGGCCACAGAAAATGACTAATGGGCATACATTCAGAAAAAAACAGGGTCCAAAAGAACATACGCAACTTAATGTTCACTGCAGCACTTTTTACAATAGCCAAGACATGAAAGCAACCTAAATGTCCATTGACAGAAGAATGAACAAACTCTAGTACATATGTACAATGGAATATTATTCAGCCATTAAAAAGAATGAAATAATGCCTTTTGTAGCAACATGGATGGACCTAGAGACTGTCATACTGAGTCAAGTAAGTCAGACAGAGGATAGATATCATATGACATCTCTTATATATGGAATCTAAAATAATGTTACTAATGAACTTATTTACAAAACAGAAACAGACTCAGATTTAGAGAAGGAGCATATGGTCACCAGCATGGAAGGATATGGGGAAGGGATAGTTAGGGAGTTTGGGATAGACATGTATACACTGCTATATTTAAAATTGATAACCAACAAGGACCTACTGTATAGTACAGGGAACTCTGCTCAATAATATGTGGTAGCCTGGATGGGAGGGAAGTTTGGGAAAGAATGGATACATGTATATGTATTTCTGAGTCCCTTTGCTGTCCATCTAAAACTATCACAACATTGCCAATTAGCTATATTCCAATGTAAAATAAAAAGTTTAAACAAAATGACTAGTAAGCCATAAAACTCAATCAATGTAAGTTCATATTTCTTTTACTAGAGGTACAGACAGAGACTGTTCAAATCTCCAGCATTAAAAAATGTTATCAGTATATAGTTTAAAAAAAAAACAAAACAGATTGATGATGTTTTTGCAGCTGAGGATGGAGAAGCTGTATATAGTAAGAAAAAACAAGACCAGGAACTGACTGTGGCTCAGATCATGAATTTCTTATTGAAAAATTCAGACTTAAATTGAAGAAAGTAGGGAAAATCACTAGACCATTCAGATATGACCTAATTCAAATCCCTTGAGATTATACAGTGGAAGTGACAAATAGATTCAAGAGATTAGATCTGATAGATAGAGTGCCTGAATAACTATGGATGGAGGTTTGTAACATTGGGAGGTGGTGTTTAAAACCATCCCCAAGAAGAAGAAATGCAAAAGGCAAAATGGTTGTCTGAGGATGCCTTACAAATGGCTAATAAAATAAGAGAAGCAAAAGGCAAAGGAGAAAAGGAAAGATATATACATCTGAAGGCAGAGTCCCAAAAAATAGCAAGGAGAGATAAGAAAATCTTCTTAAGTCATCCATGCAAAGAAATAGAGGAAAACAATAGAATGGAAAAGACTAGCGATATCTTCAAGAAAATTAGAGATGCCGAGGGAATATTTCAAGCAAAGATGGGCACAATAAAGGACAGAAATGGTATGGAACTAACAAAACAGAAGATCTTAAGGAGAGGTGGCAGGAATACACAGACAAACTCTACAAAAGAGATCTTAATGACCCAGATAACCATGATGGTATGATCACTCACCTAGAGCCAGACATCCTGGAGTGTGAAGTCAAGTGAGCATTAGGAGGAATCACTATGAACAAAGCTAGTGGAGGTGATGAAATTCCAGCTGAGCTATTTAAAATCCTATAAGATGATGCTGTCAGTGCTGCACTCAATATGCCAACAAGTTTGGAAAACTCAGCAGTGGCCACAGGACTGGTAAAGGTCAGTTTTCATTCCAAACCCAAAGAAAGGCATTGCCAAAGAATGTTCAAACTACCACACAATTGCACTCATCTTACATGCTAGCAAAGCAATGCTCAAAATTCTCCAAGCTCAAGTTCAACAGTATGTGAACCGAGAACTTTCAGATGTTCAAGCTGGATTTAGAAAGGGCAGAGGAATCAGAGATCAAGTTGCTAACATCTGTTTTGGGAAAAGGAGTATGTCAAGGCTGTGTATCATCACCTTGCTCATTTAACTTATATGCAGAGTACATCATGTGAAATCTTGGGCTGGATGAAGCACAAGCTGGAAGCAAGATTGCCAGGAGAAATATTAACCTCAGATATGCAGATGACACCACCCTTATGGCAGAAAGCAAAGAGGAACTAAAGATCCTCCTGATGAAAGTGAAAGAGGAGAGTGAAAAAGCTGACTTGAAACTCAACATTTGAAAAATGAAGATCATGACATCCGATCCCATCACTTCATAGCAAATAGATGGGGAAACAATGGAAACAGTGACAGACTTTATTTTGGGGGGCTGCAATATCACTGCAGATGGTGACTGCAGCCATGAAATTAAAACACACTTGCTCCTTGGAAGAAAAGCTATGACAAACCTAGAAGCCTATTAAAAAGCAAAGACGTTTCTTTACCAACAAAAGTCTGTCTAGTCAAAGCTATGGTTTTTCCAGTAGTCATGTACGGATGTGCGAACTGGACCATAAAGAAAGCTGAGTGCTGAAGAAATGATTTTTTTTGAATTGTGGTATTGAAGAAGACTCTTGAGAGCCCCTTGGACTTCAAGGAGATTAAACCAGTGAATCCTAAAGGAAATCAGTCCTGAATGTTCATTGGAAGGACTGATGCTGAAGCTGAATCTCCAATACTTTGGCCATGTGATGCAAAAAACTGACTCATTGGAAAAAAATCTCATGCTGGGAAAGACTGAATGCAGGAAGAGAAGTGGACAATAGAGCATGAGATTGTTGGATGGCATCACCAACTCAACGGACATGAGTTTGAGCAAGCTCTGGGAGATGGTGATGGAAGCCTGACATGCTTCAGTCCATGGTGTCCCAAAGAGTCAGACACAACTGAGTGACTAAACTGAACTGAAAGAAACTGATAAAATAAAATGAAATCAAAGTCTCAAGTTCAGAGTCTGACAGGTCTAGATCCGGATTCTAGCTCTACCTCTTACTAGCTGTGTGTATCTGGGAAGTTAACTTTACCTCTCAAAACTATTTATCAAATGGGGATAATAATTTTGCTTACCACACAATGTTGTTAGGAGGATCAAGCAAAGCAGTCGGCTCACCCATCTAATAAAGAGTGTGCATATTGTTCATAGCCGTTCCTTTATTCTCAAGCAATTGGAAGTGATTGAGGCTCTGAATGTTTGGAAATATTTGCAGGAGAGTAAGGATCATCTCCTTATTGAACTCAACAGTGATTAGCAAAACATGGATGTATGAGCATGTAACTATAAGCTTTGTTCCTTATACTTAGTACCTCACTGGTAACAGATATGGAAGTGAGCAGGTAAGCACTCGAAGAGGAATATTTAGACAACTACAATGCAGATCTGAGTTCCTGCTGCATTATTTTCAAGTCACCTTGAAGGAATGTGGTGATGGCGGTAAAGAACCTCCTGCCAAAACGGGAGATATAAGAGGTTGGATCCCTGGGTGGGAAAGATCCCCTGGAGGAGGGCATGGCAATCCACTCCAGTATGGAACATCCCCATGGACAGAGGAGCATGGAGGGCTTTATTCCATAAGGTTGAAAAGAGTCAGACACAACTGAAGCAGCTTGGCATGCACGCACACTTGAAAGAAGGGTATTCTTTCCTTTAGAACAGATTTTTAAGACACACCAAACAAAATGCAAATATTCTACCCATTTTTCTCTCTGCTTTTTAAACGAAAGGACTCTTTTCCTCCAAATCAACAGTTTCTGAATCTTTGTATATGAAACTCCAAATTCCCCTTAAATAAGAAAACAGTATTTCAATTGTATTTTCAATATGTCAAATGACATATATGCACATTGAGATATTATACCTGATTTTCAGTATTTTTAAGGACAAAAGACCCATAGTAAGTCTGCATTCATTAAATAAAATATTAAAGTCATTTTCTTTGGTTGAAATTATATTACTATAGTATGATAAAATATCATTGTGTTCATTAACATTCCATCAAGGACTATTTGTTACTGATAACCAAAAAGTAAAATTAAGATGTTAATATCTAAAAAAAAAAGTGTGTCCAGTTAACAAACACTTTTAAGTCATGAGACTATTTGGTGAAAAAATATGGTAAAGCATTACTGTATAAAGTTTCAGAACTTAAATTCTTAAAAATCACAGGCCACCTTTTACATAGTGTTGCCTCAATTTAAATGATAAAAAGTCAGCTTTATTTTAATTGGCTTAGTAGTGATTTGAAATATTTAGTTTGATGATGAGAGTAAATATATATTCTAACTGAAAGGAGTTTAAAATTTCTTTATACTTTTTGGCAGGACTGTTGACTATCTGTGGCCTCAGAATCGGTTTTTAAGACAAAAGGAATGTAGTTCAAAGCGCTAAAAGCTGCTATTCTGAATCCTAGCCCCCGCAAAAAGAGTACTTCACAAGGTGTTAATATTAAAAGAAGGGAAAAAAAAGGATTACTCTTAAATTTTTATCCCTGGTGATGTATGAAATAAAGCCAAACAAGGTTAATAAGTCTCTACGGAAATAGAGATCAGTCTTTTTTGATCGATATTGGAACTCACTGACAGTGCTTGTTCAGAAAAATGTAACATGCCGATTGTAGGGCAGGGAATTGGTGACAAAATTCATTGTGCATTTCTACTTGTTTACTATTACTCTGTCATTGCTATATTCAAAGGTTGCAACCATATTCCGTGAACATGGAATTAGTGGCATCAACATCTAATTACTTTTTCAAATCAGAAATCTAGACATCACCCTGCACTAATTTTCTCATTTCCAATATTACATCAATTTTCACTGTTTCTTCATTCTACCTCCCAAACAAAGTCACATTTTTGCATTTTGCTCCACTCCCACAGTCATAGCTAACACCCAAAGTTTACCAGTTTTACTTGTGCAATATCCAGCTAACTTGTCTCTGAACATCTGTATACATTCACACTTTGAACCATTTTCTACTCAGCAGTCAGAGTGATTCTGTAAATATGCAAATCTAATTCAATGATTACCATCCACTATAGAACCTACTAAGGCACCATCAACATGCCAAATGGTTTTAATCCATCTTTCAACTTTTTCTACATCATCCTGATATAATGTACCTCTCCATCATTCTTATCAGAATTGCAACTAATTTAATACATGTGTAATGATGATTTTATATTGTTCATATTCGTGGAGTTCTCACCGCAAGAATACTGGAGTGGTTTTCCATTCCCTCCTCCAGGAGGGACATAAACTTGACCAAACTCTGAGAGACAGTAAAGGACAGCGAAGCCTGATGTGCTGCAGTCCATGGGGTTGCAAAGAGTTGGACCGGACTCAGTGACTAAACATTAACAAAAGGATGATTTTAATAAATTTCTTCCCAGTGCTATAATTGTTAAGACAGATCACCTGATTTCCGATGCTATCTGGACTGGATACAATTTTTTTTTATATATTTAAGATCTGCTTAACATCTGAAAAACTCAGTTTTCTCACGCACAGAATAAGGATATATTTATTCCTAATTCATAGGTGGTTACTGGCATTAAATATCCTAGCAATGGAAAACTCTTAGATGTCTGGCACATGGCAGATTGTCAGTAAATATTAGCTATTTGGCTATTAGACTAAAAGTTGCTTGAGGGTATTTCATATTTTGTTCACACTTAATGAACAAATAAGTGAAGTGCCTTATTTATTAGATGGATCTACTAAGTTGTCAGAAGAATTCAGTTGCCAAAAACAAAGTTCACACTAGCTAGTTTACTTAGAAATGATTATTACAAAATGTTGAATGGCTCATCAGAAAAGTGAAAAAATATACCAGTTTATGCTTTAAGAATTTACTCCTAAACCCAGAACACAGAATCTGGATCTTTAATTATCAGATGCTGCTTGTGAACTTGAAAAGTTCCCACAATACTGCTAGCTTCTAAACCACACAATTGCTGCCATCGTTGGAGGCAGCTGATATTGGAAAGATTCCACACTCATAGAGCAACCACAGCCAGGGAAGCTTCCACAATTCAGTAAACTGCAGCTACTGATATATACTCCAAATCTATGCTCTATCTCCTGCAGTCTGCTTCTGTGAAATGAATGCTCTACATCTATACAGCCACTGAATTAAGAGTGCGAACTTCGTCTTGCTTCTTCTCCCCAGATCTAATCAACAAAATCTAAATCACATTCATAAACATAAAGAAAGCCTTATAAGATCAGATATCCCAGATGAGAGTTCGGGATTTTTTTATTGGAGGAGAGGGTGAGTGTGTTAGAATGGTGAAGGAGTCAAATAGTGAACTCAAGTGTTTACAGGTCTACAGGGATGGAGTGCGTAAATAAATGCTGGTTGCTCTTCAAAACATTTATTTTCCTTTACAGTAATAAAATCCCAATTTTTAGTGGGATATCTGGGCTTCCAGGAGATACAAAATAAAAGAAAAAGGCATATTCCAGCCTCTCTTGCAGGCTAGAATATGTACGGTCATGAGTGTAAGATCACAAAAAGTGATGTGAGAACAATGAAATGTGCAACCTCTAGGCAAAGTTCTTAAACTGAAGAGATGTATCCTTCCTTTTTCTGCTGGCAAGAATGTGTGTGAAGTGATAGGCCATCTTCAATTATGTGTAGACGGCAATGCCCTAAGGAAGACAGAACAAGATAGAAAGAACCTGAGCTCCTGACATCATGGGCTCAGCCCTGCCTGGCCTAGACTATTATGTGAGATCAAAGATAGACTATATTTTAAGTCACTGTTATTTGAAATTCTAGCAAATAAAAAAAAAATTAAAAGACACTTTTCTTGGAAGAAAAGCTATGACCAACCTAGACAGCATATTAAAAAGCAGAGACATTACTTTGCCAACAAAGGTTGGTCCAGTCAAAGCTACGGTTTTTCCAGTAGTCATGAATGGATGTTAGAGTTGAACTATAAATAAAGCTGAGCACTGAAGAATTGATGCTTTCGAGCTGTGGTATTGGAGAAGACTCTTGAGAGTCCCTTGGAGTGCAAGGAGATCCAACCAGTCAAAGATCCAACCAGTCCATCCTAAAGGAAATCAGTCCTGAATATTCATTGAAGGACTGATGCTGAAGCTGAAACTCCAATACTTTGGCAACCTAATGCAAAGAACTGACTCATTGGAAAAGACCCTGATGCTGGGAAAGATTGAAGGTGGGAGGAGAAGGGGGCGGCAGAGGATGAGATGGTGGATGGCATCACTGATGCAATGGGCATGAGTTTGAGTAAGCTCCGGGAGTTGGTGATGGACAGGGAGGCCTGGTGTGCTGCAGTCCATGGGGTTGGAAAGAGTCGGACATGACTGAGCAACTGAACTGAACTGAGCACAATAACTGAACCCATAACCACACTAAAAATGTAATAGTATATTTGTAGTGTTGCAGGTGAGCAGGATAATGTCAAAATACTCCAGATATTTTGAAAACATCCATATGATCTACTTATACCAAAACCCTTCCTTTAGTACTCTAATTTTTAAATAAATTTGTCTCTAAACTGACTCTGAATATCTGACTTTTTATTGGAAGTCTCTTGGAGGCTCTTTGTGAAACAACTTATTTTGAGAATATATCTCTTCTTACAGAGGAGACTTTACCAGGTATGAAGTCCTAACATTGAGCCATCCACTCCATTGAACTCTACTTCTCTTGTATCTTGCTTAGTAATTGGAAAGCATTTGAAATAATCATCAGTCCTCCTATTTGCCACAGTCTCTAATGTTAAGTGATAATTTTTCTCCATTACTGGTGTTTCTTTGTGCTAGTCAAGAACTCGTAAGAGTAACTGAAGGAGATGATGGAACAAGCCATACATAATCCCATAAAATAGGTAAATGTGTCTAATTCTAACAGCAATCCCATTGAGACTTCAATAGTTATGCCTTTACAAAGTAAAACGTGGGGCTTCCCAGGTGGCTTAGTGGTAAAGAACTCTGCCAAGCAGTAGTTGTGGGTTCAATCCCTGTGTTGGGAAGATCCCCTGGAGAAATAAATGGCAAGCCACTTCCATATTCTTTCCTGGGAAAATCTATGGATAGAGGAGCCTGGTGGGCTGCAGTGCATGGGGTTGCAAAGAGTCAGACACGACTTAGTGACTAAATAGGAGCAGCAAAGTAAAACACAGGGTTTTTGAATTTAAAGAGATATTAATCTGGCTTCCTTTGCCTTATTTTTCAATGGGTTCCTTTATTCTATCCCCAGTTAGCCCCTCCACCTCACAACTTATGTTCTCTGACATTTTTATCATATAGCCCACTCTCTCCACCCAGACTCAGTCCACCCCTATCCTCTTTTTTATGCTCTGAAGGTTTGCCATTGCATGCCAAACGCCCTGCCTAGGGATGCTGGGGCTGAGCAGATATAGAAAGCTTGGCAATTCTTGAACTAGGGTGTGACCGGGGTTCCTAAGACCACTGCCAGGTTCAGTGATTTACTAAGAAGACTAACAGGACTCAGCATATAGCTATACTCATGATCTATTGCAGTGAAAAGATACAAAGCAAAATCAGCAAAGTCAAAAGCACATGGAGCCGAATCCAGAAGGAATGAGGGACAAGCTTCCAAGAGTCTGCTCCCAGCATATGCTTATTTCCTCTAGAAATGAATTCTGACAACTCATGTGAAATACCATTTACCAGGGAGGCTCACTAGAGCCTTGATGCCCCAGGTTTTCACTGGACCTGATTAAGAAAGGATGTGTTTAGCATAGACCACATTGTTTGTTCAGATAATCGCAGTGAGCCACTCTCAATTCTTAGAATGGTGGTGATCCTCCCCTAATCCAAGTTTAGGCACCAGCTAAGGGTCAACTTCACAAATAAGCCTTTCTAAAGAGATCAGTCTCAGGTCTATGTTAATTCCCCTCTTCATACAGTGTATCTGTGGTCCGGTGTTTGAAAGTGTTAGTCTCTCAGTTCTGCCTGACTCTTTGTGACCCCATGGACTATAGCCTCCCAGGCTCCTCCATCCATGGAATTCTCCAGGCAAGAATACTGGAGTGGGTAGGCATTCCCTTCTCCAAGGGATCTTCCCAACTCAGGGATCGAACCCAGATCCCCCGCATTGCAGGCAGATTCTTTACACTTGAGCCACTGGAGAAGCCTATCTGGTAAAGACAAACCCTTTAAAGGCACTTAATTATAATTAAATAATGTGCACTTAATATCCTAGTACTGTCACGCATATTAATGGAACAAAGAAACTGGGAGACACTGTCTCATTATCTAAAAGAAAAAAGTTAATTACATAAGAAACAGAAGAATATAGAAGAAAGCAATTGTTTATGTAACCAAATTTACCTTCATTACTCTCACAGTCTAATTATAATTACACTTACTTCATCAGTTATTGAAAATTCCCGTGAATTTAAATCACCATGCCTACACTTTGTTATGTCACAGAATATTCATGGTACACTGTCTTCCTCTATAGAGCTCCCATAATGAATGAATGAGTTCTCTGATTGTGTTTAGTCCCTCAGTCATGTCCAACTCTTGTGACCCCATAATCTGTAGCCTGCCAGGCTCCTCTGTCCATGGGATTCTCCAGGCAAGAATACTGGAGTG
This sequence comes from Okapia johnstoni, assembly GCA_024291935.2. Lineage (NCBI taxonomy): Eukaryota > Metazoa > Chordata > Mammalia > Artiodactyla > Giraffidae > Okapia > Okapia johnstoni. The sequence continues at coordinate 9,100,809 of CM044325.1, read as the reverse complement.
GTTTGCCATTTCCTTCTCCAGGGGATCTTCCTGACCTAGGAATCGAACCCTAGTCTCCTGCACTGCAGGCAGATTCTTTACTGACTGAACTACAAAGTAAGTCTGTTTGAATGAGTTTAACTTTGCAGTCCATTCCCAGAAACTAACAATAAATGTGATCTGGGGTATTAACACCAACCACTTATGTATTATTATGTATGCTTTACCAACATTATTTCTTTTCATCTCCATATGTGATATGGAGATATTCTGTTATCCTTTGGTGACAAATACATAGAACCCCAGACAGCAATTTGATTAAGTTCTTCTAGTAAGTAAATATCAAAATTTTGAGCTGACTCAGGTGTGAGTCTAAAGCAAATAGTTAAATAATTCTGATTTTTGTTTCTTCATCTAAAAGTTGGAGAATAATAATAATGGTAGTTGTCATTCGTCTTTTTCACAGTCAATGACAACACCTATTACTAAACCAGTTTCCTCATAACAGCCACCAAGTGGCCTCTTTGGGAGAATGAAGATAGTTTACAGGGTATTGCGTGCATGTGTGTCAAGTCGTTTCAGTCGCATCTGACTCTTTGCAACTCCATGGACTGTAGCCCACCAGGCTCCTCTGTCCATGGAATTCTCCAGGCAAGAATACTGGAGTGGGTTGCCACGCCCTCCTCCAGGGGATCATCCTGAACTAGAGACCAAACCCCTGTCTCCTTGCAGCTCCTGAATTGCAGGTGGATTCTTAACCGCTGAGCCACTGGGGAAGCCCCTTACAGGATATTGAAGCAGTAGAATTATTTTCCGATTAAAATTTGGCTTCAGAACCATACTTCATCACCAAGTTGAACATTTGAGGAGGAAAATAAAAGGAAAAATACAGTTAAACAGGGACTTTATTTAAAGAGAGCACTGTTAATGTTTTCCCTTCTTTCTCCCAAAGTCTAAACAAGCAATAATTTACATAGGTCAGAGCAGGAAATGAGATAAGAGGAAAAAAAGCATTGTGACTCAAGCTAAATCCAGAAAGAGACTATTAATAAAATAGAGATTGTCTCCAATACTATTGAATCTTTGTTTCAGGAATTGCTTAGAGAAGAGTCTAGATAAGAAACCAACTTCTTTCTTATCTTTTTTGGATTTAAAATAAAACACAGGAAACTATTTAAGGGATTCATGTTATTCTCAAGCTATGTGTTACAATCTAGCTCCCCAAGAAAACATCTCCAACACACATGCATATTTGAAAGTGGTTATACAACCATCCATATGCTGCACATAAAATCCCACATTATTGTTAGGATTTAATACTGGCTCAGAAAATATTTTTGGAATCCACACAAACAAAGAATAATTATATCCTAGATCCAGTCAGTATAGAGTTTACGTAGTTTCTGGTTTTCTTTCTGTACACAAGAATTTAAATGTGTGGGTTTGTATGTTTATGTCCTAATAAATGACATTTGATAATTATGGAGCTAAAAACAAGACATTCTTCCAAACGGCCACTTGATGAGTCGCCTAAAGTAAACAATCAAGAAAAATCAAACGAGCAAGACAACTCTTAAAAGTACCAATTGTTGTCATAGCAGCAATGATGCTTTCACACATCCATCGTTACTCCAGTTAATGGCTGATGAGTAAGAGTACAGATGATTTTTCCTTTGGTCTAGAACACTCAGGACATTAACTGAGGAGCTGACCATTAATCCCAGGTAATGTAAAGGCCAGTTTTCTGAGGATCATTGCTCAAGCAATCTTCTATTCAAACATAAGTGCATTTTAGATTATTAAATCTATAATGATTAAAAAATACTGTTGCATTTTTATAAAGAAGTCTGGTCTGGAGTCAGTGGATTTAAAGTTCCCTTTTCTTAACACAGCATTGAATATCCCCAGTTGTACACCTGACATGTGACTTACAATGTTTGGGTCATAGATTTCTAGGTATTTCTTGTAAACTACTAATGTTTTATTCATCCACCATCTAAATCGACTGCAAATTATGTTAAAACAACAACAGATGTTTCATCAAAGTCAAAGGGATACTGAAAGAAATTATATACCTTTAATTTTCAGAAACATAACTAATAATAATCATGCAATAAACTTTATACATTTAGAAGTGACCCCAGAAAATATAAACACTATAAAAGTAGGTATAATATTTGCAATTAATAAGATGACTGGAAACAAAATTTAACTTTAAGAACTGAATGTTGATATTCCAAACAAATGTTTTCTTGGACAGGCTAGCTGTTGAATAACAGAAGCTTTTCTGCCACCTTTATTTAAAGAAATAGATTTTATCCATTAAAAGGGATACTTTAAGTGTATGCAGAACCACTTAGTTAACTGACTAATAAACAGTTAATCATTCACAAAAGAATTGGCTTGGGAAGGTGTTTGCTATATATTGTCAAGTAAGAATCTAGTGTAAGAAGAATGTGCATAATATGAAGGGAAACAGAGGAAAACATTGAATGTGCATGAGATGAGAGGGAGGGAGGCACAAAGGGAGGGGGTGGGAGGGGCAGGGAGAGAAATGAACACTGTCTGGAAGAATTATCCATGAAGGTGCGCACATCTCATAGCCTTCATTTCTGGGGCAAGAGAAGGAATTATATGTTTTATTTTGGTGCTTTCTGTCACTCAGTTCAGTTCAGTTCAGTCGCTCAGGCATGTCCGACTCTACGACCCCATGGACTGCAGCACGCCAGGCTTCCCTGTCCATCACCAGCTCCCAGAGCTTACGCAGACTCACGTCCATCGACTTGGTGATGCTATCCAACTTACTTATCTCTTTCAAATGTCCTCATATACACTTCTGTTTTACATTAGACAAACGAACATACATTTAACCTTTACATGCTTGACAGTTATCAAACAATAGCTAAGAAATATCACATCTCAAGGGCATAGAGGAAACTTAACCCAATTGAACTTTTCTACTACTGACCACTGCAGACACTCTGCCAGGGATACCTGCCACTTAGTGAAAAACATGTCAACTATTCACACTGAAGCACAAGAAAGAATAGACTATATGGTGTCCAGCTGTTGCTAAGGACCATTTTGTGTCAGTGAAAGTTGAGAGTTGAGATTGCACACTGGTTAACCTTCCAGATCAGGAGAACTAACAATATTATTATACAGGCAGGGGATGCAGTTTAGTCCTATAGATATGTTTAATTTAAGCAAACAAAAACCACTAAATGGAAGACAGTGCCTCTTAAAAACGTCCCTCTGGCATTAACAGTAAGGAGGATAACTTGTATTATGGGCTAACTACTAACACCAAACAGTGAGCAAGTTGCATGTGGTACACAGGGTTAAACAACTGCCCTACTGACACCCAGATAGTACGGGGCGGACAGAATTTGAATCCAGAAATTTCTAATTCAGAAACTCTTCCTCTTCTCATTCTTTTGGAATGGAAAGAAGCTGAATGCCTTAGGGACGTTCTTACAAGCTATATCTCATTTGCATGCAATGCACTAGTCCCATTGTTATTCTCAATAAACGAGAAAGTGTAATTAGATACTGTTTGAGAAAAACTTGGGGAAAAAACTAGTTGTCCTACAATAAGAGCATAATAAACAGGAGCATTCATATAATGAGTTATTATATCATGTAGTCACTAAAGAGGACTTTAAGAGCTTGTAATAACATGTATATATTTGTTACATTTTATGACTAATAGCCAACATTTTCTGAACACTATCCAGATCCTAGGCATGTCCTAAGCACTTTCAATGTATTATCATTTTAGGTCCTGTAAATGTCCTATGAACTATGTATCTATTCAGTTTCATTTTCCAGATGAGCTTAGTAATGTACACAGTCTCTCAGAGCTGGAAAGCTGTTAGCCAGAATTTGAAATCAAGGAGTAATAAATGAGTGAGATACACCATTACCAGTGAAATATCAAAACTGCATTAAATGCAGAAAATAAACTCAGGGTGAAATATGCAAATATAATAGAAGCCTCTGCACGCTGGGATTACAAATATTTTCTCCATCTTCAGTTATTTTAAATGTTTCTCTTTTTCTTCAATGAAAATGTACTATTAGGTTGACCCATAAAAATATTTACAATTTTTATAGACAAAAAATGTGTGGATGTTGCCATCTTTGTATGGCTGAACCTAACTAACCTTATGATAAGGATCTTTTATTTAAAAACACATACACCTGAGCACACTCAAACACTGCTGTCTGCTCTCACAGTGGTCTGAGGTATTCAAGAAGAATGAGTCCCAGAGGAAGCAGCCCGTGAGAAAAAAAGCTTTCAACTCCAGGTTACTATTATTTATTCTCTGTGAGTTCCTCATGGTACCTGGTCAGTCCTCTGTGCCAGGGATGCTCAATCACCGTTACACATTGACAGGGCACTCAACAAATATTTATAGGGTGAACGAGTCCCATCTCATCTGGGCTAATTTCTCTAAGAGGTTATGGTATGGCATCTCTGAATCCAGAAAGAGTCATTTTGATCATTCTCTAGCGTGACTGCACTCTGAGACTCATTGAGGGATAACAGTTGGAAGAGGGGTAAGTGTGAAGCTGCCTCGAATCAATTGATCCTGTCAATGCTGAATGAATCCCTCACGTTCCTAATCAAGTATACTGTCCAGTGTTGTTTTTATGCAAAACTCAGTCTAACACCCTGCTGCTTAGTCTAACGACAAAATTATTGAACATGCTGACAGCCAGACCTGTAATTAGTAAAGCAGTGGATAAGAGCACACCATCAGAATGATGCTGACTGAGATGCCTCATGTCACATGCTTGCAATGATGAAATACATTTTGTTCTAGCAAGAAAATCACTACAAAGATATTCTTTCCATTCTAGAACAAAGTGTGACTGGAGTTCTCTGTGAAATTTTTGATACACACTAAACACATTCATATATGGAAAGCATTTTGTCATTTTCCGAAGCATAGCATGTGTCTGGGTAAACAGTGATTAGTAGTGGTTTTATGTCACTGCCATGTATGCACATATCCATAGGGGCAATCTGCTAATAACAGTGATTATTATTTATTTATTCAAATGCCTCTGGAGTATGTAATCAGCTCTGCAAAACCGCTTCATCTCAATCAAATCCTGTACATCTCTGTACATCATCTGTACATCAGAGTGTACATCTCTGTTCACTTTCCCATCCATCTTTCACAGGAAAGGATGATTAAGAGGTTTATCCAAAACTCATGTAGGTAGCCAAAGACAAATTTAATACTTACCCTGACTTTTCCTCATCAGCAATATGCCTGAATGTAACTCTAAAAGGTAATACTTTATTACTTTGGAGAATGAGTCCGACCTGCAGCCGTAACTTGTGACCCAATCAAAATTTCATCATATTTATGATGATGATCATACAAGCTTTCTTTCCTTTCTTTCTTTCCTTCTTCCTTCCCTCTTCTACTCTTTCTCTTTTTTCCTTTCCTTCTTTTTTCTCTTTCTCTCTTTTCACTTTCATTCATTCTAAATACTTGGAGGTAGCATATGTTTACTTCTTGCTCTTCATTAGTGCTTTCAGATGATTTCTCTACACGTTCTCCTAAAAAACACCATGGCCCTTGAGTAGCATACCATATGACTACACCATCCACAAATGCTTCTTTATTACAGTCCTCTTACTTTACCCACAGATAGTTATCTTAATGGAGTCTTGCTGCTTCCGATCTAGCATTGATATGACATCTCACAGCAATCATTCAGTGATGGCTTTTTAAAAATACATTTGATCATTTTATTCTTATGCTCTAAATTTTTAGTGGTTTTCCACTACTTTTGGAGGGTGGGGGACTTTTTGCTTGTTTGTTTTAAAATCCAAGGTACCAGACCTTACTCTTCTCCTGTTTCAAAAGAACCTGCTGTTATTTGTTCCAAATTAGCCACATTCCTCTCACAAGCTAGTTTCTGCATCAGGACCTCTGCACATGCTGTTAGCTCTGGCTGAAACTTAGCTTTTTTGGCTTCCTCCTTTCATTCTGGTTCCTACACAAATACAACATTCTCAGAGACTTCTTCTCCAATGATCCCATGTTAATAGCTACCTGCTTCTTCTTGTTGTTCAGTCGCTAAGTCATGTCAGACTCTTCCGGACCCCATGGACTGCAGCAACCAGGCCTCCCTGTCCCTCACTATCTCTTAGAGTTTGCACCAGTCCATGTTTATTGAGACAGCGATGCTACCCAACCATCTCATCCTCTGCTGAGATGGATGGATAGCATCCCTCTTCTCCTTTTGCCTTCAAGCTTTTCCAGCATCAGGGTCTTTTCCAATGAGTAAGCTCTTCACATCAGGTGGCCAAAGTATTGGAGCTTCAGCTTCAGCATCAGTCCTTCCAATGAGTATTCAGGATTGATTTCCTTAGGATTGACTGGTTTGATCTCCTTGCAGTCCAAGGGGCTCTTGGGAGTCTTCTCCAGCACCACAGTTCAAAAGCATCAAATTTTCAATGTTCAGCCTCCTTTATGGTCCAACTCTCACATCCATAGTTGTTACTATTCCTTAACTTCTTATCCTACTTCATGTTTCTTCAGTACTAAATGTAATTTTCACTATTTACTTTATAGTATATATTTTTTCTCCTTTTCTCTTGATTTTCTCTTTTCTACATTGGAATATAAGGTCAGTACAAGGTCAAGATGTATCTCTCTCTTGTTTAAAAGTCTGTCCCTCTTACCTCCAATGGCAACTAGTACATAGTAGATATTCAGTAGATATTTATTGAAAACATAAGTTTAAAAAAATGCCACAAATAATTATAGAGTTTGTGATGAATGGCTCTTATTTTCTTCAGTGTAATTCATTTAAAGCTTAAAGGCTGAGTTTCATAGTATTAAAATACAATTTTGACCTTTCTCTATATCTTCCCCTAAGTCCATTAAGAAGTTGCAGGTTGCCTTTTTATCCTACAAAAATGTGAGTACTTAATGCCTATTTCTTGTGTTTTCATAAAGAAGAAAGTATTTCCTAGATGGAAAGGAACACATAAAATTTCTTTCACCAGACTTCTTCTCCCTAGGAGGAGGAATGACTTAGCTGACGATGAGAGAGAGAAAAAGCACAAGGCCCTATAGCTCTGTACACTGGGGTTTTAGATTCAGGTGGACCTGTCTTCTCACAAGTTTATTTAACACTTTCTCTCCCACAGAGGCAGAGCCTGTCCACAGGCCTGGAATAGAGATAGGAGTTGGGTTGGAAAGGAGATTTTATAGTCATATCTCTAACAGACTACTTAAGTCTTTTTCATTCAGGGGTTTATGGTTTATATTTGGAAATCAGACATTGAGTGCAGGTCAAGAAATATTCTCAGAACTAGTTTTATTAGCATGGAACTTGATATTTAGTTTTTAACCTATCTGATTCCTATATCTGATTTTTCAACCATTTCAGACCTCAGAATGAGAAGAGGACAATTAATTTTTGCTCTTAAAAACCAAACATATATGTTGATTCCCTCTCTGCTATATTGTCACTCACTGTGTACATGGTTGCTTACTCAATATTTAATGACAGCCTTCTAAGTACAGGTGGTGGTGGTTTATTCGCTAAGTCATGTCCAAGATTAATAAAATATGATATGAATATTTTAATAAAATATGGCATTGACTTCATGGAATTAGTGTTCTAGTGGTCACTCAAATCAATTATAATTGACCATATGCTATCATCTAGCTTGATGAATATGCAAAGTACAGAATTCTATTTTTTCAAAAATTAGTTGATTAATATTCTTTCCCATTTTATGACCCTTCACCTTATTACCTCAAGCCGCTTAGGTCAAGGATGTTAATGCAATTCAAGAACCACTAAATATTGATATTATTTATTTATTTCAAAGAAGAAAAAAAGTACATACACAACAAATAAGCAAGAAGTAATCTAAAGTGGATACAAGAACATCAATCCAATCAGAGAGACCAGGAGACAAGTCATCAGTCAGACTTTAATCAGCAGCAATGGATGGTACGAAAAATGAGTAGCATTCTGGGGGTAATCTCTGAGGTGACATACTTTCCTCCAACATCATTTATTTCATCAGTGGCAATAGAGTCAGTGTTCCATTGTGTTAATAACGAACATTTTTTTTTTAAAAGGAAACAGAAAAGGAGACAGGGAGGAAGAAAGGGAAGACAGAATAAAAGGTCAGAGGAGAGATATAAGTGGACTGGAGAGTTTTCTTAGCTGGGATATATTGTGAATGTAATGGCTTGGGGTGGGTGTTGAGGAAAGGGCTAGGTGGGGTGTTAGAGGAATGTTGTAGCATCCAGACAAGACTCTGTAAGCCGTATGGAATTTTTACTCTATTCAAAGAACAAAGCAAAGCCACTGAAAGATTTTATCAAGAAGGATTATGTATTCTAATTGGTACATGTAAAGATCACCTTGGCTGCTGCAAGAATACATTTGATGGAGTATGATTACTATTTCCAGGATATTTTTATTCTAATACCTTATATGCTTTTCAATGGCATGAAAAGAGTGTGAACATGAAATAGCAAGTGGCTTAGAGTCAAGGCAAGCCCCAAGTTCCTTCTCACTGAGGCTTTTTGTTTCTTCCTAAGGGTCAGGGCAGATTCTTAAGTGGCCAAGCCACTGGACAGGCCTTCTCAGAAGATTCCTGAAGGCCCTGAAAGTACGGAGAGACCCAGATGCTCATTTGTGATGTTCCAGGAATAGGACAGTGACAGCTGCTCACCCAACTTTACTGACCATATCAAGAAATATTCAAGAAGACTAAAAACCATATCATGGTACACTGGCAGGAAAACTTGACTGAAGAATACTGGAAAATCTCTGTTTGAGTTCTAGTAGGGAATTGCATTTTGAATACCTCTGTTCCATCCCACAGGTGCCAGGTTGTGTCAACATGATGAGTTTCTTACAGAAACCAAGGATTCTTAAAGATGGATTAGCCAGAACGTTACCATAGTCTTACTGTATCTATTGATTATGGCAGCCATCCTACCGCCATGATAGGAACAGTGTACTACTATGTAAGGTTTGAGGGAGCTCCCAAGATGGTGCTGCCATTCTAAACTGAGAATAATAAGTACCACCCTGACGGTCCCTCCAGAATACTAGGACCTGTAGAACAACCATCATGGAATTTCCAATATCCTCTGGCAAAATATTTGAAACCAATCCTGCCATTCTCCATCCCATTCTAAGAGATTATCAGGAACAATTTTACCAAACTCTAAAGAAATGTAATTAATTTTTTGTTGTTGTTGCTCAGTCACTCAGTCATCTCCAACTCTTTGTCACCCCATGAACTACAGCACTCCAGGCTTCTCTGACCTTCATCATCTCCCAGAGCTTGCTCAAACTCATGTCCATTGAGTCGATGATGCCATCAAACCACTTCGTCTTGTTCGCCCCTTCTCCTCCTGCCTTCAATCTTTCCCAACATTAGGGTGTTTTCCAAGAGTCAGCTCTTCGCATCAGGTGACCAAAGTACTGGAATTTCAGCTTTAGCATCAGTCCTTTCAGTGAATATTAAGGATTGATTTCCTTTGGGATTGACTGGTTGGATCCTCTTGCTGTACAAGCAACTCTCAAGAGTCTTCTCCAGAACCACAGTTCAAAAGCATTAATTCTTCAACTCTTAGCCTTCTTTATGGTCCAAATCTCACATTCATACATGACTACTGGATAAAACCATCACTCTGACTTGACAGACCTTTGTCAGCAAAGTAATGTTTCTGCTCTTTAATAAGCTGCCTAGGTTGGTCATAGCTTTTCTTCCAAGGAGCAAGCATCTTTTAACTTCATGGCTGCAGTCACCATCTGCAATGATTTTAGCACCCCCCCCAAAATAAAGTTTCTCACTGTTTCCATTATTTCCCCATCTACTTGCCATAAAGTGATGGGACCAGATGCCATGATCTTAGTTTTCTGAATGTTGAGTTTTAAGAAAGCTTTTTCACTCTCCACTTTCACCTTCATCAGGTGGCTCTTTACTTCCTCTTCACCTTCTGCCATAAGACTGGCATTATCTGCATATCTGAGGTTATTAATATTTCTCCCGGCAATCTTGATTCCATCTTGTGCTTCCTCCAGCCCAGCGTTTCTCATGATGTACTCTGCATATAAGTTAAATAAGCAGGGTAACAATATATAGCCTTGGCATACTCCTTTTCCTATTTGGAACCAGTCTGTTGTTCCATGTTCAATTCTAATTGTTGCTTCCTGACCTGCATACAGGTTTCTCAGGAGGCAGGTCAGGTGGTCTGGTATTCCCATCTCTTGAAGAATTTCCCACAGTTTGTTGTGATCCACACAGTCAAAGGCTTTGGTATAGTCTATGAAGCAAAAGTAGATGTTTTCTACTACAAGAATAAAAGGAATTCTCTTGCTTTTTCTATGATCCAACAGATGTTGACAATTTGATCTCTAGTTCCTCTGTCTTTTCTAAATCCGGCTTGAACATCCGGAAGTTCTCGGTTTATGTACTGTTGAAGCCTGGCTTGGAGAATTTTGAGCGTTACTTTGCTAGCATGTGAGATGAGTGCAATTGTGTGGTGATTTATTTCTTAAACATCAGGAATTTATGATACTTTTCTTGCAGATGGTGACAAGCTTTCTCACTTCAGCAATTTTCAAAAGGTAGTTTTTAAATGAAGGACTCATTTTCTTAATCAGACCAAGACACTGCATGAACCAGCCATGACCTTGCCTCGTAGCCCTGTTTACATGGATAGACATTAGAAGTCTTATCCCTCCTAGTTTTACATCCTTACGATGCTTTGCATATCTATAATCTAACCCTATCCATCTCTGCTTCCCTGCGTTTGTGCCACTATACCCTTCACTTATGTAAATAATCCTCTCTGCCATAAGCTACCTAGAGCTGTGGGTTTGCCCAACACTTCTGATAGCACAGCAGGCTCTAGAAGTGAGGAGGAAGGTGAAAAAAGTAAGTCTTGATTTAGGGAGGCACACTCATATAAGCTGCTTCTCTGCTTTGCACTTTACTCTCATACCCAAAGTCTCCACTCTAGGAGAACAGGTCATAGCAATGAAGGGATTTCATGTTATAAATTTTGTGCTCAGAAGTCCTAGAGAAAATCACTGTGATCACTCTGTATGTAACACCCCTGACTGTTTTGCAATTCTCCCATTGGTCAGATATCTCAGATACCTTGGGTTTTCTTCAATTTTAAAATCACTGGCATCTGGAAGTCTCTGATGCCTCTTTTTATGGATAAAAGATTCACTAACGTACAAATAATAGCATAGCTCAGATGGCTTGCTTTCTGGAAAATTACTAACTTGTACAAAAGATATTGAAATCCATTCCTGAATCTCTCAGACTAACATTCTGGGAATAAACATTTCAGTACTAAATATCTACATCAAATAACTTTCTGTGAGTATAGAATAAAATGGATTGTGAATTTGTGTGTGTACTCTAGTGACCTAAGTAATAAATTTAATAAAAGGCCTGGTAGTGGTGTAAAACCTATAAATTGAATTAAACATACCAAATTTCTCTTCACTGAAAAGGCAATTTGGGTATTGCTCTCACTCTCTCCCTTATAGAAGGAAGAAACATTCATTACTATCATTAAGGTTGCTTCTGAAGAAGTTTGAATATGAAATATTTATCCCACTCATTGGACTTTATCCTTCATGGATAATACAGATTGATTCATTGCTATAACTTGTGTTTCTAGTCAATTAAACTTTCCAGTACTCTTGCCTTGTGGCTGAATATGCACAGAAGAATAACTTTTGAAAGAAGAAAAATTAAATAACTCCCACTGAGGTTTATTTTTCAAAATTCGTTAAAAAGTAACTAATTTCTGATGCTGTACCAAAACTCTTAGAAAAATATGTTCTCTCTAACAAACCCCAAGACTGTGCGGCTCAACTACCACTTTTATACTCAGTGAAAAAAATCATAAAACAAACCATGATAGTAGAGCTCCCTACTAAGCGATATTTGAGAAGTGGTTGCCATGGTTGCTGTAATAGTAAATCATCTCTGAAATAAGCTGCTATATTTGGGGTATTCATCCCACTTCTCCCTTCCTCTAACATTCTTAGATTTCATTTGATGCCTCTGACCAAAGGGCAAGAGGAAATGCACTCACTGGATTTAAACAACCCTGTTCTCATTCCCCAAATCTCAAATATGGCATATGAGATAATTGTTCTGTCACATAAACTAAAGCAGAGGAACAAAGACTGTAAATGTAACTAAATTCCTATGCTTGATCCACAAAGCTTGAGTAATAAGAAAACTCAAAATGCATTAAAATGAAGATGTTGATGATTAGCCAGGTATAACTGGAATTCTGCACAATTACATTTCATACATGGATGACAGGGCAAAAGGAAATCGTTCATATCAAAGTTAAAGAAAAGAAGGCATAATATTCTATAATAATGATGTTTATGAACATTGAAAATAAAGCATTATTTTAAATCTGTATATCCTACAACCTGATCTAAATTATAAGTTTCCTGAAAACACAGCTCATCCTTTACATTTCTTTTATCCTTTTATTGTACTACCTGTCCCATAGAAATCATTCAGTAAAATATAACTTTTCCTAAGACTGATAAAGCTATCTTACACTAACAAAGAATTTTAGAGCCAGGGATTTCCCTGGGGTCTAGTGGTTAAGACTCCATGTTTCCACTGCAGGAGGCATGGGTTCAACCCCTGGTTGGAGAATTAAGGATCCCACATGCTGTGTGGTGTGGCCTAAATAAATAAACAGATAATGTGAAGGAGTCACTTAGGAAAAAAGGTTTTGGGAGGCAGAAGATATCCTGAAAAACAATTAGCACTAACTTCACCTTCATAGATGTGGAAATTGTGACTCAGAATACCTCCTCACCTTCTCAAGGTCAAATACTAGTCTATCATAGATCAAGGACTGAAATCAGGATTTCCATTTCCTAATCTATTGCTCTTTCTAAAGCAGTCTATCCAATCTCATCACCTTATATGAAATAACTATACTGAGCAGTCATAATATCACCTTATATAATGTGCATAATATACATATTATGGCTTGAACAAAATATTTGAGGCTAAACAATGTGCCAGCTGCTATGTAGACAGCAATGAGTAAGTCAAACTCCCTTCTCTAAAGAAGTTTACAGCCTGACAGAGATGATAACCTATATATAAGCAATGGCTTTCCATTGCCTAAGAAATAAGACAATATTCTCTAAAACAGCATAAAAGAATGGCCAAAATAATCTTTAAAAATTGAACAAAATTGGAGGACTTGCACTTTCTGGTTTCAAAACTTACTACAACACTATGGTAATCAAGGTAGAGTGGTACTTGTATAAGGATAGACACAGATCACTGGAAAAGAGTTAAAAGTTCAGAAATAAATCGTTGCATTTATGGTCAATTGATTTGTGATAAAGGTGCTATGGCAATTTAATAGGGAAAATAGTTATTACCACAAATCATGTTGGTACAATTGGATATACACATTCACAAGATGAATTTAAACCTTTACTTCAAATTATGTACAAGCATTAAATAAAAATGAAACATAGAGCAAAATATAAGTGTTAAAACTCTAAAACTCCTAATAGTAAATATAGGAGAAGATCTATGTATCTTTGGGGTAAGTAAAGATTTCTTAGATATGACAACAAGAGCACAAACACCATCAGAACAAAATGCACAAAGCAGATGTTATCAAAATTAATAACTTCTGTATTCAAAAGAGATAGTCAAGAGAATGAAAAGACAGGCTATAGATTGGCCAGAATTATATGTAAATTCCCTATCCAATAAAAGATTTGTACCCAGAATCAGTGAAAAAAATCTTAAAACTTAGAACCCAAATTACCCAATTAAAAAATAGACAATAGATTTGAATAAGCATTTCATCAATGAAGGCACACAAAGACCAGGAAGCATTCAGATAGTCTATACATCATGACGTTTATTAGAGAATGCAGATATTAACTGGAATGTGATATAAGTTGATGCCCAGTAAGGTGCTATCATAAAAAAGATAGATAAAGAATGTCAAGGTTGTGGAGAAACTATAACCCTCAAATATTGCAGATGAGAATGTAAAATAGTATAGACATTTTGGAAAAAATTTGACAGTTTCTTAAAATGTTAAATGTAGAGTCACCTTATATCCCTCCCAGAAGCGCCCATCTTAAGCATATCGCTATCCATATACTCAATGTATTGGGTTTAATTTATCTAGTTATGTTCCTGTAAACAGTAGAGTATAAGCTCATTAGAGTATAAGCTCTCTAGAAACAAAGGCATATGTCTCATTTATCTTTGTTTCCATTCTCAGTGCTCAGTACATATAGTAGTTTTTCAATAAATATTTGTTGAATTAAAACCTACACATTAAGGTGTAATGAATTCAAAGAAGTCAGTAATAAATATCTTTAGTGAAGGCACAGAGACTCAATAGACTTGCTTGGGAAAATCAGACAAGGACGAACAAGGGTTATTCAGGTAAATGAAGCAGAAATCCAGGTTGAGGGGCAAGTGTGACTCAACATCTCAGGGACAGAACCTAAGAATCAACCTAGGACCCTAGGTTCTTGATCCAGGGTTTTCTCTCTTTCAATTCAGTTCAGTTCAGTCGCTCAGTCGTGTCTGACTCTGCGACCCCATGAACTGCAGTATGCCAGGCCTCCCTGTCCATCACCAACTCCCGGAATCCACTCAAACCCATGTCCATCGAGTCAGTGATACCATCCAGCCATCTCATCCTCTGTCGTCCCCTTCTCCTCCTGCCTTCAATCTTTCCCAGCATCAGGGTCTTTTCAAATGAGTCATTTCTTCACATCAGGTGGCCAAAGTATTGGAGTTTCAGCTTCAACATCAGTCCTTCCAATGAACACCCAGGATTGGTCTCCTTTAGGATGGACTGGGACTCTCAAGAGTTTTCTCCAACACCACAGTTTAAAAGCATCAATTCTTAGGCGCTCACCTTTCTTTATAGTCCAGCTCTCACATCCATACATGACCACTGGAAAAACCATAGCCTTGACTTGATGGACCTTTGTTGGCAAAGTAATGGCTCTGCTTTTTAATATGCTGTCTAGGTTGGTCATAACTTTCCTTCCAAGGAGTAAGCGTCTTTTAATTTCATGGCTGCAGTCACCATCTGCAGTGATTTTGGAGCCCAGGAAAATAAAGTCAGCCACTGTTTCCACTGTTTACCCAACTATTTGCCATAAAGTGATGGGACCAGATGCCATGATCTTAGTTTTCTGAATGTTGAGCTTTAAGGCAACTTTTTCATTCTCCTCTTTCACTTTCATCAAGAGGCTCTTTAGTTCTTCTTCACTTTCTGCCATAAGGGTGCTGTCATCTGCATATCTGAGGTTACTGATATTTCTCCTGGAAATCTTGATTCCAGCTTGTGCTTCCTCCAGCCCAGAATTTCTCATGATGTACTCTGCATATAAGTCAAATAAGCAGGGTGACAATATACAGCCTTGACGTACTCCTTTTCCTATTTGGAACCAGTCTGTTGTTTCATGTCCAGTTCTAACTGTTGCTTCCTGACCTGCATACAGGTTTCTCAAGAGGCAGGTCAGGTGGTCTGGTATGCCCATCTCTTTCAGAATTTTCCAGTTATTGTAATCCACACAGTCAAAGGCTTTGGCAAAGTCAATAAAGCAGAAATAGATGTTTTTCTGGAACTCTCTTGTTTTTTGATGATCCAGTGGATGTTGGCAATTTGATCTCTGGTTCCTCTGCCTTTTCTAAAACCAGCTTGAGCATCTGGAAGTTCACGGTTTATGTATTGCTGAAGCCTGGCTTGGAGAATTTTAAGCATTACTTTATTAGCATGTGAGATGAGTGCATTTATCCAGTAGTTTGAGCATTCTTTGGTATTGCCTTTCTTTGGGATTGGAATGAAAACTGACCTTTTCCAGTCCTGTGGCCACTGCTGAGTTTTCCAGATTTGCTGGCATATTGAGTGCAGCACTTTCACAGTGTCATCTTTCAGGATTTGAAATAGCTCTTTACCTTTGCTAAACTCTTACTATTATATATTTTTTCCATTCTTATTATTATATGTATTTATATTTGTATGTATTCTAGAAGTGTGGAGATGCTGAGTGGGATATAGCCCTGGCGGAAGCTTGCCAAGTAAAATTGTGATGGATTATAATAGTAATGGTTAAAACATTGTGGGTTTTTTGTTTTTTTTGGCATAATGCACTGTGCTGAGTATATTATACACGTGATTTCTATTGATCATCTCAGCCTCCTAGAATTTACATATGAAAAATCAGGCCCATAAAACTTAAGAAAATTGTTCAGTGTCACTTAACTAGTAAGAACTAGTGTTCAGGGCTGCATGATTCATAAATCCATGCAGTTACATGTCATATTATACTGCAACCCACTCCTCCCTGTCTACTGCTCAGTTTACTGCTTGTGTTTTAAATCATTTGGTTTATAAATATTCTTTTTAATGCTATTTCTCATGTTTCTGTAGTGAAAGTAATGAATACGTCAGAGAATAATATTAATAAATATCTCCCAATGCAATTACTTAATTGGTACCATTTGATACAAATTCTTGAACAGTTTTGCTATCAGACTTTGTCTTATAAAACTGTAAAAAAAAAAAATTAGTGTTTTAGAACAGTTAGCTCTAGCAACATATCTTGAAATATAAATTGGCATACTAATTAAAATATATCATTTATGGGTTTTTAGAGAGTATTTTTGTTCTAAAACAGAAGCAAAAGCAAAAGAATAGAATAAACTGACTATATCAAATTCATTAATCTTAAGGACACTTAAATGAGAAAGTTTAATTATGTAGCCAAGAAACTTAAGTTTACCTTTATGGGATGAGAAAAAAAAAGTGCTCTCTAAGCCAATTAAGAGTACAAACATAATTTCAGGGCAAATGCTCAGCTTAACACTTGAGAATAAAAGGCTTCCTGATAAGCATTAATGGGCTAGTTACAAGTGATCCTTATCAAGTACAACAAATGTTGAGTCTCATCATTGTGTTGTGTCTGGATCCTCCTAGCCTTTTCTCTTTCAGGCCCGCTCTCAGCCTCTAAGCCATGTAACCATCAGAAGAGACAAGCAGATGTTTGCACATCATTTTTCACTTAGTCTTGTAGTACTTGTCTGAGCTTTGCTTGATAGAGCCAAATTCTAACCTACTTACCCATTCTCTCATGTCAAGCCTCACTACAATTAAGGGCTGGGGAGTTGACACTACTTTTCAATTTACAGACAAGGCTTCCCTACTTGATTACCATCCAGATTCTGTCTGTAGTGCTGTTATCTCATATAAAGGCAGAAAAGCATCTCTTTTTGTTTTTCTTTCCCCCCAAAGTCTCAAATTTAGGAGTACTTCAGTCAGAACTATATTTATTCCTTAAGAAGTTCTCAGATAGGAGGTTCATCAACATATCTAGTTGGCAAATGTATTATTGAAAGTTTAACTGCATGTTATGTGTGGTTGAAGGTAACAGAATGTCATTTTCATAAAATCATTAGTATGGTCCTAATTATAAAGCTTTACCCGAACTATTGACTCTTGACAGAAGATGTCCTCCTTTTAAAAGATTCTCAATATTTCCACTGGACACATATATTTTAAATGTGAAGTGAACCTTTCTTGTGTTCCACAATGACCCAGATCATTATCATGAATGATTTCCATAAAAATTAACAACCTATCAAGAATAACAGAAAATGTATTTACTGGATATCTGACATAGTTAGTGCATGAGGAGTTGCTAGGAAAATCAGCACATCCACATTCATCACCAAACTCAAATTCAGAAGACATTGGTGATGATTACATTTAGGAAATGAGCCTCAAAACCCCTTTTGTATCAGCAGTAATCTTTTGACATAAAATTTTCCCTATTATTGGAAAATGGTTTTAGTAGTAGTAATTAAATTTTTAAATTTACTTAACCATGATATTTCTTACTGCTCTCCTCTCTACACTCTTACAGCCTCACAAAAGGATATTGTTTTCAGTCACATAGTTATCTTGTACTTTCTACTGTATGATTGGAGAAATTTTATTATATTAGAAAATGGTGAATTTGGGGTTCAAAGTGGAAAAGAGTTACTGATGGGTTTCAACTACTGAATAATAGCTTCATGCCTTCATATATTCTTTGTAAAGTAACCATATAATCACAAATCAAGTATTTTATATAATTATGAATAGGGAGAAATTGTCACCAGAGATGGTTTATTAATATATGTGTGTGTGTGTGTGTGTGTGTATATATATATATATACACATATATATAGCTATATATATATGTGTATATATATATATGTGTATATATATATGTATATATATATATACACACATACATATAGCATATATATATGCTACAGAAAAAATCACAGAGGCTTTATTCAGAGACAGAAACAAAACTAGAAGCAAATCCACACTGCTTTGGCCCCAACATCCAATTCTGAGGGCTCAAGGAGTTTGAGCTTTTATTTAATCAATGACAGACCCCAAACATTAGCATGTCTTCTTTTCTGCTGTCTCAAAATATCTTCTCTTTTATATTGTACCATTACCCTGATATTTTAAAAAGACATTAAAGGTATAAACTGTAACTAGAAAAGACTTTATTAATCATCTAGTTCAACAATCACATTTTACAGATAAGGCAACTGAGGCTGGGGAAGGGGACTTGCTGAAGCAATCAAATGGCTTGTCAAACCCCACTACATACTTTGACCTCAGTGCAGGTCTTAAGTCTAATTCAAAGTAACCTCTTTAAACCAACTCTTTAAGAATAAGGGGTACAAAGAAGAGAATACTTGTATCAACTTTAGGTTTTTTTCTATTTCCCCCAAACGTTGTTTATTTATGAAAGATCAATGTTTGAATCATTGGCCTCTAATTCTTTCTCTAACATGAAAGGGTAATAGCAACAGACAAAAAGCAGTGACAACTTCTGCTCATGGAGAACCTTGACCAGTCCCCCATGATTTACCTTTCTCAGGCTTCTTTTTGACCTAATTATTTACTTTATTACTACAAGGGAAGTCAGAAATGCCAATAATTATCTGTCCATTTTGAATGCAGAGTTCCGAAGAATAGCAAGGAGAGACAACAAAGCCTTCCTCAGTGATCAATGCAAAGAAATAGAGGAAAATAATAGAACAGAAAAGACTAGAGATCTCTTCAAGAAAACTAAAGATACAAAGGGAATATTTCATGCAAAGATGAGCAAAATAAAGTACAGAAATGGTATGGACCTAACAGCAGGAGATGTTAAGAAGAGGTGGCAAGAATACTTGGAAGAACTATACGAAAAAGGTCTTCACGACCCAGATAAACATGATGGTGCAATTGCTCACCTAGAGCCACACATCCTAGAATGTGAAGTCAAATGGGCCTTAGGAAGCATTACTACAAACAAAGCTAGTGGAGGTGATGGAATTCCAGTTGAGATATTTCAAATCTTAAAAGATGATGCACTCAATAGGCCAGCAAATCTGAAAAACTCAGCAGTGGCCACAGGACTGGAAAAGTTAGTTTTTATTCCAATCCCCAAAAAATACAATGCCAAATAATGTTCAAACTACTGCACAATTGCACTCATCTCACACGCTAGCAAAATAATGCTCAAAATTCTCCAAGCCAGGCTTCAACAGTACATGAACCATGAAGTTCCAGATGTTCAATCTGGATTTAGAAAAGGCAGAGGAACCAAAGATCAAATTGCCAACATCTGTTGGATTATTGAAAATGCAAGAAAGTTCCAGAAAAAACATCTATTTTTGCTTTATTGACAACACCAAAGCCTTTGACTGTGTGGATCACAACGAACTATGGAAAATTCTTAAAGAGATGGGAATACCAGACCACCTGACCTGCCTCTTAAGAAATCTGTATGCAGGTCAAGCAGCAACAGTTAGAAAAAGCTGGAATCAAGATTGCTGGGAGAAATATCAATAACCTCAGATATGCAGATGACACCATCCTTATGGCAGAAAGTGAAAAAGAACTAAAGAGCCTCTTGATGAAAGTGAAAGAGGAGAGTAAAAAATTGGCTTAACACTCAACATTCAGAAAACTAAGATCATAACATACAGTCTCATCACCTCATGGAAAATAGATGGGGAAACAGTGGAAACAAGGGCAGACTTTTTTTGGGGGGGCTCCAAAATCACTGCAGATGGTGACTGCAGCCATGAAATTAAAAGACGTTTGCTCCTTGGAAGAAAATCTATGACAACCTAGACAGCATATTGAAAAGCAGAGCCATTACTTTGCCAAAAAAGGTCCGTCTAGTCTAAGCTATGGTTTTTCTAATAGTCATGGATGGATGTGAGAGTTGGACTATAAAGAAAGCTGAGTGCCGAAGAACTGGTGCTTTAGAACTGTGGTGTTGGAGAAGACTCTTGAGAGTCCCTTGGACTGCAAGGAGATCCAACCAGTCAATCCTACAGGAAAGCAGTCCTGAATATTCATTGGAAGGACTGATGTTTAAGCTGAAACTCCAATGCTTTGGCCATCTGATGCAAAGAATAGACTCATTGGAAAAGTCCCTGATGCTGGGAAAGATTGAAGGCTGGGAGGAGAAGGGGATGACAGGATGAGATGGTTGGATGGCATCACCACCGCGATGGACATGAGTTTGAGTAGGCTCCAGGAGTTGGTTATGGACAGGGAAGCCTGGTGTGCTGCAGTCCTTGGGATCACAAAGATTCAGACATGTCTGAGCAACTAAACTGAACTGATCTGCCCATTCTACTTCCATGGATAGCTCAGGAATTAGATCCCCAAGTTTAAATCCTGGTCATCAATATAGGAGGCGTGGCATGCTGAATCCTATGTGACTCTGTGACCTCATAGACTGTGGCCCACGAGACTCCCCTGTCCAGGAATTTTCCAGTCAAGAATTCTAGAGTTGCCATTTCCTATTCCAGGGCATCTTCCCGACTCAGGGATCAAACCTGCATCTCTTGTGCCTCCTGCATTGGCAGGTGCATTCTTTGCCACTGCACCACCTGGGAATCTCCCAATATAGCAGAAAAGTTCTATGTTATCCATATTCTATAAATATAGAAATTGAAGGGTCTGAAGTCACATAGCTAGTGAGAGGTGGCCTCATAATTTGAGCAGGCAAGCTATTTACAAAGCCTCATACTATTCACAACCCCTCCATTCTGTCTCCTTGAAGTTGTAGGTAACAAGACTCATCATTAATTGTCTCACAAGGTTGTTATGAGAGAGCAGTGAATTTATAAAATTTGGATGCACACAGCAGTGTGCCTTGTCCAGGGAGGGAGCTATCAATGCTGGTTCCTGTCAACACGTCAACATTTGTAACCACCACTCTCTATGCCTCCACTTCCTTTAGATAAAACACTAGTTGTTAAATCTCCTTTAGCTTTTACTTTATCCTCTCAAAATCTAATTGGGTCTTTCCATATTTGGCAAAGAAGAAGAAAAAAAGAAGGTGACACAAATGCATGCAGGTGTCTGAGTAGTTAAAATGGCAGGTGAAGCAATGCAGTCCAGTATCTCCCTAGCTTTGTAAAATTTGGGAGGATTAAACTACAAAAAGGTTGCTCCTTGGTGCCTGGAACTAAAGGACCTGTAGAGGCTATGGAGCACTTGTGGCATATACATAATCTTAACTTAGAAGCACCAGTAAAAGCAGCCTTTCCTTGCATGGATTTGCATACCTGATGTTGATAAAAGTATAAAGCTCATCAGTACATTTGTGGAGGCTCTCATGATCAATTTTACAGAAAAATATTCCAGCCATCATAGATTCGAGAAACGCACCCAAATTCAATGTTATCCCACCAGGCAATAGACACAAATTTTCTCATATTATACGATTTTTCTAGTAGAAGAGGTTTACTAACAAGCAAGTCAAGAGATGATGATAAAAGCATTAGAAATAATTGGATTGTCCAAAAAGCTCATCTGGGTTTTTCTGCAAGATGTTAAGTGAAAAGTGAAAGTCATTCAGTCATGTCCGACTTTTTGCAACCCCATGGACCATACCATCCATGGAATTCTCCAGGCCAGAATACTGGAGTGAGTAGCCTTTCCCTTCTCCAGGGGATCTTCCCAACCCAGGGATCAAGTCCAGGTCTCCCCCATTGCAGGCGAATTCTTTACCAGCTGAGTCACCATGGGAGCCCAAGAATACTGGAGTGGGTAATCTATCTCCTCCAGGGGATCTTCCCTGCCCAGGAATTGAACCAGGGTCTTCTACATTGCAGGAGGATTCTTTACCAACTGAGATACCAGGGAAGCCCATAAAATGTTAGTGAAAGTTACTCAGTCGTGTCCGACTCTTTGCAACCCCATGGACTATACAGTCCATGGAATTCTCCAGGCCACAATACTGGAGGAGGTAGCCTTTCCCTTCTCCAGGGGATCTTCCCAACCCAGGGATTGAACACAGGTCTCCTGCATTGCAAGTGAATTCTTTACCAGCTGAGCCACAAGGGAAGCCCTTAAGATGTTAAGGAAAACCCAATGAATTTTTTGGCCAACCCAATACTAACTTTATTATCTCTTTTACATTTCATGACTTACAAATATAAGCAAAAGTTCATCAGGCAAGGTTAATATGCTGCATTAACAATTTGGGAATTAAATGAACCAGGGATGCCAAAAGCCAGGAGCTGTCATGGTCCTGCGGACTCTTTGGCAACATGATGTATCAAGATGTCACCCTTGCCTCTAATGAGTTAAGTTCTCCACATCCTGACGCTGATTGTTCCATGACAGAAAGAAGTCCAGCCTTTCTGGCTAGTTTATAATCTCAGCATCTCCTGAAGAACAGGCACTTTGGCAGACACTGGCATCTCCTTGACAGCCCCGGAGAGGAAGGCTGAGATCTAGAGAAACTAGGAAAATGAGTTCTTCTTTTGCCTTACATGCTGTCTCTCAGGTGGGCAGGGCAGACTGAGTCTGTTTGCAGGAAGGTTATGAATCTTTAATCTGGTTTTTTCTGTGTGTGTCAGTCTGCTGCTGTATTCCATAATTAAATCAGGGGAGTTGGAGTAATGACTTTGAGTCAAGGCGATGGACACAGAGCAAGCTCTTTGGTTGTCTCTAAAATTCTTTAAACAAATGTGTGTCCATTTCTCTCTGGACTGACAGGGAACCTACTGCACTTTTACAGGTTCACTCCTGTTCTCTCTCCTTCCTGCCTTTTGCACATGATCACATGCATATTCAGGGAAAGTCTTTTCTGTCATGGTCATACCTGAGAATTAATGCAGAGGCACAGATTTTTCTAAAATACAAATAAAAAGGCAGTCCAGACTACGTTCAACTTACTTGACACTGTGATGAGTTGTTTGGACTCTGATTTCCACTAAGGTGACCAGTAAAACACAGATAGAAATGTGTGTGTATATATGCATGAGCACATATCCATGTTTTTCAATGTATGTGTATGAATGTGCATGAATAAATTAGCATATGTTGGATTAAAATACACAAATAGAATTAAAAGATAACCAAGAGCATTTTCTAAAGGCTTTATTCGCCTATAGGTTTAGTCATCTTATTCTGTTTTTAAATTTAACAAACAATAATCATGTTACTGATTTCAGAATTAATGAATACATGCATTTGATAAGCCCTTTAGAAAAGGGAACACCGGAGTCTATCACCTTATGAAAGTCAGGATTTTTTGGAGGTTATGAATGGATGGATTTAAATTGGTCCTCAGCTCATGAGTCAAGAACATAAGCAAAAATGTCAATTACATCAGGGCATCAGGCTGATTGCAAAGTCCCCTAATAAATATGAATAAGATGATTTTACTTATTTATTTTGCTCCTGCTGCTGCTATTGGGGAAGATGACAGCCTAATCATGTCTGCTAAGCACCGGGCTGTGAGTTTACATTAAGCGGCATGTGCTCTGTCATTACTGCACGGTTTGGAGGGATAATGGTCTTGTCTAAACTATACCACAGGCAGAGACCATTTCTGGAAGACATTCAGCTATTCAAAAATTTTCTGCATCCTTTACAATTTTCTGGCAGTTTCAATGTGATTAATCACAATGAGGAAGAGGAAAAATATATATATTTTGTACACCACGTAACTTGCTGAGTTACCTTGACTGTCATCTTCCTCCCTACCAAGCAGGCCGATTCTCTCTCCAGGTTTATGGCCCACTGAGATCAGCACCAAGGTTTACGGAGACTCAGTTCAGATCAGTTCAGTTTCTCAGTCGTGTCTGACTCTTTGTGACCCCATGAACTGCAGCACACCAGGCCTCCCTGTCCATCACCAACCCCAGAAGCCTACCCAAACTCATGTCCATTGAGTTGGTGATGCCATCCAACCATCTCATCCTCTATTACCCCCTTCTCCTCCTGCCCTCAATCTTTCCCAGCATCAGGGTCTTTTCCAATGAGTCAGCTCTTCGCATCAGGTGGCCAAAGTATTGGAGTTTCAGCTGAGACTAGTCTCCCTTTAATCATCCATCTCATGCTGGATTCTGACCATTGTTTCATGATTTAGACAGCATGTGTGTCCTAGACCAATAGCCATGATTTACCATAACCCATTTCTAAATTCTAAGCTGAATTATCTGCCTGGTAACCTGAGTCTTCCCTTGTGGCTCAGCCGGTAAAGAATCCACCTGCAATGCAGGAGACCTGGGTTCAATCTCTGGGTTGGGAAGATCCTCTGGAGAAGGGAAAGGCTACCCATTTCAGAATTCTGGCCTAGAGAATTTCATGGACTATACAGTTCATGGGGTTGCAAAGAGTTGGACACGACTGAGTGACTTTCACTTCACTTTAATCTGGGTCTTCCAGACCATAGCCTACTCTTGTCCTTGTCAACTTTCTCTCTAGTGATGGGAGCTGTGTTCCTCAAGGAAAATGTATTCACTGAAGCTTCGCCTCCTTTTCTGGAAGATGTTACTAATCCTATTTGCTTACATTCCAAGCAAGATTTTTGTTTCTGACCCAGAAGTTTGTCCTGTTTCCCTTTAGGATCATCCTGTTCCTATTTATTTAGTACTTACTCTGTTCCTAGTCACTATATTAGATTTAAATGTATTTGTACATAAATACGTATCATTAAGAGGAAAGAATACAGAATATTTATGACTATAGGCTTTGGATTCAAACAAACACGATTCAAATCCCAGCTCTGCCACGTGTATCCTGTGTGACTCTGGGCTAGTCACTTAACCTCTCTAAGTTTCAAGTTTTTCAGCTGTAAAATTGAGATAAGAAAATACCTAGCTTGCTACATTCCATAAGAACTAAGTTAATACATATAGAATGCGCTAATAACAAAGCCCAGTAGCATAGAAATTAAATAGTAAATGTGCTCAGTTGCTAAGTCATGTCCAACTCTTTTGCAACCCCATGGACTGTAGCCCACCAGAGCCTGTTGGCGATGGGGTTTTCCATGCATGAATACTGGAGTGTTGCCATTTCCTCCTCCAAGGGATCTTCGCAACCCAGGGATCAAACACCATGTCACCCTGTGTCACCTGCATTGGCAGGCAGACACTTTACCACTGAGCCATCTGGGAAGCCAAACAGTAAAAGGCTGATATCTGAATCTATTACCATGAATATCACAATAATTTCTTTTAATGCATAAACTGTGATAATCAATCAATCCTGGAGCAAAGAACAACTGAAGGTAGCATAGTTGCAGAAAGTCTGGTGGCAGAAAGCAAAATCTAATACGCTATAAAAATCACAGTAGTAATAATGTGTGTATGTGTTAGTTGCACAGTTGCATCTGACTCTTTGTGACCTGATGGACTGTAGCCTGCTAGGCTCTTTTGTCCATAGAATTCTCCAGGCCATTCCCTTCTCCAGGGGATTTTCTTGACCCAGGAACAAACCCAGGTCTCCCACACTGCAAGCAGATTCTTTACTGTCTGAGCTACCAGGGAATAATATTAACAGCTAATGTTATTGAGCACTTACTAAGTTCCAATAGCAATACTGTATATAATATACTACACTTATTTTGTAAAAGGGGAATAATGGGAAGAGGGTGAAGGAGTGAAACTGCAGAAAGTGACACTATTAACAGTGGCTGAAATTGAGGAAAATGACTCAAATGTCTCTATTCATTTACTGTTATCATAATGCTATTCTTACCTCTCCTTTACTATTTCACTCACTGGAATTTATCCTGAATATTTTTTTATGTTATTGACATTATTCAGTAGAAACAAACAAAAGTTATAAGTACAATGAAGTTCACTGCAGCATTAATTGCAATTAAGTGTATTGTAGGCTGATCCTTTAACACTGAGCCACCAGGGAAGAAATATTTAATACTGAAAAATGTCCACAAGTTTCTACCCCTCCCCGCAGTCAAGCCCTTTGCAATGTGACTTTCCAACTCCAACATCAAGAAATGGAGCTGTGGGACTTCCCTGGTGGTCCAGTGGCTGAGACTCCGCACTCCCAATGCAGAGGGCTTGGGTCCGATCCTTGGTCAGGGAACCAGATTTCACATGCCATAACTAGGAATTCTCATGAAGCAATTAAAAGATCTTGCATGCTGCAATGAAGATCTGGCATGCCACAACTAAGACCTAGCACAGCCAAATAAATAAATACATAAATATTAGAAAAAAAAAAAAAAGAAATGGAGTTGTACTTACTTCCTCACCCCTAGAATCTGGGCTGGCTTCGGGCTTAGTTTTGGCCAATATAAAACGGTGAAAATGAGTTTACCCAGTTCCAACCCAAGCTCTTGTTGTTGTTTAGTCACTAAGTTGTGTCTGACTCTTTGCGACCATAGATTACAGCATGCCAGGCCTCCCTGTCCCTCACTACCTCCCCGAGCTTGCTCAAACTCATGTCCATTGAGTCGATGATGCCATCCAACCATCTCATCCTCTGTTATCCTCTTCTCCTCCTGCCTTCAATCTGTCCCAGCATCAGGGTGTTTTCTAATGAGTTGGCTGTTCACATCAGGTGGCCAAAGTATTGGAGCTGCAGCTTCAGCATCAGTCCTTCCAAGGTATTCAGGGTTGATTTACCTTAGGGTTGACCAGTTTGAACTCCTCGCTGTCCAAGGGATTTTTAAGAGTCCCAAGTTCTTAATTTGGTCCAAGGTCAGTGTGCTAGAGAATGAAAAACTTGTGGCCCAGGCATTCACACTGCTCTAGCTGAAAGCCAGCCAAGTCCCTAAAGCAAAGTCATCTAGCTGACCTGCAATTGACTACTGACTCACGAGAGAGCCCAGCTAACACCGGAAGAACTATCTGGCTCAGCTCAGCTCGCATTACTGACCCACAGCATCAAGGACTAAATAGGTGATTTTATTTTAAGGCACTAAGTTTCAGAATGGTTTACTGACACAAATGTGAAACAATACAACAACAAAATACTAGGCAAGGTTTAAAATGGCAATGATGACATCTAAGTAGAATCACGGATATTTTATAATATTGAGTGAAACTAGACGAATACAAACATTAGTCTGTGTGCAGTAATTGGAATTATGCAAATTTATGTAAGCAAATAAAATGTGGCCTGTAAAAAAGGACATTGCTTTCTAAGGTTGGTAGGATTAAGTATTATGTTATTGTTATTTTTGTTTCTTTTAATATAATAATATTTTCTGATGAAAATATTGTATAGGACATAAAGTCAGAGACATGCTCAATAGTAGGCTATCTTTAATGCTGTGACATTAAATTAGTGAAAAGTACAAACTGAATCATTTACCTCCCTCCCCCAATGAACATGATTATCGAAAAAATGAAATGGTCCAAAAGAAATATTTCAAAAGTGGAAGGAAATCTCTTTATTAGTTAGAAATGAAACTAAAATTCACAGTAGCTTATTTTACTTTCATTATCTGAGTGCTAGAATTTAAAATAAAAATGGCTATTTAAATACTCCATAGATCACAAAACCCATTCTCATAGTGAACAATATTGATAACAACTAAACTCTCATACGGTAAAAGGTTGGCATTTAAATGTTAAAGGTGACTGACCTAAGATAAGAAAGAAACAATTTCGACAATAATTCTAAAAATTACAAGCACCAGAATGGCTCATTCCTTTACTAAATGTAGATGTGCACATCATAAAAGCATTGCCCCAGGAAAATGAAACTGACTTATATGCAAAAACCAAAGAACTGCAATGAAATTCTGAAGGCATGTCCTCGGAAATTTACCCTTGACCAATATATCTCCTTAATCCAGTGGGCTGCTGAAGCACGATGCTGTTTTTCTAGCTGAGTGTGCACATTTGCTGTATTGAGAGGAATGCAGAGCTTGGTGTCCCTCTTGCTTTATGAAGGCAATTTATTTTGACAGTTTCCTCAGCCTCCCCAAAACTGTCAAGCATCCAACATGCTGCAGATTGAACTCTAAGCCCTGTAGTTTGAAGTTGAAAGCAGGGAGGTAGGGACCAATGTCAAAGATAGCAATGCAGAATTTGTGTCTTGCTCCTTTCTTACAAAAGTCAAGAGCTCAGAAATGAATAAATCTGTTCTTTATTTAGGCTTTGTCCATTTCTTTCTCTATCAGACACTTAATGTGTCTCTAAAACCCTTATATATCCTGTTATTTTGACCAGTTCATTTATTTCCCAACTGACACACTTACTTTTCACCTTTTCCAGTCTAACGGCCCTTCCACCTGTCATTGAGTAGCTTCCCTCCCCTCTAAGAAGGCAAGTCAACCTCCCATTTCCATTTCTTCTCTCTCTTCCATATCCAGAACCTCTTCCACTTGGTATGTAGCAGGATGTTGTCTTTTTAGTGAAGCAAACTTCATTGTGATGCCAATGACCTAGTTTGAGGGTTGTTAAAAAATAAACAGCCCTGTGGAACTCATCACTCATTGTAAGGATATTGCAAAGGACATTGTTCATTACATCATACAGCATCGTATTTATGAAGCCTTCTGAAAGAAATGCCTGTCCCATTTTATTAAAAAAAAAACAGCTGTGCTGCTCCTATTTGTCCTGTTTTTACTTATT
This sequence comes from Okapia johnstoni, assembly GCA_024291935.2. Taxonomy (NCBI): domain Eukaryota; kingdom Metazoa; phylum Chordata; class Mammalia; order Artiodactyla; family Giraffidae; genus Okapia; species Okapia johnstoni. The sequence continues at coordinate 9,071,843 of CM044325.1, read as the reverse complement.
TTTGTTTGTTTGTTCACTTTGTTTACTTACAAGAGACATTGTGAATTGTGCAGTCAATATAGTAGATGGTTAACTCAAGCAAAGTGTACAGTTATCAGACCCTGAAGAACTAATCATTGTTCACAGCTCTTCTTTGCCTCCAATCATATTTCTCAGTATTGGTTTATTGTATTTTTGATTGTTATCTGCTGGTTATACTCATGTATCTTTTAGCTAAAATTTATGGAACATTCATTAGGTCCAGCAGAGCTGTAAATACAATGTATGAATTAAGTCATTTTAATCCTCCTTTCAAACATATAAAATAGCTACTATAATTACGTCACTTTGCAGTTAGAAAAAATATGAGATGCAAGGCGATTGAGTAACTACCCTAATGTCACATAGCTAGTGAGTGGAGGAGCTACTCAAACTTAAATTATTTAAGCAAGAAGACAAAAAGAGGAGTTTGTTGCATTTGAGCAAGACATAGGGATGGCTTATCTAAAATGAAGGTGATCCCACTAAGAAAGTAAAATTGCCTTAACCACTTAGGTGACAGAACAATTTTGCTATTCTGTTTGATAACCTGTTGGAGGATTTTCCAAATTTCATGCCGCTAGCTACCCAGGTGGTGCTAGTGGTAAAGCACCCGCCTGCCAATGCAGGAGATATAAGAGACACAGTTTTGGTCCCTGGGTCAGGAATATCCCCTGGAGAAGGGCATGGCAACCAAATCCAGTATTCATGCCTGGAGACTCCCGATCATAGAGGAGCCTGGTGGGCTATGATTCATGGGTCACAAAGAGTCAGACATGACTGAAGCAATTTAGCACACAATAGCTCTCTGTAAGGTCTTAAGAGACTAGCCCAATACCTAGAGTTCACTAGTTCAAAGTTTAGGATTTCTGCATATGCAAGTTAGAGGAGTAAGGTACCACCAGGCAGTCTCCATGCCTTTGCAGATTGTGAATCTTGTGTTACCTATGAGGACTTTTATGTTGGATCACCCTTGAAATCAATGTTGGATTTTGCCTCACTCAGATTTAACATGAGTATGTTTAACAGAGCTCAACCACTGAAATGGACAGCTTCTGTATAAGAGGGCTTGGGGATCTTAGTTTCATTTTGTAACGCTGAATTTTTACTTTTAGCTAATAAAAATTGACTTAAGTTGGATTATATAGAAACTTCTATCTTTAAAAGGTGGTAGCAACATCCTTTTTCAGAGTTTTAAAGGAAAAAATAAATTTTGATCCAGTATGTTTGAGTCCTTTGGACAAATATAAAAATATTTTTTTCTAGGTAAACAATGGAAACAATCCTGAGTAATTTAGGTAGGATAGAAGTTTACTGGAAGAATATGAAGGAACAGACAGAATCAATGACGGACCGAAAAGAAGCCATGAAAATCACTGGAAATTAAGGGAAGATTGATATCTAAAACAACACTCAGCAGCACTACCTTTGGACACTGGGAACTGGTGTTGGTATGGCTGCCAGGACATCCACCTTAGATGCTTCTGCCAGGGCAAGAATCAGTGCTAGAATTTTCTCTCCTAAAGGTTCAGCTCTCATTGGGTTCTGGGAACTACTCATTGTCTTTGGCCTCTCAGGTCTGAGGACAATAGAAGCCACCTGCCATTGCTAGCCTGAGACATACTTTATCATCTCCTGTTGGTTTTTCTTAATCTAGAATTCTTCATAAAGATACCCTTTAATTTTTTTTTTCAATTACTCTCTCTCTCTCTCTTTTTAATATTTATTTATTTGGCTGGGTCAGGTCTTAGTTGCAGCACTTGGGCAACTTTAGTTGTGGCACACAGGCTTAGTTATTTTCCTGCATGTGGGGTCTTAATTTCCAGACCAGGGACTGAAATCATGTCCTCTGTATTGCAAGGTGGATTCTGAACCACTGGACCACCAGGGAAGTCCCTTCAACTACTCTTTTTGTTAGAGTGCCATCTGTGGCAGGAATCATGACTTTACAGGATACACTGTGTGCTAAGAAAGTCAGTTATTGATTTTAACGTGTTCAGTTTCACAAAGTTAATGACTTGTGTTTGTGTCCTGTGAAAGTCTCTCATTTGGACTAAATATTGGAAAACTCTGTAGACTCATTCAGAACTTCAGTTTTTAAAAATGTAACAGTTCAATCCTTGAATATATATTAGGGTGGAAAATATTTATATTGGGTCTGTTGGTTCTGTTGAAAATCAAGTCTACTTTTAAGGGTCTTAGTAGTCATTGCTAATAGCTGAAATGATGCTGTGTTGATACTCTTAAATGCCCAGCTTTATCTCATCTCTTCCCATTCCAGGAAGCTAGATGAATTGAGTTGAATTCTGCAACCTGCCTTATTATGTTTGAGAATAAGCCATGGCTCTGAATTTCAACTTATAAGATATATCTTATAAATTTTAAAGTGGGATTTGTATAATTTTTATAGAAAGTTATCCAGGATTTCATATATCCATATGGATTCTTGTGTCAGTCATTAGTTCCACAGTTGGTAAAAAGAGATTATATGCATATAGGTAGATAGTTAGCTAGCTAGATGAATGAATGAATAAAATTGCATGATCAAGGAAAAATTGGGCCAAACATATTTAGCAGTCATCTTTATCATTAGGAGAAGAGTTTTCAATCTACAAATGTGTGTTGTCATTTTCTAAGATAAGTTATGGTAGATATCGTTCACCAGTTGTGTTTTATTGGTAGGTTATATTTTGGATAGAGGATCATCTCTTAAAATCAGGATTCCATAGGTTTCAAAAAATGATGTTTTGGATATACGAAATATTTTATAGCAATCTTGAGTATAATAGCCTTATTATGTACACTGAATTGTCATCAGAAGATCTGTAAGACCTTAAATGAAAATTCTGACACAACTGGAAATTCCCATGCAATATAGCTGTTTGTAAAGTTTGTACAACTTCTCTTGAAGTGTCTCCAAGGACAGTATATTCTTTACCCAGTTTGGCATCTTTACTTGCTCTCAAGCAACTCTATATTTTATAAATGTTTTTCTTATATTGAGGTATAACGTGGTATTTTATAAATTCTAGCAGTGGTTCAAGCTTTGTCCTTGGAGGAAGACAGAATAAATTTACTCCTTATTTCTCAGCTTCCCTGGGTTCACTCAAATTTTTCCTATGTGTTTTCTAGGTTTCCTCACAAATTTTATCAACCTGGAATCACTCTAGTTTCCCTCTAGTTCTTTAAAAAGTGGCACTTAGGATCACATTGAGTATTCTGGGTGTGGTTGGATCATTGCAGAGAATGAGACTGAAACCTACTGTCATTCAACCTGTTTTTCTTTATAACATCAGAAATTTGCAGTCACATCTCACTGTGATTTCATATTAAGGTTGAGATCAACTCAATGCCCCATGAATGTTTTCATGTGAACTCTTGCCACAGCGTGTCTTCTCTCTCCTATACTTAGGGAATTGATTTTAGAAATCTAAACGCCTACCCCTAAGGTTATGCAGAGCTGAATGTTCTTTTGGTGAATTAATACAATTATACCCTCTAAAGACTTCAAGGAAATAATAATGGTGAGGAACACAATGATCAAAACTGGTCAGTTGCCTCTTAGAGCTTAAAGAATGTTTTAATATATGTTATTTCATTTTATCTCTGTAATCTAGGTAGAAATAGTGGCTATTATGAGCAACAGTGTGAAGATGAAGCAGATGAACATCAAGAAGATGAACATCAACTTGAAGAGGCATTAGAGGTGCTGGTCTATGATACTCAGATGCCTAGGAAGTAGGACAGTATGCCTAGGACTCTCTCTCCTGTTGCCTAATCCAAATGTCTTTCCTAAATCAATACATTTGAGTAGAACATATAAGCCATGTTCTACAAGCCAAAGAATCCTGTTTTGCGTGCTTCAATCAACAGTACCTATAGGCTGGGGAACTGCCTTTTTTCCATTCTGCAGCACTTACTAATTTACCGTGAGTTTATCCAAAGCAAGGCACACACGCCCCAAAGTGGGAATTGCTAAATAGCAAGATCTTCTGTTCTCAGATTCTACTTCATCTCTTTTGAAATATTTTAAATGTAAATTCCTATCTGTAAATATAGACATTAGTCATTAACATGAACACTAGTTATGCTATTTCAGCAGTGATTATTTATGATTTAAAATGACATTTCTGTGTCAAAGATCCAAGGGGAAAAAGTGCCCTCTATTCATTATCCCTTTCACTCAGCCTGAAAGTTTTAAAGAATTTGGGACATGAAAGCTGGAAAATATCTACATATTTGTATTAGCTCCATTCCTCACAAATCAGGGTAGACTTAGTTCTATAGTTTTTTAAAGAACAGATAAAAAAAGATATATGATATCTTTAAAATAATAAGTTAAGAGTCAGAATTCCAGGGCTGGATGAGTGAAAAGGTACTTTAATCATGTTAGGCATGTGAAAAGATACTAGTTTTTTTTTTTTTTGGAAACCAGTTATTAGTTTGAGGGCTGAGAGGTTATTGTATATGTATTTTCAGCCACAACACTGGGACCACTGGGGGTATTTACCCAGGAAATAGGGTCACAGAGAAAATAAATCACTGTCTCAAGAACATGTGCATGCGCACTAAGTCTTTTCAGTCATGTCCAACTCTGTGTGACCCCATGGACTGTAGCCCACCCAGCTCCTCTCACCATGGGGTTCTCCAGGCAAGAATATTGAAGTGGCTTACCATTTCCTTCTCCAGGGGATCTTCCCAACCCAGGGATTGAACCCAAGTCTCTTCTCCCTGCATTAGCAGGCAGGTTCTTTAGCACTAGTGCCACAAACCCTTTTCCTCAAGAACACAGGGAAAACAAGCCTCAGCAGCACAGTTCAACTATCGTCTAGAATTGCTCCCAAGTAGTTAAAAAAAAAATGCACTGGGGGTCACTGAAGCCATCTGTCTCCAGTCTCTACCTATTAGAATCTGAAGTGATAGCCAGTGAAATGAGATAATTTTCCTGATGAAAACCTCCATATATATATTGATAAAAAAATCCATGTCTAGTCCCAGAATAAAAATATTTAAGATATAATCACATGAAGAAGACTTTAAAACATCCATATTAACCAAAGATGCTCTTCTTTTATTAAAACCAAAAGATGATCAGTAAACCCAGTAGTAACAAAATTTTCCAACTTTAGCTTTAGGTAATACTATTTTTATCTAAAACACAAAGTATTGAGATGATGATGGTGCTGGCGATTATATATAATGAAAAAATAAACTAAAATGTGCTTTTTAATGTCAAATCAACTGTCTTTCAAATGTATTTATTTTCTTATTTTAACGATGATAAAATTGTGGTAGATTAAAAACAATCCAGCCATGCCATTTATAGCTTCTCTTATCAAGGTGAAGTCTGTTTACACAAACTTTAATCTGTTATAACCTCTTGAGTTTGTTTTGACCAATAGAATATGGCATCCTCAAACCTTTTCAGAGGTCTTTAGCTCCAAAGGGATTGTACCAGAGAAGTATTGTCCACATTTGGACCTAAAGAAAAGGACAAGATTGTGGAGAATGATCTTGACACCAGGAAAGGATTGGATCTTGGGAGCCTTGAATGATGTTCAATGTATTTCCAATGTGGGACAAGGAAAAAAAAATGTTGACAGAAGGTGGTCTATAGTAGATTGTGACAGTAATGATCCCCCCCCAAAATGATGCTTTCTGGTCTGTAAGCCTTAATGTAGCTCTTCTTAAACTAATTCTTGCCTTGAGTATGAGACACACTCTCTTCCCAATCCAGGAATTGAACTGTGGTCTCCTGCACTGCAGGTGGATTCTTTACCATCTGAGTGATAAGGGAAGCCACGGAACCGTGAGACATCAGCAAACCTCAATAAGCAGATATCTGATGAGTGCCAGCATACTGACATTGCCATCTTGAAATGCTGTTCCTACCAGATGAAGACACTTGAGATGAAAGAGTATGTGGTGAGAGAGCCATTCTAGGCATCCCAGCTGAGTACCAATTAGATGAGTGAGACCTTCTTAGATGCAGCTCCAGGACAGACCTAACATATCCTGACTCCTATACCCTTTGTTGCCTGGCAAGCCAAGATTCGAGATTTGGCCTGCCCCAAATCTTTGACCCTTACTACCCATTTCTTTTATCAAAAATGAGTTCTCCTTTAGTCCTCTGTTTGGCAGATTGCATTACTTACATCACTGTTTATTACAATGGCTAAAAAAAGAAAGCCTAAATTTGCTTTTGCTAAATTTTGGGGAGATTATCAGGATGGGTTCAGAGACTACAATCAAGATCATCTGGGTCTTGAATTTGAATTTCCTTGGGACAAGAGGCTGTTATTACAGATGAATAATTACCTCATTTTAGAAGTGAAGGACCTTTAAAATGTGTTACACATCCATCAAAAAAAAAATCTCTTTTCATTTGGCAGTCCTAAACTTGTGTCAAAGCCAAAATGAAACAATATAGCTTGGTAATATGATGAATATGCATAAGATTTCTACCTATAAGTTTTAATACCTGAATTGAACTGATGCTTAGTTTTCATTCATACACAATTGTAAGCTGTGTGAGAACAGACCTGTGTGTTTCTTGAGAGACAGGACAGTGTCTGCCACATGGAGTAAGAGCTCAATAAGTAGTTAAGTCAATAGATGAGATTCTCTCCTAGAATGTGTTTTTGTGGACAAATCAGTTTTCATGACAAGCAGGAATGCTGACAAACATGCAATGCATGTCAGAGACCTAATACAGAAAAGGGTGCAATTAGTTCATCATGGATTAGTTCACATGATCTTGCCACATTTCTAATGAGTGTGTCAAATTGAAACACAGAAACTAGAGTTCTGAATGATTGTGACCTTTTCAAAAAACAACAAATTAACCATTGGCAGTCAAATGTTTCTAATTCCCAAATTATATTGGGAGTTTTTCTAAATCAATGTTTTCTAAGCCCCTGTCTTTTGGTACCATTTTCACTACTGTGAGGTTATAACCCCATAAATTACTATACTGTTCTTTACTGAATATGTATTTAATTACCTAATTTGTTAAACTTATTTTAAATGAGATTTTATGTCTTAAAATAATTAGAAAACTAATATAACCCTTTACATATATCTATACAATTAATTTAATTAAAGCAAATTATTTAATTCTTGCTAGATATCATTGATTCAAATATGCTCTGAGGTGGTTGTCCATCCTCTTTTAATAAAAAAGGCTAACAAGTTGAAGACATATTAGCACCAAACTGGGCCTTTCTCCTTGACATAATCCAGATGAAATGAAATAAAATTGAAAATGGAATTTCATTGTAATTATGTGTCCTGTTATTATTCACATTATTTAAAATTAAATTTATTTCTGCTCTGAGTACCAACTGCACAGCACGTGTTCAATGATCTGGAAAACATGACTCCAGGCCATATTACTTCTCCAAATCTGGTAAAGTATGTGTTTTTCTCTTTCTTTTTTTCTTTTTATATTATAATTTTGTCCTAAATATACATACACAGATATTTCTAGATAATGCTAGCTCAATCTTTAATTATTTTAGAAAAGATATGGTCCCAATGGACTACCATTAATCACATGACATTAAAGAAGTCTATTTTAGAGTTAGTGCATAAATGTGTTTTGTTGTAATCAACAAATGAAATATTGTTCTCAAGTCAAAATTTGGATGAGCTCATCATTAGCAGTTTCATCTTCTTGAATGTAACATTTTCCTAAGAACTCTCCTACTGTTAAAATGATACTTTTCTCAAAGTACTTTATTTTCCACTTTCAAGGCAATTTCTTAAAAATCTCATTCACTGAATGGATTTCATGACCTTCCTATAGACTTTTTCCTTGGCTCCTTGAAGAATCTCACCATTATATTAAACTTGATTCTTTAAGGTCATCAGCAATGTTTCAGATGCCATAAATTATAGACCTTTCTTTCTATATGTAATTTTTAACTAATTATTCCTACTTCACTACTCAACTGCCTTTGCTTCTGTGAGGCTGGGGCCACTTGGCTCAGACTCTTCCTGTATTTTTCCACTTATGGCTTCAACTATCTCCTCTCTGTACGTGAGTTTGAGTACCAAGTTCTGGGTGCTATCTCTGGTTGTCTGCTGTACATAGGAGACAGGATGCCCTGGATTTGGGCTATAGGAATGGGGATTGCAACTGAAACTCTCCCTGATCAGATCCAAAATAAACAGCTTTTAGTGCCTCCATGCATGTGCACATGTGCAGATGTGTCCAACTCTTTGTGACCCCATGGGCTGTAGCCAGCCAGGCTCCTCTGTCTGGGATTTTCCAGGCAAGAATACTGGAGTGGGTTGCCAGTTCCTTCTCTGGGAGTTCTTCCTGACCCAGGGATAGAACCCCATGTCCCCTGTCTTGGCAGACAGATTCTTTACCACTGAGTCACCTGGGGAGCCCTAGTCCTCATTTTGATCCCTATCGTTTTTACTGTCAATTTCATCCATCTAGTATTTCAAGCCTAAAGTTTTGGCATCATCTCACTGACATTTTCTTGTTGCCATTTAGTAGCTGAGTCATGTCTGATTCTTTGTGACTCCATGGACTGTGGCAAGTCAGGCTCCTCTGTCCTTCACTGTCTTCCGAAGTTTGCTCAAATTCATGTCCATTGAGTCAATGATGCAATCTTACCATTTCACCCTCTACTGCCCTCTTCTCTTTTTGCCTTCGATCTTTCACAGCATCAGGGACTTTTCCAGTGAGTCAGGTGGCCAAAGTACTAGAGCTGCAGCTTCAGCAGCAGTTCTTCCAATGAATATTCAGGGTTGATTTACTTTGGGATTGACTGGTTTGATCTTCTTGCTGTCCAAGGGATCTCAAGAGTCTTCTTCAGCACCACAATTCAAAAGCATCAGTTCTTTGGCACTCAGCCTTCTTTATGGTCCAGCTCTGACATTTGTATATGACTATGGGGAAAACCGTAGTTTTGACTATATGGACCTTTGTCAGCAAAGTGATGTCTTTGCTTTTTAATATGCAGTCTAGTTTTGTCAAAGCTTTCCTTCCAAGGAGCAAGTATCTTTTCATTCATGGCTGCAGTCACTGTCCACAGTGATTTTGGAGGCCAAGAAAATAAAAACTACATTTAAACAAATGGCCAGATCTTGTGTTATACCTGAAAAATATAAATTCTTGTCCTCATTCTTGCTACCTATAATTCAGGCCATAGTTACACCTTACTTGTCCTATTGCATCAAAGTCTTTACTATTCTCCTTACCTCTAGTCTCTGACTCTTCCATTTCATCTTGAGCAAGATAGCCAGATTGTTCTTCACATAGGATGATGCTCTTTCCTGGTCATACCATGACTTCACCCCAAGTCAGTCAGTATCATCCAAATATCCCCCAACTCAAGTTCAAACATCTTAGTCTAGAGTTCAAATCTTCCCATGACCTAATAATCCCTTTACTCAGTTTGTATTTACTTTTCACCTTTGATTGGACAGTTTATTAAAAAGCAGGTTAATAAAAATGATACATAAATTTTAAGCATTCTGATCCAAAACAAATTACCTACATTTACTTTCATTTGCCAGTCATTTCATGCAAAACCCCTAGCCCATTTTTTTTTCTTTTTGGTATGGATTCACCCACTGTATGAATCACATACTTTTTCCGGTTTTAGTTTCCTTAGAATAGAATAAGTCTTTAGAGATATTTGTGGAGCAATTTGAGTGAACAATCCTATTAAAATTTAGCATTTTATCCTAAACTTTTATATTCAACCTTCTTCACCTCCTAATTCTGCCATAATTTTTAGTGATTCATCTATGTTGTGTCCTTTCAAAACATTATCTTATCATTCACAGAAAAAATAATTTTCTTTCTTTTTGCAGCTATATTTCTTTGGCTAACATATTTTTAAACCACTATATAATTACAATAACATGAAACATTGATATAAGCAGTTTTAGAATCAAAGACAAGGAACTCCTGTTAAACACGTAATCAATTTGTAGAAGCAGAAATGTGTGAATGTGTTCTGGAGTAGTTTAGCAGCCGTAGAATTCAATATGCCATGAACATCAGAAATAAAAGTTTACAGAAATCAAGGAGGGCATTGGTTATTCAGCAACTTGAGGTTAGTTAAGAGAGATGCACTGTACTTGCTGGTCTCCACTGAAAATAATAGTTGTGACTTTCCCACAGTCCTCTCTCTACTCAGCCCACTCAAATTAACGAGTTTTTAAAGTGTATTAATTTTAAGTTCCAACTCAAATTCTACCTTTCCATATTCAGTTTCCTGATGCTCCTGTAGGAAAAAAATTTCCCTGTTAAGCCACAATAGCATTTGTATATGTACAAATGCAGGATATTTCTTCTCCTTTGAATTATAGTTGTTACTTTGTATATATTGTTGTGTTTGGGATGCAGGTGTCATTATTGAATTACCTTAGTATCCTCCACAGAGTGTAGCATGAATAAAGCAAAATGAGCATATGATTGTAATATATTCAGGTTAGTTCTCTATGGATACTGAGATTAAAAAGCGTTAATGGTAGAGTTTATATAAAATATTACCAACCAATGGATATAGTTTGAACACAGGTCTTCATTCATTAGATATCTTAATTTGCACATGAATATCTTTTAAATGGGTAATTTCTAACTTTTAAAAAAGTTTTAAGTTTTTGTTAAAAGGGATTTGCTTAAATGGTAAAATTTACATCAACTATAATATACCCTAATGAAGGAATATTATGCAGTCACTTAAGATGATACTTGGAAAAAATATTGTTTCTTGGGAAAAAACTATTATGACAAGTGAAAAAAAATGCAAGATAGCAAATTAAAACTACAGTTTAAGTGCAACTATTAAACCTTAATGGAAAATAGTCGAAATTAAAAGATAAACGTGTAGAATGACTATGGGTGGTTTATTTGCCTCATTGTTTATTTTATTCAAGTTTTCTACCAAGAGCGTGTTTTAATTTTATGATCATAATGAAGTAAAATGTATCTTGTTATTTTTAAAGAAAGCTGCTCAATTTCCATAAATTGAACTAGTCTCCTTTATTAAGTAATTACTCTATTAACAGCTATTAGCAGATATCAAAAGGGACAATGTAGATTGAAACACAGTGCACATCACAGCACTATTGTTAGTTTCTGGAATACAAATGAGAACACCAAGGATTTATTTTCAAAGCAAAAGGTGCCTGGCTTTCAGCTTCTAATCCAAAGATTAGATCAATAAGAGAAAAGCTACATATGTGACCGAGATCACAATTTTTAATGTACCTCCTCAGAAGATAAAATACTATCTTTTCCCTTTAGGTAGGTGATGTCTAAAATAATTTTTTAGATATCTGCTATTTAATCTTACAGCCTGTGAGAGATAAAAAACGAGGCCTAAACAGACATGAGAGCAAAAACATGGCCTTTCTTCTCTTAGATGTGACCTGGGACAGAGAATGTGAAAGTTTTCAGAGACTAGGGCCATCTCAGTGACACCTGACTAATATAGTTTCCTCTGGGCTCCCTCATCCATTGCAACACTATCTTTTCAACATCCACCGCTCACCACTGGAGGCCTGTGGTGGGGTGAACATGGTGGAGGGTGGGGGAGATGGTTTCCAAAGACTTTAGAGAACAGTTAGGCAGGAAGAAAGCAAATGATGGACAAATACCAAGGGTACCTTCAATGCAGCTACAAGTTTCTTCATTTCCTTAAATATTTAGAGTTCCACTTGATGGTATCCATCTTTGCAGTCATCCAGGGATCTCCTCCTTGAACTGTCAATAATGTCCCAAAGTAATCTGTTCTTAAAAGGTGGTGTGTTCCTTTCTTAGAGTTGTTAGAACAAAGAATCACAAACTGACTGTTTTAAAACAACACAGACTTATTTTCTCATAATGCTGGATTCTAGGAGCTCAAATTTAAGGTGTTGAGAAGGCTTATGCTGATGCCTCTGGGGAGGACCCTTCCATGTCTCCTTTTACAAGGTCATCAGTCATTGCATTAAAGCATCCACCCCATTCCAGTATGACTTTGTTTTAACTTATTACATGGGCAATGACCCTGTTCTGAAATAATGTCACAACCTGAAGATGTGGGTGTTAGAGGTTCAACATGTCTGCTTGGAGGACTAAATTTAACCCATAACTATTGGATAAAAAGAAAGATCCTCCATCCAAACAATAACAACCAAATCAACAAACACCACAAGCACTCAAGCACCATAAGCACTCCTTTTAATAACACATGTCTCATTATTTGAAAGTTGGTGAGTTAGGGATAAGATAATCTCATTATAAAAATCAATAAATCAATCATTTAATAAGCAATATGATACTCATATATCAAAGATATCAATTACTCACAGACACTGGATCCCTCTCAAAGTCCCAGAGATAGAACTGTTCTACACAAAAAAATCAAGAAACATTTTGGTTCAAATATCAACCTGATATCCAGGAGGACTGGATCTAGTACTGTGATTACATGCCCTTTGTAGGAGTTGCAGTTTTAAGCCTTTACTTGACATCTAAAAATAGAACAATTTATTGAGTATATACCTTCCATCCAGCAATGTTACCCATCCAACTATCCACCCATCTATCCATCTATCCCTTTATCAATCTATCAAGTCACCCATTCATTTACTTATTCAACAAACACTTGTAAAGTGCCCGCTTATGTATCAAGTAGTATCCTAGGAAGTGGCTCTACAGTGAAGGATAACACAGATTCTGTTTCGCTTTTATGAAGCTCCATTCTAATGGGGAAAACCAACTAGCAAAAACAGATAAAGAAGTAACAAGATTTCTCATTTACTGGTCTCTACGCCACAAACTGGAAATATATTTCTAGGTTAGGGGTGGGGGATGAGAGGTCTAGAGTGGTCCAGACAAAGAAAACAATATGTGCAATGGATCAGAGGTTAAATTTGCTGTATCTTTCAGGACTGCAACTTAGTCTATATTACGTAGATGAATAAAAGAGATGAGATTACCAGAAAAGTAGCCAGAAGAAGAGGGAGTACGCAAGTTCTAGAGGGTATGTCATATGTTACGACAAGAGTTTGGACGACATCCTAGGGTAAGGAAGAACATTTGAAAAATATTTGGGAGGGCATTTTTAACCCTGTGCTTTATTGATATTTTCCTGACAACAGTTACTCAAATTTGAAGTCTGAATGAAAAGGTAATGAATTTGAAGAACTACTGACATTACCTGGGCTTGGAGTCCCTTTATATTCTAGCTTCTGGTTTCAGATTCAATGCTTCCCACATCAGTCCACTTCTTTTTGTACCCAGGTTGCCATTCCAGTTCCTGTTTTTGCATACTTCCTTCTTCCCCAAAACCCACATATCAACTCAGCCCAGTTCTTCCATCCAACTGCAAATTTGCATTTACTCATTGCCTACCAGGAATTGTTGCTGCTTCAGTAACCTCCCACCCCCAAGCCAATGTCTAAGTTTGAGTGTGACATTGACTGGATTCACTTTGCACTACAACCTAAATAAAATACCTGGTTTTAATTAGCAGTGAGAAAGTATCATTTCGAGAGACCATCGCAAATTGAATCCCTTCCTTGACAATTTATATAGCCACGATGGATGGAGAATGATAATAAAGGCCAATATCATGATAATACCATGAATTTTGAGGAAATGTCAATATTTTATATAACATGGCCATCATTTGTTAACAACAAGCATCGCACAAAAACTGTTCTTCCTGATCATTCACATGCTTATAAAGCATTTTCTGTTCATCATCACAGAAAATCCTGCAAAGTAGTAGAGTTCACGTGAGTTTGAAACAGCTGTAAGAGTACATCCCCCATCACTAAGAACACAAAAGGGAGGAGGGCGATGGAGGGTGAGCGTTTTAGATTTAAGTGAACCACAACCAAAATACCAATCAGAGCTGTTCAGATGAAAATTGACTCATGAGAGCATGTGGCAAGACAAATAAACTAGGTAACTACCAACAGTTTTGTCTGTCATTTCTGTCAGCCTTCAAACATTTCTCCAAAAGAGTGAAATACCATATTCTGGATTTTTTTTAATACATCAAGGAGGAACTTTAGAAAAGTCTGTATATCAACCTGGAGCAGAAATTATGGCAAAAGGTTATTATAAGTGAGAGGACCTAACTCTGGTTTTTGGACCCAGGTAGGAGCTAAGAGGGCTTCTTCAGTGGCTCAGTGGTTAAGAATATGCCTGTGATGCAGGAGACCTGGTTTGATCCCTGGGTTGTGGAGATTCCCTGGAGGAGGGCATGGCAACTGTTCTAGTATTCTTGCCTGGAGAATCCCATGGGCATAGGAGCCTGACAGGCTACAGCCCATAGGGTTGCAAAGAGTCGGACATGACTGAAGCAACCAGAGCATGCACACAAGCAGGAGGTAAGAAGGGCTTTTTCAGGCAACAAGCATTCTCATTTTCTCTCAGTTGCCCTGGTCATGCCACCTGGAAGCTGGTCTTAAGTGAAACAGCTCATCAAAGAAAGCTATTGTACTGAAGCTCTAACAAGGGCTTGTACCATTCTACTCATTTGTTCATCTGCTTATTTGTTTCACATTTTATAAGCTGAAATCCATGAATAGTTTCCAATGATGGAAAGAAAGTACATAATTCTCAAGTACCCAAGGGAATTGCTAGAAGTTCCTTTTGGAGCAACTGGATCCGTATGCTGGGCATCAGGCAATGCTGACCTCTCTAGACCCTGAGAGCAGTTCCTTTGAAAGAGGCAGACTTTTAGCTCCTCAGGCAAGTTGCAGTGTCTGGAGGTGGTTGGATCCAGGAGCTGCAATTGACTCTGGCACCGATAGCAGTGGGACACCACTGGGAGGAACAGATTTGTGAGTGCTTGGAGGTTTAATCACAGCAGGTGAGTATCAGTATTGTCTCCAGGCTTCCCGCCTAAAGGGGCAGCAGGTGATGGGTGAGGAGGACTGGTTCATTGATCCCCACTCTTTGGGGAAGAACACATTGATAGCTGGGTGGACCTACAAAGAAATGGGTTATTCTTCATCTGATACTGAATATTGAAAGAGAGGTTAAACAGGACATGAAAATGATATTTGAAATTCATGCTATTCCTGTAAACAAAATATGTATAAGGCAATCTCTAGAAGTCATTTGAAAAAGACCTCTGTGATGACTACACTGTAAATATACAATTGTACCAGATGTCAGCTCTCATGATTGCATCAATCTTCCTCCCTAAATAGATATTCTGAAAACCCACTGGGGATATAAGCATTTCAATAAGATTCAATGCTTCATACAGAAGCATCCTTTATCTATAAAAGAATTACTACATGAAAAAACTATTATCATTATAAAAATACTATTCCCCAAGGGAGGACTCAAGCTTTTCTTTGTAATTAAATTCCTTTTAAAGCAAAACAAAGAACATTTATAGAGAGAGCTTCTAAATATTGAGAATACTTTGCTTCCCCCTAAAAGCTGTGGTGGATGTAAACGGATCTTTCTACTTACGATTATGTTCCAAAGCTATTTGGGATGTGTTTATTTTGTTTTAAAGCAGGAGTATGGAACCCCTGCATTTATCTTCCTAAAAAGCAGACAGACATGGTTCAAAACCATATACAAAGTGGCACTTTCTTGTCTGATTGAGCACTCAAAAATCTATTTCTAAATATAAGCAGAAAATAATTACATAAACCAGATTTTATAGCTGGAATCAACTCTACCATTTAAGTGATAAATAACAACCAAGGTCACAAAAGTAGAACTAATTTATAGCAAGGTACTTAAAAGCAATGCAAATTTTAACAATTAAGCTGTGCCTTTCTTTATAGGATGAAAAGGAAAGCTGCTCAGTGATGTCTGACTGCGATCCCATGGACTTTAGCCTGAAGGCTCCTCTGTCTGTGGAATTCTCCAGGCAAGAATACTGGCTTGGGGAGCCATTCCCTTCTCCAGGAGATCTTCCCAACCCAGGGCTCAAACCGGGTCTCCTGCATTTGGCAGGCAGATTCTTTATCATCTGTGCAACTAGGGAAGCCCTTTTTAAAATGATCTACTCGCTTATATCCATAATCAATATGTGTTTTTATTTGTTCCACGAGACAAATATTCTATAACTTTCTGATCTGGGTGGAGAGGTCTGTCTATACAATAAAATTGGCTATGACCAAGATGGAAAGATGAAGATTCATACATGGCAATAATATTGAGGAGGCTGAAGATAAATAGACAACTGAATAAGTCTAAGTTTAGGAGAAAAGGAAAACAGACCTATAATACTGAGTTTTGATCAATAGATTATCCCAGCACCAAAAAGTAGATCTTACTTCTAGAATCTAGGAATCTAGCTAGCAGAATCCTCAAACTAATCCAGGAAATGTTCTGGGTCAGAATGAAGTCTTATGTTAATACTGTTTCTAAAAATTTTAATTGGTTGGATGTCTTTCTTTCGATGAAAATTTAATCATAAGCTCTATATGTCAAACAGTTGAAGCAAAGTTGTTCTGCTCAGGGCAGGTTTGGACACTTCTAGCAGGCTCCCCTTGGGCTGTATTGGAGACTGTGTGGTAGGCTTGGGTGGGTCACTGGGACTAATAGAAGCATAGTTAAAATTACCTTTGTCAAGGAATGAAAGGCAATGCCAAAGAATGCTCAAACTACTGCAAAACTGCACACATCTCACACGCTAGTGAAGTAATGTTCTAAATTCTCCAAGCAAGGCTTCAACAGTACATGAATCATGAACTTTCAGATGTTCAAGCTGGATTTAGAAAAGACAGAGGAACCAGAGATCAAATTGCCAACATCTGTTGGATCACTGAAAAAGCAAGAGAGTTCCAGAAAAACATCTACTTCTGCTTTATTGACTATGCCAAAGTCTTTGACTGTGTGGACCACAAAAAACTGTGGAAAATACTTCAAGAGATGGAAATAACAGAACATCTGATCTGCCTCTTGAGAAATCTGTATGCAGGTCAGGAAGCAACAGTTAGAACTGGACATGGCACAACAGACTGGTTCCAAATAGGGAAAGGAGTAGGTTAAGAGTGTATATTGTCTCCCTGCTTATTTGACTTATATGCAGAGTACATCATGAGAAACACTGGGCTGGATGAAGCACAAGCTGGAATCAGAATTGCTGGGAGAAAATATCAATAACCTAAGATATGCAGATGACACCACCCTTATGGCAGAAAGCGAAGAAGAACTAAAGAGCCTCTTGATGAAAGTGAAAGAGGAGAGTGAAAATGTTGGCTTAATACTCAACATTCAGAAAACTAAGATCACGGCATCTGGTCCCATTACTTCATGGCAAATAGATGGGAAAACAGTGGAAACAGTGTCAGACTTTATTTTTCTGGGCTCCAAAATCACTGCAGATGGTGACTGCAGCCATGAAATTAAAAGAAGCTTGTTCCTTGGAAGAAAAGCTATGACCAACCTAGACAGCATATTAAAAAGCAGAGACATAACATTGCCACCAAAGGTCCATCTAGTCAAAGCTATGGTTTTTAAAGCAGTCATGTATAGATGTGAGAGTCAGACTGTAATGAAAGCTGAGCACCAAAGAATTGATGCTTTTGAACTGTGGTGTTGGAGAAGACTCTTGAGAGTCCCTTGGACTGCAAGGAGATCCAAGCAGTCCATCCTAAAGGATATCAGTCCTGAATATTCATTGGAAGGACTAATACTGAAGCTGAAACTCCAATACCTTAGCCACCTAATATGAAAAGCTGAATGATTTGAAAAGACCCTGATGCTGGGAAAGATTGAAGGCAGGAGGAGAAGGGGACGACAGAGGATGAGATGGCTGGATGGCACCACCAACTCAATGGACATGAGTTTGAGTAAACTCCAGGAGTTGGCAATAGACAGGGAGGCCTTGCGTGCTGCAGTCCATGGGATCACAGAGTCGGACACGACCGAGCAACTGAACTGAACTCAGGAAAGTGTTATGAAATGGCACTTCATCTATAAAATGGTAAAACTTTCTATTCTCACTTAATGGGGAGTAATCAAGAGACAGTAAAGAATCTGCCTACAATGCAAGAGATCTGGGTTTGATCCCTGGGTTGTGAAGATCCCCTGGAGGAGGGAATGGCTACCCACTCTAGTATTCTTACCTGGGAAATCCCATGGACAGAGGAGCCTGGTGGGCTACAGTCCACAGGATCACAAGAGTCAGACAGGACTTAGTGACTAAACCACCACCACCACTATTGTATACATAGCTACCATTTGGACAATGAGGGTAAGAGGAGAGACAGTTTTAGGAATATCAATAATACTCAGTTTTCTAGAAGTAGGCCTGAAAGTGTTATTCCTCAGTCATATCCGACTCTTTGTGACGCCATGGCCTATAGCCCACCAGGCTCCTCTATCCATGGCATTGTCCAGGCAAGAATGCTGGAGTGGGTTGCCATTCCCTTCTCCAGGGGATCATTCTGACCCAGGGATCGAACCTGGGTCTCCTGCATTGCAGGCAGATTCTTTACCATCTGAGCCACCAAGGAAGCCAGAAGTAGCCCTAGCAGTGTCACAGTTGACATAAACAACAGCAGTTAAAACTGATTTCCAAGCAAAAATGCTCTGGAGAGTATACAATATTACATAAATGTCATTTGAAACTGTGCAGGTCAGAAAGTATTTTCATAGCACAAGGTATTTAAAATTATGCTTCTTTCATCTGCAATGACCCCCGACTCCCAACCACCAACCACACAGGCTCCAATGCAGCCAAGAACAGAGGCTGGTAGCAATATTCTTACCCTGCTCTGAGAGGAACCATTCTGCTTTTTGATCTATAGAGCCTCGGGGTAAAATTGCATTTAAATAAAAGGATCCAACTGTTTAAACAAACAGTTTAAAAAATGGTTTTAAAGTATTTACTTAAGGCTTTAATTGTTCATATCAATTTGCTAAACAACATTAATTTTAATTCATCTCTACATGACCAGATATGCTATTAGAAATTGAGTTAAGTCACTGGCCATGAGCTACGTCTAAAGTGAAAGTGAAAGTCACTCGATGACCCTATATGCAAGACAGCAAAAGAGACACAGATGTAAAGAACAGCAGTGTTGAAACTTCATGGTGTAGTAAAATCACGTGTTGGGCCTGTCTAAGCCTGTTTCTGGGACCCAATCTCAGTGTTTTGGGTTTAGTGGGTCTGGGGCAAGGCCAACGAATTTGCATTTCTAACAAGTTTCCAGGTGATGCTGATGCTGCTGGTCTGGGAGCTATTTTTTTCTAAATTAATTTTTATTTGGGTATGGTTGATTTACCATGATGTGTTAGTTTTTGCTGTGCACCAAAGTGAATCAGTTATACATATACATATGTCCACTCTTTTATATAGATTCTATTCCCATATAGGTCATTATAGAGTATTGAGTAGAGTTGGGAGCTGTTTTTTAGGAACCGATAGTCTAGTGGCTATTAAGGATGTGATTCTCTTGTCAACTTCCTGACTGTATTTTTTTGTAAGAATAGGACAGAGATTTCTCACTGTTTGGAATGAAATTCCAACAAGTTGTTGAGCTTTGTGCATACTTATAAAGACTAATTGCAGACAGAGTGAGTGAGCTTTCCTAATAAACTCTAGTTTACTTCTGACAACAACAACAAAAAGGCTGGCACATGAAAATCAAAGTTCCTTATGTTTTGATATAAAAGAAAGACATTAAAATTCAACTCGGAGACTTAGAGTTGTTTTGTGCTAAAAATCATGTGCTTGTCAAAGTGATAAGCTACTATGATAACGACCTTTACAAATGCAGTTTAACAAAAATAAGCAGCTCCTCATTTATAGCGCAAAAAAAAGCAGTGTTTACGTCATTCATTCCAGAAGCCAAGAAATATGTTCTAATTGTTAGTGGAATAAAAAAGATCTTTGTAAGAATAATTTATATCTCTGTGTTACAGAAAATTTAAGATATATTCCTTTCTTATTCCTACTTTCTCCTTTTTGTTTTGGTGGCAGGGAAGGGGAAACAGAGGGGAAAGTCTGAGATAAGACAGAAAGGTTGTTCTTTTATTGAAAGTAGTACCACACTATTTCTGAAGCCAATGGCAGAATATAACAGGCTTCAATGACTCTGATCCTGAACGTTGACAAACGTGTGAAAATTAAAGCAGACTCCAAAAGGACTAGAAGGCGTGTAGTCTTTGAGCAACATGAAGGCATGCTTTTTATAATAAATTTTCCAGAACTAATAAGAACTTCATTAAAGGATCAGGAAGGCTTCCTATTTTGTTTGCATGAATCGAGTGTCTACGTGACCTTCAATTCTTTGAGAAATAATGCACAGTCTGATAAATAAGTAAAGAAATAAAAAAGAAAAAAGTGAGGCTGCTAATATCCCTTCATATGCCAAGAGTTTTCAATGTTTTCTTGATTCCAAATGAAAGCAGTGTTGTTGGTTGTTTAGTCACTAAGTCATGTACGGCTCTTTGCAAGTCCGTGGACTATAGCCCACCAGGCTCCTCTGTCCATGGGATTCTCCAGGCAAGAATACTGGGGTGGGTTGCCATTTCTTTCTCCAGGGTATCTTCCCAAACCAGGGATCGAACCTGCATCTCTTGCATTTACAGGCGAATTCTTTACTGCAGAACCACGAGGGAAGCCCCAAAGGAAAGTGGTATGGGTCAAAAATAGAGATGTTTCCATCGAAGATGAGAAACAGGCCCATCAGGAGGCTAAGGATATTGTTCTCTAAAATATCTCATCAAAAAGGTAATCCTTCAAACACAGTAGTTTGAACAGTGGTTGTCAATCCCAGGTACAAACTTGATTACTCAGGAAACATTTAAACTGGGCTTCCCAGGTAACACTAGTGGTAAAGAACCTGCCTGCAAATGAAGAAGATGCAAGAGACGGGGGTAGGAAGATTCCCCTGGAGGAAGGCAAGGCAACTCACTCTCATATTATTGTCTGGAGAATCCCATGAACAGAGGAGCCTGGGGGGTTACTGTCCATGGGTCACAAAGAATCAGACAAAACTGAAGTGACTTAGCACATGCACGTACCGTTATGAGTCTGGACTCTGCCCAGTCGAATGAAATCATACTCTCTGCGTACAGCACCATCTAAATTCTCTACAGGCTCTCCAGTTGTTCCTAATGTGCCACAAAGGTTGAGAAATAGTAACCGAGAGGCAGGACCTACAAGCAATGTATCCTTTTCATATCCTGGTTCAAGTCAGCTTCCATACATCATTTTTAGCATCGTCAAAGGGATCATTAAGTAGTTTGAAGCATTACTAGAGTTCAGTAAGCTCACTTTCTGCAGTTTGCAAGAATTAGAAGACTAAAAGGATGCCACTGTTCACTGTCATTAGCACTGGTCACTATTTCCAAACCAGAGGATGTCCAGGGTCACGTCAATCTTATCGCCTCACCTTTATTCCAGTAAAGCACAAGGGAATGCAGAGATGATGTTGAACAAAAGTGAATGAAAGCATAAACCAGAGCTGCTCAAGATGGAGTGTAATATTCAAACAGCTCTGCTGTAGATTTCAGCTGGGAATAAAATGACTATAAGCAAAGGGTACACAATGCTTTCTTTGCAAGATAGCCCCACAGCAGCAAACAGCCACCGACATGTGATTCAGCAGAGGACAAAACACTCCAGACACCCATTCAGAATTCAAGGAAATAATGCATAATGGGAAAGAAATAGATTATTTTTAATTCTGCCTGCCCTAAAACAGAACTAGCCTAAATCAGTAAAGACAAAAACAAAAATATTCAACACATTTACTTAAATGTATAGTCAAATATATGTACCTTCCAGTGGTAAAGAACCTGCCTGCCAATTGAGGAGACGTTGAGTTCCATCCCTGGATCAGGAAGATCCAATGGAAAAGGAAGTGGCAACCCACTTCAGTATTCTTGCCTGGGAAATCACACGGACAGAGGATCCTGACAGGCTACAGTCCATGGGGTCGCAAAAGAGTTGGATACTATTTAGCCACTAAACAACATAGTCAAATATATAATTACACATCCAATGGCTACTCAATGGTATGAATTTGTTGCATATCTCTCAAGCCATTTCAGTGTATCCAAGCAGTAATATATTGTACAATATATTAATTATATACATATGGGGGTCATATATAATTATATCATATGGGGCCATACGATACAAATTAATGGGTTTTTTTTTCAGCCTGTCCACAGCAATCTTTTCATGCCTATAACAATACTTCTACCTTACCCTTTTCAAAACTGTTATTATATTTAATTGAATAGATTGATTATTCTTTAGTCACCCAATTCCTCACTGAGAGATATTTAAATAGTTGGTAATACTTTGGACTTAAATCACATGCCTCTGTCTTATTTTCTTTGGCTAAAATCCCAGTGGCAGAATGGCAACAGTAAAACAGTACACATATTAAGTTTTGCTAGCACTGGGCTAGTATGTTACCGTGTGTTGAAGGCTAAGGCTACAGATAGATCTAGGTTCAAATTCTATCTCTGAGGCTTACTAAGTGAGCAATTCACTTAGCAATTTGGAGTCCTAATTTCTTCTTTTGTAAAATAGAGGTAATAATATTCTCCACATAACAGCTATGATGCCTGATGATAAAAAAAAAAAGTAGTATATTGAGCAAAGCAAGAGTCTTGTACATGTTCTCTTTTAAAGCTTTATTTTTTTTGCCAGATGGTTCTCAAGAAGAACTGCACAAATTTAGACATTTTCGCCACTTCAGACATTGTCACACTTTTAAACCTTTGACTCATCTGAAGGGTGAAAACTAATACCACAAGGTTTTTTGCATTTGAATTTCTTTATTAGTGAAGCTGTGAAAGAATTTCAATATAAATT
This sequence comes from Okapia johnstoni, assembly GCA_024291935.2. Classification (NCBI taxonomy): domain Eukaryota; kingdom Metazoa; phylum Chordata; class Mammalia; order Artiodactyla; family Giraffidae; genus Okapia; species Okapia johnstoni. The sequence continues at coordinate 9,049,044 of CM044325.1, read as the reverse complement.
GGAACCAGAGGATATGAAATGAAAAATCTCAGGCATACACCCTCAGAAGAATGGAACTAAGCACTGAGAGACTGATTTCCATTAAATATCTGATTTATAGAAGACCCAAGACTTACCTCCTGAGCAGTAAGATCTTGCCAAGACTCTCTCCCCATCCCCAAGCCAAGGAACTCACCACTTGGATTCTGGCTGGATGTCTACCTCTGCAATTTTTACCCATAAATGCAGCCCATCCCAGACCCTCAAAGGACTCCCCTGCAGCTTGTTACAGCATGTGTTTCCCAAATTACAACTGCTCTGCTAGTTCTGGTGGCTCAGATGGTAAAGAATGTGCCTGCAATGCAGGAGCCCTGGGTTCGATCCCTGGGTCAGTAAGATCTCCTGGAGACAGGAATGGCAACCCACACCAGAATTCTTGCCTGAAGAATTCCATGGACAGAGGAGCCTGGCAGGTGACAGTCTATGAGGTCACAGAGATTTGGACACGACTGAGTGATTAACATTTACTTTTTTCACTTTCTGCTAGTCCTGGATAAATGCAATTTCTGGTGATTTGAGATGGCCTCAGTTTACCTCTTTAGGTTCACAAAGCTGATCAGTTCTTCTTAACCACTGCATATTTAGTTTTAAAAATACTCATAATTAGTCACTGAGTTTTCCTCCCCTTTCACCTCTATTATAAAGTTATTACACTATATTCCAGTGATTGGCAAACAACAGTCTATGGTCCAAATGTGACCTGCTGCCTGTTTTTGACAATGACGTGTTACTGCATATCAGTCACATGCATTCATTTACTATTGTCTACAGCTTCTTTCAAGCTGCAATGGCAGAGTCAAGTAGTTTCCAAAACGACTATTTGGCTCACAAAGACTAAAATACTTACTATTGAAGCTGCCACAGAAAAAATTAGTTGACCTTGTTCTATAGTAATTTTTCCTGCCCATGATGACTGCCTCACTTTCTGGACTGTACATTTCACTATAAGTACAGGGGCAGTACTACAACCATCGAATGCCCTTTACCTAGCACAGTCCTTGGGACAGAGTTCGTACTTAGCGAACGTTTCAGATAGCCTTTCTGTTTTGCTAAGCACCACAAAGTTCAGGAAATTTAAGTGACTGAAAACTACCTGAAGATTTAATCCTGAAAGAAAACTTCTCTTCTTTTTATTGGCAGAATTCTGCTCATCCTTCAAGGCCAAGGTCAAATACACATGATTTGAATATATCCTCTAAATCAATATCCTCCTGAAACAAACCAACCAATGGCTCCCTCCTCTATGTACCACAGGACTTTGGAAAAACCAACAATACAGAATTATAACCTCATGTTAAATTAAGAGACTATGAGTCTGCCCTCCTTATAGGATGTGACCTTTTTTCAAATTAGAGACTCTATTTTGCATTTCCTTTTATACCCTCAGCATCCAGCAAACAGTGGCCTTGCATTAAGTATTCATTAAATGAATGAATGAAGAATACACTCATTGTTAGTCTTAGCCTGGGTCATTTAACTTTCCTCTGCATTAATTTAACTACTTCCAAACATAAGAAATATTGTGTTTCCCAGCATCACTTCGCAAATATTTAATCAAGGATTGAAGAGCTGTGTGCTAAATCCTGAAATAGAATGCCCACCCCCTCCAATTTTTGTCTTCCTTTCAGTATGGAGGAAGTCTTGTAAAACAGACTGTTGTTGTTTTCCAAATTCAGCCTCTTCATTCTGTTTAACAGATAATAAATCATTTCGATTTTTAAAACAATCACCTGGTAATTGTAACACAACTAAACTTGTGTTTGTAGAAATTAGTGTGTTATTATCTTTCTGGTGGTTTTATCTTCTAGTTATAACAACTTTTTAATTTTTTTTTTTTTTTTTATCAAGACATGTCCTCTTCTCTGGTAATTCCCTAAATGATATCTTCATTTGTTGAATGGTAATGAGGAATTCCAAAGCACTCAGATTCCTCAGAGGGGCTCTCACTAAGAAAAATACCCTCAATATATTCACAAATGCATGCAGCTATATAAAAAGCAAAGGCTATTTAGTTCTATGTTTAACAGAGCCAGTGTTTGGCTGGTAAAAATGAGAGAACAATGCTTTGTATATCAGCCTACTCCACGTTTGACTGCTCCTCTTCCCTAGTCAACGTTCAGAAAACTAAGATCATGGCATCTGGTCCCATCACTTCATGGGAAATAGATGGGGAAACAGTGGAAACAGTGTCAGACTTTATTTTTGGGGGCTCCAGAATCACTGCTGATGGTGATTGCAGCCATGAAATTAAAAGACGCTTAGTCCCTGGAAGGAAGGTTATGGCCAACCTAGATAGCATATTTAAAAGCAGAGACATTACTTTGCCAACAAAAGTCCGTCTAGTCAAGGCTATGGTTTTTCCAGTGGTCATGTATAGATGTGAGAGTTGGACGGTGAAGAAAGCTGAGCGCCGAAGAATTGATGCTTTTGAACTGTGGTGTTGGAGAAGACTCTTGAGAGTCCCTTGGACTGCAAGGAGATCCAATCAATCCATCCTAAAGGAGATCAATCCTGGGTGTTCATTGGAAGGTCTGATGTTGAAGCTGAAACTCCAATACTTTGGCCACCTCATGCAAAGAGTTGACTCATTGGAAAAGACCCTAATGCTGGGTAGGATTGGGGGCGGGAGGAGAAGGGGACGACAGAGGATGAGATGGTTGGATGGCATCACTGACTCGATGGACATGGGTTTGGGTAGACTCCGGGAGTTGGTGATGGACAGAGAGGCCTGGTGTGCTGCAATTCATGGGGTTGCAAAGAGTTGGACACGACTGAGCGACTGAACTGAACTGAACTGAACTTCCCTAGTCTGGGCTTCCCTTGTGGCTCAGCTGGTAAAGAACCTGCCTGCAATGTGGGATACCTGGATTCGATCCCTGGGTTGGAAAGATCCCTTGGAGAAGGGCATGGCTACCCACTCCAGTATTCTGGCCTGGAGAATTCCAAGGACCATATAGTCCATGGGGTCGCAAAGAGTCCGACATGACTGAGTGACTTTCACTGTCACCTTCTTTCTTCCCTGGTCTGGGAGAGAATTTGAGAAATAAAGCCTTAAGGTGTCAGAGACATGATGTTTATAGTAAATGTTTCAGGGCTAAAACCTACAAACATATTGGTTTTGGACTATTACAACTTAGGACACAACAAACACTTGGATATTCAAAATCATTAACTAGACATGTCACCCAAGAAAATGTACAGATGGCAAATAAGCACATGAAAGATCCTCAAGATACGTCATTAAAGAAATGCAAATTGAATCAAACACCCAACTTGATTCTGAGGTATGGAGGATCAGGTATGAAGTTAGTCCTTGATGGCGACTGATGTCTGTGACATCTTACTCTGGAAAACTGTATGAATAGTTGAAGACAGAAGTGACCTCAATTGTTTTATTTTCTTATGAAGTATATATCATCAGTAAGCTACCAAAGAAACAAGAAAGCTCAGACCTGGACAAGTTGTTTGCACTACACCAGGTATAATGCATCATTTAAGAGCTCATCAAGTTGGTGTTTGAGTTCCATCAAACAATAATGGATGACCTTGGCTGAGACTTTTCTAATCTATAAAATGGGAATAATAATATGGACCTCACAGTGTTGTTTTAAGATTAAATGAGACACCATGTACAAAATACTCACTCCAGTACCTGGTATATAATGATATTTATGTTCACTGTTATTGTGATTCTCCATGCAATCACAGCTTCACAACAGGGACTAGAGTTGCATCCCTTCTTTACATGGCTCGTTCGGGCCTTGCATCTATTTGCTGTTGTTGTTCAGTCACTCAGTCCTGTCCAGATTTTGCAAACCCATGGACTGCAGCACACCAGGCTTCCCTGTCCTTCACCATCTCCCGGAGCTTGCTCAAACTCAGGTCCATTGAGTCAGTGATGGCATCCACCATCTCATCCTCTGTTGTCCCCATCTCCTCCTGCCTTCAATCTTTCCCAGTATGAGGGTCTCTTCTAAAGAATTGGCTCTTCACATCAAATGGCCAAAGTATTGGAGCTTTAAATTCAGCATCAGTCCTTCCAATGAATATTCATTGGTTTCCTTTAGGATCGACTGGTTTGATCTCCTTGCTCTCCGGGGACTCTTAAGAGTCTTCTCCAACACCACAGTTCAAAAGCATCAATTCTTCAGTGCTCAGCTTTCTTTATGGTCCAACTCTCACATCTGTACATGACTACTGGAAAAACCACAACTTTGACGAGTCGGACCTTTGTTGCAAAGTAATTTCTCTGATACATGGGCAAATACCCAAAGTGGTGAAAAAAAGTTTCAAATGTTTGATGTTGTTTTAATACAGCCCTGAGGAAGGTTCCAGTTCAAGAAGTCTATAGGTAATTGAGCCTCATTGCCTTCTTGAGGGCATGTCAGGTGAGTACAGGATGGGGAAGGTGGAGTTTTGCCAGGTTAGTCTTCTTCTGGCCCGGAGATTTCTTGGAGGGAGCTAGAGCTCTAAACTTTGTGTGTTTGGAGGATGAAGGAGTGGAATAAGTGAAGGAAAAAAATCAGGAAAGAGAAGTTACAAGTAACTGAGAAAGCACCATGCCCACACAAAGAGTCTTCTTAGCTACCAGGAGGTCAAATGAACTATTTTTTTAAAATCAAAATTATATAATTTTCTGGGCTTCTTTATCCCCTTTGCAGCAGAGGACTTAAGTTGCTGTATTTCTTTCATAAAATTGTACATTTAAATCATCCCTGAACTATACATGTGTCTATATGGTTCTTACAATTCAAGACTTAACACTTACACATTTCATAAAAAAACGATACATGTCTTTGGTGTGTCATTTACTCAGATCCCACAAAACCTTTGCTTATGACCTTCTCTTCGACTAAACTGTTCTTCCCCTCCTCTCACCACTAAAATCACATTCATATTTCAAGCATCGCCACCCCCCTCAAATGCCATTTTCTGTTGACATACCCAAGGAAAATTAATGACCATTTTCTCTTTCATCCTATTCTACTTAGTTGAAAAAAATGCTGGTATAATTTAAATATTTGTCTACAAATCTGAATGCTTGCTTAAACTTCAATTCTGATAGTAAGCCTATAGTAGGTTCTCAAAAGTCTTTATTAGAAAATGATGCTACTCCATATTTTGAGCATCATTTACCTTTCAAATATTAGAGTTTTTCCTCCAAATATAATCTAAATCTCTCCTGGTCTTTTTGAGGATGTTCTCCGATTCTGTTTTTTCCACTAAAAGTAAAACAATTTTATTACCTTTACCCTTATCAAAAAAGTAAAATATTATTTAAAGAGACAAAGAATAAAACATTCTTGATAGGGAAAAAATTGAACTATCTCCTAATCCAATCACCAAAGCACAAAATAATTCATTTTTTGGTGGAAGTCTTTCCAGAATTCCTTCTTTCTCCCTCCAACACAGACACACAAATAAGGAAATACAACTCAGTCCATTTTTACTGCCATTAGTAAGCCTCTTGGGGTTCCCTTGTGGCTCAGCTGGTAAAGAAACCACCTGTAATGCAGGAGACCTGAGTTTGATCCCTGGGTTGGGAAGATCCCCTCAAGGAGGGCATGGTAACCCACTCCAGTATTCTTGCCTGGAGAATTCCCATAAGCAAAGGGCTACAGTCCATGGGGTTGCTCTTTGCACGACTGATTGACTAAGCACACAAGTACACAGTAAGCTTCTTATACACATCTCCTCATAAAATATTCTTTACACTTTGGGTCTCTGAAGTATGTCTGCTGATTTAACAAGTTTCTGCTGCTCATTAACTCCACGGGAGACCCTTCTGTTAAAAAAGAGTTGAGCAAGTTCTTCCTCAGCTTAGTTCATTACCAACACAATTGTCAGCTAAATCCTTATTACAGTTGATTATATAAAAGGTAGATAAAGCACAGCAGGTGTTTCAGATTTTAAGTGGACTGGGCAGCACTACAGGCACTAGAGCAATAGCTTCTTGCTTATAATCTGAGTCACAGTGAAGTGGACAGGACAGGGCATTCACATGAGGAAGGAAATGGACAATTTAAGAAGCACAGAGGGAGGGGTGTTGTATGCCATGGGTGCAAGCGTGGACTCATGGAATCCCACAGCAAAGGCTCAAAGAGGACTCTTTTCTATCCTTCCTCTACCATGGAAAAATCTGGCTGAAGGAAGTTCATCAACTTGTAAAAGTCTCATACACATGAAGTGATGGAATTGCAGAGTCAAACCTTGTCCCTCTGGTTTGACATTCCATACCCTGTAAAAAGCATTTTCCATGGTGGCCATAAGAATACCATATTTAGGGCTCTAACCATGATCTTCCATACGGCTTTCCTGGAGGCTCAGATCGTACAGAATCTGCCTGCAATGCAGGAGACCCAGGTTCAATCCCTGGGTCAGGAAGATCACCTGGAGAAAGAAATGGCTATCCACTCCAGTGTTCTTGCCTGAAGAATTCCATGGACAAAGGAGCCTCATGGGGTACAGTCCACAGGGTTGCAAAGAGTTGGACATGATTGAGCGATTAACACTTTCTTCACTTTCATAAGTAATTATATAGATAGAGAACTACAAATCTGAGCACTAAAAATGACCTAATCATGCTAACAGCTAAGCAATTTTAAATAAAAAGTGTAGAAGTGAAAGGAAAACTGTGGCTAACTTATTTTTTAATAATGGCAAATGTATTAAGGTAAGTGTAAAATGCTTGATATGCATGAATCTCATTTAATTCTCATAGATTCCCATGAAGTAGTTAGTACTACAGGAAGGAGAGTTTGCATCTGCCTGGACAGAGCCACTCTATCCATCTCTCCCCAGCCTTATCTGTGAACTTGTGTGGACAATCAGCACCTTCATCTTCTGACTGGCAATTGCGTTCAAACAATGGAAAAAACCTGGCAGGACATCGAGAGGAGGAAGGAGAGAAAGGTCAGATTCTTTGTATTCCTTGTTCCCTTTCTACAAAGATCACAGCTTGCTGAGTCCTTGGGCAAGTAAGTCTAATCAGGCAGCACTTTCTATGTGGTTCTCTGTGATTTCAGGTTCAGATAATCACTCCATTCATCCACCCTCCAGGTCCACAGGTCATGAAAGACCATTGAGGTCACTAGCCCTGTGGATTCCCTGTTCACTGCCCATAACTATGTGAATACATCCTGCTGATGATATGGACTGCATCTCATCCCCATTTACAAGTAAGAAACGGATATTCAGAGACATGAGATGGCTTTTCCAAAGTCACAGAGGTAGTAACTGTTAGAACTCAGATTCAACCCCAGACTAATAGCAAACCACAACCCACGCCATCCTGCTGCCTCGTGGTGATTCTTCTCCCAGACTGTAAAATCCAAATTTCAACCCCTGTTTTCTCTGAAGTCCTTGATAGCCTGATGACCCACAGAGCAATGAAAGAAATCCAACTCCTGGATCAGCGGGAAGCAGTAGTAATATCTTCAGTCACCACAGGAGAAAGTACAATTTTATGAACCCAGGTCTAGTTAGCACTAAAAAAATGCTATAAATGTCATCTCCAAAACGTACACAGAGTAACTCACTTCTAAAATCTGCCCATTAATGATGCTAAGTATTTTCAAATATGAAAGAGGATATTTCAAGAAATTTCCATACTCTAACATTCCAATACCAGACTAATGAACTCCTGTACTGCCATCGTGGTTCTTAGATAGATAATACTGTACAAAATTAGAGGGAAGTGACAAAAGTCACTGGAGAATCCCAGGGACAGAGAAGCCTGGCGGGCTACAGTCCACAGGGTCACAAAGAGTCAGACACAACTGAAGCGACTTAGCATGCACCCAAAAGGGAAATGTCAAAAGTCAAAGGATAATCTTATAGAACAGGAAGTCTTTAAAAGGTTGTTTATCTGAAAGGCATTGGTCCCCTTTCTGGGAAAAGGGGGAGAGTGTGATATCAATAATCCCACACTACTAGCCAACCAGTAAGATGACGTAATAAAACAATGATTCTAGAACTTCCCTGGTGACTCAGCGGTAAAGGACCTGCTTGCCAATGAAGGAGACACAGGTATGATCCCTGGGTTGGGAAGATCCCATAGAGAAGGAAATGGCAACCTAATCCAATACTCTTGCCAGGAAAATCCCATGGACAGGGGAACCTGGCAGGCTACAGTACATGGTGTCCCAAAGAGTTGGAAATGACTTAGCGACTGAGCTCAGAATGATTTTATACTCTAATATTCAGAATTCTTTTAAAATTTTATCCATAATTCTTTTTAAATTTTCATTACTGCTTTTTCAGTGTAAATTTTCAGTATTTTATTTTTATTATATATTGAAAAATTATACAAAAGATGATGTTTTCATGAATTGGTGCTCCTCACCTATTATATTAGATTATATTCATGTTACAGTTAAAAATACATGTTCCACATTTTCGTCAATATACCTTTTTCCTAAGGACTAGTATCTCCTATTTAATAGTATGTTATTAAATATGGATGAATAATTTCAATCCAGTCTAACTATTGTGTACTGGATTTCTCTTATTTTAGAACATTTATCAATTCATTATCTTGTATGTTTTTCTAGATCTTAATCTTGACAAAAATCTTTACAAATCTAGTTTCATTTTACCTAATGAGCATTTTTTTTTTCATTTGCTTTGTAGTATTTATTTATTTTTATTGGAGGATAATCACTTTATAAGGTTGTACTGGTTTCTACTACAACAACATGAATCAGCTTATGCATGTGTGTATGTATATATACACACATATATACATGTGTATATATATATATCCGCTCCCTCTTGAGCCTTCCTCCCACCCCCAACCCCATCCCACTCCTCTGGTAACATAGTGTCAAGCTGAACTCCCTGTGTTAAACAGAAACTTCCCACTAGCTATCTATTTACACATGGTCATCTATATATTTCAATGCTACTTTCAATTCGTCCCACTTTCTCCTTCCCTTGCTGTCCATTCTCTATGTCTGTGTCTCTATTCCTGTCTGGCAAATAGGTTTATCTGTACCGTATTTCTAGATTCCACATGTATGTATTAACATACGATTTTTGTTTTGCTGGTCCCTCCCAATGCAGGGGATGTAGGTTCAATCCCTGGTTGGGGAACTAAGATCCCACATGCTGTGGGGCAACTGACTCTAACATTTGAACTGAAGTATAGTTCATTTACAACATTTCAGGTGTACAGAAAAGTGATTCTATTGTGTGTGTGTGTGTGTGTGTGTGTGTGTGTGTGTGTGTGTGTGCATGCTCAGAGGCTCAGTAGTGTATGACTTTTTGTAACCCCAGGTTACTTTTTGTAACCTGCCAGGCTCCTCTATTCACGGAATTTTCCTGGCAAGAATACTGGAGTGGGTTGCTGTGCCCTTCCCCTGGGGATCTTCCCCACCCAGGGATCAAACCCAAGTCTCTTTTGTCACCTGCATTGGCAGGCGGATTCTTTACCACCGTGCCTCCTAGAAAGCCCGTATGTAAAAGTATATTCTTTTTCAGATTCCATTACAGGTTGTTATAAGATATTGAATATAGTTCCTTTTTGAATATAATTCCCTTGCTATACAGCAGGTCCTTGACGTTTATCTATTTTATATATGGTAATCAGTATCAGATAATCACAGATGTGGAACTAGGGATGATCATTCCTATCCAGAAGGTATAAGGTTTTCACGGTCCTCTTGTGCCTGCCTCTCCACCTTGCTGTTGTTCAGTCACTAGTTGTGCCCGACTCTTTGTGACCCCATGGACTGCAGCATGCCAGGCTTCCCTGTCCTTTACTATTCTTAATAATCAATCTTCCTCTACCAATTCCATTGTGTATTCTAGGTGAATCCAGATACTTGTAGGCAATTCTTAGTAATTCTGCATGTTTCTCATGCTGCCTCAATTGCCTGGATTCCCTTCTCTTCCAGGCTGCCTTGCAAATTCCCTTAAAAATCTGATGACAACTGTTATCTCCATAACAGCACTATTAAATTACCCCAGACTTACAGTTAACATGGCACATTGCACATTCTTCATCTGCTAGATATTAAGAGTGTGTACCACTCAACTGAGAGGGATACTCTTTGAGTACGGCTTTGTTTTGTTTTTTTCATTCATCTTTGCATCCCTAGAATATGGCTCGCATTGTTGACTCAATAAATATGTACTGAATACATTTAGAAATGGATGATTGACTGAAAGCTTAAAGCAGAGAGCAGGGAGATTTCATCACTTAACTGAGGCAGAAACTATGAGTAACCTCCGATAATAAATACAATATGGAATCTGTGTAGGATTTGGCATATGTATAGGATGAATTTCTGGCAACTGAATATTATAGGGTTGTCTTAAGCTCGGAGGTGCATTGTGTTTATTTACTATCATCATCAAATGAATTGACTAACATTAGTGCTTCACGGCATAGTGTTTATTTCCTCTCACTAACATCACGCCTGCCACAACAACGGATCCTTAATCCTGTGATCCTGGGTTTCCTTCCTTGTGCACTGCAGTGGGTTCAATGGTGACTGCAGAGATAGCAGGTTCTAATCTTTAGCATTTGTAAATGTTACCTTATTTGTAAAAAGTCTTTGCAGACGTGACTAACTTAAGGATCTTGAGGTGAGATCAACTTGGATTGCTGCATGGGTCCTAAATACCATCACAATTGACCTTTGAAAAGAATAGTAGAGGGGGCTTTGGGGCTTTCCTCCACCTGCCGATACAGGAGATGAGGGTTCCATCCTTGGGTCAGGAAGATCCCCTGGAGAAGGAAGTGGCAACCCACTCCAGTACTCTTACTTGGGAAATCCCATGGACAGAGGAGCCTGGCGAGCTACAGTCCATGGGGTCACAAAGAGTTGGATGTGACTGAGCAACTAAACACCAACAACAGAGGGAGCTTTGTTGTACACATAGAAGAAGGGACTGCAAAGTGATTACAGAGGTAGAGGTCAGGGTAGCATGGCCACAAGTCAGGAAATGCTAGCAGCCACCAGAAGATAAAAGAGGCAAGGAATGTGTTGTTCCCTAAACTTTTGGAGGCAACACCGCCCTTGTTGACCTTGAATTCTTGCTTTTGGAAGTTTGGCCTCCAAAACTGAGAAAGGATAAATCTTTGCTCTTTCAAGCCACCAGGTTTGCGGTAATTTGTTACAGCAACCATTCTAACCTAACACACCCATAAAACTAAACCTTAACTTGCCTTCAAAACTTACTCATAATTCTAGTACTCATTGTCTAACAGGCATTGTTTCTAGATGCAGAAGGTGAAAGAGAAAACAATTTTCTGTAAAGCTTCCCTATTTCATCCTTTTTATCCAAATGCAATTTTTACGTCTTCCTCTGTGTTATCTCAGGTCCCGGTACTTAATTCCATTATGGACCTTATCACCTTATAATTTATTTTTACATCTACCATTCCTTGATAATAAGACCAATTTTTTTTTTATTCACTGCTCTTTCCCTAGGACCTTGAACAGTGTCTAGTTTAAAGCATGTGTTCAGAAACTACGTGATGAATTAAATTGAATTAAGTTTCAGTTACGCCTTTTCAAAAGAATAAAAGTTGTGTGCCTGTGGCTCCATAGATGGCAAATTAAAAACACACACTTCCTTCTTCTGGAAGAGGTAATGTTAATGAAATTCTGGCAAACTTTCAGACATTAGAAACTGTACACATTACAGAACAAATTTATATTATTGGCAAAAAAAGAGCAGCCCGTTATTAAGGTGTACTGAGATATACAATTGCATGGCATACTTTCAATCGTTCACTGGGACCATGGGAGCTACATTCTAAAGGTCCAGAAAAAATAGAAGAACAGAATGTAAAGGGATTGGTATTTTTTTTTTTAATTTCAATTAGAAAGTAATTAGGTCGAATGGCATGATTATATTTAATGGCTGGTCTACTGAGTACCTTAGCCTGAGGTCAGGCCAGGAGAGAAGTTTGGTTCTATAGTTTGGAAAGAGCACACTGCAGTGGGGTAAGAAGGGTGGCAATAATCATTTCATTTGATGGTGTTTGTTGATCATCCTGGTGGCCAATTCCAATGTTGCGACTTTGTGTTGCAAATAAAGAATGTTTGTCTTCTTTCTGAGCTTTCCTTCTGAGGCAATGCAAGCCCTAGAAATGTAGTTCCTACACTCCTGCCAACCACTGCTTGAAGAAATTTTCGCTTGTTCCCACCAGCACCTTTATAGGATGGACCCTCAAGTATATACTTCACAGGCAGTCATGATCCTAGAAGTTCTATTCACCATGAATTTAGGAGTTGCAAGCTTATTGGAAACGAAACTAGGAGAGTCCAAAGGAAGTTCTTTTATCAAAAACATATTTTACATAGATTATGTTTATTGGAATGACATTTATCTTGCCATGCCATTGCACAGTAAATGTTATTTTTAATTTAGTTCACTTGTAGGGTCTTAAAGGAGGAGAATGAAGATTGATGGGGCTGCATGACTCAAGCAGAGCCTTGACCCCCTCCATAGCTTTCCTAAAAAGAAGTTCCTTGTTTTCTTTTCTCACATGATGGGTTCTTATCAGCTTAGAGCTTTTGGAGCGCTGCACCATGGAACACAGTCATTTCTCATGTAGCTAAAGCCCTCTGCAGAAATGTCCTCTCCTCTTTCCCTCCTCTTGCTATTTTCATGTTAGGCATTGCTTATGGTTGGCTTCCCAGGTGGCATGGTGGTACAGAATCCACCTGCCAATGCATGGGGGGCAGGAGACGTGAGTTTGATCCTTGGGTCAGGAAGATCCCCTGGAGGAGGAAATGGCAACCCACTCCCAGTATTCTTGTCAGGATAATTCCATGGACAGAGGAGCCTGGCAGGTTACCATCCATAGGGTCACAAAGAGTCAGACAGGACTGAGCACACACACACACACATTGCTTATGGTTATAATACATAGAATATAACTAATACCTCACTCTCTCTCTTTCCTCCTCAGTTGAGAAAACAATTTAAGCTTTTTATGGCTTTGCAAATTAAAGCCTGATCTTTCTCACCCAATAAATTATTCCTCCTTGCACGCATCCATTTCAGGCAAAAGCCACTATAAATCTGGAATTAAACAAATAAAGCCATCTTCCACGTGATGACTCAAAGACTGAGAAAAGCAAGGTTCTGAGTCAGAGGAAGGATTCTAGCATTTTGTGGACAGATTTTTCTGTTTTGTTATTCAGCCTTGTGTAGGATTTAATGATCTGAATTGACTCTTTGTAAAACCCACAGATCCATCTACGCACAGCAAAAATAAACAGACTTGTTAGAAAAGATCACAGCAATAGAAGGAACAGAACACATGCATGTCTGCCCAGCATTGCTGGATTGTACGATGGAGGGTCTGATATTTTTAAGGTGAGAGAGCATGATTACCCAACATGACCCCCTGAAATTGACCACAAATAGCAGTATTACTATCATCTTAATTGTCATATGTCACTAATGTTCTTGCCAGTATGTTTGGATCTGGAATAAATATTTTACTCATTAGAAATAAACAAATATGGCTCAGTCCCTTTAACATCTCACAATGTGATGGTAGGGTTGGCACCACTGTCAACATTTTGATTACCTTTTTTCACAGTAGGTTTTAAAAAAATTCAGACATGGCACTTGTGAGTTGGTCACTATTCGATATGTTCATTCAGTCATTTGCAAAAGAGGATTCAGTGAACACTTACTGAGGGCCAGGCACTGTTTTAGGCACCAGGAGTACCTCACCCACAGAGCAGATGTCTTCCTTTTGTGGAGTTTATATTACTGGGCTTTCCTGTTGGCTCTGACAGTAAATAATCTGCCTGAAATGCAAGAGACCTGGGTTCAGTCCCTGAGTCAGGAAGATCCCCTGGAGAAGGGAAGCTTATATTACAATAAACGTTCAAAAAAATAAGTGAATCATCTAGTGTGTTATAAGGTGATAGGTTTTGAATAAAGCAGAAGTATGGCAAGGAAAATAGAAAGAACTCAAAGGCAGCAGTCACAGTATTAAAGAGGGTCATCAGGCTGAACTTTATTGACAAAGTGAGACTGGAGTCAAAGTTTTAATGAGTCAGGGTAATTAGCTAGGCAGATACCTGGGGATGCGGGGTGGGGGGGGTGTGCTCCCAGCAGGAGAAGAACATAAGCAAAGACCTTAGAAAGGAAGGATGCACAACAGGTTTCTAGAACAGCTAGGATGTCAGTTTGATTGAAATGGAGGAAGAGAGAGGGGCTACAGAATAGAAGGATATTAGAAAAATGAAGGAGACAGATGACAAAGGCTGTTTAGATAGCAAAGAAGAGTCATATCAAATCCATTAAATACAAGCAATAATATTTGTGCATCAGGACCGTACCTAACCTTGCAACATTTTCCTAAGCAGGATTTGCTGCTCTTAAAACTACTACTTAAAGCTACTACTATTCTTCTGTTGGCAGAAGTCATGAAAATTATGTCTGGGCTCCTATAGTCTTGTATCAAAAGTTGACATATCTTGCAAAGCTTTTAGTTTATGACATCTGTAAGCACAGGGCAGGGAACATCATCACCTCAACGGAAGGAAAAACAAGGACCCTGCTTCAACCATCTCACTGGGCTTTGATATTTTTTAAACATGCATGTTCTGTTCTATATCCAGAAAATGAGAATTGCTACATTAGATTAAAAGAGAATGGCCCCAAGTGAGTGGCCTGAGCCCGGGCAAATAGGCCCAATTCTAAAATCCCTTTGAATAAAAGAATTTTGTTTTTCCTTAAGAGGATTGAAATAACAATATCTACCCTTTTGTGAGTGGTTGCTGTGCGCTAGACACTATTTACATGAGTTAACACTTTAATTCCCACACCATTCTATGAGAAGGATACTATTACTTTTTCCCAATATTACAGGTAAGGAAGCTGAGGCACTGAAAAAAAAAAAATTAGTGACTTGTTTAGGTTGATGCAGTTGGTAAACAACAGATATAGGATTCTCACCCCATTAGCCTGAATCTAAAGCTCAAATTCTTAGATATCAGGCTATACTGTATTATTTAGAAATCTGGAAGGTTTGTTAGGAATTTGGAGGTCTTCCTGAAAGTATACAAAGGGGAGGCTGACATTCGGCCACATGATGCAAAGAGCCTGCTCCCTGGAGAAGACTCTGCTGTTGGGAAAGATTGAAAGCAAAAGGAGAAGGGGTTGGCAAAGGATGAGAGGGTTAGATCGCATCATTGATTCAATGGACATGAATTTGAGGAAACTCCGGGAGATAGTGGAGGACAGAGGAGCCTGGTGTGCTGTAGTCCATGGGGTTGCAAAGAGTCAGACATGACTTAACTACTGAACAACAAAACAAAGAGGAGTGGGTGTGGGAGGAGAAGAAAATGTGAATAAAAATGGACCCCCACATACAGAATGAAAGCTATCTTTCATTCCTCCCTCCCACATTCAGGCCATCCAACACTCTCAAAGGCAAATCAGTTCATCAGCATCAAAGAACAGTTATCTTCCAATCAAAAGATGGAGAGACAATCTAGAATTATCAGACCTTTGGATAACACCATGAAAATGATCAAACTCAATGCACAGGGAAAAATATATGATTTGCAAGACCACAGTCTTCACAGAGCAAATAGCAGACTCTGAAAGAGTACAACAGAAGTTAGAACAATATTGTAAAGTAATTATACCCCAATAAAAAATTATGGTCTAAGTATTGAATGATAAATGTGTGGGAAAAATAATTTTAGGTTATGCAGGTCATGTAAATTAAAACTCACAAGGCAACTTTATTACTTTTCTTTTATAGAAATGATGTAAGTCTGTTCTTCATTGATTTAAAAAGGGTTTTGTTTTTGTTTTGAATTAAAACATTCGAAAAATTCATCAAAGTGTCAAAAAAATTATATTCTGAGATACTTAAGAAATGGATCCTATCCATTAGAGAAGAACAAGCCTGCATAAAAAAAAATAATGGAAAAGAAATATTGGATTTAAAAGCAAGGTTGCTGCATTAAGAGCTGTGCTGGACAGCAGAAGGGGCAAGGCCATTAAGCAAAGGAGGCAGTTGAAGAAGGGAACATACTTGTTGTTACAGAGTGCTAAGGGGCAGAGAAAATCTAGAGAAATGGCAGCTTGACTCAAACATCTCTTTTCATCACTTCTCTCATCCTCTTTATTTCCTTCCTCTACCTGGATGTTTTATCTGCCTTTTCTTGTGTCTCTGTGTGTGTGCACACAATTTTCGTTTTATAAATTGAATATTACTGTACCTATATTTTCTGGAATTTTCTCTGTTCATTAACTATACAGCTAGAATTTTCAAATTTTCCTCTATGTGCTTTTCTTGGAAAACATTTATAATAGCAATTTTTAAAATATAAACAAAAATATATTGGAGTAAAGATTTTTGTATGTTTCCCTGATATAGATGCTTACCCATTTATTCAACATATTTAGCAAGCTGAATTAAAAACTTCTGTTCTGCCTCTGAGTTGCTGATCTGATGAGCAACAGCCACATATGGAAATGCGAAATTCACTCATTTTTCTCCAGTTAGTTTTAAAAGGCTTGAAAAGATGTGAATGGGATGCCTAATTTTATTCAGCAATTTAACAGACATTACTGAATATGGTGCAGGTGGCTGATTCTATGTAAGAATAAATAAACAATAATGATTCAAGGTCTTTTCCCATTCAGGATTTCAGGATTCACTTTCTTGCAGAGGATATGGACACTTAAACAACTATCACACAATTTGCTAAAGGCTGTGATAGAAATTTGTACAAATTGCTATGGGAATACATACAAGGGAATGCTCCTGTTTCTACGCCAGAGACTGGATCTGTCTGGGAGGAGTCAGCGTGGGTCACTTAAGTCTCAGCATTGGTGGCTTTTGAGGTCTCACCAAGGGGATATTAGCGCCTCGCTCCTGATACTACAGGATAGAAAGTCAAGGCAATATCTTCAGCTTCTCTTGACCTGTCCCCTCCCCACTATGTCCGCTCGGCATCTCATGAGACAGGAGACTTACATGATTGTTAGATCGAGGAAGAATAGAATATTGAGTCTTTTCCCTTTGGGAGCAGGGGCCCCGGAGTGAAGGCATTTCTCTGATCCTCTATGCAGTCAGCTTAACCATCCAGCGCTGGCTTTGATGGGATGCTGAGTCAGTCCAATACAGGTTGGGTTAATACTGACTAATATATGTTCAGTAATTAGTTTCAGACTAATATATGTTCCCTAATCTTGTCTTCACCACCACTGAAGAAATTATTTATTCTTCCACAGGCCTTAGTATTTTCTCTTATTTTTGACTTACTTCTCAGTCTAGAACCTAGGCAAGGAAGAGGTTTATTATTTACTGAACACTGATGGGGTTCAGGACAAGCTGCTCCCAAATAAGGAACTTTGACATCTTGATTATTTTGAATTAAATTGACTTAAGAAGCAGTTGTTACAAGAAGGACACTTTCACCCTCCTCTGTCCCTTTGAAGAAAGAAAATCAATCTCTCATATGTAAGGTACCCTCCGTGTGCCAGGAAGTGAGAGACATCCTTATCACCAGGAATGGAGAATTCAAGGCTGAGAAGGATATGTGCATAAACCTGTTATTTCTTTACTCATTTACTGCCCCAAATTCAAGTTTCTTTGTCTTGTCAGTTCCTCACAAATTTATGTTTTGTCTAAAAGGTATAAAAATTGCCTTCTTTGGTCACTCTGAGTATCAAATTTTCATGAGCCCCTGTGTATATAGAATTGAAATATTTTTCTCTTATCAATATATCTTGCACTAATTTAATGATTTGTTGTTGTTCTTCTTTTTTTTTTTTTAATTAGTTTATTTTCTATTTTTTAACTTTACAACATTGTATTTGTTCTACCATACAATGACATGAATCCACCATGGGTATACATGCTTAGTTGCTAAGTTATGTCCGACTCTCTAGAGACCTCGTGGACTGTAGCCCACCAGGCTCCTCTGTCCATGGGATTTCTCAGGGAAGAATACTGGAGTGGGATGATTGGCCAACCACAAAACCAAGAAGGGATGAACGAAAAGTCTTCCTTCCCTACAATCCCCTCAACAAGTCCCATGGCTTTATTAATGATTCAGGGATGTGGCTTTGTGGAGGGTCTCACAGATTTCTCTAAGAACTCAAACGGTTGACTAGATCTGGGAAGTGACAGTTTTTGTGCTAAGTAATGCCCTCAGCATGTTACACACAGTATATCTTATTTCATCCTCACAAGCTACAGATGAGGATAAACATTATTAATATTGCTGCTTCAAAAGAACCAGGGGCTCAGAGATTTTCAATAATTTGTACCATGTCAGGCAGCTTCTGAATTCCTTGCTCCACTGCCCAGGCTCTGTGCCTCGGGTTACTTGGAATTTCTATGGAAACCAAATGATGGCCCTTCCCTTCCTGCCATATTTAATCCAGCTCAGTTCAGCTCAAACTTGGAGGAGAATTATGTCTGGTAGTTTGGAAGAGCTTGATGGTTACTAACAATGATTCTAAAGTCTCTCTCACTTTGTATCTAGTTCTAGCTTTGGCATCTTGGACAAATGATATATGGATATCAAGTGTCCATTTATTTTATCTGAAAACCAGCAAAGTAATAGTCCTTATCTCTTAATGTGAAGTGAGATGTTGCATATAAAGTGTGTAGCACAGAGCCTAGCACATAGAAATCTATGTTGTCCTCAAAGCCTGATGGGTAAGTCATAAGTGTTTAGCTATGTTTTCTCCTAGTCTGTACTGCTGTTTCTTAGTATAAGCAGGTGCATGGTGAAAATAATTTATGTATACCATACCAGTGTTACTGATTCAAATAACATGCATGCCTTGGTTACAGAATCACTTGTAATCATACCTCATATTTCATGCTTCAGTGTCCAGCACAATGCATATGGAATTTGTTATGGGTGGGGGGGTATGCTTCCATAAAATAAAAATTAGATTTTTATTTTCAACAAATTAACTCACTCAGAAAGGCCCAGAATTTGTGCCTTTTTCTAGAAATTCTTTCTTTTCTGAGCCCCATCCCTCTTATTGGCTAACTCCCCTACTCAGGCTTCATACCCCAGAATGAAAATGCTTCAAAGAGGCTCTTTCCAAACACTGGGCTCTGAGTCCCCTAGCTATAGGCTCACCAAGCAGGTGTTCCTTACTTCTTTGTACCTTTGTAATAATTTGTGAACCAAACAAGACTTGAGTCATGTCTGTCTTTTTTGGTACTGTTTGCCTAGGATATAGCATGGTTGTGGGGAGGTCATACATATCTTTCAAGTTGAGTTGATTGAAAATGGTCCACATTATGTCAGATAAATGAGGGCAAACCAACATATACATGACATTTACCTTATGCTAGGCATTTAACAGACACAGCTACAATTCATTCTTAACACTTCCACATGATGCCCAGTATTACCCACACCCCTACTCCCCCCAGAATGCTGAACCTTAGTGTGGTTAAGTATGAGGTCCAAAGTTTATCAACTGATTATCAGCAATTGGATTCAGAGCTTGGTATATTCTACTATAATGCCATCACTTTTATTACTATGTGGATGAATGCAGCAAAACCAATGAGGTACATTTTGATTCGATGGATAGACAGACAGACAGATAATTGTTGTTGATTTTCAGTCACTAAGTTGTGTCTGTCTCTTGGCTTTCCTGTGGACTGCAGCACGCCAGACTTCCCTGTCCTTCACTATCTCCCAGAGTTTACTCAAACTTGTGTCCATTGCATCAGTGATGCTATCCAACAATCTCATCCTCTCTTGCCCCCTTCTCCTCCTGCCTTCAAACTTTGCCAGCATCAGGGTCTTCTATATTGAGTTGGCTCTTCACATCAGGTGGCCAAAGTATTGGAGCTTTAGCTTCAGCATCAGTACTTCCAATGAATATTCAGGATTGACTTGCTTTAGGATAGACTGGTTAGATAGATGATACAGACTTTTTCTTAAAAGAAAATATGTAACTAAAACACATCAATAGCAATGTCACTCAAACTTTACTAGATCTTTCAAATAGCCAAATGTACAAAGTTGCTTCCTAGGTGGTTAAGCTGGTAAAGAATCTGCCTGCTCAATGCAGAAGACACAAGAGACCTGGGTTCAATTCCTGGGTTGGGAAGATCCCCTGGAGGAGGAAATGGCAACCCACTCCAGTATTCTTGCCTGGAAAATCCCATGAACACGGGAGTCTGACAGGCTATGGTTCATGGGGTCTCAAAGAGTTGGACGTGACTGAGCATGCATGTACACTGACCGACTGACAAAGTTGTTGTCATGCTTGGGTTGAAAACAAAATCCTTTCCCAGCACGACAAGCCAACACAGAAGGTTAATTTTGCTGCTGATTCCTCTGAGCAGGTGGTGGCTGCTGGACGGTGCTTTCCCTTTTGGACAATGACTGCGATGAAGCACCTGAGCATCTCATTCATTTGCACAGAGAAGACAGGCTGCCTCCAGTGCCAGCAGAGCGGCACATTTCATTATCAAATAATGTAGCAGGAAATGGAAAATATTTACTCTATCACCTAACGCATACCCTTCCTCCCTGGGGTGTATTGACTCCATGCTTTGGACAGCCTGGCTTAAACAAAACTGTGGGGAACTGCTCCATCACTTAATCAACTCTACAACTGGAAACACTTTTCTGACACTCATATCTAATTAACAGTAATAATAAAAGTAATGTGATGTTACTGATACTTTGGTCAAAATACAGAGTAGTGTCACCAAATTAAACTTAGCAGAAGCTTCCTACTACCTGCCCATCTTTCATCCCAATGACTGCCAAAAAAAAAAAAAAAAAATCACAAGCCACATACTCCCCAGTTGTGATGTACGCCTGAAATGAATTTGCATAATGAATAGCAAAATTGAAATAAACACTAATAACGTACTGAATGAGATCTGGAGAGGTGATTCCAGTAATTTGACCAGCTAATCAACAGGAGATGATTTCTCAGCTATGACTGTACATACCAGAAATGTACTACCTGTTAAAAATGCAAATCCAGTGGGTCAGTGCTTAGGACAATGGTCCCAAGGGACACAGACATGAGGCCATCATGATTCTGTCATTGTTTATAGTCTGTGGACAACATGCTTAAATGGTTAGCATTTATTGACCACCTATAAGACAGATACTCTTCTAAGGTCTCCACATCGTGAAGTTAAGGTAAAGGTGAAGGTACATGCTCAGTCATGTTCAACTCTTTATGACTCCATGGACTGTAACCTGCCACGTTTCTCTGTCCATGGAATTTTCTAGGTAAACATACTGGCTTAGTTCAATTCAGTTCAGTTGCTCAGTTGTGTCCGACTCTTTGCGATCCCATGGACTGCAGCACACCAGGCCTCCCTGTCCATCACCAACTCCCGGAGTTTACTCAAACTCATGTCTATTGAGTAGGTGATGCCATCCAACCATCTCATCCTCTGACTGTAGTGGGTTGCTATTTCCTACTCCAGGGAAACTTCCTGATGCAGGGATCAAACCTGCATCTAGTTTAGCTAATTTAATCTACACCATTTTATCTTTAAAAAATGTCAAATGCACAAAGAGTTTAAGTAACTTGGCTAACAGCTTATCATATCTGATGAACAGTAAAATCCAGAATTAACCCAACATGCCTGTTTCCAAAGTCTAGGCTCTCCACCATTAAGTTAAGCTACCTTTCTCCATCTGTAAGTACTTATGGCTGAATTTATGCAGTCGACACCCTCAGTTTGTTATAAGAGGAAAATTGCCATTTAAAAATTATTCCCAATCTCAAATATCAAGTTCACCATAACTTTGACTTTGGGAACCATCATTAACCAAATGACTAATGTAAAGTGAAACTATGATGACCCTTGTAATTGGCTGCCATTTAATCCAGAAATACATGAATTCATATTTAACATGTTTAGAAGATTGAGAGGATGATCAATTATACATCTAAGTTGTTTAGTTTCAGAATGGAAATGCCTAAGAAAATCACTAAGAATTATTTTCCATTGGCTACTGTTCAGTAGAGGTAGTTCATGGTGAAACCATTGGCAGTAATGCCTTCCGGCAGTTGTCTACAGCATGGAAATCTCAGTTTAGGCCAAAAAGTCAATAGCTATCATAAAAGTTAAATTGCTTCCTTCACTACAAATCCCAGAGCACTGTTGGAGCAAGTGTAACCCTGACATACTTGTTCCATATAACAATGCTCTAGCCTGGTACTTCACGTGATCACTCATCTTCATGAGGATATTAAGAAGTAGTTTTATTACCTCTATTTTACAAATAAGAAAATGAACTCTTGAGATATTAATTTGCTCAGAGTTACACAGAGTATAAGAATAAAAGTTAAAATCAAATCTAGATTGCCTTAAAAAAACCTTTCTCAAAAGTTTTCCAATCCCTGCTTATAAATATTCTCATAACATCTCCAGATTAATAAAAATTTTCAGTGTATCCCTAACGCCATTTCTCCTTAATGTCTTAACTTCTTTCCAGGATTGAGGGCAAGAAATTAGCAAGGAGAGTCTTAAATTAAAACACAGCCTAGATCATTGCTGAGTCTGTCTTTTCTTCAAAGAGTTATATCTCATGACTAGTTCATTTAGTTTGTGCATGCGTATGTGCTCAGTCACTCAGCTCAGTCACTCAGTCTTGTCCAACTCTTGCAATCTCATGGACTATATCCTGCCAGGCTCCTCTGTCCATGGGATCAAAAATACTGGAGTGGATTGCCATTTCCTCCTCCAGGGTACCTTCCCAACTTAGGCATCAAATCCATGCCTCCCATGTCTCGTGTACTGCACGAAAATTCTTTAGCACTGAGCCACCGGTGAAGCCGTTTAGCTCATTCACATGTAACTGCACACCGATTCAGAGGAGCCCACTGATATTTTAAAATACCAGAGACTTTGCTATAATTCTATCACCCAGTCACATATCTGCCCCACAGGGCAAATCTATAACTGCCCAGGAATACAGGATAAAAACAAATCTTAAGAGATTATATTGTAAGAGAATTTGAGGTATACTCTCTCGTTAGAATACTTAACTGTATAATATTTTATTTACCATAATTCAATTTGGCCCATTATATATCATCATATATGCTGAAAAAATTTTTGGCATGATTTTATAAATTAAAAATAAATTCTCTTCAACACAGAAAGCACTGAAGTTACAGCAATAAATAATTCTGCCCCATGTAAAATAGATACACCTACCCACAATTCAGATTGTTTCTTTTGATGAATATACTTTATCTGGGTGATCTCAGCCATTCTTATAGCTTCAAACATCACATGTTTCCCCAAATCCTTAGCTGATAGCAAATCTCAGCTTCTGGCTTGATTTCCAAATCCATTTATACACTAGATATTTCAATTTGAATGATCTACAAGAAAGTCAAGACCCAGATAATAATAAATTTTAAATGAAATCAAGAAAATACTAAAACATAAGGAGGTGGGTTTCCTTCATTACAATTATCAGTCGATCTAGTCTAGATATTTCTAGTCTTGACTGTCACAGGTAGGTTGAAAGGCCACCCGTGTGCTGCATTTCCATTCTCATTTGTGTGTGTATATGCTCAGTTGCATCTGACTCTTTTTGGCCCCATGGACTGTAGCCCACCAGGCTCCTCTGTCCACGGGATTTTTCAGGCAAGAATACTAGAGTGGGCTGCCATTTCCTACCCCAGGAGATCCTCCCCACCCAGGGATCAAACCTGTGTCTCCAGCAACTCCTGCACCGGCAGGCAGATATTTCACCAGCAGGGCCACCTCCCCCTCGTTCTCATCTACATCACTGCAAAAACCGTTGAATGAGTCCCAGCCCAGCTCCTGGGCACCCCATTATGTTCAATTCTGACCAACACTCTCTTGAGGTACAATAAGGTGCCCTTTGACTTCCTAAAACTCATCCATACCTGCCACACAGAGGCAGAAGGCAGATGTTAAAGCAGCAGCAACAGAAGCAAGATGGAAACAAGTGCAATCATTCTGAGATGGCTCAGATTATCCTGGTGTGAACAAAGGAGTGGGGACCTTGGGCACGGCCCCTGACTTGCTTTCTGGAAACATAATTCAGAGAAATGCTCAATGTGCCAAGCTATAGAGAAAGCGATTCTTCATTCATGTTCTTAGTCATAAAAGGTCTGCATGCTATCAAATGAATATTCAGGATAAAATTTCTACCATATCTTGAATTGTATATACAACTCTAGCACACCCATAAAACATGTAATTTGCTTTTGTGACACATACATAACACAAAGCTATATGCTCCTGAAGGAAGTTGCTGATTCCCCAGGACTGACCGCAGTCACAAAGTCATTCTGAGAAGGCTCAAACCCATCTTCTTCCTCCAAAGGTCACTTCTGCAGAAAGGCCCTTCCTGACAAGGCTCAGGGCCCAGCCCATCCAGTCCTGGGTGTCTGCGTCAACGATATCACATTCTTCCTGTGTGTGTGCTCACATCGCCCCTTCAGGGTTTCTTGATTCTTTTCCAGCTCTTATCTCACTTGTTTTTCATCCATGGACTATTTGTGTTTATCTCATTGAAACTCCTCTCCTCTAACTAGGATGTAAGTTTCATGCTTGCATAAGGACTGATTCTATTGTTTTCTTCTTCTTTACATAATATTACATTCCTTGAACCTCACACAAGATAATGGACTGAAAAGTGTCTGATTCAATACAGAGATAGTTTCTATTACTGTATGTCACAGTCCAAGGGAATCAAGAGTGTTCAAGAAAGTAAAATCATAAAATCGCATGACATAGAAGCTGAAGGGTGGGGCCTAGAAATTGTTTCTTCCAACTCTTCATTTCATAAATAGCGACCGAGGCTGAAATACTGACTTGGGTCCAGAAGCCTAATTTACTTCAGACCTTTTGTAACACTTTACATTTTACCTGAAGTTTCTATACGAAATGATTATGCTACCTAGCTCATACTCACCCTTCAAAATCCAAGTTGAAAATTACTTTGTAGCAAAGAACTTCCTGCTTTCTCAAGATAAAATCAATGTCCTTGAACTTCAGTACATGGTCTAATGTTGAATGTTTATTTGATAACCATGCCAGAAGACTTTTCCATAGTCTTAAGAAATGAGCCAAAAGAACATATACAAGTAATATAAGGAAGGTTTATTCTCAGAAAATACCCAATTTTTAAAATTCATAAGTTCTGAGGTAAATATTCCTTTTGCATGCCCAAATGTATGTAAATTACATGTTATAATAACTTAGCATTACTTTTAAATTCTAAGACATCTGACCATCATGTCAATATTTATTCTACATCATTTTGCTGACAAAGATCCCTATAGTCAAAGCTATGGTTTTTCCAGTTAGTCATGTATGGGAATGAGAGCTGGACCATAAGCTGAGCACCAAAGATTTGATGCTTTTGAACTGTGGTGCTGGAGAAAACTCAAGAATCCCTAGGACAGCAAGGAGTTTAAACCAGTCAATTTTATAGGAAATCTACCCTGAACATTCATTGGAAGGACTGATGCTCAAGTTGAAGCTCCAATACTTTGGCCACCTGATACAAAAAGCCAACTCGTTGGAAAAGACCCTGATGCTGGGAAAGACTGAGGGCAAGAGGAGAAGGGGGCGACAGAGGATGAGATGGTTGGATGGCATCATTAACTCAATGAACATGAGTTTGAGCAAACTCCGGGAGATAGCGAAGGACAAGGAAGCCTGTCATGCCACAGTCCATGGGGTCACGAAAAGTTGGACATGACTTAGCGACTGAACAGCAACAAATGAAACAAAACCAAATTGACTATTACGCTATGCTTGTGGTAGGAATGCGTGCATGCACGTGCACACACAGACATACACATACATACAGGGATTCTGAAAGAACAGGCAAATAAACTTATCATAATAGCAACAACATAATTGAGCTCATTTTGTGGACTGAGCTTATCAAGAAATTTGTGTATGAGCTTTTCAATATGGATAAGCTTATCACTCTTAAGGTCCCTTCAACATAATTAAATTGGAATAATAGTTTATCTCCAGTTAAAATTCTAGACTTTATTTTCTGGCTACTGATTCATGTAATAGAATAAAATAAAAATGCAAATGCAATCTCTTATGGAAGTCACAGGGATCAAAAGTAGTAGATCATTAAGTTTCTTTTATCCCTGGAGATTGAATGTATAACTTCTCTTATAACTGGTCTAGCTACTGGTATAAGAAGAATAATAAATCAATCAAAGTGTAGGTATTATTCTTATTGTTCCAGACTTTCCTGTTCAGACTGGTTGTCTGGAAGCAAACTCACTTTGGGTAATTTTTTTTTACTTCCTTTGTTTTTCAAAATTGCATCATGACAGTTTTCTGTCATAATGTTTTAGTCTTTTCTTTAAACCAAAGGCTATTCTCTGATATGCTCAATTGCATTCTTTCATAGAATACACATTCCCAGGGTGATTCCATCTACAACAATAAATTATTATCTTTATCATAATATTTCAAAGATCTGTATATCTTGGGCTAAGGACCACCCTCTCTAGAAATCCAATTTTAAACAATTACCTACCTATACCTAGACCTGAATTTTGGATAAGCATCTCAAATCCAACATATCTAAACTGAACTATTTATCTCCCAGAGACTAGATTCTGTCTTCAAGGTTCTGTATACTGCTGAGTTCATGCAGTTATACAGCCAGAAACTTGAGAATCTCATTAATGTCATTCTTCCTCTTTCACACTCATCTCTTACCAAATTTCATTGATTTGGCTGCCCAGATACATTTTGAATCTGCTCATTTTTACTTCTATTGCCACTGTGGTACCTGAGATCCTGCTGCTAGCCACCATTCTTCCATCTGATATTTGTAAAATGCGTGTGATTCCTGCAACTTCTCTTACTTGAATTACTACAACAGCTTCAAAACTGGTCTCCAGGCCTCTGTTTTTTCTTAACCCATACAATGTTCTTACTGATGCAAAAGTCATCTTCCAAAAACTCATTTCATTATGTCATACATCCGATCTTTTGTCATTCCCAAGAATCCAGATGATTTTATAGAAACAAACAGTTCCTCAATATCACTGGTTTAACCAAATAATACATTATTTTGAATGCACTTTGCCTGTTTCATGTGAGTCAGCTCAAGGATCCAGGCTGATGGAACTTCAGGGATTACTGGATCAGTGAGCCAGAAGCAAGGACTGTAAGTACTGACTTCAAAGTAAGACTTCTGCCTGGATGTGAGGCACGGCACTTCCACTCATATTTAATTGAATAGAGCAATACAGTGGTCATCCCTAATAGCAAAGCGGGTAGAAAAGTACAATCTTGCCTAATGCTGAAGAAAGGAGAAGCAGAGTATTTATGAATGTATTAAGGACCATCACAGCTTTATATTGCTCTTGGGATAAAGTCCAAATACTTCAGCATAATTCTAATGCCTTCATTCTGCAGCTACTTGTCCTGCCACCTTGTCTTCTCACTGGAAGCTCTCACAATTCTAGTCTTCTCTCAGGCCCTGGAATATATAACAATCACCATCCCACAGGCTCTTATTTTGACAATACCCTCTCTCTTGCCGCAGCCCGTTCAGCTCTTAATTCACACACCAGTTTTAGTTTAAGAAGCATCTCTGTCTTCTACCTTCTTCATTTTATGCACCAGGAGAGTACCCTAAAATTTTCACATTTTACTGGTGTTTAATTGTCAATCTTATTCAACTAAAGAGAATTCTCAACTAAAGAGAATAATATTGGATAATTAAACACCCGTGAACTGGGGAAAAATGGCTTCCTAGGTGGTGCTAGTGATAAAGAGCCTGCCTGCCAATGCAGGAGATGGAAGAGCCGCAGGTTCAGTCCCTGGGTCGGAAAGATCCCCTGGAGAAGGGCATGGCAACCCACTCCAGTAGTCTTTCCTGGAGAACCCCATGGACAGAGGAGCCTGGTGGGCTGCAGTCCATGGGGTCACAGAGAGTTGGACATGAGTGACGCGACTTAGCACAGCATGGCATTCAACTAAAAGTTAAAGTCACAATAGCAGGGGCTTTATGTGCCTACCTCGAGTCCATTGTATTCTTACAGACTGTCCCCAAACCTGATACAAAGTGGATATTTATTAATATTTTTGGAATGAATAAAAAACACTTCCTACCCAGTTTTTCTTTAATATAGGTAATTTCAGAAGCAGACTTGTGGAAGACCCAAGTGATACCTTGAGGCAAAGCTAGCTAAGGATTTGACAAGACAATAAAAGAGTACCATCTGAATATAAGTATCTTTAAGTTAAAATGTAAATTCAATTAAAGTTAAGGTCAATTAAGTTGATTCTTTTCTCTCGTTTCTCATAAAGTTCCTGTCAATTACTTGCATGAAATTTGGTTTAGCATATTGGCTGATTCATCAGTCATGCATCTATCCACTCAGCAAATTTACTGAGTGACTACCATCAGGAATGGTTCTAAATATTGAACATATAAGAGTGAATGAACACAGGCCAAAATCTCTGCTCTTATGCTTCATGGAGAAAATTGACAATAAATCAATAAATAGGTAATGTTATAATTTAATTAGTATGCCATTTCCTAATTTCCATATATGTTACATTAGATTCATAAAATCAGTAAGATAGCTTTTTTATAAAACTTTTTAAGTCACATATTTTGGTAATAATAGGAATTACTTGTACTGTTAAGGTTTAATAAAACTTAACTCTGCAATGATCTGTACTGAATGACAATTTTAGAGAAAGTTTTTTTTTTCCTATCTGATTAAATTTTAATGGTTACTGGTAATAAATAAATAATGTTTATATTGTGTCAAAGAGTGATAAATGCTATGAAGACCAAATAAGTGAAGAAAGGGCTTGAGGGATGCTAGAGTGGGCAATGGGAGTGCATTTTAAATAATTAGTCAGGAGGAGGTCTCATGGCAACTGGTCCAGGATTTGAAGGTGGAGTTGATCTCCTCTACCTTGGGAAAGAGATTTTAGGTAGAGGAGAGAGCAAGTCCTCCAAGAAGGGGCCACGCCTCACAAATTCAACTTATAACAAGAAGAATGGGAGGGTTGGATAAAAAAGAATAGTGAAACAGGAGTTTGCACTCATTCCGGGGGCTAGCCTGGGCTGGTGCAATGGGATGACCCAGAGGGATGGGATGGGGAGGGATGGTGGGAGGGGGGTTCAGGATGGGGAACCCATGTAAACCCATGGCTGATTCATATCAATGTATGGCAAAAACCACTACAATATTGTAAAGTAATTAGCCCCCAACTAAAATAAATAAATTAATAATAATAAAAAAAGATACAAAGAGCAGCTGTGGGGAAGTCTTCTGCTGAACAGCCCAAGACAAGAAAAAAATGTGTTCCTTTTGAAAAAAAGGTGGAGATCTTGACTTTTCTGCTTGTCAGTTCTGAGAAATGCAGTTTAGAATTTGTTTTCACACCTCTAGAGAAGATGATAATATAACTCTAGCTGACCACTGAGGTCTTTGTATGATTATGCTTGGCATCTCAAGTCAACTTACTGTAACTCCATCTTCTATTTTATCCTCTGTCTGCATATGGACCCCTGCCTCCCTACCTTCACCACTTGTTGGATATTTCAATAGTTAAGAAAGCAATGTTCAGAATCTGGGCCTTGCGTGAGTTAATTCACTGATGACACAAATGGTGATTCCTCTTCAATAAGCAGCAGATTTCATTCAAAACCCTCAAACTTGAAATTCCAATTTAAGCATAATGACAATGGCTTCCATTTATATAGATGCATTTCTCCAGAAGTATTCTAAAGTGCTTTAACAATTATATTAATATATAGGCAATCACATCACCCACCAGTAAAACACAATCATGTCTGGGGGCGAATGTGGTCACTATTTGATAACAAGAATAAAGATAAACTCATCCACAAATGCCACAGACAAACATGAAGAGTGGGAAAGCGGGTAGATTGAGAAGCTAGATGAACCTCAAATTAGGGATAAGCCAGGATAACCTAGTTAAAGCCTTCACTTCTATTACATAGCTCATGCATACGCAGTTTCAATATTAACTGCTTCAGCGTCACCCAGGCTCACTGTACTACTGAAACAACAAAGATAGAAATTAGTCATCCTCTTTTGACAGATTGAAAAGAATACTTCCTAGATGTAATCCAATGAACTTTTACTGCTGACCTCAATTCCATTCTTATAAGAGTAGGGTTAAATTGATTCAGATACCCTTTGATAATACAGAGTTACCAAAGGAAAAAAAAAAGCCAGTATTTCTCAAATGATGACACATAAGATAGTTGCCTTAGAGTCACAAGAGAGTGTAATAAATGCTATGATTTGTGAGACCCATATCAGACATTCTCAATCAGATTATTCATAACTAAAACCCAGGGATTTGCTTTAAAATAAGCTAAGTAACCCCTATGTACAGGTATTGATAGATTTGGATACCAGTGGTCCAAATAGGATTAAGTGACCTCATGGACATGAAACATGCGTAATAAGGAATAGGATAGATCATGAAAACATGGGTATTTATGAAAAGAAGCAATTCCCAGGGCTCTATATTCCTAGATAGCTGTGGTTAGAGTGTTGAAATCTATTTCTCTGTGAGTTGCAATACCATTCAGACTATAAATTCTAGGTCTCTAGATGGGGATTTCAGAGCTTGTGTAATTTAATGCTCAGTTTACAAAACTGCAAACTGAGGACAAACAGATCACGTGACTTGCCTAAGTCTATAATAGGGACTTTGAATATATTACAATGGCCTTTCCACCAAAGCAGCACAATTCTGGCCCAAGGGCCTGAACTGGAAATGCCCATTGGACTGTGGCTGCTGTTAGTAATTTTCTCATTTCCTTCTCATTAGCTATCTGGTTCACCCCTAACAATAGTCTTGCATCCTTTTACTTTCCTAACATTCTGATTTCTTTCTTTTCTGCCTCTTTCCTTACATTCACTTCGTACCTGCTTCACATAACATCATTTTGAACAATAACTGCAAGCTATTTTTTGTTCCCACTAAGATAGAAAGTCATTGCCAGGTAACGGGCATGTGATGGCATTCTGCAATGTAAAGAATATGACTTCTGAAATCTAAAGAACTATGCCCCAGTCACAGTCGTTGGTGGTTTAGTAGTTAACTCATGTCCGACTCTTGTGACCCCATGGACTATAGCCTGCCAGGCTCCTCTTTCCATGGGATTCTCCAAGCAAGAATACCCGAGTGGGTTGCCATTTCCTTTTAATTAATTTTAGACATACAGAACATTCATTTATTGAATAACTATTTGTTGAGGATCTACTATGTTCTTGGGATTGGTAGGTGCTGGTAGCAACACAGCCATATGTGAAATAGATCACCAGTCCAGATTCCCTCAGGCTGGTGCAAGGGATGACCCTGAGGGGTGGGATGGGGAAGGAGGTGGGATTAACAGTACACACATGGATGAATGTGAAATGGACCACCACAATACTCTAAAGTAATTAGCCTCAAATAATGTCTTGTAATCCAAGACATTACAGTCAATAAAAAAGACAGACATTAAACAGGGGATTAAGTTAATAAATGGTAAGAGCTATATGGGCTTCCCAGGTGGCACTAGTGGTAAAGAACATGCCAGCAAATGCAGGAGACATAAAAGATACCGGTTTGATCCCTGAAAGAGGGCATGGCGACCCACTCCAATATTCTTGCCTGGAGATTTTGATGGACAGAGAAACCCGGTGGGCTACAGTCCATAGGGTCACAAAGAGTTGGACACAGCTGAAGCAGCTGAGCATGCACAAAAGCTATAAAGGGACAGTTTGGGCTGCTGTGGGGTGAGATTGTCTATACAGGAAAGGAAACCTAGTCAGGGAGAAAGGGTGGGGTCAAGAAAAGCTTCCTCTTTGGACTCTGAGGGAGAAGGCGAGGGTGGGATGATCTGAGAGAATAGCATTGAAACATGTATATTACCATATGTGAAATAGATCACCAGTCCAGATTCGATGCATGAGATAGGGCACTCAGGCTGGTGCACTGGGATGACCCTGAGGGGTGGGATGGGGAAGGAGGTGGGAGGGGGGTTCATGGTGGGGAACACATGTACACACATGGATGATTCATGTGAATGTATGGCAAAACCACCACAATACTCTAAAGTAATTAGCCTCAAATAAAAAAAAAAAAAAGAAAGAAAAGAAAAGCTTCCTCAAGGAAATGACACTAAAGTAGAGACCTAAGAGTTGAGAAAAAGTTAGCCAGACAAGGGACTTACCTGGTGGCCCAGGGGCTGAGATTCCACACTCCCATTTAGGGGGCCCAGGTTCAATCCCTCATCAGGAAACTAGAACCCACATCCCACTTGCCGTAACTAAAGATCCTGTCTGCCCCAACAAAGATTGAAGTTCTGTAGGCCACTATTAAGACCTGGAACAACCAAATACATAATAAATAAATATTTAAAAGAAAAAAAGAAAAGAGCTAGCCAGGCAGAAGAGAAGTGTGCAAGAATGCTATAGTTAAATCTAAAGTGCATGCAAACTTCCTGAGATGAGAAAGGATCTGAAAGATCTGTGTAATCAGATCTTGAGCAGAAGGAGAGCATGGAATAATCTCAAAAAAGAAGGAAATGGCCAGATCATGACACTGCAGGTATTACTGAGTAAAATAGATATAATCTAACTGCCAGCAGGTGATTACTGGCATCAGATAAGGTCATTTTTGAAAGAAGAATTTGAGAGAAGCTAAAATAACAATAATATGAACAGCTATGCAAACAAAAAGTACGTTTAAAATTCCATAGATTTCCTGTATAAACATGCTGTTTCCTCTAGAGAAAGGAAGCTTAAATCCAGAGGTCTCCTAGCAAAAAAAAAAAAAAAAAACAACCTAATTCCCATTTAAACAAATTAGGATGGGAGGCCATCAGCTTCAGCTTTTTCTTTTCAAAGGAATCAGGAACAAAATTTGAATTTGAGAGTGTGCACACATGTATGTCATGTACTGATGTGAGAGCTGGACCATAAAGAAGGCTGAGCAGCAAAGTATTGATGCTTTTGAACTGTGGTGGAGAAGACTCTTGAGAGTCCCTTGGACAGCAAGGAGAACAACCCAGTCAATCCTAAAGGAAATCAACTCTGAATATTCAATGGAAGGACTGATGCTGAAGCTGAAGCTTCAGTACTTTGCCACCTGATGCAAAGAGTCGACTCATTGGAAAAGACCCTGATGCTGGGAAAGATTGAGGGCAGGCAGGGAAAGAGGCAAGAGAGGATGAGATGGTTGGATGACGTCATCGACTCAATGCACATGAGTTTGAGCAAGCTCAGGGAGATAGTGAAGGACAGGAAAGCTTGGTGTGCTGCTGCAGTTCATGGAGTCGCAAAGAGTCAGACACAACTTAGCAACTGAACAACAACAACAATGCATGTGTGAGTGTTTGATTTACCATGTCATTTGCAAAGTCTTCAAAAATGACTGCCTGGTATTGATGACCTGACTAAAGTCATTCAGGGGCTCAGCTGGTGATTTATAGCAACATTCTGAAACAGAGCAGGAACCTATAGTCCTTCCTCCCATGTCCTCTGCCTGCCTTTTGTCTGTGAAAACTTTACTCAAAGAATAAGTACAATCAGAGAAATGAGAACATGGAGAAACAAACGAAAACAAAGGAGACCAAATAATGTAGTCATTAAGCATAGTCAAGGACCTTTAGTTTCTTCCCAAGGGCTATAGATAATATTCTGGGCCATATTCTGTGAGCTGTCTTACAGATCCTGAAACCCTCAGTGGGTGAAGAATTGAACTACATGATGACCACACTATAGCCATGACATAAACTGCCACAGTTCTGAGAATTGGCCTCAAAGAAATGGGAACACACAGACCCTGGAACTAAAGATTAACTGTACCTAAAACAACCAAGGTGATGCTGGTCAGACCGCTGCTGACCAATCTGAAGATGACGGTCAGCGCTGGCTGTGCTGTTTCTGCATGTAGCCCCCGCCCTCAGCCAGTAATAGCTCTCACCCCCTGCTTATCAGTGAAGGAGTCAGTTTTCAGACAGACATCTACCCTCCACCTCAGTAGCCAGCATCTGAAATAAAGCAAACTTTCCTTTCCACCAAGCTGGCCAGTTTATTGGCTTTTGAGTGGTAAGCAGCTGGACCCCACCTTCTGATGACAATATCATGATCTTTACCATCTTCCACAGGAACACTAACCATGGACAGATCTGTGATCCAGTGGCTAATTATTATCCTGACTGTATGTAGCTTGGGCTACAGAACATGTCTACTGCAAAGAGGCAAAAAAGTAGCCCAATAATCAACTTTCAGAAATGAAAAAAAAAAATGGTTAGACCTCTGCTTCACATCCTCATGAGCTGGTAATCATCAAGGAACATGATCTCTTGCAGACTGTTTTCAGTCCTCATCATTGGGAGAGAGGGAAATAACTTTAAAGAATTTTGTTCATTAACAAACTATAAAATAATAGCTACAGAATGAACTGTCTTCCCATTCAATAAGTGAAGGAACTTCCCTTTTTCATTCAAAATGTTTTCCTATTTGGTTTGGCCACATGAAAAGCAAAACACGATGTCTTCTGTTTTCCATGGGTGTCATTCTTCAGATTTCTGCCCTTCCTTCCTTCCACGTACATACAACCTTGTCCAAATGAACTTTCAGTTTTTCACGGATTCTTTTTATAAACACTGAATTTGGAGAAAGGGGAATCTGATAAATATTGAAAGAGTTGTCTCTAAAGAACTAAATCTTTCAGAAAAGTCAAAGGTGCAAGTTGTCTCTAAAGAACTAAATCTTTCAGAAAAGTCAAAGGTGCAATATATATATGTGTGTATGTATATATATACACACACTCGCCGTGTTCTTCTGTTTTCCTGAACTACCACTGGTCTCACTAAATAGCTCTTGGAGAATAAATTCCCTTACACTCAAGAACCAACTGCTGTCATATAGGATCTCTTCTTGCTCTTCTTGGAAAATATTCTTGGCTTTAATATACTGAGTTGAAAAGAGAGAGATCGAACTTATCAATTAAATGCTGAGGATCCATTCCCGGCCTTAATGGATATCCTCAGAGTATTATAGTAAATTGGAAGCAGAACAGAGAAGGAAATGGCACCCCACTCCAGTACTCTTGCCTGGAAAATCCCATGGACGGAGGAGCCCGGTAGGCTGCAGTCCATGGGGTAGCGACGAGTCAGACATGACTGAGCGACTTCACTTTCACTTTTCACTTTCCTGCATTGGAGAAGGAAATGGCAATCCACTCCAGTGTTCTTGCCTGGAAAATCCCAGGGATGGGGGAGCCTGGTGGGCTGCCATCTATGGGGTCGCACAGAGTCAGACAGGACTATGGTGACTTAGCAGCAGCATCAGTAGAACAAAAGACACTCAGCTCATAATACCCATTGTGATTCTGCTTGAGTCATGACTTGCAAATGAACTACTACAATCCCACCCCCTTATATTCCATTAATGAGGTAAACACATAATACTAACTAATCACTATCACTTTTCTACTTTGCTAATGTTCAAATGCAAGTTTAGTTCTATTAGAATTTTATCTAGCCTGTATACTAGTTCATCTAGCATATGCTAATGAATTTCTTCTAAAGAAAAAAAAAAAAGTGCCTTAAGTATTCTTTCCCTTTGAGCTATTACCTGAAAAATCATCTAGCAGCAATTAGAACTTGTCAAAGGAGCTTACAGTGATGAGTTCAGTATAAGTGGAACCATCTTGGATCCCAATTCACAGTCCCAACTGCTTAACACTTACCTCTGATGTATTCCTCAAGTACTTCAGGATAATATAACCACTTAATGAGTCATGTTGAAAACCTATGCTTAAAGCAATAACACTCATAGACCAAAGAGATTGAAATAGCAGCCAATTGAGAATAACAGGCCAACTGATACCATTTATATACTCCAGTTGACTCAAAACCATCACGCTTACTAGGTGAAAGAAACTGCTCAAGAATCCTGGCTGTATTCACTTCCCTAATGTAACATTATACTAAAAGACCCAAAACCATGTGATATTAGAGATGAAATTTTATTAGAGACATTAGAAACTGAATATCTCTGTAATTTCAAGTTCCATAAAAACTAGCTCTTTTCTCCAGGATTTACAGCAGGGCCTCAAGTGAGAAATTACCCAGTCAGAAAATCTAAGTTCAAAGTCTGATTGACACTTCCTTAGGTGCATGATCTTGGATGAGCAACGTCATCTTTCTGGACCACAGTTTCCTCACCTTTATGTTCTATAGATAATAAGAACCTATTTTATGGTTGAAAATACTATGCAAGTGAAAGTATCCTGTTAGAATCTTTAGAATTTTTAATTAGAAGTTTGGTAAGTTAGTTGAGTCATTTATCACACCTTCAAAAACTCCCTGTGTTGTACAATGTAGATATAATTTTCACCTATCTAATACTTTCAAAATGCACTCAACAATTCTGATGCTCATGATGTATTTAAGTATCATTTTACATAGAGCATTACAATTTAATATCATCCGGCAAAGGACAAAGTCTCTGACATTGGAAAGACCTTGTGAGGTATGGAAAGTGAGAGAAAATCAGTGTGACTGGAATTTACAGCGAAAAGGATAAGTGCTAAAAAATGTTTGGAAAATCTAGGAGGGGGCCAGATCCCACGTCTGCCAGCCACGATAAACAGACTGGACTGATGTGCAGTGGAAGGTTTAAACGGAAGACTGATGTGACTTTGTCTTTTGTTTTTAATGTGACTGCAACATTAAGATTGCAGCAGAAAGATCAAGGAAATAAAGAGAAGAGAAGAGGAGCCCCCTGGGAGGCTATTTTAATTAAGATAATGGCCTGTACCAAGATGGTGGTCAAGGGATAAAGAGGAAGGGACAGACGCAGGCAGACAGTAAATCAGAACGAGGGGCTTCCCTGGTGGTTCAGTGGTTAAGAATCCACCTTAAAATGCAGCGGACTCGGGTTCAGTCCCTGGTCAGGGAACTGAAATCCCACATACCTCGCAGCAATTGAGCCTGGCTTCTCTGGAGTTTGTGTGCCACAACTAGAGAGTCTGTGTGCTGCCAGGAAAGATCCCGCAAGACACAACAAAAATCCTGCATGCCACAACTCAGACCTGATGCAGCCAAATAAATAAATAAATATTAAAAGAAATTAGAAGCTTCCCAGAAGTCCTGGTGGTAAAGAATTCCCTGCCATTGCAGGAATAGCGAGAGATGCAGGTTTGATCCCTGGGTCGGGAAGATCCCCTGGAGTAGGAAGTAGCAACTCACTCCATTATTCTTGCCTGGAAAATTCCAAGGACAGAGGAGCCTGGTGGGCTACAATCCATTAAGTCGCAAGGAGTCAGACATGACTGAGCAACTGAGCACACGTTGAAAAATCAGAAAAAGAAGAGAATGGAAGGATGGGATGGTGTTGAAGACAAAGGTGAAGTGAGGACTAGGAGATAAACTACTAGGATAATACTTTTCCCTCCAACCTTCAATCGATTTCAACTCTCCCTACCAAGCTTCCATTTCACTTCCCTGCTGCCACAAATCAGTTCCATGTCTCCACAGCGACATGCCCCTTCCTGGAATAGCTCTAGTAACAATGCTATCCTCACTCACTGGGCCTCTTCGTGACAGTTTACCCAGTGCTCCCTACGCTTAACCAGTACTTGTGTCCACTGCCATATGATTAGATGGCAAACCACAGAATTCTGACGATTATCCGTGAACACTGTTGGGTGTAGTTGTTAAAGACTACCTTTAGAATTATCTGTGTGTTTTGTTGAAATGCTACTGACACTTTGTTGAGAGCACTTGCTTTACTTTCTTTTTAAGTAGAAGTAGGGAGGAGTCACTATTTATCCTGTTGTCCTGACCATTTGTCCTCCCTTCTGCGCCCTAGAGGGGTGAAGGACAAGGGAGGTGAAATTCACACCTACTTGTGAAATGTAAACAGCTTCATCTGCTAATGGCCTTGGGAGCCTTACAATTAAGGCAAACTGGCAATGTAAACAGACAATTAGCTTGTCCTTTGGGGTGTAAACCAGAGGAGAATCCAAACATTGCTGGAAGAATCTGGGTAGGAAGGCTTTCTGGGAAGGGTTTTATTCATCTTGTTTATTGTTGTGACAGCACAGTACTGGCTGCTTAACAAGTTTGCAGGAATGAATGAAGCCAGGAATGAATGAATGTTCACCACCACTGCATTTCTCAAGGTCTAAGAACAGTGCACTTGATTTTCTAGTCTGCAAGGATGCAGATGCATTAACTAACAACTTTAAAATGATGTGTGCTAGGCTGAGTACGTTTGTGTTCATCTACACTTGCATACACAAAAATATATTAGCAAACCAGAGGCTTGATGTTTCAAATCTGAAATGATGTGGTTCTAGTTTGGCCATAGTTTATTTTCAAACATGCTGCATCTGCAGAATGTTGGGTAATGGTGATGAAAGCACTTTCAGAATAACTACAATCCAATCATTTAGCATTGAGCCCCTCTGAAGCTTACTGTCACTAGTTTGGCATGTTAGAAACTAACACCTTTTTCTTCAGTGAGGAAAGAAAGGCTGCAGTAACTTACTGTTTTATATTTCAATAATGAGAATTTGAATGATGAAGTGTGATAACATCAGCTGGCCTTGGCTCGTCTGTATTAATAACTGGCCGTTGTAATCTGTCTTAACCCCTCCCTGGCCTCTTTTTCTCCAGCTTTTTTTTTTTTTTTTTCCCTTAAGGGCCAAGTTTTCATTCTGTAATCTATTGAAATTTATCTTAATTCATCAAGAATATTGGCTTGCACTTGGCCCCATGCATTCTTTTTATTTTAAATTAGGGTACACTTAGCTAAGCCACACTTCCCTAGACTCACAGCTTGCCTGGTGTTTTCTATAACTTACATTGAATACCAGATAATCTACACTGAGAGCCAAGAACCTCTTGTGGTCTCTTTATTTTTGCCATGATAAACTTCCTTTGCTCTTTTATAGGATTTAGATTTAACCGATTATAGCTGAAGTCTCAGCCTGATTTAATGAGGTCCTTTCCACTCTGCTGCCAATTTTGCTAAGTTAATCTGTCTTTCATCTTGCTGATCATCCCTAAATGGGAGAGAAAAGCAAAAGAGGACAACAGTTCCTTTTATGACAGTCAAACTTTATAGTGACCCTGTAAAACTGTGAATAGGTTAGCCTTATAAACAAATTATTGCTAAGATATTTGATCATCCTAGCCAGAGGGTAGTCCCAGAGAAGGTCTATCAGGATGGTTTATAAACTGAGCTCTTCAGTTTAAACCTTAAGGGGCTGATACATTAAACCTGGGGCCTTTGGAGTGGGTGGTAGACCAGATGAGTCTGAACCTCTCTTGCCTACCTTCTGCATCAAGCATAACATCTCTGCCTTTATCCACGCATAAAATATATCAAAAAAAATGGTTCTGTGATCCAAGAGAAGTCATTACTTGTCTGGGGGCACAGACCCTGATTTTGGAATCAAATACACATGCTCAAACCTTCCATGGTACCTCCTTGCTGTCTGACTTTGGAAAGTACATCTAACTTCTGTTTCAGAGGAAGACATTAATTTCCAATGGCATACCCAAGTCTATCTAAGAAGACAGGTAAGATTTGCTTCTTATATATGTGGGAGATCAGATCCTTTTCAGTTATTATTCCCTGGATCACAAATAGTCATACGGGGCATCAATCAACTCATTTTTCTACTTCAACAACCACTTATCAGAGGTCTTCCATGGACATCCATCTAAACTAGCATTACTCTATAACTCCAACCTTCACCGTGGTATATTTCCTTCCACAGTACCTGACTTGCTACACATTAACATGCAATATTCATTTATTATTGTCTTTTCACTCTTTTGTATAAGCTCCAGAAGATCAGGGACTTGTCCTTTTTATTACTTTGTTGACAGGACTAGAATAGTGCTTGGCACATAGTAGACTTTGAAAATACATATTTCTTGAAGAAGTGAATGAGCATCCCTGTTTCAAAAAAAAAAAAAAATTTACAAAGTGGTTATTGCCAAATAAATAAGGAAAGAGAACAAAGGGTTTTAGATATCTTGAAGAATCCTGGATTCTAGTATTGTGGTTAATGTCAGCTCACTTGATGACATTTGGCTAAATATTTATCTCTCTGGACCTGTTTGGGCATAAGGACATATTAGCAGAGTATAGGTGATGAAATTACATGATTATGATTATATAAAAATACATGTCATTATCCTTGCCTTCTGATTTTTATGTCCTGTGTAACTCCTTGAACGTGGGGGAAACCTATGACTTGCATCTAAACCACAGAATATAGCAAAGGTGACAAGATGTATATAACTATACCATATAAGATTGCAACGACCCTCCTGCTAGGAGACTCCCTCTCTCGTTGACTTTAACAAGTAAATAGCAATTTTGAGGAGGTTCATGTAACAAGAAATTGAGGGTTACTTTCAGGTTCCATAGCCCACAAAGAACTGAATGCTGCCATCAACTATATTAGTTAAGAAATGCATCCTTCCCCAATCTAGTCTCATATGAAACCTCAACCCCAGTTAAGATCTTGATTATAGCCTTAGAAGATAAGATCCTGGAACAGAGGATCCAGTTAAGTTATGCAGGGCCCCTGACTCACAACACTATACATAATAAGTGTGCATTGTTTCAAGCTACTACATTTGTAGTAATATCGTCATACAACAACATGTAAGAATACAGATATGAAATATTCCCTCTGCAGTAATGGCAGGCTTATCAAATGTACTGAACCTTATACCAATGGAGCAGAAGGGGCCAACTATGCCTCTGAAGTCAGGGTTTCTAATTTTGCAGATTTCACTAAAGGAGTGAGCTTCATTAAGACTCAAAATATAACTGATGTTTTACTTGGCTACATATTTCCCATTGTACTATTATGAAGTAGGCAAAGATGTAATTCAGGCATAGTTTCTCCTTTTTTTTTTTTAAAGACTCCTCCATCCCTCCTGTTCCAACTTCATTTCCCAAGGAATTAATCCTCCATCAGTTTTTTTCTCTTTGGGCTAACAAAACCAATCACATTGTGTGAACATGCCCTTTGCAAACTCCTCACCAATGTAAACACTATTTAAGTTAGACTTGTCAGATCATGGCCTGGTCTTTTCACAAATGCTGGTTTGACAAAACATAAACTGATAAGTAATCATAATCTAGCCATTGAAAAAAGTGTCATTAATTAGTCTACATAGATGAAGCCATTCAAAAACAATCAGAATTATGAACACTGCCCAAAATGTTAATTCTCTCTATGGATATCAAATAGGGCATGTTTCTGAGAGTAAACAATACATCTGGAAAAAGTTCAACTGAAAGATATGCAGATGTTTTTCTGTTTTTAACTTCATTACACTTCTCTGGATAGAAATATTTCCCCCAAAAACAAAACACATAAAATTCACCAGAGACTTCCCTGAAGCCCAGTGGTTAATATTTTCCCTTCCAATGCAGGGCGTGCAGGTTTGACCTCTGGTTAAGGACCTAAGATTACACCGGCCTCACAGCCAAAAACCCAAATCATAAAACAGAGGCAATATTGTAACAAATTCAATAAACTCTTTAAAAACGGTCCACATCACCCCCCCAAAAAAATCTAAAAAAATAAAATAAAACTCACTAAAAAGCAAAATGATAAAGATATGCATGGGCTTCCCAGGTGGCTCTGTGGTAAAGAATCCACCCGGCAATGCAGGAGACACCAGAGATGCAGGTTCGATCCCTGGGTGGGGAAGATCTCCTGGAGGAGGAAATGGTAACCCATTCCAGTATTCTTGTCTGGAAAATTCCACGGACAGAAGAGTCTTGTGGGCTATAGTTCTTGGGGTTGCAAAGAGTCAGACTGACTGAGCACACATGCACTTAAGCTATGCATAGGCTTAGAGGACCATGCCTACGTAGTTTATATCCCCATGAAATCACATGCAGAATAATTGAATAACACCAGAAAAGGAGCTTATCTTATGTGGAATGGTCAGGAACCTCAGATAAACAATGAAGTAAACAAGTTGCATAAAATGTGAAAGGCAGACGTTTGTTCAATCAATAAATCTCTTTAAGCTTTCTTTTTATGTCTTCCTTTAAGTTAGAGGATATACAGAATTGTAGGAGTAATGCATCACATGTGGAATTTACTAAGCTGGTCCTCTGCATCAAACCTCACTTAATGGACAGAGAAGTTATTACCTTTGGGAAGGAAGAGAGGGAAAGACTGTCCTAATTACTTTTTGCTCAAGGACTCCTTCTACATAATAAATAATTGGCATGATAGTTCTTTGTGCCATCTTTCATTCTTTGACCTCTTTTTAGATTTCTTATAATCTATTGCCTTCTTTGCTTGAATTTCTTAAAATGGGTAATTTCTGTAGTTCTGAGTTCTAGACAAGTTACAAGTTCCCAGTTTTACTGGTAGCTTGTAACCTATTTAAACTTGCTAACATATCCATGGCTCACTTTCCTAACTTTGCTTTTTATGAAAGCCCTTAACTTAGATAAGATAATGATAATTTCTACAACAGAATATTCTCTAGAATTACAGCAGCTGAACAAAAATAAGTTTACTTCTTGTTCACTTAACCATTTATTAAAGCATTTGGTGGACACAATTTTCTATTAGGAAGTTTCTTTCATTTTGCATTTCTGCCATCTCCCCGGACCTCAAAGTCCTTTACTGCTAGCCAACATGCAAAGAAAGGGTGAATGCCTTCACACTCCTTAATCACCAAAGCATGAGGCCCATCAGTTCTGCTCAAATTCTCTTGGTAGGAATGAGTCACATGGACAACAAGATCCAGTAATTCTAAGATGAACAGCCCTGTTCACCAATAACCTGTACTATGGAAAAGAAACACAAATCTTTGATGAGCAGTTAATCACCATCTTCCAGCTCTATAATAATGTATATTTTAATGCAAATTCTCTATCCTAAATTAAAGTATAAAAAATGTAAAAGAATAGCAGAAGAAGGACAGAAGGAAAGGCAAATTTTAGAAAGTAAATCTTCCATGTATTCTCATTAAATGCAGATATGAATTTACACCTTAAATGTCCATTAAAAATTTCTTATGAAATAAGAACTCATGGAGCTACAATGAAATACGTGGAAAAATTATCAATAAATAATTTCATCATCTTAGCAGTCTCTGGTGGGGACTGAAATTCTGGCAATAAACCAGAAAAACTAATCATTTAAGAAAAATAATTATCTACTATGTGCAAAGTGCCATCTTGGGTACAGCGGTAGAAATAAGATGAACACAAATAATTAAGTGAATAAAAATTACTCACTAAAGGAGAAAAATAACACTGACACAAAGTAAAAATACAATAGATATATGTGAGACAAATATTCCCTTTAGGATGAGTGGTCTCAAGGTATTTTTTTGGTGGGAATAAGAATTTTAGCTGTGCCTTAGAATGTAGTTGGAGTTTGACGACATGAAGATGAGCGAAATTTCTCTCTCTTTTCAAGCTCATGTCACCAGCCTCTTCACCTATTACTCATCCATAAAATGGACCAAATGAATAATAAGTTCTTTTCCATGGTTAGTA
Organism: Okapia johnstoni; assembly: GCA_024291935.2. Lineage (NCBI taxonomy): Eukaryota > Metazoa > Chordata > Mammalia > Artiodactyla > Giraffidae > Okapia > Okapia johnstoni. Next base: position 9,005,448 of record CM044325.1, on the reverse strand, counting down.
GAGAATTGTGTATCTGTATGTATACGAACTTTTTCATCACAGATTTGCTCAATTTTCTACTTTGAGCTCTCCAAGTGCTGTGATTTGCTCATTTAAACCAGCATAGTTTTTTTCCCCCCTGGGCTTTTAGAGTAACATCTGTTACATTTACACTATACTCAAGTAATATTAACTCCATGACATTTGTAAATGCCAATTTGAATATTTTCAAAATGTAACGCATTTCAAAATGCATTACTGTCAGTGCACCAGCACCTCTACCTAAAGTCCATATGAAGTTTAAAGACGTATTTCCCTCAAGTGAAGTATACAGATTTGTTGATGATATGGAACATTTTTTTCAAAGAGAAAAACGCTCCTCAGGCTATCAGCTAACTTTTCAGGAAAGAACAGCAACAAGAGCATTTAAAAATAAGAACACTTGTTGGAAATCAACCAGACTGGCTCCTTCATTTTCTAGATCAGGCATAAGAAAGTTAAATGCTCATCCAAAGACACTCATCAACATAATAGCAGTATGGTGATGAGAAACTATATTATAAACTACAGTGACACTCTGTAATTTTCTGAGTTGAGTCCATCAAACTCCATTCTTAGGACATAGTCTGGGAGATTAAAAGATATGATCACATTGTTAAATAGACACGAAATCAGTATTTGTTCACTAATAATTACTTAGCACTTATCTGAAGGTCTCAATTTTGGGTGGTTTCATATGAATGAAAGAAAGGTGGAATGGATGAATGACTGCAAGGGTAGATAGTTGCATAGAGGGTTAGATGGATGGATAGATGGGTGATTGGATAGATGGACAGACGGGCTGACACATATTATTCTCCAACATGTCTCATATTTTCTTTGAGATTACAACTCAGCCTCTCCAGGGACTGACAATTCATTTAATGCCATGATCTAATTAGTAATTCAACGATAACAATTTTTAATAGTGCCTGTCTCCAATTTTCCACAGGTAGAAAATTAAATGTCTAATGAAACATTTTAAGTATTTTCTGTCAAGTTTAGGAGATTGAAAGGAAGATGGACTTTAAAGATTTAAAACTGATTTTCATTCTTTGGCTTAAAATTTCTTCTGTGGATTCCCTGACCTAAAACTTAAGAATAAGAAGTTGAGCTCCCGATCTGAATCAAGGAGTTTCTGTGACCTAAGTCCCAGTTTTTCTGGGACAGCAAACAAGTTACAGTTATATTTAACTTTAAGTAGTTTATCTGCAATAAAGGAAAGCTCTTTTGTTTTTGCTTGACAGTGGATTCATCTATAGATCACTGTTAACAACAGCACCCTTCATGGATACAATATAAGGCAACACTATTTTAGAAAATAAGCTTTTTAGCTGATAAAACCCAGATTCAGATCTTTCTATTTCTAAGAGATGCCTGAGGTGCTGGATCCTGATGCCTATCCTGATATTTGGAAAGGCAGGCTTATCATTTTATTGGGCTTTGCAACCCAGCTGGCACCATGCAAAAAAATAACTTCCAGAAAATAACAAGAAAGGAAAAGCTGTTTGCTTGTCCTACAAATCACTGTGTTCTCTTCTCTAGAGGATTTGCAGGTGTGATTTTATTTCCCAGAAATACTCAAAAATATTTTGAGGGAAATCTGTAGGGCTCCCCCTGAACTCCTTAGCAGCAAAATACAGAGACAGAAATTGTTTTGTTTCTCCAGATAAAGATGGAATACCCTTTCATGGCTGTAGACACTTTCTTCCGCTACCATTTGCCCTAGTAGATGATGAATTTTTCTCAGTCATCTCAAATACCCATTGTTGTTCTGGCTTCATGAAAGTTACTCCTCTCAAAATTTATTGTCATCAAATAACTTAAAACAAGATCAATCAGTCCTTCTCATACCTGTGCTCAGTCATGTACAACTCTCTGTGACTCCATGGACTATAGCCTGCCAGCTTCCTCTGTCCATGGGCTTTTTCTGGCTAGAATACTGGGGTAAGTTTGTCATTTCCTCCTCCATGGGATCTTCCTGACCCAGGGGTAGAACTTGAGTATCCTGTGTCTCCTGCACTGCAGGTGGATTCTTTACGGCTGGGCCACCAGAGAAGCCCCTACTTAGTTGTTCTCAGTGTTAGATTTAGATAAGGTGGGGATAACAATACTTGCTTCATGGAATAACTGTCATGTATTATGAGTTAACAGTTCATTACAATACCTGGCATACACTAAGTGCTCAATAAATGAGAGCTGATGTCAATAACAATAAAATTCACCATCATCACTGCCATTGCCTCTGTGTTGTCATCACCAAGCATCTTAACCACAAGAGAATTCTATCATTTTTCTCTCTTAACTGAAAAGACAACAGTAAAAACTGTATGTGAAAAAAGTTGGGTGATATTAAAATACTCATTAATTTAAAATATCTCATAATTTATTTATGGGAATCTATATAAAAACAATGAAAAAACAGTAAATAATTTGGCAATGGATGATTCCATAGATATTTGAATTACTAAATTTATACTATTTTTTTTATATTTATACTATTATACTATAATATTTATACTATTTTTCCACTATATATGCATTCCCAATTGCCTGATTTCTAACATGAACGATATTCACATACCATACTTCATTCTAAGAATCTCTATTTATGCTGTCCTTTTTAAAAAATAGCGTTATGGAAGAAATCTATTCAAAACCTAGAGACTGAACAACAACAACAAATCTCTTTAATGAAAAATTATGATTACCCAAGTTAAAATATAATATTTGATATCACAACAGTTACCCAGCTATCATTAATAATCTTTAAATTTTTCAGGAAGTGAAAAATAAGAAAATATTAAATATATATTATCAATACCAATGTTTGCAGGATTCAGAAAATGTTGATAAGCATCATTTGAATGTAAGGTGAAACCTTTGCTTCAAGGAGAAAGTTATACAAGCACTTGAAAATCTAACTATGAATTGGAACCCAAACAAAGAAGGCATGTGTTCCTCTTCTCTGCAAGATGAGTCCTTCCGAGAAGAGCAAACAAAAGATATGGAGGGGAGTCATGGGAAATAAAAAATACGGCCAACTTTGGTCTATGGGAAAGATAGTTGATTTTTTACAGAGGTCTTTTTCAAGATGCTCTAGATGCTGGTATATTGGTGAGAAGTGTGACTTTATTGATGCAATAAAAGTGCCTTGAGACATGCTGCTGCTGCTAAGTCGCGTCAGTCCTGTCCGACTCTGCACGACCCCATAGACGGCAGCCCACCAGGCTCCTCCATCCCTGGGATTCTCCAGGCAAGAATACTGGAGTGGATTGCCATTTCCTTCTCCAGCCTTGAGCCATGATGAGGAGACAAACATGTACTTCAAATTTTACATAAGTATAAAGAGTAGAAGCAAGTCTCCTGGGACCTCTATACTTACTCAATACTTAGTTCAGTATTGAGTAAAATCTAGAACTCACGTGTTCTGAATTTTTTTTTTTAATTGAAGTATAATTGCCTTACCATGTTCTGTTAGTTTCTGCTGTACAACAAGTGAATCAGCAATATGTATACATATACCCCCTCCCTCCCGCTTCCCCTGAACCACCCCTCTAGGTCATCACAGAGCACCCAGCTGAGCTGCCTGTGCTACACAGCAGCTTCCCACTGCTGCTGCTGCTGCTAAGCCGCTTCAGTCGTGTCCGACTCTGTGTGACCCCATAGACGGCAACCCACCAGGCTCCTCCGTCCATGGGATTCTCCAGGCAAGAGCACTGGAGTGGGGTGCTGTCGCCTTCTCCAGCAGCCTCCCACTAGCTGTCTCCTTAACACTTGGTAGTGTGTATATGCCAGTGCTGCTCTCCCAATCCATCCTGCTTTAGTTATTTCATTTTGGGGTTAAAGTTCCTTTGAAAGTGTAAGATACTAATGCCTTTGTTTTTTTGAAGAATTAAGTCTTAATAAATTCACTCAACAAACAAATATTTTCTAAGTATGGATTTATGCGCTTACATGGCACTGGCTATATAGCAAAAACAAAAAACAAAACACAAAAAACTGTTATCAGTTATCATATGTTCTGTAAAACTATGAGAATTAAAAAAAAAAAATTAAAAACTTGTTTAAAGAGTAAGGCACTTAGTAATTTCCAAAACAGTAAATCAAGAGATGGTGAATCCCCAGTTTGTTCAACTATTAAATTATGTCCTAAAACCTTAAGGGTTTTCCATATGCCCACTCCAGCTTTTTAAAAAAATTATTTATTTTTTAATTGAAGGATAATTACTTTACAGAATTTTGTTGTTTTCTGTCAAACCTCAACATGATCTCTTCAGCTTTTGATGGTTTCCCCCTTAATAGAAGGGAGAAGGCAATGTCACCCCACTCCAGTACTCTTGCCGGGAGAATCCCATGGACGGAGGAACCTGGTGGGCTGCAGTCCATGGGGTCGCTAAAAGTCGGACACGACTGAGTGACTTCACTTTCACTTTTCCCTTTCATGCACTGGAGAAGGAAATGGCAACCCACTCCAGTATTCTTGCCTGGAGAATCCCAGGGACGGCGGAGCCTGGTGGGCTGCCGTCTATGGGGTCGCACAGAGTCGGACACGACTGACGCGACTTAGCAGCAGCAGCAGCAGCCCTTAATGGAGGACGACTGCAGCGGCTCTCAACACCTCACCCTCACACTACAGTGATCAAAAGCAGGAAGGGATCGGCAAGCCTCCGGTGTGTTTCTTTATCAGGAAATCAAAATGTTCTCACATATTCTCTCCAACCTCATTGGTCAGAATGTGTTAACCTGCCAAGGTTTAACAACAAGGAAATTCAGGCAGCTCAATGAACCACCTTAATGGGATGCAGGCTCTGTCTGTAGGAAATAAAGGGACTGGGAAAGGCTGATGGCAACTAGCCGAGTTCACTGTAATGTGATCCCTCTTCTGGACAGGTAGCACACTCATTGAATGGAATATTTCTGGGCATTTCCACATGCAAGACTTCATCTTAGGATGCAAAGATCAATAGGAGTTTGTAGGTAAGAGGTTGGTAAGGAATCTGAACTTGATGTCAGGTGGAATAGGGACTTTTTGGATAGGTGTGTTGAACATTCACAATGGCTGCAATCTCTGCTAGAAATTTTCACTTGGAGCATTTTACATAAATCTTATCATCTCTCAGTGAACTCAGCTTTCCCTTGCTTATGAAACTCCAGCCATGCTGGCCATCCTGCGATTCCTAGAACCCACAAAGACAGTTCTTGGTGCAGAAATTTTATACTAGTTGGACTTTTCACAGATCTCATGGCTGGCTCCTCCAAATTCAAACCTCCGCCACAAGTCACCTGCTCACAGGTCCTTTCCAGGGTTTGGAGATGAAATATATGCACTCCTTACTCCTCAGCTTCATTCCTGTTTTAAAGATGAGTAAACCAAGCCTCTGGGACCAGCTCCAGATTATACACCCAATGAGCCTGAACCTTCTTGCTCATTTTTGTTATTGTGTTTATTTCTATAAAAGCTTTTGTGAAAAACCATGTTGTCTTGTGAGTCTCTGCTCTTAACACCACTTGGCTTTCTTCATAGACTTCTCATTTCTGAAATGTTATATATCTTTTTCAGTTCTTTGATGTCTGCTTTGCCAATTAGAATGTAAGTTTCACAAAAGTAGTGGTGTTGTCATGTCCTTAGTTCCTAGAATGATGATGACTATTAGATGATGACTCTAAATAATTTTTGAAAGAAAGATTGCATGAATGAGTTATTCTGAAATGTGTTAAAAATAAGAAATCTTCCAGGGAGAGAATGGACATTCCATTTAAAATATAAGGAGACTTTCTACAGGTGTGCAAATTCTAGCAACTAGAGACAATTTTGTTGCAATTTGCCTACTCTAGGATTTTATCTGGTTGTGCATTTTTCTTATAACTTCTCTTTCATAGGTTCAGACAGATATGTGTTTCCCTTCAGGGTATTTCTTTGGCACTATTTCTCTTTTTATTTTTTGATCTAGATAGAGTTAACCCATGTAATCTCAGGGGTTGGAGGGGGATCTTGAATTTGTATTGACAACCATTACTAAATATCTGTGCATGCCTGGAGACAGAGCTTACTTTATTTGTAACAGAACAGGTAGTTATATAAAATATTTCCAGAACAATCTGGAAAATACCCCCTGGACTTTAAATCACTCTTTTTCCTCCACCATCATCTAGTTTAAATTGTGCTGAACTGCCATGCTCTGTAGTCAAAATATAGCCCCCCCAAAACCATCTTCTTTTAAAATATAGTGTTTCTGGAATTGGCAAATTGTTGAAGAATTAACATTCCAATTTGGATCATTTTATTTGTACAATTTCTTCCCAACTTAACCAAATGGTCCAAGGGGAAGAACAGTACTGGAGACATCCTCTGGGAAGGTAGTGAACAGAAAGAGGTGGGCAGTCGGAGGATGAGGAGATGTGATGAAGACCAGTGGAGCTTCAGACTCCCACATATACAACTTATCTAGGTGTAACATCAACTGTATCACTGCTACAGGTTTTATAGTAAGAGAAAGATTACTGCTCAGTGTGAATGTTGTTAATTCCAGGTATCCGAGGCTATGGGAACTAAAGGATATTATGAGGGTTACAAGACTAAGCGAGATCTTTCTCTCCCTACAACTGTGGCCCCATTAAGTCAAACCTTCCTAGTTCAAGTCTACCTCCTGCGAGGTCTGCGCAGTGGGGTGAAAAGTTTAAACGGTTGTAAATACCTGTAAGACAAAGTAAAAGATTCCGAAGAGTTGACATGTGCCTAGTAAGAATCTCTATTTAAAGAAACTGAACAGTAGCTGAAATTAACCAAGAAAAAGCCTCTTCTTGTTTGGAACCGGTTAAGGGAGTTTGTGTTTCCAAAAGCGATCCCAACATGACACCTAGTGGCAGGTCCTGGTGGAAAAGCTCAGTTACAAGGCTGTTCAAACAAAACCTTTGTACCTGGGGACCCTAAATTCACTTCTGTCAGAGGAAAATGTGTTTATTTCATGGGAAAGAGTCAGCTCTTGGAAAAGATTCTTTAGAATAAAATAACAAACTATGTTTTTGGAGATAATATCCAAGTTTTTTTTTTTTTTTTTTTTTTCTCTGTTGTAGAATTACCTATTCTGGAGAATCTAAAGAATCTTCCTCATCACCAACAGAAACCTGCCTATTTACAAATTCAAAATCCTGAAGCCCTTTCTTTGGTATTCTAACTAATCATTTTTTTTCCACTTAAAAATTGATAAACATATCAGAAGGAAATTATACATTGGCTTTCTTTGAAAGGTTTTAGCACTGGCAAATTTTCTGTTAAAAAAAAAAAAGTTCATTATTCAGAAACATTTATACAAAAATGAGCCATGTTGGTTTTGCTTTTATGCATTTTTGGGGGGGTGAGGGGGTCATGTTCTAAACGGGGTTTCTTCGAGCATTCAGAGTGCTTTCGGTCGCTCCACCTATACACATTCATACATATACCAAACTCCAACAGATATAGTATAATTTTTAGACCAGAGTGGTAAAAGAATGATCTTTGACACTCCAGCCTCTCATGAATATGCACCTCATCAACCTGCCCCCTCCAGAATTTGTGGATGTCCTCTTTCACGTACCAGCTCTTCCCTGAAAGGACAGTGCCCCAGACTTCATTCCCTCTCTACTTCCCAACTAATCTAATGGAGTCAGTACTAATGAGCCCATAAAAAGGCCCCAAATACTGACTTCAGTGATGAGAAGAGCTTATCCAAACTGGTCTTCTACTGACAGAGACTCTGTGTTTTTCTGTTTGATGCATAGAATGCCAATGGGGAGAACTGCAGGGAATCATTTGGGTTTCACACCATCTCTGTATTGCCCATTTACATAGAGTTGACAACTGTTCACCAGTTAATGAGAAAGTTAATTCTGCTGCCCCCTCTCAAGTGTACCCAGAAGCATGAAACTAAGGATTTTTGTGCTGTCTACATGATGCTTTCCTTTAATTAACTGTCATTTTCTGAGTGTCTTCTGTGTATCAAGCTGACACTAAAATCACTTTTCATATATACACATATTCGTGTGTATATATATGCACACAAATATATATATTTAAGTGAATCCTCAGAACAGCCCTACAATAGAGTTCATGTCTTCCCATTTTAGATATAAGACCACTAAGGTTTAGTGATTTAATCTCCTTCAGTTTGCAAATAGCAGAGCAGAGATAGAAATGCTGTTGTCTTCAATATTCTTTTCTTGATCTTCTCTTTAAGAAGCTGAAATAGATGCACTGTAGTATAAAGATGATTTTCCCCCAAACAACTATTTAATAATAAATTGAGTCTCTCAGAGACTCAGACTATATATGCATAGGCACACATAGTTGATAATGTATCAAAGGAGAATGTTGTTATATTTGATTCTAAGTCACTGGAAACTCTTGCTTTGAAAACAGACTACTTTGATCAGCTTCTTGGGGTATACTCACCAAGGGAGGCCTTATTTCTTCAGGGAATCATTAAACTCAGCTCAGTCCTACTGTTTTATCTTCCCTTCTCCTGTCTTTTCAAGAATGGGATACAGATAGATGTTGGGCCAACAGAATGGATGGTTTACTCTATATATCTGTCATTCTGAGGATCCCATACACCTGAAAGCTCATAACAAAATTCTAGAATATATTGAATACAAACCTTTGAGTTTGCAAATCTCATCTAAAATGCTGAAGAAGAGGCAGTTGCTTTGGTAACAAGGATTCAAACAGTGGACAACTTTAGATGTACAATTATAATTATAAGCCTGAAATTTTGCTTGGAAGTAAATAGGAAGCACTTTATTTTCAGAATCTATTTGTCTCAGATGATTAATATTTTAAAAATAAATTTGCAAACATGTTTCTTTCTTTTTGATAACTGTGGTAGTTCTTATATCTCACATACCCAGTCCTAGAAACAGAAACTATAAAAATAGCACCATTGAGGGAATAGACTGTAGTGGTTATAGGTGAAGCACCTGCTGCCAGATTATCTGGTTACCTTCTCAGCTACACAACTGCATGGGTCACCATAGATATACCATCCACCTCTCTATGCCTCGGTTTCTTCCTGGGTTGAATGCAAAGGTTAAGTGAACCAGTCTATGGGAAGCTCTAAGAACGGTACCTGGCCTAAAGTCGGCAATCAAATTTGAGTATGTGTATCTGTATTGCTGAGAACTGTTTCTGCACACAACCTTCACAACCCAAAATGCCTTCGCCGTCAAGTTAGCCCGTGGGAGAAAGTTTTCTGGATGCGTCCCTCAGAGGTGATGCTTATGAGATTAAGGAGGCATCTCACCAGGTGTGGTCTCCCTGTCTCTCTCCCACCCTCCCTCCCTCTTTCCTTCTGTCTCTGTCTCTGAAGCAGCCACACACAATTGCCAGATCAGAATTAATCCTCACTTTTTTTTTTTATTCTCCAGATGATGGATAGCAAAACTAAAATAAGTCCTCTTGAGATAATGTTTTTTGAGTGTCCAGCTGGTGGAGACAGGAAAAGCAATTTCAATGAGACAAGAGCCTCTGAGAACAGATTTGGAGAGAAAGTATCATCCTGGTCTTCTAGAAATAGAAGCGCCATGATGCAGACTGCAAGGAATTCAGATTATCTGCAGAGGGATGGTGCTGCTCAGTGAAAGGGGGAATGACGGAAGCTACAAGGGCAGAGATGGCCCTGCCAAATCCCGATTTGACCAGCTAGCCTGCAGAAACCAGCGTAGGCCTGATTGGGTGCCATATCCTGCTTTGCACACTTAACATCTTGGGTGTGGTGTGATTGTGGTGGAAGCAATTTGGTGCCAAAATCCTTGCACAGTAGGTTATTTTCAGCTAGCTCTGGGACTTACCGAATGCAAAAATCTAGAGATTGATAGCCAAACCATACCACTTTGTGAGATACCACTTTCCTCTTGAGAGATAGTCCTCGTGGCTTTAAAAGAACTACTCCATATTTCCTCCCCAGAAGTCCATTCCAGAGTCCAGACTCTGTGATGAATGGTATTCTCTAATTGTCCAGAAAATTTTTCTATCCTATACTTAATCTTTGTTTTTATTATTTTTTCTATTTTATTTTTTTTAACTTTTCCAGCTTATTGTCGTATATATGGTAAATAAAAAATATATTTAAGGTGTGTACAATGTGATTTTTTTTTCTTCAATTGTGCTAAAATATATTGAACACTTTTGATGCTATCATTCTTTCTTTTTTTCCTCTACCCTCTTCTCCCTTCCACAGATACTTACTGAGCACTTACTATATGCCTGACACTATGAAATGTAATGATGACCAATTCAGATAAGATCCTGCCTGTGAGTGTCAGAGAAGAGTAACAATACACAAGTAAACAGATAAATATAGGTTCCCAGGTGGCACAGTGGTAAAGAATCTGCCCCACCAATGCAGGAGGCATAAGAGGTGCAGCTTCAATCCCTGGGTTGGGAAGATCCCCTGGAGTAGGAAATGGCAATCCACTTGTATTCTTGGGAAATCCCATGGACAGAGGAGCCTGGCAAGCTACAGTCCATGTGGTCACCAAGAGTCAGACATGACTGAAGGACTAAGCACACATGCATGCAAAACATTAATAAGCAAGATAATTGTAAAGCATGACAACACATACTAAAGAGAAGAGGTAAGAAACAGATCATCCTGGAGGGCTGCCCTCTTTAGATTAGATGATAAGAAAGGCCTTTCTGAAGAGGTGACTGAATAGAGATGTGCAGGTGGAAAAGGACCTCTGACCCTTTATAGAGCTCATAATTTTGTGAGCATGAACATATGCAATGATCCTGAGGTAGAAAAGAGCTTGGCATGTTCCAAGAAAGCGTAAGCAGAATGGGCTTCCCAGGTGGCGCAGTGGTAAAGAATCTGCTTGCCAATGCAGGAGATGCTAGAGATGCAGGTTCAATCCCTGGGTTGAGAAAATCCCCTGGAATAGGAAATGGCAACCTATTCTAGTATTTCTGCCAGGAAAATTCCATGGACAGAGGAGCCTGGAGGGCTATAGTCCAGGGGTTGCAAAAAGTCAGACATGACTGGAATATATTGAACGAGAGTAAACAGTGCTCAGAATAAGCTTGGGAATTTAGGTGTGGACAAATTATTTTGATGCCACATACACTATGGCTGTAAGATATGCATTTATTCCAAAAATGATAGAAAAGAAAAAATAAATCATGTACCATGATTTGATTTATATTTAAATTATTTAAACTGTTACACAGTGAGTGGCTTATAAATGGGTAAGAACAGAAGCTGTGAGATCAGTTGTGAGGCTACTGCAATCCTGAAGGCAAGAGGTAAGAAATAGTGGCTTAAACTCAGTCACAGGGTAAATTTGCTTCATTTAATCTTTACAACAAATATACAAAGGAGACCTTGCAATTGCCCCATTTTAGAGATGAGTTAACAAAGGCACTAGTGATTGCTGACTAAAAGTACTCATTTCCTAAGTGAAGGAGTCAAGATTCAAACCCAGAACATTGTGGCTTAGAGGTGAGCTGTTTTTGCTTCTGGACTTTAGACGAGTGCCTTTAGTGGGTTTGGCAAAAGAAACTTGAAATAAGCTTTAGGAATCCTTAACACAGAGTGATGCTGGCCATGGAGTCAGAAGTATTCTGTTTCCTGTACAGTAGCAAACGTAATGCTTGACAACTTTATGAAGTACCTACTATTATTACCCTTTTAAAGATGAATAATCTTTAAGTTGTAAGAAATCTTTAAGATATAGAGAAATTAAACTAGTGAATGTGAAAAGCAAAATTTCAAACCAGGCAGGTTAACTCTGAAGCCATGCATTTTAACCACTAAACAATTTAAGACGAAGCCTCTTAGTGGGGCAGTGTTTCTACACAGACATGGTATACTTAAAACATACCCAGGAAAACAGCCCCCTTTAGCCCCTTTTAAACCTCCAATTAAGATAAAGGTTCACACAAAACACAGAAAAGCTTTTTATGGTAATTCCATCAAAATGCAAGGCTTCCCACACATTTCAGAGAAAAAGGAAACACCTCTAAAAGAAGGGAACAAAAGATTTATCCTTTCACCATTCTCAGGGCTCAGAAGCAACATTTCTACCAGTTCTGCTTTTTTCTAATATAAATGTAAGAGGAGACAGATTGAAATGCCAAACTGAACTGCTCCGTGTTGTTAAAAAAGCTGAGAATCACAGGGCAGCTTCAACACAAAACACATTTGTTTGATATCTCTTGAAAATTCTCAGCAAGTTGGGTTTCTGGATTCTTAAAATTAATGACAAAAAATCTAATATTCCAACAGATCAGGAGTGACCTAAAAAGAGCTGCCTTTATGTTCTGTTAGGGCTCCAGCAGCGTCCTCACAGAGCTCAACACCTCCAGCTGCTAGGAGTTTGCTCAAAGCCTCTCCAATATCTCTACCATGACCTTAACCACTCTTTCTGTTATTTCCATATGCCCTTTGATTGTCCCAAGTCCCTCCACTTTGATATGTAAAATGTAGCTAATTTAGGCTTTGCAAGGACATTGCTGAATCTCAAAGCTTGGGGATCTTTGAGTATTAGAGAGAAGGTAAACGGAAAGAGACACTTTTGGTTTTCCCGCATCTCACTGCTATATTGCTAATAGTAATACTGATGGATTATCTGAAGCTTTGCATGTACAATTTCATTTAATCTCATAACATAGGTGGACACTGTTATTATCATTCTTACTTTTCTCAGGCAAGTGAAGATCATGTAAACACAATTAGAACTCTTGATGTCTGATTTTAAAACTTTGTCTATTACCTTCTACTTACATCTCTAAGTATACTATGGTATACAGTGTTTGATAATTGCTATATCAAACAGTATAAAGCATAGTGTTATTCGCTCAGTCATGTCCGACTCTTTGCAATTCCATGGACTGTAGCTCAGCAGGCTCCTCTCTCCATGAAGTTCTCCAGGAGAGAATACTGGAGTGGGTAAGTCATTCCCTTCTCCAGGGGATTTTTCCCAACTTAGGGATTGAACCTGGGTCTCCTGCATTGCAGGTAGGTTCTTTACCATCTGAGCCACCAGGGAAGCCCCAATATAATGTATAGATTAAAATTAAGATAATATTCAGTACATATTCTTTATAAGTACATTATAATATGCTTACAAAGCCAGCATTAACTCTTCTTTCCTTTTCAACATTCTATGCATTTTACATTGGACCAATAGGTCTTATATAACTTAAGTCTCTGTTTTTAATTCTAGATATAAATTTATAATTACCTGGCTTTTTAAAAGTGCTTATTATGCCCTTCCCTGGCCTGGACGCTTCTGATGTAATTGTTCTAGGGTATGGCCTGGACATGAGCATTATTAAAGTTTCTCTGTCCATTCTTCTGGTGATTACAAAGATCCAAGGGATGACATACAAATTAATTTGAGAAAATTAATGCAATCTTATCTGTAACAGACGGAATTGTGTCTCCTTAAAATTTATGCTGAAGCTCTAACCCCCAACATGACTTGTGTTTGGAGACAATGCCTTTAAGGAGGTAACTAAGGTTAAATGAGGTCAAAAGGGCGGGGCCCTGATCTAATAGGATCAGTGCCTTTTTAAGAAGAGAAAGAGACACCAGCAGTGTGGGAAGTGCCAACAGAGGAAAGGCCTTATGAGGACCCAGCAAAAAGGCAGCCATCCTGCAAGCCAAGGGGAGAGGCTTCACCTGAAACCAATCTCTTTGGCACTTTGATCTTTGACTTGGACTTCCACCCTCCAGATTGGGAGAAAATGACTTTTTGCTGTATACACCTCCCAGTCTATGAAAGTTCTCCATGGCAGCATGAGCTGACTAATACTACATCTTTTTGTCACAATGATTATTGTCAGTTGTATACTGGAAAAGCTGTCAAGTATCTGAATGTGAACTAGTATGTTCTATGTTCAGGAGCTGTTGGCATCCATCCTTCTGCCCCAGTGAAGCCAGCCTAAGAATGGAGGGAATATAGAAGGGAAAGAGCTTCAAAAATCTGAAAGAAACAGAGTCTTATGGTTTATCGTTTATACATTGAGTTTTGTTTTGTTTTGTTTAAGTTGAACTGTAATTGCTTTACAATGTTGTGTTAGTTTCTGCTGTACAACTAAGTGAATCAGCCACATGTATACATACATCCCCTCCCTTGTGGACCTCCCTCCCCCGCAACCCCTCATCCTACCCATCGAGGTCACCGAAGAGCACCAAGCTGAACTTCCGGGGCTTTAAAGCAGTTTCCCACTAGCTATCTGTTTACACATGGTAGTGTGTATATGTCAGTCCTCATCTCCCAGTTCGTCCCACTCTTCCTTTTCCTGCTGTGTCCACATGTCCATTGTCTATGTCTGTTCTGTGTCTCCATTCCTGTAAATGTCCCTGTAAATAGGTTCATCTGTACTATTTTTCCTAGATTCGACACATGTGCATTAACATACGATTTTTTTTTCTCTTTCTGACTTACTTCATTCTGTATGACAGATTCTAGGTCTGTCCACATCTCTACAAATGACCTTTCATTTCCTTTCATTCCACTGTATATATGTACCACATCACCTTTATCCATTCATCTTTTGTTCGACATTTAGATTGTTTCCACGTCATGGCTATTGTAAATACTGCTGCAATGAACATTGAGGTGTATGTATAATCTTGAATTATATACTGTTAGACAGTAAGAAGGACCAGTATTTAGAAAAGACAGCGGTGGTGCTCTAATAATGAGGCTGACAGCTTTTTCATTGATTTCTCCACTGTAGGATGAGGGCTGAAGTGGTCTGTCATCTTCTAGTGGATGCTGTGGATTTCATATACTTCCCCAGTTACTATGAGGCCAACTAATTTTCACCTTTTGGTCTGTTTATTTTAAGGTATGGACTGAAGTATGTGTGGAGGGAGAGTCTGCATCAAGAACAATATTGAACATGTAAAGAAAAGCTAGTCTTCCTTTCCACAGCATTTTTTTTCTAATCAAGATTACTTTTGATTTTGGGCTTTCCCAGTGCCCTGACCAAAGACAGAATTATCTTTTTGAAAACACATGTAGCAAATAAAACATGAGGGTGACTGTTGCATTAAGAAACTGATCAACATTGGCAAGATAGTGATGATTCCATCTTCATAACAAAAGCTAAAGCTGGGATCTTCTCAACATCATGACTATGTTTAGAGTATACGGTCTACAGTAAAAATGTAAATCTTAAAACCTGTTGTGCTAAATTGCAAATCTGCTAAAACCTAGGCTTGTGACCTGAGACCTTTGGCTTTCATCTATGTGAGATGAAAATAACAAAGCCCACCTCCTGTTACTTCTAGAGGATTTAATGTGTTAACACTTTAGAATCTTCTCAAATAGTGCTAGAACAGGGGCTTATAAATAAGATTTGATTTTCTTACTTTCTTTCTTAGTTCTTGTTTTTACACTTTGATTGTTGTGAAGTTAAAATCATTTTGATTCTCAGTTTCTATATAGTGTAAACTCTATAATATAGTCACATAGAATTATGACAGGATATGTGTTAATTATCCCATGAAGTGATTTAGTAAAACATCAAATCCTATGACAATGTTTGTTTATTTTACGTAAAATTTTGTAGAGACTTGGGCATTAATCCCCAACTGGGACCTCTTCTCATACAAACATCTCTTTTTATAAACAGCTATGAGGTTGAAGAGATGAAAACTGACAAAGTGTTAGCACACTCATTTTAATTTGGTTTAAGCAGCATGTCCCATGACTGTGTGTCTAAGTCTACTCTCTGAATCATCTCAACCACACAGTGAATGTCTCACATGGCAAAAGGTTTAGTGGGCTGATCACATCACTTCTTTGAGAGGCAAAGCTGTTAGCTCGCAGTTATTCAAGATGAAATCACAACAGACTACACGTTAAAGAGTTGCTAGACCCACGCGTGTTATAGCAATAAAGCAAAGGATCAAAATACACTTCCGTACACACACTCTCTACCCCTCCCGTTTCTATTCTCTTTGAATTACTCAAGTGCCGTCCCAACAGCCTTAATGGAATCAGATGTAAACTGAACTGCATGCTTTTAAAAGTGCGGCAATCACACATCAACTCGCACCAAGCCCCTGCCTTGCAGACCTCACTGCTGTAACAGAGACCTGCGGGAGGGCGTCTTGACCTCCATTTGCTATCCTCATTTGTTCATTTCCCTGTAAATTTCATTTGATCTCATTACAATATCCTTAAATGTACTAAATCTCGCATTAGTAAAAAGACACATGAAGCTTTTCAACGAACCTGGTGCCCTATTCTCTATCCTAGACTACCAGAGTTTGTTGTCTACAAGCCTGTGAATTACCTGCTTGCCACATTTAGCTATGAGAAGTCTTGAAATCTGTTTTAAATGATGAAAAAATGAACACCAACATTTTGCCCCAAATAAGGAGTATATGAAAGACAGTTTCAATTACTGTTAGCCATGTCACTGTAGGTCTGTAGGAATCTACAATGAGTTACAATTACAGCAGTGACCCAGGTGAGAGGACAACCATTAGGATAACCAGGCTGCCAGCTGCTAGTTATTTCCTGCAGTACATGTCCAGGTCCTAGAATACTGACCACGATACCAAGTGTGTATCGGTAACCACAGACACTTTTCCCAGTTTGCATTAAAAACAGAAAGAAAAAAACAACTTTATATTAGTGAAGAGTTGGCAATCACCTATACTTGAAACAAAGAAATGCTTAACTAAACTGCAGTCATTTAATCAAAATAATTAATTCCAAAGTCATTTAAAATAAAAATATTTTATACTGAATGTTAAACATGAAAGGCTTAAGATGATAAACTATTTAGTCATGATTTTCCTATTCATTTCCACCATTCCCAATTTCTATTTTTTTATTAATGAATATATGTTACTTTTTATCTGAGCTTTACTAAGATATTATTCACATACCAAAAAGTCACCCTGTTACAATATATAATCCAGGGGTTTTATTGAATAGCATAATCACAAAGTTGTACTATGGTCACCAGTATCTAATTTTAGAACATTTCATCACTTCAAAAAAGAATCCTCATACCCATTAGCGATCACGCCTCAGTCTCCTCTGCCTCTCACTCTTGGAAACTAGCAATCTATTTTTTGTTTCTGTATATCTGTCAGGTTTGCACAGTTCTTATAAATGGAATAATATAATATGTGGCCATTTGCATTTATCTTTTTTCATTGCCTATAGTGTTTGCACAGTTCACCCATGTTATAGCATGTATCAGTACTTCATTCCTTTTTAGTGGTGAAATACTTTCATTTTATGATATAGTATGATTCATTTATTCATTCATCAGTTGATAGACATTTGGGTTGTTTCCACTTTATAATGAATAATGCTGATATGAGAATTCACATACAAAATTTTGTGCAGATATATAAATACTTAATTCTCTTAGATATGTACCTATAGGCAGGATTTCTAAATCATATGTTTAACATCTTGAGAAACTGCCAACTTGCTTTACAAAGCGGATGCACTATTTCACGATCCCATCACATATGCAGTATAAAAAGGAAACTGACTTAACAAAATTACCATACAGACTACCTGATTTTGGCACACTGTAACTATAGAGGCTACAGATTTCTCTCTCTCTCTCTCTTTTTTTTTTCTGCCTTTTTAAAGAGCAAATAACTGAGCTATAGCATTGCCCTTTTATTGCAGCCAGATTTTAGCTCTTCCAGTTCTTCATTCAAAAGATTATTTCTACCCATTGCCATTATAAATTATCTTTAGAACACTTGAATTTTATTGCTAGGATTTAGCAGGTATCCGGTACCTATTGTCAAAAAGATGAAGGCGATTCAATACGTATTTATTAAGCTCTACTACAGTTTTTAAGCAGTACTTCAAGGTAAGTATTATGATTCTCATTTTTTTAAAGGCGGAACACTTGAATTTTATTGCTAGTAATGGAGCCGGTACCTATTGCAAAAAGATGAAGGCGATTCAATACGTATTTATTAAGCTCAAGGTACTTCAAGGTAACCAACAAAAGGAAACTAAGAGTAATATTAGCAACTTGAACTAACAACAAAAGTGTGTGTCTGACCCTAAAGTCCCACTCTTTCATAATCTTAGCTTGAAAAAAATTATTTACATGTTAAAAAATTGTTGGCCCTTTGAGGCTGTAATTTCACATCTTGGGCTGTTTTCTTGGAGAATCACAGGCATGTGCTATTATCTCACCACACAAATCTTGATCTCAATGCTGTTCATAGTTATCAAAAAATGGAACTGACCCAGTGACAAAAAAAGGGCTCAGTTAAATTTCACACGTGGGATATGGTAGTCAACTTCATTACTTGGGCATCTATCTTCCCCAACCTTGTAGCTATGAATTTCTCGAGGTTAGAGAATCAACTTTAGTCACCTTTATTACATCACCCATATCTAATACACTGGCTCACAGTTAATAGGTGGTATTCAATAAACATCTACTTTAAGAATCAATAAACCAGTTGTTCTTCAGCACTGCATTCAACCCATTTAATGCTTAAAAAAAATCATGTAGAAGATACAGCCTCTGTGGTTTAGTGGGGGAAATTGTCATGATTTCTCACAACGAAAGGAAAAATGCCCCGAAGTTTTAGATACCCTTGGCACTATCTGTCTTGAAGATAGGAAAGGCCTATCTATGGTCTAGGTTTAACTGTAACCCATTCACCACACGTAGGGTCTTATCATGAACTGATTGCAAGGGTCTGGCAATAACCTCAGTTAATGCAAGGGTTTTAATCTGAGATTTATATATTTCTATATAATACACCTGAGTGAATAGGCTTCAGCAAATACATGTCTTGAAATTATCTTAAAAAAATTATAGATTTGGGTTGGAAAAAAATTCTATTCAGATTTTCTGTAAATGGTATGGAAAACTCCGATGCAACTTTTTGGCCAACCCAACATTTTGTGTATATGTCTGTTTTGTAAGGAAAAGGGTTTTTTACTTTTTAATTAAAAAAAAAGCCATTGGACCTACAAACTTTGGAGTCTACATTGTTCCCATCATATTATTTTGACTAAAAAAATATGTTGACTTTTACATGTGTATTTCATTTACTAAGTCAAAAACTTTTTTTATTTTATTTTCAGTTTGAGACGGGGGTAAGTTGACTTTTTAACAAAGCTCATTAAAATGTAGTTAATGAAAGGCTTTGTTCATTATTCTTTTCTGGAGACTTGATAGTACAGCAGAAATAGTTCCAACAAGATTACAAGCATTCCTCTGGGAGTGAGGAAAGAGAATTGCTATTTGGAGTTCAGTGGGGATAAAGATCCCTTTCACCTTTGGCATCTGTACTGTCAATATTTTCAAGTTATCTAAAGAAAGTCACAGAGCGGGTCATTGGGAAGAAAGTCAAATGGATAAGGGTCAGGGAAAGAGAGAGAAGGGCACCAAAGCCAGTTTACAGAAATCTAAATCACAAGACTACCTTCAACTAATACTCTAAGGGTCTTCACACCTTCTTGAAGGCTGTTGGCTGTGTATGTGTGTTTTGATGTAAAGATGTAGTCATATTATTTTTCATTGACTGAAGGAGTTACTGTTCATTGCCATATACTTTTTCCTAGCAGAAACATCACAAGCCATAACTTAATAATGTTGACAGGAGAAAATATCAAGTGTTCATCTCACTCTGCTCCTTTCAAACTGTGCTGAACTGGGATTGCAAGCAGAGCTGATGATTTGAGGTTTAAGAGGTGCCATCACGGAATGCTCCTCACTACCACCACTGTCAGTCTTGGGATAATTCCCCTTTAAACAACACTACAAAGGAAGCCCAATCTCAGAGGCTGAAGACATATCAAAGAGGATTAGAGGGGTCCTAGGGCACTGAATTCATTAAGACATAGCGGGTATTATGTGGTCCCTCACATGTGTTTCGGTGTGATTTGATCTATATTTTCACTGAGACGACAAAGGAGTCTTAAAGGCTCTCTATAGGATCATGAAACATTGGAGCCATCCTCAGAGATCATATGCTCCTGACCTGTTTAAGTTGCTTGGATAAGGTGAGGTGTTACTCATTAGCATATGGCAATAACAGTAATGATAATGTTGGCTGTGTACTTAGTCTGCACTGGGCACTGCCCTATATGCTTTACAGGTAGTAACTCCCTGATTCTTCACAACAAAATCACGGTGCCAGTCCTATTATTATTCCCTTTCCATCAATGAGGAAATCACACACAGGAAGATGAAGCAACTTGTTCAAGGATATATGATCAGAAAAAAAGTCCTTAGCATCTTAATTAATAGGGAATAATTGTCTATAATGGAGAGATCCATACGTAAGGATTTCTCTGTCCCTTCCTATTTAACATTATTTTTCTCTTTTTTGGAAGGGTGTTGTGTATCCCAAACCAATGATGATCACACAAGAAATGAACGTATTTTTCAAATCATTACATGTCCTCCCCACGTGCGCACACACACACATAAACACTTCTACACACTTAAAAATACTTACAATCACAAGTTTTGTTTTTTAAACCCTTTCACCAATAAAAACCAAATGATTTGAACGGAGTAAAATAAAGATTCACATTTCCCATCCCATCCAATTCATACACAAAGAATTCTCGGTATGAAAAATCCTTCTTTTCACCTCTAATCAAGGAATAAACACAACTAAACCAGTACTTTGAAATTCCAGGACAGTTCAAATAATTTAATAGAGTCATTTATTACTTTCCTCATGAAAACAATAAACATTCACTGAGCAACAATTTGCTTCAGTATCTACGCACTAGATATATATGGCAATCAACAAAGCAGATTACATCTCTGACTTCATGAACCTTTTTTTTGGTGGTAAAGGTGATATCATTACTATATTACTGATGTTTTCTATTAGGTCAATACATTCTGTATTTATAAATTCTATAAATTCATAAAGGTAAAGTCAGAACTATTTGAAAGAGTGAAATGAGACACTGTGACAAACAAATTGAATTCAAAATATCAAAGAACTGTAATCACATAACCCACTGACACAAAGACAAGTTCTTAATATTATTAGCTCTAGTTTAAAATCTCCTAAAGACACCCATACATAGCACAAAAGTCACAAACTCTGAATTTGAACTTGTCATTTCTTTCAAGGAACTCTACCTCTTAGGATCCTCCCATCATGCATCCCCAGGTACTCCAGTAAATAAGTCTATCAGTTCCACGGTCAGCAACATGTTCTCTTTTGATGGTTCACAGCCAAGTGAAATCTCTCATTCTAACAGAGCCCTGAGTATCAGAATGGTGATTATAGGGGCTAGAAACAGGTGGATAATGCATACATATTTTAAATCGCCAACTAAGAACAAAAGAAAAAAATATGACAGGAGAAGTATATACTATAGACTATAACACTACCTGAAATGAACATACAGATAGTTATATCAAGTTCTTATTGCAAATCATTTAAGACTGGGAAGACCCTGGCATCAGACTGCAGTACTTGAATAATGGTTCCACCATGTAATAGCTAAGTGATAGGCAAGGATTCCTTTGATTGACGTGGATACCCAGTAGGCGAGGCTCTTCAGAAAGACAGCTGTCATCCCCCACTCCCTCAAAGAACAGCATCTTTTGGAAATTAAAACCCAAAGATATGGAAACTGGCTGCAACTGAGTACTTAAGCAGGCATCCTGATAAAATGCTGATGAGATAGAACATAGCTGAAGGTCAATAAGCAAAACAAAAGGCTTGGGTCCTGGACTCAAGCAAAATATAAATCCTCTCTAGAAATGCTGAGGTTGATGGTCACTGCTGGAAGCTACAACCCTGCTACATCACAGAACTATAACCACAAAGTTTGGACCTCAGGTCCAAAC
The DNA here is from genome assembly GCA_024291935.2 of Okapia johnstoni. NCBI lineage: Eukaryota > Metazoa > Chordata > Mammalia > Artiodactyla > Giraffidae > Okapia > Okapia johnstoni. The sequence continues at coordinate 8,983,607 of CM044325.1, read as the reverse complement.
CATCCTAGAGGAAGGGCTGGTGTTCCCCTAACCATGAAGTTTATGAGTCCCGCAGCTCAAGACCAGGGTCCCTTTCAAGTCTGATGTCTTACTCACCGGTTCCCTGTGCACCTGGCATTGAGAAGCTGGCTCACCTGCTGCTGCTCTGTCTCTGGAAGTTTTCCCCCCAATCTAAGGTTGGTCTCAGCTGGTGTGTGTGCTTCGGGGGTCATTCACTCTTGATTACTTGACATCAGACGATCTTGGACAAGTTATGAATTCTCTGTGAGCCTCGGTATCTTCTTCATCAAATAGGGATAATGACAGTAAACACTTCATTTGGTTTCTGTGAGGATTAAATGAGATAATCTATGTCAAGTGTTTATCACAGCACCCACACATAGCAAACGTGCAAAAATGCTAGCTATTATTAGAATTTAGGATTTAATTCCAAAGGATTTTTTACATACAAATAAGGGAGTTTTTTGTTTTTTTTTTAATCACATCTCAAAAGGAACTAAAAGATAAACTTGAGAGCTTTCATTAAGAGATTCAGAGAACATTTATTTTATAGTCTGTGAATCCATAGTTGACGTGGTAAGGATTCTTTGACAATGAAGTGATTCTGAGTTTAGATTAAAGAAGGGAAATTTATTTAAGAAGATATTTAAGCTTCTGCTCCTACCTAGTTCCTAGGAATCTGTTTGTACCTCTTGACAGATTAGGAATGCAGAAGTGGTGTGAGGGAAAGCCCAAGTGACTATACATTTTTCCTACACAATTATTCATTCATTTATTCACTCATCTATGTATTATTTCTTTTATGCAACAGTTACATATTGCAACACACAGTACTAAGCATCATTGTGTAATAAGAAGACAAAAATCAAGCCAACACTGACAAGTAAGAATTGGCTTGTCCAAGACATATTCTCCATATGTCAGTCTCCCAAAGTTGTTGGTCTCCTGCAGATTATTTGCAAATCAGCTACAGCAAAATCCTTAAGCAATCAACTCTAGTAAAATTCTGATGTTGCTGATTCAGCCATGTTGAAGTGTGACAAAGTGGTGGGACACTGGGCCTGTCAAGGAAGAGGTCTGTGTTCTCTTAACTATGGATGTCAAACTTGGCAGAATAAGGCTTGGGGATAAGACTATGCCATACTTACAACTGATGGATTCTGGCTCTTAATCATGGCTGGGGAGGGACTATTACTTTGCTAAGTGGTTTCTTAAAAGCCTTGTGGTACTCTATGCTTAGATTTACTAGACTCCTGGGTGCACCCCCCAGGGTACAATGGGAAATGGAAAGCATGGACCTCTACCATGGTGAATGCCTCCAGTGTAATGTTCTTTCATCAGTCCTAGTATGTGAGCTTCCTGGGGTTTTATCCGGGTTTGATTAACACACTTATTACTCTTATGAAGCTCATTACATGGATGATCAAAAGACTCCTAAGTGTAGGAAACTGATCCAATTCATAGAAATAAGATGCCGTGGAGATCGCCTGTGCCATGTCCAGGGTGAATGATTTATTCTCTCTACTGATAAACCTCTGGCTCTCCTGGAGGTGTTAGCTGGAATCCAGTCCTACACCTCTGACCATTTCCCTTCCACAAGAAGAGGAGTGGCTCTATTGTACAGGATAAGAGCACCTGTACCATCTGCTCTTGGAACGTGAGAGATAGACTTTATTCCTGCTTGCAACTGTGTGTGTGTGTGTGTGTGTGTGTGTGTGTGTGTGTGTGTCTGTCTGTCTGTCTGTCTGCTAAGTTGCTTCAGGCATGTCCAACTCTTTACGACCCTATGTACTATAGCCCACTAGACTCCTCTGCCCATGGGATTTTCCAGGCAAGAATACTGGAATGGGTTTCCATGCCCTCTTCCAGGGGATTTTCCCGACCCAAGGATTGGACCCACGTGTCTTACGTCTCCTGAATTGGCAGAAATGTTCTTTACCCAGTGAGCCACCTGGGAAACCCACTTGCAACTATACCTCTCACCATACGAGGTGCCAGGGGCGTTTTAGGGGGATGATAGGAAATCTGTTTCGGCCTTATGTACCAAGTGTGTTTCTCAACACAGCTTTTCTAATAATAAAATTAAATATCTGAATTTCTAAGGAAGTCAAAACTTCCTTGTCCATTCTTTAATAGGTTCAGAACTTAAAGTAACATTTGACTCAGTGTCTCTTCTACATCTCAACCATCTTTATTCAGACGTGAGTCTGAATCCCAATTGATATTGAAAAGATTGAGTTCAGTCTTATGATGCCGGTACATTCATTTGTCCATGGTAATATTAATATTAGTAATAGCTATCATTTTGGTTTGTATGGAGATTAACTGAGATCACATGCCTGACATAGTAGGTATCCATAATTCAGCTTGTATGATATTTGTGATATACAAAGAAGTCTAGACAAGAAAAAAAAAAAAAACTTTGTGAAATTAGGAAGGCAGGAGTTGAAGCCTGATATTATGAACTTTTAATATTTTTTCAAGTACTTTAAATATAGAAAATATTATTAAAAATTAGCAGGTGACTCAAAAAAATTGAAACCTTCTTACAACCTCTGTTCATGCATTCCAGTCACTATGACACCACTTTTCAGAACAAAGAACTTGAGTACCTGCTACAGCAAGATCAAAGGAGGACATGTCATAAATGGCTGTGGAAGTCACACCTCAGTCCCTGCCCCTCCAGCCCTCGCTCTGCATGTGTCATTTAAAATGCAATTCCCTTTGAATGGGCACGGAGCAGTTCTATTACCAGACATGACTGCTTTTACTACTAGCAGCGGTTTAATGATTTTATGTCATCGCAATAATAGAAACATGACATTCAACTGTGACTACAGCTTGTGCGAGTCTATTTTTGGAAAACCGATTTTGTAGAGGACGTGAAAATGGGAAGTCTTGGTGCCTGTTTATTTCCCAAAAGGCTGAGCCAGGAACTCTCACACCTCAGTTCCCTCCGTGGACCTTTCTTGAGTTTCTGAAATGAGTGTGGTGACTTGTGGTCTCAAACAATGATGCTTCACATACAAAAAACCCACTTTAAAGGAGACTTGAGCCTGAATCTAATTTTCTCATCGGAGGGAACATCCTTTATGGAGTATTTCAATGCCTGAGTCCTTATTCTCGATAAGGACCAAGTTCACGAACAACAATAACAAAAGTACAAGTACTTGCTCAGTGGAGGAATTGCCTCACATCTTTCACAGACAAATTTGAAGGTAAGGGTCATAAACTCTCTCACCGTCCTTCACTCACAGGTCAACACTATCTGTCAGCACACACATTCAACTTCTTCTAATCTGAGACAGGTGATTCTCTCTTGCTTAAGGCCAACTCTTCCAAATGTGGTCTTAATTTCTACCCTTAATGTCTCTTTTGGGCTTCCCCAGTGGCACAGTTGTAAAGAATCCGCTTGCAATGCGGGAGACACAGGAGACGCGGATTCAAACCCTGGGTTGGGAAGACCCCCTAGATGAGGGCATAGCAACCCACTTCAGTATTCTTGCCTGGAAAATCCCATGGACAGAGGAGCCTGGCGGGCTACAGTCCACAGGGTTGCAAAGAGTCAGACATGACTGAGCGACTGAGCATGCACACTGTCTCTTCTAGGACCTTGAAGTAACAGTGGTCTACTTTGCTCCAACATTTCCACTTTTCCCCTTGCTACTGGGGCTCTCCTTTCAGTCTGTTAACATGCCAAAATCCTGACCATTACACACACAGACACACAGAGGCATAACCCTCTGTCTTCTTCTCACCTCTGACCCATTTTCCTTCACAACTGAACTATTTAAATTAGTGCACATTTGCAGCCTCCCATTTTTAAAATGCCTGCTTTCTCTCTTGCTTCTATAAATAAGTAGGCAATTTTTCCTTGCCTTCTTGTTAGAAACAAGATACTGCAAACTTTTCTCATCTATCCTCCCCCCTTCAACCCCTGTCTGTAATCTTCTACTGTTATCAATCTCCCCAAACTGCTCAGGAAAACTTCATCAATGACCTCATTAGAGTTAAATCCAATGGTCAGTCTCAGTGATTTGAACATTTTGCTTGCATGTGATACAAACAATACTTCCTTTCCCTTTTTAAAAATTCTCCTCTCTTTGGTTTCATGCTGCTGCATGAAATAAACTATTTTATTTCTACCAGTTATCATATATTTTCTCCAAATGCTGTACCATACACTTCACAATGTTAAAACAACACTGAAAGGTAGGGAATATTGTAATCATGTATATATTTAAAAAGCAAGCAATTGAAATCTAAAGAAACGGAATAATTTTCCTCAAGTTACATAGTATATGTAAGGATGGGATAAGAACACAGCTTTATCTTACACCAGTGTATGTTTTACAATTTGTTAATATGATATTTAAAACATATAGGAATATACTGATCGTTACAACTAACAAATCTCATCTATCCACTGATTTAGCACAATTTAACATTCTGCTTAACAGTTTGTACTAATTTATTTTTCCAGAACTGATATAATAGAAAAAGCTAAAGCCCAATTTGTAATCCTCCTCAATTTTACTCCCTTTTCTTCCCGGAGGAAGCCATTATACTCTAGGGGGTCTCTATCATTGTATCCATTTTTAAAATCCTACTGTTAGATTGATACAAGCTTCTTTATTCCTATTTTCCATATCTGTATGTAAAATGTTCTTTCTTTTCTGTTTGTGTTCACTCATACAAATATTGACTTCTAGTTAATGATTTATATGCTGATGTATTTCAGGGGAAGTACACTGATGTCTGCAACTTACTCCCAAATGTATCCCCAAAATAGTGATGGATGGAGTGATGGATGGAGGGATGGAAATTTTAAAGACATATACTTAAGACTTTACAGATAATCAATATGTCTAATCGTTTCTCAAACCAAATAAGTCTTTAAAGTATCTTCACACTAAAGTTCTTTCTGTAATGTACCACATCGAGTTGTCTTGTTTGTGTCTGTAAAATACCTTGTCAAAAATGACCAAAAATTAATAATATATGAGTCTTTTGTACAGTCCAAGTTTGCTTACATTTATATGTTTATCAAAATATTTCCTAACCATCTCATCCTTATTTGGGGAGGAGAGGATTCAGTCTCCTCTTACTGATTTCCCTGCTTTTTTTTCTCTTTTTTTTTTTGGTGAGATTCTATGAATTGTTAATTGTCACAGTATTTTTATGAACATTTAAAAATTTTAAATTCCTTCCCCTGAATTATACTTTGACTAAGTATAGAATTCTAGGTTGACAAGTATATGTCATCCCCCTTTCAAAGTTATCATTCTATCATGACTGTGAGACATCTTCAGTAATTCTAATTTTCATTCCTTTGATTGTAATAGATATTTCATCTTTGTCTGCTTTTAAGATTTTTTTTTTCTGGTTATGTGAGTTTTGAAGTTTCAGGGCAATATATCTGTGTGTCGAACTGTTTTTGATCATCCTGTCAAGAATGTAGTTTACTCAGTAATTCTAAAGGCTGATATCTCTCTTCAATCTAGGAAAATTCTGAGCCATTGTATCTTTTACTTTTCTTTATCGTCCTTTTCTAAAAATTCTGTTGTATGTTTTCTGTAGTATCTTATTTTATCTTCCTCATATCTTTACACCCATGGTGAATGTCTAAGGAAGGATTGGGGGCAGGAGGAGAAGGGGACGACAGAGGATGAGATGGCTGGATGGCATCACCGACTCGATGGATATGGGTTTGGGTGGACTCTGGGAGTTGGTGATGGAGAGAGAGGCCTGGCGTGCTGCAATTCATGGGGTCACAAAGAGTCGGACACGACTGAGAGACTGAACTGAACTGATTTTCAAGTTACTAACATTTACAATTATCTCCAAATCATACAGCTCATATGCTTCATAGCAAGATAGCAAGATAGGGGTCCTTCTTCAAGTTTGATGCCTGTGGTTCTTTTTCTTTTTTTTTTTTTATCTATTTAAATTTTTATACATTTACTTTAATGTCTCCTCTGACTAGTTCTATTATTTCTTGTTCTAGGGTGTGGATTCTATTTGTTGAATTTTCTGATCCTCTTTAATTATGACTCCCTACAGGTGACTTGAAATGTCTTAAGGAATCTTCATAGAGGTTGTTATAGACTGAACTGTCTCCTCAAAATCCATGTGTTGTGGAAGCCCTAACACCCAGTGTGACTGTATTTGGACAAAAGGTCTTTAAAGAGGTAATTAAGGTTAAATGATGTCATAAGGTTGGGATCCTAAGTCAATGAAACATGTGCTCTCATCAAAAGAAGATGAGTCAACAGGAAAATGCACACAGGGAAACCCTGTGTGAGGACATAATGAAAAGCAAACTGCCACCAAGCCAAGAAGAGCAATCTCAGCAGAAACCAGCGCAGCTAACACCTTGATCTTGGACTTCCAGCCTCAAGGACTGTGAGAGAAAATATATACATGCTGTTTAAACCACATAGACTTTGGCCTCCCTCAGGAGCCCCAGTTGGTAGCAACATCCATTGAGTGCCAGCTCACATTCATCTCTTCATTGTTGTCATGGTTTCAGAGTTTATATTATAATGTTGGTAAGTTCTCAACTTGCCATTCTCACATCACATAAGGAATATAAATTTGGAACTCACAAATTTGCTTAAAGTGTTTCACATTGCCTGTTTCTAAAAAATGACTTGTTTTTACTCATGGCTAGTGGTTAGAATTTTGTTTTTGAGTACATAGTTGGATACCTTCCTGTCTCAAAGGTCCTGTGGATAATACAGATTCAGTCTCTTTCTGTAAGTAGCTCACGGTCTGGGATCCACTCTGAGGGCACTAAAATATCAGATCAAGAATTTAAGGTCTGTTTTCCAGTTCTGATAACTGGAAATTGGGGACCTCTGATTATTAATCTTATCTTGATTTTTTTTTTCATTCTGCAATCTAAGGAGTCCTTTCTTGATTTTTTTTTTTAATTTACTGAGGTATAGTTGCTTCACAATGTTGTATTACTTTCTGCTACTCAATGAAGTGAATCAGCTATACATATACATATACATATACATATATTCCCTTCTTATTAAGCCTCTTGCCCACCCACCCCTCATTCCACCCCTCTAGGTCATCACAGAGCACTGAGATAAGCTCCCTGTGCTACACAGAAGGTTCCCACTAGCTAGCTATTTTTATAAATGGTAGTATATGTACATCAATTCCAGTCTCTCAACCCATCCCACCCCTTCTGCTCCACCATGTCTGCGAGGCCATTCTCTGCATCTGCATCTCTATTCCTGCCTTGCAAATAGGTTCATCTGTACCATTTTTCTAGATTCCACATATAAAACAAAGTGGGCAGAAGACCTTCTCCAAATAATACACAGACACTTCTCCAAATAATACACACAGATGGCCAAGAGGCACGTGAAAAGATGCTCAACAACACTAACTGTTAGAGAAACGTAGATCAAACTACAATGAGGTATCTGTCATCTCAGATGGTTCAGAATAGCCATCAACAACAAGGACAAAAAAACTTTCTTGATTTTTACCGTTTCAAAAATACTTCTTTCATGATTTGTTTGGAGTGGAAATAAAATTCTTCTGTATCAGGTTAATTTCAGATAATGACCTGATGTGTCTTATGTTTCTTGTACGTCATCATGCCACCTTTCTTGCCCCATCATATCGCCGACTACCTATTATAACATGCAAAATCTAACTTCTCTTTCTCTGCTTTACAGTGAGATATTTCAGAGGATCAATCTCCTCTTCTGACTTTCTTGTTGAACAAACTAGTCTACTTCCAGTGTTACAAGTAACTGATTTCTGAAAATGCCTATTTGACCTCTCAACTCCCATATTCCATCAAAAGGCACATTCTATCTCCTCAGCCTTCCTAGCATTGCCATTTCACAGCAGCTACCATCAAATCCCACTTCTGGTGAGACAGAGCAGCTTCTCCGGTCTAAACGTGCACTATTTAATGATTAGCCAAACTACATCCATGCCTCTTATCATGTTTGTTCTCTTCTTGTTTTCTTTTCACATTCTTTACATTTTTTAATAACTAATGCATACTCTCTAGATCTCTTCAGTGGATTTCCTTACCCTCTAGAATAAAGTTCAAGCCCTTCAGTTTACAAAACCAAATCTTCACAACTGAGCCTTCGACTGCTGACCCAGAGCTATTTTGCACAGGGATGCACACCACCAATAAGAACTCCAGTTCAATTAAGCCATTTGCAGTATCTTTCTGTGACTGGGCTTAAGTAATTTGCTCACCCTGAAATGATTTCTCCTTGGCCCCTCTTGCCCACTTCAGCTCAACATCACTTTCTCAAAACTCTCAGTGTCTTTTCCAGGAAAAGTTGACCACATCCTCCTCTGTATCCCTGCCACAAATACTTACCCTTGGTACTTAGTAAAATCTTAAATCCACTGATATAATAATAGGCTTGTCTTCTACTCTGAAACTGTGAGATCATACAAGACATGGTTTCTCAACCTCAGTGGTATAAGCAATAGACCAGATAATTGTTTGTTGTGTGGGTTGTTCTGTGAATTGTATGATATTACACAGCATTCTTGACCTCTAACTACTAGATTTTAGTAGTTCCCACCCTTCACCAGACATGACAACCAAAAATGTCTCCAGACATTGTCAGATATCTGAGGGATGAGGGGTGGGGGATAACGATCCCTGGCTGAGAACCGATGCCTTAAGATAGAAACCACATTTCCAAAGTCCTGGGTTCAAGGTCACCACATGCATTCCAGAAGTATGAGTTGATAGAAAGAGTGCATCATGAATAAAAATATTATAGTAATCAACAGACATATTATATATACACATGTATATGTATATATAAATAGATATCTGTTAGTATAAGTTATACATTAGCTGAAATATATAAAATATTTGACTTGTGAATTATGCTTTTGAGTAATTCAGGGAGATTAAGTTTAAATAATATTAGCATGGCATAAGATGGACTATACACTGGCATTTCATAGTTAAAGACCAAATACCAACTAAGATACACAGTTAAGTAAGAACAATTAGCAATTTTGTGAATTGGCTGCCAGTTCAAATTTATTTTGCCAAGGCTAATGTTTACTTAAGTTGATATGTCTGACAAGTATAAGAGCTTTCATTGCATGAGCTTATGTTTGAATTTCATCAACTCTGCATTTAAATTGAGGCAATATAATCTGTATATGTACATTATATATATATACATATACATATAATATATACATACATAAATACATACATATATATGGGCTTCCCAGGTGGCTCAGTGGTAAAGAATCAGCCTGACAACACAGGAAACTCAGGGGTTGCAGGTTTGATTCCTCAATTGGGAAGATCCCCTAGAGGAGGAAAAGGCAACCCACTCCAATATTCTTGCCTGGAAAATCCCAAGGGCAGAGAAGCCAGGCGGGTTACAGTTAATGGGGTTGCAAAGTGTCATACATGACTTAGCAAATGAGCACATGCATGCCAATGCACACACACATACACACACACATATATGCATGTACACATTATATTTCGCAACTGTTCTTCCTTTAGACATTTATTTAACAAATATTTAGAGAATACTTGAAATGTACAAAATAATTAAAGAAAATAAAAAGATCTTTTTACTTCTACTGTGTGCTCAGTCACTCCTGCTAGAGGAGATAATTCATGTATGAAAACAATCTAAAGAACTGGAATCAAAAGGTTAAGAATGTTTAAATGAAATAGCCATTCTTTTAATTTAGTAAAATCAAGGGAGAAAATAGACAACATGGCATTGAATTTTGGCCTTGGGGGTAATTAGTAATGTCAAAGTGTTTATAATAATAACAAAAAGGAAAAGTATTAACATTAAATATCAGTTGAATCATTACCTTCATTTGAAAATTTTAGTTCTGAAAACTGCAATAATATGCAAAACCATGTGTTCTATACTTAAATAATAACATCAGGAAACTTAATTTTGCATTTGTTTTGAGTTACAGAAAACTCAGCTATAAAATGTATTACATGAGGATCAAAATCTGGAAGAAAACACATGGCAATGTTAATAATTATTTCTGGATTTCAGGATTGACAGGGGCAATATTACTTCTGTTTTTAGATACCTCAATATTTTAAATTTCTCTTCCACATTTCTTCCATAGCTCTTTTATTTTTATAAAATAAAAATATATATATATATTAATTCATATATGCACAAATAAAATGCTATTCAAAGTTTTGTTCTTTGATTCTATTCAGATTTTAGAATATACAACGGCTTTCCTTTATTTACCATATATTCATATTATATTAACAAAAGTTTCAGATACCACAAGGGGGAAAATATTTTGTCAAATTTTATTTCCCTACACGGCTAAATGGTTGTAGATTGTGACTTAGTAAATTGCGTAAATACAAGAAATCATAAATTTGAAATTTCTATGTTGAAATTGCCATAGTATTCCCTGTAGCCCTTGATATTTACTTCTTAAAAAAGCACTCACTTGTCTATTTGCCAACCAAGATATCTGGAAACATTGATTACAAATTGTATCGGAAGATTAAAGGAACAGTAGGGATGTAGATCAAATATATAAAAGCTTAAATCCCTTCTCTTCCATGAAGCCTTTGGTGTAACTCGTGTCTAAACTGATATTAGGGCTTCCCTAGTGGCTCAGATGGTAAAGAATCTACTTGCAATCCAGGAGACCCAGGTTTGATCCCTGGGTTGCGAAGATCCGCTGGAGAAGGAAATGGCAACCCACTCCAGTATTCTTGCCTGGAGAATTTCATGGACAGAGGAGCCTGGTGGGCTACAGTCCATGGGGTTGCAGAGAGTCAGACACGACAGAGTTACTAACACACACATGCTGATATTAGGCTTCCCAGGTGGAGCTGGTCATAAAGAACCAGCTTGTCAGTGCAGGAGATGTATCAGACACGGGTTCAATGCCTGGGTTGGGAAGATTCCTTGGAGGAGGAAAAGACAACCCACTTCAGAGTTTTTGCCTGGAGAACCCCATGAACAGAGGACCCTGGAAAGCTACAGTCCATGGGGTTGCAAAGAGTTAGACATGACTGAAATGACTTAGCACACACATACTGATATCATACTTATTGGGATAATTCATATCATTACCATCTTATATGGTATTATATGCAGAAATATTCTGCCTTACAGGAGAATTTCTTCAATATTCAGATGAAATTTTTTACTTTTTTGACTGAACACCCTTGGGAGCTGAAGGCATGTTTTGGTACTACATGACAACAAGAATTACCAAATGTACAAATATTGAGTGCCTGGTAAACAGTAGATTTCTAATAAATATTTTAAAGAATGTAATCACAGAGAAAAGAATGGCTTACCGAAGTGACAAAAGTTAATAAAAGGAAGCAAAATACACTTGGTGTTCTCGGTATAATCTGGAATTACAACTACACCAGCATGTCACAGACCTGAATTTATTCCTTTCCCCAGGATTCAGACCATCTCAAAAAATTTCCCCAAGAGGATTTTAGTGTTAAAAAAAGAAGGGTTGATTAGCTGAACTCCATCTTTCCAAATACATCCCACACCTAACATGCCCCAGCCTTGAGACCTACATAATTGCTCCTCTTTGTTGTATGACCTGTAACCCCCTGATTATCACATTATTTGCCCTTACACATCCTCAGGTCTCTGCTCAAGGGTCATTTTCTCAGAAAATTATATTCTGCCTACTCTATTAAAAACAAAAACAAATATGGCTTCCCCGGGGGCCAAATAGTTAAGGATTCACCTTGCAGTGCAGGAGACATGGGTTCAATCCCTTGTGCAGGAAAATCCCACACACTGCAGGACAACTAAGCCATATGCCACAAGAGAAACCACTGCAATAAAAAGCCTGAGAATTGCAACTAGAGAGGAGGCCCTGCTCCTGGCAACTAGAGAGAGTCCACGTGCAGCAAGACGACCCAGCACTGCCAAAAAAAAAATAAAAATAACTAACAAAAGCAAATAAAAAAGCACTCTCATTAATCTTTATCCACTTACTTTTCTTCTTTTTAATAGGAAATGGATGTCTAACAACATCTGGTTCTTTATTTATTTGTGATTTAGTTCTTTTCCTAAATTTATGCAATAGATAAACTGAACCATAAAGAAAGCTGAGTGCCAAAGATTTGATGCTTTTGAACTGCAGTGTTAGAGGAGGGTCTTGAGAGTCCCTTGGACTGCAAGGAGATCCAACCAGTCCATCCTAAAGGAGATCAGTCCTGGGTGTTCACTGGAAGGACTGATGCTGAAGCTGAAGCTCCAATACTCTGGCCACCTGATGCAAAGAGCTGACTCATTGGAAAAGACCCTGATGCTGGGAAGGATTGGGGGCAGGAGGATAAGGGGACGACAGAGGATGAGATGGCTGGATGGCATCACCAACTAGATGGACATGGGTTTGGGTGGACTCCAGGAGTTGGTGATAGACAGGGAAGCCTGGTGTGCTATGGTTCATGGGGTCACAAAGAGTTGGGCATGACTGAGCGACTGAACTGAACTGAACTGAAAGGTAAAGGTAAAAAATGTGACAGAAAGGTGGAGAAAATGTTAACTTTTTTTTTTTTCTTTCTCAGCATTGGTGGGAGAAAAAAGAACCAAACAACCTGATTAAGGATACAAGAGGTTATAGATCAATTCATTTATATGCAGGATGGGAGAATATTTAAACTAATGAACAGATGAGCCTGTCAATAAAGAAATATGACAATTAGATACCCACATTTCTCTTGCAAATCAAAACTAAAGTGAGATATCACTTCATGCAGTCAGAATGGCCATCATTAAAATGTCTGCAAATAATTAATGCTAGAGAGAGTGTGAAGGAAAAGGAACCCTCCTACACTGTTACTGGGATTCTAGCTAGGTGCAGTCACTATGGAAAAGAGTGTATAGGTTCCTCAGAAAACTAAAAATAGAGTTATCATATGATCCAGCAATCCGGCCCCTGGGCATATATCAGCAGAAAATTCTAATTCAAAAACATACATGCACCCCAACCCTCACAGCAGCACTATTTACAATATTCAAGACATGAAAGCAAGCTAAATGTCCATCAAAAGATGAATGAATAAAGAAGACGCAGTAATACATCCTAGCACTGTCAATCAACTTGTCAATCCAATGATTCAGGTCACAAGGAGGGACTTTCAACCATTCTGAAAACCCGAACCCTATTCTCACTGCAGGGCTGCTTCTGGTTTCCAGACAACTGCTCTCCTCTTTTCTGGAGAGTTCACTTTTTGCTTTGTTTAATAAAACTCCTGATGCTTAAAACTGAAAAAAAAGATATTTTATATATATATATATATATATATGTATATACACACATGCACACACATACATATATGATGGAATATTACTCAGCCGTAAAAATGAATGAAATAATGCCATTTGCAGGAACAGAGATGGACCTAGAGATTATCATACTAAGTTAAGTAAGTCAGATAAAGACATGTATCACTTGATATAACTTATATCTGGAATGTAAAAATATTATGCAAATGAACTCATTTAAAAAACTGAAATAGACTCACAAACAGAAAACAAACTTATGGTTACCAAAGTGGACAATGGTTGGGAAGGTAGAAATAAATTAGGACTTTGGGATCAACATCTATACCCTACTATACACACACTAGATAACCAACAAGAAGAAGCTACTGTATGGTACGTTACTATACTCAGTGCCTTATAACATAATGAAAAGAATCTGAAAAGGCTGAATTCCTTTGCTGTGAGTAACCTGAAACTAACACAACATTGTAGATTAACTTTAAAAAAGAAACCCACATTTCTTATGCATTAGCTGGGTGACCTCAGCAAGGTACTTAACTTTTCTTACATATCAATGTATTCACTGGCAAAATGAAGGCAAACATAGAACCTCCCCTCATCACGCTTCCAAAATGATAACATAAGAACATTTAGGTAATATTTTTAGCACAGTTCTTAAGCACTTGTGCACTATTAGTGTTATTATTTAGTAAATTATTATTTTCATTTTTAGGTACCACCTGCTTCAAAAACAGATTTGAGGAAAATTAAAAAAGGGTAAAATTAAAACTAGTGAAATTAAGATGAAAAATATGAGACAAGGAACAAAGGGTGATGAGGAAAATACTCCAGCTGCCTGTCCTATATCCATTTTCTCTTCTGTCTTTCCAATAGAATGTGGGGCAATATGCCTGGTCCATTTCCAGGATCTCTTACAAGTAGAAGTGGCTATTTAACTAAGTGCTGGCCAATGGAATGGAAGTGGAATTTTCCATATGCGACTTCTGGGAAGACACTTCTAAAACTGGGGACTGGTTCAGCTTAAATATGACTTTTACCCTTTAACCTACTGCCCTCTTTCTGGAACACAGGCAAGTCAGTTGGAATTTTACCATCCATCTACTAACTATTCATGTATGTGTGCTAAGTTGCTTTAGTCATTTCTGACTCTTTGTGACCCCATGGACTGTAGCCCGCTGGCTCCTCTGTCCATTGGAATCTCCAGGCAAGAACACTGGAGAATTCCAGTATCCAGAAGTTGCCATGCTCTTCTCCAAGGGATCTTCCCAACCCAGAGGTTAAAACTGAGTCTCACTTCCCTTGCATTGGCATGTAGGCTTAATACCACTAGCGTCACCTGAGAAGGCCCCTACTAACCATGAAAAGTGAAAGTGCAAGTCGCTTAGTCGTGTCTGACTCTTTGCGACCCATGGACTGCATCCCGCCAGACTCCTCTGTCCATGGAATTCTCCAGGCAAGAATACTGGTGTGGGTTGCCATTTCCTTCTCCAAGGGATTTCCCAAGCCAGGGATTTAACCCAGGTCTCCCACATTGCAGGCAGATTCTTTATCAGTTGAGCTACCAGGGAAACCTACTAACCATGGGGTGACCTCAAATATGGAAACTCTGAACTAATATCTTCTATGAAGATAGAAGATAGAAAGATAGAAAGATGCTGAGTCTCTTATCAAGAAACTATGTAACCTTAAATCACCTCCTCCTGATTCCTCTTTAAGGGGAGTTTGGCAGCTTTTTGTTTAAACACTTTTTGAATCTCTGCTTCTCACACCCAAACAGAATTTTAACTATCACAGGTGAGATGACTATTCCAAATAATGAGAAAAAAATGAGGAAAAACGTCTAAGACAATCTCTTGTACTTACATATAACTAAGCTGTTAACTACCCAATAGCTGTGGGCGGTGTAGGGAAACAGTGAAAAAGGATTCATGAAAATTACAAAGTTCTTAAGCACTAATACAAAAATAAAGTCCAAATCTAGATATTGCTAAATTGATTCCATTCATTAGAATTCAAAAAAAAAATCATTTCATATATTTTTATGTAGAACATATATATGTATCGGTATATCTGACAGTTTTGTGAAGCTAGAAATCGACTCTCCTGTGTTTCTTAAAGTGAACTTTGACAAAAAATGTTAAATGTTATAGAAGGATGGTGAAAACATTTCTACGGAACAGGCAAGCACACATTGTTTTCTAAATGGATGACCTGATTTAGAAATAGAAATGAAAGAATGTAGAAGAAAGACTAGTTGGTATATATCTTACATTCTTCCAAAATGAACCATGGAGCTAAGGAGCAATAATTCTGATATTAACAATTTTGTAAAGTACCTGAAACACAAGCAAAATGATTGAAGGCAGAAGGAGAAGGGGGTGACAGAGGATGAGACGGTACTGACTAAATGGCCCTGAACAGTGGAGGACAGGTGAGCCTGCTGTGCTGCACGCCGTGGGGTCACAGAGTCGGACGTGACATGGCAACTGAACAATAATAACGTTTCAACACTTAAGTGGAAGTCCTAGAGGTCAGCACCCTAGAGCATGGAGGAGACCAGTGTAGACAGGTTTATGTATACCCACTTATTAACAATTATCTATCATTGTTAGCTTGGAGAAGTACTGGGAAAATTGTAAATGTTTTGGTCCCAATTCAGACCAATTAAGTTAGCATATTTGGGGTGAGATCTAGGGGAAGTGCTCAGTTATGGGATACTAAGATAAGAAACAGGCAAATGCCAACTGTGCATTCAAATGATGTTCTACCAGCTAAGAAAGGGAGAGTTTTTGCAACAAAAAGGTGTTCTTACTTAAATATGGAAAGCAAGGGAATTCAGAATAGAAAAGCTGACAGAGACAGGGCAGCCTAAATTTACACGCCAGCTATAATATCTGCCTTATAAGCCTATTTACTTGGTAACTTAATGACATCCCTTAAACTAGTTACTGTAGCAACTGCCACATGACACATCAGGCTCCAAGACACAGAATATCCTCCTTCCAGAAACAAAAGTACCGTCAATGTCTCCGAGGAGCCTTGCCATTTTGAGGAATGCTGGTGGTGTGAAGGAAAGGTGTTAGCCTGGATTCACCGTGATTTTTAAAAATGTCTACATTCTAGTGGGGTGTCAACACTGCTTTCAGTAATGCTTTCTCTCCTGTTTATCACTTCACTGTCTTTTTTAAAAACGTTAATTACCTAAATATTAACTTTCTGCTAATGCTGTTAGAAAGCTTCCCACGAATCAAACCCAACCTACCTTAACAATCAGTTAAAAAAAAAATTACCTCAAGAAACCCAGCGTTTCAAGTATTTTACATGGTATGACACAGATCACCGGTGTCAATCATTGTGATGCTTTGTTAAAATTGTAAATGTTTTGGTCCCAATTCAGACCAATTAAGTTAGCATATTTGGGGTGAGATCCAGAAACTTGTATTTTTTGAAATTTAAAGTAGCGGTGTGTTTTTTTTTATAAGACTTTGATTTCTTTACCTCTGTTGCTTTGCTGGAGAGGCAATGGCACCCCACTCCAGTACTCGTGCCTGGAAAATCCCATGGACGGAGGAGCCTGGTAGGCTGCAGCCCATGAGTTCCCCAAGAGTCGGACACGACTGAGCGACTTCACTTTCCCTTTCCACTTTCATCCACTGGAGGAGGAAATGGCAACCCACTCCAGTGTTCTTGCCTGGAGAATCCCAGGGACGGCAGAGCCTGGTGGGCTGCCATCTGTGGGGTTGCACAGAGTTGAACACGACTGATGCGACTTAGCAATTGCTTTGTTACACTCTTTCTCACCTTAAATATCCCCTTCTTAATTCCAAGTGTATGCATAGGACCAGCAAGTCATGTCTTAGCTCAACTGTCAGTTTCTCAAAAGATAACTGTCCATTTCTCACCGACAAATTACAAACACTGCTATTTTACCCCTTCTCTAATTTTCCAAATCCCTACTTTATGTTACAAAGTGTGTCAGACATTAATTATACATTAGGGATCCTCTCTTTCCCTGCATTCCCACTGGACTTTGTGTAGCTTTTTGTTCTATTAATAATTAGCTATAATACGGAGATCATGACATTTCTTCAACTGCTTAGGCTTCTCAAAGGACAGAGATGAGGTCTATTCAATGCTTGTATTCAAGTGTCAGAAATATATAGTTGTCATAGGTTTTTATCTCATTGCCCTATATTTAATAATAACTAACATATCAAAAACTTAGATAAGATTGTTGAATGCTAATTCATTTTAAGTTCACAAGAACTACAAAGTCATTATTAATTATTGATTCTAATCTACAGATGAGGACACGGAGACTTGGAGAGGTCAAGTAACCTGTCTTAGGTAAACACTAATAAGTTATAAATCAGGGTTTTGAAATTGAGCTGAAGGAGAAACCCAAGCTTCAGCCACTAAATGTAGTGCCTTCTTTCTTTAAGAGACCATGAAGTAACAATCTCCATTTTAACCTCTCTCTTTGGACATGGATTAGTATCTAGATATGTAAACACATATTGTTTCATGCCACATGTGTCATGCCACAAAAACTTAGGCTTAATCAAGGAAATTGAACCTACAACTTTCTCACTCTCCAAGCCTCTTTATAAAACCATTTAAAATATGAGTTTATTGGGTGTAAAAAGCAAATAAAAGAACAAGGATTCAACTGCATGATCTTGCACACATCATAGCTTCCTTAAACCATTTCCTTAGCTAGGAGCTATGAGACTCGCACTGCATCGTCTCAACCTATAAGGTTGCTTACAGGGGTAAAATTCTAGGGTTCAGGATATCCCTTTCCCATATATATGTTTGTATATATGTATATATGTTTGGGCATAGATGGATCATATCTCCCCAACTTGGTGGATTGCCTTAGAAAAAGATTCCTTGTCCATAAAAATCTTTAGCTATTTCCCTGTTTCATTTAGAGCAATTGCTGCAATACCGTTCACGGTCTAGAAAGATTTACCCTCATTGTCCATCTCTTTACTCTGTCGTCATACTCATTCCATCCCAACCACAGTGGTGTTGCTGCTGTGCTTTCAACTCGGGACCTTTGAACTGGCATTCCCTCTACATGGAATCTCTCCTCCAGACAAGGGTTAGGGACTCTCTTTCTCCCTTGCCTCAGCTGTCATTCTCTTACTGAGATTTGCACTGGCCATCCTACTTCAAGCCAAATATACATATTCTTCCTGTTCACCCTCTTTTATTTTTTATTTTTAATATAACTAACTCACGACATACATTTTTGTTTTTCTTTTTCATCCCACTAAAACATGAGCTCCAAGATCAGAAAAATTTTGTGTTTTGTACCTTGCTATAAGCCCAAGCACCTAGAATAATATCTTGTACAGATATTTGTTAATTTAAATGAATGAATGAGTGAAAAATTGTTCATCTATTCTTCTTTTCATCCTTCCATACACACGACTCTATGAACTGAAGGCTGTTAGGCACAGTTCTAGTTGCTGGAATCTTCTTAATGGATTTTGAAACCTCAGGATCTCACATAATTCTATGTATTCTGGCCATTAAAATTGTGTCCATATGAAACAATTAATCTTTTAATAAAGGGCAGGTAGTCATTTTTTTTTAAAAAAATCAAAACTTAGACTATAAACATTTACATTACTTCAAAAATGTATCCTTGAAATCAGTCTTGTGTTGGCACAAATGAAAAAGAAAATAGACCACTTTAGGTTTTTCTATATCATGAGATTTTCAGGCTATTAGGCTAAATTAGCCCTGGTTGCTGAAAGGATGTCTTAGGTAACTGCATCTATCCCCAAGCATTACCATGTCTAATTCCTGATGCCATGCTTTGGGAGAAATATAAAGAAATCAGAGAAGTGCAGACAGCCCCTATCACAGTGATAAAATGCACTGATACAACAGACTGTGAGAAAGATCAATCGAGTTAGAAACATATAGCCTGGAAAACCACAGATTCATGAGAAGGAGGAAATATTTAAAGAGAGCAACACAGAGAAAGAGGCTATTATTCTTAATTGCATAATGGAATGCTGATTTTGAAAGCACCCTGGCTTTTTATATGTGAGAATCTGCAGGAAGTAAGTCTATCCTCTCACTTCTGGGGAAAGCTAGAATTAGTAGCCAATAAAGAATTTCTCCAAGTCATAGTTTTGTATAAGTGGGTTCTTAATTGATGCTAGTGGGTAGCATGAAGGATCCTGAATGGGGATGATCTCCTTGATGAGTGATTGGGATGTCTAGCATCCTGCTTTTCTTGGAAACAGTATAAGGAAATTGCAATATGCATGGGGTAATCATTGCAGGGAAGCCCTTGCATTAAACTGGGGGAGGGTGGGTACCAAAAAATGTTCAAATCTTTGGGAAACCACAGTAAAACATGGAACTTCATCCTCTTTAGGTTGGAAACAGTCTCAAAAATGGATGCTCTGAGATCCACTGTCTGTCCCATAACCATTGGTAGGGATGCTAGGGGGGGCAGTGTGTTGCCTAGAGAGCCAAGGATTAAAAGTCACGAGACCTAGATCTTTGCCCAGGGCATATAAGGACCTCAGTTTTCAATCTGTGATAAGGTACCTTCATATAATTCACTTTCCTAAGCTACTAACTTGGGTTAGTGATTATCCCAAGTATCTTATGTTGATCGTGTTGAATGGTGTCTCTTTAAAATGAGGAAGTACACGGGGGAATCTATTTTTTTTTCCCCAAAATAAAACATCACTTCAATGTCTATTTAATGAGAGTAGATTTCTGCAGCTACCCAGCAGAAACATACACTTCTCTAAAATCCACCATTCCCTGGAGCTCAAATCTTCTGAGAGGTGTTCCCCAGCATGACTGATTCATCCTTTAGAAGCAGTAACACTTTCCATTAAGGGCTGATCTTGAAAACGCCCATGCATCATGCTGAAGTTGGACAAGAGGGACAAAGAAAGATTGAGTCTAGGCATGTGGCCAGGTCAAAAGTAGGTGTATATGACAGAGTGGGGAAGTAAGAGAGGTGCAATATATGGGGACAACTGACAGGTCAGTGGGGAGTCAGGAATCTGAGGACAAGAAATGATGGAATGATCAGAGAGTACGAGGGATAGGATATAAAAACTGGATAGTTCTGGGGAACTCAAACATTTTGCAAACTCCCTAGTTTATTGCTCTAGAGGATGATCACGATAATGGAAGTGATGGTTGATTAGACTTTGCAGGAAAGCTTTACAGTCACCACATTTCTTGGGGCAGAGGGCTTCCTAAGTGGCTCAGTGATAAAGGATCCACCTGTCAAGCAGGAGACATGGGTTTGATCCTTGGGTTGGCAAGATCCCCTGGAGTAGGAAATGGAACCCACTCCAGTATTCTTGGCTAGAGAATTTCATGGACAGAAGAGCCTGATGGGCTACAGTCTGTGGAACCCCAAAAGAGGAGGATATGACTTAGTGACTAAACAATGCCAAATAGTCTTGTTTGCTATCACGTTCTTTGGGCAGAGCTCAGGTGTGTTCGATCTCAGCTTTGCTCCTCTCTCCCTGCTCCTTTGATCTGATCTCTAGAGAGGATCTTTCCACAGGTAGAAATGGCCCCTGATTTTCCTTTCGTGCTCAGTGTGGTCACAGTCAGAGAAAGAGAAACCGAACCTCTTCACTTACAGAAGGAATTCCCCCAATAGTCCAGATTAAAGTCCCTCACAAACTGTTGTTTTGGCTCTGCTACATCAATGCCCACCTTTGGTTAATAAGAAAAGAGGTGTTTCAGTGTGTCTCAACTTTATAATTTTTCTTTGGCCAACTCTCTCATGAATTGTCTAGTCCAAAAGTGTCAATCATTTCTCCTTTCTAGAATCATTCCAGGGAGAAGTCTTTCTGATTTAACTTTCTAAGATGTTGTATTTTGCCTTTTTCAAGCCATCCCATTTAAGAGTATGACACTTTCAGGTTGATACAGTACCAGAATAAAAATAAGGACACCACTTTGATTTTCTAGTTTTGATTTTTTTTTCCTTAGCCATACCTATAACCTCAGCTATTGAATTATTATCTCCAGGGTACAATCACTTTTTCAGACTGAGTCTAGATCTTTCACGTACTTTCTCTCACATTCTATTTTTTTTTCCACTTCCATTTGCAATTTTTCATGAGACAATCACACCCAGTTATTCTACAGGCATGCACTGTGTCAACTGAGCCATCTGTAGAGGAAAGTTGAAGGAATGTGAGAGGTACACAGCACCTACCTAAAAAATGCAGAAAAATCTGAAGGGTCAGATACCTCATGGATTAAGCCCTCAGATATCTTGTATACTTATTAATATTTGTCAAGTATATCATTAAGAAGCAAGTAAAATAATAGAAATTATCAATTATTAAGCAACACATAAGTAATTTTTTTGATCATGTATAAGGTGTTAATACCCTGATGCTGGGAAAGATTGAGGGCAGGAGGAGAAGGGGAGGACAGAGGATGAGATGGTTGGATGGCATCATCGACTTGATGGACATGGGTTTGGGTAAACTCCGGGATTTGGTGATGGACAGGAAGGCCTGGTGAGCTGCGGTTCATGGGGTCACAAAGAGTCAGACACGACTGAGTGACTGAACTGAACTGAAGGTGTTAATGCTCCATCTTTCTACCATCTTTCTCTTTATTACTTTATCCTTGAGTTTAAAAATCACCTTGGGAACTAACTATTTACTACTATTCCTGCTTTATAGGTGATGTATTTGGGACAAACTACTATTATGTAGCATTCCAATTTCAAAAATCCCATGGATGGAGGAGCCTGGTAGGCTGCAGTCCATGGGGTCGCAAAGAGTTGGACACGACTGAGCGACTTCACTTTCACTTTCGTGCATTGGAGAAGGAAATGGCAACCCACTCCAGTGTTCTTGCCTGAAGGATCCCAGGGACGGGGGAGCCTGATGGGCTGCTGTCTATGGGGTCGCACAGAGTCGGACACAACTGAAGCGACTTAGCAGCAGTAGCAGCAGCAACAAGCTATACCTAGTATATCATACACTACTATGTAGATATTAATATATATTTTAGCATATCAATTAATTGTATGATTAATGCTATTTTTTTAATTATGTACATAGCTAACTATCTTGGTTTTTCTTATACATAATACTCTAGATGAATTTAACAATGGGTTTTGTGAAGGAACAAAATAAACCTGTCCCTTGTTTCAGAAAATAAAAGCATATTCTGCCAAAAATTATGGCTCTGTGCCAGCCTCAAAAGTACCTACTCTCAACCAACAAAGTTGATGTCAAATCCCTTTGACACTCTGCTTAAGTGTGTTTCTTAAATATTTCTTGAACTCATGTAACATTATCCTTTAGCTCATGACTCAGTGATTCTTTAATATCCTGATACATAGATACTTTCAAAGACACTAACCATAAAAGAAGGAAACAAAAACATCTCTATTTAGAATTATTTAGTCCTTTTACTCCTTTTAACAGTTTCCACATGCAATATCTTGTTTAAGCTAAAAGAGAAACTGTCAGAATAGAACATATTTCAGTAAATATTTTCACCTCTTGGGTTATTTTTTTCAAGTTAAAGGATAAAATCACAGGTGTAATTTCCATCTGTGGCAGATAATTCCACTGCTTATTAATATTTTTTCCTTCCTTAATACCAAAAGACTAATGTTTATCTAAGCCCATTGGTGCGCAAGTACAAAAATAATAGTCCTCTCTTCCTCTTCCTCACTGCTATGTGTGACCATACGACAAAGATATTACAAGCATTCGATTCCCTTGAACCAACCCTGAAGGTCAGTGGGGACCTGTCTTTCTTAACTACTTTTTATATCATACTTCCTGGAGGTGGATGTCATGGCTGGAATTCTAGCAACCATCTTGGGTCACAAGGATCAGAAGCACAGCCTAGAGATAATGGATCAATGTACCAGAGAAACACAGAATTTCTGAAAGAATTGGGAGAGCTGCTTTATCAGCACAGGACTGCTGATATTTGGATTTAAATTTTGATGATTAATGCATATATCATAACAGCCCTGCAAGGTAAGCATTAATATCTCTATTTTATAGAAAAGGATACAAATTTCAGGGATTCTAAGTGATTGACAGAAGGACACAATAAAATCCAAGGTTTAGAATCACATTTCCTAGGATAGCTCTAGATTGCTTTCTATTGAATAAAGGTTCCCATAAATTTGCCTATTTACCAACCTAGAGGGGACTCTACTTAATGAGATACACTCAGTTTATAGTCAGGTTATGAAAGAATAGATAATTCCATTAACTGGGCAAATTGGATGATTTTAAGGATTTAGTGTACTTCATGTCAGCATGTTACTTTTAAGAAACTCTTCTATTACATTATTTTTAAAAAGAGGGAAAAAAAAGGAGAATAATTTTTAAAAAGAACACTTTTAAAATGTCAAGCATTTAACATTCTTAACTACCTGGGAACTTGTAAACCTGGGCATAAATAGACAAAGATGCAATATCTTTTACACCAGGAGAAAAAGTGTCCCATTTTATTGGTTATGGGGGAGATATTTCTAAAAGTTTAACCAGTAACAGCTGTTTCAGAAAAATGAAACAGAGTGGATTGCAACCAGCTGAGGCTATCATATATACTGATGTTGAAATAACAGTGAAGGTTCTGCATGCAGTTATGAAACCAAAGAGCAATGATAAAAAATAAAGACAGCAATTTTACCAAGAACAAGAAAACATCAAAAGAGAGAGTCTTACACTGTTTGAATCATAAATGTTTCTTTCTGGTTTGGATTTGGAGATTTTTTTTAGGTGAAATTCTTGGATAGTTGCCTTAAGACAATTGCCTTTCTTGCTTTTGCTTCCAAGGCTTTAACTGTCCTGTTTCTCACCCTCATTGTTCTTCCAAATTTTGTTAGAAAATGGAAGATAGTGAGACATCTCAATTTCATCAACAATAATATTGAGTGTTTATTAAATATCTACGACAGCTTAGGAAGTTTGCCTACATCATCTCCTTAATTTTTTTTAATTGTTTTAATATCAACTTTTCTCCACTTTGCATTCCTGCCGTAAAGTGATTTTTAATATTTGGCCACACGGCATGTGGGATCTTAGTTCTCTGAGCAGGGATTGAATCTGCACCCCATGCAGCAGAGGCATGGAATCTTAGCCACTGGACTGTCAGGAAAGAACCTGTATCATACCCTTTAGTTTTCATGGTCCCCTGCAAGAATCAAGTTGAGGCTGAAGGAATAGAAACCACAGTCACACCATTTGGTATAAAACCTAGTCTCTGCCTCCTACTACTTCTGATTTTCACAGGTTATTTAGCCTTCCTATGCTTCCGTTTTGCTAGCCCAAAATTGGAGATAAAATTAATAGCTACTTACCTAAGTTGTTGGTGATTAGGTTCTCTAATAAATAGAAAGAATTTAGACTAACATCTAACTAGAGTCTAACAAGGACTTCCCAGGTAGCTCAGTGGTAAAGAATTCACCTGCCAAGCCGGAGATGTGGTTTGATCCTTGGGTCAGGAAGACCGCCTGGAGAAGGAAATAGCAACCCGCACCATATTCTTGCCTGGAGAATCCCATGGACAGAGGATCCTGACGAGTTACAGTCCATGGGGTCACAAAAGAGTCAGACATGATTTGGTGACTAAACGACAATAGTAAATAGTCTTCTATGTGTTTGGTATTGCTGTTATTCCAGCTGTTGCATTGTCTTGATCTCTATTTTACTGAGAAGAAAACTGAGGCTCAGAGAGCTTACCCAAGTGGCACAGTGAGAATTCAACCCTGGGGCTGCTACCTCCTGTCTTCCATCACTCCAAGACACCCTTTCAGATCTCATTCGAACAGAGTGATGGTGCGGAATGTTCAGAAACCACTTTTCAGAATACTCATTTCTAAACTATCCTATCCCTATAAATGTCACTCATGGCCAACTGGGACATGTGTCTACCTACAAGGTGAAGGGTGGTTGACCCCCCTTGCCCTCCCATTACAGCCTTCATTACAAGGGCTGAAACTCAGGGCACAGCTGGCTTCTAGCAGGCTAGCTACATTGTTAAAGGGTTATATTATGTGAATCTAAGTTATTAGTGGCTACTTGTCGACCACAAAATGAATACTATTAGTTTTTCATCTTTGGAGAGAAAGTCCTTCGTTGGAAACGACCAGCACTCCCTCCTTTTCTTTCACTTCAAGGTCTTCCTCTTTCCTAAAACATCCCTCCCAAGCTGTCAGCCCTCAGCTGGTAAAGAATCCATCTGCAGCACAGGAAAGCCCGTTTCAATTCCTGGGTGGGGAAGATCCCCTGGAGAAGGCATAGGCTACCCCCTCCAGTATTCTTGGGCTTCCCTTGTGGCTCAGCTGGTGAAGAATCCACCTGCAAAGTGGGAGACCTGGGTTCGATCCCCGGGTTGGAAAGATCCCCTGGAGAACGGATACAACTACCCACTCCAGTATTCTGGCCTGGAGAATCCATGGACTGTATAGTCCACGGGGTCACAAAGAGTCGGATGAGACTAAGTGACTTGCATTTTCAATTTCAAGCTGTCGGCCAGCTTCTCAGTCCAAGTCAAGACAGTGTTTTCAAAAGCCACCACCAAGGTGGTTTCAAAATTAGTCACTTGAGATGAATTTTAGTAAACTTTCTTTCCTTGCTTCCTGCTTCTCAATGTCCACATAAGAACAAACAGAAAGTCAACTCCAGTGCTCTTGACAGTTTGAGCCCGATAAAAAGACATTAAAATTCCAATAAGCAATAATGTTCTTTTACGGCATGTTAGTACTGAAAAAGTAAGTGGTTCTAAGACCGCTGTGACTGTTAGTACTTAAATGGCCAAATTATCTTAATTGTCTCAGAAATGGTACTAAAATTTGAAAAAGAGAGATTGCACAGGTGAGAAACAGGGAAAAGTGCCAACATTATCCTCACCCTTTAGAAGGGAACATTTGTTTGCATTTCACTCAACAGCAAACCACTTCCCAGTAAATCACAACCCAAAGAGGTCCGGGTGGCAAAATTATATGGCACGTGCTACCCTTGGCTGAGTTGTAGTAAATCTAACTCTGTTGTGCAGAAAGCTGCTGCGAAGAATTATGAGACCATTTGATTCCAATTTAATCAACTCAGAGTTCCAGGCTGGCCCATTTTAAGGCTGCAGGACATTGCATCGCAAGGCCTGAGACATATTTTTCTGTTAGGCAGAAAGCTCTTTAGATTCTTGTTGCCCCGATCTGTGTTCAAAAGAGGTCTGATTGCCCTGGGGAGGTATGACACTAGGATGAGCTTTGTTCAAGCTGGATAAACTGCCTCCAGGAGAATCACTTAACAAAAGGGAAAGAAGGCGGTAGCGGAAATAACTGTGTCTAGCACTATAACTTTATCAAGTGTTTCCTAAACTAATTAAATGCATCTTCTAAAATAAATTTTCCTCCTTTTCATATTGATATCTTTTAAAATATTTATCTGGCTGCGCCAGGTCTTCACTGCAGCACACAGGATCTTTCATGGTGGCATGCAAACTCTTAGCTGCAGCATGTTGGATCTAGTTCTCTGAGGAGGGATCAAACCCAGGCCCCCTGCATTGAGAGTGCAGAGTCTTAGCCACTGGAGCAGCATGTGGATATCTTAAAATCTCTCTTGCCTCATCTTCTTCAGTAATATCTATACTACTGATTTTTTTTTTCTCCTTACTGCAAACTGCTAAAAAGCATTGTATATCCTAACAGCTTGCATGCCTCTTCTCTCTATTCCCCGGAATCCAGCCCTAAAGGCAAGGGTCTTCTGATTACACACAAGTCAACAAACCAACACTGAGCTCCATTCTGAGATGCCTAATCATCACTGTTCAGTCCTCAGCTTATCTGGCCTATTAGAAACTCTTTGAGAGAATTAATCCCTCCCTTTTTCTTAGAAGGTGTTCCTCACTTGGCTTCCAAGATGGTCCTTTCTATTGAAGATCATCCTATCACAAATGTGGCTGCCTCTCAGTGCGTGGGTCTGTCTGCCCCATTGTTCCAATCTGCATCTGATCCAGCATTTCAGGATCCACTCTTAGATCTCTTTCCTTCTTTGTCTTATACTTACTCTCTAGCTGTTTACATTCAGTAATGGGGCTTTAAGTTTCACCCCTATACTGACGACCAAATTTGCATCTCCAGCCTCAGTCTATTTCCTGAAATCCAGACTTGTTTTCCAATAACTGCAATTAAATCCTAATACGTATCTTAAAATGAAAGTTTTCCAAATGCACACTTAATATCTTCCTGCTTTCAATCCTCAATGCAGTCCTCTCCATGTCGTTAACTACCAATTCTATCCTATCCAACCAGAACCTTATTTTAGCCTCTACTTGACTTTCTCATATTCCTCTTCCAATCCATCAGCAAATATTAGCATTTTTTACACTCAAAATATATTCAGAATCAGTCTCCTTCCTACTCTCACCCCTGAACCTCCCTGAGCCAAGGTTCCGTCTTCTTATGTTTAGATTCTTGCAAGAGACTTCTAAACATTCTCTTTATTTTCACCTACATTTTATTCAGCATATAGATATTAGAGCAATTCTTCAAACATCCGAGTCAGATCAAATCTTTCCTCTATTCAAATCCCATCTATTCCTCCCTATCCTATTCAAAGTGAAATCCAGATAACTCTTTAGACATAGCATCTTACCACCTCTTTTTGCTTCTGCTTCTATTAGCTCACAAACTCTACATATCGTATCGACAACGAGATCGTAACTTGTCCTTAAATAGTTCCAGCAGGTTCTCTTCTCATGTACTTGCGACTCTCACTGCATAGAATGTTCTGTCTTCAGAACACTCTTTCTTGTGCTTCTTTTAGACCTCTGTTCAAATGTTCTTTATCAGAAAAACGTTCTGTGATTCCTAAGACATTGCATTCCTACCCACGTCACACTCCTAGTCCCTTGATCCTGCTTTGCTTTTCTTTACCAAATAGTTCCGTTTGTCACTGGTTCTCTTCCTGGATTCAGCTTGAACGGGATGTGCATTTTCTTTTGCTTACACCTACATCTTGAGTGAGAAGGATAGCTCCTGGCCTTTGGAAGATTTTTAATACTTTCCAGAACCTGAACAGTTTCGTTCACAACAGAGTGTAGCGTCAACAAAATTGAATCGTCCTCACCTGATTTCAAAGAACATCGAAAAATAAGAATGACAGAGATCGGGGGTCTCTTGACATTCAAATATATGAAACGTGTGATGGAATCTCAGGATAGAGAACAAGGTCATACCAATCACACCTTGTGACGCTACCTTATGACACCTGGTAAAGGTCATGCATCTTTGAAATAGCATTCTCCTTGACAACAGAAAGTGACTCCCAGTGTAATAATTAAGAAATATTGATTTAGGAAATCTGATGGCTCAGGCTTTATGAGATGCAAGGACAGAGAGCCAAGAATCACAGGCTCGTGATGACTTGGCATCTTTTTAGTTTGCTTGAATCCATTTTTAGCTTGCACGAATTCATAGGGCACATGCTCAGTATGTCTGGCTGAGTGGTCTGGTCCCAATAATGTTTCCCCATAACTATTAACATAAAACCAGCTCAAATTAATATCTCTGCTAAATTAAACTTGACGTGGTTCAAAATGCAAGCCAATTTGTTTTCAATTCCATAATCACTCATCACTCTCATTTTATGAATTCTAGAGACAGAAGAAGCTTAAATGTATTAACTTTGTCAAACAAAATCTGATTTTATGATTCAAATGTCAGTCTTCGCAGTTCAGCAAATTCTTTTAAATATTCTGCAGCATTTTCTCTAGCCTTTACAGAGAATGTTCTTCAATTTTTTTAATACGATAGAGCTGGAAAAATGTGCCTAATTTTATTGAACTTTATTATATTTATTAGTTCATATCTTTGCTTAGATTTAATTATTTAAAAAAAGAAAAAAGAAACCAAACAATTTTTTAAAAGCATCAAGATCATTTAGTATTCAAAGCACTTTAGTTACCCTTTGAACAGCAACTTGACAAATCACATCTTAGAATTCAAAATGTCTTGAGGGAGCATTTCAAGTGCACCCTTAAGGAGAAGGTTTCATTTCATGAGATGCAACAAATAAGGACATAAGAGAAATATGAAACAACATGAAGCCTCTTCTAAACCTCGTCACCAACATCTAATTCTTTTTCTGTACAGCTCACTGCCTACTCCTACCACCTGAGACCCTGACTGTTGTACATTTCTTTCCCTCACAGGTTGCCATTCTGTTTTCCTACTTGTGATGTCCTAATAAGAGATCAAACTGCCAACATCAGATGGATCATCAAAAAAGCAGGAGAGTACCAGAAAAACATCTATTTCTGCTTTATTGACTATGCCAAAGCCTTTGACTGTGTGGATCACAATAAACTGTGGAAATTTCTGAAAGAGATGGGAATACCAGATCACCTAAACTGACTCTTAAGAAACCTATATGCAGGTCAGGAAGCAACAGTTAGAACTGGACATGGAACAACAGATTGGTTCCAAAAAGGAAAAGGAGTACATCAAGGCTGTATATTGTCACCCTGCTTATTTAACTTATATGCAGAGGACATCATGAGAAACGCTTGGCTGGAGGAAGCACAAGCTGGAATCAAGACTGCTGGGAGAAATACCAATAACCTCAGATAGGCAGATGACACCACCCTTATAGCAGAAAGTGAAGAAGAACTAAAGAGCCTCTTGATGAAAGTAAAAGAGGAGAGTGAAGAAGTTGGCTTAAAGCTCAACATTCAGAAAACTAAGATCATGGCATCCAGTCCCATCACTTCATGGCAGATAGACGGGGAAACAGTGGAAACAGTGGCTGACTTTATTTTTCTGGGCTCCAAAATCACTGAAGATGGTGACTGCAGCCATGAAATTAAAAGATGCTTACTCCTTGGAAGGAAAGTTATGAACAACCTAGATAGCATATTAAAAAGCAGAGACATTACTTTGCCAACAAAGGTCTGTCTAGTCAAGGCTATGGTTATTCCAGTGGTCATGTATGGATGTGAGAGTTGGACATAAAGAAAGCTGAACGCCGAAGAATTGATGCTTTTGAACTGTGGTGTTGGAGAAGACTCTTGAGAGTCCCTTGGACTGCAAGGAGATCCAACCAGTCCATCCTAAAGGAGATCCGTCCTGGGTGTTCATTGGAAGGACTGATGCAGAATTCCAATACTTTGGCCACCTAATGGGAAGAGCTGACTCACTGGAAAAGACCCTGATGCTGGGAAGGATTGGGGGCAGGAGGAGAAGGGGACGACAGAGGATGAGATGGGTGGATGGCATCTCCAACTCGATGGACATGGGTTTGGGTGGACTCGCGTAGTTGGTGATGGACAGGGAGGCCTGGCATGCTGCGCTTCATGGGGTCACAAAGAGTCAGACATGACTGAGTGATTGAACTGAACTGACTGAATATATCCCTGTACAAAAAGTGTGTGCCTGCAAACACTGGAATTTGTCTTGTTTCTCCTCGCTTATCACTTATTTCTCCTTTTGTGTTATTCCAAGTCATTTAACACTCAGAGCCTAATGTAAGTATTTTTGGAAACAATATCCTCAATAATATATAGCTAAATGTGCATGGTTGCTTTTTGAAGGGAGCAATTAAGGACTGTGAAGAAGCCTGGACTAATTTAGAGCTAACCTACCAGAATTGACTGACAAAAATGAGTATTAATTATCAGGCCCTGCCTCCTTACTACAGCTGAGTTTAATTTTCATGGCCTTCATATTACCAAAATAACACAAAAATGAATACACTCTTGTGGCCTTAGCATATGATGATAAAGGCTAAGCATTTGAACAAACATTGCAATTGTGTGCTGTTATGCTGTTCAGCCAGCATTTGTTTCAAGTAGAAAAAAATAATACCAGCATTATATTTATAGGATATCATGTGATAATTATGACCATCATAGAGCAACACAAATAATGCTCAAGATAAATTTTAAAAAATGCATATATGCTTTGGATGTAGGTATGCCAAGTGTTTACGAAAAAAGGCTAAATAAGAAAATAAAAAAATAAATACAAACAATGTTTCTTTTAGGAGTGTAAGATGTCAAAGAAAAATTGCACTGGATTGAATTCAACAGGTAAGGAAGACTTTATTCAAAACTATTGCAACAAAAGAGAGACACTGTTGTAACGGCTGGGGATGAATTGGAGGCAGCAGGAACATAGCACAAATTACACTCAACTCCACTAAAACCAAAGGCAGGAGAGTTTTTAAGCACTTGAGTGAACTGGTGGGAAAGTACAGGGGGACATTAGAAAGGGGATTGGAATTTTTTTATTTTTAATTTAAAAGATTTAATACAGTTCAAATCTGTGTGTCTAGTTCATTTTGGCTATTTTGTTGCCTAGCTTGAGGGTAGTTAACTGCTTCAGTTTTTCTGCCTTCTGACTGTGATAACCAAGTTATAAAGTTTTCTGCTGCATCACATTTTAAACTTTACATTGTGCATATTATTATCATCCTTTTCCTTATTAGTGGGAAGACTGTATGATTGGGGCACATAAGTTTGTCAATTGCACTTACTGAAGTTAAGCTCAACAGAAACTGGGGAATAGGGGTCTTTCTTGGTGACAACATTTCAAAGGGATGGTTCCAGGTCTCTAGAAAGAAATTTCTGGGTTGTAATACTGGCAAGAGGCTGAGAGGAGATTTACATCCCTAAAGGGCAGAGAAAGAATTTATAATGGCAAGTTTTCTAAAGTAAATGCTCTAAGAAAAGGGAGCATATAAGACAGGAGGAAACCAGCATAAAATTTAGTCAAATTAAGGGGAGCAGTATGCCTTTGTGGTCAAGAACATGGGTGGTGTTTTTCTGCTGACTTTATTTTTGTAACATTATATTGTTTCTATAATTAAAATCTAAAACAAGGCAGCAAAAATTGCCTCACTTAATACATTCTGAATTTCTCAAAATGTTCTTTAGGGCAAAACTGTCAAGCCTATCTCCTATGTGCCTATTTCACTACTGAATTTTATCTTGTAAAGTTGGTTAAGTGTAGCAGTCCCTTTGAGAGACCAACTTTTTCAAGACTACAGTGAAATACATTTGAGGATTTTCATTGCTCCCACTTCTAGTTTGCTAATTCCTCATGAAGTGAAATATCAGATTGCTAGATGGGTCTGAGGGAGGAGACCTCAGAAATCTCTTAGTTCCTATTTACTTCTTTTAACTATCTTTCCTACTAAAACTTCAATTTCCATTGAGCAAAACTCCTCCAAGTAGTTTCTGACACCCTCAGTTCACTATAAGTATTTAAATACACACTTTTGGATAACATTTTCTAGGAGTTCTAGTTTATCCAAATATTGAGTCTGGCAGTGTTGTAGAGTTAGCAGCTATTTGCCCAGGAACGTTTATGCTAACCTGCATTTCATCTTCCATGAATCCAAGTGACAACAGTGAAAGTCTTTACCAAGGATAAAGAACGTTGCTTTCCTATCTCAGCTTCATTATAAATTAGGTATATAACATTGATGAAATCTTGCCTTGTCTCTGGCCAAACATCACAGATGCAAATCAGTAACAGGAAAGGATTAACCTTCAAAATTGCTAAAAACCTCCTTCACCCTCAATTCCTCATGATTCTATTATCTCACAAGACCACTGTGTGACAAAAGTTGGTGTATGTTTGTTCAAGTTTAGAGAAAATACACTCTCTGTGTCCTACACAATGCAAAAGAATAATGTTAGCAGGAGTTTTATAATAGGATCTACTATCTCAGCCAGAGCTTCCTTAGTGGTGGCTCAGTGGTACGGAATCTGCCTGCCAATGTAGGAGATGTGAGTTTGATCCTTGGGCCAGGAATACACCCTGGAGAAGGAAACGGCGACCCTCTCCAGTATTCTTGCCTGGAAGATCCCATGGACAGAGGAGCCTGGCAATCTACAGTCTAGGGGTTCACAAAGAGTTGGACACGACTTACCAGGTAAACAACAAAAACAACAATCCCTGGAAAAGTACTCTTTATAGAACGAGGTCCTTTAATTTTTCTAAACTCCCTCTATGGGAAGTTTACAGAAACGATCACGTTGATAAGTCTCAACTCACAGTAACAGCTGAGTTTTTAAGTGGCAATTTAATTTGTTGCTATAATGGCCATGTGGCTGCCATGGTTTTAAAAAAAACATACCTGTGCTATCATAAGATATTTCCTAGTGTCCACTTATGGCAAAAATAGATAATGAGGGAAGTTACTATACATTTATTAATGCTTTATATTAATTTTATGCATTTTGATGACATCATACATTTGAAAAAGAAATGAAAAGCATGGGAAACATATGACTTATTTAGGTGGTATATAATGCTTGTTTTGTACATAGAATAAAGAAACCCTTTACAATAAATCCACAACTCCCCCCAATTTCCTCATTTTCCACAGTGAGCAAGCATGGTTCTCCACGCATTAGAACTGAGGTTGACTTTCTGGAGAGGAAGATGTTTTTCATAGTCTTGAAATACTAATTAGCTTAAACCACATTTAAAATCTGAGCAAACATAAATGTGATTGCCAAACCTGATTAAAAGGAATCCTTCATTTAAAAAACAAATTCCTTTGTGATACACTCAATGATCAGAATTGTTCAAAGGACAGAAACCATAGCTTATGAGTTGTGCTCTTAGCAGGTTACCCCAGAGAACCATACTTCCCTTCAGACATCTGTGAAACTAACCACTTAGAGTCTATTTGGATAAAGGGAGGACCTTAATATAAGTTATTATGCATGGTGAATAGTTAACAGAATCTATAACTCATCATTTTTCAATCTTCTCTTTCCTCTAAGAACATTTTCTTCTGAGAAACCATTCCTAAGAATTCTAGGGTGGGACTGTCTGGAAAAGCCACTACAGAACCTATTACAGAAAACATTAAAATGCCACATGCTCCATGGTATAGATTTTTTTTCCCTCAAAATGCCGTGTTCACTGGGAATGCCATGGCTTCTTTCCCTAGAATTGATTTTTACCATCCTGGCCTTACTTTATCAGACTGTTGGTTACTGATGAACATTTATCATCCAAACCTGCCAAATAAAATATACCAGGCAGTGGACTGCATTCTGGCACTCATTTCCCACGTGGAAAACCAAGGTTGTATAATACCTGAGCCTGGGAATATTTCAAAACATAAAAACAGTTGGAGTAAAGCTACTTTATGTTCAGTATGCACAGGAAACTGCCTATTTTCCGGAGGCTGATGCCAGGATGGAATTAACCCATTAGAGACTAAATAGGTAATGCAAGTAAAAATACTGCACCATTGCCTGAAAGTTCAGTAAAACTCGGCTCCCCCTTCCACCCTCCCACCCCCGCCCCTGCCAGCAAAGTTCCAATGAAAGGGCTATGGATGGAACACGATATAGATGTTTTTTTCTCCCCTTGTTTGTTGAATTAAATTCCCCCAAGTTATTTACCTTCAACCTTCAAAAAGCCTTGTGCTCTTATCAGCTAAAATGATTCAAGCTGGGTGATACTTAAAAGTAATTTTAAAATGCTGTCAACTAGTAAAAAGCTACACAATAGTGACCAGGGCTCTAAGAAATGACTGTCATCGAGATTTGAAAGAGAATGATCCCAGAGGAAAACGAACAGATCTGGGTCCGTTTATCCCAGGAAATAAATCATGACCTAGACAATTGAGGCATATTGAGACTTGATTGCTTAACGGATAATCCATTGACCTTTTAATCTCTTGGATCTTTTCTCCTGTATTCATCATTTTGTGCCAGCCAGCATGTCATATGCCGGGCAAAACTGCTCTAGCCAGAGATGAGGTTGTAAAGGAGAATATTAGGGGCACTGCAGCTTTCCACTCTCCCATCCGACTGCCAATGGTATTTGTTCCTTCCTCCTGATACCCTGGAAAAGCAATGGGTCAGGTGGAAGGGAATGCTAGTATACAGATTCGATAGCTCTGTTTGATTTCAGTGTGCTAATAATCAGGCGTGTAGGAATGACTCAATGCTCCAGACTGTCATTCCAAGCAATCAAGCCACATTATCAAACTGACTTTAGCGAACACAATGTCTGCTTCAAGAAGCAGAGTAGTTTGATATTATCAAAGATATGAAATTGAAGGCTAATTTTAGGAAAAGAAAAAAAAAAAAAACAACAAAGAGGCAGTCTCTTGGCATGCCCGTAACCAGAAACAGAGGAGAAGCTTAAAGGTCTAAAGCTCTGAACATGATAAATGGATCTTAAAAAATACAAATCCCAAATGGTAGATTAATAGAAACAAGGTGATTTTTGAAAGGCTGGCCCTGCATGTTTGTTTCTTTCTCCAAACCATCCTCACCTTCCACAGGAACACAGCATCACTGCCAACATGCCTGCATGCCCAGTCACCCTGGTGATGTAACTAAGTACTGTGTACAAAGTAATCAGTCAGTCAGTCAATCCAGGAATATGAGCAAGTCACAGCCTGCAGGCTCCCACTCTAGGGAAAGGAACACACTATTGTTTTTATTCTATCAAACTCTATCCAAATCAGTAAACCAATGTTACTCCATTCTACTACCAGTGTGGGTTGATTAAATGATAATTGTTGTTTAGTCAACCACTCCAACTATCATGGCACGTTACATACACGGTGCCCCATCTGTTCTGTTGCACTGAGGTAGAAATAAAAAATAAAAGTAAATTTTAAAGGGAAAATGGATTCGGCAAACCCAGAGATTAGGAAAAATCAAGGGAGAACATTAATAACCAGCCTCTATCCATGTAAATTGGGAGAAGGCATTGGCAACCCACTCCAGTGTTCTTGCCTGGAGAATCCCAGGGACGGAGGAGCCTGGTGGGCTGCCGTCTATGGGGTCGCACAGAGTCGGACACGACTGAAGCGACTTAGCAGCAGCAGCATCCATGTAAATTAGGTTTCCCTAGTGGCTCAGTGGTAAAGAATCCATTTGTCAATCCATTTCCTTGGGTTGGGAAGATCCCCTGGAGAAGGAAATGGCAAATCACTCCAGTATTCTTGCCTGGAAAATTCCACGGACAGGGGAGCCTGTTGGGCTACAGTCCATGGGTGTCACAACTTAGTGACTAAATAACAACAGCCCACATAAATTAACTCAAATGTAGAAACGAGGCTTCTCCAGTTCTAAACAAGAGAGAAATAGTTCGCTAAACAGTAACATTAAACTTAACGTTAAAAACAGAATAATCTCTCATAATGATGTGTGTTGTTTTACATTGGGAAAAACTGATGAAAGTCTGCTCAGATCACCCTGAAAAGCTACTACAATTTAAACCTAGAGCCCATAAACCTGTGCAAAACAGAAAACTTCTTTATGTAACTGATCAAGAAATCAAAGTTCAAGAGTGACCTCTACTAGACGTTCAACTAGTAAGTGGAAGAGTATACAAAGCAGTTCCTAGGTGGCTCTATGGTGAAGAAAACACCCGCCAACTCAGGAGACGTAAGAAACTCAGGTTTGATCCCTGACAAGATCCCTGAAAGGAGGAAATGGCAACCTCTTCCAGTATTCTTCCCTGGAGAATCCCATAGACAGAGGAGCCTGGCAGGCTACAGTCCATAGGGTTGCAAAGAGTCAGACACAGTGGAGGCGACTAAGCATCCACACGGATAGAAATGAAGTCAGTAGAAATGGTCCGGGTTCCCAGAGAAAGAGAACCAGGTGTGGCTTTCTTGACATAAGAGAAACCATTTTTTGGTCTAAGCCATTTTGTGATCTAAGCCTGGCTGCAAGGCTTCTCCTTGAAAAGGTATCAGTAATAAAGATCTACAGTGGAAGTGACAAATAGATTCAAGGGATTAGATCTGATAGACGGAGTGCCTGAAGAACTATGGACAGAGGTTTCTGACACCGTATAGGAGGCAGTGATCAAGATCATTCCCAAGAAAAAGAAATGCAAAAAGGAAAAACGGTTGTCTGAGGAGGCCTTACAAACAGCTATGAAAAGAAGAGAAGTGAAAGGCAAAGGAGAAAAGGAAATATATACCCATTTGTATTCAGAGCTCCAAACAATAGCAAGGAGAGATAAGAAAGCCTTCCTCAGTGATCAATGCAAAGAAATAGAGGAAAATAAGAGAATAGGAAAGACTAGAGATCTCTTCAAGAAAATTAGAGATACCAAGGGAACTTTCCATGCAAAGACGGGTACAATAAAGGACAGAAATGGTATGGACCTAACTGAAGCAGAAGATATTAAGAAGAGGTAGCGAGTATACAGAGAACTATATGAAAAATTCTTCACAACCCAGATAATCACGATGGAGTGATCACTCACCTAGGGCCAGACATTCTGGAATGTAAAGTCAAGTGGGCCTTAGGAAGTATCACTATGAACAAAGCTAATGGAGGTGATGGAATTCCAGTTGAGCTATTTCAAATCCTAAAAGACAATGCTGTGAAAGTGCTGTATTCAGGATGCCAGCAAATTTGGAAAACTCAGCAGTGGCCACAGGACTGGAAAAGGTCAGTTTTCATTCCAATCCCAAAGAAAGGCAATGCCAAAGAATGCTCAAACTACCGCACAATTGCACTCATCTCACACGCTAGCATAGTAATGCTCAAAATTCTCCAAGCCAGGCTTCAACAGTATGTGAACCATGAACTTCCAAATGTTCAAGCTGGATTTAGAAAAGGCAGAGGAGCCAGAGATCAAATTGCCAACATCCACTGGATCATCGAAAAAGCAAGAGAGTTCCAGAAAAACATCTACTTCTGCTTTATTGACTATGTCAAAGCCATTGACTGTGTGGAACACAATAAACTGTGGAAAATTCTTAAAGACATGGGAATACCATATCACCTAACCTGCCTCTTAAGAAATCTGTATGCAGGTCAAGAAGCAACAGTTAGAACTGGACATAGAACAACTGACTGGTTTCAAATCGGGAAAGGAGTACATCAAGGCTGTATATGGTCACCCTGCTTATTTAACTTATATGCAGAGTACATCATGAGAAATGCTGTTCTGGATAAAGCACAAGCTGGAATCAAGATTGCTAGGAGAAATATCAATAACTTCAGATATGCAGATGACACCACTCTTATGGCATAAAGTGAAGAAGAACTAAAGAGCCTCTTGATGAAAGTGAAAGAGGAGAGTGAAAAAGTTGGCTTAAAGCTCAACATTCAAAAAAATAAGATCATGACATCCAGTCCCAGAGACATTACTCTGCCAGCAAATGTCCATCTAGTCAAAGCTATGGTCTTTCTAGTAATCATGTATGGATGTAAGAGCTGGATTATAAAAAAAGCTGAGCATCAAAGAATTGATGCTTTTGAACTGTGGTGTTGGAGAAGACTCTTCAGAGTCTCTTGGACAGCAAGGAGATCCAACCAGTCCATCCTAAAGAAGATCAGTCCTGGGTGTTCATTGGAAGAACTGATGTTGAAGCTGAAATTCCCATACTTTGGCCACCTGATGGGAATAAATGACTCACTGGAAAAGACCCTGATGCTGGGAAAGATTTAAGGTGGGAGGAGAAGGGGAGGACAGAGGGCGAGATGGTTGGATGGCATCACTGACTCAATGGGCATGAGTTTGAGACTCCGGGAGTTGATGATGAACAGGGATGCCTGGTGTTCTGCAGTCCATGGGGTTGCATAGAGTGGGATACCACCAAGTGACTGTACTGAACTGAACTGTACTGAACAAAGATCTTAGAGAATCAAAGGACAAACATACAAAGGGAAATAAGAAAGGCAAAGACAACAAATCAACTGAACAGACTTCCTCTTCTAATTCAATGGTGAAAACTAGCCTAAAGCACTTAGGCTATTTTGCACAATTTAAATCCCCCTTCTGGCAAGAATACACAGAACTATACAAAAAATATCTTAATGACCCAGATAACCATGATCCTGTGATCACTCACCTAGAGCCAGACCTCCTGGAGTGTGAAATCAAATGGGCTTAAGGAAGAATCACTAGGAACAAAGCTACTGGAGGCCATGAAATTCCAGCTGATGATTTCCAGCTGAGCTATTTCAAATCCTAAAAGATGATGCTGTTAAAGTGCTTCACTCAATATGCCAGCAAATGTGGAAAACTCAGCAGTAGCCACAGGACCAGAAAAGGTCCGTTTTCATTCCAATCCCAAAGAAAGTCAATGCTAAAGAATGTTCAAACTACCGCACAATTGTACTAATCTCACATGCTAGCAAGGTCATGCTCAAAATCCTCTGAGTTAGGCTTCAATAGTATGTGAACCAAGAACTTCTAAATGTACAAGCTGGATTGAGAAAAGGCAGAGAGGAACCAGACATCAAATTGCCAACATCCATTGGATCACAGAAAAAGCAAAAGAATTCCAGAAAAACATCTACTTCTGTGGAGCTGACTATGCTAAAGGCTTTGACTATGTGGATCACAACAAATAGTGGAAAATTCTTAAAGAGATGGAAATACCAGAAGACCTTACCTGCCTCCTGAGAAACCTGTACGTAGGTCAAGAAGCAACAGTTAAAACTGAACATGGAACAACAGACATTCAAAATTGACAAAGGAGTACACCAAGGCTGTATATTGTCACCCTGTTTATGTAACTTATATGCAGAGTATATCATGTGAAATTCCAGGCTGGATGAAGCACAAGCTGGAATCAAGATTTCCATGAGAAATATCAATATCGTCAGACATGCAGTTGATACCACCCTTATGGCAGAAAGCAAAGAAGAACTAAAGAGCCTCTTGGTGAAGGTGAAACAGGAGGGTGAAAATGCTGACTTAAATTTCAACATTCAGAAAACTAAGATCATGGCATCCGGTCCTATCACATCATGGCATATAGATGGGGAAACAATGGAAATAGTAACAGAATTTATTTTCTTGGGCTACAAAATCACTGCAGATGGTGACTGTATCCATGAAATATAAAGACGCTTGCTCTTTGGAAGAAAAGCTATGACAAAACTAGACAACATATTAAAAAGAAGAGACATTACTTTGCTAACAAAGGTCCATATAGTCAAAGCTATGGTTTTTCCAGGAGTCATTTATGAATGTGAGAGTTGGACCATAAAGAAGGCTGGGCACCAAAGAATTAATGTTTTGAACTGTGGTGTTGGAGAAGACTCTTGAGGGTCCCTTGGACTGCAAGAAGCTCAAACCAGCCAATCCTAAAGAAACTCAATCCTGAATATTCATTGGAAGGACTATGCTGAAGCTGAGTCTCCAATACTTTGGCCACCTGATGAGAAGAGTTGACTCACTGGGAAAGACCCTGATGCTGGGAAAGATAGAAGGCAGAAGGAAAAGGGGATGACAGAGGATGTGATGGCTTGATGGCATCACTGACACAATGGACATAAGTTTGAGCAAGCTCTGGGAGACAGTGAAGGGCATGGAAGCCTGACATGCTGCCGTCCATGGGGCTGCAAAATGTCAGACATGACTTAGTGACTGAAAAACAACAACATTAGAAGCCAAACCATTAGAACAACTGGAATCTAAGAGATAATGATGTTGAAGTTTTCTCACCTTGATCATTTCAATCAACTAAAACTTGGACTTTGCCTACTTTCCAAGTCCCCTCACCAATAGGCCAACACCCTTAGCTTAAAACTTCCCATGTGCCGTTCAGGGAGAGACCCACTTTAGGAAAGATCACCAGTGTTCTCCTTACTTGCTGCAAGTAATAAATCTTTCTTCACCCGGTCTTCAGCTTGGTTGTGTCTTTTGGCTGAACACCCACCAAGATGTTAACCCAGTTTGAGGGCAAGACTAGCTCCAAGATTTGCAGAAGAAATCACTCTTCAGTATACCAAATATTTAAGATTATCATGGGTTACTGGCATCTTAATTAAGCTTCCCATTCAGAAGGTGAATACTGGAGTGGGTTGCCATGCCCTCCTCCAGGGAATCTTCCTAATCCAGAGCCTGCATCTCTTATGTCTCCTGCATTGACAGGCAGGTTCTTTGCCATTAGTGCCACCTGGGAAGCCTGCTGGATCACACAGTATCTCTCTCTCTTTTATTTTTTAAGGAATCTCCATACTGCTCTCCATAGTGGCTGTACCAATTTTTACATTTCCACCAACAGTGTAGTAGCATTCCCTTTTCTCCACATCCTCCCCAGCATTTATTGTTTGGAGATTTTTGAACATGGACTTTCTGACTAGTGCGGGGTGATGCCTCATTGTAGTTTTGATTTGTATTTCTTTAAAGATGCAAATCAAAGATGTTGAGCTTTTCATGTGTTTATTGTCCATCTGTGTATCTTCTTTGGAGAAATGTCTATTTAGATATTCTGCCCTTTAATTGGGTTGTTCATTTTTTTTCATATTGAATTGCATGAATTGTTTGCATATTTTGGAGATTATTCCCTTGTCCATTGCTTCCTTAGCAAATATTTTCTCCCATTTTGAGGGTTGTAATTTTGTTTTGTTTATGGTTTCCTTTGCAATGCAAAAGCTTTTAAGTTTAATTAGGTCCCATTTGTTTATTTTTGTTTTTATTTTTATTACTCTAGGAGGTGGATTGAAAAAGATCTTGCTGTAATTTGCGTCAAAGGCTGTTTTGCCTATGTTTTCCTCCGAGGGTTTTGCTGTACCCAGCTCACAGTTAGGTCTTGAATCTATTTTGATTTCATTTTTGTGTGTAGGGTTAGGGAGCGTTCTAAGTTCATTTGTTTACTTGTAGTTGCCCAGTTTTCCCAGCACCACTTATTGAAGATGCTGTCTTTTCTCCCTTGGAAGGTAGGGAGTTTATAAAAAGTTACAGAAAAAGAATCTTAAAATTCGGCAAAGCTCTCATTTCTCAAGGAGAGATAATTAAGAGACTTCTGTTGGTCACAAATTCATATTGCCTTTCCCATGTAAAGAGCATTTCCAAACCTCCCTTCTAGTGCTTTGTATTATTTTTCCTCTATAAAAAATACCAACACATG
Organism: Okapia johnstoni; assembly: GCA_024291935.2. Classification (NCBI taxonomy): domain Eukaryota; kingdom Metazoa; phylum Chordata; class Mammalia; order Artiodactyla; family Giraffidae; genus Okapia; species Okapia johnstoni. Next base: position 8,941,438 of record CM044325.1, on the reverse strand, counting down.
TAACTTAACGTTGGTTGTTTCCTAGTGGATGTAGTTTTGTTAAACTATCTAGCAATTACATCATTCTTATAATGTTTACATTCCCTACAGATTTTGGAAATAGGTACATGATCAGATTAATTTACTCCTCTCTCTAGGTGCCTTTGGGAAATAATTCCATCTGGAACCTTGACCTTAAGGAACACCTGAATTCATCTTATTTCTTTTTGGCTTTGAATTTTGTATCTTAAGCCTGACAATCTGATGTACAAGAGGAAAGTATTGCTTAACCATGTTATGCCCAAGTACAGTTCAGAGTCCCTAAAACAAGCTATTCTTTTGTAAAACACACAGGACGTAGTATTTTTCTGATGTATGAGGTACGTGTGGCCTACTGTGAGCTTTGCAGAAGCTTCTCAGAGCACTGGTTCAACAACCAGGGCTCCAAAATGGTCTCTAAAGCTCACTGACCGTGTGGCCTTGAATTATTCACTTATATATATTTACTTTTCTTCTTACAATGAGTAATAGCATTGCTATCTTATGGTATTTTTGAAAAATTCAAATGTGATAAAGAATATATCAATATATGCTTTTTAAATGGTTAAGTATTATTCAAGATGAAATCTATAGGTCTTTGTGAACCTCATTTTCTGCCATTTATTAATATGCAGTCTAGCAATCCAATGGTGCAGTGAAAAGACTGGACTTCAGTTTCTCATACTAATATCCACGGGTTTAAATATCAAGTTTACTACTCCACAGTTATCTAATTTTGGGTAAATTTCTTAAAATCTCTGAAAAGCAGTTTTATCGTTTATCAAGTGGGGCAAATAATGTCTTTCATTTAGTTCTCATTCATCTAGCATTAACAATTTCCCTATGGGACCTGGATCAGGAAGATCCCCTGGAGAAGGAAATAGCAACCTGCTCCAGTATTCTTGCCTGGGAAATCCCATGGACAGAGAAGCCTGCTGGGCTATAGTCCATGGAGTTGCAGAGTTGGTCACAACTTAGTGACTGAGCATGAACATGATATGGGACTTCCCTGGTGATCTGAAGGTTAAGAAACCTCCTTGCAATGTAGGGGACGCGTGTTCAATTCCAGTTGGGGAACTAGATCCCACGTGCTGCAGGGCAGCTAAGCCAGGGCCCTGCAACTAGACAGCAGTCATTATGCAACTATGAGCCCACAGACAGCAAAGAAGATCGCGTGTGTCACAACCAAGACCCAATGCAGCCAAATAATATTTTCTAATTCCATTTTTCTTAGATTGTGCTCCTCCACCAAAATATACAATGCAAAAATACCTTGCCTTTTCTAGAGATTGCAGTTTAGAAACTTAGGCGCACTCAGAAAAGTTCTGGAGAGTCACAGGGAAAGGTAATGACTTGGATAATAGGGTATGTGAAGGAAGTTTAAAGGAACTAGATCATTTGAAACTGAGCAGTAACCTAAGGGGTGACTGTGGGGGTGAAAGTATCTTTTTGGAAATAAGGAGACGGAGTGATGATCATCTCCTTCCACCCACGAGACAAGAGAAAAGGGGTAAGAGAGAGAGACTGCAACTGTATGATTTTCTGGTTAAGGATGGTGAGCAGGACATAGGCATTAATTCTCTGCTTCTCCCCAAATCCACTCTAAGCACTATAAGGACAGTATGATACATACATTTCTTCTTTGAAAGGCAAGGGTCTGTTAAGAAAAAGAGAATGAGAGATAACAAAAACAAAACTCAGGAAGCTAGAAAGCCTATAGACAAGTGGTAATCGACGAGCTGACTGAAAAGGCTGGCCCCTCAGCTGGTAGTAGGAAACACTAATAAATACCCTAAATCACCCTAGAACTCCCTGTGGCCCATTAAACCTCTGAGGTCTAATGCAGGGATGAAACCCCAGAAGATAGGCTGAAAGTCTGTTAGAGTCTCCCATGGCCATCATAGCCTAGGAACTTCCCTTTCCCTTCATGTAGAAGCCTGGAGGGTTATTATTTTATAGTATAAATATTTCACAGAGTTTCTGTGCTGGGAGAAACCAGACACAGTGGACCATGGTGTACCAAACTGTAAACTGAGGGATTCTATGACTGAGTGCTCATGGAAAACAGGATGTGTGAACCAAGTTTACAGTTGAATGAACTGAACTGCTGATACTGTCCAACTTTCTTCCCCAACTTGGCTACCAGGCAGGGTGATCTTATAATTTACCATCCAGACCAGGGCTCTCATCCTCTGCCGCCTCCTTCTCCTTTTGCCTTCACTGTTTCCCAGCATTAAGGTCTTTTCCAATGAACTGCCTCTGTGCATCAGGTGGTAGAGGATGAGATGGTTAGAGAGCATCACTGATTCAGTGGACATGAATTTGAGCCAATTCTGGGAGACAGTGGAGGACAGAGGAGCCTGGTGTGCTGCAGTCCATGGGTTGGAAAGAGTTGGACACAACTTAGTGACTGAACAACAGCAGCCAGGTCTCTATTCATAATTATCTACCTTGGAACACTGTTTCCATTACAGTAAGTTCTCTACATATGAATCTTTAAGTTTCGAGCTTTCAAAGATGTAAACATGCATTCCCATGTCCAATCACATAAGCTGGTCACATGTGCATTGTCACACGTGTGCATCGTCTACAAGTGGCTGTGCCTTTGTGTTCTTTACAGGACCGTGTAGGGTGCAGTACTACAGTAGATTTACTTCAAGCCCAAGATGTCCTCAATCAAGAGTGAAAGAAACAGTGATGTAGCTGGTACTGCGAAGAAGAGAGTCACGAGGCAGGAAATGGGAAGATGATGCAGGAAATGGCAAGGGGGTTCTCTTTATCTGAGGAAGTACTGTTAGTTTTTGAGGCAGGGGACGCGAACGTAGAACAGTACAAAAAGGTGGCAATAGCCGTTTCAGAATACAATCCAGTGTTACCATGTCATCTATAATAAGGAGGAAAAAAAAAAAACGGCTACTCTGCAGACATCACTGGATTGTTTTTGCCAGAGGGTTATAGAACTGAATCCAGGCAAGGACCAGAACCTGTGCCATCAACATCAGGTGTGAGGGAAATCACAGCTTGTCTTCCACCTCCTATTGCTGACGATACTTCATCTCTTCCATCTCCCACCTCCTCTACCTTCTCCAGTCAGGAACTCTTCTTGGCGGTTCACTCGATGCCTGCCCCTGTACGCCAGCTGTTGTAAATGTACTACTGTACTTTTCAAGGTACTATAAGACTAAAAATGTTTTCTTTATTTTCTGTTTTTTATGCATTATTTATGTGAAAAGTATTACAAACTATTACAGTACAGTACTATATAGCCAGTTGTGTTAGCTGGGTGCCTTGGCTAACTATGTTGAACTTACAAATAAATTGGAGTTAACAAATATGTTCTCAAAACAGAATACATTTGTATGTAGGGGGGTTACCGTAGACACTTCCCAGGCAAACAGAGGGTTATGGGGTTATAAGCTTATTCCTAGAACTCTTTCAGTCAGACATAAACTTCCCAGAGAACAGGGCAAAAAGCCTTCCCTGAGCAACTCTGAAGAATTCAAGAAAAAAGTCATAAAGAGGCTGACATCCAAGATTTCCAAAAGAAACAACATCCTCTGTTAACTCTGCAGTGAAGACCATATTCAACATGTTCCGCCAGGAATAGCATTTACAGACCAAGAGAATGTCAAACCTAAATAATGATCTTGCTACAATTATAATTGTTAAATATTTGGAGACATGGAAGTGTGCATATTAGGAGTAGAGCTGGGAAAGTTCTAAAATTAAATCTTGATCCTCTACAGGAAGAAGTTAAAAAAACATAAAAATTAAAGATAAAATCTCAGAAGATAAGCATGCCATTTAAAAATGTGGATAAAAGTCTTGAAAAATGGTTAGGGTGGTGGCCGCTGTGCGCAGTTTTCTTCACAGTCCAACTCTCACATCCATACATGACTAAAATGCTTTATAAGTAACAGCATCTGTGCATGCACCTACTAGGTCTACTAGCAATAATGAAACAGGAGGTAAAAGTATTTCTGGACTTGCGGTTCTCAGAGCTGGGAACAGTTGTCTCTCAATGACAGAGCCCAACACCCATTTCTGAGCCTCAGAATTTAAGTGTCTCCCTTGGGGAGAATCCTGCATGGTGTTCTATCAGCATCTCTCTCGTTCGATTGTCACATCGCATTACCTAAACATACTGAACTGTCACTTGGTGTCATGTTCCTTAATCTGCTTCCTAATAAACTGCCCCATTTTTGATCACACAGGAAGTAACACCTTAAGAGATCAACAGATTTCCATTCCTTACCTCTACCTAAGGCGTCAAATATCAGTTGTGTTAGAAGTGAAATATACTAATCAAAACGGTTGGGTTTGAAAATAATTTTTTCAGACCAAGTGAGACCAATACTCTCAGGAGTAAATAAGCCCTTTCCTGTCAACATTTATTATTGATTCTTTGACTCAAAGTTAAATTGAAATAGAATGAGTAGCAATATCTTCATCACTACAAAATAACACAAGTAGTATAAGGATCATGAACAAGTAGTGTCCTCTCAATAAAACAGTCTAATGATACAATTTTCCTTTTCTGAGATCAAAGTCGGGCATTAGCTAGAACTTATGGATTGCACTTAATACCATGTGAGTGAGTGCATGCTTAGTCATGACCAACTCTTTGTGACCCCACGGACTGTAGCCTGTCAGGCTCCTCTGTCCATGAAATTTCCCAGGCAAGAACACTGGAATGGATTGCCATTTCTTCCTCTAAGGGATCTTCCCGACCCAGGGATCAAACCCACGTCTCCAGGGGTTCCTGCATTGGCAGCGGGATTCTTTATCACTGCGCCACCTGGGAAGCTCACTTAATATCATAGATTCTTTACACTTCCTCCAAGGAGGTGTAGTAAGGGATTGCTTTAGGTATGCTTGTATCACAAAAAAAAAAAAAGCCAAAACAATACAATAGCAACACTTTTGATGTGGGAGTTAAAATTATTCTGGACCTGGCAAGATCATTATTCTCTGCCAGCATGTGGAGAGGACTGAAACTCAAATACACATAAAGGGAAAAAGCCTGGGAAGCAGGGGATCAAGGTAAGATTGGTCATTCAGCTCACAGTCAAGTATGTGCTCACAGGGAACTTAAAGGTACTTACTGAGACCAATCTTAGTGTCAACACTTAGTAGGGACTCAGTGCCTATTGGATGCATGAATAAATGAATGACTGTATCTATTTATGTCCATAAGAATACTTGAATAGACAAGTGAAGAAATTCAACAAGCTAAAGAATCAAATGTAAAGTTACAAGAAAGACAGCATGTGTGCAATGAGCGAAGGGCTAAAAAAGATGTGATTCACATAATCCTCAAGCAGTTTTCTTTGTCTGGCACTCAGAATTTACCCATTATAATAATGAATTATATATAATTGTATTTTATGAGGAAGTATTTTCATACAAAGATAGCAAGTAGCTATTTTTTTTTAAGTTTCAGATATAGATGAATTGCCCTTTAAAGATAAGTTGCAATTAATAACAGGGTTGGTGTCAAATGGCTCAAACTGTCAATACATATAAGTTAATGGAAATGAATACTGCTCTCAGAACAAAAGCACAATGACATTCACATAACATGAACACATAGATAGACCCACATTCTCAAGCTCAGACTCTTACTGTAATAAGAGTTCATGAAAACCTTGGCATAATATCACCACACCTGAGAGAATGGTATTTCACTGAGTGAAGAGATGAGAGATAATCATGCAAGAAATATTTACTCTGTGTCAGATATTGGGATAGACATCCCAGTGGGTGCTGGGGTAGGGGTGAGGATTATACATTATTCTAAGGCTTGGCCTCTGCTCTTAAGGAACCTACAATCTACTCAGAGAGAGAAAATATATTTAGAATTAGTGCAATCCCAAATTAGGGGACACATATGCTTCCATGCATCACGCATAAATTTACTAACGTTTGTTGTGAAGGATAAGAGCGTGCTGGTGTTTCATGACATCTAATTTCCCAGATATGGAAAGTTCAGGATCAGAAAGATGGATCAGAACAGGCATTAGAATGTGTCTCTTAACTCTGAATGGTCTGTTTTCCTCAAGCTATTGGGAAAAAGAACAGATGAGTATTGTAAAGGTGATGACAGAGGTCTGCCTTTAGTTTACTATTTCCTCTGTGGCATTTAATATGAAGACACACATAATGTAAAGTTTCATCATTTTCCTGAATGAAAGGACAGAATAGTCAAAATATGACCAAATACGTAATAAGTAAAAATAAATATTACATTGCTTTAGTGACTAAAAATTTATCCTTTGGAGTCTACAGTACTTCTTTCTATACCTCATCCTGTTCCCATAATAACAGTCTGAGTTCAGGATGTTATTCTGCCCACTTTACAGATGAGAAAACCAACGTTCAAAAAAATCAAAGTAGTAAAGCACACAGCCAACACTTAAAACCATCTCTGCAGCGGAGAGTACCGTGCTGATGAGAGTAGTGTCTGACTGCGGAAATAAAGAAGCATGATTGGGTGAGAAGATTAAGGTTAGGTGGAGGTAACTTTCAAATCAAGTCAAAATTTTTGCCCTCAAAACAGAAGTAAAACAATCATCTTTGTGTAAACTCATGGAACAATACATGAATCCAGAATCTTCCCAATCTTATCAGTTCAATTTAAATGATAGTAAGTAGGGATTTCCCTGATGGTCCACTAGTTAGTGTCTCCCTCAAGGGGTGTGGGCTCCATTCCTGGCTGGGGAACTATGCCACACGATGGACTGTGCAGTCAAAAAAAAAAAAAAAAAGAGTCTGTTTAGTCTATTTAAACAACAGTAATTGCATTACTGAACGAAGAAGAAAGAAGCGAAGGAACAGAAAGAGAAGGTGGGGGGCAGGGGGACTAGTCATCAGAAAATAAATAGCAACTTCATATTTTTCTCATCAGCATAATGGTATATGTAAGGCATTCAACTATTAAGCCAGGTACAGGATTCTAGATTAGGTCTGCCCTGATTCGGAGAAGAGTAGTAACCTTCTTATTCATATATTCCCAACTGAGTTACAATTACAGCTAGGGCCTCAGCAAAATTTCCCCACTGGCTTTTAACATCACCAGCCTTCCTGAAAATACCATTTCATTATTGTTGCCAGAAGCAGTGGGGTAGCAGGCATAGATTTATTTTTAAATTATTATGTTCATCAATAGTTGATTGTCCTTTTACGTGACTCTTGAGGATAAAAAAAAAGGCTTTTTCACCATACTCCCTTTCTGTTTGGTAGAGCTTTATGACTATAGCTAAACATAAATTCAACAAAGTCTATAACACTGACCTTACCACTCTTACTCTTAGGGGGAAAATAATTTGCTTAAAGGGGCAAAAAAGGAATACGGAACTTTGAAATTTCTATGTATTTTAATTATTCACAAAGAATAAATGTGACAGAGCAATTGGAATAGGAGGAAAAGAGACAAAATTAAGTAGAAATGAAATGTCATTAGATGTTCTTTTAATACTCTACTGGTTCTTTTAGTGATTTCATTGTTAGAGACAGAGGTGCATAAGAAAAAAATTTATCTTGATTTAAAAATTTTCTTGATGTAATTTGAATTTCTTCCTTTAAGCCCCGCACAGCAAAATGCAAATGACTGACCTCTTGGTGCCCAAATCAGCTTCCCTATCAGTGGCTTGTAAGAACAAGTCTCCTTTCTCTTATTTTCCCTGTGCTTAATAATGATATAATTTAGGCAAGTGCATGACTGAACGAAAAATGATTGATATGAGATATATACCCATTTTTGTGTTGGTTCAAGGAGAGTTTTACCTCTTGGGAAAGAAAGTGGATTACCATTTCTGCTCAACAGTGTTAAGTACTGCAAAGCAATACATAAAATAGTTCAGTAAACAATTCACAGAGGCTAATCCACTCATCGTGAACTGGGCTGGACTTAAAATTCCATTTCTTGGCTTTCATTCTGCATTTCCTTTGGTATTCAAAATAGTAGGATCTGAATGTGCACAGATCATGCTTGTACAATGAACGATATAAGAGGACAGAGTGGCTTGTACTAATGTTGCTGTAATTTAGCAGTACAGATATCCCCTGGAGAAGGAGATGGCAACCCACTCCAGTATTCTTTCCTGGGAGACCCATGAACAGAGGAGCCTGGAAGGCTATCCATGGGGTCACAAAGTGTCGGACACGACTTAGCGACTAAACAACAACAACTGATAGCCTCTTTCAAATGACATTAATATTGGTCTGTATGGCAATTCAGAAAGGAACCTCTTACTAGATGCTACCACACCCAAAAGTTTCTTGAGATTTCTTTTTTCCTCTCCCAGCTAATAAGTAGAACTAACACTATGGACACGATAAAGAAGGTGGACAGCTTTTAAACCAGATAAACATAGTTCCAAATAGACTCTGATTTTAGGGAAGTGACAGTCACTCAAACCTCAGCTTCCTCACCAAAAAAGGGGAATCCTATTATTAATAATATCTTTATTTGCAGGGCTGTTATAAATTCAAGCAATAAAGGTAAAGGTCCCAGCAGTAAATTATAGCAACTGTGCAGCTGTTTTCTAAGACCTACTGCTACCAAAACAGCTCTACTTTTGAAGTCTGCCAAAAAGTCTTCTTGAATGATTTTATAACTGTGTCACATTTTGTGGTCATGAAATGGGTACAGATTTATAATATAATGTGTTTGTTTTAAATGCAGGACTTAGAACCCCAGAACTACTTTGCTCACTGAGTGATCTTAGGGAAGTTGCAGAACCACCTGAGTCTAGTTTCTTTATTAGTTTGGCTAAAAGGTTCACTCATGTTTTTCCATAACATATTACAGAAAAACCCAAGGGAACTTTCTGGGAAGCCCAATAGAAAAGAAGGGTAATAATAGCACCTCCATAACTGGGTGCTACTGTCTGAATAAAATAATGATTAAAGGCCTGGAATAGTGGAAGGACTTAATCATTTTAGTTATTTTCATTAGTATAATGAGTAGTTATATAAAAACATTCAAATATTCTCTTCCGTAAATTGGATTGTTTAAAGCATTTCACCCATCTTGCTTGCAGCCCCTACATCATTCTAAGACTGCATCAGGCTTCTCTCACTGTGACTGCAGACAAATGTTCACTTTTTCAGCTTGTTCTGTGCTAATGCTGAATGCTTGGCTGCACAGTCGCTCAGTCATGTCCGACTCTTTCGTGACCCTGTGGACTGTAGCACACCAGGCTCCTCTGTCTCTGGGATTCTCCGGCAAGATTACTGAGTGGGTTGCCATTTCCTTCTCCAGAGGGTCTTCCTGATCCAGAGATCAAACCCGGGTCTCCTGCATTGCAGGCGGATTCTTTACCATCTGAGCCACCAGGGAAGTTCACCTGGCTGCAATACCTGATGTCAAATTTCTTAGGTCTTCATGGTGGTTTTATATAAGGTGGGGTTAATATAATTCTCTTAAAGAGCCCCAAGCTTGCTGGAGGCCTGCCATGTGTTGCCCCCTTAATTTCAACCTTCCCCACAATGTACACTGTCCACAGTCACTACTTGGAAGCGGAACATTTCCCAGTTGAACCTTAGATAAGACCTCAGCCCAGCAGACACCTTGATTGCAGCCTTGTGTGAATATAGACAACTTTTAAACCAGATAAACACAGTTCCAAATGTACTTTGTGACCTTAAGGAAGTGATACCTTCTCAAACCTCAGCAGTCAACCTAGCTAAGCTCTCTGGATTTTCAGTCTATAGATAATAAAATGTGCCCCATTTTAAGCCACTCTATCTGTAGTAATATTGTTGTGAAGCAGTAGATAACTGATAAAGTGCCATAAATTACATTATACTTGAGATAATATTTGTATGCTTACTGAGAGCAATCAAATTCTACTTGCAGGAAAGAATTTACATTTAAACATCACTTTGTATAGTACTGGGTTGATCAAAGGGTTCATTTAGGTTTTTCAAAAAAAAATCTTACGGAAAAACCTGAATGAACTTTTTGGCCAATCCAATACTTAATGCACGCTATTACTTTTTTTTCCTAGATTAAAAATTGGCCTTTGACGCATAATTCCTTCCACATCCCTACTAGTAATAAACAATTTTGTTCTACAAATATCACTTACACTATATACCAACAAATCATACCTGGTTAATAACCACGGGCTTCCCTGGTGGTAGAGATGTTAAAGAATCTGCCTGCAATGCAGGAGACCTGGGTTTGATCACTGGGTCAGGAAGATCCCATGAAGAAGGGAATGGCTACCACTTCAATATTCTTGCCTGCTGAATTCCATGGGCAGAGGAGACTGGCAGGAAGTCCATAGAATGGCAAGGAAATGGATACAACTGAGCAACTAACATTCAACCCTCAGCAGCTAGTTTCGGCTCAGTCCAGTTCAGTTGCTCAGTCATGTCTGACTCTTTGCTACCCCATGGATTGCAGCACAGAGGGCTTCCCTGTCCATCACCAACTCCTGGAGCTTATTCAAACTCATGTCCATCAAGTTGGCGATGCCATCCAACCATCTCATCTTCTGTCATCCCCTTCTCCTCCCGCATTCAATCTTTCCCAGGATCAGGGTCTTTTCAAATGAGTCAATTCTTCGAATCAGGTGGCCAAAGCATTGGACTTTCAGCTTCAGCATCAGTCCTTCTAATGAATATTCAGGACTGATTTCCTATAAGATGCACTGGTTGGATCTTCTTGCAGTCAAGTTCAAAAGCATCAGTTATTTAATGCTTAGTTTTATTTATACTCCAACTCTCACATCCATACATGACTATTGGAAAAACCATAGCCTTGACTAGACAGACCTTTGTTGGCAAAGTAATGTCTCTGCTTTTAAATATGCTATCTAGGTTGGTCATCAATTTTCTTCCAAGGAGCAAGTGTCTTTTAATATCATGGCTGCAGTCACCATCTGCAGTGATTTTGGACCCCCAAAATCAAGTCAGTGACTGTTTCTACTGTTTCCCAATCTATTTGCCATGAAGTGATGGGACCAGATGCCATGATCTTAGTTTTCTGAATGTTGAGTTTTAAGCCAACTTTTTCATTCTCCTCTTTCACTTTCATCAAGAGGCTCTTTAGTTCTTCTTCGCTTTCTGCCATAAGTGTGGTGTCATCTGCATATCTGAGGTTATTGATATTTCTTCCGGCAATCTTGATTCCAGCTTGTACTTCATCCAGAACAGCATTTCTCATGATGTACTCTGCATATATGTTAAATAAGCATTGTGACAATATACAGCCTTGAAGTACTCCTTTTCCTATTTGGAACCAGTCTGTTGTACCATGTCCAGTTCTAACTGTTGCTTCTTGACCTGCATACAGATTTCTCAGCAGGCAGGTCAGGTGTTCTGGTGTTTGCATCAATTTCAGAATTTTCCACAGTTTGTTGTGATCCACACAGTCAAATGCTTTGGCATAGTCAATAAAGCAGATGTTTTTCTCGAACTCTCTTGCTTTTCAATGACCCAATGGATGTTGGCAATTTGGTCCTTGATTCTTCTGCCTTTTCTAATTCCAGTTGGAACATCTGCAATTTCATGGTTCACATATTGCTGAAGCCTGGCTTAGATAATTTTGAGCATTACTTTGCTAGCGTGTGATATGTGTGCAATTGTGCAGGAGTTTGAGCATTCTTTGGCATTGCCTTTCTTTGGGATTGGAATGAAAACTGAACTTTTCCAGTCCTGTGGCCACTGCTGAGTTCTCCAAACTTGCTGGCAAACTGAGTGCAGCACTTTCACAGTGTCATCTTTTAGGATTTGAAACAGCTCAACTGGAATTCCATCACCTCCATTAGCTTTGTTCATAGTGATGCTTCCTAAGGCTGACTTGCCTTCGCATTCCAGGATGTCTGGCTCTAGGTGAGTGATCACACCATCGTGGTTATCTGGGTCATGAAGATCTTTTTTGTATAGTTTTTCTTTGTAATCTTGCCACTTCTTAATACCTTCTGCTTCTGTTAGGTCCATACCATTTCTGTCCTTTATTGCATCCACCTTTGCATGAAATGTTCCCTTGGTATCTCTAATTTTCTTGAAGAGATCTCTAGTCTTTCCCATTCTATTGTTTTCCTCTATTGCTTTGCCTTGATCACTGAGGAAGGCTTTCTTATCTCTCCTCGCTATTGTTTGGAACTCTGCATTCAAAGGGCTATATCTTTCCTTTTCTCCTTTGCCTTTCAGGTCTTTTCTTTTCTCAGCTATTTTTAGGCCTCCTCGGACAACCATTTTTCCTTTTTGCATTTCTTTTTCTTTGGGATGGTCTTGATCACTGCCTCATGTACAATGTCATGATCCTCTGTCCATAGTTCTTCAGGATATGATTTAGGTCACACCTGAATAGTCTAGTGGTTTTCCTTGGTTAATTGATGCACTTAATGATGTGAAAGTGATCTTGGGTATCCTTCATTCCTCAGTGCTTGAAACTGATAATAAGCTACAACTATTCTATGAAAGCCTGTCAGAGAGCATGGCGACCCACTCTGGTATTCTTGCCTAGAGAATCTCCATGGACAGAGGAGCCTGGTGGGCTACAGTTCATGGGGTTGCAAAGAGTCAGACATGACTAAGGGACTAAGCACAGCACACAGCATACTGTGAAAGACTATTCCAATGCTCATGTGACAGTTGTTTTTTGTATAATCACAGATACAGAAGTAAAATCATAGAAAGAAAAAAAAGGAGGTGAAGTACACATAGCTATGTGTATGCAGGGAACTTCCAGTCTTATAAAGGAAAGCATCTTCTATCTACTAACTACGGTCTGGGCAGGGTTAATCATGGCTGAGGTGTAGACAGTACATTTTCTCTTTTTTAATCCAAAGGGAACATACTTTGGGGCCAAATTAATAGTTAGGCTAATAGTTCTGGGCAGCTGGTAGAGGTTTAAGCCTGATGATATCTTCGAGGCAAATCATAAAACAATATCTAAGTGATTCCTCCAGAAGTACTTTCAAATTAATTAAGCCCAGAGACCACAGGGCTGATTTTTTAATGGCCAAATTACCAAGAGTAAGATCCAAAATATCAGAAAAATGTAAGTGGGCAGTGCTGAAGAAGTGGATCTGGCTCTTCAGTTTTTAATTATTTTTTTTTCCCTCTTAAGGAACGTGTTCATCTCTCCAGGTGCTTTGGTTTTGTTAATCTTTCATCTAAATTGCCTTGCCTAGAGCCAGAACTCACCCAGACGGAGAGTTCAAGCCACAGGGAGACGAAGGTGGTGACCCTGTCTGTGATTTCAAGCAAAGGACCGAAAGGGAGAAGGGAGCAGTTTATTAAAACTTGAACTAGAAGGAGAGCCAAAGCACCAATCTAATTAGTGTTTAATGACTGGGCTCAAGTCATAATGTCAGCTCTGGACCACCAGGGAGGAGGCAGCCTGGCTTGGAGAGAGAGCACCTGATGAGGGGAGATGACAGGGTCCATTGTCTTGGGCTGTTTCTCTTGGGCCAAGTGAGGAAGCTCCAATGCATGCTGATTTTCTTAAGGAAATCACGGAGGAAAGAAAACAGTGACTTTGCCTCCACTCCTCTGCAACCCTGCTCCATGACAACAGTGGCTGAAATTCCCAGAGTCTCCTGGGTATCTTTAGCATTAATTTCTATGGCCAATATAAATTTTATTCACACTAATTTAAAGCAATATCTCATGTCCATCCAGAAGAGCTGTGGCTTCATCATTTTGGCAGAATTGTAATAACTCACAGGTATTAAAAAAAAGAAAAGCATTAATTTGGACAAAACTGAGTTCACAACCTGACTTTACAAGTTACTAACTGGATAGTTAAATACATACACCTGTCTTTATGAAATAACCATTTTGTATGTGGTTGGCTGGATTTCTCTAAGCTTCAGCTATTTCAGTTATCTTTACAATGGAATTATTAACATCTGTCTTTGGGGAAAATTGTAAGAATTAGGCTTGACAGATATAAAAGCAACAGCAGAGAGGACCTAAGACATACTAGAAACTCAACCAATGCTAACTCTATTATTACCTGGGAAATGTTCAGGGCAAATCATCACTACATCCTGAAATTTCTGGCATTTTATTAGGTACAAAATATCACTCTGTACACACCCCATTGGTAAGTATCTACTTGCCTGCAGCAGTTTTATGGGTAACTAGGGTGACTTCTTTGTATCAAAGAATCCGTGACCACAGATACTAGTATTACACTATATACAAATGAAAAACTGGTATTAGAAAAAGAGTGATATCACATTAGTGAGAGAACTGGCTTTAGCTGCTAATCAGTCCTCCCAGGGCCTGGGGGCACTTCCTTTGGGAAGACGATGAGGCCACCTTAGGAAGCAGAATTCACTCTAGGGACCTGCTTCTCAGATGCCCCTCCACCCCACAGAGGAGACTTTCAATCAAAGTATGAGAAATTGACATTCTTGCCAAATATAAACACACCTCACCACTGTGGAAAACAATGAAATAAAACTTTTTTTTTTTTTCTTCTTTAGTCCTCAAGACCACCACTCTGACGGTCAAATTGGTATATAGGCTCGTTCTCCCTATAATTGATTTCATGGTTGCTGTTATCAGTTTTTTCAGGGTGCTCAAACCAATTACCACAGCTCTGGTGGCTTAAGAAGATCAGAAATATGTTCTCTCACAATTCTAGAAGCACCAGGAGTCTGAAATCAAGGTGTTAGCAGGGCTAGTTCCTTCTGAGGGTGTTTTCTACATCTCTCTCCTAATTGCTAGTGGCTGCTGGAAACCTCTTGGCTTCCTTGGCTTGTAGACAGCTCAGTTCATCTCTGCCCCCATCAATATATGGCTTTCCCTTCTCCATGTCTCCGTTCGATAGACCTTCCTCTCCTTTCTCTATAAATCCAGTCATTGGAATTAGGGCCCATCTACAGCCAAGAGAATCTTCCCCAAATTCTTAATTTTATCTGCAAAGACTCTATTGTCAAATAAGGTCACATTCACAGACACCCAAGATTAGGACCAGGGCATGTCATGCTGGGGGACACTATTCAACCCACCACAGCTGCCTCATGTACTAACAACAAAGGTCCCACAGGTCTCCTTAATTCTTGTCTTTCCACAGTCCATTCTCCATAAGTGACCTAACCATCTTTACAAGTCTAGATCTGATCCCATCACCCTTCCACTCAAATCAGCCCAAAGGATTTCCACTGCAGATCAGATCAAAGCCAACAGCCTTGGTCTGTAGGATAGAGTCCACAGGACGGAACCTCAACATTTTTCTTCCCAGCTTCTTCCTCAACTATCCCTCCCTCCTCTCTCAGATTCTCTGTATTCCATAAAGGTATCAAAAAAATTGTTTTTATTTTTATTTTTCTGTTCACATACTTTGATTCTCCTATATTGACAACAGCTGGTTCTTGTTATTATTATAGGGTTGTCTTGCACCCTCAACATTTCAGTTCAGATGTCACTTTCATAAAGGAACTGTCCTTCATCAAGCTACCCGAACTGTCTCCTACTCCTCACTGTCACTTTGTCCTAGAACCTGCTTTCCAACCTTCAAAGATGCATCACAAGCTAAAATTACATTAACATACATTAGTTTGCTTGTTCATTGTCCTCATTCCACTAGAATGTAAGCGTCTTGAGAGCAGGGACTGTTTTGCTAATCACTGTTTCTCTATCAGTATTTGAAACTCAATTGGTGCTCAATCATTTTTTGTTGTTGAATGAATGAAAGAAAGGTGAAGTAAGTCAGAAAGAGGAAAAGCAAATGCCACACATTAGCAGATGTATGAGTAATCTAGAAAAATAGTACAGATGATCCTATGAGCTTTAAGCCAACTTTTTCACTCTCCTCTTTTATTTTTCATCAAGAGGCACTTTAGTTCTTCACTTTCTGCCATAAGGGTGGTGTCATCTGCATATCTGAGGTTATTGATATTTCTCCCAGCAATCTTGACTCCAGCTTGTGCTTCTTCCAGCCCAGCATTTCTCATGATGTTCTGCATATAAGTTAAATAAGCAGGGTGACAATATACAGCCTTGATGTACTCCTTTTCCTATTTGGAACCAGTCTGTTGTTCCCTGTCCAGTTCTAACTGTTGCTTCCTGACCTGCATATAGGTTTCTCAAGAGACAGATCAGATGGTCTGGTATTCCCATCTCTTTCAGAATTTTCCACAGTTTATTGTGATCCACACAGTCAAAGGCTTTGGGGCAGTCAGTAAAGCAGAAATAGATGTTTTTCTGAAACTCTCTTGCTTTTTTGATGATTCAGCGGATGTTGACAATTTGATCTCTGGCTCCTCTGCCTTTTCTAAAACCAGCTTGAACATCTGGAAGTTCACGGTTCACGTATTGCTGAAGCCTGGCTTGGAGAATTTTGAGCATTACTTTACTAGCATGTGAGATGAGTGCAATTGTGCAGTAGTTTGAGCATTCTTTGGCATTGCCTTTCTTTGGGATTGGAATGAAAACTGACCTTTTCCAGTCCTGTGGTCACTGCTGAGTTTTCCAGATTTGCTGGCATGTTGAGTGCAGCACTTTCACAGCATCACCTTTGAGGATTTGAAATAGCTCAACTGGAATTCCATCACCTGCACTAGCTTTGTTCATAGTGATGCTTTCTAAGGCCCACCTGACTTCACATTCCAGGGTGTCTGGCTCTAGGTGAGTGATCACACCATCGTGATTATCTGGCTCGTGAAGATCTTTTTTGTACAGTTCTTCTGTGTATTCTTGCCACCTCTTCTTAATATCTTCTGCTTCTGTTAGGTCCATACCATTTCTGTCCTTTATTGAGATCTCTAATTTTCTTGAAGAGAGCTCTAGTCTTTCCCAATCTGTTGTTTTCCTCTATTTTTTTGCATTGATCGCTGAGGAAGGCTTTCTTATCTCTCCTTGCTATTCTTTGGAACTCTGCATTCAGATGGGAATATCTTTCCTTTTCTCCTTTGCTTTTCCCTTTGCTTTTCTTCCCAGCTATTTGTAAGGCCTCCTCAGACAGCCATGTTGCTTTTCTGCATTTCTTTTCCATGGGGATGGTCTTGATCCCTGTCTCCTGTACAATGTCACGAACCTCTGCCCATAGTTCATCAGGCACTCTGTCTAGTCCCTTAAATCTATTTGTCACTTCCACTGTATAATCATAAGGGATTTGATTTAGGTCATACCTGAATGGTCTAGTGGTTTTCCCTACTTTCTTCAATTTAAGTCTGAATTTGGCAATAAGGAGTTCATGATCTGAGCCACAGTCTTCTCCCGGTCTTGTTTTTGCTGACTGTATAGAGCTTCTCCACCTTTGGCTGCAAAGAATATAACCCATCTGATTTCGATGTTGACCATCTGGTGATGTCCATGTGTAGAGTCTTCTCTTGTGTTGAAGGAGGGTGTTTGCTATGACCAGTGTGTTCTCTTGGCAAAACTCTATTAGCCTTTGCCCTGCTTCATTCTGTACTCCAAGGCCAAATTTGCCTGTTACGCCAGGTGTTTCCTGACTTCCTACTTTTGCATTCCAGTCCCCTATAATGAAAAGGACATCTTTTTTGGGTGTTAGTTCTTAAAAGTCTTGTAGGTCTTCATAGAACCATTCAACTTCAGCTTCTTCAGCGTTACTGGTCGGGGCATAGACTTAGATTACGGTGATATTGAATGGTTTGCCTTGGAAACAAACAGAGATCATTCTGTCATTTTTGAGATTGCATCCAAGTACTGCATTTCAGACTCTTTTCTTGACCATGCTGGCTACTCCATTTCTTCTAAGGGATTCCTGCCCACAGTAATAGATATAATGGTCATCTGAGTTAAATTCACCCATTCCAGTCCATCTCAGAACCAGAGACAGAGACATAGAGAATAAATGGATGGACACCAGGATGGAACAGAGGGAGGTGTGGGAGGAACTGGGAGGGTGAGATTGATACACCTACAGAGTTGATACCGTAAAAGAGATACTAAGCAAAACCTACTGTATAGCACAGGAAACTCTGCTTGACGCACTGTGGGGATCTGAATGGGAAGGAAGTCCAAAAGGGAGAGGAGATATTTATTGTTGTTGTTATTCAGTCATTCAGTCGTGTCCAACTCTTTGCGACCCCATGGACTGCAGCACACCAGGCTTCCCTGTCCTTCACCATCTCCCAGAGCTTGCTCAAACTCATGTCCATTGAGTCAGTGATGCCATCTAGCCATCTTATCCTCTGATGTCCCGTTCTCCCTGCCTTCAATCTTTCCCATCATCAGGGTCTTTTCTAATGATTCAGCTCTTCGCATCAGGTGGCCAAAGTATTGGAGCTTCAGCCTCGACGTCAGTCCTTCCAGTGAATGTTAAGTCACTACCATATGTTTAATTATATGCTTTACATATACTCATTCTTTTCATTTTCACATCAATCCTGTGATAGAGGTTCTATTCTCTCTCTTACATATGATGCAGAGATGACTTTCCCAAAGCCACATAAATAGGAAAATAAAGCTTTCACTCAACCCAGATCTCCTTGGCTCCAGGGAACAAGATCTTTCAACCAACTTTACTCCACAGAGAAAGTGTATAAGGAATATGGAGTTTTAAGTCAGCATGGAAACATACTACAGAAAGTGGACTCATGGTATAGATGCTGTAACTTTCTAAGTGAATTCTTCTCAGGTGTTTGTGAAAAGAACAGTGGTCTACACTGGCCTCTTGGCGATGCTATGAATTCCCGTGGATTTGGGGTGGAGGAAATGCTGGGATACAGAAGGAGCTAACCAGTGTTTCAGCGAGTTAGCTCAAAATAACTGGGGTGGGTGTTTGCTTTTCACATGAGTAAATTTAATTAGCTTTGTGGGTGGCTCAGAACTGATACAGACCTCCTCTGGCTGCGGTACAAAATTATCCAGGGCCACATTTAGCATTTCTCAAAACATGCCTCTGATCTCCATCAAACTTGCAGGTGCCTCCATCAGGAGAATTTTGAACCAGTACAGAGAAAATTAAATTTAAAATAAGTTGAATTAAGTATTTCCTCAACTCTATAATCTGCACTTAGAAAATTATCACCTCTTGGTACATACAATTACAATATATTTGAAAAGCCTTTTCAAACCATGTTAGCTGCTGTGGTTTGTTAATGAAACACACATACACTCCATAGCACTTATAAAAGGGAAAATATTAAATGCTGAAACAATATTTTAAAGAATTAAAGTGAAACTACTCCCTTGAGTAAAACAGATGCTTTCTCTACTCCTTGACTTTGAAGAAAGAAGATATGCTTATTACCACTTGCCTCTTTACCCTATCTGATTTTTGAATGTTTATAGCACACATAATCAGAAACGTCAATAAATTGCAAGACATTTATTTTCTAAATCATTATTTACAAATCAGAAGTATGACTTAGATTATCCCATTCCCAAGCAGATCTGTGTCCAGCTGAATAAAGGGAAATAAGGGTTGGGACCTTGTGCTCAGTTGCTAAGTTGTGTCCAACTCTTTGCAACCCCATAAACTGAAGTTTGTCACGCTCCTCTGTCTGTGGGATTTTGCAGGCAAGAATACTAGAATGGGTTGTCATTTCCTTGTCCAGGGTATTTTCCTGACTCAGCGATCAAACCCGTGCTTCCTGCATTGGCAGGGGGATTCTTTACCACTAGGCCACCTGGGAAGCGGTCAGAAACTAGATGGCACTAAATGTGAGCATAACACTTGGTTCACACGAGTATCTATATAGTCAACAATTGCTTATTAAGACTTTCTATGAACTAGTTACTGACGAGATAGTAGAAACAAAGCTTCTGCCTTCCTAGAGCTCATATTCTAGGGACAGAAACAGAATATATATGTGTGTGTATATATATATATATATATATATATATATATATATATATATATATATATATATAAAATAGGTAGAAAACACAATTTCAGGCAGTTGCTAGTGCTATCAAGAAAAAGTAAAGCAGTAAAGGAGGCGTAGAGTGATGGTAAGGCACCGATGGATATCTGAACAGAGATCTGGGAGAGTGAGGAGCAACAGAGATGCACATTATTCAGGGAAGCGATTTAGAAACGGGGACAGGAGGAAATATAAATTACTTGACATGGTAGAATGGTTTGCACGTCAGGAAACGGCAGGGGGTTGAAGTGGCTGGAGAATTGAAAGTAAATGTGAAGAGCAGTGAGAAGAGAGACTGGAGAGGTGGATCATGTAAGATCCACCTAGATCTTAACATGTAACATCTTAACATGTAACATCTAGAACATGTAAGGCCTGGCTGGGCAGGATGAGGGTCTGGTATTTCATCCCACTTCTGGAGGAAATCCAGTGGGTGGTTTTTAATAGCTAAGGAACATGATCTAACATTTTTGAAAGTACAGCTGTAACTTCTCTGTGGAGAATCAACTGAAAAGGATCACGAGCCCAAGATAAAAGCCCAGAAATGTCACTGCTATGGTCCAGTGGCTGTGACTGGGACAGGGTGGGAGCACCCAACATGGTAGTGGAAGCAGTCAGACTGGACAGTGTTTGCTGATGGAATGATGCAGACAATGATCGAAAGGGAGGCATGCTCCCCAGACTTTTGACCTGAATGAAAGGTCAAAAGTCATCTCAGGGGAGGAATTTGCCACTCTAATAAAACAAAAAGCAAAAAATAAAGACTATTTAATGAATGACTGCTTCCTCTCCATTACTATCCTTTCACATACAGAAAAAGGACAGGGGCCCATTCCTTTCTTCCTTCCTTCCTGAAAGGGGTGAGGGGAGTATTAAATTAATTACTCTGCTTTGCTCAGAATGATTTAAAGGCAGCGCCCTGGGAGTATAAAACATATCAGGAGAGTATAAATTAGAAACAGAGTAAAACTGGCCTCTGGCCCTACAGTTCCACAGTTAGGAATTTCTCCCAAGCAGAGACATAATGGATTATGTGAAGATAATACAAGGCAGGGTGCTCAGTGCTACACTGTTTGTTAAAGAAAAAAAATTTGGAATGACATAGCCAAATTATTCATTGTACATTATTAAAATCACTACTATAACTACTATAAGATCAGAAATACTAATATTACATGCAATGGATATAGGAAGGTGTCACCATATACCGTGCAGAAGAAAATTCAGGTTACAAAAGAGCATGTAAAGCATCATTCTCTCTATAAATAAATACACATACACACGGGGAAAATATCTGTAAGTCTACACACCAAAATCACTAAGAGTGATTATCCTTGGCCTAAGAAAGGATGGGATAACTTTAATTAAAATTTATGTACTGACTTAGAAGAAAAAAACATTATCAGATCCATGACAAAAGGTTATTTTTAAAGTGGGGGAGTGAAAGAAGAAGAAAAATAAATAAGTGTGCAAAGAGAAGCTGTGAGTAAGCCTGAGAATATGAACCAACATTAGTCTACCCACCTGCTAAAGGTCACACTCAAATCAAACTCTAAAAAAGATAGCACCCAAGACAGAGCTTAGTAGTTACAAAATTCACCATATCCAGAAATAAAAACGAATATCATCAGTGTGAGAAGTGTGAGCCTGGACATATCCAGGCCCTTCGTGACCTGTAGGCCCCTGGCTTTAGGGATTCTCAGGGGTCTCTTCCCAGCTACCACCACACAGGTGAGCTAGGCTGTGTTAATTAGTTGCACACATCAATCTCATTTCCCTCTCAGGTGATTGGCACACATCCCTATCGCAACAGCCTTCCTTACACCATTCAACTGATGCATTTTTACTTTTGCTCATATCAGTTCTAACTGAAGAATTACTTGGTTCCCCGATAATAAATAATTAACTTGTAACTCCTTCTTAACATACACAAAATGTGTAATTACAAATTTATGAAATCACTCTCTTCTCCATTAGATGGTATGGTAGGCAAAATTAATGCCCCTCCCCTCAAACTCTATCAACATCTTAATTCCTAGAACCTGGGAACACACTATTGGAAGGCAAAAATGATCTTGCAGGTATGATTCAATCAAGACTCTTGAGCCAGAAGACGAGGCTGGATCATCTGAGTGGACCCAGTGTAGTCACAATATTCCTCAGGAAGAAAAGAGGGAGGAAGCAAGCAAAGGGAAAGAGCAGACCAGATGATGATAACAAAATTAGATTCAGGAGTGCTTGGGGACCACACACAATGCAAGTGGGCAGTCTCCAAAAGCTGGAAAAAGCAAGGATGTAGGTTCTCCTTTAGATACTCCAGAAAGAATACAATGCTGCTGACATCTTGCTTTCAGCCAAGGTCAGACTTCCAACCTCCAGAAATGGAAGATAAAATTCTGTGTTAAGGTAATTTTTTTTTTCTTCTAATTTTGGCCATACCTCGAGGCATGTGGGATCTTAGATCAAACCCATGACCCCTGCATAGGAAATTCAGAGTCTTAACCACTGCACAGCCAGGGGGAAGCTCAATACTGCAGATGAACCTGTTCACAAAGCAGAGACACAGACATAGGCAACAAATGCATAGACACCACGGGGGAGGGGGAGGTGGGGCAGACTGGAAGATTGGGATTGACACATATACACCATTACCTATAAAACAGGTAACTAATGAGAACCTGCTGTATGGCACAGGCAGAAAAGGAAGGTACAATCAGCTTGTAGGACATATATTGAGTTAACCTTAAAAATGCATTCCAATACACATTGGTGGTGGTGGTTTAAGTCACTAAGTTGCGTCCGACTCTCGCGACCCCGTGGACTATAGACAAATACTGTTTGACTTCACTTATACGAGGTACGTAGAATAGTCACATCATAGAGTCAGAAGGTACACTGGTAGATGCCAGGGCTGGGGAGTCGGTTCATAGAGTCAGAAAGTACACTGGTAGATGCCGGGGCTGGGGAGTCGGTTCATAGAGTCAGAAAGTACACTGGTAGATGCCGGGGCTGGGGAGTCAGGGGTGAGGAGAGGGAACAGGGAGTTAGTGTTTAAGGGGGACAGAGTTTCAGTTTAGGAAGGTGAAAATTTCAGGAGATGGATGATGGTGAACGTTACACAACAATGTGACTGTTCTTAGTCTACTGAACTATATAGTTAAATATGGTTACAACAGTATGTTTTATATTATGTGACTTTTACCACAATAAAAAAAAATGGTATCCTTTGTCTATGGCCATTTGTTAGAGCAACAACGGAAAACTAACACAGATGGTAAGCATCTTGAGGGCAGAATCTTATCCATTTGGTTCACTACTTTTGTTCACTACTAGATCCACAGCATTTAACAGGGGGTTTGCACACTGAAGGTAATTTATAAATATTTGCTGAATGCTAAATAGCTGAGCAAATCAAGCATCATTTATTACCCAACCAATTTTCCCAATTAAAACGAGAGAGAAATGTCAAAATGGCAAATAATGAAACATTTTAAAAAACATGACCTACTGCACAGTCCTTAAATCACTTATATGAGCTTCTCATACATCACTAATTTACATAAATTGAAGATCACCTGTAGTTACACTCAATTATTAAGAACACCCCAAATTTCACACACAACTTTAAGAATAAGTGTCTGGGTGGATTATTTGTTTTATAAAACTTTCTAGAACTTTAGAGAAAATGTTACATTGGAAAATACGTTCCCATACTAGCTGTCAAAAGTAAAGATATGTGATTAATTACCTCCCTACTTTGCCATTTCCATCCTCTGTCAGTTATGGTTATTGCTTTGACCTACTTACCAGCTCAGTTCACAAGCAACATAGTAATGAAGCCCAGGGACCAGCCCAGAAGCTGGGGATGGAGTTAGCCTTCCAGGGAAAACATCAGCAGAGAACACAAGTGACAACCAGCACCTGCAAGTTCATTTGTGATGCTTAAGATGCTGCCTCCAGTTACATGAAATCTCAGAGACCCAGACATTTGGCTACTGTTATCACCCTTTGTTGCTTCTGTTCAGATTTAATGAGGAGTTTGGACTTTCTAGCACCTTTTTTAAATGTTTTCAGCAGTGGCAGTGGGTCTCCAACTTGAGCGTAGATTAGAATCTTCTGAAAGATTCATGTTCCCAATTGCCAGGCCCCTCCCCCTGCACTCCTGATTCAGTAGGTTTCTTCTGGGATCCGGGAATTTGCAACTCAAGACACAAGTGATGCTGTGACTGGTCCAGGGAAGTCACTGCTGAAGTGGAGTCTCTTGCTGTCCCACCCAGATCTTCTTTACCAGGTGTCCTGAGTGGGGGCTGACAGCAATTATCAGCAGCTCCCTTTTCTGTTTTTTATTTGTTTGTTATCTGAAAGGATTTCCCAGCCAAAGGAAATCATTTTTCTGGGGGCTTCAGGAATATCACCTGTCTCACTCCATCACTCACTCACTCACTCACTCACACTCACTCACTCTCACACACCCACACCCACCCACCCACCCCAACACATCCACACACACACCCCACCCCCACCATGGCAATGACTGGTTGATATGACTACAAAGGGCCAATCCCTTTGCTTTCCGTTGTATTCTTTGTGCTACAATTCAAGCACACAGGGCAGACTAAAGCCACACTCCAGTTGAGCTCACTCCACTGCTTAGCTCATTTTCCGTTTCCCCATTCTGCTTCTCTCACTCTCCTGCCCCTGAGAGCATGTCCTCAATAAGTCACTTGCACAAAAATTCTCATTTCAGCCTCTGCTTCCAGAAACCCAGACCTATGTCATTTCCCTTTTGGTCATACGGCTGCCTAGTTGAATACATTGATGACCAGCTGGCTCCCTGGACACCAGAATTAGAATAAATATCTTTAATTACTAACATAAAATGAGTGTAATGTCCCTTGTAGCACACAGGAGCCCTTGATGCATAAAATGTGACTGCCCATAATTTTTCAATCCCCTCGTCCACTCTAATCAAAACACATTTATTAGATTCTTTCAGATCTAACTCAAAATGTTATTTCCTCTAGAAGACTCAGTTTTGTCTGACCTCTCATTTTAAGGCTGACTTCACTGTTTTAGGTTGTCAGAATTCCTGATACATCAACAGCATAGCACACATTGTGGTTTTCAGTGAATAGTTGATAATATGTTTAATTTAATATCTTTCTCCCTGTTAGACTGTGAACTCCAGAATAGTAAGAAATAATTGGAATGCCTAGTGTAGTATGGATACCATACTCATTTGTTGAATGAATAAATGCCTAATGAAATGGATAGTTTTGAAAAAGTTGGAGATTTCCATGTTCTCACCAGGAAGGTCAGATTTCATCACCCAGTGAGTGGCAAAGATGTTCAAGACAGGAAAAGGTAAGTGTACCCTCTTCCAGTAGTCATGCACTGATATGAGAGTTGGACCATAAAGAAGGCTGAGTGCCAAAGAATTGATGCTTTCAAACTGTGGTGCTGGAGAAGACTCTTGAGAATCCCTTGGACAGCAAGGAGATCAAATCAGTCAATCCTAAAGGAAAATTAACCTTCAATATTCATTGGAAGGACTGACACTGAAGCTGAAGCTCCAGTAGTTTGGCGAAGTGATGTGAAGAGCCAACACATTGGAAAAGACCTGATTCTGGGAAAGGTTGAAGGCAGGAAGAGAAGGGGGATGACAGAGGATGAGTCGATGGCATCACCAACTCAATGGGCATGAGTTTGAGCAAAGTCCAGGAGATGGTGAAGGACAGGGAAGCCTGGCGTGCTACAGACCATGGGATCACAGAGTTGGACACGACTTAGTGACTGAACAACAACAACCCTCAACCCTCAGACTACATAGAAGACTTTATTCACTGAACAAGGAGTCCAAAGTGAGAGGAGAAATAGTAAGTTTTGGAATTAAGTATTTATTTACTTCTAAGAATACTAACTTGGCACATTGTGTTCATAATTTACATTTAAGTTTCTAAGTAAAAGCCTGAAACTAATAATATCAAACTGTGACTTCATACTGTGGGCCATGCTCAAGCTACTTTGACTTCTGCCTGGTGAAATTATAATACATTTAGCCTTGTGTTTATTATATAGGCAGATGGATATCATTAGGGACAAATATTCCTTACTTTATGCTATAATGTGCAGTTTTACAATGGCTTCACATTTGCCAAATAATCAAAGACTAGGATAAAAGGGTGCATATTATGGTTCTCTCCATGCCCTTTCTAGTACAGAAGTGTCAAATCATAACATTACCACAATAAATCTTGACACATGTCTCCTGTAGAAATCTATTTTGAACTAGAGCATGAGAAAGATAGAAAAGCTAGGAAATCTAATGAATAATTGTTGGAAAGCTAACTAAGTGAAGAAAATGCAAACCAAAGACATTAAAAATCAATTTAGGAACAAATAGCATTTTGTCAGACTTAAGAATTATTCATTAGGGGTTGAAGGTACATCTTATCACCAAGACAACATAGGAAAATGAAGCTTAACAAAAATAATTAACAATTAGTCTAGTAATTTATTTTTTCTTTCTATTGTACTTTCAAATAATCTAACTTAAACACATAGTTGCACACACATACATAATACCACACAGGCACACTCTTCCTGGGAATAAATCAAGTCACCCCCAATAGTGCTAAAACTCAAAGTGCCATGCTGGAGAGCATTAAGGAATTTACTGAAATGGATGTGAACTGCCTCCTCTGAGTCATCAGGTTTTAAATAGAAATGAGATAGTAAATTTCTGCCCGCATCACACTGTGTGTCTTCTCTGATTCACTACCCTCATTCATCGTGATGCTCTCTAATTTGTAAAGAGGCAGGCAATGTATAAATATTCATGGCAGCTCTGGAAATAGACCGCATAGCGCTCAGTCTTCCGTTAGAAATGGGCAGACTGTCAAAGAGAGCTGGAGATGTGTCTCAAAAATGATACACTTGGATCTTTTTAAAATGACTCATACCTAAGTCCTGAGCCCAAAGATTGGATTCTCAACTACTGGAACACTGGATCACCAAGGAAGTGCCTTTGATACAGTATTTATGTTTTCTTAGAAACGTTACCAGGGTATAGTGGAGCACAAAAATGGGAGTGGGTGACCAGGTCATTCTATTTCATAATTATGGGGTAGAATTCTCCAAAGCTGAGTCAAAGCTATGGTTTTTCCAGTAGTCATGTATGGATGTGAGAGTTGGACTATAAAAAAGGATGCTGCTGCTAAGTTGTTTCAGTCGTGTCCGACTCTGTGCGACCCCATAGATGGCAGCTCACAAGGCTCCGCCGTCCCTGGGATTCTCCAGGCAAGAATACTGGAGTGGGTTGCCATTTCCTTCTCCAGTGCATGAAAGGGAGAAGTGAAAGTGAAGTCGCTCAGTCGTGTCCGACTCTTAGTGACCCCATGGACTGTAGCCTACCAGGCTCCTCCATCCATGGGATTTTCCAGGCAAGAGTACTGGAGTGCGGTGCCATTGCCTTCTCCAATAAAGAAGGATGAGCACTGAATAATTGATGCTTTTGAACTGTGATGTTGGAAAAGACTCTTGGGATTTCCTTGGACTGCAAGGAAATAAAATCAATCAATCCTAAAGGAAATCAGTTCTGAATATTCATTGGAAGGACTGATGCTGAAGCTGAAGTTCCAATGCTTTGGCTACCTGACATGAACAGCCAACTCTTGGGAAAGATCCTGATGCTGGGAAAGATTTAAGGAGGGAGAAAAAGGGGATGAAAGAGGATGAGATGGTTGGATGGCATCACTGACTCAATGGACATGAGTTTGAGCAAACTCTGAGAGATGGTGATGGACAGGGAAGCCCGGTGTGCTGCAGTCCATGGGGGTTGCAAAGAGTCAGACACAACTGAGCAACTGAACAACAATTCTAGAAAATCTTCTAAGAGGCCTTGATGAATACTTGTTTAACAAGTACATGGAGAAAAGATAGAATGTTTATGCAAAAGGAAATTTCCAGCCAAGGGTGTATCCTATTAAAAAGACACATGGACCTGAAGAGGCTGGGGCATTTGTGAAGCATAAGTGGATCACTATGGCTACAGGGCACTGCCCCTCTGCTTCTCTTGGCAATTTTGCAAAAGGTTGTTATCTAGCCACTGGACCAGGATTTTAAGTGTGCTATGAAAAGTAGAAAATTAGAGCTATTCTGAGGTACATGGGAGATTAATTTTCCATCTGTAATCATATGGTTGTAAAGAGTGAAGGCAGTCAGTTCAGGGGATATGCATTAATATTCACTAAGTTCACCACGGGGGTATCAGAGGAGGTAGAAGGAAGTGCATGCTGAACTTAAAATAGCCGCTTCAAATATGAGAACGGCACTTGTGCTTTAAAATCTCTGTCAATTCACTGCAGTGCCTGCACCCATCAGTTCCAATGGGAGGTCTAGCTTCTGAATCCCCAGCAACTGACATAGGCTAATTACTTCGAAAACCTTCCCTGGTGGCCCAGAGGTTGAGAATTCACCTGCCAATCCAGGGGGCAGGTGTGCAATCCCTGGTCTGGGAAGATTCCTCATGCTGCAGAGCAACTAAGCCTGTTCACCACAATTACTGAGTCCATGTGCCTAGAGCCTTTGCTCCACAACAAGAGAAGCCACTACAATGAGAAGCCCACCCTCCACAACTAGAGAATAGCCCCCACTCGCCGCCACACATTAACAATGAAGACCCAGTGCAGCCATAAATAAATAAATATATTAATAAATACATAAATAATTTTTAAATACTCTAAATCTTTATGTGACACTAATACCCCGAACAGGATTATGGAAGCATTAGAATGTTTGTCCAGTGGTGTGTATCCGTTTGCCTAGGTCTTTCCGTACTTGGCTCCTGACTTTTCCATACATTGACCACTACTCACCAGGGGCTCAGGGAAGCTGGTTATGATCAGGTACACGTGGACGAAAATAAAGTTGGGAGCTACAGACTTATGCATCTGAATTCCAGGCCTTCATAGGATGCAAACAAGCAGACACTGCTCAGCCCTTTTAAACACTGACACACACTGTGCTGCACTAAATCTGTCCTTTTATTTTCACCAGGTTTGAAAAGCAACACTGTCTAATACTATATGTCAATTGTATCTCAACAAAAATTAAAAAAAAAAAAAGAACGAAGTGACCACTAGCAACATCATCGTCTAGTGGCACATACTAGATTGCCAATGCAAAACATTCTGCATGCTGTTTTCAGGACTCTAAAAAGAACTTTGGTATCCTCTGTATTCAAGCTTATGTTACAATAATGAAAGTAATAGCATGATTTAATCCTTTAAAAACACAATACCTGACAACTTTTATTCTTCTATCAAACCAATTTTTAAGAAACATTATGCCAAAATTGGTTAGATGGCATCACCGACTCAATGAATGTGAATCTGAGCAAGCCCCAGGAGTTGGTGATGGACAGGGAAGCCTCACGTGCTGCAGTTCATGGGGTCGCAAAGACTTGGACATGACTGAGTGATTGAACTGAACTGATGCCAAAATTAACAGGAGAAAAATTGTTTGGAAAGGAGAAAATTACAGAACACTCTATCAAAAATTTACTGTATTTAAAAGTTGTTCCCAGACTCTCCAGTTGTTTATCATCCTCATATGCAATACTGATATGGCAATGGGAGACAACACAGAAATTTTAGGAAACTTCTCAAATGAACTTGTTTAAGTATTATAAAGGAAAATACTAGTCTACTTTATTTATCTTTAAATGTGCTTCATTTATATTAAAATATCATTACATTTTACATGATTTCAAATACATTAGTTCAATACATACCCAACGACAGCAAAAGAAAAAAAAATATGCTATTATTTTATACTAGTGGTAGGAGTCTATGTTGGTACATCCTTGATAACTAATTTTGCAATAAAATTAGAGAGGAGTAGAGTTATTCATAACATTTGAGCAGATCAAGTCTGGAATATGTCCTAAGAAAATACTACAAAAAGCAGTTTTATGAACAAAGATATTCATTATAGCATTTTTCCTTGGTCAGTTTTTGCTTGAAACCAACGTTTTATATTTGAAACAACTTAAATACCTAAGCATTGGGGATGCTACCAGGTAGTAAATAATGCATCAGTTAATCTACTAAAATTATTCACAAACTACTGCCAGCAGCCTGTTAACATTTCTAATGGTTGAAAAAAAAAAAAATCAAAAAATACTATTTTGTGACCCATGAAAATTATAATTTCAAATGTCAGTGCCCATAACATTTGATTAGAACATAGAATGCTCACTCATATACCTATTTTATATTCATTTACTTCTTGTGCTCCCACAACAGAGTGGAGGAGTTGCAAAATAGACCTGAAGACCCACAGGCCTCAAATATTTATGGAAAAGTTTTCTAACTCCTGGTCTAATATCAAGATAAGAGAATAGCTTCTGGAACTAGACCTCTTGGTTTTGAATGCCAACTCTGGCATTTACTATACATGTGACATTAGGAAAGATACTTAACCTCTCTGTATCCTAATTTCTTCATTTGTAAAATGAAGAGAAAAACAATACCCAGCCCTGAGGGTTGTTGAAATAGTAGCAACATAACAGTGCTTAGAGCAGAGTGAGCACAGTGAAGGTTATCTTGAGTAATTACATTCCTACTAACATGAATTTTGCTCAAATGTTAGATAGAAAATCAGATAAAACTATGCATTTAATACTATTACAACTGTTAATAATAAAACCTTCACATAAAAACTGGTAGAAAATATGCCAAAAATATTAGCAATGATTATCTTTAAGCAGAGGGAGTTTTATTTTTTGTCTTCTTCATAAGTTTACTGTATATACTCAAATCACCTCTATAATGGTAAAACAATGAAGTATTAAAAGGATAGAGAATGCCATGACTATGTGAACAGTTCGATGGAAGTGCCTTTTAGGGAATAAGTACACAAATGCAAGTTACAAATATTCTGTTCCTTCTGCTCCTTCAGAGACTCTCATCAAACATTTACAATTCTATTTTTTCCCACCAAAGGGTCAAGAATGACACTTATGCACTTCACCTTTCACCCGTGCTGCTGGTCACTTGGTAGCATGAGATGACAAGTTTACCCAAGCTCATCCCTTTATACACATTGCTAATTATCCCTGATTTCCGCTGACACCACACTTCATTAACCACATTGAAAAATTCATTCCCCAGCCTCTCTGCTCCAGGCACTTGTCTCCAGCAGCCCTCCCCATAGACAGCTGCATTTTCATTCTGTATTACATTCTCCTCGTTCTTAAAATCTATCCATCAAAAAAAAAAAAAAAGAGTGTTCAGGTCAGTTCAGGGCATATGACTGGATTCCTATGGAAAGGAATTTGGATGTGTGTAAGCCAAACACCTATCCTTAGTCACAATTTATTAAAACTATTGATATCTGCCCCCACACACTATGTTATTTGAAACAGAAACTCACATATTTCATTCTTTATTTGCTATTACACCTGAAAATAGCACTAAAATACAAAGTCATGAATGTCTGAGCAAGTAAATTATGACAGTGTAATTTTATGGCCAAGGCAGGGGATGTGGATTCTAATAAAACATTTAGTTCCACCTAACTGGGAGGGTATTCTTTTCCAAAGGGCAGGTTATATGTACAGGGGTTATGCTGAATAAATTCAAGAGGCCTCAGGAAAACAATTGGGTTATTTGGTGTAACTCAAACACTTTGCACAATGTCTAGCATATAGAGATCACACAAGGAACCCAACAATTCACTTTATCTTTCCATCCATCCCTCCATTCATCCATCCATCCCTCCATCTATCCACACATGCATACTATCGCATAAGAAACAGAACAAAACACAAACTTAAATGTACAGACTGTAGGAAATAGATCAGCAGCACCTTTCAGCAAGCACAGCTTACTTTTAAATATCTACTCTTGAGGCTGGTTCTTAGCAAGATAGTGATAATAAAAATTAATAGGACTCTATTCTAGTCTTCAACGAGCTAACAGTCCAGCTGGGAACACAGACAGGGAGACGCACACATTGAACATGAGTTAAGAACAAAAATAACAACACGCCTAAGATCCAGAGAATGAAGTAATATACTCTACGGAGAGGTAGTCAGAGGGGATGCCCAGTATGAGAGGGAGTGCCCAAGTGGGAAATGCTGAGTCTCCTGCAGATTTTCTGATGTTATTAACCTCTGGCTTTTCTGATAAATTTTCATGCATATTTACTGTGTGCTTGTTGTCAGTTCAGTTCAGTTCAGTTCAGTCGCTCAGTCGTGTCTGACTCTTTGCAACCCCATGAGCTACAGCACGCCAGGCCTCCCTGTCCAACACCAACCCCCGAAGCCCACCCAAACTCATGTCCATTGAGTCGGTGATGCCATCCAACCATCTCATCCTCTGTCATCCCCTTCTCCTCCTGCCATCAACCTTTTCCAGGATCAGGGTCTTTTCCAATGAGTCAGCTCTTCGCATCAGGTGGCCAAAGTATTGGAGTTTCAGCTTCAACATCAGACTTTCCAATGAACACCCAGGACTGATTTCCTGTAGGATGGACTGGTTGGATCTCTTTGCTGTCCAAGGGACTCTCAAGAATCTTTTCCAACACCACAGTTCAAAAGCATCAATTCTTCAGTGCTCAGCTTTCTTTATAGTCCAACTCTCACATCCATACATGACCACTGGAAAAACCACAGCCTTGACTAGATGGACCTTTGTTGGCAAAGTAACGTCTCTGTTTTTTAATATGCCATCTAGGTTGGTCATAACGTTCCTTCCAAGGAGTAAGTGTCTTATAATTTCATGGCTGCAGTCACCACCCACAGTGATTTTGGAGCCCAAAAAAGTAAAGTCTGTCACTGTTTCCACTGTTTCCCATCTATTTGCCATGAAGTGAAGGGACCGGATGCCATGATCTTAGTTTTCTAAATGTTGAGTTTTAAGCCAACTTTTTCACTCTCCTCTTTCACTTTCATCAAGAGGCTCTTTAGTTCTTTTTCACTTTCTGCCATAAGGGTGGTGTCATCTGCATATCTGCAGTTATTGATATTTCTCCCGGCAATCTTGATTCCAGCTTGTGCTTTATCCTGAACAGCATTTCTCATGATGTACTCTGCATGTAAGTTAAATAAGCAGGGTGACAATATACAGCCTTGACGTATTCCTTTCCCAATTTGGAACCAGTCTGTTGTTCCATGTCCAGTTCTAATTGTTGCTTCTTGACCTGCATACAGATTTCTCAAGGGGCAGGTCAGTTGGTCTGGTATTCCAAATTCTTTAAGAATTTTCAACAGTTTGCTGTGATCCACACAGTCACAAGGCTTTGGCATAGTCAGTAAAGCAGAAATATATGTCTTTCTGGAACTCTCTTGATTTTTTGATAATCCAACAGATGTTGGCAATTTGATCTCTGGTTCCTCTGCCTTTTCTAAAACCAACTTGAACATCTGGAAGTTCACAGTTCGTGTACTGTTGAAGTCTGGCTTGGAGAATTTTGAGCATTACTTTACTAGCATGTGAGATGAGTGCAATTGTGCGGTAGTTTGAACATTCTTTGGCATTGCATCTTGTTAATTCTTATTAAAGAAATTGTTGATGATCTGGTTACTACATACACAGACAACAAAGAAAATCAAATTGGTGTGTCCAATTTTGGTTTTTTTTTTTTTTTTTTTTTAGAAAGAATAGAATCTTGAAGTCAAACCAAAACAGAAGACAATGCAGGGGTAAGAGCGAGTGGAGAGAGAAATGTGAGAGAGGTCTAGGTTAGAAAGGGAAACAATGGACCCCATAGCTAAAACTTCAGTAAATAAGAAAATAAATAAGATTCTCTGAACAAGGAGAAAGGGATTCATTTAACTGTGTAGTATGGCTCATCTGGTAAAAGGAATATGCATGCAATGCAGGAGACCTGGATTTGATCCCTGGGTTGGGAAGATCCCCTGGAGAAGGGAAAGGTTACCCACTCCAGTATTCTTACCTGGAGAATCCCATGGACTACATAGTCCATGGGGTCACAAAGAGTAGGACATAATTGAAGGACTCTCACTTTCACTTTCATGTGCTTCAAAGGCATTTTATTTTTAATGTAACAACGGAAGAAATATGGTTCAAAACAGAAATGGAGAAAAATATCACCACACCTAGCCATACATATTTGTGGATTGGTCAGGTACAAACTGAGCAATTTGAGGACGCAGAGGTATAGGCAGTAGGTTAAGCAAGTTCCTGAGATTGAGCAGTGAATAGGCTACCCATAGGGTAGGTGAGCTCCATTCTGAAAGTACAGAATTTTCTATACTCGATGGATATGACAATCCCTGTGCTTGATCCTGTGTATACTATTCACATGTACACAAACACATAAACAAAAGTCTCAAGTTTCATTCATATTTCTAGGCCAGAGAACTTGGAAATCTCTGGATACATTCAAACACCAAAAATGAAGTATGATATGACTGTCTATATTAGCCTGCAGGAGCATAAGCTTAATGAGACATTTTTTTTATTTTTCCCCTCATTGTACCCAATTAGGTTCTTTCTCAGAAGGAAACTACATTACTGTAGAAATATTCAACCTTCAGTAAATATAGACTCAGGTTTCTGGAGAGACCTAAAATGTACAAAGGCCTTAATATAATTCAATCATTAACTTCAGACCTAGTCGGTAGAAGGGCATTGCACCTGAAGTACCTGGACCCTGGGAAGAATCTGGGCCAGCACTTCCAAGCAACAAAGCATCTCTGCTCTCATAAGTGACAACGTGGAAAACTCTTGAACAACTTTACAAACATTCACGCAAACAGAAAAGAGAGTAAGTTCCAAAGTTCTCCTCCGTTATCTCAGTGTGAATCAAAGCTAAAATTAAAATAATTTACCTCTACCAAAACATATCCATATGCAACAGAAAAGGCAAATTTTATGGATATCAGTGGCAAGCTGGGAGCATATTAAAATATGATTTAAAGTCTTTTAGATTTTCTAGTATTCAAGCTTTGTAATAAATGTCAACAGAGTAGATTCACTACCGAGTAAGGAGAGAGAATTGTAATATGAGGCAGAACTGACTTCAGACACTGGAATTGGATAGGTCGCTGTTTTATTTGAGACACAGAGGAGTGATAAATAAAAACTGAAATCAGCAGTAACACCATATATACATATGACCTTAGATATTCTACTTTTGTCCTCATATAACCAAGCTATTTTACTTCCTAAGATATGCTAAGAACCTCTGTGCTCTGTCCATTTAACATTGGATTATATTGAATCTCTATGTCATATGAGACATTTCAACTGCAAAATTTAACATTGTAACACTTGACAGGAGGAACAGTTTTATTTGGGGCTGATAACAAGAAACATCTACAGAGAAAATAAATTTTGTAGAAAGAAATTATTTTGTTATCAAGACAAGTACTAAAAGAAAACTGCAGAGGCTTATAAAAAATGTCCCCTTCTCTTGCCCAAATTACCGTGAATATTTCGAGACACAAACACCACAGAGGGGACTTTGTACGGGTATTATATTTGAGCAGGTTACCCTGAAACCCCTTCTGCAATGGAGAGATTCATATAATAGTACTCAGTAAAAAGAAGGGGGTATGATGTATAAAATCTGTGTAGGCAAGACAAAATTTTACATACTTAATGACTGAATACTAGAGATATTTCTTCATATGAAATCATTCGTGTATTACCTCACGAGCAGGGACTTGGAAGGTTTTGGAGCGAACTGAGGCTGTTTGATGTTTCCAACATAACACTGGCGGTGGTAGTGATTTAGTCACTGAGGTGTGTGTGACTCGTGTGACTCCAAGGACTGTAGCGCACCAGGCTCCTCTGTCTGTGAGATTTCTGAGGCAAGGGTACTGGAGAGGATTGCTGTTTCCTTCTCCAGGGGGTCTTCTCGACCCAGGAATCAATCCCGTGTCTCCTGCATTACAGGGGTATTCTTTAACCACTGTGCCACCAGGGAAGACCCACAATATAGCATTTGGATCATGTCAAAGACTTTTTCCAAATTTTAACCCCGTTCTAAAACAAGGATGTGGTAGATTCTATTCTGGTCTAAAATATTTGCTGTTGCACCATGGAAGACAACTGAATTTTCCTGCCATGTTGGCAGCTGACTTCACCATGCAGCTTACATTGCCTTTCAAGGTGGGGAAATTGTACGTCTCCATGCCACTGAGTTGGAGAAGGCAATGGCACCCCACTCCAGTACTCTTGCCTGGAAAATCCCATGGATGGAGGAGCCTGGTGGGCTGCAGTCCATGGGGTCGCTAGGAGTCGGACACGACTGAGCGACTTCACTTTCACTTTTTACTTTCATGCAATGGAGAAGGAAATGGCAACCCACTCCAGTATTCTTGCTTGGAGAATACCAGGGACGGGGGAGCCTGGTGGGCTTCCATCTGTGGGGTCGCACAGAGTCGGGCTCGACTGAAGTGATTTAGCAGCAGCAGCAGCAGCATGCCACTGAGTGAACAATGGCCATTTGACTCACTTGGCTAATGAATTGGTAAGAAACCATGTGTGTGTCTCCTGAGCACAAGTTGAAGCCTCTGTATGGTTCCACCACACCTCTTTCTTCTCTGCCACAAGACCAGTTAGCTCTTAAGTATGAACTGTTTCTGCAGCCTGGGTGTCAGATTGCATAGCAGAGTCATAGACAAGTACAGCAAACAGTATCATGAACAAAAAAATTAATATTCTGTTTTTTTTAAGTCATTGAGATTTGCAGTTAGTGTGTTATTATAACATACACTGGTCTCTCTTGATGATACATAAGATGACAGGGAAGTTGGTAGAAACGTATAAAAATGTTATTTTATATTCAATATATTTTATGTCCAATATAATCTTTAAAGATACTTAATATTCTTACATTAGATTCTTACCAAATCATTTTGACATGTACTTGGTAGTTAACTAGAATTATGCTGGTCAATTTTTTTGTAACTATTTCATCTTAAATTAGTAATTCAGTAACACTACACCTCATTCCATGGTTTATGTGCCATCTTCACTGATCCTTTGGATCGTAACAGAATCCAAAAATAACTTCTTCACAAACAGATGCTCTCATGAACTATTTGTTGTGGGAATAAATTTCTTTTTCTGAGCGGAATTTAGTAATATTTCAACAAATTTCAAATACTTTGAATCAGCAATTTCAGTTTTAAGAAACAGTAGAGTCAGTAAAAACGTACATAAAGCTTTATGTACAAGCATTACTTATAATATTGAAAAATAGTAAAAAGTAACCTGACTATCCAACAATAGAAGATGAGACAGATAAATCCTGGTGTATTTGAAAAATAAGTAGCCAGAATATCATATGATAGAGAAACATTTAATACTATGGGATAAATGAATAAAAGCCTGGTAATGTAAAAATAGGTACTTTTTCTCCATTCTTTATATTTATTTATATTTTCAATATCATCCGTTATGACTTTGTATTGTTACAATGAGGTGACATTAATTGTCCTTTGCATATTATAGAATAAAAAAAGCATATGAGTGCTGTAAAACCATAAAATTATATTAATATGCACACATAGTAAATCCTTAGAAAGATATTCAGAACTATTAATATTGACAGTTAACTTTTTAAATGTTGGCATGAAGTAAATGAGAAGACAACGTTTTTTTATGCCCTGTATAATTTTATATTATATATTTTTTATAATGCACATGTATTCATCTGTAATTTTAAAAACGTCATCAACACAGGAAAACACACACTCCTCATTCTGAGCCTCGTAAAATGAATTGTTTCTCATGGTTATAACCTGATGCCCTCACTGAATAGAAGGAATAGTTACTAAGTTAAAAGAAAAAAACACTTTTCAAGGTAGAGTAAAAGACTAAAATCCAGCTTCTATCAGCAGTTTGAAGTTATTCTGGACTCTGGAATTATTTTAAAGTATCTACCCATTTATTTCCAAAATCAGAATGTACTACTTACACCCACGTTTCCCAGACTCCTCTCTAAAGTTTAAGCCTCAAAACCACCAACAACAAAACAAATCACACACACACACAAAAGAACTCTGTCTCAAGAACATGTCTCGGAGTCACAGCCTATGACAGAAAACAACTTCATGCAAAGAATCAGGTGAGACTTGGTATTCTTCCTTGCGCATTCTGCCCATGGTTTGGGATTGGTCAATTTTGACCCTCAGTTTCATTTACCTCTCTATCAGGTAAACATTCCCTCTTCAGCCTTAGGAGATCAAAGATTATTTTAGGTATATGAGTAACTGAAAAAACAAATGATACATCTAAACAAAAATGTATTTCCATTTGATTATCATAGCATGATATATCTGTATGAATGTATAATGGAAAAATTTCAGACGGAAAAATTATTATACAGTATTGTCCCCTTTCCTTAATGTTAAAATATTCACAATGTTTCTTTTTTCATTTGGATTTCTATTCCAGTGAAACTCACACACTTTTCAGAAGGCAATGTGACCCATGGCTATTTATGGTTCTACAAGTTTCATAATGTATCCCAATAAAACTATTATAGCAGGAAAGAGAATTAACAAGGATAAGGGTAATTGAGTCATAATGCACAGTCTATGAAGTTAAAAATGTTTTTAATCATTAATGTAGCAACGACTTAAAGAAATACAATTCTAGAGGTTCTGTGAAAGCTAAAGTTTGAGTATAACAATCCCTCTTAAGACACTGAATTTTCATAATATCAGTGATTATAAAAACAAGTGCATTAACAATATAGCATGTCGTTTCTGATAATATACTTACACATGGATGTCAACATTGTAAATTGGCATGAATCAAATATATGCAATGTCATGAAAAGTCTACACTCTTTGATCCAATAATTTATCATGAAGAACTCATTCAAAGAGGGGAAAAAACACTACAGTATAATCTAAAAAAAGGGAAAATTACAGTCAAGATAAATATCCCCCAGATGAGGCACTGTTAAAAAATATGTTGCAACTATCACACTTTATGCGTATTTTGTGACCATTCAAAATAACTACAAATATTAATGGCATTGAACATATATGATCTATCCTTATATTTGAGAGCCCAACACAGTTTTCCAAGTGACCCAATAGGTCAAACAACGTGAGATAAGACAAGATGGAGCATAAAACAAAACGACTGTTGTGACTCAGTGACACAGAACACCCATACATATGTGCGCCAAGATGATAAAGGTAACAAGCTCAACCCGAAACACAGCTGTGCTGGTTGGTGGTGTTTTATGTGGTTAAGTTTTCTTCCAGAAAACTGCTTACTATTTTATTTATAATTTTATAATTATAAAAGGCTGGACAGAAAGGAAAAATACAGAACTATTTTCAAGTTTACGTGTTCAGGACAAGAGACATGAAAACCAGGAAGTAAAACAATTCTGAGGATGTAGTCCTCAACCTTGACCCTGGACTTTATTCTTCATAACATTCAAGCCAGTACTGTCTGTAGGATATGACATTATATCACAGATCACATGACTTCAACAGTTACCAGTTTTAATCTACTTTTTAAAAATTATATACATTTACCTAGCATTTAACCAATTTAACTACTGAAGTCAAGAGATTTCAGGAGCGAAGAGCTTGTAATTGACTGAGTTGAGTGATTTCAACAAGATATCTAATCTCAAGTTAGAATTCTATTTTCTTTAAATTCACTTCAAGTGAGTTGCTAGAGAGGTGACTCATGACAAGAGACACCTAAGCCAGGTTTAGCTGTACCTCCCAGCCCTTATTCTAAGTGTTTGATAGATACCTTCCTAAGCACAATCAATAAACAATTCAGAATTCCACATTCCTAAAAGACTGCATCACTCTGTTTCGAACCCAGTATGGGACAGAATCTAAGAAACAGTGAAAACTAAGTGATCATTAATGTTCCCTACATACTCATATCAACTGGAAAATATTTTTTTTAAGTTTTCGAGGGACTAGTCCTCAGGCTCAAAGGGACAGATGCTGCAGTACAAAAGCAGCTATACTTTAGCTAAGATCTTCTCTGCTTTTAAAAGATGTCCTGGTTGTTGTTCTGTGTCCCCATTTCTCACACATGCGTTGTGCCTGGTGACAAATTATGTTGTGCTTTTCTTGAGGGCTATGGATGATGCAGGGGTAAAGAATCTGGCTGCTAATGCAGGGGACACACGAGATACAGGTTCAATCCCTGGGTCGTGAAGAACCCTGGAGAAGGAAATGGCAACTCACTCCAGCATTCTTGCCTGGAAAATTCCATCGACAGTGGAGCCTGGAGGGCTACAGTTCATGAGGTTGCAAAGAGTTGAACACTACTGAACACACACACATATATAAATGGATAAGAACTAAGGTCAAATCCAAAACAACTTCTTTCAGTGTGGGACCTCAGCCAAGAAACTAAAAAAGTAATTCTTTAGCATGTTTTATTTTTTGTTTCTTCTTTCTTCAACCCTCACAAAAAATACAACAACTTTCTCAAATTCTGAATTTATCTCTAGAAAAACTACTCAAAACATCAAGACTTATAGTATTTCTATATTTTCTTCTTACTCTTTCAGTGATGTATGTTGAATATGCCAGAGATACTTTAATAAAACTCTTGGTTCATCTGCCAAGAATAAAAAAAGGAAATTTCTGGAGAAGGAATTTGAAACAAAAGGGATTCAGCTTGTACCGAATAGAAACTTAGATTTTTAAAATAGCAAATAAAACATTTATGGGAAATATGAAATTAAGTCCTTATACTTGCTGAAATGTATAATTGAAATTTATACTGACTGATAATTCCCCAAATTCAGAAATAAGTGAAAAATATTCTCTGCATGTTTACTATTTCACAACATTAATAAAAATAAAAGTTGCTATTTTGATATTTAAAAAGTGATAAAATTTCACAAATAGGAAATTATTTAAATTACATAACATTTTTATAATGACAGAATTGTAGATATATAAAGACCAGTAAACACATTTCTCCTTAGAATTTAGTATTCAAAGATAACAGATCCTAAAGCCTTTGTATTCCAGCCTTACCTTTTAACATTCTGTTTAATTATCTATGTCTACAGTGACCCAGATATACTATTTTCAATTAGAAAGCCATACCTGTGTTTGAGGAACGCATTTCACCACAATTAAGAAAAAATCCAGCTAACCGGTATACTAACAAGTAAGACATGCATATGTCTTCTGTAGCAATGAGTCTGAGAATAGATATTCCACATTCAGCAATGTCATCAGGACCCCAGGGACTTCCCCTCTTTCTATGCATCAATTTTAGTATGCAATTTTTTGTCTTTATTCTTGTCACCCCTTCACCTTGTCACCAAGATGATATCTGAGGCTACTAATTATAGATAGGAGGAAGAGATAAAGGAAGGCAAAACGTCTTTATCTAGAGACATTTTTTTTCTTTTTCTTTTAATTCCAAAGGGCATGCTGTCCAAGTATTTCTTTCTCTATTGCATTGACCAGTGTGTCCCATGATCATACTTACATGCATGAAAGACTAGGAAATGAGGTGTTTTTTTTTTAAGCTAGACCATCACCACCTGTGATGTAAACAAAATTGTTATTACATTGTTGATGAAGAAGAAGCAGAAATAGAAATTATGTAGACAAAACTGTAATACACAGGAAGTGTCTGTCCCACTTTCCAGCAATCCAAATGATTCTCTTTTCTAATACAGGGGTTTCTAATAACAAAACCAAAATAAAACACAGGTAATACTTTTTCTCAATCGGTGTTTTAAAATTCTTTTCAGAAACACAAGCAGTGAAATAAGTTGAGAACAGGCAATAAGAATAAGTTAAAAATAAGAACATGAAACTTTCTTATAATGCTGTATAAGTAGTTATTCCCACTAAGATTACACTGCAACAAAACTTGCATAACTTTGCTTCACCCATTTTGCAACAACTGTACTTGAAATCCACCTCGTTATTCTTAATTTCCTTACCCAGCTGAACTGCTTCAAAATGTCATAGCATCTTAGAGACTTTCTAGTAGCAGCTGTATCCAAATATTTCATAGCCTACCATGAAAAAAATCATCAGTTCTTTGATTTGTTACCTACAAGTAAGAGGAGAAACTGAACCACCAAATAAGGAGAGAAAGTACTCTGAAAAATAATATCAATTATTGGTCCATAATAAATTTATAAATATAAAAGCATTTAAAAACGCTTTTAAATGCAAATGTCTTTGCAAATTTTAAAGGTGCAAAAAGGCTGAATAGAAAATAAATCCTTATTTTAAACAATAAATATTGAATTCTCTAAATAACCTATTGATATTTGTTAAAAGATTTAATTTTTCCAGAAAAAAATAAACTTTTTCTTTTGAAGACAACAATTTATTTATGGAAACTTGATAACTATTCATATGTTTGAGAAATTATGACATAAAAGGGAAATAGACTAACTTTTCTTGCACCAAGAATAGCAGGACTGAGGGTTAATAAATATAGGAAAGCAGTTTCTGGTTCACTCTGGTAAGAATAGTGTTTTCATTAAATTTATTTGAAAATGGAACAAGTTTCCTAAAGACATAGTTACTGTCATGAGAACCCTGTTTATATTAGGTGGGATACAAGATGGGGAACACATGTAAACCCATGGCTGATTCATGTTAATGTATGGCAAAAACTACTACAATATTGTAAAGTAATTAGCCCCCAACTAAAATAAATAAATTTATTTAAAAA
This sequence comes from Okapia johnstoni, assembly GCA_024291935.2. Lineage (NCBI taxonomy): Eukaryota > Metazoa > Chordata > Mammalia > Artiodactyla > Giraffidae > Okapia > Okapia johnstoni. The sequence continues at coordinate 8,898,924 of CM044325.1, read as the reverse complement.
AAAATTAATAATTTTGCCTAAAATGGTGGGACCAAGCACAAAACTGAGTAACACAGATAAATGAAATTGTGGGAGTAGAGAGTACATGATGAACTGGAATTCAATGTTGCAAATTTGAAGTCACAGAGAAACCATTTCTAACAATTTCTTCTCAGTTTTAAGTCAAGGTTAAAATTTGTGCAGGTACTTTTATTCACTGGAGAACTTTATTAGAAACACCCAGTATGAAACTTAATGGATCATATTACGTCTTAACACACTGGAATCTTCTCCAAAATGTTTACTTATTTCACTTGATGTTTGCATTAACTTATCTGACTTCCTCCCATGAGCTCAGCGGAGAAGGCAATGGCACCCGACTCCAGTACTCTAGCCTGGAAAATCCCATGGACAGAGGAGCCTGGTAGGCTGCAGTCCATCGGGTCATTAAGAGTTGGACACGACTGAGCGACTTCAGTTTCGCTTTTCCCTTTCATGCACTGGAGAAGGAAATGGCAACCCTCTCCAGTGTTCTTGCCTGGAGAATCCTAAGGATGGCGGAGCCTGGTGGGCTGCGGTCTATAGGGTTGCACAGAGTCAGACACGACTGAAGAGACTTAGCAGCAGCAGCAGCATGAGCTCAGTTCATTTTTTCCCTTGGAGAACAGATGTCACCTTTTTTTCATCATCTCTGAATCCTAGGTCTTTCTCAAAAGTGAGAAATCAAACTTTCTCTTACAGTACCTGAATCACAGATTTTATCACTGTTCACTGAAATACAGCGATGATACTCTCCGTTCAGTGACTGCAGCGATGCATCAAATCTGATGAACAGGACTTGGGTTCTCTCTATTTCTCTTGCCTTCCCTTTTCTGAGTCCACAGATGTCCAAGGAGGAGAATAACTTAGGGGATTAGGAATTCCTCTTCCTTTACGAATTCCTGTATCACTTGTCCCCAAACCACACTCAGCATCACCAGTCACCCAAAGCTGACTAGGATTTCTCGGCTGTCCCAATTGATACAAAGGGTTCAGTTAGTATTCACATAATTAGTAAATTTTGGTATAGATCATAATTAAAGAGCCACAATTTAAGTTGAATATTGATTTAAAAGATTTTGGATATAAAATTGATTGAAATTTTTGGATAAAATTAGAATGTAACAGAATCCCTCTTTTTTTTTTTTTTTTTTTTACTTTATTTCATACTGGGGTATAGTCAACTAACAATGTCCTGTTAACTTCAGGTATACAGCAAAGTGATTCAGTTATACAGGTATCTATTCTTTTTAAAATTCTTTTTTGATTTTGGTTGTTACATAACATTGAGCAGAGGGCCCTGTGTTATACAGCAGATTATCGTTGGTTATTCATTTTAAATACAGCAGAGCATACATGTTGATCCTAAACTCCCTAACTAGTTCTTCCTCCTACACTACCCTTTTGATAATCATAAGCTCATTGTCTAAGTTTATGAGTCTTTTTCTGTTTTGTAAGTAAGTTCGTTTCATTTTCTTTTTTAGATTTTGCATACAAGTAGTATCATATGATATTTGTATTTCTCTGTCTTACTTCACACAGTATGACAATCTCTAGGTTCATCTATGCTACAAATGACATTAGTTCATTCTTTTTAATGCCTGAGCAATATTCCATTGTATATATGCACATCTTCTTTATTTATACATCTGCCGATGGACATTTAACTTGCTTCCGTTTCCTGGCTATAGTAAACTGTGTTGCAATGAACACTGTGGTGCATTTATCTTTCTGGAGCATGGTTTTCTCCAGACATATGCCCAGGAGTTGGACTGCTGGATCATATGGTAGCTATTTTTAGATTTTTAAGGGATCTCGCTACTGTTATTCACAGTGGCTCTACCAATTTACATTCCCACCAACTGAATAGGAGGATTCCCTCCTCTCCATATCCTCTCCAGAATTTATTGCTTGTGGATTTTTCAATAGTGGTCATTCTGGCTTGTGTGAGGTGATATATCATTGTAGTTTTGATTTCCATTTCTCTAATAATTAGCTATGTTGAACATCTGTTCACGTGCCTTTTGGCCATCTGCATGTCTGCTTCTGAGAAATGTCTGTTTAGGTCTTCTGCCCATTTTTTGATTGGGTTGTTTGTTTTTACGATATTGAGCTACATGAGCTGTTTGTAAATTTTGAAGATTAATCCTTTGTTGGTTGCATTATTTGCAAATATTTTCTCCCATTCCGTGTGTTGTATTTTCCTTTTGTCTATTGTTTCCTTTGCTGCACAAAAGATTTTGAGTTTAATTAGGTCCCTTTCATTTTTGTTTTTATTTCCATTACTCTGGAAGACGAATTGAAAAAAAAATATACTGCTGCAATTTATGTCAGAGAGTGTTCTATGTTTTCCTCTAAGAGCTTTACAGTGTCCAGTCTTACATTTAGCTCTTTAATCCACTTGAATTTATGTTTTATGTATGGTGCTAAGCTTTATAGTGTCCAGTCTTACCTTTAGCTCTTCAATCCACTTGAATTTCTTTTTTATGTATGGTGCTAAGGAGTGTTCTAATTTCACATTTTCACTAAGGCATGCAACTGTCCAGTTTTCTCAGCATCATTTATTGAAAAGGCTCTCTTTCTTCCATTGTATAGTCTTGGCTACTTTGCTGCAGATTAATGGACCATAAGTGTGTGGGCTTATTTCTGGGCTTTCTTTCCTATTCTATTGATGTGTATTTCTATTTCTGGGCCAGTATCAGACTGTTTTGATGACTATAGCTTTGTAGTAAGTGCCCTCAGTGGAACTTCTGGAATAGTTGGTGGTCTCATTTCTACCACATATCACCCATTCCTATACATTATACATTTGCTGCTGTGACTTCTGCTCTGTGAACTGAGATGTACACTTTCCAGGTGTATTGTTTTCTAAATTTATGTACTTGTTATTATAATTATGGGATTTAATTGCTATTAAAATGAATGATAATATTTAAAATAAATTAAAGAATATATATATTATATATTAAATATAAACTGCTGAAATGTGTATAAAGGAAAAAAAAAGAACTTTCATTTATATGAAAACCAAATCAAGTGTGTTGTGAAGACTTGATCTTGGCAAGTCTCTAAAAATGTTGTCAAATTGACCTGAGTGGGAAAATCTCAAAAAGTGAAGAGTAACTAAGAAAATGAGATTTTAGCTCAAAGTGCTTTGAAAGTTTTTCATTTTAAAAATGCTACCTCTAGTCTAGAGAAACTGAAAAGAGGATAAAATATTATATTTTAGGACTGGTTTATGCAAGCACTTCCCAGGTGGCACAGTGGTAAAGAATCCACCTGCCAATGCAGAAGGCATAAGAGATGAGGATTTGATCCCTGGGTCGAGAAGATCCCCTGGAGGGTGAAATGGTGATCCATCCCAGGATTCTTGTCAGGAAAATTCCATGAACAGAAGAGTCTGGTGGCCTACAGTCCATGGGGTCACAAAGAGTCGGGCACAACGAAGCATGAACACAAGTAATGTATGCAAGCACAATGACTCAGAACTCTAAGTGTTGTAAAGAAACTCCAAGGAAAGTCATGGCCCCTAGTAAAAGATTAGTGAAGAGATGCCTTTTACATCACATGCTAAACAATTATTTAAAATAATTTCCTCATCTTTCCAGTTTCTTTAACTGGCCAAAAACTATTCCCACTGTTATTGGATAAGATAGTTTCTAATTAAACCACAAATCTCTTTGGACAGCCTATTTCTCCTCTATGAAAAGCTTGGAAAACAAGAACCATAAGCTTCTCTACACTTTTCATCTAGATTTCACCAATTGTTGGCAATTGCCAGTTGGGCTTTCCCAATTTTTAACTCTACACTGTTCACTTCTACTACTTTTATCCTATACCATTATTTTTATTTATTTATGTTTATTTGGGGGGATACACCCTTTGAGACTCTAATGGCAGAAAGTGAAGAAGAACAAAAGAGCCTCTTGATGAAGGTAAGAGAGGAGAGTGAAAAATCTGGCTTGAAATTCAACATTCAAAATCATGGCATCTGGTCCCATCACTTCATGGCCAATAGAAGAGGGAAAAGTGGAAGCAGTGTCAGACTTTATCTTCTTGGGCTCCAAAATCATTTCGGACAGTGGCTGCAGCCATGAAATTAAAAGACACTTGCTCCTTGGAAGCTATGACAAAAGCTATGACAAACCTAGACAGCATATTAAAAGCAGAAACATCACTTTGCTGATAAAGGTCTGCATAGCCAAAGCTATGGTTCTTCCAGCAGTCATGTACAGATGTAAGAGGTGGACCATAAAAATGGCTGAGGACTGAAGAATTGATATTTTTCCAACTGTGGTTCTAGAGAAGACTCTTAAGAGTCCCTTGGAAAGCAAGGAGATCAAACCAGTCAATCCTAAAGGAAACTGACCCTCAATATTCATTGGACTGATGCTGAAGCTGAAGCTCCAATACTTGGGCCACCTGATGCGACCAGCTGATTCATTAGAAAAGACCTTGATGCAGGGAAAGATTTAAGGCAAAAGGAAAAGGTGACGGCAGAGGATGAGATGGTTAGATAGCATCACTGACTCAATAGACATGAAGCCGAGTCAACTCCGGGAGACAGTGGAGGACGGGGGATTCTGGAGTGCTGCAGTTCACGGGGTCGCAGAGTCAGACATGACTAAGCGACTGAACAACAACAACAAAACGTGAGACTAAGTGGCAGACATCATGCCCTTTCACTCTCCCCAAATTCAGAAAACTCAACCTGGATCCCATGCTCTAATGTTCTTTCCACTTTACAACTGCACTTAGGAAAACACTGTTAAATTCAACCAAAATCTATTTTAAAAGGGTTTGACAGTGGAGTGACTCAAATCTTGGAAATTAGGGAAAAAACTCAGCTTTTTCAGAGGAAACCTTTGAAATAAACATATAAGAGATTATAACAGAAATGGTACAGCATCTACAGCTGACAAATGTTTAAGAAGAAAGAAAGAGTGGACTGCAATTTTATTGAAACCATTGATATGTTCTGGGCAATAAATGTATCACTCAGAAATGAGGGAGGGAAAGCTGCTCAGTTATACAAGAGCAAAAGTCAGAGAGACTGAAGAACCTTCCAGCGGTGCTGTTTAAGCAGGGTCCATTAGGTCTATTTAGTGCTCTTGTGATGAAGATAGGGTTTCCCTGGCATTTTCATTCTTATTGTACAGTAGGACAAATTAAATTAAGTCAGTGAATATTCAGATCAAATGACAAATTCTGATTTTGAATATGGAGTTCTTCCCAGGGCACAGATTGATGCAAGCTTCTGTTAAACAGAGGGACAAAAACAATGGAAGAGATCTCCATCTTGTTGTCTGATTAAATCTCCTACAGGACTTTTGATGGGCTTCCTTGGTGGCTTGGTAGTAAAGAATCTGCCTGCCAATGCAGGAGACACAGGTTCGATCCCTGGACTGGGAAGATCCCCTGGAGAAGGAAATGGCAAACTTTACTCTGGCATTCTTGCCTGGAGAATCCCATGGGCAGAGGAGCCTGGCAGGCTACCATCCATGGGGCTGCAAAAAGTCACTACATGACTTAGTGATTAAACAACAGTGATAGTGAATTCTGATAGTGTATTTACTAGTTTTTTGAAATATGATTTCACTTTCTCTACTCAAAAATCTTTAACAGCTTCCCACTGTTTAAATGAAAATACCAAATTTTGAGCTATACTAGAATGTTCATAATTTAGTCTTATTCTACATTTGAGATCTAAATCTTCAATTTTCAACCTAGAATATCACTATCACCCACTACACGTTCCTTTGTTTGGTCAAATCAGGCCACTTCCGGTTCCCAAAACATCTTTTCTTTCCCTCTTCATGCTGGTGGTCAATCCTCCTAAGAATCTGTTTGCAAAATGTTCATCTTGTCAATATTAGCACCAAGGTCACCTCAAGTCATAATGGAGACTGAGGCAAAATAAAAAAGCAATAATATTTATTTAAATTTTAATATTTTTTCCTCAAGGTATTTTTGGTACTAAGTATTAATATTAATTTTTTAAAAAATATTTCATTGAAATATTATTTATCTTGATTACTGAGACTTTTGGCAACCTTTTAAATTTTGTGCTTGAGGCACTAAACTCACTTACTTCATCCTAGAAGCTTCTTCATGAAGACTTTCTGATTCCCATAGCTAAACATACACTTTTTTGGTCCAAGAGTCCAGAGCACTTTGTTTCTCTCTCCTTAATAACCCTCAACATTTCTACTTCTTCTATCACCACTATTACTTTCTAAGGTCATTGAAGGCAGAAAGCTGGTGGTATCTTTGTTTCATCTTCATCATTTAGCATCTGTCTCATGCAGATTTAATGTTGGAAAACAAAGAGAAAAGCAAACCATTTTAATGGCAAAATGAGAATTCTCTGTAGTTCTTTATCCTCTACTTCTCTTAGGGAAGTCTTTGTAAGGGACTCTTTAAAAATATACAGAGTGCAGACTGTGAGTCACTCATTCACTGGAGAAATACTCATTGGACATGTATGACATGCCACGTGCTCTTTTGGGGAGAGAGGATCCAGCAGAGAATGTGTCAGACACAGTCCCTGAACTCACGGACGATGCGTTTTAACAGGGAAAAATTTAGGAATGAAGTGTTATCCCTGATGGTGATGAGTGCCATGAAAGAGAATTGTACACGATGTTAAGGGGGTCTACAGGAAAATTCTTTAACCTCTGAGTGAGTGAGTCTGAAGAAAGGAACTCGAGGAAAGGATTACCGAGAACCAGGTTCAGAAAACGTCATGTTTTGCTGTGTCTACTCTGACAGCCTCATATATCATACACTTATTAGAGAATGTCTGGGTAGCTGATTACCTAGTACTGCAAGGGAGCAAAAACTGCCACACCAAAATGTCTCTTTGGGACTTCCCTGGTAGTCCAGTGGTTAAGAATCCACCAATGCAGGGGATGCAGGTTGGATCCCTGGTCAGGAAAATAAGATCCCACAGGCTGCAGGGCAACTACGCCCTGATGCTGCCACTAGAGAAGGTCTGTACACTGCAATGAAGAGCCCACAGAGCAAAAACAAACAAGAAAAACAGTCTCTGTGGCATACTGACCATGTCAAGCTGAAAAAACCAAGGCCCAAAAGTGAGTGAGTGAAAGCCACACAGTCGTGTCCAACTCTTTGTGACCCCATGAGCTATACAGTCCATGGAACTCTCCAGGCCAGAATACTGGAGTGGGTAGCCGTTCCCTTCTCTAAGGGATCTTCCCAACCCAGGGATCAAACACAGGTCTCCCACATTGCAGGTGGATTCTTTAGCAGCTGAGCCACCAGGGAAGCCCAAAAGACTCATGAAGAAACTTTGACCTTCTTTCCTATCTGCCTAAAAGAATTTAGAGGATCTGTTCCTAGAATTGAGTTTCACTAGAGATAGCTGCATTTATTTACCTAACAGTTATCTACCAAACATTTGTTTTCTACCTCTGTGTGAACGGCCTTCCTCCTCTTTGAAGTCCCAAACCACTACTCCTAACATCTGCTTTTGTCTTTAGCTGAAGATGGTATTCAAGGTGAGGGTTTGGGCCATTTTGGTGAGTTAGTCAGTTTTCCTGGGTCTCTCCCATGCATACGTGCTATTCAAATTTGTTTGATTTTTCTCTTAATCTGTCTCTTGTTAATTTAATTCTTAGACCAGCCAGAGAGCCTAGAAGAGCAGAGAGAAATTTCATCTTCCCCAACAGTACCGAATGTATTTCTTCTACAAATAAGAAGAACCAAATACACAAGAGGATTATTCTCCCATGTTCCATGGGAACTAACGAATCTGCTAACAAAGCCACAACCCAAGCCATAGAATCGGGATAATCTTAATTGTTCTTTGCCTTTGTTGACGAGAGTTACTGCAAATGCCATTCTTTCCCAATATAATATTCAAACCTATCCACAGAAAGCCAGTCAATCAACTGACCAATTCTCTGAATCGGGGATGGCAAGGTCAAAAGAGAGGCCCAGAGGGTAACTAAACTGTTCACATTGAGAACGCCACTGGTCACTGAAGACTACATATTTGTGAACTACATAAAGATTCTATTTCAAAAAGGAGAGATTTATCCCGCAGACTCAATCATTTAGCATGACTGATTGTTGTTTAATAATCATGGCACGTCAGGAGCCTTATAAAAAATTCTTTCTTGTCACCCATAGTGGAAGAAGTCAAGCCCCGGCACCCTCCCCCAGCCATCCCTGGTGAATGAGGCAAGTCATTAAAGAGGAATCTGAATTGAGGAGCTTTTCACGGGATTTTCTGTCAAGACTTCTAAATAGACAGCCCATGAATGGGCCCTTACTTACAAACACAGCCTTGTTGCATGTGGGCTGAGCAAACAGACACCATTGTGGGGACAGGTGGAAAAGACGTATGAATGGACAGTGCAGTTTGCCGCTGTGGAGAATCTCATTACCAACTGACTCGGCGTGGCCTCTGTGTCTGGGAGGGCGGCCACCCTCCCATAAACCCTGCGCTTTTCCCACGTGTGTCTTCAAGACCGCCAACAACAGGAGGCACCATCTGAAACTCTTTTTTCCACCCCCCTCTTCTCCCCTTTATTGAAAACACCATTCTGATTTAGAAGTTCAGACACTGCACCTTTCTCATGGGACTCAAAAAGGTGACATGAAAGTAAGAAGGTTTCCTGAATGGGAGGGCATGGCAAGGAAAGCGTTACCGCCCTGAGGGCTCTCGGTGCTCCTGTACAGGTGGAAGAGGGGTGGAGGTTGTGTCCCCCTCTGCCCACATGCAGGCCGACATCTTTCTGTAAAAATCATGTGATCCTTATGGCCTACAGGAGACTGATGTGAGTGGTCAGTGATAAGCAAGTGGGCAATTGGAACCTCCCACAACCGTGATCTTGAATAAACAGTTTTGGCATAGACAGGCATGGGAGAGAGAGCTAAAGCTGCTGTTTATCCCTTCGCCAAAGGCAGCTCGAGGCCCTCAAATAACTGTCAAATTACAGAAGCAACAGCCAAAGGCCAAATCTCAGGAGAATGCTCAGGTATGTTTTCAGGCTTTATAAGTGCCTGGGGATAGATTATAAACACCTGCTGTTTGCAACAACGTGGGTACTGTAACCGAACAGGACCCCATGAGGTCTTCCCAGAACAGACCTCCACCCATGTCCTCCACCTGTCTTTTGTCTGTAGAAAAAGTTTAGTAAAGAATAAAGTTAATCAGGGAAGTGAGAAAGCACAGAAAGAAAGGAAAACTGTTAAGCAAGACAAAATAATAATACTTTAGCCACTAAACAAAAGCAGGGACTTTTAACTCTTCCTCAAGGACTGTAGATAATACTCTGAGCTGTGTCCTTTGAGCTGTTTTGCAGATACTGAAACTCACACTGGATGGGAGAAGTTAACTGTATCCTGCCGGGAAGCACACAGATCCCAAACTAGTTGGAACCAGAAGGTTGATGATGCTGACTTCCGATGACCTCCCCAGCAACCAGTCAGAAGAATATCAAGAAGCTGATCACATCCTGCTCCTCAAACTCTGTAAGACGCCTCGCGACCCTCTCCCTCTCCAGGGCAGGACACACAGTCTCTAGGGCATTAGTCCACTGTGGCACCCGTTGTCTGGCAAAGCAATAAAGCTATTTCTTTCTACTTCACCCAAAACTCTGTCTCCGAGACTTAATCCAGCACCAGTGTCCTGAGGCCAAATGTTGGCAACAGTTCTAACAGAACAAGGGATCGACCTTAGTTTCTGGCATATTTTTTCCCTAAGCAGTACAAGGAAAAACAATATTATAAAATGACATCTCGGAGTGGGAGTTACATTTTGGGCCCAGGTCAAGTCAACGGCCAAGGTAGTTATGAAAGGTCTAACGGGTGGATGAGTCCATAAAAAGTCTATTCACATTAAAGACTGAAAAGTGGGAAATTTCCCATCAGTCCAGTGGTTAGGACCTTGCCTTTGCACTGCTGAAGGCCTGGGTTCAGCGCTGGTTATGGAACTAGGATCCCACAAGACACATAGCACAGTCCCCCCAGAAAAAAAAAGACTGAAAAGTCCTTGAAAACAAAACTAAACACAATGGACTCTCAGAGAAACCACCAGGAGCTACAAGCTTGGAGCAATATTAAAATCATTGGCATTTAGAGAGGAAGAGATATTCTGCGTATATGAAGGCTACTAGGATTTATCCCCAAGTCCAAACGCCTTTTGTATTCAGTCTTCAGCTTTCTGGAATGCAAAGGGCTGTTATAACAAAACCTGAAAAAGTTGTTTCATGGAGGATATTGGGGCAAATGCACACAGAGTAGGAAACACACATAAAGATTACAGATACAATGTCTCCACAGCACAAACATGGGTTCCTACGCACTGCAGGACTCAACTGGGCTGACAGGTGGCAGGGCTAGAATAGGGCAGCCTCCTGGAAGTGGCTGCGATGGATGTGCAGTGGGAGAGTAGGGCAGCCTGCAGTGACAATGGCACCAAGAGGGGTTGGTGTTCCCTGCAGGCTCAGGAGCTGCACAGTCCACTGGACTGTAATAGAGATGGATGTCCATCGAGAGGAAGGGCTCATTTGCCAAAGGGAGCAGCAGCGGCCATTCACAAAGAAGGCTGGAAGAGGCAAAGGGAGTGGCAGACGCTCTGTGATCTCTGACTGATTTCCTATTTGAAAACACACAGGAGACACTCCCTGGGTACTTTCAGAACTACTCAGCAGGGATGAGGATCAGAGAAACGCAGACTATTTCCACCCTGCACGGATCAGCCGTGAGATTAACTAAAACTCGTGTGCACGCTGTCTCTTCTTCCCCCATCTCCCCCAGTTCAGATTTGAACTGAGGTACAGAACCAGAAGACAGGGTTTCTGTGTCAATCTTATTGAAACATACAGAAATGATCAAGATCAATATGTTAACTCCCCATTATAATTTTCCACAGCAGTTTAAAACACACACACACACTTCAAAACCCAACTGCACTCTGAGCTCCCTCACTTTCAGCAGTGAGTGCACCCAGGAAGATATAGCCCTAACAAGCTCAGCTATGTCTCTTTTTGACCATCACACTGTATTGTTGGCTACCTCAAATTGTTTGTCTTTGTTCCAACCATGTGTTGATTTCCTGCCTGTCCTTTAACATCTTCCTGTATGGTCTCTACAGCTTCTTTCATGCTTCATCTCAGTAAGTTTCCTCTCTCATTTCCTCCAAATGTTGTCTAGAATAAGAGAGAAGATCATCTGGTTCTAATTTTCGCTGGTCAGACTACACATCTCATCTTAAATATTGTTTTCAGATCTCATCATCTGTTAAAGAGACCGCAATCAGATAGCAAATGTTTTCAGAAGAAGAACTGTAACTATTACATCACCTGTGTCTGGTTCAGGGTGACACATGAGACATACTTAATCAATGTCTCAGACTCTCTTCTCTTTCTGCATAGAAGCTGTGTGAGTGAGGCCAGATGATGGATGTAGGACCTGGATTGCCTAGGCTCAAACCCCATCTCCACCGTTTATCTGTTTTGGGATCTGGATCAAGATTTGTTAAATTCTAAAGAAAGTTCTTTGGTTCAGTATACTCAGCCATCAACCAAGCAAAGGGTAGCATATTTCCTAGGGTTACTGTAAAGATGAAATGAATTTAAATCATTTAAATGCTTAGGAATCGACCATTAACCAGTTATTGACAGATGTTAGTTGTTATTAGTAAGACAAATGTATCAGGACTTATGTTAAAATTAGAATTTTCTACTAAAGCATTCGCAGTAATCAGACTAGAAAAAAACAAGGGAAGAAGTAGAAGGGGAAAAACACTCTGAAAAACAGAAACAAACAACATGCTGTTTACGCCTTTCCACATCTGACATAAACCTAAGATATTTTCCACTATAAAGATGCAGATAAAATTTGAAATATAACTCTGTATACTATCTAAACAATTTTGTATCTGTCCCGTAAAACCTTTAGTACATAGGTTTTGATACAAATATATTTTTACTTTGGAGATAAGCTACAGATAAATTTAAGAGACAATGTAACACATAACAAGCACAGTCCAGGAGTGCTATTTCTAAGAGTAACCAGGGCACTGAGCATTTGTTTCCATACAGTCCTAGTAAGAAATCAAAGGAACTCCATCCTGGAGCCTCAGAAAATAATGTGAGACTAGTAGCTCTCTCCAGTTTAGTTTGTGGATCTGCTTATAACATCAGGCAGAAAAGATATTCCATGTCTTGCAGCCCTTTTTTTTTTTTTTTTTTAATTTGGACGAGGATTTTGAAGACTCATGAAAGCATGATCAATTGAGGAATCAGTCCTCAGAACTAATGGGGCTGAGAGCTGCATACTCATTTTGCATGGTACACATTTTGGTTTTGATATGTCACATTTCTTGCAGAAACCAAAAGAAAATGCCATTGAGGCTTCCCCATCATTTCATTGAAACAAATGGGAAAAAGTTAGAAAGGAAGGGAAAAAAAGCAAAACACTGTTTTAGGATCTTTGCTACTTAATGTGTTTTAGCTAGATCACATAAACTTTCTATAAAGATAAATCTACCTTCTTTTCTGTATTTTTCAATTAGAGCATAAAATATACACTCTCTGTTCTGTTTAAACATTATTAATAACTCATGTGTAAAGTTAGCCATTTTGTGGTGACTAAACCAGGGAATATATTTTGGCATTTATGAGTTCAATCACCTGTCTAAACTCAGAGAAATTCTTTGTGGAGGCAGTGATCCAATTCTTTATCATTATTTTACCAGCCAGAATAAATCACTTAATAAATGATGTTAAATTGTATTAGCAAACGCAGAGCATATAAGATAAGTCTATAAGAGTCCTAAACAGGCTTTTAAGCTTTTTATTCTTCCTGTCATATGTCGTAGATCTCATGTGTTGCCCACCTCGACATTTCCCTCTTTCTTGATGGTCTGGAAGTATGGATTTTCATTTCTTAATTGCAGTATACATCTAGGAATATTATCCCACATTATCTTGGCTGTCTCAAGAAGATATTGGAATTAGAAGGTGGCTGTCTATTGAGGCAGGCACTACTCAAGACTGACACACTTCTTAACTAAAGCTTTAAAATTTTTTGATGAATGCCTCTCTATCAATATAGAAAACCTGTTTCATTTCCCTTTTCTTGGCTAAGTGAATGTCTAGGAACTATCCAAAGTCTGCTTATGTTTCTTTCTTGGGTTTTCTATATTTGTCATATCCTTTGCCTAAGATCTAAAATCTCTTACATGGTTCAATGTATCTGTAAACCCTTTAAAACCCCACCAATCACCCTGTCTGAAAGCCAGCATCCAAGTCTCCTGAGACTTTCAAAAAAATATTCCTAAGAATAAAAAAGGTTAAACCTTTCCAGATCTATGAGCTCTGCCAATGGAACAGTTTTATGTTAGTGCAGTGGGTAGTGCTATATGGTATTTACTAGTCCAGAGTAATGTTTAGGGATTCAGATTATGGAGAAAACTGCCTTCCAATCCTAGATGTGCTGCTTACTCCGTGTGTGACTATCTTAGTCCATGTGAGCTGCTATAACAGAAAACCACAGATTGGGCAGCTTATAAACAACAGAACTTTATTTCCCATAGCTCTGGATACTGGAAAGTCCAAGATCAAGGAGACAACAGATTTGGTGTCTGGTGAGAGCTCACCTCCTAGTTCATAGATGGCAATCTTCTCACTGTGTTTTCACATGATGGAAGGAGCAAAGGAGCTCTCTGGGGTCTCTTTTCAAAGGGCACTAATCCCACTCATAAGGGCCCCGCCTTCATGACCAAATCATTTCCTAATTCCCTGACTCCAAATACTGTCACAATGAAGATTAGATTTCAATATATGAATTGGGGGGTGGGGGAACTCATAAATATTAAGGCTGTAGTAGTGATCTTGAGAAATCTGCCTAACCACAGTGTCCTTATCATCTCTCTGTAAATATTTTGAGTTAAATACATATGAGTTGATGAGGCCTGTGCCTGACATAACTTGTTAACCTTGGTTCAATAAACGTTATACATTATTATTGCATCCAGATGTGTTTATAGAAATATGTACGTCTCTACAAACTGAAACATGAAATAGGACACTGACCCATGACTTCCACAGTTTCTTTGGACCCCAGTTCTCCAAAATTTGGGATGGGAAGCAGTTTTCCTAAGTAGTGAGAAAGAGACTTACTGGGTTTCCTTAGATATATCAGCTTTGGGTCCCACATTTACATTTCTCAAAGAAAGAACCTGAATTGGGGTTTTCTTTTCAAGTACCTTTGGGACACTTTCATTGATCTGAGTCCATATCAAACATCTCAAGTTGCATGGTCTTTCTCATGCCAAGCCCATTTGGGGGGCCATTTTGCAAAGGTCCTGAACTTATACATCAGGATTGTTGTTTAATAGCTAAGTTGTTTCTGACTCTTTGTGATCCCATGAACTGCAGCACACCAGGCTTCTCTGTCCTTCACGATCTCTCAAAGTTTGCTCAAACTCATGTCCATTGAGTCAGTGATGCCATCCAATGGATAAAGGCAGTAATTACGATCTCTCAAAGTTTGCTCAAACTCATGTCCATTGAGTCAGTGATGCCATCCAATGGATAAAGGCAGTAATTAACTTGACCTCCCTTTCTGACCTTATAGAACTTTAGCAATAAAACCAGAGAATACATTGGGGGCTCTAGATAAGTATGTTTCAGGAATCACAGCTACACGGACCTCTATCTTTCAGTTCATCCAGTTGACAGTATGCCACTTCCAGGATTAATTATACTCAGAATGTATGAAGCACATTCAGGGAAAAGGGAGTTTTTCTATCTTTGCACTCAGCCCTCTTTCACAGGTCAATGTTGTTTCCTTAAGGCTGCAATGGGCATATCCAGCAAATAACAACGTGCAGCTAATAACAGTGTTTTCAATGTGTTAATATGAATTCATGAAGAAAATTATTAGCAAAACCCTTCCCACTAGATGTCATAACACTAGCAAGGAAAATAAACCACAATATTTGGTTTAACACTGTGGTTACCACTCTGAGCATGCTGGAGGATGGACACCTGAACCAAATCAGCACTCTGCCAGCAAGGAACACAAAGTGTATGTTGAATATTGCTAGATATGCTTTGTCTGCCACTTCCAAGAGAGCTCACGAACATGGCCATAGCCATTCAGTGATAGTGCTTAAGACAAACTCAAGGATAAAGCATAGCTAAAGAGGCTTACTTGGTCCTATTAATGTTACTATTAATGTTATTACTATTATTAATATATTGACTTTAATACTCTAATACAAACAGTTCCCAACTTATCACAGTTCCACTTCTGTTGTTCTTCATTTGCTAAATCATGTGCAACTCTTTGCGGCCCCATGGACTGCAGCATGCCAGGCTTCCCTGTCCTCCACTGCCTCCCAAAGCTGGCTCAGATTCATGTCCATTGAGTCCGTGATGTTATCTAACCATCTCATCCACTGCCACTCTTCTCTTTTTGCCTTCAGTCTTTACCAATAAGTCGGCTCTTCACATCAGGTGGCCAAGGTATTGGAGCATCAGCATCAGTCCTTTCAATGAATATTCAGGGTTGATTTCCTTTAGGATTGACTGTTTTTTCTCCTTGCTGTCCAAGGGACTCTCAAGAGCCTTCTCCAACACCACAGTTCAAAAGCGTCAATTCTTTGGTGCTCAGCTTTCTTTATAGTCCAACTCTCACATCCATACATGACTACTGGAAAGACCATAGCTTTAACTATAGACCTTTGTCTGCAAAGTAACGTCTCTGCTTTTTAATATGCCACTTACCATGTTTCATATTTAATCATGGTGCAAAAGTAATACTTATTCAATAGAAACCATACTTCCGTACTTTGAATTCTGGATTTTGCTCTTTTCTGCTAGCATTATGTGGTTTCTCCAAGTATACTCTCTCCTAATGTTGGGCAGTGGCAGCAAGCCACAGCTTCCAGTCAGCCATGTGATCATAAAGGTAAACAACCAATTGATACACTACATCCAGACAACCATTCTGGTTTTCACTTTCAGTATTCAATTAAATTACAATAACATTACACACTTTATTATTAAATAGGTTTGTGTTAGACGATTTTGCCTAAATGTAGGCTAGTGGAACTGTTCTGAGCATGTTTAAGGTAGGCTAGGCTGAGCTTTAAAGTTTGGCAAGTTAGGTGTAAAACTGCATTTTTACTTATGATATTTTCAACTTAAAAGAACACAAATCAACTAATTTAAAATGATTTATTTGAGATTCATTCTATAATCCAAACAGTTCTTACCATGTCCTTAAAAAATTAATTGGTCAGTGGTCTGTTAACTATGACAGTGATTCTCCCACTTCTAAATAGGTGCTATACATTTTTTTTTCTGACAACACCATCATTAGCCAGAAACAGTCACATTATCTATTTTCTTCACATAAAGACATTTCTTTCCTTGACTGTATTTCAACTATACAAAAGTGTGTACGGAGATTGGTCTATGAAGACATTACTGCCTTATTAAATGCCACTTCCTTCTTTGAAGCTCCAAATCCATGGGAAGTGGTTGAGGGTAGGAGCAGAGAAAGGAGAAGTAAATGTTTAAAATATACAATAAAGAGAAATAAACAGATGGGGTTAATGTTGAATTTATCCTATTAGCTCTAGAGAGTGATTTCTAAACTCTCTCTTGTTTGAATGCTTAAAATTTAGTTTATTGCATATATTAAATATATAGTTAAACTTAGACTAAAAGGAAATAGCAAAAGAATGATTATAATTATATATTTATTGAATATTTAACATGTTCTAGGAACAGTACTTGTTTTGTGTGTACATATATACATATATTTCTAAGGAAAGAGTTATGTTACTCTATATATAGTTATATAAATATATAATTATATATATATATACACAAAAACAATGAAGTTTATAATGACTGCTCTATGTTGAGATTATGTCAATTTTTAAAATAATAAACTTTATAATACATTACTCTTTGGTACCATTATAAAGAGACTCAAGACTGCAATTAAGCTTGAAAGACATCTTTGAGCTATTTGTATAAAAACTATGATAAAAGACAAAAAAAGAAAACAGTGGTAGTATAAATCTAGTTGGATTTTAACTCTATTGGAACATTCCCTGCAAAACCATTTTTAAACTACTTCATGCATGTGTCCTGATGGTCACCTTTGTCCAGTTTGCCAAGATAAGAATGATCTTAGGCAACTCATTTAACCAATAGGATTTCATCATGGATGAACTAAGACCAATTATAGCTGTTCCACATATCTTGTCAGTTTTGTGGAAGGTGAAATGAGAATTTCTAACAGGAGAATAATAGTCTTTGAAGCAAATGGTGCTGGCTCCATTAGTTCAGTGGTGAAAATATTGTGCACTGAGATTATCTATTCTCTTTAGCACCTGAGCCTTTTTTTTTTTCACCTCTAATTTGGGGAGAGCAGTGTTTATTGATACGTTTAGTTGTTAGTCTCTAAAACAGCCTCCAAAGATCCTCAAGGCCTTGAATGGATACCTTCGGTAACAAATAGGATAGACTAGTATAACTAATAGGACATTACAAAAGTGACTGTGGGCCATTTAGGAGATTTGGTCATAAAAGACATTGACACTTCCCTTTGCTTATTTGAATTGCATGCATTGATGAAAGTTATCTGCCTTGTTCTGAGGCAACAGTAGTAGATACAGGAAATAATGCTCTGGGAGAGTAACTTAGCTACCTGTCAATAACCAACAGCAATTCATCAGCCATGTCAGTAAGCCACCACAGAAGTGGATTCTTCAACTCTAGTCAAGCCAACCATGTGAGTGAGCATTACGCATGTAGTTATTCCAACACAAGTCAAGACTTCAGATGAATGCAACGCTAGCCAAACTGCTGAGGGCAACTTCCTGAGAATCTCCCCAGCCACAACTGCACATCTAAGCTGCCCTTAATTCTTTACCCACAATATGGAAGATAATGAATGTCTATTGTTGGTTTAAACCATTTGGGGTTGAGTTAATTCGTTAAACAGAAAGAGATAGCTGAAATAAGGAAGTAAACACACCTTAGAAAGCAATTATAATATGTAAAGAAAATTCCTCTACACATGTTTATATACTGTGTCTCTACACTGTTGCACTGTGTAAGAGCTTGATAAACAAGTCTTTCATGGAGCTGGACATTCTTTGTAAACTATACTATTAAGATACATTTCTTTTAATATATTTATTTGGAGCTATAATTTTTTGAATCCCTACCCAGAAATTATTTCCTTTTTTCCCTTCAATAATATCTTGTACATTTCAGAACCTAGGATTTTCAGGGTCAATGGACCTCATATTCAGCTCCAGGGGAATGTCCCTGGCAACAGTAATTACCTCAGGAGTATATATGTGACATAAGACAATCTAGAAATCTATATCACTTACTGTAGTTAACAGAAATTCTTCAACTATGAGGGCAGATAGTCCCGGAATGATGAAGGATCTCTGAATGACAGAGAAAATAGGCAGATAGAAATGCTAGGGTATGGCTGATTAAATCAATTAGACATGAAGCCCACCTGATTTTTGGACTTTCTCATTATGAGAGTTGACACATTCTTTTTATTGTCCAATGTAATAGTAATAGTACTGACACAAATATTTCAGTATTTTAAAATGCAGGATGTTAGGATAATTTGTGTAATTTCTTTTTATTACCTCTATTTTGATACATTATCTACAGGAATCAAACAGTTTATGTTAAGAATTTCAAGTCACGTTTCTTGAAACTTCAGTTCCATTGGATTGTGAATTATGGATTTTACATGCTGGTTCCTCTTTATGCACTCCTTATATTTAGAGCTATTGTTTTCTATTCCCTTAATTTCCCATCAGAAATATACTTGGCTAAATCTCTATCACTGTATCGCCACAACTTACTGTAAGAAGAAAAGCTACTGCTTTTCAGAAAAGAAAGCAAGTAGTTACTTATATACTGGCAAGGCAGCAGCCACTGTATACAAGACTTCATCACCATTCCTTTTTTTTTTTTCCATCCTCATTCATTCACTTGAAATCAGATTGTGGAATTTGTCCTTGTCAGTAAATGAAACCACAAGGCTGCTTCCAAGAGAACTGGCAAGGAACTAAAGTGGGTACGCAGAGTCAGAAATCACTGACTCCCATTGTGTGACCTTGTGGGAAGCCTGTTCTCCCAGACATTTGAACTCATTAACTTCAGAACTGAGATTCTGCAAAGAAGCCAACAGTTCCCTTTTCTGTAGGCAGACATCTTGATCTCAGAAGTCAGCTCACCGCCCTCCTGATAGACAGGAGAAAGAACATAGGTTTCTGTATCAAACTCCCAGATCCGCTGCAAATTAGTCCAGACCTGGCAAACCTGAGTTCATTGCAGTTGCCTTGCTGCATAGCTCTTTGGCTTGGAACAAGTCATTTAACCTTGCTCAGCCACTGCTGTCTCATCCTCAAAATGGAGAAGAATATCATCTATTTCAAATGGTTAGTGGAAATTAAAATGAAATTATGCATATTAATTATAGGTGGTGTTTGTGGTAAAAAGCTTGCCTGTCAATGCAGGAAATGTAAGAGACGTAGGTTCGATCCCTGGGTCAGGAAGATCCCTGGAGAATGGCATGGCAACCCACTTCAGTATTCTTTCCTGGAGAATCCCATGGACAGAGGAGCCTGGAGGGCTATGGTCCAGAGAGTTGCAAAGAGTCATACATACGACTGAAGCAACTTAGCACACACTCACACGCAATTTAACAAGTCTTAAATATAGTGTACGGAATTTTCTTTCCCTTCTATTTCATTGTCATGATATTTCCCAAAGGATAACTTTTCAAATTAACTCACTGAAAAAAAATGCAACTAACACAGAAATGGTTTGAGAAGAAATTTAAAACATCACACTACTTAAGTCCCCAGCTTCTCTACTCACAGCTACATTCCACACCCAAGTTAATATTCTTCAGTGGCTCTGCCCATATTCTTCCAGAATTTTTTTCCTTTATAACAATGCACTTATTTTATTTGTATTGGTATTATCACCATTCTGCAAATATTATTAAGGACCCATCAGTTGTCAAACACAAAGGATACAGCGAAATAAGACTAAGCAACACAATAAGTAGTGGTTTTTGATGACATAGGAAAAACATGAAGAACACAAAATTGCTTTGCTGAATTTTAAGTGATTAGGAGTCTCACAAATTGTAAACTGATACAGTCTTGCTGGAAGACAACCTAGGCCCTCACCCATCAAAAGGCTTAAACAAAATGCTAGTATTTTGAAAGTCAGTCAGTCCTGTACTGGAGTCGGTAGCCTTTCCTTTTTCCAGGGGATCTTCCCAACCCAGGGATTGAACCCAGGTCTCGTGCATTGAAGGCGGATTATTTACCAGATGAGCGAGTCAGCTTCTATGAATTTATCCCAAATAAATGGCTAGCAACACATAAAGGACTTCTGTGAGTCCAATGCCACATAATGCCAAATGGCTTTATCTATAAACCATGCAAATCACTGTCACTGAATGAGAAGAGAAAATATTTTCAACTAAGTAGTGTCACCAGAATATCTGAGTTAAACCAACAACAACAACAACACACAAAACGCTATGTAAGAGAAATAACTAAATCTAAAAGAAATGAAAATTCTAAGTTTAAATCTGCTATGAAGTCACTTTTGACAAATCAATTCATACTTGTGTTACTTTCCATATCTATCAAATTAGGGATTCATGTAGTTAGATTTTAAGAGGTCTTCTTGGTTGAAAGAGAGTGGTTTTCCCAGAATGCTTTACTGGCACAGTCCATATCTCAACACAAGCCTGTCAACCACAAATTGGCACTTGCCAGAGACTGAACAACAACAACAAGGGCGTTTGCCATCTGCCTGTGCTACTGCAGTGGCTGACCTCCGACACGCCCTGACGGAAATTACAGGGTAGAGAGCGAGGTACTCTGTGCTCCAGGGAAACTGGTGGAATAAATCTTTAGACACTCAGATATTTTCCAAGAACTGATTTCCAGGATCCCAATCTTTGCATCTCCTCATATTTAAAGTTGAAAGTGAAAGTTGCTCAGTCATGTACTTTGCTTTTTGCTTTGCTTCCCCATGGACTGTACAGTCCATGGAATTCTCCAGGCCAGAATACTGGAGTGGGCATAGCCTTTCCCTTCTCCAGGGGATCTTCTAAACCCCATGGATCAAACCCAGGTCTCCCACTTTGCAGGCAGATTCTTTACCAGCAGAGCCACAAGGGAAGCCCAAGAATACTGGAGTGGGTAGCCTATCCCTTCTCCAGTGGATCTTCCTGATCCAGGAATCAAACTGGGATTTCCTGGATTGCAGGTGGATTCTTTACCAACTGAGCTATCAGGGAAGCCCCCCTTATATCTAGAAAAGCACTGAATCTCTTCATGATGACATCAGCCCCTCATGACTAGCAGAAAACCTCCTGTGAAGTTAAGTATTTGATTGCATCAAACTCCACCTTCACCAAAATCTTATATATTGACCTCTCCCCATTACCTCTTTGGAGCAGTCTCTCAACTATCTGAGCTTCTGTCTCCCAAGCTGCAGTCCTCATTCCGTCCCCAATAAAATTCAACACCCAGCTCTCACATTGTACATCCTTTTAGTGGACAAACCAAATGAATTTAAATACAGCCTATACTCTATCAATGTCGACTAAATTTTAATTTGAAACTTTCATTTTTCAAGATTTACAAGCATGTAAAAAAGTATATAATTTTGATGATAGTAGTCAATCTTTTTATTTATCATATTTACTACAGATATCAATAGAGAACGCAAACTCCACTTCACATAGTTACTTCTGGCTAACATTCTAAAAAAAAAAAGCATTGCATCTTTATAGCCTTAAATAGTGGTTTTGTTTTAAATGATAGATGTTTCCTATGAAAGCTTCCTCATATTTTAGATTTACAACAAACCTTAAGTACAGTTTAGGGGAGAGTGGTCTACATATGAAAGACGTAAAAGAAAGGAAAGCTTCAATGATAGAACAAATCTTGTGAAAAGTAGTTCAACAGCTCATAGTCAAAGGGTCAAGGTCTTTTCAGATGGTGAATCACTCTTGATTCTGTGAAAAATCCTTTCAATAGAATGGGGATTTCCATTTCTGTCTAATTATACACCTACAGTTCATTACACTAAATCTTTTCATCAGCTGTACACACATTTGCCAAAACAAGGGGTGCAGTTAACTTTTGTTGTATGAAAAATGACTCTTTTGTCAAATCAGTTCAACACCCTTATACCTTTTTATAAACTGTATTGGTTTTCTATTATTGTTTCATAACAAATCAAGGCAAACTTAGAAGCTTAAACAAAATTCATTTACTATCCCACATTCTCCTTATGTCAGAAGTCTAACGTAACTAAATCTGGTTTTCTGCTCAGAGTATCACACTCAAAGTATCGGCTGACTATGTTCAAATCTAAAGTTCTAGGAAAAATTTATTTCCAAACACATTAGGTCATTGAGAGAATTCAGTTTTGTGTGTTAGTAGGAATGAGGTCTCCCTTTCCCCTCTGTTAAGCAACTCTCATATTTTGGAGGCTATAAGTTTGGGACTTCTCTCAGGCCCTTCACAGTATCACAACAAACAGCAAGAGGCCTCATGTAGAATCTTCCTCACACTCTGAAATTCTGCCTTTCCCATCTGCAATTAGCCAAAGAAAACTCTCTGCTGTAAAAGGGCTCCTATAATTATCCTAGACCTACCCTGACCATCTCCCGGTCTTAAGGTCAACTGATTAGTAATTTTAATTACAACAGCAAAGTACCTTTTGTTATGAATTCAATAAAAAAAAAAATCACAGGGTAACGATGAGAAAAGAGGACAGGTTCAGAGTCTCTAGGATTAGGGTTGGAAATCTTGGAGAGTCATTTTAGAAATCTTCCTACACAGAAACAGAAGTCCAGGCACATCCTGTTTTACTGTCAATAATCCTTCCAGTTTGACACAATTCTAAAGCACATGGCAACATTTTTTACACTAATTGCACAACATGAGAGATCAATGAGAAACTTTAGTTTCTACAACTACTATATGACATATTTATTTAAGGGACAAAAAGTTGTTTCTTGGATGCAAAGAAATTATAGAATTTATCTCTCTCTTAACCAGTCTAAAATCTATGGATTCCCTTTGAAACATTGCAATAACAATCAATAACAGCTCAATGATTTACCCAGTGCCATTGTTCTCAATATTTCACTTGATTTCATTCATATAATCCCCATAATTAGTTCAAGATCATTCATCTAGTAAATGGTTCAGCCTGCTATTGTACCAGCCATTCCAGAGCCCACACACCTAGCCTTTATATTAAACCATTTCTATGAGTCATGGTTGTATAATACTTCCCTAATTACACCTCTGATGAGAAGCTCAAGATACAATAAGATACTCTATTGTGATTTTTGACATCTGTAAACATTAGGAAAATTATTTTGAGTTTATATATTTATAAACACTACTAATTTGTCTAGGTCTGCTCTAAGCAAATTTAAAACACTACATTTTAATACACTATTTTTTCTTTATTTGGTGGGACATTATGAGTTTAAATCCCTTATCAAGTTTCCCATAAGCCTTTTCTCTAAGCTAAATATCCCTCAATGCTTCAACAATTCCTCCTGTGGTATAGACTCCAAACTTACACTAATCTAAATGCCAGATATCAAATCCTTAGATGTATCCAAATGACTACTGCCCAGCACAATCCTATATGAAAATTGTTACCATGATTATGAAGGATATATGACATATGGGTGTAAATCATCATATGTCAGATTATGCTGCAGTATAGCAGTATAATTTCCACCTACCAAATCTCAGTCGCTCAGCACATTGACATGTATTTTTTTAAACTGGGTTCTATGTCCAGTGTGAGTTGAAGGCGGTTTTGATCATCATAACTATTTGGTGAAAAGATTCAGAAGATTCTAGTTGAACACTTACTTCCACAGTCAGTGGGCAGGTAGAAAGGGGCAAAGTTGAGCTTTGCATTGGTATTTAAAACTTCCTCCTTGGAACTCTTCTACACTGTTGATGGGACAGTAAATGGGTGCAGATCCTATGGGAAACAGTATGGATGTTCCTTAAAAACTGAATATAGAGCTACTGTATGATCCAGCAATCCTACTCCTGGGCGTATGATGCTGAAAAGATAAAAACTCTAATTCAAAAAGACATGTGCACCCCAATATTCATTGCAGCACTATTTACAGTAGCCAAGACATGGTTTAGCCGAGCCAAACCACAATCACAGAAAACTAACCGATCTGACCACATGGACCACAGCCTTGTCTAATTCAATGAAACTATAAGCCATGCCGTGTGGAGCCACCCAAGATGGATGGGTCATGGTGGAGAGTTCTCACAAAATGTGATTCACTGCAGAAGGGAATGGCAAACCACTTCAGTATTCTTGCCTTGAGAACCCCATGAACAGTATGAAAAGGCAAAAAGATAGGACACTGAAAGATGAATTCCCCAGGTCAGTAGGTGCCCAATATGCTACTGGAGATCAGTGGAGATATAACTGCAGAAAGAATGAACAGAGGAAGCCAAAGCAAAACAACAACCAGCTGTGGATGTGACTGGTGATAGACGCAAAGTCCGATGCTGTAAAGAGCAATATTGTATAGGAATCTGGAATGTTAGGTCCATGAATCAAGGCAAATTAGAAGTGGTCAAACAGGAGATGGCAAGAGTGAATACTGATATTTTAGGAATCAGTGAGCTAAAATGGACTGGAATAGGTGAATTTAACTCAGATGACCATTGTATCTACTACTGTGTGCAAGAATCCCTTAGAAGAAAGATCCAACCAGTCCATCCTAAAGGAAATCAGTCCTGAATATTCATTGGAAGGACTGATGCTGAAGCTGCAACTCCAGTACTTTGGCTACCTGATACAAAGAAGTGACTTATTGGTAAAGATCTTGCTGCTGGGAAAGATTGAAGGTGGGAGGAGAAGGGGATGACAGAGGATGAGATGGTTGGGTGGCATCACAGACTCAATGAACATTGGTTTGAGTCAACTCAGGGAGTTGGTGATGGACAGGGAGGCCTGGTGTGCTGCAGTCTATGGAGTCACAAAGAGTCAGATATGACTGAGTGACTGAACTGACTAACTGTCTGAAGACCAGGAAACAATCTAAATGTCCATTGACAGAAGAATGGATAAAGAAGTGGTATGTTCATTTGCAAAGTTGTGTCCAATTCTATCCAACCCCATGGACTACAGTATGCCATGCTGCCCTGTCCTTCACTATCTCCCGGAGTTTGCTCAAATTCTTGTCCATGGAGTCAGGTGTATATATATATATATATACACACACACACATACACACTCAGCCATAAAGAAAGAATGAAACATCACCATTTGCAGAAACATGGATAGATCCAGATATTATCGTACTAAGCGAAGTAAGTCAGGCAGAGAAAGACAAATATATGATATGATTTATATGTAGCAAGGAAAAAATAATACAAATCAACTTATTTACTAAACAGAAACAGACTCACAGACATAGAAAACAAACTTGTGGGTACCAAAGAGAAAAGAGAAGTGAGCAGGATACATTAGAAATACGGGATTAAGAGATGCACATCACTATATATAAAATAAACAAAAAGGATTTATAGTAAAGCACATAAAATTATATTCAATATAATGACCTATAATGGAGAAGAATTGGTAGCTGTACACCTGAATTTAACACAACATTGTAAATCAAGTATAGTTTAATAAATTTAAAATCTTCCTCTCTGGTAATGACAGGTAAAAATACGCCCAACACACACACACACACAAATCTTTTGCTAACATTCTAAAGCGAGTAACATGGCCCTGCCTAACTTCAAAGAGGATTTGACCACAAGTGTCACCTTATCCTAATACCTGAAAGGAAGAAGAGAAGTAGAATAGTGAAATAAAGAAAACATGAGCCTCAGTGTGTGTCAGGTTATGCTGCAATAAAAATACCACTTTAATGACTTCTATGGTGTGCAAGCTGTTCTATTCAAACATAGCTACAGCGTCTCCTATTTCCTTTGAGCCACTTCTTCCTGTGATCTGAGCATCATCCTTCTATCCACACAGCCCAAAATGTGTCAGTCTTGATGTAAGTCATGTCACTGTAATCCTTACAGTCACCAAGCTAAGAAATCTACAAACTATAATGCCCTGCAGACTGCAGTTCTCCAACCATTCCCGTGATGACATCGTGGCATAAAATAAATCTATACCAGGTTTTTGATCTAAAGAATATAGTATGATATTATGAGGGAAAAAAAGGACGTGAGATGAAGGCGTTGTACAGTGCCACACTGCACATGACGTTGCGCAATGTGATCAACACTCAGTGAGGGGAAAAGCATGCTTTTTCTGGAAATGCCAGTTCATCCCTTCCAAATCAGAAATTGTTATACTATCCACTGCAAGGCAAATGGATTTGCTGAATGGTACTCATCTCATTGCTATGTAGCCTGCCAATAATATACCTAACGAAAATTGTCAGAAATCAAAGAGCTTTCCTTTTAGCCCTGCTTATATTGGCATCAGTGAAGCACACTACATCTGGAGAGATCACTAGCACTAGAATCTGGTGAATGACTCAAAGGAAAAGGAAAGATATAAATGAAGTTTGGCTTTCTGAAGAGTTGACAAAAATAAAAATTTGGAGCCTCGTTTATATTTAAAGACAAATTTCAAGGCAGATATTCTATTTTTAAATTTTATTTTAGGTAAGGGGATTGCTTCATTTTAATCATTTTAAATTAAGCTCTGAACCACCCACAGTGTAAAAAAAAAAAAAAAACCAAAGACTAGCAGATCAAACACAGGCATCCTTTTGACAGATAGCAAAGATTCTTAAGAGATATCTTAAACATTAAAATAGAGTTTCTTAAACTGTGGTCCACAGACCACTTTTACCAGAATTACCGGGGGAGTTTATTTACATCAATCTCAGGGCTACACTTTCAAATTTCAACATCCACAGGGAAGATGTATTCATGTTAATGTTAAAAACACTATTTTAGGAAGAAGGTGAGTCGAAATCACAGTAAAACAATTTTTGAGAGACATCAGCATCAGAAAGATGATAATACTTCAGAGAATTTCTGTAAGGATTAAATGACATGCTCTCTGTAAAGCTCTTGCAACAGCACCACATAGACTCAATAAATGTTAGTAACTTCTGAAATATCTTCCAGACAATAAGGACTGGTGTTCTGTTGCAAGACCCAAAGTTGTCATAAAGCCAAATGTCAAAGGGATGAAGAGATTCAGTGAACAGATAATTCATCGGTGCAGTCAGGGATGTGGGAAAAATAAAAACGAAGTCTGAAGAACACATTCAGAAAGGAGAAAGCTTTTTATGTCTATCAATCCACCTGATTTTGACTCTTCCATTCATCTTGCCATGCAATTTTTTCCTTAGAGAGGTATCTTAGTAGTGTCTTAAAACGTTATACCTGCACTATGAATTTAATTCAGAAGTTCGATTTCTCTACTTGAAAGCACATGCATACTGCATAATTTGAAAGGCTTTGCCAAGATCATTTTGGCTCAGGTGAAATTCTGTTCATGGTGATGTCTTAAGGTAGTTTGGAGTGAAAACCATGTAAAAACCACAATACAATGTGTTATATAAGTAAAGCCAAGATTGTGTCAAGCTTGGTTATAGATTTGAAAAACAGCGTATATATCATGTCCAAACATTCCTCAGAAGAAATCACTTTTGCCTAAGAAGAATGTTTTACATTCTCCTTTAAAATAATGGGTAAAGTGAGGTAAGGAACACAAAACACTATGCTTCATGCAAAGCAAAGTTACTTTTTGTGAATAGATTCTCTGCAGAAAATATAATTTACTCCTGATTCATTGAAAACTCACCTGTACATTAAAGTTTTGTCATAATTATGACTAACTTTAATACAAGTTGCTAAGTATTGATTTATGTATCTAAAATAAGTAGGTTGAAGATTTCATCTAATATAGAATTTACTAAAGAACAACTACCGTGTTGCCGGCATTGTATAGTCATTAATTTATTCTCCTATAAAATAGGGGTAATAACATTTATGCCCCCAAATTGTGCTTCATTTATGGGATTATTGTCCTCTGTCTGGGATGTATGTATGTGTGTATATGTGAGTCTTTGTATTAAAGAGAGATTTCATTACCTTCTCAACCTTTTTCATGCAAAGTCAATAACTCAGTAGATGTCCATTAATTACAAAAAAAAAAGAGTTAGCATATGTTATGGATATTTACTAAGGAGTCCAAACACTAAATGAAATTGCATGCAACATTTTTAATATGTGTATTTTCTCAAAAATAGCTTCATGATTTTCCTTAGAGTTTTAAAAATCCTTATACACAAATGTTAAGAATGAGTGATACAGATCAGATGCAACAGTGTTTCTCAACTATTCTTCAACCCTGATACACAGTAAAATATAGATTTTACATGATTCCCTAACGTGTATGTGCATGTGTGCACATACACTACACACAGAAACACACCTGAAACAAGTTTCCAAAACAATTCTAACCCTTTCAAATTGCAGTGCACTCTGAAACATTTCTAAATATTAAGTAAAAGAGTCAATCCCATCTTGCAGAGTTTTGCACCTCAATAACTACAACTCCTGGTACTTTATCACAATTAAGGCAAGACTGGTAGGCAATATAGAAATCTCACATACATCATGGCATTCCTGACACCACCACATTCTTGCAGATTATGCTGTCAATCATAATATGCAGTGAGGGCAAGAAACCCATTTCCTACAGTGGCCTTGTCACTGAGCAAATCCTGATAACTATTTATGAGCAGCACAGGCCACGCAGAGGCTGAGAGACAGGAGACTGAGGACTTAATTGGTTCAAGTGCAGCAGACCTCATTAAATCCCATTCTCTTTCTTTACACGTTAGCATAAGAAGGCGACCTGCTTTCTTCATGGTCTGGGTATCATAATTATTACTTTAATTAAGAAAAGTTAAGGCTAATCTTCCTTGATTTTTCAATTACAACACAGTGCGCCACTGTTTCTGAGTATACAGAGCCTGAGCCTTGGAGGAGTAGCTAGAAGCTCTCTGATGGGACGGCCAGAGCCCTGCAAGCCAATGACAAAACGCTTTCTGTTAATACCTCCCTTTGGTACATTTGTGCCACAATACATGATCTTTTTGTTCCACTCTTTACCATTTGTGGTTCTTTTCATCGATGAATTAATATTGGGAGAAACCAAAAAGTGCCAATTAACCTTCCCAATATAGCAAAAGTGGATTTATAATAGTAAATTGGCTTTTACCCCAAATTACTTACTGTATCTCAGGGCCTGAGCTTATAAGCCTTATGCTTATAAAAATTCATTCAGTAGGCATAACATCTTTTTGTTGTTCAGTTGGTCTGTTATGTCTGACTTTTGTGACCTCATGGACTGTGGCACGCCAGACTTCCCTGTCTTTCACCATCTCCCAGAGGTTGCTCAAACTCGTGTCCATTAAGTCAGTGATGCCATCCAACCATCTCATCCTCTGTCGGCTCCTTCTCCTGCCTTCAGTCTTTCCCAGCATCAGGGTCTTTTCCAATGAGTCAGCTCTTCACATCATGTGGCCAAAGTACTGGAGCTTCAGCTTTGGCATCAGTCCTTCCAATGAACATTCAGGACTGATTTCCTTTAGGATGGACTAGTTTGAGCTCCATGAAGTCCAAGGGACTCTCAATAGTCTTCTCCAACATCACATTTCAAAGACATCAGTTCTTCGGCACTCAGCCTTTTTCACTGTCCAGCTCTCACATGTGTATATGACTACTGGAAAAACCAAAGCTTTGACTCTAAGGACCTTTGTCAGCAAAGTAATAAGCTCTTATTGGTCACATTTCATCCCTCATGGGGCTCATGTTCTGGCCTTTGATGTGTGGCTCTGTTGCCTGTGTTGCTGGCGGGCCCAGGGATGTCTCCTACGTGAACAGTGGTAGCTGCTGGCATCACCGCTGCGGCCGTTCACGGGGCCATGACTCCTTCCACAGCCCACCTAGGTCCTTCAGTTCCCTTCTTTCCTGCCCTTCTGGGTGCTACAATCCCTGCAGTTTGCCATGCAGGTAGCCCCTTTCCTTGCAGAAATAGCGGGAGTCAATTCAGCCCCTGCCTATGGGGGCAGTTCTTCCCTTCTCACTGCTTTCTTTGAGATGTGTCCAGCCTTCACTGTCTAACACATTAGCAGGAGATCTCCTATAAATTACACTTTCAGCCCTGTTTCTCCTTAGGCTGTCTGCGTGCGCACGCGCGCACGCGGCAATACTGGATTAAGAATATAATGAAGGCAAAGTCACCCCCACTACCCGCAGACCAGCAGTTCCCTCTGTCAACAGCAGCTCCTTACTGACTCTGTTCATCTTTCCCGTCCTCTGTCAGGTGGCAAGAGTTAGTCCTCCCTTATACACGGGGCCTCGGCTCTCCTGCAGGTCGCCGCCTGCAGCATCGCTCTCAGGATTCTTTCAGAGTGTGGGCAATTCCTAATCTCCCACTGGGGTTTTTTTCACAAAGAATCTCTCATTCAGGACATAAACAGCTGTCTGCCACAGTCCCCTTTCCTGGGTTGTTAGATGTTTCTGAGTACTTCACACACTCAAGCTGGGACTTCATTTCACGGATATGAATTTCTCCCATAATCTTCTGAACTGCTTTGTGACTTGGATAGTCTATGTTCAGTTTAAGGTGGTTAGAAAAACTGAGTCCCATAAGTTTCAGGTGAAACTTGAAATATCCAAATAAAAATGGGTAACTCTAAAGGGGACTACCCTGGAGATCCAGTGGTAAGACTCCAGGCTTTCAACACAGTGGGAGTGAGTTCAATCCCTGGTCAGGGCACTAAGAACCACAGGAAGTGGCGTGTGGCCAAAGAGTGAAAAAAAGAATTGTCAGCTGAGGTTTGTGTCCAGTCTTGTGTGCCTTGAATACAATGCCCCACTGTATACGACTGAAGATACAGTACATGTTTCACGCATGACAAAGACAGACAAACAGCACTCTCTTTATTGTTCAAATGTAATTGGCCTGTTTAACTTCCAGGTGTTTGGGGAAATACTTTCTTCAAGACGGCTACTCTCTCTAACTGGCTCTGTGTCTCTGCCCTTTCCCTTAACAGTTGTAGTTCCTTCCATTTTATGTGTACTCTAAAGAGTCCCAAATCTATTTCCTAAGCTAAGATTGCCCTCCTGAGCTCCAGAACACAATTCTAGTTACCTAATTGGCATATCCATGAGGAAAACTAGATGGACATCAAATTTATATGTCGAGGAGGACTATGCTTATTCTGTTCTCTCTTCTTGTTGCAAATATGTTGCTTCCATTAGTACCAGTTTTGGTTAATGTCATCCAGTCATCCAATTGCAGGATAGAACCATGATCAAAACTTCTCTGACTCTTTGTTTCCTTACTGTTTACATCAAATCAGTCCTCACATTTTGATTTTCTGCAAACATGTCTCCTTTTCTTTATGTCCATTTTACTGCACTGGTTTCAGACTCTATGACTCCTTATTCCATGCAATTTTTTTTCCAAATTGATGTTAATAACAAAGCATACTTAGTTAATGCCCCTTAATTTATCAACAGCCTTCTCTTGGCAGAAAAAGTGAAATATTCATAGGTGTGTCTTATATGCCTAGTGTTCTATTTGGCACATTATATTAAGTATTCTTGGTACTTAACTAGTCAACATCCATTCTCCTTCTGAATGACAGTATGATTCCTCCTTAGATAAAGTATGTTGGGATTGTAGTCAGGAACTTAACACTGCACTTGATAAAGGAATAAGCTCAGGAACCAAACTGGATCCACTGAGTATTACTGTCATGAAATCCTCAACAGAAGGAAAAAAAAAGAATAAATGAAAATCTGAAATTAATTAAGTTTCATCCATTCTGTGTGTGTGTTTGTTCTTGTTTTGTTTTTTGGGCCATATCCCATGGCTTACGGCATCCTAGTTCCCAGGCTAGGGATCAAAGCTGGGCCCTTGGCCATGAGAGTAGAGTCCCAACCACTGGACCACCGGGGAATCCCCAGATTTCATCCATTTTAGATTCAGGCCCTGAACCCCAAAAAAGTATTTCTGTTATGAGACCATTTCCTCCTTTAGTTCTTCCTCCCTACTTCTCCAGCATTAGCTTGGTTTTTACTTGCTTTACATCTGATTCTTCAACCTCTTAATTTTATGAGCAAAGAACATCCTTTCTAAAGTTTCGACAGTTTACTCAAAGCTATAGATTAATGAGACCAAACTTGGTTTCTACCATTTGCAACAAAGAAGCATAACCTATCTATCTAAATGTAATGACTATTATTAAATTAATGCATGAAAAGATGAAAGAAAATCAGCCAAAGCATTCCTATTTTAACTCTGATTCTCCTTAAATTTACTGAGATTAAATAATCCCTCTCTTCTCTTCAATTATTCTGCTCCAAACACACTAGATCTCTTAATATTTTTTTAAATATATGAATGTTATTACCAACTCACAATGTTTTTATTCTCTGCCTGAAAAGCTTTTTCATTATAGGGGACTGGAATGCAAAATAGGAAGTCAGGAAACACCTGGCATAACAGGCAAATTTGGCCTTGGAGTACAGAATGAAGCAGGGCAAAGGCTAAACGAGTTTTGTCAAGAGAACACACTGGTCATAGCAAACACCCTCTTCCAACAGCACAAGAGAAGACTCTACAGGTGGACATCACCAGACGGTCAACACCGAAATCAGATTGATTATATTCTTTGCAGCCAAAGATGGAGAAGCTCTATACACTCAGCAAAAACAAGACCGGGAGCAGACTGTGGCTCAGATCATGAACTGCTTATTGCCAAATTCAGACTAAAATTGAAGAAAGTAGGGAAAACCACCAGACCATTCAGGTATGACCTAGATCAAATCCCTTGTGAGTATACAGTAGAAGTGACAAATAGATTTAAGGGACTAGATCTGATAGACAGAGTGCCTGATGAACTATGGACAGAGGTTCGTGACATTGTACAGGAGACAGGGATCAAGACCATCCCCATGGAAAAGAAATGCAAAAAAGAAAAATGGCTATCTGAGGAGGCCTTACAGATAGCTGGGAAGAGAAGAGAAGTGAAAAGCAAAGGAGAAAAGGAAAGATATTCCCATCTGAATGCAGAGTTCCAAAGAATAGCAAGGAGAGATGAGAAAGCCTTCCTCAGAGATCAATGCAAAGAAATAGAGGAAAACAAGAGATTGGGAAAGACTAGAGATCTCTTCAAGAAAATTAGAGATACCAAAGGAACATTTCATGCAAAGATAGGCTTGATAAAGGACAGAAATGGTATGGACCTAACAGAAGCAGAAGATATTAAGAAGGGGTGGCAAGAATACACAGAATAACTGTACAGAATAGATTTTCACGACCCAGATAATCATGATGGTGTGATCACTCACCTAGAGCCAGACATCCTGCAACGTGAAGTCAAGTGGGCCTTAGAAAGCATCACTACGAACAAAGCTAGTGGAGGTGATGGAATTCCAGTTGAGCTATTTCAAATCCTGAAAGATGATGCTGTGAATGTGCTGCACTAGATATGCCAGCAAATTTGAAAAACTCAGCAGTGGCCACAGGACTGGAAAAGGTCCGTTTTCATTCCAATCCCAAAGAAAGGCAATGCCAAAGAATGCTCAAACTACTGCACAATTGCACTCATCTCACATGCTAGTAAAGTAATGCTCAAAATTCTCCAAGCCAGGCTTCAGCAATATGTGAACCGTGAACTTCCAGATGTTCAAGCTGGTTTTAGAAAAGGCAGAGGAACCAGAAATCAAATTGCCAATATCTGCTGGATCATCGAAAAAGCAAGAGAGTTCCAGAAAAAACATCTATTTCTGCTTTATTGACTATGCCAAAACCTTTGACTGTGTGGATCACAATAAACTGTGGAAAATTCTGAAAGAGATGGGGATACCAGACCATCTGACCTGTCTCTTGAGAAACCTGTAGGCAGGTCAGAAAGCAACAGTTAGAACTGGACATGGAACAACAGACTGGTTCCAAATAGGAAAAGGAGTACGTCAAGGCTGTATATTGTCACCCCACTTATTTAACTTATATGCAGAGTACATCATGAGAAACGCTGGGCTGGAAGAAACACAAGCTGGAATAAAGATTGCCGGGAGAAATATCAATAACCTCAGATATGCAGATGACACCACCCTTATGGCAGAAAGTGAAGAAGAACTAAAGAGCCTCTTGATGAAAGTGAAAGAGGAGAGTGAAAAAGTTGGCTTAAAGCTCAACGTTCAGAAAACTAAGATCATGGCATCTGGTCCCATCACTTCATGGGGAATAGATGGGGAAACAGTGGAAACAGTGTCAGACTTTATTTTTTTGGGCTCCAAAATGGTGATTGCAGCCATGAAATTAAAAGACTCTTACTCCTTGGAAGGAAGGTTATGGCCAACCTAGATAGCATATTTAAAAGCAGAGACATTACTTTGCCAACAAAAGTCCGTCTAGTCAAGGCTATGGTTTTTCCAGTGGTCATGTATGGATGTGAGAGTTGGATGGTGAAGAAAGCTGAGCGCCGAAGAATTGATGCTTTTGAACTGTGGTGTTGGAGAAGACTCTTAAGAGTCCCTTGGACTGCAAGGAGATCCATCCAGTTCATCCTGAAGAAGATCAGTCCTGGGTGTTCATTGGAAGGACTGATGTTGAAGCTGAAACTCCAATACTTTGGCCATCTCATGCGAAGAATTGACTCATTGGAAAAGAGCCTTATGCTGGGAAGGATTCAGGGCAGGAGGAGAAGGGGACAACAGAGGATGAGATGGTTGGATGGCATCACTGACTCAATGGATATGGGTTTGCGTAGACTCCGGGAGTTGGTGATGGACAGGGGGGCCTGGCGTGCTGCAATTCATGGGGTCGCAAAGAGTCAGACACGACTGAGTGACTGAACTGAACTGAAAAGCTTTACCTGGCATTTTCTCATTGTTCTCTTCTTAGCTTCCAGGGTTGCCATGTATAGCTATGAAATGGGACCACTGCATGAAGGCAGTGGGCTGAGAAGTGGTATAGTATAAAATCTTGCTCAAACATGGGGCACTGAGAAACCAATCCCAGTGCAGGGGTGGGTCCCACAGACAAAGGGGTATCTTTGGTAATTTACTCACAGGCATAGTATGAACTAGCAGATCTATTCATTCTTTTTCATTATCTACTATAAATAATGTCTAAAAGAGACCTTCTCTGCCCACCACTGTATCTAAAATTGTCCCCATCCCCACAACCATCTCTGCTTCATTTTTTCAAAGTACATATCACCTCTTGCACTTCCATGTACTAAGTTTGTTGTCTGCTACCTCCCACTGAACTGTAAATCCACGCAAACAGATCCCATCTGTTATATTCACTGCCGTAACCCCAGGACTTAGAATAGTGTCTTTAACACAGTTGGAGCTTAATCAATACTTACTCAATAGAATAAGTGATCAGAAATAAGGCACTTAGATTTAAACCTCAGGTTACTAGTTATTCAGTAAGCCTCTTTAATCTTGATGAATAGCAATTTCAGCAGTAATTAATAAATGTACAGATTATGATATATAACAGCTAGAATTAGTGTCAATTTGTAAGTACTGCAAACTTAAATAATGCAGTAGTTTAATGACTTTCTCACACCATATACAAAAATAGAGTTAAAATGGATTAAAGACTTAAATAGAAGACCTGAAACCATAAAACTCACTGGAGGAGAACATAGGCAATAAACTCTTTGACACTGGTCTTTGCAATATGCTTTTGGATGTGTCTCCTTAGGCAAGGGAAACAAAAGCAAAAATAAACCAATGGGACTACATAAAACTAAAAAGCTTTTGCACAGCAAAGACTATCAACAAAATGAAAAGGTGACCTACTGCATGGTAGAAGCAATGATTCATCTGATAAGTGGTTAAAATCCAAAATATACAAAGAACTTATACAACTTAACATCCAGAAAAAAAAAAAAACTGATTAAAAAATGGACAGAGGACTGCATAGATAATTTATAAATACTGCAAACTTCAATAATATACATGTATGTATATGTACATAGTACCTGGTGTATGTGTACTTTAGCATCATAGAGTTCTTTTTGGAAGTGACTTTCTCCATAAAAATGCCCAGCAACCACCACCACAAAACCAAATCTGTAATGTGTAATGTGCTACAGCTCTAGGGTGCTTACCTAACTCTCTAAGTTATGTGATATCAACTGGTCAAACCAACACACTCTTCAGGAAAGAAAACTGCCATAAGCACAGAAACTCCCAAGAGCTTCATCTCTAAATACATATCAGGGTGTTTCTATGTTTCAGACTACAATACACTGATTTTTCCTTTTTTGTTTTTTGCTTACGACATTTCCGTTTATAAAAATGTGTGACACTCCCTAGTAAAATTCTATTAGAATTCACGTCATTAATCATTTTTTTCCCCACAATGATTAACATTAGCTTTCCTTTTGAAAATAACTCTTTTAACTTGTCAAACCTTCCAATGTCTGATGGTTCTGTCATTAGTCCAGAGTACTAATAGCTACTTAGGGTTTGCCTATTGCTATATTTGACCCTCAAAATATTCTGTCAAACCCAACTAGAGATTCTTCTAATATATAAGGCAACATGAATAAAAAATCCCAAATCTGCTTCTTAGCAGTTGAATGACTCAACGTTCTTCCTGTGAGCCTCACAGCATTGCCTATAAACTGCAGGAAATAAATCACGATGTCTATGAAAGATGTGGGAGTTCAGTCTTAGGCTCTTCACTGTTAGATCAATCAGCCAAGTCACTCCAAGGGGTCAGTTGAGGCTGAGTGTTGGTTCACTGGTACAATCATATACATGAGTCCTTAACTCTATAGTATACTCAGTCTCCGAGTCTGTGATTTCCTTACTCTAGAAATAAATTGGAACATTTGTATATCATTACAAGTCATAAGGTGTCTTCTTAAAGTCCGTTCCATTTTCTGGTTAAATTCCAGATA
Source organism: Okapia johnstoni (assembly GCA_024291935.2). Lineage (NCBI taxonomy): Eukaryota > Metazoa > Chordata > Mammalia > Artiodactyla > Giraffidae > Okapia > Okapia johnstoni. The sequence goes on along the minus strand of CM044325.1, from coordinate 8,861,841 downwards.
ATGGAATTCTATGATTCTCTTTCCTTTGGTTTAAATAGGAAGCAGAAGTAAAATGGAAAAGAAAAATAAATGAGCAGCAACAGGACAAGGAAAGGAAAGAAAGGAAAGTTGAAGCTCAGTGTGAGCCCTGAGAATTGCACTGCTATTTCCACAGAACTGATGAAACTCTATTTGATTTCAACCAAGCAAGAGTTTCTTATAAAAGTCTCTGAATTCAGGAGAAAGAAAAATGAAGGTAAACTCAGGTTTCCTTAATAAAACCATGTGCTCAGTGGCTCAGTCATGTCTAACACTGTGGCCCCGTGGACTGTAGTCCACCAGGTTGCTCTGTCATGGGATTTTCCAGGCAAGAACACTAGAGTGGGTTGCCATTTTCCACTCAAGGGAATGAAACCATGTTGAAGTCTTATTCTCTCTGTGAAGGAAAAAAATATCATCTTTTCAAAAAAATCATCTTTGAAAAGACAAACTATTTCAAAGAATTGCATATTAAAATACCACTTTGATAGGAAAAATGCCTAGCTAAGCAAATGAGAATGCTTCTTTATACTGAAAGAAAAAGACATTTTTCTAAATACTGTACAAGTGATGATTCTTAGTATGACTTCTACTTCTTAAAGTACTGATCAAAATCAATTTTTGAGTAGAATACTTATAGAATACTTGTAGAGCCTTATAATACTTTAAGCTAGAATGAATTAGAATATCAGTAAAATCATTAAAAGATCAATAATAAAGCTTTAATAATGATGGGGCATTCTCCTCTACATGTTTCCATGTCCTAAGACGTATTATTAAGGTACACTTCATCTGGATCAGGTTTCAGTACTGGACCAGCAATAATAGCTATACTCTAACAATAACTCTTCAGAAAAGACCCTGATGCTGGGAAAGATTGAAGGCAGGAGGAGAAGAGGACAACAGAGGACGAGATGATTGGATGGCATCAGCGACTCAATGGACATAAGTTTGAACAAGCTCTGGGAGATGGTGAAGGACAGGGAAGCCTAGCAAGCTGTAGTTCATGGAGTCACAAAGAGTCAGACACGACTGAGCAACTGAAATGGTGGAAATGTTCAAAAGGGCCCCTTCTCTCAAAATGTCTATATACTAGCTGGCTGTTTTAGCAGCTTTACCCTGTCTATTAATGGCATTCAAGCAAGTGAGCTGAAAAAGGCCTTTTAGTCCACAATGCTTTTGTGTCCAATTAAAACCACTCCTCACAGAATGAGAAATAAAAGGCAGCTATTTGCGTGTTGTTCTCTGCAGCCTAATTTGTTTTTACAGATCAACATTAATCTGCTTTTCTTTGGTTGGCATCATGCAGTTGTTTGCAAATGCCAATTAGACATGTTGGTTTCATTTGTCAATCTAGAAAATAATTAAAAGGGAATAATATTTCTGGGGAAAAGTGCATTATTGTTAGTTGGACACTCTTGCTTTGATATTTCAACTACAATCCTCTCAGAGGGTTGTTTTTTAAAACATTTCACATTTGATGCCCTGCCTCTTCCCCTCATCTGGAATTTCCCCCTTTCAGATCATTTAAAGTCAAAATAGACAGAGCCTGGCAGTGCAGCTGGGGGGTTACCTTATGGGGGGAGGGACAAGAATGGAAACAAAGCCTCTAGAACCCTGGCCAGTTCTTCAAACTCCTACTACTTTACACACCCATTTGCATAGTGCAAACACCTCTGTGTTACAAATGTCATACTTTGCTGGTTTTGCCTAGAGATTTAAAACTTTGAACTTCCAGTGTCAGAGAGATTTTAACATCCTCCCTGACAACAGTTGGAATGTACTTCATGTTTTACCATTCTCGCTTTTCTTCCCAGTTGAAAGCTTTGACCTATTTTAGATGTTTGTTTCTCCTTCACGCCCCACTTTCAAACAATTGTCAAATCGTATAAAATTGATGACTAACTGGCTCATTCAGCACGTGAAGTGTCAGTACCTAACATGTGTTAGATGCTCTGGGACTCACTGAGTCCAATGATAAAACTAGAAGTTTCTTCCTTCGAAGATCTTACTCACCGATTCTCCACTCAAATTCTTCAGCCTAAGTTTCAGGCTGTCTGTCTTGTCCCTGGATCCAACCTAACTCCCTTCAATATAATATCAACTATCCAGTATCACCTCTAAACACAAACCAATCACATCAATCTATTTAAAATCTCTAAATGCACCCTCAAGCATCTCGGTATTTTACTCCATTACTTACATGTGGAGTATTTAATTCCACAAACATTTAATACAACTTAAATCATGTTAAGCAAAGTGATTGAGATATAAAGATACATCAGATATGGTCTCTACTCTAATGGACTCCTTTTCATTGATAAAGGCATACCAGTAAACAAAAGGCCCCAGAGCAGTGAAAGTGCAGAGAGTATATAAGTAGCACTTGAGAGAAATCCAAACTTCCTTTCTACCTGCCAAAATGTTACCTAGCTTTCAAGTACAGGTTGCAAACTTTAGAATCTATAAAACTCTGTTAAGATGTCTGGGACTTCGCTGGTGGTTCAGTGGTTAGGAATCCACCTTGCAATACAGGGGATGCATTTGATTGATCCTTGACTGGGAAACTAGATCCCACATGCTGCAAGGCAACTAAGCCTGTGGACCTCAGTCAGTTACTGAGTCCACACTCAACTACTGAGACTGCACCCCACAACCAGAGAGTCTGTGTGCCACAACAAAAGATCATGCATGATGCAACCAAGACCTGACACAGGCAAAGACACAAATAAGTAAATAAAAAGATGTCAAATTACTACATTCATCTCTGTTTCCTAATTTCTTAGTAAACTTTATGTTTATTTATAACATTGATCTCTGCCTTAAATGGTTTTTTATATTTTATTCTTATTTGTTGTGACTCCTCCACAGATGCAAGATTCGTTAGGGCAGAGGTTTTGTATTTACTTGTTTATTTAATCACTCACGCACTTGACAATTACAAATTTGGTACCTGTCATTGATTACCCCCTCTATTCACACACCCTGTGCTTACAACAGTGCTTGATTCATGATAAGGCTTCATTAAGTGTTTGATTGTTTAACAGATGAAATAAGGGAACAAAACTCCCTTCAGATGCATTATAATTTCTCCCTTCTGTTCTCCACCTGAACTTTGTTTCCCTTCCCCCAACTTCTTTTTGATATTGTATTTTATGTTGCATGTATGTGTTTGTGAAAGTCGCTCAGTCGTGTCCAAGTATTTGTGACTCCATGGACTATATAGTCCATGGAATTCTCCAAGCCAGAATACTGGAGGTGGTAGCCGTTCCCTTCTCCAGGGGATCTTTCCAACCTAGGGACTGAACCCAAGTCTCCCACATTGCAGGTAGATTCTTTACCAGCTGAGCCACCAGGGAAGCCCTTCTTTTTTTTTTTTTTTTTATGCTGCATGAGTATGTCTCAATCACTAAACCATGATCCCTGGAGGAGAGGGAGCATGGCATTCATAGCTACAATCTCACATAGTGTCTAACTTATTGCAGATACTCTAACAGTAGAAATGAATGGCCAGGAATATCAAGATGAAATTTTAGATCTATTTCTTTATGGAATGAATTTAGTTAGTTTTTATCCCCATTGACTGTATTTTCCTATCTGGAATCCCACAGGCTTTGCCACTGAGCCCTTATATCTCATGCAAACATGACTGTGCCAAGTAGTACACAGGTAATCTTTTCTGAAGCAAACCCAAAGCACAAAACTCAGAATTCATAGAAAGGAGGGAAACTAATCAGTTTTAAAAGATTTACTCTAGCAGATGCTTCATTGTGAATTGTAGCTCTTGTTCTTTTACAGAAGATAATCTAGTATGACCAAAATATGTTTCAACTCATCAAAATAGAATATTAATTTTTTTGCACAGGTTTTAAGAACACAAATTATCTTTAAATAAGTATATCTGAAAAATCTCTTCCTTCAAATTCACTCTCTTCAAGGACATTCAGTGGGAAAAAAATATCAGTCTCCAGGAGCTATGATCAAAAAGCTAAATATAGTAGGAAAAAAAAAATTTATCTTTGCGAGGGGATTAACAAGCAAGTGTGAGCGTTTGGCATTGTTGGGGATTTCTATACTGGTCTCTGTCATCAGTTTCCATTCACTCTTAAGAACATGCAGATAGCCGAGGACTGAACAAGAGGATAATTAATAGTGGAAAGAAATGTGAAGGACCTATCAGTTTAAGACAGTGGGAATTATTCTACTCATTCCATCCAGGTCTCCTTTCCTGTAGCCTTGTCATGGCTTATCCAGGTGTTCAGAACTTTAGGGCTGCCCAAGAAGGTCTTGGCTCCAATTCATAGACAGAAAGAAGATTTCTAGCATTTACTGATCATAGCATTTACTGTAGGCCTTTAACAAACATCCTTTTCTTGAATCTTTAAAATAATCCAATGCAATAGTCACATTAAACAGAGAGGCACAGAGGTATAGACTGGAGAAAAGAAACCGAGACACAACAAAGAGAAAGAATGTGAATACACACGGCGTCAAAAGAAGAATACAGACGATCCAAAGTGAGCCTCAGACAGAATTAAAATTACATCTTAAAGGACAAATAAAACTGAACTTAGTTCCATCTAAGTTCTTGACATTATACAAAGCACTGAGAATACAAAATAGGAAAAACAAAGCTTGCATAAAAGATGGATCCTGGACTTGAATTCCAGCTCCTTTAAAAACTAACTATTGACCTCAGGCACATTGCTTAACACCAAATTTCCTAGAGTCAGATTCTTCATCTGTAAAACTGAGACAGCAATACCCCTACCAAAGCTCATTACTAGAATAAAAGCAAATAACATCCAATTAAAGGTGTCTGTGGCACATGTCAAATAAATTGTGGCTAGTATCAAAATTTTGATAGATTAATATGTCTAAAATGAGACAGAATGTTTTAAAATGGCAAAGATATCTACCTTATGTAAATATTTGATTCTCAAAGTTATCAAACATAGGAAATGGATAGCATTCCTTCATTAATCTCTATTTCATTGATTTTGCTTGACCTTACACAGGGAAAACATCAGATGCAGAAAACAGATTCTTACTTGAGCTTTTATAAGTCTTTACTCTTACCAAGATTCTACATAAAGACATAGCCATGTTCTTGAATAAATCATGAGATGAGAAGAATTCACAAGAAAGCACAGTTCATTATTCACTAAATTCCTTCCCTTTGGGACAAGTCCCATATATATCAGCCATATCCCTGAAGACATTCATCTCATATAACTTTTAATAAAAATTGCCCATGACTGTCTATACCAGGAAAGAGGACAAATGAAATGCAAAGATTGTTTTGCAATTTCTTGCATCAATGCACCAGAATCTTTTAGAAGCTAGAAACCAAACAGTAAAAAGCAGTTTCCTCCATCTAACAAGATTCTTTTTTTCAGCTCCTTTGGCCTAGTTTAATATCAAAGAGATTAGGAGTTGAGATAGTAAAATACTGCCATGACCCAAACTCTTATTAAAACTCTCTCTCTCCATTCTTCCACTACAGGAAATAAACAATTGCATGCAAGTTATGTTTTAAACCACAAATGTTCATAACAGTTTGAGCCACACAAATGCACTTTGCACCTGGAGTGATGGCCATTTTTACTAGAGTAGGCTTGACTCTCTTCCCTACAGAAACTTTGAGTACAAAATATATAACTCAGAATTCTACACACAGCATCAGAGTGTATCTAATGATGAAGGGCATTTCCTATTGATTGAGTAACAGTTCTTAAAAAGTAACCTGCTGGACTCCAATCTCAGTGAAGTTCAAACAAATGTGTTTTAACTGAGAGAAAAAAAAAAAAAAAAACCTGAAGCTTAGAATAAAAAAAAATTCTGGTGGAAGACCAAATATATAACACAATAGCACCATAACTTCAGGAAATATTCCCTAAATACTTGTTAAATAGAAAGGAGACGTTTACAAGGGAAAGGTAATTTAAATGTAACTAACACTTTTTATGGGCTACATTATTCTATTTAATTATCATAATAATTCCATGGAATAATTTTTGTTCATTTTTTTTTTCACAGAAAGGGAAAACTGTGGACAAAAACACTAGGTTTCCCAATCCTACACAGGTAAATTGGTAGAAGCAAAACAGGCATTCTGATTTTTGTAAATTTTCACTTTTACATAGATTTTACATAAAGAAATGACCCTATTCTTGATTAAATCATAAGACTAGATAAAATTAACAAATTAAATTCTATATTTTAATATTCTTTTTTCTTTTTGTGGCATTTTTGTACAAACTGGGTAAACGATTAACACAAAAATATACAGGACATGAGACCTACTCTGAATTTCTAAATCCTTGGTCACAAATAAGAAGATCTCAAACAAAAGTCAGATTTGGCTTCTAGTGTTAATTTTGGTTAGGGGACTTTCTGCTTAGGCCTCTTGCTTGAATTTGCAAAATTTGGTAAAAATTTTTGTAAATTTTTAAGAGAAAGGGTTAACTTAGATAAGGAAGCATTGGGCTACAGCAGTTTTGTCTTCAGAGCATTAATCCAAAGTCAGAGACCCAGGACCAAATATTCCTCAACTAGTTATTAGTAATGAAGTTACTACCTGTAAGTTTCGGTTTCCTCCTTTGGACAATAAAATAACAGTAAAGATGAGCTCATAGTATTGTTGTGGAAATCAGATGAGAAAATTTCTAGACGTTTTTAAGGCGAGTCCCTCAGAGGCAGCACACACTCAGTAAATGTTAGCTAACACTTTTGAATGGATGGCGGTTTAGTCGCTAAGTTGTGTCCGACTCTTGCGACCCCATGGACTGTAGCTTGCCAGGCTCCTCTGTCCATGGGATTCCCCAGGCAAGAATATTGAAGTGGGTTGCCATTTTCTTCTCCAGGGGATTTTCCCAACCCGGGAATCAAACCTGGGTCTCCTGACTGCAGGCAGATTCTTTACTGACTGAGCTACAAGGGAAGCCCACTTTTGAATGGAATCTGCATGCTATTTTTGACTACACTCAATGCTCTTACTCATTACGGTCAAGGTTTCCAGAAGAAATAAAAGTAATCCAGTAACTCTGAAGCTATGATTGGGTCTACCTCACCATTAACCACTCCAGTTTCAGCAGATGTCTTAGAAGCACTTTTTCAGAGAAGAAATACATGGCAAGATGGACATAAAAAAGATCTGTAAAAGAGGTAAAAGCAGCAGCTTTACCTGTATGTGAAGGTGCTGGTGTTATCTTGCAACAAGGATTGAAGGCAAGCTAGGTGTGAAAGTGTGACTGTAATAATATGTTAGGTGAAGGTGCTACTAAAAAATTAGCACAAATACCAGAGGAAATGACAGCTCTCTGGGGTGAACTAAGAATGACCTGGCTCTTTGGAAGAGAATTTAAAATATGCAGTAAATACTTTTGATTGTGAAAAATAGCTCAAAAATGAAAGGCAGGCTATCCAGCTCACCGGGGACCATACCCGGTCATCAGAAACTCATTTGCACCAAGAAGCATAAAAGGACATTCCTACTACGTCCATTTTTGGGGTGAGGCTCTGTACTTTCCCAGAACTTGATATTTCTTTCATAATCTTCCCCAAATTACAGTCTTTTAATGAACACTATTTTTTCTCAGAATAATGTTAAGTTCCACGAGGTTCAGGATCATGCCTCCTTTCATCCTTATTAGCATGACTTAAGGGCATTTTCATTTCTTAAGCACTTTTCTTAAAAGTGTCCCATGTTAAAAATCACATCAAATTCTCAATTATCAAACTTATGAAGAAGCACCACATACAGAATTAATAAAAGCCTACAGTAAATGCCTATATCAATCTTCCTTTTTATTTTATCTTAGATAAATGCCAGAAAATCTCCTCTTCCCTCTTTGAAAACAAATCTTCCAAATTACAGAGGTGACCACTCTCTGACTCCTGGCATCATAGATTAGATCTGCCTGACACTGAACTTCACGTAACAAAATTAAACAATATGTATTCAGGGTCATCAGATCACACTTTGAGAAATGCTGTGGTAGATATATAAATATCTTTATAGACATCAGCAAAGGATTACAAAGTTGGTGTATCTTTTTCATTTCCACTTATAATTTGTGTTACAGTTTTCCATATTTTTGCCAGAATTTGATGTTGCCAGTGTTTTTTTATATCTTCTTTTGAGTGTGAAATGGTATTTCTTTGTATATTAATATTTTTCTAATGACTAATGATGCAGAGTGCATTATATTGAGTTTAATAGCTATTTCGATCTCTTCTTTCATAAATGTTTATTCAAGTTTTTGCATATATTTTTAAAAAATTGGGTTGTATTTTTTATTACTAACTTGCATGAGGTTTTAAAAATGTATTCTGGATATAGTCTTTTTTTTTTTTTTTCCCACCACTCTGGGAGGCTTGCAGGATCTCAGTTCCCAGATCAGGAATTGAACCCAGGCCACAACAGGGAAGGACTTACCAGGTGGCACTAGTGGTAAAGAATCCACTTTTCGATGCAGGAGACATAAGAGATGCGGGTTCGATCCCTGACCCAGGAAGATCCCCTGGAGAATGAAATGGCAACCCACTCCAGCATTCTTGCCTGGAAAATCCCACAGCTAGAGGAGCCTGGTGGGCTACAGTTCATGGGGTCTCAAAAGAGTCAGACATGACTTAACAACTTATCACATGGCAGAGAAAGTGCCTAATTCTAACCACTAGGCAACCAGGGAACTCCCTGGATATAATCTTTTACAGAAGCATGTATTGAAAATATTTTCTTCCAGTCTGATTTGGTTGTTCATTTTCTTTATGCTGCTTTTGATAAGCAGAACATTTTCATTTTGATAGTCTGTTATTTTTTCCTCCCATGCCTGTGCTTTTATAACCTAATTATAAAAGCCTCGCCTGTCTGAAGGCTATAAAAATTATCTTCTATGTTGTCTTCTAGAATCTTTATGGTTTTAAATTTTATGTTAAGTCTATGATTCATTTAAAATTTCTATCCGTATATGAAGTGAGGTATGGGTTGATGTTGATTATTTCCCCCCTTACAAATATTCAGGTGGTCCAGCATAATTTGATGAAAAAAATTCTTTCCTCATTGTACTAATTTGTTGCTTTTCTTGAAAATCAAATCACTGTACTGCATGAGTCTATTTCTGAACTCTTGAGAATATGAACTTTTAAATAAAAAAATAATATTTCAATTCTTTGATCCAGCATTGCTTAGCTGTATGACCTTGAAAGACTGGCCTCATCTGTAAAATAGGAATAGTAGTATAGTAGCACATCTAAGTCACAAAATAGTGGAGAACATTTGGTAACACAGTTCTAGTTAACGTCCTAATCCAGAACTGTAAAATATTAACCTCAATTTTATTATGACTTTACTACTTTCATCACCACCATTACTGTTACCACTATCTTTACTAGAGACAATAGTGGCAAACCATTTAAATGAAAGCTAATCCAGAGTTTAAAGATAAAGTGATTTATCATGCTGTGTTTAAAAGAAAAACAGCAAGAACCATGCCTTTTAGAATGCGAATCCCAATTATAACATTATTCCAGTGGAGAAATTTATTTTCTAGAAAGCTCTTTTGCATAGTTTCCAGATAAAACATACCGTACATGAAGATTGGGGCCATAATCTAAATATATTTTCTTAGCATAGATATTTTGTAGAGAAATATAGCCATCTCATCTTTTGCTTTGATTGAGTAATTCAAGTTTTAATTTAAAATATTCTAGAATAAAAGGCATGTTGATAACCTGCTTGGTGAGAGCTCAGAAGTGATATGGTGTTATACTTTTATTATCTAAGATTTGGACAATCATCTTGATCTAATTTTTTCATGCTCACCAATGCCTGGTTTTCCTGAAAGAGGCACATCCCTAATGGAACAGAAGGTTCACTGAAGCTTTGTACCCTCCGTTTATTTTTCAGAGAACACTGACACCAGTAAATCAAATGACTAATCTTGAATCTCAATAAATGTTATCTGTTGTGTCTCTATAACCATTCTGCATAACCACCACCATTCACTCCAATGATAGTATTAATCCTCCATTACTACTGACTCCAGGCTCTATGAATGACAACACTACTTTAAATATTAATGGTTTTTATTATATATCTACCCACTTTGTTATTACCATCATAGAATATTTTACTTCAGATGAGGTCTATTCTGCTATTCTTCATTAGCTATGTTAAGTTAAAGGGGCTTCTCTGGTGGTTCAGAGGGTAAAGAATCTGCCTGCAAATGCAGGAGACCTGGGTTCTATCCCTGGGTTGGGAAGATCTCCTGGAGAAAGGAATGGCAACCCACTCCAGTATCCCTAGGTCTATAATGCTATTTGCCATGCAGAGGCACTAAATACACCAAATTTAGATATTCAAAGATGTTCCCTCCAGTAATCACTAAGTTTTAATCCTCTGCTCCCTACACAGTCTTTCTAACCTCTTCCTAAGACCAGTTACAGATGACCTCCAATTAAAAGTTTGGTGCAAAAGCTTTTTTTACAGTTTATTTTATTATAAATAAGTGGTCTCTCCCATTATATTTGTTTCCTAGCCTACCATAACTAATCACCAGAGACTCGGTGGCTTAAAATAACAGACGTTTATTCTCTCCTGGTTCTAGAGACCAGAAGTCCAAATCAAAGTGTCTTCAGGGTTGAATATCCTTTGAAAGCAGTAGAAAAGAACACTTCCTTGCCTCTTCCAGCTTCCACTGTCTCCTGCATGCAGCATAAATCTCATCTCTGTGTCCATCTTCAAATGGCTTTTTCCCTCTGCATGTGTGTCTGTTCTTCTCATAATACTTGTCATTGGCTTTAGGACCCATTCAATTAATCTAAGACCTTCTCATCACAAGATCCTTCACTTAATTTCATCTCTAATGACCTTTTTGCTTAATAAGGTCACACTGACAGATACCCTGGGTTGGAATTCAGACATATCTTTTGGGACCCACAGTTCAACTTACAATACCACTGAAAAACCCAAATATATGTGAACTTATGCTTAATGACTACCAACATCTCTGCATCAAGTCACCTGATAACTGAGAGAGGAGTTGTAATTCACCTGATTCTTAACTGAGATGGAATAAACTGGGATAACTAAAGAGGAAAAAATACAGTGCTTGAAAAATGTACTCCAGCAAAATTGCTGTTTCAACATTTTTTTGGCCCTAAATACATGTGGAAATAATAAAATTTCAAGGAAAACAAGATAATTTTAGATATAATTCAAATGTACTTAGAGCAAAGAACGACACCTTTTCTTCCTAAAACAGGTTAATCAGGAAGTGAAGAGTCTTCAACAAACATGCTGAGTCTTTTGTTTCAGGAAAGCTTTGCTGGCCTAGCCCAGAAAAGAAACAGGCCTTTCCAAAGGGAATATTTACAATGAAGTCTGAATACTGTCTTAAGTTTACTTATATAGGGAATGTTAATAAAACTGCATATTATTTTTCATGTATTGTTATGGATTATGGTATTTTTATGGCATAAACAGATGTCCCAGGAAAGAAGTTCCAGTTTATAATATTGTACCTAGGGGCAATGAGTTAACTATTATCCAAAACCAATTAGAAAACAAATTTTGAAGTGCCTGTACTTTATTCTGTAGTGAAACAAGATGTGGCCATTTCTACTAGTCAGAGCACATAGGTGATTTCTAAAGTTTTATCAGGTTTAATTTATATTCTCTGTTTCTAGAGTTTTCCATTAAATGAGGAAACAAACTACGTTCATCAAATGTGCAACATGCCGTTGGGACCAGCTTTGAGAAACTCATTATCATTTTCTCACCAATCCTTAGCTCACAAAGTTCTCTTCTGTCTAGAGAATGTATCCACATGTTTCTGACCCTTATAGGTCCCAGTGATTCTTCCAGAAACAATTCACCTTGGGAAACTTTTCTGTGTAGCTTTTCTATTTAGATTCCTCCTCTCACCAATGAGTTTCCTTTCTTCTCAAATTCCACCAACTCCCACTGATAATTTTTAACCACTACAAAGAAAACAAACACATTTATTGACTATTCAAAGAAGTCTGCAGTACAAATATGAACACAATTTAGTTTTAGCCCCTCACTTAAAGGCCAGAAGCATGTCTTAAATTTCCATGTTTTCACATTAAACTACAATGAATAAAAATCACCCAATCAATATTGGATATTTAATCCAAAATAAATATGTGGTTATTTGAACATGCTCAATCGCAAATTGAAATAGGTATTTGTAAATCAAGAGCAAGTGAAGTGGGTGGGGAGAATAATTTAAATACAATCAACTGGTGCTTCTGGTAACTGTTGCATTGAAAGTTCTGCAGAAACTTAAATGAAGAATCACTACTCTCAACCCCCATCTTTCTCCTGACCCAGAAATAGAATTTCTTCAACAAAATAGAGATTACTGGGTAATATTTATGGTAAAGATTCTAAAGAAAGGAGCTCAGTTTCTGTGCAAATAGGGCTGAACTGAGAGTTGTACTGGGTTCTAGCTTTTCTTTTCTTTTTTTTTTTTTTTTATCATTAAAGCTTGGGAATCCAAGAAGGAAACTTGCTATTTTATTAGTAACTATACTCTTAGACTTAAAACAGTTCATAGCACAAACTAATCTCTGAATCAGGAAGGTAATAATGGAGGAAGATAGGAGAGGTGAGAAATAATGATCTTTGTCTCTGTGCATCTTTTACTGTATTTTTTTTTTAAGAAATTTGAAAGTAATTGGTTCTGTTCTAGTCTCTGTGATATGCTAGTTGCTGGATATGCAGAAATTAATAAAATAGAAAGCTTGCTCTTACGGCATTATAGTGATCAAAGTTAGGAGGGGAAATACAACATCAGTAACGCCTAGTACTTGACAGTTACTGCAACTGCCTCTTACCTCATTTCCTGCTTTCATCTTTTACTCCCCATAGCCTATTTTCAATACAGAAAACAGAAGCTACTTTAAGAATCAAGCCCGACAGAGCCACTCCCCTCCTTCAACCAACCAGTGGCCTTGCCATTGCAACTGTTTTCAATTCTAAATTCTTTAACAGAGCTTAGAAGTTCCTGCATGATCTGCCCCCTGTAGATTTTTTTGACCTCACTCAGAGTCTCTGCACTAGAATCTGCTGAAGCAGAGTCAGACAGGATTCTGTACTCCAGATTAAAAAATAAAAACTGCTACCTGAAAGACCCTGGAATAGCTATATATTTCCAAAAGGCATTTGTGAAACAGACTAGTTAAAATAAACATTTAAATGGAAACATTTAATGAAGAAATGTCAGAGAGTTTGAAGTCACTCTGATGGTCATAGCCCATACACATTTTTCTTAGAGAATGTCAAGTGGGGACAAAGCGTCCTGAGGATCCTGGCTACGTCCATACATATTCATTATACCTTCTAATTTATTATCATGTTTACCACCAAAGTTGCAGAGCCAATTACATGATATATCCCATCCCAAAGGGTTCTTCATCTTCCTGACTTGGCCAAGCACCAAAACAGAGCACATTAAAGAGAGGAACTGCAGTTGGCCATTAATATTTAACATCATGTAGAAAACTGGTGTTCCTTAAAACACAGACTGCTCACCCTTCAAATGAAAAATTAAATCTATTCTAGTCATTCTGCACTGACAATCAGAAACCCTGCACAGAGATCTTTTCCCCCAGAAGATACAAAGATTCAACATGGAAATGATTTTCTCACTGTGAATTTCTGCTAGGATATTCCTTCTCCCTTTCACTCTTCCAACAGAAAAAATAACAAAGCAGACCTCTCCCTGATTCTGTTTTCTGTTTCCACTTCAGTGAAATGAGATTGGGATAAATTAAGAACTGCTGGTGTCATAAAATGAATCTTCCTCAAAAATGATTAGCCCAATATATTACAAGTATGTTTTTTAGAATACTAATGTCATAAGATATCCTAGAAGAAAAGCAGTACTTTATAATCAAAACAGTTTGCAAAAATGCTACAAATAAACTTCCCTCTTAGAATTGGAGGACGTACTTTAGCTTTAAAAATTTTTCTTCAAAGTTCTGCAGTAAAGAATCTTATTTAACTTTGCTTAGCATAGCATTGTAAACTTGCTGAATACATTTAGACTATTTTTCAGATCATACTGATTGACAGTTTAAGTACAGACAGGCAATCTGACTGAAAATTTTGAGAACAGTATTCTAAAATTATAGAATAATAGTCAAAAAGTTCATCCTAAATTCTTAATCATATATTCTCAAAGTTAAAATACTGAGCTTATAACTAATGCCAGACACTAATGTCACCGGTGTGTAAATACCCAAAAGACTGAAAATTCTGTCCTCACCTTCAGGATTATAAAGTTGTCACACAAGAGAAGGACCAAAAAAAAAAAAAAGATATCAATTACTTTGAAAAAAATACATGTTCACAATTAATGGAAAGAACGCCACCTGTACCTACAGGGAAGAATCATTTACAACCTACCTTCTACATACTATGGTCATCTGTATGGAACTGCAGAGCCCATCTGAGAAAACTCAGACTGAAAGGCTTGAGGAACACTGATACTCAGTTGTTCATTATGAATACATTATATAAATTCCATTCTTCCAACCTTAAGAAACTATTTCCAACTTACTTACTGAACAATGCTGACTTGCTTAATAAAGGTGGGCATTTAAGCTGATTTTAGTAGAGCTACAGTAGAGGAGTGAGTGGATGCTACCTTCTGTGCACCCACAACATGTCTATGGCACCTCCCCAAGTCTCCATAATATGAATATAATTTGAGCATGTGCCTCAAACACAGGGAACCCTACAAACATTAGGTTTACAACTTTCAAAGGTGTAATGTTTCTTGTAAAATACAAAATTTCCATGCACTCAGACACTTTCAAAGCTATTTCTTCATGGGTGAAACCAATCCACTCCAATGGGGTTTCTGCTCCTCTGCTTGTGCTCTCCAAGACTGGAGTCTCTGTTTCCCCCAGTCCTCTGGAAGCCCTATAATCAAATCCCGCTGGCCCGCAGCGCCAGATTCCCTGGGGATTCCCAGTCTCTTTGTCGATCTCCAGGCTAGGAAGCCTGACATCGTGTTCAGACCTTTCACAACAGTGCGAGAGCTTCTTTGATATTATTGTTCTCCAGTCTGTGGGTCACCCACCCGGCAGGTATGAGATTTGATTTTATCGTGATTGCACCCCGTCTACCATTTTGCGGCCACTTCTTCTTTGTCTTTGGACCCAGGATATCTTTTTCTGGTGGGTTCCAGTGTCTTCCTGTTGTTGGTTGTTCAATAGCTAGCTGCAATTTCGGTGCTCTCCCAGGAGGAGATAACCACATGTCCTTCTATTCTGCCATCTTGAACCAGAAGCCGGCAAGAGTGGTCTTTAAATTGTACTGTGCGGAGTAGCCTCAGGTACCTAGTATCTTAGAAGAGGGAGCAGGGGTGTGAGCAGTGAGAGTTCAAGTCTCTTATTCTCCTTTGAGAGAGGGGCCCTTCAGCTTTTTAATCTTTTTTCATATTAGGAGACTTTTTGGGCAATTCAAAGAAAGTTTCTGTTGCACTGATAGTGGTTCCAATTGTTTAACAGATGAGGGGAAAAGCCAAGTGAAATGAAGATCTTTGCACAGGAGATAAGAATAGCTCACTGAATTATAGGGTGACTTAGCCATGGCATCTGCCACCCAGCTGATTACCACATGTCAGTATTATATCTTTGCTGTCCCATATAGATCTTTTGAGTATCTTTCCTTATGGCAGAACCAAGGGTATAACTAACATCTCTGCTGAATCCCAAGCTTATGAGTTGTCCCCTACTACTTCTTACCTACATTATTGAGAGATTTCTCAGCAGTGACACAGAAAACCATCAAGGTTTGGAGAAGTTGCACCATTTGCTTCTACTGCTTCTGGGTGGATTCTTTATTCTCCCATCACAATGCACTCTTAAAATATCTCAATTTCATAAAAATACCCAAAACTCAATGTGATCAAAGATCTCAGGACACCAAACTAGAAAGTGATTCCCTCTTCCTGGAATGAAGAGACAGGTGGGGTGTTCTGCATTAAAAAAAAAATGTCAGAATTACTGTCTACCAGAGATTCAATATGCTTCTGCTCTTCTAACCCACTGCATCTCAGAAAAATGCAGAACTCCGAAGATTAAGATGACATGAACTGAACCGGAAAGGAAAAGATAGAGTGTTGCTTTCAAAAGAACAAACGCAAGTTTCTCTCTTCTGAGTCCTTAGAGTTCTGCAAGTTTGACCTTCTTTTCCCTGTTGACACTCATTTATTTTACTCTTCTCAGGTTAGAAATGAATGTAGAGAGGGCATACACAATGTAAGGGTTGTTACTTTTAGAGGCTCCAATATTCCTTCATACAGGGCAGGGGAAAGTTGCCCACTTAAGAGAAACTCCTGTGCAAAAAAATATGGTGGCAAATGCAGCAAGCAAAATAGCATTAATATTTGTTCTGTGATAACTGGACTCACCCAGAAACACAAATAATGCAAAGAGAGAGAGACAGATCAAGAGCGGGAGAGAGAGAGAAAGAAAGAAAAGGTGGGGGTGTGATTCAGGGACAAGAATTAGGTTGTTCATCTTCACCTTATAATTATCTGTCTTTCTGACTAATAATTTTGGAATAAGAAGAAAGAGGCAGAAAATAAATAGTACCTTATCCTTCACAGAGCCATTATGAACAAAACTGTGAGTCTAAATTATATCCTCGAAAATGTACTCTGTGAAACAAAGCTGAAAAATGTGAATATAGAGATAGTTGTGCTATTTGCTTTGTAAGATACAAACTTCAGAATTTCCCATCTGCACAGTTTAAATATATATTATCCCCAAAGTGATCATAACCTACATAAATAGTGAATCAAGACACTGCTCATGTTGTTAATTCTTCCAAAGTTATGTATATATCAAGAGAGCATTCTCAGAGATAGACATTGCAGGAGCCATTGACACTAATGACATATTTTTGTCCTTCCAAAGTAATGTGATTACTGTTGTTTTTTTTTTTTTTTTCAGGTGAATAGTGGTAACTGAAGACAGAACTATCACATATGGTCCTTCTAAACGCTTTCCATTAGATTGAACCATGTGAAATCGTCTTTTTCAGGTTGCGTGCGTGTGTGTGTGTGTGTGTGTGTGTGTGTGTGTGTGTGTGTGTGTTCAGTCACTCAGTCATATCTGACTCTTTGTGACCCCATGGACTGTAGTCCACCAGGCTCCTCTGTCTGTGAGATTTTCCCAGCAAGAATACTGGAGTGGGTTGTCATGTGCTCCTCCAACAGATCCCCCTGATTCAGGGATCAAAAGCACGTCTCCAGCATCTCCTGCACTGGCAGGTGGTTCTTAACCACAGAGCCACCTGGGGAGCCTTTACAGGTTAAATATGGCAAAATATTGTCAATTTCATATGGTCCAACCTATGAAAGAGGTGAGATATGCTTACAAAAAGAAGATTTCTGAATGTATCTCCAAACCTCTTAAACTAACAATTAAACTTTTACAGAAGCACTACTGTAATACAGAAATTGAACATGTATCCTAATTAATGTAAAGTAACTTGGAGGACCGATGCTATCTACATTCAAGTATTTAAGAGGTTAGAAATAATATCAAATCCAAGATGGCTCCCACATAATAAGATGATACAAAGAGACATTTGTTCCATTCACCCTGTGACTTTGCAAAATAAAGCTGTGTTTCTGGAAGCGAATGTGGAAAATTAATAGCTCCCAACACTAGGTGGTATATTCAATTGGGGCTAAATGCTATTGCATACCATTTCTCGTCTAGTAATTTAAGCTAAGCTCACACATCCCCATAGTATGTATCAAAAACCACATAGAAGCATGTTGAACACTATGAATGATGTTCTGGCCACAATGTGTGATCTCAAACTGTTTACCCTCTTGGTTCCACACTATTCCATATTCACATATGGTATTCCACAGATTCCACATCTCCCAGTGGCTTATACTGTGAATTTGCAAAAATTATAAGAAGGAGTCTCTTTGAGAAGAAGTGAATTACAAAAAGGCATGCCTTCCTCCAGACAGACAGTGGTCCAGGGCTAGGACCCATGATTGGGGGATCCCAATTAGTCATTTTAGAAAAGTGCCCAAGCTGTACAGCTGTTGCACTGTCAGGTGGTTCTAAATAGTTGATCTTAAATCTCAGGCTTATATAACATCTTCCACACTTTGGATCACTAAATTTTAGTTTTGTCTCTGGCATGATTTTCATTCTCCATCCTCCAACCGTGATTCCCTAGAGATGGGATCAGGAAGGGAGATATCAGACATCTTGAATTAAGATAGTTCACATTTCTAAACTATGTGATGTGATATAATTGTTGAAAACTATCTTGGTCTTGTCTAAATATTGCATTCACAATAGCCATTCTGCTACTGTTGAGTTTTCAACAATTTAGCCAAGCAAACCCAGAGCATGACAATTTTCCATATATTCTTTTGGGAGATTTATGTTATTAGAATAATATACTTGATGATTAAAAAATGCAAAACAGAAGTCATCAGGTCAGCATTTCCTCCAAATATATTTTGCAAATCACTAGACTGAAAAGCAGCTCTGCTGGAGTGATTCTACTGGAAGGTGAGTGCAAGCTCACATATTCATATCTCTGAGAAGTCTTAAAGTCAAGTCGTGCCTTTACTGTGTTTAACCCAAAATTTCCAAACAACATTTAACAATAGCAGTCATTGCCCTTCCCCCATATTTTAAGAATTGTAATTTTAGGTCAATCAGAAAAATAAGCAAAGATAGCACTGAGTTAGTTGTCAGTCATTTCAAGAGTAATACATCAATGCAAGCTACATAAACCTGTCTGAACTTAACTTTCTCCATTTAAATCAGTGGCAAAACTAATACATATCTGATGTTTATGATCTAGACAAAATGATTAATTCCAAGGTACAGTACAGCTAGCATTGGTGATAGTGCAGTAGTTAATGGCCAAGCAGAAGCATAAGATTATGACTAAATTTGAACTGGAACATAATAAACAGGATTTTAAGAATTATAAATCATATACGATATTTTCTTTGAAAATTCTATTTAAGTAGAGCAATCAACATTTCTGTTTTCTTGTCTGAGATTTTCACCTTTGACCTATATTCAAATGGGTAAAGTCTATTTAAGTAGAGCAATCAACATTTCTGTTTTCTTGTCTGAGATTTTCACCTTTGACCTATATTCAGATGGGCAAAGTCTCAAAAAAGACAACTCTGGGATGTTAAAGTGATTGGATTTGAGTTCCTCTGTGTGTTCCCTACTTACCAAATCTCCTTGTTTTGGTGTCTCTTCTATACTGCCGTTCTACTGCTATACTATGTTTTAATTGGCACATAGGATAATTATGGGTGATTTGCAGATGTATTATGAACATTTCAAATAGCGAAGCCTATATTTAACATATATCGGAAAATCTATAGCTAGCAGAACAAAACCATGATTTTACCAATATTCTAGTTCAAAAGGAGATTAACTTTAAAGAAAAAAAGAGGAGAGGGAAAGCAAAATTAAAGGAAAAATCACAGATTTTTAAAAATTGTAAAGATAGAATACAAATGATTAAAATTCAGAAAATATTATCTTACAACTCATGAAGCAAGTCACTATTAAATCAATTTCAGAGATTAAAAACAAATAAATCTTACAGAAGGAAAATAAAGTGCCCAAGGCTTACCAGTAATTTGCTCATCTGAAATTCAAACTCAGGCTTTCTGGTTCCAAAGCCTGTGTATTTAAATATTTCACCACTTCGAGAATCTTCTCACCTATGCTTTTTCTAAAGCCATAAAAAACAAAACCATGCTTTATCCAAGCATCTCCTCTTCATCCTCCTGGACTATCTTAAAGCCCACTAGCACTGAGCTTCTACTTTCAGATTCCCCAAAACACTACTAAGCTTCAATCTTTTCACCTGTATCTTGATTGATCTACTATTAGCCAAGGAATGTGCAAGGGGCTTGAAGTCAAATGGGGAAGAAATACATACATTCAGCATCTACATTCATGGATTTTATAATCTTTTGAAGAAAACAGATATAAAGTTTCCTTTTTTTCTTTTCTAAACATCTAATGAAAAGCTAGAATATGAGTTACAGTATAGTTACATGTTTTCAAGAGACAAGAGATGGGCAGGAAGAGAGATCATGAAAAAAATTCACCAAAGAAGTGATGTTTAATCTGACATTGAACAAAGAGAAAGAGTTAATTAAATGAATTGGCAGGAGGTGAAGAGTACCCACCAGGGGAAAAGCTTATACAAAGTATCTATAAGCATGGCAAAGAGAATTCAAGCAAAAGAAATAAAGCCCATGTTGCTGAAATACAGCGAATGAGTTAGAGAAAGTTACAGGGTGGTTCAGGGACAACCTAGGAGGAAGTAAGGGCAACTTACATGGGGCTTTTTTTGTTTCACATCATTATTTTCTATTCTGCAAACATAAAGCTTATGGATTCCTAATGGCAAAAGTTCTAAAAACATAAATTTAAATACCAACTTATTCATCTCCTCCATGGAAACTACAACAATACTAGGCACCAGGAGCATTAAATGAGTTGATATTAAAAGTAAATTATGACACTACTACATGATATAAATGGTTTTGAGTCTAAATCAGAAGGGACTGTGTTAAAATTTTGGATGGTATCATTACCAGGCAATTTTCCAGGAAACACAGGCCTGGCTTTAAAACAGGAAGATGCCTGACAGTTAGCACATCCACCAGGCATAAGCGGGTATTCATTTCATGAGGATGGTGATGTCACCACAGCAGAGGGTTTCTCCAGGTCACTCAATCATGTTTGCGAAAGAGACATCTTGGCTTCACCCTGAACACTGTTTCCACTTTCATTCATGTTACAGTAGAAAAAAATGTCAAATCCAGAACATAACCCACTCCATCAACTTCATCTTTTGGTAGAAGTTAGAGAAAATACCTAACAACTTTCTGTACCCTCTTTTTTTTTTTTTTTTTTGCAAATGCATAAGCTTATATAATCAGTTTTGACTCTAAGTACGTTACCACAACTAATAAAACCCATGGATCTTCACATCATTTTCCCATGAACGTTAATGTCTTAAGTTTGAGCATCTTGCATAATAGTTTCTTCTAAATACACAACCCAGGTAAATCCAGTCACTAATTCCTTGTAACAGCAAAACGCTAATTTGGCAATAATCCAAAATTATGTTTCTATGTGGAGTATTAAAAGACTGATTTCAAGGTCTACTGGTGATTTGCGTAAGTAAAAATTGTACATTAATTACCATGTCTAGCTACATTATATGGTTAATACCATTCAAATTCTGTCTCTGAATTCTGCTTTGAATTCTTAAGTCTGTAAATAAAGTTACTGACTAAATATATTTTTACTGTCATTAGGAAAAATAGCTCTGTGATTCTTAAATACAGTTCAATAAGCATAATTTTAATTCCAAATGTTTATTATATAATTCCTTTGTCCTGGTCCATGTCCAATTTGAGTTACTACAGAGAATATTTTATAATTATAATCAGAAAAAATATCTAGGGAAAATATCTTTCATTGAAAACCCACTCAAACAAATAATAACTGATATTCATTGTATATTAAGATTCATCCATACATATACATATATAAACTTTATACTCACATTACTAGTTTCTATAAAAAGTAAGGAGAAGTAGTTGAATCTAAAATAAAGCTTAACTTTCATTTAAAATGTTTAATAAATGTATGAAAAGATCCTTCACTCATCAAAATGCTAATATCACTGGAGAAGGTCCAAGTGGTAGCCCATTCTTTGTGAGATCAACATCGCACAACTAACTCTTTTATTACATATACTCACACATTTTAAGTTTGAGTGCTCACAAATCATCTCTTTTCTAAGAAACAGCAGCATTTTCTCAAGCTCTATGCTTCATATATAAAGAAACACTTTCTTGACTTATAAAGGCTAAAAAAGAGAGAAAAGGTTCCTATTTTCCATTATTTTTAGCAAAAGAAAAGTAAGATAAAGGCAATAGACTGAAGGCCAACCATATAAATAGTTACAGCACAAATATATTTGGGTGGAGAATTCTAAAAGTCACTGAAAATCTCTCTCTCTCTGAAGGTACTTTAAAAGTCTCTGTGGACCACGGCTTACCGATGGTCAGGATAAGTCTGCATTGCAGAATCACTGAGTCATTTAGGGGACGGCTTCCTACTTAATCTTCTTTGATTTTTTTAAGATTTTTTTTTTTTATGTAGATGACTTTCAAAGTCTTTATTGAATTAGTTACAGTACTGCTTCTGTTTTATATTTTGGGTTTTTTTGGCTGTAAGGCTTGTGGGATCTTAGTTCCTCGACCATGGAGAGAATCCACAACCCCTGCCCTGGAAGGGAAAGTCCTAACCACTGGGCCAGCAGGGAAGTCCTCCTATTTAATTTTCTTTACAAGAACATACCAATTTCCGGTTGCTGCTATAACAAGTTACTACAAAGTTAGTACCTTAACACAAATCAGTTTCTCTGAGGGCAAGTCATAGTGTCAGCAGGCCCCCTTGGAAGGCTCTAAGGGAGAATTCATTCCCTTGCTTTATCCAGCTTCTAGAGTCACATGCCAAAGATTCCTTGGCTCACAGCTCCTTCCTCCTTCCACAGCCAGCAGTGTGATCCTACTCTGATCCTACTCCCCTCCGCTTCCATCTCAAGACTTTCTCTTCTGCAGTATAATCTTCCCATCTCAAGATCACATCCTCAAAATCGCTTTTGTCACATAAGGCAACATTTACAGGATCCAGGGGTGAGAACCTGGATAAGTTTGGGGGCCATGACTCATCCTGTCACAGGCAGGAAAGTGGATCCTCTCTTTGGGTCTCTCTGAGTCCCATCCACCGTGATTTAACGTCTCTGCTTGGTAGCCCCCTGGTAATAAAAGTAAAGGTTTCCCTGGTGGCTCAGAAAGTAAAGAATCTGCCTGCAATGCAGCAGACCTGGGTTCTTTCCCTGGGTCAGGAAGATCTCCTGGAGAAGGGCATAGCTACCCACTCCAGTAATCTTGCCTGGAGAATTCCATGGGAAGAGGAGAGTGGCGAACTACAGTCCATGGGGTCACAGAGAGTCAGACACGACTGAGAGATTAACTCTTTGGGTTTAAACAAAAAGGATCCTTTTTGCTTCTCTAGCTGTCCCCATGTCATTTCTCCTTTCCAG
The DNA here is from genome assembly GCA_024291935.2 of Okapia johnstoni. Taxonomy (NCBI): domain Eukaryota; kingdom Metazoa; phylum Chordata; class Mammalia; order Artiodactyla; family Giraffidae; genus Okapia; species Okapia johnstoni. The sequence continues at coordinate 8,838,638 of CM044325.1, read as the reverse complement.
GGGTCAATATTGGGCATATTCTCCCTCTTACTTCCTCAGAGCAGCTAGGTTTAAGTGGGCCTCCTTCCTACCTGAGTCTTTAGGTGTCCATAAGAGGTAAAGACATTTTCTTCTGTTTATTTGGTCATAATCTCAATCCTGTGGCATCTTCAGGTAGAGCAGTGACCTTTTCTCATGGAATCAGAGGGTATGCTGGAGGCTTAATGGATCGGGTAGGTATTTATATCTTTACCTTAAGTTAGGTTTCTCTTCAAAATATTTGTCATCGAGTTCTTAAAAGCAAAATAGACATTCTGAGAGTATCAGATATACAACCCCATTTAACACATCTTAAAGGAATACGGTGTCAAACATCATCTGAATCTGTACATTCTAATCCTCAATTCCACCCTAAATTCTCTTACTCTGCGTACTCCAACTGAATTAATTTGCCTTCCTGGGAATCAAGACCATAGTCCCTGGCATGAGTTAAACCAACTAGACCATTTACTATTATTTAAAAAGATTTATTTCTAATTTCCTATCCAATCATGCATCTGTCTCTTAAAAAATGAACTAAGAGGTACATTAGCATTTTCAAGTGTCTAGTTGAGCAAATACGGATTTGAAATTGGAGCTAATTTGGAAAGCACCAAACCAAGAGAGGCTGTAGTGTTCTGCCCACAGCAGGCAGAGGAAAGGCTTCCACAGTGTAGTCGCTGAAGCAAATCAAGGAAATTATTTGACTGAGGATAGTCTAAGTGATCACCTTATTTTGGAAAGTCTAGTCGGCTGTTGCGATTGGTTGTTTATTTATTTTTTTCTCAGATAGAAGTGTATTTATAGGAACTGACTGGGTAAGGCTTTAGTTGACTTACATAGGCTGCCAAGGCATTAGAGTCATTTCAGTCTAATGTCCTCCTTATTTAATGAATTTAACATCTCCAAAAGCATTCTTGGTTCATAGATATCACAAATAAAGAAAAAGAGGGAAGTGAATATTTTCTTTTTCTCCTTTATTTCTTTTATTGGTTATTTCTTGATTAGTGTTTCCTGAAGAGTAATTTTTCAGTGTTACAATTTATTACCTTTTCTTCACCCTCTATTCTCCAACAAAAGAGCTATTTCCCTTTGGCTGTATAAGTGTTATCTATCACCAACTGGGTTGCCTGGCTTCTGATTGACACAGCTTTAGCTAACAAGTTGTGATCACTTCTACAGTAGCCTTAGTTACAAGAGAAAATACATAAACCAAACATTTATAAAACGATCTCACGCCAAGTTCCACAAGGAGTTAAGAAAATCACATGCAGGCACATCCACCTTGAAAATAGGCATTCTATTCGAGCAGATACCTCTTAAGGAAAGGATCAGGGAGTTCAAGGGATAGAGTCTGCACTTTCAGAAAGCATGACCCGCTAAAATTCAGGTGGGTTTCATGAGTAGTTCATTACTCTGCAGATAAGCCCATTTGTAGATAGTCACAATTCTGCTCCTTCCCTGACATGCAGCAAGCACTCAACAACATAGTTATTATTTCCTAGAATTAAATTTATTTTAAGGATCTTAAGGCCAAACCAAAAAAAAAAAAAAAAAAAAAGAAGGAGGTTGAATTACAACCACATACTAAAAACAGAGCAGAGGGGGGAAAAAAAAGCACATAAAAGAGAGAAGAATACACTAGAGACTATGATTGATCGTCAAATGCAATAAGAAAATTCAGGTGAAATAAAACTTTATGATATAAGCCAGTTACCAGAGGGAGAAGAGCCCAGAACAAAATTTATTGCTTGTTTTCACTTCAGATTGTTCAAAACAATAAATTAAGCTCTGTTTTTAAGAAATACTCTGAATAATACGTCTGAGTCAAAATGAAACTTGTTTTTCTCTCCTGAGTTTCTCTCAATTAGACATCAGAGGAAATTACCTGGTGAAGTAAAATCCCCAAATAAAAATTCACTGAGTTAAAATCCAAACTCTTGGACTCAGCTGGTATCTAAAACAGATATATAACTAACTGGGTCCCCTTGAAAATATTTAACATTATTTTTGAAACTTAAATGGTGTGTGTGTGTGTGATATGTTCACTAGAATATTACTTTTTTGTTCTGAAAAGCAGATAAATGTGAAATCACATTTTATAAGCCCCTTATATAACCGTGTTTAAAATAGCAGGGTCTGAACTCTGAGTTTTCATCACATGTTCTGGTCCTGCACACTCGATTCTGGTGTATTACTGGAAAAAATCTGCTATCACACAATTGTATTACCTTAGACACTGGACAGCAGCATTCTCAGTGGGCCTAATTTCAAGTAGAAAAATGAATGATTTAATACCCAATACAGCTGCATGATGGGACATCTGGTGAAGGATGATGCCTTTGGCTGATAACATTCAGGCTCAGGACTCAAGCAAAACTAAATCTGAATTCCAGATTTTCTGCTACTCATGTGACCTAGGGAAATACTTATTTTCTCTGACTGATCTTTATTTTTTTTTCCAATTTAAAATGAATACAAAGATTGTACCAGTAAAGTTTGAGGTGAAAGTGTTAGTCATGCAGTCTTTTCCAACTCTTTGTGAACCCATGGACTATAGCCCACCAGGCTTCTCTTACCATGGAGTTCTCCAGGAAAAGAATACTGGAGTGGGTTGCTATTTGCTTCTCCAGGGGATCAAAAGTTTGAGTTATGATTCAATTAGATAATCTTGTACATTAAATGCTTATGATAGTAACACCTGGCATAAAATAAGAACTCAATAAAGCTATTTTTACTGTATATCCTGCCTGTTTAGTACTGATGCCTTCATAATTGCTGCTAGAGATGTTCGGCTCTTTATCTCCTTAATAAATTATATGAAGATGTGTGTGTATAGTATTAGGAGATGTGTGTGTGTGTGTGTATGCATGAGCATGCACACATGCGCACATACAAAATTAGGCTACCACTTCAAATTACTTATTCTTATAGCCTATTCTACCCAGCTATGTTTGGTTGGAAACTAACCTTAATTGCAGACAATGAATATATAGAAGATAATCTGTTTTGATAAGTTCAGTTCAGTTAACTTCAGTTCAGTCGCTCAGTCATGTCCAACTCTTTGTGACACCATGAACCACAGCACGCCAGGCCTCCCTGTCCATCACCGACTCCCTGAATCCACCCAAACCCATGTCCATCGAGTCGGTGATGCCATCCAACCATCTCATCCTCTGTTGTCCCCTTCTCCTACTGCCCTCAATCTTTCCAGCATCAGGGTCTTTTCCAATAAGTCAGCTCTTCATATCAGGTGGCCAAAGTATTGGAATTTCAGCTTCAACATCAGTCCCTCCAGTGAACACCCAGGACTAATCTCCTTTAGGATGGACTGGTTGGACCTCCTTGCAGTCCAAGGGACTCTCAAGAGTCTTATCCAACACCACAGTTCAAAAGCATCAATTCTTCGGCACTCAGCTTTCTTTATAGTCCAACTTCACATCCATACATGACCACTGGAAAAACCATAGCCTTGACTATATGGACCTTTGTTGGCAAAGTAATGTATTTAACTTAAACCAAAGACCATATCATTTTGATGTTTGTGCTTTACTAGCATTATCTGAACTATCCTTATGTAATAATCTAACAGAGAATCTTAATATTTTAAATAAAAAAATAACAACTGTAGTTTATAAGCTATGTTAATGTATGCTATTTAGTTCAGTCTTTAAAATAACCACTGACATTAAGTTGACTGTGGATGTTATGGTCTGAATAGTGTCCCTCCAGTATTTATATTGAAGTCCTAAGCCCCCAGGACCTCAGAATGTGACTGTGTTTGGAAATGGATCTTTAAAGAAGTAATTAAATTAAAATAAGTTCATTACAGAGGGCCCGAAGCCAAAATAACTGATGTCCTAATAAGATCAGATTCGGACATAGACACAGACAGGGGGAAGACAATGTGAGGATGCTAGAGGAAGACCGCCACCTATCGGTCCAGGGGAGAGCCTTCCAAATAAACCACTGCTGGTGACACTTTGATTTTGGACTTCCAGGCTCCAGAATGTGCATGCTAAGTTGCTTCAGTTGTTTCCAACACTCTGCAACCCTATGGACCGTAGCCCGCCAGGATCCTCTGTCCATGGATTCTCCAGGCAAGAATACTGGAGTGGGTTGCCATGCCCTCCTCCAAGGGATCCTCCCAACTCAGGGATCGAATCCATGTCTTTTAAGTCTCCTGCATTGGCAGGCAGGTTCTTTATCACTAGCGCCACCTGGTAAGCCACCCAGACTGTGGTTCTTTTTATGGCTTCGATATAAAACCGATACAACTGATTATGCCTGTTTTATGGGTGAGGCTAATAGACATTGAGCCAGTCATATGAGCTTCTTGCCTTAACTTGAGGGAATAACTAACTGTTAACAGCCAGAATCACAATTTGAATCTGTGTTCCTGAGAAGTCTATGTTCTTCCCACCTTGACATGGTGCTTCTTGAGTAATCCAAACACACAGAGATAGCACCTTTAGAGCCGGGGTCCCCAGCCCCGTTAGACACCAGCTGGCACAGAAGGAGAGGAGCAGAAGGTGAACTAGTGAAGCTTCATCCGTATTTACAGTTCCTCCCCATCTACTTCTATTACCTCCTGAGCTCTGCCTCCTGTCAGACCAGCAGCGGCATTAGAGTCTCATAGAAGCATCAACCCAAACCCTAAAGTCAAGGTGGAATATACTCAGATTGCCACAAAATAGAAATAAAGTGAACAATAAAAGCAATGCACTTGAATCATCCTCTCCCCTCTCCCCTGGTCTGCGGAAATATTGTTTTCCGTGAAACCAGGCCCTGATGACAGAAAGGCTGGGGACCACTGCTTTAGGAGAATAATGCACTGGATGGTGAAGCTTTTGTTGACTAGAAAGCAAGTCTCTGTTTAGCTCAGCACATGTCACATATGTGGTGACAGAATCATGATTTTGCATGTCTCTACTCCTACCCCATTCCCTTATCTTTACTATGTGATGTGATGTGGGACATTCAACCTGGATGTACATCCATCTTTCCTGGCATGCAATTAAAAAATATCAATCTCAGAGCCTTCATCTAAGACCTACTAAATTAGAATCTTGGACAAGGCAGAGGAGTGAGTTAAATAAGCTGCATTGGGTCTTCCCTGGTGGTCCAGTGGTTAAGACTTTGCCTTCCAATGCAGGGGGTGTGGGTTTGAGCCCTGGTCAGGGAATTTTCAGCCCACATACCTCTTGGTCAAAGAAACAAAACATAAAACAGAAGTCATATTGTAAAAAAAATCAATAAAGACTTTAAAAATGACCCATATCAAAAAATCTAAAAAAAAAAAAAAATAAAGATAAGCTGTATTTTTTAAAGAACGTTCCTAGACAATTTTGATAAAGGCAGCCAAGCGATACTTGGGAAACTTAGCTAAACATAGTGGAAAGACTATGAGTTTTGAATCAGATATGTATAATCTTAAGATGAAGTGTTAACACTTCATAATAATTTATTTAATAATTCTGAGTTTTAAATTCTTCACATGTGAAATGAAGGATAAAAATCACTGTAGACAATGGCGTATGCGTGTGGATGTTTACCTACTGTATACATATTGTCATTTTTTATATATATTTTTTTTTAACACTGAATATAGGCTCTGGAGGGCTTCACAGGTGGCACAGTTGTACAATCCTCCTGCAATTCAGGAAACTAGGGTTCCATCCCTAGTCCAGGAAGATCCCCTAGAAAAGAAAACGGCTACCCATTCCAGTATTCTTGCCTGAGAAATCCCATAGACGGAGGAGTCTGGCAGGTCACAGCCCAGGGGGTTGCAAAGAGTCAGACACAGCTAAGCTCTGGGACTCTGAACTGACGCTCTGCTCTCAGCAACTGCCTCATATCTGATCTCTGAGCACTGGCAATACTGGCCACAGAGAGCATCTAAAGGCCTCCCCGCCATATGGATTCCCAGTTATCCAGGCTATCAGTTTCACATTTGCCTTAATGATCCATGATCCCTCTTTCAAAAGGTTATCAACCCCGGAAGAAAATTATCCCAGTAGGACATTCAGATTCTTACACAAGCCATATTTCCGGACCAATAGCAATTCTCTTCCCTTAGTTTACAGCCAGAATGTGCCAAGTCATTTTACAAAGTGCTTGGGAAATTACTTCCAATGTGAGAAGCCAAATCCTCATATTGAGTTAGTGTTTCATCTATTTCTGGTAGAAATTTCTCAGGGTTCTCAGATCCCAGGCTTTGAATCACAGCAGATATCTAAGCACCAATCATGGCAAGTTTCTTCTTTGTTTCAGAGACTTGCAAGCCAGAATCAGCTTGACAATTCTACACTCCAATAAATTGCCAACCAAACAGAATGAGATTCACCCATTTTTCTTTCTGTCACTGTATCAGGAACAATCAAAGTCCAATCTGCTTGGGTTTCAGCTCTTTCTAAAACTTTCCTTCCTCCCAGTCCCCTTTCTGCCATCCCTCTCAGTCCTATGCGAGTTTAATAGAACAACTGCTTGGAGAAAAATCTCATAAAATGCCCAGCCATTCAGCAGCTCTTTTAACCAAATGTTAACCATAGGACAGGCGATCAAAGAGCAGAATAACTGATTCATTCTCCACCAAACTAAGTTAGGTGAGAGAGGTGATAGTGTTTCCTCTAAACTGAATGAGCCCAAGGTTCTAAATAACACCTTGGAAATGATATTCTCAGCTGAGACTCTGAACACTTTCTTAACCCTGGTGGTCCAGTGGTTAAGACTTTGCCTTCAAATGCAAGGGGTGTGGGTTTGAGCCCTGGTCAGGGAGTTTTGATCCCACATACCTCTTGGTCAAAGAAACAAAACATAAAACAGAAGTTATATTGTAACAAATTCAATAAAGACTTTAAAAATGACCCATACAAAAAATCTAAAAAAATAAAAGATAAGCTGTATTTTTTAAAGAATGTTAAGATAAACCATTATTGTTGTGATAAACCATTATTCAGTGTTGGTCTGCCAATAGTTGGGAATGGCCATGACAGTGAAATATAGGGAAAATCCTCTCTACCTAAGGGTGGAGATGGTTCATCCAAAATTCCTCATGGGGATCAAAGAAGGGGAAAGAGGAAGGGACTCATAGAGACTATTTCATATTTGACTGCGGGATGATAAAGCTCCATGCACTTTTAGGCTTTATAAGCCATCTTCTTTCTATTATCTATTTCTGGAGGCATTTTTTTCCTGCATTCTAAACATCTACTGTAAGAAATCATATGTACGCAGACCTGTTACTCCTGATTTTTCTTCGTCAAATTGCTAAGAAATTTGATTACTCTTTAAAAGCATGTCTTCCTCTTCTCCATTCCCACATACATTTTTCTCCAAAGAAGTCATTTGAATGTAAAACATCCCCTCCTCCAGAACTTCAAGTCTTTTTTGTTTAAGAAATAATGGTTGAGCACCAATTATATGATAAGCAAAAATCTAAATCCTGAATACAAATGATAAATAAGCTCTTTTCCTTATAAAACGTGCAGTCTGGTGAGAGGAAAATTCACAGGGGAAAAAAAAGATAATTTTAGTACAATGCAGCAGTTTAGCATTTTACACAGAGTATTACAGAAGTATAGCAGAAGAACATTAAGCCCAATCTGGTGTGGGAGTGGGTGGGTATACCATGATGTTAGAAGTTACAACCGAGATCAAAGTTAATTTATCAAGATCTTTAAAATAGGGTACGAATAGGGAATGAGGAACATGAGTTGGAGGTGACAGGATGGGGGCAGGATTCAAGGTGGATCTTTGGATCTTTAAACACATCAGTCTTGGGAATTGTTGACACACTGCTGATACAGTAAGAGACTGGTGGATGATGAGGCTGAAGAGAAAGACTACATCTAAGTCATGGAGTGCTGAGATGCTGGTATGAGGAAGTGAAAGTGAAAGTTGTTCAGTTGTGTCCGACTCTTTACTGCTCCCTTGGAATTCTCCAGGCCAGAATCCCGGAGTGGGAAGCCTTTCCCTTCTCCAGGGGATCTTCCCAACCCAGGTCTCCCACACTGCAGGTGGATTCTTTACCAGCTGAGCCACAAGGGAAGCCCTTAGATGCATTTCTAGAAATGATGAATGCTCAGAGAAAAGTTCAAAGCAGGAGAGTGACATAATTGCATTTGCATTTTTGACGGTCTATTCCTCAAATATTACAGAGAATGGATTTATAAACGGAGAAACGTTAGGTGCAAAGAGGACTAACTAGGAGACTCTTGCAATACTTTAGGTGAGAGTGGATGTGGATTTCATCTCTCAATAGAGATGTAAACACATAGAACACACATTGTTGAATTATTCGGCAAATAGATTTTTTTCCCCAAAGTCAATACAAGTCTTTACTAAGGAAAATCATTTCTATAGATTTAGTACACATAAGGAAACATTTCTTTGAATGAGCATATAAAAACCTCATCTAGAGGCCTCTCTGGTTGTCCAGTGGTTAAGAATCCACTTGGCAAGGTAGGGGACTTGGGTTCATCCCTGATCTGAGAAGATCCCACATGTCTCAGAGCAACTAAGTCTATGTGCTACAACTACAGAGCTTGTGCTCTACAGTCCATGAACCGCAATTCCTGAAGCCCTTGCGTCCCTGAGCCAGCACTCCACAAGAGAAGCCACTACAATGAGAAGCCCGTGCAACGAGAGAGTAGCCCTGCTCGCGACAACCAGAGAAAGCCCGAGTGCAGTGATGAAGATCCAGCGCAGCCAAGAATAAATATTGATTTATTTTTAAAAAGAATACTTTCTACTTAAAAAAAAAAAAAAACACACACAAAACACTTCATCGGGTATAATTTTTAGTAAGACTGTAGATAACTCAACATGTGGAAACTCCACATTATTTAAATTATACCAGATAAGAACAAATTTTCTTTAGGCAATTTGCCTGCTACTATCCCTCCCTCCCTTAGCTTCTCTTAGATAGAGAAGAGAATGTCAGTTTTACTGCTCATTTACTAAAATATTTGTGCTTGTTCCTGACTGATGGACTTGCCTTGCTAAGAAAGATGAGTATTTCCCTGCTGGCTAAAAAATAAATGAATAAAATTAAAAATAAAATCTATTTCCACTATATATAGTTTCTCAAAAGGTTCTCAGCCTCTTTGATAGATCAAATTTATCTTACCTGCCACCATCATCTTATTTCAAGTGCTGAAATCTGGGCAGGGATCATGTCATATTAACAATCACTCTTGGGAATGGTTGCTGATAAAACATCCAAAACAATTTATTACATTTGATTCAGCCGCTATGCTATTTTGGAAACTCCTTCTTAGACCTACAGGAAGATAAATGTGTGCACAAAATAAAACTTTCTAAAACCTTCAAATACAGGGATTCTGATTTTCCTTATATTGCGAAGCCAGATTCCAATGTCTAAAGATATAGAGAAACCAGGTATTGATTCTGTTGGAAATAGAGTGAATAAAAGGCAGGTTTTGCATGCGGGGCTCAAAATCCAGGCTTTTGATATGTGGAAATCGACTTTACATCTCAACTGTGTGACACTAATCATGAGGTTAGTTGAGAAGACAACCAAACGGAGAGGAAGGAAAAAACAAAAACAAATATGCTCTGCTTTCCAAATCATCAGTTGTCAAAAGAGGATAATTCTTGTCACTATAGAGTACTGAAACGGAATCCTCTTCAAAGAGAGTTTTCTAAACTGATAAAGCATAAAAACTAAACACTTAAGAGAAAAAATACACAAGAATATACCAGAACTTTGCTGAGCTCCTGTACACTCAAGCCTTTTCAAAGACCTTCCTGGTCAAGCCAGATGTAGTTAACGCCTGCCACACTGATTTCCAAGAAAAGAGAAACTGACAAGAGTTTGCACATGTGATTAGGACAGCTTGGAAGTGCTATATTTGGTTTGTGCAAAAGGAGAGATAGCAAGTAACAATGAATGAAGAGAAGAATAAGATATTGAGTTCTTGCTATAAAGATTGTGTTATTTACTCCCTACTACAAACATCTGAGACAACTATTATTTAAGTATAATTTTACCCAGTGAACTATGAAAAAACTAAGTTAGTGAGATTCATAATATATTCCCTGGCATATACTGTTAATATGTGCATTTTGGATCAGTCATCTTAATTCAGCAGGCTATTTCAGAAACAGGATTGTTTAGTGCATCCTGTTTGACAAGGCTAATTTTTACAACTAGGTCTTTTAACATCACCTAAACTACACACTATTAAACTTTTAAGTTCATAAGAAAATTACTATGAAGTTAGAAAAGCATTATTCTTACTCATTTCTGAGTGTAACCCCATCTCTGGTACCCATTCCAACAGGGACATCCTTTGCTAGGGTAAATTTGGGCTGGTATAGGGTTGGAGAATATGAGGAGTGAAAAGTAAGTGTGGTTTGTTGGCAAGAGGGCACCTAAGAAGAAGTCCTAGACTTGCACATTTACAAATCAAATATATTTATATCTAATATATTCCAGAGAGAATCATAAATCACCCTAAGTATATTTTTCACTCTCTAAAAAATTAACTGTAACTTAATGGCATATATCTCAAATTAGTTTAATCATTAAACAGATTGAGCTACTTATTAATACAGCTTATTCTGTTTTTTAAATTTTAAAAAATCTAGAGGAAAAAATACCTTTTACAGAGTTATGATTATGCTAACTCATTATTCATTTAACAAATATTTTGAAAGCTCATTAAGTTCTTTTCTCTGGGCCAACCATATTGTGTGAGCGATAGATATTAAGACATTTGGAGTGATTGAAGTCTATTTGGACCATAATATAATCTCTTGGGCTGCGATCCACATTGCACAGTGAATTTCCAATTAAATATTTCACCAATTTTTCAGCAATTTTAGTAGCACAGATATCTTTATTAAAATTTCTTTGGATTCATAATTTTTAAAAAGAAATACAATTAGTTTGATTGTATGCATTACATACACATACCTATGTATTTCTTAAAATATATTTATATATACATCAAAATGTGCATTTTAATGAAATATCAACTTATTAAATAAATTAAATTATTAAGAAATCTTTAATTTAGAAAATTGATATCCTTCATAATTCTGATGAGGATTAAGGATATAGAAAGGCTCAGAGTTTTCTGTGCTTCACATTATTAGTTATAAAACAGATTTTGCATTTTTATAGGGTTGTATCTACATAGCTATATTAAAATAATATTATCAGAATATTTCTTGTCAGGTTGCATTCTAGGACTTGAATCCAGGGATCTAAATGCCCATAATCTTTTCACTGGGTGAGATTCCAAAGTGTAGAAATATAAAAATATTGAGCCTAGGGAGCAACAGAGGATGAGATGGCTGGATGGCATCACCAATACAATGGATATGAACTTGGGCAAACTGTGGGGGATGGTGAGTGATAGGGAGGCCTGGTGTGCTGCAGTCCATGGGATCGCAAAGAGTCAGACATGACTTGGCAACTGAACAGCAAAAACTACTGTTACATAACTCAGGACACAGGCTTATAAGATCAATGAAAATCTACAAGCAGTAGCAGGCATTTATTAGGATTGTGGATTAGGAGCTGAGTTCAAACAAATAAAAGGTCAGTTCTTCATTAAATGTGTAAACATATTTCTACTTGATGTTCCTTTATTATACTATTGGCCAATATTCAGTAAAACACTGTCTTTGAGTGCTGCATAATACCAAACTAACTATATATCTATTAGTTTAAAAATAATTTTAAAATGAACATGTGCATGTATTAATACTTACATCAATATTTTGCTCACTATGTCAGTTAGAAACCATATTCAATAACATGGCATTATCCTCTTTTTGCCTGTGAAAGTGAAAGTGAAAGTCGCTCAGTCATGTCCAACTCTTTGCAACCCCATGGGCTATACAGTCCATGGAATTCTCCAGGCCAGAATACTGGAGTGGGTAACTGTTCCCTTCTCCAGGGCATCTTCCCAATCCAGGGATCGAACCCAGGTCTCCCACATTGCAGGCGCATTCTTTACCTGCTAAGTCACAAGGGAAGACTACTGATTTTATTTTTATTTTTGCCTATAGTTCAATCTTAAACCCCAGCATTTTACATCTGAAGTAGTTAAGGCAAAATGTTAATAGCATCATCTGGATCCCTCGTTTATATACATGATCTTGATGACTTCCTTGAGCCTTCTAGACTTGGGATTTGAAATGTTCTGAACCATCTGTCGGAGAAGGCAATAGCATCCCACTCCAGTATTCTTGCCTGGAAAATCCCATGGATGGAGGAGCCTGGTAGTCTTCAGTCCATGGGCTCGCGAAGAGTCAGACACGACTGAGCGATTTCACTTTCACTTTTCACTTAAATGTATTGGAGAAGGAAATGACAACCCACTCCAGTGTTCTTGCCTGGAGAATCCCAGGGAAGGAGGAGCCCAGTAGGCTGCCGTCTCTGGGGTCACACAGAGTCGGACACAACTGAAGCGACTTAGCAGCAGCAGCAGCAGAACCATCTGTATGGCCCTTCTTAATTAATGGGATTCCTAAGCAGCTTGTATACCTAAGTTTGGGACTGCTATTTTTAATCTCACGTTCTCTTCTGTTACTATTTACTTGAGCAATCTCCAATATCACTAGATGTACCAGAATAATCACACTATGAGATATTATGAGCCCATGTTGTATAATCTTATATCAGATGTAAGGATCTACTGATTTTATGCATATTTTTCAGGAGAAGAAAAATAAATATTTATTTATTTAATTGTTTTCGCTCAGTTGCTAAGTTGTGTCTGACTCTTTGGGTCCCCATGAACTGCAGCCTGGCAGGTTTCCCTGTCCTTCGCTATCTCCTGGAGTTTGCTCAAACTCATGTCCATAGAATTGGTGATGCCATCCAAATCTCTGTTTATTTATTTAATAGGGATGGAAAAAATCTAATCCACATCTAATTGAATCAAACCTGCATCTCCCATATCTCTCGCATTGCAGGGAGATTCTTTATCCTGAGCCATTGGGTAAGTCCAACAGGCCATTAAAAGACATGGAAGGAGAGAGGAATAAGTTAAATGACATCAAGAAGAAATAATCACATAAACTTAGAAGATGGAAGACAACAAATATAATAGGAGAAAAGCAAAAAAAAACTGTTCTTAAAGTAAAAATGAAAACTCAGATTAATAAAGATAGGACATAACTAAGTGAAATGTGTAGATATTTATTGGATTCTAGTTCAGACAAACCAGCAGTAAAATACATTGCGGAGACACCTAGAGGGAATTGAATATGGACAGCATAGTGTACTATTTTGAGAAATTATTGTTAATTTTTATTTTAGGATAATATTATTGTAAATACATAGGAAAATTTTAGAGAGATTCAAATGGAAATATTTAGGAATAAAAAATCTTGATATGTGAAGTTTACTTCAAAATAGTCCAGGAAAGCAATTAGTGAAGAAAATATGATGAAATATCAAAAAGTGCTAGTAGGTGATGGAGTCAAGTATTTATATCGACTATTATTCTATGTATTGGAAACTATCATAATTAAATAGAAGAAAATAAGAAAAATCCTAATGCCAGTTACTAACAGGAAAGCAGCAATGGTGACATACGCAAGTTCCTATTACCAGTGATGGTTCTGTTCAGGAACGGAGGAATATACATTCACTAGAAGTATCACCTTCAGACTGATTTATTGTGACTAGAAGTAGAATGTTGTGCTTGAGAATAAGAAAAGTGCAGTTCAAGGCTAAGATACAAAGCTATGGAATACAAAGCATCAGGAGAATCACTTATGCTGAATCAGTATGACCAATATTCAGTTTCATCTATCCATTCATTCATCCAACAAACATTTGAGAGACATGTTTTACATATATCTGTCATGATATAAATATGAGGATGACACAGTTAACTGCCTGAACCAGATCAGGAGGGCAGAAAGACAGTCAAACTGATACACCACAATTCTACACAAGTGTGAAATGTATAACTATGACGGAGAGGAGAGGGAGTAATTAGTTTTGCCTCTACTTCTGTGGTATCTTATGCATTTATCATTAGAGAGGGAAGAAACATACTAGGCAGAGAGAATAATAAATAAAAATATCTCCAGATGACCTAGGTGATTTCAAGTCTACTCGGAAATTGAGTATGAACTTTGGACAGACCATTTAACAGATGAAGTTGAATAGGAAAATTTGGATCAGACTATAAATTCTTTTGTATGTCAGATTTAGGAATTCATCTATAATTTGATATTTTATTTTAATGTAATATTCCAAACATTAGTGAGAATCTACTTTGTAGCACAGGCAAGTCTACTCAATGCTCTGCGGTGACCTAAATGGGAAGGGAATACGAGAAATAGGGGGTATATGTGTATGTGTAACTGATGCACTTTGCTGAACAGCAGACTAACACAACATTGTGGGGTAACTAGCTCCAACAAAAATTAATTAAAAAAAATCCCAGATCATGTTAGCTGACACAGAAATCTAACAATAAGAAGATTAGCATTAATTTTATTTGTATAAAAGGTTCTCCTCCTGAAGAAATTTATTCTGTAGAGAAAGCAAATAAAATTTTTAAACTCTAAAAATGGACTGAGTTCCCAGGAGAATTTATAATATAAACACTCATTGCACTCTTCTTTCAGTTCCTCCTCTTCGCCTGGCCACAGGGGAGTGAATTTGCTAAGAAAATGTCACTTTGCCATCCTTGCTTCTCTGCACAAATTGAGGCTTTCTCGTAGAAGAAAGAAATAACAGGTCTGCAATGCCTTGCAGCCCTACAGATTGCCCACATGTCCACACATAGGGCTGATAGGTTATCCGAAGTACGTGACACACAGTCTCAGTTCTGCAAAAATAGATTCTCCTAACTAATGACCGGACTATAAATGTTGGCCCCCAGGAAATAATTATCTTATCTCCAACAGGAATAATGATCATATAATTTGAAAATGGTTCAAAACTGGGTATATTTAAAATGACCCATAATAATAGTAAAACAAATGATTATATCCATAAAAGGGCATATCCCCTACACCCTAAAGCATATTTGTAAAGAATTATTAGCGATGCAAAGAATGCTAATTGTAAATTTAAAATTTTCTAATTATGTGCATATAATATACATAAACATACATTTACATAGAAAAATACACATAAATTAACACAAATATTGTTTTAAGTAATGAGATTATGAGTGATTTAATTATTCTTCTTATACTGTTTTCATATTTTATATTTTTCTAATAGATAAATATAGATAGCTATTTAGAGAGATGTGCATGCTAAGTCACTTCAGTCATGTCCGACTTTTTGCAACTCTATGGACTGTAGGTGACCAGGCTCCTCTGTCCACGAGATCCTCCAGGCAAGAATACTGCAGTGTGTTGCCATGCCCTCTTCCAGGAAATCTTCCCAACCCAAGGATCGAACCTGCTTCTCTTTATGTCTCCTGCATTGTCAGGCAGGTTCTTTACCACTAGCACCCCCTGGGAGGCCCAGAGAGACAGACAGACAGAACGGCAGACAAAATCACTGGTCTTAAGGGATAACGGAGATAAAAGAACAGAAGCAATTAATTTTCAATGAAAGAATATTATGGAAGGGGGGACTCCTAATTAGTAATAGTATATGGGTTAAATCTAATACTCCAATTTTCTGAATTCTGAACTGTTCTCCAATAGCCTATTTGCCTGGGGCAGCGCCACAGTCCAAAATATGCCCATGCAATACCTGCAGTCACCCAGGAAATGAAGTTTTCGCTTTACCTCCATGATCTGTAGGCATGAAGGTTTCAGGAAAACGATAAGCAAAATGATGTTCCTCTTCAATTAGCCACCCGTTAAGTTCTCCGGCTCCTCTTCCCTTCATTCTTCCAACAAATATTCATTAATGATTACTGTCTGCCAAGCACTAGGCTAAGGTCCACAATCAAACTGATAACAAAAGATACAAAACCACCTACACACACATGGTACAAAATCATTCAAGAGGACAGATTGAACTGAATCCCAGGAATAAGTGTCAGAAAGCAGAATTTCAACTCAGAGTGCAAAAGTTAGGTGATTTTCTTCCAAATACACAATATTGAGATTGGCAGTTGTCAGAGCCATCTGGGAAACTCTGACATTTCTGACCACTGAGGTGTCATATGCCTCGGTGTGGCCGGCTGGGAACCCATCATCTATTAAAGTCCAGGTCTATTATCTGTGCTGCCACTCAGTGGCTTTACCATAATAGCACCTCTTAAGCTCTTTCTCATTTGAGAGCACCCTCACCAAGAGCCAAGGCAAAACCGGATGTGCCAAGAGGCAACTGTCCCCTTGAACTGTGGAGTAACCCCCTTCTATTGAATGTCAGGTGCGTTGATATGGAGGTTCCACTCCTTGTCCCTGTTTAGTTGCACATAAAAAGGAAGAAAGGCATCCAGAAGGGAGAACCAATTGCCTAAGGTGAGTCTCCCTTGGATCTGCAGAAATATATTTAATTATGAGTGAGGCAATTTACATGAAAATGAGAGCTGGGCTTCAATACAAAAAGCAGTAAGCAAAGAGGTGGGATAAGGGACAAAAGTCCAGGAAGACTTTGATCTAAAAGAGGCAGATGCCACATTCTACTAAGAGATAAAGAACCAGGGAAATGAAGAAAGAGGCAAGCCTGGAGCTAAAGTGCCCCAGGTAATGAGAAGTTTTACAATGTAAATTGTTTTCTTTCCATTTCACATTCCTTTCTTTGGCCTCTCAAGACTAAAAGGCCAGTGCCACTGAAAACAACTCTATTCCACAAAGTGCTGCATTAATTTTGTGATTTCTAAGGGCTTCTCTTTTAGAAAACCTATCCTAAAAGCCGCGTTTATTTTTTTCCAGGTGAAGAGCAGAATTGACAGGCCTGTTCATTTCTTAAGACTACCTAACCTGTAGAACCAACTCTGGTAAAAGTGCATGTTGGATAAGAAGTACACGTTTCAGGGTAATGAAGGGTTTATCCCTTTAATAGCACAGACCAAAAAGAACAGACATTTTAGATACAAATATTTCAAACATGGGTTAAACATTTCCTTGGATTTCAAATTACGCCAAATACAATTTAACCTTTTCAAGGATTATCATGAAGATAAATGATTTCATTGAGTTGCAAACACAGCTAGCCTAAGAGCTAGTCCCAATAACCAAGACACTAATTTCTAGCTTAAAAATTAGATTAGAAATCTGTATTTTCCTAAGTGAAAGTTAAAAAAAAAAAAATCAGTAATATGCCTAAAAGTCAATATTTCTGTACATCAAGACGGTTAGGAATAGAGACAAAATAAGAAAGAAAGTTAAGAGGAAGTTTATTTTTTCCTCATGTTGCTTTTATGATTTTTCCAGTTCATCCCTCCCTGTACATTTCCTTCTGTACACCCAGTGTCTTGTACACACATACACACACATTAACTCATACACTCAAACTTTATTCCCCATGGCAGCGGGACCTTGTTCCTAGGAGTTTCTACTACAACAGTGAAGAGAAGAAAGAATTATTATCTGACTGGACTCACCTCTTTTGGATTAGTAACTCCCAAGTAACTTGTCACTTGTACTGTAGTTAAATATAGCCTGCATATGGTTCAAAACATCTGTGATTTTACATTCCTGCATAAATTATTTTGTACAGTGGAGTTACTGCAGAAAGTACCCTCCCATCACCATGGTTACCAATCCTTCCTGTAGAGTTCTGAATTCCCATGTACTGTTAGTACAATCACAGAGATGTAGAAATAAAATTCAGAGACACACATTTCTTAAGCCAACATGATAATGGCCGGTGGTACTGGTAGTTAGCAGGAAGTTAGCAGTTGAAGAGGATTGATTGCCTTCGATTTCCTCAGATATTAACATTGGACATGTTGTTTAGTCTCTAAGTCATGTCCTCCTCTTTTGCGACCCCATAGACTGTAGTCCGCCAGGCTCCTCTGTCCATGGGATTTCCCAGGAGAGGATACTGAAGTAGGCTGTTGTTTTCTTCTCCAGGTGACCTTCCTGACCCAGGGATCCAACCCAAGTCTCCTGCATTGGCAGGCAGATTCTTTACCATTGTGCCACCTGGGAAGCCCAACACTGGGCATAATATAAGCACTTTGCATAAATTATATAGAATAAAGTTAAATAAAATAGCTACATCATTCGAGAGTAGTTAAAGATTCTTTCATTGGACTTAAGTCCACCTGAAGTCATTGTTCATAGCTTTTGATGTTCAGTTCAGTTCAGTTCAGTCACTCAGTCGTGCCCGACTCTGCCTATCTCAAAAATCTTTAGGGATACATAGTCACTTTCTTTTGGAACTGTTTCCTCCTGTTCTTGCCTCAGAGTCCCTGACCTGGGTACATATAAGCAGAGATATAAAAATAAGTTTAATAAATGAAGAATTCAAAAGGCAAAATAAATGCTGAGCAGGAATTTAAATACTCATTAAAATAGTTAAATAATATCTATGTCCTCCTGATTGTTCTCAATATGAAATTTAGTTTTCTCCTTGGTCTTCCTGCCTAAAACCAGCTGGGTTTCCTTCCTTCCAATAGAGAAATGCAAGATACAACCCAGTCATCCCACAATGCTCTAAGGTTCATCCAGAGATTCACACACACACACACAAACTATTGCTCTTAAATGATATTTACACAAAAGGTAAGAAAAGACCATTGTGCTTTGGGAAATTTTGATGATAGATGTTAACTGAGGGACAGGGATGGCAAGGGGTAATTCAGGGTTGAGGAAGCACAGTGTTAAGGTAAACAATTGAAAAATCAAACCTTTATTTATATTGAACCCTTGTGAACAGAGAAAGCCTTTTTAACAGGGTCCCATTTCATAAAACAGACTAGATACTTTGTATCATAAGTTGACATCTCTTAGTAATTAAAAGAGAGGAAAATTGCATAGTTCAGCTACCTGAGAAGGATGAATCAATTTCACTGGAGTGCAAATCTGTTTGTTTTGTTTACTGATTACTTACAGGGAAAACTCTCCCTCTTCTATGTCTCATTTGATATTCTTTCTCATACTGGCAGAAAAAAAATGACATGTATTAAGAGAAACTTTTCTTCAGTCAGAGCTATAGCTGTACGTAAAACAGATTCAATGGCTTGAGAAAGTGAAGGATGCTGAAAAAGGAAAGGTGGGAAAATTCTTCATATCTTTAATCTTTTATTTGGATAAGCATCTTAAATATACAAAGGAATATTAACACCAATAAGAACTGGGCAAATTATAAAAGATAATTATTAAAATGCATCCATAAATTGGCAGAAAGGTAAACAGGAGAAAGGCTAAATGAAAGAACCAATACATAAAAAATAAAACACGTAAACTGGGTTACATTTGGAGGAAATGTGCCAACTCCATTTAATTTGAGCCTCAGATTCACAGCCCCAAGGGGAGTGTCTTGGGCCATTTTGGCTGCTGTAATAAAATACTACAGACTGGGAAGCTTATAAAAAACAAATTTATTTCTCATAGGGAGGCTGGAAAGTCTGAAATCAAGACACCAACACAGCTGCATTCCGGTGAGGGCTCTCTTGCTGATTTATAGCCCACGATTTTGTCACCGTGTCCTCACATGGTAGAGGGGACTGTGAGCTCTCTTGAGTCTCTATCATAAAGGCTCTAATCCCATTCACAAGGGCTGCACACTCATGACCTAGTCACGTTCCAAAGGACCCACTTCCTATTACATCACCATATATATATGCATGCTAAATTGCTTCAGTCATGTACGACTCTGTGTGACCCTATGGAAGAGAAGTCCCACCAGGCTTCTCTGTCCATGGGATTCTCCAGGTAAGAATACTGGAGTGGGTTCCCACTTCCTCCTCCCGGGAATCTGCCTGACTCAGGGATCAAACCTGTGTCTCTTACGTCTCCTGCACTGACAGACAGGCTCTTTTCCCCTATGCATGCTTAAAAGAGGGTTCCCAGGTGGTGCAGTGGTAAACAATCTTCTAAAATAATCTCTCTGTATACACACAAACACACACACATCCACACAAACAGTACTGCTGAATTTACATACTAAATGAAAGAAGTAGTAAAAATGAAAAGTGTAAAGGTGTATTCCATAATCAGTACAGAATAGAAAAGTTTTTAAATATGAAAGATCTAATATGGGGTAAATGTGATATTGAATAGGCAATCACTGGTAATTTTTAAATAACTAAAATTTTTAATAAAAAGCAATCATCCACAGAACATCTAAAAAATTTCAATGAGAAAAGATAAACACATTATAGTAATACTGCAAATTACTAAGGACAGATAACTTTAAACTGAAGTTAAAGCCAGTACCTTAAAGAAATAATAATGATATGAAGAGCTAACTTCTCAAAAACTATCAAAACCAAAGAAACATTCAGTGATACGTTCAATAACAGGCTGAAAGGAAACCAAAGAGAAGCTAGGAGTTCAAACCCCACAAAGATATATTTTAAAAATAAGAGTGACAGAAGATTTTTAGACAATAATACAGAAGTCCCCTACATACGATTGGGTTCCATTCCAAGCATGTGTTCATAAGTTCAATTTGTTCACAAGTCCATCAAAGTTAGCCAAGGTACCCAACTAACACAATCAGATACATAATATTGCACTGTAATAGGGCTACAATACTTTTCATACTAATAATAGATTAAAAAAAACAAGCACAAAAAATAAAGAAAACACTTCTAATATACAAGTGTAGTACCTTGAAAAGTGCAATAGTGTAGTACAACAGCTAGTATACAGGGGCAGGCATCAAGTGAACAAGCAATAAGAGTTACTGACTGGGGGTGGAAGAGGAGGTGGGAGATGGTAGAACTGCAGAACCATCAGCAATAGTCAATGGAGGGCAAGCGGCAATTTCACTCAGGCCTGACACTGACAGCATGCACACTCACATCTTTGAAAGTTCACAACCTGAAGGTCCTATATAGGGGACTTACTGTATGTGTCATGCCACAAAGAGATTAATCAACATTAAAAAAAAAATTCTGAAGAATGGACAGAGATTTTATCTATATTTTTCAGATACTACAATTATAACAGCTATATTTGGGGAGATGTAATAAGCATTTAATAATATTTTTGAATCAATCAATTCATCAACCATGAACTTCAGGTGGAAAGGAAGTGAGGTTATATGAAAAATCTGAGATTTCAATGAAGAATTAAAAACACAAATGACTTTGTTTATATGTAAGTAAAACTAATAAACTATAACCATATAAAACAAACATGGGAATTGTTGACTCATAAAAAACAATGATAAAACTAAAGTACATGGCTATAGCTGTCACAATGGGTTGGCCTGAGTTAAAATACTATAAGGTCTTTTAATGTTTAGGTGTATAGCAAAGATATTACAATGCTTCACAGTTGATATGCACACAATTTAAAATTCATAAGGTGATCATTTAAAAAACTAATAACACAATCAAAAGCCACAGATATGAAAATATGGAATGATAACAACAGAAAATCAATGCAGAACAAAATAAAACAGCTGAAAAATACAAAGGAGAAAAAAAAAAGAAAATTGCATTCACAAAACACGACAAATGGAGGCTAGAGAACCTGATGGCAGAAATAAATCCAGATGTTTAAGAAACTGCAACAAATGTAAATTGACTCAGTATCCAGATAAAAGGCAGCTAGACTGGGAAGGAAAAACCCCATTCTGCTGTTTACAAGAAACACTTAAAATATAAGAAAACAGACATGTTAAAGGGAAAAGATGGAAAGAAGATGCCAGGTAAATATTAAAAAAACAAAACTGTGATGTGGTTGGAGGTAAGGAGAAAGTAGGTCAGGTTTTTGCACTTTTTGACCTTGCTCTAGGATTTAGGCTTCATTTCCCCATTAGAGCCTTTAGTCCTTTGTGTTGGCAACAATTACATACATTATTGGAACTGAAAGACCTATAAAGGTTTATCTCTAAACTTAAGTTTTGTTTGGTCATAAGACAAACTTATCTATTTTGTGACATAACCACGAAGATGCTGTGATACATGCTTTGAAACATTTAAAATAGTACTAAAAGTATTCTGAAAGAGATGGGAATACCAGACCACCTGACCTGCCTCTTGAGAAACCCGTATGCAGGTCAGGAAGCAACAGTTAGAACTGGACATGGAACAACAGACTGGTTCCAAATAGGAAAAGGAGTATGTCAAGGCTATATACTGTCACCCTGCTTATTTAACTTATATGCAGAGTACACCATGAGAAATGCTCGGCTGGGGGAAGCACAAGCTGGAATCAAGATTGCCGGGAGAAATATCAATAACCTTAGATATGCAGATGATACTACCCTTATGGCAGAAAGCGAAGAGGAACTAAGGAGCCTCTTGATGAAAGTGAAAGAGGAGAGTGAAAAAGTTGGCTTAAAGCTCAACATTCAGAAACTAAGATCATGGCATCTGGTCCCATCACTTCATGGCAAATAGAAGGGGAAACAGTGGAAACAGTGGATGACTTTATTTTTCTGGGCTCCAAAATCAATGCAGATGGTGACTGCAGCCATGAAATTAAAAGACACTTACTCCTTGGAAGAAAAGTCATGACCAACCTAGACAGCATATTAAAAAGCAGAGACATTACTTTGCCAACAAAAGTCCGTCTGGTCAAGGCTATGGTTTTTCCAGTGGTCATGTATGGATGTGAGAGTTGGACTATAAGAAAGCTAAGTGCCGAAGAATTGATGCTTTTGAACTGTGGTGTTGGAGAAGACTCTTGAGAGTCCCTTGGACTGCAACGAGATTCAACCAGTCCATCCTAAAGGAGATCAGTCCTGGGTGTTCATTTGAAGGACTGATGTGAAAGCTGAAACTCCAATACTTTGGCCAACTGATGCGAAGAGCTGACTCATTGGAAAAGACCCTGATGCTGGGAAAGATTGAAGGCGAGAGGAGAAGGGGTCAACAGAGGATGAGATGGCTGGATGGCATCACCAACTCGATGGACATGGGTTTGGGTGGACTCACGGAGTTGGTGATGGACAGGGAGGCCTGGCGTGCTGCGGTTCATGGGGTCGCAAAGAGTCGGACACAACTGAACAACTGAACTGAACTGACTGAAAGCGTACTAACTTGCCTGTGAGTGTTTCATTAGGAGGTAGTAAATGTTTTTCAGAATAATATCCACTTAAGCATATTAGAAGTTTGGCCATTCCTTTCTCCAGGGGATCTCCCCAGTCCAGGGATCGAACTCAGGTCTCCTGCATGTGGGCAGTTTCTTTACCATCTGAACCACCAGGGAAGCCCACTAAGGTTGGCCAGTCTCTTTGGTTTCAATGTATTTTTATCTTATCTGCTTCATTCATTTATGTATTGTTGCCATTTAGTCGCTAAGTAGTGTCCAACGCTTTTGTGATCCCATGGATTATAGCCCACCAGGCTCCTCTGTCCACGGAATTCTCCAGGCAAGAGCTGAAGTGGGTTGCCATTTCCTTCTCCAGGAATCTTCCTGACCCCGGGATTGAACCCGCATCTGCTGCATTGGCAGGCACATTCTTGACCACTGAGCCACCAAGGATATCAAAACTTTTCTCATCTAACTACTTAATACCTCGCACAATAGTAATATACATACACATAAGCTTAATAATAGAACAAGTTATAAAATTGACAATTGACAAGAAAAAAAATGCAAACCTTGTTAGAATTCTTAAAGCTGAAACATAACAACAAGTTTATTATTTCTCATCCTGAGTGGGAAGACATTTTACCAAGAAAATCTCGTGTATGCTAATCTTCCATGGTATCTTAATTTAATAATGATGTGATAAAATGTGTATATTCTACACACATACTAAGTGCTCAGGTGACACTTGATGTCTGTTGAATGATTTCATTGTTGGTTGATTGAAAAACCTGTAGCCATATTATATGAAATTCTAGTTTTTATCTATTGGTATTATAATTAAACTGACTAATATGTATTTTAATATCAAAAACAAATTTCTATAGTTGTTATAATCAATCAAAATAGATTTTAAGGTAAAAAGCATCAGTAGAACTAAAAAAAAGTTGATATAGAACTATCCAAGAAGATATAAAATTAAAAACTTGTATGAATCTAATCACATACATATACATACACAAGTATATATATACACATATATACATATTGATATACATATAAGAATATATATGAATTATACACAAAAATTCTCAGATAGCTAAAAGGGGAAATAATCAAATTTGCTGTCAGTTTGGACATTCTCTTATCCGTCTCTCATTAACTGAAAGATAAAACTGGTTTAAAAAAATACAATCAAATTTAAAGAACATGATAAACACACCTGCTATAATGGATTCTATAAATTCTGCATCTAGTAACTGTAGAATACACATTCTTTTCAAAAACATGTATATGTATATGGTATTTGCCAACCTACTGAGCCACAAAATAAGACTCAATACCTTTTGAAAGCTTGGTGTAATACAGACTACAAAGATTTCTCTGCACAGTACAATTACACTAATAAATAGAAATAACTAACTAGAAAAATGCTTGGAATTTCAGGAATACTTGGATAAACAATTCTCTGGTCAAGGAAAAGATAAAAACAGAATAATAATGAGAACAT
This sequence comes from Okapia johnstoni, assembly GCA_024291935.2. Lineage (NCBI taxonomy): Eukaryota > Metazoa > Chordata > Mammalia > Artiodactyla > Giraffidae > Okapia > Okapia johnstoni. The sequence continues at coordinate 8,814,040 of CM044325.1, read as the reverse complement.
TTAGGACCTAATGATTAATAAAACATACATTGAAACCTGTGGGATGCCACAAATACTATTAAGAAGGACATTTATATTCTAGCATGTATTAGGAAAGAAAATTTTTTAATCCTAAAAATTAAGAAGTTAATAAGTAAACAATAGAACAATAGGAAAGAAAGTTGAAAGGATACTTAGAAGGAAAACTGATCAAATAAAAAGTAAATATCTGATTGGGAAGATAATGACTCTGCTGGCCAATGAATCTTTGTTAGAGACCAACACAAGTACTTAGATCAGCCTTTAAAAACCACTAGAATACACAGTTTTATATGGTTTTCCAACCCCTTTCAGTTATAATGATGAGATATGTCCCTATTCACACATTCTAGGTCACCTGACTGGAAATTTTGTGTTCCAAAGTGCTGTGTTCTCTCTAGGTTGGAAGCCAACACAATTTTCTTTAGAAAAGAAATGTGTGTAACATCACATGGAACTTGTAAGAAACTGATACTGCATCCCCACCTTAATCTTCTTTAACTCTAAAAAAAATACAACACATTCAGCAAAAAATTACTCCTCTCTCAACTTTGTAACCAATTATTTTGTAATTAAATGTTTCAAGGAACAAAATAAGGAAATGAGAATAAATACAGGTAGCACTAAGGGCCAGAATGCACTGTTAACCTCAAGGTGATGCTCAGAAATTAAGAAGATGCTATGGGTGCTTTTTTGAGATTTATTTCCTTTCTAACTTCTTGTTTTGAAATAAGTTTAGGCTTACAGATGAACTGTGAAATGGTATAGACTCTTCCCATCATCCTTCACAGTTTCCTTTTATGCTATATATGTATATAACCATGATATATTTATCAAAATTAAGACATCAACATTGGAACAATCTTACTGTATGGATTCCAGACTTTGTGCCTTTCTCTGTTCATGACTTTTTAAAATTATTTAAATAAATAAATATTTTTGTTAAAATGTTCACTGAGATCCTGTTTTAACTTGATCATCAGTTTCACTCCTTCAGCCGAGTACATAATTACTGTGCTCACCCTGTACACGGGAGTATCTCTTTAGCCTTAAGTTTTCACCATTTCTATAGCTTAATATTTCATGATTTCAATTTATTGTTCACTGTCTTTTCCACCCATAGCATGCTGTTCCTCAGAGACAGACTAACCTCTCCATTTTCTTAATCGAAGTCTGAACATTATTGTACAGACTGCTGGAACAAATTTTCCAAGCTTCTGACAAAGTTTCTATGGAAGCAACAGAAATCATTCTAGCATATGAAAATGCTGTGGTTCTTTATTTCTTTATCTGTATTATTTTGTGGAGAAAGAAAATGACCAGTCCAATAGTTTCATGAATGAATATTTGCTTTAAAATTAACTATGCAACATTAGAGCATTGAGTTCTATAGTGAATTGCTTCATTTCCTGTAAATTCGCAGTTGGTGTATATGTCTACACTGTACTATTTCACAGTAGCATTAGGCTAATCTGTTGTTTTCCCTCAAGTATATAAAGATTTTATGACAATATGCAAAACAGGCTCCTGGGGCTAAATGTTTTATTGACTGATGGGAGGATTTTTCCCCCTGTAGAAAACTAGACAATATCTTGTATGATAATGTGTTTTAAGACAGGTGGATAATATAATCATCGCAATACTTTCGGAGAGGGAAATGGCAACCCACTCCAGTACTCTTGCCTGGAAAATTCCATGGACAGAGAAGCCTGGCGGGCTTGTGACACATGGGGACACAAGGAGTCAGACACAACTGAGCGACCAAGCAGGGGCATGCACAACGCTTCAGGAAGGCACTTCCAAGGCAGGTGGAGGCAGGCAAGACTAGAACAGAGGAGAGTTTAGATAGAGCATCAGGTAGGAGGCTGGTGAAATGAGGAGCAGTAGATCTAAATCAGTGGCAGTGGATTTAGAGGCGAGTGTTTGAAATAGAGATGCTCAAAGGAGAATCGGTAGACTTAAGTGTTTAAAAGGCTGCCAGAGGGACTTCCCTGATGGTCCACACATTAATTTCTACTTTGTACTTAATGAATGTTGATGCCTGTATGAAATCAGAATGGAAATATCCAAAAACCTGTTGACTTAGTCATGTATAACCCTAATTGCTCTGGACAAAATATGACAGGTGATTCTCTGGTTAAAAACCTTTTAAAACTTTCTAGACAGTTTTCCAGACACATACCTTCCCCCAACACACACACACACACACACACACACACACACACACACACACACACACACACACACACACTTATAGTTGGCAATTACAATGGCTGAAGGTCTAAATCTCTTTCAATAGAGTCATTGACCATTTTTTCTGGGATGAGTTATGCCAGGTTGATCTTCATACATCACTATCCCAATCACAGTGCATGATCTGACATATTAGTTCCATTCTCACAATCCCTTTCTCCTTTACATCTTTTTATAAAGTATCTTATTCTATTATCCAACAGAGAAATGCATTGAATTTTCCTTGAAAGGCATAAAAAATATCAGCTTAAGGGAGTAAAGAGTGAATTAAAATAGGTTTATTTTTACAGACTTGTATAACATGTACTTTAAACACTGCTTTAAGATTTTGTTAGGCATTTGAAAAATATACATGCGTACACATCCATTCAGCAAATATTTATTCAATTCTTCCTAACACTCCAGGTTTTTGTTTTTTGTTTTTTGTTTTACCAGACACTGAGAGGGGAGAAATGAATGAAAACAAACAGGAGGCAGATTGAGAGCTCTGGTTATTTCTGGTGGTGGTGGCAACAGTGCTGGGTAACAAGTCCCAGACAAGACATATTGAAAATTTGTGTTATTGGTCTGACATCTGGGATAATATGTCCAGTAGGGTGAGATAATTTGGCTCTATGCATAAATATATACAGAGTAATGTGTTCCTATTTAAAGACCACTTAAATGACCTGCCCGGAGAAGGCAATGGCACCTCACTCCAGTACTCTTGCCTGGAAAATCCCATGGACGGAGGAGCCTCATAGGCTGCAGTCCATGGGGTCGCTAAGAGTCGCACACGACTGAGCGATTTCACTTTCACTTTTCACTTTCATGCATTGGAGAAGGAAATGGCAACCCACTCCAGTGTTCTTGCCTGGAGAATCCCATGGATGGCGGAGCCTGGTGAGCTGCCGTCTATGGGGTTACACAGAGTTGGACACGACTGAAGTGACTTAGCAGCAGCAGCAAATGACCTGCCATTGAATTGGAGGAGATGTGTATGCATCAAATAATTACGGTAGAATATGGCAAGCACTATGCTAAAACTATGACACAGAATACCCCAGGAAAGCAGAAGAGGTCACTGAATCCATGTCTCTAAGGAAGAGTTATAAGAAAGGTTTATGCTTGAACAGCGTTTTGATGAATGAGTTGAATTAGGCAAATAGAAAGATGGTAAGTGAACTAAAAAAGACATCAAGTAACTGCAAAACATTTCAGGTGATCAGCAGTGAAAGATAAGTCAAGGAACCAGTACAGTCAGTCATATGGAGATATTAAGCCACTAAAAACCATATCACACCAAAGGAACCGGGAGGAAAGTTCTTACCAAAAGTTTCTTGATGAAGGAAACGGCCTTAAATGGTCCTACAAATATCAATAACCATATTACAGTTCTCAAATCTGGCTGTGTACCCAAAGTATATATTTAGCTGTTAATTTAACAAGTAATTTTGATGTGTAATCAGATTTAGAAAGTACAGGTTTAAATATAAGATCCTGCTTCTTTCTTCACAGGTAATTTGGAACATAATGCTTTCACCCAGCCAATCTACAGTCTTTTCAGGAATGGATAGAATGGTATGGTGAAAACAAACAAACAAACAAAAACAGCTCTCTAAAAGGGACACTAATAAAAATTAGTTGAGACAACTGGACTCTCTCATTATACCATAACTATGATATGCAATAACGTAAGTTTATTATTAGCAGTTCAGTTCAGTCATTCAGTCATGTCCGACTCTTTGCAATCCCATGGACTGCAGCATGCCAGGCCTCCCTGTCCATCACCAACTCCTGGAGCTTGCCGAAACTTACGTCCATTGAGTCAGTGATGCCATCCAACCATTTCATCCTCTGTCATCCCCTTCTCCTCCCGCCTTCAAGCTTTCCCAGCATCAGGGTCTTTTCCAATGGGTTAGTTCTTCGCATCAGGTGGCCAAAGTATTGGAGTTTCAGCTTCAGCATCAGTCCTTCCAATGAACATTCAGGACTGATTTCCTTTAGGATGGACTGGTTGGATCTCCTTGCAGTCCAAGGGACTCTCAAGAGTCTTTTCCAACACCACAGTTTAAAAGCATCAATTCTTCGGTGCCCAGCTTTCTTTATAGTCCAACTCTCACATCCATACATGACTACTGGAAAAACCATAGACTTGACTAGACGGACCTTTGTTGGCAAAGTAATGTCTCTGCTTTTTAATATGCTGTCTAGGTTGGTCATAACTTTCCTTCCAAGGAGTAAGTGTCTTTTAATTTCATGGCTGCAATCACCATCTGCAGTGATTTTGGAGCCTAAAAAAATAAAGTCTGCCACTGTTTCCACTGTTTCCCCTTCTATTTGTCATGAAGTGATGGGACCGGATGCCATGATCTTAGTTTTCTGAATGATGAGCTTTAAGCCAACTTTTTGACCCTCCTCTTTCATTTTCATCAATCATTATTAGTACTACGTGTAACAATAGAAAATAATCACAGAGAGAAATAACACAAATTTTAAGTTATAAGGTCATGAAGACTAAAAGTAAATGGTCAAACATTAACATAAAACAAAATTTAGGGAAGAAAAGGAATCAACGTAATGATCCAGGGGCAATACATTTTTGCCACTAGGAATTATGGAATCTCTAGAAACTGTCTTCAATTTTGAACCATCTTCTGATTCTCCAACCACATTCCCATCTCCAGTGGTCCAAATTTAGGACTGAGCCTGGGATCCAATGACTGTGTTTCCAAACTTATTTCTATACAAGATATCAAAATAAACTATCCTATGAGATCAGTGATTCGAACTGGCACATTTTCTTGGGTATAACAGAGACAGCCTGCGATCACGGATGCTGTGACAGTCATTGCTGATGACCTATCAGTATCCATCCCCCTTCTTCCTTAGCAGGGCACATGACTGTAATAAGGTTTACAGTTCCCAGCCTCCCTTGCAGCTAAGTAAATTCATATAAATAAGTTTTAGGCAATGAGATATCAAGGGAGGTGAAATGCAATTGAAACAAGTGTTATTATGACATAAATTTTGTTGTCTTTCTTTTTTTTTCTGGGGAAAAAACTGACTGATAGCTGTGGCTCAAGCAATTATCTTGGACCATGTGGTAGAAATTATATGTTGATAATGGTGGAACAACAGACAGAAGAAGAATATAGCATACTATATAGTTCCTGGTACTCTAGGTACTGCTCCTCTAGCCCTGCACTTCTTACTTTCCTCCAAGTTTTGTCTCTAAGAAGTTGAAACATGATGAAATTGACCTATGGTTCTGTAGAAATAGCATACTTTCAGCATATACTTACCCTTCTATCATTTTTGAAGCTGAAGGCCCTCTCAAGAGAAGAACACATAGTATCATCTGCCTTAGTCACCCTTTAAAGCCACATCACAGAATTAGCACAAACCCAGACCCAGGCAATCCACATCAACAAGTCCACATTGAAGAACCTCCCTAATACAAAAGAACCCTTATCCCTACTAATACCAGCCAACAAGTGCTTCTGTGCCTGAAAAAGCAACCCTAAAGGCAGCGGTTCTCAAACGTCAGTGTGCAACATCACTAGACACAAAGTATCTTAATGAGGTATCTGTTAAAATTCAGTTCATCAGGCCCAACCATTAGAAATTTATATTTAATAGGATCCGCATTCCCATCTCATCCAGCACCTAGGTGATTCTGAAGCAATGGTATTTTGGTTACTATTTCAGAAAGACAAATACAAATCTTAATAATACATGAGGGAATTATCTGTTAACTATTTTACTAGTAAAGACTGGTTTAATCCATACTCATACTCAGTTAAGAGGGATGAATCATTTAGAATAGGGGGTCCCTACATCTGCAGACTGATATCTCCTGTCAGATCAACAACAGCATTAGATTAGAAATATAATGCACAACAAACGTAATGCACTTGAGTCACCTGAAACCATCCCCTCACCCCATCCGTGGAAAAAGTACCTTCCAACAAATCGGTCCTTCGCGCCAAAAAGGTTGGGGACTGCTGATTTAGAGGAGACAATTAGACCTCAGCCTTCAAACGGCTGGTTCAGGGTTCTGGGAATTTTAAAATTTTGACACAGAACTTTGCAGCTTACAAAATAACTTTACAGGTAGTTCCAACAAAATTCTGTGCTATAGATACTTTTATGACCCTAGTTCATGAATTAAAAACTTTGGGGTTCCAAGAGTTACAGGGTGGTGCTAGATTTGCACCTAAGAGCCTCTGATACTGCTTTGAAGACTCCATCATTCACTTCATGGCTATCTCATGACTTCTAAAGCCTAAAGGAATACACAAGTCTTAAAAGTGACAAGGACATAAAAGAACCTGGAAGAAATAAAACACAAAAAAACCAAAATCAATGACGTGCCGGGCATGGGCAATACTCTGGTTGGAAAAGTCAGGCAAGGGATAGCACATGCGAACTGGGTGCCTGAGTGTGGGAAACGAGGATCGAGAGAAAGCTGTCAAGGAAGGAAGAAAATGCACAGAGATAAAATGTCCTGACTCTGCAAGTTTAGCCACAACCAGCCTTTCATCTAGAACTAGCAGCAGTCACAAAGGAGAATGTCTATAATTGCCTGCGACAGAGATAACACGTAGCCCAGGCTGCTGGCCGGGGAGAGAAGACGGACAGGCTGCAGCAAACATGTAACCAGGGTTCCCCTAATTAGAAGTCTGCCTCTCCAGCCTTCCACAGTTAGCACAGAACAATGTCGTGCACGTCTTTGATTGTGCTAACCCTGGACATGAACATTTTATTCCTTTGGACCATGGTCAAAAATTAATATACTTAAGCTATAATATTCTGTGTTAACAAGAGAAACCTCTCCAAGGAAGAAATTGTACTAAGGATGCGCAAAATATACCATTTACCAAGATAACAAGGAGATTTTCTGCCCTGTTCTAAGTATATCTATCCAAAATTTGCATTTAAGAAAATTGATATACGTATAAATCTGCATGAGAACATGGTTGAGGTTAATTATTTTGTTTGCAGATGATGTGTTGAATACAGTACAAATGTTCTGGTGGTTGGAGGTAATCTGATCTGCTCTCATCTCATCCATATAAGAGTTAGTGAGTTCACAGAGCACCCAGAGAGGTGAATCTTTTAGGAGAAATAATTAGACCTCAGCTTTCAAATACCTGGCACAGTGTTCTGGGGATGTTTTCAGTCCCCAGTTCATGTAAGATGGGAGGCATAGGCATAAATCCATCGCATCCCAAGGTCTACAAGTTCCTATGCAATCTGGGACTCACCCACCTTTCATCAATCACACCTCCTGCAGGTCTCTTTCTGGAGGACTTTGCTTAAATCACATTGGCCTTCTTTAAGTTTCTTGAATATCTGAAAAACCCTTCCTGCTCCAGGACCTCTGCATTTGCTAATTCTCTACTTAGGACACATTTCTCCCTTCCTTCCTATGGCTAACTCCTGCTCATTTCACAGGTATCAAAATAATTGTCAAATCCTTGGAAAAAGTTTACTTGATCATCTCCACTCCAAATTAGGCTAAGTCCTCCGTCTACAAACCCCAGGACTTGCCTGGCTTTCTATCATAGCACTTATTTCTGTAAAAACTATATAGCAATCTGGGTAATTATCTGTTTGAAGAACATCCCTCACCCACACACCCTAGCACCATGTGGTCAAGGACCAAGTTAGTGTTTATCATCATTGTGTTCCCAGCAAAGTACCCGGCTACTTACAATTATTAATTGAAGGAGTAAATAAATGAACATAACTTCTTTAAGGAAAAACATTAGCATGTTCCAGAATAGCAGTGTGAAGAGCTGAGATTTGCTTAAAAACACACACACAAACATATACACACAGAAAAAGGAACCACGGCCTTTAAATAGTAGCATCCATTTTGTGAAAGAATAAATGAGATGAGAAACCATCATTTGTTATATAACCTTGGAAAGTGACTTAAATTAATGTCTCTAGAACTTCGGGGTCAATGAGTACAACATATACAATTTGTTTAATGTAACATTTTCTTTTGCCCCAGCTCCTCCTTCAGTGTTTCACATTTGTCTGCAAGAAAGAAGCACCTGAGGAAATTTTAATAAAATGACTAATTTCTAAAAATATTTGTTATTTCATATGTTCCAGGCATGAAGTGATAGAGACATGGCTGAGGTCCAAGCTTGAGAGCCGCTGAAATAAACAATGGCCCAGTGATTCTCTCCATTACTTTCAATGCTTTAACTTCCATTGATTCGTGCATTTGTAGTGTGTGCATTACTGATGACTTCTTAAGCCTAAAGCAGTACAGAAGTTTTAAAAGTGACAAACACTCTCCTTCCCTAAGGTTCCTGTAATATCTCAGGAAAGAACATAAACTCATTCACATATTTATTGGCTGTATGACAAACATCAAGCATTGAGAAACACTTTACATGTTCTCAAATAGGTCTTTTATGAACAGTGATTCAGATTTCTAAAAATGAATATAATATTCTTTTAGTGCTTACTAATATTTAAGCATTGTGATTTTAAGCATGGGAATAATTTTAGTAAGCACTAAAATAATATTTTATTGATTATTTCATTAAGCTATCATAGGAATCCTATGAAGCAAGTATCATTATTACCTATAAATAACTTGCTACAGATTGCCTAACTAGTAAGTAGGATAAAAGGGAAAAATAAACCTTATAAATAGCTTCAATATGAGCCAGTAAGTGTTATTAAGTACCCAATGGAACTACAGAAACATAAAGGCAGGACAAAAGTATTTAAGGGGGTAAAATACTCAGCAAGGGTGGGCACTACAATACACTCACTGTGGAATTCGCGATGAGGCAGTTTCATCTATGACCCTATTTATTTGTAGAAAAGCATACAAAGGGATTTTAGCCACTGACGCCTCTGTTTTGCACATGGAGCATAAGCCATGCAGTCAATTTTCTTGTCAACATGCTTTCTCCTTTTGTGTCTGCCTCATCATTCTTCTGCAAGTGTCCAACCTGAGCTTATTCTCACAGCCATTCCAAAGAGGCACTCTTCCACTGGGCTCTATAAAGTTCAATACCTCAGCAGCTATCCTTTGCAGAGGAATAGCATTGATAAGTAGGCTTGCCTAGTGGCTCAGTCAGTAAAGACTCCACCTGCAATGCGGGAGAGACCCCTGGGTCAGGAAGATCCTCTGGAGAAGGAAATGTCAACCCACTCCAGAATTCTTGCCTGGGAAATCCCATGGATTGAGGAGCCTGGCTGGCTACAGTCCATGGGGTCATGAGAATCAGGCACAACTTAGCGACTAAACCACCCATCACCACCACCATTGGTGAACAGCTAAATGGTTATAAGCAAGCCTTATTCGATATGTACCGCATTTAGGATATGTACTAAGTTGAAGAGTGTCTTCCCCAAATTCACATTCACCTGGAACTTCAGAATATGACCTTATTTGGAAATAGAGTCTTCACAGACATAGTTAATTAAAAAGAAGTTATATTGGATTAGGGCAAATCCTTAAATCCAAGGACTGGTGTCTTTATAAAAAGGTGCTGTGAAGGCACACAGGGAACAAGGCCGTGAAATGATGGACACAGAGATTGGAATGATGCAGCCAGGGATGCCAGGGACTGCCTAGAGCTACCAGGGGCTGGGGAGAGGCAAGAGGATTCTTCCTAGGAGTGTTCAGAAAGAGCCTGCTGACACCTTGATTTTAGATTTCTAGCCTTCAACACTGTACAGGAATAAATGTCTATTCTTTTAAGCTACCCAGTTTGTAATTATATTTTATGGTAATTCTAGGAAAGTAATACAGGATTTTATCAGAGAAATTCTCTAGCATAGGCCATTATGATAATATACCTATATTATGATCGTGCTTTCTAATTGCTCCAATAGAACTTCTTCTGTTATGATTTTAAATAATGGAGACACATGGCTGCAATGTCACTTAAAGTAGCGACTCCTTAATAGACATAAGCAATCTAACACCTAAATTAGGAGTTTAGCAAGAACCACAAAAACTTTCAATTGTTTTTCAGACATAATGTTCCATTAGCCAAACATGTACATTAAAATGCTGCTGCTGCCAAGTCGCTTCAGTTGTGTCTGACTCTGTGCGACCCCATAGATGGCAGCCCACGAGGCTCCTCTGTCCCTGGGCTTCTCCAGGCAAGAATACTGGAGTGGGTTGCCATTTCCTTCTCCACATTAAAATGAGTGTCATTCAAATCATTTCTGGGAGCCATCTGCGAGAAGAGGCAGCAAGAGTTGCCAAAATGTATCTCCATGGACACTGGGATGCTACAACAGAGTTGTCCTTCTACTTTGAGGCTAGAAATAAAAGTTAGCTTTTGACAATGCTATGAATGAACTTTACAAAAGTATCTTTACCCATTCCCATTTTAGAGAATGGGTGACTTTGCCATTTCCTTCTCCACATTAAAATGAGTGTCATTCAAATCATTTCTGGGAGCCATCTGCGAGAAGAGGCAGCAAGAGTTGCCAAAATGTATCTCCATGGACACTGGGATGCTACAACAGAGTTGTCCTTCTACTTTGAGGCTAGAAATAAAAGTTAGCTTTTGACAATGCTATGAATGAACTTTACAAAAGTATCTTTACCCATTCCCATTTTAGAGAATGGGTGACTTGGAAGAATGAATGATCCATGTACAATGTTTCAATGAAGATAGAGGGAAAGGGGTGTGTGTGTGTGTGTGTGTGTGTGTGTGTGTGCGCGCGCGCGCGCGTGCGTGTGTTTGGGGGAAAGGTGAGGAGCAGCAATCTGGCCCTCCTTTTCAGATCTCCTCTATTTTAGGAATAGACCACCACTGTTTCCAGGGTGATCACAATTTGCAACCTGTAACAAAGTGAAATTTAAAGACATTTAAATGCCTAAAAAGAGTTTTAGCACAGTTTACATATATACCTTATGGGTTGTTACACTTTGCAGTTAGAGGCAATGAACTTGAAGGGAAATACTGAGGACTTGCCAAACTCTATGCAAATGAGACTGCCACATTTATACTTTATGCTCCCACAGAATATCCTACCACATTTTTTATTCAGGAAATACTGTATCACACATTTATAACAGCAACAAGGCAAGTTTTCAATAGTAAAAGTATTAGTGTTTCTAACATATTCAAGTGAATTCCATAATATCCCTGAATACATTCACTCCTCACCAATTAGTCTATGTGTGTGTTAATTATGGAGTTTGTAACCCAATTATAAATTCATGGAAGTAATTTTTGTAATCTGGAAGTCAGCCAGAATTCTTTCATTCATCTGCCCCCTTCATCTAGTAACACCCTGAAGCATCACAGGAAATGTTAACAGCATAGATGCTGGGGTCTGGGTGACCTGGGATCAAAGTCTCAAGTTTTTCACTTTTTATTCATGTGATCCCAGAGGATGGTTTCAAAGCCTTTGTTTTCTTGTCCGTAAAATAGATATCATCACAGTGTCTACTGTGGAGTCGGATGGTGGACAGTGATTTCACTTGACACACGCCTCCATAGCAGAGAAGAATTTTGCAGTTTCCTTCCAGGAGGGGAATCTACAATGAAATGCTGCCAGTTTCTCTGCACATCTTCATTCATTCTACTCTGGGGAGAGGGGATCTATCTCACTGGTGAATTTAGGAGAAGGAAATGAGTATGTCCCATGAAGCCCTTCCTCTCTCCCTCTTCAGATCTGCCTTCTTGGGAAGAGGGTTGCAGAGGGTCTGTGTACCACCCTCCCCAACCATGTCTTGGGGAAGATCTGAAGCCAGCCAGCCATGCCAAGTGCTGGGCACACATGTCTTTATAATTCATATGGGACATCTAAAGCAGCAGATCCCAACTTTTTTGGCATCAGGGACTGGTTTTGTGGAAGACAAATTTTCCACTGATGGGGGGGTGGTTTTAGGATTATTCAAGCATATTACATTTTTGTGTACTTTATTTCTATTATTATTATATCAGCTCTACCTCAGATCATCAGGCATTAGATCCTGGAGGTTGGGGACCCCTGATCTAAAGAGCACAGCCAAGCTGATGAGCCAAGCTATGTTCTCTAACCAGCTCGTCATAAATAAAGTTTGGAGGAGAACATGCGTGTGTGTGTGTGTGTGTGTGTGTGTGCATGCATGTGTTCAGTTGTGTCCGACTCTTGGTGGCCCCATGGACTATAGTTCACCAGGTTTCTCTGTACATGTAGTTTTGCAGACAAGAATACTAGAGCAGTTTGCCATTTCCTACTCCAGGGGCTCTTTCCGAGCCAGGGATCAGATCCGTGTCTCTTACATCTGTGTTGGCAGGTAGATTCTTAACCACTAGCACCATATGTATATGTATGGATGAGCCCCTTTGCTATCCACTCCAAACTATCACAACATAGTTAATCAACTATATTCCAATACAAAATTAAAAGTTTAACTAAAAAAGAAGAAATTTGCTTTAAAAAAAAGAAAGTGGGGAGAAAGGAAGATTATCTGGTTCTTATAAAAATACTAGCTTCAGAGATGGGTTTTGAGAACTGAATGAGATAATGATGCAAAGCTTAGGAGGGTGCCAAATACATTCTTAACAGAGCCTATTGGCTGTTACTGTGACAGGTGTTTCTCCTATTGGTGTCACTCTCTGTGTTACTTAGGCTGCTGTTAACTTTATTCTCATTGCTCTTGCATTGCCACCAGCCAAAGAAAACCGACTTCTCATTTACATAAATGCTTAGCACAAGAGTAAGGATACCTCCAAAAGGAAAGGTGTGTTCAGTTGTTTAGTGAGAAAAGAGAGAGAAAAATGGAGATGGTATCACGACATAGAGTTTGCAGTTGGAGAAGCCTTTTATACTTGTACTGACCTCTTTGGAGGTCTTCGCTCCATTTCCGCCAAGAACAGAGAGCACCAAGGTTCCAAACAGGACTGAAGGTAACTCAGTACCATTTGGTTCCATGGGAGTTTCACGTCTCTCAGAGACCAGGCCAAGGAATGCTGGATAGAACAGAATCTTGCAACAAAGCAAGAGCAGAACCCTGGTGACACTGGCAGATTCTCAGAGTAAAAGGCAGATAACAGAATGTCTCCAAGTCCGAGATGAAGAGCAGAGGCGAACTGAGAACTTATGCTTAAGCTCCTGTGAACACCTCTTGTGGACGCCATGGAAAACTCCTTGGAATGAAACAGGTGTGTGGGCAGAAACCAAGTTGAGTCCCAGTAGATTCCAGCGATAAGCCATCAAAATGTTGGTAGAAAAGCTGTGTGACCTCATTCATAACAGCAAGGAGTAATGAGTCTTGGAAACATCTGGGATTCATAAGAATTAATATGCCAGGCAGGCAATTAAATATCAGCTGTGGCAACAGGATTATGATTGGACCATCACTGTCATTTAGGGTCGTTTCATGCTCCATTATTGAGTAATTGAATAATAATATGTAAGAAACCATAAGTGCCTTGAATTACAGAAGTATATCAATTAGGAGTACAATTTCTGGAGAAAATATCCCTAAAAAATTAAGTCATTATCAAAATCCATTTGATAGAGAGTAAAATATTAAGATCAGGGAATTACAACTAACTTAATTTCACATGAAAAGTGGAAATAAGAATACGATTGGTCTCTAGGCCAATGGAATCAAATTATGTCCACTCTGACCCATTGTGTCTCTCCCTGAAAGTCCACCCCTGATGTTCCATTCCTTCTGTTCTCCAACACGGACACTCACACACCAAATACCAATCTTCCAGCCAAAGACACTAGAGTGTGACACAGCTTTTTGAGCTTCAAGGAATAAAGAATATTTACATTTCCTTTGTTTCTTCACTTTCAGAAACATTCTCGATCCTAGCTCAGAATTAAGGTAAGGTCGCTGGGAGTCGGACACGACTGAGCAACTTCCCTTTCACTTTTCACTTTCCTGCATTGGAGAAGGAAATGGCACCCCACTCCAGTACTCTTGCCTGGAGAATCCCAGGGACGGCGGAGCCTGGTGGGCGGCCGTCTCTGGGGTCGCACAGAGTCGGACACGACTGAAGCGACTTAGCAGCAGCAGCAGCAGCTCAGAGAGACAGTGATGAAGGGAGTAGGGTAACAATGGCTAGAAAAGAGGAAGTGAAAATCAGAGAATAGCAAGAGTCTAAAAATATTCCCAAAAATGAAGTTACGAAGCCACATCTGGAACTGGTATATCCCAGTTTCTTTGTTAAATTGGGGCAAAAGAAATAATAATACTTACTAGAATAAATTCTTGACTACAGTCTAATTTTCAATGCTGAATTAAAACATGCTAAAATTTTCATTTTATGATTGAATAATGTTTAAATCCCTGGGTTTATGTTGGTTCTTCTTTTGTTTTCTCTTAGGTTTACTGCCTCCATATTCTCATCTTTGCAATATAATCTGGAAGGTGTTCCTTAAATTCTCTTAGTAGTTTGCTTGCTTACAATATTCACTAATAACAACAATGGTCAACATGTGCTAAATGCTCAAACTTATGCCAGGAAGTGTTACAAGCACTTTATATGTATTAACATATTTCATTCTCTTATTAACCCTATGAAGATATAATTCATATTTTTTAAATAAACAACTAAATCACAGTAAGAATAAATAAATTATCAGGATCATAGAAACAGACAGTGAGGCTGTGTACAAACCAAGACCGTCTCATTTCAGAGCCCAGAATCAACCACTGGGCAAAGCTGCTTTGTAAACATATAAATGTGGACAAAAATTAACTAAATAGTGCTATTTATAAGTTTTAATTTCTTAAGGACTCTATTTGTAATATCTCCAATTCTGTATTTCTTAAAAGACTAGGACGCATTTTTGGTAAAATTAAATAGACTTTCATCTCTATTTGGCTACAGAGAGGTGGTGATATGTTCACAGTAGGTAGAGGCCAAAACCAGTACAGATTAAATATTATTACTATAGATTTTTTCCGTATGTATTATAGCTCATTTTCTCTCTAGTCTACATTTTCATTTATTTAGAATCTTAGAAAGGGATCTCTATCTCAGCGCATTTTGTCATCCCATCCTTCAATTTATCATCACCACACTATGTCCAATGGGGATGCAATTTTGACATTTGAGGCTGGATAATTCTTCACTGTGTGGGATTGTCTCATGTTAACACAGGACCTTTGGGATTCCTGGCTTTAAGCACTAAATGCCAAAACAACCATAATTAAGCCCACACTTTTTTCAAATTCCCCCAGATGTAGTTTTGCACTTGGTTAAGAGCCATTGGCCCAAAAGTCCAAAGCCAACCAAGTGATATTCTGCACATTTGTTTTTATTTATCCACATTGCTCTGCCTTAGAATTTGTGATTATAGCCTCAACTACAAGTACATGACCAAAGTGGAGGTCCTCTGACATTCTCACTCTAATCTACATCTCCTCTCTGAGCTCTTCCTTCAGATAAAGTTAATGTATTTTCATTGGAATGTCTTTAGTTAACTGATTCTATTTAATGATGAAAATGCATTTCAATATTTCATTATGGTTCTAGTAGATAACCCTATTCATTTCTAGGAATGAAAACATTAAAAGCTTACTTTTGGGGGGAGGGGGGTGATCCGTAGGTGTTAGACTTGTTCTAAACATTTAATGTAAGTGAACTCCCTAGTTTCATCTTTATGTAAATTCTCCATGGTTGCTATTATTGAGCTCATTTTGAAAATAAGACACTGAACCTGAAAGATATTAAATGATTGGCCAATAAGAATATCAATGAAGGTAACAATTACATTTATAGTAATTATAACAGCAACACAGAGGTCTAATTCTACTATGTAAATATTAACTTATCCGGCTTTAAATGATTGAATTTCTAAGGGTAACGTTAAGGTAGAGCTGGTCAGTGAGGCATAATATCCCTCCCAGAGATTAAGGTTTGATAGCACTTATATCAGAAACTTCTTTATTCAAGTATTGCGTCAATTTTGTTCCCTAGTCTCCTAAAATGCTCCTGACCATATCTTGAACACACAAGAGAGAAAAAATTCCTCTCTTAGGAAGCATGTTCAATTTTTTGCGGGACTGGCTGGTGGGGAAGAATGGTTTTTAAGCCTAAAGGTTGGGAGAAGAACACACAGTATGTGGGAGGGTGCATTGCAAGGAGTGTGTGAAATCACAGCACCAAGGATCAAAGAGAAAAACTGCCTTTACAGTGACAGGCTCTCCTTCAAGGAGAAGAAAAACCAAATAATTTATGCCTGCGGAGGTACCGTAGGGCTCATATATTAGCTGGCAGAATTCCTCAGGATTGCTATAACTGAGCCTTTTGCAGGGAGGACCTATTAATCCTTTGCATGCTTTGCCATTAATATTGTTTATTGGGCCACAAGAAGGGGACATAAACCTTTAATGTCACTTTTTCGCACTAAGAATTTTTTCCTTAAAAATTCAATGGTGTCTGCCAATTTGATATGGCACCTTAAGGTGATCAGAGAAGCAGATGGCTGATTCTTAATGACTATTTTTTTTTGCATCAACCATTGATTCATTATTTGATGCACACAGCACAGAATAGCAACATTCCTTTTTAATGGAGTTGAACTGTGCTGCGAATAGGGAAAAGGAAAAGTTTTTACTGACAAACAATAAAGATTTGACTTAGAAGGGTCTAGAAGGAAAACAGAGTGCTAGGACTCACAAACTAACCAAAACATAAAATTCTGGAGGAGAGGGAGAAAGCAAAGAGGAGCCCAGTACTGACTACACACTCAGTGTCAACTGTGAAGGAAGTCTCAAGCAAGGATTACAAAAAGTCTTCAGGTTAAAAAGCAAGGCAGGCGGCCATTGCTTCAAATCACTGGACAGCCATTTGCACTCTGAATGATTTAAGACTGCTACTTGGGCATTAGTTTCAGTAAAAATAAAATGTTGATAGGAATAAATCTCATAAAAGGATGCTATAAGCATTAAATTGAAAAGTGTCCATAATGAGTTGAACTCTGTATTGATATTTAGAAAATAGTCATTTGTTAACTGTCTGATATAGGTACTCAGATGCTTTCTTTCCCCCGTCGTCTGATAACTCTGAACAGTTTGCACCTCTTTCATTATCCTCTGTCTAATCCATAACACAGTATTCGAGGACAATTCTTTTAAATCATTTTCGATGCTCCTACTCCCAATTTCAGGCACAGAATTATTGGGACTCCTATGGATACAAGGAGGAAAACAAGACTCCTGGAAAACATAAAAGGAAGGAAAAGAAACAGAAAGCAATTATGAAAAATGCTTCTTCTAAAGGGATCAATATCAGAATAAAGAAGCTCTCCAGGGTTTGAGGGGCTTCCCTTGTGGCTCAGCTGATGAAGAATTTGCCTGCAATGCAGGAGACCTGGGTTTCATCCCTGAGTTGGGAAGATGCCCTGGAGAAGGGAAAGGCTATCCACTCCAGTATTCTGGCCTAGAGAATTCCATGGACTATAGTCCATGGGGCCACAAAGAGTTGGACATGACTGAGCAAATTTCACTCACTCACTCAGAGTCTGACACAGTTGGGCACCAAACTGGTAATAAGGAAAAAAAGTCAAATATTGTGATATGGTAAAGGTAGAAATAGTTTGGAAGAAGTGGAGCAAGATCTTCTGTGTGTTGATGATGCGGTAATAAAAGAAAGGGAAACTTGGTTTCATTGAAGACAATCTGAGATAGCAAAGAAAAAGCAAATGTTATATAAGATTATGCTTTTAATAAGACAGCCAGTAGCCACACTTAGATTTTTAAATTAAACAACATTCAAACTTCAGTTCCTTATTCGCACTAATCCCATTTCAAGTTCTCAATAGCCACAGGTGGCTGATGGCTAGTGTCTAGTATGGGTTGTAGCCCTCAGTGCAGGAGATTCTGATGGGCAGGTCCTCTTTGACAAGATAAAAGGAGGCATTTTTCACTTGTTTACTATTTATCCAGGTGACTGTACAGTTATCACTTACTCTGCTGCATATTAAGTTTACAGGGAACGATAAGGTTCTGGCTCTCATGGAGTTTCCAGTCTAGTTGGGGAAATGCACAAAAATAAGAAAGCAGTAGCAATGCAATAAGCTAATCAATTGATATATGAAGGGCTATGGAAACTGAGCAGAGAGTCATAAATAATAGTTAGCTGGGGAGCTAACTGGCTTTGAAACATTGTTTAGGTTTTCATTAGCTGTGCAGTGTGGGACAGGTTACTTAGATTCTCTGGATCTTAGCTTATTTGTTTACCGGCTCATTCTTTGTTTTTTCTTTTAATAGTCTTCTTTCCTTGATTTTTCAACAAATATTTCTTGAGAGCTTTTCAAGTGTGTCATGCAGGGTTGAAAACATTTAGAGCCACTCTAGTTCTGGTTAAAATATAACCGGTTTGTAATGTCCAAAATGGCAAATATAATGAACCCTGCTGTATGTTATATATATGAATATATATATATATGAATGTTGTTACAAGAGTAAATCCTTGTAATTTCTTAATCCTTCTTAATCCTAAGAATCCTGATCAAAATAAACTTTTTTTCTATTTAATTTTCTATTTATGTGAGATAGTGGGTGTCTACTAAACTTATTGCAATAAGTATTTCATGATATATGTAGATCAAATCATTATTCTGTACACTTTAGACTTATACAATGCTCTATGTCAATTATATCTCAATAAAACTGGAAGAAAAATATAACCCATTTGATCCATCTCATTTTTCTCTAAAGCAATGTCATCGCTTTCTCTAACTCATTTCATGTTTATCATATCCTGAGACTTTCTCTGAATCATCAGAACTGCTTCATTTATTCATTCATCCAATCATCAAACAGAGATTTTTGAGAACTTGCTATGTAAAAGGCACCATATTAAAGACATATGGAATGTCATGGCCTTTGTTCTGCAAAAAATTAGTGGGACAGATAGAAACACAAAAATATTAAAATGCACTGTAATAAATGTGCAAACAATTGGAGTTATGGAGTAAAAAATGGAAGGAGAACTAACCAAACTTCAAAGAAGATAGTTCATCCTATTATTCTTTCAAAAATATGATGTATTTAATTGATTATCTGTCATTTAACAATGATGAAAGCCTTGCAAATGATATAAAATGCTAGTCACTCACTTGTGACCCCATGGACTGTAGCTTGACAATTTGGGACCCCATGGACTGCAGCTCGACTATTTGTGACCCCATGGACTGTAGCTCGCCAGGATCCTCTGTCCATGGAATTCTCTAAGCAAGAACACTGGATAGGATAGCCATTCCCTTCTCCAGGAGATCTTCCCAACGCAGAGATGGAACCTGGGTCTCCTGCATTGCAGGCAGATTGTTTACCATCTGAGCCACCAAGGAAGCTCCATACATGCCCATGTTTAAATATTATCTGCCAAATGGCAGTCAATCATTTACCAACAAATGGGAAGCTTTTGGGGAGAGAACAGGAGAATTCAGAATTAATTACACATTAAGGGTATCAGTGTGTATGATTGATCAGAATCTGTCTGCATCCATATATCCATAAGTCAATACTTGTTATATCTGATGATGAGAGCATTCCTTTCAGCAAACATTTATTGAAAGTCTACTCAGTTACCAGCATTATGTTATGGGATAGAAAGTACACAGAAATGTGCAAAGCTTGCTCTTTGCTGTCAGTGAACTTCTAATCTAAGTGAATACATTTTAAAAATTCTATCTGTGGCTAAAGGGATAGTCATCAATGTGCTTCAAGAAATCAAAGGGTAAGAAATAGTATGCTTCCCAACCTAGATGTCCATCAGCAGACGAATGGATAAGGAAGCTGTGTTACATATATACAATGGAATATTACTCAGCTGTTAAAAAAGATACATTTGAATCAGTTCTATTGAGATGGATGAAACTGGAGCCCATTATACACAGTGAAGTAAGCCAGAAAGCAAAACAGCAATACAGTATACTAATGCATATATATGGAATTTGAAAGATGGTAACGATAACACTATATGCGAGACAGAATAAGAGACACAGATGCATAGAACAGTCTCATGGACTCTGAGGGAGAAGGTGAGGGTGGGACATTCTGAGAGAATAGCATTGAAACATGTATATTATCATATGTGAAACAGAACACCATTCCAGGTTTGATGCATGAGACAAATGCTCAGGGCTGGGGCAATGGGATGACCCAGAGGGATGGGATGGGGAGGGAGGTGGGAGGGGGGTTCAGGATGGGGAACACATGTAAACCCATGGCTGATTCGTGTCAATGTATGGCAAAAACCACTACAATATTGTAAAGTAATTAGCCCCCAACTAAAATAAATAAATTAATAAAAAAATAATAATATGCTTCCTACAGCAGGTGGAATTCCTAATGGGACATGATGGAATATTGGTTATCTGAAGAGAAGCACTGCAAGTGTAATTAGCAAGTCTACTTAAGCTTGATACTTGAGGGTCTTGAAGGATAGACTAAAAAAGTTCAATCTATTTTAATATTGCAAAAAATCATTTCAAGGAAATTAAATACATGGGAAGTTATTCAAGTGTATCCTAGATTTAGTTCAGCATTGTTTCACAAGTTAGAATATTGGTAACAATAAAACACTATACCTATGGTTATACATCTCAGTTGTCTGAGCCTATGACAAAAAACTAATAGAAGAGAGGGAAAAAGAGAAACTGGTTACTGATTTCCAACACTGACAGGTACGTAGACATTGTCTATTTTTAAGTGGCGATGTCATGTTCTATGGGCTTTCCAGTTGGCGCTAGTAGTAAGGAACCCAACTGCCAAGGCAGGAGATGTAAGAGATGTAGCTTCCACCCCTGAGTTGGGAAGATCCCCTGAAGGAAGGCATGCAACCCACTCCAGTATTCTTGCCTGGAGAATCTGGTGGACAGAGGAGCCTAGCAGGCTACAGTCCATAAGGTCACAGAGAATCAGACACGAGTGAAGTGACGTAGCACACACGCATATCATATTCTATAGCCACACTATGTGTGTGCCCAATCATTTACTCATGTCCAACTCTTTGTGACCCTTTGGACAGAAGCCCACCAGGCTTCTCTGTCCATGTGATATTTCAGTCAAGAATACTGGAATGGGGTGCCATTTCCTCCTCCAGGGGATCTTCCCAACCCTGGGATTAGAACCGGTATCTCCTGTGTTTCCTGCATTGCAAGCAGATTCTTTACCCACTGAGCCATCAGAGAAACACTACACTCACAGGCTTAGAGCACAGGACAAAGAATCTCCTTTTATGAGATTCAGGTGTCCTGCTATGGCAGCAAGGACATTACAATAGGTCCCGGAAAAAGGAAATAAATGTATAATAAGCATGCAAGCTGTCATGCGAGGCAGTGACAAACAACTGATTAAGACCAAATTGGCCAGTTTGGGATGCCGACTGAAACTTGGCTCTTTCCTGAGGGCGCTGTTGCCAGGACATATTATTGTATTTCTACAACATGGGAATTAACACATAGCGCTAGGGTTGATGTTTGTCTTTCCCGTGCTCCCCCGCCTTGAGAACAGCATCACTGTCGCTGTTGATTGCATTCTTACCCTCTTCATCATCTATTCAGTTCACATTAAATTGAGACTTTCAGGAGAGAAATTGGAAGCATTCACGTTCTGTCCCTATTATGGATCTTGTCATTTAAAGAAAAAAAAACACATCACACCATCCACACACATCACACACACACTGGCAATAAACCCACAACAGGAACAAGAGAGCCTGATGGAGACAGACTGTGATAAACGGAACACAGTGGAGAGGTAAACTGCCGAGGTATCAGGATCACAGTGGAGAGGTAAACTGCCGAGGTATCAGGATCACAGTGGAGAGGTAAACTGCCGAGGTATCAGAAGATGTGTTTTGGTGATGCCAACAGTGGCACAGTCATTTATTTCAATATCTGACAATGAGAAAGTTAAAGGGAACCCACCCCTGTCATTCACTTCAGCTGCTGATTGATTGATACCAACCTTCCTTCCTTCCCTGGCATCTAATCATCTTCCATCCCTTTCTAACAAGATCCCTAGATTTCTCCAAGCTTCTTATTAATTATATTAAATGGAGTGTAGACCTACAAAGGTCACAGTTGCTTTCTAACAAAGCTGTCTCCCAGACCCAGTACCTTTCAGGTGTGACTAATTATCAAATTGGTAGAGAAGGCTAACGTCCCTCGAGTTAGTCCAGACAGCATAGGAGGTGTCTTTGATAACATAAGGGATGTGTGTAAGTAGCTCACAGGAACACCGTGCCGCAAAGGCTATATTCATATCCCTTCTACCTGCAATTCATCTGAAACGAAACCAGGACCCATGTCACCACAGTGGTGGGGGTATGGTTTTAAGAGCAGTGATGAGAGCTGTTTTCTTAGTCCAGACACCTGGACAGCTAGAGAACTGTACCAAAGAGAAAAACATATCTGCTTCTCACACTTAAATTAGACACGGATTCTTATAACGTCTTGTAGTTGTTCAATCACTAGGTCGTGTCCAGCTATTTTGCTACCCCACAGACTGCAGCCTGCCAGGCTCCTCTGTCTATGGAATTTCCCAGGCAAGAATATTGGAGTGCGTTGCCATTTCCTTCTCCAGGGGATCTTCCTAACCCAGGGATTGACCCCATGTAGCCTGCATTGCAGGCAGATTCTTCACCGGTGATACACCAGAGAAGCCCCTTGTAATAGCTTAGACCATCAATTAGAAAAAGACATATAAGCAATGCAGCATGTAAGTAAGTGATGACGGTTGAAGAAAACAAATATAAAACTGGCAGATTCTCTGTCGATGAATACTAGGAAGATGTTCTAATATAGTCACTGCTGAATGTCCATTCAGATGACGTAGAAAACAGATTCTTCTTCTTTAGTGAGAACGGCTTTAGACACAACACTATTTCATCAGGCATCATGTAAATTCCTGACATCTCAATATCTCCAGCAGCAATATGGCCCAGCAACATCTGCTTTACTCTCATCCAAAATATTAAATGATAAACGAAAAAAATGTGATCGAAGCTGTGCGGAAAAAACAATTATATTCTGAAAGTGAATTCGTAAATAAATAAATGCATAATTAATTTTTTCAGGGGTCCAAATACAGAAAGATGTCATTTAATCTATACTGTAATTTCTGGAAGTCTTGATTAAAAATTTCAGAATCCATGTTTCCTATATGTAGTATATTTACAAAATAATGATAATAACATGTACAAATAACAAATGATTGAATATTTTCATGTTTAAACTTTGCACAGAATGTTTGTTTTCTGTGTCATAGCAAGGAAAACCAAAGAATACAAAAGGAAATACAAGGAATACAAGGAAAACCAAAGGTATACAAAAATATAAAAAATTACTGTTGAATCTCCCAAACTTACAATATTAGTTTCTCCAAGCTCTTCCAGGCTGTTGGTAAAGTAAAAGTAAACAAGCACCATATGCAAACGAAGTGCCATCTAAATAAATATTTGATTGGAAAGGCAAATAAGTTTAAAGGGTGGAAAAGAGAAGTTATCTTACCCTAGAGGAATACCTTATATTGTCATTAGTTGCTCCATTTTTTAATCTATTTTAAGTCGAAGACAGAAACAAGGAAAAAGAAGAAACCATGTCTTTAGGATCAAATTAAATCATTTCTATTAAAGTAACATGGGACGGAGGGTAGAGAAGACAGTGATACTTTATATCACTCTATTATCTTGGAGAAGGAAATGGCAGGCCACACCAGTATTCTTGTCTGGCGAATCCCATGGACAGAGGAGCCTGGCGGGCTACAGTCCATGGGGTCACAAAGAGTCAGACACGACTGAGCACACAACACATTCCCTTAGTTAGTATTTAATTAGCATCTATTACGCTTGGAGCAGTGCAAGACTAAGAATGTAAAAATGAATCTTGATCCTTCAGGGGAGATAAATATGTAAACACAAAAGGAAATAAAATGTAAATATCCAAGGAAAAGTAAGCATACAATGCTCTAAGTGCTACTTCACAAACAGAAATGCTGCATCTCATTCACAGGACAGCTGCCCCTGCCTAGGGATCCTAAGCACCACTTTGGCATCTTTTACAATGACTTGATGTAGAGAAGTTGGACATAGTCCAGAGAGGATCAGCAAAAATTATGACGCTGGTAGAGAGACAGACTTATCTGGTAACATTAAAGAAGCTACGTAAGTATTGCTTAATGAGGGCATACTAAATAGTCTATAAATATTTTGATGGTATAAATACCAAAGAGAAAAGTAGAATTAGAATTAGAAAAAGTAGAATTAGAATCAGAAAAAGTAAGATTCTGAGTATAAATCAGAGGGAAAAAATGTAATGACAGATGCAAATGTGTCATGGAAAAAAAAATTCCTTCTCAAGAAAGGGTAGAATTTGTCTCTTGAGTCATTTGATTTAGATCTTTCTCTCTTTTGGCTTGGTTCCAGGAAACACACACAATGTTATTTTCTATTCATTTTCTCAAACCCTGTTTAGGGTTGTGTATGTGCTAAGCATGAAGATGGGTGTCAAAGAAAAATAAAATAGAGGCCTGTTATAGGTTGAATGTTTGTGTCCCTGCAAAATTCCTATGTTGAATCCTAATGCTCAGTGTGATAGTATTTCACACTGAGGCAGGGCCTTTGGAACATGCTTAGGTCATGAGGGTGGAGCCCTCATAAATGAGATTAGTGCCTTTACACAGCTCCCTCTCCCTTCTGCCATGTGAGGTTACAGCCATGAGAAGATGCCTGTCTACAGGGAAGTGTGATCTCACCTGACATCAAATCTTGCAGATGACTTGATCTTGGACTTCCAGCCTCTAGAACCATGAGAAATAAGTTTCTGCTGTTTATAAGCTATTTCATTGGTGATATTTTAGTATAGCAGCCTGAATGGACTAAGACAGGGCCCTGTGGTTAAGGAAGCTACAGTTTGAAGGAGTGTTGTGTCCTTCCATCACTCCACATGGGATCCATCTCCTAGAGATGCTTCTAACAGGCTGGTAGAGTCCAGCCAACTCAGATTACTTGGGTTGCTGGGACCTAATCAAGCATGTCTCCCACCAGACTACAAGGTATTTCTCTTTCTCATTCCCGAACCTTTAATGTATACACACACACACACACACACACACACACACACACACACACACACACCCCTCTCACACACACAAATGCTCTCTTAAAGAAAAAAAAAACTCAGACATTTAGTACAGTAGTACCTATATTTAAAGGTATTTAATGTAACATTCTTCATCTTTGCCATAAATATTAAAATTAAGAACTCAGAGATAAAGTACCCTAATTGATTTATACTCTGTGAATGATTGGTAACTTCAAATGGGATTCCCTGGTGGCTCGGACAGTAAAGAGTCTGCCTGCAATGTGGGAGACCCGGGTTCAATCCCTGGGTCAGGAAGATCCCGTGGAGGAGGAAATGGCAACCCACTCCAGTATTCTTGCCTGGAAAATCCCATGGATTGAGGAGCCTGACCGGCTAGAGTCGGACAGGACTGAGCGACTTCCCTTCACTTCACTTTATTCTGTGAATGATCGGTAACTTCAAATGTAAATTTTGTGTGGCATGTAGAGAAAAACAAGTGTAAGAAACAAAGATTGTTTGTAGAAAAGAAAAGAACAACCCTACAACCACAGTATAGTTAAGTTGTTTTTAGATAGCAGCACTTTCCTAACATCAACCAGTAAGTGTTAGATGTGTGTGTTCGGGGGAGGGGGTGTGGGTGCCCATGGGTCTCACTGAATTTCAATGTCTGTGAAGCTTTATCTATTAACTCAATGGCCTAATGAGCACAGATGAATTAAGTGAAACAAAAGGTAAGGTAGCATCCTCTTGGGCAACTGGCAACAACTGGGTAAACACCTGGTTTAGGAGGCAGAGTTCCCCAGTGAGCACTGCACATGCTTCCTGCCCTCTCTTTGGACCATGAATTCCTACTCCTGCCTATGCACTTACTTCCTAAGAGACATACGGGGTCAACCTCTGCACTGCAGAGAATTCATACTGCTTTTCCAATTAATCCAACTGCTGAGTCATTACAGTTGTGTTTTTTTTTTTTTTTAAGCTGGCAAAATGTCTCTGGCTACACTTATCAGCTAACTGGAAATATTAAACCTGACCAAGTAACAAACTATTCAACCCTTGAAAAAGTTCATGCATAAAGAAATGAAACATAAAATAGTAAATGTATGTTGTGTGCTTTCTCATGATGGGCAACACACTAAGGACTTTATATGCATTATTTCATTTACTCCTCATGCATTTAACCCCTAAAATAACACTACGAGGCATTTACTATTGGGAGTTCCTTTTACAACTGAAAAAGTGGAGGCTTAGAGTTGCTAAATTAATTTTCCAAGGTTGAACAACAAACAAAAGGTCTGTTTAATTTCAGTCTAGGTTTTTAACTACTGGGCTCTAATATGGGTATGAATAGAATGCTAAAATAGAGAGATTCTATACCAAGAAAAAGAACACTCCAAAATAGTAGCCATATATATGGAAAGTATTCAAGGCTGTACCATTTTTCTTACTGATTATATAATACCTTTCTCATAATATTTATAACATGCCATTCTATTAAAGTTGATTGTACTAGATATTATTGTGTCCTTTAGTAACTTTAGAAACTGAGGAAAAAATGAACTGAATATTTCTGTATATGTTGACTGCCTTACTGGGCCATACTGCTGCCTTAATGTGTTCAGTTTAGTTCAGTCGCTCAGTCATGTCCGACTCTTTGTGACCCCATGGACTGCAGCAAACCAGGCTTCCCTGTCCTTCACCAAATCCTGGAGCTTGCTCACACTCATCAAACTCAAGTCCATTGAGTTGGTGATGCCATCAACCATCTCATCCTCTGTTATCCCCTTCTCCTCCTGCCTTCAGTCTTTTCCATCATCAGGGTCTTTTCCAATAAGTCGGTTCTTTGCATCAGGTGGCCAAAGTACTGAAGCTTCAGCTTCAGCATTAGTCCTTTAAATGAGTATTCAGGACTGATTTCCTTGAGGGTTGACTGGTTTGATCTCCTTGCAGTCCAAGGGACTCTCAAGAGAACATTAATGTGTTGCTTTGTCATCAATCCTTGTATTTTTTTTTTCTCTATCATCCTAATAAGACAGACACGTGCATTTGCACTGAGAATATAGTGTAAACATCTACTCAGAATATGTACTCAATGGTGTGTATTTTTGCTCAGCACAGCTTGAGAACTTGAATGCTTTCACAAGGGCCATATATTGGCCACAAGTCCATTACATTCACCGTATTATAAAGCAGTGATTCACTCTTTTTGCACCCGCTGAGCCCCTATACACAATGCAGCAGGAGAAGCCTGATCTAAGAGAAGCCTCTTACTCTGCATTGATGGACTAGCTCCCTGTTCTGGCTTGAGGGCAGATATTTGTGTGGCTTTGAG
This sequence comes from Okapia johnstoni, assembly GCA_024291935.2. NCBI lineage: Eukaryota > Metazoa > Chordata > Mammalia > Artiodactyla > Giraffidae > Okapia > Okapia johnstoni. The sequence continues at coordinate 8,786,412 of CM044325.1, read as the reverse complement.
CAAGTCATAACATTTCTTCTGAAACCGACACAGTACTCAGTTTTCATTATCGGTAAAATATGCAGAAGTATAAACCTCTCAGTCCCTTTCAGTTCTCAAATATCTTTTCTTACTGGGGAAGTTTCTCTTTATATAATAATACCAGCTAATCAATGCTAAGCGATTGATAGAATAATCACTCTTCAACTTTCTCTAAAGAAACAATGGATCTAGACAACGATCACCTAAAACCATTAAGAGAATGGCTGGTGGGAACTTTTTAACAGATGGTCTTGACTGAGAGCCATGTGAACCCATTGATCAATTTTAGCATCCTCCAAAAAAACAAAAAGAAAAGACATGTGGCTCCTATAGAAGTACAGAATATGTATCATTTATCAACTATGTGTACCAAAAGAGATCTTTAACTAGATTATTTCTCCAATGAAAACGTCCATGTTCTGATTTATAGATCACAAACACTTGATCATTACCCTGTTTGACAAAAAAAGGTGGGAGTAAAAAGACATGGAGATCAACTTAAAATAAGGAACATAATTTTAGAAATGATAAACAGGAGAAAAATTGGACTTAAAACCTATGTGAAAACAAGATTCCATTTAAAAAATCTAATTTGCATGAAACTTTTCAATGAAATACTACATATAAATTAAAATACAGTAATTTATTAGAATTAACTGCCACCCTAAAATGGATGGCATTTAACTGGGAAAAACTGTAAAAAAAGCATCACATTTTACCTTCTTTTCATTAAACTGTTAAATGTCCTGTGCAGCTTATCAACTGAAGGCATAAGCCACTTATCTGTATCAAAAAACAACATGAGGCTACCTGGCTGAGAGAGGAAAGCTTGTGCTGTTTAGTTTTACAAACTCAGTCACTCTACTAGGAGCCCTAAACTTCCATGACAACAGAAAATTCAAGAGACTCACATGTTCCACTTGATTATTTTTGCTGTTCTTTCCCTTGCCTGAGGAGACAGATTGAGGGCAGGAGGAGAAGGGGACGACAGAGGATGGGATGGTTGGATGGCATCACCGACTCGATGGACATGAGTTTGGGTAAACTCCGGGTGTTGGTGATGGACAGGGAGGCCTGGCGTGCTGTAGTCCATGGGGTCGCAAAGAGTGGGACACGACTGAGTGTCTGAACTGAACTGAGGAGGCAGATCCTGTCTATCTATCTATCCAAAATCAATGTCAAGGCACATATGACTCATGTTTTCTTATAGGAGTTTTATGGTTTTGGGTCTTACATGTAAGACTTTCATCCATTTTCAGGTAAGTTTTGCATATGGTGTGAGAAAATGATCCAGTTTCATTCTTTTACATGTAGCTGTTCAGTTTTCTCAAAACTATTGAAAAGCCTGTCTTTTCTCCACTCCATATTCTTGCTTCCTTTGTCAAGAACTAATTGAACATAAAAGCATGAGTTTATTTCATGGCTCCCTACGCTGTTCCACTGATCTATGTGTTTTTGTGCCCATACCATATTACTGGGGCTTCTTTCCTAGTCACTCAGACAGTAAAGGATCTGCAGAGACCCAGGTTTAATCCCTGGGTTGAGAAGATCTCCTGGAGGAGAGCCTGGAAACCTACTCCAGTATTCTTGCCTGGAGAATCCCATCGAAGAGGAGCCTGGCAGGCTAGAGTACATGGGGTCGCAAAGAGTTGCAGATGACTAAAGTGACTTAGCACACATACTATTTTGATTACTACAGCTTTATAGTACAGTTTGAAATCAGGGATCTTTCCTCTTCTTTTTCAAGACTGCTTTGGCTATTTGGAGCTTTTTGTAATTCCGCACAAATTTTAGGACTATTTGTTCTCATTCTATGGAAAATGTCATTGATATTTTGATAGGGATTGCATTGAATCTGTAGATTGCTTTGGGTAGTATGGACATTTTAACTATTATTCCTCCAATCCAGGTGTCACTCTTCAATATCTTTCCTGAGTGTCATACAGTTTTCAAAATATACGTCTTTAATCTCCTTGGTTAAATTTATTCCTAGGTATTTTATGCTTTTTCATGTATTTTTAAATGACATTGTTGTCTTAATTTCTCTGATAGCTCATTAGTATGTATAAATGCGACAGATTTCTATTCATTAATTTTGTACCTTCACTTTTACTGAATTCATTTATTTATTCAAACAGTTCCTTGGTATAGATAGCATTTAGGGTTTTCTCTATATAGTATGATATCATCTGCAAATAGTGACAGATTTACTTCTCTTCTAATTTGTATATTTTTTATTTTTCTTATCTGATTGCTGTGGCTAGCACTTTCAAACTATTTTGAATAAAATGATAACAGTGGGCATCCTTGTCTTGCTCGTTTTCAGCTTTCCACCAGTGAGTACGATGTTAGCAGCACATTTGTTCTTTATAATCTCTATTATGTTGAGATATGTTCCTTTTATACCCACTTTTTAGGAATTTTTATCAAAAATGGATGTTGGACTTTCCCAAATATTTTTCCTGCATTTATTGAGATGATCATGTGATGTATGTCCTTCATTGTGTGTGGTACCATGTTGATTGATTTACAGATACTGAAGCATCCTTAAGTCTCCAGGACAGATCCCACTAGATCATGTTATATGATCCTTTTAATGTATGGTTGAATTCAGTTTGCTTGTATCTTGTTGAAGATTTTTGCATCTATTTTACTCAGGGATTCAGTTCAGTTCAGTCGCTCAGCCGTGTCCGACTCTTTGCAACCTCGTGAACCGCAGCATGCCAGGCCTCCCTGTCCATCAGGGATATTGGCCTGTAATTTTTTTTTTGTAATGTCTTTGGGACTCGGCTTCCTGGACCTGGATATTTGCTTCCTCCCCCGGGGAAGGGAAGTTTTCAGCCATTATTTCTTCAAATAAATTTTCTGCTCCTTTCTCTTCTCCGTTTCAGACCTCTACAGTGCAAATGTTAGTATATTTGATGTTCTTTCAGATGTCTCTTAAACTATCCTCATCTTGTTTATTTTTTTTTTTTAATTTTTACTGTTCTAATTAGGTGGTTTCCACTATTCTATCCTCCTGGTTGCTTTATGCATTCTTCTGTTGTCATCTAATCTGCCATCGATTCACTATGGTGTATTTTTCATTTTAGTTATTAAATTTTCAGCTCTCAGTGGTTCTTTTTTATATCTTCTAATTCCTAACATTCTTACTGCATTCCTCCATTTTTTTCCTGACAGATACGTAATCATCTTTATGATTGCTGCTTTGAACTCTTTACCAGGTAAATGACATCTCTGTTTCATCAAATATTTTTTTCTGAGGTTTTTATCTTGTTCTTTGGTTTGAAACAAATTCTTGTGTCTGTTTACAGTGTTTGATCTTCTGTGTTTTATTCTATGAATTATGCTGCTGCTGCTAAGTTGCTTAGTCATGTCTGACGCTGTGCGACCCCATAGACAGCAGCCCACCAGCCTCCTCTGTCCCTGGGATTCTCCAGGCAAGAATACTGGAGTGGATTGCCATTTCCTTCTCCACTATGAATTATGTGAAACTGTTATATCTCTTGGCTTTCTTGAAGGGCTAATTTTGTGTAAGAGTATTCCTTATGTAGACTGTGTGTGCCAGGTGGCTTTGGCAGGCTAGCTGGGGCACAGACTGGTGGGAGGGGTCCCCAAGATGTGCAAGGTTGGGCCAGAGAATCTTTGGCTGGATGACCAGAGTTGGAACAGCCATGAGCCAGGTCTTTCCTGGTTTGCATCATGTCTGTCACCTTAGCAGGACAAAAAAGTAAGCCATTTCTTTACCATATAATAGGTGAGGAAAAAAAAAAAAACAAACTCAGTTTTAGAGGCAGAAAAAAAGTAAAGCTTGACTTCACAAGAGAGGAAATACCCCTTTACTATGGGTCTTCGCAGACTGTGTCAATAAGCCCTGATACCTCCTTGCAGCCTCATCCTCCTTTCCTATGCCTGCTGCTCAGGGAAGACATGGGGTGGGCTGAAAGGGAAGAGTGGCTCAATTTCCTTCTCATCCCTGTAACTGAGGTGCTGAGTGCTTTCTTCACGTCTCCCAGCAATTCTGGTCTTTAGAGAGAGGGGCTCACAGCAGAGCATTTTACGGTCATATGTGGCCTCTGGGAAAGCTAGCTTTCACACGTATACAGATAGAATCTGGGAGAGAGAAAGAGGGTCAAGGTCCAGTTCATCCTCAGCTCTAGAAAGATACTAGGGAAGCTGATTCACTCAAAAGAGAAGACTGCACTATATATATACACATCATTAGTCTCCCAACTTTCTTTACATTTGAATAATGGTACTCTAAAAAAAGAAAAGATGAAGAAAAAATTAAAAAGAAGAAATCTTCTCTGGCAATTTGATTATTAGGTCACTTCAAGAGAGGCAATTTAAGAAACCAGCAAATGCCGCTGGGAGAACTAAAGTAATAAAGCAACACTAATATAACACCTTTCCTCTTCAAAGCACTTTACAAACATGAAGTAATTAGGCCAATTAAAACTTGAAAAAGTAGCCTATTTAGACATAATCTTCTTTTCACATACAGTGCATCTGCTGGAAATGACTCTCCTGCCTGTTTTCAATGCAAAAGATGCTCACAGGAAAACCAGGTACCCATAAATAAAGAGCAGGACTTAATTTCAGAAGGATCTGGGTCTAGAAGCATTTAAGGCACTTAAATCAGAAGTTTATTTCCCACACTCTGATTCTTCCCTGAGATTCCCTACCATAAACCCTGTGTGGGTAAACACTTCCTGAGTACCAAGTAGTTATGAATGAATGGTATCAGCCAATAAAGATGGGCGGTCTAGGGAATGAATGGGTAGAAGATCTTGGGTTTGCTTTTCATACTAAGAGGAATCCCATTATAACTGAGCAAACAGGCATAGCGTTTCAAATTAGAAAGTATTTGGAATCGGGAATAAGAAGATTTAAGTCCTTGTTCAAGTTTAACCACTAATTCACTATGTGACTTGGGAAAAATCATTTAATCGGTTTATGGTTTTGGTCTCTAAATGTGAAATGAGCTGTTTGATTAAATCTATGGTTTTCAACTTATGTCCTGAAGCTGCTATAGGTCCCCATGGAGACAGGTGAAAACTCTGTGTTTCTTCTCTGGTTCTGGAAGAGCAGCAGCATTTTAACTCATTTTAGATGTTAGATTTTTATGAGATATGAATAGTTCCACATCTAAGTAAGCAAGAAAATCACTAGAATGGATGATATCTAAATTCTCTTGCAACTCTGATAATCTGTGATTTTATGAAGGTTTTTAAACCCCATAGTATATAGGATACGTTCCAATGAGAACTTTCATTACATTAGCTTATTCTACTAGGATCAGAGGCAGAATGAAAGTGTGTGAGAGTGTTTTAGAGTTTTCTCATGTGCTCTGTAAATCAGGGGTGAGGAGGGTTACTTTTCTTTGACTTGTCTAAGCCTAGGTTCAGTCGGTGCTACCAGCAACCCCCTCCAGGTCTATGCTCTCTCTGCCCTAGCTTCTCTGTCTGCCCGTGGGATGGCTGATTTTCATCACCTGGGCTTCAAAGGTGAAGTCTGGGGAGGGATGGGGGCTCCATTTTATTCTCCAGTCTTGATATTTTCTGAAAACTGTATATAAAGCTGCCATTCTCATTTCTCTGATTTATATCTACTCTGTGATCCAGAGCCCTGGAGAAGAGACGTAAATGGAATGGTTTGGGCAAGTAATTTTTGCTTTACTGATTTGTTTCCTTTTTGCCTGGAATCAAGCTGCTTCTAGGAACCCTCCCTGACAATGAACTCCAATAAACTGGTCTGTTAGTAGAATATTTCATGAACCCCCAAACTACATTATTAATCTTAACTGTACAAAGGAGAAACTGAGGCTGAAAGGTTAAGTTGACAAAATCCCACAGTTTGAGTGTCCAAGCCAAAAATGGACATTTCAAGCTTTCTGTCTCCAACTCCCTGACTTCTCTTGTCACTAAACTGCTTCCCTACTTGTGTATTAATAACATAGACCAATAACTCCCAGTCCATACAAAGCAAAGATAATTGTGGCTTCCTGTGCTTGCTATAACCTGATGTTTCTTGTATTTTCTCTTCAGATTCTCAGGGTTGGAGGACAGTGTGTCCAATGGACAGTGTATAGGTTTGAAGTCAGAAAATCTGGCTTTAAAATTAATATATCAACTGAATTCACTAGACTCACAATCATAACCATGATATGTCTAAATGACTCTCCTTTTTTCCTCTCTTTTTTTTGGACATGCAGCATGCGGGGTCTTAGTTTCCTGACCAGGGATTAAACCTGTGCCCCCTGCAGCAGAAGCTTGGCATCTTAAGCACTGAACACCAGTTAAGTCCCACAGCTTTCTTATTTTGAAGAATGTGAATAATACTTACCCAACTTCTTCATAGCCCTCTTCTAGGATTTTAATATAGTATTTGTGGGAATAAGTCAAAATTATTTTAAGTGCCCCTGGTATCATTTGAGATGTTTTAGTTTCTAATGTTTTCCATCTCTTGCAGTGTGGTAACTTGGGTAAAGAGCCAAACTAAAGAGTTTTCCAGGAGTACAGATTTCCCCAATGAAAATAAAGGATTCTTAATTCCAGATGGAAAACATTTTGGCATTTCCTTAGAGAATACCAGTAGTGGATGGATTAAAATAGAAATAGATGTTCCTTACTGAGTAGAAGTCTAGCAACTCATTTATAGACCTAATTAAAATAGCACAATTATCTAGGAAATTGTAAGGAAAAGCTGATGATACTATTTACTGTTTTTGCAATGCCAACAATCATAGGAAATACTCAGTGACAACCCTGAATTCCCATATACAGGATATAGAAAGGAAAATAGTAAGTTATGTTTGTAGGATATTAGGAAAAGTTCCAGTAACGACTAGGAAAAATGGTCTGATGGTCAGCAATAGGGTCTTGAGAGTCAACCAACAGCATGAGTTTAAGCTAATTGACCTGAGCAAAAGTCAACTGCTGACTGTAAACAAACAGCTCCTTTGCTTTATAGATCTAGACCCAGAAGCAGAGAAGTGCTTGAATGCATGGTAGAATAATGTATCCTACGCTTCTGGTTATATCCAGAGATTCTAGATATAGCATGTTTCTCACTAAAAAAACAAAATGCTCCACAATTTCAACCTACATCTAAGCTGCCTTTCTCGTTTGTCACTGACAATCTTACAGGTCTGCCGGTCAGTAAATCAGCGCAGGTCCTCTGAATTAGGATCTGAAATTAATAAACTCAGTCCTAAAAGGCTTCCACCTTTTTCCAAATGGAATCGACTTAAGTTTGGCCAACATCCAGCTTCCTCATTCTCCAATTATCTAGCTTTATTATCAAAACTAAGTGTACTTACATAAGTCAGAAAAAAATTAAATCTAGTACTGACGTTTGCAGCTTTATTGAGCTATAATTGCCATATAACACTGTATCAGTCTAAGGTATACAGGATAATGATTATATATATATATATATATATATATATAGTATTATGAAATTATCTGCCACAGTAAGCGTCCCTTGTAGCTCAGTCGGTAAAGAATATGCCTGCAATGCAGGAGACTTGAGTTCGATTCCTGGGTCAGGAAGATCCCCTGGAGAAGGAAATGGCAGCCCACTCCAGTATTTTTGCCTGGAGAATCCCACGGACAGAGAAGCCTGGCAGGCTACAGTCCATGGGGGTCACAAGAGTTGGACATGACTTAGCAACTAAACCACCACCACCACCGAGTTTAGCTAACAATCACTTCATATAGTCATACATTTTCTTTCTTACAATAAGAGTTTTAAAGATTTATATTTTCTTAGAAACTTTAAAATATACACAATATTTTTATCTAGAGTCACTGCGCTATATATTACAAACACAGAACTTACCTATTTATAATTGGAAGTTTTTACCTTTTGACTACTTTCTCCCATTTTCCCCATATCTGAACCCTCCCAAATAACTCATTTTTATTTTCTCAAAACAAAGTGCCCAAATGCTCATTTTATATGCACTGAATATATTAATATAACTTAATCCCTGCCATTCCCTCATTCCCTTTCCATTGCTTTGGCACCTCTGTCTACTGTTTATTTTCTCAACTAGAACCATATGTATTTGCTCTATCACAGCTCTCACTTGTCCTCTATTAGCAAATTATCTGACTAGTTTAAATATTCCTCTCTCCTCAATCTCAGCTTCACCCCTGTTTTGAAAATCTAATGCTGCCAAGTTAAAGAGAGCACCTTTCCCCAGTACGACCAGATTTACTAGGCATGCCTAGAATCTGACCTCTGCTCCCCTTGAGACACTCCTATTAACTTCTTCAAAAATGTGGGGAAGCATGCCCATCTTTCAGACCTACTGTTGAGCAACAAAATCTAAAACACACACACACACACACACACACACACACACACACACATTTTGGAGCTGTTTTGAAGATGGGCAGTGATTCCCAGAGCCCGAAATCAGATCAACTAAGAGTTCTATGATATCTATTTTTTATTACACAGTTCTATAATTTATTTAATCCCACTAACTTCAGGGAAGAATTCAGCTTTACATCTTTTCTTAAAATAGTGTTTGACCTAAGGGTCCTTGACCTGTTTTCTGAGAGTAGCTTCACTGGCTCCTGAACACTTTGAAATGAGACGTATTACTCTGTGCGTGCTTATTTATGAGAAATTTCTGGGGAGAGATTTATCGCCTGTATTAGGTTCTCAAGATTTTTGTGATAGTATCATGACTTTCAAAATGTTGCAACCCACTGATAAACCATCTATGATTTAACCTATGATCATTTGGACTTTATAATCTATAAAATTTGTTATTATTGTGTCCCTACATGTTAACCCAATTCATAATCTCCTTTCTAAAGGTAAAAGATACTTACATGGAAGAAAACACCTTCTTCCAAACATAACACCCGGTCAGTAATAGCACCTCTTTTAGAGCCCTGCATGCATGTGCACCGCCACTGTGGTGAATCAGAAATCTCAGAAATCAAAGTCAGAACACTGTTCTCTCAGTCTTGACTTATTACTATGTGGTGTCAGCATTTGAAATGGTTAAGCACAGAAACCGGATGTGTATGCCCTCAAAGATAGGGCATGGATCTCCAATTAGGCCCTTCCTTCTGCTCTTTCTCCAACAGAACTGCAAGACTCTACGAATAAATGCCACTTTCAGAGTCAGGGAGAGAATGCAACATGTCAATGATGAGAACTGTCTTCTGAAAAAAGAAGCTTTCCTATTATTGCTCTCCTTGTGAAGTCACCCACTGGTAGGAAATATCAAACCTTCAACTTAGAACAAGGTGATCAGGAACAGATGCTCTGTAGAGACCAATACTGTCTGGAAGATGGCTGGAGGGAAATGGGATTTGTGTATAAGTGTGAATCCATTACCAAATCTCTCATGGTCTTCTTCAGGTCAAGGTGAGGATCTGTGAGGGACTGCCAAAACCATTAAGTGGATTGGTAACCATCTGAACACTGCACCCAAAGAAGATTGATTAATTACTTTGGCGCTCATCTTTAAGAAGGGCTCCACACGTGAATCACTGGGTTCTATACTTGGCCCTGTGAAATTAAACAGAATGTGTACCCTGTACATTTGTCCATGACAAAAAAGGTGGGGAGGTAGATGACAAGGTGAATATTAAAATACATACTCAAAGAGATCTTGATAGTTAGAGGAGTGGTCCAAAAATCAACAAGATGAGCTACCACAATCATATGATAATATACGGTGAAAAAGCAGCTCTGAAATAAAACAGACATGAATTGAAATGCCTGCTTTACTGCTTAATACCTCTATGGGTCCAGCTAAATTACTTTCTAGGGCTCAGTTTTCTCAATGTGAAATGTGGACAGTAAATTTTACCTTATGGGATCATTGAGAAAATTTAACTGCGTAGCATACATTAAGGTTATAATATAGACTCTAGAATTAAACTGATGGAAAAATTAAGTTATAAGTAGCACCTTAATTTAAATATTATCTTCACAGATAATGAGAAGAGAGTACCTGATACTCACTCTTTAGCAAATATTTAGTAAACATATAAAAAGTGTTTAAACACTCAATATGTCTAGTGTTATGCTTGGTTCTGGAAGTACAAGGATGAACCAGTCTTAGCCTGAAGGCCAAGCTGAGGAGCTGTAATGAGGAAATAAGGAAGATGCAGATGGAACAATAATACACTGCATAACATCACTAAGCACACACTTCCTGGTCCTCTACTCCATGCTTCCACTTGATTCTATGTGCACCAGGCAGGTCATGCTTCTGAAGGTCCCTTTCTGAGGAACTCTGACCCACAGAACCCCTGATGATCAAGCAGGCCTCAATAACTCCAACTGCTAATCGTCTGAATATTTCTGCATGCTCAGTTGCTCAGTCATGTCTGATTCTTTGCTACCCCATGGACTGTAGCCCACCAGGATCTTCTGCTCATGGAATCAGTCTGGCAAGAATATTGGAGTGGGTTGCCATTTCCTCCTCCAGGGGATCTTCCTGACCCAGGGATCGCCCCTCTGTATCCTGGGGCTCCTGCATTGTGTGTGTGCGTGCTCAGTCTCTTAAGTTCTGTCCGACTCTTTGTGATGCTGTAGACTCTAGCCCACCAGTCTCCGCTATCCATAGGATTCTCCAGGCAAGAATACTGGAGAGGGTTGCCATGCCCTCCTCCAGGGAATCTTCCCAACCCAGGGATTGAACTCATGTCTGCCTGCATCTCCTGCATTGCAGGTGGATTCTTGACCACTGAGCCACCTGGGAAGCCCTCTGAATATTTATTCCCCCATTCAAATTCATGTTAAACTCCTAACCTCCGGTGCGATGGTGTTAGAAGGTAGAGCCTTCTGGAGGTTCTTAATTTGTGAGGATGGAACTCTCCTGAATGGGAACATTGTTTCTATAAGAGACCCCCAAAACTCCCTATAGTCTTCCACCATGTGACAGCACAGGAAAAAGTTAGCAGCCTACAGCTAGCAGAGGACCTTCACTAGAATCCAACCATGCTGACACCCTGATCTTAGACTTCCAGCCTCCAGAAGAGCGAAAAATAAATGAGTTTTATATAATAAGCCTCGCAGTCAGTGGTATTCTATTAAAACTAATCCATGACCCAGCCAATTGGACCAAGCAGAGATACCAGATCCACAGTGCTTGCTATGCCCAAAGCTAAATGCCCTTCCTTAATCCAGGAGATTTTCTCAGAAATTCAGACAAAGGAACAAGGCTAGAATTGGTTCAACTGATGATAAGAGCTGGCAATGGAAGGATTCAGGAGACAGAATTGAGACTGGGAGGGGCCATGTCTATTTGAAAATGATGAGACACAAGACAAATGGCTAAGTAGAAATACGCAGGGAAAATCAGAAATGCCATGAGGGTGAAACAGAATCAGAGATTAGCAAATGCCAAGGGCTTCAATTCCTGATGACGTAATAACGGCTACCTCTTCTTGAGCACTTAGTGCTAGCATCTCATATACCACTTTATACATATATATATATATATATATATATTAGCTCACATAACCATCAGAGACTCTCCGTGAGCTCATTATTGCTATTTTTTTTTTTTCATTTAGCACATGTGAAAATTCAGATACAAAGAGATCAAGAGACTTGCACAAGTTTCAAGGCTATTGCTTACTGGAGTCAGGATTCAAACCCAGGCCTTACAGCTTCAGAACCTCCATGGCCCTTTTGTACCCTTGTAAATCCCTCTATCTGAAAGTGGTCTAGATGAGTCTTTCCTTAGCTCACCGAGAAAGGAATCAACTAACACAGCACCTTTGTACCTGATGGTGATTCAACTTCACACAAAAGATGCGGGAGGTCTGCAATACTAGAAACCCTGGATGCAGCAGCAGAACTATTTTTTTTTCCTCTCAGGGAGCATGCTGCTTTGTGTACAGAACAGGAGTGAATTTCTAAAGATCAGTCTTTGATAGTTTTTGAGGTGGCATTTTGGGATGATAGAACCTTGAAATAGTAATGAAGCCACTTTTCTTAAAAACCTTCCGGGTGCTCCACGGGAAGTCTTTTATGAATGTCTACACCATTTCTCCCCAGAGACCTGGGGGCAGTGCAGTCTTCCCCTACTCACCACGCCACACACAGAGGGGAAACGGGACCCAAAGAGGTCCTCCTGAAAAACCTCTGAGGGGATAAGAGAGGCGGCTGCTCTCAGCGGCCACTGTGTCATAAGCTGTAAGATCCCACGACTGTTTTTCCCTCTCCACTGTGAAGCTTTTAGAGAGAAAAACTATGCCATTTCTACCTTTCCACAAACAGTACCCAGTAAAGACACTGCACATGAAAAGATCTTTCAAAGGAATGGCTTTCGATAAATGAAGGAACTCACAAAGGAAAGAACAAAGCATATTGCTAATGGTAGATCCACTTTCCACAACTAAAAATACATGCACTTTTTGATTTAGTTGATTCTTAGGTCTTATCAGAAACGTACATGAAAGTGAAAGTGGCTCAGTTGTGCCCAACTCTTTGCGACTCCACAGACTATAGCCCGCCAGTCTCCTCCATCCATTGAATTCTCCAGGCCAGAATACTGAAGTGGGTAGCCGTTCCCTTCTCCCGGGGATGTTCCCAACCCAGGTATCAAACCCAGATCTCCTGCAATGCAGGCAGATTCTTTACCATCTGAGCCACCAGGCAAGCCCATATATTATTTTATAATTATTCAGTGAGATCCTAGGCTTTCAAATCAGGCTCCATAGCCTCTTTTTTTTGCCTTTTAATCTTGGCCTCACTAATTGCTAGTAAGTTATTTAACATTTCTCTTCCTAATTTTTCTAGAGTAAGAGATTCTTTAAATACTTAGCAATTATACCTGCCTGACAGGGTCACTGTGAGAACTAAGACATGAGCAAACCCCTAATAGTGGTTCACTGGTAAAGAATCTGCCTGACAATGCAGAACACTTGGATTTGATCCCTAGTCTGAAATGATCCCCTGGAGAAGGAAATGGCAACCCACTCCTGTATTCTTGCCTTGAGAACCCCATGGGCAGAGGATCCTGGTGGGCTGCCATCCGTAGGTTTTGAAAGAGTCGGACATGACTTAAGGAATGAACAACAATGGTCCCCAGCTCATAGTGAGCTCCCAATAAACATTAGTCTTTTTCATACAACTATTCAATAGATAAGGAAACAGTGGCTTTCCTGGTGGTCCAGTGAGTAAGACTCCACACTCCCAATGCAGGGGGTGTGGGTTCTATCCTTGGTCAGGAAACTAGAACCCACAGTCCACAACTAAAGATTCCACATGCCTCAACAAAGACCCTGTGCAGCCAAATAAATAAATAGGCAAAAAAAAAAAAAAAAACAGATAAGAAAACAAGTACAGGTGTCCTCACAGTCATACTATAAAGCGCATGAATGTATTGGATATATCGGGAGGTAATATAATATCTAGAGTGAAGATTAGGAATATTTAAAGGTTCAAATTCTAACGTGACTTTGGGCAAGTTCCTTTACCTCTCAGAGCCTCAGTTTTCCCATCAGTAAAATGGCGATAATAACTTCCTGTTGCCCCAAAGATGAAATACTGCCTGCTACCTCCATCTCCAAACAGAAGGATGGAAACCTAGAGTCCCCTGCCATACCCCACCTGGCATTATAGGGTCTCCATGGCCATTGGATCTGGAGTATGGATGCTGCTCTACAAAGATCTGCAATTAAATATTTTTAAAAGAAAAAAAAAATCCCCTGTACCATGAGACTAAAATTAGATAATGAGCTCCTATGTGTAAAGCTCTTAGAATGTTAAGTAATTCACAGTGAGTTCAATATTAAGTGTTGGCCATTATTTATCATCATTATTATTATTACTATTAAAGCAATGCTACCCACATATATTAAAATCCTATACCCAAGCTTTGTATCTTTAATCTTTTACATTTGAAGACATCTCGGCAGCCCATACTATTTGTCTCTCTGATCCACACCACTACATTCCCATCTGCTATGACAACTGTTGGTAACTTTGTACTAACACCGAGTTCAGATTCAGTAGGAGTATATCAGCGAGACTGTAACATAACAGGAAGCCAGAAGACGCAGAGCTACTTGCTTGGATGTATTTTGCCCAAATCTTCTGATAACATTTTTTTTTTTTCTTTAAACCTGCCCAGAGTAATTATGGCTCCTAACAATTGTTACAGCTCAGTAGCAAATGCTGGGTGACTCCTGCAAACAGTTTTATCAAACTGACATTCTAATAAATGTCCCTTGCAAAATGTCAAGTGAGATTTCTGGAGGGAAAAGAAAAATGCCTTCTTTCTTCTCCCACATCCCACATTTATGTAGATCAAAAAGACACTGCATGGCTGCCCGTTGTTTCAGCAATTCAGACATCTGCAAGAATCCACCGAGAATCCTTAATCAGCCAAGTCTCCATTCTTAACACCAAGGAGAATTAATTATGAATGTGGAATCAGCATCATGGTCGATCCGGGAAGCTGAACTGACTCGCAGTGATGCTGTCCTGAAGTTTTCATTAAGCAGGAAGGAGTTCAAGGGTACACAGCAGAGGCAGAGTGAGACTCATAACCAGTCCGCTATGCAGGAGATTCCTGTCCCTCTTTGTGTGTTGTGTTTCATGTTATTTAGGAAATAAATATTCCAAATTATATGACCTCACAGGGACACTTAAGGGGAGATACTGAAATTAGTGATTAAATAAAGTCAGCAAAAAGAAGAAAGCTGCCTTCAGAAGGTGGAATCTTCTCTTCTAGATATGAGCGATTAGGAAAACAACAAAACCGTAGAGGAAGCAGGTCGTGAAGAGCCATCTACACTATTGTCATTTCCCTGCTTCTTCCTCACTAATCAGAGTCTGACTTTTTTTTTTAGGTAATTGATGGCCATTATCTCAGAGGAGGCTTTTCTGAGCTCCATGGCAAATCCTGACTGACCTGAACCAGCTACAATGATCCATTCTTCTTTAGAAATGGTCTTGTGACACATTTATTATCCATGAGGCTTGTGAGGAGGGAGATCTTCCTGGGACACATCTTGTAAAGGTTTCCTCGTTTTCCAAGAGATGTGTGTGAGTGAATAGCCATAGGGGAGGTGATGCTTGAGTTCACTGCAGCCAACCTGCAGCTATGAATCTACAAACTTGAGCTCTAAGTCAAAATGCTGAAAATGGTAGGGCAACAAAATACAATGATGTGAGTCGTGGATGATGTTGTATCTCCACTGAATTACCAGCTCTAGAACCACTCCACCCCTGGCTGTCTCATTATGATATCATAATTTCTTATTTGAAAGCAATTTTATTCTGTTTTCTGTTGATCGTAGCTAACTCATTTTAACCAAAATTCTATTCAATGTAAAAAAACAATCCATGCTACTATTTTAATTTATACTCATGCCAACTTTCTCAAGTAGATATTACCCCTTTTTTTTTACAAATAAAAAAGAAACCCCAAAACAAATAAACAGAAAAAAAAAAACAACTGAGTCTCAGAGAAAATAAATGATTTGTCAGCAGTGACCCACTGACCAAGCTGTATCTCTGGAATGAAAGTCCGTGAGTAATTAAAGAGTCTGCGTTGGCTATGCTACACTGTGGGGGAAGTTTCATCACTGAAATTATATTCATTTGTATTTATTTTGACTTAGTAGATTTCGGATGCCAGGAGATACACTGGGTCGGCCAAAAAGTTTGTTCACGTTTCTCCATTCAATGTCCTGGATAAACTTGAAAAACCTTTTTGGCCAACCCCATACTAAATGCTAGGGGTGCAAATATTATAAAAATAATAATAACCCTATTAGTACTAACAATACAGATAACCAACAAGAATGGCTAACACTGTTTGGGCTTCAGGTAGTACTGACCAAGATGGATTTTAAAGAAAGAGCATGACTAGCTAGGGTTGGTGGAGGAAAGGAAGTCTAGGTAGAGAGAAGAGATTATTTGGAGACCCCCCAAGTCCCTGGTAGCTCAGCTGGTAAAGAATCAGCCTGCAATGCAGGAGACCCTGGTTTGATTTCTGGGTCGGGAAGATCCACTGGAAAAGGGATAGGCTACCCACTCCAGTATTCTGGCCTAGAGAATTCCACGGACTGTATAGTCAATGGAGTCGCAAAGAGTCAGACATGACTGAGCAACTTTCACTCACTCACAAGTAAACAGCTAGAGAGTGTGAGTGTGTGTGTGTGTGTGTGTGTTAGTCACTCAGTTGTGTCTGATTCTTTGCTACCCCATGGACTATAGTCTGCCAGGCTCCTCTGTCATGAAATTCTCTAGGCAAGAATATTAGAGTGGGTAGTCATTCTCTTTTCCAGGAGCTCTTTCCCACCCAGGGATTGAACATGTGTCTTCAGCCTTGTAAGCAAATTCTTTAGCATCTGAGCCACCAGGGAAGCCCAATTAGATAGTCCTGGTGTATAATTATGGAGAGAGTGTGATATGGAACTAAGTTAAGTCCAGATCATGGATGCTCAAGCTAAAGAACTTGAACTTTATTCTGTGGATCACTGGTTTTTAAACTTTTCTTTATTCTTAACCTTTCCCCCTCAAAGTCATATCTGAAATATCAGAACAGATAAAAGCAGGGTTTTCTGGTTGAAACACAGAGCACATCTTAAAAGTCACTCTTTGTGAATGATGGGATGTTATCTAATAGTTTTAGCCATAGACATCATGTAAAGAGAATGATGTCTTGAAAAGATTATTCTGTTGACAGAATGGAAGATAGATGGTTGGAGAAAGAATACAAGGCAGAAAGTTCTGTCTGATACTGGGTAGCAAAATAACTTCCAAACTCTCAAGTACTCCATGCAAGTAAAAAATATTTAAACTGAGGCAGTGATTATGAGTCAGCATATACTTTGCTATCTAACAGACACTCCCACCCTTTATAGTAATCATATTTCAAAAAAAAAATGGTGGGGAACAGTGAGTCTGCCATCTCCATATTTAGCCAGTCATATCTGATTGATGCCAATGTCAGTTCCAGGCAGAATCTGAGTAACTTAAGAAAATCTTATCCCCCTACCACAGTGACTGGTTTGGGAATACTCCTGTGATACAAGTTGGGCTACAGAGGTTATTGGCTCGAAGGATTTTTTGGAGGGAAGAAAACTTTTTTGGAAGGGAAAGTATAGACTAGCTTTTGACAATAGCATTAAGCTACTTTAACAGAAAATACCCTGATGCTGGGAAAGGGTGAAGGCAGGAGGAGAAGGGGATGACAGAGGATGAGAAGGTTGGATGGCCTCACTGACTCAATGGACACGAGTTTGAGCAAGCTCCGGGAGATGGTGAAGGACAGGGAAACCTGGTGTGCTGCATTCCACAGGATGGCAGAGAGTCAGACACAACTGAGTGACTGAATGACGACGACTTTAATATACTGCCATTGAAACCTTTACTACTTCAAGGTTTTTCATTTATTTGAGCCACTAAGTTTCCAATAACATTTAGTGTATTTGGGGTTGAATTTCTCTTACAACTGAAGGTACCTTAAGTGATACAGGACAGTAAGAATTAAAAAAAAAAAAAAGACTGATTTAAAACAAAGTAGAAATCAGTGGCTCAGTGGCACTGAGTAACTAAATTTGGCATGAGGGTAAAGACAGGGTTTGGGATGACTCCTAGTTAGTTTGTGGCTTGATTAGAGCAAGGATCATGTACCAAGATCATGTACCAATTCAGAAGCAAAACCAAACAGAGAAGTTCAGAGAAGATATCAATTTGGGTTTTAGATTTGGCACATTGTTACTGCTGAAATATACTTGAGATTTATAAAGACAGTAGCTAAATATTCTAAAGCCAGTAATTGAGGGTGGAAATGAGAAGAAATTATGTAATCTGAACAATAAATACTTTTAAACATTAATTTTATACTGAAGTAAAGAAGAAGACCATGTAGAGAAAAATCAAATTTTCCAGGATTTTTTTTTTAAATAGAAGGCTAGATTTCAAGGATATTTCTCCCTTGCTGTTGGCAGTTTCAGGTTATGACTCATGCCTACCAGGGATTAATTGTTTTAATCCCTCTACTTTAAAAATTTTGAAAAATGGATTCAGGGGTCATCATGATTAATTTCATTAAGGGACTCAGTGCATCAGATCAACCTTCCAGTATTACCTGTAGCTTTATGTAAATTTCAGAAAGATTGAGTTGGCATCTGAAACTGAGGAAGCAGGAGTTTTCAGAATGGTGCAAATGTCAGGGAAAAGGGCCAAAACTGATCAGGTTCCCAGTTGCTACCTGGGCCTGGCTTTGGTCCATAGTTGATTATCTGGTAAGAAAACATTATAGACAAATTCAGAAATGAATCACTGCTCTGAGATTTGTTCATTTTCCAATAGGCTCTGGCTCACAAGAGGGTGATTTGAGACCTACATTATTGCAAACCTTTTGGGTGTACATGAGTTCCAATTGACAAGGTCTCCATCTAATTTTGATAACAAAAGTCTTACAGGGAAGGCCCATAAGGCATTTTACACATCAAACAGCTCTTACTGAACAATGTTTTGATGAAATAATTACAAATGAATCAGAAGAAGTAAATTACCCTTGAAATAATAACAATACTTAGCATTTTCATTTTCAAAGTGTTTAGCAAATCACCAATTATTTAATTTACATTCTAGCACTATGATGAAGGGACTTTCGATTCCAGTTTTATAAATGGGCGTGCTGAACTATCAGGAGGGGTGAGGTGTTCATGTCAAGGTCAGTCTGGAAGGAATGGTAACTGGATTTCAAGCAGCTGTTCCCTGAATGGAGAGGTGGGTAAGGGAGAGATTGTCTTTTAGGGAGAGCCCAATTTCCTTCCATTCTCCAGCTTTTCAAACCTTCAAAGCAGAAAATTACATTTTTTTAAAAGCTTCTGAATTGAAAATACTATTTTGAAACTGAAGATTGTTTGAAATTATACCTCATATATTTGTGGTTCCATGATTTGGGAAACTGGGGCCACTTTGGGGGAAGTGTGTATCTTCTATTGTTGTTGTTTAGGTGCTAAGTCACGTCCAACTCTTTTTCAACCCCGTGGACTGTGGCCCTCCAGGTTCCTCTGTCCATGGGATTTTCCAGGCAAGCATACTGGAGTGGGTTGTTATTTCCTCCTCCAGGGGATCTTCCCGACTCAGGGATCGAACCCAGGGCTCCTGCATTGCAGGTGGATTCTTTGCCACTGAGCCACCTAGGAAACCCAGGACCTTGCATAGCAAGGGCCAAACTCTAGCCAGTCCCTTCAGGACAGTTACAGGAATTACTCAATGAAAACAGAACTACTGCAGAACGCAGTCAGAACCCCACTCCTAACTTCTCTGATCCCCACTTCTTAATTACGGTGACTGCTTTTTCTGCTTGCTGTCCTTGGGTGCCTGACATAAAATACAGCTTCTGATGCCTCATCTCATGGTGACTCCTCAGGTTACATCCTGAACTCAAACTGAACACTGAAGTCAATAACCTGCTTGCTGTTTTGTGGGGTGGACAGTGCCCTCACCTGGAATTCATTCTGTCAGCTCAGTGCTAGGCCAAAACATCACTACACAAAGGGTCATCTTATTTTGGGCAGCGAACCTACAGTGATGGGTGGCCCATGTTTGTGTTTCTTTGGCTGCCTGTGCAGACCCACTGTGTTTGCAAAGACACCATGACTAAGCAAGAGTTATATTCCTCTCAAAAATGCACACTTGCTGCTGTGGTCCTAACCTCTTTCTGCTTTATGTTTTTATACTGGCTATAAGGTTCAACTATCTATTGTTACATAACAAACAACCCAGAAATGAAGTGGTTTAAAACAACAATAATTCCCCAAGGTTTTCTGGGTCAGGAATTCTGGCAGAGCTCATTCTGGATGTTCTTTGCTTCACATTATATTGATTACAGGCTTCACAAGTGGCTCGGTGGTAAAGAATTCACCTGCAATGCAGGAGACATGGGTTTGAGGCCTGGGTCAGGAACATCCCCTGGAGAGGGAAATGGCTACCCACGCCAGTATCCTTGCCTGGAGAATCCCACAACAGAAGAGGCTGGCAGGCAACAGTCCAAGGGTTCTCAGAGAACTGGACATGACTTAGCAATGAAACAACAATGCCAATGTTGACTGCAGTTCCTCCCACCACTAGAGGCAGTTGGGAGCTTCCCGGGGCTGGAACCTCCAGGATGCCCTGTCACCTGCCTGGAGCTCCCTCCAGCTGGTGTGGAATCACTGATGGTATACCCCAAGAGAGAAGCAGAAGCCCCCAGTCTTAAGACTGAGCTTGAAAGTCCCTGAATATCACTCTACTGCATTTTTCTGGTCAAAAGAATCTATAGGGCCAGGAAGAACTGGAGAAAAAGGGGAAAAAAGATTTTATCTTTTGATTGAAAAGAGGTGTAGCATACAGGAAGGGGTGGAATATTTTTTGGGGGGATGGCACGTGGGCTCTTAGTTCCTGACAAAGGATGGAACCCACGCCACCTGCATTGGGAGCATGGAGTTTTAACCACTGGACCACTAGGGAAGTCCCAGGAAGGGAAAGAATTGATGGTGGATATCCTTGAAAATTATCTCCTACCTATGTCTATGACCTCCTTCTGAAACTGGGACTTCTGTTTGCAGTTTTGGCAGCAGGAGATCTCAGAATTTCTGAAGTTCATTAATTTGTTCAAACAGATGAGATTTTCTTTTACTTTTTTGTGGTTGTTGGTTTGCCTTTTGAATATCTACGCTTTGCCTGGCCCTTTTTTAGAACAGGGGGGCAAAGCAAGGAATCAAAGATATGGGATTCCTTCTTTCATGGAAATTAGATTCTATCATCAGTAGATTGACAATAATCAAGTCAGCAAATACTGATAATAAATATCCAACAGTGATATATGCTTTAGAAAGAATTAGAATTATGTGATAGAGCATGGCTAGTTTGCTCATGTTGATTAGAAAGCTGAATCAGGGTTCCCTGAAGGGAAGACTTTTAAGCTGAGAGCTGAGTGACAGGAAGGACAATGGCTCCCACGAAGACCCAAGGCAATGACGACACTGACATGCTTGACGAACAGCAGGAAGCCTAGTGAGATGGGAGCAAGTGAAAAGGGAAGTACTCAGTGAGGAAGCAGAGCAGAAGGGTGGCCACGAAACTGCCTATTGAGGGCTCTCTAGGCAGTAGTCAAGAGTTTGGTTTTAACTGCAGGTCTGGCAGAAGCCATTAGAAAACGTTTAAGCATGTTTCTACTCTGTGTTTCTGCTCTGAGAACTAGCTAATAGTTTGGATTGAGGGAGGTGAGGAAAAGAGAGATTAAGGTTAATCCTCACACTCGTATTTGAACAACTGAGTAGATGATGGTACTATCTGCTGCATTTTGAGTTCTGCCTAAAAATAATGAATTAAATGCCTAGTGAAGTTGTTGTTATTGTTATTAGCATTACTATTATTAGAACAAGCGTCACTTTGGATTACCCTTCCATAGAGGTGCCTTCTCATCGTCAGCACTATAAGAGGGTTAGGAGAGGTACTCAAGGGCTACAGGTACTCAAGGGAGTTGTCACTCTTGCTAATTACATTCTCTCCTGGAAAAGACTATAACAGGCCCCCTATATTTGTGTGCTTAGCTGCTCAGTTTTGTCCAACTCTTTGTGACCTCATGGACTACACTCCGCCAGGCTCCTCTGTCCATGGGATTTCCCAGGCAAGAATACTGGAGTGGACTGCCATTTTCTCCTCCGGGGATCTTCCCGACCGCGGGATCAAACTCATCTTTCCTGTGTCTCTTGCATTGGCAGGCAGATTCTTTACCACTGAGCCATCTGTTGAAGCCCCAATTATTCTTAATAGAGCTTATTTAAGAGCAATGCAAGGCTTTCCAGGTGACTCTGACAGTTAAGAATCTGCATGCAATGCAGGAGACCCAGGTCTGATCCCTGGGCTGGGAAGATCCCCTGGAGAAGGGAATGGCAACCCATTCCAGTATTCTCACCTGGAGAATTCCATGGACAGAAAAGCCTGGCAGGCTATAGTCCATAAGGTCACAAAGAGTCGGACACAGCTGAGTGACTAACACTTTCACGAGCAATGTAAGTGTGAGTTCTTTTCCTTTCCCTTCATCTTTTCTTTTCTTCTCTCCTTCCACACATATTCAGTTACCTATTTTATATCAGATAATGATAGCCACTGAGTATAGTATCTTGTAGTCTAGCTGAGGAGGCAGATATAATTAAATAGTCCCCCAATGGCTTCAAAGTCAAGATGCACATTACTTAGCTAAAGGCTACTTCTATCCTTGGTATTAATATAAAGCATCTAGAAAGAAGGTGAACCATCTGTAAAAAGGTATAAGGCATCTCCTTCGATGATTGGGACTGAAGTCTGACATATCCTGTGGTAGGACAGGTTAAATCACTAACACTTGATAGGATTGTATAGTTGTAACCAAACTTCAGAAGCAAGAGAAGAAATGTGTCAGAGAGACCCGCGCCATCACAGAATAAGAAGTTGGGAACACAGTAGGTTTGGTGAAGAAAACTGGTATCACCACAACTTGTGGTTGCTTCTAGAAACCCCTGTGGTCTGCTCTTCCTTTACGGGATCAAGGGCTAAATGAATGCTGACTATGTGATCTGTTACTTTGGTGCCCAGGCTTGGGGCATCACTTTTGGTCCCCAGGGAGACAGCAAGAATATGGCCAGAGTGGTGAATAAGTTCTGCTTATGGCATCACCGACTCAATGGACATGAGTTTGAGTAAACTCCGGGAGTTGGTGATGGACAGGGAGGCCTGGCGTGCTGCAGTCCATGAGGTCGCAAAGAGTCGGATACGACTGAGCGACTGAACTGAACTGATGAAAGATACCCTGTGCAGAAGGGCAAAGAAATCACAATGGTGCATGGAGAAGACTATTATTCCCCATCTGCCTGGTATTTGCAATCCAACTGAGCTTTAAAGTGAATAAGGCCCTGGTGAGGTGAGAAGGGAAGAGAGGAATGCCCTCAAAGCAACGCAATGGCACTCTGGCTAAGTTGGGAAGACAGTGATGTGTATAATAGGCAGTTGGAGAAGATCAATCCTACCTGTTACAGTAACTACTACGGTAATATACAGCACAACCGTTAGACTGGACATAAGGAAGCAATTGTTGCATAGGGTACACCATACAGCCTGCAGAATTAAACTGTCTGAATGGAAGTCCAGTTTCTATACTTACTAACAAGTCCCTTCACCTTTATGGGCCTCAGAGTCTGATAGCAGCCGTGGGGTTGGTTTTGAAGATGAATGAAATAATGATTGCAAACCTCAAAGACCTGCAGCAGCTGGCACATAAAAGGCACTCAATAAATGCTATTTTTCAAAAAACGCATTACTGTGGGATTTACAACTCATAGTAAATGATTGGCAATTGTTATCTCTCACAGTCAGTGTTACACCCTCTGGAAGTAAAAATGCCACGCTCTTTTGTTTCTTCCTTTAAACTAGGATGGGAAGTAAGTCATGGAATTTTTTAAAAATTTTGGTCACTTTCAGATAGCTAAAGAATGAACTCAGACTGCTGCGTGCCAGGTCCTAGACAACTATTGTACTTGCCTTCAGGAAATGGCTATATTTCAGAGATTCAAAGGAGATCATGGTGACATATGAGCCACTGACCAAATACACGGGGAATCACCAATATAGACGGCTCTGTGGACAAACAGACGTTTGATCCCCTTCTCTTCATGTGGAATCTGTAATCATTTATGCTGGACAGGAACAAGGTTCAACTTTTTATGTTCTTTTACACAAAAGAACCTGCTCATAAATAATGAGAAAGGGTATGATTATTATATAATGAAGAAATTATTATTATACTATATAAATATTATATATTTATTATATAATTAATGATATGATCAAATGTATTATATTTGATTGCTAGCCCAATACAAAAAGACATTATTTTCAAACACTTTTGAGTGCCCCTACATTTGCACATAAATTATTTACTCTTCAGAGCAGGTTATTAAGGGCATTTACATTCTACTTGTTCCCATCTTACTTTTTTTCCCCACACTACAGAAATGATATACAGAATTCACATGAGGAATACACTCTAATAGGAAGATTCATATATAATATTTTCTCAACTTTACTAAATTTTTGTGGCCCATCTTTCAGTGGATAGGAGCATGTATCATCAGACAAGTTTAAATGACTTGATAAACTTTTTTTTGGTGTTGGTTTGTTTTGTTTGTTTTACCTTTTGGCCATGCCATGAGGCAAGCAAGATCCTAGTTTCCAAAACGGGGACTGAGACTGCGCCCCTGCATTGGAAGCATGGAGTCTTAACCACTAGACCACCAGGGAAACCCCATCAATAATCTTAAAAACAAAATAATTTTCTTTTTTCAAAGATTAAAAATATTTATTTATATATGCTTACGCACTGTTGTCTATTAACTACTTACTCATCTCATTTATATAGCTAACCTGAATTTGCTCATTTCTAACACCTTCTTCATCCATTCACCATTCAGCAACACTTACTGGGGATATACTTACCATGTGAGGCACTATTGAAGCATTAGGATTTTAAAAAATGACCAGGATACAATCTCGCATTCCTTACAACTTCCAACATAATGTGTGATGGGAAAAGTCTCAATATTCTCATAAATTTGGATACTTTCTAAGATAAACTTAATTTTGAAAGAAAAACACAGAGAGAGAAAGAAGGAAGGAGAGATGGAGGGAAGGAAGGAAGAAAGGCAGGAATAGAAAAGGTGGAAAGGAGGAAGGGATTTCTTTCTGAGCCTAACCGGCCCTCAACAAATGTGTAATTTGACGAGTAGCTTTATTAGAGATCTCAGGACAATTGCCCTCGTTGTCATCACCCGCTTCATTTTGAAAGTTAGACTGGTAATCCAAATGTTCTTATACAAACATACGGCTGTAAGCCTCTAAAATTGTTTATTTTGTCTCTCCACCAACCTGCAAAAAGCATGGTTTCTGAGAGTGCATGTATGAAGGGGCACAGGAATCCTCACACACACACAACCCCGCCTGAAACACAGGGCTTTACTACTTACCTATTAGTTTCTCTTGAGAATTGATGGACCTAGTTCTGTTCCTATCAAGTCACGAAAAAGGTAACCAAGTAACTCATTGTCGTGGTTGTTATGTGCCACCTTATGTGCATTTAAGATCATTTTACTTTAGCAGAAACAGGTATTTAGAACTTGGGGATAAATCTTTCTAAGGCCCGCATTTGCTTCTGTGGTAGGCCATGCTCTCTGATTTGGTCCAGCCTGTAATTACAGAGACATCTAGTGGTTGGATCCGGGAGTATGAAACCTAGAAGAACAATGCAAAAATGGACTCTTCCCCAAAGTGATCACTGATTCTGTGCCAGAAAGGGTGACAACCAGTGGGAAAAGTTAGGCTAAACTGGTACATTATGCATAAATGGCTATAACTTGCTATATTTGGGGTCTGGAAAATTTTGAGATGAAAATAAAGGAGATAGTAAATAATAATTCCAAAATCAAAACAAAAACCAAAGTGAATTAACTAAATCACAATCTACAGTAAGATTTCAGGATTCCTGCTTTATGCAAAAAGGGACCATCTACTTCACCAATTTTATCCCATCAGAAATGCCTTATTAGGCAGTGAAAACCTGATTATAAGGTTTTATTTCTATATCAAAATACAAGTTTCCCTGAGTGAAGAGACATAATGGTCTGTATCAGTCATTTACACTTTAGTGTGAATTATTTGGTCAAAGTCTAGGAATCAGCAAGAATAGAAGTTGACAAGTCTAATAAGAGAGAAGAATTAAACCAATGTGTCCCTGAAGGCATAGGGACACTGTTGTCATCAGACTACAATAACACCAGAAACAACCTGGTTTTAATAACTGAAAAAGTCTTGTAGGTATCAGCATTTTAGAAAACTAAGTGATTTAGAGTTTATTTTATAATTTTGAAAGTGGGAGAAATAGAGAAAAAGTAAATAAAAATTAAGTAAAGAGGTAGGGTGAAAATGAATTAAAAACAATTTAACATGCTCACACACACACGTGAAGCTTCCCTATAGTACCAACCTCATGATCCATGCTCTGGAAGAGTTCTAAAAGTCAACCCTTTCACTTCAGTAAAATCTAAACCCACACGACATAAAAATCAAGCCTGGCATTATTTTATTTCAATGGCAAAAGATAGGGAAATATTACGATCAAGTCAGGATATCTTTATAAGCATTACCCAACCTATGTTCTAACCCACAGAAAATTGTCCACCTCTACCTGAAACTCCTTGAGATTGCAAATCAGCAACAACAGTGGAATATCATGGACATACTTCAGTTGCTCTAAGAGATGCATAGAGAGGATAGGCAGTGTTAAGGATGAAGAGGGATTCCACAGGACATTACATTATGTCCTCGCAACTCCCCAGTAAAACATTCCTATGTCCCCAGCTGACAGCCCAACATCTCAGAAAGGAAAGATAATGTAAACTTCCAGAAAACACTAGAACTTGAAAGTTTATGAAATTATTATTGTGAAACCTATAGCCTTGTTTTTCCTGCTCATCCACAGTATGCATTTTTTTTGGTTTGTTTTAATAAACAACCACATCAATTCCATTGCATCTAGCATTTCATTTCTCTTTCCCTCAATAATTCTAATCATGCCTGCCACTCATGATTTCTATGTAATCTTTATGATAATTTAAAACAAACCTAGCGATCCTGAGAGAAGAAAACTAATGTATGTTCTAAATCAGGCTTCCTTCTAAGTAGCTGTTATTTTCCTTCCCGAATGTTGCCTCTAATTACTCCTAATTCTACATTTCTAATATCCTTCCTGGCCTAAAAAGCATGCCAGGTCCAAATGTTGGTTCAATGACTGAACTTACTAAATAATTGGAAGGTAGACAAATCCCTGACATAATTTTTCTGCACGTGTGGATACAGGTCCATTCCCACCAGAAACAGCTGGTGCCGAGTTACTCGAATAATAGTCCATAGCTCTGCAGGATTGGCCACCATCTCCTGGGATCTTCCTAGATATGCATACTCTCAGGCCAATCCTAAAGAAATCAGTCCTTAATATTCATTGGAAGGACTGATGGTGAAGCTGAAGCTCCAATACTTTGGCCACCTGATGCGAAGAACTGACTCACTTTAAAAGACCCTGATGTTGGGAAAAATTGAAGGCAAGAGAAGAAGGGGACAGCAGAGGATGAGATGGTTGGATGGCATCACCGACTCAATGGACATGAGTTTGAGCAAGCTCCGGGAGACAGTGAAGGATAGGGAAGTCTGGCATGCTACAGTCCATGGGGTCACAAAGAGTCGGACACAACTGAGCAACTGAACTGAACTGAGGCCCATCTCCAGATCCCTCAGTTATTTGTAAACATATTAAAATTTAAAAAGCATTGACATAAGATACTTTATAAGCTTCCACATTATTTGATAACACCCTATGCCCCAAACTGCAGAATCTCTATTTTCAGTAGGGCTGGGGGTGAGGGAATATAGGCCTAGAAATCTGTTGAATAGATTGCCCCAATGTTTTGTAAAGGATATAGTTTGAAAGACTTTCATTGCCTTTCATTTGTTTATCTGAGACTGTGAGTTTGACGATGCATGGTCAACACTTTGGTCAAGTCATTTGGTTTCCCTGAGCCTGACTTTAGTATCTGCAAAATCATCTTCATCTGGTAGACTCAGCCCCAGCTGATACAATGCACAGGGAAGTGGTCGCTGCAAACAGAAAAATACATAACTATTCTGATGTGCCTAAGGATACTCCTACCATCTGTGTCCTAGTAGCTTCCACTCTTTGGAGATTAGAAAGGAGAGCATCCTCGTCTTAGACACAGCTTGGGGAAGTCAGACTTCCTGCTTGGAAAGGATGTGGGGATTTTCTCCCATCAGTATTAAGAGGAGGATGTGGGGCAGCTTGAAGTCTGCAGATCCGCTCAGCTGCGGCTCCGTGAGCAGCTGGTAATACTGCATTCATAGCATGCTGGCTTGGCTAAGAATACACTTTCTATTCTTGCCTGCTTTTTGTTTTGTTTTGTTTTCAGGCTGAGGTGTTGGGGAAAGAAACAGTATCTGGATGCAGTTCCAAGTTATCCTGCATTTAAGATGCCAGTGGATCCTCTTGGTCTTCTGCGACACAGAGCTGACCCCTTCTTCTAGGGAGGCAGCCAACATCCAAGAGAATGGCTGGGAATAGAGAGTCCACAAGGTCTCTGCTACTGGATTGCCACTTAGATAAGATAATGATCATGCCCATTATTGAATTCAAAAATCACCAAAAGTATTACCTATATTGAAGGACTAAAGATAATGCTATAATTCTAAGTGGCTATTATTGTATACAGTATGTTGTACATGCAAGAAACATTAATATTAGAATGTATTAGAATGTGATTCCAGTCATATTTTATGGAGATACTACTACTGTTACTATGGATAAGTTTAGTATATATTAAAGAGAATTGATAGATACAGATTCAGGATCACAGCCCTCTCAGACTCTGATACCAATTATTAGACTCTAGCAGACTTTACATTTCATTGCAAAAGAGAACTGATTCATCTATACTAGTATACTAGATATCCATTTCTCAATATGAATTTTCTGATTTAATAGTGATTAACATTTACTAAGTGCTACTAAGAATCAAGCTTCAACCAGTTGCTCTACATGTATTGTTTAAAATGACTGGTATTATGAAGCCAAGACATGGAAGGAACCTAAATGTCCATCAACAGAGGAATGGATAAAGAAGATATGGTACAAATATACAATGGAATATTACTCAGCAATTAAAAAGAATGAAACTATGCCATTTGCAGCAACAAGGATGGACCTAGAGATTATCACACTGAGTGAAGTAGGTCACACAGAGAAAGAGAAGTATCATAAGATACTAGTTACATACAGAATTTAAAAATAAATGATATAAATGAACTTATTTACAAAACAGAAACAGACTTAACAGACTTAGAGAACAAACTTATGACTACCAAGGGGGAAGGGTGCGGGGAAGGGATATTTAGGGAATGTGGGATTGACATGTATATACTGCTATATTTAAAATGGATAACCAACCAACTGGATCAAATGTATAAAACAGGGAACTCTGCTCAATATTATGTAACAACACAAATGGGAAGCTACTTGGGAAAAGAATAGATGCTTGTATAACTGAATCACTTTGCTGTATACCTGAAACTATCACAATATCGTTAATCAACTATACTCCAATATAAAATAAAAAGTAAAAAATATAGACAAATTAAATGACTAGGTATCTATACCTTATGTTCCTCAGAAATTTCTGCTGTAAGATGTTTTATCTTCACATGTTCACCTGATAATGAACATAGTCACATGGGTATTTGCCAATAAACAGATTTCCATTCATAAGACAATTATTATGTAGGCCATAATTTCCCAAATGCGTCTCATAGAGCACTAATAATTTGCTAAATGTTAACAGATGTTTCATAAAAATAGTGTTCTATAGTCAAATAGATTTTAAAAACACTGAATTATATAAAATTAAACATGGTTGTTTAATACAAGCCTTTTTAACTTCTTCAAATATTAATTTCATATATCTTTGTAAAAGAAAAATAGCTTGAAATGTTTCCCAAAGATCAAAGACCTAGGAACACTTCTTTCTCTAAATATACAGTAATATTTTGCTTTTTGAAAATATAACAGGTGCATCTCATGGCAACTTTATAAAGTGGTAATGTACATGTGTGTGTGCATGCTCAGTCACGTCCAACTCTTTGCAATCCCATGAACTGTAGCCCTCAAGCTTCTCTGTCCATGGAATTTTCCAGGCTAGAATACTGGAGTCTGTTTCCTTGCCCTCCTCCAGGGGATCTACCCAATCCAGGGATCCAATGAACAGTCTACTGCATCACTTTCTTTGGCAGGCAGATTCTTTACCACTGTGCCACCTAGGAAGCTGTAAAGTGGACATGTCCACATTAAAAGAATCCAAAAGCAGCAGAACTATGTTATTTATCCCAATATTTGTCATAATTAATTTATTCTCCTTGGTTTTCCTGTTATTTTGATAGGCATTTAGGACAAAACTGGGATTTACAGCAAGATGAAGGAAAACCAGTGAAAAAAATTAATGCCTAAGAGGCAGAAGTTCAAAAAAATCCTTGGAAATCCCTGCCTCCCTAAGACACCCTGTCGTTTGCCCCTGAAGGTAAGGCTGTAACACACAGAAAGTTACACTACCCATTTTTTAAGCAGTTGCTCCCACCTCCAGACTAAGAAAACACATATTCTCACTAATTTTTGATTTCTTATACAACTAATTCCAATACCGTATGGTCAGTCTCATTTGTAGAAAGGTAGACCCACCCATGGAGAAACTGCTTGAAGCAACAAATCCTTGTTTGTCCAAGTCCCAAAGTGGTTGTAATTTCTATGAACTTGACCAGAAAAAGCAGAGAATCTTTTACAGAAATGAGTCCACTGCCTGAGGTTGTATAGAAATCTTCTAAGTGATCATAATCACCATAGAGAGTATGTTGTACAACCCTAACACCTACTTGTAAAAGGAAAGCTGATAACATTCAGGTTCTAAATTCTACTTCTCCAAACCATCTCTCCTTGCAGACCATAGACCATCTCCAAATGACCTATGCCAGTGTTTCCCATGAGCTGAATGGACAACTGCTCATTCTTTAGGAGTCCCTTGATGAAAGTGAAAGAGGAGAGTGAAAAAGTTGGCTTAAAGCTCAACGTTCAGAAAACTAAGATCATGGCATCTGGACCCATCACTTCATGGGAAGTAGATGGGGAAACAGTGGAAACAGTGTTAGGCTTTATTTTTTTGGGCTCCAAAATCACTGCTAATGGTGATTGCAGCCATGAAATTAAAAGACACTTACTCCTTGGAAGGAAGATTATGGCCAACCTAGATAGCATATTTAAAAGCAGAGATGTTACTCTGCCAACAAAAGTCCATCTAGTCAAGGCTATGGTTTTTCCAGTGGTCATGTATGGATGTGAGAGTTGGACGGAGAAGAAAGCTGAGCACCGCAAAATTGATGCTTTTGAACTGTGGTGTTGGAGAAGACTCTTGAGAGTCCCTTGGACTGCAAGGAGATCCAATCAATCCATCCTAAAGGAGATCAGTCCTGGGTGTTCATTGGAAGGACTGATGTTGAAGCTGAAACTCCAATACTTTGGCCACCTCATGCGAAGGGTTGACTCATTGGAAAAGACCCTGATGCTGGGAAGGATTGGGGGCAGGAGGAGAAGGGGATGACAGAGGATGAGATGGTTGGATGGCATCACCGACTCGATGGACATGGGTTTGGGTCGACTCCTGGAGTTGATGATGGACAGAGAGGCCTGGCGTGCAATTCTTGGGGTCGCAAAGAGTCGGACACAACTGAGCGACTGAACTGACTGAACTGAAAACTACTTTTAATCTTCAAAATGAAGTTTCAATATCTGGCATTTAAGAAGGGAGAAGAAACATGGCCAATTGTTCTATAACAGGTTTTAGTTTTATAATCCAATAAATCTCAAAATCTGATACATGACTAAACAAAAGGCACCATGCCATATGTAATTATTTCAAGTTAGCCTCTCCATACTGACCTAAGATACTCAATTCTTTCCAATTTGTAACAGAAAAGACACTATTCCAAAATGCAACATAAGAGGACAAGGTGTAAGCACTAGCTGAGCTTCCAGAAATGGACATTATCAGAGATTGGATCTGATGAAACCTGACCCAAATTTTTGCCCCCAACACTACTTCAGCATCTTTAGTTAACTCATTTCTGCCAGTATAATAAAAATGTTCAAAGGCCACCCACTGCTGACGATAAGTCTCAAACTAATTAGTTGTTCAGTCTAGGCCCTTTGAACTATCGTTTATCTTTTCCAATATAATCCCCAAATTTCTGCTTTCTTTCTTTCCAGCCACACACTCAGCCTCTTTCCAGCCACACACTCAGCCTCTTTCCATGTCTGTCTCTCCCTCATACATACACACATGTTCCAGGAACTGCCCTCTGTACTAGGGATTCAATAGGAATTCAAGGGGAGAAAAGGTGGATACAATTCATATCCTCATAGATCCTGCAAGCCTTTTGTAAACTCGTCTCTACAACTTTGTTGACAATGCTAACCCTTATTCCTGTAGAATGTCTTTTGCCCTTGTCAAATGTCTATTTATTTGTTTATAAGACTCTCTTCATTCATTCCATCATTTAGTCTTCTTCCTTCTTTTTAACAAAATCCCCTGACTTCTTTGTGCCAGAGAATATATAAGACCTGGTTGTGAAAGATAATCATAACATGATACCTGCCTTAGAAGAGTTCACAGCCTTATGATACAAAGTAGGGGAACTGTATGAAAAAGAAAGGGATGAACAATTCTCAAGCAAATAACATTAGCAGGCACTGTACCTGCTGCTTAGATTCATTTTATTATTTGGTGTCTAGACCACCATAATTCATTTAAATGACTAAATGGATATTTATAGTAAATACATTGTATTTCAGCCTGACTAGACACATAGTGAAGAAGGTTCCTGATCTCACAGATCTTACATCTAAATGGTATAGACAGAGCAAACATAGGACAATTGAGGGACAAATAAAATAATATGAATTCTCAAAAACAACAAAGAGCTGAGATGGAAGATAATACAGGATGCTGTATAGGGAGTCCTAGTTTAATTAACTAGATGGGAAAAGCTTCTCCCAGAAGGTGCTAAATTGAGATCTAACACTGGCAAAGAAACAATGAAAAGAGTATCAAGGTAAATGCCTGTAGGGACTCTCAGAATACTAACAAGGCTAGAGCTCTGTGAGGAAAGAAAGAATGGCAAGATATGAAGTGGAGAAAAACAAGTAGATTTCAAGTCAATTAACATACCACTCAAGGCCTTTTAATTTCTGGCTCTGACTCAATTTTTCCAGCCTTAGCACTAACATTTTACAGACTCTTCCTAGCCACCAAAACTACTTTTATCCATCATTTAATCATTCCTTAACTTGATATAACTTGCCTTTTGAACTACAAGGTTTGAACTGCGTAGATCACTTTATAGGAGAATTTTTTCACTATGTACTACACAGTGACACAATCCATAGTTGGTTGAATCAGTGGATACAGAGGGCCAACTATAAAATTATACATGGGTTCTCAACTCTGCAAAGGTTGGTGCTTCTAACCCCCATGTTGTTTAAGAGTCAACTGTGTACCATCAGTATACAGTATATAGTCTCCCTATTCAGGGATTTCACATCTGTAAATTCAGCCTACCATGGAACAATAATACTTCTTACAAATTCAAAAGTTTCAAAAAGCAAAGCCTGAATTTGCTGTGCACTAGCAACTATTTTCATAGCCTTGACATAGTATTTACAAATCGGGGAAGGAGTCCGTCAAGGCTGCATACTGTCACCCTGCTTATTTAACTTATGTGCAGAGTACATCATGAGAAACATTGGGCTGGAAGAAGCACAAGCTGGAATCAAGATTGCCAGGAGAAATATCAATAACCTCAGATATGCAGATGACACAACTCTTCTGGCAGAAAGCAAGAGGAACTAAGGAGCTTCTTGATGAAAGTGAAAGAGGAGAGTGAAAAAGTTGGATTGAAACTCAACATTGAAAAAACTGAGAACCTGGCATCCGGTCCCAACACTTCATAGTAAATACACTAGGAATCCATGGAAACAGTGAGAGGATTTATTTTGGGGGGCTCCAAAATCACTGCAGAAGGTGACTGCAGCTATGAAATTAAAAGATGCTTGCTCCTTGCAAGAAAAATTATGACCAAGCTAGACAGCATATTAAAAGCAGAGACACCACTTTGCCAACAAAGGTCCATCTAGTCAAAGCTATGGTTTTTCAGTAGTCATGGATGGATATGAAAGTTGGACCATAAAGAAAGCTGAGTGCTGAAGAATTGATGCTTTTGAACTATGGTGTTGGAGAAGACTCTTGAGAATCCCTTGGACTGCAAGGAGATCCAACCAGTCAATCCTAAAGGAAATCAGTCCTGAATATTTATCAGAAGGACTGATGCTGAAGCTGAAACTCCAATACTTTGGCCACCTGATGTGAAGAACTGACTCACTGGAAAAGACCCTGGGAAAGATTGAAGGCGGGAGGAGAAGGGGATGACAGAGTATGAGATGGTTGGATGGCATCACTGACTTGATGGACATGAGTTTGGGCTAGCTCCAGGAGTTGGTTATGGATAGGGAAGCCTGGTGTGCTGCAGTCCACGGGATTGCAAAGAGTCAGACATGACTGAGAGACTGAACTGAACTTATGTATGGATGTGAGATTTGGACCATAAAGAAAGCTGAGTGCCAAAGAACTGATGCTTTTGAACTGTGGTGTTGGAGAAGACTCTTGAAAGTCCCTTGAACTTCAAGGAAATCAAAACAGTCAATCCTAAAGGAAATCAGTCCTGAATTGTCATTGGAAGGACTTTGAAACACTTGAGTGAAATACTTTGGCCACCTGATGTGAAGAACTGACTAATTAGAAAAGACCCTGATCCTGGGAAATAGTGAAGGTAGGAGGAGAAGGGGATGACAGGGGATGAGATGGTTAGATGGCGTCACCAACTCAATGGACATGAGCTTGGGCAAGCTCCAGAAATTGGTGATGGGCAGGGAAACCTGGTGTGCTGCTGTTCATGGGGTCACAAAGAATTGGACACAACTGAGCAACTGAATTGAACAGAACTGATATAGCCTTTACATTACATTATGTATTACAGATTATCTAGCAATGATTTAAAGCATATGGGAGGATGTTGCATAGGTTCGGCAAATACGGTGCTATTTTATGGGGCTCCCAGGTGGTTCAGGCAAAGAATCTGCCTGCAATGAAGGCGACACAGGTTTGATCCCTGAGTTGGAAAGATCTCCTGGAGGAGTAAATGGCACCCCACTCCAGTATTCTTGCCAAAAAATCCCATTAATTTCCCAATGAGAGAGCAGCCAGGTGGGCCACAATCCATGGGATCACAAAGAGTCAGACACAAGTGAGCAGGCACGAACCCCCGCCATGCCATTTTATATTAAGGGCTGAAGCATCCAGGGATCTCGGTGCAGAAGAGGGTGTTCTAGAAACAATCCCCCAAGGATAGTGAGGGACGACCAACTCTATGCTGAATAAACACCTAAGAATCATGGGTAAGGACCCCATTTTCACTATAAATGCTAATGCTTTAAATTAATTGGCATTTTTAATTTTGGTCTGTTGAAGCAAGTGATTGACATTTTTGAAAAAAATATATGTATTTCTGTTTAATCTGTAGAGAATTGATTAAAGGAAATAAGAGTGAAAGGGAGAAGAAATATTATTGACATGGTATAAGCCAACAATGATGTAAGCCAACCTGGGGCCAGTGATGAATAAGAAATCAACCATTTCAGATATATTTTAGAGGTCTAATTTATGGTTTCCTTCGCATTTTCATTTTTCCTTTTTCATCATTAAAAGAACTATATAAAATTTCTATCAGAAATCAAATGACAGCTACTGGAAGCAACACCCTACACATAAAAAATATGCAGACTTAAAAGACTTTATCCCTAAACCAAAGATGCTATCTAATTATAGTGGTACTAGTTAACTCTTTGTGATGATAATGCTGAGATACTAAATTAGTCATAAACATTGAGTCTTCTCAGGGGCAAATATTTCAAGACTACTTGATATGCATGACTAGAAAAATTCAACATAGGAGCTGCATTGGGATTGAGACACATATCAGCTGTATTTACTGCTAAAACATTCTCAGGGAATCTGTATGTTTTGAGCAGAGTCAAGTATGCTGGAGAAGACTCTTGAGAGTCCCTTAGACAGCAAGGAGATCAAACCAGTCAATCATAAAGGAAATCAACGCTGAATATTCACTGGGAGGCCTGATGCTGAGCTAAAACTCCAATACTTTGGCCACCTGATGCGAAGAAATGACTCATTGGAAAAGACCTTAATGCTGGGAAAGACTGAAGGCAAAAGGAGAAGACAGCCGCAGAGGATGAGATGGTTAGATAGCACCACTGACTCAATGGACATGAATCTGAGCAAACTCTAGGAGATAGTGAAGGACAGGGAAGCCTGGAGTGCTGCAGGGCAGGGGTTGCAAGGAGTCAGACACGACTTGGTGATCAAACAACAACAACTATTTTGGATAAAGGATGGAGGCTCAAACTCCTTTCCTTTTCCAGCTCTTCCATTTCCTTTGTGTTAGTCTTACAGACTGAGGCGGAAGGTAGAGGTAGGGTGGAAAAGCAGGAATAGTGTTCTGTAGAAGGCAAGGTGGCCGAGACAGAGACACACAGAGACCTGGGACTTCCTCTAGAGACGAGGCCTATGGAAGTCCTCATACTGGGACCACTCTTCCCCAGCCTCCACGTAGGGAAGACCATCTGCACTGTATCCTCAATCAGAGACTTAAACTAGGGTTTTCTTTTTCTTTAGCTAAAAAAGAGATCGATGTAGCTGACTTGTATCTTCTCCCTTCTTCATTCTTTCTGCCTTGAATGTAAACTAGAGGATGGGAACTTCAGCAATCATCCAGCAAACGAATGATAAATGCCAACAGAATCCCTGGCCCTGATGATATTAAGTCATGGAATCACAGCCTAGAATTGCTGGACTTCCCGTTGAGTGGCAAATTTAAATTACAATTAATTTAGGCTTCTAGAGTCAGATTACTGTTATTTGCAGCCAACGGTTATATTAGCAGGTCCAAACATCTTCTGCTTTCAGAAATAAAACCACTTAGGAAAGTGAAGAAAAACAGAAACACAATACAACCACTATTAGTATGTCAGTATAGTGCTATTCAGCCTTTCACATTTACATATGCATGCCTACTTTCTTTATATAGTTGCTATTATACAAAGTCTTCCAGGTTATAAATTTTAGTAGCTGCCTTATATCCATGTATAATTATTTTTACCCATATCTTTTTGCATGGCATGTGGATCTATTATATTTTTTATGTAATGAACAATTTATGAGCATATTTGTGCATCCCACATTTTCCATATTTCCTTAAGATACAGTTCCAGAAAGGAATCACGGTAAAGGAACAAGTCTACAATCTGTGCTTTGCTGTGCTAAGTCGCTTCAATCGTGTCCAACTCTGTGCGACCCCA
The DNA here is from genome assembly GCA_024291935.2 of Okapia johnstoni. NCBI lineage: Eukaryota > Metazoa > Chordata > Mammalia > Artiodactyla > Giraffidae > Okapia > Okapia johnstoni. The sequence goes on along the minus strand of CM044325.1, from coordinate 8,749,268 downwards.
TGGACTGCAGCCCACCAGGCTCCTTTGTCCATGGGATTCTCCAGACAAGACATCCTGGAGTGGGTTTCCAATTCCTGCTCCAGTTTTATGACCTACAATACATAAAGTTAAACTGTTTTCTAAAAGTGTTAGAGAAATGTACACTGCTATCAACAATGATGGTACCTGATTATTTACATTTTTTCTACACTGAGTATTAACATTTAAAAAATCGATAATTTCATTAAAAAAGAATTTTTTAAAGTGATGATTTTAATTCATAACATTCTTGGCCATTTTTCTCTATTTTTGCTGCCCCTTTCGTGTATGAAATAAGCCACAACATTCCTATACCGTATAATCTGTAAGAGTCAATCTATCTTCAAAATGCTACCTAACAATTATATGACCTTATATATGCAGAATCTTCTACATTGAAGAAAATGCTTTCGAAGCAGGTATGATCCCTATTCAATGAAGGAATGAAGCTGATTTCAGAAACGGCAAATGACATGCCCTAAGTTGTAGAGAAGAACTTACACTTTTATTTCAAGTCAAGGACTCTTTTTAGTTCAACATATTACTTTTTTGCTTCAACAAAGGTGCTAAGCAGTCCTCACAGTTTCAACCCTCACTTGGATAACCGATCTGAAAATCAATTAACAAAGGCCTAGAAGAAACCAATCAGTGAAAAGAAACAACTTTAACAGAATGGGGATTCCCTGGTGGCTCAGACGGTAAAGCGTCTGTCTGCAATGCAGGAGACCCGGGTTCGATCCCTGGATTGGGAAGATCCCCTGGAGAAGGAAATGGCAGCCCACTCCAGTATTCTTGCCTGGAAAATCCCATTGACGACGGAGCCTGGTAGGCTACCATCCATGGGGTCACAAAGAGTCGGACACGACTGAGCAACTTCACTTTCACTTAACAGAATGAGTCCGTATTGCATATTACTTTTTCCTTTGTTCTTTGAGTATACATTATGAGCACTTGTAACTAAAATGTGAAAAAAAGCATAGGAGAGCTAAGGAAAACCTCAGAGCAGAGTCTGTCATGAGCAGGGCAAAAGCAAATTTTATAGATAAAAGTTTGTAAACCCTAATGCTATGGGACATGCTATGGGACTTCCCTAGTGGCTCAGATGGTAAAGAATCTGCCTGCAGTGCAGGAGACCCGGGTTCGATCCCGGGTCAGGAACGTCCCTTGGAGAAGGGAATGGCAACCCATCCCAGTAGTCTTACCTGGAGAATCCCATGGACAGAGGAGCCTGGCTGGCTACAGCCCATGGGGTCTCAAAAATAGTTCAGCTTGTCCATGTTCCAGTTAACTAAGGCTGTGTAAAAAAACCATCCCAGGACACACAAATGTAAAGATTTCTTGTGTATAACTATTTTCTGTATTGGATGGGCGGCTATTTTGCTCCGTTCACCTTAATTCACTCATGCAGCTATGTTTAGCTAAGAAGAGGCTGAGATGGAAAGACCAAGGTGGCCTTATCCACATGCCAGGCAGTTGGAGCTGGCTTTAGATAACATTATAGGAGGAGAAAGGCTGCAGGTCAGCTTTCCTCTCTGTGACCTCCACATGGCTAGATGGGCTGTCTTTCTTGGTAGTCTCAGGACAACTCTCCAAAGGAGAAAAATAAGGCTTCCTAAGGCCTACCATTGTAGGTTACATGATATCATTTATCCCACATTTGAGTAAAAGCAAGTCAAGGCTATTCAGATTCAAGGGGTGAGAAAATAGATTCCACATCTTTCTGAGAGTTATTTGGAATGGATATAGCAGGACATATGGAATTTGTGGCCATATTTTGCTTTTTACTAAAGAGTATCAGTGATAAGTGTGGTACTTTGCCACCCACTGAAAAGGCAACAAGTACATTCTTGCTGGACTATGTGCACAAAGACTATTTTAAATTTAACAAGCAAAGTCATTAGGTATAGAATAAAGTAAAAGGAATTCTGAAGCTACAAAACTTAAAACTCAAGCAAAAACAGTGCATTGAATATCCAATTACAGCCCAATAATGAGTTTGGATGTATTATAGAAAAAAATTTTAAAACATAAAAAGCAGGCCATCAGAGTAAGCCATCATCTTAATTATGCTGATCTGGGCTTGGAAGCCATAATTTTAGCATTAACTTGCTATGAATGTGACTCCTTGGTAGAGTATAATCTTTTTTGGAACAGGATCTGTGTTTCTCAAATCCCAGCTCCCAGCTCTGATAATTAATAGCTGTAGTATCATCTGTAAGACACTTAAGTTCTCTAAGCTTCAGTTTCCTCATCTGCAAATTAAACAGTAATATTACTTGCTTATATTTATGCTGAGAATTGAACAAATCTAAGTTTATCTCTATTGCTGACACAGAATCAATTTTCAGTAACTAATAAAAACAAATGGGATATGTAACTAGCAAGTGCCTGGTTTCCAATTACAAATCTCCTAGGCCCATTCTGAAACTGTTAAAGCATTGTGGAAAACATGCACTTAATTATTTAAGTTGTGCATTGTTCTCTGAGATCTCAAAGGGTGAGATTTTTTTTTCAATCATAAGAAAGCTGGGTAGATCACTTGCTTTTTATTTTGTCTCCAAAATAGGTTTATTGAGAGAATTTGGGAAGCAAGGGGCCTGAGAATATATGAAGAATGACTTCTAAGAAAAGCTTAGTAGATGAAAGTATTGTAAGTGACAAGATTCCAAGGTAATAATACCTACCGAAGTGCTTAGGATGGTAGGGTATACCTCAAAGCATATAATAAAATTTAACTAGATGTAGCACTACAATTTACCACATAACAATGTTCCAACTGTAAACCACATTCTGATTCAGTTAAAACAAAATAGTTTTCTTGGAACCATAAAACAATGAACTTCCATTGACTGCTTTTTCCTGAGAGAGAGAAAGAAACCGAACTATTTGTATGTACGCATAGATCCATTTTGTACAAATATTTGTATACTTCATGCTAATGTTAGCAACTTCACCTACTGTAGAGGGATGTGTGGTTGCATGTGTGTGTGTGTGTGTGTGTGTGTGCGCGCGCACAAATGAGCATGCTTGTGTGGTGTGTGTTATCAACAACCTTTAGGCTTACTTGCAGTTTTGTCTTCTCGCCATATCAGCTTTGATTCCCTAGTAGTCTTTTTCTCTACATTGCTCCTTCACTAATTGGGCAAATGTGATAATTTGTAATGGGTCTCCAACTCATTAGTGTAATTTAGTCAGGTTCTACTGTATTTCACCAGACATGCCAACCAGGCTGCCACACACATCTGCTTTTGGAGCGCTATTTCATAAGCATCCACAAAATTTCTGCTTTACAATTGAGAAATGATTGCCCCTTAATCAGCTATTTGTTATACTGAGCTACGTAAATATATGCAGTGTCATACATAAATAATCTTAGGGTAGAACATAGCAACAATTAACATTTGCATAGAGCTTTAAAGTTTACAAAGCTTTTTCTTACATATCCAAACAAAATCCCAGGTATTCTCCTGTGAGGGAAAGTATTACATATTTTTTTAAATAACTTAGAAGGCAAATACCATATTTCCAAACATACGTATCTGATTCAACCAGGTCTCTTTTATGTGACCTTGGCCATTTATTTAACTTCTCTGAGGTTGTCTTTATATTTAACATTTGTATAATTTTTTTTTCAGGGCATCATATTTTTGATAATAAATGTAAGGTTCTAGACACACAGCAAATGCTAAACTAATGCTAGCTGTAACATGATCCAAATTTTGTAGACAGGAATATTATCCTTATTGAAAGCTGTTTACATCAAATGACAGAAATACAATAGTTGTAAAATATATAACTAGGGTTGCAAGTTGGAAAGACGTGGAGTTACTATGAAAGGTAGTTCCCACTCCTCACTCTTGGCAAGAAGGCAGGAGACTTGAGTATTACAGCTTCACATTACAAGGCAGGAGCTAGCAGAGACAACGCCTCTAACATGAAGTCCTTCATGACTTATCATAAAACCATGTGAGTGTCTGGACCTGAGACTGGAACAAAAGGTGCAGATTTGAAAGTAGTCGAATGTGTCACCAAAGAAGAAGGCAGGCCCAAGACAGGTGTTGGAAAACTTGGAGTAGAAGATGACACTAACGGTATAAAAAGCCAGAGAGAAGGAAGCAGGAAGTTCTGGCAAGCTAGCAGGTGAGATAGTGGTCTGAATAAACATTAGCAACGGGAGTTGGTGCCCAACACTGACTTTTTTGCATCTTCTGTGACCTCCAGTTGGTAAAAGGGCAACGGGAAAAGATGACAGGAATAGGGAAATATTTTCTTATATCCTGGACCCTGAAATCAATAACCACTCCTGAAGGTGGTGTATGGGTGTTCTCAGTAACTCAGTTGTGTCTGACTCTTTTGTGACCCCAAGAACTGTAGCCTGCCAGGCTCCTCTGTCCATGGGATTGTCCAGGCAAGAATGCTGGAGTGGTACACGTCGGTTTTTCTGGAACCATACTCAGCCCCAAACAGGAAGAGGAAATTATCCTTTTTTTCTGTTTCTGAATCTCACATCTCTGTTCTCATCAGGGGATAGAGTAAAGGTATAATATAAACAGCAACTTGGCAGGCGACTTGTACTTGCAAATCTCCCTCCCCCACCCCAGAGATGGACAGTAGTTACTAAAGAATCAATTTGATTGAATGGCTCCCTCTTGATGCGCAGAAAGCTCTATGGCTTCTTCAAGTAGATGACATGCTCAGAATTAAAGCTGACCATCTTCAAAGAGTAGGTTCCCCAGGGGCTCAGTGGTGAAGAATCCATCTGTAATGCAGGAGGCTCAGGTTCAATCCCTTGGCCGGGAAGATCCCTGGAGAAGGAAATGGCAACCCTCTCCAGTATTCTTACCTGCAGAATCCCATGGACGGAGGAACCTGGTGGGCTACAGTCCATGGGTTTGCACAGAGTCGGGCATGACTTAGTGACTAAACAGCAACAACATCTTCAAAGAGTATCCTTTCTGTTTCTCCTGGATTCTTATCTTGGATCCAATTTGAAAGTCAAGAAAAAATGATGTTCTATAAAAGTAACTGGCAAATTTCTAAATATATTGTTGTGGAAACATCATCCCTCTGACTTGTGAGAAAGAGAAACTGGCATCTACTTACAGCAGAAAAAGTGCCCCTCAAATCTCCAAGAACTCCAAATTAAAGAACTGGGAAGGTCACAGAGCAGCCTTCCTAGCAACTCTTGATGGCTGCACTAAGTGCCACTCCATCCTGAGCTGGCAACTCATAGACATGCTTCTCTCTAGAACATACCATTAGAGAGGTTCGGACCATCTGTCTGCCCGACAGACCATCTGCAAAAAGCACTAGCTCCTCTTCCAGAAAATAGAAAAGGGACATATTCAGATCTTGATGAGGATGAGAAAGTGAGGACACTAGAGAGATGAGGCTTTATGCCTTTGTTTCCAAGCCCTCTTTACAGTGATCTTTGGCAGAAAAGGAAAGAAGTCCAGGAAAAGGACTGAAGGTAGAACATATTATAGCAAAACAGAAAACAATATTCACCCACAAGAGCACAGAAACCTTTAAAACAGAGAAAAACAGAAAGCACTGTATATGGCTTTAAGTACTTGGCAGGATTAAGTTCAGGATGGGAGGAATCAAGGCACTCAGTCTCAGAGCCAGAGGCACCTAGACATGCGTCAAGCACTGCAGGTAATGACTCACTTCCTAGGGCACATCATAAGTCCTCTGAGTCTCAATTTCCTCTTCTGTATCCTGAAAATAATGATACTCCCTTGTCACAACTGTGAAGTTCCTGGCAGACCTCTGTAACAGCGTGCTGATCAGTTCATGATAGCTCTTATGTTAATTTTGTAATTTTTCTTTCAAGGCCTTTCAGGGGGCTTATCCCATAACTTTTTTCTTACCAATTGCAGAGTTCAAAGGGAAAAAAATCACATTGTGTACAACTTTGTTTCCCACACTGTAACTGTAATATAATAGTAAACTTGCTAGGTGTTCAGTAAACATATTGAACAAATGGCGCTACTGAAATGACCACGGAAGCAAAGGATGTATAATCCACAAAAGCATCCACTGAGAACTCTGGTTTATTCAGGCAAAAGGGATCTTGTCCTAGATCCAAGACATAGCTCTTAGATTCAGGAGTAGATACACACACACACACACACACACACGCTTCTGCTGTTTCCCGTTTAGTCGCTCAGTCATGTCCAACTCTTGCGACCCCATAGACTGCAGCCACCAGGCTCCTCTGTCCATGGGATTTCCCAAGCAAGAATACTGGAGTGGGTTGCCATTTCCTTCTCCAGGGGATCTTCCTGACCCAGGGATTGGATTTGTGCCTCCTGTATTGGCAGGTGGATTCTTTACCACTGAGCCACTAGGGAAGCCCATATATACAATATATACACACATACACACGCATATATATGTGTGTGTGTGTGTGTGTGTGTATGTATCTGTGTATACACATATAGAGATATGTATGTGTGTGTATGAATTTCCGGTATTTATGTACATGTATACATATGTGTATGCGTATTTTTCCCCTCAGTCAAATGAGTCTTGGGAGAAAAACACATACCAGATAGGGATAACAGAATTCCATTTAGTCTAAACTTGGAAAAAGTGCACCAGTGCCTATAGTGATGGGAGAGATGAGATGAAAATCAGACTTGAGACTGAAAATCAGACAGATCAAGGAAGCAGAAAGAGATAAAGGAAGTAGAATCAATCTGATGAACACAGGAAGAACTCTGCCACTTGTTCTTGAGAGACTCCAGGTCATGATAATGACTGCAGTCCAGAGACATACAAAAAAATTTTAACCTGCATGCATATATGCACTTACGATGGGCACTGGAATCAGAACAGGTTGGTTGATAAAATGTTTAATGTGTAATAATAGTCCAGGTTTCCTAGCAGATGAAAGATCTTGAGCAAAAGTCACATATTAAACATGGCTTTCCTTCTGAAGAAGGGTGAGTAGAGTTTTATCCTTGTGTGTATTCATATTCAGTATGTTTATTTTCACTATACATAGTGAATGTCTCCAACAGGAAAAAAAAAAATAGCAAACCCACCATTCTTTGTGTTACTAATTATTTGCCTGTTTTCAGGTTTTTAGGAAAGAATTTGCCTTTACTAACATGATTGTTCAAAATGCTTGCACTTCACACATTTCTTGCTTTGTTATCCAAACATTTGTCTCCATATGTAAGGAAAACTTTTCTCTAATGAAACACTTGTTTCATATCAAGTATCTGCAAGATTCCAGGTATATACAAAGATTTTCATTCAAATCACTTTTCAAAAGAAGTACACCCTGAATCATTGTGTGTTTACTTCATCCTTCCTTTTGCGACTTGTTACCTACAACATGAATATATTGCTAAAAATCTAAAGCACCTACATAAAGGGTTTAAATCTCCCATACTGGAATGGTTCACTGTCAAACACTTAAAATGCAGACATTTTTGCTCGTATATATTAAAAAAAAAAAAAAAAAAGGAACAGCCAGGAAAACCATAAACTGAAAAAATAATCCCTGAAATATCTACATTAAATATAAAAGCTAGAGAAATTTTACAGGGATGAAAGAAAAGGCCGAGTTGAAATTTTCTTTTCTCTTTGTCAGGATAAAGTCAAAGGAAGATGGTCTTTTTATCAAAAAAATCTTTCAAAATGTGACCCTTTCTCCTGTTTACAGCCAAGCATTGAACTGTATCCCCAAGCTCACAACATTTTAGGATCTGACTTAAGAAAGAATTCCTCAGCTCATGAAATTCTGACTGGGTCCTCTTTGTTTCTCTAGTCTCTGCAACAAATCACTCTTTTTTCCATCAATATGTTCCCCACGGACATCAGTGCTGCTGAAAGATAATTTTCCTCCTCTCTTTCATATTTTTATGGCCAGACAGACACACATATTTGCCTTTCTGTTCATTGATGTGAGGTGGCAATTTGTATAACCCCTGGCACTGTAGAGTGCAGGAAGGTTTATTTGCAAACTGAGGCTGCTAAACTACTATCATAAGCGATACTAATAGTGCTACTAATTATTATTTATGTCAACAAATATAACTATTATTCTTATGAGATATCTTTTACTGAGCACTGACTAAATTCTAATATCTGTTCTAGGTCTTTTATAAATATTATTTTTCCTTACTCTTTTTATAATAATCCTACAAGGTGAGATAAGAAAATATGGGTATAAAGGTAATCTGCACAAAGTTACATAACTAATGAGTAGAGAAACATGTTGAGAGATATGTCTCGAAAAGTACCTTCTGCAAATACAGCCCGATGCTACTTACTATTTAATGTTGCAGTGGAGACCTTCATTTCTTTGTTCCTTGTCCTGTAACTTCAGTAGTTGAACATCATTGCTATTACTCACCATGCCATCAAATATTCCAATATGACTTTGGCAATGGTCAAAGTTTAATGGCGATTTACCTCAAGCTATCCATGCCTCCAGAGGCCCCCAAAATGTGGCACTGAATGTACTTTATCAGGGACCCACTGGTTCAGGGAATTGGCCCTTCAAAGGTCCCTTGGAGACACTGAGACCACATCTTTCCATGAAAAGAGTGAGTTTTGTTATGGAAGCAAGATTATTGGATTTGTATTTAGAGAAAGCTTGCTCTACACTGTCTGTATCTAGGGATTCATGTGAAGAAGCAATGGATTTGAAACCTAAACAGCAACAAAACACGGGAGAGAAGAAAACACACAGGCTATCAAGTGAACTGGTATTTGGAGCAAAGAAATGGATCACTTTTCACATCATCTGTCATATAAGAATAATAATACAATTTTATCGATTTTTGAGAAATACAAGTAAAAATCTAACCTACATAGCATACTGCCTGACACCTAGAATATATTCGTTGAATATATGACAGAATTGACTATAATTTAGTGTATTTTCTAGATGTGTGCTGGCAATATAATCTGTGATATATCAAGCAAGAAATTTCCTTATTTCCTTGTAGTACTCCAACCACAAATCCTGATGCTTGAGGCTCTTGTGTTTGTTATTGTGACCAACTGACATCCCTCTTCTCCTTCTCACTCTAATGAGATCTGGATTGTAAGGAACAGGGCCTCAAAATACAGGAGGCCTGGATGCTGTCTTCCCTCTCAGCAAGCCATAAAATAGACTTCATCCATTCATTATAAGGCTAGAAAGAACCCACAATCTGAAGGACAAAACCTTGCTCCCTTCATGCACAGGGAAAGGCTGACTTTGCAGAACAGAAATACCTGGGTCAAGTGGTACCAGCCTGTGCAGAGTTAGCAAAGCCCAATCAGACTCATCACTGACAGCTCAGCTCAGCTACATTAATAGGAATAAGGATTTTTACATCTTTTGCAATATGTTCTTGAACTAAATAAAGGTCATACACAATGACACAGCCCCACATAGGTCAGACTCCAAAAGAGGACTCGATACCATTTAACTATCAAGTCCAAATTCCAGGAGGCAGCCTTGAAGACTGCAGCATGCCCTGTCCAAATGTAGGAATTGCAGCCAAGAGACAAGAGCAGGAGAGCCCTTCTACATCCCCCACAGCAATGACTGCAGTGCTTGTACCTGGTAGGTGTTTAATAAATACACAGCCTTTCACTGACTGCGAATAAAATAAGACGTTAGATAAACAGCGATGTTAACACCACTTGCTGACATCTGAAGTGTGTTTCTGCAACCACGTATGGATGGGTGCACATGATTCTCACTACTTATATTCAGTATCATTTCAGAAGTTGTAAGCATAAGTGAGGTGACACCTGGAAAGGGCACTCTGGTTGCTCCGAGAAAGAATCTGATGCAACCATGGTATATGAAATTAGGCAATTTACAGAAAACTAGCTTTCTCTCTCCAGTTTTGCTTATATCTCAGATTATATTTGGGACTTTTACTTCTGTGTCAATTAGATAAATACGCTGAATTAGGAAGGCCTTTCTAATTTTTAAGCCAGACAAAGAGGAAAGAAACTTTACATACAAACTACCTGTAGAGTTCTAATTTTGTGTCAAGGGTTTTATCAAGAATTATGTATGGACAGAGGAGCCTGGTGGACTACAGTCCATGGGGTCACAAGAGTTGGACATGACTTAGTGACTAAAGAACAACAACAATTTATAAAATCACTTATTCACTCATCACAAATGCCCTCTGAATGACTGATAATTCCTGTTTTATAGATTGGATGGCTGAATATCTAGGAGATTAGGTATTTGATCCCAAATCTCTCCATGTCAAAAGCCAGTTCTCATCACTGCCACATTCTCCTGTCATCATCATGATTTCAACTCCGCCTTTTAGTCCTGGTCTATCCACCCACCAAATGTAACTCAGTGTGACAATCATCACGATCTACGCTGCTACTACAAATAAATATCCTACTGATGCAACTTTCAAGCTTAACTCAAATTCTAGTCAGTAGCATCATTGTGGACTAGAGCTTTCTGAAGCCTGCAGACTTTATAAGGACCTGTCTATCACCACAGAAAAGGCTATTCAAGTTTTTCTTGTCCTTTCTGGATACCCAATGCCTATGGATTCAGGTCATTACACATTTCCTAATTTTTTATGAATTTAAAATTATATCTACTATAAATTGGTCATTTACCTATACATGCATGCATGCACATATGCACACATATGTACACACAAATACACAAAAACTAAGAATATACCACAAAAACTACTGAGAAGAGGTATATTCAACACACATGAGAAACCCCTAAATTATAACAATGCAAATATTGATCACCATCATGAAGAAAAGATGAGCACTGCTTAATCAATTTAATTTAAAATTATACTGTTCACTCTGTTTTGCAGAGTTTTGAACCATACATGAACTTATTGTTACTACAGTACCTTACATTTTGCTATAGCAATGCATAATTACAGGTCATTTTCTTCTGTAATATGTCATCATCATATTCTTCACAGCAGCGAGTTAATAATTTTTTCTTAACTATATAGAAGGAAATTGGGGTTCTTTGAGTGACTTACGTACCATTAAGTAGCACTGTCAAGGCTTTAGTGACACCTTCGTTTTCTTAATCTGGGGTTTCCCTTCTCCTGGTTCTAACTCCAGCCTCCACTCTTGCCCTCAACTTAGCCATTGTTACTGAGTCCCAAATGGCAATGCACATAACCGAGCGAATTGACATGAACATTTGCAAAGCCCCTGTTCTTTTCACACTTCAGTGAATCCATTTTTTCTTTTGTACCTTACTAGCAGACCCTACGCAGTTGTTTTTAAGTATGAAAACAATAGAAGAACGCATAAACACATCTGTCATCAGAGGGTGCATCTCCTTCATCCCAAGAGTCAGCATCTTCTTCTGTGGGCTGATGCTCTCGCCTATCAGCATTAGCCCTCATAGCAGCATCAGTTCATGGAGCCAAGACACAGCTCCAGGCTGTAGTAATGACTCAGCAATCAAAACTTCAAGTTTCAGAGGCTGGGTCCTCAACTACCTCCAGGGCCAGAGCTCCAAGAGCTCCTTTCTGTTCTTCAACTTACTGGGTGATCTTTCTGGCTTCCTTTAAAGGTTCTCAGTAGCTGACTTTCCAGCTGTCAGCTCTGTTTGTTGTGGAAGGAAAGACCCATTCATGTGTTAAGTGCCCTGGGTTTCAAAAACACAGAAGCACTCTGGAGAATGTTGGGCCTGGCTGGTTCACTTGAGCAAAGACCCACAGAAAGGCTGGCCAACTGACTGGAACTAAATACAGAAGGAACTAGAATTTCCTTTATTCTCCCCCAAATAAACTCAAGGCAACCCTTTCCCAATTCATTCTTTTCAAAATATGACTGCATCTATTTCCTCTAGGGGACTTCAGCCTTTTCTTTGGCAACTCTGACATGCTACTTTGACTGAGATGGAAAGCTTCTTTCCTTTTCCTTTCTTTTCTGAACTCACTAAGCAAGAAAACCCACCTCATTAAGCTGTGAAACACTCTCTAACACAACACAAAGCTGGAAAAGACAAAAGAAAGCCGGTGGATCTGGAGCCAGTTCTGAAGGGAAGTTGTCTACCACCATTGCTCGGACTGGAGCTGATAATGAAGACACAGAGTTAAGGCTGCCCAGGTAGGAATAGGGAAACTTGGGGTCCGAGGAGCCGCTTTGCTCACTGCTTGAGCTGTGATCAGAAACTCCTGAGTTGGCATGTACCCCACTTCTATTATTAGCCTAAAATCAGTGATCATGAAAGTGTTGCTATGGCTAGAAGTTTCCTTCATTACAATGATTAAATCTCACATACACAAAAGCCGAGATGTCATCCTTATTATTTTTTTTTGAAAGATGGTATTGAGAATAATCAATGCAATTAATTTTTACCAACACCACAAGTCTAAATATACCCAAACTGGGTGAGAATGTGAATGGGAGGAGGAACAGTCAAAATGAAATACCCTCAATAAAAAGAGGCATGAATTTGCGAACTTCCAGGATGGCATTTTCAGAGGGCTTCTCTTTATGCAGAACTGTCCTAACACAAAATAGATGACGTCAAACACTGGCCTCTGTACCTGGCACTGGTCACGTTAAGAGCTGCAGGCTAACGGAGAGCTGACGAACACGAAGAATGGTGATGGTCCAGGCAGACCTGGGCAATCTCCAACCCCTGACATAAGTGATGGTCCAGGCAGACCTGGGCCATCTCCAGCCCCCTGACATAACCCTCTGGCACTCGGAGCGTCAGGGCTTTGCTCTCTCCCTAGAATAGTAAACTTTGTGTTTCTTGCATATATATGAAACTCGCCTTCGGCCGTCATGAGTCCAAGCTATTCCTAGGCTATTTCCTCCACAAAGAAAATGAAATTTTATTCAGGATTTGTCCTATATCCAAGTCATTTAAAAATGATTGAAAGCCCCATCTCTTGGTAAGGAAAATGTAACTGGAGTCTATCAGTAACAGAAGAAAATATCCTGAGCAGAAATAGTTGATAAGAAAGATGCATCATAAACTATACTGACAAGAAAGAGTTTACCCGTAGGCTTTTTTTTAAATCAAGAGTACAGTATGGAGTAAGTATCAGTTACAGGATGAAAAAGGGGAGGACTCTTTTAACAGCTGCCCTTCTTTAACTGTTTCACTAATATTTTTATGTAAGAAAAACATCAAATAGATGACAGCCTATGGCAATAGCAGAGTCCAATCTCATGTTTAAGTATATTTTAAAATTTTTTTTTAGCTTCAGGATTTTCAAAAAACTTCTTTTAGAAAAAGAAATCATGTTGTTTTGAATATGATCTTTCACATCTCCCAACATGGCTCTCATAAATCTTTGATCACCTCTGTCAATCGTCTCTGGATAAAATTTCTTATGTGACACTTTGCATCATATCTCTGTCCACAGACATCCTAAGAAACCCTTATGCCTTCCCACCCTGCCTAGCTGACAGTCCTGTCATCTCTTCCATAAATACGCTCACAGTAGGAGTTCAAGCTGGCTAACATTCCATAAAATATTACTACTGCTTTTAGAAGGAGCCATCCATAGGCTTTGACTAAAGCTCTATTGCTTTCACTTCGGGTCTCAGCAATTTAGAAATATATTTATGAGGGATTCTCACTTCTTGAGAAAAGCTAAGTGATGCCAGTGCAGAGATAAAAATACTTACAGATACAGGAACACAGAGGCTATGACAGTGAAATGGTGTTTTGCTTTAATTAAATAACCTCAGAATGGAAACAGGTAAAATACTATCTACGTTTCACTTTAAAGGAAAGGAAAAAAAAAAGAAAAAATGCTAACCATGGGGAAACACTCATGGGACTGAGTTAGGCAAGATGTTTGACTAAAGTCACCTGAATTTCTGATGCTGCCTGCTTGCTTTTGCAGCCAAGAGTAGACAATTAAGAGCAATTTGCAGCCACACTTCCTTCTCTAGGGACCATGTAGGTAAGGGGATATTCCAAAATGAGAGACACTAGTCTTAAACAGGAGACACTGCACACGGAAAGGTTAATGAGATGCAAGAGCAAGAGAATCAGTGCAAAAAAGAGAGACTCAAAATACTAAACAATTTCCACTTTGTTCTCATTTGCTCCAATTAAGAGCTCTCGAACCAGCTTTCTGTAGTCCACACATTCCTTACTCCTAGAGCAGATTTAACTATTTAAGAAAAAAAAAAATGCTATGGGGAAAAAAGTCTACTATTAAGTTATCATCAAAGTCTGGATTGTACCCCAACCCCCACCCTCTAAGCAGACACACTTTTACGTTTAAATCAGAGCCCCTGCCAGTAGCTTTTCTAATTTTTTTCCCTCAAATTTAAAGAGGATGTCAAAGAGGGAGAAGCCTAGAATTTTTTTTTTTTCCAGATTTCCTAAATACAGAATTCACTGAAAATACTAGATGAATAAAAGGTGTAAACATGGGAAGAAGGATGGGGGGTGGGTTATACAAACTGAAATAATCCCCTTGGCATGAAAACAGCCCCCAAACGTCACACACTGAGTTCTTCTCTGGGCATTACCACCTCTAAAAATGTACTTCTAAACTGCCTCTGGATTTCCGAAAACAAACAGGAAAACACAAACACTGCAGGAAGGCAAGGACCAGGACCCAAGCCGTCCCATTACTTACCTTCTTTATGGATCCTCAAAGTTCACCATGAAAATTTAAAATCCCCTAGTTTATCTTGTACTACTCTCTTTTCTTCTTCATTTTCAAGTCACACTGGAGAAAAACAATCAGTTTTCAAAGCTTCCATTGATGAGATCTTCCAGCACCAGCCAAAAAACGTGTCCAAGAGACTCCGCCAAAAAGTAAGCCCCAAACTCATCAAATGCAACAAGAAGGGGAGTGGGGAGGGAGAGGGGCACTGAAAGCTGGGGTGCGCGGGAGGGCTTGGGTCCCCCGTAGCCAGAGAATATATTCACGCTGGTGAAATCTACAGTACGATACACCTGCTTTGGCTGTCACACACACACACACACACACACACACACACACACACACTCGCGGACACTCACACGTTCTCCTTTCACGCAGAAGCAGGCACCCACACTCCCAAACACGAACACACTCACACAAACCCCGTGTGATGAAACTGTCAGTAGTAACCTCCAATCGCTGCTGTGCGCTGCAGATGGTACGGCTCACGGTTACCTTCCCCAGATCGGTGGAGGATCACAAGAACATCCCAAAATCAAGGGGCACCGGAGGGGGGCGGCCAGGACCAGGTCGATTCCGGATCCCTCACCCCCAGGCAGATTCCTCCAGCCGGGAGCGAGTCAATCAGCAGAGGTGTCTGCTCGCAGGGTGCCCCGGATTATGGCAAGGTTATTCATCTTGATGCGCTACCTCCCCTGCCCCCAACACCCGGCAGCCTGCATTGAGATGATTACCAGAGCTGCGTCTGCCCCTGCTCTACTGCATTTTGCTCAGCCCCGTGCTGCTGCGAGTGAGACACGGTGGAGGCGAGAATACTAATAAGGTGGTTAGCTACAGTTTCTTCAAGGCAGCCGGAGTGCAGTTCAGTGTGTAGACTTCCCAGGGCTCTGTGTGTGTGCCTGCGTGTCTGCGGGGAGAGCCGGGAATCCATCTCCGGGCAGAAGGCGAGATGGTTTGTGTCCTGCCTGGGAGGACCGTATCATCGGAATCATCACTGTCCGGCCATGGCATTGTCTATGACAGTATTTTGTTTGGGACTGAAAAAAAAAGGAGGGGGTGTTCATGGTTTGGAAGCCCAGAGCTGGCATTTGAATGAGAGAGAGCAAAAATAATGTTCAGGGAGACAAATTAGCTTAATAAATAAGCTCCAAGGAGACCAAGGCAAAATTTTAACATGCTGCTGCCCTGGCTGTTAAATGGAAATACAAAGCAATTTCAAAAACCAGCCCCAACCTATAAATCTTGGAGCTGGCAACAAGTATCTGAATTTGACTGATGGGACCCAGGATAAATGGATTCCTGGTAATAGAAAGTTTGCTCATGCATTCTGCTTCCTACCCATGCACCCAGTGTATCCAGGGATTTAGGTAGAGTTTATTCACTTTGAATATGGATTTAGACTCTCTTCTCTTATGGTCTTCCTCTAATACACGGCTTTTATCACATAGGTATCAAATTGCAGGGGATGTCTGAGTGGCATTATGTCACTATGGGGACTGCTTGCCAGTTGAAAACAGTGTTACCGTACATAACACTCTTCCAAGGAATGAGTTTGGAATTTTCCAGGAAAGAAAAGTCTTATATCTCTTTTATTACTAGGCCCTGAAAGAAAATATATACAAATAGGCTAAGTGAATAATTCCTCAGCAGCCAAAAGGTTAACTTCTCCTCTTCTATAATTGAGTCTCATATTAAATTACCTCTCTTCTTTTGATAAGGATACTCACTGAGTTCCTTAAGGTGAATTAAAGGTAGTATCTGAATAAGTAAGCATTGGACAGTTGGAGAAGGCAGGGAAGTGTGAATTATGGAGCACTGTAATACCAGGTGTTACCGGCAGATGTCACAAAAGCAGATGCAGGTAAAATAATTCTACCAGTATTTATAAGCATTTAATTCAGTAAACACAGATTGTAGTAAAATGTGTAACATCAATCTGAAATATGAATTTTTTATAAAATGCAAAGGTGCAAATAATATATTGAAACACAACTTGCCTTTTATTCTTTGCCAAATATCCCTCTCAAACCACTAGTTTACATAACTCTATACTAACACCACTAACATTAGATTTGCATCTAAGATTATTTCTAGGATTTATGACTTTTTATTCTATAAAATACAGTATTTAAATATTTTCTAGCTTATAATAGAGCAACTACTCCATTAAACCACAAAACAGAGAAATGAGAGGAAGTATACTAGGTGACTAAAATTCAAACATAAATGTTTATATAGTTTCTGTTTTAAAGTAATAATTCCATTTCATCTTGATTATATCTACAAAAATAAGTTTAAAGGAATTATTCATGTTTGGGAGTTGGACATTACTAGTAAATAGTTTCACATATGTAAAATATATAAAGAAATTTGATTGATCTTCATTAATTCCACTTATGCTAATATGTGAAAGATTTTTAAAATCTAGCATATCATCTTGGCCTTTACTTATCTAATGCAATTAATTAGTACCCACCAATCCCAGCCCTAATTGTCCCAAATACCAATAAAACAGAGTGTTAAAAATGTGAGCATTGCAATCCAGACAGACCTGGGTTCAGATATCAGTTCTGCCTTATATCAGGTACTTAGTCACTGTAAGCCTCTTTTTTTTTCTCCTTTCACTTGCAATCAGGACATTAATACATAGCTAATAGGATTATTGGGAGTGATAATTTAGGAAATAGAGGGGCTCCAGGTTAGACATTTACAACTGGCCGCCTGTTTGCATTTCATGGGGCACAAAGAAATGGGCTTCAGGCTGGATATTTATAACCTCTAGCATTTCTTGAGACAAGAGATAGGTGGGCTCCAGTTAAGGCATTTATAATCAGCTTCTTGTTTGCCCTCCAAAATGGAAGTAACAACAGAAACAGGGTAAATAGCCAGTGTTTGCCTCTTGTAGTCATGGCAATAGTCAAGGTAACAGTCAGGGCAAGGACAAAGGGGCAAAATCCTGTTTGAGTAAAGGATTAAGGGATCTCTGCTTCCTTCTCTCTTGGGACAAGGGAGACACTACACAGGCACAGAAAGGCTCCTTGTGGGTGTTAAGTCAAGGGATAATGCCAGGCGGAATGAGTCTTGCTCTTCCCAGAAGCCTTCACTTCAAGATCCATCTTGGCTGAGGGGTGCATGCACACCCAGGGGAGTGTCCCAGGGTAGGTCGGGGGTGGAAAAAGAAACCAGATAATTGGCCTGAAGGAACACAAAGACCTGGAAGAGCTGCCCTATGTAAATGACTTAGCACTCCTCCTCTCTAGGGGAGATGTCCACACCCTTCTTCTCCAGGGGTGCATCTCTGCCTTGCTTATGTCTTAACTAAACAAACCATTTATCTGTGTGCTCTCCCACTTGTTGTTCTGCTGTCTCTAATGAAAAACTTTGTACCTACATTTACAGTCTCTGCCTCCATGATAAATGCATTTTCACCGGGGGCAAAGATCCAGGGAAAAATAACTTTTAGCTTCTAAGTACTTGCTGGTCTGGAGGCAGGATTTCTGGTTCTCACTCAGGCTATCCAGGTTCAATTCCTGGGCAGGGAATTAAGATCTCACTTCACAACATTGCTCACTGCTTTCTCGCCAAGATCAGCAGGACTGGAAAGAACTAATATTTACTATACGCTTCACATATTTCCTGACACATTAATAAATGATCTATAAGCATTACATATGTCTTATAAATAAAGTATATGTTTCTTACTATGTTACCTCTGTCTTTCTGGGCTACAAAGTAAAACAGGTGGAATCATTTAATTAATCCTTTTGATGTTGATGTATTTGTTTTTAAATTTATTTTTACAAATAGCTGTCTCAATATTGCTTTTGTAAACCTGGAGCTGAGTAATACTGGATGACTTTTAACATTTACTATACACACATATATCCATGCAGTTATCCATGTGTCCAAGACAGACTAAAACATAGAAATCACTTTCTTAACTGTCTGTGATAAATTTGAATCAAACAGAATATTTAGAAAGAATATCTAATGGCTGTTTACTACTTCCCTATCAAGACCAGCTTTGAAGCCAACAGAACCACCTAGCACTAAAATATAGATGCCTAACAATGCCCAAAAAGAGCCCCAGGAAACGAGGATAGTTCCTAAATCAACAATTTTGAAACTCAGATTAGAATAGGTGTCTGGTTCCTGAATTTCAACAAATGATGATAATGTTATCAATAAATACTTTGCCAAGGAAAAGGAATACGACGAATGTTACTACCATTGGCTCAAAATCTTAGGAGCTCCCTGGGTGTAACCTGAAACAGGTCCCAAACTCAGAAGGCCAGGGGAGATCAAAAGAAAGGCAGGTCATGACCCATTCGTAGGCGGCGACTTGAATAAGTACGGGAACTTACATGCTTAGGTCTGCCTAGGGCAGCTGCAAGAGACGATTTTCGCAAAGATGGTAGAATCTTGAAAGTTTATACAGAGTGTATACAACTGGGTTCAATCATGTATCTGGTCCAGATTCTCTCAACAACAGCTTACTCTCTCAAGGCTCCATCCTCAAACTGACTCTGGCTATGGTAACAGCGCTCAGAATGAACAGTCCCAGGACGGGTGCCAGGGTGAGGGGCTTCTGAATCCCCAGGGAAACTGACTATCATGACCTTTCACTAACCTTCTCTGACAACCCCAGGGAATCAGTTACACATCCATTCCCCCTGGGTGTCTTGAAGAAATGTGTTACATAAAAATGAGATAAACAGCTCACCAGAGTGCCCATGACACTTCCTCCAGCCTAACAATCTACAGCAAGACAGATAATATTTTTAGAGGGTTTCCCTGATAGCTCAGATGGAAAGAGTCCGCCTGCAATGCAGGAGGGTCAAGAACATCCCCGGAGAAGGGCATGGCAACCCACTCCAGTATTCTTGCCTGGGAAATCCCACGGACAGAGGAGCCTGGAGGCTGCAGTGCACATGGTTGCAAAGAGACAAGATAGGATTGAGAGACAAAACACAGCACAACACTGCAAAACACTTTCTTTGAACTCCAATTTTGGTTTAAAATTAAATATGTGTCCTCCCTCATGCAAGGAAAGCTGAGTATCCGTAGTAGTCCCTAGTTCTAACCTGAAAACTGGTGTCTTACAGAGAACAGACCCATAGGATCAATATATATGAATTCCAGGAGAGCAGGGCACTTGTGAGACCTTCCCTTCCCATGACCAGAAAAGGGTTCTCTAGTAGTAGCTGTTAGCATTCAGTTCAGATCAGTTCAGTCGCTCAGTCATGTCCGACTCTTTGCGACCCCATGAATCACAGCACGTCAGGCCTCCCTGTCCATCACCAACTCCCGGAGTCTACCCAAACCCATGTCCATCGAGTTGGTGATGCCATCCAACCATCTCATCCCTCTGTCGTCCCCTTCTCCTCCTGTCCCCAATCCTACCCAGCATTAGGGTCTTTTCCAATGAGTCAACCCTTCGCATGAGGTGGCCAAAGTATTGGAGTTTCAGCTTCAACATCAGTCCTTCCAATGAACACCCAGGAATGATCTCTTTTAGGATGGACTGGTTGGATCTCCTTGCAGTCCAAGGGACTCTCAAGAGTCTTCTCCAACGCCACAGTTCAAAAGCATCAATTCTGTGGCGCTCAGCTTTCTTCACCGTCCACCTCTCACATCCATACATGGCCACTGGAAAAACTATAGCCTTGACTAGACGGACTTTTGTTGGCAAAGCAATGTCTCCACTTTTAAATATGCTATCTAGGTTGGCCATAACCTTCCTTCCAAGGAGTAAGCGTCTTTTAATTTCATGGCTGCAATCACCATCAGCAGTGATTTTGGAGCCCCCAAAAATAAAGTCTGACACTGTTTCCCCATCTATTTCCCATGAAGTGATGGGACTAGATGCCATGATCTTAGTTTTCTGAATGTTAAGCTTTAAGCCAACATTTTCACTCTCCTCTTTCACTTTCATCAAGAGGCTCTTAGTTCTTCACTTTCTGTCATAAGGGTGGTGTCATCTGCATATCTGAGGTTATTGATATTTCTCCTGGCAATCTTGATTCCAGCTTGTGCTTCCTCCAGCCCAGCATTTCTCATGATGTACTCTGCATATAAGTTAAATAAGCAGGGTGACAATATACAGCCTTGGCGTACTCCTTTTCCTATTTGGAACCAGTCTGTTGTTCCATGTCCAGTTCTAACTGTTGCTTCCTGACCTGCATACAGGTTTCTCAAGAGACAGGTCAGATGGTCTGGTATTCCCATCTCTTTCAGAATTTTCCACAGTTTATAGTGATCCACACAGTCAAAGGCTTTGGCATAGTCAATGAAGCAGAAATAGATGTTTTTCTGGAACTCTCTTGCTTTTTCAATGATCCAGCAGATATTGGCAATTTGATCTCAGGTTCCTCTGCCTTTTCTAAAACCAGCTTGAACATCTGGAAGTTCAATTTTTAAAAACACGCCCAGGTAATCTGGGACTTCTGGACAGTATGTTTGGATTAAGGGGGAAGAAATGCACCTAAATCTTCCTTAGTGGAAAATTCTACATTGCCAGAGTCAGTCTGGGATAGTAAGTCAACAGCTACCATGTACAGTAAGTAAATGTGTGACTTTAATATGCATATGTTTTATTTTTTTTAGGAGTCAGTACTGAGTATGAAAGGATCTTGGGGATGTCCCAGGGGACTCAGTGGCAAAGAATCCACCTGCCAATGCAGGAGATGTAGGAGACACAAATTTGGTCCCTGGGTTGAGAAGATCCCCTGGAGGAGGAAATGGCAACCCACTCCAGCAATTCTTGCCTGGGAAGTCCCATGGATGGAGGAGCCTGGCAGACTAGGTCCATGGGGTTGCAAAGAGTCAGATGTGAGCGAGCATGAGCCTGTGTGCATGAAAGGATCTCAGCAGCATTACTAACAGCAAATTCCTCTTAGAGTTACTATGTGAAAATGTCACTGTTCCTGCTCCTTTTAAGCACAGATTACTTACAGCCTGTCCCCAAGTTTTTGTTTGGTCCCTACATCATATGCTATGACATAAGCATATGAACAGGAACTTAGTTTAGGATTTGTCCCCTCCTTGGTAGAAGAAGGCAATGGCACCCCACGCCAATACTCTTGCCTGGAAAATCCCATGGATGGAGGAGCCTGGTAGGCTGCAATCCACAGTGTCACTAAGAGTCATACATGACTGAGCGACTTCACTTTCACTTTTCACTTTCCTGCATTGGAGAAGGAAATGGCAACCCACTCCAGTGTTCTTGCCTGGAGAATCCCAGGGATGGGGGAGCCTGGTGGGCTGCTGTCTATGGGGTCTCACAGAGTCGGACACGATTGAAGCAACTTAGCAGCAGCAGCAGCAGCATACAACGCCAAAGGAATTCTTTTTTGTCATTTTGTTCCCTAAAGAGAGCCCAACACAGCTCCCTCTGAACTTTAGGTACTAGATAATATTATTCTGTCATTTCTGATGCTAGATGATTCAGGAACTTAACATAAAATTGATCCTTGCTCTTCCTTTCGACTTCAGTCTTAAATAAACTAAAGATAGCCTATGTATAGATCACTTGCTATTTGTGGTACAGTTAAATTATTGCTTATTCGCTCTTCATTAATTTGTAATAATTCCTTATTATCCTTTTTAATATCTGCATGAGCTATAGTGATCCTCCCCTCTCTCAGGGCTTCCCTGGTGGCTCAACATGGTAAAGAATTTGCCTGCAATGTGGGAAACCCAGGTTCTATTTCTGAGTCAGGAAGATCCCCTGGAGGAGGGAATGGCAACCCACTCCAGTATTCTTGACTGGAGAATTCTATGGACAGAGGAGCTTGGCGGGTTACAGTCCATGGGGTCTCACACATTTTTGATACTGAAAATTTGTGTATTCAATCTCTTTTTTTTTTATCAGTCTGGCTGGAGGTCTATCAATTTTATTGATCTTCTCAAAGAGCCAGCTTTTCGTTCAACTGCTTCTTTACTGATTTCTGCTCTTTATTAGTATATATATGTGTGTGTGTGTGTGTGTGTGTGTGTATGTATGTATGTATATATTTTGGTTTCCACTGGCTCCTTTCTCCTTTATTAAAATACAAGCATAGGCCATGGATTTAAGATCATTCTTCTCTACTGCAAGCATTTACTGCAATAAATTGGCCTCTAAAATCACCTTAGGCTGCATTTCACAAATTCTAATGTGTGTTTTCATTTTCATTTTCTG
This sequence comes from Okapia johnstoni, assembly GCA_024291935.2. Classification (NCBI taxonomy): domain Eukaryota; kingdom Metazoa; phylum Chordata; class Mammalia; order Artiodactyla; family Giraffidae; genus Okapia; species Okapia johnstoni. Next base: position 8,726,444 of record CM044325.1, on the reverse strand, counting down.
TCAAAAATAGCTTTGAATTTTGCTTTTGGTTTCTTCTTTAGTGTTGGTTTATTTACGTGCTATTTAGTTTACTGTTATTCGAGGAATTTCCATATATCTTTCTGTTATCAATTTCTCTTATTAACTCTACTGTGATCAGAAAACATTTTTTGTTTAATTTGCATTCTGTTACATTTGTAAACTTGTTTTATGGCCTAATTTGGCAAATGTTTTGTGTGCTCTTAAAAATACTGCAGGTACTACTGTGGCTGAATGAATTAGGAATAATTAGTGTGATGATGGGGTTCAGTTTATTTATACTTGTACAGATTTTGTCTACTTTTTTTTATTTTGTGTCTACTTATTCCATTATTTTATTTCTTCATTTTAAGTACGGGTTTATCTATCAAGTGAATCTGTTTTTACTTTGTGTATTTTGAAACTTCATTACTAGGTACATAGATATTGAAGATTTAATAAGTCCTCTGATGTTTTAACCCTTTATACTTATGAAATGATCCCTTTGCTCCTGGTAATAGTCTCTCTCTTTTTTTTTAATAGAATTTACTTTAGCTGACATTAAGACAGCCACTACAGCTTTCTTTGGGTTAGTGTTAGTACCATATCTCTTTTTGCCTTCTTTTATGTTTGACCTAATTGTATCTTTACATTTAATGCAGTTTTCTTTTAGAGGCAAGATGTAGATGAGTCTTGCTTTTGTTCATCCAATCTTACAATACCTGACTTTTAACCAGGAATTATTGAACTATTGAAAGTTATTGGGGTTATGAATAAAATCTAATTAAAATCTACTATGTCTTGCCACTTCTGCTTTTCAGGCAGCTTCTTCTTTGTTTCCATTTACTTTTTTTTTTTTAACTTCTTTTGGATTAAATACTTTTAATAATTTTATTTTTGTACCATTTGTTGTTTAACTTCCTATATTTTGTTTTATTGTCTCTTTTGAGGGTGGCACAGTGCTTTAGGTTTTATAGTATATACCTTTAATTATTACAGCCTGCCATCAAGTAATGTTATCCCACTTCAGGTATACCATAAATATATAATATTTTTTATAATTTCCTCTCTCTTGGACTTTATAGTATTATATCATAGTTTTTGCTCTTACATTTGCTATAAACTCAACAATATAGTGATATTATTATTTCAAAAGAGTCAAATGATCTTTTAACAGGCTTAAGAATAAGAAAAACATTTATATTTGCCTACATACGATTACCATTCCCAGTGCTCTTCATTCATATGTGTAGTTACAGATTTCCATCTGGTATTATTTTCCTCCTGTTGCAAGAACTTCCTTTAACATATTTGGGAGCTGCTGAGGATGAAGTTTTTCAGCTTTTGTATATCTGATAAAGAATTTGGCCCACTGTCGTCTTGCCTTCATGGTTTCAAAAAAAAAAAGAAACTAACTATTGTTATACCTCTACATAACGGTTCTTTTTTACTCTGGATACATTCACGGTCCATTTTTTTTTTTTTTTTTTTTTCGGATTTCTATGACTTAGGTTTCACTAGGCTTCTTGAATTTTCAATTTACTATTTCATCAAAATAGAAAAAACTTATCATTTCTTATATTTCTCTATACTTTTTCTGTCCCCACCCCCTGCATTTTGTTACCTCACTTTACATGATTATTAGGCAGCTTACCACTTTAATGTTGTCTCGCATCTCACTGATACCCTTTCGTCTTTACAGCTTTTTTCTGTTCATTTAGATTATTTCCATTGCTAAGTCTCCAAGTACCATCTGCCCTCAGTATCCACAAGTTACACACCTGCAGATACAACCAAGTCCAGGGTTTCTGTGGTTGGTTGAATCTGTGAATGTGAAACCCTTGAATACAGAGGACCAACTGTATTCACTGCTCGATTTCATTTCATATAAGGGACCTGAGCATTGCAGATTTTGTATCTATGGGGGCTCCTGGAAACAGTTCCCTGCAGGAAATGAGGGATGACTACATGAATATTTTCTTCTGTAGCATCCCATGTGCTATTAAATCCCATGTAGTGTATTCTTTATCTCAGATACTATAATTTTCACACATAGAAGTTCATTTTGAGTCCCGTTTTTGTTATCTCCCTTAGCACTCCCTAACATGCTTGTTTTTATCAACTTTCGTGAAACTATAAAATATGTATTTTAATTTTCTGTCTACTATGTCTTTCATCTTCATTATTTCTAGATTGGTTTTAATTGATTGTTTTTCCTCTCGCTGTGTGTTGTAGATTACTGCTTCTGTGTGCTGGCAATTTTGATTGTATGTCAGGAATTTTTAGCTGTTATCTTGTTGGATGAGTTTTTTAACTATTCTTGACATTTGTTCTGGAACACAGTTATTTGGAAGAAGTTTGAGCTTTTTTGGTTCCTCGCTTTTAAGATTTCTTAGAATCATAAGAATCTTTAGTCTAAGGATCATTTTTCCCCATACATTTTTTGCAGGTTGGCAGAAGGGCATAACACTAATAACTTCAGGGTCCCAGCTCCCAAAAACTTCACCTTGATTTCAAATAATCAAGAAATTATCACAAGTAATGAACTGTCTTCAAAAGTTTCCACAAAGAAGTGACCCATATTACTTCTCATGAAGTCACTTCAGTCATGTCCAACTCTTTGTGACCCCGTGGACTATAGCCCACCAGGCTTCTCTGTCCATGGGATTTCTCAGCCAAGAATACTGGAGTGGGTACCCATTCCCTTCTCCAGGGGATCTTCCCAATCCAGGGATTGAACCTGGGTCTCCTGCATTGCAGACAGGTTCTTTACCATTTGAGTCTATAAATAATGCATATTCTATTCATAAAAAAACAAAGTACATTTCCTCACCTAATTTTAAAGGGATGGAAAAGCACTCTATTAAATGTTCCTAAAAAGCAGAAAACATGAAACATTTGGCTACTCTGCTAATGATGACCACACCCTCTACAAAGGAATCCGTATACAAAATATCTCTATTGAAACTAGAAATTTGTCTTTGCTTTATCAGATTCAGCTTGAACCCACCATTCACTGAGTAGAAGACCAGGCATTAAGCATTTACTCATGTATATTCTGAATTTCCTCTACTTCCTTCAAATTCTAATCGCTAAACTGCTCTGCTAGCTTTCTTCCTATAAGAAAGAAAAGGGGCTATAAAGGTGATGGCTTACTCTAAGAAGAGCTCCAGAAGCTTTGAGAACACATTTCTACTTTTAAAAAGCTGTTTCAAATTCTAAGATTAAGGGAAAAAAAAAAAAAAAACAGGTTTCTTTGGGAGGCAACAGTTGTAAGAAAGTAGACCAAAGTATTTCAGGATTCTACTGGAAATTAAATTTCTTGAATGAGAATACACACCTAAGAACAAAGAGACACACTGGCTCTAGGGAATAATTAAGTATTGAAGTAGAAAAAAATATTAAATAATAATAATAATACCTCTAACTACTAGAGTCTAGGGTGTCTTTGCTTTTATTTCTCCTCAAGAGAAAAAATATATGTGTACCTGAATCTAGGAAACTAGGGGTTGAGCTTTTAAATAACACAGAATACTTCTTAAAATTCCTGGTCTTTATATTCCTTTTCCTTTTTAGATTTTCTTTTGGAGTCAAGTTTATTTCTCACTTGATTTTTTTAAATTAATTTATCTATTTTAATTGGAGGCTAATTATTTTATAATATTGTAGTGGTTTTTGCCATACATTGACATGAATCAGCCGTGGGTGTATATTTCTCACTTGATGATGAGTGTCTTCCTTCTCAGTTGATTGTCTTAAGTTAGCTCTTTCAAGGCCTTAGGGAGAAATGGTTGCTTTTTCTTGACACTTTTTTCAATGGAGTTTTTTTGTAGCTTCTCCTCATCATAAAGAAGGGGGAAAGTAAACCACTTAACTTTATTTAATTTAGGCCTTTTGCCAAAGGAACAGCAGTAGATAATGAGGCTGATGCATATTCATTGGAGGGACTAATCCTGAAACTAAATTCAATACTTTGGCCACCTGATGTGAAGAGCCAACTCATCGGAAAAGACCCTGATGCTGGGAAAGATTAAAGGCAAAAGGAGAAGGGGATGGCAGATGGTCAGATAGCATCACTGACTCACTGAATACGAATTTGAGCAAACTCTGGGAGATATGAAGGTTAGGGAAGCCTGGCAGGCACAGTCCTTGGGGTCACAGAGAGTCGGACGTGACTTAGTGACTGAACAACAGCTACAAAAGTTCACGGTCTCACCCTTCCAGTCACACTTACCAAACCTTAGGAGTTTTTCCCACAGGGTTCGGCATCAAAAGCTAAAAATTATAGCCAAGTTTTTGGAGATTCTCCTAAACTTACTCCTGACAGCATAGGTTGGTATTGCGGCAAACAAGGCTAAGTGGCAAGATTTTTGGTATTTAGTGTTATTAATGATATTTCAACTGTTTCAGTATGTATCCATAAAAGATATTTCTTACAATTTACTTATGCTTCTGACTCTTTCCTTAATAATTTAAAAAGCATGATCCTACTGTCTGATAAAAATACAAATGCTAACACTGAACTTTAGGAGAAAGTTTAGGAAGGAAATACTTTTCTCAAATGTAAGAAGGCTGAATTATGTCTCTGCACACACATACACAAACTCTTGCACCCACCTATGTACGTATGGACTCTTGTGTAAAAACTGTGACCGCCCATTTTGGGTGATCGCCCAGGATCTTCATTATTTTTGTCATTTTTATTCGCTCACCCTCCTTCAAAAGCAGTTTCCAGAAGAACAGGTATATTGTATTATTCTGTCCATTCTTTTCAGCTTAAAAATGAGTAGTAGTGAAGTCGCTCGATCGTGTCCGACTCTTTGCAACCCCATGAACTGTAGCCTATCATGATCCTCCGTCCATGGGGTTTTCCAGGCAAGAGTACTGGAGTGGGTTGCCATTTCCTTCTCCAGGGGTTCTTCCTGACCCAGGGATCAAACCCAGGTCTCCCGCATTGTAGGCAGATGCTTTTACCGTCTGAGCCACCAGGGGAAGTTCCTAAAAACTAGTGCTTGTGAAAAGAGACTGATGGCTTGAATGGCTCAAGGTCTATACTGTTACCTCAAAAGAAGTGCATTTTGGTCATGATGGGGCCAAAAGTCCTTGTTCATCCCGCAGGTGTGGCTGTGGAGAAGAGTTTGGAACCTCCTTTACCTTCCTATCTTTTGTCCCTGTAATTAGCTAGGCAACTGTTTGTCCTCAGCTTATTCTGAAAGATCCATCTAACTACTAAATCCCCTAAAGCTGATTATTGCCAAAATATTTTCTTCCAATATCTATCTCTGATGCTATGGTTGTCACTTTCTTATTATTCTTAAGAAGCAGAGGGTAGATTTTTCTCATCAGCATTTTATTCCATATCACCCACTAAGAGTATAAAGCATTTTGAATTGTCTCTAACACAGCAGACCAAGAAATTCTAAGGGCATTATTTTTTCTGGGAACATTTTAGACTGAAGAGGAATAACAAAAAGTGTCACAGGTTAGAATACGAGATTCTCACATAGTTTGGGTTTTAATTTTTAGAAAATATGAGGGAAGACTCACCACACTCCCCACTCCCACCAGGCATAGAAAACTAAGCCTCTGTTTGTTATGAATAACATCATTTGCCTAAGTTATGAATATTTTTATGCCAGAACAATCTGAAACTGACTTGTTAATTATATAGCTTTTTAAGCATTGAACCAGAAGTCAAGTCTCCTCGAGTTCCTCCTCTCCTAGTGAGGCATTCGACTCACTTTCTCTCTCTCTCATGTTCTTATCAAGAGCCAAATGAACTATTTGCATCACAGGCTTATGATAGGAATAAAATATGATGATGCATATAAAAGTTCTGTAACTACCATTATAAATACTACCAAATACCATTAAAAATATTACTATTAATATTACATCAAAGAATGAAATACAAATTATTTTACTGAGTCTTTTTCACATTGAAGTAAGCTGTAAAGATAAAGCTAAAGGAAGTCCAGTTCAGGAATCTGAAAGAAATAGTCAATAAGTACCATAGTGTATGCGCTTCTTGGGTGGCTCTTTGGTAAAAAAAAATCTCCCTGCCAATGCTGTAGCCACAGGAGACAGAGGTTCTATCCCTAGGTTGGGAAAATCCCCTGGAGGATAAAATGGCTGCCTACTCCAGTATTCTTGCCTGGAATGGACAGAGAAGCCTGGTGGGCTACAGTCCATGCACTGCAAAGAGACAGACATGACTAAAGAGACTGAGCATTCATGGCCACAGTGTATAGCTAGGATAAGGACCAGGGTTAGATACAACCAGGCCATTCCACTGTACTGAGAAAACTAAGAAGAGTTATTTGAACAATTAGCTGAACATTTTTTCAACTAATGTGGTAATCATAAAAAAAACTCAATATTTTAATAGTTCTATATTTTTTAAGTTAGCTGAATCCTTTTCTGGATTCTGTTCTGATTCAGTGTACAAGATTTGTCTATATGGGAATAGCTGAAATTGATAGCTCAGTTCAGCTTAATTTCTATATATGTTTTTGTGTGTTATGTGGCTTATAACACAGTTTAAAGTATAAATCTTGATCCCATATTGTAAGTCATTGCAAACTTTATTGGGGGTTATAATATATATATATATATAGTATCAGACTATTTAATCATACTTAGATCACAACAACTGGAATTAATTCTTATTTCCTATTTCAAAAAGAGAGGTAGTGTTACAAAGTTTTATTTTTCCTATTTGGGACTGAAATGTACACACTGCTATATTTAAAACAGATAACCAATAAGGACCTGCTATATAGCACAGGGAACTCTACTCCATATTCTGTAATAATCTAAACAGGAAAATAATTTGAAGAACAGATACATGTATATGTATAACTGGATCACTCTGCTATACACCTGCAACTAATATAATTGTTAATCAATTATATTCCAGTATAAACTTTTAATTAAACATTTAATTGGATATCTACTATGTCTCAGGTATTACATAAAGTGATGAAGATGCAAAGCAGAATATGATAGAATGTCTGCCTTTAATGAGGTTCAAATCAAGGAGGAAATAGGAGTTATACCAAATAATTATTGACAGGAAGATAGGTGATTAAACTTCCAAGTTGGTCAATGATTTCTGTTTTTCATTAGTGACAATGCTAGATTATTTACATTTTCCATCCTCAAGAGTGATTAAATGCAGGTCTTGCAGAAAGCAGAAAGGAATCAAAGAGTCTCTTGATTAGGGTGAAAGAGGAGGGATGATTTGAGAGAATAGCACTGAAACATGTATATTACCATATGTGAAATAAATCACCAGTCCAAGTTCAATGCATGCAACAGGGCACTCAAAGTCGGTGCATGGGGACAACCCAGAGGGATGGGATGGGGAGGGAGGTAGGAGAGGGGTTTGGGATGGGCAAACACATGTACACCTGTGGCTAATTCATGTCAATGTATGGCAAAAACCACCACAATATTGCAAAGTAATTAGACTTCAATTAAAATAAGTAGATTTAAAAAAATTTTTAAAAGACCTCAACATTCAAAAACCTTAGATCATGGCATCCAGTCCCATCACTTCATGGCAAATAGATGGGGGAAAAAATGGAAAGAGTGACAGACTTCATTTTCTTGGGCTCCAAAATCACTGCAGATGGTGACTGCAGCCATGAAATTAAAAGACAAGCTTGCTCCTTCGAAGAAAAGCTATGAAAAATCTAAACAATATATTAAAAAACAGAGACATCACTTTGCCAACAAAGCTCTGTCTAGTCAAAGCTATGGTTTTACCAGTAGTTATGTATGGATATGACAGATGAACCATAAAGAAGGCTGAGTGCCAAAGAATTGATGCTTTCAAACTTTGGTGCTGGAGAAGACTCTTGAGAGTCCCTTGGACAGCACAAAGATCAAATCAGTCAATCTTAAAGGAAGTAAACTCTGAATATTCATTGCAAGGCCTGATATTGAGGCTGAAGCTCCAATACTTTGGCCACCTGATGCGAAGAGCCAACTCATTGGGGAAAACCCTGATGCTGGGAAAGATAGAAGGCAGGAGGAGACGGGGGTAACAGAGGATGAGATGGTTGGATGGCATCACTGACTCAATGGACATGAGTTTGAGAAAACTCTGAGAGATGGTGAAGGACAGGGAAACCTGGCATGCAGTCCATGGGGTCGCAAAGAGTCAGACATGACTTAGCAACTGAACAACAACCAAAATGATAATTTTTTTTTTCCTTTCTGGGGTGATTTGATAATTGGAAAAAAAACTGTCTGAGGACTTTTTCCCTTTGTGTCTAGGGGAGGCAGGAAACAATGCACAACTTCAAGAATAGAAAAAGGGAAACATTTACTGTCTTTTTTCTCTTCACTTTTATGTATTCATTTTTCTGCCTCACTCTTTCTTTTGCTGCTTATGATTTAGTCTCTCTTCTTTCATTTATCCATCCGCCAAACTTGTACTATTCTGTGAGTAACAGTGATGGACTGGGTAGAAAGGCCTTCAACCTTGTGGTAAACTCTTCCAGTGTAATGAAGGAGCAGCTATCAGCTGGGATCATAAACTCTAGGGTGAGACTTCACTTCTACCTCTCAGCAGCTGTGTGAATTTGGGCAAGTTACTTAACCTCTCTGTGCTTCAGTTTCCTTGTCTAGAATGTGGAGTTATCACAGGATCTACTTAAGAGAGTTATAAAAATGCTGAAGTTCACCTGAGCCCCGTCCGTCTGGAAAGCTGCAATTGTTAAGAACCCCTGTACTCCCATCCCATTCTTTCATGTTCTGGGGCAATGGCTAATTTCAAAGGACCACCCCGCCAACCACATTCTGAGATAAGACTCAACACTATCCTTCCTCATGATTCCCATAAATTCCCTGGATGATTTTCCTTTCTATGTGTTCTGACCATCTACTGATCAATATAAACAGATTGATGGTTTATAGACACCTTGTCTCTGTTGAGTAAAAGAGGACAGAGAATCTGGTATATTTTTATTTTCTGTTTCTGTATCTTGAGCTCAAATAAAGTCAGAAACTATACCCTCTGAGAGGAGATTGGGTATTTTAAATGGATCTGTGGACTTTGCTTATCCTTCACTTATGACTGAATTTAGAATTAAAACTACAGTATAAGCTCTGTTTGCTTACATGTCTATAATTCAGAAAAGCCTTTCCCTCTATTTATGTAAGTATGTAATATTTTCATACTTGTGGATAATACCAAGCAGTTAGAATTTAAATCCCTTATATTAAAGAAGCTCTACTGTAATTGGCTTAGAGATAAATATTCATATAATTGATCATTCCCCATGTTTCAGAAATTAGAGAAATTGAACCTTAATTTCAATGTGGAAAAAGAGATATTCTTATAGGAACTAATTTAGAAACATTTTAAGAATTCATGCTTGCCTACTTTGTCAAACAAAACTAGTGATTTTGGTTTAATACACAGAATAGTTTCATCTGAGTTAATAGTGTTATTGATAAAATGCAAGTACACATATTTATTCTACTTGAGCGTGTTCTTTCTAAACAAAGATTTACTAATCAAAATAAGCTAGCATTATTTCTATTTACTGTTTAAGATTACAAAAATTTAAATTTGGGCTTAACCAAATTGAATCATTATTCTGGTGAACTTTATTTCAACAGTAATTATATTTTGTAGTATGTAATTTTTAAGATAATTTCCAAAATCTTTAAGTAATTTAAAATCTTGGACTGCTACTAAATTGAGCTACTTAATGGATATTCATTAGATAACTGGATAATTCTGAAATAAGAGAGAACACTGTAATATTAGTTACAGAGCATAAATTTAAGTTTATATACATTTAGTCTCTTGTATTTATATGGTACAGAGAGGCTGTATATGTTTGCATTTGCTAATGAATATGTTCATTTTTGCCATTTTGAGAAATTGTACTGTACGATATGTGTTTTTGTTAAAGTGCAAAAGAGAGGAGCATTGTCTTAAAGTTAAATGACTGATTCTTCCAGAATGAAAAGAAGGAATGTTTAAGAAAAAACCTGAAAGGATATAGAAAGTTGTAGAAGGTGCATGAAAGGGAAATGTTGTTTTTATTGGTTTATATAATGAGTTTGGCTAAGGTTTAGTTATATGATTTTCTAAAAAGTCTGTGTTTACATTTTCTTGAGGTTTTGCCTCTCTAAGAGGTTATAAAAGGTTTTCCTTTACCTTCTGAGCAGTCTGCCTTGGCGGCAAAACTTCTGTATAAGTAAAAGTCCCTGTGCTTTGTTGACTTCATCATTTCCTTGATTTTTGAAGATAATTAAGACATCTCAATTTTAAAAGTACTAAGATTGCTTACAATCATGTTACCTCTTATGTTTACCCTTAAAATCTTCTATTGGCACTTGAATTAAATAGGAAGTCAAGTATCATTTCTCGGTAACCCAAATTCCCACCTTTATCAAATCTCCTGACAATTTTTGATATTTCCCCTTTCCATATATCAAATTTCAAAGTGGCATCCTTTGCACTTAAAACTTGGCTAAAATTTGTTTTGACATGTACACACTGCTATATTTACTTATTTATTTGTTTTCGGCTACACTGGGTCTTCTGTGGCCACACACGGGCTTTCTCTAGTTGTGGACAGTGGGGGCTAATTTCTAGTTGCGGTGCACGGGCTTCTCCTTTCAGTGGCTTCTCTTGTTGCAGAGCACAGGAGCTAAGGTGAGCAGCCTTCAGTAGCTGCAGCACAGGAGCTCATTAGTTGCGACTCTCGGGCCCTAGAGCCTGTAGGCTTCAGCAGCTGCAACACGCAAGCTCAGCAGTTGTGGCATATGGGCACAGTTGCTCCGCAGCATGTGGAATCTCCCCAAATGTTTGTGCACCTGGCTCCTCCCTCCATCCCACCAAATCCGGATGTTGAAATACTAAGCCCTGATGGAACAGTATTTGAAGGTGAGGCCTCTGGGAGGTCATTAGATCACGAAGGTGAAGCTGGCGTGAGTAGAGTTAGTTCCCTGATGAAAAATGCCCCTCAGAGCTCTCTGACCACTTCCACTGTGTAAGGTGGGAAGACAGCCATCCAGTAACCAAGAGTGGGCTCTCACCATACACGGAATCTACCAGGGCCTTGATCTTAGACTTCCCAGCTTAAAGAACTATGACAAATAAACATTTTTAGTTTATACGCATAAAGGGAAAAATACTCATGTACTTCTCCTATACTACTTACACACAACTTTTCACTTCTGACTCTCTGTCACCCACACAGGAGATTTCCATACATTAATTCCACAGCAGCAGCTAGATGTCCTACAGTTTAACGCAGCTCTACACTATCAAGCTGAAGATAGCATCAGATTCCACAAGCTAAGGGTTTGGTTCTACAAGACTGCCTCCCACCCCCACATACAGACACACACATGCCTCAGACAACAATTCTAAGCCCAGGCTGTTATCTGTGCTTCTGAACAGCCGGCTATAAATTGGAAGCCTTCCTCGATTTAATTAATTGATTGATCTGCTTGAGTGGCTTACAGAACTCAGGAAAACATCTTACTAGATTATCAATTTATTCTAAAAGGTTGTAAGTCAGAAACAGCAAGATGGAAAAGATGTGCAGGTCAAGGTATGTGGGACGGGGCACCCGGCTTGTCCGGGGGGCTGGCCATCCTTCTAGCACCTCCACGTTTTCACCAACTTGGGAGCTGTCCAAACCCCAGGCTACTGGGCTTTCATGAGGTTTCATCACGTAGGCGCCACTGACTGTGACTCTATTTCCCGCCCCTCTCCCCTCTCTGTAGGATGGTGCTGGGGCTGAAAGTTCCACGCTTCTAGGCATGGCCTGGGCTCTCTCGGGATCAGCCCACTGAGAGTCGCCTCATTAGAACAACAGACCCTCCTATCATCCAGGAATCCCAGAGCATTTAGAAGCCCTGTATAGGAACCAGAGTCAAAGACCAAATATTAGGGTAACTGATGCTCCTAGTATTCTCACTGCGGCGAAGGGGTGGGCAGGAGGTCCAAGAGGGAGGGAATATATGAATACACACAGCTGATTCACTGTGTTGTTCAGCAGAAACTAACACAACATTGTAAAGCAATTATACTCCAATAGAAAGAAAATTACAAGGGTTTTAGGAGCTCTATGCCAGGAATGCCTAGTAAAGACTATATATATATATATGTGTGTGTGTGTGTGTGTGTGTGTAATATATGTATTTTTCTGTTATTTCACAATAAGCCACTCAGTCTATGGTATTTTTACAGCAGTCCAATTGGACACTTTCATTTGCTTATGGAATATTTCCTATGTAGACACCACTTTGCTAAGCTTTGGGGGAGTGGGGTGGGAGATGATGAAACCTACCCTTGATGATTTCATGGAATAGTGAGAGAAATAGAAAGAAGGTGAGTATTTATAATTTAGTGATAAGAGCTGCAATAGACTGTAACAAAGAGTGCATTTTACTATCACAACAACTCCCTCCTGAAGGAGAGCCTGACTTCAGGAAATTGTCTTGAGAAGATGCCCGGAGTAGAAGGGAAGATGGTGAGGACTTGGGTATCAGCAAGAACCAAGAAAACAAAATTAATGGAGAAGGTGCTTTTTTCTTTTTTTAAATGAGATCAGAAAAGAAACTGATTATATTCCTGAGAGAGGTGTGGGAAGAGAGAAAAGAGGATGGGCTTTGAGAGTATAGAAGAAATAGCAACCAGGAGATTTGTGGGTAGCTGTAGTTCACCTCTGATATGGCCATCGAAGCATCTAACTATGTGGATGAATAACACCCAATTTGAAATATGAGTGTTTCTTCCTTCCCACAAATCTTTTGTAAAGCACACTTGACTTAGAGATGCTTCATGTGGGTGCGTATGACTGAGAAACAAAGAATAGGTCACCTGAAGAGGGATTCAACTTTATATCTCAGGACAGAACTTTGTATCTCAGGCTGGTGACAGCAGGAGCTTGGTGAACACAAGGATATAACCTTGTCCTGGAAAATGATAAGGTTTAGGACTCTCATGGGACTTCAAAGTAGGATGGAAAAGAGTTTCTTATATCAATTGCAAGGATAGAAAAGTCACCAGTTGATTTCTAGGTTACAAGAGATGTTCAGTTATTGTGATAGCAAACAAGACTTGATTTAGGCCTACAACACAACAGCAAGGAACAGAACACAGAAGAATGTAACTGAGGCACAGCAAGAATGTCCTAATAAAAGCAGTTTACCAAGTTTCCAGGAGTGGAGGTAGGGGAAAGGATAAAGCACTCTAAAGAAAAAACTGATCTAAATAGGTTGGAAATATAAGGAAGAGGAGATATATGTATATGCGTGACTGATTCACTGCTGTACAGCAGAAACTTAATATTGCAAAACAACTATATATCAACTTAAAAAACTGTAAATATTTTAAATTAGCACATAAATAAAAACAACAATAAGACTGCATGCACTTTAGGCATGAGAGAAGAAGACAGGAACTAACATTATGTCCCAAACTCATGCCATGCATGGTAATAGGCACCAGGTTGCTATTTTACTTGTTGAATTGTCTTCATTTACATATGGTCAGCTTCAGTATTTTTCTGTACAGTTCTACTAAGTTTGACACAGGGTAACCACCGCCACAATCAAGATATACACCCATTTGATGACACCAATATTATCCTGTGCCCCACTGTGGTCCACCCCTCCCACCACCTACAACTCATACAAACACTGACTTGATTTCTACTGTTATTTCTCAAACTTCACCTCTCCAGAATGTCATAATAATGGGGTCACACAGTATGTTATCTTTTGAATCTGGTATCTTTCATTTAGCATAATGCATATGAGTCTCATCTGCACTGTTGTGTATATCAACAGTTCATTCCTTTTTACTCTTGAATAATAGTCCATTGTATAGATACAACACAGTTTGTTTATCCCCCAATCACTAGAAGCACAGTTGGGTTGTTTCTGCTTTGGGACAATTATGAATAATGTTCATTTGAAAATAATGTTCATTTGTGTAGAGATTTTTGTATGAACATACATTTTCATTTTTCTTGGGTAAATATATAGGAGTGAGATAGATGGGTAAATATACGTTCATCTATATAAAATGACGTCAGATTACTTTCCACATGGCTATATCATTTGTATCATCATCGATCCAGCCAATATACAGGAGATTGAGTATATCTGTATCCTCACCGAAACTCGGTACTGTCAGTTTTAAAAAGGTGACGATGATGATGTCACGGCTAAGGATTTCCAGCAACCATAAGAAGGTAGGAGAGTCAATGAAAGATTCTTCCCTAGCACCTTCAATGCGAGCAAGGTTCTGCTGATACTTGGATTTTGTACTTAAAGCCTCCAGGACTGGGACAATAAATTTCTGTTGTTTTAAGCCACTCTGCTGCTGCTGTTTAGTCGCCAAATCATGTCCGACTCTTTGCAAACCCATGGTCTGTAGCTTGCCAGGCTCCTCTGTCCATGGGATTTCCCAGGCAAGAATACTGGAGTGGGTTGCCATTCCCTTCTCCATAGGAGCTTCCTGACCTAGGGATCTTATGTGTCTTATGCTTGGCAGGTGGATTCTTTACCACTGAACGACCTGGGAAGCCCTCTTAAGCCACCCAGAATTTGTGTTAATTTACTCTAGCAACCCTAGGAAATAAAAACATCTACTACTGATGCTGAGCATCTTTGAATTTGCTCATTTACCAAAAAATATCTTCTTTGATGAAGTACTCAAATAGTTTCTCTGCCCATTTTGTAAACTTGGGTTGTTGTTTTCTTATTATTGGATTTTGAGTATTCTGTATATGTTTTAGATACAATTTTATTTTTCAGATATGCAATTTCAAAACATTTTCTCCTAGTCTACAGATTGGCTTTTTACTCTCTTCATTCACAGAGCATAGATTTTAATTTTAATACAGCTGTATTATCTTTTGTTCTTTAATAGGAAATGATATTGGTGACCTAAAAACTCTCACTAATTTGTATCCAGAGGTCAGGACTAGCATGGGTTCAAACACACATTAGGGGATATCTTTCTCCATATTCTTTCTCACTGATAACCACCCATATTCTTCAGGTTTTAGGAACTCCTTGTCTTGTGTCTCTGGCAATAAAAAAAGGAGACTTTTTTCCAAAGTTTTACTGCTTTTATCACTACTACCATAACTCCAATTGAGAAAAAAATTGGAAAAAACATGAGGGAAGTTCACCAATTTTCAGAATGTTTCTTCAATTCCTCCTTCCTCAGTTTTGTCCAGAATTTGGGTTATAATCAGCAAGAAAAGGTGACTGCTGAGGGTTTACACTATTGATCAGAACATCTGATTTTTTATTTATTTCATACATTTGTTTTTATTTTTGTTTAGGGAAAAGCTAAACCCACTTTGGCAAAAAATATGATGTATTCATGAAGGTTGCTGTGAGAATGTAAAAGGTAATTCGGTGCTAGAGTGAACAGAGGCTGACATGCCAACCTAAAAATTCCGTATTTCTATTTAGTAGGTCATACAAAGCTATAGAGGAATTTTCATTCAAATGCCTCAATGTGGTTGGCAGTCCTTGAAAATCGTCTTGCTGCCTTTTCCTTTTTTTTTTTTTTTGTCAACCATTCTGAAATAGCAGTGAAATAATTTCAAGTTTGCTTCCATATTCTAGTCCTGGCACCAATCTTATTTCCCCAGAAGGCGTTTCTATTACTGCAAGTGGCATTCAGGCACTGACGACCACACATTCCCTGATTATACATTGCATAACACAAGAGGAAAGACCAATAAAATCTCGGGCTCTACTTATAGTGAACCAAGAGCATTTGGGGCAGGGCTGGCTTTCTGCTACATGCATATGTATCATATATCATGGATAAGACCGCTAAAGATGAAGTGATGAGGCAAGACATATAGGCAACTATGTATATCAAGCAACGCGTTAAGCATCCCTATAAGAAGGCAACACCTTAACATTTCTTTTTTTTTTTTTTTTTTTCCTTTTGCTTAATTGACTCTGTAGAATACTCATGTTGTCTCTGGTAAATAACTGTCATATCAAACACTTAACTGACATCTCTTCTGGGTGCCTGCCTTTGACTAGGGTCTCCAGAAACACACCGTGAGACACAGGTTTGTATGAAAGTTTACTAAGGAGTACTCTTGATCAATACCCATGATGGGAATGGAAACAAGATTGGGCAAAGGAAGGAGCTAAACAGTACAGTGATTACAACAAAGGCCCTTCTAATCCCTTGGGGGATTCTGGAGCCAAGGCAACCTTTCCGTGATGCCCCAAATCCTGTGGAGGAGGAGTAGATCGTTATACTCTCCCACCAACCAGTCAGAGAAAGATGATTGACCTGTGGGAATGTGGTATAAACTGTGGCAAGGAAGCTTTCTTTGGGGGAGGGTATTCAGGGGGCTCCCAGAGGTGCAGCCGCAGCATTTGTCACAGTGAATTAAAGCCGTGTCGGTTTTCTCATCCGCAAAATGGTAACCCATTGGAACCTTATAGCAAGTAGAGTGGTTTATGATTTTTGAGGGTTGCATGCACGCTCAGTTGCTCAGTCATGTCCGGTTCTTTGCGACCCCATGGACGGTATGTAGCCCACCAGGCACCTCTGTCCATGGGATTTTCCAGGCAAGAATACTGGAGGGAGTTGCCAACTACCCACTAAATAAATCCCCTTTGAGTCTGGACTGGGAGTTGTACATGTCTGTATTCATATTCTAAGCATATTGTCTCATATGAAAATAAGTGTTACTGTCATTATTTTTCATGCAGTATATATTGCATGTAAGTACCAATAATTGAGAAACCACTTTTTTTGGTCATCCCACATGGCATGTGGGATCTCAGTTCCCCAACCAGGGATCAAACCTGTTTCCCTTGCATTGGAAGCGCAGAGTCTTAACCGCTGGACCACCAGGGAAGTCCCGAGAAACCATTTTAATATCTTCCAGGAAACTGATGTAAAGAGGAGTTGATGCTTTGCCTAATAATTTCCCGATAAGAAGATTCTATTTCTTGTCCTGATTCCTTTGTGCTACAGCTCTTCATACGAAATCTTGAGAGATTTCAGCTCAAATAAATTCAGCCAGACTTTTACATGTTGTATGTTTCTGTTGTTTTTGCTTGCTTGTTTAATTATCGGTTTGTTCCCCTACAGGTTGGCTTGTACCTCTGAAGATCTCAGGTCCGTATATTCCCCATTCTGTAGGAAGGGGGGGAAAACACTGCATGTTCTATCAAGTCTTTTTAAACAAAAAAGAGCGAGTTTAAAATAGAAAATGTAATTTTAACACATGCAGATATCCCCATGCTGAGAAGACAATTCTATTGTATTTTTCAAACGTGAAAAAAAGAGAGAGAGACAGAGACAGTGAGGAAAATAAAATTAGGCCATGCTGGCATGAACACAAGCGGGCCCTTGGCAAAGCTGTAACAGCCGTTCCTGCCAGTGTGCAGCAGGCACAAAGGGTCCGCTTTTGCTGATCATCACGTATCACGGACACCTCTAAATATGATACTTCAAATCAGAATGAGTAATATGGCAATTTTTCTTTCACAAGGGAGTCAATACAATCTGACACATGCCATTAAGTTGAAATTTTGGAGGTATTTTCATTTCTGTTGGATGGAGGCTGGCATATTTATTTTTTGTTTCATCATTTATATGATGATTTGGCCTATTTAAGAGAGAGAAAGAGAGAGTGTGTGTGTGTGTGAGAGAGAGAGACAGAGAGAAGGAACGACTCCAGGAGAAAGGAGAGTAGAAAAATTCATAGCTTCGTGCACCCTCCTCTCATATGACAACAGAGCCTGGGGTGACTCTTTCATCTACTTCCTGACTCATTTCCAACAGACCTCTATTGCAACAATTGTCACAGCAACAATATTTTCTGTATACAAAGTGATTTCCCAATTCACCTATTTCAAGAAAGTCTGATTTCTAGGCTAACGGAAAATGAGTACAGTCACACGGCTGGTTGTAATAGACTCATGGAACAGCCTGATTTAACAATAAGCATAATGGAGAAAAGACTATTTTACCAAGACTCAGGATTGCCATTGCTGCTAAACAACCTGTCTACCTTGGTTCATCTGTCCACTCACCTATGCAACAAAGAATATGTGGACATGTTCTGTTTCTGTCTGCTCTGTGTAGATGCTTTTCCTTCTGAAACATCCCTCACTCATCTTAGTCCTTCATTTAACCTGGACTTTGACCCAGTTTTGATGGTGGTAGGGGGGTATGCATGACCTTGTCTAGACAAAGAAGTAAGTCTTTATTTTACTTCCCTGGTCTATACTATCCAATGGCATTCAATCCAAGTCTTTCACTAGAATTGTTGGGAAAGTAAAGCTTTCTTTTCATCAGGATAGCTGAGCTTGTAAGATAGTTATGAGATGCTGATGGCCATCTTAATATCAGACCACAAACAAGGAAAGATCCTGCCTGAAACTGGAATTGGGAGAGAGGAAAGCAGAGGCGAAGACAGACCCAGTGCTACGATGCTGAGTGTCTGGACTCACCTGCACGCAAAGAAAATTCCATCGCCATGCTTTTCATGTGTGTGAGCTCCTCAGTTCTATTCTGTGGCTATGGAGGTGCTTTTTTCCTTTCCACTCAAAGTTGAAAAACTCCCGAGGAATTCACCTCACAGTTGACATATATTCATTATTCACTTATCCCATGGACAGAGGAGACTGGTGGGCTACTACAGTCCATGGGGTCTGGAAGAGTCGGACACGACTGAGCAGCTTCACTTTCACTTTTCACTTATATGCATTGGAGAAGGAAATGGCAACCCACTCCAGTGTTCTTGCCTGGAGAATCCCAGGGACGGGGGAGCCTGGCGGGCTGCCGTCTATGGGGTCGCACAGAATCAGACACGACTGAAGCGACTTAGCAGCAGCAGCAGCAGCATTATTCACTTAAAAATACTCCCAGTTTGGAGGAGCTCCACTTTCAAGCCACTCCTGGCCTCTCTCTGCTGTCTAAATCTGGAGCGCAAGAGCCCTTCAACCTGTTGCAGTTTTTGGGGGGGAGAATGGGGCTCTGTCCTTTCTCTTCTCACTGGGGAGTTAGCCTACCCTAGGAGAGTGGGTGTTCTCTATCTGGGCCATACAGTAAGATGAACAAGTGATGAGGCTTCAGTTTTCTCCAACTGTCTTTGATTGGAAGACTGTATAAGTCTGTCTATTTGAGAGTTTATGGAGGACCACTTGCCTGACAGAATAAACTTCATATTCTAATATATAAACATCATCAGGGTGAAGGTGACATTTGCTCTCTACCTATCTTACTTTGTGTTTATCCCTATGTTGAATCTGAACTCTGGCAGGCAAGAAGAATGTAATTTATTGGGTCTCTCACTCCTCACTGAATTCCCATAAGACGATATATATAAAGACACCTAGATAAGCAAAGCCATTGCATGACTAGGGAATACCAAAGAGTTTGCTGTGTCTTGAATATAGGATACAAGTGAGAGAGTGAAGAAATTAAGGCTAGACATATAGGCAGGGATCAAGTTACAAAGGGCCTTCTGAGACATCAAAGGTGTTGGGATTCTACTGTATATGCAATGTGGAGCTATTGAAGAACAAACTTTTGCCATTTGCAGCCACATCTAATTCCTTTCTTACCTAGGAAGCATTCAGTAACTGAGAAATAGTGGAGCTAATCACATAATAATCTCTGTGCCTCATTTTCCTTATCTGTTAAAAGAGGTCCTAATAGGGCTACCTCACAAGTCAAGGTAGTGCTGGTGGTAAGAACGCCTGTCAATGCAAGAGATGTAAGAGATGTGGGTTTGATCTCTGGGTCAAGAAGATCCCCTGGAGGAGGGCACGGCAACCCACTCCAGTATTCTTGCTTGGAAAATCCCATGGACAGAGGAGCCTGGCTGGTTATAGTCCATAAGGTCACAAAGAATCGGACATGACTGAAATGACTTAGCATGCACCCAAGTGAACAGGTGATTGTGAAGATTAAGTTAATGTATGTAAAACAGTCAGAGCACCACCTGGTCTCAATAAGTAGACTGAATATTCATTGGAAGGACTGATGCTGAAGCTGAAACTCCAATACTTTGGCCACCTGATGTGAAGAACTGACTCATTTGAAAAGACCCTGATGCTGGGAAGATTGAAGGCAGGAGGAGAAGGAGATGACAGAGGATGAGATGGTTGGATGGCATCACCAACTCAATGGACATGAGTTTGAGCAAGCTCTGGGAGTTGGTTATGGACAAGAAGACTGGCGTGCTGCAGTCCATGGGGTCGCAGAGTCAGACACAACTGAGGGAATGAACTGAACTGACTAAAGTATTAACTACTGCTGTTATTATTATCTAAAATGATTGTGATGGTAATGCACAGATGCTTTCCTGGGATTAATGAATAATTTTCATTTCCAAAGTTCTCAACCATATTGTTTACATTTTATATTTTATTTGTTACAAATGATAGAAGGATACATTTTATAAAAAACTGAGGTGCTTTGAGATAGACTCATCATTTTTTAAAGAATATAATTAATTTGAGAATATTATTTTTTAAAATGCACACTATTTAGAGAAGTTTTTAGTCCTAATTAGGTAGAATTAGGTAGAATTATATAATAAGCCAGAACATACATAATTAACATAGGGCCTTTTATACTGTACCCTAAGCACTATAGATTCTAACTATAAAAACCTGCAATTTTCCCATTTTACATTTCATTAATTCAGAGAATGACAGATTGAGGGGGTAGAACACATAATGGATCTGACATGAATCTAATTGATGTGTTATTATTTGGAGGAATCAGAAGAAATATTATATAAATTATTTTAAATGATTTCTGTTGGCAGTGCATTCTTAGCTGGCAAGCCCCATCCCTGCAACCAACTAGCTCTGTGACCTTGAGAAAGTTACATGTCTTCTTTGGTTTATTAGGAAGTTTGAGACCTTACTGGATCATCAACTCATCAAATCTCCTTCAGGAATCCATTAAGAAAAAAAAAGAAAGAAACTGTAATAGCAGGTGCTCATTACCAGTCCACTGACAATCCAAGATATAGTCTGTCTGAATACCAGGGACAAAATCACTCCAGGTGGCGTCTGATCAGTTGAAACATACACAGTAGCTCAGTCAGTGCTTAATGTTGCAAGATTTTAGTAATTCCAAAAGCCTCCAACACCTCCTATGTCTTTTGAAAGTTGATCTCTCCTTAATTTTAACTTTACTGAGAGTATGTATGAATAATGAATCTCAGAAATTATTCCTTAACCTTGAACCGAGCATCCTACCGTTGGCAGTCTACATGGACACATATGGATACAATACCTTGTAAATACCTACAACTACTTGGCAACCCCGGTGAAACAGCAGAAACACAGTGCTTGGGACTTAACAGGATCTCCTTAAATGCATGTTTAAAGGGTGAACATCTCTAGACGTGGCATGGTACAGAGACAAGGAAGATCACAGGATTTTAAGCTATTCCAGCCTCAGATCAAATAACCAGCTCTAACTAATCTAAGTAGTCCATTTTGGGAAAATTGTTTCCACTCTCTGGGGCTGTGGGTTCAAGATGCGGATGATAATTTCCACTTCTGGATATATTGTGAAAATAAGAGAGAACATGTTCTTGTGGATGTAGGTATGCATGTATAAATTTTATTTATGCCATATAATAGCCAAGATCCTAAATTCTAACTTTCAAAAACCAATTCTAGTTAGCTTACACAAAGAGAAGATAGCCTTAGAATTCAGGGTTTGAAACTGAGTTTTAAATAAAAACAGATACTGAGGATAAATGTCAAAGCTTTACTTTTGATCTGTTTGCCTTTTTCTGAACTTGCTTCACATTCCTTTCCCTTTTTCTAGAGACTCACAATTCTGGAGTTGGCATGTTACTCTTCTAGTTACCAACCGAGACTTATTAACAGTCTTAACTTCATTTACAAAGTCATGGGAGCGAAAATCAAAATGCTCCCATTTCAGTAAGATGTCCATCCTGGCTCAATTTTCAATGACCAGAAGACAGGCTCCTGGGCTCCTGTTTTACAAAGTGATCCACTGAGGAGACTGTAGAACCGGCTGGGGATGGCTTTTTCAGACAGAGAGGCATTGCTTCTAGTCAAACTCTAAGTTTTTCTCCAAAAGGTATTCAAGACAGAAATACGGTGTGTAAAACACTTCATGCAAAGCCAGGAAAATACCAAGCATTAGATCAGAGGTCATAATTATTATGAAGATGAAATATAAAGATAGCCTAGCACAGGGGGGAAAAAGGAAGGTACAATCTGTTTGCAGGTTAAAATGCATTCCAATATACATTGCTGCTGTTGCTGCTAAGTCGCTTCAGTTGCGTCTGACTCTGTGTGACCCCATAGATGGCAGCCCACCAGGCTCCGCCGTCCCTGGGATTCTCCAGTAAGAACACTGGAGTGGGTTGCCATTTCCTTCTCCAGAGCATGAAAGGGAAAAGTAAAAGTGAAGTCATTCAGTCAGGTCCGACGCTTAGCGACCCCATGGACTGTAGCCTACCAGGCTCCTCCATCCATGGGATTTTCCAGGTGAGAGTACTGGAGTGGGGTGCCATTGCCTTCTCCGCCAATATACATTACGTGTAGACAAATACTGTTTGATTACACTTATATGAGGTACCTAGAATAATCAAATTCATAGAATCAGAAAGCACACTGGTAGATGGCAGGGGCCAGGGGGTTGGGGGTGTGGAGGGTGAGGGGGAATGGGGATTTCGTAATTAATAGGGACAGAGTTTCAGTTTAAGAAGGTGAAAAATTCGGGAGATGAATGATGGTGAGAGCTGCACAACGTGAATGTACTTAGTGCCACTGAACTGTGCAGTTAAAATATGGTTAAAATAGTATGTTTATATTATGTGACT
The DNA here is from genome assembly GCA_024291935.2 of Okapia johnstoni. Taxonomy (NCBI): domain Eukaryota; kingdom Metazoa; phylum Chordata; class Mammalia; order Artiodactyla; family Giraffidae; genus Okapia; species Okapia johnstoni. The sequence continues at coordinate 8,703,579 of CM044325.1, read as the reverse complement.
TTTATCACAATAAAAATAATTTTTAAAAAATTAAAAAAAAAGATAATCTACACCTTCACCAAATCAGATTTCACTGAGCTCCATATTACAGTTTAAATGTTAGCCATGTACTGTGAAGAGCAAAATGACTCTTGCACCAAACGTTGGGAGGCTAATTAACACATAGAAGAGGATGACCTTCTCGTTTCTCTCCCCTTAACTCCCCCAAACTTAGCCCTTTACAAAAAGATTTCTCTCTCCAAGATATGGTAATTCTGATACGTTTTGCAACTCAAAAGAGATGTTCTTTCTACGTAATTCACACAGTAAATTAAACTCATCTTTCCAAGCAAGTAACCATCCTAATTTGAAGCAATTCCATGCTCGTGGTTCTTTTCATAAACTTATTTCAAAATGCTTTTCAAAGGAGCATTAGTGTTTTCAGTTTACATCCCACAACTGGGAAAACTGAATCAAAGAGGGACTCAAAACTTGCCCTAACTGACAAGACAGAGACTGGGTTAGCTGATCTGCATTCCCTTCTCGACCTAAAAAGGACTCTCATGCTACATCCAAAATAACTGGGAATTTTCATGTAGTGACTGAACTGAACTGAGCTAGCCATAAAGTATAAATCACCCACACTTTACAATTTTAACAAGTTGTCATAGATAACATACAAACATCCAAGATGGAAGGGAAAAATCCCTCATCTTAAAAGTCTGATAAATATGGATTTCTGGACTATCTTCCAAGCAAATGACCTTGTATAAGCCTCTTCACCCTCCCTTGTCCTCAGTTGTCTCATATGAAGAAAGAAGAACTTTAAACATTCCACTATTCCTTTCAATTCTATATCAAACATTGTATGACACTGGCTATAGAATGATTCTGTGGGTTTCAACTTCTAGGTTTTTTTGGATAAATTATATATATGTATTGTGGAGAATTCAGAAAGCACAGGTATATGAACATAATATGTATTAAAAAAAACCCACATCAAATTCTATTTGCCAGCGTCTCCCACACCCAATATTATTATTTTGAATTTAATCCTTTAGTCTTTATTTTTATGCATGCATGCATATATAATTTGCTTTGCAAAAAGGGATTTCATAGTTCATATAAAGCTTTGCACACATTGTTTATTTATAATGTGAGCATGTTGGGAATGTATGCCATATTTATTGCCAACCAGCATCTTATCAACATCATAACTATAGTTGAGGCAATCCCCACATCATGAGTCCTACCACTCCAAGCCAAGGTAGAAGTCAACTCAATTTTCCAGCCTAGGTCATAGCCTAGGTGTTCCAGGCCGCATCAACAACCTATACCTACAGCGTCAGGCTTCTCAGATGGTAAAGAATCTGCCTGCAATGTGAGAGACCAGAGTTCAATCCCTGGGTCGAGAAGATCCCCTGGAGAAGGGCATGGCTATCCACTCCAGTATTCTTGCCTGGAGAATTCCATGGACACAGGAGCCTGGCGGGCTACAGTCCATGGGGTCACAGAGAGTCAGACGTGACTGAGTGACTAACACTTTCGCAGCTTCAGGCTTCCATTGAGAATAAGATGGCATAAGGAAAGAGACTCCACGGGGAATTCATTTCTTGGCACAGCCTGACCTAGAGACATGGTGCTTTCAGGAGTTGCCACTGGTGGTAGTTCAATGGCAGTGAAATTGCAGAAATGCCTCGAGAACTCTGAGGAGATTCCGTTCTTTATGTTTCAGCACAGGCAGAATTCAGTGAGAAGCTAAGTGATAGATAAGAACTGATTCACTAGAATAAGACCCTTGTGAGGCTTACAAGTAGGTGGGCAAGAGGATGCCAGGTGAAGACCTTAGTTGGCTACAGTTTTATAATCAAAGGAAAAGTAGGGAGGAGGAGGAGCCCACCTTCTCTTTCTTGAGGAGACACTGAGCTTCCATCATCAGTTCCTCCTCCAAGTCAGGTGGGGGAGTTTTCTTGTCCCAGTCATGGCACAACAGAAATAAGCAAAGATATGCTAAAAATGGTAAATCATCTCGGGTTTTAGTATAACATCATCTTTTCCTTATATTTTTGTTTTTATTGCATGCAGAGGAGTGTGTCCTACCCTGGAAAAGGAAATGGCAATCCATTCCAGTATTCCTGCCTGGGAAATTCCATGGACAGAGGAGCCTGGTGGGTTACAGTCCTTGGGGTCACAAAGAGTCAGACACGACTGAGCGTCTGAGCATATTCTTATGAATAGCAATGTGTTCTAATGAGTAAGTAATGTTTCTTGCGGTAAAATCTTTTAGTTGTTTTGGGTTGGGATAATCTAAGAAACATATAAATTCTCAACATTCATAACTAAGGGCTGGCTGAAAAATAAGAGTCTGGATGGTAGCTCTTCAACTCTGGGGACCCCTGAATTGCAGAAGCTAAGATGAAAATGTACAAACTGCAGCTGACATCACAAGGTTTGGCTGCTCTCATCGTGAGTTATCGGTTTCTCTTTTCTCTTCATGCCGACTGGGCTTCCCCTCTATGTCCCTTTCATTCTGTTTAGCTCATCTTTTCCAACTGCAGGAAGCCCTGAGATGCGTGAGACCGCCCTCAGCACTGCGTCTTTCAGCCAGTTGATCTCGGCTGACTGTAACCCTCCCCATCACAGCAAGCTGTCCTCTGGCTGCCTTGTATTGACCAACAAAAACCTCTGTTTTCATGTTGCATTTTAACAGGAAATCTTTTGCCAAGTCATGACACCTCTGGCTGGGTGTAAGATTGTACAGATAACTTCAAATACTGCCTTTCAAATGCACAGCAAACTAGTGCTCAATCCACACCATGTCTGAAAATCAAAATGGCATTTCCCTACCTTTAAAAATTATGCTTTTATTTATTTTTTGAAGATGGGGGAAAATGAGTTTAAGTCCAATACAGTCTCTAACACAAGTGAGACTTCTGGCCTCAGGCTTTTTCTATAATCAAAGGTTCTCACATCCCGGGGGTTCTACTTTAAACATCTGATTAATTATCTCAGGAATTATAATGGCCTTAGATGTTAGTCTCAGCAATCATTTGTGGCACCATGTAATTATTTATTTTGTAGTTTTGACATGTAGAACTGACACTAGAATAATAGGACTGAATAAAAGAAGGAAATCTCCATCTCAAAAGCAAGCTGTTGAAAAAATCTCAAAGATTCTGATAACTCCCATTGTTTTACAAAACTTTACAGATGTGACTTTCTCATATACAACTGAGAGAAATGGGAACTCCGGGTGTCCACTAAAAATAAAACTTAAAAATGCATTCTCTAGTTTATACTGTTACTTGAATTTCCTGGAGAAGCCACAAGAGGGCAGAAGATGCTGTATGTAGAACTACATTTGCATTTAAAAAGTTCCTTTAAACAAAGATCCCAAAGTCTATTCAAAAGAATGTGAAGACATTCTGGGGTAACCAGCTTGAAGAGGGCCCAGCTTAGTGAGAATGAGGCACTTTACACAATAGAGTGGTTGTGTTTTATTTTCACTTCAGCCACACCTCCTGAATTCTTTCCTTCTGAACATCCTAGTTTAAACGAAAACAATAAGAATTCAACAAGAATAATAAGTCAGTCACTATGTCTGCTACTTTACACTGGTAACTTGCTCAGGTCTACACAGTTGAGAGTCCACTATTTATTCCATTTTATAGATGCAGAAACTGAGACTTGGAGAGATTAAGGTCATGGGCACAAAGTCAGGTAGCTGTCAAACACAATTGTTTAGCCACTAAATCATGTCTGACTGTTTTTGTGACTCTGTGGATTGTAGCCCGTCACATTCTTCTGTCCATGGAATTCTCCGGGGAAGAATACTGGAGTGGGTTGCCATTTCCTTCTCCAGGGGATCTTCCTGACACAGGGGTCAAACCCGAGTCTCAGCAGATTCTTTATTGAGTCACCAGGGATTTGATTTTAAATGTAAGGAACTGAACTCTGTGATGTTCTGAATGTTTGTGTTCCCTGTAAAATTCATACATTGAAATCCTAACCCCCTACTATGGTACCAGTAGGTGGGGTCTGTGGTGCTGATTAGTCTTTGAGAGTAGAACTCTTATGAATGGGATTAGTGATCTTATAAAAGAGAGGGAGTTTCTTTGCCCCTTCTACCAGGTGAGAAGGTGCTGGCTTGGAACCAGGGAGAAGGCTCTCACTGAACCAAGCTTACACCCTCATCTCAGATGTCTAGGCTCCAGAACTGTAAGAAATATGTTTCTGGTTTTGATAAGCTATGCAGTCTGTGGAATTTTTTCCTGACAACCCAAATGGACTAAGACATCTTTCTGCATGATGATGACCACATGATCATCCAACATTACCAGGAAACATGATCTACAACAAACTCTGGAAAATTCTTAAAGAGACGGGAATACCAGACCACCTGACCTGCCTCTTGAGAAATCTGTATGCAGGTCAGGAAGCAACAGTTAGAACTGGACATGGAACAACAGATTGGTTCCAAATAGGTAAATGAATATGTCAAGGCTGTATATTGTCACCCTGCTTATTTAACTTCTATGCAGAGTACTTCATGAGAAGCGCTGGACTGGATGAAGCACAAGCTGGAATCAAAATTGCCAGGAGAAATATCAATAACCTCAGATATGCAGATGACACCACCCTTATGGCAGAAATAGAAGAGGAACTAAGGAGCTTCTTGATGAAAGTGAAAGAGGAGAGTGAAAAAGTTGGCTTAAAGCTCAATGTTCAGAAAACCAAGATCATGGCATCTGGTCCCATCACTTCATGGAAAACAGATGGGGAAACATTGGAAACAGTGACAGACTTTATTTTACGGGGCTCCAAAATCACTGCAGATGGTGATTGCAGCCATGAAATTAAAAGACGCTTGCTCCTTGGAAGAAAAGCTATGACCAACCTAGACAGTATATTAAAAAGCAGACATTACTCTGCCAACAGAAGTCCGTCTAGTCAAAGCCACAGTTTTTCCAGTAGTGTATGGATGTGAGAGTTGGACTATGAAGAAAGCTGAGTACAGAAGAATTGATGCTTTTGTGCTGTGGTGTTGGAAAATACTCTTGAGAGTCCCTTGGACTGCAAGGAGATCCACCCAGTCCATTTTAAAGGAGATCAGTCCTGGGCGTTCATTGGAAGGACTGATGCTGAAGCTGAAACTCCAATACTTTGGCCATGTGATGCGAAGAACTGACTCATTGGAAAAGACCCTGATGCTGGGAAAGATTGAAGGCAGGAGGAAAAGGGGATATCAGAGGATGAGATGGTCGCATGGCATCACCGACTCAATGGACATGAGTTTGAGCAAGCTCCAGGAGACGGTGAAGGATAGGGAAGTGTGGCATGCTATAGTCCATGGGGTTGCAAATAGTTGGACACAACTGAGCGACTGAACTAAACTGACTGAACTTTCAGGGCCTCAATCTTAGACCTACAAATGAATTAATTCCCTCTTTTCTAGGTCTGATGTGATTCTTTGGGGGGAAAAAAATGTTAAAAAGCAAACAAAAACCTGACTTCAAGTAACCCTGGACACAGAGCCTTTTGTGATCATTCAGGACATTCGCTGACTCCCTGGAGAGCTTCATCTTCATCTCAGCAATGCACTGTTACCACCTTGGAGCTGGCATCACACCATGTCTCCTGTTCTCTCCCCATTTCCTTGTCTTATAAATGACTCTCAGTTAGCACTGAGCCAACTTGCCTGGGCTTGATATATTAATTCTCAGTTTTTGATGTCATTCATCTCTGGCATATTTGTATTTGATGAAAGACCAATCTCTATACAGCCAAGGGCAAACAAACTTATCCAATGGTAGAATTTTAGTTGGGGATGGCATGGGGGCAAATATTCTAATCAATGTTGATTTTATAAAAAAAAAATTGAGGGTATAGTTGCCTTATAATGTTGTGTTAGTTTCTGCTGTACAATGAAGCAAGTCAGCCATTGTATATGTTTACATATATCCCTCTCTCTTGGACCTCCCTCCCTACTTCCCCATCTCACCTCTCTAGGTCATCACAGATCACCAAGCTGCGCTATACAGCAGCTTCCCACTAGCTATCTCTTTTACACATGGGAGTGTGTATTTGTCAACCCCAGTCTCCCCATATCCCCCCATTCCCTGTGTCCACATGTCCATTCTCGACGTCTGCACGTCCATTCCTGCTCTGCAAACAGGTTCATCCGTACCATTTTTCTAGATTCCACATAGACGCATTAATATACGATGTCTGCTTTTCTCTTTCTGACCATTGTAAGTCTGGTCCTGATGAAACTACATGTTCAGACTGGAGCTTTATTTTCACTATCCCAGGACGTAGAAGAAGATCTTTGCTAGAGGATGGAGGAGTGGGACCCAAAGGTGAGAAACCATCTATTTGCTATCAGTTACTTGTAAGAAGATAAAATTTGACCTGGATATCACACAGATTGAAAATGAAAAGCCAAGGTTGTTCATGGAACTCTGCCAGATTGGACTCTGCATTTGTGTTCTGTATCCAAAATATCTCCAATCATCTTCAGTCAACACCCCGAGACCACAGCATTATAGTTACTTTATCTAATGCTCTGTGTGATAGACATTATAGAAAGACCTGTTGAGTGATCCATAAAGCAATGTGGTTACTCCTAGAGGTCAAACCAGCAATGATGAGGGTGGGAGAGAGAGAGTGCAAGGAAGAACAAAGAGAAGTAGCAGTAGTAGTAGTAGTGACAGAGGAAGAAGGGGAGAGGATCAGAGACAAAAAGGAGGAGAGAAAGGGGAATAAACAAGCGAAAACCCTCCTGGGCGGTCTCATCTGCGCCTTGTCGTTGTTGAGTTATTCAGTCGTGTCTGACTATGACCCCACAGACTGTGGCCTGCCAGGCTCCTCTTTCCATGGAATTTTCCAGGCAAGAATACTGCAGCGGGGTTGCCATTTCCTTCCCCAGGAGATCTTCCCAACTCACGGATTGAACCCAAGTCTTTGCGTCTCTTGCATTGGCAGGTGGATTCTTTACCCCTGAGCCACCAGGGAAGCCCTATATATGGTGAAAGTCAAAGGCACTTAAGTGGGCTATTGAATTCCTTTCATTTTTAACAGTGTCTTTTAAATATTTCACTAAAACTATCCATTATTTATTTCACTATAAATAGTCTATGCCATTGCATGTTGTTATTGTTCATCTTAATTGAGGAGGAGGAGAGAAAGAAGAAACTCTTTGAATAGAGAGGGAGAGATGAGAGGGAGAAGGAGGCAGTGGGGGACAAAGTAGAGGAGGGATAAGAGGAGGAGGAAAGAAAGCATAAAGCAGAAACAGTCCTCTGACGTCATGAAATAAAGCAACCTAGACTGGAAGGTGAGCTCATGGGTTTGAGTTTCCTCTTCTTTAAAATGGGGGCTGGAATGTATCCACCTCTCAGAGAGGCTGAAAAAATTACATGAGAAAACATATGCAAGACAATTATCAAAAAATCTTGGACTAACTACTGGCACACAGTAAGCACTTAATGAATGGTAGTGACATTACCACTATTCTTATTAGCTCCTATAAACCTTAATAATAGTAAAAACTCTATGGAAATCTATTTCCCTTTGCACCAGAATAGAAAAACCAAGTAATTTTGCTGAACTGTAAATGCACCAAATTAAATGCCCAGGCATATGAATTAGCATAAGCAATATCTCTCCACAAAATTGGCACTCAATATCTCTCAGCACATAATCTTTACCATCAAAGGAATGAGCTATCTAAAATAAGCACATTAGTCAGCTACCAGACACAAGCAATGTTAATATCTATAGTGAGCTACAAATTATCCAACAACCACAACACATGTTTTTAGAGGAAAATACCAGAGTACAGAAAATCAGACTTTAGTAGTACAAGGCTCACGATGCAATCAGCTTCCAGTGAGGAAATCAGGAAAAGAATGAACCTAGCTCTGGGAAAGGAGCTGGAAATGGGGAGAAAGGTGTTCTTCCTACCTGTGTATGCGTGCTTGCTAAGTCACTTACTTCAGTTGTGTCCGACTCTATGTGACCTCACGGACTGTAGCCTGCCAGGCTCTTCTGTTCATGGAATTAATCAGCAAGAATACTGGAATGGGATGCCAAGCCTTTCTCCAGGGGATCTTCCTGGCCCAGGGATCAAACCCATGTCTCTTAAGTCCCCTGCATTGGCAGGTGGGTTCTTTACCACTAGCACCACCTGGGAAGCCCCTTCCTACCTGTAATTGTATGTAAAGTGATAAAGTTTATTTCATAAGTGTGACATATTTTAGGTGTGATATTTTCTTAGGTTTCATATCCATTTTAATAAAAATCTAAAATATGAGCCAGCACTTTTCAGGACCAAACAATCAACCATCCTCCTCTAGGTCATTATTACCCACTTTCTCCATAACCAGGGTAAAATATTTATTAGAAAATTTTATAACCTTAGAAATTCTAAGCTGAGAAGTAATACAGAGAACATATTTTCTAATATTCTCATGTTGAACATGGGAAAACCTGAAGTTAAACAACTTCCCCAAAACACTACTTTTAGTAAGCAGCCAAATTAGAATTTGAAATTATAACAGTCATTGAGTCCCATAGTAATTCTAGTTCCATTTTTTTCACTCTTCTGCTCTGTTCACACTACTCATGGCCAGTTTTTCTCTTATTTCCTCTTGCCTAAATCTTGCAGCCCAGTCTCATCTTAACTTCCTGCAAGCCACTGAAACCTTCCTCCAGTTTCCACCCAAGAGTTCATAAACATTGCCTTAAGTGCACATCTAATCTTGACTCCTTGGCTGGTGGCAACACTTGAGTGACTCCCCCAAAGCACTCAGTATATAATCGGAATCATTTCACATGACTTTCAAGGCCTTGTGCATTACATATCTGCTAACTTTACATATGTGCATTACCTATCTGCTATGTAACTACATATCCTCACCAGCACTCTCCCTTTCCTCTCACCCTCTGGGGTTCTAAACTACCTGTGGTTCTTCCAGGGCCAGACCACATGCTCCTGAGCCCCTTCACCTGGACTGTTCTCCATCTGCCTGGGTACCTCCTCCCCATTAAGCCCAAGTTTTCATCCGCAAGGTGATAAGTCCCTTCTTTCTCACCCAGGATTAGACACGTCCTTCTTTCATGCTCCCATGTATTTCTTTCATAGTAATAATCACATCTGGATGCAACAGCCTCTTTGATTCTTTTTCTTTCTCAATTTTCAGCTCCTTGAAGGTGGACACTGTGTCTTATTCATCATGATATTCCCAAGGCCTAGAACAAAGCCTAGGACCCGGTGAAAGTTCAATAACCCTCTTTAATCAAATGCCTTAACTCCCAAGCCTGAGATATTTTTGGTATTCTACCATATCTCCCTAGCACTTAATTATCTACTATTTGCTTCACATGGATTAGTCATGGCTCATTAATTATATGAAAAGCAACTTGAGGACAGAGATAGTGTGTTATTCATCATTCTTATCTTCTTTGGGACCAAGTTACAGGGCAGCTTGTTATGGCTAAAGGAGGTGTTTTTTTTTTTTTTTTTTGTGTTTTAAATCTAAGGAACACTTTATATAAAATCGTATGTAGAAGAGAATAAAAAATTAAAAAAAAAATTCAGAGAGGAAGAGAGCTACTTAGCAAGCTGCTCTGCTTTAAATGGGGGTCTGTGGATTCCCACCTACAAGCCCTGAGACCATCTCTCTAAAGGTGTCTCTTTCAAAATGTGAGTCATGGTCCGTTACTGATGAGTGACATTAATTTACTGAGACACAATTTGCATTTACAAAATGCAAACAGAAAAGATTAGCTTTCATCATATGCAGTAAAGACAAGCAGTGTTATGGAAAATGCCTATTCTATTATTATTTACCTATACATGGATCTTAATTTCTTATCATGTTTGTCAGTCAAAGAATTAATTCAGAAGATCTGCTGTACAACACGGTGCCTATAGTTAACAGTGCTCTATTACAGACTTCAACATTTGTGAAGAGGGTATAATCTCAGGTTAAGTGTTCTTACTACAAAAACAAAAAAGTTAAAAAAAATGGAAATTCACCGCTTAATCACAGGTGAAAACACCCGGAAGAGTCAATTTGTCCCTGGCTTTGGTTCGCACGGGGAAGGCCTCCACATCTGATGAAAATACAGAGACCCAGCCACCACTGCTGCAGATGCTATGTCATGTGGTTCACGTGGGGCCAGGCATTTCCTTCAAAAAAATGTTTATTGTAGTTTAGTTGCTTTACAATGTTGCACTGCTTTCTACGGTACAGCAAAGTGAATTAGCTAAACATAAGCCTTCCTCAGCAATCAATGCAAAGCAATCGAGGAAAACAATAGAATGGGAAATACAAGAGATCTCTTCGAGAAAATTAGAGATACCAAGGAAACATTTCATGCAAAGATGGGCACAAATAAAGGAAAGAAATGGTAGGGACCTAACAGAAGCAGAAGATAGTAACAAGAGGTGGCAGGAATACACAGAAGAACTGTACAAAAAAGATCTTCATGACCCAGATAACCACGATGGGGTGATCACTCACCTAGAGCCAGACATCCTGGAATGCAAGGTCAAGTGGGCCTTTTGAACTGGGGTCTCCTGCATTGTAGGCAGATTTTTTTTTATTGCACAAATCACCTCAATTTTCTCATTTCTCAGGGTGCTTGAGAGAGGTTCACAAAATACCAAGATCAGACATATATGAATAAACGTAAAATGTAAGCTATAATGTCACGAACAGTTTATCACTATTGTAGGAGTTCAGGAGCATTTTTTCATTAGCTGAGAGCTGCTAAAGATGTGTGCTTCTTACATTCCAAGTTAAGCACTGTCCTCCTTTTTCCTTCTAAATTAACTACTCGATTAAGGTTTGAAAAACAAGAATCCTTGGGGCTTCACTGGTGGTCGAGTGGTTAAAACTTCACCTTCCAATGCAGGGGATGTGGGTTCGATCTCTGGTCAGAAAGCTAAGATTGCACATGACTTATAGCCAAAAAAACTAAAACATAAAAAACAGAAGTAATATTGTTAACAACGTGAATAAAGACTTTAAAAAAAAAAAATGGTCCACATAAAAAAAAAAAAAAATTAAAAAAGAAAACAAAACAAAAATAGGGACTGTTTTGCTCTCTAAATAGTCTTGGTGCTCAGCACAGTGCCTGCCATTAAGAGAATGTCTGTAGACTGAATGAACCCACAAGATAAAACCAAAATTCCTCTAAATGTGGTATATGTAGATGAACTCCGTCTCCATAGACCTTTCTTGGTTTCTCAGCCCAGTGTTCACTCCTTTAGTCTTGTACTCCAGTTACCTTCCTCAAAAGGTACACATACCTTGGAGGCAGCAACTGTAAAATGGATGGAGCTCTACAGTTTTTCACAAGTCTGCAACTTCCCAGCAATCTTTAATGGTTGCAATAGAAAGGACATGAAATGGCTTTCTTATTCACAATTGTCCAACCAGCTCTAAAAATAAACTAAATGTCTCAACTGAATACTGAGACAAGCAAAGGCATTTATAGGCACACACTTCTCTCAAATACTGGTTAAATTTTGAGATTCCAGCCTGATTTTATTGGTTGTAAAAAAAAAAAATTGAAATAAACATGCTCCTGAAACAAAGAATCAAATCAAGGTCAATTTCCATCCTATCCTCTTATACAGATTATCATGTAAATCATTATTGTAGGAATCATTACTACTGTGGGAATATTTATTTTGAAAACCTATTAAATATTTTAGTCCATTGTGCTGACCGTGATGCAACAGTGAGAAAATGCAAATTAAATATCACAGCTTTGATTCTTCCTCTTTATAAGAAGTTGGTCTATTTGGTCATACTGGTCAGAGAAATCAACAGAGACAGACATGTTCATCTGTCAGTGATCTTTAAGAGTTGTGTTGCACTTGAAGACCCCATTATTATAGGTATTGCTATCCATGCCATTTTACAACCAAATATACTTTAGCAGCACTTAAGCAACTTTTTCAAGATTCTACAGCTTAGTTGAGAATCATTACATCAGGAGAGCCAATGTTGTATATGTATGTGTGTGTGTAAACCTGCCTGTGAGTTCAGTTCTGCTCAGTCGCTCAGTCCTGGCCAGCTCTTTGCGACTCCTAAGACTGCAGTACACCAGGCCTGCCTGTCCATCACCAACTCCCAGAGTTTACTCAAACACATGTCCATTAAGTCGGTGATCCCATCCAACCATTCTCATCCTGTGTCGTCCCCTTCTCCTCCTGCTTTCAATCTTTCCCAGCATCAGGGTCTTTTCCAACGAGTCATTTCTTCACATCAGGTGACCAAAGTATTGGAGTTTCATCTTCAGCATCAGTCCTTCCAATGAATATTCATGACTTTTCCTTTAGAATGGACTGGTTGGATCTCCTTGCAGTCCAAGGGACTCTCAAGAGTCTTCTCCAACACCACAGTTCAAAAGCATCAATTCTGCGGCACTCAGCTTTCTTCACAGTCCAACTCTCACATCTATACATGACTACTGGAAACACCATAGCCTTGACTAGACAGACCTTTGTTGACAAAGTAAAGCCTCTGCTTTTTAATATGCTGTCTATGTCGGTCATAACTTTTCTTCCAAGGAGCAAGCATCTTTTAATTTCATGGCTGCAGTCACCATCTGCAGTGATTTTGGAGCCCAGAAAAATAAAGTCTGTTACTGTTTCCAATGTTTCCCCATATATTTGCCATGAAGTGATGGCACCAGATGCCACGATCTTAGTTTTCTGAATGTTGAGCTTTAAGCCAACTTTTTCACTCTCCTCTTTCACTTTCATCAAGAGGCTCCTTAGTTCCTCTTCGCTTTCTGCCATAAGGGTAGTGTCATCTGCCTATCTGAGGTTATTGATATGTCTCCCGGCAATCTTGATTCCAGCTTGTGTTTCTTCCAGCCCAGCGTTTCTCATGATGTACTCTGCATATAAGTTAAATAAGCAGGGTGACAATATACAGCCTTGATGTACTCCTTTTCCTATATGGAAACAGTCTGTTGTTCCATGTCCAGTTGTAACGGTTGCTTCTTGACCTGCATACAGATTCCTCAGGCGGCAGGTAAGGTGGTCTGGTACTCCCATCTCTTGAATTCTCCAGTTTGTTGTGATCCACATGGTCAAAGGCTTTGGTGTAGTCAATAAAGCAAAAGTAGATGTTTTTCTGGAATTCTCTTGCTTTTTCTATGATCCCTTGGATGTTGGCAATTTGATCACTGGTTCCTCTGCCTTTTCTAAATCCAGCTTGAACACATGGAAGTTAATGGTTCACATACAACTGAAGCCTGGCTTGGAGAATTTTGAGCGTGACTTTACTAGCGTGTGAGATGAGTGCAATTGTGCGGTGGTTTGAACATTCTTTGGCATTCCCTTTCTTTGGGATTGGAATGGAAACTGCCCTTTTCAAATCCTGTGATCACTGCTGGGTCTTCCGAATTTGATGGCATGTTAAGTGCAGAACTTTTACAGAATCATCTTTTAGGATTTAAAATAGCTCAATTGGAATTCCATCACCTCTACTAACTTTGTTCTTAGTGATGCTTCCTAAGGCCCACTTGACTTCACATTCCAGGATGTCTGGCTCTAGGTGAGTGATTACATCATCATGGTTATGAGTCATGAAGATCTTTTTCATATAGTTATTCTGTGTATTCTTGCCACCTCTTCTTAATATCTTCTGCTTCTGTTAGGTTCATACCATTCCTGACCTTTATTGTGCCCATCTTTGCATGAAATGTTCCCTTGGTATCTCTAATTTTCTTGAAGAGATCTATAGTCTTTCCATTTTTATTGTTTTCCTCTGTTTCTTTGCACTGATCACTGAGGAAGGTTTTCTTATCTCTCCATGCTCAGGAAATCTTTAATTCAATTTTCTGTAGATGGGCGGGGCTGTGTTCCCTCCCTGTTATTTGACCTGAGGCCAAACTATGGTGGAGGTAATGAAGATAATGCCTGGAGTATCATATGATAAAGCAGAAGCCAGAGTTATCATGCTTCTAGATAAGGCTGCAGCTTGCCCTCTGCCAATTTCCCATTAAAATACTTAAATCAGATCCAGGACCAACTATACAATTTGATGAGGTCCAGATGAAAAATGAAAATATGGAGCCGGTTGTCCAAAAATTATTAATAATTTCAAACTGGTGGCCTTAGAGCATTAAACCAAGAGGCCATTTGTGACTGTATAGATCACACATTCAAAAAGTTGGCCCTGAATGCACGACAGGTTTAGTGTGGGGCATTGACAGAGGTTGTAAAAGAGTACAGAGATTTGACTTGACGTATTAATCAGATTGTGCTGTACCAGCAAACCCTCAAATCTCAGTGCCTTAAAACAATAGTCATTACTCACTCCCCAGCCAATGAGTCTGCAAAGGTGTCCTTAGCTTGGGTTCAAGTCGGCTCTCCACGTCTTATGTTCTGAAACCAAGCCTGAAACAGCAGCAGCTACCCGGGGCATAGGGGCTGGCCAGAGAAGGCCAGCCACAGAGGGGCATCAAAGCCTCTGCTCAGCCACCTCTAGTCACATCCTACTGGTACAATAAAGTCACATGACAAAGCTTCAGGTTGGTGTGGTGAGGATGAGAAAGCACCTTCCATGGAGGTGGGAAGGAAGAGTATTTGCTGAACAATCATATCGTCTCCCATGGTTGAGACAGTGCTCTCTTGAGCACCTAATTCAAGCAGTACTTGGAGAAGGTTTGCCTCAGCTGCAAAAGACATCAAATAGATTTGTCTGCATATTCTTTCTTTATAGGCATCACAGTGGTGCTAATGGTAAACAAGCCACCTGCCAACACAGGAGATGCAGGTTTCATTCCTGGGTCAGGAAGATCCCCTGGAGAAGGAAATGGCAACCCACTCCAGTATTCTTGCCTGGAAATTTCCATGGACAGATGAGCTTGGTGGGCTTACAGTCCACAGGGTCACAAAGAGTCGGAAACAACTGAGTGACTGAACACACACACACAGCTTATTTACAAGGTTGTGCTGTTTCCGATGTACAGCAAATTGAGTTAGCTATACATATATCACTCTTTTTTAGATTCCCTTCCCACATAAGGCATTACAGAGTATTGAGGAGACTCCCCTGTGCTAATCAGTAGGCTCTTACTAGTTACCTATTTTGTATATTAGTGTTTATATGTCAACTCCAATCTCCAAATTTATCCCTCCCTCTAAATTTGTTTTGTACATCTGTGGCTCTTTTTCTGTTTTGTGTATAGGTTCATGGGTACCATTCTTTATAGATCCTACCTATAAGTGATATCATATGATATCATTCTGTCTGACTGACTTCGCTCAGTATGACAATCTCTAGGTCCATTCATTTGTCTGTATGTTCTAAGGACAGTTAAAAAGCGCTATCAGGGAGTGAAGAAAATTGACTCATAAAGGAAAGCATAATCCTAAGATATACAGCTTGTTTCCCCTCTCTGAAGTTGAGGAGAGGAGGATATTAAGAGACAAATGAGTTAAGTATAGGGCATCTTCAAGGAAAGAAAACCTGAGATTTCATTCACTGACACAATGTCAATTAAACCATTGTGGACCTTCCTCATACAACTGGAGCAGACAGAAGCGTACAAACGGGACATGACAAAGTCAAAAAGAACGCTTTAGAAGCAACCTGCATTTCCACCAGTTAGGGGGACAAGTGACCGCTAGCTGCAGCTAGCTAGGACTTGCCCTGCATTGCCCCCACTCAGGGGCATCTTCTGGACTAGGAGGCTATAACAATAGAACAGTTGAGGAAATACAAACTGGAATCAAGGCTGAGAATTAGGGATGAAGAAGCCGAGTCCCTGTCAAGTTTTCATGCCAAGAGACTAAGTAGGAGGGGGCCACAAGAACTATTCAAAAGAATCAACAAACATGTATCCAGGAAGGAACCAGAAGTTGAGCCTTATTTTGCACAAAAGCAAAGTAAGGTAGCTATTTGCAACAGACCTCAAAGAGTGAACAGTCACAGAGGTGATTCGCAATTACAACTGAGGAAGGAGACAACGAACCTGTCACTGTGTAAGGCCATCTTTTCCTCTCCCTCTTCCTTATTTTGGTGTCAGAGAAGTAAACAGAGTAATGAAGATGAAGTCACGGATGGCAGAAAGAATAAATGGGATGTATACAGCTCTTCTCCACTAAGTCCTGGACAAGAGCCATACATCTAATGTACACCTGGAGGAATATGGAAGCTTTAGGTAACATATGAAGAGAAAAATTTTAAATGGACTGTCAGTTGTGATAGTTGAAATGAGTCTGTTTTAACACGTGGAAGTGTTTGCAACATTGTAATATTGGTATGAGATGTTACAAGAAGTTCAGGGTCCAACAGGAAAAGGGATCTGACAGCAGTTAGTGGGAGTTTCACGTTTTCCTTTACAAAAATCCAAGTTATGCGAGCATACAAAAGATAGTTTTTGGGGTCAGAAATCAGTGCTTTTCACTAAAATGTAGAAAGAAGTTATAATGCCCTTATCTTTTGAAGACCACTAAAAAAGAGTGATTGGCATTACTGAGTGTATAGTATATATTCTCGGTACAGTTGAGATATAATATGTGGTTTCAACTCTTGAGGTAGAAGATAGCAGGTTCACATTAGAAGGAGAGAGGAACGATGTTCCCACTTATCCCTCTAGTATAGTTCTCTGCTACACTGGCAAACGCAGGCGTGCTCAAGTTGCTTCAGTTGTGTCCGACTCTATGTGACCCTATGACTGTAGTCCAGCCCGCAAGGCTCCTCTGTCCAGGGGGATTCTCCAGGCAAGAACACTAGAGTGGGTTGCCATGCCCTCTTCCAGGGAACCTTCCCGACCCAGGGATTGAACCCACATCCCTTATGTCTCCTGGATTGGCAGGGGAGTTTGTTACCCCTGGTGCCACCTGGGAAGCCCCTTTACACATAGTTCTGTCATATTAGCTGTTAGGTAAAATGAATACTGAAATACTGATATTCATGACAATTATTTTTGGATACATCTTAAAGTAGATTCAATAGTATCTCTGTAAAAAACATCACTCTCTCTTTTACCTCTATGATAAGATGCTTTCTTGAATTAGAAAAAAAGGATGGGGAGAGTTACAGCCAGCTTGTCAAGCATTCCCAGGGACCCTCACGGAAATGTGACATTCCTATAAACACCATCCATCACGCATTTCTCATGGAAGACAGCTGGGAAGTGCTGAGCGTGTAACCACCTCCTCGCTCTACCACGTAATAGACCACGGCTCGCTCACTCTTTCTGCAACACAAGGCACTTGGAAACAGAGCAACAGAGAGAAGGGATTAATGCAGGCTCCCTACAGAAGGCATTCTCCCTAGTGGCTTTGCAAACAAGATTGGGAGTAATTTCTAAGGGTCAGCTACGCAATAATACTGCATAACAAATCACCATAAAACCTCAGTGGCTCACGACGAGCGCTTAATTTTCTCCCTCAAAAAGACTGTGCATTGCTTCATTGCTCGAGATGCCTTTGCTTCAGGCTCCAGGTGAGTTTGTGCTGAATGATACTCTATTGTCTACCACAGATAGTACAGTGGTTTGGTAAGTACAACAAAGGCTGCTCTCTGGTACGAAACTTGAGGGAAAACATCTTAGAATAACTTGACAAAGAAGAATTAATGAATTGGGAACTGAGTAAGTAAACTGAGGGTTTTTTTATGTTGTTCATTTGTAGAGTTGAGATAAATTATTATTATTTAAAATGATTAGTAGCTTCTACTGTACCAAGCGAATAAGACAGCAGCAGTCTATGAAATATTAAGCATTTAGTGTCTCATTCAATTATTGCTTTCCCATTAAATATTATTCACATATTTAGATCAATGCATACTGACTAGAGGCCATGTAGTTCAAAGAATGGTTATTTATGCTGGATGTGAATGTTGTGATTATTATATAAATATTATATAACATCATTACATTCTTAATGGTGGTCATCGAGATGAAAAAAAAAAAAAACCTGAACACTGGAGTAAAAAGTAAACAACAACTTAAATCTTGGTTGGAAACTGTCTATAAATATAACCTGGAGAAAGATACTTAACTACATTGACTCTTATTCTCATCTACAGGTACTGGTTAAAAATTTGGGTGAGGGAAGGAAAAGAATTAATAGTTTTTCCTTCCTCATCCACAATTTAGATTAAAAGATTGACTATATTTGGAGAACATAATGCTAAGTAAAATTAGCCAGTCTCAAAAAGACAAATACTGTATGATTGCATTTATGAAAGTCACTCAATCGTGTCTGACTTTTTGTGACCCCATAGACTGTAGCCCATGGAATTCTCCAGGCCAGAATACTTGAGTGGGTAGCCTTTCCCTTCTCTAGGGGATTGCATTTGTAGAAGGCATCTAAAAGGGTCAGTCTCGTAGAAGTCAAGAATAGAATGGTGGATGCCAAGGACTGGGGAGAGGGGGCTAGGGGGAGATGTTTCTCAGTGGATATCAAGTTTCAGTTATGCAAGATGAATAAGTTCTAGAGCTCCGCTGTACAACACTGCGTCTGTAGTTAACAACACAGTATGCACACTCAGAATTTTGCTAGAAGGATAGATCTTATGTTTAGTGTAGTTATCACAGCAAAAATAAAAGGGAGGGAGCACAAGAAAACTTTGGAGGTGATGGGTATATTTATTAGCTTGACTATACTGAGAAGTATCACAGGCATATGTCCAAACTCTTTACATTGTACATATTTAACATACACAGTTATTTGCATATACATTATGCTCTAATAAACCTGCTTTAAGAAATGAAAGAGTATACAATTTGGGAGGTGAAGACGAAAATGTTGCTTTAATACTGATAAAGCCGAGAGGAGGATGTCACTGTAATAAGAAGCGATAATTCACCCGTTCACCTCCAATGAGACAGACTTACCTCCTTGTGACGTTAAACCATTTTAAATTTCTCCTGATAACAACTACTGTACCTCTAGTGACTCTCCCGACACCATCAGTGGGCAACAGTTTGTCCCTGCCTGCCAACGAAAAGCTCAGGAATATTTCAGAACAGCACATTAACTCCAAGATACTGCTGCAGACCAGGCTGAAAACGGATACTTGAGATTCCACTTCTCATTTTACAACATGCGCAGGTAAGCCATCTAATATACTGTGCCAGACATTAGATAATGACTTTAAGTGACAGTATACACAAACTCCAGTAACACAATGCCTGCAAAATAAAAATTCCACCAATTTAACATAACCTCCCTCCCTTATCAGCTTTCTGTGCTAAGTCGTTCAGTCATGGCCAACTCTCTGCGACCCGTGGACTGTAGCCCACCAGGCTCCTCTGTCCATGGGAATTCTCCAGGGAAGAACACTGGAGTTGGCTTGCCATTCCCTTCTCCAGAGAATCTTCCCAACCCAGGGATCAAACCCAGGGCTTCGGCATTTCAGGTGGATTCTTTACCATCTGAACCACCAGGGAAGCCCTATCATATTTCTAGTGGAGATTAAAACAAAACAAAACAAAATCACAAGTATATGGTAAGAGCCAAGTAAATTAAATCTCACGTCGTATGGTGGTGGGTTAGTTGCTAAGTTGTGTATGACTCTTGCAACCCCATGGACTATAGACTGCCAGGCTCCTCTGTCCTTCCCAGTTTCCATTTTGCCCAGTCAGGTAGGAAAAGTGAAGTCGCTCAGTCGTGTCCGACTCTTTGCAACCCCATAGACTGTAGCCTATGAGGTTCCTCCGTCCATGGAATTTTCCAGGCAAGAGTACTGGAGTGGGTTGCCATCCAGGGGATCTTCCTGACCCAGGGATCAAACCTGGGTCTCTTGCGTTGCAAAGAGGTGCTTTTACCATCTGAGCCACCAGGGAAGCCAGCCAGATAGGATGCTGACTCAAATTTCTAGATAGAAGGATGTCCCCCGCCCCTTTTTTTTCAGTTGTGATAGATGCAAGTCCTTTAAAACTGTCAAACTTTTGATTCCCAGCCTTTTGCATACCTTACTTTTTAAAAACTTTTCTTTTGAAAGAACTGTGGATTTACAAGGAGGTTGCAAAAGTGGCACAAAGAAATGCTATAGTAAGGTTGTCAGAAAATACACTGGCCATTCAATTAAATCTGAATTTCATGTAAATAATTATTTTAATATAACTATGTTCCAAATATTGAAAATAAAAGATATTCAGATATGTTAGAATTTTAAAAACAGCAATTTTAAATATAAATCTATCCCATGCGCTAGTTAGATAAATCTCTAACAAAAATACCCCTTAGTTATCTGAAATTCAAATTTAACCAGGTGTTGTACTTGCACAATCTGGCAATGCTACCTGTATCCCCTCCACTCAGATTCTCCAAATGTTAATGTTTTACCACACTTCTTTTCTGATTCCCTCTTTCTCAAGGAAAAAAAAAACTTTAAGTTGAAAATATAATATGATGTCTCTATACCTCTATAAATAGACTATCCTCTTACATAACCACGGTATAATTTTTCCAATCAGGATATTTATGGTGATTCAGAGTGTTATCTAATCTAGGACCTTATTCAGACTTCACCAATTAAATATCCTTTTTCCCGGATGGCGTCCAGCATCAGGCACTTGGTTTCCCTGTCCTGTGTCTTTCGTCTCCTTCAGACTGATCGAGTTTCTCTTTGTCCTTCATGTTGTTTCGACTTGAACGTGTTTTTTTTTCTTTCAACGTTTTTTCTTGTGGCAGTTCTGAAGATTACAAGACAGTGATTTTGCAGACTCTCCCTCAATTTGAGTTTGTCTGACATTTCCCCATGATTAGATTCAGATTATGTATTTTTGGCAGAAATCCTATAAAAATGAGGTCATGTGTGTCTAGGTCCCTCATTTCAGGGTGCCTCACTTCAAAGTACAAATGATAAAGGCAAACACTAGTTTATCACAACACAGTCTATCTTTATGATATTTAGAAACAGAAGCTGGTACCTGTCCCCTGATACAGCTCTTCAAACAAAATGATATATTATTTGCATAATTCAGACCCATCTTTTGCTCGAGACCAAGCAAAGATTCCTTTCAATCTGAGGCAAGTTGGGCAGATGAAGTAAACTTTGATTTCTCTCTAGGATGATAATCAAGCTGTGTCATCCATCCCCAATTTGTGAGTTTAAACTTAATTTGCAGAGACTTCTATTCAAGAGATTCATGGTGATTCTACATGTGGTCTAGGTCAAGTCAAGGTCTAGGTCATAGTCAAGATAATGGTCTTCCCAGCTCTTCACATACGATTGTGAGAGCTGGACTGTACAGAAGGCAGAACGCTAAAGAATCGATCACTTTCGAACTGTGGTGCTGGGGAAGACTCTTGAGAGTCCCTTGCACAACAAGGAGATCAAAACAGTCAGTCTGAAGGAAAGTCAACCCCGAATACTCCTTCAAGGACTGATGCTGAAGCTGAAACTCCAGTATTTTGGTCATGTGATGCAAACAGCTGACTCTTTGGAAAAGTCCCTGATACTGGGAAAGACTGAGGGCATAACGAGAAGAGGGTGTCAGAGGATGAGATGGCTAGATGGCATCACCAATGCAATGTATATGAACTTGGCAAACTTCAGGAGATGGCGAGGGACAGAAAGGCCTTGTGTGCTGCAGTCTATGGGGTCTCAAAGAGTTGGACATGCCTGGGTGATTGAACAACAGCGATAACACATGTGGTCTGTAAGGGAAAAACCACACACAAAACTGCATTCTACTTTATACTTGGTCCATTGTCTCCTTACACATTTTAAAGACTTATAATGGTGGCACTCACAACTTGATCTTCTTAGAGTTGCCTGTCTTTTTTATCTAGGACACCCAAAACCCTTAAATATCCCTTTCACCTGCTAGCCTTAAGTTTCTGATACACTAGTACTGAATAGGAGGATCATGACTTATCATTTTTAAGCAGGTGATTTTAGTCTGATGCTAAAGTAACTACTGCTGCTATTTCCTACCACAGCATCACCTGAGGTTATAAAATCTCCATCACAGGAAAGGTTTCCACTTCATTCTTAATTTGGATTTTGCCAAAAGGATCATCCTCAACAGATTTTGTTAATGCTTCTGATATTAAACTCCTGGTGCCATTATCAGAATCAATATCTTTGCCATGTTTTCTTTATTGATACCTCACCCTTCTCTGACTTCTAAAATTTATAGACTTGAATAACTTATGTTACTTTAATGGCTGCTAAAATAGTCTCAACAATTTTGCACATGGTAGTAGAATATAGATATGTTTTTAACACTCTTCTGTCAATCCTCTATCACTTGGGAAACTTCTGTTGAGAGCCTCACATATTATCCTGTCCCTTTCCTTCTTTCCTGGTAAGAGCTGGAGAAATTGCTGGATATGAGGACTTTTGTTCTCTCTGCGTTTTATATTGCCTTCTGGCCCCTGTTTTAAAGTTATTTTTATTTTGGGGAGCTTATTTCATTATATTTTGTCCTGTTTTATCCTCTCTTTTGAAGAGATGGGATAACGGTCATCTGGGGTCTCCTAAAAGGATTCATGTTTAAGCAAATATCATCCAAACTCAGCTTTCTGAGGTGGAGAAACTCAGACTGGAACTTACTTTTCCCCGTTGAAGAACCCACACCTCATCGTGCTTTATCCTTGTCTGGCCTGGCTCCCCTGAAGTGTGTTTTATTTTTGAAGTTAATTTTTATTGGAATATAGTTTCTTTACAATGTTGTGTTGGTCTCTGCTGTACAGCAAAGGGACTCAGTTACATGTATATACATCTATCCTCTCCTTTCAGGATTTCTTTCACATTTTGGTCACCACAGAGGCTATATTTTATTCTTCTTCCTTTCCATGGAGTCCTAACTCCATAAATTACTTCAACTTATTCCCTCAGGGCACAGAGAATATCTTTATCTTTTTCTTTGGTAGTTATGTCAATGTAGTGGTCATCTCCCAGAGCTTAAGATCATCTACAAGGAATGTTTCCAAGTTTTTTTTCGCCTCTATCTACAACTTGAAGAGGGACCTCTGAATGGTTTCTCTAGGACTCTTGGGAGGCTTGGGGGATGCCATTTCAGTCTCTCACTGAGATCACCTTTTTTTGTGCTAGACTAATTTAAATCCTAGATATCCTTCCCATCTAATAACAATTAAAATGTCTGCCCTTTTCCAAGTCCCTCTGCTAAAAGCAGTTCAACCTGGGTACAACTCTTTTCCCTTTTGAATGCATCTAGCCTGACTCCCAGTATCTAATTTCCTGTATATATCTAATCTACTTGTCAGTCTTTCTCAATGAAATTTCTCTCTTTCAGCTTAATCGTGTCATGTGTCTTTATTTTTCCTTTATTACCTCATTGCTCTGATTCTTGTACTTAGAGTACAAAGCAAATTTTTCTAAGTAATAGAGTTCCTCCTGAGCAAAACTGGTTCTTTGAGAGAGTATTCCACCTACAAGCTTTTCTGACCTTCTTTATTGACTTGTTAACCATTGAGGTTGAAATAAAAATATAGGAAGTTACTTTTCTAGGTTATTAAAAAAAATCTATAGCCTGTGTATAATAAGGCCCTCATTCCTTTTTAGATTCATGTTAATGTATGGCAAAAACCACTACAATATTGTAAAGTAATTAGCCCCCAACTAAAATAAATAAATTTATTAAATAAAAAAAAAAATTTCCCCTCCAGTAAATAAAAGCACAGTCACAGACTTCGATATTTTCAATAGTATTCAAAGACTATGTAATTAAACTATCTGGAGCCAATGTGGATGGACCATTTGGTAAGGGTTTAAACCTTCAGCCCATGAGGCAAAGAGCTTTGCCCCAGTCTAGCTCTTCCTGTTGGCTCTAAACGCTGTTCAAAGTAACACAGAAAGGAACAGAGCTTGGAAGTTCAATCTAGTTTTGTCTACTATGCACGGCAGGAACCACACACTCGGTTTTGTGGAAGCCAGCTGTCTCTGGAGTGTCATGTCCCACATTGCAGACACAGCTGAATCACCAAATAAAAGCAGCCAAATACTGTTCGAGATCCCCAGAGCAAGACTCCAACCCAGGAGGCTAGATACTAAAATTCTACTAGTTTGAAATAACTTTCGACTAGTAATAAAAGCCTTGCTCTTCCTCCCAAAATCGAGTTTCGTTTGCTCAGGTAAAATCTGTTTCTGCTCAAATCAACCAGCATTACCCGCAACAGCTGAGCCTCCAATGCCTACTGCTTCTCAGGAAGGCTGGAGAAGCCTGGTTTTCTATTAAATATTCTCTCTGCATCTGAAACACTAGACACAGGAGCAGCTCTTACCTGTCACAGTGGGTGGTCGTGGGTCATCATGCCCAAATCCCAAGTCTGAAGTCGCCATGTTCAGTTATATCAGCAGCCTTAAATCTGTGCCAGCTTGCTCCCGAAATGCCAGCGTTTCAAAACTGCAGGCTAAAGTCCAAGATTTTGGTAGGTCCAGGGAACCAAGAAACAGTGCTCTCTTTCTCTCCTCCTCGGTCAGAATCGACTGAGAGCTAAGCACTCCAGGTAGAGTGACACAAAAATGCCAACACCGCCAGCTTAACTCCGGATAAAGCTGAATGGAGATGCGCTTAGCTCTGTGGTTACAAGAGGCTTTTGAAAGTTCACCCCTGGATTGTTGAGCCCAACCTACCAAGTTCTGAGCATAGAAGGAAGCCTCAGGCCTTCTCAAAGAGCATACATACTCAAGTTTGTTTTCAAGAAGAACACGTCGGAAGGCCCGCAGATCCAGATGAAAAAGCCAGAGGAGGTTAAAGCAAGCTTGTTCCGTCCTCGCTCTTAAACATACCAATTAGATAGATCACCTGTCTTCCTCTGGGGAAGAACTGAGGAGCTTGAGGGAGTAAGAAAAGCCATAAATATTCTAACAATTTTCTCTCCCAGAGCATGAGGTAGAAAAATCTCTTCCATGTATGGAAATGTAGATCTTGGGAAATACACATTTTTGCCTCCAACAGACATTTCACGACGCTTGTAACAGTAAAATGGAGGAAAACGTTAGCAGAGAATGATTTATCCTCTCTTCACGTTTCCAGGGGAAGGCCTTCCAATAGGGCACCGCCCCTGATTCTTTTATTTTCCCCACCTGAGGATTGTTCTTCTGTTATAAGATTCAGCTGTGCTTGGAGTCTTTCCTCGCTCTCTCTCCTCTCTGAAAATTCACAGTCCTATTCCATTCCTCCGTGGAAGGGCCTGCAGTTTGGAGTAAGTTGTGGTATATTTGCAGGTACACGTGGCTGCACCTGCATCACATTCTCCAACAGCTTCAAAAGTCATAAAGCTGATATTTTCATATCCATCTGTCAGCACCCTGTGTTTGCCTCTCAACTGCTTCTGAACGTAAGTGAAAAGAGGGGGTATTGTTTATCAGGTTTCCTTAGCCCCAATAAGAATGGAGAGAAAATATGCAATAGTGCTTAGCATGAGACAAGCAGTTAATAAATCTAAGTTTTCTTCCCTTTGAAGCTAAAACGTCTATCATACAGATTCAAAGGCCATTTTTCCCCAGACACCCCACCCCTTACCTTGCATATGACTTAAAGACTATTCAACTGGATAAAATTCAAGTTCTTCTCCACTCCTTCTATTATATTTTACTTCATTGGGCTAAAATAACACATCAATTATCTCTGGCTAAATCCTTCAGTGTTCTTTTTCATATCTCTCTATTCATCTCCATACTCTGGGCCCTTGTCAACTCTCACCACTCTAAACGGGCCTTGCTGAAAAAGAAGGTTAGGAATAATCAGGCAGTATGGTGCAGTTAATTTCTGTGAGCCCAAAGACAGCTAATGGGACCACAGAAGCTCTGAGGGGAGTGGTTCTTTGTTGTAAAATGGGTCAGATTTGTTTTCCATTATGAGTCTGCATTGTGCAAGTCGGCCCTATTGTATTTCTCTATTCTGTTCAGAAAGCTCCTCTTACTCCTGCTGTGATGAAACAGGAATGTCTGTTTTCCCTGAAAACAGCCTGGCTTCTCAGCCTAGAGATAGAACACAATGCACATCCCAATTGCAGTTGTCCCAATTTGCAGCTTCCATCCTTCTCTGGACAATCCCCAGGGCCATTCTTGAATAACCGCCTTCATATATAAGAAGAGTTATTGTATGGCAAACCTACTTCTGAAGAGGGCTGAACAAGAGGAAATAGCTTGAAATTATACCAACTCTATGAAGGTTGATCATTAGTAAGAACTCTCAAATAATAAAGCTCCTGTTGAACATGGATAAAGGTTATAACAGTATAAGATTATCCAGGTCATCCTTAGGAATACATTGACAGAAAGTTACTATGTAGAAAGCTGTAGGCCTGAACCGGGTAACTAGCTGGCCTAGGTGCCACTGTTTCCCAGTCCCATCATCATGACAGACTTCACTAATTGATCTTGGAACTCCCATTGAGCCCCGACACGGCCATAGAATTACTCTCAATATTGTGTTTCGATAGATCAAAGTAGGCACATGAGATATGTTGCCATTACTATTTTAGGCACGCAAAGAAGTCTCTGAAGTCTCAGACATCAATACTGGCTTTCAGGATTTCATTTTCAAACATGCTTTCCTTTGACATAGCAAAGTGTGTTTGTGAAAATCCATTGTCCTTTTAATATATTATATTCTAAGGAAACTGGACTAATAATAATGAAGTTTCTGAAGATGGTGAGACCAAAGATCTCTAGACTAATCCTGCCACATATTATATGCCAGATGGAGTGAAAACAAAACAAAACAGCATGGACACTTAAAGAAAGATACCCTCAGGAGATGGAAAAATCACTATATAATGCATTAAAATATTCTTATGTGCTGTTCTTTTAAGTATTTAGTAAAAAAGTGCTGCAACCATTCTAAAAGGAGGTGTTAGATAAAATGCAAACCAATAAACACGAGGTAACTTCAAGCAGACATATACCAATCATTAATTTTCATGGTTGAGAAGTCACCATGAATAAGAAAACTTAACAGAGAAAATGTAAAATCCACCAATGTAATTTTCATATATTTTTAATTTTATATTAGAGTGTATCCAATTAACAGTATTGTGATAGTTTCAGGTGAACAGTAAAGCGACTCAACCACACAAACACATATATCCATTCTCCCTCAAACTCCCCTTCCATCCAGGCTGCCACGTAACACTGAGCAGAGTTCCCTGGGCCCTTCAAAAGGACCTCGGTGGTTATCCATGTTAAATACAGCAGTGTGTACATGTCCATCCCAAGAGATGCTCCAGTCTGGACAGATAGAGACTGCCCCAGCAGGGATATTGGGATTGTCATATTTTGTGACTCTCCATTTCATTCCCTTCCAAAGTAATCACAGTATAAACAGGATTCATGACATAATATAACCCAGCAATAGTCACAGGATAGCTCACTCCCTCATTCCTGTCAGGTTCCTGGGAATATAAGCCACACAAATGCAGAAGTCCTAATTAATCAGAAAACATAAATATTATTGTACGTGGAATACCTGGGACAAGAGGGTACACACAGTGGCCGCCCTTCATGTTGTAATTGCCCTGTAGCTTTAAAGCTGAAAGTGAAGTCACTCAATCATGTTCGACTCTTTGCAACCCCAAGAACCGTAGCCTGCCATGTTCCTCCGTCCATGGGATTTTCGAGGCAAGAATACAGGAGTGGGTTGCCATTTCCTTCTCGAGGGGATATTCCCAACCCAGGGATTGAACCCAGGTCTCCCAGCACTGCAGGCAGACTCTTTACTGTCTGAGCCACCAGGGAAGCCCATTGCCTTAAAGCTGAAGCAGTTACGAAAAAGAATACTGAAAAAAGAAAAAAATATCTGTTGTGCTCTTATGGTATAGGTTAGAGAAATAGACCAGAGACAGCCCACGTCGGAGTTACATCAACTTAAGCATTACATTGTTTCACATGTTGCCCTGTGTTTTAGTGTTCATTACATAAACATCCTCAAGCAAACATATGTAGCTCTATGTAGTTTTCTACTTATAGCATCACATATTGTAAGTAATACAACCTTGGGGTCAAAAAGACATGATTTTGAGTTTCAGTTCTGTAGTGTATTTGGTGTGTGACTTTGAAATCTTTTATGACCAAAAAAAAAAAAAAAAAACAACAAACTTTCTCCAATGGCTCAGAGGGTATAGAATCCACCTGCAATGCAGGGAACACAGGAGACACGTGTTTGATCCCTGGGTCAGGAATATCTCCTGGAGAAGGAAATGACAACCCACTGCAGTATTCTTGCCTGGGAAATCCCATGGACAGAGGAGCCTGGTGAGCTACAGTCCAAAGGGTCACACAAAGAGTCAGACATGACTGAGTGACTAAGCACCCATGACAATTCTACTTAACACTCTTATGAAGTTATTAAGTGGAGTGTCTGACCTAGAGTAGTGATTTAGCAAAATTATTTCCACTGCTTTATCATAAACAAACAAACTCAAATCAAGCAGACTGACTTAAATTTCATTAGTAGTTTATTTCCCTGAGAAACCTAGGAGGGATCATGCCAATGGGTTGCTGCCCGAAACTCCCAAGTTTTACCTGGTGAAAACCCCTGGGGCCTAAGGTCTCCTTAAAGGCATCCTGGTATCTTTTGGGCTGACCTTTGAGACAGCAGTTAGGAGATTATCTGCCAGTATATTTTTAGGTCATAAGTAGTGCAGCACAGTGAATGGGAGACAGATGGCCTGAGTTCAAACACCAGCTCTGTCTCTTGCTAGATGTCTACCCTTGGACACGTTTCTTCACTACTCGATACCGCTGTTTCTTTCATCTGTAAATCGGAAATAATGATAAGTCTCTACCTAATAGAGTTGTCCAGAGGATTAAGTGATTTAGTGAATGAAAGTACTTAAACATTCTCTGATATACAGTTGTGTGTGTGTGTGTGACACTATATGTTGTTGTTGCTGTTTAATTGCTAAGCTGTGTCCAACTCCTCTGCGACCTCATGGACTGTAGCCCACCAGGCTCCTCTGTCCATGGGATTTTCCAGGCAAGAATACTGGAGTGGGTTGCCATTTCCTTCTCCAGGGGATTTTCCCAACACAGGGATTGAACCCGTGCTTCCTGCATTGGAAGGTGGGTTCTTTACCACTGAGCCAATAAGGAAGCCTGATATTGTATAAATGCCAGATACTAATGTTATGTCTACCAGGCTTGCTCATCTGATGCCCATAAAATCCATTCATGGTAAATGCATTCCATTCCTTACAACACAGTGTATGCTGTTTAACTCCTTAGCAATGGATTTACTCAGCAGATTAGGATATGTAAAGGGTTAAGTTCCCTGACATTTATTTCCTCCGAATAGGAGTACCCATACTGAGAGGCAAACACAACAATTTTTCCCACTCCAAAGAGGAGGCTGAATTTCAGTGTATTAGAAAAAAGGAAAAATTGTAAAGAAAAAAAAAAAGAGAAAGGGAAAATAATCCTGGCAAATGGACCTGAAATGAAAATTCTGTCTTATTTAACAATACTATTCACAAGTACAAAGATGTAGCCTTTTTTTCCATTGCCTGGCCCCTGTTCTCTTTCCACCTCTTCATTCAATTATGAAGAGCCCATTTCCAAGTAGCCCTACATATAAAAGGAATGTTTTTCTGATTAAATATTGAACATTAAGATGGTTGGGCCTATGTACAAACAAGGGAGGCCTGAGTCAGTGGGAAATCTCGGCGACAAGGAAGGGTTCCAAGGAGGCTATCCATCCCAGAAAAGTGACAAAGACATTTATAAAACTGTCTGCAGCTTATAAATCAGATTGAGAGCCCAACGAAATTACTGTATATTGGATATATAAATATATATAATCACGTATACACAATAATGATTCATGGCACTGAGGGACACAGAAAAGCTAAGTTTCAGGCATAAATAATTCTGAGTTTCTCAGACACGCTTTTGCCAGGAGACAGGGAGCAAGGATGGAGCTCACTGCTCATTGGTCAAACAAGCATAAAATAAATGAGCAGAACCTGAGAATTTCAGGTGTTGGGCTATGCAAAATGACGACCTGGCGCTAAGCAGCACCCTACTTAGCAAACTTGACCGATAAATCTCTCTAATAGCCCCTAGGAGGCAGATTGTGGCATTATCCCATTTTATGGATGAGGATTCTATAAAATGTAGGCTTGTGAGTCTGCCCAAGGCTAGAGGAAAATTTGATTCGGTTCTCCTTGTGGGGCTTAAGCAGTGGAGCTGTAGTAGAAAGTAGGGTGGACTTGGAGCCCATTTAGGTTCTGGACTTGGTCAAATTTCTTACTTCAGCCTTAATATCCTCAGTTTCTAACTTAAAATTGGATTTAATATTTTAGTTATGCCTTTAGAGAGCACTTCAATGGAGAAAAGAGTGCATGTGTGAATGCTAAGTCGCTTTAGTCGTGTCTGACTCTTTGGTACCCCATGGACTGTTGCCCGCTAGGTTCCTCAGTCCATGAGGCTTCTCCAGGCAAGGATACTGGAGTGGGTTGTCATGCCCTCCTCCAGGGGATCTTCTGGACTCAGGGATCAAACATAAAGAGATGTCTCCTGAATTGGCAGGTGGGTTCTTTACCACTAGTGCCACCTGGGAAGTCATATAATTGAGGGATGATTCATTGGAAAAGACCCTCATCCTGGGAAAGATTGAGCAGCAGAGGATAAGATAGTTGGATGGCATCACCAACTCAATGGACATCAGTTTGAGCAAACTCTGGGAGACAGTGAAGGACAGGGAAGCCTGGCATGGTGCAGTCCATGGGGTCACAAAGAGTTGGACACGACTGAACATCAAATGTCTAAAACTGTAGCTAGCTTTTCCCATGGTCATTTCAGTTCTCTCTTTCCTACGTTATACCTGTATCCCCTCACCTCCCTTACCTGCCATTCTGGCTACTTTCAGCTCCTTCCCCCAAGCTACTGTGCCTGGGCTATCAAAGGCATCTAGAGATCTATTAAGACCTTCAGAGGCCCACAGAAATGATGTATTCAATGAGCAAATGCTTATGTTCTCTGCTGTGTGGTATAGAAAGGTTATAACAACAAAGTGAACATCGATTGATTAACTGACTCATTCATTAATTTAGGGCAACAATTATTTACTGAATGCTCACTAGTGACTAGGCACTTTCTGGGCACTGAAGATGCAACAGTGAACAAAGCAGACACAGAGTCACTACTCATGGAGCTATGTTCTAGTGGAGTAGACAGATACTATACAGATAAAGATGTAGAATATATAATGTGTTATACTGCGAAAGGGCTAATGAGAAAAAACAAGGTAGAAAAGGAAGATATGCAGTCATGAGGGGATGGCTAAAATTTTAGCTAAGTTAGGCAAGGGCAACCTCAAGAAAAAGATAACATCTAAAGCAAAGACCTAAGGGTGAACAGCTATTTTGTACTGCTCTCTTTGGGTTTCCCAGGTGGCACTAGTGGTAAAGAACCTGCCTGCCAATGCAGGAAACATAAGTGAGGCAGGTTTGATCCCTGGGTCAGGAAGATCCCCTGGAGGAGGGCATGGCAATCCACTCCCGTATTCTTGCCTGGAGAATCCCATGGACAGAGGAGCCCGGTGGGTTACAGTCCACAGGGTTGCAGAGAGTCAGACACGACTGAAGCTACTTAGCATGCACACACTGTTTTCTTTATACAAACAACCCTGTGAAGTCAGTGTGTTTTCCCTATTTACAGATGAGGAAGCTGAGTCTGGTTAAATCTAGGATTGCCAGATTTATCAAGTAACAATACAGAACTCCCAGTTAAATTTAAATTTCAGACAGGTAAATTCCATGCAACATTTTGGATTCATAAACTAAAACAGTGTTGTTTATCTGAAGTTTCTGGCCTGGTAAATGACTGTGAATTGCCTAAAGAGATTCTCACTAGTACTAATACTAATATGAAATACTTATGTAGCATTTACTACATATATTTACATTTTATACATTAACATATTTAATATTCACATATTCACATTAATTCTTTGAGGTAAGTACTATATTTGTTTCCAACTTAAGAATGAAAAAAAAAAAAAGCACAGAGTAGTTAACCTGTGATTATGAATCCAGAAACTGAGTTTGGGATTGATAAACGATTTTCTCACTTTCCTAAGATCTAATATTAATGATAATTGTTTTGGAAAAAAATTTTTATTCTCTTTTTACATTGTTTCTTAACTTATGCACCAGCTAAAGAGAATTTTGTATTTTATGTTTATTTTGTGCAATTGAGCAGTTGTCAATTATTGAGCTATTATATTCCTAGATTCCTTATATCCTTATCTTTAGTCTTTTAAAAAAATATTTTGTAAAAAATATTATTTTTCTCAGTTCAGGAGGTGGCTGAGCTCAGCTGGGCAGTTTTGTTTGAGGTTTTTAGTGTAGTTGCAGTTGATGACAACTGATGTGATTATCTTATGGCCTCTTCATTCACCTCTGGCACCTGGACTGAATGGCAAGAACTGTTGGATTATGGTCAGGCATCTCTCTCCATCTGGCTTCTAACTATGACTAGCTTGAGCTTCCTTACAACCTGGCAGTCTAGGAGAAACCAATTGCTTTAAAGAGAGTCTGTTTGTGTGTGTGGAAGCTGTGGTACATATACACAATGGAATATTACTCAGCCATTAAAAAGAATACATTTGAATCGGTTCTATTGAGATGGATGAAACTGGAGCCCATTATACAGAGTGAAGTGAGCCAGAAAGAAAAGCACCAATACAGTATACTAATGCATGTATATGGAATTTGAAAGATGGTAATGGTAACCCTATATGTGAGACAGAATAAGAGACACAGATGCATAGAACAGTCTTATGGACTCTGAGGGAGAAGGTGAGGGTTGGACGTTCTGGGACAATAACATTGAAACATGTATATTGTCATATGTGAAGCAGAACACCATTCCATGTTCTATGCATGGGACGGATGCTCAGGGATGGAGCGTTGGGATGACACTGAGGGATGGGAGGGGGAGGGAGGTGGGAGGAGGGTTTGGGAGGGGGAGCACATGTGAATCCATGGCTGATTCATGTCGATGTATGGCAAAAACTACTACAATATTGTAAAGTAATTAGCCCCCAACTAAAATAAAAAATAAATAAATAAATAAAATAAATAAATAAATAAAGAGAGTCTGACTTCCCTCAGAGCTAGCATTCCAAGCACAGAATCTATTATTTACAAAAATAGAGGAAGATGGTTAAAATACTTGCCCTAGATAAGAAGGAATTTGAACTTGAATTCATCTCACCCAAAAGCTGATCATCTTCTTATTCTTCCATGCTAAAGCCTCAAGCTAGTGACAGAGGAATTTATTCTACAGATAAATTTCCCACCTGAGTATATCTTATTTAAATGTATATATAAATATATATCAAGTTTTCATATGAATATGCAAGATTGTTAACATGTCTTTAATTACAGCACAACATGCTATAACACATTACATTTTTTAACAAAATTCAAAATACAACTCACTTATTAGGAGGAAACGGACTTTGCCTATAAATCAACCTCAATCTCGAAGCATTCCTGCCAGATTCTTCTTTTGTCTTTCTATTACAGTGTTTATCTCTAGATAAAAACTCAACAGAAGAATTCACATGTAGCAACTTTTTCAAGGAGAGTATTAACTGACAAAGAAGGAAAAATATTTTTGATTCTCACTTTACAATCTCAGCTAACTCTCCTTTGAATAAAGATCCCTAAGTAGAATATTCTCCTTGATCCTTTACAACAGTAGAATTTTAGTGAAAAATAAAAAGGCAACCTTTTTAGTTACCTTCTTGCCTGGATTCTAATTCTCCTTCATTTAAAATTAGTTTAGGCATTTGCAAGGTATGGCTAGAAATATAAAATAATTTGCATTCAAAATCCATCTTAAAAATAGAATTTAAAAGCTTTTTAAACTTACAGGATCTGTCCTTGTGGCCATGGAACCCTGAGTCCTTGTGGATGCTGTTAAGTATCCAGGAGGAAGGGACCAAAAGCACAGAGGTGTAGATGAGAAGTTGTAAGAGGGCTCAGATGCAGCACAGATGCAGTTCGAACAGACACGAAGAGGCACATGGGCTCAAACTAAAGTCTTTGAATGACCTACCTAATAGGGAACATTATTTCACCCTGTGGGAAATTTATAATCACTGAAGTCTTTGAGCGGGGAAACGTCCTCATATTTTCCTTATTTTTATGATTTAGAATAACTGAATCACCTGTTTAAGGATGGATCGGACAGGTAAGTCACAAGATCTCTTTTGGTGCTAGTTTTCCTTACTGTAAGGTAAGAGAAATCACCCTAACTTTCTCTTGGTGTGATTTGTATATATATATGAACCATGGCCTCTTTTTCAAAAAATTATGTATTTCCTTATTTATTTTTGGCTGTGCTGGGTCTTTATCGCTGTTTGTGGGCTTTCTCTAGTTGTGACCAGCGGGGGCTACTCTCGAGGTGTGGTGTGCGGGCCTCTCATGGCTATGGCTTCTCTTGTTGCAGAGCACAGGCTTTACAGTACACAGGCTTCCGCTGTTGTGGCTCACGGACTGAGCTGCCTCAGAGCATGTGCTATCTTCCCAGAGCAGGGGATCGAACCCATGGCAGGCTGATTCATATCCACTGGACCACCAGGTAAGTGTGCATGACCTCTTTTTAAATGCCCTACATTCTCTGTGTCATGTCCAAAAACAAACTTTCATATGATTAAGTATTCAAATGGCTCCTTTCCTAAAGAATCACAGGCACGAGTCAATGGCATGATATGATTAAGCACGTTTCACTGGATGTTTTACTTCATGTCTTTCCTTAATGCAAGATAAATTTTTTTTTTTTATTTTGAATCAAATTTGAATAAAAATTGAATATTTGGAAGATTCAGTAGGTTCTTTCCATCTTTCTCAATCAAGAAAGTGTAAGCAACAATGAAAATAGACTTAAACAATAGCAGGGAACATTCGTTTTTTCAGTAGGGACATTTTGAAATTCATATTCCATGTGTAAGACGCTCACTGAAGTACTCAATTAAACAGAAGTTATAATTTCCCAGGTGCTTCATTTCTGGGAACACCTCCTTTTCTGCAAGATATCCTAGTACTCCCTTGGCACTAAATAGAGCTTGATTCATGTTTTAACTCTTCAAAATGCCAAGTCAAGTATTCTAGCAAGTAAGAGTAGAATGAGTACTCCCAGGTAGACAATCTCACATTTTGGGTTGCTGTCTATGAAATCAAATAACTTCAGATAACTAGGAGATGTGATGTGCAAATATATGCAGATACCATGTTTAAAAAACAGTCTAATTACAAAATAGGAAACTGTATACAAAGAGACTGTTCTTGAAAAGGAAGATGCCAAATAAGCACACAAAATGATTTCAACATCATTCGCCGTTAGAGGAATTCATGTTAAAATCACAGTGAGATATTGATGCACACCTTTAAGAATGACTAACATTTTTTAAAAGTAGTGACGACACAAAATGTTGGCAAAGCTATGGGTGAAAAGAAAGTGTTAGTCGCTCAGTCGTGTCAGACTCTTGTGAGTCCATGGACTGTAGCCTGCCAGGCTCCATTCTTCATGGAATTCTCCTGGGTAGCCAGGCCCTTCCCCAGGGGATCTTCCTGACCCAGGGATCGAACCTGGATCTCCTGCACTGTAGATGAATTCTTTACTGTCTGAGCCACCATGGAAGCCCTGAGGCTATGAATAAACATTGTACATTGTTGATGGGAATGTGACATGGTGCAGCCACTTTGAAAAACAGCATTACAGTTTCCTTAAAAACTAAACATATTTTATGACCAAGCAATCCTATCCCTGAACATTTATTCCAGACACACAACAAACTATATTCACACAAGAACTTATGCATGAATGTTCACAGCAGTTTATCCATAATTGTCAAAAACTAGAAAGAGATGCCCTTCAACAGATGGTTAAACAAACACTGGTATATCCATACCATGGAATACAATTCAGCAATAAAACAGAACAAATTCTTGATATACCCAACCACCTAGGTGAATCTCAAGAGAATTATTGAGTGAAAGATGTTAATCCCAGTTCGCACGCTGCAATGTTCCACTTAGATAACATTCTTGAAATGATGAAGTTGCAGAAATAGAGAACAGGTTAGTAGTTGCCCTTGATTACACATGGTGAAGAGAGGGAGTAGGAAATGAGCTAACTATTAAAATCCATCTCCTTATGGTGATGGAAATGATATCTGTGTCAATAACCTGGATGTGATACTGTATCAATTTTACAAATGCAATCACTGGGGGAGACAGAGTAAAGAGCACATGGGATCTCTATGTATTACTTCTTACAATACATGTGAATCTGCAATTTTCTCAGAATTAAAAGGTACATCTCTTGGTTGGCCCTCTTGTATTTCTACAGCGTCTCTTTCCTTGGATTACAATAACTCTTCTTTCCCTTGGTCCCTTCAGGCCTGCACCTGGTAACAAGTTCACGTTGTTACTAGTCTTGGACATTCTACGCCTTTCTTTGTTGATCTCCTTTAACCTTGTCCCAACCCTTGTTAATAATACGTTTTAAAAAGCATTATTCTATCTGTTGCTACCAAAATCTGAAGGATATTTATGTGAATTCACTTTTCATCTGACTTGACCTTGCGCTCCCAGGTGATGCTCTAAGTGAAAGAGTTGTGGAGGGGTTGAAATTGCATATAAGTAAACGTCAGGGGCATCTGCTGAGCACATCCTATGTATCGAGCACAAGGTCAATGATTTTGCATGAATCATTTCATCAATGGTCTTTCTTGCCATGTCATGATTTTTTCTGCCATTATATTGTAACACTTCTTAAAAAAAAATACAACTTTTTATTGTAGTATAGCCAGTTAACAATATTGTGATAGTTTCAGGTGGACCACAAAGGGGTCAACCATACATATACACGTTTTATCTTCCCCGAACGCCCCTCCCATCCAGGCTGCCATATAACATTGAGCAGAATTCTCTGTGCTATATAGTAGGTCTTTGTTGATTATCCATTTTAAATAGAGCAGTGTGAACCTGTGACTACCAGGGGGAAAGGAGAAGGGGAAGGGATAATTAGGGAGTTTGGGATTGACATGTACACTGTAACATTTCTAAAGGCCTGAATTCTAGTCTAGCTATGCCCCACATCCTTGTGAGAATAATTTCCTTCACCTTTTAATCTTTAACATGGATGTTTCATGACCAATACTTAAGAAGTTCATCCAAACTCAAGAGAACTTTTCCTTTTTAGTCATTTTTTCTTTTCTTCTGTTTCAGAAATCATTGTTAGCATCCCCACCTCTTTTATGATGCACCAGGAAAGAAAGCATGCATGAAACACAATGTGCTGGACTAGATGTCCAGGGAGGCTGGCACCAACCCTATCTCTCAATGTGACACTAGACAAGATAGTTAAAACTGTTGACATTCAATTTCCTCACCTAACAATGGTGAGTAAAAACATAAGATCCCATTCTCATATATTACGTTTCTATGAAAGAACACATTTCTTCCTTTTTTAATTCCATTGTTTTTTTACAATTTTTCTACACTTTTGTTCTAGGGACACACTTCTTAATTAATTTTTGTTCTATGTAGACAATCATTTTTCACCAAAATGTCTTTGTCAGACTCAGAGAAGTAAACATATATAAATCTGTATCAAGTTCTCATTTCATTTGCAATTTGTGTTTGCACATGGGTATAAACAAAATACAGGACTTGACATTTTTTATTCATATAATTTTCTGAAAAAAAATCTTACCATCACTGTTATGTATTTTTCAATTGATTTCTCTGAATTAGAATTTTTTTTTTTTTTTAGAGAGAGCCCTGAGAAGCAATGCTGTTTCTGTTGTTTGACATTCCACCAGGGGTCCATTTGGCTCATCTTCCATTTCGAAAGTGTTGCCCCATCAACCTGGAGCATTTATTAATACTTCTGTCCTTCCCATCCCACCTCAAAAGACAAATACTTTCTGTTTACAGGAGCTGCTTTATATTCTTTACATATTGTGACAACCTATTTAAGAGAACCCATGTCCTGTGTAGGAGTATTTTGCTCTCGGCTTTAAAAGGCTTGTACTCAGCCTGTCAGAGAAAGGAAACCCGATCTCATTTTCACTGAATACACACTGCAGCAACATTACTCTGATATGAACCAGAGCTTGAAAATGGAGAAACAATTGTTGTTGCTAATCAGACACAAATTTCATGTAGAGACAATTGCTTTTTTTTTTTCCCTGCACAAATAATATACTCACTCATTAAATTCAGTCACACTCTCAACACAATCTGATCAGAAGCCATTCTTAGCCCAAGATGCCTCAGAAATGCTGGCTTGTGTTACACAAGAACACACTTCCTATCTACTTCTCTCTGAAGCAAGAGAGAGATGAAAGAAACAAAGTAGCTACTATCCACAAAGCATGCAGTAATAGCTGAAACTTACTGAACATTTATTATGTACCAGGTATTGTGATAGGTGTTTGCTTTATTTCTTTTTTCCTCCTAGAACAAGCTTAAGAAATGTATACTGTGAGGCCAGTGTCATTGATAAAGTTAAATAACTGATGCAAGCTCACACTGGTAAAAATAGCAGTAGAGTCCTTTTAGATGGGAAAGGCTATATACTATCTCTACATATCAGATAGCTTACAATAAAGGTACAAACTGCCTGCTCATCATCCATGTAATCATGCATTTACTTTATACATATTTATTGAATACTTAATATGCACCAAGCATTATTCTGGGAATTGGGATATAACACTGAAAAAAAAAAAGTCTACTCTTATGATACCTTCTTTATAGAGAGGAAGATAAAGAGTGAATAATCCACATCCATGTAACTTCAAAAATAAAATACATAGCATATTAGAAAGTGATACAGGCTATAAGGGATGAAAGAAGCAGAGGAAACAGGTGGGGTGTATGTAGTGGGTGAAAGCTGGACACAATTTTAAACTGAGTGATCAGGATGTGACCAATTGTAAAGGTAACATTTAAACACATATTTGAAGAAGACAAGGGAGTTTGATAGGTAGAAATTGGAGGAAGAGTGCTTGGAAGAAGGGGGAGCAACTCATGCAAAGACAATGAGGCAGGAGGGTGGCTTATATGTTTGAAGCAGGTAGGCCTGGAGGAGAATGGGTGACTGGATGAATAGCTGGAGCTGAGCTTGGAGAAGACACATAGGCTAACAGAAGGCACTGGGCTTTCACTACGTCTAAGATGGGAGCCATTGAAAAGTCTGGAACAATGAAAAGACATTATCTGACTTTGAAAAAGAATCACTGTGGGTGCTATATTGAGAACTGAATATATTGGAATGAAATGAACACAGAGAGACGTGTGAGAATGCTCATCCAGGGTGATAACAAAAGGTAAAAGGCTGGGTATAGTGTGAAGGTGGGACAATTTGGATTTTCACTGAGATCTGATGTGTGAGAGTGAAATCCAGGATTGTCCAAGATTTTTGGTCTCAAAAAATTGAAGGCTAAAACTTTCATAACACATTGATAAAGCCTGCAGATGGAACGGGATTCCCTCCTGGCTCAA
Organism: Okapia johnstoni; assembly: GCA_024291935.2. NCBI lineage: Eukaryota > Metazoa > Chordata > Mammalia > Artiodactyla > Giraffidae > Okapia > Okapia johnstoni. Next base: position 8,664,107 of record CM044325.1, on the reverse strand, counting down.
ACGGCATAGGAGAGTTTGGGGGAGAATGGATACATGTTTATGTATGGCTGAGTCCCTTTGCTGTCCACCTAAAACTGTCACAACATTGTTAATTGGCTATGAGTGCTCAGTCACTTCTTTGTGACCCTATGGACTGTAGCCCACAAGGCTCCTCTGTCCATAGGATTCTCCAGGCAAGAATACTGGAGATAGCCATATAGGTTCCCATGCCCTCCTCCAGGGGATCTTCTTGACTCAGAGAGTGAACCTGGGTCTCCTGTGTCTCAGGCATTGCAGGCAGATTCTTTACCGCTGAGCCTCTGTAGAAGCCTGTCAATCGGCTATACTCCAGTTCAGTTCAGTCGCTCAGTCTTGTCCGACTCTCTGCAGCCCCATGGACTGCAGCACACCAGGCTTCCCTGTCCATCACCAACTCCTGGAGCTTACTCAAACTCATGTCCATTGAGTTGGTGATGCCATCCAACCATCTCATCCTCTGTCGTCCCCTTCTCCTCCTGCCCTCAATCTTTCCCAGCATTAGGGTCTTTTCAAATGAGTCAGTTCTTTGAATCAGGTGGCCAAAGTATTGGAGTTTCAGCTATTGGCTATACTCCAATACAAAGTAAAAAGTAAAAAAAAAAAAAAAAAAAAAAAAAATTTGGATTCGAAGTTCAGTTCTGAACACATGAAGATGTCAGTTGTACATCCAATTGATGGTGTTGCACAGGCACTTGTACCTATCAGCCTGGAGTTCAGGATCTTGGTCTTCAGGTGTAAATCTGGTAGATGGTGGTACGAGCAGGGAGACCAGATCATCAAGAGGGTGAGTGTAAATGGAGAAAACAATAGGACCAAGGAAAACTGTAAGAGGTCCAAGAAATGAAGAAGGGTCAACAAGAGAAGGCTGAGAAGGACTGTTGAGTGAGATAAGATGAAAGTGAAGAAAACAATGTCCTAAAAGCCAAATAGTGAGAGTGTGTCCAAAAGTACAGAGTGATGGCCCTGGGCAAGTGTTACTTAACTCTAAGGTGATTCACCCTGGTGGCTCAGATGACAAAGAATTTGCCTGCAATGCGGGAGACCTAGGTTCAACCCCTGGGTTGGGAAGATCTCCCAGAGAAGGAAATGGCAACCCACTCCAGTATTCTTGCCTGGAGAATCCCCATGGACAGAGGAGCCGGGCAGGCTACAATCCATGGGGTTGCAGAGTCGGACATGACTGAGCAATGACTAAGCACTATTTATATTAATGTAAAGCTCTAAGAATTAAGATGAGTCATGCTGAAAAAGAAACATTCAAACGGGATCTAAAATTATTTCCATACCAAGAGAAGTAGCCCAAAGATTGGTTAGTAAGAACACTAGTGAGGGATAGTGAGTAGATGACATAATGTGATGACATGAGATATCAGTCTGGGGCTTTTAGGGAAAGATCTGGAAACCTAAGTAGGGCAGGAAGATAAATGTCCCACCGCCCTGACTAGTGGTTTAAGAGTGACAGGAGAGAAGAGAGCCACATTTTAGTGGATGTTTAGGGATGATCGATCTCAGAGTGCATGCAGGTTTCCTTCAGAGCAAGAAGATACAAGAACATCCACAGAACAATCTGAGGACACAAGGACTTCTGCCGATGACAGATGCTCAAGAAGGCACGTTGGAACGTTGGAAAGGTTTTTGAAATTGGAAGTCATCAAGTAATGGAGAATGTGCAAAGTTTATGAAGATTTAAAATATGAGAGATAAAGAAAGACTGGGACTTCTTTCTAGTTATTCTGAGAGCCCATAATTCCTCTTCCCTCCTGATATGTAAACTGGGGTAGAGGGGATCATATATTCATAATGTTTAAAATGGGTTAAGCTCATCATTCCAAAGAGAAGCTTTTTATGCACTGTTCACAGTTCTAATAAACCTAAGATTTGGGGAGTATGCAAGTTTTTCTCCCCACCCCCCCACCTCCAATCCAGATTACTGAGAGGGTAGTGGTGGCGCGAGGGCTAAGGATTGGAAATTCTCCTTCTGAAAACAGGAGGGAATCTACAGATATCTCTGTGAGCAAGGAAAGGGTGTGTGTGTGTCCTGTGTCTGTGTGTTTCATTTGTATGTGCATTCACTAAGAATGGAAAACCAGAGCATATGTTCCCCAAAGACTATTACTGTATTTCCCAGGTGATGAGGAATTGTGTGAAAGGAGAGACTTTCTCCCAACAAGACTAAAAGCTAACAGTTTTTAGCCTTCTAGCCCAAAATAGCTGATAATAATGAATCTTCCTCCTACCCCTATGCCTACCTCTGATACTCCACAGAGCCTCCCAGGATGCACGGAATACAGAGAGCAATGGCTTATCTTCCTGTAAACCTCTCTTTATTCTTCCTTCTCACTCAGAAAGGGTGTGAGAGAATGGCCTTCAAGCATGTTCACTACTCATTTCCTCTGTGCAATAATCTGTCAGTTATCAAATCATTACCCCATGCTAAATATCAAAATAATATTTTTAATTTCATACTTTAATATATCGGAGACTTTATTCACAGACATCTGATCCTTTATCTGACCCTTATTAATATGAATACATATATTACATTTAACCCATTGTCACTTTTCTTCACAAGAACACCAAAGGATCGCCTCTACTTTCTCCATTTGTGTCCAACTGCTGCTCTTTCACGCTCTTTTGTAATCCCTGTGGACACTCAGTCCTTTTCTATCCCTTGACTATCACTAGAATATTCTCTAAACTTCTGTAACTTGATTTTGCCATACAACAACCTTAATAACTGTCTGAATTCTCTTACACAATAACCTCCCCCACCCCCATCCCAGCCCTTCCTGGAAGCCCATGTTAATGCATGAGGCAGTACAAAGTTCTTCTAGAATTCTGTCCTCTTAAAAGACAGTAGCCAATGGTAGGTACTTACAACTCACAGAATCAGTACAGCGGAGAAAGTGCTTGTCTTGAGTTCCCAAGATGTGAATATGAAACCCAAACTTCTTTGGGTTCAAAAGGAGAGAGGTGGTGGGATGTAAGCAGTACTGTACAAATTTTACCATGTTGTATAAAAGTTAAATCATCTTTTCTTTTTGAGTCAGAAGCTGCAATATATAGAGAAGCAGCCCACTTAATCTCCCACAATTTCTACCCAGCTGCCAATACTGAAATGCTTCTTGTCCTTTATGTCCTTACCTTTGGCAAGTTGCTAATTTTTCTAAGGCTCATTTTTCTCAACAGTAAAGCTGATTAGTATAAACACAATGTGTGCGTGTGTGTGTGTGTGTGTGTGTGTGTGAGAGAGAGAGAGAGAGGGAGGGAGAGGGAGTGAGACAGAGAGAGAGTTAAACATGCGTGTCATTTGCATGTCACTCACCCAGGTAAGCAGGGGACCAGGAGCTCTGTCCAGGCTGGATTTCAAGGTGCCTTGCTAAGCATGGACATGTGCAAGTTGGTAAATATCTGTGAATGTCTGAAGGTCATGGACCAGAGCAAGATTCCAAGTTTGGGATGAAAGAAGGCCCAGAATACAAGGTTCAGTTTAAACACAGATAAGTATCAAAGACTAATAATTGGATTCAGAGGAAAGGGCTGGCCCTACAAAATGGATATGATGAAATACATAGATTCAGGGAGCAAACCAAGAAACAATGCTGGGAAGCACAAACGGGATTATAAATATACTCAAAGTAAAAGTGGGAGGGATGCTAGGCTTGTTTAGCCAAGAAGGAGAAAGGCACCCCACGCTGAGTCCAGTTACACAAGGATTCCTGATCTAACCAGATGTGGCCCAGACACTTTCGCACCCACAAGAGGATACTTGTCACAAGTGTAGAAACACCAGATCCTTTTGATGACTGGTGAGGAATAACAAGCCTGCCTTCCTAGCCCTAGGAGAGAAACAAAATGATCTTTTTCCATCATTTGGAATAATGTGAAAACTGACTTAAAAGATTTTTCTTTTAAACATTACCACTGGTGTGATATAAATACATATGGTGTTTCATGGCACAGTCGAAATGCGAAAGGATGTTGCAGAGAATGCTCGTTTTCTGAAACGCGCTCTGCACAAAGCTGTCACTCATGTGGCAAAGGAGAATTCCAGGCAGTTTCCGAAGCAGGACTCCTGGTGGGTCTCTCTGTGCCATTGATCTAGTGTCCTCAGTTCTCCTGTGGTTGAGTGAAGCCCAAAGGAAGTGACAGGACCAGAAGCAGCGAAAGGCTTCGATTTAATGTCTTTCCTCTATTTCAGAACTGTCACAAGTTTACCCAGGTCCGAGGTGTTCATAGATAGGCATTTCCTCAGCCCACTCAGGGCTGAGGGAAGCCAGGGGCAGCCTCATCTGGTTTTCTCAGAGTGCCTGACACAAAGCACCCTTATTTTGGGGGGGGGCCCATGAGGTGAAAAAAGATGTGACATGTAGAGATAATTAGTAAGAGGGAATCTGGAATATACATCTATTCATAAAGGATGAATCTCAGGATGTAATAAGGGGTGGTATAACCATGTGGAAAGAAGAAAAAATCTCTAACAATTGAAGTTAGGTTGACATCCGGATCGTATACCAGCTACGGGAAGTTCGCTTTATTTAAACCTCCTAAGTCAGTTTCAGTTTCTTGTCTGTGAAGTGGAGACAGTAACCACCCTTTCTGGAAACTTCTGATAGGCTGAAAAACAAATTGTTTGGCCAAGTATTCCGTGTGCGTACATGCTCAACAAACTCTAGTTTCATTCCCTGCCCTTTGCTCATCATGACTGTGACTGTATGTGACTACAATTTACTCATTTGTAAGGCCCAAAGTTCCTCTGAGTGAGAAAAGGCAACTCTAAACTCAGGGTTTCTCATATAAGAAAAGGAGTTGTCACAGTGCCTCCCTCTTTGCATAGAATGTCAACTGTTGCTCCCTCCTATTTAAATAAGACTCAGCTCCTCTTCTATAAAATATTCCTCGCTTCCGTCCTCAACTTTCAGTGAATCATTTCTTCCTCTGCAGACCCTGCTGTTTGCTCATGTACCTTTGGTTTCTGATCCCATATTGCCCTGCATTAGAGTTATCTCACTGGTTTTCAGTAGGGCATCCCAGCTTCCTTAAATGGTCTTTTGTGATGACTCTCTGAACTATTGCTCCTCTTAAATCTAATTCTGATAACAATTATTATTAAAATTGACTCTGTCTGTGTGCTAACAGCTAAGTCGCTTCAGTTACATCCTACTGTTTGCGACCCCATGGACTGTAGCCCACCAGGCTTCTCTGTCCATGGGGTTCTCCAGACAAGAATACTGGAGTGGATTGCATGCCCTCTTCCAGGGGATCTTCCCAACCCAGGGGTCAAACCTGAATCTCTTCCATCTCCTGTATTGGCAGGGGGCTTCTTCATCACTAGAGCCACCTGGGAAGCCACGGCTGATTCACATTGTTGTAGGGAAGAAACCCATACAACATTGTCAAGCAATTATCCTCCAAATAAAAATACAGAAAAAAAAAACTGATTATATTCTAAGAAGGGTTCTAAGTGTTTTAATTGAAAGAGAGCATTTAATCCTCACAATGACTCAAGCAGTTGGGGAGTATTCTGGGTTATCCCAATTTTCCAGATGAGGAAACTGAGGTTCTCAGAGGTTAGGTCAGTTGTCCACGGCCACGTGGCAGAAACATGGAATCGGCATTCAAGCTCAGATGGACTGCTTCCAGAAGCCAAGTGGGTAACCACTATCTGGTGACATAGCATGTTGATTTAGAACATAGGCCATCCCTTCCCCTCTCTGTTGGGCTGCAGCTGAGGCTCTCAGGCAGAGTGACAGCATGGGAACATGAGCGCAGAGTAGAGAATGTGTCTTTCAGAACCGAGCGCATCAGCAGAGGTATTTAAATTAAACTGTCATGTTTCCTCCCACACGCAACACAAGGATTTGAGTCATCTTTCAGGAGTAGCAGCGTGAGGCTGAGGGTAAACTGCCTCCTGCAGCACTAATTTGGATGGCAGTCCCCAGCCCAAATCTACATCTCTCCACAAATCAAGGTGGATACCATCTGTGCTGGGAGACAAATGATGTCAAACATCTGCTGAAAAACAGATTGTAGCAAGCCAAACTTACAAACAAGCTCAGGCACAGATATCTTAGTTACCTTGGTGGTGGGAGCCTCATGGGTCTCAACTGGGGTCTTCTTTCAAATAACAAGAAAATTCTTCTACAGGAGATCATCTAGGCAAGGTGAGTGGGATGCAGAGAGAAGGAAGGGCAAAAAGAGCAGACCTGGAAGTTAGCTTTCCTGGGTTTCAGGGACTATACACTGTCAAGCAGTTTACAGATGTTATTATTTTTAACTCTTTCTCTTTCTCTGTCATACATCTGTGTGTGTTTGTATATGTGTTCAAATTGCATATATACTGCATATATACATACATATTGATATATATATATATATATAATTTCCTTGAATATATTCAATAATCAAGGCAAGAGATTATTTTGTATGAAACATTATAATTCCCCCACTACTTCAAAGAAATCCAATAAGTAAATTTACAGTGAAGATTCTTGATAAAAATTATGAGTGAACACCAGACCCTGAGGAACTCAACCCACAAGCACCAGTGCAATTTTGTGTGTGTGTGTGTGTGTGTGTGTGTGTGTGTGTGTGTATCAACTTTCCATTAAGACAAATAAGACTCATAAAAGTTTGGGGCTTCCTAGGTGGCACTAATGGTAATGAACATGCCTGCCAATGCAGGAGACATAAGAGACACAGGTTCAATCCCTGGGTTGGGAAGATCCCCTGGAGGAGGACACAGCAACCCACTCCAGTATTCTTGCCTGGAAAATCCCATGGACAGAGGAGCCTGGTAGGCTACAGTCCGTAGGGTCACAAAGGTTCGGACATGAATGAAGTGATTTAACATGCCATAAAAGATTAAAAACTTGCCTAAGGTAAGGTGGGCAGAACCAGAGAAGGATTCAGACTCAAGTTCAAGTCCTCCTGATCCTCTAGCTTGTTCTCTTCCTGCCTCACTTCAAGCAATGGCTTTCATAAGGGCTTGTTATATTTTATTCGTTCATAGGGCAAAAATGATTGTGTACCTAATAAGCTCCAGTACTGTTCTATGAACAAGGGATCAAACAGAACACTAAATAGAGACAGTCCTTAGACTCATGGAGAGGATGGGAAACAAACAAACAAACAAAAATTGGCGTATCTGGTGTTGATAACAGCCATGAAGAAAAAATAAAGCATAATTTAGTAGACAGCAATTGAGACATCCCGTTTTCAAAGAGGTTGTCATGGAAAGTCCCTGATAGCACGGCACTGGGCACAGAGTGGAAGGATGCATTTCTAGAAGTGTATGTGAGCCACACTAATTTGAGCATGATAAGAGCATTTTACCCACAAGAAGCAAAGACTCTAAGAGTGGATATGTTTCATATGTTTGAGCTAGCTCTTTCCTAGGAAGAACAAAGGGGCTATTGAACCCAGAGCACAGTGAGAGAGGGAGAAGCAGTAAAATTTAGGATAAATTGATATTTGAGGTCAAATAAAGTAGGGCCTTATAAGCCATGAGTTGGAAATTACTTTCAGTACAAGGGGAGGCTACTGCTTTTGAATAGGCAAGTTGCACGATATGACTTAAGTTTACCACTACTGTATAGAAAATAAACTATTGTCGGGGTGTGGGGTGAAGGTGAAAGCAGGAACACCAGGTGGGAGACATCTGAAATAATCTAGGTAAGAGATTGTGGTAGAATATTCCAGAGTTAGAGACGTTGGGTGATGTGAAGTGCTTAAAACCAGGATGTGTTTAAAGATGAGAGTCTAAGAATCGGGGCTTCCTTGGTGGCTCAGTGGTAAAGAATCCGCCTGCCAATGCGGGTTTGATTCCTGATTCGGGAAGATCTCACATGCTGCGAAGCAATTAAGCCTCTTGTGCCACGACTGTTGAGCCTGTTCTCGAGAGCCCCAGAGCTGCGACTTCTGAAGCCTGCGTGCCCTAGAACCTGTCCTCCACGACAAGAGAAGCCATTGCAATGAGAAGTCTGTGCACTGCCATTAGAGAGTAGCCCCTGCTTGTCACAACTACAGAAAAGCCCACACAGCCAAAAGATTTAGTAGAGCCAAAAATAAACAAATAAAGAAAATTTTTAAAAAGAGTAAGAATTCATGGGCACACTGTTTGCATGACCTGAGAGAAAGAGAGGAGCAAGTAAAAACAAAAATTATTTAAGCAACTAAAACAAAGGACCCTCCATTACTGAGACGGGGAAACCGAAGGATTAGCAGTTATGCGGGCAGAATCAAGAGTCTGAGGGGCCTGCTAAATTTCTCTTCTGCTTCTGTTAGGTCCTTGCCATCCCTGTCCTTATTGTACCCATCTTTGCATGAAATGTTCTCCTTGGTATCTCCAATTTTCTTCAAGAGATCTCTAGTCTTTCCCATTCTATTGTTTTCATCTATGTTTTTGAATCATTCACTTAAGAACGCTTTCTCTCTCCTTGATGTTCCATGAAACTCTGAATTCAGTTGGGTGTATCTTTCCCTTTCACTTTTTTTCTTTTCTCAGGTATTCGTAAGGCCTTCCTCAGACAGTCATTTTGCCTTCTTGCATTTTTTTCTTTAGGATGGTTTTTGTTACTGCCTCTGTACAGTGTCACCTCTGTCCATAGCTCTTCAGGCACTCGGTCTATCAGATCGAATCCCTTGAATCTAGTTGTAACTTCCACTGTATAATTGTAAGGGATTTGATTTAGGTCATACCTGGATGGCCTAATGTTTTTCCTTACTTTCTTCAATTTAAGCCTGAATTTTGCAATAACGTGCTGATGATCAGAGCCACAGTCAGCTCCCAGTCTTGTTTTTGCTGACTGTATAGAGCTTCTCCATCTTTGGCTGCAAAGAATATAATCAATCTGATTTCCATATTGACCATCTGGTGATGTCCATGTGTAGAGTCTTCTCTTGTGTTGTTGGAAGAGGATGTTTGCTATGACCAGTGCGTTCTCTTGGCAAAACTCTTTTTGCCTTTGCCCTGCTTCATTTTGTACTCTGAGGCCAAATCTGCCTGTTATGTACTATTTTGTATTTCCCCACAATACTTTCTTAATTAAGAGTGTCCTTTACATTTAGTTTCCAAATACATGAAATTTTTAAAGTACTTTTTATATTAATTTCTCATTTTGATATTAATTTCTCATTTTAATGCTTTCTTCTCTGCAATCACCTGCTGTGTTTTTTCAGTCTTCTAACTTTATTGAGATTTTTCAATGGCTAAGTCAAAGATCTCCCTTGGTAAATGTTACACTGCACTTGAAAATATGTGGCTTATTTTCAAATATCTTTTGATATTGATTTCTAACATAATTCCATAGTGATAAGAGAATAGATTCAGTAGGATTTTAATACCTTTAAACCATGAAATTTTTGAATCTTGTTTTATGTCCCTGGATATGTTCGATTGTCTCTAGATTATAGTGTACGGGAACTTTGAATAGAATTTGTATCATACTACTGTGTTAAAATTGTATAAATCTGAATTATGTTGAATTGGCTCATGGTATTTTTAGGTCTGCTCTATCCTTCTACTTTTCTGTATATTCATTCTATTAATTTTGAGAATTTGATACTGAAATTCCATCTAAAAATCTCAATTTATCTACTTAAAAATAATTGTAATATATGTTGGGATTCCCTGGTGGCTCAGAGGGTAAAGAGTCTGCCTGCAATGTGGGAGACCTGAGTTTGATCCCTGGGTTGGGAAGATCCCCTGGAGAAGAAAATGGCAACCCACTCCAGTAGTCTTGCCTGGAAAATACCATGGACAGAGGAGCCTGGTGGGCTACAGTCCATGGGGTCACAAAGAGTCAGACACGACTGAGCAACTTCACTTTTACTTCATATGTAACTTTGTTCTGTATTTTCCAAGTCTCCTGTAAATGTGTTACTGTACTTTCATAATTTAAAAAATGAAAAAGGAAGAGGAAAAAAAATCTCCTTTAGTCCATTCACCAGAGATGTTACAAACAGAATACATTTAACAAAATGAAAAACCCAGAGTTGGTAATTATGTAATCAGGGAGATTACAGGGGACAGTTAAACCACATTGCTTTCTCAATTTCCTCTCAAAATATATAGTCTGTGGGGAGCAAATTCTCCTTACGCAATTGTTAATCAAACTCTTCCAGATTCTTTAAGTAAATCAGTCAATGCTCTAAAAAGGCAAAGAATTATCAATTAAATATCTCAGGAAGAAACTGGAAGGATGAAACCATTGCAGGAAACTTGAACATATTTGATTAATTTGTTCTTGCAAGGAATATTGTTGAGCCTTGGATTATGCAAAAAGACATATTTTGGTACAGAAAATATAGTAATGAAAAAATCATAAACATCTTCTTCCTTCATGAAGCACTTTGCTTCCTTGAAGAGGAAAGGTAAAATATGTGTAATTTGGAAGTAAATAAGATAATCTCAGATGGTAGTAAGTGATACAGAAAATAGGTTATGGGATACAGAATGTCTGGTGTAGGTGGTGGGGGTTACAGATGGTGGAAGAGACATTTGAGCTGTGACATGAATCAACAGGAAAATCTGGACACGTGTTAATCAAAGGATGCAGTGACATGTGTACCAGTTAATCAGCTCTCTTTAGTATATGGGGAGAAGCAGCTAAATATTTCCTCATAAGAATCAGGCTACTATTTCCATGTGGGAAATAATGTGAGAAAAATGAATCTTTATAAGAAACATTGGTCTTTTATATCTTTAAATATTCTCCAAGAAAATGTGTTTTATACTTTACGAGACTACATCCATAATCTACATACTGTGTACATTTTCAAATAGACTAGAATCTCCTATTACAACTGCTTTCATTTGATGAAAACATACAACATCTGGCCAGATGATGCATGTCCTATCACATTTGAGACCAGATCTGAACAAATATTCATTAAGCTTTTAAAAATCCATAAAGAAGCTATTAAAAAGCAATTGGATTTTTATAGCTGGTATTCAAAGTTAACAGATAAGCAGTTGGAAAGAGAAAGTGCTGTTGAAAAACGGAAAACAACTGTACAGAAGTAAGATGGTCTGGACTTGGTTTTGTACCTCACTGGTTGTACAGACTTGAGAACATCTTGCACTTCTCTGATTGTGTATGTCCTCATCTTAAAGGAAAATAATGGAGTAATATCTCTAAAATTCTGCCTCTAAAATTTTATGAAAATATAATTTGTTTAACACAAACTCAGAGCCAATCCTTTCCCTTTTTTTCTTACCCACAGTCTCCAAACTCACCTATTCCTGCTGTTTTTCTATTTTCATTACAAGGGCCTATTACTTTTTGAATAGCTTCTTTGAAATGAATAAATAAAGTCAATTCAAATCACAAGGTTAGCGTCTTGAAAATGTTCTTCTCTCCAGTAAATTGAATGTATGGTTTTTATGCACTAGACACATTTCCCTCCTCATACTTGGAAATCCTTTTATGTTTTGCGGTCTCTCAAGCATTTTTAAAAAACCATCCATTCAAACTGGGACTGTTCTGGCTTGTCTTACGTTTCCAAGAATATACAGTTATTCTAGAAGGCTTTGATTTAATTCGCAGGGATTTCCAGATCTATTCAGGAAAACTCAATAATGTCTTTGCCTTAGAGAATATTTAGAGTAAAGATGTAAAGACCAGCGTCTCTCATAAAGATTCATTTCTCTGAGATTATTTTCCATATGGGAATGATAGTATCAGTCTCACAAGAAAATATTTCATCTTTTAATATAAGTTTGCTGCTTCTCCTCAAGCATTAAAAAAAGACAATTAATTGAGATGCATATTAAAAGGAGAAAAGTGGTAGAATTCTGAACCCAGAATCAAAAGAAATAGTCTTACTCTTTTACATACCTCATCTGAGAATTTGAAAGACTTGGTTTATTTAACTTTCAAACACAGAGGATGAAAAAATAATAATGCCAAACATATTTGAGTTCTTACCACATAGTTTGACAGTGCAGTAGATTTGATCCCTGGAGTGGGTTTGATCCCTGGATTGGGAAGATTCTTTGGAGAAGGGAATGGCAACCCACTCCAGTATTCTTGCCTGGAGAATCCCATGGACAGAGGAGCCTGGTGGGCTATAGTCCACGTTGTCACAAAGAGTCGGACACGACTGAGCGACTAACACTTTCACTTTCACCAAATGGGCTCGGTGACAAGCGTGTCAGGTATAACATCTCATTTAGTTATTCATAATTCTGCTACGTAGATACTCTCTTTTCAAAGGCAAAAAGTCTAAAGTTTGAAAAGAAAGAAAGCTCAAGGTCCCAGGGACTATTGATCTTTACACGACTGTTGGATCTTCTCTTAGTATCACCATATTATAAATGCTGATTTCTATCTTCACAAGCTAGAAACAACATGCTTAACGTACAATGAGCTGTGCTGTGCTTAGTCACTCAGTCGTGTCCGACTCTTTGCAACCCCATGGGCTGTAGCCCGCCAGGCTCCTCTGTCCATGGGGATTCTCCAGGCAACAGTACTGGTGTGGGTTGCCATGCCCTTCTCCAGGGGATCTTCTCATCCCAGGGATCAAGCCCAGGTCTCCCGCATAGCAGGCAGATTCTTTACTGAGTCACCAGGGAAGCCCATGGTACAATAAATGGTTTAAAATAATTATGCCTATTCAAATAAAAATGATGGAGATGATAAAGATAGATACGATTTAAATGATGGCACTGAATTTGTCAGCCTCAGAATGAACCCTATGGGGGAAATGATGTTTACAAAATTCAATAATATAAAGCAGCTGAGGTATATATTTAGTCAATTTAATATTTAGTTAATTAGAAACTCTTGTTAAAACTCACACCTGGTGGAAAACATATAATTTCTGGGGATCTGCCAAGGGTCTGAAGGCCACTGAAAAGTGATAGAAATATTAGAGGTCAAATATGTTTCCCCAAGTTTAAGCATTTTTAAGGTATCCCGAAGGAATCAAAGTAATTGTTAGGACAGTGGAAGATGTCAAAAATTTTTGAGAGGTCCATGCATTATGACTATCCACTGAATGTCCAAAATGGTTGTGAGGCCAGGAAGGTTTGTTCTCACATAGTGGTCTCCAACGTTTTTGGCACTCGTGACCAGTTTTACGGAAGATAGTTTTTTCACGGACCAGGGTGGGGAATGTTATTGGGATGATTCAAGCTCATTACATTTATTGTGCACTTTATTTCTATTATTATTACATCAACTCCACCTCAGATCATCAGGCATTAGATCCTGGAGGTTGGGGACCCCTGTTTCTATAGGCAAGTACTGAGAGGCTGTCTGGCATATGACATGGTTGCCCCCTGTCTTTACTGTGGATTCCATGAATGCAAAGAGAACTCTGCTAGGATATAAGAGAGGAAATTATGAACAGCATGGTTATGGACTGCATGCTCGTGAACCCCTAAAATGTAGGTGTTGAAATTCTAACCTTCTGTGTGGCTGTCTTTGGAGGTAGAGCCTCAATGGAGGTAGTTAAGGTTAAATGAGGTCATAAAGGTGGGGCCCAGACTGGACAGGATTTGTGTCATATAATTAGAGACACCAGGAGCCTGCTCTCTCCACTCATACATACTAAGGACCAGGCTAGACCAGAAAGGCAGTCACCATCTCCAAGTCAAGAAGAGAGCCTGTAACAGAAGCCGGCCCTACCCAGGACTTGAGCTAGGACTTAGCCTCCAGAATGGCGAGAAATGTTGGTTTAGCCACAGTCTGGGATATTTTGTTATAGCAGCCCAAGAGACTAATACAGACATAAAGAAGAGCTTTTTCAATCATCCCGTGAATTCCAGTAGCTCTGTGAGCTTGAGAGACTTGAAAGGAAGGACGGAAGCAAGCTAAAAACAAGAAAATTAACAGAAAGATCCCAAAGGGGCAGAGAAGATACACAATCTTTGTAAACTATTTGGGTAGTGAATTATCTGGCAGTGGAGTGTGAAGGTGTGAAAGATAAAAAGGATGTCTGCTTCACTGGATTTATACTTCAAGTCTAAAGCGCTTCCCTTCCAGGACTGAATCACAAAGTTAGGCATGGGATCACCTACACAGAATCACTTGGTAGCTTCAAAACACGTTTTACAAGAAAAAGATAGAATTTGTTTCTAATTCTGAAAGGTTTATTTCAGAAATCTTTTCCTGATCACTTTAATCTACATGATTTTTTTCATTTCAACATCCATCTCTATGCCTTATGAGAGGAGCCTTTATTAGTGTTCTTGGCACTTTCAAGTGTTTATAGTTCAGGAAATGCATGAAGCTATGACTAGGTGTGTCCTTTTGCTTTTTTCACCAACCCAACGTGCCACATGAGCTCTGACCAATCATATTTAATGGCTTTTAACTTACAGTAATTTTTAAGAATTTGATAATGATTTCTGCTTAGGGTAATTTTTACATATTTCAAGACTGCTTCTTCTCATCTTCTACTGGTGATTCTACTCCTTGAACACACAAGCTCATTCTGCTGGGCCTCTCAGATCTATCCTGCAGGCCTCGTACATGTTTTCTCATTTTTAACATGGCTTTATACAGTTTTGCTTTATATATTAAGATATTTCTTCCAGCACATCTTTCAGGCCAGGAGTCTACCACTGAAAATCATGGTTTTCTTTCCAGATTTATATTATGGGACATGATGCAACCCACAACAAAAGCTGTTTTTTTTTTTTTTTTTTTCTTCCCAAAAGGCATCTGATTCAGAAACTCAATCTATAAAACAGGTAAAATCGAGCAGATCTGGTCGAATGAAGGTGGGGGCAAAGCACAGCTGACACTGAATCTACCTTACCCGCGCAAACAGCCACTGAAATTCCCCCAGGCACTTGTTCATTGTTCAGTCACCCAGTCATGTCCAACTCTTTGCGACCCCATGGAATGCAGCATGACAGGCCTCCCTGTCCCTCATCATCTCTCCAAGTTTGCCCAGGTTCATATCCATTGCATTGGTGAGGCCATCCAGCCATCTCATCCTGTGATGCTCTCTTCTCCTTCTGCCCTCAATCTTTCCCAGCATCAGGGATTTTTCCCCAGGCACTTGCATCCTCCTCAAAGCACAGTTTAAAAATGGTTATTGGACAGCCCCATTTTTGAATGGGGCTGTCTGCTAAACCATTGTATGTGAAAGCCAACATTTATTTTAATAATCTGACTTTCCTAGGCATTTCAACCATGTACACATTTCTTGTTACTATTACACATAACGTGGTGCTAAGCAAATGTATAGCTAAGTTTTGTGCTCATTATTGATAATTTCTTTAGTGATATTTCCTAAAAATTGAAAGGATTTTAAGCACTTAAGAATATTATCACATGATACTACATTGTATGCACTCAAAAAATGAAAGCTGTTCCAATTAATTCTCTTCCCAGCTTTACACCATGTACTCAGTTCTGGACATTCATCACAGAACACTGTGTCTCAAGATGGAGTCATTTTTTCCTAAATTAAAGTGGAAGAAAACTACTGGCCCCGCAGAAGGCCTGCAATACCCCACCCCAAAGTCAGAGTCTAGTTTCACTTAAAAGAAAAGTGGACTTGAATCATTGAGAGGAGATAAATTAGGAGAGAAAGAGCCCATGAGTATACAGCTTATAGTCCCATTGAGGCTCTGTATTTGTCTCTTAGGGCTACAAAAAATTACCACAAACTAGATTGAACATCAACTAGGTGTTCAAGCTGGTTTTAGAAAAGGCAGAGGAACCAGAGATCAAATTGCCAACATTCGCTGGATCATCGAAAAAGCAAGAGAGTACCAGAAAAACATCTATTTTGGCTTTATTGACTATGCCAAAGCCTTTGACTGTGTGGATCACAATAAACTGTGGAAAATTCTGAAAGAGATGGGAATACCAGACCACCTGACCTGCCTCTTGAGAAACCTGTATGCAGGTCAGGAAGCAACAGTTAGAACTGGACATGAAACAGCAGACTGGTTCCAAATAGGAAAAGGAGCACGTCACGGCTGTATATTGTCACTCTGCTTATTTAACTTATATGCAGAGTACATCATGAGAAACGCTGGGCTGGAGGAAGCACAAGCTGGAATCAAGACTGCCAGGAGAAATATCAATAACCTTAGATATTCAGATGACACCACCCTATGGCAGAAAGTAAAGAAGAACTAAAGAGCTTCTTGATGAAAGTGAAAGAGGAGAGTGAAAAAGGTGGCTTAAAGCTCAACATTCAGAAAACTATAATCATGGCAACTGGTCCCATCACTTCATGGGAAATAGATGGGGAAACAGTGTCAGACTTTATTTTGGGGGCTCCAAAATCACTGCAGATGGTGATTGCAGCCATGAAATTAAAAGATGGTTACTCCTTGGAAGGAAAGTTACGACTAACCTAGACAGCATATTAAAAAGCAGAGACATTACTTTGTCAACAAAGGTCCATCTAGTCAAGGCTATGGTTTTTCCAGTGGTCATGTATTGATGTGAGAGTTGGACTATAAAGAAAGCTGAGCACCTAAGAATTGATGCTTTTGAACTGTGGTGTTGGAGAAGACTCTTGAGGGTCTCTTGGACTGCAAGGAGATCCAACCAGTCCATCCTAAAGGAGATCAGTCCTGGGTGTTCATTGGAAGGACTGATGTTGAAGATGAAACTCCAATACTTTGGCCACCTGATGTGAAGAGCTTACTCATTTGAAAAGACCCTGATGCTGGGAAAGACTGAAGGCAGGAGGAGAAGGGGACGACAGAGGATGAGATAGTTAGATGGCATCACTGACTCAATGGACATGAGTTTGGGTAAACTCCGGGAGTTGGTGATGGACAGGGAGGCCTGGCGTGCTGTGGTTCATGGGGTCACAAAGAGTCGGACAAGACTGAGAGACTGAAATGAAGTGGCTAAAACAAGAACCATATATTGTCTCACAGGTCTGGAGGATATAACTTCAAAATCAAGGTGCTGGCAGGACCACGCTGCCTCTGAAGACCTTAGGGGAGAATCCTCCTTGCTTCTTCCTAGCATTTGGTGCTGGTCAGCAATCCTTAGTACTCTTTGGCCTGTAGCTACATCATTTTGGTCTCTGCCTCATTCAAACAATGGCCTACTCCCCTCTGTGTCTGCAAATATCTCTGTCCTTACAAGGACATCAGCCATTGGATTTGGGGCCCACACAATTTTGCATGACCTCATTTTAACTTGATTACACCTGCTAAGACCCTATTTCCAATTAAGATCACATTCACAGATATGAAGAATTTGGAGTTGAGTGTATTTTGGAAGGAACACAATTTATCCTCTAACGGGCCTTAAGTGAATTCTGGAAAAAGGTAGTTCTTAGGTTAGGGGCTGTTCTGAAGAGAAGTCCAGGGGAGTACCTAAGACTAACCTGGCCTTCTTTAGCTTCATGCAGTGTGCCCTCTCCAAGTGACATCCTGGGCTGAAACTCTGTGTGTGTGTGTGTGTGAAATGGAGCCACCTGCCACCCATTTTCTGCATCAGAAAGATACACACACAATTAAAAGAAAACTCTGCATTGTCAGAGAAACTAATTGCATCCAGAGATGAGGTGGGATTCTGCACTGTACTCTTTGCAATCGCTGGGCTATTTCAGTCACAAGAGGTTCAGTGCAGAGAGAAGAGTGGCATGTGCCCATTAAGATAAGTGGCACGTTTAATTACAGGCTCAGAAACAAAGGTTTCAGAACATTCTGTGATGGAGTACATCACATTTCCTACACCTTTCATTACAAATACAGATCCTAAATCAGTCAAGATAGTCCTTTTACAGTGAGATCACGCGAGATTCTCCATCTCACTAAACTTTCTTTCCTGCACAGGTTTTAGTAGTGCTGCGGCTGGTAAAGTCAGAGAATACCAGTTTTTTCTTGAAGCAGCACATATTTATTGAGCAACAGCTATGTGCCAGGTCCCACTCTCAGTTTCTTAAGATACATCAGGAAAACAAAAAGCAGCTGAAATCCTCAGTTCAAAAATTAAGAAGGAATGGACTGCTGCCAACAACCACTTGAGCATGGAAACAATATAATGCCATGATTATAGTTTTCTGAATGTTGAGCTTTAAGCCACCTTTTTCACTCTCCTCTTTCACTTTCATCAAGAAGCTCTTTAGTTCTTCTTTACTTTCTGCCATAGGGTGGTGTCATCTGAATATCTAAGGTTATTGATATTTCTCCTGGCAGTCTTGATTCCAGCTTGTGCTTCCTCCAGCCCAGCGTTTCTCATGATGTACTCTGCATCATGTACATCTGCATCTGTTAGAGGATAAATTGCTGTCCTGATGCTTACATTCTACTCACATCTTCACTGACTATATATCTGCTTCTGCTGTTAATTTTGGATGCCAAACCTACTTACGGGTAGTTGAATTTTTTAACATTTTTTTTTACGTGGACCATTTTCAAAGTCGTTACAGAATTTGTTACAATACTGCTTCTGTTTTAGTTTTTTTCTTTTTTGGGGGGGTGGGGCCCGAGGCATAGAATCTTAGCTCCCTGACTAGGGATTGAACCCGCACCGCCTGCATTAGAAGGCAAAGTCATAACCACTGGACTACCAGGGAAGTCCGTACATTTTTGAGTGAGTAAGTGTTACTTGCTCAGCTGTGTCTGACTCTTTGTGACCCTATGGACTGTAGCCTGCCAGGCTCCTACGTCCATGGGATTATCCCGGCAAGAATACTGGAGTAGATTGCCATTTTCTTCTCCAGGGGATCTTCCTGACCCAGAAATCGAACCCACATCTCCTGAGTCTCCTGCAATGCAGGTGGATTCTTTACCCACTGAATCACTGGGGAAGCCTGAATTTTTAACTGGAATCAAAATGTGTAAGGATGAAAATGTTTCGTGTTGGAAAAGTCGAACACCTTTTTTCTTTTCTTCTTTCTTCTATCTTTTCTTTCATTGTTTTAACTTTAGAATCTCAACAGTTGTATGTGTTATAACCAAGATAAACTGACTAAAGTGTTTGCCTTCCTGGTATCTCCCAGTAAGCCTTGATGGAATGCTCCCTTCCTGATGCTCAACTTTAAAGGCATCTCCTCCAGCTACTTTAGTGACTCCCTACTTAAGGTGTTAGCAGTAGTGGAAAATATTCATAGATTTATATTCTTTGATTTTTCCAGTCAGAAAGGAAAAACCTGGACAGACTAGCGTGCATATACTGCAATGTGACGTTTTATTGAATTTTCTCTTATATGGCACTCTATTTTAATGCTGTTTGTGAGCCCTGTATCTCTAGCTCTGATAGTAAATTCTGTGAAGTCAAAAAAAAACACTTCTTTTGCTATCCCTCCACTTCTCACTGTAAGACCTGCCTCAGCCATACAGTAGATATCCAAAAAATACTTTTAGAGAGTACTATTTTCCATTTGACAATTCTTATAATCTTGTAATTATGGATATTTCATCAAGTGCATATATTTAGTTTGTGGTCATAGTCAACAGCATGAAAGGATGAACTTTAAACTAGGATATCAAACATCTATGAAACATTCTCTTCTTATCCCATGCTAAACACAGTGTGTCTGACTTTTATAATGCTCATAATTAGCACAAGAATTTTAGGTATGAAGAGAACTCTAATTTGCAAATCTCAGCCTAACTATCCTCCATTAAATGCTTGTATCTCCTTGTTTCAAACTTATATTTGAGTTGTGCCTGTGTTCATGTTTAGTTCAAATGTGGCTTTAATTGTCAACAATGTTTGCTTTATCCCAAGTCAAAAAGCTGCCTCTTTACAACTATCACTAATAAATCTTAGTGCTGGTAAGTAGTTTCAACACATGTGATGGACAGATTCTAAGGTGATTGCTATGATCCCTATTTCCTAGTATTCATTTCTTCCTTTAAGCATGGTGGACCCTGTGATTTGCCTCTAACCAACAGACTATAGCAAAAGTGACAGAATATACATGATTATGTATAGATGATTACGTTACATAAGATTGTAACACTTATGTTGCAAGGAAAGTCTCTTTCTCTTGCTGGCTTTAAGGAAATAAGCTACTATGTTGGTAATGTCCATATGGCAAAAAACTGATAGCAGTCTCAGGAAAAAAAAACTGTTAGCGAGAAATTGAGGACCTCAGTTCAAAAATTAAGAAGGAATGGACTGCTGCCAACAACCCCTTGAGCATGGAAACAAATCCTATTCTTCATTCAAGCTTTTGATGATAACTCATGCCCAGCCAACATCTTGATCGAAGCTTTAGGAGATCCTAAAGCAAAAGATCCAGCTAAATTGTACTCAGGCTTTGGACTTATATAAAACTGTGAAATAATTAATATATGTTTCTTAAGTCACAAAGCTTGTGGTATTAATAGACAACTCACACGTTGCATATCCCAACTCTGAGCATTTTAAACTTCCTGGATTACTAAGATTAAGAAGGATTCTGAAAACGTATTTGGATCCACCAAGAATAACTGTCATAAGGTATTAGTGAGGTTGTAGTGAACATATTTATGAGAAGTATATTTAATGCTTCAGCTCCATTCCACTCTAATCTACACTCTGTGAGATCAGAAACAACAAATGTTTCCACATATCAGCTCCTATCCTAAGATCAGTACCGTAGGCTGAAGGACTCAAAGTCGGTGGTGAGGAAATGGACATGGATGAAACAGGCTTATGTAAAAATTATATGAAGAATTGTGCCTGCAGCAAACTGTCCCAGGCTAAAGGACTCAGTGGTTCCTAGGCTAAAGAAAACGGTGTCTGTGGAAGACGCTGGTCCAGAGTTTCCATATCTAACCATGTTTCAACAGAAGCTGAATTTCTCAATTTTTATGTAATATGTTTCACTTTTTTAAACACTAATTTTTATGCAAAACTATTATATTAATTTCCTCACCATATTCATTGCACTATTGTTGAATCACATGCTGCTATGGATGTGCTTTATCTAGAGTTCATAGTTTGACCCATTATGTAATATTAGTAACAAATGCCATTTCATTTCCACCCATTTGAAAGGCAACTACGGTATAATTATCCATCACCTAGATTTTTTCCCAGGCTTATGAATTAAGAGGTAGAATGAATATCTGAAGATGAAATACATGGGATGCATTATATTGGGTTGATGATATTGAAGGCAAGACTCTGCCCTCAACTAGTTTTGTGCAGCTACTTGCATTATTGGTGGGAGGTGCTTATGAATGTTCGTCCAATGAGCTGTTGAAACAGAAATCATGATATGTACATGGTAGTTTATAATCTATACTAAAGTCTTCCTTTTTTTCAGTGATGACCAAAACAGTCTAATTAAATGAACTCATTATTATCTAGACAGTTCTGAATAATTCATTACATCTCTAGTTTGTCAGCAATGTTGAAGAAGTACAAGCTCTAGCATGAACTTTGAGGATCAGTAAGGAAATATAGTATGTTTTTGCCCTCAGAAAGCTTATACTTTAGTGGAGACAATAAATAAAAGTCAAACAACTATAAGTGAGTTACTGATTTTTCCTATAATCTGACCTCAGAAGAATTTTGATAGAAAACAGTTCATTCTCTCTCATTGTTCCTACAAATGAATTCTGTGGATAACTGTTATTATTCTAGTGGATTAAATATTTGAGTGGTCCCAAAGGCCTTTTGGTAGCCAGCTAATGAATAAATTGTTCTTTAACTTTGGCATACACACCAGAAATATACAAATACCTAATGCTGGTAGATCTAGCCTTGGCCCAACTTTGCAAGTTCTTAATAGAAGTTCTAGCACAATCCTCTGCAATGTGGGGAAACTTGGTACTCTTGTTTTATTGATCTTTGGTACACCTGCTAAAGCCACAGGAAAAGTTGTATTTACCATTCTGTTGCCAATGCAATGAAGACAAATGTGAAAATAAGTGAAGTTTTAAAATGAAAAATTATTTAATGTGAGAGGAGAGAGTTTATCTGGATTCATCTAGGCAAACAATGAAATTATACTCGATGGAGCACTTAAAGTACACACTGCATCTCTTAAATCTCACAACAATCCTATGAAATTTTAAAATGGAATTTACAATAGCTGAGTAAGATTGACTGTGTTTCAACCCCTACCTACTACAAATTGATGTATAATCTTAGGATAGTGTTGAGCCTCTCAGAGAGTCATCTGTACAATTTCTTCATCTATTTAAATGAAGATAATGATTATATTATCCTCATAATATAATAAATGATTAATATATTTATAATAAATGATAAATATTTAATAATTATCATAATAAAAGATAATTATTATTGACACAAGACATTAATCTTCACAATAAATGATTAATCTATTCAGGCATTATTCTATACATTTTACATGGATTATTTCATTTAAAACTCACCATAACCTTGTAAGATGACACTACCGTCATTATGCAAACTTTATAATAAATGCATGCATGCTCAGTCATACCTGACTCTTTGCAACTCTCGCACTATAGCCCACCAGGTTCCTCTGTCTATGGGGTTTTCCAGGCAAAAATACTGGAGTGGGTTGCCATTTCCTCCTCTAGGGGATCTTCCCGACCCAGGTATCAAACCCCATCTCATGAGTCTCCTGCACTACTGTCAGATTCCTTACCATTAGAGCCATCAAGGAAGCTCCATATGCCAACTTTGCTAAGGAAGAAAATGAAGATCATTGTGGATAAGTTAGTAGTCACCAAGATATCACAGTTATTCAGGCCTCAGAAGTTTGTTTCTAAAGCCAACGATCTTAAATATTTTAGCATATTCATCACCTACTGTATTAACACATATATATAGAATCCAGAAAAATGGTACTGATAAACTTATTTGCAGGACAGGAATGGAGATACAGATGTAAAGGACAGACTTGTGGACACACCAGGGGAAGGAGAGGGTGGGGTAAATGGAGAGAGTAGCATTCACATATATACTCTACCATGTGTAGAATGGATAGCTGGTAGGAAGCTTCTGTTAGCACAGGATGCTCAGCCCAGTGCTCTGAGGTAGCCTAGAGGGGTGGGATGCGGGTTGGGGTGGGAGAGACCTTTCAGAGGGAGGGGATATATGTAAACTTATGGCTGGTTTGGGCTTCCCTGGTGGCTCAGATGGTAAAGAATATGTCTGCAATGTGGGAGACATGGGTTCGATTCCTGGGTTGAGAAGATCCCCCGGAAAAGGGAATGGCCACCCATTCTAGTATTCTTGCCTGGAGAATTTCACAGACAGAGGAGCCTGGTGGGCTACAGTTCATAGGGTCACAAAGAGACACAACTGAGCGACTAACACACACAGCAGATTCATGTTGCTATATGGCAGAAACCAACACAACACTGTAAAGCAATTATTTTCCACTTAAAAGTAAATTTAAAAAATTTAGTAATGCATATAAAGGAACAAGAACATGAAAGGTTTTCAACCCATAGTTGTACATATGAATCAGGATAATAATATTCAAATAGGAAAATGTAGAGACTGAAGAGTTTTGAAGGAAAGGCAACTACTGGTTTATTTCCCATGCTATCTAATTCAAAAAAATTTTTTTTTTTAATATCAGGGTGTTTTCTTGTCATCAAAAGACTTCTATTTTTAGCATTGCATCTTTAGGGCCCTATGTTGGATGGGCTTCCCTGGTGGCTCAGACAATAAAGAGTACACCTGCAATGCAGGAGACCCTGGGTTGATTCCTGAGTTGGGAAGATCCTCTGGAGGAGGCCATGGCAACCAACTCCAGTATTCTTGCCTGGAGAATCCCCATGAACAGAGGAGCCTGGTGGGTTACAGTCCATGGGGTCACAAAGAGTCAGACATGACTGAGCGACTAAGCACAGCACATGAGTTCAATACTAATAACCAAAGGAAAGAGACAGTTCTTCCTGCTCCATCTCCTGCCCTGCCCCTCCTGGAACTGGAAAACAGCCCTTGGGATAGCAGAGCCAATGCCATGTGGTTGCTCCTAACAGCCATGCTATTTCCAGTTGGTTTCTTTTGCTTTTAATGAGCGGAAACTTCTTTCCAATTTGAACAGCAAGCAATTCTCCATGGATCCTGCCTACAGAACAATGAGAGCTAGATCTCACTCCGGTTACAAACGGGAATCTGGTTGCCAGTGAAATTTCAGAGGACTCGCAAGGTCACGCTGACCCTGAGATTTAGGTTGGCAGTTGGCCTCCCCATAGAAGAGAAACCTAGGGGGTCCTTTGGGGAAAGCAGAGGTTATGAGCAGCTGTTCTTCTCTGCACTGTTTCTGTTCTGTGACATCAGCACCAATACACGTCGACCAGACAACAGCCAATCCCTGGATTCATTCTTGGTCAATTATAACAGCCTGGTTTTTGGAACTAAAAATTTGTATTTCTCATACAAGCTATACAGCTTGGCTATAAATGTAGAAGAAAACGTGTATGCATCTGTTCAGTAGGTAAAATGGGTGATTTCTTACACACATAGTCAACGTAAATTAAGATGAACAGAAATTTAAAATGTAGGGTGATATAAGACATTGAGCATTATAAAAGAATTTGGAATTAAGACCATAAAGAGTCATGAAGACATTACCAATGTGAATTCAAAACCTGAAACAATTTTATGGTTGTAGAAGTTTTGATTGAGGTAATTTAGATACAATAGAGTTACTTCTGAAAAATGATACTTTTTAATCAGTCTGTAGTGTGAGTTCTTGTATGTCTACATATATTTATAAGCATGCACATCCAAGTTTAACATATAGAGGCTGAGGCAGCTCTGGAGCCCTGGGAAAGATCACTGAACGCAAAATTAGCAGACCTTGGTTTGAGAACCAGATTTACCCCTTGTAATTAGCACTTAGAAAAATCAGTTAAGTATATAGGCCTTGTTTTATATCAGATGGAGATTGTAATGCCTACTTTGTTGTTCTGAGAAGCATAATGATATGAAAGATATAAAAGTACTTAATGCTGTATCTAGTTCATTGCAATGGTAGTTTTCAAAGCATTCCCGTGGAAAATGAGGGCAAAGATACATTATGCATCAAGCTTATTTTCTGAAAAGATAACAGAATGTATAGTATGGTGTTTAGAATGTTTTCTAGTTAGACATATTTGAACACTTACTAATGTATAACCCATATACAGCCCTCATTAAATCACAGTGTTCTAAGCACTATAGACATATAAGCCCATTTAATCCTCACTGCAATCCTAGAGTAGCTTGATATTGCTACTCTTTCTTTCAAAGAAAAGGAAACTGAGTCATGAAGAGATAAAATAATTTCCCCGAGATCCTTGCTATAACCATTCACTGCATTTTTAAAACCTCAGTTTCTCTGCCTGTGAATTGGTTATAATAATAGTCCAACTTTTAGGTGAAGATTAAATGTGAAACTTAACCTAATTTTGTGACATGTGGTAAGAAGGTAAGAGTGTTAATATAAATCCTTAAAGACTATAAAAGTGAGGCTAGATGAGATTACCAATCAAAGTTTGAGTTTAGCTGATAGAAACAGATGCTTATAATAAATGTGGCATCAGAGAGATGTGCTTTTTTCCCCCCTCTCATATAAAGAGGGGGCCAGAGATAGGCAGGTTAGAGCTGATAAAAGTAATGCAACTAGGAACCTGCTATACCTCGTTAAAACTCTGCTTGTCTGCTTATGGTCACAAGGTAGCTGCCAGGATTCCACCCATCAAGTTCAGATTCCAGACAGGAAGAAAAGAAGGGGAAAAAATCAAAAGGGTGTGACAGTCGAGCATGCCCTGCTTTTTAAGATTTCTGAGAAGTCTGAATTTCATTAATGAAAATTTTGTTGTATGGTGAACATGTGCGGTTTCTTGAGTAAAGTGATGAAGAATGGTTATTGGACAAGCAATGAGCAGTTCTTGCCACCCATGATTAAAGCAATCAGGTTCAATGCTGATTGCTGGTAAATGCTTCCCTAAAGACAGTGGTGTGAACATTACTCCAAATTTTCAGGTAGCCTTAACAATGCAAAGCCAATTTGTTTATCAATGACATGATTGCGCACTTTTATACAATGAAACTACTTTAATTTAAAATGCATCAATCATAATAAAATCCCTAAAAGTTCTGTGTCAGTTTCCTGGGGCTGCTGTAACAAAATACCACAAAGTGGGTAGATTGAAGCAACAGAAATTTATTCTGCCATACTTCCAGAGGCTGAAAGTCCAAATGCAACATGTCAGTAGGGTTCCTCCCAGAGCCTCTAAAGGAGAATCCGTTCTGTGCTTATTTTCTGGCTGGTGGTAGCTGGCAATCCTTGGATTTTGTGGTTTGTTGACAATCACTTTGATCTCTTGTCTCTGTCCTCAGCTGGCCTTCCCCTCCGTGTCTCTGTGTGTCTTCTCCTTCCCTGTCTCTTATAAAGACACTCGGGAGAAGGAAATGGCAACCCACTCCAGTATCCTTGCCTGGAGAATCCTGTGGACAGAGGAGCCTGGAGGGCTGCTCTCCACAGGGTCACACAGAGTCGGACACGACTGAAGGGATTTAGCAGCAGTGGCAGCATAAAGACACTCCTTGTTAGATTTAGAGCTCACCCTAAGCACAGGATGATCTCATCTAGAGACCCTTAACTTAATTACTTCTGCACAGACACAGCCATCTACACTTTTCTCAAAATAAATATTTCCATAAAAAGGTCACATTTACAGGTACTAAGAGTTAGTATTTGGATATATCTTTATGAGACCACTATTCAACCCACTATGTAACCAACAGACAGAGTGAAAGGGTGAGGAAGGTCATAGGCATAAAGTGTCGAGATATTAATAGCTCAGACTGGAATGGATGAGGGATAGAGCCAAAGAGAAAACACGGCAGGAGCCACCGACCAGTACCGCCTGCCAGCATCACCATTCATTTAACTCCTTCAGGGAAAGAGTATATTTATCCGATTCCACAAAGAAACAAAGGCCCAATCAGCCATGCTGAAATTAGCTTTTAGTTTATTCTCAACCAACAGAAACAATAAACAGCCTTTTTGTTCATGATTATTTTTTTCTTCTTTCAGAACAGCACTGACTCCAGTGCAGCATGGCCTCCTCCCAATATCACTGGACTTTGAAAACTGCATTCATGGCAATAGCTAAGGAAATGCAGGAAATATCTTGGTTGTTTTTCTTTATAACCAACACATTTTGGGGAGGGTTCTTTTAAAATATTTATTATGATGATATTGGCTTGCTCCTTTTTTTTTCAACCACACAGCATGGGAGGTCTTAGTTCTCCTACCACAACCCACAACCCTGGCATTGAAAGGCCAGAATCTTAACTACTAGACCACCAGGGAAGCCCCTCAGGGAGTTTCTGTACCAGGAGTCTGCAAATACATTTGTTTGGACAGGCCAATGAAGTCAGCTTTGTATGAAAAATCCACTACCATCTCCAGTTTGTTTTTGTTTTCATTTCTTTTCGAAATATGAGTTCAAAAACTATTTTAATATTTTTTTAGTTGAAATTTTAAGAAAAATGATATCCTAGTTCCATGGAAAAATGGCACCCCCTCCTAAATGTCAGCGGCATGGAGAATGAAGGGACTGGAATAAAGTGGAGAAGTCTGGGCCCATCCTAAGAGAGACGGGCACAACAAAGCTACTCTTGATTATTATCCTAAAGGAATGGAGGTCCTAGGGGACCAGATCCTTTCAACATTTTTTTGAAAAGTATCCAGAAATGCTATCTCTTTATAAAAATGTGATAATTTTCAATTCTAAAATATTGGGAACTGATCAGGAACACTTCCTATTTTCATAATCATTGAGCAGATTAATCCTGCACAGATCAAGCAAAAATAATGTGGGATAAATTCAATTTAAAATTTCTGCATACACATTCACAGGTGAATGCACACAGATGTATGTTTCTGGAAAAACAGCACAATTCTAAATTATAAATCCAGGCACATGCCTGTCAAGGAGACAATGACATCCTTGCCTTTAAGGAAAGCTGCAGCAAGTGTATAATTTCTGCGTTTTACATAAAAAGGCTGTTTCTTGCTGAAGGAATATTTTTATTATCTGATCTTGCAGGTCAATTTGTTCATAATTGTGTCTTGTTGTTAGATGTTTCCTTAAGAATTGTCTTTTACATCTGTGGTTTGATATTAAAATGAGTTACACAGATAATACTGGGTTTCATTAAAGTCATTTTGAGGGTCATTTTATACTTTATATATTTGGTTGATAAAATGATGCTATTGTCAAAGCCTCCAGGACTGAGTATAAGACCAAAGTCTAAACCAGTCTTCCTTTCACATCCTACCAAGTTCCATATTCTATTCAGGGT
Organism: Okapia johnstoni; assembly: GCA_024291935.2. Classification (NCBI taxonomy): domain Eukaryota; kingdom Metazoa; phylum Chordata; class Mammalia; order Artiodactyla; family Giraffidae; genus Okapia; species Okapia johnstoni. The sequence continues at coordinate 8,635,905 of CM044325.1, read as the reverse complement.
CTCACTGATGATATACATATTTTTCTTTGAAGATCTGTTGTGGTTGTTTAGTCGCTATGTCCGACTCTTTGCAACCCACAGATTGTAGCCTTCTAGGCACTCTGCCCATGGGATTCTCCAGGCAAGAATACTGGAGTGGGTGGCCATTTCCTCCTCCAGGGGATCTTCCTGACCCAGGGATTGAACCCTGTCTCCTGCATTGGCAGGTGGATTCTTTCCTGCTGAGCCACCAGGGAAGCCCCTTTGAAGATTAATAGGCCTGAATTTTGGTGGTATAACTTGTCTCCAAGGTCTTGGAATAAAATCCCATAGGTTCCTTGGAAACGTACTTTGTTCTAAGTTCTTTGAAGAAAACAGTTCTTCAAACTTTACAAATTAGGGTAACCTTTTATACCTGTGCCAAGTGTTAAAAAGACAAAGAATTCAGCTCTGAAATCCTTTACCAAATAAGATTTCTATTGAATTACTACTCTGTGCTCAGGTCTGTGCTAGAATCTAAGATATTATTTGTGTTTCCAATTCTCAAGCCTTGAATCTTTGAGTAAGATTATGAGAATTTCCTTCATAAATAATGTATATCTCATGAGTCATCAAATCCACCCTTTCTAACTCCTATTACAGAAATTAACATGCTGACCACATCAACACTCTAACTCAGAATTCAGGTATTTGGAAATCCTGGGATTTCTACTCATGTAAGTTCCATGAACAACTGAACCTGAAAGTGCCCATTTTAAACTCAAACTTTTCAGAAGTTCCCAAAGATATACCCAAGCAGATGTCATGAAAATACTTTAAAGAATTGACAAATATAACAAGACTCTTTTGTAAGACTAGTTTAAGGCACTAAAGGATTAAATGTTTCAGAAGGAAGGTTAAGATCAGGATATTACTGGAGGATACTGTATTAAGGAGGCCAGAAGTTCCGGATTCTAGCCTCAGTTGTTGTGTTCTACAGTCTGGCAAAATTCTCAATAAATATAAAACACAAGAAATTAGAACAAATTAATGTCAACACCCTAGGGCTTCTCTGGTGGCTCAGCAGTAAAGATGCTGCCTGCAATGCAGGAGAAGCAGTTTTGATCCCTGCAGAAGATCCCCTGCAGAAGGAAATGGCAACCCACTCCAGTATTCTTGCCTGGAAAAGCCCATGGACAGAGGGGCCTGCCGGGCTACAGTCCATGAAGTCATGATTTAGCAACTAAACAACAACAAAATATCAACTCCCAAGTTGATTTTGAGCCCCACAAATCAACGAAAATCTATGGTGAGCCAGACTAGACTAAACAAATGATCCTAGGAGATAACTCCAAATTTGGATCTAGGCATACCACATGCCAACTCCAACAGAGAAACAGGCGGAACAGAAATCCACCGCTATGTGCTGATCCTCTGCAGCCCACTGACTCCTCCCTTTCACAAACACAGTCCAGTCAAGGTTCTGAAGTCTCCCCAATTAAAACAGAGTTTCCTTCACCTGGAGAGAAGTGGAGATGGGAGCATATACAGGAGGTCTTGAAAACATGCCGTTTCTTGAACACCACTTCATACATGCTCTTAAGTTACAAGAAGATACAGTTTATGGGCCAATCTCCATATCATATAATGAAACTTTTTAATAATAGTGAATCATGAGATGTGTAATAATGTGATTTCATACTTATAGCCTCTACTTTTTTCAAATACTCAAATGTGCAGATCTTGAAAATTACATGTCTCTTATTAGAACATAATCATAAGGGATTTGATTCAGATCATACTGAATGGTCTAGTGGTTTTCCCTACTTTCTTCAATTTAAGTCTGACTTTTGCAAGGAGTTCATGATCTGAGCCACAGTCAGTTCCCAGTCTTTTCTTTGCTGACTGTATAGAACTTCTCCATCAGACACAACTGAGCAACTGAACTGAACTCTCACAACATATACACAGTTAAGGAATGTTTTCTTCGGGTATATGAACACATAATGTCAACACTGTGCTATCATTGCAGAAACAGCGGTGTATTTAAATAGCAGTAGCACAGATGAAGGATGACTTAATTCTACGGGAGACAAGAGGAACCAATCCCACAATCTATCAATTGTGAAGGAGAAGGAGACGTTCAGAAGGCAGATGGGGGGTGGGGGCAAAGAAAGGGCTTTTCTGTTGGAGGAAACAAAATGCTCAAAGGCTTAGAAGCTTAAAACAGCACGGTACCTTGGAATGAGAGAAAACAGTTGGTCTGTCTGATCTTATGTTTTGCTAAATATGAGGGGGGAGGAGAGGAATTTACATAGTTTGATACGTAAAGGAATTCAAGGCAGTCTATAGCACTTTCACAAAAGCCTATTTATTATATTATCTCTGCCCTGTGTTTAGATTTGCTTCTCCAAATACTGAGAAATAACTAGAAAGCATTTTTTTTTCCCAGTGGCGATTTAGTATTTCTGTCTGGATTAATAACCTACATTATTTATAGAGAATATTCTTACAGGGAATTAATGATGGCTAATCTCCAGCAGGAGCATATACTGAGGCACCTAACACCTGCAGCTTGCCATACTGAAAAGGAACCATGTTGGGAAGTTAATTACTGGAGGGTAGGGAGTGGCCAAGAGGCCCTGAGGCAGAAAACAGACAGAACCATGTTTGGATTCTTTGGAACAGTGGGAATCTCTCATCACTGATGCAGTTTATTCCACCAGAATTTGCCCAGCACAGCTTGGTAATACAAACATTGAACAGTGGAGGAAACAAACAAGCAAGATATATGAAGACAGCTATGTTCATTACAATTCAGGGCAAGTGTAAAATCATCTTAGAACATTTTGCAATGTGTACCTATTCCATGCACAAGATTAAAACAAACACCTGGGTTAGTTTCAACTTTCAGCCTAAAGTTAGAGGAATTTTGGCATTGACATTAGCAGAATATATACTATCAACCGGATCATCAATGTGCTCCTCCCCATACTGATCCAGTATCACAGAATGTTACAGTCGACTTTGTTGCTATTACTGTATTACACAGTCGTTCATATTGTTTTCATTGAGTACAAGGTAAAGACTCTCATCCCCATCTGTATCCTTTTCCATTGCTTTTGTTTCTCACTTATCCTTGTAGACATGATTCATGCATATATGAGTAGTATCTTTTTTCTATTTTCATAAAAATAGTGGGATACAAAACACATTTCATGAAACTTTTATTTTTCACTCAAAAAATATACATAGACAGTGTCTGTACATAATGAACTTCATCATTTTATATAGCTGTATAGGATTACGTTATTAGAGTGTACTAAAATTTATGTAAATAGTTCCTCTTTATGATCATTTAGGATATTTCTAAATTATGTCTTTAAGAATGTCACAAAATAACTTTGTTCACCTGTAATTTTGAACCTGTACAAAACATTTCTAGGATAAATTCATGGAGGCTAACTATGTTTGGAAAATGGGCGAAGACATGAACAGATTTTTCACCAAAGAGGATATACCGATAAAAAATAACCACATGGAAAGATGTTCAACATCATTAGCAAATAGGGAAATACAATTTAAAACCACAAAAGGATATCAATATCAAAATAACTAAAAAGTAAAAAAGAGTAGCAACACCATATGTTGGTGAGGGTGTGGAGAAAACGGGTCACTCATACAATGTTGATAAGAATGTAAAATCCTAAAGACAATCTGGAAAACTGTTTCTCAGTTCCTTAAAAACATGGAACTGCCATAGTATCCACCGACTGGAATCTATTTATGGCATTTATGGCAAAGAAATGAAGACTTACATTCACCAAACACTGTCAAAACTTTGTAAGGTAGTTTTGTGTGTATATGTGTGTGTATGTTAAGGTGGTTTTATGCATTAGGGTCCCAAATTAGAAACAACCCAAATGCCCTTCAGTTGATAAATTGTTAAACCATGCTACATTGAATACTACTCAGCAATATAAAGGAACAAATTATGGATACATGTGAAAATCTGGATAAATCTCCAATCATTCTGAATGAAAAAAAAAGCTAATCCCAAAACACTGTATGATTTGATTTATACAGCATTCTAGAAAAGTCATAATTTATGAAATGGAGAATAACTCATGGTTGCCAAGGGTTAAAGGCGGTAGGGGTGGGAAGGAAGTGTTTGTGACTATAAAGGAGCAATGTGAGGGATCCTTGTGGTGATAGGAATGTTCTGCATCTTGACTTTATCGGTATCAATCCTGGTTGTAATACTGCAAGATGTTAACCACTAGGGGAAAGAAAATGGGAGAAAGGATGCATGAGATCTCTCTGTATTATTTCTTACAACTGCACACACATCTATAATTATCACAAAATAAAGATTTAATTATAAAAGAAAGTCTAATTGTAGTCTTTACAATTATGAATTTAGTGAATACAGCAAGACTGACTCCCTTTTTCCCCTTTTTTCTTTTTTTAAAATTTACACTCTAACTAATAGTGAGTGAGAGAATCTTGTTTTCAACACTTTGTGACTTTGTGTCTCCAAATCCAACAGGTAAAATGGTGAGATTTTCATTCTTTTTCTGAATGTGTTTCTCAACCAGAAGATAAAAGACACCTCTGCTGCTGCTGCTGCTGCTGCTGCTGCTAAGTGGCTTCAGTCGTGTCCGACTCTGTGCGACCCCATAGATGGCAGCCCAGCAGGCTCCCCCGTCCCTGGGATTCTCCAGGCAAGAACACTGGAGTGGGTTGCCATTTCCTTCTCCAATGCATGAAAGGGAAAAGTGAAAGTGAAGTTGCTCAGTCTTGTCTGACTCTTAGCGACCCCGTGGACTGCAGCCCACCAGGCTTCTTCATCCATGGGATTTTCCAGGCAAGAGTACTGGAGTGAGGTGCCATTGCCTTCTCTGAAAAGACAACTCACTTCCCAGTAAAAATAAAAACATACAACTTCAATGACAAGAAAAGCAAGCATACTATCATATTAGGAAAAAAAAAAATCTGACAGAAAAGCACAAACAAAATGGATTCAAAATTCCACTTCCAGAAAAAAAAAAAAAAATGTTTTTTACTTGGTGAAAATATAGATGACCAACTGTATTGAAGGTGGATCCAAAGTTGGGTGACAAAGTAGCCAGAGTTCTTTAGGGCTTTTTTTTGGTATCATTTTAATTGATTTAATTTACTAATTTTTAGGTTCAAACATCCATGTATCACAGCAATAAGTTGAATTTATGTCACACATGTCTTCCTGCATCTGGCGATGGTAAAACAAAAGGCTCTTCCTGGTTTTGAGAGCCCATTTATTAACATCCAAGGAACAAGTAAGTAGAAAAAAAGTCACAGGCAAACAATTAAGAGCAATTATCACATTGTTGAGTTTTGAGAGGCATTTCAGCTTTAGGTAATTGACTTCAAACCAGCTGTGAATCAAACTGATGTACTTGTGACCAGCTAAACATTTCTAGTGCTTCCTAGTGCTTCCAACAAGCTAGCTCCAGAAATACAAAACATTGCTTTAGGAGTTTCCAAAAATAAAACGAAAGGTAAGTTCTCGGAATGTTTTGTTTTTGCCTCTTTGTCTGGTAGACAATGTTACCTGGTGTTTAGAATTCTAAATGTTAAAGTGAAAGTGTTAATCGCTCAGTCAAGTCCGCCTCTTTTGTGACCCCATGGGTTGTAGCCAGCCAGGATTCTCTGTCCATGGGATTCTCCAGGCAAAAATAATCGAGTGGGTAGCCAGTCCCTTCTCCAGGGAATCTTACCAAGCCAGGGATAAAACCTGGTGTCCCGCATTGCAGGCAGATTCTTTACCATCTGAGCCACATATTAATCATCTAAGCATTTCGTTAATGGTGATTCTGATTCAGTAAATCTACAGTGAGGCCTGAGATTCTTTTTCACCAGCTCTCAGGTGATGCTGACACTCCTGGTTTATGGACCACATTTACAATAGCAAAGGTGTGGAGAAGAGGAATGTGACTCAAACTGATACAACTTCAACCCTTATATCAGACTCTGAGTTCCTGTGGGGTTATAACCTCTTGTTGCATATGTATTTCCAGCCAGATGAACTATAATCTCTGCCATTTTCATAAAAAAGCACATAAAAATAAAACAACTTTGATGTCTTTCCCTGTTAGAAAAACATCAGCAAATCCAAAAGTATATTCCTATAAAAAGGACAACACTTGATAGTAATTACATTAGTTTGCTGAGGTTTCCATAACAAAGTATCATAGATAGGGTGCTTGAACACTGTAAATTTACTATTTGACTGTTCTAGAGGCTGGAAATCCAAAATTGAGGTATTGCCAGGCTTGATTCCTTCTGAGAGTTATGAGGGAAGAATTTTTCAAGCCTCTCTCCATGGTTTATAGATAGCTGTCTTCCTTCTATCTCCTCACACCACTGTCTCCTATGTATATCTATGCATCAATATATCAAATTTCTCCTTTTACTAAGGACATCGGTAGTATTGGATTACAGCCCATTCTGATCACCTTACCTTAATTTGACTACCTCTGTAAAGGCCCTGTCACCAAACAAGGCTACATTCTACAGTATTGGCTGGTGTGGGGTGGGTATGGTGTTGGTTAGGACTTAGGACTTTAATATGTGAAATTTGGGGTGGACACAATTCAACCCACTACAGTAATTTTCATTTGCTTCTTTCTGCCCAAATCTTCCATCTTTGTTGTTTTTGTGACCCCATGGGCTGCAACACGCCAGGCTTCCCTGTCCTCTACTATCTCCCAGAGTTTGCCCAAATTCATGATGAGTGGGTGATGCTACCTTAATCATCTCATACTTTGCTGCCCCCTTCTCCTTCGGCTTTCAGTATTCCACCTTAAAATGGATAAATGATACCATTGAAACTATGACATTTAGCAACCATGGATAGAAGGAGAGTCATCACTCCACCAGCTGATAATTTCAAAGGTGTATATAATTTGGAGTAAATGTTGAAATATCTTTCCATTTAATGGCTGGAAAGACAGGGAAAATTAAGTGTATGGATGTATAAACATCAGGCCTCTATGACTCACTAGATCTATGGCTTTTCACTCATTGCTGAAACTTCTTAAGGCTCAGATTCTTTATTTGTGAAATGGGGTAAAACATTTTCTCATGAGATAATTGACCATTAAATTATCTCATGTGGTAGACTGGAGATTGTCCCTAGTTATAGGAGTTAGGGTCTTGTCAGGACAAAGAAACTGCACCAGTAATTTGAACAGGGAATTTGTAATATAAACAACTGTATATTAGGAAAAGGTGGTTAGCTAACAAAAATATCAAAAAAAGAGAAACTCTAAGGAGCATGCAAGAATCAAGCACAGGAGACATTTACTACCTTTAAAGCAGAGGGAGAATGAACAGGAAAGGGACAAGCTAGGTAGAAGAATCCTTCCCCTCCAGGCTGAAATTCTAATGCCTTGGAGAGGGTGTGGCTTCCTGACCAGACCACAGGAACAGGCATCCTGGTGGTGAAGGAGCCTGCCCAGGATCTGATCAGGAGCTGTGTAAGGAGTGACTTGCTGGAAGGTGAAGACTGAAGCTGAACCCTTGGCCTCTGATGTGACTGCCACACACTAACCCCATGTCCGTTACACCAGAAAAACAAACAAACAAACCCAAAACAGCTCAGTGGAACCTGGGTAGGTTTGCCAGAGAAAATACAGGACATCCAGTATAATTTAACATTGAGATAAATTTTGAAAAACTATATCCCTTGCAATATTTGCTATATGCTTATAAGACAAAGCAAATCATTCACTAGTTACCTGAAATTCAGATTTGCTGAGAATCCTTAATTTTGTTTGCTCAATCTGGCCACCTTCCTCTACTGACAAACTTTAACACTGAACCCGCTGTGTGTGTGCTGGGCTCAGCTGTGTGACCCAATGGACTGTGTGACTCCATGGACTGACCCCAGGGACTCTTCTTTGTGACCCCATGGACTACAGCCTGCCAGGCTCCTCAGTCCATGGGACTTTCCGGGCAAGAACACCAGAGTAGGTTGTCATTTCCTTCTCCAAGGGATGTTCCTGGTCCAGGGATCAAACCCACATCTCTTAATGTCTCCTGCATTGGCAGGCAGATTCTTTACCACTAGTGCCACCTGGGAAGCCCACTGGACTAACAGATGTTTACAGGGTTCAGCTCCAGTGACACAAAGTAAGTCCATAAAAGGCAGATTTGGAACTGAGTCAATGCATTGGTAATAGGCATTTTGATAAGTCCCTTCTAAGTTTTCTGTTAAAGGGATAGAATATCTGTGACAGTTACAATGTGATTTGCAGGTTCCCCTCACCATTGCAAAGTGCACATCTCACCCCACTGATGTTGACTCTGGTCATATGATGTGCATTGGCCAATGGAACATGAGCAGATGTAACATGCATCATCAGAGTGAAAGCTTTAAGAAGCCTTGTAAGTTTCCATAACTCCTGATTCCTCTCCGCTGCCATAAAGATGATACATCCACTTTTCAGCTTGGATCCCCAAACGTGAAGATGCTTGGGGCAGAGTTCCAGCATCTCATGCACAACTGCTGACAAGCAACGTGAGGAAACAGATATGTTTGTTCTTAAAAGCAACTGAGATGTGTCTTTAACTGCAATGCAGCTGACTAGTACACTTAATGAATATAAAGCACCTGTTATACTGCCTAGCATATTGTTTGGCTTTGGATAAAATAAGCAACATGGCATACAACATGTATTTTGAAAAGTAGGTTTGCTTTCCAAACAAAGTTTTATTATATAATATTCAATGTCATTGTAATAAAACAATCCCCAAAGAGGAGCTAACCACTGAAGGACACTGGCAGGAAAGCACCATCATCAACTCTATTGAAGGAAGATTGCTCTCCTGAGGTGTTCAGCAAACTTTTGCTGTGAAAGTTCAAACAGCAAATCTATTAGGCTTTGGAGGACATTAGTATGTGTTACAGTTACTAAACTCTGCCACAGTTGTATGACAAGAGTCACAGACAACATGGATTTGAATCAGTGTGGCTGTGTTGTTATGATATTTTATTTTCAAAAACAAGAGACAAGCAGGATTTGACCTATGGGTCATACTTGGCTAACTACTCCTCTGGTGGAACCTTTTTGTTGTTAGCCTTTGACAAGCAACTCTCCACATGAAAGTAGCATAGTCTATTTCAAATATGAAACAGATCACGTCACTATCCTGATTAGTAACACCCAGTGTCTTTCCAACATCCTTAGGATAAAATGTATGCTCTGTACCATGACATCTTAGACCTCTGAGACTTTGCACGATGGCCTCTGTGTTTCTGGTCCTTGACTACTCTTCCTTAGCCACTGTGAAGGTCACTGTACAGTAGATGTCTTTTTTTTTTTTTTTTTTAGTAGATGTCTTAGATGCCATCTCTGGGCCCTGGGGTCTCGTTCTCAGCACCGTTGCAGACATCCGCTCTCGCCGGGCCCCGACTGAATTCACACAGGTGCAACTTGACAGCACCTTCCTTCATGCACTACAATGTGTGGCATGTATCCTGCCCCAGGGCATCTGCACTGATGCTGAAGAATGACAAAACAAGACTTCCTCTTGGTCTAAAGCAAGTACCTCCCAGAAGTTTAGGGGATGAATACTCTATGGTGCAGACTCCTTTGATCAATTGACAAGGGTGGTCGACCGATAATTCTTCTCCCTGAGTTCCAGTTTTCACATGACTTGTAGAGGATGGTTCTTTAAGGTCAAGCACGCAGTCCCTCTTAGCATCAGCTTGACTCCACATCCTGAGATCAGCCCACCTGCCTACTCTGTTCCATCCCCCTTGAGTCTTACTTCTGTTCCCCGGGTTTTCACCTTCTAATAGATATGTGCACATGTTTTTTTTGGCTCAGAGCCTGATTTGGAATAAAACAAACAAAACTGAGGCAGTCCATCTCACTCATGGTTTTCTAGCCACCATCGCCACCCTGTTTGTAATCAGAACATTCAAGCTTGCTCTTATCCTAGGGTATTTGTCCTTGCTCTTTCTTCTCTTTACACATCTTTGAATGGTTATTTCATGTCCTTCAGCCTTCAGCTCTATTGTCTCCACCTCAGAAAGCTTCCCTGACCACTAAGTCTAAACAACTCACCACTCCTCTATACTACATGTTCCACTTTAATTATGTTTATACCATGTTTAACTCTCTGAACAATCCTAACTGCTGTGTTTGATTGCTTTGTTATTTCTCTTTCCCCAATGCTTCCAGTGAACTCCCAGTATATTGTAAGCTCTGTAAGAATGGAGCCCTTTTCCTCTTGCTTACTGAAGCTGCCCTGCGCGTGGAAAGGTATCTGGCACCTGAGAGGAACACCATTGTTGTTGTTTAGTTGCTCAGTCGTGTACTACTCCTTGTGATCCCATGGACTGTAGCCCGCCAGGCTCCCCTGCCCAGGCAAGAGTATTGGAGTGGGCTGTCATTTCCTTCTCCAGGGTATCTTCCCAACCCAGGGAAGATCCTGCCTGCAATGGCAGGTGAATTCTCTACCACTGAGCCACCTGGGAAGCCCAAGAGGTACACAGTACATAGTGTTCAATGAATAAGTATAAATCCAAATAAGGGAGAAAGGTTGTGATTTGAAATGCCACTTCAATAGAAATTGTGGGAATCATGGTCAAGAAGAACATAAAATCAATAGAAAAAGAAACTTATCTTTGCAAAGCAGATCCATTGTCTCTGAGATGGGTACAGCTAGACCTATACCAAGTCCCCTCAAATGCCCAGAGAACATTTGAAACCCCAAATGACATACCAAGTTTAACAATGGCTTTAGGAATCTGAGTCACCAATCACATTATCTAGCTTGTAATTTTCACAAGAGAAGGCTAACCAACTGTGCTTTGAACTGGAGTGAAAACATGAACTCAGGAGGCAGGAGAAGCAGCTTAAAACGATCATGTACGACATGATCATTGACTCAGGTTGCTGAGTCACACCTGGGAGTATTAGATAAATCATTGTGAAACAATCATTTTGATCAGTTTCAGGAAATCACTGTAAGAACTTGGGATGTTGCAAAAATGCTTTTCTCTCTCATACTGATTAGAGCTAAGCTATGAGCACATGCTTGTTATGGCTTTGAGAAATGAAGTTTCAGAAGAATAAGGATAATTAGTTTTAACTCAGAATGGCATAAGGAAAATTTCCCCCAAACCTGCTATAGTGTCATGATTTATCCAAGGCTAAAGTAGTACAGAATGAGATACAGCATAGCTTACCTACAACCTCCTACATCTAACAAAATAAAAATCCAGCAAATATCAAAATCTTTAAATATTGTCTCATTTTAAAATGGTTTATATTCTAACACCAGAGGAATGTCAGAGGAAAGTCTGTCACATCTTCAATGAGATTATTCCTTCATTTCCCTTAGTTTCTCATTTTCATCACATATTATCTTTTTCGACTTTCAATATATTTATTTAAAAGTGTTCATTTAGGACAGATTTCTGAAAATGTATAAAAATAATTTACGTGTATTATCTTGATCACATAATTGACATCATCTCATATTGTGTCTGGTACACAGTCGCCACTCAATAAATGTGTCTAAAGTCAGGAATTCCTTACTTAGCCTTGGATTTAATGTATCACTGCTATCAAGTGACATTCTGGGGATTGGGATGCTAATTTCTTCCCTTACTATCATCTCTAGGTAGCAGGATACTACTTGAACTCCTTTCTGAAGACACACAAATGATTCCCTATAGCAAGGAACAAGCATATGACTATTTATGCACCAGAACATAAGCTTCTTGATTGCAGCTGTTACTATGAAATTTAAATGCCCTGAGATAATGAGAAGTCCCCTTTATTGCGTACTGAGGCCCAAGTCCATCTGTTCTCAAAGACAATAGCAACCTGACCTAAATCAAAGCCCATTCTTCTTAGATGAGGCTTATACAGAACATGAATCCATTGGAGAAATCCTGGAGACTGTCCTTCCTCAAAATAGACAATTTTTCTTCCCCTCTCTCTCTACATTTTCTGCCATAACGTGAATAGAAAGAGATAAAAGGCCATTAAAGTATTCAGGTAGCAGAGTCTATAGTGAAAAGACTGTTTAAGTCCCAAAAAGAGGGGAGAGGTGATTTCTCAGCTGAGAGTTTTCACTTCTGGTAACACTGAGGGCAGGAAAAATCTTAGAACAAAAATTGAAGAAAATTCCACTTTTTCCTCATATTTTCCCAAATCTAAGTAGAGAGATTCAAAAGAATCAGAGAAAAGGGGGGATGAATCATTCATAAAGCCTTTCAAAAACTCAACCAACTCCACGGGTGGGGGTTATTTGCTTGAAGGAAACTTGGCTGAGCTGTAATGACCCAGCACCACATATGCTAAAAGCAAGAGCCTAAGATAGTGTCACACTAGACACGTAGGCATCACTCCTGGGTGGCATATCTCCTCTAAAAAACTCTAATCAACCCTTGCAGCAGAGCCTTCGCTTTTATCACTGTCTTAAGCGTCACACCCTTAGTTTAAATACTTGTTAAAACTAGCCCCCAGCTTGTTAAATATCCTTTTTAATTAAAACATTGCATCACCATGGTGACCTAGTGGGTCATCCTAGTCATTGAGATCAGTAGAGAAGTTTAATCAATTCCTAAATAATGAATCAACTTTTTATGCCCTTTGTAATCTCATTGTAACACATTGCAATTCAAGGCCATTATACTACATTTATCTTTAATGAATAATAAATGGTACATTGGTATTGACTGAACAAGTGATTAACTATTCCATCAGTAGCAGAACACAGAAATATTTTTAATTATTGATAAACCACAAGCTTCACTTGTCAGGTACAATCATCTTCTGGCAAGAACAACTTATTTTTCATTTTATTATCAGAGACAAGTGGAATCAAATGTCATTGCAAACCACTTCTGGTCATTCTCTAGCATAGAAATGACAACATCTAGCCTCGCTTCTTACCAGATGTAAAGGGCAACAGGTTTGCAAAAGAACGAAAAATATGAAAAAATCACTCATGTAAAAACCTGAGAAAGGAGGTTAGAAATAAAGTTATGTTCTCAAACTTCCCTATGTGATTTAAAAGGATAGATATAAAAAACAATACTTGTGAAATATTATGGGACAAATACATAAAATTGCTAAGACTTTAGAAAATATACTTACATTATGCATAGAAGAGTTTATCCTTATCAAAAGAGAGTACATATATATACATATATATGAAATATATATGTTTCATCCTCATACTGTATCAAAAGACAGGAAGCAAGGATGCTTCAAAATATAGAGACAGGCATTCACCTCTCACCCTTTGAACAAATGCCTTTCATAAGGGACACCTTCATTAGACAGCTATCATGTCTCATTGGTTGGAATGGCTATGTGCCTATCTTTAGATTAATAACCTAGAACACCTCTAAAAGCGTCAGGTTACTGTTCTAAGGAAGAAGACAGAAGGCAGGTATTTGGGAGACATAAAATAGAGTTACCTGCCATGGATCTTTAGAAAAGAAGTTGTGCACAGGAACAAATGAGGCTGTCCATCTGATAAACGACGCGGAGATGGCAGGTCTAAATGGTGAGGGCGGAGCACTCTAAAATAACACATGGGTGGTTCACATAGGAAAGCATCTACAATGTGCCACAACCAAAATGAAGAATTTGCAGCTCTGTCCGTCCATACAGAAAGGCAGGGGGAAAGAAGAGGCAGGAAAGGATTAGAGCAGATGGTGTACTGTTAAGTCAACTAATATTTATTGAGCATCTATTATCTGTAAAGACTTTTATCAAGAACTGGAGACCATTCAGAAATTTGTCTTCCTCTACTATTTTGGCTCCTCTGCTTCTCTTGGTTTCTCCAAACTTACTCAGTATATATAGGAAAGGATGTGTCTGAATTTTGTGACTTCATATAACTTAAAGATAGCTAAATGTTGGGTTGGCCAAACAGTTTGTTTATTTGTTTTTTTTTCCATAAGATGGCTCTAGTATCACTTTGTTGTCTAACTTCATTTGAAGCATTTTTCCTAGACTGTATTGGGACAGCTGTCATATCAGCCTGCATTAAAAAAACAAACAAACATCAAAATTGGTGAATTTTTGTGTAGCCACTTTAATATTGAAGATGGAAGAAAAAGCTACATTTTTAGGATAGTAGGCCTTATTACTTCAAGAAAGGTAAAAATGCAACTGAAATGCAAAAATACAAAAAGATCTGCACAGTGTATGGAGACGGTGCTGTGACTGATTGAATGTATCAAAAGCGGTTTTTGAAGTTTCGTGCTGGAGATTTCTTGTTGGATGATTTTCCACAGTCAGGTAGACCAGTTGAAGTTGATAGCTATCAAATCAAGACATTAATTGAGAACAATCAATGTTATACCATGTGGGAAAGAGCTGACATCCTCAAAACATCCACATCAAGCATTGAAAATCATTTGCACCAGCTTGGTTATGTTAATCACTTTGATGTTTGGGTTCCACATAAATTAAGCAAAAAAACCTTCTTGATCATATTTCCACTTGTGTTTCTCTACTTAAACATAATGAAAATGCTCCATTTTAAAAACAAATTGTGACAGGAGATGAAAAGTGGATACTGTGCAATAATGCGGAATGGAAGAGATTGTGGGGCCAACAAAATGAAGCGCCACAAAGCACACCAAAGACCAGTCTTCATCCAAAGAAGGTGACACTGCATATACGGTGAGATTAGAAGGAAATCCTCTATTATGAGCTCCTTCCAGAAAACAAAATGATTAATTCCAACAAGTATGCTCCCAATTAGACCAACTGAAAGTACTTAATGAGAAGAATCTGGAATTAGTCGACAGAAAACGCATCATCTTCCATTAGAATACTGCAAGACCCCATGTTTCTTTGATGATCAAAAAAAAAAAAAAACCTGTTACAGCTTATCTGGGAAGTTTTAATTCATCCACTATATTCACCAGACATTGCACCTCTGTATTTCAATTTATTTCTGTCTTTACAAAATTCTCGTAATGGAAAAATTTTCAACTCCCAGGAAGACTGAAAAAAAAAAAAGGCAAGTGGAACATTTATTTGCTCAAAAAGACAAAAGGGCTTGGGAAGATGGAATTACACGGTTACCTGGAAAATGGTAGAAGGTAGCAGAACAAACAGACTCATTGGAAAAGACCCTGATGCTGGGAAAGATTGAAAGCGAAAGGAGAAGGGGACGGCAGAGGACGAGATGGCTAGATGGTATCACTGACTCAATGGACATAAACTTGAACAAACTCCGAAAGATAGTGAAGGACAGAGGAGCCTGGCATGCTGCAGTCCATGGGTTTGCAAAAAGTCGAACATGACTTAGTGACTGAACAGCAGCAGAACAAACTGGTCAATACATTTTTCAATAAAGTTCTTGGTGAAAATGAAAAATGTGTCTTTTATTTATACTTAAAAACCAAAGGAACATTTGGCTAACCTAATAATAGTCCCTGATTTAAATAAAGTTGAGAAGGTGGGTTTCTAAATTGTCTGTAGCATAATCAAATCCCTCCAACTGGATGCCTAGCTTGCTACTACAGGGGGTGGTGAGTGCACTGATGTGTGATCTGCCTCATCCCCTGGGGCTGTTACTGCCAGACTCTTCTGTTTACCCCAGCATGCATTATGCGTGTTATTGCTTACCGTGCTCTGTGATGGGAAAAATAGTTGGATACCCCAGCCATAAATGAGGGTTTGATATTGGTCCCTGAAAACTTCTCAATGAATTATTAATTCCATAGTTTTCACCCAATTGGAAAACAGAGAAATGATCATTAACAGTCAACATGCATTCACTAGGACAAAACTCCCAACAATGTTGCTTTCCTTTTAACATTTAAATAAGATGAATACCAAAAGCAGAGTCTCTAATAATGTTATAGAAGTCAAGATGAGACAATGCTCATTCCTAACAAAACATATTCAGATAAATTAACTAAACCAAATTAAGGAGCTGCACTCCTGTTTTCAATAACAAACATTTTTTGAGTGCCTAAGCTGCCCTGGTTCCTGCCCCATGACTCCAAGAACACAAACCATGCTATGCCTCCCATTTCGTACAGGCCTCTTCTGTAGAACAGAAAAAGTACACACGGCCTTTTTCATCCATCATTTTCATAGGAATGACATTTTAGTGGAGCCATAAGGAAGAGATGAGATTTCCATATGTGGGAAGGACAGTCCAGATTGCAATACTTGTTAACAATCATGGTGTTTACCTTCATAGGAAGAAGATGCTTACTAGAGCTGGTTGGATACTAGGGGCTACAGTGTTAAGAATTAAGTGACAAGCTCTGGCCAGTATTAAAAGCTGGGAAGTCAAGATTGTTTTAAGTTAGGGTTCTTCTGAATTTGCTATAGTTCCTGGAGTAACCGCCTGGAACAGTGTTAGGAAACTGGTTACTGCATCCCTCGTGGTGCTGTCAGAGGTTACCCAGAGCTTGCAGAGATACCCAATCAATGAGTAATGAACCCCTGCTCCAAAGACTCATCAGGAGGCATTTAGAACCCAGGAAGTGGCCTGCCCACCAAAGGTCTGCCAAACCGGGATGATACATATAAGATTTGCGTATCTCTCTGGCTTCCTCTGAGAGCTAGTTCAGCAAATAAGCCGAGAATGTTCCAAATGAAAATGAGAGGACACAGTGGTGGATCCAGAGAACAGAAGCGAGGCAAAGATGGGGGAAGCGGCTTGATTCATAGTGACTTTTCCATTTTACCAAGACCCGAACTGACTCCATCCAATCAGCCTCCTTTTTATAAGAGGGCTAAAGCAGATTGCTGTTTTTTTGTAAGGGAGAAAGACAACTTGTGGAGGAGGAGAACAGTGCTCTACAAGGCTAAGCAAGGAAGGATAAAACATGCAACTCAGCGTGAGCACTGACTAGGAATGCAGGATCACTGGTAGGATGGGTTTACACTACACGCACAAGTAGCCCTTAAGGTTTGATTCAGTTCTAAATTTAATTAGCCAAGCATACAAACTGTTAGAAGCAAAGAGTTTACAGAGGCAGGACAGAAGCGGATAAGTCTTCCCTTGTTCCCCAAAATTTCAAAAGGAGACATGTACCCGTTATTTTCGGGAAGTCTGGGATCTTTCCACTCCTGGATTATTCAATGCTTACTGTGGCCCTGACCTTTTATGCACCTAAGGATGATACCACTGTTCTGGAAACTAATAGTGATAACAACTGGGTGGGTCTCTACTGGCCCTTAACAGCTATGTGACTCTGTCTGAGTTTCTCAACCTGTATGTGCCTCAGTTTCTTCAACCACAGAATAAGGTAAACACCATTTTTTATCTAATAAGAACTTTAAAGTATAAATGAACATATGTAAATATAATAATGCTTATGATTTAATAACTATTATATATTATTAATATTGTACATATATTAATACTTATACCATAAATTTACAGCTTTTCATCTAAGGAAAGATTAACTAACAGTGGGCTCTCCTGGTTTGTAGACCAATAATATCATGTTAGAAGGACCATATCCTTATCTGGAGGGACAGACAGACTCTACTGCCTGGAAATTCTGAAGAATATTTCTGCACTGCCTTTATAACCTCATGAAAACCCATCCCTGTGCAAGATAGTTTGATCTTCTCAAAAGCATGGTTCACTTAACCCTGTCTGTCCCCACTGTACACCCAGTGGAAATGTATATAAGCAATTCTGCTGTTATTTTACACTTCTCTCTTTACTAAAATCATCCAAATAAGCAGTAAATTCTTAAGGGCAGAAACCATGATTAATTTATCTCTGCATGTCCAATGCCTGAAACATAATAGGTGTTGCTTTAATATTGGTTGAGTGGTTAGTTGAAGAATGAATGGATGAGAGTAAGAGAAAACAAGAAGACAAGGTTAGAAAAGATGGCTACAGGGTCTTAGGGCTTTGCAGTCAGACAAATGGATTGAAAATCAATTTCACAACTTTCTGGCTGTGTGATTTTAGACAAGTTACTTAATCTGTTGGAGCCTAAGTGTCTTCATCTGTCAAATTAGGAATATAATAAAAACTCTAGTTGAGGATTAAATATGAAACCCATTTAAAGTGCCTGGAATAGGGTTAGTGCTTGATAAATGTCAGTCACTCTCCTTTTTATTCTTGGCACTATCATTACTGTATTAGTGAGATATATATAGCAAATATTTTGTTAAGGGAAATCATAATGTTCTAAACTATTATGTGATACAGTGGAGAAATTTTACAATCCTAAAAATCTACAACTCTTACATAAGTACAGAGTCATGATACATTTTAAGGCACTGTGAAAAAAAATACATTTAAACACCAGGTATTATAATTAGCTATTTCAGCTTTTTGGCCTTCATATCAGTTAAGATTTGTTCAAGAACACCAAAGCCAGACTATGCATTTCAATAGATATAATTTAATATAGGCAATTTCTTACACATGTGTCCAAGGGCTGAAAAGTAAAAGACAGCACTAAATGAAAAAGAGATGATGACAGAAGGAAGCAGCTGCCATCCTTAAAGCTGGGGGAAGAAGGGGCAGCGCTTGGAGTTACAAAAACTTGGAGAAGAGTTTTAAAAACCAAAGGAAGCTAGAGGCTGGAAACAGCAGCTGCTACCGAGGTGAAGGATATTTCTGAGATGCTGAGATGAGGCAGACAGGAACACAAATGAAGGAAAGAACTAGTCCTTTTTGCCCTCCTCCTGATTTCCAATTTCCTACAACTGCTCCCCATTGGCAGGAACTTAGAGTAAGACAGCTGGCAAAGGAAGAGGCCCAACATCTCAGAGAATTGGAGCTGAAACATGATAGTTCAGTAACTGGCTCAACCTTATACCTACTCAAACTTAAAAGAAAAAACAGAGACAAACTCAGCTTACCTTTACTTTGCTTCCCATTCCTTATTTCAATCCAAGCTTTTCTTTCCTTAAAAGGGCACATTCACGTATTTTACTCTGTTGTCACTCATAGACTTCCTGCACTAAAGATATTAACCCCAGTACAAGGAT
Organism: Okapia johnstoni; assembly: GCA_024291935.2. Taxonomy (NCBI): domain Eukaryota; kingdom Metazoa; phylum Chordata; class Mammalia; order Artiodactyla; family Giraffidae; genus Okapia; species Okapia johnstoni. Next base: position 8,616,937 of record CM044325.1, on the reverse strand, counting down.
TGAGGATACACAACTCAGAGCAGTGCTTCTAAACGTGATGCATAAACAAAACCACGTGGAGATCTTGTTATTATTCAGATTCCCATTCACGGTGTCTGAGGCTGGGTTTGAGAATACGCATTTCTAACACTCTCTCAAATACACTGAGGCTGCTTGTCCACGGACCACAGTTTGAATGTAATATATACTAAGAAGAGGATCCACAAGTCACTCCTAGGTATTCTGATAATATATACTATATGTTCCCCACAGCAAATCACCCTTCAGTTCACTTAATTTTAAATTCCACAAGTTTTTCATTAAAATAATAATTTTCTACTACTGTATTACTTTCTTAAACCCTACTTCATATGTGAGCTTCCCAGGGGCCACTAGTGGTAAAGAACCCACCTTCCAATGCAGGAGACATAAGAGATGCAGGTTCGATCCCTGAGTCGGGAAGATCCCCTGGAGGAGGGCACAGCAACCCACTCCAGTATTGTTGCCTGGAGAATCCCAAGGACAGAGGAGCCTGGCAAGCTACAGTCCATGGGGTCTCAGAGAGTCGGACACAAATGAAGCAACTTAGCATGCATGCACATACTTTATTATTAGTATAACTGGGCATGAAAGTATGAGAAGTATATGCCCCTTACATATTGAAAGCTTATATTGTGTGTGTGTGTATGTGTGTATAACTTTTTTGCTTCTTTTGTGGCTCAGTGGTAAAGGAATTGCCTGCAATGCAAGAGATGCAGGGGAAAATCCCATAGACAGAGGAGACTGGCAGACTATATTCTTTGGGGTTGCAGAGAGTCAGACACGGCTGAAGGGACTGAGTACACACACACACACATTTTATATATATAATTATAGATTACATATGCTATGTATAATTATATTTATACACACACACACACACACACAATGACATATAGATTCCTCTTTCAAAGGTAAGATAAAATTTAACTTAAGGCTCACAGTCAGGTAAGCATGAAATTCATGGATGCTTCTCCTAATATTTCCCTCTGGTTTTGATTCTCAGGTTTGACCTATGCTTAGAGAGCAGAAAGTTATATCAGCAGTTATGGTCTCTAAAGTGCCATTCTTTCATTTGTTCCAAAGTGCAGTTTAGTGCTACAATTGCTGACTTTATCTACAAAATACACTGTGCTCCTGCTAACATTGCAAATTCTAAAGAGCAATGGGCTGGTTACACCGAATTCCATTCTGCATTAGAATTGTCAGCACGGTTCTGATGAGTGAAACTCTGTAACTTGACCAAAGGTTGGCCAGCTTCACTGGGGAGTAGGGAGCCATGTAGTTTAGGAAGACTAATTTGGGGACTGCAAACTCAGCTCATTAAGAGTGGACTGATGTTTTCACTTAGATGTAGACAGAGCCAATGTCGTCGTTTTTATTTGAATGTCTTAAAGCCAGAAAACACATTTAAAAGCAAATTTTAAGCAGTCATCAATCACAATTTTTGTTTCTCACAATTTAGTGTAAATAAATTACTACATTCTTTTTATGCACCATTAATTTAACTGTTAACACTATAAGAAGATTAGATAATTGGTTCATACTCTATCTCGTGGTACAGAAAGATACAAAATGATATTAAAGTGTTATGTACTTTGTATGGCTTTATATAATAAACAAAGGGGACTAAACATTGATTTTAGCATAGCAAGTTTTGCTAATATGCAATCATTCTAAATTAATCAATTTGAAGGATATCAAGATAATGCCAGGCTATTCTAGTTTTATTCTAATTTACAGCTTTTATTTTCTAAATAAAACTAACTTAGCTTTCAAGGTTATTTTTTCTAATTCTGCTACTCTATGTCCCCTGCTAAACAGTGTACTATTTCTGAGTAGAGACCATGACACATTCTCCCAGTTTAAGCCTGGAATCACTTTCCCATATCATTTGTTAAGCAATCATCTCACGACTATTCCACACCTTTCAAATTCTTCCTAAAATGTTATTAATTTCTGTTTTACCTCGAGATGTAATATCCTTCTTTGCTAGACATGTTTTTCCTATCATTTTTTACTTTTTAGAACTAACCTTTTTAATTTGATATAATTGTAGATTCATGTGATTTTGTTAAGATAATACAGAGAGAGCCTGTGTACCCTTTATCAATCTTTCCTAATGATAACATCATACAAAACTAGTATGATGTCATAACTAGGATATTGACATTGATGCAGGCAAGACATAAAATACATCCATCAACTTAAAGATTTCCCAAAGCTTCCCTGGTGGCTCAGACAGTAAATAATTTGCCTTCAATGCAGGAGATCCAGGTTCAGTTCCTGGGTCAGGAAGATCCTCTGGAGAAGGAAAAGGCTACCCACTCCAGTGTTCTTGCCTGGGAAATCCCATGGACAGAGGAGCCTGGCGGGCTACAGTCCACGGGGTTGCAAAGAGTCAGACATGACCTGTTGATTTTCCACCTAATTTTCTTTCGATTGCTGAGACAGTAAAATCACAACCTTCAGCTGTAAGATTAATTTTTGTCTATTTTTCCTTTTAGCTATACAGTTTTTACTTCATGTATTTTGAAGTTCTGTTGTTTGGTACACACACACGTCTTTTATGGGCGACTGTCCCTTTATTATTATGTAGTGTTCTTATCCGACTCTGCTAATTTTCTTTACTCTAACATCTACTTTATCTGATGTCAATATAGACATTCTTTTTCTTTTAATTCCTGTTTGCATGATATAAATTTTTTTCACTTTTTCTCTACATTTATCCATATTGTTCTATTTGAGATGAATTTTTTGTGGGAATCACATAGTTGGGTTAAGTTTTTTAACCCACCCTTCCACATCTGTTCCTCAATTACTGAATTTAAATTTAACTTAAATTTACTATCTACATTTAATATAATCATTGATATATGACAGCTTGTCTATTATTTGATATTTTTTTCTGTTTTTACTCTCTGTTTTAAATTTTCTTTGTTTTCTCTTACTCTGCTGTGAATTAAATGAACATTTTTTAGACTCCATATTAATTTTCTATAGAGTTTTTGTGTATTTTTTTACATATATATATATTAGATGGGTCAATAGGTAGGTAGATAAAGGTACCTTTATATTTTTAGTTATTGTCTTCAGTATTCAGTCATAAGTATGACATTTTATCACAGTCTTATGCTGTCAATATTTTACCATTCAAGTGAAGTGTACCTTACCTCTCCCATTTGTAATGTAATTTTCATAAATATTTCCTTTACATACATTGAGAAAAACAAAAATGTGCTATAATTTTAGTTCCATGTAACAAACATAATTTGGAAAACACAAAAGGAGAAGGAACATGTACGAACTTACTCGTACTTTTACTCTTTCCGTTGCTTTTTCTCCCTTTTTGATGTTCCATGCTTCCTTCGTCCATCATTGTTCTTATTTCTGTTTGGAAAACTTTCTTCAGCCATTTTTTAATGTAGGCCTGATGCTGATAAATTCTTCGTTTTTCTTCATCTTAAAATCTCTACTTCCCTCTGCATTCCTGGAGGGCATTTGGCTAGATGTATAATTTCTGATGGGTCGTTCTTTTCAGCAGGCACTTGAAAAATACTATGCTGCTTTCTTTTGGCTCCATGTTTTACACGTTTGTTGTCATTCAAATTGTTTTTTCCTGTAAGTAAGATGTCATTTCTTCCCTGTTGTTCTCAAGACGTTTTCTTTGTTTTAGTGGGCAGAAGTTTATGTTGTGTCTTAGTATGATTTTTTTTTTTTTTATTTCCCCTCTTTGGAGTATGTATGCTTAGCTTCTTGACTCGAGGTTTATAACTTCTGCCTAATTTGAGGATTTTTCTATCCATTATTTCTTCAAGTTCTTTTTCCAACTAATCTTCCTTCTCATTTCCTTCCAGAATTCCAATGATGTGCCTGTTAGATTTTTGTTATAGTTGTCAGGTAGGTCCCTGAGGGTTATTTTTTTTTTTTTCTATTTATTTTCTGTCTGATTTTTCAGGTGGTTGATTTCTAGTTTTCTCTTAAAATTCACTGGTTTTTTTCTTCTGGATGATTTCATTTCCATCCACAGAGTTATTATTGTGGTTATTGATTATTTCTCGGTTCTAAATTTTCCATTCATTCTTTATATTTTCTATTTCTCTGCTGATACTTTCAAGTTGTTCTTTTGCTTCAAGCATATTTGCTATGGCTCACTGATGCATTTTACTATATGAATGGCTTAAAAATTACCCCTGAAAATCAGCCCTATGTTTCTTACTTCTTCACAGTAGTTTTTTTTAGCTTAAAAGCCCACCAGCACCAGACTTAAATTTTACATATTCCATTGTTTAAAATATAGCCCCAATTAGCCAATTTTTAACCACGTAAAGCCTTCCTGCATCGCATACTGCATGAAACTGTGTCACTGTCTTCTTCGAACACTGTTCTGGCAGAATAAGAAAGAGTTATAGTCAAGTAGTGATAGAATCTAAGGTCTCCACCAACCCTCTGTTGATACTTGAAGGGTAGTGCCTCCTTCCTGCTTGGTGGAATTCAGAATTCTGGCTCCCCAGCAGAGCTCTGTTTAGGACAGATTTTGAGAGGCACCTGTGTGCCTCATTGCTGCTGCCCTTGTAGCCATCACTGACACAGTGGAGGTGACCTTTTTACTGCTGGACAATGGTCAAAGTGCTAAACCTGTGCCAACCCTCTTTTGACTCTATCCAGCTGGGAGGATGGGGTCAATGTATCGGCTCTGTATTCAGCCTTCTCTGACAACCCTTGGTGGTGGTAGTGGGCGGCGGGGTGGGTGGCATACACTTTATACCCGGGTGAAGGTGGAATTCCTGACTTTCCTCAGATTTTGCTGTTGTCAGTAGAGGCTGGAGGAAAAGTTACAGTTTTCTCTGTAGTATTTGGCTAGAACAGAGCACTTGTTGTCTAAAAGATTTTTGTCTTACTGGCATGATTTGTTGGCCTTTTCTTTTTTTTGAATTTGTAGGTACCCATTGGTTGTATTTCTAGCTTCTTCATCTCTAAGTTTGGGATACACAGGAAGAAAGAAAACTCAATGATTTTACCACCATGTCAGGTCTTGGAGCCTGGGGTCTGTAACCTGTCTGTCTTCTTCTCTTCACTTTTCAGTCTATTATTATGTTCATTTTTTATATAATGTCCAGAGTTTTTAGGAGAATGTAGTGGGATAAAGATGGAAAAAAACATCAACTCTATCTCTCCATCTTTTTAGAACTAAGTCTCTGGTTTTTTTTTTTATATTTTAAGACTTGGATATAAGGACCCTTTCCTTGTAACTTGTCCCAATCACTCCATTTTCTCTGATAGTGATATTCCTTTCTCTCTAAGTTCCCAGAGAACTTTTATTGTAATTTGTTTTCCTTTCATGGCTGTATCCATAAATTAGGTGTATTAGACTATGAAACTCCTCAGAGTGCATATATTTGTCTTATTCTTTCCTAGGTTCTCCTGTGACTAGCCCACCAGTTCAAATGTGGCAGCCAACGTTTATTAAATTCATGAAGGAGTGAGTGTATGGTATGGTCTCTCAAAATATTTTTTACGATACAGACTACCTCTTTCAAAGTGCCTTCTGTGAAATCTTCCAACTGAGAGATTTCTCTAAAATATTATCATGTTATCTCTTACGTCCCTCTAGCAGCAAACCACATCATCCTTGTTGTATTCATTTCCTCTGCCACACAGCAAGAACCATATATTTGACTTTCTCCTTTGAGTTTTGGTGGAGATGTTTGGTCATCATTATAAGATATATGAAGCCAGGCACCATGCTGGTATAGGCTCATGGCTCACAAGTATTCCAGAACTTAGCACAATTCTCAAGTACACAGCACTTATTGAACAAATGAACAAAATATAAAATGAATGTAAAGATAATAGGAACGCAACAGATTATGAATGACTCCATGTATCTGTTGCATCTGTTACATGAAAAAATGTATCCAATTTGCCTTCCCAGAAATGTCATGTATGTCTCTTTGGATCTCAACATTTATGAATTACACATTTTTCTAATTATATAAAAATAACTTTTGTTATATAAACTTTTTTCTTTCCTGAATCATTTCAAAAACTGAATGATGAACTTGTTTGTGAAGTATCTACATATTTCCCCCAAAATTCCTTTTGGGGGAATTTTAGTGTGTATTTGTCACAGTTTATGAGCCAGCAGGAATGTACGAGGCAGCTAGCTCTTTGACGTGGTAAGTGTTAGTAAACTGTACCTAGAGGGCTCTTTCAGAGGCCAGTCTGGAACATGGCTTTACTTGCTACTCTCATAAATGGCCAAACCTATTGCTATGCCCTTCGTAACTCAAAAACACTTCATAAACGGATTCTCAGTATTATATTTTCATGTCTCAAATTCAGACCTATAGTTCCAAAATCCACATCAGTAGAAAAATCTTCTAGAAGTGTTACTTTAAGTGTTGTAAGATTCCCGTGTGAACACTCATCTTACACAGTTAAATTATTTACCCTCTTATTCGCATGCCAGTTGGTTAAGCATTGCTGAGAGTGAGGTAAAAAAAAGAGCTGTAAGGCAAGAGTGCTTCTTTACACACAGCTCCAGGGAAAGATGCTGAATGGCAAAATGTTACAGAAGAGGAGGAAAAAGATTCCTCTAAAATCACAGTGTCACAAAAATAGAGACAAATTCTGATTCCCTAACATAATCCATTGACAGTCATTCCATTAATGATACTGAGGTTAGGCCTTGGTGTTTGACATCTGCTCTGGAGGTTACATTTTAGAAGTTCAATCTTAAACTCATAGGGTGGGTGAAAGACAGATGTTTTGATACTGCCAAAGTTCTTATAAAGCAGATTTCCTGAGGGGTTCCATGAACTTGGAACATATGAATCATATGTGATAAAATAAAGATGACACTCCCCCAAAGACTAACTATACAGATGTAAGACTCAATACTAAGTTTCAAAAGTTGTAGGGAAAAGAGAAAGAAAAAAGGATTATTTTGAAATTTGTATTCTATGAGGACTGATTTGTAAAAGAATTAATGAAGACTATTATCTCCCATTTAACAGAAACTGTGGGCATAGCTTATATTATGTAATCAAAAAATGAAATCAAATAATAAACTATCCTCAGGCAAAAATATCATGCTGTTTATCTTTTTTTTTTTTTTAAAGTGGATCATGACTATATATTGTCGTGTCTGACTCTTTGTGACCTTTTGGACTGTAGCCCTCCAGGCTCCTCAGTCCATGGGATTTCCCAGGAATGGATACCAGAGTGTGTTGCAATTTTCCTCCTCCAGGGGATCTTCCTCACTCAGGGATCAAATTAATGTCTTCTGTGTCTCCTGTATTACTGGCAGATTCTTGACCCAGTGAGCCATCAGGGAAGCCCTTCTTAAATGAACAATGCAAAGAAGTAGAGGAAAACAATAGAATGAGAAAGACTAGAGATCTCTTCAAGAAAATTGGAAAGATCAAGGGAACATTTCCTGCAAAGATGGGCACGATGAAGGACAAAAGTTGTAAGGAGCTTACAGAAGGAGACGAGATTAAGAAGAGGTGACAAGAATGCACAGAAGAATTATACAAAAAAAGGTCTTAATGACCCAGATAACCACATGGTGTGGTCACTCACCTAGAGATAGACATTCTAGAGTATGAAGTCAGTGGGCCTTAGGAAGCATTACTATGGACAAAGCTAGTGGAGGTGAGGGAATTCCAGCTGAGCTATTTCAAATCCTAAAAGATGATGCTGTTAAAGTACTCCACTCAATATGCCAGCAAATTTGAAAAAACTCAGCAGTGGACACAGGACTGGAAGATATCAGTTTTTTATTCCAGCCCCAAAGAGGGGCAGTGCCAAAGAATGTTGAAAGTACTGGAAAATTACACTCTTTTCAGATGTTAGTAGGGTTATATTCGAATTCTTCAAGCTAGATTTCAACAGTACATGCACTGAGAAATTCCAGATGTACAAGCTGAACTTAGAAAAGGCAGAAGAACAAGAGATAAAATTTTCAACATCCATTGGATCACAGAGAAAACAACAGAATTCCAGAAAAACATCGACTTCTGCTTCACTGACTCCTTGAAAGCCTTTGACTGTGTGGATCACAATAAACTGTGGGAAATTCTTAAAGAGATGTGTATACCTGACCACCTTACCTGTCTCCTGAGAAACCTGTATGCAGGTGGAGAAGTAACAGTTTGAACCTTACATGGAACAACTGACTGGTTCAAAATTGGGAAAGGAGTACATCAAGGCTATATACTGTCACCCTGCTTGTTTAACTTCTATGTAGAGTACATCATGTGAAATTCCAGGCTGGATGAAGCACAAGCTGGAATCAAGATTGCTGGGAGAAATATCAATAACCTCAGATATGCAGATGACACCATCGTAATGACAGAAAGCAAAGAGGAACTAAAGAACCTCTTGATGAAAGTGATAGAGCAGAGTGAAAAAGCTGGCTTAAAACTCAACACTCAAAAAACTAACATCATGGCATCCAGTTCCAACACTTCACGGGAAATTAATGGCAAAACAATGGAAACAGTGACAGACTTTATTTTTGGGGGGCTTGAAAATCACTATGGACGGTGACTGCAGCCATGAAATAAAAAATAAAAAAAAAAAAGACACTTGCTCCTTGGAAGAAAAGCTACGATCAACCTAGACAGCATATTAAAAAGCAGAGAAATCACTTTGCTGACAAAGGTTTGTATCGTCAAAGCTATGGGTTTTCCAGTAGTCATGTACAGATGTGAGAGTTGGACCATAAAGAAGGCTGAGAGCCAAAGAACTGATGCTTTCAAACTTTGTTGCTGGAGAAGACTCTTGAGAGTCCCTTGGACTTCAAGGAGATCAAACAGGTCAATCCTAAAGGAAATCAGTCCTGACTATTCATTGGAAGGACTGATACTGACGCTGAAGCTCCAATACTTTAGGGAAGAGATGACTCATTGAGAAAGACCCCAATGCTGGGCAAGATTGAAGGCCAGAGGAGAAGGTGGCAGAGGATGGGCTCAACGGACATTAATTCGAGAAAACTCTTGGAGATAATGAAGGACAAGGAAGCCTGGTGTGCTGAAGTCCATGGGTTCACAAATAGTTGTGCTCAACTTAATGACTGAATAGCAACAATAATGACTGTATTTAGCTGAAAATACTGATTGGGGACCCAAAGGACCTAAAAATGTCACAAATATTCTTTATATGATTCATAATACAGTATGGCCTTATCCATTTTGTTTATTTCTGGCTCTCTTGGGTCTTCACTGCTGCACATGGGCTTCCTCTAGTTGCAGTGAGTGTGGGCTACTCTTCACCATGGTGCACGGGCTTCTCATTGTAGTGACTTCTCTTGTTGAGGAGCACAGGTTTTAGGTGTGTGGGCTTCAGTAGTTGTGGCACACAGGCTCATTAGCTTTGGTAGATGGGCTCAGTTGCCTCATGTGGGATCTTCCCAGACAAGGGATGGAAGCCCTGTCCTCTGCATAGGCAGATGGATTTCTATCCACTGCAAGTATGAGTATGGCCTTATCTATTTATAGTTGGCCACTTGAAGATAGTTGTATTTTTCTGCAAATATGTATACTGAATACTCATGAGAGGCTTAAAATATAGTCATTTTGTATTTACCATTTTCAGAATGTAGCTTTGATCAAGTCAGAAATAATCAGGTACACACTCTCTTAAAGGTTCTGTCACTACCCTAGTCTATAAGCTCCTGAAGATCCCTGATTTTTTTTCAGTAATGGAATCCCTGGCATCTAACTTAGAAGCAGGCAAAAAGTTGATGCTCAAAGAAAGTGATCTGCTTAGTTGAACTGAACTGTCATGTGTAGCTCTCTGAATTTGGCATGAGCCCAAGAGGCCATCTGCAAAATTAAGGAAATATGTTTGATACAACAAAATATCTTTTTACTTAGCTCATAGAGAATACGTTATTTCTACTTCCTATTCCACATTTCTAAAGTATATTCTCTGCCTTGTTTGATAATTCATCACTGTGTTCAACAAATCTATTATCCTGCTGTACTTTGAGGATTGTATCTGAGACTTTGAAAACTAGATATTTGTGTATTTGAAAATCTATCACTCAGCCTGTATGTATAAGTGAATAACCACCACACGGTTGATCCATTTAGCCTCTGCTCTATCTAGTCAGCATACCAAGCAAATTCTAGTAAAGTAATGGCATTAACTAAAAAAAACATCTTAGGAGTTCCCTGTTAGTCATGAAGCATACTGAAAGTACTTTTTTCCTACTTACTATTCACTTCTCTACTAAATCATAAATTTCTTCAGATTATAAAAGAAGCTTTCATTTTCTATTTTTTTTTAAACAACCCAAGGGCCATAATTTCTTGGTTAGCTTCTTTCTAATTTCTAAATGATTAGACTATCATGGCTAAGCACATAGTCTCTAATGTAGAAAATTTATGCAGTCAAATCATTCTGCCATAACTAGACCTGCAAAGAATTGTAGAAAGGCAACCATTCACGCTATATCTTCCCAGTCACTATTTTAGCAGTTGATCTTGAAATGAAAATATAACTTTTATGAAGTGAAAATGTTAGTCACTCAGTTGTGTTCTACTCTGCAACCTCATGGACTGCAGCCTGCTAGGCTCCTCTGTTCATGGAAATTTTTAGACAAGAATCCTGGAGTGGGTAGCCATTCCCTTCTCCAGGGTATCTTCCTGACCCAGGGATCAAAGCCAGGTCTCCTACATTGCAGCCACCAGGAGGACCCCTTTTGAAAAAGACATGGCCAAAAAGAAAGCACTTGAGACCTCCAAATAAGCCTGGCAATAACACAGTCTATGAGCCATGAACATGAAAATCCATTTGATAGTCAATTCTAACCATAGCAAAGAATTCCATTCTGCAAAAGAAAACAAAACTGGGAAGAGAATGATCTAAGAATGTCTGTTCAATGAGATTCTATCTCACTAAACTTTCTATCTCAGTAAACTTTCTTGATTCATCCTCTTCTTTCAGACACTGAACATTCCAATCAGACAGAAATAAAAAGAAAATGAGCCTCCCCTTCACATAGAAGGGCCAGTTCATTTTGACTCTCCAAGTTTAACCACTGGTGGAAGACTCGTGTATGAAGGGGCAAGTGGTTCAGCACTCAAATGCAGAACATAATGCCATCCTCAAAGTCCCACTTATGTCTACTTTATGTAAGGAATCTGTTTCAGGGAGGGCCTAACTAGAGCAGCCCAGGGTTCCTTCAGGGGATGCTCTCAGGAAGACTTCTTCAAAGTGCAAGCACCAAGGTACCAACTCTCCAACAAATATAACTGTTAGGGGAAGCACATTGATTGAAACCGCCCACCCTGGCCAGGCACCATAGTAACCATTTGCATGAGTTGTTTTATGACAGGAGGCCCTGCTAAGGAACATGGAACTGATAAGCCACCACCAACCGGAAGAGTTCGGAAAAGGTCAAAAGGAGACACCACATGTCTGACCACCTCCCAGGATCCTTCTCTCTGGCATCCATCTTGGCTGAACAAGGCATGCATCACCAGGAAGAACTCTGAGTCAGAATGACTGGCTAAGGACAACCCGGAAACTAATCCCATCACCATAAAACCCGAGACTGCAAGCCACATGGCAGAGCTGTTCTCCTGGGTTCCCTTACCCTGCTGCTCTCCACCTGGGTGCCCTTTCCCAATAAAATCTCTTGCTTTGTCAGCACATGTGTCTCCTCGGACAATTCATTTCCAAGTGTTAGACAAGAGCCCGGTTTCAGGCTCTGGAAGGGTTCCTCCTTCCTGCAACATAACCACTTATTTTGCATGAGTTCTTAACACATATAGAAATTTCAACTGAGATTACTGTCCAGAATTGTGACATTCATTTCTCAGCTTCTCTTCTCTGAACATGGGTCCAGTTTAGATTCCAACTAAATGTGTCTGATAAACATTTAATCTGTAAGAATAATGAGTTATGTTTCTAAAATACATATACTGTTTATGTAATTTTATATGAGAGAAGCTCTGTATTCTCCACTGAGTTCTGGTTGCCTATTTGAGTAATGATCGAGTCGCTGAGCATGCATGCATGTTACACAAGCAGCAATGTTTATACGAAGGTGACAATATGAATTCAAATGAAACCAAAGAGCAAGAAGGGAAAATAGGATACCAAGGTACCAAAGATTGAGGATAGAAAATGCAGGAGAATGTAGGTAAATAGAAGGAAGGTAAGCCAGGAGAATTTCTGGAATCTTACAGTAAGTTAAGGCAGGTTTTTTCACAGTTCCTCAGGGCTTTGGCATGAAACACAGGAGCTATGAAAGAGGTTAACAAGAATAGACCTCAAACAATCCATGGGTTATTCCTATCAGGACCCTTGTACTAAACCTAGATTGAAAAGATCATCAAAAGGGTATGGAAGCATTTAGAAGGACAAAGAAACAAGAAAGAGATGAGTTGCCTAAATGTGGCAGAAATCTGAGCACAACAGTATGAAACAGAATTTGAAGCATGTTATAGAAATTTGATGTACTAAAAATGCACATAAGGGAATAACAATTTAATGGGGTTATTCCCAACAAAATCTTTTACAGCTCTACTTGTGCATCACAAAAGTAGTAGCATCACGACTATTTAGCACACAAACTACCATCTCTGGAAGACAGAGCAGTAATGGATGGAAAGCATTTCACCCCAGTAATGATGAACCAGCAAAGCAATCCTGCCAACAGTAGTGGTTTTCCCCCCTTACAAATCTATTTGTTATTTCTGTGTTGAAAATAATACTGTAAATAGAATTTAATGTGGTGGTGGAGGTGGGGGGAGTTGGAGACTCAGCTCACCCTACCTGCACCGGCACTTTCCTCCACGGTGAAATACCCAGAGCTGTATTAAAACTCTTTCAGTGCTGACGCTCACTGTGTGTGGAGAGACAGGAAAGCTGAGACATCATCCTTATGATGCAGGAAGAAGCTACTCCTTGAAATTAAAGGACACATGGATTCAAAGGATTTTTCTGCCCTTGATCTTCTCCTCCTTGGTCTGTGGTTTAACCACTCTGCATCTCAGTTTTAAAACCAATATCATTGATAAAATATGAAAAGCTTTTATTTAAAATTGTTATTGAACTGTAATATTCACGAAGAAAAGTGCACAGACTCAATTTTGTAATTCAATAAATTAAAAACATCTGTGACACCAGTGCTCAGATTGAGAAACAGACCCCAGAAGCACCACTTCCAATCACTCCACAGTCCAAAGGAAGCTATTTTACTAGCCTCTCACAGAAGAAACTGCTTCTTAGTGTCACTGAATTTTATGTAAATGGAATCATACAACCCTGCTATTTTTATTGGGCCTCTTTTGCTCAAATAATGTTGTCAAATTTCTCCATACTGTTGCAATTTTAAAAAGTCCGTAATAGAATTTTTGTGAAAATACAGCAGTAATAAATATAGAAAAAAGCTCAATTAATAGTTTTTTTTTTTTTTTTACTATTGTTACAGGAACTAGGTTACAACATGTAATAATAAATAAAATAAAAATTTAAAAACAGTAGTGGTAGCACTAGCTCAAGTGTGCTTAGTTGGCTTCAGTCACGTCCGACTCTTGGCGACCCTGTGGACTTTAGCCCACCAGGTTCCTCTGTCCAAGAGATTCTCCAGGCAAGAATACTGTAGTGGGTTGCCTTTTCCTTCTAAAAGGGATCTTCCTGACCCAGGGATCAAACCCACATCTCTTAAATCTCCTGCATTTGCAGGTGGGAGCTTCACCTCAAGCGCCACCTGGGAAGACACTGTGGTCTAAAAGCACAAATCACTCTCTCAAAATAGATTCTGAGCATGACTGTGCCTCCCCACACAGGTAGATGAGAGTGTGGCAGCTTTCACATCCAAGCGTGGGCTCACTCTACACCACAGGAACTCTGACATTTAAAGAGATAGTGCGCATTTATCACAATTGTCACTTGCCATTAATTTACATTCCCTTTATGCATCTGTTCAAAAAATAATTAGGATTTTATGCTGCAGTAAATATGCTTGTTCATCCATTAGCGCAAAGCAAAAGATTAATTGCATTACAATGGGAATCAGGACTACAACACTCCGAGCCACAATGATAACAGTGACAGCTGGGCTGCCCACAGTACTTTGCTCTGATAAGCTTCAAAAACAAGTGTAGATGGGAAAATAATTAAATCACTGACAAGGTGGCACCAGCCTTATTTCCCCTCTTCTTGCATTCAGCTTACAATCACCCAACAAAAGGTTCTCACTGCATATTAACAAGGGGGCCTTTCTTGTTTCCCCCCCATCTCCAAACACCCTGGTTTAACATTAGAAATGAGCTGAATTCTAACAGATCTTACTTGGGCCATTTATCTCAGCAAGCTAAAGAAGGGAGATCCAGTCTCTGGCTAGTTATCTACTGAGAAGTCAAAAGATAGGAAAAGCTCTATGGATATGTGTCCAGTACAGTCACAGGGGGCCAGGGCTTAGTTTAGTGCCCTGTGGTTGCCCCTCTTAATTTGTAATACTTTTCCGTCCCCTCTGGGCTTCCTTCCCATTCAGTTTACACAGTGCATCAAGTAGAGTTTCCTGCGCTATACTCATTAGGGAGGGGTTATATGTATTAACAGGGCTTCCCTGGTTGCACATACGATAAAGAATTCCCCTGCCAAAAAAAAAAAAAAAAAAAAAAAAAAAGAATTCTCTGGCAATGTGGGAGATCCAGGTTTGATCACTGGGTCAGGAAGATGCCCTGGAGTAGTAAGTGGCAACCCACTCCAGTATTTTTGCCTGGAAAATCCCATGGACAGAGAAGTCTGGCAAGTCTACAGTTCCATGGACTTGAAAAGAATCCGACATGACTGAGTGACTAATAATGCACTATATATATATATTAATATATATATGGCTGATTAATTTTGCCGTATGGTAGAAATGAATACAACATTGTAAAGCAACTATACTTAATATATTTTTTTAACAATGGGCCCCATATTTTAACTTTGTACTAGGCCTTATAAATTATGTACCCCACCCTGCCACTAGATATAATAGTATAATCTCTCTCTCTCTCTCTCTCTCTCTCTCTATATATATATATATATATAGTACACACATACACACACATGTATGCAAGCACATGTGTACACTCAGATGTATGTCAGTGAATACATCCTCACTCATACTCATTCCTGCATCTCCCCAAAAGGAAAAAAAAACAAGCTCTCATTTTCCCCTTCTTTTCCCTGGTCAATTAAAACAAAGAGAAAGAAAGTGATATTGAATGGAAACAGAGCATCTGTGTTTTGAGGAGACATCCGAGAAGGAAGAGATGTGCTAGACTTGTGCTCCAATTGTCTCCCGACTGCAGATACGATTCCATGGTCCAAAATATGCTGATCATTGTTTTAGCAACAATGAGAGTTAACGACGTCTTAAACCTTGGGCCGGAGACTGTATTATTCAAGAAAACATCTGTGCAATGGTTTGAGTCATGATCTAGTCTACAAACTGCATCATCACCACAAGAAAAAAAATCAAAAGAAATGGTTACAGAAGTGCTCAGTTCAAAACTTCATTCTTTGATGCCGAATCAAGGTGACAACAAATGGCAGGGAACTACTCTCAGATCTGACATCCCCACAATAAGTAACTAATAGATGGTGATGATTCTAACCAAACTGAAATGTTTGGGTAATCATTGATGGATCTTTTAGCAAGGCAGCCCCTCCTCTCATGGCAGTGACTTCTTGAGGGTTTCCTAAAAATCGGACCCATTAAGGAATTGCTTGATGACATCATGCATCAGTACTACTCAGCTAGATAGTAGCCAGAGTTTATCCTTCTACATGATTTTTTAATCTTATGTTTTTAAAGGCCTTTGGATTTGTTAAATATTATTAATCACAATTTTTCTTCTTTAAGTTGGAAAACAAGAGAGGGAGTTTTGTTACTGATAGGGGCTGAGGGCTTCAGAAATAGGTCAGGTGCAATAATGAGTAAGATAGCCTGCTTCAGGGGAAGGGAAATGCAAATTAACTACTGTAGATGTGGGTTAGTTTTAGCCCTGGCAGCAGCTGCTGAATAATTAGGGCCCAAAGGCCTTCATAAATGTTATAAGTCTTGTTACTATGGCTAACCAAATCTGCTCAAGGAATTCTCCCATCATTGGCAGTTACGGGGTTTTAACTCACTAGGTAGCTGATTTTGTGGCGTGTACATATTTGATGTGTCGGGGAAAATGAGCTTCTGGCGCTCCCCTATGGACCACTTTAGAGCTGTGATCATAAATCCTCACTAAAGGGAAACTGATTCTTAGCAGAGACAGTTTTAGGGGTGGGAGTGGAGTGAAAGGTGGGAGGAAGTCGCAAACATTTCATAAGCAATGGATCTACAAACCTAGACTGCAATACAATACACAATGTAATACAATATCATGAACTGGGCTATGTTGTCTTTTAATGTCACATAATACACATTTCATCTTTTTTGGTTGTATTACAGGTAAGCACTCATCCTAGACAATTTTGATATGGCTTAGATCCACTTTTCCCATAACTAACCCTTCCTTTCCGAAGTGCCCCCTGTCAGGGCTGTGAAAACCTGGCCTTTATTCTGTACCTTTCCTTCTGTAACCCTGTGCCTTAACTCCGTTTCTCACTTGTCACACTATCAAGTTTGTCTCTTATTCTGACACAAAATCTCGTGTTAAGATGGGCTAGAGAGGCCAAGAGTGCAAGAACAGAAATGGATTTGATTCCTGGCGGTACTAGTTCTGGGAACTGGGTGATTAATTTCTTTCAACTACAGTTTTCTTACTTTTGAAATGGAAATTGCTATTTTTAGAGGTTTCTCATGAACATCAGATGTAAAAGCATATAGAAAAGTTATTTTTACTCTTAAGTGTAATTGTCTATCATCTCTCATCATCTGTGTACCATTCCTTTCTTCTCATATCTTCCATCTATTGATTTACCGATTTACTTTATCCTGTCCTTAATATGAAGACAAACATATTGATGAAGCTTAAACATGTCAATTCACATCTTTATATAAAATACAAAGTCTATGTTACTAATACATACTTTATATAATTTCAAAGCATTTAATTAGTAAAATGAAAAAATAGTTACGGAACATAGCTTTAATGTGGTCAAAGAAGATATTCTATCCACAGCTGAGCATACAATAAGCCTGGGGATTGGTACTGTTGGCACTTGTATGACAAAAAGTCCACCAGAAAATGAAAGTACATTTGCATTTCACAGATTTTACTTTCCATACCAAGGATCCTGGTTCAGCAAATTTTATTTTATTACAGACTAAATAAAATACTTTTAACAAATAATGTTCTAAAATATAGATTTAAATAGATATATAGAAATCATGAATTTATTAATAACTTATTAACAACTTTCCCTAATTAAAGAGAGTCTTAATTTTGTGTGTGTGTGCCCAAGTGCCCCCTACATAGTACTTTTTCAGTTTGTGAGGCAAAAAGTACTTTATGTTGATTAATAGAATGTCTTATTGTTGCTAAGAGACCTGGCCTAGGATTATATTAAACTCTGAGGAATTATAGGCAGGATATGGATAGTTATATGTGGAAAAGGGGATATTGGGAGTCAGAAGATGGAATCAGTGTCAGGGAAAATATTTAATTATAAATTTACCAGCCTTCTTCATTGTGACCCAATGTAGAAGGATAATTAAAATCATCTTTGATGTGGACAATGAATATTTATGGAAATCATATGCAAATGTGTATGTTAAACAGCTGAGAGTAGTTTAGTTCTGAAATGGTGTGCTTGTGTGCAGGCTCAGTCTCAGTCGTGTCCGACTCTTTGTGACCGCATGGACTGTAGCCCACCACGCTCCTCTCTCCATGGGATTTTGTAGCATGAATACTAGAGTGGATTGCCATTTCCTTTCTCCCGGGGATCTTCCCAATCCAGGGATCAAACCCGTGTCTCCTCATCTCATGCATTAGCAGGTAGATTCTTTGCCACTGAGCCACCTGGGAAGCCCTTCTGAAATGGTGTACATGCATGCAAATGTGGATTCAAGATATGGTCCCAAATCCCTGACCTCTCCAACACATCCACTGACCTGAATGGTATCACTCAGTTTCTCCTAGATAGAATTTCAGAAGCCAGCCATTTATGATAAGCCAAAATAAAATCTATATGATAAAGACAAATTCTCCATACCATAGACAGCTTATATGAGTACTACCACTTAGGGACTCAAAGATGTGGAGACAGTAAGAGAGTGATCTTAAATTATAACCTCAAACAGTATCTAACCACAGAAATCTGCTCCTTAGAAGTAAGCTTATCTGTGACTAAGCCAGACTGACTTAAAGAGTCAGGTTAGGTTCAGTGTAGAAGGAAGTAAAATACCTCTATCAGGTGACTTTCCATTTAATTTCTACTGATCTAATATAGGACTAGATTTATGCCTCCATACTTATGACAGTCCCAAAAGAGTAGAAGGCAATAAAGCATATTTGAAATGACTTCAAATGTTAGTAATAGACAAAAATAGACTCCAAACACTTACTAATTAATTGAACTGAGCAAGTTATTTAATTTCTTTGAAACTCAGATAAATTTAATGGTTATTGTTAGGATGAAGAAAATGTGCATGACATTATTTGCATATTATTTACATAAAATAACACTCTATAAAGTTAATTATTTCTATTATTATTGCTATAATTATTATTAATAAAAACTTTAAATATGGTACATAATTACAGAGACTCTAGTCCTCTGAAATGTGGGGCAGAATATTTTTAACATAGGCTTCCCTGGTGGCTCAGTAGTAAAAGAATCCCCTTGCAAAGCAGGATGATGCAGGAGGTGTGGGTTCAAACCCTGGATTGGAAGATCCCCTGGAGAAGGAAATGGTAACCCACTTCAGTATTCTTGCCTGGAGAATCCCATGGACAGAGGAGCCTGGTGAGCTACAGTTCATAGGGTTGCAAAGAGTCAAATACAACTGAGCTACTGAGCACATATTTTTAGCATAATATTCAAACTTCCTATATACCATTTTGATCTGAAAGGTATAGACCAAGAGTCTAAGATCTTTTGGAAATTCCTCTTCTGCTTCCTCTTTTTTTCAGCTAAAACGAATGGACATTTGTGTGGATGATTTGGTGTCTACTTCTTTATGAAACCATTCCTGCTAACTCGACTCAACACTGCTCACTTTGTTGACACCCCATGGTGTTAATTACACAGAATGTGTTAACACATTTATTTTATCTCTTCATCAGAGGGTCTCTGCTGGGCTCCTGTGCATATTGCCTTATTAACACATCTGTTAAATTCCTGTAAGTCAGGGAGTTTGCCTTATGTTTCCTCTAGGTCTCCCATGGCACATAATTAGCACATTCTGGAAAGATTCTATGTCATAGTGAATCAGAATCCCATATTCATCTCATTTTTGGTAAAATTCCCAGTTGAATTTCAACTACTTCCTTTCAAAATACAGTTTCCATAATAGTATGTGGTACCCCACTAATGTCCTGAAGTGCTACTTCACAGTTTTGTCGATGTTGTTGTTCAGTCACTAAGTTGTGTTCAGCTCTTTGCAACCCCAGGGACTGCAGCATCCCAGGCTTCCCTGTCCTTCACTATCTCCCAGAGTTTGCTCAAATTCATGTCCTTTGAATCGGTGATGACCCAATCATTTCATCCCCTGTCGCCCTCCTTTTCCTCCTGCCCTCAATCTTTCCGAGTATCAGAGTCTTTTCCAATGAGTTGGCTCATCACATCAGGTGGTCAAAGTATTTGAGCTTCAGCTTCAACATCAGTCCTTCCAATGAACACCCAGGACTGATCTCCTTTAGGATGGACTGGTTAGATCTCCTTGCAGTCCAAGGGACTCTCAAGAGTCTTCTCCAACACCACAGTTCAAAAGCATCAATTCCTCTGTGCTCAGCTTTCTTTATAGTCCAACTCTCACATCCATACATGACTACTGGAAAAACCATAGCCTTGGCTAGACGGACCTTTGTTGGCAAAGTAATGTCTCGCCTTTCAATATGCTGTCTAGGTAATAGTAACAAGACACTATTCCTCTGAATACAAACTCATCTATAGAGCTGAGGAAACATCCAGACCTTTCACATTTTTCATTCATTTATTAACTGTTCAATTCCAGCTTCCTAAGGACCAGCTATTATTTCAGGCTCTGGAAATATGACTTGAGCAAAGACTTCTCTTGGTAGAGCTGGCACTCTAGTAAGGGAGACAAACAATACAAATAAATTTATATTACAGTGTCAGGAGGTAGTAAGTGCTAAAGAAATGCTTGAGCAGGGTAATGGGATACAATCTGACAAAGGAGGGAGAAAACTGGTTTACATAGTATGGATAGCGAAGATTTTTCAACCATGTAGCATTTGAGCAGAGTTCAGTGTCAGTCTAGTGAACCTCTAGAAAAGGAGGTTTTCAGGCAGAAGATTTTTTTTCTTAGAAGAACAAATGATTAAGTAAGTCAGATCTGTGTAATCAGAGCAGTTCTCAAATTCCCTATGGTGAAAGACAAATTGATTTTTATTGATCTTTTGTAAAACAGAAAATAGGCTTATGTCCTCATGGGTCAGTGACCTACAATCCACTGACTAGGGCCAGTCCTCGGACCACACTTTGAGTAGCACTGATGTCTGCCACCCCCCTAGCTTAGGGATTCTATCAACCTGAGGATGGAACTAAACTGATCTCTTTGCAGGACAAGAGACTTGTTAATCAATTTTTAAGAAATAAAAACACCTGAAATAGAGCTTTGCCATTTAATTTATTCATTTGCCCCAGAACACTGTAATCTAAACACTGGGCTGCATTGAATCAGAGGTAACTACTGGTCGTTCTTCCCCTTTTCACTCTTGTCATGGCTTTTTTAAGGGGGAACACCCCAACAGTAAAGGAAGCTCAGAGTAGCGGTCTACCACTTTGAACAGCTTAGCTTGTTACTATGTATCTGACCAGCGACCATGAGTTAGAGTGCTAAGGCAGGTGGGTATTCTCCATCTCAAACTGGTGGTGATAGATGACATGTCGCCCAGTTTGTTTGTCAAAGGTACTGATTGATAACCTCAGAGTAACTGCTGACAGGCTCAATTCTGCTGGGAAGAGACGGAAAATACAGATGGATACATTGACCAGAGTTTTTCTACAGCAGAGCCTTTCTCAGCCAACACTTCAAATTACTAATACAACACAGTCTTTAAAACCGTACAACTTTATGTCTGAGGAATAGCCATATGAGTATTTTCTAGACCTTGTTTTGCTTTCGTCAGGGTTTCTTTGAAACCAGAGTAAATCAGCCAGTTAAGTAGGTGTTCTTTCTTTGTCAGCCGGAGTTCCTGGTAGAGATTCTGACAGAAATTTTCTATCTCAAGGAGGCCCACTCATTTGAAAATAAATCAGAAGTATCTGTCTGGCACAAAATTACCTTTGCAGCAAGTGGTACATTCTCCAAGATATTTATGGTGATAACTATTAGCTAAAATTTCAAGCCCAAAGAAGACAAAAGGAAAATTTCTGTGTCTACCTCAATTTTTAAATCTTGAAGTAAGCTAAGAGCTCTGCCCAGAAGATATGGATATTATGTTAACTGTTGACTTCACCAATAATATTCATTGCATTCTTGAGTTATGACCCATACTGGGTGAAATATGATACATTAGCCAGGATCCTGAAAGAGTTGACCTATTCTACCACAGACTACCAAAGAAAGACCTCATGGTTTAGCACTTTAGTCCTCTTCCAGCCTCATCCTTATCCATGGGGAAAAAACACAAACCTATGGCCCAAAGAGTTGTGTCCTCCAGGAGTCATAGCTAGTTTTCTAGACCATGTTTCAGGTACCTGTCACCTGTGAATTTTCCTGCCCAAATAGCCTGTATCCACTTGGAACTTCTGTGAGAGTCCCCTCAAAAGATTCAACTTACGTAAGGCACAATACACAACCAGTACACAAACCCATAAGCTCAAAGAGTGCCCAAGAGATGGCTGTGTGTCTGCCTGCAACTTGAACATATGAGCTGGGGTGTCTACACATACATGTATGAAGCCCCTCAAGGTGCTGGATGGTGTTTATATAGAGGGGAAGAGAGAGAGGCAAGCCAAGTATCTCCACATTCCAACTTGGAAGTTATGGGGTCCAACAATTCTCTATTCAAACCTGGTTACCCAAGTCATTTGTAATGTTACATTTGTTCATTACATTTGCTCAAGTTCAGAGAATAGAACATTCTTTAAAGAGTTTGATAGAATGATTTAAGTTTCCTAAATATTTCAGCATATGGTGCATATGCCTCAGGGTTCCCCTGCCTTACCCCATGTATTCAGGGAAGATCTGCAGAGGGCATACACAACAGAGCTGAGTAAAGAGAGTTTAATGAAGGAATATTTACAAAGATGTTAAAAGGATAAAGGGAAATCAGTTGCCAGCAGTAGCAGGAATCTACTACCATTCGTAAGTATGAAGGCAAGGGTGAGGGTTTATTTAAGGATCCTAGAGAGAAATCAGTTCAGAAGACATTCCCCAGATGTTTGAGCTTTTGCTACAAGAAATGCAGTCACTGACAGCCCACAGCCTGGCAGAGAGGAATATGCCATGAATATCACAAACTTCTCTCTTCTGCTCTCTTATCTCCTGGGAGTATCTTCTATTGGCTAAACCCAATTAAAAGCCAGATGGATAAAGAACCTAATTGATGGAATCCAAAAAGTAAAGCCTCCCAGGTTAGTGTGCAGAATGGAGAAGAGCAGAGAGAAGGAAAAGGCAATATGAAGAACAGGTCAGGGTCAAAGAAAGTTCAGATCCAAACTCTGATAACTATGGTACCTTGAGTAATTTGTTTATTAATTTAAACTCTTCATCTCTTCATCTGTAAAATGAATATCTTAATTACATCTTCATTATGAGGATACAAGGATTAAGTAAGAACACTTTTATAGCATTTAGCATAGTATCAGGTCTGGTAGATGCTTGTGGAATTCTGTAAGATGAAGTCAGAGATTGAAGTGTGTACAGTCATAAACTTTATTAGATATTCATTCATTAAAAAAAACACATTTATTGAGTGCCTACTGAGTATTACTTTGCCAACAAAGGTCCATCTAGTCAAAACTATGGTTTTTCCAATAGTCATGTATGGATGCAAGAGCTGGACCATAAAGAAAGCTGAGCACCAAAGAACTGATGCTTTTGAACTGTAGTGTTGGAGAAGACTCCTGAGAGTCCCTTGGACTGCAAGGAGATCAAACCAGCTGGTCCTAAAGAAAATCAGTCTTGAATATTCACTGGAAGGACTGATGCTGAAGCTCCAATACTTTGGCCACCTGATGCAAAGTACTGACTCATTAGAAAAGACCCTGATGCTGGGAATGACTGAAGGCAGAAGGAGAAGGGGACAACAGAGGATGAGGTGGTTGGATGCTATCACCGACTCAATGGACATGAGTTTGAGCAAGCTCCAGGAGTTGATGGTGGACAGGGAAGCCTGGCGTGCTGCAGTACATGGGGTTGCAAAGAGTCAGATACAACTGAGTGACTGAACTAAACTGAACTGAGTATCAGCCACTGTGCTGGACTATGGGATACAGCAATGAACAAAACAGGTAAAAATACCTGCTCTTTTGGATAAACGAGAAAAAAAAAAATCCCTGCTATAATGTAGTTATTAAACTGACTGGGGATATAAACAAATAAGCAAGAAGTTTCTATATAAGAAACTAAGCATGGGGGATACAGTGTTTAAGTACTCTGGAATCAGACTATTTAGGTTTGAAATTTTAGATTTTCTACTTACTAGATTTTTTACTTTGGGAAATGTTCTGGTCACACCAAAACCCAACAGTTTAAAACAATCATTTTATTACACTCACTAACTCTGTGGTCATGGATTCAAAAACAGCATAATGAGCTTGGAACTTCACCTAAGAAGTCTTGGAAGCTCAAGATAAGGATGACTCATGGATGAAATTAGCAGGAGGTGGATGTGTCCATTTCCATGTCTAGCAACAGACGCTGGCTGAGACTAGCTCTGGCTGTAGGCCAGAACGCCATGGCCAGTCCTTTCTACCTCAGCTTTCTCACAGCATGACAGCCACAAATCTTTTATCTGGTTGCTGAGAGGTTCAAAAGTGAGCATCCTAAGAGAATCATTTGAGAGTCATTGTCACAGCTCCCTCTCTAGCTTTAGAAGTCAGAGAGTATCTCTTCTTCTATAGTCACAAGCCACTCAGAATCAGATACAGGAAACACAGACTTCATCTTTCAAGGGGAGCAGTGTTAGAGTTATTGTAAGAGAACATATAAGAAACATTGTTGCAGCTAGCTTTTGGAAAATATAGTTATGCTTAACCTCTCTGCAAATCTGTTTCCTTCATCTATAAAATGAAGATGGTATTAATACCTAATAACATCATTATATTAAACAGGATTACACATATATGCTTAAATTGTGCCTGACATACCATACATGATCAATAAATATTAGGTGATATTTTTAAAAACCAGATGCCATTAAAAGAGCATAGATAAGGTCCCTGGACTTGGTGGGATGTCAGTCAAGTAAGATATCTAAACTTAAATATGAGAAACAGGTAAGAATAGCCTAAGCAAAGAGCAAGGAAAAGGAAGATTTTTCTTAAGCAAAGACTGAGATGCTGTAACAATAAGGCCCAATAACTTAAAACACAAAGACATTTCTCTCTTGTAGAAAGCTCCAGTGGGAATGCCTGAGTCAGCAATATAGATCTTTTTCACATTTTCAGTTACAGGACTTGAGTTCTTTTTGAGTCTTTGCCTCTCAACTTTCTAAGGCATAACTGTTGTCTGATATCATTGTCAAAGCTGGTCACATAATATATGGGTTTCCAGCAGTGGGGAATGTGAAAAGACTGTGAAAAGGCATACTTGATATATTCAGACTGAGTCCTAGAAGCAACACACAGCACTTCTTACTTTTTGTTGGCAATTAGGCCATGTGACTTTACCTAATAGCAAAGATAGCAGGACATAAATCTAGCTTGGCAGCCATATGTCCAATCAGAACAATAGAATAGATACTGTTGGAAAAATATCCCTCCCTCACATCCAGACTAAGGGAAAGTACCCCAAAAGCAAGAGAGACCCTGGTGACTATAAGTTGTTAGTTTATCAACTAAAACGGAGGATAGAATAAGATGAGGACAATGACACAAAATTGAAGAAACAGGAGTTAGATAATAAAAATCATAATGAACCAAATTAAAGGGTCTTTATTATACATTAGTAGGAAGTCAATCAAAGTTTTTAATACGGAAGAAACATTGTCAGACTTGGAATTTCAAAAATCACTGGAAATCATGTGGAGAATGAGTTAATAAAGTTGATGTTTAGCGTCACAGAGGTGAATTATGAGGATGCTACAGTAACTGGCACTTCAGTTCATCTGTAGTTCTTAACATGGCATAGGAGAACACGTCTGGACAGGATGTACTTACAAAACAAGTGAATAAATATTACAACATCTATTCATTGCATATATTTTTTCATGTCTTTTATGTATGTAAGAAATGTCAGTTAACTGATACTCATATGTCAAAATTTGTGACCATATTTAAAATCTACGCTCATTTGTTTTGTCTAAAAATATCTCTGCACTCTAACATTTGACAGTACTATGACTGACACTATATATAAAGTGTGTAGTCATTTTCTATGAAGTCATCTCCCAGAAATATGACTTCATTTAAGCCAGCACCACATTTGTTTATAGCTACTGCATATAAATAAGTCAATATACTTTAATTATCACAAATGAATCTTTTAATTTTCATTAACATTCTTGAGCATTCGCATTAACTCACATACAAATTTTATGTACGAAGTTTATGGTCATTAACTCAAGTATAAAGTTGACAAAGTGACCCTGTGACAACCATCAAAATGTAGTATGAGCATAACAGCTATCTGAAAAGGAGAATCTAGATTTGCTTGCAGAGGTGCAAGTGATAAACACCTGGAAAGAGTGTGATCTAACTTAGATGTGGAGGTTGAGAAAGGTAAACAAGCAGGGCAATGAGGTTTGCTCAAGTTAGGAAGGCATAAGTTTTGGAAACAGATTATGTTTGGGGTTTTTAACTCCAGTTCTGTCACTCGCTAGCTGTGTTACTCTAAGAAAGCCATCTTACTTCTATAAACCTATTTTATTTCATTTAAATTTACAATATTTATGTGAAATAGGAATATTGTGACTATTAGTTCAATTTATACACACATAAATATGAGTAA
The DNA here is from genome assembly GCA_024291935.2 of Okapia johnstoni. Classification (NCBI taxonomy): domain Eukaryota; kingdom Metazoa; phylum Chordata; class Mammalia; order Artiodactyla; family Giraffidae; genus Okapia; species Okapia johnstoni. Next base: position 8,590,665 of record CM044325.1, on the reverse strand, counting down.
CAGAGTATTGTCACAATGCACATTTCCTAGAGAAAATCTACTTTCCTTTTCTGCTCTTTTCTGACGTTTTGTTGGCAGCCAGTCCCTGAAACCCAAGAAGAATTCTGTGAAGTATAGCAACAGCCACAATGTTGGGAATTTCATCTTTGCATTGAGAGCAATCTGTCAACAGAGGAAGAGAGCATTGCATAGAAATACAAATGTAATGGACTTTTAATTTGTGAGAATGCAATAATTTTAAATAAGGTGATAAAATAGAAAATTGAGAAGCAATAATTTTCCATTTTTGGAATTTCAATATGATACAAAATCAGTAATATCTTGAACCCCATTTATTTAAATGATTCAGTATAATAAACCTACTAAAAGAATAAGTATAAAATGTGCCCTAACTTTTATTTCTCTTTCTAGAGTAAGTTTACTGTTAAATGAGTATAGAATGGTATTCAAAATCTGCCCCAGATAATGTGTCAAAAATCCTAAAGGATAACAGAAATGCTCTAATTGGAGACAGCAGGAGAGAACTAGGAATGTGGAATTTAACAGTAAAGTCTGATGAATCCAAATGTTAGCATCGCTTTTTAAAAATCCATTCTTTGGCATTCAGTATGATTGGCATCCTCTGGCATTAGAGACTGTAAATGTAGCTTTATGAGAGGAGTCTTCAACACGTGTAACATCTGACTCTTGATTTCCAGACCAATGTAATAGGACAGCACAGTTTTTCCTTAGATAACTTCTCTGTATTACAACAATTCAATTGAATGTAATAAACGCTCATTGTATGAATGTTACATGAAAAGCAGAAATATAGATGGATACTGGGGGAAACAGCAAATAAAATGCCATGCCTTCTTAATCTCACAAGATCAAGGGAGTTATTAATAGATCACAGACATACGCTGAGAAATTCTTCTAAGGTTAACTCCACTTTTATTTTAAAGTAAAACAAAAATTGAAATCACTTACTTTTGTTTTCAAATAAGTTTGGGAGAAAATGTATTATGAATACCTGGAGAAAGAAGATGTTCATCTTATGTTAAGTGGGGGTAAAGGAGGTGCTTTATAAAAGGCAGTATTTAATGCCAGCCTTGAGAGAGATGTATAGGTCTTCAAGGACAGAGGTGAACAACTGAAAGAGAGTGAACCCCACAAATGATGGCATGAGGAAGCGGATCTTCAGGGAAGAATAATTTCTCTGTGCTCGTGGTAGAGTTCCAATGCTCGGATGAGGGTTGGGAAATAAATAAATTCCAAGAAAAAAAATCTGAAAAGGGAGATTTTTTTAAAATAGCAAAGTACTGAGATATAATTTGGTATTATACCATTTACTCATCTAAAATATACACTCTTTTTTTTTTAAACATATTTACAGTGTGGTTCAACCATCATTACAATCAGTTTTGAATATTTCATCATTCGGAAAAGAAAGTCTCAACTCATTGCCAGTTATTCTTTATTCCCACCAAGCCAGAAAAGAGAATTTAACCTATTCTGTGAAGGACCTTAGATCTTGATTTACTCGATTATCAGTGCAAAAATTTTGAAGTTTTTTTTAGTGATATGGTGACATGATCACCTTCATGTTTATGGAAAATGATTCTGGTGGCATTGTGTAGTATGGAAAAGGGGCACTTAAATCAGGGGAATCAATTTATTTTCTCATATTCTCTAATCTCTGCTAATTCCATATACAACTATAGAAACATCCTACTCCATGGGTTATATTCCACTGAAATTCCTTCATTTACAACACTTTAAGCAAACCAATATTTATTAAGCATTATGTTTACAACAAAAGAGAGTGAAAAAGTTGGCTTAAAACCCAACATTCAGAAAACTAAGATCATGGCATCTGGTCCCATCACTTCATGGCAAATAGATAGGCGAACAGTGGAAACAGTGACAGACTTTATTTTGGGGGGCTTCAAAATCAATGCAGATGGTGAATGCAGCCATGAAATTAAAAGATGTGTGTTCCTTGGAAGAAAACTTATGACCAACCTAGACAGCATATTAAAAAGCAGAGACATTACGTTGCCACTCAAGGTCTGTCTAGTCAAAGCTATGGTTTTTCCAGCAGTCATGTATGGATGTGAGAGTTGGACCATAAAGAAAACTGAGTGCCGAAGAATTGATGCTTTTGAACTGTGATGTTGGAGAAAACTCTTGAGAGTCCCTTGGATAGCAAGGAGATCCAACCAGTCCATCCTAAAGGAAATCAGTCCTGGGTGTTCATTGGAAAGACTGATGCTGAAGCTGAAACACCAACATTTTGGCCACCTGATGTGAAGAACTGACTCATTTGAACAGACCCTGATGCTGGAAAGGATTGAAGGCGGGAGGAGAAGGGGATGACAGAGGATGAGATGGTTGGATGGCATCACCAACTCAATGGAAAGAAGTGTGAGTAAACTCTGGGAGTTGGTGATGGACAGGGAGGCCTGGCGTGCTGTAGTCCATGGGGTCGCAAAGAGTCAGACATGACTGAGCAACTGAACTGAACTGAACTGATGTTTACAACTAGGCTACTCTCTTTTTCTTTGATTAAATTCAGTTCTCCTTCTAGCTTGACTTAAGAGCACAAGATGGTCATTTTATATACTTCTCAAAGTCACCTGGTAGATTAGTATGGTAGAATTATTATCCCTGATTTTAAAGTAAAAAAAAAAAGAATGCAGGGTCAAAAATGTTAGTGCTTTCTCAGGAGAGTCACAATTACAAATGTCAGAAAGGTGACTGAATTACTGTCCTTCTGGCATGGGAATGGAGGCCTTTTTTATACTATAGCAAAGCAGCTACCTCAGCAGTTAACTGTGACCTGCTTTTATGTTGAGTCAGCAAAAATAAAAGTGTTTTCTTTTTTTTTTTTCCCTCACCCCAGAAGTATGTGTGCATCTGTACATGTGTGCTTAGTAAGAAGTGTGTGAGACCTAAATAACACGGGAGAAGTTAAGATATGCAATGGTTATTCTCACCTTCTTTGGATTTGTTTTAAAATGTTTTACAAACCCAAGTATAGAGTTAGGAAATACATTTTTTTAAAAAAACATCAAGGATACAGAATTTTCTTAGTATGAATTTGACAAGAAAAGCATAACAACAAACCTACACCTTTGAGTGTGAACCCTAGAGTAACGCTACCCAGCGCACAGACAACCGCCAGTCTTGAAGCTAAAACTCTTAAAGGGACCATTCTAAATAATAACTCACTGTTAACTAATAACTCATTGTGTTGTTCACATGGCCATTGAGTAATACACTTGTTCAGGGCACAAAAGCCATTTACATGCACCATCTGAGAGCAGCTCTCAAGTAACTCGACAAGGTAGAAAGGCCAAGGCTATGAGAGGCACAAAGATTTTCCCATGTCACTGAGTCACAGGTCCTCTGACCCCAAATAACAAGGGCATCTGAAAGGGTTACAACACAGAATGCACATTTTCTCATTCTCCTAGTCTTCCAAAGAAAGAACTCTTCATTAAACAAGTTTAAATGCCATTCCCAGTGCAAGTCTTTGGCACTGGACCTTGACCTGACACAGGCCTGAATTCTCAGAGAAGCATTCTCTTTCTTCCTAACGTGCCACACAATGCATAATTTAAAGGACATGAACACAAATTATCTTTCTCTACTCAAGTCCTTCACCTTAACATCAGCCTCCCAACTACATCAATAGTATTCTTCATCTAAGGTTTCATTCTCCTTAATGAGTGCTTCTTTTCTCTGGGCTAATTGTTTCTCTAACATGTAGACTTTAATTAGGATCCTCAGAATCCCAAATCTTAATACCTCTTCCTCTTGAGCAGTCATAGAAAGACTGTGTGGAGACATAGGGATCTATGGATTTAATGTGGTTTCCTTCACTTTTTTACACTTCCTTATTTCAGTGTCACCCTGCTGGTTACAAAATTTTGAGAGGAAGAGACCCTGGTGTTTCATTCACTATCTTTCAAAGTGTTGCCAAGTGTTTCTGGGCAAACATAAAAGTCAATCTAAACAGAAAGGCTCAAAGTTAGAACATGGTATCCAAACACAGGGGAACTTCCTTGGAGTGACATGATGTCCTCCAAAAGGGGTATCAGAGTGATTTGGAGATTAACATTCATATCGTATAATGAAGCTTCCTACTTTTGCTACTAAAAGGAGGGTACCAGGATGGATTCTCCACGCACACCCCATGTTGGCAAGGGTACAAACAGAGAGTTGTTTGCCATATGTCTAAACATTTAAGGGTGTAAATCAAGCTCACTGTTAAAAACAACGTTCTGTCTCTGAACTTTATCATGACCTGTGAAGTCAAGTTTAAATTTAGAATTCTCAGATTCCTCAGAGTTGTGTGCTAAAACCTGGCTGCATTGGGAGCGCTGGTCTGGACCCAGAAAATTTCTTTTTTCATGCCTTGCTCCATGCCATTCGGGGGCCCCATCTGTAACTGGGGTAGTGCCTCAGCCTCCCATCCTAAGTGCCCTGCCCCTTCCCACAGAACCTTCTTTGAGGCCTAGAGGTCAGGGTATCACTTGCAAATTCCACCTCTAAGGACACATCCAGCCTTGGGAGCTCTGTCAGGTTTAAGGAAGGCAGGGGATTCTTGTGCTCTGATAGCCACTGTGTGATATAGAAGAGGGTATGATATACACTTTTGGGGCCCCAGGAAATTATTGTTTAATGAGGAAAAGTATAACCAGAGGAGAGTCAGAGATGACCCTTTAAAGAGCAGGACGGGAGACTTCTTCCCCTCTTGTCCAAGTCTAAGTATTCTCTCTCCTACACACACACTCTAAGAAATCAATCAAAAAAATCCACTAGTTTCCCACCTTGAAAGTCATGTAACTAACTTCAACTTCTAGTAAAAATGGAGCGGTAATGATATTGACTGAACAGAAGTCTAAGATGTCACCATGGCCCTCAATGAGTTCAATCAACCAGAATGGACAGACAAAGGGACATGAAGTTCCAAACAAATTTAGTACAAAGATCAAAGGCATAAAATAGTGAGGGCAGGGATGTTAACCACTAAATTATTAATAAGAGGAGAAATGCAATAGATGAGGAGACAGTGATTCAGAGAAGTTCAGTAACTAGCCGCATGTCACACTAATAATCTAGAAGAGACCAGTCCCAGATCTGTCCATCTCCAAAACCCCATGTTTTTTTCTACTTCTTGGAAACCATCTTTAGAAGTTTGAAGTTTCTATCTTCCTTTCTCCTTTATCTTCCAGCAGAAATATGTTAAAGGACATTTCTTTATCTCATATGCACTCGTTATCCCCTTTTCCCTGCTTCATTTCAGAACCTCAGTTTTCCACAACCACTGTTCCCTGTTCTCACCTCTTATCCTGTTTACTTTCCGTCTCTACCAACACACTAGCCTTCCAGAATTCTGATCTGATTTGTGAAGGTCAGTAGGGAGTACCACTTATCTGGGGCATTTCATAAATGACAGCAATCTTGCACTTGAATAGCCAACTCTATCCACCCTCCCCTTCTGCATGCCTCAACTGGCTCATTACCCACTGCGGGGGGGGGGGATATGTTCTTCCTTGCTAGTTTCACACCAGGTGATTATGAAAAGAATTAAGTGATGTGAATTTCTTAATCAATTTCATGCTGAGAGGATCAGCAAGTCATAACAGAAAGAGAATTTTAAGGGAATTAATACACTATCTAGTTTGAACCTTTCTCTGTATCCACCAGGCAGGCCTAGACACTCAACACTGTCAGCAAAATAAGCAATATGTCAATGGATAAATAAAACAGTGATCTTCAATTATGATACCTTTTCAAATACTAATTATCAGAGGCTGTGTATAGAATGACAGCAACATTTGCAACTATCTGGAATGTTGTATCTTCATAAAGATAATATAAAATAGCTGCAATCGGTAATGACCTACCAGGTTCCAGATGCTTTATATTTGCAATTTCTAATCTCTGCAGTACTGGTTTTTGGAATGTAGTCTCTGCATTACATACTGGTTTTTCCAGTAGTCAGGTATGGATGGGACAGTTGAACCATAAAGAAAGCTGAGCACCAAATAATTGACACTTTTGAACTGGGGTGTTGGAGAAGACTCTCGAGACTCTCTTGGACAGTAAGGAAATCAAACCAATTAATCCTAAAGGAAATCAGTCCTTTCGTTGGAAGGACTGATGCTGAAGCTGAAGCTCCAATACTTTGGCCACCTGATGCGAAGAACTGACTCATTGGAAAAGACCCTGATGCTTAGAAACATTGAGAGCTGGAGGAGAAAGGGATGACAGAGGATGAAATGGTTGGATGGCATCACCGACTCAATGGACATGAGTTTGGGTAGACTCTGGGAGTTGGTGATGGACAGGGAGGCCTGGTGTGCTGCAGTGCATGGGGTCGCAAAGAGTTGGACACGACTAAGTGACTGAACTGAATTTCTGCATTTCTCTGAGTTATTTCTTGCCTCATATTAGATATGAGAATATAAGATATTGAGAGGCAGAGAATTTCTCCAAGGTCACACAGCTGACGAGAGGTAACATTGATTTATAACCCCCTGTGTTTGAATCTAGCTTGATATCAAGTTATCCTGTTCTTCCAAGGTAAACCAAGGATAAAGATAACCACAACTTTGGATGAAATAATTCTAAAGCTTGGCTTCCCTGCTGGCTCAATGGTAAAGATCCACCTGCAATGCAGGAGACATGGGTTTGATCCCTAGTCAGGAAGATTCCCTGGAGAAAGAAAAGGCAACCCACTCCAATATTCTTTCCTGAGAAATCCCATGGACAGAGGAACCTGTTGGTCTATAGTCCATGGGGTTTCAAAAGAGTCAGACATGACTTAGTGACTAAACAACAAAAATACTAAAACTTAGGGGGCAACACTTTTTCCCACCTCTGGGATAGTTTCAGTTTATTCTTTTTCCATGTTTCTGAAGTCTCAGTAGTTCTTGGAGTAATAGCCTAACATGATAGAAAAGATAGAGATCTTGGAACAGGATGGACCTGCACTGGTACCATAGATATCTCTTTAATTACTTGTGAGACCTTAGACATGTCACATCGTCTAAATCTCAGTTTACTCTTCTGGGAAATATATTTTATACAGATGAATTCTAGTCCATTGTGAAGGTGAGCAAGAAGGGTAACTTTATTTCAACTTAGCTACATTTCTATAAGCCTTCATTCTGCAAAAGGAGGTAGAAATCTATCTTACTCAGTTGATGCCTTATGCTCCTTCCTTCATTTGGAATGTGAAAAGGCTCGCAAAAGTGTTAATGGTGAACAGTAAAGAGACGTGATTCTAAATATTTGTCTGGACCAAAATCCACTGAGGCCAGCATCTTCTTAGGTTGTGTTTAAGCTTTAGTTCATGAAAGTCACCATAGAGCCATGTAAAGGTTCAGTGACTTTCTTAACTATATTTTTATCACTGTGAGATACATGGAAATCCTCCTGATTTCAAAACATGCTGAGAAAAGAGATCCTCTTTATGGCAGTCCCATAATTTTTTGGCACCAGGGACTGGTTTCGTGGAAGACAATTTCTCCACAGAATGGAGAAGGGGAGTGGGGGAGGATGGTTTTAGGATGATCCAATTCAGTTCAGTTCAGTCACTCAGTCATGTCCGACTCTTTGTGACCCCATGAATTGCAGCACGCCAGGCCTCCCTGTCCATCACCAACTCCTGGAGTCTACCCAAACCCATGTCCATCGAGTCAGTGATGCCATCCAACCATCTCATCCTCTGTCGTCCCCTTCTCCTCCTGCCCCCAATCCTACCCAGCATTAGGGTCTTTTCCAATGAGTCAACTCTTCGCATGAGGTGGCCAAAGTATTGGAGTTTCAGCTTCAACATCAGTCCTTTCAATGAACACCCAGGATTGATCTCCTTTAGGATGGATTGATTGGATCTCCTTGCAGTCCCAAGGACTCTCAAGAGTCTTCTCCAACACCACAGTTCAAAAGCATCAATTCTGCGGTGCTCAGCTTTCTTCACCATCCAACTCTCACATCCATACATGACACTGGAAAAAACATAGCCTTGACTAGACGGACTTTTGTTGGCAAAGTAATGTCTCTGCTTTTAAATATGCTATCTAGGTTGGCCATAACCTTCCTTCCAAGGAGTAAGCGTCTTTTAATTTCATGGCTGCAATCACCATCAGCAGTGATTTTGGAGCCCCCAAAAATAAAGTCTGACACTGTTTCCACTGATTCCCCATCTATTTCCCATGAAGTGATGGGACCAGATGCCATGATCTTAGTTTTGTGAATGCTGAGCTTTAAGCCAACTTTTTCACTCTCCTCTTTCACCTTCATCAAGAGGCTCTTTAGTTCTTCTTCACTTTCTGCCATAAGGGTGGTGTCATCTGCATATCTAAGGTTATTGATATTTCTCCTGGCAATCTTGATTTCAGCTTGTGTTTCTTCCAGCTCAGCATTTCTCATGATGTACTCTGCATATAAATTAAATAAGCAGGGTGACAATATACAGCCTTGACATACTCTTTCTCCTATTTGGAACCAGTCTGTTGTTCCATGTCCAGTTCTAACTGTTGCTTCCTGACCTGCATACAGGTTTCTAAAGAGACAGGTCAGGTGGTCTGGTATTCCCATCTCTTTCAGAATTTTCCAGTTTATTGTGATCCACACAGTCAAAGGCTTTGGCATAGTCAATAAAGCAGAAATAGATGTTTTTCTGGAACTCTCTTGCTTTTTCGATGATCCAGCGGATGTTGGCAATTTGATCTCTGGTTCCTCTGCCTTTTCTAAAACCAGCTTGAACATCTAGAAGTTCACGGTTCACGTATTGCTGAAGCCTGGCTTGGAGAATTTTGAGCATTACTTTACTAGCATGTGAGATGAGTGCAATTGTGCGGTAGTTTGAGCATTCTTTGGCATTGCCTTTCTTTGAGCATGATCCAAGCCCACTTCATTTACTGTGCACTTTATTTCTATTATTATATCAGCTCCAACTCAGATCATAAGGCATTAGATTCAATGGTTTTACAATCCTATGACACTACAACCTCATCTACCCAGTAGAGCACTTGCCATTTCTCTGATAGGGTCTTGCCTTACCATTGGGCTCCAATAAGACAATAATCCAGCAGCAGGCATGCCTAGAATATTTGTTTCCCAGAGAGCTAGTTTTGAAAACTCATCCTTTATACATCAAAATTATTGTCAAGTAATAATGAAATAACATGAACAATTATAACGGTCAGAAAAATACATTCAATGAAATTTTCTTTTACTGAAATTTCTACTTATGATCATACCAGTAGAAATAAATAATAACAATACAATGGAAAAAAAAAGGTAACAAATTTGTACTTTCTAATTGCCCTAATGTTTCTGTGGAGAAAATTAAAAATGATTAGTGCTCTTCTGCTATGATAACACTGTCATAATTTAATAATAACTACAATAAAAAGATGAAAAAAAATCTCTAGGTTAAAGGTATTTAAATTCAGCAAAATATTTTATGCATAAACTAAACTGTACACTTAACCAACAAAAATATTGCACCTCGCAGTTCATGCTCTATTGAACTCTTTAAAATTCTAAGTACAAGTAAAAATTTCATTAAGTCACACATTATGGCATAAGTGAAATAATTCAAGTTCTGTTTCTCATCTTTGTAACAATCATGGTATCACCATTTATTTTGAATACTCTGTTTAAGCACAGTAAATGGAGCCAAATGCTACAGAAGGGAAGTATAAGGAATCTAAACCATTAAAAGTTTACTCTAGGAATGAATTTGCTTACAGCTGAGCAGGTGGATGAGGGGGTTCTATTAGTTTCCTAGGCATACGTATGAAATTATTAATACTTGGTGGGTTAACATCATTGAAATTAATTTTCTCATTGTTCAGAAGTCCAGATATCCAAAACCAAGGTGTTGGCAGGGTCACACTCCCTCCACAGACCCCAGGGAAGACCCTTGCATCTCCCAGTTTCTAGAACTGTCCTGGGTCTGTGGCTGCAATTCCATATGTAAACTTCTCTATGCATCAATTTCCTATGTGCCTCCTATAAATGTACTTGCCATCGGACTTAGGGTCCCCTTTCCTCAATAATTCAAAATGATCTCATTGCAAGAACCTCAATTACATCTGCAGAGACCATTTTTGCAAAACTGACACAGGTTCTGGGAATTAGGATATGTACATAACCTTGGTGGTGTGGCACCAATAAGCCACTGCAGAGCCAACTTAATAAGGAGGAGTTCTCTCAATAACTTCTATGTGGAGTACTACATTTATTAAAGGAAAACTTTTTTAAAAGTATGAATAAATTGTAAGTTTGGGTATATGTTATTAAAACTCAACATGAACTACATCAGTTGTTTAGAAACTTTTTTCTAAGAGAAGCATTTTAATACTGACATTGTTTAGAATTATCTGGCTCATGGTGATAGTAAAAAGCAGACTTCAAGGGCTCCCCAGTGGCACAGTGGTAAAGAATCCACCTGCCAAGGCAGGAGATGCAGGAGACACAGGTTCAATCCCTATGTTGGGAAGATCCTCTGGAGTAGAAAATGGCAACTGACTCCAGTGTTCTTGCCTGGATAGTTCCAAGGACAGAGGAGCCTGGTGGACTACAGTCCACGGGGTCGCAAAGAGTCAGACATGACTGAGCGCACACACAAGCTTTCAACTAGAGCCCTTGCTCCACATCAAGAGTTTGAAACTGGGCCCCCATGAAGAGCCCACGTGGTGCAATGAAGACCCCGCACAATCAAAAACTAAACAAACCTTTTTTTTTTTTTTTTTTTAAAGCAGACTCCAAGTTGGTTTTACTGCTATTGTTAAATCCTTACCATTGATGCACCTTTTCACTGTCTGTGGCCAGGGCAGACTTGGCCTTCCCTTCCCTCAGTTACTTTTGTTACCACGTGGAGGGGCACAAGCCCCTCTGTTTTCCAATCCGATGACCATATTTGATGGTTCATCACTTTGTAGAATTTGTCCCAGAGAGTAGACACAGGGCCCCTTCCACCAGGATTTACCCTCAATTCTGTCTCATTTTTTTCCCTGACTTTCATTTCCTCTCACCTTAGAAAAATCCTTTTCTACTTTGAAGGACAGACAGTAATAAGTAGGTGGGAGCAAGTGGAATTTACACTTCGCACGCTGCTTTCTCTCCAAGTTTTTCCTATATGCCAAGGCTTAGATTCCCTTAGGGGCCAGGTATTCTAAACCATACAGTCATAAAGAGTCTCTCTCTCTTGCTTTATCTTTCTCATCCTTTCCCTAAGGCATACCGCTCTTTGGGAGCACTGCAGTAGAAAGTGAAAATCTTTATCTCCAGCTCTTTTGGGTTAGTTACTATGTTCCCCCTACTTGTGGAAGCAGAGACATCCCCTTAAGGCTTACTTATTTCCCAAGTGTTTCTCTTGAACAGAAGTTTAAAATACTTTCCCTTAGGCCTCAGGCTTTAGAATCTGCTTAGTTCAGTTAGGCTGAGCAAGATGTGGATATGGATGAGGTCTTGATTGAAGGTTCAATTCTTACATACATGCTAGCTATATATCTATATCTATATATATGTATGTGTGTGTATGTGTGTATAAATATATATTATTTTTCACAAAATAAATTTCACACATATTATATATGGCTTCCCAGGGGGCTCAGCAGTAAAGAACCCACCTGCCAATGCAGGAGATCCAGTTTCAATCCCAGGATGAAGAAGCTCCCTTGGAGAAGGAAATGACAACCCACTCTAGTATTCTTGCCTGGAAAATCCCATGGATAGAGGAGCCTGGCAGGATACCGTTCATGTGCTCGCAAAAGAGTCGGACAGGACTAAGTAACTAAACAACAATAACTATATATATATATATATATATATATATATATATAAAACAATATTAATAACTATATATACACAACAATATATTGTTTTATATACATATATACGTTAGGTTGCAGGTTGATTCCTTTTCTCAATTACCTGTAAGAGACAGGACTGTGTAGAAACTCAGTGTCGCCTTCTCCCCCACAAAGCCAACCATCTTCTAAATGCACGCTCCCTCACATGATGTGCCTTCCTTGGAAATCTAAACTGTAAAGCACAGCACAGTTCCTAAACATAAGGGCTGGTAACAAAGAGCATGATTTAATCCTCAGTTAACCCTGGTGGCTCAGAGGGTAAAGCGTCTGCCTGCAATGCGGGAGACCTGGGTTTGATCCCTGGATCAGGAAGATTCCCTGGAGAAGGAAATGGCAACCCACTCCGGTACTCTTGCCTGGAAAATTCCATGGATGGAGGAGCCTGGTAGCCACAGTCCATGGGGTCGTGAAGAGTCAGACACGACTGAATGACTTCACTTTTTTCACTTTCAATGCAGACGAAATATACTCAATTCCATTCTCTTTCCAAACATTGTTTCCACTCGTCAGCACCTCAGCTTTTTCATATTCTAACTGTTAGACCAACATGACATGTGTCCTATCCTATTTCAAAATTAAAAGTGTAAAGAAGATCTCTGTAAACTGCAAGTTTTTAAATTTTGGTAGCCTTCCCCCCAAATAGCTATGGATTATTCTTAAAAAGTGAGCTATTAAGCTTCTTCACTTGCCTGTGTTTCATTATTCATTCACCTCAGAGAGGACTACTGCTGCTGCTGCTGCTGCTGCTGCTGCTACTGCTGCTAAGTCGCTTCGGTCGTGTCCAACTCTGTGCGACCCCAGAGACGGCAGCCCACCAGGCTACCCCGTCCCTGGGATTCTCCAGGCAAGAACACTGGAGTGAGTTGCCATTTCCTTCTCCAGTGCATGAAAGTGAAAAGTGAAAGTGAAGTCGCTCAGTCGTGTCCAACTCTCAGCGACCCCGTGGACCACAGCCCACCAGGCTCCTCCGTCTGTGGGGTTCTCCAGGCATCCAAGAGGACTAGAGTCAGCCTAATGGAGAATTCTGTTTCTGTTACTGAGTTTCAGTTTGTTTTCCATAATCTCATTCTCATATTTTCCACACAGTTGCAATATCCCTCTTTCTACACCATACTGACTATAAAGTTTCTGAATCATCTTAGATACTGTATTCGAAAAATATAGTGGTGACAACTTTCATTGAAAGTTTCTTTTTTCTTACATATGCTTTCAGGCAAGATCTGTATTCTGCTGTATGAGAGCATGGGAGAATGAGTTTGCCAAATGGGAGTCACCTAAAAAAATACAGTTGTGGGGAGAGAGTGAGAGGGAAGCTGCAACTGTCAAGACAGTTTCCAGTAGGAGTGTGCTATGTCAATCCAATATGATCATTCGTATTTTCTTTCTAATAAGGACTGTTCATAATACTTTCGAATCCAGCAATAAGCATGAAAAAAAATATGGAAATTAACGTCTTTCTTTTAGAGGAATTACTGCAGTTGAGACTGATTTCTGCAGTTGAGACTGTCCGTTAACTTGATTTTTTAAATTCTTATCTACTGTATATTAGTCTGTAAGCTTTACTGAGGGCCTCTTGCTTACTTGTCTACTGGGTTCTACAAAATACTCCATGCCTAGTAAAAAAAAAATAATAATAATAACATCTGATATACAGAAGGTACTTAATAAATATTTGTTAAATGAATGAACTGGCTTCCTTTCTTAGTGAAAAATGACAGCACTGAGATTGGGATTTCTGACTGTTGGGAAAAGTCACTATAGTAATTAGTCTATGGTTTTGTTGCTCATTTGTGTCTAACAATTGCTTCAACTCTACAAGATGGGTTTCTAGGTGGTGTTATAAAGACATGATGACATGCGTATGGCCTAATCTCTGGACCATTTGGCAGTCCCTTAATGACGACATTTTCCACCAATCCCAGGAATCCTGTCATTAATCAGAGAGCAGGTTCCAATGCTCACCCACTGTATCTACAGTCTGTCATTATTACTCATTTATTTGCCTGACTTTGATCATAATATTGAAACCCTGGGAGCCTTAAAAGAGACCTGGTTCAGCATTAATGCATATGTAGATTTTCCCCTCGGCATGCACAAATAGAATAACTGTGGTACAGCAAACGTTATCCTAAATGGTGAAAAACTGAAAGCATTTCCCCTAAAGTCAGGGACAAGACAAGGGTGCCCACTCTCACCACTACTATTCAACATAGTTTTAGAAGTTTGGCCACAGCAATCAGAGCAGAAAAAGAAATAAAAGGAATCCAGTTTGGAAAATAAAAAGTAAAACTCTCACTGTTTGTAGATGACATGATCCTCTACGTAGAAAACCCTAAAGACTCCACCAGAAAATTACTAGAGCTAATCAATGAATATAGCAAAGTTGCAGGATATAAAATTAACACACAGAAATCCCTTGCATTCCTATACACTAACAAGGAGAAAACAGAAAGAGAAATGAAGGGAACAATTCCATTCACCATCTCAACGAAAAGAATAAAACACTTAGGAATGTATCTACCTAAAGAAACAAAAGACCTATATACAGAAAACTATAAAACACTGGTGAAAGAAATCAAAGAGGACACAAATAGATGGAGAAATACACTGCATTCTTGGATCAGAAGAATCAATATAGTGAAAATGAGTATACTACCCAAAGCAATCTATAGATTCAATGCAATCTCTATCAAGCTTCCAATGGTATTCTTCAGAGAATTAGAACAAATAATTTCACAATTTGTATGGAAATACAAAAAACCTCAAACTGCCAAAGCAATCTTGAGAAAGAAGAATGGAACTGGAGGAATCAACCTGCCTGACTTCAGGCTCTACCACAAAGCCACAGTCATCAAAACAGTATGGTATTGGCACAAGGGCAGAAATATAGATCAATGGAACAAAATAGAAAGCCCAGAGATAAATCCATGCACCTATGGACAACTTATCTTTGACAAAGAAGGCAAGAATATGCAATTGAGAAAAGACAACCTCTTTAACAAGTGGTGCTGGGAAAACTGGTCAACCACTTGTAAAAGAATGAAACTAGAACACTTTCTAACACCATACACAAAAATAAACTCAAAATAGATTAAAGATCTAAATGTAAGACCAGAAACTATAAAACGTCTAGAGGAAAACACAGGCAAAACACTCTCCAACATAAACCACAACAAGATCCTCTATGACCCACCTCCCAGAATATTGGAAATAAAAGCAAAAATAAACAAATGGGACCTAATTAAAATTAAAAGCTTTTGCACAACAAAGGAAACTATAAGCAAGGTGAAAAGACAGCCCTCAGAATGGGAGAAAATAATAGCAAATGAAGTAATGGACAAAGAAGTAATCTCAAAAATAAACAAGCAACTCCTGCAGCTCAACTCCAGAAAAATAAATGACCCAATCAAAAAGTGGGCCAGAGAACTAAACAGACATTTCTCCAAAGAAGACATACAGATGGCTAACAAACACATGAAAAGATGCTCAACATCACTCATTATCAGAGAAATGCAGATCAAAACCACAATGAGGTACTATTTCACGACCGTCAGAAAGGTTGCTATCCAAAAGTCTACAAGCAATAAATACTGGAGAGGGTGTGGAGAAAAAGGAACCCTCTTACACTGTTGGTGGGAATGCAAACTAGTACAGCCACTATGGAGAACAGTGTGGAGATTCCTCAAAAAACCGGAAATAGAACTGCCATATGACCCAGCAATCCCACTGCTGGCATACACACTGAGGAAACCAGAATTGAAAGAGACACGTGTACCCCAATGTTCATCGCAGCACTGTTTATGATACCCAGGACATGGAAGCAGCCTAGATGCTCATCAGCAGACAAATGGATAAGGAAGCTGTGGTACATATACACAAGGGAATATTACTCAGCCATTAAAAAGAAGGCATTTGAATCAGTTCTAATGAGGTGGATGAAACTGTAGCCTATTATACAGAGTGAAGTAAGCCAGAAAGAAAAACACCAATACAGTATACTAACACATATATATGGAATTTAGTAAATCGGTAAAGATAACCCTGTATGTGAGACAACAAAAGAGACACAGATATATACAACAGTATTATGGACTCTATGGGAGAGGGCGAGGGCGGGATGATATGGGAGAATGGCACTGAAGCATGTAAATTATCATATGTGAAACGAATCGCCAGTTCAGGTTCGATGCATGATACAGGGTGCTCGGGGCTGGTGCACCGGGATGACCTGGAGGGATTGGATGAGGTGGGAGGTGGGAGGGGGGTTTCGGAAGGGGAACACATGTACACCCATGGTGGATTCATGTCAATGTATGGCAAAACAAATACAATATTGTAAAGTTAAAAACTAGATAAACAAACTAATAAAAAAATCAAAAGAAGAAAAGAATAACCGTGGTAACAGATGCCTTCTAAGTATGACAGTGAAATATATATAGCTATTTAAATATTATATTAGGTAACTTCAGAGGTTAAAAGGCAACTCCCATTATCTGAGGTCAAACAGCACGGGTGATTCATAAATTCTGTTTTGCTGATCAATCCATATTAAAGGCCACTTGATCTATCCACATCTTCCTTTGCGTATACATATTCCCTCCTGCACAACGTTGTGGTGGTCCTCTTAACATTTCTGGAAGTTAAGAGCTGTGCACCATTACCGGTCATTCTGCCGCCCTTCTCCTAGTCCACCTCACTAGTTTTACATCTTGACTTTTAAAACTCTCTCTAGAGAATGATTCTCCCATCAAAGAGCAACCACTGAATAAGTAAAATAACGCCTTCTAGCCAAGTTGATTTTCTACCACTTTAACTCAATACTTGTAACAAGTTAAAGGTAAAAACAAGTTAAATATCAGGCTAGTTTAGGATATATTGAAAGGTGATACTTCAGGGAAATTAGTGAAAACAATAAATGTAAAGTAAGTTTGCAAGCTGGCATTCAGAAGCTGTCCTGATGAAAGATGGGCAGTGCTAGGAACTAGTTCATAGTCATTATGAAGTAAACAAACATCCAAAACAGCCTTCATTCAACCTCAGTAACCTCTCCTGGATGCTTGAAATGCTTCAGAAAGGTATATTGATCATATCTCCATACCTTTCAATAGCCCCTTAGCAATGTACAGAATGAGGTCATTTAAGAATCATGATAACTTTGGGAGTCCACCTGAATGAGACGCGATTCATCTTTCTTCTTTTTGCAGTACAATCAATGCAATTTGAAGAAACATTTCCGGAGGTCTACATCGTAATAAAGACACAGTCAAGCTTCGTATTACTATTTTTGGGCTTAGGAAAAAGAGTGAATTTTCTCTGTAATGAGTTCTAGATTCACTGAGCTTATTAGTTCTCAGAGCTGCATGTATCAGTGAGGATGGGCTATAGACGTTAGGCTGCTGTGAAAACACCAAATATCATTGACTTAAAACAACAATGGTATACACCCCACGTGTAGTGCCTGTCAGCCTCTGATTGGTGGAGCACTCACTCTACTGACAGTCGGTGCATTCCCCACTAATGAAGGAAGGGCTGTCAGAAAAGCAAAAGGAGCTGCAGAACCAAAGGGAAAGCTCTAGAGGGTCTTTGCACAAGTAATTAAATTCTCCTACTGGAAGTGATACCTGTTACTTTTGCTTATTACTTGTTGGCTAGGACTGTCAGCCCCTCGCCCAAACAAAGGAGTTTAACAAACATAATCCAATGCAGTGGCTGTAAAGTGTCAAGGGAGAAATGGTTAATAAGTATCATTAATAATCTCAATTTCATGAGCTTTATAAGAAAGGATGCATAAAGAGATGAGATGTCAAAACAGGATTCTTCAATAGAATAGGGCTTAGCAGGGTAGAATTTATCTTAGTTTGCCTTATTGTAGAGCTCCTATTATTCTGGACCCCTTTGTTTCTGCTTATTTACATTTCTCATCATCTAACATTCCCAATGATACTCTACGTTACCTTTTATTTTAGAATATCCTATAGACTCCACGGCTAAGAGATACAGTTGATTGTTTTTGCTTCCCTTTATTTGCAATATAGAACATGTGACTCCTAAAACATCTTCACTATAGCCTCTGAAATTTTGAGTGGAGGGGTAACTGAGACTTACAGGAAAATATCTGGGGTCTAGAAACCAAATAGACTCTGATTAAAAGATAATCTTATGTTGATTGACTGTTTTATATCAAAGTTTCATACAATCATTGGGTGATTTCTTTGATGAAATATTATGGAAATGGAGAGAAGGATTTGTCCATTCCTATATCATGAATCTTTATGGGAGAGAAATCGCTGTTATCATAAAAGGAATTGAATAATATAAATGGGAAATTTTATGTTTTTGAGCTGCATTTGAAAGGCTCTCTTCTGTCTCCTTATAATATTGGTGAAAAGCACAAGATAAAAGCATTTTCTAAGATTCTGCAAGAAAAAAAATGAAGCTTAGTCTCTGTTCTGCATAAATTACTGGGTCACCACAAAGAGTTCAAGGTTACTAATGGGATGCAGTATTGACAAAAGAAAGGGCAACTAATATAGGAATAAAGTAGAAGGGAAAAGTAAATAATAGAGGAAAACATAGCAGGTTAAATGCATTATTTTCTTTTCATATTAATATCGGCACTGAGGAAAAAAACATTATTCAATGGCTCCCCCACTACCTCCCCAAGTAAATACAGACAGATGCTACTGAATTCAAGGCTCTCAATCATAGATCATTGTATTCAAGGTCCTCTGTGCATTAATGAGTTAACTTTTTCCTGAGAAATTTTTGATGCTTTGTCCTGGCTCCTAAGAGGGAACATCTAAGTCCTGTATGCCCTGTCTGATAGGAGGCTCTTTGTTTACCTTGGCATTGGGTCACATCAGACAGTCTATTTTAAAATCGTGATTTATGGTGGCAGGTGAGAGGAGAGAGTTGGACCATGCTTATCAGCTCAACATCTCGAAGAACTGGAGGCTAAGGTCAGTCATATGTGTCATATGTGCAACCAACAATGTTCATGTGATTAAGCCCCAATAAAAACTCGTAAACACAGAGACTTGGGTGAACTTCCCAGTAGGAATCAGCTGTGACAAGATGGTGAGCTTATTCATGGGTTAGAAGTTGGTAGCCTCTTGGTTGACATAGGCCCCCATCTCTCTTTATAACAAGCCAACATTTTCTACCAGATACTAAATATGCCACAAACCACACCCACGGTTCCCCAAACTTATCCAGGTATACAACTTTGCTTGGAAGCAACCTAACATGAAAATAAAAATCAGTATACCGAAAGCCTGTTCCATTTCCCAAAAATATCAATTTGTCAATGACAATATGACAAACTCACCAAAGGTACTGACTTCGCAAAGACTATTTTTTTTTTGGTTTCTCTATATTCTATGGACACCTTTGAAACAGTTCCCTTTTATTTTTTTAATGGGAGGAGAGAAGGAAGGGTCATTCACTGTGAAGGGCACCTACCACCACCACCTCCAACAGCCGAAGGTTAGACAGCTTGGCTCTGGTCTTGGCTGAGGAATTTGAGTTGATTCTCTCCTCTTCCAAATAGGGAAGTGGAGCATCACCATTTCTCTTCATTTTCTCTTCTCTTCAATATTTTCTCTTCACCATTTCACCATTCACGCATTCACCTGCATGCGTTCACTCCTGCCCTTTATGAGTCACAGCCTGCATGGGTCCGATACCAGCACTGCACTGCCCAGAGTCTGTTGTGGCCTCACGAAGATCTGAGGTAGCACGCCCAATGGAGAAACTGAGGCTGACTTCATTCTACCCATGGCATGACTCCCCCTTTCTGACTGGTCAGAGGGACACTGATGTGTTGCCCCTGAGCGCTGGCCTTTCTTTTTTGGTATGCATCAGTGTTTTTATACATACTACATATTATATACTTCTGTTATATACATTAGCATAAACATATATGTGTGTATATGAGATGGCTGGATGGCATCACCGACTCAACGGACACGGGTTTGGGCAGCTCCAGGAGTTGGTGATGGACAGGGAGGCCTGGAGTCCTGCGGTTCATGGGGTCGCAGAGAGTCGGACACGACTGAGCAACTGAACTGAACTGATATGTGTGTATATAAACACACACACACACATATTTGGCTTCCCTGGTGGCTCACTGGTAAAGAACTCGCTTGTCAGTGCAGGAGATGGGGGTTCAATCCCTGGATTGGGAAGATCCCCTGGAAAAGAAAATGACAACCCACTCCAGTATACTTGCTGGAGAATCCCATGGACGGAGGAGCCTGGCGGGCTACAGTCCATGGGGTTGTAAATAGCTGGACGACTTAGCAACTGAGCACACACATGTATGTGCACATACACGCACGTGCACACACACACATATACACTCACATATATATAAAGTCAATATTTTGAATATGACTCAAAATTTCTGTGTCTGTTTTACATAAAAGCAGAGAGTTTTTGGCCACAGACTTTTAGAAAGTTTCACATCTTTCTGAAAAAGAATTTCAGTTTTCTAAAGTAAATTTGAGTTTTCTAAAGAAAAGAGAAGGGGGGAGACATCTGAATTCTGTAAGGGCCAGCGTAAAGGGCAAGTCAGGGGCCTAGAGTCAAGAAGAACTTATCTCAAGTTTAGACAAGTTGACAAAAACGTTAAGGCCGTCTCAGTCAGGTCAGTGCTCTTTCTTTTTCAGAGCCCTATATGTGTCTGTCACATTCAATGTATACATTGTGAGTTTTGCAAGGACCTGAAATATGCCTTGCCAATACTCATACCTCTCACATAGGGGACTGTAATTAACAGGTAATTATAATGTATGTATTGAATCAGTGTAAATATCAGGCAATGATAATTGTGTGTGTGTGCATGTGTGTGTGTGTTGAGGCAAGGATTGTTTCTGAATCAATCCTATTCCTTCTATTTTAAGGAGCTCCTTTGCCCTCGATCGTGCAGAGTTAGAGATGGAATTCTAATAATGCTTGAGGAACTGCTCTCACCTTCTGACCCCAAGATGTGCTGACAACTCATATTAATTGCCTACTCTGCTGACATTTCTCTTGAAAAAGATGCCATTTTCTCATAGAAAGGCTCTGTCAGAAAAAGGAGGTAAAACAGGAAAGTTTGGATGGAAATACCAAGAGCATATTTTGATAGAGATACAGACTCTACCATCTTCTCAAATGTCAGTCTTGGAATCCAGCCTGCACAGGGGAAGGTGAGACAGGGCAGAGACGTGCCCTGAGCCCACAGGACAGTTCCTGAGTTTCTGATTCAGGCTGTGCTGTGACTAATGCACTATCTAAAGGACCACTTAGCAAATAACTCCTGTGCTTCCTATGCCCACAAGCTTCTACCTCAAAGATACTGAGTGTAGATAATTTTCCCCTGAAATAAGAAAGCCAGGATTGATAGTCAGAGCCTCTGAAATCTCTGTGCCACAAATGCAAAAATAAACAAAAAAAAGTCAAGGATTCTTAGAACTCCTTAAGACTATCCTTTGAATGCAGAGCTGAAAGTACTTTTGCTCCAGTTCTGATCATTAGTCTTTGCCTACCATAAATGGGAAAACAGGAAAATGTGCAATAGAAAGTCAGTCACTCTGGAGAGTCTTGCAAATAAGTTGGTCATTTGAAAGGATAAATCATCTCCAATCACAACCCAGCGGTAATCTCATTTGAAGCATTCTCATCTCCAAAATGGCAATATATTGAGTTGCTTTGCTTAGAAATATGCTAAGAAAGGTTGTGCTCAACATTTTATTCCTACAGTAAACACAGCCAAGCTTTTCTAAGGCACTAATCCCTCTGGAGCTCTTTGCCTAGTGTGAATGCAAATGCAAGAGACCCTGGCCTCTAGCATGACAATAAAATCACCTTCTTTAAAGAAATGAACCCTAACTCTTCCTTCTTTGTTTTCCCTTTCTCTGCCTTCCATTGAAACAGACTCACTTGGTAAGCCATCTATATATAGATTTGTGTGTGTGTAGATAGATGTATACATATCTCAGAATAAATGAAGTAAAATAAATGATTGTGGGTTGAATTGTGTACCCCCAAAAGGTGTGTTAAAATTCTAAACTCCATACCTATGAATGTGATCTTATTTGGAAATAGGCTCTTTGCAGATGTAATCTGGTTAAAATTAGGTCATATTTGATGGGGTGAATTTTAATCTAATATGACTGGTTTCTTTGTTAGAAGAGAGGACAGAGACACAAGACAAGGATATCATGTGACAACAAATAAAAGCAAAGATAACAGCCATGTGTAGGTGGGGGTTAAAGTTGGAGCCCACAGGGCTGTTAAAAGTTAGGAGATGCAAGGAAGGATCCTTCCTAGAGGCCCTAGAGGGAGCATGCCCCTGCTAACACCTTGGTTTTGGACTTAATGGCTGCCAGAATCATGAACCAATATATCTGTTTTGAGATTCCTAGTTTGGGGTATTTTGTTACACAGCAGCCCTGAGAAGCTAATACAAATGGTTAGTGGCCTTTCAGAAAAGGAAACTGGGAGACGTCATAGTATCCAGCACTGGACAAAATTATTGCTTGTCAGAACCTGGGGTTTCCTCCTGCACTTTGGCAGTGGGCTCGCCCCCGTGAGAGGAAGGAGCCTGACAAACCTCCATTCACATTACAACTCTGCTTCTTACAGGCAATTATCTCAGGTGGTGATTTAGCCTCTGAAAGTTTGATTCCTCTCTGCAAAAACGGGTATAATAATAGCTACTAAGCAGTGTTTTGGTTTTGGTTTAGTTTTGGTCTTACAATTAAAGGAGATGATATATGTAAAATGCCAGACATATTAAACTGTCAATCAATCTAGATTCCTTCCTTTTCTCTCTCTTGTTTCTTTGTAGGCGTCCACCTTCGCAACTACCAGCCATCAACTAATCCTCCCTGAGGTTCGAGCTGATAATAGCTTCAGATTTTATATATCCCAGAGATACCTATAATTTAACAGACAACTCTTAAAGGCGGAAAAGCCCTTGAGGCCAAAGCAATGAATTCTAATAGAAAACTTCAGGCCTTTTGATAGGCAGTGGAGTAGTTATTTTTCGAGCCGGAAAACTTGGCAGAAGGCAGTCAGATCACGCCCAAAAGGCTTCTGGCCCGACTCCTGCAGCTAGCCCTGCTTGTTAATAGCTTCCTTTTGGAGAACTGAGTCTTTATATTTTCTGATCCGTTGCTTCTTTTCGTGCCTTCATTTATTAATCAATTATTCCTTTATTCTTGTACTCACTCTCTCATTCAATTTATTAAGTACATAGTTTACTCAGGATCAATTTAAAGCGACTGCTTGCTCTTAAGGAGCTTGTCATCTAGCAGACAAGAGGAGACACTCAAAAACAAACCAGATAATAAATATAATTTAGCAAATTTCTAATATTCACAACTGAGATTTTTGTTTTTGTGGGACCTTCCTAAGTAATCACTTGATCTCATTACTTTATATCTTTACTTTTCTCTCCTCTCTTCTTGCCTCCTTCTCATCTTTTTCCTCTCTGTTTTTTCTTTGTCTTAAATTTACATTTACGAGAGTAAGAGCTGATGTGCCTGTAATAAAGCCTTTGTTTCCATGCTTCTGTGTAAGAATGTGTGTAGGTGTGTACATTTGTGATCATCTGCAACTGAAGATTGTAAACTGTAGTTTTTTCTCTCACAGTAGCTGCAATTACTGAGACTAATCCCATTTCTGCATCGACTCACTGCACTGGACATTAATTTCAGCGTTCTCCTTACATTAAAACTAGCTCATTTATTC
Source organism: Okapia johnstoni (assembly GCA_024291935.2). Classification (NCBI taxonomy): domain Eukaryota; kingdom Metazoa; phylum Chordata; class Mammalia; order Artiodactyla; family Giraffidae; genus Okapia; species Okapia johnstoni. The sequence continues at coordinate 8,567,044 of CM044325.1, read as the reverse complement.
CTCCCACCTCCGCTGAACCTCTCTGATAAGTCTGAGAACTCGATGAAGATGATTTCTCCATTCTCTATTTTCTCCGATCCAGGGGTCTCCAGCCTCCAGAATCTAATGCCTGATGATCTGAGGTGGAGCTGATGTAATAATAATAGAAATAAAATTCACAATAAATGTAATGTGCTTGAATCATCCCAAAACCCTCACCCCCACTCCTAGTTCATGGAAAAATTGTCTTCCACAAAATCAATCCTTGGTGCCAAAAAAGTTGGGAACCACTGCTCTAATCCAGGTAGCAAACATCTGAGCAATTAACTCTTTTAAAACAAGGTTTTTTTTTCTGTTTTAAAGATTGCTAGACTTAGAATCCATATATCTGAGTTGATGTTCTACCTCTGTTCTTAAATAATTGTTAGGTTTTTTTTCATCAGCAGTACTAATACTAGTAAGAATAACAGTAGTAGTAGTAGTTTATAATAGCTGACACCTACTGAATATTTATTTTTGTACTAGACACTGTGACAAACTCAAGGAGAATTATATTACTGTGTCAGTAATTCAAAGAGAAATATATTCAGTTTTTCTATTTTTAATATAAGCTCTCAAAAGTTCTGTAAGAAACAACAGCTTTGAAAGTCAAAGTATTTGATTTGCATGAAGCAAGTGTTTCTGAGAAAAATCTACTGAAAAATAATAGGAAATCCCTACAGGAAGAAAGATTTAGAGTAGACACATTAGCAATAAATTGAAAAGAAAATAAAAGAATTATGTCCAAGGGAAACTAAATTAGGATCAACCAGCCTGAGAAGGGGCAGAAGCCTGGGATATGAAGAGGCACGGTTGTGGATGCCTAACACAGCAAGGTTGGACCTGGAGGTTGGAGACACCCACATAAAAGGGGAAGGGTCAGGACTGAGAGACAGCCAGATAGCATCACCATGATCAGAAAGCTGCGTATCTGAGGATCAATAGCTATGCCAGTTAATTTTATCTGTCAACATGCCTGACCATGGGGTACACAGATTAAACATCATTTCTAAATATGTCTGTGAGGGTGTTTCTGGAAGAGATTTGCATTTACGCTGGTGACCTCCCCAGTGTGGACGGGCATCACTCAATGCATTGAGGGCCTGAATATAACCAAGGTGGAGCACGGAGGAACTTGCTTCATCCTGCTGGATTACTTGAGCTGAGACATCCATCTTTTCCCCCGATCGGTGTTTCTGGTTCTCAGGCTTTAGGACACAGACAAAATCACAGCCGTGGGTTTTTCGGTCTCCAGTTTGCAGATGGTATATCATGAGACTTCTCAGTCTCCATAATTGCATGATCCTATATGTAATATCCTATTGGTCCTGTTTCTCTTGAGAATCTTGACAAATTCAATGACTATAATTTGAATGAACACACGTTTCCATGTTAGTTCTTCAGACGCCAGTGTCTTCTTTCTATAGCTGTCTGCAAGATAGCCACGGCTTTTTCAGCAAAAATGATGCCCACGTGTGTCCTAAGTCTTTGGGGATTTCCTTCCAAATGGATCCACAGAAACATCCTGCCTTTTGTTAGCTCAAAACACTTATTAACACTCCAAACACATCTGAAGCAGTAAGATGCTTCAGGAGAAAAGACTCCAAAATCTATGAATTAAACAGAAGGGGCCTAGCTGACAGCTTATCACTAAAAACCGACTTTCATTTATACAGGGATAGCACCTGTAATATAGTAACCTCTGAATTATCTGGGTGTAGTTGCTGGCTCTACTCATTTCAGAATGCCTCATGACTAGACTAGCACATCCAAACTAAAAAAGATAAATCTCCCATATGCCTCAGCATCTTTCAAAATGGGTTCCAAAGCATCAAAAAGGTGCTTTTGGATAAAGATTATCCATCTCAAACTGAGGTTAGTGATAAAGCTGGTGGTAAGAATTAATCCAAAATGTCAAAATTTCCTCCATGACTTCTAAATTTATTGGGGCATATTTCTTTACTCAGTTCAGCTGCTCAGTCATGCCCGAGTCTTTGTGACCCCATGGACTACAGCACACCAGGCTTCCCTGTCCTTCACCAACTCCCAGAGCTTGCTCAAACTCATGCCCATTGAGTTGGCGAGGCCATCCAACCATCTTAACCTCTGTGGTCCCCTTCTCTTCCCACCTTCAATCTTTCCCAGCATCAGGGTCTTTTCAACTGAGCCAGTTCTTCGCATCAGCTGGCCAAAGTATTGGAGTTTCAGCTTCAGCATCAGTCCTTCCAATGAATATTCAGGACTGGTTTCCTTTAGGATGGACTGGTTGGATCTCCTTGCAGTCCAAGGGACTCTTCAAGAGTTTTCTCTAACATGACAGTTCAAAAGCATCAATTCTTCAGGGCTCAGCTTTCTTTATAGTCCCACTCTCACATCCATACATGACTACTGGAAAAACCATAGCTTTGACTAGACAGATCTTTGTTGGCAAAGCAAAGTCTCTGCTTTTTAATATGCTGTCTAGGTTGGGCATAGCTTTTCTTCCAAGGAGCAAGCGCCTTTTAATTTCATGGCTGTAGTCACCATCTGCAGTGATTTTAGAGCCCAAGAAAATGAAGTCTGTCACTGTTTCCATTGTTTCCCCATCTATTTGCCATGAAGTGATGGGACCAAATGCTGCGATCTTAGTTTTTTGAATGTTGAGTTTTAAGCCAACTATTTCACTCTCCTCTTTCACGTTCATCAAGAGGCTCTTCTTCACTTTCTGACATAAGGGTGGTGTCATCTGCATATCTGAGGTTATTTACATTTTTCCCAGAAATATTGATTCCAGCTTGTGCTTCATCCAACTCAGCATTTCACATGATGTACGCTGCATATAAGTTAATTAAGCAGAGTGACAATATAAAGACTTGACGTACTCCTTTCCAAATTTAGAACCGGTCTGTTGTTCCATGTCCAGTTCTAAATGTTGCTTCCTGACCTGCATACAGATTTCTCAGGAGACAGGTCAGGTGGTCTGGTATTTCCTATCTCTTTAAGAATTTTCCACAGCTGTTGTGATCCACACAGTCAAAGGCTTTGGTGTAGTCAGTAAAGCAGAAATAGATGTTTTTCTGGAACTCTCTTTCTTTTTCGATGATCCAACAGATGTTGGCAATTTGATCTCTAGTTCCTTTGCCTTTTCTAAATTCAGCTTGAACATCTGGAAGTTCATGGTTCAGGTGTTGCTGAAGCCTGGCTTGGAGAATTTTAAGCATTACTTTACTAGCGTGTGAGATGAGTACAATTGTGCAGTAGTTTGAGCATTCTTTGGCATTGCCTTTCTTTGATATTGGAATGAAAACTGACCTTTTCCAGTCCTGGGCCACTGCTGAGTTTTCCAAATTTGCTGGCATATTGCATGCAGCACTTTCACAGAATCATCCTTTAGGATTTGAAATAGCTCAACTGGAATTCCATCACCTCCAGTAGCTTTGTTCATAGTGATGCTTCCTAAGGCCCACTTGACTTCACATTCCGGGATGTCTGGCTCTAGGTGAGTGATCACACCATCGTGACTATCTGGGTCATTGAGATCTTTGTTGTATAGCTCTTGTGTATTCTTGCCATCTCTTCTTAACATCTTTTGCTTCTGTTAGGTCCATACAATTTCTGTCCTTTATTGAGCCCATCTTTGCATGAAATGTTCCCTTGGTGTCTCTAATTTTCTTGAAGAGATCTCTAGTCTTTCCCATTTTATTGTTTTCCTCTATTTCTTTGCACTGATCACTCAGGAAGGCTTTCTTATCTCTCCTTGCTATTCTTTGGAACTGTGCATTCAAATGGGTATATCTTTCCTTTTCTCCTTTGCCTTTTGCTTCTCTTCTTTTCACAGCTATTTGTAAGGCCTCCTCAGACAACCATTTTGCCCTTTTGTATTTCTTTTCCTTGGGGATGGTCTTGATCACTGCCTCTTGTGCAATGTCACAAACCTCCATTCATAGTTATTCAGGCACTCTGTCTATCAGATCTAGCCCCTTAAATCTATTTCTCACTTCCACTGTATAATTGTAAGGGATTTGATTTAGGTCATACCTGAATGGTCTAGTGGTTTTCCCTACTTTCTTCAATTTAAGTCTGAATTTGGCAATAAGCAGTTCATGATCTGAGCCATAGTCTGCTCCCGGTCTTGTTTTTGCTGACTGTATAGAGCTTCTCCATCTTTGGCTGTAAAGAATATAATCAATCTGATTTTGCTATTGACCATTAGTGATGTCCATGAGTAGAGTCTTCTCTTGTGTTGTTGGAAGAGGGTGTTCGCTATGACCAGTGTGTTCTCTTGGCAAAACTCTATTAGTCTTTGCCCTGCTTCATTTTTTTACTTCAAGGCCTAATTCGCCTGTTACTCCAGGTATCTTTTGACTTCCTACTTTTGCATTCCACCCCCCACCACATCATGAAAAGGAGATCTTTTTTCGGTGTTAGTTCTAGAAGGTCTTGTAGGTCTTCATAGAACTGTTCAACTTCAGCTTCTTCAGCATTACTGGTTAGGACACAGACTTGGATTACTGTGACATTGAACGGTTTGCCTTGGAAACAAACAGAGATCATTCTGTAGTTTTTGAGACTGCACCCAAGAACTGCATTTCGGACTGCTTTGCTGACTATGATGCTTACTCCCTTTCTTCTAAGGGATTCTTGCCCACAGTAGTAGACATAATGGTCATCTGAGTTTAATTTGCCCATTCCAGTTCATTTTCATTTCAGTCCATTTAGGGGCATATTTGAGAGCTCCTTTATTTCATTGAGGAGAGGGGTAAGATGAGATGCAGTGGGTATTATATTTTCTAACAATGACCACAACAATAAATTACATCCTACATCTAATATGGATCTTATGCTCTGTGACTTTGCCATTCTGGTTTTGTTTTGCTTTATTTATTGGGGTATATAGTTTCTTCACATCATTGTGCTAGTTTTTATAGTACAGAGAAGTGAATCAGCCATGTATATATGATACCAGTCAGAATGGCCATCATCCAGAAATCTACAAACAAGAAATGCTGGAGAAGGTGTTGAGAAAAGGGAACCCTCTTGTACTGCTGGTAGGAATGTAAATTGATACAGTCACTATAGAGAACAGCAGAAAGGTTCCTTAAAAAACTAAAAATGGAACTAAAACATGACCCAGCAATCCCACTCTTGGGTATACACCCACAGAAAACCATAATTCTAAAACATACATGTACCCCAATATTCATTGCAGTGCTATTTACAATAGCCAGGACATGCAAGCAACCTAAATGTTCTTCAACAGATGAATGGATGAAGAGGTTGTTGTACATATACACTGTGGAATATTACTCAGCCATTATAAGGAACAAAAGTGGGTTATTTGTCATTATGTTTAAACTGCCTTCTATTCATCACATTTCCACCCTTGATTCCCACCTTAGGATTATTGGAGATGGCTGAACACACAATAGTCAACACTAGGCACGTGAGATGAATAGAAGTTATTAGTCGCATATATTCAGAGCCCTAGGAAAATGGAGAAGGCACTGGCAACCCACTCCAGTACTCTTGCCTGGAGAATCCCATGGACGGAGGAGCCTGGTGGGCTGCAGTCCATGGGGTCGCTAAGGGTCGGACACGACTGAGTGACTTCACTTTCACTTTTCACTTTCACACATTGGAGAAGGAAATGGCAACCCACTCCAGTGTTCTTGCCTGGAGAATCCCAGGGATGGGGGAGCCTGGTGGGCTGCCGGGGTCGCACAGAGTCAGACACGACTGAAGTGACTTAGCAGCAGCTGCAGCAGGGAAAAGGACATCGTTTGCCATACGCTGCCACCTGGAGGATGCACTAAGGAACAGAGTGAAAATTTGGGGGCTGTAAAAGGCAGGCATTGTAATACCAAAAGGGTGACACCTGGGCCCAGCTGGAGAGAGTGACTGGCTTGTTTAAATAGCTCTGCAAGCTGAAACAAACTATCCAGAAATAAGTTGGAAATGCGCCTGCTTCTCTTAATAAGGATGGCTGTTTGGTTAGGACACCTTATCTCTGAGAACAGAGAGGGGAAGAAAACTTTCAGTTAGGCCATCCAAGGTGAGGCTCTGGTTTACCAGATGTCAAGACAGCCTATAGCATTGGTTCTTAATTGTAACCTTCACAATGCATGCCTCCATAAAAAGATGGGGTCTAATCCTCTCCCCTGGCAACCAAGAGAATGTGGTGAAAATGATACCATATATCTTCCAAGAGGGGATGTCAGAAGAAACTGGAAGCTTGTTGGGATGCTTCTTCTCTGGACAATCTTCTCTCAGAATCATTCCTATGATTCCAAAGAAGATGCCCCAAGAGACATGAAAGGTGAAGGTGGCCAATTGAGAGTACCTGCTTTGTTTGCCTAATTGGATTGTCACTCAGAGGGGGAAAAAAAACAAATAAGGGAGAGGGAAAGAAAAACTGAAAGGCCTGAACAGAGCATCTCTTATTGAAAACCAGAGGATATGAACTTATCCTTAAATTGACAATTTTAACTTGGTGACATTATAAGATGGGGTCGGAGAAACCAGCAAGAGAACAGAAGGGGTTTTACTGTTTTTGCACATCTAATTTATGCTGAGGGAAAATACACTTGCTGTGTGTTTCTGCAGTCTCAACATTTAACAAAGACTTAACACATGCCTTATGATATGGCTGTAACATCCTAGTTTGGAGATGTCCTCAGGGTCTTGAACAAAGGGAGCAGAGCCAGGGAGGGAGATATTCTCGGAGCTCACAGCTGACCCTTCCAGGCTGAAAAGTAATTGGAAGAGTATGATGCATTGTAATAGGTTCTCTTAAGTGTTTTGCATGGAGGTAGAATAGAAGAGAGGCCCTCCAGCTAGAACTGGAAATTCAGAAAAGGGAAATGCAAGTGGTTAAAGCAGATTGATAATTTGTTCCTCCTAGTACTATTATTAGTAAGCTGCCAGGCAGCTTACCTGAAGATGTGAAGAATAAGAGAATTAAGAGAGCATTCTGCTTCGTCGTGAGTCCCTCCAACCCCAGACCCTCCAGACTGTCTCTACTTATAACCTCAGTGCTCATCTCTCATTACTCCTGAAGCAGGCCCCAGTTTTATACAGAGGGGTGTACCATTCCAACATCAACCTTCCATCCTGTTAAAGTTTGTTCCCTTGCTCTTAGATCCAAGAAGCCAGTTTTGCATTTCAAAGAGCACACAATTAGGAAGAAAGATTTGTATATTCTAGAGTTGGGTTTAGATCTGCTAGATCTATAGACCTGCTATTGTCACCCTGTCTAGGGTAAAACATACTTCCTTTAAAATGGGCTGTTTGGGCAAGGTGGCCCTTCAGGTCCCTTCTGCTCTATAAATTCTGTAAACCTGTGAGATATTTTTTATTGTTGTTGAAAATATAAATTTAATAGGGGGAAGAAGAGAAAGCACCTGTATATTTGATTTGTTAGGCTTATATACATAGGAATATTTCTTAATTTCCTTCACATTATTTTTTTAATTCAGTCTTTGTAAATTGGGATTCCTAGTGCCAATATTTACATGTTTGCATCAATCTTGGTTGCCAGTGACAGAGAACAAATCTATTTCATGTAGCAGAAAGGTAATCTATTGACAGTATAAAGGGTAGTTCGTAAAATGAAGAATTGTCAGGAAGGAAGGAAAGCTCCCCAGTTGTCAGAAAGTCAAGAATGGTCAGAATGCTGAGGAAGCTAAAGGGATTAGTACTACAGGTATAGTCACACTAGCATGGGAACAGCAGGGTTAATACTGGGAGCTGCCACCAGCCCAGATGTCACAGGTACCATGGATGCTGGATCCATCTTTGCTATCAAGCACTGAGTATGTTTCACTGTTGTACTGGCTCCACTTCAAAGTGACAGTGAGAAATAACCAATTGACCAAGCTGAGCTCATATGCCTGCACTGTATCTATAGCGGACGGCGGAAAGGAGTATTTGGGCCTCTTTATCTCTGTATTGTGGGCTATGTTTTCACCAGGTCTCTCGGATTGGGAAGCCCCCTCCAAATAAGTCATTTTTGCACCTTAACCTTCAGAGGATAGAAAATTCCAGAGGTCAAGTGTGGTATGCCATGCCCAGCACACAAAATGTAAGCATTCCTGGGAGCTGTATTTAGGAACTGGGCTACACTGGCTGTCTATCCCATAACTGGGGTGTAAAAGTATCTAAGTTCATTAAGGATGCTAATGAGACTCAAACTACGCAGTCTAATGATTCATGAGAAGCAAACACAGCCAACTGCCTGAGCTCTGCACCAGCCAGAGAGAATTGAGGCTCAAGGTTTTAATCTCACTATGGCAAAAGCTGTAGCTTTTGATATACCAGTCCCTGGTGGAGACCGCCAGGTAATCCTCCTCTCGCCAAAGCCTGTCAGCCGAATCCTTGTCAGATACTGAGCAGCTGTGAGTCAGAGCTCTCTGGCCATTGGGGTAAAAGCTCTGCTTAATTGTTCTTGGTAATTGCTGCCTCTAGGGAGCTGGCCTACAGAAGTTATTCATTTCCTCCTCTCTTAATACTCTATTTACATTCTCAAGCAAGATGCTTATGCAAAAGCCATGTCTCTCTTCTTTATTAAGGATAATGATAGCAGTTACCTCCATAAACTGAAATCCACAGGTTTGCTTTTTTAATATTTTTTTTGAAAGAATTTGTGAAACAGTTTCATACACATTATATAATTTCAACCTCGCAATACTCAGGGAGGACACTAATGGTCAGAGAGAAGTACCTTTGAAAGGGCTACTCAAAGGGGCGGGTGGGTTATTGGACTGTGCAGCCCTGTTGCGTGTGTGTGCATGCTAAGTTGCTTCAGTCATTCCGACTCTGTACAACCCTTGCACTATAGCCCACCAGGCTCCTATGTCCGTGGGATTCTCCAGGCAAGAATACTGGAGTGGGTTGCCATTTCCTTCCCCAGGGGATTTTCCCAACCCAGGAATCGAACGCAGGTCTCCCACCCTGCAGGCGGATTCTTTATCAGCTGAGCCACCAGGGAAGACCATACTTCTTTCTAAACCCAGTACGTATGGAAGTCACACAATAAATGTCTATAAGGTCAGACTGAAAAGGGAATTTTTTTTTAAATGTGTGTATGTATCTATATTCTTTTTTTATTCTTTTCCTTTGTAGTTTGTTACAAGATATCAAATACAGGTCCTTAAAAAAAAACAAATACAGGTCCTTATGCTACACAGTAAATCCTTGCTGTTTAATCTGTTTTATACTTGGTAGTGTGCATCTGTTAATCCTATACTCCAATTTATCTTTCCTCCTCCCTCTCCTTTTGTAACCATAAGTTTGTTTTCTATGTCTATGAGTCTGCTTCTCTTTTGTAGACAAGTTGATTTATACAACTGTTTTAGACTCCACATAGGAGTGATATCATATGACATTTGTCTTTCTGTCTGACTTACTTCACTTAGTCTGATAAGCTCTAGGTCCATCCATGTTGCTGCAAATGGCATTTTTCCATTCCTTTTATGGCTGAGTAATATTCCATTATATATACATACTACATCTTCTTTATCTATTCATTGGACGACAGACATTTAGGTTGCTTCCGTGTCTTTGTTATTATAAATACTGCTGCAATGAACATTGGAGCATGTGTATCTTTTTAAATTATACTTTATGCATTTTCAGATATATGCCAGGAGTGGGATTGCTAGATCATATAGTAACTCTATATTTAGTTTTTTAGGAAACTTCCATGCTATTTTCCATTGTGGATGCATCAATTTACAAACACTGGGTAGGAGGGTTCTGAAAGAAGAACTCAAATTAATTTCTTAAGTGAATTGGTAAGAGTCTGAGAAAGAAGTCCCTGGAGATTATACAATTCTTCCATAAAGTTATCTAAGCACAAGGACCACCTTGAACTGAGTCTCTGTATGTTTGCTGTTTGTTTTCAAATGGAGACTGCATGAATACAGTCTGAGATCTAAGTTTCCTAACTTGGAAACCTAGCCTGCCACTTCATTGCCTTCTCAGCTGCTTGAAGCTTCAATTTTCTTATCCGTGAAGACTACATTTGTGGTTTGGCATCACTGATGCTTATTATGACAGTTCTTCCCTCTCTGGGACCTCCTGTCCTCTATTCCAGGGAAGTCTACTATGAGCTCCTTAATTACCTGCAGAGCACAACAAAGCCTGGCTTCCATCCAGAGGATATGAAGGGAGCTAATTTCTTTCTGACTTTGACCCTAAGTTCCATCAACTCCAAAGCAGCATAAGCACCTTAGAGAGAAGGAGGGTGTAGATACTGAGATATTCACACCTCCCTGCTCACATCTGAATCAGAGCCAAGCCGCAGTATCGCCAACTTTCATTCTTTTTGCATAAGATTTAGGAGTGGTGTTCATGTTCATTTGATATCAACTTCCAAAGTTAGATGATGTTTCTGTAAGACCCTACAAATGGAGGATTCAAGAATAAAGCAAGCTTTATTAGGGGTTTCTATGCATTTCCATAGCTTTGATTTGCCAGAGATTTGAAGGTTTTTGAACTTCATAGGTAATTGAGACCTCTTTTTACTAGTTGAACTTTTTGAAGAAGTTCATGGGGATTCAGAGTTGTTTGATGAACTTATGTAACTTGTTTCTTGGAACCTCCCCACCACAAGGGACAAAATTAAAGTCAAGACATAGCCATGCATTCTTTGCATTCATCTAGAATCTGAACTTGAGGCACTCAATGCATAAGGCCAAAAAGAAGTGAGTAAATACAAGAAAAAAAACAAGGAGAGAGACAAGAACATCTTGATGTGGGAGCCAAGAGGAATGAACAAAGCTTGTGTTCTGAGGAGCTCAAGCTGTAGACTTGTATTGCTACTTGTCTTTATCACAAAGGAGTCTAGAGAATAGTTATCTTATCAATTCAAGTCCCCTTCAACCATGGGGAACTTCACACTTTACAATGGAGCTGACAGAGGCCTTGAATGATGAGTAGGATATCTGTTTATCAGTATGAGTTGAGGGAGGATTCAGTCAAAGGAAATAACTTGCTGCTAAGTCGCTTCAGTCGTGTCCGACTCTGTGCGACCCCACAGATGGCAGCCCACCAGGCTCCTCTGTCCCTGGGATTCTCCAGGCAAGAATACTGGAGTGGGTTGCCATTTCCTTCTCCAGTGCATGAAAGTGAAAAGTGAAAGTGAAGTCGCTCAGTCGTGTCCGACTCTTCACGACCCCATGGGCTGCAGCCTACCAGGCTCCTCTGTCCATGGGGTTCCCCAGGCAAGAGCACTGGAGTGGGGTGCCATTGCCTTCTCCGAAATAACTTAGGGGATGAAAATACACATTGTGAAGCACCAACAAAAAATTGGATATAGAGCGACCACCATTGAGTGAGGTGGAATGACCCAATTATGGTCATAATTCAACTCACAGATAATACGCTTTAGTCAGATGTATCACATCTAGCCCTAAAAAATGATGCACATAACCTTTGGTTGATCCTTTTGTATCTCTTTTTATTTACTTATCAAAAAATTTTGTGTCCACTCAACCACTATCTTACATCATACCTAAAAATTAACTCAAAATGGATTAAAGAAATGAAAATCTGAAACTGGAAACCGGAAGACTAAACATAAAACCTGAGATACATAAAATGGAACCCTTGTAAACTGTTGGTGGGAAAGTAAATTGGTACAACCACTATGGAAAATAGTATGGAAGTTCCTCAAAAAATTCAAAATAGAACAACCTGATGATTCAGAAATTCTGGGTACATATCGGAAGAATATGAAAATAGTAACTCAAAAAACTATGTGCATCCCCATGTTCACTACAGCATTATTTACAATACATAAACCCTGGAAGCAACCTCAGGGTGTGTCAATAGATGAACAGATAAAGAAATTGTGATATACTGAAAGGAAACAGAATACGCCACCCAAAATATGATATTTTGGCATATGGATCATTTTGAACTGAAGGCAATCAAGATGCAGCAGACTTAGGAAAAACTTTTACCTCTCCCTCACCTACCTAAAAGAATTCAGGGGGCCTGTACCAGAAAAAGAGCTATTACCTGAAATAGCTTTTTTTATCTGAAAGATCTAATTACCAAACATCTGCCCTTCTTATCATTCAGTGAAGCGCTCCCCTCCCCTTTGAAACCCCAAACTCCTTTCTCATTTCTCAATTCAGGATGGCATATAAGCCTCAACTGCCCACTTTGCCCTTGAGTCCCATATCTTTGGGTCTTCTGTGCATACAAAATTAATTTCTCTCTTGTTAATCTGATTTATGCTAATTTAATTATTAGACAAGCCAAAGACAAGAAGGAATCATTTTTCTGCTTCCACAATATATACATGGGCATGTGTGTTCAGTCCCTCAGTCGTGTCCGACTCCTTGTGACCCCATAGACAGCAGCCCACTGGGCTCCTCTGTCCATGGAATTCTCTAGGCAAGAATACTGGAGTGGGTTGCCATGTCCTCGCCAGGGTACAGTAGACATACAATGGAATATTAGCCATAAAAAGAACAAAATCATGCCATCTGTGACACCATGAATAGATATTGAGGGCATTATACTAAGTGAAGTAAGTCAGAGAGAGAAAGACAATACTGTTTGATCTCTATTCCATGTGGAATCTAATAAAGAAAAAGAAAGTTTATAGATATAGCAAATGGTTAGTCGTGGCTAGAGGTGGGAGGTGGGAGGAAGCATACATTCTGAATAATTTTATATAAACTTTAATAAAAAGGCAAACATAACTGCTATAATTAAAATGTTTTCATTATCCATGGTGTTATGCTTGGGTGATTAGTTGTGACCCCACACCTGAAAGGAAAGGACAGTCTAAGAATCACATCTATGAGCCACTTGCAGTGTGAATGTTGTAGAATCTTAGGGAAGCAGGGACCTGTCAAGTCCTATAGCTTAGGACAGTGGTTCTCAAAGCCTCAATCCTAGACCAGGAGTAACAGCATTAATTTGGATCTCGTTAGAAATTCAGATTCTTTGGTCACACCCCAGACCTGCGAAATCAGAAAATCTGGGGATAGAGCCCAGCCTCCTGTGGCTTAACAAGCCTTCCAAGTGATTCTGGTTTGTGTTAAAACTGGAAAACTATTAGTCTAGTGGCAAGGGATACCAACCTTCTCAATTCAGAGCATAGCTCTACTACTAACAGCTGAGTGAACACTGGGAAAAATTACTTCTCTATGATTGTTTCCTTATCCATAAAAGTGTTAGGGGAACCACTGGCTGAAATCACCTGCCCTGGCCAGGCACCAAAGTAACCACTTACATGAGTTATCTTACCACATGAGGTCCTGGTAAGAAATGCAGAACTAACAAGCTACCACCAACTGAAAGAATTCAGGAAAGGACAAAAGGAGAGAGGAGACTCCAGTCTATATGTCCTACTAACCTCTCAGATAGAGAAGGCAATGGGGACCCACTCCAGTACTCTTGCCTGGAAAATCCCATGGACGGAGGAGCCTGGTAGGCTGCAGTCCACGGGGTCGCTCAGAGTCGGACACGACCGGGTGACTTCCCTTTCACTTTTCACTTTCATGTATTGGAGAAGGAAATGGCAACCCACTCCAGTGTTCTTGCCTGGAGAATCCCAGGGATGGGGGAGCCTGGTGGGCCGCCGTCTATGAGGTCGCACAGAGTCGGACACAACTGGAGCGACTTAGCAGCAGCAGCAGCAACCTCCCAGAATCTTTCTTGCTGGAATCTATTCTGGCTGAGCGATGTGATGCGTGTGCCACCAGGAAGGACCCTGAGTCAAAATGATTATTCGGAGACAGCCCAGAAACTAACCCAAATACCATAAAACCCTAGAATGTGAGTCATGCTGCAGAGCAGTTCTCCCGGATTCCCTTACCCTGTTCTCCATCCAGGCATCCCTTCCCAATAACTCTTGCTTAGTCAACATGTGTGTCTCCTTGGACATTTCTGAATGTTAGACAAGAGCCCATTTTCAGACCCTGGGAGGGGCCCCCCTTCCTGCTACAAATTAAAGATAATATTAACACCTGCCTCAGAGGTTTATCATGAGAATTAAATCAATGTTGCCTGATCCCCCTATTAAGTGAAACGAAGTGGCAGTTGCTCAGTTGAATCCAACTCTTTGTGACCGCATGGACTGTAGCCTGCCAGGCTCCTCTGTTCATGGAATTCTCCAGGCAAGAATACTGGAGCGGGTTACCATTCCCTTTCTCTAGGGGATCTTACTGACCCAGGGATCGAACCTGGGTCTTCAGCATTGCAGGCAGATTCTTTATCATCTGAGCCACCAGGGAAGCCCTCCATCTACTACCAAGCACCATGTAAATGTTAGCTGTTGCCTTTGAGGTAGAAATGGCATGAACCTTCAGTTCTGCCTTTACTTCTCTTTTAGATCTTGGAAGCACTGTTTTGTGGAACTGTTGGACTATTTTCAATTATAAAATGAGAACAATCACCTACATTCCTTTAACATTTGAAATGGATTCTCCAATAAGGAGCTGGTTTTCTGTCCTTAATTGAAAGAAAAATATCCCTTACATTCCAATGCTGAAAAAAAATACCCATTATATCTGATCTACACTTACCACAAGCCTCAGGACACATGTTTCCAGAGTAAATTACAAGAGCCGCAGGCAGCAACTATTGCTTTTCAAGCAGCTCAATAATCCATCACTCTGCCTTCACTTATTTTCCTGCAATTCAACTGGATGCAAACAGGTTTCCACCTAACTTTTAGCAAAACATCAGGAATTCAGGCTCCAAGCTAAAATCCTTGTCTTCATTTTGTTTAATATTTTGACGAATCTGACTTTTTAGTATCGACTGACTGTCCAAGCAGGCAATCAAAATGCTTAATCAAAAACAGTCACTCTTTTGGTGCCTGTTGTCCTTTCAGAGCAATAGGTGGTTAAGCTCCTTTGACCTTCTCTTTAAATTAATTCCAGCCTTTATTAATAAGCCCCTTACAAGCCTTCAAAGCCCTGCAAAATTGCATCTCCCAAGAAGGAACTCTGCCCTCTGGATTTTCCTGGAATCAGTGAGAGTGAAGCACAACCTGTGTGATGCTACAGGAGCAAGGAGGAGCTGGCTGTGTCCCTTGAATGGATCTGACAGCTGACGGATGAAAGCTCAGACCTTGAGGTAGATCCCGCAGAACACCCCCACCCCTGCTATTTGGCTCAGGGAAGAACACAAGAATGGCTAATTGGCATTGCTTCTGACTTCACTGCTTTTGTCCAGAAGCAAAAAAAAAAGTCACTGGGACAGGAAAAAGTAATTTGGGTTCCCAGAAGGAGCACATGTGACTCTGTGTGGTGAGCTCAATAAGAAGTCCAGAGAATTGACTGCCAATAATGAGAATACATAATTTTTGCCAAGTTGCTGCAACTACATGTATCTCAGTTTATTTATCACTCAACTGGCAGGATCTTCCTGGGTGGTTTCTTGAGTTCTCTTCTACCTCTAATCTTCCATAATTACTTCATTTCTCAGAGCCACTTCTCTCACTGGTAGACATAATTACCAGGGAAAGGCTTTCATAGATTTCGATCCTCTAGAAAGATGGCAAATTCCACTCCTTTATGAATTGCTTCATAGACCATTACAGATGTTACAAAGGACTGTATTTGCCTTTTCTAGTCAATAAAAACATATTCAGATTTCAAGGGCTAAAAACCCAGCATTCAGTTCAGTTCAGTTGAGTAGCTCAGTCGTGTCTGACTCTTTACGACCCCATGATCCGCAGCACGCCAGGCCTCCCTGTCCATCACCAACTCCCGGAGTCCACCCAAACTCATGTCCATTGAGTCAGTGATGCCATCCAACCATCTCATCCTCTGTCATCTCCTTCTCCTACTGCCCTCAATCTTTCCCAGCATCAGGGTCTTTTCCAATGAGTCAGTTCTTTGCATCAGGTGGCCAAAGTATTGGAGTTTCAGCTTCAACATCAATCCTTCCAATGAACACCCAGGACTGATCTCCTTTAGGATGGACTGGTTGGATCTCCTTGCTGTCAAGGGACTCTCAAGAATCTTCTCCAACACCACATTTCAAAAGCATCAATCTGTGCTCAGCTTTCTTTATAGTCCAACTCTCACATCCATACATGACTACTATCATATTAAATTTCCATTTTTTCAGCATTAGCTTTTGATCATTTGTAGAAATTTGTTTTTATTAACAGTGGTGTCATAAATATTCTTTCACAAGTCTCCTATTACACATTTTAGAGAATTTGTATAGAAAATAATCCCAGAAGTACAATTGTTAGTCGTAGGTTGCACATTGACAATTTTAGTAAGTAGTGTTGTAACTCTGCTCTCCAAAATGTTAACATGATTTTGTGATTCCATTTTCTCACATCTTTGCTAATAATTGCTACCATTAAACTTAATTTTTGCTAATCTTATGGATGTAAAATGGTGTGTCATATTTGTATATTTCATTTTTGTCTCTTGTTTGCATTTCTTAGATCAGTGTAGCTGAAAATTGTTTCACGTTTAATGACATTTCAGGGCTCCACTTCTAAAATGACTTACTCATTACCCCTGTTTTTTTTAATTTGTTATTTTATTTAATGATTTTATGAGCTATTTATATTTTTACATATATGGTAATTTATTTGCTATGTATGTTCAAGGTGATTTTTATTCAAGAAAGTCATCTTTGGGGAGACATAAAGGAATTGTTACTTTCCTCTTTATTGATTGCTAGTTTCTTCAAAGGGTCACTTATGATATTTGAACACACAATATTTTCTTTCTTTAAACAGATCTCCTAACTCCCCATGCCCACACATGGGGGTGGGGAAGCCTCCCTGACATTATCGAAACTCATATTGGAAGTCCTAGAATCTAAAATGTACCATTAGACCTTTAAACAGTTTCATTTCTTCCTCGAATCCACCATCAGTTATGTTCAGTGCTGTGTTGTGCTGTGCTTAGTCACTCAGTCATGTCCAACTCTTTGCTCCTCTATGCACTGCAGCCTGCTAGGCTCCTCTGTCCTTGGAGATTCTCCAGGCAAGAACACCAGAGTGGGTTCCCAGGCCCTCCTCCAGGGGATCTTCCCAGCCCAGAGATTGAACCCAGGACTCCTGCATTGCAGGCAAATTCTCTACCAACTGAGCCACCAGGAAAGCCCTGTGTTCAATGCTAACTGACTATAAATCCTTTTGCCAGCACCCAAATGCGTCCCCACTCCAGTAAAACTTAGAGAAGGAAGGCGTTTTGGAGACAGGCACTATACTTAATTTAGTCTTTTTAATGTGGATGTGTGGGTGGGAAGTATCTCACTCATGACATAAAGTGAAGTGAAGGGAAAGGGGCAAACGGCAGGAAGTTAAATTATTGAGCTACTACAATAATATTAGCACTTTGCTGTTGTGAACTCACATTATCCTTATCAGAATACTTTAATGGAAATAGCATCATCCCCATATTAAAAGGTAATCTGCTGGATTTCAGAAAAGTAGCTTGTGTATCAATGGTCACAGAGCAAGGTGTTGGCAGAGTCAGATTTCTGTTCCACTCCGTAAGACTCCCTTCATACACTCTTGCTACTACGTTTGTGTCAACTAACCAGGAAGGTTGCAACCTGAACCATATGAGCACAATGGAAATAGCAGATGTAGGCATTTTTGACATAAATGTAAGGTTTAGTGTTTTTTTTCTTATTGTTTAACCTTTAGGATGTGTTTGCCATACATAGTCTGAATTCATAATCACAACGTCTTAATATATGGATGAAGATATATACAAGTTTGCCTGAAGATATGCCTATCGTCTCAAGTCCTGTTCAGTCCAACATTTATCCTAGGTTTTTCATTTTTAGTAATGCATTATTGATAGTAGTTGCATTAAAATTTTACTTTCAGCTCCTGCTATGATCTTGTATAATAATGGACAAAATTCATGTGTAATGACCAGTGTTCTAACTTTAACATGTGTCTATCTGGAAGATGACCAGTCTTTTTTCACTCTTCTTTTCCAGATGTAAAGTCTCCCTTCTGAAGGCAGAACGAGAATATTTTCTAATAAAATACTTATAATAGGACATTTAGTAAAAAGTTTTGTTTTCAGGTCTAGTGTAGAAGTTTTAGACTCAGCTGTCCCTGCCAAACACTTGGAATGCCAGCCATTTATGTCAAGATTTGAGTAAAACAAGATGTTGATCAAGAAATATACTCAGAATTTCTTGTGTAACATAAATTAGTAATTGCTTTGAAATAAGCTACAGTCAAAATTTGTAAATACACATGTACAGAAATAGAAAAACTTAAATATAATTTTTGTGTATATATGGTTGCTGTTGCATTAAAACACATTTCAACATGAATTTACTTGTGCTTTCTTTTTTCTGCCATCATCAATTGGATTTCAGAAATGTTTAAACATTTTAAGAATTACTTGGGTGTCAGTTTAAGTGCTCTACAATGGTATTGAACTCGATTTATGACCAAGACCTTTAATTTGGGTTGCATTCCATTCACAATCAATCAAAAATCTTTAATCAATTTATTCAAGAAGTGAAAGAACAGAAATGTTCAGCTTCTTAAGATTTACTAAAGATAAATTACTAAATTTTAATTACTAAAAATAAAGCTTGCAAACAGGTACCTCTTGAAATTTATTTCTACAAAACTAACAGTGGATTTGAGCTAATTAATTGTGATAGTTCAAATATTTGGAATACAGGTTTTAATCTAACAGTTCTATAGTTTAGTTTTGTAATACTTCAGCTACGGAAAGATACATTCATGGAGATCTTACTTTTAATTTTAATCATTCATTTTTTACTCTGCAAAAGGAATGGAATTTAGAAGACCCGTAATTTTCACACCTAAATCTGGTAAAATATTCAAAACAATCGAGACACGTTTTTAACAAGTATCATTGTATAGAAATATTTGTTGAAGAGAGGGCTATGAATGAATATAAGTAAAAAGACAATGTAAGTGGAGTTGAAAGGAGATATAAACTGTTTTGGAATTATATTATCTGACTCACCACATCAAGCCTCTTCAAAGTTTCATTGTAATTTAAGATATATGAGACTTTGTGTTTTCTTATTTTGTAGCATAAGTTTGAGTTGTATTTTTTATTATTGTCATCAGAAACTTAATCATGATAAGCGATATACATGTTTTTCTTATCATAGTTGAATAAGGAAAGATAGTTTCACTAGTTGCCTGAACTACTCCCATTAGAGTTGTGTTTTTCTTAATTCTACTTTTCTTCAATCACCAAATCTATAGAATCTGCTCATTGTGTCATCCAACTTTCTAATCTCCAGGCAATCTCAAGCAATAACACCTTCCTAGGTTTTTTTCATCATGTTGTTCTGATTCATTTTAATAAAATCTCTCCAACTCATCATCCACATATCTTTAGATTTCTCTGAAGAAAATTTTCTCTTATGGGTTTGCTTAAAAGCTCTTTGTTCCCCACATCCTTCAGAGTGAAATACAACGTTGTTGGTATGTTTACAAAGACCCTCATATTCATAGACATTGCATGGTTACCCAGGAAAATTTTCAGTATCTTCCTCCCCTTCTACCATGCTTCACCTTTCATGCACAATTTCTACCCAGTGCCAAAAATTACTCTCCATCTCTAAATCAAACGTATTTTTTGAGATATAAATGTTTTTACCTTTTCCTCTTTCTGGAATCTATTTTTCTAGTCATTCATCTGAATATTTTAAAGGTACAGTGCAATAATAATGGCATCATAAAGTTTATTTCTTAAAAGTTGGATAGTTAAACTCTCATCTAATCTATAATACTTTGTAAATATTGTTAGAGCATTATTCACATTGATTTAATATAAAATTTTTGTCAGTTTCTTCCAGTAAAATATATGGACCTTAATTGACCATGCTGGGCTTTCCTGGTGGCTCAGCTGGTAAAGAATCTGCCTGCAATGTGGGAGACTTGGGTACGATCCCTGGGTTGGGAAGATCCCCTGGAGAAGAGACCAGCTACCCACTCCAGTATTCTGGCCTGGAGAATTTCATGGACTGTACAGTCCATGGGGTTGCAAAGAGTCAGACAGGACTGAGTGACTTTCACTTTCACCTCACTAGTATATCCCCACCACCTGAGACCATGACAGACACAGGAGAGATGCTTATTGGTTACTTGAGGAAAGAAAACTTAAATAACTGAACATCCTTTAGATGAATTATTTATATTTATTAAAATTCTCATATTTTTAAATGCTTCTTTTCTTCTAAAGCTGCTCTACTTCTGTAAGCTGCAAATCATCCTCAAAGCCCAATGTTTCTCAGAGTTATATAACCTAAAGAATTACCAATTCTATACCCCACAAATATTCATGCATGCTTTCCTACAGCAGAACTAGCCCAGAACCAAATACCATACTGACAGCATCTATTAATATAGATTAGTCAGTTTTACAAATGGACTATGGTGTATATGCTAACATTCTACAGAGTCGCATGAAGGTAATTAAAACTGAACCTATTAAAATAAATTAAGTGCAGCCAGGGCTGTACCATCCTTGCTTTTAATTTCTTTTAAATCACTAGTCAACCAGAAAATATGGCAATCATCCATGGGTGTATTAGTTTTCTATGGCTGCTGTAACAAATTATCAGAAATGCAATAGCTTACAGCAATTCAAGTTTATTATCTTATAGTTCTTGTGGTCAGAAATCCAAAATGGGTCTCAGGGCTTAGGTATCAGCAGAGCTGTTTTCCTTCTAGAGACTCTAGAGAACAATCCATTACTTTGCTTTTTCCAGCTTCTAGAGGTCACCATTAGAGGTCATTCCTTAGCCCATTGTTTCCTTTCTCCATTTTCAAAGCCAGCAACATCTGGCTGAGTTCTCACACTTCAGTGCTCTGTTTCTCTTTTCCGTTCCCTTCTTCCACTTTTAAGAATTCTTGTGATTATATTGGGGCTTCCCTGGTGGCTCAGATGGTGATTACATTCGGTTCATTCAAATAACCCAAAATAATCTCTCTATTTTAAGTTCAGTTGATTACCAACTTGAACTTTACATGCAACTTTAATTCCATTTGCTGGGTAACCTATTACTGGTTCTAGAGATTAGGATGTGGACATCATTCAGGGGCTACTATTATTTCTGTCACAGTGGAAATATCTGGGAGAAACATGGTTTTATCTGATCTGAAATAATGACAAGTGCCCCTGAAGAATCTGCACAGGAAGACTGGATTCTAATAAATAAATCGGGGACCGCATAAGCGGTCAGTTTGCATATATGGAGGCTGGGCTTATGAGATGGGTTAAAACTCAGTTTCCTCCCTACCTTCTTCACTCTTTTTCTTTATCCCTTCTTCTTGAAATGTTTACTAAAAGACTACCAGGTGGTAGGCCCTGTGATAGTTGGACATAAACTAAAAAATCCCACGATTGGAGGGCTCACAGTACAATATACAAACAACTATAATATTACATGATACGACTATTACAAGTTTGTAAAAAAATGTTTAGGCACGATTTTCCAAAGCATGGATTATGGAATACTTTCCCCGAAATTGCTCTATGTAAAGAGTCCCAAGTCAAATACTCTACTATGCAACCTCTCTCACTCTCTAGGCAACCCCCTTACTCCTCCTTACTCACTGGGTTTAAAATGCACATTAGCATATTACAAAGGCTAAGCCTTCCTGTAAGAGGGAAATCCTTTACAATTTAGTTGACTAAAATCTTTTTTTCTCCTTCTATCGTGGATCTATTGCCTTTCCAAAAAATTCTGTTGAGCATACTATGAGAAGCACTCTTTTCAAGTAATAGAGACACAAACATATTAACTTTAATTGGTGTCATTCAGAAGTTGAGTCAGTCTGTTGGAAAATGGAAATAAGGTTGAACTTATACTGCAGGTGGTTTTGGAAGAAGAGTCATACAACCCACCCACCCACTGTCACCACTTAAAATGCATGTGCCACTAAGCTTATTCCCCCTTCCTTTGAATCTGAGTCAGCCTTTAAATGTCTTTGACCAAGAGAATGTAGCAGAAGTGATGTCTGGAGCCGTAAGCAGCTTCCACTCCTCTCTCTTTTAGTTGAGCTGTCATGCTAACGTAGGAGAAGCCCAGACCACATGGAGGGGAACTAAGATGCCCCTGTGAGTGGCCTTGGGTGAACAGTGGCTGAGCTGATATCGAGAACTGAGGTCTCAGATATTTGAGCCCACGCCACCCCTTCCTGAGAGGTGAGGCCCCAGCCCTCTGAGTTGTTCAGGATGACTACTTAAACAGAGATCGGCTGTTCTGCTGAGTGCTGCCCAAACTGTGGCCTCATGAGTAAATAATAAAATGGACTTTATAAATAATTAAATGTCAAAGTAGTTTGTTCTATAGCAGCAGATAATTAAAAGATATGCCTTGAAAAATGAATAGACATTTGGCAGGTATTCCTGATACAAGAAACACGCTGAGCAAAGGCAAGAATATAAATGATCATGGCACGTTCCAGAAACAAGTAGCTCAGTGTGACTGAAATGTTGGGGACATTTCAGCAGGAGAAGTCATGACCTTCAGGGCTACAGAGGTAAACCGGGCACAATTAGTAGTGGTTTGGTGGTGCTAGTGGTAAAGAACCCTCCTGACAATGCAGGAGACACAAGAGATGCAGGTTCGATCCCTGGGTCAGGAAGATCCCCTGGAGAAGGCAATGGTAACCCACTCTAGTATTCTTGCCTGGAGAATTCCAAGGACATAGGAGCCTGGTGGGCTACAGTCCTTGGGGTTGCAAAGAGTCAGACACAATTCAAGCAACTTGGCACGCATGCAGCAGTGGTTTGGGGACTGGCATAACACTTCAATTAAATTATCCTGAACATACCCTATCGTGTCATTTTGTCTGCTCTGGATTTTTCCATCCTTCTTCTGGTAAGACTCCCCTCTTTTTCCTTTTGGACCAATCTCAGTGTATATGTATTGGGTGGTGCAAATCTATACAAAAACTCCCCAAAACAGATAAACGTACACTCGTAAGAGGCACATGTTGGACCATTTAGACCATTCCCGTACTTCTGGCTCCAGGGCAGCTAAGAGACAAACCCCTGATCCAAGCTGAATATCTGGGTTAATCTTGAAATTTTTGGGGGGTTACCAGGAATGTTAAAGTGCTAAAAGCAAATCTGAAATAACAAAAAAGAATTAAGCAAAAGGGAGAAATTAGGCTAAAACTGGAAATACAATCCTATGGAATCCTAGATTTAACTTAGGTCCGTTATGTTAGCCAATTCAAAAAAAAGAATTTTTTTTTTCATTTAAGCTGGTTTGAGATGAGTTTCTGTCACAACCAACAGGTTCCAGATTAATAAAGAGAAACACAAGTTTTAAAATATGCACATAATAAGATTGGTTGAGTTCTAGAAATACAGCTCTGGCTTCAGTAAGGAGGAAACAGCAAAACAAGAGGAGAAATTTCAGACAAGAGCTAATGAGGACTTTCCCAACCATACTATGAAGTAGGGAATTTAAAATTTAGTCTTCCCTTCACATTGAGGAACTAAAGACAATTCCAGGGAGAAAGAACGTAACTGAATTGTCAAGGAATGTAAGTGTATAATAATTCACATTTTAATCGGTGGTCACTCACTCACTTTATTCATTCAACAAATATTGATCTCTAGCTCTGTTTAACCATGGATTCTCAATCCTGCTGCTTATTAAATCAGATTTCCAAGGTTAAGCCCAATTATTAGCATTTTTAAAAAGATCACTAGGGAATTTTTTGCACTTAAGTTTGCACCTTGATAAGCATAAACATTATATAACAACTTCTTTAAAATATTGATTCACTAGTTACAGCACATTAACATTCTTATTCAGTAAGATTGAGCGAAGGTAGACAATCAGTATTTTCCAAAACACGTTAATAATGACTTCTACCTACCAACTTAGCCCTTCCCTATTTCTGAATCAGTCATAAGAAAGCTATCCGTAAATCATCAATTTATGATCTGTCAACTTAAAAGGATCTTGCCCTACATCTGAAGACAGTAGCAAGGAAGTGGGAGGGATCATGGGAATCTGTGTGCTCATTAACCAGCCTTCTTTTGAATTGGTCTACTTTACGCAACAAAGCACAGACGTACAGGCACCTTCCTAGATCCTAAAAAATTTAGATACCAACCAGAACAGAAGCCCTTCGTTTAGTTAACTAACTGGGTCCTGAAAGCTTATTTTGTTGGTGCCAAAAACTCCCACACTGAGAAATTTCCTAGTTTAAAAAAGAAAAAAAATATTCACAGCAAGATGATCACTGCGACTGAAGTACAATCAAAGAAAAGGAAAATCAAGAAATTAGATCAAAGAGTCAGTAGAGGACCAGATGATGTAGAGCCTCACAGGTTTAAGAACTTTGTCTTTACTCTGAGAGCAAGTCTTCACACCACTGAAGAAGTTTCCCTACAAAGGTAAACTCATCTTACTTTTTTAATAGGATCATTTCAGCTGCCTGTTTAGAAGATTAAATAGGGCAACAATATAGAGACCAGTTAGAGGACAATTACAGTAATTCATACAAGAGATGGTGACAATAGTAGGTTTCTTCAAAGTGATAGCAGGGGACATAGAATTGGCCAGGTTCTGGACAGGTTTTTAAGGTTGAGTCAACAGACTTTGCTAACTGATGGAAAGGCTGGGATAAGAATATAAGACACATGAAGGAAATTTGACCCTTGAGTTTGAGAATCATGTAAATAAAATGAGGACTCGAACTGAAACAGGGAGGACTGGCAGAGGAACAGGTTCTGAATTGAGAGATCAGAAGCTAATTTTTTAAAATAAAAATATCTCTATTTTTACTTTATTTTTTTTCATTTTTTGTTGGAGTATATTTACAATGTTGTGTTAGTTTCTGCTGTACAGCAAGGTGAATCAGTTATACATATATGCACGCTTTTTAAGATTCTTTTCCCATATAGGTCATTACAGAGTACTGAATCGAGTTCCCAGTGCTACATATAAGGTTCTTATTAGCTATCTATTTTATATATAGTAGTGTTATATGTCAATCTTAATCTCCTAATCGATCCCTCTCCTATTCCTCCTTGGTGACCTTAAGCTTGTTTTCTACATCTATGACTCAATTTCTGTTTTGTAAACAGGTTCATTTGTACCATTTTTTTAGATTTCACATATAAACAATATTACATGACATTTATCTTTCTCTAACTTACTTCATCAGCATGACAATCTCTAGGTCCATCCATATCACTGCAAATTTTGACAGCTCCCACTTAACCCAGATGGCTGGAGGGGAAACTTCCCAGAATAGAAAAGCTTTTTATTGTTTCTTTTCATTCTGGCCACACTGCACAAGGCTTATAGGATCTTGGTTCCCTAACCAGGGACTGAACCCATACCCTCAGCAGTGAAAACCTGGATTCTTAACTACTGGTCTGCCAGGGAATTCCCAGAAGCTAATTTTTAAGTTTAACATTTCTCTTAGTAATACAAGCAAATATATTGAATTTTTAGATATTTTACCCCGAAGTCCAGAGGTCAGTTCTGGACTTACCCTATAAAACTCAGACTGATAAGCATACAAGTGGTGTTTAAGGCATGGGATTAGATAAAATCACCATGGGAGGGAGTGTGGATGGAATCCAAGAGAGATTTAAAGATTGATTCTTGACTTCCCTGGCAGTCTAGTGAATAATCCTCCTGCCAATGCAGGGGACATGGGTTTGATCCCTGGTCCAGGAAGATCCCACAGGCTGCAAGGCAAATAAGCCCATGCACTGCAGCTACTGAACCCACATCCCACAACTACTGAAGCCCACGTGCCACACCTTCTCTTGCACAACAAGAGAAGCCACTACAATGAGAAACCGGGGCCGCAACTAGAGAAAGCCCATGAGCAGCAATGAAGACCCAGAGCTGCCTAAATACATGACTGAGCGACTGAACAAAAACAGCAATGTGGAAAAAAAAAGACTGACTCCTGAGGTAGACCTGCATGAAAACAGAGTGATGAAGAAGAGCCAGCAAACAAGACTGAGAAGACTACTTTCAACAAAGCAAAAGAAACCACTAAACTGTAGGGCCCTGAAATTCAACTGAGGAAACTGTCATGGAGGACAGAATGGTCCTGTGTTCTAATTGCTGGTGACACATCACGTCTAGAGAAAGACTGAGCTTTGTCTTTAGCAATATATCTGCCAGGCATCACCTGAATGAGAGTCATTTTGGAAGAGAGTTCAGAACTACAACCTGGCTGAACTGACGTCAGTGAAGGATGAGATGGGAGAAATTTGAGAAAATGAGTAGACGACTCTTCTGAGGAGAAAAACAGACATGTAATTGAAAGATACTATAAGGTCAAGAAAGGAGAAGGGAATGGCAACCCACTCCAGTATTCTTGCCTAGAGAATCCCGTGGACAGAGGAGCCTGGTGGGCTGTTGTCCATAGGGTCACACAGAGTTGGACACGACTGAAGCAACTTAGCATCAGCATAAGGTCAAGAAAGGTTTCTTTGTTTTTTAATTGAGAAATACACATATTCATGTACACTTAAAAATTATAAAGAGAAGAACTGGTGGTCGAGGAGAAGGAAGAGTGAATAGCAAAAAGATATTAATCTTTGAGAGATGGAGACAAATTAAGTGAATTCTATTGTGATGGCTAATTTTATGTGTCTATTTGACCAGAATAAGGGCTATCCAAATAGCTGTTAAAGCATTACCTCTGGGGGTGTTTATGAGCATGTTTCTGGAAGTGATTAAAATTTGAATCTGTAGACTGAGAAAAGATTACTTTCACTAACACTGTGGCCATTATCCAATCCATCGAGGGCCTAAATAGAACAAAAGCTGAGGAATGACAAGTGTGGATCTTCTGCTGCCTTCAGACATAAGTGGTTCAGGTTCTTAGGCCTTGAGATTTGGAATTAAATTATACCACTGCCTTTCCTCATCTCTCACGTTAGCAAAGTAATGCTCAAAATTTTCCAAGCCAGGCTTCAACCATACATGAACCATGAACTTTCAGATGTACAAGCTGGATTTAGAAAAGGCAGAGGAACCAGAGATCAAATTGCCAACATCTGCTGGATTACCGAAAAACCAAAAGAGTTCCAGAAAAACAACTACTTTTTCTTTATTGACTATGCCAAAGTCTTTGACTGTGTGGATCACAACAAACTGACCACCTGACCTGCCTTCTGAGAAGTCAGTACGCAGATCAAAAAGCAACAGTTAGAACTGGACATGGAACAACAGACTGGTTCGAAATTGGGAAAGGAGTATGTCAAGGTTTTATATTGCCACCCTGCTTATTTAACTTATGTAGAGTACATCATGAGAAATGCTGGACTGGATGAAGCACAAGCTGGAATCAAGATTGCCTGGAAAAATATCAATAACTTCAGATATTCAGATGACACCACACTTATGGCAGAAAGTGAAGAAGAACTAAGAGCCTCTTGATGAAAGTGAAAGAGGAGAGTGAAAAAGTTGGCTTAAAACTCAACATTCAGAAAACTAAGATCATGGCATCTGGTCCCATCACTTCATGACAAATAGATGGGGCAACAGTGGAAACAGTGGCTGACTTTATTTTAGGGGGCTCCAAAATCACTGCAGATGGTGACTGCAGCCATGAAATTAAAAGATGTGTGTTCCTTGGAAGAAAAGTTATGACCAACCTAGACAGCATATTAAAAAGCAGAGACATTACTTTGTCAACAAAGCTCCGTCTAGTCAAAGCTATGTTTTTTTCAGCAGTCATGTATGGATGTGAGAGTTTAACTATAAAGAAAGCTGAGTACCAAAGAATTGATGCTTTTGAACTGTGGTTTTGGAGGAGACTCTTGAGAGTCCCTTGACAGCAAGGAGATCCAACCAGTCCATCCTAAAGGAAATCCATCCTGAATATTCATTGGAAGGACTGATACTGAAGCTGAAACTACAATACTTTGGCTAGCTGATGCAAAGAACTGACTCATCTGAAAAGACCCTGATGCTGGGAAGGATTGGGGGCAGGATGAGATGGGGACAACAAGGATGAGATGGTTGGATGGCATCACCAACTCAATGGACATGAGTTTGAGTAAGTTCCAGGAGTTGGTGATGGACAGGGAAGCCTGGGGTACTGCAGTCCATGGGGTTGCAATGAGTTGGACTCGACTGAGTGACTGAACTGAACTGAACTGAACTGGCTTTCCTTGGTGTCCTGCTTGCAGACAGCAGATCATAGGATTTACTCTCCATAATTATGTGAGCCAATTCCTCATAATAAGTTTCTTTCTAAATATCTATGTATCTATCATCTCCTACTGGTTCTATTTCTCTGAGAAGCCTAATACAGTATGAAACTGAATAATGGGGATTTACAAAAGTAAGAGAGGCCAATGAAAGCTTTCCAGAGGATACATTTGTAGAGGAAATGCTTGGAATTAAATTAGAGGGAAAGATGGTCAGGGCCTTCCACACACAGGGAGCAGCTTGTGTAGCCTTGTCAGTTCAGTTTAGTCACTCAGTGGGTTTCGAGTCTTTGTGACCCCATGGACTGCAGCACACTAGGCTTCCCTGTCCATCACCAACTCCTAGAGCTTGCTCAAACTCATGTCCATTGAGTCGGTGATGCCATCCAACCATCTTATCCTCTGTTGTCCCCTTCTCCTCCCACCTTCAATCTTTCCCAGCATCACGGTCTTTTCCAATGAGTCAGTTCTTCCCATCAGGTGGCCAAAGTATTGAAGTTTCAGCTTCAGCATCAGTCCTTCCAATGAATATTCAGGACTGATCTCCTTTAGGATGGACTGGTTGGATCTCCTTGCAGTCCAAGAGACTCTCAAGAGTCTTCTCCAACACGACAGTTCAAAAGCATTAAGTAGCCTTGCAGTGAAAGTAAGTATTGCTGTGTGG
Organism: Okapia johnstoni; assembly: GCA_024291935.2. NCBI lineage: Eukaryota > Metazoa > Chordata > Mammalia > Artiodactyla > Giraffidae > Okapia > Okapia johnstoni. The sequence goes on along the minus strand of CM044325.1, from coordinate 8,538,214 downwards.
GCCTATAAGAGCCAGTGTGGTTGAAATGCAGAAATCCAGAAGAAACTCAGTTATAACTATGAGATAGAGATTTTTAAGACTTGTTAAAGAAATTTAATTTTGTTTCTCTATAAGCACAAGAAAATTGGTGGAGGATTTCAGGAGACACAATGCAGAGGTTTAAAGTATTGGATCTTTACTCTAACAAAGTAATTCTGGCTGGAGTAAGGAAAATGGATTAAAGAACCAGATGTTATGGATAATATAGTTCCTAGACCAGTATGTTCTACTTGAACACACTCCATTTTGAATTATTACTTACCTCATGTTCAGAAGTCTTGCCTGTTCAAGTATATTTTCATCTATCCTAGGGAAGGCCACTGAATTTTAATTTCTTTCTCCCGTATATAGCCACCAGGGAAGACTTCAAAAAGCTGAGATTCAATCTTAGCACACTGGTACTTAAAACGAAGTTTGTGGCATTTATGAGACAACACAGGACTTTTATGATCCACCAGATATTAGGTTTACAGTTTTATCCTTTACTGCTCTCTCTCTGTACACTGTATTTTAATCAAATAAGACTACTTATTTTTCCTGGCATACATTATGCTCTTCTTTCATAGTTTGTAAATTTTACTATTTATTCTTTCTCATTTTTTATCTGAGAACCCACCATTATGCCAATAACACAGTAAAGTTTGAACAAATGTCGCTTTAATTATTTTGAGCTTGTTTTCTTAACCATTCCTAGCTCAAAGGGGACACAGCATGTTTAATGATGACACAGGCAGAAATTTAGAGCACAAAAAGGATCGAGCAAAAGATAGAAGTTTTTCTAGTCTCTGTAAATTGATTTTACAAGTGTTGATTACTTGACAGTACATGGAAAATCTGCCAGTCAATGTTATGGGATAACTATTCCTTCTTTATTCCTCAACTATCAAAAAAAGAAAGGAAAATAATTATCACAACACTAAGATCAACTCATGGATAGAAAGTTCATAGAAAATTTTCACCTTTTGAATATTTTAACTGGATGTAATATTAAGGAACCTTAGTCATTTAAATAATATATTCTTAGATACAGTACTTTCTATAGTATAATTCGGGGATGGTTCATTGATAATCCATTTCCCAAACAGACCTATGTACCTACCAAATTTAAGGTTCTTAGACAAACTAAACAGACTGGTTCCAAATAGGAAAAGGAGTACGTCAAGACTCTATATTGTCACCCTGCTTATTTAACTTATATGCAGAGTACATCATGAGAAACCCTGGGCTGGAAGAAACACAAGCTGGAATCAAGATTGCCGGGAGAAATATCAATAACCTCAGATATGCAGATGACACCACCCTTACGGCAGAAAGTGAAGAAGAACTAAAGAGCCTCTTGATGAAAATGAAAGAGGAGAGTGAAAAAGTTGGCTTAAAGCTCAACATTCAGAAAACTAAGATCATGGCATCTGGTCCCATCACTTCATGGGAAATAGATGGGGAAACAGTGGAAACAGTGTCAGACTTTATTTTTTTGGGCTCCAAAATCATTGCTGATGGTGATTGCAGCCATGAAATTAAAAGACGCTTACTCCTTGGAAGGAAGGTTATGGCCAACCTTGATAGCATATTTAAAAGCAGAGACATTACTTTGCCAACAAAGGTCTGTCTAGTCAAGGCTATGGTTTTTCCAGTGATCATGTATGGATGTGAGAGTTGGATGGTGAAGAAAGCTGAGCACCGAAGAATTGATGCTTTTGAACTGTGGTGTTGGAGAAGACTCTTGAGAGTTCCTTGGACTGCAAGGAGATCCAACCAGTCCATCCTAAAGGAGATCAGTCCTGGGTGTTCATTGGAAGGACTGATGTTGCAGCTGAAACTCCAATACTTTGGCCACTTCATGTGAAGAGGTGACTCATTGGAAAAGTCCCTAATGCTGAGAAGGATTGGGGGTGGGAGGAGAAGGGGATGACAGAGGGTGAGATGGTTGGATGGCATCACTGACTTGATGGACATGGGTTTGGATAAACTCCAGGAGTTGGTGATGGACAGAGAGGCCTGGCGTGCTGCAATTCATGGGGTCGCAAAGAGTCGGACACGACTGAGCGACTGAACTGGACTGAACTGAACTGAGACAAACTAAGATGAATAAGATATCTCAGCATTTACTGAGATGAACTCTACCTGCTTTTTCTATTTTCACTTTTGTATTTTCATGAAACAGTAATTCCAAATATACCTTAAAATGTATAAAATATATATACCTTAAAATACAAGGTTCAAAGTTGGGCCATGGTGATAATGTATACCTTTGATGTGATGTGATAAAAATGGCACTTTAGTTCTGTGGTCTTCCTCCCAAGGACACATGTTTCCAATTTGTATATATCCTGGATGAGTTTCTATACATATTCTTGTACAACTCTGTGTGAATGTATGCTCATTTCTTAAATAAATGCTTAGAAGTAGAATCTCTGGGTTGTGATAGGTATATATTTGTGTTTTTAGGAGATCACCAAAGAGTTTTTCAAATTGGTCATGCCTTTTACAATCCTGTAGAATATAAGCATTCTTACCCTCTAACATCTTTAAATAAACATTTTCTATATTTTACCTGACTCCCATGTTATTATAGGCTATATAGTACAGTCTGCTTACTATACAAGCAGGAATCTAGTTCACTTAATCTTTACAAAATATACTGATATAGCTATTATTCTATCTTTATATTTTAAGAAATTCCTATATATAAAATGTGAGCTGAGTGCCTGAACGTTCACAGTTATTCAGTAGTGGAACTGGGATTTGAATTCACATGTTACTACTAGGGTTTCATATCTCTTATTATCCCATGTCACTTTTTAAAATACAGTCTTTAGTAAGAATAAAGATTTAAGGATTTAATTTTGAGGAAGCATTAAAATGTTATTTAATTTTTCCCTACTGTACTGTCAAAAAGGCAGTGCCAATGAGAAGCTCAGTTTCTGAGCTCACATCTTGACTTAGCTGTTTATTAGATGCATATACTTGTTTAAGACTAAATTTCCTTGAATTTTAAATGGTTGTAATAATAGGACTTTTCTTACAGGGCTGTTGTGAGAATGCAATGTGATTAATGAAGGTAAATGCTGATCTTAATTCCTTACTCATAGGAAAAACCAACAGGCATTACTGCCTCCAATCCCCTAGTACTAAGTGAGTAAATAAACTGATTAATAGAAAAAGCAATCAAATCAGTGAAAATAAGAGAAATAAAGTCTCTTGGAGAAATATTTTATTTTATAAAATGTATAAGATTTTATACTTAAACATTAATGTTAATATCATATTACATAATTATATTGAGTTTAAGTTCTCCTTTATAAAATTTACATTTTAGCATGTGCTCTGAGAGGGAGCTTCCCTCTATAATACTACATAATCCTAGATTTAAAAGTGGGGTATATTCCTCATCAGACTTCCCTAGTGGCTCAGTCAGTAAAGAATTTGTCTGCAATGCAGGTAGACCCAGGTTCAATCCCTGGGATGGGAAGATTCCCTGCAAAAGGAAATGGCTATCCACTGGAGTATCTTGCCTGGAGAATTCCATGGACAGAGGAGCCTGGCAGGCTACAGTCCATGAGGTCACAAAAGAGTTGGATAGGATTTAACAACTGAACCGTATTCCTCATCAAATGGAGAAAGCCTTATACAGAGTAAAGCCAGAGAGAAAAAGATCATTGAGGACAGGGTGAACAAGATATAATTGACATTGTAAGAGCACCTTAAACCAGCCTTCCTGAAGTGGATTTCTTTCTGTTTCTGAGGAAGTGTGCATTAGATTTCTATGAGTTATACTCAAAAGAGATTCACCAAACACACATATTCAGTATTTTCTCTGGACAACCAAACATCCTTTTTTCTCATTTAAGTTTAGCTATGCATTCCTTCGGGGGCTCTCACATTTTATTACAGATGTTGGAATTTTTGCTGAAAAGTTATTAATAAAGAAAAAATAATACTTAATTTGCCTTGTGGTAGAATTTCAGGCATCTGTTGCCCAGCACAAATGTTGGATATGACAAGTCACTGTGCTGACAGACCAGGTACTGTGTACATTTTCACTCTTTCATTACACTTTCTTAAAACATTGTTATCATTCATTTAGAATGCTTTTGTTTGAGTAATGTTTCAAATACTTTCTTGATGTCATGTTTAATGCAAAATTAGCAAGGAAAAGTTTCTATGCTCTTTGATACAGAGGTCACAGGATATAGTAATAAAATCACATGGTCTCCATTAGACAGATCTGAGCCTAAAAGGGCAGGACTTATTTTTTGTGTTTCCCATTTATATATTAATACATTCTTAAAACCAAGGACAATGACTAGAATGTATTAGGTATTCAATAAATTTTTGTTGGAGTAAATAAATGCTTTAACCAAAATGTAGTCACCCACTATGTTCCATTGGAAAACTTACTTAACCTTTTGAAATGTGTTTCCTCCAAATCTGAGACTTGTCGTATTCAACAGAAATTGTTGGAAGAGAAAGGATTCTTTTCAAAATATGCAAAGTGATACTGAAATATAACCCATGGTAGAAATATAGAGAAAATATTTATACATACATGTTTCAAGCAGTTTGATTTTCTAAATGTGTTTTGGAGAAGGGGGTAGACCAGAGATTCTAATGTCTTAGTACCAAGATTTTGTGAAGGCTGTGCTTCTTGACCTACTTCTTGAATAAGGGTTTCAATGAGTGAGAGGATCTGGCTTATAAGAATGGAATGGAAATAATGCACCAGCCAGATCATCTCAAACATGTGAGAGCCTTAAGTGAAGTTACTTAGTCGTGTCCAACTCTTTGCTACCCCATGGACTGTAGCCTACCAGGCTCCCCCATCCATGGAATTTTCCAGGCAAGAATATGGGAGTGGGTTGTCATTTCCTTCTCTAGGGGATCTTCCTGACCCAAGGATGGAACCCGGGTCTGCCCGCATTGCAGGCAGATGCTTTACCGTCTGAGCCACCAGGAAAGTCCAAGAGCCTTCAAGTATAGGGATTTACCCCTTACTGGATTTATCAACCTTCAGAAATAATTCTGCTACACTTTTGGACAATATTTCTGGTAGATGCTGACAAGTGTTTTGTCTGTATCCAAAATCTTCCAGCTTCAACTAAAGTCCATTTGTAGGACAAGAAGAAGAAAGACAATTAAAAAAAAAATATTGACAGTACTGTAGCTTCCATGATCATGTCTTTGGACTCTAGAGTCCTGAAGAAAGAACTATGAATTATCCAAAATCCTGTTGTTTTTTTTTCTGTTAATATTTATATATCACAATCAAAGAAGGATTGGGAGTTTGGCCTTAGCAGATGTAAAATATTATCTATGTAGGATGGATAAACAATAAGGTCATACTGGATAGCACAGGGAACTATACTCAATAACCTATGCAAAACATAAAGGAAAAGAATATGAAGAAGTATAGATATATATATACGTATATGTATAGATATAGCTGAATCACTTTGCTGTACAACAGAAATTAACACAACATTGTAAATAAACTATACTTCAAGAAAATATTTAAAAATGATTTGTTAGGTGGGTGAGCAGTGTTGGTCTTGGGCTAATTATTCTCTACTAATGAGATAAGAACTTTCTTAGAACTCTACCTGCTGCTCCAATAATCATGAGGTTTTTGTCTTTCTATTGGGAACATGTAATATCATCAACCCTTTTTGTGCTCTGGTAAGTACTGCCTCGGATTATCTCTGAAGGTCTTTCTCCATTCTTGGGTAGTTCATCAAATGCATATGTGAATCAGAACTCTACTGAATGTCTGAGGAACACCTAACTGATATCTGAAATTCTCTCCTTGCGGGGTTCTCTCTTGTTTGGGACCATGTCCCGTGAACTATGGCTCTCTTCCTCTTGTCTCCTTGGACTACGGACACCTTCTCAACTCAGGGAATTCACGTGCTTCTTCCTGGACTTCTCTCCTTGCAATGCAACCTGGAAACTCTATGGAGACAGTACAATAGTAAATTGGGACAAGTGTGAGTGTATTAGTCTGATCAGGCTGCTATAACAGAGGTACATAGTCTCGGTGGCTTATAAACAAAATAAACTTATTCCTCACATTTCTGGAGGCTGGGAAGTCCAAGATCAAGGTGAGATGTCAATAGATTTGATGTAGGGTGAAGGCCCCACTGTTTCTGGTCAATAGACGTCCCTTCTCTCTCTCTGTTCTCACATGGAAGAGGAGTAAGGGAGCTCTCTTGGGCCTGTTTTATAAGGATACTAATCCCATTCATGGAGGTCCCACCCTCATGAGCTAATCATCTCTTAAAGTCTTCACCTTCAAATATCATCACATTTAAGACTAGGTTTCAGCATTACCTGGTGGTCCAGTGGTTGGAAATCCACCTGCCAGTGCAGAAGAAACGGGGTCCATCCCTGGTCCAGGATGATCCCACATGCCTTGGGGAAACTAATTCTGTGTGCTGCAACTACTGAGCCTACATACACAACTAGTGAAACCTGCGTGTCTATGGCCCACGCTTTACAACAGAGCAGCCATTGCTATGTGAAGCCCATGTAACCCAAGTAGAGAGTAGCCCTCACTCGCCACAACTAAAGAGAGCTTGTGAGCAGCAACAAAGATCCAGTGCAGCAGAAAAAAAAGACTAAGTTTCAACATATGAATGTGTGTGTGGGGGACACAAACATTCAGTCTACAGCACGTACTATACTAAGTAGCCCTTCTTCACAGCATGAGTTACAAGTGCAATTTGGCATCTGTTTGGGTGGTGATTTGGCACTTGTTACACACTTCCTGGTGGCTCAGACAGTTAGAATCCGCCTGCAATGCAGAAGAACAGAATGGCTACTCACTCCAGTATTCGTGCCTGGAAAACCGCATGGGCAGAGGATCCTAGAGGACTATCATCCATAGGGTCGAGAAGAGTTGGACGTGACTGAGGGACTAACACTTTCACACACTAAACTCTAAATTCCATGACATTAAGACCCTTATCTGTTGTCAGTCACTATTTTATAGTTAGCAACCAACAGTTTCTCATGTGCAGTAGATATAAATAACATTCTTAAATGAATGGTCTTAACACACTTTACATCTGTATTCTTTTCTTGGAAGTTTGGACTATATATTCATCAGACCAACTTCCCTTTTATCCTGAGGGAAATTTAGCCTCTGGGAATGGCTCAAAGTCTCCTATGTCAACAAAATGTTGTGTTTCTTGCCCAATTTTAGAGATATAAGGAAAAGTTTCTTTTAAAAAATTATATCTTGCAAATGAGTTAATTATTTCTGTTTGGATTGTAGTGATTCTGTAATTGTAGATTAATTGGTTCCATCTGCTCTATGATTTTCCAATTAACAGGTAATAGCTTTTGAAAGTTAGTTCATTTCTGACATGTGCAGGAATGTATTTAAGATGGTAATTTTTCCCCTTAATGCTCTCTGCTGCTACCTTTTTTTTTTCAAGTCCTGAGGCATATGGTATATTTTTCCTCTGTTAGTTGAGAACTTTTCAGGACAAATCTTCCTGAACAGGGTCATAAACTTCTTTTTTTGCAATTGGTATTCTGGTTTCACTTATTATTTGCTGCTGTTCCTAGTACTGATTAATGACAATAATTTTTAAGGCTAGAGGTATTTTATTATTTTTTAATTTAAAAATTCACTGACTGTTTGATTAAGTTTCTTCCAGCTGAGTTTTCATATTAATAGAGATTTCTGACTGCAGAATAATACCTGCTGTAAGTGGGTAGGAGGAACAGAGAGTGAAGGAGGGAGCTTTCAAAATTATCTGAGCATAAATATTCAAGTATATCACTTCCTACTACAAAGCTGACCTTGGACATTACATTACCTAATTGTAGGTATTATGAAACACTTGAAGATTTTGGAGTATCTCCTTTCCTTCTCTTTATCGTAAATGCCATCACCCAGGTCAAACAATTTTTAGAACCTCCAAGGTATAATTTATATGATTTTGCTAAATAGTGACAAAGTGTGGATGTATTAATAATAAAGAAACTGATCAAGTAACCAAAAGCTTCCAGGTGGATCAGTGTTTCCTCTGAAATACAAAGGGCTTTGCACGGTAGTGCTAGTGGTAAATCTGCCTGCTATTGCAGGAAACATAAGAGGTGCGGGTTCACTCCCTGGTCAAGAAGATCCCCTGGAGGAGGGCATGGCAACCCACTCCAGGATTCTTGCCTGTTGAATCGCATGGACAGAGGAGCCTGGCGGGCTATAGTCCATAGGGTCGCAAAGAGCTGGACACAGCTGAGGAGACTCAAAATGCAGAGCCTAGATTTATTTTCCTTCTTTAAAAAAGAAACAAAGAGAAAAGCAGGCAAAATAGATGAAACAAGGGGCTTCAAACACTGGACAACAAGCAGAACAAGACTGTGATGTTTTCATAAATTAAATGTGCAGAAGCAGTTTCCAGACCATGATGCAGAGAAGAAGACTTCAAACAGAGATATTTGGCTGCATTGAAGATTCAAAGTCTTTCAGTGCTCAAGAAGAGGTCAAGAGGCCCAACTCATTTGACACCAGTCCTGATAATATGGCACAGTTGCCCAGGGCATCACAAGTTGAAACAAGTTTTGAGCAGAAAGCTGCTGCTGAGAAGAGTAATTTCACTGTGAAAATCTGGAAGTTGACCTCCTTAAGAAAAAGCACATGAGAATGGTGTATAAATCAGAACTCTTGGCTTCCCTGAGCCTCAGAAGAAAGTGATGTGGGCTCACAGCAGAAGGCAGGGAATACAGAGTGGTGGAAAGAGTAGTGGTCAGTGCTGAGAAGAGAGACCTCAGAGTTTTTCAGTTCTCCAGTCTAACCCTGGCAGGGTAGATCACATTCATATACTAGAGGTCCCATATACCATGAAACATCAGCCTACTTTTAGCATTTCAAATTATTTTAAAAGAGCAGAAGGAGAAATTTTAGCACAGATCAGATCAATGACAATAGTATAACTAGTGACTTCAAACAGGAGTATGAGTCATTTTTTTTTCTTGAATCCAGGGTTGGGTCTACAGGTTGGTTGGTCCTCGTGTCCCTAGATCTCATGCGGAAAGTCTGGTGAATGGAATTCCAGATTCCATTCTGTTAGGCCTATGACAGAAATGGCGGGTTGCCATGGGCAGTTCAAGATCTATTTTTCTAGGTCTGATTTAAACTTCCACTTTTCTGTCTCCAGGATAATGATGGATTTCTCAAGAAGAAGAGCTAGTAATATTCCATAGTACCATCTCATGCATTCTGTAACTTCTGTCAAGAACTCTTAGATCCTAAAGACTGCTGCTTCCTGGCAAGGATGAATGGGGTCATATCCTCATTAGCAAATGGTCATCCTTGCCACCTTGACCTCGCACCTACAATGAGGGTATCTGCTGATGTTTTGTCAAAGTGCAAGGAGGCCATATCCAAGCACAAGGTCTCCATTGCAGAGGGAGCTCAGAAGAGTGCATGCAAAACCTGCTGCAAGCCTTTGCTGAAGTTGAGAAGTTAAAAGGAACATATGCATATTCACACAAGTGAAAATTTCTTTGCCTACTTAAAGTAGGGCAAGTTATTTACAGAAATGATGTGAAACTGCCTGTCCGCACTGGCAAAACGGCAAACTTCCTCTCTTAAATTGTACTCCGGGATGATGCTGAAGTCAGCTGTAGGCTTGAAATGAAATCCTTTTGGTAGAAAGTTAATGGCATGGGGTTTGAGGCTGCAGGTTGCACAGTGGCTTCTGCAACTTTAGAGAACTAGTAAGTTGAGGACTATTAATAATAAAGGTAAAACTTGTGCTGCTATATTTCTAAGTTGATTTTTTTTTTAAGGGATGCAATTCCTGAAACCAAATGAAGTTCTGTCAGGGTTGAGTGATGAAGTCAAAAAGTAGTTAGTAATCAATATTATTAAAAGTAGCCCGTTTTAAAATGGAAAATTAAAGCACAAAATTTTTAAAACAACTTTTATACAATTCTGTGAAGCATTAAATTACATTTAGGTGTCCTCTGATAGGCATATTTGTATTATACAATGATGCAAAATATGCTTATGTGATGACTCTGTGCCTTTCTAAAAGAAACGTCCTTAAGGACATGACTGTCTGCTACAAATATTTTAAGGTACATCATGAAAGTAGTCCTAGGCATCAGAAAATACAATTTTATTTGTATCTGATTACAGTCATATATACTGGCCTTTGGTTATGCTAAAACTGGGTCCAGAATGAGTACTATCTCAGATTATTATTAGGTATACTTTTGAATATTGCATTCTTTAATAAAATACAGATTCTGCTGCAATATTATAAAGAAATGACTCATTTGAAAAGACCCTGATGCTGGGAAAGATTGAAGGTGGGAGGAGAAGCGGATGACAGAGGATGAGATGGTTGGATGGCATCACCGACTCAATAGACATGAGTTTGAGTAAACTCTGGGAGTTGGTGATGGACAGGGAGGCCTGGCCTGCTGCTGTCCATGGGGTCACAAAGAGTTGGACATGACTGAGCAACTGAACTGAACTGAATTACACCACTGTGTAAAAATTCTTCTGCAGTAATTTAAGCTACAGTAAAGTTTAAGTAAAGCTACATGTTAAGTAATTAAAATCATGTGGTATCAGGAAAAGAAAAGGAAAGCAAATCAATGGAATAGAAAGAAGAGATCAAAAAAAAAATACACACATATGGACATTTAAATTACAACAAAGTGCTGTAGAACCATGGGGGAAATGAATGTCATCTCAATAAATGATACAGTGACAACTGGATATACACGCTGGAAAAAATAAAATATTCCCTCCCAAGTCAAATAACACAAAACTCCAGTTGGATTGGAGATATCATGCATACATTCACAGTGTCTGTAATCCAAGATAAAGTGACCAAATCAGCAGGAAAATTCAAACATTAACAATGAGAAAAGTCAATCAATAAAAACAGAAAAAGAAGTGCTAAGGATGGTGGAATTTTTAGACAAATATGCTGAAAGATAGCTATTATAAATATGGCATATATGTTCAAGAAGGAATAATAAATTATTAAATCAATGAGAAGCGAATGGAAGATGCAAAAACAGAACTCAAATAAAATTTATGACATTGGAAAATATCTGAAACAAAAAATACATTGAAGGATATTAATAGAGACTTCATATTGCAGAATAAAAAGACATGTGAATTTGAAGACACAGCAGTAGAAACTATGCAAAATAAACCACAGTTAGAAACGCAAGACCAAAACATTTTCTACTGAAATTTAATAGCATAAATTTACAGGAAAAAAAAATGAGAAGGATATCTCCATAGCTTTGGAACAGGGAGAGTTCTCATGGGGTCAGAGATTACCGGAGTTGAAATAGAGACTTCGTGTCCAAAAAGAAAATAAAAAGAGAAGAGATGGTCAGAGGATGGGATGCATAAAACCGAGATTACAAAAGGCCTACGTAATGACAAATTTAGGTTATGATCACAGAAGTCATTTAGGAGAACAGACTCAAGTGATGGGGAGAATTACAAAGGCATGAGAGGCCCAGTGTTTGTGTGCTTAGTCGCTCAATCCTATCCGACTCTTTGCGACCCAACTCTTTGCAACCCCATGGGCTGTAGCCCACCAGCCTCCTCTGTTCATGGGGAGTCTCCAGCAAGAACACTAGAGTGGGTTGCTATGCCCTCCTCCAGGGATCTTCCAAACCCAAGGATGGAACACAGGTCTCCCACATTGAAGGTGGATTCTTTACTGACTGAGCCACCAGAGAAGTCAGACAGGCCCAGAGTTACAGTTTTAGAGTGAGTTAATAGTTGACAAAACTAAATTTCAAATCTAATTCTTTCTAACTTCAAAGCCATGCTCTTTCCTAAAGAAAAAGAAAATCTTACTCTTTATAAAATGTAAAATGCTGCATAGTAATTAAACCTGAGAATTTCATGGACTCAAAGTGGACAGTAGGAAGAGTACAGTCATGATAAAACCAAATCTCATATCTGCCATGTGGGTGACCCACAAACCGGAGAACAAAACAATAACACCAAAGAAGTTCTCCCACCGCTGTGAAGGTTCTGAACCCCACATCAGGCTCCCCCGCCCACAGATACGACAAAGGGACTGGGAATCCCCAAAGAATCTGGCCTTGAAGGCCAGCGGGATTTGATTCCAAGACTTCCACAGGATGGGGGCAAACAGAGACTCCAGTCTTGGAAGGCACAAACAAAATCCTGCACACACTGAGACCCAGAGCAAAAGGAGCAGTGACCCCACAAGAGACTGAACCAAGACTCCCTGCTAGTGCTGGAGGGTCTCCCGTGGAGGCGCAGGTCAGCAGGGTCGGGGGCGCTGGCAGCAGTCAGGGAAGGCCCCCCTTGGCATAAGACCTCTTGGAGTTTGCCACTAACTCTACCACAGAGACCATATACCCCCGGGCCGGGCTGCCTCAGGCCAAACAACTACCAGGTAGGGAGCAACTGCAAGGCCCTACCCACCACAGCAAGACCCAATTTTTCCCACTGCCAGTCCCTCACATCAGGAAGTTTACATAAGCCTCTTAGCCTCCTCTATCAGAGGGTAGACAGAGGAAGCAAGAAGAACCACAGTCCCACAGCAGCTAAGACAAATAAATGAAACCATGTCAATAAGAACTTGTCCACAGCGTCTCATTCTATGGCTCATATTGGCCTTGAAGAAAAATCAGTACAGAACCCAAATACCTCCTGGCATTTCTTGACACAAGATTCCCTCACCAAGTAGCATCATTATTAAATTATGTATAAGCCATAGCTTTAAAAAGTGATAATTATGAAATCAAAACATGCATGTTTATGTAGAGACCAGAATTTGATTTCAAATTCATATCAGCAACCCACTCTCCCAATTAAACAAACACCCCCAAAAGTGTGAATTCCTTAGGGATTTCAAATTCCTTGCATTCTTGGGCAAAGGTAACTGTTAACTGCACATCTGTGATTATTATAATCAATGTTAATTTACTATAAACCGATTTGATCATTGTTGTTTATCTAAAAACAGCATATGCAAAGGGACTCACTGTTTGAAAATATCTCTATAGACTTGGCTAAATAGGAATTAGGAACAGATTTCAAAATAAACAAGAACACACTCCTGTTCTGATTGACATATGAAACACAAAAAATAAAAACCTGCAAAAAGGGAAACTGTTTCACAGGGCTTAGGTTGAACAAAGACAAGTTTCAAAATGTTTGCACGTCTATAAATTTTCAGTATCCCAGATGGACAGTAGTTTCATGGATGTATTATCCCCTATCTTATCAGGTTGTATCCCTTAAAAATCTAACTTTTTGTTTAATGCCAATCATATCTCAATAGAGTATTTTTTAAAAAGATAATGAAATGCAATAAAAGTGGAGACCTCATTAAAAAAATCAGTTTAAAAGGACTTAATTTTTTCTCAATGCCATTCTTAAGCATTTTTATCTGCCTAGAATTCCAAATGAATGATCACTTCTCTACACATGGGCAAAGAAATGGAAAAGTCCAATTTCTCAGCTGAATTAATGTTATATTGGGGTCTCTTGCTTAGTTCAGGTCACCAATGTGGTAGAAACTAGGCAATCACAGGCATGGGTTAATGGATCGTTACTTGTAAAAGCATTTGTAAGTCAAGAAGTAGTAGTCACTCTGTTCCTTTGGGGAAGTTTATTCAGAGAGTAGAGGAGGTTTATTAATTTCATTTTTGGTTTCTTTCTAATCAGACTCTGCCTCTCTGTTCATACCTGCTCCTTGGTGTCAAGTCTCAACTGTGAGAGGGAAAGGGAATGAGTAACCACTCCTTTTGCTCAACACCGCACCAAAGGAAGCCAGAAAATATGGACTGAGAACTAAGATCCTTCTAAAACCACCAAAACCATGAATAGGTACAGACAGCATCAGGTTGCAGAATCTAGACTGTCAGAATTCCAAGGCTTCAAAGTCCATCAGATAAAAGGGATTCAGAACTGACTTAAGATAATTAAATTGCTGCTTTGAAATGACTTTTCAGTTTAAGATATTTTGCAGCCTTTATACTTTTCATTCATTACCTAAATTTCATCACTTATTTAAAGTCACTCATGTCTTTTTTTTTTCCTTTTGTAAATCAATGAATGCTTTGTGGTGATGACCTTAATACAGAGAAGATTACATATAGAGTTGGTGTACTCAACATTTGTCTCCCTAAGTCATACAAGACGTGTTAGAAAACTTGCTTGTATTTACCAACTACAATGAAACTGCCTAAATTCTAGTTCAATTAATATGTGCTTCTGTGTTGTTTGAAAGAAAAAGTCAATACATGATTTGCTATGCTATTAATAGAAATAATACTTTGTCTTATTTAGAGGTGCTATTTTTGATATTTACCCCCAAAAGTACCATTAGAAAGAATCATTCATGACTTTTTTTTCTTTTTTGTGTGATCAGAATTAGATGATCTTTGATAAATTGTAAATGTGACACAGACCAAGTTTTAAAGGAGTCAAAGTGTCATTTAATGATTCATGGGACTATGAAAGGGTAGCAGTTAGGGAAAACATAAATATATACCATATTCGAATAAAATTACGATAAAATAATTTATTAAATTGATCAAATCTTAGGAAAACAATATAAAAGGGAGAATATTTTTCACATCTGGGCAGAACAATCTTGAAATTAAAAAAAAAATACTTAAATATGGAAACATCTGACTATATTATAAATAATATTTTTATATATGTATAAATGTTTATATATACAATTAAAGCACAACTATATCTGTAAACATTAATAAATAGAAAAGCACAAATGCTCAGGCAGTTCAAGATCTTCAGGAATATGTTCTGAACCATCAGTAGCATCTATGGGTATAAATGCTATGGGTTTACATTAGATGGAACTTTTACTTTTTAAACTATGCATTTGTAGATTTGACCTTTTTATAATAGATACATAACTTTGTGATTATAAAATAAAATTATTTTAGTTAGAAAATAAAAGAAATGCAATTTGATATCTAAAACAAGGAAAGGCATTTAAAGATCCAAATCTTAAGGTTGTGATTTCCTTTTTCTTGTGAAATAATGTTTCTGAACTTTTCTTGACATCTTAAAAGATCCAGGTTTGCTTTGAGGTTTGAGTAATGACTGGGTAGACTCATATTTGATCTGTCATTTTCACTCTTAATTACTGTGGAAGATTGCTTAGGTACTGAAGAGAGAATTCCCATACTAACAGGGTGGTTATTTGAAAAGAAGCAAAATTTGGCATCAACTGAAAAATCATTGACTCTTAGTATTATTTAAACCACTTTCTAGATGGAGTTCACTGAAAACATTTATATGAAACATTAAAAAACCAACACTGTAAAACCAGAGAATGTGCTTTTGATACCTTTGCTGGAGTAGTTACTGATACTTGAGATTACAAGGAGTTTATGGAAAATACTATTTATCTAGATTTGGATGTTAATGAAGACAGATGGTATTTTAGAAAAGAGAAACAATAATCAAAAAAACAATACTCATGATTCAGTATTTCTTTTGTTTAAATGCGTTTGTTTGTTTAAAGCCAACTGCTCTTCTATTTTGTGGTTGCGTTTTTAAACCAAAAATGTGTTTAAAACTTCTGCAAAACCCAGTCATTTCTTTGCAACTAAACCACCAATTTCAATTCAAGTGCCCACTATAAAATAGAATCTCTAGACGATTCTGTTGCTATAAAAATGGTTAAGACAAAGTTACTGGCTTCCTGAATTTAATTCTCATCTTTGTAGCTAGCAAGCTACTACCAAGTTTCTTTTTTTTTTTTTCAATTCCATCTTTTGTGATCTAAATACTGTTAGATATCTGATCAGGTATTATTAAAAGCACACTCTCCAGGGTTGCTCCTGTAAACTTCCCTTTCTTCTTCTTATCACAAGTTTTGAAGGCTGGATGAAAACTTACTAACTTGAATAACAACAAAAGAGCAATGGCAACAGTATCTATGCAACACAGAACCGCTGAAGAACTGAAGACACGGAAACAGACAGGTTAATTAACAACTAGCAAAGCAAAGATTTTAGCCAAGACTCATCTGACTAACCTGGAGAAGGGCATGGCAACTCATTCCAGGATCTCTTGCCTAGAGAATCCCATGGACAGAGGAGCCTGGCAGGTTACAGTCCATGGGATGGCAAAAAAACAAACAGAACTAAAGTGACTTAGCACGCACTCACACACATCTGACTCCGAAGACCTGTTAGAGCATCTCATTCAGTTTCTTACCAAAGCTGTTGGTATGTCCTGTCATTAAAAGGACACATTTGGATTTAATTATAATGTGCTCAATCCCCTAACTTTCCCTTGATATCTGTGTGACTCTGACCAAAGCATCTGATCTAAGTCTAGTTTCCTCTTGTATAAAATAAGCACTCCAGTATCTAGTTTAGGGGTGCCATGAGAAGTCAAAGAGACAGCATGTGTAAAACAGCACAATGTCTGCATGATTTTAAGTACTTATATATATGGCAGTAATAATAATTATTATTTTAAACATAATATTATAAATAGCCAAAATGAGTCAGTAAAAAGTACTTGCCCATAGTTAAGTAGCATCAGAACTTAAACCTGGGTTGCTTGAAAGCCAGAGGTGTCTCATCTCTCCAAGTGGTTATAATTTCCATGTGGTCCATAGCAAAAGCATCGTATGTCTGTGGACATATATAAAACTTTTTAATTCCCTGTCAGGTAGTTTCAAGGTGTTTACATTCTTAAGGCTGATATCTGACAACCCTATAAATGTCAGCATCTGACTAAGCTAATAGTCCATGGTTCCATTAGCAGGTGAAATCTATTCAATAAGCCACATCTCTATTCACAGGTGATCATTCTGTCACCACTAGATTTTTACAACTCTCTTGCCCCAATTAAGAGCCTGTTGAGTTTCAATACAAACCACCTTCATATTTTGAACAGACTTCATTTCAGAGAAACTAACTTGTACCTTTAAGGTGAAGACCCATAGAGTTTATCGTTATTGGGGGAAGGTTTCTAAGCTCCAGTTGAAACTAGTGCCAAAATCGTGCTCAGTTTGGAAGCAAATGTCTTAAAAATAGAGTATCAAGTCATTATCATCTTCAGAATAATAATACTTTTGACTGGGACAACAAGATAGTGTTCAACACTTTGAACACTAGACATCCATGATTTTAGATATCCATGATTTCATCTGGTCATAATAACCAAATTGCATATGACCTCTTTTTGAATAAGGATGAAACCAAGGCTCAGATACTGTAAGAACTTACCTGATATATCACACAGTAAGATTGGTGAAATGAAAAATGTGCCTTTTATTTTTAAAAAAACTAAAGGAACTTTTGACCACCCCAATGCCTTTCTACTGTAAGACAGAGTTCCTTTAGTAAACAGACTATATATAATGTGACTTGTCTTCCTTTAGTCAGCAAGTCATGTCCTACTCTTTTGCAACCGCGCGGACTGCAGCCTGCCGGGTTCCTCTGTCCAGGGAATTTCCCAGGCAAGGATATTACAGTGGGTTGCCATTTCCTTCTTCAGGGGATCTTTCTGACCCAGGGATCAAACCCGTGTCTCCTGTGTTGGCAGGTGGGTTCTTACCACTGAGCCACCAGGGAAGCCCAGGTAGTCTGATTACAGAGCAGTGTATACCTAGAGCCTATATTACTAAATAAACAATGTCTCCTAGAAAATAGGTATATTTGTACCTTATATAGGTAAATATATATCTTACAAACTTAGGTGACATAATATTGAGAAGTTACCTTATAAATTATGAAATGCTGAGCCTTTGGAGAGGAAAATATATGACGGAAATGTTACTGAGCCAGATCCGGCCAGCTGATGCACACGGATGCAAACGCTGAGAAGCTTAAGTTCACAGCGGAGAGTTTATTCACAAAGCAGCCAAATGAGGAGAAGGGAGAATAATTCTCATGTTCCTCTCCTCAAGAGTGAGAGAGTTGGAATATTTCTGGATAAACAGGGTGGTTCTAGGCATTGGTGAAAGGTGACTAGAGGAAACTGGTGAGGTGCTGGGTGTAGTGCGCACGTAATCTCGGCTGCATACATCTGAATATTCAAAATGGCGGCGCTTAGCATCTTAAGGGGGTGGAGTTTTCCTGCCCTGTGACATTAAAGGGCCATTCAAAAGATACCTTCACAGGTGCAGTTTACGGGTCTGTGGCCCCAGCCAGCCCCCAGCAGGCTTGCATTGGGCAGGATCGGATGGCAAGTTTCTGAAAAACTACTGAGCTGCGTGAAACTGGGAAGGAAAAAGAAATACCCTCCCTCCCCTTGCGACTTAAAGCCAATTTTTTAATGTTCAATGAAAGCAGTTTCTATTAGTTATCAGTTCCATTAACTCCATGGGCCTGAAGCCCTTGTTCTTGGCACTGAGCTGTCCAGTAAAGCTGCATAGCTGGGAATTGCATAAAATGACAGGATTCTGGCCTATGTCCTTTCCCCTGTCAGAGTCATCCTTTTTTTGTTGTTGTTTTTTTGCAACAGAAAGTGGGTTCAGACAAGCATTCCCTGTTCTTGGTACTAGTGTGAACACTTCAGAATAAGGATTTGCCTCTATGGACTGAAATTTCCAAATCACTAACAGAATTTCATTTTCCCTTGTTAAAAATTTCTTACCTCTGCTCCAATATTGGACAGGGATTAAATTTGGTTTTAGAATTGTTGTGTTTTCAAATGTAAATGAAAATGCCACTTGCTGTCAATTTTGATATGTTGTTTATTTGTAAAATCTCCCTCCCACTCCTCAAGGTATGGCAGCTGTTTGGAGACTTGATGAATCATTTAACAAGGAAAACCAAGTAGAGTGAATAAATGGTCTTTTCTTTCCCATCTTAAAATTTGTTTAATTATTTTCATTGCAATGTTCATTTATGTTGTCTTTCATCACTAATTTCAGATAATATTTAATAATACCAACAAAATAAACATGATTAACATTTCAAAAAATATTTATGATATGGTTTTACAAGGTAACCATTTTGCAAATGTGCAACTACAATTTCTGGTGTTTTCATCTATTATTTTTGATTACAAAATAAATGTGGAAACCAGCGAGAAGTCATCAGGACTTCACTACAGGAATTCATATTCTAAACCAGTAGTTCTCAGAATTTGGCATACCTCTGTTGTTGCTGTTCAGTTGCTAAGTCCTATCCAATTCTTTGTGACCTCATGGACTGCAGCGTGCCAGTTTTCTCTGTCCTTCACTATCTTACAGAGGTTGCTCAAATTCATGTCCATTGAGTCGGTGATGCTATCTAACCATCTCATCCTCTGCTGCTCTCTTCTCCTGTCCTCAATCCTTTGCAGCATCAGGGGCTTTTCCAATGAGTCAGCTGTTAACATCAGATGGCCAAAGTATTGGAGCTTCAGCTTCAACAACAGTCCTCCCAGTGAATATTCAGGGTTGATTTCCTTTAGGATTGACTGGTTTGATCTCCTTGCAGTCCAAGACTCTCAAGAGTCTTTTCCAGTAACACAATTCAAAAGCATCATTTCTTCGGTGCTCAGTCTTTTTTATGGTCCAACTCTCATATCTGTTCTTGACTTGGAAAAAACATAGCTTTGACTAATGGACCTTTGTTGGCAAAGTTATGTCTCTGCTTTTTAATATCCTATCTAGGTTTGTCATAGGTTCCCTTCCAAGAAACAAGTATCTTTTAATTTCACGCTGCAGTCACCGTCAACAGTGATTTTGGAGTCAAAGACAAGAAAATCAGTCAGATTTTCCACTTGGCATGCTTCAGAAACACCTAAAAGGCTTAAGAAATAAATGGACATTCCTGGGCCCCATGTCAGTTTTTGATTCAGTAGGTCTCGGAAGGGATCATAGAATATACAGATCCAGAAAATTCCTAGGTGATGCTTCTGTTGCTGCTTAGGGGGATCTCACACTGAAAATTCCTCTGAATCATTCTGATAAGCATATTAAAGTAATATGAGCAAGAAATTACTTTGTTTTCACAATAATAGATATTTTTGTCTTGTTTTGGAGGTATGCAAATTAAGGCTTAGATGTGTTAAGCAACATCTCAAAACTACCTAAGAAAGGATGAAACTGGAATTCAAAGGGTTGCCAGTGGGATTCTGAAACTGGGTTCAGGGACTTCCCTGGCAGTCCAGTGGTTAAGAATCTGTACTTCAAATGCAGGAGGTATAAGTTTGATCCCTGGCCAGGAAACTAAGATCCCACACAGGAAATAAGATTGCATATGCCAAGTGACTTGCCAAAAGATTAAAAAAAAAAAAAAAACTAGGTTAGAAAATTCAAGCACTTTTTAGGGAAATACATTTAATATACTTAAGAGAAGCCACTCTAATGGTAAATGGCTACTGATACTCAGTCCCAGTTTCTGAAAGACAATAGGAAGCAGTGGAGATTATAGTGACCGTTAGAGGAAATCTCTGGCTCAGACTGTGTAAATTGTTACCATAAGGATATTATAGAACTGTGTCCCCTTCAAATTTACATGCTGAAGTTCTAACCCCCAGTAGCTCAGAATGCACCTTTATTTGGAGACAGAATCTTTAAAGAGGTATTAAGATTAAATGATGTCATTCCGACTCTTTGCAACCTCATGGGCTGTAGCCCGCCAAGCTCCTCTGTCCATAGAATCTTCCAGAGTTTGTTGCATTTCACATGGTAAGTCTAATCCAATACACCTGGTGTCCTTAGGAGATGCAAGATTACACAGAGAGACGACCTAGTGAGGACACAGTAAGAAGGTGACCACCTGTAAGCCAAGAAAAGAGGCCTCAGAGGAAACCAAACCTGCCCACATCTTGAATTTGGACTTCTAGTCTCCAGAATTGTGAGAAAATAAATTTCTATTTTTTTTAAGAAGCTATCCAGTAGTGGTATCTTGTTATGGCAGGTCCAGTGAACTAACATAAGAATATTGTATGTTAGCCAACTACATCTTCAGATTGTTTCCAAGAAGTCAGAAATTTGGAATATTGTTTCCAAGAATTTCCAGAAATTTGGAATATATGTTAAATCTTCTGATTTTCAAGTCTTGGCAACTAAATCAAATATATTTAAAACATTGCAGATATAATTCTGCAGGTAAAATAAAACAGTTAATTTCCGTGTTCTGCATGGAATTTGTAGCACAAAATGATTGTTTAACAAATGTTAGTGTTCCTTTCTTCTTAGGTAATAGTAAAATTTTGTGGCATTGTTGGAAATATTGTCATTTATCTTAGAGAGATTCCCCTGGAGTTTTGGGAATAGAAATCACTTAAATGTGGTCTGTTATCTTCCTTTCTTATCCTTTCAATTTGAAGCTGATACTAGAAGACACGCTTGAGAGAGTTGAGATTGAGAAATGTGGAAAGGGAGTCAATTTCTGCAAATTCTGAGAAACAAATACAATGTACCAGAAAAAAGTGAATTTGGGGGAGGTAGAGCAATTTTGTTTTCTGGTGAAGAACTGCAACATGGGAGCCACCGTTGTTGTGCCTCTTTTATGAGACCTCAGTGGACACTTATGAGAAAGATGCAAATGGACAAGAGCAGATGATAGTTACCCATTTTTCCAAAACACAGGCAGAAGGATAAGAAATATGATTGAAACATTTTCATTTCTTTCTGAATAAAGGATGCATTTAAAAGACAATTGTGTGGGGCTTCCCCAGTGGCTCAGAAGTAAAGAATCGGCCTGCAATGCAGGAGATGAAGGTTCCATCCCTGGGTCAGAAAGATCTGGAGGAGGTCATGGCAACCCACTCCAGTATTCTTGCTTGGAGAATCCCATGGACAGAAGAACCTAGCAGGCTGTGGCATATGGGGTTGCAAAGGGTCAGATGAGACTGAAGTGACTGAGCACATACGCACATGGGGGAAGTACCAAGGTGACGTGCAGGGATCTTAGCACAAGTTCAGTGGGAATTTGAAGTCTGTCTTCAAACAGAAAAAACTTTTTGAAAAATTTTAACATCAGAATCTCTGCTACTAAGAACCACATTACATTTGTCAAGTCTGAGTCTCCCTGCTGTCTGTGTTTACTGTAATCTTGGAAAAAAGACTGTATTTCCTGCTACAATGGAATTTCATTAGAGTGACTCTCAAAGTTTTTTGACTGCAACCCCAATAAAATAGTTTTACATCATTATTTAGTACACACAGGTACATGGATATAGCTGAAACAAACATTTTATGAAATAGTAAAACATTTCATCCAACAACACTATGCATGATGTCTCAGTACTTGCTTCTCCATTTCATTTTTCAAAAATATTGGTTACAGTCACCAAATCGATTTTATGATCCTCTAGATGGGTGGTGATCTACAATTTAAAAACTTAAGATATTAGAAAAACTTCTTTAAAAAATTTAAGAAATTGAAAGGACCAAGAAGGGTGCATAGTCTAATAATTCAGTTTGATCTGTGCATATCCATAGACGTTATTCTCAGATTGGTGTAACAGATAGATTAAATGTTAAGATTTAGGAATAAGTTGAGAACATACTACATTTCAGGTATTTTCTTGTCTGGTTACATAAATGAACACAAAATTTTAAAGAAGTTTCCTTCATCATGGACCTTTCCTCTATGAAGAAGCTGTTAATAACAAAGATGTTCATAATTTAATGATGGGTTGTAATAAAAGCCATGAATAAAATACAGCCTCATGAGACAATGGAAAATTACTAGTAGGAGTATATTTTTAGATAATGTAGTCACAGTAGGATTTCCAAAGGAGCAGCTATGTGTTTTCTCTAATTATGTTTCAGAAGAGGGAAAGAATAGGTGGAAGGTTGTATTTTGCCAGATGAGTAAAATGAAGAAAGGGAAGGGGTGAGAGGTAGGGAGCTGCCGTGTGTGTGTAAGGGAATGATTTTCATGACAGATTATTGAATGTAAACTATGGGAGGAGAGTGCTGAAGATCTGATGGAGGTCATGGTAAGTAAAATAAGTTGTAAGGTCAGTGAATCAGAGAGAAGATGGGGTTGAATAATTACTGAAGTAATTGCTATTCCAGAATAAATTAGTTGGAAGTGTTATCATAGATTTTAATTTTTGAAACCAAGGTTTTAGAAGTTGTACAGCTACAGATAATAATTAAGACTTAGTCTACATTTATTGAAAAAAAGGTTGCCAGGTGATAGAGAGGAAAATAGAGCTTGGATTGAGACACTCAAACACTGAGACACTAAGTTGCTGGATGGATCACCTCTAGAAATGTCCAAACATCCAAAATGAGAGTGGCAAGGTGCTGAAACTTTCAGTGATTAAAGAATGTTCGAGAGGTCTACAGATGACTTCACATAACAGGACATAACCATACACAGGTTGTAATCCGATGGTATGTGCTTCAGAAGATCTGTATTTGCCCCCAAGAAGAAGGAACAGTTTCTTACTATAAAACTATGTAAAAAGAATACTGGCTCCAAATCTAGGCCCAGGAGTAAAAAGAGTTTGATACGGTCATCACCAATCAATATTGAGGGTAGTAAGTTTTCGTACTGGTAATAGTGTCTCCACACATACACTTGCTTTCTTCCTTGTTAAGTGAGGTTCTCCAAAGTCTATTTTAGGTCTCAGTACTCTACGCCTTCGTGTATCCATGATCAGCGTAAAGAAGAGCACATGCTCTTAGAAGAGACCTGGCTGAGATGAGTGCATAGATAACCAAGAAGAAAAGAGCTCCTTCCTCTCTCATTACCTATCAAGTCTCTACCTAGGACAATGCCTGACAAGCAGAATGAACTCAGTAGTGTTTTTGGAAGGAAGACAGAATATAGAAAATCAGGAAGGAAGGAGGAAAGGTTGCAATTAGGCACTCATGCCTGCTCTGTCATGTCCAGAGCTCCAGGAATACATATCCCAGTTATACCAAGTGAGGATGGATGAAGTCAAGGCAGGGAGTTCTCCTATTAGGCAATGAGGCAAGTCTTCACAGAGAGGAGGAAATGAAATCCCCTTGGTCTTAAAAAGTCCAAAGCTCCATAGTGGCTGTGTTTATGTTCTTCTAATTCCCTAGGGAAACAGGGGGTAGAAGGAAATTGTGTTCCCAACTCAGAGTGACACTGAACCTTATATTTAGCCACAACCACTCTCACAGTTTTGCCTGCTCGAAGATAGTTATCCTAGACTATTTTTATAAAGCTTTGTCTGCCTGGAGTAAACCGCTGCATTCTGGGGAGAACTGCTTCTCTATTCCACCCTGCACTGTCTTATATTTCTCAAGCAGCCTCCACCCCAGAGGAACCCACAGCCATGCTTCACAGGTAATGGCACTTAGCATTTCTAAGTACTTCAAGTACTTATCACCTTGAAGGCACTTGGCAAACCAACTAATTACTCCATAGAAAGGCACTGTGGGAAAAACATGCTTATTCACTTTTAGAAAGTTGCAACTTAAGGGAGGAAGCAATATCAATACATCCACTGACAAGGATACAGAGGCAGATGGAGTAGGATCTGGGGCTTGCAAGAGTGCTTCCCAAGACTGTGCTAAACACGATTACAAATGAACACTGTCAAAGGCAAACAGTGGTGACATTCCTTGAATCCCTTGCTGAATGATTATATTTAAAGCAATAGCATATGAGTTAATACAAATAAGTAAAGAGGATTGATTTGATATTAACAAGTAAATAGGTCTATAGATGTAGGTACATAAGGGTGAGACTCATTAATCTGTGCTAATGCTTTGAATGTTGAAAACCCTTTCTCCTTCAAACATTGAGCTGAAAAATAAAATAACTCCCCTGGCCATACTATTTCAAGTTATTCTATTTAGACAGTGTCTATTACAAACATACTATCTATTGTTCTACCTACTTATGCATTCATCCAAAAATGTGTACGGAGTGCTTGATATATAGTAGATATTCTGCTACTCATTGATGGCAGTGTGGTGTGTAAGACAGGAAAAATCCTTGTATTACAGGTGTTTCCTGTCTAATGAGAAGACTAGAAGCTAAATGAGCAATTACCATGAGACCTGTGATTCTACGTCAGAAGAATAGGACACCATGGATGTGGTTAAAGATGGATTCGAATCAAGGAAAACTTCCCAGAAAAAGTAATATTTAAAGGGATATGTATTTTATGCATAGAAATGAGTCAGATAAAAGACTGATTTTTACCTAGACCTCTTAACAGCAATAAGACCTAACTATTGACATGTATGTGAGCTTCCCCAATGGCTCAGCAGTGAAGAATCCACCTACAATGCAGGAGACTCAGAAGACTCAGGTTTGATCCCTAGGTTGGAAAGATCCCCTGGAGGAGGAAATAGTGACCCACTCCAGTATTCTTGCCTGGAGAGTCCCATGGACAGAGAAGCCTGATGGGCTACAGTCCAAAGAGTTGCAAAGAGTTGGACTTGACCAAGCACACACTAACGTGTATACTGTTTTATATAATTTATACCATATTTACAGATTTACTGTCAAGTTAGATACCCTAACCCCTTTGAGACAACTGGGATGATTATCAAGTGAAAGACCTAAGAGTAAAAAATGCCCAAAAAAGTTATAGTAGCCAAGACCTGACAACTAAAAAAAGTCAGAGGTCCAATTTAGGGTCAGGATTTGACTTCTGTTTATAATGATAATCCAACAAAACCTGATGAAGAATTAAGCTCACTCATTCTCAGACTAATTTAATCAGAAAATCCCTTTTCTAGAAAGGTACTTTCTATGACCTATTTTAACGAGATGCTTAACTTTACTTTTTGCTCAAAATTAAAAGGGCCTTTTTCTTCCAAAAGAGAATGTAACATCAATGGAAGCTTTGCAAACAAGCGGTCCTCTAACACACTGGAAAAAAAAGCTCCTAAAAAGCTGTATCAGACCTCTACATCAACATAGCCAGGCAACCATGACTTTTCTCAGGTTTGAAATCATGAAGCAGCAGCATAAGGTGCTAAGAGTAAATAGTATCACGCCAAGAAGCTTCAGTCATGTCTGTCTCTGTGCAACACTATGGACTAGAGCCCGCCAGGCTGCTCTGTCCATGGGATTCTCCAGGCAAGAATACTGGAGTGGGTTGCCATGCCCTAAGAATAAATAGGCTCCTATTTAAAACAAATATCAGGGACATTCCTGGTGGTCCAGTGGTTAAGACTTAACCTTCCAATGCAGGGAGTGTGAGTTCAATCCCTGGTTGGGGAGCTAAAATCCCACGTGCCTTGCCACTACCAAACTGAAACATAAAACTGAAGGAACATTGTAACAAACTCAATAAAGACTTTTAAAGATGGTCCATATTAAAAAAAAAAAAAAAACCTTAAAACAAACCCACAAATATCCATGACAGCCTGTAACATAGAACTTGCCAGGGAAGTGATTTGTGAATAATTGTTTTTAATGCATCCCCTTATTTTCTTGCACTCTATTTAGTAATAAATATCCACCTGGTAGAAATACACAAGTAGTCCCAGGTCTTGAACATTTCCATAAATCAGTAGTATTGCTATTCAAAGACTCAGTTTCCCAGCACCCTCCATTGCAATGAAGCAGATTGGGGCTGAATAACAGACATTAACTGAAGGTCTGGTTGTTTTGCCTTATTCTGCTACTCTGTACCAAGCTTTTTTGTTTAAACCAATTCCCCATTCTCTAGCTGTGAAATAGAGAAGTTGGTGTCCTGAAGAATCCCTATAAACCAAAACCCCTTGGTTGCAGAGATGGTGATTGATATACTCATGGTTATATATACACACCAAAGAGAAGATTTGGCACATTCATTAGCAGCATTTATTGAACAATTATTTAGCTTCTCCTTTTTCTAGGCTTGGTGCTACCCACAGAGACAGACACAGTCCCAGATTCTAGAGAATTAGATTTATATTGATCCAACATTCACATAAATACAAGTAGAGTTCTATTAGATATACTGAATATCTGGAGGGGGTAGCTATTCCCTTTTCCAGGGGATCTTCCCGACCCAGGGATCGAACCCAGGTCTCCTGCACTGCAGGCAGATTCTTTACCATCTGAGCCACCAGGAAAGCCCTCTATAAGATTTATGATACAATATAAACAATGTGAAGAGAAGGTACAAAAGGTGAGCCTAACTTCGCCTGGGAAGTGGGATATGAAAGTCTCTCTTAAAATAACTTTTAGGTTAAGATGTAAAAGATGGTAGACATGATCCAGTGAACAGGGGGAAAGAGTACTGCAGAGAGAGGTGATTCAGAAGTGAGCATGATGTGTTTTTGTAGCTGGTAGTGGTTCACTGTGGGTTGAGAACAGAAGTGGGCTACGGGGCTAAAGACAGAGCAAGGGGCCAGACTCAGCACGGTTTGGGGTCTGTGCTCAAGTTTTAGATGGGACTGATAGGAACCCGTTCGGATATTTTAAGTAGTAGAGGTAAATGCATGTGGATGCGATGTAATCACCACTGTGATCAAAGAGACCAATCTAGTTTGGATTTGGAAGAAAAAGAATTGTGGTTCACCAGGCAAGAAGTTGTGATGTTTAATTTTATGTGTCAACTACAGTGAGCCACAGGATACTCAGGGAGCTGGTGAAACATGATTTCTTGTTGTATCTGTGAGGGTGTTTCTAGAACAGATTAGCATTTGAACTGGTGGATTAAGTGAACCAGATGGCCCTCTGCAATGTGAGTGGGTGTCCTCCAGTCTGTTGAAGGCCTAAATAGAACAAAACAGTAGAGAATGGTTGAATTCTTTCTGCCTGACTGCCTGAGCTAAGACATTTATCTTCTCCTGCCCTTGCAGCTCTTGGTTCACAGGCCTTCAGACGTGGACTAGAATCTACACTATCAGCTCTCTGACTCTCAGGCCTTTAAACTACATCACTGGCTTTCCTGGATCTCCAGTTGCCATCACCAAATTGTGGGACTTCTTAGTCTCAAGAATTGTGTGAGCCAATATCTTATAATAAGTGTCTTTTTCTTTCTTTCTTTCTTTTCTTCCTCTCTCTCTCTCTCTCTCACTCTCTTTCTCCCTTTCTCCCTCCCCCTTTCTTTCTCACTAGCTACCTATCTATAATTTTTTTCACTTTTTCTGGATATTGCAAACATCGGATACAGAGGATATTGCAAACATCCAAGGAAGACATGATAGAAATTTGTCCTAAAGAGTTGTTGCAAGTGATGGAGAGAAGATAAAACGTTCCAGAATTATTGATATAAGTGGGACTGGTGATGTATTGGCTATACTTTAGGAACGGTTTAGGGAGAGTTTAGTGTCAAGAATGACTCCTATGTTTTTGGCTTGTCAGATTCATATCAGGCACAAATATTCACTGAAAAGGTTAATGTAGAGAACATTATAAGAAGACCAAGATTAGGGTCAAGGGAGTCTTCATAATTTCTTTTTGGATGCTGAGAATGTAAGTTGTCTTTCATATACCAGGTAGATGTGTTGAGTAGGCAGTCGGGGCTTATGGATTTAGAATTAAGAACATTGATCATTATGCATATACTTGAAAGTTATTTGCATGTACTCTGGTAGCTGAAGCATTAAAAAGAGAATTCCTTACTTAATTAGAGAATATTACACTCTGGCTGTAGAGGATCTTGCTATTTTCTGACATACAGAACAGAGCAGAGGATGTCACTTGAAAGACTTAGCTTGGACAAACAGACTTAGATGTCTGGGAACACCCAAGTTGATATAGACAATAAGATGGGCTAGAAAGGTGGGTTTGGGAATGTATTTATTTCTTGGGACTGCTGTAACAACTCAGCACAGATGAGGTAGCTTAAAACAGCAGAAATTTACTCTCTTATAGTTTCAGAGGCCAGATTTCTGAAGTCAGATTTTCAGCAATGCAGACTCCATTTGGAAATTCCGAAGTGTAATTTGTGCCATGTTTCTTTCCTTGCTTTCCAATGCTAGGTGATTGCTAGCATTCCTGGTGTTCCTCAGTTTATAGATATATCCCTTCACTCCCTACATCTACCTTTACATTGCCTTCTCTGTGTTTCTGCATTCTCTCCTACTGTTTCAAGGACACACGTCTTTATATTTAGGGCCTACCCTTGTGGCTCAGCTGGTAAAGAACCTGCCTGCAATGCTGGAGACCTGAGTTCAATCCCTGGGTTGGGAAGATCCCCTGGAGAAGGGAAAGGCTACCCACTCCAGTATTTTGGCCTGGAGAAGTCCATGGACTGTCCATGGGGTCGCAAAGAGTCAGACACAACTGAACGGCTTTTACTTTCACTTTCACCCTAAATTTAGGGGAATCTCATCTCCAGATCCATAGCTGTATTACTCTGTGTGCATGCTCAGTCACTCAGTTGTGTTTGACTCTTTGCAACCCTATGGACTGTAGTCCACCAGACTCCTCTGTCCATGGGATTTCCCAGGCAAGAATACTAGAGTGGGTTGCCATGCCCTTCTCCAGGTGATCTTCCCAACTCAGGGACTGAACTGGTGTCTCTTACATTTCTTGCATTGGCAGGTGGGTTCCTTACCACTAGTGCAACCTGGGAAGCCCTTAATTACATCTACAAAGACCTGTTTCACATTCACAGGTATTCAGGTCTAGGACTTGGATATATCTTTTGGGGGATACAATTCAACCAACTACGGTGGAATATCAACATATGGATAACAGGGCATGCAAGGGTTGAGGTTATATAGGGAGTGAGTATAGATTATTCAGGAGAGAGTAAAGAAAGGGGACTTGAAGGAAATAGCAATTTTTAAGAAAATCCAGGCAAGATGATCGTGAGAATATGGCATCACAAAAATCAAAGGAACAGAACCACTCAGAAAGAAGTTGAAGGAAAAAATAAACAAAAAGTTTGAAAAGCATCCTCTAAATTGTCAATAACATGGTGATTGACTTTACATGAAAAGATTTAGGTGGGGAGATGATATAAAATCCTTACAACCATGGTGACTGACTTTACATGGAAAAACTTAGGTGGAGTGATGATATAAAATCCTTACAACCCTGCAGTGTAGATAATGTTATCTAAAATTTCAGACAGCAGCATAAAAGATGCTAATTTGTTCAGAGTCACAACTAATAAGCATTGGAACCAAAATATGAATTGTCTATCTCATTAACTCTCAATAATATAGTATAATAGAAAGAACAGGGTTGGGAGTCAGCCACTTCCCAACTATGTGAACTTGGCAAGATTAACTAAATTCTTTGAGCCTCAGTTTTCACATCTGAAGAAATGGGTTAATAATCATATCTGTTTCCCAATTTGGTTGCAGGGAAGAATACAGAAAATGGAGGCTTAAAGTGTGTGCTTGGTTGGTCAGTCCTGTCTGACTTTTTGCGACCCCATGGACTGCAGACCACTAGGCTCCTCTGACCATGGGGATTCTCCAGACAAAAATACGGAGTGGGTTGCCATGCACTCCTCCAGGGGATCTTCCCAACATAGGGATCGAACCCAGGTCTACCATATTACAGGTGGATTCTTGACTGTCTGAACCACCTGGGCTATACAAATGCATTTTATATGCTTTTCATAATTTTTCCCATAAAAGTAGAGACCAATTAATCAACCATATGTAGAGATTATGGATAAAATCTCTCAGCATATAGCAATATTTGCAGCAAATTTTAAGTAGGCCCAAGTGTAAGATAGAATTACTTCCCCAATTGTGTTGTATTTGTTACTAATAAACATTTTTTACAGTATTTTAAAATAAGAATCTAGGAAAACTATAAAAATATTATATATATTTTAAGATAACTATAGTTTCATAAGTAAAATTTTGAAAATGTGGTTAAAAATGCACTTGGTTTCCTTCTTGTCAAATATCTTTTCATCACCATAATATGATGACAAAAATGACAATAAGTCACATAGCTAGGAAACAGAATCCAAGTTGTTGGTGGCATCTTTTGAAGAACTGATCTAGGAAGAAAGTGTCTAAATATATAGAAAATATTTTTGGAGTAGTTAAGAACTTGGGAAAACAACTGAAATTACTTATAAAATATATTTTATCTATTTATTTTGATTTTTGGCTCAATCAGGTCTTAGTGAAGGGACACAGGGACATGAGAACTTTCCTTGCAGTGTATGGGCTCTTGCGGTGTGTGGATTTCTTTCCAGTTGGGGCTTGCGGGCTCCAGAGTGCATGGGCTCAGTAGTTGCCCTAAGGCATGTGGGATCTTAGTTTCCTGACCAGAGATGGAACTCATGTCCCTACATTGGAAAGCTAATTCTTAACCACTGGGCCAGCAGGGAAGTCCCTGAAATTACTGCTTTGTTTACCATTGTATATGGAAATGCACATTGCTGCATCCCTTACTAAAACAATACATTTAAAAAATTATAATAGGAAGCCCAAGAAAACATTATTCTTTTTGTAGTAATTAAAATCAAGGAATCACATGTTTTTATTTTATTTTTTACTTTTTCTATTTATAGGGACTATAAATAAATGTGCAACATAGGTTCTAGTTAAGTGAAATAAAAGATGATCACAAAACACAGTGTCAGCAACACACAATAATTTTTCACATGGGAACAACATTCCCAAAGAGGGTTGTTGTAAGGTTGTAGGATTTTTGATGTTTTGAGGTCTCTTGTTTTAAATTGTTCTTAGGTGTTGATTTTAAATAAAATAAAAACATGTACTCTTTGATATTAAAGTTTGAGAAGTTAATTCACCAGAACATTACACTGTTTCTGTATACAGTTTAATCGACTCTCACTCTCCTTTCAAATCTTCTATACATGTCTGATACCTCCAAACCCATATTCCTCTTTTCTTAGAAATAAGCTTCTAAAGGTGGAGAAGATTGATGTCACAAGATTGGTACCATTTTATCTTTCTGTTGCCTTTAATAAGCTATATCCAGCCATTTCCCCAGCTCAGCGGTAAATAATTCACCTGCAATGCAGGAAGTAACAGGAGATGCAGGTATGCTCCCTGGTCAGGAAGATCCCCTAGAGGAGGGCATGGCAACCCACTCCAGTATTCTTGCCTAGAAAATCCCATGGACAGAGGAGCCTGGTGGTCTATAGTCTACAGGGTCACAAAGTGTCGGATACAATTGAAATGAATTAGCATGCACGCATGCAACTGTATCTTCATCTACATTTTCTTCTTCATCCTCTGTGAAACACTGAAGATATCTAACTGAAGTCTCAGAAAACCAACTCAAACTCACTCAAAGTAAAATATATTAGCTTATTTATCTGAACATCTGGGGACTGAGCTGACTTTCATCATAGGCCTATACAACAGTATTATCAGGGCTCATTTCATCGGCCTCATGCCCTGGACAACTCTGTGCTACATTTGTGCATATGTGCCATGTTCTCTGTTTGCATCATATTCTCTGTTCTCATCGTATTCTCAAATGAGGTCTTCACACTTCAAAACTTTAATGACTGCAGGTCCAGAGATGAAACGATGCATAAACGAGAGAGATGTTGTGCTCCTACAGGAGAGGTGAGATGTTTCACAGATCCCGGTGTCAATGCGCTTCTTCGCATTCAGTAACCACTCAGTATAAAATAGATGGGAAGTCAACTATGTGCTGCAGATTTAAACCATGTTATGAGTTCTAAAAGACAAATCACCCAGGATTTTTTCATAAAAGCTGCAGAAAACTTTCATGGTTTTCCCAGTTTGCTGAAAAGGGATTCCTGATTTGTCAAATTTAGAAATTCAGGGTTACCATTTCTTCCTCTCTCTTTCTTTTGTCCCATCTTCCTTCCCTTATCTTTCAAGAGCTGCATACATTTTATATAATCAATTTATTATATTGCAAAGACAATATATAGTTTTATTAAAGTTATAAAACTTACTTTCAATAAAATGTTGTTATTAAACTGCAAAGAATTTAATTTTCAAGGATGATTCAAAAAATGATTATTTAGAGACAAAGAGGTAGTTTCATTAGAGTGCTTTAGCGAAAGTTTCAAACTGGCTCTTTGCTTATTGCCAGGCAAAGCCATTAGCTCTCTTCCTCAGATACCCTCCTTCAGCATCTGGCCAATTTCTCACTTTGGAAAAATACAATGAATGAATGCTTGTGTGTGTGTGTGTGTGTTTTACAACTTAGTGTGTTTCTTAAGATAAATTTATTTTAAAGAGGGAATCATTGTACCTTCCATCCATTTCATGTGTGACTGTGTTGTATTCTCGTATCAGAAAATTCTACACTTTCACATGTAATTCTCAGAAGACTATTCAGTTCCTAACTCCCATGCCCACTCCTGATGCCCTCATTTGTTTTGAATACTTTATCTCTCTCCCATAATACTAATGATGGCAATCAACATTTGAAACACTTCATGTGCTTATCTCATTTCATCCTCTC
Organism: Okapia johnstoni; assembly: GCA_024291935.2. NCBI lineage: Eukaryota > Metazoa > Chordata > Mammalia > Artiodactyla > Giraffidae > Okapia > Okapia johnstoni. The sequence continues at coordinate 8,504,941 of CM044325.1, read as the reverse complement.
ATAACAGTCATCTGAAGCAGGTAGCCTTACCATTCCTGGTTTAAATGTATGAGGATTAACACAGTCATGCTCAGGATCAGACTTAATAGGCTGTGGAGCCTGGACTGCACTCATGAAATGTGGACTAGAGCCTGTACACTTAATTTTTAAGAATTCCTGCTTGGAACAATGTTGACTTGCAGTAGGTATCAAAAATTGCCATCATTCAGAGAGGCTTAAGAAAGATACACATAATTTGCTCTGAAGAAGGGCAATGGAGATCTCTGAGTTTACAGAAAACAATCCATGTCTCCTTGGTGAGTTGGTTTTGAGATGGACATGAAGAAAGATAATTAGGTCCCTGCCTCCCTCAGTTTGTTAAATAACAGTATGTAATCACAGATCTGCACCCCTAAGGCGACCATGTATAAAACTTTATATTAATCTGGACTGACAGCAACAGAATGACATGGTTTATACCTTCAAGAGCCAATCTACCACTTTTTAGACCCAAGAAGAATCATAAAAAGGTAAGGAGTTGCCAAACAAAACCTGATCTAGAAGGAAGTTAAGTAGGCATTTTATGTTTTCTATTCCTTTGGTCCTGAGCTATTTAGATTGCCTTGTTCTGGTCCTGACTGAATAAATGGATTTCCACTCAGATTAAGTTTCTGGTTATTAAAAACCATACCACCTCTGGGCTTTGTTTTAACTTTGATTTCCAGATTCAAAGCTTCCCTGGACATTTAAGCTTTAGCCATACTGTCCTGTTTGGACTTCTAGCTGCTGTACAATCAATTAATTCTAGTTGTTGCCAACAACCTTGTCTTAGGAGATGACTGTGAAAAGACAGCCAACCCCCACTATGCAGTCCTCTATAGTCTCTCATTTAACACTGATTTCTAGGTCTCATTAATCCAAGCAAAGCTTCTGAGTCAGTGAACACATCTACATGCTGAGAGAATGACATGCCCCAACTCTGCAGGGGCAAAAACACTGTTCTCAGGACCCTTCTGTACCTTGCCCTATGGATTGCCTCATCTGGCTATTCGTTCATAATCTTTATTATATTCCAGAGTTCATGTTAAGAATTTAACAAGCACTATCACATTTGATGCTCAGGAAAACTCTATGAGGTCAGTTCACTCATTATAACCACTATAAAGATGAGGAAACTAAAGCTCAGACATGTTAAACAGCATTTCTAAGGTCACGTGACTGGTGGACAGTAAAGCAGGATCTTGACTGACTCCACTACTTTTAACCTTGACCTTTACTCAAGACAAGGGAAATATATATATAGTTTTCTACACATAGATAGTACATAGGTCATTTCAAAAAGTATATTTCATTGTCAAATTTTCATCTCATAAATTAGCAGAGCTTGTGAACCCCAAATAGGTATTATAAAGAAAAATTATTAGAGACGTTCCTGTGGCTCAGATAGTAAAGGAGTCACCTGCAATGCAGGAGACCTGGGTTCAGTCCCTGAGTCGGAAAGATCCCCTGCAGAAAGGAATGGCTACCTACTCCAGTATTCTGAAAAATATTGGAGAAAACAGATACTTCCAACATTGCAGTCCATGTCTTGGTGCTCAGGCACCCCTTACCTAGTCACAGAGATGAATGCTGAAGGGAAATGGAAAACCTTATGCGTTGTCTAACTAAATTTTGTTTAGTGATATAACCACAGTAAATAGATAACACTTAACATCTTAACAAGAACAAAGTGATTTACTTCTGGTTGTTTGAAAAGAAACACTTGTAGACATTAATGTAAGAGTCTTCAAAGACCAAGAAATCTGAATAAAAAGGTCATATTTTAAAATAAATTCAGAACATCCAAAGCTAGTCCATATGCATTGATGACTTCTTAGGGCTCTTAGTATTAAGTCACTCAGTCATATCCAACTCTTTGTAATCCCATGGACTGTAGTCTGCAAGTCTTCTCTGTCCATGGAATTCTCCAGGCAAGAGTACCGAAGTGGGAGCCATTGCCTTCTCCAGGAGATCTTCCCGACCCAGGGATTGAACCCAGGTCTGCTACATTGCAGGCAGATTCTTTACTCTCTGGGGCTTCCCTGGTAGCTCAATTGGTAAAGAATTCGCCTGCAATGCAGGAGACCCCAGTTCATTTCCTGGGTTGGGAAGATACCCTGGAGACAGAAACGGCTACCCACTCCAGTATTCTGGCCTAGAGAATTCCATGGACTGTATAGTCCACAGGGTCGCAAAGAATCAGACACAACTGAGTGACTTTCACTTCACTTCTTTACTCTCTGAGCCACCAGAGATGCCCCCTCTTAGGGCTTCATGTCTTTGATAATTACCTGAGGAATCCTCTTAGCATTACCACCTACAGGGTTACAATTTCATAATGTGTTACTCAATTGTCTAAATTTTGATACATCCACTTTTCTCAAATTTTAACATAAAATGAAACAGAGTATTGTGAAAAACAGCAATCTCTAACAAGTTCCAGTTGCCCCTTTGGACAAACGCTCTGCTGAAGAAAGTCAAGAACAGTTTCTTTATTCCCACTTCAGATGGGTCAGTTAAAAAGAACTAATTGCACAATAATTAACATTTTTAAGAACCCAAATATTTCAGACTTTATTTCTGCTCAGAAGAATTCACCTGCAATAAGAAAATCCAACATGCTGGTGCATAGAGGAGGTCAGGCTCTTTGAAAGCAAATATACAAACTAGCAGGTATGTTACACATTTTCTGTGTAACACATTTTCTGAAGATGACCTCTCATGAACTGTCTTCAGATTGATGCTCCTATTCACTACCTCCTTCTGATTTTGATATGAGTTTGAATACAATATCTGTGTGGTGTTAGGAGACACATCTGGTTTCTTACACATCCCTTAAACAATGGCTAAAGTAATACCATCGACAATGGCATGTTAGTCTCTCGTGTCCAGTCTGCATTAAAACGTGCTCTCACCTTTCACTCGTATTGCACTAGCGTGTTCTTGCCTGGAGAATCCCAGGGATGGTGGAGCCTGGCGGGCTTCCGTCTATGGGGTCGCACAGAGTCGGCCACGACTGAAGTGACTTAGCAGCAGCAGCAGCAGCAGCACTAGCTATATGCTTTCGTCTTTTAGTCACGCAATATCAGAAAGCAGGGCACATGTTCTCTTGTGGCTCATTATTTTAATAATGTTCAATATTCCAGTCATCTCGCAGCGTCACTGAAACCAGCTGCATTCCTGCTCCAGTGTCACTTCAGTATGCGATGTGCTGTGTGCTGTGCTCAGCTGCTCGGTTATGCCAGAGTCTTTGGGGCCCCAGGGCCTGCCGCCCGCCAGGCCCCTCTGTCCACATGGATTCTCCAGGCAAGCAAACTGGAGTGGGCTGCCATGCCCTCCTCCAAGGGATCTTCCCAGCCCAGGAATCAAACCCGGGTCTCCCACATTGCAGGTGGACTCTGGACCATCTGAGCCACTAGGGAAGCCAATTTAAAAGAAGGAGAGAAACACACACACACACACACAACAAATTTCTTATCTCAGTCATCATCAGACCACCCTTCTCTGAAGCTGTCAAATCCTATTAAAATTATGGTCCATTTTTGCTGAAACCACCTCAGGCAGACCTCACCATACATTTCTTCCTTAATTCTGTAACAGTGAGGCTGTTTAGATACATTTTTTAAGCAAAAGGCCAGAGGGTAAAAACTGGAGGAAGCTACACAGGAAAGAAATATACAATATGAAAAATAACATTGCACTGTGACTCATATGAAAAAGACCCAGAAACTTCAGTGAGCAGTTAACAGGCTGTTAGTTTTTATGATGTACAGAGCTTTGTGGCCATCACATATAATCTTGTGATGAATACATTTATTTGTGATCCTACTGAACCATTCATCACTAGAGCCTTGCTGCTCAAGTGGGGTCTGTGTACTGGGTAAGGTTATAAGTATAAAAATTGAGAGAGAACAGTGGGAATTTTTTTAGAAATATTTATTTGGTTACACCAGGTCTTCCTCTTGGTGTGTGGAATACTTAGTTGCAGCATGTGAAATCTTAGTTGCTGCTTGGATATAGTTTGCTGACCAGGGAATGAACCCAGGACCTCTGCATTGGGAGCATGGAGCCTTAGCCACTGTACCACCAAGACAGTCACAACATTAGGACTTTTTATATGGATGTAACAGAAATTTTACATCATTTGCCTCTAAAAGTTTTTAAATACTTACATTTTAAATTTCTTTTTTTCTTTTTCTTTCTTTCTTCCTTTCACACGTATACTGACTTTCCCCCCACCTCTTGAGAAGTTTCTCTGAGGCATCTGAAATGCTGTCTCCTGGGCTGCATTCCTTATTTTGCTCCAAATAAAACTTATTTTTCAACTCTCAAGTTGTGTATTTTTTTAAGTTGACACCTGTTTCTCAAATAGATTCTGACGCTTCTCAGCTCACATAAGCCAACTGATCATAATCAATTTTTCTATGTGTGTGTATATACACAGTATATTAATTATATATGATCAATTCTGCTAATTATATTGATATATTATTAACAATAAATATTATTAATTTTTATTCTTTGGAAAACTCTGATAAACATCCCAAGACAAAAAGGAAGTGAGATGGCTGGAAAACAATGAATGATTTACATTCATCATTCCAAATTCTCATCTGTTGCTGGTTAAATGAACTCTACTGATCAGCCAAAGTTGTCCTTTTTCCAGTAGTCATGTATGGATATGAGAGTTGGACCATAAAGAAGGCTGAGCACTGAAGAATTGATGCTTTTGAATTTTGGTGTTGGAGAAGACTCTTGAGAGTCCCTTGCACAGCAAGGAGATCAAACCAGTCAATACTTAAGGAAATCAGTCCTGAATATTCATTGGAAGGACTGATGCTGAAGCTGAAGCTCAGATACTTTGGCCACCTGATGTGAAGAACTGACTCATTGGAAAAGCCCCTAATGCTGGGAAAGACTGACGGCAAAACAGAAGGGGCAAGTAGAGAATGTGATAGTTAGATAGCATCATCAATGCAATGGACATGAGTTTGAGCAACCTCCGTGAGATAGTAAAGGACAAGGCGGGCTGCAATTCATGGGGTTGCAAAGAGTCAGACACGACTTAGCGACTGAACAACAATGACTGATAAGTAACATGAAAGCATCTGAGCACTGGTTAGAAATTCAGACCCACTCCAGACCTACTGAACCTGAATCAATACTTTTCAAGATTCCCAGGTGATTTGTATGCACATTAAACTGTTAAACTTTGAGATGCATTGGCTCTCAAAGACTATTGTGGGGACTCTCAAAAAATAGAACACGTCGTAGTCTCCAAGAATAAAACTAGCATTAAAAACTTTCACTGCAATATACAGTATATTTCATTTGTCAGCTCTTCAACTCACAAAGAAAAATGCCAGCGTACACCTAAATCCCTAATTTGGATTCATTTTGATTCTAAACTTATTCTCAGCAGCCTTTTGCTACTTGTGTGGCAGAACTCCTTGAAGAGAACAAGAGGAAATTCTAGAGCTTACCTGGAATTCATATTGGAAAAGATTTAAATGTAAATCAGCCTGGGCACTTTCAATTTAATATAAGCAAATTCACTTTCAATTTAATATAGGCAAATTCAGTTATTCCATATGAACGGTGATCTAAGATATAAGGAAACTGGGCCAGAGACCTTCCTGGAAAGGCTTAGTATTAGATGGTTAAAACAGGAAAGAGAAAAAGGATTAAACACCAGCAGTATGCGCATTTGCTTGAAGAGTTCTTCATTCTAGGTGTCAACTGCAAAATAGTCAATAAAGAGAGAAAGGCTCATACTTCGATTCACGCACATGGTGTTTTTCTCTCCAACCGAACTATGAGCTTTTGAGGGATCAGGCAAAGTATGTTCCTAAAAACCACTGGACCTTAAAATGCCTATTGCTGGTCATTTCTTCCCCTAGGCTAACTCACTTCCTTGAATATGGTTCTCCTATTACAATTTGCACATCTCCCAGGGAGGCAACTTGACATGGGGTAAAAAACATACGGCTTGTTCTAGAGACAGACAGAAAAATATATGGTTGGCCATAGTGGGCTTTGAACTCCAAAAATTCTTTTCCTCTAAAATCCCTGTTGATTTATACACCACTTGAATTTATTGCTGAATGGAAGTTGGGTGAATAAAATAATGAATGAATGAATGGAATGAAAGAACTAAATATTAGTTAAATTATTCTGATAAAATATAGTTCCCATCATTTTTGATTAGTCCTGGGAGGTTATCTATTCTCATGTTATATTGTTATCCTTACAGTTATACTTGATTACAATGCGGTTTTACAGTTCCAGTTGATATGCTAACTTCTCTCACTTGAGAAGCCTTTTCTAATCAGGTCAAAGCATCTTGTTTTTTCCTTCCTGTAAATCTACATAATCCATATATTTCAAACACTGATTTCATTTCACTCATGAGTATTCAACAGTTATGCTAAACATTGTGTTCTGGAAGTTCCTTAAGGTAGGCTCATTGCAACCTTCTTGAAAATAACTCAATATAAACTGATTTGCTTTGGTAAATTAGAGCTGATTGATGTTTATGAGTTAGGTATATCTTCTACTTTAGCAAATAGCAACCCTCTCTTGAGAGTGAAATACCCTATTATTACAGTCCAACTCATAAGCTATTTTAAATATTGACTCACAAGCTCAGAAAAAAAAATTGGCAAGACCGATCAGAGAGTCAGAGTTTGTATAGGATGTAGCTGTTTGAAAATTAAGAATCTTAGATAAGATGCAAAAGAGCAGAAAAAAAATCCACAAAGAGGAGTCCTGAAGATGGGTAGGAAGCAAAAAACTGGTGTTTAGGAAAGCACTGGAAAAGATGAAGAAGTCTTTTTGTAGCAAAATCCTTAGGAATGACTGATACATATGGACTAAGCATGGTATAAGGTGTGATACACAAACAGCAACTAATCTATGATGAGAAATAAGTAGCAGATAAGAATCTGTTTTTGCTATCAAAGCAGGTTTTGTTGTTGTTCTGTTGCTAAGTCGTGTCTGACTCTTTGCAACTCCACGGTCTGCAGAACAGGCTTCCCTGTCCTTCACTGTCTCCTGGAGTTTGCTCAAATTCATGTTCATTGAGTCGGTGATGCCATCTAACCATCTCATCCTCTGCTGCCCTCTTCTCATTTTGCTTTCAGTCTTTCCCAACATCAGGGTCTTTTCCAATGAGTTGGCTCTTTGCATCAGGTGGCCAAAGTATTAGAGCTTTTTAGCTTCACCATCAGTCCTTCCAATGAATATTCAGGGTTGGTTTCCTTTAGAATTGACTGGTTTGATCTCCTTGCTATCCAAGTGACTCTCAAGAGTTTTCTCCAGCACCAAAATTCAAAAGCATAAATTCTTCTGTTCTCAGCTTTCTTTATGGTCCAACCCTCATATCTGTACATCACTACTGGAAAAACCATAGCTTTGACTATATGGACCTTTGCCTGCAAAGTGATGTCTTTGCTTTTTAATACACTGCCTAGGTTTGTCACAGCTTTCCTTCTAAGGAGTAAGGGTCTTAGTTTCACGGCTGCAGTCACTGTCAGCAGTGAGTCTGGAACTCCAAAAAATAAAATCTGTCACTGCGTCCACTTTTTTCCTTTTATTTACCATGAAGTTATGAGACCAGATGCCATGATCTTAGTTTTTTGTATGCTGAGTTTTAAGCAAGCTTTTCCAGTCTCCTCTTTCACCTTCATCAAGATGTTCTTTAGTTCCTTTTCACTTTCTGCCATGAGAGTGGTATCATCTGCATATCTGAGTTTGTTGATATTTCTCCTTGCAATCCTGATTCCAGCTTGTGATTCATCCAACTCGGCATTTTGCATGATGTACACTGCATGTAAATTAAATAAGCAGGATGACAATATACAGCCTTGACATAATCCTTTCCCAATTTTGAACCACTCCATTATTTCATATAAGGTACTAACTGTTGCTTCTTGATCTATATAGATTTCTCAGGAGACAGGTAAGGTGGTCTGGTATTCTCACCACTTTAAGAACTTTACACATATTGTTGTGATCCACACAGTCAAAGGCTTTAGCATAGTCCATGAAGTAGAAGTAGATATTTTTTTCTGGCAATTCCCTTGCTTTCTCTATGATTCAACAAATCAAAGCAATTTGATCAAATCAAAGCAGGTAGCTATGATAAATTTTTGGAAATTTATACTCAAATTTATCCAGCTTATCTCTCACTTTTCTTGCCATTATGTTTAAATGCTTTAAAATAAAATATTTAAAAAATAGCTGTAATTTGCATTTCTTGCTATGGAGCAGGAGGAGGAAATTATCCTTAACCCTTCTAGCTTCTTTTGTCTGGTTTAAGAATTAAATTGGCCTAAGTCAGATTAATAGGAGAAAATTAAACAAAAATTTAGCAATGTGTATACATGGGAGAAGGCAATGGCACCCCACTCCAGTACTCTTGCCTGGAAAATTCCATGGATGGAGGAGCCTGGTAGGCTACAATCCATGGGATCGCTAATAGTCGGACACGACAGAGTGACTTCACTTTCACTTTTCCCTTTCATGCACTGGAGAAGGAAATGGCAACCCACTCCAGTATTCTTGCCTGGAGAATCCCAGGGACAGCAGAGCCTGGTGGGCTGCTGTCTATGGGGTCGCACAGAGTTGGACACAACTGAAGTGACTTAGCAGCAGCAGCATACATGGGAGAGACCAAGGGAAACTAAATAGCTCATCAAACTAAGTTTCTGTGTGTATGTGTATGCATGTTTTTTTTTCCAAATTGGCCAAAAGAAAGTGAAAGTGTTAGTCACTCAGTCGTGTACCACTCTTTGCAACTACAGGGACTGTAGCTTGCCAGGCCCCTCTGTCCACAGAATTCTCCAGGCAAGATTACTTGAGTAGCCATTCCATTCTCCAGGGATCTTTCCAACCCAGGGGCTGAACCCAGGTCTCTTGCATTGCAGTGGTTTCTTTACTGCTTGAGCCACCAGGGAAGCCCCCAAATGGCCAAAACCTTCACCTTAAAAACCATGTTCAACAAAAGACAAAAGAGAATGTTGGCAGGGTAGTGGTTTGGGACTTCAAAGGGCTGTAAGGCAATTCACGTGGGGACGGAAAAACACAAGTTTGGTAAACAAAAGTTTGTTGCGCCAGGCAGAGACAGTGAGACACAGGTAGGAATTTTAGCAAACAGACTTGGCTGGGTTCCTCCCTGTCTTCCTCGCTGGTAGCTCAGCTGGCAAAGAATCCGCCTGCAATGCAGGAGACCCCAGTTCCATTCCTGGGTCAGAAAGATCTTCTGGAGAAGGGATAGGCTACCCACCTCCAGTATTCTTGGGCTTCCCTTGTGGCTCAGCTGGTAAAGAATCCACCCGTAATGCGAGAGACCAGGATTCAATCCCTGGGCTGGGAAGATCCCCTGGAGAACAGAAAGGCTACCCACTCCAGTATTCTGGCCTGGAGAATTTCATGGACTGTGTAGTCCATGGGGTCGCAAAGAGTTGGACACAACTGAGTGACTTTAACTTTCACTTTCCCTGTCTACACACTTAGTTCATACTATAGCTCTCTACAGTCATAGCTCTTTCCTGGGGCAGGTTCTACACCTACATTCTTTTAGGTATTGGAGGGAAGTTCTAAGGCTTGTCCTGTGTCTTTGGGGTTTTAAAAATAATCAGCCTAAATAAATAGTCATGCAAAAGAGATGTAATTTGAGGCAGTAAATTTTGCCACCTTTCATCACCTCAACTCCTATCATTCATCACACACCACCCAGCCTGAAACTATACTTGACCAATTTCAAGTAATTCTATTTCCTTAACTGATGACACTCTTTTATTTTCCCTAGGTGTTAAAAACTGTGATAATTAAATGAGGCAATTAACTGCTTAGTTCTTTGTCCTTCTTATAGTCCAGGAATCAGCAAACTTTAAGTCAGTTCCATCACTCAGTCATGTCCGACTCTTTGCGACCCCATGGACTGCAGCACGCCAGGCTTCCCTATCCATCACCAACTCCCCGAGCTTGCTCAAACTCATGTCCATCAAGTCGGTGATGCCATCCAACCATCTCATCCTCTGTCATCCCCTTCTTCTCCTGCCTTCAAACTTTCCCATCATCAGGGTTTTTTCCAATGAGAATCCATCTGATTATAAATAAGTAAAATATAGAAGTTTTAGAGTCACAAAAACCTTAGAGGATGTTGGACACCTAAAGCTTTGAAATAATGAGGCTTGAGATCAGAGAGCTCTTGAATTTCCTCATCACTTTAAACTCTGAAATTCTATCTCAAAGCTCCCTTCTCTCAGCGAAGGGGAAATTTACAGGATTGCTGTCAAGGTCTATTCCAGAGAAGGATGCATTTTCACCTCTTCAGAACCTCTTCCTGATGCTACTTGGGTTTCTCCATCCTCAACAGTTGGCCTACCTGATATTTCTTTAGCACTCACATCATCTCTCTTGATTCTCTATTTTCCTCCATCCTAGAAACCTTTCAAGAGGCAGAAGACAGACGAGAGAGGTGAGGCCAATACTTTCAGAGACAGGTTGAGGCAATGGGTAAGTTAGAATAGAGATTCTATTTCTCCCAGATCCTATGCTCATTTTACCTCATCTGGCTTCAATCCCAGCTTCTAGTTCTTGTTTTTATTTCCCTTCTGCTGTTTCTTTCCTTGAGTTGCATTTCTGATGCCAGGTGGGAGCAACAGCTGAACACTGTGGAGGCGTAAGATTCGGAGGGCTGGGTGAGGCTGCTAATGATGTTCTCTGACAAAGCAGTCCCATTCCAGCCTCAGTGATGGATAGTATCACTGGAGAAAACCCCACAAAAGTGTTCAACTTTTCTCATGAGTCTGCAGTTTCTTCCAACAAAAGTGAAATTTTATCAAATGGTACCGGAAACAGACATCTGTTTCCTTCAGCAGTGACTTTCAGACAGGGCAACATAATATGAAATAAAACCCAAGGCCAATTCCTTATTGAATTGACCTGAGTTAAGCTCTGATTGAAATTTATAGTCTTTAGAATAGAGATCACATAAGAATTGCTATTTTTTGAAGTGTATGTACATGCCAAGACAATTCAGGGAGGATATGAAAAGGTTATTCATTTGCTTGTCAACAAATATTTGTAAATATTTGCAGTAAGTGTCATGAATTTGTCTGGCAGTAAAGAGTCTGTTAGGTATCAGGCAGCTTGCTAGGCTCCATCATCATCATTTCTATGTGGGCCATGTAAAGAACTGTAGCAAAATTCATGTTGATGCCTTCTGGAATTATGGGAAATATTTCCTATGAGATTCACATTTCTTAAGAGGAGGATGGCATACACTTCCAAGCTGTTATTAAGTTTGAAGCCACCTGAACATCTGCATGATGACTTGCACATGACAAGGGCATCAGTGACACTTCATGGCTTTGGGATAATGTCCTGGGATATTTGGGGCTTCCCTGGTGGCTCAGAGGGTAAAAAAAATCTGCCTGCAATGCAGGAGTCCCCAGGTTCAATTCCTGGGTCAGGAAGATCCCCTGGAGAAGGAAATGGCTACTCACTCCAGTATTCTTGCCTGGAGAATTCCATGGACAAAGGAGTCTGGCGGGCTACAGTGCATGGTCAGACACGACTGAATGACTCACACTTTCACTTTCCTGGGGTATTTACGTGTAGAGATCTGATACTGACAGAAGAATAAGGAAATGTAGTGCCCTTATTTTTCTAAAATACAGTTTGTATGGAAATGACACGGTTAAATCTAAAAGATAAATAAATAATAACTCTACACTATTTTGCCCGTTAACATTTCAATAGCAACTTACTTAACTGGGCTCATTAGAGTCTTTTAGAACATCTTAACACACATCAACAACACCTAAAGAGCCATAGGAAAATTAGACCAGAAGCCTAACTTATCTGGTGGTCAAGTACAACCATGTCATTTGATGAAGTGATAATTGTTTCTCTGTAAGGATAGTTGATACACAAAATCTAGTATGGCAGAAACCTGAAACCAGACATAAAACTTATTTGAATGAGATTTCAGGACTTTGATATCATCTATTTTGACCCATAATTTTTCAAATGAGACAATTGAGGCCCAGGGAAATTATTTATGGACTTTAGTCTCAGTAAAAAACAGATGTGCTTGTTTCAGAATAGGTTAGATCAATAATACTAAAAATTGAGTTTTTGCTTTTCTTGCTTTTCCATCATCTCTCTCTTTTCCTCTCTTCCTCATCTGTCTATCTCTCTCTTGCTTATTCCTCTCTTCTCCCTTTCTATGATATCTTGCCCCTTGTTCCATAAATAATTTCTTGGTTGATACTTGAGCAGAATGTAGTACAAAATGGGACCAGAAAAACAAAATATCTAAACGCCAATTATCCCAGTTTGTATCATCTGGGGTAGTAGCAATATTACAGAAAGAGATTTCCTGCCATTATGGCTGTTACTTAAGAATGCATTTTGACATTTTTCAAACCTTAATAGCTTGCAACCTATGGTTGTGTCAATAATGTACATTGAATTATTAAGCACGAAAGAGAAAAGCAGGGAAAAATGATTCCATATGTGTTTTTTGCATTCTTCATTTAAATCAGAAAACTAGACAAGAAACAAAGCATGAAAGAACTTTCTAAGGAATATTATGCAACTTAGATCAGCTTGTATGATCACCCAGTGTTACTAATAGAAGCAGCATGAGTGTTTTAGAATATTTTTATAAAGTAGGGGATACAAATTTTAGGACACGAATTCATGGCTATTGGAAAAAGGAAAACCAGATCCTGTGCTTCATCCATTCACTGCTGTGATAACTCACACCACCACCTCCCCCAAAACCAGCCGTGCTCCTGCCTGCGCCCCGCCCCCACCTCTCGGTTGTCTGTCTCCGCTTTCTGTCTCTGTGTCTCTATCTTCGCGCTCTCTCCTTCTCTCCTTTTTTCTTCCTTCCCTTCTTTCATCTTTCCTTTATCTCTTGCTCTCCTTTTATTCTCTCTCATAGGAGGAGAATTTAAGCTCTCACGTCCTGCTCTACTCTATGAAAAACTGAGTATTGTATGTTTATAAAATACTATTGTCTTTTCAATTTAAATTTTAAATTGAATTTACAATTATCTTAATCAACTTTTAGCAGCAAAATCCCCAGGTTTCCTGGAAAATTCCATGGACAGAGGAGCCCGGTGGGCTATCCAGTTCCTGGGTTGCAAAGAATCAGATACGACCGAGCACATGAACGCACACATTTCAAAGTCAGTCTTTCAAGCCAAGAAGCGCATCCTGATTTGGGGAATGACCAACATTCCTATTCATGATTTGTTTTTGTTGTTTAGTCGCTCAGTCGTATTCGACTCTTTGTGACCCCATGGATGATAGCCCGCCAGGCTCCCCTGTCCACGGGATTCTCCAGGCAAGAATACTGGAGTAGGGGCTGCCATTTCCCTCTCCAGGGGGCCTATTCATATTTGGCTGCTTCTATCTCAAAGTGAATAGCAGTCCAAGAATTTGAGATGATGCTGGAGTGTGACTGGTCTTTCTCTGCTAAAACTTGTTCTCACAGAAAGATCTGAGATTCATTCATACTACATTAACTAAAGGATGTTTAAAGTGCTAGAAGAGCACTCTGTGCTCAGTTGGGTCTGACTCTTTGCAGCCCCATGGACTGTAGCCCATTGTGCTCCTCTGTCCAGAGTTTTCCAGGCAAGAATCCTGGAGTTGCCATTTCCTACTCCAGGGGATCTTCCCAGCCCAGGGATCAGACCCACGTCTCTTGTGCCTCCTTCATTGCAGGCGGGTTCTTTACCATTGCACCACCTGGGAAGCCATAAGAAAGGGATTATAGGCTTTAAAGGTATATTCTTTAGTCAGGTCCAAGTATCAGGTTAAAATGGTTACCCTGGAGCTATAAAAATCAAATATATCATGAAGGCAATCTCATACCCCTAAAACAAGTAACAGTTGTTTGGCCCTGAGGAGAAAGAATTAAAGAAGAGAAAGAGAAGGAAACAAGAGAAAAAGAAATGAAAAGGATGATTAAAGACAGCATAGGGGCACTATTTGAATTGAAACTAAAACTCCCACTTTATATGTGGCCATGATGTCAGACTGTATGTAAAAGAGATAAATTGCATTATCTATCATCTCACCGGAATATATCCTTCCACTGGAATGACCTCTTCCAACCCCCCTTGACCATTTTCCTATATTCCTTACTTTGCTATTCTCCTGGTCTTTCCTCCTCATTATAATGTTTGAGGCATTTTTTTTCATTTAAGAAAAAAAAAGAAAGGATCTTTGAACTGTACCTTAAGGTTTTTACAGGAAAGGCTTGAAAGAAACTCAATGGATATGCTAACTAAAGACACCCCTGGAGTGAGCAACCTGAGGTTGTTCCCTCAAACTTTAACTGAATAAGACTTTTGCAAGATAAATTGTGAATCAATGCAATTCTTTCCCAAGTGGAGTATAAGACTATATTCATACTTCAATTTTATAGATATTTCCTTTCTCTCTCTGGGCTTTCTTTTTCAAAAGAATATTAACTTTCTGATTCATTATTTTAATTTTTTTTTTTTTTTTAACATTTCTGAGACTAGCCTCTCAGGTCAGCTACTCCTCAATGCAAACATGCTTCATCTAAATTCTTTCACTGGAAGATTCAGTAGTGTCTTGGTAAGTGACACACTTTAGGATGAGACAGGTTTCAATTGCAAGCTATGTTCCTTATTAGTTGTACGAATTTAGATATGTTATTAACTTCCTGAGAAACAAGCTTCTCATCTACAATATGGGGTATGAATTAATTCATCCCAAAGTGTTGATATGAAGACTAGCAAACCGGGGTCTCATCAGAGCAGTTATTTACACCCCGACCTGGGTGCCTAGTGCAGCCTGACTCACAGTGGAGATTTGAATTTGCTGTCTTAATGTGGAATAGAGATCTTCAGATAGGACTTAATGGGAGCTGCACATCATAAATTCCAGGTGGGCAAGAGGGGGATTTCTGCTAGCCAATCTGCTTCCATGAAGCCCAGGGCTCACCTCTTTGATAAGACTGGAAGTTACCAAACAGACATGAGGACTCCACTTTTCTGCTCTGTCAGAGAAGGTTTGGGTTTCTTGACTTTAAGCTACCTACCCCAGTTTCCCATCTCCGTATATCTCCCCTCAAAGCCTTAGACTGCGTTACACTGGATTCCCTGCCTGGAGATTAATTTAAAAAGAAGCATTCTTACACTCAGGATTCAAATTCAGTAAATAATAACTACCTACCCCTCCTTGGACTTCGTCAAATTATATAGTCTGAGTTGTGTTTATGCTTCATGACATGATGTGTTGTAAGTTGTATTTTAGTGTCCTGGTCTGTGTGTGGGTTGGGAAAAAATTTTCAGACACAGTGTATTGCAGAAGGGAATGAGTTTATGAAGAATAAAGAGCAGAGGTACAGAGGGGTGTTACAGATATGAGGCAGAATGAGAGGGGAATAAAGTCTGTCAGAGCAAGAGATGCTGTTAGTACAGCGGGCTGGCGCAAGGGAGAGCCAATGCCTTTCGCGGGCTAGTAGCCAGCTTTTGCAGCCTCAAGACAAACACAATTCCTGCTGGAAGGGTGGTATTAGGTGATTGATTAGGGTGCTAGAGGGTAGGTATTTTTACCTAACATGAAGTCAGGGAGCTGGCTGGTTTAGATCAGGAGGCTCATGGCAGTGGTTGCTATGGGGCTCAGTCAGTTCCAGAGATAACCTTGGTATGGGTTTCTGCATATGTGACCTTGGTACAAGGCCTTGCATCTGTGACCTTGGTATAGGGCTCCACATTTAGTCTCTAATGGCCCCCAACCAGAGCTCTTTCTCTTGAAGCAGTCTCAGAGTCAGGGAAGGCCCAGGCCATACAGATACGCTAAGCAGTCTAGTAGTGTGATACCTCTTTAAATTAGTTCTATTAATATTTTAATGCTTATTTAGAGGGAACGATAAATGCTGTGTGGAGTAAAGGCAGAGGGTAGAAAAAGAGGACCAGTATTTACAACTTTTAGGCTCTCTTTCATTACAATGAGAAATTCAGCTCAGTTTCAAAGTTGAAAACTCACCATCTGATAAAAAAACTCTATAGTTAGTTGCATCTAGTCTCCTCAGAAGAAAATTTAACCATGTTTATCCTCAGTATACAACTCAGGGTGTTATCAACACTCCTCCTGAAAAAGTAGCTTACCAAAGTAGTACTTCCAAACATTTGATAGGTCTATCTTGCTATATTTCCAATATTTATGTGTATGTGTGTGTGTTCCTGTGTATGTGTGTGTATTTGATCACTGTCTCTTTGGGTATCCCTCTGGTACTTAGAGAACATTTTGCCTCCTGAAAGCTATGGAATGGAACATTCCATCCATATTAATTAAATCATCCACAATCCCACACTAAACTCAAAACTAAAAATTTATACCTTATTTAATTCCTATTTCAAATTAAACCTAGCCACATTCCTCTCAAAGGCCTTCCGAAGTTCTACAAGATTAATTGATAAAAGAAGATACTCATTATAAAATGCCTATAACATAGAGATGCCCTAAAGTAGAAATTAAATCCCTTCTTCAAATCAAATTACTGCGAATAAATAAATTCAAGACTAAATCCCTTTGCTGTTGTAAATTCAAGTCCAAAGGAAATTATCTCGGTCTTACGTGTTAAAGCACAAAAATAAGTCAATATTCTTAACTTGTCTCAAAGAAATTAAAATCTTTGCTTCCCCCCACCACCCCCCACCCCGATTTTTCTAGCTACATGGCTTCCTCATGGCTGGGTGGAGCTGAAGTTTGATTATCCTTGCTATTTTCAGTATCTTCCATTGGAATAGATACGCATGTTAATTTTCTAGGGCTGTCATAACAAAATACCACAAACTGGAGTGTTTACCAGTGGTCCCCAACCTTACTGGCACCAGGGACCAATTTCATATAAGATGATTTTTCCATAGACCACGGTCGGGGGAATGATTTCAGGATGATTCAAACACATTATATTTCTTGTACACTTTATTTATATTATTATTATATCAGCTACACCTCAGGTCAGCAGGCATTAGATTCTGGAGTTTGGGGACCTCTGATCTAAACAATAGAAATGAATCTTCTCACCAATCTGGAGGCTCTAAGTTCAAGATCTGGGTGTTGGTAGGTTTGGTTTCTTCTAAGGCCATTTTGCCTCCCACTGTGTCCTTACATCATTGTTGGGTATTTCTCTTTGTGTATGCGAGTATGTGTCCAAATTTCTTCCTCTTATAGGGACACCAGTCATACTGGATTACACGTGCCTTCATGACTTCTCTTTAAGTGAATCATTTCTTTAAGACCTTATCTTCAAATGCATAGACTCAGAGGTAGTGGAAGTTGGGACTTCAACATGTCAATTTTGAGGGAACACAATTTGGCCCCTTGCAATGCAATCCTTCAGTATCTCTGAAGTATAATTAATTTTATGTCAATTCTCTCAAGGGTCCAAAGGGACCCCAGGATAAACAAATCATTAAAGCACCATTCCAGCTACCAGAAAATTAACAAAGAAAGAAAGTCAATCCTCATCACCTGCAGTAGCTTATCGAAGAACCTGTATTCCTGAAATTAAGCCTTTGATACTGCCAAAATCTATTGCAGTAACTCGGTGATGCCTGAGAGGTGTCAGGAAGAGAAACCCTTCATTGCATTAGCTTTGCCAGCATGCGTATGTGCTAAGTCTCTTCAGTCCTGTCCGACTCTGTGCAACTCTATGGACTGCAGCCCGCCAGGCTCAAAGGCCAATCAACTTGGGTCTCTCTGGAGAACACCAACTCTGAACTTATTATTAGTTGGGAGACATCTTCCATCATTGGATAATTTCCATTTATTTTACCATCTGTCTGGGGTGGGGGGTGCAGTCATGTAAAGTATCTCTTTAAGCAGAGAGACCTTCAAGATAATTGCACTTTATTAATCTTGAAAAATTTCCAAAGTGGTAGCCACTTATTGAGCTATCATTTAATTTCACCCAGAGTATTAAAAGTCTCTTGGTTTTCATTTTTTCTTTGTTTCCATATCTCTGGCACCTTCATGGTGAAATGGTAAAACCATCTGCAGATTCTTTAGTGAATGGGCATTTTATACCTGTAACAGCAGTGTTTGTCTCTTGTTGTAATTGCTAAAGCCTAAGTAATGTTTCCTGGGCTTCCCTGGTGGCTCAGATGGTAAAGAAACTGCCCGTAATGCAGGAGACCAGGGTTCAATCCCTGGGCCGGGATGACCTCCTGGAGAAGGGAATGGCAACCTACTTCAGTATTCTTGCCTGGAGAATTCCACAGACAAAGGAGTCTGGTGAGCTACAGTCCATGAGGTCGCAAAGAATCAGGCATGACTGAGTGACTAAAACACACACAGGTAATGTTTCCTAGGGAATTCCCAAGCTGCTCTTGGTCCTTTGGAAGCTAGAGTTACCCTGAGCACCAATGTCTCTGCTTATGCTTCTCAGACACTATCACTGTTTAACTCTTGAATGTTTGCTTTTGATCCATGATTTTTTGGAAGTTGTGGCAAAATGCCTCTAGTATTCTAATTTCCTCTTAACTTTGTACGTTCAGAAATTGCACCCACTTGCCTGCCTAAGAGTTAAACCTGCTTATTAAAAATCCTTTGCTTTCCGGCCCTGACATTTGTTTTTCTAACAGGCTTCTTGCTTTATGGTAAGATTTAGTAAAACTTCATAAGTAAGTGATATGAAATTAATGAGTTCTGTCAGAAGCATCTGCACTCACCTTAGTATATTGAATTAGCCTACCTAGTGACTAGTCTCCTGTCAGAGAGTCAATAACCCAGACCTGCCGCTGAATAAAACATTCTCCCAGTATTAAAGAAGAGAGACGGTTTTATTAACGAAAGAACAAAACCAAGCTGGTCACATATTTCTCCTGAACAGAAGAGGAAGTGCCAGTACACAGAGGGGGTGCACATGGTTTCAAGAGACTCAGAGTTTAAGACAGATTCTGCACGGGGCGGAAGTTCACTTATAAAGGCATTCTCAGTTGTATGAGAGCCTGGAAACTTACTGCTCATGTGCCCTTCTGTAAAGGTAGATTCAAAGAGCTAATTGAGATAATCAGAGACATTGAAACAAGAATTTGTGACTTGGGTGGTGAGGCATTGGGGAACTTTGAGGACTGCTATGCCAAGTAAACATATACATTTTAGACACATACAAAACCCAAAAATCTTCAACAAGAATGCATGCTGAAGAAAAACAAAACTTCATCATCTGAGGCTTTCATTTCAAGATATATGAGCAGACTTTAGGACATGGTAGAAAGAAGTGATAAAAGCATATAAAATCTTCAGTGAATAAGGGAGTGCCATAATTATTGTATTGCTCCTAATCTAAAAACATAGGATATTTTTGAAGTGTGACTTTTAAGTATAAATATAATTACTAGCGAAAATATCAAGCAGGACGTGAAACTGTAAGATAAGAAAATACTCAACTCATGAAATCAAACGCAGAAAACAAAAGAAATAATTCATATAAATGTAAAATATATGTGTAACTTCACCAGCTATAATGGAATCATTCTGTGCTTATGCTCAGTCATAGCTGCCGTTTCCTCCCCCAGGGGATCTTTCTGACTCAAGGATCAAATGCCTGTCTCCTGTGGCTCCTGAATTGGCAGGCAAATTCTTGACCACTGAGCCACCTGGGAAGCCCATAACAGAATCATAGATGTATTAAAATATTTTTTAGATACAGCTACTATTTTTCAGTTAACAAAACATAATTCATGCAAATGCCACTTGTAAGCTCTAAAACAAATGAGACAGTGTCAAATTTGACAACTAAAACTTTGGACAAATATTTACAAGAAAAGCAAATAGATATAATAGAAGCAATATTAATATATAATTTAAATTTCAGAAAGGAATAAGAGCATTGTGTGGAAATAAATTAGGATGTAAAGTCACAAATCACATTGTCTAGTAATATAGTATCAACATAAATAAAGAAAAAAGAGGTACACATACAGTAAATTATTGTACGATCCTGGGAAACCTCTAGCAGATCACGAAATTTTCTTAAAATGACATTGAGCTTGAATCATTAATATATTGGCTAAGAGATTTGGACTTTGTAAGTAAAAAAAAATATGTTTAAATCCCACTTGTCAGCTTGCAAGCTTCCCTGGTGTCTCAGACAGTAAATAATCTGCCTGCAATACAGGAGATCTGGGTTCGGTCCCTGGGTTGAGAAGAACCCCGGAGAAAGGAATGGCTACCCACTCCAGTATTCTTGCCTGGAGGATCTCATGGAGAGAGGAGCCTGACAGGCTACAGTCCATGGGGGTGCAGAATCAGACACGACTTAGTGACTAACATTTTCACAGCTTGCGATGTGCATGTGTGCGCAGTTGTGTCCGACTCTTTGCAACTCTATGGACCGTAGCTCACCAGACTCCTTGTCCGTGGAATTATCCAGGCAAGAATACTGGACTGGGTTGCCATTTCCTCCTCCAGGGGATATTCCCGACTTAGGGATCAAATCTGCGTCTCCTGTGTCTCCTACACTGCAAGCAGATTCTTTACTACTGAACCACTGAAGAGAAGCAACTTCTTTGGGTTAGTCTGTTTACAGAAGACTCAGTAGCCTCATGGGTACAATGCAGAAAAGAACAACAAACAGCTTTCTGGATTATTGTGACATTAGCAATGTGACATAGAAAAAAATGTTTGGTACACTGCTTAATATATAGAAGAATTGCAAAATATTTTAATTATTATGATCATTACTACTCTTTTTAGGTAAGGACAATTTGTCATAAAACCAAAACAGAAAAATCCCAATAAATGTAAGTAATCAATAGTACAAGAAACACAGAAATTAATATCGAAAGTTTACATTTACTATAAATACATTAAAATTAAAATAAACATATTTTTGCAAATAAAATTCCTTTTCATAATTAAATAGATATTGTTTATAAATTAAAATTATAGTAAAAAGAGGAAGAAAGACAATATTACTCAGGAGCCAATAATGTTAAAGAGAACAGACATGCTGTTCCCTTAAAGTCAACAATCAGACAAAGATTTCCACCATAAGACAATCAATAGTAATCAGTATACATATTATTACAACACATTCTACTGAAGGATATAACTGTCAATTTAAATAAATGAGGGGAAAATATAAAAATATATATAATATAAATATAAATAAATATATATGTGAATATATATCATAAATATATAATATAAATATATGTATAATATATATAACTGTATATATTATTCTTTATTCTTTATTATTGTTATAATTAATAAAGAATAAAGAATAATATCTTTATTATTATTATTATTATTATTATACATTTATATATAATTGTATATTATATATAATTATATATTATATATAATAAAATATATAATATAATATAATTATATATTACATATAATATGTAATATTATATATTATATAATATATAATATATATATAATATATATATAATAATATAAATTATATATATATATATATAAAATCATATATATATAATATAATATATATATAATATATATATTAATATATTATATATATTATTATTATAATATATTATAATAGAATTCTATTAAAAGAGTCATGAAATTATTCTCTTAATATATATATATATTATATATAATATATATATTATTATCTACATAATTATATATAATTATAATTATCTTTATTATTATTATAATTATTTCTATATTATTATATTATATATATTTATATATTATACTTATATAATATATAAAAAATGTATTTATATATTATATATATTTTATATAACTTAAATATCTAAATATATATATTATATATATTTATCATATAAATATATATTATATATAAATATATATTGTATACATAACTATAACTATATATTATTTATTATTTATTTTATTATAAAATATATAATATATATAATATATAATATATATATAATATTTATAATATATATATTATATACTAATATTATATATAATTATATATAATATGAACATATTTTTAATATATCAATATAAGTATATATTATATATTATAATATATATTATATAATTATAATATATACAATTATATAATTAATAAATATACATATATACACGTATATTAACATATTAATATATACATATATTATATATAATTAATAAACATACATATATATTAATATATATATATATAATGTATATATATATTAGTTATACTTTGTCCAGCCTCTTTATATATATGGCTTCCCTGGTGGCTCAGATGGTAAAGAATCTCCCTGCAATACGGTTGACCCATGTTCAATCCCTGGGTTGGGAAGATCCTCTGGAGAAGGAAATGTCAACCCACTCCAGTATTCTTGCCTGAAAAATTCCATAGACAGAGGAGCCTGGCAGGCTACAGTCCATGGGGTTGCAAAGAGTCAAACAGAACTGAGTGACTAACACTTTCACCTTCTGCGTGTATATATATATATACACACATACACACACACACGCACACACACACACACACACACATATATATATATATACACTTGAAACACTTAATACTTCTTGCTGCCAGGCAAGACTTAGCATAGAGAAACTGTGGGCGTTACCCCTGATAACCCACCCTCTGCCCATCACTCCAGCCGTGCTGCACAAATAGGCCTCCTGACCCCACAGGTCTGTGACAGGGAAGATGGGAGAATCCATTGAAAAAAGCCTCAAATATATAGACTCAGACAGCAGACTTTTAGTTGAAGGGGGGAAGGACAGGGGAAGGGGATAATTAGGGAGTCTGGGATGGACACGTACACGCCGCTATACTTCTAACTGATAACCAGCGAGGACCTACTCTACAGCACATGGAACCCTGCTCAGTGTTATGTGCCAGTCTGAATGTGAGGAGGGCTTGGGGGAGAATGGATACAGGTATATGTACAGTTGAGTATCTCTGTTATTCACCTGAAACTATCACAACATTGCTATCTACACCCCAATACAAAATGAAATGTTTAAAAATAAAAATCAAATGCATATTAGGCAACAAGGCATGTTATGGTAATTCTGTGGGAGAGATGATAATTCTGCTGAACTCCAAATGCTTCAATTACATCAGAGTGGCTGTCTGTGCAAAATTCTGTCTCTGGCTTATCATTAAAATGGAGGCTGTATGATTTAGATTTTAAGAATATAGATTTTAAAACTAGGCAGTAACATACCAGCTTTGTGAACTCAAGCTGTTTTTTCCAGCTCATTGTTCTTCAGTCTTTCTCTAAAAATTAGCAGCACTACAGAAGCAATGTCTTAGAATGTCCCAATTTTGAGTGAATTAAATGAAATAATACATGACAAGAGTTTTGAGGTCAAAATATATAATAATATAATTAGTGAATAACAGTGATTTCAGAGACTCATTTATCTGGATTTTTATTTCAGTTCCATCACTTGGGTAAGTTTTTAAATCTTTCTGTGCTTCTCTTTCCTCATTTGTAAAATAGTGGTAGTAATTGTACCACTAGGTAGGCTTATTGTGAACATAATGAGTTCACACATAGCAAGGTTTAGAAGAATGCCTGGTATTTCTAGAAATGTCAGATTTTTCTGTCACCATTTTATAGATGAGAAAGCTGAGGCATAGAGAAATCAAGTGATTTGCTCAATGTCACCAGCAACTCAATGGAAGAAATTTGCATTGAAACGCAGGCATCGGACTTCATAGTTTATTTTCTTAACTATTGTAATTCATGTGTTTAATATATATTACGTATTATTTTTATTGTTAGTAGTTAAGTCAGAAGTGGTACACAAGGATGATTTCAAAACATTTTCTAAAAAATAGAAAAAAAAAAAAAAAAAAAAAGAAAGATTAAGAAATGAGTCCTGCTCATTTCCTGGATAGTGGTTATTGCTCCTATGTACATATGCATATAAGTATCAATACCTATCCATTTATGTATAGCACATTTAATCCTCTACCTCTACAACCCATATAATATGATTCTCATTTAAATAAAGATTGAGTGTGAGAAATGCTATGCTTTAATTATATGTGAAACTAACATTAGAATTAAAATTCAACCTCAAAGCCTGGGTCTTTCTATGACACAACACTACACCAACGTCTTAATATTGGTTCTGATGTTCATTTTGCTCCTGCATAGTCACTATACTCAGAACTTAGGGTTGTTTCATATTTAGGGTAACCTGCAGAAGGCACTTCCATTGCCTTGGTTTCCCTGGAAATGTCAGGCTCTGAGGAACATCCACATGGGGGGGGGGGGGTCAGGAGATGGCAAAGTGAAATAATCAGAGTTTTACTGACAACTTCCTCTCTCCCCACTCAAAAGAACCTTTTCCAGAAAAAAAGAAATCCAAAATGGGTCCATCCATAATAAAAATACTAATAATACAGTAGCTCCCATCTTCAAAGCCTGTGATATTGCTAAGTGTTCTATTGGACAGAAAACATCAACACTCTTTCTCCTCCTTTGATCTGGATCTTGAGTTATTTGACATTCTGGTGCCTAGAGTCTACCCTTTCAAGGTTTTCAGGGTAGTTGCTCCACAGCCAGGCTGTCTATGTTTCATTTCTGGGTAAACACTGCAGCTTCATTCAGGAGAGATGGGATTGCTTCAGTAGTAGGCACTTACTGGCTGCCTCCACAGCTTCCTTTTTTTCTGCCAGCAAGAGTTCAATTTCTTTTTGGTAAATTACTTATCTACCATTGCGCTACAGCCTTAGTTTTGGTAGAGACTGACCCCCAATTCCTGGGCTTCCCAAGCGGCGCTAGCGGTAAAGAATCCGCCTGCCAATGCAGGGGACTCAGGAGACTTGGGTTCAATCCCTGGATCCGGAAGATCCCCTGGAGTAGGAAATGGCAACCTGCTCCAGTATTCTTGCCTGGGAAATACTATGGACAGAGGAGCCTGGCGGGCTACAGTCCATGGGATCACAGAGTCCCACACAACTGAGCAACTGAGCACTCATGACCTCATTCCTAGTTTCAGAGGTGGAGCCTGATTGGTCTAAGCTAATACTCATCCCCTCCAACTACAGTGATTGGTTTAGGAATGGATGGAGGATCCAGTTTTGGCCAATGAAAGAGACTGAATCTAAATGTCTGAGCCCCACGTGTCTTATATTAGCTGCTTAGTCTTGGCTAAGTTACAATGCATGCATTTCTCCAATTATAAATTTATATATAAAATTTGATGGTAGAATTATTAATAGATGCATGCTTCCTGAGTGCCATGAGAATTATTGAATGGGTAACTCCATAGTTTAGTTGTGCAATGGTTAAGGCCCTTGGGGCTCTCTGCTGTCCACCATAGCAAAAGGAAGCTGCTGCTGCTGCTAAGTCGCTTCAGTCGTGTCCGACTCTGTGCGACCCCAGAGTCGGCAGACCTAATTCAATAGAGAAATGATAGTGAAAGCAATTCCTTTTAAAGATGAAGAGTGCACTGATCAGAAGGTGGAGTGGCTAGACCTAAAGGTATGAAAATATGCTTCAAAACAGTACGAATTTCTTTTCTTTGTTTAATTGGAAAATACCAATTTTTAATCCATTCCTTATCACCTTGATCTTGTTTATTCAGCTTAACCGCCCCCCCCCCCCGCCTCCCCCCCGCGAGCTGGGAGAATTCTATTAAAAGAGTCATGAAAAGAGTTAGTCTCTCAGTCACGTCCGAACTTTTTGCAACCCCATGGACTGTAGCCCACCAGGATCCTCTGTCCATGGGATTCTCCAGGAAAGAATGCTGGAGGGGGTTGCCATGCCCTCCTCCAGGGGATCTTCCTGATCCAGAGATAAAACTGGAATCTCTTAAGTCTCCTGCATTGCAGGCACATTCTTTACCGATAAGCTACCAGGAAGCCCTCAAAGAGGCATAGGGCTCCCTTAATTATTGCAAAACAATGTGAAAAAAATCAAAAGATACTGGTTTCAGAGAAGCTGCTACTAAATATGTTAATTTCCTCATTTGGACAATAAAATAATCACCAGGTTCCACTGAACTAAAAATTCCTGTTGCTGCCTGTTGTCACCTTGTAAAACTCTCACTTCATTCACTGCTATTGAGCAATTCACTGCTATTTTAGAACAATAATTTTAGCTTCGTTACTCAAAAAGACCAAATTGTTATCTAAATATGCTACTGATTGAGTCACTTCTGGTCTTTGCCATAATTCACACCAATGTTTAAAAATTCTAATCATTATTAATTATAACCCAGATGCAAAATAATAATAACAGTTAACTTTTCTTGAGTGTTTTCTTGTGCCAGAAATTGTTGTTAGCAATTTATACATATTAACTAATTTAAACTTCCCAACCTAGTCTGATTGGATAGGTTTATTGTTATCATAAACCTCATTTTAGAGGTGAGACAAGGCATGCACAGAAAATTAATGCAATTTGCTCATGTTTTTTCACTAGTAAATATTATAGCCTGGATGGGAACTCAGACAGTCTGTCTCCTGGAGTCAGTCTCCTATTGACTGCAGAACACAGCAAAATGTAATTGCTACCCCCTCAATTTTCCCATGTGCCTTTTGCAGTAGTAGCAGACCCATGTTATACATTGTAGTTTAGCTATGCCAAATCAGGAGACTGTGCCTCCCAAATTCTTCTTGCCAAATAAAAAAAA
This sequence comes from Okapia johnstoni, assembly GCA_024291935.2. Lineage (NCBI taxonomy): Eukaryota > Metazoa > Chordata > Mammalia > Artiodactyla > Giraffidae > Okapia > Okapia johnstoni. The sequence continues at coordinate 8,478,307 of CM044325.1, read as the reverse complement.
AAAAAAATTCCTATCAAAAGTTATAGGTAGCATGCAGACAGTATAGACAATCTGGTTTGAGTAGACCTAATGAATAAATAGGAAAATTATAAAATCGATTTTGAATGTTTATTGTAGTTTTAGGGAAGTCCTCTTTTATTTTAATATTCATTGAAACAGTCCAAACACCTGAATACAAAAAGTTTAGGACAAAAAAGAGAAAAAAATTAGGAACTAAACATTAAGCTTGATGTTCAGTTGCCAAGTCATGTCCGACTCTTTGTGACCCCACGGACTGCAGCGCGCCAGGCCTCCCTGTCCCTCACCATCTCCTGGAGTTTGCCCAAGTTCATGTCCACTGAAGCTATTAAGAAGCAAATTTATTTTGCTTGTATCTGAATGAAATTGTTGTATCTGAATCAAAGAGTAAACACAAAACTTTGTCTAAAACACACAATAACTTCCAAGTTGGTTTTTAATTTTTAAATTCTGAGTAATTCCTTTTAATAACTATTTTAAAGGTAGCATATGATATATTTATTTTTTCATATTTAGAAACAGCCAAGTGTCCTTCTGGGAAGAATGAGATTGAGCTGTTTCTCATCTTTCTTTTATGCTTCAAATATAATCTTTCTTTTTCCCACCTCCATTCTAAATTAGCCTGTTCTTTTATCCATCTTATCAAACCCCTATTCTCTGCTTGCAAAGAAAAAGGAAAGCTAAACTGATACATTAATTCCTGGTCATGAAAAGGGGTATATTTACTGACCCTTCTTTATATACAATATAATTGCTTTATGTTTGTAAAGTCTAAAGAAGTGACAACAAGATCAGTCCTAGAATAATGAGTCCAATTAAATAAAACAAACCAAGTGAAAACAGCTGAAAATTTTAAAAAGCGGAAAAAGAACTTTTGAAGTTATTCTTTCTCCCTGATTTTGATTCATTTTCAATTTTCCAAAACAGAAAGAAAGAAGGAAGGGAGGAAAAGAGAACACAAAAAGCGCAAGGTCCACGGGCAGGGGGAGATGGTGGGTAGCAAGCTTTCCCACGTTTCTACTTTCTCATTTATGTCTTCATTTTTGGCTTTTCTGTTTCATTGTTCCCAGGCACTTGGGCTTTAATGGAGAAGCAAACTCAGTAACTCCATCAATCCAATGCCGCCTGTTACCTTTATAATCAGAGCCCACATGACAATTACTGTCACGTATATAATCAGTGTTCCTGAACACTCTCAATTACTATCACCGAGTGATAAGGCAGACATATGTTTTGTTTTACATTTTATGAGCTGGGCAATGGAAGTAAATTTACTATTTTGCACAATCAGATGCCATTTCATAATGTAATTAGTCAATTAATGAATAAATATTGCTGAGTATTTAACACGACTCCAGAGTGGGACATAGTCTTAAGGTCCAAGGCTAACTGAGTGGAGTATATTTCCTATTGATGTAGTAACCATAATTCTAAATTTTGCCTGAAATAAAGTAATTTATTACAAATGAAAATACATATCACCCGTGTAAGTTTTGGTTTAAATAAGGATTTCTACTTCTAAAAGAAAATTGGAAGATTACTGTAATAAAGTATCAAAAATATGGAAAGTATGTGTGTTGTGAACCTCCTGTATGTATCAAACACTGGTCTGACCTGCATAAATGCCCCTTTGGTGTATTAGACTGTTTGAAGTCAAGATCTACAGATGAATGTGGACGTTACAGGTACTGTATTTAGCAGAGGGCTGGTAACTAACTCATCAGAAACAGTCATTGGGAATTGCATTACACAAGCAAGGAAATGTTATGGGCACAATAAAATTTAGATTCAAATAAAACTCGTTCCTTGCACCCAAAATAAACACAAAATATCTTTCTAAATCACTGTTTCTGTGTGTCAACAAAATGCTTGAGAATCCATGGCCCTGACATCATTTCTATACCATTAGAACAATGCTCATCTTTTACAGTCTTTAAAACGGACTCCCTAGGCAGTTTTTCCTACTTAGAGACTCGCTGGTTCTCGAAGCAGTATCGCACAGTGAGGGTTAGGATTCGGAAACTGGAGTCTGAGCCTTCAAACCCCAGTGTGTCAATTACTCATTCCCGTAAATTTAACTTCTTTTAGTTTTGTCAGTTTTATCATCCGTAGAAAGGATCTGTGATAATAATGTTGTGTACCTCCCAACTATTTGTGTGAATCAAATTAGTTTATACATAGAAAGTGCTTAACACAGGAGTTAAGTCTAAATATAGTTTAGCGATTATTAAATGTATTGGGTAAAAGGAAACAGCCGAATATTGAGTGAGGGCTAGAAAGTGAAGGCTAAGAGAATAAAGAGAAAAAAAGCATAAAAAAGATTTTCTAAAGGTCAAAAGAGCTATTTCTTCAATCACTGGCCATATTTTGGTTTCTTAATACTACAGGTCTTGAGAAACACTCCCTAAGACAGCAAGATGAATGACCCCAGAGTGTTGAAAACAGACGCCTGGCGTCAGGAGTAAAAAAGGAACAGCTGGGTGTTTTCACTGAGGCGACAAGTTTGTTTGCACCATAAGGTATTTGACTTTAGCCTCATATTTTAAGCCCCATTTTATATATTTATTTAACAGATGAGAAGATTGTAGCACAAATTCACCTTTTGTGCTTTCTTTTACGTGAGTTTCCTAAGCCATAATATTACATATAACTACCCATCAGCGTTTGCCCGTATAGTGTCATTATCAGTGACTGACATCTGATGAAACGGGTCCTATCAAATTGTTTCCTATGATGTACCTCATAAGTATAACCAATTTCCTGAACATGACCAAGAAGAAACCAGTTCTAAGGAACAAAGTGGACAGCAAGTACATATTTATCATCAACTTTTCTTCAAAGACATAGATACCTGTAAAGATGGAAGATACCCCTTGGAAAGATAGCCCTTCCATTCCACACTCCAGGGAATCTACACCATGGTCATGACAGCCAAATTATTTCACAAATGATGAAATTCATCAGCTGCCCCTTTTTGGGAAACTGGTGCCCACCCTTAAATTATGAATGTGGTTGAGCACATTTGTGGGTAACATTCCATGAACTTGTCTGGTGTCCCATACTCTTGATCTTAAAGTCAAGTCTACTTCCTCCCAGTCAAACCCACATGCCCTGAACGCATTCACAACACAGCAATAGACAGAGTGGCCTCTTGCAACCATCTTTCTGAAAAGCTACCAAACTATACTAACAATAAAGGCACTCATTTTCAAAAACTCAGTATTTGCCCTTACTCTTTTTTTTTAAACAAGAGGATTTTAATGCAGGGAGTTTGTTTGCTTGTTTGTTTGTTTTTTACCGAGGTGAAGAGGAGCTGGAAAGCCAAAGGCAGAACAATGAGGTTGCCCAGAAAATGATAACAACCGGAAATGTCTACTGCCCTCTAATAGAGAGACAAGGCAGGAGGTTCACAAACAGCCTAGGGGCTGATATCTGTTGTTGGAAGTTGGAGCCCTGAAGGGTTGAACCACCAGGGAGTTGCAGCTGCTTCTGGAGGGGCCACCTGGTCAGAAACGGGGAATAAACACCCAAGCTTCTTCCCTCCTCCCACCACGCATCTCCAGACAGTGATTCCCATCAGCCAAAGCCAGCTGACATGCGAGCCAGGGAAATTCAGAGTGCAGGGGTCTAAGAATTCTTAGCTCTAAGGAGAGGATTTCCCCCAGAGTGAAGAAAAGATAATATAGGGAAAAAAAAACATTATTTGACACAAGGTTCATGCTTCAGCCTCTAACAACTTACCAAACTGGTCTTCGGTATCCTGTCTGATATTGTAGTAAGCACAGATATTTAGTATCTAAATGTTTGCTAATAGAACTTTTCATTCTCTTTGCCCTGACTTAACGTAGAAGGCTGGAAGGACAAAAGAAAGGAAAGCCAAGGTGTGCTTTGAATGTCTCTGTTCTGAGGCATCTGTTTCTTCACATATTCAGTCTCATAGGACATGGTTTTAGCACCTTTAAATTCATTTAGTCTGCAGATACTTTACCAAGTTAAACCAATGACTGAGTTATGAGTCAAGATACCTAGGGCAGGAGAAATGTCCATAGTCTCTCTCACAGTTGGAAATATAATACCAATAAAAATCATTTGGAATCTCAAAGAACCACAAATTTCTGCATAGTCAAAGCTAAAGTTTTTCCAATAGTTATGTACAGATGTGAGAGTTGGACCACAAAGAAGACTGAGCACCAAAGAATTGATACCTTTGAATTGTGGTGCCGGAGAAGACTCTGGAGAGTTCCTTGGACTGCAAGGAGATCAAACCAGTTAATCCTAAAGGAAATCAACCCCAAATATGCATTGGAAGGACTGACGCTAAAGCTGAAGCTCTAATAATTTGGCCACCTGATGCCAAGAGCCAACTCACTGGAGAAGATCCTGATGCTGGGAAAGATTGAAGGCAAAAGGAGAAGAGAGTGGCAGAGGATGAGATTGTTACCTAGCATCACTAACTTAATGGACATGAACTTGAGCAAACTCAGGGAGATAGTGGAGGAGAGGAAAGCCTGGTGTGCTGCAGTCCATGGGGTCACAGAGTTGGACATGACTTAGTGACTGAACAACAACAAAAAGGCCCAAATAAAGGTCAATTTCTTTTCTTCCTCTGGAGCTAGGAAAGAGATATCTCTTTTTCATGAAATATTAAAAAAAAAAAAAAAAAGGAATTTGTACAGCATTATTTATCTTATAGTCCCTGCAATTAGGAATCTCAGTTAGTGGAGAGATACCTTGGTTCAGAGAAGCATGGGCTCTGCCATTTAGAAGACTAAGTGTTCCATGCAAACCTTTTCCTTTCAGACATCATTTTGCAGGAGAATGAACTCGCCCCATCTCCCCTCTACACTGTGAGCTCCTGGAAGCCAAAGACCAGGTTTGACTGTCTATTTCACTCTCTTTCTCTAGTTATTAGCACAGGTCCCTAATTTCAACAAATGAGTCAATTAATTAATTGATTCAAGAAGTTCTTAAATCTTTTCTGAACAGTCCCACTCATATCATATGATCCTTTGTTAGTATTTCCTAAGGATCTGATACGACAATTACTGAATAACTAAAATCTTCTAGAACAGTCCAAATTTTGAATATTCTACATACCGTTATGGCAAATGCCAGAAAAGATGTCTCAATCTCTGGCTTGAGAAATATCAATGCAGTGGATGAACTTTACACAACTGGGGCAGAAAACTGTGAAACTTCAAGACCCTCCGCTCAGCTCTAGTGTATTAATCAACATGACACAAAGTACGGAGTATAACTTCTGGAATCTAAAGGTCTTGTGTTCAAATCCTCATTCTATTCTTTACTAGAGGTTTTCCAATTTTCCAAGAGTCTTTTTTTTTTTTTTTTTTAATATTTATTTGATTGCTTTTGATCTTAGTTGCAGCATGTGGGATCTTCAGCTGCAACATGTGGGATCCAGTTCCCCAAACAGGGATCGAAACTGGGCCCCCTGCATTGGAAACATGGAGTCTTAGATACGGGACCACCAGGGTATTTCCTCCATGATTTCTTTTTCCTTTAGAAAGCACTGTTCAGTCAGAATTTTACATGGAAAGCAGATACATATAGCAGATCAAGTGTGAACTTTCCTCTTGGGAGCAGGATGAAAGACCTACACGTCAACCCATTTGGTTTTCCCTCTATCACGCCTAACTCACCGCCCTGTGTCCCACTGCATTCACAAACACCAAGCTCTATGGAACAAAGGTGGGAAACCACTGATTTTGTCTTTCAGAATTTAAGTTTCATCATCTCTAAATTAGGAATGATAATACTTATCCGAATCAAGCAAGCGTGTTTATCACCAAAAAAATTGCACAGACGCAGCACTGATTTAGTGTTTCATCTTCAGATAATATCTTACTCTTGGAAGCTTTTTCCTAGTTGGGGAGAATGAATTTGTGAACAGTCTAAGTTTCCAACTTAAGTCCTGGCTCCTCACATTTTCTCCAAATTCTGCTTGGAAATGAAACAATGTTTTCTTTTATGTTATTTCTCTCTTTCTGAGCTTGACATACAGAGCTAAACATTTCAAGCTGAAGGGAATCTGACTTCAGTTTTTAATGTAAAATGGACCTTTAGTATAAGAGATGAGTGAAATGGATGGGGGCCATCTTTACAAATAATCAACTCAAGGCGGATCCAAGATGACCCCAGGCAGCAGTTTCATCAATTGGTTGACAGGTAAAAAACAGAGATCACCAGTTTTATAGCCTTCCATAGCAGTTTGAAGTATTTCCAGCCTTTGCTAACAGTTCTTCACCAGCCACTTCTTGCCAACCCATCTTAAAACCAATGAAACATCTTTTCCATTTTTGTAACCTACTACACAAGTTATGCTACTAATTTCTATGTCAATTATTTTATTGCTACATGAAAAACCACCCCAGAAGCAAAAGGTAAAACAACTGTCAATAATTTGTATTTGCTTATGATTCTGGGTTAGTGATTCAGGTTGTGTTCAGTGAGATGATTTTTTTTATTGCTAGTTTCAACAGTGTACTTTATAAACTTGTACTTAGAAACTGACTCAGTTGTGATCACATGATCTACAATGGCCACAGGCATGTGCCTGGGCTTTGCCAACTGTCAGCTACAGCATCTCTGTTCTCTTCATTTCCAAGTGTCTAAGCCAGGATCATTACCATCTTGGTCACAGTGTTCCCACTACCAATAAAAGTGGCTAAGCCCCAGTGTGCAGACACCTCTGCTTGTGTAGCATTTGCTACTCTTGGCAAAATTCAAGCATAGATCCAAAGGTTGATGACATACATTTCTTCTCTTGATAGGGAGTATGCCAAAGCCAAACTGAAAAGGTTCATGTATGCAATGTCAGTGTGTGCTTAGTCACTCAGTCATGTCTGACTCTTTGTGACTCAATGGACTGTAGCCTCTTGGGCTCCTCTGTTCAAGCAGATTCTTCAGGCAATAATACTGGAATGGGTTGCCATGCCTTCCTCCAGGGGATCGAATCCAGGTCTCCTGCATTACAGGTGGATTCTTTACCATCTGAACCACCAGGGAAGCCCAGGCATACAAGGATGGGAAGAATTACTGAAGCTCTTTTTGAAACAGTCTAACACAGATTTATTACAATCAATTGTGAGCTGTTTTTTTGAAAATCTATATTTATCCTGATAATCAAGTAAGGAAGATTAGGAAAGTCTTATTTTAAAAAATAAGCAATAATGAATTCAAAGTTTTTCCAGAATTGTTTCTCAATCACTTGAATTTAGAAATACTTTTTCACAAGTGAGAAAGGAATGTGGAGTTGTATCTTCTGTCTTGAGAAGTATTTATTATCCTTGGGTTTCTTGATGGAAGGCCAAAATATTCTTGAAAGAATATTGACAGCTCACAATTTCGTGAGAGATGAGAGAATCAGACTTTAAAACTTGTAGGAAGAGAGGTAGCTAAAAAGAATATGAAGCAAAAAACCTAACAGTGGTCTATTAGTGGATATCGTGTGGCCTCCACTAGGACACAATGAAATCTCAAGCATTTTGAGTATTTTTGCCTCTCTACTTCAGCTTTAATTTCTAGAAAGTAATAATCTGAAATAGCCTACATTTATCATATACTGTTTTTTACTCAGCTGAGGGCCAGGTAACTGGATATGGTCTTCATGAACTGGGTCCAGTAAGAACTAGATATTGCATCAAAAGGTGACTATGGTCTCACGGGGAAATAAACAGATGCTGGCAACCAGTAAGTGGCAAAAGTTCACTTACTCTATCTGATGAAGATTGTTATGCCTACAATAGAGGTATCTGACAAGTCAGTCCCAAAGTGGCAAGCAGAAGTTTCATAATCATGTGCTTAAATTATTGAAATGTCGATGATAAGTCAATTTCAGGGACAAGAGAATATTCATTTTCCTTCTGGATCAACACTGAAGACTTTACTGGGCATACACTTTGGGAAAACTGCAATTCAAAAAGACACGTGTACTCAAAAATTCATAACAGCACTGTTTACAATAGCCAGGACACGGAAGCAACCTAATGTCCATCAACAGATGAATAGATAAAGAAGTTGTGGTACATATATACAACACAATATTACTCAGCCATAAAAAAAGGAATGTGTTTGAGTCAGTTGAAAAGAAGTTAGATGAGATGAGGTGAAGTGAAATGAGGATAAACCTAGAGCCTGTTATACAGAGTGAAGTAAGCCAGAAAGAGAAAAACAGATATCATATATCAACACAAACATATGGAATCTGGAAAAATGATACTGATGAACCTATTTGCAGGGCAGGGGTAGAAGCACAGACATAGAGGATGGACTTGTAGACACAGTGGGGGAAGGAGAGGGTGGGACCAATTGGGAGAGCGGCATTGACATATGTACACTACCTTGGGTATAACATACAGCTAGTGGGAAGTCGCTGTATAGGACAGAGAGCTCAGCTGGGTGCTCTGTAATGACCCAGAGGGGTGGGATGAGGAGTGGGGGAGGCTCAGGAGGCAGGGGATATATGTATACTCATGGCCAATTCACATTGTTGTACAGCAGAGACTAACACAACGCTGTAAAGCAATTATCCTCTAATCAAAAATAAATTGAAAAATAAATAAAAGAGAAAAAACATTGAAGACTTTCAGTCTTGGCATGGAGGATGTAATTCGATTGAGCAGAACCACTGAAAACCCTTCTTTTTTAATGGTAAGTTCTCTGGACACTCTTCTATCTTGTGGGGTTCCTGACACTCAGGAAAGGGAAAAAGGCAAAGCCTCACCAGACCTGATGAATCGTCACAGTGTCTCTTGGAGTTTCATCCTCGCATGCCTGTGTTCACTGCCCTCCCAGCAAACTCTGCAGGGCTGAGGTCATAACTCCACCTCCAGCTGCGGCTGTCTGGTGTGTGGTGGTTTGGAATCTGATGACTCAAAGCCATCATCCCAGGTAGCAGCCGGCTGCCTTTGGATTTCTCTCCTCTCCTAATGTTCCATTAACCTCTCACAGCTGGTCTCCCTTTGCACCATCAGCACTTTGGCCGATCTCTCCCCTTCTGGCAGGGAGGCTCATCATTAATACATCCTCCCCCTGCTTCCTCTCCTCGAGGCCTACCAGTGCTCTCTATCACTGCCTGCTGTGCCAGAGGCAATCCATCCTGCTGCCTGCTCAGCATCAGCTTCGTTAGGTTTCAGCACTGTTGGCCCCTAAGGCAATGTGGGTCCAGGACCATTAGATACTGGGTTGGAAGCAATGTTAGGGCACCTACTTGTGTAAGAACGGGAACTCTAGGAGAGTTGAGCCCTCATTCTCTTACTGACCTGCTAGCACACTCTTGTTCAGACTCCAATATCTGTAAGTGGATGCTCTCTTGCCTGGCTATAGCTCAAATTAACTACAACAATAAAAATCATAGCAACAATGGTTAATACAATCATAATTAAAAACACTATCATTATAATAACACTGGTCAGTTTCATGTAGAGGGTGTTAACTGTGCTAAAACTGTGTCAAATGCTACACTCTCTGATTAAATTCTAACAGCGTCTCTGTGAGTTAGGTAATGATGGTAAGGCTATACCAGGTCACAGGAAGTTTGATAAAGCTGCCCAAGGCCATCCCACTGGTAGGAAAAAAGCTTGTACTTGATCCTGACTTCTCTATTTTCTTTAAAGCTTGAGCTTTTAAACATTGTGCATACTAATAGAATACCTACCAGCTTGGGATTTTATCTGTATCAACATTTCAAAACTAAATATCGTCTAGTATTCAAACCATTAGAAAGGTTGATAGAAATGAATTTGGTCTACTTAAATATACAGTGCATTTAGTTTGTATGGATTTAAAAATAAAACATCAAAAGAATTTCCAAGTGTAGTTCTTCAGATAACCAAGGACATTTCCTCCCTCTCTCCTATTTTTAAGGGCAATGTAATGGGAAAGGTGTGAGAGGCACTGATGTTTTATGACTTTTTGATTAATAATTACTTTCCTCATCAGAATAAGTTAGAGTGTAACTTGCAAGAAAACTAGGTCATGCCTGCTTACTTGTCCCAGTGCTTAGGATAGTATCTGGCATCCTGTGGATGCTCACAGCTGTTTAATGAATAAGGAAAGAAAAGGAAAAAGAAAAAGAATGATGGAAAGAAAGAAGCATCTCCAGTGATGACAGCACCATTCCTATCAACAATCAGTACAGACAGTTCACATCCATGCTGGCAGTTTCCCCATAACTTCATCTGAGGGCATTATTTCGACTTAGGAGTATTTGTCCCTTATGCTGAGCAGTTCAGAAGGTCCAGGGAGTTAAGCCCCCAAGAAGTTCTCTCATTGAGTAATTCAAGTTTGTGGATAAATAACCCAATTTCTTAACCCCTCAGTAGGTGATTCTGAGTGAAAGGAAGAAAGAAAGGAAGTAGGAAGTGCAATGGAATAAAGAAGAAAAATAATCAAAGAGAGAAAGAGTATAAATGAAGAAATAGGAAAAAAGAAGAAAAAAAAAAAGAGCCAACAGGAGGAATGGAAACAAGGAAGAAGGGAAGGAGGTAAAGAGAAACAGGGGGGAAAATGGAAAAAAGACGAAGGAAGCAGAAGGAGGGAAGTGAAAGAGTGAAAAAAGAAAGCATGAGAGGGCCAGAAGAATATTAGGAGGAAGAAACCACGGAGCAAGTGAGAAAGGAAGATTTACTTTAAAAAGAAAAAAAAAGGTAGCAGAAGAAACGGGAATTTAGAGATGCGGATGGCGGGGAGACACAGAGGACGCTGTAAAAATAATTTCCTAAACAAACTGACACATGGTCGTGCTTCTCTTCCATGGTGCAAAAGAACATTTCCTCATGTCTGATTACAATGCCTGGTTCAGTATAAAAGCTCATATCACAGATTATAGCAGCAGGGGCTCGTGTATCTCCTGAAGGGCTGTTTTGCCTGTCTTCCTGTGCACATGCCATGCATCCCCTATTCATGCATATGCCTTGGGTTCTTTGGTTGTTCCCCATGAAAGACAAGCTTGAGAAATACAGAGTGGGGCAGCTGTAGGTTAGGCCACCTTGAGCATCTCAGGACATTTCAGGAGTCTGGGGACAGATGTATGATGCATTCCCTGGATCAAGGAGAACTTATAAGTCAGAAACAAATTTACTGAACAAGACAAATGCCTATCATTGGCATGTCATTTCCACTGTGGTTTAATGCATTCCTATTTATGAGTGAGAAACTTTTTCTGTCACAATATAATTATTTATAGCCCAGTCATTGAGAAAATTATTCATTTTTTCTTTTAAATATTTTCCATTTTAAGTAATTTTTTTTTCCCTCTAGACTGAACAGATTGACCCAACCTCAAAGATGGTGACAGGAATCAAGAATCTGTAGTTTACAGTCAGCTCTGTCACCAGTTAGGAACATAGCCTGATGAGCTATTTCATCCCCTACATCTTGCTCCAGAGGAGTTTGGATAAATTCATTAGTATTCCAAGCGGGCTTTGTAGAACACCTTCCTGATCTCCAAGAACTGGGGAGACAGGGAGGGAGCCAGACCCTCTGGCCGTGTCTCATCTAAAACAGTCCTGAGACTTCCCTGATGGTCCAGTGGCTAAGACTCTGCACTTCCAATGCAGGGGGCCTGGGTTTGATCCCTAGATCCCGCATGCCACAACTAAGAGCTCCAAGGCCACAGTGAAGAGCCAGTTAAACCAAATAAATTTTTAAGAAAGAAAATAAAAGTAAAGCAGTCCTGATGATTGATTTCACCATGTTGAGGTTCAAAGGAGCTTTCCTTCAAAGGAAAATTTCCATGAAAAATATGAATAATGTTAACATTAACACATTAATTACAAAGTAATAATATTAAACATGTTTAAAGTCCTTTTCAAGTCTTCTTCTATCAATCAATTCAAATTCTATAAAGAAGCAAATAAAGCAAGATAAACATCCTGTAAAAAACAGTTTAAGGCACAAATGGCATTTTCTTTCAATGGAAGTGGACAGAATTATTCTAAAGCAAAAATGCAAGAATGTATTAAATTATAGAGACATTTGTAGGGACACCTGGCAAATGTGTTTCTGTGGGTCTGTTTACTCTTAAAATCTTTTGTCAATTTCCCCCCTGCAGACTACAAGCAGGGCTGCCAAGCTCTCTGAGAAGCTCTGCAAAGGCATGTCTTTGGAAAGGCAGTTTAGGGGATGTACCGTCTCCCCATCCCGTGCTCTTATCAAAATGTCAGAGAGGCACCCATGCTGAGACGATTTCTCTCCCTTCCACATGCATCAGCCCTCAGTCTGCGGATTAGATGGCTATCACGGAGACGGAAAGCAAGCTGAAAAAGACATTAAAATATTTCTTGCCTTAAGTCCCCTTTGTGTTTTGTCCAGGCCAGAAGGGAAGTCAAAACTGCTTCTCTCCAGGGTTGGCAATTTCCAAGAGATCAAGCCGAGTGTGGGGTAAGGAGCAAGCAGCTTCTTGGGGCCGCTCACGCTCCAGCTGTTTTCTTGATTTGTCTATGAAAGAATCAGGAAAAGGTGAAAGGTATTAAGGAGATGAACTGCAAGGGTGGCAGGTGGGAACTCCTTGCTAAATTGTAACTCCAAATTGATTTAAGAAAAGGTCCCTGGGTAGGAGCAGCAATTATGTGAACATGGAAGAATTCCTGGATACTTCTGAAGGCCATCAAATACTTCGCCACTTCTATGACTCCGAGGGACAGAAGACTGTGTTTTGTTTGTTCAGAAGTTTACAGTCACAGCTCCTTACCTCAGGCTTCAAGTCACACCTGCAGACAAGACATATTCTGGGACTCTCAGGCTCCCTCAGATCATCTGAAGTAGATGAAAAAGTTCCTCCGCAAAAATAGAAAGCTGTTTGTTTGCAAGTAGACTGTTCTTATCAAGATAATTCTACTAAATGTTTATTCTTTAAAAGTAATTCTGTAATATGGATCCTGTTCTGTAGAAAGAAGATGAAGAACCTTATAGTAAAATAATCATCAATTAGAAATCCTGGCTTTTTCTCTTACTAGCTGGGTGATCATAGGCAAGTTACTTCATCTGTTTTCTCATCTGTGCGTGCTAAGTCACTTCATTCACATACCACTCTTTGCGATCCCATAGACTGTAGCCCGCCAGGCTCCTCTGTCCGTGGGATTCTCCAGGCAAGAATACTGGAGTGGGTTGACATTTCCTATTCCAGGGGATCTTACCAACCCAGGGATTGAACCCACGTCTCCTGTGACTCCTGCATTGGCAGAGAGATTCTTTACCAATGGTGGATCAGGAGAGATGTCACTCTTCTGGCTTAATTTGAAACAGGATAGTTCTGAAGCTGACAATTTTACGAAAGAACAGAGTAGAATGAAAAAAAGAGAGAAGGAATTAAACAGCCCATTTTATATGAGTCATCCCCCTCAAACGAAGAAGGTAAATGAGTTTACCCAGGAGGACTCTTGGGAAAATCAGCATTTTGCAAACGTCTGCATTGAAAACTGCTTGAAATTCTAAAAACACCTATCTGTTGTTTTACCAAAGGGAAAATATGTCACAATCCATGACAAGAATTAGAAATACCTCTGAATATGCCATAGAGAAAACAGTTATTTACTCAGCTGAAATAGCTCAATAACTTTATTGCTTAGAAAATGATTGTTTCTTCTCTGTAGAAATGATTTTCCCATTCTTGAAAGATATCCTAGGAACTGACTCAGTTTCTTTCAGGTAATCCTAAGTGAGATCTGAGTTTACCAAAAATGAGTCGGCAAGTCACCTTGAGAAGGGGCATGTTGAATTGAGTTAATAAACATTATTCATACATTCTGTTTTAAAATCAAATCACCAAATATGCTGTTAGGCTTTTGTAATGGAGAACTGTAAAAGTAATAATGAAGTCCATGCATTATTTAAATATCAAATATAACACTGTAAACAATGCTATTGAGATACTGGATACAAACAAATGCAAAATGTCAAATATAGGAGTATAATTCAAAAGAAAGTTAACGTATACACGCTGAATGCAATATATATGTATTCGTATATAATTAAGATAAATATTAAATTACCAAGTAAATTATCCAGAAGGTAGAGGTCACATTAGGATTTAAAGATGAGGGAACACTTTATAAAGGAAGTATTATTTTACTTTGTATCTGGAAAAGCGGGTGTAATTGTGTAAACTTGTAGAGAAATTTAAAAAAAGCATCTTTGTTTACTGGGTTTGCTGGAGTAAAACTGTGAAGGCCAAAAAAAATGTGAGATAGGTGTAAGGACAGGAAATGGTAAACAGATTTGACCTTTGACATCTGGTAATGACATAAGTATGCTGGATGTCTGGCTAAGGTTTGTAGACTTTATCATGTATGCATTCCAGAGCCCAGGAAGGTTTTCCGATCAGGAAGAGAAGTAGAGTTGGAGGAATAACATGACAAAAGTGCAGAAAATAAGTTGGAGAAGAGAATGAATGGGGTTAGGACAAGCAGCTATCAATTCCTTTCAAGAGGTTTGGCTTAAGACACAACTCAAACAATATTCCAGTATTTCAGATTTCCAATTATGACTGGCAGTATTTATATGAGGTGGGGAACCTTATGCAAACTGATGTTAGCTGGGCTATCAAAAGACATGGCTCCCTCTTTCTACCCAGCTACTGAAGGATAAAATGATCTCTTTCCGTAGTCAGTGCAAGAACACTGAAGAGTTCTGACCACTGCTAATGTGTCCTAGATGCCCTGATGGCTCACATAGTAAAGAATCTTCCTGCAGTGCAGGAAACCTTAGTTTATTCCCTGGGTCAGGAAGATCCCCAGGAGGAGGGCACAGCAACCCACTCCAGTATTCTTGCCTGGAGAATCCCATGGACAGAGGAGCCTGGTGGGCTACAGTCCATGCAGTCACAAGAGCTGGACATGACTGACTAACACACAGTGTATCCTAAATGTCTATCTTTCTGAGTAAACTGCTTTACCTTCCCGTGTGTCAGTTTCCCACTTTATAAAGCTGATTTAGTAATAGTTCAACTACTTCCAGTACTCTTGCCTGGAGAATCCCATGGGCGGAGGAGCCTGGTAGGCTGCAGTCCATGGGGTCGCTAAGAGTCAGACACGACTGAGTGACTTCACTTTCACTTTTCACTTTCATGCATTGGATAAGGAAATGGCAACCCACTCCAGTGTTCTTGCCTGGATAATCCCAGGGACGGGGGAGCCTGGTGGGCTGCCGTCTCTGGGGTCGCACAGAGTCGGACATGACTGAAGTAACTTAGCAGCAGCAACTACTGTAGGAAAAGTTTAAATTAGTTCATCTATGTAAATAAAGCAAACAGAATAGCACCAGGTACATAGTAGATGCTGTATGTGTTTGAGCTATTTTTATTATTTATTGCAGATGATGCAACTTTAATGGCAGAAAGGGAAGAAGAACTAAAGAGCCTTTTGATGAAGGTGAAAGAGGAGAGTCAAAAAGCTGGTTTAAAACTCAACATTCAAAAAACAAAAGTCATGGCATCTGATCTCATCACTTCATGGCAAATAGATGGGGAAAAAGTGGAAACAGTGACAGATTTTATTTTCTTGGGCTCCAAAATCACTGGAGACTGTGATTACAACCATGAAATTAAAAGTTGCTTGCTCCTTGGGAGAAACGCCATGACAAACCTAGACAGTTTATTATAAAGCAGAGATATCACTTTGCCAACAAAGGTCCATATAGTCAAAGCTATTGTTTTTCCTGCATTCATGTATGGATGTGAGAGTTGGACTATAAAAAAAGCTGAGCGCCGAAGAATTGATGCTTTTGAACTGTGGTGTTGGAGAAGACTCTTGAGAGTCCCTTGGACTGCAAGGAGATCAAACCAGTCAATTCTAAAGGACATCAATCCTGAATATTCACTGGAAGGACAGATGGTGAAGCTCTAATACTTTGGCCATCTGATGTGAAGAACTGACTCATTGGAAAAGACCGTGATGCTGGGAAAGATTGAAGACAGGAGGAGAAGGGGACAACAGAGGATAAGATGGTTGGATGGCATCACCGACTTGATGGACATGAGTTTGAGCAAGCTCTGGGACTTGGTGATGGACATGGAAGCCTGGCGTGCTGTAGTCCATGGGGTCGCAGAGTCAGACATGACTGAGTGACTGAGCTGAATTGATGACTACCTTTAAAGTCCAAACCATATGTGATGCAAGTGTTATGCTTCAGGGCATGATGTAGAAAATAATCACTGGCATTATTTCTTATTGCCCCAAATAGGAATTTTTTTCAATGGATTTTATCTTTTCTTATAAATTTTACCTACTAGTTAATAGGGTCGGAGAAGGCAATGGCACCCCACTCCAGTACTCTTGCCTGGAAAATCCCATGGACAGAGGAGCCTGGTAGGCTAGCTACAGTCCATGGGGTCGCTAAGAGTCGGACACGACTGAGCGACTTCACTTTCACTTTTCCCTTTCATGCACTGGAGGAGGAAATGGCAACCCACTCCAGTATTCTTGCTTGGAGAATCCCGGGGACGGCAGAGCCTGGTGGTCTGCGGTCTATGGGGTCACACAGAGTTGGACACAACTGAAGAGACTTAGCATTGCATAGCATAGTTATTAGGGTGATGAAACAATATTTGACAGTCTCTTTCCTCCACCTATGGGCTTCCCAAGTGGTGCTAGTGGTAAAGAACTCACTTGCCAATGCAGGAGACGTAACAGACATGAGTTCAATCCTTGGGTTGGGAAGATACCCTGGAGAAGGGCACAGCAACCCACTCCAGTATTCTTGCCTGAAAAACCCCATAGATAGAGGAGCCTGATGGGCTACAGACCATGGGATCACAGACAGTCAGACAGAGGCTGAAGCAACTTAACACACATCGTCCAGCTATGAGAATATTTTGTTTCCTCCTATGTTTTCTCTTCAGCAAAAGTAATTTAAAGAGACTATCTATCCATACATCTAAAAGGTATTGGTTGAAATGGAAACATGAAAAAGAAAGTGAAACTGTTAGCTACTCAGTCGTGTCCATCTATTTGTCACCCCATGGACCATAGCCTGCCAGGCTCCTCTGTCCATGGGATTCTCCAGGCAAGAATACTGGAGTGGGTTGCCATGCCCTCCTCCAGGGTATCTTTCTGACCCAGGGATTGAACCCGGGTCTTTAAAGCCAAAACAATTTAAAGAGAATATCTATTCATTTATCCAAAATGTGTTGGTTGAAATGGAAATATACATATTAATAAAGGAGGGACTGAGGGACTCTAATATATGGCCCTTAATACTTCTAATTGGAGTTTATCTAATACTGTGTCCTTTCCCTTTGCCAATAATGGACAACCATGAAAAATCCATAAGTATTCTTAATTTTGGCCACTTCTCTTCATATAAAGAAGATAAGAAGGTAGCTCTGCTCATTGGGAATATTTCCCATCTCTGCTGTCTTTAAGGACTACTCTATGTGAGACTGTAACACAGAGACCATCAATTTTTGGCTCATGCAATATACCCATACATAAATCAAGTTCAGAATTTTTGGCTCATACAATATTGAATCAAGCTCTTTTTCTTCCTCCTCCTTCAAAGAGAATCCTCTATGACCAATAGGTTTGAGCTGTGCGAGCAATAGCGCTGTGACCGCGGAGACACTATATTGTTCTGAGCCAACTTTTTGTGTACCTGCCTGTGTTACTGACCAGCTCTTGGACAATCCTGGCCCTACCAATTTCATCTTATCATATGGTCTCTCTCAGCTGATAGAACTAAAAACTACAAAACATTTATGGGAAATTTTTTTTTAATTTGGAAAGACATCCATTTTCATTAACTGAAAGATTAGATTTTTGTTAAAATGACCATATTATCCAAAGTGATCTATAAAATCAGTCAATGCCTATCAAAATCCCAGTGGCATTTTTTTTTTTAATAGAAATAGAAAAACAGTCCAAAAATTCATGTGACACCACAAAGAACCCAACATAGCCCAACCAATCTTAGGAGGGAAGAGTAAAGCTGCAATCACCACCCTTTCTGGTTACAAAATATATTACAAAGCAACAGTAATTATAAGAGTGTGATACTGGCATAAACACAGGTCTATAGACTGACAAAACAGAATAGAAAGTCCAGAAATAAAACCGCACATAAAAAATCAACTGATCTTTGACAAGGTTGCCAAGAATATACAGCATTGAAATGATAGTCTCTTCTACAAATGGTGTTGGTAAAACTGGATGTCCATATGGGCTGCTTTTTTCTTAAGGTGCATAATTCTTTGTTGGAGATGACATGGAATTTTTTTCAGCTTATATCATAATTCTCATCAGAGGTCGAGCTATAAATGTATCATGTTTTTCCTACCACAGGTAATTTTTGTACCAAAGGGTTTGCTCAGCTGTATGACCCAAGCCACTAGTATATATGCACTGAAATCTTGTTACCCTATACGAAACATAATTGTTTTTCTAGAAATATGCTATTTCTAGAAGCTGAAGATAATACCAAACATTATGCTTTCTTCTTATTTTTGAGGTTAAGAGAAACAATAATTTGTCCTTCATTTTGGATGAGATTTCCTGACATAATTTCCAAATTTTCATAGGCTTTATTTCCTACCTTCCAGATCCAGTATTCATACCAAGGCCCACAATCTACTTGACATTTCCTGCTCATATAATTTGATTATTGTTATGCTATTGATTTACTGAGTCAAGGTAGGTTTATGTGGAATAATCACATAGTCAAAGTCCCTTTAAACTGTAACAGCACAGAGGGTGAGAATGTCAACATAACCCCGGTGAAGTGAAAGTTGCTCAGCTGTGTCCAACTCTTTGCGACCTCATGGACTATACAGTCCATGGAATTCTCCAGGCCAGAATACTGGAGTGGGTAGCCTCTCCCTTCTCCAGCAGGTCTTCCCAACCCAGGAGTTCAACCAGGGTCTCCTGCATTGCAGGCAGATTCTTTACCAACTGAGCTATCAGGGAAGTTCATAGCTTCCTTGTCATAACCCTGGACAAGAATATAAATGTAGATTGTTGTCTGTCTTCTATGATGGTAAACTGCTTTTTGCCCCCTTTTCAGTAGAAATGGAAAAGAACGTGGCTGCCAATCAATGACTATATTTGTCTAAGACCATGCTAACCTCTTTCGGTTAGCATTCCATATTTGATGTAGCAGCTGCAATAAGAGGTGCTGTTTGATTGACCTTGGAGGAAATCTACTTTCATACTCTAAGACTAGAGAGGGGGCAATTTCAGAGGATTTCACTTGACTTTCCTTACTATAATAACTCTTAGTCCATAGGTCAGGGAATAATATAAATGTGTAAATTATCAAATATGTCCATTCCAACTGACCTTTGGACACTGGGAAATAACCATAGACCTAGTGGATCACTGTGAGCTGGATATAGATAAAGATTCCATTTATTACCTCACTCACTCTAATAGTATCAGTGAATAGCATCTGGGTGTAACTGCAAACTCAGCCCCTGTATCCAACAGTCCTTACATTGTCTGGTCATTCTCTGTTCCTCAGTGTATGATTTTAGTTACTGAAAAAGGAGAGCAAGTCATTATTGAGCACATTTGGTGTTGCAGATTCTTTCTTCCTGATGAGACAGCTTCAGCTTCAAAAACTGGGCTCTAGATCTGAAAAGTGGCTTAGACCATGAAACCAGTCAAAGGATCTCTGATTTCTGTTATTTTAGGGTTCTGTCATCTCTGCTGGTATCAAAGAACCCAGTTTTGTTACACAAAGCATCTTCTTCTATTATGTCCAACTTGGAGAAGAGAGTCAACACTGATTTTATTACCCATTGCCTGTGCATTAGTTTTTCCAATAAACTTTAATCTAAATTTTACTTTTTTATTGTCTTTACATTTTTGTGAGAACACTAAAGTTTTACTCTCTGAGCAAAATGTCAATTACATGATACAGCATTATCAGCTATAGTCACCAAACATTAGATCCTCAGGCATTATTCCTATTATAACTGAAAGTTTGCACCCCTTTATCAGCTTCTCCCTACTTGACTCACCCTCTCACCAGTCCCAGCAAATACTTTTCTACCCTGTTTCTATCTATGAGTTCAACATTTTTTCTCTTTTTTTTTTAAATTCCATGTGTAAGTGATACCATAAAGTACATGTAGTATTTGTCTGGCTTATTTCACCTAGCATAAGGCCCTCCAGATTATCCATGTTGTTGAAAATGGCAGGATTTACATCTTTTATAAGGCCAAACAATATTCCATTGTGTGGATATTATGCTTATTATGTTATATTAATCCATATATAGGTATATGTATAAATTATATATAATATGTGTATGTGTATATATATATACACACACACACACACACACACACACACACACACACACACATTCTACTGCTGTGATACATCAGCAAATACAGATATTTCTCTCAGATAATTATTTCATTTATTTTGGATATTTATTCAGAAGTGGGGTGCTAGATCATATGATAGTTCTATATTTTATTTCATTAAGAAATCTCCATCAGTTCAGTTTAGTCAGTGACTAAGTCATGTCTAACTCTGTGACCCCATGGATGACAGCACACCACGCCTCCCCGTCCATCACCAACTCCCTGAGCTTGCTCAAACTCATGTCCATAGAGTCGGTGATCCCATCCAACCATCTCATCCTCTGTCATCCCCTTCTCCTCCTGTCTTCAATCTTTCCCAGCATGAGGGTCTTTTCCAACGAGTCAGTTCTTTGCATCAAGTGGCCAAAGTATTCTTTGAAATCTCCACACTGTTTTCTATAATACCTGAACCAGTTTATATTTCCACCAACAGTGTATGAATGCTTCCTTTTTCTCCACATCCTTGCAAGCATTTGATATCGTTGTCTTTTTCATAGTAGACATCGCAAAAGGTGTGAGGTAGTATCTCACATTTGCGTTTCCTAATGATTTGCATTGCCCTTATACTTAATGATGATGAGTGCCTTTTCATGTACCTGTAGGTCATTTGTATATTTTCTTTGGAAAAATTACTATTGAGGTCCTTTTTCTGCTTTTAATCAGAATTTTTGGGGGGTGTTGAGTTGTATTAATTCCTTGTATATTTTGGATATGAAACACTTATTGGATATGTGGTTTGCAAATATTTTCTCCTATTCCGTATGACTTTTCATTATGTTGATGATATCCCTTGCTTTGCAAAAGCTTTTCAGTTTATTGTAGTCCTACTTGTTTATTTTAGCCTTTGTTTTTGGTATAAAATTCAGAAAATAATCACCAAGACAAACATCAAGGAGCATACTCCTAATACTTTCTTCTAGGAGCTTTGTAGTTTCAGGTCTTATGTTCAGGTTCAAAATCTATTTGGAGTTGATATTTTTGTACTGTGTAAGACAGAGATTTCATTCTTTTGCATGTGGATGTCCAGTTTTCTCAACACCTTTTATTGAGGAAACTGTTTTCTGCATTATTTATTCTTGGAGACTTTGTAGAAAATCAGTTGACAAAATGCATGGTCAACTGATTTCTCAGCCTTGTGATATAGTCTGAAATCAGAAAGTGTGATGTCTTCAGCTTTGCTATTCTTTCTCAAGATTGCTGTTTGAGGTCTTTTGTGGCTCCATATGAATTTTAGGATTGTTTCTTCTATTTCTATAATAAAAGCCATTGGAATTTTAATGACATTTGCATTAAATCTGTAAATTATTTGGGGTAGTATAGACATTTTGACAATCTTATTTTTTCTAATCCATGGATATGAAATATCTTCCTATTTACTTGTGTTTTCTTCAATTTTTTTTTTCAGTATGCAGATCTTTTACCTCTTTGGTTAAATGTATTTCTAAGTATCTTATTCTTTTCAATGTGATTGTAAATGAAATTATTTCCTTAATTTATCTTTTCAGTAATTCATTGTGAGTGTACAGAAACTTGTTCAAATTCCCACAGCTAGACTATTATAGCACTGCGGAATTTAAAAACAGACATTTTTCCCTTTGAAGACTGAGTTCCTAACAGCCTATGGAACTGCCTCCTTTTCTCTCAAATGGTAAGCTTCTGTCTTCTGAGATGGTGACCCTTTTAATGGGACTTCTTTCTTCCTGGGTTCTGATATCCTCGATGTCATGAACCACATTTTATGTCTGGATTATACATGAGTTCTTCTCGCAGGTGGCTCCAGTCTAACAATCCAAGACTTTGAAGAGTTTTAATAAATGCTGTTTGATCATCATTTTTCCCTCAGTCATTTTACCTCTGATATTTAGTAGGTATTTAATAGGTACTTAGGGCTTCCCTTGTGGCTCGGCTGATAAAGAATCCACCTGCAAGGTGGGAGACCTGGTTTGATCCCTGGGTTGGGGAGATCCCCTGGAGAAGGGAAAGGCTACCCACTCCAGTATTCTGGTCTGGAGAACCCCATGGACTGTAGAGTCCATGAGGTTGCAAAGAGTCGGACGTGGCTGAGTGACTTTCACTTTTACTTTTCATTTAGTAGGTACTGCTTATTTTTCTTTATTATGCTTCTCTGTGAAATCAGGAGCTATATTTTAGTGACACAGATGTGCCCAGTGCCTAGTAAAGTGGCAGAAATATTTTGATCATTCTGTACATACTTGATGGATAAAAGAATGAATAGAGAAGGCCTCTTTTAAGTTCTAGCACTTCATTTACACTGATCATCCTGCATCAGTTTAGGATCAGGACTCACAAAACAGGAGTTCAGGTCATAAATCTAATATCCTCTAACCATATATCATTGGGAAAGTTACCAAAAACATATGAACTCCAGTTTATCCATCTGTGATATGAGACATACACTTTAAGTTGTCAGTTTGGGAATAAAAGATAATGCATAGGAAAAACCCTATCATTTTAAAGTTTACATAAGTGGAAAAAAAAAAATGATTACAGATACTAAAAATAACCCTGCACTCTTTAATCAAGGATGTTTTGAGAATTCCCTTTAGCTCTTATCTATACAAATCACATCATTTTGTTGTTAATTTACTTTTCACACATCTACATTTTATTTCCTCACCTATAAATGGTGACTTAAGGGTTAGACTTTGTCCAGTTATTACCTTGCATTTTCTTCTGGTTGTATTCATAGAGCGACGCTCACAATATCTAGGCTTCCCTGGTGGCTCAGATAGGAAAGAGTCTGCCTGCAATGCAGTTCTATCCCTGGGTCGGGAAGATCCCCTGGAGAAGGGAATGGCCACTCACTCCAATATTTTTGCCTGCAGAATTCTATGGACAGGGGAGCCTGGTGGACTACAGTGAGTGGGGTATCAAAGAGTCAGACAACGCTGAGTGACTAACACTCTCATAGTATATACTCAATAAAACTCTTGGGTGCTTTAGAGTTACCTCAAATGCTTTTTAAAATAAAATTCCTTTGAGACTTTTATTTTCTTTGCTAATATGAAAAATGTCACCATCCCGATGGGTTCTTTCAGATTGCACTTCATCTGGTTATCAGTTCAGTTCAGTTCGGTCAGTCAGTCATGTCTGACTCTTTGCGATCCCATGGACTACAGCACGCCAGGCCTCCCTGTCCATCACCAACTCCCAGAGTTTATTCAAACTCATGTCCACTGAGTCAGTGATGCCACCCAACCATCTCATCCTCTGTCGTCCCCTTCTCCTCCTGCCTTCAATCTTTCCCAGCATCAGTGTCTTTTCAAATGAGTCAGTTCTTCGCATCAAGTAGCCAAAGTATTGGAGTTTCAGCTTCAGCATCAGTGGTTCCAATGAATATTCAGGACTGATTTCCTTTAGGATGGACTGGTTGGATCTCCTTGCAGTCCAAGGGACTCTCAAGAGTCTTTTCCAACACCACAGTTCAAAAGCATCAATTTTTCAGTGCTCAGCTTTCTTTATAGTCCAACTCTCACATCCATACATGACTCATGGAAAAACAGCTTTGACTAGAAGGATCTTTGTTGGTAAAGTAATGTCTCTGCTTTTTAATATGCTGTCTTTGTTGGTCATAACTTTTCTTTAAAGGAGCAAGCATGTTTTAACTTCATGGCTGTAGTCACAATGTGCAGTAATTTTGGAGCACAAAAACATAAAGTCTGTCACTGTTTCTATCGTTTCCCCTTCTATTTGCCATGAAGTGATGGGATCAGATGCCATGATCTTAGTTTTTTGAATGTTGAGTTTTAAGCCAACGTTTTCACTCTCCTCTTTCACTTTCATCAAGAGGCTCTTTAGTTCTTCTTCACTTTCTGCCATAAGGGTGGTGTCATCTGCATATCTGAGGTTACTGATATTTCTCCTGGCAATCTTGATTCCAGCTTGTGCTTCATCCCAGCATTTCTCATGATGTATTCTGCATGTAAGTTAAATAAGCAGGGTGACAATATACAGCCTTGACGTACTCCTTTCCCGATTTGGAATCAGTCTGTTGTTCCATGTCCAGTTCTAACTGTTGCTTCTTGACCTACATACAGATTCCTCAGAAGGTAGGTCAGGTGGTCTGGTAGTCCCATCTTTTTAAGCATTTTCCAGTTTGTTGTGATCCACACAGTCAAAGTGTTTGACATAGTCAATAAAAATTTTCTGGAACTCTCTTGTTTTCTTGATGATCCAATGGATGTTGGCAATTTGATCTCTGATTCCTCTGCCTTTTCGAAACCCAGCTTGAACATCTGGAAGTTCACGGTTCATGTACTGTTGAAGCCTGGCTTGGAGAATTTTGAGCATCACTTTGCTAGTGTGCGAGATGAGTGCAATTGTGCAGTAGTTTGAGCATTCTTTGGCTTTTCCTTTCTTTGTCATTGGAATGAAAACTGACCTTTTCTAGTCCTGTGGCCACTGCTGAGTTTTCCAAATTTGCTGGCATATTGAGTGCAGTACTTTTACAGCATCATCTCTTAGGATTTGAAATAGCTCAACTCTTTACTTCCACCCATTAAACATTCTTATCCTTTACATATATACTTATATATATACACACACATATATATATTCTTTTGGAATTGTCAAGTCTCTCTCCCTAATAGCTTTTGACTGACTTGTCTTTGATTCCCAAGGGGACAGAGGGGGGTGAAGAAAGAAAAGTAAGGAAAGTATAAGACCAGAGGTAGTAAGTTATAAGTAATATTGACTAAAAAGGAACAGAGGGAGTTTATTTTGCCTTTCAAAGTTTGCTCAAATTTACTTTTGAAATCACTTTCAGGAGGAAATAGATTACAAACGCAATTTTCTCAAGAGATCGCCCAAGTTCTTTTTATCCTCTGTGCTTTTCAAGGAAACACAATAGATGGGTGGGACTTGTTAAACCTAAACTACTTTCCTTAACAGGAGGATGAGTTGAGAAAAGAAGTTTCTGCACTCCTGAAACTCTCCAGTGCCATGAAGATTGCAGCTTTCTGAAGTGGCATTTATTTCATCTTGGGATTTAAACATGCTGAAAATGAACCACTTCCTGAGTATACTGCCACAGTACATAGAACAGTCCAATGAACATGCAATTGAAGTGAATGAAGTGGAATTTTGGAAGATTTACAGGGGAAAATCTACACTTGAAGCAAAAATTCTTTGCTTGGAGGCATCTACATTTGCACTAAATGGTCTCTGAGATGGACAGTTGTCCTCATTCTTTCCCCCATCACTCTTTTTTTCCTGAAATGTCTTTTCATTTATGGAAAAGTGGGATGTTGCTGACCACAGTAACTTGGGGAAAGAAAAGCATTCCTAAGTAAGACACTAGAGTAAATACACTCTGACATCATTCTTCCTAAAAACTCAAATCACTTTCTTAGTGACATTTGTCATCATCATGATTGAAAATTTATTTTATGACAACCCCCCTGTCCCCGATCAACACAGCCAGAGCAGAATCACACAATGTAGCTTTTCTGATGGAATTTAGAAGAAATGATTTGAATTTTTCTTTTTGAAATTGGGACTAGGTTATTCATTCTTTCTTTTACCTGTCTTTATCAAAAACTATATGTGTGTGTGTGCTCAGTTGTGTCTGATTCTTTGTAATTCTGTTGACTGTAGCCCTCCAGGCTCCTCTGACCATGGGATTTCCCAGGTAAGAATACTGAGGTGGGTGGCCATTTCCTTCTCCAAAAACTATATAGGGTGCACAAAACTGAAGCAAATATTGATGAAAAATCTAAACACAAATTGAATTCTTGAAAGTGGCATTTTGCCTGCTAGTCACATGACCTCTTGCTAGTCTTGTGTGCTTAGCCACTCACTCGTGTCTGACTCTTTGCAACCTCAAGGACTGTAGACCGCTAGACTCCTCTGTCCACGGGATTCTCCAGGCAAGAATACTAGAGTGGGTTGCCATTCCCTTCTCCAGGGGATCTTCCCAACATGCTGAAAACGAACCACTTCCTGAGTATACTGCCACAGTACATACAGCAGTCCAATGAACATGCAATTGAAGTGAATGAAGTGGAATTTTGGAAGATTCACAGGGATAAATCTACACTTGAAGCAAAAATTCTGCAGCTCCTGCATTGCAGGCGGATTCTTTATTGTCTGAGCCATAGTCTGGCATTAATTTGTATAGTATGTACTATAGTATAGACCCTTGGCCAAAACACTTACTTTTTCTATCCTTAAAATAATGGCAGTCATAAAATAATGAATATGAATTCAGAGATCTTTATGAGACCTTTAAAATTTCTTTGGGTAATGAGCTCTTTTGAAGCTCTGATAAATTCTCAAAAAAAATAAAACAAAACAAAACAAAACATATATATATATATATATAAGCACACAAAATTTTGCTCTCAAATTCAAGAGTTGATGTACCTGTGTCCTGAAGAACATAAAAGAGAAAATAACTTTTTTGGACTTATCTTGCTAAGGGCACAAAACATGTACAACTGAAATGACTTGAAAATGTATATAAAGTTACAGTTACAAATTCAAATGTGACTACAAGGGTTTCAGGCAAGAAATATAAGTGTGTAAAGGGACGAGGACAACGAGTTAATACATCTCCATCATTTTAAAGCTATGATATTCATAGACAGATGGACAGATAGATACATATAAAAATAAATAGGTGCATATATACATATTGGGTTGGTCAATAGGTTTTTGGGGTTTTTTTTCATAAGATGATATGGGAAAATCCAAATGAATGTTTTGGATTCAACCCAATACATATCCATACATACATATACTGTGTGTGTGTATATACATATGTGTATATATACATTTATATTTCATAGGATGAGTAACATGAGTTCAGTGATTTAGCCCTTGTGCTACCACTTTGTGATCTTTGAAAAATAGCATAGCTATGAAGCAAATAATGCCTATGACAGAAAAGGCCTGCATACCACTCACTCACTAGGAATGAGTTAAGAGTTAAGAAAAAAAAAAAAAAAAAAGGAGTTAAGACACTTGCAAAACCAGGCTTTCTGATGCAGAGTTAGAAAAAGTCATCACAGTCAAGTTTGCCCACAAGTTATAATGTATTCATAAATAGCACCTTAGGAGACATTGATATTCATACATATGCTTTCAAAAAGTACTTTAACTCCTAGAGGAGTGGTCAGGTGTTCCAAGAGCTACATCTTAAGGGAGCATGCCTGCTTTTCAGTGTGTGTGCATATGTTATTTCAGTTGTAGGGAACTATTGCCTGTTATTCTCTTTGCTGCTGATGTTCGACATGCTTTGGCTCCACACTGGGGCCTTAGACCTAGTGCTGTTTATGGATCTTATTGGCTTTGATGAAAAAGAGAGAGAGGGAAAGAATGGTTTTAAATAAACAAAAAAATCTGAAGCTCCAATCCCTCCAAGTGGCAGCAGTGTCATTAAGTATGACAAGGAATGCATTTTTATATTATATTTAGGAAATTTGTGAATGCTGATGAGGCTTTTCTGTTTTTCCCCTTGGCAATGTCATTGCACTGCCATGAATGCTGCCTGAACATATATATTTCTCCTTTTTCCTCTTGCCTGGGTTGTAGGTTTATTGACTATTTATCCTGATCTGAATAGTTAGAGAACATACCTGTGGCTTTTATTGGAGGTTAATTTCAGTGACTGCTTGGCCCAAGGTCATCTTAAATAGAGCGAAGTTATAAGTTGACTGTGGTAAGATAACATATTTGCCTACACCTCTGCTGTGCTCTGTCCTGGTGTGTCGTCATGGGGAGCTATTCAAGCAAAGTCTCAGTTTCCTCAGCTATAAAGCAGAGATAACATTAGCATTTCTTTCACTGAGTTTTTGGGAGAAAAAAAAATCATCAAATGAAAGTATTTAGCATAGTACATGGTATGTGGTAAGGTCTGAAAAATGTTAGCCATTGCTGTTATGAATCTGTGTGTGCTTAGTCGCTCAGTCATGTCCGACTCTGCAAAAAAGTTCTGTTATCAGTCAGTAAGCATAGAGGGCAAAAGGAGTGTGGCGGGCAGATCTCATTTATCTCCAAGATTCCTGCCACTCGCCACTATACGTTCCATGTATGACCCTTTCCCCTTGAATGTGGGTGGGATTCAGGAGTACAATGAGTCATTGCACCTGTGATTATGTTACATTATACATCAAAAGGGATATTTCAGCTGTAACTAAGGTCCTTAATCAACTGACATTGAGTTAGTAAAAAGTGAGGTTATCCTGTGTGGGTCTGACCTAATCAGATGAGTCCTTAAAAGAAAGAAAGTGAAAATGTTAGTTGCTCAGTTGTGTCTGACTCTTTGCAATCCCATGGACTGTAGCCGGCCAGTCTCCTCTGTCCATGGAATTTTCCAGGCAAGAATACTGGAGTGGGAAGCTATTTCCTTCTCCAGGGGATCTTCCCAACCCAGGGATCAAATACTGGTCTCCTTCATTGCAGGCTGATTCTTTACCATCTGAGCCACCGGGGAAGCCTAGTTAATTTACTTTGAAATCAGCATTACCCTCAACTGTTAAGCTACATATATCAACTTGTAAGATACTGCAAAAATTTCTAGAACAGCAATTCTAAGTCTACCCCCTAGTTCTTGTGTGTCAAGAGCACTGCCTTTCAATATGACACCATACCTATCAGTATAAACTAATCAATCAAGGCCTCAGAATCAGAAGGCTAACTTTGGCAAAAAGCAGGCTTTTTCAGGAATATGATCAGATTCTATTTATATCACCTACCAAAAAAACGAAGCATCATGAAAATATTCACATAACACGAAGAAATACATACATGCATACATATGTGAATATATATGTGCATGGATGTGAATATACAAATAAACACACACAACATACAAATTTATGTGTATGTAATATATACTATATATATATATGCATATATTAGACACACAGGCATGCCTATATGGCTTCAATGAAGCAACATTGAGAAAAATAAATGCTGATTTTCCCTTTCATCACTGAGAAGTGATTTTAATAAGCCCTTTCTTGTGACTGTGCTTTGTCACTGTCTTTCTCTCCCATGGTCCCCATCACCAACCCTAACCAAATCCTCAGTATGAACTTCCATACAGTGATGCCAAAGTTAACTTGGGATCCTGAGATAGCTATGTTGGATAGCATGTTAGTTTTGCTAAATTTGCAGGTAATTTCTTTTTAGGTCATCTTTTAACTATTGAGAAGGTTGCCTGTTTTAGCACCTTTCCATTGTATTCTTCACTCAACTTCAAGGTTTCATAGCAAAAGACCAGGAAGTTCCCCAGGGAGAAGTAACTATTGGTTTTCTAATCATGCAGAGTTCCAAAGAATAGCAAGGAGAGATGAGAAAGCCTTCCTCAGCTATCAATGCAAAGAAATAGAGGAAAACAACAGATTGGGAAAGACTAGAGATCTCTTCAAGAAAATTAGAGATACCAAAGGAACATTTCTTGCAAAGATGGGCTCGATAAACGACAGAAATGGTATGGACCTAACAGAAGCAGAAGATATTAAGAAGAGGTGGCAAGAATACACAGAAGAACTGTACAAAAAAGATCTTCACGACCCAGATAATCATGATGGTGTGATCACTCACCTAGAGCAAGACATCCTGGAATGTGAAGTCAAGTGGGCCTTAGAAAGCATCACTACGAACAAAGCTAGTGGAGGTGATGGAATTCCAGTTGAGCTATTTCAAATCCCCAAAGGTGATGCTGTGAAAGTGCTGCACTCGATATGCCAGCAAATTTGAAAAACTCAGCAGTGGCCACAGGACTGGAAAAGGTCAGTTTTCATTCCAATCCCAAAGAAAGGCAATGCCAAAGAATGCTCAAACTACTGCACAATTGCACTCATCTCACATGCTAGTAAAGTAATGCCCAAAATTCTCCAAGCCAGGCTTCAGCAATACGTGAACCGTGAACTTCCAGATGTTCAAGCTGGTTTTAGAAAAGGCAGAGAAATCAGAGATCAAATTGCCAATATCCGCTGGATCATCGAAAAAGCAAGAGAGTTCCAGAAAAACATCTATTTCTGCTTTATTGACTATGCCAAAGCCTTTGACTGTGTGGATCACAATAAACTGTGGAAAATTCTGAAAGAGATGGGAATACCAGACCATCTGACCTGTCTCTTGAGAAACCTGTAGGCAGGTCAGGAAGCAACAGTTAAAACTGGACATGGAACAACAGACTGGTTCCAAATAGGAAAAGGAGTACGTCAAGGCTGTATATTGTCACCCTGCTTATTTAACTTACATGCAGAGTACCTCATGAGAAATGCTGGGCTGGAAGAAACACAAGCTGGAATAAAGATTGCCAGGAGAAATATCAATAACCTCAGATATGCAGATGACACCACCCTTATGGCAGAAAGTGAAGAACTAAAGAGCCTCTTGATGAAAGTGAAAGAGGAGAGTGAAACAGTTGGCTTAAAGCTCAACGTTCAGAAAACTAAGATCATGGCATCTGGTCCCATCACTTCATGGCAAATAGATGGGGAATCAGTGGAAACAGTGTCAGACTTTATTTTTGGGGGCTCCAAAATCACTGCTGATGGTGATTGCAGCCATGAAATTAAAAGACGCTTAGTCCTTGGAAGGAAGGTTATGGACAACCTAGATAGCGTATTTAAAAGCAGAGACATTACTTTGCCAACAAAAGTCCGTCTAGTCAAGGCTATGGTTTTTCCAGTGGTCATGTATGGATGTGAGAGTTGGACGGTGAAGAAAGCTGAGTGCCGCAGAATTGATGCTTTTGAACTGTGGTGTTGGAGAAGACTCTTGAGAGTCCCTTGGACTGCAAGGAGATCCAATCAATCCATCCTAAAGGAGATCAATCCTGGGTGTTCATTGGAAGGACTGATGTTGAAGCTGGAACTCCAATACTTTGGCCACCTCATGCGAAGAGTTGACTCATTGGAAAAGACCCTAATGCTGGGTAGGATTGGGGGCAGGAGGAGAAGGGGATGACAGAGGATGAGATGGTTGGATGGCATCCCTGAGTCGATGGACATTGGTTTGGGTAAACTCCGGGAGTTGGTGATGGACAGGGAAGCCTGGCGTGCTGCAATTCATGGGGTTGCAAAGAGTCGGACACGACTGAGCGACTGAACTGAACTGAACTGAATCAGACGAGGTCGTGTGTGATTTAGTTCAGTATCACTCTTGGTAAGAAGCACCCACCCCTGTGAGTGATGTCAGAAATGAATATGTGGGTGGTATCTCTGTTTGTAGAGGCCTAGAGTGACTTCACTTCCTCTGATCAGCTGGAAGCCTCCATTTTTCAAAAGCACTTAATACCACGATATGTACCCATTTATTTATTATCCACATTCAGTGGCATGTAGGGGCTGGAAGGACTTCAACTCATAAAACCCCATTGCTTGTTTCTCCCATGGCTCTGCTGTCTACAAAGGAGACTGAGAGAGAGAATGAGTGTGTGTGCGTGTATGGGGTGATATGGTGGGTGTTTTCTCTTGCACAGACTTACATGGAATTGTTTAGGGAAATACCTATTTGAGACTAGCTGCTTAGTAAGTCCGTTTGCCTATGTATTTGTTGTTTCTCTCAACTGGATAGAAACTGTATGCCCCGGGCATCTCTCTTTTGATAGTTGTATCCTGTTTATTTCTTCAAGTATTTTATCTAGATGCCATTTTAGTTCTTCAAATATATGTTTCAACTTTATTTATATCACTGAGAGCTACACCTTGGGCACACATCCCTCAGTAAGTCTTCTGTGTGGCTTGCTCTTTCATACAGAGCACAATGTAGCTAGATGAAGGACTCGGGGGAGCCTATGTCTTAAAAAATGTCCCCTGTAAATGGATTGCCTGCATTCACTGCTTGCACTGGGACCCACAAAAGGTGAAAAACTATAGACCTAACTCATGTGGGGTTTTTGACATGAGGACTATGTCTTAGTTCTATGGGTGGCTATAACAAAATATAGACTGGGTGGCTTAGAAACAACAGATGTTTATTCCCACAGTTCTGGGGGTTGAACGTCTGAGATTAAAGTGCCAGCATTATCAGAAGAGAGGAGATGGATAAGCTTGCTTCTACTGATTTTTCCTGAGCATTATATATATATATATTTTTCTTCTTTGTCAGAGATTGACATCTTGTGATGTCAATTGACACTTTACACATGAGCTTTAAAGTATATGTAATGTTCAGCATTAATAGTTTGCTTGAAAAACACTTAGATATGAATGGATGCTACTCAATTATATCATAAGAAATAAATGAATAAAGCTCCGGAGCATGGAATTATTGTTTTAGCCTGGCTGTCTTTCGTTTCTGCTCCTGTTTTGCTTCTAGTTTTATTGACATATAGCATGGTATACGCTTAAGGTGTATAGCATAGTAATTTGTACATAGATCATGAAATGATCACCGCAATAAGTTTAGTGAACATCCATCATCTCATATAGTTACAAAATGAAAGAAATAGGAAATGTTTTTTTCCTGTGAGGAGAACGGTTAGAATTTACACTCTTAATCAGCTTTCACATATAACATACAGCCGTGTTAATTCTATACATCAGGTTTTGCATTGGATCCTTGGTAGTTCCTTATCTTACATTTTGAAGTTTGTGATTTTGGACTACTTTCATCCAGTTTCCCCTCCCTGCAACCCCTGCCTCTGGTAATCACAGATCTATTTTTTTTTTTCTATGACTTTGCTTGTTTTCGAAAAATAATTGACCTACAATGCTATGTTAACTCTTGGTGTACAACATAGTGATTCAATATTTCTATACATTTCAAAATGATCGCCATGATAAATCTAGTTATGGTATATCACCTTACAAAGATATTACACAATTATTGACTATATTCACTACTCTCTACACTTCATATGGATGACTCATTTATTTTGTAACAGGAAATTTTACCTCTTAATCTACCACACCTACTATTCCTCTCATCCAGCTCCCTCCCATATGGCAACTACTTATTCGTTCTTTGTATCTGTGACTAAGGTTCTGTTTTGTTATGTTGGTTCATTTGCTTTGTTTTTTAGATTCCACATATAAATGAAAGCATATGGAATTTGTTTTTTTCTGTCTGACATTTCACTTAGCATAATACCCTATAGGTCCATCCACATTGTCACAAATGGCAAGATCTCATTTTTGATGGCTGAATAATATTTCACTGTGTATATGTATACACCAGGAGCTAATTCCCTGGTAGTTCAGTCGGTTAAAAAAAAACCTGCCTGCAGTGCAGGAGACCCAGGTTAGGGAAGATCCCCTGGATAAGGAAATGACAAACCACTCCAGTATTTTTGCCTGGAAAATCCCATGGACAGAGGAGCCTGGCAGGGTTACAGTCCATGGGGTTGCAAGAGTCAGACACGACTTAGCAACGAAACTACCACCAACATAGTGCTGCAGCTGCAGAATCTCCTCATGGAGTTTACATTTCAGGGCAGCAGAAGGTGGACAAACTAAGACCTATAAACTATGTAGTCCGTCACATAGAGGTAAGTTCCACAGAGAACAGTATAGAGCAAGGAAGGTGGGTGGAGGCAAGGGCTGTGTTATGTTTATGGAGTGCTCAGGAAGGTTTGAAGAACTCTTGGTATTAAACTGTAGACCCGAAAGAGGTGAGGAAACAAACCTTACATGAGATAGCTCATAGTCTATGTGATGTCACTCTCTAGCATGGGACTCAAGCTGAGCTAAATTGCTGTCAAAAATAAGAACTTTTCTTAACGCTAATGTACATACAAACTCTTGGTAGCTGCCTTGGCTAACGTTTTGGAAGAATGTGCCTAAAAATGACAAAGGAAATCAAAATCAAGCTCAAGACTCTCGACCCAGTCCTGACTAGAGACTTCTTAAAATTATTAGTTTTCTCCACACTAGTTTGAACAAGTTCTATCACATACAAATGGAATAGTCATGTCTTACATGTCTATTTATTATTAAAGAAAATGTAAAAATTTTATATGTATGTGTATCACATTTTCTTTATCCATTCACTTGTCAATGGGCACTTAAATTGCTTCCATAACTTGGCTATTGCAAATAGTGCTGCAGTAAATATGAGTGCAGATATCTCTTCAAGATACTGGTTTTATTTCCTTTGGATGTATATCCAGAAGTGAGGTTGCTGGACTGTATGGCAGCTCTATTTTTAATTTTTTGAGGAACCTCTGTATTGTTTTTCATAAAGTGAAGTCACCCAGTTGTGTCCAGCTCTTTGTGACCCCATGGACTAGAGCCTACCAGGCTCCTCCGTCCATGGGATTTTCCAGGCAAGGGTACTGGAGTGGGTTGCCATTTCCTTCTCCAGGGGATCTTCCCGACCCAGGGATCAAACCCAGGTCTCGCACGTTGCAGGGAGAAGATTTACCGTCTGAGACACTAGGGAAGTCCCTAGTGTTTTTCATAAAGCCTCTACCAATTTCCATTCCAACAATGGAAACTTGTTAAGTAGATCTTGAGTGTTCTCAACACACACACACACAGTCTTTATGCAGAAAATGTAAAATATAAAACACTAACGTTGCTTAATTTGAAAAGCCTACAACTCTAGCCCCCTAATTCTTAAGAAGCAAGCATAGATACAACACTTACCTAATTCTGAGTGAATTCCACCCAGAAATACTGCTCCTAATTGCGCCTTCTACTCTGACACGATAATCCGGTAGTCATGCTGATATCTATGCCATTGCTATGTTCCTGTAGAGATGCTGCTTCTTCTATTAAACCACACTGCAGTCAAGAGAGACAAACAAATGGAAGACAGGTATGGCAGCATGATAAATTCTTGGTACAAATATAAAGGTATGTACTCCAACTCCTGGGCTTCCCAAATGGCGCTAGCGGTAAAGAACCCACCTGGCAATGCAAGAGACATAAGAGATGTGGGTTGAATCCCTGGGTCAGGAAGTTCCCTTGGAGGAGGGCATGGCAACCCACTCCAGTATTCTTGCCTGAAGAATCCCACGGACAGGAGCCTGGCAGGCTACAGTCCATAGGGTCACAAAGAGTCAGACATGACTGAAGCAACTTGGCATGCACACATTCACTCCAACTCTAAGGCAAGCTGTTTACCAAGTGTCTGCAATATACTACCTCATTCTGAAGACTATCACATTTAAAGCAGCTTATTCTAGAGGTCTGCAGGTGGTGATGACTGATAATTCCAGGTTCAGTGTTAAGTGCAGGGGTGGGGAGCTGACAAGTCTTTGAATGGTGAGTCTTCTAGGTCCTAGAGGGAATGGCTCAAGAATGGACAAACTTTGATAAAAGGGTAAAAGTAAGGATGATTCAGGGTGTGAAGCAAAAAAAAATATTCTATACGCTGGAAAAAAAAGTTCAAAAGTTCAAAGAGCTTTTTAAATTTTTTTTTAAATTAATTATTTTAATTGGAGGCTAATTATTTTACTATATTGTGGTTTTTGCTGTGCATTGACATTGATAAAGAGCTTTTTTAAGACAGAAAACTAAAAAGGAAAGGAATGATATTTAAAGACAATGAAGTGACATCTACTAACTAGTTTCTTCCAGAATCATTCAATATGATTTAGCATTTATAAAAAGTGGGGGGCATATTTGAAAATTATTCTGAATAATTGGACGTAAGAAGGATTTCCACTTTATGTTTGTATTGATTCAAATATCTCTTTGAACATGACAGGAAAAGAGGAGAGAAAAATAATCTTAGGGAGAAAAAGGGAAGAGAACAGTTCTCCTAAAAGATGTCTTTTATTTTCCCTCTTAATCTGTAGGAGAGATAGTAACTTCAAAAAGCCCTTTAGCTTAGGTTCAGAGAACATACTGCTCTTTCTCAGTGGGGTTTGCAAATTCAGATCAGCAATTACTCCTATTAAGTAATCACCCCATTAAATATTTCAACAAGGAGTTGGTTGCTGTGCCCATCTGTCTTGTCCATTTTCAATTACAGTGGCCATAATTCTTTTATGGGGAGGTGCATGTAACTTTTCAATCTGCCTTAAATTTTTCTCCTGTAAAATTGAAATTTTATGGGATTTTCATAGGATACAACTGATAGCAGGCATTGGAATTCTGTCCCTTTATTCTTTCTCATTTTTAAAGTCGGGGCCATTTCCACCTACATAGAAATTGTCAAGAAAAGGGGTATCAGACAAGGCAGGCAATTATGCTGGTATTTCTATTTGCCTCTCTGATCTGTGTAAATCATTCAGTAACAATTAAACTGTCAAACTTCCCCCTCATACAAATTGACCAGCTTAAAGATTAGAAGTTTCTCCTTTACTAGGGAAAAACCACTGGAAAGCAAAGAGTAAATCAAACACAAATGGACCTTAGCTTCGAGTGCTCCTTTACAAGGAGACAGAGAGGCATTGAAGAACCACACCCACTTCTCAACAAGCATATGTCCTATCTACTGTTTCTTACTTCCTTAGTAAACTGAAGTCAAAGCAACCTTGAACTAACCCAGATCATCATTCTCAATGGAAATGTTGATGAGGTTTTAGGATTGAGCCAACATATCAGAATCTTCCATTTTTCTTTTTTTTTGTAAAATGTAAATAGCGTTCATCTAATGGATTTCTCCATGTTACGAATTATAAGCATATGAATTCTTTTCACACTCAATGACATTTCACATGTAGCATTTTTTTTTTTTCCAACATGGGGCATTGAAAATTTAAAGACTTAAGAGTTTAGTGTGCTGGAAGTATTCAATATGTGGATAGACAGTCACCCAGGCTGATAACAAGAGTCAGGAATGAGAGGGAGACCAGTACAGAGCAAAGAGAAATAAAGGGAGTCCTAGAGAAGGTCCCCGGAGAAACATCTGGAATATAATCCCCTCAGGTGTAAATCTAGTGACCAGGCAAGCCTAATGCTTCAGAGACAATTCGAAGGACAGGGGAATGCTTTCCGGAGGCAAACTAGCCCAGAGGCCAGGAAATGGTGTTTTTGTGTTGTGGTTGCTAATGAAATCTGTCCAGACTAATAGGAAAGGGAAAAAAAGACTCTAGACAGCTTTTTAAAACGAAAATTAGTTGTCCTGCTAAATACTTGAGAAAAAAATTAGAGCCTATTTTGCATGAATTGTTAACTTCTAAAAAGAAATGCATGAGGACCAAAATAACTCAATAGAGACTGTTCTCTTTTAAAGAACTCAAGAGAAAAATAAAAGGGAAAGAAGAGAGCAGAGAGTAGACACAGGCATCGGGACTCGGAGTCTCGGACAGAGTCTATGTCTTATAACTCTGTTTATTTATCAGCAGCCTGGGTGGGATCACTGAAGAATGCAGCCTCAGATAGCACATAATTTATTACAAAGTTTAATTTCTACCTCCCTCAGGAGCATGGGGTTTTATCTCTGGAGTATCAGCAGTGGGAGGACTCATATTAACTAGAGAAGCAGCGACACTGGCTGATAATTTGAAAGCCTTTAGACAATGCTACACATCCCCAGGCCCTGGATCTGCAGTAACGGACATTCTAATAATTGATGCTCCTCATTTCATTAATTGCTTACTGTGAGTGAAATATGTTAGAGGTGACTCTCCTTTCTTATTGGGAGATGAAGTTATCTTTTATGCTAGAGAAAGCCATCTCCTGTGATGATTCAGAAAACCTGGACTTAACTTTCAGAGCTTCTTAAAATGTCCAAATCCCTCTTAACATATATCCTCAACGCACTTTGCTTAGTTGCTCAGTCGTGTCTGACTCTCTGCAGCCCCATGGACTGTGGCCCACCAGGCTCCTCTGTCCATGGAATTTTCCAGGCAAGATACTGGAGCAGGTTGCCATTTCCTACTCTAGGGATCTTCTCGACTCAGGGATCGAACCCACATCTCATCCATTGGCAGGCAGATTCTTTACCACTGAGCCACCTGGGAAGCCCCACATTCTCAATAGGCAGAGAGAAATGCAGAAGCAAGATCAGAGACTGAATTGACCATTTGCTTAGTGGAATTCTTATACAGCTCAGTATGCCAAGGGAAAGTGTGTAACAAAACCACTGCCCTGTCTCAGGTCTTATTAGTTAGTTCAGTTGCTCAGTCATGTCTGATTCTTTGAGATCCCATGGGCTGCAGCATGCCAGGTCTCCCTGTCCATCACCAATTCCCAGAGTTTATTCAAACTCATGTCCATTGAGTCGGTGATGCCATCCAACCATCTCATCCTCTGTTGGCCCCTTCTCCTCCCACCTTCAATCATACCCAGCATCAGGGTCTTTTCCAATGGGTCAGCTCTTTGTATCAGGTGGCCAAAGTATCAGAGTTTCAGCTTCAACATCTGTCCTTCCAATGAATATTCAGGACTGATCTCCTTTAGGATGGACTGGTTGGATCTCCTTGCAGTTCAACGGACTCTCAAGAGTCTTCTCTAACACCACAGTTCAAAAGCATCAATTCTTTGGTGCTAAGCTTTCTTTGTAGTCCAAATTTCACATCTATACATGACTACTGGAAAAACCATAGCTTTGACTAGACTGATCTTTGTTGGCAAAGTAATGTCTCTGCTTTTTAATACGCTGTCTAGGTTGGTCAAAACTTTTCTTCCATCTTTATTTAACTAGTGAAACAGGTCCCAGATCCAATGTCTCCTCACTGCCTCCGTGGACATCACTCCAGTCTTGTGCAATCAACATTTCTTGCCTGGATAATGTCCTGATTGATCTCACTTCTTTCCTTCTTATTCTCCCTAGAGTCTCTTTTCTATACAGCAGCTAAGTAAATCTGATCACATCACTTACCTGCTCAAAACTAACTGGTAACATTATTTCACATTCATAATATATCCAGGCTTTTGCCATGGTCCACAAAATTCTACATAATGTAGCTCCCGGTTCTTGGTTACTCCTCTGATATCATGTTTTACCTCCTGTAATCAGTCATACTGGGCTTCTGCTTATCAAACAAGTTCCTGCTCAGAGTAATGATAATTATTTCTGTCTATACCTAGAATGGGCTCCCCTGGTTGCTCATACAGTAAAAAATCTGCCTACAATGCAGGATACCCAGGTTTGATACCTGAGTTAGGAAGATCCCCTGGAGAAGGGAATGGCTACTCACTCCAGCATTTTCCATGCCTGGAAAACACCATGGATAGAGGAGCCTGCCAGGCTGTAGTCCATGGAGTCACAAAGAGTTGGATAGGACTGAGTGACTAACACTTTCATTTTCATGTCTAGAATACTCTTCCTTGGGTACTCCTGGGCTTGCCCTATGGCTTAAGTCATATATATATTTTTGATGCAAATTTCTTGGACCAACAGATATAAAATGGAGGCACCCTTTTTGCCATTTGCTTGGTTTTCCTTCACAGCTCTTATCATATTCTGTGTTTAGTTTCTGATCTTCCTGCTCCTTTGAGAATAGACTATTAGCACTGCATTTCTAGTGCTTAGAACAATTTCTGATGCACAGAAGACACTCAGGAAATACTTGATTGAGGGATAAAAGAGAAAGAGATGAAGGGCGGGAAGGAGGGAGTAAGAGAGGGAGAAAGGAAGGAAGGAAAGAAGGAACGTAGAAGCTAAATTTACAAAAAAAATAAGCAATTCATATCCTTTCATCATTTACTACCCAAAAGGATGAAATAAAAAGATTTAGCATACCAAGAAAGTACAGGTAAAATTCCAACTCCTGAGAAATTTCAGACATGCAAACTTTTTTCCCCCATTGAAAGAAGCAAACATTTGTGGTAGGAATGACTGTGTGATGATAAAGAGGACAAGCAACTTTAAGAGTTAACTAATTTGCTTTTCTTTCATTTTGGCTGACTATCAATTTAGTGACCAACAAACACACACAAAAAATGAACCAAAAAATTTTTAGAAAAAAAGCGAGAAGGAACTGAGATTGTCAACTAGAGCCCTCTGTAAATCAAATCTCACAATATGTGATCAATTACATTAAATGCCATGGATCTTATGCACCAACTACCAGGGTTCACACTGATTGTTAGGAGAGAACTTACTGCACAAACTTTCTTATTGATACTGCTCATTTGACTAATTTGCTCATCTAGTGTAAACACCAACAAACAACCATAATCCACCTGTTGTGGATAATTTCTTCCTCGTCTTGACTGTTGAAAAATAAAATAAAATCTCAGCAAATATTTTGTTTTACCTCAACTCACCATCTAGTGGCAAAGTAGGTGAACGCAGGATTCCTGCTGAAAATAACATGTCCTCCCCACAAATATTTGCTTAATGTTCACTTTGTGCCAGGAATTATATCTGGTACAGTAGGAAGAGGAGGTGCTTAATACAAAATGCAAAGTGCTTGCAGTGGGTATTACTGGACTTCCCTGGTGGTCCAGTGGTTAAGACTTTGCCCTCTAAAGCAGGGAGTGTAGGTTTGATCCCGGTCAGGAGCTAAAATCCCACATGCCTCGCAAGACTGAAACATAAAACAGAGGAAATAGTGTAGCAAATTCAATAAAGTCTTTAAAAATGGTCCACATGAAAAAAAATCTTAAAAAAAAAAAAAAGAGTATTATCATCCCATTTTGCAGATGAGGACATCAAAGCCAAGAGTGATGGATATAGGAAGTAGTCCAGCTGATAAGTGAAAAGAGCCCATAAACCTATCCAGCACTGTGCCCCCCCGTCTCATCATAATGCCCTTTCATTAAATTGGAGGTATAGTCTATGGCTAGGTAACATTTTTTTCTTCTGAGAAATTAGCGTGAACTTGGCACAACTGACAAATAGGAATAGTTATCATATAATCTTAGTGAATGTTGATTTCCAGAACAATGTCACTTGGACCACTGGGTTACTAATTCAGAATGGTTCAGGGGATAATTCCAGGTATCTGCACATGGGAGCAATTGCAGCATGCACACTGATGGCCCTTAAATCATGGAAACTTGAATAAGTCAATGTAAAGAGTTTAGTGAACATACAGAGAATAGTTCTCTGCAGGAGTAACCTCCACTAGGCAATGAGCATATTTCTGGGTTTAGAGACCAAACACGTTTTAGTTCAAGTGAAAACACATCAGAATTTAAACGTGTATCGTTAGCAAATATAAATAAAATCACATTACAGACAATATGGTTAAACTTAATAGGCAGATGGAAAGTATATCTAGAAAATTAAAACTCAAAGAGTAAGAATTTTTTAGTGCATTTTGGGGCACATTGGGGCTATTTACCATATTCCAATTCTCATTCTTTAAGGTATAAAATATGTTTAGTGGGCTTTGAAGTCAGGCACAGCCATCTGTCTTTCTTAAGACAATGGTGTATGAGAGAAAACTGTGCTTCAGCTTCCAGGGCCAAGCAGTTAAAAACTAGTGCACAGTTCACTTTATTCCTTTTTCCCTGGCACAGTGATGGTAAGGTTCATGATGGTGGAGGTTCTCATCAGCTTGGGTCCTGATGGAACAATGAAGACCAACTTCACATGGACCCATGGATGAGTGAGAAATAAAACTGTTGTTTTAAGCTGCTGAGATTTGACCATGGCTTGAACCACACGAGCTCATCCTTAAACAAAAGAGGAAGTCCGGTCTGGCATTTGTTCAGTCAGTCAGTCGTGTCTGACTCTTTGCGACCCCACGGACTGCAGCACACCAGGCTTCCCTGTCCTCCACTATCTCCCAGAGTTTGCTCAAGTTCATGTCCACTGAGTCAGTGATACGATCTAACCATCTCACCCTCCACCTCTCTCTTCTCCTTTGCCTTCAATCTTTCCCAGCATCAGGATCTTTTCCGACCTGACATTATTCTGACATTATTTGGGACAGAGGGTCCTCTGAGTACAACCATTTCAGGTTCATCTACAAAATGAAAATAATCTCATGGGTAATCATCTTGGTGCCACAAGCCATTGATATTGTCTAATTAACTCATCTGTATCTTACTATCCTTTACCAAAATATC
Source organism: Okapia johnstoni (assembly GCA_024291935.2). NCBI lineage: Eukaryota > Metazoa > Chordata > Mammalia > Artiodactyla > Giraffidae > Okapia > Okapia johnstoni. The sequence continues at coordinate 8,436,127 of CM044325.1, read as the reverse complement.
TTTCAATGAGAACTTTTCGTACCATGTAGCCTGCAGGAAGTAATGGGAAACAGCTGCCCTGCCTGTCAGTTATATTTCTTCGTCATTAAACTGATTCCTTGGCATCTTAAACTAGTCAGAGTCCTATTAGTTTGGTTAATATAGCTCTGGGCCCTGAGAAGTGGACTGCATGAGTAAGGGTCCATTGGCTAAAATGGGCTTGGGGAAACCACACAACTGCTCCTAAGATGAAGAGGGAGAGGCAGAGGTAGATAAATTGCCTAGCTATTTCCAACAAGATCCTTGTTTAAATTCTGCTCTCATGAGAAGACCAATCACCCCCTAGTCCTTCTGAAGCTGATGAAGCAAAATATGTTCATAAAGCTATGTCTATACTTTTAATCAGTGCTCTTCAGACATTTATTTCTGGTCAAGAAGGCGGGTGGGAGAGCAGGGGTGTCTCTGCTTTCCCTATTGGATTTCCAGATTGCCTCATGTGCTTGGATATTTTGTTGAACAAATAACCTCCTCCATCAAACTGACAGGTCTTTTTGGTTAACTTGTTTCCATAATAAATGTTCCATCACCTACATCTAGTTTTATTAAACAAGGTATGGTGAGGAAAGAGAAAAGGTTTTGTACAGTCAGTGGGCACTTCTATTGTCAGCAGCTATGGTATTTTTAATTCTTGTTTTTATATCCTTTAGGATAATGTGTACCAGATTATGAATGTCAGGCATGTAATAAGATTATTTTCTACTGCCATCCATTTTCACAGGAATTCATGGACAGGTTCTAGCGGTTGAGACCCACAAGTATTTGACAGCACCTGACTTATAAATTACTCCATTCCTTCAGCTGTTGATTGATTTCTGGACATAAATAACAAAGGAAATGCCAGAGTAATAATTCATCCATTCTTTGTGGTCACGACTTGTGTTTCAGAAACATTGTTTATTTTGCTGGGGTTCTGACTGGACTTATAATTTATCTGGCCCTGTACACACACTGTTTTTGCTTCTGCTCTTTCAGATTACAGTCCCCAGGAAGGAACAGCAAGTATCACACATTCAAGTGACTAAACCCAAAGCTCTGTACACCGACAACCACCAAATCTGAACTGAATTTGCTAGAAAGAAGCCAACATAAACTGTTGAGAGAAAGCATTAGCTAAGCCCATTTGTGGGATTAATTGCAAATTTCTCAGCCTGATAAAAGATAGATATCAATGCAGGAGACCTGGGTTTGATCCCTGGGTTGAGAAGATCCTCTGGAGAAGAGAATAGCTACCCACTCCAATATTCTTGCCTGGAGGATTCCATGGACAGAAGAGCCTGGTGGGCTACAGTCCATGGGGTCACATAGTCAGACATGACTGCGCAACTGAACAAAAATTGCTTGACAGTGTTGTATTAGTTTCTGCTGTACACAACATGAATCAACTATTATATATATGTGTGTGTGTGTGTATCTCCCCTCCTCACAGTCGCACCCCATCTAGGTCATCACAGCACAGAGCTGAGCTCCCTGAATATACAGCATGTTCCCTCTAGCTATTTGTTTTACACATGGTAATGCATGTATGTCAATGATGCTTTCTCAAACATCCTCCTCTCTCCTTTGCCCACTGGGTGCACAAGTCCATTTTCTATGTCTTTGTCTCTAGTCCTTCCCTCAAATAGGTTCATCAGTATCATGTTTGTAGATTCCCCATATGTGTGCTCATATGTGATATTTGTTTCCCTCTTTCTGACTTCACTCTGTGTGACAGACTCTGGGTTCATCCATCTCACTAAATCAGACTCAACCGTGTTCCTTTTTACAGTGTTTCTTTTCATTTTTCCACTGCTTCCCTCCCTTATTTCCACCTCCCCATTTCCATCCTTTCCTCCTCCCTTCCTTCCCTCTATCCTGCATAAAGCACTCACTAGTGTCTACAGACTTCTTAAGTTCAACTGGAATATTCCTCATGTTCATTCTTCTCAAGCTTTGTGCTCTCGCTCACGACGTCTCTGTCTGCAGTGCTCACTTCATTCCCTATGAACATAAATAGTCTCCATTCTAAAGCTACTGGATAGAATTCCTTTTCCACTAAGTCCTCAACAAACACTTGAAACTGTATTACCTCTCTTTTTTGGCATTTACCAAAATATTCATTATTTTAGAAATATTTGTAAGCTTGATGCTCACCTTTTTTACCCATCTAGGTTGTTAGCATGCTAATTGCTTATGAGAAGAGTGCTGTGCTTAGTCACTCAGTTGTGTCCAACTCTTTGTGACCCCATGGACTTCAGCCCACCAGGCTCCTCTGTCCATGGGGATTCTCCAGGCAAGAATACCGGAGTGAGTTGCCATGCCCTCCTCCAGGGGATCTTCCCAATGCAGGGATCAAACCCAGGCCTCATGCATTCCAGGTGGATTCTTTACCATCTGAGCCACCCACACTGCCTTCCATTGAGTGTATAGAAAAAATATGTATACAAAACCCCAAGCAATAACAATAAATACTACAGAAAGGTCAAACGCTAGGCTGCAGATGTATCACAGTTTGAGACTCCCCTCTGTAAACTTACTGATTTGAAATTCTGAAGACCCCTCTGCATCTCAGTTGCCTGCCGTACAAAGTGGAGAGAACTACATTGGAACATTTATGACTTCAAAATTCATGACTCTAATACATACCTTCTGTTAAATGATTCAACATCAGATAAATCAGAGCATCCTCACTATCACAGATAGAGGCTTTAAAACATTCAGGGATAATTTTACAGACTCTCTCTGGATAAGAGAGTCAACATATCAAAACCCTTTAATGTAATAATAGCAGATATTCATTATTGAGCTTCACAGATGGCAGGTACTGTGTTAGGTGTTTGGTTTTTTGTTTTTTTTTTTTTTTTTTTTATTGGAGTATAGTTGCTTTACAATGTTGTGTTGGTTTCTACTGTACAGCAAAGTGAATCAGTTATGCATGTATATACATCCCCGCTGTTTTGGGCTTCCTTCCCATTTAGGTCACCACAGAGCACTGAGCAGAGTTCCCTGTGCTGTACAGTTAAGTTCTCATTAGTTATCTATTTTATACGTGTGTGTGTGTGTGTGTGTCCTCAGTTGCTCAGTCACATCCTACTTTTTGCAACTCCATGGACTGTGTCATGCCAGGCTCCTCTGTCTATGGGCTTCTCCAGGCAAGAACACTGGAAAGGTTTGCCATTTCCTTCACCAGAGGATCCTCTCTACCCAGGGATCATACCCTTGTCTCCTCTGTCTCCTTCATTGGCAGGCAGATTCTTTACCACTGAGTCACCTGGGAAGCCCAACATAGTAGCGTATATATGTCAGTCCCAATTTCCCAATTCATCCTACCCCCACCTTTTCCCTCTTTGGTGTTCATATGTTTGTACTCAACATCTGTGTCTCTATTTCTGCTTTGCCAAAAGGTTCCTTTGTACCATTTTTCCCAGGTAGCTCACTGGTAAAAAAAAATAATGCACCTGCCAAGCAGGAGACTCAGGTTCAATCCTGGGGTCAGGAGGATTCCGTTGAGAAGGAAATGGCAACCCACTCCAGTATTCTTGCTTGAGAAATCTCACGGAAAGAGGAGCCTGGCAGGCTACAGTCCACGATGTTGCAAAGAGTTGGGTTTGACTTAGCAACTGCTAAGTCACCTCAGTCGTGTCCGACTCTGTGCGACCCCATAGATAGCAGCCCAGCAGGCTCTGCTGTCCCTGGGATTCTCCAGGCAAGAACACTGGATTGGGTTGCCATTTCCTTCTCCAATGCATGAAAGTGAAAAGTGAAAGTGAAGTCGCTCAGTCATGTCCGACTCTTAGCGACCCCATGGACTGCAGCCCACCAGGCTCCTCCATCCATGGGATTTTCCAGGCAAGAATACTGGAGTGGGGTGCCAGTACCGTTTTTCTAGATTCCACATACATGTGTTGATATACGATATTTATTTTTATCTTTCTGACTTACTTTGCTCTGTATGAAAGACTCTAGGTCCATCCACTTCTCTGCAAATGACACTTTTTTCCTTCTTTATGGTTGTGTAATATTCCATTGTATATATGTGCCAGATCCTTATCCATTCTTCTGTTGATGGATATTTAGCTTGCCTCCATGTCCTGGCAATTGTAAACAGTGTTACAATGGACATTAGAGTGCATTGTTTGGAATTATGGTTTCCTCTGGGCATACACCCATGAGTAGAATTGCTGGGTCATATGATGGTTCTTTAGTTTTTTGAGGAATATCCTTTTCCACAGTGGCTGTATCAATTTACATTCACACCCAAGAGTTCACAAGGGTTCCGTTTTCCCCACATCCTCTCCAGCATTGTTTGTAGATTTTTTTTTGATGATAGCCATTCTGACTGGTGTGAGGTGTTACTTCATTGTATTTTTTTTTGCATTTCTCTAATAATTAGGGATGTTGAGCATCTTTCCATGGGCCTCTTGGCCATATATCTTTTTTGGAGAAATTTCTCTTTAGGTCTTCCACCCATTTTTTGACTGGGTGTTTGTTTTATTGATACTGAGCTGCATGAATTATTTATTCTGGAAATGAATCCCTTGTCAGTTTCTTTGTTTGCGAATATTGAGCTAAGTGTTTTAGATTATGCTCTCCAATCCTCACCAGAGAAAATAAATAAAATCATGTAATAGACTTTATTGCAGTTATTTCACTTGTGAAAAAAACTGAGGCACAGTTAGGTTAATCACTTAGCCCATTCAAAGTCAGAATTCAACCAATGTCTATCTGATACTCTTTCTGCCAAAGGTATAGGTAAAAATTCTTATGTAGTCTATATACATACGTTAATTGGTATCAATACATAGTATATTAACATGATTTTTTTGGCACAGAGGATAATTAATGTTTTAAAATATTTCATGTAAGTTCAGTTTCTTTCAATTAACTTTTAGACTTGACATTAAAGACCTTTGTCAATTGCCACCCCTAATAAGTGATGTTTTAATTAACTCAATAGTAGCCAGTTGCAATGCCTGAAGGGGCATGGAACCTGCAACATACATACTGTCTAATGCCAATCTCCCTAAGCCAAGTATTTCCAGTTGTGGATATTGTTTGCACAGAATCCTCTATGCTCTGTTCTTTTCCACGTGCTCCATGGTATACATCAGAAGGCTGGAATTAATGATGCAGGCTGGACCCAGGGAACACAGCCAATAGAGAAAACCAAGACAATGTAAATCATGTCTTCGTGTAAGATCTTCACATTCTAGCCTATGATAGTCCAAACTGAATTCTCTATCTTTTATGGAATTCTCCTAGAAATAGTTCAGTCATCCTGTTGAGCTAACACTGCTGCATCTTCGTCTGTGCATAAAAGCCAATGTCAAAAGCACATTTAAGAACTGACAAAGCATTCACAGTCACTTGTTTGATCCTAACCACCCTCCGAGGGAGGTGTTTCCCCTAACCTCTTAGTTTCAGAGAATGGTTGGTGCTCTCTTACTCTTTCATTTCCTTTTAAAACACTTCCCACCTTCATTTTTCTCCCTTGTAACTATTGCAACATTTTTATACACATCCACTAATTTTTTAAATAACATGCAGTCTTCCATTTTATATGTATTATTTTACACAAGTAAACACTGCTGTACAATAGATCACATTCTGTACACATTTTTTTCCCCTTCACTGCTGTATTTTTAAGATTGATCCATGGTGCCATGTGTATGTCTACCTTTTTATTTAGCCTTAACTGATGGCATAATTTACAGTGTGTGTCTGTTGTATATAAATTATCCTGCCCCAATGATAAACACAGAGATGGTCTACAACTTAATCTTTTTCCAAACAATACTGTACTGGATATTCTTATGCAGAAACCCATGTGAGCCATTCCCAAGGTGATTAGCCATAGAAATCCCCATAGAAAATTCAACTAAATATTGCTTTAAAGGTATGTAGAATGACTGCAACAGTCTGGACTTAAAGAAGCAATGCTCAGGAATCCTGTGACTCCATACTCACTCCCATACTTGGCATTCCTTAGCTTGCTAATTTCTTCCAATCTGATGCATGCAAAGTGATATTTGTTTAATTTGCATTTTGCTTGTATTGAATCTGAAATCATATACCTTCCATAAAGACATGGAGTTTTGACTATGTTTAATGATATATCTACTTTTGGCAAGGTATAGGCTCTCAGTAAATGTTTAGCTGAATGTTTCATCAGATACTGATGGTCTGTTTGCATATTTGTTACTACTACTTCTACTATTACTACTGTTACTGTTTTTATTACTATTTTGTCTATTGGGTTTTCTGCATTTTCTTTTTGACTTGTGTGAGTTCTTAGTATAATATAGATATAAATAATCTTAAGTTTTATTTAATCTCTTCTTCCAATCTGTCATCTTTTAGCTTTTTCCCACCTCCTTACCATAACACAAGTCCCTAATTTTAGAATAATTAAATAAATAAAACGCTTGCCATGTGGTCTATTCTATGATAATTATGATAAAAAGCTTTCTCCAATGTATAGATTATAAACATGTGCTTCTCATTTTCTTATATCAACTTTGGAAATTTTACATTCCATACTGTTTCATAATCTATCTGGAGCATACATTTATATGTGATATTACAAAAAAATAACTGATTTTTTAAACCCCACCCCCCATTTTGAAGCAAATTTCACATTATCTATTAATGTCACTACAACAGTGTCACTTCAAAGACTTGCATAGTCTCTTCCTGGTTTAGTCCTCTGTAGACCCACAGACAACAAAATCTACATGAATAGTGTCCTTGGAGTTGGGCACAGTAATGACCTGTGCTCTTGTTAGATATTGCTCTGAGCAAACCTGACTCATCTCCAGTTACAAAGACAGTGCCTGAATTTTCCATTATAAATAATATTTGTTGCAGGATTTTGGTAAATAACATTTAATCAAGTTAAGGAAGTTCCTGAAGTGCAAAGAGGTTGTTTTTTTTTTGTTGTTTGTTTGTTTTTTAATATTTTACTTCTTTGAAAACAGAAAACATAACCTTTTTTCTTTGGTTAATAAACTAGAGAAATTACATTGATTAATTTTCTGATAAGTGAAAAAATCATGGGTTAAATATGACTTGATCACATGTGTTTTAACGGACTACAGTTTTATTAAGTATTTTAATATCCATAGTCTTCCAAAATAACTTTATTGCTGTGCATTCCCACCAGCAAAAAATGAAAGTTCCTCTTGCTCCATAATCTTGTCAGCATTTGATATTTTGGATTGCGGCAGTTCTGTTGAGTAGGTAGTGGTAACTCATTGTTGTTTTGATTTGCAATTCCATAAGAGCGACTTCACTTTCACTTTTCCCTTTCATGCACTGGAGAAGGAAATGGCAACCCACTCCAGTGTTCTTGCCTGGAGAATCCCAGGGACGGGGGAGCCTGGTGGGCTGCCGTCTATGGGGTCACACAGAGTTGGACACGACTGAAGCGACTTAGCAGCAGCAGCAGCAGCAGCAATGGCATGTATATGATTGCTGAGCATCTTTAGTATGCTTATTTTATCTTTGGTAGGATATCTGTTCAGGTCTTTGTTCTCCTTCAACATTATGTTGGCTGTTTCAAATCTTTTGTTCTCCATACAAACTTTGGAATCATTTCAATAATGTCTTCAAAATAATTTGCTGGGATTTTGATTAGGAATGTGTTGCATCTAAAATCAAATTGGGAAGAACTGACATCTTCACAACATTGTCTTCCTACCCATGTGCATGGAATTTCTCTCCATTTATCTAATTCTTTAATTTTTTATTAGAGTTTTATAATTTTTTTTCTTATAGAGTTAATACAGAGTTGTTAAATTTGTACCTAAGTATTTCATACTTTGGGTGCTAATGTAAATGGTATTATGCTTTTACTTTCAAATTCCACTTGTTCATTGCTAGTATTATAGGAATGCAGCTGACTTTTGCACATTAACCTTGTATCCCATAACCTTGACTTGTTCCTGATGTTAGAGAGAAGGCTTCGAGCTTCTCATCACTAAGCATGACGTTAGCTGTAGCCTTTTTGAAAGTATTCTTAATCAAGTTGAGAAAGTTCCTTTTCGTTTCTTGTTACTGAGAGTCTACCATGAATGGATGTTAGATTTTTGTCAAGTATATTTCCAGTGTCTAGTGATATGAACATGTGATTTTTCTTCTTAGCATATTGATGTGATAAAGTACATTAATTGATTTCCAAATGTTAAAACGGCTTTGCTTACTTGAGATAAAAAGTGCTTGGTCATTGGTATGTAACTCTTTTTATACATTGTTGGGTTCAATTTGCTAATAAAAATCAACAACCCTTCTAGATCCTTCAGAAAAATGAGGTCACAAGGCAAACTGCTTCCTCCAAAACTGGAGAGAAAGGGAAAAATACAGATAATTACAACTTACCAAAGCAGAGACCGAGGAGCAGAAGCCCTGGGGGACCCGTCCCAGAGAAGGACAACCTCAACCGTAACTGACAAATTGCTGGAGGCTCAGAATGGAAAAGTCTGAGAATTAAAAACTCCAGAGGGGCCCAATCATAGAAGGATGCCTATGTCCTCCTTATGAGTTTTACATCCAGCAGCTGAACAGTAAATTTAACTGGTTCTTACAGTGGATACTGGAGAAAAATCTCCTCCTGTTTCATAAAGGGAAGGAGAAATGTAACCATTTGAAATAATCCCGAACAATCTGCTTTTCTTAATAAGACCTGCCCTAGGAGAGACTGTTTTATCAGAGCCTAAACACGTATACTTAATTTAGTCAAGTGAAATGTAATACTTGGAATTCACTGGAGACAAAGTACTAAGTAGGCAACGATCTGAAGAACTCTCCAGAACCCTCTACTTGATTCCTCTCTCCTCTATTCCTACCAACAGTTGATCTGTGTTCTTTTCTATCTATTACAGATTACTTGACAAAAATATTAAGTAAAGACAGCATATCTCATCCAAATTAGATTAATTTTCCAAATATCAGCCAAACAAATATATCTCTAAGTTGAACATTAGAAAAAAATTAGGGGTAAGATTAGGTCAAAGTGCCTTTACAGTCCCTAGAAATCATGTACATCACACACTCAGCCAGAAAACTTATCTTGAAAAAAAGGAAAATGGATCCAAACAAACAAAAAATAGTCCTGATTTTTTTTCTATATGGAATCATTAATTCTTGATTAGAGGCATAAGCTGCTTGGAAATGGATGCCAGAAGATAAGAAAATAAAAACACTCCTAATAATGGGCTCTAGGATTATGTACTTAAAACATTTCTCTCTCACCAGCTTATCAGGCAACCAAAAAATTGAAAGCAATTTGCATTGGAAATAGAGAGACACTTTATGATGGTTACACTCCATGCAGCATTCTGGAAAAGCCAATAAAAGCAATTATCGTGCAGTTGTGTTGCTCATTAGATGATCAGTGTAAACAAATAACATGGCTCAGAATCAATCACCTGTTTCTCCTAGAAGCAAAGGGAGCTTGCTTGGTACGTGGAGAAGAAGGAAACATTCTGGACAGGACTGGCTCTTCTGGGTCAGCTTCTGAAAGCAATTGTTGTTTTACATGACATATATGTTTGTTTAAGAGGGTATCAAGATGCCCTCAATGGCACACTGAAGGGCAGAAAGAGGAAAAAAGAGAGGAGTGCTCCATTTGTAAAGCCTTCATAATAGCCTCCAGCACATAGTAAGCACAGGCAGATACTGGTTATTAGAGCCGAATAAAGATAGCGAAAAATAAAATAATTCCTATCCTTGGAAAACAGTAAAAAGAGGGACAAGAGGCAGAGTCCTCCAGTTTGGATGCTTGTTATGGTCAAAGGGTCCTTGGAATTATGTCATTCCCACTATCACGATGTGACCCCTTACACAAACACACAAATTAACAGAGCTCTTCCTTCCTTATGTAATAGCAAAGAATCCTTCAGAGAAAAACAAGGTGATTGTCTTAAATTTTATCTAACACATTGTAACAATATTCCTCAACTGGCAGTCATTTTGCCTCACCCACTGGTACCATTTAGTAACACCTGGAGATATTGGTTGCTAAAACTGAGAAAGGTATTACTGGCATCTAGTAAGCAAAGGGCAGGGATGCTGCTAAACATCCTTGAATTCTCAATGAAACTGGAAAGAAAAAATATGCCATCCAATGCACAGGACAGATTCCTTCTAACAGAAAATTATCTATTTCAAATATTAATTGTGCCAAAGTTGAGGATTGATGCAATAAATATCAGTAGGTAAAATCAGCTGCACATGAAAGATAGGTTCCTGTTGCTGTTTATTTAATTTCCTGACACTCTATACGAATCTTAAGCTTTTCCTTAATAGATGTTAGAAAGAAATCTTAAATAAGATGTTGTCTCTCAGGGACAGATCTAACACTAAAAGAAGTGCTTGTTCAGATTGCACCCCTCTTAGCTCCATAGAATAATGTTGCATTATTATCATCAACATATATTTTACCAAAGCAAGATAAAGTCTTTCCTTTTCATCACATGGGTTAAGATACTGTGGAGTAGTTACAGTTATCTTACCACTGAGATCTTTGCCCTACTTCCCCAAGAACTGAATACTTTAATATTTCAACATCTCAGGGCACAGTGTTGCTAGAGAAAGTTGAAGTGATTCATATATGCTTTCTTTTTCTCTTCAACTAAGTAACTGATGCCTTTCACCAAGACAATTGGAATAAAAACTGAAGTAGTCCTTGGATCCTTTGATTCAGTCATTAATTATCTCAAGATACATATTGACCTCAATATTCATAGGAAGGACTGATGTTGATGCTGGCCACCTGATACTAAGGGCTGACTCACTGGAAAAAACCCTGGTGCTGGGAAAGACTTAAGGCAAAGGCAAAGGGGGTGACAGAGGATGAGATGGATGGATGGCATCAATGACTCACTGGACATGATTTTGAGCAAACTCCGGGAGATAGTGAAGGAGAGAGGAGCCTGGCGTGCTGCAGTCCATGGGATCACAAAGAGTCAGACATGACTTAGCGACTGAACAACAACAACATATTGACCTACTACATACTAGACATTTTGCCAGAGCATTGATAAGAGGACAAATACCATCCTTTTCCTCACAAAACATAACGTATATGGCCCGTGAGTTGCTAGGGCAAGGGGACAGAAGTGAGACAGCGTTCACAGACAGGTAAACCCACAATTATTGTGACAGGAAAAATAATCTCCCTTCCACCAAGAGAAGTCTACTTCCAATCTCTAGGATCTGTGAATACATTATCTTACGCAGCAATAGGGAATTTAGATGATGGATAGAATTGATAATCAGCAACAAGAGTCTCAAGAGAATACAACATGAGACTTCTGTGGGCATCGTGGCCTCCAAAGCTGTAGGATAATACATTTCTGTTGTTTTAAAACTATACACGTGTAGGGTTTTGCTACAGCTGTTGTTGTAGTTGTTGTTAGTTGCTAAGTCATGTCCGACTCTTTAGCAGCCCCATGGACTGCAGTCTGCCGGCCTCCTCTGTCAATGGGATTTCCCAGACAAGCATACTGGAGTGGGTTACTATTTCCTTCTCTAGGGTATCTTCCTGACCCAGTCATTGAACTCACAACTCCTGTATGACAGGCGGATTCTTTACCACTGAGCAGCGGGTCACTAACACAAATGCCTAGTGCTTTGAAGAGAAAAAATGAGATATACCTGAGCATGCGCGCGTGTGTGTGTGTGTTTGTGTGTGTGTGTGTGTGTGCGTGTATCACAGGGTCTGAGGGGTTGGGCAATCAATCAAGAAAAGCTTCCAGATTAAACTCTAAACTGGATCCTGAAGAATACAGATGTGTTAGTGTTTTGAAGAACAGTATAATAGAGCTCCAGGCAGAAGGAATAGCTGCAAAGGTTTGAAAGTGAACAAGATCGTGCTTCTGGTGAATTATGTTACATTGCTCAGTTAGTAGAGTAAGAGGAATGCAAATAATGACAGCAAAAGCAGGAGACATAAAGATCAGAAGGTTGAGTATTGCAGACCAAGTTACTGAGTCTGGATCTGACTCTAAAATATAGTCAATAACAACTTTTAAATAAAGAAACAACAGGGTCTAATTTTAGAGAAGAAAAGTGCTCTGGTTGCTGCATGAAGAATGGATTGGAGAGAGAAAAACTGGGGGCAGGGAGATCAGTTTGAGAGAGTTGCCAGCAATTCCTGGGCAAATGGTCACCTACAAAAATCCATTGCACTGGAGATAGAAATAGATGGGTTAAGAAAAGTAGGATCAAGAAGAATTGGTTAAAACATGTAGACAAACAACTAGCTGTCTATAATGACGAAGAGGAGGAGCCAAGGATGAAACCCAGGTGTCCAGTTTGGAAAATTCAGTGGATGGGAGAGAGTTTGTCTGTGGAACAGAGAAACATGAGCAGTCAAGAATTTCATTCAGAAAAAAAAAAGAAAATTAAATATGCTCGTGTTGTAGGGTCTGAGAAATACAAGGATGGACCAGAATGCCAGGAAAGTAGTTTGCAGGCTCCATGGCTGTGTGATGTCTCACACATTCCTGCAGGACCATTTGCTAGGGTCAGAATTTGAGAGTGCCTAGGAAGGGGGTCCCTGGTAGCTAAGACAGTAAAGAGTCTGCCTGTAATGTGGGAGATCTGGGTTTGGTCCCTGGGTCAAGAAGATCCCTTGGAGAAGGAAGTGGCAACCCACTCTAGTATTCTTGCCTGGAAAATCCCATGGACGGAGGAGCCTGGCAGGTTACAGTCCATGGGTCACAAAGAGTCAGACACCACTGAGTGACTTCACTTTCAGGAAGAGGGTCAAAGGAGGATTAGTTTCTGAATGACTCACCTCTAAACTTGGTGGTCTGTTCCTTTTAGTCTTGAAATTGGCCTTTGGATCATAAATGAAAAGCAGTTTTTAATATAACATAGAAAAAATGAGGGGAAAATGAATCTTTTAAATGATTTTCTTCTGAGTCAAAAACACCTCTAAAAATTAAAGAAATTTCTGGCCTTTTACTCACAGACATGAATAGATATCTAGAATCAATCAAGATTTGTGTAAAAAGGAGAGAAGGGGGGAGGACAGAAAGAGTAAGAGAATGAGAGAGAGGAAATCTTTTTCCTAAAAGACAGCAGAATGGGGGGTGGGCGGGGAAGGATTCCCTTTCTTAAAAAATAGTTGAATAAAATATACCCTTGCAATGACTTTGAATAGCCCAGGTGGTCCTGGCTCAATAAATATACATTTCCAAGTTATTATTGATTTGCAAACATGATTCACCTGTGGCTGATTTATGAGCATCAAAACATTGATACATGAATTTGTTCCTGAATTCCAGCATATCCTAGTGAGCCAGGGGACTATTTACAACCCTTTGCATTCTTGTAGGTGTGGGTTGCAGATGTTTCATTTCATTGTTGATAATATGCATTCATAAATATATATGTAGGCAGACACTTGAAAATTTGGAAGATGTTTTATTATTCAAAATATATTCAATATGCCTCTAGCCCTTGTATCTCCACAACATCACTTCTTTTTCATTCCTGCCTTTTTTTCACATCTATATAATCAGCTTACTTGCATTCTTTTCCCACCTGATCTTGTCTATATTGAACTGAAGATTTTTTTTTTAACTTCTATGGATCCCAATCTCGCTCATTTTCCTTTTCTTCAACTTGAATTTGTATTCTAAAATGGTATTTAGTTTTATCAAATTCTAGGTAGGAGAGCAGGAAGACCATCCTTAGATGGAAATATAGTTTCCTTCATTTACTAGCTATGTGACATTAGCAAGTTATGTAACTTATCTAAATTTCAGTTTCTTCATTGGTAAAGTGGAGGTAATATGACATACGTTTATTCTACAATTGTGTAACATGGCCTTCTTTGTTCTACAAAGGATTTACACCACCAAATAGTTCTCTCTCTTTTTTTTTTTTGTTCCTGAATTATCCTGTGTCTGAGAATACAGCTGAGTGTGGACAAAGGTAGAGTGCAGCAGATTATGTGGCAGAGATGTGCTCCACAGTGATAAACATGACCTAAAAATGTAGTAAGAAATACAGAGAGAAAAGGAAGCATAGTTTTATGTAACATGGTTTTACTTTACATATTTTTCTGTTATTCCAGATATGCCAATTCATGAACCTATGACTTTCAGGCAAAAATCTCGTTTCAATTGTGATGATGCATTTTAGAAGGCCAAGGAGAAAATCAAATACCTTTTGAAAGAAATTGTTAAGTGATATAACTTTAATTTATGTGCGCTTATGTGGGTGCTATCATCTGTAGGATATAAACCTGATATCTTTTAAGATCACTAACAGGGATGACATCTGTTCCATCAAATTTCATTAACTTGCATCCTTATCTGTGCTAACGGAAAAAAAAAAAAAAGGTATGTAAGGGATTATTTAATGCAGAATACGCTCCAAACTTCCTTTCATACCTGCCCAAAGTATGTGTGAACATATGTGGAGCCTGCTTCCTTCTTGATGGCTTCCTGAATCTCAGCTTTGCCCCAGATTTCTTCCTGGCTAGTCTTTCAGGAAAGTAAGAATTGTGGGTACCTGTTAAGTAATCTCCATTTCAAGACCCAATCACTTTCCATACAAACTTTTATTGCAAAGGGCCAGCCAGTAAATATTTTAGGATTTGAAAACCATGAAGTCTTTGTGGCAGGTACTCAACTCTGCTACGGTAGCAGAAAATCAGCCATGGATGAAATGGAGACAAATGAGTATGGCTGTGTTGAAATAAAATTTTTATGTACAAAATAGGCAGAGGGCTGGGTTTGCTCATGGGCCAAGTTTGCAAACCTGGGTTCTACATCACCTGGGGTTAATCTCTGTGATCTGATATTACTCCCTTTGAATAGGTCAACATTAAGGTGCAACATCAAAGTGTTGATACCAAAATGCAACTAAGGAAAATGCCCCGTGAGATGAGGGGAACAACAGAAATTCAGACTTTGGCTGCAAAATTGATGTCTACAGGCTAAGCACCCTATGGAGGAGGCACTAAGGTGCTCTCAGGTTAACTGTGGTAAAGAACCAATTCTTTTCCAACCCATATAGATTGGAAAGTATTAAATCATATACTTTGATGACAATGGCAAATTGTTCTGAGAAATGCCTAAATGTTTAATTTCATTTTTGGTATTCTTCTCAGTGTGAACTAGTAGCAACCTGATAAGGACCAGCAGAGGTCCATGGACCATACTCTGAGGATGCTAAGTGGTGTGTGAAAGGCAAGTCCCCGCCTGATATGTTTCAGGCTTAAAGTCTTTATCATTTGTTGCTGTTCAGTCACTAAGTCCTGTACTTCTCTCTAGGATCCCATGGACTGCAGCACGCCAGGCTTCCCTGTCCTACACCATCACCCAGAGTTTGCTCAAACTTACGTACACTGAGTCCTTGATGCTATCTAACAGTTTCATCCTCTGCCACACTCTTCTCTTTTTGCCTTCGATCTTTCTCAGCATCAGGGTCTTTTCCAGTGAGTCAGCTCTTCGCATCAAGGTGGCCAAAGTATTGGAGCTTCAGCTTCAGTATCAGTTCTTCCAATGAATATTCAGGGTTGGTATCCTTTTGGATTAACTAGTTCAATCTCTTTGCAGTCCAAAGGACTCTCAAGAGTCTCCTCCAGTCCCACAATTTGAAAACATCAATTCTTCGGTGCTTAGCCTTCTTTATGGTCCAACTCTCACATCTGTACGTGACTAGTGGAAAAACCATAGCTTTGACTCTACCAACCTTTGTCAGCAAAGTGATGTCTCTGCTTTTTAACATGCTTTCTAGATTTGTCATAGCTCTCCTTCCAAGGAGCAAATGTCCTTTAGTTTCATGGCTGCCATCAATATCTGTAGTGATTCTGGAATCCAAGAAAATAAAATCTGTCACTCTGTCTACTTTTTCTATTTGCCATGATCTTCATTTTTCTGAATGCTGAGTTTTAAGCCAGATTTTCACTCTCCTCTTTCACCCTCATCAAGGGGCTTTTTAGTTCCTCTTCACTTTCTGCCATGAATGGGATCATCTGCATATCTGAGGTTGTTGATACTTCTCCTGGCAATCTTTATTCCAGCTTGTGCTTCATCCAGCCAGGCATTCCACATGATAGAGTCTGCATATAAGTTAAATAAGCAGCATGACAATATACAGTCTTGTCATACTCTTTTCTCAATTTTGAACCAGTCAGTTTTTCCATGTCCAGTTCTAACTGTTGCTTCTCGACCTGCATACAGGTTTCTCGGGAGGCAGGTTACGTGGTCTGATATTCCCATCTCTTTAAGCATTTTCCACAGTTTGTTGTGATCCATGCAATCAAAGGCTTTGGCACAGCCAAAAAGCAGAAGTAGATGCTTTCCTGGAACTCTCTTGCTTTCTCGATGATCCAACAGATGTTGGTAATTTGACCTTTGGTTCCTCTGCTTTTTCTAAATCCAGCTTGAACATCTGAAAGTTCACAGTTCATGTACTGTTGAAGCCTCACTTGGAGAATTTTGAGCATTACTTTGCTAGCATGTGAGATGAAGGCAATTGTGCAGTAGTTTGAACATTCTTTGGCATTGCCCTTCTTTGGTATTGGAGTGAAAACTGACCTTTTCCAGTCCTGTGATCATTGCTGAGTTTTCCAAATTTGCTGGTATATTGAGTGCAGCACTTTAATATCATCATCTTTTAGCATTTCAAATAGCTCAGTTGGAATTCCATCACCCTCACTACCTTTATTTGCAGTAATGCTTCCTAAGGCCCATTTGACTGCACACTCCAGGATGTCTGGCTCTAGGTGAGCAGCCAACCGCACCAGCATGGTTATCTGTGTCATTAAGACCTTCTTTGTATAGTTCTTCTATATATTCTTCCCACCTCTTCTTAATCTTTTCTGCTTCTGTTGGATCCTTACAGTTTCTGTTCTTTATCGTGCCCATCTTCACTATGACCCATCTGTCCTGGATGGCCCTGCACGGCATGGCTCACAGCTTCACTGAGTTCTGCAAGCTGTTTTTATCATACTTGTTCACAAGATTATCTGCTGCATTCCTGGGAAATAAATGTGCACTTTGTTCTAGCATCCAAGGTCTTACATAATCTTGGTCCAGTTGTATCATTTTGGCAGCATCTTCCTCTGCATCCACATGGATGACTTCCTGTGCCCAAACACACCTTCTGCCTTTCTAAATCTTGCCTTTGTCTAGACTATTTCCCAGTTCTGTAGTGCCTAGGTAAGTCTGTCCTCAAGATCATTCAAAACTCTTTCCATGAAGTCATATTTCCTTTCCCCTGGATGCAATTTGGCCCTTCACTGGACATTCATAAAACATTGCATGTATTTTCTCTGACTGTCCTTGCTTTAAATAATATTGTAATGCCCTCTGTACTTGTCTTGTTGTTGTTTGGTTGCTAAGTTGTGTCTGATTCTTTTGCGGTCCCATGGGCTATAGACTGCCACGCTCCTCTGTCTGTGGGATTTCCCAGGCAAAAGTACTGGAGTGGGTTGCCATTTTCTTCTACAGAGGATCTTCCTGACCCAGGGATCAGATGTAGGCATTGAACTGAGTCTCCTGCATTGGTAGGCAGATTCTTTACCACCGAGCCACTTAGGAAGTCCCTGTATTTGTCTTATCCTGAGACTAAATAGTGAGCTTCTGGAACATGAGCTGTATCTTATAGATGTGAGAGTATTCCTCAGAGTGCTTAACACAGTGTCTTTTATATGATAAAGGTTAAGTTAGCTCATAAATGAATGACATTGAACCCACATCATAAACATTCTCTCCTACAGATCTCCTTTGCATGCTTTTAGAAATGCATTCCTCTGCATTTCTGTCCTCTCTCTCTTCCACTTAGGACAAAAACGCTTATCAGCAAGAGAGCTTGTGTACATAAAACCACAGGACACAGCAAATCTGTGGTGTCAAAAGAAAACCAAATACATGCAAGACTCATTTACAGAATTTGTAAAATGGAGCCTAGAGAATGAAAATGAGATTTTTAGCTAATTTGTACTATTCTGAATGTCACTGTAAAGCCCACATTTCATGGGGCAGAACGAAGACAGCCATGATTAACATTTATTTCAGCCACAAACCAGGGCAACTGTTTGTTTCCACTGTGACCCTAAGACTTTGCTCTAAGGATGAAAACGTCATTGGTTATACTGAAAAAAAGAACTGCCATTGGTAAGTGAGTAAAACTGTATAATCTCCATCAAAGATACACACTTGCAGAATTATGAAGCCAAGTTGGTATTTACCCTGCCACTGAATGTGACTTGAATAATAATAAAAAACCGACAGTGTTAAGCTATGTTAGTGACACATGGGGAAAAATGGTACAAGATCCACTCAGGTATATTATTATTATCATTGCTACATCTGTAACAAATTAGAAGATTTATGACCATCCTATCATCCTACATTTTATTGGTTTGCCTCTATATTTAATACATTTGTAAATAAGCAAATCTGATGAATGTTTTCTTGGTGTAAGGTTCAAACATTTCATTGATATAAAACTTTCTTTTAGATAAGAATGTTCACTGTATGGAAGAAGATGGCAGAGGAGTAAGATGTAGAGATCACCAGCCTCCCCACAAATACATCAAAAACTCAGTAAGATATGGAACAACTCCTACAGAGCAACCTCTAGACGACAGCAGAAGACCCCAGGCCTCTGAGGAGAGGGGGTCAGGCTAAGCTCCCTGGAATGAGGTAGGAGAAAGGATAGAGGAATAAAAAGGGACACAACAGAGAACCTCTGGACAGAGCTTGTGTCCAAGGGAGGGAGGGAGTCCTAAAACAAGAGGCGCTCCATGCACAGGAAAGCCCCCTCGAAGGCAGACCCAAGGGGGAGCTGCAGAGTCTTGGAAAACCAGGCAAAACAGGGACTTAGCAGAAAAGAGAGAAAGCTGCGCTTCTCAGCTCAAGGACTGTGGCCCCAGTCAGATAGTGGGCTCAGGAAACTGAGAGAGAAGCCTACAGAAGCCCCGGGGCACAGAGGGCTGTCATGCACACAATCCTTCTGGCGCAGAGAGCGGCCTAAGGAGCCGAAAGAAGAATATACAAGCCCCATGACAGAGTGTGTGGACCTCTGAAGCGAGTGCACACAAGCCCTGAGATGCAGAGGGCGGGCCCGGGAGCTGAGACAAGTGCACTCTAGCTCTGCGACATAGAGGGCGGCTGGGGGGCTGAGGGAGGCCCACGTGAGTCTCTGTGATGCAGAGGGCACAGCTGGGGAGCTGCGAAAAGATCTACAGGAGCCCCCATCTAGCAAGCTCCCGCTAGCAGAGCAGGGCAGGACTGGGGAACAGAAGCACCAGCAGTGATTCCAGGGACAAGTAGGGGGTGGGTGGCAGCGCAGATATGCTGGGAGGGCCACTTTGAAGTGGCTACAGAAATAGACGCAGCTAACACTGCCAAAGCCAGAAGGACTGCCGAAAGTCATACTGAACCCGTAGATGCTCCAAAACCTACTACTGGACACTGCATCACTCTTCAGAGAGACGAGATACAGCTCCATCAACCAGAACACAGGCACAAGCTCCCCCAACCAGGAAAACATCACAGGACACTAATCCAACCCCATCCATGGGGGCAGACTATGCAACCAAGAACTATGACCTTTAGAACTTTTTATTTTTCTCTTATAAATCACACTGTTTATACCCCCTACATATTTCTACCTTCAAATTAGCCTTTTGCAGTGCTGTGGAGTTTTCCTCTTTGTTTATCTTGTTTTAAAAAAGTTCATTTTAAGATTTTTTTTTTCACTCTCTTTTTGGTGATTTTTCTGATTTTGTTTTTGATACATTCAAATGCTTTTCTTATAGTTCTTTACTGGCTATAGCTATTCCTGAATATATATAAATCTTTTTTGCTTGTGTCTAAACCTTTGCATTTCTATTTTTCCTTCTCTTTTTTTTCTACCCTCTTTTCCACCCCCTTCCTTTTCTCTTTTCCCTTCCTTCTTCCTTTTCTTTTCTTCTCCCTTTCTTCCTTCACTCTTTCTTTTTTCACTGAGTAAGATAAATTTGTGAACTTTTGCTATATGTCCCAGTTTGCACTCTGCCCATGCTCCATTTTCCAGATTGAAAGTTAGCTAGCTCTGCTTTTAACTGGCCGATATCACTCTTGGTTTCCCCTGTACTCTTTTCTTTAGAATACTTTGGTGATAATTGTGTGTGTGGAAGAATGTGTATATGTCCCATTATTTCTGTAATTACCTGCTTGATCTGCTTGATCTCCTCCCACTATAACATAGATAACTTAGGCACAAGTCACCCCTAACAATAAGTCAACACAAACAACTCAACCAACCTTTCCTTCCAAAGGCAAAAATCGAAAGTAAGAAGGAACACAACTCCAAAACCTGGGAAAAGCAGACCTCAAGTGGAACAACTTAGAAAAAAAAAGAAAAATGAAAAGACAGAGAAATAGAGAAAAAATGAAAGAACAAGGTAGAATTTCACAAATAAAAGAAGAGGAAACAAGTAATCGACTTGAAAGAGGATTCAGAATGATAGTAAAAATGCTCTGAATACTTGAAAATAGAAGGGAGAAAAATGCAAGAAACATTTAACAAGTTAATACCATCAGCAAGGACATAGAAGAAATAAAGAATAAGCAAACTGATGAATAATACAATTACTGAAGTTAAAAATACTCTAGAAGGGACCAACAGAAGAATAACTGAGGCAGAGGAATGGATAAGTGAGCTGGAAGATAGAATGGCAGAAATAACTGCTAAAGAGCAGAATAAAGGGAAAAGAATGAAAAGAATTGACTATAGCCTCAGAGACCTTTGGGACAATATTAAATGCACCAACATTCAAGTTATAGTGGCCCCAGAGGAGGAAAAACAAGGCACTGAGGAAGTTTTTGAAGAAATTATAGTTGAAAACTTCTGCAACATGGGAAAGGAAATAATCAAGTCCAAGAAGCACAGAGAGTCCCTTATAGGATAAACCCAAGGAGAAACATATTGATCAAGCTAACAAAGATTCAGTACAAAGATGTTAAAAGCAGCAAGGGAAAAGCAACAAGTAGCATACAAGGAAATACCCACATGATTAGCAGTGGATCTTTAACAGAAACTCTACAGGCCAGAAGGCAATAGCAGGATGTATTTAAAGTACTGAAAAAAAAAAAAAATCTACAACCAAGATTACTACACCTGGCAAAGATTTCATTCAAAATTGATGGAGAAATCGAAGGCTTTACATACATGGAAAAGTTATACCAGCCTTACAACAAATACTAAATTAACTCACATAGGCAGTAAGCACAAGAGAAAGGAAGAGCTACAAAAACCCAAAACAATTAAGAAAATGACAATAGGAACATATATATATATATATATATATATCAATAATTACCTTAAATGTAAACAGATTAAATGCACCAACCAAAAGATACAGACTGAATGGATACAAAAACAAGACCCATATATATGCTGCCTACAAGAGACCCACTTCAGACCTAGAGACACATACAGACTGAAAGTAAAAGGATGGAGAAAGATATTCCATGTGAATGGAAATCAAAAGAAAGCTGGAGTGGCAATCCTTATTGCAGACAAAATAGACTTTAAAATAAAGAATATAAGAGACAAAGAAGGACACTACATAAGGATCAAGGGGTCAATCCAAGAAGAAAACCTAACAATTGTAAATATTTATGCACCCAACATAGGAGCACATCAATACATAAGGGAAAGACTAACAGGCATAAGAGAGGAAATTGACAGTAACTCAATAATAGTAGGGGACTTTAACACCCCACTTACACCAATGGACAGATCATCAAAACAGAGACTAAACAAGGAAACACAAACTTTAAATGAAACAATTAGACCAAATGGACCTAATTGATATCTTCAGGACTTTCCATCCAAATGCAGAAGAATACACTTTCTTCTCAAGTGCACATGGAACATTCTCCAGGATAGACCACATCTTGGGCCACAAATCAAGGCTCAGTAAATTTAAGAAAACTGAAATCGTATCAAGTATCTTCTCTGATCACAATGCTATGAGACTAGATATCAACTGCAGGGGGGAAAAAACTGCAAAAAAAACAAAAAACTCTTGGGGATTAAACAATACATTCCTAAATGACAAAGAGATTACTGAAGAAATAAGGGAAATCAAAAGATTCCTAGAAACAAATGACAATGAAAACATGATTCCCCCAAACTTATGAGATTCAGCAAAAGCAGTTCTAAGAGGGAAGTATATAGCAATACAAACCAGCCTTAAGAAACAAGAAAAGCATCAAATACACAACCCAACCCTACATCTAAAGCAGCTGGAAAAAGAACAAACAAACAAAAACCCAAAGTCAGCAGCAGGAAAGAAATCATAAAGATCAGAACAGAAATAATTGAAAAAGAAATGAAGGAAACAATAGCAAAGATTAATAAAACTAAAAGCTGGTTCTTTGAGAAGATAAAATTGACAAACCACTAGCCAGACTCATCAGGGGAAAAAAAGGGAGAAAAATTAAATCAACAAAATTAGAAATGAAAAAGGAGAGGTTGCAAGAGACAACACAGAAATACAAAGGATCATAAGAGAATATTATGAACAACTCTATGCTAATAAAATGGGCACCCTAGAGAAAATGGACAAATTCTTAGACAAGTTCAGCCTCCCAAGAGTGAATAGAAATTATGAACAAAAAATTACAAACACTGAAACAGAAACTGTGATAAAAAATCTCCCGAAAAACAAAATACCAGGGCCCATATGGCTTCTCCTTACAGGGGAATTATATCAAACATTGAGAGCAGAGCTAATGCCTATTTTTCTGAAACTCCTCCAAAAAATTACAGAGGAAGGAAGAATCCCAACTCATTCTACAAGGCCACAATCACCCTAATACCAAAACCAGGCAAAGACAACACAAATAAAGGAAAATTACAGGTCAATATCACTGACGAACATAGGTGCTAAAATCCTCAAAAAAAATTCTAGCAAGCAGAATTCAACAACACATTAAAAATCTCATACAACATAATCAAGTCAGATTGATTCCATGGATGCAAGGATTCTTTAAAATATACAAATCAGTGTTATGCACTATATTAAGATGAAAAAAGAAATACACGATCATCTCAATAGATGCAGAAAAAGCCTTTGACAAAATTCAGCACTCATATATGATAAAAAAAACCTTCAAAAATGGACATAGAAGGAACCTACCTCAATACAGTAAAAACAATATATGATATGCTCACAGCAAACATTATTCTCAATGGTGAAAAACTAGAAGCACTCCCTCTAAGATAAGGAACAAGACAGTCTTGAGAAAGAAGAATGGAGCTGGAGGAATCAACCTTTCTGGCTTCAGACTACATTACAAAGTGAAAGTCATCAAGACAGTATGGTACTGGCACAAAGACAGAACTATAGACCAATGGAACAAGATAGAGAGCCCAGAGACCTCTGGGTTCCTTATTTTTGACAAAGGAGGCAAGAATGTAACATGGGGCAAAGATAGCCTTTTCAATAAGTGGTGTTGGGAAAACTGGTCAGGTACATGCAAAAGAAAGAGATTATAACACTTTCTAATGCCGCACACAAAGAGAAACTCAAAATGTATTAAAGACCTATGTGTAAGACCAGAAACTATAAAACTCTTAGAGGAAAACATAGGCAGAACACTCGATGACATAAATCAAACCAAGATCTTCTCTGACCCACCTCCTAAAATGATGGGGATAAAAACAAAAATAAACAAGTGGGGCCTAATTCAACTAGAAAGTTTTTGCACAGCAAAGAAACTACAAACAAGGTGAAAAGACAACCCTCAGGATGGAAGAAAATACTAGCAAAAGAAACAACTGACAAAAAAATGATTCCCAAAATATGCAAGCAGCTCATACAATTCAATACCAGAAAAACAAACAACCCAATCAAAAAGTGGGAAAAAGACCTAAACAGACATTTCTCCAAAGAAGACATACAAACACACAGATGACTAACCAACACATGGAAAGGTGCTCAACATCACTAATTATTAGAGAAATGCAAATCAAAACTACAATGAGATACCACCTCACACCAGTCAGAATGGTCATCATCAAAAATTCTACAAACAATAAATGCTGGAGAGGGTGTGGAAAGAAGCTGTAGTACATATATATATATATATCGGAATACTGCTGCTCTAAGTCGCTTCAGTTGTGTCCGACTCTGTGCGACCCCATAGATGGCCACCCACCAGGCACCCCCGTCCCTGGGATTCTCCAGGCAAGAACACTGGAGTGGGTTGCCATTTCCTTCTCCAGTGCACAAAAGTGAAAAGGGAAAGTGAAGCCGCTCAGTCATGTCCAACTCTTAGTGACCCCACGGACTGCGGCCCCCAGGCTCCTCCGTCCATGGGATTCAGCCATGAAAAGAAATGCATTTGAGTCAGCTCTAAAGAGGTGGATGAACCTAGAGCCTTTTATACAGAGTGAAGTAAGTCAGAAAGAGAAACACAAAATATCGTATACTGACACATATATGTGGAATCTAGAAAGATGGTACTGATGAATTTATTTTCAGGGCAGCAATGGAGAAACAGAAATAGACAACAGACCGACGGACATGGAGGGAGGCAAGGAGGGAGAGGGTAAGATGTATGGAGAGAGTAACATGGAAACTTACAATACCATATGTAAAACACCCAATGAGAATTTTCTGTATGACTTAGGGAACTCAAACACGGGCTCCATGACAGTCTAGAAGGGTGGGATGTGGAGGGCTATGGGAGGGAGATTCAGCATGGAAGGGACATGGGTGTACCTATGGCTGATTCTTGATGTTTTCCAGAAAACCACAAAATTCTGTAAAGCAATTATCCTTCAATTAAGAATATAAAGTGGCCAAAAAGAAAAAAAAATAATCAAAACATCTGAATTTTACCCCAAAGGATTTTCTTCACTTTGCTTTTTAGCTGTATGTGATGAACCTGTGAATCAACTTTTCCCAGTTCTTATCTCAACTGCTGCCTCTTATATAATCCTGCTCAATTTGTTGATTCCATCTTACACTTTGTATCTTGTCTCTGATTTGATTAGGGTGCTGATGTTAGTGACTAATCCTCTGGCCACTATGCTATTAGTAGCACACCCAGGCACTATGAACCTAAAAAAGGAAGTTTGAGCCACTTAATAAATTTGTGTATTATTTCCCTTAGAGACTGGAAAGTCTATGTGGGAAGTGATTGTGTTTATACACTTCTATTCTACTCATTAACCAGCACAGCGATGCTCAGTCAAACCTATAATATATTCACTGAATAATTTTGGTTTTTACCTCCAAGTTGATTTGACCAACTGTTTTGTCCCTATTTTACTTCCTTTTCTGATAAAATAAGGTATGAAACAAAGGTTATAGGAAAATGAACTTTGTAACACACAATCTATCACAATGGGCTTTTATATTAATTTTTATGTTTTATTAAATTAGTAACCTTCTACCTATAAATCTATACCTTATTATAAATTCTTAAACACCACCTCTGTGACTCAAAACTTACTGCAAAATTCGATGGAATAGTCTTACAGTTCTATGGTAAATGAAATATAGTCATAGATTGTATACAGCTCCTCTAGTTAAAAGGTGAAGCCTGTTTCCCAACCTCCTGAAGCTTTGCAGCCCTTATAACCTGCTTTGAATAACAAACGGTAGTAGAAGTGACACTGTGTGAATTTTGAAACCTAGGCTTCATAAAGTTTTGCAACTTCTACCTTGATGCTCTTTGGCCATCACAAAAAGAATCATATTCTTACCTCCAGTAAGTTGAGAGGCGCTGTAGAGAAGAACCAAAGTGCGGAAGCAGACAGCCTGACAGCAGCTCTGAGACGCGTGAGTGAAGCCATCTTGAACCTCCCAGACCACCCGATCCTCTTTCTGAAGGTAAGCAAGTGAATGAGGCCAGGTGCAACCAACAGAGGAAATGACGAGCTAAACTGAATTGGGAGAAATAACAAATTAGGTCTACCCCAAAACATCTGGGATAGTTGGTGCTGCCTCAACAGTAATCTAAAATTTAAAAATACTAATTATCTACATGTATATGTATGACTGAGCCCTTTTGCTGTTCACCTGAAACTATCACATTGTTAATCAGCTATACTCGAGTACAAAGTTAAAGAAAAGATTTAAAAATAAATAAAATTACTAATTATATTATGGATTAAAGAAAAAAAAAAAAAGAATGTTCACTGTAAAAGTAAGGAACTGTGAGTTTGCTTTGCCTCTCAGGGCCTGTGTCCTGACTGCCATGGCATTAAGCAGGGAGGTGAGGGAAGAGGGGTTTCATTGCTAGCTAGCCATACCATCGCTTCTTCTAGAAACTCTTTCCACTACAGCTTCTGGAGGGAGCAGATCCCAATACTCTGTTATCCTGGTGTCTTTTACCTCACAAGGGATGACATCTTTGATTGAGAGAAACTAATACAATTCTTTCTTTTGATTATTTTAACTAAAAGAGAGAGAGAGAGTGTGTGTGTGTGTGTGTGTGTTAGTCACTCAGTCATGTCCAACTCTTTGTGACCCCATGGACCCCTATTTCTCCAGGCTCCTCTGTCCATGTAATTTTCCAGGTAAGAATAACTGGAGTGGGTTGCCATTTCCTACTCCAGGGGATCTTCCTGACCCAGGGATCAAACCTGGATCTCCCACATTGCAGGTGGATTCGTTACTGTCTGAGGCACCAGGATTTTTTGTGTGTCTCTTTGGATGGGATACCATCGCATTTACTCAGTCAAACACTAAGCCAGGCGTTACTATAAAGGTATTTTAATAGATGTGATTAAAGTCCAAAATTAGTTGACTTTAAAGAGGGGAGATTATCCTAAAGTGGGACTGATTTGATCAGTTGAAAGTTCTCAAGAGCAAACTGAGGCTTCCCTGAAGGAAGAAGAAATTCTTCCAGTAGATTGCAGTCTCAGCCTGTTCCCAAGAATTTCTTCCTCTCTTTTCTGATGGCATGCTTTGCAGACTGCTGACTTGCCCCACAACCATGTAAGCCAATTCCTTACAGTATCTTTCTTAATATGTATTTCCTACTGGTTCTATTTCTCTGGTTGAATGCTGGCCAATACAGACAGTGTTTCAGTAAGCCAAAGGATCAGGGACTAAATTATAATAGGAAAAATGGTGAGCAGAAGAAAGGGGTCTCCTTAGAGAAACAACAGTGAGCGGTCACATCATCCCAAAGAAAATAAGATACAGTCACATTCTTAAACCCTCAGCTTCAGTGTCTGAGTCCCAGTCCTATCTCACTCCCATGAGATCTTGGTGTCTCCTTGAATTTGTTGGGAGAACTTGAATATGTTTGTTGTAACCAAAGGGATTTGATAAGAGCAATTATTATGTGCCTGATACATTCCAGAAGATGGTGAAATCTATACTTTTTTGAGACATTTATTTTTCTATTCATTCAATAAAAAATTCTGAATTATTTACAGGTGTTAAGATATACTTTAATAGGCACAGAGAAGATACAAAGATGAATATGGAATATGGCATGTGGAATCACCCCGAGGAGGACAGAATTAGGAGAGAGCTGTTGAGGTGGTGGGTCTAATGCAGTCTGGAGGGTGATTTTAGTAGGTATTCGTCCTCAACTCAGCTGACTGCTCCATTACTTAAGAACAGTGTCAGAATGGGGAGCCCCAAAGTTTAGGCACAAATTGGAGGCTCCTACTATCTGTATTGTATCATAATCGATACAACGGACATGAACTTGGGCAAACTTTGGGAGACAATGAGGGACAGAGAGACCTGGCATGCTGCAGTCCATGGGGTCTCAAAGAGTTGGACACGACTTGGTGACTGAACAAAAACAAGCATTTGTATACAACCATTGAACATTTATTAAGTACTTTATTCATGAGGGTGGAGTTCACAGTGCTTTCATTCAGGTACATATTCTGGAAAAGAGAAAATATCCCACTTATCCTATTCCTACATATCCAGATTTATAATTGCTGAGTGATTATTTGGGCAGTTCTAACCCACTTCAAAAATGTACAAGGTCTATCCAAGCAGTGATGGGGTGGGGGAGAAGAGTAATAGATGAAGAGGGACCATTAGCAACAAAACAAAGGCACAAGATACTCGTAGGTCAGTGTGGTGAGAGGGATGAATTCATGAGGAGGAGAAATGGGGAATAGTTTTCAAATGCAGGGGGAGATAATGTGGTGGAGGGCTTAGAAATCCTGAGGAGAGCCAGTCTAAATCCCTTTCTAAAGGAAGTTGGAACGAAGGAAGGAAAGGAAAGTAAGGGAGAGAAGGGGGAGGAAAAGGGGGAAGGCAGGAGAGGGGGATGGAAGGAGGGGGGGGGAAGAGGAAAGGCTGTCTCCTTGATGCTGCACAACGTTATTTGGCAAAGATACCTTTTAAAGTTTGCTCTGTGGGTCCAGTGACATTTTGTACTGGAAAAGTGATTGAACCGTCATTAGGGCAGAGAAAAATATGGCCATCACTTTCTATGTCAGATACAGGAGCACTTTATTTCCTTTCAAGAAGAGTCTTCATTTACCATTTACACACACACACACACACACACACACACACAAAGTCGAGATATAAGATATAATAAATGGAATCTTCATCTAACCTCTTGAGTGGCTGCAAACATTGACAGTGACCAGTAACTGCTCTACAGATGTTTAAAGCTAAGGCAGGGTCATCCCCTGGCGCAGCTGAGTGGAGTTAAGGATTAGAAATCTTCTCTCCGACCTCAGTGCTCTGTATGTGAGCACGTGCACTTGGGAGCAAGTGAGTGCAAACACGTGTTTTCTCAGAAAGACTGTAAATACCTTTTTTTTTTTTTTTTAGACAATGTTCATTCAACAATCCAAAGAGTGAAGAGTGTGTATTTATGTGAAAGACAGTTTTGGTAGGTGAAGTGCAGGGGGTTTGCAACCTGATTGTATTCACACACAGGCTCTTTTATAAGGATGAATATGAGGCTACTAGTAAAAATAAGCTGCATTTTGTTGAGCAGAGACTATATGTCAGGAATCATGCTAAATGTTTTACACACTTAGTTTTCTGTGATTGTGGTTTTCATTCTGTCTGCCCTCTGAGGGATAAGGATCAGAGGCTTATTGAAAAAAAAGAGAGAAAGAGAAAATTTCTTATCTCATAGAGCACATTGTCTAGGGAGTGGGACAATATTTGTAAAGCTAAATATGCCCAATAATTAAATAAATATAATTATAAGCTTCAAAAAATGATATAAAATATTAAAAGACATAATGCACTTAATGTGTTTAGCCTAGTGCTGAATTTTTAATATTTTTTTTAATATATTCATGCTCAACAAGTGGTGGTGATAGTCATAACAGTGTGATCATCAGGATAAGAGACTCATAGGCCCAATTTTTATGAAGGCTCGGATTACTTTCATATCTCTCTCTTGTGCGTGGTTTATTTCCAGTAAGAATAAGAACCCTGATCAGGTTTTTACACTGTTGGTGAGTTAATACTAAACTACATCATCTTAGCTACATGGATTTGTCTTTCCTGATGCTTCTCCAAGAGCTCATGAACCAAGAAAGATGACAGCCTTCGTGGAAAAGGGCATCTGTGTAAAATCATCAAGCCTGCTTTTTCATTCTGAGCTGAGGAACCAGTATAGGAGGGGGGCACAGAGGAGCAGGGTGATGTCAACTGTGTCTCTGAATGTTCTTGCCATTTGTGTTTAATGAGACCTACTGGGCTCCCAGCAGAGGCCCCAGCAGCCACATGGAATATAAATGATACTGAGCTCCCAGGGATCTGATAAATTGTATAATCGGAGGGCACTGAAAAAGAGCAGTGGCCCGCCTAGATTTCAACTAATCAAACTGATCACACGGACCACAGCCTCGTCACACTCAATGAAACAATGAGCCATGCCGTGTAGGGCCACCCAAGACAGACAGGTCGTGGTGGAGACTTCTGACAAAACGCGGTCCACTGGAGGAGGGCATGGCAAACCACTTCAGTATTCTTGCCTTGAGAATCCCATGAACAGTAGGAAAAGGCAAAAAGATAGGACACTGAAAGATGAACTCCCCAGGTCAGTAGGTGCCCAATATGCTACTGGAGAAGAGTGGAGAAATAACTCCAGAAAGAATGAAGAGAGGGAGCCAAAGCAAAAACAATGCCCAGTTATTGATGTTACTGGTGATGGAAGTAAAGTCCGATGCTGTCAAGAAAAATATTGCATAGGAACCGTTAGGTCCATGAATCAAGGTAAATTGGAAGTGGTCAAACAGGAGATGGCAAGAGTGAACATTGACATTTTAGGAATCAGTGAACTAAAATGGACTGGAATAGACAAATTTAACTCAGATGACCGTTATATCTAAAACTGTGAGCAAGAATCCCTTAGAGGAAATGGAATAGCCCTCATAGTCAACAAAAGAGTCCAAAATGAAGTACTTGGGTGAAATCTCAAAAACAACAGAATGATCTCTGTTCATTTCCAAGGCAAACCATTCAATATCACAGTAATCCAAGTCTATGTCCCAACCAGTAATGCTGAAGAAGCTGAAGTTGAACGGTTCTTTGAAGACCTACAAGACCTTCTAGGACTAACTCTCTAAAAAGGTATCCTTTCCAATATAAAGGGCTGGAATGCAAAAGTAGGAAGTCAAGAGGTACCTGGAGTAACAAGCAAATTTGGCCTTGGAGTACATAATGAAGCAGGGCAAAGGCCAATAGACTTTAGCAAGATAACGCACTGGTCATAGCAAACACCCTCTTCCAACAACACAAGAGAAGACTCTACACATGGACATCACTATTGGTCAATACCGAAATCAGATTGATTATATTCTTTGCAGTCAAAGATGGAAAAGCTCTATACAGTCAGCAAAAATGAGACCAGGAGCTGACTGTGGCTCATATAATGATCTTCTTACTGCAAAATTCAGACTTACACTGAAGAAAGTAGGGAAAAGCACAGACCATTCAGGTATGACCTAAATAAAATCCCTCATGATTATACAGTGCAAGTGACAAATAGATTCAAGGGATTAGGTCTGATAGAGTGCCTGAAGAACTATGGACAGAGGTTCCTGACATTGTACAGAAGGCAGTGATCAAGACCATCCCCAGGAAAAAGAAATATAAAAAGGCAAAATGGTTGTCTGATGAGGCCTTACAAATAGCTGAGAAAAGAAGAGAAGTGAAAGGCAAAGGAAAAAAAGAAATCTACACCCATTTGAATGCAGAGTTCCAAAGAACAGCATGGAGAGATGAGAAACATTCCTAAGTGATCAGTGCAAAGAAATAGAGGAAAACAATAGAATGGGAAAGACTCGAGATCTCTTCATGAAAATTAGAGATACCAAGGGAACATTTCAAGCAAAGATGGGCACAATAAAGGACAGAAATAGTATGGACCTAACAGAAGCAGAAGATATTAAGAAGAGGTGGCAAGAAAATAGAAGAATTATACAAAAAAGATCTGAATGGCCCAGAAAAACATGATGGTGTGATCACTCACCTAGAGCCAGACATCCTGGAATGAGAAGTGGGCCTTAGGAAGCATCATTACAAACAAAGCTAGTGGAGGTGATGAAATTCCAGTTGAGCTATTTCAAATCCTAAAGGATAATGCTGTTAAGGTGCTACACTCAATATACGAGCAAATTTGGAATACTCAGCAGAGGCCACAGGACTGGAAAAGGTCAGTTTTCATCCCAATCCCAAAGAAAGGCAATGCCAAAGAATGTTCAAACTACTACACAATTGCACTCATCTCACATGCTAGCAAAGTAGTGCTCAAAATTCTCCAAGTCAGGCTTCAACAGTATGTGAACTGTGAACTTCCAGATGTTCAAGCTGGATTTAGAAAAGGCAGAGGAACTAGAGATCAAATTGCCAGCATCCGTTGGATCACTGAAAAAGCAAGAGAGTTCCAGAAAAACATCTGTTTCTTCTTTATTGGCTGTGCCAAAGCTTTTGACTGTGTGGATCACAACAAACTGTAGAAAATTCTTAAAGAGATGGGAATACCAGACCACTTGATCTGCCTCCTGAGAAATCTGTATGCAGGTCAAGAAGCAACAGTTAGAACTGGACATGGAGCAACAGATTGGTTCCAAATCAGGAAAGGAGTACATCAAGGCATATATTGTCACTCTGCCTATTTAACTTATATGCAGAGTACACCATGTGAAATGCCGGGCTGGATAAAGAACAAGCTGGAATCAAGATTGCCGGGAAAAATATCAATAACCTCAGATATGCAGATGACACCACCTTTATGGCAGAAAACGAAGAAGAACTAATAAGCCTCTTGATGAGAGTGAAAGAAGAGAGTGAAAAAGTTGGCTTAAAGCTCAACGTTCAAAAATGGAGACCATGGCATCCAGTCTCATCACTTCATGGCAAATACATGGGGAAACAATGGAAACAGTGAGAGACTATTTTCTTGGGCTCCAAAATCACTGCTGATGGTGACTTCAGCCATGAATTTAAAAGATGCTTGCTCCTTGGAAGAAAAGCTATGACCAACTAGACAGCATATTAAAAAGGAGAGACATTACTTTGCTGACAAAGGTCCCTCTAGTCAAGGCTATAGTTTTTCCTGTAGTCATGTATGGATGTGAGAGTTGCACTATAAAGAAAGCTGAGCACTGAAGAATAGATGCTTTTGAACTGTGGTGTTGGAGAAGACTCTTGAGAGTCCCTTGGACTGCAAGGAGATCCAACCAGTCCATCCTAAAGGAAATCAGTCCTGAATATTCATTGCAAGGACTGATGTTGAAGCCGAAACTCCAATACTTTGGCCACCTAATGTGAAGAGCTGACTCATTTGAAAAGACCCTGATGCTGGGAATGATTGAAGGCAGGAGGAGAAGGGGACGACAGAGGATGAGACAGTTGGATGGCATCACTGACAAGATGGACATGAGTTTGAGCAGGCTTTGGGAGTTTGTGTCAGACAGGGAAGCCTGGCGTGCTGCAGTCCATGGGGTCGCAAAGAGTTGGACATGACTGAGTGACTGAACTGAACTCTTTATTTATTTTTTTTTCATTTCAACTGTTGTACCGTACTGCCTGGTGAATCAATAAACATTGATGTCTAAAATATGTTTGTGAAATGAGTGTATTAAGAACCCTCCTATAAGGTAGACATAATTTTTTCACTTTTTGGATGAAGAAATTAATGCTGTAAACTTTTCCCCAAAAATGTTTGAACTAACAGTTCTTTTTAACTTTTTTCTATTCTGAATGCCCTCACACTAGATGAAATTAATGCTGGCAATTACTGTTCAGTGTACATATCTTTGCTTTCCTCCTATGGGACTTAGGAAGATACAGATTTCCAGACAGTCTCAGGCTCTTAACTCAAACTGTTTATCTTCTAGTTTATGAGGTACCTCACAACCCAGAAATAAGTAGTTATAACAGCATTGTTGTTATCCTTATGTCACTAAGTTCTGTCTGACTCCTTGCAACCCATTGAACTGCAGAACAGCAGGCTTCCCTGTCCTTCACTATCTCCCAGAGTCTGCTCAAACTCATGTCCACTGAGTCGGTGAGACCATCCAACTATCTCACCCTCTGTCACCCCTTTCTCCTCATGCCCTCAATCTTTCCCAGCATCAGGGTCTTTTCAAATGAGTCAGCTCTTCACATCAGGTGGCCAAAGTATTGGAGTTTCAGTTTCAGCATCAGTCCTTCCAATGAATATTCAGGGCTGATTTCCTTTAGGATGGACTGGTTGGACTGGTTTGATCTCCTTGCTGTCCAAGGGACTCTCAAGAGTCTTCTCCAGCACCACAGTTCGACAGTATCAGTTCTTCAGCAGCCTTCTTTATGGTCCAACTCTTACATCCGTACATGACTACTGGAAAAGTCATAGTTTTCATTATACTGAAGGACATTAATCTTGATTCATTTCACCGAAGTTTGATTCCTGAGAGAGAAATTAGAAGTGAAGAGATGGTCAACTGAACAATCTTCTATGTCGATTATTGTTATCAACTAGATTTTACTATGACAAAGAACCATAAAACGTCAGTAATATCAAAGAATAAATACTCATTTCTTGCTCATATGCCTATGGGTATGGTTGTTGGCACTGTTTTTAGGGCGAGGGTTTAATTTAGGCATGGTTTAGGGCTAGAAATTGGTTTGTTCTGCTTTCGATCCTTCTGAGCCTAGGCTCAAGGAGTAGTGACCTCCCGAGGGAGGATAGGGGGTGGATTTCTTCTCATAAAGGATGACTGGAGACCCAAAATTATACATGGTACTCCACAAGCTTGTGGCATGCCTGCTCATGTTCCACTGGCCAAAGAAAGTTCCATACCCAGGCCCAAGATCAGCGGGTTGATGCATGCAACAGGGAAGTGCACTCCTGTCATAAAGATGGGAGAAAAGGGGAGAGAGGGAGATGGAAAGGAAATTGTTTACTGACTGAAGATGATTAGATTTACCCTAGCTATATCATATGTATAGAATCTTCAGTCCTTTCATTCAATGATTAGGCTGCAAATTAAGTAAGATGTGAATGCAAATCACTCTTTTATCTTCATTAAATCTATAGTTGACTTCTCTAGAGTTTAATCATGCCTCTGCCCCCTCTAGCAGGCCACTTGTATTTTTTTAGGACACTTAACTCTATCTTACTGAATAGTCCTCAGGTTCACCTGAAAAAGAACTTCTCATATATTTAGCAGATACAGTCAGGACAATTATGATGGTACAGTAGAGATGGCACAGCCCTGTCTTCAAAGAATTAGCTGAGAAAGAAAATCAGTAAGTCAGGGTAAGTGGTAAAAGTTGTCACATAAGGACACACGGCATCAGTATAGCCTTAGGCAAGTTACTCAGATTCTTCCCCCATCAGATGGGGTTGATAAGATTATCCATTCTGTAGACCTGTAGGAATTAAATGAGTGAATGTTTAAAGTACTTAATAATGGGCGCAGTGACAGTTCTGCATTTATAAGGGATCCATAATGTTAATTTGTGATTATTACTATTTTGAAGCAAGTATGAGTTTTAGTCTACATACTCAGATGTACAAGAGATACAAAATTCCGTTTTTCTGTTTTTTACCTAAAAGTATAAGACAATAGAATTTTATTCTCTTTGGCTCAGTTGAGGTTGACTGTTTATGACCCCGTCCAGGACTGTGGCATGGCTTCAAACCTTAATTGCTATCAAGTAGTTGGGAGCAGGTCTGGGAGGTCTACCATCAGGTCACAGGTCATTGGTGACTCATCTGTCACTGAGACATGCACTCTTCCATCTAGATGATAATTTTGTCTACTCTCTGCAATGTCTATGTCACTCTTGAGTGTATGGAACTCTTCTCAAGGCTGCCTATTTTCCCACCACCTAAGCTTCCCAAGTGGCCACTTTCTCTCTGGGGTCTCAGTGCCACCCCCTCACCCGCATGACCCCCATCATCACACCATCCCTGACCAGGGACTGCTTTCTCTCTTCTCTCCCTTCCTCGCGTCAATGGGTATAATTTCTTTCTTCCCAACTCTATCTAAAGCATTTTATCTGTATCTTAAACCCTCTCCCTCTTCTGATTCTTGGTTTTTAAAATAAAAAGTGCAAGATTTCTGCTTTTAGCACTGTAGCCTCTCTTGACTGAGGAAAATGCATAGGAGGTAATCTCTGCTGGAATACAGGTTAAGACAAGAGAAATTCAGGAAGCATGAAACAAGCAAACATGAGTTGCCAATTCAAAATATTATATGACTAGGACTTCCTTCGTGGTCCGGTGGTTAAGACATAGCCTCCCAATTCAGGTGGCACGGGTTTTGATCCCTGACCAGGGAGCAGAGATCCCACATGTCTTGCAGCCCAAACAATAGAATGTAAACAATAGAAGTAATATTGCAGCAAATTCAATAAAGACTTTAAAAATGGTCCACATCAAAATATTATGCTACTGTCATTATCATTATCCCATCCTCACCATCCTGCTTATAGTTCTTATTATTGACATAATCAATGGATTTCTGAGTCCCCATTAACACTTTTTTCTCTGAATCCTCCGTCCAGAACAAATACTTCATAAATGTGGTCAGTCTGTTATAAACAAAAAAAAATTGCACAGCTTGGGAACTCAAACAGATAGAGGTTCACTGTTGCTGCTGCTGCTAAGTCGTGTCAGTCGTGTCTGACTCTGTGCGACCGAATAGACGGCAGCCCACCAGGCTCCCCTGTCCCTGGGATTCCTTCGGTAAATATCCCTGGGTATCTAAACTATGTGTGAGTTTCCTCATCTCTAAAATGGGAATGAGAATGATCAGGTTCCAATTGTGTAATGAAGAGTAAAGATTATTTATTTAAAACACCTGATGCAATTCTAGCAAATATTCAGTAAATGCTGGGGAGACGTTGGAGAGAAAAGGATTCTGCCCGTATTTTCCTGCAGGCCTCTAATTTCCAAGAGCTCCCTCTGCAGGAAGGTCCAGGTTCAGGAAGCCAGAATGCCTTGTGGATCTCGATTATTCTGTGCACAGTCCCTTAATGCATCTGCAGTCAACGCCCCTGGCCTTATTGCCTTATTTCACATAATCTGCCTCTTGAAGAGAACCTTACAAGGTAAATGCCAGAGGCTCCAGGATCAGGAATTAATTATAAGAATTGCACAACCCAGGAAACTGGTTGGCAGGAGGTGCCCCATAAAATGGCAATTTGTTGGCCACTGTTGGAGAAATGAAGACAGCAAGCCCGATGGCCACTTCCTTTCCCTTTGACTTGGAGCACTTGGCTTTCATTTATGAGGCCATCGGGTTCAATTAAGCCTCTGCATAACAAGTTGTCAATCACCATCAAGGCACCTCCTGGATACATGTCAGAGCAGCCTCCTCCTTGTCACTTCAATCTCGTTCTAGAAACCTGCGAGCTGGATTTCAAGGAGTTGAGCTGGTGCATATTGTGTAACACTGTGTTTTCCTCCCTTTCTATTCTGACTCTTTTTCCAGAAGCTTCAGCTGTCACAGGTCAGGCTTGCAGAGAGCCGAGGGGTGCCAGGCTTATGAGTCCTCTGGGAGTGCCCATCTTCGTGAGCTTTGACAAGGACATCCTTCGGGGAGACTGTAGCAGCAGCTTGATCAGAGTAAGCAGCCCTGGGCCACAGCTTTTCTGAGGGTTCACATTAACCCAGCAAAGATGGAAAGGTGGCCACTAATCCCAAAGAACAAACCAAAGTACTGAAAAGTACTGCCTGGGCGGTAGGTTGAGCAAAGAGGTTGGCTCCACTCTTTTCACCTTTGAAAGCAACTGTGTTTAATTTTTTTCTTTATCAGACACACCTGACAGCTGACATCTGTCTACATGGCATGCATTTGCAATTTGCCAAATTACCTCTAACATCACCCCTTTCCCAGCCACTCAAGAAAATATATCTGAATGCAAATGAGGGAGGGAACGGTTATGCGGATGACCTTGAAACTGCTTCTTTTAAAAAATGCATGGTTATGACTGTGTTTGTAGTCCTAAGTTCATCTTATATCATGGAAACAAGTAGCTAAAGGTCTGCTTTTCTAAAAAGAAAGTGAAATGAAATTAAAAATGCATGGTTATATGTATATGTGTGGCTGAGTCCCTTTGCTGCTCACCTGAAATTCTCACAACATTGTTAATTGGCCCTACCCCTATACAAAATAAAAAGTTTTAGAAAAATGCATGTTATTCACAAGCTTTACTGCTCAATTATCTGTAACAAATATTTGAACACACCTTATAGTAGGAAATGGCAACCTACTCCAGTATTCTTGCTGGGATAGTTCTATGGACAGAGGAGTCTGGCGGGCTACAGTCCTTGGGACTGCAAAAGAGTCGGACACAACTGAGTGACTAATACAGTAGATTAAGGGATGCGATTGTATCAAGAGGTTGTGGCTAAAAATTCTGAGGTTTTTCATTTTTAAAGATACAAAAGCAGGTTCTTCTTCTTTCTATCCATTCAGTAAAGCACTACAGAGTGAGAAGCATGCAGTAAGAACCACACGAGGGATGCTCCTGTATGCTCCATTTACCAGGTGCCATCAGAACTCCAGTATAGGTGGAGCTATTTTTCTAAGAAAGGACTTGGGCTCAAAAGACCCAGTTTTGCATCCCTCTTTGCATCTGTGACCTTGGAAAAATTTCTGAACTTCAATAACTTAGGGCTTTCAATTTCTTCATCTGTAAAGGAAAGAGAGAGATATATGTAGCTCAGAGCTGGTACGGGAATTGAATAATAATTGCTGTGTGTCAGGCGATCGATTAAGAGCTCTACACAGATTCTTTTACTCTTCACCATGTGTTTGGTCCAGGCTTCCCTGGTGGCTCAGCAGTAAGGAAACTGCTTGCTAATGCAGGAGACTTGGTTCGATCCCTGGGTCAGGAAGATCCCCGGGAGAAAGAAATGGCAAACTTCTCCAGTATTGTTGCCCGGGAAATCTCATGGACAGAGGAATCTGGCGGGCTACAGTCCATAGGGCTGCAAAAGAGTTGGATATGATTTAATGACTAAACAGGAACAACATGTGTTTGGTCCCTTATACAGATGAGGAAATTGAAGCTTAGAGATTTTGTAATGATGTGTCTGTCTAAGCCTGGATTCAAACTCATGCAGTCTGACTCTAGAGTAATTATTCTGCTATATTGTCACCATTAGTTTAAATATATAATTGTTGGTTATTCCCTAAAACTGAATAGGAATTTGTATGTGTAATGGAGAGCGGATTTCAAGAAATAATTGAGCAAGAAGAATAGAGATGTTCCCTATCAAATGACATGTAAATTGCACATAAATGGTTTTTGCTTTTTATGTACTAAATAAGGAATTGTAAATTTTTAGTGTTGGAAGAAACTATAGAGACTTCTTATTCTAGCAATTTATAGTCAGCACATCAATCAGGTCCATTTTTAGATTTTAGCTCTCCACGGATGCTGCACTTTTAGACTTTTCCCTTCCCAAATTAGATTTATCAAGTGGAATTCACTTCTCAAATTAAAAAAATGTAGGTGTATATGCACCCACATGATACTCATATGCACATACATAATGCCTAAGTTATGACTAAGTATATAGAAATGTCATCCAAGTTGATCAATAGGAGACCAAGGTTTTTTAACTTCTCTCTCTATTCAAGCCACTATTTAATGGATTATTTTGGAAAGGATTTGCCTGATTTGTAGGCTAGGTTCGGTTCTCTTGTATTTTTCTTTTTTAACAATCATTACTCACAATTGTTTAACGTCTTGGTCTGTGTTCAGTGTTAGACTGTATACGCTCCTAGAGAGTGTGGTTGGGCAAAATTGTTTCTCAAAGCATCCATATAATCTAATGATGTTTGCATAATCCAATGACACATGTGTGATCTAGTGGAACTTCCTTCCTGTAATGTCTGTCTGTGTCCTTCTTGGAACATCTGTCTGTCCTTTCTTCACACATCATTAAAAATATAATAACTGTGATTTCTCCAAGAACAAGATGCAATAAAGGCATCATTGTACTCTCCATGCTTTGATGAATAGGATGTCCTCATTACTAAACATTTATTTCCTCCCAGTTTTCTAAACTTGGGTTTATTTAAGACTAGTTCAAACATCATGTCTTTTCTGACTCTTCCAGGTGAAATTAGTTGGAATATCTTCCTGATTTCCACAACTATTTGGTATCTCCTTTGGAACTAATCCTAAGGGCCGGAGAAGCCAGCATGTTTTTTGGATTATTGCAAACAGGGAGAGATAGATCACCTTTTCTTGCTTTGAGCTCTAATCTACTTTTCCAGTTCATCAGCAACTCTTTGAGGGGTAAACAGGAGTCATCCTATAGACTTTGCATTACAGCTACTGGGAGGAGGAGCTGGAAGTCTGTTCAAATCTTTCCTCTCTATAACCTCAACTTAAAGTGTAGACATATATGTCATAACATATAGTCTTAAGACTTCAGGCATTTTGAAAATGTTAGTCACTCAGTTTGTGACCCAGCCCATCAAGTTCCTCTGTCCATGTAATTCTGGAGTGGGTAGCCATTCCCTTCTCCATGGGATCTTCCTGACACAGGAATTGAACCTGGGTCTCCTACATTACAGGCAGATTCTTTACCATCTGAGCTACCAGGGAAGCATTTTGAAGTGGCTCCAATTCACAGCTTTCACTGACTTTTCTGAAAAGCTTACATGGAAAAAACTTTCAGGAAAGGAGGAGAAAACTAGAAAAGCAGTATATATACGTCTGGCTATAGAATGATTTATACTTTTTCTAAGAACTGACTTCTTTGATGGCAGAGTCAGAAGGAAATGCACGTAAGGAGAGGGATAGTGTATCCGTTTGTCAGTAACTGTCATACATATCATGAGTTAAGTCCTTACTCTGCGATAGGTATTCTGATCAATATTCCAGGTACGTCACATCTTAGGGAGGTAGGAATTTTTCCCTCTTGAAGAGATGAGAAAACAATAATACAAAGAAGGATGCCAATAACAGCTAACATTTATTAAGCATTTTACTGAAACTCTTTTCTAACTGGATCACATGTTAACTTTTTACATGCTAACTGATTTACTCCTCATGGTAACTGGTTAAGACAGTTATCCTCATTATCTACATTTGGTAAATGAGGAATCCACAAGGTTGAACAATTTATCTGCGGTCACACCGTTGGTATGAGGCAGAGCTGGGAATTTGAATTTGAGTTCAGCTCTAGAATCCACACTTGGGAAACTGAGGCTCAAAGAGTTTGTGAAAATTGCACAAAATCCCCTTTCTTGGTGTAGAGTTCTGTGTCTGGAATCCAGCTACATTTAATGATTGTCTTCTAAGTTGTGTCATTAATGTTTTTCTGCTTACCATTCTAGATACTATCATTTTCTGCTTGCCATGCTAGATAGTATTTAAAGTGTGTGGCCAGAGATAAAAATAAAATGCTTAAATTTATATTATTCAAGAGGAAAATTGGCCTGAATTGCCTGGATAATGATCTTTAGTTCACATTTTCCTTAGAACCGTCTGTGACCTTCATAATGCATTCCCTCTTGTCCCTTTGATCAAAGGCAATAGCCTCATCCTCTTGGAGTTCAGTACCAGCCAACCCGAAGCATCCACTTCTCTGTCTAATGAAACTGCCTTGGGTTAAAGTTGACTTTTTGTGCTACCCATTCTCACTGCCCGCTGTTCCCAAGTTAAGTCCCTTATAATGAGAATAAGAGAACTAGATTAACAAGAAAGTGCCTCAGGGCCCCTGGCATTTCATCAGGAAAGAAGAGTTCTTCAGGTTTTTTTGTTTTCTTTTTTTTCAACTCTATTTCCCTGAGACAAAAACAAACAGGAGAAGGAAGTAGTTACTTAAAAGATGCTTGATTAGCACTTTCATTTTAAGCCCCATGTACAGGCAGACAAATCCAGTTCATCTTAGTCTCATTGAGTGACATCAAGCTACCTTTCAGAGACTTTTCCAAACTTAATTATATGTCATCAAATGATGCCACCTTCCTGAAAACTCTGGCTGGAAGACAGGCAAACTTGTGGTCAACATTTGTATTGGGACCAATCAGATTTCAATGTAGAAGTTCCTTGCCACCATTCTATAAAAGGAAAATGCTTCAGTATTCTGAATGTAAAAGATAGTTCAGAGTTTGCCATATTTCTTATAACGCTGATCTGATTACATTCTGCTTCTGTGTTGTGTTTACCCAAGGTTAAAATAGTGCTAAATTAATTGAATCCAGCTGAGACACCTGCCATCCCAATGACCTGGAGTCCTATAAATCAAATCCAATGTGATTAATCAATTAAATATCAGTAAAGATGCTTTGGAGTAGGTGGGTTTTTATATTTTGCTTTAGCTTTCAAGGACATTAGGTACCTACATCAGGTTCTAACTGAAATGTTATTCAGTTGATCATACAGGTAATACAGGTTAATTATCAGATAGTAGCTGAATAATTACCTAGCAATTGGCATCTTAGATTAGTGTTATAATTATTTTGGCCCTCTCCACCAAAACACAGATTGTCCTCACTAATTACTTATGGATTCACTGAGCGTTATTGAGAGGAGACCTGTTAATGACAGAAAATAAACGGTAATCATAGCCCTGATATCAAAAGAAATAAAAGAAGGTTCACGTAACACCCCCAAAATCTGGTGAGGGCTTTGTCTATATCATGTGTTGTTTTATTTTACATAGCATGTTGGAAAGTACTGAGAGTAAATAGGGTCTTAAGTTGATTATTTAAATTTCAGTGGCTCCTGTAGGAAAAAAGGGGAAAAAATAAAGAAGAAAGAAAGAAAGAAAGCAAAAGAGAGGAAATGAAGAACAAAGGGAAGGAAAAAAGGAGGGTAGGGGAAAAGACAGATGATAAATACAGATAAACAGCAGGAAAACTAGAAGGTAAGGGTTGAGAGGATGAAAGGACAGGTTGCTAAAAATTAATGAAAACTGAGAGTCATTATGGTAAATAAGCACCTCTCTGAAAAGGTAGTTACATCCTAATCTCTAGACGCAGTATTTTATTTGGCTAAAAAGGACTTTGCCAAACTGATTATGATAAGGATCTTGAGATGGGACGATAATGCTGGAGTCTCCTGTGTGCCCTAAATGCAATCATATATATCCTTATAAAATTATGACATCCTGTCCCATCACTTCATGGCAAATAGTAAGGGAAAAAGTGGAAACAGTGACAGATTTTATTTTCTTGGGCTCTAAAATCACTACAGATGGTGACTGCAGCCGTGAAATTAAAAGACGACTGCTATGACAATCCTAGACAGCATATTAAAAAGCAGAGGCATTACTTTGCCGACAAAAGTCTGTATAGTCAAAAGCTATTGTTTTTCAGTAACCATGTGTGGATGTGAGAGTTGGACCATAAAGAAGGCTGAGCACCAAAGAATTGATGCTTTCAAATTGTGGTGTTGGAGAAGACTCTTGAGAGTTCCTTGGACTGCAAGGAGATCAAACCAGTCAATCCTAAAGGGCATCAACTCTGAATATTCATTGGAAGGGTTCTTGCTGAAGCTAAAACTCCAGTGCTTTGGCCACCTGATGTGAAGAGCTGAGTCATTTGAAAAGACCCCTGATGCTGGGGAAAATTGAAAGCAAAAGTAAAAGAAGGCGGTAGAGGATGAGATGGTTGGATAGCACCACTGACTCAGTGGACATGGATTTGAGCAAAATCTGGGAGATTATGGACAGAGCAGCCTGGTGTGCTACAGTCCATGGGGTCATAAAGAATTGGACACAACTTAGCAACCAAACAACAGCAACAACAAGAGGGAGATTTGATACAAAGCAAAGAGCAGCAAGCAATGTGACCATGGAGGCTGGGACCGGTATGATGTGGCAACCAGACAAGGAGGGCTGGCAGCCACAAGAAGTTCAAAGAGAAAAAGAGCAGGGACTTGCCTGGTGGGCTAGTGGTTAAGACTTCACTTTCCAATGCAGGCGATGCAAGTTTGATCCCTGGTCGGGGCCTTAAGCTCCCACACACCTCGCAGCCAAAAAAAAAAAAAAGAAAACCAACAGAAGCAATGTAGTAACAAATTAAATAAAGACTTTACACAAAAAGACAAAGGATAAAAATTACTTTAAAAGCTCAGATTTAAGCATGACTCTTCCTATACCTTGATTTTGGTTCAGTGATGCTGAGGTTGGTCATCTGGCCTACAGAAGTCTTAACAGAATACATCTATGGGGTTGTCAGCCATCAGGTTGTGGTAATTTGTTACAACAGCCACAAGACACTTACACAGTCATTGAGCCATTCACTGTTTTAGGCATTGCTTCTCAGTACCAGGTGCTGCT
The DNA here is from genome assembly GCA_024291935.2 of Okapia johnstoni. Lineage (NCBI taxonomy): Eukaryota > Metazoa > Chordata > Mammalia > Artiodactyla > Giraffidae > Okapia > Okapia johnstoni. The sequence goes on along the minus strand of CM044325.1, from coordinate 8,392,382 downwards.
CTGAACATCCGGGACAGAAAGAGGTGCCCAAGAGGAGGAAAAACACAAACACGCTTAATCACATAAGTAAAAGAAGATTATTTCAGATGGTGATAGGCTTTCCAAAACACATCAACAGTGAAATCAGAAAGAATAAGACAGAAAAGAAGGGGTGAAGTGAGGTGAGATGAAGGAAGGGACCAGGCAGAATATTTGAGCCAGTCATGCGAGGAGAGCATAGTCTAACTTCTTTGAAATCACCATCATTTTTTGTTCTCAAAACAATCTTTGAAGGTAATAAGGGTTATCCACAGTTTACAGAGGCTTAGAGGGCTAAAACATCTGACCCTAGGTTACCGTGTTAGGACTGGTAGAAATGAAATTATACCTTGGGTTGGTCTATGCTAAACTTTTTCCTTGTGATGGATTAAAATGTCACCAAAAGTTTTCCAACTGTCTCAAGTGAAGATATTAGATTTTCTATTTAGACCTACATAATTTGACACTTCATGTTTACTTAGGTCATCACGCATCAAGTTCTAAATGGTATCAAGATTACCCATTTAGACAAGATTCTCCATGGTTTTAAGAGCAAAGCCGGCTTCCTAACTGGGAAAATGAGAATCCACCTGACTATTACGACCCCAAATACTCATCCTCTTTCCCTTCAGTTTGACTCAGCTCTCCCTGAAAAAGCTTCCTGACACTTAAGTGAAAATATCATATGCAGATGAATGTGACAGGCAGGTTAAGGCCCTGGAGTGAGCAGAGAAAAATAAGTTCTACCGCTGAAGGCCTGAAGAATCCTAATTTGATAGTTAGGGCCTTTGGCTTGATTAGGCCATGTGAGAGAGAGGTATTCTGTTCTGTTGTGTCAGTTTGCAGACTCCAGGGAATGGCTGGCTGTGAGGCAAGGGCCTGTCTGACTTGTAACCGGCAGACAGGAGCCCACACACAGCACTCACACCATGATTATTAATGATGGGGCTCGTCTGGCTACAGAGACTCCTGGGGCAAAGCCCACAAGCCTGTCAATGCTTGTCAGTGTCACTGTGACGACTGGACACTCCAGAAGGAGCTGCGGGAAGAGGAGCAGCAGATAATGAGGCCACCTTGAGAAGTCCCATGCTTTGAGCACCTGAGGAATACCACGAAGGAAAGTCCAAGAGTGTGGCTCACAGTCCCAGCAATTGTTCATGGGAAGGTCATGAGCGTTGATACCACAAGAGGACACGTCTCCCAAAAGCAGAGTCAAGAAAGGGTTTTAGATATTGAGACTCTGGTCATAGCCTGTGTTGCCTTAAGAGAGAAGTAAACTCAACAAGAAGAGCAACAGCAAAAGTGATAGCCAACATGCATTCTGTCCTCTTACCTGCCAGGCTCTGTTAAGTGATTTAGGCATGCTAATTCATTACATCCTCACAATAGCCCTGGGCAGCAGACGTTACCGTTATCCCCCTTCTATAGGTCAGGGGAGTGAGAAGAAGGAAGAGCACTAGAATGAAAACATCATTAACTTCAAGAGGATTCAGCCACAGGTCAAGCCAAGAAGTGTACCATGACCTACGCTGTGGTACAAACTATTTTTAGAGAATGATTATGGGCATTATGATTATAGGCATTATAGTTCAGCTCAGCTGAATTGGAATCCTTATTCCACCACTAATTAGTGAGATAACCTTGAGCAAATTATTTAACCCCCCTAAGACTTAATTTTCTTATCTGTAAAATGGAGATAATAATATCTACACTTTATGTTGCTTGGAAGGTCAATAGAACAAGATGAGTAAGTGACTTAGAACAATTTGTTATGAATAACAGTTTCTCATGAAGTGATCGTTTAAACAATTGCATCAGAGATGCCTAGGCACAGAGTCTCACTATCCAAGGCCAAACTTCTTTCAGTTTGTTTGCTCATTTGTAAAATGAGGCCATTTAAGCCTGTATTATAGACTATGCAAAAGAATTGTAGTTGATCACTTGTTTAAAGTATTTTGTGAAATACCAGTCTCTGTTGAAATAGTGCATAACCTCCCTAATAGGATTCCATTATCTTTAAAATAGAAATTATAACTGCTTGGTTGTGAGGTCAGGATTGTGAAGATCGGACAAGTAACATGTACCACACCTAGCTCCTAGCGTGGTGCCAGGGGTGTAGGCTCCCCTGGAATCAAGAAAAATTCTCATTTTTAAGTGATGGTGATTACTGAAGAGATGGCTCAGTGGGTAAAGAATCTGCCTGCAATGCAGCAGACACAGGAGATGCAGGTTCGATCTCTGAGTCAGGAAGTTCCCCTAGAGCAGGAAATGGCAACCCACTCCAGTATTCTTGCCTGAAAAATGGACTGAGGAGCCTGGCAGGCTATAATCTGTGGGGTCACAAAGAGTTGGACAGGACTAAGACATTGAGCACAACGCTTGGGAATGCACACCATACCTTAATTTCCATCAGAGGTTTCTTTTTCTTTTAATTTTTATTTTTGACTCAAAACAAACTCACATTATTCACAGGCCATCAAACCTCTGCCTGTTGAAGATCTTTTAACTACAAGCCAATGGGACAATATTTGGCCAAGTTTAAGCAGTCTGTTCAATTTCCTCGGTTGGGGGAGGGGGGAAACTCATCCCTGGAGGAAATTATTACACAAAATTGTGAAAACTGCTCATCCTCTGACTTCTTGTAGAAGGAGCATGACAAGTCACGGCTGAAGAAAAAGATGAGTGGGCAGCATGAGCTTTTCAGTAAATAATTCATGGACCATTCTGTGTTGCAGCTGATTTGAGATGGTGGGGAGGAGGTTGCTTTGGGTTGTTAAAAAATACAAAAACACTGTCTTTGAGCTGACTGAGTCTGCCACAAGCAAGGTCATCTTGATGTTCAACTGAGGAAAGACATCTAACATTGTCTGCTTGCTACTTACTGGATTGACAATACCTAGATAAAGCTTTTAGAAAAATCAATCATTGCACATAGTAGACTTTGGAATCCCAACCTGCTCTTCAAAACCAAAAACTAATGGGGTGAGTGCCTGTGATTTGGATAAAGTTAGAAACAGCTCATTACTCGAAGAGAACATGTTGAGAAGTCTTAGTTGCTGGCTTTTTAATGACAGCAACTTGAGGAAATCTCTTTCCAAGCTTGCCTAAATGCTACATAATATATAATTCCATCCATTCTAATCAAGGACTAATTAAACCAGGGAAGAGCAGAATACCTGTGTGTAAAAAATGCCTTTTTGTAAAAGCAGGACCTTAGTTATTCTAATCAAGGTGGAGGCTCTGACTTTCAAAATGCCATAGTTGAGTCACAGATATGGATTTTGGCATACCACTATTGAAAAGAGATGTTTTCTGTTTGACATAATCTTAAGCACCATAAAATTACAGTTACTTTCTTCTTATCACCTTGCCCTAGTCACCTATCTGTTTTATTTTTATGTATTCATTTTTAGTCTCTGTATTCTTTTTCAAATTATTTTCTCATTTAGGTCATTACAGAATATTGAGCTGAGTTCCCTGTGCTATACAGTAGGTCCTTGCTGGTTATCTATTTTAAATATAGCAGTGTGTACGTGTCAACCCAAAGAAACTGAGGCCAGCTCTGCAAGTCATGGGCCCAGATTCATGCAGTTACTGAATAATAGAGCTAAGACATAGATGGATGGAATCCTCAGAGTCAGAGTCCTCTTGTTCTTTTCAGTACAACAAGCTTGCTGACTCCTTAGTGATCACTTAAACCATATGGCTTATTTTACACATGTTCAAACACAGGCCCAGAGGGTTTAAATGACTTCCCTAGAGTCTGAAGTTGCTGGGAAAGGATTTCTGACATGCCTCCGGCAGCTGGTATTTCACAGTTCGGCGTTTTTTAAGAGATAGTTCTCCAAATACTGTGTTTACCAAACTACCTCCAACATACCAAGATTCCTTCCAAGACTTTATGAGTCAGCTCAGACAGATATTTCACTATTCATGAAAAGGAGTGAGACAAATTCTAAGCTGATGAGAGTACAATAGGAGCGTCAGATACACGTCTAGCTACTATTCAATAAAATCAACTAGAGTATGCCCAGAAAACTGATAACAACAGGAAGGATGATAAAGTAAGAGCCACATTGTAGGAATTTGGAAAATTCTCATCCTGGAGAAAACTTATCAGAAACTCTGAGCAAAGTTAATCAGAGTGCTCTTCCCAAAGAGAGAGGAACCTCATTCTTTATGTCTCTAAATTTCTAGGGACCAATGGGCCAAGAAGGCTTCAGAGAGATAAATGTGGGCCCACTATAAGGAAAAATCTTCTAATAGTCAGGGTCAGCTCTGGGTGCTTCAAGAAAGAGCACAGAGACACAGAGAAGAAACCACTGAACCAGAGACAGAGATCAATTAATTACTAAGGAATGAGTGGCAACGGGCTGGTCATTCATCCTCTCTCAGCCTTGGTTTTCCTCTGCCTAAAACTGCTGTGTCAGAAGAACTTTGAGGGGTTACTTTCTGATCTAAAATTCTAATGTTATTTGTAGTTATACTCACTGATGTGTGTGTGTGCAGAGGGCAGATCCCTATGATTTGGAGGTATTATAGGAGACTCAAACATTAAGATGGAACTACATTTATTCTGAGCTAATTTTTCTAACTCTAGGATTTAATTTATTTAACTGAAACTTGATATTAGCTCCTTTTTAAATGAGCTTATTAACTAAGGCATAACTGATCATTTCACATTTATCATCTAAATCTTAATACAGTTGAGATGTGTAATGAGAGAGAAAGGAGGGAAGAGGAAGAGGAGAAAAAAAAAAGGAGACATTTTATTCTTTCGTATAGATTTTTAGATGCAGTTATTCTAGTATGTTATAATACTTTGGCATTCTTGACCTAGAGCTGTTTAGGATAACTTTTTGTGTGATGTATACATGTAACTTGGTAAGTACAGCCGTGAAGAATATTTAAAATTATACCAAACTTGTAGTGGTGACATGTTGAAAATAGTGCTGAGCATAGCCACTACTGCTTGCATGACAAAAATTTCAGCACAGGGCACTGCATTCCAGCACCAGAAATTCTGCAGTTACCGCACTGAGAACTTACCTAGGGAGACCACCTCTGTTATCCTTTGTCACCTGGACCTGTGTGTGTGTGCGTGTGTGTGTGTGTGTTAGTCACTCAGTCCTGTCCGACTCTTTGTAACCCCATGGACTGTAGCCCACCATATTCCCCTGTCCATGGAATTCTCCAGGCAGGAATACTGGAGTTGGTAGCCATTCCCTTCTCCAGGGCATCTTCCCAACCCAGAGATCGAATCTGGGTCTTCTGAATTGCAGGCAGATTCTTTACCATCTGAGACACCAGGGAACCTAGTCTTTGTAATCTTGGCTGGTTTGCATCATTGACTGTGATTCCAAAGTCTAGGGTTGATATATATGAGTATGGGAATTAAAAATTAGACATGCTCTTGTCAGAAGCTGATGAAATGAGTGTCTGGCATTTTCGGTTTCCCAAGTGGAAAAAGGGTGCTACCTCAAAAATGTGAGGCTTCTCCTAACAGAGCAAGGGGATCAGATGCTAAGGAACCAAAAAGAATGATGAATATCACTGCAGCCAAAGAAGCCAGAGAGAGCAAATGTTTTAGGAAAAAATGAAAACACGAGGCAGTGGTTTCAATCACTGCTGAGAGGTCAAAGGAAAGGAAAACTGAGATGATGCGTTTGAGTTTTGCAAATAGAAAGTCATTGGAACCCCTTGCTTTTTCAGCAGAGTGTTGGAATCAGAAGCTAGATATTGTGGGTTTAGAAGTGAATGTGAGCCAAGGAAGTATCATAAATAGTGAATACATATTCTCCCTGACTACTGATTAAATTCTAGAGTGGGCAGATACCATATCTCATTTTTGTCAGCTCACAGGCAATTGGCCCAATTGCCCAGAGGCAGGTGATTGCTATTCTCAGCCTCTCTCATGGATGGGAATGGACCTCAAGTGCTTTCAATATGAATTATGCCACCACTGTATTGTGCACTAATCAACTATGCTTTGTGAGATTTTATTTGAGTCTAGTTACATTTTAAACTCTGTAGCTTCAGCCATCTTAGTAATGGCTCATTCTCTCTGTAATAATACAGAGCAAAGAAAGAGGGTGATATGTCATAGGAGATGCTGAGCAACAACAAGTTCTATGGAATTTGGCTGCTTTTATATAACCTTGTTTCACATTCTTAATGGTCCTTCTTCTACCAGCTCAGCTGCTAACATCTTCTCTGCGCAACTGAGCATTGTGTGATAGTTTCACGCTTTTTCTAATTTTTCTGTTCTGTTTTGGTGATTTTTCTAGTAGATCGTTTCCTTATTCTCTTTTAACCACTTCAGTCTTAGACATTGATGTTCATTCTCAACGGGGACACAGATATAATGCTCTTTGCTTCTTAATCTAGAACAAGAGTTCTAGATTAAGAAGTGCAAATAACCAATGTCCTTGAGTTGATGAGTTTCTGGATTTCTCCCATGAGAAGGTCAAGCAAACTCTTGATTCAATATTCAGTTATTCAATATCTTTGTCATTAAACTGCTCACTCATTCATTTACTTTTTCAATCAATAAATGTTTTTAAAAGACCAACTAAGCGTCAAGCAATAACCCTGTCGATTATTCCAGGTTTGTACTTTTCATGATATATCACAAGGAAAAGGTGTCCAGTAAGTATATGCTGAAGGAATAAACAAAAAAGTAAATAAATAAGTAGTTGGACATAAATTGAGGGTCATATTTAATACACAGATTGTATATTGAGAGACTTTTTAGAAAAATACTCTAATTTTGCACATTCGGCAGCATCAGTGATTATGTGAAATTGGGTTCACTAAACATCGATAAAAATGTATTTAACAGACAGATAAATGCATTAACAATACCGAGGGAAACATTCTTGCATGCTTCACATTGATGCTATCAGTGGGGATGAAATGGAGGCTTGAGGCAGCCACTGAAATTCTCACAAAATTGTAGATGTCAGAAAGTGAAATGTCTGATGTCAAGCAAAAAAAGGAAGTGTCTGTCAGAGCATTCTGGTGAGGGCTGGGTGTCTGCTACTGGCAATAGTAATGAGCTCAACAGGGTCCCAAAGGTCAGAGTTCCAGAAGGAGAAACACCACTTGGGAAATAAATTGTATTTAATGACAAAGAATTAAGACTGGCAAGTTTTCAGAATGCCAGAGATTTAGTCCATGAGAAAAAGCAAGGAAGCAGAGTTATATAATAAAACCAGTGGAAGAGGAGATAGAAAATAATAAAGTCTAGCTATGCACATTAACATTTTTGGAACTGAAGCATAAAGTGAGTTCTCAGTAACTGGTGAATCTGAATTTGCATCTCAAGCCATGATAGGGAATTCTGCTAACAAGAGATAAATCAGAATTAAAATAGGCTGATACGTTTAACACTAAAATATCCACACTATGGTGATGACTTATAGACAGTATATGATAAAGTGGTATAGGAAAAGAAACAGTATAAACTTGGGGGTTTGGGATTATTTTCAGTGAATCTCTTCCCTTTGTGATTTAGAAGAAATTTGGAACTAGGATTATGTATATTGAAATCCCCAAAGAAAAAAATAATTTTAATAGAAAAGTAGAAATTATAATTTCAAATCTATAACTACATAATATTCCTCAAGCAGCAAAGATAAATCATGAAGCATTGAGTTTTGGAAAGTAAGAGATCTGTGTTCGAGACCTGGCTTCACTTCTTGTAAATGGTTTGTGATCTATCTGTTTAAGACTGACTTGCCTCTTAGGTAAGTGGAGATAATTTTAGTACTTGTTTCACAGGTTTGTTGGATAATTATAGAAAATTATGCATTAAGGCACTCACCTCATGCCTCAAAACACTGCTATTCAATAAATTCTGACCCATTTCTATTAGTTCTTGTTTTAGTTGAAAGTAGAGCTGCAATTAGATTGTTCTGTTCTTTTGCAAGTTGGTTAACACTATTTGCCTCAGCTTCTTCATCATGTAAAATCATAAATCCTACCCCATAAGGTTAACACTTCCAAAAAATGATGCTAGACTAATTTAGTATCCATACAGGAAAAAATAAAGCTCGACCTACATATCAAAGCTTATACAGACAGTAAGCACTCTAAAAGTATTAACTACTTAGACTGTGAAACAGGGAAATAAAATTACTTCCCCCCATTCCTTACATTCTCTAAATATTTCTTGATATTTCTCAGACTCTTTTACTTTAAATCTACTTCAATTTACCATCTTCTTTCTCTCAGAGAATTGCAGTAGCCTTTTAATCAGTCTTCCTACATTATTTTTTTTTTCCAGTTGGTGGTGGCAATTTTTTTTTCAGCTTTATTGAGATACAACTGACATACTGGAAAAGGTCAGTTTTCATTCCAATCCTAAAGAAAGGCAATGCCAAAGAATGTTCAAACTACTGCACAGTTGCAATCATTTCACATACTAGTATGGTAGCTCAAAATCCTTCAAGCTAGGCTTCAACAGAGTACGAACCAAGAACTTTCAGATGTACAAACTGGATTTAGAAAAGGCCGAGGAACCAGAGATCAAATTGCCAACATTTGCTGGATCATAGAAAAAGGAAGGGAATTCCAGAAAAACATCTGCTTCATTGACTACACTAAATCCTTTGACTGTTTAGATCACATCAAATTGTGGAATATTCTTAAAGAGATGGGAATAACAAACCACCTTATCTGCCTCCTGAGAAACCTGTATGAAGGTCAAGAAGCAACGGTTAGAACCGGACATGGAACAACAGATGGGTTCCAAATTGGGAAAGGAGTACATTAAAGCTGTATGTTGTCACCCTGTTTTCTTAACTTATATGCAGAGTACTTCATGCAAAATGCCAGGCTGGATGATGCTCAAGCTGGAATCAAGATTGCCAGGAGGAATATGAATAACCTTAGTTATGCAGATGACACCACCCTTATGGCAGAAAGCAAGGAAGAACTAAAGAGCTTCTTGATGAAGGTGGAAAGAGGACAGTGAAAAAGTTGGCTTAAAACTCAACATTCAAAAAACTAAGATCATGGCATCTGGTCCCAACACTTCATGGCAAATAGATGCAGAAACAATGGAAACAGTGACAGATACTATTTTTTTGGGGCTCCAAAATCACTGCAGATGGTGACTGCAGCCATGAAATTAAAAGATGCTTCCTCCTTGGAAGAAAACCTATGGCAAACCTAGACAGCATATTAAAAAGCACAGACGTTGCCAACAAAGGTCTGTCTAGTCAAAGTTATGCTTTTTCCAGTAGTCACATATGGATGTGAGAGTTGGACCATAAAGAAGGCTGAGCACTGAAGAAGTGATACTTTTGAACTGTGGTGTTGGAGAAGACTCTTGAAAGTCCCTTGGACCGCAAGGAGATCAAACCAGTCAATCCTAAAGGAAATCATTCCTGAATATTCATTGGAAGGACTGATGCTGAAGCTGAAACTCCAATACTGCAGCCACCTGATGCAAACAGCCAACCCACTGAAAAAGACCCTGATGCTGGGAAAGATTGAAGGCAGGAGAAGGGGGCAACAGAGGATAAGGTGGTTGGATGGTATGACCAACACAGTGGACATGAACTTGGCCACACTCTGGGAGATGGGGAGGGATGCGGAAGCCTGGCATTATGCAGTACATGCTGTCCATTTTGCAGCACAAAATTAACACGAATCCTTCTCAAACTTCAGAAAATTGAAACAAAAGGAATACTACTAATTTAATTTTATGAGATGAGCATTACCCTGATATCAAAGCCAGATAAAAAAACCACAAGAAAATTATAAGCCAATATCTCTGATGAATATAAATGCAACATACTCAAGAAAGTACCAGTCAACTAAATCCCACATCATATGAAAAGTGTCATACACAATAAACAAGAGACATTTACACTGGGATATAAGGATAGTTCAACATACAAAAATCGATCAAAGTGCTATATCACATTAACAGAATGAAAGAAAAAACGCACATTATCATCTCAATAGATGAAAAAATGTCATTAGTAAAATCCAATACCCCTGGACTTCCCTGGTGACTCAGAGGTAAAGAATCTGCCTGCAATATGGGAGACCTGGATTCAGTCACTGGGTCAGGAAGATACCCTGGAGAAGGGAATGGCTACCCACTGCAGTATTCTTGCCTAGAGAACTGGACCCAGGGGCCTGGAAGTCGCGACTCCATGGAGTCGCGATGAATCAGACACAACTGAGTGACTAACACTTTCACTTTCACATCAATGATAACAAAATAAAACTTAATCTAGACACAGAAAAAACGTACCTCAGCATAATAAAGGCCATGTATGACAAGACCATGGCTGACATAATATACAACTGTGAAAACAGAATCATTTTCCTCTAAGTTCAGGAACAAGAAAAAGATGTTCATTTTTGCCACCTCTATTCAGTATAGTACCAGAAATCCTAGCCAGAACAATTGTAATAGGGATCCAAATTGTTAAAGAAGCAAAGTTTTCCTGTTTACACACAGAATCTCATGATTAAAAACTGTAAAGACTCCATAAAAACACTGTTAGAACTAGTTATTTCACTAAAGTCACAGAATATGTAATCAACATACAAAAATCAATAGCATTTCTGTACATCAACAACAAACTATCCAAAAAGGAAATTAGGAAAGTCATCCGATGTATAGTACAATCACAAAAAATACTTAGGAATAAATGTATCTAAGTAGGTGAAAGGCTTGTTTACTGACAACTATAAAATACTGATAAAAAATTTAATAAGACACAAATGGAAAGGCATCATGTGTTCATGGACTGAAAGATTTAATATTGTTAAAATCTACATATTCAAGGCACTCTCTTTCAAAACCCAGTGGCATTTTTTATAGAAATTGAAAAATCCATTCTAAAATTTATATGGAACCACAGAGAACCATGAATGAATAGCCAAATGAGTCTTGAGATAAAAGAACAAAGTTGCAGGCACTACTTTCTGTTTTCAAAATATATTACAAATCTGCAGTAATCAAAACATTTACTGACAAAAGGACATTTAGACCAATGGAAATGATCAGTTCAGTTCAGTTGCTCAGTTGTGTCCAACTCTTTGCGACCCCATGAATTGCAGCACACCAGGCCTCCCTGTCCATCACCAACTCCCAGAGTTCACCTAAACTCATGTCCATCGAGTCGGTGATGCCATCCAGCCAGCTTACCCTGTCGTTCCCTTCTCCTCCTGCCCCCAATCCTTCCCAGCATCAGGGTCTGAATCAACTCTTTGCATGAAGTGGCCAAAGTATTGGAGTAAATGATAGCTCTAAAATAAATTCATGCATATATGTTCAACTGATATTCTGGAATAACTGCATATTCACATTCAAAAGAATGAAAATGGTTCTTTGTCTTTCACCACATAAAAAGAAACCTCCAAATGGATGGAAGTCGTAAGCATAAAACCTGAATGCATAAAACTCCTAGAAGAAAACATAGGGGAAAAGTTTCATGACACTGGTAATGGCAATGATTTCATGAATATGATACCAAAAGCACAGGCAACAAAAACAAAAATTCAGAGTTGGGGCCACATCAAGCTAAAAATCTTCTGCATAGCAAAGAAAACTCTCTGTCGAGTGAAAAAGCAACCTATGGAATGCAAGGAAATATTTGCAAATCATGCATCTTCTAAGGGATTTATCTTCAATATATACCCTGAACACCTAAAACTCAATATAAAAAAAAATAATAATAATCCAATTTGCAAAGGATTTGAATATACATTTCTTCAAAGGAGATACAAAAATGATCAACAGGTATGTGAAAAAAATGCTTAATACCACCAGCTATTAGGGAAATGCAATTAAAACTAAACAATGAGATATCACCTCACATATGTCAGAATGACTATCATTTTAAAAAGAGGGAGACCACAAGTGTTGGTGAGGATACAGAAAAATTGGAATCCTTGCATACTGCTGCACCATTGTTGGAAGTACAGAGTGATTCAACTGCTACAGGAAACAGTATGGAAGCTCTTCAAAAAATCAAAAGTAGAACTACCATATGATCAGTTAATCCCACTTCTGAGTATTTATTCAAAATAATTGAAATCAATGCCTCCAAAAAATATAAGCACTCCTATGTTCATGGCTTAAAAGATGCTTGTTCCTCGGAAGAAAAGCAATGACCAACCTAGACAGCATATTAAAAAGAAAAGACATTATACTTTGCCACCAAAAGTCTGTATAGTCAAAGCTAAGGTTTTTCTGGTAGTCATGCATGGATGTGAGAGTTGGACCATAAAGAAGGCTGAGCACCAAAGAATTGATGCCTTTGAACTGTGGTGTTGGAGAAGACTCTTGAGAGTCCCTTGGACTGCAAGGAGATCCAACTAGTCCATCCTAAAGGAAATCAGTCCTGAATATTCATTGGAAGGACTGATGCTGAAGCTGAAGCTCCAATGGTTTGGCCAACTGATGCAAAGAGCTGACTCCTTAGAAAAGACCCTGATGCTGGCAAAGATTGAAGGCAGAAGGAGAAGGGGAGGATAGAGGACGAGATGGTAGGATGGCATCACTGACTCAATGGATATGAGTCTGAGCAAACTCCAGGAGATGGTGAAAGACAGGGAAGCCTGGCATGCTGAAGTCCAACAACTGAGCGACTGAACAACAAATGTTCATGACAGCAACATTCACAATAGCCAAGACGTGGAAACAACCTAAATGTCCATCGGAAGACAAATGGGTAAAGGAATATTGTTGCTGCATACAGAGGAACACTACTTAATCTTAAAAAAGAAGGGAATTCTGCAACATGTAGCAACATGGATGCACCTTGAAGACATGCTAAGTGAAGTAAGTCCAGTCACAGAAAGAGAAATACTGAATGATTCCACTGATATGAGGTATCTAAAATAGCTTAAGTCATAAAATTAGAGAGTGGAATGTGGTTGCCAAGGGCTGGAGGAAGGGGGAATGATTTATCAAGGACTGGGGGAAGGGAGAAATATGGACTTAGTAATCATTGTGTACGTTTCAGTCAGGCTGATGAATAAGCTCTGGAGATCTGCCATAGATCATTGTACCTATACTCAACAGTAACAGTTGCTCACTTTAAAATTTATTAAGAGGATGGATCACATTTTAAGTGCTCTTTCAACAATAAAATAAAATGAGAGAGAAAGAGAATTAGCAAAAAAAAAGAAAAGGACATACAAAAAGAATTAGAAAATGAAGATACACAAAAGTCCAATTAAACAAATGGAAAAATGCTGAACATAATTAGTCATGACAGTAATTTGTATTAAAACCACAATTAAACATGTTGCACACCGACTTAAATGTTTAAAATGGAAAAGACTGACAATATCCAGTGTTTGAGGGGGACGATGAAAGACTGATACCCTCAGACAGAGCTATTTGAAATTAAAATGTTTCAAGAATATGAAAACAGTTTGGCTATAACTTAAAACTGAAACATACACTAACCCATGATATAATAATCCCATTTCCAATATTTATTTAAGGGGAATGAAAACATACGTCCACAAAATATTCATGGGAACTTTATTCGTAATACAGCTAACCTGGAAACAAGTCTAATGCCCACCAACAGGTAAAGGAAAAAACAAAGCATAGCGTATTGACAACACTCAATAATATTTTGAAACAGGCAAACAAAAACCTATAAGTAGAAACTTCCCTGATGGCCCAGTGGCTAAGCCTCCACTCTTCCAATGCAGAGTGCCTAGGTTTGATCTCTGGTCAGGGAACTGGATCCCATATGTTGCAACTAAAGATCCAATATCCTGTGTGCCACAGCTAAGATCCAATGGAGCCAAGAAACAAACAAACTACAGACACATGCAACAGCAGGAATGTTACTCAGAAAAGTTATTCTGAGCAGGGGAAATACAAACAATACAAAGAGAATAACTCCACATGTGAAATTCTAGAACAGACAAAACTGCCACTAGTCTGTAGGGGCAGAAGGTATGGGAAAGTGAAAGTGAAAAGTTTAGTCACTTAGTCATGTCCGATTCTTTGCAACACCGTGGACTGTAGCCTAACAGGCTCCTTTGTTCATGGGATTTTCCAGGAAAGAGTACTGGAATAGGGTGCCATTGCCTTCCCCAGAGGATCTTCCTGACCCAGGGATTGAACCCAGGTCTCCCACACTGTAGGCAGATGCTTTATCGTCTGAGCCACCAGGGGGGCTGACTTCAAGAGCATAAGATAAATTTTGCAGTGATGGGAGTGTTCCATAGGTTAATTATAGTAGTGATTACCTTGTCACAGCATTCAAAATGGTGGATTCTAGTTTCGGTAAATTGTATCTCAAAATGATTAATTTTTTCAGTTCTTTCCCTCAGTGTGATTGGTGTGTTTCATCTCTTTGCAGTTACCATGGTTGTACACACCATCCATTCAGTACTGAGCTCCTTCAATCCATTCTTAGCACCTTAACTAGAGTGACAATTTTGAAATGCAAATTAGACCCTGTCTCATCCACACTAAAATATGTCAAAGTCATCTTCTTGCATTTAGGATTTAGCACCAGGCTTCCCTGGTGACTCAATGGTAAAGAATCTGCCTGCAGTACAGGAGCCACAGGAGACACAGGTTCAACCTCTGGGTTGGGAAGATCCCCTGGAGGAGGGCATGGAAACCCACTGCAGTATTCTTGCCGGGAGAATCCCATGGACAAAGGAGCCTGGCCAGTTAGAGTCCATAGTATTGCAAAGAGTCGGACATGACTAAAGCTAGTAGCATACATGTACATTAAGTCCTTTAGGCCTCCCCAGGTGGCTCAGTGGTAAAGAATCCACCTGCCAATGCAGGAGATATGAGTTCAATCCCTGGGTCAGGAAGATCCCTTGGAGGAGGAAATAGCAACCCACTCCAGTATTCCTGCCTGGGAAATCCCATGGACAGAGGAACCTGGCAGGCCACAGTCCACGGGCTCGCAAAGAGTAGGACAGGCTGAGCATGCCAAGGTCCTTTACCTGGTTCACATGTTCTGTGTTCACGTCCAATGTCCTGCTTCACATGGACAGCTCTTTACACTAGCCATTTAGTACATCTCTCATGATGAGGGCCTTCCATTTATCTGCCCAGAATCCTTTTCCTCATCTCCATTCTTCCTTTGGATAGTTGCTGCTTACTATCCTTATGAATGTCAGCTGAATTACACTTCCTCTAGAAAGTCGTCCATGATCTCTTAAATTATTAGGTCAGTTCCTCTTATTTGCACTTTCCTAGCAAGCACCTAAAAGTATAATTCCTAGAATGGACATAGGCGTACTTATAACTGACTCACTTTGCTGTACAGCAGAAACTAAAACGCTGTAAATCAACTTTTTAGAAAGAAAAAAAGAAAGTACAACTCCCTAAAGTGGTGAATGACTTAAAAAAGAGAAATCACACACTCTACTGAGTTTTGAACCTCTTAGTTAGAGTCTTCCCAAAGTCCTGTTAGGTCTAAAATGTTATGATTTTATAAACTGAATTACTTTTACTTCAATTCAGTGAGAGTCTTGCAAAAACAAAATACTAAATTCCAAAAAGATTACTTTAATTCCTAAAGTTGTCTACTCTAATGATGAGAGAGTTAATTCTTAGGTAGGGTGATAAGAAGTCCAGGGTCCCTGAGGAGGAGATAAGAGATCTGGGGCTCTCAAGGAGGAGAAAAGGACTGTGTTTCTACATTCCTTCATATTGGTCACACGTTTTTTTATTTCAGCCTGAAGCTAATGATTCAGTTCAGTTCAGTTCAGTCGCTCAGTTGTGTCCGACTCTTTGCGACCCCATGAATCGCAGCACGCCAGGCCTCCCTGTCCATCACCAACTCCTGGAGTCTACCCAAACCCATGTCCATTGAGTCGGTGATGCCATCCAGCCATCTCATCCTCTGTCGTCCCCTTCTCCTCCTGCCCCCAATCCTACCCAGCATTAGGGTCTTTTCCAATGGGTCAACTCTTCACATGAGGTGGCCAAAGTATTGGAGTTTCAGCTTCAACATCAGTCCTTCCAATGAACACCCAGAATTGATCTCCTTTAGGATGGACTGGTTGGATCTCCTTGCAGTCCAAGGGACTCTCAAGAGTCTTCTCCAACACCACAGTTCAAAAGCATCAATTCTTCAGCGCTCAGCTTTCTTCACCGTCCAACTCTCACATCCATACATGACTACTGGAAAAACCATAGCCTTGACTAGACGGACCTTTTTTGGCAATGATTACACAACAAAATAACTCATCTTGCTCAAGGGTTTGTTTTTCCTTAAACTGCTTACCGATAATTATATAACAACAATGTATCCTGCTAGAGGATGTTTCTCCTTCTTAAGAACCTTCTGACTAATGTGTTATCTTAAAATGTATATTGTGGGAGTGTGTCTGGTAAGACCTCTACAACCTTGAGACATTCTTTTGATTTACTGTAATAACCAACTGCAAAAGTATACAGCTCCTTTGCTGAGACTAGCAAGGGGGGCACTCTTCGTCCCCCTTCTGATATCTATGTCAGAAGCTTTCCTCTGTTCCTTTTTGTTCTTTAATAAGACTCTGCTACACAAAAGCTCTTGAGTGATCAAGCCTGGTCCCTGGTCCTGAAGCTAAATCTTCTTTTTAAGACATCGTGAATCTGATGTCGTTCACTGTAAGCTATCAATGCAAGTTTTGTTTGCAATATCTATTTACTTCTTCTTGTCATCACTATTATACTTCTGAGGAATAAAGTCATCTGTCACCTGTGAAGTGTTTATAGTACCTACTCTATGTTTTATGAAAACGACACATTTGAATTACAAATTAAAGTTCCCATTGTCTTAAGGCTTTCTCTTGAGGTAGTCAGCCAACCTGGAATTGGAGCTTGCTCTGGTATATTTGCTGTCCTGAAGCATTGAGGGAGTTAATTCATTGATAACTTCTTCTATTCCTCCTATTTGTAAGATGAGAATGATATTATCTATATTATTAGCAATGTATTTTTTATATTGGGACTTCCCAGGTGGTGTGGTGATGTGGTGGTAAAGAGTCCCCCAGCCAGTGCAGGGGACCCAAGAGATGTGGGTTTGATTCCTGAGTTGGGAAGAACCCCTGGAGAAGCAAACGGCAACCCACTCCAGTATTCTTTCCTGGGAAACCCCATGGATAGAGGAGCCTGGCAGGCTGTCGTGCATGTGGTCACAGAGTCAGACACAACTGAGTGCACACACACTCATTATCTATATGATTCTTAAAATATTGCTTATTAATATTAGAATGAATGTGACATACCTAAACATAGTAAGCATTCATTCAATGAACAGTAATCATGAAAAAAAAAAAATCTAGCAGTAAAGAGAAAAGGAAGTTTGTTTTGTTTTTTTTTCCACTTGTGGGAGCCTAAAGTGCCAGCTGGGAGAATCAATATAAGCCACTTCCTTAGGTCTTGAGGTATAATTGAATTAAAACATTTCTGTCTCCATCTGCAATTCTACTAATAGATGCCGAGCACTTAAATCAATGTGTCCCAGGCCTGCCTGTCTGCATAGGCACATGCCTCTTTGAAGCAGAGACACCTACATTTGTAAGTGTCAGAGGGTATCACAACTGGGGGACTGACAGTCAGCACAGAGGGACCTAGAGTGGTACAACTCTAAGGCTGGAATCCAGCCATGTCAATACTACATTCATTCTTTCAGCGAGATTAAAGGCGTTCCTTATCTATGTCTGTCTCCCGTTGCCCCTACAGACTTAACACCATCCTGAGTTTATCACATAATCTTTCGTGAATTTATACTAATCCTTTTCTCAGAAGGAATTTGCAAGCAACCTCTCCAGATATGTTATAAAATCAGGCTACCCAGATGAAACAAATCCCCTAACAAAGGATCTTAGCGACCCTATCACATTGGTTACTTTGTACACAGATGTCCAGAGTAATATAAATGAGATTGCGAGATGCGGATGCAATCTTGGCACTTTAAAACAGCAGGCAAGCATTTCACCCTTCAAGACCAGATGGGCACTAATAATTACCGCAATCAGGACACCAAAACGATTTCAAAGCACTAAAAACAACAACAAAAACCGGCCTGGAAGAGTCAGATACAATAAAATGTCAAGTCTGTGAATGGATCCAAGGGAAGAAGTTACATGTAACAAGGAACTAGCTCAAACTTCTAGCCAAACTGGATGTCTTTTGGTTTTGATTTGTTTATTTTTCACAGGTTTTTACAGTTTTACCGAATGCTTATAGTTAATAGTAGAGTGTTCTATCAAACTAGACTTATGACATAATGTTTAAACACCAACAATTCATGTTTTTCCCAAATGGATTTATTTTAAACATTTCTGACGGAAAAGTTGACAGTATAACACAAAATATACTTACATACTCTCCATCTATAGTCAATGATTGCTAACTAACATTTTCTTTCTCTCTCTTTTCCCCACACACACAGATAAACACATTTTGATGACCTTGTGAAAAAAGTTCAACCATCCTGACACTTCATGCCTACTAACTTTGAATTTTTAATAATAAGATGGTATAATAGAATTTCTAATAATAAATATGCACTTGGTCTTTGTCTGTATTCCTGGCATATAACTCTTAAAACCCTTATAATTTCCTAAGGTGAGAATATTTTGTCATAATATTTGATTCTTTGTCCTCAAACAGTTCCAGCTCCTTAAATAGTTTCAAAGTGACAACAGTGAAAAGAAGTGTCTTGTTATTCCCAACAAACCCCTTCCAGCTCTAAACCTGAGTTTATTACTGAGGTGACTCTGGATGGGCTTCGTTGCCAGAGAAGCAACCATGTGATCAGAAGGTGGAACTTTCCAGCCCTCCCTGAGAGAGGGACTGAAGCCTGAATTAATCACCAATAGCTGGTGATTTAATCAATAATGTCTACGTAAAGGAACTGCATAAAAACCCTAAAAGAAGGGGTTGTGAGAGCTTCTGGGATTGAGGAACATGCAGAGATGCTGAGAGAACGACAAACCCAGAGAGGGCATGGACCCTCCATGCTTCTCATATACTTTATTTATCTCTTCCATCCTTCTGTCCTGAGTTACATCCTTTTATAAGAAACTGTTAATCTAGTAAATATGCTCTTGAGACCTGTCAGCCGCTCTAGCAAATTAATCAGACGTGAAGAGAGGTTGGGACCCGATGATTAATAGCCGGTCAGTCAGAGGCACAAGAGAAAACCAGAACCTGTGATTGTCATTGCAAGTGTGGAAGTGTGTCTGTGTGCCATGGTGGGGGGTGGGGAGGAAGAAGCTCGTTAGCGGAACTGAGCCCTCAACCTGCGGGAGCTGATTCTGTTTTCAGGTAGATAGTGTCAGATCTGAGTTAGACAGTGGGATGCCCAGCTGGTGTTGCAGAATCGCTTGGTATGGGGAAAACCCACACATACGGTTTATCAGAGTCAAGTATTGGATGTAAAGGAGACACACAGAAGGTGTTTTCCCCCCTCCCCCTTTACATAGGGACATTTTATTACATGAGTCGGACACGACTGAGCGACTTCACTTTCACTTTTCACTTTCATGCATTGGAGAAGGAAATGGCAACCCACTCCAGTGTTCTTGCCTGGAGAATCCCAGGGACGGGGGACCCTGGTGGGCTGCCGTCTATGGGGTCCCACAGAGTCGGACATGACTGAAGCGACTTAGCAGCAGCAGCAGCAGCAGGTTCTTGGCTATTTCATAATCAAGAAATAATTATCTTTCTGGATTATGCCGAACTATCTGGAATTTGGGAGAATGGGTTCCCATTTCTCCACATAAAGAGAATGACAGCTGCTTGCACGACAATGTGTTTATCATCATAGCTGGTCTGGAGAAAGCATCAAGATATACCTTTTAACCCTGTACTTGTTTGAGTTAAAGATGCAGACTTATCCTAGAAGCTAAAACCTGGTGACAGTGGGGCAATCAGCTTGAGTCACAGTGAAGAGACTTCCCCATTCAAAGTGAGTGGCCAAAATGCTACACTCTGTGACAAGCAGGTGAACTCTAAGAGGCCCTGAAAAATTAGTGAATCCATCAGCATGGGGAATTGGCTATCCTGATTGCAAATCAATGACTCATTCTGGCACTTCCTTGACAGCTACTGATGTGTTTCCTTAAGACGGCTTTTTAATTAGAGAAAGATAGGCAGATATGAGCTGCATGGTTTCACATTAAGAGAACAAACAGAATGAAACCTAGGCTATCTCTCTCCATCAAAAATTGAAGCAAACAAGCCATCCTTGCAAAAAAATAACTACCTCTCTTTCTTCTTTCACAACATAGACACTTTCTTATTGGTGAGATTATCTAAAGTTAAGTCCCATCCTTCCAACAAACATTCCACTCCTCAAACTGATGTACCATATACGTCCACTGTCGATTAAAATACCACACACACACATACACCTATATCGCCAAAAAGAAGTCAAAAAAGAAGGAAGTATATGTATTCATTCAATCAGTCATTCTACTGAAAAAGAGGTGTTAGTATTTTCTATATATCATGTTGGGGCTTCCTACATGGCTCAGTGGTAAAGAATCCACCTGCAATGTGGGAGACATGGGTTTGATCCCTGGGTCAGGAAGATCCTCTGGAGAAGGAAATGGCAACCCACTTCAGTATTCTTGCCTGGAGAATCCCATGGACAGAGGAGCCTGGCGGGCTACAGTCCATGGGGTCACAAAGAGTCAAACATGACTTAGAAACTAAACAACAACAACACATATATCATGTTATGCATTGAAAACACAGAGGTGAATGAAGAAGACAGATTTCCTTCCAATGAGAGAGGTTATAAATCTAGCACAGGAAATAGAAAAACACATCCATAATTAAAATAGCAAGTGAAAAAGGTACTGCTCCCTGCAAGCGCAGGGTGCTTTTTAAGCACCAGATGGACATCTTAATTTGCTGGAGCAATCAGAGAAAGCTTCTTAGAGGCAGTGTCACACGTTGAGTTTTAAATGGTAGATTTCAGATGAAGGGACCAAAGGTCATTTTCAGGTAAAGAAAGCAGCTTATAAGAAAGGTATAGGGATCTGTGAAGTGGGAAGTTAGCCTCGATAACATACCAGAGCTTCCCAAGTTTAATATTTTACTATTTGATTTGTGAAATAGGCTTTATCAGTGTAAAAACAAACAGATAAATATATAAATGATAGTTTAAAAAAGTAAGCAAACTTGCTTTCAGGTCAAACATACATCTACAACAATGCTTTCCTTTTGGTGGGGGATGGGACAACAAGAGGGAAACAAAGCGTGTACATTCAACAAATATGTATGTAACAGTTATATATCATACACAGTGAGAAAAACACATAAATAAAGTAGCCTCGTTAAATTAATTATAATGCATTCACACTATTTAATAAGATATAGCTTCTAAAAAGAAGTATAATTATACATGTTCTCATGGAAGAAGATTGATTTGAGTGAATAAAACAGTTTATGAAAATCTATGTATGCTAGGATACCATTTTTGTTCAACACAAAACAACTGTAACACTCTGTGTTAATGCAGTTGAGTGAGTTTAGAATATGTGTGCAAAAATAATTTATTGTTAATGATTATTGTTACTGCTGGATAAATGGGGTGATACAAAAGATTGTAGAGACCATTCTATTTAAAAAATTTTTTATAACTTTTTTTTTTACAAAATCCTTTTTGGAAATATTTAAATATAAAAATTATTATTTTATTATAGTATTATAGACTTTATATATCATAGTATAGATTCATGTATATTTGTTCTAAATATTGTAATATAGGGACCTATATTATCTATTCATCTATTTATTTTTTAAGTTTTTAAATTTCCCATCTGCTGGCAACCTATTTCACATAAGCAGGCTTTGACTTTTTTTTTCCTTGGCCCATGTGATGATTTTTATGGCCACCATATCGCATCTATTCTCTGGCGAGTTTTATGTGACATGCTAAGTACAAGGGTCAACACTTTTATAACAACTGATCACAGTCAACCATGCCCCTGAATCCAACAGTATCCACCCACTCTGGCAGACTGGCCCAGTTGATTCAATGCAGCTATCAATTCACCAACACAATCTGCTCCCAGTACTTCTAGTCCACAGGAATTTGCAACATTTTTTACTATAGGAAAGAAAAGACTGACTCTGAATCCTTGTCTGGCCGTAGCCATGTCTTGGTTAAGGCACTTTCCTTCTCTACATCATGTTATCCATAAGAATAATAAACAAAAGAGACAACAAAGGTTGAGTTACTTTGAGTAAATGATGAGTTTTTAAATATTACATGAAATCCTATTATATCATTTAACTCTATACAGGGAACATTTAGAGGGCAAAGTTATGACTAATGGCCCCAGGTATCACTGGCATTCATTTTTCAACAAATATTTATTAAGCATTAACTATGTTCTATACACTGATTTATATCCCGGGGAAAATAACAGCATAAAACTATAAAGAAATCCATACACCAAATCAATGAACTTACCTCATAGTGGAAGATGTACCACGAGCAAAATAAATAGAGATATTAAAACAGCAAAACAAGGTGCATTTCAGGATTAACAAAATATGATTCTGCATATTTTAATTATCTCTGAAATCAGGATGAATTTTATAGTCAAGGACATGTTGTAGTTTTTTTTCTTTTTTTCTAGCACATATATAACATTAAATCTCATAACATTGATATCTAAGAGTTGATAATACATGAAGTAGTATGGGAATAAAAAGCAGGAAAAAGATAGCATTCCGGAAAATATAGATTTAAATAGGGTGAGGGCTCCTTAGAAATGTGATA
Source organism: Okapia johnstoni (assembly GCA_024291935.2). Taxonomy (NCBI): domain Eukaryota; kingdom Metazoa; phylum Chordata; class Mammalia; order Artiodactyla; family Giraffidae; genus Okapia; species Okapia johnstoni. The sequence goes on along the minus strand of CM044325.1, from coordinate 8,369,610 downwards.
TTTGAGCAACAAACAGGAGGAGGTGAAGGACCTGGCTGTGAAGATATACGGAGAAGATCACTGTAGGCAGATGGAGAAGCAAGTGCAAAGGCCCTGAGACAGAGGTGGCCTGTGTGGGGCGGCAAGAAAATGAGTGTGGCTTCCCTGGTTGGTAAGTGGTAAAGAATCTGCCTGCCAATGCAGGAGACACAGGAGACGTGGTTCGAACCCTGGGTTGGGAAGATTCCCCTAGAGATGGGGATGGCAAGCCACTCCGGTATTCTTGCCAGGTAAATCCCATGGACAGAGGAGCCTGGCAGGCTACAGTCCATGGGGTCACAAAGAATCAGACACCACTGAGCACATATGCAATTAAGAGTCAACTCTCCATCAGGCAGTTTTCTTTAAAGGCATCATCTATAATTCTCACAACCCTTTGAGACATGCTATCATTCCCATTTTACAGATGGGGAGACACAAAACCTGTAAAAGATACCCCAGGACAAGCATAGCATAAGGCATTTGACCTTTCAGAGCTAGTTCCACGTTGCTGTCCATGATCCTTATGGACCTTGACAGTGGTCTTGAAACCACAGTGTAGTTTCCTGTCTTATTTGGGGAAAAAACCCAATCTTATCTGAGGTCTTTTATATGCTGGGCATTGCACTAGAGTATTCCATAGCAATTTCAGATAAGTATGCTTCCAAAGCAAAGAATAGGTTCTTGCATTTTAGAAAGACTGAGAATAATTACCCTTTTTAAAAGGAAAATAAATTTATTGTCTATAAATCCTAATACAGGAACAGACATATTACTCAAAATACAATATAACATTGGAGCAGACAGATCTGGATTCAAACCCTACCTCACATCTCATATTTACTATACCCAAAGGACCCAACTCTCTGAGTCTTTTTTTTTTTTTTTATCTGTTAATAGATGAGAAGGCTCTCTTCTTTCAACAATGACCAAGGGTAATGTATGTAATAAAACTTAACTTCGTCTATAACAAGTAGTTAATATTATTAAGGATTAAGGCAGTGTGGTATAGTGGTAAAAGCTGTGTGTCTTTGCCCATTCTGCCTGCTATAACAGAATGCCATAGAATGAGTGGCTTATGAACAGCAGACATTTGTTACAGTTCTGGAGGTCAAGGTCAGTTTGCTGCAGATTCAGTGTCTGATGAGAACCGTCTTCCTAGTTCATGGCAGCCCTCTATTCCTCGTGTTCTCACATGGCAGAAATAGCAAGGGAGCACTCTGAGGTCTCTTTTATTTGGGCACCAATTCAGAGCCCTTGTGACCTTGTCACCTCCCAAAGGTACCACCTCCAAATACTCTCACATTTGGGAATAGGTTTCAACACAATTTTGAGGGGACACAAATCTTCAGTCCATAGCACTGCTGTAGGCAGAGTGATGGCACTCCCAAAGATGTCCACATCTAACCCTTGGGACCTGTGAATACATGATGATATGTGACAAAGAGGAACTAAGGTTTTAATAAGCTGGCTTTAAAATAGCCAGAGTATCCTAGGTTAGATGTGTGAGGGCTTTCTTAGTGGCTCAGATGGTGAAGAATCTGCCTGCAATGCAGGAGACCCAAGTTTGATCCCTGGATCGAGAAGATCCCCTGGAGAAGGGAATGGCAACCCATTCCAGTATTCTTGCCTGGAGAATTCCATGGACAGAGAAGCCTGGAGAGCTATAGTCCATGGGATCGCAAAGAGTTGGACACAACTGAGCGGCAAACACTTTTACTTTCACTTTACATGTGTGAACCCAATATAATCATGCTACACTATGCTAAATTCCTTCAGTCATACTCTGTGTGATCCTATGAACTGTAGGCTGTCAGGCTCCCCTGCCCATGGGATTCTCCAGGAAAGAATACTGGAGTGAGTCGCCATGCTCTCCTCCAGTGGACTTTCCCGACCCAGGGATTGAACCTGTGTCTCTCATGTCTTCTGCATTGGCATGAGGGTTCTTTACCACTAGTGCCACCTGGGAAGTCCTCAATAGAATCATAAGAATCCTTAAAGTGTAAGAGGGAATAAGAAGAGAAAACCAGAGAGATGGCCATATAAGAAAAACTCAGCTTGACATTGCTGTGAATGGCTGGAAAGGACAGAGCAGACCAAATGTCAGGGAAAGCAAAGGGCTTCTGCTGCTGCTGCTAAGTCACTTCAGTCATGTCTGACTCTATGCCACCCTATGGACCGCAGCCCACCAGGCTCCTCTGTCCATGGGATTCTCCAGGCAAGAATACTGGAATGGGTTACCATGCCCTCCTCCAGGAGATCTTCCCAACCCAGGGACTGAATCTGTGTCTTTTAAGTCTTCTGCGTTGGCAGGCTGGTTCTTTACCAGAAGTGCCACTACTTCTGGGAAGCCCCAAATGGCCTCTAGAAGCCGGAAAGAGAATGGATTACCTATTAGAGCCTTGAAAAGATGTTTTAGCCTCAAGAAGCCCTGTTAATACTGTGATCTCAGCCCAGTGTGAGCCTCACAGTAAGACTCATTTCAGATTTCTGACTTCCAGAAGTGTGAGATAATACATTAGTACTGTTTAATCTACTAAATTCATATATTTTGTTGCAGTAAGCAACAGGAAACCAGTATGAAAACTTAGAGCCAGGAGGTTCGAGTTACAATTCCTGCTCTGCTGCTGAAGAGTTCAGTTCTCGTCGAGTTTTCTTAACCGCTCTATGTCTCATTTTCCTCTTCTGTGAAATGGGAATAATAATATTAGCTAGCTACCTCATCATCTTAGGGGATAAGAAGTATTAATACACAGCTTAATCAGTCAAAGTAGTGTTTGCCTTATAGCAATTACTTAATGTTTATCAGCAATAAGCACTTTCTTAGAGACCAGCAATAATTGTCTCAGAGATTTGGTTTCTTTTCTTTTAATGCTGTAAACATGCAATATGTAATTTGCAGTTAAATGTAATGTATAAATGTGCAAACATTTACTACTTACATATTGCATGTTATTTGCAGTATACACAATATGTAAATATGAAGACATAAAATGCTGGACACATCTACATTTCTAAATTATCTGTTGCATAAACTTGGAGAATGGCTAATAGAGTGTAGAACTCACATCCAGGGATGAAAATTGAGGTCATGCTGGTAGCGAGGGCAGAGGCAAGGAAAAACAGTCTTCAGCTGTGATAATGAAAAAGACAGAAAGGCACGTATGTAAAGAACTCACAACAATGGCAGATCGGCTGCCATTTTTAACCTAACATTTTATCACTTTTTTCTTTAGAGAACAACCCCGTTGCTTTCAATCATGGGTGTAGAGAATGCACATAATTATTTGGCATTTCAAAGAAATAAAATTTAAAAGAGCCACTAAAGTTATCCACCTCTCTTTTCTAAACTCGAAACATCAAAAATAGATGTCCCTGGCATGATAACGCACTGAAGTCATTCTGAAAGAAAATTAGAATTTCCATTCCTCATTTTCCTTTCTCCCCAGTAAGGTTTTCAGCAGATGGGAATATCAATTTAGTTACTTGACATTTAGAAGGATAGATGACTTAAGAGCTTTATGATCCCCTCTCATTGAAGCATACTTGATAACATCTGCCCAACATCTTACACTCACATCAGAGCCAAGACGGTTTAACAAGAAGAGAATGACTAGAATCCAGGACCCCAGGGTTCCATCCTTGGTTCTGATATCAACATAAGCATTGGGTGCATTGACCCAATAATAAGTAGAGTTTCTTATTTTGTAGACCATTCATGTATTAATACCTTAGCTAATGTGTAATTATTAAGACTGACCAAGCAGTCAGAAATGGGATTTGTAATCATTTCTTCAAGGAGAAAATAATACTGTACTTAGGGACAAGGTTTCATTCTAAACTCTAGGAGGAAGAAAAATCTATCTTACTAGATTGTATTAGGGAAACTGCAAAAAATATTGGATACTATGGCTAAAGATCCTATTCTTAAAGAAGAAAAGTTTCTCTACTCTCATTATTCCTTTTTAAAGACAAGTTGCCACCTTTACTAGAAATTCTAATTCGTCTTTGATGTAATAAATTACATTGATGCTCTTACCTCACTAGTTATCAGTCTCAAGTCAAGAACATAGAAGAACGTATAGTCTGATCCTTCCATTTGATAGTGTCCTCTTAAAGAAAAGAAGGGACTGTCATCCCTAAGGCACTTATGAAGACTGATTGGGCAATCTCCAGCAAATAAGAGCCATAAAACAATTAGCAACCTTCATCAAGATCAGCTGAACAAATAGAAAGCAAGTATCTCTAGACATGATATTCACATCTAAGTGAAACGCAAATCTCTCCTGATACCTGGTATTCGGATATGGACTAATGAATAGTTTCATTCCTTCGAAATTATCCTCTCTTGGTATTATGTGTAAGGCAACAGTCTCTGTGTCCTAACAAACTATGCAAACATCCAGGACTTAAGAAATAATTGCTAAATGAAGAGATGGATTAAGTAACTTATTTACATGGCTCTTCCATTCTATTGGCTTGGCTTGTAAGATTAAGGAGTTTTCTGGTAGCATATATGTGGTCTCAGTGGAATTTAGTTTGCTAAGTTTCTCTATTACATAAATAATGATAATGAAACATAGGATTCTGAAACTTGAAGGGATATTAAAGGTCAACTGATTCAATATCCTGATTTTCCAATTTGTAGAATGATTTTAGCATTTCAGGGGCCCTCAACAGGTCATCTAGTCAAAAGTTTGACAAAACATTTCATGAAAGATGGTAATACATTTTAGGCACCGGACTTGAATTAAATGCCAATGGTTTAGTTTAGGAAACAATTTAATGTTACATTTCACTTGCTTAAATATATATGTTTTTATAAACTATGACTCTGGAGGAACCTACAACTTGCTGATAGTCTTTCCTGTCAAAAGATCTTTATCTGGATGAGTGACGTATTTATATAATCTGCTCCAGCGGTTAAAAATTAGTGTTGGTGGGCTGTTAAACACATGGAAATTTTTAATTGAAGGGAAGAAAAAAATTCTAGTATTCAAACTACATGGCAATAGAATGATATGCCCTAATAATATTAATTTAGCTCTGACCTGGTATAGTCAATTTAATAATTAAATTTAAAATTGCATATTTACTTAGGGTTTTCTTAGTCAATGTCTCTAGAATACAAACTTTAAAGCATAGCAACTAAATGTGTTCACAACAAAATACACTGCTTAGCACCTGGTAGATCATCAATAATTAATTAGTAAAAAAATGAGTTAAAGGGGTAACTAAAGAACAGCTGGACATTTTATTATGATAGTCGTTCCTACTGTGTCAACCAAGCACAAACAAGAAAGCAGAAAGACAGCATTAAATAGAGAAGAAAGTCCAAACCGTGGCAGAAAGGTGTTCCTTGTGAGCTGTTCATAAATCAACACGAAATAAAGACTTATGAATAAAATATCTCACATCTTTTTTGTTCTAATTTAAATCTATATCCTCTTACTGTCACAAAATATAATTTTGTTACCTTTAAAAGACACGTCTTTTGACAGTTTTTTTAATTGGAAGGTAGTTGTTGTACAATATTATATAAGTTACAGGTACATAATACAGTGATTCCCAAATGTTAAAAATTATACTCCATTTACAGTTATTATAAAATATTGGCTATAATTCCCATGTTTAACAATATATCTTTGTGTCTTATTTTATACCTAATACTTTGTACTTCTTACTCCCCTACCCCTAAATTACCCCCTACCTTTCCCTCTCCTCACTGGTAAACACTAGTCTATTCTCCATATCCATGAGTCTGCAGCTATTTTCCAAAAAGAACAAAAAAATTACTGGCCATTTGTTGTTTACTATACAGTGAAACTATTCATTCTCTCTTCTTGTAGTGACAACATACTATTTGCTTTGCCTGTCACTTGCATCCTACCAATGGATTCAGTTTGGAAGGACCATCATGTACGGCACACTGCCCATTAATATCTAAGATGTAGGCAGGTAGACCAACCTCAGAAAATTAGACCAAGTTTCTTTCTCTGAAACTTGTTTGCAGCAATCAAAAGACTGAAAATATTTGGGATAGTTTAATAGCAATGCTAGAAACCATAGACACTGCCCAACAATTTCTGCAACTTGAATGCCCAGGGTTCCTCTGGTTCTCAAGCTTTCCTTTAGAGTCATCTCCATATCAGCCAGAAATTAAGTTTCTGCTTATATAAACCATAGCCAGTATCTGTTGCTTGCAATCCAGAAATTTTAACTGGTGCAGAGTTCTGGTGAGGATTTTAGAATCCTCAGGTCTACATTTATATATTTGATCTGTCACTTACTGACTACATTATATTCGGCACATTCCTTGCTCTGTGGAAGCCCCAGTTTCCCTACCTGCAAAATGAAGATAAAAGAGTTTACCAAATAAGAGTTGGCATAGGGATTAAATGGTATTTGTGTAGCATTAAGCATTTACTAAATACTCAGTAAATGTTTGCAGGCTAATATGAATATAAAAGGTAAAATGACTTTTCACAGAGGTACTGTAATTCAAGAATAATAAAAGATAAAATTACTATTTCTCCAAGAGTTTCTACTAAGTTCAGTTTAGTTCAGTTCAGTTCAGTAGCTCAGTCATGTCTGACTCTTTGCGAGCCCACAGACTGCAGCATGCCAGGCCTCCCTGTCCATCACCAACTCCCGGAGTTTACCCAAGCTCATGTCCATTGAGTCGGTGATGCCATCCAACCATCTCATCCTCTGTCGTCCCCTTCTCCTCCCGCCTTCAGTCTTTCCCAGCATCAGGGTCTTTTCAAATGAGTCAGCTCTTCGCATCAGGTGGCCAAAGTATTGGAGTTTCAGTGTCAACCCCAGTCCTTCCAATGAATATTTAGGACTGATCTCCTTGAGGATGGACTGGTTGGCTCTCCTGGCAGTCCAAGGGACTCTCAAGAGTTTTCTCCAACACCACAGTTCACAAGCATCAATTCTTCAGCACTCAGCTTTCTTTATAGTCCAACTCTCACATCCATACACGACTACTAGAAAAACCATAGCTTTGACTAGATGGACCTTTGTTGGCAAAGTAATGTCTCTGCTTTTTAATATGCCATCTAGGTTGGTCATAACTTTCCTTCCAAGGAGTAAGCGTCTTTTAATTTCATGGCTGCAGTCACCATCTGCAGTGATTTTGGAGCCCCCCAAAATAAAGTCTGCCACTGTTTCCACTGTTTCCCCATCTATTTGCCATGAAGTGATGGGACTGGATGCCATGATCTTAGTTTTCTGAATGTTGAAGTGTTAGGCATTGATAAAATATTTCTTAGATTTTAACATCCATGGATTAAAAAGAAAAATTTCTAAACTAGGCATCTGATGGTTAATATCTTCATTTAATGAGGTAGTGTTCCTCTACACCTTTCTATTGTCTCTGCTCTGAAAAAGTGAAAGTGTTAGTTGCTCAGTCGTTCCTGATTCTTTGTGACCCCATGGACTGTAGCTTGCCAGGATCCTCTGTCCATGGGATTTCCAAGGCAAGAATACTGGAATGGGTAGACATTCCCCTTTCCAAGGGATTTTCCCAACTCAGGAATCGGACCCAGGTCTCCTGCATTGCAGGCAGATTCTTTACTGTCTGAGCCACTGGGAAAGTCTCTGCTCTAACCTGTTACCAATAGGTGATGCAGTTTAAAATCAGCAGGGTCCCAACCCAGGAAACATGGTGACGAACAGGACAGGTTCTGAATCACCCACACAATACACAGGGCAAAGTACCCCATCCATTGTACATTTTTCAGCCTTCATTCTCTACGCAGGGGTCCCCAACCGCTGGGATCTAATAATGCCTGATGATCTGAATGGAGTTGAAAGGTAATAATAATAGAAATAAAGTGCACAATAAATGTAACACATTTGAATCATCTTGAAACCACCCCCCCACCTCCCATCTATTGAAAAATTGTCTTCCACAGAACTGGTTCCTGATGCCAAGAAGATTGGATACTGCTGCTCTAATTTAGACTTCATGGAGAAAAAGACAAAGTAACCTTACTAAATAATTGTGCTGACCTCCACTTGTCTTAAAGAGAAACCCAATTCTGGTTGGTGTTCAAGGGAGCTCTGTGTTCAGCCTTCTGTTGTTGTGACTGTTGTAGCTGAAGCTTGTTTTCTGTTGGGATAGCAGAGGACTGTTAATTAAAGCACACGCTTACTGACCTATGGTCTCCTTTCATGTTTATTGCCTCTGCTATCATGATCTTAAAGGGAAGAAGAGAAAAGAGCTCTCCTGCTAGAACTGACTGCTGTTCCCTGTATGAGCAATATTAGCATTCTCTGAGAGCTATTGATTTTTCCTGTGGGGGCTGGAGGCACATGCGTGAATCTTTTAATTTTCCAAATCGCCTCAGTTTACCAACTTATTAAATGAACTAAATGCTTGCTACTGTGTAGAAGGGATAAATCTGATTGATTAATTGTTGTAAAAGCCCTGGGGATCCAGGGACAGAAAGAAATAAAAAGACACAGTGCATTGTTTTTTTTGTGTTTTTTATTAATGTTGACTGAGGGGTATTGAGCCAGCCAAGCACACAGCGTTATATTGATTTGCAAAGTGAGCACTTAACTGATCCATCAACATTAAATATAAACATAACCCTATCGTGGGAAATAAAGCATGATCTCCTTCTTCTCGCCAGGTTTCGTTGATGCAGGGTTATTTAAAGCATGAAGGCCTCAGTCCCATTAGTGTTCAGAATTGCTCAAGTTCAGTGTTTAAATAGGGGATACTAGAGTGCCAGCTTCAAGCCTAGCATTTTAATAATTTATTTGAGGCTTCCCAGAACTGTGTGATGATTCTGAAGCATGGAGAAGGGAGAAAATGAAAAATAATTTCAAAAGTAGTGTTTTTTGGAGACCCACAGAGGTGGATTCCAAATCTTGACCTAATATTTGTACAACTTACTAGATGTATTTGAACCTCAGTTTCCTCATTTGCAAAACTGACATAATCTTACCAATAACTTTGGACTATTGTAAATTTGGGGCTTTCGTGCTAGCTCAGTGGTAAAGAATCTGCCTGAAATGCAAGAGACACAGGTTCGATTCCTGGGTTGGGAAGATCTCTTGGAGAAGGAAATGGCAACCACTCCAGTATTCTTCCTTGGGAAATCCCATGGACAGAGGAGCCTGGCAAGCTTCAGTCCATAGGGTCACAAGAGTTGGTCACGACTCAGCAACTAAACCAAAAAAGTAATTGCAAATTTTGCAAGTATATGTAAGTTAGGTATCTAACTGTTAGTTGGAATACAATAAATATTTGTTCTCTTTCCTTCCAGTTTTAAAAAAGCAGACTAGAAGCTCCTGACTACAGGAGGAAATACTTTCTACAGATTACAAGTGGGAAGATGACATTGAAATAAAGACTGTTTGGGATCCAGGAGCACAAAAGTCCTTAAATCATCTAGAAAACTACAAAGTGCATTCAAACTCACTTTCTTTTTTTTTTTTTCTTTCAATTACAAAACTATAGTCAATATAAGGTTAGATTATTTTTCAGAGATAACTTCCTAGCACTACTTATCAAAAGGTGATGGATAAATGACTTCTGTGACCCTCATCCCCAAATGCAGCATGAGTGGTAATGGTAAGCTATAGGTGGGGCATTGCATGGAGGAGGCAACATTAAAAAAACTAATGCAACACAATATCAGTGATTGGTATAAGAAGAGAAAAGAGTTCAAATGGGGAGAAAGTGGCTGTGGTGTGTGCTAAGTCCCTTCAGTCATATCGGAATCTCTGCGACCCATGGACTGTAGCCTGCCAGGCTCCTCTGTCCACGGGAGTCTCCAGGCAAGAACACTGGAGTGGGTTGCCAAGCCCTTTTCCAGGGGATCTTCCCAACCCAGGGATCGAACCTGTGTCTCTGCCTCCTGTATTGGCAGGTGGGATCTTTACCACTAGTACCACCTGGGAAGCCCTGGAGAAAGTACTATGCTATTTTAAAAGAGGGGCCTGGAGGACCTCTCTGAGAATGGGCTGTCTGAAGGCACCCGGGGAAAGTGGAAAAGAGAGCCCTGTGGATGCCTCAGAGACAGCATTCCTGACAGTAGGAGGGTCAGAGCGACCTCACAAGATGGGGGGTGGGGTGGCAAGGGGAACAGGGAACGGGGTAGGGAGGCTGGAGCTGAGACCTGAGATGGGGTCACAGTGGGTCCAGTGGCTTTTGTTCTAAGTACAATGGGCAGTCAGCAGAGGTGTGAGCCGAGGAGAGATGTATCTGACAATTCTAAAGGTTAGTGTGGCTGATGTCTCAGAAGACAACAGTGAGCCAAGTCTTATTGGCCTCATCTTACTTCACAGCAATGGTAGAACGATGTCTATACTGATGAGGTCTGTACATAGAAACAAACAAAAAAAAAGGGGTGGGGACTGATACCTTAGGAAGAAGCAGGCACTCCTTTTGGGCACTTACTCCTTCCAAAATGTAAAGAGCTGAAAGGAGTGATTAAACATAAGCGTGTCACTCTTCTCACTCTTTAGGATGCCTTGAAGTGAAGTTTCTAGGACTAGCTTTGAATTTTGGAGTACTTTACTAGTGATTTTGTTTTTATCTTTGAAGGCAGACATGGAGTCTTATCTTTGTACTTACAGCTCTTATTACAAAAGCTGACACCTGGTAGACACAAATATATGTTGACTAAATTAATACCTCAGAAAGACTAACATTTGTACATATATTACTTCCAGCTGCAATTCATTTGCTTCCACATTTATTATCATCTTATTTGATCCTGATGTTAATCCTGAGAGGGGACTATTACATCTTATGACACCCAGAGCTGTGTCATAAAATGAGTTGAGATCACTGAGGCTTGGGGAGGTTAAACAACAGCTGAAGTCACATAATAAAAAGTGATAAAAGTTGGATATAACCACTAAATCACATTATCTCTTACCAAGATCCTGTGCCACATTTGCTGCAAATGTCCTTCCAATATCCACCTTCTGAACTAATCCTTTACTCTATATCCCGACTGTGTGCTGTGTGCTACGGTTATTTGCTCAGTCATGTCCGACTCTTTGCAACCCCATGGATGGTAGCCCACCAGGCTCCTCTGTCCGTGGGATTCTTCAGGCAAGAATACTGGACTGGGTTGCATGCCCTCCTCCAGGGGATCTTCCCAACCCAGGCATCAAACCCAGGTCTTGCTCATTGCAGGTGGATTTTTTACCATCTGAGCCATGAGGGAAGCCTGAGAATACCGGAGTGGGTAGACTATCCCTTCTCCAGGGGATCTTCCTGACCCAGGAATTGAACCAGGGTCTCCTGAATTGCAGGCAGATTCTTTACCAGCTGAGCTACCAGGGAAGCCCCAGGCTAATCATAGTTAAAACTAGCTATCATATCTGATGTGTATATAAGGGCTGAAAATCGATAGGTAATATCTATAGGTATCCAAAAACAACTTTGCACAATAAGGAAGTGGGTGAATTTTCAGACATTAGGAATGCACATTTTTCACCTTAAATGTATTGGGACAAGAATTCTTCAGAATTAACTGAGCATAGAAGGCACTGAATGAAGCCTGTAATATGACAGATTGACAGCTATACAGGGTAGTTATCCATTTATGCCATGGTCTAGAGTTTTGAAAAGGCACCTAATTTTAGTGGCAGGTAAGAGATCTAATTGCGTGTCAATATCTTGACTGTTTTTTCTACTCTGGCAAAACTGCATGTTTCTCTTACATTTTTGTCATCTTACCAGAGCCCTATTGTTGGTCAGTCTCCATTTACAGAGATCAAGTTAGTTTCTCCCACCGTAAACTTATCCCTTGCCTTTTAGTAAACCTATACAAAGTGCCAAACTTGCTCATTCATAATTTAAACCCAGGGAAATAAGACTTATCATGGAATGAGCATTTAAGCATGTTTTTAACTACAGGGAACCTCTGGAGACAAAGCCAGCACCCCATCTGATCGACTCTCCTCTCCATCAGTGACTCTTGGGGTCTCATTATCCTGTTTGGTATTTCAAAACTGAAACAACTGTACAAACACCAAGGGCATCACTCATTGCTACCAGATAAAAAAGGTAGCAAAAAAAAAAAAACCGTGCCAGTGTCAGCCTGCAATGAGGGTCCAAAAAAGAAACAGATGCACAAACGCTTCATCATCATCAATAGGGCCAGCCAAGACGAAAAGGGAAAAAAACTAGAAACTCTTCCCATTGTGCTAATGATACCGCTGTCTGAGATTGAAGGGGAGCACAGCTCTCCCACTATCAGTTATATTTTGCTATTTAATTTAATTTTGGTGACTACTCAGTTCAGAGGTAGAGAGGAGAGTTTTCACATATGTATTTAGCACGCACCTAAAGATTGTTTACTCTGTGCTCTATTCTATACTATGAACTTTATAAATACTTACTTAAATATCAGAAATTCTTGGTCAGTTTCCTGTCTGTACAGGTTCTTCTTCTCTTTCTCCTTTCTCTTCTTTATCATTAGTATGTAATATTTCTGTGAATTTTCCAAGGTCAGTCTTTACAATGAATACTAGTTGACAGTTAACCTCCTGACTTTATTCTAGGGGACATTAAAGAAAAAATCCAAAATATATTTATTTTATGATTTCTAAAGTTTAATTTTAACTATGATTTCTAAAATCTAATTTTAACTATGTCACCGTAAAATCTTATGCACAGAAACTTAACGACTTTTGCAGAGAAGAAATTTTTTCAACATTGGACAAATTGTGCAGTTCTTTCTCTATAAATGCCATTTATCGTGCCACTCTTTCTCTATGAATGTTATTGTCATATTTCCTGCACTACCAATGAGGGGAAAATACTCAGCCAAACAGCTATTATAGCAATAGTTAGAAAAAAAGTCAGAAGAAGGAGGCAATAAATGCACCTCTCCCCATGATGAAAGTGATTCTTCTAGGCATCTGCTGGAGAACAATAATAATCATAATTTATATTTTCTTTCTTCATCTACTGAAATCACCATTTGTTCTGAGTTGTAAATATAAACAAATTAAAAAGAAAGCATGAATTACAAAAAGGCCATTTCAACTTTTTTCCCCCAACCTGCAGAAAAAGAACTTTATACTGAAATAAAACTATAAATCAGTTAATGACAGTGTTGGATTTTGTGAGAGGTTTAGCTTCTCAGCTAACATGTCTCCCATTGGGGTGAAATTTCAATATGACCCAGTGACTATTTTTGCTTTTATTTCTCTGGCAAGATGGGAGGAGGGGCGTGAAGGGTGAGAGCTGGTAAGACTGTGACTCTGTAGCAGACACTACAGTTTTCTTGTTCGTGAATGTATTGAATCGTAGTGACACACCTGACAAAAAGAATTCTTTCTTTTCGTGGGCTTGTGTTCTTTACTGCTCACATTAGCTCTTGGAGAAGAAAAACAAAAACGGGTGAATTCAACAGGCTATAAATCTTCCCTGACATACAGTGTGATACTGTCTCCTGGTGGAAGAGAAGGCTCAGGGAACCTAGAGAACCTCCCTACCATGGATGGAACACATGTTGGAGAGAGAAAGAAAAAGTCACAACGCTGGGGCTTCCATCCTGCCTCCCAAAACGAGTCTTTCCCTTTAAGTTTCCAAATCAGACTGACAATCAAGAGGGATGATTACAGCCACCCACAGTCTATCTGAACTAATACCTCCTTATCTCCAATAGGTTAGTTCTGTTTCTAAGGAAGCAAACCACATTAGTGAACATATGCAACTCCCTATTTATACCAGTAATAAAGGGGGGAACAACAGCCCCCAAAATTTACTGGAAATTTATTTATTTATTTTATTTATTTTATTTTAATTTATTTTAATTTTAATTTATTATTGGAAATAAATATTTATTGGAAAATAAATCTAGCTTTTAATATTGAAGAGCACCCATAATTTTCAATATGCCTTCCAATAAATTTCCTTTAAAATATGCACAGAGATATAAAAAAGGGCAAAATTTAACAACCAGACTATAAATGAAAAATAAGACCTAAAGCAATGTGTGAGGGAAATCGCTAATAGCATCATTAGTGAAGACAGCTTGAGAAGAATATTTTTAAGTCCATATATAGTATTTTTTTCTGAGCCAGAATAGCCCAGATGGCCATAAGAAACTGAAAGAAAAAAAAAAAAGGAGTTTGACTCAACCCCTGCCGACCATTCAGCTCCTAAGTCTGGGGGGAAGGGGGCTTCCCTAAAAATCCTCTTCTTCTTCTGCTTTCTTTTTTGTTTTCCTTTTGTACTCCTTCCTTCCTTCCTTCCCCCTTCCCTCTCTTGCTTCCTTTCTTCCTCTTTCCTTCCTCCTACCCAACCTCCCTCCCTCTCTTTCTTTCCTTTCCCTCCCTTCCGTCCTCTGTCTCTCCCTTTCTCCCCTTTTTCTTTCTTTTGGTCTTTTTTTCCCTTTCTTTCTCTTCCTTCCATCCTTCTTTTTCCCCATCCATCTTTCTATACAGGGTTCTAACTGTTGCTTCTTGACTCGTATACAGGTTTCTCGGGAGACAGGGAAGATGGTCTGGCGTTCCTATCTTTTTAAGGGCTTTCCACAGTTTATTATGGTCCACACAGTCAAAGGCTTTGCCATAGTCTATGAAACAGAGGTAGATGTTTTTCTGGAATTAGCCAGCTTTCTCTATGATCCAGAGAGTGTTGGCAGTTTGATCTCTGATTCCTCTTCCTTTTCTAAATCCAGCTTGGACATCTGGAAATTCTTGGAGCGAGAACTTTACTTCTTGCAAAAACAATAAATAAAGAAATAACATAGCGCCCAGAGTATGTGACGTTGACTTTAGGCTTAGAAGAGAGCGGTGAGAGACTGTTCATGGAGACTGGAAAAATGACTTCTGTGGACCTGTATTCATTTCTCTCTTCAACTAAGACTGTTATTCAGGGGAAGAATATTTGATATTACTATTGCTTGAGATAATTTGGAATACAAATATCATAGCTATGGCTTTAGGCAAAGGCACAGCACAACTGAATTTCACCAGCTTGGATTAATTGTTATCGAGTGCACTGGACATGGTGCTAAGATGGAGAAGACTCAGAAAAGACCTTGCAGGTTTGCAAGAAAATATTATTGGTAAAAGAGTTAATACAGAAATTCTTGCACTGGAGGGGTAGGAAGTTGTAACAATTTCTCATTGCCATGTTACAGCTGACAAAATGGAATAACAATAAGTCACAACCTCAGGGCAGAGAGCAAATCAAGAGCATGTCCATAAAGCACTTGGTTAAATTTTCTAAACAGATGAAAGTGGGCCCCAGAAAATCCTCTCGTTTGGACAAATTGGGTCAGAAAAAAAAAAAAAAAAGACTCAAGACATAGTCTCAAAAAGTCCAACAAATTCATGGTACTTAAAATTAAGTCTAAAGTTCAAGACACATCAGAACCTAGGGTGGCCCCCACAATTCCAAATCCCTGTTATTCACACCCTTTTTATACGTTATTCACATATAAAAATAATCACCTCCTCTTGACTGTGGACAGGATTGTGATTATAAACAATAGAATGCAGAAAAGTACTTAATATTTACAGGAAAAGTTTGCTGACCTCTGAATAGAACAAAAGCAAGCAAATAACCATCTTTTAAGTTTCCTAACTTATTTGATCATAAAACATATTATTTTGTGCTAACACTTATTTTCCCAAGAAGCACAATAATTAAAAATACTTTTAGCATTTTAAGGGAAGAAAAGTTGGGATTTAAGTTGCATAGTGTAAAAATAAAATTCTCTCATAAGCTTTGTCTATTACTCCAGCTTAAATTTATTAAATTATGATTGTGAAGGCATGCATGCATGCTCAGTTGTGCCCGACTCTTTGCAACCCCATGGACTGTAGCCCACTAGGCTCCTGTCCATGGGATTTCCTAGGCAAGAATACCAGAGTAGTTGCCATTTCCTTCTCTAGATTAAATTGTGATATGATACGTGTAAAATTTCATATAACATATCTATAAATACATATATATTTGTCTAAATAAACATTTTTTTTTCTAAAGCAATATTCACTGTGGCAAGGGCATATTGATAAAGATACAATTATATATATTGATATGCCTGCATGCATGATAAGTCAGTTCAGTCATTTCCAATTCTTTGCAACTCTATGGACTATAGTCTGCCAGACTCCTCTGTCCATGGGATTCTTCAGGTAAGAATACTAGAGCAGGTTGCCATGCCCTCCCCCAGGGGATCTTCCTGACCCAGAGATCAAACCCATGGCTCCCGCATTGCAAGCAGATTCTTTACCACTGAGCCACCTGGGAAGCCCATATATTGATATATGAGTGTTTAATTTGATGAAATCTTTCAGGTAAGTACTTACTTCATTGCTTATATGTGTTATTTAACAAGCATAAAATAGCTTTTATTTCGATTTTTGTAATCCCTAATGAAATAATTGATTTAAGCAATGTTCATTAATGATTGCCAAAGCCTCTAGAGGAAACAGAGAACAGAGAACTTATTCCAGAAAGTACAATATTATTCCATGAATGCCTTGCTGATCATATAACAAAACATGCACCTTTACAACAGACGAGTCAGGCTGACACTGGGAAATCAATCATCTTACCATAATGCATGACACTGTGTGATTCCTGATGAGAAATAATATGGACAAAACAGCACCTAGAAAGTAGTCTTGCCAGGACTTTAGACTTTACAAAAAGAATAAAAGATACAGGGACAAGCTAAATTATATCACAAAAAAGTAATCAAATGAAACCTGAATGTATAAGTTCTACTGAGAAACTGACTTGTTTCCTGAAACCAGTTAATGGCACAGAGAATATAAAATGGAAAGGTGGACACATAAAAGAGATTTAAGAAATAGAGGACAACCAAATGCAGTGGGTGTAAATGGTAGATTCTGATTCCAGCTGACTAACTGGATGACAGGATTCTTTTTCTTTCTTCTTTAGTTTGAATACGAACTGAGCACTTGATGAGAGAAAGCAACTACTGTTAATTTTTAGAATCCTAAATTTCTAGAATTTAATTTTTATATGTAATAATGATTTAGGCATTATGTAAAGTGTTCATATTCTTTTTATAAAAGAAATGTATACTGAAAAATTTAGTAGTGAAAAATAATAATATATTAGATAAAACACAGACAAACAGCTTAAAAAATAAAAAAAGATTTAGGAAAGAAATAGATCAAATCTAAGAGGACAAATTATTGACAACTGTCGTGTATAAATAAGGGGTTGATGAGAGTTAACAGGCTATTCTGTTTGATATTATATTACATATCTGAAAATTTTCAGAATGAAAGCCTGATTTCTTTTAATCTTATATCCTTTAGTTTAACTAATTCCCTTCTGGGATGTAGGGCTATTGCAATTATAAGAAAAGTGGACACATAATTTTGCAAAAAGATATTAATCAAAGCATTATTTATGTTGGGTTAAAAGAAACCTCACCTTTAGGGTGTTTTAGAATTAAATATTAATGAAGCTAGGACTACTATGCCTACAAAAAATTTATACTGACATGGGAAAAATTCCTACAAACTTTAAGGAAAATGCTCGATAAAAATTATATATATATATATATATATGTGTGCGTGTGTGTGTGTGTGTGTGTGTGTGTGTGTGTGTGTGTGTGTGTGTAATATATAACGCATAAAATAAACATAGAAAAGAGAGGAATAAGCACATCAACTTTGATGTCCTTCTCTAGGGAAGCTTCCCGATCCAAGGATTGAACCTGTGTCTCCTGCATTGCAGGAGGATTTCTTACCGTCTGAGCCACCAGGGAAGCCATTATTTTCTTAATACATGATTTTTTGTTCTTTATACACTTTAGCGTACTCATAAAAATTTCTATAATTTGTAAACATGCATGTATTTGATAACTAGTGAAGTTCAGTTCAGTCGCTCAGTCGTGTCCGACTCTTTGCAACTCCACGGACTGCAGTAAGCCAGGCTTCCCTGTCCCTCACCAACTCCCGGAGCTTACTCAAATTCATGTTCATCGAGTCGGCAATACCATCCAACCATCTCATCCTCTGTCGTCTCCTCCTCCTCCTGCCTTCAGTCTTTCCCAGCATCAGAGTCTTTTCCAGGGAGTCAGTTCTTCACATCAGGTAGCCAACGTGTTGAATTTTCAGCTTCAGCATCAGTCCTTCCAATGAATATTCAGGACTGATTTCTTTTAGGATGGACTGGTTGGATCTCCTTGCAGTCCAAGGGACTCTCAAGAGTCTTCTCCAACACCACAGTTCAAAAGCATCAATTCTTCAGCGCTCAGCTTTCTTTATAGTCCAACTCTCACATCCATACATCACTCCTGGAAAAACCGTAGCTTTGACTAGATGGACTTTTGTTGGCAAAGCAATGTCTCTCCTTTTTAATATGCTGTCTAGGTTTGTCATAGGTTTTCTTCCAAGGAGCAAGTATCTTTTAATTTCATGGCTTCAGTCACCATCTGCTGTGATTTTAGAGCCCAAAAATAAAGTCTGCCACTGTTTCCATTGTTTCCCCATCTATCTGCCATGAAGTGATGGGACCAGATGCCAAGATCTTAGTTTTCTGAATGTTGAATTTTAAGCCAACTTTTTCACTCTCCTCTTTCACTTTCATCAAGAGGCTCTTTAGTTCTTCTCTTTCTGCCATAACGGTGGTGTCATCTGCATATCTGAGGTTATTGATATTTCTCCCAGCATTCTTGTTTCCAGCTTGTACTCCATCCAGCCCAGCATGTCACATGATACACTCTACATATAAATTAAATAAGCAGGGTGACAATATACAGCCTTGACATACTCCTTTCCAGATTTGCAACCACTCTGTTGTTCCATGTCCATTTCTAACTGTTGCCTCTTGACTTGCATACAGATTTCTCAGGAGGCAGGTCAGGTGGTCTGGTATTCTCATTTCTCAAAGAATTTTCCACAGTTTACCACACAGTCAAAGGCTTTGGTGTAGTCAATAAAGCAGAAATAGATGTTTTGCTGGAACTCTTGCTTTTTCGATGATGTAGCATATGTTGACAATTTGATCTCTGGTTCCTCTGCCTTTTCTACTTTCAGTTTGAACATCTGGAAGTTCACGATTCATGTACTATTGAAGCCTGGCTTGGAGAAATTTGAGCATTACTTTGCTAGCACGTACGATGAGTGCAATTGTATGGTAGTTTGAACATTCTTTGGCATTGCCTTTCTTTTGGATTGGAATGAAAACTGACCTTTTCCATTCCTGGGGCCACTGCTGAGTTTTCAAAATTTGCTGGCATTTTGAGTGCAGCAGTTTTACAGCATCATCTTTTAGGATTTGAAATAGCTCAACTGGAATTCCATCACCTCCACTAGCTTTGTTCATAATGATGCTTCCTCAGGCCCACTTGACTTCGCATTCCAGGATGTCTGGCTCTAGATGAGTGATCACACCACTGGGGTTATCTGGGTCATGAAGATCTTTTTTGTATAGTTCTTCTGTGTATACTTGCCACCTCTTCTTAATATCTTCTGCTTCTGTTAGTCTCATATCATTTCTGTCCTTTATTTTGTCCATTTTTGCATGAAATATTCCTGTGGTATCTCTAGTTTTCTTGAAGAGATCTCGAGTCTTTCCCATTCTATTATTTTCCTCTATTTCTTTGCATTGATCACTGAGGAAGTCTTTCTTATCTCTCCTTGCTATTCTTTGGAACTCTGCATTCAGATGGATTTATCTTTCCTTTTCTCCTTTGCCTTTAGCTTCTCTTCTTTTCTCAGCTATTTGTAAGGCCTCCTCAGACAACCATTTTGCCTTTTTGCATTTCTTAGGAATGGTCTTGATCCCTGTCTCCTGTACAATGTCACGAACCTCTGTCCATAATTCTTCAGGCACTCTGTCTATCAGATCTAATCCCTTGAATCTATTTGTCACTTCCACTGTACAATCTTAAAGGATTTGATTTAGGTCATACCTGAATGGTCTAGTGGTTTTCCCTACTGTCTTCAATTGACGTCTGTATTTGGCAATAAGGAGTTCATGATCTGAGCTGCAGTCAGCTCCCAGTCTTGGTTTTGCTGACTTTATGGAGCTTCTCCATCTTTGGCTGCAAAGAATATAATCAATCTCATTTCAGTGTCGACCATGTGGTGATGTCCATGTGTAGAGGCTTCTCTTGTGTTGTTGAAAGAGGGTGTTTGCTATGACCAGTGTGTTCTCTTGGCAAAACTCTGTTAGCCTTTTCCCTGCTTCATTCTGTACTCCAAGGCCAAATTTCCCTGTTACTCCAGGTGTTTCTTGACTTCCTACTTTTGCATTCCAGTCCCCTATAATGAAAAGGACAACTTTTTGGGGGGTGTTAGTTCCAGAAGGCCTTGTAGGTCTTCATAGAACCATTCAACTTCAGCTTCTTCAGCAGGTCAGGGCATAGACTTGGATTACTGTGACACTGAATGGTTTGCCTTGGAAACAAACAGAGATCATTCTGTCATTTTTGAGATTGCATCCAAGTACTGCATTTTGGACTCTTTTGTTGACTATGATGGTTACTCCATTTCGTCTAAGGGATTTTTGCCCACAGTAGTAGATGTAATTGTTGTCTGAGTTAAATTCACCCATTCCAGTCCATTTTAATTCACTGATTCCTAAAATGTCGATGTTCACTTTTGCCATCTCCTGTTTGACCACTTCCAGTTTGCCTTGATACATGGACGTAACATTCCAGGTTCCTATTCAATATTGTTCTTTACAGCATCAGACTTAAGTTCCATCACCAGTCACATCCACAACTGGGTGTTTTTGCTTTGGCTCTGTCCCTTCATTCTTTCTGGAATTATCTCTCCACTGATCTCCAGTAGCATATTGGGCACCTACTGACCTGAGGAGTTCATCTTTCGTGTCCTGTCTTTTTGCCTTTTCATACTGTTCATGGGGTTCTCGAGGCAAGAATACTGAAGTGGTTTGCCATTCCCTTCTCCAGTGGACCACGTTTTGTCAGAACTCTCCACCATGACCTGTCCATCTTCGGTGGCCCTACACGGCATGGCTCATAGTTTCATTGAGTTAAACGAGGCTGTGGTCCATGTGATCAGTTTGGTTAATTTTCTGTGGTTGTAGTTTTCTTTCTGTCTGCCCTCTGATGGATAAGGATGAGAGACTTATGGAAGCTTCCTGATGGGAAAGACTGATTGAGGGGGAAACTAGTGAAACAAGCAACTAATATCTAGGTAAATGGTTTCTAATTGTTTGAGAGAATTCTTACTAGGTAAAAGGGCTTCCCTGTTAGTTCAACTGGTAAAGAATCCACTTGCAACGCAGAAGACCCTGGTTCAATTCCTGGCTATGGAAGATCTCTTGGAGGTGGGATAGGCTACTGACTCCAGGATTCTTGGGCTTCCCTGGTGACTCAGACAGAATCCAACTGCAATGTGCAAGACCTCTGTTAGATCCCTGTGTTGGGAAGATCCCCTGCTGGAGGGCATGGCAACCTGCTCCAGTATTCTGGTACATGTCTGCTCAGTATTCACATTTCAATTTTTCTTTCCACATATATTTGTATTTTCTTATAATCTGAAGAAATTCTTTTTAAATTACCATGTCAATGACTCGTTAAATTCATAACTATGTAGGTTCTCTTTGAGAACAGTTGGGGTAATATTTATCCAGCTGAGTAATTAGAATATAGAGTTTGGTGGAGTTCAGGTTAGCTGACTGCACATTCTCTTCGTCGTCTTTACCACATGTCTTAGGTTTTTCAAATTATTATTTTTTTAAATCAAGTTATTTGAAAAACATGTCTAGCACCTCTCTTCTCCCATCTGGAACCCAGAGATACTCAGAAGTTACGATGTAATGGTATTTCAACAAAGGATAGCTTTGCTATCTGTTCCCTCATTCTTGCTGCACAGCGAGAGCATAAGATAAATATTAACAGACACTGGCCAGGTATTTTTTCTCCTTTGGTAACTTGAGTTTTATATCTGAGAAGGCTAATTTGGACCTGACATAAGATGGGTTGTTTTTCTAATTCTGTAACCCTTTTTGATTCCTTTAAGTTTTTGTACAAGGAACTGCACTCCCTTCTATAACTTAATTATTTTTCCCCTTAAGTCTATTTGCAGTGTGGGGTGAACATTCAATATAAGGGGATTCCTGCCTATAGAAATAAGCATTGCAAGCTTCACATCTGGGCTGAGAATTGGAAATATTGGGAAACACATTCCAGACATACTTTCACAAACTCTTCAGCCTCCACACTGTGCAACTACTGCATTTATATTTTATGCATATAGATATATACTGTTTAATAATTTATAGAGCTGGATACACTTGCTACAAGGCGACGTGATGTTCTCATTTGATCTACTTTGGTAGAATCACTTTCTGTCAGAGAATTTACTGCAGTCATGGGCACAGTAAATATTTAATAGCATTAGAGACATCAGAGTCTATTTTTCTTTGAAGAGTGCTTAATTATGTCAATTTCCTATGATGAGATGCTAAAGTCAGTGCTATTTGAATTTGTAGTAACTGGGTGGAGGTGGAGAAGTCTTGCATGAGGCTCCCCTCCCACAAGAAGTTGATGTCTGTGAATTTAACAAGGTATTCAAGCAGAACTTCAGCCTCATTAATTTGGGCCACACAAATTAAATATTTGTAATACTTCAAATGTGCTTGAGCTAAAGTATACCTAACACTATCAGGAAAGATTGGCTAAGCTGCATGGGCATATAAACAGCACAGAGGGAAAAAGTTCAAACTGTGTCCTCTCTATTCATGTATTTTGCTAGGTATTATTTGCCCACATATTAGATAGAATCACATGTTGATATTTGATGATTGTTATAAAAAAGGGCAATTTCATATGGGTCAACTTATGAGCTTTAATCACTTTAGCACCAAAACTCTGATGATGGAATAAACATCATCTCTATCAGTTCTTTCCAGTTGGTGACAAACCAGGCTACAGTCTTGATACATTTTTCATATATTACCACTAAAATCTCCTAAGCCAAGACCTTAGCTGATGAAAAAGTTGACAGGATAAGCAACCAAGTTCCACTTGGCTTTCCAAATAACTACACACATTTGGGCTCAAGCGTGAGAGTTATAACTTGTAACTCTTAGTAAAGTCAGAACATATGGCTTCTCTCCGAAGAATAAACTATAACATGGTTCTCTGTGCATGAACACAGCTTTCACTCAAATATCTTATTGCAGTAATTTTTACATCTTCTAAAGAGCAAATTTTTTAAAATTTGTATTGTCTTCTGGACACGAAACAATATTAAAATTTTAGAATAATTGCCTTTGGAGAAGTTTGTTTATAGAAATGTAGTTATGATTAATCTAGAAAACAAAACACAT
Organism: Okapia johnstoni; assembly: GCA_024291935.2. Classification (NCBI taxonomy): domain Eukaryota; kingdom Metazoa; phylum Chordata; class Mammalia; order Artiodactyla; family Giraffidae; genus Okapia; species Okapia johnstoni. The sequence goes on along the minus strand of CM044325.1, from coordinate 8,346,302 downwards.
AAATTTGTTTAAAACACTTTTATATTATTGAGTACTAAGTATTTTATGTTTAATAATAATAATTGAACACAATATTTGAAGTGAAAGAGAGTTAGAGAGTTGCATTTCCAATTACATGTTTCAATTATATGTGTACTAACTTGAAGATTCTTGAAATCATAGAAGTAAATGAGTCGATAATATCAAATTTACCAATCCAAGATCAAAGATCAAACCAGTCAATCCTAAAGGAAATCAACCCTGAGTATTCATTAGAAAGACTGATGCTGAGGCTGAAGTTCCAATACTTGGCCACCTGATGCAAAGAGCCGATGCATTGGAAAAGACCCTGATGCTGGGAAAGACTGAAGGCAAAAGGAGAAGGGGGCAGCAGAGGATGAGATGGTTAGATAGCATCACCAACTCAATGGACATGAATTTGAACAGACTCCAGCAGATGGTGAAGGACAGAGGAGCCTGGCAAGCTGCAGTCCATGGGGTCACAAGGAGTTGGACACAACTTAGCAACTGAACAATAACAGCAACAATTTGCATTGTTAATCTCTTTACCAGGTGGTTCATTCATTTAAGGCAGAGAAAATCTCATGTATATTTTCAAATCTTTCAAATACCTATTAGGTACAAACTCTGTGATATTGTGCAAACGAAATCATATGAATTTGTTCCATCAAATCACATACTTCTATGTATAATATCTCAGGGACTCATATTTGGCCCATTTGTGCATTTTATGCCCTTGACCACAAAGTGGATGCAACAAGAGACAAGGGACCCATGCTGGGTCAATGGGGCTTACTTACGGGATTTTTGCTAGAATTGCTGGCAAAAAGAATAATCTTTTTTATACCTTACTATAATGCAGTTCATCATAAATCTTTCAAAGAATATTTGCAAAACTCCTATTATGTACCAGGCCTTACATACCACAAGTGGAAAGTCTCCCTGAGAGAAAAATGGGATAAAAATCAAAGACTGATGACATTACTTGAACATCAGAAGTTAGCTGCCAGTGAAGGCCATTTATAAAGTTTATATATCTATAGTTTATATATTTATAAATATATAAAGATAGTTTATAAATGCATAAAGATAATCTATAAGTATATAGTTTGCTGAGTTGTCAATGGTAACAAAATATCTGAAAAACGTATTTTCCAATATTAAGTTTAGGTATTGTTCAGACAACTTTATTATCTCTTAGATCCAACTCATCATTCTGAGGAGATAAGGCTTAGGAATCACATCACCCATGCATCTATGCATTTGACTAATGCAGTTTCAGTTACTGGTACATAGACACACTCACATGTACACATATACCTCTCACATATATATTCATCTGTATATATGCATGCCTAAAATTTAAACTGTTCGGGTAATTCTGCTTGGCCCACATGAATGTGAAGGAGGAGTTGTAAATCTGTACCCCCTCAGATGATTTTAGTGTGTCTAGTCCTCTCATACTATAAACAGTTATATTAATGATTGTATATAAGGATTTTTCATATAATGTGTTTCATTTATTGAGGAGTTATGATTTGAAAACTTTCCCTTGAATCACTGAAACTTCGCTTATCATAGCAAAAGAATTGGTGTTACATAAATGGCCACTGCTTTCATAAACTACAATATCCCTATGGCCTTTATATAACTAGATAGCCTCTAAAATTGAGAAATATACTGAAATAAACTGGTGAATGCTGAATGAAGCCTAAACATCAGTATAAGCATGTATAATTCTGTTTTTTAATAGGATATACATATATTCAAACTCATAATTTTCACATATAAATTCACCACTACACACACACGTATACACGCACAAAGGTCCAAAAGGTACTCTATAAATATGTCAACAGTAATTAGCCCTGGAACCCTAGATTGTTTGAAAAAAAATTTAAAGCTATTGTCATTTTCTACAGTGATCCCTTATTATAACTTTTAGTTATGAGAAGGGCAATATCCAAGAGACTTGATCCTACGATTCAAGATCAGAACAAACTGGCTTTACATCTTTATTTGTATCTTTTTTCCAAAATCACTGCAGATGGTGACTGTAGCCATGAAATTAAAAGACACTTGCTCCTTGGAAGGAAAGTTATGACCAACCTAGACAGCATATTAAAAAGAAGAGACATTACTTTGCCAACCAAGGCCCGTCTAGTCAAGGCTATGGTTTTTCCAGTGGTCATGTATGGATGTGAGAGTTGGACTATAAAGAAAGCTGAGCACCGAAGAATTGATGCTTTTGAACTGTGGTGTTGGAGAAGACTCCTGACAGTCCCTTGGACTGCAAGGAGATCCAACCAGTCCATCGCAAAGAGTTGGACACGACTGAGCGACTGAAATGAACTGAACTGAACAACTACATCAGTGACAACCAAAATCCATGCCATATAGGCCATCTGTAAGATACGGTCAGTAAAGAGAGGAACAGGACACTTGGCTAAGCTCAAGGCTTTTCCCTTTTTTCTCATTGTTTAGATACACTTCGTACATGTCTCTTGGTCCTAAATCTTTTCTATTTATTTTTTAATTGGAGAATAATTGCTTTACCATGTTATGGTGGTTTGTGCTGTACAACAACACAAATCAGCCAGAATTTTATATATATATATATATATAGTTATCTAGTTATATACATATAAACACATACACACACACACACACACATATATGTATATATATATTCAGTTCAGTCACTCAGTCTTGTCTGACTCTTTGTGACTCCATGGACTGCAGCATGCCAGGCCTCCCCGTCCATCACCAACTCCCGGAGCTTACTCAAACTCATGTCCATTGAGTCGGCCATGCCATCCAATCATCTCATCCTCTGCCATCCTTTTCTCCTCCCACCTTCAATCTTTCCTAGCATCAGGGTCTTTTCAAATAAGACAGTTCTTTGCATCAGGTGGCCAAAGGATTGGAGTTTCAGCTTCAGCATCAGTCCTTCCAATGAATATTCAGGACTGATTTCCTTTAGGATTAATTGATTAGATCTCCTTGCTGTCCAAGGGACTTTCAAGAGTCTTCTCCAACACCACAGTTCTAAAGCATCAGTTCTTCAGTGCTCAACTTTCTTTATAGTTCAACTCTCACATCCATACATGAACACTGGAGAAACCATAGCTTTGACTAGATGGACCTTGGTTGGCAGAGTAATGTCTCTGCTTTTTTAATATGCTGTCTAGGTTGGTCATAACTTTTCTTCCAAGGAGCAAGTGTCTTTTAATTTCATGGCTTCAGTCACCATCTGAAGTGATTTTGGAGTCCCAAACATAAAGTCTTTCACTGTTTCCATTGTTTCCCCACCTATTTGCCATGAAGTGATGAGACTGGATACCATGATCTTAGTTTTCTGAATGTTGAGTTTTAAGCCAACTTTTTCACTCTCCTCTTTCACTTTCATCAAGAGGCTCTTTAGTTCTTCACTTTCTTCCATAAGGGTGGTGTTATCTGCATATCTAAGGTTATTAATATTTCTCCCGGTAATCTTGATTACAGCTGTGCTTCATCCAGTCCAGCATTTCTCCTGATATACTCTGAATAGATGTTAAATAAGCAAGGTGACAATATATAGCCTTGACATGCTCCTTTCCTAATTTGGAACCAGTCTGTTGTTCCATGTCTATTTCTAATTGTTGCTTCTTGACCTGCCTTCAGATTTCTCAGGAGGCAGGTCAGGTGGTCTGATATTCCCATCTCTTGAAGAATTTTCCACAGTTTGTTGTGATCCACACAAAGGCTTTGGCATAGTCAATAAAGCAGAACTAGATGTTTTTCTGGAACTCTCTTGTTTTTTCAATGATCCAACGGATGTTGGCAATTTGATCTCTGGCTCTTCTGCCTTTTCTAAATCCAGCTTGAACATCTGGAAGTTCATGGTCACATACAGTTGAAGCCTGGCTTGGAGAATTTTGAGCATTACTTTGCTAGCGTGTGAGATGAGTGCAATTGTGCAGTAGTTTGTGCATTCTTTGGCATTGCCTTTCTTTGGGATTGGAATGAAAATTGATCTTTTCCAGTCTCTCTCTCTCTCTCTCTCTCTCTCTCTCTCTCTCTCTCTCTATATATATATATATATATATATATATATATATATATATATATATAACCCCTCCCTTTTAAGCCTCCCTCCCTGCTTCTGTCCTACCCCTCTAGATCATCAGAGAGCACCAGACTTGGCTCCCTGTGTTACACAGCAGCTTCTCACTAGCTATCTATTTTACACATTATAGTGTATATACATCAGTACTAATTTCTCAGTTCATCCCAGCCTCTCTTTCCCCTACTGTGTCCACAAGTCCATTCTTTATGTTTATGTCTCCATTCCTTCCCTACAAATAGGTTCATCAGTACTGGCTCTAAATCTTTATCATGATCCCAGTTCAATTCAGACCCTTCATAATTCTGTCCTAAGCCCTTTGCTGCAGTCTTGTAATTACATTTGACCCTCTTTTGATCTCTGTAGCCATCCTAATGGTTAGGTCAGTCTTGCTCATTCTGTTAAATGTGTGTACTACAAGATTCCTACCTTTGGGATTGCAAATGTGGGCCTGTTAAGCAAATAATTTTTTTCAGGAAGAATTTTCTAGTACTAATGCTGAGCAATAAAGAATCGATGCTTTTGAACTGTGGTGTTGGAGAAGACTCTTGAGAGTCCCTTGGACTGCAAGGAGATCAAACCAGTCCATCCTAAAGGAAATCAGTCCTGAATATTCATTGGAAGGACTGATGCTGAAGCTGAAGCTCCAATGCTTTGGCCACCTGATGTGAAGAACTGACTCACTGGAAAAGACCCTGATGCTGGGAAAGAGTGAAGGCAGGAGGAGAGGGGGATGACAGAGTGTGATATGGTTGGATGGCTGGCATCAGCAACTGGATAGACATGAGTTTGAGCAAGCTCCAGGAGCTGGTGATGGACAGGGAAGCATGGCATGCTGCAGTCCATGGGGTTGCAAAGAGTCACACGCAACTGAGCAACTGAACTGAAGAAGTAATACTTTGGAAGAGATTATATATTCCATCCATGCACAAAGTTTTAGCACCTTGTATATTATCAAATGATAAACTGACCTCATTTTTCCCCTTATTTAAAATCATCCCTAGGTCTTTCTTGAATTAAATATATCAGTTAACGATATATCATTTATTCTATCACCACACCTACAATCTGGGAGGTAGATTCTCTCTAGGTACCCTTTCCCCTCATGCCTCGCATTAACTTCTATGTATTCATCCCCCCTTCTACTTCAAATTATTCTTATATCCTTCATTTCTACTTTACTTACTTTAGTTCGGAAACGCATCATCTTTCACTCACTTACATCTGCGTCAGTTTCCACTACCTTTCATTAACCCTTCACATTGTTGCAAATTATCTTACAAAAGTATAAATCAGGTTATATCCTTGCCATCTTAAAATCACCCAACAGCTTGACAGTGTTAAGTAGTCTACAATTTTATATTGTGTATGCTATAAGTCAAAACCAAAAAGAACAAGCACTCTCAGAACATCTATTATTTATTTATAAGTTATACATCTCCGTTTTACATGTAATGTTCACATTAGAAACCATACACACAAAATATATGACGAGATAAAAGTAAATGTAAGTAGGCAGTCTCTGTTTTCTTCCAGTATGCTGCGTCTGAGAGGCTGGCTCACTCCACTTTTGCTGCAGCTGAAACTAGTTGAGAACCCCTCTTATATGAGCCCTTGCTGTAAGCTCGTCTCAGTCACTCAGTTGTATCCAATTCTTTGCAATGCAAAGACTGTAGTCTGCCAGGCTCCTCTGTCCTTGTAATTCTCCAGGCAAGACTACTGGAGTGGGTAGCCATTTCCTTCTCCAGGGATTGAACTCGTGTTCCCTGCATCTCCTGCATTGGCAGGCAGATTCTTTACCCCTGGAGGCCCATGTGAGCCCTTATTCAGCCCTTATTCTTTTGGCTCTTTCAATTAGTCTCTGGTAGATTTTTTTCTCCCCATCTCTTTCTTGCTTAACTGTACTCTGAAAGTGATTGCCCTCTAGATAAAGTTGTGTCAGGCTCCTGGTGTTTCTCTCTCCAAGAAAAACACTCCTTTCCTTTGTGAACATCATTTGTTCTAGAAAGGTCAGGTAATGATAACCTGGAGGATCACCAGCATCTGTTCCAGAACCGCCTGAGGCCAGCTCTGACGATCTCAGTGTCTCCAAGAGGAAGCCAGAATGAAAGTCTACATCAGCCCCATCCTTATCTACAGCCCTATTGTTCACTCTGAAACTAAAAGATCCCTTCCTTTTTCCCAGGTAGAGGGGCACAGTCTTGAGGACCTTAGCCTGTCACGGCCTCCTTTGTCTGGCAAAGTGATAAAGCTACTTCCTCTTTTCTACTCCTCCAAAGCTCTGTCTCTGCATTTCTATCCAGCACTACTGTCCAGAGGTCCGGTTTTAGGCAACACTTTGGAGACCACTGTTTTAGTGGAGAAAGAGAAACTCTTTCCTACCCATCCCTTTGGGTCATTCTGTACCTGTTCATCTTTCCTCCTTAACATGGTGACTTATGATTTATAGCTTGTGTGTGATCAGACATGTACAGAGGAAGGATTAGGTTTAAGATTAGAGTTAGACTGAGCCCCTCTGCAGAATATGATACTTTCTTTCTTCTGCCAAGAGTATCTAGTGCATTACTTAGAGTATATAAATTAATGAATTAATATAATTAAACATGTAAGTTAATACATGAACTTAGATTAAGCTATAAATGTGAAATGTATTTGTTTGAATGGTTTGTGGTCTGATTATTTTTCTACTTCAAGTACAACATACTCTGTAATTATTTTGTTTTAAAAGATGGGGCTTCCCTGGTGACTCAGATGGTAATGAATTCCCCTGCAATGCAAAAGACCTGGGCTTTCTCCCTGGGTTGGGAAGATCCCCTGGAGAAAGGCAGGGCAACCCACTCTAGTATTCTTGCCTGGAGAATCCCCTTGGACAGAAGAGCCTGGGGGCTACGGTCCATGGGGTCGGGGTCACTAAGAGTTGAACACAATTGAGCGATTAAGCACACAAAAGATGGGGAGGGGTGAAATTATGCTTAAAATGATAAATAATTGCTTAGCGTTTTAGAGATATTACTATCAAAAAAAAAATGCTAATTATAAGTGCTGTTTATTGCTGTTTCACGTTGTGTTCCACTCTTTATGGCCCCATGGACTGTAGCTTGCCAGGCACCTCTGTCCATGGGGATTTTCCAGGCAAGAATACTGGAGTGCATTGCATTCCCTTCTCCAGGGGATCTTCCTGACCCAGGAATGGAACCCTTGTCTCCTGCATTGGCAGGCAGATTCTTTACCACTGAGCCACTAGGGAAGCCAAATTACAAACGAAAGCCCTCTATTTAGTTGTCAATCACTGTTTAGTTTGGAATCAGACCTATTTCGTATGCAGGCAAATCATAAAACTCTGTGTACTTAGAAAGAAATGAAACTGAATTTCTTTATAATTCTTCTATAGTTTGGATTCTGGTTGTCCCTAAAGTATTGTTTTCACTTGTTTATGCTCTTATGTTTCTTCAAAATAGATACTGACAGGAATTAGCATATTTTGAGAAAGATGACTGTGATGTTTTCAACTGTCTAAATCTCTTGAGTTGAGGAGACTGAAGGAACTGAAAGCATGTTTTCCTTCGGTCACATTTCCTTCATCTTGATGCCTACTGTTTAACCATCTTTGCAGAGGATACATAAGAGCCTTCAAACCAGTTTCAGCAGCGACTCCCTAGGAAGTACTTGGGAAGCTATGAAGTTTGCAAATTGACACTCACTTCACAATTTCAGAAAACAGCCTCCCGTGTTGAGTTATAAAAAGGTCTCAAGATGGAGTTGGACTTTAGCATCATGCATTTATCACCATGCATTTCAAAAAATTGACTTTAGAAAGAAAAAATATATATACATATATATATGTGTGTATGTATGTATGTGTATATATATATATATATATATATATATATATATATATATAAATTCTGCCAAGCACTGAAAGGGTGTAAACATAGAGAAAGAAAACCCACTTACATAAAACTTAATGATTGCTTCAATTTTTGTGAAAGTAAGCAAAATTTGAGGCCATGCATGAGCTAGTGATACAACTTTTCTCTCTCAAGGCAGCTACCACTGCCCTTTTGGCCAGATTTCCACAAAGAAAACTTAATATTCTTAGGTTTAGCCTCGGAACCCAAGGAGACTTTGTCATTTAAAATTACATCACCAGTTTCTACCAACTAAGCTTCTGAGTGTGCCATACAGGCTCTCTTGCTGGTGTTGCTGGTGTTAATACTCTGAGACTTTCTGCTGCTACTGCTAAGTCACTTCAGTTGTGTCCGACTCTGTGCGACCCCATAGACAGCAGCCCACCAGGCTCCCCTGTCCCTGGGATTCTCCAGGCAAGAACATTGGAGTGGGTTGCCATTTCCTGCTCCAATGCATGCAAGTAAAAAGTGAAAGTGAAGTCGCTCAGTCGTGTCGGACTCTGTGCGACCCCATGGACTGCAGCCCACTGGGCTCCTCCATCCATGGGACTTTCCAGGCAAGAGTACTGGAGTGGGTTGCCATTGCCTTCTCCGCTGAGACTTTCTACATGAATGGAAATCACTAATCGTTAAAGCAGGGAGATTTTTTTTTCCTTCCAAAGTGCTTTAAAAACATTCTCCAATCCTCCCAGCTAAAAGTATACTTTATTCTCCTGAATTTTATAGTTCAGTTCAGCTACTCAGTCGTGTCCGACTCTTTGTGACCCTATGGATTACAGCATGCCTGGATTTCCTCTCCATCACCAACTCCCGGAGCTTGCTCAAATTCATATCCATCGAATCAGTGATGGCATCTAACCACCTCATCTTCTGTTGTCCCCTTCTCCTCCTGCCTTCAGTCTTTCCCAGCATCAGGGTCTTTTCCAATGAGTCAGTTCCTTGCATCAAGTGGCCCAAGTATTGGAGTTTCAGCTTCAGCATCAGTCCTTCCAATGAATATTCAGGACTGATTTCCTTTGGGATGGACTGGTTGGATCTCCTTGCACTTCAAGGAACTCTCAGGAGTCTTCTCCAACAGCACAGTTCAAAAGCATCAATTCTTCGGTGCTCAGCTTTCTTTACAGTCCAACTCTCACATCCATACGTGACTACTGGAAAAACCATAGCTTTGATTAGATGGCCCTTTGTTGGCAAAGTAATGTCTCTCCTTTTTAATATGCTGTCTAGGTTTGTCACAGCATTTCTTCCAAGGAGCAAGTGTCTTTTAATTTCATGGCTGCAGTCACCATCTGCAGTGATTTTGGAGCCCAAGAAAATAAAGTCTGTCACTGTTTCCATTGTTTCCCATCTATTTTCCATGAAGTGATGGGACCAGATGCCATGATCTTAGTTTTCTGAATGCTGAATTTTAAGCCAACTTTTTCACTCTGCTCTTTCACTTCATCAAGAGGCTCTTAGTTCTTCCTTGCTTTCTTCCATAAGACTGGTGTCATCTGCATATCTAAGGTTATTGATATTTCTCCCAGCAATCTTGATTCCAGTTTGTGCTTCATCCAGCCCAGCATTTCTCATGATGTACTCTGCATATAAGTTAAATAAGCAGGGTGACAATATACAGCCTTGACGTACTCTTTTTCCTATTTGAAACCAGTCTGTTGTTCCAAGTCCAATTCTAACTGTTACTTCTTGACCTTCATACGGATTTCTCAGAAGGCAGGTTAGATGGTCTGGTATTCCCATCTCTTTCAGAATTTTCCACAGTTTGTTGTGATCCACACAGTCAAAGGCTTTGGCATAGTCAGTAAAGCAGAAGTAGATGCTTTTCTGGAACACTCGCTTTTTTGATGATTCAGAGGATGTTGGCAATTTGATCTCTGGTTCCTCTGCCTTTTCTAAATCCAGCTTGAACATCTGGAAGTTCACAGTTCACATACTATTGAAGCCTGGTTTGGAGAATTTTGAGCATTACTTTACTAGCGTGTGAGATGAGTGGAAGTGTTTGGTAGTTTGAACATTCTTTGGCATGGCCTTTCTTTGGGATTGGAATGAAAATTGACCTTTTCCATTCCTGGGGCCACTGCTGAGTTTTCAAAATTTGCTGGCATGTGGAGTGCAGCACTTTCACAGCATCATCTTTCAGGATATGAAATAGCTCAACTGGAATTCCACCACCTCCACTAGCTTTGTTCATAGTGATGCTTCCTAAGGCCCACTTGACTTCACATTCCAGGATGTATGGCTGTAGGTGTGTGATCACATCATCATGGTTATCTGGGTCATGAAGATCTTTTTTGTATAGTTCTATACAGTCAGCAAAAATAAGACCAGGAGCTGACTTCAGCTCAGATCATGAATCCCTTATTGCCAGATTCAAACTTAAATTGAAGAAAGTAGGGAAAACCTAGACTGCTTAGGTATGACCTAAATCAAATCCTCAGAGAAGGCAATGGCACCCCACTCCAGTACTCTTGCCTAGAAAATCCCATGGACGGAGGAGCCTGATAGGCTACAGTCCACGGGGTCGCTAAGAGTCAGACGACTGAGCGACTTCACTTTCACTTTTTCCTTTTATGCACTGGAGAAGGAAACAGCAACCCACTCCAGTATTCTTGCCTGGAGAATCCCAGGGACGGCGGAGCCTGGTGGGCTGTTGTCTATGGGGTCGCACAGAGTCAGCCACGACTGAAGCGACTTAGCAGCAGTAGCAGCAGCAAATCAAATCCTTATGAAGTTTATAGTAGAGTTTGGAATTTGTTTGAACATCATTTTCCCATTGGACTTAGAGTGGATTTGATAGTCAGCATATGAAAAGACAAAAAACAACAAAAAAAGAAGGGGTGATGTTGGGGTGGTGATGGAGTGAGGTTAGGGTCACAAAAATAGAGAGGAAATAGGGCATATCCAATGAAATGTGATTTGTATAATCAAGAAGCTACTATGCACAATGTATTGATCTCGACATAGTGCCCAATGCAACTGTGAATGTGAGACTGTGACAACAACCAGGATGGAAGGTTTTGCTGAACTACAATTTATATACTTGTAGTTAGATATTGGAAGTAAAAGACATTATGAGAATTTATGCGTTGTAGGTAGTCTTACTCAGATTCAAGTATGAAAGGACATATTGAAGGAGGTGGTATTTGAAAAGGGTCCGAAGGCTGGGTAAACAAAATTGGAAGCACAGAAGGCAGTCTTGACAGAAAGGCAGACTTGAGCCCAGGCATGGAGGAGGATTCAGGAAAGCCTGTCCCGAGTTCGGTGCATGGAGCTGTTTGGCTGGAGGTGTAAAAGTGCCTGGGGTGTGAAGTGGAGGTGAGACTGGCAAAGGAGTGTCTGACTAAGTTAGAGGAGACTCTTTTCTAGCAAGAGGAGGGAGGACACCGTTCAGTAGGTGGTGAGAGTCCTTGAAAGTGTTTTAGCAGAGGAGTGACATGATCAGATGTCTGCATTACTAACAGCATTCTGCTAAAAGCGGAATTTTACAGCTGTGTTGAGAAATGTGGAGGCTTCATGTTAATGTAAAATGTATCCTCCCTAAGGGTTGTGAAAAAATTCTGACTGAGGTGTAATACAAATGGATCCTACTCTGCCCTGGAGCCATGGAGAAGACTGGCTAAGGGGCTTCATTCAAGACCCTTTGTCTATAATGAGGGAGATGGTGTGGCTGGCTCTACCTGAAAGTTTTTTGCAATGACTGATATTGCTGAGTCATCTAATTTAAACTTACTTGGATTTATCTGGCCTAAGGGAGTTGTTGAAATATTTTAACTGAGAAGGTAGGGATTAAAAGAGTGACAGAAAAATCAGTCAGATGTCTTGCCTGAGAGGCAGCTGGTGAAGGGAGAAGCATCAGAGATGGTGCTCAGAGTACATCCCTGAGGGCTTCTATTCTTTCCCATGGCCTTGACAGGAAAGGCACAGACCAGCCAGCCTAGAGGATCTGAGAGTCACTGCAGTAGGCAATGCACTGATGCTCTGGGCTCTGACCAATCTGACTTCAAGTCATCTTTCCAATGCCTCCTCTTAGGATGCAGGTACCAGATAATTGGAATAAAATTGCCAAGTCTCTGCAAGTCCTGCTCTGCCTTGAGATCAAGGTGGATCTCAGATAAGGATCTTGGGAAATGTTTGATCTGTTCCCCATTAATTAACTTCCTATGGCTTACACCCTTGACTGATCCAAATCTCCTCTTTAAATAGCTCACTTCTGGGCTTTCTCTTATGTTCTTGGTTTTTCTGGCCAAGGACTCTATATAACTATTGACAAATGGAATATTGCCTGCCATATCGGTATATACAAAGGATGTTTCAGTCATCAGCAATTGTAGCCTTCCGATGTCAGCTGGTGAGTTCTGAGGAAACACCGGAAAGAAAGAATATCTGCCATCTAGCAATCGTCAGACTTCAGCCACTCCCTATGGTGAGCCCTGAGGAAACTCAGGATGTGAAAGCACAGGACACTGGCCCCAGATAGCTGAGGAACATATTGAAAGAAAGATTTCACTGACCCCAAACTCCTGAATCTTCCCATACATAGAAAAATGCTAAATTCTTTAACTTGGGATATCTGGTTTTCTTTAACAAAAATCTTTTGACGTTCAAACTACCTGTTCTTTGTTGCAAAACTTCTATTTAACCTGGCTCTCTTGCTTTGTCTCTTCAGAGTAGGTCTCTCAGGATTACTTGAGATGCTGTCTCCTGGGCTTGAAGTCCTGAAATTCCTGCTGAATAAGGCATATAACTCTCAACTTTTAGGTTGTGAATACTTTTAAAGTCAACACTTTTCTCATTTTGGTACTTTTCAATTAGCCTTCTCTCTTCAATAAGGTAATCCAACTTCTCAGATCATGTCCTTCCTCTACCAGACAGATTTTAATTCAGTAAGACAGGTGTGGGTCCAGGATTCTATACTTTTGAGAAATGTTTTACCTAGTCCTGATGCAGTAATTTACAGAATCACTGCTTTAGATTCTAAATTGCATGTAGGTAACTATCAAGTGGGGCTTCCCTGGTGGCTCAGCAGTAAAGAATCTTCCTACAATGCAGGAGCTGCTGGAGACTTGGGTTTGATCCCTGGGTCAGGAAGATCCCCTGGAGGAGGGCATGGCCACCCACTGCAGCATTCTTGCCTGGAGAATCCCATGGACAGAGGAGCCTGGAGGGCAACAGTCCATAGGGTCACAAAGGGTCTGACACAATTAAAGCAACTTAGCACACAGCACAAATATTAAGTACATTTGTTTACCACTACGTTCCAGTGCCTAACAAAGTGCTTCTTACAAAGAAAGGGTTTAATGTATGTTTACTGATAAAATGAATGGATAGATGTGTCGACCTAAAAAATATTCACAACCTAAAAGTTGAGAGTTATGTTTTATTCTGTGGGACTTTTTAGGACTTCAAGCCTGGGAGACAGCATGTCAAGTAACCCTGATAGAACTGCTCCCAGGAAATGCGGAGAGGAGCCAGGTTATACAGAAATTTTGCAACAAAGGGCAGGTAGTCTGAACATCAAAAGAGTATTGCTAATTAAAGAAAACTAGATATCCCAAGTTAAGGAATTAGTGAAGATGTAAGAATCTGGACTGACTGAAATCATATGCACCTCACCTATTCAGGGACAGTATCCTGTGTTTTTAACATCCTGAGCTTCCTTAGAGCTCACTGAAAGAAGTAGCAGGAAAATTTGATGGCTGCAAGATCACAGGCATTCTTCTCCTTCCTGAGTGCCCTTAGGGATCACCAGCTCACATTGGAGGGCTACAATCCCTGGTGACTGTGACATCCTTGTTTATTGATGCGGCAGGGAATATATCATTTCTCAGATGAATGAGTGAGTGAATGAGTAAATAACTATTTGAAACACATGGGCTGCAGACTTTTCTGCCTACCCTTGCCTCTGGATCTTATATATTAGGGATCTTGGCCTGAGATCAATTGAAATTTCAAACATGTGAAATTTCATACACAAAATTTCAAACACATCTAGTAAAAAGAATCGATAAACATTTAGAATGTGGTTTACGTAGGACACGTTTATCAACGTGAGAAGAAAGTGACTGTTGGGTCTTTCTTAGAAAGGAGAAACAGCGAAGGTCAGATCAGGATGATACCTGGGCCCGAGGCAGAGGGGGCTCAAAGAGAAGCTGAAATTTTTGCAAGATGGGCACAAGAAAAAAGTCAGGAAAAGGAGTTTTTTAAAAACCTTGTTTTTCTGTGGAAGTTAGCATGATTTCACCAGAGGAAGACTTCAGTGAATATAGGGCTATTTTAGCACCATACGATTAAGAGTTGGAAATGTCAAGAGTTAATAGCCTTGAAATGTACATGAATGAGGTAAAAGGTGACAGAAATAGCAATGACAGTAATAAGATATTAAATGGCCATGGGAAGTCATGAAAAGACCAGAGAAGAATAAAATCATGTAAAATAACCCCTGAGAATCCTTAAGTCACTTCACTGGGGATTTTGTAGACTTCAGTTAATCAAAAACAGCCACATTAGTGTAATGTGATTTATACATGTTGCTATGTGATGTCATTAAACACCCATAACTGATGTACCCTGGGGACATTTGCATTGTGTATACAGTCACTGGGGGTGTAACCATCTCCCTCACCCACCTCTCCAAACTTCTCTAGATATTTTCATTTCAGTATCCATTCTGCTTAGTTTAAGTAGTAGGTGCGCAAAAATCCCTAAATAAGTGATATATATTCACCAAAATCTTCATAAATTTCCTAAGGCCTCAAGATTTAGGGAGGGGCTGCAGTGTTATGTCAGGCTCTCTCCATCCCCCAAACAGCCTTTGGAGATGACTAAGAAATTCTGCAATGAATCTGTTCATTTGTTCCTTTGCTATTGACGGTTCTGTGTAAACTACAATATTCTGTTCCTCTCTCGGGTGGAAATCAGAACCCTGGCATCGTGAGGTTCTGAAGCATAAGTCCCCCGAAAATATGCTGCCCAGTCTCATACTGCACTCTGTGTGGTTACTCCTGTCTCCATTAAGGATTTAGAGTATTCACATGGACAGTGACAGTTACATCACCTAGTACTGCTAGTGTTACGACATCAGTCATTTTTAGCAACAGCTTGTTCGGTCGCCTCTTCTTTACCCTCTTCTAGGGAAGGCCACACCCAGCCCCTGAAGTTGAAAAGATGAGATCAGATGGACGGCAGTGTAACAGTCACCTACACTCACAGCCCAGGGCAGGAGGACGTGTGGGGCCACACCCAGGGAGCTGCGCCTGGGAACAGAGTGAGCTAGCAGCTACCGAGGAGGCAGGCGCCATAGTAACAAGAGGGTGAGGTGACCCTGGCTTCTCACAAGAGGATGTGACTGGACTGTTTGAATAATTTTATGGCATGGCAGAGAGTTAAAGCATGCCACTCAGGGGTAAGTAGGCGCTCTGCCTTCTCTTCATGACAGAGTTGTTCGTAGAGGACCTTCCCACGGGACTAGAATTGGAGCAGGGGGAGCAGGTGGTGGAGTCATTTGAGGTCCTCCTGGTTCCAAATGGCAAGGCAGAATTTAATATTGAGTCTCTATTACAGTTGACACCAACTGAATGCTTACTGTGTACTTAATGCTGGTCTAAGAGCTTAACATGGATTTCTTGTTTTCTCTCTACATTTTATCTCTATAGTATCTTTATACCTATAAGGGAGTCCTTTGAATTTCCTCTTTCTTTAGCACTTGTGGAAATGGTGCTAAAGTTCCCATAGTGAGGGGTAGGGCTAGAATTTGAAAATTATGTACACTGCCTTCCAATAACCTCAATAACGGCAGCAAGTTGGTCTGGCCTTTTAAATACAAATTTAGCTGTAGAATCCTTGAGTTTTAAAGCTGTAATGGGCCTTAGAGATTTCATGGTACCCTGGGAAAATGAACGACATAGTTCTTTTGAAGTGAAAAAAATAGGACAAGATACAAGGTAAAATAATTGTGGGTCACAATTGAACTAATGCTAATTATACACAAGCATTTTTGAAGGATCTGGGGAGCTTACTGTTGTTTAAATTGAATAGTAATGATATTGCCAATATGAAAATGATAACGCATCATTAGGAAGAGGTCCTCTAATTGCAATGCCCTGACCGAATGTGCTTTAAGCTTAGCTAACTCGAGCTTTGCTGACCTCACCAACCTGCGGTTATGACGGTAGACATGTTACTATGAGGAGTCCATTTTTAAGCACCTCTTCTTACTTAGTCATGTGTGAAAACAATCTCTTCCCCCGAATATTTATGCTGTTACTCAAGGAGATATCTCAAAATTCGCAGACACAGAATTGCATCGTCAGAGTAGTTCACTGAGCATCCCTCCCAGATAGTTATTTCTGGGTTTTACCGTAGCCACCTGCTGCAGTTCACCCTCTGTGTCAGATGCCTCAATCACACCTTACTAGCACTTGCCTTCTGCCTTCTCCCAAGCAGTGAGATAATTCTGCCATCCATAATGTCCCTAAGCTGCCACATGGTATGTGGCATTGGGGAAGAAAACTCCTTTTTTCAGATTTTACTCCTTTAGAGTGGCTCCAGAGTGGTGTTGACTCCTAAACTTTGTAATGAAAGGACTCTGATGTTTCATTTTGCTTGGTTTCTTCCTGAAAGGGTGTATGTTCCTTTCATCAGATTTCTGACATTCTTGCCATAGGATCTCTTAACAGCGATTAAAAAAAAATTAATATATAATTTACATAGAGTAAAATTTACATTTCTGGTGCACAGTTTCTATGAAAAATGTTCGTGGTCACATAGCCCTCACCATAATCAAGGAATAGAGAAACACCATCACCTCCAAACATTCCCTTTGCTCCTTGCTTATCAGACATTCACCTCACTTTCAGCCTCTGGTAACTACTAATCTATATCTGTCCCTATATTTTACCTTTTTGTGTGTGTCATAAATATGTCTGCTGCTTTTTTTGTTTTAACTTATAGCTAAAGTGAACATGGATCCATTTTCCTGGGATTGTTTTACTTTATGCATAATTATAAATGGCATCATTTCACTCTCAAAAGTGTCTCAGTCTGGATAATAAATTAGAGGATTGTGCTACTTATAGAAACACCCCCCCACACACACACACACACATACACACAAACATATCCCTCCAGGGAGAACTGGACTTAAGCCAGAAGTGAGAAAAAAAAATCTCCATGTTCTTTTCAAGCTTCTCCCTAATCCCACTATTTGAATAACCAGAAGAAAAACAAAATAAACATGAAGACAACTCAATACATTTGGATCTTTAAATTTTAAATGAAGTTATTTTCCCAAAGTAACAATATTGGAATGTTCAAGTTTTTAGCATATACTACAAATATTAATAAGATGGGGGCTTCTCAAGTGGCTCCCTGGTAAAGAATCCACCTGCAATGCAGGAGATGTGGGTTTGATCCCTGGATTGGGAAGTGGCAAGCCACTCCAATATTCTTGCCTGGGAAATCCCAAGGGCAGAGGAGCCTGGTGGACTCCAGTACATGGGTCACAAAAGAGTCGGACACGAGTTAGAGACTAAGCAACAATAAACAACAGATAAGATAGACAGTGATATATATACAAGTCCTAGTTCCTTGGCTGCAATGTCCCCACGTTTTCCTTACTCTAAACACACATAAATGCATCACAATTCATAAGTGTAAAATTGCTGCTTTAGTATGCTAATGTTCTTAGTTTATTAATACACAAAGGAACTTGTCACTGGAGAAAGTCTACATGCAGACAGATCAACTACGTGGCCGGACTGTGAAACAGATTATTCAGGAATGAAAAAAGAGGGAAAAGGCACTGGACTTTCTCATATCTTAGATCCATTCCAGTCTAAGACAATGGTGTACCATTGATGGAAAGAATGCAAACTTTTGATAAATTTCAACTTGCATTTGAATTCTCCATCTGCTACTTCCTGCCTCAGCTTATGTTTCCCATTCTGTCAAACAGGGATAATACTTAACACAGACGTTAGAATTAAATGGGATAATGCATGTAATTTGTTAGCATGGTGTCCAGCCCATAGCGTTTTTTTCAAAGGTAGCTATTATCAAATGGAAGCAAAGTGTTTATTAGTTGCTTTTTAGAGTTTATTAGCACTTTGAGCAATAGAAGTAGAAACGGTCCACTGAATAAGGCTTGGTGAAAAGCAGCAATTCAACTTTGATTTTTGTCTTGCAGGAGTGAGCTATTTTCAGTTTTTCATTCCATTTAGAAGCATGTAGGGTGGAGCATTAAATTCCACTGGCTGTGCTTTGTCAGAGACTGCAGGAGCCCACACAAGAAGCATCCTTAATATTTTCAGAGCCCTGGGCAAGAGTATAGGCAGAACCCCACATACAGCTCATCTCAGTGTTTAATGATTATAAACTAAGCTGACAACCTACTAAATAAAATATATTCTAACTTCCTACATTATCAAATACATTCATAACCATATGAACAACCAGGTTTGAATTTAGGATTCTTGAAATTCTCAGGGTTCTATGCTAGAACACGGCAGCATGAGGAAACCTGTGCCCGGGTGCCCACCCCTCTACCATGCACCCCCCTTTTCTGGTCCACCTGGACTCCATCCTTCGCCATGTGGGACAACACAAACACCTGGGCTGATCACGCAAGCTTTGTCACAAAGGGCCAGCCCTTGGGTATCCCTGAGACCTAAGGATATTGCATAGGAGGGCCCACCAACCTTTGGGAAGATGAACCAAGGGAAAAGCACCAAGCTGCTCCTGGAAATAACTACAAGGACATGTTTTTCCAAAGAATATGGACCTTGGCCTTGACGTCTCATTTCCTGTAGGGAGTGGTACAGCCAGAAGAAATACTGAGAAGATCTGTTAGAAAAGTCATGCTCAGGGCAGGTGCCTCTCTTGCTTAGGATCTAAGAGCAATGCCAATTTTAAATGAAGGCTTTCTAAGCAATGAAATGTGGGAGGAGGTGAAGCAGCCAATTTCTAGGTCTGTTCTTTAAAACTTTTCATGAGATGTTCCCACTCTCTCTTCATTCATCAACTGGCCAGAGGCAAAGGATCTAAAAAAACATTCTGGGGGTCTAGGGTACGGCAGTCATTAGCTAGAAAGAGACTGGATCCCTAAGTTCAGTTCAGTTCAGTTGCTCAGTAACGTCCAACTCTTTGCGACCCCATTGATGCAGCACGCCAGGCCTCCCTGTCCATCACCAACTCCTAGAGTCTACTCAAACTCATGTCCATTGAGTCGGTGGCCATCCAACCATCTCATCCTCTGTTATCCCCTTCTCCTCCCACCTTCAATCTTCCCCAGCATCAGAGTCCTTTCAAATGAATCAGTTCTTCGCATCAGATGGCCAAAGTATTGGACTTTCAGCTTCACCATCAGTCCTTCCAATGAATATTCAGGACTGATTTCCTTTAGGATGGACTGGTTGGATCTCCTTGCAGTCCAAGGGACTCTCAAGACTCTTCTCCAACACCACAGTTCAAAAGCATCAATTCTTCGGTGCTCAGCTTTCTTTATAGTCCAACTCTCACTTCCATACATGACTACTAGAAAAACCATAACTTTGGCTAGACAGACCTTTGTTGGCAAAGTAATGTCTCTGCTTTTTAATATGCTGTCTAGGTTGGTCATAACTTTTCTTCCAAGGAGCATGCATCTTTGAATTTCATGGCTGCAGTCACCATCTGCAGTGATTTTTGGAACCTCAAAAAATAAAGTCTGTCACTGTTTCCATTGTTTCCCCATCTATTTGCCATGAAGTGATGGGACCAGATGCCATGATCTTAGTTTTCTGAATGTTGAATTTTAAGCCAGTTTTTTCACTCTCCTCTTTCACTTTCATCAAGAGGCTCTTTAGTTCTTCCTTGCTTTCTGCCATAAGGATGGTGTCATCTGCATATCTGAGGTTATTGGCATTTCTCCCAGCAATCTTGATTCCAACTTGTGTTTCATCTAGTCCAGCATTTCTCATGATGTACTCTGCATATAAGTTAAATAAGCAGGGTGACAATATACAGCCTTGACATACTCCTTTCCCGATTTGGAACCAGTCTGTTTTCCATGTCCAGTTCTAACTGTTGCTTCCTGATCTGCATACAGATTTCTCAAGAGGAAGGTCAGGTGGTCTGGTATTCCCATCTCTTTCAGAATTTTCCACAGTTTATAGTGATCCACACAGTCAAAGGCTTTGGCATAGTCAATAAAGCAGAAGTAGATGATTTTCTGGAACTCTCTTGCATTTTCAATGATGCAACAGATGTGGCAATTTGATCTCTGGTTCCTCTGCCTTTTCTAAACCCAGCTTTAACATTTGGAAGTTCATGGTTCACATACTGTTGAAGCCTGACTTGCAGAATTTTGAGCATTACTTTGCTAGTGTGGGAGATCAGTGCAATTGTGTGGTAGTTTGAGCATTCTTTGGCATTGCCTTTCTTTGGGACTGGAATGAAAACTGACCTTTTCTAGTCCTGTGGCCACTGCTGAGTTTTCCAAATTTGCTGACATATTGAGTGCAGTACTTTCACAGCATCATCTTTTAGGATATGAAATACCTCAACTGGAATTCACCTCCACCTCAATTATCACCTCCACCAGCTTTGTTCGTAGTGATGCTTCCTAAGGTGCACAAGACTTCGCATTCCGGGATGTCTGGCTCTAAGTGAGTGATCACAGGATCGTGATTATCTGGGTCATGAAATCTTTTTGTATAGTTTTTCTGTGTATTCTTGCCAGAATCTTGGATTCTGAATCCCTAAATCTCAGCATAAAGCAGACTTCCTCCCCATCTCAGATAAAGAGTTTTTGTGTTGAGTTGTTGTAACTGTGCGTGTGTGTATGTGTGGTGAAACTGAAAGTGTTAGTCGCTCAGTCCTGTCTGACTCTTTGCGATCCCACAGGTTATAGCCCGCCATGCTCCTCTGTCAAGGAGTTCTCCAGGCCAGATTCCTGGAGTGGGTTGCTGTTTCCTTGTCCAGGGGATCTTCTCCACCCAGAGACTGAACCCAGGTCTCCTGTATTTCAGACAGATTCTTTACGATATGAGCCCCCGGTGTGTGTGGTAGCAGTTACCATACCCTGCCCAACACATCTACTATCCCAGAGATTTCTTTGGATGCATCTCTTCCCTGTTGCTGTTGTTGTCAAAAGGTCCCTAAGCTGTGTTAGACTCTTTGCAACCCCATGGGCTGTAGTCTGCCACGGTCCTCTGTCATGGCTGCAGTCGTCATCCACAGTGATTTTGGAGCCCAGGGAAAAAATTTCATGTCTATATGCTCCTACATGCATGCTAAGTCACTTCAGTCGTGTCTGACTCTTGGTCACCCCATGGTCTGAAGCCTGCCAGGCTCTTCCGTCTGTGAGATTCTCTAAGCAAGAATACTATGTGCATCTAATTCTGCATCCTTTCAGTAAACAAACAAAAAGACTTTCATTGTGAATGAATGGATGGATGAATGAATGAACAAGGAGAATTGTGAAATGAAATAATTAACAATTGACTAAGTATCCAGTAGCTTCCCCTGATAGGCTAGTGTCAGATTCAAGCATATATTACTCAAAATAAAAAAAAATAAAAATTAAACCATTAAGCCTAAATTATTCCTCCCTGTGTTTTTCTTATTTTCAGATTAATAGTTGCCAATCATGACCCGAGTAGTAACAGGGATACTTTTGTTTTGCCTCTGCCTCCTTTCTTTCTCAACCCCTAGTCTTCAGGTAACTGTCCTGATTATTTTTCTTCACATTTCCCTTCATCTTATCCATATGATTAAAAAGGGAACAGTCATAATTTTTCTGGCTGGATTCTGACTCCTGGATGCAATTTATAGACAACAGACAGACAATAGACACTCCAGACGGAATTAATCGAAAGTCATTCCTGAAAATTAAAAATTGAGGGACTATGAGAGCCTCAGTTTGGCTGAGTGATGAAGTCATAAACTGAGCTGAGAAAGGGAGTATTTCCTGCCATATCAATAAACAAGGGTGTCACAGTCACCCTAGATTCCAGCCTTCCAGGGCAACCAGGAAGGAGAAGAATACCTGCCCTGCAGTAGCTGTCAGACTGCCCCCATGCCCTACAGTGAGTGAGGAGCTAAGGACCTGAAAAATCAAATCACAGGATGCTGGCTGGCCCCAGATAGCTGAGATGCATATGAAAGGAATGATTTCAGTGAGCCCAGACTCTTGCATCTTTGCATACATAGAACACCACGAAATTCCTGAACTTGAGATATCTGGTTTTTCTTAAATAAGAATAATCTTTTGATGTTCTGCCTACTTGCCCCTTCTTGCAAACTTCTATGTAACCTGGCTCCCACCCCTCCACCCTACCTCCTTGGAATAGTTCTTTCAGGGTTACTTGAGATGTTGTCTCCCAGGCTTGAAGTGCTAAAAGTTTTCACCAAATAAAACATAATTCTTATCTTCTAGGTGGTGACTATTTTGTTGAAGTTGACAGAGTCAAGTTTGATGGTGTTCATATCCCACCAAGTGCATTGGGAAACCTGGAAGGAGAGAGAAAACCTAAAACAATAATAACAGCTGTGCAAAGAGAAACAGAGACGAAAGATCAAAAAGCACACTTCTTGGCGTCCTTCTCACTTTACCGCCCTCGGCCTCAGTCTGTTCCTAATGTCCATTTTCATCCCTGTCCTTTAGGTCTGTGAAAACAGCTTCTATTAAAAAGAGAGAGAGAGAGAGCTCTCTTTTGGATAACCGAAAGGCATGCAGCTGTGTTACCAGCCATCAGAATAGAACTAAAGACAACAGAAACAAAAAACAGTAGGAGACATCTGAAGGGGCAATACCCCTATTTCCATATTCCAGCCTTCTTCCATACCTATCTTGACCATAAACATGTATGTCACCTTGAAATGATTCAAAGCACTCAACTCATTTTGTCAAAGACACGAAAGGCAGAGTGTTTCATCTTTGAAGTTATACTGCCTTTACCATTAGGAAAAAATACATCTGCTAATTTTTTTTCTTCAACAGAGCAAAATAATAAAAGAGTAAGTATCTTTGTAGGGAAAAATAATATAGAAAGATAATTAAATCTCAGGGGCATGTTTTTGGTCTAATGCAGTTTTTCTCAAAAAGAAAAACAAGCATCAAAGCTGCCCCCAAAGACACTTGCCAACCTGCCGTTGCCATGAACATGAAGTTGAGAAATGAGAATTCTGTGCTTGGTCTGTTCTTTCTTTTCATGAAAAAGAGGCTTAATATTCACAGGGGATAGAGTAGGAAAAAAAAAAAAAACTCTGCTGTTATTTTCAGGGGTTGAAATGCTTCTCACCACCTAAGGTGTTTGTCTTTACAAAGATGGTTGCTAGGGAGTTGGATGATTTGAGGGAATATTTTTGAATATTTATAAAACTAAAGAGTGGCATCAATGGCAAATGCACTTATTGGCAGAACTGAGCCAATTAGCTGGTGCTGCTAAAGTGACTGCACACAGTTGATTTCACTGAAGGGACAAATGTACAGTGATGTTTGCTGCTGGAGTTCCTTAATCTCTCAATGGTTAAATCTCAGATAAAGGTGGTGATAGATTTTCCCCAGTGTTCTTGCCTGGAGAATCCCAGGGATGGAGGAGCCTGATGTGCTGCCGTCTATGGGGTTGCACAGAATCGGACACGACTGAAGTGACTTAGCAGCAGCAGCAGCAGCAGATTCTCTCCCTATCTCAGGACATTTTGAGTGTTCACATTTGGGGTTATAAAAACACATAGGAGAGCATCTTTGGGTGATTCTGACCTGTTCCCTACTTTTTCTTGTATAAAATAGATGATAGGCTCTGCTCCCCCAGAGGCCGGAGATGATTTTGTGAAATAAGAAAAGGCCTAGCGGTGTGTCTTTACATCATTCACAGTGACTGTGCAACTCATCTGTAATTCTCATTTTAATTTTCTTCCTCACACATTTCCCTATCTAGCATTTTCAAAGCCAATGATGGCCACCAGCTATATTTATAGGGACAATAATATTTTGTTTTAAAAAAGCGGAAGGAAATTGTCTATTCAGATAATTCAGCAAATAAGCAAAGCAAAATAAACATTTCCCATGATATGTAAACATATGGTTCACTGACTCCCCTGATCACCACTTTTCATTGTCCCTCTTCTTACTATACGTCATCTATATCCTGTTTTCCTTGTGATTAGGAAAAAAAAAAAAAAGTATGTGATCATGAAATGTATAATTAGTGAGAGTCACCAGTTGGATTCTCTGGGACTAGACTCTGAGGAATTTAGAGTCTTTAGGGAGGTTCTTTAGGGTTTAGGATTCTTTGCAGAGAAGGGAACGGAGCAGGGTTGGGTGGAGAAATAACTAGGAATCTAGTTGCAATCTCATGCAATCTCAGTGGATGCTGCTGGTAAGTCTGTGGGGAGTGTGGACTGAAAAAAAGAAGAAAAGAATAGCCTAAAAGTTGAGAGTTAGACTTTATTTGGCAGGTGGTGTAAGGGGGCAGCAGAGTATGAGATGGTTAGATAGCATCACCAGCTCAATGGACATGACTTTGGGGAAACTCCAGGGATAGTGGAGGACAAAGGAGCCTCGTGTGCTAAGGTCCTGGGGTCACAAAGAGTCAGACACAACTTAGTGACTGAATAAGAACAGCAACAACACAGGACTTCAGGCCTGGGAGACAGCCTCTCAGATCACTCTAAGGGACTGCTTCCAAGAGGTAAAGGAGAAGGCAAGATACATAGGAGTTTTGTAACAAAACTTTTTCAAAATTTTCCCAACAAGTAGTTGGGACATCAAAAGATTACTGTTGATTAAAGAAGACTGGGCTTCTCAAGTTAATGAATTTAGTGCTTTTCTATGTATAGAAAGATGCAAACGTTTGGGCTCAGTGAAATTAGCCCTTTCATATGCACCTCAGCTATCTGGGGCCAGTATACTGTGCTTTCCTGAGTCTCCTCAGGGTGCACCCTAGGGGGAAGAAAGTGACTGTGGTGGCTTCTGGCTTGATGGTTGTTGTTGTTCAGTCTCTCAGTCATGTCTGACTCTTTGTGACTCCATGAACTGCAGCACAAGGACAGGCTTCCCTGGTCCTTCACTATCTCCTGGAGTTTACTCAAACTGTTGTCCATTGAGTTGGTGATGCCATCCAACCATTTCATCCTCTGTCATTCCTTCTCTTCCTGCCGTCAATCTTTCCCAGCATCAAGGTCTTTTCCAGTGAGTCAGTTCTTCACATCAGGTAGCCAAAGTATTGGAGCTTCAGCTTCAGCATCAGTCCTTTCAATGAATATTCAGAACTGATTTCCTTTAGGATGGATTGGTTGGATCTCCTTGAAGTCCAAGGGACTCTCAAGAGTCTTCTCCAAAACCACAGTTCAAAAGTATCAATTCTTCAGCACTCAGCCTTCTTTATGGTACAACTCTCACATCCATACATGACTACTGGAAAATCCATAGCTTTGACTGTGTGGACTTTTGTTGGCAAAGTGATATCTCTGCTTTTTAATAGGCTGTCTAGGTTTGTCATTGCTTTCCTTCCAAGGAGCAAGTGTCTTTTAATTTTGTGGCTGCAACCACCACCCTCAGTGATTTTGGACCCCAAGAAATTAAAGTCTGTCACTGTTTCCATTGTTTCCCCATCTATTTGTCATGAAGTGATGAGACTGGATGCCATGATCTTAGATTTTTGAATGTTGAGTTTTAAGCCAACTTTTTCACTCTCCTCATTCACCTTCATCAAGAGGCTCTTCAGTTCCTCTTTACTTTCTGCCATTAGGGTGGTGAAATCTGCAATATCTAAGGTTATTTATATTCTCCTGGCAATCTTGATTCCAGGTTGTGCTTCATCCTGCCCAACGTTTCTCATGACGTACTCTGCATATAAGTTAAATAAGCAGGGTGACAATATACAGCCTTCCCCATATAGCCCTTCCCTAGAGAATACAGGACTCCAGGGCTGGGCTTGATGGTGGACATCCTGTTTCCATCCTGAGTTCCCTCAGGGCTCATCATCAGGGCAACTGTAATATGATAGCTTGTTGGCTAAGACGTCCTTTGTTTACTCATATGGCAAGCAATATTTTTCATTCACAGGAAGTCTGAGTGTGGATGACTTTTCAGAGCTCTTCTGATTGGATCAGTAGTGTTGGGTTTTTACACTCCCATGTAAACCAATCATGGATGCTAGAAGTCCAGGGAGGAAGGGGCATACCACCTTGGCCAAAGTGGCTTTCTTCATTAGAGGCAATCTCTGAAATGGGCCAATAATCCCAGCTCTCTGCCCCTGCACTCTCACCAACTGGGAGAATAAGTTTATCATTCTTGAAGGGATAGCATAACAACCCAGCATCCTTCATCTAACAGGGAAAAACACTTTTGACTAAATAGCCATGACTTGCACCAAACAGTATAGGTAGCTATCTGTCTAGAATTTACTCATAATAAACTCTGTGTCCAACCCTGCAAAAATACAGTGGGAAGAAAATCCAATCAGTACAGGATATTTTGTTTGAAACACAAATTTATTTCTGTAGCAAAACCAAAGTACAGGACAGGACACTACAAAGTTATAGCTGAGGGAAAGATCCTTGGAGAAGATGGTGAAAAATATTACTGAAATCAGCAGGAATGAGAGCCAGAATATGGGTTACACCTTTAAAAACAGAATTAGGGTAAAACAGTCGGGTTTTAGGACTTTGTACAGAAAAGAGACGGTTAGGCAGCCCTGGGACAATACTAGTAGTCAGTAGAGTGATCTGTAAGAGATATAAAAGTGATGCTTGTCTCATAGCTGAGGGAGACCAATAGATAAAGTGGGTATCAGATGACGGAATGACTTGAATGCCAGGCTGGTCATTATTCAATATAAAATGGAAAGTAAAATACAATTCAAAATAAATTTATTAAAAATAAAATAAGCAACTCAGTATGGATGTCATACGATAAAAGTGAGGCTTTTAGAAAATTAACCTGGTGCAGGGATAGACAATAAATTGTGGAAGATAAGACAGGAAATCACTGACTTCTTGAGCAAGTTGGCAAGAAGGTGGAGTTTCTGAAATTTCACGCCACATAAAAAGAAACTAGGATTCAACAAAGTAATGTAATGAAACTTTTCCAAAGTTGCAGAAAAACAAAGAAGTAATGGAACTGGGAATCAACTCCAAATCTGCCTCTAAAGTGTCTTTTTTTATCACCAGGCTGTGTTGTCAGGATGTTAAAAAATCTATCTGTAAGGTGATTTTCCCCCTAGAGTGCTCAGAAAGTAAGAAAACTAAAACGCTGGCCCTGATTCGGAACACAAGGCAGTTTTCAGATTTTGACACTATTTGGGGAATTAAGTTTTTTCTCTGTGTCACTCTTTTATCTTTAGGAAAGGATAGAGCACTCGTCTTGCCTCTAAACACTTTCTGAAACTTTTATGAGATTAATTAATGGACTTAATAAATATTTACTGACTGCCTAATCTTCTTCAGAAAGTATTCCTGGTGTTACTAAGAAAGCAGAAAATAAGACAAATTCCTATTGTCTTGAAATTTATATTCTGCTGGACAGAAACAAATAGTAAATGCAAATAAATGAGTAAAAGTCACGAATACAAAAATATAATAATTTCAAAAGTTGTGTATTTTGGGAAGAAGATGTACAGCGTACACTTCTGGACAGATACTGGGTTGGGGAGGTGAGATAGGATACTTTGGGGCCAGAACACAGTATGTTGATAAATGATAGGGCTCTATTTTTATAGTGCTTTATTTTTCTTGATGCTCCCCCACTTACTAGCTATGTGCTCCTGGTTCATCTGGCTGTGGCTCAGTTTTCTCATCTACTTTATAGATCTGTTACCATAATTGGGTGCTTCCCTCTTCCCAGGTAGTGTCGGTGGTTAAAGAATCCACCTGCCAATGCAGGAGATGCAAGAGACGCAGGTTTGATCCCTGGGTTGGGAAAATCCCCTAGAGAAGGAAATGGCAACCCACTCCAGTATTTTTGCTTGGAAAATTCCACAGACAGAGGAGCCTGGCTGGCTATAGTCCATGGGGGTCGCAGAGTCAGACACGACTGAGCAGGCAGGAACCCACCATAATTGGATGAGTAAATGCACAAAATTTTCTTTAAGCAGAGTAAGAGTTCAATAAACGCTAATTCCTTATTAAATATTTTTCTCATTCCTGAGAATGAGGGTTTCATTTTCCCATCTCCTCTCTCCTAAGCAGAAGAAGCATAAAGTCACAACTGCCCAGAACAATTCCTAATGGTAAAATTTCCCTCTTGAGATTATTGTCCATCTCTTTGATGTTGAGTTGCCCTCCCCTTCACTCAGTAAATACTTATTAAATGGCCACTATCTGCTGGATTTTGCTTCCTTAAGGTGTATTTAAATCAGATATTACTAAACAAAATTCCTTAAGTTTGTTTTGTTTCTCTGTAAACCCTCACACTGGTTTATCAGCCTGCAGGAGAAGCAGAAAGATAGCCTTGGGGGTTCTGTCAGTTGGGTCCAGTCCAGATATCAAAGAATATTATGAATGTGTGAAATTGCCTTTGGCAAATACTATTTACAGACCCTCTGGCACAGTTATGCTGAAATGATAAGAAATGTCACTGCAGCATACTGCTTGGAATAATAAACATTTCCTGCCTTCAATATCAACTATCTACTTATTCAGAACCTAGAATGGCTTGCAATCACAATAAAGGGAGAAGGCAATGGTTTCTATTTTCTGCTCATTAATATGCTGCAACTCTTCCTATTAACTAAATCCGTAGGATAGCCAGGAGTAGAACCTAGTGAGATTATCTATATTATGCACTTGAAATATAGTTTATCCATTTTAATTAAATAAGATCTAAATATAATTACTTTCAATTCTTCTATACCTGGAAACTAATTAAAAATGAAATTAGTTAACATTTCTCTGTGACATCATTAAAAATTGTTCATATAAAATGCAAATACCCCTATAGAATGTGGCATGTTTACCTGGATCCCTCTGTGATGTTGATGACCAAAGGATTAAAACTTTACATGAACACAAATCTCTGAGCAATATTTTTTTCCCTCAAATTTCTCTCCATGTCTACTCATCTCCTTCCTCATCTCATCTTGGCATGTTCCAGACATTGGCTGTAGCTTTGGAAGCCTATTAAATGTCATGTTCCCGATTATACTGTTTCATGTCCAGGTTATACAACTTCATGCAAGGTTGATATGAACATGCCCATCTCTATGCTTTACTTCCTTATAGAGCATATTTTTAAGGCCTTCTTTGTGTGTTAAAGTGGTTAGAAAAAAACTACCTAAAGAGATGTCTAGAGCAACATTTACGTCAATATATGCCCTTTAATGGAAGAAATAGAGGCTGAAAAAGGTAAGCACACACCAAAAAGGTAAGATGTACTTGACATCTATCAAGCACTCTGCAGAGATTATCTTCCTTTTTCCTCAAGATAACACTATTTTATCATCCATTCATAACAGGAGAAGAAACTGAGATTTAGATTATATGCTCTAGACCACTGTGCTCTGCAGATCAGTTGGGTGATTCCTTCCAAACTGAATTGATCACAGCCTGATCAGGTCTAGAGAAGGAGCTTTCTAAATCCCACTTCTGAGAACTTCAGCATTTTTTTTCCAAGTCTCTATTTTTAACCCAGTAGAATTCTGCACAAAGACAAAAAAAAAAAAAATTTCAAACTATGAAGTTATTTTCCTAATCAGGAAGAGTTTCATAAAAATAGGAAGATGATGATCAATAAAATACACTATATTGGGTGCGGATTATTTGTCAGATCATGTGCTAGATGTTAAGACATAGACAGAAGAACTGGGAAAAACTTTTCTCTTCAAGGAACTTATAGGTAAGGAGGAGAAACGAATACATATATGAAAAGTGTTATAATTTTTTAAGACATTCAATTAAGAACAATATCAGTTCAGTTCAGCCACTCGGTTGTGTCTGACTCTTTGTGACCCCATGGACTGCAGCACACCAGGCCTCGCTGGCCATCACCAACTCCCGGAGTTTACTCAAACTCAAGTCCATTGAGTCAGCAATGCCATCCAACCATCTCATCCTCTATCATCCTCTTCTCCTCCCACCTTCAATCTTTCCCAGCATCAGGGTCTTTTCCAGCGAGTCAGTTCTTCCCATCAGGTGGCCAAAGTATTGGAGTTTTAGCTTCAGCATCAGTCCTTCCAGTGAATATTCAGGACTGATTTCCTTTAGGATGGACAGGCTGTATCTCCTTGCAGTCCAAGGAACTCTCAAGAGTCTTCTCCAACACCACAGTTCAAAAGCATCAATTCTTTGGCACTCAGCTTTCTTTATACTCCAACTCTCACATCCATACATCACTACTGGAAAAACCATAGATTTGACTAGATGGACCTTGGTTGGTAGAGTAATGTCTCTGCTCTTTAATATGCTGTCTAGGTTGGTCATAACTTTTTTTCCAAGGAGCAAGCGTCTTTTAATTTCATGGTTGCAGTCACCATCTGCAGTGATTTTGGAGGCCCCCCCAAATAAAGTCTCTCACTGTTTCCACTGTTTCCCATCTATTTTCCGTGAAGTGATGGGACCAGGTGCCATGATCTTAGTTTTCTGAATGTTGAGTTTTAAGCCAATTTTTTCACTGTCGTCTTTCACTTTCATCAAGAAGCTCTTTAGTTTATCTTCACTTACTGCTATAAGGGTGGTGTCATCTGCATATCTGAGGTTATTAATATTTCTCCCAGCAATCTTGATTCCAGCTTGTGCTTCATCCAGCCCGGCATGTCTCATGATGTACTCTGCATATGTGTTAAATAAGCAGGGTGACCATATATAGCTTTTATGTACTCCTTTCCCTATTTGGAACCAGTCTGTTGTTTCATGTCCAGTTATAACTGTTGCTTCCTGACTTGAATACAGATATCTCAAGAGGTAGGTCAGGTGGTCTGGTATTCCCATCCCTTGAAGAATTTTCCACAGTTTGTTGTGATACACACAATCAAACGCTTTGGCATAGTCAATAAAACAGAAGCAGATGTTTTTCTGGAACTCTCTTGCTTTTTCAATGATCCAACGGGTGTTGGCAATTTGATCTCTGATTCCTATGCCTTTTCTAAATTCAGCTTGAACATCTGGAAGTTCACAGTTCATGAACTGTTGAAGCCTAGCTTGGAGAATTTTCAGTATTACTTTGCTAGCATGTGAGATGAGTGCTATTGTGTGGTAGTTTGAACATTCTTTGGCATTGCCTTTCTTTGGGATTGGAATGAAAACTGACATTTTCCAGTCCTGTGGCCACTGATGAGTTTTGCAAATTTGCTGGCATATTGAGTGCAGCTCTTTCACAGCATCATCTTTTAGGATTTGAAAGAGCTCAACTGGAATTCCATCACCTCCACCACCTCCTACACTGGTCCTGCCGCTGCTGCTGCTGCTAAGTCGCTTTAGTCATGTCAGATTCTGTGCGACTCCATAGACGGCAGCCCACCAGGCGCCCCGTCCCTGGGATTCTCCCAGCAAGAACACTGGAGTGGGTTGCCATTGCCTTCTCCAATGCATGAAAGGGAAAAGGGAAAGTGAAGTCACTCAGTCATGTCCGACTCTGTGCAACCCCATGGACTGCAGCCTACCAGGCTCCTCCATCCATGGGATTTTCCAGGCAAGAATACTGGAGTGGGTTGCCAGTGCCTTCTGCAGAACTGAACTGATCTACCTACTATATATTTATCTTTCTATCTAATTATCATTATTATTTCCACCTACAGAGGTAGGAATTGCAATCCAAAGAGTTTAAGTAGATGCCCCGTGTCATCAAAAGTATTAATATATAGGAACACAGCATTCAAAATCAGTACTCTGTGATTTCAAAGTTATGCTCTTTTGAACATAACATTTCATCCAGGTTTGAGCAAGAATGATTTGTTTTCTCTTTAGTCTTGAATGTTGCAACATTTTTTCTTCTTAAATGTTTAATCCCTAAACACTATTTTTTTTTAAATCCCTGGTGGTTATCAGCAAAAAGAGAGAGAGATTGAAATAACAGGTGTATTTCTCTCTTTCTACTTTTATGATGGATTAAAATTTCCTTTAACTTGACAAAACACATCTCAGAGTGATTAAAAGTGTGAGCTGTTGGGTCAGAGGCAGCCTCCTTTCTTACCATTGCTTGGCTATGCATGTCTTTGGGCTCAATACTGAGATTCCCTAGGCTTCTGTTTCCATGTATGTCCAATGGACACATTAATAGCATGGACTTCAGAGGGCTGTGGGGAGAACTACATGAAACAATGAACATAAAGCACCTAATTAAGCCTCTGCATGCAGTTTGTCTCCCATCTAGTTAGGGCTTCCATGGTGGCTCAGTCAGTAAAGAAACCACATGCAGTGCAGGACACAGGGAGTTTGATCCCTGGGTTGGGAGGTTCCCCTAGAGAAGGAAATGGTAACCCACTCCAGTATTCTTGCCTGGGAAATCCCATGGACAGAGGAGCCTGGCGGGCTACAGTCCATAGGGTTGCAAGAGTCAGATACAAATTTGTGACAAAACCACCACCATCCCCATCATCATTTTTACATGTTAACTTACTACAGTTGGCCATAAACCTCTATATCTAAGAAATGCAACTTTTCTAGTATTGATAAGGCCCTATCCACCTACCCTTGCCAAAGTGCAAATGGTAAACATTTTACACAAATTAAATTTTTAAAATTATTTTCACCCATAATATACTGCAGTGAAAACTTTATCCCATTCCCAGAAGTGCTGCTTAGAATGAGGCATAATTAAAATAGGAGAACAATCAACAGCAGGAATGTTAGCATAAAACCAAGGAAATTATTAAGAAACTAAACTGAACAACATCATTAAGAATCACCAGAGGCTTCTATAAATATGTAAGTAGTGTAGGAGTTGAAATAATACAGACGGGAAACACACTATAAAAATATGTTTGTGTCTATAGGCATTGCCTGCCTGAGTCTCTGCAGATTGTATAACTCAAAGGAGCTTCTTCGACGTGCCTGACTTACGACAGTGAATCAAATATTAGATAACATCGAGGTTTGAATTTCAGTAGGTGCTAAAGCACAATCTATATTTGTTCCTGTCCTTAAATGTAGTAGCTGAGCCATTAAAACAACACTTGCCCCACTTTTGAAAAATAAGAACCCTATAAAAATAACCCATGCTTTGTATCCAAAGTTTATACTTCTCTTAAGCCACCAAATTTGATTCATGGAATAAAAAAGTTATAAATCATTATGAACACCAAGAGAAGTCACATTTGAACTATCCTGGTAGGATAATGAGTCCAAGCACTTAACAAAGCCCTACCTCTGGTGTTGGAGTGTTGGAAACTGGGTTAGCTAAGGCAGGGACTCCAGAGAGGCTTTCTGTCTGTATTTCAGCTCCTGATTTTGCTCATGTAAGTTTAAACGGAACCTCCTCTACAGTTCCATGCCAAGTTTGCCCTCCAATCTGCAACTTAGAGGAGTAGTCTCTTAGTAGCGGCTGTGTCTAGAAAGTAACATCTTGGATGTGATCTCAAGTACAGGAAAATGTTTAGCCAGGAAAAACTTAGTACATAAATTTGCATAGAGAGGAGCCTTAAGGCTGGAAAAACATCGCTGTGTTTGAAGGTGACTGCAAGGGTGGCAACGGGGGAATTTTAAAATGATGTAAAGATGAAGATGCAATGGGCCACAGAGCAAAGAATCCAGGTTTTAATCTACAAGCAATGAGGAGACATTGACAGATTGTGGCCAAGGGAGTGATTGAATGTGTAAACTGTGATTCATAAGAAGCATTTTGGCTGTTGTATGAGAAATGATCAGAATGGACAAAGAATGCGTGGCCAACAATATAGCTAAAGAGGCTACTATGGTGACAGGAAGTGGTGGCAAAGAACCTGTGTGCCAGTGCAGGAGATGTAAGAGACTCAGGTTCAATCCCTGGGTCAGGAAGATTCCTGGGAGGAGGGCATGGTAACCAACTCTAGTATTCTTGCCTGGAGAATCCTATAGACAGAGGAGGCTGGTGGGCTATAGTTCATAGGGTGGCAAAGATTCGGACACAACTGAAGCGATTTAGCATGCATGCATGGTGGTCTGAACCCAGAGGATGAAAGTGTAGATGGAGAAAAATAGACAGCTTCTAGCTCTGTTCTGGTGGTAGACTCAAAGATTCTTGCTGATACTCAGTCAAAAAAAGGAATGAAATCGGATCACTTGTAGAGATGTGGTTGGACCTAGAATCTGTCATACAGAAGCTAAGTCAGAAAGAGAGTATGTGTGGAATCTAGACAAATGGTACCAATGAACCTATTTCCAGGGAGGGAATAGAGAAACAGATGTAGAGAATGGACATGGGAGAGTGGGATGAATTGGGAGATTAGGATTGACATAGACACACCATCATGTGTAAAATAGATAGTCAAAGCTATGACTTTTTCAGTAGCCATGTACAGATGTGAAAGCTGGACCATAAAGGAGGCTGAGTGCCAAAAAATCGATGTTGTTGAATTGTGGTGCTAGAGAAGATGCTTCAGTCACTCGGACAGCAAGGAGATTAAACCAGTCAAAAGGAAATCAACCCTGAATATCCATTGGAAGGACTGATGCTGAAGCTCCAATACTTTGTGCAAAGGGCTGACTCGTTGGGAAGGATCCCTGATGCTGGGAAAGACTGAAGGCAAAAAGAGGAGGGGGCTGCAGAGTTTGGTCTGATGTTGGGAGCCGTTCTGGATCTACTGCCGGATGACAAAGTCACGGCACCACTCAAGAAGAAACTGCAAAGCGGTTTCTCTCCAGGATCGGAACCTTCCCTCCTTCCTGTTTCCATGCTTTTGTTGTGGCTAGCTGTGTTTCATTCTTTGATGGCTGGAGTTGTAGGGGCTTCCATGATGAGGTTACGAGAGTCCAGGGAAAAGAAAAATGATCCCTTGCCCCAGAGAAACATTCCAAAAATGATTAAACCTACTGGGGCCCCTGGCTGGTGGGTCTCTAACTCTCAGCCAGGAAATAAGGCCATGTTCATTTGGAAAACAAGCCCTAAGCCTATTGTGACCCGGCCTCATGAGGAGATTATTATTGATGACGGAAAAACTTGGGTCATGTATCAGGGAAAATTACAGAAACTAAGCCAATTGCTTTTTCCCCTCAGAATCTAAGCATAAACGGAAAAGAAATATATGAATTGTATTGTAAATGGTTTCAAGGTAAACTGCAAAAGACTTGTCCCTGCCAGAAATAGTCTTGTGGTATGTGGGTAAATGGTAAACAAACCACCACTGACAATGGTTGTACTATGAGGAACTCTTGACCTTAGATGCCGCTATAGTACTTATTCACTGAAGCAAGACACTGTATTCGCTGCAGTAGCAGGTTGTACAGATTAAGTAGATGGAACAATATGATTCATAGACTATGTTTTAGCATAATAAAAATAGGTTTTGGGGTAAACATGTAACCAAAATGTAACAAAGGACTAGGAAAAAATTTTAACACATCTTAGAATCAGGGGATGTTGATATGAACAGAAAAATATTGTAAAAGTCATGACGTAGAAGAACATGTGCTATGTAAGTAGAAGCTGAAAGCAATAAAGATTATGGTCCTTGGGCCATCAAAAAAAACTCTTTCTTTCTTTCCTCTTGCCAACGCTGTTCATCCCTTGGGTACTCCTGGACCAGCTGGAGCAGGGCTCTGGCAGTTTGATAGCATCACTTACTCAATGGACATGAATTTAAGCAAACTCTGAGAGATAGTGAAGGACAGGGGATCCTGGCATGCTGCAGTCCATGGTGTCACAGAGAGTGGGACATGACTTAGCGACTGAACAAGTGGGAACTTGCTGTAAAGCACAGGGAGCTTAGCCCAGTGCTCTGTGATGACCTAGAGGGGTGGGTTGTGGTTAGGGTGGGAGGGAGGTTCAAGAGGGAGGGGATATATGTATATAAAGCTGATTCACTTTGTTGTACAGCAGAAATTAACGCAACATTGAAAAACAATTTTACTCCAAAAAAAAAAAAAGTTATAAAATAAAATAGAAAACCAAGAAAAAATAAAAGCCTTGCTGATAAATGAGATGTAAATTGTAGGTACCTACAAAAGGGAAGTTGTCAAGAATTTCAGTCTCTTGCTTGAGTGGTAATAAAGAACTTTCACTGGAATGGGTAAAATACCAGGATAAGGAATCAAAAGTTCAATGGGGAATTGCTAATCAGTGTGCATAGAAGTTCAGTTATGCAAGATGAGTAAGTTCTAGAGATCTGTACAACAGTGTGCCTGTACTTAACAATACTGTATTGTGAGCTTAAATTGTTGTTAAGAGAGTAGATCTCATGTTAGGTGTTCTCACCACAATAGTATTTTTAAAAAAGAAGGAAAAAAAAAAGATTTCAATGCATAGCATGTTCATTTGACTTGTATATGAAGCATTCAAGTAGAGATTTCTAGTAGGCCATAAGTTGTAAGAGTTTGTAGGTTAGACAAGACCGTTACTGTCTTTGTCACCTGTGTAGGTTGCTCCATTATAAGCAGTTCTTTGTAGGCTTTTCCTAACCTAAGTGTTTTCCTAGGTTCAAAGAAAGACAGCCACTATTAGAAGGTACATTTCTTAAAATTCAAATAACCAGATGACCTTTACAATGAAAAGATTTTGCTAAGACCTTGATGACAAGCTGTGTACGCTGCTTTGCAATAGCCATGAAAATAAAGTTCAGAAGTAAAACACCAGAGATGATCTGTCTTTGGATCCTGAGCATTAGGAAGCTGTGCTGTTCTTGACTCTTCAGGAGTTATCATCATCTTGGCCAAATTTCAACCCACTGAGCTTTCTGAGTCAAAAATAAATTCCCATTTGTAACAGGGTATATATAGCACAGGACTAGAGAAACTATCAGAATGCTGACAGTAGAAAAAACACTCCCTCCTTTCCTATAGGCCTAATGAGGGCTGAGCTGAGCTTAAGCTTTTGAGAGCCAAGCTAATTAGACAGCAGGGTTTCAAGAGACCTCTGAAGCATGACCCCACCTAAACTGCTTATCTTCAAGCAGAGGGTGATAGCACAATGATTCGTGAGATGAAGCCATTTCTGATCAAAAGGGTCTTTTCTTCTGACACCTTCTGCCCGGTGCAAGTGAGTTGCTCCCAAGTTTCAGCTCCAGAAGGTGAGACTC
This sequence comes from Okapia johnstoni, assembly GCA_024291935.2. Taxonomy (NCBI): domain Eukaryota; kingdom Metazoa; phylum Chordata; class Mammalia; order Artiodactyla; family Giraffidae; genus Okapia; species Okapia johnstoni. The sequence goes on along the minus strand of CM044325.1, from coordinate 8,309,166 downwards.
TGCCACACTGCAGTAGAAAAGTCTACAGTAATTGATTCCAACTCTTGCAGCCACAAAAATTGCTTTGCTAAGCAAAAGCATTTATGGATTTGGCCACATTTCATTGTTTGCTGCCTTGATTTATTACAAATGCATTTTCCTCTCTGTTTTCCAAGATAGAGTGGCTGGAATTGATATGGAAATGCTTTCAGCAATGCATTAAAGAAAAAGAAAAATTTCTCTGTAGGACCCATTTAAAAATTGCATTAATTTTTCCCCTTTATTTAGCAGTAAAGTCATTTTGCTGCAGAAAAATTTTGGAAACATAAAGAAAAAGTGAAAATTATTCATAATCATACAAATAACTGTCAAATTACTATTTTAGAATTTTTTATAAAACTTCTCTTTCTAAAAATATAAATATTAGTTTCTAATAAAATTATAATCAGATAATTTTGATATGCTGCTTTTTCCCATGTTATTTAAAACACTTCAAAAATGTGATTATTTTTTAAGGTCTGCAAAATAATCAAGTAAATGTATAATGGTTTATTAAATAATCCACTATAATCTAATATTTGTTTATTAAGGGCTTTTCAAAAATAAATTTCTGTCCTTATGTACTCACACTTCAATAATCCATTATTTATTCAAGAATGATTGATTCCAAAATTTCTGTTAAGAATATAAGAGAAAAAAGAGAAATCCCGACATCTAGACTTATATCAGTATAATATAAATGTATACTTTGGAATCTGTTATATATCAAAAAGTTACCAAGCTTAAAGATAGTGGGCTCATTCATATCCTTCTCCTCGATTCATTTTACTGGATCAACTAAGCTAAGGTTTCTATAGAAAATTTTCCATGGACTATAAAAATGGCTAGATGAAATGCTCATCTAATGGTAGGCTCATATGATTCATAAATATATTAAGGTCTTTGTCTCATAGGTTTTTGTACTGCAACTGGTAATAGCAAATAACTCATACTTATCTTTTAGAAATAAAGTTTTATTTCTCCCTTCAATTATCCATTTGCATCAATCTATAAAGTTTCACTCTTGAGATTTTCCTGGTGATCTAGTAGCTAAGAATCCATGCTTTCAATGCAAGGGTCTTGGGTTTGATCCCTGGTCAAGGAACTAGATCCAACGTGCCCCAACTAGGAGTTCACATGTAGCAACTAAAGATATCACATGCTGCAACCAAACCTGGCACAGCCATACAAGTAAATAGTATAAATATTTTAAATTTTTCAATCTTTATCTATTTTCATGTTAACATGATAATAGGATCAAGGACTTTCTTGTTCCTAACATGATAACTTTTGATCCTAGTCCACGTGGGGCTAGGAGTGGCACTAACTCACAAACCAGTTCTCGGTCTTGGACACCTCATTTTATGTTTAGTCTGAAACACCCAAGATCCTGTCTCCCTCACCTGCTTTCTTTTCACTTTCTGATTTCTGTCACATACATAGAGAAAACTCCTTTCTTCTATATGATTGGAAATTCTGGAATAAGTGTGCAATTTTCATGCCATGTTTAGGAGGTGAGATATGAAAACATGAGATTTCTCATTTTAGTCTGGTCTTTTAAGATGTGTATGAGGCTATAAACTTACTGACATAATAAAGTGATAAATCTGATGAATGTGTAAATGTTCACAACTTTCTCTCCCCTCCCTTTTACCTGCTGAAGATAATCATATCTTTTCTTTCTAAGAGGATTTTGGTTTTGTACCATGGTTTAGGTAACTTTATAATGTGGAAATTAGAAATAACAGAAATGGAATATGACAATAAAGATTGAAATCAAGATACATTGAAAGCTGAAGGAAAGAGGGATAAGAGAAAAGTGTCCTTTTTAGTGTTAAAAGAATTAGTGATTGGAATTGAAAATGAAGAAAAGAAAATTTGTAGAAGCTCAATGGTGGATATGAAGAGAGATAGGGAAAGAAGGTGTTTTAAAATATGCTTAGAAGAACACAAATTCATTATCTTCCAGTTGCTGAGGGTCAGGTGTCTAGGTATGGCGCAGGGTCTCACCAGCTGAAATCAAGGTGTTGACAACTACTGTGATCTCATCTGATGGCGGGGGTCCTCCTCCAAGTTCACTGGTTGTTGGTGGGATTCAGTTTTCTGTGGACATGAGTCTGAAGTCCGCATTTTCTTTCGGGTTGGTACGGTGACTGCTCTTAGGTCCCAGAGGCTAGCTGGCCTCAGGTCCTTGCCATGGAAAGCTCTCTCATGGCTATTCACTATTTCAAAGTAATCAAGAGTCTCTTCTGCTTGAATCTCTCTGACTTCTTTTAAGGATTCACATGATTAGGTCAGGCCCACCTACACTAATCTCTATAATTTATTTTGTAAAGAATTGGTTTGGAGTATAGTAGCTTTCCAATGTTGTGTTAGTTTCTGCTGTACAGCAAAGCGAATCAGCTGTATGTACACATATGTCTCCTCTTTTTTGGAGTTCCTTCCCATTTCGGTCATCACAGAGCACTGAGCAGAGGTCCCTGTGCTAGACAGTAGGTTCTCATCATTTACCTGTTTTATACATGGGGCTTCCCTCATAGCTGAGTTGGTAAATCATCTGCCTGCAATGCAGGAGACCCGGGTTCAATTCCTGGGTCAGGAAGATCCCCTGGAGAAGGAAATGGCAACCCACTCCAGTATTCTTGCCTGGAGAATCCCATGGACAGAGGAGCCCGACAGGCTACAGTCCATGGGATCGCAAGAGTTGGACACGACTTAGCGACTAAACCACCACCAGTGTATACATGTCAAAAAAAAGGGAAAGAGAGAGAGAATGTGGGTCCCCCAAATATAGAAAACTGACAGTATATATGGTCAGTAAACTTTGACCAAGGGCACTCAGCAACACTCAGGATGAAACACAGGCACTGACCTTCTGTCTCTGAGTCCCAGAGACAGGCATCAGGGAAGTCGAGCTTCCCATGTGTTAAAGCTCAGCCACCCCCACCCATCCTGTGCAGCTGGCTCTTGCTTTTCTACGGGCATCTTCTAATGATTGCAGTAATCTCTGCAATCCTCCTTTCCTCTGCATCAGCCCTTTGGCCATGTAACTCAGCAGTGCACAAGCCCCCACCCTGTTGAGTCCTGTGACTTGCTTTGCCTGTGGGATGACAGCAAATGTGATGCAGGTGGCGGCTGCAGTGGCCAGGCTTTCCCTGCTGCTGTTTCTGCTATGGCCACATGAGGTCACATGCAGCTGGCCTGCCCGAAGTTGAGCCATGAGAAGTTGGATTGAGTTGCCCAGTCAACGAGGCAAGGTCTTGGTGTACCAGCTGGAAGCCAGTTGACCTCTAGACATGGGAGTGAGCACAGCCAACATTATTGAAGCTGCCCCCACCAGACTTCAGTATTAGGAGAAAGCCCTGCCTACAAGAGCTTGACTGCACAGGGTTACCTGGATGATTCTTGTTTGTGCCATTAAAATCATGTGGTTTTTCATCGCCCAGCATTATTGCATCAAAAGAAAATGAATGCAGTTTTCCCCCTTCCCTCGATAGCTTTAAACTCCCCATTTCCTGGAGCTCTTTGCCCACAACCCTAAAGCACATTCAACTCTTCTCCTCATTCTATGCATTGATGCTACATCTTCCTTCAACTTCATTTTACCTCCAAGTATGGTCTCCCTCTGCTTTCATTGCTGGCTGAGAGATTCCAAAGCCCAGAGCAGAATTAGTGCCTATTCCAGGAGATCAAACCAGCCTGAAAGAGCAGAAAGTAAAGCAGACGCTGGAGGAGCAGAGACACTTCCGTGAGAGTCTTGGATTTTGTGCAACCAGCAGATCACAAACATTTTTAATAAAATCAGTTCAGCTCAGTCGCTCAGTTGTGTCCAACTCTTTGCAACCCCATGGACTGCAGCACGCCAGGCCTCCCCGTTCATCACCAACTCCTGGAGTTTACCCAAACTCATGTCCATTGAGTCGGTGAGGCCATTCAGCCATCTCATCCTCTGTTGTACCCTTCTCTTCCCGCCTTCATTTTTTCCCAGCATCAGGGTCTTTTCCAATGAGTCAGTTCTTCACATCAAAGTATATGGCCAAAGTGTTGGAGTTTCAGCCTCAACATCAGTCCTTCCAATGAATATTCAGGACTGATTTCCTTTAGGATGGACTGGTTGGATCTCCTTGCAGTCCAAGGGACTCTCAAGAGTCTTCTCCAACACCACAGTTCAAAAGCATCAATTCTTCAGCACTCAGCTTTCTTTATAGTCCAACTCTCACATCCATACATAACTACTGGAAAAACCATAGCCTTGGCTATGGTTGGCAGAGTAATGTCTCTGCTTTTTAATATGCTGTCTAGGTTGGTCATAGCTTTTCTTCCAAGGAGCAAGCGTCCTTTAACTTCATGGTTTCAGTCACCATCTTCAGTGATTTTGGAGCCCCCCAAAATAAAGTCTGCCACTGTTTCCACTGTTTCCTCATCTATGAGTGCATTTAAAAACAGATAAGTAAACATATACTTAAGAACAGGGTTTCTTGAATTTGGCATTGTTAACATTTTGGACTGATGATCCTTTGCTGTGGGGGCCTGTCACATTGTAACGATACTCAGAAGCATGCCAGTAGCAGCCTTCCATTCATAACAACAAAGATGTTTACAGTCACTACCAAATATTTGCTGAGGGGGGAGATTTTCCACAACAGAGAGCCGCTGCTTCAAAATGCCCATCCCCTCTCTCCCTGCCCATTACCACCACCAACCCACCTCCCCCAGTTATAGTCAGCCATAGGTATATACTGGATTGCTCTTCCTTCAACCTGAGTCTGCACAAAAAGTGGGCTTTATTGGGTGCCATCTGTAAGTAGTTAGGATTTCCAGATTGATAAGCTGACATATAATATGTATCACTGTGTTTACTACTATCACGTTATGTATCACCTGGACAAGCAGGAGATAAAACAAGGGTAGCGGGGTTGCAGATTAGGAGATGTTGGTTTCAGTCCTGAATTTATCAAAGATTGGGAGAAATAGCTGTATTTACAGGTTTTGACATCTCTAAAATTCGGTAAGCACCAAAGTTCCTTTTCAGATATGGCATTCAGCAATTTCATTATGCACTAGTTCTGTTACAAATACCTTTGACACAATGGAACTATTTTCCCAGTGATGCATAAGTGAGGTTAGGAAATTTCTAGATAGTAAAGAAATGTCTATGGTAGGAAATTCAAGCATTGGGAAGCACTATGAGGGACAGGAAATCACAAAGTGGAGAGAGTGCTTACAAACCCTTCAGGTTTGAGGGCTGTAATCTCTTGATTCTCGGATCTCTTCTCACTTTCATCTTAGCAGAACTTGTTGACTCAGTCTGTTGTACATTCCTTTTCTTACATCAACATACCTCAAATTTGACCATGAATCTCACAGTAAAATAAGCTTCATTCTGTTGGTTTTCTGGTGGAGCACTTATATTTCTGTAAAACAGATGATACGCTGATGCACCTATTTTGCAAGGAAGGAACGGGAGTGCAGATGTAGAGAATGGACTTGCGGACACTGTGGGGGAAGGAGAGAGCGGGCCGAACGGAGAAAGTAGCATTAATGTATACACACTAGCATGCGTAAAATATAATAGATAGCTAGAGGGAAGTCGTTATGTAACTCAAGGAGTTCTGGCGCTCTGTGATGAGCTGGAGGGGTAGGATGGACGGGCGAGGGGAGGGAGGCTCCAGAGGGAGAGGATTTTTATATAATTATGGCTGATTCACTTTGTTATAAGGTAGAAACCAATACAACATTTTAAAGCAATTTTCCTTCAGTTAAAAAAAAAGAAAAGAAAAGATATGTATTATGTACATTGGTACTGGGAAATTGCACTGGGGTTAAAGAAAAAGCAGAGGGGATTTTTCAGCCCCTTTATAAATATAATTAGGATTCGAGCTTTAAGAGCTATGATACAATTAAAATAAAGAAATTAATTTAAAAAGTAGAAAAAATAAAATTGAAAAAAAAATAAATAAAGCTATGAATGCCCTTGTTCTCCTCTTCACTTGTCACCAAAGGATGGCAGCAGATTTAACAACTAGGCCGAAAACTTCAAGAGCATTTTAAAAGCTACTTTGTTATTCAAGGATTTGGGGCAAGAATCCCTGTGCACTTGCAATATCAGGGAGAAAGATGGACTGAAGTCCTAGAAGATGGGTGTTGTGGCATGTCACTGTAAAATCCAAGACCCTATTCCATTTAGACATCTTGTTTGAAAGCTTTCTTATATCATGAAAAAAACATGTTTCCTATCCATTAGTTGTCTGTCAATGGAAAATGTTAAATCTGGATGCTGTTCTGACCCTCGTTTGGTCTTCCTAGAACTACTTCAGTTAGCAGAAGGAGGCCGGGAACAACTCAGAACTTCTCTATAATTTCAGATATAGAAAAGTCAGAAAACTCTTCAAAACTATCTCATGATTTAGAAAGTGATCCAATTCAAAGCATTTTTTAACTTTAAAATAATTTTACTTTTATAGTTTTTCCTCCTTTTTAAACATGTAGAGGGATATTTTATAATTTTTTCAAAAGTACTGATTCAAAGGAATAATTATTATTTTTAATGTTGGAGCATTAGTGAGTCAGAGCTTTGTAATCATTCATGGAATAGCACAGGATTAGCAAGATATGAATTTAGCAGGGCATTAAGCAGAAAGGCTAATAATTTGCCAGGGTTGAATGAATCCTGAATCTTTCTGGAGGTTGAAAAATATTTGATTAACTCATTTTTGAAAAATTATTTTTAGCTCTTGCTGATGTTTCCCAAGTAGAAGAATTAAGATTAAGTTATAAGCCAGAATCTTCTACTTCAGGAATTCTATTTTGTTATCCTGTTAACTAGGTACCTAGGATTCTACATAGCAAACCTCTCCTGTTGGAAAGGTTTGGGTACAAATAGTAAATGCTCTAAATCCCAATGATTAAAGTATCTAAGATGAATATCGAGGTAGACAGACTGAGGTGAGAAATGATGGACAAAATACTTATTTCTTTTCTTTTCCAAAATGGAAATAAATTATTTACTCATATAATGTAAAATATTTCATGTTTATGGTAAATAATTACTTCACAACAGAATAATAAAATCAGGGATGTAAAATGTAAAAATTGCCTGTATTCGTTACATAAAGATAGCAATGCTGAAGTTAGTGTATATAAATTCATACTAGCAAATATTAATTAAAAAAGAAAATGAGGGTCTGAATATGCATTCTCAGTGAGTACCTGCATTTTTTAACTTAATAACTTTCATAAATTCTTTACAATGTTTATATAGGTCTGTATTTTTTATTTTTAAATCCCAGAATACTTATCCATTGAATAGATACATAAGAATATTGCATAGTGGTTAAGAACATGAACTATGGAGTCAGATAAACCTGGATATGAGTCCAGGCTCTGCTAACTAGGAGACAAGTATTCTTGACATTTAGCCGACTCCCCTCCAAATCATAGTTTGTTCTATTTTTTTTCTCAAAGGAAGATAATGGATATAATAATAATATTTAATTTGTAGGCTGTTGATTATGAGAATGAAATGAGGTTTTTTTTTAAAGTGCCTTGAATCGTATGCACAATATTTATCACAATGCTTAGGTTCAATGAATGTTAGATGTTATCACTGTGATAATTTATTGAGCCAAGCATCTAAAACTTAACGTCTGGAATGTTTTCTATGCCCTCTATTATTTCTAAAACCTAGAATAATCCTGTGAAACCAAACTTATGAACTTGTCTGATTATAATTTTTTTTTTTTTTTTTTGGATTTTGATTCCCCTGGGAAATGTCCCCCATCCAAAAAGGTAGACCAATATGAAACCCTATTAGCACTGTACAGGAAATAAAGCTTTGTTTTATCCCATTTGAACAGTTAAAGATTTTTCTCAACTACATAGATGAGAAAAATCTTCAAACCATGTGAAAAACAATTTTAAGCCATTAAAATACTCTTCTAATAGCCTTAAAAGATTATGATATGTCTTTTTAAAATATGTTAAGATACAATGAAAGCCATGCTCCTTGCTAAACAATTTCCAGAGAAGCAGACATTTTATTAATATATTCTCCAAATGATCATCTCTGCAACTCCACAGTGCAACTTTTAGTTCTGCTATGAAATTAACTATGTTAACTCTAAACTTTAAGAAAAATGATTTCTTTCAAGTGTCTATGAATATTGCAGTGGCCCAGGTTCTACAAGCAGAAAGAGTACAGGCTTTAGGATTATATAAAACTAGGCTCTGATTCCCATCTACCATGTTTAACAAAGGACTAGGAGAGAACTGGAATGGGCAGGCCCGTGGAGACATGTTAAGTTAGGGAGAAGCAGTTTCACAAAGAAAGAGAAGTTCTGCTAAATGGAAAAGAGAGGAGGACTACTGATCAAGCCAATGTGAAGAAATGCTTATTTGAGCACTATTTTCCCCACATAGAAAGGAGTAAATGAAGTATCTGAGAGGTTTCATTATGCTGTTAAACTTTTCACAACTAATACATACATGATACAGTGCTCAGCCTTCTTTATGGTCCAACTCTCACATCCATACATGACTACTGGAAAAATCATAGCTTTGACTATACAGACGTTTGTCAGCAAAGTGATGTCTTTGCTTTTTGATACGCTGTCTAAATTTGCGATAGCTTTTCTTCCAAGGAGCCAGCATCTTTTAATTTCATGACTGCAGTCACCATCTGCAGTGACTTTGGAGACTAAGAAAACAAAATCTGTCACGGTCTGAACTTTTTCTCCTTCTATTTGCCATGAAGTGTTGGGACTAGATGTCATGATCTTAGTTTGGTAAGCAAATTCAGATCTTACCTTCCCTTTTATCGGTTCTTAACTGTACAACAATTAAACCTTTACTACTTGAATATTGTATCCTGTCAATATTTATGAAAGATATTGTGCAGAAAAGAGGCCAGACTTAAATAATGGTATAAAAACAAAAATCAAAAACTGACACCAAAGGGAAGGAGTGTGGTATAATGAAATTCCCTTGGAATAACAGGATTGCCATTAATTAGCTGAGTGACCTCAGAAAATCTCACTTAACCTCCATAGCTTCTAATTATAAAATGAGAGAATTAGAAAATGATCCCTTCTGGTTCTAACATTTAATGATACTATGATTTCATGAAATAATAAATATTGTGGAATGTCCAACCTTCTGGATCATTGGGTGGTTGGCATTTGTCTTACTATTCAGATAGCAGACAAGACAGCCTTATATTTCCATGTATTCCTAAGGCAATTCAGGGTATATGTAGAAAGGAAACTGGGTGTGGCCTGGAGTCTTAGGTGGGAATTTTTGATGACTTTGGACAAATCTTTTCTGTCTCTGGTACTTTGTTTCCTCATTTGCAACATAATGGGCTTGGATAAAAACAGTGGTCTCTATTAATAAACAGTGGTCTCCATAAACCATTATGGAAAAACTCAAATGAACTTTTTGGCCAACCCAATATTTCAACCAAAGAACCCTTTTCCAAATGAAAATGTTAAGTAGGTACTGCAGATTGCTCCTGTCCTAATGGGAGAGAAGGGTAAGGACCTCACTCAGCCCCTTTCTGGCTCCTATGGTCTCAGGCATCTCACAGGCACTAGGTCCTCTCAGAAACACACTTTTACAAATCTAGAGTCCTTTCAATTATATAATTCTGTGGTTTCATGAGTTAGAAAGACAAACAAAAAAGCTAATTTGGCTCATTTCTTTCTTGGTTTCTCTATAAGATTAAGGCAGTCCACAAAATTTTTCAATGTGACATTATTTCTCAAAATTGAGCTTATATTGCTTCTGTCTTTATGGGAAGGCCGAAGAATGTCTCATTACATACTTGAATATTGTGAACCAAAGTTTTCAAGCTTTAATAATTGAAGACTGTTTTTGATCTTTTCTACTTTTTTAAAAAATTCTTTTTTACGCCAAACATTCTTACCTAGAGGTCTTTTTTGGAGTAAATGAAATATGATGCTATATGTAAGGTAAACAAAGATTCCAGTTTCCCAGGAACCTGAAAATCCCTTATTTGAGGGAACTCCTTAGTCCTAAGCAGAAAACAAGAGCCTGTCATCATTATAGCCGTCATCTTGTTGAGAAAAGAGAGTCGTTTTTTTTTTTTTTTAATTGACAGCTTTTTTAAATTCTAAAAGGATGAATGAGTAGGCAAAGAAAAGACACATTTAGGGACTTCCTTGGCAGTCCACTGATTAAAACTCTGTGCTTCCACTGCAGGGGGTGTGAGTTTGATTCCTGGTTCAGTTCAGTTTAGTCTCTCAGTCATGTCTGACTCTTTGTAACCCCATGGACTGCAGCACGCCAGGCCTCCCTGTCCATCACCAACTCCCAGAGCTTGCTTAAACTCATGTCCATCAATTCAGTGATGCCATCTAACCATCTCATCCTGTGCCATCCCCTTCTCCTCCTGCCCTCAATCTTTCCCAGCATCAGGGTCATTTCCAGTAAGCTGACTCTTTGCATTAGGTGGCCAAAGTATTGGAACTTCAGCTTCAGCATGAGTCCTTCCAATGAAAATTCCTGAATGAGGAACTAAGATCCCTCATGCCCCTGTGGTGTGGCCCAAAAAGTAAAAACAAAACAAACAAAAGAAGCATCTACACTCTGATTGTTGAACCCGGCACACTGACCCCATCTGCATGCACCATCCTGCTGAGCCTCTACAGCTCCATCATCTGGGCTCCAGGCTCCCCTTAGGGCATCCGGAGCTGTCACAGTTCACGACTGAAGGCTGGTTGCTCCTCTTCCTAAGACCACTGCACTTCTGCGGTCCTGTCCTGTACTCCAGTCCAGGCAGAACTGGAAGTCTGCACCAATTTTCTATTGCTGCTGTAACAGATTATGACAAATGTTGTGGCTTAAAACAGCACAAACGTGCTATATTGCAGTCTAGAGATCAGACATTTTTCATAGGTATCACTGAGCCAAAAGCAAAAGGTTGGCAGAGCCGCATTTCCCAGAGGTTCTGGGTGGGGGCTGGGGGTGGAAATCTGTTCCCTCATCCTCTCCACTTCTAGAGAAGTGCATTCCCTGGTTCTGGGGGCCTTTCCTTCATCTACAGAGTCAGCGATGTTGCTTCTCTCTTCCAGAGTCATATGTTCCTCTTATTCCTTTCTACCTCTCTTCCCCATCTACGGACCCTCCTGGTTATGTTGAGCACACCCAGGTTATCTGGGATAAAACTCTTATTTTAAGATCAACTGATTAGCAACCTAATCCCATCTGAAACCTTAATTCCTCTAGCTGTACAGTGTAACTATTCACAGGCTCACAGGATTAAGATGTGGGCATTTAAGATGACGGGTGGGGAACCACTATTCTGTCTGCCACAAAGCCTCAAACTTTCTAGTGCTCTTTTGTTGAGATAGGAACCATGGGTTACTGTTATTACCAAGACTAATCCATGACAGGTGATACATATTTAGGGGAACTACATAATTTATCATTCAAATCAGGATACTTTTGTGTGTGAAAGAGGTACCCAGTAATTCCCACAGAAAGACAGACATAAATTGTTCTAGTCCATGCAAAGAATGCCTGCTGATGTTGCATACTACGTATTTCACAAAGTTTTTTTTTTTAAGTTGATATAGACCTTTTATTGAATGTTCAGTTATATGCTAAGTGATTTATGAATCCAAAATATACAATCAAGTTAGGTAGAGATGATTCCTGCATGCAGTACTGTGAGTGAGCTAAAGTTTCAGATACACACCCACTCCAGTATTCTCTCTTGAAAACTCCCATGGACAGAGGAGCTGGGCGAGCTATAGTCTAAAGGGTCTGAAAGAGTCGGACATAACTGAGCAACTAAGCACATAGTCTATAAAGCATAATTTAGAGAGTATCAGTGGAAGCTGATGTTTAGTGGATGTCACATGGAGGAGACGGAATCCAGAAAATAAGAAAACAATGCTGCAGAAAGTTAAGTAAAAGTGCTCATAACTTCTTGTAAATTAAATTCACATTCCTATATTTTCTTCTAGACTTCTTCAAATGCGTAAATATTACAAAGCTGGCACTATTTTCTATGCTGCTTCTTTTACTTAAAATACAAGCAAGTCTTCATCTTCCATCATTATTTTCCTATTATTTGAAAAATTTTCATAGTTTCTAATTAAGTGATATTGATGTTAACTTCCAAGATTTGTCAAGCATAAACAATATTGTCATGAGAAACATCTGAACTGTGGTTCATTTTCTCTTGGCATGTGTGGTCAGTCATGAGAAAAGCCCTCTTTTCTTACAGATTATGAATATATTATTAATCCAATCCTAGGAGTGGGAAGATGGGTGTGATTTAGGTAAGCTGAAGGGAAAGAACCAGGAAAAAACAAAAACATTCCAGATGATACCATACATAACTCTATTTGCTCAGACTCTTTGCGACCCCATGGACCATAGCCTGCCAGAATCCTCTGTCCATGGGGATTGTCCAGGCAAGAATATTGGAATGGGTTGCCATGCCCTCCTCCAGGGAATCTTCTCAACTCAGGGATCAAACCCAGGTCTCCCATATTGCAGGCAGATTCTTTTTCATCTGAGCCACCAGGGAAGTCCACACAACTCTATAATAACCGAGTAATAGCTCCCCAAAGATGTTTTATGTTCAAATGCCCAGACCTTATAACACCTTACATAACAAAAGGAACTTTGCAGATGAGATTAAGAATCAAGATTAAGCATCCTGACATGGTAAGATTACCCGGATTTTCTATTTGAGTTCAACATAATCACAAGCCTCCTTATGAAGGATGCAGGAGAGTTTCAGAGTCAGAGGATGTGATGTGAAGACAGAAGCAATCAGTGAAGAAGATGTGACAATACGATGCTGCTGGCCTTGAAGGTGGGGTAAAGGGCCACAAGCCAAGGAATGCACTTGCCCTCTAGAAGCTGCCAAGTCAAGGAAATAAATTCTCCCTACAGCCCTGTTGACATCTTTGCATTAGCCCAATGAGACTGATCTTGAATTTAAGACATCTAAACTGTAAGTTAATAGATTTGTGTTGTTTCAAGTCGCTGTTTGTTATATTTTCCTTCACCCTGTCTTTACTGTCTCTGTATTCACTTCCCCAAGATGAATATTATAATAGTTAAGCATGAGCTTTGGAGCTATAGCGAGCTTAGCATAAGTTGTTCAACTGTCAATTACTAATTATATGGATTTAACTATATAAATTTTCAATAAATGCCAAATCTCAACCTTTGGGAGTGTGTACAAGTGTTCATTCATTCATTCATTTGTTGTATATTGGCTCTCTGCCCCAGTGTAGGGACTTTAAAAAAGTACTCAGGCTGCAGCGGAGCATAAAAGACATGTACTCTGCCCCTGTGGGACATATATTCTGTTTTTTTCCTTATTCACTGAACATTAGTCTGGTTTTCAGTATTTTCTGAAAAAGCTCAACTTCCTGAAATCACTGCGCTAGCCTGAAGTATGAGGCTCTTTGAAGAGGAGTTCTATTTGTGGCTTGGGGAGCCCTCATGGTGATGAGCCACGTTAGGTAGCAGAAGTGCCACTGCTCTGTCACTACAGCTGTGCACCTCCCCCCGGCACCAGGCTAATGACATATTCCAGAAAATGACTCAGAAGATTCCTCATTTACGATGTAGTCCCAGAAATATTTCCCTTTGCTTGTGACCGTGGGTTCATGGTACTCACCTAAGAACTAAATAATGAACCATTCTGTTACATGACAGTTGGAAAAGCACAGAGGTATTTATTTTCACTGTGCATAGAACTGAAAACTGTAGTGATTGGGCTACCTAAGAAGATCATACTGTTATAATGAAAGGCGGCTCAACTGGTAGGGGGTGTAATGAATGTAAGCCTAAAGTAAATGAATCATTAGAAAATGTACACTCCATCTCCACAATGAGTCTATTTTGCTAAAATAATCTCTGGCGTGATGTTGTCCTCTCTTGGTTTTCCCCTACTGTGAATCTATCCATGATTCCAACATCACAAATCTTGTCCCCTGAGGACAGATCCATAATGAGAGTGAAGGGTTTGATTATTTGCCTTTAATAACTCTGCCTCCCAAATCCTACTTAAGGCAGCAGAGATTCTATATTGAAGAACCTGCCAGAATTACTGGAGGATCAATCACAATTGGCAATTAATCATAATCACGGCTGGTAATCATAGCTGCAATTACCAATTGATTAATTGGGACAGCTCTCGAAATGTCAGTAGAAATTTAATATCATATTAGATTCAGCCCAATAACCATAAACTTCTACAATTATTTTCCAGCTTACCATTATTTATGTCATATTTCTTCCTATTATTAGTGGCTATATTTATTTATCATTTTATTTGAACAGGCTGAACTCTCTCATTGTCTTCTTCATGTTAGGAATCTATTAAAATATGTTTCAGTCCTGGCATTAAATAAATCTAGTGTTAGTACCAAGCAAATATTTGCAATTTTAGGACATCTATTTACATTGCTTTTTAGGTCAAGAACTTTTTTTTCCAAAAACTGTGATGCATATTGAATATCGAAAACTGGATAATACTGGTACATTGGATTTATGTGTGCAAAGCTTCATCTTTTTTATTAACTAATGGGGCTTTCCAGGTAGCTCAAACGGTAAAGAATCTGGGTTCGATCCCTGGGAAGATCCTCTGGAGAAGGGCATGGAATCTCACTCTAGTATTCTGTCCTGGAGAATTCCATGGACAGAGGAGCCTGGTGGGCTACAGTCCATGGAGTCTCAGAGACGGACACAGCTGAGCAACTAACACTATGATCCACTTGCAGGCTCGACACAGGAAATTTTGGTCAACCTTCTTTGAATGATAAGTATAAGGCCAAGAATAACCACACCACCTAATATGGGCAATAATCCATACTGGTGAAAATACACTTTCAGGAAATTAGGAGAGGCCTAATATGACCAAGTGAAAACAGTTTGTGGCGCTAGTGGTAAAAAACCTGCCTGCAGATGCAGGAGACCTAAGAGAACTGGCTTTGATCCCTGGGTCTGGAAGATCCCCTGGGAGAAGGAAATGGCAACCCACTCCGGTATTCTTGCCTGGAGAACCCCATGGACAGAGGAGCCTGGTGGGCTACAGTCTGTGGGGTCACAGAGTCAGACACAACTTAAATATGAACAAGCTTCCCAGGTGGCTCAGTGGTAAAGGAAGTGCCTGCTGATGCAACAGATGCAGGAGATTTAGGTTCAATCCTTGGGTTGGGAATATCGTCTGGAGTAGAAAATGGAAACCCACTCCAGTATGCTTGCCTGGAAAATTCCATGGACAGAGGAGCCTAGAGGGCTACAGTCCATGGGGTAGCAAAGAGTTGGGCATGACTGAGCATGGCACGGCATGAGGTTACAGAAATATATTAATAAATAGAGCAGGGGAGCTGTTTAAGAAATTCCGTATATATTCACCTGTTTGTTTTAAGGCTGAATTATATTGAATCAATACAAATTACCACTGCTTAAATCATATATCCATTTTGTAGTTGTTAGTCACTCATGTCTGACTCTTTGTGACCCCATGGACTGCAGCATGCCGGCTTCCCTGTCCTTCACAATCTCCTGGAGTTGGCTCAAAATGAAATATTTCTATTACAAAGAGCTTTTAAATACTCTGTGCAAAATAGAATGTTATGTACTGGAAGGGGTATATAGGTGAATGACACTTAACTGTCTTATCTCAAATTCATAGTCCAATAAGGGAGATGAGACATGTACTCTTGAATATATAAAAAGAATAAATATTAACTACACAGATGAACATGAATGAGATTTGAAAAAGTAAAAAATAGAAAAAAAGCCATTTGCCAAGATTTACCTATTTTCATGAGTCTCAGCTTTTTTCAAATCTATTTGCAAAATCAAAGGTAAAATTTCAATTATCCACATTTTGTGGGGGAAGAAGTTCTTAGATCGCTGACTAGGAATGGAACCCATGTCCCCTGAATTGGAAGTGCTGAGTCTTAACCACTGGCCAACTAGAGAAGTCCCTCAGTTATCTGCATTTGGAAATTGCTTTTTGTCTAAGATTAAACCTTCTCTTCCAAATCCCTATGTTAAAATCCTTCAATTTTGTTAACATTAATTTGTCATCAACTTGATCTTGCATCTCAAGCACAGAAAATTTCTTAAATCCTGATTATGACTCCTGATTATAATTGATGGGACAAAATTATTCTACTTTTATCAGAGAAATGAAAGCCAGGAACATTTAATCAGATTTACTTGACTTCCCTGGTGGTTCAGACGGTAAAGCGTCTGTCTACAATGTGGGAGACCTGGGTTGGGAAGATTCCCTGGAGAAGGAAATGGCAATGCACTCCAGTACTCTTGCCTAGAAAATCCCATGGACAGAGGAGCTTGGTGCAGGCTACTGCCCATGGGGTCGCAAAGAGTTGGGCACGACTGAGTGACTTCACTTCACTTAACATATTATATGATAGCAGTTAATTGAAGTAAATGTGTGTGCTCAGCCCCTCAGTCGTGTCCGACTCTTTGTGACCCCACGGACTGTAGCCCGCCAGGCTCCTCTGTCCGTGGAATTTTCCAGGCATGAGTACTGGAGTGGGTTGCCATGCCCTCCTCCAGGGGATCTTCCCAGGGATCGAACCCACATCTCCTGGGTCTCCTGCATTGGCAGGTGGATTCTTTACCGCTAGCCCCACCTGTTTTACTCCTCTGGCCATGGATTTCTCAGGCAAGAATACTGGAGTGGGTTGCCATTACCTCCTTGAGGGTATCTTCCTGACCCAGGGATCAAACCTGCTATTAGCCTCATCCTCAAAAGCCCTGTCTGCCTCTTAAGAGGTGAATTCTGAGAAATGAAGACTACGAGCATAGTACATCCTTAGACATTCCAGTGCTGTCAACCCACTCTGAGTTCTGTCTTTACAGCCTGCAGTCTGCTAAGCCATGCAAATTCAAAGCTCCTGGGAGCAGAGTAATAGGAGTTAGGCATTGTACAAGTGCTGCTGATTCAACTCCCATTTCCCTCGATACAACTCAAGGCAATGTCCGTTCAGTGAAGCAATCTTTCAAAAAGAAAAGAAGAGGATGCTCTTAAACATCATTCCTTTAACGGATGAGATGTCACAGTCTCCAGGCAAGTGAATACTTCAGTGGCATAGTCCTTTGATTTGCAACAGTTATAAAACAGCTATTCCTAGAGCAGAGTTAATTACAGAGAGTAAGCAGTTTGGAGGAATGAATTTATACTGCAATGCTTTAGTTGGCAGGAAAGAGAAGAAGGCTTTTGGAAGTAATCCCTTTCCTCAGCTCTCCCAATGGGTTGCTACAAATTGCTCAGCAAGGGTTCCATTAGGATATTAACGTAAAGTCTAGCAATGATCTGGGTATACCCTGGCTGACCTGAACAGGTCCACTCTGCTGACCATGACGTAGGCATCTAAGATGGCTAGATGGCAGCTTGGGTGCACTGAGGTTTGAGTTGCCATGCAAGGTTATATATATCCAAAGAGTCATGCATACCCACTGTGAATACCACCTATAGGTTGAGGCTTCAGATTCGCAAATTTTCATGTTGCAATAAACTCAATTCACAACATCCTTCTACATAGCACAACGTTCATCAATGGCTTTGATGATGATAGTGATGGCAATTGTACAGCAAGGATGTAGGGGAAAATCTTACCCAAAGCAACTGGGAATAAAGATTTTATCATCTGAGCGGTCATAAAATACTTTGTTTAGATGTCTTTCATTCCCAGAAGAGAATGCATAATACCCAAAGAGCAGGGGCAGAAGAATGTTTCTTATCTATTTATTCCAATAATTATTTTCCTGTTTTGCTGAAGGAGGTTGATTATATACAGGCAGTCATTTTCACATACAGAAAAGTACTATGCCTATATGTTATGATGCCCTTAGAATTAAAAAAAAAAATTATCTTTCTTGATAGAGATCAAACTTCTTTCCATGATCATGTGACCTCCTCTCTTTGTGCCCTCTTAGCTACTGTCTCTCTTCAGCCAAGATCGACCATAAATCAGAGACCATGGAGTCCAGGTCTTCATGGATCAGCCTCCTTCATCCTATCCAGGACACAAAGCAGGACACAGAAAGGGTGAAGAAAGGGTGAGATAGGAGAGCAACATGAGAATAACCAGCGACCCTACTCCATGGGGTTGATTTGCGAACACATTTGAACTATAGCAGGGTGTTTATAAATAGTAAGATGCTACATCAGTGTCAGTGACTTTATTGTTGTTAATAGTGTTATTATCATCATAGCATTAAGACAAAGTGAAAAGTCTTGGTAACACATAATGTTCTAGATGCCAATTTTAAATTGGAAAAAAAAAAAAAGGTCATATCAATTGCCAGAACTAAGTGAAAAGTCCTTCATGATTCAATGAGGTTGCTGTCTTGCTTGACAGGGCTGATACAGCCACCAGGAAAGATCACGCCAGACTCCTTTTATTTCTGTACCTTTGCAATAACCATTCACCCCTCCCTTACTTCTCACCTTCCTGTTTGCTCTGTTTGGCTTTATTCACTCAAAAGTAATTTATGACTACACCAATATGATATACCCAGTCTGCTGCCATTCCTAACTTTTAATAGGTTCCTGGAGGGGAAAGGAGCAAGGGTTCATAACTGACAGGTGGACTTCATTACACTGAAGCCAGAGCCTACTGTTTAATAAAAAGATGAATTAAGAGTTTTGCTTTGTCTTCCCACCCCTTCTCTGTAAGAGATGACTCTGGGCTTGAAGAATTTTCCCCTGCTGCCATGAGATATATTGGACCTCCACTTGGAGAAATATACACTCTCCCACCCTACTGATGCTGGTCTTGATCTATGTGACTTACTTTGGCCACAGGATGTGACTGGATGTAACAGAGGCATGACAGAACACAAGCTTTAAGAAACACTGAAGATTTAAAGGGCAGCCATCTTGCTTTTCCCCTCTGCCACAAAAATTCATGTCTCAAATCGGGGTTTCTTATTCAGTCTGGATCTTGGAGAAAAGACAATACATTCAACAGCTGACCTGGAGCCATCAACATGTAACAAGAATGAGAAATAGACTGTTGTCTTCATAAATCAATGGGATTTTAAAATTTTTACTGCTGCAAGTTTAAAAAAAAAAAAAAAAGAAAAAACTGACTAATATCAGTACAAATCACACTTGAAATATTTGATATTTTTAAAAATATTTTTTTCTGAAAGATATTTTCAACCTGTTTCATTGGAAGTAGTATCAAATCTTTATATCATTTTTCCCTTTCTATAACTCTACAACTTTTAATCTACTTTTTTGCAGTACTAGCCTTCCTTCTCACCCATGACTTATATATCTAGTACCAAGAAAATTTTGCCTTCCAAGTATTTTATAAATCTTATCTATGACTCTGAATTATTTCACCTCCTTGCTTTTTCTGTTCCTGTTAGAGTTTTACTGGAGAAAGTCACATAAATCATATATATCTAACTAATTACACATTCTTTGTATTCAAATAAACTAAAGCATTGGATATATTTTGCACTCATTATCTTTCCATTCTGAAAATCCCAATTCTTCCTGGTTTACCAAAATTTACTCTCAGAAGCAAATCTAAGGCAAACTTCAACTTAAAAAGTGGGTAGATATCTACCTTTTCATCTCCTTAATTCACCATCCCTTTAGCTAATCTTCAAAATTTTCATTTGTCTCAGAAAGCAAATTTAACTCTTCTAAAATTAATTTTTAATGGGAAGGGGGCTTGGGGGAGAATGGGTACATGTGTATGTATGACTGAGTCCCTTTGTGTTCACCTGAAACTGTCACAATATTGTTAATTGGCTATACCCTAATACAAAATGTTTTTGGTGTTACAATTTTATTTTTTTTAATTCTTAGACATAAAATTTAGGAAGCTGAATGCTTTACGTTGGTATGTTTATGGGAAACCAACATCATTGCTTTCTTGTTTTGTTTTTCTATGTTTTTCTTTTTTTTTCATATGTTATTTCTCCCCCTACCCGCAAGGATTCATTATAATGTGTTTAATATGTGTCTTTATAAATATAATTATTATTTCATTTATGTACATGTTTTTAATTTATGTAAAATGTGCTCTGTTATGTATCTCATGTCTTAATGATATATTCACTTTGGTTAATGTATATCTGATTTGTTGCTTGTAACTATGATATACTACCTTACGGCATGTATCTATACCAATTTACTTATCTATCCCCTTTATGAAGGATATCTAAGGTTCTTGATGTCCTACCATTAACAAAACAAAACATACCAAGATACCCTAGCTTTTATATTTTATTTGAAATCTGTATCACAGCCATGGCTATATATTCTTCCAAGGAGCAAGAGTCTTTTAATTTCATGGCTGCAGTCACCATCTGCAATGATTTTGGAGCCCAGAAAAATAAAGTCTGTTACTGTTTCCATTGTTTCCCCATCTATTTGCCATGAAGTGATAGGACTGGATGGCATGATCTTAGTTTTCTGAATGTTGAGCTTTAAGCCAACTTTTTCACTCTCCTCTTTCACTTTCATCAAGAGGCTCTTTAGTTCTTCTTCACCTTCTGCCATAAGGGTGGTATCATCTGCATATCTGAGGTTATTGATATTTCTCCTGGCAATCTTGATTCCAGCTTGTGCTTCATCCAGTCCAACATTTCACATGATGTACTCTGTATATAAGTTAAATAAGCAGGGTGACAATATACAGCCTTGATGTACTCCTTTCCCGATTTGGAACCAGTCTGTTGTTCCATGTCCAGTCCTTCTTCTTGACCTGCACACAGATTTCTCAGGAGGCAGGTCAGGTGGTTTGCTTTTTCCATCTCTTGAAGAATTTTCCACAATCTGTTGTGATCCACACAGTCAAAGACTTTTGACATAGTCAGTAAAGCAGAAATAGATGCTTTTCTGGAACTCTCTTGCTTTTTCAATGATCCAGTTGATGTTGACAATTTGATCTCTGGTTCCTCCTTTTCTAAATCCAGCCTTTTCTTTCAATACCAGTCCAGCTAAATCATGGTGACATCTGCTCCTTGTGACTGGCAGAAAACCTTTGAACCCCATGCTGCTATAGCTGTTGACCTTCAACAACTCCTGAGGGAGTTCGGGGTGCAGTGAGGCACTCTGTGCTCAAGGCAATCTGGTGGGATGGGTCTTTAGATAGTTGGATGTTTTTAGGAACAGATTTTATGATCTCAATCCGTGCATTTCCTCATATCTAGAGAAGCACTAAATCCCATCATGGTGACATCAGATCCTTGCGACTAACAAAAACCTTTTGTAAAATGGGTGCTTGATGGTATTGAACTCCGCTTTCACCAAAACCTTATACATTGACATCACCCCTCTGCCACTTTGGAGCAGCCTCTCAGGGCTTCTGAGGTGCTGCCTCCTGGGCTGCAGGCCTCATTTTGCCCCAAATAAAACTTAACTTGCAGCTGTCAAGTTGTGCATCTTTTCATAAGTCAACATGGGGAATTTAGAAAAATAATTTTAAGTACAACTCTAACAAAGGTCATATTTACTGGGATGAGAAAAATGTTTGAACATTTCAGAAGTGAATAAGTCTTCTATTTTCATTTGCTAAAATCTCAAATCACCAGCAGTTGAACTTCTGTCACTCAGATTGTTATAACATTGTAAGGGAGGGAAAAAAATATTTTTCCTCCACTCATCTTAGGTTTTACAGCTGGGTTGCTGTGAATTACAGTGGCAAATATAGATTAACAAGACAAAAACAAATGTTAAGTTTATTAGCATGTGTATTGAGTATGTACACCCAGAAATGAGGTTTCCCTTGTGACTCAGCAATAAAGTATCTGCCTACAATGTAGGAGACCCACGTTAGATCCCTGGGTTGGGAAGATCACCTGGAGAAGGAAAGGCAACCCACTCCAGTATTATTGTCTGGGAAATCTCATAGACAGAAGAGCCTGGCAGGCTTCAGTCCATGGGATCACAAGAGTTGAGTACAATTTAGTGACTAAGCCACCACACCACAACCACTGATTTGGGCTTATATGCCCAGTGCCTTAGGTTTAAACAAAGGAAAAAAGGTTTCCTTTGGGGCTTATAGTGGAAAGGTGAACAGAAAGTGGGACTTCGCTGATGGCTCAGCAGTAAAGAATCTGCCTGCAATGCAGACACAGGTTTGATCCCTGGGTTGGGAAGATCCCGTGAAGGAGGACATGGCAATCCATTCCAGGATTCTTGCCTAGAGAATCCCACGGACAGAGGAGAGATGTGGGCAACAGTCCATAGGGTTGCAAAGAGTCAGACAGGACTCAAGAGACTGAGCATGCACACAGGACCAGGAAGTATGGTGGAAAGGGGTTATTTAGTAAGATTTGTGATGCAGATTTAAACTGATGCTTTCTCCATTGATGAGTGATTAAGAGGCCTCTTCCTGGTATGGCAGGAGACATCTTTACAAATGTAAATTTATTTTTTTAAATGTAAATTTCCTTTACAAAAGAAAAACAAACATGTGCCCAGTTCTTAGAGCTCTTCCTGCATCTGCTTGTTCTCAATGGCTTTTAGCTCAAATCCATATGCCAAAGTGGCTTATTTCCAGTTGGCTTATTCTGGTAACCTTCCAAATGGTAGTCTACTTTCAGTTACGTCCCATCACTCCATGGCAAATAGATGGGGAAACAGTGGAAACAGTGTCAGACTTTATTTTTGGGGGCTCCAAAATCACTGCAGATGGTGACTGCAGCCATGAAATTAAAAAACACTTATTCCTTGGAAGGAAAGTTATGACCAACCTAGACAGCATATTAAAAAGCAGAGACATTACTCTGCCAACAAAGGCCCGTCTAGTCAAAGCTATAGTTTTTCCAGTAGTCCTGTATGGATGTGAGAGTTGGACTATAAAGAAAGCTGAGCACTGAAGAATTGATGCTTTTGAACTGTGGTGTTGGAGAAGACTCTTGAGAGTCCCTTGGACTGCAAGGAGATCCAACCAGTCCATCCTAAAGGAGATCAGTCCTGGGTGTTCATTGGAAGGACTGATGTTGAAGCTGAAACTCCAATATTTTGGCCACCTGATGCGAAGAGCTGACTCATTTGAAAAGACCCTGATGCTGGGAAGGATTGGGGGCAGGAGGAGAAGGGGATGACAAAGGAGGAGATGGCTGGATGGTCTCACCGACTCAATGGACATGAGTTTGGGTAAACTCCGGGAGTTGGTGATGGACAGGGAGGGCCTGGCGTGCTGCAGTTCATGGGGTTGCAAAGAGTCGGACACGACTGAGCGACTGAACTACTACAACTACTTTCACTTGCAACTGAGCAGGACACCTTCAGGAGTTTCCAGGACAGACCCCTTCCTCATGTCCTTCTGCCTGCCTCTTCTTTGTAGAAAAACTGTGGTCTCCCAGGCCTGCCCTGAGACACATAACCTGGCACAAGCATAAAGGACAGAAAGGATGTGAAACATGACATGGTAAAAGTAGCAGTTGGACCAGGAGGACTGGTAACAATTTAAACAGTAAATCAGCTATGTGGCAGTCACAGAATCTTCAGTTCCTCTCTGAAGTACCTAGAAAATAGTATTTGATGCACATTTCTGAGTTGTTTTACAGATGCTAAAACCCCCACCAAATGAAAGAAGTTAACTACTGGATGACCATGAACACAGAGTCCCCAGAACTACTGGAGCCGGAGAATAGATAATGTTAGCCCTTGTGATGTGACCCCATTACTCCACCATCAACTAAGTAGTGAATTGGGTCAATCAGTTACCTCATGAATCAGCTCCCTCACCTTGCCTTTAAAAATTGCTTCCCTGAAACACAGTGCTTTTTTTTGTTTTTTTCCAGCACTGGTGCCTTAAAATAAATGTTGCACTTCACCATAGCCCAGAGTCAGTAGATTGACTTTATGGCACACAGACCAGCAGACTCATGTTTGGTTTGCTAACACACTCATTAAAAACACATAAAATAGTGTGTGTATATTAATATTCTATGTCTCTCTAAAGCTAAGTTTTTATACTGCTATGATTAATTCTAATTAGTTCTTTGCCATATACTTTTAGCAAACTTCTATGTGAGCAGAGATCTACACACAAAGATAAAACAGCTCCTTATAAAAATAAAAATTCAGTTTCTAATCAAATTTAGCTTTCAAACTCATAAACCTCTAGCTCACTAGTATATGTATTGCATCAAAGGAAACTGACCGCAGATAAGTGGTTATTCTTTCATTTCTCGGGTCTTCACTGATTGATCATGGTAATTTTCTGTGGTGATTCAGGGGGTTGTATGAAATGCAATTCCAAAGGAGAGACATAAAGTTCTGTCAGCTGGAAACACAGTCTATCCTCAAGGCAAAAAAAGAAATAGGATTAAAGGTACTCAAACACTGACTGTTAGGGGAACCACTGACTGAAAGCACCCACCTTGGCCAGGCCTGATAGTAACTGCTTGAGTGAGTTATCTTAGAACAGGAGGTTCTTGTAAGGAATGCTGAACTAATATGTTACCACAAACCAGAAGAATTCGGGAAGAGTCAAAAGGAGAAAGGAAACTCCAGTCCATATTTCCTACCAATCTCCCAGAATCCTTCTCACTGGAATCCATCTTGGCTGAGCAATGTATGTGCCACCAGGAAGGACTCTGATTCAGAATGACTGGCCAGAGACAACCCAGAAACTAACCTCATTACCGTAAGATCCAAGACTGCCAGCCACATGGCAGAGCGGGTCTCCTGGGTTCCCGTACCCTGTTGCTCTCTGCCCAGATGCCCTTTCCCAATAACGTCTCTTGATCTGTTAGCACATGTGTCTCCTTGGACAGTTTATTTCCAAGTGCTAGACAAGAGCCCACTCTCAGGCCCTGGAAAGTGTCCCTTTTCCTACAATGTGATTCCCACTTGAGATTTTCTCCTCAGAGAAAAACAGAATTCCTTGACATAAATTTTCAAATGTCAAATGTATAATATCCTGAAGCTTTTGACTATCCTGCATAGAATACTGTATTTATAGTGTGTATGTACATGCTCAGTCACTTTCGACTCTTTGTGACCACATAGACTGTAGCCTGCCAGGCTCGTCTGCCCATTGAATTTCCCAGTCTAGAGCACTGGCATAAATTGCCATTTTCTCCTTCAGGGGATCTTCCCAACCCAGGGATCAAACCCACGTCACCTGCCTCTCCTACACTGACAGGCAGATTCTTTACCACCGAGCTACCCCAGCCTTCCTAAGTCATGTATGTAGCTTGTCAGAAGTCCAAAGAAATACAGTAGTGATGTGATGCAAATGAAACATTCCCATGTGTTTTTCTTTCTTTTCCTTCGGGAGTATCATGTGTCCTCAGGTGCTTAGGTGTCTGTCATCCACACAGACACACACAGTACACAAAGAGGTGTGGTCAGCAAGTTACTCTTTCAAGTCTCTACAGTTAATTAACAAGTTTATTCAAGAGGAGGAGGGAAAGGCCAGTGTTTTAGGTTGGTGTGTGCCATGCCCCCATTCATATGTTGAATTCTGAAACCCCACTACCTTAGACTCTATATTTGGAGATAAAGTCTGAAAAAGTGGTTAAATTAAAATGAGGCTTTTAGAGTGTTCCTTAATCTAATCTGAGGATATTTTGACATGAGACACCAAGGACTCATTCATAGAGGAAAAACCACCTGGAAAAGGTAAGCCATCCGCAAATCAAAGAGAGGCTTCAGAAGAAACCAAATCTGCCAACAACTTGACCTGAGACTTCTAGCCTCCAAAACTGTGAGAAAATACATTTCTGTTGTTTAAGACATCCAGTCTATGATATTTTATTAGTATGGCAGCCCTAGAAAGCTAATAAAGGCAGAAAAAAAAATATTAAAGAAGAAAACTGAAGCATTTGAGCATTCAAATTATCCTCCAAGGCACTGTGCTGTGCTTAGGTGATAAGCTTTGAAAGTTACATTATTGCATAGCTCAGCAAAACTTAGTATTTGGTGTGAATTAAGGTGTTAATTTATCTGTTTATTCAGTCATAACGATTGTACATGAACTATTTGCATATTTTATCCTAAGCCATGCTATCTTCTTTGAAGGAGTTTATAGTGTAATTAGGGGGATAAATTAAACAAATAAATTACATATAAAGTGAGGATATATGAGCAACATAAGATAAGTAAAGTAAAAGGGTTATGTGATTGCAGAAGAATACACAAGCAGATAATTTAACAATCAATATATTTTGTTAATCAGTTACATGATAACAGGCCCTGGCTATTTCCTAAAAAATTCACAGACTATTTAATAGTCATAACAATTCTGTGACCTTAGCATTCATATATTCAATTCTCATTTAATTAAAACTAGAGCTTAAAGAAATTGCTCAACACCCTGAGAGTCACTTGGACTTCAGGGAGATCAAACCAGTAAGTCCTAAAGGAAATCAACCTTGAATATTCATTGGAAGGACTGATGCTGAAACTGAAACCCCAATACTCTGGCCACCTGATGCGAATAGCCGACTCACTGGAAAAGACCCTGATGCTGAGGAAGGTTAAAGGCAGGAGGAGAAGGGGACGACAGAGGATGAGATGGTTGGGTGGCATGACCAACTCAATGGACATGAGTTTGAGCAAACTGAGGGAGATGGTGAAGGACAGGGAAGCCTGGCATGCTGCCGTCCATGGTGTAACAAAGAGTCAGACATGACTGAGTGACTGAACGATACAGATAGTAAATGGCAAAGAGAATGTTAATGGAGGTTAATCTGGCAACAAAGCCTATGTTCAAATACCATGCTGTCTAGAGATTCAGCTTTCCAATGCTTCAACTATCCATAGGAAAATTTTAATTTTTTTTTTCAGATGTTTCTCAGTGTCTTAATGTGAAAAACGAAGGCCTTCTAAAACATGTCTACTTCATCCTGTCAATATTATGCGTGACTTTTTCTAAATAATTTATCTCCATTAAACAATGCCAAGAGCAGGAAGAGATACTCAAATTAATTTCTATTCACATTTCTTTATTTTTTGAGGCCCAGAAAAATTACACAGGCCATCCCTGCTATGAAGCCAGAGTGTAAGACAACATTATAGCAAGTGCAGACCTCTTTGTTAGTAATTTATGATAATATAAGCAGCTTGCAACAGAACGTTAAAGAAAATATACTTCACTGCTTACTTCATCAAAAAAGTTTTGTTCTGAACATCTTCAGTAGAAATTTAACACTCTGCTTAGTGATTCAATGTATCTACATTTGAAGCAAAATTGTTACCTTATTGTGGAGAACGACTCTTAAACAGGAAGCGCCTTGCAGCCCGTAAGTTTACTATGTGTCACTCACGTGACTATAACTTTTTGTTTCTAACTTGGCTTCTCTTTTTCCTGCACTTGAAAAACTTTTGTTCAAATTGTAGCCCTCTACCTTATTAGCTGGCAAATACATTAAGAGTTTAAAATAAAAAAATCCATCTCAATAGTGAAAAAAGAACACCTACTTTTTATATAGTGTATCAGGTAAATTAGAGATTATTTACATTAAATATTACACATAGTAGACACTCAATAAAGTAGCTAAATACGTAAAACCGACAGATGAAAGTTTAATTATGAGAGAGTCATTTTCTAGGCAGGTTGATAGGAAGTCTAGGGGTCCCCAAGGAGAGAGGGGTCTGGAATTCTCAAGGAGGAAGAAAGGACAAACTATTTTTTACCCTCTACACTCCTTAGGATTATATAACAATAATGTATCCTGCTTGAGGACAGTCTCTGGAAAAAAACCTCTGGCTAATTCTGTTATCTTAAAGTGTAAATTATGGGAGTAGGTCTGGTGAGGTCTTTACAAACTCCAGACATTCTTTTGATTCACTGTAATAACTAATTTGAGAGTATATAATTCCATTGCTAACACTAGCAAGGGGGTACTCTTTCTGCCCCCTTCTGATGTCTATGTCAGAAGCTTTCTCTATCCCTTTTATACGTTAATAAACTCTATTGTACAAAAGCTCTGAGCGATCAAGCCTCGTCTCTGGCCTTGGATTGAATTCTTCTCCTCCAGAGGCCAAGAGCAAAATGCATTCCCACTCTTGTAAATTCTAAAAGCAGTAATAATAATATTGGAAATTTCGCCCCCAGCAGTGATGGAATAAGTTGAATTGACTTACCCTTCTTCTGCAAAGATATTTTTAAAACAAACCAAAAAAAAAAAAAATACTATATATTTATAAAAGCTATTTTCAGACAGAGTGGATGACAGCACAAGATTGTGATACCTGAGAATAAGAAAACAAATGAGATGAGCCTTAAATTAGCCACAGATTTTTGGCTGGAAGCAATTTTTGAAGAGTGGTGTAGAGAGAGAGGTCATAGGTAGAAAACGGCAGTCCCATAGAGTTGAAGAGACAGAGATAAGAGTTCAGAGAAAATGAGGGAGCTGGAATTCATTTTAAAAGATTTCCAGGAAAGGAGAAGCTATGCAAAAAACAACCCTTGAGCTTTGACTGTGAAGCTCCATGAGGCTCAGCAAGGAGCAAAGAATCACAAACCAAACTATTCTGAGAGCTCACACAGAGCTTGAAAATATTTGATTTTCAACCTGTCAAAATTGCCAGTCTTTCTTGAATACCAGCTGCATTCAGGAGAGAACTCAGAAGCATCATGCCTTAGGGCTATGGCTGAACTATCTCTAAAGTTAAAGGCTTCACTAGAAAGACTTAAAAAAACTTAACAATAAGTCTAAGAAGGATTGACCCAATAGCAAGTAACTTAACTACCTGAGAGAACAAGACTCAATATTCTCTAGAACAATACAAAAAATAGGACACCCAACAATGTAATATATGATGATTCCAGCATTTAATAAAAAATTCACTCAACATTCCAAGAAGCAGGAAACTGACCCAATCCAGAAGAAACATTAGAAAATGAAAACAGATCCAGGCATGTTAAAGATAAAGAAATTGGGAGACAAGGAAATCAGAACAATTACAACAATATGTTCAATAATTTACAGGACATCATGAATATAATAAAGGTGAAAGAATCAAAGAGAAATTCTAGAAAGAAAAATGCAATATCTGAAATGAAAAATGTACTGAATGAGATTAAACTCAAATCAGAGACTGCAGAAGCAAAGATTAATTGCCTGAAAATATAGAAATAGAAACTGTCAAAACTAAATACAAAGAGAAAGAAAATGATTGAAAAATATAAATTAACTTTGGTATCTGTGGGAAAATATCAAGCAATTGGCATATCTGTAATAACATCTCAAAGAAAAAAAGTGTACTGAGTAGATGGTGTATTTGAAGTTATAATGGCCCCCAAATTTCCCCAATTTGATACAGATTTTAAACTCATGGAACGAATTATCTTAATAAATCATAAGACAGATAATCCTTAAGCATTCACTCATATGTGTATGCACACAAACACACATATATGCACACACAGAAAAACAGCAAGCCATATCATAATAAAATTGCCTAAATACATTGCTAAACATAAAATTTTAGTAGCAACAAGAGAATAAAACCAAAACTATTTCAGAGTTTCCTATATAACTGCAGAAAATAAATAATATACAAATTGAACATTTCTGCCTGATATCTATCTAAGCGCTTTGCATGTATCAATTCATTTAAGCCTCAGTACAATTTTGTGATACAAAAACTAACCTCAATACATCTCCTTTACAGAATCTGAAAGTGTAAGGCCATGTGAAACTTAGCTCTTCCTGGGGCATCTGCTCCATCTTCTCTGCCTCTCTAGACTTCAATTTTCATTTTTTTCTTTTTATTTTTTGTCATTCATAGAGTAGAAAATGTTTGTGCCTCTCTCATAACTGTGTATGTTACATTTCTAGTTACATTGCAGAAGCAGCTTCTTAATTTCAATCACAATTTCCAAGGAAATGTAAACTGGCCCAAAGATTTCAGAGAATTGGTGGGTGGGTTACGGATGCATATTCTAAAAGATGTCTGCTAAATATAGTAATAAGGTTATGCAATTAGAATGCACACATTCTTGAAAACACCAGATTCTTCATGTGGATGTAAGAGTAAGTAGATGAGATCTTCTTCTGAAGCTGAGGTCTGTATACTCAGCCTTTTGTTCACTAATCTCAGATATACCTATAAAATTTCTCCATGTTTTCTCCGGAAAGTAATAATAGTAATAGTTTTTCCCTATGGGGCAAATTATGTCCCCATGAACTCACTAACGGTGATTGGAACACATTGCTGTTTAGTATTTTGAATCACTAACACAAAGTTTATTTGGGTTACGGAGAGCTGGACTTCCACCTTCCATGATGGAAAACATTCAGAAGCCATAAGGTACTTATAGAGCAGAGTTTTTCAAGGTAAGTTCTATATATTATTAATCTCTGGAGGGGGTTCTATAATAAAAATGTTAGGGGATAACTATGTATGATACAGCTCCTCCCAAAGAAACATAGGACATATGAGTATATAACAAGACCTGTTATAAAATAACACACAACATTTTCTAATCTACAACATGTGTTGCATCAAGTCACAGTTACAATTTAATGACTAGAGATAACTAAGAAACAGCACCATAAAATTGTTAAGATTTGTTTCTTAAAATTCAAAGGACTATTTCTAAAGCACTGAAAATTCTGTTTTAATACCAACCTGTGGCATCAGTAGTTTTAAAAGCTATAACCCAGTGACTGGTTCTCACTGTGGCCAATGACTATATTCCTGTCAACTATAAGACAAAATTCTTCCATTACTAAAATGGGATTAAATATTCATTGCCTTTAAGCCAATTCTTCAAATTAGAATTTTGGAAGAGAATGTTAATTAGCCTGATTTGACCAATGAGCCCATTCCTCGACCATTCATAGTACCTCAAGAAGATGGGATAATTAATTAGTATATCTTGGGCTTCCTAACCTATTAGTTCAGCTAGGCTAGGTTTGGAGGTAACAAACAACTCCAAATTTCAGTGGCTTAAAATAATAATTTATTTCTAACTCATATAATAGTTACTTAAAGCAAAACTATAGGTCACCTTCAATCCAGGATCCAAACTGACTGAATAGTCCATCTATGTGGAATATTTACAAAGCCATGAATAGGAACACAGTACTTTGGCTCACTAGACAGGATACACATTACTCTGCTCACTTGTCACTGCCACATGAGTCTCACAGCCAAGCCTGACATTTCAGAATCCTTCTACAGGGAAAAGTAGAAGATACTTTTAGGCAATAATAATGTTTACCATGGCTGAATTCTCTGATCACAAATATTCACCCTTCTTCCTTTCCCATGTTCAGAACATGTTTATCACTAATCTGGCTGATAGAGCAACTTCTACATGGAAGGTTTCTCATGGAAGAGGGAAGAATGCCACACACTGGCTCTTAAAAGTTCTCAGGAAATTCTATTCACGTTTCACTGATCAAAGAAAATTTCATGAGCAAGGCTGACATCCATAGAATGGGTAAGAGAAATCCTTATTCAAGGAGGAATACAAACATCTTTTGTCAAGCATATAATCTATCACCCTTGGCCTCCCATTTGGTGAGAGAGCAGATCCAATGTGTGGCAGCCTCAACAAGACAGCAGTTTGGGATAAATATTTGTCTTATTGATGAAGGGCATAAATAAATCTATGGTAAATTGAATTTGGAAACTGCTGAAGACAGTATCTTTTTGTCGGTAATCTGCAGTGTGCACTAAAATATTAAATAATGTCAGTGCTACTGCATAAAGATGCTGCTATAATATAACTCCAAATTATCCAAATTGTTGACTTTGAGGCCTCTTTTCATGCTGAAAAATGCCATTATGGAGATATTTGTACAACTTTGGGAATTTTTGTGGCACAATGGAACCACAACGTTAACCAGAAATATCTCCTGAAAAGTCTGCAAATCTTTAAATTTGGTCTCATCAAGTTTCTCATATATTACATCCCCATGGATAGTCATGTATTTTCTTTGCCACAATCCAGCACCCCTTCAACTTCATCCAGAGTCCCATTTTTCAAGAAATATTCTTTTCTTTTTTAACAAAAAAGTTTTATATTCTATTAAGAGACTTACTATGTTTAGCCTGAGAAGACAATGGAAAATCACATTATTGTATACTTATTAAAAATTCTAGAGATGGAATGTATATACAAAATTTTCCATTTCAATCATTTTTAAATGAACAATTCAATGATATTAACTGCAATGACAGTATCATGCAACATTGTCATTATCTATTTTCAAAAATTTTCATCTCCCCAAACAGAAACTCAGTAACCATTAATTGATAACACCTCAACCCTCTTCTTCTGCTGATAAACTCTGATCAACTTTGTCTCCCTGATTCTGCTAATTCTATATATTTCATGTAAGTGGAATTATGTAATATTTATTCTTTTGTACCTGTTTTATTTTATTTAGCATGATTTTTTAAGGTTCATCATTGCTGTAGCAGGTGTTAGAATTTTATTCCTCTTGTGGATGAATAACATTACACTGTGCTGTGCTTAGTCATTCAGTCATGTCCGACTCTTTGCAACCCCATGAACTGGAGCCCACCAGGCTCCTGTGTTCATAGGGATTCTCCATACAAGAATACTAGAGTGGGGTGCCATGCCCTCCTCAGGGGATCTTCCCACACCAGGGATCAAACCCAGGTCTTCCACACTGCAGGTAGATTCTTTACCGTCTGGCCACCAGGGAAGCCCAATATTTCATTGCATATATATGCATTTTGTTTATCCTTTAAATCTGCTGATGAGTCCTGGGTTGTGTCCAGCTTTTGGCTACTATGAATAACTCTTCAGTGAATACTGGCTTGTAATTATCTGTTGGAGTTTCTGCTTTCGTTATTTTGTTTACATATCTAGGATTAGAATTGTTGGATTATACGGTAATTTTTGCATTTAGCTTTTTGAAGCAGTTTCATCATTTGATGTTCTTACTAGAAATGTACAAGGGCTTCAGTTTTTCCATATCCTCAAGTTGCTCACTTTTTGATAGCTACAAGTCTTACCACGAATACCAGTCTTCTGTCATGCAAGGTTCAAATTCACACTTCAGAAATACTACAAACTATATATCACTAATCATTTGTTCATCTTTGAAGAATATTATTTTCATTAATAATAACAATAATAACACATCAATGTACATCACAAGTCTACTCTGATCAGGAATATCTTAAAAAGTAGCTTAGATTGTTGAAAAAGACTGAGTCTGACAAAGTAATTTCTTTATGGATTTCCCTGGATCAGGTCCCATAAATGCATCCAGTAACTGACCTTCATTTGTTTTCTTTAAATAGACTTCCTGCCAAGGAAAGAGATAGTCATCCATTGTGAATCATTAAATGAGCTCTCCAATATGCATGAGTCCCTTGAGAGTTGGGCAAGGCAATGTTTCTTTATTTTCCCCAGTGATCCAAAAGCCACAGATCTGAGAGGAAGAACAGGGAGTGAACACATATCCACTGAACTCAAACTTCAGGATGGTCCTCATTTAACTTTCACAACGGCATTGTAAGTTAGGGAGACAATGCAAAGGAGCAGTGAAGACTGTAGGTTCAGATAACTGGGGTTTAACTCCTAATTCAAATCCAGAATAGATGCATCACTTTTAGCAACTTCCTTTCTTCTTCCTTCCTTTCTTTCACTTGCATTTTTTTAAGCATCAAATTATGTGTTTGCAGTCCTCAAAAATGGCACAATTTCTGTCCCTTGGAAAATAAAAACTAGTTGGAAATATAAATATATAAATGAAGATACTATAAGCAAAAAATAAAGCAAGGGTAGAGGTTAAAGAGTAACCACTTTTATCATCTGAAAATAGGATGTTAAAAATACCTACCTCTGTGCTCGCTTTGGCAGTACACATACTAAAAATACCTACCTCAAAGTGTTGTGACAGTTAGAATAGGATGATCAGTGTAAAGTGCTTAGCAGAATGTTTGATTCATAGGGAATATTATTAGGTGATAAAGAAGTTAAGGTCCAGATAGGTTAAGAATCACTCAACTAGGAAGTGCAAAGCATGAACTGACAGATCATTTGCCTACCCACCAGGATCTTTGCATTACTCTATGCTTCTTTCCTGAGATTCTAAATGCTAAAAGAGAGTGCAACATTGATGCATGTCCTGGAAAATATCTTTCCTCTACATTATTAAAGACATATTTCTCAGAAATCGTGTAGCTACCATGAAAGGGGAGTTGAAATGAGTCAATTCTATATTTAGAGTCAAAATCACATAGTTCTTATGGGCTTCTCTGGTAGCCCAGATGGTAAAGAATCCGCCTGCAATGAGGGAGACCTGGGTTCAATCCCTGGGTTGGGAAGATGCCCTGGAGAAGGGAATGGCTACCCACTCCAATATTCTGGCCTGGAAAACTCCATGCACATATATTTAGAGTCAAAATCACACAGTTTCTAAATGAAGTGTTCAAGATAGGCAATTTATAAATTTCCCTTTTTTTCCCCTTCAAATCTTTCATTATCTGGAACAATAATAGCATATGATCTTTGCATTTGAGTTCCAAGGAAAAGTTTGCCTAGAACAGTTCACATAGATCCTGGTGGTCTTTCTATAATTATTACTACCTCTTTTTTTTCCTGTCAAAACCATCACTCTTTGGATAATAAACTGCATGTTCCTCCCACATATAGGCACTCAGTCATAGAGTAGGTAACATCTGTGGTTAGAACTTCTCAACAAAAAACTTGACTTTGGGTTATTTAATTGAAGTCTTGGAAGGCAGTCAAATATCCATCCTTTCTGGCTGCTTTGTAGTTTGATATGATGAGATGCAATTTGAGATTTTAATTTCTCACAATGGAATTGTTAGTAAGTTCTTGTCCATTATTTTCTGTGCTCAATTCCACATACCTACATTGTAAGTGAATAACTGATTGTCCAAATAAACACCAGGAAAAACCACTGTCTCTGTGGTGGAATTTCAGGTCACTAATGAAAGCTTCATAAATAAGGTTTTTATCCCCCTTCTTGAACACAGACAAAAACAAATAAGCGTGCTCAAGAGAACCAATGTTGATCTGAGAGGGAGATGAGGATTACTGTGCTTCCTGACTTAATGCGGCTTTAGCTGCTTTGTTTTCTAACTGCAAATTGGTAACCTGATTAAAAAGACATCAAAAAGAAACACAATCTCATGGCAGGTGTTCATTGGTCATAAGACATTATTTTAGAAGAACTTCAACTCAATATTATCCTTTTCTCTGGTGTGTACTGAAACAGCAAAATAAACAGTCTTAAAATATCCCTTTGGTTTTGCATCAAGAAACAGACAATTACCGTGAGTAAAAATACATGCTCAACCATTGTCCACAATCTGGTAATTTCCTCATCCAAGTGGGGCTTCGAAATCAGAACTTTGAGTGAAAATTGAAGCCTAACCTTCTTAACTTAGCATTTAGAGTAGACCATCTAGCCCTAACCCGAAGTACTAACCTGGATACCAGAAAAGCTGCTCCTTCCTGTCTTCATAAATGTGTGTATGTTCTTTCTTCCACCTATGATGACTTGTCCTTGCATGGTAATAAATCTAAATCCCATTTATCCTTCAAAGTCTATTTTAGCTATCAACATTTTCAAGTACAGTTGACCCTTGAGCAATGCTTGGGTAATGGTTCTAGGACCTGCCCCATCTACTCAAATCCTCAGATGCTTAAGTTCCATAGCTTTCCCTCCACATGCGCAGCTCTGTGTTGGTGGATTCAACCAACTGTGAATCGTATAGCACGATAGTGTTTTTGGGGGGGAAAAAGAAATCCACTTATAAGTGGACCGGTGCAGTTCAAAGCTGCTTTGTTCAACAGTCAACTGTAAATTCAATTTCTTCCCTCTTTGAATATCTATGCATAGTCTTTCTGAACACCCCCTTTCAGCTTATGCTATAGACATTTATGCATTCATCTAAAGAAAGAAAGCTGAGCACCGAAGAATTGATGCTTTTGAACTGTGGTACTGGAGAAGACTCTTGAGAGTTCCTTGGACTGCAAGGAGATCCAACCAGTGCATCCTAAAGGAGAACAGTCCTGGGTGTTCATTGGAAGGACTGATGTTGAAGCTGAAACTCCAATACTTTGGCCACCTGATGCAAAGAGCTGACTCATTGGAAAAGACCCTGATGCTGGGAAAGATTGAGGGTGGGAGGAGAAGGGGACGACAGAGGATGAGATGGCTGGATGGCATCATTGACTCAATGGACATGGGTTTGGGTGGACTCCGGGAGCTGATGATGGACAGGGAGTCCTGGCATGCTGAGGTTCATGGGGTCGCAAAGAGTCGGACACGACTGAGTGACTGAACTGAACTGAATTTTTGTAATAAACTGTAAGGTCCTCAAAGGCAGGCTTCATATTTGATCTTCCATAACTCTCTAATATCATCATGGTTTTTGCTGAAAATGTAGTATCCAATGCAAATTAAAGATTAAATGAAGAAAGAAAGGAAAGATGAGAAAAGAAAGAAAAAGAGAATGGGAGGGAGATAACAAATAACAACTATGAGCACAAAGTTTTCAAGGTATTAAAGCATCTGTCATTGTTATATATTGGTTGACCATAGTAAATAACACATCTCTTTCCAAAAAAAGATAAAAAGGGTACTCTTTTGAAGTGCTGTGTTAATCTATATAAAGTGCTTAGCAGATCCTGGCACATAGTAAACAATTCTTATAGTTATTATCTGAAGCAGTTTGCCAACATCTTACCTTAAACCTACCGAAAAAAGTGGTAGTTCAATGGAGAGGCGTGGACACACAGTTTGACTCAGATAATTCAGATTCCTGCTCACCTATTTATAGGACACATTCACTTGGCCAAATTATTTTATCTCTTATAACAAAGATTTAATCATGTGTAAAATGAGGATTGTAGTAAAACTAGTGTCACAAGGTTATGGCAATTTTTAAATGAAATGGTGTCTGGGATATAATAGTCATTTAACGAGTGGCAGTTCTAATAGTATTAAAAGGAACATTTTCTTAATCAATTTACTGTTTTTTAATTTTTAGAAGAAGGACTCCAGAGTTATTAAGCTTTTAATTGTAATATTTTCAATGGTACATAATTGTAATAGATATTGCTGGTACATCATCCAGAGTCACTTGAATCCTTTTACAAGTTTCCAGTATAATATCATGCTTCCCTTCTGTTTTTCTTAATAGACCTAATTTTTATAGAAGTTTAGGCCCATAAAAATTAAGAGGAACGTACAGAGATTTCCCATACACCTGCCCCCACACATTCTATCTGTTGTTTAGTCGCTAAGTCATGTCTGACTCTTTTGTGACACCATGGGCTGTAGTGTGCTAGGGTCCTCTGTTCATGGGATTTCCCAGGCAAGAATACTAGTGTGAGTTGCCATTTCCTTTTCCAGGGGATTTTCCCAACCCAGGCATTGAACCTGGGTCTCCTGCATTGCAGGCAGGTTCTTTACTGTCTGAGCCATTTGAACTACAGATTAGATATAGATAGAGATGATATAGATGATAGATATATATAGATGGGCTTCCCCAGTAGGTCAGCTCGTAAAAAATCCGCTTGCAATGCAGGAGACCCTGATTCAATTCCTATGTCAGGAAGATCCCCTGGAGAAGGAATAGGCTACCCACTCCAGTATTCTTGGACTTTCCTGGTGGCTCAGATGGTAAATAATTTGCCTACAATGCTGGAGACCTGCGTTTGATCTCTGGGTTGGGAAGATCCCCTGGAGGAGGGCATGGCAACCCACTACAGGCAAGTATTCTTGCCTGGAGAATCTCCATGAACAGAGGAGCCTGGCAGGCTACAGTCCATGGGGTCGCAAAGAGTCAGACACAATTGAACGACTAAGCACAGCATAGATATATATATATTGTCAATGGGCATGGCTTAACGGGGTCTCCTGCTCAGGGTTTCATCATTCTCACCTAAGGCTCAGAGTCCTCTTCTAAGGTAACTGGCTATTGGCAGAATTAAGTTCCTTACAATTATTGGAATAAAGTCCCCATGTTCTTATTGGCTACTGGCCAGGGAATGCCCTCAGCACCGAGAGGCTGAACCTTATGTCCTTGCCATGTGACTCTCTCTATGTTTAGTTCACAACATGGTTTTCTTCTTCAATGCAAGCAGAAGCAATCTCTTATTTTGAATCTATCTGATTTCTTTTAGGGTTTCCCTGGTGGCTCAGATGGTAAAGAATCTGCCTGCAATGCAGGAGACCAGTGTTTGATCCCTGGGTTGGAAAGATCCCCTGGAGAAGGGAATGGCTTCTCACTTCAGTATTCTTGCCTGGAAAATTCCATGGACAGAGGAGACTGGCCGGCTACAGTCCATGGGATTGCAAAGAGTCAGACACAACTGAGCAACTAACATTTTCACTTTCTTTCTTTTAAGGACTCATCTGATTAGGTCAGGCCCACACAAGATAACCTCACTTTTTACTAACTCAATGTCAGTTGATTAAGGACCTTAGTTACAGCTGAAATATCCCTTTTGATGTATAATGTAACATAATCACAGGCACAAAGACTCATTATAATCCTGAATCCCACCCACATTCAAGGGAAAAGGGTCATACAGGGAACATATAGTGGGGAGCGGCAGGAATCTTGGAGATAAGTGAGATCTGCCCGCCACACTACTTTTACCCTCTAGGCACTCACTGATACAGAAGTTTTTCCTTGAGAGTGATGCTCTGTAACCTAAAATTATTATGGATTTTAGGTGATGGCTGTGATGGTGGACACTTACGGCTATTACTGTTGCTGTTTTTTAAAAAAGAGAAGTAATATGACTTCCTTACATGATTCCCACAATCCAAATATCAAATCAGAAAACTGCCCCAAGAACTTTTGAGTAACACAAATACTTGGACTTGAGTTTTGTTTATTTAGCAAGTGATTTGATTTCCACAAGTCTCTTTCCTAGTGTATAATGAGTGCAATGTTACCTGTATCACAGGGTTACTGAAAGGATTAGACGAAATCATTAGAGAAGTGCCTGACAGTTAACAGATGCCTAACACATGAGAGGGACTTCATTTTCTTCTTCCTTGTATTACAGAATGTCTTCAATGTAATTTCTAGAAAGAAAAGCCATTTTAACAAACACGTGGAACATGTTTGCCTGACAAGCAACAGATGCTCTGGAAAGTAATTAACCAGTGCATATAGCCAAAGAGATTTAGCAGTCACAGGAAATGTTTTACACTAAAAGTTAGTCTAAAAGAGGTGAGGAGAATCAGAAAAAGGAAATTGCAATGTGAGTTCTTCCCCCAGAGTAAGACAGAAGAGGAGGCAGGGATTGTGTCATGGAAAGTTGTCAGAAGAGCCCCACATTTCGCAAGTGGTAAAATATACAAGCCTCAGGGTACGCACGCTTGATAGATTTTATGGAATGGGGGAAATTAGATGTTTTCTAGGGAAGTATGTCTTACCTTCAGTGTCTGGGTACTCAGGGATTCCATTATAGAAGGACAGAAATAGAGGCACAGTAAGAATTTAATACTGGTTAAAAAACTATTTAGAATGCTGGTAGACATATTGCTTCTTTATTCAAAGAGTCCAAAAGGAATTTAAGTTTGACAGATTTTTTCTTGGTCTTGAATTTCAAATAACATTTCTTGAGTGCTCACTACGGACCAGGTAGTGTGCTGTGTATTTGCATATATGCCTAATTTGATCCATGATGAGATAAACACCGCCATTATTATCACTCATTTACAAATGAGGAAACTAAGACTCAAAGAAATTATGTAACTTGCCCAATCAGGTTAACATAAAGGACGGAAAAGGACAGAAGCAGGGTTGGAATCCAGCTCTAATCCCCAAGTTCACTATGAACTTTTCAGCCACACATTTAAAGCCACCTGCCCTTAGCATTCTCTTGCATGAATTTTGGCTGTCTGGGAACCACCCTGTGAAGATGTCTTCAGAGGACCTTTTCTACAGGGTTTCCTGATCTGCATTCATGGATGTCTGGGTTGGCTGTGGAATGGAAGTCAAGCCAAGTATGAGAAATCCTAGCAGGAACAAACCTCTGATGAATGCTTGATTTACAGAGATGGAGGCGTGCTCACTGGTTTCACCCATACTCTCTAATGCCTTCACACATGTGAGTGTGTTAACAGGGAGACCCATCACAAATGACAATTTCCACTTTAAAATCATCTCTTATTATCTCTGCTCAGCAACTGTGAGTAAGTTTAATCTATTCCTCTCCATTCAAACTGTTTTATTCTAACTACTGAATAACATTTTCCATTTCCCATATTCAGGGAGAGGCTGAATCATTTAAAGAGTTTTGCCTGACTTACTTAAAGCTGACAGTTTGCACGTGTGGAATTCAGACTCTAGAAACCTGATGAGTTCCTCTAGATTTTATTAGTTTGCAATTTTTTTTGAAAGATGCAATAACACCCTAGCTTGAAGGGATGACGGTAATACAAAAAAGCTTTCTTAATATCAAGACAAATCTCTGAGTCAGGGTCAGTACTGCATCTAAATGGTAATTTTCCAGATCCAGATGTAGAATTATGAATTCTATTCCTCCTCGCTTATTCTAAATCACTTCTCCATGAATTGGAATAGATTTTCCTTGGGGACTTTAGGCATCTTCCATAATATCTGGGCCATATTTGTATGACAGTAAACAAATGTGCCTGGAAAGAGTTTACCAGAATGTACAGATGTGAGCCTTGTCACAGAAAACAGCGTAGGGTGCCCATAAATTTGTAAACTAAACTATGTTTCTAAAGGAGTTATTTGACTAAGCCTTCACTCTGGCTTTTTGGGTAGATGAAATGACACAAGGTTTTACATAGAGAATATTCTCATTAGGTGAAAATAAGTAGAAAGTTAATTAAGAATAGGTGCCCATGTAGAATGGCCACACTATCATACACGTAGAAGACACACACTACTCAAGAATGTTACACAAGCTTCAAAGTCATAAAACCTGTGAACAAATTAGAGCAATTCTAAATTTCACACATTATAATTGGGTGACCACAGGAAAGACACTTAGCCAACATAATATTTTAAATTTTCTTGTTTGTAAAATGGGGATGATGGCGGGTATTTTACAGAGTTAGTAAAGATAAAGTGATATAGAGGTACGCAAATAACCTCTCAAAATATAACTACTATTTCCTTCTGTTTCCTTCCTAAACATATTCCAATTTAATTAGCAACTTGCTTACAACCAAATCATGCATCTAAAACTGGGGAAAAAAAGTCATGAATGCACTTAATTGTCTCAAAAGACTATGTATTAATTGAACCGTGAACCAAACCACTTTGAATTATAATTTCTCTTTGTGTTCATATTTAATTGAACCAGATAAGAACCAGAGTAACAAAATGTTATCCTAATGGCACCGGAATAAAACTACATTTGATTCAAATTTAGTTTTATCACCTTGTGGAGACTGCATATTCTTTGACTTCTAAGAAATATGTTCTTTCACTGTCACCCAACCTAGCTTATGTTTAATTTGTGTTAAAAATATAGTCATTTAACTTCTGCCACAGTTTTTTCATTTCAATTATGGTGATAACAATACACACTTTAACTTGCTAACCAGGTGTGTAAAATCCTAAGTCAGATAATAGGCATAAAATGGCTTTGAATATGTATATAATGTGCTTATCATTATTATTTAAAATATGGCCAATACTACCATGTAGTTTTGATACACTATTAGTAAAATTTAAACACTGTTGTCAATATAATTCACCAGTTTTTGATTACCACCCCAAATATAACCAGAACTGACCCAATTATATTCTGAAAAAAAGGTTTTAAAATATGGATGGAATTCCATGTACCATGGAAATAAGGCAAATATCAGCCAGATAATTAAGATTCTAACATGTCACATCAGTCTTCATGATACAAATTATGAGGCAAAATGGTGCAAAAAAGCTAACTCGGATTGACTGTAAAGCCTTCAAATTCCTTCACTCTTGGAGTTACCCTCATATTCTAGGTTTTGCTAAACTTGAATGTCTACAGGCTTGGAACCAGACCATGCTTCAGCTCCACGTTTTAACAATATGACTGACTGATGTAGGATCTTAAGAGATATTAACCACTTGGTGGTAGCCCGCCAGGCTCCTCTGTGGAATTTCCCAGGCAAGAATATTGGAATGGGTTGCCATTCCCTTTTCCAGGGGAATCTTCCTGACCGAGAGATCGAATTCATGTCTCCTGCATTGCAGGCAGATTCTTTACCGACTGAGTCACCAGGGAAGCCTTTCCTGTCAAATGCATTCTTTAGCTATATGTGGATGTCATAAGGAGATAGTAGAGGTGGAGAAGAGTCTGGACTCAAGAGCTAAACTTCCAGGAGCACAAGTCCTTTGACCTCTCCTTAACTACCTTTCCTCCTTTTTAAAATAAGAGTACTCTAAGTCTGTGAGTCTCTTTCCTGTCCATCTGAAACTATCACAACATTGTTAATTGACTATACTCCAATATAAAATGAAAAGCTCAAGAAAAGAATACTGATGAAACTTTACTTGGGCTTTGTGAGAATTAAATGAGATGATGTATATGAAATATTCTTTAAACTGTCTCTGAATATTTATCCAAATATTTCCAAGGCTGACAATTGGCATCATTTGTTCTCCCATAGAGGCGCATTTCATACAAAGTTAAGAGCACACCCACACCCACTTCTGAGACAACCAGGTGGCCATCCTAGCTATGGGGAAGATGTTTTTGGCCATGTTTGTTTCTTTTCCCTGTGCAGACACTGGGAACCAATAATGACCCAATCGCAGTTTTTTTTTTTTTTTCCTAATGGGATTTAAAGGGACTTTTTTCCTAATTTTCTATAGGTGATTAGAAAGCACTATGTGTCTTAAACGTATGAAAGATTGTACTTCTCAGTTTCTTTTCCATTTGGTTGGGGTCATCTGACTAATCCTCACCAATGAACTATGAGTGGAATTGGTATGTGTCACTTTCATGTTGAGGCAGTGAAAAGCCCTTGTGCAATAGTCCAATACCTCTTTCCTTTCTAAGGCAGCTGTGTAGACAGACATGGGGAGCCAAGGTCTACAATCTGGATGGCTAAGGTCACTGTACAAGGGGTTCTTCCTGGGGCATTGCCAATAGACTTGTGAGAATGAGAAATAAATTTTGTGTTTGTGCTGCTGAAATTTTAAGGGATGTTTTAGTAGAGTCTTCACAGACGTTCCATATTCTACCATGAATCTGTCCCTAGTTAGTGGCACATGATTTTAATCTAATTTATTTGAATCAGTGAAAAATAGTCACAATTTGCTAATGTAATTATTTTCCCAATGAGAACGAAAAGATGAACTTGGTGATATCAGGGTGAGTCAGCCTCCACATTAGAGAGTGAATCTTTTAGGAGCAATTGTTAAAAATCACTAGAGATATATTAGCCATCAAAAAATGCAGTAATATGCAAATAAAATAAGAAGATAACATTTGTTATAATAATTCCTAGACCTTGCCCATACTCTGTCAAAAAGTTTGGAGAGGTTGAGACTTTACCTTGTTTGCAAACTAAATAGTTTGCCTGTCACAATTCCATGGAGGGTGGCGGAAGACATAAGACTCCTGGATCAGAGAGA
Organism: Okapia johnstoni; assembly: GCA_024291935.2. Taxonomy (NCBI): domain Eukaryota; kingdom Metazoa; phylum Chordata; class Mammalia; order Artiodactyla; family Giraffidae; genus Okapia; species Okapia johnstoni. The sequence continues at coordinate 8,265,599 of CM044325.1, read as the reverse complement.
AAATACATCATCAGCTGCAGCAACAGCAGTATCTAGAGTACCCCATGGACTGTAGCATGCCAGGCTTCCTTGTCCATTGCCAATTCCCAGAGCTTACTCAAACTCATGTCCATCGAGTCGGTGATGCCATCCAACCATTTCATCCTCTGTTGTTCCCTTCTCCTCCTGCCTTCAGTCTTTCCCAGCTTCAGGGTCTTTTCCAATCAGTCAGTTTTTTGCATCAGGTGGCCAAAGTATTGGAGCTTCAGCTTCAGCATCAGTCCTTCCAATGAATATTCAGGACTGATTAACTTAAGGATGGACTGGTTGGATCTCCTTGCAGTCCAAGAGACTCTCAAGAGTCTTCTCCAACACCACAGTTCAAAAGCATCAATTCTTCAGTGTTCAGCTTTCTTTATAGTCCAACTCTCACATTCATACATGACTACTGGAAAAACCATAGCTTTGACTAGATGGACCTTTGTTGGCAAAGTAATGTCTCTGTTTTTTAATATGCTGTCTAGGTTGGTCATAATTTTTCTTCCAAGGAACACGCTTCTTTTAATTTCATGACTGCAATCACCATCTGCATTGATTTTGGAGCCCCCCAAAATAAAGTCTGTCACTGTTTCTATTGCTTTCCCATATATTTGTCATGAAGTGATGGGAATGGATGCCATGATCTTAGTTTTCTGAATGTTGAGTTTTAAGTCAGCTTTTTCACTCTCCTCTTTATTTCCAAATTCAGACTTAAATTGAAGAAAGTATGCAAAACCACTATTAGACCATTCAGGTATGACCTAAATCAGTCTCTTATGATTATACAGTGGAAGTGACAAATAGATTCAAGGCATTAGATCTGATAGACAGAATGCCTGAAGAACTATGGACAGAGGTTTGTGACCTTATACACATCCCATAGAATAGCACAAAAAAGGCTATGTGACACCTACATATGCAGTGTGTGCTTATAGGAGGAATCTCAGCTTAGAGAATTCATATCTTTGATAACAGGCAATGAGACTACTTAATCTTTGCTCAGGATGGAGACACCATATTAATTAATTACACTGTTCAGCAAACTAATCTGCACTTTTCTCTAGAGGGAGCCTGTGTTTCAAGGCTTTTGCTCTACCAATATCCTTGAGATGATACTATAGGATAAAAAGAGAGTGCTTCTGCTTGTAAGACATGAGGAAATGTGAAGGACACATGAAGAATAATCTCCCCAGAAGATTTATCCCTCACTCCTACAGTCTTGATTTATAGAAAAGGTTCTCATGAATATGATAGTTCATCTGCCATTCCAATTAATCCAAAAAATTAGTCAAGTCAATTTTTTTCATGTAGCATTGAATAAAGACTTATAATGACAGGAATCCAGGCAGCAGGAGGACATCAACCTACAATGTTGACCGCAACTATGCTTGGGGCCCTGGACCCAACAAGTTGAACAAATTTCCAAATTATTATGGTCTAACTTAGACAGTAGGCAGCTTTCTCCTTAAAAGTCTCTATTGACTTTTCCATTTGGTCCATGGCATTAATCCAGGTACAGAAGAACGTTTTAATGATTATATTAAATGGCTTGCAAGGAGGAGGTCTAGGATAACCTAATCATCCATAACAATCCTAGCCAGTGAGTAGAGTTAAATCTGCATGCATTTTAGGGACAAATTTTAATAGCATGACCCTCTACCATCAAGACAACTAACTGCCTGCAAGGAACACAAAAATGAAAATTGGCTTTCCTTCCAAGAAAGTCCCCTAGTAAATAAGGGGGTCTTACTTTAAAGAGATCTCTGCAATCATCTGAGGGCTACATGACCTTCTAGTGCTATTTCCTTAAATACTTATAGGTTTTTTGACCCCTAAAGTGCAGTCACCAAGTTCTCAGGAAAGACAAGCTACTGTCTGACTTCAACAAAATTTGCATATTCAAGGGGGAACACGGTGCCTCTGGAAAGGGAGTGTTTTACGCCATTGATTCCCTCTCTCAAGTTGGGATCTATATGAGCTGGAGGGCACAGGTTGGCTGTGCCTCCAAAGTAACCTTCCAGTTGATTGTTGGTTGTAGAGTTCCCTCATAGCTCGGTCAGTAAAGAATCTGCCTGCAGTGCAGGAGACCAGGGTTTGATTTCTGGGTTGGGAAGATCTCCTGGAGAAGGAAATGGCAACGCACTCCAGTATTCTTGCCTGGAGGATCCCATGGACAGAGGAGCCTGGTGGCTACAGTCCATGGGGTCACAAGAGTTGGACATGACTTAGTGACTAAAGAGAGAGAGAGAGAGGGTACTTAGTTCAGTTGAATAATTGAGTCTCATTTTTCTTTTTGAGGAAATTGTTCAAAGCAGTTTAACCTCTTCAGTTTACACCAACACCAGGGTGGCATTCATCTGTGCTCCAGATAAAGACAATGGCAGGAATGGGAATGAGCAGATAGTTGGAAGTTTTTGACAGATATTTTGCTTGGGGGGAGCATGTCTTATGTGAAGGGATTATTTGCACCTGAATATCCAGCTACTGGACCTATCATTTATGTCCTTACAAATTCAAAGTTCATATTGAGTCATTTTAGAATAGAGACTATAATCAAAGCTGCTAACTCAGGGGCTATTTCATAGGACTACCTAACGCCTTTACGATGATTTTGCTGGGGATGTTGCTGCTGATAGTGAGGATCATGATAATAGTGACAACAATAATAATAGCAATAACTAAAATTCTTTTCATGTTTTTATATGCCTGGCACTGTGTCAGATATTTTTGTAAAGTGTCAATAACCCATAGTACATGCATTCTGCTCTATTCTCTCTTCATTTGTCTCTGGAGTGAGTGTTAAGATTAGGAACAAGAGAATGCACTGAGGCTAGAACTTTAACATGCTGAAGGATTTTCTACTTTGTTATTTTCCTGGCCTCCCTGATAGCCGGGTTTCACATGTTGCTCAAATCTCTATTGTAAATGAGATTCAAGCTTATCTCTCAATTAGGAATTAGCTTAGTCTGGGAAGTCTCAGGAGAAAGGGCTAATAATAAAATTTGTGGTTTAAGTTTTAGCTTAGAGGCATAATATCCATCTTTTGGATTATGCATGGTTTAGCTACACTCGCTGGGGTGAGGGGTTCCTAATAGATATTAGAATCCCACCCTAGATTTTTCTGACTGCAAAACAGTCCTTTTGCCTTGACTTTTCTATCTCAAAACTGTAGAGTTGAAATCATTTAGGATGAGGACACTGATAACTACCCGTAACACCTACAACTCATCTCCCCTATCTCTAGTCCATGGATTATCACATTCTGCTGTGCTGGTTTCAATAAACACTTCACATTATCAGGCATAAATTTAGATGTGTAGTTCAGTCTTCATCGCCCTTCCTTTTTTTCCCAGATTGTTACAGGCTAAGGTCAAAGCTTTTAAATGTTCCTGATGGAGTATAAAGTACGCATTAAAACTTGAAGACATTCCAAACATTTGCCTCCGTGGTTTGTGAACAATTTATGCATTAATTTGTCCTTTGGTCTTAGCTTTTGCCATGAAAGTCTTAGGTCAGGTAAACATCGATGTGTTCAATTTTTCTTCCATTCACTTAAGCAAACAGTAGCTCCCAAAAGCCCCAGGAAATGAATACCAAACGAATCCACAACGGACAAAGATGAAGTCAATAAATAGACAGAAATGTCCATTTTCAGATGGGATTTGCCTTGCTCAACTTACTTTTATCACTGCAGAGCAAACTAGTGTAATGGTGATAGCGGAAGTGAACAGACCTTTAATTAGATTGGGCTATTGTGGATCTGCTTGCTGCCAAAGCAGACTGAAAATACTGTTCTTCATCTCTGCCAAGATGAAAATATAGTTCAAAAGCAAAATGGAGTTGCTTGAAGTCAGCTATTCGCCCTTCCAGATTAATTTCAAGAGGAGGGCTCGGCATGTTGCTTGTGTCATCATCAGTTCAGTCTCTCAGTGGTGTCTGACTCTTCGCGATCCCATGAACCGCAGCACGCCAGGCCTCCCTGTCCATCACCAACTCCCGGACTCCACCCAAACCCATGTCCATCGAGTTGGTGACGCCATCCAGCCATCTCATCCTCTGTCGTCCCCTTCTCCTCCTGCCTTCAACTTTCCCAGCATCAGGGTCTTTTCAAATGAGTCAGCTCTTCGCATCAGGCAGCCCAAGTATTGGAGTTTCAGCTTCAACATTAGTCCTTCCAATGAACACCCAGGATTGATCTCCTTTAGGATGGACTGGTTGGATCTCCTTGTAGTCCAAGGGACTCTAAAGAGTTTTATCCAACACCACAGTTCAAAAGCATCAATTCTTTGGTGCTCAGTTTTCTTTATAGTCCAACTCTCACATCCATCCATGACCACTGGAAAAACCATAGCCTTGACTAGACAGACCTTTGTTGGCAAAGTAATGTCTCTGCTTTTTAATATACTGTCTAGGTTGATCATAACTTTCCTTCCAAGGAGTAAGTGTCTTTTAATTTCATGGCTGCATTCATCACCTGCAGTGATTTTGGAGCCCAGAAAAATAAAGTCAGCCACTGTTTCCACTGTTTCCCAATCTATTTGCCATGAAGTGATGGGACCAGATGCCATGATCTTAGTTTTCTGAACGTTGAGCTTTAAGCCAACTTTTCCACTCTCCTCTTTCAGTTTCATCAAGAGGCTTCTTAGTTCTTCTTCACTTTCTGCCATAAGGGTGGTGTCATCTGCATATCTGAGGTTACTGATATTTCTCCAGGCAATCCTGATTCCAGCTTGTGCTTCCTCCAGCCCAGCATTTTTCATGATGTACTCTGCATATAAGTTAAATAAGCAGGATGACAATATACAGGCTTGACGTACTCCTTTCCTATTTGGAACCAGTCTGTTGTTCCATGTCCAGTTCTAACTGTTGCTTCCTGACCTGCATACAGATTTCTCAAGAGGCAGGTCAGGTGGTCTGGCATGCCCATCTCTTTCAGAATTTTCCACAGTTTATTGTGATCCACACAGTCAAAGGCTTTGGCATAGTCAATAAAGCAGAAATAGATGTTTTTCTGGAACTCTCTTGCTTTTTCGATGATCCAGTGGATGTTGACAATTTGATCTCTGGTTCCTCTGCCTTTTCTAAAACCAGCTTGAACATCTGGAAGTTCAGAGTTCATGTATTGCTGAAGCCTGGCTTGGAGAATTTTAAGCATTGCTTTACTAGCGTGTGAGATGAGTGCAATTGTGCGGTAGTTTGAGCATTCTTTGGCATTGCCTTTCTTTGGGATTGGAATGAAAACTGACCTTTTCCAGTTCTGTGGCCACTGTTGAGTTTTCCAGATTTGCTGGCATATTGAGTGCAACCCTTTCACGGCGTCATCTTTCAGGATTTGACATAGCTTAACTGGAATTCCATCATCTCCACTAGCTTTGTTCGTAGTGATGCTTTCTAAGGCCCACTTGACTTCACATTCCAGGATGTCTGGCTCTAGGTGAGTGATCACACCATCGTGATTATGAGTCGTGAAGATCTTTTTTGTACAGGTCTTCTGTGTATTCTTGCCACCTCGTCTTAATATATTCTGCTTCTGTTAGGTCCATACCATTTCTGTCCTTTATCGAGCCCATCTTTGCATGATATGTTCCCTGGTATCTCTAATGTTCTTGAAGAGTCTCTAGTCTTTCCTATTCTGTTGTTTTCCTCTATTTCTCTGCACTGATTGCTGAGGAAGTGTCACTATCACACACTGTCTTCTCAAAGGTGCTGTTTCCTGGGCATCTTAAAAAGCAGCAAACTTCCTAAATGCAAGGAAAATAACTCAACCTTTTCAATTTTCTTATATACAAATGGAAGAAACCAGTTTCTGTTGGAATTATCACATCACATTGTACTGTGAGTGTTAGGAGATAACGTTTGTGAGAGTGCTCTGAAAATTGGAATTCTCTTTATGGAAGTAGGATTATTATATTGTTCACTGTCATTCAGTCAAATTCTCCACATATCATCAATGTTTGAAGGAAAGTTTGAAACTTTTCCCATTCTTTCAAATCTCCTTGTATCTTTTTCTCCTTTTAATTTTGCTTGGAGTGTGAAATTGCTCAGCTACAATCTTGATAGCTATTGAAGTCTAATTTAAACATGGTGGTGGTGGTGGTTTACTTGCTAAGTCACATCTGACTCTTCCGACCCCATGGACTGTCTATGGGGCTTCATTTAGTCATTAGCAAAACTTCATAGACAGTCTTATGTGAAATTCTATATCCTCAGATGTTCAGTCCATTCATATTGAGAAAGACATGAAAATATTCTCTGAAAATGGAAAAATTAGTGAAGATTCCTTACTATGTTATGAATTTTTTTTAAGTAGTGAAGTAAAAAATAGACGATTGTTCTGCCTAGCTAAGCCACACTTTGGCAGGTATTGAATCTGTTCCAGTCACATTATGCTGACTAGAATTAAATCTAGACCATAATCCATATATGTTTATGCCTGTGCATGTGGGTATACACATGTGTGAGAGAGAGAGAGAAAGAATAAACATCTTGGGTAATTCAACACAGCACATTAAACTGATAATGCAGTTTTATCAGTTTTGAAAAACTGAAAATATGAAATGAAATAGAGAATACAAAAGTAAATAATAAATCATTCTGGCCCATAAACAGCTTTACACCTAGAGGACAAATAGACAATTCCTTTGACATTTTCAGTTCTTTTAAATGAGATAGTTGAACCACATGATATTTAAAGTTGTCTCAAATACTAAATGGTGTGGTGTTTTAGTTGCTAAGTCAGTTCTGACTCTTGCGACTCTGTGGACTGTAGCCCACCAAGCTCCTTTGTCCACGGGATTTCCCAAGCAAGATTACTGGAATCGGTTGCCATTTTTTCCTCCAGATCTCCTTGCCTGAAGGATCAAACCCAGGTCTCCTGCAGGCAGTCTCCTGCATTGAAGGTGAATTCTTTATCGAATGAGCCATGAGGGAAGCCCCCTAAAATGGTGTGATTGTACTTAATTTTCAAAATATTTTACTTTATTTTTAATTAGAGGATAATTGCTTTGCAATGTTCTGCTGTACAGCAATGTGAATCAGCCATAAGTATACATATATCCCCACCCTCTTGAGCTTCCCTCTTACCTTGTAGAAAATTTAATACCTTGGGTTTAGCAGGTTTTGGAGTAAAGGAGAGGAAGGTGTTGTGAAGGAGATGGGGGAAATCTTTCATCCCTGAAAGGGCAGATAAACCAAAATAAAACCTACACTCTACAGGGCTAAAATTTATTTATTATTATTTTTTTTATCATTAGGAGTAAACACACACGCACACACACACACACAAAACAGCTTTAGTGGAAAAAAAAGTGACGGGTGGTGTCACTTTTATTTTTTTCCTTTTGGTCATTTGTGCCCTTTTCACTCCCAGACCCCAGTGCAATTCAGTTTAGTTCAGTCGCTCAGTAGTATCTGACTCTTTACAACCCCATAGACTGCAACATGCCAGCCTTCCCTGTCTGTTACAAACTCCTGGAATTTACCCAAACTCATGTCCATTGAGTCGGTGATGCCATCCAACCATCTCATCCTCTGTCGTCCCCTTCTTCTCCTGCCCTCAATCTTTCCCAGCATCAGGGTCTTTTCCAACGAGTCAGTTCTTCCCATCAGGTGGCCAAAGTATTGGAGTTTCAGCTTCAGTATCAGTCCTTCCAATAAATACTCATGACCAATTTCCTTTAGGATGGACTGGTTGGATCTCCTTGCAGTCCAAGGGACTCTCAAGAGTCTTCTCCAACAGCACAGTTCAAAAGCATCAGTTCTTCGGTGCTTAGCTTTCTTTATAGTCCAACTCTCACATCCATACACCACTACTGGAAAAACCATAGCTTTGACTAGATGGACCTTTGTTGGCAGGGTAATGTCTCTGCTTTTTAATATGCTGTCTAGGTTTGTCATAACTTTTCTTCCAAGGAGCAAGTGTCTTTTAATTTCATGGTTGTAGTCACCATCTGCAGTGATTTTGGAGCCCAAGAAAATAAAGTCTTGTCACTGTTTCCATTGTTTCCCATCTATTTGCCATGAAGTGATGGGACCAGATGCCATGATCTTAGTTTTCTGAATGCTGAATTTTAAGCCAAGTTTTTCACTCTCCTCTTTCAGTTTCATCAAGAGGCTCTTTAGCTGTTCTTCACATTCTGCCATAAGGGTGGTATCATCTGCATATCTGAGGTTATTGATATTTCTCCCAGCAATCTTGATTTTAGCTTGTGCTTCATCCAGTCCAGCATTTCTCATGATGTACTCTGCATATAAATTAAATAAGCTGCTGCCGCTAAGTCGCTTCAGTCGTGTCCGACTCTGTGCGACCCCATAGACGGCAGCCCACCAGGCTCTACCATCCCTGGGATTCTCCAGGCAAGAATACTGGAGTGGGTTGCCATTTCCTTCTCCAATGCATGAAAGTGAAAAGTGAAAGTGAAGTTGCTCAATTGTGTCCAACTCTTGGCGACCCCATGGATTAAATAAGCAGGGTGACAATATACAGCCTTGACATACTCCTTTTTCTATTTGGAACCAGTCTGTTGTTCCATGTCCAGTTCTAACTGTTGCTTCCTGACCTGCATACAGATTTCTCAGGAGAAAGGTCAGGTGGTCTGGTATTCCCATCTCTTTAAGAATTTTCCATAGTTTGCTGTGATCCACACAGTCAAAGGCTTTTGGCATAGTCAATAAAGCAGAAGTAGATGTTTTTTCTGGAACTCTCTCACTTTTTTGATGATCCAACGGATGTTTGCAATTTGATCTCTGGTCCCGCCACCTGTTCTAAAACCAGCTTGAACATCTGAAAGTTCAGGGTTCCCATACTGTTGAAGCCTGGGTTGGAGAATTTTGAGCAATACTTTGCTAGTGTGTGAGATGAGTGCAATTTTGTGGTAGTTTGAGCATTCTTAGATTTAAATTCAGGTGGATATACCAAGACACTGGAATTGATTGGTGATTCTGTTCAATATTGTCTATCAGGAAACATCTTCCCCTTTAAAAAATAAGAATATACATTATATATATACACATATGTACATGTGTGTGTGTGTGTGTGTGTGTGTGTGTGTGTGTGTGTGTGCTTTTCAATGCCTTAGCCCAGCTCTACTAAACTATAATATCAAAAGGAAAGATACAAGAATCTGAAATTGTTGACTCTCTCAAGTTGATTCTGATCTTTCCAACTTGAACAACTTTTGGAACATCCCTGAGTCAGACTATTTTGCTTGTGAGGTCACTTGTTCTCTAATTAGTTTCACTTTATTCCACATCAAGAATGCTTTATTTTTCACCTAAGGCTGCTGTTCCTCTTACATTTTTCCCTAGGTTAATTTCACCTTCATTCCAACACAGACATTTTATGAATATGTTTTAATTTTCCTTCTTTATCAGCCTTGAAATTACTCAGCCAACTCTGAACTGTAATTGATAAATGACTGACAACTTTGACCTGTTTTTCCTTCTGACTTGTTAGGGCAGAGGGTTGGCATCTTCCCCCTTCCTTCTAATACCACATATTTTTCCATATATGACCCCTTTTAAAGAAGGTTGCTGCTAAGTTGCTTTAGTCATGTCCAACTCTGTGCAACCCCTTAGACAGCAGCCCACCAGGCTCCCCCATCCCTGGGATTCCCAGGCAAGAGTACTAGAGTGGGTTGCCATTGCCTTCTCCGTAAAGAAGGTTGACTATAGTCAAAATAAGGATACGGATCTCTGAGAAGTAGAGTCAAGGGATTCGATCTGATAGACAGAGTGTCTGAAGAACTATGGTCAGAGGTTCGTGACATTGTACAGGAGGCAGAGATCAAGACCAACCTCAAGAAAAAGAAATGCAAAAAGGCAAAATGGTTGTCTGCAGAGGCCTTACAAACAGCTGTGGAAATAAGAGAAGCAAAAGGCAAAGAGAAAAGGAAAGATATATCCATTTGAATGCAGAGTTCCAAAGAATAGCAAGGAGAGATAAGCAAGCCTTCCTCCGTGATCAGTGCAAAGATGTAGAGGGAAACAATAGAATGGGAAAGACTAGAGATCACTTCAAGAAAATTAGAGATACCAAGGGAACATTTCATGCAAAGATGGGCACAATAAAGGAAAGAAATGGTATGGACCTAACAGAAGCAGAAGATTTTAACAAGAGGTGGCAAGAATATACTGAAGAACTATACAAAAAAGATCTTCATGACCCAGATAACCACGATGGTGTGATCACTCAGCTAGAGCCAGACATCCTGGAATGGGAAGTCAAGTGGGCCTTAGGAAGCATCACTATGAACAAAGCTAGTGGAGGTGATGAAATTCCAGTTGAGTTATTTCAAATCCTAAAAGGTGATTCTGTGAAACTGCTGCACTCAATATGCCAGCAAATTTGGAAAACTCAGCAGTGGCCACAGGACAGGATAAGGTCAGTTTTCATTCCAATCCCAAAGAAAGGAAATGCCAAAGAATGTTCAAACTACTGCACAATTGCACTCATCCCACATGCTAGCAAAGTATGCCCAAAATTCTCCAACCCAGGCTTCAACAGTACATGAACTGTGAACTTCCATATATTCAAGCTGGATTTAGAAAAGGCAGAGGAACCAGAGATCAAATTGCCAGCACCTATTGGATCATCAAAAAAGCAAGAGAGTTCCAGAAAAACACCTACTTCTGCTTATTGACTATGCCCAAAGCCTTTGACTGTGTGGGTCACAACAAACTGTGGAAAATTCTTAAAGAGATGGGAATACCAGATCACCCGACTTTTCTCCTGAGAAATCTGTATGCAGGTCAGGAAGCAACAGTTAGAACTGGACATGGAACAGACTGGTTCCAAATCTGGAAAGGAGTGGGTCAAGGCTGTATATTGTCACCCTGCTTATTTAATTTGTATGCAGAGTACATCATGAGAAATGCTGGGCTGGATGAAGCACAAGCTGGAATCAAGATTGCCGGGAGAAATATCAATAACCTCAGATATGCAGATGACACCACCCTTATGGCAGAAAGTGAAAAAGAACTAGAGCCTCTTGATGAAAGTGAAAGTGGAGAGTGACAAAGTTGGCTTAAAGCTCAACATTCAGAAAACTAAGATCATGGCATCTGGTCCCATCACTTCATGGCAAATAGATGGGGAAAAAAATGGAAACAGTGAGAGAGTATTTTCTTGGGCTCCAAAATCACTGCAGATGGCAACTGCAGCCATGAAATTAAAAGACGCTTGCTCCTTGGAAGAAAAGTTATGACCAACCTAGATAGCATATTAAAAAGCAGAGACATTACTCTGCCGACAAAGGTCTGTCTAGTCAAAGCTATAGTTTTTCCAGGAGTCATGAATGAATGTATGAGTTGAACTATAAAGAGAGCTGAGTGCCGAAGAATTGATGCTTTTGAACTGTGGTGTTGGAGAAGACTCTTGAGAGTCCCTTGGACTGCAAGGAGATCCAATCAATCCATCCTAAAGGAAATCAGTCCTGAATATACATTGGAAGGACTGATGCTGAAGCTGAAACTCCAATCCTCTGGCCACTTGATGTGAGGAACTGACTCATTGGAAAAGACCCTGAGGCTGGGAAAGAGTGAAGGCGGGAGGAGAAGGGGACAACAGAGGAGATGGTTGGATGGCATCACCGACTTGATGGACATGAGTTTGAGTAAACTCCGGGAGTTGGTGATGGACAGGGAAACCTGGCATGCTGCAGTCCATGGAGTCGCAAAGAGTCGGACACGACTGAGCAACTGAACTGAAATGAAAAGTAGGTTGACTATCGTCAAAATAAGGATATCGATCTCTGAACTCGGCAAGTCATTTCTTTGTATCTTGTAGTTTTAGTTGTAAAACTAGGAAGCCAGACCATTTAATTTCCTCCTAACTGCTCCCATCTGATCAGTCTTTCCTTTGGATCAAATATCCCTGATAGTTTCTGAGAATTCATAGTCATATACTATATTAATATCATATCATTACACATTTCCAAATATATTTAACATTAAACCTCAAAGCTCCCCAAATGTGATGCACAAGTCATAAGATGACTCACTCTTCCTGGAACATATTCTGTATGCCTAGAATACTAAATCACAGTGGAGGGCAAAGGCCACAGGTCACATCTCCATCATTCATTTTTATATCTTTATGTAACATGTAAAGCAGTGCATGTAGCCAGTTCTTACTAAATAAATGTTGTACTCTTGGATATCATCATCAGAGTCTATAATGCTAGTGTATTTGTTGTTGTGGTTGCTGAGTTGTGTCTGGCTCTTTGAGACCCCATGGAATGTAGCACACCAGTCTCCTCTGTCCTCCACTATTTCCCGGAGTTTGCTCAAATTCATGTCCATTGAGTTGGTGATGCCTTCTAACCATCTCATCCTCTGCCACCCTCTTCTCCTTTTGTCTTCAATCTTTGCCAGCATGCGGGTCCTTTCCAATGAGTTGACTCTTCACATCAAGTGGCCAAAGAACTGGAACTTTGGCTTCCCTGGTGGCTCAGATGGTAAAGAATCTGCCTGTAATTCGAGAGACTCAGGTTAAATCCCTAGGTCAGGAAGCTCCCCTGGAGAAGGGAATGGCAACCCACAGCAGTATTCTTGCTTGGAGAATTCCATCGACAGAGGAGCCTGGTGGGCTACAGTCCATGGGGTCGCAAAGAGTCAGCCATGACTGAGTTACTAACACTTTAATTTTCAGCCTTGTTTATGGTCCAGGTCTGTCATCCATACATGACTAAATAGCTTTGACTATACAGACCTTGTCACAAAGTGATATCTCTGCTTTTCAATACACCATCTAGGTTTGTTACAGCTTTCTTTCCAAGAAGCAAGCATCTTTTAATTTCATGGCTACGGTCACTGTCTGCAATAATTTTGGAGACCAAGAAAATAAAATCTGTCACTGCTTCCACTTTTTCCCCTTCTATTTCTCATGAAGTGATGGGACCAGATGCCATGAACTTAGTTTTTTTTAATGTTGAGTTTCAACATTTTCACTCTTGAGTTTCGCTGCTTTTCACTCTCTTCTTTCACCCTCATCAAGAGCCGCTTTAGTTCCTCTTCCCGGTCTGCCACCAGAGTGGTATCATCTGCCTATCTGAGGTTGTTGATTCCAGCTTGTGATTCGTCCAGCCCAGCATTTTGCATGATTTACTCTGCATATGAATTTAAATAAGCACGGTGAAAATATACAGCCTTGATGTACTCCTTTCCCAATCTGTTCCAGTCAGTTTTTCTATGTCTGGTTCTAACTGTTGTCTCTTGACCCACATTCAGATTTCTCAGGGGACAGGTAAAGTGGTCTGGTACTCCTATCTCTTCAAGAATTTTCCACAGCTTGTTGTGATCCACACAAAGACTTTAGTGTAGTCAATTAAGCAGAATTCTGGAACTCCCTTGTTTTCTCCATGAACTAAATGAATGTTGGCAATTTGATCTCTGCTTTCTCTGCCTTTTCTAAACCCTGCTTGTACATCTGGACATTCTCAGTTCACGTACTGCTGAAGCCTGGCTCGAAGGATTTTGAGCATAACCTTACTAGTACGTGAGATGAGTGCAATTATGCAGTAGTTTGAACAGCCTTTGGCATTGCCCTTCCTTGAGATTCGAATGAAAACTGACCTTTTCCAGTCCTGTGGCCACTGCGGAGTTTTCTGCTTCCTAAGGCCCACTTGACTTCACACTCCAGGATGCCCAGCTCTAGGTGAGTGACCACACCACTGTTGTTATCCAGGTCATTAAGTTCATTTTTGTATAGTTCTGCTGTGTATTCTTGCTACCTCTTCTTGATCTGTTCTTCTTCTGTTAGGTCCATACTGTTCATTATTAAACACATGCTGATTGAATACCTACTATATGCTAGAACTATTTTCATGTACCAGAGACAAATAACTTCTCCCTTGAAATGTAATTATTTGTCACAAGTTGGACCAAGCTAGAGAATGTGGAGTGTGCACTGATGCCTCAGTTAGTGTAATTCTATCATTTCCATTGGAAAAACAATCTGAATTTCTCCTCAGTGATGTCCCTAGTGATGTGTAAATTTTATTCTTTCCTTATTTAAAAGGGAAGGTTTTGGGTTTTTTTTTTAATGACTAAAATAGTAGCTACAATTTTTGAGCACATCTAATGTATTGAAAACATTACATTAGATACACCCTGTAGGGGTATATCTTATTTATTCTCATGAAGGTGAAATAGAAAGGTTCAATCACTTAAAATTCTGAATCTGAGATTCAAACCTTGCCCTGACTGCTCCAAGTCTGATTCCTCCCACAGACGGCTTTTCAACAAACATGCCCAGAAGGGCCCCCATGTGATTCTGATTCCCTGAGAACACTGCTCGCTTTCCTCCTCCCTTCCCATTCTCCTTTGCCTGGCACCGCAAGACACCTTGAAGAAGGTTAGGAGTTTGCAAGAGTTCCTCTTTCATAGTCAGCAGCTTGCTGTGAAACCTATCACAGCAGCTGAAAGATACAAGTAAATGTTTTCCAAATAAAAATCCCTCAGTGAATCAAAGAAAGAAAAGGTATAATTTTCCTTGGGTAAATGCAACATGCACAAGTTATTTGAAACAGCTGGTTCAAGTGGGAATGAATGACTTCCCCAGGGTCCCAATCTGACAGTAAATGCTTGCTGCTTACATGTGTGGAAGAGGGAACGGGGACAGATATTGTAACGGAGCAGAACAATTTCTTCGCCTCATCGGTTCATGAATATTTGAATGGAGAGGGTGTGATCTGGAGAGTTTTTTCACGGCTTTGCTTTTTTATTTTCCCTCCAGTATCCTTCTCCTTCAGCGAGCATCCATCATATACCTACTATAGTCCATACATATTTCTAGGCATTGTGGCCATAAAGTTCAATATGACACATTCCTCCACTTCAAGAAACATTCTTCTTTCATTATTCCACAAATGATTAGACAAATGTATTAAACAAGGGAGGGCAGATGTCCTTGCTTATAAAGTGAGGGTAAAGAAATAAAGACTCTTCAGTTGCCTACTCTATGTCTATACTCTCTACTACATGCATAGACAATTGGGAACTTTGGGAAAGAAACATTGATCTTTATATACAGTACTTTTCTAACTTACTTACTATGCTATCCGATTCAATGAATATTTTTTTAGCATTTATATGAGATGTAAAATTGTCCATTCTAGTGCTTTTTCACCAAAGGCTTTTATTCTCCTGCATCCCGGGCTGTCTTTTGCTAAACAAGAACACTTATGCACCTTAGCTAAGAAATACTTACTGAAAAATACATTCAAAAGCTTTCCATCAGTCAGGATGCTGGTAAGCAAGAACTCTTTACAGATTTATGATTTCAGCAACTGTAGAGGAGTAGAGAATTTGGAAAAGGGAACAAAGTGCAGTTAAAAGAGGACATCCAGTTAATGGAGGCTATCAAGGGTCTCAACTAGCCTCCATTGGGAACCAACTCACTTTGCTTCACTGAGGCTAGATAGGGGTGGAGGCCCAGCTCCCAACTCTCTAAACAAGACAAAATAATAACCAGTCATTACACAAAGTCAGAAAGTTCCTTCTCAAACTATAGATAATATTCTGCTATCCTTTGCTGGTTTGCAGATACTGAAAGACAAGGTGACACAGACAGACTGGAGCCATGACATAGGTGGCTACATCTTGCACAATTTCAAGAATTGGCCTCAAGGAAATGGGAACAAACTGACCTTTGAATTGCAGATCAACTGTACTTAAAACAATCAAGATGACATGGATCAGACCACCACAAGACCAATTTCAAGATGACTGTTGAATCTGACAGCTGTTCTGAACGTAGCCCCCTCCCTCTGACTATATATCCCCGAAACTCCCCTTTAAAAGCTCTTGCCCTCTGATTGGCAGTGGGAATTTAGTTCTCTGGGACATGTTCTTCTCCCCACATTGCTGGCCTCTGAAATAAACCTACTTTCCTTTCTTACCAACACTGGTCTCTTGATTATTGGCTTTCGACTGATGATCAGTCTAACCTGATCACCTCCTGCTTGAATTGAGCTGGAATGAAGGATTAGCAAGTTACTTAGGCACTCTCCTCGTAAGGTAGGAGAAGCTCAGCACCATGTCTGCTTCTGTGGGTTGGTGGGGTGGGTAGACTGCAAACAACTCCATCAACCCTCCTGAAACCATGGAGAAGCGGGTAGCAGGATTTCTGTGAGTGCTTCCTTGATTAGGATCAGTATTGCCAAAAAGGTTTCTTGTTGTCTTAAGCCATGATTTCTCCAGCCATTTGGCTAAAAATTATAGACTTTCTCAATGCTTCTTTTAGCCTGTTGAATGTCCAGAATTGAGGCTTTACACAATGCCCTGTCTGAAATATGGGGGAGGAAATAAGGCAACAGGGAATTCAACACTGTCACGTTTCATGTCCCCAGTTTTCTCGGCAACACACTGGCTTTCCACCTTTCTTGTGCTTATTCGTTGTGTTGTGTCTGGATTTTGTTTAGCTTTAAAGAGGAGAATCCAGAAGAAATGGGTTACTCCATTTTGTCTAGAACCAGAAACCCCTTCAAATTATCACTGAAGACCTATGGCTTATGGAAAACTTCAAGCATATGTTCTGGTGAGTTCAACATGTATTTTCATTGTGTTATTTGTTTTCCTCCATAGTTAGAAAATTAGTTGAGTGGAAAAAAAAAGTCTATTTCAAGTGGTGCCACTAGTGGATGTTATTATACATGTTTCATTTACAATCTTCCTAGCTGTGATTATTTTATGAGGGAAGATAAACAAAAAATACCATAGCATGTTTCACATGGTAAGTTGTTTGTTGGTTTTCTTAAAGGGGCTTCCCTGATGGCTCAGACAAGAAAGAATCTGCCTGGAATGAGGGAGACCTGGGTTTGATCCCTGGGTTGGGAAGATCCTCTGGAGAAGGGAATGACAACCCACTCCAGTATTTTTGCCTGGAGAATCCCATGGACAGAGGAGGCCAGCGGGCTATACTCCATGAGGTCGCAGAGAGTCAGACATGACTGAATGACTAGCATTTAACATTTTTTCTCAGTCACTTGAAGGTGCCATGTACTATATTTTTCAGTCTCGTTTATTTAGAAATTAATCTCACACTCAAAATCCAAAATCATTTTCTATTCCCAGCTGCAGTGACCTAAAAAGTTTGCCTTAAGTATGACTCCATAGACATATTTATATTTAATCAAGCCTCCTTACTGACACTCCTGGCTACAGCTGCTGATTCTGCTGCTGACAAGGACAGGAAGAACTTTGAGTAAAATGTTATGATATCTAGTTAGTTCAGTGCAGGAGTTTTTCCTTTGAACTTCACACAGAGGTCATATGATGTGATCTATTTATACTACCATAGTTTCCAATAATATGGTATACAAAACAGAGATCCAAGCATGAGGAAGTATTAGAAGCAAGAATAACAACCAGCAACATTGAAGAAAATGCAATCAGATTATTTTACTCCTGAGCTTCTAAATGTAGTCTTGTGAATAAAACACTCACTCAGTTCAGAGGGTATTTAGTTGTCTGGGTTCAAATCCTCACATTCCCACTTATTGCATATGTTAATTTTGGTAAATTATTAACACATTAACATCTGTGACTCACTTTCCTTACCTGAAAAATGGTCATAATAATAGTACCTATTACAGAGGTGGATATAAACTTAAAAGAGATAGTAAATGTGAAATACAAAGTCCAGTGCTTGATAAGACATTTGTGCTCAAAAAATGATAGTTATTTTTCACAAATCATTGGAGCAATCAGCTACTAATTTTTGTCAACTTAAAAGGTTTAAATCTATGGACATTTATTGATTTATCAGGGACACCAAGATACATAAGCATAGTGTCTGATATAAAAAAAATTACCATCTGTTAGAAATGAAGGAGAGAGATTATACCTTTAATTAATAGTGTGAACACTATATGCTATTTGGTAATCGTCATTGTTGTTCCCAATTTGCAATGAGGGTCAGAAAAATTGAGGAATGTGATCAAGATCACACAGTTAAATTTCTAGATTCAAGCGCAGGAGTATTTGAAGTTACAAATTATAGGAAATTCTTATAACATTAAAACAATTGACAATCAAAGGAAAAACACGTGTTACTAATAGGCGGAAGGTGATTCCAAATACCGTGTCCAAATGTCGCTGTACCTTGTTTATGGCCAATGACTTGCCATGAATGGAGGCATTTTATCAACATAGTCTCCTCATCTGTAAAATGAGGTGACGAGAGCAGATATCTCTAAGGCCCCTTTCCTGCTCTAATAGTCATCAAGCCTATGAATGTTTATGTCCTGAAACTCCATCTCTATATTAGTAAGCACAGTATTGGGTGTTGCTTGATAAACTGGAATAACATTTAGTGGATGGGCTTGCAGCCTACTGTGAAGATTGATATCATTCGATAAATTATTTACAAAATTTTTATGACATAAAGTAAGAAAGCAGTAGACAGTTAGCGATTAGGTGTGAAATAGGGGAAAGAAAAGGGCAGGACAGATTTGGAATCCTTGGATTTCATAAGAGTCTATGCTCATTCACTGACTGGCTAAAACACCATGACTATAACCAACATTTAATACACGTTATCTTATTTAATCCTTACCAAAGCCCAGTGGAGTTGGAATATTTGATCCCCAATTTTATGTTGATGTTGGATTCTCAGAAAGGTTAAGTAATTAGAGCTACAAGGTCAAGAAGTTAGTTTGCAGGGATGCTGGAATTAAAATTCAAGTCTACATGCAGTAGTGCCCATGGTCTTCCTGCTGTTTTATAAAGACTCAAAGTTTTCTTTGTATACAACGCACTTTGACTCTCATCCATTTATGTAAATGACAGTATGGGTCATTACTGATTCAATCATTATTTATAATGTGTATTGACATTAACCTTTCTGAACACTGAAATGGAAGTGCTATTTCATTCACTGATGGAGCTGGTCCTACTAAACATTGTAACCTCTCATTGTAATTTTCTTAGAAAGCGTTTTCAGGGGATGGAAAGGAAAAGAGACTGACATTTGTGAGTACTTACTCTGAGCCAAGCACTTAACAGTTATTATCTTATTTAAATATTATAATAACTTTGGGGAAGAATATTATTTTCCTTTTCTAATAGATAAAGAAGTTGAAGCTCAGATTAAGAAAAAAGCCACAGGTTCCTGAGATTCAGAAGTCCCTGCTTTATGGTACTTCACAATTTTCCATGGCCAGTTTCCAAATCGGGCTCTGGTTTGTCTGTTTCTTTGAACTTTCAGCTGGAATGTTGTTTTTATTTTAGGGCATCTCCAAAAGTTCATAAATACACATTGACATCAGTGATTAAAATATACATTGTCTAGGCAATGATTAAGTCATTTTCAAGACTCACACCATAGGTGTCTGACTTATGCTTTTAAAGAGCACAATAATATATAATTCCAGTAATTCCTGATTACTGTAGGCTCTCAGCATGCATTTGATTATTGAGTGACTCTAATTTTTATTAATGAATAACAGCCAGCATTTGCTGAGTACTTATGCCTGGCCACCATGTTGAATCCGTTTGACAGTAAATAGTGCCAGTTCCTTCGTTTTTTCCCTTAAATGATTTTTCCCCCTAAGGATACTTACCTTCAGCCATTTAAAATTTTCTTGAGTTGAAGAATACATATCCTTTGACACACATACCTAAATCTTTGTAATTTGGGAGAAAGAACATGATTTGCTATGCCATATATGTGTCATAAGCTAAATGGATAGTTCAGGGGCACACATTTGTCTGGAGACAAACTCTTGCTCTAAACAACAGTTCAAAATGTTTCAATGAGCTCCTATTGAAAGTGATACGCTATGCAAGTGGTTCCTTTGTAGTCATCTGTAGAAATAGCTCAGCTATTCAGACATAAATGTGGTGAGGCCAAGGTGAAGAGTTCCCCAAATCCCTATGCTGAGTTGTTTTTTCTGTCCTTTGTACTCCCACAGCACCTTTTTCTTACTTCTGAAATAGCACTCACAAACTTGTATTTATTAGTTTACATACAAGTCATCTGCGACATTCGATCATTACCTTTTCAAGGTCATGGACCAAGTCTTACTCCTCATTATATCTCCAGTACCTAGCACAGTGCCATAGACATAATCAGAGCTCAACAGATTATTTCTTGAGTAAGCAATTGAACAGAAGAATAGAGGTCTCCATTTTCTTCAAATATATTAGGATTTCTGGGAACTGATGTTATGTGCTACCTGGATTCCCCTTCAACTTTTGGCCCTAGCTCCCAGAAATACTGTCAGCAGCCTTCAACTATCAGCACCTTCAGAAATGTCTCAGCTGCAAAGAGCTACTTAACTCAAGGTCATACCCTTTCCCAAGGTGGGTCATGACAATGATGGATTAACATGGGACTATTAAAGTGTGACCGCCTCAGCCAAACACGGAAAAATGTTGAGGTGCCATTCAAGCTCCAAAGGTCTCGAGGTTTGTTGAAGAGTGCCATTGCACCAACAAACCAAAATAATGTATCCCTCCGCCCAATCCTACTTCTTTCCACTTTCATGAGTGCTGAAACTAAGGATGCTCCTTCACGAACATACTGCAAGCAAATCAGTGTCTTAGAATCCATTTTCCAAGGCACTCAACCAGCAACAAGTTCTAAAAACACATTTAGGGCTTCCCTGGTGGCTCAGAGGTAAAGAACCCACCTGCCAATGCAGGAGATCCCTGGTCCCGAAAGAGCCCACATACCATGGATCGACTAAGTCCATGTGCCACAACTATTGAGCCTGTTCTAGAACCCAGGAACCACAACCACTGAGTCCACGTGCTGCAGCTGCTGAAGCCCGCACGGCCTAGAACCCGTGCTCAGCAACAAGAGAAGCCCCCGCAATGAGAAGTCCGCACACAGCAACTAGAACATAGTCCCCGCTCACTACAACTAGAGAAAAGCCCCAGCAATGAAGACAAAAAAATTAATTGATTAAACTAAAAAACCCACATTTACACAAAAGTTGTGAGAATCTGCTTTAGGGTCTTACTACTTCCATCCTTACTCTTCCAGTGGGAATCTATGCTGACTTATAGATCAAACGAAAGGAACTATATTAAGTCATTTCACCTACATGATCTGATATAATACTTTAACCCTGAAAGCTAGGGACTTTTGTTTTCATTCTAAACTTTACATTTATGTAACTCAAAGAGTCTCACAAAAATGGCCACCATCTTAAAGCTCATCTGAAGCTAGTAGTTAAATTTTCCTTATCCCCAAGTAATGTGATAAAGGCCACAGCTAAATTGAAAGTATGAGAGATTTTATTTTATCCTTCACACATGCCAGGAGTCCAAGGACTTGCTTAATATGTCACTTTTAATAGGTGCTCATTGAAATGTTCCAGAGAAGTAACCTTCTCCATTCACTGCCATTTATATTTTCCTTAAAATATAAAATAAAGGGTTAGAGAGAAGAGAGCTACATTTTTTATATAAATTCTGATCCTTTTTTTTTTTCAGTGATCTTAGGTTGTGTTCCCTAGAAGTAGAGTTTGAAGTGAGAACATCTTATTCAAGCGATTTATTAAAAGAGGAAAATGAGGAGTTCAGTTCAGTTCAGTTGCTCAGTCGTGTCCAACTCTTTGTGACCCCATGGACTGCAGCACGCCAGGCCTCCCTGTCCATCACCAACTCTCGGAGTTTAACCAAACTCATGTCCATTGAGTCAGTGATGCCATCCAACCATCTCATTCTCTGTCGTCCCCTTCTCCTCCTGCCTTCAATCATTCCCAGCATCAGGGTCTTTTCAAATGAGTCAGCTCTTTGCATCAGGTGGCCAAAGTATTGGAGTTTCAGCTTCAACATCAGACCTTCCAATGAACACTCAGGACTGATCTCCTTTAGGATGGACTAGTTGGATCTCCTTGGAGTCCAAGAGACTCTCAAGAGTCTTCTCCAACACCACAGTTCAAAATGAGGAGAAGGGGAGTGAATAAATCAGGATGGAGAGATGAAAAAGACTAATCCAGACTATGTTTTCAGCTGAAGACTACTTTCAGTCTGACCACAGTATCTGGACAATTAATGCACCATAGTTAGTCCCTCTTTGAGTCACGAGGGCAGCATTTTGTACCACTATGTAACCAGACATTAGAGATAGACTGCTTCTCCAAGGTATAACCAACCAGTTACCAACTGGTAGACAGAGAAAGAAATACCTATGTGCCATTAACTGATAGCAGCCGGGGGCAGGGGCGGGGGGGCAGGAATGAGTGCACTAGCCCAGAACAGTGGACCAGTGAGGGGCGCCAGAGTACACACCACAGCTGGTATTTTTAACAGTCTACAACCTACTTTCCCAGCATCAGGGTCTTTTCCAATCAGTTGGCTCTTCACATTAGGTGGAAAAGATCCTGATGCTGGGAAAGAGTGAAGGCAAAAGGAGAAGAGGGTGGCAGAGGATGAGATGGCTGGATAGCATCACCAACTCGATGGACATGAACTTGAGCAAACTCTGGGAGATAGTGGAGGACAGGGATGCCTGGCATGCTGCAGTCCATTGGGTAGCAGAGTCAGACACAACTTAGCAACTGAACAACAACAACAACCTACTTTATTCAATTAGCATTTATTGAGCATCAACCAAGTCCTGGGTTTATTCTAGATACTAGAAATACAGAAGTGAATAAGCAAACAAAAAAATCTTGTCCTGTTAGACCTAATATTCTAGGAGAGGGAGACAAGTAATAAACAAGTAAAGATTTATTTAATATGTCAGGTTGTTAAGGAATATGGAGAAAAATAGAGAAAGGGGTGCTGCAACTCTAGATCCTGAGATTATCCTTAGTCAAGGAAAGCTTCATCAAGAAGATAATGTTGAAACAAGGATCTGCCTAGAGGAGGTGAGTGAACAAGTAGGCAAATATTCTGAGGAAGAATCTTCTAGCAGAAAGAATTGCAGGTGCAAAGTCCTCAAGGTGGGAATGCTGGTCATTTACAGAAAGAACACGGATGCCAGTGTGACTGGAATGGAAAGATCAATGGGGAGAGTGAATAAAATGGGATCTTAGAGAAGTAGCAAGGCCAGTAGGATCTTACAGGTCACTGGAAGAACTTGACTTTACTTTGAATGAGGTAGAAAACCACTGGCAGGATTCTCAGCACAGTGACTTCATCTGCCTCCCATCTTGAAAGGAATACTTTACCTGCAGTTTTAGGAAAAGTGGGTGGACAGAGAGAGAACAGACACACCAGTCAGAAGGCTATTAAATCATCTAGGAGGGAGTGGTCTATGGCTAAGATCAGGATTAGAGCAGCATAGAGCAGTGAGATTTTTTTCAGATTCTCAATATGTTTGGAAAATACAGCCAACGTGACTTGTTTATAGATTGAATATGTGGAATGGAGAGAAAAAAAAAGAGTTGAATAAGATTCTAAACTGCAATACTCATAGTGATTGATCAGCAGCATTGGTCTTGTTTTCAGACTGATGGTCAAGTTTATTGGATACAACATTTCATTAAGCATCACATTTACTTAGCTTTAAGAAAGGATGCAGGGTAAGTATCAATGTAGAATTCATGACAGTGGATTACAGAGATCTACTGACTCACATAGCAACTTCTGAAACCCTTAAATCACTTTGCATTCTGCATGCACAAGTTCTTAAGAGAAGAAGCTGAGTGGTACAGGTTGATATCAGCTCAGGGAAACCATCAGCTTTGTGGTCCCTTCAGCTTTTATATTTTGTGCTCATTTCCTGGTGCAGGTGTATCTCTTAAATATTGGTTAGTCATTACTTGATAAACAATTTCAATAATGAGGTAAAGGTGCTTGGTCCTATATATAATAACCTTGGCCAGAATCTCACTCAGTTTGGATCTGTTATACTCCCATAAATTTCATGAGTTACTGTAGTAGGGGAAGATTTGATCAATATTTGAATCATCAATTGTCCCTGAGGATAAAAAATGGCACTAATCAACCACTGGCACTTTCCTTCCATGAATGATTTGGCCTCAGCACCCAGAAGGAAGGTGTTGCCATCCTGTGGGAACAGTGGCTTTGGAAAGCATAGGAGGAAGAATATTAGGAGTTCAGTTTTGCACACATTAAATTTGAGATGTATTTTATATATCCAAGTGGAGAACATGAGTAGGAAATTTGAAATAAGAATCTGAATTCCCTAAGAGGAGGTTGGGATAAACAAATTAAGGACATAGCAATCAGCTGCAAATTCTGAAAACCAGATGACTGGAATCAGGGCTTAGGTTTAGTCACAAGAAGGACAGTGCCGATGTTTACAAATGCAGTTTTGTGAAGTGGTGTGGAAAAACTGATTAGAGATGACTTAAGAGAGAATAAAAGAAAAAAGGAATTAGAAACAGCAGGTAGAGATAAGCAGGATCAGAGAATTATAGCGATAGATGGAGAGATAGTAATCAAATAAAAAATCTCTAGTAGTTATTTTTATTTATTTTATTTAGTGGCACTGGCTCTTAGTTGCCACTTGTGGGATCTTGTTTCTTGACCAGGAATCAAAACTGGGCCTCCTGCACTGGGAGCAGAGTCTTAGCCGCGAGACGACCAGGGAAGTTCCTCAAATGAGGTTCTTGTTGTTGCTGCTGTTGTTTAAGATGACAGATACTGCAGGCTTGGGCGAACAATCTGCTAGATAAGGAAATTTAACAGTGAAGGAGAGAAGGAGAATTACTGGGATGATGTTCTTACATGGGCTGGAGAGGATGGGACCATTGCACAGGTGGAGATGCTGACCCAGAGAAGAGTGCACGCAGTTCTTCCACATTAACAGGAGGAGAGGAAGAAATACATGGGCAAAGATGCCAGTTAGTGGGTGGAAATTCTTTTCTCGGTATCTGTTTTCTCAGTGAAATAGAACACAAGGCAGGTGTCTGAGATGGAGCAGAGAAGAGGAGGTGCTGGATGTTTAAGGAAAGAAGAGAAGAGGTGAACGAGGTTCGTGGGAGAGTGACCGGATAGAGAAGTGTAGTTACGCTTGCTGGGCAGAAGAGAGAGTCCACTGAGGATAGTGGCCAAGGGTTTACAGTGAGACAGAGAAGGATGGTCGTGTTTTTCTCCAGCTATGTGAAGTTGTGGTGTTTAGTCCAGCTATGGGAAGAGAGTTAGAGATAATCAAGGTTGGAATTTTGTCAGGTGAGTATATAAAGTGAGACATGAGCAAGATAGTTGAGGGCGTGTGCAAAAGGACTGATGGCAGTGATGGTCCATGACATCCAAACTGTTCAAGGATCAAAACAAGGACACAGAAGGTAGGGGAAATGAAGGTCATTAAAAATGAGAAGAAAATCAGAAGCCTGAGGGTCCTGGTAAAGCAGAAAATTTCTTAGTCAAGTGCTCCAAGGAGCAACTTAGAAAGGTAAGAGGCGATGGTCTAATTGCGGGATGCCTACAATTTAGGCTACAGAGAGACTGTCTTTATAGGTCACATACTGACCTAGGATATGACTTTGGCAGTAAGTGCTTAATGTAGTGGAGGAATTGAATCAGAGATAGTTAAGAATTTACAGCCCAATATAATGGAATGCCTGTAATGCAGGAGACCTGTGTTTGATTCCTGGTTCGGGAAGAAGGAAATGGCAATCCACTCCAGTATTCTTGTCTGGAAAATCCCATGGACAGAGGAGCCTGGCAGGCTACAGTCCATGGGGTCGCAAGAGCTGGACACTACTTAGCGACTAAACCAGCACCACCATAATGGAATGCTCATCCTGACGGACATTCAAATCACTAACAGTTATGATGATATACTGTGGGAGAATGAAACAGTGAACCAAGTGCTACAGTATTCAAAGAGTTAAAGAGTCACCCAAGAGAGTGGAAGCGAGGACAACAAGGCCGGGTAGTAGGACTGTGTGGAAAGGTGGGAGGAAGAATTGCCTGGAAACAGCAGTTGGGAGCAGAGGTTACATACTGCTGTTCCAGCCCACAGGTGGGCTGCAGGGTATGCTGTGTCACATGGGAGCAAGCATATTATAGATTTAATGATCCAGAGACCACCTCATTCACAAGCAATTCCAAATTCTGGCAGAAAGAGTCATATTTGTCCGTTTTATGGTTGGTGATCACTCTTGATCCACAGAGCTGTCACTGAGAGGCAGTCTCAGAGGACTAATGTGGTTGCCAGGGGCTTCTTCTACCTTACAAACAGAGACCAAACACTTAAGCATATTTCCTAGCTTCTTTCTACCACGGAAGAGATGCCTCTTAATAGATCATTAACCTTTCCATTATAGCCACACACACCCCTTTTTCTTTTCCTTTTCAAAATTCAGAACCAGCAATTTTCTATCTAGGAAGAGCCGCGTCAGTGGTCAGGCAATGGTCCAACAGTTGAGTTCCAGTTGAACATCATAATACACTATTCATCATTACACCACTATCCCACAACTAGAAACTTCTCAGCTTGAAATGAGCTCAGAAAGAAGCTGCAGCAACTTACCTGGCACTGCCAATGTTAATTGTTGTGCACGTAGCCCCGCTTGGCACAGGACATCTTGATTTGTATTAACATCCTAATGCACTAATCTTCCTAATATACCTTATATTTATGTATGACATAAATCAAATCCTGCTCAGAACTAAGCTGTTGCTGCCTTTTTTTTTCCCTCCTACTCTCCTGCTGGGTGTATTTATGTTATGCTGTGTTGTGTTGCTACCCTCGCTGCAAATTTATCTGAGCTCCGACTTTTACTGCTGATTTAGCAAACATTTTATATTCTGCAATGAACTGTAAACTTTTTTTTTCTGACAGATCCATTATGACAAGTGTTATAAACTCTTCACTGCAGACTGTATCTCTTCTATTGAGCTGCTCTTTATATCAATTTTACTATGCCCAGAAAATGAGGCTGGTAATATTGCACCTGTCTGAGCTCAGCCAGGACAGTCAGTGAGCCCGCAACAGACAGCATCTATATACTTAGTTTTATTACATCTGTTTCTCATTTATACAGTAGTTAGTGGGAATCAAGTTTTAAAGAGTAGTCAAATGAGCTGGAACTACCTGTAAGCTCCCATTTCTTTCCATTTAAAAGTTTGTATATAAACATACACAATGTTTTTAAGTAGCTTATAAATTTTTCCATTTCCTATCAGGTCTAAAATGTCATAAGGTATCTACATTAAACTAAAGTTACATCTGAGAATACACATTGATCCCAAAGAAGCAGCTTCATTCTGCTAAGTCATGCCCATAATCTGCTTACCTTCTGTGATGGTGGTGGGGGGTATCTTTCATTTACCAGTAGCTTTCAATGGATGAGTATCAGAATTCTATCCCCCCAAAGATGAGGGGGAAATAAGAAAGGGAACTCAAGTGTTGTGGGCTGAAATGTGTCCTCTCAAATGTCATACACTGTAGTCTTAATTTCCCAGTATCTCTGAATGCCACTCTACTTAGAGGTAGGATCTTTAAGGAGGTAACGAAGTTAAAAAGAGATCATTAGAGTCAGTCCTAATCCAATATGGAGAAGAAAACTAGAACATGTACCTAAACAGAGGAAAGGCACGTGGAGACAGAGGGAGAAGACATCCATCTCAAGTCACAGAGATCGGGCCCAGAAAAAACCAACCCTACTGACCTTTTGATCTCACACTTCTAGCCTCCAGAACTGTGAGAAGATAAATTTCTGCTGTTTAATCTACCCAATATGTGGTACATTTCTATGGTAGCCCTAGAAGATTAATATACCATATTTGATATTTCTAATCTTCGCGGAAATTTTCACACATTATTTTATCTAACTTCCACAATAATCCTGAGATGTATCTAAACCTTCATTTTTAAGGATGAAGAAACAAACTCAGAGAGATTAGTCAATTTACTCTAAGTCACCCAGCTAGATGTTAAAAAGCTATGGGTAAAATCCACCTTGTATGTGCCTGAATGCTCAGTCACTCAGTCATGTCCAACGCTTTGTGACCCCCACGGATTGCAGCCCGACAGGCTCTTCTGTCCAGGGAATTTTCTAGGCAAGAATACTGGAGTGGGTTGCCACTTAATCCTCCAGGGGATCTTCCTGACCCAGCAATCAAACCCGTGTCTTCTGCATTGAAGGCGGATTCTTTACCACGGAGCCACCAGGGAAAATCCACTTTGTTCTGACTCAAATTCATGTTTTTTTCCCTTTACATGTTGTCTATGTGTTTGGCTCTCCAGTTAATTTTCATTAATAAGACTGAAAGGAATGCCATGTCTGGGCTATATGCAGATCTTCGAAGAAGTTTTCCACCTGTAGTTGTCTCCTATTCTTGCTAAATAAGTGAAATTTTCAAGTCTAAGAACAACGCATTTACACCAGACCTAATTACTGACATTCATGGAACTGCCTCTAAGAAAGAAGAGTAACTAGTATTTTATTTGAAAAAGGAATTTTGGTTCACAATAGCACATCTCTTGAGAATACTTGGAGAGTTTCACTTTTCATTCATTAAATTAAAATTGAACAAATAGCTGTTGATGGCTTCCTGCATTTTGGCCACTATGTGTGCACAGAAGATGAAAAGTGGATACGACAGACTTAGTCCCTGCCCTCACACAGATTTCATTATAATAGTCACACTGAATTTGGTGGGTTTGCCTGTTTGGTTTGCTTTTGTTTTTAAACATGTCTCTCTTCTGTCTAAATGGAAAGCCCTGAGGTCATGAACTGTGTGTTGTTTGCCTTTGTGGCTCCAGTGCCTGGCAGAGTGCCTGGCACATATTAAGAGCTCAATAAATATGTTTAAATTAAATTGGGGTTCCAAATGTATAGCTGATGAAGATGAATGAATATCCTGTTACTTGACAGGAGTTCAAGTGACATTCTGAAAACTGCTGATGGCAGCTCAGCCTTTGTGCACCACACACAAACACCAACTGTTCAAATGGTTCATAAACCTGCACTGATGTGAAAAGGTGATCTTAAACCCCAGATCACTAATAGTTGGCTTCTCTTTCCTACTTCCTCTGCTCCTATTTTTATACCATAATGTGGTTTTTATAATGTTTTTACTTTGATTTAAGAACAAGAATTATAGAAATTATGAAACACACTAAATATAAGCTGATTCATCTTTGTGCCATAACCTAGATATAACCACTGTTACATTTTTTGAAAATTACCCTTCTAGTTTCCTATGCCTATAGTTATCCTAAATATATTCTTTTACATATGGGCATCAAACTATACAGGGAATTCTACAACATGCTGGGCTGTGCTATGCTGTGCTTAGTCACTCAGGCATGTCCAATTCTTTGCAACCCCACGGATGGCAGCCTGCCAGGCTCCTCTGTCATGGGGACTCTCCAGGTAAGAGTATTGGTGTAGGTTGCCATGCCCTCCTCCAGGGGATCTTTCCAACCCAGGGATCAAACCCAGGTCTCCCACATTGCAGGTGGATTCTTTACCATCTGAGCCACCAGGGAAGCCCAAGAATATTGGAGTGGATAGCCTATCCTTTCTCCAGCAGATCTTCCCAACCCAGGAATCAAAGTGGGGTCTCCTGCTTTGCAGGCAGATTCTTTACCAGTTGAGCTACCAGGGAAGTTCATACTACAACATGCCTCTTTCACAAAATATTTATTGAAAATATCCATATCATTAAATATTCAAGCATGATTTGATGGACTTGAACAGACTTAATTGATTTAATGAATAGTACTTAGTTTTCATTCATTTACTCAGTGCATATCTACGGTTTACCAGACACTGTGGTAGATACCAGAGCTACAAAGATTATAAGGCATAAGACCTACTCTTAAAGGTTGTATTATGACCTTTGGATGTTTTCTCTTCATTGTATGAAGTCAGTGTTAGTCCCTCAGTCATGTATAACTCTTTGAAACCCCATGGACTGTAGCCTGCCAGGCTCTTCTGCCCGTAGAATTCTCCAGGCAAGAAAACTGGAGTGAGTTGCCATTTTCTATTCCAGGGGATCTTCCCAACCCAGGGATTAAACCCAGGTCTCCTGCACTGCAGGCAGATTCTTTACCATCTGAGCCATCAGGGAAGCCCTGCAGTTATGTTATCAAAGTATGAAATTATGTTATCTGAAGTTATCCAGTATAAACTTATTTCTTTGCCTATACTAATTTTTTCAGTATTATTTATTGACCATAACTTATTTGCTAGCTCTCACTCCTTCAATCCATTTTTTCATTCAATGATATTTATTGAGTATTTAATGTCAATAAATATTTGAATTTAGAACTTTAAAGTATGAAAGTCTTTATTCTAAGCAACAGGAAGATATCAGCGAACAAGGCTGTTCACATTTCTGTCCTCACAGAGTTCATTTTTTAGTGGGAGTATAGAAAAAAATAAACAGGATAGTGAATATAGCCTGTGATAAGGTCATAGAGAAAAATAAATCAGATTTGAGGGGCTATGAAACTGTGGATAGAAGATGCACCTTATACAGGATGGCCAGGGCAGACGTGAGACATAAGGAAGCAGTTCAGCTGTGACCTTAATGTCGTGAGAGAACAAGTACTTCAGAGGTTTGGGGAAAGAGTTTTGAGTCAGAGTAAACAGTAAGTGCAAAAGCCCTGAGGCAGGAATATAGACTTGCTGATTGGAGGAACACTGCGGAAGGCTGTATGCTGAGCAGGGAGGGAGCCCAGTAGCGGACAGAAGAAGGGAATAAGGTCAGACAGGAATCAAGGAGGGCTTCCCAGATGGTGCTAGTGGTAAAGAACCTGCCTACCAATGCAGAAGATGTAATAGATGAGGGTTCGATCCCTGGGTTGGGAAGATCCCTTGAAGGAGGGCATGGCAACCCACCCCAGTATTCTTGCCTGGAGAATCCCATGGGTAGAGAAGCCTGGTGGATTACAGTCCATGGGTTGCCAAGAGTCGGAAATGACTGAAGCGACTAGCAAGCGTGCACACAGAGGGATCAAGGAGTGGTGGACAGTAGCGAGGTAAAATGGTATAGGGAACCTCTGGAAGTTATTTTCTAGATACCTTTATTTTCTCAGTGAAACAGGAATAAAATCCATCATTTGAAAGTGGGGAGAAAAAGAAATAAGGAAACTAGTCTTGGTGTGGGGGGTGAGGGGGCAGAAAGAGGAGCTTTCCTGATAGCTCAGAGGGTAAAGAATCCAACTGCAAAGCAGGAGAAACAGGAGATTCAGTTCGATTCCTGGGTTGGAAAGATTCCCCTGGAGGAGGGCATTGCCTGGAGAACCCCAGGTACTAGGAACCTGGCAGGCTATGTTCCAAGGGTCGCAAAGAGTCAGACATGACTGAGTGACTATGGAGGAAGCAGGGATGTTCAAGAAGGAGCCTGATTGGATGACTGGGGAATGGAATAGGACTGAAGAAAAGCACTAAGATCTCCCTGTGCAGCTATGAATCTGTATCACTTCTTCAATGGAGGTTTCCTCCTGGTTTCTGTCACTATCAACCAATTCTCCCTGTTTTGTACCGTTAAGACTTTGTGCATTACTTGTTTACAGGCCTTATCACGTGTTATTGTAATTAGTCTCTTACCTGCCTTCCTCACTGAATAGACTGTGAGATTTCAGTGACAGGGATAATGGTTGATTCACCATAGTAACCACAGCACAATTTTAAACACCCAGTAAATAGCTAATAAATCTCTGTGGAATGAATGTGTGTGATGAATGAATGTTCTTAATGACCTATTTTATTCCATTTTTTGCTAAGGGTCTCAGCAACGAGACTAAGCATAAACATTAAGATTTACCATCATTGGAAAAAATCTTGGCCTTTTTTAGAATCTGAAATGACAGCTTTATCAGCAGCAGCTTTTTTATGCTTCCAAAAAAGTAGTATTCATGTGGCAGTGTAGTACAAAAAAACATGAACCTCTCCTAGAGAGGTTTAAGAATGTTAAATCACCGGTTTTGATTTACTCTATATAGTCAAGGACATGGGTGAAGAATAAATTATTTCCCAAATGACAAATGCTGGGAGTTAGAAGTAGCTGCAAGTTTAGAGGAATTACAAAGTCTTACATGGATTGAGAATGAAGGAGTAGCATCACAGTTAGGGCCATATACATCGCTTGTGGCATTTATGGATGATGGCAGGCCTGCTGTGAAATATAAAACATGGATTAAGGTATTATTAGTCTTTTGTTAAACCTAAGACAACATTTTCTACCTTTCAGTTGCTTACTTATTCAATACTATTTATTGAGAATGTCTGTGCTTATTGTGCTTTGTACTGAGACTACATTGATGAATGACTCTAGATTCTTCATATCTGTGTAAGAGAAGCAAGTGAGCTTAATTATCATACAGTCTGAGGGGAACCTCTTAGAGGAAGTTTACGGTGCAGTAGGAACACAGGCAATGTGTGTGCAAGTAAATAAAAATTGGGTGAAACAAAGAGTATTTGTCTAAATAAGTAACTTCTTAGTTGTGGTGTTGTATATAAAAGCTTGGGAGTCTCCACTTCATCTTAACAAGTGAAAAGCTGAACAGACTGAAAATCAACAACTCTTCTGGGATCTTTAAGAGAGGGAGGGACTTCCCTGGAAGTCCAGGATTGAGACTCCATGCTTTCACTGAAGGGGTCATGAGTTCGATCCCTGGTCAGGGAACTAATAAGATCCCTTATGCTGCATGGCATGGCCAAAAAAAAAAAAAAAAAAGAGTGAAATAGAGGGAAGGATACAGGGAAAATATCTGCCCCCTGAAACCAGAGTGACGAGTGACTACAGGAAGTCATGGCTTCCTGGAGCACAGACTTAGAAGCAGAGACCACCATGAGAAACCAGAATTGAAAGTGATGAACTGGTAGATGCTCAGTGATGGATAACTAAGAGAGTTAAAAACCAGGGGGACACAGTCACAGGGACTGTGAGATTGTGAGATTTACCTTCAGGAGCTCAACCACGTTCTCACAGTAAATATCTGAGAAAAATTCCCTCAGGCTTCTGGCAGGAGGAGGGAAAAGGACACATTTTGCAATATGCAACATTAACAGAGAAAGTACTCGGTTCTTTTAACAAGGCTTGTTCCAAGGAAACACTAGTTAACCAGAGACTAATCCGCCGGGGTATTATCAGAGCCTAACTTACCTGAGGGAAGGGAAATACCCAACTCCAGCTGCTCTAGCCTTCCTATTCTACCCATGTGGGGAGAGAAACACTAAAACGCCTGTGAAATCCACTGTTCATAAGGGCATAAGGTCCCTTAAAAGACTGAGTCCTAATCACGGGAATACAGAATGCTCCACCTGCCCCCGCTCCCACCCCGCTACATCTCACCAACACATCACTGAAGGACTATACATGGCAACTCCTTTTGCCCTGCTCTTCAAGACAAAAATTGCAAGGCATACCAAAATAGGCAACTTCTGAGAAAGAAAATAAAGAATAAAGAGACGTTAACCAATGAAAAGGGAGAAGCATGGTTCAAACACAGATAAGAATGCTTTAGGGAGAGGGCGGACTATATTCAAAGACCCCAAGGTAGGAAGGAGCATGGTAAGTTTGAGGAAAACAAAGAAGGACACTGAGTCTAGAGTTAGAAGCAAGGGGAAGAAGAGTGTGAAAAACAAGCAGAGAAAAGCAAGTTCCATATTCTAATTCTTCAATTGGATTAATAACATCAGAACTTATTTTTAAGAGCACTGGAAAGGCTTCAAAGAGTTTTAATAAGAAGAAGAAAAAATTAATTATGCAAGTTAAAATTACCATCCTGCCTACCTTAGGCAGGGTGACTTGTCAAGAATCGGGTCTGGTGATAGACAGGTAGACATTACAAATATCAGAA
Organism: Okapia johnstoni; assembly: GCA_024291935.2. Taxonomy (NCBI): domain Eukaryota; kingdom Metazoa; phylum Chordata; class Mammalia; order Artiodactyla; family Giraffidae; genus Okapia; species Okapia johnstoni. Next base: position 8,231,890 of record CM044325.1, on the reverse strand, counting down.
AAGAGATAACGGTGGCCTAAAATGAGATAGTGTCAAGGAAGAGGTAAATAATAAGGTAAATAATAATAATAAACAATCTCTTCCTTTAAAGAGGTAAATAAGAGGATTTATAACTCTTGCCTGGAAAATCCCATGGACGGAGGAGCCTGGTGGGCTGCAGTCCATGGGGTCGCTAAGAATCGGACACGACTGAGCGACTTCACTTTCACTTTTCCCTTTCATGCACTGGAGAAGGAAATGGCAACCCACTCCAGTATTCTTGCCTGGAGAATCCTAGGGACGGCGGAGCCTGGTGGGCTGCCGTCTATGGGGTTGCACAGAGTCGGAAACGACTGAAGCGACTTAGCAGCAGCAGCAGCAGCATAAACAAAATCAACAAGACTTGGTACATGATTAGAAGTTGGTATTTCAAGAGGAAGACACATGACCTTTAGGTTACCTGTTTGACCAACAAGATGAATTAAAGTAACATCAACTGAGATGGGAGAATGAGAAGCAGGTCTGAAGAAGGTAGATTATAACTTGAATGTTACAGGCTGAATTTCTAGAGTTTGTGGAACATTTAATGGGATATGCCCTTCAGGCAGTTAGATATATGTGTTTAAAGCTTATAACCACATATAGTAATTAAAATCACATATGATGATAAGATAATCCAAGGAAAGAATATAGAATGAAATGAACAATTGACATTGTTTCAGATATCTACCTGATTCTCCAAGTTCCCCTGATGTTTTTGATTGTGCGGGGAAAAAAAAAGTTATAATCTGAATTGGCACTGTATTCCAAACTCATGGCTCCTCCTTGGCCCATGGCCTCTGGATTCCTCCTCATATCTAGTCTCATTCTCAGGTCTACTAACTATCAACAAACTTCAGCATTTTTTTTTTTTTTTTTCTGCTTCACATGCAATTCCCATGCGGCTACAGCAAACCGTGACATCTGTGCTGGCATCCGATATCTTTTTTCTGAATTTATTTATTTATTTTTGGCTGCCCTGGGTCTCTGTTGCTGCATACTGGCTTTCTCTAGTTGCGCCGATCTGGGACTACTCTTCATTGAGATGCGTGGACTTACTGCAATGGCTTCTCTTGCCGCAGAGCTCGGGCCCTAGGTGCACAGGCTTCAGTAGTTGCAGCACTTGGGCTCAGCAGTTTTGGCACCCAGACTTAGCTGCTTCATAGCATGTGGGATCTCTCCAGACCAGGGATTGAACTAGTATCCCCTGCATTGGTATTCTTAACCACTGGATCACTAGGGAAGTCCTGATATCCAGTATCTTCAATGGATCCTTGAATTAGGGTGACTAGCCGTGGAAAATAGGTGGACACTTTCAGTGAAGAGAAGAGATTTGACTCGCAGAGTTTCTGGTAATTTCTTAGCCCTAAAGTAACTGTTTGTACCATGGGCAATAAGATCCTCTTCACTATTGAATTTTTTAGGCACTCTTAAAAATTGCATTTCTGACCTCTTATCAACACGCATTAATGTTGAGAATTCAAATCAACTTGAAACAATCTCTCCCTTTAATTTAATGCCAACACATACTTTACAATTCATTGTGGCTTCTCTAGATATTCATTAATATCATTATGCTTTTCGCCTTCTCTACTTAAATATAGATCAAAATCATTCAAGATTATTTACAAAATTTACTTTTTTCTTTTTCCATTTTATTTCAAAGTCATCTTATCAGTTTTTATGATTTCCTTCTCTTCCATCACCAATCTTTGGTCATGTACCAAGTCCTGTTAATTTTTCCAAGGAAACCCTGACTCACCTCCATTTCTTTATCTTCCGCTTCCTTGACATTATCTCTCTCTAGCCATCACCTTATCTTCTCACCGCAGTACCTGCTAGGTATGTCAGTGAGGCATAGGAAGCAAGCCACTCCCAAATCCATATATAGTCAATTTAAAACAGTTACATTTTAGTCCTTTCTTTTTCAAATGCATTACTTAATTAATGAGTTAATATACTTCAAAATAAGTTAAAATTTTAGACTTTTCAATTGCCAATTGTTTTATATTTTTAAGGGAAATTATTTTACTAACAATATGTATCACACAACACAAATAGCTCAGAAGTGCATTATGAGTAATTATATCCTAAGATAATTTATACTCTGGCATAAACAGTCTCCTGCTGCATTAAAGCCCCTTAGGAAATGATACTATTGTAATATCAATTCCATTTCATAAAGCTCTAGTAGATGTCATTGAGATTATAGCCAACACTCTTCTTGTTAAACAGTAAGTCATATTAATGTGTGTATAAAGCATGTTTTGACAAGGCAGTATAATATTATTATTATTTATTATGTCCAAGGCACCTCTCAGCCTGTAGGAAATTAGCTTTAATATCACATTATAGCTCCTCTAGCTTCTGCTTTAATGGGCTTCAGACAACAGCCTGTTTCCACTCCTTTAAGATGGCTTAGAGTCTAACTGCTCCTGCTGAGCTGGTCTCTATGAACTGTGAAGTTTTTAATCTGATCTCTGCACAGCCCCAAGCATTTAATTTGTAGTTCAGGAATTAGTAGAGGTCTGCTGTGCAGATCAGCAAGGGTAAAACTGTTAAGCTTTGTCGATACACATTGCAGGAAGCTGAGTAGGGAAGAGCAAATCAGTACACTGGGGGACCCTGTACACTAAGACCTGAACGACTGAGTCTTGAGTTTGAACTCGTCCTGCACTGCCCTGAGGCACAGCCCCATGCTCTCTTCACAGAGGAGCCTAAAGTGGGGAGTTAGTGCAAGGACAGCTTGATTTCCTGCAGCTCAGGAAAAGAACAGGGCAGTTCAAACCAAAAGAAAACAACTAGACAATGAATCAACCAACCAAACACCTAATAGTTACCCAAGTGTGCGAGCTGGAAACTTTATCATCATAAAATGAACGCACATACACAATTGTTGCTGGTGCTTATCTTTTGATACAGAAAGAAAGGTCAAATCATCTACCCTGAAGATAGCGGCATCAACACAATGCAACAACCATTCTATTCATGATGCTCCACCTAATATCCCTTCCTACATCTCCCAGTTATTTAAATCCTACACACCACTGGCTCAGACTACATATATCCATGCTTACACCTTCTCAGGGCTCTCTTGGCTAGTCTAAAATTATACCACACTCATTTCTCATTTATTTCACATTTATATATATATTAGATAAGTTTTATGTAAATTTAATTTAGCTATTATTTTACATATATACAAACACACATGAGACTAATTCAAAACAAACAATATGGTATGTGACACTGATTATAACTACACTGCATCACTTCATTATTTTGAATTATCTCACGTATGTTGGTTCTTCCTCCACATTTGGATTATAATTTCATAAAGAGTGGATACCTTCTCCAAGGTTCAGGTGTTCTGGATCTTAGCCCTCGTTTTGATGCCAACTTGCTTTGAGACTTGGTCAAGGCTGCCACAAAATTACACGGAAAATTCATATAACTATATAAAAAGGTTTGTTCTTATTACTTGGAACCTTTATTTCTTACCTTCATAAAGATAATGTTGGAGTAGATGGATCTTTTTTTTTTTAACAACTCACATTTTTAATTGTTTTTTGCTTTTTTTTCCCTCATATTTTCCACAGAAGTTCATATAATGCTGGATGTATTGTAATTATTCAATAAATGAATTTTATTGAGGTGGCTGGCTGGCTGGATATATGGCTCACTGAGTGGCTATCTGGATGGATGGGTGAATGGATGGATAAATAGGTGCAGTGTGCTCAGTCACTCAGTCATGTCCGACTCTTTTCGACCCCATGGACTGTAGCCCGCCAGGCTCCTCTGTCCTTGGGATTTTCCAAGCAAGAATACTGGAGTGGGTTGCCATGCCCTCCTCCAGGGGATCTTCCCACCCCAGGGATCGAACCCAGGTCTCCCACATTGCAGGCAGATTCTTTGCTGTCTAAGTCACCGGGAAAGCCCAATAAGTGGAATAAGAGAAGGATATTTTTATGAACTGGCTGTTTGGAAGAATTCTATTTCCTCTTGGTATCCAGCAGAAGGCATAGACTGATTTATAGCTGAGTGCTTGCTTTACCCAACATAGACTGTTGCGAGTAGAAGTCTGAGACCCTTCTCTCCTGGAGACATCACAGGACAGACACTATCTGCCTAAGAAATGAACTTCTCTCTGATTTATTTCCCTGGAGTACTAATCCCCAAGTGTTTCAAAGGTAGTGCCCAATACTGAAAAATCTTCGGATCCTTAGCCAGGGAATAGAAAAAGAACTATTCCGAGCCATTTATTTTTTCAAAAGGAAAAAGGTGCCCACTTTTCCCCATTCAGCTATTGTAATGAAAATGTCTCCCAGACATCATCAGAGTCGATTGAAACTCATGACCTGCAAGCTCATTTTTCACCTTGTTTCTGGCTGGTCTATTTTTCACTTTGCCTTAGCCTTTTGATAAGTCACATGAAAGAAAGGGTTAGAGAACGTCTCTGATGTCAAAGGCTGCTTCTCTCTCTCTCTGGAGCATATCACGTCATGTAGGCAGGTGAGAAATAACTCTATTACTATTGCTTCCAAGAACTAAGAATGACCAAGACTTTCCAAAGGAGCAATTTGCCCTGAACAAGAACATTCCACAGACGGACAGTGCCTACTTGGCCTGTTTACGTTCAAAGCCACATATGCCGTTTAATCACATTGCCCAATAAAGAAGTAACCAGGTAACCTTATGCAGTTGCTAATTCCTAGACAATATAGTCATTTATATTTTACTAACTGCTTGAAGAACCACAGCTTAATTTTTGAGGAATCTAACTAAGCCTGCATTGGTGCTTTCTATACATACCGGCTGCATTCTTAACTTTTCATATTGAATGGAGTACTATAAGGTAACAGCAGTAGGGATCACCTAATCATTTTTACATGACTTCATATCCCTTTTCTTATCAGCAATCTCATTTTTCTCTTACTAAGATAGATAAGATAACCTACCTTGTAACTTCCTGTGCTTCCCGTTTACCCACTGACAAGACAAGGTGGACAGGACCAAGTAGAATACCAAGCTTTCCAATTTAATAGAATCTGTTCCATTCTAGAACAGTATTGGGTTCTGTGGTGGAAGCATTCTTACTTTGAGCATTAAGATGTCTGCACTAATAAGAATCAGAGTCATAGATTCTAAAAGCTAATGGGTCACCAGTAGGAATTAGGATTAATGATACATGGAATGACACCTAATTATGTCCTTTGGTTCCTAGATACATGTACACACACTAGACTGTACACTACACATCTTGTATCACACCATCCCCACATTATAAGGCACTATCTCCAAGCCAGAGCTTACTTGAGGTTCCCTTGCTAGTCTATCATTCTAAAAGTCTATCTCCTTGAGTGATGAGGATAGGATAACATCAGTGATTTCTATAGATATCATTGCTTTATTATTTCTCTGAAAATTGCGTTCACTTTGCATGGGGAACATGACAAGGCATTCAGTAAGTTTCAGATGGCATTTCAGGCAAAAAAGGATGATGAGCTAGAAGAAGCAAATATCAACTCAGGTATGTTTCAAGTTAGGAAAAATAACATTTCCTACCTGATAAATAGGAGTTCACCACAATCAAACCGTTGCTGTGTGGCTTCTTTACTTTGTTAAGTCATAATATTTGGGGGCCCAAGTTTAACTGCAATTGCTTACAAGTTGAACAGTAGCAAAAGGGAAATCAGCCTTGTGAATGGAAGCTCATGTTATTGAATCCATGCGTACTTTACTTGTTCACAAGCCCTTTGAGCAACCACAGAATTGCTGAGGAAGGAAGCTATTATCTGGCAGACTCTTCTTAATTACCGTTTTCACTGGAAAGGTACTTAGTAAACATTTATTTGAAAAATAGATATTATCATATGCTGGACCTATTTCAAGAGATCCATCCATATAAGTCTTCCACAGGTATCTTTGCCATGAACTCTAGCTTCTTCTGTGGGCTTCCCAGGTGGCACTAGTGGTAAAGAACCAGCCTGCCAATGCAGGGGACATACGAGATCCGGGTTCAATCCCTGGGTTGGGGAAGATCACCTAGAGAAGGGCATGGCAACTCACTCCAGTATTCTTGCCTGGAGAATCCCATGGACAGAGGAGCCTGATGGGCTACGGTCCATGGAGTCACACAGAGTCGGACACCACTGAAGCGACTTAGCACAGCACTAGCTTCTTCCAAGTCCTTGATTGTTTATGCAAACCATTATCTCACTATTTATACATTACTAGAGGTATTTTCCTTTCCCACTATCTTTCAGTATCTGATTAGGCTTAGAATGGAGTAGTAGTCCATTTCCATTGGATGCCAATTTATCATGCAGATCTATATCTAACTGCCCTTGATTTTTTCCTCCTTTGATAACTAGTCACAGGTAACTCCCCATAAGGCTATAATTACATAGAGAAATGGCACTAAACCAGGAATAGCCCATAGAGATTACGTGAAATCCTGTATTTTAAATATCATCTTGATTTGGATCTATCATTTTCACAAGAGTTGTAAAGGTTAATAAAAACAACCACTGTAAAGAATCAAATAATAAACACCTTACGATCGGCAGCTTGAGCTGCATGGTCATTGTTATCTCATAATTACGCTTTAATTCGGTCTTAAGTTTCTTGTAGGAGAGAAAAGCTACTGCGTTAGATGATGGGAAGTTAAATTTAGATGATGGTAATATTTTGTTCCCGAATCATAAAGGTTTCCACTGGGAAGCCACTACTGTAGCATGCCACAGGCACAGTATATTTCCATCTTCCCCAGACATTTCAAGCACTCCTAGGCCTCACTACCCATAAGGGCCAACAAGCAGTACTGCTGCTGCTTGCTCATTTACCTACTGGAATATCTTTTCATATTCTAGATTTCTATCCCCAAACTAGAAGCATTTCAGGTCATCTGGCAAATACATGTGAGTAGCATACCAAAACGTGGTATATTTTGTTATCAAAACTGAAAGATGCATACTAATCATTGGGTATAATTCTTAATATGGGTTTCTAGACTTTTCAAGCAACATCTGAACATGTCCCAGTTGTTGGACCTACAGAAAGTTCACTGAGGTGACATGTATCTATAGTGAAGCTTATCTCTAACCTTATTATGTGTATATGTCACCCTGAAATATCTAGGATACCAGCTACTTCCTGCTAAGATCCTATCAACATGAAGTCAACACTTCAGTCAACCTCTGCAGTGTTGTATAGGTTGATGAGACACTCTAGGTATCAGCAGGCTAAAGGGAAGAGCTGACTCATTGGAAAAGATCCAGATGTTGGGAATTAAGGCAGGAGAGAAGGCAATGACAGAGGATGAGATGGCTGGATGGCATCACCAACTCAATAGAGAAGAGTTTGAGCAAGCTCCAGGAGATGGTGAAGGACAGGGAAACCGGGTGTGCTGCAGTCCATGGGGTTGCAAAAAGTCAGACATGACTTAGCGACTCAACAACAACAAAAAGTGTGATATGAATACAAAGCCAAAAAATGACATGCTCCTGATGCATTTTAGCAAAGGTGTACTGTCTTTTTAGCCAAATAACTACAGAATAGTGTTTTTAGTTTATTAGGATCAAGGAAAAATATCAGATCAATAGCTGCATCAAGATGCCAATGGCTGAATTTCTCAAACAAGATTATCTCTGGAACAGTAGTTTTAATCAGTTATCTTTGCAGAATTGTGGCAGCTATGGAGATGTTTTAGTTAGGGATCCCTTCAAAAAAATTTGCTGCACAGCTGCACAGGGTGTGCTTCCAGCTGGTAGCACCTTCAGGTTTCATTTCCACTGAGCTGAGACTATATTCTACTCTTCTCAGGGTGGCCCCAGTCAATGATTTACCAAGATGAGGGTGGCAAAATAGCCTGACCATTTTTGCCCAATATGGAACTTGTCTAGTGGACAGTTTTGCCCTGGAGCTTCCTGTTGGGTTGGTAAAGATTTTGTCAGATCTGTATCATGGCTGTATGGATTCCTTTTCAAAGTCCTGCTTCCTCCTCCTTTCTTTTCACAGATATTACAAATCAGTAAACCTTAGCACTCTTAACTCCATCTCAGACTCTGCTTCCTAAAGAATCTAACCTGCAACATGAAGTCTGCATTAATTTCTTGTTGTTTTTTTTTCCCCCTAGAAACTGTCTATTCTCTGAACCCAAGCTAGAAACTTAAAAAGGATTCTTTTTTTTTTTTTTAAATAGAAATCATTTCCTCATCTTTACTTTTTATTTATTTATTTTTTTTGGCAATGGCACAAACTGTCAGGATTTTCAGAGGTGAGATACTGGTTCAAATGTACTATTTTGTTAGGAAAGTTTAGCACTAGTGCCCCTTCCTTGGCATTCCTGAGATAATAATTGTCACTCTATAGATTATGGTACCTCTCGCAGATGCTGATAGATTCTAAGCCTGTACCAGTTAGTAGATTCTGTTCCTGTATCCAGGAACTTGGAAAGAGACAACAGGGTTACAGTGGTTCAGTTTTAAGTATCCCCCTACCCTGATTTCTGCACTGGCTATTTCCTTTATTTTTTTTTCTCTCTGTTTTTATTTGGTTTTTGTCTTTAATGTTACAGAATTCTCTCAAATGTTTGGTGACCTTCAGCACTCGGCTCCTATTTAAGACTGAAACAGAGATGCTGGATTAGTCATGTTTTCCATGCATCCTGGGCTCAGGGTGATCTTATTGAGTTGTTTCACAGGAAAGATACCTAGTTATCTGTTTCTCTAGGTATTTGCTTTTGAACTAGTTAGTTTACTAGACAAGAAATATCTGTTTTTCCGCCTGAAAATTTTAAGTCTGGCTGCCAGTATTCTGGAAGCTGAGGGGGAGGGGTGTTAGTAATCTCATTTTTCACGTAACTTTCTTAATTTAATTATGACAGCCCAGCTCTCAGCTGTGCCCAGTGCCACTAAGATCAGAGTTTTCTGGCTCATCATTTTCCAGTTTCCTTCTTGGGTGGGGAAGAAGATATGAGTGTCTAAATGGTTTTTCCATAGGCCTCCAAGCAATCTTATGGCTTTCTACCAGACATCCAGCCTATTTTCAGAGGTATTTTCTACCTTAAATTCTTGATGCATTTTTTTTGTGGTTCCACACCTGTAATCCCCTGGCTGCGGGACTTCTCTCACACTGGGTTAAGGTTCCTTGTTATCTGGTATGCTAAGTCATTTACTAATCACCAGACATTATTCCTGTCATCGCCTCGCCTTTTAAAAATGTTTGTCCTTGTAGGTTAGAGCTTTCTGCTTTCCATCAGGTTTCAGAGTGTAAAATAAGTTCATGATGAATAAATGTCCAACTGTATAGTATCCAATGTGCCGTGTAAAGTAGAAATGTCCCCTGTTTATATCTATCCTCAGTCCAGACATAAAGTTCCCTTCCCAAGCATCAAACTGGCCAACGCTAAGTGTATTCTTGAGCCCTAGCTGTTGGAATTCCCAGAAAACAAATTAGGGCGGACAGGAAACAGGCATCTCTCACCAAGATTGATGCAACAGAAGCTTTAAACATCTAACATTCCAAATGCCAAGTAGGCAGAGTGTTGGGTGGGGAGGGGGTTGTATCTATTAAACAGTCAGTGCTCCAATACTCTTAACCTACTCCATCCCATGCAAGCTGGTCATTAGAGAGCAGTTTCTTCCTGAGCTTTCTCGCCGTTAAACCATACCTGCTCAATATTTCAGTCCTCAGGAAGCTGACCTTAAAAAGTATAATTAATTAATAATGATGATGATAATGAAAATTATGGCAATGGCATAATGGCATAATGAAAATATGACAATGGCAACAAGAAGTGGATTTTTATCATCCAACCTTGAATAATTCCTTTTGGTCTTGCTAATAAACAACACTAGAAAAGAGTCTCGTTCTCAAAGTAATTTGATAAACTCTCAGGAAATAAATGTAAACAGGCTTGTTTCCGGTAGGACTCCTTAAGTGTTATTAATATATGAGTGTATTAACAGGGAAAGGAACAACAAATGACAGAATACCAATGCTGAAAATTATATCAAGAGCTATTGAGCCTAAAACACAAGATTTCCAGTGATATAATTCAGGTCTACCATAAAAAATTGAGTTACCGTAGCAAACTTGGCAGATTTTTGAAAATGTTAGACCAGGTATTCAGGCTTTTTTAAATTTATGTTTCCTGCTTGGCTTACCAGAGGACACCGTAGTAAAGAATCTGCCTGCCAATGCAGGAGATGCAAGAGACTGTGAGTTTGATCCCTGGGTTAGGAAGATCCTTTAGAGTAGGAAATGGTTACCCACTCCAGTATTCTTGCCTGGAGAATTCCATGGACAGAGGAGCCTGGAGGGTTATAGTCCATGGGGTCATAAAGACTCAGAGGACATGACTGAGCAAGCATGAACTCGTATTCCTTCTTGTCTTCCAGGAGCTAATAAAGGGATTATATGTGAATGGCTGAAGGTGGATATATTTTTATAATAATGTGGGCATTTTTCCTAATATTTTGGAAATTAAGGTAGATGATCAGTTAAAACATGGACAAATCATTTTTCCTCTTAAATGCAAATTTCCTCCTCTGTAAAATAAAAATAAAACCTATTTCATAAGTTTGAGTTGACATGAAGTAAACTTAGTTAGATATAATACCTAGGGCACTATGATCATTTAATAAATTATATATTTCTCACTAGCATTATTTTGGTTACTAGTATTCATGAAACAATGATAAATAGTTTGAGCCAGATTATATAATAAAGCATTTTATTTGGAGGTCCAGTGGGTTAATCAGGCTCTATGCCCACACCGAAACAACTTATCAATGTCTAAGATATCAATTTATCTTTATAGATAAGCTTCTTGATAAGGGATGGACATATGGAATACATTTATACACTCTTATTTGCTTTTCAACCAGCCTCAAACAGCTCTTAACTGTATCATTCTCCCAAAAGAATATTTGCTGTCAAATCATGACCTTCATGTTGGCAAATCAGGTAGACACTTTTTTTTTCTCTGACCACCTCCCTTAATTTTTTAGCAGAATGCCACACAGCTAAACCCATTCTTTGTGTCATGTTTTTGATTCTTTTTCCTTCACCTCATCCCCAGCCTAAGCAGTGTCTGTTAGAATGCTGTGGTGTTTAGGAGCCAAATGGGGTTAGTTAGGCGAGATTGGACTTGGAATAAAACAGACTTAGGTTCATATCTACCTACTTCTTCATTTGACAAACAGTTACTACCCATCTACCTAGTGCCAGACACTGTGGTAAACAACCAGAGGTTTGTCCTCAGCCTCCTTCTCATTTTACAGTCCAGGTGACCTTATTCATTCTAATGCAAGGGTCTCCAACCTCCAGGTCCAAACTGGTACCTCCTGTCAGATCAATGGCAGCATTAGATTAGATATAAAGTGCACAATGAATGTAATAGGCTTGAATCATTCTGAAACCATCTCCCCACCCCTGGTCCCTGGAAAAATTGTCTTCCACAAAATTGGTGAAAGTCACTCAGTCGTGTCTGACTCCTTGCGACCCCATGGACTATACACTCCATGGACTTCTCCAGGCCAGAATACTGGAGTGGGTAGTCTTTCCCTTTCTCCAGGGGCTCTTTCCAATCCAGGGATCAAATCCAGGTCTCCTGCATTGCAGGTGGATTCTTTACCAGCTGAGCCCAAAAAGGTTGGGAACCCCTGTTCTAATGGCCACAACTCTGAAAGCTACACCTCCAGCCCAGACCACTTCCTGAGTTTCTAACCTCTATATCTAACTGCTTCAGGGACATCCCCATTTGGATATGTTATTGGTAACCTCAACATCAAACTGTTCAAAAATAAATTAATCATCTGTAAACATACTGTGAATCTGCCCCTCTTCTGGTGTTTCCAGTTTTAGGGAATGGCATCAGCAATCTCCCAGGAGCTGAATATAAACACCTGAGAGTTTTCCCTGTCTCCACCTTCTTCTCTCCCCCAACATCAATCCAATGCAGCACCAAATTCTATCTTTTCTATTATCTTAGAGCCTTTCAAATTTGCCAGCTGCATTCATGTGTTGATTCATCATGCATTGATTCAGTAATTGTTTCTGCCAGAACCTGTCCTGGATTCTGAAAAAATAAAGATAAACATGTGCTTCTCAAACTGTCAGGGCCATTTTTTTTTTCTTTTCTATTCTATTTTATTTCCAGTCGGTCATGGGTATTCTTTTGCAAAATACAATGAAAATCAATCCGTAGACAAATAAAATGAAAAAGGACATACAAAATTCAAGCCCCAGTTTTTCATTATTAGATTGAATAAACATAAAATTATTCACCAAACTGCTGTAAAATTACTAAATGCTTCTCTCAATTTCTGTAGCTATCGTTTTACAGACTGGTAAATTTTACAAATTGGTGTATCACTCACAGACCACACTTTGAGTAACATTGAAGAAAGAGAGCCTGATTGTTTTTTAACTAAAAAAAAAAAAAGTTATACCATTAGTTTGTGCTTATACTGAGGAATCAAACAGTAGAAAAATATGTGAATATGTAAATAGAAAAAATAGGATCCCTGTTTTCCCTGTTTCCTCATCTCATCCCGAAATTTCCCATATATTTTTTAGCATATTTATTTCTATAGGAAATAAAATGAATGAAACCAAATAGGGTGTATTCTTTTGTAATTTGCTTTTCTATTAAACATAATTTGAGGATGTCTTTCTTTACAAATGCATGGACTTCTTTCTTTTAAACTGCTAAATAATAAGTGGATTATATGAAACTGTTGATATTCAATTGTTTTTGATTTTCAAAATGCCACATTTAAATGTTTCAGTGTCATATTTTATTGTATGGCCACACCATAATTGACTTGAACAATCCTCCATTGATGGACATTGAGGTTGATCCCACTGTTTTATGTGTAACATCTTTACAAACTTTAATGGGAGTGACCAAGGAAACATTATTTCTCCTAAAAGTTTACATCTTTTGGAAACTAGAAACATTAATAGAATGAATTTTTTTAAAAAAGGTGTGTCATGCCTAGGTTGATTATTAGCTGTAAGGAATCTGGATCTTATTACTATCGAAAAGATAGCATCAATAACTTGGAATTCTAAAGCACATTTTTATAACAAACTAATAATTATATATGTATAAATACAAATGGCTTCAAATTGCAGGAGAAAGTATTTATAAAATTTGTCACTGTCAGCTCATATAGAGGAAATACTAAAAATACCTCTGCAGGCAGCAAAATAACTGGTAAATAACCAGCAATAAAGGTTATCTATAGTAAAAGCTTTAATATTCATTTTCCACCAATGAAATGCTTTAAAGGAAATACCTGAAATAATGTCAAAATCTGATATTTTCCATTTAAAAACAGCTGCTAGAAGAATATGTTTATTACATTAACAACATGGAATAGAAGAAATTAATAAAGTATATGTCTTCCTGATTATAAAGCCTAGATCTCAGGCACTTTAGAAACACATGGCTAATCAGAACTTAGTTGTTACTGTTATAACTTCTTCTTTCACTTCATAGTGATATTCTATTTTCTTCTCCATAGAGCAAGGCAAAAATGTGAACTTTTAGTGAAAGTAACTGAAAGCTAAGCAGACTTCATGATTGTTTCAGCTTGTTTTCTTTTCTTCTTTTTTTTTTTCCTCCTTTTTTGACGCTGAATAAGTAATGGAATGTGAGAGTCTTAAGAGGAAAGGATTGTTGAATCCATTTGGAACCTGAGTGGATGAGTTCCCCTCAGGAACTCTACTGGTAGGTGAATTTTAAGTCAAACTGAGAGACATTTAAAGAAACTTCAGTTTTTCCCATTTATGCTATAGATAAGTAATAAAGAGAGGCCATCCTGAAATTGTTAAGCGTGTGCTGAAAGTCTTTGGTCCTTATTGTTTACAATCTGAGCCCAGTCAGGTGTGAACCTCAGGGGTAGAGAAGATGCCTTCAATAGCTTGTCATCAGTCAAGCCATTTAAGACATTTAAGGCTGATTTTTTTAACATCATGGCTAACTTTCTTACTCATGTTTCTAATGATCAGAAGACAGTTGGTTTATGAATGACAGCTTGGTTAAGTAAAGACACTTGGTAACTACATTGTTATCCACAGTGGTCAAAATTATTTAAGTACAAGAAAATCAATTGATTCAGGCAAATAAAGGAGTTTATTTAACTGTTCTGCATTTAGGATATTATTGCTTAATCATCTGTGAGGACTGGAGGGGATAGTGATAGTCATGGTCTGAGTGAGTGGGTCTCTTGCCTAGATTAAACAGTAAATGCTGGGGCAGAAACTCTCCCTTTCACCTTCACTGGCTGGGAAGAAACAGCTTCAATACTGGGAGGGGACCCTCAGGGAGTGCCATGCCATGCCACGCTGCAAGGAACTACAGTGTCCTCTAGAGGCTGAGTTCAGTTCATTTCAGTTGCTCAGTCGTGACAGACTCTTTGCGACCCCATGGACTGCAGTAGGCCAGGCTTCCTGTCCATCACCAACTCCCAGAGCTTACTCAAAATCATGTCCATTGAGTCAGCGATGCCATCCAGCCATCTCATCCTCTGTCATCCCCTTCTCCTCCCGCCTTCAATCATTCCCAGAATCAGGGTCTTTTCAAATGAGTCAGTTCTTCCCATCAGGTGGCAAAACTATTGAAGTTTCAGCTTCAGCATCAGTCCTTCCAATAAATATTCAGGACTGACCTCCTTTAGGATGGACTGGTTGGATCTCCTTGCAGTTCAAGGGACTCTCAAGAGTCTTCTCCAACACCACAGTTCAAAAGCATCAATTCTTCGGCACTCAGCTTTCTTTATAGTCCAACTCTCACATTCATACATGACCACTGGAAAAACCATAGCCTTGACTAGATGGACTTTTGTCGGCAAAGTAATGTCTCTGCTTTTAATATGCTGTCTAGGTTGGTCATAACTTTCCTTCCAAGAAGTAAGCGTCTTTCTCTTTCATGGCTGCAGTCACTATCTGCAGTGATCTTGGAGCCTCCGAAAACAAAGTCTGTCACTGTTTCCACTGTTTCCCCATCTATTTCCCATGAAGTGATAGGATCAGATGCCATGATCTTAGTTTTCTGAATGTTGAGTTTTAAGCCAACTTTATCACTCTCCTCACTTTCATCAAGAGGCTCTTTAGTTCTTCTTCACTTTCTGCCATAAGGGTGGTGTCATCTGCATATCTGAGGTTATTGATATTTCTCCCGGCAATCTTGATTCCAGCTTGTGTTTCTTCCAGCACAGCGTTTCTCATGATGTACTCTGCATATAAGTTAAATAAGCAGGGTGACAGTACACAGCCTTGACGTACTTCTTTTCCTATTTGGAACCAGTCTGCTGTTCCATGTCCAGTTCTAACTGTTGCTTATTGATCTGCATACAGGTTTCTCAAGCGGCAGGTCCTGTGGTCTGGTATTCCCATCTCTTTAAGCATTTTCCACAGTTTATTGTGATCCACATAGTCAAAGGCTTTGGCATAGTCAATAAAGCAGAAGTAGATGTTTTTCTGGAACTCTCTTGGTTTTTTTATGATCCAATCAATGTTGGCAATTTGATCTCTGGTTCCTCTGCCTTTTCTAGATCCAGCTTGAATATCTGGAAGTTGATGGTTCACATACTGTTGAAGCCTGGCTTGGAGAAGTCTGAGCATTACTTTTCTAGCCTGTGAGATGAGTGCAATTGTGTGGTCGTTTGAGCATTCTTTGGCATTGCCTTTCTTTGGGATTGAAATGAAAACTGACCTTTTCCAGTCCTGTGGCCACTGCTGAGTTTTCCAGATTTGCTGGCATATTGAGTGCAGCACTTTCACAGCATCATCTTTGAGGATTTGAAATAGCTCCACTGGAATTCCATCACCTCCACTAGCTTTGTTTGTAGTGATCCTTTCTGAGGCCCACTTGACTTCCCATTCCAGGATGTCTGGCTCTAGGTGAGTGATCACACAATTGTGATTATCTGGGTCATGAAGATCTTTTTTGTATAGTTCTTCTGTGTATTCTTGCCACCTCTTATTAATATCTTCTGCTTCTCTTAGGTCCATAGGATTTCTTTCCTTTATTGAGCCTGTCATTGCATGAAATGTTCCTTTGGTATCTCTAATTTTCTTGAAAAGATCTCTAGTCTTTCCCATTCTGTTGTTTTCCTCTATTTCTTTGCATTGATCACTGAGAAAGGCTTTCTTATCTCTCCTTCCTATTCTTTGGAACTCTGCATTCAGATGGGTATGTCTTTCCTTTTCTCCTTTGCCTTTTGCTTCTCTTCTAGAGGCTGAAGATGGCTTCTAAAAGCTGTGAGCAGCCTCTGGCCATTACCCAGAAGGAAGCCAGGGCCCTCAGTCTTACAGTCCTAACGAAGTGAATTCTGCTAAAAATCTGAGTGGGTTTAGAAGTGGATCCATTGCCAGATGAACCTCTAGGTTAGAACCAAGTCCTGAACACAACCTTAATGACTGCCTTAGGTTGGACTTCCCTGGTGGCTCAGTGGGTAAAGAACCCGCCTGCCAATGCAGGAGACACAGGTTCGATCCCTGGGTGGGGAAAGATCCACTGAAGAAGGAAACAGCTACCCACTCCAGTATTCTGGCCTGATAAATCTCATGGACTGAGGAGTCCGAAGGGCTACAGTCCATGGAGTCACAATAGAGCTGGACACAACTTAGCGACTAAACAACAACAAAGGACCTGGTGCCAGACCCAGACACCTGACCCACAGAAACTGTGAGATAAGAAACGTGTGCTTTAAGCTGTACATTTATATTAACTGATTATAGAGCCATAGAACACTGCTAAGTTTACTTAAAGAAAAAATATTATGGGAAAATAATCTAGGTCATGGGATTATAGGGTTCCCCAGGTGACTCAGTGGTAAAGAATCCACTTCCCAGTGTAGGAGACACATGAATTGCAGGTGAAATTATGGCAAAAATTAAGAAAAAGGGACACTTAAGTTTGAGAAACACTGATTTAATGCAACCCTTAAGTTTACACAGGGGTTCCCTGATGACTCAGATAGTAAAGAATCTGCCTGCAATGCAGGAGACCTGGGTTCTAACCCTGGATCAGGGAAGATCCCCTGGAGATGGAACTGGCTACCCATTCCAGTATTCTTGCCTGGAGAATCCCATGGACAGAGGAGTCTAACAGGTCCATGGCAGTCGCAAAGAGCTGGACGTGATTGAGTGACAAACACACACACACACACACACACACACACACACACACTTTTATATAGTCATAAAATATCTGAGGCCTATGAAAGTTGTTACCTGTCATGATATATGAATAGCTTGCAGCAGAGTTAGAAATGAAACCAGAAGTGTCTCATCTTTGACTATCAGCCTTCTGTGGGGAGGACTATTAACTATCTTTTGTAGGGCCCAAAAGCACTACACTTACGATCAGCATTTATTGGGTTTTATTTTTTCAGTCAACAACTGTACATCCCATACTTGAAGTTTAGATTATTCAAGGAACACATGAGGCAATAAATAGTTAATACATTTCAGACTTTAGGATTGGGACTGGAAGAAGGCAAGAACAGTGTGCATTGCTTCCTTTATTTCTAGTTAGAGGCAGAAAGAAAAACAGTTCTAGGAAGACCATGACCGGAACTTCACTCGGGGCACAGCTCTATGTATATCTTTACACTTTCCCTAGGCCTAGAATAAATACCATGAAGGTAGGGGTGATGGGAGGTGACAGAGCTGGGGCGAAAACAAAACGAATAAAAGTCAACTACATTTGACGTGAAACTGACTCTAATGAGCTGCAGAAATTGACTCAGAGTCTCCATTTCATTTACTCTTAAATTAGAAAGGGAAGAGGAATGAGAAACAGGAAGCTTCCATCCCTCCTTCCAGCCTTAGAACCTTTACCTTTCAGGAAGATATACAGGGGAATATTTTCTTCTCTCTTAGTTTTGAACCCTAAATTATTGAAACAGCACCAGATGCACAAAGGAGCGGCCTTAAGACCTACAATCTATCAACACACTGCAATAACCACACCAGCCCTGAATGAATCACGGTGACACTGAGATTTTTCTTTCATTTAACGGGAGCATCTAGAAGTCTCTGGTGATTGGGTAAAGAATAAGTCAGGTTGCTGGCAATAAGCTGAGATTCGTCTTCACGGTACCTTGTGTCTGGTCCAAAATATTTTTTTTGATCAGAATGCTTGATCCTTTCTTTTTTGTTGACACCACCTAAAGGCTGATCTCCAAAATTTACATATTATGCAAGACTTTAAGTTTAGACCACATCCCTGAAGTACTGATATTTTAGACTCTACCTGAGAAGATTCTGATAGTCACGGGTTCTTATGGCATGATTTTTCTTCCTGTTCAGAGTTTTGTTGTTTAGCACTTCCTATCACTTTTCTAGCTAAAATTCTTTGCTTATTTCTAGGTTTATGATTCAAATGATCCCTCTGGCTATGCATTTGTTTTATTTAGTTGCATTTTTCCATTTTCTATAAATTGTAAACATGCTAAATGATTTGACCTATCATCCATGTCCTGGTACCTTAGGGACACCCACGCTTTCACACATACACATGCCTACATAGGCAGCATGCATATCTATATCATGTGGACGAAGAAATACAGAGAGACATAGAGGAAGGAAGAAGGGCAAGGGGAAGGGAAGGGAGGAGGGAAGGATGGGAAGATAGGAAGGCGTATTGAGGAGAGAAGAGGGAGGCAGGGAAGGAGAAAGGATAAGAGGGAAAGTGAAGTTGGATGGGGCAGACGTTGCTGGTGGTCACAGTGACCTCGTATTCTCCTCTTCCTCAGGGTACACAGGAGGATTTGACTTACCCATTCTCAAAATCAGTGTGCTCTGTGACTTAACGTGACCAGTGAAATGTGAACCAAGCTAAAGCTCGACACTATAAAGCCATTGCTCAGTTGTTCCTAATTTCTTCTACAGCCATTGTCATTGTGCTTATAGAGGTTATAAGATGAAAACAGCCTGGAATTCTGCCGAGAGCTTCTCAGAGCTCCTGTAGACTTTGAATAAAGGACAAATAAGCTGTTATTGTGTTACCACAGCTGCTATTGTGTAAACCACTGAGATCTTCAGACTTTTTTTCCACCAGATTAGTGCTTCCCAGGCAGCACTGGTAGTAGAGAACCCTTCTGCTAGTGCAGGAGACTTATGAGATGTGGGTTCAATCCTTGGATCAGGAAGACACCCTGGAGGAGGGCATGGCAACCCACTCCTGTGTTCTCGCTTGGAGAATCTCACAAACAGAGGAGCCAGGCAGGCTATGGTTCATAGGATCACAAAGAGTTGGACACAACTAAAGTGACTTAGCACAGAGACATGTCTACCATAATTGGTACATGGATAAGAGACAAGAGAGAGAGGAGAAAATTTAAGAATGAAAGAGACAAATGGTAGGGTAAGAGGAGAAAATTATTCTAACTTGGTTAAATGTATGTATTAATAGGAAGTCCATTTTAATTACTTTTACTATGTATTAATGCAACAGATAAAGTTAGGGGCATAAAACAATAACTGTATTATATTTATAAATTCTGTTGATCAAGAGTTTGAAAATAACTCAGAGGATGTGACTTACCAATTGATGTGGTCTTATAGATCCTCATTGAATCATAAAGAAAATCTTGGAAGATAGATATTTTTCCAAGTGTTTTTATGTGAAACTGATTTTGAGATGTATTACATAATAAGTAAGTGAAAAAATTGTATAGAATTTCAGACCAGCTCTTAGTTAAAATGTACTTTTATGATAATATATTAAATGTATAACCCTCAGCTAGTGCCTACCTCTTAAGCAATTTATTCTAATTTCTACAAAGATGTCACCTCCCTAAAGTCCAGTTCATCATTTTTCTTTAACAATCCCTATGGTTAAATATCATATAATATTTAGAACATTTTGAACCTCTCTTATGCCATGCCAATTTAAACTTCTAGGGGAATTCATTCCCATAACCTTTCTGCATTATTCTGCTTTGTTTGTGGTTAGCACGTTGTTTTAACTAGTAATAGCAATAAATACAGGTTGCTTTCATAATTTCATAATTACAAGGTCAGAGCTCTTTAGAAACAGGAAAGTTACAGATTCCTACTCATTATGAAGAAAAAGTTTTCTTATAATTGCCCATAAACTACTTTCTCTTTGCTGAAACAGGCATATTCCAATATTTATGTGTTGTCTAAAGCAGTGGTTTTTGAACAAGACCCTGTGCAGCCTCAGGACGTCCCTAGAAGTATCACGGGGCTTTGAAAGGAAATAAGAGGCAGGACAAGGAGGGCGTCTCAGACCACCTGGTCTTGAAGGTTGCTTCAGCCTGAGAAGTCTACACTACTTACGGTGAGAGGAAGGCAGGGCATGTCTGCCAGAGAAAATTCTGAGAAGCCTAACGAGGAGTAAGAAAACAAATGAAGAGTAAGAAAACAAACAAAAAATGACAGTAAGAATAAATGACTAATAATACGAAGATGAGTATTTCAATTTTTAAAACAATCACTTGAAAAATAATGACAAGAGTCATAGCTAAAAAGTCCAGAGACGAAACCAAATGGGTTCTTAAAAAAGTGCTGGATCAATTCAAAAGAATTCAAGGAAAGAGGAACAGAGTAGGGAAATGACACAGTTAGAAAATACATAGCAAGATTTTATACTCAAAACTAGTCTACTAAAAATTGCATTGAACATAAACGAATTTTTTTAAATGAATAAAAGGCAAAGATTGTCAAGTTGGATTTTAATGAAAGAAAATTCTATGTTTTTAAATAGAGATATTATAAATAAAAATGAAAGATCAGTTAGAATATGGTTAAATACACCCACACACACAATACTTATAGTAAGCACAGGAAAAGAGGAAACAGATGTGTTAGATGAGAAACATCACCAGACAGAATGATATATTTCATAATGATGAAAGCCCATTAGAAAGATCATGAAAAAGTTATAAGCAACTGATAATACTACTTGAAAATATGTAAAGAAAAATTGAAAGAAAATTAAAGGCAAAAATTGACAAATCTGCAGTTTAATTGAGGATTTTAAAATTTCTTTGTAAGTATTAGTAGCAGAACTACAGAAAAATTCAAAGTTATGAAGTATTTCAAAAAATACTATCAATCAACTTGATCTATAAAGCATTATAACCAAAAGCTGGAGTATATATTTTTAAAGTACACAGAGTGGTAACAAAGATACATCACATGATTGCTGATAAAATGTCCCAATAAATTTCATATAAGTAAAACTGTAGAGTATTTCTGAAAGCAATAGAATTATATTAGAAATTAAGATCAATACTCAGAAAGCCCACAAATGTTTGAAAAATAAACAACACAATTGCACATAATTTTCATGTCAAGGAAAAAGATCTAAAGGGGAATCAGAAACCAAAATCTCAACTAGAAGACAAAAAAAGTACAACATATCAAAATTTAAGGGATGAAATAGAAACAGTGACTACAGACTGGTGTGTAGCTTTAGATCTTGATATTAGTAAAGAAGAAAGGCTCAAAATTAATTCTCTAATTTCCAGATTTTAAGGGATCCAGAAAAATCTGGAAAAGGACCTGTGAAATTCTTCCAAAATTAGTAAGTGAATTTAGCCATGGAACAGAATACAAGATACAAAAAAAAAAAAAAAAAAGTTGTATTCTTATAAACGGATAAAAGCAAAATTGGACTATGTAGAGTAACTAGAATTCTCAAACATTCTTGGTGGGAGTATAAATAACACAAGCATTTCAAAAAACTAAAATTTACTTAAAAATTTAATGTACATGCACCCTATATTATGCAACACTGCTACTCTTATTTACTAGAAGGAAATAAGAAATTGTGCATGAAGTTTTAGTTATAATAGCCAAAGACATGGAAAAAACCCACAATAGTGATATTGTGGATGCCTCTGGGAGTGAGTACTAACTGCAAGGGAATGAGAAAAAAACATCCTGGAATTATGGAAATTCTCTATATCTTGATTGGTATATCTTATTATACAAATATATATGTATATCCCTTTACCAATACATTTCATTTCACTCTCACTGTCAATGAATTTTATTGCATGTACATTTTACTTCAAATAAGAACATGAAAAATCAATTTCTTAGTCTCATCTGACACAGGTTGACTGGAATCTCTATTCTGTGTCATTTCACTTTGGAATTCAAACTGACAGAAGAGACACTATGTTCAATATTGCTAGAATATTGCTAGTTTATCTTTTCTGTGAAAAGGTTCACGGAAAATCTTTCATAACTCTTAAAGTTAACTCCATGAAATATAACATATCATCTCAGTTCATATGTTATTAAGCATGTTAGGCAGAAGTGGGTTACTTAGAATTTTAAGCATCCTCCACCAAGATACCCCACGTGAATCTCTGGGACTATAAATATAATCATATATAACACCAACAATTGTATTAAATTACATGGAAAAAAGAGATTTTCCATAGACTATGCAATCCTACTATATGCTTATAAATAGGAGAACCAGAATACTTTTCAAGCATACTCGTGATAATTAAATCCCTTTATATAAAATATCTTCTCCAGATAGCAACATCCTCATACTTTATTTTTCTGGGTTAAGCATTACTTTCTCCTTGAAAATTCCTTTTATTGTTCCTAACTGCAATTTAGTGTCACTACCCTCTCTTGAGGGAATGTGGTGTTCAAGGGCTTGGAAAGGGCAGTCAGTGCTTCCCAGCAGCAACCAAATTAATGAAGCAGAGCTGAGACTCCCCAGGGCCATGCAAGTAAATGCAGAACTAGGACACTGGGGATAGTTTACAGAGGTTCACTTTCCATTCAGATAGGCCAAAGAGTTGATGAACTTTTCCTATAAACACAGATAGTAAATAGCTTGGCTTTGAAGGTCATATGACCTTTGTTGTCACAATTTGACTCTGCCATTTCAGCTTGCAAGAAGCCATAGACAATATGTTAATAAGTGAGCATGGCTATGTTTTAATAAAACTTTATTTACAACAGTGGACAATGGGGCAAATTTGGCCCTCAGCCATAGTTTACTGACTCTTGAATTAAGCATCAATTTCATAGACTCTGAGAGGTATATGAGCCAGAAGACTCATCTCCAAATACATCTGTATAAGAAGAAACTGCGTTATAGAAGGTAAAAATCACCCTAACCGCTGGATCATCAAAAAAGCAAGAGAGTTCCAGAAAAACATCTATTTCTGCTTTATTGACTATGCCAAAGCCTTTGACTGTGTCGATCACAATAAACTGTGGAGAATTCTGAAAGAGATGGGAATACCAGACCATCTGACCTGTCTCTTGAGAAACCTGTATGCAGGTCAGGAAGCAACAGTTAGAACTGGGCATGGAACAACAGACTAGTTCCAAATAGGAAAAGGAGTACATCAAGGCTGTATATTGTCACCCTGCTTATTTAACATATATACAGAGTACATCATGAGAAATGCTGGGCTGGAGGAAGCACAGGCTGGAATCAAGATTGCCGGGAGAAATATCAATAACCTCAGATATGCAGATGACACCACCCTTATGGCAGAAAGTGAAGAAGAACTAAAGAGCCTCTTGATGAAAGTGAAACAGGAGAGTGAAAAAGTTGGCTTAAAGCTCAACGTTCAGAAAACTAAGATCATGGCATCTGGTCCCATCACTTCATGGGAAATAGATGGGGAAACAGTGGAAACAGTGTCAGACTTTATTTTTGGAGGCTCCAAAATCACGGCTGATGGTGATTGCAGCCATGAAATTAAAAGATCCTTACTCCTTGGAAGGAAGGTTATGACCAACCTAGATAGCATATTTAAAAGCAGAGACATTACTCTGCCAATAAAGGTCCATCTAGTCAAGGCTATGGTTTTTCCAGTGGTCATGTATGGATGTGAGGGTTGGACAGTGAAGAAAGGTGAGTGCTGCAGAATTGATGCTTTTGAACTGTGGTGTTGGAGAAGACTGTTGAGAGTCCCTTGGACTGCAAGGAAATCCAGTCAATCCATCCTAAAGGAGATCAATCCTGGGTGTTCATTGGAAGGACTGATGTTGAAGCTGAAACTCCAATACTTTGGCCACCTCATGCGAAGAGTTGACTCATTGGAAAAGACCCTAATGCTGGGAAGGATTAAGGGCAGGAGGAGAAGGGGATGACAGAGGATGAGATGGCCGGATGGCATCACCGACTGGATGGACATGGGTTTGGGTAAACTCCAGGAGTTGGTGATGGACAGGGAGGCCTGGCATGCTGCAGTCCATGGGGTCACAAAGAGTCAGACATGACCAAGTGACTGAACTGAATTAGATAGAGTGTTGGAGATTCATACATATGAAGCTGTGAGCAAAAGTACTGCATACTTTTTTGTTCTTCCTTAACTCCAATTACACATATATTGGACTGCTTGTCACTTTTCAAATGGTTATTTATATTGTTTTTAAATATTTTTAGTTAATTAGTTAATACTTACTGACCTATTTTCAAGTTTATTGACTTTTCTAAGTGCAGTGTCCATTCATTTACTAAGTTGATCTAGTGTTTACTGTTTTCTTTTATGCTTTGTCTTTGTTTCTTTTTCATTTTAGGTATTGTACTTTTGATTCTAGAATTTTGACTCAATTATTTTTACAGATGCTCTTTCTTTGTGGAGAACCCATATCCATTTACCTATTCACTTTATCTTTTCATCTAAGTCTTTAAACATATTTAAAATCATTACTATAGATTCTCACCTGCTAATTCTAATATTTGTCACACATTTTGCATTTTTATTGTCAATGAGGTATTTTAAGTAGAATAATGGTGGAGTTTGAAGTATACTACCATTGTGTTCAGTTTTTCTCAGAAATGGTGGGTCTTTTTTATATCTGGCAACGAAGATAAAGTGTCAAGTTAATCTGCAGCTGAGCTTCAGCTTTAATAAAATCGAATGCACTTTTGGTTAGTCCAACCACCAACCAGCGTGTTACTGTGGTCCCATTTAGTCACTATGACTAATCTCTCTTATTAGATTTGACCCAAGGAGAGTTGGTTCACGCTTTCCCCTTCAGAGTCAGCAGTAGGGGTCACTTTGTTCCAAGCACAGTGAGAGTACTCAAGACTGCAGATATTTTTTGTATTTTTCAGTCCTGTCTTCACAGTCATTCACTCAGATACATTGGGTGAAATTGTGAACTGCAAGGCTAAATGATTGCTTTTACTTTTGGGGGTCTTGCAACTTCAAATCTCCTTACCTTCCCCACCATTACCAATAGCTCACTCCTGTTAGGGGTCTCTCCTTAACTCCGCAGATTTTCTAGAAGGCATTCTCTTGACCATATCTAAATATGAAATTTCCTGCCAGGAAAGAGCCAGGACTCTCTCTTCACTTGTGAAAGAATGTTTTCTTCTGAAATGAATTTTCCTGGACTCTTCTGAACACACCATTCTTTAGTAGTCTCATATATAATTTTTATTAAAGTGTATTTTTGTGTTTTAATATCCTTTTACACTGTAACTTGAGACAAAGCTCTCTCTATTGACTTGCACATGATTCTCTTGACTGCCCGCTTCTGCTGCTAGTTAACTGTTCAAACTAGTCTCCAGTCTGATGCATTTACTAATGACTTACAAGCGTCTGACTAATCTCACCCCAGTTTGTTTGTTTGTTAGTTGTAATCAGTATGCTACAAACTGGAGAATTGGATTTTCTTTGGTTCTTGGATCCTTTAAGTTCTGAGGTTGTATGTCTTTGTTCCTCCTTTCCTCCCTGGTTACTCTTTGACATCTGTATTAAGGTAGGTTCTTTAAATCAGAGCCTGATGTTGACATTCGTGTACATGTGATTTATGGTGAGAAACGTCTCAAGAGAAATTAGTTAGGGTGAGAGGAACAGGATAGTTATGTTGAAGGGGCAAAGCCAGAATGTGGGTTCAGATGAAGTTTAAATTCAACATGATCCCTCAGGGATTTGAAGTCTAAACTACATCAGAGGCTATCTCTTGAGGCAAGGGAAGTAGAGGGCCACATAGCCCCCAACTCTCTAGGTTAGGCAGTGTTCATCTCTAAAGGACAGTCTTCCAGGAAAGAATGCAGATGTGAGCTATTAGTCTAAGAACTTTCAGCAGCTAGAAGACGGATGCCACATCAGAGTTGAAGGGAATATTAGGGAACTGGGTGGGGCAAAAATAGCATTCCACTGTTTCTAATTCTCCTTAAATTACACATTGTTTCTACATTAAATCCCCCTGGGAATGACCCGTGAACAGAAATAACCTCACAATAGAGGGGCTATTAAAAGATCTGGAATGCTAAAAATTAATTACCTAAGACAGAAGTTGTCCATCCCTATCTTCTCACAGGTGAAACTTTTATGATAGAAGGAAAAAAAAAATGAACAGAAGCATCATTCCATTGCAGACAGAAATTCAAATGGTGTGCTATCTTCAACCAATAGTTGGTGAACCCAAAGAGAGGTGAGAATATAGGTCCAATGTTTCATTAAGCAACTTTACCTATTTAATCAGATGGGATCAAAAAGAATCAAATTATCGGCCCATTTGGGATGACTTGGGTTAAACAAATGTGTCAAGTATCTTTATGGATTGTGACTGCTGCTTCCAATTTTTAGAACTCTCACTTTTAAAGGAAGAGACCACCTTGGAAGACTATTCAAAATAAATCTTTTTTTTTTTTTTCATAATATATCTTATTTTACTTTCCTAAATATGTCTCTGTGTAGTCTAATAGCAATTTCTTGTCAAACATTAATCACGTGAAGACTGAGAGGTCAGGAGACAACCCATCAGGCAGTTTCCTTCTTTAAAGTCTGTGGCCTAGTTTTGATGGAGGATAAGGTTATAGAACGGATTTTCTATCTGGGAATATGGGTACACAGTCTTTATATTTAGAACACTAAGTAATAAACTGTTCTGTTCATTATGTATAATTCTGTTCAGGATAAAATAACACGTATTTTTCTTAACTGTTCCTATGTAAATCTGTGTGGGGGCTGATTTTGGATAATTTATTAATGCATTTTCTGAGGTGTGTTTTGTGAGACTATATGAAATGTCTCACAGGAAAAAGCAAAAGAATTCCATGGCTAGTAATTGTCCCTCTATGTTACCATATTAAAGGCAAACACATGTTCTATAGCAAAGAAATCTGCTTACTTTTGATTACTTTAGCATTGGTCAAATCGTCTTTTGACCATCTATCTCTATTTTTGTTGGTGCTATATTTATTTCCTAATTCTATTGATATTTCAAAAAAATTGAAATACAGTTGGAAAATCGTTCCTTTAGAGTCTTAAGGGCTTCCAGTATAAGGAACCTAGGTGAAATTAAAATTTGGAATTTCTTACCTCATTTTTCTTTCCTTTTTCCTCAACATTTTTTGCATTCCTACTTTGTTTCTTGGGTACTGGAAAGAACACTCAATTTAACTTTAAAGCTCGGAGTTCAGATAACAGATCTGCTATTGATTTTGCAATGAGATCAAACCAGTCCATCCTAAAGGAAATCAATCCTGAATATTCATTGGAAGTACTGATGCTGAAGCTTAAGCTCCAGTACTTTGGCCACCTGATGCGAAGAGCTGACTCATTAGAAAAGACCCTGATGTTGGGAAAGATCGAAGGCAGAAGGAGAAGGGGACGACAGAGGATGAGATGGTTGGATGGATGGCATCACTGACTCAATGGACATGAGTTTGAGCAGGGTCCGGGAATTGGTGATGGACAGGGAAGCCTGGTGTGCTATAGTCCATGGGATCACAGAGAGTCAGACATGACTGAGAGACTGAACTGAACTGCATTGACTAGCCATGTAACTTGCACAAGTTAACCTTCAGATTTCTGTACTACAAAAAAGAAACAATAATGTCTCCATCTACCTTACAGTGTTAATATGATGAAAAATGAGAGATGCATTAATTAATAAGTGTTCACTTGTTGGTATTGACCTTTTTGGACACTAAAATACTATGCAAATTTAGAACAATTGTTAAGTGTATGTAACTAGTGTGTGTGTGTGTGTATATATATGTACATAGTTGTCCTTTGGTATGGGGGATACATGGCAGATTGGTTCAAGAATTCACTGGGGATATTAAAATCCATGGGTGCCCAATTCACTTATATAAATGAGCTAGTACAGTTGCGCTCCATATCCACAGGATTCATGGGGGCATCATTAGCTTTAAGTTTGCTAGTCACTGAAAAAGTAAATATGGAAAATATCTGGCTTCCATTGCTTTAGAGCCTAAAGATATAAGCATTACCCAAGATAAATGGTGTCAATTTTTAACACAGTACTTAAGACAGGATCTACCTTTAAAAATGTTTTACTCTGTTCCCTTCTTTCACAGAATTTGCATATTTTGAAGTTATTTACTAGATTTTTAAAACTTATTACTAATTCTCCAGCCTATAGCTTGAAATCTCCCTGAAGGAAAGACCGTGATTTCTTTAATTGCTATATTTTGTCCTCTGATCAGCACACTTTGCTCTCAATAACTAAATGTCAAATAAAATGACTGAAAAGTCTTTCTCTAACAAATACCTGGTTAGCAGAAATTCTTATAATCATTATCATAAGCCAATGAATATGAGTGAACTAAAACATAAAATAATACTGAGTGAAAGGCATCAGACTAAAACAAAATGCGGCTGTCTGACTCCATTTCCACACAGTTTACACATAAGCAAACTTTCAATATCAGAAACCAGGATATTGCTAATTCTTGGGGAAAATAGTTTTCAGAAGGGAACTATTTTACTGGACGGGAACATTACGGGGCTTCTGGGATGCTAGGAATGTTCTGTTTCTTGAACTGGTGCTGACTATACAAGTATCTTCACATTTGTGTAAAATACATTGAAGTCTGATGTGTGTACTTTTCTATATGCATGCTTTCTACATGTATCCTTTATAAAAATGGGTTCAGAAATAATATATAATCACCTGGAGCAAAAATAGATCATTCGATAGTTCTTTTTCCTGATGGAAACTATTAAGTGAATATTCTGTCAAAAGTCTTAAAAACACTTTGTTCCTCTCTTCAGCTTAGTTTTTATGAGACATTTGCAGGAGGAAGAGTCACATCACCAATGATCATCAAATCACAGATTCTACAGAACAGACATGCACTTGAGCATGAGAGCCTTCACAGCAGACTAATTTTCGATTTTCCCAATACTCACTCTTTCCTCACATTCCTATTGTGCTACTAGATTCAAACAGGATTTCTCTCTGTTCTCTCATCTAGATGCCATGAATTATATCATATCTTCCTTTCTACATGATCTCATGCCCAAAAGATGATGACCAGATCCCCAGATACAGGAGTAATGCAAATATCCAGTAGTTGTAATGAAAAGACTTATCTATCATTCTTTTTCAAATTTTCCTCTTGTAGCTGAGAATCATGCTGGTTGACTCAGAGATTGAGTGTATATATATATGTATTTCAATTTCTGATCAAGCCACAATCTTGGATCCTCTTCACTGGAAAACATCCATATCGTTGGCCTTCAAACCACTGAAAAAAATCTGCCCAGAATCATTCCTAAAGACAGATGTCCTATGAAAGCATTCTGAGATCAACCCCATGATGGAGAGTTTGTTACTTTCACATGGACGAGTTGGAAAATCTATAGCTTGGATGTGTGTCCTGAATGAAGAAGGCACATAACAGAAAATCACAAAATGAATTCCATGACTGCATTTACATGCCAGCCAGAAACACCGGCATCAGCAACACAACGTTGAGTGTCTAGTCTTCCTATTTTCACATTTTCAATTCTTTTTGAATTATTCTGTATCACACTCATCAGATACTGTTTACCAAAGCAAGTTTTATTTGGCATCTGCCCAACCTTTCCCTACAGACCTTAAAACTGATAAAGAGAGAGAACTGATGAGACCTGTATTTTCAAACCATGCCATCCTTTGAAAGACAAAAGAGTAGTGTAAGAAGCTTATGGAGATTTGACTATTTCCCTGGAGTTTTAAACCAATAATACATCATGAAAAGTTAAGATTAAAGACTCAGGTTTCAATCTTTGTTCTGATACTTTTTACATATCAGGCACCCGTTGTAAATGTTACTTTCCTTATTTGTGAAGTGAAAATAATAGTAAAAATTATTATTATCATGCAAAATTTTATGTGGATTTTTAAAGAAACAAATAAATTAGATTAATTAAAAACATGTTGAAGATATAGTACAAATAAATATTGAATTATGTAATATTCAGTATACTGCAAACTCTAACAGATGGGAATATGCAGCACCTCCTCAAGCTATTTTTTGCATTTTCTCCCAAAATATTCATTGTTTTCTACTTTTTATAGAACAACTTCATTACTTTTTTCCATTTTTTGTTTTAATCTATTCACATAGTTGAGAGCAGAGTTGTAGAAATATTACTAGCACTCAATTTAAAAAAAAGTATTGAATGACATCATTCTGAACAAACCTGACCCTAATTCCACACACACACACACACACACACACACACACACACACACACACACACACACACACACAGAGATTTGATTCTCTTGAAATATAAATTGTATTTGTCCCCTTTATTAACTAACGTATATTTGTATATCACAATATTCAAAAAGTAGGTTTGCCAAATAATATTACTAAAATTTTTAGTTTTCTCTCTGAAAACATAGAAATATATTTATCTTTATTTATCTTATCTTTAAATACATAAAAGTTTTATAAATTGGCAGAGAAAAGGGTCCAATGGGAAAGCTTTCCCAAAAGTGAGATTTAGACATAGCCCTCAAAATGTGGATGATAGCTCAGAACACAAAGTAAATATTGCCTTTTTATTTTATTTCAGATTTTCTGAAATTGTCTTGTTACAAAATATTCAAAAAAGGGCACATAAATTATAAACAAAGTCTTTGCTACAGCAATAAAATTTATAGAATATTAAAAAGCACACACTTATTTTCAGGCACAAACAAGCACTAAACTTAAGGTCATATACCATTTTAGGGTAACCGGCTGCTCTGGTTTAAAAGGTTACTCCCAGTGGTCAGGAGAAAAAATGCTAGATTTGCAAAAGATGGAGGGCTGCATAAATCTGGGAACCAGTTAAGTCTACAATCTCACGTAAAATGTAAACCAAAAAAGGCAAATCTTCCCTTCAAAGAGAGATGGGGGAAAATAATTGACTCGGTTTTGGCTCTGTATAAAGAGTAAAATATATAAATCTAGTTTTCCTTGAGATTTAATATCTACAAGAAAGGGTAGGATTCAGGCCCAAATTAAGGCTACTTTTGTAAATTAAAAAGAGGGAAAGCAAAAAATTAGATTTCTGACCCCAGTGGATGACCAATTTGAGGTAGACAAAGTTGACTTTACACATGGACATCACCAAATGGCCAAAACAGAAATCAAATTGATTACATTCTTTGTAGCTGAAGATGGAGAAACTGTATACAGTCCACAAAACCAAGACCTGGAGCTGACTGTGGCTCAGATCATCAGCTTCTCATAGCAAAATTCAGCCTTAAGCTAAAGAAAGTGGGGAAAACCACTAGGCCTGCCAGATACAATTTAAATCAAATTCCCTATGAATATGAATTGGAGGTAAGAAATCGATTCAAGGGATTAGAACTTGTAAACAGAATGTCTGAAGAACAATGGGTGGAGGTCTGAAATTCTCTATAGGAGGCAGTGAACAAAACCATCCCAAAGAAAAAGAAAAGCAAGAAGGCAAAGTGGTTATCTGAAGAGGCCTTACTAAAGGCCTCTAGCTAAAGAAAGAAGAGAAGTGAAAAGCAAGGGAGAAAGGGAAAGGTATACCCAACTAAACGCAGTTTTCCAAAGGACAGCATGGAGAGACAAGAAGGCCTTCTTCAATGAACAGTGTATAAAGCTGGAAGAAAACAACAGAATGGGAAAAACAAGAGATCTCTTCAGGAAAATTGGAGATATCAAGAGAACAGATTTCCCAAGGATGGGCACAATAAAGGACATAAACAGGAGAGACTAGCAGACACTGAAGAGATCAAGAAGCAATGGAAAGCATACACAGAAGAACTATACAAAAAAGATCCAAATGAACCAGATTACTATCATGGTGTGGTCAGCCACCCAGAGCCAGACAATCTAGAAAGCGAAGTCAAGTGGACCTTAGGAAGCATTGCTATTGATAAAGTTAGTGAACGCCATAGAATTCCAGTAGAACTACTCAAAACCCTGAAGGATGACGCCATTAAGGTGTTGCATTCAATATGTCAGCGAATCTGGAACCCAGCAGTGGCCACAGGACTGGAAAAGGTCAATCCTCATCCCAATTCCCAAGAAGGGTAGTACTAAAGAATGTGCTAACCATTGAGCGATTGCACTCATCTCCCATGCAAGTAAGGTCATGCTTAAAATCTGGTATGTTAGGCTTCAGTATTATGTGAACCAAGAAATTCCTGATGCCCAAGCTGGATTTAGAAAAGGCAAAGGAACCAGAGATCAAATTGCCGACATTCGCTGGATCATAGAGAAAGCTAGTGAATTCCAGAAACATCTACCTCTGTTTCATCATCTATGCTAAGCCTTTGACTGTGTGGATCATAATAAACTGTGGAAAACTCTTAAAGAGATGGGAATACCCGACCATCTTACCTGTCTCCTGAGAAACATGTATATGGGTCAAGAATCAACAGTTAGAACCCTGTATGGAGTAACTGATTGGTTCAAGATTGAGGAAGGGGTATGACAGGGCTGTCTGCTGTCACTCTGTTTGCTTAATCTATATGCTGAGCACATTATGAGAAATGCTGGGCTGGATGAGTTACAAGCTGGAATCAAGATAGGCGGGAGAAATAGCTATGAAGATGATACCACTCTAATGGCAGAAAGCGAAGAGGAACTAAAGAAATTCTTGATGAGGGTGAAGGAGCAGAGTTTTAAGTTGGCTTAAAACTAAATTACTTTGCCAACAGAGGTCTGTCTATTCAAAGATATGGTTTTTCCTGTAGTCGTGAATGGAGCTGGACTACAAAGAAAGCTGAGCGCTGAAGAATTGCTGCTTTGGAACTGGAGAAGACTCTTGAGGGTCCCTTGGACTTTCAGGAGATCCAACCAGTCCATCCTATAAGAAATCAGTCCTGAATATTCATTGGAAGGACTGATGCTGAAGCTGAAACCCCAATACTTTGGCCACCTGATGTGAAGAACTGACTCTTTTGAAAAGACCCTGATCCTGGGAAAGATTGAAGGTAGGAGGAGAAGGGGACAACAGAGGATGAGATGGTTGGATGGCATCACCGACTCAATGGCCATGAGTTAGAGTAAACTCTGGGAGTTGGTGATGGACAGAGAGGCCTGGTGTGCTGCAGTCCATGCGGTCACAAAGAGTTGGACATGACTGAGTGACTAAACTGAACTAAAACTAAATATTAAAAAAACTAAGATCATGGCATCCGGTCCCATTACTTCATGGCAAATAGAGGGAGAAAAGGTGGAAGTAGTGACAGATTTCCTCTTCTTGGGCTCTAAAATCACTGTAGATGGTGACTGCAGCCATGAAATCAGAAGACGTTTGCTTCTTGGCTGGAAAGCTATGACAAACGTAGAGAGTGTATTGAAAAGCAGAGACATTACTCTGCTGATAAAGGTCCATATAGTCGAGGCTATGGTCTTCCCAGTGGTCACTTACAGTTGTGAGACTGGACCATAAAGAAGGCAGAACCCTGAAGAATTGATGCCTTTGAACTGTGTTGATGGAGAAGACTCCTGTGAGTCCCTTGGAAAGCAAGGAGATCAAACTAGTCAATCTTAAGGGAAATCAATCCTGAACACTCATTGGAAAGACTGATGCTGAAGCTGAAGGTCCAATATTCTGGTCATCTGATGTGAACAGCTGACTCTTTGGAAAAGTCCTTGATGCTGGGAAACATTGAGGACAGAAGGAGAAGAAGGCATCAGAGGATAAGATGACTGGATGGCATCACTGATGCAATGGACATGAACTTGGCAAACTCTGGGAGATGGTGAGGGACAGAAAGGCCTGGCCTGCTTCAGTCCATGGGGTCACAAAGAGTCAGACACAACTGGGCAACTGAACAATGGCATGGGTTGAAATATTGTGAAGAATAAATTTTTCCTAATTTTATTGATAATTGTATTGCAATATCAATCAAATTCTTCAAGGACTTTGAGTATAAATTGGCAAACTTATTTTAAAAATTAAATGGCAACAAAAATTAACTATATAAGTCAAGATAAGAGCAAAACTAGATGAATTATAGTATATCAAGAATTACTATACAGCTAAAGTACTTCTCCAGTGTGATGTCCATGCAAGAGCAGACAAAGAATCCGATGGAACAGAATAGGAAGCTTGGAAACAGATACATAAATAGACATTTGATTTTTCAGCCAAGATGATACTGAAGTTCAGTACATAAAGAATATTCCTTAATAAACCCTGCAAATTTAATTTGCTATCACAATAAAAAATAAACTTTCACTTTACAAAATTTATTCCATATGAACTATAGCATATGGGGGGATTTGATGTGGCATGAGATGTGGCTGGAAGCATTTTTTTAACTAAGATGTAATATAAAATGGTATAAAATAATTTCTGGCAAAAAATTTAAGGAAAAGTGTTAATTCTTATTTTTCCAAAATCCATTACCATTAAGATAGTGTAAATATTTACATTTTAGATTCCTCTTAATTTTAGATTCTACATTTATTACAGATAGCTTTATTAATTAACATTAAAAATCACATCCTGACTCAGTGGTTCAATGTGAAGTTCAGAAAATGGTAATGAAAGATTTTAACAAAACCCAGATTATCTTGGGTATGATGACAACTTTTTAAATACAAAACCAAAGGCATAATTCATTAAAGAAATAATTGATAAGATAGATTTAATTAGAATCAGAAATTTCTGTTTTGTAAAAGACAGAGTCAAGAGAATTAGAAGATCAATAAGAGACTGGGAGAAAATATCTGCAAAAGACACATCTGATAAAGAGAGTTACTTAAAATATACAAAGAACTCTTCATCCCAGTGTATGCTTGCATGCTAAATTGTTCCAGTTGTGTCAGACTCTTTGCAACCCTGTGGACTGTAGCCCACCAGACTCTCTGTCCATGGGATTCTCCAGGCAAGAATACTGGAGTGGGTTGCCATGCCTTCTCTAAGGGATCTTTCCAACCCAGGGATCAAACCCGCATCTCTTATGTCTCCTGCATTGGCAGGCGGGTTCTTTACCATTAGTGCCATCTGAGAAGCCCCTTAATCCCAATTTGTTGTTGTTCAGTAGCTGTCGTGTTGGACTCTTTGCAACCCCATGAGCTGCAGCACATCAGGCTTCCCTATCCTTCACTATCTCCCTGAGCTTGCTCAAACTCACGTCCATTGAGTCGATGACACCATCCAACCATTACATCCTCCGTTGCCCCCTTGTCCTCTTGCCCTCAATCTTTCCCAGCATCAGAGTCTTTTCCAATGAACTGGTTCTCCTGTCCTGCCATATCGATGGGCGAGAAATGACACAGCCATCAGCGATTTCTGACCTCCAAATGTAACTGAGGGCTCCCAAAAGGGAACACAATGCCTGCAATCCAGCAGATGTCGCTACCCCTCATGGTGATTGCTGAAGAGTTGGGGGTATCCGAGGCAGTTGGTAGCCATCTGCCTCATCTGCCACCTTTTATGATGAACAAGGGGTTAAGGATGTAAACAACCCAGAAACAGGTTTTGACGCCAGATAGCTGAGGTGCATACGAAAGGAATGAATTCAGTGAGCCCAGAGGCTTGCATCTTCCCACATATAATCCAGTGTTAATGGTTCAGTCATGTCTGACTCTTTGTGACCCCCATGGACTGTAGCTCACCAAGTTCCTCTGTCCATGGGATTCTCCAGGCAAGAACACTGGAGTGGACAGCCATTTCCTTCTCCAGGAGTTCTTCTCAAGGGATGAAACCCAGATCTCTTGCATTGCAGGTGGCTTCTTTACCATCTGAGCCACCAGGGAAATTCTCCAATACATAGAAGAGGGCTAAATCCCTTAACTTAATACCTGGTTTTCCTTAATTAACAATAATCTTTGATGTTCAGGCTGCCTGCCCCCTTTGTTGCAAACTTGTTTATAGCCTGACTCCCACCCTTGCCTCCTTGGAGCAGTTTCTCAGGGCTACTGAGATGCTGTCTCCAGGGCTTGGAGTCCCTGACATTCCCACCAAATAAAGTCACTCTCTACTTTCAGGATGTGACTCATGTTTTTTAGACAACATTAGAAAACAAACAACTCCACTCAAAAATGGGCCAAAGTGCTTAACAAACACCTCATCAGAAAGATACGCATCTGACAAGTAAGCATATGAAAAGATGCTTCAGATTATATGACATTAGGAAAATATTGTAAAACAAAGTATGGTGCTCACTAACTGGTTCTACAAGGCTTAATTTTATCAGCCACTGCAGTCACCGACCAATAGTCCACCCTGAGAGGAATTCAGGATGAAAACCAGGATGAGGTTTGGCAAAACCTCTGTGCTTTGGCAAAACAGTACCATTTGTATCTCAGGATGAATTTTAATGAACACAGATCCTTGCATCTTCCTATACAGAAAGCACCAAAATCATTAACTGAGATATCCATTTGTATCTCAGGATGAATTTTAATGAACACAGATCCTTGCATCTTCCTATACAGCAAGCACCAAAATCATTAACTGAGATATCCGTTCCTTGGACCAGCATTACCATGATGCATGCTTGACTGTTCATAGCCCCAAGCCACAAATCATGTATACAGTAGCTTCTCCCCTACCTCCATGGAGAATTTTCCTCAGAGGGACTGAGAGGTTGTTCCCAGGGCTACAGCCCTCAGTAAAGGCTTATACTGTATGGGTTTTCTTGTTTTAGTTGAAAATGCAAATTATAACAATGAGATGCCACCACACATCTGTTGAAATGGCCAAAATCTGTAACACTGACAATACCTAATGCTGAGGACGTGACGGGGAAGGGCCAATTTTGACTCCAGGTTGGATCTGTTCCTTTAACTCTGCACATGTGTTCAGTCATGCCCCACTCTTTGCGACCCTATGGACTGAAGCCTGCCAGGCTCCTTTGTCCATGGGATTTTCCAGGCAGTGGATTGGAGTGGGTTGCCATTTCTTTCTCCAAGGGAGTCTTCGTGACCCAGGGATCGAACCCATGTCTCCTGCATTGGCAGGTGGATACTTTACCACTGAACCATCTGAAAATTAAGATAGGTGGCCATTGAAATGAGAGGGGATGAGTGGATATAACCATGTGGAAAATTTGAAAAACTTTTTTGCAGAGTGCCTACTTTTATGGAATGAGGGTTAAGGCTGTTCAAACCAATTTTCTTTAAATATCAAAGTCCTGTGTAACCTTTGATACCCTAGTTGCTGTATAACTAGAGGGCAAAATAAGAAGTAGGAGCAAATGACCTCTAAGGCCTCCTCCAACTCTGAAATGTTATGATTCTAAGAGAAGCATATGACTGTTTAGTAATATATCAAGGGCTTGCCAGTGTCACTGTGGTTGGGGCCAATTACTACATTTATTTATGGTTTGGGAACTTCATTTAGGGCTTGAGGTACAAGACTAAAATAACTCAAGTTCAAAGAAATAACAGTGACATTGACATTTCACACGATCAGCAAGTCTTTCCGGGAGTTACAGAATGGTAACATTTATAGGCCACAGTTGTTGCTACTCAAGTGGAGTAAGAGATTAGTAGAGAAAATGGTCCCTAAAGCCTCATTATAGAGTAAATCAAACCTGACCTACTGGCCCAATGTTGCTGTCATGTCAGGAGAAGCTAAGCCACTAAAAATGGCAAATGCAGTCAACCCCTTATTGCCTCTTTGGGGAAAACAGAAGGTAAAAAAGCTGAACCCAGGCATTCTGCAAGCTCTTCTTAAAAGTGGGAGGCCATAGATGCTGCCAGCTTTTGGACTGGATTACCCAAGACACTTCATAGTTAATTATCAAAGAGAAAAATTGATGCCTGCTTTTCAACTCTGGATGAAGCTTTCAGAGTCTGCCATAAAATTCACAGTTAAGCTTCCTTAAACACAAAAGTTCAGTGATAAGCAAATATTGTCACTGTCAAGCTTGTTAACTCTCTATATGCTGACATTTTTAGATAGCAGAGAGAGGTGATATATTAACCATGATGATAATTTGAATAGTAGAGGAACTTCTGAGTTCTAATCCTTTGACTTACCAACAGTACCCTAATGAACATCATTCTGTAATTTTAAAAATGACTGACTAGGTTGAGCAAGATTATATGAAGTCTATGAAAAGGAGAATGTACATGTGTCAATACAATCATGGCCAAACTCTGGAGAAATGACAATAATTGAAAACCAATAGGCATTATACATTAAGCTAGAATATTTCACTGTGGAAAACGTGTCAGTTGCTCAGCTGTGTCCTACTCTTTGCGATCCCATGGACTGTATTGTCCATGGAATTCTCTAGGCAAGAATACTGGAGTAGGTTGATATTTCCTTGTCCAGGGGATATTCCCAACCCAGGGATCAAATCCGGGTCTCCCACATGGCAGGCACATTCTTTACCATCTGAGTCACCAGGGAAAAGGTAAGCACCTCATTAATAGATTCAACACCAAAGCTATGGAACTAGAATTCAGACCTATCTCTTATCTCTGTATTCAAATCTCTATAATATTACTTGGTAGAACAAAATGCTTAAGGCCAAGATTTAGAATTCAAGGTCTAATTCTAGCTCTGCCACTAACTAGCTGGGTGACATTCAGCAAGTCACTTCGCCTCTCTGATTGCATTTTTCTCATCCATAAAATGAAGGTGATCAACTTTGTGACCTCCCTTTCAGAGGATAAAGTTTAGGATTAATTTGCTACCTTTTCATTATTTCTACATTATGATATAGAATTTCATTTTGAGTAATCAAAGGAGGTACTTTTATGTGTCTAGAGACCTAAAGCTTACACAACCATTCATCTATGTCTTGCAGAAACATTTCTATCTCTCTTTATCCAACTTTAGATGCCCCACTGGACTTATTTAATTTGAAAAAGTGTTCTCACTGAGCTCTGTGTGAAAAGAAACTGCTATCATATGAATATTTACCCATCCACATTAAACTAGACACGAAAAAATACCAACTACTCTACTCATTCGATTAATATTTCCTTCTAACAGATATGGATGACTCATCAATTCATGATCTCTTTCCCAGCTGGTCTTTGCAGAAAGAACTGGAACAATGTGTACATATATTTCACTTACCAATTGCATAGCTGGATGTTTCAAGATCACTCTGACCCTCAGCAGAGCAAGATACTTTATAATAAAAGATTTCTGTGTGGGAGAGGCTACTGCAATTTTTCAAGATCCAAAGGATTAATTAGTTAGAATCTTTTTAATTACAAAAGGTGGCATACCAATTTCTGATGGCCTCAAAAAAGTGAGGATGTGTGTATGTTTTAGCTCATATATATGAGAAGTTACAGGGTGTTCAATTTGATTTTGTGAAAATTATTCTCTTTTTGTGCTGTTTCCCATGTAGTATCCACTTTTCTTTAGCCTTCTCTGTGACATTGGTGGCTGATTTCTCTAAATCGCCTCACTAACTTTGCTAGCTCTCTTCCAGTTGGGTGATGACTGGGGAGTTACTGGCCAGAGATGAGAAGGCTGGATGAGAAAAATATCAGAACACTTCTTTTCTTCTCACTCTATCCTTCAGGGCTGAGTTTCCATCTCTTCACTTCTAATGTCCCCTATAAAGCACTTCTCCACTACTCCAACTCTACTGCGCTGGAATAACACTATTTCTTCTCCTTGTCCCTTTACTTCCAGAGATGACAACAAGTTCATTTTTGTCTAGATTTGAGTGCCATGTCCTTCCTTTTTTTTTTTTCCCTCTCCCTTAACTTTGCTCAATCCTCTGAAAATAATTGTTCCGTTAAAGTACTTTCATACAAACCATCTAGAGTGAATTCTGCTTTCTCCTGGACCTGACTGACGTAAGCTAAGGGCTGCTTGAGATGGAACTCAAACCATGCTGTTATGCTTTCTCTATTTCTAAGCTTCACGCTCCTCCATTTTGGTTCATTTTTAGGCTCCATGTGGTAGCAAGAAAGTTGCTACTAATTCTATACTTATAGTTTTCCATGTTGGAATTTGGGGAAAACAGTTTTGTTTTGCTTTTACTCAGACAATGGAAGGGAAATCTTGACATAGCAGTCACTAGCCCAAGTTGGAACACATGCCCAAACCTGAATCAAACTTTGTGGCCAGAGTAATGAGATGCTATAAGTAGTCAGGCAAAGATCACAAATGCCATCCTCTCCACAGTCCCAGGAACATGACGAGGAGTCAACACCATCTGAGGTTCTTGGACTGAGAGTGGAAGTGAAGTGATTCCCAAGGGTGATTTCTCTGTGCTACTTGCAAAAGATGGAAAGGTGCATGCTGATGGTCACAAATCAAGAATGCTCACAGGAAATGAATTCACTTCATGGGCATGAAGACTGAGCCTTAGAAAAATGTTATATTGTCCTCTATTGTAGCTCATTTTACTCCTTTTTACGCAGACCCCAGGCTCATCTTTATATCCCTTCCTATCTCTGGGGTCTCTGTACAACTGGGGTGCCATAATTGGATCAGTATTTCCACTGCTGAAATATTTTGATAACCTCATTCTTATATGATGTTTGGAAAATTTTTTCAACTTTCCTTTGTTTTGGCATTGAATGCTTATTACAGTTAACAGAATCAAGTCTGAATACCTTAACATGGCCCAGAAAACTCTACTATCTGTTTCCTTCCTCCCTCTATGATCTCATTTCATATCATGACATCCTTATCTCTCTACACTGCAGCCTCGTTGATCCACTTAAGTTTCTGGAACACAGCTTGCTTTCTCCTCAGAGATTTTACATTTGCTGCCACCTATTCTTGGAATACTCTTTCCTACACTTTCACAGGCTGAGTCCTTCTTGCTCCCATTCAGGTCTCAGCTCAGACATCATCTCTTAACTGAGACCATCTTCTGACCCCCTTATTTTAAATCCATTATGCCATTTTACGGTGATTTCATAAACTTTATCTTTATTCAAAATTACTGTATTAATTTGTTATTTTTCTCCCTCTCCCCAGATTATCTACCGCTTCTGTCTAACACATGGTAGGAACTCAGTAAATATAAACTGAATGTATAAGCATGGTATTAAAGTGACCCCAAGTAATCATCTCTTTTTACTAAAAAGGAATGATAGAATTTCAGATCCTAGAGGGAAAGCCACTAGGAAAATTTCTCTTGATGCAAATGTTATAAATGTTTCTTGATTCAGTATTGAAATGTGCAAGTAAATAAAAATTTTAGAAATGGAAATAGATATAAATATAATTAATGGGGTATAAAGTTTGTTGGTCAAGTTTCTTTTTCTTCTTTCTGATTAAGTAAAGAAATTGAATAGTAGAAGTATACAGTTGTTGATGCCAATTTTGGAAACTACTGTTACTCTGAATACTTAACACACATAGTTTCTGGTGAATTGGGATATGGCTCAGGAAAGGGCCACAGAAAGATTATGGCAGACCACTTATCTCCAGATGAAGATATTTGTAGTGTAAACTTTTATTCCACCCCACCCTACTCCCAAATGCAGTACTGAGGACATGTACAGTCAGATATAAAACAGAGGTTGATGATTATTACAATGATTATTATGGCATGTATACTATCATGAGGACAGATGGCTGAGATGAATATGGTATTTTGGTGTCATGTTGCTCTATCAATGTTAGATTTTCAATTGAAATGCACAATAGAAAATCTTGAGTCAGTGTAACGCTGTGCTTAGGCTGAGGTTAGACTGTATGGAACTCTGGCACCTCTACTTTCTGCTTGACATTGGGAAATTTTCTTTGCTCATCTGAGCCTCAGCTTTCTCATGGTGCAAATGGTGATAATGTTATTCATATGGTAGAATGATATCATGCATAAAGTATACATTTAAGTGTGATTATGAGGAACTAAGGTATAACTTATATAAAGGTAGCACAGTGTCTGATACAGATTGAAAACTCCCAGTAAATGTTGCCTTCTACTAATAATACTACCATTACTGCATGCATTACTCTAGGAATTCAAGGAAGTTATTAATATATATTTTCAGAGTTTAGTGTTAAGCAAGACAAAATTTCCCCCATCTTCAGGATTCCTACCCCCAAAAAAAATGATCCAAAAAATTAAGATTTACTAATAAGTATAAATATTGCTGGAATTCATATTTGTATGTGTTATTGAGTTTATCTATTTGAAATTTAGTTTCACTATTTGCAAATTAGAAAAATAAGAAATATCAATTTATTATGGGTAATTAAGATGATTAAATGACATAACAAGAGAAACAGGGGGAAGAGGTAACAAAACTCAGAAAATGGTCATTATTATTCTATGACTTTATATCAATTTTTATTTTATATGAAGACTAACTTATTAGTAGTTTTGATAAATTGCATTAGCCCTACAATATATATGAGGAAACTGAGACTCAGAGAAACTAAAGACTCACTGAGGTAGAAGCTAGAAAATAAGACCTTGACCTCAAGTTTTTCTCATGTCGATAGTCTTATTCTTCCCATCACACCATGTCACTTCTGATTTGTGGTTTTTATTTAAAGCCTCTGGCATAGTAAAGCAGATGAATCTATTATCTGTCCATGGCTTCACTAGAGGATAAAAGCAAAGATGTACTTCTACCAGTGGCACTAACAGAACTCAGACACGTTCCCTGAGCTACAAACTTGGGAAGTCAGATTTACACAGCAGAGAAAGAAACTGGGCAAAGGCTGAGAGCCAAGGAAGCTTCTAAGCAGGAGTCCTTGGTCCACCTCCCACTTTTAAATGTACCTGTTTCAGGTCTTGAGAGTGTTTAAACATGATCTCTCTATTATATGGATATGCCAGGTCTTTGAATTCCTAGTTCAAAGAGTGGAGGCACAGTTCTGGAAGCCTTTGACATAAGATCAGGCTTTGTATTAACTAGAGCTGAACTTAACCTGAAGAAGCTGTCAAATCTCACTAGTTCCCTGCAGAAAGAGTCACCCTCCTTCACTCTCTTTACGGAGTGCTCAACCTTCTTAGTGTAAGTTGCTTTTATATCCTTCTCGTCCATTTCCTCTGACATTTTCTTTTCGGCTCTCACTTTCTTTCTGTCCTATTTTACAATGCCAAGCCTTTGCATACTTTGTTTCCTTTGCCTGGAAAATTCCTTCCTCTCAATTCTCAGTCCCTTTTATCCATTTTATACCTTCCAACATGGTATCTAGTTACCCTTCAAAACCCAGACTTTTGCTGCTTCTATGAAGTCTTCTCCCAGGCCCAGCCTCTCTTTCACAACAAAGTGCATTAGAATACGGTGCCTTGAACATACCCTTGCTTTTATATATACCAGCCCACATTGTTTTCAATTTGCTTAACAAAATGTAGAGAGTCATACTGTCCCAGGAACTATCCAAAGCTCCTAAAGAGTGAACAAATCAAACACAGTCCCTGCCCTAATGGTTCTGCCAGAATAGTATATTTGTTTAACAATCGGTCTCACCTTAACTTATTGGGTCCCCTGAAAGCAAAGAATGTGTCTCATTCATCACCAAACCTACAGTGCCCAGCACAACGCCTGACAAACATTAGTTCCTGATTAAATATTTGCTGAATCATGGTGTTTAATGAGTTGTGTTCTTCGTTATCATATGAAGGTGAGCTTCAGAGTCATACAAATCAGTGTAAGATGTCACTTTAGTTTCTTCCTTGCAGATTCCCAAAGGACTGTTTTCTTACATTAGAGGCAACTGAATCTGCCCTTCAGCACAATTTGTTGACTTTGAGGAGTTATTCCCTCCAGTACTGAGCCAGGCTTTGCTTAATGAGATGCCAGAAGTGAGATTATTGTAGACAATATTTAGTTGCATGA
This sequence comes from Okapia johnstoni, assembly GCA_024291935.2. NCBI lineage: Eukaryota > Metazoa > Chordata > Mammalia > Artiodactyla > Giraffidae > Okapia > Okapia johnstoni. The sequence continues at coordinate 8,187,921 of CM044325.1, read as the reverse complement.
TCGCTGGAAGGATATATGAGGGATATTACAATAAGAGAAGCTATGTTATTATTATTTAAAAAAACAGGGATAAACCTCTGTTTCAGAAAGTATTTTGGCACAAGTCTTCTTTTTGCAAAAGGTGACTGGAATTGAGCAAAGAAATTTTTAAATTTTCTGATTGTCTTCAGAAGTCCACCAGGGCACTTTGATTTACGGTCATATCTGAATTCCTTCCAATCCTGTCCTTTGCCTCTTTTACTGTGAACGTATCTTTGAATATATAAATAGTATAACCTAGATGAATATGAACAGTCCTTGTATTTATTCACTGAATCAACATTTACTGAGAACATACTAGATGCCAGAGCCTCTGACAGGCATAGAGGTTATATGGATAAATTAGACATAGTTACAAACTCATTAATATTTGGGGTGGGGAGAGACTCCAGAGCAGAAAAAATATAATGTCAATGCAATAGGTGCCATATTAAAGGTACACTCACATGCCTAGACACATCAGGGGAGGCAGCAATTCCGTTTTGCCCTTGAATTCAAGGAACATTCAGCCGTGGTAACATTTGACTGAGATTCAAAGAGGAGAAGAGTGGTACTATGGACTGAATGTTTGTGTCTCCCCTCTGTGCCTACCCGCCCCCCAATTATTTCATATATTGAAGCCCTAACTCTTAAGAGTTGAAGACTTTGGAAGGTAATTAGGTTTAGATAAATTCTATCATCATGATAGGATCCATGTGCTAAAGAAAAAAAGACACAGGAGAAAGGACCTCTCCTCCATGTGAGGACACAGCAAGAAAGTGGTGTTATGTAAAGTAAGAGTAGGGCCCTCAAAAGCTATACAATATGCTGGCACCATGATCTCAGATATTCAGCCTCTGTAACTGAGAAGTGAATGCATGTTGTTTAAGATCCAGTCTATGGTGTATGTTCCTAGGCAGACTAAATCTTAGTCTGAGCAAATTGAGACTGAAAATGGTGCTAAGAATGGCATTCTGCTGTAACAAACACCTAAATATGCAGAAGCAGCTTTGGAATCAGGCAATAGGTAGAGACTGGAAGAGTTTCAAGATGCAAGTTTAAAAAAAGCCTAGTTTGCCATGAGTAGAAATTTAAAAGTGATTCTGATGACAGATCAGCAAAAAAAAAAAAAAGAGAACTGTAAAGGCGGTGTCCATATTGGGGAATATATACATAATCATGAATAGAATATTGGTAGAAATAGGAATGTTAAAGGCCATTTTGATGAGGTCTCAGATGGAAAAGGGGAACATGTCACAGGCCAATGAGAATAATATAATCGTCTTTATAAGGTAGCAAAGACCTTGGCTAACTTGTGTTTGTATTTTAGGGTTTTGTAGAAGAAAGAACTTATAAGCAATGAAATTGGATGTTTAGCTGAGAATTCTAAGCCAAGAATTGAAGTTTTGGCTTGGTTCTTTCTGACTTACAGTGAAATATGAGAGGGAGAAATAAATTGGGGAAGAAATTATTAAGAAAAAAGAACCAGAAACAAACGATTTTGGAAATTCTGTCTTTTCATATTGCCAAAAAATGAGAAGAACCTCTTCAAGAGAGAAAAATAAGAGTGTGGCAAGACCAAGCAGTTGATAAGGAGATGGTTGTAGATATGAACCATGGACCTAACTATTCACTCCAGCAGGAGTACTACCAGTTTGGGCTAAAGGGGATGGAGACAAAGTAGAAGGAAAAAAGGCTATCACGTTTCTTGGATTTTATAGGAATGGATTACAGTTTCTATTGCAGCTTCCCAGGTGGTGTAGTGGCAAAGAATCCACCTGCCAATGCAGGAAATGTGGGTTTGATCCCTGGGTCAGGAAGATCCCCTGGAGAAGGAAATGGCAACCCACTCCAGTATTCTTGCCTGGAGAATCCCATGGACAGAGGAGCCTGGGGGGTTACAATCCACGGGGTCTCAAAGAGTTGGATACAACTGAGCAAGCAGCATGCATGTGCTACATACTTTGCATAGTTTCTATTGCTTCAAACATGCAAAATTCTTCATGAATTTGTACAGACAACAGTGACATCAAATTTGTCTATTCAGAAATCATCAGGGCTACATTCTCGGTTCCCAAAGGGACATGGGGGGTGTTTCCTCAGTTTCAACAGGCCAGTCAGGTTCTTTCCAAAGCCTTGGCTTGACTTTTCATTTTTGAATTTGAGGTTTATTCTCCACAACAACGGGAAAGATAGCTATAAAAATTGAAGGCATGTTATGTTAGAACAATAGCAAAAATGTAAGATTTTTCTCTTGAGTTAGCAATTATTAAGAATTGAAAGCACCAACTTTTTCATAGCTAAGTAGTTAGAACCATTAAAACCCCAGCTTCATTACTGAAGGTCCTATAGGAAAATTAAATTTGTTATTAAGACACTGGAATTCTCTGGGTTTCCCTGGTGGCTCGGACAGTAAAGAATCCACCTGCAGTGCAGGAGATCCACGTTCAATCCCTGAGTTGGGAAGATCCCTTGGAGAAGAGAATGGTTACCCACTCTGGTATTCTTGACTGGGGAATTCCATGGACAGAGGAGCCTGGTGGCCTATAGTCCATGGGGTCGCAAAGTTCCCAGTCTTTTTCCCTACACTAAACCAACACCCCCACCACCACCCATAGGCTGCATTGTCATAGTCAGTAAATAGTAATGTGTTGTCAAAGCCCCGGCCTTCCTAACTGCCCACTATTGGGTGTTTTTTTTTTTTTTAATATCGTCTTTACCCATTTTTTCCACCCCTCACTCCCCATCTCTGGTATCATCAATTGGCTCCATCAATCTGTTTTCTTGTCTATGAGGTTGCTTTGGAAGCTTGTTTTCATCTTTTTGTTTGTTTTTTTCACATATAAAAGAGATCATATGGTATTTGTCTTTCTCTGAGTGACTTGTTCAACTTAGCATAAAGCATTCAAGGTCCTACATGTTGTGGCAAATAGCAAGATTTCATTCTTTTTATGGCTAAATTATATTCCAATGTGCATATAAACCACAATTTCTTTATCCATTCATTCATCAGTGGGCACTTAGGTTGTTTCCATACTTTGGCTATTATTAACAGTACTGCATTAGATATGAGGGCATATATACCTTTTTGACTTAGTGTTTTTATTTTCTTTGGGTAAATATCCAGAAGAGGAATCGCTGGATTATATGGTAGTTCTATTTTTTATTTTTTAATCTCCATACTGTTGACCATAGTGGCTGTACCAGTTTACATTTCTACTAACACTGCACAAGGGTTCCCCTTTCTCCACACCCTCTCCAATATTTGTTATTTCCAGTTTATTTTGATCATAGCCATACAAATAGGTGTGGGTAATATCTCATTGTAGCTTTAATTTGCATTCCTCTGATGATAAATGATGTTGAGCATCTTTTTGTGTACCTGTTGGCTATCTGTATGACTTCTTTGTGAAAAAGTCTATTCAGAGGTACCTATTTTTAATGAGATTGTTTGTGGGTGTTTGTGATTGAACTGTATGAGTTCTTTATTACTTTAAATATTAAATATACATCATTATATATTTCATTACAGTATAGAGTGAAAGTCACTTAATTGTGTCCAACTCTTTGCAACCCCATGGTCTGTAGTCCATGGAATTCTCCAGGCCAAAATACTGGAGTGGGTAGCCTTTCTCTTCTCCAGGGGATCTTCCCAGCCCAGAGATTGAACCCAGGTCTCCCACATTGCATGCAGATTCTGTACCAGCTGAGCCACAAGGGAAGCCCAAGAATACTGGAGTGGGTAGCCTATCCCTTCTCCAGCGGATCTTCCTGATGCAGGAATTGAACGTGGGTCTCTGGCATTGTGGGCAGATTCTTTACCAACTGAGCTATCAGGGGAGCCCATTACAATATTATGTATTTTAAAACATTAGTTATATATTTCACACATATTTTCTACCATTCAATATATTGACTTTGCATTGTGTTGATTGTTGCCTTAGCTTTGCAGAGGCTTTTAATTCCAGGTAGTATCACTTGTTTATCTTGGCTTTTGTATCCGTTGCTTTTGGTGTCAGATTTTTTTTAAAAAAGTATCACCAAGACCTACAACAAGGAACTTACTATGTTCTCTTCTAGGAGCTTCATGATTTCAGGTCTTATATGTGAGTTTTTAATTCATTTTGAGTTAATTTTTATGTATGGTATAAATAATGATCGAGTTTCATTCCTTTGCATGTGGCTGTCTTATTTTCCCAGCATCATTCATTTTTGAAGAGACTGCCCTGACCCCTTGTATATTCTTGTCTCCTTTGTCGTAAATTATTTGACCATATACGTGTGGGCTTATTTTAGGGCTCTCTATTCTATTCTGTTGCTCTATGTCTTTTTTAAAGCCAACATTATTTTAATTTCTGTAGCTATGCAATTTATTTTGAAATCAGGGAGATTGACACCTCCAGCTTTTTTCTTTCTCAAGCTTGCTTTGGCTATTATTGTCTTTTCATGATTTCTGTCAACCTTCAGGATTGTTTGTTCTATTTCTGTGAAGAATATCACTGGAATATTTATAGGGATTTCAACTGAATCTGTAGATTGTATTTCTTCCTTTCAGTTCAGTTCAGTTGCTCAGTCGTGTCCGACTCTTTGCAACCCCATGAATCGCAGCACGCCAGGCCTCCCTGTCCATTACCAACTCCCTGAGTCCACCCAAACCCATGTCCACTGAGTCAGTGATGCCATCCAACCATCTCATCCTCTGTCGTCCCCTTCTTCTCCTGCCCTCAATCTTTCCCAGCATCAGGGACTTTTCAAATGAGTCAGCTCTTCGCCTCAGGTGGCCAAAGTATTGGAGTTTCAGCTTCAACATCAGTCCTTCCAATGAACACCCAGGACTGATCTCCTTTAGGATGGACTGGTTGGATCTCCTTGCAGTCCAAGGGACTCTCAAGAGTCTTCTCCATCACCACATTTCAAAAGCATCTTCCTTTAGGTCTGTTAATATTTGCTTTATATATTTAGGTGATCCTATATTGGGTTGTTGTTGTTATTCAGTTACTCAGTGGTGTCCAACCCTTTGCAACCCCATGGAATGCAGGACGCCAGGCTTCCTTGTCCTTCACCATCTCCTGGAGCTTGCTCAAACTCATATCCATTGAGTCAGTGACGTCATTAAGCTATCTTGTCCTCTGTCACTCCCTTCTCCTCCTGCCTTCAATATTTCCCAGCATCAGGTGACTTTTCTAAAGAGTCAGTTCTTCACATCAGGTGGCCAAAGTATTGGAATTTCAGCTTCAGCATCAGTCCTTCCAATGAATATTCAGGATTGATTTCCTTTAGGATTCACTGGTTTGATCTCCTTGCAGTCCAAGGGACTCTCAAGAGTCTTTTCCAACACCACAGTTCAAAAGCACAATTATTCAGTGTTCAGTCTTCTTTATGGTCCAACTCTCACATCCATACATGACTACTGGAAAAAACATAGCTTTGACTAGATGGACCTTTATCAGCAAAGTAATGTCTCTGCTTTTTAATATGCGGTCTAGTTTTATTTTGTCATAGCTTTTCTTCCAAGGAGCAAGTGTCTTTAAATTTTGTGGCTGTAGTCACCATCTGCAGTGATTTTGGAGCCCAAGAAAATAAAGTCTGCCACTGTTTCCATTGTTTCCCCATCTATTTGCCATGAAGTGATGGGACCAAATGCCATAATCTTAGTTTTCTGAATGTTGAGTTTTAAGCCAGCTTTTTCACTCTCCTCTTTCACTTTCATCAAGAAACTCTTTAGTTCCTCTTCACTTTCTGCCATATGGGTGGTGTCATCTGCATATCTGAGGTTATTGATTTTTTTTTTTTTTATTTAGATCACTTTATTTATTTTTTTTTATTATTATTTTTTTTTATTTTAGTTGGGGGCTAATTACTTTACAATATTGTAGTAGTTTTTGCCATACATCGACATGAATCAGCCATGGGTTCACACGTGCTCCCCCTCCCAAACCCTCCTATTATATATTTTTCGGGGCAATCTTGATTCCAGATTGTGCTTCATCTAGCCTGGCATTTCACACGATGTGCTCTGCATAGAAGTTAAATAGGCAAGGTGACAATATACAGCCTTGACGTACTCCTCTCCCAATTTGGAATCAGTCCATTCTTCCATGTCCAGTTCTAAGTGTTGCTTCTTGACTTGCCTACATCGGATGCATAAATACAAATGTGGTATTCTCTTGTTGAACTGATCCCTTAGTCATTACATAATGACCTTCTTTGTCTCTTATTACAGTCTCCGTTTAAAAGTCTTTCCTGTCTGATATAAGTAGAGCTATCCCAGCTTTCTTTTGGTTTTCATTTCCATTTCTTCACTTTCAGTCTGTATGTGTCCTTATACCTAAAGACAGTCTCTTGTAGACAGTACATAGATGGCTCTTGTTTCTTTTGTTGGTTTTTTGTTTTGTTTTTCTATTTTAAAAAGTTCTAATATATGAATTTTTAGGTGATACATTTTTACCTATAATGCCATGTACTGTATCACCATGAATCTACCAGAAAATATAGAGGTTACTGCATAAAATCACATGTAATTCATAAAGCTTTATTGGATGTTGACTTTTATTTCAGTAAACACTGATCTAATAAGATATGTGCTAGGCTCCTATAACAATACCTCAAACACAGTAACCTAAGCAGAATAAATATATATTTCTCTCTCAGTTCAGACGTTGGCAGAGTTGACAGCAGGTGGGCAGTTCGGCCCCACAAGATTTTCCAGGAATCCAGTTGCCTTCCATTTTGTCATTCTGCTACTCACTAAGGTGGCTGTTTCACGTCTTCACGGCTGAGTCTATCTTCCTGGCACAACTTTCTCTTTAGATACAAAGAAAGGGGTAGAGAAGGAATGGAAAACAAGCAGTTTTCCTTTAATTCATGGCATTGAATTAATCCCTTCACTTCCTCTCATGTTCCATGTAGTTGACTTACATAATCTTACTATTTGCAAGAGGAGTTTGGAAATGTGGCATTTATCTGAGTGGTCATATGAACTGTCATGTGAACAAAGCCATGTGTGGCAGTTGAGGTGTTCTATTACTAAAAAGGAGGAGCTACTGTATACGAAGAGAAAACGAAAAAAAAAATGGAGATGCAAATGTAGAGAATGGACTGGTGTACACAATCAAGAGAAGGAGAGGGTAGGACAGATTGAGAAAGTAACATTGACATATACATTCTATCATGAGTAAAATAGCTGAGAAGCTGCTGAATAACGCAGGGAGCTCAGCCTGGCATCTGTGATGACCTGACCTAGAAGGGTGGGATCAGGTGGGGAGGGAGAGGCTATATATATATATATTTATAATATAAAGTATATACAAATATATATATATAATTGTGACTGACCTGCATTGATGTATGACAGAGACCTACCCTCTCCTTCTCTTGATGTGTCCACCAGTCCATTCTCTACATTTGCATCTCCATTTCTTCTCTGTAAATAGGTTCATAGGTACTGTTTTTATAGATTCCATACACATGTGTTAATACACGATATTTGTTTTTCTCTTTCTGACTTATTTACTCTGTATAAAAGGCTCAAGTTTCAACCACCTCACTACAACTGACTCATATTTGTTCCTTTTTATGACCGAGTAATATTTCATTGCACCTATGGTCCACAATTCCTTTATCCACGAAATAGCATGAGGATGATGCCCTTTAAAGGACGCTGTTTTGGAAGTGGTGACACTGAATGTGCAAACATTACCCAGTTACCAGAAGAATGACTGTGGGCAAGGTATTTCACCTCTGAGTCTCAATTTCCCTGTCTCCACACTACTTGCAATACTTATCTTGAGGGCGTCATAAAAGTTTAGACCCATATGAACATAAGCCCATAGAATCTCTATAAGCCCTAACACAGTTTGGAGTTTTCCTTCATTTATGGGCATGATTTCTAGATGAGACTGCTTGATGCCTAGTTTACATTTGGATAATTCTCTTAAACTCTCCTGAGTTCTAGTTTTTTCAACTATAGAATGAAGATGGCAAATAGTACCCAGATTCACAGGGCTGCTATGTTTGTAAACTGCCTACCAAGGTTTGGTGCATCCCAAGTGTCCGATAAATATTACTGCCATGATTTTTTTTTTCTGCTGGATTTTGTAGCTAAGGCCATTAGACAGGTCCTTCCTTCAGCTCCATCTGACACCCTAGCTCTCTAAAAATTGGCTGTATTTCTGAAGAAAAAGTGAAGATGCAGAGAACATCTGTTTTCCATTTAGGAGGCCTTTAGGCTGGATGTCTTATGAAATAAACTGCATTATTGTCATTATCTGTCTGAAGCCTTCTTTTCAAAGTGAAGCTGTTCATACTTAAGAGTAGAAAATTACAACTTCCAAAACTGTCTCCCCAGGGGAAATCTAATGAGTATGTTTTGTTTTTTTTTTATTTGGTGTCTCTCATAAATGATCCCTACCAAATGAAGAAATCCGATTAAAGTCATGGAAACTTTTCAATACACAGAGACAGAAAAACTGGTACATGCCACAGCCATTTTTATTGTCTCATCTTCTTTTGACCCATCAATTCAATAAGATTATTTAGTTGCCTTTTTTATCACAATGGAAGCACAAAAATGTTAGAAAATTTATGACTGCAAATAATTGCCCATTTGGGGAGAACAAGGTCAGGTCATAAGAATAACCACCAGGAGACACCATTTAGCTCCAGGAACATTCAGAGTTGATATCCTCCAATCTCATAAGACTTATCCTTTTCTATAGCAGACATGCTTTCAGGATACAACCTAAAAGCACATTTCCATTAAGCCCTGAGACATAGCAATCTTTCTTGAGTAATGCTACCTGGGCCCTGCTGATGCCCATGTCAATTCTAGAAGTCATAATGGAACCAGTTAAAGTAACTATTTAAGAAAAGTGAATTTAATTTGCCACCTTATAGCCTTCTTGGTGCTTCATCAGCTGAATAGATAGTCATATAGGTGACTTGTATAGCCTATGGAAGGAGAAAGCATCTAAAATAAGCTAATGTTCAAAGTAATAGGTACCCTTGAAGACTGGTTTAAGGCCACTGGATCACAAGCATTTGTTGTAGGGGAGTGGAAAACATAATAGAAAGTGTTCTCCTAAACATAGGAACTTACAACTCGGAAATCAGTTCTTTTCACATTCTAATTTTGCGTGTTTCTTCATCACTAGAGTCAAGTTAAACAGTTCTGGTAGGAATACTACATAGAGATGTTGCTTACTTCTTTTTGCATCACACAAGGAGGGGTGTATAGTAAAGTGTTTCCATTGTTAATGATGCCAAGATTGATAAATTGGTTAATATGACTAGTGAATCATTTCATGGAAAAGTATATTTATTCCTTAGCAGTATCAGGTTAACTATGAGAAGATACTTCGAGACCATATGAATATCCTGATTCCTGAAAGTAGTTTAGTTAATAAGTTTAACAATATTTGATAATGCTTGTCTAAATCAATTCTTACCTGGGTTATTGGAAAGTGGTGATTTTGGAATTTTAACATTTCTTGCTTCAGCTGAGCTCCAGCTGTTGTCGTCTTTACACATATTGGGCATCTTCTAATTTAACTTTGGTTGTCAGCAGCTCATAGCAAAAGTTTAGCTGAGTTCTAATGATTTTTCGAAAACTTACATCACAGTACTAAAATTTCCAACTCTTCTTGCAACGCACTTTACTATTTCAGCACTCTGACTTATTATTTTATTATGATTTATCCCATGTCTTTCCATTTTGCCTCAAAATCTTCTTGGAAGGGGTCTGATTTAAAGAAATGCATACTTCTAGAATCTGAGTAACGCCATTCTATTCCTGAATGGCCAGATAAGGAGAGAAGAGGGGTCCTTTGTACTTGTATTTTTTGTGCTTTGAGATATTCTAAAACCATATTAAGAAACTGGTATCCAGTTTTCAGAAAATGTTTTCTGTTTATCCAAAGAGGAGTATAAGATTAAAGAAACTAAAAATCCCTGCAGAAACATACATTACACTGATTTCTCATCATTGAGACATGGCCTTGAAATTTGTCAATTTTATATATAAACCAAGTGCTGGCTTTACGATTTGTTTAGAAACATTACATCTAAAAGATTATAAGTGTTATTTCTTCTCAGTCGATTGTGAGGAAAGGAACAGTGTACATACTTTAAAATATAATTCAGTAGCTATATTCTTCCTTAATTACTCAATGTATTACTTGTAAAGTAAAAGGAAAAGCAAGCAAGCTCTCATCACTCATCCATAGGTCTGTGAATCTTTTCTCAAAATCAGTTTGCCATTTTTTCCTGCAAAATACATTCAATGCCCGGAAAATGGTCCCATATTAATGTGTCATTTTGTTCGATGTTAAGCCAAATTGTCTCACACTCCAAGAATGATTTTGTGAAGCACTGGAGTGGAGCTTTCCAGCTATGCTGCTATAAAATAGTGCAACAAGTTCCCTGGATGATGGTTGAGAGAACCCATTACCAATTGGCCAGGCATAGTTATTATTCTCCAATCTAGAAGCCTGATCTACTGATCAAATGGTTCAGTGTTTTACAGGAGAATGTTAATAGGACTAAACATTTTGGCCATCCTGACTAGTTTCATCTTCACTCTTTAATCAAAGCATTGATCACTTCAATTTAGAACAGACTGTCTACAACAGTGAGATAGTGAACAACTGTCAGCTGTCACCCTGCCAAGCTGAACTGCTGGGGCAAAAATGTGGAAGGCACTTCAGATATTTGGTTCATAAATGTCACCTCACTCACCTGACAGGTAACCCTGAATGGCTTTTGCAAGGCACCCGAAGCCCCCTCACACAGCTTACACAGTCTCTCCCCACGGATATTCAGGGTCAGTTACTCTCTGAAAGACCTGGGAACACTTTGCTTCCTATAAAATGTTAATGGCTCAAGAAGCTGGCACATTGAGGCAATGAATTGAATGTCCATTTCAAATAAAAAAATTTAGAAATGATTAATCTAAGACTTGCTCAACAATAGAATGATGGAAATAAAAATAATACGAAGCTGCATGTTGGTCAATGCCAACTCTTAGTTCTCTGTGCCCTCACCTTCCTGAGAAGTGTACAACCTTCAAGAAAGTTGCTATAATGAAGAAAGCTACACTGGATTCCTTTAGAAAAAAAATTTTTTTTTGCATGCTAATTTGATGTGGTAGAAACAACTGGAAGTTAGGAGTCAAAAAACTTAACATCTTGGTTGAACTAATGCCCTTATCTGTAAAATTGCTTAACAGTTCCCATCTTACCTATTTTTGTGATGATTGTGTAAATAAAATTATAAGACACATGACATAGAGTCAAGCTGAATCATGACATTGGTAATTTTATGTAAAACAACACATGAAGTATAAGTCATCAACGTCTCCCTCAGCATTCACCAGGTTTCTAATTACCATTCATTCCTTCCATAGTCATCCCTTCAGCATGTACTGAGTACCTGGATGTGTGAGGCATTGTGGTGAGGACAAGATCAATGCAATCGTAGTTCTTACAAATAATTCATTTCTTTGCGAGTGGCGCAGACAAGTTCAGAGATGACCTCCATGTGGTAGAGCTGTGGGTAATGGAAACTTTATTTCAAGAGTTGACTTCAGCTTTCTTTATCAATTCCAGTTCTATCATGAATTATCTTCATGAAAACACCCAAGTCTCATCTGGGAACTTAGAAGCCACACATTAGAATCCAGGTCTTATTCTTCTACTTTGTTGTTGTTTTTTAGTCACTAAGTAGTGTGTGGCTCTTTTGCAACACCTTGGACTGAAGCCCACCAGGCTCCTCTGTCCAGGCTCCTCTTCCCAGAAAAGAATTCTGGGGTGAGTTGCCATTTCCTTCTCCAGGGGATCTTCTCAACCCAGGAATTGAGCCCGCATCTCCTGCATTGCAGGATTTTTTACCACTGAGCCACTTGGTAAGTCCATTCTCTACTAGTCTTCAGTAATTATATTATATGACCTTGAAATAATTATCTAACATCTTTTTGTATCACTTCTTCATCTGTGATATGAGGTAATAACAGTACTGACTTTGTTGATTCATTGGGAAAATTTAAGGTCATAGACTCTAGAACTGTGTGTGACATTTAAATCCTAAAAAAAATGGTAGCTATTATAATAAAGTCATTGATACATGCATGTAAGAAATATTGATTGAGAGTCTTTTGTATTGAAATTAATTAGGTTATGGGAAAATAATGGGACAAATATAGTCTTGGGTCATGGAACTTTCATTCTTAGGAAAAAAATATAACAGGACTTTGACGGATCATTTAGTCCAACTATTTTATTTTATAGAAAATAAAATAGAGTCCCAGAGAGCCAAATAAGATAGAAACCTAATAGTTACCGAAATGTTACTATACACATGCCTGGTACTTTAAAAGTGCTTTAGATGTTTTATCATGTTTAATTAGCACAACTGGTTTACAGAATATTTACTATGGACATCTACATTTTACTAGTAGGAAAACAGAAGAATAGAGATTTTAAAGCCAATTGCCTAAGGTCACACAACAAAGAAACAATAGAGATATCATTTGAATTAGGCAGTTTGATTCCAAGATTCAGGCTTTTAATCACTAGGTGATGTAGTCTTATAATGATTTATCTAAAGAGAAGGAAATGGCAACCCACTCCAGTATTCTTGCCTGGAGAATCCCAGGGACAAAGGAGCCTGGTGTGGTACAGTCTATGGGGTCTCAAAGAGTCGGACACGACTGAGTGACTAACACAATACACAAAGAGCCCCATCAAGAGGATAGAGACACAGGAGGGGCTTTCAGATGTAGAGCAGTAGATCATCACACCCATCGCACTGTGTATCAAAATGTCTGTTAAAGAGAAAGTAACTTCCATTCCAGTCTCCACTAGATTGTTGGTTTGGGGAGGTTCTTTTTGGCTTTGATTTGTTTATTTGTTTTTTTTTAGACCACCATTCAAAACAGCCAACTAAGTCTCTGCATTAATAAATAAGCACCACACACACACAGGAACACAAAGGAATTCCTTTAAATCGGAAGCGTCAGCCTTTTTTCAAGTAAGAGAAGAGACCATCTGAACTCAGTTTTATCCATAATAATCTAGTCAAAATACCTGAACTCTTTATCAAATAGTCTTACAATGATATTGCCTGTCATGTTTCCAGGGTTCACAGGAGAAACATTTATTTCTTTGATATTGAAGTATTATTATTGCCTTAATTTGATGTTAGTCACCAGGGAGTTATTGTCCATAAAGACCTTCTAAGAGAAGAACTGATTAGAATTGTTCTTGTTTTGAAAATCACGATTAACTGTTCTTAAACGTACTAGTCATTATAAATTAGGTAATCCTGTAGTGACAAATAGCCCTCATTTTCACTAGCTTATCACATTACAAGGTATTTATTTCTCACATATTATGCACTTAGGTTGTCTGGAGTTATATTCCACTCAGGATCTAAGTTGGTGGAAATTTCATTATATTGTAGTTGTTCCACCTGGAACAGGGCCTCACTCAAGGAAGAGAGAACTGAAGGGTCACCTGCTGGCTCTTTTGTACTTCTGCCTCAATATGAAATACATAGACTCTGTGCCTAGCTTATTGGCTAAAACTAGCACTTTGTCCTGCCTAGTCACAAGGGGTTGTTGTTCAGTTGCTAACTTGTGTCTGACTCATTTGCATTCCCATGGACTGCAGACCACCAGGTTCCTCTGTCCATGAGATTTCCCAGGCAAGAATACTGGAGCAGGTTGCCATTTCCTTCTCCAGGGGATCCGCCTGACTCAGAGATCAAACCCACATCTCTTGCATTGCAGGTGGATTCTTTACCACTGAGCCATCTGAGGTTTGGAATGTGTAATATTACTCCAGAAGCACAGGAGGAAAAGGAACAAAATTTGGATAAGCACTAGAATTCTCTACCATGATGCATCTGTACAGATCTCCTGCTGCACAGATAATGATATTAAACATCTCAATGTAATGCAACAACCACTATTACTACTGCTTCTACTACCTACTACTGCTGCTGTTGCCACTACTTTTACTACTGTTACTACTACTACTGCTATACTACTACTATATCATATTATCCACCAAGCATAGGCAGCAAATTCTATATAATATCTAACTCCATCAAACGACTCTCTGAAATAAGTACTATTATTTCCAGTCCACAAGTAAGAAATCTGAAGTTCAGAAAGTTTAGCATCTTGTTAAGGTAAAGAAGTGATGGGTACTTTGTTCACATATAGTTTGTCCTTACTTCAAAGCATTTGCTATTCTATGAAATATGACCTTTCTGCAAATCTGGAAAACCAGCTAGAAATCTAAAGCAAAGTAGATGAGATAAAGCTTCCATATGTTAAGCAGAAGCAAGAAGCATCTCTCTCCCTTAAGGAACTTAACATTTTATTAGATAGTTAAAAACATGTAAAAGTAACAAGCATATTTTCTTAGTATTCTGTACTTAGAACTAAAGCATGAGGAACACAGTTTTCTAAACATGATATGATTTCCTTCCTTCTGTACCTTTGCATAGTCTTCCATTTTCATCATAGTTTCCCACTGATGACAACTACACTCATACTGTATTTAGTGCATGTACTTTGCACAAAGTGTTAGAGCCTATACATCTATCATAGTAATGCTAAATAAACCCTAGAGAATATATATTTTTGCCTATGTCTTATAGCAGAGGGAAGTGAGATTTAAAATATTCACGTTACTTGGTCTAGGCTATAAGTTATAAATGGAAAATCTGGGATTTGAATTTAGAAACTTTTTGTACAGAACTCACATATTTCGAGCTATATTAGACCACTTTAACCTATAAAATGTCTCATTATCATAGCCTCAGCTAAAGGATTAACTTGTCTTGTGAAGCACTGTCTGTATCCCCAGTTAGAGGTAGGTGTGCTTTCTTCTCTATCCTTACAGAGTTCTGAGGAAAAGCCACAATTTTAGCAATTATCACATTCTATTGTAACTGTGTACTTAATGACTATATCATAGAAAGACTGCAGGTTCTCTGAAGAAAGCCTAGGAAAACAGGCTTTAGAGAAAAGTGGAAGGATTTACACAGAGGCGCCCTCCCCAAACAATCACAAAGGGACACCAGCCTCAGAGTAAATGGACCATCCCAGACTTTGGCTGCAGGTCAGTTTCAGGCTGTTCATTCTGTGTCTCCTTTCCTGAATAGGCTCGGGCTATAAGCACAACCGGTACTGAGAGACTTAAAGAGGAAGTCATGAGAGGAACAGAAAAAACATCTATTTATTGCAGATGTATGTGTGTATTTGCTACCTGCAGGAGCTGAGCTAGGTAGGTACTGAGGATGCAACAATAAATAAGACAGTAATGGTCTGGGACTAACAGGGTTTATAGCATTGTGAGAGAGTAGATAATAAACTAGGAAGCAAAAGTGTGTGGTAAGTTTGAAGAAATTGAAAAGAAACCAATAGCAATTACAAGGCAAAAGCACAACAAAAAGTTAGGTAGATAGATAGACAGATAGATAGATGTAAGCAAGGTTATATGAGAGAAAAAGGTGGCCACTTTGGAAGGGTTGGTAAGGGAAGACATCTCTAAGAAGGTGGAATTTAAGCTAAAATCTGAGGGATGACAAAGGGCCAAATAAATAAGATCCAGAATAAGGACATTCCAGGCAGAGTAAAAAGCCTCAAGGTAGGACGATTAGATTTATTCTGACAACTCCCATATACAGCTACAGCCCTCAATGCCACCATGAATTCTAGATAGCTTATTGACATTAGCATCTGCATGTCTAATAAAAATTTTGAATTTCACAAATTCTTGATTTTTACCAAAAATTTGTTTCTCTTCCCATATTGGCAAAAATTCTACAATTCACCCACTTGTTATAGCCAAAAATATTGAATCATTCTTTTTTAAGCAAAGTAAGAAAAAAAGTCATCTTGGCTCTATATTCAAAATACTTCCCAAATCCTTATACTTCCCAACTCTATAAAACCACACCACTGTCATATCTCATGTGGACAAGAATAAATAAATGTCTTACCTGGTCTTTCTGCATCTACACTTGAATTCCTACATTTTATTCTTTGCACAGCAGCCAGTGAGTGTATATCCATTTTCTGGCCCAAATATCTATTGCCTCTGAGGTGTAAAAGAAGATACACAAATACAAATTATTTCCAGGTACTTTCATTCTTCTTCTTCTTCTTCTTTTTTTTTTTTGCTCTACTGACAGCCTTGAATTTCCTGGCAGCTTGACTGAACTAATCAATTTCATTCAAATGGTCAAACGATTAGGTTCAACACCTTCCCCAACAAATATAACTGATACAAGTACACATACGTGACACATGTGAACTGCACTAAACTATACATGCACCAGAAGGATTCACTGAACAGGACCTAATGCAAACAGGTGTAGTACAGCTCTTTCTTGCATTAGGAAGACCTGTGGACTTAGCAAGACTGGAGCAGAGTCCAGCCCATCTCTAACTGGGTGACATTAGTCATGTTCCCTGTAGCTCTGAACTTCAGTGTGCTTATCATTAAAGAGGGAGCAATCAAACTTCCATTTCAACCTTACTATGACTATTAAGTAAAATAGGATACAAAAGGACTTGGAACATGGTAGGTCTCTTATTATTCCACAGACAGTGAAGGATGAGAGAGAGCGGTCTTAATCACCGAGTGCCTGCTTAAAGAACAAACTGTACTTGTTGACCTGCTTCTGCTTGGTGAACTTCCACCATCTCCTACTGACAAGCCATAGAAAGAGAGTGCTCTTCCTTCATTACAGTTGTAAGATAGGAAAAAATCGAAATGTTATGACAACGTTTGATGCTGAGACCAGATTTCTGCCATTCAGAGAGGTTGCTGAATAGGAGTATGCTATACAAGGAACCAGAGTTGGAGGGTTTTTTTTTTTTTTTTTTTTTTTTTTGAGAATTAGAGAGCCCAGGGACTAGCCTGTTGCTTTCCTATAAATATGACTTCTGCAGTGTTCAAATAAACACACTAGGTCATATTCTCGGTGTCTACAGGCTCCTTTACATGGAGCCAAGCTGTTCATGCTTCTTTTCGGGTACCAGGGGGCAGCGTCAAGAGTCACAGCGGCCACATTTTCAAAGGGAAACTCCCACACTGCGTCCCACAGCTTTAAGAAGAGCCTTAACAAAGCCAGTTAACGGAGGTTTGTGTAACATCGCTAGAGCCTTCAGATTCATTTTCCTAACAAGCATTAAATTTACTTACATGTAAAATCTGGTCACAACTCAGAAATAATGAGAAATGGTTCCATCGGACAGACACAAATATTCATCGGACAGAACTAAATGTCTTTCAAGATTATCAGGTGTTGCCAGTGTTCACGCCCAGAGAGATGTAATCATTTTGTTTTCATCACCTCTTGCTTTTTAATTTCCTCTCTCATTGAGAATCGTATTGCTGCACAGACAATAACATTGCTGTATACATGATATATAAATATGTATGTACGTGTGTATATATATATGTGTGTATGTGTATATATATATATATATATATATATATATATATATATATATATATATATGTAAACTGTACATATATATAACTGTGTGTATGAGAGCTTGCTGCTCGAACAAGATATTCTAAAATAATAAAGGAAAACAGATTACACCTTCCAAAGAGCTGTCTTGAAATACTGAAGATGTGCTCTCAGTGGCCATATTTACACAACATAAATTGTGCGAAAAAAATCATATGTTTTCTAAAATGCATTTGAATATCTCTTAAGAATAAATTAAAATTATTTAATAAAATCCTCATTTATTGCTCAGGAGGGAAGGGATATAAATATATAACTATGACTGATTTGCTTTGTCGTACGGCAGAAACCAACATACAACTGTAAAGCAATTTTCCACCAATTAAAAAATAAATTAAAAATTTTTTAAATGGAATAAAAATCCTCATTATTATTTGTTTTTTTATGGATTGCTCCAAAGAAATATGTGACTGTGGAGGAACAAAGGAATTTGGGTTAAAGATTTAAGATGTTGACTGTAGAGGAATAAAGGAATTTGGGTTAAAGATTTAAGATGTTAACCACAAACTTGCTATATGACTGGCATTGAGCTAATTGATTATTTGACATAAACTCCATTCTCATTTGAAAATGGGTCAGAAAATACTCGCTCACAGGTTTGTGATAGACATAACATGAAATCACTTAGGTATATGCTCTAGGTACATCGTACATTAGTGTGCAAACTATGATTGCTGCATATTATGCAATCATATACAATAATAATGGGATTCCCTTGTGGCTCAGCTGGTAAAGAATCTGCCTGCAATGCGGGAGACCTGGGTTCGATCCCTAGGTTGGGAAGATCCCCTGGAGAAGGGAAAGGCTACCCATTCCAGTATTCTGGCCTGGAGAATTCCAGGGACTGTATAATCCATGGGGTCACAAAGAGTTGGACACGACTAAATGACTTTCACTTTCACTTATTTCCTGCTGGTGAGACTGTAGATTAGCACAACAATCAGACAATAATACTAACAATAACAATAATAATATCTGTGGAGAAAATCAGTGGGTATTTTGAGATCCTTCACTGATTGAAAAAAAAATGTTTCCATTATGTTTGTTTTCTAGGCCTCATATCATTAAGTTGTAGTACTGTCAGGAACACATGAATCTTCAGTTGACCCTAAAATAGGATGGCATGAGGCCAGACCTAAGACTTGAGTAGGAAACTCCAGCGTAAGTTTTCCTTAGAGATCAAAGGATCAAAGATCTGGACAGATTTGAAAGTAGAAACTAAAACCTTTTCAACCCCTTTTCCCCAGGAAAACTGATGAATAAGGATGGCATAATTTAACCTCCTATCCCTTCCAGAGCACTCTGGTGCTGGAAAGGCAATCAATAGTATAGGCAGACTTTTGGGCTACAGCCATGTCTGTGGGGTCCCCTTTGGAAAAAGAGGATTAAGTTGGAAATGATGACCCAACCTTAAATTTAAAAGAGTAATTCCAGGCTCCAGATAATAGGTTTAATGAGGGAAAACATAGATTAATATTATCTGAGCTGATTTTCTAACCCTTTGGTGAAGGCAGGCTATCAGATACCATACCCATGGAATGTCTTTCATATCCTGTCCACCAAGTAATCAGCACCTTTTCTTCTGAAAGAGGCAGCAAGTTCTCAAGAAAGCTTTCCTGATCTCTCCTATCTCCAGCCCATCCTGGTTTTAGGTATTTCTTCTCTAATTCACATTTAAAAATTATTATTTTCTATTAACCTGTAGTTCTTCCCAACTGAACTACCACTAACTTATTGAGGGCATAGGGCACAGAAGGATCTATTTAGTTCCTATTATTACCACTGATCCTGTGATCCTGCAAATACAAAGCATTCAGTAAAAATGCTAGAAGAATAAATAGCTGATAGGAATCTGATGAAATGAAATACCAGACTTGAAGTGTTCAGAAGTGTGATTTTACTATGTTATTGATCAGAGTAGAACAGGAAGATGTTCCCTATTGAAAACCCATAACCAAAAGCAAGACAATAACATATATGCACAGATTTTCTATCCCAGTCTAATGGATTACACAGCTATTATTCTATTAGTACTATCTTGATGTAATTTGCATGTGTCAGCATTTATTTTTTTTTTTTGGTGCTTGAGAGTAGGTTTTACACTTCCTATCAAATTATTTATGTATTTCAAATCATGTTGCTGTTTAGTCACTAAGTTGTGTCTGACTTTTTGCAACCGCATGGACTATAGCCCACCAGGATCCTTTGTCTATGGGATTTCCCAAGAAAGAATATTGAAGTGGCTTGCCATTCCGTTCACCAAAGGATCTTCCTGACCCAGGGATCGAACCCACATCTCCTGCATTGGCAGGTGGATTTTTTACCACTGTGTCATCAGGGAAGCCCTTTAAATCATGTATATGTTTAATAATACCATTTTCTGCTTGACCAGATTCCCAAGGAATGTATTTAGTCCTAACTATATCTGTAAATCCTCATATGTCCATTATCTGTTACTTTATATTTATTTGATATTGTTAAGTGTGTACATATGCATGATCATTGTGGGTTATGAATTGTTTTTAACAGTAGAAAATAGTGTTCCTTGTACAATTTTATTTGACCTGTTATTAATATTGTTATAACATTTGTTTTGGTTATAATTTTCCTGGCATATTTTTCTCCAAACCTTTGTTTTCAACATACTTGGGTTGTATTGCTTTCAATATATTAGTGTGTCCTACCAAATTGCTCTCATATTATTTCATAGAATTTATTTTATATGCCTGTCCTATTTCAACTTGCCTGTCACATATTGGGCGTGTGAACAATGCAAGATAAGAAAAGAAATGATCATTATGTGACTGTTTGTTAAAGCACGAGAAGGAGTTCAGTTTGGGTCTGAGACAGATCATGATGCGTGGTACACAGCACCTTGTACCACGTTGAGTCATCAGGTCACTTTGGCTGGTGTGACTTGTTAGGATGCTATCTTTCTCTTTCTTCACTTCTCCATGGGTTTCCCTCCCAATTTTGAGCTCTCCACAAAGGAAGATATGAACTGTCCTAAGCTTGGTACGGGATATATGCATATCAATGTAATCCATTTCTGGTTTTGTAATTATGCATAGGCTGTGTAAGATAACACTCTGAGCTTCAACTCCCTCACTGATCAAATAGAATGTCTCCAACTGCTGCTGCTAAGTCGCTTCAGTCATGTCTGACTCTGTGCGACCCCATAGACGGCAGTCCACCAGGCTCCCCCGTCCCTGGGGTTCTCCAGGCAAGAATACTGGATTGGGTTGCCATTTCCTTCTCCAATGTATGAAAGTGAAAAGTGAAAGTGAAGTCACTCAGTCCTTTATGATATTGCTCTATAGATTGAATGGTATGCCACATTTCAAGTGCCTCAAAAGGCACAAGGCATGGAGTTGATATTCCATGTAGCATCTTTTACAAAGCAGACAGAAATTAAATGCATGTGAAATGATGTTGAGCTACTTGGCCAAAAAACTATTTCTAAAAGCACATAAGCAGCTTCCCTGCTGGCTCAGTGGTAAAGAATCCACCTGCTAATGAAGGAGACACGGGTTCGATCCCTGGTCTGGGAAGATCCCACATGCCGTGGAGCAACTAAGCCCACGCGCTGCAACTACTGAGCCTGTGCTCTAGAGCCCGGGAGCTGCAACTACCGAGCCCACCTGCCCTAGAGCCTGCACTGCAACCAGAGACCACTGAAACGAGAAGCCCACACCTCAGCTAGAGAGTAGCCCCCGCTCACCACAACTAGAGAAAGCCTGCACAGTAACAGAGACCCAGCACAGTCAAAAATAAGTAAATAAATTAAATTATATATAAAAAAGCACATAACGTTTAATATTAATTACATGAACATCTTAGATCTCTTTCTTCCTCCTTTTATCCTTAGGGAATAGATTCAATAAGCATAAGCCTCTTCAGTCAGATCAAAGATAGAGTAAGGAAAAAAGTAACTCACAATAATTTTTTTTTCTTCTCAAGTGATACAGCTAATTCCACAAGACATCATTTCTCAAAACAAACAAACAAACAAAAAGATGCTTAGTTAGTTTTGGATTGCTCTGTCCAGTCCATCACCCACAAATATCACTTACAGCACAATCCCTTACTGTCTGCATCATTCATAGAAACATCCCAGAGGGAAGACAAAGCAATAGAAATATAATATTATTAAAGAAGGCAGATCATAGATCTCCTTCTTTCTTACTTTCTTTCCTTCTCTTTCTTTCCTTTTCTCCCTCTCTCTCCTTCTCTTACTTTCCTACTAACAGTCATACATGCCAAGACCATTGCTAGAATGGGTGCAGGAAAAGTTGAATATTTGCACCATTGTGGTGGCCTAGAACTTAAAATGTATAGACAATGGGAAGAATGTGACCCTGAAATATTTCTTAGATTATTTATCAGGGCCAACAATTGGCAAAATCACATACGCAACAATGTGTGTTTTCAATGTTCTCACACTTCCCTGCTGGGAATTACCATCTGACACATTCTCAGCCACATCCAAAATTCCTGTACATACAACATGTGTTCTGAAGTCAAGAGACTTAGACTTATTGACATATATACACTATTGATACTCTGTATAAAATAGATAACCAATGAGAACCTATTGGTTCTCTGCTCAGTGCTCTGTGGTGACCTAAATGGGAAGGGAGTCCAAAACAGAGGGGATGTATGTATAGGAATAGCTGGTTCACTTTGCTGAAATTCAAAACTAACACAACATCGTAAAGCAACCATACTTCAATAAAAATTAATTTTTAAAAAAAGAGACTTAGACTTGAAACCTGCCACCATTGTGCACTCCAAAAACCTTGTGTTGGGCTAATTCAACTTTTGAAGCCTTAGTTTCTCATCTATAAAATTAGGATAGGTACTTTTTTCCCACCTCACATTAAGGACTGTGAAAGTATAATTTCCAAAACATGAAAAAATATGCCTCTCATATAAACATGTAATGAGTACATGTCAAAGATATATTTCACTCATTAATGAGGGAAACAGCAGAACGCTAAAACTAGTTCAAAGGCAGAAATAGAGAGACTGAGTAAATACAGACACTGAAAGAGGGAATGTTAGAGTGACATAACCACAGGGCATTAAATTTATGAGCTTTAAAGATATATTTTCTACCGGACAGAAGTAATTTGCATGTCTACCAGAAAAACCCATCTCAAAACATATAATTTTACAGAGTCACGGTTCTAATAAATCATAAATAGTATGTCAATCAGAAGTGCACTCACTGAGGAGAACTCAATGATTCTTAGACAGACCTGTGAGACAATACTCCAATATAATTTTGAAAAGACATTGAATCATTCTTTTCCAAGTCTTTTCCACATTTTGGATAATATTTCTTAATAGCATAAAATATTTTGTTAAAGTTCTTTAAAGTTGTTATGTTTTTCAAATATTCATGATTGCTACAATTTCTGCAACTACTATCAACACAACCATTATTTATTTTGAAGGAGCTTATATGATCAGTGAAAGTGTTAGTCGCTCAGTTGTGTCCGACTCTTTGCCATCCTATGGAATACATGCCCAGAAGTATACAGCATATATTATAGATTTGTAAATTTATAATATCTTCCTTTGTTTCTTTTTTTTACTCATTGTTCTAAGTCATACAGATACAGGAGTGAAGGAAAAGTTTTTCAAGGCTTTAAGAAATTTTAAGCTAGAATGGGAAGATGCAGGAAAACATAGAGACTATTCTGTAAGTTACATGCATTATGAAGGTATAAAGGAGCAGACAAATTTGTCTAATTCTGCCCAGGGGAAATCAAGCATCTCTATGGATAAATTCTTGCTTTCCATGTGTAGCCAGGCAACCAATGGGCTGGCTATTAAGACGCTAACTGAAGAATAATGAGGAATGAAGTAACTCATCACCCACACGTGGAGAACTGAAAATAGTAGTTTACTGTGGCTAAAGCACAGAGGGTGAGGAGAGATGCAATGGGAGGGAAGATGTGGTCAAGTTGAAAAGTTCTCTTTTCAATTCATAGGAGTTGCAAATAGATGGCAATGTTTGCATCACAGGGAAAGTGGAATGAACAAAGGGTCAAGATACACGCACCCTAGAACAGATTCAGTCCATGACTAACAGTAATAATTTGAAAAGTTACTTTATTTGGTGGTCTAAATTACCAATTTGTAAAATGAGAGCTGCTAGCCTGTGTACTGAGCTAAATCCCATAGATTTGATGATGTCCATGGCAGGCTGAAAACTCTGGGAAGTAGATTATGAGACAGGGTTATTAAGCAGTGTCCTCAAGATCAAAACCTTCGCAAGGGAGGTGCAGGAAGCAAGAGGTGACTGGGGGAGAAGCTGAGCTGTGAAGTGGGGCCAAGGGACACACCAGCCAACCTCATGGGGTGATTGGAAGCTAGACTGGTCCTTTCAAAGTAGCCTCAAGTTGGGTGGCAAGCATGCCTGCTAAGTCGATTTAGTCGTGTCTGACTCTTTGCAACCCCATGGACTGCAGCACACCAGGCTTCCCTGTCCTTCACCATCTCCTGGAGTTTGCTCAAATTCATGCCCATTGAGTTGGTGATGCCATCCAACCATCTCATCCTCTGTCATCTCCTTTTCCTCCTGCCTTCAATCTTTCCCAGCATCAGCGTCTTTACGGGACACAATTTACAGATTCTCAAACTGGCTCTGAAAGCAGTCTATCCCCGGCACCACCACTCCGACCTACTTACCCCCATGTCCTCAACTTAGACATCACTTCTTTCTGGATGTCTTCCGTGACATCCTGGGTGCAGGTTAAGTTCCTTACTTGTGCACTGCTGTTTCAGCCATTCTTTCTTCATGCATTGGACTCCCTTTTCAACTGTAAGTGACTTGAAGTTGTTCAATGGGACTTCCAATACCTCATAGCTCATAGGCATTACATAATGATAAAGATATGGAATGGATCTTTGTTGAAAAAACGTTTAACTGAATACATGAATTTCAGAGATGGTAAATTAGAGTCAGAATATGAGCATTTCAGCCCACGGAAATAGTCTTGAAAAATTAGAAGATAAAATTTACCATGAGAAACTGGATGAGAAAATATGGTTTGACATAGAAGGCTTTCTTTGTCATGAGATCCTCTGTCAAAAGTGAAGGCACACATATACCTTTCTCCAGATTCCTGGAGAAGGAGAGAGGACCATGACTCACCGTTGTTTTCAGAACTCTCTTAGTAGAACCTTCTAACCTTAAGGTATGATTTCTTGTATCCTTTGATTGTTGGTCTCTTTAGGCTTCAGAAGTCAAAGAAAAGGAGAAAAATAAAAGCTTTCCTGCATGTGCCCACCATTTCCCAACCTGTATCAGCAGCGTTTAAATCAGTACTCTCTGCAAAGCTGTTGAAATGCCTCTATTTCTGGTCCTTCAGATTTTCTGACCATTAAGGCTTACTTGTGGGATAGTGTCTAACAGTATTTTACAGCACTGCATCTTTCAGTCAAATGCTTTCACATTTTTAATCCCCTTTATCATTAAAACAACACAGTGTGAGATCTCTCAGTGCCCATACTTTTCAGAAAGTGCAAGAGGCTCAGAGAGGCCAAAAAGTTGCTTAAGGTCACACAGTAGGGTAGAATCAGGTGGCAAACCCAGTTCTTTGAAGTCTTGAAAGTGTTCTTTCAATACCTTCCTTAACGTGTGGTCTCTAATCCCATCATTAGAGATATATTTACTTGGTATTTAAAGGCTTTTGGTGTACCAAGAATCAAATGATAAATATCTCTAAGAGGAAAACATGTATCTAGTGCCTTAAGTGGAAAAAAAAAAAGCAGCAGTTAGTGCAGCATAGTGTTTACTGGTTTAAAATTGCCATCTCCTATACTTTTTTTAAAAATGCAAAAGGTCCATCATTATCCCTGTTTTACAGATAAGAAAAACCAAAGCTCCAAGAGGTCCAGCTACTTGTTCAAGGTCCACAAGCAATTTTGGAAAAACTGTCATTTGAACTCAGTTCTTTCTGGCTCCAAAGTCTCTCATCTTAATATGACACCCTCCATTACACTCACATAACCTCCGGATTTCAGACTTTCATCCTCCTTCACTCTTGGAAAATAGCATCAACATGTTTAAATCTGTCTAAATTGTTCTGGTCCCTTGTGAGAACCAAAGCGTTAGTCCCCACCTGCCATTCTGAGTGAGACTGCTAGATCCAGAGCTATGCATCATTTAAGATCATTAGTGTAAAATCAATAGCTGCAGGAAATAATTGTAGCTATCCCTGCGACCTTGCCCCCTGTGGTTCTTCATCCTTGAAGGTTATTTAATTAAAGTCCAAGCGAGACGGGTTAGCTCTGGAGTTGTGCATAAAGTGGAATTGACACAACACCAGAGGGAAACAGCCTTCATGCCCAGCATGGCAATGTGTGGCTGCGACTGAGAAGGTCTCCTGATACTTAGAGCCAGAATGCAAGGTTCTGCAAAAAGGTAGTGACTTGCAAGTGATTCGAGCATCCTTGCCTTGGGGAGAAATGAGCTGTATAGCGCACGTGCAGAATTACTAGTAACTATCTATGGGGATATCTATTGGAAAGCTGCGTGTTAGCTGCTCAGTCATGTCCAACTCTTTGCAACCCCATGGACTGTAGCCGGCCAGGCTCCTCTATCCATGGAATTTTCCAGGCAAGAATACTGGAGAGGTTTGCTGTTTCCTTCTCCAGGGGATCTTTCCAACCCAGGGATTGAACCCAGGTCTCCTGCATTGCAGGGAGTTTCTTTACCATCTGAGCCACCAGAGAAGCCTGTATGTTAAATAATAAATAACAGTGTTGAATATGCTATCAACCCTAAACCTTCAGAAGATCACATTTGAGTGGCAGTAAATGACTCAATAACTAAGCCAAACGTCTCCTGGATTGATAGCTCTGTAAGCACATTAGCAAAATCTGTCTTCCAGTTACCTGGATTCTTCAAAATCAGGTAAACTGGGGGACAGGGAGAAGTTAAACCTGAGTTTTTGTCCCATGTCACCTCCCTTCTGGATTCAGGTCATAACACTTGCCCTTTAGCATCACCAGTTCCCAGACTGCCATGGTCCGTACTTCCTCTGGCAATTATTGATGTTTCTTATATTTCCAGACCAAATGCCCCCTTAAATTTATGCTGCTAATGCCTTTAAAAATATTTTATCGCATAACATTATGGTACCTCAGTTTCTCTGATAGATAATCATATTGATCCTAGAAGTAGAGCCAGAAGAACAGAATCTTAAGAGCCAGAAGAACAGAATCTTAAGGCTAGGAATCCATAATTGGTTCTCTGATGGGTTAGATTTAAAGGCACTAATAACATGGGTGCTAGCAGTAAATGGAGTGTTGGGAGTTCATTGCAAACAAAACAGTCATTTTAATTATTCACCTGTAGCTAACTGGAGTCAAATGTCTATAAAAGACATGACTTTGAGAGACCTTAAAATAATTCAGTACAAATAAAATGTATAAAATCTAAGAAGCTGATTTACTTGTGGGTTTGCCACACCAGGTTTAAATTCTCAACTCTTTTTTTTTTTATTTTTGTTTGTTTTCAGAAACCAGAAAGCTTTTATAACTAGAGGGAAGGATTTGGGGAATGGTGGAACAAGAACCTCTATAAATCTATTTCTCTATAGAAGCAAAAACAAAATGCTGGCAAAATTGTCCAAATCAACTTTTTCAGAACTCTGGAAATTAACAAAAAGATTGCAACAATCTAAACAACATTTATCCTAAAAAAACTGCTGAACTGTAGTCAGAACAGTGGAGGTTTGGGACATTCTAATCTGGCCTAATGTCATCCTTCTATCCCCAGTTCCATGGCATTCTCAAAAACAGGAGTCTTGCAGCCACAATCTGGGTTTCGATCACCTCAAAAAGCTTCAGTTTCAAAGCATCATTACTATTTTATACATCTCACGGCTTCCTAGCAGAGCCCCATTCACAAGGCATTGTCATTATTTGACCTCACTCAAAGCTCACTCAGTAGGAAAGATATTTCCCCCACCCAGCCATATTGCAGAATGCAGAGTGAAAAGCAAATTCTAATGGGAAGGAACAAAAACCCATGGCTTTGTTTTTATTTATTTGATTTGAGCTGGGCAGGTGGCAGTTGGTTTAACACACAGGATGTAAACTTCAGAAATACTTATCAAGTCGGAAATTCAAGCAGGCGAGAGGTTCCAGAAAAAGAAAGAAGCAATGCATGGAGAAATTCTATGCAGACAGGAGATAGGAACTCTGCTCTGGCCCATATATTTTTGAGGTATGGATGCTAGGATTTGGGACTTAAGATTGTAGTCTGAGGATTAATAGTGTCTAGAGAACTGAGTTTAAGCCTCAGGGTTAAGAGAGGGGGAATGTCAGATTCCTGGGCATAAAGAAAGGATGATGGCAGGGAGGTACTC
Source organism: Okapia johnstoni (assembly GCA_024291935.2). Lineage (NCBI taxonomy): Eukaryota > Metazoa > Chordata > Mammalia > Artiodactyla > Giraffidae > Okapia > Okapia johnstoni. Next base: position 8,159,965 of record CM044325.1, on the reverse strand, counting down.
AGGGAGCCTGCTGATGCTCTGTCAGTATGGCCTGGGAAGTGGAAAAGGGCAGCTGCCCAACTTCCGAGGAAAACAGGGTAAAAACAATGAAAGTTCTCTAGGAGGGGATTCAGTCTTCTTAGGCTTAAGATATTTATGTGAAAGATGGAGGAGCAGTGATAGAAGTAGTTAGCAGGTACCTGGAGAAGGCAATGGCACCCCACTCCAGTACTCTGGCCTGGAAAATCCCATGGACGGAGGAGCCTGGTAGGCTACAGTCCACGGAGTCGCAAAGAGTCGGACATGACGGAGCGACTTCACTTTCACTTTTCACTTTCACGCATTGGAGAAGGAAATGGCAACCCACTCCAGTGTTCCTGCCTGGAGAATCCCAGGGATGGGGGAGCCTGGTGGGCTGCTGTCTATGGGGTGGCACAGAGTCGGACACGACTGAAGCGACTTAGCAGCAGCAGCAGGTACCTGGGCTTCCCTGGGGGCTCAGTTGGTAAAGAATCTGCCTGCAATGTGGGAGACCTGGGTTCGAACCTTGGGTTGGGAAGATTCCCTGGAGAAGGGAACGGCTACCCACTGCAGTATTATGGCCTGGAAAATTCCATGGACTGTATAGTCCACAGGGTTGCAAAGAATCGGACACAACTGCGTGACTTTCACTTTCACTTATTCACTGTGCATTCTTTATAATTAACCACAATGGAAATAGAACAGGACTGAAACAGAGATTATGCTACGAAAAAAGATGTGCATGTGGGCTTAATTTGCTTCAGTCCTGTCTGACTCATTGCAAGCCCAGGGACTGTAGCCCGCCGGGCTCCACTGTGCATGGGATTCTTCAGGCAAGAATACTGGAGTGGGTTGGATGCCCTCCTCCAGTGGACCTTCCCAACCTGCGATCTTATGTCTCCTGCATTGGCAGGCAGATTCTTTACCACTAGCGCCACATGGGAAGCCCATAAAAGAGGTGGTGAATGTTACTCACCAAATGATGGAAAAGTATCCAGGTTCAGCAGAGCGAACTGGTGAGACTACATTTAGATGTTGACTGCCTGAAGGTTTTTTGTTTTGCTCTAGGTTTGGTATCATTCAGACAAAATAAATGTCAGTTGGTCAGTGTGGTCTGTGTGGCTAAATAACTACAACCATTGTGGATTTTTAAATTTCTAGTGTGTTTTTCGTAAGAACTAAGCTATAGATTTGCAATCTCTTTGGACCCATTTCAGGTTAGGTCTTCGGGTGCTGTGAGTGAGCTTCCTCTGGGATTTTAATTGACCACAAAATGTACCATCCCTTCCAATGCTAATGGGACTCAGCTGTGTCTACAGAGTATCATTCAGCCATGCTCAAAAATCCAGGTTTAGGAAGTTTCATAATTATGTGCTAATATATCCGGTTTTTGTTTTAACCTTAGTGATTTTTCATTTTAAGATAAATTTGTATGTTTTATAGAAAAGATAGCAGATTCAGAGGAAAGAGTATTAAAACCTTACATATAGTCCACAATCAGAATGAGCTCAGAGTATGTTCCATACTTGCAGTTTGTCTTACTCCCTTTATTCTATTCTTAATGTATATTTGCCATAGCTTTATAAATGTCATATATAAGGGGATAAGTGAATAACATGACAAATGATTTATAAACGGATGAGTCAATATTTTGTCCCATTTTGTTCAATATTACATTTTCTACAGAAATGGTTTTCCTTTAATTTTTATTTTTTTACATAGCTGCAATTATACTATGTAAACACTATTACTTCCTTCCTTTACCACTAAAAACTAATACCCGATTGTATAATATTGATGTGTGCTCAAGCCCATCTGACTCTTTGCAACCCCATGGACTGTAGCCCACCAAACTCTTCTGTCTATGGAATTTTCCAGGCAAGACTACTGGAGTGGGTTGCCATTTTCTACCCCAAGGGGTCATTCTGGCCCAGGGATTGAACCCACATTTCCTGTGTCTCCTGCATTGCAGGTGGATTTGTTACCACTGAGCCACCTGGGAAGAGTATTTTGCACAACATACTTCTATAAATACACGAGTTTCAATAGTTGTATAATTGTTAGTTGAGTGATTGATTAGTTTAGTTCACCAGTATTCTCTTTTTAGGCCTTGAGGATATTTTCCATTATTATTTTTTTTTAATAAATTTATTTATTTTAGTTGCCGGCTAATTACTTTACAATATTGTAGTAGTTTCTGCCATACATTGACATGAATCAGCCATGGGTTTACATGTGTTCCCCATCCCGAACCCTCCTCCCACCTCCCTCCCCATCCCATCCCTCTGGGTCATCCCAGTGCCCCAGCCCTGAGCATTTGTCTCATGCATAGAACATGGAATGGTGTTCTGTTTCACATATGATAATATACATGTTTCAATGCTATTGTCCCAGAACGTCCCACCCTCACCTTCTCCCTCAGAGTCCATAAGACTGTTCTATGCATCTGTGTCTCTTATTCTGTCTCGCATATAGGGTTATCGTCACCATCTTTCAAATTCCATATATATGCATTAGTATACTGTATTGGTGTTTTTCTTTCTGGCTTACTTCACTCTGTATAATGGGCTCCAGTTTCATCCATCTCAATAGAACTTAACAATTACCCTTACCAAGAACATTTTTATTCATAAACACAAATACCATAGTGACTATGTGACAAGATGTTGTGAATGTATTTGTCCCTTCAAGCACACTCTTCACACCCACGTGTAGACACGAAACCTTTTCCTAAATCTTAAGTTTTCTTTTGGTGGAAAAAGGATGAAGTCTTAACTTTTGCCTCAAGGAGCATTTCATTTTGTTTGGTTTGTTTTTTGTGTATGTTTGAGGAAAGTGTTCAACTGTTTTTGCATATAAAACGTGCAGGGGCCATTAACATGCTCTAGACACTGCTATAAGGCTGCACTTTAGACAAACAGCTTTTCCAATACGGCTGACTGACTTCTAGAGAGAAAATTACTCGATCAGGTGAGAGACAAGGTAAAAGGCGGTATTATTCCAGTCAGTACATTTCATTCATGCATTGGTATGCTTATTTGCCAAGTAAGGAATAAATGTTGGACACCGTCCCCTCCAACTAATATTTCAAAAAGTTCACCCTCTCAACAAATGTCTGAAAAACCTATTTTCACTGACTCCTGTGTTTTTATGCCATTTGCAGTAAACCACTCTTCATTTTTGAGAGACTTTTATGCACTGATCATGTAACATGGCACAATCGCAGGCAGCTCATCTCCTGGTATTTTATCTTTTTGCCTTTTCATACTGTTCATGGGGTTCTTGTGGCAAAAAAAAAAACTGGAATGGCTTGTCATTCCCTCCTCCAGTGTACCACATTTTGTCAGAACTCTCCACTATGACCTGTCCACCTTGGGTGGCCCTGCATGGCATGGCTTATAGCTACATTGAGTTACACAAGCCCCCTCGCCATGACAAGGCTATGATCCACGAAGGGGACTATTTGATCTTCATCCACACATTGCCTTTATACCTGATTCCCAAAATAGGCATAAAGTAGCTGAGTTTAAATATTTTGGATTAGTATAAGCCATATGACTTTATATTTATTTCTTTTATTAGATACAATTAAATGTACATAATGTGTTAACCAATATTACGTTTATAATAAAATTGGCTGGTTTGTGAAAGCAAAGTTATAAAAAATGAAGTAAACCTTTTGATATAAATCTAAAGCAACTGGCCAGTAAATCACTTGAAGGAGTGGAATGCAAACTGAGCAACTTTGATGTAACTTTTCAGATAATTTCTAAACTCACCACTCTTCTATTTCTCAACTATATAGCTTGTGCTTTTACTGTAATACATTACATGGTTTTCTGAAGCCTTATTTTACTTGTCTGTCTGTCCCAGTAGACAGTGAGCTCCTTGAGGAAAAGAGTTTTGCATTTTTTATTTCTATACCTGCATGATTTTGCCCAAAGTTAAAAAAAAAAAAAACCTTGATAAATCTAGGCCTATTAAAGAAATTTAACATTGACTGATATCAATGATGCAAAACAGCTTACAAAAAGAATAGATGGAATTCAGGTACAAACATCAATTTGGTATAAAACTGAGATGCGGCCATTTGATGATCAGGCAGAGTAAAAGAGTTATGCTAGATAAGTTCCCTTGTAAGCAGTGGAACACTTTTTACCATCTTACTTTCAAAAATGAACAGAAAATCAAATATAGGGACATATATTAATTACAATATTAGGAGCACAAAATTAAACAGCAACTAAATCATGAAGTGCAAAAAAATATGTAAGATTTCCCTTTAATTATCAACCCATCCACATTAAGCAAATATTAGATTTTAATTAGTAGTCAAGTTCTAGAATGAATGCATTCTTTAATTAAATGAAAAACCTCCTTTAATACAAATTATATTTCCACATTTAAGGAACTAAAATGAGAAAAACCCAAAGCTAAGCTTCTTGCAAGAGCATCGAGTACATAAAAGACAATGAGAAAGGAGCATCTGATAATAGACATACATACAAGGAGCAAATACTGTTGTAAGCAGCTTTGAGTCTGTCTACATTTAACAACTTTCTTGCTTTCATCTGCAAGATTACCTTCCTTCCAAGACTAATGCTTTCTTTTGGGGGTTATTTTACTTTTCTTCTTTTTCTTTTTATGAGGGGTCGTGGTGGATGAGCTGGGGTTTAGGGTCGGTTGTGCTTTATTGGAACTAGAATTTGACCATCGTATTCGTAAACGAGACCTCTTAAAGACTACCCGTCTCAGTTCTTTACAGGTGTGCAGCCAAGTCATAAACCTACCCCCAACCTTCAAAGAGCATTTGCAAACCCTATCTCTGTTCTTGGCAAATACCATGGGTCCTCATATTTTGAAGCCACCTTTCTTCCTCACTAACTCTTTCATTACTCCATCTAAGATTAACCTGCCCTTTGAACTTGGTCTTTCAGCCAATCAATCACCAACTTCCAAGGCTTCACTTAAGGCTTGAATCTGAATCTCCAACTTATTCTCTACAACTTTTTTTTTGAAGTTTCCACAGGTGGGAACCAGAGGTAAATTAGTAAAACTGTACAAATTTCAAAAGAAGAGGTTGTTTTTAATATTCCATAAAAATCTTATTTCATCTTGAGATATTTGTGATAGCCTAGAAAATTTTCCCTGTGGAAGTAAATAAAGATACAGCATCATAAGTGGGCCCTAGGAAGCATCACTATGAACAAAGCTAGTGGAGGTGATGGAGTACCAGTTGAGCTATTTCAAATCCTAAAAGTTGATGCTCTGAAAGTGCTGCACTCAATATGACAGCAAATTTGGAAAACTCAGCAGTGACCACAGGACTGGAAAAGGTCAGTTTTCATTCCAATCCCTAAGAAAGGAAATGCCAAAGAATGTTCAAACTATTGCACAATTGCACTCATCTCACGCGCTAGCAAAGTAATGCTCAAAATTCTCCAAGCCAGGCTTCAGCAATATGTGAACTTTGAACCTCCAAATGTTCAAGCTGGATTTAGAAAAGACAGAGGAACCAGAGATCAAATTGCCAACATCCACTGGATCGTCGAAAAAGCAAGAGAGTGCCAGAAAAACATCCACTTCTGCTTTATTGACTATGCCAAAGCCTTTGACTGTGTGGATCACAACAAACTGGAAAATTCTTAAAGAGATGGAAATATCAGACCACCTGACCTGCCTCCTGAAAAATCTGTATGCAGGTCAAGAAGCAACAGTTAGAACTGGACACGGAACAACAGACCTTTCCAAATTGGGAAAGGAGTACGTCAAGGCTGTATATTGTCACCCTGCTTATTTAACTTACACACAGAGTACATCATGAGAAACGCTGGGCTGGATGAAGCACAAGCTGGAATCAAGATTGCCAGGAGAAATATCAATAACCTCAGATACGCAGATGACACCACCCTTATGGCAGAAAGTGAAGAAGAACTAAAGAGCCTCTTGATGAAATTGAAAGAGGAGAGTGAAAAAGTGGGCTTAAAACTTAACATTCAGAAAACTAAGATGATAGCATCCAGTCCCATCACTTCATGACAAATAGATGGGGAAACAATGGAAACAGTGGCAGACTTTATTTGGGGGGGGGGGCTCCAAAATCACTGCAATGGTGACCGCAGCCATGAAATTAAAATTCCAGCTTGCTCCTTGGAAGAAAAGCTATGACCAACCTAGAGAGCAGATTAAAAAGCAGAGACATGACTTTGCTAACAAAGGTCCGTCTAGTCAAGGCTATGGTTTTTCCAGTGGTCATGTATGGATATGAGAGTTGGACTATAAAGAAAGCTGAGCATCAAAGAATTGATGCTTTTGAACTGCGGTGTTGGAGAAGACTCTTGAGAGTCCCTTGGACTGAAAGCAGATCCAACCAGTCCATCCTGAAGGAGATCAGTCCTGGGTGTTCATTGGAAGGACTGATGTTGAAGCTGAAACTCCAATACTTTGGCCATCTGATGCGAAGAGCTGACTCATTGGAAAAGACCCTGATGCTGGGAAAGATTTAGGGCAGGAGGAGAAGGGGACAACAGAGGATGAGATGGTTAGATGGCATCACTGACTTGATAGACATGGGTTTGGGTGGACTCCGGAGTTGGTGATAGACAGGAAGGCCTGGTGTGCTGAGGTTCATGGGGTCACAAAGATTCAGACATGACTGAGCGACTGAACTGATCAATTAGTGTAAGTACATAAATTAGTGTAAGTATGTGAAAGTGAAAGTTGCTCAGTCTTGTCCGACTCTTTGTTACCCCATGAACTAAACACTCCATGGAATTCTCTAGGTCAGAATACTGGAGTGGGCAGCCTTTCCCTTCTCCAGGGATCTTCCCGACCCAGGGATTGAACCCAGGTCTCCTGCATTGCAGGCAGATTCTTTACCATCTGAGCTACCAGGGAAGCCTAATGTAAGTACATACTTCAAAACAATCTTGATAAAGATTTGCTTTTTTTAATCTCACCAAATCTTTCAGCAAGTCCCAAAGTCCCAGAAATTTAGCATTCAAATCTGTGAATGCTTATCTACTTTTAATCATTTAATAATGATCATTCACAGAAACTGGGCTTCCATCCTGGCTCAGATGATAAAGATTCCACTTCCAACGCAGGAGACGTGGGTTTGATCCCTCGGTGAGGAAGATTCCCTGGAGTACGAAATGACAACCCACTCTAGTATTCTTTCCTGGAGAATCCCCATGGACAGAGGAGCCTGGAGGGCTACAGTCCATGGGGTCTCAAAGCATCGGACATGACTGAGTGACTAAGCACAACGTTCACAGAAACTAGGCAGCCAAAATGAAAACAAGGCACGTAAGACTGACACCAAAGATTAGGGATAGATACTAGCCTTTATTTCCCTTTTGTTAAAACAGCTTTGTGGATATTCAACAATGAACTTGGTTTTTTCTTGCTAGGATGCTTAATAAATACAATTATATAAAATTAAGATTTTTTTTTTTACAGACTCTATTCAATCCCAGGAATGGATATAGAAATAAATAAAAGCCTTGCAATTACTCCAGAAGATGTTTTCAGAATAGTCTTCCTCTAAAAAAAAAATTCCATCATCTAATCAAGTCCCTTCAAATTGCTTTTGGGGAATACCCTCAGAATTGCCTTCATTCTAAGCATCTCTTCTGGTTAATTAAGGATTCCAGTGGGGGGGGGGACTTTACCTTAGCAAAGTTAATTTTAGTTGTCACAGACTATGTTTAGAATGCAAAAAAAAATTAATGAAGGCTTGAAAAACATGAGTTGTTTTGTAGGGAGAGTGGGTCATTAAGACAAAATCCTATCTCATCGCTTATAAACTGTTCAATTTTAGGCCAGTCAATTTACCTCTTATAATCTTAGATTCCTCATCTCTAAAATGGAGACAATGATGGTATGTATTTCATATATATAATTAAATGTACAATTTAAATGAATGTATTAATATAAAATACGGCTGGCATAGCAGCTGACACCTAGTAGCATCTGTAAAATGGTAATATAGTTGCTTTATTGTCATTGCTTTTACTTACGGTGTTGGCTCTGCAATGGAACTGTTTAATGACTAAAGAAAAAATGATATTTATAATATTTAAAAATTAAGTAAGTGGATAGATTTTTAAAAATTGAAGCCTTTTACCCTTGAAGACATGGCTTATTTTCCTGAACACCAAGGGCCTGCTACCTTTTTCTGCAAATGAGTGTCAGGATATGACAAAAATACATATATGGAAAAGGGATCATAACCCAAAAAAGAATTAATGAACCAAACAATTTCCATCCTAAACACCTACATGATTGGGTTTAATTTTTAATCTTACCAATTTAATTTTTTTTCTAGAGCAAGAAAACAAGACACCGTAGTGAAGAAAAGCACAAAAATCTTTAGCCAGACTTCCTTAAGTATCTACTAGCTTCGTGACCTTAAGCGAGTAACCACCTAACCTCTTAATTTTGGGTTTCTCATTGTTATTCAGTTGCTAAGTCTTATCCAACTGCTTAGGACCCTGTAGGCTGCAGCATGCCAGGCTTCCCTGTCCTTCACTATCTCCTGAAGTTTCACTCAAACTCATGTCCACTGAGTTGGTGATGCCATCCAACCATCTCATCCTCTGTCAGTTCCTTCTCCTCCTGCCCTCAGTCTTTCCCAGCATCAGAGTCTTTTCCGATGAGTCAGCTCTTCACATCAGGTGGCCAAAGTTTTGGGGCTTCAGATTCAGCCTCAGTCCTTCCAATGAATATTCAGGACTGATTTCCTTTACGACTGACTGGTTTGATCTCTTTGCTATCCAAGGGACTCTGAAGAGTGTTCTCCTGCACCACAATTCAAAGTCATCAATTCTTTGGTGCTCTACCTTCTCTATGGTCCAACTCTCACAACCATATGTGACTATTGGAAAAACCACAGCTTTGACTATATGGACTTCTGTTGGCAAAGTGATATCTCTGCTTTTTAATGTGCTGTTTAGGTTTGTTGTAGCTTTTCTTCCAAGAAACAAGCATCTTTTAATTTCATGGCTGCAGTCACCATCCACAGTGATTTTGGAGCCCAAGAAAGTAAAATCTGCCACTGTTTCTACTTTTACCTCATCTATTTGCCATGAAGTGATGGGACCGCATACCATCATCTCAGTTCTGTGAATGTTGAGTTTTAAATCAGCTTTTTCAGTCTTCTCTTTCACCCTCCTCAAGAGGCTCTTTAGTTCCTCTTTGATTTCTGCCATTAGAGTGGTATCATCAGCATACATGAAGTTGTTGATATTTCTCCTGGCAATCTTGATTCCAGCTTGTGATTCATCTAGTCCAGCATTTCATATGATGTCCTCTGTGTATAAGTTAAATAAGCAGGCTGACAATATATAGCCTTGATGTACTCCTTTACCAATTTTGAACCAGTTGGAGAGAGAATGTTAGTACCTCTTCCTAGGCATTTTGCAATAACTACTTAGTATTCCTAAAAAGTTTACAGAATCTAATCATAAAATAATCAACTACAACAAATAAACATGATGGAATTCATATCCTAGAACAGTATTGGGATTTTCTGTACTGCATTTACAAAGTAAAATTGAAATCTTCTATTAGGAAAGGTTGGGAAGAAAGGAGGACCTAGCCATCAGTCATATCAATCTTACATCATTTTAACAAGTATGCCAAGTACTATCTGGATGTAGACATGAAAACTACATTCAATCAGCTCAAATGCAGATCTGGATGCTTTAAGTCACATTAATTTGAAGCACTCTCAAACTGCCGATGGGCTTTATTTCATCTGTCCCAATTAAAATTATCTATCCCAATTAAATTTTCTGTCAAGAACTCTATTACACAAGCAGCTTCTTTGTGGGTTAAGCCTGAGTGCCCAGCAGGGTGAGAGGTGTTTATGTCGCACACAGACTTAGATAGCAGAGATTGTAGATGCAATTACGTCCAGAACAGGATTGGAGCTCTATTGTGTACCACACCTGGCACTTGGGGCCATATAACTCTCTGTTGTAGACGTGTGTTCTGTGCATTGTGAGACATTTAGTAGCATCTCTGTTTCTGCTCACTAGATTCTAGTAGCACCTGTTCCCACAGTTATGACAACAAAAAATCCCAGATATTGGCAAATGTCACTGTGAAGGCCTAATCTTACTTACTTAAGAACCACTGCTCTAGTGATATAAGAAGTGGCCTCATGAGTAATAAACACAAACTATAAGGTGCTATAAATTATTGCTTGTCTCCATATTTTTGCCTTTTACAAAATGTCATATATTAATGGTTGGAGCCATGCAGTATGTAGCCTTTGTACATTGGCTTCTTGTACTCAGTAATATGCATAAAAGTTACCTCTGTCTTTTCATGATTTGATAGCTCAATTCTTTTTAATACTGAATAATATTTCCCTGTCTGAAAGGAGCAAAATCTGTTTATTCTTTTATCTCCAAAGGATATCTTGGTTGCTTCCAAATTTTGGCAATTATAAATAAAGCCAATATAAACACTTACATGCAGGTTTTGTGTGGACACAGCTTGTCAACTCCTTTGGGTAAATACCAAGGACTGCTTTGGCTGAAGCATATGGTAAGGGTATGCTTAGTTTTATGAAAAAAACCTTTGAACTGTTTTCCAACATGGCTGTACTATTTTGTACTCCCACCAGCAATGAATGAGAGTTCCTTTTTCCTCCACATCATTGTCAATATTTGGTGTTATCAGTTTTCCAGATTTTGGCCATTCTAACATGTGTGTAGTTGTACCTTAAAACACACCAAAAAAATGTTTTAATTTGCATTTTCCTGATGACATATGATTTGGGGCATTTTTTCATATGCTTATTTTCCATTTGTATATCTTTTTTTGAGGTATCTGTTAAGGTCTTTAGGACATTTTTGAATTATGTTGTTTGTGTATTTATCATTGACTTTTAAGAGTTCTTTGTAAATTAAATATGGTGGCACTTAATTAGATACACAATTTTATTCTTCAGTTACGGTCTTTCTACTGTCTCTGGAAGGCAGGGAAGTCTGGCGTGCTGCAGGCCGTGGGGTCACAAAGAATCAGACATGACTTAGTGACTGAACAACAACCGTCTCTTGTTCACAGAAGTCTGCTCTTGTCTTACCTGCCCTTGAATCTCTCTGAGGGTAAATAACTTATTTAAATGTAAAGATTTTCATTGTTTACTCTATTAACTGTTTCACCAGGGCATCGCGTTTTAACATTTTATTTTATGATTTATTTTGGCTGCGCTGGGTCTTCATTGCTGCTCGCAGGCTTTCTCTAGCTGCTGTGACTGGGGGCTCCTCTCAAGGTGCGGTGCGAGGCCTTCTCATTGCGGGGTCTTCTCTCGTCGTGGAGCAAGGGTTCTGGGGCACCCAGGCTCAGTGGAGGGGCGCATGCGCTGAGTTTCCCGGAAGCGGGTGGGGCCTTCCTGGACCAAAGGACGAACCTGTGTCCCCTGCACTGGCAGGTGGGCTCTTCACTGCCAGACCACCAAGGAAGTCCTGGACATAACGTTTTTATGGTTGTATTTCTTTTCTTCTTTAATGGTCTTCCTCACATGTGAGTTTTGGATATCCATTTATTTTTGTTATTGAAATGGAGGAAAATCTTTGTTAACCTGCTGAAAATATATAACCTAGGTCACCAGAAGCTGGCAGTAAATTAGGGTGGACACAGGGAGACCCTCACTTCCTGGAGGATCCTCCTGTCTCCTGGCCTCAGTTCTCCTGGGCAGCAGATGGATGTGCCACCTTAACCAGCAGCCAAAAGCCTGCATCAGCTTCCTCACTTTCCCTCCCTCCGCTATGCATGTGGTGGGTGATTCTGATTCCTCCTGCATCCCAGCAGTCCTGCTGAGATTCCTCCCCAGGCAGATGCATTACTGATTTCCAGACCATTTGAATAAACTCACAGGAGGGAGAGAAGAGAAGCAAAGGCAATACAGCAGGCGAAGGGAGGTGAGTAACTTCCTTCATATTAGTTCATACTTCACGCCACAATCTTGATTCACCTAGCTGCTCCTCACAGGAGCTCGCCAAGATAATTAAGTCCATTTTGCAGATAAAAAAACGATGCATATTAAGTCAAATAAATTGATAAATTCAAAGTCAAAGGGAGATCAAAATTAGCAGTTTATTTGACTTTTATTTTGAGCCCAGTCTTTGGCCTCAAGAAGCTATAACATAGTTTACCTCAGCTATGCTTAGGGTGACTCCCTGATACCTAATAACCATCCTACTTATTCCTCTCTAGGCTTATGCAACCCCTGCTAAAGTTTCTCAAGGGTTTCCAGCTCAGAACACTGTGGTTCAGGCAGATAGAAAGGGTCATGCTTTTAAAAAGGACAAGGGAAAGTCATCTATTTTGTAAATTGAAAGGTATTTTTCAACGTAGATCCATATATTTGAATTAAGTCTCTTCACCACAGGCAGCATGTAAGTGATATGATTGTGACTTTGGTCACGTCAGCGACGGTCACAGTTTATTCCTCTGTTCATGCTGGCGAGGCTGTGTCCTTTGCCTCCCTCACCAGCCCTCCTCTGCCCCTGGGGACTCATTCTCTGGACACAATGGGGAGAATCATTCTCTAATTAAGATTTCAACCTCAAAGATTTCCAAGGTTACTGAGGGGAGAGGAGGAGTGTCTAAGAAGACAAGTAGAGACACGTAAGACAATAGACGGGGAAATGGCGTGATTCAGGTAAAAAGGTTATGAATAATAAAAATCACTTTATAGGTCTGAGACCCAGGTCGATAAAAAGCATCATCGTTTTCAGCAATATTTACTGACAAGCACCCATAGGATTTTATTCTGGGGAAAAAAGGAAGATCTTAGAGAGCACTAAATCAAGGGAATGAAGACTCAGTTTTATTCGCACTGTTAACTAACTTCTTGCTCTTCAAGCTGCTTATCCTCCTTTGGGTCAAAAGAGGCAACTGCACTAATTTCTAAGGCTCCTTCCAACTCTTAGACACTATGAATCTAAGACGCATATTCCACAAGCTCGAATATCAGGCTGTGTGTGTGTGTCTGTACTCAGTCACTCGGTTGTTTCCGACTCTTTGTGACCCTCTGAACTGTAACTTGCCAGGCAACCCAGTTCATGGGATTTTCCAGGCAAGAATACTGGAGTAGGTTGCCATGCCCTCCTCCAGGGGATCTTTCTGACCCAGGGATTGAACCTGAGTCTCCTGCATCTCCTGCTTTGGCAGGCAGATTCTTTACCACTCTGTCCCTTGGGAAACCAGGGTATCAGGGTACATCCAGGCAAATAGAAGTAGGGCAACCAGATAGCCCAGATGAGTGTCAGGAGGGGGTGATGCTGAAAACAAGTACTTCACGAACCAAAGGAAGGAATAAAGTTCACTGAAACCTCTTCTAAGGTTCCAATGAGAAGAGTTTCAGAAGTCCTTTCCAGTTCTGTACAACTGTGAGATCTGATTTTTTTTACAGATATTTACAGATCTCCTAACTGGTTCCAGCCACTATTTTAGGCACCAAGAAGGCTCAAGTGCTTTGCTTAACAATGTAGAAGGCAGGCTTTACCACGGGCAGGAAACATTTCTGTGGTTAATATGATTGGCTAGAGCTTTTGCCCACTGCATGATGGAGCCAAGCAGAGGTTTTTGAATGTTTTAATCTGGGTTGAGGGCTGAAAGGACAAGCTGTAGGGGCCTTGTCTTGGGGATCATGAGCTGACTCCTGTAACCAGGAGTGGGCTGAGTGAAGACTGAAGTCTGATAAGGTCCTATAAGGTGAACAAAATGATAGTCTCTGTCTTCTAAACCATGCTAAACTATTTCTGCAATAAGTTAAATTATAAATGTTATTTTGAAAGCTAATAAATAAAAATGTGAAGGCCTACTTGCGTATATGAAAACCTTTGCCCTCCTGTACATATTTCAAAGCACCAGAGAGTTCCCATCATCGATGATGTTTCTGTGCACTGGAGAGGGATGGGGTCATAAAACATTCAGAGCAGAGGGGGGATCAGTAGCAAGCAAACAGCCCATCTACAGAAGCCTAAGGCCTGGCCACTCTACGTATTCAGAAGGAATAGATCATGTTGCAACGAGAGAGTTGAGTAAAGGGGACAGAATTTAAATGGGGTGGCTGATCTGAAGAAGCAAGTTTTAAGCCAGATCAGGAAGAGTGAAGGTTCAATCTCAGTCTTAGGGAGGAGAGACTAGCAGCCCTGAAGAGTAACATGGGTGGAAGAAGCCAGGGCATGAAAGGACTTGGTGCATTTGTGGTGGATCCATCTTTAGAATCTCATTTATCTGACTTGGGAAATACCAGATCCACTAAGGATCTGGTAATAAAATTACTTTTTTTTTTCAGCTACTTCCTAATTAGAAAACTTTTGTGTATCTATGAACTCATTACCAAAAAAGAAAAAGAAAGAAAAATAAAATAGCTGCCATAGCAAATCTATAAAGGAGACATGAAAGTGAAGGTCGCTCAGTTGTGTCCGACTCTTTGTGACCCCATGGACTATAGCCTGTCAGGCTTCTCTGTCCATGGAATTCCCCAGGCAAGAATATTGGAGTGGGTAGCTGTTGCCTTCTCCAGGGGATCTTCCCAACCCAGGGATCAAACCCAGGTCTCCCGCATTGCAGGTGGATTCTTTACCTTCTGTGCCACCAGGGAAGCCAATAAAGGAGACATAAGGGTTAATACTAGCTCAAAGTTCCACTATTGCTCAAAATGCTTTATCTGCAAACACATACAGAAACCCCCCAAATATTGATACTCAAAGCTGTATTTGTCTGACTAACAGAAAGTCCAAGCTTTCCTCAAAATTTCCTGCCCAAATACTCTTTAAGAATTAGGAGGTGGTTACCAGCCTGTCTGTCAGAGGAGAGGTCCTTTTTATCCTCGGGGTCCACTGGGTGGACGGATGGGCCATGCCTTTCCTTCAGTGTCTATTATACTTTCATCCTTCTGATGATTCCCTTCTATCTTAGTTTCCTAGGGTGACTGTAACAAATTAACACAAATCTGGTGGCTTAAAACAGCAGAAATGTATTCTTTCACAGTTCTGGAGGCCAGAAGCCCAAAACCAGTTTCACTGGACAAGTCACGATGTCGGCGGGCGCTGAACCCTCAGTCTCCAGGGGAGAGCTGGTTCTTTGCCTCCTTCAGCCTCTAGGGGGCGCTGTCATTCCTTGGCTGTGGCTGCCTTACTTCCATCTCTGCCTTGGACACCAGTGTCTCCTGCTCAAGTCCCCCTCTCCGCCTCTCACTTAAAAATACACTGTGAAGCGGAACACCATTCCATGTTCTATGCATGAGACAAATGCTCAGGGCTGGGGCATTGGGATGACCCAGAGGGATGGGATGGGGAGGGAGGTGGGAGGAGGGTTCAGGATGGGGAACACATGTAAACCCATGGTTGATTCATGTCAATGTATGGCAAAAACTACTACAATATTGTAAAGTAATTAGCCCCCAACTAAAATAAAAAATTTTATTAAAAAAAAAAAAATACACTGTGACTCCTCTTGTCCTCAGTCGCTCAGCTGTGCCCGACTCTTTGTGACCCCATGAACTGTAGTCTGCCAGGCTCCTCTGTCCCTGGAATTTCCCAGGCGAGAATACCGGAGTGGGTTGCAATTCCCTTCTCCAGGAGATCTTCCCCACCCAGGGACTGACCCAGGTCTTTTTGCATCTCCTGCATCGGCAGGTGGATTCTTCACCACTAGCGCCACCTGGGAGGCCTGTGACTCCTTTTAGGGTCGCTCAGATAATCCAGGCTAACAGTCCCATCTCAAAATCCTTAATTTAGTTACATCTGCAAAGATACTTTTTATCTGTTAAGTAGCATTCACAGATTCCAGCAGTTACGACCTGGTATCTTTGGGAGGCAGTTTTCTGCACCACACTCTCCTCCCAAATCAATCCTCTGTTCTGCTGCCCATGCGTATATAACGCAAAAATCTCCAGGGCTCTGACCTCCCCAGGCCACTCCATATCTCTTCCAGGCCTCTGGAGCGCTTCTCCTTTCCCATCTGTAGGGAAATGATTCGGCTTCTCACCTTCATCTTTCTTACAAGGTGTTCCACAGAAAAGCTGCTGAACCCCTAGAGAGCTTCTTCCTTTATACCAGAGTCCTGTCCTTGTACTCTGTGAGAGAGAGTTAGGGTGGGATTCCCACTGCTCTAGCATCACAAATCTGTCCACCATTCAGATCCTACTTCTGAGTCATGGCCTATTCTGCTATGGTCTGTAGTCGTACATAATTGTTTTCTTACAGGTGTGCTCTGATGATTAATTTTACATGTCAACTGCACTGGGCTAAAGGATGCTCATATAGCTGGTAAAACATTATTATTTCTGGATTAGTTCCTTATAGAAAGGAGTTTCTAGGAAAGATTAGCATTTGATTCAGTAGACTGGATAAAAAGACCTAGCCTTACCAGTGTGGTCCGCCATCATATCTACTGGAAGCCCAGACAGATCAAAATGGCAAAGGAAGGGCAGGTTCCCCCCTCTCTCTCTTCTTGAGTTGGGACAGCCATCTTTTTTTGCTCCCGGACATTGAAGCTCCTGGTCCTCAGGCCTTCAGACCCATGGTCTTATACTGGCAGACTTCCTGGTCCTAGGCTTTCCTGCCCACCAACTTTCCCCGTTGGCCAGCTGGAAGAGGGCAGGCCACGGGCCTCTCAGCCTCCATAACTGCTTGAGCCAGTTCTCATCATAAGTATCCTCATATCCGGTTGTCCTTCTGTATCATGGGTTCTGCATCTACAGAGTCAGCTAATAGCAAAATGATAATACTCAGAAAAAAATTTCAGAAAGGCCCACAAAGCAAAACTTGAATTTGCCGCAGGTGAGCAACTATTTATAGAATTTACATTTAGTACCATATTATAAGAAATATAGAGATGATTTAAATTATACAGGAGGATATGCTTAAGTTGTATATAAATATTATGCCATTTTATATAAGGCACTTGAGAATCCACAGTGGTCTGGAACCAGCCCCTACGGACACCAAGGGATGAAGGTACATCTGCATCCTATAGGTTCTGTTTCTTTGGAGAACTTTAATATATGCCTGTCTGTCTTTATCAATATCAGGCTTTGTTCAGTGTGTCAATTTATCAGAAATATATGAAAGTAGAGAAACCCCATTTGTCAACAGGATTATTTACTATGTCATAACAGAGATAGATAATCACACTTATTCCCCCCAAAATGGTGTTACAAGAAAAAAATGGGTCCTGGGTGATTAAACATCACCTTGAATCTCTAAAGACCCTTTGGAGGAACATTGTGGTTTATATGTTGTTCTCAGTTGTATCTTCTCACATATTTTTTTTAATCAGGGTAATTAGATGGTTACCTGACAGATACTCAAGCCACTCAAGCAATGGATATTTATTGAAAGGTAACAAATACTGTACAGCAAAATGGTTGCATGCAGTCAGCAGAAATAATTAAGATAGAAACTTAGCTGTTCCTTTAAGCCTCATAAAGACTGAAGATAATCTATTGCTATAAGCTTACATAATCTCAAGAAAAGGTATATAATTAGAAGTATAAAAATATAGGGAAAGTCATATAGTTATACACCTTACAGTGATAAAAACCCAGTTGAAGGATGGGGGGAAGGGATATATACATAGTGCTATATTTATATACATACTGGAACGTACATATACATACTGCTATATTTAAAATGGTTAACCAACAAGGACCTACTGTATAGCACAGGGAACCCTGCTCAATGTTATGTGGCAGCCTGGATAGGAGGGGAGTTTGGGGGAGAATGGAAACATGTACGTGTATGGCTGAATCCCTTCGCTGTTCACCTGAAACTATCACAACATTGGTTGTTAATCAGCAATGAAGCCATGAACTTTTCACATAGCGTGTGTGCTCAGTCGCTTACTCATGTCTGACTCTTTTGCGACCCCATGGACTGTAGCCTGCCAGATTCCTCTGTCCATGGGATTCTCCAAGCAAGGATACTGGAGTGGGTTGCAATTCCCTTCTCCAGGGGATTTTCCTGACCCTGGGATCAAACCCACATCTCTGGCATCTCCTGCATTGGCAGGCAGATTCTTTAGCACTGCGCCACCTGGACCCCAGTACAAAGTTAAAAGTTTTAAAACAACAACAAACAGTGGAGTAACCAAAAGGATGGTCCATATTCAATAAATATCTTATGACCTCATTGACTCTCCAGTGTTCTTGCCTGGAGAATCCTAGGGACGGGGGAGCCTTGTGGGCTGCCATCTATGGGGTCGCACAGAGTCGGACACGACTAAAGCGACTTAGCAGCAGCAGCAGCATTGACTCTTCCACATTTTTTCAACTAGGTTTTGTTAATCCCCAGCTGGTGCTGTTGTTATCCTAAATAACCTATCCACTGTATAGCTTGTCATCCCTACTTTTGATCCTTCTACTAATCTTCCAACTATCTTTCTAATTCCTCCAGGAAGACTATCTGATGAATTCAGTGTGTCTCCATTGGACTGGTCAACACAGTTTTTATTGCAGTTCACTCCACAGACTTGCAAATTGACTTGCTTTGGGGCAAAAATCCACTTATGGATCATTCAGCTGTGGATGGTGGGGTCACATAGAACCAGCTCAGCATCCGATGCAATTGAAAACCTTTAGGAAGGAGCTGGAGGTGGGAACTTCAAGAATGTGGTTTTGGGATATTGTTGTTTTTCATTTGCTAAGTTGTGTCAGACTCTTTGCACTTCCAGGACTACAGCATGCCAGGCTCCTCTGTCCTCCACTGTTTTCTGGAGTTTGCTCAAATTCATGTCCACTGAGTCAGTGATGCTACCTAATCATCTCATCCTCTGCCTCCCTCTTCTTTTGCTTTCAGTTTTTCCCAGCATCAGGGTCTCTTCCATTGAGTCAGCTCTTCATGTCAGGTGGCAGTATTGGATTTGGGATAGCAGGTACTTAAGTCTTGGCCTTTCCATGGTATCTACTTGCTCAGAGACCATGGTCATCAGCCCCCCCATCTTTGCAGCTGGGGCTTAACACAAAGCTTTCCTTCCCTTTTAGAGTGAAAGCAGGAGCTCAGTTGTGTAATAGGATATACGTGGAGACTGGCGGCCAGTATGCTCCTGCCCAGAATGTGATACAAAAGAGAGAGCTAGGTAACGTGTTAAAACTTTAACAGAAGCTGATTGCCGTGTCAGCACTGAGCTAGCCACTCTCTTTGGTGCTGTTAGAGACACATGGCAAGACCTCATTCCCATCATGTTTATTGCTCCAGCATTGCCTAAGGGGGGTATAAAAACTAGTAGCAGCCTGTGTAATTTTTCTGGCGTGGCTAAGAGAGTAGCCTTGCACTTGGAGACTGATCTCTGGGTGTAAAGTGGTAATGGGCTATCATTCACACCATTCCTTCCCGGCTGCATTAAATAACACTTTGGTATTTAGCTATAATTCACAATCTGCAGCGGCTGTGTTGGAGGAAAGGAGGAACTTCACTCAGTTTGACTGCAATTCCAAACACAAATGCAGTGAAGAATAGCCTGGCTGAGCCTACAGAAATTATTATTCTAGGCACAGCTTTTATAATTTGTGTAAATGTTGGATCCTGTACTTACAGAAGAAAAGAAAAAAGTGACTGTGACTAGGGAGATGGTAATGTCATAGAGTAGTGAGGAAAAGGCACAATTTTCTTAATGAGATGATTTTTTTTTCCTGCTAGAGTCTTGGACACTGAAAGAGAAAACTGTATTTGAATATATAAAAGGGCTGAGGATAAAATGTCCTGCATGCACGCATGCTAAGTTGCTCAGTCTTGTCCAGCTTTTTGTGACCCCATGGACTGTAGCCTGTCTGGCTTCTCTGTCCATGGGATTTTCCAGGCAAGAATACCGGAGTGGGTTGCCCTGCCCTCCTCCAGGGGACCTTCCTGACCCAGGGATCAAAGCTGCATCTCTTAGGTCTCCTACACTGGCAGGCGGGTTCTTTACCACTAATGCCACCTGGTAAGCCCTGAGTGATGTGTTAAAACACAAAGTTACTCCAGTTCATGGAGGCATAACCTGTGAATTCACAATCCCAAGATTATGGCAAATTCTCTGGGGATGGGAGGGGCTGCAGCCCTTGCTAAAGGCCCATCCTGTCCCTGGACACCTGAGTCCAGGAGCACTGAATGTTTTCTGCATGGCAGAGGACACATCTCTCTCTCTCTCTCTCTCTCTCTCTCTCTCTCTCTCTATATATATATATATATATATATATATATATATATATACAAAGAGACATATACACACACACACACATATACATATATATACACATATACACATATACATATACACATATACATACATACATATATACATACATATATATCCACATATATGTGTGGATATATATACATATATATACATATACATATATATATGTGTATATATATATATATATATATCTCCAGAGCAGCCCCATTCTGATAAGCCACACAAAATTAAAGGAAGAGAAACCAGATGCCCCATGAGATAGGTAAACAGAGAAAAAATTTTCCTTTCTTGGTTCTTGGGAGTTGAAGTTCGAGACAAGTGAAAACTATTAATGTCTTAGACGCATAGAGGCAGTGTAATATATTTTAATAATAATAGGAATAAGGGATAATAAGAATAAAGAGATGGAGGAAAAAGAAGAAGAGGAGGAGGAGGAAGAAGAAGAAATTTACAATCAGTTAGACTTTGACTAGAATCCCAGCCTCTCACTTCTTAGCTAAAAGACCTCAGACCAGTCACATTAGCGGCCTAAATGTTGGTTCATTCAAAGAAAACTGTCAATGTGTTCAAGGTGTGATGACAGAGTGAGTGCATCTACGCAGCACTTAGCACTGAGCCTTAAGAATGGGCCAGAAGAGTCTGTCTCCTGTCTTTCCTGCCAGCATCATTTTGGGCCAGTTTCCAAGTCTGTCTCTGTCCTTCCAAAACCCTGGCCTTATTTTAGTTTCTCAAACCTTCTAGGCTTTTTCTCATTACTGAGCATTTACCTGTAACATTTCCACTGTCTAGAAGGCCCTCTCAGTTTCCAACTCTTCTCCCGCCTGGGTGATATTTTCCAACATTTAGCTTTCACCTTTTTAAATGCAATTCTCAAATAAGCACGTTAGTCTTTCTGTATCCACAGAATAGGTGAGATTTCACAAGTGTGTTTGTTTTGTTTTTCTTAGTGCCTTGCAATTATCTATGCACTTTTTTAAAGCTGTGATTAAATATATATTTTACAGGTTATTTTTTTAACTGTTACTCTCCCATACTGAACTGAAAGCTTTATGATGGGAAAACTTATTGTCTTGTTTACCAAGTACCTCCAGCCCTCAGCACAGTGACTATACCCAGCAGTTACTGAATAAACCTCTGTGGATTAAATTAGACTTCCATTCCCTGAGTGGTGGTACATGGAAAGAAAAATCAGTGACATTACTCAGCTGGAAGGACAATGTCTGCAGAGTAAATAGGAAACATTATCTGGGTCCACACAATTTCTCATGGTCCCCCAAAGAAGGTATTGGTTTCTTCAATGTCTTTTTCCTTTTTCCTGCATGAGAGAGCCCACAGGGATGCAGACAGTCACTGTGGGACCTTTAAGGATGGGCCAGCTCTTCTGATATAGCATTTCGTTCCCTCAGCTCAGTTTTGATTAGGCTCAATGGTTTGGTAAGAACACTGTCAAAATGACCTCAGCAAAGATTCAACATGTTTGATGAACAGATACGTTCTAGAGTAGATCTTTTAATGTCAAGCTATGTTTAACAGTGAAACTTAGCTTCTCCGGTGCAAAAAGGTACCTCACGGAATGTGACAAAATCAACCATGAAGACTCATACATGTGCTGTACTTTCCATGGTTACATGAACCTTTGAAAGAGGGTTGTGTTTAATTGTTTATATATTGCTGATTCCTGAAAAAGTACCCAATGCGTGGTAGCATTTTATCTGTATTGTGAATGAACGAATGACTCAGACATAAGCTGGTAACCTACATTGTAAATATATGTTGGAAATGGATTTGTTGAGTATCTGTTAAAGATCTTTTTCATTTAACACTTACTTTGTACAATAATCTTATCAAGAAGCACCCTCTATTTACAGATAATAATACTGATAAAATCTACCTTTTATTAAACACAGTGTGAGCCAGCCCTGGATTTTGTGAAGCTGACTGTAAAGTGTAAGAAAAACAATTACAGGACTGCATGGCAGGTTTTAATGCAGAAGTTTTAGCCAGAAATTCTATATATGAGGTGACATAGGAACACATGGAATGGCACTTAAAATCTCCATGGATAAAAAGAAATTTTAGAAAATGAGTAACTTTTTCTAATCCTGAAAAAAATGAGAAGCAGATACCTAGGCAATCAGCAGCGGTTGAGATTTCCAGCAGAAAGAAACAGCTAATGTGAAGGTGTGTTGTAAATGTGGGCTTGGCACATCAAAGGAAACCAGAAAAGACTGGTGTGACTGGAAGACGCAAGGGGGTGTGAGGGATGAGACTGGGAAACAGCAAGGGCTGGGCCAGCAACGGGCCCTTAAATCTAAGGCTCAGAGGAACCATCACATGGTTTTAAGTCATTGGAAGCATAAAGAATTTTTAAAAATTCAGCTATAGTCCATAAAATGGACTGGGGCAGAGCACAACCAGAGAACTGAGAGGGCCAGGAAGAATGCGTCCCTCAGTAAAGGCTGAGAGCAGCCTGCACCAAAGAGGGTACGTGATGGCCGGGATGGGAGATGTGATACATTGTGATATATTCAGAGAGAATCAACATCTCAGGTACATGTGATTTATGGGTAAAAGATTCGAAGGTTAATACAGGGATGCAAAGAGTCTTTATGGGTCCTTTAGGGATGGGCCGGCTCTCTTGACAGAACATGACATGTTTTGTCAGCTCAATTTTTATTAGGCTCATTGATTTAGTAAGAACACAGTCCAAAAGACCCCTGTAAAGATTTGACATGATTGATAAGGTAGATATGCTCTAGAGTAGATCTTTTAATGTCAAGCCATATTTAACAGTGAAAGCTTCTCCAATGCCAAAAGGTACTTCGCAGATATTGACAAAATCAACCAGGAAGAGTTGCACTTTTTCGTGAAAGAAGGGTTGTGTTTAATTTTTTCTGTGTCTCTGGTGCCTGAAAAAGTACCGAGTACATGGTAGCATTTTGTACATATGTTGATTGAATGAATGCCCCACATGTAAGCTGGTAACCTACATTGTAGGCATATATGGGAAACAGATTTGTTGACATGTGGTTACATTTTGAGATACTCAGGAGAGAATCGACATCGCACGTGGTGGGTATCATCATGTCTGATTTATAGGTGAAAGATGCTAAGGTTGATACAGGGAAAGTCACTTGCCTTAGAGCAGAGCAAGAACTCAAAACCAGACAGACCCCCAGCTTTACCCTTTCCACCACATGACACCATCACCCCAAAGTTAGATGTCCCAGACATTTGAAGCTGTCGTCTCTGACAGAGACCATCAGTATCCACAACTCAAGTCTTCTGTGTATGGCATTCATACCACCTTCTGTTTCTTCCCCCAAATACGAGTTTTTGTGCAAAACACTTTAAATGATAAAATGCAAATTCTCTTTGAAAATCAATTTGGGAATGCTTAGCCAGAGACTTTGTTAAGTAGCTATTGATTGAAAGGAGAAAAGTTAACATGCAAATCAAATCTAGATCACCTATGTCTCTAACACAGGTAACATCATCTTCCACTGATATAGACAGGATGCAGCTGCTTGAAAAAAAAAAAAGATAAGAAAAAAGAAATCTTCTTTGTTGGCATCTCAGAAGCAAGCACCCCTCTGCTTATTTGCTTCTTCCTTTGACAAGAACAAACAAGTCTTTAAAAATATAATGAGTCAGCCCGTTTTCTCTGTGGTATATAAGTGGCTTCTAGGCCCTCCAGAAGGCCCCTGTAGAGGGTCATTACCTCTTTCAGGCCCTCTGGGAAGCATTCCGTAAATAATTGCTTCCCCATATTACATAGATACCCTGGTGTTCCAAGCATGAGCCTGGGCCAGGGAATAACTTCTAAACTGGGAGGATTTGGCTGATTAACTTTCCATTAAATGCTTCCTGACTCCATGCTGAAACTTCAGGGATCAAGCTGAGAGCTGAGAAAAAAGAAACAATCTGAATGCTTGGCTGGTAATTAACATCACCAGGTGACAAATCAATACTACCTGGCCATTCCCATAAACAATGATAATAGGGAGAACCTAGGCTTCCAGCCCAAATGCTCTTGGACATGTGTTGGTGGCTCCTGTCACTTTAATGGCAGAAAGGTGAAAGAGGGCTGGATGATTTTCTTTAGCTACAGGTGGGAGGGAGGCCTCAAGATGCAAACAGATCTTTCAAAAAGAGCGTAGGCCAAAAAAAAAAAAAAAAAGATAATCTGAAATTTGGACAAAAATGTGCATTTGAGTGAGTGATTTTTAAACTCCGGTGTGTATGAGGATTAACCAGAGAACTCATCAGAAATGCAGATTCCAGAAATCCTGTGGTGAGAGTATTTGCGGCAAGTTTCCCTAGATCGTGCAGGTGCAGGTGGGTCATAAATCATTCTTGAAGGATCACTGCTAAATATCCAAGAGTTCTGTTCATTAGGCAATTAAATTCAAACAGGGCTTCCCTGATGAATTAGCGGGTAAAGGGTCCACCCGCAATGCCGGAGACACAGGAGAGGAGACGGGTTCGATCCCTGAGTCAGGAAGAGCCCCTGGAGGAGGAAATGGCAACACACTCCAGTCTTCTCATCTGGAAAAACAATCCCACGGACAGAGGAGCCTGGCGGACTATAGTCCACGGGGTCACAATGAGTGGGATACAACTGAGAAACTGAACACACACATAAATCCAAACAACTTAAGATGCATTTAGGTCGTGACAACTTAGTAGCTCTTTGAAAAAGTGATGCATAACCACTGAAAGAATGAACTCTCTCCCTCATTAGATTACCACAAGTGATAGTGGCCAATGGGAAATGTACACTTATGGGGCGTGCCCAACTTTTCAAAGCTTGGAACCAGGTCAGACACTGCCACTCTCATTTCCTGTTCACATGGATTTTCACACAAGGCTTGCTTTTTAAACCAGCAGCTGCTGAAAACCCAGCTTCCCAAAGATATGACACCATTGAAAGAACTATAGTGATTATTGTGCAAAATGTGAAAGACTGTGAGTCATCCTTACAGTGTCTGACGAAAGTCAAATGTCACTGTTTTCCTATCGATTTAAAATGTCTTAGTGCGTCCCTTTGAGTTTGGTGTGGCACTCCAGGGTGCCTTGGCAAATACTCTGGGAATCATGGGCATGAGCAGCAGTAAAACAGAGGCGGTCAGACAGACTCAGACTCCCAGTGTCTCATTATTGGAAGAAAACAATTATACAGAGGTGTGGGAATAAGGAATTGCTTATCGTTTGGAGATGGCCTCTAGCCATATAGCTTTAAGTTTCTCAATGAGCCTAATTAGGACAATTTGTTAGTAAGTGGAATTGTTTATTTAAGTCTAAACAACTTTAAACCTAGAAATGCCTTTTATTTTTGCATATCTACTACGATGTTCGAGGAAAATAGTCAGTAAAATAAATATATTAGTTCACTGACTCTGCCCAACGAATCGATGAGGTATTATTACCCTCATTTCTCCAGCGGGGGAAGCTAGGGATCCAACTGAACAAGATACTGCCCCAATATCCTACAGGCAGTAAGGCTTGCAGGTCAGGTTTGGAACTCAGGGTCGACTGGCTCTAAAACTCGAGCTCTTTGCTCTGTAAACCAGGGCTTCACTTCTGAGAGTGAGTCCCTCAGGGGGGTCACCACCTGGGTCAACAGGTTCAGTTTGAGATGTTCAGTTTGTTCTTGCTTCTCTATTCAGTACTTATCTAACCTTGGGTCGGTAACTTCCCCTACAGCCTCATCACCCAAAGAGAGTTAGTAACTACTTCATAGTTCCTGAGAATAAACTAACATAAAGTCTTTTGTGCAGTTTCTGGAACATAAGACACATTCCATCAGTGACAGCTATTGTTACTGCTATATATAAAGGTAATATGAACAAGTATATGTTCCTTTTATGTTAAGAATTTAGAAAAAGAAGCTGTATTAAAATGTAGGCTGTGTTTTTTGTACGTTAAGTAGAAGGCCTGATTGTTCGGAAAGGTGACAATGCTTTGGAAAATAAGGTCTCTTATCGAGCCCCATCGGAGAAGGCAATGGCACCCCACTCCAGTCCTCTTGTCTGGAAAATCCCATGGATGGAGGAGCCTGGTGGGCTGCAGTCCATGGGGTCGCTAAGAGTCGGACACGACTGAGCGACTTCACTTTCACTTTTCACTTTCATGCACTGGAGAAGCAAATGGCAACCCACTCCAGAGTTCTTGCCTGGAGAATCCCAGGGACGGGGGAGCCTGGTGGGCTGCCGTCTATGGGTTTGCACAGAGTCGGACACGACTGAAGGGACTTAGCAGCAGCAGCAGCAGCTGTATTGAGCCCCATTGTAACTTTTCAGTGTCCTTTCCCAATGGCTCTGCAGTCAAGAAACTGCCTGCTAATGTAAGACACACAAGTTTGATCCCTGGGTCAGGAAGATCCCCTGAAGAAGGAGATGGCAACTCACTCCAGCATTCTTGCCTGGGAAGTCCCATGGACAGAGGAGCCTGGCGGGCTTCAGTCCATGGGATCACAAGAGTGGGACATGACTTAGCGACTGAACAACAATTACAAAGCTTTGGGTGTATATATTTTTCACCCCTTAGTACTTCACTCGCCTTTTGGTGGCAAATGGAGATTTTCACTGGCCATTATATTATTATTTAAAAACCAAATATGACTAAATGAAAGATTTCTCAAGGAGACTCCCATGTCAATCTATCACATAGAGGGCCAGTATATGTCCTTCTCCTTGTGCCTATACATCTAACTGGAGGAAAAACGGGAACGATTAAGTTTGTGCCTGTCTCCTCCCTTCCCATTAATTCCAGGTAAATGTGCATGAATTCCATGTGCGTGAATGCTATTGCTTCAGTCACGTACGACTCTTTGTGAACCCATGGACTATAGCCTGCCAGGCTCCTCTGTCCATAGGATTCTCCAGGCAAGAATACTGGAGTGCGTTGCTGTGCCTTCCTCCAGGGGATCTTCCTGACCCAAGGATCGAACCCACATCTCCTGCATTGCAGGCAGACTGTTTACCACTGAGCCACCAGGAAAGCTCAAAGGTAAATTCACACTAACATCAAATTGTTCCCCCTTGCTGTATCATTTGGGCAAATCATCAAATCCCCCAATTTATTTTGAATCAGTTCTCTTATCTTTTTATAATCTATATGAAAAATGCTCTCTATGTTATTCTAGCATTAACACAGTTCACTCAAAATCAACAGATAATTTTTAATTGATCCTTAAATATGTGTCAGGCACTGAACTATAGGAGTTAATGTGATTACAAAATACTCTACACACCAGATATGTACAGTTGTGTGTGTGAAACAGACAGAGAGACACACACACAGAGATATAGTTCCATTATACCAGGACCAAAAGAAAAGGGTTATTCTGCCTTTTCTATTTTGGAGCTTATTCTAAAACCATGACATCCTTCCTAATGCCGTCTGTGCCTTTACTGGTCCAGGGTGAACAATTTTCTTGAGACCCATTACAAGCAAAATATAGCAATTAACTTTACATTCCTCCACATTTTTAAAAAATTTTGGTTTCAGAGCATTAATCATATGTCAGCGGCTGAAGAAAAGGTGAAAAGTGAACACCCATAAAGCTCTAACATAAGTAAAGGTTAAAGAATCTAGGAAAACCTTATTTTCAAATATAATTATTATACTTAAACACACACAAAACTGATTTGCATAGATTTTTAGGGTTTATGATTGTCCTTAATATTATTCAATATTAGGTATGTTTATGAGGTATTATTCTTATTAAAGAAGTGAAAGTGAAGTCGCTCAGTCGTGTCCGGCGCTTTGTGACCCCATGGACTATAGCCCACCAGGCTCCTCTGTCCATGGGATTTTCCAGGCAAGAGTACTGGAGTGGGTTCCCATTTCCTTCTCCAGTTCTTATTAAAGCCTGTTATAATCTCTGACTTGAAATACAGATATAAACAGTAATAGATATATATACACAGATCTAGGTATCCACTTATGTCCACCTGCTCTCCTCTTCACACGCTGAGATTTCCTGGGTGTTTTAATCACGCTCTTGTGTCAGTTTCTAAAGAAAGAAAAGGCGAGGAAAACAGTGCTTTTTCATTGTTTTCCCCTTTCATTTTCTGATCTCAATCACTGAAGCTTGGGGTTACCATGAAATACTTATTTATTTATTCATTTGTATATATATATATTTTTTAATTGAAGGTGGTTTATGCAGGGTGGGGAAAGAAAGAGCAGAGGTATTGATTGTGTTTTGGTGATTTTAACTCCAGTTCCCTTTTGACTATAAGTGAAGGCTCACAGTGAGCTGAGAAGATGAGAGACATGATTCTCATTTATGTTACAGGGTTCACTGTTTAACATTTACTTGGCTGTGTTTATAGCTCTGTGGATGAATGGGTGAGTGGTTAACAAAGTAGATATAGGATTGAAAACATATTCCCGTGGCACATTAAAACCAGAGAAGATGAGAACACTTAATTACTGGCACTGCTTAAACAGGTGAGTATGATAGTCTCTAAATATAATGATCATGTTAATAAAAGTCAGTGCCTTCAGCCCCTGTTATGTGTCTGACATGGTGTTTGGGGTGGAGGTGAGGGATAAGGGAGGTCAGTCATAAACAAGAAAGATTCACTCAGTGTCTTGGAGTTTATAGCATCATTAGTTCCATGCAGTCCTCACAGCAGCCTTTTTGAAGTAGGTCTTATCAGCTCTGTTTTATAAATGTGCAAACCAAGTTTCAGAGAGGGACGTGACTTGTCCCTAATAGGTAGGAAGCATTGGAGTCAGAATCTAAAGTCAAGTCTTTCTGACTCCAAAATTCAGTCTTTTTCCATACACTGGGCTGCCTCCTACCCCAGGTACATTGATGATACAGAACTAATTAATTAAATAATATACTCAATATTTTTTGTTCGACACAGACTGGTTTCATAGATAGTTTTATACTCTCTGGCTAAGTAATGATGATTTTAGTTCTGAATACATTGTAACACATATGGTAAGGATTATCACTCATTAAACCTAACAGTGTTTTCACAAACCACAGGACTCCATCTAAATTTTCAGATCAAAATTTAGCCATATTACCATAGGTTGACCATAGTAATGATAATGCTAGAACACGTTCCATTTACATCCCCATTTCAAATGATAAATGGCTCATAACTATCCTTTCCAAATTTCAGTACTCTGGTCAACCATCTCACCATCACCTGAACTTATTAAAAAATAGATTCCATACTCTATTGAATCTGGGGGGGGGGACTAGGAAATCTATAATTTCAAGCCATTTTGTCTAAGTCACTTCAGTCTATAATAAGTATGGGAACTGCTCCACTACAGATGGAGTAAGAAGTAGAATCTCATCTGTTTTATTGCTAAAAACAGAATTGTTGAAAGCTCAAAATCACATTAAAAATAGTAGCAAATCCAGCCCTTTTCTCTAAGTGAGGAGTGGACTCCCAACCACCACTGCTGAAACAAACAAGAGGACAGACAAAGGCTGATGCAATCAATTGACTGTATTTCAGAACCAGAGAGAGTCCTAGACTATAGTTGATTCACTAAAGCTTTGCTTCTGTTGCTCTCCCTGATCCATTGTTGCCATAGAAAGTAGGTTTTAAAAAAAAAAAAAAAAATTAGGCCTCCTGGACCATTGAGGAAAGGCAACTTCAATCATTTGATGCCGAGCTCAGCGCTGTCTACATGTGCCAACTTTTCTTTCAATCCTCAACTCGGCCTTCCTCTAAGCTTGGTTCCCCAGAAGTTATATCAGATGTAGTTTCCATATTCTTCCCTCCATGCTAAAGCAAAAAAAAAAAAAAAAAAAGCCTTCTACTTCTTTTCTTAGAGAAGAGAGTTCGATTCATTTCCAATAGGACAGAAAACCCTAGAGCAAAAAATACCCATTTGTGAAAGGTATCTCCCTACTCTACCCTCTCTCTGGACACATTTCATTGTTTATCATTCATCGTAGAAAGTCAATTACATTCCTTTCTTGCCAACCGAGTCTGATTAGCTTAAAAAAAAAATAAGCCAAGACTTTAAAAACACAAAAGATACTGTTTCCTGAGAGGGTCAGTCATTCAAGGTCTCAGATGCAATTCACTCTTCCTAGGGCCACCAAATGAATCTCTGAGTCTTATTAAAAACAGTAAAACTGAAACAGAAATTAATGCTAGAACTTTATAACCTGGTTATAACTACTCATATTCTTTATTATCCACATAATTGCTGTTGCTTGTCACTAAGTTGTGTCAGACTCTTTGCAATCCCATGGGCTGTAGCCCACTAGGCTCCTCTGTCCATGGAGTTTTCCAGCCAAGAATACTGGAGTGGGTTTCCATTTCCTTCTTCAGGGCATCTTCCCAACCCAAGGATCAAACTCACATCTCCTGCACTGGCAGCAGATTCTTTACCACTGAGCCACCAGGCAGGACTATCCACATCATCGCCATTATTTTTTTCAGTTACCATGTTCCCTATCTCACAATGAAATATAGTAGTAAAAGTTGCTTCATTAGAATGTACACCAATTCCTTCCTAAGTTGTTGCCCTAAAATATCAAGAGAAATTATAGCGGTCTGCATTACAAATGTTTAGAGTGCTGCATGCACACCTTTCCAGCTCGTGTTAGTAATCTAAACCAGTTTCTACAAACCAGTTTCTCTACTTCATAGAACACAAATTCTGGACAATGACAAGCTTTATACATGCTAAACAGAGATTCTTTCATCAAGAGTTTTAGGAAATAACTGAAACAATAAATCTTTTTACTATGAGTTCAACACAGCACTGTGAATCTACAGAAGATAACTTATCGGAGTTTTCCTCAGGCTAAACTCATGGAACCATTTTGCCACATAACATTTTAAATAGCTGACATTCTAGAAAATTTACCGCAGGAAATGCCAATTATGGCCAACTTCTGTTAATGATCATTCTATCAACAAATAGTGTTGAAAAGCATCAATGTTCTCAGCACTCCTCAGGAAAACAGGGTGGGAATGGAGAGCTGACTAGGAATTAAAGGGAAGAAAAGCAAATTACATTTTCTACTTGTCACACACAATGATAGGATAACTTTAATAACTCCTGGGCTTCCCAGGTCGCCCTAGTGGTAAAGAACCCGCCTGCCAACAGGAAACATAAGAGACACGGGTTCGACCCCTTGGTCAGGAAGATCCCCTGGAAGAGGGCATGGCGACCCCCTCCAGAATTCTTGCCTGGAGAATCGCCACGGACAGAGGAGCCTGGGAAGCTACAGTCCATAGAGTTGCACAGAGTCGGACGTGACTGAAGCGACTTAACCTGCAGGTAACTAACTACCTTACATGCCTTTCATTCAGTCCTTTGAAATGTTTCCTGAACTCCTGCCACTGCAGCAGAGCACGCAGACCGTAAAGTCCTTCAACGACCTTCTTTTCTTGCATTGAAAAAGTTTAAAACTTTTTATCTATGAGCACATAAATATAAATGTATAGAAATGCAAATGTGCAATCATATGTATTGGGACGGCATTTAATCAATTAATTAATATTTTCAGACTATTTTTTTTTCCCCAGAAGCTTTAGGGTCCCCACAAAACTGAGGGGAAGATAGAGATTTCCCATACCCTACCCCCTCATTTATATTTATATGTATATATAATATATATATATATTATATATATATATAGCCTCCACCATTATCCATAGTCCACCTACCTTGACACATCATAATCACACAGAGTCCTAGTT
Organism: Okapia johnstoni; assembly: GCA_024291935.2. Lineage (NCBI taxonomy): Eukaryota > Metazoa > Chordata > Mammalia > Artiodactyla > Giraffidae > Okapia > Okapia johnstoni. Next base: position 8,128,058 of record CM044325.1, on the reverse strand, counting down.
TATATTTGGTTTACTCTTGGTATTGTACATTCTGTGTGTTTGGAAAATATATAATGTCATACATTTACTATTATAGTACACAGTTTCACTGCCTTAGAAGTCCTGTGTGTTCTCTTTATCTTCTTTCCACTCACCTCACCCCACCTCTGACAACCACTGATCTTTTTACCGTCATATAGTTGGAATCACACAATATGTAGCTATTTCAGATTGGCTTATTTCGCTTAGTAAGATGTATGTAAAGTTATCTGTGTCTTTTCATGGCTTGATAGCTAATTTCTCTTTAATGTTGAATAATATTGCATTGTCTGGATGTACAACAGTTTATTTATCCATTCACCTCCAGAAGAAAATATAATTGGTAATTATAAGTAAAGCTGCTATAAACATTCACAAGCATCTTTTCATTACGTTTATTTGCCACCTGTTTGTCTTCCTTGGTGACATGACTGCTAAAAGCTTTTGTATCATTTTTAGTATTTTTTGTTTGTTTTCTTATTGTTAAATTTTAACTGTACTTTGTATATTTTGGCTAAGAGTGATTTATCAGATGTGCCTTTTGCAAATATTTTCTCCCAGTCTGTGACTTGTCATCATTCTTTTGATATTATCTTTCACAGAGCATATATTTTTAATACAAATAAAGTCCTACTTATCAATTAGGTCTTCCCCAGGTGGCTCAGAGGGACTTCCCTGTGGCTCAGATGGTAAGAAATCTGCCTGCAGTGTGGGAGACCTGAGTTCAATCTCTGGGTTTGAAAGATCTCCTGGAGTAGGAAATGGCAACATACTTCAGTATTCTTGCCTGGAAAACTCCATGGACAGAGAAGCCTGGTGGGTTACAGTCCATGGAGTCACAAAGAGCCCGACACGACTGAGCAACTAGCACAATGCAGTTATCAATTATTTATCACGTGCATTGCGGCTTTGGTGTTGTATCTAAAAAGGGGCCACTATACCCAAGGTGATCTCAGTTTTCTCCTATGTCACCTTTCAGGATTTTTACAGTTTGTATCTTACATTGAGTTTTATGATGCATTTTGAGTTAATTTTTGTGAAGGGTATATAATTTGTATCTAGATGCTTTTCTTTATTTTTTGCACGCAGGTGTCCAGTGCCCTGTGTCGAGAAGGCTGCATTTGCTCTATTGTGTTACCTTTGCTCCTTTATAAAAGACCAGTTACCTGTATTTCTGTGAGTCTATTTTGGGACTTTCTCTTCTGTTTTATTTATCCATTTGGTTATTGTTTGGCCGATACTGCATCTTGATTATTATAGTTTTATAGTAAGTCCTGAATTTAAGTAGTATCAGTCCTCTTAACTTTGTCCTTCTCCTTCAGTATTGTGTTGGGTGACTGTGCTTTTAGCACAGTAATTTTTCCCTTGCTGATGGACTTTTTTCAATCTCCTCTGCACATGTCACCTACCGGCTCAACCACACATACCGCATGTTAACAGCCTTACATGTTTTCTACCACAGCTTTCTCCATCATCATATGATCACTTAACACAAGCATATACATATTTCATCAATTCTAAGATGCATCTTTGTCATATTTTAATGTCTCTGAAATTAAGATACATTTGATGATTGCTGCAGAACACCCAAATGGTAACATTTGCTACTATCTATTACTGGCACATATGTATCTAAAGAATGAGGATTTGGGTCTCAGAAAAAAAAACAAACCTGTAGTCAATGCTGGAGTTCTTATTTTTAAAATGCTAATAATCTTGATTGCAGAGGAAGACATTGGTGGAAACCCAAATATCTATGACTGTATTTTGGAAGGGACTCAAAAGAATTATACTGTGGATGTGACATTTTTGTAAAACTGATCAATTTGCTTTGCTTACATGCTCCTTTTTATGTATAGCAAAGTTATATAAGACAAGCATTGATATTTAGTTAATTCTAAAATGTCTCTTTAAATGAAAGTTAAACTTCTAAGTGATAAAAATGTCTTCCGTCAGAGTTTAAGCTCAGGACTCTTTTCCCTTACATTATATGAAATGATGGTGTGTTTCATAATCAGTAGTACTTCAGGTTCAGTAAAATATAGTACTTAAACACATATACATAAAGCTTTTCATTTTTTATATAAAGAGAAACATATTTTATACAATTTATTATTTTGTTTGTCTCACTCAGTGATAGCTTATAAAAATTTCTCCAAATCCAAGAGGCACATTTCAAATTCATTCACTTTATTGGCTAAATAATATTCCACAGTGACTAGGAATGTCATTTTGAGGAATATTTGCTTGTTTTTATACAATCTAACCTTCGATGCCTGGCCTGTCATTCCCAGATCAGTACATGCTTTTTCACTGACTGTCTAAATATTAACATTCTACTTTTTATCCCTTGTGTACCTTAGGAAAATCCACTTAGCGTCAGTGGCTTTTGTCACTAATCTAGGCATTGCACACAATTTTGACTAATGGCAAACCTAAAGACCAGCATACATTCCTGACAACACAGTGGGAATCAGAGGCCTTTTGCATCAAATCCTAGGATTCAAATATTGAAACCTAGATCATGCTGCCTCGGTGGGGTAGTCCAAAATTCAGTACTACTGTCTCCTGTAAAATCTGACCAATAGGATCCTTGACAATATTCATATCCTCATAACCAGGCAATCACATACTCTAGTTTGCCTAGAACAGTCGAAGTTTTGTCTGTGGCCCCAGGATAATTTTATAATAAAGTCGCCTTCAGTCTCAAAATCATCTCATGGTCATGCTCTTCAGAAGAGGCAAGGGCAGCCTGACAGGTCCACCTGGTGGTGCAGAGCTGATTCAGCTTTCCACTGATGAGGCTCATGGGGTTATGAGTGCAGAGCTGGAGGGGAAAGACCCTGGGGCCAAGAAACTGCCACCTCTGCTGTCAGTCATTCACTAGAGCTGTGTTATCTGGGAAAAGTGAATGTGCTAAAGTTTGAAAATTTTCCTAGTCAAAATGGCCTGCATGACGAAGCGAAGACAGAGACGACTTAGAGATAGGTCTACAGTTCCTGTCCTCTGAAGAAAAGACTCCAGGATGGTAGACCTGACATCCTGCTGAGATTGTGTGTCTCAGAGACATTGTGATGCCAAGACCCCTCACACCCAAGCTTCAGTGAGCAGACCTCACAGATCACAGAGGAAACTCAGAAAGATTCAAATCAGCTTCGGTTTCAACTCTTTCCATCATATTATTACATTCAGAAAACCAACAAGCTGGTTTAAGTCAGTAAAGCAAATATTTTACTACCTGGGGTCATATAACTATCATATAAATATATTGTTGTTGTTCTTCAGTCACCCAGTCATATCTGACTCTTTAGGACCCCATGGACTGCAGCACGCCAAGCCTCCCTGTCCTTCACCATCTCCCAAAATTTGCCCAAGTTCATGTCTATTGTATCGGTGATGCCATCCAGCCATCTCATCCTCTGATGCCCTCTCTTCCTTCTGCCCTCAATCTTTCCCAGCATCAGGGACTTTTCCACTGAGTCGGCTGTTCCCATTAGATGACCAAAATACTAGATATAAAATACATATATATCATATGTATATACATGGGTTTCCCTGGTGGCTCAGATGGTAAAAAATCTGCCTGAAATGTGGGACACCAGGGTTTGATCCTTGGGTCAGAAAGATCCCCTGGAGAAGGAAATGGCAACCCACTCCAATATTCTTGCCTGGGAAATCCTGTGGACAGAGGAACTTGTTGGTCTAAAGTCCGTGGGGTCGCAAATGATTCCGACACAATTTAGTGACTAAGCAACAATAATAACAAGTAAGTTCAATCTAGCTTTTATTACTTCCCTACACTATATATAAAAACAATTCTATGTAAGTTTTCCAGTAACAGTTCTAACTGAGGTCTCAGCTTACAGTCTACATCAACTGCTAAGTTCGTGAAGGAAGAAATAATTCAGGGTGATTCCAGCCTGATTCCTCATCTGTCACCAACTACATAAAACTGATTAAGAACCACTTGGCAGAGCACAGTCAATTCCCAGAATCATGAAAAATTAATGAAGAAATCACCATTGTTGCTTTAAGCCTCAGAGTTTTGGGGTGCTCCTTTGCATGGTAGTAGATAGATGAAAATACACACACACACACACACACACACACACACACACACATACACACACACACACACACACACACACACACAAGCATAGTCTAGAAGAAAGACTGCATTATGGAGGAAGAAGTAGATGCCAGACCAGAGTAGTGTGTAGTTGTTTATAAATTCAAGTAATTCATTCACTAGGCATTTTATCGAATCTACAAAAGGCCAGGTCATAGACACTGAAGAGAGAATCATGAGTAGTGAATAGTTTCTGCCCCAGGGGAAGTCAGAACTTAAGGAAGAGGAAAGGCATTATCTATAGCAAATGACACATGCCCTCCAGAAAAGGCTGTGGGAGCATGAAAGAGGAAATCACAAATTCTGAATAGAGACAAGGAAAGGAAAAAATTTTCAAAACAAAAAGGGGAGTGCATTCTGGAAAGTGGAAAATAAAAAATAAAACCTTCTGATAAAAAGTAGAAAAGAATAAAATAGAGAAGTGTTAAACTGCGTGACTGATTTAGGGGCTGCAAGAAGTCAGATATGGCTTGAGTATAAGGGACAAGCAGGCGTAATGAGAAATAGTGGAGGATGAAGTGAACAACATTTTAAAAGGAGTTTGGGCTGATCTGTAGGCTGAAAGAAGATAGTCACTGAGATGAAGAAATGCCTAACTCACTGACCAAAGACCAAGAAGACAATCCTGATGGCTTCAGAGTTTTTGCAGAAGAATCAGAAAAGTTGATTAGCATCAATCAACGCAAACAGCATCACTACAGTTTACACATCTTCCTTAGAAAGTAATAGGCTGTCACACTAAGGATTCTCTGGGAAGGTATCAGTCACTCAAGTTCAATCCTAACAAGCACTTGAGTTTATTAAATAAAAGTAACTTCTGTTACATATCAGTGTCCTTTCTAATTTTCCTCTCCTGTCTCCATATTCTTCTTTACTACTATACTCACCACTTCTAACTGAAGAGAATCATTATTTATATATCCTCACATACCGGGAAAAATTTCATTTCAAAACTGAATGAAGTGATCATTACAAATGAAAATGAAATTGCTAACAAGTGAAGGCATCAGTGTATGGCTATAACTCAATCACCACATTGAGACGTGGAGACACAGTTCTAAAAGCACCCAAATTATCTTATTTCTCTGATGAAGGTATTGCATTTGCTAAATGCTAAGTTGCTTCATTCGCATCTGACTCTTTGTGACCCTATGGACCATAGCCCAGGCTCTTCTGTCCATGAGATTCTCCAGCCAAGAATACTGGGGGTTGAAGTGCCCTTCTCCAAAGGGTATTAGGTTGGTGCTAAAGTAATTGCGGTTTTGTATTGTTGAATTTTGTTACATGATATTAGAATACTGGGGCTTCCCAGGTGGTGGTATTTGTAAGAGATGTGGGTTTGATCCCTGGGTCAGGAAGATGCCCTAGAAGAGTGCATGTCAACCAATTCCAGTTTTCTTACCTGGAGAATCCCATGGATGGAGGAGTTTGGCAGGCTACAGTCTATAGGGCTGCAAAGAGTTGGACATGACTGAAGCGACATAGCATGCATGCATACACTGGAATACATTCTTACATAAATGTAGTTATATTATACATCATTTTAATCATTTATTATTATACATCATCTCTCAATCAGATTGTGATGTAACCAGAGATGACCAGCTCAGTGGTTGGGCTGAGAAGCTCCAAAGCACCTCCCCAAACCAAACCTGCACTAGAAGAAGGTCATGGTCACTGTTCGGTGGTCTGCTGCTGGTCTGATCCACTACAGTTTTTGGAATCCTGGTGAAACCATTACATCTGAGAAGTACGCTCAGCAAATTGTTGAGATGCACAGAAAACTGCAATGACCAGTCGGCATGGTCAACAGAAGAGGCCCAATTCTTCTCCAGCTGTGCCTGACCACACTTCGCTCAACCAATACTGCAAAAGTTGAGTGAATCTGGCTACTAAGTTTTGTCTCATTCACCATATTCACCTGACCTCTCGTCAACTGACTACCACTTTTTCATGCATCCTGACCACTTTTTGCAGGGAAAATGCAAGAGGCAGAAAATGCTTTCCAAGAGTTTGTCAAATCCTGAAGCATGGATTTTTACACTACAGGAATAAACAAACTTATGTCTTGTTGGCAACAATATGTTGATTGCAATGGCTCCCATTTTGATTAATAAAGTTGTGTTTGAGCCTAGTTATTATGATTTAAAATTCATGGTCCAAAACTGCAGTTACTTTTTCACCAGCCTAACAGTACTCTTGATCATCCTTCCTGGCAGCTTTCTCCCATTGGAACTCAAAACTTGTCCTAATCCTCTTGGGTTATACTGCTCAGCTCTTTTTAATATCAGCTAAAACTTCATGGACCAGTAGTAAGAAATAGGGGCACAACCTCCAAATAAACAAATGATCTTTTTGAAGAGTAACTAGAAAGGTGATAAATGCACCCCCACCCACCTCGATGCATTAGAAATGAATTACATTGAATGTAAAATACTATAACTAACATACTTTATATTCATAGTTATTGTTAATAATAATAATATTATTATCAATACTAATAATAGCTAACTCTCATTAAGCACTGAGGTCTAGAAAAAGATCTTAGCATTTTATATCAGTTCATTGATTTAATCCTCACTGGAGCACTATGGTCCAGGTGGTGCTGGTGGTAAAGAACCTGCCTGCCAATGCAGGTGACATAAGAGACATGGGTCCAATCCCTGGGCTGGGAAACTTCCTGGAGAAAGAAATGACAACCCACTTCAGTATTCTTACCTGAAGAATCCCGGATAGAGGAGCCTCGTGGGCTACAGTTCACAGGGTCATGAAAAGTTGGACCTGACTAAAACGACTTAGCACGTGGCACATAGCACTATGAGATAGTTCTCTTTCACTTGGGATGCTTGTTCTTGGAACCCAGCCACCAAGTTGTGAGGAAGTTCAGGCCACATGCAATGTCACACATGAATGTTACAGCCAACTACTCCAGATAAGTCCACAGCAAGCAACCAGAATTGCTGCCAGGCATGTGTACAAACAGGCCTTGAGGTGATATGAGCCTCTGAGGCTTCCAGCTGAGGTCCTAAAACCCTGGAGAGAAGATAAGCAGCCATGCTGTGCTCTGCCTTAATTCTCGATCCACAGAAACTGGGAGAGAGTTTAATGCAATCTGTTATGGAGAAATAGATAACTAATAGTTTAAAAATGCAACTAATGCAACCCACATTACAGGTGAGGAAACCCTGCTGTAACTATCTGTCGAAATATCTGTGTCCTCCAGTAAGTTCCCTTGTCACAGCGTTTACTGCTTGAAGCACTGGTCCTGGCACTAATGCACAGCAGTGAATGTTTGCTTAATGAAAAGATAACGAAAACCATAGAGGGAGAGTAGAGAGAGCCATTCTCCTAAGTGTACTTTCCCTCTTTAACCAATTCCCCTGGAGAACAGTCAGTGCTCACATAGGCAGGCAGACCTAAATTGTTCATTTATTACAAAGAATGAGACCTGTGAAAACTACATAAAGCAGGTGAATTACAATCTGGAACTGATTTAAGAGTCATTTTTGCAGGAAGATTGTCAAGCAAAAGTACCTTTTTTACCGAATACTGAGACAGAATGCTCTTCTTTCCTGACATTACGTTTCTCAATGCTACTCAACCAATTGATGGTAATGCCACCTAGTGATGAAAGAACCCAGCGAGCCCAGAATCCTTCCTATCTTTAAACTTTCATCTACTGTCACATCAGTGCCTTCTCAGATCCTGTTCCCTACTCCCTGGTTCCAAGTGAACAAGCAGAAAAACACACATAAGCCCACAGAGACTCTCGCAGCCCTCTTCTTCTGTCCGTGTACTTCCCTTCCCTGGCTTCTGTGTGGGCTTTGCAACTACTGGTCTACCCTCTGTGACGTTCTGCAGCAGGAGTCTGCTCTTGCGCTATTAAGGTCATTTGCCAAAAGTGGTTGGGAGTTCACGCTATGTTATGGGTTGACCCTAAGTTAATGACTAATGGGTCTAAGCCGATGAAAGCTCAGCTCCTTCTCTTGAAGTTGGAACAAATTCTTAAGTATCATTCACTCTTAAGGATACACCTGAGGTCAGGATTTGAGATCTTCTTTTCTGTCCAACTGCCCCCACTATCTTAAAGGCTTTTCCTAGGTGCACATCTTTAATAAATCAACTGTTCATAAATCCTCATCTCAGGATCTGCTTTTGGAGAACTAACCCCAAGGCAAAGAGCATTAACAGCTTTGTTAAGGAGGAGTAGGCATGCTATTAACAGTCAATCACAAGGCAAGGCACTGTTTTAACTCCTGAGCTATTTAACTTCCTAACTACATCCAAATTTCCCCCAGGGGACTGAGACAATGCAGAGAAAAGAGAGATAATCAGGTACAACAAAAATGTGAGAAATAATAGTGACTTTATAATTTTCACTGTCATCTTAGGTACAGCTTTATGATATTGTGCTAAGTTGCTTCAGTCGTGTCTGACTTTCTGCAACTCCATGGACTGCAGCCCACCAGGCTCCTCTGTCTACGGGATTCTCCAAGCAAAAATACTGAAGTGGTTTCTCCAGTATTTTCCTTCTCCAGGGGCTTCCCGACCCAGGGATCAAATCCTCATCTCTTACCTATCCTGCATTGGCAGGCAGGTTCTTTACCACTAGCGCCACCTGGGAAGCCCATATCATATGCCCAACCTTTATGATATTAAGGTTGGTGTGAATGTAATTGCAGTTTTGCATTGATGAAATTTGTCATTTGATATTGGAATATATTCTTAAATAAATGTGGCTATGTTATACATCATTTTAACGTGCATTTCTCACTCTATATTTTTACTAAGACTTATTACTTGCTGTGTATTTTATATTTATCTTAGACTATGAAAGTGATGTTAGACAAATCAAATTTGAGTGATTTTCTTATTCAAATTCAAAATAGGTCATAAAGCAGTGGAGATAATTTGCAACATCAACAAGGCATTTGGCCCAGGAACTGCTAGTGAACATACAGTGCAGTGGCAGTTTAAGAAGTTTTGTAAAGGAGAAGAGAGCCTTGAAGATGAGGAGTGCAGTGGCTGGCCATCAGAAGTTAAAAGTGACCAGTTGAGAGCACCACTGAAGCTGATCCTCTTACAACTACATGAGAAGTTGGCAAAGAACTCAGTGTTGACCATTCTACCGTCTTCTGGCATTTAAAGCAAATTGGAAAGGTGAAAAGGATCAATCAGTGGATGCCTCATGAGCTGATCGAAAAATCAAACCAATTTTTGTTTTGAAGTGTCATCTTCTCTTATTCTATGCAACAACAAGGAACCACTTCTCAATCAGATTTTGATGTACAATGCCAAGTGGATTTTATACAACAACTGGCAATGACCAGCTCAGTGGCTGGACTGAGAAGAAGCTCCAAAGCACTTCCCAAAGCCAAAATTGCACCCAAAAAAGGTCATGGTCACTGTTTGGTGGCCTGCTGCCAGCATGATCCACTACAGTTTTCTGAATCTCGGTGAAACCATTACAACTGAGAAGTATGTTCATCAAACAGACGAGATACACAAAAACTGCAACACCTACAGCTGGTATTGGTCAACAGAATGGGCCCAATTCTTCTCCATGGCAATGCTTGACTGCACAACCAATGAGTCAAAAGTTGAGCAAATTGGACTATGAAGTTTTGCCCCACCAACCATATTCATCTGACCTCTCACCAACCAACTAACCACTTCTTCAAGTATCTTGACAAATTTTTGCAGGGAAAATGTTTCTACAACCAGCAGGAAGCAGAAAATGCTTTCTAAGAGTTCACTGAATCCCAAAGATGGATTTTTATGCTACAAGAATAAGCAAACATTTCTCATTGGCAAAAATGTGTTGATTGTAATGGTTCCTATTTTGATTAATAAAGATGTGTTTCAGCTTAGTTATAATGATTTAAAATTCACTGTCTGATACTGCAATTAAGTTTGTACCAACCAAATAGCTCAAGCATTCAGGTGTATCAAATTATACATATATGTGTAAATTATACATAATAGTGCAACATATATTTATAATGCATATAATACATTAGAGATTAGAATATAGGAAAATCTATGCAGGTAAAGAATAAGTGCCAATTCTATAACAAGCTAGACCCTTTGCTAATGATGCTGATCTTGTGCTCAAAGGACTGAATAAGGACAGAGAAAAATTAACTGTGACCACAAGGTTCGCCCATCCAACAGATGCAGACATACATCTGTGTTAAAGTCAACTATTGCAAACTGTAGGACATACATAGTATAAAACCACATTCAATCTGGGTAACTATTCAAGACAGTCTTGTTTTAAGTAGAATCTGGATGTTCTGCAGAGTGCCACACTGGGGTTTTAAGCAGCAACACATGGTATTAAATAGGAATCGGAATTTTCAAAATACACTGATTACTGTGAGGGTGACTGTAATCAAGATATGAGTCCCTGGAAAAGAAGCTATTATGAACTAGATGGGGGATTCAGATTCAAGCTAGCTTCCAGATTGTTGAACAGAAATAAGTCAGGCAAAGACTTAAGGATAGTGGCCAATTTTGCAGCACAATGAAGTGCGTAAAAAGACTGCAGTGCTGTTACTGTGTAAGGGGTTGGTATAGTGAACTTCTCTCTGCTTTCACCCAGATATCAGAGAAAGAGTTTTAAAGTATTTACAGATCCTACTGTTCATGAGGAGCAGGCGGGAGCGCCCAGCCGTACATCATTCTAATGGGTGCTGGGATGATGGTGATGGTCATCATCATTTTCTCCTTCCCCTTCTCACTTCCTCCCTCCTCTTCTCCCGCTCTCCCCTTCCCCCCTCTTCTCCTCTTCCTCCCCTTCTGCTCCCTTCTGCTCCTCTCCCACTCCTCCTCCTTCTTCATTCTGATTTCTAGCAGCAGCATTTATTGAAATGATTACCATGTGCCTGGTACTACTGCAAATCATATGAATATAATCACTCAATCTTTACAACAGCCATATGAGAAAGATATTATAAAGTTCCCAGTTCACAAATTATACAACTGAAACATAGAGGACATATATAATTTGTCCACGTCTCCGATACAGTAATGGTAGAGCCAGGAGTTGAATCCAGGTAAGGCATCAAAGACCACACTCAAGGAAAATGCATTTTGATGGGTAATGACTGCTATACAGGCAATTAAGGTCACTCCGTGGTTCTATCTGAATTAGTTTGTTAATAATAGTTTCTTGAAGGAAGTAAAAATGTATTTATAATCAAAATATTTAATGATTTGAGTTTTCATTCTACAGATTTACATTCTTCAACAAATTATATATATATAAACTTTCAAGAGAGCCAATATAGAAAACATCTCTTAAATTTGTTAAGGGTAGAAAACCCAACAAAATTTCTAGTCAAAATCTTGTTTTCCAGAATGGCTTCCAGAGAGTTTATAAACTTTATCTTCTCAGTGATAAAAGATCATACCAGCATAAAATATAAACTATATACATATACATATAACCATTTGTGTGGGTGTGCACACACATACACACTTATGTTTTAGTTTCAAGAATACCTTATGGGATAAAAACTCACTTCAACATTACATAACTCAAAAAACAAAGAAGTTAATTCAGGAGTCACTGATTTTTGAATCTAAACACTTTTATACTAGAATAATCAATTCTCAGGGAACTAACGTCATCAATCATCCAAAATAAATATGAATGATCTCCATATAAAGATCATAAATGCTAGAAATAGTTGTTACATATTTAACACAGGTAGGAATTTTAGTTGGGGGTTATATGAATGAAATTCATTTAAATTTTGCATTCAAATGTCTCTTGAATTGGCATTTAATAGAAATTATAAATTTAACTTGTATACACAGGCAAATTATGCAATCCAAGTTTAAATTAATTTTCATTAATAAATACAATATAGTACACTGAGAACATCCAAATGCATTCAACTGCATTTGATTTAGCAACTAAAATCCATCTGAAATAAGCAGTAATTTGCTATCTGCAATATTAATTCTAAATTCAAATGATATACTAATTATAGACTTTTCAGAGAGCTAATTATTTCAGTTTGAAATACGGAATTGCTTTCATTTTTAAACACTTATTTAACTTTGAGCATTACACACTTGAAACTTGGATATTTCTCCATTTGTGTGATGAACCTCTATAATTTTGTGGGTCAAAGACCGTAAATTAATATATGCACTTCAACCATAAGTGCTTGACTGAAGTCACTGATGGAAAATGGTTAAACAAAGAGGCTATCTAGACCCATTTCATGTCTACTACAAAATTCTAGGTTCTCTGAAGTAAGAAACTTTGCCATCATTAACTTATTGGGCCTATCAGAACCTGCTACATAATAGGTATTCAGCATATGTGATGCATGAAACCACAGACATAATGCCTTGGGGTCTTGGATATTATTCATTAATACACATTTTCTACCTGTAACGTTTGTTAGTCACTCTACAATAAAACATACATCTTGGTAGTGGGATGAGGAGAGCTGGAATATACTGTATTAAATATGGTGACAAAGTGAATATAAAATGAATAATGCCTAGACCATATATAAAGCTGAAACTCTGGCCCACAGTCAGCAACCGTGCCAGGAAACCAGACTCCTTATCTACAAGTCAGATTTGTAAGGTCAGATTATCTCTGGCAAAAAACAACAACAATAAACCAGGAAGCCAAGCAATAACCCCTGTAACAATCATAATTGGCTTTAAAAATGGCTAAGATGTGACTAATAACTGACAGCTTCCCTAATTTTGCCCCCGCTTCCAACTTAGGACCAACCAGGGAAAAGCCAATCCCATAAAGCATCCTACTTCTACTTAGCCTGAGATAGCTTCCCCATGCCAAAAGCCTCCTTTCAAAGCATATTTGAAGCCTTCTCCATGTTTAACTATTAAGCTTTTCCACCCCTCTGTCTGTCTTTGAGTCTCTACTAACACAAGTGACAATGGCCATTTCCCTTGCTATAATAAGCTCTGAATAAACCACCTTTGTTTGTTATCATTTAGGTGGTCTCTTTTTTCCACAACAGAAAATTTTGAACAGTAGGCTAATGGATAATTTTTCTTCTTTGTGCTTTTTCTGTGTATTACATATAGTCTAGGGAGATAGTGAACTTCCATAATCAGAAAATGTAAATGCTATTCAGCCAGACAGAGAAAATATACCTTTAATATTGACATCTCTATATATTCTGGATATATGTATGTGTGCTTAGAAAGGGGTAACAGGTCAGGAGACATCAAGAAGAAAGGCTTGGCTAGATGATGTATTATGAATCCTCAATTGGAATATTTATTACCTTCCTTAGCAGAAGCCACTTTGAAATGCTGCATGTAACAATTATGTAGTTTTCTTTCTAACTCAAGAACAAACAACCCAAATTTATTATCTTACAACTCTTGACATCCAAGGTTAGAAATGTCCTTTGCAAAGAACTGTTCATTTTGGCAACGAATTGCTGATGATCAGAAGACACTACTAACATTACTTTCAGTGCATGGAAATGATACAGATACTTAAAGCATTTCAACCTTTTATTTCCCTGAGAACTTATCTTGTTAACCACCCTTTGCCCAGAATAGATTACCCAGCATTAAAGTGCTATGGAAGGAAAAATATCCAGCTATTCATGAGTAACTAAGAGGTGACAAATATGAAATATTTTACATGTATCCTATCATTTCATTCCATAAGCATTCAATATTGCAAGTACTATATTTCACCCCATTTTCAAATTAAGAACTTGAGACCTAAATGCATAAGTTGTCTGTCCAAGGTACAATGTTTACTACTGACAACTCAGATACTTTTACCCCAGAGCTTATGCTTTTAACCATTAACTACAATCTCCCTCTACCAACCCTCAAAAGAAGATGCACATATGCACCTACATACCTGACAATAAAATATGGGTCAAACACAAATAAGAAGAGTAAGTTTATCATATTTTCTTTTTTAGAAACTACCAGGCTTCTTGGTCCATGGAATTTTCCAGGCAAGAGTACTAGAGTGGGTTGCCATTTAGCTTCCTGACCTGGAGATCAAACCCAGGTCTTCAGCATTGCAGGCAGGTGCTTTACCCTCTGAGCCACCAGGGAAGCCCCTTATATCTCATAGTCTACTATTCATATTTTTTCTCACATATCCAGATGTAGTAAGAAAGTCATTCATCTATATCTAAGCAGTTAGGAATACAAAATTCAAGAAGCAAACAGATAAATTTGATTTTTAATAGCTTAACATATAAAAATATATTACTTATTGCCTATTTAAGAAGGATATTGTTTACTTTCCCATTTTCTGAAATGGTATTACAAATTGCATAATATACAGACACTAAATATGTACTATAAAAAGGCAATGACAAGAATAATTCATAGATTTAGGCTACTAAAGTTTACCTTTAAGGCTATGTGGTCTCTGTCAGGTAAATTAACTTCTTCATGACACATTTTCTACATATAACAAACAGGAATAATCCACACAACAATTCTTTGGTGTTGTTATAAATAGTGAAACAGATAATAAATTTAAACACTGTATCAATGAGTGGAAGCATCCTGCATGATTCACATCAAAATTTCTCTAGGTCAAAACAACACAAGATGCTGGAAAAACTGCTAAGATGATACATCTGTGGTTGCTTGATTTCATGCATTCATGAGAGGCTCTTAAGAAACAAAGCAAACAGGTTTCCAGAGAAAGGATACCTTTATGGGCGAGGAGGAGGAGACGAGGAGGGTAGAAGAAAGGAAGTAAAAATCAAGGAAGAGAACACCTGAAGGCCAATCTACCTGCTATGGATTAATTGTTTTGCTTTCCATTCCAAAAGCAGAGCTTCCCAACACCTTACCTTTCCAGATGACCTTCAAAAACTCTCCCCATAATTCCCTTTTCAATGGCTTCCAACTTGTTTCTTAGTTGCTTAGAGAGTGGAGAGGCAGTTGATTGTTTTCCGATGTAGTGAGAAGCTGTATTTTAATTAAATTAACAATGAGACTAATGCATTTTAAGTTTCTGACTTTGTTGCCAAGGTAAAATAGTAATTGAAAACAAAATGGTTAGAAGCAGGCAAAATAGGTTAGAGGTTGAGCTGATGCTAAGTTGTCCTCGGTGAATAATCAGAGGCACAACAAAGTCCTTCCTAACTTTAGTCTCTACTGCTTGGCCTCTCACTCTCTAAACTGGGAGGAAATATTTAGTGTAGGGCCCTCATCTCTCCTAAGCTTAGACAATGCATAAACAGGAGCAGGAGAGAGAAAAAAGACAAAGAGAGGGAAAGATGGAGGGCGGGAGGGATGGAGAAAGGGAGAGAGAGAGATTGAGCAAAGTATAAGAAGATACCGCCAAAGCCAGAGTCACAGAAAAATTCATGGATAGTGAAATTATGACACAATGACAAGGTCATCACTTTAAGTTGAAAAATACTAAGTTCTAATCTCCTCCCAGTTACTTTTCATCTCTCTGGTTTGAGGAAGTTATTTAATTCCTCTAACACTTTTCACATCTTCATCCTGAGACTAATAATGCCAACATTAAAGGTGTGATTGGGAGATAAAAGGTATGTGTCTCAACTACTCAACACATACTAGATGTTCTATATATGTTAACTCATACTATCGAACTAAACTTCTCATACCAGGTGTTGTTCCCTGGTAGCTCAGCTGGTAAAGAATCCACCTGCAATGCAGGAGACCTGGGTTTGAGCCCTGGGTTGGGATGGTCCCCTGGAGGAGGGCATGGCAACCCACTCCAGTATTCCTGCCTAGGAGAATCCCATGGACAGAGGAGCCTGATGGACTACAGTCCATGGGGTTGCAAAGACTCGGACATGACTGAGCAACTAAGCACAGCACTCATAACTGTCTAACTTTACACTTCTGCTATTAATATTCCAAAGATCATGATGCCTCCTCATGGAAACATGTTGTGTTAGTTTGCTTTGCTGCTGTTCTTTAGTTGCTAAGTTGTGACCCCATGGTATACAGCTCGCCAGGCTTCTCTGTCCCTTGGATTTGCCAGGCAAGAATACTGGAGTGGGTTGCCATTTCCTTCTCCAGGGAAACTTCCTGACCCAGGGATTGAACGTGCCTCTCCTGCGTGGGCAAGTGGATTCTTTACCACTGAGCCACCGAGGAGAAGCCCATTAGCTTGCTAGGGATGCCACAATAAAATACCACAGACTGGAAAACTTAAACAACATAAACATGTTTTCTCACAACTCTGGAGGCTGAAAGTCCAAGATCAAAGTGCTAATAGGGTCGGTGTCTTCCAAGGCTTTTCTTCTTGGCTTGCAAATGACCGCCTTTCTGCTGTGTCCTCACCCGGCCCTTTCTCTGAGCGTACACATCCCTGGTGTCTCTTCTGTTTCTTTTCTTGTTTTTTCTTTACTTATTTTTAATTGGAGGATAATTGCTTCACAATATCGTGTTGGTTTCTGCCATATACAACATGAATCAGCCATAGGCAGACATATGTTCCCTCCCTCTGGAAGCTCCCTCCCTAATTTTTTTAAAACATGCAAGTTATATTGAATTAGTACCTCATTCTCTTTTAACCTTAATTACCTCCTCAAAGTTCATGTCTTCAAATACAGCCACATTGAGGGTTAGGGCTTCAACATATGGATTTGGGGTGAGCATAATTCAGTCCATACCCTATGCTGTTCAAACTGGTCATGTCAATGGAAATGGTTCAGCTTTGACTTGTAGGGATTCCTCTACATGTCCTTGAAGAATATCCAGTCTTGAGACAGCTTATTTTCCGTCCTATTTCATTATTCAAGCCCTATTTCCAAGATTCCTTTTGTTAACATGCCCTCAGTCTGTGTACTCTTAGAAAAATTTGAGATGATTGATTGGAACCATTGGATTAAAATCTATTCCCCATGCCAAAGGCAGTGAAATATCATTTGGATGCTATCATTGATACTGTCTTCTTTAACAAATGTACAGGTTATTTTTACTTTTACAGGGAATTTTTGATGAACATGAAATATTCATAGTGGACAGATAATATTTAAATGACATCGTTAAATAATTAAAAAATGTGAAAATCTCCACTGGGGATTACTACATTAAGACTGTGAATACATTCTCATTATCTGCTCTGAATTTCTGAGATATTGTGGAATAAAAGGAACTTCTGAGTAATTTTGCTATGCTATTATTAAGAGAGTAGAAATCCACCTTTAAAGGGACTTAAACTTTGCATTAGGTTTTCAGCAGAATGATTATTAAAATATTCTTGAATAAACTTAGGAACCTAAAAATCAAGTGCAGTATGTAATAAATATAGGATATATCAAATGTTAGCACTTCCAAATGTTGATGTGATTGAAGGCACAAGAAAAACTTTTGAGCAGCCAAAGGATTAAATTTAATCTCAGCTACTATATTCACCAACTACATATTCTATTTGGTTCCACATTTCCTTTAAACCAATTCAGAATTGGTTTATGGCTATATCTGCTTATGCATAGCATGGTAAAAGAAAAAAAATATGAAAAGGTCAGATTTTTGAGCATTTGATTAATTCATTTAACTGTCTCAGTAAGTCTAGGAGATAGACATAACTATTTTACAGGTGAAAAAACTAAAACTAAAAATAGTTAAGTGAAATGACTAAGGTCATACAAACAGTGAAAAACAATGGAAGCTATCTAAATTCAAGGTGAATTAAAAACTTTATTAATATTATCTTCTCTAAAAATCAGTAATATTATACCTTGCTTCCTCATGGGGTTGCTATGAAATTCGTTAAAACAATGAAAGTTAAGGTGCTCTACAAATTATATAAGGATTTACAAATGAGTTTTCAATTACTGTATACCATTCCCAAACTGTGACTTTTTTTCTGTTTACTAAATTGAGGAATCAACTTGTTATTCCTATAAATTTTAAGTATAATTTATCCACTATTTTGCAACAGAAATAGGACTACTATGGATGGCAAGAAAAAGGGAACTGGAATACAGAATAATTAATATAATGAGTGAAATAAATCATATGTATAAAAGTGTGTTGCACATTCACTACTGCTTAAGGCTGTGAAAAAACAAAGACAACTTGAACAATATACAATGTACGTATCATCACTTTTAAGCTTAAATTTATGCGTGCTAAGAAATACTTGAAGCACAGTATGTATCACCTTACACATATATGCACAATCATAAAGTAAAAAGAAAATTCTTTACTCAGCCCATCAATTTCTAACGGCTCCTACTTTAAATCTTGAAATCTGGGTGGTTTATCCCCATCATTCAGGTGTTCTCTCAGTACTCATCTTTGTCTTCCATATCAACAAATCTAGCAGCTTGCTCTTCATTATTCTCTGAAATATTCACTACTGAGGACTTCATTTTTGAAATGTTGGCCTCCCCTTGATGCCATTACACTGCATCATTTGAGTTCTCTTCCGTTTCTTTCATACTATCTCCACCTATTTTGTCGCTATTTCTTCCTCATTTAATCTGAAATTAAATGAGATATGCCTAGAATCTATTTTAACATAAGAATCCCAGCCACTTCCTTAACTTCAATCAGCATTCCCCCAGGTAGAGGCAAGTATTTAAAGGGCAAATGCAAACAATGCAATGATGCACCGATTTATTAAATATTTATGGAGTATCTCTTCATATACCTCTTTAGATGATGGGAAAACCAGCAACAAAAAAGAACAGAAACTAATTCCCCGATAGAAACATGTTCCTAGTAATGAGAAGGAAATGACCCTCTTAATCTGAGAAGATGATTTTTCTAGTTAAAAGGAAAACAAAGAGGAAGGTAAGGAGGATTTTCTTTATGGCGCATAAAGACAGTTATTAGTATTGTGCTTCTGAAGACTCTTCAAAAATGACCATTTTCACTTTATACTTTTCATACGCATGTTTATAAAGAGCAGAAAAATCCTGGACTTCTTTGGTATAGTGTGAAGATGTAACTAAAACAAAACAATGAAAAATCACTTAATCCAAAGTGATGACGCTTTTTTCTTATGTTGAAAGAATTTTATGGTACGCAGATGAAAGCAAACTTGCTGGCTCTCCAGGACTATAAAAGACTCAAAAACTATGTACGTTTTCATTCATAGACTCCTACTATATAAAAGGTACATACTATTAACATGTTTTATGACCACTGATGTTGACCTTGATCATCTGGCTGAAGTAGCATTTGTCAGGTTTCTGCACTATAAAATTACTCTAGTTTCCGCTTTTTCCATATTGTACTCTTTGGAAGGAAGTCACTGTGCACAACCCACATTTAAAGACTGGAGATTTATGCTCTCTCTTTTTGAGGACAGAGCCTCTACATAATTTATTTAGAATTCTTCTGCAGAGAAAATGTGTCTTTTCTCCACCACTTATTAGTTTACATCTATATGGATTCATGGATATTAATTTATACTTTGGATTATGGTCCAACACGACTTCACTTCTTCTTGTATCTCAAGCTTTGGCCATTAGGAGTTCTTTCAGTTGGCTCCTGTGCCCCTCAGACACACTCCCATCAGTGCAGTTTGAGCACTTGCTCAACAAATATTGTCAAGTATTTTCTGACACTATTAGGTGCTCTGGGATCATCTCATATCTGGCCTACAATCAGTTGGTTTTCCAGGGACCCCTGGTTCTTTTTTCTAGCAAATGATTTAGTTCATTTCAGTCACTCAGTCATGTTCATCTCTTTGTGACCCCATGGACTGCAGCATGCCAGGCTTCCCTGTCCATCACCAACTCCTGGAGCTTGTTCAAACTCATGTCCATAGAGTTGGTGATGCCATCCAGCCATCTCATCCTTTGTCGTCCCCTTCTCCTCCCACCTTCAACCTTTTCCAGCATCAGGGTCTTTTCCAACGAGTAAGCTCTTCACATCAGGTAGCCAAAGTATTGGAGTTTCAGCTTCAGCATCAGTCATTCCAGTGAATATTCAGGACTGATTTCCTTTAGGATTGACTGGTTTGATCTCCTTGCAGTCTGAGGGACTCTCAAGAGTCTTCTCCAACACCACAGTTCAAAAGCATCTATTCTTCGGCGCTCAGCTTTCTTTATAGTCCAACTCTCACATCCATCCATGACTACTGGAAAAACCATAGCTTTGACTAGACAGACCTTTGTTAGCAAAGTAATGTCTCTGCTTTTTAATATGCTGTCTAGGTTGGTCATAGCTTTTCTTCCAAAGGACAAGCGTCTTTTAATTTCATGGCTGCAGTCACCATCTTCAGTGATTTTGGCCCAAGAAAATAACGTCTGTCACTGTTTCCATTGTTTCCCCATCTCTTTGCCATGAAGTGATGGGACCGGATGCCACGATCTTAGTTTTCTGAATGTTGATTTTTAAGCCAACTTTTTCACTCTCCTCTTTCACTTTCATCAAGAGGCTCCTTAGTTCCTCTTCACTGTCTGCCATAAGGGTGGTGTCATCTGCATATCTGCGGTTATTGATATTTTTCCCGGCAATCTTGATTCCAGCTGTGCTTCATCCAGCCTGGAATTTCGTATGATGTATTCTGCTTATAAATTAAATAAGCAGGATGACAATATACAGGCTTGATGTACTCCTTTCCCTATTTGGAACCAGTCTGTTTTTCCATGTCCAGTTCTAACTGTTGCTCCTTGACCTGCATACAGATTTCTCAGGAGGCAGATAAGGTGCTCTGGTATTCCCATCTCTTGAAGAATTTTAGTATATATTATCAGAATAAAAATCTGGGTGGTAGGTATGCTCCTTGCTACTGCAGAGCCATTTCTTTCAGGCTCTCTCAGCAGATGGAGAAAAGAAATACACATGTAACTAACTCATGTATATACACATATTTATAAATATTTCTAGATGTAACCATATGTATCTATATTAAGTTAAACGAGTTCTTACAGATGTCTCCAGCTCTAAGCCATTACCTCATGGTTTATTCTAGCCTCCTTCTCTTGCTTATCCACAAATTCCCACCCCAACAGTGAATCTTGACTCTAGCCACCCACCATCCACTTGCTTAATCGTTCAATTCCAGCATACGTGTATAGAAGGATCATAAGTACCAACCCCTACCCTCAAGGGAAACAACCTTCTCAGCTACAGCACAGTGAGTCTGTACAGTTTCGTTTTTGTTTGCTTTGGCCATTAGTATTACATAGTTCACTGCTTTCCAAAGTTACGTACATCAGCATTTTCACCTCTTTACCCTCTTCAGTGAGGTTGTTTCATACCTTTGTAATATAGATGGACATTCTTGGCAGAGCCTACAGAAGCCTATGATACCTTGAGCTTCCAAATACTTTTTTTTTAAAATTTGCACACATAATGACACATTATTCGTGTTATAAAATTCCATACATTTTCAAAATACATATTGTGATATATGATACATTATATATATGATAAAGAGTTGCAGAATCATAAAAAATCCCTGTGCTTCACCTGGTCATCCTTGCCCTGAACTTGGAAACTGTTGATCTTTTTATTTTCTCCATACTTTTATCTTTTCCAGATCATCATGTAATTGGAGTCATGTAATATGCATCCTTTTCAGACTGGCTTCCTTCTTGTAGAAATGTGTGCTTAATGTTCCTACGTGTACTTTAGGCTTAATAGCTCACTTGTTATTATTGAATAACATTCCACTGAATGGATATGCCAAAGTTGGTTGATTCATTAACTACTGAAGAGCATCTTGGTTATGTCCAGGTTTTAGCAATTATATAAAAGGCTGCTACAAATATTCACATAAAGTTTTTAAAAAATACATTTTCAAGTTGGTAAAAACACCTAGGAGCCCAGCTCCTATCCCATATAATAAGAACATATTTAGGTTTACAAGATATATATTTAGGTAGTTGGGGTTTTCCCAGGTGGCACTTATTGTTCAGGTGCTAAGTCGTGTGTGACTCTTTGTGACCCTACGGACTGTAGCATGCCAGGCTCCTCTGTCCTTCACTATCTCCCGGAGTTTGCTTAAATTCATGTCCGTTGAGTCAGTGATGCCATCCAACCATCTCATCCTCTGCTGACCCCTTTTATGCCTTCAATCTTTCCCAGCATCAGGGTCTTTTCCAATGAGTTGGCTCTTATTTCTCATCAGGTGGCCAAATATTGCAGTTTCAGCATCAGTCTTACAATGAATATTCAGGATTGATTTCCTTTAGGGTTGATTGGTTTGATCTCCTTGCAGTCCAAGGAACTCTCAACGGTGGGAAAGAATCTGCCTGCCAACGCAGGAGGTACAGGAGACACAGGTTCGATCCGTGGGTTGGGAAGAATACCTAGAGTAGGAAATGGCAACCCACTCCAGTATTCTTGCCTGGAAAATTCCATGGACAGAGGAGCCTGGTAAGCTACGGACCATGGGGTCATAAAGAGTCAGATGTGATTGAGCATGCAGCATGCATGCACATTTAGGTTTATATTTAGGTTATAACTCTCAAGATATTTTTCAATGTGGCTATCTCATTCTGTATTCCTACCATCAATAACTGAGAGTCTCCACTGATACACATCCTGATCAGCATTTGGTGTTCCAAGGTTTTGTCTTTTAGATACTCTAATCGACATATAGTAGTATCTCTTAAATGTTTTAATTTGCAATTGCCTAACAACATATGTTACTTAACATCTTTTTATATGCATAGTTACCTCTGTATATCTTCTTCTGTGAAGTGTTAAGTTTTAAGACTTCTTTATATATTTTAAATGCAAGTCTTGTATCAAATATATGTTTTGAAAATATTTTTTCCCAGTCTGTGGCATACCTTTTCATTCTTTCAGCTGTGTCTTTTGCAAAGCAGAAGATTTTAATTCTAATGAATGTTAACTTATCAACTTTTCTTTCACAGTTGTGAAGGAAAGCATATTCTTCCTGGAAAACGTCATGTAAGAGTTACTTGGCTGAGTCTAATATGAAAATGTTGCATGTCTGAGACACTATCTCCTGAGTCAGTGATGCAAACCACACATATTGTTTCAGAATTTCATGTTAATATGGGTGAGTGTGCCTCTGAGATGACAAATAAGAACATGGAAAACTATGGTCGTATGTATTTGCTGGGTTTTCCTGAATTATGATGCCTTCTGTCCCTGAAGTTATTCGTAAATTTTTATATTAGATAAGATTTCTGGTTTGTGTGTCTGATTTGACTGATTCTTTATATCATTTCACTTTCTAGTTAGAATTTAAATTACTGTGCATGCATGCTAAGTTGCTTCAGTCATGTCCGACTCTTTGCGACCCCATGGACTATAACCTACCAGGTTCCTCTATCTATGGGATTCTTCAGGCAAGAATACTGGAGTGGGTTGCCATGACCTTCTTCAGGCGAACTTCCCAACCCAGGGATCGAACCCACATGTTTTCTGTCTACCTGCATTGGCAGGGGAGTTCTTAACCACTAGCGCCACCTGGGAAGCCCTTAAATTACTGTTGTGGTCTTAAATATCTTTGCATTCCCTATGGCACCAGGAGCAAGTCTGAACAAATGTTTGCAATTACCCAGTATATATTAGAAGTTTCACATGCTGTATTTGTTTTTCAATAAACCTACAGGAATTATTATCACTATTTTACTGATCATTTCATTAAGGCTCAGAGGTTAACAAAGTTTCCCAAGTTTATGTAAATATCAGGGAGCAAATACCCCAGACATGTTACTTCAAAGTCAGGCTATTTTACTATTCCATGGTAACTTCCATGGGTCTGGGCAAATGGGTAGGTCCTTCGTAAATAAATTTATTGTATTTTTTTTTCTGATCACCAATCCTGGGAACAAATAAACCTGTTGTTTAATGAACTCAATAAGTAAAACGGCGCAGATAGTTTCAGAGTTATAGATTTACCATTTCTCTGTCTCAGCTCTCAACAAAACTTGTTGATTGGTGAAGGGAATAGAAAGTGCCACCCCAAAGGTGCTTCTTTGGCATATTGATTATTCAAGCCAGTTATTTTTAAGAAATTGCACACTTAGAAGCAGCTTGGAAAACCAGTAAAAGTTAACCTTTTGTAAGAGATATCTACATTTATAAGAGAAACCTCCATTTGAAAGGGTATCTTCCTCTCCATACCAGAAGAGGATGACCAGATTTCTGGAAATTTATCAGTGGAGAAGACAGATTAAAGCTGAATGACAACCACACCCTTGTTAACTGCACTTTTCCTAACAGTCCTCCCCAATAACTGGGTCCCTCAACCTCAGCATCTTCTTTTGCCTTTAGCTAAATATGTTATTTAAGGAGGTGGCTTGGGCTATTTTTGAGAGTTATTCAGTTTTTCTGGGTCTGTTCCATGTATGTGGGAGGTGTACATGTTATTAAATATCTGTTTTTCTCCTATTAATTTGCCTTTTATTACATGAGGTTTCTCAGCCAAGAAACCTAAAGGGTAGACAGAAAATTATTTTTCCTCACCCACATTGGCACTTATGATGGAATAAGTAACGGACTATAAATATCACTACCAGAAAGTGAAAGTTGATTGATTCTTCTGTATTTCCTTATTTTTTTTTTCTTGTTTCTTCTTCTAACTTGTCTCCCCTTTCCATTTGCCTTGTCTTCCACTTGCAAAAATAAACAGTAGCAATCATGGCCCTAAGGTTTAAATAATGAGAACTGGCCTTAATTAATACGAAAAAATATTATCTATTTGTGTTGAAATTTTTCAGACCACTTTTTCCCCTCCTGCAAAGAATTTAATTAATCCCCTCCTTCACAAAGAATTTATAACTCACATTGCAAGCTAATTAAATCTGGAGGACATATTACCTTGTTACAATACAGCTTATCATTCATACATAACTTATCCTTACCTGTGACAGTGGTGTTACCACTTTTACCAAGCATCTTGTACTTCATTCTGTCTAGAATGGGACCAACCGAAGCAATCTGATTGGTGCTCACAAACATGAACCAGGAGGTTATTGATGAGAGCAAGGCAGACGCATCTTAACATGATTCCAAAGAACTTATAACTCTATAGCTCATGTCTCAAATTGTTTAAACTGACTGCCAATATGTTTGTAGCTGTTAGAGCTGCTGATTACAAGGAGTAAAAATCTACTTGTATCACAGAAAAGGTATAAGAACTGGGAATAGAAAGCCTGGGAAATGAAAACATGGTCCAAAAGGATAAATGCAGCCCAATGTTCATTTACAATACCTGAGACATGGGAGCAACCTAAATGTCCAACCTAAATAGACAGAGGAATGGATAAAGACGATGTGGTGCAAATAAACAATGGAATATCACTCAGTCATTAAAAAGAATGAAATATTGCCATTTGCAGCAATGTGGGTGGATGCAGAGACTGTCATACTGAATGAAGTAAGTCAAACAGAGAAGAGGAAATATCATACGACATCGCTTTTATGTGGAATCTAAAAAGAAATGCTACCAATGAACAAAACAGAAACAGACTCACAGACTTAAGAGAATGGACTTTTGGTTGCCAGGGTGGAAGAACGAGAGGAAGGGACAGGGAGTTTGGGACTGACATGTCGACACTGCTTTACTTAGAACGGATCGCCAACAAGGACCACCTGTGCAGCACAGGGACCTGCGCTCAGTGTGGCAGTCTGGATGGGGGTGATAGATACATGTGTATGTCTGGCTGAGTCCCTTTGCTGTTCACCCGAAACTATCACGTTAATTGGCTATACTCCAATACAAAATAAAAAGTTTTCTTTAATTAATTTATTTTTAATCGAAAGATAATTGCTTTACAGAATTTTGTTGATTTCTGCCAAACACCAACATGAATCAGCTATAGGTATACATACGTCCCCTCCCTCTTATTAAAAAGCCTAGGGAATAGGTTGTGGGACACTTGCAGCCTTGTACCCAACCAGCATTTATGCTGCCTTCTTCCAGGGGAGCGGGGAGGGGGGTAGGGTCCTCCTTTCATTAGACACATTCTGGGAGCACTTCATCAAGGTGTCAAGCACTCCTCTGCCGAAAAAGCAGATGCATTTCCCAAACAAGACCAACCAGGCTCTCCTCTATAGGATCTGAGTCCTGGGAGACAAACAAAGCAGACTTAAAACAGTTGAAATAATGCTCTTTGAGATGATACAGAGACTTTGTCAGCTGCTGTATGAGTTCAGTTCCTCACCTTTTCTGATTTTGGGAAGCACCTCTGAGTCTAACAAACTTACTTTTTCCCTTTAGGTAGGTTTATTTTACCCTCTGCAAAAGTACTCTAACTGATACAAGACCTATTTTTTCATTACTGATTGTGTGACCTTGAACAAGTCACTTAGCATCTGTAAGTTCAAATTTTCACTTGTCCAATGTTAATAATATATATGTCCTATAAATATTCAGGATCATAAAGGAAATTATAAATTGTCCTCATCTTGCAATTGATTTTTTTACATAAAATAGACCTAAGAAAAATGTTCTACATGTTCTTATTTTGCAAATTAAAAACTATGAACACAAATATGTATTTATAACCTGTTTATAATTATTAAATATCATAAATATTAATTTATAAATGTTACAATATTAATGTTATATTATATAAATTAATGTTTTAATATTATAAAATTAATAAATGTAAATATTAATGTTTATCAATATTAATATAAAATATAAATAAATATTTATAAATATTTATTTATAACCTGTACTATATATCACACATATTAATATTTATGCATATATTTAATGAATATATTTATACATGTCTATCTATCTGCCTAATCTCATATCCATCTATCTTTATTGGTTAGGATAAAGAGAAGAATAAATGGAAAGCCAGCAGCAAAGCAAAGAGAACTCCACTGATTGTCAAAAGAGTATAAAAAGGATGAACAGGAAATATGAGAATAATCCGTAACACCAAAATAGTGTCTTCATTGTTATCATTCTAGTTTGTCTGGATGAATGTGGAAATTAGAATACGGTTCTGTAATATTTACTCTTGTTGGCATGTAGTGCAAAGAGATTGTAAGGCTAAGTATTTAAAACCCACTTAATGGCTTAAAAAATTGAGTGGCACAAGGTTGTTACTCTGTTTCTAAGGGAGTAGAATATGGCCAGTGCTTATTATGGATATTTTTGTCATTAGTTGCAATCTATTAACACTCATGTTGTAGGTTTAGCAGTTAAGAGACGAACAGACTCCTGTGCAGAAATCATGTCTATCATCAGGTGATAACAAGGAGCAGGTTTAACGATGGACATCTTGTGTATTCCAAATGCAAGGAGGGTCGAGAACTTTTACCACTAAAGTTATGGTTCAATTAAGACTGTGTCCCTGGGTTGCAGGTAACATTATGTTCCTCCCCTAGGGGACTTACCTTGGATAATCTTGGAAGAGTTTTACTGTTGCTAATAACATCTGAATCACCTCCCCTAGGTGCTCAAGGGTTTCCTCTTTGCATTTCCAATCTACTCCACTGACCCCTTAGTATATCCTTGTAAAGTTCATTTAATTATAGCTATTTTTTTTTCCTGTAAAGATAGCAAGGTAACACCATGCTGCAACTCCATAGCAAAACTGCACTAATTTTTAACAGATCTTGGTCTGCTGTGTGACAAAACACATACTCTCTGAAGTGAAGCCAGCTATGAACTCTCTTTCTCCTCCACTCACAGAGTTCCTTTGTGATGACCACTGTGAAATGTATCTGACATACAAGAGCCAGGATAAATGGAATGAGGCTGCTCATTAACTACAGGAAAGTACATGATGAAAATATGATTCCTTTTCAATATGCATGATAAAATATATTATTTATAAGTATAAAACTATAACTTTTGCATAGCACCTTCACGGTATAAATGATAAAGTTTTGAGGTGTTAAGGGTACTGATAATGAAACAAACCTTGTAAAGCACTGTGCAAATAAAACTAACGTATCAACTTAAAAAATGCATTTATCAAATGCCTACTACGTGCCAGGAGCTGAGAAAGGACTGAAGATAATGATGGTTAACAAAACACATGTCTCACTCTCAAGAAACTTATACAGAGCCACTGTTGTTGCTGTTGTTGTGTATTAGAAGTGTAGAAGTGAAAGTCGCTCAGTCGTGTCCGACTCTTTGCGACCCCAAGCACTATACAGTCATGGAATTCTCCAGGCCAGAATACTGGAGTGGGTAGCTGTTCCCTTCTCCAGGGATCTTCCCAACCCAGGGATAGAACCCAGGTCTCCTGCATTGCAGGCGGATTCTTTATCAGCTGAGCCACAAGGGAAGCCCATTGTTGTGTATTATTAGTTGCATTTCCACCCATTTGACTTTAACGCTCTACAGCATTGGATGTGAAATTACAAAGATGCAGCATAGAGTTGTTTTGTTTGTTTGTTTGTCACTTTGGTCCTTGATCACCTGCACCACACTTATGTAGATGACTCACAATTTCAAATCTCAGCCTTTCTCATGAGCTCCAGTCTTGTGTTTACAAAGTACTTGCCCAACCTCTAAATAACTTGATGACCACTCAAACTCAATCTGCCTCAAATGGAGTCTCATAGTCTTCTCTCCAAACCCTAGTTAATCAACCATAAAAATATCAGTTCAATTTTGGGCCCCACGTTGTCCCCTAAACAAGGTGTTAAGTCCAGTGAGCTGGATCATTTCCAGATGTCCTTTCTGGTCTCCCTCATCCAGAATCCCCTTACATCAACCTTTTGTATTGCTTAGTAATTTCACTTTCTTTCTAGGTATGGCTCTGGTCATGCTGACTATGCTCAAAAACACTGGCACTCAACAAAAAGTCCTAAAATTCCTCAGTCTACTGTTGAAAGGCTTCCATCAGCCAGCACCAGCTTCTCATCTGGCTTATGTTCAACAGCTCCTAATGTCCAGACCATACAGGAAACTTGTTTGTAGAACATGCAAGCACATTGCTTCTTCCTGTTCCTACACCTAGAGCCTTCTGATCTTCACCCACATGGCAATCCTCACGTATCCTTCCAGGTCAATCTCAAAATGTATTCATTACTTCCACTAAGCATTTCAGATTCATCCAAGGTGGAAGAAAAATTCTAATTCATCTTTAATTCTAAGAACTTTGGCTTGTATAACACTTATGGTTCTTAATACATTTAACATAAAATTAAAGGTATATGTTTATATACCACATCTCTCCCAGTAGATCTGAACTCAAAGCAAAACATGTCTGATTTATCTTTATATATATATATATGTATGTATATTGATATATGTATCTACAGATACATAGATCATTACAGACACAGAAAAGTACGTAAGTCACAAATGTACACCTGGATAAATACACATTTACAAAGCTGGCATATCAATATAGTTAATGTCCAGACTGAAAAATAAAGAAGTTAGCAAAATACCAGAAGCCGCCTCATGCTCCCTTTCAGTCACTACCCCTGCCCCCACGGAGATCTACAGTCTTGATTTGTTAACAACAGAGCCTTATTTCAAACTTCATGTAGCTGGGATCAGATGAACATACTATTTTGTATCTGACTTCTCTGACTCTGGTTTACATTTATGAGCAGGTTGCTTCGTGTACTTATAGTTTACACAGTCTCATTACCGTGTCATGTTTCACTGCACGAGTGTATCCCTTCCTGTTTATCCATTCTTCTGCAGAAGGGCTGGCTTCCAGTTGTGAGGTATTACAAATAAGCGCTGCTTTCCTGGGTCAGTCTTCAGGTATGTAATACATTTGTAATACATTTCTTCACATATGTAATACATTTCTGTTCGGTATACAGTGTGTCTGATCCATTTTTTGTTACTTTTCGTCACAGTATCCAATTCAGTGCTATTTTTTAAAAAGTAAATAAATACATGTGGTATGTCTTTAATTTTAAAATAGATTTTTAAGTTGTCTACCCACTATGGATTTTTGTATCCTTAGGTATCAACACTTTGTTCAGAATAAATGCTTTAAAAACCTGGGTTAATATGGCTTTTTTTCCTTAGTCCTTGAAAGTATATGTCATATAAGTCATTAAAACTTTTGTATTATCTAGAATTTGTCGAATGATAAAGGAATAAGGTTCTAGTTATACCTGTACCCAAGACCGAGCTAAGCATGAATGAGTGTGAGTGGCCAGATCTGGCCCAACACTTAGCAGAATGCAAAAGAGATGCGTTGGGTATGAAGTTAGTTCTAATTAAGGTTCTGAAAAAGAGAGTAAGATAAAAACAACAAAATCAGCTTCCAGAATCAGGTAAATTTTTAAAGTTGTATATCAATGAATAAACTAGAGAAACTTTTTGTATGAATATTTATTCACTGTCTTGTATCACTAATAAAGTGATTCAAATTGTTTTAGTTTATTCCTTCATCGACAGAGAAAACCACGTACGTATTAGCTATAAAGACACTCCACCTAAGATGACTGAGGATCCTTCAGGTAGCAATGTGAATTTTTCTCTGTTTCTTTCTCCCTCCTTCTCTCTTCCCTCTCTGTCTCTGTCTGTCTGTCCCTCCTTCCCTCCCTCCTTCCATCTCGTCCTCACACCCTTTCTCTTTCTCTCTGTTAGTTGAGTCTCCCTAGACGTGGACCCGACACGAGGAATTGAACGCAAGGACATCTTTGGAAGGGAAGGCAACAGTGATGGGAGAGCAGAGAAATGATGGAAGAAAAGACAGCTCACGGTAAGTGACCCGCGCTCGATTCGGTGGGTATATTGAGAAATGACAAACGGCAGCTCATAATAATCTCAACCAAGGGGTGAGGGAAGTTGGGTGTTTATGTACTAACCCGAGAGTCACGGATTACCCATCTCCTTTTCACAAGGATGGCTAATCCCTGGCACTTCTAGCCTAGCCTTTCAAGCACACGTGCATCACAGCCTTTGGTATTTCCAGAAAAAGACCTCAGCATAGATACAGACACAAGCATTTAGAACTCAGCCAGGCCCCACTAAAATAGCAGAATCTGACAGAACATGGAAAGAAGCCGACAGTAAGTACTCTTTCCTTCTTACACTAGTTCTTTCTTTCTTTTTGTCTCTTTCATTCTTTCTAACACCATAGCAACCATAAAAAGCCACCATTAAATTCACCTTGATATATTCACTGAGCATTTTAAAAAAAATTAAAGTTAAGAAATCTGAACAATGGGAAAATAAGAGTTTGAAAAATAAAAAGAAAGACAGAAAAGGTGAACCCAAGGTAGATTTAGTCACAAAACACTTTTCATACAAGGGATGAATCTCAAGTGCCCATGAAAGCTTTCTAGCTTCCAACACCACAGGTAGACATGATATGACTCACATCGTCTATGGCAGAATAAAACAATGGTGTTTCTCAGGAAAAGTACTTTTTACTGATACCAAGATCATCATTTCTACACCAGGCTTTCCTAAGTGTGTGCACTGTCCAGTGTGCTAAACAATGCCATTCTCAAACTTCCTAGGGAAAGAGAAGATGTATAAAGCTGGATGGAAATGAAATTTAAGAGCTTCAGAGCAAAATATGCCTGAAAGAAGTCATGTCTCCTTTGAAAACTATTCTCCAGCTTCAGAATATCAAAAACAGTACCTTCAGGAAAGAAGTGTCACAACCAGGAATCTCTAATGGCATCACTAAGACATTGATAATTGGCCCGAAGATGCTTCAAGAAACAAGTGACCATCTCAGTGACACACTGACCTTTGAAGAGCTTCCAGAGGAGGATCAGGGGCAGGCAATCCAATACCTTTGAAGGAAACCAAAATACAAGGATCAAAATCATTCTTGCTGTCATCAGCAGCTATCCAAGCATGACCGCTCCAGGGACTGCCACCATCCTGGGCTTCAGGGGCAATGAGGGAAAAAGGGCTGGCAGCCGTCTGCCCCAGATGGAGTAACACAATTCCTCCAGCAATTATACCCCCTAGCCACTTTGTTTAATTCAACTAACAATAAAACTGGGCGATCAGAGCTTTTGACCTTGTCATAAGAGTCTTACCCCTCACTCTGACCCCTCTAGTTCTTGGAATTGCTGTCATCAAGATGTTCTGTAGTTTCTCGGTTCTAACTAGCCATATCCTATGTTTACATTTTCAAACAATTCATTTTCCTTTCTTGAAACTCTATTCTGTAACACACAAACTCACTTTTATCTTTCATCTTTTCCCTTAGCTTTTTCTTTACTTTCTCGTTTTAATGAAAACATTAATTTCTCCTAGAGATATAGTTTCCCAAGATGGTTCTGTCTTCTCTCCAATCTCATACCTTATAAGTTTGAGGAAAAACTTAGGTTTTTTGTTTGTCTGTTTTGCACTGGTCCTTGATATTCAGAGTACTAACCCCCTGAATTGTTCAAAATAGGTTAAAACTAAGCCACAGTAACAAAGACATCTGAAATTTCAAAGTGTGACACAGAAGTTTCTCACTCCAAAAACAGTCTGAAGAGAAGGTCAACTGACTTTCCTCAACTAGACTGCTCTTTTGCAGTTGTTCCAATCATCTTTTGACAGTAAGGTCATGTTGGTATCATTCAACCAACAAGAAGGGAAATATGTGGAGAAGAATACACACTACACAAGATTCACCTCAGCCAGAGAGTGACATGTTATTTTTGCTTACATCTCATCAGCTATAAATCAGTCATGTGGCACCAAGCTAACAAAAATAATGGTTTTGAAACATAGACTTCCAGGGTTCCTAGGAAGAGGAAATAAGACTGTGGGTATTTACAACTACTCAGTATTTCAGTCAACCAATAGCCATTTTTGTCCTTTCTCCTACCTATAGAATACACTCTTTACTCCTAAGAGAGGCAGGCCAAGTTCCCATCTGGTCACTGTTTCTAGCTCAAAATCAGGTCCTCCAGGTGATCCCCAATCCTACACACCAAGTCCACATGTGGCTCTTTTTCACACAGATAAAATATATGTCTCACTTCAATAGACAACGTTGGAGTATGGAAAAGATACCCACATCAGACAGTTTCTCTCGAAAAGAAAGGGCTAGGGAAGTGATGGGAGACGTCTGGCAGTGACAGGCTCGTAGCAATGTTGAAATTCAGGGGACCAGGAATGGGGAGTCATCCTCCTCTGGGAGGCAGTTGAGATTCCACAAACTGGTTCTACTCTTTGGAAGAATCCCTGTTGGTCCTTGCTCTCCATGACCTCACGTTCTTCTCTCAGTAAGTGTTCTCCTTCCCGCCACCTTACATGGCCATGTCATAAATAAGGATTAGCTAGTGTGAACTCCTTGAGGCAATGCAGCCTTGAAGACTGTGTCTTGATCGTGGGTCACTAGGGAAGCTGTGGAAAACTGAGAGTTGTTTTTGCTGCTAGCCAGCATCAGAGATTTTTTAATCTGGTCTTGAGGTTTTCCTGGCAATACTTATTTTTATTTTTCAAAACTTATTAGGCATGGATTTTATCTTTTTCTATAAATCCATGGTCCAACAACCACATCCAGAGTTGTTTCTAGATATAATTGTTGAGCTGTGACTTTCTCTATGTTTAATGTTTTATCTTGATGCTCTCTTGAAATAAATGTGAACATAGACCATACACTCTATTTCATCTTCAACCAGAACCATTTTGGTAAGATAAAAAAGTTGAACTGGATTTTGTAACTCCCCAAATTTTTTAATTCCTTTTCTTACTATCTAGAGTCTAAAATGATGCTTTTCTGAGTCAACATGGCCCAAATCTTTTGGACTCCATATATTCCCTATCATTTCTGCTAGTAAATCAGATAACTTTTCATCATGTAAGGCCTTTCTTATAACACTTTGCCAAGTGCAGCCAACAACAGCCAACTCACAGTAATTATATGATACTTTTAACATCTCTTCCGCTAAACATGTCAACTTAGGCAAATCATCTGTCTCCAACGTGTTACCAGAAGTGACAATTTTCCAAATGTTTTGCCCCCTAACAAAACATGAGTTTCCTTTTTCCAAGCTTCCCATAGCATGTCCTTCCTGCTTGTTTTCCTATTAATAAGCCAGTGCCACAGACTTATGGAAATTTCTTGTGCTATCAATTCACTTCTGCTCAAGATCAAACCTATGAGCTATTGAATAAGTATACAAATTCAGTGACTTAATATAATAAAAGTTTAATTCTCACTCATGCCATCTTCAGCTGTGAAAGTTAAGAATTCCAGGCAGCTTTCCTCTAAGTGGTCACTCATAGATCCTGTTATCTTCTATCATATGTCTCTGCCATCTCAAAATTCTTTTCCTAGCCACAAAATTTGAAAGAGAGATAATGGGCCAACAAGTTTTCAGTTGGTTTGAGAATTCAAACCTAGAAATAGCTTACATCATTTCTGTTCACATTTACTTGAGCATAACTAATCATATGAAAGGGAAAGTGTTAGCTGCTCAGTCATGTCCAACTCTTTGTGACCCCATGGGCTATAGCCCACCAAGCTCCTCAGTCCATACAACTCCTACCTAATTCCAAAGGATGTTGTGAAGTCTAGTCTTCTCTACTCCTAGGAAAAAGACATACAATTGGTAAGAGTCAACCAATTTCTGCCAGAGTTCAGCCTTCTGGTCAAAAAATACCTGCATATATACACACAAAATCCTCACTCATAACAAAACAACCCAAGTCTCCATGCAAGCATTCCTTCTGGCTAAATTTCTGAAATAAAGGATGAGCCCCAGCCTTCTCCCTCATCTCTGGACATGGTTTATCCTGATCCTAGAAACTCTGGATGAAAATGATGTTTTTTTCTTTCCTCCCTCCCAAATGCACACACCACATACAGTAGTGAAATAGGGACAGGATATCAGCATAAATATTTTCATTTGGAAAAGTAAAGAATAAAAATCTCACCACTCTCACTGGTCCAAATAATTCTTCAGCATTGCTGGCAGACACAGTGAAAGTCTCCTGCCTGGGGTTTATGATTCTAGTTATCTGGGAGACATCTCTTTTCTGTCGGTCTCTGTAGACCTTGGACTCCTCCCTTTGGAAAACTTTTGTTCTAAATCACATCACTGCCATGCCTATTAAGGGCAGTTTGAGCATTTTTCTTCAGAGAAGTGACTCCAAAATCGGTCTATTTCCATTTTTTGGTCCTTACATCTTACTGTTTTAAGTTAATTCTGAAAATATCCAGCAGAGGCAGATGGAGGGAAGACATCAAAAGGCAGATGCATTGGTTATTTCAACATCTTGTTAAGAGATTGACAACATCGCTTCTTTTCCATACCAAAGGCCAGAACTCAGATGCACAGCCCCAAAATAACTACAAGGGAGGCTGATAACTGTTGTCTTCCGATGTGACCAAGAAGAAGAAATGGGACTGGTTAAACTCTGAAACTCTTCCCCACTCTCTTATAAAATGCTGCTCCTTGAGAGCTGTCATCATTTTTCTCCTGTCTCCTAGAATCATCATTCTCAGAAGCTCTATTCTTATCTCTCCTGCATCAAAAATTTTGGTATTTTGAAAAATCTTCTTTTCCACCTTTATCATCATTCACATGGTTAATTCATTCAGACTACAGTCCTCAACTTTCTTCATTTCCTCAACTCTGATGATCCTCTCCAACATGCTTCCTTAACCACCTACTCAGACTCACATCCTAGAATTTATCGTCACCTGAAACAGTTCCATTCCCAAGAGACTAATCCCCCTTCTCTCTGTGCCCACACCCAACTTAACATTGCGGTCCAAACAACATCATCTTTCTTACCACAGAAGTTCATTCATAATCCACTGTGAACCCTTTTAATCCACTTTGTGCTCACCGACCCCTATTACTCCAACTGTCTTAGATAACTGACTCCTTTGTAGTTAGAGAAATCCCCTCTCCTTTTTCCCAATCCAATAGCCCTCCGCTTTCACTAATTCTTTCATTATCCAGTTTAGTTTCTTTGATTCACCATTTCAAAAATATTCTTGCCAAACAGTTCCTCTCTATTATTCATTAAACCCATTTTGAATGATACCAACCTTGAACGAAATCAGATATTCCCTTTCCTTCTACTGTCATCCAAGCAACTGGATACAGCTTGAGAAAAATCATATGAAAGAGCAAACTGATGCTAGGAGTTTTATGATCTTCAAATTAAGCGGCCCTAATGCTGGCCTTAAATCAGACTTCTCTCTGGTTCACAAATCTCGTCCCCTTTCCACAACAATCATTTTAAAATTTTGTGCTCCCCGCAGAACTCTGACTATCCAGCTGCTCACCCCCACTCTCCTTGCTTAAAACAAAGAGAAATGTAAGCCATTACATGGGAATCCTCTGTCACCTCTCTATCAGCCCTGGAAGACTACTTTCTTCTTTCCCCGAGTCCCTTCACCTCCCTCTTTATCACTGAGGAAGTACACATTATCCTGTCTATAGCTCACTTATACTTTAGTCTTCTTATCTGATCTCAGAGGAAATCAATGTGTTATTTTCCTCTATTATCTGTCTCACTCCAATACTGAACTTTTCTCAATAGCATGTAATTCCACTTAAGTTTGTTCATCTGAAAATACAGTGGAAACATTAAAAATGCTCATTTATATCCAGATATTCCATCTCCATCTGTTGATGACTGCTAATTCCCTCCCGAGCTTCAGTACACATCATCTTCAACCAGTCTCCTAACACACAACAATCAGCTTGAACTGAACATATCCAAAGTTCTAAACACTGGCTACTCAACACTCTAAGCTCTTTTTATATTTCCCCCTCTCTCAGTGAATGATACCACTGTTAATCCTTTTCAGAATGTCAAGTGCCTGGGAGTCATCTTTGGCCAAACCCTCTCTTTTTCCACCTCCATTAACAAATCCAAAACACCACATCTTCTAAATACACCTTGAATACATCCACTTCTATTTCTATTACCACCACCACCCTGGACCAAAGACCCTCACATCTTTCTGGACCATCATAACACTCCCTTTCCTCTTCCAGTTTTTAAATTCCCACTTAACCCTGTGTAATCAATTCTCTTGCCTGCAATCAGAGTGGTAGTTCCTAAGTACAAATCTGGTGATGTATCACATCTGTGTAAAATCCTTCAGTGAATTATTTTTGCTCTTTGCTCTTGGTTGTTGTTCAGTCACTCAGTCCGTGTCCCGACTCTTTGCAACACCATGGCTTCCCTGTCCTACATCACCTCCCAGAGCGTGCTCAAACTCATGCCCATTGAATCAGTGATGCCATCCAACCATCTCATCCTCTGTCATCCCCTTCTCCTATCTTTTATCTTTCCCAGCATCAGGGCCTTTTACAATGAGTCAGTTCTTTGCATCAGGTGGCCAAAATATTGGAGTTTCAGCTTCAGTCCTTCTAATGAATATTCAGGGTTGATTTCATTTAGGATTGACTCGTTTGATCTCCTTGCAGTCCAAGAGACTCTCAAGAATCTTCTCCAACACCACAGTTCAAAAGCATCAATTTTTCAGTGCTCAGCCTTCTTTATAGTACAACTCTCACATCCATCCATGACTACTGGAAAAACCACAGCTAGATGGACCTTTGATCTTTGACCTTTGACCTTGACTAGATGGACCTCTGTTGGCAAAGTAATGTCTCTGCTTTTTAATATGTTGTCTATGGTGGTCATAGCTTTTCTTCCAAGGAGAAGTGTCTTTTAATTTCATGGCTGCAGTTACCATCTGCAGTGATTTTGGAGCCCAAGAAAATAAAGTCTTTCACTGTTTCCATTGTTTCCTCATTTATATGCCATGAGGTGATGGGACCAGATGCCATGGTCTTAGTTTTTGAGCGTTGAGTTTTAAGTCAGCTTTTTCACTCTCCTCTTTCACCTTCATCAAGAAGCTCTTTTTGCCCAGCAATATTTGCTCTTGGGGTACAATTAAGATAGTTCATATGGCTCAGCATGGCCTGGGCCCTAAATACTGCTTTAGTCTCATTTCACACCATGACACCCTCAGCTTTCAAAGCTCTAAAAGACATTGAGCTTCTTTTTAATCTTCAAACAAAGCATGCTTTCTCACCACAGGGCTTTACATATGTGGCTCTATTTTTGAATATCAGCTCTCATAACATTTTTCATCAATTCCTTCTTACCACTTTAGTTCTCAAAGCAAAAGCTATTTTCCCAGGAGAGACTCCCCTGACATGTTACACTAGATCAAACTTCCCTTTTTCATACTAACATTGTACGTGTGTGGGTGCTAAGTCACTTCAGTCATGTTCAACTCTTTGTGACCCTATGGACTGTAGACTACCAGGCTCCTCTGTCCATTGGATTCTCCAGGCAAAAATACTAGAGTGGACTGCTGTGTATTCATTCAGGAGATCTTCCTGACCCAGGGACCAAACCCGCAGTTCTTACATATAACCTGCATTGGCAGGCGGGTTCTTTACCACTGCTGCCACCTTGGGAGCTCACTAACATTGTACATTGTTCATTTCCTTCATAAGACTTATGATTTCATATTTATGTATATGATATAAATTTATTTATGCCATTATTTCAGTGGAATCTCACTCTCTCCCTAAAAGCTTGACAATTATTGGGACTACGCTTAACTCTCTGATGTATATTTACAACACCTAGCACAGGACAGAGCTATAGAGAGCACTCAGTAAATATTGCTAAATAAAATATATTAATTAATTTCAGAATGTCATGATAAAGAGGAAAACACTGTGTCCCAGATATTCAGCTACTTTATCCAGGGATGAACTACAGAAGAAAGGATAGAGAGTATACACATTATGCATTATTTAGCCCCCTACACTATGTCCTTCAGTTTAATTTTTGTTAAGTAGTGGATGAAAGATAGCTCAAGATTATCCTCCTTGAAAAATAAAGAGAGAGAAGGTATTCTGTGTTACCACTTTAATACAGATCCCACTAGGCTTGGGGTTAATTAATATACTATACACATCAGGAAGATAAATATAGACATAATCATGCAAAAATAATTTTCACTATCTCAGACAAGCCTCCTGTGAAAATTCTGAGTGAGGCCAATACCATATTTCAGGAACTTGAGTTTGAGATAACTCACAGTTAAGTTAGAATGTCTTCTGCTAGAATTATCTCTTTCCAATGTGAATTTCAGAGAGGTCATATAATGCACGGGATGGGATTCTACATCAACCAAAATGGTGAAATAGCAGGATAAATTCTTGACTGGAAATTAAAAACATGTTTTCAGTCCTAGCTTTCTCACTGTGTGACACTTTGTACATTGAATAAATTCTCTGAAACTCAGTTTTGTACCCTTTTAAAATGCAAAGGTGAATTTATAAAATCTCATTCACATCTAAGATTCTAAGACTCTTAACTCAGCATCTTTGTATGTTTCAATAAAAATCATCATGGGCTATTTAGAATGCATCTCAATACACGGTTTAATCAACTACTGCAGGGTCAAACATAAAATCCAAAAAGTGAGAACACACACACACATACAAATAGAAAACAAATAAATAAAACATCAAACCCATCAATGGTTTCTTATTCTTGGCCCACTTAGTCCATTTGTTGCTTGATATCCTAAAGAGACATACCTTATCCAAGTTTTATGCTCTTGTTAAAAATTAATATGAATATACTAGCAATTTCCCCATCGGTTTTGCAATTATCCTTTCCTACAATATTTGGCAAGCACGTGGATGGTATGAAAATATAACTCGTCCTGATTTGCTTTCCTTTCAGTGGGTCTGGATATTATCCCAGAACAATGAAGCACAAAAGGTTAAGAGAAGTAGTAAAATGAAGTAGAGATGCAAGTTAGAAGTTTCTCATACAGCTCAGGAACAGTCTCTCTAAAAATAGCTACCTATACTGAACAGACAGCTTCCTTAAAGCAGTAGCTACTTACGGGGCTAGATTATTAAAAAGAAATACTTGTGCTGTGTCATAAAACTTGGAATAATAAAAACACGAATTGCTTAAACTAATAAAGGTACATTAGGGTGTCTGAAATGGAAAGATTTGCTAAAGAGAGCAACTGCTCTGTAATGGCCCAAAAGGGAAGGAGGTAGAAAGGAGGAATCTTCTTGCTGCAGCAGTCCACACTTTAAAGCTCCAAGTCATCTCAAAACAAGAATAACCCTCATTCTCCAGGGGGATAAATAAGGTAGTCTTCATCAGTTATATTCTGATAGATAAGTCTAAGCTTCTGAGGAGGGGAGCGGAGGAGATGATCGGAAACCATCCCCATATCAGCCCTCCACGTGAAGAATACATTCTTCAGAACAGAATAGATTCTTGGATATTATCCTGCTAGCAGTTACACAAGTGAGGACTCTAGTATTTGGGGACATCTCTGGGATAGTAATTTTCTTTCTTTCTTTTTTTTTTTTTTTTTTTTTAGTATAACCATCTAGGTAATTTTCCAGCCCTTGACCAAATGGTTTGTGAGGTGGGTTACTTCTGATCAGTGGCAGAATGGGGGACACTTCTTCATTCAAAGAAATTTCCCTTGGGATGTTGAGTTTGTCATTGCATTGCCAGAGCTGTTGTGGAGAAATCCACTGAAGAAATCTCTACGAAGAAAAGGTATGCAAGTTCTTGAACCAAGGACACAGATTTGCTGAATAAACAGAAACAGGTTAAACTGCAGAAACTAACTGCCTCTTGGCAAGATAAAGAATCGCTGATTCATGTCAATGTGTGGCAAAACCCACTACAATATTGTAAAGCAATTAGCCTCCAATTAAAATAAATAAATTTTAAAAAAGTAAAAATAAATAAATAGTAAAAAAAAAAAAAAAAAAGAAAATTTAGAAATGACTTTGCACCGATCACTCAAGAGACTGAACAGCTAAACAAAGTTGCCTTCCAAACAAAGTTGCCTTCATTGGTCAAGCTTTAAATGTGTGACTTGGGTGTTGATAATGTTCTGGGCCTGGGAGACTTGGTACGTACAACCAAGTCCTAGCAACAGTGGCTGGGATGTTTGAAGCATCCTGAGAGCATTGTTTATGTTCTACAGATTTCTAAAAACATTTGAATATGTTTGGGCTAAAAAGGATATGTTTACTTCCAGGGTTGTTGTAAACATTATTTTCATAAATTAGCAAATAATCTACTCATTAGTGTGGCTTTCCAGGTGGTGCTAGTGGTAAAGAACCCCCTTGTCATGCAGGAGACAGACGAGACATGGGTTTGATCCCTGGGTTGGGAAGACCCCCTGCAAGACAGCATGGCAACCCACTCCAGCATTCTTGCCTGGAGAATCCCACAGACAGAGGAGCCTGGTGGGCTATAGTCCATGGGGTCACAAAGAGTCAGCCATGACTGAAGTGACTCAGCACATATGCAGCCTACCCATTAGTGTTGCAAATGGAAAAGAAGAGTGGTTTCCATTTGAACTCTCATAGATTGGTTTTCCAGGAAACAGACCCTGATATGGAGATCACTGTGTGCAAATCATTTCTCAGGGGGTGTTTCAGGAACAACACCTACAAGGAAGTGAGGGAAGAACTGGGCTGAGGGAGAGGTTGAATTCGGGAGTGGTTGTCACAGAGGCTTCACTGATGCCATGGGAGGCTCTGGAGTCCTAACAAGAGTCCTCGATTGAGGTAAGGGAGCCAGCCCTTTTGTATTCCCCACTTTGAACAGCCATGGGACGCAATAAGAGAGTATATAACTTTGGGCAAGATAGTTTCATTTTATGCACAGCACTTCTTAGAAGGGAACCATTGAGCTGTGGCCTATGAGTTCCAGCACAGGTTGACTATTACAGCATTCACAACACCAATGTGATGCTTCACAATTTTTACGTATTTCCATTTACT
Source organism: Okapia johnstoni (assembly GCA_024291935.2). Lineage (NCBI taxonomy): Eukaryota > Metazoa > Chordata > Mammalia > Artiodactyla > Giraffidae > Okapia > Okapia johnstoni. The sequence continues at coordinate 8,086,318 of CM044325.1, read as the reverse complement.
GTCTGTAAAGCCTTCCTCAGTGATCAATGCAAAGAAATAGAGGAAAACAATAGAATGGGAAAGACAAGATCACTTCAAGCTTAGAGAGCCCAGGGACATCTGGAATGATGGGCTCAAGGACAAAAATGTAGGGACCTAACAGAAGCAAATTAAAAAGAGGTGGCATCACTACGAACAAAAAAGCTAGCGGAGGTCATGATGGAATTCACTCAGTTGAGCTATTTAAAAAGTGGGCCTAAAAGATGACGCTGTGAAAAAGTGCTGCACTCAATATGCCAGCAAATCTGGAAAACTCAGCAGTGTCCACAGGACTGGAAAAGGTCAATTTTCATTCTAATCCCAAAGAAAGGCAATGCCAAAGAATGCTCAAACTACCGTACAATTGTACTCATCTCACACGATAGTAAAGTAATGCTTAAAATTCTCCAAGTCAGGCTTCAGCAATACGTGAACCGTGAACTTCCAGATGTTCAAGCTGGTTTTAAAAAAGGCAGAGGGACCAGAGATCAAATTGCCAATATCCGCTGGATCATCAAAAAAGCAAGAGAGTTCCAGAAAAACATCTATTTCTGCTTTATTGACTATGCCAAAGCCTTTGACTGTGTGGATCACAATAAACTGTGGAAAATTCTGAAAGAGATGGGCATACCAGACCACCTGACCTGCCTCTTGAGAAACCCATATTCAGGTCAGGAAGCAACAGTTAGAACTGGACATGGAACAACACACTGGTTCCAAATAGGAACAGGAGTACGTCAAGGCTGTATATTGTCACCCTGCTTATTTAACTTATATGCAGAGTACATCATGAGAAACGCTGGGCTGGAGGAAGCACAAGCTAGAATCAAGATTTCCAGGAGAAATATCAATAACCTCAGATATGCAGATGACACCACCCTTATGGCAGAAAGTGAAGAAGAACTAAGAAGCCTCTTGAAGAAAGTAAAAGAGGAGAGTGAAAAGGGTGGTTTAAACCTCAACATTCAGAAAACTAAGATCATGGCATCTGGTCCCATCACTTCATGGCAAATAGATGGGCAAACAGTGGAAACAGTGTCAGACTTTATTTTTCTGGGCTCAAAAATCACTGAAGATGGTGACTGCAGCCATGAAATTAAAAGACGTTTGCTCCTTGGAAGGAAAGTTATGACCAACCCAGACAGCATATTAAAAAGCAGAGACATTACTCTGCCAACAAAGGTCCATTTAGTCAAGGCTATGGTTTTTCCAGTGGTCATGTATGGATGTGAGAGTTGGACTATAAAGAAAGCTGAGCGCCGAAGAATTGATGCTTTTGAACTGTGGTGTTGGAGAAGACTCTTGAGAGTCCTTGGACTATAAGGAGATCCAACCAGTCCATCCTAAAGGGGATCAGTCTTGGGTGTTCATTGGAAGGACTGATGTTGAAGTTGAAACTCCAATACTTTGGCCACCTGATGCGAAAAGCTGACTCATTTGAAAAGACCCTGATGCTTGGAAAGTTTGAGGGCAGGAGGAGAAGGGGACGACAGAGGATGAGATGGTTAGATGGCATCACCAACTCGATGAACATGGGTTTGTGTGGACCCTGGGATTTGGTGATGGACAGGGAGGCCTGGCGTGCTGCGGTTCATGGGGTCACAAAGAGTCGGACACAACTGAGTGACTGAACTGAACTGAACTGAACTGAAAGGAATTAGACCAGATTCTAGCTTAGAGTAAGCAATTCATGAATTAGTTGTTATTCATTCTTATAGTCAGAGCCTTCTAAATATAATCAACATGGTAAAGTAATAATATGGCTGTTTCTCATTAGTCTCAGTTTTCATATTTGCAAATTTCCATGCTTGATAAAATTCACTGTTATCCTCCAAAGCCATACTCATGGTGCTTTTGTAGTCATTCGAGGACATGCCCAAAGGGGTGGAAAGGCATAGTGGAGCCCAATGTACAGAGTCCTAGTTGAGGTGCAGCAAGGTGATGATAATATACCCTCTTGTTTCAGCTCTCGTACTAAAAGCACGTGCCCTTTCTGTGGTCTACTAAGTCCACCTGTGTCATATTTTTGTGCTTTATCTTGGTGATTTTTCTATTTAAAATGGCCTCCAAATGTAGTGCTTACGTACTATCTAGCGTTCCAAGTATAAGAAGGCTGTGATATGCCTTATGCAGAAACTGTGTGTGTTAGATAAGCTTCATTTAGGCTTCATCCAATGCTAAAGTCTCAATATAATACTTAACAAGGTGTCTTTCAATGGATACATTCATAAAACAAGGTTATGTATTGACTGGTTGACAAAAATATTGTAAGCTAAGGCTGGCAGGATTCTAAACTTGTATTTCCCCTAGGAGAAACGGTTCAGTATTTGCTAACTCAGTGTTCGTGGCAACTTTATAGAATATAACTACCACAAATGAGGATCAATTTTACTAATAAAATAAAGTAATAATAGTAATAAGAAAAATTAATCATGTAGTCTTTCTTGAGTTCCAGGTATTTCTCATTTATTCTCTCGCAAGCAATTGCTGCCTATCTCAGATACCCTCAGCTCACTGCTACATTTGCCTGAAGCTGTGGCAAACAGATGTCTGTATGCTGATCACTGTCTGACTCAAGAACATCTATGTCTCTACTTCCACCTATGAGATCTTCTTCTACGCCTGGGTGCAGTTCAGAAATGTGACCAAGTGAAAGCCCCAGGGGCAACTAACCAATAAACTGGAGATTGTAGGTAAATACCCCGCGTTCAGTGATTCTGTAGGATGATTCTGAATTATAGTACATCTCAGAATTCTCCAGCAGAATTTAGACACCGTTTCCTGTAGGGATAAACCAACCACGGTGACCAGTCTCTAAAGTGGCCCCCAGTGATCTCTGTGCTCTGGTAAACCTGCTCTCTATATTCCCTCCCCAAATTGACTAGGGCTGATCCATGTAATCAGCATGATCTCAATGAAGTGATACTGTGTGACTTTTGATAAGTCATGAAAAATATTATGGGTTCAGCTTTGTCCTGTCTTAGATCACTTTCTCTGGGGGAACAGGGCTGCCATGTGTTGAAAATTTTCAAGGTGCCTTATGGGAAGGTATAGATTATGTACGTGTGTGTGCTAAGTTGCTTCATTTGTTTCCTACTCTGTGCAATCCTATGGACTGCAGCCAGCCCCCTCTGTCCATGGGGATTCTCTAGGCAAGAATACTGGAGTCGGTTGCTATGCACTCCTGCAGGGAATTTTCCTGACTCAGGGATCAAACCCATATCTCTATGTCTGCTGCATTGGCAGGTGGATCTCTACCACCAGTGCCACCTGTGAAGCCCCGTAGGTTATGAGGAACTGAGATTCACTCCCAACAGCTTGCATTAACATACCAGCCATGTGAGTAAGCCATCTTAGAAGCAGATCCTTCAGTGACTGCATCTCTGATCAACACCTTGATTGAAACGCGTGAGAGCCTCTGAAGCAGAACCAGCCATCTAAGCCACCCTCAAATTTCTGACTAACAGAACCTATGGGACATGATAAACATTTATTGTTGCTTTAAGTTACTTAGTATTGGGGCAATCTGTCATACAGCAGTAGCCAGCTAATGTGCCTGAATACAAATACAGATTTCATTGGCCTGCGTCCTTTCTCTCACCTGCTTTCCTCATCTCACATGTATGCTTCATAGGATCGTCTCAAAAATAAACTCCACATGCCTCTCTCTTTACTTAGGGATTTGCTCTTAGGGGAGCTCAACCTTTGACTCTTATATTGAAAAGAAAATACTTCGAAGGGATCCTGGGATTGCATCACTCACGATCAGTAGAGCCCATTTATGGTGTTAACAGGGAGATGACATCTGGAAAACTGATTTCATAATTACTAAAACTCTCACTTTTGGTTTATTAAGAATTAGATACAAGTAGAAGGAAATATAGGGCCTCCCAGGTGGCGCTAGAGGTTAAGAACCCACCTACCAATGCAGGATAACTAAGAGATAAGGGTTTGATCCCTGGATAGGGAAGATCTCCTGGAGGAGGGCAAGGCAACCCACTCTAGTATTCTTGCCTGGAGAATCCCATGGACAGAGGAGATTGGTGGTCTACAGTCTATAGGGTCCCAAAGAGTGGGACACAGAAAGGAATATATCAGCTTAGGTAGGCAACGGCTGCAGTTCTTGAATGATATTGGGAAAACGCTTTTGTTAACCATTCTAACAGCCTTGAAGAAGTGTAAGTTAATCTGCTACTCACTTTAAGCATTTTGTGAAAAACAGGAGGCATTCATGCCAGAATTTAAAGAGAATCCCCTTCCCTGCAGCTGAAGCGTCAGGTCAAGTATTTGATCATAAGTGTAGCAGAGCTATAAAGACTTCATAAATCAGTGTCTCTCTTGTGTTAAAGTGAAAAGCCTTATCAGGGACACGTAATAGCCTCAGATGAGGTGCATGTCTCACAAAATGATGCTTGACTTCTTCAAATTCTGCTCCCACTTCCCCTCATTGCCTCTAGACTAACAACTAGAATCAGTCTACAAACAACACAGAGTAAGTGCAGTCTTACTTTGGTAGAGACTTTCTTATTGACCCAGGAACTCCAGGATTTTGTTAATGTGGACCACAATGCCTACTGAGACAAAAATGGGAGTGGATCTTCAAGATGTTGTACCAAGAAGTGTGAAATTTGAGGCAGGATGGAGGAGTTTATTGATATGGGAATTCTCGCCTATGACCAAAATTTAATATCTTGGCAAGAATACTAGGATCAGATTCAAATATTAAAATGGTATGGCTCCCATAGTTTAAATAGTAGTGGTCTACAGGAAATGAGGTTTAAGTACCAGAAATCCCTCGATATAAAATTTAGAAAGGAAACAGAGAGGTGAGCACTGGAATAGATCTATTGTATGAAATCAGATAACCACCAGCAGATTACTTCCTGGGAAGCTCAGAGATAACTCCATTTATTAAAGCAATAAAAATACACTAGTAAGGAGAGGGGCAATGACTTCACTGAGAAATGCAGTAGTGATTGTCCTCTCCAGGCAAGAAGAGTGTGTGCCATGCCTACAGAGGATCTGCCTGACCCAGGCATCTAACACTAGTCTCTCACGCCAAATGAAAGCCAGTGAACTTGTCCAACTGGCCAAGTGAACATATCAGAAGCAGTAGGCACCCCAGGTGGACTTGCAGAGATTAGTGCTATATTAAAACATTTGAATGGGGACTGGGCTATCCAACACATCCCCATGTGATTCACTGGGATGGCCTCTGCAAGAGACAAATGAATCATGGCAGATTAAGGCTATTATCATTTAAGCACAAGTGAATGATAGTACCAATCATGTCTACTCTGCTGGATATATCTTTAAAAGAACAGATCAACATAGGCTTGGCAGTAAGTATGGGGTCATGGATCTGACAAATGTGTCCTTTTCAGTCTCTAACTGGAAAGAGAATAAAAAGCATCTTTCATCCACTTGGCATAAATTCACTTATGTTAACTTTCCAGCTTTCACTCATGGTAATGTCCAAAGGGACTAAGCTTTCCTTAGTAGTCTGAAGAATGTCATCCTGCATTCTCTGTATTAATAGGGAGGAGGATAATATAAAAATTGTGCAAATGTCCATTCATGCAGGAGTGAAGAGCTTCCAGTTCCTGTATAGACCTCAGTTCTGAGTTCCCCTGGGGACTGTCCCTGCTGGAAAGAGCCATCTTAGCCTGGTTTGTGCCCTCTTCTTGGAATGACCTGTCTCTAGTGACAGATCAATATTGGGATATGAAGACCAGATTGACTCTCCATACCTGGGAAAAATTCTTAAGGAAAAGGTTTATTCCAGCTTCAGTGCCTCTATTGAAACTGCATCTTAGTTCATTACCTTCTGACCAATTATCCTTCTTCATTTACTTTCTACAGTGTTGCTCCTAAGAACACTCCCTCATAAACCTCCTGCCTCCCAACTTCAGGTTTTCAATCTCCTTCCTTGAGAAATTGACTTGAAACATCACATTATTTGAACCCAGTGAAGAACAAAGGGCAACTATTTTGAATGCCCTGTCAAGTCACATGCGTGTGAGACCACAGAATATAAATCTTACAGAGATGTGAGGGACTGACACTTTTGTGAAGTTTTGGGATCAAAAGTACCTAAGATAATGCTGGAACATTGCTTCTAAAGTAATACAAAAATTATTGTACTTTGTATCTTCAGCAGGAAGAAAAATGCATAGTGCTTGGTGAACCACTTTGGATTTTGGAAGCAGAGAGTATTTCTAAAACAAAAGAAGATTTTGCATTAGATATAGGTTAGAGCACGACTTGGCCTTCAGCTCAGGTCATGACAGATCCACTGATGCTAGAGAGTTTGTGCCAGGTAAGGATGGCACGTGGAGTCTCTAGGAAGTACAATAGGAAAATTAGAGTGAAGTTCCTTAGTGTTCTGGAGCAAAGCCATGCTTCAGCAAGTGTTACTCATTATCTGAAAACTTGTTTCTGGAACACTACTGGGCCTTAGTGGAAACTAAATGCTACACCATGGGAAATAAAATAGCTATGAACATGTAGTTACCTACCATGTACTGGGAATTGACAGACTCCTCAGTTCATTAAGTTAAAAGGCTGCAGGACTAATCCATCATATGATAATAGAAAATTTGGTACTAGAATTGAGCAGGTCCAGAAGGTAAAATACATACCAGATACTCTACATTCAAATGACACATACCTACACTACCTATGCCAAGACCTTACCCTCAGTTCATATTATGGACTTGTCAGCAAGTCTTGGGGGACTCAGTTCATATTATGGAGTCCCCCAGCGCCAGGTGACATAGAGAAAGAAAACCAGACTTGTTTCATGGATAGACAAGCTCAAAATACTGATGTGAGCAAAATGGATTGCATTCACTGTATACCACCACTCAGGAGCTCTGGTGAGGAAAACCCTCCCAGTAAGCAGAACATGGAGGTGGATTTGGTCAGCTCCTTCCTACAGAGAATAGACCAGCACACAAGGATGTGGTATATACTTTGATCCAACAACTATTAAAAGGTAGAAGTAGTATTGGCTATTTCATTCCCAGTGACCAACCCGGAAATATTTTGCCTCCTTTACTCACTGTTATTGGTTGAATTGTGTCTACTAAACAGATTTGGATCTGTAAATGTAATAAGATTTAAATAGAGTCTCTATAGATGTAATCACATTAAGATGAGGTCATTGGATTGGCCTCCAATCCAATATGACTAGTGTCTTTTTAGGAGGGGAAGACACTCACAAAAGAGGACAATGCCATGTGACAAGAAGGGAAAGGCTGGAGTTATACAGCTGCAAGTCAAGAAATACTTGGCTTGTCAGTGACACCAAAAGCTAAGAGAAAGGAGTGAAACAGATTCTTCCCTAGATCCTTCAAGATTCTTCCCTAGCTACAACTTGATTTCTGACTTACAGCCTCCAGAACTATGAGAGAATGAATTCCTATTGTTTTCAAGTCAATCACTTTGTTACACAGCCCCACAACATTAATACACACACAATGGTGGTCTCTGCTGTATTAGAGTTATTTGCCCAGGTAAGGGGCATTTCCATTAAGAGAGATAGATTAAGAGTCTGCTGAACCAAAAGTTACTACTGCCTCTTGGTCGTTTCGGACTTCTCAGGTCAGTAGAGGAGAAAAGAAACTCACTACACTTGCAAAAGATTAGCAAACATTTTTATTATGGAAAATCAAGTAATTGTTGTTTAATGCAGGTCTGGAAGACTATGACTGGAATTCAGGGGATGTCATCAGTGTCCCAAGTTGTGAATGGGAATATATCAATCATAACCCAATAAAAGGGCTTCCCAGGTGGCACTAGTGGTAAATAACACGCTTGCCAATGCAGGAGATGTAGGAGACATGGGTTCAATCCCTGGATTGGGAAGACCCCTGGAGGAGGCATGGCAACCCACTCCAGCATTCTTGCCTAGAGAACCCCATAGACAGAGTAACCTGGTGGGCTACAGTCCATAGGGTCGCAAAGAGTTGTACACAACTGAACTGACTTAGCATGCATGCATGTATCCCAATTAAAACATTGTAAGCAGGCGTTCTGACCAAAAAATGAAGGTTTAGTGCACCCACCAGGAAAGCAGGTCAGACTAGTGGAAGCACTGGGCATAGGCGAGGAGAATCAAGAATACGTAGTAATGGAGAGGTCTGATGAATATGAGCAATGGCTTTGGGACCAGTTTCCATCACTGGGAGTGTAGTTTTATCATGTCTATCTATACTTACAATCATTTTTAGACTTTGTGTTTGGCTACCCCATTGAAACTTCAGTGAAAGAGTGGACTTGATATGGGGCCCCAGAAGACCTGAGAGTTACAAGAATCAGTATCAGACACTGTTGATGCACTGCCCCATCCTCTTATCCCACCTCTGGATTTACTTGCCTCTGTGATAAATTATTTCTAAACTGATGACTGTGTCCTGTCCCAAGTGACTGCATCTCTCTACATTTGTGTCTGAGTGTTTTTAAAGGCATCAAGTCGATGTTTGAATCCATGAAGGTACAAACGCAAAGTGGAGGGAGAGTTACATTTTCCAGGGAATAAGAGAATATGTTCCAACCTTCCATTCTCTGTTAGGGCCTTTTTGAAGTAAGTTCCACATGGTTTCTTCAGGGGTTTCCAGGGCAATTGTGCCCCAGATGTCCAAAGTGTAGTCTATACTCTTCTCATTTTTTGTTCCCCAACTCAACTGCAAACTCACTTGTACTCCCAACGATCATATTCAAGTCCTATGTCATGGCCTGCTTTTGGAGAAAACTCAATTAATATACTTATCTTTAAAAACTCACAGTTCAGTTCAGTTCAGTTCAGTCGCTCAGTCTGACTCTTTGCGACCCCATGAACTGCAGCACGCCAGGCCTCCCTGTCCATCACCAACTCCCGGAGTCTACCCAAACCCATGTCCATCGAGTTGGTGATACCATCCAGTCATCTCATCCTCTGTCGTCCCCTTCTCCTCCTGCCCCCAATCCTTCCCAGCATTAGGGTCTTTTCCAATGAGTCAACTCTTCGCATGAGGTGGCCAAAGTATTGGAGTTTCAGCTTCAACATCAGTCCTTCCAATGAACACCCAGGACCGATCTCCTTTAGGATGGACTGGTTGGATCTCCTTGCAGTCCAAGGGACTTGAAAGAGTCTTCTCTAACACCACAGTTCAAAAGCATCAATTCTGCGGCACTCAGCTTTCTTCACCGTCCAACTCTCACATCCATACATGACTACTGGAAAAACCATAGCCTTGATTAGATGGACCTTTGTTGGCAAAGTAATGTCTCTGCTTTTAAATATGCTATCTAGGTTGCTCATAACCTTCCTTCTAAGGAGTAAGCATCTTTTAATTTCATGGATGCAATCACCATCAGCAGTGATTTTGGAGCCCAAAAAAATAGTCAGCCACTGTTTCCACATCTATTTGCCATGAAGTGTGGGACCAGATGCCATGATCTTAGTTTTCTGAATGCTGAGCTTTAGGCCAACTTTTTCACTCTCCTCTTTCACTTCCATCAAGAGGCTCTTTAGTTCCTCACTTTTTGCCATCAAGGTGGTGTCATCTGCATATCTGAGGTTACTGACATTTCTCCTGGCAATCTTGATTCTAGCTTGTGTTTCTTCCAGCCAAGCGTTTCTCATGATGTACTCTGCATATAAGTTAAATAAGCAGGGTGACAATATACAGCCTTGAAGTACTCCTTTTCCTATTTGGAACCAGTGTGTTGTTCCATGTCCAGTTCTAACTTTGCTTCCTGGCCTGCATACAGGTTTCTCAAGAGGCAGGTCAGGTGGTCTTATGCCCATCTCTTTCAGAATTTTCCACAGTTTATTGTGATCCACACAGTCAAAGGCTTTGGCATAGTCAATAAAGCAGAAATAGATGTTTTTCTATCACAAGGTGAGTGTAATTTTCCATATTTTATGGTGAGGAAAATAAGACTCAAAAATATTAAATAACCTGACCAAGATCAGAAGCCATTGTGAAAGTGAAAGTCAATCAGTCGTATCCGACTCTTTGCAACCCCATGGACCATACAGTCCATGGAATTCTCCAGACCAGAATACTGGAGTGGGTAGCCTTTCCCTTCTCCAGGGGATCTTCTCAACCACTGTGCTGTGCTTAATCACTCAGTCATGTCTGTCTCTTTGTGATCCCATGGACTGTAGCCCACCAGGCTCCTCTGTCCATGGGGATTCTCCAGGCAAGAATACTGGAGTGGGTAACCTATCTCTTCTCCAGGAGATCTTCCCAACCCAGGAATCGAACCAGGGTCTCCTGCATCAGGTGGATTCTTTCAGCTGAGCTACCAGGGAAGCCCCACAAGTCATTAGTGGAAGATAATTCTTATTGCTATCAAACATTAGTTCATCACATAATATCTTTATGATTTTGTTTCAGTCACATACTGCTTATTTTACCCAATTCAAATAGACATATTTAAAAGGAAAAGTCACTATTGTAATAAATGTATCCCCCCTAGCACTTGCTATAAATACAGGATAATCATAAAAATGTGTACAGTAATAAAACTGATCTTTCACATAACTAAAGGCCAATGACAGCTATCCTCTAATGATATGAGGTGATTCTAAAAAGACTTTTCTTTTTGCTTCTGGCATCAGTTGCTCCCTTTCTACCCTCTTCTGGTTTGCTTCAGCTAACTTACTCAAAATTCATTAAATTCAACATTCATTTACTTCCCCCATCCTCACCATGGAGCATGCATTAAAATCATCTTTAACACAGATCTGAAAACTATATTACACTGTAAAGGTATAGTCTGTGAAACTCTCCCCATTGAATTTCTTTTCCTTCTAGAATACTTGTTAGTTTTTAATGCCTAACTTTATGGAATGCACTTATCTCTAGGTACAACATATTTTTCAGCCAATATGCCTAGGAAAAATTTATACCTACCCTCCCAATTCTAAATGCGGCATTTACAATGTGCAGTGAAAAGACAATGGACAGTAACAGCTATGAGTTACACTTCCAGTCACAAGAGGATTAACATTACAGATGGACCTTTTGAAAAGCATTCTGAGCACCGACTACGGGAATATGAAGCTAAGTGTTGGTGCTGAGAGGCAACACAGGGTCATATTCAATGTGAGCTTTCTTCTTGCCATTGTGACCTTGTCCTGAGTAGATTTCCATAGTTATCTTTTACGTGTAGCACTTTTTTTTTGCCTAGTGCTGTTCAGTGACTCCCCCAAGAAGTTAAAATTTTGCTAAAGAGTAGAGAAAGAGTCAAATCAGAAGGGATAAACAATTACAATGAAGGAAAAGATGTTACTGCATAAAAAGCAATTCAATATGACTGCTACAGTGATGATCAGAAAGTGATGTTTTAAGCACTTTATATCCTACCAACATAGTTTGAGCCTCATACAGGTACTTTGTTTTAGTTACATTTTAGGAAAGTGGTTGTGGATTTTGAGATGATGTGTAACACATTATAATTTTTACCACTTAGAGTAAGGGGAAATTGGCTCCCAGTTGCTGCGTGAATGCAGAATGCCTGATTTTCAGGAATGGATTACTGGTGACTGTAGTCGGAGAGCTTATCCATCATTTATCTATCTTTTATCTGTCTTCATCATCATCATCTACCCTCATCTTTAAAAAATAACCAAAAGTAGCTGATAGCTTAGAAAAATATAAGGTTTGGAAAACTGAAATAAAGGAATATAAAAACAAAATCCTAGGGAGACTAGGAAAATAAACACAGCAAAAATGAAGAGCAGTGTAGCATCACTGCCTATATCTGAGTTTCCTCATTAAAAAAAATAACAAAGGATAATTTTTGCCAACTCTTTGGATAGGAAAAGAAAATTTCTACTACAAAATTTTAAATTTTATTTTTCATATAGACTTTTATACAGGGAATGATTTACAAAAAATTGTAAACTTTGTGGATAAGACTTTTTCTTGTGAAGAATCAACAGAGCAGCCAAGAACATTCTGTGAAACCACAGCTCCACGGTGACGATTCAGTGAGTGTTTAAGAGGATATGGACTCATTTGAAAAATGATCGAATCTAAATGTAGGAAGTAATGTAACATTTTTTCTTTATTCCTTAAATATTTTCCTTCTTCTCTCTCTCTCTTTACTATTTCTCAGAACCAAAGTTTGGGTACAAGTTGGTCTTCAAATAATAGGGATTTTATTACTTTTATGAAAGCAAAAATGCTGATATTCCATGTTAGTGGCTAGGACAAAAAGCTGCTTTTAGGAAGTTAGACGTTGCTGTTTTCAGCTGCTCAGTCATGTCCAACTCTTTGCCACCCCACTTCCCTATCCTTCACCATCTCTTGGAGTTTGCTAAGACATGTCCATTGAGTCGGTGATGCCATCAACCATTTCACCCTCTGCTGTCCCCTTCTCCTCCTGCCCTCAATCTTTCCCAGCATCAGGGGCTTTTCCAATGAGTCAGTTCTTCACATCAGGTGGCCAAAGTATTGGAGCTTCAGCATCAGTTCTTCCGATGAATATTCGGGGTTGATTTCCTTTAGGATTGACTGGTTTAATCCCCTTGCTGTCCAAGGGACTCTCAAGAGTCTTCTCCAGCACCATAATTTGAAAGCATCAATTCTTCGACATTACTGGCACTTAACTGATATTGAATCTTAATCCCAAACATTTTTCCTACATATCCTTCAAAAGAAGGTTTTCTTCTGAATGTCTCTTCCTATTGAACTTGAATAACACTGACATTTAGCTGACAATCAACAAATATCGTTTAATTGACTAATATATAAGAACCACTCCATTTTGAATGGGAAGTGGTTCACTGAGCCTTCTTTAGCCAATTATTACCTTAAGTCAACACTCAGCTGATTTGAAACTATTGTTTCAAAAAGAGACTGAAGCCTCCTCGACAACTTGGCTCCTCTGATAGCTAAGGTTGACCAAAGAGAGAACAAAATTCATAATGAAGGAATTGATGAAAAGCCTGGCTTATCTGATGGTCATCATTGTACAGATACAGACATATCCTGTACACTTAGAGCTGAAATATTCATAAGTCCTGCCTTTGCCTTTAATTGTGGGGACAAGCTGTATATGGGCTTCCTTGGTGGCTCAGCTGGTAAAGACTCCGCCTGCAATGCAGGAGACCTGGGTTTGATCCCTGGGTTGGGAAGATACCCTGGAGAAGGGAACGGCTGTCCACTCCAGTATTCTGGCCTGGAGAATTCCATGGACTCTATAGTCCATGCAGTCACAAAGAGTTGGACAACTGAGTAACTTTCACTTCACTGTATATGATTGATCTCTTTTACATCAATTTTTTGGCTATATTCTAAATAAGTGTCTCTGAGTTAGTCTTTGAGAGAATTATATTAAAGATATAAATATACATGCAGTTATTCTAATCCATTCAATGAAGAAACCACAAGCATTTTCCAAGGCTAAGATCTATGAAGTCTTAAGTAAAATAGCAACAAAGTCTATTTATTGGAACTACATTAAGCAATATCCCAAGCAAGTATTGAACAGCTACATTTTTTTCTCATGAAAGTGATGGTATGTGTGCTCGGTATTATTTTCTCATCTAGGACAAATAAATGAAAAGCCATCCACACAAAAGTCACCATAGTTTCAGAAGCTGAATGTGTCATATTCCTCTTGCCTAAGTGGAGTCAGAATTGTGTCAGGTCATTGAATCAGTTTTGATCCAGGATCGGCATCCACCACCTACTCTGAGACCGCTCAGGAAGCCAAAAGTGGGAAGATGAGATAACACTGTTATCCTATGAGGAAGCCAGCCTCCAAACAATAGGAAACCTCTGCCAACACACACACACACACACACACACACACACACACATATATATATGTGTGTCTGACTCTTTGAAACCTCAAGGACTGTAGCCCTCCAGGCTCCTCTGTCCATGGATTTCTCCAGGCAAGGATACTAGACTGGGTAGCCATTCCCTTCTCCAGGGGATCTTTCCAACCCAGGGATCGAACCCAATTCTGCATTCCAGGCAGAATTCTTTATCACCTGACGCTCACTCCAGTGTTCCTGCCTGGAGAATCCCAGGGACAGAGGAGCCTGATAGGCTGCTGTCTAGGGGGTCACACAGAGTTGGACACGGCTGACGCAACTTAGCAGCAGCAGCGGCATGATGGGCCCCTATATCTACATATCTACATCTGTATCGTGCCAAAAATTTGGAACTGGGATGGGACAAGATATCAGAGAAAAAAAACAGATAATTAGGAAATAACAGAAAGGATGGAGTATCAGTCTGGAACATAAATAAGCATTACAACTTATTTCACTGGCTTGTTTGGGGCTGTGTACTAAGTTTAGGTAGTTCATTTGTCTAAAATAAAAACAAGATAAAAGTTCCCTTAATATACCTGACACTGAACCAAATGAATATTTCTCCTTTGACCTAGTATAATGAGACTGGGGGCAATTGCATCTCTATCTATTTATCTGAATGGTATAAGAGAGAGTAGACAAGCAAAACAAAGTCACTTTCTTCCCTACAAGCTGCCTTTTGGAGCCCTCTCCGTCGTAAGTCTCCACCACATTGGCTGGCCCTCTGCTCACATTTCTTCCTATTCCCATCTGGCTCTCTTCTCTCTGCAAACACTGAACTGTGTACAAACAGTCGTCTGGACTCAGGCCAGAAGTGTGATGAATCGCTGCCTAACTTGCCTACTGCTCTCGTCTCTATTTTCTCTAACGTGTGCTCTTAACCTATCCCTGAAAAAGAAAGAGGAGACAGAGGCCCCTGGTGAATTTTGCATCTCATAAATCTTGTAATCCAGGCCAGGCTTCAGTTGTTCCTCTCTCTTTATTCAAGCAGGGAACTCAATGAATCACGCATCACTTGCTCTTAGATCCCTGAGGGCTACCCTTGGCGAAGCCCTTGGCTTTCCACGACAGCAAGCACAGAGGACTGCGATGCAAGGTCAAGGCTCTCTGGGACCAGCTTGTGGCCTTTTCCCACAAAGCCCAGCATTTAAAGACTGAGTTCAGGAAGGAAGCCATCAGGAGTAACTGAATTTGTCCAAAGAAACAAAGCCACACATTTGGTTGATTTTTCCAGGAGGTTACAGAATATTTGCATTTGTTGAAAAGAAGAATCCCTGCACACACAGAGTTCTGTATCCTTCAGTGTGCTATAGATTAAAAAAAATGTTATTATGTGGTTGTTATAGCATCCTACCCTCTGAGGTAGATGGGTCTGGCATACTTGTGATATTTTGAAAGATGAGAAGATGGAACCATTGAGAGTTTAAGTAACTGCAGCAGGGTGTCACATCTCTCAAAGGGGAATCTACAACCAGAATCTCAAACCCAGAGCTCTCTTTACTACACTCCCCACACTGTCTTCCAGAAACTTGGAAATTCTGTGTGTGCTTGTATTACCAAGCTCTTTTCCTTGGCTGAAACCTACTTCACATCCACATTCATTCTATGAAATAAAATTGACAATCAAAAAGGAAGCAAGTAATGTCATAATTGATCTCTCCCTTTATGTTCTCTGCAAATTTACAGCAACTATCCTTCCATTTTCTTTCATAAGACTCAAAATAGAACCATGTTATCAAGGACAATGGGCTTCCCTGATGGCTCAGATGGTAAAGAATCTGCCTGCAATTCAGAAGACCCAGGTTTGATCCCCACGTGGGGAAGAACCCCTGGAGAAGGGAATGGTTACCCACTCCAGCATTCTTGCCTGGAAAATACCATGCAGATAGGAGCCTGGCAGGCTATAGTTCATGAGGTTACAATGAGTTGGACATGACTGAGAGACTAAACTTGCACGCATCAAGGAAAATATTCTCCAGTCATGAAAAACAACCTTCTTAAGTACAAATACCATAAAAAATGTGTATAGGAATAGGGTAGCTTCCTTTCCTTGACAAGAATCCTTGTTCTGTGTTACAAACCCCAGATAACTGAACTCTCTATTCATGCCTCTGTAAATAGCCCTTCTACTAATTTCTTCAAAATTTAACTTACTTTTTTTGTGTTATTTGTTTCTTTTTGGCATTCTGACTATATAATATAGGTCAGTTCTTTTGCCTCTCTGAACTTCTTTCTCCTCATCAACAAAACGGGACTAATAATATTTATCTTGGATGATTCTTGTAAGAATCAAAATTTGTAGCCAATAAACAAAAATGAACATAAGGGTAGTTAAGTGTCAGGCAATTAGCTGGGCTCTAGAAATCCAGCAGTGAATAATATAGACAAGGTATAACAGTTAGATATATTGTGCCACTCTCTTCTGGCCTGCAGAGTTTCTGCTGAAAGTCAGCTGTTAGCCTTACCAGAGTTCCTTCATATGTAACTTTTTGCTTTTTCCTTGTTACCTTTAATATTCTCTTTACCTTTAATTTTTGCCATATTAATGACAATGTGTCTTGGTGCAGTCCTCTCTGCATTAAGACTCTCTGTGCTTCCTGAATCTAGAAGTCTGTTTCCTTTCCAAGGTTGAGAAAGTTTTTAGCTGCTTTGTCTTCAGATAAGTTCCTTGCCCTTTTCTCTTTTCTCCTTCTGGACTCCTGCAATGCAAATGTTAGCATGCTTGAAGCTGTCTTAGAGATCTCTTAGACTGTCCTCATTTCTCTTTATTAGTTTTTCTTTTTCCTTTATGTCTTTGATGTTGTCCACTACTTTGTCTTTCAGCTCACTGACCCACTCCTCTGAGTCACCTAATCTACTCTTGATTCCTTCTAGTGTACTTTGCATTTCAGTTATTGTATTCCTCATCTCTGCTTTGCTCTTCACACTTGCTAACTCTGTTAAAAAGTTCTAACTTCTCACGCTGGTCATCCAATATTCTCTTGAGATCTTTGATTATCAACATTACTTTGAACTCTCTATTGGTAGATTGGCTATCTCCACTTCACTTAGTTCTTTTCAGGTCTTATCTTGACTGTCTTTCTTGGTTTCTTCCTTTTGCCTAATCTGCTGTTTACATTTCTATGTTTCTAGTAGGTTGGCTAGATTTCCTGACATTGGAGAAGCAGTCTTCTGTAGGAGAGTCCTGCGAGTTCCAGTAGCACACTTGCCTCTGGTCACCATTGCTGTGTGCTCCAGGGGCACCTCCTACTGGGGCCGCACGGGTCCTTCTGTTGTGACGGGCTAACTACTTTGGGGGTCTGGTGGGCAAGGCTGGCCCCTGGTCAAAATGGCTATCAATTCCTTATACTTTCAGTCCTAGGACAAATATCAACTCTTTTCTGAAATCAAGCTCTATTTGCCTAGTTCAAGCTGACTCATTCAACACTTGGAATACCACAGAATTCAGTGTATGCATCAATCATTGTCACATCATGTCAATTTTCTTTTCACAAATATTATTTTCCTCACTTGGAAGTCATCTCTTATGGAAGGAGATTTTTCTTTTATGATTTTCTCTGCATCAGTGCCTGACCAAACATGAGTGTACCCTCTATGTTTAATGAGATTAGAATTTAAGTTTGCTTTTAGCTTGATATCTAATTTAACAAGATCTCTCCTCCAATATGTCCATAATGACTCTTGGGCTAGAGATTTTTAGTTCTCTACTGGCACTCAATCAGCTCATTCCATTAAATGTGAAACCAATCTGGAATAGATGCTCTAAGAAATTAAACTCTATTTCTTCTCATTCAAAAAAAAAAAAAAAAAAAAAAATCCTAGAAACACTCCAGTGTTCAGGGAGGGTATTCATATATATACATATTTATGATTTTTAATGAAGAAAAATAAAAAAATTGATTTCCCTAATTAATCCTTTATAGCTGAGTATGTCACTGCTAAATGCATGGCTGTACTGCTTCAGTGCTTAAATAAAAGGATAGGGAACTCTGAGCCTAATTTACCTTCTTCATAAGGGTGAAGGTTATATTTTTTCAAAGGCAACTAATTGGAGTATTTCAAACAGAACATTTAATATTTAGGGTTCTGAATTGCTTCTGCCTTTAAATCAAAATGACTTGTTAGGAAGAGCAAATTATTTACTGGATATTTGGATCCTATAACATCCTTATCTGATTTCTCTCTTTGCCAAATCCCACCTTGGTAAAATATAGTTTATTACAAAGAATGGAGAAAATAGTCATTAAATGGAGGAATAAAGACTTAGATTTTTTTATTTTCTCATCCAGGAATTCATTCAATCTAATAGAAAAAAACAAAAAAAGAAAAACCTCATGTTAAATAAATAGAATAAATCTCATTTTTTCCCTTCAATTATCATATGGGCTCATTGAACTCTTTCGTTTGTAAAATAACTTAAAATTATGAAGACTGAAAAAGGTACAGTGAACTCAAATAGTAAATAGGGGGGAAATTCTCCTGGAATTCCAAGGTCTAAGGTGTTTATTGTTCGTTGTCTTTGTGTTTTTGCTACTGTTTGGTTTTTGTTTGGGGAGTGTTTTCACAATTATTTTTCTCCTGCAGGGATGTATAGTCAAATCATTGTGTTTTTAAGTTATTTTGAATAGTTCTATAACAAGATAGAAAATTTTAATTAGCCTGTTGTTTTGATTTGATCTTTAGTATTTCTTTTAAAATTTTTATTTTGTTGTATAATTATGTATAATGTTTTCATGATTCCAAATTCAAATCAACAAGGAAGTCTAGATTTAATACCCTCCCCCTTCATTCTATTCCCTTTTTTCCCAACAAATAAACATTTAAAAATATATTATGGTTTATTCTTGTTAAAATACAAGCATACATTATAAGTATAGTTTAGTTTCTGTACTTCAATAGAAGTATACATATTAATAGCCTCTTTTTCTTAAATAGCCAGATCTATGGATTGTATAATAGTTATCTATTTCTGTGTAACAAACCACCCCAAATACAATGGATTGAAATAGCAATCATGTATTTGTTCATATTGGTTGTTGGCTTGATCTGTCTTTTCATGTGATGACTCGTCAAGTTCAAGTCCAGATTCACGAGATAGAGAAATATATTCTATCTCTTCAGCGGAAGAGTAAGAAAGGCACAGTGTACAAAACAGGCACACTGTAGGAAGAAATCACTGTGACTGTCTGATCTGTTCTCAAGACCTTCTTCCTACTTATGTCTGAAAAGGTTTGAGTAAAGCAACACCTTAGCAAATAGTGTGTGTGTGTGTGTGTGTGTGTGTGTGTGTGTGTGTGTGTGTGTGTGTGTGAGCGCGCTCAGTCGCTCAGTCAAGTCTGACTCTTTGTGACTCTACTGATGGTAGCCTGCCAGGCTCCTCCATCCATGTGATTGTCCCAGCAAGAACACTGGAGTGGGTTGCCATTTCCTCCTCCAGAGGATCTTCCTGACCCAGGGATAGAACCTTACATCTCCTGCACTACAGGCAGACTGTTGGCCACTGAGCCACCAGAGAAGCCACATTAGCAAAAGGAGTGACAAATATCATGGGCTCTCATCAACTGCATCAGCAACTAGTCTGCCTTTGAGGGGAGGAAACATGGAATAAATGTAGAAATGGGGGCAGAGTTTCTTCATGAGCGTGGATTTGTTTGCTGCCGAACTAGAAATTCAATGTGTTCTTCGAAACACAGCTCCAAATTTGTGCAAATGTCCCCTTTATTCCAATGAGACTAAAGGAAGTGACATCATCTTTAGTTATCCTGAGTTATCAGTGAATGATATTCTTAGGGTAACTCTTCCTCAATGAGCAATGGTTTTGAGACATAATTGGCCCAATCAAACTAAAGGGAAATGTGCACATACAATTCTTAGAACAACACTTTCTCTTGCAGCCTTGCTGGAGGCAAAAAGGAATCCTTTTGGTCACAAATACTTAGAGTATTTAAATCATCTTAAAGACAATCAACCTCAGAGGAAGTCAATACTGAGGATGGAAGACTGAAAAGACAGTAAGAACCAGGCACTCTGATGACATTATAACGTCTCTATTCCATTCGGCACCTGGAGACCGCCCTGCTCGACACTCACTTATGCAAGAAAGTTTCTTTTGTTCTCAACACTATTTTGGAGTTAAAGAATCTGAGGTTCAGAGAATGTTAATATAACAAAATGAGACAATGGATGACACAGTGTGTTAGACACAGTCCAGAGCTTTAGAGTAGAGGTTTGATGAGTGTTAGTCTAGGAAGATGTCATTTCCCCAGGGCCTTACTACAGCATCCCTAGACCAAGACCTTATGACTGAAATCTGTGGATTCATAACTCAAATTCAAGTTCTATTTCTTTCCCACTATGTCACAGTGCATATAGTTGGTATTTATCCCAGAAATTATTTGGCAACACAAGCTTTTGAAGGAAACAGTGTTTGGGGACAAGGAAAAGAAGCAATTTTTTGAATGTTAGAATATTCCCGTAAAAATGCAGGCCTAAAAAAAGATGCTTCCATGGGCAGCATAAGGGTAATATGTGCATAAATATGAAGAAAAGAGTAAAAGTGATCTAAAAGGAAGCAGACATGATGACAGATTTAGAGCAGTGCAGAACCTTGAAAAGAGCACTGATTTTGGAATTAAGCAGCCTGGTTTGGAATCACAAATAACTACAAGAAAATATCCTCATGTTTAACCCAGAGATAACTATATCTACCTAGAAGATCAAAAAATTATTAAATGACAGTTGTATAGAGGGCCCTTAGCTCAGGCTATGCTTTATGTTTGATACTCCATAAATGTTGTAAAGACATGCTACGGTGTGAATGGACCCAAGCTTTTGGAATTCTGGCTAGAAGAGTGCGTGCGTGTGTGTGTGTGTGTGTGTGTGTGTGTGTGTGTGTGTATGCCTTTGGAATTCTGGCTAGAAGAGTGCATGCGTGCATGCGTGTGTGTGTGTGTGTGTATATGCCTTTAGGACTGGACTTCCATTTTATAGTCAGAAGTATTTCTCCTGCTGTTTTATAGACAAACTCTTAATTTCAACTTTGGGGCAGGATTTCTTTCTCTTTTATGAAAAGAAATATTTTACTTGTTAGTTTGTTGATGTAATAGCAAAGCAAAAGGAAAGAAATTTGGGATAGGGAATAGCTAAACTACACCACACAATATATTCCTTTTTTTCAGGACTGAAAGAACATGCCTCTTTCCTAAATATGAGTTAAACTGTCTTCTCTCAAAAAAAAAAAAAAAAGTTAATTCTTGAGAGATATGCATGAGCTAGCTGTTATTACCCACTTGGAGATTGGCACAGAGATATGTTGATGGCAGGAAGTGCTTAGAAGCACAGCACGGCAGGAAGTGTTCACAGCATGATGCTCAGAAATCTGGTAGGCAAGACTGAAGCCCAGTCTCCATTTTCCACTGAAGGCTTCCACATATTATTTTTCCTGGACTTCAAAATTCAGATTTTGGGAAATGTCCTGTACTTGGAATACACCATTCAGATGGCAGCTACAGCCCATGGGGTCACAATGAGTCAGACACAACTTAGCAACTAAACCACCACCATACAAAACCTCTGCTTCAGGAGCTTTCACTCTAGTTGGAGATATAGAAAATAAATATGCAAAATAATACAGAAGCAATATGTAAGCAAAATAACTGCAAGTAATAATCATTACTATGACAATAATATTTTCTATGATCAAGGAAGACTGCTCTGAGAGGGGAACATTTGAGCTCATGTCTAAATAATAAGAAAAGACAGAAAAATGACCCCAATAAATATGACCACATCCTCATTTCTGGAATCTATGAATATTTTCTTTAACATGGCAAAAGGGAATTTGCACACATCTCCTTCAGGGTTAAGGACTCTGACGTGGGGAGATTATCCTGGATGATCTGTGTGGACCCAATCTAATCATTGAGCCTAAATGTGGAAGAGGAAGGCATAACAGTGTGTCAGAAAGATGGCATTAGAAGGACTGAGCCCACTTTTCCTGGTTTTTAAGGTGGAGACAAGAGACCCCCAATCAACGGGTGCAGTTCGGCTTCTAGAATCTGGGAACAGACTCAGTTGACAGCCAGGAGAAAATCATGGACCTTGGGCCTACAGCCTAGGAACTGAATTTTGCCAGTAACCCTGTGCTGTGTGCTGTGCTTAGTCACTCAGTCATGTCCAACATTTTGTGACCCCATGGACTGTAGCCCACTAGGCTCCTCTGTCCATGAGTATTCTCCAGGCAAGAATACTTGCCCACTTGGAGTGGGTTGCCATGCCCTGCACCAGAGGATTTTCCCACCCCAGGAATCAAACTCGAGTCTCCCACATTGCATATGGATTCTTTACTGTCTGAGCCACCAGGGAAGCCCAAGAATACTGGAGTGAGTAGCCTATCCCTTCTCCAGGAAATCTTCCTGACCCAGGAATTGAACCAGGGTCTCTTGCATTGCAGGCAGATTCTTTACCAGCTGAACTACCAGGGAAACCTGCCAGTAACCCTAATGAGCAGTAAATGAATTCTCCCCTAGAGCCCACACAGAAGGAATGTAGCCCTGCTGACCACTTGATTTTAGTTCTGAAACATTCATACTTGACTTCTGACTTATACAACTGTAAGACCACAAATTGTGTGCCCTGGTGGTGGTCCATTGGCTAAGACTCCATTCTCCCAATGCAGGGGGCCCGAGTCCCCCCACCAGTCAGGGAACTAGACCCCACATGCCACAATTAAGAGTTTGCATGCCACAACTAAAGATTCCACGTGCTTCACTGAAGCTCGAAGACCCTGCATGCTGCAACTAAGACCCAGTGCTGCCAAATAAGTACTTAAATATTTTAAAAAAGTCACATGCCCTATTTGGATTGTAAAAAAGCAAACAAACAAAATAGCAACACAGAACAAGCAAAAACCAATATGCACTCTCCTATTCTGTGAAACTTTCTACAGAAACAAAAGAAAACTAATACACATGCAGAGATAGGAGGGGCCCACATTCTAGACTGTGGAGCCAGTAATGCACAAGTCCTAGCACGGCTGAGGTGGTCAGTGACACTCAGCACAGATTTTTGCAATATTTAGACACTCTCCAGAATGCCAGGAGATACTTGAAGAAGGAAACCTGGTAAAGATAACTCACGCCTCAACATCAGTTGGCATACAGGTTTAGACAATTATGAATTGGAGAAAGATGAATCACTCCACAAATCTGTGAACTCTAGATGCCTGTGTGTGGGCTCAGTCACTTTAGTCATGTCCAACTCTTTGTGACCTATGGACTGCAGACTGTCAGGCTCCTCTGTCCACGGGATTCTCCAGGTATGAATGGTGGAGTAGATAACCATGCCTTCCTCCAGGGGACTGTCCCAACCCAGGCACTGAGCCCACATCTCCTGCATTGCATGTGGATTCTTTACCCACTGAGCCACCTGGGAAGCCCCAAATCTAGATATCTGGATTTTATTAGTAATGCTTCACAGCTGAAATTCATACCAAATCTCTCAAATAATAGCTTGCTATTAAACAAGCACTTTGAGTTTCAGGGTAGAAATCTTAGCAATGACAAGGAACCAGCCTGAAGAGTCCATTTATAAGAGCATTTAAAGGATAAAAGGCAAAGGATAGAGGCATCATTCCATCAGTGCGGCAACACAGCTATATGATCTCCTAGTACAGAGCATCTGAGAGTAAATGGAGGATGAGTCGAGGAAGGGTGACCCTGATTCAGCAGAAGAGGGTTGTTTATGATCCTGAAGAACTTTTCTTTTTGCAAGAGAGGAAAGAGCCTTTCTCAGGGAAGAGGCCATTTGCTTTTTCATAGGGGACACTGACCCAGGCAATTTAACCACCTTTCAGAAGCAATCTCTCTGGTTTTCTATGTTACTGTGTTTCATTTCAACTTTTCTCTTTTTTTCTAAGTTGTGTAACCAATTGCAAACAGGTTCCCGGGAAGAGGGGAGATGAGATGCCAGATGCTGTCTTATACTCAGGCTTCCACCCCTTTGCTGTCCCTTTCATGCTTTTACAAACTTCACATCAGCCAGCTGGAAAATGGCTGAAGTGAAAAGCAATTTGCAAGCGGGAAGCATCCTGGCTGTCATTGTCAACTGGTAGTAAAGGTAGAAGGGACATGTGCAGGATCTGGAGAGGGACATAGGAGAGAGTGGACACAATAAGAAGCCAGTGTGCCTAGACAATGCTTCTTGAAGAGAGAGCTGAGATGAGCAAAGAGAAATGCAGGCATGAAAGCTTCGTAGACATCCTGGCATGGAGATGGGTGAAGGCTGAGGGCTAGCTGGGATGGCACAGCATAGTGGTTAATAGTCCTGGTGTGAAGCCTGGATAAAGATGCTTGCACTGCTGCATTTTTTCTGTATGAACTCAAAAATTAATGTAAGTCTTCTGCACCTTATTGCAATATTGTGATGACTACATGTTAATACATACAAAGTGCCAAACACTTATTTGGTCTTGGTAAACATTACTAAATGCTATTATAATTCCTGACATGTAGAAGGCGGCAAAGTTCTAAATGGGGTTTTCCTGGTGGCTCAGTGGTAATGAATTCACCTGCCATTGCAGGAGATGTGGGTTTGATCCCTGGGTCAGGAAATTCCTTTGGAGAAAGAAATGGCAACCCACTCCAGTACACTTGCCTGGGAAATCCCATGGACACAGGAGCCTGGTGGGCTACAGTCTATGGTGTCGCAGAGTCAGACATGACTTAGCGACTAAACACCATCACCTCCACCACCAGGAAGTGAGTAGGAAAACACACCTCTTCTCAGGGGACATACATAGTATAATCAACAAATGGTAGAGCTGAGAGACATTTTGGAGAGTGGATGAATCCTATCCCCTTAACTGACAGGTAAGGAAACCGAGGCTCAGAATGTTCTGTGGTTGGTTCAAATTCACAACGCCAGTTAAGAGATTAGGCAGCCTGGTAAAGACTGTGTTGTCTCACACTCATTTGGTGACTGTCTGGACACCTAGTGTCCGTTGGTTTTCTACATGACTTGAAATCACTGCCTTCTATAATCCGTAAGACTGAGATCATAGAAATCCCATACATGCTCCCACATACCACCGGCTGATGCTGCCTTTTTATCCTAAGCCTCATTACAGCTTTTGTATGGAGAATGGCCTCTGCCTATCTCCTATTTCTTTACATTTTCCATATTTCCAGGTAGACAGCTGAGGATCTCCTGAGCCACCAATCTCAGTGGAATCATCTGATTCCAATAGTTTCAATATTTTTAGGGGGAAAAAAAGATACATTTCTATTTAGAGGTTCCAAAGTAGATGTAGCCAATGCTACAGACAGTTTTGTTTTTTTCCAACAATGTTGCAAATCTTTTGAATTGGACAGCCTACCCCGGTTTTCACAGGCTCCACTATTCCTCTTGTTAGACTCAACTTTATCCACACACTTATCTCATTATAGTATCTGACTAGACACAGCAGATTTTATTTAGTGACTCCTGGTATGTGCATGATTTTTCTAATTAAAAAAAACTATGCACTTTTCATAAAGCTTTTTAAATAGACATCGCATTAACGAGATGTTCTTACATATTTTCTGAGTTTAAACTTTTGTGTTTAAGTAAAGAGGTCTTTTTTCACCATGATAGTTTGCTGTGATACCCTGGCCAGAGTTATAAATACTAATATAGGCATTGCTGGGAAAGTATCTTGTTGATGTGGTTAACATCTGCAATCAGTACACTTTCAATACAAAGATTGCCTCGATTATGTAGGAAAACCTCATCTAATCAGTGCAAAGTCCTTTAAAGCAAAGCAGGTTTTCTAAGGAAGAAGAAATTCTGCCTCAGAACAAGAGTTTCCAGCCCACCGGACTGCCCTATGGTTTTAAATCTTGTCAGCCCTATAACTGTCCAAGTCAATTCTTTAAAATAAATTCCTTTATACTCATTTAAATCTATACTATATATATATATATATATATATATATATATATATAATATATAAATGCATATATCTCAATATATTATATATCCTACTAAGTATATCCTATGGGTCTGTTCCTCTGGAAAACCCTGCCAATTCAGAAGGATAGTAAAACATTAGACAATGGCCCAGGGGAGACACTGCCAAAAGTTTCAGACAAGGTAATGCTAGCCACTAAAGCACTTGGACCATGAATTTCTACAGCTTAACTCATTAAATTGTTTCTCGCTCACACAATGAACATCTAATAGATGGGGGTGGGGAGAAGAGACCCAGCATAGCAAAGGTTTGGAAATTATGTGACATCCAAGGTCACCAGGATACCAACATCCAGCCAGCAGACAGAGGAAGAAATAGAATGCAGGGTCCAGTGAAAGGTTTTCTGAGCCACGATCACTGCTATTCACATTCCGTTAGGCAGAATTTGGTCATCTGGCCATAGTAACTTCAAGGAAACTTGAGACAGTTCCTCCCCAGTAGAAACTGGAAATGTGCTTGACAAATAGCCATTCTCTGTCACACAAAGTCATTAGTAGAGAAGCTTTTTGGAAAATACCAGATATTCTTGCTAGGACTATCTGGTTTGTTAAATTCTGTGACTAACTCGTTATGTATTGTGATCTCAGCACAGGAACAAATATAGAAAATGAAAAAAAACCAAAAAAAAAAGAATGAGATGGCAAAGAATACAAACTCTGAGGCAGGAGACAATTTAAAATGGCAATTAGAGTCTAATTAAATCCAAAGTTTGGTACCATTATCAAAAGTGAGGACATAGCTAATTATGCTGAAAGCGAGTTTCAGTTCAGGTTATGGTCATTCAATAAGGGAATCTCTTCTTCCCAGCAGAAAACACTAATTTTGAAAAACACTTAAAAGATTCTCAATAATGGATGGTATGTGCATGTGTGCAATTTTAATCTCTTTATCCATATTGTCTATGTGGTATTTAGTCTTTGTGCTTAAATCAACAGTAATTGTTTGTGGTAGCATAAGAAATTTTTGCCTCATTGATTTTCCATAGCACTGAAATGTCACATCAGCTCAAGGCGAAAAGCTAATAGGATGTGAATAATGATAATAATAATCAGAATGATAATAGAAAGAATCATACACCTAAATGTATATTAAAATCCTCTATTACGTCTCAGGACTCCAGCAACATTTCAAACCCCAGGAGAAGAGAGAGAAAATAGATTGTTCTCTCCAGAGGCCACTGCAACCGTAGCTGCACACTTCGGTACAGATGGCAATTTGCAGAATGAATGAATGAGGACCAAGGACCAAGGACATGGGTCCCACCTACTGTGCAACCACCCACCCTGGGGAGGGCCATCTCCTTTACTCAGCCCACCAATTCAAATGCTAAGCTCTTCCAGAAACACCCTCACAGCCACACTGGGAAATGATGTTTAACCAGCTCTCTGGACACCCCATGGCCAGTCAAGTTGCCATATAAATTAACCATCACACTTGGAGAGACTTCTATTTCACAAGATTTCTACTTCTAAGGTAATGTATGCCTCTTAAATTTATTGAAGGCCAATGGACAACTTGCCCTGGAAATACTCTAACATCTCAATTTCTACATTTTCTTTCTATCAGAACTATATAAAATTCATCACCCCCACGCAGTTATTTGTGACTGACCCTGGCCATTACCACAAGCACTTTATTTTGTGGCTTATAAGCATCGGCGGCTAGAGTACTGTCTGTATATACCAGCAAAAGAGTGCATGATGGCAGTCTGTGACCATGTAAAATAGTGATGATTTTTAGGATTATGTAATACTAACATTATGTAATCCTTAACTACAAACTCTAATTATTTTCTATTGTGTTTAGGTGCTCAGGCATTTCCAACTCTTTGCAACCCCATGGACTGTAGCTCACCAGGCTCCTCTGTCCATGGGATTCTCCAAGCAAGAATACTGGACTGGGTTGCCATTTTTTCCTACCCCAGGGGATCTTCCCAACCTGGGGATGAAACCTGTATCTCCTGCATTGGCAGGTGGATTCTTTACCACTGGGAAGCCCCCTTATTTTCTATTACCATGCACTATAATCATTGTGATTTATAATCTCTCCAGAAATAACCAAAATAGAATGAGCTTTCTTCTACAATTTCACAGATCAGAGACAATTCTGGAATTATCTCATTTATGTGATAAGCGCTTTGGGAGTTAAGGAAGACCCATGCAATAGGCACAGGTCTGCAGGGACTAGTGGATTCCACACATTTGATAATGGCACTAAGCAGAGATGCAGAGCAAATAGGCAAGCTAATTCCTAATGTCAGAAAGCAATTAGATATGCTAATTACAAATAATATATGTAAATGCCCAAATGTCTGTGAGCATGATGATTATCCATCACATGTTAAAAATCACTTCCTCTTTACAGAATTCTCCCCAGGGTATTTCCAGTGGATGCAGGGGCCACACCTACCACTTACTGACTAGAATACCATCTCAAACTGGCTGTTAGAGTCCTTGCCAGGCAGGGTTAGAAATCATGGCCATTTGACTGCCATGGATTCCAGTGCAATAAACAAGCTGTTGCATTTATCTGTTATACATCCATCCTCTGATGGAAGTCTGGACATCCTTAGTTGAATACTTCTGATCAAGCAGTAAATAGTAACATCTGAGGTGAGAGGAGAGCTGCATTCTGATTTAATCTTCAGGGATCCTTCTTGCTTTCGCCCCTCTTCCTTTAACCAACTGTGACTCCTTAGCCAGCGGTTTTTCCTGTCCAAACTCCTTGAGTTTCTGATTCTTTAACTGTAAAATAGGAATGATCCTACTATTTGATGTATCTTAAAACAAGCTATTGAGAGGAATCATATTGAATAGTGAAAGTGAGTGTTGTAAAACATATAACAAAGACACGTAACAATATAGTCCTGTAGAAATTTAAATTATCAATTTATATTCTCTCTATATATACATATATATACACACACACATACATAGAACTAGGAGCCTGGAAATTGATGAAAAAAGACCCTGCTGAATTGACATTTGAATTAATTTTTGTTTTCATTTTTTCCTTCCTTAGCTCTGAAGAGAGATAAAAATACTGCGTAATGAAATGAGAGGAAAAAAACAGGTGAGAAAAAGTGAACACTGTAATCTAAAGAAAATGGATTCAGACTGTGAGTTGGAACTGCTTCGGGTTCCAATTCCCGTGTGTGACTCTTTGCCCTTATTTTTCTCCTCTTTCAAATACATATTTATTACTTCTCCAATGAAGTTACTATGTGAGAAACTTGGTTTATCTACTTAAACTTTAGAGTATTGGTAGGGGATGGACGACCAAGGGAAATCTAATTTTTCAAGGAGAGATGAAGAGATGATACAGAAAATAGAAGACAAATTAGTTATCAGTAGCACCATCCATTTACAAAGGTCTTTAGAGTTTATACACAGCATCTTATACAATCTTCACACCACCTGTGAGGTGGGTAGAATTACTTTTTCTTAAGGAAAAGGAAATTGAAACTCAAAATGTTTACACAAGACCAAGGACACACAGAGTTAATAAATGGTAGCCTTGGATAGAATAATTCTTATTTCAGTGCTCTCAATGGATGGCAATCAGAATCTTTAAGTTGTGTCATTTTTTTAAGATAAAATAAACTCAGAGGTAAAACATACACATAACTCATGAGCACAGAAGGATTAAGC
Source organism: Okapia johnstoni (assembly GCA_024291935.2). Lineage (NCBI taxonomy): Eukaryota > Metazoa > Chordata > Mammalia > Artiodactyla > Giraffidae > Okapia > Okapia johnstoni. Next base: position 8,056,818 of record CM044325.1, on the reverse strand, counting down.
ACAGGACTAAAAAAAACCTAGTCATCTTTCTCCAGTTTAAAAGAAGTTGGCAAGTTGGCAATGCTTGTATGTGTGTGTGTGTATATGTGTGTGTGTGAATAAATAAGCAAGAACAGAAGCAAATTTTCATTTTCAAAGTAATCAGATTATCAGCTAAATAGGATGATTTACAAATGTCTCTGCACTAAAACAGGAGGGTAGACCATAAACGCTACCAGTTTAATAATTAAGAGCATGGTCTGAAACTAGACTTCCTGAGTTTAAATTCTTCTTACCTCTACAATTTACAGCTATGTGACAAGCAAGTTATTTAATCCTCTGTGGTCTCACTTTGGGTAGTTATTTGCTTACCTCTAGGTATTGCTACTGAGGCTTCCCTGGTGGCCCAGATGGTAAAGAATTTGCCTGCAATGCAGACCTGGATTCAATCTCTGGGTCAGGAAGATGCCCTGGGGAAGGAAAGGCTACTCATTCCAGTATTCTTGCCTGGAGAATCCCATGGACAGAGGAGCCTGGCAGGCTACAGTCCATGGGGTCACAAAAAGTCAGACACAACTGAGCAACTAAGACACACTCACAGGTACTGCTGTTGTCTTTTACACTCCAATTGTTCACTACCAGAACTTCTGGAAGACCTATCAACAGAAGTGTGTGTGCATGTGCGTGTGCGTGTGCGTGTGTGTGTGTGTGTGTGTGTGTGTGTGTGTGTGTGTGTGGAGACAGCAAACGGAACAGTCCTAAACACTTATCCGTCTTCCTGTGAAAGACAGGACTACGCTTGAGGCTGACTATCCAGATTAATTGGCAAGCTTGTTATCTGCTTCTCTATCTCCTTCGCTATCTCCTCCCCATGCCAGTCTCTCATCTAGCATTACCTGGCTCTAAGTGCCTGGCTAAAAAGAAAAAAAAAAAAAAAAACAAAAACGAGAGTCATTAGGGACACATATTAATTGAGGGTTCACGGAAGCTGTTCTTTGAGTAGATCCCCAACATTGGTGACTCTAAAAAGAAATGATTCCTCTGTCTCTCCATGTCACAGAGGGTCTACTTCATTTTCTGCCTAAATTCCCTTGCTCAGGTATGATTGCTCATTTGCAGGACTCACGCAGGGCCTTAAGCTCTGCCTCCTTTCACGGAATCTTCCCCACCCAGAGAAAACTCATGTGTTCTTGCCAAGTAGTAGGGAAGCAGTCTACCCCAGGTCCGTCTCCATCTCTGTCTCGGAGACTACCAATTTTGCTCTGAAACTTTGGGAAAAGGTCTTTGAGCTGGGATGCTTGTCAAATCTGACACCTCTATTCCCTTACTCACTGCATACCACCCATACAGAGGGATAATTGTTGCAAAATTTTTGCTTTCTCTAAGAAAATAACTTCTTTGACTTTTGGCTAATTGTTTTCACCTCTTTCCTTGCAATAGCTGCTTATCTAATTTAACTTCACTGGAACCTGTAGACGGAGAGACACCACAAATTAGTATCTCTCTGGCAGGAAATTCCCTCCTTTTTAATCTCCTGTTTAGTCAATAGATAAGAACAGCTAATCCTTCACAAAGCAGGAAAAGTTCCCCATTATGTCTCTGCCTCTAATATACATCTTAACAATGTGTCTGTCTGTCTATCTATCCATCCATGCAAACGTTTCTGTTTACCAATCTATTCATCTAAGCATCTATCTTCATTTCAGATGTTCACTTTTCCATATGTTGTATTGAAATACACCCTCATTATAAGAAAGCTCAGGACATCACCCTCTTATAAAACTACACCTAGGCCATATTACTTCTAAAGTTTTGGATTTTTTGTTTTTAAATCAAAGCTAGTTGGTGAATACAGTGGTAACTGTCCAATTTCAAATTTTCCCAACATTCTCCCCAGAAAACTCATAACATCAGTGAACATAATATGAGGCTTTACTATTACTAGAAGGTAAAAAAGCAGGGCAAGCTTCAACCTAATTGTAAGTAAGTTTAAAAATTTCAGTAGGGCCCCCACCCGTCACTGCAGGCTTGTAAATAAGGAGAACGGGATAGAAGAGGCGTAAGGGACTTCATGAAGAGGACACAGCAAAAAGCACAGACAAGGTCACCTAGGAAAGTGAAATCCAGTATCAAATGCCAATATGGTGAACACAAGTGAGAACCTGGTGGTCTGCAGAACTGGCTACAGCAAAGGAGCCTGGCAGGTAGTGGCAACCACGCGGAAGTACTGCTTTTTGAGGATAACTGGATACTTCGAGGATGGATGGTGCTTCTTAGCAATCAGGCAGTGAAAGGAAGTAAAGAACAAAGGGCGGAAGTTAAAGCTCACACAAACAAAAGAAAAATAAGGCACATTGACCTTTCTTTCCCCACCATCACTATCAATCCCACCCCTTAAAAGAAACTGCAGAGAGGAGGACAAAAAGGAGGGCAGGGAGAGTCCGTGAACTACGAACAGTGCTTCCAAAATGAACACAAACAGCAAAACAAGAGAGACAGAGAGATAAATCTGACCATATCTGTACAAAATTACAGCAGTAAAAACAGAAAAGATGAATCGAAGCATTTCGGCCTGTGAACTTTCTCCCTTCCTGCTCAAAAAGTAACTTTGCACTTGAGAAACTATAATGCTATACTCAAAAATGATTTGAAAAGTTTCAAAATGTTTGATAAAACTCTGAATCAGAAATATACTGACCCCAAGTCAGTATATTTGGCAAGGATGTGGACCATCAGGGAGTCTCATTCATTGATGGTAGGTATGCAAAATAATACACCTCAGAAGACAATCTGGTAGTTTCTTCCAAAACTAAACATAGACTTACTATACAGTTCAGCCACTGAGCTCCTAGGTATTTACCCCAAGGAATTGAACCCTCAGAAACTTTAACAGGAATATTTATATCGGTTTTATTCATAACTGCCAAAATTCAGAAGTGCTCAAGATGCAATTCAGTAGATGAATGGATAATATACTCTTCTACTTCCATAAAATGGAATATTCTTCAGCAATAAAAACAAATGAACTTATCAAATCATAAACATAGAGAAGAGCCTTAAATGCAGACTGCTAAGTATGGGGTGGCAAAGAGTTGATCACAACTGAGCTACCGAGCACACACACACACAGGTGAAAGAAGCCAATCTGAAAAGGCTAAAAACATAATGTGTGATTCCAACTTTGTGAAATTCTGGAAGAGGAGTCAAAAATATCAGTGGTTGCCTGAAGTTCAAGGTGGGGGCAAAAGGGGAATAATAAATAGGTAACAGTAATTTGGGGGCAGTGAAACTATTCTGCATGATATTATAGTAATGGGTACATGGTGATATGCATTTATCAAAACTCATAGAACTGTATTACACAAAGGGTGAATGCTAATATAAACTATGGACTTCAGTTAATAACAATGTATCAGTATCAGTGTGTACTGTATTAATAACAATGTGCCACACTAATGAGACTCCTTAAAAAAGGGGGAAACTGACTGGGAGAGGACATTTAGAGGAATCCTTTATACTTGATGACCAATTCTACTATATATAACCTAAAACTACTCTAAAATTTAAAGTCTATTTAAAAAGACACAAACAATTATCTGAACAGACTATTCATCAAAGAAGATATACAGATATCAAGTAAGCATATCAATAGATGCTCACAATCATTTGTCATTGGAGAATTGCAAATTAAAACAATAATTAGATAAAACTGATATGCTGTATGTCGCTCATTCATGTGCAACTCTTAGAGACCCTGTGAACTGTAGCCTTCTAGGCTCCACTGTCCATGGGATTCTCCAGGCAAGAATACTGGAGTGGGTTGCCACGCCCTCCTTGAGGGGATCTTCCCAACCCAGAGATCAAAGCCAGGTCTCCCATATTGCAGATGGATTCTTTACCATCTGAACCACCAGGGAAACCTATTGCTATACACCTCCTATTGATATATACCTATTCAAATGACTAAGATCCAGAAAACTGACAATACAAATTCTGCAGAAGATACCACTGAAGGAATTCTCCTTCACTGCTGGTGAAAATGTAAAATGGCACAGCCAGTTAGAAAGACAATTTAGCTACTGATTACAAGACTAAATGTAGTCTTATCATCCAGCCATCTCACTCCTAGGCATTTACCCACCTTATTTTAAAACTTATGTCCACACAAAAACCTACATGCAAATGTTTATGGTAACTTTATTCATAATTGCCCAAACTGGAAACCACCAAGTTGTCTTTCAATAGGTGAATGAGTTAAGAAGTTGATATATCCATACAATGTAATATGATTCATTGATAAAAAGAAAAGAATTAACAAGCTAAAAAAGACATTGAATAGCCTTAAATGCACATTACTAAGTGAAAGAAGCCAGTTCGTAAAGGCTACATATTTTGTAAATCCATTTATATGACATTCTGAAAAAGATTCTGAAAATGGTAAAAAGATCCCTTGTTGATGTTGGATCACAACCTCAGGAACTTTTCGGGTAAAATCTGAAACTGACTTGCCCTAGGAAAAGGGCAAGGACAGGATGACCACTCCAGATTGGCAGGAGGCAGGTTTAATAAGCAAAGGAACTTGCATAGCAGGCTTGTCTTGAGTATCTTCAAGACAATTTGATCTCTTCCCCCACCTGCCAGCATCTTTAAAAGTTAGACAGAGATCTGAACTAGATTCAGTCATATACTCAGGCTGGATAGCCTCAACATCTTATTCTCTCAAGGTTACATTACACATTTACATGCATCTATGTCAAACCCGCAACAATGTGAGCATAAATAATGATAACATTGAATTATCATAAATTAGAAATAACTATCCCTGAGTCCATCCTGATTTAATAAATAATTCAATGAGTAAATGGAGGAGAAAGGCAGCATTTTTTATAGTTGATTTCAATTAACAAATGTAGAAGAACAGAGGAAAGTAGAAAATAATCATCATATAAACACCACAGTATAATTGCCATGGACAAGATGCCTGATAGATATTAAAATTAGTAGGCAAAAGTTTGCTGAGAAATGGGATTAGCATGGTCTCAAAGTATCTCCCTCATGATATTTATTACTACAAAGGGAAAGATACTAACTTTGCAATGGAGAAACCTGCCAAAACCACCTTCACCAAGTGACTAAGGTCAATATCATCAGTAAGAATACATATCAACATAATGAATCCCTCGATAGGATGTACTGAGGATATAGCATCATTTCTGCAGTATTTCTGCCCAAAATGCACACCTGCAGTCTATACAGTCACAAGGAAACATCAGACGAACCAAAGTTGAAGGACATTTGACCAAGAAAAAAAAAAAACTGACCAATATTACTCAAAGTGTTAAGGTCATAAAAAAACAAGGAAAGACTGAAGACTATTAGAGTGTAGGTGATTACAAAGAAATAAAAATTAAATGCACCTTGGGACCCTGGATAGGACTCTAGAATAGAAAAGGACTTTAGTGGAAAGCTGGTGAAATGCAAATATATTGTATAGTTTAGTTCATAGCATTGCACAAGTTTAGTGGTTAAGCATATTAACCACTGATATGCTTAATTTCTTGGTGTTGATCATTATACTAAAGTTATAAATGTATTTATATTAAGGGAAGTGGAATGAAAGATGGATGGAAATTCTGTATTTGTGTGTGTGGGTGTGTTTCTGTAAGGCTAAAATTCAATTCAGTTCAGTCCTTCAGTCGTGTTTGTCTCTTTGTGACCCCATGGACTGCAGCATGTCAGGCCTCCCTGTCCATCTCTAGTTCCCAGAGTTTACTCAAACTCATGTCCATTGAGTTGGTGATGCCATCCAACCATCTCATCCTCTGTCATCCCCTTCTCCTCCCACCTTCAGTCTTTCCCAGCATCAGGGTCTTTTCCAATGAGTCAGTTCTTCACATCAGGTGGCCAAAGTATTGGAGTTTCAGCTTCAGCATCACTCCTTCTGATGAATAGTTAGGACTGATTTCCTTTAGGATAAACTGGTTTGATCTCGTTGCAGTCCAAGGGACTCTCAAGAGTCTTCTCCAATATCACATTTCCAAAGTATCAATTCTTTGGCACTCAGCTTTCTTTACGGTCCAACTCTCACATGACTACTGGAAAAACCATAGCTTTGACTAGATGGACTTTGACTAGGCTAAAATCAGCCTAAAATTACAAATTTTATAAATAAAAAAGCTAATACCTTGATCAAAAATATTAAGTATGAAAGTGTATATAAAGCATTAACATGAGTGCCTGGCATAATTACACACAAAAAAGTGAACACAATTATCATATTATTATTATCAGTATTATTAATATAAAAAGATGGTGTGAGGTACTACAAAGAATTTTTCTGTGTACCTTGGTTGACAACAAATGCCATCAGTGAGGACAAAAGTGATGTCTATAACACCAAGCACAGATCTGCTGGTTCTTGGGCCGCCCACTTTGCCTCACATCTTCCAAAGAAGCAGCATTTCACAGACCTAGCTATCACCTCCATTTACCTCAAGATGGTTTTAAAAAGACTGGGGTGGGGGGCAAAGTTTATCAGTTTTGAATGATGCCATATTCATGAAGAAATTCTACCTCTTCTCTTCACGTTTCAGGTTGGGGAAGGATGGGAACCTGTGACTAGTTCTGCTCCTCAAACCCACGAGAATCACTTGTCAAATTCAGGAGTGTCTGATAAGAGGGGTATTATGGGTAGCATCCTGCTCCCCATCAGAAGATGTGTTTATGTTCTGACTCTGAGTACCTCAGCATGTAATCTGATTTGGGATGAGTTGCGGATGTAATTAGCTAAGTCAGAGGAGGTCTCCTGCAGTAGGTGGGCCCTGAATTGAAGTTCATAAGAAGATATTGTGGAGACTCACAGGGAGAATGCCATGTGACAACAGAGGCCGAGACTGGAGCGATGCCAGCCAAGAAATGCCTGGGCCACCATCAGAAGCTCAGACAAGACAGGGAAGGATGCTGAGTCTCAAAGGGGGCATGGCCCTGTCAAAACCTCGATTTTGGATGTGTAGTTTTCAGATCTGTGAAAGAATACATTTTTGTTACTTTAAGCCGTTCAGTTTGTGGTCTTCTGTGATGGTACCTCTAGGAAACCCATGCAAGGGGAGAGTGGCAGATGTCGAGACGGTGACCAGTTGGACGCATCTGCCCAGTGCCCCCAGAGCAAGGGGAAGACCCTTGAGGAAGAATGGTGTGGCAGAATGGACAGGCACAGAAGATGGTTTCTAGTAGCATCCACAGATAACAGAGGAGAGGTCACGTGGGGAGGTGAGATCAGGACTCCAGAGTGAGGGGCGAGGAGACATGCGCAGCAAAGAAAGATGGCAGGACACCCCCAGGACGACACAGGGTCTGAGCTCACTGGGACCCCCAGGGTCTAGTGGGACTGCTGGGATTGAACCTTCTACTCCAGGAGATCTTCGCGAGCCTGGGATCGAACCAGCATCTCCAGTGTCTCTTGCATTGCAGGTGGATTTTTAACCGCTGAATCTGGGGAGCCCTCCATCAGCACAAAGTCTCAAAACCACCAGCAGTCCACATAAAACTGATAATCCATGCCTTGTAAAGTAGTTCAATCTCTCCTGGGAGAAAAACCACCTTGCACATTTTTGCCTACTCTTTCTTATCACCTCTCCACCCAAGGAGTTACCACAGTGAGGGAGAGATGTGTCTGCTACGAAGAGCTGGCTTCCATACCTCAGCCCCAGGGAAGGAGAGGAAAGAGGGAACTTTCTTTCTGATATGGATTTAAAGTTTTAAAAGTTATGAAACTTAAGAACTAAAATAAAACCATTTGAATAACTGAAAGAGACTAAAATGTTATAAAATTAGATATCATGAAAGGCACTTGCTCCCCTGCCGGAGACACAGGGGTAGACTGAGCATTGGTGGGAGTTCTTAATGGAAACAAAAAGCTGTTATATGTTTACTCTACAATGAGCCAAGACTCCCTAACTAAACTATAAATATAATAATAATAATAACAATAATGTAATAATATTCATCATTGTATCTTTTCACTTCATCAGCAAAATGTTCCTTATCTGTAAGTAAGAGAAGGCTTGCTTTCTTGTTTTTCTGAGGACAAAGCTCCTTTTGATCATAACATAGAACAAAGAGTTATTGATAAACAGAGGATTCAAAGGACCCAGTGTATCTGGCAAAGCTTATGGGTTCCTAAATGATGAACATTTTAGTAAGTGAATGGTGGAGGTGGGAAAGTCTCCAGGGAGCCTTGTGCCTTGAAATATAATGAGTTTCTTTGGGGAGTAATTCATTAGGAAATGAGAAAGCAAATTCTCTGTCAAGAGCAGGCTTTTGAAACTATTACTCTGTTTTAATCAGCAGGCTTGATTTTCTATTAAGAAACAAGAAAAAACATTTTCCCTGGCCGGGCAATGTTTTCAACAGGAGACTCTGCTGGTTTTTAATAAGCCAAAGTACTTAGAGGCCTAGAGACTGGTCCATCTGAAGAGGTTTGTGGAATTCCCAAGTCAGGAAAATAAGAAATATTTTTTAATTATTATAGAAGAGAAAGTTGCTAAGCTTAGGTAATCACCATTGTCTTCCATCTTAGAGCTAGGCATGTGACCTTGGGCAAACAACTTTACTTCTCTGAGCTTCAGTTTGTCCTCTACAAATGAAACCAACAGCACTTCTCACATAGAAGTATTTTTGAGTTTAAAAGGACACATGTAAAGCACTTAGCAGAAAGAGCTAATAGATAGCAAAGCTGGGATTTGAACTCCAACTGCTCTGACTACAAAACCCAAGATTTTAATCTTTACCCTCTACTGCTTCTATTTTCACAGAGAATTGTCATGGAGGTCACGTGTGAATGCAAAAGTATAAATATAAATTTTAGAGTCTGCCAAGACAGATCCAGGACTTTACAATCAGAGCTAAAGGCTTTTGATAGTGATTTGAAGAAGAAAAGAAAGAGCTCCATTAAAGTACAAAAAGATATTTCTTTTCTTCATGACTCTATCTCAAGCTCCATAATGCATAATGCTGGCTTATTATATGCATTTGTTGAAAGGATGACACATAACCGACCCCTTTCAAAGGAAAGAACACATTTGACAAGTACCTATCTCAAGTGTCAGCCCTGTAAAGGTGGTGACACCATTATTCTCCAAGGTTTAGCACACATATAAAGGACCTACTCTTTAAGGAAACTTATTTATAAATGTTGATTATTCTGAACTTAGCATAGTACGTGAATAATAGAAAAATATCATTTTAGAAGATACTATGGCTTTACAAGAGAAAGTATAATAATATATACTTTTTTAAAAAGTCATTCAGTTGTTCCTAATTTAATCGGATATGATGCTAATTGAAAACAGATTATAGTCATACTTGACACAGATGCTATCCTTTTCTAGACTCTAGTCAGGCTCCTCTAAGCCCTCTAAGCCCAGATCTTGATGTTCATTACAGCAAGAATCTTGCTACGTTTGTTTAGTGAGAATCTGCCCCATGCCATCCCTACCTTGATATCAGGTCAAATTCCTCCTCCTTCACCATCCCCCAGCTGACATCTGGTCAGTCTGAACTGTCTTCAGCAAGAATCCTATTAAACTTCTTTGGCCAGAATCTCCTCTTCCCCTGATATTTAGTAACTTTTCATCCACCAGGCCCTCTGGTGCCGTTCTTCCTGCATATCTTGCTCCAGTTCTATTAACCTCCCAGGGGCTCGGACGTGCCATCCTCCTTCCCATCCCAGGGCTTTATCTGTAGTTCCCTTCAATTAATCAGTTCCCGTGAAGCATCTTTCAGATTTCAGTACAGAGGTCACTTCCTTAGAGAATCACTCTAACACATCCGATTAAATCAGGTCATCTTGATGTAAGTTCTCAGTGTATAGTGGACCTAAAAACATTCATTGCAGTAATGGCATTTTCATTTCCTTTTTTGTTTGTTTTATTCCCACTAGAACATCAAGCTCCATAATGTAAATGACATTTATGCAAGCCAAGTTTTTCAAATCCCTCTACTCTACTGAAAGTGCGGGGAAAAAAAGAAAAAAACAAAACAAAAATTCTCTACTAGCCAGAAGAAAGGTCTTTTTATGCTGCCCACATCTCTCCTCTTCCTACATCTTCTTCCTATCTGGTCTACACTTTTTTGTTGTTGTTGTTAGTCTCTACAACACATCACGGAACAAGTAACACCATACACACCATTTCTAACTCTTAGAACAATAAACTACTCAAGGGAATTATAACTTTCCCATCTGATAGATAAGCAGACTAAATCCTAGAAGTCTGATCACTTAAACCAAGCAGCCCACAGCGCAGGTGCTGTAGTAGGATTTTTGGACATAGGTCTTCATAGCTTCAAGACCATTATATTCTTTCTTCAACCTCCACACACTGTATTGTCTCATCCATCATCAAGACATCCTCAGAGCATTACTTTTGTATCACCTTTCCAGTGGGTCCGTGGAATGAGAGTCCCTACAGAGTAGGAAATATATCTGACATTTCTTTCATACTTTCCTAAGCCAGAATGGTATTGCTCCAGAAGTAGGCGCTTGACGTAGGTTACTAAAGAATCACAAACTGTTACAGCAAGAAGAAAAGCTAGTAATCCGGTCCAGTCTCTTATTTCATAAACAAAAAAACTTCAGTTCCGTCGCTCAGTCGTGTCCAACTCTTTGCAACCCCATGGACTGTAGCACACCAGGCCTCCCTGTCCATCACTAACTCCCGGAGTTTACTCAAACTCATGTCCATTGAGTCGGTGATGCCATCCAACCCTCTCATTCTCTGTCATCCCCTTCTCTTCCCACCTTCAATCTTTCCCAGCATCAGGGTGTTTTCAAATGAGTCAGTACTCCCCATCAGATGGCCAAAGTATTGGAGTTTCAACTTCAACATCAGTCCTTCCAATGAATATTCAGGATTGATTTCCTTTAGGATGGACTGGTTGGATCTCTTTGCAGTCCAAGGGACTCTCAAGAGTCTTTTCCTACACCACAGTTCAAAAGCATCAATTCTTTGGTGCTCAGCTTTCCTTACAGTCCAACCTCACATCTGTACATGACTACTGGAAAAACCATAGCCTTGACTAGACGGACCTTTGTTGGCAAAGTAATGTCTCCGCTTTTTAATATGCCGTCTAGGTTGGTCATAACTTTTCTTCCAAGGAGCAAGCATCTTTTAATTTCATGGCTGCAATCACCATCTGCAGTGATTTTGGAGCCCCCCAAAAATAAAGTTTGCCACTGTTTCCACTGTTTCCCTATCTATTTGCCATGAAGTGATGGGACTGGATGCCATGATCTTACTTTTCTGAATGCTAAGCTTTAAGCCAACTTTTTCACTCTCCTCTTTCACTTTCATTAAGAGGCTCTTTAGTGGTTCAAATGGTAAGGAATCTGCCTGCAACTCAGGAGACCCAAGTTCAACCCCTAGGTCGGGAAGATCCCCTGGACAAGGGAATGCCTACCCACTCTAATATTCTTGCCTGGAGAATTCCATGGACAGAGGAGCCTGGTGGGCTACAGTCCATGTGGTTGCAAAGAGTTGGACACAACTGAGTGACTAAAGCTTTCCAATATGCTATCTTTCTACCCCAGGGACACCAGTTAAAAATGTGGCAGAGAACATAGGACTTAAAAACTGAAGTTTAAATTTTCTATAGTAGCAAGTTGTGTGCCCTTCCCTGATCAGTGAATGAATGATAAGGGAAATAAGCTGATTTTTAAAAATGAATGATGTCAGTCATTATCAGATCATCTAACTTCTTGGGGATGCCTCTTGATGAGTAGGTGCCCTGTTGCTATGGCAAACCTAGACAGTGTATTAAAAAGCAGAGACATCACCTTGCCGACAAAGGTCCATCCAGTTAAAGTTATGTTTTTTTCAGGAGTCATGTACAGATGTGAGAGTTGGACCATAAAGAAGGCTCAGTATCAAAGAATTGATACTTTCAAATTGTGGTGCTATAGAAGGTTGTTCAGAGTCCCCTGGACTGCAAGGAAATCAAACCAGTCATTCGTAAAGGAAATCAACCCTGAATATTCATTGGAAGGACTGGTGCTAAAACTGAAGCTCTAATAGTTTGGCCACCTGATGCCAAGAGCTGACTCACTGGAAAAGACCCTGATGCTGGGAAAGATTGAAAGCAAAAGGAGAAGAGGGCAGCAGAGGATGAGATGGTGAGATAGCATCATGGACTCAATGGACATGAATTTGAGCAAACTCCGGGAGACAGTGAAGGACAGGGAAGCCTGGCGTGCTGCAGTCCATGGGGTCACAAAGAGTCAAGACGGGGTTAGTAACTGAACAACAACAACAATAATCACGGAGATTCAGTGAAATAAAGTCTTTATCTCTTAGCAATGTTTCTAGCCTATCATAAATGTTCAAGAAATAATAGCTTTGGTTTCTTTTATTTTTCATGTTTTGGCAGCAACCAATTTTAGGTCCAAAAATACCATCCAGAAAGTCTTCTTTATGCCAAAATGTCTAAATAGAAAGTAAAAACCAAAGGAAAGCCTGTCAGAATTATATCTGACAAAATTATTTCCTTTTGGACTCCATCAAAACAATATATTTTTGTGAATGCAATTTTTTCCCACTTTCTTTCAGGGGCTTTGAATTTTGGGATATGGAAGTCGGTTGCAACAGAAATGCTTTTACAAACTTAAGTCCATATATACATTTGAAGAAAGACACCGAAAATTACATTAAGTACGTTGATTTTTCTGTGGAAGTAAAATGTCTGTATAGCTGACACAGTAATTATAAACAATCCTTCTTCTATTCCCCAACTCATAGCTTATATACCTATGTCTACATCTGTACTTATTCTCCTGAAAGAGTTAATCTTGTCCTCCCCAATCCCACCCAGTTCCACCAAATGAATGAGCAGTTTACTATTTTTTTTTTTTTTATTCCCAGTGGGGTCTGGCCTATTTCATGTGGTCACGATGGACATAGGTTCCAAAGGATTCCACTGGTCTATGTATTACAGAGAGCTTCTAATACAAAAGCCCATAGAGAGTGCTTTTAGATTTTCAAATATCCAGTTTCAACTTGAAAGCTGTGTACATTTGCTCTGGGAGAACATAACAATGGCTTCCCAACATTGTTCCTCTTTTCGATATAGCCACACTGGAAAGGAATACAGTTTCTTTAGCAGCAAAAGCATCCCAAGGACGCAAGGTCCTCAGTGTTCACATCTCAGAAAGACTCCATGTGAGGAGAGCCTCTGTTGTTTCTTTTGAACATCCATTGTTGCCTCTCAGCCCACCTAGATCAGTGTTGGGTGGAGGACGATCTTTATAACTTGAGACACGGGGTGAGACAGGAGAAAAACCAGAGATTTATCATCTTCCCTTCGTGATGTACCCTGACAGCAAAGTGACCCAGGCAGTTAAGAAGCATATTGTACATGTAACAATTTAATGAGATCTTGAAGACATTGGTCTCCAGTGAGCATTTCATTGGGAAATTTCTTTATTAAATTGTTTTTATAGGTAAATCTTTCCTCAAATCCCAATGGGAGTTTGCAACATCTTTCAGAAGTGAATGTGAACTCACAATCAGAATTTCCTCTAGTCAAGTATGAAGGCTGTTAAACAGAAAGTTTTTTTCCATGAAGGAAGTCGCATCTTTTCTTTAGTGAGAATAGGTCAAAATATCTACCCTCTGAATTCATTTTTTAAAAAATATGTACAATCCCGTATGAACAAATTACTACCCCCATTTCAAAAGAGTGAGAGTCACTGAGTGGTTATCTTATCCGCCTTTCATTCATTCATTCATTCATTCAGCATATATTTACTGAGTATCTACTATGAGCCAGGTACTAGTCCAGTGAATTGAAAACATTAAAAAAAACACCAATAATAACAAGCAAAAGCAAGCCCTGCCTTTGTGAAGCATCCAGTCCAGAAGGAGACAGAAAATTAAAAAAATAAACAAAAACATACAATAAACAAAAAACACAAAAATAGTACCTTAGAAGTCCAGGTATTTGGCAGAAGAATATTCAACCAGAGGGGACCACCAGTGCAGAGGCCTTAAGACAAAGCATGTCTGATCTGCGAACAGCAGAAGAGCTGGCATGTCTGAAGCATGACAGGAGGAGGAGGAGGAAGGTAGCAGGACATGAGGTCAGACTGGCCAGGAGTGTCTTGAGGTTAGATGAGGTGCTGGGCTTAGTCAAGTCTGACTCTTTGTGACCCCAAGGACTGTAGCCCACCAGGCTGCTCTGTCCATGGGGATTCTCCAGGCAAGAATACTGGAGTGGGTTTCCATGCCCTCCTCCAGGGTATCATCCCAACCCAGGGATCAAACCCAGGTCTCCCACATTGCAGGCAGATTATTTACCAACTAAGCCACCAGGGAAATCCAAGGGAAGCCACCAGGGAAGTCATGAGGTTACTGTTAGGATTTTGGTGTTCACTCTGAGAAAATGAGTATCCAATACAGAGCTTGGGGTAGAGGAGCAGAGCTGTCTGAATTGCATGGTAAAGAATCACTCTGGGTGTAGCGATGAAACAGTACCAAGTGTTGTATCTTCTAGGAAGGCTCACATGATAGTGCAAAGGAGCTGTCTCTGCTGTGCACTTCTAACATTCCTGTATTCATTTGACCACATTTACTGAACATCAACACTCTTACCGTGGTGCTAGAGAAGACTCTTGAGAGTCCCTTGGAGAGCAAGGAAAACTTAGATTTTCAAAAATGTTACCATCCATATACTAATGAAAATAACAAGAGTTCATACTTATTGAGAGCCTCCTCTAAAACCAGGTCTACCTATTTCCCAAACACTGACTCATAACACTTTTCCTCTATGGAAAAATAATAGCTCAAGGAGGGACTTCCCTTCTCATAACTAGCTCAGTGATTACGCCACTCAAAAATAACTTGGGCATATTTTTCAAAAATGAAAAGCCTCAAGTCCCTTCTATCATTTACTTGATAGAATAATAATAATAATATTAATAATAATAGAATAATAGATAATAATAATAGAATTCATGTTTTGAATGTTTACTGTATCTTTCTTTTTACTCAGTTGGTTGTAATCTGTACACCAAAGCATATAATGTTTTGAATATAAAAATATTTAAATAATGATTTTATAAAACAGGCTGAAAGGTGTTAGTTTGCCCAAGGTCACATGGCTAAGGAGTGTTGAAGGCAGCGTTAAGCCTGAGCATGTACCTGCATCCATAGTGCAGACCAGATTGAAAATGAAAGGCTCTGAGAGGTCAGGTCAGAGGTAAAGTTTCCTGTTTGATTGCATTTAATTCTTGTTTAACTCTATTTAATAGTCCCTACAAGTGTCTTTGACTCTAGAATGGAAATATCAAGACAGTGTAGGGACTGTAAGTGGGGGGAGTGGGCAGCTTTCTTTGGTGACTTCGGGTTGCATGTGGACAGAGGAACAAAGGAGACAGAGTGATAGTGAATCAGTGACAGATCAGCAACAGCAGGGCAGCAGAACTGTTCACTCAGTTTGCAGGGCGAACACAGCATGTCAGTCCCCCGGAAACATAAAAATAAGCAAGCTTCCCTCTTGCTCCTCATGAAGCTCTGAATTGAATGTTCTCTACTTCTGTTAGTGCAGTCGACTCTCCCTCTTAAATCTGGGCTTATTAAAACACAGATTGCTGAGCCCCACCACCAGAGTTCAGATTTAGTAAATCGGTAGGTTGGTGCTAAGAATGCCAAACACAGAGGAGCCTGTGGACTACAGTCCATGGGGTCACAAAGAGAAGGACACGACCTAGTGATGAAACAGCACAGAATCTGCATCCTCAACAAGCCCCCAGGTGATGCCGATGCTCCAAGTCCCAGGTGCACACTGAGAGAATGACTGTGACTCAAGGACTAGCTGCTTCAGTCTCCCGCGAGAAGTTTTCTGTCAATTTCCACTATTTCTAAAAATAAGAAGCTCAAAATCTTAATCTGAACTTATTACCTCTGTGTTCCTGATAATATAGTAACAGCCACAGTTATTCATCTGTCTAGGCCATAGATGTGCTGGGAACATTACATTTATCACCATCTTTTCACCCTCAGAAAGAATCAAAGATAGATTTGCTAATCAGCAATCAGTGCCTGATTTGAGAACCTCAGGGAGGTCAGGAGTTGACAAAATGCATGTAGCTTGAGAGATATGGAGCTGGGATTTAAATCTCTGATTCCAAAGATTCGGTATTTTTCACTTTGCCTTATTGCTGAGACCAGTCCATTTGAAGGTCGTGGCTGGAGGTGGAGGCCTGTGAGACGAGTGGCTTGCTAAGCATCAGGAACCCTCAATGAATAATTGATCGAATTTCTTTTTCTCCTCTTCCTGCTCATGTGGAAAGCACCTCATGTGTTAAAAAAGACTGCAGCTCAGACAGAGCTAACAGTAAAAAAAAAAAAAAAAAAAGAAAGAAAGAAAGAAAGGTGGCCTGCTGCTTCCCTAGTGGCTGGGAACTTTGCTTTCCAACACCTGAGTGGCTTCCGGAATTCAGCTTTCAGCCCTACCCCCACTGTCTACCCATGAAGTGGAAGCGAAAAGCCACTGGGACAGCATCCCAGAGGCTGTGGGCAGGACTGTATGTCAGCAGCACCACCCGCAGGAGAGCAGGGACAGATCTCCCTCTGTGATGCCTGCCTAATGCCCGGGCCTGTGCTGGTTGTCATGGTGACAAGGGCGCTGCCCGTGCAGGCGTCTTATTGTGACTGAGACACGTGTGACTCAAATGATGAGGGGAATGAAAGAGGATCAGCAGCTGCCCTGCGGCTCCAGCAGGAGGGCGCTGGAGCCCATGGTGCTCCAAGCAGTGGTTAGAGGATTGAGAAGGCTGAGAAAGTACAGGAATCCAAGTCAGGTCCTCTGCAGGGAGGCCCCCACCTCCACCCACCCCATGTGGCTTTCCCTGGCTGGAAGCTTAAGGAGACATGTCTGGAGGTGCAGGCTCCAGACTTGTCACTATTGATTAGAAAAAGCGCCTTCCCAGCCTCAAGAGAGGCACATATGTTGTTCTAACATCGCCTTCACTTTCTTACCAACTCTTCCTTCTGCAGGGAAAGCTAGGAGTGACCTAGAGGGCAGAACAGAATTTCCACTGTCTTTCTCTATGAATCAAAGTGAAGTGGCAAGAAATGGGAAGATGACTCACAAAAGCGAGCATGGTTTTGAGTATGTGTGTGTATGTAAGTGTGTGGAGTGGTTTTGCTTGAAAAACTGTTTCTGGTTTCTCAAGTATTGGGAGTTATCATTCCAGCTGGCTCCTGGGGTGGTTTGGAGGAGTAAGAGAAACTAGATTATAAAGTTGAACGTGACCTTCCTTTTGTGTCTGACCACTGGTTGGTTTCCTGCAGTCCCCTCTTGCACCCAGGTGTGCTGTCTGCCCCTCTCCATTTCATTTCTATTTCCTCTCTCAGCTCTATCAGTGGGGAAATATTCATACCTGGCCAGGAAAGGAAAAGGAAAACAGAACCACAACATACTGAGCGCAATTAGCGTGCTAGGCGTTTGATGAACACTTTCTCGTGAAATCCAGACAATACAGCACTTGGAGGCAAGTGCGACCATCTCCATTTTACAGATAAAGACATTGGACTTCAAAGAGTGTAAGCAAAGTGCCCTAAATCAGAGACAGAATGTAGATCCATATTTCAGCTTTTATTGTCACCAAACTTCAATTTTTATTCTGACTACACTGTCGCATCACCCTGTCTCTCAAACAGACGGAAGAAAATGTTCTCTTCTCACTTCTGGTAATTTTGACATTTAAATGGAAAGAGTGAGAATCTTGCTAATATTTGAGGCATTGTCCCAGAATGCTTATCCCAATCTTTATTATTAATAGTAACTAGTATTTGTTGCATGATTTTACTATGTCCATTCACAACACTACATCATAAGGAACATGTTTCAAGAATTTGATTCTTTTAGAGATGTGCAGATGTAGCCTTAAGGAGACTATTTGCCCAAGGTCCTACAATTTATAGAGAGGTCTGTGTTACGATCTAAACCCAGGTCTGTCTGTTTTCAGAGTAGAACACTTATTCCCTATGCTGTGCCTTAAGGCACAGTTCTTATGAGCTCCTGGGAAACAGGAGAAAAAGGGAAGGGATTTTAAACTTTTTCTGTTGCTTGTCATGGAAATAAATCATGTGAGTTTGGGGCTTAAGGAAGAGCATTTCAAGAAATCTCAGAGCCTGCCCCATGTTATCTTTTAGACATTTTATTTTGTTTTGTTTGAATTCTGGAACATTCCCAGTGCCTATTGTTTTGGGCTGGATGCTTAAGTATGGGCAACCTAAGTCTGCAACTGAAATGACTTTCACCAAAGCTTTCCTTCCAGGATGAGCTTGATAGAGATCAATGCACTTAATATTCATTTCAGGCTAATTAGCTAAAGCAAGGGTCCCATGAGCACCAAGAGCCAGGAGAAGGGACAATTCAGGACATCTTTGTCTAATTCCTCTTTAAATGCTAATAGCTTTGAGATTATTCTATTAACAGGCAGTATCAGAAAAGGAATAAAAGGACCTGTTTCATTTAATAAAGGGATCACCAAACGGATCGGAATGTTTATAGGAGCCTGAATAATTATCTATTCATTTAGGTCAAACTGCTGTGGGCATCAGGAAAACATAACTAAGAAGAGCAATTCGATTTATGTATCGCCTGCAACAGGGCTTCATTATGAAACGACCCCTGATCCCTGTGCTTCACATGCCTGGTGGAAAACAGATAAGCTCTGCAACAGAGTGTGAAGACCCCTATCCCTGGTGCCCCAGGACTGCAACTCACATATCATGTCAAATAAAATCTAGGTCCTAATGCAGTACATGTTATTACCTAAACAATGTGTTTCAGTAAGGGGGAAAAGGAGGCCAGGATCTCAAAAATCAGAAATGTTTGTGTCCGCATCCTGGTTTGTCCTTAGTAACCCCACATACACCCACCCTAAAGGGTGAGTTGTACAGTGTTACAGCTCTCCCATTCTTTATTAGGATGCTAATTAGGCAAGTTGCCTAAGGGTTCTAGGCCTTTGTTTTTCTTAGGAAATAAGCATTATGATAGTATTGAGCTCACAAAAGTTGTTGTATGGATTAGATTAGATAATAAATGTGCAGAGAGATTCAGCCATAGTAAATGTACAATTTTGTTGTTCAGCCACTAAGTCATGTCCAACTCTTTGCCACCCCATGGACTGCAGCATGCCAGGCTTCCCTGTCCTTCACTATCTCCCTGAGTTTGCTCAGATTCATGTCCATTGAGTTGATGATGCTATCTAACCATCTCACCTCTGCCACCCACTTCTCCTTCTGCCTTCAATCTTTCCCAGCATCAGGGTCTTTTCCAATGAGTCGGCTCTTCGCATCAGGTGGCCAAAGTATTGGAGCTTCAGCTTCAACATCAGTCCTTCCAATGAATATTCAGGGTTGATTTCCTTTAAAATTGACTGGTTTGATTACCTTGCTGTCCAATGTACAATAGACGGTGGTCATTATTACCTGGCTCACCTGCAGAGGTTGGCTCTGACAGAGACACCCGAGAGGGCCCAGGGCAAGGTGACTGGCTTAAGAGTTTAGGCAATTATTATTCAAGAGGGACCTGTCCAAGCAAGTGGGTCCGGGCAAAGAAGATGGATTATACACTTGTTAGGTGAATGGTGACATCAATCTAGTCTTAGGACTTTAATTTTTGGCTTTCACAGACTAAGAAAATGGTCTAGCCATCTGGGAAGGGAGTTGCGAACATTCGGTGAACATGCTTCAGGTGAATAGGCAGTGTTAGCTGTTCTAACATGCTCTGCCTTGCCTAGGGTTGGCTGCTAAATCATCAGAAGAGCTTCTGAAAAATGCAGTCTGGGTCCTAGTCCAGTTCAGCTGAATCTCCAAGGGGTAATTCCACTGGAATATGACTTTCCTAAAGTTTTCTCAGGGCACGGGACAGATTCTGTGAACTAGTTTTTAGAAACAAGTGAGCTAAGAAAATGGATGAAACTGGGTCTGCTGCACTGAAATGTCACCTTGATGATGGGGGGCCTTCCTGAATACATTCTATGTATCAGCTTGCAGTCAGATCTCAAAGGGAATATATCTGAGGCCAACTAACATTCATTTCACAAAACACCCATTGCCTACGTGTCTTATTTCTGCCTTCATCCACTAATAAGCTATTTTTAAAAATGGGAAATATAAGATAGCTCTTAATGACATCCTACTGATATCCCATCAGGTCTTCTTTCCCTGGACCCATCTCTTGCCTACAAATGCTAGAACTGAAGTAATGGAGAAGGAGCTTTCAAGCCGGCATGTAAAAACCACCTCATTATCACGACTAGAAACTTAGATATGACTGTTTGACTTCCCCAGCAAAGGACCACTGCAGCATATTAATAAACCAAGAATCAAGCTGAAATTTTTTAGATGTTTCCTCAAAGTGACTAGAGAAGGTAGAAAATAAATATATTCAGGAGTAGAGCTACTAGATCATAAGTCAGGTGTACAGGCAACTTAGGCAAACACTGCCTAAAAGTTTTCCAAGGCAATGGAACAAATGTATACTCTCTCCAGCGGGTATGAGAATTCTAATTCTTCTACATCCTCAATATGACATGGGCTCTTCAGTCTTCTTAATTTTTGCCATTCTGGTAAGCTTTTTGTGAGATCTCACTGTGGTATTAAATTCTCTTTTTTTTTTTAATTAATTTATTTATTTTAATTGGAGGCTAATTACTTTACAATATTGTAGTGGTTTTTGCCATACATTGACATGAATCAGCTATGGGTGTACATGTGTTCCCCATCCCGAACCCCCTCCGACCTCCCTCCCCATCCTATCCTTCAGGGTCATCCCAGTGCACAAGCCCTGAGCACCCTGCCTCATGCATTGAACCTGGACTGGCAATCTATTTCATATATGGTAATATACACGTTTTAATGCTATTCTCTCAAATCATCCCACCCTCGCCTTCTCCCACAGAGTCCAAAAATCTGTTCTTTACATTTGTGTCTCTTTGGCTGTCTCACATATAGGGTCATCATTACCATCTTTCTAAATTCCATATATATGTGTTAATATATTGCATTGGTTAAACTTTCATTTCCCTGATGTATGATCATTTTACATGAAGTGCCTATTACAGGGTTCTGCCTATAACTCATCAATTTCACTCCTAAGAATACACGCAAGAGAATTAAGTACATATGTCCAAACAAAAGTCATTTCAGTCATGTCTGACTCTGTGTGACCCTATGGACTATAGCCCACCAAGCTCCTTTGTCCATGGGATTCTCCAGGTAAGAATACTAGAATGGGTCACTATGCCCTCCTCCAGGGATCTTCCCAACCCAGGGATCGAGCCAGCCTCTCTTATGTCCCCTGCATTGGCAGGCTGGTTCTTTGTCACTAGTGCCACTTGGGAAGCCCCCGAAGACATATACAAGCAGCTTTATTCATAACAGCCCCACACTGGACATAATCCAAGCATCTATCAACAGAAGAGTAGATAAACAAAGTGGAGTTGACTGTCATCGTGCAATGAAATATACACATCAAGAAAAATTAAAAAAAAACTTATAAAATGTGTAACATCATGGATATTCTTATAGATATATTGAGGGATAAAGGGACAGATGCACATGAGTATGTACTGTTTAATACCTTTTATATAAAGTGTATGAACATGATATAACATAGTAAGTCTTTGGATAGCAATCAAAGTTGGAATGATAGTTAGCTCGGTTGAGAGGGCATGTGATTGGGGCCGCCTTCACGGGTGCAAGCGTCACAAGGCTCCACATCTAGAAAGGTCCTTGGCTTGCTTTAATGCTCTGCTTTTGAACAAGGGGACCTAGGTTTTCATTTTGGACTGTGAGCTGCAAATGATGCAACCCACGTGTAATTGACTAAACAAAGGCATAGAAGAACCTCCCACATGTTGGAAATTTTCTATATCTTGACTGAGGTGGTATTTACATGGGTGTATGTATAATGTTAAAATCTACCAAGTTATATACATAAGATTTGTGCACTTTATGTAAATTAATACATTTTAACAAAGATGGAAGAGAATAAGTAGAACACACAGCAATGTGAAGAGCAATCATGCTGGGAGTGCCAGAGGCCCTCTTGCACAGCTCTGGGAAGGATTCTAATAAAAGTGACTCCAGATGTAAAAAGAAACCTGGAGTGGTGGATGTTAACAAACGCTGAGAGAATCTACTGTGTGTCAGGCATTATGGATATCATTTTATCTATTCTAAATCATTAAATCTTCCTAGCAACCTTGCAAGACAGATAGAATTAGGCAATTTATAGATAAGGAAAAGGAGGGTCAGAGAGGTCAAGAAACTTGTCTGATGATGGACTGTGTGAGTGGGCAAACGGAGTTTCAAATCCAGTTCCATCTGCTTCACAGGCACATCTTTTCAACCCATTGCAGTGTGTGGGTGCTCAGTCATGTCTGACTCTGCAACCCCATGGACTGTCGCCCACCAGGCTCCTCTGTCCATGAGATTTTTCAAGTAAGAATACTGGAGTGGGATACCATGTCCTCCTCCAGGGGATATTCCTGACCCAGAAAATGAACCTTAGTTTCCTGGGGCTCTTGTATTGGCAGGTGGATTCTTACCACTTGAACCACCTATTATGCCAACTTGTAAAAATCTCCTAGTCACGTATCTGAGGAGACAAAAAGGCTGACCACGTTCCAAAAATATTTCAATGTGACATAACTATTCAGAGATGAGATACAGTGTGGAGAAATCCTTTTACTGTTCTTGCAAGCATGCTGTGCCCTCCCAGAGCATGAGATTTGATTTTACCCAGTGAACATAACTGTAGGTATTAGTCCTGGAAATACAATTAACCATCACAAGTATTTGACTCAAGGACTTGCTTCAGCCTCTGATTCTACAGCTTGCCGGTGGGCTATAAGAAATAAGCATTGTTATGTGACCTTCAAAACATGACAGATGAGTAGCAAAATAAATGATTCATTTAATGGGTTTAGATATACAGGGCCTTCCTTTGCTTCAGCACTGAGGTCTTATTTATGGCCTGGTCTTAACTGAGTTTCTTTGTGTGGAAGCTTTGAAAAGCCATTATGGTCAAAACCTTTCACAGGATTTATTATTAGAACGCTTTGAAAACTTCTATGTAGAAAACAGAAGCAGGGAAACTACTATGTCTGTTTTGTGGCTGCAAAAAAAATCCATGTAAAGAATAGATTTCTGAATGTTTGACACTGTGGAAATAACAAAAATGGGAAATAATCTATACTTAATGTGATTTAAAACATATGCTTATGTAGGGTTTCATGAGACCTTTGGATGATTTTTATCCCACGTATTAGTCAATAAGGGCTTCCGGCTCAGTGGTAAAGCGTCTTTCTGCCAATGCAGGAGACGAGGGAGACACAGATTTGATCCCTGGGTCAGAAAGATTCCCTGGAGGAGGAAATGGCAACCACTCCAGTATTCTTGCTGGATAATTCCTGGGACAGAGGAGCCTGCTGGGCTATAGTTCATGGGGTTGCAAGAGTCAGACCCGACTCAGCGACCAAGCATGAGCATTAGTCAATAAATCTGTACTGAGTATCTTCATGGGGCTTCCCTGGTGGCTCAGTGAAAAAGAATATGCCTGCAATGCCAGAGCCACAGGAGGCTTGGGTATGATCCCTGGGATGGGAAGATCCCCTGGAGAAGGGAATGGCAACCCACTCCAGTATTCTTGCCTGGAGCATCCCATGGACAGAGGAACCTGACAGGCTATGGTCCATAGGGTCACAAAGAGTCAGACACGACTGAGTGACTCAGAACACATACATGACCAGTATGCTGGGGATTCTTATGCATGTGAGATGGATGAGATACACATTTGACCTCCTGGATGATAAGAATAAATAATGTTATATAACATCCATCCTAAAAGAGATCAATCCTGGGTGTTCATTGGAAGGACTGATGTTGAAACTGAAACTCCAATACTTTGGCCACCTGATGCGAAGAGCTGACTCACTGGGAAAGACCCTGATGCTGGGTAGGATTGGGGGCAGGAGGAGAAGGAGACGACAGAGGATGAGATGGTTGGATGGCATCACCGACTCGATGGACATGGGTTTAGGTAGACTCCGGGAGTTGGTGATGGACAGAGAGGCCTGGCGTGCTGCAATTCATGGGGTTGCAAGGAGTCAGACACGACTGAGCGACTGAACTGAACTGAACATGTATTTACATGTGCATAGCACAAACGATGGCATAATAAATGAAAGAATTATAGCATCAAGAGAAAGAATGGCGGGACGATCAAGTCCATACCCTTTATCTGTGTCAGGAAAATTAGTGATTGCCAGAAACACAATGGAATTGCCAAACAGTATAAATTAACTATGTGGGCAGTATGATTCCTCTTATTTTTCATTTTCCTCCAGGCAATTTTAGAGACTACTCATCTTAATCTTTTATCCATGTCTCACTCTCTATCAATTTCTAGCCCATAGTGCTTTTCCCGTCTCTTTCCTCACCTACATCAAAATTCCTAGGAGAGATTAAGGAGATACCCAGAGGGGTGTGAAACAACCATGCCCTAGCTCAAGACAAAGCCTGGATATAGAATGGATTTGGAAAAGGACACAATACTAGCTAGTATTTATTAAGCACGTATGATGTACCAGGCTTCATTCCAAGCTCTTGGTGCTTTAACTCATTTACTCCTCATTACAGTCCTGGGAGGTGGTACTACAATCATAGCTACTTTAAACATAAGAGGAATGAGGCAAAGATTGCTTAAGTGAAGTGTCCAGTCACATCATATGCTCGTAAGTGATGAAGCTGAAATTCAAATCAAGGCAGAATGGCTTGAGAGCCCTCACTCTCAGCCATGGTGCTGTGTTACACAGGGCAGTAAAACTGTGGGACGTGGGGAAAAAAAAGATGTAAGATGACCAATAAGTAGAAACAATGCATTTGTGAGCCTGTTTGATTTCTTTTTATTGTATTACCCTGTTATCTCAACTGTTAAGTGACGCCATGAATGCTGAATTTGCAATGAGATGGGAATCATGTCACTGGAAATAGTCAAATTATAGATAAGAAAAGTGAGCCTGGAGAAATCAAGTGAGTCCTCCTAACATGCATAGCTTGGATTAGATCCTAAATATTCTAAATTATAGGACCTATATACTTTCTGTATAACCGCACCAGTGTATACCCCTGATTCTGAGGTCTCCTTCATCTCCTCCAACCTTTTCAAATCTCCCAGTCACATGACCTGTCACTGCACACCAATACACGCACTACAAACCAAAGATAGAACTGTTGAACACAAGAAGAGAAATGTCCTTATATATGACTTAGAAAACCCTTTGTTCCCCATACTTGTTTTATATAGATGGGAAGACTGAGGCATGGAAAAGGAATAGATGTATTGTAAACTCATATATATATATGATCCCAACCCAAGGATCAAACCCACTTCTCTTGTGTCTCCTGCATTGCACGTGGATTCTTTACCCACTGAGCCATCAGGGAAGCCCACACATACAAAATAGATACATTGAATTCCCATACATAGTAATGCACTAAATCCCTTAGGATACCTGGCTTTCTTGAATTCACAAATACTTTTGATGGTCAGACTACATGCCCTTTGTTGCAAAATTCTATATAACATGACTCCTCCCCCCACCTCCTCAGAGCAGTTCTCTCAGGGTCATTTGAGATGCTGTCTCCCAGTTTTGAAGTCCTAAATATTCCCTAAATAAAACATAACTCTCAATTTTAGGTTGTGACCATTTTTAAATCGACATTGTACACTATGTACATGTGTAGACATATATGCACGTATATGTTTATATACACATATATAGAGACGTATACCTTCATGATATTTAAGAAACACAAATATATCTCTTCATACATCCATAGCATGCCACATGATCTATTTCTTCAAAATTGTTACATAAAATTAACATGTAAAAAACTTAATGTGAAATAGTTGACATAAAATACTTATGACAATGAAAAATATTAGACAAATCTGTCCAACTAAATAATCTTTCATATAGCCTGTAAAGGTTTGCTTACTTAAAATACAGTTATGAGAGTTAATTCCTTATCTTACTTTGATATATTATTCAAGACCAAAAAACAATGAAACTAAATTGAGCTTCCCTGTGAGCTTTGAAAAACAGAAAATGGCTGGCAAGTATGCAAGAAGTTGCTTCAGTCCTGAAAACTGGCTGAATGGAAGACTAAAACCTTCACCACCAGACTCCACCATAAAAGAGATTGAAGTGGGTAGTAAGACAGGTCAGAGAGCCCAGAGGGAATCCTTTCTGAATAACAGGGAACAAAATTAAGAAACGCGTGTTAAGGAAAAACATAATCAGCTGCTAATAAAGAGAACAAACAAATCCAGACCAACCAAAGATATGTCAAGCATGAGTCAACTTTAGCATCATTTGGTTCTGTCCTCAATATAATAAGAGCTGACTGTCTTACACTTAGGGGAGTTTGACATACTGCTGGCCTTAAATACATGCCTTTTCTGGGCATCCTTCTTGAACAGTGCTTGCTAAATTAAAAAGTCACTTTCTTTCACCTCTATGATCAAAACGGTCTCAGAAATTTTATGCTACTTTTATTAATTACCATTTAATATTAGCCCAGCACACAAGCACCATAGGTTTACCTTCATATAAACCTAGTATCAGGCTGGATGCTTTGTAAGCATTAACATAATTAGCCCGTACAAAGCTCTGTAAGATGTGTCTTATCAGGATCACAATTTTAGAAATAATAAAAAAGAATATGAAGTTTAAACAGCTTCTTAACTGCTCACATGACCGACTAGTGCCAAATGAGGTAATAAACCAAGGCCTGTCTTATGCCCAAGTCTGTGCCTTTAACCACCAGAGACACTCTCTGGAGAAAACCCACATTCAAAAAAGAACCTTACAAATGCAGATTTCAATTAAACACACATAACTTCCATAAAGGACAATTTCCAGCATTTTGGAAGATGCTGTATGTTCTGCCTCTGCTCTGGGTTTTAAGGAAAAGAGAATTCTTTCATCACTTTCAGCCACTGGACTATTGGCCTTGCCCTTAAACCTCGTAGCTGTACCTCCTCTGCAAAGCACTGGGTTCGACCCTTGGGGGGCTGTAAAAGAAAAGCTGACCGAAAGCAATCTCCATTCTGGCAGCGTTTAAGGGACCCAATTTAAGTGGATTGAGGTGTCAAAATTCACCATAAAAATTCACCTCAGAAAAGGCCACAAATGTCAATTTATCTTTGCAGTGAGAGTACCTTAGAGCCAAAACTGAGAACATATTCCAGTACAATAACCTTCCCTAGCTAAGAGCTTCTCTGAACCACTGTTACCGTCTCTTCATTTCACAGACACTAAGCAAAATTAATTCTGCTGTCAGAGAGCAAGACGCCTCCCTCTCTGGATACTCAGCCTGTATGAGTCTACCAGGGCTGCCATAACAAAGTGCCACAGACTGAGTGGCTTAAGCAACATTATTTTGCTTTTCACAATACTAAAAGCCCGAAGTCCAAGAACAAGGTGTTGGCACGGTTGATTTTCCTAAGGCCTTCTTCCTTGACTTATAGATGACTGACTTCTCCCTGTGTCTTCACCGGGTCTTTCCTCTGTGTGTGTTTGAGTCTTAATCTCCTCTTCCTATGAGTCACAGAAGATTAGGGTCCATTCACCTAGCTTTGTTTTATCTTAATAATATCTTTGAAGGCCCTATCTCCAAATTATCATATTCTGAAGTACTGGGGGTTAGGACTTTAACATATGAATTATGGGGTAGGGGGAATACAATTCAGCCCTCAACACAACCCAACTGAAATAATCTTCATTTGTAGTGTTCTATGCCAGTGTCTCTGAAAATTTTATTGCTGTTCAGTTGCTAAGTCATGTCTCTTTGTGACCCCATGGACTGTAGCCTGCGAGGCTTCTCCCCTGTAGGTAATTCAACAAATGCCTACAAAATGCATAATAGAATTAGGTTTTGTGCTACAGCATGCACTCTGAACAGGAACGTTATTCTCCCAAAAGGGATAAAAATCAGTTCTTCTGGGAATGGAAAAATCTTGTTCTACTTTATGTATAAAACACAGTGCATTCAATAAATGGAGAAACATGGAGTGTACTGCTGGCATTACAACCTCATGGGGAGAAAGGGACAGTTGGGGGGAATCTGTCCAGAAAGAATTCTTAGGAGGGCAATAATTTTCAAAAAAAGGTTGAGAAACTTTGTGCCAAAGGAAATTTGAAGAGATGCAAATATAAACAAATGTGGATGCAATAGATAGACCGTGTGCTAGAGGAATCTACAAGGTACAACAAAGACTAAAAGAGAACTTTTCAAACCTACAGGGACAGGGGATCAATGAAGAGTATAAACAGTTATGTGGAAAACGCTACTTTATCTTATTCTGAAAGCCAAATAATCAAGGAGAAAAAGCACACAGTCAAGAGGGGTCACATGAGCAAAGCGTGGAAGCATCAAAGGGTATAACCCAGCCTGACTGGAGTTGAGGCTGTAAAAGGGAAAGCAAGCAACAAGAGAAACAGGCATATTAGAGGGGAATAACTTATTAAGAGCGGATTAAATATACAAGTCTTTTCTCCTCTGTTACAAGAATTCTGGGGGTAAGAAGCTTCTGGCTTCCTTTCAGTAGCTCAGAGTTGTCAAGGTTGGCATTTCTGAAATCCGGCCTTGGTGTCTGCCACCCCATCCATTATAGGTGCCTGGGGTAGCTCCAGACACATGTTTAAGACAGGAAAATGGAGAGATTACATTTATGCTATACACCAACTAGCTTTTATCAGGAAAATTAAAAGCTCTCCCAGAATAACATCTCCACCCCCTACCCATTTGATTCATTGGCCTGATGTTAATCACTTGGCCATTCCCAATCACAAAAGTGAAGGTCAGTCATATCTGACTCTTTGCGACCTCATGGACTGTAGCCTGCCAGGCTCCTCTGTCCATGGGGATTCTCCAGGCAAGAATACCGGAGTGGGTAGCCATGCCCTCCTCCAGGGGATTTTCCCTACCCAGGGATTGAACCTAGGTCTCCCGTATTGCAAGTGGATTCTTTACCATCTTAGCCACCAGGGAAACTCCCCACTCACAAAAGAGACTGGTAAAATGGAGAACAGAATTGTCATATAACTTGTTTGGACTAAGTATTCCAACACTAGAGATAGGCAAGTCGCTGCTGCAAAATTAATCTCAGGACTATTGGAAGAAATATATGGGGAGATAAGAGTTTTAGGCTAAAGAAGAAACGATCTAAAATCAAAATTATTATTTAGCTCTCTGTAGCTAAGACTAGGCATAGAATAAAATTCCAGTATATTTTAGAAATTATCAGAGAAGTGATAAAATTAGTGGTGATTTTTATGTTCCTCTCCATATTTTCAAATTTTCTAGAGTAAATATTTATTAGCCATATTATCAATATAAAATATATTATACTATTTTAAAAGGAACAGTTAACTGGTAAAATTATTGCCTGAGGAAAAGAACTAGACCTCTTTAAGAGCTAAGCTGGTAGAAAAATTAAGTATAGTGTATTTAGGTAATTGGACTAGAACACACGGAAAATGTGGGAAAAAAATAGGGGGGTTCAAGAAGAGAGAAACATTAAGTACTTTCCTGAAGCCAACTCATATCAGCACTTGAAAGCTGACTGCTAAATTTAGGGGAACTTTGCAAGCTGTTTTGTCAAGCACAGCCATTATTAAAAATCAACTTATATAAACTAGAGCTTATGTCTGTGGTAGCTGTTTGGTGGAAATACTAAATAATGATTGCTCCTGAGTATCTCTTCTCAACTTCCCTTTCAGTGACATCCCATTGATAGCCTGAAATAGACCACAGCAGGTGTATTTACACCATGGAGATTGGCACATGCTATAAATCAGAGCTTAATTTATTGTTTTGTTGACTGTCTATACTTAAGTGATAGCAAATGTTATTAATAAAAATTAAACATATTGTGTCTTGTCTATAAACAATATATTCGAAAAAGTATCAACATTATCAAAAGATACCAATGCTACTGCTGCTGCTGCTAAGTCACTTTAGTCGTGTCCGACTCTGTGCAACCCCACAGACGGCAGCCCACCAGGCTCCTCTGTCCCTGGGATTCTCCAGGCAAGAATACTGGAGTGGGTTGCCATTTTCTTCTCCAAAGATACCAATAGTTTATCCAATTTTTGTAAATATTCTGTATCAATTTAAGAAAGCTCCCTCTATTTTTAGTTAGATGATAGTTGTTTTTGTTTCTGTTTTTTTAGTACCAAGGGTATTGAATTTCTTGTCAAATGCTTTTTCTACCACTACTGATACAATCTTGTAATTTTTTTTATCCTATTGATGTGATCAATTGATTTTCAAGCGTTGAACAAGTCTTGCATTCCTAGGATAAATCACACTAGGTTGCGGTGTACAATTCTTTTTGTACACTGTTGGATTCATTTTCCTAATATTTTGTTGAGGATTTTTGCATCTATGTTCATGAGAGAAATTGGTCTGTAGTATACATTTTTTGTGGGCTTCCCAGGTGGCACTAGTTTTAAAGAGCTTGCCTGCCAGTATAGGAGATTTAAGAGACGCAAATTCAGTCTCTGGGTTGGGAAGATCCCCTGGAGAAGGGCATGGCAACCCACCCCAGTATTCTTGCCTGGAGAATCCCATGGACAGAGGAGCTTGGTGGGCTACAGTCCGTGGGGTTGCACAGAGTTGGACATGACTGAAGCGACTTAGCATGCAAGCACACATACTTTTTTGTAATGTTTTTGTCTGGTTTTGATTTTAAGGTAATGCTGACCTCATAGAATGAGTTAGGAAGTATTTTCTCTGCTGCTATCTTCTGAAACAGATGGTAGAGAATTGATAGAATTTCTTCCTTAAATGTTCGGCAGAATTTACCAGTGAACCTTTTTAGGCCTGGTGACCTCTGTTTTGGAAGGTTATTCATTATCAATTCAATTTATTTAGTAGATACAGGTCTAGTCAGATTCTCTATATCTTCTTGTGTCTTTGAAGGCATTGGTCCATTTCCTCTAGGTTATCAAATTTGTGGACATAGACATTATACTATTCCTTTAAGATCTTTTAAAGCCCATAGGATCTATAATAATGTCTCCTCTTTTTGTTCTGGTATTAGTAATTTGTGTTCTATTTCTTTTTTTCTAGATAAATAGCAAGAAGTGTATCAATTTTGTTGATCTTCACAATGAACTAGCTTTTGGGCTCACTGATTTTATTGATTTCCTATTTTCAATTTCATTACTCTCCCCGACTCATAGTTATGTACCTCCTGCTTACTTTGGATTTAATTTGTTCTTCTGTTTCTGGTTTCCTAAGGTGGAAATTTAGAGTACTGATTTTAGATCTTTCTTCTTTTCTAAAAACTGCATTCAATGCTATAAATTACCCTCTAGGCTCTATGTTTGCAGCATCCCGCAAGTTTTGATAAGGTATGTTTTTATTTCATTCAAAATATTTATAAATTTCTCTTGAGACTTCATGTTTGTCTCATGTGTTACCTAAAAGCATATTGTTTAATCTCCAGGTATCCTGGGATTTCCCAGTTAGCTTTGTGTTACTAATTTCAAGTTTAATTATACTGTGGCCTGAAAGCAGACATTATGTAATTTCTTTTCGTTTAAATTTGTTAAGATGTATTCCATGGTTCCAAATGTGTCAGTTCTGGTGAATGCTTCATGTGAGTTTGCACTGCCCATCTATTTTTGCATACCATATATATTATCCATTAGAGCTCTTAGCATATTAATCAGATTTGTTTTAAATTCCCTGTCATAATTCCAACATCCCTTCCATGTCTGTTTCTTTCTGATGCTTGCTCTGCCTTTCCAAGATATGCAGGTTTTTTTGCTTTTGGTATGTCCTGCAATTTTTTCCTGATAGTCAGACATGATGTATTGAATAAAAAGCATCCAACTTTTTGCAACCCTGTGGACTGTAGCCCACCAGGCTCCTCTGTCCATGGAATTCTCCAGGTAAGATTACTAGAGCGGGTAGCCATTGCCTTCTCCAGGGGATCTTCCCCATCCAGGGATTGAACTTGGGTCTCCTGCATTGCAGGCAGATTCTTTACCATCTGAGCTACCAGGGAGCTCCCTAGGTAAATGGAATGATTATAAATATGCCATTAGTAATGTGGTAGTAAGATTTGGGATCAAGGAAAGTGTTCTATGTCCTATGATTAGGTCTCAATTTTTAGTGAGCTTATGCCTCATGTGAACTTCACATGCATTTCTCAGGTTTTTTTCTGCCCCCCACCCTTAAGTGGTAAAGGATAGTCAGAGCAGGCTGGACTTGGGTAGGTTCCTTCCCATAGTCAATTAGGCTCTGATAATACCTAGGCAGTTTAGGCTCTGGTTAACTAGTTTCCATGGAGACAGGCTGTATTAAGAAGAAGACAGTGCTCTAGCTTATTACAAAATGATTCCTTTCCCCTCCTACTGCTGGAAGCATGAGGGGATTTTTATCATATACTTAATGTGGGACTCTGGTTCAGCTACCAGAGGTAAATCATGCAATATTGTGGGGGGCCTCCTATGACTGTGCCCCCTGGAGTTTTTAACTCTAAGAGTTATCCACACCGAGCCTCTGACAAATTGTCAATCATAGTTCTGTTTTTCCTATCCCAACACTGATCCTGTAGTGATTGCTGTGGCAATTTCTGCTTGTGAGTCTGTACTCTGTTAAGTTGTAATTCCCTGCATTTGTTCATCTTTCCAATCCCAGAAGCAACCAGCTCCCCGTGTCCTTCTCTCTCTTATGGATCCAAGGGGAGGAACTGATTTTTAAGTCTGCTCAGCTTTTAACTTCTTGTTAGGACAGATGGGGCAACTTGTATGCAGAACCTGAAACCAGAAGTCCCTCCAATAATACATTTTTAATTATAAAATAAAAACTGGTTTATTGGTAGAAATTATCGTGAGGAAACTACACGGGGAACGCAAGCATTTGAGGAAACTTGTAGTTATTCTCCATCCCTCTTTGTACCATGACCATTTCAATAAGACCTTGAACTTCTCCCCATAATAATTTTGATTATCTTTCTTTGCCTCTTAAATATGGGTTGGGCTTGTGGCTTGCTTTGGACAATAAGACATGAAATCCCATGGACAGAGGAATCTGGTGGGCCACAGTCCAGGAGATTGCAAGAGTCAGACATGACTCGGCAACTAAACAACAGAGTGAAGATGTGGCAGTTCTGACTTTAAGAGGCATCGCACAGCTGCACCCTCTCTCGTACATCTCTGCCTAAGCAAGCTTGGTGGAGAATGACAGACACATAGAGTACAAGAAAGTTAACTCAGCCACACCATCCTAGATCAGTCATTTCCTCTGCTAATGGTCTTTTCAGAGGGACAAGAATGGAAGAAACCATGTAGCTACAGCTAATAGTACCAGGGAGTAAGGGCTGCAAAGGTGAGGATATCAGGAAAAGAGATTCGAGTGGGAGAGTGATAGTGTGACAGGGACTGAATTTCTGCCCTATTCACATCCCATTCTAAAATATGGAAATGTAATCTCACCTAACTCAGGAAAAGACTATTTTACAGATATATTCTTTTGCCATACTTTTCACAATAAATTTCTTTGATGTTCTGTATTCTTAAATTATTTTTTTCTGACACTATGCCATTTTCTGGAATATGTCTGACTAAAGACCTATAAATGTGTTTTTAAATATTGGGTATAATTACCACATATGTTTACACGATATTTTGCTTTGACCATATGTTAAGGACACCTGTTACTTTTAACTGACTCTGCATTCATCCTGCTTTTTGTTCTCTCTGCTTCCAGTGGGGGATTCATTCTCTAATATTTGAGTAGATGAACTCCATAGAAGTGAGCACAAATTCCACACTTGGTCAGTTAGAACATCCCATACTCCTAATAGGCTTGTATATATATATGTGTGTGTGTGTGTGTGTGTGTGTGTGTGTGTGTGTGTGTAATTTCCCAGGTGGCACAGCAGTAAAGAATCCTCCTGCCAAGGCAGGAGACTCTAGCGACGTGGGTTCGATCCCTGGGTCAGGAAAATCCCTTGGAGTAGGAAATGGCAACCCGCTCCAGTATTCTTGCCTGGAAAATTCCATGGACAGAGGAGCCTGGCAGGCTACAGCCCATGGGGTCACAAAGAGTCAGACATGACTGAGGGACTGAGCAATTACAACAAGTACATATATATATATTTTTCCAACCTATACAAAACAGTCTCTCTTGGAGTTCTCTGCAGTATGTACTAAGAAAGACGGTCCTTTCCCACTGAGTTCCTAACCTAGTAAGATGTGAGTATGATGCACCTGGAGTTCTCTTACCCATTTGTGAGAGAGCTTATATGAAAGATGGAGAGAAGGAGAGCGCCCTGATAACATCGTTTAAGTCCCTGGATCCAGTCCTGGCTGAAGCTTATGCGCCAATAGCCTTTCTAGATATGTGAGCCATTAAATCCCCTTTAATGCCTAATGCAGCTTCAGTTGTGTCTCTGTCTCTTACAACTGTGATTTCTAACAAACATATCATGACTTTATGATCTTGGTAGCCACCCCATCCATCCTGCACGCATAAATCTGCTTGATAGAGAACTGATTGCATCATTCCCTGAAATTGTAAACTCAAGATACATCTCAAGGGAAAGCAGTCCTAACCAAGCCATTAAAATGGTTATACAAGGAAGTATGAGAGACAGTCCATGCAAGAAATGTCTCAGAAAAGGTGAAACAAACACAAAATGCATAGGATATAAACAGGAAAAACACAATTTTACCATGTGGCACAAAGAATAAGAAATGATTAATTCCAGCAAGAAGGGGCAAGTGAACTCAATTTGTGTCATGTGTATTCACAGGTGATGAGAAAGTTTATGAAGTGCTATTTAATCAGGAACTTATAAAGCCTGGCCATTTCAAGGAAATGAGAGAAAAGGAAGGAAGGAGAGAGGAACCTGCTGCCCATAAAACACTAGATGTGATTCCTTCCCCTCCGTTTGCCCCCAGCATTTCTCTTATTGGATGGCACTGTGTACGTTGCAAGTTATTATCAGGCTTGAGCGTTCCTTACTTACAGAAGCTGTGCCCAGGGTCTGTTCCTGTTTGTTTTAATCACAATTACAAAAGAAAAGAAGAAAGAATCCTGGAATACTTCTTTCCAGTCTGTGTCCTAAAACCTTCCTAGAAGCAGTTTATGGAAATCACCACCTTCAATCATGTCCTGGTCCTCCAGTACCAGGCCAGTGGGGACTCAATAAAATCTCTCTTGGCCACTGACTCAGCAGCAGAAAATGTTTAATCTCAGGCATTGACTTCTTTGGAGAAAGAAGAACTACATTATATTACAGATAAATATCTTTTATTACAAAAAGTTTCTGGGTAATGTAGCTATTTCCATATCCCCTCAGGTAGCTCAGAGAATCAGTTCTCTCAACAGAGTCCTTAGGGTGAAAAAGTCCTTAGGGTGAAGCAGTAATCAATTCTTGCAAGGGAAGCACTTGGATATTCACTGTTTATATGAAAATAAGGAGAAAGGAAGCCTTCAAAAAAAAAAGTCTTACAATCACATTGTAGGCTAGTATTTGAGAGGTAGATAGGAAGAAAGATATTGCATCCATATTATGGTGTAGAGACTGAAATACAGAGAGGTAAACTTCACCTTAAGGTGAACTTAGAGTTGCCATGTAGCAGCTAAGTATTAATAACAGAGCCAGGACTTCAGCAAACATCTCCAGAATGCACCCATGCATTCATGTATTTAATAAACCATAACTGACCACCCATTACGTTCTTGTTAGCACTTCAGTACTGGAGGTACAGCTGAGACCTAAAATTACATTGCTTACACCAATTTATATTCTGATTTCTTCAGTGGAAGGAGAACAGGTAGTATTAAAATCAACATACTGAGTGTTGCTTAAGACATTATGTTGTGATGCATACACAGGTAACAGAATAAAAGAATAATGGGAGCAATGAACACATAAACAAGTCCTTGACAGGAAACAGCAGAAATCCTAAGGAACAAGTGATCGATTCTACCTGGAAGAAATTGGAGAATTAAAAATAAAGATGCCTTGCAGCATGGATAATATAACAGTGGGTTATGCTAGTGAATGACGAAACTTAGTGGCAGGAAGGAAGAGTGTAAAGAGAGGCACGAAGATCGTATATGAAAACATCAGACATTCACGGAGGATACACAAGGATCAGGCTTCCCAGGTGGCTCACTGGTAAAGAATCTGCCTGTAGTGCAGGAGACGCGACTTCCATCCCTGGTTGGGGAAGATGCCCTGGAGGAGGAAATGGCAGCCCACTCCAGTACTCTTGCCTGGGAAATCCCATGGACAGAGGAACCTGGCAGGCTACAGTCCATGGGGTCACAAAAGAGTCGGACACAACTTAGTGACTAAAACAACAACAAACACAGGGATACACGATGAATTAAAACAAACAATTCCTTTAAGAATATGTTAGCATTTTATCTGAATACTGTGATGCTGCTGCTTCTGAACTTCAGAGAACTTTTCTTTGGTCTTTAAACATCAATTCCCCTCACACCCCTGCCATTAATTGTCATTAAAAAAATTCCTCTTTGGCTTAAAATACATGGAAACTCCTGTCAAGAAATCTTTGTTAAGTCCTAAACTGTGGGTTAAAATAAAATATAACAGTATCTCAATAATTTCAGAAGCCCAGAGGAGGAAAATAGTTCTGAAGAGGGTATGTTTGCACGTACATTTGTGTAAAAATATGAATATTATTTTCCTTTTCTGTAAAAAATACCAAGGACTTAAAGTCAAGAAAACCCTTCCTCTTGGTTGTAAGTATTATAAATAACATTAGATACATTTTGTTTTGGAAGACTGAGTTTTGTCGGAATCAGTTCTTGTTTATGCTATGAAGAGACAGGAGGATTGGATATCACTTTGGTAAATTTAAAAAGTCTCTTAACATTATGCTTCACATACTCCCTCAGACTAACCCAATATCATAGCTTTCTAAACCACATCTTTCATAGTATTCATGAGGTTTTATTATTCATTCAAGAAATATGTCTTGAGAACATTTTATGTATAAGTTATGAATTTAGGCACTACTGTGGTACAATTTCATTTCACCAAAAATGCATTCAGAATCTCCAACTCATCTTTGGGGCAGTAAGACAGAATACAAATAAATATACTTATTTGGTCACTAGCATATATTATTTGCTTCAGCAAAAATCCACTCTGGCAAGAAACAGGTCTTGGTTGAAATCACATACCCTTGACCACCTCTTAGTGATAAAAGATTAAATATTAACCACTCTTCGTTGTTAATAAAGTTCCTAAATCATGTTAAATATTATACAAGCTCTCGTGTCAATGTAGTAATTTTTCATATCTATAGTTTTCAATCTTCTGGTCTCGGGACACTCTTATATTCTTAAAAATTATTGAGGACTCCTCTGCAAACTTTCATTTGTGTGACATATCAATCTATAATTATGATATTAAAAGTTTAAGCTGGAAATTTTTTAAATATTTTACAAACTCACTTATAATAATAACAAACTCATTCTATGTCAGCATAAATGATTTATTTATGAAGAATGCGTGTTCCAAAACAAAAAAGTAATTATAGTTATTATGAAAAGTAGCATTTTGTTTTAGTTTTGCATAACTCTAGTCTAGATTAATAGAAACCAATTAAATTTTCTTTCCTGCTTCTTCATTCAATTTGCTGCAATAAAGCATAGTGCCTCTGAAATACTCCTTTTTATACCTGTGAGAGAATGAGACCAAAAAGACAATGTTTCAATATTATTAGGAAAATCTTTTTGATTTTGTGGTTCCCCTCTGATACACAACAATGATATCATAGAGACTCCAGGGATTTCTGGGCCACAATCTGAGAACCACTACTTTGGTTGCTATGCAGTAGAGATTAGAACTCTTTCCACTTGCAGAGTAAGGGTCACATTCTGTAATACATGAAGCTCCTGCTACCTAAAGTTCCTGTGTACTGAGTCACGATGATGGTGGCAGCAGTGGCACACCTATTTATACAACTAAAGCACAAAAGGCAGCAAAACAGCTTGCCAGTTTTGATGGAAAAATAGAGAGAGACCCATTCCTCATTCAAACTACCCACATCTACTACCCTGGGAAACCAGCAGCTCCACCTGTAATCTCTTGCCTCCTCTCCATTAATTTCCCCACATAACTCCAAGAACATTCTTTTCTTCTAGAAAATCTGATGTTACCCTCTCTTCTTAAAACCCTTCGGAAGACGACCTTCATTCGTTCTTTTTTTATAAAGATTGATGGATTGATTGATTTTTGGCTGTGCTGGGTCTTCCTTGCTGTGTGCAGGCTTCCTCTAGCTGCGGCAGGTGGGGGCTACTCTTCCCTGCGGCGTGCCGGCTTCTCTGGTCTCGGAGTGCGGGCTCCAGGCTTGAGGAGGACAGTGTGTGCGGCTCTCTGGCTCTAGAGCACGAGCTCAGTAGCTGTGGTGTACAGGCTTAGTTGCGGTGTACAGGTTGGATGGCATCACCAACTCAACAGACATGAGTTTGAGTAAGCTCCGCGAGGTGGTGATGGGCAGGGAAGCCTGGTGTGCTGCAGCCCGTGGTGTCACAGAGAGTCGGACATGACTGAGCGACTGAACTGACTGACAGGCTTGGTTGTTC
This sequence comes from Okapia johnstoni, assembly GCA_024291935.2. Classification (NCBI taxonomy): domain Eukaryota; kingdom Metazoa; phylum Chordata; class Mammalia; order Artiodactyla; family Giraffidae; genus Okapia; species Okapia johnstoni. The sequence goes on along the minus strand of CM044325.1, from coordinate 8,018,113 downwards.
CCCAGATGTGGATCTTCCCAGACCAGGGATTGAATTCGTGTCCCCTGCATTGGCAGACAAATTCTCAATCTCTGAACCACCACTGTTCATCCTTAACAAGTCTTAAAATGTTGGGCGTAACTGGCCCCTACTTACCTCCCCAACTTCACCTCACTTTCTTGGTTCCAGTAATACTGCCTCATTTTAATTCTTTGACTGCATGCAGGCTGCTTCTCATCTTGGGGCTTTAGTCAACTTCCTTCCTTTTACCCTGAAAGCTCTTCCTTCCTCTTGTATCTTAAATACCTACATCTCCTTCAAATCTTTACTTAGCTGTCATTTCTCAGGAGACAGTTTCCTTTCCTTTTCCCCCCCAAACTAGGTCAAATCTAACTGCCTTACCATAGTCTTCTCTCACACAGCATTTGATACAGCTGTATTTTTAATGTTTATTTCCTTGATTCACTGATTAATGTCTGTCTGCACCATTAGAATATAATCACTCTAAAGGTAGGAATTTTGTTTATCTGTTTGGCCATTTATTTGTTTGTTCTGACCACCATATTCTTAATGCCCAACAGCTTTGTCTGGCAATGAACAAATATTTAATAAGTGGCTGAATGAAGAAACCAATGAATGTATGGCAAGCAATTTCACAATTTCGAGTTGGATAGATCTGAGTTTGGGTATTTCTTTGCCACTAATTAGCTAAGTCTCCTTGGACAATTCACTTCTCTGAGCCTCAGTTTCTTCATCCATGAAGAGTAAATAACAACAATCTATTTACATAACAAATAATAATTGAATATCCCTACAATTTTAGGGCTGTGTATAGAGCTGGGGATTCAGTGGTAAAAAGTTAGAAACAACTCATATACTCATTGATCTTAAGTTCTTACTGGGGAGACAGACAGGATACAAGTAAATAGACATCTGAACAATTGTGATAAGCACTATGAAGCATCCAGGAAAGGGGCTGAAATAGGCGCTAACCAGGGGGTACCTGCGTTACACAGATTGGTAAGGAAAGACATGCCTCGTGAAGGAAAATCGAAAGTGAGATCCGAATGTTGAGAAAGAGTTTGTGAGAGAAAACATTCTAAGCAGAGGAAATAATATGGGCAAATGCTTTGGGCCTGCAAAGAAAATTCAGGGAGATGAAAAAAGCTGACAGTATAATGAGTGTGAGAGAACGTGGCATCAAATGACAGTCAGGGGCACAACTATGCAGAACTTTCTGGGCTGCCCACTCAGGATATCGCGAGAGTCAGCTGAGAAATGTATGTGAAGGAACCTCGAGGAAGGAGCTGGCACATGAGGAGTACTCAAAACATAGAAGCTGTTAGGATCACAATTACCTTTTCACTAATCCCAAGAGGACAGCAAATAGATAATAAAAAATATTGGAATTTGCACAGTCCTGTAAAGAGGTGGCTTGGTCTCTATTTGAAGAGAATCTTGACTTGTTGAGGTCTCTAGAGAATCGAATTTCACCAAAGTAATTAGTGACCTTTTCTATTAATGATATTCATTTTCAGAAAAATGTCCTGGGAGAAGGAATATAATGTTCAAGTTAACATCTCACAAATCTCATCTCCTCTTCTCTCTCTCTCTCTCTTATACACACATATGCACACATGTATGTAGGTTATGGTTTTAGTTTTTTTCTTTTTTTATATATAATCATGATGAAGTACTTTCTCCCTATCCCCAGCCTCCAAGGTCTGGGAGGCAGGTGCCCTCTCTGCCAAGGTTTAAAAATGGTCACATTAAATATGCATTTGCTGTTGAGTTTCTCATATTGCTTAGGGACTATATCTTTTTCAGAATAAATCACTTTCAACAGCATATTTAATATGAGATGAGAGTATCTGTCCTGCTCATCAGGGTAATAATTTTTTAAAAAGTCTGGAATTATCCTAGGGGTATTCTCAGTGATATTCTTTTCTTATTGGATATTTTATCAATCTGGTGATTTTTTTTTCTTGAGGCATTGAGTTTGATCTTATGATATTCTGCCTAGTTGACTTGATAATGATTAGGTGACAGATGCTAAAAAGCATATTAAAAAGCAGAGACATTACTTTGCCAACAAAGGTCCATATAGTCAAAGCTATGGTTTATCCAGTAGTCATGTATGGATGTGAGAGTTGGACCATAAAGAAGGCTGAGCACTGAAGAAATGATGCTTTTGAACTGTGATGGTGGCGAATACTCTTGAGAGTCCCTTGGATGGCAAGGAGATCCAACCAGTCCATCCTAAAGGAAATCAGTCCTGAATATTCATTGGAAGGACTGATGTTGAAGCTGAAACTCCAACATGTTGGCCACCTGATGCGAAGAACTGACTCATTGGAAAAGACCCTGATTCTGGGAAAGACTGCAGGCAAGAGAAGAAGGGGAAGACAGAGGATGAGAAGATTGGATGGCATCACTGACTCAATGGACATGAGTTTGAGCAAGCTCCGGGAGATGCTGAAGGACAGGGAAACCTGGTGTGCTGCAGTCCCCGGGGTCAAACGTGTTGGACACAACTGAGCAACTGAACAACTACAAGGTGACAAGCTGTACACCCTTCGTGTTATAACTGCCTTCACCTCTGGCTTCCACTCTTTCCCCTCTTCCCAGTTACAGACAGTAAATCAGTCAGGATAGATAGTTATGTGGCAGTAACAACCCCAGAATATCAGTACTTTACACCAATAGCTTATTTCTCACACCATCACAGGCTGGCTATACTGCTTCCCATTATCTTCACCCTGGAATCCAAGCTGACTAAGCAGCCTTCACCTGCAACAGTGCTGGTCTTGTGTCAGGGAGAAAGAACACAGTGATCTATGACTTAGCTGATAAAGCGTGCTGCCCAGAAGTCACACATGTTACTTTCACTCACATCAACTGGCCAAAACAAATTACATATTGCAGGCCTGCCATTAGCAGTGCAGGGAAGTTTAATCCTCTTAAAAGGAGGGGTAGTAAATACTAGTGATCAATTAAAGAGTTTAGTACAAGCAGGCTTCCCCAAGGAGCAGTCTATTCCTCCTGGAGGGAGAAGATGAAAAAATCATTCTGCTTAGGATGTGTGAGACGTAGATTTGCATTCTGGCTTTGTTCCATGGTAACTATACTATCTCAGACTATTTCCAAATTTTTGGCACTCGGTTTTCTCATCAGAAATAAAGCAATAATAATAGAACCTCAAAGGATCATTGGAAACGTTGGAGATGATGCATATCAAGCAGAGCAATCCATAAAATTGTTTAATTCATTTTAAGTTTTATCTCGAATCTCTCGATCTATTTTCTCTATCCCAGTTCTCTATAACACCCACTGAAACCTGATTTTGCCCCATCATTCTGCTGCTTCGTTTAAGATCCTAGTGACTACCTGTTTGCCAAAAGGACACTGCTTAGGCCTTTAGCCTTCTTGACATATATTCATCATCATTGACCACTCCCAAGCTGAAATTCTTTCCTCTCTAACCAAGGCTTTTGACTCCGTGCCTACTACCTTACCAACAGCTTCCCTTTCAGCTCCTCTTTTTTTTTCCTTTTCATGCACAGAGTGCCTAGTTGGCCCAAGGTCCCAACCTGGGCTTTCTTCTCTCTCTACCTCGCCCATGTGAGACAGTACAGTTTGTAAAAGTAGAAATTTTAGAAGTTGGGAGTCCTGAGCCTTGATCTGATCTCTGCTACTTACTCCTCTATGACTTAATTCATTCCATTTCTTCTTGAGCAAAATCAGGATGCTACTACCTACTTAAAGAAGATTTGTTGGAAATATGAAATGAGAGAATATACATGTGGTGCCTAGCTAGCACTGTGCATGGAGTATATTAAGCATGAAACCCATTTTAGTTCCCTCTTCTGTCCTTGCCTGCCTTGAAAATCTTCTGCAAGTCCTATCACTTGATACGGAGTATTATTCAAAATCATACCTATGCACTTTTCTACTTGAGTATTTCAGGAGGAATAATGCCAATATTGACTGAAAATCCCATCTCAGACTACCTGTATTTTGAAAGACTTGCAGGTGAAAGCATACATGAGACAAAGGAATGTACCACTAACTGTATTTACTTCGGATCTTAACATAGCATTAATTCCACAGTGTAGTGAGCAGTTAAGAGTTTGAGATTTATAGCTAAATTTGATTTGATTATTTTGTTTTGATTATTGACTCAAACTTGCTAATTCTGAGCAAGTCACTTAACTCCTCTGTACACACTTTCTTCATCTGTAAAATGGGTATAATGATCATAATAATATTATTGCACTGTTGGGAAGATTCAATTTGTTAATAAAAGCAGTGTGCTTAAACGAAATATGTGGCATACAGTAAGCAATCAGTCAATATTAGCTGTCAACATTGATAGAAATGACATTTCTGGGAAGAGAGATTTTCCATTTCCTATGAAAATGCACTGTATCATGGCCCTACTAGGAGTTACCCTCATTCTTCTTCAAAGATTTCTGTTTTCTACCTTCCCTCCTTACTGTTTTCTCGCTTGCCACTCAGAATGGAACAGTATTTGTTCCTGGCCTCATAGGGATGTCAGGAGGATTCATGAGATAACATCCGTAAGGCACTCTGAGCTCCCTGGGAGCAAGGTGTTTGATAAATAAAAGGTCATTACCACTGCCAATGGTATCTTATATTACTCTTGCCTTTTTCAGCCCAGAGGGATCTCGAAGTGGTTTGCAAAACTTGAAGCACAAACAAGAATCATTCAGCAAAAGCTGAGATGAAGCAGTCATTGCACACATAGTCATTGATTCTTTAGAGCCTACAGCGATCTAAACCCACTGGTTCCATCAGGGGCATAAAAAGCACTGAGACTGATTCAAAGGGTGCTTTGAGATATAAAGTACTTACAGGTCAGTCCACTGAACAGAAGAGGAGACAGATACTGGGTCAGAGACTCAAAATGATGTATAAAATTACCAGGCAATAAGAAAAACCAGCAGGTCAATTTCCAAACTAAACAAGGATGAGGCATGGTTCAATATGGAATTCCCTTGTTTTCCGCTCCGTATTCTTGCAGTCTTATATGGTGAGTTTACCTTCCATAAAACGAGCTATTCTTTTAGTGCTCAGTCGCTCAGTCATGTCTGACCCTTTGCAGCCCCATGGACTGTAGCCTGCCAGGATCCTCTGCCCATGGAATTTGCCAGGCAGGAATACTGGAGTGGGGTGCCATTGCCTACTCCAGGGGATCTTCCTGAGCCAGGGATAGAACTCCCATCTCTAGCATCTCCTGCATTGGCAGGCAGGTTCTTTACCACTAGTGCCACCTGGCTGTTCCTTTAACACAGTCCAAATTAAGCAAATAAATCCTGCAAATATGCAAATATGACCCTAGTCTTTCACAATGAATCCTAGCATTATATCAGAAATCAATCTAAGGTGCACTACTCTTGAATCCAAGTTTCCTCAGCTGAACTGTTGACATAGCTCTGGCTTGAACTCTTAACTGTGTCCACTAATTCTGCCTAATTGATTGCAAAGAACCCCCCCCAAGCTGTCCTAGTAGCACACTCTGGCACACTTCCCCTCTTCATTCCAGCTGCTGCTTTGACTCTAGGCTTCCCTGGTGGCTCAGACGGTAAGAGTCTGCTCACCATGCGGGAGACCTGGGTTTGATCCCCGGAACTCTGACTCTGAATTTCAATCCACGGACTCTGGAATTTAAATTTGCATCACATGATCCATTGGGACCGATCTTTAATATTCAACCATTGTAGGTCAGCATTCAGATCAGGGGCTGAGCTGCTAGTTTATACTGGCCTCTTCACTCTGTGACATACAGTTAAGTACTCCACAATGAAATGTACTACAGGAATATCCCCTAATCCTGTGACTCAAATCATACCACAGATATCAAGTGGAAGTAAATAAAATGTTTACAGCTAAATATATCCTATATGTACAATGAGGAGAGTCATTGGAAGATAGTAAACTTTCAAGTTTAGGCTTCTGATTCCATATGCCTCATTAAATCTGCCCTCTCATACCTACATCACAAATAATTTTGGGAAACACAATATTGGAAAAGAAGCATAATGAATTAGTACCATTTCCACTAGTTTTGAAAGTAAACCATTCAAGTAGAGTAAATTTAAAATTTTGGAAATAAAACATAATGGGATGAATAAATAACAAATGGGATTAGTATTGATTACATTTGGACATGAACATTATTCAGACCTTATAGCCTATACCAAAGATAAGTCCATAAAGATGCAGGATTTTAAAATAAAAAAAAAAAAGCCTTAAAAATCCTAAAAGAAAATATTAGAGAATTATTTCATGAATCTCAGAATGGGTATGGTTAATTTTAGTGTGACATTAAGTCTAGGTACTATATAGAGAAAAAACTTACTGTTATTACAGAAAATAAAAAAGCCCAAGGCCATCACAGTGTATAAAATTTTTTAAATGAAGAAAAAAATTGTAATTTAAATGTAAAATAAAAAAGGAAGTATTGTTAGAGGTAATCCAGGCATATAAGATCACAAGAAAACTTATAAAAATCCAAGAAGAGTCTGTTGTCTGTGTCTATGTCCCCATTCCTGCTCTACAAATAGGTTCATCAGTACCATTTGTCTAGATTCCATATATATGTGTTAATATATGATATTTGTTTTTCTTTTTCTGACTTACTTCACTCTGTCTAAGAGGCTCTAGGTTCCTCCACTTAAAAAATAAATTTAAAAAATAGACACCAGGAAAAAAAAAAAAGAAGAAAATGAAAAGAGGTAGAATAGAGCTGCAGAAGATGAAGTATAACATAAATACAAGATCTTTGACACCATTCATAAACCAGCTCTATGTAAATTAAAATGATAATGAGGTACCATTTTTGAAGAGTGTTGATGAAATTGTAGGAAAAAAGGTGTTCAAATAAATATGAATATATTAGTATTTATTCATAAATAAATTAGTACAATAGTTTTCAAGGTAATAATTTTCCAATTTCAAATTTTACATGGGTTTGTTTCCTTTCACACAGCATCTTCAATTCTAGTATTAAAGATATATCGACACAAACATATTTGAACTGAGAAAAAAATTACTTATTGAAGCAATGTATACAAGTAGAGAAAACCTAGAAATTTCTTTAGTGTACATTACTACTTGTTAGAAATGACGCAGAAATAAAAGGTCCAGTTTTAATGTTGAGTAACGTTTTAGTATTTTCTAACGTTGAGTGGTAGTGTATGAAAATATGAAATAAGCATGCAGAAGAAAAAGTACAATCCCATTTTTGAAAATACATACACACATATACATAAGTGTGTATCAGTATGTGTGGTGGGTGTGTACATATAATACAAAATATATTTGGAAAGATATAAACCAAAATGTTACCTTTGGGGCATAAGATAGCAGCACTCTTTCGGTTTTTTTGAGTTATTTTTTTCTTCAAATTTTTTATTAGAAACCTGTTTTCTGAAATTGATAAAAGATACAAAAGAAATCAAAGAAGAGCAATGTGAGCAAGTTAGAGAACAGTATAACATGAAAATATTTGAAATAATGGACCTAAAATAAATACTTTGAATATCTCTATGGAAATTTAGAATTAGCGTCACACTCTGAAAGTGAGACTATGGTAAGATTTCACCTATCTGTTTACAGTATATTATTTCAGTTTTCCTTCACAGTGCCACTCAACATGAGAAAATACATTAAAACCTGACCATAAATATTGTCCTGGAGACCGATCTCAGTATGGTGTTAGCCACCATGACTAAAGAATTTGTGTTGAGCCAGGGATGGCTTCTAACCTTTGTAACCTCAAGTCTCTTTTTTAATATCATAGTGATAGCGTCGTCTCTCGTTACACTTGTGCAATTTAAAAGTGAATCAGAAATAGTGCCTGAACTTGTTTCAAAGCAAGGACTACAAAAGTATTAAATTAACATGGAACCGAGTAGACGGTGCAGTAAAATTACCCAAACTTCCCGACTCATTTGTTGTTCCCAATTCTTTAGGAATAAATGTCAACTAACATAAATAGCTGTGACATATTTTACCACGCCTGACACACAGTAAACTCTCAGCTTTTGCTCCTTTCACTGAATTAAACTGATCAGAACTTTTTTCTGTATATTTCACATTGCCCCCAAAATCTGAAAAGTGGTTGAACCACAAGCAACCACTACCTCAGTCATGTAACCTGGAGATTCATTTATGGTAAGATCACTGGTGCTTCAAATTGAGTCCCTCTTCCTGATTCACATTGATTATTACTTAAACATTAAGTTCATTACTAGCGGCCACTGTATTCTATGTGGACAGTGTAGGGAAGGAAGGAAAGAAAAAGTAGGAAAAGAGAAAGATCTTGTTAACAGAATGTCAATAGTATAATCGAGTTTGGCAAGAGAAAGTTACGACAAAAACCATCTTCTGCTGCTGCTGCTAAGTCGCTTCAGTCGTGTCCGACTGTGCGACCCTATAGACGGCAGCCCACCAGGCTCCGCCGTCCCTGGGATTCTCCAGGCAAGAACACTGGAGTGGGTTGCCATTTCCTTCTCTAGTGCATGAAAGGGAAAAGTGAAAGTGAAGTCGCTCAGTCGTGTTCGACTCTTAGCGACCCCATGGACTGCAGCCTACCAGGCTCCTCCACCCATGGGATTTTCCAGGCAAGAGCACTGGAGTGGGGTGCATTGCCTTCTCCAGTGCATGAAAGGGAAAAGTGAAAGTGAAGTCGCTCAGTAGCTACTTAAATAAATGTCAATTAAAACAGCACATACGCTGTGAGTTGCTTAATTTCTCAAATTATATTTTCTAATTTCCAACATGGGGACAATAATACCTTATGTTCCATTTGAAAATTAAATAAAACATAAGAAAAGTACCTGGATTAATGACTGGCACATAGTAGGCACCCAAAATATTAATAATGTTAACAATATTTATTCCTTTATCCCAGTGGTTCTCAACCAGGGGCAATTTTTCCCCCTAAGGAAAACTAGGAGACTTTTTTGGTTGTCACAGTTGGGAGGGTGCTTAATGCTGACGTAGAGTGGGTAGAGGCCAGAAATGCTGCTAACCATCCACAATAGACAGAGTGGTCCCACAACAAAGCATCATCTGCTCAAAATATCAACAGTGCCGAGGATAAAAACAAAACAAAACAAAAACCTGCTTTACTCCCTAGTTTCTGAAATCCATTATCTCATGGTCTGCCACAGTCAGGGGGACTTAAAGAGCACATTCTGATAGCACACATACAGACACAGCTTACAAAGATTTCCTTCGAAATCTCCCCATCTTTTCGTCAAGCACTGCAAGGCTCTATTTGTGTGCCCTGTGTTTACCATTCAAATTATATCACTCCTTTGCCACGACACCTCCAAGCCCTTTCCTTCTGTATCTGCAGTGTCCATGTCCTTCACTGTTGTAATGACTGCATTCCTTCCGTCCCTAAGGCCCTAGTGTGTCTCCTTATGGTCTTTAAAATCCAGTTTAATTGGGTTGAATTGCCTTTCTACTCCTCTGCTCCTCTGTAATAGCAAGTCTCTTTAATTCTCTCTCAGACTCAGTCCCTCCTTTCATTTCTACTACTCACTAACTGAAGTCAATGCATTACCTTTAATTTATTTGGGGACTCTAAATAACACACCATAGAAGTTAGCATTTATAGCATGTATTCATTTTTTTTGCTATCCTGTTACAACACTGAAGTTAATAAAATTGACATCTAATTACAACTAACAAGCATAGTCTTATTAAAACTAAAACAATAAAGAAAGCAGTGAAGATTGCATTACCCATGTGATGCATTCTCCTGTAGGAAATACCAGTTACCAAGGCTACGGGTCAGTGGCCCCACGTGAGGGGGTCAGTGTCAGACTCCAAGGGACAGGAAAGAAACCTGGAACTTCACTGAATGTTTTAAACAGACTGGCAATCCTAGGATACACTGAGACTGAAGAACACTCAGGATTAAATTGAAGAAGGTGGGTCTTGTTAGTATCAAAAAAACAAAGGGGGGACCCCTGTGAAGGAGATGACATTGGACAAGAGGGAGAGATATGGAAGAACCAGGCGGAATGTGTGAGACAAGTTTCAAGAACTGTTGAGAAAAATCAGAATGGCTGCTGCAAGCAGGTCTGTGTTGCTCGTATATCTTTCTTACAGTCTAATTGTTGAATGGGCTTCCCAGGTCATGCTAGTGGTAAAGAACCTGTCTGCCAATACAAGTAGATGTAAAGAAACTTGGGTTCGATCCCTGGGTTGGGAAAATCCCATGGAGGAGGCATGGAAACCCACTCCAGTCTTCTTGCCTGGAGAATCCCCATGGACAGAGGAGCCTGGTGGGCTGCAGTCCATGGGGTTGCAAAGAGTCGGACACGACTGAAGAGACTTAGCACACACACACACACACACAGGTGGTGAATGGATGTTTTGCTTTGTGTTAAAAACACAGTCAAAGCTTAGAAACAGAGACTCTAAGTGCAGGAGAGAGTCAGAGGAGACATACCACCCCTCCCTACATCCAGGAGGGCATGTTATGAAAGCCCTCTCTAGTACAAAGAAACTAAAAGAGATTGGGAGCTCTTGGGTTTTCAACAAGACAAGGTTTATCAATCAGAAGAGCAGGAAGGATAATTCTGCTTTAGATTATTTCAAAGACCCAAGTTCTGTTTCCAGGTTCTCCAATAGGAGTGATAAGGGTAGCATCTCATTATCGTTCTACAAACTTCAGACAGCTCTCACCTGCAGTGTCTCATCTGATCCTCACCAAAACCCATGAGATCAGAGGTTCAGGCAATCACATTCCCAACTTAAAGAATTTGGAAACTAAGACTCTGAATACAGTGACTCCAGCTCATATGCAGAGGGCATGAGCAGGACTGTAACTCAATCTACTGCTCTTAAAAATCATTCCCATGTTTCTATCTCTACTTGAGAAACCATACATTCGATTTATTAAGTGTGCAGGCTCTGAACATTACCTGACTTCAAACCCCAGTACCCCTATTTGCTAGGTATCAGGCCTCAGGGAAGTTATTTATCTTCCGTGTGCTCATTTGTAAAGTGGGTTAAACAATAGGACTTAACCACATGGTGTTGTCGTGAGAATTAAGAGTTAATGCATGCACAATGCTTTAAAGCATTTCTAATGTGTTCTTTATGAACACTCAATAAGCCTTAAATTTTCTTTTTCTTTTTTAAAGCTTTACTAGTAAAAGGTAATTTCACATGCAAGCTTTCATGCTTACAAGGGAGTGAATAAAATTAGCCTTACTTCATATACTGTTAAGAGAACTGAGATGCCAGTGACTGAAAGTGCAAGTCACTCAGTCACGTCAGAGTCTTTGTGACCCCAAGGGCTGTAGCTCACCAGGCTCCTCGATCTATGGAATTCTCCAGGCATGAATACAGGAGTGGGTTGCCATTTCCTTTTTCAGGGGAGTTACTGTCTAGCAGTGGCATAAAATACCCATTTTGTTATGCTCACAGAGATTTTTGGATCAGGATTTGGGACAAGGCGCAGCTGAGAAGTCTTGTCTCTGTTCCAGAGAGTCTGTGGCCTCACTCAAGGAGACTCGAAGGCTAGAGGTGACTCAGCACCTGGAGGATGGAGTCTGGCGGCCTCTTCATCACATACTTGGGGTTGAAGCTGGCTGTCGGCTGAGACATGAGCTGGGCTGGGGGTCGTGCCCCCTCCCCCGTGGCCTGGTCTTCTTGCACAGCAGGGCAGCCTCAGAGCTCAGGCATCAGAGTGGAAGATGCCACATTACCATTTATGACCTAGTTCTTGAAAGTCACACAGCATAGTTCAGCCATATTTTGCAGGCTGCAGCGAATTATAAGACTTTCCAGATCCAAGGAGAGGGAAATTAAACCCCATCTCTCGATGGAGGAGAAGCAAAGCGTGGGGGATGGCAGATATTGTTGCAATTATATGTGAAAATACAAGATGGTACACAGCAGAATATAGGATTTGCCCGATATATTTTTTTTCAATTAGTGAATATGTCAGAATTAGAATACAGAGCTTTTAATTTGTAAAGTTCTGTTCTTTCACTGGCCTCCCAGACCTTTCTCTCATGTGTAAATAATGCCAGTGCATCTTACACATTCACTGGCAAGTGCATGGAAAGGGTTGGCCCTGTGGGGATGCAACTGAGCACAGGTAGGTTACACCAGGAAAGCATCTAAATAAATTCTACAAACTTGTGATGGGAATTCATTGTATGTCAGTCTTCTTCCTTCCCCATGTCTTCCATACTGTCTTCTCTTTCAGTCATCCCTCAGGGAGGAAAAATACTAATCAAAACGGATCAGGTTTCAGAGCATTGATTGGGCTCCTTTTATAAGTGGGCAAATAGCTACGTCTAGCTCCAGCGTGGTGCTTTCACTTCAGCCCATGTGGCTCTCCTCACTTTCAGCTCTCTTCCACCCGGTCCTTCCGCCTGAGCCCTTTTCACTGCTTACGCTTCCATCAAACCTGTCTGGTATCACGTCTTCTGAACTAGACAGTAGCCCTGAACTCACCTCCCTCTTGTGGTCTCGTATCCCGTAGACTGTTTACAAAGCACCAGCCAGGAAAACTAGGTCACATGATGATACCATTCCTCTAACTTCTCATTCCCATTTCAATTACGCCGAAGTTCTTACAATGTCTGAGGGGATCTAGACCGGTGGTCCTCGACCTTTTAAGTCCCAGGGGTCAGTTTTGCGGAAGACAATTTTTCCATGAACGAAGGTGGGGAGAGGAATAGTTTGGGGATGATTTAAGTGCAGTATGGTTTGCACTCCTATGGGACTCTAATGCCGCCTCTGATCTGACCTGAGTCAGAGCTCAGAAGGCAAGAGGAGCAATGAGAAGCAGCTATAAATACAGATGAAGCTTCTCTCGCTCATCCACAGCTCATATCCTGTTGTGCTGCCAGGTCCTAAGAGGGCAGGGACTGGTAACTGTCTGTGGTCCAGGGTTTGGGGACTCCTGATCTAGACATTTCTCTAATTCTCGCTCCTTTAAATCTTCCCTTAATTCACTCTACTTTATCTAGCCCGACTTCTCTAATAAATACACCAAGCAGGAGCAACCATCAGAGCCTTGATATTTGCTCTTCTCTGCTAGACTGCTCTTGCCCTACAGATCCATGTGACCAACTCACACTTCCTTATGATCATCACACAGAATTCACCTTCTGGGTGAGATCTTTCCAGGACACATCATTTAAATAAATATAAATGTTCTCTTCCTGTATCCCCGTCTCTGCTTTACTTACTACCATTTTCAAATTTTGTGTTTGCGTTCTCTGTTCACTGTGTAGCTTCTGCCATCCTTTATACACACTTGAATGTGAGCTTTTGAGGACAAGATGTTCTTGGTCTGTTTTATTCATTGTTATATCTCCAGAACCTACAATAGTGTCTGACATATAGCACATGCTCAATGAATATTTGGAGAAAGAAGGAATGAATGCATGGGTGTGATAACACCAGATGCAAATTTAGACACAGATCAGGTGGTGTCTAATCAAAGGAATGCTTTGATTAGAGCTATTTTGGACTAGTTCACCAAAGAAATGTTTCCATATTGCTCATCCCTCTTTATTGCAGCACTGACGGGTTGGGGTCCATGTACATCTATCAGGATGGTGCTTTGTTTCCCATCTGCCATTGTTTAAAAAGGATGTGTGTAGCATCCTTGGAAAAGTCTGAGATAGACAGGCCTAGAGTTGATCTGAGCAGGATCTAGGAATTCCTGCTTTCTCTAACCTCCAATGCTATCTAGTAGTTCTCCACTGTGGTAGACAGAACAGATGTCCACACCCCAACCTCTGAAACCTGTGAGTATGCTGTGACACACAAGAGGACATTCAGGCTGCAGAGGGACTCAAGACTCAATTAACCTGAGTTAGGAGAGAGTGTTCTGAAATATTCAGGGGGGCTCCACGTTATCACAAGAGTGCTTTATAAGTGAAAGAGTAAAGGAGTCAGAGAGAGAGAACAGTAGAAGCCCTTGAGGTCAGAGTGATGCAATGGCCAGCTTTGAAGAAAGAGGTCATAAGCCAAAGACTTCAAGTGACCTGTGCAAACCAGAAAAGACAAGAAAACGTATTGTCCCCTAAAGTCTCCAGAAGAAACACAGTTCGGCTCATATCTTGATTTTAGCCCAGTGAGATGTACTTCAGACTTGTAATTTTTACATATGCAAAATAATAAATCTGTGTTGTTTGAAGTCCCCAATTTAGTGGTGATTCATTGCAGTGGCAATAAGAAAACTAATAAGGCTACTTCATTTCTAACCAGTACCTTCATAATTAGCACTACCATCAAGCACAAAAGAAAATCCAGCCTGGAAGTGTCCTACCACAGCATTGGACAGAGAGAAAGGCAATCTTTGCTTGTTCTGTCATTCAATTTACATATGCCCCAAAGGGTGAGATTTGAGTCCCTCCTTTCATCAAGTACATAAAGCAAATGTTATCACCAGTCATAAAGTCTTAGTGATAAACTTAATTTTCTATATTCCAAATGCCATCCAAATAACAACTCTGACTAAAGCTTTGTTTTCCCCTTCTCTCTAGACACATATTCTGAAAAGGTAGCTAGACTAGTAAAAAAAAAAAATTCAGCTCCTTTTAGCAACTAACAAAACATGCATGCTTTCCACTCAAAAGAATTTAGATTAAAATGGCACCTTCCATGAATTATGATGGTTTGAATTTTTCTAATTTAGCCCAATTTAAGTAAATTCCTACCTCTTGCTTCTAATTATACCATTTTCCTCTCTCTCTCTTTTTTTTTTATGAAGACTAGAGATCGAGAAAAAAGGCGTTAGCACTTGAAGCTGATTTTTTTTTAAAGAATGTGTTTTCTCAATTCAAAATAGGAAAGGCTTTCAACAGCAGGTCTGTAGGTTTTCGAAAATCCTAATTAGACTGAATTAAATGACTAAAATGCTACTAATTACTTTTTAATTTCAAGAGAGATGTTTACAAAGCACAGTGTAATGAGTAATACAGCACTTCAAATGATTACTAATGTTGCCATTTTGTCTGACTTAATCTCAATTAGTATAAATCACATTGTCATCATTGTTAATTGCCATTTCTCTCAAGCAAAATGCTAATTTCTCTTTATAATCTTACAATTGTTTGTTTTCTTCAAAATATTCCATTTGAAAGGCCTAATAAAGAGAACATTTACAGCCCCCTATTTTCTGCAGTTTGAAGCAAATGTGTTTGTTTTTATCCTACTTGGAAGGTAGTGGTAATTCCTATTTACTTTTTAATAAAATGAAACTTTTAACTTTGTTGTCATGCCAAATGTAAATTAATGGGTAGTTATAGGTCCATAGAAGAGTCTTTCTCCATCTGAATGCCAGGTAGAGTTTTCATTAATGATTTCTAAGAGGCATCATTTATGTTTCACCTCTCTGAAGAAATTCATTATTAGAAAAGAGGAAATCAATATTCTTTAATCAAAAGAATATAGAAATCTTATGGGTTTTTTCCTCGTTTCTTTCTGCTGTTCTTCTACTCATGTGGAAATAAAATCTTTCCCTTGAGGCAATTATCTCATCAACCATAGACTATTGGTTTTTCATTCCTTTGTCATTGTATATCCTGGGGAAATTTCCCCCTATTTTTATTGTCATAAACATAGGGAACCTTAGAAATCATGAAGGCACAATAGTTCTCAAATGAGATTTTAACCTTACACCAACATTTTAAGAGCTCTTCTAGACTTAAAACCATTTTTCTTGGGAAAAAAAAATGTTTAGAAATTAGATATTAACATTTTCGTTTCTCACACAGATGCTTTTTCTAAAGTCTTTAGTACAAAATTATCTCTAAAATTTAGTAGCTTAAAAAAAAATAGTTTTTCACTCACAATTTTGTGGGTAAGAATTTTGGGATGGGCTTGGTTGGCTGGTTTGTCTATGTGCCATGTGCCATTGCTGGAGGCAGCCAAAAATGTAGGATCGACTCCCAAGAGGGCCTCTTCATGCATATATCTAACAACTTAGGGCTACACACAGCGCCTACTCCACACAGCGACTCATCCTTCAGAACCTGTTGTCTGGGTTGGATTTTTCTAAGAGCAGGATTGCCTCAGCGTAGATGAACTTCTTTCACAGAAAATCCAAAAGATTGATAGAAGCTGCATCTTACAAATTCCAAGATGTCCCTCCATCCATGCTTTTTATTTAAGCTAGTTATCAAGGTCAGCACAGATTCAAGAAGAGGTCAGTGATGCTCTCTCTCAAAGGGATGAGTAGCAAAGTAGAATCTCTCCCCTTTTAATCTACCAGAATACCTACAGCTTATATGCAAACTAACAATACAATGAAATGATTTAAAATGCAAATAGATATTCATGGAAAATCTTGATAACATCCTTGTTTAGTATAGCTGCCTACTCTTTTTCCTCCACAATCTAAAATTTACATGCTGCACTGTACCCTTCCCCAATCCAAATTCACATGATGAAGCCTTGACCCCTGCAATGTGAAGATATTTGGAAATTGAGTCCTAGGCGGTTTAGCCAGTAAGTCATGTCCGATTCTTGCGACCCCATGGACTGTAGCCTTCCAGGTTCCTCTGTCCATGGGATTCTCCAGGCAAGAGTACTGGAGTAGGTTGGCATTTCCTTCTCCAAGGGATCTTCTCAACCCAGGAATCAAACCCAGATCTCCTGCATTACAGGAAGATTCTTTACCAACTGAGCTACAAGGGAAGCTAATAGAGTCCTTAGGAAGTAGTTTAGTTTAAGTAAGGTTGTAGCTTCCCTGGTGGCTCAAACAGTAAACAATCTGCCTGCAATGCAGGAAACAAAGGTTCAGTCCCTGGATGGGGAAGATCTCCTGGAGAAGGAAATGACAACCCACTCCAGTATTCTTGCCTGGAGAATTCCATGGAGAGAGGAGCCTGGCAGGCTACAGTCCATGGGATCGCAAAGAGTCGGACATGACTGAGCTAATAAGTTTCCCTTTCAAGGTTGTAAAAGGCCTTCCCAGGTGTTGCTAGTGGTAAAGAATCCACCTGCAAATGCAGGAGATGCAAGAGACGGGTTCGATCACTGGGTTGGGAAGATCCCCTGGAGTAGGAAATAGCAACCTGCTTGCCAAGAAAATCCCAAGGACAGAGGCACCTGGAAGGCTACAGTCCATGGGGTTGAAAAGAGTCAGACACAACTGAGAATACACACACAGACACAAGGTTGTAAAGATTGGGCCCTAATCCCTAGGACTAGTATTCTTATAAGAAGAAGAGCTCTCTTGCTCTCCCCCTCCTCCCCAATCCCACACACTCAGGAAAGGCCACATGAGGATAAGGCAACAATCTTCAAGCTAGGAAGGAAGGCACCATTTGATCTTGGACTTCCTGACCCCTAGAACTGTGAGAAAATAAATTTCTGTTGTTTAAGCCACCCAGGCTATGATGTTTTGTTACAGCAGCCCAAAGTGACTAATATGTTTGAGATCCTATTTGATTAACATGATAAAATATAATTTGGGGCAGATATATTATGTTTAGTAGTTGCAGAGTTCTGTTGATTTTGGCTTCTTCAGGATTCATTTCTCCTTCTGTTAATAGCATATTGACTTTTTTCTTTCTTTAAGAATTCATCCTTCTCCCTTTGGATGTAGTACTCTGGGACTGTCAACCAAAGACCCTGTTACTTTTTTTGGCCAAGAAGTAGATACGTTACTTGATCTAGACCAATAATGCTTTTCCTATAGAATTTAAATCATAAGAAACGTGAAACAAAGATGAAAATCATTTGTTCTACATGTTTCCTGATGTGGGTAACCTGCAACTTCGAATACTTAAATCTTCTCTAGCACTTTTATTCTAAGCTTTCTATGTTTAAGAAAGGTGACTTTGTTAGCCACCTTTTAGTCTTGATTTGTTGCCGCTACTCATCATAGCATCACTTTCTATTTCTTCAAAACAAGACCAACGGATCCTAACAGACCTCAAAATTGGAACATCCTAAGTCACTTTAGTCATGTCCAACTCTTTGTGACCTCATGGACCATAGCCTGCCAGACTCCTCTGTCCATGGGATTCTCCAGTCAAGAATCCTGGAGTAGGTTGCCATACCCTCCTTCAAGGGATCTTCCCAACCCAGGGATCAAACCCATGTCTCTTACAACTCCTACATTGGCAGGTGGGTTCTTTACCACTAGCACCACCAGGGTGGGGCTACCCATAAACATTAGAATGTGAGCTCAGTGAGTGTGAGGAGACAGAAGTCACCAATCATTAGGCATTGACTATATAATTTCAAAATACATTGAATAAACACTGCAGACATTCAAGAAAAAGACAGTGAATCTACAGTCATAGTTAAAGATATATAATGGGTATAATCAACATATAAAGGGAAAATATTAAGTCAGTATTCAGGTTAGTTAAACTAATATCTTAAAACTTAGTATCACCCTTATATTTCTTTAGCCTTTCATGCGTTGAAGACATTTTTATACGTACTCATTCATATGAACTTCTCCTTGCCTTTCTAAAATAAACCAAGTAAGCAAGGAACAATGCAATCTGTGGAAGATTTGTAACAGTTTAGAACTCAAGTGTCCAGATTTCAAATTGTAGTCTTTTCACTGTATGTCTGGTAATGAAGCTTTTGGTCTACCAGGCAGCTCACTAATCCCTAGAGAGGACCTGAGCTTTCAAAACAGTAGATATGTGCTCCTAAATGACAACTTACTAGATAAATTCAGAGTGTGCTTAGTCGCTCGGTCGTGTCTGACTCTTTGTGACTCCATGGACTGTGCCCACCAGGCTCCTCTGTCCATGGAATTCTCCAGGCATGCCCAGGAATTCTCCACTGGAGTGAGTTGTCATTTCCTTCTCCAAACAACCTTCCTGACCTAGGAATCAAACCCAGATCTCTGTATTAGCAGGCAGATTCTTTACCATGTGAGCCACCAGGGAAGCCCTCAAAAGTCCTTGGGCTTCCCTCGTGGCTCAGCTGGTAAAGAATCTTCCACAATGCAGGAGACCTGGGTTCGATCCCAGGGTTGGGAAGATACCCTGGAGAAGGGCAAGGCTCCTCACTCCAGTATTCTGGCCTGGAGAATTCCATGGACTGTATAGTCCATGGTGTCACAAAGAATCAGCATAGCTGATCGACTTTCACAGATTCACAGAGACATCAATCTAAATGATGACTAGAGGTTATTTATTCTAGATACTGACCTATAATGAGTGTTCAATACATGGTAGTTATTGCTGTGTGTGTGTTTGTGCTCAATCACTCAGTCGTGTCCGACTCTTTGTGACCCCATGGACTGCAGCCCTCCAGGCTCCTCTGTACATGAAATTTTCCAGGCAAGAATACTACGGTGGGTTGCCACTTGCTATTACAGGGGATCTTCCTGACCCAGGGATTGAACCCGCATCTCCTGCATTGGCAGGCGGATTCTTTACCTCTAGCGCCACCTGGGAAGCCCAGCAATTACTGCTACTACTACAACATACCATGAAAATTCTCTATTATTTCTAAGTTGATTTTTCCTTTATTTTTGTTCCAAGAATGTCATTTGCAGTATTCAGATCACTCATTGGTCTCAAAATGCTCTTCTGAGTGAGATCTCAACTTCGTAACCTTTATATATGGTAGTATATTTTGACAAACCATTCATTAAATGGTAAGAGACAATACAGAGAAGGCAAAACTTCAATAGCTGGGCAAGTGCTGTGCTTTGAACTTTGTTAAATACCATAAGGTTCCTTTCCATCTCAGTTCTGCTGATCCTATATGAAAGAAGCGTCCCCAGACAGCACCACAGCATCTGAATTCCACCAGAATGGCTGGATTTCTCTTGCAGACACAACTAGTTGGCACTTTGCAAAGTCTGGTCTTTGAGACTGACTCTAGAACCAGGTTGTAACAGCAGTTGGAGTCTAATAAAACCAGTGATATTTACTTCTTAATGCAGTCCCTCTTTCCAGGGTGTGCTTTCTCTGAGGATTGATGGCCGTTTTTATTGTCTGAGCTTGTAAAATGCAAAATGATTAAAGGTACATCTATTTTTTCAGTCCCATCTCTGCCATTTCTTTAGTCAACAGAGGCAGAGTCCTAGCAGTTTCACATATGCTTACATAAAAGGTCAAATTTAGCCATCAGTGCTGAAAAAAAATCTTAAAGGGCAAGATTGCTGCATGGTAATGAGTTTGAGGAGCACTTTCAGGCTGATGATAAGCTGAAGGACTCGTGATCTTTCAGAAAGCTCCCCATTTCATTTCTCTTCCCCAGCATGAGCCTCACTAAACAGATTCATTTCCATATCATTATAGAGCATGAAAAGGAAATTTCCTCTCCAGAGCCAGAGCTTGGAGTCATTCTATTAAAGTCTTTTCCATCTTCCCAGGCCCCACTGCCTGTTTCTTTGACATTCCAGGACACCTCTCAGCTTTGACTTCCATTTGATTTACTCTCACTGCGGGCTGCCAAGGTCTCTCACCCCTTCCTTTCTGAAAATCACTTCTGTTCACTTCTTCTCTGTCCCATATCAAGCTTTCCAATTGCACATTTCATTTGGGAATTTTAATGTGGCAGGAGAAAGAGCTCAACAAAACTGTTGTGGGTGGGAAGTGATTGAAGTGCAATCGTGAAATAAATGCTCAGCGTAGCTTATACTAGAACTTCAGGCAATAGTTTGAGTGAGCCGTCTCTCCCCAGAGGTGGCCTCGTTAACCAAAGAATAAACACACACATTCCAACGTTCCATCTCTCCCCTGGAGAGAAGGCAAGCCTGTAAAGAACATTCACCCCACCTGTCCTGGGGACAGGCTGCTGTTATCCAGGTCATAAGAAGCAAGCTTGGTCCAGCATAACTTGGACATGATGGGAACTGAGTTGGGGCAAAGAACCCAAAATCTTTAGAGAGGAAGTAAAGCCAAGCCTCAAATCCTAGGGATAAGTAAGAGCTGTAAATGTGATACAAATCCAGAAGTTAGAAGCTAGGGAATCAAGTGTGTGAGACACGTATTTGGGGGGAGCAAGGAGATAAAACATTCTGGGTTCAAATTCCAGTGCAGCTACTAACTGACTAGAGGGCTTTGGGTAACTTTCTGAAACTACTGTAAACCTCCAGTTTTTCATCATTTAACTGAATGTAGTGTTGTTACTGCTGTTGTTGTTCAGTCCCTTAAGTCGTGACCGACTCAGACCCCATGGACTGCAGCACGCCGAGATTCCCTGTCCTATACTATCTCCTGGAGTTTGTGAAACTTCATGTCCATTGAGTCGGTGATGCTATCTTCCTCTAAGGTTAAGATGAGGATTAAATGACATAATGGTACTTACTGGGATGAGTATTGTTTAAAATACTAAACTCCTATGCAAATAAAAAGACCAATCAATGAGAATAAGCCAAAGCTATTTAATTAGAGCTTGCTCTACCGAGTGGGTCAGCCACCATCACTTTGGCAGAGACTCCAAGGCAGCCAGAGGAATGGGAAAGCTTTCTAATGGAAAAAGGGAAAGACTTCAGGTAAGCTCTGAAGTCTGTTGGAGTGTGGAAGCTAGAGGGGAACTGACTAGAAGTGGGACATCCTACACAATTAGTTAGACAGTATATTTAGCTATTTCTAATTGTCCCTAAGTTGGAAGCA
This sequence comes from Okapia johnstoni, assembly GCA_024291935.2. Lineage (NCBI taxonomy): Eukaryota > Metazoa > Chordata > Mammalia > Artiodactyla > Giraffidae > Okapia > Okapia johnstoni. The sequence goes on along the minus strand of CM044325.1, from coordinate 7,996,517 downwards.
GGGACAAATGCTGTAAAGATGTCAGTTATTAATCAAATTCCAGCCATTTGAGGCCAATTGTTACAAGGTCATTGTTTAGCCAGAGATAGTGGTCTGACTTCCTGCAAGACTGACTTATAGTAGGTTGGCTTCCAGGTTGGTTACTGCAGATCAAGAGTTAATGTCCTGGGACACTTGCTGCAGACTATGGGTAAGAGTTCTGTCTTTACATATGATCTGGACAATATCTGTTTGTATATCCGGTGTATTCACTTCAGCAGTTTTCATTTCTCTTAAGCAAATGACCACCTGGACCTCCACCACCAAATCTCACCATCTGTTTCAAGGATTCAGGGAAAGGGTAGAGATAGGCTGCAACAATGAGGCTACTGCTCAGATTTTATTTTTAAATTAAAATTTAAATGTATTTTAAATTAAATTACTCTAAAGACAATAGTCTCTAGAATATCAGCTTCTGCAAAAACAGAAAAGGGATTTCTAAATTCCAAAATACTGCTTCACAGGCATGATCCTAAATTACTCAAATCAAGGAAATCTTCATGACTCAACGTGAGAAGTCCTTTTGCAGTTTTCTTCATGGGGAGATAATAAAAAAGACCAAGAAGAAGAGAGAAAGCTTTGTGCCAAGTCAGTTCAAAGAAACCTTCCAGTTTCCACAGGCAGCCTAGGGCCATGAATATATTTGCTGAACTGAAATCATATGATACTTAATGGCACCTAAAAGATTCTCAGGGCTTTCCAGGTGGCTCAGTGGTAAAGAGTCTGCCTGCCAAGCAGGAGATGCAGGTTCAATTCCTGGGTCAGGCAGATCCCCCAGAGAAGAAAATGGCAACCCATTCCTATACTCTTGCCTGGGAAATCCCACGGACAGAGGAGCCTGGCGAGGTATAGAGCTAGAGAGCTGACATTTTGGACTGGATAATTCTTTACTGTGGGAGCTCTCCTGTGTACTTTTTACTGTATAGCAGCATCCCTGGCCTCTACTTTCTAGATATAAGTGGCCCCCTCCCCCAGTTATAACAGCCAAAAATGTCTCCAGACATTGCCACATGTTCTCTGAATACAAAAGTATTCCCAGTTGAGAATTACTGGGAAGTGAAGATTCCTGTACAGAATTCCTGAAGAACTTGTGAAAATGATTGACTCCAAGGATCCACTGTGGTGATTCTGACCCCAAAGGAGTACAAAACAGTATCTCTTAAGAGTTTCTCAGAGCTCTGATCATCAGACAGTTTGGAAATCACTTTTTGGTTACTAACCACGAACAAGAATTGACTCAAAGGGACCTTACGGCCATCTCCAAATATCTAAAAATTTACTTGTAGAAATGAGACTCAACTTTTTCTGAGTAGCTATAAAGAAAAGAGAGCTCAAACTAAATTAAAAAACAAAATAACATAAAAATAATTCTAATAGAACAGTAATTTTTTTGAGTGAAGTATAGTTGGTTTACAATATTGTGTTAGTTTCATGTGTAGAGAAGAGTCATTCAGTGTTTTTTGCAGTTTATACTCCACTATAGGTTGTTACCTATAGATAATGAATGTAATCCCCTGTGCTGTATAGTACGCTATTGTTGCTTATCTTTATATATATATATTAGTTTATATCTGTTAGTCCCAGACCCCTAATAGAACAGTAGATTTTTTTATCACTGAAGGCATTTAAAGAAAAGTTGAATGACCATTTGTCAAGAACGTTGTAAAAATAAAATAAAATCAAGGAGAATTTTGAACAGTGACCTTTAAGGCATATTCTAATTCTGAAATAATATGATTCTATTTAAATAAATTATGCCTTAGTGCAACTTAGAATATTAGACCCTTTTCAGTCTAGATAGAAATAAAGGAAAAGGAGTTAATGTTACTTCCATCTAAATCACGAGTTCTCAATCCTGGGTAGACAGCAGAACCACCCGGAGAGCTTTCAGAAATCACGAATATTTGAGCATAAGCGAAGTGAGAATCACTGGATTACTCCATGACAGTCTCCCCTTACCTCAACACGTGGACATAAGTTTATCATTTTGCGTGTTCAGATGAGAACTCTAAATATAAAAGATTGCACAACTGGCTCAAGCCACAAAATTTCTGAGTGGTAAGACAGACGGCTAGTTCTCTCTTACTTTAAAGACCAGGTCTCTTCCTCGTGAGTCCCACAGTGACTCCCTAAAGAGCAGAAAGGAAGAGCAGAGATTTTTGAACAGCTGCTCTCTCCCAGGCCTTTGGTGGGTGACCTCAGAAAACGTTAAAATGACCGTTGTCTTTTTTGACAGTTTTGTCTCCTGCTAACCGAAGAACAGAACAGAAACAAGGAGAACCAGAAAAGACGGTTGTTACTGAAGAGGGAGAAAAACTGTATTTAAAATAAAATTTAGTGAGCCTTGATTTCCCAGAGAGGAGCATGTCTACTGAGAAGAAGGTGAAGCATTATACTCTGTGAATGAGGAGTCTATTACCAGGCATGTTGCTGTTTAGTCACTAAGCCGTGTCTTTTGCAACCCATGGACTCTTTTTGTGAATCATGGGCTGTAGCCCGCTAGGCGCCTGTCCGTGGGATTTCCCAAGCAAGAATACTGGAGTGGGTTGCCATTGCCTTCTCCAGGGGATCTTCCTGACTCAGGAACCTGCATCTCCTGCATTGGCAGGTAGATTCTTTACCACTGAGCCACCAGGGAAGCCTGTTACCTGCCAAAGTTTGCACAAATTCCTTCCACTGCTGAAAATCATGATCCACATTTCACAGACGTAGTTCACACTTCCAGTCCTAAGGTGTCACCCCAACATATGAATTTTAATCAGACTGAGGAATTAGCTAAGATTTCTATCATATCCTAACCCAATGCTGATTTGACCCCCAGTCCTGAGGTGTTTCTCATGATGGATAAGGATCCAGGTAGCATTTGATAAGATCATATATGATACAGATGTGGAGGGGAGACAGGTGGGGAGAAGGCAGGGGGGATCAAATTGATAAATTAGTATAAACTTGAAAAGAACAAAAGAACATAATTTAGGAATAACAATAATCAGATAATGTATTATGTGTCATATGAAGTATCAGAAAATGTGCTAAATACTTTATATATATTTAGCACAATTGATGGTTTCAAAATCGCTTCATGTTTTTATGGCTAACTCATATGGATGTAGGACAGAAATCAAACCAATACTGTAAAGCTATCATCAATCAATTAAAAATAAATATAATTAATAAAAAATGCTTCATGCTATAATTCCATTGTACACTTAAAGAAATGGAGTCAAAGTTAACTACTTGCCCAGGGTCACACAGACTGTGCACGTGGATGCAAACCAAACCTTTCTAATTTCAGCATATGTACTCACAATATGTACCCACCCACTCTCCGTTTTCTTCCCACACAGATCTCTTCCATCTTCAAGCACCAGCTAATGATTGACTGTGTGGAGATGTCAGGCAGGGATCCCGTGGTTTCATTCCATTCCCCTTCCACCCACTCTTTTAGGTTTTGTTAGTGGAGTTCATCATTAAAAGCTAATTCGGATGCCCCCGTGACTTGTGGAAGCTTCTAATGAACATAATAAAAGTGAGGAAGCCTTTTGCATTTGAAAATGCTCTCAGCTCTCGCATTCTAACTGATTCCAGAGATTGAGCTCAGCTCCTGAGAAATCAGATTCAGAGGTCTTTAGTCTGAATATCACTGAGCAGATGGGCAACTCTCTAAGATCCTGAATTTGTTTCTGCAAAAGCAAGGCAGCTGAAACACAGGAAGGGTTCAAAGTGGACCCAGAGTTATTTCGATTTTCTGCTTGAGCATCCAGGCACACTCAGTGTTTAGTCAGAACGCCAGAGTCCCTGCATGCTAAGAGCTGGCATCCCCACAGGTAGGGCCGCAGACTACCCAGTAGTGGAATTTCAGGACGGCTAGGAAAACAGGCCTCAAGTGACATGTTCTTCCTGCAGCTGAACTGAAACCCTCATGTTTTACCTTGAGGCTTGTTTTCTCTTAAAATTCAAATAGCTTCTTGTTAGCCTGCTATCAGGAAACCAGTCACACCCAGGAAAGTTCATTTAAAGCCACTCTAAACACAATCCTTCCATCCTTGCTCAAGACTTCACCCACCAAAAAGGGGACAGTGAGTCCCTTTGCTGTTGCCTTCACCCGTTACAGCCTGGAACCCCGATGCCTCGCTGGGACCACCTTCTAGCCTGCTGTGGATCCTCTGGCTTCCTCTGCCCCCAACACTGCCTGCCTTTCGTGCTTTCCACCTTCTTCATCTTCAAGGATAACTTTTGACCTCCACCCAGGCCCTTCTTGCCATGTTGCTGACTCAAACTGCCCTGAGTAAGCATATTATTAATTTTCTCACCTCTACACACCTCTGCTTGCCTACTTCTTGCCTCCAAGTGATAACAAGATGGTGAAGCATAACATGGGCCAAAAGGTGGACATTTCATGAAGAACAGAGAACTGTGTAAAACCTGAAGGCCCCAGGGAAACCAAACTAGATTATCAGCCTTGTATTTAGTGTCTACCATGGACAGATGAAAATGGAAGACAAACCAGGAAGAACCACCACATCCTGTCTGCCAGTGGCAGTGTAGGTACTATAAAATTTGTGTATCTGGTGGTGTAGTAAACCTAACAATAGTAGTAATAGCAGAAACAAAACATGCATTTTTCTTTATATTTCACGAATCGCTTTCAGTTACGGGACGCTGCTCAATGTCTCGTTCAGTTCTCCCAAATCTACTGTGAGGTAGGGATCGTTATGCCCATTTTAGATATTTTGCAGTTGGGGTCCAGAGAAATTAAATGAATAAGGCAAAAAAAAATTAGGTGGCAACAGAATCAGTGGGAGTCTGCGGTCTGCCTGAGTCTACATAGAAAGGTTGATAGAGTATCCCCTGACCCTCGGCTTTGACTGTTCGCTTTGACATGAACTGAATGATGGTGATAATGGGCCAGGCCTCAGGAGCAGGGGTGTGTAGGCGCAAGACAAGGAGGGTGGAGCCCAGTCCCCTTACTTTTTCTGGCTATGTGAATTTGGTTATTTTTCATTCATACCTTTGTTTCATATTCTCTTGAGTAATAATTATACCAACCTCACAGGATTCTTGTATTAAACAAGCTAATACAGAGATTATGGCACTTGGCTCTCACTAAACAAACATTAGCTGCTATAATTATGCATGTTGTCACTATTCATTAATGTGATGATGAAGATGGTGATGAAACTCCTTTGAGGCCCTGCTGGACTTGGGCTCTGTGAAGGAAGAATACATCCAATGCAGGGCAAGTATGGTTTTTGAGACCTGAGAGCAGTTTCAGAACTTAACCTGAGACTTCTTTTAAAACACTAGCTTCAAGGATAATTTCTCAATGTCTCCATTGTCTTCAGCACTCTTTAATGACAGGGCCATATCCGGAAAGAAGAGCAGGGATTCCAGGTGAACCAAAGTCAATACTGTGATCAGGGATAGCAGCCTCTCCTCCATCTGAATCTTCCTGGTTCTCACATGTCTGATGTCTGATGTGTTACAGATCTGCTACCCAGTGTGGTAGCCACTGGATATACAACTTAGCAACTAAACAACAACAATAAGTAGTGAACACCTTTCATGTGCTTATTGGCCATTTGCATATCTTCTTTGGAAAGATGTCTATTTAAGTCTCTTGCCCATTTTAATATCAGAATTGCTGTTGAGTTTTAGAAGTTCTCTATATATTCTAATCAATCTTTTCAGGTAACATGATTTATAAATATTTTCTCCTCTCTGTGAGTTGCTTTGTTACTCTGTTCCTTATCACTCTGTTGATAACGTCTTTATGCACAGAAGTTTTTTAGTTTTCCTGAAATCCAGTTTGTTCTTTCTTTGTTGTCTCTGCCTTTGGTGTCAAATTGTGCCAGATTTGTTTGAAGTGCCCTATTTCATTGCTGAATATATTTTTCCTTGCTCAAGAAGGTGGATTTGTTAATTATAATAGTAAGGAACCATGATTTTTATTCCATTTACACAGTGATCTTTAACTGTGGGAAAGTAGCTTGGTTTTCCTTCCCTGGACATAAAGAGTAGAGTTAAGATCATGGTTCACATACTGACTCTGGTAGAGTCATACTGCCAGGAGATGTGGTTCAACATGCATCTGAGGAGTAAATATTTAGTGTTACCCTAATCAAAGATTTAATATTGATATGTCTGCATATTCTTACATAGGTAGTTATTAAAGTTGGATATAGGAGCCAGAAAGTCCAAGGCTGGAATATCACTTTTATCTAGTTCTTGTCAACTCATAAAACATCAGCAAAGGAGGAACATTATGGTGGTCACCTCACACATTTAGTGGCCATAATCATTGAGAAAGCATAAGAATGAGAATGCACTGCTTTACAAGTTTAGTAATGATGACATTTGGCATAAGGCATTCTTAAAATGTTGAAGATGACCACATGCTCCTCACTGTTGAACGTACCTGAAATATCAGAACACAAATCAACCTAAGTCCTGGGTTTCATGGAGTTTATTATCTGAGAAGGATGGTGGACAGAGATAATGAACACATCAAGTTCAATTCAGTTGCTCATTCATGTCCGACTCTCTGACCCCATGGACTGCAGCACACCAGGCTTCCCTGTCCATCACCAACTCCCAGAGCTTACTCAAACTCATGTCCACTGAGTCGGTGATGCCATCCAACCATCTCATCCTCTGTCATCCCCTACTCCTCCTGCCTTCAATCTTTCTCCACATCAGGGTCTTTTCCAATAAGTCGGTTCTTCGCATCAGGTGGCCAAAATATTGGAGTTTCAGCTTCAAAATCAGTCCTTCCAATGAATATTCAGGACTTATCTCCTTTAGGATTGACTGGTTTGATCTCCTTGCAGTCCAACGGATGCTCAAGAGTCTTCTCCAGCACCACAGTTCAAAAGCATCAATTCTTCTGCGCTCAGCTTTCTTTTCAGTCCAACTCTCACATCCATACATGACTACTGGAAAAAGCATAGCTTTGACTAGATGGACCTTTGTCGGCAATGTCTCTGCTTTTTAACGTGCTGTCTAGGTTGGTCATAGCTTTTCTTCTAAGAAGCAAGTGTCTTTTAACTTCATGGCTGAAGTCACCATCTGCAGTGATTTTGGAGCCCCCAAAAATAAAGTCTGTCACTGTTTCTATTGTTTTCCCATCTATTAGCCATGAAGTGATGGGACCGGAAGCTGTGATCTCAGTTTTTTGAATATTGAACTTTAAGCCAACTTTTCTCTCTCCTCTTCCACTTTCATCAGGAGGCTCTTTAGTTCTTCTTCACTTTCTGCCATAAGGGTGGTGCCATCTGCGTGTCTGAGGCTATTGATATTTCTCCCAGCAATCTTGATTCCAGCTTGTGCTTCATCCAGCCCAGCATTTCACATGATGTACTCGGAATATAAGTTAAATAAGCAGGGTGACAATAAACAGCCTTGATGTACTCCTTTCCCTATTTGGAACCAGTCTGTTGTTCCATATCTGGTTCTCACTGTTGCTTCTTGACCTGCATACAGATTTATCAGGAGGCAAGTTAGGTGGTCTGGTATTCCCATCTCTTTAAGATACATACACATACAGTCTCTATAGTATAATATGTTATGTATATATACATATATTTAACAAATATAATAGTCTCTATAATATATAATAAAATATAATGAACACATACAGTCTCTATAATGAGACTTGTAAAGTAGGAATGAGGGAAGTGAATGGTTGCAGGTGTGTCATTCATGAGAGCCCCTCTGATCTTTTCATAGAGGCTATGACATTTAGGAGTATGTGTGAGCTCTGCTGCTTCAGTCACGTCCAACTCTTTGTGACCCCCGTGGACTGTGGTCCACTAAGCTCCTCTGCCCATGGGGATTCTCCAGTCAAGAATACTGGAGTGGGTTGCTGTGCCCTCTTCCAGGAACTCTTCTCAGCCCAGGGATCTTCCTAACCTAGAGACTGAACCTATGTCTCCTGCATTGCAGGCAGATTCTTTACCCACTGAGCAACCTGGGTCATTCTGAGCCATGTGGGTCACTTAGGAGTAACCCATATGGATATCTGTAGGATGAATATTCCAAATGGAAGCAGTAAGTATAATACAAAGGCCTTGCAGAGACAGTTGACTGATTTCAGTAAGGCCACAGTAGAGAGGAGTGAATAAGAGAAAAAAATGGAGGGAATTATAATTAAAATTTAATTGTGTTTATCGTATATGAATGCCTGTCTTCATCATTCGAATTTAAAGCCTATGAGAACATGGACCATGTTTATCCTTTGTACTACTCTGTCTCCAGGGACTAAAAAGATGGCTTGCCCAAAATTTGCATTAATGAGGTAAGTTTTATTTTATGCATAAATCAAAGCAAGGAAGGAGAAATAAATAAGGGATGACAGAGGGTGGTCCAGAGCTGAGAGTCCGGCTTGTCCAGTTTTCCCATGAAGAGAACTTCAGGACAAGGATTTCAAGGCAACTTATGTAGGATACATACACTGGTACAGCCAAGGAAACCTCAGGCAATGTGCCAACACTTACCTTCACCTGTTTAAGTGACTTTCCAGCATAAGCCCAGTTTACACATTCCGAAGGTATAAAACACATGATTGCAGGCTGCAGTAATGACTCAACTCTTCCCCCATCCCCAGATTCATGATGGTCCTTTGCCATGAAACTGTTTAATGTTTTTTCCCTGCACACAGGGTGACCTGCATTGCCTCTGGTTTTGGAGCTTGCCTGTGTGGTTTGCCTAAGCTTAGAGAATAAGGTGAGACTGACCATGTGGCAGGTCTAAACTTGGGTTTCAAGACACACGAACAAAACTGAGTCACCCCAATCATTCTAGCAGAAACAAGCCAAAATCAGCAGGGCCACCTATTCAGCCCACACTAAACACGTAAGTCACTCAGTTGTGTCCGACTCTGCAAACCCATGGACTGTAACCCACCAGACTCCTCTGTCCATGGAATTCTCCAGGCAAGAATACTGGAGTGGATAGCCATTCCCTTCTTCAGGGGATCTTCCCAACTCAGGGATCTAACCCAGGTCTCCTACAGTGCAGGCAGATTCTTTATCATCTGAGCCATCAGGGAAGCCCACTGAACATTTATTCATGTGTAATAAACACTTTCTGTTATATGTCAGAGCTTATGTGGTTGTTCATTTAACATCAAAACCAAACTGATAAACACAACCTTTCAAATTCCCTCTAAAATGTTCTTCAAGCTTCTCTTTATTTTATTTTCTTCTCAAATGGCTCATACATGATCAGCTACTACTACACATTTTAAGGGAACTAAACTCATCTCTACTTTTTATACCACGGGAATGTATTTGACCAGAAGACAACAAGTATAACAATGAGAAAATAAAGTGATTTTCCTACACAGCCTGAGTTGCTATCATCAGACTCCTTAAAGCACACACAATACCCATTTCAGCAAAACTCCTAGTATTTGCAGTTGTTTCCCACCGGCTATCTAGATGTTCAACTGAGCTCTGTTCTGCTCTAATAAAAAGTGATAATGAATGCTTTTATATTTTTCAACAACTTATCTCTTATAAATTGTTTAAAGAATATATCAGCCAGGGTTCTTGCCTACAAGCAACAGAAATTTCTCTTTACTAAATTAACAAGAAATGAAGGTTTGGGGGAAAATATTTAATATTAGGCAGGTAGATGGCTTAATTCACAGAGAAGAGTGAGATATAGGGTGAGGTTGGTCAGAACACCGCTGGTATTGAACACCAGAAACCACTGCTGCCTCCATCACAGTACTTGGACACTGGATATTCCTGCTATGGCTGGAATGAATTCTCCACTGACTTCTTTACACCACTCACTACACAGTCAGATTCCGAGGTAGTAGCAAAATTTTCAATCTTTTCTAAAACTTATAGAGCTACTGCTTCAAGAAGCTCAGCAAACCCCAATCTGGATAAATACTAAGAAGACAACAAAGCAGAACATGATGCAATTTCTACAAAATAGTGCAGAAGTATATGTGCACTAAAAACCTCACAAATCAGGGAACTCTTTAGTTCCAATAAAACCAGAACAGCTGTTACCCCACCTAAGATATCTGGGGAAATGATATATCCGATTCTTTAGCTTTCAAGAGCAATATGTAGGTCCTTGCTCACCCCTGAGACAGGTAAATCAAATATTTCCCCAAGTATAGAAAGAGAATATTAAAAAATAACAAACATGTACAACACAGATAATATTTTATTTAACACTCAGGAAAAATAAACACGAGATTTCCAGGGTAGGTATTTTCCTAACTATCTGATGCATAAGCAACTAGGAAATCATTTATTAACTCATTCAACAAATGTTTTTTGAATGCGCCAGGCATCCTGTTAGTCACTTGGGATGCATATGAAAAAGACAAAATTCAGGAGTGCATGTTACAGGCAGGGTGCTTTAGGTAAATGAATTTATTATATCAGGTAGTAACGTTTGCTATGAATAAAAAATAAGTAGGGAAGGAAATTGTGATTAGGTGAGAGAATGAAAGGTATCTGTTTTTAAAATGGTAGTCAGAGAAATACACTCTGAAGAGATAACAACAAAACAAATCTTGAAGTGAGGGTACAAGCATTAAAAACAAGTTGAACAAGAGTATCATGGACAAGAGAGAAGCAAGAATAAAGAACCAAGTCTGAAGCAAACTTGGCATATTTTAAGAATAGCAAAAAGGTGATTTCTGTGGTTGTCCAGTGCTTAGTACTCAGCATTTTCACTGCAAGTTCAATCCTTGGTTGAGCAACTTAAGATCCCGTCAAAAACAAAAAAGAATAGCAGAAAGACAGATTTGCCTGAAACAGATGGAACAAAGCCAAACGCATATGGGATACGGAGGAAAAGACACAGTTATAAATCAGATCACGGAAAGTCTTACAGAACACGGCAGACACACTTTATACACAAATTCAGAGAGCTCCAAAAGGAGCATTCGAAAGTATTAAACTGAACTACAATTAAATTAAGCTACTCATCAAAACAAATTCCCACAATCTATATTGTTGTTGTTGCTGTTAGTTGAGAAGTCATGTCTGACTCTTTTGTGATCCCAAGGACTGTAACCACCAGGATCTTCTCTCCTTGGGATTTCCCAGGCAAGAATACTGGAGTTGGTTGCCATTTCCTTCTCCAGGGTATCTTCCAGAAACAGGGTTTGAACCCATGTCTCCTGCTTGGCAGGCAGATTCTTTACCAGGGAAGCCCATCTTACAATTGATACAATGACAGAAATTATGGAAGTAGAAGACAAGGACTTTAAAACTGCTATTGTAAATATCATCAAAGATATGAAGTAAAAATATGAACCCTAACAAACAGAAAAATTCAAACTCTGGGAAACAATCAAAAGAACACGCAGAGCTAAAACACAGGATACATAAAAGTGAAAATGAATTAGAAGAGCCTAATGACAAATTAGATTCTGTAGAAGAAAAGATCAGTAACTTTGAAAACAAGGCAATGGAAGTTATATTTGCAATAAAGGACAAGAAATAAAAGACTGAAAAAAATGACTTGAGTGTCAGTGACCTGTGGGTGGTGTGAAATATGAGAGTACAAGAAGTAAAGAAGAGAAAAAGGAGGAAAGGTCAATATGTGTCATTAGTGTATCAAAGTTTTCAATCTTTTATAAAACTTCAGAGCTACTGTTTCAGGAAGCTCAGCAAACCCCAATCTAGATAAACACTATGAAGACAAGAAGGCACAGCATGATGAGATTGCTACAAAATAGTGATAAAACCACAGACTCAAGACACATTGTGAACCAGGGCAGATATATACATAACAAAAGATATCTAGACATATCATATTATATCATAATAAAAATACTGATAAACAAAAGCAAAGAAAAAATATAAAGAGCAACCAAAGAGATGTGGAAGCTGGGTATGTTAATTATTCCTTCAAGAATTTTAGAAAATTCCAGGCAGGGTGAATAGAGCAAATGTGAGTACCCAGACACACACATACATTTAGATACATAATTATCACACCACAAGATTTTTTTTCTTTTAAATCTTGAAAGTCTCAAAGAAAAAAGAAACATTAACTACAGAAGTACAATGGTAAGAAATATAGTAGATTCATCATTCAAAACTATGCAAGAGAAATGAGTGATGCATTTAGAATATAGAGAGGAAAACACTATAAGCCCAGAATTGTATATCCTGTGGAAATAACTTTCAAAAATAAAGTAGATTTTTCAGGTAAACAAAGACTAAGAAAATTTATTTTTAGGAGACCTGGTGTGCAATAAAGAATTAGCAATGAATAGTTAATTCATAGGTGTTCAAAATGTGCACATTCCAAAGAAAGGTCTGGCTCCTGGGTGATAATCTCTAAGTCCTTAGACTACTATTCCTGATTAGAGGATCTGTATATCCAGGGCCATGAGCCATGCCAGATGGTTTATGCTAACGATGTGATCTTGATCTTTGCAACACACTATATCAGTTTGACTTCTGGTAGGGCTGGAAATTGAGATTGAGTAACCAAGTACAGTCACGTGGGTCCAAGCTTACTGTCTCATTCTCAATAAAAACCCTATACCATTAAGTCTTGAGAGAGCTCCCTTGGGTGGCCACACCTTAGAGATGTCATTATACACCATTGCTTGAGAATTAGGCACTGTCTACAAAACTCTGCTGGATGAGGAGAGTTCCTACATATTGATATGAATATTAGTAGCATGTACGTTTTGACTTTATAAAATTTTACTGAGCTGTGGATGTAATATATTTGTATATATTACAGTTGATAGATAAGATGTATAAATAATTACTTCAATAAAAATGCATAAAAATATATTATAGACATACAATTTGGGGTTGCCTATGAAGACAGATGGTGCTAAGATAGCAAGATTATCATGCTGATGTGAGTGTTTCAGTTTGAAGATAATATAGCATCATGGAAAGACTGTAAGTTTGTAAGTCAAGAGGAACTTGATCACTTTTTAATGGCTAGTGACCTAAGTGTTCTTAGATAAATCTGAGGGGGTGGTTAAATTGGAGGATAGTTGCTTTATGATGCTGTGTTTGTTTCTTCTGCACAATAACTTGAGTCAGCTATGTGTATGTTATGCTACGTTAGTTGCTCAGTCGTGTCCAACTCTTTGCAACCCCATGGACTGTAGCCAGCCAGGCTCCTCTGTCTATGCAATTCTCCAGGCAAGAATACTGGAGTCGGTAGCCACTCCCTTCTCCAGGGGATCTTCCAGACTTAGGTACTGAACCCAGGTCTCTTGCACTGCAGGCAGATTCTTCACCATCTGAGCCATCAGGGAAGCCCCAACTCAGCTATAAGTACACATATATTTCCTCCCTCTTGAATCTCACTCATAATCAGTTTCCTCATTTGTAGTGGTGAAAACCATATTTTCCTTCTAGAATTACAGTGAAGAATTAATGAAATAATATCTATAGAGGGACTTAATAAAGACTAGTACAAGCCAATGATTTATGCAAGCAATCCTTTTTCATATTGCTGTTAAGATGATGGCAAGGAAAGGGGGAAGGGTGAGGAGGCTGAGAATATTTCAGTTAATCTAGAAACATGATCAGGTAAAATCCTCATGACCATTATCTGTATCCACACCCTCAGAAACTCCTTCCTCATGAATTTTGGTCTAAGTTGTAAGCAAAAACTAATTACATAGGTAATGAATGCAGTATATTATGAACATATTTATGCAGAGACAAGGAAAAATAACTATCAAGAAACTGGAACTATATCTAGAGTTTTGGCATTTAAAAAAAATTATCTTATATCAGTACCTTCCAAGCCATTATGGTCATTGTCAAATTTCTTCTTCTTGGATTTATAAAACATCACAAGATACTAATCATCTTTCTCCTAATTCATAGAGGAAGGTGCTGCTAAAACCGAAGCTTCAGTAAAATAAATATGTTTACGCCCAGAACATGGCAAGTCCAGACCTAGGAAATCAGTATTGCAAGTAGTCAGACTATCTATCTGAAAATTTCATGTCATCCTTTGAGCTTTCAAAGATGTGGTTTCTTCACTGACAAAATATGGAAGAGAATGCCTACTTCTCAAGGACAGTTCTCATTTAAATATCCAGTCCTACAGATTCCATAAATACACTTCCACACTCTATGTTGTGCATCCTAATTTGGAATTAATAAAATATGATGAGTACTCTGAAGGAATTCTATAGGAGATGATAATAAGGAGAATAACCTAAATATTAAGTAAAAATAAATTTTAATTTAAAAAGTATTGTGGTGTTAACAGTACTGATATTTATGCCAGGATGATCTTGGGAAATTACTGTATCCTGCTGTGAGTTAATGAGCTTTCATTTCTGGCATTTCGATCATTTAATTCTTCAGCTGCAAGGCACATCAGAAATCACTGTTCTCATCATCCATTCCCCTTACCAAAAGAGAAAACAAGATCAAGGAAGGAAAGTGACTTGCCTGAATTCACATAGTCTGCCAGTGCCAAATCTGGAACTAAAGTGCTTGAGTTCAGTTCAAGTGCATTCTCTAGAACTCTACAAAAGAATAGAAAGTCAGAGCTCAGCCTGCCTAGTCAGAGGAACTGGATTCAAGTCTTGCCTTGTCATTTTTCAGTAGGTACAGCTTGAATGAGTTACTTATTTTTAAGCCTCACTTCTTTTGTCAGAAAATGGCACCCATCTTAAGGAATATACTGATAATAAACAGAAATAAAGACTCTAACACACTATCTGGAATATTGCAAGAGATCGATAAATATTAGATGTCAGACTCTTCGCTAACAACTTCACATTCAAGAAGGAAATTGTTACAATGATGATGCCATTGACCACGGTGAAGAAGCCAAGAACAAGCATTGCCATGTGTTTTTCTTACTAGTAATAATGAATCAGAAAAGGTTATTTCAAAATAAATCAACAATTTCATTCTTTCAGCTGTAGATGTTGCTTACATCATGTTTCTAAATTTACTTTCTGTTATAAATATGAGTTCATAAACGGCTCAGAGAAATTGTGGGTGTCTATGAATCATTGCCTTCATGCTAATATCAGAAAGTTTTCTTTATAATTTTCCAGACTTTCTCAGTAAGGTATGTCTGCCATTTAGAGAATGTAGTTAATTTTTGTGTATATATGTGTATGTTATTTTTATGTGGTATTGTACATGTGAATATATAGATCTTTTGCTTTATGTCACTCTTTAATGAGGGAACATGATTGAGTAAAAAGATAATTGTTTAGGTTAGTTTCTATATCTTCCACCAACTGGCTGCCCTATACTTTGAATTTCATTTGTGTCAGCTGGAAAATGGAGATAAAGCCACCTACCTCCCTGGTTGTGAAAAGCAGTAGGAAAGATCTACAGTCTTCTCTCAAGTTCCCTTCTTTTCACTTCTTAAAAAAGGATAAAACAATACTCAGTGATTAAAGGACAAGGGGAAACAATATGAAAAAGTTACTGGGGTGATAAGAATCGAAAAGATGATGAGATTTTTCTTAGTCTAACTTAATCTATGGCCATTTACCTAAGTGAGAAAACTAATCCTGCCACATTTCATAAAAGCTGGACTACACATGAAGATACTAAAGCAAAATGGTCATTGTTCATGGAAGCAAATGAAATAACTCAAAAGACTGCTAATGCAATAATAATGTCCATCAATGGAATATCCATGAGTAGAGTTTAAATAAAAAAGAATTATCCGTCCTTAACAAAGACCACTCTTCCACATGGTATGTGGTTCTCTCATGTAGCCTGAAAACACAGTTTATGGAACAATCACTTGGATTTCTGTAAAAACATGAATTTAGATATGGAAGGCAGGAAGAAGGGAAGGGAAATAAATGGGGCAAAATCACTGGTTTAAAAACACAGCCTGGCTCTTAAAATTAAATACTCCATGTATTATGTCCCACATTCATTGTTTTTAGAAACATTTATTGAACCAGGTGCCAGGCGTTGAACTGGATGCCAGGAATACAGAGATTAATAGCATTTCCCAGACTCTCAGGGAACTCACAGTCTAGTGAAGCAAGTGAGGTCATGAGAAGACAGTTCTGCTGCATACTTCTAGAACATGCTAAGTACATACTTCTAGAGCATGCTAAGTGCTACAGAAACAGACTGTAACGTTAAGGGAAAGACTCTGGCAGAGACATACCCTAACTGGGTATTTTTTTTAGAAGAGGAATTATATGATTAGGTTTATTTAGGGTAGAAGACAGTTCTGCTGCATACTTCTAGAACATGCTAAGTACATACTTCTAGAGCATGCTAAGTGCTACAGAAACAGACTGTAACGTTAAGGGAAAGACTCTGGCAGAGACATACCCTAACTGGTTCCTAAAACATGTGAAAGAAGTTAGACAGAAGGGTGGACAGAGATCTTAGATAAGTGTATAAGGAAGCAAGGCATTCTGGAAATCAGAGTTGTCACAAGTCAATCTAGATTTACTAGAGTGACTTACTAGATTGGGATTCTGGTGGTTCAGACAGTAATCTGCCTGCAAAGCAGGAGATGTGGTTTTGATCCCTGGGTTGGGAAGATCCCCTGGAGGATCTTAGCGACCCACTCCAGTATTCTTGCCAGAAGAATCCCATGGACAGAGGAGCCTAGCAGGCTATATAGTTCATGGGGTCACAAAGAGTTGGACATGACTGAGCGACTAACACTTCTTTACTAGATTAACTAGTTTAGCATGGACACAGAATTAGAGTAAGTAGGGAAGTTTGGAACTGGAGGAGGGTAAAGAAGTCAGCAGGGACAAATCATGAAAGTCATCTTATGTTAAGTAGTTCGAATAGACTATTTTTCTGAGGTTGATAGGGATGCATCTAAAATACATATTTTTTTTTTTAGAAGAGGAATTATATGATTAGGTTTATGTAGGGTAGAAGATGGCTCAAAGCCATCTGGGACAATCCAGCTAAGTTCAAGTCCAGATACTGGAATAAAAGTGAGGGGTGAATACAAGAGGTTAAAGTTAAAATACCCAGAACTTGGTGACCAGCGAGACAACAAAAATGAAACAAAGACTTGATCACAGGAATCATTCAGCTCACCTCCTCCTCTGATTAATTCAGCACACCTTTATGTCATGCCACAGAATACGATCTATACTTTATCTGTTACATCTAGATTATGCTGTGTAATTAAGGTATTGCTTTTGCTTTTCCTTAAATACACCAAATACAGTCTGACCTCAGACTCACTGAATTTGCTAGAAAGATGATTTTTCCCAAAATAATTGCAAAACTAATCAGATAATTTAATTCAATTCTCCACTGCTATCTCTCAGATAGGACTTGCCTAATTACCTGAAATAAACTCTCCTGCCCAGTTACTCTCTCAAAACCTATTTTTTATGGTATTGATTAATAGCTGAACATAAATCATATAATTATTTGTTTACTGACAGTCACTCCACCAGAATTTAAGCTCTCCAGGGCCAGAGATTTCCTCCTTTACGACCGTATTCCCAACACGGAGAATAAAACCTACTATAAGCTAGCAGGTGGTCAACACACAGTTATTGAAAACATGAAGTCTTTATTTGTTTTATGCCTTTCCAGTTAGGCAGGAAAACTCCTTAACATTCTCTGATGTTTGAGTCAGAGCTGTCACTGGAGTAAATCTAGGTAAACTGTATTATTTTCAAGATAAAGTAGTAACATCCTAAAAAAGTTAAAAAGGTTTTATGATGCCTTTAAACTCCAAAATCTAGTTACTGGTAAAATTCAGGATTTCTGACTCCCAGCACGTCTCTTTTCTTTTGAGAATATTCTCTCTCCACCAGTGTCTTCCCTGGTGGCTCAGACTGTAAAGAAACTGCCTGCAACGCAGGAAACCAGGGCTCAATCTCTGAGTTGGGAAGATCCCCTGGAGAAGGGAGCGGCAACCCACTCCAGTATTCTTGCATGGAGGATTCCATGGACAGAGGAGCCTGGCAGGCTACAGTTCATAAGGTCGGCAAAGAGTCAAACATGACTCAGCGACTAACACTTGTAGTTTTCTCATTCCACCATGGTTACAAATCCTACCTTCTATTTTTGCTTTTTTTTTTTTTTTCTCCTCCAAAGTACCTATAATCATACTAGGTACACTGGTACATGGAACACTTACTTCTTATTGAACAGACAATCAAATGTATTCAACATCTCTCACCCTCCATAATGAAACCAACTTAGCACTTTCAATTCCATCTGAAATTCTGACCCTTTTTCTCTTAATAATAGTGTCTGCAGTTTCAGTTATAGGAACAATATTGCCTTTTCTTGAATACAGATACTGTTAGAATCACCCTTACTGGCTTTCTTCCATGGCTTTGGGGTAGAGTGGAAAAGTAAAACTGGTTAAAAAAATAAGCAGGCTGTAGCTCTTCATGAATAAAGAGAACTTTTGAATGGAATGAATTTAAACTATTAGTCATGCATAAAGCCAGTAGAACATAATTTATCTATTAAGCCTCAGAGTCCTGAATTGATGCTAGAATAAAAAGACTTTGATAGCTATTACTTCACACCTCAACAAACAGTTGCATTTAGCTCCCCAGCTGTCAGTGGTCACAGCAATTTTTCCCTCCAGAGTTCCATATCTCCTTCAATGTTAGCTTAAAATACTTTCCCAAAGCGTAATATATTTCTCCCCCTCCCACTGCCACCAACACACAAAAGAGCATTTTGATTCTCATATCCATGTCAGACAGTAATATGTAAATATGTATTAGCCATGTTTCAGGGATTTCCCATGTGGCACTAGAGGTAAAGGACCAGCCTGCCAATGTAGGAAATGTAAGAGACCTAAGTTGGGAAGATCTCCCGGAGGAGACCATGAACCCTCTCCAGTATTACTGCCTGGAGAATCTCATGGACTGAGGAGCCTGGTGTGCTCAAGTCCATAGAATCGCACAGAGTAAGACATGACTGAAGAGACTTGCAACACAGCAGCCATGTCTCAGAGGCTGTTAGAAATAATATTATTTCATAGGTTTACCATTATATGATCTCAGTTCCACTACCAACACTTCCTGCATTTGACCTGTGACCTCCATGTTTCTAGGTTTACTAGTTGTCAATGCTTTTCTAACAAGTTGCATTTGAAACAACAGTAAACAGCACAAGTCTGAATACATTTACTTTCTCTTTCACTTTCACTCTAGGTCTTCAAAGTACCTCAAGATTATTTAGACTATTTAATTTCCTCCTCCTACTGTGAGTAAAGTGTGTTTCCCTAGTTCATGAATGTAGATCTGGACCATGCATCTCACTTCAACCAGTAAAATGGCCATGGACAGGATGCAAAAGTGTTAGTCGCTCAGTCGTGTCTCACTCTTTGAGACTAAATGGACTGTAGCCCACCAGGCTCCTCTGACCATGAAATTCTCCTGGCAAGAATGCTGGTGTGGGTTGTCATTTCCTTCTTCGGAGGATCTTCCTGACCCAGGAATTGAAGCCAGATCTCCTGCATTGTGGGCAGATTATTTACCGTCTGAGCCACCTACCCATTTCTAAATCCTGGATCTCACACCATCTGACTGACAGTACAGGATGCTAAAATGTATAAATTATGACTACTCATGTGCATTCCCTTCCTTAAACCTTCCCTGTATGAACAGTCCTGCTTTGATAGGGAACAAAATATATAATTTATACGAAGGTCACTCCTCCCCAGTCTGTACTTCAGAGGTGGGTATGTAACTATGCCCTACTAAACGGAAATTTTACACCACTTGGGTCATAGTAATTGGATCATTGGGTACATGACCCAAATCTGGTCCATCACTGCCCATCCTGAAGCATTTTCTGAAGCTACAGAGATTTAGGTGCTTTGTCTTTTCTCCTGATTGCACATTAAAAGTGCAATACAAACTTAGAACTATCCTGGCCATTACTGAAAGCATATTGAAGGAGTCTATGTTAAAATGATACAGAAAAATACAAAAGAAATTAGAGAAAATATGGAGGGAAAGCAAATTTGTATTCATAACTGAAGCCTCTGAGTCCATCTTAGGCTGGAGAGAGAACCACAAACAGACATTGCAATAATGTGGGCCAATGGATTTCCCAATGACCTGCACCAGTTTGAGATGGGCATCAACACTTGCAAACAAAAAATGTGTAGTCTTGGAAAATTTGGATAATTTCTTTGCATCAAGTTAGTTTCCTAAACTGTAAAATGGAAGCAAAAATAATATTAACTAATGGTATGTAAGTATGTTTCTGTGTGAGTAGTCAACAAAGAGACATCTTACACATAATATATAGCCAATAAGAAGTATCTGTCATTCTCTTATCATCATCATACCTTCCTATTTTATACTTGCTTTGAAAAATGTTACAGACTAATAAGCCAATGAGAACACATTTATTCACTCCTTTGTGTATTGGTCATAGACAGACGGCAATGTTTAAAGGTATGGTTCAGTCATTCACTCAGTCATGTCTGACTCTTTGCAACCCCATGCACTGCAGCACTCCAGGCTTCCCTGTCCATCATCAACTCCCAGAGCTTGCTCAAATTCATGTCAGACAATGAAAACAGAGAGGTTTGATATACACAAACCTTTTGGAGTTTCAGGCAACCTCAAGATGGGCTATTCAGTATTAGAATATAAAGAGATTGAAAGAACCAATAATTCCCAATATGATGGACTCAACCCACAGTGATTTTAACAAAAATAAGAACCTACTTGTAGAAGAAAGGCAAAAACACACAAAAGAGAAGCCACTCATTTGGGGTTCCTTTCCTCATGCTCTAAGACTGTGAAAGATATGAAAAGCCAACTACTGGAAGCAAGGGAGTATGTGAAAGTTAAAGTATTAGTCACTCACTAGTGAGTCATGTCTGACCCTCTGCAACCCCATGAACTGTAGCCCATTAGGCTCTTTGGTCCGTAGAATTCTCCAGGCAAGAATACTGGAGAGGGTAGCCATTCCCTTCTCCAGGGGATCTTCCCAACCCAGGGATGGAAACAGGGTCTCCTGCACTGCAGGCAGATTCTTTACCATCTGAGCCACCAGGAGCAATGGGGCATGCATGCGTGCATGTTAAGTTGCTTCAGTTGTGTCCAACCCTATGTGACCCTATGGACTGTAGCCTGCCAGGCTCCTCTGTCCATTGGATTCTCCAGGCAAGAATACTGGAGTGAGTTTCCATGCCCTCCTCCAGGGGATCTTCCCGACCCAAGGATCGAACCCGCATCTCTTATGTCTTCTGCATTGGCAGATAGGTTCTTTATCACTAGCACCATCTGGGAAGCCTGCAATGGGACATAGAGATCTACAAAGTCTTCAGTTCTGAAGATCCCTGCCAGCTCTATATGACAGATGTCAATGTTCCTTCAGCCATTAGGAGATACCAGTAATTACTGGTCATTCCCTGGACTAGAGTAAGTTGGTAGCTCCTTCTGAGTAGGTTTTCCTACAAACCAGTTAGTAAGAGGAAGGTCAAAACCCAAACTATTTCTTTCCAAAAGACCCAAGTACCTTTCAACAGACAAGCTTCCACCTGCAAATACTGCTCAGTTGTGTTTTGAAAACAACTTCATTTTCTGGTATATCAGAACTTCTCACCTCCTTCCTTTCAAACACAACAGTCTAACCAGCACACTCCTTTCTAGTCTCTTGATCCCTATTCCAATCTGTCCTAACCTCATCAAGCAGTGACTCAGAGGGAGATGTAAATATTGAGTGTATCATAGGTGGCATCCTCCTGGGGCAGTGAATCAGTGTATCAGTGAACTTACTGTCCTAGAAACTCTGCTTATTTCTATCCACTTGGAGCTCATCAGTTTCAAGTAATTGGCCTCTTGGTATTTCTTACTTCCTACATTTATAATAATCATATTTCCCCAGGGTGCAGCTCAGTTTCTACAATTAGGCAGATCATCCTTAGATCAACTTGTGGATATTGACTTCGGTGCCCTCTTTTACCTCCAAATAATGCCTAAGAATGCCCTCCATCCCATAGGTATCATGAGGTCAAAATATTTGCAAGCTTTTTGGCAGAAGTCATCAGTGTGGCTCGAGTCTGAGCAAATAATTTCTGATGAAAAATGGGATGATGCAAAGAAGTCATAAAGGGGCACTTGAAGAATAAGAACATCAGGAAATAATTTAGTCAATATTTTATTTCCAAATTGTTCCATGTTCTATAATCTAGAAGCCATAAAAACTATGACTCAAATGTTTATTCATGTACTTTTAAAGGCTGGAGGACTCATTAATTTTATGCAAGCTCCTCATGTTATAAATAAGAAAACGGAACTTTTTATTTGATACAAGCTAATACCATGGCCAAATCACTGCAGAGAGGAAGCAGTAGGTACCCTATGTTATTTATGGCCAGTACTAGCTTGCTTTTTCTCCATAAAATTATACGTGTTTAAACTTAAATAGTGTAACAGAACAGGTGCATATAGAAACCCACATAAATCCACATGCATATGAACATAGGGTAGGTTTAAATTACTTAGAATCTTTTCTGGGGTGATTTGCGCTCTCTTGGTTCTACCCACCCACACAGCTAAACCTCTTTAGTCCCTGCAGAGTCATTATTCTCTCTCTCCTGTTTTTGCAACATTCCTGAATTAGTATCATCTGAGAGCACAATTAAAGTGCCATTTATTCTCTTTTATATAACATGAACTGATAAAAGTGGAAAAGTTGAAAATTTCTATATGCAGTTGATTTTGTCTTCAGGCTCCTTCCTCAGCGCAATGGAGAATATAACTATAGTGTCCCACATGGTCTTAATATTCTTTTGAGAAAGATGACACTATAAATCCAAAGTAAAATCATGTTCTACGAAACAGAAATCTTACTTTGGCAAAGGGGAGAGAAGAAATGCTGAAGATGCAGCATTAGAAGCATGCAGAGAAAGTAACAGTCAAATTCTTGTATGGAGTCCAGGGTGCATGTGGAATGAATGGAGACACCAGCCTATCTCCCTCTGAATTCAAATTGTTGAAACCTATGGGAGTGGGTAGGGGAAAGGGAGGAATGGACATGTTCAATACACTAATGCAGGGAAAGAAATGATGTCCCTAAGATAAAAATCACATCAAGATTAAAAAGAGAGAAGAGCTGTGGGCTAGTTTTCATATTGAATGTGTGTTTTCACTTTCCCCCTCCAATTTTACTTTCAGATATTTCATCCTTTGTCCTTTAGAATATTGATTTAGTACTCAGTTGTGATCGTTCCATTTTACAAACTTCTTTTGACGTTTTTACAAATTAGTTATTCAGATAGGAAAATGGTTATATTTTCTTACAAACTGTCTTTTAAGTTGATTAAAATAGAACGACCTGTGGGAGTCATGGTGCTCATGGTCACTCCCATAATGACCAAGAGTCTCATAGGAGATCAACCTAATTGGGAAGTAAAATATTTCCCATTGCCCTGAGGAAATTTAAATGGGATGATGTTACATTCGTCATAGGGACACTTCCATAACAATTAAGAATATCAGTAGAAACAAGGTAAAACAAACACTAACTCTGGGTTGTATGGTATTCCCTGAGATGAATATATTTCTCAAGGGAGATAATTCTAATAAAGGAAGGGTTCCTAGGAGTAGAAATTACCCACTGTCTTTCTTACAAAAGTAAAATTGACGTACACTTAAGATTCTCAGATGACAATTGCCTACCATTGTTATGGAGTCCCATAGACAGGTATGCATTCCTCTGAGAGGTCAAGATTTCAAAGGAGAAAAACTTAAAGCAACACTGCTACTCAGGAGTTTTAAGAAGAAAGGAAATGCAGTGGTGAAGGTGATAGTCCCATAGCAGGAAAGGCTCTTAGCCGGGTGCAATTCAAGACTGAATATTAGCCAGGCAGCCAATGGTGCCTTCAATGACAAGTAAGGATTTCAAAGGTCATTATAGTACAAAGGGCAAGACTCCTCCTGGGAATCTACCACCATCTCTTTTTGTTTGTTGGTCCTTGCAGTTTGAATGTAGAAGAAAGGACAACAAGATGATACTGAGAATATAAGTAAAATAAGGGTGAAACTGGAACACCTAAGATGTTCACAAATTTCAGAAGAGACTATCCAAAAAAATAAAATTTCTTGGGGATAAGATAACAGTTATTCTGTTCTCTAAGAGTTTCGAAGGGAATGTGGAAGTACATGAGTCATGCCTGAAGTTTCATATTAGGTTTTTTAGTAGCCTTATGATGACTGAGAATATGAACAGAAACTAAGGCAGGAAGGCAACTCCCCAGTCCCACACAGAAATGACTTTCATCCATGCTAGTCTCTTTAGTTTTACATCAAAAGGTATGAAAGGATGAAGGTGGCTTGTGGGCATTCCTAGGATGGGTCAACCATTAGAGAAGTAATGACCTAAGTCAGGAAGTCTTTTTATTCAGATGTATACCCCCAACAACAGCCAGAACCTCAGAGGTGACCAATCTGAAACAACAGACATATTGCTTCATTCCAGTTTTAAACAGAGAGCTTCACTGATGCCCAGCGCTAGCTGCACTTCTGGGAAGTTCCAGGTTGTCAGAGGAAATCAAGAAAAGACAGAAGAATTGCCTTATAATAATGAGTTGCAAGTAGATGGATCTGAATATGTCAACATGCTTCTGGGCATTGTTTGACATTTACAATTACATCAGAGGTAAATTTTGATAGTAGGATCAATGAGAAATAACTCATCATCAAGTAATTTCTCCATAATTTTCAAGAGGATCCAGGTTAACAGATTTCTATATATGTAAATGCATCCATGAAAATGCTTGTTTGTTTATATTTGATTTTGTTTGACCTTAGCATTGCACTTATTCTATAAGTGTCCTAGGTCACATCATGAGAAGGACAAAAATTTTGAGAATTCCCAAACAGTCACTATTTTTTATGTCATTCCAGAATTATGTTAAGGGCTAAATAGCATAATTATGCTTACTCACAAACTGGGATCATTGGTTTTTTTATTTGATTTTTTTTTTTTTTTTTGGTGTAGTAACTTACTCTTCTAGATTTAAAGTCTTCGGTTCTGAGACTAATGTCTCACCAACTCTACAATAGTGTGTGACTCATTATGTGTTGTTGCTGGGACTTATATCTTAATCTGATTACTTATAGTTCTTGAATTAGCATCTAACAGATTTACCTAACTCACAAAGAGAAACATTTTTCACTCCAGAAACTCATTAAATTTGGCATATAACTATTAAATTCTTCACTATCATGAGCTAAACTAATCATAATATGAATTTCTGGAGTACAAAATGGATAGCCCTTCATTTACTGTACTGAAATATTCTCAGAGGTGCAGGGAATAATGTGTGCAATTCATATTATGATTAACACAGGTTGAGAAAATTTTTCACTGATGAAACTCTTCCTCTGAATTAGAGCAAACTCAAGGCCAGTTACATAATGTTGTATTATTTCCACAGTACTAATAGAGCTGCTTCCAAAAGAATTTCCATGGATGAGCAGCAAGGCCACAGTAGTCTCAATCAAGGAAATGTATCAAACACATTCCTATGAGACATGAAAATTACTGTTAAGCTTTAGTAAAATATGTCTTTCCCACGTTGCACTGACTGATTTCGGCACTATTATTCAATGTGTGGTTTGAAGATCTTTCACAATTAACTAACATGAATGTTTAATTCATTGTTCCACCCCAGATCCAGGAATCTTTGTCTACTGGTCTTTAGGAATTTACATTGTAGCAAACTCAACATATCAATTCTACACAAAATAAAATTTGAGTACCACTGGTATAAAGAGCATTACACTAATGGGGAAGGTAAGAAAAGGAATATAGGAAATGTGTGTTAGTTCAGGCTCTCCAAGAAGCAGACAGCAAATAGGATTAAATATGCAAGAATTTTTTAAGCCTGTGAGACAAAATGAGGAGGAAGCAATTGACAATGTTGAACTCTACCTAAGCTCTGTGCTCCTGGAAAACTGTGATGGTTAAGAAACCCAATCCTTTTTGTGTCCCAAGAAATGGCTTCCTGCAAAAAATACACCCTTGACTTAGATAAGACTGGTCTATGCCAAAATTTTATTTATGACAAAACCAGACACAGACTGCAAATTCCTATTCTTTGTCACCTAAATTATTGACTCAACTGTTATCACTGTCCAACTGGATAAAACACCCATTAACCTTACTTCCCTGGTGGCTTAGCGGTAAAGGATCTGCCAGCCAGTGCAGGAGATGTGGGTTCCATTCCTGGGTCAGTAAGAACCCCTGGAGAAAGGAATTGTAACCCATTCTATTATTCTTGCCTGGGAAATTCCATAGACATTGGAACCTGGCGGGCTACAGTCCATGGGGCTGCAAAAGAGTTGGGCACGACTTAGTTACTAAACAACAGCATTAAAAAAAAAAAAAGTCCTTTTCTGCCTGACCCTGTAAGTCTCAAGGTCAGAGAACTCTCCATACTTCAACACTTCCCTCCCCTTATCGCAACAGTCTTTTTGAGTAAGTTTCTCCTTATGCAAGTCTGGATCTATTTCTTTTTCGACACAACTAAAGACTGGGAAAGCCAACACAACGAGATAGAAGTCTACCCTAAAGGAAAGAAGGATGGGTGGAATCATCCTAGAGTTTTCTACAGTCTGAGGAAAGTTAGCCATCATATCACAACACGTCTCCCAGTAACAAGTCTGCTTTAGGAACCATGCTGTGCATCATCACTGGCTGCAAGCAGCCATGGAAAGCGTGGATTTCAGAGTGCATAGCTGGGGAACTTGTGAGTCAATTAGACAACCCAAAGTTGAAGTTTTCAAAGCATATACTCATGGCTGTTAGAGTGTGCTTCAAATTATAATTCTGGAGCCCCTTAGGACTCCTCCTTCCACCACATCGAACACAATTCCAGTAGTGAGCCACTACTAGAGATAGCTGTGTAGAGTTGCAAAAAGTGACAGACCTCTAGGTATGGATTCTTTCTTATGTGAGTCTGTGAATATGTTAGGACTAGAAGGGAGAATGAGCAATAAATTGTGAGTTTCTAATGGGAGAATATCAAGCAGATGCTTCTGGTAATTATAATTTATCTTCTGAGGCTGAGAATACTATGGGGACAGATATGTTTGTTTGAACTTCTGCTGTCTCCAGTCAGTGTGCACACTTTGAGAGAAGCACAAATGAGGGAACACAGCAATACAGATGGGTAGGGACACTGTTGGAATCCAGCTTTTGTAAACCTGGACAGTTCATTTTGCCCTGCTGGGATTCTTCATCTGAAAAATAGGATCTATTTATCACTATACCTCACAGGGATGTCAAAAAACAACATGATATGCCTATGAAATATTTCAGTGTTCTTAGGAAAAAGACACAGCCTGGATGCAGATTTAAAGTCAGCTTGAGTTTCTCCTGAGATGAAAGGGAGACACTGTTTTGCACGGTTTTGAGACATGGTTTTACAGTTCACAGAAACTGTAGGTCCTTTTTGAGTTATTCTGTGAAGCTGAAGTCTTAAAGGTAGTAGTTAGAGATGGAAGGAATATAGGAAGAGAAAGGGAATAGTGCTGAAGGAGACAATTAGATTTGCTGATTTCCTTCTCTGGTGCCTGGAATTGTGTGAAGTACAGACTTAACCACACATAATGACAGTTCAGTTAAAGCATAAGCATCATACTCATAAGTGATTCTGCTGTCTGGACACTGACTCTCTTTTTTTTTATTTCAGGATGATGACTTTTTTCCTTCCCAAAACACATTAAATAAATACAGGATAAAAGTAATATTTCAACATTATGGCTTCAGGCAAAGACATATTCACCAATTTACTTGAACCAAAGCTTCCAGTTAGAGAATATAATAAAGAATAAATTTGATGAGTTATATTTTGAATAAACTTAAATGAGTTTGTTTTGCATATAAATGCTCAGCAAGTGCGATAACAAGGCGGCACTAAGACTCCTCAGTTTGCTCTACATGAATGGTGTTCTCGTGTGTTTCAAAGCACCACTGTTGTAGCTTTTATTTTGGCATAAAAGGGTTTGTTTTCTAAGTTATCATCTTATTAAATGTAGACTGAAGGTAGAATCACTAAAATCCCTAAAAGGCTAAACATTTGTTGGGGAAAATAGTTTTAAAAGAATGAAGATGTATAATATATATATGTGTGTGTGTGTATATATATAAACATCTTCAAAGGAAATGAAAACAGGATATTGAAGAGATATCCAAACCCTTAGGTGAATTCTGCTGTTCACTGAAGCATTATTCACAATAGCAATTTATAGAAACAACCTAAGTGTGTATCAATGGATGAATGGATAAGAAGATGTGAGGTATATATATATCTATGTATCTGTATATCTATCTATATTTATTGTTGTTTAGTAGTGCCAGAGAATTGATGCTTTTGAACTGTGGTGCTGAATAAGACTCTTGAGAGTCCCTTGGACTGCAAGGAGACCAAACCAGTCAATCCTAAAGGAAATCAGTCCTGAATATTCTTTGGAAGGACTGATGCTGAAGCTGAAGCTCCGATACTTTGGCCATCTGATGCGAATGCTAACTCACTGGAAAGGACCCTGATGCTGGAAAAGATTGAGGGCAAGAGAAGAAGGAGGCAACAGAGGATGAGATGGTTGGATGGTATCACTCACTCAATGGACATGAGTTTGAGCAAACTCAGGGAGATAGTGAAGGACAAGAGAGCCTGGCAGGCTGCAGTTCATGGGGTTGCAAAGAGTTGGACACAACTTAGTGACTGAAACATGACAAGCTGCTAACTCATGTCTGACTCTGCGACCTCATGGACTGTAGCCCACCAGGCTCCTCTGTCCATGGGATTTCCCAGGCAAGAACACTGAAGTGGGTTGTCATTCTCTTCTCCAGGGGATCTTCCTGACCCAGTGATCGAACCTGCATTTCCTGCATTGGCAGGTGGATTCTTTACCACTGAACCACCACAGAAGCCCTGTTTATATATTCATATGCAATTACATATAAAACTCAGCCATGAGAAAGAGGGAAATCCTGCCACCTGCAACAATATGGATGGAATTCGTGGGCATTATGCTAAGTGAAATCAGCCAGACAGAAAGACAAAGATCACATTGTGTCACTCACATGTGGAAGCTTTTTATAAAAAGTCAAACTCATAAAAATACAGAGTAAAGTGGTTGTCAGAGGCTGAGGAGTGGGGAATATAGTGAGAGACTGATGAAAGGGTGAAAACTTTCAGCTAAAGGAAAAACAAGGACTGAAGATCTGCTGTAAAACATGTGACTACAGTTGATAACACTGTATTGTTAATTGAAATCTTCTGAGAGAGTGTACGTTAAATGTTCTCATACCCCCAAAAATGTAAGTATGTGAGGTGAAGGATGTGTTATTGATAATTAACTTGACAAGGGAATCCTTTCAAAATGTCTATGTATATCAAATCATACAACATTCACTTGAAATTTCTTACTATATTGTATGTCAATTATACCTGAAAAAAAGCTGAAATATGAACAAATATAATGCACTTGTAAAGAACAACTCTCTGCACCTTATTTTACAACTATCCGTTACCCATCCAACTTTCCCTGACTTCTTCAGAAACTAAATCTTTGTTATATTAAATTTTAACTACAAATCATGACAATTTATTTGCATATACTTTTTATCACTTTTTCATTATGCAATTGATATATTCTTCTATTTTTGAAAATCATCTTAGATTGGGAGCCACAGTTTCATAACTTTCCCATTGAAATTAATAAAACTATATTTATATTTAATAGTTTTCAGCTACAGGCAGGGTCATCAGGAATGAATAAGAAATTGAATAAGAAAATGAATAAGGAAATGACCTGTTATGAGCACTCTTTCAGTTCAATTTCATGGCAACCTCATGGTATGTATTACCATTATCAACATTATTGTTTTTATCATCATTGGCATTATTACCATCATCACCATAATTACTTTAATTTTTATCACAATTCCCAGGTTAAGGAAACTGCAGCATAAAGTAGTTGTGGGATTGCCCAAGATCACACGGCTAATGAATGACAGAGCGATTGTGTGCGTGAATGCTGAGTCACCGCGGTCATGTCCAACTCTTGGTGACCTTGGTGACCCTATGGACTGTAGCCCACCAGACTCCTCTAGCTATGAGATTCTCCAGGCAAGAATACTGGAGTGAACTGCCATGCCTTCTTAGAGAGGATCTTCCTGACCCAGGGAGTAAAGCTGAAAGCTCATGGCTCCTGTATTGGAAGGCAGGTTCTTCACCACTAGTGCCACCTGAGAAGCCCAGAACCATTATTCCATTTAAAATTCACCTGACTCAAAGATCAATACTGAGGGCATTCAAGTCAACATGAGCAAAACTTCACAAGGAGTCAACCAGGATCTTTAGTTTCTAACTCTCCCATAAAAAAGCTACGTGACATAATTCACACTTTGAAAGTTCACTAACAAAACTCTGAAACAATTACAACAGATACTGTAGAAAATCACTCAGTTCAGTCATTCAGTTGTGTCCGACTCTTTGTGACTCCACAGACTGCAGCACCTCAGGCCTCCCTGTCCATCACCAACTTCCGGAGCTTACTGAAACTCATATCCATCAAGTCGGTGATGCCATCCAACCATCTCATCCTCTGCTGTCCCCTTCTCCTCCCACTTTCAATCTTTCCCAGCATCAGGGTCTTTGCAAATGAGTCAGTTCTTTCCATCAGGTGGCCAAAGGATTGGAGTTTCAGCTTCAGCATCAGTCCTTCCAATGAACATTCAGGACTGATCTCCCTTAAGATGGACTGGTTAGATCTCCTTGCAGTCCAAGGGACACTCAAGAGTCTTTTCCAACACCACAGTTCAAAAGCACCAATTCTTCGGTGCTCAGCTTTCTTTATAGTCCAACTCTCACACCCACACATGACTACGGGAAAACCACAGCTTCAACTAGATGGAACTTGGTTGGTAAAGTAATGTCTCTGCTTTTTAATATGCTGTCTAGCTTGGTC
Source organism: Okapia johnstoni (assembly GCA_024291935.2). Lineage (NCBI taxonomy): Eukaryota > Metazoa > Chordata > Mammalia > Artiodactyla > Giraffidae > Okapia > Okapia johnstoni. The sequence continues at coordinate 7,965,562 of CM044325.1, read as the reverse complement.
ATAGCTTTTCTTCCAAGGAACAAGCGTCTTTTAATTTCATGGCTGCAGTCACCATCTGCAGTGGTTTTGGAGCCCAAAAAAGTCTGTCACTGTCTCCACTGTTTCCCCATCTATTTGCCATGAAGTGATGGGACCAGATGCCATGATCTTAGTTTCCTGAATACTGAGTTTTAAGCCAACTTTTTCACACTCTTCTTTCACTTTCATCAAGAGGCTCTTTAGTTTCTCTTCACTTTCTGCCATAAGGGTGGTGTCATCTGTGTATCTGAGGTTATTGATATTTCTCCTGGCTATATTGAGTCCAGCTTGTGCTTCATTCAGCCCAGCATTTCTCATGATGTACTCGGCATATAAGTTAAATAAGCAGGGTGACAATATATAGCCTTGATGTACTCCTTTCCCTCTTTGGAACCAGTCTGTTGTTCCATGTCCAGTTCTACTTGTTGCTTCTTGACCTGCACACAGATTTTCAGGAGGCAGATAAGGTGGTCTGGTATTCCCATCTCTCAGAATTTTCCACAGTTGTGATCCACACAGTCAAAAGCTTTGGTATAGTCAATAAAGCAGAAGTAGATGTTTTTCTAGAACTCTCTTGTTTTTTCAATGATCCAACAGATGTTGGCAGTTTTATCTCTGGTTCCTCTGCCTTTTCTAAACACAGCTTGAACATCTGGAAGTTCACAGTTCACGTACTGTTGCAGCTTGACTTGGAGGATTTTGAGCATTACTTTGCTAGTGTGTGAGATGAGTGCAATTGTGCAGTAGTTTGAGCATTGTTTGGCATTGCCCTTCTTTGGGATTAGAATAAAAATTGAGTTTTTCCAGTCCTGGGGCCAGTGCTGAGTTTTCCAAATTCGCTGGCATATTGAGTGTAGCACTTTCACAGCATCATCTTTTAGTATTTGAAATAGCTCAACTGGAATTCTGTCACCTCCACTAGCTTTGTTCGTAGTGACCTTCCTAAGGCCCACTTGACTATGCATTCTAGGATATCTGGCTCTAGGTGAGTGATCACACCATCGTGCTTATATGGGTTGAAGATTGTAGAAAATAACTTATTATAAAGGAAATAGAATTTTGGGAGCTTCTGTAGTTGAGCTGTGTGAAGTGCAGAGGAGGCTGAACAAGAACAATCCAAGGCCACAGACTTCAGCCAAGATGGTTGCTTTTCTGTGTGATTTATATATTGAGATTTTTGCATATTTTACTTGAGAAGGGAGTTGCATTACATTTTTTGCACAAAATTAATTTGGAAATTATTTGCAATAAATGAATTGTGATACCCAACTCTGAAAGTCTGGGCTTCTCTGATTTCATGTAGTTTCCTAGGGCAGTGATTCTCAACCTAGCTGCAGAGTGGTGGTTAACAGTGAACTCTACGGATTTTATTAGAAATAGTTAAACCTGCATATGAGTGAAACATTTAAAATCTGTTCAAAGTTATTCCATTCATTATGTCAACTATTAGTTAGTTGAATTTTCATATATTTTAGTAAGTGGGAGATAAACATGGATGAATAATAGTTTTTAACTTTATATGGGTGACAACCCTTTGGGAATCTAATAGAAGCTCTACATTTTCTCACCATAAAAGCACATATTTCAATACCTCACTTGTGTGTGTGTGTGTCAGTGTGTGTGTGTGTGTACACTCACGCACATTCAGCTGACTGCTCAGGAACATCCACAGCAGTAGGCTGTATTTGTGAATACAACCTTTGACCACCACTGAAATATAAATTTATTTTTGCACATGTATCTGATAGTTGAGATGAAAGTGACTCTTCCTAAACATGTATAAATTGCTAAGCTCACCTGAGTATATGCAAAACTTTGTCACCTTGAAAGATTTCATTCACCATTTCCCATCAAGCTTACATTTGGGGGTTGCAAAGTGAAATCTGCTCATAAAGCATTTAATTTCCCCAAACTCGTCAACAGCTGTGGTTTCAGACTACACCATCTACACAAAACTTAGTGTTATTCTTCTCAGGACTGATACAGAGAGACACAGAGCAGATTTTTTGTCAATAATTCTTACTCTTGAAAAATATCTCATTGGTGTCATTTCTTTTCCTGGGAAGAAAACCAGTTGGGAATCCTTTCACTGTTGTTCCTTTCTAATTTGGTCTTAATGTGCTGCTAAACCAATTTACTGATGAGAAAGAATAGAACATGGCAATACTCAGTATGCAAATATACAGCTAGTGAGGAAATCCCACTAGTAGAAAGCACTTCAGTGGGTTTGGGGAATGGGTATTGGAAAGAGGATGTATGGTTTTTTCATCCAGGAGATAAAGAGAAATAGTGAAATTAAACATGATAACTATATGGTATTAATTGGTGTCATCAAAATCCAAAAGCTACATTATCTTTTAGTTGTCTATGTTATTCAAATTTGTTGTATAAAATGTATCATTACACTTTTACTCTTTCTACAAATATTTTTTACCTATGAAGACAAAAGAAAACTACTTCTTTCTATTATTTCAGGTAAGATCCTTATTTAAAGCTTTGCCATATTTGATAAGCCTCCTACAATGGCATGGGGCAGTCTCTATTACTCCTTTCAACCCTGAGACCCTCATTTCCACCTATCAACATAAACTCTAGGGAAGATCCTCTGGAGAGGAAAATGGCAACACATTCCAGTATTCTTGCCTAGGAAATCCCATGGACAGAGGAACCTAGCGGGATATTGTCCATGAAGTTGCAAAGAGTCAGACATGACTTGGCGACTAAACAGCAGTAGGAACAGCACATTCTGTGAGGCCCATATGGAACACAGTCTTTCTGTTTTCTTATTTGAATTCCACATCAATATGATATGTATTATTGTTTCCCCTTTCAAAGAGGAAATAGGAGTCAAAGTGTCAGAATCACTGCTTTCTGTACAAGTCCTTTGTGCAACTTATAAACTAGACATTTTAATTCAAGATGCTGAAAGACACTTAACTTCTACCTACAGTGAAATATCCATAATATAGATTCTTTTTAAAGAATAAGACACTCTACTGCCATCGTTCCATAGAAAGAGATTGATAGAGCATTACTACCTCTGTAATCACTCAAACTTCAAACATTTTCTCCACTGAGTTCACTAACTCGATGCATACTGTCCTATAGACAATAGTTTGCTTGGCCAAGCTTATGTCCTTTGCTCATTCCCTCAATAAAATATGAAGAGGAAATATCAAGCTTCCCGCTATTTACTTAGAGTGAGACGTCAGGAAGAGACAGGGACTAGGACAGCCCTTCTCACTTGGCTGTTGTTCAGTCTCTAAGTTCTGTCCAGCTTTTTGTGACCCCATGGACTGTAGAACACCAGGTTTCCCTGTCCTTCACTATCTACCAGAGCTTGCTCAAATTCCTGTCTACTGAGTTGGTGATGTTCTCTAACCATCTCATCCTCTGCCACCATCCTCTTCTCCTTTTGCCTTCAATCTTTCCCAGCATCAGGGTCTTTTCCAATGAGTCCACTCTTTGCATCAGGTGGCTAAAGTATTGGAGTTGAGCTTCAGTATCAGTCCTTCCAATGAATATTCAGGGTTGATTTCCTTCAGAATAGATTGTTTGATCTCTTTGCAGTCCATGGTACTCTCAAGAGTCTTCCCAGCACCACAGTTCAAAAACATCAATTCTTCAGTGCTCAGCCTTCTTTATGGTCCAACTCTCCCTTCCCACTTAAGCAGCACATTAAGAGAAAGTTCCCCAGAAGGGAGATCAGGGAGCTAATAGGCCAAGGGTTGGATGCTGAAGAGTCAAAAGGATAACATCAAAAGTCTTTCAAAAAGACTGTGGTAGTTGGCGTTTTCACATACATATTTCATTTTATTCTCATTGCAACCCTTTGTGATCAACACGAGGAGGAGAAAACTGGGTTTCAAAGGAGAAATGTGTTCAAGGTTACAAAAATGTCATTTGATCAATTTATGATTTGAATCCAGACAACATCAACTCCAAAGCCTATTATTTCCCCTAAATTCAGCAAGGCGAGGAATGTGAAATTCCATGTAGCTGACTCATATTTCCTTTCGGAATTTTCATTTCTTGGAAGCAGAAAAAAAAACTACAAATATCTTCCTGATTATCTAAAGGTCTGGGTATATACTATTTGCTTAATCAATGTTATTTATTATTTACATGATCTTTGCAGTTATAAAATAAACATATAAATCTAACCCATAAACAAAAGTAAGAAATCATTTTTCCCTCTATGCAATGCCTTTTATTTGTTCTAGAATATGCTAAGATACGATGAGAGAGGTTAGTAAGCATACAAGGAAAATGATACTGTAACTTGAATCCTTTAGAGATGAAAGGGAGAACAAAAGGTCTAGAAACGCAGCAAAAAGAGGCAACATCATCAGAAAGACTGAAGAAGGAATTAAAGTATAATAAGGTAAGGGATTTCCCTGACACTCCCCCAAAAGAAGGGTGACTAACAGACAGAAACCGTTTCTAACATTTTGGAATAACACAGCTTCAAAAGAAAAAAGTTCTATTACTGAAAAAGAGCAAACTTGCATATGTTAAGACCAAACTGTACAGGATTTAGAAGCCACTCAGTCTGGCAGAAATGATCCTGAGCTTTTCAGAACTTAATCAATGAACTTCGTAGATCAGTAGCAATTAATTTGAAAAAGTTATCTTGATACACAGGAAAAGGGAGAAATTGGGTATAACACCAACACTTACATAGTTAGGGGATATAGTTCATGGACTCTTCATAAGAATATGATAAGCCATTATCAGTGAAGCAGTAGGATATAAAAACAACATTTGCCTGGAGAACATCATCATATTTCATAATCATTCATACCTACAGATTTTTCCTAGAAGGAATGATGCAGTCTCTAAATATAAAATATTATGAATCCTTATGTCACGGTCATTACTTTTATGTATCCTTAAATTAGGCTTAGATATCTTTGCTCCATAGACACATGGAGATAAATAGATGGGATTTTATGTCTAGCACGCATGCCCAAAATGGCATCATCTGTGTCATCCTAGGAAAAATCCTGACTTTACAATTTAACTTATGGTTTTGTTTTTTTTTTAACACTACTGTCCCTACCTGGGCAAGTCTACTCAGTCTTTTTTAAAATTCCTTAAGAGTTGGGCATTTATTTCCCAAGCATTTGGAAAGACAGTCCTTTAGGGCAGTCTTTAAAATTAGATCTCAACTCAGTTACTTGATGCCTCTGAAATCTTGGGCAAGTCACTTGAATTCTCAGATTTATGGTTTTCTCATTTGTCAGTGGGAATTGTAAATACCTACTTAATTGGACTGGACATAAGTCCTACATCCTAGGATTTCATAATGTATTACAGGGAAAAATCTTAGCCATTGAGATTTTCTAGAGTTAGGAAAAGAATTCCGGACTGCATACCAAAAGATCTGGGTTCAAGCCGTGGTTATGCATCATGAAAGTTATCTAGTCTTATGATATGACCTTTTTTAGACTCAGTGTGTGTGCGTGCTCAGTCACTTCAGTCATGCCCAATTCTTTGCAACCCTATGGACTATAGCCTGCCAGGCTCCTCTGTCCATGAGGATTCTCCAGTCAAGAGTTCTGGAGTGAGTTGCCAGAAGATCTCCAGGGGATCTTCCTGCCCCAGGGATTGAACCTGTGTCTCTTACGACTTCTGCACTGGCAGATGTGATCTTCACCACTAGCACCACCTGGGAAGTCCTAGCCCCAGTGTGCACATCTCTAAAGTGGAACTGACAGCAGCAACTTTATGTAGTAGCCAATTTCTTTGATAATATATTTAAATGATGGATATGGAAGTACTTTGTAAACTGTAAAAGTATTAGTCACAAATTCAAGGTAACATTCATGCAAAGAACAGTGACTATTCAGCAGATACATATTTTAATGTCTGTGTTCTCACCAGAAATCCAATTATTACACGTCTATATTTACCATACCTACACTAATATTTTATATATATATTTTAAGTGGTATTATGTTCTCTGCTTCTTATCACATCATCACCAAGTCAATAAGGCAAATCCTAAAAAAGTGAATTCCTAAAACCTGTGGACTATTAGAGTTGGAAAGAAGGTAAAATACTACTTATATATTGTTATGTTTTTCTATAATGTATGAGGAGATCAAGTCCCAGAGACCCACTTATTCAACAGAGCAAGGTAAAGATATGACTTGAATCAGAAATACCAGTTTTGTGTAACTTTGCACTACCATACTATTCAAAAATCTGTTTTTTTTTCCCCCCATGGGACTCTTGTAGTATGAAATACACCTTGAAATAATAGGACATCAGTCAGAGTTTAAAAAGTAATTTTTGGAAATGAAAAAAAAAAAAAAACTCTGCAAGATTAATGTACTAGAAAATAGGACTTGACCTGTACTCAGGGGAATTTAATCTTTTCTCTTGGGATGACTTGCTTTCCACCCTCCAGTTAGTTTGCCTTTTAAGCTAATTTTGTAGCTTCTGAGGTTACTATTTTCATTTTCCAATTTGTAAGCCCCTTTCCATTTTCCAGATCATTACCATTTAAGATGTTCTGATCATTCTTCTTAAGAATTCCTGAAGTAATTAAAAGAAGTCCTCCGGATGGGTCCAGGCCTTGGGCAGTACTCATCAAATGCTTCAGGACTGGTGCGAGGCTCAGAGCCTTATGTATACCCTCCGGTGCAGTGCCTCATAAGCCGTGCTCTCACTTATTCATATGACAGAGATTTATTAAACGCTGACAATGTCAAGCACTGTGTTCACCACTGGGTCAACCTCCCACTCAGAGAGAGGGAAACAACAATTACAACATGTCCTGATAAGTGCTGTGATAAAAGCATTCATGGGCTTTTGTGTGAAGCCCAACACGAAAGGGCCAGGCAAGAAAGGCCTCTCAGCAAAGCTGTATGACCTTCACAGGGCACATCAAGTGTGAACCTGGAAGAGGAGTGTTCAGGGACTGCATGATGTTGCCTATGACCAGGGAAAGGATGCTTCCTTCCTTTTTCCTTAAAATAGCAAACCTTCTTTATTTTACTTCCTAAATATATTCAAAACCTATCCACTTCTCTTACCTAATATGACCGCTGTTGTCCAGACCTCCACCATCTCTTAACCTGAATTATTTTCCATGGCATACTAATTGTTCTCTGTCCCCACTCTTGTTAAGTATAATTTATTCTCCTCTTAACAGCCAGGATTAGTGGTTAAAAAGCAAATCAGATCATGCTCAAACCCTTCATTAGCTATCCACTGAACTTAGAATAAAATTCATCTTCCTTGACATGACCTACCAGAAGCTATGATTTGGGCCTGTCCTCTTTTTTTCTTTTTTTTCCTGTTCAGTATGTTCAGAACAAATAATCTGTATTCTATTTCTAAAATACAATATATCCTTTCTTTCACACCATAGGGACTTTATACTTACTGTTTTCCTTGCCTGGAATGACTTTATCCTAAACATTTGCAGGACTGAGAACTTCTTACTTGTAGTATTTAAGTCTCATCACCTTCTCAACGAATCCTTCTCTAACAATTCCATCTAACCTTATCTGCTCAGATTATATCACATCACCGTCTTTTTGGATACAGTAATTGCCACTATGGAGATTCATTTATTAATTCATCTGCTTATTGCTTGTTTCACTGTGCTAGAATGCAAATCTTACTTATGTTGTTTTCCAACATTTCCTCAACGCCTAGAGAGTACACGGCATGTAGAAGGGAGGTCCTCAACAAGAATTTGCTGGATGAAATGTAGAAAAATGTAGTGGGCCAGCACTAGATAGAAAAGCCTGGAATATGTTGTAGTCACACTGATAAACAGGATGGACCTTCAATCAAAATGTGGTTCAGGTGTCAACACTGATGATGCCACACACACCAAATGGGTATGACTCACGCAGGGGTTTTCACTGTGGTTAGGATGTAGGGCTGGGGCAAGGATTCTCACATGTGGATAGCGGCTTACACAGATTGAATCTCATGTCAACCAAGGGAAGCAGCACCCAGGCTCTCTTACAAGCCTGACCAGATATAAGCAGAAGGAGAAGAGGGAGGGATGATGATTAATACTTATTAGAACTCCAGCACTAAAAACTGGAGCCCGACTCTATTATAGAAAGTCATCCCAAAGTGTTCAAACTCTATTAAAAGGTGTGCGTGGGAGATTCTTGAAGTATTTTACTCATGATGAGATTTATAGTTTAGAAGTATTGATCTGGCTCAATATTTGCAGAATCAAAATGAATAATGATTTCTGCACTGTGGAGAAAGCAACAGGAGCCTGACACAGAAGATCAAGAGAATATTTAGGTCATTGCAGTGATACAGGTAGAGCTGATGGGGGCTCCAAAATAGAGATTCTTGGAGGCTCTGAAAAGATAGTGCAGAGGCACAGAGAAAAACCTGAGAGACATGCAATTCGCGTGTGCTCAGTCGCTCAGCTGTGTCCAGCTCTTTGGATCCCATGGACTGTAGCCTGCCAGACTGCTCTGTCCATGGAGTTTTCTCGGCAAGAATACTGGAGTGGGTTGCCATTTCCTATTCCAGGAGATCTTCCCAACCCAGGGATCAGACCTATGTCTGTTGTGTCTCCTGCATTGGTACATGGATTCTTTCCCACTAGTGTCACCTGGGAGGCCCATCATGCAATCCTTAGTGGGAAAAAATTATATTACCAGCTTACATTTCTTCAGCATCATATCTGATTTGGATTCTGCCAAAGCAACCATAGCAGGTTTAATAAGTAGCATAAGATAAAAAGGTCCCTCACCATGGAAAAGATTGAACCTGTGGAACATTTTTGAAAACGGAGTCTAACAATTATAGGAGTGCATCGAGTAGATCGCATCAAGGAAGAGAAGTTATCATAGGGAAGTAACTCATAATTCAGGTGAATTTTTGAGCAGGCTCCAGATTACTTTTGAAAGTGATCGTTAGTGTCGGACTGATATTTGAGACGTTTAGATCTTATTTCAAGTTCTGCTTCCTATTGAACTCAAATCCTTAGAGTTCCCTTCCACTGGGACATGCTGAGCTGTTCTTACATTTACACTTGTATATAAGAAACTCTTAGAACCTTGACTCAAGCATTCCAAACGCTGCCTTGGAAAGTGGGCCCTATTGACTTGCTCACAATGCTATGCTCTGTCAAAGATGACAAGAAGAATAAAGTTTCAAAATTATTCTGCCTGCTAGTACTGTTGTGCTGTTAACATGTGACTTTATAGCTAAGCAGTATGTCTCTTAAGGACTTGGATTTTTACTTCTACTATTCAAATAAACTGTCTTCCCTTCTTCTGAATCATGCCTATAACACTCATGTCCCCCTGTTGCCAGAAATCTGTCAGGTGTTGTCAAGTTAGTTTTGTTGTCTCTGTCTGGTTAACGTAACTGAACTCCCAAGCGTGCCCTTAAAGACCTGTATAGCATTAACCCTCCCCTCAACCCCTTTGCTGAACTAGGTTTTTGTTTTTTTTTTCTGTAAAGCCATGCAGGAATTAGTAGGAAGACGTATGTAGCAAGGCAAAAGTCAGTTGGAAGGTATACGTAGCCAGTTTCACCTTCTTCTCATTAAGTGTATTTGCAGATATTTTATTTCACAGATTCATTAAATTTGCTCATTTTCACCAACAGAGACTGATAAAAGCCATTTCGCTATTTTTGTCTTTTTTGCTTTACCTTAAAATGAGTCAGCTGTATTATACCAGAAACTTCCAAACAATTTAGCTGAGAAAAGCTTTTGCTGAAGTTACCATAATCTCCATATTTTGAAAGATGAACACTACTAAGAAAACGCCATTTATTAAGCAGCTATCTCATTTCATAATTTTTTATTCATCAAAATTATATTTGTACTCTTGAAATGAGAGCTTGTAATGAGCTATGTGGGATCTTCTTGCTAGGTTTTTCAAAACACAAAAACTCAAATGTTATAAAGGAAAAGTATATCTATGATAGCAAAATATGTGTGTTTGTGTGCATAGAAAAAAAATAACAAAAAATCATATTACATATATTAAGCTAAAGAAAATTTGCAACACATGTAACAGAAATAATTATTACTGTGCAATATACAAGTAACTCATCCAAACTGATCAGAAAACTGACAAACCAATCAAGGGACAACTGATCAGTTCAGTTCAGTCGCTCAGTCGTGTCAGACTCTTTGCGACCCCATGGACTGCAGCACCCCAGGCCTCCCTGCCCATCACCAACTCCCAGAGCCTACTCAAACTCATGTCCATTGCGTTGGTGATGCCACCCAACCATCTCATCCTTTGTTGTCCCCTTCTCCTCCTGCCTTCAATCTTTCCCAGGATCAGGGTCTTTTCCAATAACTCAGTTCTTTGCATCAGGTGGCCAACGTATTGGAGTTTCAGCTTCAGCATCAGTCATTCAAATGAATATTTGGGACTTATTTCCTTTAGGATGGACTTATTGGATCTCCTTGCAGTCCAAGGGACTCTCAAGAGTCTTCTCCAACACCACAGTTCAAAAGCATCAATTCTTCGGCACTCAGCTTTCTTTATAGTCCAATTCTCACATCCATACATAACTACTGGAAAAGACATAGCTTTGACTATATGGACCTTAGTTGGTAATGTCTCTGCTTTTTAATATGCTGTCTAGGTTGGTCATAGCTTTTCTTCCAAGGAGCAAGTGTCTTTTAATTTCATGGCTGCAGTCACCATCTGCAGTGATTTTGGAGTCCCCCAAAATAAAATTTGTCACTGTTTCCATTGTTTCCTCATCTATTTGCCATGAAGTGATGGAGATACATTTGCAGTTCTCAAAAGAAAAATTTCAGTTGGCAATAAACATAATAACATATCCAAGTGGGAAAATCATCAGAATAAAGCAAGTAAACGATGAAATTATATTTCCACACTTAAAATGGAACACACTATCACATCTTTGAAGACATGAAAAAATGGCTATTCTTGTATGTATTTTGCTGCAACTTCTTTATAAATGGTATAGTAGTATTCATTAAAAATTAAAATATATATAAACTTTAACACAGAAATAACAGTCTTAGGACTCTGTCATATTGAAATAAAAGTACAAGTTGTCAAATCAAAGTACTAAGGGAAGTTTTAGTGGATCATTGTTTGAAAAGGAGGAAAAACTGGAAATAATCTGAGCAACATCAATAAATGAATGGTTAAATAAAAACAGATAATGAACGAGAACTTACTGTATAGCTCAGGGAACTCTGCTCCAGGCTCTGTGATGACTTAAATGGAAGGGAATCCAAAAAAAGAGGGCATGTATGAACACATATAGCGGATTCAGTCTGCTGTACAGTAGAAACATTGTAAAACAACTATACTCCAGTAACAATTAATTTTAAAAAGTGTAGTAGTTTATTGCTGAGAAAACTTATGCAGCTCCTTGAAATATAATGCTTTAGGGTTATAGTTACTGACTTTAAGGGATGGCCACAACACATTAAGAGAGAAAAATCAATTTTCAAAGTAACATGCAAAATATGATACTGTTTTGTCAAAAGAAATAATCCCCATGTGTCTCTATATAATTATATAATTTTCTGTGATGTGGAAGCAATGAAAATGGTGAAGGGGAAGATTTTGTTTTTTTACAACTTTATATCAGCAGTTTCAGTAAATAAAGCTTTGTGGTTGACTTTTTGGCTGTTGTTTTGTACCATGTGCAAGAAATTTAATAGGAAAGATACATTTAAGAAATAGTTCACAGAAAATTCTCTCTCCATTTCCGGGATTCTGAAGGGGTTATGAATATGTGAATAACTGGAGTAAATAATCTTGGGTCCCTTATCTTTCTAAAATTTAACTTTACATGACACTGGTTTAATACTAACCTCCCCAAACTCTAAAGATTGATGCCATCAGCTCATAGTTGCTTCATTATCTTTATGCAACCCTTCCATGCAGCTTGATTGAATATAAACTTTCCTCTAAATGTATATTTCCCTCAATTACCATTTGGTCTTTTTCTTCTAACATAAACTCTGAGATTATAGGTTTCAAGTAGAGGACATATTGATTCATCTAAACAGCACCAGCTTTTACAAGAAATGCAAGCACCCATCCACTTGGCTTCCACGGAAGCAGCAATTTCTGTACAATATCATCCTAACACATTTTTCACAGGGATAAACAGCAGACCCTGGCTAGGATGATAAGACCCTTCCTCCAGGTGTACATAGTATTTGAGCCACAGAGAATAGCAGAATAGTCTCTTTTCAGCGATAAAACTATAATATAAAATTTGTGAGTTGTCAAAAACCAGGTTTCCTACCATGTGAATAAAGCAAAACTGCAGGGAAAGAAAATGAAGCGAAATTCCCAGGAGTGGTAAAAGATGAAGAGAGGACTGCTGGTAATGGAGTCCCTAATTGTTTCTGAGTCCCAGCACTACCCTACGCAGTCAACTGATTATTCAGCTTTCCTTTGGGTTTGATATCACTTACAATTAAGAAGGGCTTCCTCAGTAGCTCAGCAGCAAAGAATCCACAATGCAAGAGACTCATAGGTCGCTGGTTTGATTCTCGGGTTGGCAAGATCCTCTGGAGGAGGGCATGGCAACCCACTCCAGTATTCTTGCCTGGAGAATCTCATAGACAGAGGGGCCTGGCAGGCCACAGCCCATAGGGTGACAAAGAGTCGGACACAACTGAAGCGACTGAGCAAGCAAGCACAATAAAGAAAGCCCTAGCAAATATGGATCACATGTTTTGTTACATTTGGAAAGTCCTGTAAAATCTAAGACAGAGTTTGATTCACAGAAGATAGCTATACCATTGGTATCTAGTCCATTAATCTGGATACTGACTCGATGGACATGAGTTTGAGCAAGCTCCGGGAGTTGGTGATGGACAGGGAAGCCTGGTGTGCTGCAGTCCATTGGGATGCAAAGAGTCGGACACAACTGAGCGACTCAACTGAACTTAAAACTGAGATGAGCAGGGAGAAAGGCAGAGTCCTGAAGACCTAATACCATCTGAGGAAAGAACCCAGGCAGTAGGCAGATTAAGCTCAATATGAAATTAAAAAGAACAGAAGGATTATGTAAAGCAGCCATAAAATAAAGAGAATAGGCAATGCAAAGAAGAAAATTATAGCAAGGAAACCTGATATTCCATATGAAAACAAAAAGAACGATGTTCAAAAGGCAATTATATAAGACTAAACTTCCCAGTAAGGTGGCCTAATTTAATGAAGCATAAAAACTCATAAAGAAGGCAAAGAGTTTTGAAAGTTAATTATAATTATGCCTTGGAGATATTGTGGTTTGGTTTCAGACAACCAAAATAAAGCAAACATCCCAATAAAGGAAGTCACAAGAGTTGTTTCATTTCCTAGCCAGTGCATATAAAAGTATGCTTACACTGTGCTATAGTCTATTAAGTGTGTAATAGTTATGTCTGAAAACAACATGCAAACCTTAATTTATAAATACTTTATTGTTAAAAATTTTAAACATCATCTGAGCCTTCACTGAGGGTCTTTTGCCTGGCGGAGGGTCTTGCCTCAGTGTTGATGGCTGCAGTTAATCAGGGTTGTGGTTGCAAAAGTTGGATGGCTGTGGAAATTTCTTAAAAATAAGAAAGGTGAAGGTTGCCCACATGGATTGACTCTTTCTTTTATTGAACAGTTAGAGGCCACCATAGGATTATTAACAGGCCTAAGTTCTATATCGTTGTGTCCTACGAATAGGGAGCCTGAGGAGAGGGCGATGGGGAGTGACCGGCCGGTGGAGCAGTCAAAGCACACAAAACGTTTATCAACCATGTTCATCGTCTTATGCAGGCATGGTTCTTGGTGCACCAGGACAGTAATATGCACATGAGAGATCACTGACCACAGATCACCATAACAACTAATAGGGAAAAAGTCTGAAAGACTGTGAAACTTACCAAAACGAGCCATGGAGACACAAGGTGAGAAAATGCAGCTTGAAAACTGGTATCGATGGACTTGCTTGATTCAGCACTGTCACACATCCTCAACTTGTAAAGATCACATAATCTGGGAAGCACAAGAAAGCAAAGTGCAATAAAATAAATTGTGCCTGTATAGTTGGTTTGATACAGTATATGCTGGGGTATACCTGGCTAGTTTTATAGATGCTGTTATTTGTCTGTTTAAAAAAAAAGTCCAACATTGTCCTCCTTTCTATCTGCAATGAGTGGAGATTAGTTGTATGTTTCCAAAGGGATCAAGAACCTTTCATTATATTCTCCAATAAATGTTTTTTCATATCCATTCAAAAATGTTGATTAAGCACCTACTCTGTGCCATATACTCTTCTAGGTATTACTTGCAAGATACTGCAGAATAAACCAAATTGAAGAGAACTTTCTTTCCTAAAGAAGCTTATCTTCTAGCAAATAGAGCTGAAAACAAGCACTAAGCATAATATGTGACTGAAGAGCCCAAAGCATTCAATGATTATCAGCATTTTTCTAAAAGGGAAAGTTGAGCAAAAAAAAGGAGAATCAGGAAAGCCAGGTCTGTGAAGGCCAAGGAAGATACAATTTTAAGAAAGTTCCTTAAAATAGGCCTCAGGGAGAGGTGGCATTTGAGGAATGATCTGAAGAAACTGAATTAGTGAGCTATGTAGATATTTAAGGGAAGACAGTTCCAGGCAGTATGTGTCCTGGGTCAGAGTTATACTCTTGAGTTTTTACAGAGAAGAGAATGACCAAGATGAAGAGAAAGAGGCATTGAAGTCAGAAGAGTAATAGATGGATAGAAAGCTATTACACACAATGACACACTTTGGTTGAAACAGGGAATCAATGCAGGACTTTTGAGCAGGGGAGTGGCAATATTTGACTCAGGATTTTAAAGAATTTCTTCAGCAGTCATGTGAACAGAGTATAAGGAACAAAGCAAAAATGAAGTGAGAGTACTTCGGAAGACAGATAATGATGACTCAAAGCCTAGTGGAAGCAGAGGAGAGACAGAAAAAACAGAGAAAGAGGAACACACAAATTCAGATAGATACACACATCTAGACTTTGGAAAAGAGGTCCTGATCAATATATAAATTTGAGAGTCGTGAGTATAGAGTCAATATAATTCTGAATGAAATCACGAAAAAGAGAGTACAGAGAAAAAAGAGGTAAGAAACAAGGTTTTATTCAAAGCAAGAAGATTGGGGGGAAAAAAAAGTTCAAAGAAGAGATTTCAAAAATAGAGGTTTTGCTGATGATAGACCACAAACTCCGGATGTCAGAGTGAAGATTCAGCAGTTTAGAGAGAGTGGAGAGTTAGGAGGAAAAAAGAGGGGACGCAGAGCATTAGAGTAAAAGGAACCAGGAGGTAAGGAATAACCAAGTTGTTTCAGGCTTCTTGAAATGATTGACATAAAGGATAAGGTTCATGATGATATCAGTACTGGTCAGTTGGGAGCATACAGCATGGTAAGTTGAGAGTATTGTGAAGTCAAGAGTTGTGAGTTTCTGGAATTTTTCTCTTGATCTTTTCCATTGGGGAAGCAGGCTTAGTCCCAGGCTGTGAGCTATTATTATGGAGGGCATAAATCTAAGAGACATTATCTAAGAGCATATATTTAGAAGGCACTAAAGTATCAAGGTGAAACAACATGGAATGATGAACTAGCTAAGCAGCCTCCAAATTGAGAGCAGGGTCATCTGACATTTCCTAAAACATTTCCTCCATTAATAGATAATACCAAAGTTTTATTAAGCTCTTTACACAGAGTCAGCATATACTGACTTCATCTCTGTGTATATCAGTTTCCCTCTTAGGAAAATGTCGTTTAAAATAGAGTCTACCACAAAGGGTTGTTGGGACGATTATGAACTGGTATTCACAAAGAAGCTAGCACAAAGTCAGACAATTTTTAAATATCTATAAATGTTATACTCTTGATATTATATATCCTGCCAAAATAGTTTTCAAATCTGCCACCTTCCAATTCTATATATTTCTACTGCTACTGCTTTAGTCCTGGTCGCCATCATCACTCGCCCTGAAGTGCTGTAGTTCACCTCTAAATTGGTCAGTACGCACACTCCCGTGGAGGCTCAGTGGTAAAGAATCTGCCTGCAATGCAGGAGGGGCATGTTCAACCCCTGGCTTGGGAAGATCCCCTGGAGAAGGAAATGGCAACCCACTCCAGTGTTTCTGCTTGGGAGATCCCATGGACAGAGGATCCTGGCGGGCTCCTGTCCACGGGGTTCCAAAAGACATGACTGAGTGACTAAACAGTAACAACAATATATAGTCTTTACAGAAATGTCTACTCAAATTACGGCCCATTTTGTGGCTGGTTTGTCTTTATGGGTGAGCTATAAATATCCTCATTATTCTGGATAAGTGTCCCTTATCAGATATATGATTTTCAAATATTTTCTCCCAATCAGCAGATTGTCTTTTCACTTCCTAAGTGCAATCCTTTGATGTAAATATACTCTATTTTTTTTTAATTTTTATGAAATCCAATTTGCCTATTTGCTCTCTTGTCACTTGTGCTTTTGATATGAGAATTAAGAGACTGTTGCCTACTTAAGGTTCTGAAGATGTATTCCTATGTTTTCTTCCAAGAGTTTTCTATTTTTAGCTCATACTTAGGTCTATAACCCATTTTAAATATTTTTTGAACAGAGAATAACATAGGGATCCAACTTTATCCTTCTGTATGTGACTATCCAGTTCTTTCTGGACTATTTGTTTTCAAAACAAACTTATTTCCCCATAACATGGTCTTGGCATCCTTGTCAAAAATCAATTGACCATAAACATCAAGATTTATTTCTGGACTCTGAAGTCTACTTCACTGATCTACATGTTTACCCTTATACAAGTACCACATTGTTTGAGTTCTATCACTTTTCAGTAAGTTTTCAAATTGTAAAGCGTAAGCCCTCAAATTGTTCTTTGCCAGATTTTTTTCTTTTCTTTTTTTTTTTTTTTTGCTATTCTAGGTCCCTTAAAATTCCATGTGAATCTTAGGATCAGCTCACTCATTTCTACATACAATCCAGATGGGATTTTTGCTATGAATTGCATTGAATCTGTAGGTCAATTTGGAGATTACATCATCTTAACAATACTAATTTTTCTTATCCATGAACACAGAATGTCTTTAATTTAGGTCATCTTTAGTTTCTTTCAACACTTTGTAGGTTTCAGACTATACATTTTGCATTTTTGTATGAAATTTATTTCTAAGTATTTATTCTTTTCAATGCTACTGTAAAGGGAATTAATTTTGTTTCTATGTTTATAGTTAGCATGCAAAATTGTAATTAATTTCTATATATTGAACCTGTATTTTCCAATCTTTCTGTACTCATTTATTAGTTCTAACAGACTTTTGTAGATTTCTTAGGAATCTCTACGTACAACTTCATGTCATCTGTGAACAAGGATAGCTTTACTTCTTTCTTTTTCTTTGAGATTTGTTTTATTTCATTTTCTTGCTAATTGCTCTGAATAGAATCTCCAGTGCAAGGATGATTACATGTGAGTGTACATCACTGTGTTGCTTCTGATTTTAGGGAGAAAATGCTCAGGCTTTTATTTCTTAGTATGATGCTGCTGCTGCTGCTAAGTCACTTCAGTCGTGTCCGACTCTGTGCGACCCCATAGATGGCAGCCCACCAGGCTCCCCCATCCCTGGGATTCTGATGCTAGCTGTGGTGTTTTGTAGTTATCCTTTTTCACATTGAAGAAATTTCCTTCTTTTCCTAGTTTATTGAGCTTTATATCATGAATTTTTTCAAATCTTTTTTCTGCATTTATTGATATAAGCATATGATTTTTATCTATTATTCTATTTATATACTGTATTACATTAATTAGTTTTCAGATGTTAAACTAACCTTTTACTCCCAGAATAAATTCCAGTTGGTTGTGGTATAAATTTTGGTTTATGTATGTTGCTTGGTTTAGTTTTCTATCATCTTTCAAAGGAGTTTTGCATCTATATTTAAAAGAGACATTGATCTGTAGTTTTCTTCTCTTGTGATGTCTTTGTCATGTTTTGATATCAAGGTAACACTGACCTTGATATTCTGTATCAATATCAAGAAAACAGAATATCTGCATTGATATTCTATATCAATGTATATTCTGCTGTTGTTGGATGGAATCTTCTATAAATATCAGTTAGGTGCAGTCAGGTTACAGTGTTTTATGAGCCTTTCATTTCCTTGCTAATCTTCGGGCTGCTTTGTTATATCCATTATTAAAAGCGTGGTATTCAAGTCTCTATCTATTATTTCATTTTCCCATGTTCAGTTTGGCTAAGGTTGAGTTAACTTTGTTGATTTTTTCCAAAAAAATATTGCTTTTCCTTTCAATTTTGTCTGATTTTGCTTCACCTTCACATATTTGGGGCTCTGTTGTTAGGGACATATATATTTACACTATTTGCAAACCATTGGATGTTTTCCTCTAGTTCTCTGAACATATTCGTAATAGCTGGTTTAAAGCCTTTGTAGTAAGCCTAATATCTGGACTCCCTCAGGGACAATTTCTATTGTTTTTTCCCCTTGTGTATAAGCCACACTTCTCTGTTTCTTTGCATGTTTTCTAACATTTTTATTTTTAAAACTGGACATTAAAAATACTTTGGCATATAAATAATCACACTGTGGCGACTCTGAAAATCAGAACCCCCATACCCTGTAGGGTTTTTGTGTTGCCGCTGCTTTTGTTACTGTTTGTTTAGCGAATTACTTTATCTAATTCTGCAAAGTCTGTATTCCTTGCTATGTCTGAATACTGATTAAAATCTCTCCTTAATTATCTCAGTGGTCAGCTAACGACTAGACAGAGATTTTCTTTAAATGCCTTGAACCAAGCAGTCTCTCACTCTTTGCTATGGGGCTCTGATTGTGTGGTAGGGGGCATCCTCAACCCCTCAAGTGTACAAATCTGTCTCGGCCTTTGCTTCCTGCTTGTACAGATCTTTAAGGTCAGCAGAGGTGAAAGGACTTTCTTAGGTCTTTTTGGGTGTGTGCACTGCCCTGTACATGTGCACGGCCTTCTAAATCCCCAGGAATATGTCAGAGCTTTCCAAAGCCCCCCATAGACATGTTATACACCAGGTGTGTTTTTTTTTTTTTTTTTTTTTGGTCAGTCTCTTGTTTCCCCTCAGTTGGCAAAACTGCCTTAGGCGGTTGTGGTGTTAAACAAATGTCAGTGATTATCAGCAGATGCCCTGAAAAAGGGAGCTTTTCCCACTGAGTGATCACTGAGTCAGATCAAAAAAAAAAAAAAAAAAAACAAGC
This sequence comes from Okapia johnstoni, assembly GCA_024291935.2. Taxonomy (NCBI): domain Eukaryota; kingdom Metazoa; phylum Chordata; class Mammalia; order Artiodactyla; family Giraffidae; genus Okapia; species Okapia johnstoni. The sequence goes on along the minus strand of CM044325.1, from coordinate 7,946,319 downwards.
TCCGTGAATCACTTTTTCCAGGGAGCTGCCAGGCAGGTCAAATAGTGACAAGTCTCTGAGGATAAGGCTTTTTGAGAGGCTCCATAACCTTTGCACGCCTTCCAAGGGCTGTTAGCCTTCTGGATTTCATAGCTACCATGTTTGCAAGGCTGCCACTTTTCAAAGCTATCAGAGAGCTGGAGAGTGGGAGACAGGAAAGAGGCAAGTTAAAACACACCAACTCATTGTTCATATTGAGTTTCAACTATTTTTCTTAACAAAACAGTCCTTAAATTTTTGCAAACCTTTGGTTAGAAGTTGTCTAAGTTCGAGTTCTGAATTCAATAGCTGATTTTCAGGTAAAATCCCCAAAGCCACTACAAAGCCCCCCCAATAAAGGTCTCAAACTTCATGTTGTTGAATTTTAAGATCCACGATGGCAGAGATTTAATCTGGTTCAGAGGCAAATGTTCAATAAACATTTGTTCAAAATAATGAATGAATAAATAGAATAGAATATAAATGCATGGTGCAAATACCTGACCACAAAAGAGGTTCTATTTTGGGGAAAGGTGATAGAGGAAAGGGATAAGCAACCTCACTCTAAGGCAGCTCTGAAGCTTCACGCACACGTTACTGCTTCAGCAAGTGCAGCTCCTCAAAAATACCTATGTTGAAATTAAAGAGGATTATAGTCTTACGATGAAAATCTTTAAGTCTCTCATTTTCTAAATGAACATACCCACTCCAGGGAAGCAAGGAACTTTTTCAAGAGTTGTCAGACTGCAAATTACACAAGGAAAAAAATTTTAAATACCCATGCCCAGATGACAGCTCCAGAAACTGTCATAATTTGCCCTTCACGTGGCCCAAGAGCATGGGTGCTCTTGAAAAGCTCACTAAAATTCTCCCAATGTGCAGCCGAGTTTGAGAACCATTATAGGTAAAAAGTATCTTGTATCAGGTTTGTTCTTGTCAACCTTCCTTCCATTCAAGGTGCTCCAGTCCTCACAGCGAGGAATGTAATAAGATCTGGGGACAATGTGATAAACAACCACCTTAGGAAGATTGGAAGATAAGCCACCTGGGTGTCCCTCAACCCAAAAGACTAAAGCAAAGGTACTCTTCCCGTTGGAAGTAACAGAAAAAGCTTGTCACTGGGGCAAGAGACGACCTGTTTTCTGCTAATAAACTCTAAAGTGGCTTTTGTGACTGCCTTGATTAATTGGTGACGATGAAATAACCAGTGCTCAGGGATACATGAGACCGCAAAGGATTGTAAGTGACAATCTCCTGTTAAAATTCATCGGCCCCTGCAAAGCGCCGTGATTAATGAAGTCGCTGTGCCTGCCTGGGCTCCGAGGAGGTGGGGCCACTGTGGGAAGGAAGGGAAAACAAATTTGCAAGGATGCTCTCGCTAAAGAGGTTCGGCACCCGGTTGCATTTAATCTATCCACTGTTCCATTACGCCAGGACCTTCTCCCTCTGATTGTTCAGTGGCGCTGCCATTAATCACAGATACTGTAAAGAGAGGCGCGTAGGGAGGAGGGAGGGGACAGAGCTCTCCTGGGCTCGGAGCGCGGGAGGATGATGCGTAAGCAGGGGGTCCAGGCGGGTACCGCTGTGTCATGACCAACCAGAGGAACTTAAAACAGGACCCACAGAGCTGAGCCTCAGCGGGCCACAGCTGGACGCTCCCCGCCCGCCGCGGCCTCTGCGGAGGTTCTTGGTGCAACATCGCCATCTACAGCCAACCTAGCGGACTGCTCCGAGGGAGTCGCTGGGCGCCAGGGAAGGCGCCGACTTCACATCACTTGCAAATCCCGTGGCTTTAGCAGATGCCCGCGCTGGCCGGGGAGGCAGGACGACACCGGCTTCCATGACACAGGACTCCCTGCCTTACCTGGTGTTCGGCCCGGACAGCGTCTTCACCTGACAAGGGTCAGCTACTGCCAATGGAAATATGCCATGAAGTACAGGTTCCCATAAAATCAACAGAAGGTCCTCTTTTGTCCCTAGAGAAAAAACAGCAGCCTGTCCTCACATTCGCCGTCTACCCGGTTAGAGGAGGCTGCTGCACTGTGTTGGACCTTTCTTTGAAACCAGTCTTCAAAGTTTTCAAAGTCACTGTTAAAATCTCTTTATGTTGCTATATTCAATGTAAGGACATCTCAGTTTTAAGTTTACAGAGTCATAGTCTCCAAGTCGCATTATACTTAACACCTGAATACTTTCTAATATGTGATGAATAATAACTCAGTATTTGAACAGCCCTAGATTCTAGTATGTCAGGAATAGAATGGTCTATTTGGAATTTCTGTTACTCAACAAATTCCTAACGTGTACTAAGAGTTTACGGACATCATCTCATTTAATACACATAAAATCTAAGTAATAGAGAAATTCCCAACTAATAGATGAGAATAATTTAGATGAGAGGTTTTCAAAAATATCTAGGTAGCGCCCCCAAGGTCCCACAGTTACAAATTTCCTTCAATCAATAATATAATGTCATCCTCCCAGGCTCCATGAACACTGCTATTCCTCTGTGAAGACAATGGGGCTAATATACCAGCAAAGGATGTCATCCCAGCTCTGCTAGTATAAGCTGTGTGACTTTGAACCAGTCACTTGACCTCTCTGAGCCTTCCTTATTTTTTCCTGTACACTGATATGGTTGGGTGAATGAATTAGCTTTGGGATACTAGAATAGAAGTGGAACATCTTTTTTTTAAGATACTGAAAATTGGAAGTGATTCAGTGAGTAAAAGTAGCCAAATACAACTGGACTATTAAACTGTTTATGACAATACAAGTCACTGGTCATCCTTGGACACCTCCAAGCCACTTCTCTGCTTTGGGCAGGAGGTCAATTATTGACAAGAGGAAGCATCTTTCCATCCTTGCCTCTGACATGAAGTATGGGAAATGGCTTTGAATTTGATGGCCAGAAGAGCCTGTCTGCCTTCCTGCTTTGTAGCATTCAGAGAAAGCTAACCTGCACAAATGCATGTTGGCAGCACGGGGCCCACCTCTGAGCCCACTTCAGAGGACTACACATCAGAACAAGATGTGGGGAACAGCGACTCCCTGGAAATGTTTAAACAAAGGAAAAAGTATATTCTAAGAATCCAAAGTTTGTTTTTTTTTTTTACAATCTTTTTAATAAAGCCACCTTGGGATAGGACATGGTTGACAGCATTTCCCCAGACAGAATGTTAAATATTGCATTCAAACCAGAAAATGACTCATTGATTTGTGCTGGAAAAAGATAAATGTCTATTTGAATCTGTTCTATTCCAGTGCGGGCTTTATCGTTTTTAGTCAAATGGTCTGAGCCAGCCTCCCTGATGAAGCAACAGAGCACGTAAACACAGCAAGCACGAGGCAGGGACCAGCCCTTGCCAACCACACGCAGCAGCCCAGAAGGCCACCCACAGCCACTCCAAGCAGGGTACGCACACCAGCTTAACGAGGTTGTCTTCACCACCCTAGCGCAGCGGCAGACACATGGCCCAGGAGGAAACAGAGGTGGCAAATGAAAACTCCGGCGAAGCATGGAGCGGCAGCAATAGCTTATCATTCCCTGAGCCATGAAAGTCACTACCCGTTCGGCTTTGGCGGAAGACAGTTTTCATAACGACAGGTGACTGCCATCTGTAAGACCCTGCCAGACCACATATGCCTAATAATGGCCTCTCATTTTTACCTAGTGTTTTATAGCTCGCAGAGGGCCACCGCATGCCCAGTCTCATTTGATTCTCTTAACAACCCTATTAAACAGGTGGTGCAGGTACGGACTGCAATGGCCGCATTTTGTTTCCCAGAGAGATGCTGTCAAGGAGTACTGTGTGTATGAGCTGGTTCGGCGAGCACGTATGGAGGGTCAGGTCGGTTCTAGGGGCTGGGGGGAGATGGAGGAGCACAGGGAAGGAAGGAGAGAAAGTGGAGGTGAGTCAAATACGGCCTCCGTGTCAATGTTTTCAAGGAGTTAATAAATCTCCAGAGGAGGCAGATGGGTAAACAGATAACTCTAATTGGATCTGGACAGAACTGAGAGGGAGGTATGCATAACCCTCCAGGGAAATGCAAGGGAGGAGTGATGTGGTTATGATGAGTTTTCTGAATGATAAAAGGAGTTTGGGTATATTTTTCACTCTGATTCTTAGGGGAAAATGTTTCAGTTATGAAACAACAGGCACTCTGAGTTTCAGACTAGTTAACAAGCTTATAAAATATCTTATTGTTGTTTATTTTCTTGAGACTAACAACAAAACCTCCAGGTAAGATGAGCAGGCACTTTTATCCTTATTTTACGGAGGGAGGCTTACCGAGGTCTAATGGCTTGTGTGAGGCAATAGGTCAGGAATTCTAATTTACTAGGGAACTGCTTGATCTCAGTTTGAATCTGGATTCTAATCCAGTGTTTCTCAAAATTAATGAATCTAAAAACCACTTGGGGATCTTGTTCAATTATAGATTCAGGTTTATTCAGTCTGAAGTGGGGTCTGAAAGTCACCGTTTCTAACAAGCTGCCTGACGACACAGATGCTGCTGGTTCACGGACCTGGCTTTGAGTAACAAGGATCCAGAGTGATGTCCTTGCCCGAGATGTGTGCATTATATGGTGGGGGGTTTGGGAGGCGGGGAGTGCGGGAATCCATACACAGACGCTAGCAATGGTGAATTCGTTTATCATAAACTAGAGGGGAAAATAGTAGAAAATTGGGGGAAAATCAACCTTAAAATTTAAGGACAGGACCAGGGTTTTGAAGACCTAACTTAGCAGAAGGGACTTTACACAAAGCCAGTAGTATGAAACCTGGAGTTCTCAATTCTCCAGGGGTCCAAGAAAGCAGCAGGAAAGGTCTTTGAATTATTTTAGATATTAAAAAAAATAACTATAAGAAATTGAATATTTATATGATAAGGCTTCATTTACCAACGAAAACCCAGACTCATTAAAAAAAGATTTATGACTCCTTTGTTCCTACCATTGGCTTAACTTTACTGTCCGTGCTGTCTGCTCATACACACACACACACACACACACACACACATATATATACATATATATGATTAAGGACAGGAAAACAAATTAAGTATCAATAATGCAGTTCAAGTAGTAGATGGAAATTAAGAGGAGGAATACTTGGTAGTGAAAATGTTGGGAACTAATTCAAACCCCTTATTTCATGGAGTTGTTTTTATTTGTTGCTTTGTTTGATCTTTTGTGGGGTTTGTGCACTGGTTTTGCATTAAGAAAGAGTTATTCACTCAGTTGTGTCCAACTCCTTGCAAACCCATGAACTGTATAGCCCGTCAGGCTCCTCTGTCCATGGGACTCTCCAGGCAAGAATACTGGAGTGGGTTGCCATTCCCTTCTCCAGGGCATCTTCCTGACCCAGGGATCAAACCCAGGTCTCCTGCATTGCAGGCGGATTCTTTACCATCTGAGCCACCAGGGAACCCCAGTTTTGCATTAGATGAGTTCCATAAATATTAAGTAACTAAGCAAAGACTTAAGAGTAAGCAAAAAGAAGAACCAGAATCAGATCCCAATTGTTTTGACTTCAAGTTAACAATAGGTACCATTTATGAACAGCCTATAATGTGCCAGGCACCTGCATTAATTATCACATTAAATCATCAAATTAACTGCGAGAAAGTAACTTAAATCACCATTTTATTTTATATGTATTTTTTATATCACCATTTTATAGGCAAAGAATCTGAATGTCAGAGACAAGCAGTAACTTGCCCAGGAAAACACAGCAAGTAAAATCTTTATCCAGAAATAGAGCTGAATTCTCTGCCCCAAAGGCCAGTCTCATCATTGAAATCCCAGTTTCAATTCTCTCAAGTTGCTGTTCAGATTCCAGGATCATCATACTGGGTATTTGAGCTCTGAGGAGAAGTTACTGGTCTATTTATTTGAACCTGGCCTCTTTCCAAAACTGTCTGTGAGATCTAGAGGAAACGTGAACAGTCACCCAGAGTCCCACCCATAACAGTGTTCCCCTCAGCAGCAGATCAGTGTGTTGCCATTTCTCTAAAAAACTCTGAAACTTTCACTTCTACAGACACACAAAAAGAGGGGCATGTATCGCGGAAAGAGATTGCTGAGACTGCCAACTGAATTTTCTTTTACCCTATGGGTACAGCAGAATAAACAGAAGTTTAGGAATCAAATAAATCCAGATTTTCATCCAACTCCCCATGCATTGTACTGACTTGTGATCGCTGACAGATCACTGGTCTCTCTGAGCCATTTTTATCATCTGATAAAAGAGAAATAATAGCACCTGCTTCACTGGATGGTGGTGAGGATTAAATAACCTTGCGTAGGTAAAGCCTCTGGCATAGGGCAAGAACTAAACAAATGTGTCAGTAGCCCTTATTTGATGAGCTAGCAACCACCTTAGAAGACACAATTTAATTCTGGCGTGTCTTAGCCAGGTATGGGCTGCAAACAGAAGCTGCCCTCTTGGCTTGAGATGATCCAGCATGAAAAACCTGAGCATTTGTTTATCCAACTTTATTTCGGACATATTCCAAAATACTATGCTGGGTGACCATAGGTTTATGACAGAATCCATTTTGAAAATAAATGTCACTTGGCAAAGACCACTAATGTGACCAGGGTGGAATCACAGTGACCAGCCTGAGGATAATGTCCATTCTTCAGCTTAAGTATCAGACTCTTGTTGTTTAGTCTCTCAGTCTGTCCAACTCTGCAACCCCATGGACTGCAGCCACCATGCTCCTCTGTCCACGGGATTCTTCAGGCAAGAATACTGGAGTGGGTCGCCATTTCCTTCTCCAAAGGATCTTCCAGACCCAGGGCTCGAACCCACGTCTCCTCCAGTGGGAGGCAGGTTTTTTTACCACTGAGCCACTTGGGAAGCCAAAGTATCAGACTGGATATCCTAATTTGGACTTCATTTTTAATCTCTTTCTATTGCCAACTAAAAATTGTCACTGGACATCAGCCTCTGTAAGAATGAAGTCACTAATCACTGCAGTTCCTGACTTTCAACACACCCTGAAAGAGTTGAAGGAGGAGATCAGGAATGAGGCACTCTGTGCTCCGGGAAAATTGGGCAGAATGGACCTTCAGAGAATTAGATATTTTCTAAAGAGGATTTTATGAACCCAATTGCTTGCATCTTCTCATATCTACAAAAGTACTAAAAATCATTGATGGGGACATCTCTTCCTCATGACTAGCAGCGACCTTCTTGTGACTAGGAGAAAACCTCTACCAAAATGTGTGCTTGACTGCCCATGTCCCCCTTCACCAAAATCACATATATACGGACCTTCCCTTCAGAGCAGTTCCTCAGAGCTTTCTGAGAGGCTCTCTCCTGGGCTAGAGCCCATATTTTGCCCCAAATGAAATTTAATTCACAACTCCCACATTGTGCTTTTTTCTCAGTTGACACTATCAGGTTTACAAGGTGAAGCCCCCCGCCTTCGTCCATCCCAATCATGTTTTGGTTACCTCACTCAATTTGAAAAAAAAAAAAGCAGTTTTCCCAACTAGCAATCCAAACAAAGGAAGCCAACAGGAACAGAAGAACCCTGTGGTGCCAAACTGGTTATACCGTGACATCTTGGAAAGGAACGTGGCCGGTGGGGAAACACAGCAATGCAACCCTGTTTTACCTGCCTTTGAAAAGAAAATGACGGCTTTGTTCAGGGAACTAAAACAAAACCATTTTCAAAGACTCCTGGTGCTCAGTGAAACCAACTGATGCCTGATTCTTTGGCTCTACTCAGATTCTCCTTGCACAGCCAGCACCAGACCTCCCATATTCAAACAGACTGATGAATACTGATTGTTAACACCACCAGTGAAGCACTCCTTAGTCGGCTCTAGGGAACACATGCGTGTAGAATGAATTTTGCACGTTGAGTCAAGTCAGCCCCGGCTAGATCCCTTCTGCTGCCAAGGCAAGCCCAGCGAGGCAGCCTGGACCCCAGCAAAGGGCAATCTGCTACCCAGGGCGGCCACAGCTTTCTGAGAATCCCCTGCACTTCCTAACACATGGGTTACTCTACCGAGTCAGAAAGGGAACTACAGGTTAGACCTGAGTAAAAAGATATTTGGGGTTGAAGTGGATGGAGTGAGTGTTAGCCGCTCAGTCATGTCCGACTGTTTGTGACCCCATGGACTGTAGTCCGCCAGCCTCCTCTGTCCATGGGATTCTCCAGACAAGAATACTGAAGTGGGTTGCCATGCCCTTCTCCAGAAGATCTTCCCAACACAGGGATTGAACCTGGGTCTCCCACACTGCAGGCAGATTCTTTACCTTCTGAGCCACCAAGGAAGCCGGATGAACAGTAGAGAATTTAGGAGTCCCTTCTCAAGGCTGTGAAAAACTGAGAAGTTCGCCGTGACTTGACTTAGCTCGCTTCTCCAGCCCCGTGACCGCACTTTCCTGCCCTTGAAGCTCCAGCTGATTGAATTCTCAGTTCCTTAAACTAGCCATGTCTGCTCTCACGCTCCATGTCTGCTCAAAAACGTGTCCTCCAAATACATCCCCTTTTAGAAGCACTTATCCCAGTGTATTGCAAATGCCTGTTTTCTAACCTCTCTTCTCCTTGATACAGTGAGTTCTTTGAGCCTGATGGGCTGGATCTTTTTCATTCTTGTGCCTTCTTATTAATATTTTGACTGAATACTAAATGTCTGAGTGAACGAATAAAAGAATCAGAAAAGGTTGTTTCCAGCCCTATCACTGGTAGGCTCTTGAAAACATATTAAGCCATACCATTTAATGAGTTCTCACTTGTGCTGGTAACAAGCTAAGTGCTTTATGCACAATGTTCCTTTTCATCTTCACAATACCACTGTGAGATAGTCAAAATTATTAGCCTCATTTCAGTAGGAAAAAAATAATAATTAGAGGGTCGGGAAACAGAGAACCCTATACAAGTTCATATGTTTAGAGAGCAACAGTCAGGATTTGCATCACGATGTGTTGTCTCCCTGTAATAGTCAAGGTTTGAACAAATGCTGGGGACACTTCAGGTATAGAATATTTAAGTTCCTCTTGGCAGAGGAACCAGAGATCAAATTGCCAATATCCGCTGGATCATTGAAAAAGCAAGAGAGTTCCAGAAAAACATCTATTTCTGCTTTATTGACTATGCCAAAGCCTTTGACTGTGTGGATCACAATAAACTGTGGAAAATTCTGAAAGAGATGGGGATACCAGACCATCTGACCTGTCTCTTGAGAAACTTATATGCAGGTCAGGAAGCAACAGTTAGAACTGGACATGGAACAACAGACTGGTTCCAAATAGGAAAAGGAGTACATCAAGGCTGTATATTGTCACTCCGCTTATTCAACTTATATGCAGAGTACATCACGAGAAACGCTGGGCTGGAAGAAACACAAGCTGGAATCAAGATTGCCGGGAGAAATATCAATAACCTCAGATATGCAGATGACACCACTCTTATGGCAGAAAGTGAAGAATAACTAAAGAGCCTCTTGATGAAAGTGAAAGAGGAAAGTGAAAAAGTTGGCTTAAAGCTCAACGTTCAGAAAACTAAGATCATGGCATCTGGTCCCATCACTTCATGGGAAATAGATGGGGAAATAGTGGAAACAGTGTCAGACTTTATTTTTTGGGGCTCCAAAATCACTGCTGATGGTGATTGCAGCCATGAAATTAAAAGATGCTTACTCCTTGGAAGGAAGGTTGTGGCCAACATAGATAGCATATTTAAAAGCAGAGACATTACTTTGCCAACAAAAGTCCGTCTAGTCAAGGCTATGGTTTTTCCAGTGGTCATGTATGGATGTGAGAGTTGGACGGTGAATAAAGCTGAGTGCCACAGAACTGATGCTTTTGAACTGTGGTGTTGGAGAAGACTCTTGACAGTCCCTTGGACTGCAAGGAGATCCAATCAATCTATCCTAAAGGAGATCAATACTGGGTGTTCATTGGAAGGACTGATGTTGAAGCTGAAACTCCAATACTTTGGCCACCTCATGGGAAGAGCTGACTCATTGGAAAAGACCCTAATGCTGGGTAGGATTGGGGGCAGGAGGAGAAGGGGATGACAGAGGATGAGATGGTTGGATGGCATCACTGACTTGATGGACATGGGTTTGGGTAGACTCCAGGAGTTGGTGATGGACAGAGAGGCCTGGCATGCTGCAATTCATGGGGTTGCAAAGAGTCGGACACGACTGAGCGACTGAACTGAACTGAACTTGAAATATTTATTTTTCATTCATTCATTCATCTACCAATTTTCACATGTATTTGGTATTTATTTAGAAACTACTTTAAATGGGGTCTGTGTAAGGCTTCCCAGGTGGCACTAGTGGTAAAGAACTCACCTGTCAGTGCAGGAGACATAAGAGACGCGAGTTTGATTGCTGGGTCTAGAAGATCCCCTGGAGGAGGGCATGGCAACCCACTGCAGTATTCTTGCCTGGAGAATATCATGGACAGAGGAGCCTGGTGGGCTGCAATCCATAGGGTCACACGAACTGGACGCGACTGAAGCAACTTAGTGCACAGGAGCGTGAGGCTCCATGAGGATCCCAAAATGAACAATACCCCTTCTTTTCAAAGAGCTTGCTATTTAAATGGAAAGATGACAACTCAGCTGCACTAGAAGTTAAATCCCTCAAAAGCTATGACATGTAATAGAAATTAAAGCAGAAAAAAATCTCGATCACAGCAGTTTTTAAACAGACCGTTTTGTCTCTTTCCATTGCCCAAATAGTACCCCACCTGCTCCCCCAGCAGGAATCCAAGAAGAAGCACCTCTTTTACTTAATCAATTAAAATGCATTTTGATCAAGGTACTGCCTGTTGTCAGGGAGGAGGAAACTTTCCCCTCTACCCCTCTTAAATTCTTCTGGCTTGGACTAACAATAAAATTAACATAAGACAGATTAAGAGAAAAAAATGAAACAAATTTTAATTTGTATGCAATTTGTCTCATAGAAATAGGACCTAAGAAGTAATCAAAGCAAACAGCTCTTTTTTTGGATTGAGAAGCAATACATTTGCAAGAAATTAACAGGAAAAAGAAACTTGGATTTTGGGTGCTCAATTAATGATGACTCTACACTGCAATGGCAACCCACTCCAGTATTCTTGCCCGGAGAATCCCAGGGACAGAGGAGCCTGGTGGGCTGCCGTCTATGGGGTCACACAGCGTTGGACACGACTGAAGCGACATAGCAGGAGCAGCAGCTATACAGAGTTTGGGGTTGGGGTGGTAAATTAAAGAAGAAACAAGATCTGTTTATATAGGCTTTGAGGACTGAATTCCCTGCCTCTGTCACTAAAAGTCCTTACTTCTCTAGATTCAGGTAGTGCACCTTTCACAAGGGAGATTTATCTCCCGCCATCAGCGAGGGTCAGAATATACCTTATTTATTGGCCATTTCTTACATAAGTTTATGTAACTTTAATTCAGAATAATCAATATACCACTGTGGTATATTCCAGGGCAGTCTACTCTGAGCCCCCAAAGATCCAGTGACTTCTCATTATTAAGCAAAAACTCTGAACTCATGAAGAAGCTGTAATCTGGTCCCACCTACATCTCCAGGTTTATCTCCTTCCTCTCTTTTCCAAGCCCTGACTGGTTGTTGCCATTTTAAGCATCTACCCTGTGCCCTCCTGCTTCTGCATTTTTGCTCCAGTTACTTCCACTGGGCTGAGATTTATTCTTTGCATTTAGGCTTTTCTGCCACCTGCACAATTTCTCCTGGATTCTCTTAAAACATTTTTCTTCATAAAGATATCTCCTTCTTCATACAACCTTGTCAGAAAATATTGTATTATCCTAGGTTGGAATTAGCTGTTTACATCTCAGAGTCCTGTTCTAGACTACGAACATCTTAATAACCACAATAGCTTCTCATCCATCTTTACATCCTCAGTGTCTAACACAATGGCATGTGCTGCATACTCGGTGAACGTCTGCTTAAACGGACGAACTGACCGGTCTTGTGTAACATTTACTTGTTCAGACATCCTATTTTCCATTCAGTTTGGAAACGCTGTGAGAGCTGAGACCATATGTATATTTTTGCATCTTTCTCTTTCACCTCACCATAGCTTCCAGTACAGCCTTTGTATACAGAAGGTAACCAGGAAATTTTTTTTGATGAATGGAAAAACTGTCCATCTTATGAGAGGAGTGATTTTGTCTAGTTTACTCATCGCTGTGTTTCTTTGTGTCTACACATGGTAGAGAGTCAATAAGTGACTGTAAAGTACATGGATTGTTGTCGTTTAGTCGATAAGACATGTTTGACTCCTTTGCAGCCCCGTGGACTATAGCCTGCCTCTGTCCAAGGGATTTTCCAGGCAAGAATAAGTGGGTTGACATTTCCTTTTCCAAGGGATCTTCCTGACCCAGGGATTGAACCTGCGTTGGCAGATGGATTCTTTATCACTGAGCCACCAGGGAACCAATTCCCAAATGTCTAGCCAGGGAATGAAATAGACATACTATTTGCCTGACCTGCCCTATTCTTCTGGCTATTTCCCCACTCCACATATGGAAACTTCAGAAGTACACCTTTTACAAAATGTGTGACTTTCCCCTAACTGGAGTTGATGAGTCCAAGGAAAAGAAACCATAATCAAACTGCTAATTCTAGCTCTTTCTTAGAATTTTTGGATTTACAATACAATGAATGAAGTTGATTAACTAGAGTTGTTAGATGAACAAATTAAGGCAGGAGATAGTCATGATGACCCCAGGTTTTTTAGTGCAACTGTCCCTTACGTTAAGTTGAAAATTTGTTCTTTCCGTGATGCAGTTGTACTGTATGATATCTGGGAAAACAAACATCTAATGCTTTTTTTTTTCTCAAACTGTTCAAGGTGGAGTTTTGTCACTTACTTCCAAAAGAGCCTTAATGATTGCAGAGATCATTCTGATAAAAGACGCAGGTGATGTTAGAGCCTGAGGAATAAAGAAGGATGAGTAATGGAATTCTCCAGGCAAGAACACTGGAGTGTGTAGCCATTCCCTTCTCCAGAGGATCTTCCAGACCCAAGGATTGAACCCACATCTCCCATATTGCAGGCAGATTCTTTACTGTCTGAGCCAGCAGGGACGCCCCAACACTAAACTATAGAACTGCAAACATTTACCAAGGACTTCTCTGAAACAGGAGCTTCCCTCATTGCTCAGTTGGTAAAGAATCCGCTTGCAGTACAGGAGACCCCAGTTCAATTCCTGGGTTGGGAAGATCTGCTGGAGAAGGGAGAGGCCACCCACTCCAGTATTCTTGGGCTTCCCTTATGGCTCAACAGGTCAAGGATCCACCTGCAATGGCAGAGACCTGGGTTCGATCCCCAGGTTAGGAAAATCTCCTGGAGGAGGGAAAGGCTACCCACTCCAGTATTCTGGCCTGGAGAATTTCATGGACTGTTTAGTCCCTGGGGTTGCAAAGAGTCAGACATGATTGAGTGATTTTCACTTTTCCAAAACAAGGAGACTCACACAATCACGAAAGCCACTGAGAGGCTGTATGATAAAATAAGACACTGTGTGATAGTTTTATTTAAAAAATTTCTAAGCAATAGAGAAAGGAAGCCAGGCCAGAAAACATCAACGGTATTCAATGAGAAATGAGCAGCAGCCCAGCTGGATTTGGAATGACAGAGATGAAGGTAGAGGATAACAATGGGAACTTGGCTAAGAGCCTAATTTGTCACTAAGAAATTCCTTCCTTCCTTCCTGTCTTCCATACGCACACACACACACACACACACACACACACACACACACAATATCTATTATATGCCAGGCATACTGTGTGTGCATACAAAGTCACTTCAGTCATGTCCAGCTCTTTGTGACCCTGTGGACCAGAGCCCTCCAGGCTCCTCTGTCCATGGAATTCTCCAGGCAGGAATAGTGGAGTATTCTTTCCAATACATTGGAAATCTTGCCTTACTCAATAACCAGAATGAGTAGTATATTCTCTCTGCTCCAGAAGCAGCAGGGAAGGAGAGTGTAATTTCATTAGCCCTAAATATTTTCTTCCTAGTGAGGCTATATTCTAATGCTCAGGCAGCAGATTCAGTATAGGAAGCATAAAATCAGTGTTAATGAGGCAAAGAGTCAAGAGGGACGGGGTTAAATTGGAGTTGACACTGGGCTGCCATATTGAGAGGCAAGAGGGAGTGGTGAAGACTGTGTCCAAGCAGATAGTACAGGGCCTATATACATGTACAGCACTCTTCGGTTCCAAAAAATTGTTGTCATGCAGGAACACAGCCTCAAAGTTTCTAGATCTTTCTTATTGCCAAGCGGATACAGATTGTGTGGATGTAAGAAATTTCCTGACACTAACTTAACACTCCATTTCATGAATGTCAGTCTTTAAGTTAAACAAAATACTTCTGAAAGTCAGAAACATATCGGAGTCCTATAGCTTGTGATGTTTGCATTAAAATTTAGATGACAGACATGCTAAAAATGTATCTCAATCATCTGTCATGAATCTCTCCCTTCTTAGTTTGAATCAAACTTCAGAGTTAATTGGTATGTGGTATAGTGACTTTTTTTCTAAAGGAAAAACCTGATTTTCCCCATTTCTTTATGTCCTAAGATCTGGCCTAGACTGAGAATTATTTCAGAATTGAATATCAGCATCAACTAGCATGTGCTAAAATAGTTTCGATATTTTCTTTAAAGAAAAACCCATAAAAGCCAAATTTTTCTGTCCCCTTAAGTTCTAAGATCTGGACTTCTCTAAGTATTATATCAGCCACTTGAGAAATATCAGGGTTATTCAGGATGTCATGTACTAGTTAGTGACAGCACACCTAATTACAGAGTTGGGGATAGAAGAGAAGAAGGTGAGGTCAGAGAAGAATCCTTATAAATACCTATTCTTGCTTCATCTTTCTGCTTATACTCACCCTAAATGCTCCCTGATCTGTCCTGTACCTATTACCCCTAAATGCCATTCACGTGGCAAGGAATATTAGATTTTCACCATCACCTGCCTCCATGGAAGACATAAATGGTTCGTGTTACTGTATTACAAAGAGTGATTAAGTAGAACAAATGTTACAGTTATGGAAATTGAGACTCAGAGAGATCAATAATAATAACGTTTGGCATTTATGTGATGCTTTTAGTCTTCCAAGTGCGTTTCTACCACCTCACTCCTGTGACATATGTGATAAGGTTTTAGGTAAATGGGGCAGAGATAATCATCTTTATTATGCAGAGGAGACTGAGGTTTCAAGCAAGTCTCTGCTCTAACCACACATTAAGTGTGTGAGATCAGACAAGGTATCTTACCTCTATGTATGTGTCACTTTCAAATCTGAAATAGGAACATTAGTTGAACTTATAAGGAATGAAATTGGGTCATTTGTAGAGAGGTGGATGGACCTAGAGTCTGTCATACAGAATGAAGTAAGCCAGAAAGAGAAAAACAGTGTATTAACACATATATGTGGAATCTAGAAAAATGGTACAGATGGACTTATTTCCAGGTCAGGAATAGAGGCTTAGACATAGAAAACAGACATCTGGACACAGCAGGGAAGGGGACAGTGGGACAAATTGGAAGATTAGGATTGACATATATGCACTACCATGTGTAAAATATCTAGCTAATGCGAACCTGCTATAAAGCACAGGGGAGCTCAGTGTGGTGCCCTGCAGTGACTTAGAAGGGTGGGATTGGGTGGGGAAGTGGGAGGGAGGCCTCAGGAGGGGGGGATATATGTATACATAGAGCTGATTCACTTCCCCATACAGCAGAAACTAACACAACATTTTAAAGCAATTATACTCCAATTTAAAAAAATAACTTATAAAGTTGCTGTTTTACAAAGCAGAAGAGACAGTTTATGGGATCCCAAGGCTTATCTTAATGCAAGGGCTCAAAAATATTAGCTTCTCTTATCATCACTGTAATTAAGGTGTTAACACTAACTAACATCAAATCTTGGAATCTCAGTGGTTGTACCCACTTTGGCAGGCAGAGTGGAGTGAGCAGATTAGGGAGTAGAAATGGTCTTGACTCCACTCGGGAAGCCCCAAAGACTTCTGTCTGGTTCTAGGTGACCCTAGAAAGATCCCCTGTACTTGGCCTGCATGAGGAAAAGGAGAGAGAAGGAAGGGAGGTTTTTACATTCTATGCCTGTAAGTGGCCTTCTTTCCTTCCACCCACATCCCATTAACCAGAACTTAGCCATGTAACCAAACCGACTATAGGGAGCCTAGGAAATGCAGCCCAACTGTGTTTAGGAAGAGCAGAGAATCACTTTGCATGAACACAGGACTGACTCATTGGAAAAGGCCCTGATGTTGGGAAAGACTGAGGGCAGGAGAAGTGGGCAACAGAAGATGAGATGCTTGGATGGCATCATTGACTCAATGGACATGAGTTTGAGCAAGCTCCGGAAGATGGTGAAGGACAGGGAAGCCTGTCATGCTGCAGTCCATGGGGTCACAAAGAAATGGACATGACTTAGCAGCTGAATAAGAGCCATCTGTGCCACAGGAGTGACTTTGCCCAGGTCCGCCCAGCTGCTAACTGTGACAGCTGGAACTTTAAAGCAAGTCATATGACTCCAGGTCCAGAACTCTTCTCTCTACAATCGCCCAAGGTCCTACATGAAAACAGCGACCAGGTGTTCTGATTTGGAACTCCAGGATCTTTTCTCCAATCTGTTGTGCCTGGCAAAATCATGTTGATGAATTATAAATGGCAGGGCTCTTTCCATCACTATTCTGTGCTTTATTACAATCTCTGATAGCACATTTCACTAAACTATAAGAGTAACCCAAGCTTTCTCTTTGATGGCTGAGATCACCAAGAACAGTCTTACTCTGTGGCTGTTTCATGTGTCCCTTGTGGGTGACAGAACTGACCATTCGCTTCCTTTAAACGAGAACAATTTAGAGCAACAACTAATTACACAGGGAGTGTTTGTATGTGTGGGATTTATGGTATGAGGTCACACTGCTTCATCATTTTTCTGCATGCTGCAACTGAGGATAATTGGGCTATTTTTCAAAGCCAATGGTGTGTGGCTTTACTGAGAGGTATTAGCCACATCCAGATTCCTCGTTACTTGCTCTTGGTCCTGCTTTAGGTTCTTTCTTTAACTTTGGGTCATGCCAGGCTCTTCACCTGCTTCGAGGTGAATTTAGAATAATTCAGGGAGAAGC
Organism: Okapia johnstoni; assembly: GCA_024291935.2. Classification (NCBI taxonomy): domain Eukaryota; kingdom Metazoa; phylum Chordata; class Mammalia; order Artiodactyla; family Giraffidae; genus Okapia; species Okapia johnstoni. The sequence continues at coordinate 7,929,138 of CM044325.1, read as the reverse complement.
CCTTCTGGGACCCTCAATGGAAACCCGAAGCATTGACACGGTTCATGGTCCAGGCTAGATGGTGCCAAGGCCCAATCAGAGAGCATCTCACCCATCGGTGTCATGATTGTCCTCACGCAACTGGAGCAAACACACCAAGCCTGCCTGAGAAACAGACTCATTTCTTTCCAGACATGAAACTTCTAATTCAGGGAATTTCCCCTGAGTTAGCTGTCATGCCAGTTTTTAAGCTGTGAGCTTTCCTTAACACTTGGGAACTGAGAACCACCATCTAGCAGGATATCTTGGGTTTCTTTCTAATCTCAAAACTGGTTGGGGAGAGAGTAGATATGAATGCAGAGTGTATATTCTCTGAAGGCAGACAAAACTCATTTCAAATAGTCATTTTACTTCATAATCACTTCAACCTATGAACCAAATCCATCTCACCATCTGCTTTAGAAAAGAAAGTTGTGTTGGAACAGGGCCACACCCATTTGCTTACATATTGTCGGTGGCTACTTGCCCTGCATGCTACAATGGCAGACGTGGGTGGGACGCATGTGCCTGCAAAGAGACAGAGCCTCTTGCTTTGTCCTCTTAAAAAAAATATTGTGGATCTCAGTTTTCTTTTATCAGTTAAGTTCAGGTAATTTTAACACCAAGCTGTGGTGAAAATTAAATAAAAAGAGTTGTAAAACGCACCTGGGGCAATTCCAAACACAAAATACTTTCTCCCTAAGGAGAAACTTGCGCTGTAGTACATTTGGGTGGCTGGAGTGCATAGGCTCAGGGACACACAAATTCAACATGACACACACAGAAGTAATACTCTCCAAGAGTACCCCCCTCATTCCCCTACCCATGTGCAACTCTTGGGCTAAAAGCACAAAGCAAACAAAAGGTGAACTCTCTCTCTTTTTTATTAAAGTATAGGAAATGACAACCCACTCCAGGATTCTTGCCTGGGAAATCCCATGAACAGAGGAGCCTGGAGGGCTACAGTCCCTGGGGTCACAAAAGAGTCAGAAACAATTCAGCAACTGAACAACAACAATAGTTGATCCACAACGTTGTGTTAGTTTCTGGTGTATAGTAAAATGATTCAGTTATACATATATCTACCATCTTTTTCATATTCTTTTCCATTATGGTTATAGGACATTGAAAATATCCCGTTCCCTGTGCTACACAGTAGGACCTTGCTGTTTATCTATTTTATATATAGCAGTTTGTACCTGCTAATCGCCTGCCCCTAATTTATCCCTCCCTCCTCTTTCCCCTTCAGTAACCATAAATTTGTTTTCTATGTCTGTGAGTCTGTTTCCAGAACATGAACACTTTCTAATGTTAGCTGTATTCATGCAAAAGGCAGGGAGATCAGGAATGGGGCCTTCCATTATCTTAATATTCACTGTTACAAGGCAAATCAGCCCATTTTAATGTTCTTTTATCTTATCTACCTGAGCTTCCCTGGTAGCTCAGATGGTAAAGAATTTGCCTGCAGTACAGGAGACCTGGGTTCAGTCCTTGGGTCAGGAAGACCCCCCCCAGGAGAAGGGAATGGCTACTCACTCCAGTATTCTTGCCTGGAGAATTCCACGGACAGAGGAGCCTTGCGGGCTACAGTCCATTGGGTTGCAAAGAGTCAGACACAACTGAGCAACTAACACGAAGTACTACCTTATCTACCTAAGAAAGAAGTACATAGCAATTTGGCACTAAAACCTCCTCCAACAACCCATTTTACTCTGGAATTTATTATATGCATCCTCACCTCCTCCAAGAGCCAAATATATTCCGTAATTCAGAGGAAGGAAAGTATTCTCAGTGTTCTAAGACCCATTCATTAGTAATTGATGCATGTGGCTCTAGATTAGGCCATTTATCAATAAAATTGCACCCTCTCAACAACCCTTTAAGACATCTATTATCATTCTGAATCTACTGATGAAGAAACTGGGAAATGGAATAACCTTCTAAGTGTGTGCAACCAGTAACAGGCATAGTTATAATTCAAAGCCACTCTAACTCTCTTCTGAGTCTGCCTAATCTTTAACAAAATTGGCAGGGTCAGGAACTGCACAAGGACTGGATTTTAACTGAACCGAAACAATATTGTCAAAAGACTGGACAGCTGGTGAGAGGGCAGAAGAAACAACTTTTACAAATAAACTCTGAATAACAAGCATCGATATATTTTAAATCCTTTCTATGGGTACTTTATATCTCTCACTCCTCTCAAATAAAAGTGTGGTGAGAAAGCTTTGGATCAGAAAAAATAAGTCCCAGGCTCTAGCAGTGATTGAACCACCTCCCTGCTCTCGGCTTTTCTATTTGTAAATGGAAAACCAGATGGTCTTCCAGGTTACTCTGAGTGTTTAGATACTTTCCAGGGAGCAAGTCTCAGGTACCAGGGAATGACGCCCAAATGTGCAGCATCCTACCGTGAGCTTGGTCCAGGGCTCCTGCCACTGGGAAATACATGCACGCGCGCAAACACACACACACACACACACACACACACACACACACACACACACACGGTACCTATTTTCTGCTTGATTTAAAACACATACAAATTAAAAGAAGTCAGTGACAGAAAAATAAACTCCATAAACAAGCAGAGCTGGGTAGAAAAAGGAAGAAAATAGAAACAAGCAAGATATTTGCCTAAGGTTTCTGACACTGATTGGGAATAAAATATACATGAAAAGACAACAAAAATGAAAGCATACCAATTGACAAAAGCAAAGAAAAGCTTAATCAAAAATATGTGTTTGTATGAATACACACACACACACACACACAACCCAAAGACATACTCCCTCTATGAGCAAACAGGAAAAAAAAAGTGAAATTTTTAGGTTATCTCAGTCCAGACACCTACTTGAAGAAGAGAAAAAACAAAAGTGAGCCTGCCTAACATTTATCAAGGGACTACCCTGGGCTAGACCCTGGACACAGCTGACTGACACAACAGCATTTTCAGAGCAGCGTAGCCCAACTAATTTTTCTCATTTATAGATGCAAACATTGCTCACAGGGGTGAATGTTTTGCCCAAGACTACACTGCTAGTTTCACTATTCTTGCCTGGAAAATTCCATGTACAGAGGAGGCTGGCGATCTACAGTTCAGGGGGTCACAAAATGTAGGACACAACTGAGTGCCACACTGCACTTAACGACTAACTATCAGTGTGCTCATTCATGCCTGACTCTGTGCAACTCCCTGGACAACAGCCCACCAAGCTCCTCTATCCATGGAATTTTCCAGGCAAGAATACAGGAGTGGGTTGCCATTTCCTCTTCCAGGGAATCTTCCCACCCCAGGGATCGAACCCACGTCTCTTCCATCTCCAGCAATGGCAGGCGGATTTCTTACCACTAGCCCCACTAAGAAGTTCAGTTAGTTGTTAAATTGACCATCAAATTCAGATCCAAAGATCATGTTCTTTCCTTTCATACTACCTTATAATTTCAAGAAAATTCTCAGCATCATATTAGCCTTTCTTAATTTTTAAAAGGTAAGAATAGGAGGGCAGATATTAGTTTCTGTGCTTTATTTTTAAAAAAAAGGAAAGTAATGCTTAGAAAAATTAAGCACCTTGCCTAAATTCACAGAGCAAATAAAAAGAGTGATATGAATCCATATGTTCTGACTAGTAAATCGTTCCTCAGCTACTATTTTATGATGAAACTTGACTAATTTGCAGGCTTTTTCTGTTGAGAAGCATATGTCACAAGTCCAGAGAACAGATCTTAAGAGTTACATGAATCTGTACTCAAATCTGAGCTTCAGTACTTTTTGCCTATTTAGGAAAAATAGGCAAAAATTAATGTGTTCCTCTGTAATGGAGGATTAATGATATCTACTGCAAAGGTTTTGTGTAAGAATTAAATAAGTGTGACTGGACCAGCAGTGCTTGATTGAAAGCTAGTGGTCGTCTTAGGTAGGGTTTTTCAGAAGCAGACCATGAAAGAAGGATGTGTGCTCCCTGGAGAAAATGGAAAGGGAGTAAAAAGAGCCAAGTAAAGGTTTTTCTTTCAGGAAAAACTCCCACTACAGCCTGGTCCAACAGGAAAAGACAAGAGAACAAATTATATCTCAGATTTGCCATACTTCCCACCTTTTAGACTCCTGTCCTACTCAGTCACTAAACAAAACTTGTGGCCAGAGAGGTGAGGAAAGATATGACACCAAATCACAGGACCTTCTGGCTCTACTAGTCTGCAGGTAAACTAGCTGGCATAAGGGAAGAGTTATAGGACAAGATGGGGCAGGAGCGGAATTGGAATGAGAGAATGTTATAAACAAGTAAAAGGAGATTCTAGGGCCTGGGTTGGATGAAGCAGTGTCTGCTACATTGGCATTATTATGATGATTACCTTTTATTAGGATGGAACCGTATCTTTCCTTTATGTGCCTCATTTCGATGAATACTGGGAAAAACCCATATATTCTCCTTGAGTCCAAGGTAGAAATCAAGCCAAGACCAGGAAAAGGATATTAGTTCACAGGAAGATATATCCATTCCAAATTATGGTTGAAAATGGAAGCCCTAAGCTGAAAGCTTTATTAGGCAACCTGCGGTATCCATCGTAGGCACTGTTCCCAGCCAAGGGACTAGAGTCCAGCCTCTGTGATTTATTGGAGATGAGATGCAATGAAACAACACAGAAAATGGAGACTGGAGAGACAGCTCTTTTATCACAGTAATAAATGTATGTTCCCAGAACCACTGAAATCTTTTTCAATTCTCCACCCCTTATTTAATACAATTAAAGCCTGAATTAATTGTACAAGGGGTAAACAAAGAGATATACTGCTTTCCAGAGACTCAAAAGGAGATCTAGATTACCTTTCTACATTAATGCTACCTAACAAATAAACCTCTGGGCTGGACATAGGTTAGTGCTAGGCATAAATTGAAAAGAAATTAATCTGTGCCCCAATTTTATGGTTCCAGCTAGTTCGCTGTAATAATTCCTTTTAAAAAATGTCTGTTTTTTACGCTTCACATTTTTCTCTGAACAGAACACGCTATCTCCTAATGTCATGAGAATAGGTCACTGGATAAAAAGTAAGGAGATGGATACACGTGCAGATTTTTCCTAAGTAATGACTCAGAAGTCCTACTCTGTCATGAAGAAAACAAATCTGACCCTGGCTTAAAGAAATAAAACTCCATGCTTTCGAGTTTTGTACTGTATTCATGGCAGTGGATTCTTTTGGGTGTGGAGAGCCTTGATTAATTACAACTGGTTCTGCAGGGTGGGGGAAGATTTTTTTAAAGTGGCTCAGTGGTAAAGAATCTGCCTGCTAATGCAGGAGACACTAATTCAATCCCTGGGTCAGGAAGAGCCCCTGAAGAAGGAAATGGCAACCCACTAAAGTATTTTTGTCCTGGAAATCTCATGGATAGAGGAGACAGGTGGGCTATTGTCCATGGAGTCACAAAAGAGCCAGACACGACTTAGTGACTAACCCTTTGTTTCACTTACCTTGTTGTATGGTTTGAGTCAGCCTTGAAGGCTTGGAAAAGTCTAAAAAAAAATCATCTGATATACTAGACCACCATAGTGGTATAATAATGGAATGATCTAGAAAAAATTCATGTTAGTTGTATGACATCATTGGAAAGGGAGTTCTAGGGAAAACTGTGTGAAAGATTACTTGGTTGGAGAGCATCTTAGTTTTTTCTTGCTACATAAAAAATTACCCCAGATATAGAATAACACACACATTTATTCTTGCAAAGTTTTTGTGGGTCATGAGTCTGATTATGGTTTAGCAGAGTTCTCTGTTCAGTGTCCCAAAGCTGTAATCAAGGTTTGGTTTGGGCTATGTTCTCATCTGAAGGCTTGACTGAGGAAGAATCCACCTGTACACTCATTCAGGTTGTTGCCAGAATTCATTTCCGGTAGCCAGAGGATTCAGGACCTGGCTTCCCATTGGCTATGGGCTGGAGGCCATCACCAGGTTGTACAGGCCACCTGCAGTTCCTTGAGGCTCTCAACAATTCTTTGTCATGTGGGCTGCTCCAACCTGGTCATCTACTTCGTCAAGCCTCTGTGCAGTGCACTGCGAATGGAATCTTATTCAGTTTAACATAATCACTGGAGTGATTTTAAAGGAGACCATCCATTACCTTAGTCATATTCTATTGATAGAAACAAGTCACAAATCCCACTTCCACGCCAGTGGATGGGATTATACAAAGATGTGTGTATAGAGAGTCTGCCCCATTTTTTTTGTTTGACCAATGGCAGCTTTTGAATCTCACCCCTTCCTCTTTCCTTTCTGCCTCATATCTGGGCAAGCTGATAAGAAAGCCTGGATACTCTTTCACTTGACACTGGCAGGAAGTTCAAATCATACAAACCTCTGGCCATGCATAGGAACCCCCACTCCTGCTTCACCCCTTAAACACCGTAAAAGCCTCAAGCCATTTCAGACCTTCGTGGGAGCCACCTTGGCCTCCTTTGAAAGCCTCATTATGTGCATAATAAATATTTTCATACTCTCTTGGGTTGTGTGTGGTGTCATCAGTCTTGAAATCTGAATCAAATTTCAGGCAGACATCCATTTCCACTCTGTGTGGTGGCTGTAACTGTGTAGTTATCTCTGGGAGGGGTCATGGGGGACAACCTAAAGGTAGAACACCAAAGTATGATTATTGCCAATGTGAACAGGAATCTGAAGTTTTCTAAATTATGACTCCAATTGTGTCTGGCAAATTTTTAAAGAGCTTAGTAGTTTTAAGTGAAAAGGTTTTAAAATGAACTCTTTAACTGCTGGAAGAATTAATCTACATATTTTGTTCATTGATTCAGGATTTCATCCACCCATTCATCCTAAAAGGAGTTAGTGAACATCTCTTGTACACCAGCCATGTGTCTGATGCTAACGATACAGTGAAACACAACATGCAATATCCCTACTTTCATATATTTCCCATTAATAGAAACTATAGAGGAGTGAACAAACAATTACATCACTTAAATGCTGTGACCTGAAGTAAGAACTGAAAGATGAGTAAGAAATAGTCAAGTAAAATGTATAACCATAAAGACGGGGGAGAATGTTATGGAAGAGCAACTGGGGGCATGGGGGAATGGTCCCAAAAGATAGAAAGCATGCGAAGATGTCCAGTAGCAAACAAAGAACTGGAGTATTCAGGGGACTAAAAGTATTTCAATAATTTAATGTAATGACAGAATGTGACTGTTATTTTAATCCCTAAAGAGCTGCTCTAAAATAACATGGAAAGCAGAGAACATCAAATGTTAGGAATAGAGTCTAAACTTTATATTCAGAAAGGTTTGAGTTTTTCCTCAGTCTTCCGGTGCACAAAAGGAAGATCTAAAGATCTTGCATTAAAAACTTTCTAGAAATTTGTCACTATTAATTGGGGATTCTAACACAGGCCTATTGGATCTGCTGTGTAACTATTAAGATGAGTTCAATTCTCCAGTTTTCTCTGGAATAATCACAATGGGACATGGAACACCTACACACATGATCATCGTGGTGAGTGCTCTGTACACTCAGATTTATAGTTTAGCTTCACCACTTAAGAGCTATGTAGTCTGGGGTCTCTTTGATCCCTAGTTGCTTCATTTATGAGTAAGCAATAATAATATTTGCAAAGATGTCACTTATGAGAATATCGGATTTCTTTGATTACATGAATTCTTTTTGTGTTCCATATTCCACAGCTGTCATTACAACCCACTCCAAAGTTGGAAAGGATGGAAAATCTCCCCAGAGACAAAATCCAAACATGGCTTCACAAAGAAGTCTCCTTCAATCTGAGTGGTGCAGAACTGCCATTGTTGATTCATCTTGTGTCAGAAGCTTAGCGAATTGTGTTTATGGTTATGCTGGCATTTGGAATCTCAGGAGGTGTGACTGAGATATGAAAAAAGACAAGGGAAAACAGAAAAAAGGGCCTTTTAGAAGCCAGAGCAAGTGCTGAAGTTTGTTTATTCACTTTGGATTGACTTCTAAAGAACTTTTTGAGGTATCTTTCTATATGATCTCACTAAGGAGAAGGATGCTAGTTAAGAAAGAGAGAGAAGGAGAGAAAGAGACAGAGAGAGAGAAAATTTACAGGAAGTATATTCAAATACAATTTCAATTAGTATTTACTAAATATCAATGTGTAGGGGCTTACTTTCTTAAAATGCTACTTAATTTCTTAATTTTCTGAAATAGATCTATGCAGAGTAAAATCTGCCCAAGGACAAAATCAAAGGCAGGAAATTTGCAGTCTTGACATAGTTTCTATGAGAACCTGAATCTACAGATCATACATGTCCTCTGAGGTTGGCTGAGAACAGGAGAGGATAATACATCAAGGTTAGTGCAATGGAGCAAAGACCATTCCTTTCCTTCATGAACGATTCCCAACAGCAGTGAAATACTTCTGTCCTCAAACTCAATTAAAGGAGCACGCCTGCATGCCAACACAATCTTTATGCATCCTGAATTTATTCAAAAGAGAAGTCTAGCCAACAAAACAACCTATTTAGCCCTTCTAGGTGTTCTTTCCCCTGGAGAACGGAATGGCTGTCCACTCCAGTATTCTTGCCTGGACAGTTCCACGGACCAAGGAACCTGGGGGGCTACAGTCCATGGGGTCACAAAGAGTTGGACACAACTGTTCTTTATTTCTTGATCAGCTTGAGGAATAAGGACCTTGTGGATGAGGAAAGAAAAGACTTCAGGTTTAAAAAGGCTGCAGTTATGAACACTGTGAGCTTCCCAGGTGGTGCTAATGGTAAAAAACCCAACAGCCAACACAGGAGATATAAGAGACACCAGTTTCATCCCTGGACCCAGAAGATCCCCGGGAGAAGGGCACAGCAACCCACTCCAGTATTTTCGCCTGGAGAACCCCATGGATAGAAGAGCCTGGCAGGCTACAGTTCATAGGGTCACAAAGACAGCTGGACATGACTGAAGCAACTTAGCCCAACACATGAACACTGAGCTTCCATTTCACTACACAAGCTTCCAGTTTAGATGGTTAAAAGAACTATCAGCCCTTTGTTATTTTGTTACCCTTATTCCAGATGGTACTTCTAGTTGTTCAATATGGTAATCATACATCCCATAAACATTTTCAAAATTACCCTCTTGCACACCAGTGATGAATCTACCCCAAAGATTGACAATAACAGCCCCCAGAACTGAGCCCATTCTATCTTTTTATGAAACAGCAAAACAGTGATTCCTGAAAGATGACCCGGCAGGCCCTGGAAATTGGTTCAAATGCTTTCAGAAAATCAGGACTGTCAACAGGGCTCATTTATAATAATGGAGTTGTAAAATCAACCTAACTGTCTAAAAGCAGGGGATCAATTAAGTAAAATATGCTATAACCTTAAAATGAAGTTCCACAGTCATTACAATAAAGACATATTTGATAGCAAGGGGAACTTAAACACTCCTGCAGTGTTAAATTACAGAAAACAATGTGCAACCTTGTGATTCTATTCTTGAAATAAATTAATGTGTATGACTCAGACAGTAAAGAACCTTCCTGCAATGCAGGAGACCCATGTTCCATCTCTGGGTCAGGAAGTTCCCCTGGAGAAGGGTGTGGTAACCCACTCCAGTATTCTTGCCTGGAGAATCACATGGACAGAGGAGCTTGGCAGGCTATAGTCCATGCAGCCACACAACTGAGTAACTAATACTTTCACATGCCTAGAATGTTCTCTCTTACTCTCCCCACCTCTCTCTAATTTTATCTCTCCTGACCCCTGCCTGCCCTGTGTGTGTGTGTGTATGTGTGTGCGCGCATGTGCAACTGTGTGTGTGTAGAATGTGTACTCACTCTTACAAAAATCAGCCAGAACTCACTTTTTCTCAACCCTTCCCTGGACACTCCATGTAAAATCCCACGCTTTTCTCAAACACTTGTTTATATTTTCTCTTTAGCATTTATAACTTGCAGCATACTAAATGTATCTGTCAAAGTCTTAGAAAGGAACAGATGGCACACGGAGTACAGTCATTGAAAAGAATTTAATGCAGGGACTGTTTACAAAGGTGTGGGCAGAGTTAAGTAAAACAGTGCAAAGCGTTCCAGGATGAGCAATAATGGAAGAGCCAATGGGAGTGAAGGAGTTAGAGGGAAGAGCAGTTATCCAAATCTGGAAATAAAGTGGTAACTGCAGAAAAGGGCTGCCAGACAAGTGCTTCGACTTGAGTGAAGGAGCAAAACCTCTGTACACCCATGGCCCGTGAGCATTAAATAGCCTGGCCTCTCTCACCTTCCACTTCCTGATCTCTGGCCAGTGCCTCACACTTTCTGAAGCCAACCAGAAGGCAGAGGACAAAGGAGCTGGTTGATGTGGTTCTTAAATAAAGTTCATTCTTCCACCACAGTGTGGAAATATCCAAGCAGAGTATCCAACAACTGCCAAGTATACTTATTTATTTATATATTTCTCACCCCACTAAATGTAATTTCTAAGAGGGAAGGGATTTGTGTCTGTTTTGGTCAGTAGTAGATTTATTCCCAGCTCCTGGAAGACTGCTTGTTTCTGGCAGATGGCTTAGTAAATGTTTGATGAATGACGGAATGTTGAGTGATACACGGGCTTCCCTGGTGACTCAGACAGTAAGGAATCTGCCTACAATGCAGGAGACCTGGGTTCGATCCCTGGGTCAGGAAAATCGCCTGGAGAAGAGAATGGTTGCCCACTCTAGTATTCTTGCCTGGAGAATTCCACAGACAGAGGAGCCTCGAGGGCTACAGTCCATGGGGTCGCAAAAGAGTTGGACACAACGGAGCGACTAACACACACCGAGGGAGACATGTATAGTGTTTGTATCTGGGTCATGAGTGAGTTTAATTTGTTCATGTGCCTTTTTATATTTTCCAAGTTTCTTCAGTAAACATTTATTTTACATTCGGGCTAGATAGGTAGATACGTAGCTAAGTCACTTCAGTCGTGTCTGACTCTGTGCGACCCCATAGATGGCAGCCCACCAGGCTCCCCTGTCCCTGGGATTCTCCAGGCAAGAACACTGGAGTGGGTTGCCATTTCCTTCTCCTATGATATGTAGATAGGTAGATAAATAGATAGATAGACAGACAAACAGACAGTTTGGAGTCTGGCAAGAAAGCAGGGAGGAGGGAGAGAAGGGAGGCAATCTGCATTCTGGAATTTATCAAATAATAGTTAGCTGTTTCCCAGCTCTGGACCATGCAGACTTAATCATGTCTAGGAAGCACTGATCAATATCACCTTTCCAGACTTTACAAATACCCCAGACCAATTGCCTATATATTATTTATGCTGTCAAGATAATATTTAGGCAATACATAATTAAACAACAGCCAACTCTGGAGACCCAGGCAGAGCATTGATCATGAAAGAATCCAGCTTTATTTTTGACAAAAGGAAGGAAAGGCGTCCTTCAGGGTTTGACAACTACTTTTTAATGAAACCAGACAAGCAGCTTGGCAGTTCCTTTTTCCTGGCAGGGTCCCCAGTCTTTAGCAGCACATGTCCCAAATGAATATCATTAGTTACACTTTTATCTAGTTATCTGTAAATTATAGTTACCTGTATTACGAGCCCAATTCAATCATTGGTCCCTAAACACAAGGCCAGAAATGGATTCTAGCAATGTGTTTCCCAAGGCAGAAGTTATTCTGTCAGCAGCAGAAATGATGATTGGATGATATAAAATTGCATTTTATTAGTTGACTCGAAACATATATAGCAAAATTCTGTTAAAGACGCCTCACTGTACCCAAGTTTTACTTGCCCTAGATACTAGGTGCTCCATCATACAGCTTCCACCAAAAGCCTACCGCAGAGTTGTTATCTTATACATTCATAGCAGCCTTATAATAGGGCCTTCCAGCATTTTGAATGCAATGTAATAGATATTGATTTGCACACCCAGGTGTGAATGTTGTGCTTTTTCTTTTACCACCTTTCAGCTTGGAAATAAATGAGCTTCTATTTTTGTTCACCACTGCCCCTTTCCTCACTCCAGATGTTGCTTCTTGCTTTTCAGTATGAAAATTGCACATCTAAAACCTGAAGCACTCCTTGAATACGGAAAAAAAAAAAAAAACAGATTGCACAAAAGTGTTTTGTCAGTCAATATGAAGAAAGTCTTAATGTAGTTCATAAGCATCATTAAATCAATGAAAATTTTAAGTTAACTTGCTTCATTTATAGTATATATTTGCTTATTCATTTGTTGGTATATTTATTGACTTTTTCTCATATTTATCATTTAGTTTCATGAACAGTATCTTCTACTCCAAGAACAATTCCTATTCAGTTCAATGGTGATAAGAATGTAAAACAAGGCAGTCTGCTAGGAGGAAGGGATAAGATATGAGAGCTATTGCTACCTGCTGTTTCCTGGCACAGCATTAATTCACTGAGAGTCTCTGGCTAAAGACCATTAACAAACGTTCCAAGGTTCCTTGGAGCTCTGGCCAGGATTTCACAGGTTCACCAGGAATGGCAGCACAGGAAGCAGCATTGGTACCTTTGATTAGAGTGAGGAATTGGTTAATAAGTCGTAACCAAATTTATACAGTGTGACGATGACTGATTAGACACCCCAATTCATCAGGGTAGTATCTTCATGCTAGATTAGCAATGGCAGGTTCCAGAAAGGGGAAACGTCAGGGCTAAGAAGAAAATACAGTAGCCAAGGTAAGAGCACAAAGGCGTTTGCTAGGAATTGAAATGGAAAAGGAAAGAGAGTTCCCTGGTAAATCCTTTACTCTGTGGTTCAGCATCATTAAAAAACTAATTGGTATGTTCTTCTAATTCCCTTTTATACAGTGAGCAAAGGTCACTAAAAGACCAAAACAAACAGAGACTCAAACAACCCTGAGAAGATAGATATAGATGTGTGTATGTAATAAATTAAAGATACATAAAGATATTCATAGAGAGAGAGCCTGACGCTGGGAAAGATTGAGGGCAGGAGGAGAAGGGGTGAAGAAGCCTGGGGTGCTGTTGTTCAGTTGCTTAGTCATGTCAGATTCTTTGCGACCCCATGGACTGTGGCACTCAAGGCTTCCCGTCCTTCACTATCTCCTAGAGTTTGCCCAGACCCATGTCCATTGAGTCTATGATGCCATTCCAACCATCTCATCTTCTGTCACCCCCTTCTCCTCTTGCCCTCAATCTTTCCCAGCGTCAGGCTCTCTCTCTCTATGTATATCTTCATGTATCTTTAATTTATTACATACACACATCTATATCTACCTTCTCAGGGTTGTTTGATTCTCTGTTTGCTTTGGTCTTTTAGTGCCTTTTGCTCACTGCATAAAACGGAATTAGAAGAACAAATAAATTAGTTTTTTAATGATGCTGAACCACAGAGTATACATATAATATTCTCAAGAAAGAAAGCCCATATCAAATGAACGATAATAAATATCATTTGACTAACATTCCTAAGTATCTACTAGGTACTAGGAATCCTGTTAAGCCTTGAAAAAATATGAAGTCCTGTGCCTCTCAGTGCTGGTAGAACTTAGCCACTTCAACAAGGCCTGAGACACAAAGAGATGGCAGAATGTACAAGGTAAATTAGATACATTAAGGGAACTCCAGTAATTCTCATAGCTGGAATAAAGGGTGTTTTTGAGCCAGTGAGGGGGTTTGGAGAAGTCACTTTCACTTTGCTTCATGAAACACAGTATGGAGAGCATGGCCAGACTTAGAACTGAGTCCAAATCCTCAATACATCACCTAATAGCTCATAACTTTGGGCAAATTACATAACCCCCTTGAGCCTTAATTTCCTTATGTGGAGAAAGCAGATAATGATAGAAGTCTTCCCACAGAGTACTGACACATACTAGATTCCAAAAAATCAGTACATTTGATAGCATTATTAAATAACATTATTACTATTGAAACCCACTGATCCACAGTTCTTGGGTCATCCCTTAAAGCAAAATGGTCTCCTTTAGTCTGCTGTCTCCGTTCATTTCTGGAGAGAAACTGCCCACATCTTAGGGAGGGTAAAATTCACTACAGAGTATCACAGAAACAGTAGAATGCCAAAGAGTGCCACAACATATTGAGTCCAGTCGTATGTTTTTCTACCATGCCTGTGGGTAACAGCTATTGGAGGTAACAGCCTGGGAAGCAGCTTTTGTGATCTGCAAATGCTGAGGGGCCACTAGATTTCATCTCTTCACCCCACTGCTAGAACTTGCACTTTGGTACCACAGCTCAAGCTCTTCAGCTAGATTCACATGGCTTCCATCATCATGAGATGGTGGTTTTAAGGGCCCCAAAATCCAAAAGGAAAAAAGCAAAAAAAAAAAAAAAAAAAAAAAAAACCCTTCGTTTTCTTTTTAGCCACCGATACTGAAAATATTAATTTTCCCCCAATTGCTGCAGTGAGAATTGATGATTGAAAGCCAATAAGGCTTCTATTGACTCAGAGTACAAGGAGACTTGATTTATCACAGAATTTGGCAGAAAAAGTATTAGACAGGTGTGTCCTTTGTCATAAATAATGCAGATTTACCTTCTGCTAATTTCATAACTGCCATGATACCGAAAACACCCTGACTCAAGTGTATATGCCAAGACTCCATCCTGGCAATCAACTGTTTACACGGTTGACATTTTTCTAACATCTGTTTTAAGATTTTGAAGCTTAAAACTGCCATTTGTCATGGACTATACTGACACATTCACCAAGCTCTCCCTAGCTAATCTCGGACCTTGGCTGGTTTCATACACAAAGCACAGGGAGGTCTTCAGAGTTTCTGGGGACAGTGCAAACAGCGCAACCCTCCACTCCCCATCCTCCCAGTGAGAAGCTGCTGGGTGGCACAAGAAGCCCAGTCCGGTGCTCTGTGATGGCCTGGAGGGATGGGACTGGGGGAGGGGATATATGCATAATTATGGCTGATTTGTGTTGCTGTATAGCAGAAACCAACACAGCATTGTAAAATATTTATTTTTTAATTTAAATAAAAAAGAATGATGAAAAAAAGGAAGCAGCAAGGAGCTCCGTTGTGAGAAGACTGCCTCTCAGAACTTAGGACAGGATTTACTTTGTAATTTTTTTATGTATGTATGTGAATACTGTCAACTCAGCCTATAGCTTATTCCAAAAGGAAGAAAAACCTTGGGTTCCTCTGTCCTTGTGAACAGAAAATGGTATCTGGCTGGTTCAATATTAGAAAATCATTGAAACTACTGCTTTGTTTATCACTGGGCTCCGAGGTTGAGAGTCAAAGGAATCCTGCAGAAAAATTCTCTGGACTCTCTGTAAGGTATTTAACAGATACTGTTTTATTATATTTTGTGAATGAAATAGAAAAAAAGGGGGCGGCACACTTAATGAAGCTGGCCATTTTTGGAAGAAAAGAATAAATAAAGGCAGACCTTCAAATCATGAAAGGGTTTCCACGTGGAATAACAACATTCTAATATGATTCAGGGGAGCTTAGAGAACACTAAGATGGTATTGAATGTCTTCCCATTGATGAGTCCAAGATAACTGGAGAATAATTTTCTAAAGTCCTAAAATAGGTAGGTCATCTAGATATAGGAAGAACCTGAGAAGCTGCTGTAACTACAAGGTCAATCCACATTCCATGCCTTTTCTCATGGTCAGAAAAAGGTCCACATTGTGATCCTGTGATGTTTCAACTTGGCTAGCCATCACTCCTGCCAATCCTGTAACTTAAATCCTAATGTGGATGTTTCTTGAAGATATATAGTATATGCGAAAAAATTCATAATTGGAAAAATTCATAAGTAAGGGAGATTATCCTAGCTATTCAGGATGGACTTCATTCAATCAGTTAAAAGGGTTTAAGAGAGGGTCGAGGCTTCACTGATGAAGAAATTCCACCTGGATTACACGTTCAACATGTTAAAAGTTCCAGCCTGCCTCTCCTGGTTGTCTGTCCCATGATTTAGAACTTTCCTAGCCAGCTCCCATAATCATATAAGCCTTTTTTTTTTCCCTGCAGTAAACTTCTTAATGTAAGTCTCCCACAGGTTCTCTTTCTCAGTTGAACCCTAACTGGAGCACTCAGATCTCAGCAATCTCATGTGGTTCAATCTGATATAAGGTCATTTGGCAAAGGAAATAGATGTAAGAATAATGTAAAATTTACTGAAAAATGGGAAAATGACTTTAAAATGAATATGAGGAAGCTGTTATGTTGTAATTGAATATTACCTTCTCTGTATATTATGTGGTAAAGATTTTGTACTTCCTTCAACTTGGTATTTGAAAATAAATATTTAAATATGTGTAATAAATATAAAGCACAGTTAAAACATTACTATTTTATTAATTAGTTATTACTTAGTGAGGTTTAATCTATCTCAGGGACTTCCCAGATGGTGCTTGTGGTCAAGAGCCTGCCTGCCAATGCAGGAGATTTAAGAGATGCCCTGGGTTCAATGGCTGGGTCAGGAAGATCCCCTGGAGGAGGGCATGGCAACCCACTCCAGTATTCTTGCCTAGAGACTCCCATGGACAGGGGAGCCTGGCAGGTTACAGTCCATGGGGTCACAAGGAGTCAGACATGACTGAAGTGACTTAGCATGCACACAGGCAGTTTCTGTCACCACTTTTTAGTCAATTAATTTTAAAAAATGGGACAAAGGAGACATACATTTTGATAAGAAGGTTAAAAAAAGGTTTTCGAAATGTCAAAATTGCTCAAGAAAGAGCAACTCTGGCAAATTGCTTTGGTGACAGGGATACTTGAAAAGTGGTACTTCCCTTGTCGTTGGGGGTGATGTCTTGCTCCATCAGATGCAGGGTTTTGACAAGAGGCCCTCTTGTTAGCCCAATTTCCCTGCTTCATCAAATCAATGCTTTACCATTAAAGTGTTGCTTAATGCTACTGTAAGCCAGAAAATGCTAAATATGTGCAGATCCAGTTCTTTGTCCCCTTTTACAATATTATAACTGTAGCCATCACCTCAAAACACTTTGGAGTCAAGTACAGCCCTAAGGTTGAAGCCAAGAGGCCAACTCAGGCTATAGTGGTGAAAAGTATACTTGAGTAATAAACAGCTTCAATAAAAATCATCAGCAATGTGAGTAGCACAGGTACCGACAAGGCTCTTCAACGGGTGTTTAAGAATCAGACAGATTCCCTTTAAATGAGAATTTACGGTTTTACAAACACAGAGCTTTTGAAAATGGACTCACATGCAGGGGAAAATAATGAAGAGAAATACTAAAGGTAAAGCTTTAAAGACAGCAATGGCTCTGGCGTGCTTTCTCTAAAATCCATCACAAATGAATCACCAACATGTTCTCTATTTAATAGGAGGTTGCTCTCTGACACCATAAATCCAGCAATAGTAGTTTAGTTATTTACCAAGTGATTAAATTGTAGTAATTTATTCTGCTTTTGCACCTATATTTTTTCCCTCAGGATCCTAAAAGCTTTTACTGCCTCTCATAAAGCATTTTCACTCTAAATGATCAATATGGATTTAACGATATCCTATTATTTTTTGGATTTATTTTCCTGTTTTTGCATGAAATTCTAACTTCCATACAGTTTATAAAAAGATAAAGTAGCTCAATTCCAAAAACCCTTTCTGAGGTCCTTCTTCCATATCTTTACCTGGCTGCCATTTCTGGGGAAATAACATGTGACAACCCCCCAAAATGTGGCTTGACTTGGTTGTTCCTCATACATATTTTTAAAGAGAGAAGGGATGAAATGGATGTGCTATGTTAAAAATAAAAACTGCATTAAAAATGTAAAATCCCAGGACTCTGAGTGAATATTTAAGTCAATATTGGGCTAACTAGCTAGCATACCTGATAAAACAGTGTTCTTGTCACATGTCCCTTATACCTCCAGGCCATGATTAGGCCCTCTAGGGTTAGGGAAGAATCTTCAACAAAAGGAGAAGTCACTACATGAAGTTAACACACATCCGGGGCAATGATTTTCCCTCAAATGTTTGGGGAAAATGTTTTATATCAAACTGATAAGAATCATATTATTTTAAATGTGAATGCATTCTGGATTAATACATTATTAAAATGATATCAAATATTAAAATTGCATATAGCTTTATACAATTTGGCACTGTATACTATAAAATAGAATAATGAATTGTGGTAGGAATTTATAAGATAAATTGTAATAATTTCCCCCAAAATCAGACTTTGGGCTATACTTTCAGATATCATTTAGCATATCACCTTTTATATTGTTCTCCTGATTTTTTCTGTTTTCCTTCCCTCATCCTATTTTAAAATATATGTTCACTCTTCTCTTTAATTATGGGTACTTTGGTGAGACAGTTTGAGAAACATTATGCTAGAGGTGTTGATCTTGGGGAAAGGTATTTTCAGCATTGTGATCAGGATACAGCATGGTCAGGATGAGTCAGACAACTTCTTAGCAGGTAATAGCTAAAAGCTATAGTTCCTCATGGAAGATTTTAACAAATGTCCAGGTTGTTTCAGGGAGCCATGAGGATGGAGCTAAGTAAGGAGTCATGCTTCAAAGATCCTTGCATCCAGGCACCTCTAACAGACATCCAAGGCAGTAATTGCTACCACTGTGCTTCTGCTGGCATGTAATACAGAAAACCTGGGCATCGATGGGTAAGCTCTTCATAAGTTGGAAGGCTTCTGTTGGCCTCCAGCCAGTGTACCTTATCATCAATGTCTTTAGACAGAACTACATCTTTGAGACAATAGGCTAGTCTGAAATAATGCAAGGGGCATGCAGAATTGAAACCAAATGCCTCAACTTCCCCCTTTATGGACTTCCTCAATGGCTCAGACAGTAAAGAATCTGCCTGCCATGAAGGAGACCCAGGTTTGATTCCTGGGTCAGGAAGATCCCCTGGAAAAAGGAATGGCAATCCACTCCAATATTTTTGCCTGGTGAGTTCCATGGACAGAGAAGCCTGGTGGGCTACAGTCCATAGAGTTGCAAAGAGTTGAACACAACTGAGTGACTAACACTTCCACATTTTTTCTTTGCTCCCTTTATAACAGCTCTAAAACTGTTAGGACTGGATGAGAACTCTTGTCAGAGGTTAAAGTGACACTGTCCCATCCCACTCCACCTCTTGTTCAGGGAAAAATATTCATGGGAGAAAAGACAGTTTTTTCTTTCCACGAGAACACCACTCAGTAAACAATTCTATTAATACTAGGAAATGCCATGCAAGAAAAAGGGGTGTTGATCCAGTGTAAATGGAAGGCCACTGAAATCTGAGGGGTTCTGTTTCTCATCACCTCTGAAATGCTTGTTTTCATTATTTCTTTGTGTCTATTCTCCAAATTACTAAAATGGAAAGTGAAAGTGAAAGTCATTCAGTCATGTCTCACTATACAGTCCATGGAATTCTCCAGGCCAGAATACTGGAGTGGGCAGCCTTTCCCTCTCCAGGGGATCTTCCCAACCCAGGAACTGAACCAAAGTCTCCTGCATTGCAGGCGGATTCTTTACCAACTGAGTCACAAGGGAAGCCTTAGACCCTCAATAAAATCCCACTGAGATAAAATGCTTTCTACCTTTAAGACAATTTTAAAATAACATTTATAGATTTATTTCATACATGTGCATATATATCTTCTTCAAAATAAGTGAAATTGTGTATGAAACAAGTAAGGACATTTAGCACGGTCACTAGCTAAAGCTAATCAATAGCTTTATCATACAATTCTGTGAGTTGAAGTATTATCTTTAAACTATTCAAAAAGAATGATTTATAAAGAATACCAGCTGAGGACAAATCCAAAGCAAGATGTAAAGTTTAAGAACATCTTTGGATAATAATATATTAAATGTACTTCATTTATTAAGTTTTGCTCTATTGAAAGTAAAACATCTTAATCCAAACAGGCATATGACTATTACTGATTAAAAAGACATACTTTTGCTTTGCCTCTGATTTCTATCCTCTACCGAAGAGTGCAGTCTACTAACCAGACTCCAACTCCATATAGATGGTGACAACTCATAATTTATATGACTTTTCTCCCTCTGTGCAAATAGGAGCACACCTGAAATTGGAACTTCTCTGTGCATTTTCCACAGAAAATTTTAAAACAGTAAATCATCAATTTTGATATTTGTCAGTTTATTTTCTTAGCCCCACTCTAATGCCAAAAATTAAGTAAGTCAGATTTTAACCTAATTTAACTCTCTTTTTAGCAACTAAAGTGTAACTCTTTGTGCTAAATTCCCCACCAGCAAAGATACTAGAACTTCCTAACATGTTGCAAATAGGCCAATGAATTTCCTATCACTTGTACTAAAGAGCACTGCATTCCCTTATGCCTCATACTCAGAGCTTGCATAATTCACTGTCACACACACACACACACACACACACACACACACACACACACATACACATACACACATAAACACAGACACAGACACATATACATACACATACTTACACACATAAACACACACAGACATACACACACACACACACCCCTCTCATTTTCAACATCACCCTTAAGCAACTGGGTGTTCACAGAAAAGATTCTTTTCTTACCTACACTAATAATCTTGTTTTATGAGCGAGAAACAACAAAAAGAAATTTATCTAATTTCTTTTTAGATAATTGGGCCCTTATCTAATACATATTTACTGCACAGATGTCATGAGTAATCAGATGCAAGAAAAAGGAGATATATGTTTTTTTCTGTTTTGTAGAAGAAAGGATTTGGATTTGTGTCTGAAGTTTCTATTTATGGATCCTTAAAATACAAACGCAATAACGCTGGCACAAAATGACCTGACTGTGTTTTTCAATAAACAGCAAGACTGTTATCCAACTCATTTCACAAGCTTATCTTAGAGGTAAAAAAAAGAAGCATTAAAAAAAAAAAACTACAACAACAATTATCTTAGAGCTGTATTGCACCTTTCCTCTGAGACTCTTAAAACATTCTGGAAATTATGGTTTAAACACTGTGCTCAGCATCTAACTATCTTCCACTTGTCCTCTCAGTGAGAAATACAAGTACATAGCAGTGGATAAAGATGACCCTCCAAATAAATACAGTTCATCATTCTCTCATGAAGTAACAACCATTCTAACAGATACCCACAATGAAAACCAAAGGTGTGTGAAATCTAAGAGGTCCCTCCCAGGAGTTTCAGGCTTACAGCCCCCTAGGACTGAATCCAATTCATGGACATTGTTTGCTTCACCTGCAAGTGTGAAAGATTAGACAATTTCACATAAGTCTAGGTTTCTACCCTCTTGAAAAAAAGGAAGGCATTTGGAAACACTGAGCCTACATCCCTTATGGCAGTCATTAGCTGCATCTGAGAGCAACTCTCTCCTCTTTACTGGGTTCAGGATATATACCTCTTTTCCTCCATTTGCTACACTTGCTGTATTTGTGTTAGCTGCTCACCTCTGGAAGTAATCAAGCTTGAAACCCTGGTGTTAATCTGTGAAGACATAAAGAAAGCTGAGCGCAGAAGAATGGATGCTTTTGAACTGTTGTGTTGGAGAAGACTCTTGCGAGTCCCTTGGACTGCAAGGAGATCCAACCAGTCCATCCTAAAAGAGATCAGTCCTGGCTGTTCATTGGAAGGACTGATGTTGAAGCTGAAACTCCAATACTTTGGTTACCTGATGCGAAGAGCTGACTCATTGGAAAAGACCCTGATGCTGGGAAAGATTGAGGGCAGGAGAAGAAGGGGACGACAGAGGATGAGATGGTTGGATGGCATCACCGACTCAATGGACATGGGTTTGGGTGGACTCCGGGAGTTGGTAATGGACAGGGAGGCCTGGTGTGCTGCGGTTCATGAGGTTGCAAAGAGTTGGACATGACTGAGCAACTGAACTGAACCGAACTGAACTGAATCTGTGCAGACATACTACCATCCTTACCTAAAATAGCTTGTTTTTCTCCAAGTGCTTCATAATCACGCCTTAAAATTTAGCTATTGAGATAACCTTTGGGATGACACTTCATATTATAACCTGGTCTTATTCATTTCTTCAAATATGTGTTAAATGCAGGGCAAAAGGCGGGGACCTGGAGAATATACAGGAATGGATTGGGCATAGACCCCATCCATGGGAAGCCACTGGCTTAATAAGGAAGATAAAACATGAATGGCAATTTCAAGGCAGAAATGTATGAACACAGTAAGAGGAGTATTGAAAAGGGCTAGAGGTTTTCAGAGAAAGGAAAATTCATGTCCACTGGGAATGGGTGAGGGAGAGCTCAGTAAAGGAAGTCTCTTGGGTCTCTTTCTCTGTGAGCAGACTCTGAGATGGATGTTTGTATGCAGGTTATTCACTAAGGATGCTCTCAGGATCAACACCTGTCAGGGAGTGAAAGGAGCAAGACTGGGAAGAGCAGATGCTGAACCAACATGCAGTCAGCAAATGGTTTCAGCAGACCTCATGTGGAGCTTTGGAACTGGGATGGCCCTTTCAAGTAATTCCAAATGGGGACAAGTGTACCAACCCTTAGGAGCCTATACCTGCCAGTCAATATATATGGTTTATCTATAGGCAAAGATGCTGGTTCCCAATAACTTCTCCCTCCTTTTACTTTTTGGACACATCTGTGGCCAAGCCTGCCTTATATATTGCTGACTGCACTAAAGCCTTTGTGTAGATCACAACAAACTGTGGAAAATTCTTAAAGAGATGGGAATACCAGACCACCTTACCTGCCTCCTGAGAAACCTATATGCAGGTCAAGAAGCAACAGTTAGAACTGGACATAGAACAACAGACTGGTTGGAAACTGGGAAAGGAGTAGTCAAGGCTGTATATTGTCACCCTGCTTATTTAACTTATATGCACAGTACATCAGGCGAAATGCCAGGCTGGATGAAGCACAAGCTGGAATCAACATTGCTGGGAGAATGTCAATAACCTCAGATATGCAGATGGCACCCTCTTATGGCAGAAAGCAAAGAGAAACTAAAGAATCTTGATGAAGGTGATAAGGAAAGAGAAAAAGCTCGCTTAAAACTCAACATTCAAAAAACTAAGATCATGGCATCTGGTTCCATCACTTCATGGCAAATAGATGGGGAAACAATGAAAACAGTGACAGACTATTTTTGGGGCTCCAAAATCACTGCAGATGGTGACTGTAGCCATGAAATTAAAAGATGCTTGCTCCTTGGAAGAAAAGCTATGACCAACCTAGACAGTGGAATAAAAAGCAGAGATATTACCTTTCCGACAAAGGTCCATCTAGTCAAAGCTATGATTTTTCCAGTAGTCATGTATGGATGTGAGAGTTGGACTATAAAGAAGCCTGAGCACTGAAGAACTAATGCTTTCAAACTGTAGTGCTGGAGAAGACTCATGAGATATCTTGGACTGCAAGGAGATCAAACCAGTCAATCCTAAAGGAAATTGACCCTGAATATTCACTGGAAGGACTGATGATGAAACTGAAGCCCCAGTGCTTTGGCCACCTGATGCGAAGAACTGACTCACTGGAAAAGACCTTGATGCTGGGAAAGATTGAAGGCAGGAGGAGAAGGGAACGACAGAGGATGAGATGGTTGGATGGCATCATCGACTCAGTGGACATGAGTTTGAGCAAACTTTGACGTGGTGAAGGACAGGGAAGCCTGGAGTGCTGCAGTCTATGGGGTTGCAAATAGTCGGACACAGTGGAGTGACTGAATGGCAACAGGCAGTGGGACTTCCCTTGTGGCTCAGCCAATAAACAGCCCACCTGCAATGCAGGAGCCCGCTTGTAATGCCCGAGACCCATTTCAATCCCTGTGTCAGGAAGATCCCCTGGAGAAGGAAATAGTAACCCACTCCAGTATTCCTGCCTGGGAAATCCCATGGACGGAGCAGCCTGGTGGGCTACAGTCCATGGGGTCACAAGAGTCGAACACAATTTAGCAACTAAACCACCACCCAGACGTTAAGCATACAGGGCTGGGCCTACCCTGCCATTTTTTCCTGGGTGAGGCTCTGACTGCACAGATGAGGCAATACTTGCTCTCCTAAGCAATAATATGTGTAAGCAAACCCAGACTACTTTACGTTCACAATCACTCTTCTCCATCTCGGTCTCATCATCTCTGACTCACTCTTGCTATTGCTCTCACTCTTTCCTGGACATGCCTGAATGTGCAGATCCCTAAGTGTAAATTCAAAATGAAAGATAAGCAGTCCCACTTTGGCATGAGGTCTATTATCTTATTTAAGTCAGCATTTATCAGAAAGTTCCACATTGGAATTATATTATTTTTTCTACTTTGCTAACTCTTTGATATCTGCACATGGATATTCTATCAACCAGAATGCCAGAAGAGAGGAGAGGTGAGTGGCACCCCAACTTAAGGAATGAGTGTGTACTAGTATCACCCTAACTTATGCCAGCATATTATTGGAAGCATTTTATGACACTGACTTAGAGAGATCCTTACTGGCCATGACCACCTTGATAACTATAAAAAATAGTCATAGTTATCAATTATTGACTTTTTATGGTGACAGGTACTGGACTGGCCATAGATGGGGAAACAGTGCAAACAGTGTCAGACTTTATTTTTTTGGGCTCCAAAATCACTGCTGATGGTGATTGCAGCCATGAAATTAAAAGATGCTTACTCCTTGGAAGGAAGGTTATGACCAACCTAGATAGCATATTTAAAAACAGAGACATTACTCTGCCAACAAAAGTCCGTCTAGTCAAGGCTATGGTTATTCCAGTGGTCATGTATGGATGTGAAAGTTGGACGGTGAAGAAAGCTGAGTGCCGAAGAATTGATGCTTTTGAACTGTGGTGTTGGAGAAGACTCTTGACAGTCCCTTGGACTGCAAGAAGATCCAACCAGTCCATCCTAAAGGAGATCAGTCCTGGGTATTCATTGGAAGGACTGATGTTGAAAGTTAAACTCCAATACTTTGGCCACCTCATGGGAAGAGTTGACTCATTAGAAAAGACCCTAATGCTGGGAAGGATTGGGGGCAGGAGGAGAAGGGGACGACAGAGGATGAGATGGTTGGATGGCATCACTGACTCGATGGATGTGGGTTTGGGTAGATTCCGAGAGTTGGTGATGGACAGGGAGGCCTGGCATGCTGCGATTCATGGGGTCGCAAAGAGTCGGACATGACTGAGCGACTGAACTTAACTGAACTGGACTGGCCAATTTGCTGATATTGTATTTAATTCTAATATCAACTCTTCAAAACAAATATTATTTCCCTTTAATGGCTGAGTAAACAGAGGATAATAAAGAGAAAAAATCCTGCTCATGGTCATATAATTAGTAAGTTGAATGTGTCTTCATTGTGAGTGTGTTCAGTCACTCAGTCATGTTCAACTCTTTGTGACCCCATGGACTGTAGCCTGCCAGGCCCCTCTGTGCTATGAAGTTTTCCAAGCAAGAATACTAGAGCAGGTTGCCATTTTCTTCTCCAGGGGATCTTCCCAACCCAGGGATCAAAGTCACATCTCTTGTGTCTCCTGCATTGTCAGGCAGATTTTTTACCACTCTGCTTCCTGGGAAGTAAGTTGAAAACTACAGTTCAAAAACTGTAGATACAGCTCCTTCAGCAATACCTCTTTCTCCTATATGCACTACCTTTAAAAGCAGTAATTGATTATCAGTCCCTACCAGGTGTAAAGTTCTCTACATGCATCACTTAACTGAATATTTACAACTACGCCATGACATTTATTATTGCCTCCTTTTCCCATGTGGAAAATGAGGCTAAGAAAACTTGCCAAGAATCAATGAGCTAATAAGTGGTAACACCAGGATTCAGTCCTAGGTCTGACATTTCCCTGAGCCTACAGCCCTTCCACTCTATCTCAAGGTCTGTCTCTTTGTTAAGAAAATAGAGGACTTGGAGAAGTCAAAAGGAAATATTCATACATCACTACAATCTATAGGAGAAGTCATCAGATACTGTCAACATTAACTACTTCAGAGGCAGATTAATGTCAGAGGCCCGTGGGTCCCTATATTTCAGCAGTAAAACAGATATAATGATTGGTATTCTCCCTGGTGGCTCAGATGGTAAAGAATCTGCTGGCAATGCAGGAGAACTGGATTTGATCCCTGGGTTGGGAGGATTCCCTGGAGAAGGGAACGGCTACCCACTCCAATATTCTTGCCTGGAGAATTCCATGGAAAGAGGAGCCTGGCAGGCTGCAGTTCATGGGGTTGCAAAGAGTCAGACACAACTGAGTACCTAACACTTTTAATTTCCTCCATGTTGAAGTCTACTTGTAAGCCTTTAGGAACATAACACCATGGGTCTTGAGACAAATCTCAGAATTCTCAAGGAAGGTAGTCATCACTTTACAGAGCCATTGAGAGACTCACCAGCACCCATGAAAGTCTGGTAGATGAGGACAGATAGGAGAGAGAGAGTTCAATGAAATGTTTGTAAAACTTACTGAACCTATCACTGGGTTACTAGAGCCCTTGGGACCCAAATATAACTCCTTAGAATGACTTCAAATACATACAGACCTCCACTAGACCCTGAGGAGAGATCTAGGAGAAGTAATATTTATCTATTGTAGCCCTTGCCAACACTCACCGTGATGAAATCTCAGAAAGATGACTTCAAAACAGCAATTCAAGGAGCTGGTGAGTCAGAATGGATGGAAGGATGCAAGACTGGTCACAATTTCAGGGTTCTGCCACAATGTATCTAAGAGCTGAAATCTTAATAAAGCTGACGCATGATACACTATGTGAAAGAATGCAGACACAAACAGTACACATTGTATGATTCCATTAACAGGAAATGTACTGAATAAGCAAACTGGAATCAAGATTGCCGTGAGAAATATCAATAACCTCAGATAAGCAGATGACACCACCCTTATGGCAGAAAGTGAAGAAGAACTAAAGAGCCTCTTGATGAAGGTGAAAGAGGAGAGTGAAAATGTTGGCTTAAAGCTCAACGTTCAGAAAACTAAGATCATGGCATCTCGTCCCATCACTTCATAGGAAATAGATGGGGAAACAGTGGAAACAGTGTCAGACTTTATTTTGGGGGGCTCCAGAATCACTGCTGATGGTGACTGCAGCCATGAAATTAAAAGACGCTTACTCCTTGGAAGGAAGGTTATGGCCAACCTAGATAGCATATTTAAAAGCAGAGACATTACTTTGCCAACAAAAGTCCGTCTAGTCAAGGCTATGGTTTTTCCAGTGGTCATGTATGGATGTGAGAGTTGGACGGTGAAGAAAGCTGAGTGCCGAAGAATTGATGCTTTTGAACTGTGGTGTTGGAGAAGGCTCTTGAGAGTCCCTTGGACTGCAAGGAGATCCAATCAATCCATCCTAAAAGAGATCAATCCTGGGTGTTCATTGGAAGGTCTGATGTTGAAGCTGAAACTCCAATACTTTGGCCACCTCATGCGAAGGGTTGACTCATTGGAAAAGACCCTAATGCTGGGTAGGATTGGGGGCGGGAGGAGAAGGGGA
This sequence comes from Okapia johnstoni, assembly GCA_024291935.2. Classification (NCBI taxonomy): domain Eukaryota; kingdom Metazoa; phylum Chordata; class Mammalia; order Artiodactyla; family Giraffidae; genus Okapia; species Okapia johnstoni. The sequence goes on along the minus strand of CM044325.1, from coordinate 7,901,703 downwards.
CGACAGAGGATGAGATGGCTGGATGGCATCACCGACTCGATGGACATGGGTTTGGGTGGACTTCGGGAGTTGGTGATGGACAGGGAGGCCTGGTGTGCTGCGGTTCATGGGGTCGCAAAGAGTCGGACACGACTGAGCGACTGAACTGAACTGAATAGAGATATTATATAGATTAGTGGTTGCTAAGGGCTTGGTCAGGGAATAAAGAGCAACTGCTAATTGGCACAGTTCATTTTAAGGTGTCAAAATACTCTAAATTAGACTGTATTGATGGCTGCACGACTCTTTCAATACCCTCAAACACCAAACTGTACATTTTGAATGAGTGACTTTTATGGTATATAAATTATATCTAGATAAAGTTGTTTACAGGAAAGATGATTGACCACTAATAATAAGGAGCTATTAAATTATGTGTGTTGTGCTATGCTTAGGTGCTTTGTCATGTCCGACTCTTTGTGATCCCATAGACTGTAGCCCGCCAGGATCTTCTTTCCATGGGGATTCTCCAGGCAAGAATCCTGGAGGGGGTTGCCATGCCCTCCTCCAAGGGAACTTCCTAAGCCAGAGATGGAACACAGGTCTCCCACACTGCAGGTCCCCAGCACTGCAGGTGATCTCTTTACTCTCTGAGCCACCAGGGAGGCCCACGAATACTGGAGTGGGTAGCCTATCCCTTCTCCAGGCATCTTCCCGACCCAGGAATCGAACCAGGGTCTCCTGCATTGCAGGTGGATTCTTTACCAGCTGAGCTATCAGGGAAGCCCCATCATTAAATTATACTTCATAGTAAAAAGAATAATCAAAAGGCATTAAAAATATGATAGAAACCGACATAAGATTTTATTGAAAATCATTCCTTAAAATCTAAGTCTGAAGTTCAGTGCATACTTTGTCTAATTTGAATTGCTTTTCCTATTTTGAGTCTTTAGTTAAGGTTACTTGAGAAGAGAATCTGAAATCACAAAAGGAAATCAATACCACAGTTGACCAAGGCCAGGTTCAATACTGCTGCCCACCCTGGAGCGCAGTGAAGGAAAACAGTATTCATTAGTCATATAATAACTACATGGCCTCCTGCTTATCTCAGAAATTTCTCCAAGGAACACAACCATTTCCCACCTATTATTTCCTATTGATTTTCACCACCCGTCAAGAGGCAGAGAGGAGTTGTTATCAAGGAAGGTGAGACCAGAGAGGGCAAAAGGAGTGGGGACTACTGCACAGCTCCTCAGATGTCACAGCAGACAGGCATGCAAAGCTTTCAACTCATAGCTCATTTTTCTGTGTATTCAGTTCTCTGATCCTCTGATCCAAGCTGATCCTGTGAAAGTAGGAATTCTATTTGCTCACCTGAAGCCTAGGTTCAAAAGAATTTGAGGGAAGATTGCTGGATTGATAATTCCATCATTATCACTATTATCCTGTTGTTATTACACATATTAGCATATATACAAATATACTAATATTATCACAATTTCAGCTATTTTTTTACTATGAGTGATTACCACAGCTAACATTTACTTTCATCATCAGCGAGCTCTCCCTGAGCAGCCAAGGTTTTCAGAGGATCCCCTAGATGTCAATAACAGACAGGACCAGTTTCTTATAACATGTGAAGAGACTTAACACATGCAGTGTTTAAGTGTTCTGTTCTAAGGGTTTTACATTCAGTAAGTCACTTAATTCTCATAACAACTCCAGGGGGAAGGTATTTTAATGAAAGCCTCTATTTAACAAACAAAAACTGAGACGTGAAATCTAGGAAGTTATATAAGGTCACATAACTATGAAGTGGTGGGAACTTGAGAAAGCAGTGTGCTTTTAAATGCTTACTCACAACTGCCATGCAAACTGGCTTCACAGGAGAGGAAGCTCTTTCACAGGAGAACATTTTAACCAAGATTTATATTGTTCACAGTAGCCAAAGTGCAGTAGAGGTAGTAGCAATTCTGATCATTTCCTAAGTGGTTAAGTTTTATCTTGCCAATGACAAATACTAGCACTTTGGCTTTATCTAAGATCATGATTTTATCAATCTTTTAAGATCAAAAAATTGCTTAAATACTATGTATCAGATCCTATTAAGGCCTCACAAATACTATGTTCATATACTTATTGATATGCTGAATGTTTGATATATTAATACATCTGGTCTTGTTCTAGGCTTGAGGCATAGACCATGATAATCCTGGCAAAGCCTGTGCTCTTTCGTGCTTTCTTCTGGGGCAGAGTTTCTCAGCCTAAGCCATTATGAACATTTTGTGTCAGATAACTATTTTTGTGGAGAGCTCCCTAATCTACTGTAGAATGTTTAGCATGCATCTAGTCATGGGAACCAAATATGCCTCCAGCTATTGCTAAATGTTCCCTGGTGGGAACAAAACCACCCCCAGAACTACTGTTCTAGTATAAATCAAATTGAAAATAAATGAAAAAATGAATCAGCAAAAGATAAAAAGTATCACATAGTGAAAAATTGTTCTGTAAAATATTAAAAGACTTATATTTTAGGAAACAATAGTGTGGTTACTTTACATTGGGTGGTCAAGATGACCTCTTTGAGTTGGCAGCATCTAAACTGAGATCTGAATGTCAGGAACAAAGATGATGGAAAATAGCATTCTGAGTACAGGGTGAATCTAGGGCAAAGTCCCTGAGAAAGCAACAAGCTTAACTTGTTCCAGAGTCAAAAAGCCCAAATGGATAGGACAGAATGAGAAAAGAGAGAGTAGTTTAAGGCCAAATCATGAAAGAAAACACAGCACCAATCCATGAACCATGCAAAGGGTATCCACTGGAGGGCTTCAAGCAGAGTATCCTACTATGTACAGGGTGGACTGTAGAGAGGGAAGAGTAAACGCAAGAAAACTGGAGAGTTGGAATACTGCTGCAGTATTAGAATGGAAACCAATAGTGGTTTGGAAAGATGGTATGGGTGGGGATGCAGGAAAATGAACATCTGTCAGAGCTTGCTGATGGATTGAATGTGATAAGGAGGACAGAGAAATACCATCCCTCCTCCTTCCTTTCACTCTCTGGAACAAGAGAATGAACAGTTGTTGAGAAGGGCAAGAATAGAGTGAAGGGAAGAAATTCAGACCGAAGACTTTTAGTTTAATTTTAGTTTGCTGCTGTGCTGTGCTTAGTCGCTCTGTTGTGTCCGACTCTTTGTGACCCCATGGACTGTAGCCCACCAGGCTCCTCTATCCATGGGGATTCTCCCGGCAAGAATACTAGAGTGGGTTACCATGCCCTCCTCTAGGGGATCTTCCCAATCCAGGGACTGAACCCAGGTCTCCCTCACTGCAGGCAGATTCTTTACCATCTGAGGCAGGGAAGCCCAAGAATACTAGAGTCGGTAGCCTATCCCTTCTCCAGGGGTACTTCCCAACCCAGGAACTGAACCAGGGCCTCCTGCATTGCAGGCAGATTCTTAACCAACTGAACTACCAGGGAAGCCCTTAGTTTTAGTTGATCTATGTAAAATCCGTGATGCCCCTTAGACATTCATGTGAAGATACATTGTATGCAGTTGAAGTTACAGGGTCAGGCCAGAATTAGAGATCGAGTTTGAGAATATTATCTTATTATTATTATATCATTATATAATATTATTATTATATATATCACTAGTATAGTATATATTATATAGTATATATTATTAAACATATATATTATTATATATAATATTATATATTATATTATATATCATGCAGTTATAAATTATTAAATATTATATTATGTGTAATATAATAATAAATAATATAACAGTATATTACATATTATTATATATTATAGTTATATATTATTATATTTTAATCTATTAATCATAATATAAATATATTATATATTCTTATTATATATTATATATGGTTATATATCATATTTTACTATAATATAATTATGTTTTTTTAATATATTAATAATATTTATATATCATAATGATATAACATATATTATAATATTTTAATTATAAAATAACTGTATGTTATATAGTATTATATATATTATACCATATATATTGAATATATTATATTATTTTTATATATTATTATATTATATATTATATAATTATATTAAAAACATATATATAAAATATAATATATATTGTATAATATATTATATATTATATGTATTATATGTTATATAATTCTATCAAAAATAGATAATGATATATCTTATATATAAAATATATATTTATATATAACTATATAAAATATTTCTACATATATTATTATATATAATATATATTGTTTATAAAATTATATATTATATAATTATATTAAAATATAATAATATATATATAATATATGTATAAATATAATATTCATATATATTATATATTATATATATTATATTTATACATATATAATACATATATATGTATTATATATACTTATATTATTATATAAATTATATAACATATACAATATATAAATTATATGATATATATAATTTATATATATTATATATATCATCATTTTTATATATAGTACATATTATATATTATTATATATATTATCATTATAGTATATTACAGAAAATACTATATATTATATATATTACTAATTGTATATATAATAATATATTTATGATATAATTTATAAGTAGATATATTATAAATATATATTTATATATTAAATATTGAATATTATATATAATATAATTATATTAAAATATTATAATATATATGTATAAAATATGTGTATAAATATAATATTCATATATATAATATTATATATTACATATATAATATTATACATATGTAATACATATATATGTATTATATATACTTATATAAATTATATAAATATTTTTTATATATTATTATATAAATTATATATAATTTATATATAAGATTATGTAATATAGAATATATATGATAATATATAATATATAATTAGTAATATATATAATATATAATATGACATTTATATATCATATATATAAATATATATAATTAATAATAGATAATATAATAACAGATTACATTATAATATATTATTATATGATATATTATATATTATTTTTATTATATAATATTATATATTATATATTACATATAATATTATATATAATATATTATATATTATATATATTACATATAATATTATATATATGTTATATATTATAATACCTTATATGTTATATGTTATAATATATGTCATATATTATAATATCTTATATTATAAGTTATATATTATATATACTATATATACAATAATAGATTACATTATAATATATTATTATATGATATATTATCTAATATATTGTTTTAATCTAAGCATAATATATATAATATATTATATATAATATATTTAATATAAGCATAATCTATATTATATATATAGATATTATATAATCTTTATATATAATATAGATAATATAATATATATATTATATATCTAATACATTATATTATATATGTAATATATATAATAATATAAAATATAATATATTATATGATATACTATATATAATATACTATATTATATTATATATTATATATAATTATATATATTATATATAATTACATTATATTATATATTATATATAATACAATATTATATTATATATAATTATATATATTATATAATTATATATAATATAATAACATGTACATAGATAATATATGTATATATAATTATTATTATATAGTCTTTACGTCAAGGGTCTGGATTAATCTATCCATGGAGACTCACTTGAAAGACAAAGGGACTCAGGAAGAAAAATAGCAGGACTCACCAAGATTTAGAAAAGGAGCCTGAAAGATAGAGAAAGGAAAGAAACGGAGAAAGAATCAGCCACTAATACTGAGAAAGGGTGACAAGGTGGATGGAAAATTACTTTATCAGGAATTTCCTGAAATAAACTGCCAAACTTAAGGAAGCTACAAAAGGAGTCATTATACAGATATCTCATCACTAAAGCACGTCTGCCTTAAGAGAGCTGTCAGATACCTAATTTAAGAACAGAAATGAGGGTAAATCCTGGAGTATGCTTATTAGCCTGCAATGTTTTACATCAATCTGTTTAATATTCTGGCTCCTTAACCTTAATATAAGTTAACAGAGCACATTGTGCATAGAAGCATTATGTTAAGTGCTTTTTAATCAGCAGTCACTTTTTTAGTCCTCTCAGCTAGCTTACAAGAAAGTACTAGTAAATGAAGAATAAACACGGATATAGTGCTCACTGTGAATCCAGCCCTGTTCAAGCACATTATATAAATTAACTCAAGAGAGAGGAACTCTTCATATTACCATTGTCCATTTATAGATGAAGAAACTGAGGCAGGGAAACTTTAAGCAGATTGTCCAAGGACACACGGCTAGTAACAGGTGGATCCAGGGTTTGAACCCAGCACTCTAACTCCATTCTGTGCAATTTACCATTGAACTACATTGTTCCTGTTTAGCTACAGACATTTCCCAAGTGCTGTTAACAATTATGCTAAGCTAATTTTACAAATGGGGGAACTGAGCCTTGACAGGGTTAGGTTACTTCAGCAAGATCACTTGGATAATGAGTGGCAGATCTGTGTTTTGAACCCAAGTCTCTCAATCACCAGTGTTCTCACTCTTAAATATTATTAAGCAAGTACCATAATCAGCAAGATATAGGGAGAGAAACCAGAATTACAAGAGAAAATATGATTCTCTGATCACATCTCTCTAAATTTATGGAAGAAAGAGAAACAAAATTAAGATCAAGGCTTTAGCTAAAAGACACCATGGCTTTGCTCTTGAAAGCAAATGCCAATTTCTCTTTATTTCTAATGTGGACTTTTGGAGTTGGTTGTTGTTCGCCCTTCTTAGCACCTGATAACCCTGCTTCGCTTCCAAGGAACCATCTCATTCTTAGAATGGACCACTCTAGTTTTTAGTGTCTTCCCTTTTTGAACAATTCAAGTTTTATTAAATTTTATTTTTATTGAGATATAGTTGATTTATAATATTATATTTATTTCAGGTGTACTACATAGTGATTCAAAATGTTTCTACATTATACTCCATGTAAAGTTATTATAAAATAATGGCTCAAAAGGGAGGGAATATATGTATACATATGACTGATTCACAGTGTTGTACAGAAGAAACCCGGGCTTTCCAGGTGGCTCAGCAGTAAAAAATCTGCCAGCAATGCAGAAGACGTGGGAGACTCAGGTTCGATCCCTGGGTGGGGAAGATCCCTTGGAGGTGAAAATGGCAACCCACTCCAGTATTTTTTCTTGGAAAACTCCACGGACAGAGGAGCCTGGCGGGCTGTAGCTCATGGGGTCACAAAGAGTCAGACACGACTGGGTGACTGAGCATGCATAGCAGAAACTAACACAACATTGCAAAGCAATTATAATCCAATAAAAAATAAATAAAATAATGGCTATATTACCTGAGCTGTACCCTGTATCCTTGTAGGATATTTGTTTTATATGTCATAGTTTGTACCTCTTAGTCTTGTACCCTTATCTTGTCCTTTTCCCATTTCTTCTCATACTAGTAACCACTAGTTTGTTTTCTATATCTGGGAGTTTGTTTTTATTTTGTTATATTCATCATTTGTTTGTTGTTTAGATTCTACATCTAAGTGATAATATAGAGTATTTGTCTCTCTGTTTGATATTTCATTAAGCCTAATACTTTGCAGGTCCATCCATGTTGTTGCAAAAGGCAAAATGTCATTCTTTTTTAAAGTAGTAGTGACTTCACTTTCACTTTTCACTTTCATGCACTGGAGGAGGAAGTGGCAACCCACTCCAGTATTCTTGCCTGGAGAATCCCAGGGACGAAGGAGCCTGGTGGGCTGCCGTCTATGGGGTCGCACAGAGTCGGACACGACTGAAGCAACTTAGCAGCAGCAGCAGCAGCAGCATTCCATTGCACATATACCACATCTTCTTTATCCATTCATCTGTTGATGGACACTCAGGTTGCTTCTTTCTCTTGGCTATTGTAAATAATACCGCTATGAACATCGGAGTGTTATGTATCTTTTCAAATTAGTGCTTCATTTTCTTTGGATATATGCTTCATTTTCTTTCATATTCCAGGAGTGAAATTGCTGGATTATATGGTAATTCTTAGTTTTTAGGGGAATCTTCTTACTGTATTCCATAGGGACTGCACTAATATACATTGCCACCAACCGTGTACAAGGGTTCTTTTCCTCCACATTGATCAATTCAGTTTTCTATCCAGATATCTATCTTTTGGTTTATTTCTTAGGAAATCATACCTGCACAATGAATATATATTAAGTAAATAAATGAATTCTATAGAGAGGTTGTATGGATCAAATTAGATAATGCTTATAAACCACTTAGTTCTGCACGTGGAACACAGGGACTGCTCAATAAATGGTAGCTACTCTGTTATTCTTCTTATTGCTTTTATTATCACTTTAGCTATCATTATGGACGTTTATTATAGGAGAGCAAAAAATGTACAGATACATAGTAAAGCCCAAAATATGAGCCTAGTCACCGGAAAGAATTCATAGAGGAAAGAAGGAGAGATTATTTTCCTCCCTTTCATTATTGTGACCAGTAGAGTTCAGAGGGTATGACTACCATTCAGTATGGCACATCTTCAATTCAGAATCTCTCATTGGAAAAGACCCTGATGCTGGGAAAGATTGAAGGCAGGAGGAGAAGGGGACGACAGAGGATCAGATGGTCGGATGGCATCACCGACTCAATGGACATGAGTTTGTTCAAGCTCCAGGAAATAGTGAAGGACAGGGAAGCCTGGCGTGTTGCAGTCCATGGGGTCACAAAGAGTCAGATACAATGAGCGATTGAACAACAAGGTATGGTATAGATTAACTGTCATATTTAGATTGGCTTAAATATAAAAATGAAGAAGAATTTTTACTTAAAATAGTAGTTTAATAACATTGCTATTTGGTTTATTTCAAATACAGAGTTCTAAAGTACCTAGTTACTATTTTAATTGCAATAGATTGCAATAGAAACTAGAAAATTCAGATAAAATGAAAACACCAAATTAAAATTATTTAATATTAAATAATTTTATGGATTACATATGAATAATGCTTCCCTGTATGTATGCATATATATACACACACTGTTACTTACTCCTTGGAAGGAAGGTTATGACCAACATAGACAGCATATTAAAAAGCAGAGACATTACTTTGTCAACAAAGTCTGTCTAGTCAAGGCTATGGTTTTTCCAGTGGTCATGTATGGATGTGACAGTTGGACTAGAAAGAAAGCTGAGCCCCAAAGAATTGATGCTTTTGAACTGTGGTGTTGGAGAAGACTCTTGAGAGTCCCTTGGACTGCAAGGAGATCCAACCAGTCCATCCTAAAGGAGATCAGTCCTGGGTGTTCATTGGAAGGACAGATGTTGAAGCTGAAACTCCAATACTTCGGCCACCTGATGCGAAGAGTTGACTCATTGGAAAAGACCCTTATGCTGGGAAGGCTTGGGGGCAGGAGGAGAAGGGGACGACAGACAATGAGATGGTTGGATGGCATCACCAACTCGAAAGACATGAGTTTGGGTAAACTCCGGGAGTTGGTGATGGACAGGGAGGCCTGGCATGCTGCGATTCATGGGGTTGCAAAGAGTCGGACCCAACTGAGTGACTGAACTGACTGACTGACTATTTAGTATTACTAAATTATTTAGTATTTAGTTACTATTTAGTATTACCAAGCCATTACTTGAGTCACATATATCCTTTCAGAATTTTCTAATCAAATGTGTATTTTCCTTCCCCCTGCTGTACACACACACGTGCACACACAAACATATCCACACACTATATTTTTAGGGTTGCATGATTTTGTGGTTCTTAATAATTCTGTTTATATATATAAATAGGCCCTTAGACCTCTTTGCTATTAGCAAGCATCTGATCCAGAATAAAAAGTAACAAGGCCTTTAGAACTGTACAGGACATTGATTTTTCTGACTACCCATTAGCTTTTCCATGTCTTGGCCATCAACTTCAGGTAGGGCATCACTACCTGTGTTTCCAGATGGAGAACACATCACCCAGCCCCAGCTACTCAGCAAAAGGATTTCACTTGCTACCATGACTGGTTTAGGAACAGTAGACATATGACCTGTGCCGTGCTGTGCTAAGTTGCTTCAGTCCGCCTGACTCTTTGCAGCCCCATGGACTGTAGCCCACCAGGTTCCTCTGTCCATGGTTTTCTCCAGGCAAGAGTGCTGGCCTGGGTTGCCATGCCCTCCTCCAGGGGATCTTCCTGACCCAGGGATTGAACCCATGTCTCCTGCATTACAGGCAGATTCTTTACCACTGAGCCACCAGGGAAGCCCGTGGACCTGTGACCTACATTGGTCCAATTAGAATGCATCTCAGGACTAAGGTAGGGCCTCTTTTTCCTGTTAGACCTGAAGCTACCACATGGAGCCTGCAAATAAAACTAGCAAGGGTCAGTTTCAATGTGAAATGGTGAAAATTCCAAGAACATATGGTAATTTTTGAGCCCCTAGTTCAGTATCTGCATATGTTTGTACTCTGGGCTCCTCAATCACATCATAAAGATAAAAATTCCTGTTTTGAATATAGCTGATCGACAAAGTTTTGCTTATGTGCAGCAGAAATCCCCTTAACCATTACAAGCACAAATCACAGAAGCCAAACTTGAGTTTTAGTTCTAATGCCTTCCCTATGTCCTTTTTTCTTAAAAAGAAATTCCTTTTCTCTATAAACTAATGGGCAGAGGGAGTGGACACACTCAGACTTAGGCCAGCCAAGAACATATGGCCCATTAAAACAGATCATGCCATCTGTCTCCTGCTGGAAAGGCCTTTCTTTCTGTATGTTTCAAACACCCCTCTGTGTTGTGGACCTCTAAATGCCAAAAGTTGTTCTAATTCCTCAAGCTCAACAAGCAAACAGAAACTATAAGATTTTGATGAATATCAATCAGGGAAGAAAATCTTACAATCGGATTATAAAATTCCCTCATGAGATGGTTGCACTTGTAAAAGACATCTGTGGTTCAGAATAACAAGTTATTTCCCCAGCAGCCCTCATCAAGCTTAACAAATACCAAATACATAGAATAATCCCTATTATTACTGAACTCTTTGTTCTGTTAGGCATCAAACTCTTTGAGCACATCAAAACGGTGCCCACCCTCGCTGAGGCAATGATATCTCCAGCCATCCTTGCCGTGGGCCAGTATGACAGAGCCTTTCCCAAATGAAAACACCAACTTGGTATCAAAAAAAGGCATCAGAAGACCTTGTTCAAAAACCAGAGCGAAGAGAAAAATAATGCACTCGGATATATTCAAGAGGCATACTAAACAAACATATACACTGTTCTACACTGCTGACAGTTTGAAAGCAACACTTTATATCTATTTTAAAACCTTGTGTTCTGTAATCTTCCTAGCCTCTCATACCCAGAGCAGTTTATCTGTACCTCTCTTGTGGAATTTATCATTTGCTACTTTTATTATGGTTCTATGTGTTGTGTAAGTCTTATCCTTGCTACAAGAACTCAGACTCCTTGAGGGGAGGGAGCCTGTGTATCCCTATATCTCAGACATGACATCATCGCACAGAAGCTTGTAGATACTGGCCTTCCATAAATATTAGAAAAATGAAAAAATGTTTAAGTGTGTTTTATAAAAAATCAGGGTAAACCTGAATGGAAACAGAAAACTTTTCTTCCCTTGTTAAAGTAGACTGGTCAGAACAAAGTTGTAAAAGTTATTTAATAACGAATTGCAGCTCAAATATTGATAAAGAAATCGGTTTTTCATAGAAACCCAGTTGTTTACTAATATATATAAACTCACTTAACTGAACTAATATTTTTAAAAGCTACTGATAAAACTAAGAATAGAATAAAAATTAGAGTTAGTTCCACGGAGAGACGGAAAATTGCTGTTTTTTCCAGACTTCAGTATTTTATTCAGTCAGTGACAACATAGAATTTACTTTACCAATTTTCTTGTTTAGTAGGACACAAGGGAAAGGTAGGATGGTAAGAGTAGAGTCAAATGAGAAGTCACTTATCCCCTGGCAAGTTAAGTAAAGAGAACTGAAGAGTTTATTTAATTTGTTTATTTGCTTTTGTGGTAGGGAAATTGAAATCTAGAAGAGGGAAAAAAAACCGTGAGAGAAAGAGAACGCAGAACTTCTCTAAATTTCCAAAGAACAAAAGACAGAATTATGAATGGGTCCCAGAAAGCCCCCTGAGATGAAAAGACACCATTTTGACCAAAGAATTCTTCCTTTCAGGCCTAGTAGTTTATCTTAAAAACATGAAAACCTGAATTAAGAACAGTCAAAAATTAGTGTGATATGAGCAGCAAGTTGTACCTTGTTCACTGGTTTCATTCCAACCTAGCTCTAAAATACACAGACAGTTCAATACATTGATAGCTCCAAAGTCTACACTTTTCTACTGGAAAATGTGGTAGTAATTACTTATTATTTTACCTTGTATTCAAAAAGAAATTATTAGATCCAAGTGGAATGGAATTGTTAAAATAAAGCATAAAACAAGAGGCCAATAATGGTGATAGACGACTAAGTGATCCTGAAATGCTAGTCAATGTGCAGTTAGTGATTTAAAACAATTTCTTACCAATTATACTGAACGATTGTATGTAAAACTTGTAGGAGTTTTTCTAATTTAATTATGTTTAAAAAGAAAAAAAAAAAAAAAACCTTTCCTTTGAGCTGGCTCCCATTCATATAAATAAACATTACAAAATCACAAACCCCCTCAGTAAAGTACAAAGAATAAAGAAAAATATTCATTATTCTTCATTCTATAAGTAGAATCCTCACTTCTATAAATAGCAAGTAAGTATATTTGTATTCAACAAAATAACTGTATTTGAATTCATTCTAATAAAAAAAAAACAAGAAAAATGTTTCTTCCATTCTTTTTGTCTTCCATTTCTCTGTGTACACGTTATGCCAGTCCACAGTTCAGGCATACAAAAGGAACTCTATTTTTTTCTTCCATAGAAACATATTTTATCCTTCAAGATTTGGATAATGTCATGAAACCTCATGTTTCCCTTCTCTTCTCCCTGGGGAAGCTTCTGAGTTCCAGAGGGTTTGTACAAGCTCCATGGGTCAAGATGAGGATTCTGTCTCTTGGTCTCATTTCTCCATGCAGGCAAGTCCATCATCTTGTTTTGTCTTTGGTCTTAGGTCCACACAGGTAGCCAAAGTGATCGGCTCAATGTCCATTCATATGAGCCCTTCAAGTATTGTTTCTGCTGTTTCTGTGTAATACTTGGTTTTAGAGGAAGCATTCAGCTTCTAGGCCACTCTGGGCCACCCTCTGAGGATTTGGAAAGATGTCTTTGGATGGGGAAACAATGGAAACAGTGAGAGACATTTTTTGGGGGGGAGGGGGGTGCTCCAAAATCACTGCAGATGGTGACTTCAGCCATGAAATTAAACGACACTTGCTCCTTGGAAGAAAAGCTATGACCAACCCAGACAGCATATTAAAAAGCAGAGACATTACTTTGCCAACAAAGGTCTGTCTAGTCAAAGCTATGGCTTTTCCAGTAGTCATGTATGGATGTGAGAGTTGGACTATAAAGAAAGCTGAGCGCCAAAGAATTGATGCTTTTGAACTGTGGTGTTGGAGAAGGCTCTTGAGAATCCCTTGGGCTGCAAGGAGATCCAACCAGTTCATCCTAAAGGAAATCAGTCCTGGGTGTTCATTGGAAGGAATGATGTTAAAGCTGAAACTCCAATTCTTTGGCCACCTGATGCGAAGAGCTGACTCACTGGAAAAGACCCTGATGCTGGGAAAGATTGAAGGTGGGAGGAGAAGGGGACGACAGAGGATGAGATGGTTGGATGGCATCACCAACTGGGTGGACATGAGTTTGAGTAAGCTCCGGGAGTTGGTGATGGACAGGGAAGCCTGGTGTGCTACAGTCCATGGGGTTGCAAAGAGTTGGACACAACTGAGTGACTGAACTAAATCGTGAATAGAACTTAACAAACAACCATTTCTGGGGATACCACTGCTTCATGGAATTCAGTTTGTGCTTGTGCTTAGTCGTATCTGACTTTTTTGCAACCCCACTGACTGGGTCCTCTGTCCATAGAAATTTCCAGGCAAGAATACTGGAGTGGGTTGCCATTTCCTTCTCTAGGGGATCTTCCCAACCCAGGGATTGAACTTGTATCTCTTGCATCTCCTGCATTAGCAGGCAGATTCTTTACCACTGCACCATCTGGGAAGCCCAGACCAGATTTCAGTTTAGATGAACTTATTCTAGAAAAGATGGACACAGTGATGGAAGGAATGTGCAGTCGGAAAGGGGGAGGAGGAACATTTTCTTCTATCTCATTATGTTTTTCCAAACATTTTGTTTGGGCTTGGAGCCCTCTCAATTCTATTAAAGGCTTAAGGCTGGAAACCAAAGTCAGGAAAAAATTGGCATTCTAATTTTTTTTTTTTTTTCGTTCCGGCTTGCCACTTCCCTCTCCTGAGGCAAGGGCCAGGGATGCCCTGGCTTTTTGAGTAAGAAGAAAGTCCAGGGGAACAGAATTATCAGGAGGGGTGAAAAAAAATCCAATACTGTTTAATATTTCAAGACTTTCCCAGGAAATAGGAAAAATGCCTATGAAGGTATACGGGAAAAAATTAGCATAAAGTTGAGTTTAGGTGAAAGAAATTAGCATAAAGTACTGATTTTGCTGATCTCTTTGCCTCCAAGCAATCCTATAAAAATGAACTTTGAATCTCTTTCAAATCAAGAAATTTGACAAAGGCATTATTTCTTATTACATATTCTTCTGTAGATTTGGTGGTATGCCCTGAAACATCTCTAGGGAGAAAGCTTTGTTTTCTTTAAAAGAAACTTTCCCTCTATACAATATATCTGGTTACCAATAACTGGTCATCCTGGCCCTTGGATGTCTTTCTAAGACATGCAGATAAAGTTCATTTCAAACTCTTCAATAAATTAATCTTTTCCAAACCAGTGTGGACTTCCCTGGTGGCTTAGCTGGTTAAGAATCTGCCTGCCATGAAGAAGACCTTGGTTTGATGCCTGAGTTGGGAAGACCCCCTGGAGAAGGGAATGGCTACACATTCCAGTATTCTTGCCTAGAAAATCCCATGGACAGAGGAGTCTGGTGGGTTACAGTCCTTGGGGTTGCAAAGAGTCGGACACACCTGAGCAAACACACTTGGGTTCTGAAGAAGTTACAGAAACACACTTCTGAGCATATAAGAATAATGTTCTAGCAATTGTGGTGCAATGGAAAACACTTTTACAATTACTGAACAAATAAATAATTAATCAGAGAGTATTACATTTAAATGTTAAATAAAAAACTATTTTCATTCCTATTGATATGTTAACACTGTTACTGAGATTCTAAAGAAAAGAAAAAACCCAAACATTTAAACACTAGCCATTTTTTATATAGTCCAGAGGGCATGGTAACCCAATCTTAGTATGCTAATAGATTTTTCACTTCTTTTCTTTCAGGTTTATACTTTTGGTGCACATGTTTTTGAGTTGTTAAAAGGGGGGAGTTCTTACAGGTATAGTTTTTATTATGGTGATTTGTTTTAATACAGTTCTATGAAAGATGAAACTGAGCTGCCTAATACAGTTACTCTAAACACCAAGGCATTCATTCTGTGAGCAATTACTGACTACTTTCTGTGTATATTGGGTAGCTAAGATGGAATGCACAAAATTAATAATGAGTTAATTCGAGCCTCCAAGCAGCTCTCACTACCATAGTTTCCATGGAAAAAGAATAATAATCAAACTACTGCTTGCATGGCATGTGTGCTCAGTCTTGTCCAACTCTTTGTAAACCCGTGGACTGTAGCCCGCCAGGCTGCTCTGTCTATGAGATTTTCCAAGAAAGAATACTGGAGTGGGTCGCCATTTCCTTCTCCAGAGGCTCTTCCAGACCCAAGGATCGAACCCTTGTCTCTTGCCTATCCAAGGCAAGAGATTGACAGGTCAGTTCTTTACCAGCTGAGCCACTGGGGAAGCCCCCAAAATTCTCCTTATATTTCCACAATTTTCATTCATTTCTCTAATCAAATGTTCTTTCCCTGGAAATTATTTATTGCTGAGACTACCCAAGGAAAATGTCATCCTATCCCTACAGTTTTTACTGGTACTATTAAGGATTGTTGTTTCACATTAAAAAACAATATTATTATACTGCTCCCACGGACGATGTTAACATAACAGTCGTCCTTTGGGAAAACAACCAGATGAATCAGTTAGGTATCTCTGACAATGGCCGTGTGCCTTGTGAGAATCCTAGGGTTTCCCACCCACCCTACTCTCATTCTAACTGAGCCCTGTTTTGTGGTATCAATAACTAATTACATTACAGTTTTGCTTCAGTAACATAGATTGATGATTTCATTATACCATTTAATTAGAAATGTTCTTAATTTATCAGAAAGACAAGGTTTAATTGGTGAAAGAACAGCTGTTGCAGGTCACATGGGAAGAAAAGGACTGAGTAACAGAAAACGGCAAACTTTGCTGAGAACTCCAAGGGTCACTTAAGTCTTCAGGAGTATATTATATAAAGGAAAAGGAAGTCTGCCATCTGTCATATCTCATCTAATCAACACTTCCTAACTTTATCACTAATGTAACCAGTATAGGATGCATGGGTAACTAACCGCAAGAAGTACTTGCAGAGCCAAGGTCCACTCTAGACCAATAAATCCTATTTCCCCGTAATATGGTATCACCACAGTCTCAAGGTATACAAAGGAGAACTTTAGTCCCTGGATATAGCTGCTTCGTGGACAGTAAATGCTAATCTCCTTCTGTTGTCCAAAATAGTAGCAGGCATAACTATTTTATTAAAGGAATAACTAGGATTCGACTTGTCAGACTCTAGCTTGATTTCCTCGTATCAGTCAGGGATGCTGGCAGACTAGAAATTTCAGGAAGGACTTCTATGTGAAGTTTTGACATGAAATTTATCTTCTGAGAAGCCCCAGCTTCTGCTCTTAAGGCCTTCAACTGATTAGATGAGACCTACCCACATGATTGAGAGTAATGTCTTTCACTTAAAGCCAAACTGATGGTAGATGTTAATGACATCTACAAATATCTTCACAGCAGTATCTAAACAGGGTTTGAGCAAACAGCTGGATATCATAGCCTAGCCAAAAGGACATAACACATAACCATTACACTTATTAGCAAAAAACCTCCCATGGTTCTATTTTCATATTTTACCCTTAGCTCTCTAGATAAGAACGAGATGTTTCTGCATGAATGTAATCTCTCTTTCTTCATGTATACAAGGAACACATTAATCAATTATGGTACTCTTTTCCACTGAGTGCATAAATACTTCTCAACCCAGTGCTCTAAAATGCCACTTCCATTTTACTAGAGCTAGCATGCAAAGTAAAATATATTGACTCTTCAGTTCTAAGCAATTGACCGCTTTTAGCTTTTGTTTATATGCTGCTTGTTAAATATAGTTGGGAGCTGAATATTGAAATCATTCAATAAGAATCATTCAAAGAGGCAGTGGTCAGATATGACAGCAAAAAAAGAAATGATGGAACTGCAAAATTCCAACACTTGTACAGGGGGATGAGAGGATCCAAAAGAGATGTATCATAAGTCAAGTAATGCATAGGGCAGTTAAAGTAAGTATGAACCAGTGAGTGAGACAAAGTTGCTGCAGGCAGTGACAAGAGGAAAGAGCTGAAATTTCATGATCAAAGGGGACAAGGCTGAGTCAAAGAAGATTTCCATGGCAAATCCAAGATGAGTGTTTGGATAGAGAGGATGTTCTGAGTATGTTAAGGATGTGTCCTGGATTTTAAAAGTGTTCTCGGCCAAGTTGAGGAGCCACAATGGTGGTTAGCAGAATGGCCACAATTACCATTTCAGAAGCCTTGGTTACCATAGTCTTTATAACCTGGGAAGACACTGAGCCTAGTTTTTAGGCTTCCTGGTCAAGACGAGTGAGTACTATGACACAGTGGTCTTCTGCTGCTGCCATCAACAGAGTTCATGGATAGTAGGCAGTGTAAGACGGTTAATCAACATGTGAGTAATCAAAAACTGTGATTCTATTTGCCACCGCCAACCTATTGAATTTTGACTGGGCTTGACTGATCTTTTATGAATCATGTAGGACTCATGTCCTTTAGGTGGAAAAGGCAATGGCACCCCACTCCAGTACTCTTGCCTGGAAAATGCCATGGACGGAGGAGCCTGGTAGGCTATAGTCCATGGGGGAGCTAAGAGTCGGACATGACTGAGCGACTTCACTTTCACTTTTCCCATTCATGCATTGGAGAAGGAAATGGCACCCCACTCCAGTGTTCTTGCCTGGAGAATCCCAGGGATGGTGGAGCCTGGTGGGCTGCCGTCTATGGGGTTGCACAGAGTTGGACACGACTGAAGCGACTTAGCAGTAGCAGCAGCAGCATGTCCTTTATCCTCAGGTTTCTCTCTGTTTTCTTATTTCTCCTCATGATTTGAACAATCGCAGTAATCATTGTCTCATAGAATCAGAATGCCAGAGGTGTCTTTGTCTCAGCATCTCCCTCAATGCCAAAGCACCAAGTCCTGTGATTTCTCTCCACTTCTTCCCTTTGTCATTTGCCCTCTTTGCTCACTTATCCTCTTTTTCCTAGACTTCTTTCAAGATCTCCTTAGAGACCATCTTGTCTCCTATGTCTGCCACTCTGATACATATTTCCCCCTTTCAATAGATCAAAGGTTCTTAAAACAGGATTCGGGTGTTACTCCTTTCATCAAAGGCTTGTGTGCTTAAGCGTTCAGTCACGCCCGACCCTTTGTGACCCCATGGACTGTAGCCCACTAGGCTCCACTGTCCACAGGATTTCCCAGGCAAGAATATTGGAGTGGGTTGCCATTTCCTTCTCCAAAGGATCTTCCCGACCCAGGGATCCAACCCATGTTTCCTGTGTCTCCTATATTATAGGCAGATTCCTTACCCACTGAGCCATCGGGGAAGCCCCCATAATCCTATAAAGTAAGATCCAAATTCCTTAATTTAACCTTCTGTGTCTTCTCTAATCTAAAAGATCAAACCGTCTTTCCAGCATTGTCCCCACCAGTATCCTACTCTGAACTTTACAATTCAATGGCCAGTATACACTTCCACACATGTACTGCCTACTGGCTGCCTTCTAGCCCTCTGTTAGACCTGTCTTCAACTCCAACTATAAAAATACTTCCTTTAGAAACATCCTCCCTGACCTCTTACTACAAGGCCATTCTTTCTAAGGAATCCCTACACCCCTTGTAACATATAGCATTTTACTGTATTCTATCTAAGAACAGACTGTATTCCTCTTACCATATAAACTCCTTGATGATATGAATCATTTTTTCACTCGACTTTCTTTTGCCCATAGTGTCTTTCACCACTAAACTTTCACGGAGAGTGCTAATTGTACACTGTATATTTGGCAGGTGGAATAATACATTAAAGAATGAATCAATCCTTGGAGAAAACTCATTCCTCAGTCACCTCTCCTAATCCACATGAATGAAAGATTTGGTTAGCAGAGATAATTGCAATCTAAAGAAAATCCCTCAATTTTGCAGTAGAAACTTCTCTAGCAAATCCTTTTACTGAAGCAATTTACAAATACTGAAAAAATTTCAATATGAGTTATCTCCTTCACTCTCTATACTCAGCCTCATTTATTCTTATATTCTTCCATTCAACAGGCATTTGCTGTGTTTTTAATATATTCCAGGCCCAATGCTAGATGCTAGAACTATGGAGGACACAATTCCTGCCTTCAAGGGCTGTCTGCTGCTGCTGCTGCTGCTAAGTCGCTTCAGTCGTGTTCGACTCTGTGCGACCCCATAGACAGCAGCCCACCAGGCTCTGCCGTCCCTAGGATTCTCCAGGCAAGAATACTGGAGTGGGTTGCCATTTCCTTCTCCAGTGCATGAAAGGGAAAAGTGAAAGTGAAGTCGCTCAGTCGTGTCCAACTCTTAGCGACCCCATGGACTGTAGCCTACCAGGCTCCTCCATCCATGGGATTTTCCAGGCAAGAGTACTGGAGTGGGGTGCCATTGCCTTCTCCACAAGGGCTGTCTAGTGGGGTTTTATTTTTAAAGTTAACTTTAATGTAATCACAGTAAAGTTAGACAAGGGCTGTAACAGAAATGCAGATGGACTTGGAAGGCAAAGGAGGAATATCGAGATTCAGTGAAGATTTTGCTGAGATAGGAGGATCTCAACTGGTAATTTTAAGGAAAAATAGAAGCTAAGTAGATTAACACATTAGGAGAAGGGAGCCCTCCAAGAAGAGAAACTGCATACAAAAGCCAAGCCTGGCCTTGCCTCCTAATGGGAAAAGAGCCAGGTTAAACGGTCAGTTCCTAGTGTCTTCTTTTACAATTCATGATGCAGTAAGCAGGAAGTCCCAGAAAGTGTGCTAACATGACTGGTGTCCTTGAGGACACGATGCATACCTTAGGCCCTTAAAAGTCCTGACTTCTCATAGAGACCAGGTGGTCTCCAGGTCACCCAGAGAGTCACCTCATGTGTGAAAGAGTCAACTTCTACCAGTCACACAGACTCTGGTCTAGGTTCATGAGTATGAAATGAACAGTAGTGATGTGAACAACCCATCTTATCATCATAATTAAAAATACATATACCATTTACTTAGTAACTGATTTTTATGAAGTGTTTCTGCAAACTATTATAATTTTTACAGCCCTTCAAGATAGAGAGGGTAAAAAGCGTTCTTCCTTTATTAATGTTAGGGCTTCCCTGCTGGCTCAGACAGTAAAGAATCTGCCTACAATGCACGAGACCCAGGTTCGATTTCTAGGTTGGGAAGATCCCTTGGAAAATAGAATGGCACCCACTCCAATATTCTAGCCTGGAGAATTCCATGGCCAAGAGGAGCCTGGTGGGCTATAGTCCATGGGGTCACAACAAATCAGACACAACTACGCGACTAACATTTATTAATGTCAAATAAACTCGGGAAAAAGAATTCAAGGATTTTACCTAAGATAGCACAGCCACAGAGCAGACTATGAATCTTCTTCACTCTGCATCTGACTGGACATACCTCTCACTTCAAGAGTAGAAAAGAACTTCTTGAGAAATAACTACATTCAACTTTACTGTATTACTGGGAGAGTAAAAAGGAAAAATACTTATTTTCCATTATAAATAGAAAACTCTAGTCCTATAGAGGTTAAGACACCAAAGATACCCAGCCAGTCAGATGCAAGAAAGTGAGATCCCAGAACCCCAGCATCTGAACTCTTTCTCAGACCCTTTTTCCTAACCACACCAAATAAAACAGTAGGAAAGTGTGAAAAGCAAGAAGACATTACCGCCAAAGTATGGAGCCCTTCTGCCCTGCCTCTGGTGAGTGAATCCACCATTTTAACTTTTAATTTGCAACTTCACAAGCTTAGTCAACCAAATGACATTGATTTTATTTCATATTCCAAGAAATTCTCATAATAATTAATCTCCTAGAAAACAATATTGTCTTTGTATTTCCATAAAAACAAGGGGCTAAGTTTGTTCTTGGTGATTATCGCCAAAGGGTGCTACTAACCTAAATGTGCTACTATATTATTCAACTTTTAGACAGTTTAATACAGTTCTTGATTATTAATATGATTTTAATATCTGATAGTGCAAAAGGGATAATAATGCCATAGAGCAAAAACAGGAGGAAAAGGCAAAATTATCATCACTATTGGTAATTCTCTGCTGGTAGGTGATGCTAAAAATATGCTTTATTACTTGGGTCTAACATTACTGCAGATGGTAACTGCAGCCATAAAAGTAAAAGACGCTTGCTCCTTGGGAGAAAAGCTGTGACCAACCTAGACAGCATATTAAAAAGCAGAGACATTACTTTGCCAACAAAGGTCCATCTAGTCAAAGCTATGGCTTTTCTAGTAGTCATGTATGGATGTGAGAGTTGGATTGTAAAGAAAGCTGAGCGCCAAAGAATTGATACTTTTGAACTGTGATTTTGGAGAAGACTCTTGCGAGTCCCTTGGACTGCAAGGAGATCCAACCAGTCCATCTTACAACAATCAGTCCTGAATATTCAATCCTGAATATTGGCCACCTGATGCTAACAGCTGACTCATTGGAAAAGACCCTGATGCTGGGAAAGATTGTAGGCAGAAGGTAAAGGGGATGACAGAGGATGAGATGGTTGGATGGCATCCCCAACTCAGTGGACATGAGTTTGAGTAAGCTCTGGGAGTTGGTGATGGACAGGGAAGCTCGGCGTGCTATATTCCATGGGGTCTCAAAGAGTCAGACATGACTGAGCAACTGAACTGAACAATTCAGAATAAAATGAAGCCAATCCATCAGGGCAGAGAAGGCAATGGCACCCCACTCCAGTCCTCTTGCCTGGAAAATCCCGTGGACGGAGAAGCCTGGTAGGCTGCAGTCCATGGGGTCGCTAAGAGTTGGACACGACTGAGCGACTTCACTTTCACTTTTCACTTTAATGCATTGGAGAAGGAAATGGCGACCCAGTCCAGTGTTCTTGCCTGGAGAATCCCAGGGACGGCGGAGCCTGGTGGGCTGCCGTCTATGGGGTCTCACAGAGTCGGACGCGATTGAAGCAACTTAGCAGCAGCAGCAGCAATCCATCAGGGAGCCAGAAAAAGGGGGAGTGGCTAAATCATTTTTCCCCCTGAATAATTCAATAAAATTGAGATATGAAGGTGTTTCCATCATCCAGAAGAACCAATGTTCATTCACCAAATATTTGCTGAGCACTTACTATGTGTGGAGCCCTAGATTAAGCATCAAGGCTCTACGATACCTTTTTCTCAAGTGGTCACATTTTATTTGAGGAATCAGATGGGAAAAAATAGATCAAACTGCGTTACATGCTACAATAGAGGTATGAACCAAGCACCCTAGGCTCACAGAGGAGGAAACTACTTTTTCTTCCTGGATAAGCCCAGAAAAGGTGAAAGCTCACAGAAATAATCTTACAGAAATGGTAAAAGCAGATGATGGGTAACAGTTTCTTTACCTAAAAAAGAAAGAGGACGTGCCGTGGCCTATGGCAGGACACGCACATAAGCACAGATTCATCCATCTTGTCCACTGTCACATCCACTACTGGCAGGCTGTTGCTATCACTTAATATTTATTGGACAGATAAAGGAACTCTGGTACAAGGATAACAGAATGTGAGAAGTCTTGACTCCTATCTGACCGTGCATGCTAAGTTGCTTCAGTCATATTAGATTCTTTTTGACCCCATGAATTGTAGCCCTCCAGGCTCCTCTGTCCATGGGATTCTCCAGGCAAGAATACTGGAGTGGGTTGCCATTTCCTACTCCAGGGGATCTTCCCACATCTCTTATGTCTCCTGCATTGGCAGGCATATTCTTTACCACGAGCGCCACCTGAGAAGTCCCTATCTGACCATAATTTTCCATTAAACTATTCATAATTTCCGCTGTCTAATGCAGGTTTACAGTCCATTATTAGCAATGCAAAAACGCAAAAACTTCTGAAAGCCAGAAGTAGTTTTTCTGATTTCTATGGTGTCAAAATATAACCTGACTTGATTTTATTCAGTGGAAAAACCTGACCTGAACTAACATAAGGCTATTTTTAATCTTTGTTTACTCTAATTAGTGTGAATACGTATCTACTCTGCAGAGAAAATAATAGTGTGTTTGATAATGGGGCGCTGCCCCAGACCTTGCCGGGAGTGGTGTATAATATGCTCTATATGTACTGTCGCACCTTTCTAAACCTGAAAAACTTTGAATTTCAAAGCACATTTGCCCCCAAGAGTTTTAGATGAAAAAATTGTAGACCTGTAAAACATCATGATAAACCTATGAAATTTACAGAGCCTAAAAACTTTTGTGTCTTTATTTCCTTCTGGCTTATTGTCGGAGGTTTGTCTTATGCTAAACTCAGTCCAGGTTGGTGTGCTGCCATACTGCGGTCCCGAATTACTGTCACTCATGTATGAGATAAACTCCAGCCCAGTCTCCCTCCTTGTGGCCTGACGTATCCAGGGGTCCAGTATTGGCTCCAAATGACCAAAAGCACTTCTTCTACTTGACCCTGATTGATATACTGTCACTGTCTCAGTGATCATAAAATGTCTAACACCTCGTTAACAGTCACAGAGGCAGGGTTCACCCTCTGCGTGCCAAATGGGGAGAGACAGCAAAGTAAGAAATTACCTTCACCTTAATGTGAATGGACTATTGTAGGGTGCCTCAGAGACCAGAAAATTCAATACATTGAAAGAAAACTGCAGAGAAGCAAGGAAATCAAGTCAAAGACTCTGTCTATTGAAAATCTTGCATAGACAAAACCTGAACAGGAAGATAAAGAAAATCTACTTGTACTGAGCAACTCGTATTTACTAAATGCTGCAGCTGTTGATTTGTTGTCACATTTAATCCACACAATTACCCAGAGAGAGCTATTGGGATACTTTTATTTTACAAAGAAGGAAAGGTATATTAGGATAGAAAAAAACTTCCCCTAAAGATATAGAATTGGGAAGAGGCAAACCTGGAATTAGGAAAGGACAGAGATAGGGCACTCCCACAAAATGTGCCACACTGCCTCCACAGCCCTGTGTTTAAAGTCACACACAAAGGATGCTGGCTGGAAAAGGAGAGCGGCCCCCGCTTTGCTCTCCTAGATAATGCACAACACCCATTTGGTTTATCGCTATTAGCAGCAGTCAATAATGAATAGTCAATCGGCCGTGCTTTCGTACATTGTGTCTAATTTACTTTTATGGTGATCAATAGCCGTAGAACAGTGAACCGCTACTATAGCCTGGGCTTTGTCCTGGACATTTCACTTACAGTGAATTGTCTTCTCCTGCACCCTGTAAGAAAAGCATTACAAATTCTAACATTCAGAGAAGTTGAGTAAATTTCCTAGGGTTCCTCTACTAGCAAGTGGTACAGAAGGGATTGAAATATACAATTATCTAACTCTAAACACACATGGTCTTCCCATACATCATGCTGAAACGCTCAAATATAGAGCTATTGAATCACAAGGGCCATCTATTATTCATAGCACTTACCCGTGAAGCACTACTGAAGGGGAACAGAAGGCTTAGTACACGGCCACATTTGATCTCTCCCAACAAACGAGAGACACAAAAGCACACATGGGATTTGAAATGCCCTAGAATAGCCACCTCTGCCTTCCCTGGCTCTGAGAATACAATCTCCTTTTAGAAACACAAAACCAAAATATGTATTTTGAAATATTGTAATCCACTCACTCTGTATACCAACTAAGAAAGCCATCCATTGATTCTGGAAGTTGTCCCACATGTGTACCAACAGGGCCACACTGGACTGAGCTATGGACAGGCCACCTGTGATGTGTTTTAAACCTTACCACCTAGTATACGACAGCATGAATGAGAAGGCACACAGATATAAGAAAAGCAGCCCTACCCCCTTCATGAAGAGGGACTGCAGTAAGAATATTCTCTTCTGAATATAACATGGAGTGGGACTGAAGGAGGAGGCTATGTCCCTAGCACAGAGCCCTGAGTCTAAGTCTTCTCTCTGTAGCCATATTCTCAATGACCTATGAGATACCCCTTCACACCACATCCCCAGCACCCTAAGAACTAGATAATCCAGGGGTTCTCAGCCCACCCTCATCCCTCAGGGTAGTAGTGTTGCTGATGGGGATTAAATATGTATGTGAAGCGTGGGAAGTGTTTCTGTTGTCACAGGTACTGGAGACTTGATCTGTCTTTTAGTGGGAGGGTATGAGAAATCTAAAGGGGATACACAAGACTGTCCAGGAAAATACCAAGATATCAATTCCTTTGTTGGGAATTTACTGCCATAAAGCCGTTGCTTGGTCCCAAGCCTGTGGCTGAAGTCTGATGTCAAAATACTTCCTTGCCTCTCTGATCCCTCAAACACTTCTCTCATGCAAAAAGTATTGCTAAACACCATATTGCCTCAGATACTGAAATTGGTAGCTTGGCTGGTACAGAATCTGCCTGCAGTGCAGGAGACCCTGGTTCAATTCCTAGGTTGGGAAGATCCCCTGGAGAAGGGATAGGCTACCAACTCCACTATTCTTGGGCTTACCTTGGGTGGCTTCTTCTTGGGTGGCTTGCTGCTGCTGCTGCTAAGTCGCTTCAGTCGTGTCCAACACTGTGCGACCCTATAGACAGCAGCCCACCAGGCTCCTCCGTCCCTGGGATTTTCCAGGCAAGAATACTGGAGTGGGTTGCCATTTCCTTCTCTTGGGTGGCTTAGATGGGTAATGAATCTGCCTGCAATGTGGAAGACCTGGGTTCGATCCCTGGGTTGGGAAGATCCCCTGGAGAAGGGAATGGCTACTCACTCCAGCATTCCTGCCTAGAGAATTCCATGGACCGAGGAGCCTGGTGGGCTACAGTCTGTGGAGTCGAAAAGAGTTGGACACAACTGAACGACTTTCACTTCCCTTCATGTTCTAAAAGTTTAGCTATAAAATGATAGACAATGTAGAGAAAGAGACGAAATGGGAGAAACAATACAAGAATTCTTAATCCAAGTTGCAAATATGAGATTTATTGACTTAAACAATTAAGGCTTGACCTAGAAAGGATCATCATAGGAAAAACAGCATTGTTCTTCACTGTCCGAGAGTAATCTTTCAGGCACCTTCCCCTAATTCTATATCTTAATTTCAATCCCAAATTTAATCCTTGGTAGGAGTAGACGGATAGAACATTACTGCTTAATTACCTGCTTCTGTAACAATAGAGGTACTTTCTGGTTAAGTATTTGGGTATACAATGTATTACAGCAGTCAGCACACCATTACCTGCAGGCCACATTCAATCATGCCCTGCTTTTGTATGACCTCAAAGTTAGGAATGTTTTTTCCATTTTTCAAGAGTTAAAAAGAACAAAGGGGGAGGAGGAGGAAAAGGAGGATATGTGACAAAGGTACCACATGGCTTCACAAAGCCTAAAATATTTACTACCTTGGTCTTTACAAAAAAACATTTGCTGAGCTCTGTATTGGGCTTCCCTGCTAGCTCAGTTGGTAAAGACTCCATCTGCAATCAAGGAGACCCTGGTTCAATTCCTAGGTTCGGAAGATCCCCTGGATAAGGGATAGGCTACCCATTCCAGCATTCATGGGCTTCCCTGGTGGCTCAGCTGGTAAAGGATCCACATGCAATGCGGGACCATCTGGGTTCAATCCCTGGATTGGGAAGATGATCCCCTGGAGAAGGGAAAGGCTACCCACTCACTTCAGGCATTTTGAGAACAAGGTGGTGATACTGGCATTCTTTAGAGAGTACTGATGAGCCACAGCACCATATAAAAGATTCCTAACCATAGGATATATTTTTAATAATGAAGATGAAGAATAGATAGCTCCTAACGTGCCACACCTGTATGTGGACAGGAAAGAGTTAGTCACTCAGTCGTGCCTGACTCTTTGTGACCCTACTGACTGTAGCCCGCCAGGCTCCTCTGTCCTCAGAATTCTCCAGGCAAGAATACTGGAGTAGGTTGCTATTTCCTTCTCTAGGGGATCTTTCTGACCCAGGGATCAAAAAAACTCAGTTCTCTTAGAATTGCAGGCAGAGTCTACCATCTGAGCTACCAGGGAAGCTGTATGTGGACAGGAAGCTGTTAGCAAATATAAATCCCCATTGCACTTCAGTAAAGGATCATGTCCTAGAGCTTATTTGCAAGAATGACCTCATTTTGCCTTAAGGGTATTTACCAACAGCCCTCTCATCTTCCAGGTCTTTATTTCTATGTTAGTGATTCTCCTGTTCAACAGTCATCCTGAGCTCTCCCTATCACTCCTACCTCAGTTTCCATTAATTCTTTTCTGCTGAGCAGCAATAAATTAGGCAAGTATTGCCAAGAAGGGAATTATGAAGATCATAATTAACAAAGGAGACAGTTGGAGGATTTACAGTGAAGGCTGATCCCAGTCTAGTTTCACTGGGAGACAGCATCGTCTCAATCTCATTTGCCAGTAATTAGCCCTGCCTTTATTGCATTGTAAATACTGCCTTAATTACCAGGCTTCTTAGTTCAGAAGATGGAACTCTGTCGCCTTATTGAATTTCACATTCTGGCAATCCCCCATCATCACTGTCGGAGCCTTTGCTGTGCACAATAGATATATGCAAATGCAGCTGGCAATGGCAGAGCGAGAGGATTACAGGGGGCAGAGATGAGCATATGAGAGATGGCACAGTCCTGGAGAAGGAGCCAGCTGCCTCTCCCTAATTATCATCCTGATCCCTCTCATCCTGGAGTCTCGGGAGGAATTAGCAAACATAGATAAGGCAACCCTGTCGGGATAGCCTCTGAAAAGCCTCAAGAAGCTTTTAGAAGAGACAACCATCTTCAGAACTTCCAGGCTACATAGAGGAAGTAGTCAATAATTAGGCACTAATTACCATCATCTAGGAAATGCTAATGGACCCAGAGATACAGAGTGCAGGGGATGCAAATTTGAGGCTCAGTTTACCCACTAATTAACTGTGGGTCTTAGATAAATGATTTATCTTTTGTACCTCAGCTCTCACCACTGAACAAAATGGAGTTAGGTTATGTTCAGACACTCAGTCGAGTCTGACTCTTTGAGACCCCATGAACTGTAGCCCACTAGGCTTCTCTGTCCATGGAATTTCCCAGGCAAGAATACTGGAGTGGGCTGCCATTCCCTTCTCCAGGGGATCTTCCTGACCCAGGAATCAAACTGGGGTCTCCTGCATTGCAAGCGGATTCTTTAAAAGCTAACCTCCCAATAAATGACCATTATCATTTCATCACTATTACCACTGATATATATATAATAACTTTGCGATTGCTATTCAAACAAAAAACGAAACGCATCATGCTGCAAATGATAACCTCACTCAAAACTGGAGTTGTAGTTACTTTGTGCCCTTCGAAAACAAAAGGCAGGGAGTGTTTCTTCCCTCTTTTCTGATGGACACGGGACAGTACAAATGAAAAGGGGCACTGCAGGTTGTACCCCCTCCCTCTCTCTGCCGAGGGCTGGAGAAGGCCCATCGATGACTCTTGGCACTGAAACACTTCATTCCTCTGGGCTGTGGACTGATACTCCCAGGGTTGATGAAGACTGAGACAGAGATCCACCGTCCCTGGCTCTCCCTTTCCTGAAACCACATAAGCCAACCGTTACGGGATGCGTCCCAGATTCTGCAGGAGAAGCAGGCAAGCATCCAGTAATGAATACACCGGGATGCAAAGCTATGTCAGAAAATCATCCAATCTCAAGGACCTCAAATGTCAGCAGATCTCTCCTACCATAGTCTTGCCAAGTGGTTGCCCTGCAACTCCTTAACACTGCCACGTTCCGAGACGGCCTATTCCATATTGTGACAGCTCCGACTTCTAGAAAGCTTTATATTCTTTATATTCATCCAAAATATTTTCCCTGTAGTTTATGCTCATCATTTGTTATACTTCTAATCTATTAAGTCATTTAGAATAAAAGTGAATTTTTTTCTCCATATGGAAGCCCTTGAAAAAATTGGAAACCTCAGTCGCTTCTTCCCTTGGTTGCCATTTCTTCTGGCTAGAGAGCTCCATATCTTTCTTCAGTTCCTCATTTATTCCCCACCATTCAGGGAGATCAGGGAAATAACTTGAACGTATCTAAATAGCTAACTGCCTTTGCAATAAAATAATAATAATATATGGTTTAATTTCTAAACAAATAATTGTGAATTGGCATATGATCCAAATAGAGTCCATAAATACATGTCACTTAAAAGAAACTGATCATCCCTCAGTCAGGTCTGACCCTCTGTGACCCCATGGCTATACACTTTGCAAAACTTCCCCCTCCTCTGTCTCTGGTCTTAGCAGTTAATATGCAGACTGTGTGTTAGTCACTTAATTGTCCAATCATGGGACCCCATGGGCTATAGCCTGCTGGGCTCTTCTGTCCTTGCGATTATCCTGGTAAGGATACTGGAATGGGTAGCCATTCCCTTCTCCAGGGGATCTTCCCGAACTAGGGGTCAAACCCAGGTCTCCTGCATTGCAGACAGATTCTTTACCATCTGAGCCACCAGGGGAGCCCATCACTTAAAAGGCAGATGGTTATTTAGGAAGAGCATGGACTCTGGAGTTAGACCAGCTTGAATTTGAACCTCAGCTCTGCTGCTTACTTGCTTAGTGACCTTGGACAGATTGTGTAACACCTTTCAGTCTGTTTCCTTGTCTGTAAAACAGACTTAAAACACACATCCCAGAGAGTTACTGTGAGGATTAAATGAGGGAAATGACATAAATGTGCTCCAGGTGCAGCCTGGCCACATGATGCGACAGAAAGAACATGAGCTTGAAGCTAGATGGAAGAGTTGGAATCTTGTCTGTGCTACTGCTTATCCATCAAAATCTGCAGGAGTAACTGAGGTTTTCTGAGCCTCTTCTTCATCTGCCAAATGCCAAACAACACTGAACTTGAAAATTTATTGTAAAGATGAAAAAACTATTTGTAATGTGCCTAGAGTAGAGTCTGTTTCTTGAGTCATCCTTATTTTTCTTAAGTTTCTTTTTCCTTTCACTCTCCTTAGAAGATGTAAACCAGGATAACCTTCTAATTTGGGGTTTCAAATGAGGCGGTGGTGGAAGGAATGGGTATTATGAAAAAAAGAGATGCCAAGTATAAAAAAATCCAGATGATTCCCCTAAAAAGTAAAAAGTTTATGAGAAGTAATTAAAACTATAATGTCAAGACAGTATACATTTTGATTTTTTACATATTTATATTCAAAAAGAGACCAAGAGAGTTACACCTGTGATACAACAGGATACTAGTGAGTCTGTGATTTTTTTTTTTTTAAGTTTAAAATATCAGGAGAGGAATTCACAGGGATGAAGCCAGATCATGTTTGGACCACTGGGAAGAATGTTAAATATTCGGGATGGTGCAAAGAAAAGGCAGAAAGGGCACATGGAACCTCTATACAGGCTGTGTATCTATTCAAAAGGTGTGCCCCTGCCCAACAGATGTAAGAGAAAGATGATTACTATGGGCTTGATGCCAATCCATCACCGCTCCTGGAAAAATATGCCCCAAACACTCATTACTTTTGAGAAGGACTGTCTTAGGCATGAAAGGCAAATCAGAAGTAACAACCTATAGGGTAAGGACACTTTGATTTCCAAGTCTAAATTTAAAAGCAACTTTGAAACAATTCAGTGGAAAAGGTGTCCAACGATTCCGCTTCTGACTGCTTCTTCAGTCTGCTTTGTACCCTGAAGAAACCACTTTTCCCTCGCTCTGCACCTCTGTGTAAGATGTAAGGTGGACTGAGGGGGCACTGGCCAATTTCTGGGCTCCCTTTCAGCACCAACAAATGCTATGTTTCTTTTCTGAGAAAAGTATTCAAGATTGATTAGCATCAAGAAACCAGCAAATTTCCAGGCAGCTTTCAGCATAGAGCCTGGAATGGTAGAAGCTGAATGAGAATACACACTTGGATGTGTACTGTTTCAAAATTAAAATCAATCAATGAACATCTAGGTAATGCTCAAAGGGGTTAGATAACATCTTGTTAATTGAAACCTAAGATCACTTGCAGGATACTGGCTTTTACTATACTGGAACCGGTACAGACTGACATCCCATTCTAGAAATTCTTGCATTAAACCATGATTTCAGCAAGAACATAAGTGGGTCTCCTCATTTCCTTTAAGAGTCTTTGTTCAGTCTTAAAGGTGGCGACATGAGCTAATGTCCTCTAAGCCAAGAAGGAAGTCTCCGTCTCCTCTTTTACACACATCCCTTCATTCTTCCTCCTTAGTCTTAGTCCCTGGCACTTTTTATCATGAGGCAGAGGCTGGGCAGGTTCAAGTTTGTGTCCGGTACGGAAAGCAGAGATAAGTCTTGGGGAAGGATTTGGTGTCTGGGGGCCTTAAGGACTTGAATACAAGACCACCTACACACCATCCATTCATTTGCTATCTAGAGAAAAATGGAGCTGCCCAGATGCAATATCCTCAGACACGCGTCCTTCCTGTAGATACAGCCTGTGCTTGCACGAGTGTGTGCTCAGTCCCTTCAGTGGTGCCCGACTATGCGACCCTGTAGACTGTAGCCTGCCAGGTTCCTCTGTCCATGGGATTCTCCAGGCAAGAATACTGGAGTGGGTTGCTATGCCCTCCTCCAGGGGATCTTCCCAACCCAGGGATCAAACTCACATCTCTTTACGTCTCCTGGATTGGCAGGCAGGTTCTTTTATCACTAGTGCCATCTGGGAAGCCCGCATATACAGCCTAAATATTCCATATTAATGACATTATTACATACTTATTACATGTGATGATGACAATAATGATATAATCATTCTGACCACCATACTGGAATACAAACACTGTCCTTCAGCCATATACACATATCTTGTCATAACAAGTCATAACTTGCTTCTTCATGAACTATTTCCCCAAAGAAAGAAGGCTGCTCCAATGCTTTGTCCTCCTGGCCATCTCTAGGGAAGTTGGTTACCTTGATGAGTTGCTGAAGGAAGTAAATGCCAAACCCCTTCCCCTAGCAGGGAGGTAGGGCAGTATTCATCTTGGGCCACTCTCCCTATCTTATGCTTTCTCCCTTTCATCAAATGCCTTTGCCATCCATTCCAGCAACAGAAGGCTGGGGTGGGCCAGCCGGATGGCATGGTGCTGAAATCACTCCCCATAAAAACGTGCCTGCAATGTTACAACAGCTTTGATGCTGTTGTAATGCACCCATAAAATCAAGGAACATATGTAGAGGCAGCTGCTCGTGGCAGCAAAGGAATGTAAAAAATATGGGGCTGTTGAAAAACTTTGATAGATTTTACTGCCAGCCAAGTATATATATTTTTTATGGTCTGCTATGTGAAACTACAAAAAAAATGCCATGATTTTTTTTTAGTGTGTTTATTCATTGCATCATTTACAACAAATTTCTGAGACAAACTAGTAGACTGGATGACTAATTTTCAAATCAGTGGTTTCTGTTTAGCTTTAAGTAACTCAGAGAAAAAGAAAAAGACTTTAATAACTTGCCCTTGGAAGGCAGTGGGGAAGCCCTAGGTATTAGGGGAAAGCTAATGTCATTCCCCACAAACCATTTCCCTACATCACACCCTCTGAATACATCAGAACCCTCAGAAGATGGCTTCACAACAGCTTTGATCTGGCAAGCAACTAAGTAGGGATAATGATAATTAAGTAAGAAAATATCAGATTACCATAGCCTAAGAGAAGGCTGATGCTGGGAAAGATTGAAGTCAAAAGAGGTGGCAGAGGATGAGATGGTTAGTTTGCATCACCAACTCAACGGACATGAACTTGGGCAAACTCCGGGATATAGTGAAGTACAGGGAAGCCTGCTCTTTCCAGGACACCACGTGATCCTCCTTGCTGCAAACTACAGTCAGCTTCAGAACAGGGTAAAAACACTAAGCAGCTAGAGTAAAGCCATGACTATAAACTTTGGTAATAGAGAATTTGGTGTAGTTTTAAATAAGCATGGGTTTGATAATAGAAGAAGGTTCCTATTCTGGATCAGCCATTAACATGGCTGTGTGTTAAGTGGGCAAGTTAGTTACTCTTTCTTAGACATAGTCATCTATAAAATACAGATACTTTATACATACCTTAACAGGATTGGTGGTACTAGATAAATGGAAACTATTATCATGAATATTATAACATAACATTTATTGCCTGTAACATCTGTCCACTGAAGGGCAAATAATTCAGAAGATTTAACATGATCATTATCATGGTTAAAACAAGGTTGGGAAAAGAGGAAGTAGTAGAGGAAAATCAGAACTACTTGTATGTAGAATGAGAATGAAGGAACTTTAAATATGGTCTCATGAATCTCTCTCCGAGTTCTGCTTCGCCCAGCAAGACAAAGGAGTTAACACAAGGCTACACAGCCAGGAACTGCTGCTATATTTGGGAAGAGACACAGCTTGGCTTAAATCTTTCCAATGGTCTTCAATGATTTCTCTCTCGACCACACAGGAACCAATGAAGCAAGCACATTTCCAGTCCTGACTTCTAGGGCTCTCGTGAAAAATCTATTAATAGGCATGAAAGGCCAGATGGACTGGCCAGGTCCTGGAGCACAGAGGTTAGGTTTAGAGAAACCATCTGGGGCTTGTTCTCAGGCCTTAGTGCAAAAGCCAGTGAGAGCCCAGAACATAACACAGTCAATTAGTTGGAGGCCTGCTGGTTCTGTCCGCCTTTTACCGATACAGAAAAATGCTGGTCTGAAGAAGGAAAAGGCTTAGTTGGTTTCTCCTTCCTTTTCTGATTTTAAAAACAGGATACATGTCAGTAGCCAGGAAAGTAAGCAGAGAAGTTAGGATTCAGCCAGGTACACGTTTCCCAGCGTGACAGGAGACAGCTTCCAGAACCCCGCGTTCCATCTGCGGCGTTGTTCCCACAGGAGGATGTAAGGGAGGCGTGGCTCTGGGTGCTCACTGGAGTAAAATCCAAACTACCCATCTGAGTTTGTCAAACACGTCTTAGAAACAAGCTGGTTCCATTCAGTATTACCCACCTTCCAGAAGAGTTCATGCTAAACTTTCAGAATCATTGAGTTTCCAAATATAGAAATAAAAACCTCTATCATCACAACAATGGGACAGAATGCTTTTAAATGTCGACTCCTGGCTTACTAGCCATTTGATTTCACACAGGTTACTTAACCATTCTGACCTGTAGTTGATTCATGTTAAAGGATGATAATAATAAAGCATCTTCATGTTAAAAGATGACTTAAAACAAGAAACAATTTATGTAAGAAAGTTAGCACAGTTCATTCACTGTTTTCATCCATTCATTTTGCCAACATGTACTCACCGGGTACTAACTCTATTCCAGGCACAGATGGCATACAGTGAAAAGGTATATAATATACTAGCTTATAATAGGCAACTAAATTACAGCAGCTATTTTAAAAAATGCAGAAATTTGGGGAATAGAAAAAAAAAGGAATTTTTTTAAAACCCATAACCCTACTGGCTATAAATAACCAATTTTAGTATTTTTTTATATAATTCTTTGTTTTGATTTATTTTGAACAACAATGATCTAGATAAAGCTAAACCTAAAAGTGTATAAAGCAACTACAAATGGTGGACTTTCTAGGAGAATATGTTATAAGCAATATTTAGAAAATGCTTACTGCTAATTTTATATTTTATTATGTGCTAACATAGGAGCATGATCAGATTTTTAGATTTTGAGGGTATTTTAACTTTGGAATAAATGAAACAAAATTTTATAATTTAGGGCAGACAGATCTCATTTTTAATCTAGCCTCTGTCTCTAACTAGCTGTGTGATCTTGGGAGATTTTACTTGTCTAAGACTCAGTTTTCTCATCTTCAAATTTAGTTAAGGTTCTGTATCTATATATATATGATCTAGTTATTACCAGTGTCTAAAAGAATACAAGCTTTTGTTATTTTATGAAATTGATAAGTGTCTGCCTCTAATTTTATGGTGGACTTAATGACATTTCTGTAGATAGAATATTAAACTGTAAGCTTCGAATGAAGGAGCCAAGAAGAAAAATAAGTATATCTTAAATGACTTTATATTGAAAACAAGAAAGCATAGAATATGTCAAATTTATCTACTGGAGGATTTTTCACTCTCTCCTAAAAAATACTTTCAGGTATAATTAACCTGAAACCAATCAGTAATCACACCTTTAAAAAAAACAAATGAACATAATGTCTTTGTGAATATTTGAACCTGCAAGAGATTTCAAGTTGCAGACGTAAAAGATTGAATTTTTATGTTTGTTTGTCTCTTGATGGGTTTTGCTATTAACTGATGTAATTTTCAGAATTTTTCCAACCTGTGTCTTAGTCCCTAAATATACATGCCCTTGGTTTACATGAAGTAGAGGCTGGTTAAAAGTAACTGGAGAAGTATGCTAAACTACCCATTTAAGGGACAATATTCGGTCACAGAGAGAAGCAACTCATAACTGAAGGTGTCCTAGATTGAGACCCCTTCCTCCCTTTTCTTTCTCTTACCTAAGACAGTGGCACATATATACAATGGAGTATTACTCAGCCATTAAAAAGAATGAAATAATGCCATTTGCAGCAACATGAATGGACCTGGAGATTATCACACTAAGTGAAGTAAGTCAAAGGAAGACACATATCATATATCACTTTATGTGGAATTTTTAGAAAATGATACAAATGAATTTATTTACAAAACAGAAATAGACTCACAGACTTAAAGAATGAACTTACGGTTACCAGGTGGGAAGGATGGGGTAGGGGATAGACTGAGAGTTTGGGACTGACATGTCCACACCACTATATTTAAAATAGATAATCAACAAGGACCTATTCTGTAGCATAGTCTGCTCAATATTCTGTAATAACCTAAATGGGAAAAGAATGTGAAAAAGAATAGATACATGTATATGTATAAATGAATAACTTTGCTGTACATCTGAAACTAACACAACATTGTTAATCAACTATACTCCAATATAAAATAAAAAATTTTTAAGAAGACAGGCATAATAATAATAGAGACAGAGATAAAGACAATAATACCCATCTACTTCTGCTATCCAAATTTCCTTTCCTACCATTGTTGAGATATATGTAGTTTTTAAACTTATGACAGAATATCATATTTACTCAGCCAGATATCAGGATAATTTAGGTTCCTTCCAATTCTATATTAGTAGGAATTCTAGAAATTTTTGTATTCTGCATTATCTCCAATTTAGACCATGAAACTGTCCCTCAGAGTTCTCACCACCACATCTTAGAGTCCACCTTCGTATTCCTAGGATATATTCAGTTTGGCAATTTATTTTAAAGCTTTGTGATTTACTATCCTAACTTGTGTCTTCCCATCTAAAGTGTTCATGCTTGAAGGGTAAGACCATAACTTTCATTTCTCTTCTGTGCTCCATGGCACAGAGCACTGAGCAGCTTTGATGAATTGACAGTAGTATAATAAGAATCCCTGGAGTCAGGAGGCCAAGTTTGTGTGGGATGTGTGCATACAGTATTAAAGAGAGAAACCAGGCCATTCAATTTGCAATTCTTACTGGAAAAAAATGTTAAAATATTTAATGATTTTTGGTAAAGCTATGTTAGATGAAAGACAAAATGACTCTCAAAGTGTGACTCATTTCCTGCTGGAAGAGTCACCAGTTAATTCAAAAATCCCATTCCTCTCCTCAGTTCTTACAAATGAGTGTTGCACAATCTAAGACTTTCTTTCTTCCATTAATTTCAAGTCTCTTTACTAGTGAATATCTAAGCAAGGTATCAAGTGAAAGTGAAAGTCGCTCAGTCATGTCCGACTCTTTGTGACCCCATGGACTATACAATTCATCAAATTCTCCAGGCCAGAATACTGGAATGGGTTGCCGTTCCCTTCTCCTGGGGATCGTTCCAATCCAGGGATAGAATCCAGGTCTCCTGCATTGCAGGCAGATTCTTTACCAGCTGAGCCACCAGGGAAGCCCAAGCAAGGTATCAAGAGCTATGAAAATAACTTCCATAAGCTAAAATTAATGTTTTTTTTTTACTTGAACATACTAAAGAATTCAATTAAATATTTTATAAAAGCAAAGAAGGAAAAACAGTGTCCTCCAATTAGAAGCACATTTACCAAGGATACAGGCATGTGTAGACACAAGCCCATTATTGGAATTTTGCTTCAAAGTGTGATTGACCAGTCCAGGTGGATCTTGAACCCTCCAATGTCCTAAGCAGGAAAAAGGTTAAAATGAAAACATGATGCTAAGACCTATCTATATTCTGGTTTACATCACAGCCTTTGTAGAAATGCCCACCCTGCCATTAACCAGTGAAATGTGTATGAACCAGACAATACTCGAGTCAGCAATGGCATAAAGTAATACCATCATATATTGGTGTTGAGAATGTAAAATGATGCCACCACTTGAGAAAACTTTTAGCGGTTTCTTTAAGAGTTAAACACACAGTTATCATGTGATACAAGAATTCCACTCCTAAGTATTTACCCAGGAGAAGTAAAAATATATGTCTATACAAAGACTGTACACAAATGTTCATAGCAGCATTATTCACAATAACCCTAAAGTGTAAAGAATCCAAATGTCTATCAATTGGTGAATAAACAAGCAAAATATATATCCATTCAATGTAAAAATTTTTGGCAATAAAAAGCAACAGAAATACTGATACACACTAAAACATGATGAGCTTCAAATACATCATGCTCAGTGAAAAAAGCAAGATATAAAAATGCACATGTTATATGATCCATGTATATAAGACATCCAGAAACGGAAAATCTATAGAGACTGAAATTGTGGTTATCTAGGTCTATGGATAGAAAGGAAGAGTGGGCAAGAGGTTTCTTTTTAGGTTGACAAAAATGTTCTACTTAGATTGTGATGATGGTTGTACAGCTCCATCTATACCCTCTTGATATACTAAACCCACATCCAGATTTACCAAGAAATGAAAGGAGGGTGAGGTGATTCATTGTGATAGAAATGTGTTAGAAGATGGCTAAATTTCTTCCAAAGAACTATCAACATGTCATTAGATTTCTGTAAGTTACATCAGCATACGATTTCACAGGGACTACCTGTTGTACAAAGTGAGGCCACCTGTGCTGGTCAAGGAGTTATGTTAATTTGCAAGGCCTCAGAGGCTTGTTTTCAATTCATTTAATCCCTAACATGCTTTGATTTCCTGGGTGTGAGCCCAGCCCATGAGATGACTCAGCACTTCCCTGAAACAGATTCCCAGAATTTCTACATGTAAAACAAAGGAGGAGAGTAGAAAGTACAAGAACTGGAAGTCAGGAAATTAAGTGACTCAGTCCTAAGATCTCATGGTAGACCAGAAGTTTTAGGAATAGCAACAGACACAAGACCCAGACTGGCTTAGTCAAGAATACAACATTCTATGCCAGGACACATTTTATATCAGGGTCAATCGCCTTTCCAAGGTATATGTAGGAGGTCAGTTCCTTCTGAGTTCTGGGATGCTAAGAGGCTAATTCTCAAAGCCAGACAAAGTAAAGAAGTGCAGCTGTTCCCATCATAAGGCATCAGTACTCCTAACTTTGAATATTTCTACTTTTGATTCTGAGCCCCACAACCAGAGTTCACTCCCTCCCTCCCCAATTTATATAACCTAACCACTAATCAAGTCTGATTATTTAAAAATTACTGGACTTCCCTGGTGGTGCAGTAGATAGGAATCTGCCTCCTAGTGCAGGGGATACGGGTTCGATCCTTGGTCAGATTGATTCAGTCACAAGCTGTGGCATAAACTAAGGCCCGATGCCACAGCTTCTGAGCCTGCGCTCCGCAGCGAGAGAAACCACCACGAGAAGCCCATGCACCAAGAGAATAGGAGCCCCACTCAGAGCCACTAGAGAAGGTCTAGGCAAAGCAACAAAGACCTGGTACTGCCAAAACGACATTAACTGATTTCAATTATTGGAAAAAATTTCAAGCACACACAAAAGTCAAATACTCGTGTAATAAATATCAATGTACCTAACTTCTGGGTTTAACAATTATCATCTTCTGATTTAAAAATACGTTTTACCAACTCTTAGTAACAGATTCACTTATCATAGCAGAAAATTGGAAACAACCTAATATCACAATAACGGAGTATGTGATTTTAAGGAAATCATGTGGTGCATCCACATAACAGAATATAATGTGGCCATTAGAAATGATAACTTGGCAAACAAGATGACATGTGAATATGCCAATGAAAAAATTATAGATGAATATGCCAATGAAAATATAGCAACTCTTGAACAATACTGCCAAATTACACTCTGGGAAAATATTGTCACTCATGTCAGAAATACATGAGGGTCCATTTCCATGAATACTCACTAGAACTAAACATTATTAATTTTTAATGAATGTGAGTTTGCCATATTTCATTTTAAATTATTATTTGAACTTTGGGTACCCCCTTTGGTGGAAGTCCTACCATCAGCACGGGTCTTCTATTCCGAGGGGTCACCCCTCTGCTCCCTGACCTACTCCCCCCTTTTGTAATTTCTCAGACCCAGGTCGGGCTGTGATACTGGGAATCCCACAGCTCCTGGCTTCAGGTCCAGAGTAACTTCCACTATACCCGGTGACCTTCTCTATAATCATTCTTAACCTCATTTAATTTTTAAACAGCAAAGCATTACCATGCCACAGCTTTTTAATCCCAACTTCCAACTGATAGTAGGAGCACATTTTGCTGCATAATGTTGGGTCACTTTTTATATTGGATGAGAGAGGGCGAAGGGCAGACCAGAGACACTGCAAATACAAACACAGCAGCCAACATCAGACTCATAACATGCACCACAGGATACTAACAGGCCATGTGGTTTTAGAACCTGTGATAATAGACAGTAAATAAACAGTTGCTTATAGTGAAGTGACTGAATGATGGTAGGACAAATCCTAAACTTGAGTGTGTGCACATTCTGAACCTTACTGATCAGGCTCTGTCCATAACAGAACAAATCATATAAGATTGTGAATTGCATTTTCTACCCCTCTCCCTCCTTCGCCAGAGTCAGTACAGCAACTTGAAGTCATCAATGCTGGATTTTATGAGAGCTAAGAATTGTTTTTTTTTCTCCCCTCACCATGACATGTGGTGGACCTAATGGAGAGTATAAATAAATTTCACGGGAGGATGAAAGAGTGTCATTCAAAAAATAAGACTTCTTTCCATGTAAGATATTATTAAAAAAGAGACTGTAGTTACCTTCTTCTCTCTGATTAGTGGGTTCAAGATGAAATGTGGTTTGGTTTGAGAAGAAAAATCAACACAACCTTATCAACTCTATACAATGCAACTAATTTATTAAACTAATCTAGGTATCAGCTATTTTTCATATACTACTTTCCAGACACAAAGGAATCAGATCTTTGACAGCATAATAGTAAGAACACTACCTCTGGAGTCAGAGAGGTTCAGATTCTGCCTTATTACCTGGATGATTCCAAGCAAAGTGCATGCTAAGCTCCTGTTTCCCCACCTATAAAATGGGGATAACGATATCTCATCTCATAAGAAACCTCATCATGTTGTTGAGAATTAAATGATGTTGGTATTAATTAAAACATGTGAACCTTACCTACAGTTACTGAATAGGTAACTATAGGTAAGGTATTCAGGACACCAGGATTTGTTAGGAAAGTTAGCACAGCAATTTTATTTTATGGATAGGAAAGCCTGAACATAGGACTGGAGTGATTTATTGTACCAGATTTTTACTAAGATTTTCAATGTGGCTAATGCTTCTGTAACATAGAAAGGAGCTGCTGAGCCCACGGCTATAACAC
The DNA here is from genome assembly GCA_024291935.2 of Okapia johnstoni. NCBI lineage: Eukaryota > Metazoa > Chordata > Mammalia > Artiodactyla > Giraffidae > Okapia > Okapia johnstoni. The sequence goes on along the minus strand of CM044325.1, from coordinate 7,860,296 downwards.
CAAGGAGACACAATGATGGGTAAAATGAGACTCAAAACAAACCCACCCTCTACTCTCAGCTCTATTTCCTCTTTACAGTGTTTCAGCATTCTTCTTCCATTCCTTCCCATGATCCTGTGTCATTGGATCAAATAAGTACTAAGGTTTATAAATGTAAAGTCCAAAGGAAGTAGGAATCATTTAAGATACTCACCCATTAATTTTTACTTTATTCTTGTTTTTGAAAGTTTGCTTGGATTCAGTATTTCATTCTCTGTCAATTTCTGGATCCTGGAACCAATTCTGTTCACTTACTTCTATGCCCTGAGAGAAGAATGTAATAAAATCACAAATATACTCTATTGATAATGAGGCCAAAACCACCAAGCAGGAAAAAAGTTATTATTTTCATCAAATTGAACAAAAACACCAAGGATGTATTTTGCTAGTACATTACATGTGACTGTGTGTGTGCATCTATCTTTATTCCTGGAGAAAAAGATGAGAAAAATATTGAAAGATGAACTGTTTCCTCCCTATATCTTTTTGTGATAGCTTTAAGCAGATCTCAATAAAATATAAGTAAGCTAAGTACAGGAGCACACAAAAATGATTGCTAAGTGACCCAGTGGGACTTATACCAGAATGCAAGGTTGTTTTAACATTAAAAAAAAATCAACTACCAGAATATCATATTAGAATATAGGAGTAAATGCACAGACATCTCAATAAATGTAAAAAAAAAAAAAAAAGCATTTGCAAAATTCCACACCTATTCGATGCTTTCAAACTGTGGTGTTGGAGAAGACTCTTGAGAGTCACTTGGACTGCAAGGAGATCAAACCAGTCAATCCTAAAGGAAATCAACCCTGAATATTCACTGGAAGGAATATTCCAACCCTGAATATTCAACCCTGAATATTCACTGGATCAGCATTCACTGATGCTGAAACTCCAATACTCTGGCCACCTAATATGAAGAGCTGACTCATTGGAAAAGACCCTAATCTTCTGGGAAAAATTGAAGGCAAGAGGAGAAGGGGATGACAGAGGATGAGATGGTTGGATGGCATCAGTGAATCAATGGACATGAGTTTGAGAAACTCTGGGAGATGGTAAAGGACAGGGAAGCCTGATGTGCTGCACTCTATGGGGTTGCAGAGTCTGAGACTTAATGATTGAACAACAACAAATCTAGAAATAGAGAACACTCCTACAACTAAATAAAGGGCACCTATGGAAAAGCCACAATTAGCATCACATTTGACAATGAAATGTGTGATTGTTGTTCAGTCACTCAGTCGCTCAGTTCTTCAGTGCTCAGCTTTCTTTATGGTCCAACTTTCACATTCATACATGACTACTAGAAAATCCATAGTTTTGACTATACAGATCTCTGTTGGCAAAGTATTGTCTTTGCTTTTTAATATGCCATCTAGGTTTGTCATAGTTTTTCTTCCAAGGAGCAAGCATTTTTTAATGTTGGATAATTTATCCCTAAGATCAGGACGAAGACAAAGATGTCTGTTCTTATTCTAGTCAACAGCACTAGAGGTTCTGATTAGGACAATCTAGGAAAGACAATGAAATAAAAGACACCCACACTGGAAAGGAAGAAGTAATCCTACTTGCAAACAACATGATTCTGCATATAGAGAATCCTAAGAAATCTACTAAAAATCTATTAGAACTAATTAAAAAATGCTGCAAGGTGGCAGGGAACAAGATCAATACATAAAAATCAACTGTATATCTATACACTATCAATAAACAATCCCAAAATGAAACGAAAGAAACAATTTCATTTACAACAGGATCAAAAAGAATAAAATGGTTAAAAATAAACAAAAGAAGTACAAAATTCATATTGTGAAAACTCCAAAACACTGCTAAAAGAAAGTAAAGATCTAAGTAAATACGAAAATGCCTACATTCCGAAATCCAAAGATTTAATGTCAAGATGGCAATATTCACATCAATTTACTGATTCCATTCAATCTACCAAAACTTAGCTGATATTTCTCAGAAACTGACAAGCTGACACTCAAGTCTATAGAAATACAAAAGGCCTAGAGTACTCAAGACAATTTGGAAAAAAAATATTGGGTCTCATAATTCCCAATGTCAAAACATACTGGAAGTGGATGGCAATCAAGACAGTGTGATACTAGCCTAAGTGTGGACATTTGGGTCAGTGGAGTAGAACCGAGAGTCTAGAATTAAACAACTGCAATGCTCATCAACTGATTTTTGACCGAAGCACCAAGACTATTCAACGGCTGAAAAAATGAGTCTTTTCAAGAAATGGTGCCGGTACAACTATATATCCATATGAAAAAGAGAAAAGCTAGACCTCAATTTTCACAAAAATTAACTCAAAACAGATGGGAGCACTACCAGTAAGAGCTAAAACTATAAAACTCTCAAGAGGAAATAAATATAGGAGTAAATTTTCGTGATCTTGGTCTTCATAGAGATGACACTAAAATTATGAATGTGAAAGAAACGTAAGTACTGTAGATTGGACTCTATCAAAATAAGAACCTCTGTACTTTAAAGGATACCTCTAATAAATGCATAAAAGTAAGAATATAAAGTAAGATAATACAGAGAATGTGATAAAATATTTGCAAATCATACATCTGCTAAGCAACTGTATCTAGAATATATAAGGAACTCTGATAAATCAACAATGAAGACAAATTTTAAAATGCATACAATATCTAAATGAACATTTCTGAAAAGAAGATACATAAATTGTCAACAAACACATGAAAAGATGCCCAGCATCATTAGCTATTGAGGAAATGTAAATAAAAGACATCCGTTCAAACCCATGAGGATGGCTATAATCAAAAAGAAAAATAGCAGCAAGTGCTAATGAGGCTGGAGGGAAATTTGAACAGTCATACACTGGTACTGTGAAATGGTGCAGCCACTTTGGAAAAGTCTAGCGGTTCCTCAAAAGATTGAACATAAGAGCTGCCACGTGATCCATCAACTCAACTCCTAAGTATTAACCTAAATGAAAATACATGTCCACACTAAAACTTGTACAGAGATGTCCACAGCAGCATTATTCACCACAGCCAAAAGTGAGAAACAAATCAATGTTGCTAAACTAAAGAATGGGTAAATAAACCATGGTATAGCCACACAAAAATATATTACTTAGCAATAAAAAACAAAGCATTAGTACATGTTACAACTTGGATAAACCTTGAAAACAGTTTCCAAAAAGAATGAAGGCAGTCATCATATATTGTATGATTCCATTTATATTATATGAAATGTCCAAAGTAGGCAAATCTATAATTGGCAGTTGCCTAGGTTTTGGGAAAGGGAGGAAAAGAGAAGTGACATTAATGGGTAAGAGGTTTCCTTTTGAGGCTTTGAAAATATTTTAAAATTGACAGTAGTGGTGCCTGCACAATTCTGTGAATATCCTAAAAGTCACTGAACTGTACGCTATGTGAATATCTGAATAAAGCTGTGGGGAAAAATAAAGAACTCAAGCATGAGTGACTCACGACAAGCCTCCAAGACAAGACAATCGACCATCTTCTCTCTTACATTATTTCACATTTGTTTCAGAAATCTGAAGACACGGTGGTATTTCTCAGTAGAGAAATATTTTCCTTCCAGGAATTACTCACCTAATAGAGAAACAATATCCTTAACTGTCTTATTCTGCCGATAAGGATGAGGCTTAGGAATTGCTGTTACTTAGTCGCTCCCTCGTGTCCGAATCTTTTTTTTGACCCATGGACTGTAGTCCGCCAGGCTCCTCTGTCCACAGGATTTCCCAGGCAAGAATACTGAAGTGGGTTTCCTTTTCCTCCTCTAGGGGGTCTCCCTGATCCCAATGCTTTCTTTGCATTGCAGGGGGATTCTTTACTGCTGAGCCACCAGGGAAGCCCAGAGGCTAAATACATTGAATCAAACACTTTACAATAGAAAATGGCGGTGGCAAAAATAATACAGAACAGCTATTTTATTCTACAGAAGCTTTTTTTTCCCTGCTGTTGCTATATGTGCTGTGCTTAGTCAGGCTTTTTGTGACCCCATGGACTGTGGCTAGTCCGCCAGGTTCCTCTGTCCATGGGGATTCTCCAGGCAAGGATACTGGAGGGGTTGCCATGCCCTCCTCCAGGAGATCTTCCCAACCCAGGGATTGAACCCAGGTCTCCCGCATTTGCAGGTAGATTCTTTACTGTCTGAGACACCAGGGAAGCCTATGTATCACAGTAAACACATCACGATATGAAAGTTTCACTTATTTTCTGACTGGGAAAAGACATCCAAGAAGGGAAAATCTGACATGAATATGTTGATGAGTGGACAAGAGAGGTTTGTTGTGAGTTCCTCAGCACCACTTAGCGTCCTTCAAGGCAAATCCGACAAGGACCAGTGTCCAGACATCACAAGGGCACCAACTTCCCTCTGTCCATTCCAATACATCACTGTGAGTAAGAGCAAGGTAACTCTGCCACCTCCTGGATGCCCCTTGAGGATGCCTTCCTGCAATGCTCCAAGAACAATTTTAAGACTAAAGAGTATTCTAAGAGAGGGGCTATGGGACAAGGCAGGATCAAAGGGGAAAACTTCAACATCCATATTTGAAAGGGCTACAGTCAACAACCTTGTCCAATAAGTAGATTCTCTGTCTCACACACACACACACACCGTGTTACAGACATCAGGTGCTCATGGTACATACTTTTTAATATGATTGCTTATAACATAAATCCTTTGAAAAGGGATTCAATTTTACTGAAAATACTGATTATGATTTACAGTTGAGTCTGGTACTCCAGGTAGGATTTACAGTAAATAAAATATTTTATGTGGAAATCATACCATTTATTAAAATGAGTCTATTGCATCAAAAGCACTATTAATCTACATCATGGGAGGTAAATGCTATTTCCATTTTGTAAGTAACCTGAGTTTCTGAAAGAATAAATGTCTAACTTAGACTCACACTGCTAGTAATGGCAGAGGAAAAACCTCACATCTTCACCTTCACTTGTGATATTATTCTCAGTTAATACATTGCCTCTGAACAGTGAATGAACAGTAGAGCCACCATTAACAAAAACTGTGTAGTGATGCCTTTGTAGATAGCAAGGTAATGTTGTTCACAGTAGATGCAAAATAAGTATTTTTAATTATTTTATTTTTTTACTGAGATAGCTGTATGGACTGAAGGAAAAGGATACAGTGCTGTTTAGAAAACTTCTGATCAGCCTGCATGTTATAATCAGAAGCTTTTTGCAGCTCCACTAATACTGTGGACTTCCCATACCTTTGCTTTGCTAATAATCTTCTGCCGTGGTGTCTGATCCCAGCAATACCCCCATGGATAACCCAATTCCAGAGAACACTCAAGGTGAACACCTATCTCTAGTTTCACTAATAATGAAAGCCATACATTATAGCTGCAAATTGCCAGGGACCCTGGGGTAGGCTAAGAAGAGATATTTTAATGGCTTTAGGTAATTACTAAGCACAGACATTTTCCATGGTAGGAAATGGAAGAAGCTGTGTCTCAGGTATAATCCAGACAGTAAGAGGGCTGACCCCCTTTCTATAGGCATCTTCCAGCAATTTAGACAGTATCACAGAAAGACTTATAAGATCAAATCAGCTTTGTTGAAAAATCCCAAGATGTATAACTGAATGAAGTTGAATAAGCAGAATAAACTGAAGTTTAAGATTGCCCCAGAGGAAAATTGAATGACTACAGTTTTTTTTTTTCACTCCCTAATTCATTTAATAAACATAATTACCAAGATGGTAGTTTTATGCTATGAGTACTAAAAGAAACTGCTTTGAGGAGACATAAGGGAAATCTAAAGACCTTAAGTGAGATTCAAAAGCATTCTATACAGAATTACACATATAGGCCATAACTTTAAATAAAAATATATGAAGAGTTAATTTTTTTAAATGCCACAATATCAGTCAAGTGGGCAGTGAGCTTATTTTTAAGCTGTCATTGCCTCCCCAGGTTGTGACATGAACGCAATATGAGCTCTGCAGTTCTCCTAGCTCCTGTTCATCAGTCAGCTCCCCTGGGCAAATTTCTCATTACTTTACCCAGTATGGCTGGTGCTTCTTTCGACGCCGTGTCCTATTTCTGTCTGTGTTCAAGCCTTTAGTTCAGTGTGTCCACCTGAGGTTCTATTAACAAATAGAGGCAAGCGCAGCTTCATTTCCAAATCATATCAGCTTTCTATTCATTCAGTGTCAAGATCACCAATGACCTTCATGTTTTTAAATCTAATGGACAGTTCCTGGTCCTAAAAACATGTTTTTTTCATTTGACAATTAGGATCCCAAACTCCCTTGTTTTTCCCCCAGCTTCTCTGTCTCCCAGAATTCTTCACTGATTCCTCCTTGCCAATCTTCATTCTAAATTTTGCAGTGTTTTAGGTCTCATTTATTGAGCTTTGCATCTTTTCTATCTGCATTCACTCCACTGCTGACCTTAACTAATTTTGTAGTTTCAAATGACATTTCAATACATTCATAAATGTATTTTTCCAATCCTGCTCTACTAATTCCTGAGCTCCAGACTCAATGAGCCTTCTGTCTACTCAACATCTTTATTTGGTTGGCATCTGATATTTAATGAGCTTCCCAAGTGGCACTAGTGGTAAGGAACCCACCTGCCAATGCAGGAGACATGAGACCCGGGTTTGATCCCTGGGTCAGGAAGATCCCCTGGAGGAGGGCACAGCAATCCACTCCAGTATTCTTGCCTGGAGAATCCCACGGACAGAGGAGCCTGATGGGCCTATAGTCCATAGGGTCACAAAGAGTTGGACACGACTGAAGTGACTTATCACGCATGTGTGTTGAAATTTAGTAAGTATTAAAAAAAAAAATAGGGCTTCCCCATTGGCTCAGGGGTAAAGAATCCATCCACAATGCAAGAACAGCAGGAGATGCAGGTTCGATTCCTGGGTCAGGAAGTCCCCCTAGAGAAGGGCATGGCAACCCACTCCAGTATTCTTGCCTGGAGAATCTGATGGACAGAGGAGCCTGGTGGGCTACTGTCCACAGGGTCACAAAGAGTTGGACATGACAGAAGCAACTTAGCACTCAGCATGCATTAAAATTTTATACCATTTCTCTATACCTATTATCTGTATCTACAAACATGTGATCTTCCACTCTTAATCTATTCCTCTTCATATCCCTATCACAGTAAATGACAACCCACCCTCTTTAGCTCATAGCAAAAACCTTGGAATCACCCTAGTTTCATCACTTTCTCTTATAATCCAAATCCAACTCAGTAACGAATATTGATGGTTTGCCCTTTAAAATACATCCAGAAGCTTATCACTTTTTTCCACACCCACCACTGCCACCCTGATCCAAGCAACTAACCTGCTCACTTGCATTATCCTAACACATTTTTGGTCTTGCTTCCCTATATTCTAATTTTCAACACAAGCAAATCGATACTTTTTTCAAAGTAAGTCAAATCATGTTATTCTTCTTTTCAAAAGCTACTAATGGTCTTCTCTCTCACTCAGAGTAAAACCCAAAGTCCTTAAATGGTTTAGAAGGCTTTAAATAATTTGCTACCCGCCCAGCCCACCTCTCAGGTCTGGTCCCCTGTGATTCTGTCTCTAGCTCACTCTGCTCTGGCCCAGTGGCCCCTTTTTGCTCTTTGCTAAGCACAACAGTCAGGTTCAGTGTCAAAACTTTGCATTTGCTTTCTCCCATGGCCAGAATGTTCTTTCCTTCATCCCTCATCTCCTTTGGTTCTTTGATTAAAACATCACCTTCGCTGTGAGACCTTCTCTGACCATCCTATTTTAAATTGCAGCTCCCACCCAGAATCAACTATCACTCTTCTGTGTTTTTTCATTTTTCTTCCTAACATGTTTCACTATCTGGCACATCATATATTTTATCTTTTTTGATATATTGTCTGTGTCCTCCCAGGTATGCAAATTCCATGAAGTTAGGTTTTATCTTTTTAATTCAAGGCTGTGCCCCAGTTTCTAAAACAATACTTGTCAGATCCAAAATAGGCACCTAATAAATAGATTTTGAATGAATGAATGAATTTGTTTCATACTTAACCCCTTCATATTTAATAGCAGACATATTTACTTAATGGCTGAGGATAAAACAATCACAGTTCTAAATAAGATCTTCAAAATCATCCTGTCCAAAATGTCTTCCTCTACACCTCTGGGTGCTTCCCTTGAATGGGTCCACACAGACTGACCCTCCAGGGCTGTTTCATAACCTATAGCCACATCAGGGTTACAGGGATCTCCCATTTCCTTCAAAAGTTTTCATGCTACTTGTGCCAATAATGATGATGTCAATGACAATGATGATGTCATAGCGCTGACAAATATTTTTTTAAGCATTTACTATTCATCAGCTACTGTAATCAGAATTTCTCATTGCATTATCTAACTTAATTCCCACAACAAATCTATTAGGTAACTACTATTATTAATCTTTTTTTTACATGAACTTGATACTTAGCAAGATTAAGCAATGTGAGAGTTTATACAGCTAATTAGTAACAGAGCTGGGTTAGGATCTGAGATCTGCCCAACTCCAGAACCCAAGATCTTAGCCTTTACCCTACACTGTCTCGCTCAAGTCTCTGCTTCATTTGTTCTCAGCCTATTCAGGGATGGGATCTCCTTGGTGGTCCTGATGGTGGCCACCATGAAGAACAACATCATAGAAAGATCCAGATAATGAGTGTTTTAACATCCTGGGGGTTGTAAGGTCAAGGCTCCTCCCTATTCATTGCAAGAACAAAAATGACTGCAATTGTTCATTTGAAATCATGCATCTGGGTATAAACATAAGAAAATAAATGTTATGAAACAGTCAACAGCAGTCTCTGTTTCAGTTTCCAACACTGCTCAAGATATTAGAAAACTTAAACTCATTGAAACTCTTGATGCAAATGTATATTACCTTCTGGTTCAAAACCAAAAATAGTTACATGTGATCCTTTAAAAGTCCTTGCTACTGGAATTGTCTAAATTAATGATCTTACAAATCATTTTTGAAAAATTATATAATGAAATAAATTCCTTTTATATTAAATTATTAAAAGGTTTATCAGTTTATTCACATGGACAAAAGATGTACTCATATCCCATGAAGCAAAATCTAGTAGACTTAGTTTAAATCTTGGTTATAAACACTTATTGGATGTAGACCTTACGGATGGCTTTTGGCCATGGCAGACCTCAATTAATTCATTTTTAAATGGGATTAATACCACCTATCTCTCATGTGTTTTGAAGGCTGAATGATATTATACATATAATTGCCTTGCACAGTAGCTGACATATAATAAGTTCTCAACAAAGGTTACCTTGAAATTAGGGTCTCTAAAAAGTTTTAATTAGCAAAGTACAATGGCATGTTATCATGTGTTAAATGAGTTTCAAGAGAATTTCTGGAAGTGTTTTATTAGCCTGTCATTTCTGAGGCAGCAAGCCTTACTATTATGGGCCCCATAGATCTTTTGGGTTTTGTAAATGTAAAGCTTAGAAGAAAGATAGTGATGTGCTGGAGAGTGAAGCCACCTATAGCTCATTATGAGAAACTGGAGACGACTGTTCCTGTGTTAACACTGAGCATGTATGTGCCTGCCAAACCCAGCATGTGGTCTTGCAGCAGATGAAAGGAGTCAGAGTATCTCATAAAGATGAACAGGGTGCTCAGAAAGAAAGACCTGGGTATCATTTATAGTAAATCAATAAATACATAATTATTCTTTGTAACAAATAAAAAGATGCATTATAAGGAATAGGCTCAAGTGACTGTGGAGACTGAAAAGTCCCTAGATCTGCCAATCTGCAGTCAGCAAGCTAGAGATTCAGGAGTCCAAAATGTGTGTGTGTGTGTGTGTGTGTGTGTGTGTGTGTGTGTGTATACATTTACAAGGTATACACACACACACACATAAACACATGCTCATGGTTCTGCTCGTGGTTCTACTTCTCCAATTGAAGCCTGGCTGATGTGTATTATTATCAACATGAAGCCTAGAGAGTGAGAAACCTCCATAGTGCTTTTTTCACAGAACCTGAGGTCATCCAAGACCATAGAAAGCAAATTTGTCTGCAAATACGTAATAGCTTTAAATATGTCCACATGTGTCAAAAGCCATATGAGACTGAGGTATAATCACGATAATGTGGTGATGGTATTTCATCAGAGGAACAAGGGATGCCCAAATCCTACACAACTACCTTTTCAAAGAAAGTTAAAGTAACATTTGATGGAAAATGGACCTTCAAAACTCTATTGAGATGGTGCATAGATGCGTATGTGTGGTGCAAGATGAGAAGTAGCACCAAAGATAATTCAATCTCATTTTCCATAGTGTAAATTCAACAAACCATGCTGAAGTTTAAAAATTAACATGTGCCAACACAAGCACATTAATTAGAAATACAGAAGTAAATATCAAAAAGAATAGCTACAATAATAGAAAGTGGTTGCCTCTAGGGATAGAAAACTTGTGGTGATGAGAAAGAGAGGTATAGAACAATGTTTTGTTTTCTTTAATATGGCTTGTACAAGTACCTGATTCTTCAAAGTATATGTATATATAACTGTTTAAAATATTAAAATAAACACAAAAGATTTATACACAAAGATGCTCATCACAGAACTGTTTATAAAAATTAACACTAATATCCACATTCACAAAATGAATAGCTAAATTACTATTTGCTATATAATGGAATGTACTACTAACGAAATAACCTTCAGTGCAAGGTTTAGTAAATACATGCTTAAAAATTAATAGGGAGAAGCAGGTTTCAAAGCTGTACAATCAGCATCATCTTAAATGGGAAAGAAATTAACTGAAGTAGGAGACGCTAACTGAATAGTGGAAATTTCTGGATTATGAATGGTGAAATAGAAGTGAATGTTTCCCTGCTGCTTTTCACGTGTATATTCATGTTTTCTAAAACTGTTAAAGTATATTGTAAAAGGGAGGATGGTTAGAAAAACAGGAGGAGGCAAAAGGAACAGGGGAAAGAGGAAGGGGGTAAAAGTGGGATGGGAGAACAGAGAACAAGGAGGAGGAGGGAAGCGGGGCAGCGGAGGAGGAGGGGAGATCACCTTCTGTCTGTCTTGAGGGGCCCGTCTTCCCCTCAGCCCCTCTTGAGTTCTCCTGGCTGAACTAATAATAAAACTGATACAAGATAGATTAACAGGACAAAAAGAAACAAATTTTAATTTGTGCTCACAGATGTCACATAGAAATAGGACCTAAGAGGCGGCCAGAGCAAGCAGCTTTTATACTTTTTAGACAGAGAAATAACACATTTGCGAGGAATTGACAGGACAAAGAAACTTAGGTTTGGGGTACTCAGTTACCGAAGAATCTAAACCGAGTTTGAGCTTAGCGGAGTCAATTGAAATCACAAGGTTTGTACATAGCCTTATTGCCCAGATTCCCTCTCTCTGTTCATAAGTGTGCTTCTAGCTTTGGAGGTAGGGAGTGCGCCTTTCACATGAGAGATTTATTTCCTGCTTTCAGGGAGACAGAAAGGAGAGTCAGAATGTTCCTCTTGTACTTGCCATTTCTTATGTGACTTTGATCCAAAATAATCAAGATGCCATCGTGGCATATTTGGGGATAATCTGTCTTGAGCCCCAATATCACCATGGTACCCAGTGGGTCCTAGCTATGAACCCTTCTCTCTGTTACCTCCTTGTCAAGCATATACAAGTGTGGATGGTAGGAACTTTGTGCTTTTGGTGCTAAAGGCTATCTCAGACCATTCTGAAGAAACTAAGTATTATTTTCTTAAGGGATTGCCTGATAAATGTATAATTATCACATAGTCCTCTGCATTCCATTTTTCTCTACCTTAAAAGCACAACTTACAAACAATAAAATGCACCCATTAACACTTTAATGACTTCTGACAAATGCATATAGTTGAGTAAACATCACCCCAATCAGGACATAGAGCATTTCCATCACCCAGAAAGTTCCTTTGTATTCCTTTCAGGCAGTCCACCATTCCCCTAGGAAACCACTACAGTTAGCACCCATCATCACAGTTTATTTCTATCTGTTAAAGATCTTTGTATGAATGTAAATGTACAGTATGTACTCTTTCCTTGACTAGATTCTCTTGCTTAGCATTTTCTTGGGATTTATCCATCTTGTTGTTTATATTACTAATAGTTAGTTCTCTTTTTTATTGCTGACTAATATTACATTACTCTGCTGACAAAGATCCAAATAGTCAAAGGTCAATATTAATTGGAAGGACTGATGCTGAAGCTGAAGCTCCAATACTGTGGCCACCTGCTGCAAAAAGCCAACTCATTGGAAAAGACGTGACACACTGGAAAAGACTCTGATGCTGGGAAAGATGGAGGGCAAGAGGAGAAGGTGGTGACAGAGGATAAGATGGTTGAATGGCATCACTGACTCAATCTACATGAGTTTGGGCAAACTCCAGGAGATAGTGAAGGACAAGGAAGCTTGGTGTGCTGCAGTTCGTGGGTTGCAAATAGTTGGACATGACTTAGTGACTGAACAACAACAAGTATTACATTACTGGAGTGTACAACGTGTCCATCTGTTGGTGGCTATTTTGATACTTCCTAGTGTAAACTAATATATAAAAAACACTGCTATGAGAATTTTGTACATGTCCTTTTGTGGAGACATGGCTTCCTTTCTTTTCAGTAAATATTTAGAAATGAAATTGCTGTGCAATAGTGTAGGTGGACATACTGTCTGTGGCTCAGCCGGTAAAGAGTCTGCCCGCAGTGCAGGACACTGGGGGTCGATCCCTGGGTCAGGAAGATCTCCTGGAGAAGAAAATGGCAACTTACCCCAGTATTGTTGCCTGGAGAATCCCATGGACAGAGGAGCCTGGCCGGCTACAGTCCATGGGGTCACAAAGAGTCAGACACGACTGTGTGACTTTGCTTCAGTGTAGGTGGATGTTGAACTTTATAAGAAATTGCCAAATAATTTTCCAAAGAGACTATACAATTTTAGAGTCCTACCAGAAATGTAAAAACAAAATCCAGTTACAATTTTCTGATTCTGTCTATTTATCACCTTACTCAGAGTTTTGTGTACTTTTGCCTTTGCGTTTCCGGTAGAAGAACTCGTTTCAACTGTATGGTGATGGACGGAAACTGCATTTTTGGTGATGAGCATGTGTTCGCACACACAGAAGTAAAAATATAATGTTGTACATGTGAAACATACACGGTGTTATCAACCAATGTTACTATAATAAAAATAAATTTAAAATAAATATTCTTTAAAAATTCCAATTACTCTACATCTTCACAGACATTTCATGTCAGCCTTCTTAATTTTAGCCACTATACTAAGCACAGAGTGACATCTTATGATGTTGAAGCCATCGGCCTCTTTCTCCATTTGCACATCTTCTTCTGTGAAATGCCCTTTCTACTTTGATCTGATTGTTTGAGGAATTGAATTTGGGTTTTTGTTTGTTTGTGTTCTGGACACAAGCAATTTGCCAGAAATACGCATCGCAAATATTTTTCTCTAGACTGTGGCTTGCCAGTTTTTTTTAATGGTGTCGTGATAAGCAGAGATTTGTAACGTTTTATTTGAAGGAGATCAAACATATCATATTTTTCTGTTTTTGTTTAGTGCTTTTTGAGTTCTAAGAAATTTTTGCCTACCTCAACATTGTGAACTCTGTTTTCCTTTAGGTATATTACTCATCTCAAATACATTTTTGTACATGGTGTGAGAAAAGAAGTGAGTTTCAAGTTTTGTTTTGTTTTTCTGTATGGCTATCCAGTGGTTTCAGCCAGTGTGTTGGAAATATTTTACTTTCTCCATTGAATTATCTTTTTGCGTTTGTAAAATTTAAATTTGCTTTTGATTAGGGTCCTCCAGTCACAGCTTCCTTCCAGAAGAGAGGTGGTTGAGAGTTTCTGTGTGCCCACCTGCAAGGACAAGCAAGAGTAGTGCCCAAATCATCCTGAAATACCACCCCTTTCCTGAGGAGTTCCCTGCTGGTAAGCCCAGTGATCATTAAGCACATCTAAGAAAGGAAGCACTTCAGAGAAGAAGATAGATGACCTGCTACAGAAATCTAAATCTCTGTTCATGCCTCAGATTTGCTTTGGTGCTTCCAGAAGTTAAGCACAGGGAACTGATACTGACTATGTTTTTCTAGGTACTGCAGAAAGCAGTTTACAAACATCGTCTCAATGGATGCTCTTATTGATACCAGGAAATATTTATTTGAATTCTATCACGTAAATAAGAAACACAGACTTTGCCACAGTTCCTTGGCCAGTTGGTGGTAAAAGCAGGATTTGAACCCCTGCTTCCTAAACTTGAACTTCCTAAATACAGAACAGTTCTTTCCCATATCTCATGCGACCATTTCACAGAAGATATCTGAAGAACATCCCATTAGGAGCCAAGGAAACAGATGAAGAATGTTTTCAGTTATTCTTGACCTATAAGATCACTGATTCTCCTTCAACCTCCTTAAGTTGTTACAGTTTTCTTCTCCCATTCTAAAACGACCATCTCAGTTTTGGTCCTTGAACTAAATTTCAAATAACATAATACCCCGCAAGTCACTGTGTTGTGAGAGTCCCAGGAATACGTGCTGGTAAACTCAATAACTAGAGAAAATATATGTTTGATATATCCAGTGGAATTTTTAAAATAAACATATTTCCCCTACAGCAAATTTATTGGATGACAACCTGCAAATTTACTTATAATTGCTTCCTTCCCATTCATGTGCACATACACTTTTGAAACTAATCATAGGATTCCTTTGACAGCATTTTACTTTCCCACGCAGTAAATAATCATTGTCAGCTGTAAATAATAATAAAAGGACAAGTTTTCCATCGTAAAACAGAGCTAAGGTGGTTTGTTCTAATGTGAAAAAAAGGAGGAAGGCAGACACTTGTCCTAACAACCACAGCAACTTGCAGTGTGCAAGTTCTCATCTGTTAGTTTGACAGTATCATTCATCATTTCTATATCTTTCTTGTTACATTTTGGAACAAGAATTTTATTTGGGCAGTATCGCATGCTGCCAGATATGTATTGATTAAAATACATTTGTGTTTTCAAGAAGACTGAAAACACACAGCAATAAAAGCTCAGTTCAGTTCAGTCTCTCAATCATGTCTGACACTTTACTCAAACTCAGGTCCATTGCATTGGTGATGCCATCCAGCCATTTCATCCTCTGTTGTCCCCTTCTCCTCCTGCCTTCAATCTTTCCCAGCATCAGGGTCTTTTCCAATGAGTCAGCTCTTTGTATCAGGTGGTCAAAGTATTGGAGCCTCCAAAAATAAAGTCTGCCACTGTTTCCACTGTTTCTGCACCTATTTGCCAAATGGGCTCCAAAATCACTGCAGATGGTGACTTAAGCCATGAAATTAAGAGAAGCTTGCTCCTTGAAAGACAAGGTATCACCAACCTAGACAGCATATTAAAAAGCAGAGACATTACTTTGCCAGCAAAGGTCTATCTAGTCAGAGCTATGGTTTTCCAGTAGTCATGTATGGATGTGAGAGTTGGACTAGAAAGAAAGCTGAGTGCTGAAGAACTGATGCTTTTTAACTGTGGCATTGGAGAAGACTCTTGAGAGTCCCTAGGACTGCAAGGAGATCCAACCAGTCCATCCTAAAGGAAATGAGTCCTGAATATTCATTGAAAGGACTGATGCTGAAGCTGAAACTCCAATACTTTGGCTACCTGATGCGAAGGACTGACTCATTGGAAAAGACCCTGATGCTGGGAAACATTGAAGGTGGGAGGAGAAGGGGATGACAGAGGCATCACTGACTCAATGGACATGAGTTTGAGTAAACTCCGGGAGTTGGCAATGGACAGGGAGGCCTGGCATGCTGCAATCCATGGGGTCACAAAGAGTCGGACACAACTGAGTGACTGAACTGAACTGAACTGATGGGACCAGATGCCATGATCTTAGTTTTCTGAATGTTGAGCTTTAAGCCAACTTTTTCACTCTCCTCTTTCCCTTTCATCAAGAGGCTCTTTAGTTCTTCTTCACTTTCTGCCATCTGCATATCTGAGGTTATTGATATTTCTCCCGGCAATCTTGATTCCAGCTTGTGCTTCATCCAGCCCAGCGTTTCTCATGATGTACTCTGCACAGAAGTTAAATAGGCAGGGTGACAATATACAGCCTTGACGTACTCCTTTTCCTGTTTGGAACCAATCTGTTGTTCCATATCCAGTTCTAACTGTTGCTTCTTGACCTGGATATGGATTTCTCAAGAGGCAGGTCAGGTGGTCTGGTATCCCCATCTCTTTCAGAATTTTCCACAGTTTGTTGTGGTCCACACAGTTAAAGGCTTTGGCATAGTCAATAAAGCAGAAGTAGATGTTTATCCGGAACTCTCTCGCTTTTTTGATGATCCAATGGATGTTGGAAATTTGATCTCTAGTTCCTCTGCCTTTTCTAAATCCAGCTTGAACATCAGGAAGTTCACAGTACACATACTGTTGAAGCCTGGCTTGGAGAATTGTGAGCATTACTTTACTAGCGTGTGAGATGAGTGCAATTGTGTGGTAGTTTGAGCATTCTTTGGCATTGCCTTTCTTTGGGATTGGAATGAAAACTGACCTTTTCCAGTCCTGTGGCCACTGCTGAGTTTTCCAAATGTGCTGGTATATTGAGTGCAGCACTTTCACAGCATCATCTTTTAGGATTTGAAATAGCTCAAATGGAATCCCATCACCTCCACTAGCTTTGTTCATAGTGATACTTCCTAAGGCCCACTTGACTTCGCATTCCAGGATGTCTGGCTCTAGGTGAATGATCACACCATCATGATTATCTGGGTCGTGAAGATCTTTTTTGTATAGTTCTTCTTTGTATTCTTGCCACCTCTTCTTAATATCTTCTGCTTCTGTTAGGTCCATACCATTTCTGTCCTTTATTGTGCCCATCTTTGCATGAAATGTTCCCTTTGTATCTCTAATTTTCTTGAAGAGATCTCTAGACTTTCCCATTCTATTGTTTTCCTCTATTTCTTTGCACTGATCACTAGTATACTTATAAAATTATACTTATTTTATCATAATCTGAAGGACAAGGTACAGGGACCATGTAATAATTTTAACCTGCCCACCAGGTCTTTGAGTTTCTAGCATCCACCAGCTCTGGAAGTGAAAACAAACCAATCACTTAAATCATAGTTGTTAGTTGAGATTTGGTTACTACCTTCCCCTTCATGATATTGGCTGGTACTATGAGTAAAACAAGCACTCTCCTATTAAAATGATAGCATTGTAAAACATAAGCCTGGTGTTGCGATGAGCTTTCTTTGCTACCTTGAGACAAAATCTTACCAAAGTTGGAAACCAATGAAGGAAAAAAACAGAGAAAAACAAAAACAGAGAAACAGAGTAAGAATGAATGAATGCTGATACAATTCAAACTTTGAATTCATCCATATCTAAGTCAGATTTGATTTCCAGCAACTAAACTATTCCTGACCAATATCCAAGGTAAGTCCATGGGAAAAAACACCACGCATGTTGCCAACATGGATTGATGCACAAGCATCAGAAATTTCAAGCAAAGTGGGCAGGTGAGTAAGCTTAAAGGGCCAGAAAAAGGAACCTTGATTCTCAAAGCAGCTTCTGACTAACAAGATATTTTCTGTTATGAACTCATTGGGGTTGAACCTAACACCAATGGCAGACAGAACAGAACAGAACAGAACTGGTTGGTAGGAGACATCAAGTGGAAGAGAGACAGGTACATTCTGAAACGCATCAGTCCCCCTTACTTGGCACAAAATCATATACTGCCTGATGACATTGTTTATTTCATGTCTTGTGTTGTTATATGGCTTTTCATGTGAATTTGCCCTGAATCTCCCACTACATTATAAGCTTCTAAAAAAAGTACTGACTATGCATGATGCTCTTTTAAACTTACTAACAGTGCCTGGTATAGGGCTGTATATGTAGTATATTATTAATAAATATTTAATGAATAAATAGAGGAATGAAAAATCAAATGAAAGAACAAATACCACCTAATTAGTATTTAAGATCAGAGAAGGCAATGGCACCCCACTCCAGTACTCTTGCCTGGAAAATCCCATGGATGGAGGAGCCTGGTAGGCTACAGTCCATGGGGTCGCTAAGAGTCAGACACAACTGAGCGACTGAGCGACTTCACTTTAACTTTTCCCTTTCATGCACTGGAGAAGAAAATGGCAACCCACTCCAGTATTCTTGCCTGGAGAATCCCAGGGACGGTGGAGCCTGGTGGACTGCCGTCTATGGGGTCGCACAGAGTCGGACACAACTGAAGCGACTTAGCAGCAGCAGCAGCAGCATTTAAGATCATTGTATAAATAACATTTTATCAACTCCTACTTATCATATTTCTGCTTAATTCTGTTTCTACTTTCCTTGTTCTTATTTAAAATAACTAATACTTTTTAGTCTCCGAAGTGGTACCTCTATACAAAGTTTATTTTTTGTTTGCATCTGTTCAAAACTCAAGTAACATTCTCCAGTTCCCTTCTCTTGACTCCCATTTTTATCTTTTAAGAGTCAAATGATTTTTCTTATGCCAGTAACATGTTATTTGTAGGATACATGTCCATGGCATGTATCAAGACAACCAGTATGTAGACAACCAGTGCGTCTAGAGAAAACTCTTGCCCCATTATAACCCACATGCCATACTCATTGCCAAGAGAAAATTAGGACTACATCCCCCAAAGTGAAACATGCATAGGATTGGTGTTATAATGCTGACTTCTTAGCCACATCCCAGACCTACATCATGGAGTCAGATCTCTGGCAGTGTCAGAAATTCTTTTTCTCCTTTTTTTCCAATTATCCCCAGGTGAATTTTATGCTCATTAAGAATGGGGATTGCTGTGAATTTCTTTGACTTGAGGGACAGGGGGAAGAAAGGCATCACCCTAATTTCAAAGGACTCACTATGGTAGCAGATATAAAGGTAACTGTGAATAAGCACCTGCTGCTTATCCTAGAAGAGGCAAGTTCTTAAACAAGAGAGATTATTTGGGGCATTACAAAGAAACGTTCTACACAGAGATAAATTTGGAAGACATTTAATGTTGCAACATCAGACCTGGGAATCCCTTCCAAAAATATTTTCAGGACAATCAAAGAATCTCAGTTTAAATGAGAGATTCAGGACACAGGGGTTACCTTTGGACATCTGTACCCGCCCCACCTTGTGTAGGACAGAGCCACCAGCATACAGGTTTATACTTAATGACTCACTTAGATGTTGCTGAGACTATCCCTGCTGAAGCCCTTAAACTCTGTGTGGATGGAAACTTGGGAAATTTCCTTTATGAGATCCCTGGAATTCCCAGATAATTATTTTTCCTCCTTCCAAGAACAGATGTATTGAATGACTGTAGTTATTTTTTCTAGATAACATATACTATATTCTCTGAGCTCCTTCTAAAATATAAGCTGCATATCTACAATACTTAGAAAAAGACATGTGGTCTACAAGTCCTCCCTTCGAGTTTTCCTTTGTTACGAAGCCCTGTATGCCTGACTTACATGTTTCTGTAAAAGACTGGGTAAATTTTTGCCTCATGGTATTTATTGTAAATAAGGTAGAGAATGTTGTGATTAGAATACATTTTGACCCAAAGTTTATTCTCTGGGAGAGGAAATTTAAAGGCCTCAGAAGACCTCTTGATTCCAAAACAGTCCCTCAGTGTAGCCCACAGAGGATGATACAAAGAGCAGGGGACCTCATATTATCACCAGGAAACCAGAGGAGTTCTGGGGCCCAGGCTCCACACAAGGCTTCCGCAGTGGCTCAGATGGTAAAGAATCTGTCCGCAATGAGGGAGACTGGGGTTCCATCCCTGGGTCGGGAGGATCCCCTGGAGAAGGGACCGGCAACCCACTCCAGTACTCTCACCTGAAGAAACCCATGGGCAGAGGAGCCTGGTGGTGTGCAGTGCACGGGATCGCAAAGACTTGGACGTGACAGAGCAACTAACACTTTCACTTTCATCTCCAGAAATACGTAGGCACACTGGAGGTAATACTTGGACATCCTTTGGTATTATAGTAGTTTGATTCTATAGTCACTAAAGTGGGGTGGGGGAGAAGCATATCCCTGGCTAATAGCTATGTCACTGCAATTTTAAGAAACAAATAATCAAAATTTGGTCCAGAAAAAGAGACAGTTCCTCAAACATGCTCCCTGGAGAAGATATGGATAAAATGGGGCATAACACATTTTTAATAACTTTGGATAATGTAGACTCATGAAATTTTGATGATAGAAAATCCTTGGAGATAATTTAGTTCACTGGCTCCCAAATTTGGCTGACCATGCAAATTACCCTAGACTTAAAAATCTGAATCATCAGGGGTAGAAGCCAGAAATACATATTAATTTTTCAGTCCCCAAATGTATCTGAACAGATAAGGGAATTGAAGAATTAAATGATTTGTTGAAAGATGCATATCTT
The DNA here is from genome assembly GCA_024291935.2 of Okapia johnstoni. Lineage (NCBI taxonomy): Eukaryota > Metazoa > Chordata > Mammalia > Artiodactyla > Giraffidae > Okapia > Okapia johnstoni. The sequence goes on along the minus strand of CM044325.1, from coordinate 7,839,779 downwards.
GTCAACAGCAAAAGCAGTCCAGAACCTCAGCCACAAATTCCCAGAATTAAAAAGTATCTCCAAATATCATCCTAGCGTAACCATCTAAGAGTGGTCCTTAAGCTGTAAAAGATTCTCTGAGGGAATTGAGATTCCAGCCCCCAAAGACATTTTCAAATGCTGAGTCTGAGGTGAAGCCCAGAAACAGACATTCTTAATAGGCCCTTTAGTGGATTCTGAAGAAAGTTAACCTCTACAGGGCACGACTAAGGACATTTTGTCTACCAGGTGTCTGAGTCCCTCATATCATGTTCCCTCACTTTGTTTAAACTAATTGCATCTATAAGAAGGCTAATACCATTGTAATAACTTTCCTTTATTATAAGTCTGTTAGAAACAGTTTTTTACATTTTTTCCCCAGAAACCTAGTCCTATAACTCTCTCTCACAGAAGTTATTCCTGCCTCTCTGGGCCATACAAAACGTTTTTCCCAATGCTGTATGTTAGTTTTTGGAGAATTCAAAGCCAATTTGACTCCTCTTTCCCAGGGAGAATGGAGATTAAAAATCCCTCTAGCTCATCTCTCACCTCTCCCTCCTCTCACTTTGTGGCTTGTTTCACTTATGGCCAAAACCCTTCTCGCACCAAAAACACAAATACGTGAATAAAAATAAATCACTGAAGCAGCTTCTTGCTGTCTGACGGCTCTGAGCCCTAAGCCTCAGGCAAAGCAGCTGGGTCTGAAGCGGAAACCAGACAGGCCTGACTACACGGGAACACAGCCAGGCCTGTTTTCCAACCGTTCTCTCTCCTCAACCACAGCCATGCTCTGAGGAGAAATCAAAGGCAGAACGGTTTCCCTCCTCCCATACCTTCCCCATCGTGAAGGGTGAAGACGCAGCTTAAGTGGGCGCCCCTGCAAAAGCAAGTCTGAAATGATCCCTCACGTGGCACACGTTGTTCCCGCCTCTCTGCTCCACTCCAGCTAAACCCACAGGTCGACCCTGCTTCCTGTCTCAGCTAGGCAGCTGCCTCTCTGCCCTGCCTTTCCAATCCTCGCTCACTCTTCTCTCTGTTGTTTGTTTGGAACAAAGTGGTTTCTTCCATGAAAGGGATGGAAGCAGACACATTTCTCAGGAACCACAGAGAGGGAGAGTGATGGAGGACTTATTTAAAGTTGAAAATCAGGGACTTTCCTGGTGGCTCAGTGCGAAAGGATCCATCTGCCAATGCAGGAGACACAGGTTTGATCCCTGGTCCGGGAAGATCCCACATCCTAGGGGGCAACTACGCCCCTGCACCACAACTATTGAGCCTGTGCTCTGGAGCCCGGGAGCTGAAACTACTAAAGCCCAGGCACCTAGAGCCAGTGCTCTGCAGCAAGAGAAGCCACCACAGTGAGAAGCCTGCACACCACAACTAGAGAAAAGCTTGCACAGCAACGAAGACCCAGCGGAGCCCAAATAATAATACTAATTAATAAATAAAATTAAATTTACAAAATGTAAATTTGACAATCATTCAAGGGCATGTACAAAATGCCCCGAAGTATGGAGGGAAAACTAGAACTGTGCTTAATTTTTTTTTTAAAGAGTTTGATGTTATTTGAGGGCACAGGCTCAGAATAAAGAAGGAAACAAGGAGCTAAAGGAAAACAGGAAGTTGGGAAGACTCGGAATGAAAAAGACCCCAAAGACACCAGACTATGCTGTACAAATGTCCAGATCCTTCCTCAAAAACACCTTATCCTTCAGGCTTCCAGCCTGTGCCTGTCTTCTGCTTCGGAAGACAGTAGCCTGCGAGGTGCATCCACGGGACGGGCTCTGATGTCACATGGGCAGGGACTTGTTGCATCCCTGCTCTGTCAGTGACTAGAAGCGACTTAACTAGCCTGCCTCTCAGTTCCATCTGCTAAAATTGGAGATAATAATGCCCTACTTACAGCAGCATGGGCTAGGTTCAGCCAGCAACCCCACAGGATCAGGGGCTACACTGACCAATCATTTCCTTACCACTGAAGCTGCATGTCTAGTATCAGTCAACAGGGGGCTCCACCACCCACAACCACTCCCTACACGGGCAGCCAGGAAGACTAGGGTCTCTGTCCTCGTCGAAGGGAAGAGGAGACAGACTGAAGGACTGCTTAGGGCTTCACCCAGCCTCAGCTTGGAACTGAAGTGTGTCCCTTCTACTCACGTGTCAGATTTATGAACTGGCTTCTGACCCCTTCCCACCATGGCACTGAAAATACACTTCTCTCCGTGCTTGGAAAAAAATAAATAAAATCCAGGCACAAAGAGAAGTGTACTTTTCAGTGCCATGGTGGGAAGCGGTCAGAAGCCAGTTCATAAGTCTGACACGTGAGTAGAAGGGACACACTTCAGTTTCAAGCTGAGGCTGGGTAAAGCCCTAACCTCAGTAGCAGGGACGGAGAAGGCAATGGCACCCCACTCCAATACTTTTGCCTGGAGAATCCCATGGATGGAGGAGCCTCATAGGCTGCAGTCCATGGGGTCGCTAAGAGTTGGACACGACTGAGCGACTTCACTTTCCCTTTTCACTTTCATGCACTGGAGAAGGAAATGGCAACCCACTCCAGTGTTCTTGCCTGGGGAATCCCAGGGATGGCGGAGCCTGGTGGGCTGCCGTCTATGGGGTCGCACAGAGTCAGACACGACTAAAGCGACTTAGCAGCAGCAGCAGCAGCAGCAGTAGCAGCAGTAGCAGGGAACCATAGGGCTGTTGTGAGGAATAAGAGGCCAAATGCTGACAACACGGTCAGTGAAGTACCTGGCCTGGCATAATGGAAGTGTTCAAAGCCAGCAGTTGTTATTCCTCAAGACCCCTGTCAGCAACCTTATCCCCTTGCCTTTTGTTACTCAGATCTCATTATTCCTCTAACACACAAGCAACACCTCACCCAGAGCTAGAACAAAGCCCAAGAAGACCTTATCCCAAGATCCATCTTTCTAAACTGGAGGACAGGAAACAGGAATTACTGTTGACAGTCTTCTGTATCTTAGAGCTTGGTGGCACTTGACAAGTCACCGAACGCACTGGAGCTGGTATAAAAGGGGTCAGTACTTAATGGAAGGAAATGCAGTTAACAGGAAAAACGGTGATTGGAATCCAAGTTCCAGTCTTGAAATTTATTAGAAGTAAAACCTTGGATGAGTCATTTCATCTTTCTGGAATTTGATTTCCTTATCTGAAAAAGAAGTGGATTATGCCAGATTATGTAAAGCTCCATAAACTCAGAATACCAATGATTAAAAATAATGCCTTTGCAAGAATGGCTCTATCTTCAGGGAACACTGGATTTTAGAATATCCTACCCAATCCTATAGCCCTAGGCCCTAGCTTCTGTCTAGTTAAGCACCCCCAGAACCCTGAATAACTTAAACCAGATCACACTGTATGGATCACAGTGAAACAAGAACGACTCTTTGCTCTAGCAAAGAGAAGAAAGTATTAGGGTTACAGAGGAAGTGCTGTGAGTGCCCTGAGTCCTCCCCACATGAACTTTAATGTCAGCTCACTCCCAATCAAAAAGGATCTCTTCCCCCTAATAAAAGGTATAGAACCTCTGGCAGATGATCAGAGAACAGCAGAGATTGAAGAGAGGGAGAGAGTTTTGAATCAGAATGCAGAGATAAGCAGGTAGAAGCTCCAGAGAGAGGTAAAACTACCCCTCCATGTGATACACACAGTAATAAGTCCCCACAGATAGTTCAATCCTAATCCCCAGAACCTGTGAAAATGTTACATCTCAGGGTGAGGATTAAGGTTACAGATGAAATTAAGATTGTTCATCATCTGACTTTAAGATAAAGAGATTATCCTGGCTCATCCAGATGGGCCCACTGTAATCACCAGAGTCGTTAAAAACAAAAGAAGGAAACCGGAAGAGTTAGTGCCACATGAGGAAGACTTGGCCCATCACTGCTGGGTCCAGATAGGAGGGGTCACGAGCCAAGAATGTGGGAGGCCCAAGAACCTACAAAAGGCAAGAAAGTGGATTCTTCTCTATCTCTGTAAGCTAATAAACTTGCGCTATTTAAGTCACTAAGTTTGTGGTGGTTTGTTACCGCAGCAATTAGAGACTACCACACTCCATGATGAATAACTGCTGCTGCTGCTGCTGCTAAGTCGCTTCAGTCATGTCCGATTCCGTGCGACCCCATAGACGGCAGCCCACCAGGCTCTGCTGTCCCTGGGATTCTCCAGGCAAGAACACTGGAGTGGGTTGCCATTTCCTTCTCCAATGCATGAAAGTGAAAAGTGAAAGTGAAGTCGCTCAGTCGTGTCTGACTCTTCGCGACCCCATGGACTGCAGCCCACCAGGCCCCTCCGCCCATGGGATTTTCCAGGCAAGAGCAGCAGGCATTTAGCAGAGGTGAGAACTACTTTGCACAGAAATCAGTCAATAAGGATGATACTGATAGGTAACCTGGAACAAATGTGCAATAACGAAAGTTTTCTGTAAACTCTCAAGAGTACCCTAAAAAAGGAACCGTCATTTGGATGCACACTATGTAAAGGCAAGAATATAGGCCCTTTCTCTGGAAGTGAAAAGGAACTAAGAGTTTGAAATCAAAAGTGTACCGAATATCATTTACACATTTTGCACATATTCTGAGACAGAATGGTTAAGAGCATTAGCTGTCAGTTGTTCATTCTGTTGACCTTGGGCATAAACACTCAAAGTTTGCTTTCCTTATAAATAAAGTCAAAGATAATAATATTTACCTTATAGAGTGATGAAAATTTAATGTGCTAATTCAACATAAAACACTTAGCACAGTACCTGTATGTAATAAGTTCAATAAAAATCATCTATTTGCATTATATTTACATTCCTATATCGATAGAATTTTCATTCTGAATGCTGCCACTTTAAACATATTATTTTTCTGTTTTCATAAAGGCCCAATTAAACAATTGCTCCTGGGATGTTACAGTGTTAGGGTGGGGTGGATCCAACGGAAGAATCACAGTCAATATTCAGGTACCACACAGTAGGAAGAGCCAGGTAAGCATCTCTGCTGGCAGAATTTTGCCTTAATGAAGGGCTATTTCTGCTTGGGTGACTACACATTATAGCAGCATCTGGAGCTAATCTCTGCACCCAGCAGGTGTCTGTGGACACCAATGACTCCCATTCCTACTATAAGAGAGGCAGGTAAAGAGCTGAAATCAACTAAAAAGCAAGGTATCAGGAACACCCATGGTTCTTGGCATTACTAAGCCTGAAGAATGGCTGAACTGCTTCCTTCCATGGCAGCACAGATGTTAGTGACCTGCACCTGTACTTATGTGTGAAGAAGAGAGGGGGGGAAATGAGAGAGAGAAAGACAGGGGCATCGAGAGTAAGTAGAGGCCCACTCTCAGAAGCAGTCACGTAGACCATCACTCACAGTCAGAACGAACAGCCATTTGAGGGCCTATGCTCCTCCCCAAACCGTGAGTTTTTCACTGCAGGAAATGTCTTCATCATCGTCTCACATAGTAGATTTCAACAAATATGTATTCAACTGATCTGAAAGAGTTAAACGCTATAAAACTAAAAATTATGAAATGTGTGGCAGGATTCCTTACTGCAGAAGAATCAGAAAGAACTAGATACATAATATCCATCCCCAGGGAGAAAATGGAAGTCTTTGGATCATGAAATTCAGAGATTTTCACGAGAGGCTTTAGTTAAAAGTCGAGACTTACAGAGGCAAAGAGCGAAAGTCAATGTATAAGGTAGAGGATATACCCCTGAAATGCGTAAATAGAAAAAACAGCTGAAAGGGAATGTCCTAAGCCAAGTGAACAGGGTTGGGTGTTTGGTGAAAGATGTATAAGTGGAGGACGCCCAGAAGACAGAACCTGGGACCAGGTGGCTTGTAGATATTGGAAACCTCAATGCTGAGAGCCATAGTATTGAGAGCTGTGGCTTTCAAAGCCTTACATAAAGCTTCCTGGTACTGTGGGATAGAGAAGACGGATCAAGAGAGTCTGGTCAGTGGACATCTCAGTTGGAATGTAATGGATTAAAGACTAGGGGCTCTTCACTTTGGGGGTTCCATATATAAATCTCCAGGGGCTTCCCAGGTGGCACTAGTGGTAAAGAACCTGCCTTCCAGTGCAGGAAAACTAAGAGACGCTGGTTCGATCCCTGGGTTGGGAAGATCTCCTGGAGGAGGAAATGACAACCCACTCCTGTATTCTTGCCTGGAAAATGCCATGGACAGAGAAGTCTGCCGGGCTACAGTCCATGGGGTTGCAAAGAGTCAGACACGACTAAAGTGACTTAGCACACATAAATCCCCAATTTCTTGAGAAATCCTAGGAATGAAGGATAGCATAGCAAAAAAGATTCAGAGACATTTAATTCAATTTGGAGAAATAAAAATATGTCATGCTTCTTGCCAATATACATGGAGGGCAAAATTCACACACATTACACATGTACGATAACAGGACTACAATAAGACATTAAAGTGGTTATCTCTGTATCATGTTATTATAGGTACTATTCAATTTTTCTTCATATTATATATATATATATATATATATATACGCATATATATACATATATATACACATATATTTAAAGTCATATATATATTTAAATATATATATTTAAAGTTATGTTTAAAGATAAAACTACAAAAAAACCCACCTTCCTACCCATGACCAGCCAGATGGTGATGCGATGATCCTTCCTAGGAGCAATGGGCCCCAACCTTCTTTAGAACAAGGTCAAACTCTGTGCTTGATTTGGGTCCCTGAGAATCTGGAGAAGCTGTGATGTTCAGAGAAACACTCTGGCTCTCTAAGAGTTTTTATCCTTGAAAAACTCTCACCAGTGGTATGTTTCAACACACATAATGATTTTGTTGGATGTTGAAAGAGTACAAAGTTCTCCAAAGGAAAAAAAGCCAACGGTTCTCTCCATCAGCTATATCAAGTCGCTGAAGTTACTGAAATTAGAAATGTTTCCATGAATCTATGGGAAAGTGGTGTGTGTGTGTGTGTGTGTGTGTGTGTGTGTGTGTGTGTGTGTGTTAATATACATCATTTTCAGTGCTCTGTATTTCTCTATGTAGATCCAGATTTCCATTTGGTAGTATTTTCCTCCTACCCAAAGGACTCTTTACAAGAACATTCTCTCATATCACCAAAGTAAAATCATCAACATCAGGGTATGACCATTAATATATTGCTCCCATATAATCCTCAGATCCCATTTAAGCCAGTAGTCCCAGTAAATTCCTTTACAGCAAAAGAATAATGGGCACTAGGTTAAGATAACTGTTCTGTTTTCTAGATTTGCTCCTTTATTCATTCCACAGGAAACATATTTTGATGACTCACTCGATGCTGACTCTGTCAATAAGCTGAGTCTTAATCTGAGAACCAGCCATAAGCAAATCATAATAATGCAATGACTAAGAGCTGTAAAAGATATGCAGGGGTCATTTCAGGACTAAATAACTTGCTGCCCAGCCCAGGGAAGGAAGTGATTCACTCTGCCTAAAGGAATCAGGGACAGTGTCGCAGAGGAGGTAGCAATTGACTCTTAAAGGATGAGTAAGAGTTTTTAAAACAAACTGGGAGGACAGAGCACTTGAAAATGAGTTTCTCTCCACATTATCTAGCACAGTTGTGTGCTTTCAATTGTAACTCAATGTTATTGACATAAATAACACTAAAATGGCTAGCCAACAAGTGAGCTGAAAGGAAGTGAATCCCAACCCATTACCTTTCCACCTGTGATTCGGTTCATTTGAGGACCTCTGCAGATCTCCTTCCACAAAAGGACATATTTTGTGAGGTGACACCTTTGTAGAGCATAAAAGCACCGGTGCTCTGCTTGGTCCTAACATTTGGTTTTGTTTAATTGCACTGTAATCTTCCAAGCTGAGATTTCTTAGTAATGATCCGACAGTCTGTAACAATGTTTAAATAGACTTGTTGTCTTCAGAGTAGGTTTGATTTTATTGATTTTCTTATAATGCCTGTAACTGTTCAGTTTGTTGGAGCTTTTTTCTTTCCTTTTTTTTTTTTTGTATTTCCTAATTGCTTTATCTTTCACAGAAAAGATCTGTTTGTAGCTTGTTGATCTTTTCTTCCATTAAGAATGAATGTTGTGAGAGAGACTTTTGTGAAGAAAAGCAAAACTCCATTACCAAAAGTTTCATTATACCCACTGATATATGTTTCTCTTTCTTAAAAACACTACAAAATGTCTTTGTCCTTCACTTCATGAATAACTGGATTCTATGGAGGAGGGGAAAAAATCTGTTATGTTCAGTACTTTCATTACAATGTTGTGTTATTAGTGTCTGGGATATAACATTTTAGCTTTGTTATTTGAACATCTTTGTCCTTCTTAGTGCATCTGCATTGTCATCTGTGTTTTAGCAAATGAAATGAAAAGCCATTCAAGGTCAGTGAGGAGGAGCATCCTACACACACATTCATTCAGCAAAGATTCATTGAACACAAACTAAATGCCAAGTAGGTCATCAATTAGTGGGAACAAAGAGAGAACAAAACACAGCTATCCTAATGCTAAAAACTGGATGAAACTGCAGAGGGGGATCAGGTCTGAAGGGGAAGCAAACTTCAGTCATGATGTTGTGCAGCATTTAGGTTCAGACCAGAGACTCTAGAATCATACAAGTGTGAGTTCAAGCCCCAGTTTTGCTACAAGTGAGTGACCTAGGCAAATTACCTAACCTATTTGAGTCTCAGTTCTCCTGTCTACAATGTACAGATACCAGCAACACCTGCCTCAAGATTTTTGTATTAAATGAAATATTGCAAGCAAAGTGCTAATCATATTGTCAGAAACCTAGTAAGTGTTCAGTAAACTTTAGCTCTAGATATATGCTGATCTTGCCTCATTTATGTTAACTTACCAGATTAAAAACAAAGAAGGATCTCAACACATGTTTGTTGACCTAAGCCAGTCCAAATATTCCACCCTCAATGTAATCAGTTGGTGTAACATCATATATTCAGTTGTGGATTCTCAACCTAAGCTGGGAAGTGGTATGTGGGGGGATAAGTGTATAACTTGGGTATTAAAATCCAAATTCTCACATTAACACCAAAATTAAAATACTTTGAATGCATAGGTCCACTTATATATGAATATTTTTTCAATAAAATGCACTAGAGCACTATGTGCTATGTTTTCTCTTATTCTATACTCTTGCAACAATACATGATATATACTTCAAGGCTAATGAAAATTCAAATATCAGACTCAGGAGACATCCACAGTTGGTTGAATTTATGGATGTGGAACCTCAGATATGGAGGAACCATGGATGGGGTGGGCTGGCTATTAGGTATAAGCAGAGTTTCAATTGTACTAAGGGTTAGCACCCTAACCCCTGTGTTAGTAAGGTGTCAACCATATTTCTACTAATATAGAGTTAAGATGATGATCAACAGCTGTCTGCAAATCCACTGCTAGTCCACAATTTCAGTTTCTGGTTAAGAAAATACAACTTGGATAATGAATCAGCATATAGTTCTCGGTAATCAAATTGCATCTTCCATTATTTAGACCCAGCTTTGGTCCTTACACTTAAGTAAAATGAGAAGACCTTTAGGGATGTAATTAAAACAAACTGCACAGGGTGCTTATCCACCAGAGGTCTCCTCCATGATGTAAGAAACCCTAAAAAGAAGGACAGCTCCAGGAAAAGGGAGAATCACACAAATTTACACCGAAGACTTCACGGAAAATCATTAACATCTTAAAAATCATCATATGAAGAAATACGAGTTCTTGAGGGTGGAGAACAGCTGGTTCCAAAAAGCAATCAGTAGTTAATTACTGAGTACATTTTAGGCATTAGCATTTTCTAAAAGATTATCTGAGAAACTCTGCCCATGAGGGTAACTATCTGAACAGGTATCAGGTATAAGAAATGGAATAAACTAAACTCTTCTGAACTAGTAAAATCAATCAAATTAGCAACAAAAAGAAATGCTGTGTAACATTTACTATATAGTAAAGTATATAGTAAATGTTACACAGCAATCAGTTTTCAACATAAGACACAGAGGAAAGTGGTGAGTAGAATCTCTATGGAAGGCTAGAATAAATTTGTTAAAGGAGATAATGCTTAAGGCAATCCTGTCAAAAGTAGCACATCAATTAAGTAGTGACTGTGGTTTATAGAATTCTCCTTTTTGGGAAGGTTGATATTTACCATCATCCTGATAAATGCCTCCTTATAATCTGTTCATTCCTCATTGGCCCATATCTCCCACCTCTAGTATTTATTGCATAAGGAATGGTTCTCAGACTGTTCAGAGATAAATCTCTACACTGATGGAAGGTTTTCCCCACTGCCTATTATGTGCCTATCTAGCCTCAGCCAACAATTTATTACCAGTTGAAAAAGGAGGCAATGTGGTAAAAGACTGAATTGTTTTTATGGCCATGTCTATATTTCTTAAAGAGTAAGAACCTTTATAGAAGAAATTCATCCTGGAACCACATGAACCACCATTCACTGGGAGTAAAGTGAACTTGTTATAAAATATTGAAAACAGAATCACATGCTATGAGGCTGTCACTCTTTTTACTACCAGGAGCTATTAAAATCCCCACCCACTTACTTTTTGCCTTTTACCAATTTAGTTCTGTGAGCCTGCAAACATGAGTCTTTGAATACCACAGACATTGGTTACAATCAACACATGACATTAGAATATAGGGCCCTAGCATCACGCTTGTTTAGGGAAAGTCTCCTGAGTCTGATATTTGAATTTTCATTAGCCTTGAAGTATATATCATGTATTGTTGCAAGAATATAGAATAAGAGAAAACATCAGTTTTAGCCCCAGGTCAATCACCTTGGACAAACTATTTTTTCTGTGCCTTATTTTCCTAATGTATATAATAAAAGTTTGAATTAAATGACTTCCAAAAGTCTTTTATTCAGGTTCACTATTAGTTGAATCTGTAATTACCAATCAATACAAACCTCTAAGTACCAACCTACCTTCTGAATACCACATCCACTGTGGAGAAAATCCACATATTTTAGATATTTCCATGCACAATATTTAGTGGACATTCTCCAAAACAAAATATATCAATTGTGAAACACCTCTTTGAAAGCATAAAGCTTTAATTGTAGTAAAATATGACTTTACAAACAAACATTTAAATTCAATCAAATGAGCAATTAGTAATGGGTTTATCTCCAATTGCTAGGTAAAACAGTCAGATCTTTGGCAAAAATCAACAGATTTCTCCTTTCTTCCTGTTTACAGCATCAGTGTTAGGATGTAGTCACTACCCTGAATCTAAAAGTACAGATTCTAATATGATCAGCAATGTCAAACGCCAGGTAAGCAGACAAGTAGATCTGGTGCTAAAAACCCAATGGAGAGATACAATCTTATCAATAGATAAGTATACTTATCCTTTTGAACTGTGGTGCTCAACTGAGCAAGACTCTTGTGAAGTGAGAAGACTCTTGAGAGTCCCTTAGACAGCAAGGAAATCAAACCAGTCAATCCTAAAGGAAATCAGTCCTGAATATTCACTGGAAGGACTGATGCTAAAGCTGAAGCTCCAATACTTTGGCCACATGATGCAAAGAACTAACTCATTTGAAAAGACCCTGGTGCTGGAAAAAACTGAAGGCAGGAGGAGAAGGGGATGACAGAGGATGAGATGGTTGGATGGCATCACTGATTCAATGGAGTTGAGTTTGAGCAAGCTCCGGGAGTTGGTGATGGACAGGGAAGGCTGGCATGCTGCAGTCCATGGGGTCACAAAGAGTCGGACACGACTGAGCAACTGAACTGATTCCAATAAAAACATGTCTGAGCTAGCCTCCGAGAAATAAAAGATAGGTGGTTCAGAGTCAAGTTGACTCAATCATCCTAGCCAAGTCTGTTTATTGCAGATCAACTCTATCACCTAGAGACCTCCAGACATATGAGCAAGCCCAGCCCCAGTCACACCACCCAGTTGAGCTGCAGCTGACTGTAGGTTCACGGAAAAGGCTATCTGAGATTACCTAAGCCTGGTCAGAGCAGCTGTAGCTTGCAAACACATTTATTGCTCTAGGCCACTGAAATTTTACAACTGTTTATTATGCAGCATTGTTCTGGCACTAAAAAAGCTGATATGGTAGATTAGAATCAGCCTGTGTAAATCCCATTTTGTTCAATCCAAGAATACCAATTAGTTATCTGAAATTCTTCCATAATCTCAAAGCATAAAACATGACCCTCCTCTTTCTGCAACTGTCTCAGAGAAAAGGGCATGAGCTATCATCATCTCACTGTATATGAATTTTTTTCTCATTTTAATGAATCTTTCCTATTCAGATGCTTCCTGCTATAATATTTACAGTGTCCTTGAAAACATTATTTATATGTGTGTGGGAGGAGGAGGGAATATGTGGTTGGAGAGAACCAGGATTTGATAATACCAAATAAATTTGGCCTACTGTTACATGCCAGAAGTGCTTGTCACCTGCCATGTTTTTCTCTGGCTCCAAACGCAGTCCCCCTTTCCTTGTGCTCCATCATGAGAGGAATCTTGGCAATGAAAATGCAACATTCCTCTTGCGATTCCAATTTCACAGTTGAATAAGGAACAAGCCTGAGCAGATAGTAGCCCAAGAAAGGTATGACAAGCATGGCAGATCAGGGAGTCTAGTTGTTGATTCTGCATCCCTTCTACTTCCCATGACCCTTGCACTCTGTACAACAACAACAACAAATCAAGAGTAGGCTTCAAGTCCTGATGAGGTACCAGATGCAGTCTTTAACTTCCCTAAATGGCCAGATTCCAACCAGGCAGAAACACGGGTTGGCGTCTCTCCATTAATCTCTGATTGTGTTTTCTGCTTTAAGGTTTATTTAAGGAATGAGTGTCTCCTTCAGGTCTGTGCAACTGGAGGAGACAGGGAAGACAGGACAGTGAAAGTGACATCTGTCGGCTAGCAGTAATTAGGAGAGATGTGTGGAGTTTCAGTGCTCTATATGGCCCCGTTAAAATGTTGATGAGCAGTGAAATGTCTGATTAAATTTTAAGCAGGACTAAATGGGCCAGCCCCCACCATAAGATAAAGCTAATGGAGTAGCAGACTGAGAAAATTAAACGAACAATGTGTCACGTGTCAGTGCAAGCGAAGAGACAAGCTGGCACAAATACGCCTCTTCTGGAGCCTGAACATAGCTTCCAATGCATGACTGCAACGAAAAGATTTTCTGCAAGTACCACCTGAGCTTCAGAGTAGGTCATGAGCTACAGCATCAATTTGAATATTAGGAAACAAGAGGGGAACGGGCACATTTGAAAAGGACACAGGAATCAGGACAGAAGAACAGAGTAGTGACATGTGCACTGATGAAATCTTAGAGAGCAACTCATTTCCCTTCTCTCTTAAGTCAGGAAAACAGAGGCAGAGGGATGCCTGGCTTCTAACAACAAGACTTTAGAATGTGCAAAGGAGCATGAGGCTATGGGGTTGGGGAAGTCTGAAGATGCTTGCTTCAGCTCTTGTTAACCAGAGAAACACTCACATGTCTGTTGGGCCAGTAAAATCATTACAAAGGTCTAAGACTATGCAACTTCTTGACCTGCATACAGGTTTCTCAGAAGACAGGTAAGGTGGTCTGGTGTTCCCGTCTGTTTAAGAATTTTACAGTTTGTTTTGACCCACATAGTCAAAGGCTTTAATGTAGTCAATGAAGCAGAAGTAGATACTTTTCTGGAACTCCCTTGCTTTCTCTATGATCCAATGAATGTTGACAGCTTGACCTCTGGTTCCTTTGCCTTTTCTAAATCTAGCTTATACATCTGCAAGTTCTTGGTGCTAGAGAAGACTCGTGAGAGTCCCTTGGAATGCAAGATCAAACCACTTAATCCTAAAGGAAATCAGTCTTGAATATTCATTGGAAGGACTGATGCTGAACTGAGGTTCCAATATTTTGACCACCTGATGTGAAGAGCTGACTCACTGGAGAAGAGCCTGGTGACGGGAAAGATTGAAGGCAGGAGGAGAAGAGGACACCAGAGGACGAGATGGTTGGATGGCATCACCGACTCAAGAGACGTGAGTTTGAGAAAACTCTGGAAGATAGTGAAGGACAGGAAAGCCTGGTACACTGCAGTCCATGGGGCAGCAAAGAGTTGGACATGAGTTAGTGACTGAACAACAACAAGACTAAACAATAACAAACAACAGCAAAACTCTACAAGACCCTAAGGGTCACCAAATCCAGATCCTGCATCTGGTGTTTCTCTTGCTCTTAAACCTGCAGTTATGGTTTCACTTCTTCTAAATATTCTTCATATTTTCCACCTTCATCTATCCTCTCTTCCACATTAATGACCTCACCTCATACTTCATGAGAAAGAGGAGCTGTTAACCACAAACTCCCACAGGTCTTGCTACAGAATCTACAAACATGTCAGTACCTGCATTGTTTCTTTTGTTTTTAACAAGGGAAGTCCCTCAACTTCCAATCAGAAGCCTTAGGTCCCCTTCTTCCTTGACTCCTCAGTAATCTCAGTTCTTATATCATTTTCTCTCTTTATCTCTTAAGTCTCCCCCTCTACTGAATCATCCATTCACATTAGCAAACAAACATGCTCTACTAATTCCTATTTTTAAAAAATAAACCACTCACTTGTTCAGTCCACATTGCCCCCTGTGAGGTACTGATTTCTTTCTATTAAGCTTCTTAAAAGTGTTTGTGAGTGTACACACAAATCCCCCACTATTTCAATTACTGTTTAGATAGATAGATGATAAAGACAGATGGCTGTGCTTTTCTGGTTCTCTTTTACATTATGGCATTTTCTTCCTTGTTTTAAAGTTAGACATTGCTTTGGGAAGGATGCCTATTGTTAAAGCCAAAAAATCCAGATAAAGAAAATACTGCTTGTATCAATTCTCAGGGATGACATTTTGAGTATTATAAACACACATTAGTTTTGAAGGGCAGAATTGGTCAAGAAAGAAATGGAATTTTCAAATTCTAGAAACTACCTCTATGGAAAACAAAGCTTTTCATGGTCTGAAAGTGGAGTCCTACTAGGAATCATGGATTAGAGAGATGGAGAATACTATGTGAGCAAGTTATCTCCCCACCTGATAGAAAATAGAATACAAAAGCCAGTCTAGCAGGTTCCGGATAGCAGGCAGGGTGAGGCAGTGAAAGATACATGTCCCCACTCTCCATTCTGAGTCAAAACCATGGATAGATAAAGCTGTTAAAATAACCATAAAATTTGAGCTAAGAGAAAATAGAGCTTTTTTTCTTACTTCTCTGGCCATGTATTAGGGAAGATTCAGTTTCCTTTGAAAAAGTACTGATTTCAATAAGATGTTATCAAGGTGTTATGCTAACAAACAGCTGTGGGATAAAGCTAAAACAGGGCTTCCCAGGTGGCCCAGATGGTAAAGAATCTGCCTGCTATGCAAGAGACCCAAATTTCCTTCCCTGATCAGCAAGATCCCCTGGAGAAGAGACTATCAACCCACTCCAGCATCCTTGCCTGGAGCATTCCATGGACAAAAGAGCCTAGTGGGCTACAGTCCATGGGCTCACAAAGAGTTAGACACAACTGAGTGATGAACACACACATAGACACACACACACACTAAGAGAAAGAATCAAAGATAATGTCACTAGAGTCTCCCTCATCATCCATGGATATAGATGGCATCATCCATGGGCATGGATATGGAAATTCTTATTGACTCAATGGAGGAAGCTATACGTAGCTGAGTCAATAGTCTAGGAGCCTGTCATGGGACTACCTTAGAGAAATCCTTAGAGAAGCAGTCCCTGGCATGAGACTCCTTATAATGGAAGTTGAAGGGTGATAGCTCTGTCCATGCATGAGATGAAAGGCATTGCCAAGGTTTAGATTATCTGCTATGCTGACCAGAGATGAAGGCAAGAGGAAGGTATACACTCTGACAATGCCATAATAATAAAGACTTTTTGCTTCATTAGCAGGATGCCTCAATACCGTATGCCATTAGGATGCCAATGATCATATGGACTAAAACTTCATCTCCATGGGATTCACCAAGGATCCTCAAGACAGCATAATAAGTTACACATGGATCTTCTGACTCTTCCCCACATTTGATCATGAAACTATATATGCATGCAACTACAGTCAACCAGCAGCTTATCTAGAAGGAAAATAAATCATGGTTGGAGAGTCGAGTCAGAAATGCAATAAGCCTCCCTACTTTGCTCCATTTTCATATAACCAACTGCCAACTTGACATCTTTACTTGTATGTCCCAAAGGCAGGTTACACTTAACATAGCCAAATACAAATTTTTCATCTTCCCCGCCTGCTCTGCTCCTACTTCAGATTTCATCTTCTCATTAAATGACAAATGGCACTTTGTGAACCCATCCACTCAAACACTTGGGAGACATTCTTAAAACTTCATTCATATTCTCATAAATCTCACAAGTGAATCTACTTCTCTCCATCTCTCCTGCCACTTCTCTGATCCAAGGCAACACCACCTCTTGTCTGGGCTGCTGTCCTCAGCAATGAACTGAGGGAGTTTTCTTCTATTTAGATTTGGGAAGTATGGATATGTATGGTGAGATTTTAAAATATATTTGCTGCTTGCCTCTCTTCAAACCTGTCTTAATCAAGAATGGAAAGATAAAGATGTATGATGAACATATCACAAACTTCTATAAAAAGGGAAGACACTGAAAAAGTAAGCAGAGAGGAGAAAGCCAATTAGCCGGTGCTGGCAGAGAAGAACGCTGGCCAGAAGTCTGTTGATTCAGTAGTTTTCACTGTGAATCTCCACCACGCAACCCCCTACCTGAAAGGCTCATGAGTAACAGGTCCCAGCACTGGCATACTGGTAAATGCTTAGCAACTGGCTTTCCAGGAAAATGAATCAATCAAACAAACAAACAAAAATACTGATTTATAGTGTTTGCTGATTATCACGAAGCAAATATACTATCGTCAATTTCAACTTACTAATGTAAGGTCATTGGATGCAGATATAAGAAGAAATGTACACTCTGTCAATACAGGGGATGCAATCCCTAAATGATTACCCATGGAGCACAAATGTTATGAACCATAAAGAAAGCTGAGTGCTGAAGAATTGATGCTTTTGAATTGTAGTGCTGGAGAAGACTCTTAAAAGTCTCTTCAAATACAAAGAGATCAAAACAATCAATCCTAACGGAAATCAGTCCTGAATATTCATTGGAAGGACTGAAGGTGAAGCTGAAGTTACATTACTTTGGCCACCCGATGCAAAGAGCCGACTCATTGGAAAAGACCCCAATTCTGGGAAAGATTGAAGGCAGGAGGAGAAGAGGGTGGCAGAGGATGAGATGATTAGTTAGGATCATGAACTCAGTGACCATGAATTTGAGCAAACTCTGGAAGGTAGTGGAGGACAGAGAGCCTGGCATGCTGCAGTTCATGGAGTTGCAAAGAGCCGGACATGACTTAGTGAATGAACAATAACAATAGCAAATGAATAGCTGCACAAAAAGGAAGTGAAGTCAGTGAAAAATATTCATTTAGCAATAATAATACTGTAAACCATGGATCCCCAACCTTTTTGGCACCAGGGACTGGCTTCATGGAAGGCAATTTTTCCACGGACTAGGGTAGAGGGAGTGGTTTCAAGATGGTTTAAATGCATTACATATATTATGCATTTTATTTTTATTATCATTATATCCGTTCCACTTCTGCTGGAAACAATGGGTCATTATTTCTGCAACAGGTGATATAACTGCATTAGGAGGAAAATAGTGGTGATGGTACTATCACCCTCCATAGCTGAAACAAAATATATAACATCTAAAATTGTAAAACAAAGACTATTACTTACAATAAGAATATTATTTATAACTGAAGTAATTGAAGAGTTTGTCCCTTAGGGGAAAAGAAGTAGTGTAGTAGAGGATTTCTATTTTTCCTTTATGGAAGTCTTGTAGGCTGGGTATTGTTGGGATGTAGAACATGGTGTCTGGCATCACACTGCTTGGACTTCTCATTCTGAGCCCTAGTAGCCATGTGACCTGGGTGAGTTATTAACCACTCATTCTCAGTTTCTTCATCTTTATAGTGAGAATAGCAAGAGGCCTATTTTGCAAGGGTAATTGTGAGGATCAAATGAGGTAATATATGTAAAATACTCAGAACAAGATTTGGCTCATAATAGATAACAAATATTAACTTTTATAATTACTATTCGCCTTTTTAAAATTTTGTAACCAAGTTATTCTGATAAATATTAAAGGCTAAGTTAAAAGAATAATAAACATGATGGGTTATAAAAGACTCATAATGAAGTAGAGCCTTTATTCAAAGTTTATGTTTGGCAGTATCTCATTTGAGATTGAGGTTTGGAAATATATATTTTGCATGAGAAAACTTGTAAACACAAAAAGTTTTATTTCTTAGGAAGACAATTTGTAAGTAAACTTTGTAAGTAAACCAAGGTATCTTTCCAGAGTAAAAGATTAAGATTCTAAGTTATTTTCCCCAGCATTCAAAGTCACTAAAACTTATCCAGGTGTATTGGCTTGGTCATGATGTAGACCCAGTGACATAGAAGGGTCTATCAGTCTCTCAGTATGAAATCAGTATGAAGGAAGAATATGGCACTATGGGCAGATCAGTATTAAAACCCAGAAGATTATGGTAGCTCTGGCTTCATGAGGACTCAGACACCAGAACCTGTTCTGAGGCAGCCATCTTAGTTACCAGCTTCTTCACTCCAGGGATAGTCATATTAGTTCATAATATCAGCTCTATCATTGAGAATCCAACATAATTTTGGAATGGGGCTCACTTGGCTGAGTGTGACAAGATGAGGACTTTCTCTTGTGTTTTAAATTATCAATGAAGCTTGTGCAGTGTTAAAAGTGGCTGGAAAAAGGAGGCTCAGTGTTTTTCTTCAGACATGACAGGTGACAAAATCAAGAAGAAGCCTGTCTGCTGTTGCTGTGTGCAGCCTTCTTACCCAGAAATAAGGCTGGCACATTATTCTTGAGGTACTGACTCCACATCATAGCTGTAAAGCTCTCTAGCCTCATGATTATTTCAGAGATGGAGGAGCAATAATGGCTTTGGCACATGAATGAGCCTCTGAAAGGTTCTTCTGGTAGGGTGTGTGGGTTAGTCGCTCAGTCGTGTCCGACTCTTTGCAACCCGATGGACTGTTGCCCGCCAGGCTCCTCTGTCCATGGAATTCTCCAGGCAAGAGTACAGGAGTGGGTTGCCATTCCCTTCAGAATCCACAGAAAGAAACTAAACTTCATGTTAACTGACTGTGTGGGTTTCAAGTTTTGTGTTTGAGATGCTACTCTGAGATAGTATTCTTATTGCAAATTTTAAGAAGGAACACCCTGCTTCCATATACTTCCCTGATATGAGAAAAATAAGTCAGCTGGCTTTTGAATGTATCCTAGTCCCTGCCCTGGTTGAGATATGTCAAGAAGCTAGAGCTGTATACAGTTGACCCGTGAACAACACAGAGATCAGGCGTGCCAACGCCCCTTGCAGAGGAAATCCTCATGTAACCTTATAGTCAGCCCTTTATACCTGCAGTGCCACGTCTGAGGATTCAGCCAATCACAGGTCCTGTAGGACTGTAGCAGGCATTTAGTGAAAAAAATGCTCATATAAATGAACCCAAACAGTTCAAATCTGTGTTGTTCAAGGAACAACTGTATTCATGTTTTCAGTATTTTTTACCTGGCTTTGAACTAGGGCCTCCAAGCCTAGGGATTCCATTTCCCCATGCAGAAAGAAACATAGCAAATGGTTACCCCTTTCCACCTCACAAGAACGCTGAAAGAACCAAGGAGTGCATTACATTAAACAGCATGCATAAGTATAATTTTCCAATTACTTACTAGAAAATACCATGCTAAGTATTTATTAATAACATATATTATTACACTTCATTCTTTACAAAAAACACTGTGAACGAGGCAACATTATCCCCAGGTCACAGAGAGGAAAACCAAGGCTCAGAGAAGTTATATAATGTCTCCAGAGATCCAAGTTAGGATTTAAGTCTACTCCTTTATGAATAGAAACACAATTACCACATAAAACCATCATTACTATTTATCTTTCAAATTTCAAAATGTTGCTTTTGCTTAGGATCCTCTGATCTTCCTGGATCCCACACACCAAAGATTAGTTATAGGTATTTCCTCTGTGAAATTTCAATGTTTAAGGTTATTAGAAATCTTAAGTCATTTTATTTTAAGTATGTGAGATTAAGTATTTAATCCCTAAATTTGGAAATTAGATATAAGAAAAATATTTATGCAAAGATCACCATCCTCACACAATTACTTTTATGGACTATTCTTCATATGCATATAGTTATATGGTTATAATCACCATGCACATGCAATAGCTTTGCTTAGTATTCACATCACACCTTCTAAAAAATGACTTCATAATATTGCTTTGGATTGGCACTCTAGAGTTTTTTAGTCAACCCCATGATAAAAGGTATTTTTCTATTTCAAACTACTTATTGAAACAGCTTGAAATAAATAATTCTGTACTGAACATTGTCTTATGTATATATTTTAAATACATTTTTAATTATAGGCTTGACATGCTGTTTTCAATTCATTATGATGCAAAAATGAATACACAGTTGACAAAATGTTCATTTTCTCACCAACATAGACAAACACTCCTTTTAAATAACTCAGCATTTATGTATTAATACCTACTATTATAAGGTCTTGATTCTATTTCCATAGTGTCAGGTCCTATGCTAGGAATTAGAGCATATATTCCATTAGGCTATATGGATAACCCCATTTCACCAATACCATACAGGAAATTATCCTCAGGGTTTCCCAAATCATGAATTACCATGAAAATCATAGAAAGAAAAAGGGATAGGATTTGAGAAGCATGACTTTTAGGCTTACCATCTAATCTCCTGTATCTACCTAAAGTTCAATGAGCCACTAGGCACATGGATTGGTATTTATATCCACGGCTTGCAATACACCCCAGGAACTTTGAAGTGTGTGATATGAATAGATCAGTTTCCATGTCCTGTCTTCACATCTTTGTTTTCAGCTATTGAGTTAGGGACCCTGGGCAAGTGTGCTTGAAACTGTGTTACCCTCATCATGTGGTGACAAGCGGTGCCATGAGTAACAAATGAGCCCATTATTGCTCTACAGTGGAGGAGACGGGTCAATCCTTTGTCAAATCCCTGTGTACTGTGTCCTCTTCCTTGTTCCAATTACCCAGGAAGTGATGGCACTTTCTCATCTGCAGCCTTTCGAAACTTGCTGACATGTACTTAGAACATTGCTGGGAATGCAAGTCTTAACCAAACTGTCCTCAGTAATTCTCATGGAAAATAAAAGTTACAATGGCCCATGGGAGATTGAGATCTAATATTTTCTCAACTCAGACCACACCCATTTACAAACCAGAGGAAGAACTAAGACAGGCAGAAAGAGAAAGATTACTTCCCAACCAAAATATTTATTTAAATCCAGAAACACAATAATTGCTGAAAAACTGGCCATAGAATATTGTCATTAACCAACATCCTGATTTTCCTAAAGAGGAAGCTAATTCCCTCAAAAATGCAGCAAGCTGACTAAGCTAGTTTGTGGCACAATCCCAAAGGAAAATACGCCCTGGAACTTTGGGGTTTTTTTTTTTTCATCATTAGCAATTTAGATTCCCTTAGCTTTTGGAGTAGCTTTTTATTCATTCAAAAAATAACTTTTGAGTGTCTTCCATAAAATTACTACTGTGGCACTAGGGATTCAGCCAAGGTTGAAATGTAGTGGTGGTGGGAATACAAAATCAAAAGTCACAGTCTGACAAGGAGACAGGTTTGTAGACTGATAATTTAAATGTAACGTGATGAGCAGAATCCAAACAAATAGAACTGTAAGCAGTGTGCTACAAAGTCTGCCTGAGGGACTCAGGGGGAACTTTCCGAAAGAGGTGGCCTGAGTTCAGGAGGAACAGTTTCCAAGGAATGCCACGCAGAAGAGAATAGGAGGCAGAGAAAATGTCACACATATAGGATAGGACACTTAAGAAGCGACATAGGGTTTGCCCCATTTCTTGACCTTTGGTGACACACTTGGTTTCCCAGGTGGCACAGTGGAAAAGAGTCCGCCTAGCAATGCAGGAGAAGCCAGAAGCCTGGGTTTGATCATGGGGTTGGGAAGATCCCCTGGAGAAGGGCATGGCAACCCACTCCAGTATTCTTGCCTGGAAAATTCCATGGACAGAGGAGTCTGGTGGGCTATTGTCCGTGGGGTCAAAAAGAGTTGGACGTGACTGAGCACACACTCATGCACAGCTTATTTAAAACTGCTTTATTTTTGTCTTCCATGTCACCTTGTTAGTACCTCTTTCTCTGCTTTACATTTGGGGCTCCTAAGGGTCCTGACCTCAGCATTCTGTTCTTCCTTTCTCTACACCTGCCTTGATTCCACTAAAACATATATTCCTCCCATGTATCTCCCAGATCTTTCTTTCTTGAGCTCCAAATCAACAAATTATAACTGTACAAACACTAAGTGTTCGAAAGTATTTTCAGTGTTTTGTATTCAAATTCTATGTTCCTACCCTGTGTTATCTCTGTAAATGGCACCATCACCAAGTCACCTGAATTATCACTCCTGACTGTTCTGTCTCCTTTATTCCTCACATTCAATCTGTCACTAAATCTGACTAAAGGTAACTTCCCTGAGTTCTCCAACAACTCTTTTACCATCCTGTCCAAACTTTCCTTATTGTATCATATTATTCATTGTATTTTGCCTTTAAGAAGTTTCAAATGTCTACAGACTGATTTCTGCCCAATTTCCAGGCCACCAATGGTTTGTTTAGAATAGTCTGATATATAATAGGCTCACATAAAATCATATGGGGATAGTTCAAATGGGATATAGTCATTTATTTTCCATGGAAACTGACATAAAAGCACAGAAAAATGTCACTGTGACTGAAGACTGGAGAAAAAAAGTTGTGATAGACAGATTAGAGAGAGAAATGGGGAGATATTGCCAGGGTTAGAAAAAATAGAGATTAGTTTTAAATATTAATTCAAAGCTGAGGATAAATGTTCTAGATTATAGGCGGTGATTAGTGATTTACTTCTCACATAGACAAACCTATGTTAGATAACTCCCTGATGAGTAACAGCAAGAATTGATTTAATATTGTTACATTTATTACTTATTCTATAAGCTTTTATTGACTACACACTCAGTGACAGGCACTAGGCTAAAAATACAGTTAATAAGAGATATATCTCTAGCTTTCAAGCATCGAAATTATTAGGCATCACTAGCCCACAGAAAAGAAGCAGAAAAGCATATCACTTTATGACATAGTTCAAGAGAGACAGTAAAATAATGCAAGGGATTTAGAAGAGTCTTCTCCTTGGTATGCATAATTCCTAGTCCTCAGAAAGTCCTACAATTGCTCAACATTGCCTATTAATTGTGATCGTGTTTAAATCAAGGAAAAGTCACAGAAATCTTGACTCTGTGTGTGTGTGCATATGCTACATTTTCCAAATTATTTCTAACAAGTATAAAGCTGAGCAAACTCCAGGAGATAGTGAAGAACAGGGAAGCCCGGAATGCTGCAGTCCATGGAGTCGCAAAGTGTTGGACATGACTTAGCAACTGAACAAAAATAATCATTTAGTTAATTCTTATTATGCATCAGACCAGTGCTAAGAATTTTGTATCCTCTATCTACCTACTATATGTAATATCTTCCTTGTCTTACATTGTTTATTCCATCCAGACACACATTCTCTAGGATTCTAGTTGGCCATAATTTCTGGGTAAATGTATAAACAGAGGGTTAGTGGGATGAACTCCAGACCCAGCTACTGAAGTTGGTCCTGAGGTGTAACTAATATTCACCATCTTATAAACCACCCAGAGATACCCCTCCTCTCTGCTGGTAGTTTGCCTGAATTGCAGACCCAGAACCTCATCCCTCAGGGATCTTAACACCTGTTTTATCACCCTCTTATCACACAAGTGTTTCTGTACTTGCCATTTACAGCTAAAGCGTGGTATGGCAGTGCCAAAAATATGTCAGATATCTGCCCCCTGCTCCCATGACATAGCAGCAGCCTTATTGGCTCATGATGATCTGGGTTAATCACTTCTTCAAATGTCATAGCTCTGCTCTATGTTGCCTTATCTATTGACATGGGAAGCCCCAAGTGACCAGACCACAGCTTTAATGGTACCTGTAGTGAGACTCTCAATAAGTTTCCTGTTGGAAGCATCTCTTCACTAGAAATAGGTACTCTAGACCCAGAGAGCCTGAAGTTATACAAATGGAAAAACAATTTCCCCAGTGGGTCACAGGAGTGATAGTAAATAAGACATTCGTACTTTCATATCTTGGTTCCCAGACTCAATATTCTACCTCTGTGGACACCCCTACACAATGGCTGTTGGCTTAAGGAGCTATATTACATATTGAATGATAGTGCCTCATAGACACACGGCGCTCTTTCCAAGCTGGCATCACAGCTGTACCCTCATGCCACTGTTCCACGAAGCCAATATTAATAATATTATGGTGTCGCATGACAAGGGTCCAGTGGTTCTGGATTCATGGTTATATGCCTAATGTTGTACTTTCATTGCTATAAAGGAGGTCCCTTAGTTCAAATAGAAGTCGTACAGAATCCAAGTTGGAATGCTCTTAGACAGTGATGTTGACTAAGCACTATAGCCAAGTCAAGGCTATGGTTTTTCCACTAGTCATGTATGGATGTGAGAGTTGGACTAGAAAGAAAGCTGAGTGCTGAGGAATTGATGCTTTTGAACTGTGGCATTGGAGAAGACTCTTGAGAGTCCCTTGGACTGGAAGGAGATCCAACCAGTCCATCCTAAAGGAGATGCAGTCTTGGGTGTTCATTGAAAGGACTGATGTTGAAGCTGAAACTCCAATGCTTTGGCCACCTCATGCAAAGAGTTGACTCATTGGAAAAGACCCTGATGCTGGGAAGGATTAGGGGCAGGAGGAGAAGGGGACGACAGAGGATGAGATGGCTGGAAGGCATCACTGACTCGATGGACATGGGTTTGGGTAAATTCTTGGAGTTGGTGATGGACAGGAAGGCCTGGCGTGCTGCAGTTCATGGGGTCGCAAAGAGTTGGACATGACTGAGCAACTGAACTGAACTGAACTGAAGGGATCTAATGCAATTAATTTTACACAAATGTACCAGAGAAGGTAACTTATTGAAGACAGTGTTGGGCTCTGTTATTGAAGGTAATGCTGACATTCAGCAATGGCAGTAACTAGCGGAGCCTTGGTAAGAGGAAGCTCAGGCTAACACCCATGCATACCCTCCATCACTGTAACTGCATCTTTTAGTCCATTGTTCAATTAAGAGTGACTGAAGACAAAGAATGGGTAACATTTACTGGTCAAGTCATCCTATATAGTCACTTGTTAAAGTTCTTCTCCAATGGATACTCTGTGGTAAGTATTAGTATATGATACAAAAATCCCTGTACTTCATATCTATTTCCATAAATTCATCAAAATGACTCTCCCCCAGGCCTTCCTGTCATGGATCTTCCAATCATTCTCTCCTTTCAGTCTCCTAACCAACCAGTAAAGCAATTCATCACTGCATGTGAATTTGTACAACTCAAACCACTTAGTTTTCACACAAAATAGATGACAAATAAAATCAGTTAAAGCTCATCCACTTCTTCGCACTTGGACAATTTCCACTTACCACTATTTTAGAAGGCCACTCAAGAGTAGGGCTGTCCTGAAACCACATTCTATTTTTAGTTTGTATCAATATATTGGAAAAGTTCAATTTTCATTCCATTCCCAAAGAAGGGCAATGCTAAAGAATGCTCAAACTACCGCACAACTGCACTCATGTCACAGGCTAGCAAGGTAAGCTCAAAATCCCTCAAGCTAGGCTTCAATAGTACATGAACCGAGAACTTCCAGAGGTACAAGGTGGATTTAGAAAAGGTAGAGGAACCAGAGATTAAATTGCCAACATCCAGTGGACCATAGAAAAAGCAAGAGAATTCCAGAAAAACATCTACTTCTGCTTCATTGACTATGCTAATGCCTTTGACTGTGTAGATCACAACAAACTGTGGAAAATTCTTAGAGATGGGAATACCAGACCACTTTACCTGCCTCCTGAGAAATCTGTATGCAGGTCAGGAAGCAACAGTTATGGAACAAACATGGAACAACGGACTGGATCCAAATCGGGAAAGGAGTACGTCAAGGCTGTATATTGTTACCCTGCTTATTTAACTGATTTGCAGAGCACATCATGCAAAATGCTAGGCTTGATGAAGTGCAAGCTAGAATCAAGATTGCCAGGAGCAATAGCAATAACTTCAGATATGCAGAGGTCACCACCCTTATGGAAGAAAGCCAGGAAGAACTAAAGAGCCTCCTGATGAAAGTAAAAGAGAAGAGTGAAAAAGCTGGCTTAAAACTCAACATCCAAAAAACTAAGATCATGGCATCTGGTCCCATCACTTCATAGCAAATATATGGGGAAACAATGGAAACAGTGAGAGTCTTTATTATTTTGGGCTTCAAAATCACTGCAGATGGTGACTATAGCCATGAAATTAAAAGAAGCTTGCTCCTTGGAAGAAATGCTACAATAAACCTAAACAGTGTATTAAAAAGCAGAGACATTACTTTTCTGACAAAGGTCCTTCTCGTCAAAGCTATGGTTTTTCCAGTGGTCATGTATGGATGTGAGAGTTGAACCATAAAGAGGGCTAAGCATCAAAGTATTGATGCTTTTTTGAACTGTGGTGTTGGAGAAGACTCTTGAGAGTCTCCTGGACTGCAAGGAGATCAAATCAGTCAATCCTGGAGGAAATTAACCAGATCACAATAAACTGTGGAAAATTCTGAAAGAGATGGGAATACCAGACCATCTGACCTGTCTCTTGAGAAACCTGTATGCAGGTCAAGAAGCAACAGTTAGAACTGGACATGGAACAACAGACTGCTTCCAAATAGGAAAAGGAGCACGTCAAGGCTGTATATTGTCACCCTGCTTATTTAACTTCTATGCAGAGTACATCATGAGAAATGCTGGGCTGGAGGAAGCACAAGCTGGAATCAAGATTGCTGGGAGAAATATCAATAACCTCAAATATGCAGATGACACCACGCTTATGGCAGAAAGTGAAGAAGAACTAAAGAGCCTCTTGATGAAAGTGAAAGAGGAGAGTGAAAAAGTTGGCTTAAAGCTCAACATTCAGAAAACTAAGATCAGGCATCTGGTCCCATCATTTCATGGGAAATAAATGGGGAAACAGTGGAAACAGTGTCAGACTTTATTTTTCTGGACTCCAAAATCACTGCTGATGGTGATTGCAGCCATGAAATTAAAAGACGCTTACTCCTTGGAAGGAAGGTTATGGCCAACCTAGATAGCATATTTAAAAGCAGAGACATTACTTTGCCAACAAAAGTCCGTCTAGTCAAGGCTATGGTTTTTCCAGTGGTCATGTATGGATATGAGAGTTGGATGGTGAAGAAAGCTGAGTGCCGAAGAATTGATGCTTTTGAACTGTGGTGTTGGAGAAGACTCTTGAGAGTCCCTTGGACTGCAAGGAGATCCAATCAATCCATCCTAAAGGAGATCAATCCTGGGTGTTCATTGGAAGGACTGATGTTGAAGCTGAAACTCCAATACTTTGGCCACCTCATGCGAAGGGTTGACTCTTTGGAAAAGACCCTAATACTGGGTAGGATTGGGGGCGGGAGGAGAAGGGGACAACAGAGGATGAGATGGTTGGATGGCATCACCGACTCGATGGACATGGGTTTGGGTAGACTCCGGGAGTTGGTGATAGACAGGGAGGCCTGGTGTGCTGCAATTCATGGGGTCGCAAAGAGTCGGACACGACTGAGTGACTGAACTGAACTGAACTGATTTATTGGAAGGCCTGAGCCTGAAGCTGAAGTTTCAATACTTTGACCATCTGAAGCAAAGAGCCAACTAACTGGAAAAGACCCTGATGTTGGGAAAGCCTGAAGGCAGGGGGATAAGGGAAAAACAGAGGACAAGATGGTTGGACGGCATCACCGATTCAATGGACGTGAGTTTGAGCAAACTCCAGGAGATGGTGAAAGACAGGGAAACCTGGAGTGCTGTAGTCCATGGGGTGGCAAAGAGTTGGACACGAGTAAGTGATTGAACAACAATATATTAGAACTGACTTCTGTATAAACCAAGCACAGTTTTTCTCTTCTCTTATCAGCTGGTCATAAGGAATTTTCCATGAGGCCACAGGTATGAACGAGGGAGCATCATCAGTGCAACAATGCTGAGTGATGTGGAAGCCAAAGCTACTTATTCATATGGTTAATCTGTGACTTCTGAATCTAATCCCAGAATTACTATACCATCTTGCAATAGACTGCTTCTGGATATACTAAACTCAGACTTGGTGGGTTTAACTATGTAACCACATGTAGTTCTGTGATGAATACTGCTTGCTTCACACTCACTGGATACCCCATGGTCACATAACCAGTTTCTACCAGGGCCCAGTATAATTCTTGCAGCTACTTTTTGAATAATGTATAGTTTTTCTGCAGATGGCATGGCCTTCCTCCAGAATCTTAGGGCCCTGTACTGTAACTTTCCTACTGGGGCTTGGCAGAGACATCACATGGCATCTTTGTTCAGTACAAATACCTTAGTGACATGAGATCAGCTGAGCCATATGGCTCAAGTGGCAAAGCAACAGCCTGGATCTGTGACAAAGGACTGTCTTGCTCTGAGCCTCACTCAAAATAAGTAGCCTTTGACATCACCCAATAAATAGATGAAAGCAGTATTCACATTTGCAGAAAGCATGCACTTCTAAAACCTAAAGAATCTTAGTCATCAGCTCAGACTGCCCTCCAAGTTTCAGGAGATTATATCTCTTTAAAAGTAACCCAAGAGGCCCTCTGAATTTCACTCTGCTTCAGATTCGTGATTAATAGATGAAAACTTGTAATCTTCTCTCCTCAGTGCATCAAATGGTGCTTTGTACCACCATCCAGTTTCACAAGACCTATCATTATTATTCCAACAAAATTCCAGTCTGATTGCAAAAGCTAATATTTCCCCTCCCACTGATTTCCTGTACTAGTTCCTCACAGGTGAAAGCCTAAGTGATTTCACAGCTGCAATACTAAGCCAAGAATCATTAATAATTTACCACTAGTAGTAGGGTCCTCATTGGCATTCAGCCAGCAGATAACCCAACTCGGAATTCCATTCTTTACATCCAGCTTTCTAGGATCACTCCTGGTCTTCTGTCAGATTCTCTAAAAGCAGGGTCTGAGATAGGATTTTTGTACCAGTGATTCACTGAGAGATTTTCTCAAAAGAAAATTGTAAAAAGATAATCAGAAAGCAGGATAGAGGAGAACAAAAAGCTAAGCAAAGATCTGATTTTGCTGAAATATATCATTAGATTGATATCTCAGAGAACTCTAGAACATATAGAGACCTGCAGAGTTGTCCCATTTTAAGGAAGGTGATCAGACTTTTGAACCTCCATATTTGTCAGGCATTGGCAAACAACCACTCCAGGAGGGCTGGTACAATCTCCCAAATATTTGCATGTGAAGAGGCTCATGTCATCCAAAAAAAAATCTTTAGGAAATGAATGTAAGTGTGGGATAGATGCACCAGTGTGGTAAAGGTTATGTAGAGGGGCCACCGAAAGAGTTTATTGCAGAAAACATGAGTTCCAAGATACCTATCACTGTACTCTACCCAGAAGTCAAGGAATCAACACTCCTGCTGGCTTCCTGCCTAGACTGACACAGGTAACCCTCACCATCTTCCCAAACATCATCTGCTGTCTGTTGTTGGGTACTACCTGGTGTCAACCATCTTCAGCACCTGCCACAATCAGAGAGCATGTCTCCTCATCCAGTATGGTGCAAATCTGGAAAACTCAGCAGTGGCCACAGGACTGGAAAAGGTCAGTTTTCATTCCAATCCCAAAGAAAGGCAATGCCAAAGAATGCTCAAACTACCACACAATTGCAGTCATCTCACACGCTAGTAAAGTAATGCTCACAATTCTCCAAGCCAGGCTTCAACAGTATGTGTACTGTGAAATTCCAGATGTTCAAGCTCGATGTAGAAAAGGCAGAGGAACCAGAAATTAAATTGCCAACATCTGCTGGATCATTGAAAAAGCAAGAGAGGTCCAGAAAAACATCTATTTCTGCTTTATTGACTATGCCAAAGCCTTTGACTGTGTGGATCACAATAAACTGTGGAAAATTCTGAAAGAGATGGGAATACCTGACCACCTAACCTGCCTCTTGAGAAACCTGTATGCAGGTCAGGAAGCAACAGTTAGAACTAGACAGGGAACAACAGACTGGTTCCAAATAGGAAAAGGAGTACCTCAAGGCTGTATATTGTCACCCTGCTTATTTAACTTCTACACAGAGTACATCATGAGAAACGCTGGGCCGGAAGAAACACTAGCTAGAATCAAGATTGCCGGGAGAAATATCAATAACCTCAGATACGCAGATGACACACCCTTATGGCAGAAAGTGAAGAAGAACTAAAGAGCCTCTTGATGAAAGTGAAAGAGGAGAGTGAAAAAGTTGGCTTAAAACTCAACATTCAGAAAACTAAGATCATGGCATCTGGTCCCATCACTTCGTGGCAAATAGATGGGGAAGCAACGGAAACAGTGACAGACTTTACTTTTAGGGGCTCCAAAAATCACTGCAGATGGTGACTGCAGTCATGAAATTAAAAGACACTTGCTCCTTGGAAGAAAATCTATGACCAACCTAGACAACCTATTAAAAAGCAGAGACATTATTTTGCCAACAAAAGTCTGTCTAGTCAAAGCTGTGGTTTTTCCAGTAGTCATGGATGGATGTGAGAGTTAGACTATAAAGAAAGCTGAGCACAGAAGAATTGATGTTTTTGAACTGTGTTGTTGGAGAAGACTCTTGAGAGCCCTTTAGAGTGCAAGGAGACCAAACTAGTTAATCCTAAAGGAAATTAGTCCTGAATATTCATTGGAAGGATTGATGCTGAAGCTGATACAATACTTTGGCTACCTGATGCAAAGAACTGACTCATTGGAAAAGACCTTGATGCTGTGAAAGATTGAAGTCAGGAGAAGGGGACGACAGAGGATGAGATGGTTGGATGGCATCACTGAGTCAATGAACATGAGTTTCAACAAACTCTGGGAGTTAGTGATGGACAGAGAAGCCTGGCGTGCTGCAATTCATGGGGTCACAGAGTCAGACACATCTGAGTGACTGAACTGACTGAATTATGAGAGGGGAAGGCTGCACAAATAATCCTGCTGCTTTAAACATTTCACAATACATATATGTATCAAATCATCACATTGTACACCTTAAACTTGCATGTTACATGTTAATTATATTTCAATAAACCTGGAAGGGAAAAAACTATCATATTTTCAAGGACAGGGTTATATCCTGTAGGATTTGAAACTACAGGCAAAAACCTCTGCATCTTGGGTGAATGAATGATTGCCTGCGTGCATGCATACTCAGTTGCTAAGTTGGGCTGTCTCTTTGCCACCCCATTGACTGTAAAACACCAGACTCCTCTGTCCATGGGATTCTTCAGACAAGACTACTGAAGTGGGTTGCCATTTCCTCCTCCAGAGTATCTTCCCAACTTAGGAACTAAACCCACATCTGTGTCTCCTGCATTGGCAGGCGCATTCTTCACCACTGAGCCATCTGCGAAGCCCCGAATGAATGAGTAAGAATTACTAAAACAGCTACATCATTTGCAGGGCCTGAATGAACTGAAAACATGGGGCCCTTCGTTCAAATATCACTAAGAATTATAAAATGTCAGCAGAGGAGCAGGAAACCAACCACATGACCCTTACTGTCAGGCCAGCCTTTCACAGAGGTGTGAACTCTGTGATTGGACCCTGGCCTCCTAGTTTCACTTCCTGCTGTACTAGAAAAACTTACACAGACAAATGAAATAGACTTGTTCCAACTTCAGCTTAATTAAAGCTGATCGGGCAAAACCTTAATGAGTGAGATAATGACCCTCTCCTCCCCTATCTTATAAATAGGGAGAGTTTTACATGGTTACCTGCCATATTCAGCTGACAGGAGTGTCAGGAGGCAATTTCTTTGCAGACCTTGTTACTATTTAAATGTCTCTATCAATTCCATGCAGTTTGTAGCTCATGCAACTTGAGGTCTCTGAAGAAATAAAGAAAGAGAGAAAAAGAAAGAAGATAGAGAGGTAGGGAGGGAGGAAGGAAGAAAGGAAGGAGGGATGGAGGAAGGGAAGAAGGAAGGAAGGAAAGAAAGATAATTCCACTTCTAGGAGGTATCTAAAATTGTCAAGTTCATGAAATTAAAGAGTGGAATGATGGATGATAGTTATCAGGGACTTGGGGGAGTGGGAAATGGGGAGTTATTAGTCAATGCGCATAAATTTTCACTTAGGCAAGATAAATAAGCTCCAGAGATCTGCTCAATGCTGTGTCTATAGTCACCAAACATGTACACTTTAAAATTTGTTATGAGGGTAGATCCCATGTTCAGTGTCCTTATCACAATGAAATAAAATTAATACAAACAATACCTCCTTTACAGGATCATTGCAAATACTGAATGAAATAACCTAAGAAAAGTCCTTGAAATGCATGCCAACGGGTCTCCCTCATCCATTTTCAGGGCCAGGTGCTACTCTGCGCCCTGCTGAACCTGCCTTCAGGATTCATTCTCCAGCTGCTCAGTGTTGGCAGCTGACAGCAATCAGGGCAGTTTGTCATTTGAAGAGAACCTCCTCCCCCAAGATTATACATCCTCCCTGAGGACAGACTGTGTCCAATGACTGAAAAAGTCTTCCCCCACTGCCCCCGGCTTCCTTTCAGCAAAACTCTAAAGAGCACTCCAGCTTCAGAGCTTCTTTAGAATGAGGCCTTTGTTGAGAATGGACCGCCATTTACCTCTGTCTCATCCTACTCTCCCGCATGCCCCAACAAGGACTTCTCTACTCAACTTCTTGCACACAAATCTCCAAATGAGAGTATGCTCTGGAAAACTTGGTCTGTGATTGTATTGTCTCCAGAGACACATAAAGCCAAGATATGTGAGTCAGCAGCCAATAGATGAACTCTTAAGAAAGTGGGTGGACAAGCACAATGAGAAGAAACGGCAAGAAAGTGCCGGTTCATGAGAGGCCTCAAGTTCAGCAGATAAAAGAGGAGTAGATGGAAAGACAAGACTGCTTTCACAGCAAGATTTCAAGCCCTGAGAGAAATGAAGGAGCAACTGATTGCCTCGGCCATGAGCAACCTGGATTCCTAGGTAAGCCCAGTGACTGAGCTGTGGCAAAGCAGGAAAAAGAAAAAAGAACAAGCTGCTATACCATGAGGTAGCTTGACTCAATGCAGGAAGCTGACTGTTAAAAAAGGAAAGCAAGGCAGAATGGAATAAGCAAATGGCTAAAGAAGCTGAGCCACCAATGGGACTTCCCTAGTGGTCTAGTGGTTGAGACTTCACTTTCCAATGCAGCGGGTGTGGGCTTGATCTCTGGTGAGGGAGTTAACATCCCACATGCCTCAGAGCCAAAAAAGACAAATGATAAAACAGAAACACTATTGTTAAGACTTTTAAAATGGTCTACATCAAAAAATTTAAAAAAAAAAAAAAGGTACAGAGCCCCTGAGTTCTGGTCTACCAACCACTTTGGCAGGGGGCTTCCACAGCAGGGATCGGTGAGGTTTAGGAACAAGTTGCTGAGAAGATCACAAAATCTCAGGGACTAAGGAATTCATGACTCCAACTGGGTTTTAGACTCCAGCAGGACTTGACATTTGTGAAGACAGATGTCCCTAAGATGCAGCTACCTGATTTCTCTCTGCATACTCCCGCCTCTGCTCAAACAAGATCTGACCAATGCCTTGTCGCTCCACTGATCTTTCCTCTGACCTCATCCAAAATTATCAACATTTTGTTATTAATGTGAAGTTTTTCTTTTCTGTAAACTCTTTTTCCTATGGCTCTTATTTTTTTTAGTTTATTTTCTATTTTTTTAACTTTACAATATTGTATTTGTTTTGCCATACATTGACATGAACCTATGGCTCTTTTATGTGCTGACATAATATAATAAATGCTTAATCCTCTATTAACTTAATCAAATAATAAATACAAATATCAATCTGATTAACAGAGCAATGAATGGATAGCACACTGCCCCTTTCACCTCTTAAATGGACATTCTGGACAAATCTTGTCTTTAAAAATAAAATCTTCCTTCCCAGACCTTGCCCCTCTGAGCACCACCCTAATTTGGAGATGTTGTGTTGGGAGATTTCCTCCCAGGTTCTCTTTGTGAGCAGCTCTCAGCGTCCCGGGCCATTCATCTTTCCATCTTCTTGCTTGTAAATGTCCCCAGGGATTAACATCAAAAAGCCAAGAGTGAAAAAGCAGATGCTACAAATAAACCAAAGGAAAAGTAAGACAAAGTATTCTGTGATGAAAGGTACTAGAGTTTTCCATCAATCACTCTATTTAATAAAGAAATATAGATGTCTAAAGAACCCGAGACAGAAATATTAAATTGGAATTCAGGCTATTGTTATCTAAGAGTCCAAATATCTTACCAATTCCAATTGAAGTCATCCAAAATATATTATGATGACACTTTGAGACAGACAGTAAAGGCAGAGATAGTATTTCCAGAAAACTAATAGTTTGTTAAAGTTATTCAAAGGGAGTGTAAGCCCTCAATTTCTCTCTTAATCATTTCCAGTTTGCTCAGTAGCCACTAAATTTATCATATTAATTTACTGTCATTTTATAAAGAACAGAATCTGCTCTAGGATTTGTATAAGAATCAGGAATCGTTCAAAGAAAAACATAACAGCTACTTGGAATTTGCAAGTTTTGGCCAGGTTGTAAAGATCGCATTCTATTATTGGACAATGGATTCTGACTTAGGAGGTCGACTGTCATCTTACGTACTGGGAAAGGAGAGGGGAGTATGCAGGAGGATACTTATCCCTCAATCTTCTTATTTCCATGAAAATAATTTTTCCCAAATTCCGGTGGCTTCTTTTTCAATGCCTTTGCTCTTCCTTAGAGATAGACAGGCTTGGAGAGATTTCTAGAGTTGGGGGTTCAGTACTGGAAAGGTTAGGGTTGCTTCACATTGAACCTCATTCTTCAATGTCAGCTCTGTTACGATCAAATTGACAGTGGTTTCCAACTGCCTCTTCCTTTATCTTCTCTCAGTTGACTTAATATTCAGGTGGGAAAGAAAATTACTTTTATCCAGCCCCCTCAAAATCTACCGTTAATATAGGATATTGGTTCTGGGTAGGTATGGGAGGGTAAAAGAAAATGTTTGGAAAAGTCTGGAACTGTAGTCAGAGTGGCATCTCAACAGAGTCCATGTGGAGTATTTCTTAAATTAAAAAAAAAAAAAAAAAAAAACCCTCTAGACCAGGAGCCAAAAACTCCAGTTTTAACGTTTTAAACAAACTCAGTGTTGCCTTCATCAATTTTGCCCCTACCGAGAGTGAATGAGAACAAATGCAGCAAATTTACTCCCATCTCTGAACTAGATGATTTCAGTGTTTGAGCTCCAATATTTCATGATCCCATGGTTAGCTGCCATTTGACTTCCTCGTTAATTTTGATAATTACTGGATTCTCCTTTCCTCCTTTTTCTAATAGTACTCAAAATCTAGGTAGACAAGTTTCCCACCCAGGGACCCCTTGCCCATCACTTCTAGCTTTTGACTGGTAAATTTCCTTCTCCTACCTTCATCCTTTCTCTTTAACACTGGTAGAAGCCTCTCAGGAAGATGGGATGCAATCTTCCACAATGGAGTTGGGCCTGGACATTCCCGTAGTTTCAAAGCCATCATACTATGGCTGCCTCAATAAGTAAAATTTCAAAAATATTTCCAGAAAGATTCTCAATGTTTCCTGGGAAGCTATCTCAAAAGTTCTAAAATCAAAGAAAAAGACACATTTGAAAATACCCAACTACACATCGAATAACGGTTCAGACCATGAAGTCTCTCCTCAGCTCCTCAGCGTTTTCTAGTGAATATGAAGGCTCAGAAAGCAAGGACATGAGAGGTAAGAAGGGAAAAAGAGAAGGAAAGAGAGAGATGGAAGGAGGGAAGGAGGCAGGGAAGGAGGCTATATTTACACTATTACTTTTTCAAGTATTTAAGCTCGGTACATTCACACAATTTGCTTCATTTAATTAAGAGTTAGCCTCGAGTGTAGAATCAGAATTGCCAGCATCCTGTTGTACATACAGTAACTGATATTTCAAACTGTCCGTGAACCCACTCGACCAGCTGCTCGATTGCAGATTCTCTATTTGAAAAGATGCCTCCTAGAGCATGGGGCTGATACTTCCTCTAAGAGATGAGCCACATCTCTGTAGCAGTTAAATCTGGCTTTACCGTTCCACTGAGTGCTCCTTCCAGGGCTCAGTCTTCTCAGTTAGCTGGAGTAAAACTGAGCCAGATCAGTAACAAAGACTCATCACTCCATAGCCCGAGAACTAACTTCTGATGGCCTTGCTATTTTTGTGAAATTCATATCTGATGGAGGCCGAGAGAGGAATGGAGGAGAGTGAGAAAGGGGAGGGAGAGGCAGCCCTGCAGATGACCTTGGAGCACTGTGAATGATGCCTGATGTTCAGCAGTTAGAGGCTATCAGACACTAATATACTCTCTGGGATGAACTGAATAGGCCCATTACTCTCAACTGCAATTCGCCATCTGTGAAGTGAGCTGGTGGCTTCAGACAAGACTACAAATTGCACCTGATACCAAAAAAGACAGGGAGGGGATTATGATGCAAAACCAAGGGAAGAGCAGACAGAGACATTGAGGGGCCAAATGCCATACAAAGATAAGAAGGAATAAAATTCAGTCTTCAGAAGAGCCCCAAAATGACCCCAACCATTCAGAAGACTGAATTCATGGATCCTAACAGACTGCATGGAAGTTCCCGGGATCAAAGGTCTGGTATTGCTGGGAGAGTTTTGCACAGCTGAAGCTGACAAAACCCTCCTCCCCTACCAGGCAGCCCCTTTCAGGCTGTTGTCACAATTCATTAGCTCCTTCTGACATTCATTTGACATCATTGCAGGAAAGGGATCTAATCACAGCCCAAAGAAAGAGGCTTCAAAAGAATTATGCCTGCAGATGCAGAGCAGTTCATAAGTTTCGAATAATGATGATGAGGATGATAATGACAACCCATGATGCTGACGAATAACATGTTTTCCTTCTCATTACAAGCAAATGCCAGTTGACAGATGTGGCTTTAAAATCATACATGAACTTGTGTTTAGATCCCAACTCTGCCACTTAGGGGAGAAGGCAATGGCAGCCCACTCCAGTGCTCCTGCCTGGAGAATCCCATGGACGGAGGAGCCTGGTAGGCTGCAGTCCATGGGGTCGCTGAGAGTAGGACATGACTGAGCAACTTCACTTTCACTTTTCACTTTCATGCATTGGAGAGGGAAATGGCGACCCACTCCAGTGTTCTTGCCTGGAGAATCCCAGGGATGGCGGAGCCTGGTGGGCTGCCATCTGTGGGGTCGCACAGAGTCGGACACGACTGAGGTGACTTAGCAGCAGCAGCAGCAGCTGCCACTTAGGAAGTGTTATGGATAGAACTGTGTTCCCTTCAAATGTGTATGTTCAAGACCTAACCCCCAGTGTGACTGCATTTAGAGACAGAAACTTTTAGGAGATAATTAAGTTAAATGAGGTAATAAGTGAAAGTGAAAGTCACTCAGTTGTGTCCGACTCTTTGCGACCCCATGGACTATACAGTCCATGGAATTCTCCAGGCCAAAATGCTGGAGTGGGTAGCCTTTCCCTTCTCCAAGGGATCTTCCGAAACCCAGGGATCGAACCTAGGTCTCCCACATTGCAGGCGGATTCTTTACCAGCTGAGCCAGAAAGGAAGCCCAAGAATATTGGAGTGGGTAGCCTATCCCGTCTCCAGCGGATCTTCCCGACCCAGGAATCGAACCGGGGTCTCCTGCACTGCAGGCGGATTCTTTAAACTGAGCTAAGAGGGAGGTAATAAGAGTAGGGTTGTATTCTGACAGGACCAGTGTCATTATAAGAAAAGGAAGATGTGCTAGAGATCTCTCTCTTCACATGCATAGAGAGGAAAGGCCATGTGAGGACACAGAGAGTTGATGGCCACCTGCAAGCCAGGAAGAGAGACATTTTCAGAACTCCACCCTGCTGGCACCTTGATCTTGGATTCCAGCCTTCAGAACTGTAAGAAAATATGTGTTTGTTACTTAAGACACCCAGCTGTAGTATCTTGCTATGGCAGCCTGAGCAGACGAATATAGGAGCAATACTATCTAGGCAAGGTATAACAATACCTTGGATAGTTCAGGGGTATATTTGAATATCGAGGGCTTAGCATGGTGAGTGGCACATAGTCAATAACTGGTATCTCTCAGCACCTTCCCAGTGATATTCCAAGCAATTATTATGTTAAGGAAGCATAAGCCCAGGTACCAGGAATCTATTGAAGGTAGGTCAGCTGGGAGACAGCAGAGGGCTTTTCAGTCAAAAATAAGAAGTGGGTAAAAACACCTTCATTCGTTACACACCTTCTACACACCAGAAACTCCCGTGAGAACTCCCAGGCTCATTGTCTCATTCTTACAACAACTCTGAAGGAGGTTATTGCCACTCAGAAAAGTTAGAGAGTCTTTCCTAAGAATACTCAACAATTCGGAGTAGACATAAGAACCCAGATCTCACAGACTGCAGAGTCATCATCTAGCATGAGCCACACGAGCCCTAGGAGGTAAGCCTATGTGTGTAGGACATGCAGCCTGGTACTGTGAGCTGCTTACCCAAAACATACACAGGAGGAGCAAGCAAAAGAGTGGTCTGATCAAGCAAAGGATGATCAGTCAACTATGATCAGATCAAGTATAATCAAGTTAAGAGAACTAAAAACCTCTTCTTTAGGAATACCTAATTAACATGGGGTTGGGGTAGTATTGTGATAAATAAGTGAAAAGCAGCATATTCAAGTTTTAAAAACTATGATTCCATGTATATATTAATTTTTTCTGACATTCATCAGACATTATTTCAGGGAGAAGATACCTCTTGTGGTATACCTTTAGATATATACATATTCATGCCGGTAAGAGTGGCAGGAAATACACCAAAATGTTTATTTTGTAGGAAAATTTTGTTCCTCTCCATACTTTCAGTGTTTTCTATAGTTATAAAATAATTACATGCTATCTTTTTATTCCCTGAAATTCATATATTAATTGGATTTATTCAGTTTTAACTTAAACATTTTGTTTGTTTGTTTTAGGATTCCATCCAGGAATTACATTATATTTAGTGGTAATGTGTCTCTGGACTCCTCTTGACTATGACAGTCTCTCATACTTCCCCTGTTTTTGATGAGCTTAGTGGTTTTAAGTATCACTTAAGTATTTGGCAGGATGTTCCTCGGTAGAAATCTGTCTGATGTTCTTTCATGATTGGATTGGCATTATGTGTTTTGGGGAGACACAGCACTGATGAAAAGTGGCATTTCCATCAAAAAATATCTAAGGTACATAGTATCATGATGACTTTTCATTGTTGATTTTGCAGTGGCATTTGTCAGACTGTAAGCTTACTCTTTTCCACCCCACCTTTTCCATACTGTGCTCTTTGGAAGATAGTCACTGTGAGCAGCTTACCCTTAGAGAGTGCGGAGTCATGTCTTACCTTCTTGAGGCCAGAGAATCTGTATAAACGATTTGGAATTCTGCATGAGAAATGTGTCTGTTTTCCACCATGTATTTATTCATTTAATCATTCACTTACATTGGTATGCACTCACGGATATTTATTTCATACTTTAGGATGTAATTCAACACTATCTTATTGCTTAATTTATTTCAGCTCTGGCCATGAGGAGCTCTTCGGTTGGCTCCTGTGTCCATTTGATACATTACATCAATTTGGGTATTTTGCTTTATATTTTAGAGCAGTTGCACTCATTTAAACCCTTCAAGCTAGGCTTCAATAGTATGGGAAACGAGAACTACAGATGAACAAGCTGGATTTAGAAAAGGCAGAGGAACTAGAAATCAGATTGCCAACTTCCACTGGATCATAGTAAAAGCAAGAGAGTTCCAGAAAAACATCTACCTCTGCTTCATTGACTACACTAAAGCCTTTGACTGTGTGGATCACAACAAACTGTTCTTAAAATTCTTAAAGAGATGGGAATACCAAACCACCTTAACTGCCTCCTGAGAAACCTGTACACAGGTCAAGAAGCAACAGTTAGAACTGGACATGGAACAAAAGACTTGTTCCAAATTGGGAAAGAAGTACATCGAGGTTGTATACTGTTGCCCTGCTTATTTAACTGATATGCAGAGTACATCTGTGAAATGCTAGGCTGGATAAAGCACAA
This sequence comes from Okapia johnstoni, assembly GCA_024291935.2. Lineage (NCBI taxonomy): Eukaryota > Metazoa > Chordata > Mammalia > Artiodactyla > Giraffidae > Okapia > Okapia johnstoni. The sequence goes on along the minus strand of CM044325.1, from coordinate 7,799,221 downwards.
GCTAGAATCAACACTGCCAGGAGAAATATCAATAACCTCAGATGACACCACCCTTATGGCAGAAAGCAAAAAGGAACTAAAGAGCCTCTTGATGAAGTTGAAAGAAGAGAGTGAAAAAGCTGGGTTAAAACTCAACATCGCAAAAACTAAGATCATGGCCTCTGGTCCCATCACTTCATGGCAAATAGATGGGGAAACAAAGGAAACAGTGACAGAGATTATTTTCTTGGGCTCCAAAGTCACTGCAAATGCTGACTGCAGCCCTGAAATTAAAAGCTGCTTGCTCCTTGGAAGAAAAACTATGACAAGCCTAGACAGTGTATTCAAAAGCAGAGATGTTACTTTGCCAGCAAAGGTCCGGATAGTCAAAACTATGGTTTTTCCTGTATCTCTGTGTGGATGTGAGAGTTGGACCATAAAGAAGGCTGAGCACCAAAGAACTGATGCTTTTGCACTGTGGTACTGGACAATACACTGAAAGTCCCTTGGACTGCAAGATCAAACCAGTCAATCCTAAAGAAAATTAACCCTGGATATTCATTGGAAGGACTGATGCTGAAGCTGAAGCTTCAATACTTCGGCCATCTCATGCAAATAGCCAACTCACTGGAAAAGACCCTGATGCTGGGAAAGACTGAGGGTGGGAGGAGAAGGGGCTGGCAGAGGATGGGATCATTGGATGGCATCACCAACTCAACGGACATGAATTTGAACAGACTCCAGGAGATAGTGAAGGACAGGGAAGCCTTGCACATCACAGTCCACGAGGTCGCCACGAATCTGTCATGACTAAGAGACTGAACAAGTTCTTGGATGTTTCCGTCTGATTTCATTTTCTTTTTTTTCCTTTTATGTTTCTATTGACATCGTCAAGCTCATCAGTTTTTTTTCTCAGCTTTGTCTCCTCTACTGATGAGTATATCAAAGGCCCCCATTTCTGTTCTAGTTTTTCACTTCTAGAATTTCCTTTGATTATTTCTTTCGTCTTTGTGTCTCCATCGCCTTCTATTCTTGTATGCTATCTACTTTTCTACTACGGTCCTTAGCATATTCATGACAGTCACTGTAAATTTCCTGTTTAATATATCTAACATCACTGTCATATCTGAGTCTGGTTCTGATGTTTGCTTTGTTTCTTAAGACTGTTTTTTTTTTTCCTTGCCTTATAATTTTTTCTTAAAAACTAGACATGTTATATTAGGTAATAAAAGAGTTATGTAAACAGGACTTTAATGCGAGGATTGACATAAGTCTGGCTAGGATTTAATGTTTTTAGAATCTGCCAGTGTTAGAGGCTTCAAATTTCTCAAATGTCGCTGTTTTTGTCTCACCTCTTGCCTTTGGGCCGCCCTAAAGTGGTCCTCTTCAGAGACAGTTTGTCTTACAGCGCTTTCAGCTGCAACATGCTGCTTTCATACTGGAGTCCCCATTGTAGGCAGAAAGCAAGTAAAACTGAAAGTGTTAGTCACTCAGTCATGTCCGACTCTTTGTGACCCCATGGACTGTAGCCTGCCAGGCTCCTCCGTCTATGGGATTCCAGGCAACAATACTAGAGTAGGTTGCCATTCCCTTCTCCAGGGGATCTTCCCAACCCAGGGATCAAACCTGGGTCTCCCACATTGCAGCCATATTCTTTACCATCTGAGCCACGAGGCAGGTCCATTGTAGCCTAAGGTATTGGGAGAAAAGAAGAATTCTATATTCTTATGATCACATCCTAAACTCCACGCATCTGACTTCCTGGGTTGTGACCTTCACAAGTGTTGATTCAGTAGTACGGAATCCCCCTTCTCACCACCACCTCAGGTAAGACAGGGTTAAAGGGTGCTAAAGTAGGAGGAATGACCTTTCTCCAGGTGTGATGAGGCTGTTTTAAAGACTTTTCTTCTGGAAACAAATTTCACAATGGTTAATTCATTACTTCCCCTCTCAGAGCCTTAAGGGGATATTTCTCAGATCTTACCACTAAATTCTGGTGGAGTTCCTGGAGGTAAAGCCCACAGAAGTGTGCAACCTTCACTACAACTGTCTCACAAGAGCTTCTCATTTCACCTTAGAGTAGAATCAGCCTGTAGCAACTTACCGAAATCATCAATGAAGTATTCCAACCGTGTATGGTTCCTGGTATTCACCAGTCTCCAGATTCCAGAGTAAGGGTTTGTCTTCTATTTCAATTCCTGGATAGGTCCAATAAGTGTCATTAATTTTCTGTTTGTTAAGTTTTATGATGTTGAAAATACAGGAGTGATGGTTTGCAAGCTCTTTCCATGTTGGAACTGAAATCAGCATCTGTATATTGCTTTTACAATCAGAAAGCCATGTTAAAAGAAAACGGGGGAAAGAACTTGCACAGTAACCACTAGTTTAACAAAACCATTAGGCACAATCTTAATTTTAGGGGTAAAAATTAAACTGTATTTATTTTTTACACTAAATTTCTTTAAGTAGGGGTACTGTTTTTCTATGGCTTAGGTTGGTGTAGCACCATTGCTGGAGCATAATGTTTGCCTGAAAATAGATTCAAGTCATATTTATGCTTCTTACCAGCGGAGCAAAGCCACTTATATTGTAGCCTCCTTATTTCTCAATCTAGAGTAGTATCTATACCATAGGGATGTTATGAGAATAAAATGACATAACCTACATAGAAAATACCACATGAAGTACAGGCTTCTTTTCCTATGGAAACAATATATTGATCAGAAGCCTTTTACAAGTATGGATTCTCTCTCTCACTCTCCCTCTCTCCCTCTCGCTCGCTCGCTCTCTCTCTCTCTCTCTCACACACACACACACACACACACGCGCACGTGTGTATTTCCTAGGGCTATGACTGATCCATCTCATCAGAAATGAAAATGCAATTTACCTTTCCAACAAATCATCCTAAAACCTAATCCACTATCCTTTATAGACTGCTTCTTGGCCCACATTTGGATAGAATTTTCTTTCATGAATCCAAAGGCAACCATTTGTCAAATTTCCAACTATAACATCTATGGAGGTAAGAGCATGAGAGGAAAAAAAAAAAAAAAAACAGACACTGTAAGAACTGAAAATGAGTCACTGGCATGCCCACCTAATCTCACAGTGGGAACAACACAAAGGAAAAGATGATAGACCTAGAGGATTTTGTAACTCATCCTTTCTGGCACATTCCCCAACATCACAGACACCCCTTCTGCCATCTCTCCAAATGTTTCCTTAATGGAGCCAAAGAAACAGTGTTTGGGAGTCTCTAATTCCAATTCCTCATGCACAAAAGCCTGAGTTTTCCAAATAAACAAGAAGTTAAGAAGTTCCAAGTTCAGTAGGAAGTCATCAGGGCATTGATAATTGTGTGAAAAGTTCAGTGGTTCAGAACCAATTCCACCCATAATGCATGTGGTCTCTTCCCTTAGAAATGGGCCCTATACTTTAATTATGATCCTGTGGCTGAGAAAAAAAAATAAGCTTCTCTCCTACTCTCTCTATACTTCTTGTCACATATACACTGTCTTTGTTGTGTTGGGGAAGGTAAGGAAAGAGAGAGAGAAGAATTAGAACAGTATACGGGAGAAGGTCTCAACCTTGGAGTCAATGACTCGGTCAATTAGAATGTTAATTATCTGGAAAAGAGAAGTGTCTTTTAGATTAAACTTCCAAACTGGCTGCATATCATCTAAAGAGTTTCATAAAAGTCCTCATTCTAGAGGGTTAGCATTTAGTGAACAAATCCCCGCCTTCATATTATCCTAATCTACATTATTCATGACATGATAGCTTTTACATCAGTCCTGCTCTTATGAACCTTATTCTTCTGCACATGAAAAAATCTCAGTCCCTAGCATCTATGTGGTTTATTCTGCCACAGTATAGTTCCCCATGGTTTGGAAATAAGAAGACCTGTTCTTTCCTCCCCTTTGATTCTCTAATTAATCTGCAATAAATGAAGGCTCCAAGTGTTTTATGGCACTTCTGTTTCCCATTCCCCTCTGACATTTGGAGGGAAAATTGAACACACAGCAAGACCTTTGAACAAGAAGTAATAGCCGTTAAATTGAAACACGATGCAAGGTTTTCCTAACCATGAGTTCATAATACATGTGTTCACCGAAAGTGATGTGCTTGCTGCCTGCAGCAAAACCAGATGCTCTCTGTTTCCAGTTGATCAATGTTGCTGTGAGGTAGGAGTACATGTCTGAATTTGAGAAGGAATTAAAGGGACAGGATGATAATTCTACCTTCAGAGGCCACACAATAATGGTGATGAGTTAAAATGCACTGAGTTTTGGATTCCATTCAGTAACACTAGCATAGAATTATGGAAAAACAACTATACTTGTAAACTGAGATTTGGGATTGAATTGGAATAGGATTTGCTACTTTCCAGCCAACTGATCTCAAGAAACAGGAACAAATACCACGTAGCAAAACTGTGACAAATTAATGGACTTAGAGAGACACTGCCCAGCACCTGCTCAATAGAGGGTATTTGCCTAAAAAAATGTGAGGGACATTACATTATTTTGTTTAAATTTCGTATTTATGTTCTATATAGAGAGGTTATATTAGTCTGTTAGCGTCTCATAACAAAATACCACAGACTTAATGGTTTAAACAACAGAAACCTGTTTTCTTACACTTTTTGAGGTTTGTAGTTAAAAGTCAAGGTGCTAGCAAGTTTGGGTTCTCTTGAAATCTCTCTCCCTGGCTTGCAGATGGCCCTTTTTGCACATGACTCTTTTCTCTCTCTATTTTCATTCTCTGTATATGTGATGTCGTAAGTTCTCATAAGGGCACGAGTTTTAATTAGGTCAGGGCCTGGCTACCCACTCCAGTATTCTGGCTTGGAGAATTCCATGGACTCTATAGTCCATGGGGTCACAAAGAGTCGGACACGACTGAGCGACTTTCACACATCCTTAACTATCTCTTTAAAGGCCCCATCACCAGGTACATTTACACTGGGGGTTAGGGCTTCAACATAAGAACTGAAAAGGATGCACAATTCAGTTCATAAGAGAGGTATTATAAAGACCATCTGATATAACATATAAATACCACTTAAGGATTTAAAAAAAAACCTTATGTACCTTTCGAGAAATTCACAAGGAAATATTAAACATCATATCTAGTTTGTCTCTGAATAACAGTAAAGCATTTTGTCCCCACCCTATCTCCTTTTATGGAAAGTAAATATCACTTTTAGTTTCTAACATACTTGAGTATCAGTTTCTCTGGCACTAACTCTGAACCACCTTAGTAATAAGTAAGTTGACTAGGCATCTTCCTGCTGGAGGTAGGATTCTAATCAGTTAATTTTTTAAAATCTTGCCAGTGAACTAAGATTTGAAGGACAAAGAGATACTCAGTGATAAGTTCAGATATTGGTAAAATGTAAATAAGATTTGCAAAACTAGTTTCTATAGTGTCCTACTGGGTGATTTGGTGGTTTTTCTAGGTTTCATTCACTATTATAACTACTCTCTCACACTCCACAAATAAAGAAAATAATTGAATAATTCTGTTCTCTAGAGAATAGATATACATATAGCCTGCCAGGCTCCCTCATGGAATTCTCCAGGGAAAACTACTGGAGTGGATTGCTCTTCCCTTCTCCAGGGAATCTTTCTGACCCAGGGATCGAACCTGGTTCTCCCACACTGCAGGCAGATTTTTTACTGTCTGAGTCACCAGGGAAGCCCTATATGTGCATATGTATATAATCCAGTTAACCCCATTCTCTCCCTTATCTAATCAACTGCACTCACAGATGCCAAAGACAGCATTCTGCAATACCATTTAGATAATTCCACTTCTTCCTATAAAAATATCAAGAACCTATTAGGATTTTCTCTTATTTTTCCTACCATTTTTTCTCAGCTTTCTCAGGATGGCCTCTGAAATATTTCTGTAATGCTTCCACCCAGATCACCAGCATGGTTTCTTACTCCCCAGTCAGACCCACCGCCACCAGGAAGGAGTAGATTTCCAGGCATTCTCTGCAAAGTACTAAGTTCCAGCACAAGCACGCATTACTCCAGAGGTTCTGCCTGCTCAGGGACTTTGTATTTTCACTCTTGATTCCCTCATTTCACAAAGGATAGGGCCTAAGACATAAAGGGTAAATGAACTACAAGTGATCGAGAGAGTGAATGCTTGTTTCTTTCTATCTATTTAAAATCTGGTTCTAAATTGTCCCCCTCGAGGAACTCTTAAGACTAATCCAACTGACTGATGACCCACTGGCTATCTGACCTCTGTTCTCATACTTTGATTAGATCTTGGTGACAAGCACTCATTGACAAGTTGCTTTGAGGATGTTATTTCATTAGACAGCCATTTAAGAAGAATGTTCTATGCCACCCAGAAGGTAGAATAAGCCTCTGTACATAGTACATTCAAATGTTAGTTTTATTCAATACATTAACCTAACATTTCACTCATTTTCATGGCCCACACCACCACTTACTTCTAAATATTTAAACAAAGGCAGTGGATAGAGCAGTTTATTATTAAATAATGTTTTAAAATGCTTCCCTGATGGCTCAAATGGTAAAGAATCTGCCCTCAATGTGGGACACCTGGGTTGGATCCCTGGGTCAGGAAGATTCCCCTGGAAAAGGGCATGGCAACCCACTCCAGTATTCTGGCCTGGAGAATTCCATGGAGAGAGGCTATAGTCTATGCGGTCACAGAGAGTCAGACACGACTAAGTGAGTAACATCTTCACTTTCACTTAAATTGCTTACTTTTTCTCACAAATTGGACTGAGAAAAGACTTTACGTGCCCCCACAATGCCTACAGAAACCTTTGACGGAAACTGAGAGTAAACCAGGTTACCCACTAACCCAAGGTCACAGAGTAAGTCAGTCAGGGTGTCAGGATCCATATGCAAGCCATTCTGACTTCAGAGCCATTCTGACTCCAGAGCGCCACATATATTTCCTCATAATTTGATGCCTTTAAGATTAGAGTGTCCACTTAACCCTATCCCAGAGAAAGATCTAGCAAGATGTTTATCCTTCACATACTCTATGAAGAAAGCAATCGATAGGCAGAGATAGACTTACTTGCTTTTTCCTTAAACACAGATAGCTTTGAGGGAAAAAGAGAATCCTACTTAATAAAGTCAACTTGGTTTGGTCTAAACTGGCAGGGATGGGAAGAGGTCATCTAGGTAAGTCCCCTGCCACCAAATAAAAACACACTTTCAGTATTCAGGATTAATAACTGACCATCTTTAGACCAATCTTGATTCTAACCAGTGTCAGAAGAGCCCCTAACATAGGAATAGGAGGGCTTCCATATCCCTTGTATGGGTTAATGTGGAACTGCCTCAGTATCTCAGCAAATTCTGCAGAATTCTCTAGCATTCCCTCAATTAAAGGAAACGTGCTTATGTGGAGCTTTTTACTGTTTGGATCTATTTCTTTAAATCCAGCTTAATATTTTTCAAGTCATTAATTACAGATCGCTTCAATCTGTACCCTGGTGAGAGGAAAAGATTAAAAACTGCATGCGCACACCAGAGGAGACGCTTTCAAGAAAATGCAAAGTTTATTCTTCAGCAAACATCTAGAGAATGAAAAGAAATGTTTTTTAAAAAAACATGTGAAACCTAGCGGCTTTCATATGCCTGAGTTCTGAATGAAATCTGGCTGGATATGATTGCGGGGAGCGCCTGAGTCCACAGATGAGTTTTAATCCCATCAGTTGAGGTACAGAGCAGTATGCTTCTGCTAGCTGATTTTGTAAATAGATCATCTCACTGCTTGCATTTTTATTTAAAAGATGCAAAGTATTTCCTTCTTGGAAAGAGTTGAAGTTGGAGGAAAAGAGAAGATATTCTGAGTCTGTGGTGCTCAGTTGCTCAGTCATGTCTGACTCTTTGCGACCTGACAGACTGTAGCCCACCATGCTCCTCTGTCCATGAGATTCTCCAGGCAAGAATATTGGAGTGGGTTGTCAAACCCTCCTCCAGGGTATCTTTCCAGTCTAGGGATTGAACCCACATCTCTCACATCTCCTGCATTGGCAGGCAGATTCTTTACCACTAGCACCACCTGGGAAGCCCTATTTAAATGCTCTAGGAATATCAGGAGATCCGGGTTTGATTCCTGAGTCAGGAAGATCCCCTGGAGAAGGATAGTTAGCGACTAAACACCGCCCCACCCCAACTCCAGGAATACCTTATTGCTGGAAAAACTGAAATGGCATTGCAAGGAACAGAAATATCCTCTTTATAGATAGTGAGGGGAGGTGTGTTTGTGTCTGGCTCTGTGCATCTGTATGTTGGTTTTATTGGATTTTTATTTCTTTGAGATCAGACTACAAACAGTCAGAATGAAGCATAAAGTCAAGCAGGGCAAAAACCTTTCATCTTCACAAGGCCTAGGGTTGGATACTGAGTTAAGCTCATTTAGAAAGATAAATCTCCAGGATCTCACATTATTCTCAATCAAGCCACATCCAAAGATCAGAACTTCAGTTGAAAAAGATCTCAAATACAAAGCCCAGGGAGGTACTGCAAGAATGAGAGAAAATGGTATATTCACACTCCATAAAATGCCAACTTGACTTTTCCTGGCAGAAGTTTAGAAAGGGAAATAAAAATTCAGAAATAAACAAGATATTACCTTGCCTTTTAATTTTGGATGTCCCTTTACCATGTGACTTTACAGCCCCTCACACATAGAGATGCAGTGAACTTCCCCATCCCTTGTCTTTGGCATTTGTCATGGGATTTACTTTGACCAATGGAATGCCAGCAGACACTACTCAAGCAGACTTGGAATGTGTTTTTGGGACCAGGCTTTCACTCTTGTACTTATTGCATCATGAAAACAACGTATCCCAAGGGGCTCAGTGGACCGAGAAGGATGAATGACACCAGAGTAGCTCCATGATCTGAGCAGGGTCCTGCCAGGCCCAACCAATATCAGCAGAATAGTTCTGGCTGGTGTACAAGCATGTGAGTAAGAACAAATGATGGTGATTTAAGTTGCTGAGGTTTGGAATGATTTGTTATATAGCATTTTATGGGATAATGGACTAACAGAAGCTTTTACTCTGTTTTTGTTCAAAAACTTCTTGGGGAATATGAGGAAATCTGTGCACTCTCTTCCTAAAGCATATGCATAAATTTAAAATTTTGCTTATGGTTTTAGAGAATTCACTGACCTCCCAATTACACAAGGAGACATGGTTATTAAGTATATTTATTTTATCATCAGTTCATTTCAGTTCAGTTGCTAAGTCGTGTCCAACTCTTTGTGACCCTTTGGACTGCAGCACACCAGGCTTCCCTGTCCATCACCAACTCCCAGAGCTTGCTCAAACTCATGTCCATCGACTTGGTGATACCATCCAGCCATCTCATCCTCTGTCATCCCCTTCTCTTCCTGCCCTCAATCTTTCCCAGCATCAGGGCCTTTTCCAATGAGTCATCTCTTCACATCAGGTAGCCAAAGTATTGGAGGTTCAGCTTCAGCATCAGTCCTTCCAATGAATATTCCAGACTGATTTCCTTTAGGATGGACTGATTGGATCTCCTTGCAGTCCAAGGGAATCTCAAGAGTTTTCTCAACACCATAGTTCAAAAGGATCAAGTCTTTCGTGCTCAGCTCTCTTCATGGTTCAACTCTCACATCCGTATGTGACTACTAGAAAAATCAAAGCTTTAACTATACAGATCTTTGTCAGTAATGTCTCTGCTTTTTAATATGCTGTCTAGGTTTGTCATAGCTTTTCTTCTAGAACCAAGCTTTATCATACTTTATCACATGCCTAAATAAAATGAGTAAACTGGCATTTCAACTTAGAATAATATGCAGAGGAGAAAAAATGTATCTATTTTTCTTTGCAAATAATTTTTAATAATTTATCTAGCATGTCCTCTTTTTCCCTCAGCACCTACATTCAACCCATTAGCAAATCCAATTGGTAGCAACTAAAAAGCATATCTTGAAACTGTTCACTATTCTCCACTTCTACCTATCATTAGTGATATGTAAATCACAGTAATTTTCAGAGTTATTGGAGTCACCATGGAATTTTGTAGGGGAAATTATCCAATCAACAAAGAGATTGGATAGCTGAGATTATCAGCTATTTAATCTAGAATTTAGGAAGGCAGGTTTTTAAAATTTCAAAGGAAAAATATATGATGCTAGGATCAGAAACTCTTAAGAGAAAAATTACTCATACAAAAAATACTTGAACATCTAGCTATGTGTAGTATTTATGGGTATACAAGGAACTTTCTGATAATCTCACAACTAGATAAATAGTAATTCTGGTGATGATCCAAATAGTGTCACTTGTGTAAAAAAACTAAGAATTTTACTTGACTCTTTTATTTTCCTCACCAAAGCATGTAATTTACTTCAACTGTCCACGTATTTTTATAGTTTTATACCAATCTTTTTGACATCATGGATAACAGGACCACCCTGTCATCTTTGTACACAGCTTTCAAAAGTCTGAATCTATTAAAAATCTAAATCTATTAAAAATGCTGACGACAACAGATAGTATTTTATGTGCATGTGTGCTCAGTCATGTTCACATCCAACTCTTTGTAACCCTATGGACTGTAGCCGACCAGGTTCCTTTGTCCCTGGGATTCTCCAGGCAAGAATACTGGAGGGGGTTGCCATCCCCAGTACAGGAGATCTTACCAACCCAGGGATCAAAGCTGAGTCTCCTGCATCTTCTGCTTTGGCAGATGGGTTCTTTACCACTGAGCCACCAGGGAAGCCCATTTTAACTTGTACTTACTGTTTATTTTACATGTGCATTAATTATATTTATATTTACACAAACAAAATAAGAAAGAATTACCCATCTACTCCAAGAAGATTGTGTAGTAGTGTTTTAGCCAAGCGACCCGGGAAACAAACTCACTCAGAAGGACAATGCAGACAGTGGAGTGCAGTTTATTACACCAGCGGGCCCAAGGCAGAGTCTCCTCTTAGCCAAGGACCCCGACCAGTTTTTGTGAAAACCTTATATACCCTAAGTGTATGTGCCCAAAGCCACCTCCCCAAATTCCCTGAAACTCGTCTGAACAAAGGAAAAGAAAGATATAATCAAAGTTAACCTGTGATTCATATGCCTTAAGCCTGGGTAGTTAACAATAGACAATTATCAATAGGCCTGTGGTCGTACCCCAACAAGTATAATAGAATGTATGGTTCTATTCGGTTACACAGATAATTAGGGTATTCTTTTAGGATGGAGAGCCCTGGGGCTCTTCTTTCGGGGGCCTGGTTTTCCAGTTGGTATGCCGTTTCCATAGATACTGGGCATATAGCTCAAAGTCCAGCCCAAGATGGAGTCCTGCTTTCAAGATAGAACCTGTTCTGTTTCCTCCTTCAGTAGTATCAGATAATATTAAAAATTAAAAATCCAACAAATGCTCATTGCACACCTGCAGTTGTGCCAGACACTTTGCTCAGCCCCAGGAATACAGCAACAGGGCATACAGAACATTTGCAGTGTGTTAAATTTTAGCAAGTGGAGCTATTTTAATTTGTGTGGTCAAAGCAGTCATTTCTGATGAGTGAGTTTTAAACTTCCACCTGAAAGGAAAGAGAAGCAAATCAAATGAAGAAGTGTGATCAGCAAGTCGAAAACCTAGGAAAGTAATTAACTGGGCACGTATCCGAAGGAGTTTAATGCCACAGATGGCTGAAATATGGTAAGTAAAGCACAGAAATTAATGAAATCAAGTCAGAGAGTTAGGCGGTGACAGCCACTCACCCTGAGGGCAACAGGAAGTCACGAGCTTACTTTAAGCAAAGAAGAGAGTGACTTGGTATGATTTGCATTTTACGGAGATCACTCAGCTGCTCTGTGAAAAACTGAGTTCTTTCAGAGACAGGCAAGGAGGGTGGGGCAAGAAGACTAGTCAAGAGGTCACTAGAGTAAATTAAAAGAAAAATAAAGATAGCTTAAACTATCTTGGTAATAGTAAAAAATGAAAGATGTCAGTAGATTCCATGTGATGTCAAAGATGTCCATATGATTGGAAGGTACCTCCACCAGGTCTTAATGAAGGACTCAATTACGGGGTGTCAGGGAAAGAGAAGAACTGAAGAATGCTTTTGGTAATAATAATCACAGATGATAACCGATTAAATGAAGTGGAAATCCATGGGTCAAACTGATATAAATAAGCAAATTAAGCAATGAGTCCATGGGCCGCAAAGAGTCACACACAACTGCGTGACTAACACCACTTCACCAATATATGTTATGACTTCTGGGTGAAATCTGGATACAGGTGGGATATTCACATAGTCTCAGAGCACCTTCTAAAAGTACTTATTAATATAGAAGTAAAAGAGTCAATCTAAAGTGGTAGAAGTGATCAAAGTTAACTTGGCTAATAACTAGACAAACTGAAATTAGGATTCAGTGAATGAAAAGACCACACTGATGTCCAAATTTCATTACCTCAAAGGAATCATGAGGAAGCATCGCAAAAACCCAAACTGAGAAACGTACAAAATAACTGGCTTGTAATGTTTAAAAGTATCAAGATTTTAAAAGCCAAGGGAAAAAAAAATTAAAGAAATTTTTACAAGCTAAAAAAGATGATAAAAATAACTATGACAAATAAACAAAAAACATGATTTGGGATTGGATCCTAAAGAACATTATTGGGACAACTGGCAAAACTTGAATGAATTCTGTGGATTAGGTAGAAATAATTATCCATTTTACTTTCCTTGAATATTCATTGAAAGGAACTGACGCTGAAGCTGAAACTCCAATACTTTGGCCACCTGATGCGAAGAACTGACTCATTGGAAAAGACCCTGATGCTGGGAAAGATTGAAGGCAGGAGGAGAAGGGGACGACAGAGGATGAGATGGTTGGATAGCATCACTGACTTGATGAATATGAGTTTGAGTAAGCTCTGGGAGTTGGTGATAGATAGGGAACCCTGATATGCTGCAATCCATGGGGTCGCAAAGAGTCAGACACAACTAAGCGACTGAACTAAACCGACTTACTTTCCCTATTTTGATAGTTGCATTAAGGTTATAAGAGAATGCCCTTGTTTGTAGGGATTACACACTTAAATACTCAAGGGTGTTGACTCATCATGAGCACAACTGCCTCTCAAATGATTCAGAAAAATTTCTTTGAACTATTTTTGCAAACTTTCAGAAGCGTAAAAGCATTTTAAAAGAAAGAGAAAAATAAACCAGATTATTGTGCTTTTGTAATTTTATTTTCTTTCAGTTTTGGGGTTTGTAAAAAGAATGGTCTTTATTTTTTAATTGGAGGAAAATTGCTTTATAATGTTGTCTTGGTATCTGCCCTACAACAACACCAATCAGCCATAATTATACATAAATTTCCTTCCTCTTAAGCCCCTCTTGTCTCCCCTCATCCCATCCCTCTTGGTCATCACAGAGCACCAGGTTGGGCTCCAAGAACCACCTTTAATTGAAAAATAGAGGCTAAGATAGATGAAAAGGTAGTAAAAGTCCCTCTACCAGACTGAACTAGACAACAGAATGCTGAAGCCCAGATATATTTGCAGGGTCACGGTTTGAAATCTCTGAAAATTCATAGGGAACAGGAGAAATGCCGATTACAGATAGGGAAATCCTCTCTCCTACCTCACCGTGGTTTTGGAAACTACAAACCTGTAAGCCCAATACTTATCCCCAGCAACATTTTGGAACAGGCTGTTACAAATATGACTTGAAGCATTTTGAAAAGGCTAGTGACCACCTGGAGCCAACTAATTAAAAACAACTCACAGTTCCCTTCCCTCTTCTCTTCTTTAGGCAGGTTGTTTTAGGTCTGGAGAATTCCATGGACTGCATAGTCCATGGGGTCGCAAAGAGTCGGACACAACTGAGTGACTTTGACTTTCACTTTCACTTTTAGGTCAGTAGATGATGGCAGTGTTGCAGTGTTTTTACTCATTGAGGACATAAAATATGTCCTCACAATATACTATCAGACACTAATACTCTGCCGGGGTATTACAGGTGCTTAGTAATTACTGTTAATGAGAGAAAGGGAGGGAGAGAAGGAAGGGAAAACGGAAGGAGGGGAGGGAGGAAGGCATCAAGGGAGGGAGGGAAGAGGGATACATGCAGGCATGGGATTTTTAAAAGTATTCAGGAGTCTATTTAGGTGTATCAATAAATGACCAAATAACCATACTGAAAATATTTCATTCATGAAATAATACCGATCTGTTCAGTTCAGTTTAGTCGCTCAGTGGTGTCCAACTCTGCGACCCCATGGACTGCAGCTCGCCAGGCCTCCCTGGCCAACACCAACTCCCGAAGTTTACTCAAACTCATGTCCATTGAGTCAGTGATGCCATTCAACCATCTCATCCTCTGTCGTCCCCTTTCTCCTCCCGCCTTCAATCTTTCCTAGCATCAGGGTCTTTTCATTTTTTTTTTAATTTATTTTAATTGGAGGCTAATTACTTTACAATATTGTAGTGGTTTTTGCCATACATTGACATGAATCAGCCATGGGTATACATGTGTTCCCCATCCTGAACCCCCTTCCTCCCCTGCTGGTGACCAAAGTATTGGAGTTTCAGCTTCAGCATCAGTCCTTCCAATGAATATTCAGGACTGATCTCCTTTAGGATGGACTGGTTGGATCTCCTTGCCGTCCAAGGAACTCTCAAGAGTCTTCTCCAATACCACAGCTCAAAAGCATCATTCAAGAGTTATCATATGGATCTTCTAATCTCTTCAAGGTCCCTCTGTCAACCCTAATTCTTCTGAATGCTGCCATGTCTTCTCTATTAAACACTTTGGAAGCACAGTCCACCATCCAGCTCTACTTTTACTTCCACTGCTGCTCTTCAGTATACAGGAATCTGCCTTCAGTTCCATCACTCCACAGAAAACTTGTTCTCTCCTGGACACGAATAACATGCTAATTTCCAAATGCAAAATCATTTTTTGAACCCACTCCCACAGAAAACCATCTTCTAAGATCATCTCTAGCTGTAAGGCTGTGACTTTAAGCTTGTTTCATTGTGTGTGTGCTCATATTTAAGGCAGACTTCTTTATAGCATGGAGAAGCTCTTATTAATAGGGTTCATGCCAAATTCTAAATTCATAGCAATTTAGCTTTTTAAAAAACTTTTAAAATATATTCTGCATGTGGCATGTGATTTAAGAGATTCTGAAAAGAGGAATCATAAAAGGAGGTGAGATAAAGATATATGAAATAATGATAATAATATAAAAAAAATTAGTAGTGTAATCTGATTAACCTAGTCCCATCATATAAAACTATGACAGTGTTTAGATCAAAGGAAAGCGATCTTTACATAATGCAAAATTAACCTATGGAGCTCTGAATCAAGGGGTATTATTGAGGTAAATTGCTCAGCAAGTTCAAAGGTAGAAATGAGTAACCTTTCAGATAAGGAGAAATTGTGAAGCCCACTCCAGAGACTAAGATTCAATGATCTCAGTTCCCAGATGGAAGGCAGAGGTAGTCACCATCTTAATCCCTTGTAATCTATTGTAGCTAGAACTCTCAGCATACAAAATAGACATCTTTGTTTAGGTAGAGACCAATCAGATGTGTATATGTGTGATGTCAGGGCTTCCCAGGTGGCATAGTGGTAAGGAATCCACCTGCCAATGCAGGAGATGGGAGACGCAGGTTTGATCCCTGGGTCAGGGAGATCCTCTGGGGTAGAAAAAAGCAACCCACTCCAGTATTCTTGCCTGGAAAGTTCCATGAACAGAGGAGTCTGGTAGGCTACAGTCCATGGGGTCACAAAAAGTCAGACATGGCTAAGCACGCACTAGTGTCTGATGTATATGCGTGTTTGTGCACATACATAAAACATACAAACAACAGAACATTGTTAAGAAGAAACAGAAATAGTAAATGAATAAAAGCAAACATGAAGTACCTAAAATTATATTATTAGTATTTTCCTTGAAGAAAAAGGAATATTCCTAATCGTTTCAATAGCATCCTTTCTACAACACAGCTGAATAAAACACCTGAAAAGTACAGTTTCAAATCTTTTTCTAATAGTTTCATAATACTTACTATAGCTAGACTTTTTGCAGAAGAATACAGTATTGATTAGATTACCAGTTTGGAAAAGGATCTGATGTTCAAGGGGGCTTCCCAGGGGGTGCTAGTGGTAAAGAACCTGCCTGCCAACACAGGAGATGTAAGAGACACGGGTTTGATCCCTGGGTCAGGAAGATCCCCTCCAGATTCTTGCCTGGAGAATCCCATGGACAGAGGAGCCTGGTGGGCTACAGTCCATGGGGTCACAGAGTCAGGCAGGACTGAAGGGATGTACCCCCCCAACCAAGGTTCAAGGTCCTAGCTTAGGCGATGTCCTTGAGGGTTACAAGGCTTCAAATACCAAGATAAAATGGAAAGAATAACAGCTCTGAAGCCAAAGAGCCCTGGATTTGAATTATCAGACTAGATTATCTTCACCAATTGTAGACCTTTATTTATGTTTTTAAGTTATTAGTCTCTATTTTGTATCTTTAAAGGGGGAAATTCATACGACTGTAACAGAGGCTAAAAATTCACTGTACAATATAAGAACCCAGTTATTTATGAGGATTATAGAATAATGATGTCTACCTTTAATAAATCTGTGACAAACAAAGTGTTAAATCTCTCCACTGTCATTTACTGTCAGTAGGACTGGTCACTTGACTGTGAATTCTGGATTTGGCCAACATTCTAGGTGCATAACAGATAGTCTCATTCAAAGTTCACAACAACCCAAATATGCATTCCTGCTTCTGCACCTTCATTCTTCTTGGGTAAGTGCATGGATAAGAGCTAATGTTTATCAATCATAAACATGATACATGATAAGTGTTTCATAAACAGGCATTATAGTTATTACCATTGCTGTACCATGGTATGGAGAAGGCAATGGTACCCCACTCCAGTACTCTTGCCTGGAAAATCCCATGGACGGAGGAGCCTGGTAGGCTGCAGTCCATGGGGTCGCTAAGAGTCGGATACGACTAAGCGACTTCACTTTCACTTTTCACTTTCATGCACTGGAGAAGGAAATGGCAACCCACTCCAGTGCTCTTGCCTGGAAAATCCCAGGGACGGGGGAGCCTGGTGGACTGCCGTCTATGGGGTCGCAAGGAGTCGGACACGACTGAAGCGACTTAGCAGCAGCAGCAGCAGTACCATGGTAGAGAGAGCTTTCATTTCTTTGGTGGATGGGAATCTTCCAGACCAAAGAGGAGAAACGGTTGCATATACTTACAAGACCAGTCAGACTCATATATTGTCTAATGACCCTTTAGAATCAGATGATACATGTATTATCTTTTTTTTTTTTTTAATTATCCCAAAGACCAGAAAATCTGGATTCCACCAGAAGATTACATGTTAATAGTTAATAGTTAACAGTACCTGTTAAAACTTATCTTCCTTTTTATCTACAACCATGAGACCTCAAAAAAAAGGTCAAATTCTGGAGTGGACCTCAGCACTGAGTTTAGCAGGTCCAGTTCAAAATGAGGTGCCCAGAGAAAGCCCCAGAAAGGAATCAAGCAAGTCTTCCTGGACTGTGTGGACTGTTGCCAAATCGCCAGCACCAACCACCACCACTTCTGTTGCTTCCCAGAAATCCTTTTCCTATGTGGTTTTAAGTTAGAGACTGCCAGTGAGAGGAGTTTCCAGGAGATCTGGAAAGCATATATAAAACTGAGGTCTTTAATAATAAGAAGTCATGAGTCAGGCAAGGCATCTACCTTGACTAGGCAGTCGTCCAGACCTCCCCAGAGGGTCCCACTCCGAAATCACAACAGTTCAGCAGGACCTGCCATGGGTGCCCTCTTTGCAATCAACAGCAAGACTAACTGGTTTCTCAAACTCCCTCAAAAGTTTCCATGATTCTACCCAAGCCAATGCTCTGAAGCAGTTGGTGACTGTTTCTGCACTTCTCAGCTCCTCCCACATTCTCATGCGTGCTAGTTCCTGATTTAAAGCCTTTACATCTACGTTTCTGGTAGTGGCTCTGTCTTCCTGACCAAACCAGACTATTGCAAGCCACCTTTAGAAATGTACTTTGAATTAAGTCTCTTTAGCTTCTCTTTTTCTCCCCATTTCTATAGTTATATGTCACTATGCATTTCAAAGTACATAGGGACTATTGTTGGTCACTTTCAGGAGTAAATCCTATATTTATTTCAGACAGGGTCCACGCAGAGTTTGCTGTATGTAAGAGACTTTCATTCATTCATTCAACAAATATTTATTAAGTTCTCAGTCTGTTCCAAACTCTGGGGAAAACAATGATGAGACATGGCCCTACCCTCATGGAACTTACAATTTGGTAGGAAAAATTGACATGAATTAAATATTTAAGCAAGTAAATGCAAAACTCCATTTGTGACAAGGAGTAAGAAGAAATTCTCTATTTTCTGCCAGTCCATATAGCCAAGTCTGACCCACTCTAAAACGTCGGAGATTTCCCTGGGTGATAAAAGTATAAGGATAATAAAACTAGTCAAACGAGGAGGAAAGGATACTGCTTGCAGAGAATATAAAAAATATAATATAATTTGGTGGGGAGTTAGGAGGGAAATAACGGTAAACAGAATGAGGAAGCATGTGGCTACAGCAAGATAGTGATGGAGGTGGGCAGAATGAGGATGCTGAATGACATGAGGTAGGAAGGGACCAAACGACCCCTGTTAGGATGAGCTTTGTTAGCATTCCACTTAATCCTAAAACAGTCCAAAGTCACAGGACATTTTTTTCAAAGGATGCTAGCATGATCAGATTTATATAGTTTAAAGACCACTCTGAATAAATATCAGTGAATGCATTAAAGAAGGGACTGAATAAAGGATGGAACTGTAGGAAACTATTTCATTGCTGAGAAGAGAGACATAATCACTTCCTTCACAAACAGGAAGGCTCAGAGGCAGCTAGTGAAGATGATGAACTCAAGACATTTAAGAGATAAAATTAACATTAGGTGGTGCTGTTTTGGATGAGGGAAGTAGAGAGAAGGAGGAGATAAGGATTCACCGCAGATTTCTGGACTGTGCAACTGAATAGATGGTGGTGCTATTTACTAAATGAAGAACAGAAGTACAGGACCAGGCTTTGAGGGGAGGACATGGTTTAATTATGGATATTTTAAGTTTGGTGAACCTTTAAAATATCCAAAAGAAGTCAACTAGACAATTAAAATATCTATGCAATGGGATTAAAAATGTATACTCCATAAATCAGAGGTAGCCACCCCCCAATTTTTTGTCCATTTTTTGAAGCTTATCTCATCAGGTTCTTAGCCTCAATTCCAATTGTTCAGGTGACAGATAGTCTGAAAGCTATGATCATGTGATGATGCCAAAGATTAAAAGGGAAGACAGTCATGATGGGATTCAGCCTGAGAGTCTCATGCAGAAAAGGAACTATGGCCCAAAATACTTGGCTACTGATTATGGGACCTCTGGCAAAGTTGTCAGATGAATAAAAAATAAGCAAGGGCCACCTAAAGTAAAAGTGAACTTAAGTAGATAGTTGAGCAGAGGAGGTTCAGCTGACTCCCCAGATCAGGAGATAGGAAAACCTAGAGTTGAATCTCAGATCGGAGGTAGGAGAGGCTGAGGACCCTCTCAGAGGACACGCAGGTGATGTGAAGGTCCCAGTGGAGAGTCTAGTCTCAAAGGCTGTAAGAGCCAGACCCACAAGATACTTCTGAGATCATGTTTATTATACCCACTGCAAACAACAAAAACTTGGGAAAAAATGTAGTAAAAAGTTATCTCAGTCTGATTCTTCACCATGTATATCCCCTCTATACATATCCACCAAAACAGTGAATATACTCGTATCACCACCACTTCCTCAGGCTAATATTGAGTCAAAATTAATCACTATCAATAAAGTCAAAATATTGTTTTGGCTCCGTCTATATATTTACCTTAATGGTCCCTTTTAAGTAAATAGATGGATGATTTGGCTCAATGTGTTCTCATTGTATCTTTAAAAATCAAATTAAAAACCTCCTCCGTATAAGAAACATGTGTTTCTCAGGTATGCCCGGTGTGGCTGGAGCCAGAGAAGCTGATATATAATTGAATTCAACGTGCTGTTCTTTGTTCAATCATTCAGTCCTTGCTGGTCGGCTAGAATGTTCTTGCTGCTGTAGGAAAGAGCTTTGGAAGGGAAGGGGAGGTGGGGAGGGGGAATTTACAGCCACCTACTGATTCCAGTCTCAAGTTGAGAAGAGAAAAGAAGAGATACATAAAAACACTTGCATCAAGTGTTTCGGAGCCTGTAACCAATACACCAAAGTAAAAGCAAATATAAGAAGGGTACAGATGAAAAGCCACAGGAATTCATTGAAGTGATCGTGCTGCTTATGGAATACGGATGTAGACTTCCTGAAGGAATAGTGAGGGATAGGTAAAGTGGTGAGAGAGGCATTACAAACAAAAGAAAGAAGATAAGCAAAGGCAGCGAGGTGGAAGTGAGGGGATGTGTAGAGAAGGCAGGAAGTAGGTCAGCTTTGATTCTGCTAATTCTTTCTCACCTATAGGTCTTTGCACATGGTGCTCACCCACTCGTCCCTTCACACAGCCACAGCCTAGTAGCTTTATGGCTCTTGAACATAACCCTGGGGAGTCACGTTGAATCCTAGATCAGATTAAGTTTTCTTCTTTTATCCAATGCTTCCCTGCTCATAACATTCACCACTCTCCACTCTAACTATCTGTTTGGTTGGTGTTCCGCACTAGATTATGAATGGCTTCAAGAGCAAGGATCTTGTGAAGGCTGAATAACTACCCTCCAAAGATGTCCATGTCCTAATTCCCTGTAAAAATAAATGTGATTTTACATAGTAAAAGGAACATCAGATGTGATCAAGGATCTTCATTTTGGCAACTAATGCTCTAATGTCTGGTGGGCTCAATGTAATCATAAGAGTAGTTATAAGAGGGTGGCAAGAGAATCAGAGTCAGAAAGACAGGATGTAATGATGGAACAGGTCAAAGGTCAGAGACAAAAGTAGATGCTGAGTGTCTGGCTTTGAAGATGAAAGAAGAGGGACTGAGACAAAGAATGCAGGTAGCCTCTGAAAAGTGAAAGTGAAATTCACTCAGTCGTATCCGACTCCTTACAACCCCATGGACTCTACAGGCCAGAATACTGGAGTGGGTGGCCTTTCCCTTCTCAAGGGGATCTTCCCAACCTAAGGATCAAACCCAGGTCTCCCACATTGCAGGCGGATTCTTTACCAGCTGAGCCACAAGGGAAGCCCAACAATACTGGAGTGGGTAGCCTATCCCTTCTCCAGAGGATCTTCCCAACCCGGGAATCAAACCAGGGTCTCCTGCATTGCAGGTGGATTCTTTACCAACTGAGCTATCGGGGAAGCCCATGCAGGTAGCCTCTAGAAGCTGAAAAAGACAAGGGTAACAGATTCTACCCCTGAGCCTCCAGAATAATCACCGGCCCACTGCTGCCTTGATGTTACCCCAGTGAAACTGGCTTTGGACCTCCGACCTCCAAAACTGTCAAATAATACACTTCTGTTGTTTTCACCTACCGAGTTCATGGTAATTTCTTGCAGTTATTGTTATTGTTCAGTCACTAAGTCATGTCCGACTCTTTGTGACCCCATTGACTACAGCCCACCAGGCTCCAGAGTCCGTGGGATTTTCCAGACAAGAATACTGGAGTGGGTTGCCATTCCTCCTCTGGGGGATCTTCTCAACCCAGGAATGGAACTCCTGTCTCCTGCTTGGAAGGTGTACTTTTCACCACTGAGCCACCTGGGGAGCCTCCTGCAGTAGCAATAGGAAACTAATACAGGCTCATCCACATTTTTTCCCCTAACACGGGATCCAGGGGCTTGCATAAAATACAATTAATAAAATTATTAGACGAAGGAAGAAATGCTGTCCTGTAATATGAAGACTGGAAGGCAAAGACAGGAGTGATGGAAGTGTAATACAATAATGTCATAAGGGATCCTGAACAGTCCTGAGAGGGAGCCTAACCTGAGCTGGTGAGATGAGCAGAGGTGCAGGGAGCAGAGCCATCTGTCTTGAAAAGCATAAAGAGAAGGAAGAGGTGAAAATGGCTGGGAACTTGCTGCCACAAAAGACCAGAATGTGTCTGGAACGATCCATAAAAAATTGAGAAATGTTCTGAACCAAATCATATAGTCGTCCCAGGTGTTTTCAAGGAATCGGTTTGACTTTAAAGAATTTCGAGCAAATCAGGGCTCGAAACAATCAGGTTTGGGGGTAAACTGGTGAAAGGTAGGAACAACTTTATTAACTGATTTTGACCAGGTTTTGTTTAACTGATTTTCAGAGGGTCAATACATTCTTCATTTCTTGTGACACCATCATCCCTCATTTGCATAAGACTTCTTTCCTGTATTATTTAGTCTCTTTTACCCCAAATATTCTAATATATTTGATGTTTACTCTTTTATTTGTATGGCTTCTTAAAAAAAACATGTATCATTGTTTTCTCTGAATGCATTTTTTATAGTGTTATGCTATAAATCTCAGTTTGTTTATTACTTTTTAAAAAATCTAGTATTGCATTTTTAGATTTACACGTGTCACTGTGTGTGTATTTCACTTCTAAATGCTACTTGGTGCTCCTTGGTGGAGCCTATTACATTGTACCTATTTATTTCTCGGAGGATGGCTATCTAAATCACCCAGACTACTTCCAAATCATCACAAACAAAGCTACAATAAATATCCTAATAATGTCCCCTTACAGGTCCATGTAAGGATTTGTCTGAAAGTGTATTCAGGCAATGACTTGCTGGATCACAAGCCACATGCATAGATATACTTGATTAAATACTTCCAAATTCCTACCATGAATATCTATCTGCACCAGTTCTCACTTTTTTCAGGAACTCACCTGGGTTCCTGGACCTCCACAGGACAAGGGTTAGTCCAAAGGGTAAATGGCTCAGGTGTGCAGGAGCAGAGGTAGCAACTGGGACTTCCCTGAACCAGAGCTAATCATATAACCATATCACTGAAGCTAAAGGTTTTCCTGGCTAGATGAAAGCTTTATGCCCCCAAAGGGGAGCCAGTGATAAAATCAAAAGTAAACAAAACCAACAAACCCACAAAGAGAACAGGAAAAACTCATTAAACAAACCAGTGCTTTCACCCTCTTTCTTGCCTGCACACCTGCATTCAAGGTTTCTGCCTTTACTCTCTCCTTCGCCTGCGCGGAGTTTCCCAGACTCCCAGGTGCAGGGTGGGAGGAGGAGAGAGGGGTAAGAAACTCCAGGAGACAGCTCTGGCTCCGCTGGTCTTCTCGTGCCCTCAGGGGACACTTCTGTTCCCATCAGCAGCCAGGGCTAGTGTTTCATTTCAGAAGCGATCTCCACCAAAGCAGGGGCCAATCTGTAGCACTGAAAGCAAGGCCGAATTCCCCTCACAGCGTGAGAAGAGGTCGGGGCCAGGATATTTGTCTACCCTGGCTCCACACCAGAAGGGCTAAAAGTGCTGCTTACTGCCCTCTGGCCGCTTTTGCAGCCACAGGCTGGGGCAGCCCTTCCAGATGTGTCCTTGCAACAGCTCCGTTAGAGGGCACCCTTGTGGCAAGACTTCAGATCTCCAATTCAGGGAGTCCAGATGTTGAAGATCTACCATGGTGAGACTCGAGAAGGCCATGAGATGACTCCCTGATGTCTCATGAAAGATAATCAACCGGAGCTTGAAAGTAAAGTGTAGCGTTATTCACTCCATCAGGGCTAAGGATAGCCTCAGCAGTGTTTGAAGCAAGGGGAGGTTAAGATAGAGGAAGCTATGAGGTTATCCATGTGTGGATTCCTGGACTGAATCCCGCCCTGAGTGATCAGGACTGAATGATGCAGAACCTGGAGGAAATGGTGTGGCAGGACAGTAAAGCATCTTGTTCTCATCCATCTCAGAGGGGAGTATTGGAACCACCTTGGGGAGGCCCTTCTGGCACACATTTCACATCATCCACCTCACCTTCTTCCCTATGTGAGGAGAGAGGCGGGTAGAGATGCAGACCCTGGTAGAAAGAATTCCCCGCAGCAGGTAGAAGGATGCCATCTGAATCATCTCAATCATCTGGTCTGATATGGGTATTTGCAGAGGCAAGCGTATCATTTGTCCAAATTCCAGATCACATGGCGAGTGCTACAGAGGGTATGCATAAGGTTTATTAACAAATCCTGACTACTGCACTTCTCACCCATATCACCTCGCCTTTAGACCTTCAGTATATCTTGACTCATAGCAAAATAAACCCAATGAAATAAAAATGCAATGATATTGTCCTTTTACAAAATCTTTAAATGGTTCTTCATGGCATTTTTGTCTACCATCCAAACTTCTTAACTTGACATTCGAGGCCTTCCATCTGACGACCCGCAGTTTTTCTACCTTGTAAGAACTCCAGCTAGGCGCTGTCTCCCACGGAGCCCTCTCCCCAAATTTCAGTCACACCAAATCGCTCTCCCTGGGTCACGTTGCTTTAGGATACCTCTGTTCTTTCCCACAAGTGGGCTTTCTGCATAGACACAACCCCAGGGCCCTCACCTCCTGCTAAGAATCAGTTTCAATGTTCTATTCCAAGAAATTTGGGGGGATTATGCCCCAAGATCATAGTCATCTCACCTGTTCTCACTGCCCACTTGAGTAAGCCAGTCATCATAGACGTCACGTGTCTGATTCACATCTGTGACCCTGAAAGCTAGCACAGCACTGCACGCACACTGCAAGTGTGATCACAGTGTGCCACCCCCCTTACTGATGGGGTGGGAACAACGGCTTCAACTCAGGCCTCCCACCCACCCACATCAGGCAGAAATCCAGCCTTTCCCTGTATAGTTCTTCTTTCCCCTGTTCTTCTCAGAACCCTCCGTCTCAAAAAAGCTAATTTCTTTGTCTCAACACAGGAGTCACAGCCCAGTGACGCCCCCTCGTGACTGGCATATCCCACAACAACTATGGGAAATTGCTTGGCAAATTGCTCGCGGCTGCCTATCTCATCTGAAGCAAGGAGGCTGAGCTCTTTTCCCTCATACAGCTCCTTGCCAAGAACATAAATATTCTTCAGATTATGACAGAAGAATGCTTCCTCACTTGTAATACTTGGGCAAGTCTGACACCCCAAATTGACCCAGGCTTTCAGACTCCCAACTCTGGAACACGTTTCTCTCTCCATTTCCCCAGGACACAAATTTGCCACAGGGAGGTGAGCAGGGATAGGGAAGAACTTGAAGCATCGTTTTGTCAAAGACACAAACTTCCTCTTCCTTCCCCATCCCCCAACTCCTCTCAACAGATTCAGCGCAGGCACCAGTTTGCTGGCCCCAGGTCTTCTCTGCAGCGAAAATTTTATAGCAGAAGCCTTGGGGCTAGTGTCTGCCTTGGCATTGGCTGGATTTAACCTCATCCACACTTTAAGAGGTTCCAGGCTCACATGCTAGAATGAAGATTTAGTATCTCCACCCTTTCTTCCAACCCCTTATGCAAGTGAACACATATTTCTTAAGGAATCTTCACCACGTGACAATAGTTTTACTGTCTCATGCACACATGTTTATGTTTTAAGTGAGGGAAAAAACCAAGAGATCCAAGCAGCAAACCCTACAAAAAAAGAGGTCCAGATTGAAAGAACGAACATCGGGAAACAGACCCCTCCGTGCACACACCTACTGCTCCCCAGTCAAGGTTTCCTTGTCCCATGACCAGATCTGAGGAGGAGGATGAAAGGCTGATCCAGGCTTCCACGCGCTGAGCCCAGCCAGTCCTTGTGGAATCGAGCCTTAGGTATTTCCACTTGGTTCCAACACCCCTTTATTCTTTCACTTTAACAAACTCATTGGCATTTCTATTTCTTATTAATCAGCTTTAAGACATTTTACAAATTGCCCTGGTAGCACGATCACCAATCCTCTGGATTTATAGAACTCATCTCAATTCCTAAATATCACTTTTGGCAGAACACGTGTCATTTTCTATAAATATTGAAAAATCAATAATTGCTGCCAGAAATCCTGTAATTGTTCAAATCCCAGGCAAGATAGATAGAATGACTAGAAATACCACTCTCATTTAAAATTCAGAAATAAGACAGATCTGATTGCTTATTCCTTTGATGCTTCTACAACGTGCCTGGCTTCAATAATCAGAGACATAGCCTGCCTCCTTCATTCTTCCTCCTGCCACACTTTCGTTACTTTACATCTATCTCTAAATAAACAGATTTAGCATGCCGCCTCATCAAGCAGAGGTGAGAGGCACAGGTCTACACAAGAAACAAACATATAGCCAGCTGGGATGGGAAGGAGAGTAGATTAAATACAGGCACATGGTCCTAAAATATCGTACTGGTGGTACAGAATTTTGAGTTCTTTATGCACTAATACAGAATATACACATAAATTTGTATTTATATAAAGTACATTACTATTATATATCGTTAATATGTTTATATAATACATTTATATATAGTTAATACACCATAGAGAAATGGCAACCTACTCCAGTATTCTTGCCTAGAAAATCCCATGGACAGAGTAGCCAGCAGACTACAGTCCATGGGGTCACAAAATGGTTGTACACGACTTGGTGACTAAACAAATATACCATAAATAAAATTTATATATTTAATTAGATATTATGTTATAGATACATTTACATTTAATATGAATACATGCATATCTACATATTAATATAATGTTCAGTTCAGTTCATTTCAGTTCAGTCGCTCAGTCGTGTCCGACTTTTTGCAACCCCATGAATCGCAGCACGCCAGGCCTCCCTGTCCATCACCAACCCCTGGAGTTTACCCAAACTCATGTCCATCAAGTCGGTGATGCCATCCAGCCATCTCATCCTCTGTCATCCCTTCTCCTCCTGCCCCAAATCCTTCCCAGCATCAGGGTCTTTTCCAATGAGTCAACTCTTCGCATGAGGTGGCCAAAGTATTGGAGTTTCAGCTTCAACATCAGACCTTCCAATGAACACCCAGGATTGATCTCCTTTAGGATGGACTGGTTGGATCTCCTTGCAGTCCAAGGGACTCTCAAGAGTCTTCTCCAACACCACAGTTCAAAAGCATCAATTCTTCGGCACTCAGCTTTCTTTATAGTCCAACTCTCACATTCATACATGACCACTGGAAAAACCATAGCCTTGACTAGACGGACCTTTGTTGGCAAAGTAATGTCTCTGCTTTTTAATTTACTATCTAGGTTGGTCATAACTTTCCTTCCAAGGAGTAAGAGTCTTTTAATTTCATGGGAAATAGGGAAACAGTGGAAACAGTGTCAGACTTTATTTTGGGGGGCTCCAAAATCACTGCTGATGGTGACTGCAGCCATGAAATTAAATATAATGTTACTGTCATATAAATATTATATATTATATAAAATATATATTTTAGTCATATATATTCACTCAATACTGTCAAAATATATAGTAAATATTAGAAAAGTTTATTGTTCAAATATTTTAGAAAGAAAAGGAGATTAAATCGGTGTGGTATATACATACATATACAATGGAATATCATCCAACAATAGAAAAGAAGGACATCCTGCCATTTGCAATAACATGGATGAATCTGGAAGCCATAATGCAATAAGCCAGTCAGACAAATACTTCATAGTAACATTCATATGTGGAATCTAGAAAAAAAATCTAACGCCTAGAAACAGTGGTTGCCAGGGGATGAAGGAGGGTAGGAGATTGATGAAAGGATGAAAGGGGGAAGGAGAGATTGCTAAAAGGGTACAAATTTTCAGCTATAAAAGGAATATGGTCTGAGGATAGAAAGAATTAATGGTGACTATAGTTTATAACACTGTGTTGTATAATTGAAATTTGCTAAGTGAAGATCTTGAATGTTCTCATAGTAAAAGATAAGCATGTAAGGTCACGAAGATTAACTAGATCCCTTCACAAAATATACATATATCAACTCAATACAATGTAAAATTTTAATATCTCCTAATTTTATGTCAATCATACCTTAATAAAGCTGAAATTGAAAAGAAAAAGAAAATAAGGGCTTCCCTGGTGGTCCAGGGGTTAAGAATCCACCTTGCAATGCAGGAGACACTGGTTCAATCCCTGGTCCGGGAAGATCCCACAAGCCGTGGGGCAACTAAGCCCCTGCACTCTAGAGCCTGCATGCTGCAACTACTGCAGACCCCGTGCCCTAGAGCCCATGCTCTGCAACAACAGAATCCACCTCAATGAGAAACCAGTGCACCACGACTAGAGAGCAGACCCTGCTCTCCACAGCTAGAGAATACCCGTGCAGCCACCAAGACTCAGCACAGCCAAAGTAAGTAAATAAATGTTTTTAAAAAAGAAATGGCTAAAACCACTACAATATTGTAAAGTAATTAGCCTTCAATTAAAATAAATTATTTTTTTTTAAATCCAAAAAAAAGAAAATGAGGAAAAGTACAAGCTGAAACATATTTTTCTGTTTTCCCAATGGGTTATGTCTTGTATACTATCTGATAAATAAGCCAGGAAACTTTTTCTGGAAAAAGCTAGATACTAAACATTTTAGGCTTTGCATACCATGCGGTCTCTGTCACAACTAATTGACAATGCCACTGTAGCCTAAAAGCAGCCATAGACAGTACATAGATGAGCAAGTGTGGCTGTATTCTGATGACAGTCCACTTACAAAACAGGCAGTGGGCCAGATACGGCTCGTCTGGCTGACTGCAGCTTGTGGATCCCTGGCTTAGAATACAGTGAACAGATGTTCAAGGAAGTAGTGTGAAGGTAAACCAGAGAACTATTGAAAAAGTCTCTAACTTGCCACTTTTTCTCGGTTTAGTCTCCCCAAACTCTTCTTCCTCGTGGTTCCAGACCCGTTTGGTACCCCAGATTTAGAACCTGGATCTGAAAAGGAGAGAATGAGACCAGCACATATTGATACAAACAGCAGAAAGAGGACCCCTGCATCGTTTGAGTGTCTCAATTCAGCTGTCCCTGAAATTACCAAAACTGTAGATATGCTTCCTTTGAGTCTGAAGGAAAGGAAAGCATCTTTCCTATACCCATCTCAGCTGGATCCTGTAACAGAAGACAGGAAAAGCACAAGCAAATTTATTTAATGTAAGTTTCACCTGACATGAGAGCCTTCATAAAGAAATGAAGAGCCAAAGAAACAATTCAACCTTAGTGTTTTTATACTGGTTTTGATGAAGAGTGGAAAGTCATGGGAAATGTGCTAAGACCAAAAACTGTGAGCTAAGAGCAGTGAACTGGGGGGAAACCTAGCAAAGGCTGTTTGTTCCAGTTCTTCCTGGTAGCCCTTCATCTTTGGAGATAAGGATGTTTCTTTCCTGCAGGTAAAGGGTGGGCACCTCTCACAGGAGGGTCTTAAGACTTGCTTCAGGAGAATGTCAGAAAGTCCTTCCTGCTTGTGCTGTTTCTCAAATTCCTTCAATTTAAAATATTCAACATGCCAAGGTGCCACATTTGTCCCTAACATATCCTGAAGGCCCTAAATCCCCTTTTAGTTTTTGTTGATTTGGGTTGTCTTTTTGTCACTTTCAGCTAACAGTGAGCAATAGATACTGATTAACAACGCATTATTTTATTGACTTCTAATACTTTGGCCACCTGATGCGAAGTGCCCACTCATTGGAAAAGACCTTGATGCTGGGAAAAACTGAAAGCAAAAGGATAAAGGGAGAGACAGACAGTGAGATGGTTGGATGGCATTACCAACTCATTGGACATGAATCTGAGCACGACAGGGGAGCCTGGCATGCTTCAGTCCATGGGGTCGCAGAGTTAGACATGAGTAAACAACTGACCAACAATGCAACTCTATGAAAGAAATTCTTCCTCACCTCATAAGTGAGGAAACGGAGGTGCAGAGAAGCTAGTTACCGAAGTGCACACTTCTGGAAATAGTTAGAGCCAGGTTGTGAGCTTTGAAGGGGCTGATGGCACTAAGTCCCTCTGGTCATGTGATCCTGACAGTCTGTCTTGCAAACTCATGCATCTGGTGTAGCCCTCAGAAAAGAATAAATACACAGAATTCCTCCCAGAAGCCTCCACTTGTGTCACTGAGTTAAATTCCTGTTTAACTAAGAGAAAATGGGTATCGACCACAGTTGGCTTGATTGCAAATGTCAGGCTCTTTGAATTATTAGGAACAGCAATGAAAAATTGATTACATTTAAAACATCCTGTGAAAAGTTTTATAATTGCACATTAAGAAATGGTGTTAAGCAAATAGGAACTAATTGTTCTCAGCTGCACTGGTAATAGCCTTGTCTGCCTTCCCACCACAATGCATATTCATTTCATTTGAACAAGAAAAGTAAATAAAAATAAAAAGTCCCAGATCTCATTCGCATTCAATCACTATAAATCTGAGCCTAAGGTTATCCTCCAAAGGGAGGAGAGAAATGCAACAAATGCCCTCCCTAGTCAGTTTAAACTGGTCTAGAGACCTCTGCCTGACCACAGGTGCTAAACATCACCCCCCAAAATTCACAGGATAAGAATACTACATACCATGCAATAGATGTGCATCTGAAACGTTGCCTGTGAATTTAAGGGATGGATTAAATTATTTTAAGGGTCCATAGGGAGTTCACTTTAAAAACAAATGAAAAGTTGCCAAAGTAAATCTGCCTTCTGCGCTCACATGCCTCCTGCGGGCAGAACTCCGACCCAGAGTTCCATTTAGAACTCTGCTGCTGCTGCTGCTGCTGCTGCTAAGTCGCTTCAGTCGTGTCCGACTCTGTGCGACCCCATTGACGGCAGCCCACCAGGCTCCCCCGTCCCTGGGATTCTCCAGGCAAGAACACTGGAGTGGGTTGCTATTTCCTTCTCCAATGCATGAAAGTGAAACGTGAAAGTGAAGTCGCTCAGTCGTATCCGACTCTTAGCGACCCCGTGGACTGCAGCCTACCAGGCTCCTCCGTCCATGGGATATTCCAGGTGAGAGTACTGGAGTAGGGTGCCTTTGCCTTCTCCGTTTAGAGCTCTGAGGTGAGCTAATCCCCTTGGCCTCACTTCCTCATACTTCATTAGGAGTCAGAATATGCTGGTCAGCCCCCCACATCTCTTCCCACGCTGTGATTCCTCCCTTCCTGCAGCAGTCAAAATAGGCTAGTCTATGTCATAGGAACAAGCCGTGGCAAAAAGTTCGGTAGCTTAAAACCACAAAGGCTTATTTCTCATTCAGGCAAAATGTCCATCACGGACTCTTTCCAGTTTGCCGTGGACTTTCATCATTTTTTGCACTAAAAGTGCCAGAAACCTACGACAGTGGTTAGAGAGCTTTGTACCATATTATACCACATAAATGGACAACATGTTCTTAGTTGGACCTTTACTTTGAGGTAAACCATTCCACAATGGGAGTGATAGGCATACTTTTAATTTGATGCTTGCTCTAATCCTGTTTTAATTGCTCTGTTGCCAAGTTTTCTCAATTATATATTTTTCTCTTTGGAACTGGAAACTAGTTTACTCTTCTGCGGGCTTCCCTGGTGGCTCAGACAGTAAAGAATCTTCCTGGAACGCAGGAATCCCCGGTTTAGTCCCTGGGATGGGAAGATCCCCTAGAAAAGGGAATAGGTGCCCATTCCGGTATTCTTGCCTGGAGAATTCCATGCAGAGAGGAGGCTGGAGGGCTTGCATCCAAGGGATTACAAAAGTTAGACATGATTGAGTGACTAACACTTTCACTTTTTACTCTTCTGTAAAGTGCTTTTTCTGTATATATTTTATTTCCCTTCATTACTGCTTGCAAATTTGCTCCTTCACAAAATCACCGCAGATGGTGGCTGAAGCCATGAAATTAAAAGACGCTTGCTCCTTGGAAGAAAAACTATGACCAACCTAGCCAGTATATGAAAGAGCAGAGATATGACTTTGCTGACAAGGCTCCACCTAGTCAAAGCTATGGTTTTACAGTAGTTATGTATGGATGTGAGAGTTGGACCATAAAGAAAGCTGAGCGCCAAAGAACTGATGCATTTGAACTGTGGTGTTGGAGAAGACTCTGGAGAGTCCCTTGGACTGCAAGGTTATCAAACCAGTCAATTCTAAAGGAAATCAGTCCTGAATATTCATTGGAAGGACTGATGCTGAAGCTCCAATACTTTGGCCACCTGATGCAAAGAACTGACTCATTGGAAAAGACCCTGATGCTGGGAAAGATTGAAGGCAGGAGGAGAAGGGGATTACAGAGGATGAGATGGCTGGATGGCATCACTAACTTAATGGACATGAGTCTGAGCAAGCTCCGGGAGTTGATGATGGACGGGGAAGCCTGGCATACTGCAGACCATGGGGTCTCAAAGAGTAGGACACAACTGAGTAACTGAACTGAACTGCTTGCAAATATGCCCTCTTTCCCCTAAATATAGCCATCTACAACAAACACATGATACTAACGTTTTGTTCTCTGAACTTTTACTATGGACCTACATTCATTGGTACATGGTCTGCCTCCCAAATCATCTTAAGTGCCAGTTTTACCAATGCTTTATCACAGAACAGTATGGATTGTCACTTTTCTAGTCTGAAGCAGCTTCTTATTTTTTTCCATTAAGTCCCTCAGCAAATACCATATATTTAATTTTTTTAATGGCAGCACCATTTTGAGGCACTAACTCCTATATCAGTCAGAACAAGCTAGTTATGCTGAGATAACCAATAAACTCAAAATTTCAGTGGTTTTAATAAAACTCAAGTGTTCAGTCCCAGTTCCTGCTTTGTGTCTATCACAGATCAGCAGCAGTCTTTAGGAACCCAAGCTGATGTGCCTTCAGCATTTAAAATGTCCATGGCTGCCAACGCACAGAGAAGTGGACACGGTACACCCTGAATAAGCTCTTAAATCTTCCCTCTAGAAGTAACACACATCACTTCTGTTCACTTGTCACCTTGATCCAGGCAAATCAGAGGAACACACCCTTAATTCCAGAAGGATGAAAGGTACAATGTTGCAGAGAAGCCAATTCTGACTCCATTTTGGAAACTATTTCTTTGACTTGCTTTTTGTTATTATAATCATACACAATGACTTGCTTAAAAGGACCCTGCCCCTCTGCCTGACTGTTACACTAAAGAGTCTTTGTTCAGAACCTGTCCACCTGTATAGATGGCAGGAAGGAAGAAATTAACATATCCCCTGCCTGAGGTTTGCCATTCAAGAGGAGACATTCTCAAGATTAAAGGCCTTTTTACTTTGCTTCCTCATCTCCTCCCATCTCTGATCTATAAAAGAACCTGGCATCCAGACCCAGATAAGATGGTTATTTTGAGGTGCTAGCCTGCCATCTTATTGGTCAGCTGGCTTTCCAAATAAAGTTGTTTTCCTTGCCTCAACACCTCGTCTCTCGGATTCATTGGCCTGTCGTTTGGCGAGCAGAGCGAGCTTGGACTCAGTTCCCTGAAGAAGAGATAACTGTAATATTTGTGAGCAGCCCTAGTGACCACCCCAACCCCAAATTCAACTTCATCCTGACATTCCTAATGCACTCTCTAAAACTCTTTCAATCGTTAAAAGATACACCTGACCCTAGAATATTCTCTCCATCTATGACTTAACTAATACTGTCTCTCTCTTAGATAACCATGGTCAGTAACCCCTTTCCTCTTTTTTTTCCTTTTCTCTCTGATGCACACAGTCACCTCCTTCTTGTCCCAGAATCACCATATAGGGTCAGAATACTTCTTGTTTCACCATATCCTACTCCAGACCAGCGGTAAAGAATCGGCCTGCAATGTAGGAGCTGCAGGAGACATGGGTTCGATCCCTGGGTCAGGAAGATCCCCTGGAGAAGGGCGTGGCAACCCACTCCAGTATTCTTGCTGGGAGAATCCCATGGACAGACGAGCCTGGTAGGCTACAGTCCAAAGGGTCTCAAAGAGTCAGACACAACTGAAGCGACTTAGCAGGCACGTATTCCAGACCATTATTTTTCTTCCATCCTTGTGTCAAAACCCTATTTCTTTGCTGTTCTTAAACAGACTGTACCCCTTCTATCTCTTCTCATGGTCACCATCTAGCCCAGACTCTCTGTTCACTGACCTTCTTAATGCCAGTGACCTTTTCTTGTCTCCTGATACAACCTCTCAAGCCTATGACCACACTCCAGACCTTATATCCACCTAGAACTTGTCCCCTACCTTAGAAATCTTCAACTTGAGTATCTAATTTTCTGGTCACAGCATCCTGTCCTTTAATTCCTGTTGGAGGCTGCCAAGATTATAGCTCTCAGTTCCTTTACTTGGCTGTTAGAGTAATTCACACGTAAAATTGACTACCTCCCTCTTAAACACCTTACCTGCTTAAAACCTCCAGAAGCTCCCCATAGCACAGTGGTTTTCAAACTTGGTTGCACATTAGAGTCACTTGAGGAGTTTTTACAAAATCCTGATGCTAGACCACATCCCAGATTAATTAAATTCGAATATTTTGAATGTAAAGCGCCAGTACATTTTTTAAAGCTCCCAGGTGATTCCAGTATGAGAACCAAAGTTGAGAACCACTGACCTAGAAGATAAAGCCCAACCATGAAAGGTACGGTACTTAAAAACTGGCAGGTTTTTTTTCCCCGCAAATGTCTTTTTCCGACCACCTGCATCAGATCATCTATGCTATTTATTTTCCTGGGCTCATTCAGGAGACTGAATTATAGTGACTCTAGCTGTATTCTTAAAACCTGATTTCCACTAACTCTCCAGTGACTCTAATGCACGCTAATAGTCGAGAATCACTTCCTGACTTGCACATTAACTTAGGCACACTAAACTTTTGATACGTCTCTATGAATACAGATTAGGGTAGCTAAGCCCATCAGACAAAAATGTGGCCTCTAGCACATTTGCATGTCTGCCGCATTGCTAAAGTGTGGAAAAGATGAAGTGGATGAGTAGGGAAACCAAGACACCATGAGAGATCATGAGGACCAAGAGAAGATATATCTGTAGAACTATTCTGGATTCTGATGTCTCCTGGTCAGTTCCGTGGTTCCTTCCATTAAACCCCCCTTTACCTGAAAAAGGCCAATGTGAATCTATTCCTTGGATCCCAAGTCACCTGATTCCCTAATTTAGTACTTTCCCAACAGTAACTCTCTGCCCCTCAAGATAAATAAAATTTGTTAAATGAATCAAATTTTGGTGCCCCCAAATTCTGTTAAAGATGAAAGACTTTCTGGATACCTCTCAGTCACTAAGATAATCACTACAACAGTGTCATATTAATCAACTCAGTAAAGATCTGAAGTCTCCATCTATTCCTGCCAGAAATTTCCTGCTACATTTTCCCCTCTCAAAATACAGAACTCTCTTCCATATGCCAACAAATACTAAGGGCATCACATTTCTTACTCATATAAGCCAAATCCTTTCTTCTCACCCACTAGTATCTAGATGCCAGCTCACAAGAGCCAGTTGTCAAATATTCAGGAATTTTGTTAGCTGGTTTTGAAATCTTTGTGAGTCTGAAATCAGCCATGGTGGGAGTATTTATGCCATAAAAATTGGCCAATGCTACAAATCAGAGCCGGGTTTTTTGTTACTATTATTTTGGTAAAGAAAGTTTAACAGGAAAACACTACTCTCACATGCATTTCTTACTTATATGGCCATTTAGAGTTTACCAAGGTCTTCAAATTCATTATTACATTTGAATTCCCATATACTACGAAGAAAGTATTGTCTTCTTGTTTTTGCATAAAGAAGACTGAAGCTTAAAGTGGTTAAATAACTTGCCTGTTGTCCCTGAAATTCAAAGAAAAAAAAAATAGATTTGATTTCTAATTTATGCCTCCCTTCAAAGCAGTACTTTATTGAATGAGGTTAATAACTTCTAAACCTATGGCAAAGGCTACAAAGTCTTTGCCTGATTTATTCACTCCTGAATTGCATTCATCGATAAACAATTTATTGAGTAACTATTGTATATCAGACTCTGTGCCAGGCACTGGGGTTATAAAGATAAATAAGACACAGTTCTTGTCCTCAAGGACTTCCCTGTCGATTGGGAAAGAAAGACATCTTAACATATAAATCACAGTAGAGTATGGTACATAAAGCCCTGGGCCCATATATATTCACTGTGGCTGGGAAGAAGTCAGATATCTGCCAATGAATTGTGCTGTTGACGGTAATGAAGTTTATCCCATTTTTAAGACAACCAGGAATGGTACTTTTAAAACATTATGGTCTCATTCTTCCCAGTACACATAGTGGATGACATGACAATTCTAGGAAACACATTACTACCTATATATTATGCCTCAAGATCAGGGACAGGAAGAAAAGACTCATTTTTCCCTCTCAGATGTACACACCCAAGCAATACAAACATATTATCGGTGGTTTCCTTATATCTGCCAAGAGGCAATATGTCAAATAAATAATTTAGACTAGCTGAGGCACTGCAAGAAAACAAAGCCATCAGTCATCTAGGCTGCATTATTGATTGCCAATAACAAGATACTTGCTAAGACAAATGACTCAGCTGTTATACTAGTGAGGTTTTAGCCTATCTCAACTACATAAATCATATTGAACTGTTTGTTGTTTTAAGATGTACAAACATATCTATAATCATTTTGTCCCCCATTTTTGCAATCTATCTATCTGCTCTTCATATGCAGAATGTGGATTAATTATTTGCCCACGAACACAATTTTTGTTTCTCTGTTCAGATGTTACCACATGTCTGTTGTATCTATTTAATGGAGAACTACATCTGCTTACACTTATTGCTATAACACCTAGCAATTGGTTTAGGAAAAAAAAGATTGCAAAACGCAATCACTTTAATCAAATTAGTTTACTGCTGATAAATCAAGGTGTGATAGAATAAATAGACAACGATTAGAGTCAGCAGACCCAGATCAAGTGTAGCTTCTTTGTAGTGTGACCCAGGACATGTCTTACTAAAGGTTTGGTTTCTTTTACAAAATTGGAATAACAGCACCTGGTCTGCTTACCTCATGAGGCTATTGTGAAACTAATGAAAAAGAAAATAAATTTTAAAGCACTTGACAGAGATGCCGAGAGTGTTTCAACACAAACACATCCTTTTATGAATTAATTGTCGAGCACAGGTGTATCTGTTCCGCATCTCAAGTGAAAACAACAGAACAGCCAAATTAAAACAATCCCAGAGGTGCTGATTTACCAAGGGACGAGTTGCAAAGGTGTGAGATCCAAGGAACCACAAGAGAGAGTTCAGGAACCTGAGAGAGTTCAGGCAGCATCATGACTGTGGTTACAAAAAGCCTGAAAAGATGCAAGGTAGGAGGGATGACGTAAAGCACCCAGAGAACAGAAGCATAAAGATCAGGCTACACTGAGGAGAGCAAAGATCTTCCTTCCCAGGCATAACCGGCCCCAGGTGACCTCACAGTAAAATAACCTCACAGTAAAATAAAACAGGAGAGATGTATTCTCCTTTCTCCCCACTGGCTACACCCTACCAGGCGCCAGGAGCTACAGATGCTTTGTTTCTGTAACTCACACAGGTCAGGATCCCAGCACAAAGAGCAAGGTGCAAAGGGGAAAGGGCTGTATCTGGAGGGACAAAGGCAGAAATCCAGCACAGTGGGAGACAACTTTTGTTATGATTATTTTATCACTCAGAATATCCACCCCAAAGCCACATTCTACTTTTCCTCTCCAAAGCTTAACACTTCCAAGTAAACAGTGTCAGAAGTGAGTTAAATTGCAGGACGCCCAGCTGGTGCTGCCAAGAAGTGATTGCTGTGGGTGGAAAGCTCCACATATTTAGTGACCAAAAGTGTCACAATTGAATCTTTGTTAAGTGTGATAGTAGTGTAAAAGTAAAGGAGAAACACACAGGAGAAGAACAGTAGGTTTTTCTTTCATAGCTGTGTATACTCGGCATCGTGGGAGAGAAAATGCCATTTAGGTCAGGATATATGGGGACCCTAGCATGAACTACAAAGCAACAGCTTATACACAAATGTACATTAGATACATCTTCACAGTGACTCTAATTTATCTTGCTGAAATTTCAGAATACAGAGACAAATTTCCTAAGTGGTCTCTGTGATTGGGTTGGGGTTCTTTCCAGTCCTTTCTAAATGATGCATTTCATTCATTATTATTTGAACAGCCAAGCGTGGCATAATTATAGCTGTAAAAAAAACTTCTTGTTGCTGCCAACATTTTTCCATTCTAACCCACCATCACCGTCATCCAATGCCCTGACTGTTACTCATCTCACACGGACTGATGGAGAAATCAACACACAGCCAGAGAAACAAAACAGGGCCCACAAATAAAGCTTTAACATGGACCTGGCTTCAGTATGAAATCACACTATCCATGCCTAACCAAGTCAGAGAGCAGCTGTAAAAAGAACCAAAGTTCTCCATTTTCTGATTACACTTTGCTTCATTTTCACAATAAAGAGGAAACAGAATGCGCTTTAGATTTCAACGAGCTTGACTGTTAATCTCATTTGCTGTCCTTATGATTTTGAGCAAGTGACCTCTCTGAGCCTTGGTTCCCGTATTTAAAACAAGGGAATAATACCCCCTATCTCTGGGTCATCGTGAGGGATGCAAAATTTACGGCACAAAGTCAGTGTTTAGTGTTATGAATCATCAGATGGCTTTAACAATTGTGAGCCTGGTTTTCTAGTATAGAAAAGCTTCGATTTCTAATAAAGTGGCAAGAAGCTTTTCATTCCTATTACATCACGGTCCCCTTTCTCGGAGACGTGAGGTCTGAGACAGGTGATGGTATTCTATCAATAGCTCCCTGGCAAGTCAATCACTCAGCTAAAGACTATGAACAAGTATTTCTTTAGAAATGGTGCTCCCCAGGAGGAACAAATCGATAGTTTCATGTTAAGTAGGTATTGCTTCTTTCCCACTCCTGTGTTTGTTTTTGGTTTTGTTATGCTCACATGAGGAGAAGGTCTGACCAGAATAAACTCCTGCACTCAGCCCACACTCTGACTCAGAATTCTGCAGAAAAGGCAAATGGCTTCATCTGATTATGAGTTGGGAAAAAGCATCTGGACGGAATAGACCACCTTCTTCTCATCCCAGTAGGTGCGAATGTGTGTGTCACCCTACGCCACTACATTTTTGATAGTTTCACAGGGCTCCAGTACTACTTGTGACTGAGTGAAAACTAGGTTTTCTCGATTTGGTGTTAATAAGCTCATTTATGTATAGTTAGAAGTCGCAGCTTCCATGATGAGTTTTATGAATAGCAGTGGTGACATTTTTCTCTCTAGTCTGCCTCCCTCTCTTGTCTTAATTCCCAATGGATATAATACTTAAAATAGAAGGAGGGCTATTATTTGGGGGGCCCTCTCAAACTTATGAAAAAAAGTGTTTTCATAAATAAGACTTCATCACCACACTCACTCACTGTATCAAAGCCTTTTCCAAGTTCCTAATTACAGTGATTCCCACAAAGCAGACTTCACAATTTGTTAACAGAGTAACTTAGTGTCTGCTACATTTATTTGGCAATTTGCCATGGAAGCAGCACTGATTTCCAGGGGCTAAACCCAAGATCCGGAAGCATAAAATTGATTTTATTCCTAATCTCTAAGGAATCAACAATCTCTTCTATTTCAATAGTAACCCAGTCTCCCATTCTCTCTGTCAGATCTTCTTCTGAGGGAGAACACCAATGTATAATTTTTATATCAAAAAGACAAAACAATTATAAATGCCCTATTTCCATAGCACTTTTCACAAAAAATTTACATTTATGTTGGTTTTGCTTTCAATTCACTTTCACATTTATGTCTGTGTTTCATCCTCATAATGTTCTGCAAGGTTAAAAGAGTAGGTATCAGTCTAACATTTTTATAGGTAAAGAACATAAGCTTTAGAGAAGCAGTCGTGAGTAAGGCTACAAAGACAATAGCACAGTTAAAACTGAAGTTCAATTTATCCAATAACCTACCCTCAGCTTACTTACAGTCTAGGAGGAGAGGCAGAAAAGTAAACAAGAAATTATGGTCCAGATCACAGTCACCATACCAGCCAGCTTGGGAAACCATACAGCAGGGACTCATGATCTAATCTTGTAGAGTTAGAGAAGACTTGCTGGAGGAAAGTGAAGAGATAAGTTTTAAGGTTTGAATGTTGCAGGCAAAAGGAACAATCTGTTCAAAGCAGGAAAAAAAAATTGCTCAGGGAACCGCAAATTGTTCAGAAAGCTGGAGTGTAAATTGCTAACACTGAGCAGGAAGAGGTAAGACTGGAGAAATAAGCAAGAACCAAACAGTACCGGCTTTTTTCTTCAAGTAGAAGAGTACAGACTTCATTAAGAAAATATGGACACCTCATGAGACCATCTCTCATCAGATCAAATATATCAGTGCCTCTTTACCTCTTAAACCCAAAGCAAAACTGAAGACAACTAGAAAGAGTCCCCAAAGGGTCAAAACTGGCACACCGTAACAAGGCTACCCTCTGTTTGCCCGAGAAGAACATTTTAGTTTAAATGATAATTAGCTATAAACCTGACAATATAGTCCCAATATCATTCTGCATTCACTGAGCTGCTCTTCCAAGCAACCTGCATTTCGTATCGGTCACTGTCTCCCAGGGCTGAGTGATGAATGGCTGCTGTGTTTTCAGCCAGCTGTGCTTGGGCATTCTGGTAGAATGTGACTGTCAGATAATTTGATTTTTTAACCCAACTCAAGAGTTTTCCTTTCCTTTTCCTTCTAGGACAATCAACTTGTCATAAGGCATTACATTGTTCAATATATATATACACTTCATTCACACACACGCAAGCAGAATTGTTTAGAAACAGGAACCTTCTGACACAGGCAAACACAGCCACGCACACATTGATGTTAAGTGGATGCATATCTCAGAATGGCACATCCAGAATATACAACAGTAATAATTCCTTTTATTTGCATAGTACTTTTTATTTATAATTTATACACAGCTGCTCCCCAAAAGGATGTGAGACAGCTATAGCACTTTATAATTTATAAAGCATTCCATCTTCTGACAAGCCTGTGAGGTAGTAAGAACAGAGATTAATATTCTTATCAGGAAGAAAAGGAAAAACTGAGGCTTAAAAAACTAGGGTGACTTCTCAAAGCCTATATCCAGAACTCAAAAAGCCTTGAGACGCATTCTTTAAACCTTGGACTGGACTCCTTTGCCAATCTGTAGCCCACCAGGCTCCTCTGTCCATGGAATTCTCCAGGCAAGAATACTGGAGTGAATAGCCATTCCCTTCCCCAGAGGATCTTCCTGACCCAGGGATTGAACCTGGGTCTCCCACATTGCAGCCAGATTCTTTACCTTCTGAGCCACCAGGGAAGCCCCAATAACCTGTGTACCAACAGCAATCCTTAAAGACAGTCTGAGATACAAATAAATTTAAACACTCATCACAGGTATGAGAACATAGCCCAAATACTCTGCACTTACTCTCCACGTCTCCACCCTCAGTCACTCAAGTGTTAAGAAAGAGTGATAATATTTAGTAAGTGCCTAGGATGTGAATAGCACGGTTATAAGTATTTTGCCTGTATTATCTCATTAAATGCTCACAATAGCCTTATAAATTCAGTTCAGTTCAGTCGCTCAGTCATGTCCGACTCTTTGCAACCCCATGGACTGCAGCACACAAGGCCTTCCTGTCCATCACCAACTCCCAGAGTCCACCCAAACTCATGTCCATTGAGTCGGTGATGCCATCCACCATCTCATCCTCTGTCATCCCCTTCTCCTCCCGTCTTCAATCTTTCTCAGCATCAGGGTCTTTTCCAGTGAGTCAGCTCTTCGCATCAGGTGGCCAAAGTATTGGAGTTTCAGCTTCAGCATCAGTCCTTCCAATGAATATTCAGGACTGATTTCCTTTAGGATGGACTGGTTGGATTTCCCTGCAGTCCAAAGGACTCTCAATAGTCTTCTCCAACACCACAGTTCAAAAGCATCAATTATTCAGTGCTCAGCTTTCTTTATAGTCCAACTCTCATATCCATACATGACTACTGGAAAAACCAGTAGTCCAGTAGCCTTATAAATTAGCTAATATTAAATCCATTTTGTGGATAAGAAAAGTGAGGTAGAAAAAAGTTAAATAACTTGCCCATACGGACATGACTAATCAGTTTTAGAGTTAGATTTCATACCAAGGCAGTCTTGACTCATTTGTTTGGCCCCTATTCTATTTTTGTTTCTTTACCCAGTAATTTCTTCAGAACAGATGAGTCACAAGAAATGGGTTTTGTGCCAATAAAGAGGTCTGCTCATATATATTATGTGTAGTATGCTCCTCTTTTCCCATGTACTTCAAGGGACCAATGACACTTCAGATGACCCATGCAGTCTTCTCAGAATAAACCCTTCAAAATCCATATGCAAGCAGAATTTCTCCTGGAGTTATCCTCCTGATTGCAAACTTCCATCCCCACGGTAAGCAATCAGCCTGGAGTCACTGCCTAGGCAGAGCAATTTGACTTGTCCCATAAGTTATTTTATAAAATACCAAAGCTATTTTATAACCTCCAGGTTTAGAGATATAATGGTGACTCATGATGCCCTTTTGCCTTAGTATAGCTATATTACAATTGCCACAACAATGCCCACCTACCTACTGCTGAGCCCACCAAAATTTTGCCTTCCCACTTTCATCCCTGATAGGTAACATGTGCTGTTATCTATGGGGTTCCCTGGTGGCTCAGATGGTAAGGAATCTGCCTACAATGTGGGAGACCCGGATTTGATCCCTGGGTTAGGAAGATCCCCTAGAGAAGGGAACAACCCACTCAAGTATTTTTGCCTGGAGAATCCCATGGACAGAACAGCCTGGCGGGCTACAGTCCATGAGGCTTCAAAGATGACCCTGAATCATCTCTGTAGCATACAGCATTTCTGATTCTTTTAAGCCTGAACCTCTAATAATTGCTACCCAACTGTACCCAAGGGGTCTTAGCTAGGTAACAGATTGAGTGGTCATTAGAAATACCAGAAAAAGGAGAGAGTAAGAGATTAAAATAGAAATATAATGGGGCAAAGTTCTTGGATAATAACTGATGGTAAAAAAAATTTCCAGGGAAAATAAAAGGATCACCAATTTATAGTCTATTCCCTTATCTTGACATATATTATTCCATTTATGACACATGCCTAAATGCCATTCAAAATATTCTAATCTTGTAGCAAGGATATATGATGGATTCTAGTTCAAACTGTCAATGTCAGAATCAATCTCATGTGATTTTGATAAAAGTTTCTTACAATTTTCATTGAGAATGGCGTTATTTAACTGACAAAAGTAATCCAAGTATTTAGGATATTTAGCAATGTCAGTGCTTGCACAATAAACCCAATCTGTGTACCCAATGTATTTGTCATGTAAAGCCTGGGGAGAAAGACAAGATTAATTAAAAAAAAAAAGTTTGAAGATCTTTAGCAGTAAAAGATATTAATACCAAGGAAAATACAAGAAGCTTTTATATTTAAATATTTAGAAACTTTTGGTAATGTTTCAAACAATATTGAAAATTTACTAAGTGTCAGACATTGTGCCAAGTGCATCATGTACATCATCTCATTTGTCTCTTCTACCTATTAGTTAAGTAATATTTTAGACCCTTCTCCCATATTGAAGACAAAATACTTGATGTTCAGATGGTAATTGCCCAGTCACACTTCTAGTAAGATTCTAACAAGCCCAGTTTGCGTCATCCCTCAGTGAAATTAAGCATTTCACTCTATCACCTCTTGGCAAGCAAAAGGAAATCAGAACATAAAGTAAATACTGATTTTTTAAATGTACTTTAATAACAAACATAAAAGTTCAGTCAATTGCAACATGTTTTATGGCAGAGTACAAGCAGGCAGAGGGAAGTAAAAGTGTGCTACTTTTTGCCTTGTTTGATAGAACTAGATATGAATTAACTTCAAGTTTGTTAAGTTTAAGCTACATCTTAAGAAAGATATAAGTTTATATATGCCTATCAAAAAAATTTTTAAGCCATCACTGATAAACTAAAAGTAAGATGTATAACTTTGAAGTCAGTAGTGAGAGAAAATAGAACAAAGCAAACTTTATCAATTCAATAAAAGCAAGAAAAAGGTAAAAATATAAATAAGATGTGGCAGGTTTGTATTTTCTAAAGGTGATCATACCACTCTATATACTATCCCACATGTTCTTCTTAAAATGTGTTATGACACATCACCGTTGAGTAATGAAGTCTACGTTCCCCTCCCCTCTATATGCATTCTGTTGTTCAGTGACTCAGCCCTGTCCGACAGTTTGAAACCCCATGGACTGCAACATGCCAGGCTTCCCTGTCCTTCACCATTTCCCGGAGCTTGCTCAAACTCAAGGCTAGGTCATAAAAGACAAAATAAGGAAAGAAACCTTGGAGTTAGGAGAGGCCAACAAGGAGCTGCAGAGAGAGAGAACCTTGGAGATTTGTAAAAAGCTCCCCTCAAGGATTCATCTGAGTA
Organism: Okapia johnstoni; assembly: GCA_024291935.2. Classification (NCBI taxonomy): domain Eukaryota; kingdom Metazoa; phylum Chordata; class Mammalia; order Artiodactyla; family Giraffidae; genus Okapia; species Okapia johnstoni. The sequence goes on along the minus strand of CM044325.1, from coordinate 7,754,728 downwards.
CTGACAAGAACATGCAGGTGAGGAAACTACTTAACACCAGATAAAGAGTCACCTAAAAGGAAACAGGGGACCAGCCCTACAGAACACAGGAGCCAGGAATATTTCTGTTCCTACAAGCCAGAAAGAAAAATCTTTGTAATCAACCAGAATGATGTAAGGTATTCAAAAGGATATTGGCTTTTAATGAAACAAATTTAGTTCTGGAATAAAGGTTGTTTGGGCTGTGCCTGACGAAGTTTAACAGAAAACTTTGAAGAGACTAAACTATTTTAAGATCAATTAAATACACCTCCAGGACAAAACTCACGAATAATTGTTGCTGATGTTGTTCAGTCACTAAGTTGTGTCCCATTCTTTGTGACCACATGGACTGTAGCACGTCAGGCTTCCTTGTCCCTCATCATCTCCCGGAGTTTGCCCAAGGTCATGTCCACTGAGTTGATGATGCCATTTAACCATCTCCTTCTGCCTTCAATCTTTCCCAGCATCAGGGGCATTTTCAATGACCCGATTCCTTGCATCAGGTAGCCAAAGTATTGGAGCTTCAGCTTCAGCATCAGTTCTTCCAATGAATATTCAGCATTGATTTCCTTTAAGATTGACTGGTTTGATCTCCGTGCTGTCCAAGGGACTCTCAAGAGTCTTCTCCAGCTCTACAGTTTGAAAGCATCTATTCTTTGGCACTCAGCCTTCTTTATGGTCCAACTCTCACATCCGTACATGACTACTGGAAAAACCATAGCTTTGACTTATGGACCTTTGTCAGCAAAGTGATGTCTTTGCTTTTTAATACACTGTCTAGGTTTGTCATACCTTTCCTGCCAAGCAGAAATTATCTTCCAATTTCATGGCTGCAGTCATGGCATCACTTCATGGTAAATAGAAGAGGAAAGTGTGGAAGCAGTGACAGATTTCCTCTTCTTGGGCTCAAAAAATTACTTCAGATGGTTACTGCAGCCAAGAATAGTCATACAAATACACAAGTATCCAGTATTTAACAAGGTAAAATTGCATATGCCTATCATCAAATCAAGAAATTAGAAGGCATACAACAAAGCAGGAAAATACAACTTATTATGAGATAGAAAAACATTTTTAAATTATTGAAAGAAAAACTGTCAACCATTAATTATATTCCCAGCAAAGAAATCTTTCACAAATGAAGGACAACAAATATAAGCAGAAAGAATTCATCACCAGCAGACATGTATTACACAAAAATGTTTTTAAAAAGTCCTTGGGGCAGAAGGAAAATGGTACCAGAGAGAAATCTGCATCAACATAAAGATATGAAGAGCACTGGAAATAGGAAAAAGTAGAAGTAAAGTGTATGACCACTGAAAACATACATTGAAGATTTGTTTTAAGCTTTTAAAACAATGATCTCAGCTTCCACCTTTGGAAACTAGAAAAATAAAAGCAAGCGACTTTCCCGGTGGCTCAGATGGTAAAGAATCTGCCTACAATGTGGAGATCTGGGTTTGACCCCTGGGTCAGCAAGATTCCCTGGAGAAGGGACTGGCTACCCACTCCAGTATTCTTGCCTGGAGAACTCCATAGACAGAGGAGCTATTCGTCCATGGGGTTGTAAAGAGTTGGACAGGACTGAGCAACTAATATTTTATAGTGATAATAATCATAAGAATGAAAGTAACACAAAACTATTAAATTTTGTTTATCATGAAATTTTCAATCCAAATAGAACATTTAAAAAAAATTTGGGCCAATAAATTGAATAACAGTAATGAAATATACAAATTACTTGAAAGATACATACTATCAAATTCCTTCACGAAAAAATATTGTATTGATTGAAAATTTCTGTCCCTGAAAATTTCATATGTTGAAACTCTATCCCGAATGTGATGGTGTTAGAAGATGGGTTGGGAGGTAACTAGGATCAGATAGTCCTAGAACAGGGTCCTCAAAAATGCAGCCAGTCCCATATGAGTCACAATAAAGTGACTTTCCCTCCCTGCTGTCTGGCTTGTGGAGACCCAGTAAGAAGTGGACAGTTGTGCCCTAGAAGAGGATTCTCTCCAGAACTTGACTCTGCTGGTAGCCTAATCCTGAAATTCCAATCTACAGAACCTAATAAAATACATTTCTGTTGTTGATAAGCCACCTGGCCAAAGTACTTTGTTACAGCAGCCTAAACAGACTAATATACAGTCTGAACAACCATCTACACCCGCCAAAGAAACTGAACTTGTGATTAAAAATCTCTCAGAAAAAAAAAAAACTCCAATAGAGATGACTTCACTGGGGAACTTGACCAAACATTTAAAAAAGAAAAAATACCAGTTCCTCATAAACTCTTCCAAAAAAAGACAAGATGAGGGAATGCTTGCCAATCTATCTAATAAAGCTACTATCATATGCTCACACCAAAAACAAAGAGAATCAAATCCCTCAGCTACATAGATGCAAAATTTCCTAACTGAATTTCACCTGATGAAATCCAAATACAATAATACATAAGAAGGACAATGTGTAAGACTGCCAGTTTGATTTAACATGAGAAAGTCATCGATGTAATTCATTATATTATAAACTAAAAAATGAAAACAATATGGTAATTTCAACAAATGCAGATAAAAAAAGTTAACAAAATCCAACATTTATTCCTAATAAAAATTCTTAGTAAACTAGGAATGTAAATGAACTTCCTGTGCTTTTCCACTAAAATCAGGCACAAGGCAAGCATGGTAACCTCACCACTTCTATTCAATATCATATTGAAGATTCTGGCCAGTGCTGTAACTGAAGCCAAGGAAATTAAAAATATTCAGATTGGAAGAAAAGTAAAAACATCATTATTTGCACATGACGTGTTCAGCTATTAAATTCTCTGAAATCTAATCAAAGGTACTAAAATAAATGACACAAAAGTTGGAGGAAAAAAAGGGAAATGTAAAAAAAGTTCAGAGATCAATCCATGTTGCTGCATGCATTCATCTATAATAGACCACCAATTTTTAAAAATCCGTTCACCTGTTTACGAGCATTTGGGTTGTTCCTAGTATGGCGCCAATGCAAATAAAGTTGCTGTGAGCATTTGTATAAGGTTTTTTTTTTAGACATTTCATTTCTTTTCAGTAGGATAAATATCTAGGAGTAGAACAGCTGAATCATATGGTAGATGTATGTTTTAACTTATTAAAGAAACCACCAAATTGTTTTCCACAGTGTACTTGGAAAGCATATTTCAAAAAAGTATATTTTATATACCTATCAGCAGATTATGAGTGTTCTAGTTGTTCAACATCCTCACCAGCATTTCATATGGCAGTAATTTTTATCTTCTCCATCCTAGTGGGAGCATGAGAGTGTCTCCACATTGTTTTAGTCTGTATTTCCCTAATCACTAATGATGATGAACTTTTTTTTTTATCATTTTTTTGTCATCTGTATATCTTCTTTGGTGGATTCTAGATACAAGTCCTTCATCAGATACATGTTACCATATTTAGTCATTCAGTTGTGTCCAACTCTTTGTGACCCCATGAACTGTAGCCTGCCAGGCTCCTCTGTCCATGGGATTTTCCAGGTAAGAATACTGGAGTGGGTTGCCATTTCCTCCTCCAAGAGACCTTCCTGACCCTGGGATTGAACCCACGTCTCTGTGTCTCCTGCATTGCAGATGGATTCTTTACCTGATGAGCCATTGGGAAAGCCCCAGACATATGTTTATAGATATTAAAAACTATGTTCTTCAAAAGGCACTATTCCAAAAATAAAAAGCATTAGTATCTAAAATATATAAAAATTCTCACAATTGAGTAATAAGAAAAGATAAGCAATACAAGTAATAAGAAAAAATAAAAATTGGGCTAAAGCTTTGTACAAATATTTCATCAAAGGGACAGTGGGAGAAATAACATTCCAGGTCAGAATCACAACATGTGAACACCCTGAAGAATGAAAAAACTTGATGTATTTATGTGACTGAAACAGACCTGTGTCACTGGAGCATTACACTGGAGGGAGGTGCATGGGAAGAGGTTGAGGTAGGCAAGACACAGGACTGAACAAGACCTTGAAGCCATTGTAGAGAATCTGCTAGTTGAACAAATGTGGTCAACTTTGTTAAACTCTTGTGTCTTTATTTTCAAAAAGTCAAAATCAGTATATTATTGAACTCACAGAACAGTGAGTTAGGAAATGTAAAATGTTTACAACAGTCCCTGGCACATAATAAGAACTGTAGAGCATTTTCTCCACTCTTTCCACTACAACACGTAATACCCTGTACCCATTCGATATCATGGGCTAGAATTTACATGCCTAAACTAAAGGACTTAAAAGTTAAATACTCGTTTCCCATTCTCAGTGGGAACTATGTAAACTCTTAGCTATCTCCTTAAAATACTCATGTTGGTTGTGTGTGTGTGTGTGTTAGTCACTCACTCATGTCTGAGTCTTTGAGATCCCATGAACTGTAGCCAACCAGGGTTCCCATTCTGCCCATGGAATTCTCCAGGCAAGAATACTGGAGTGGATAGCCATTCCCTTCTCCAGGGGACCTTCCCTACCCAGGAATCGAAACCAGGTCTCCCGTACTGCAGGTAGATTCTTTACTATCTGAGCCACCAGGATGCCAAAACGCTCACACCAGTGGCCAACTATAAATAATGAAACAGTGACAGACAAATAACAGCACTGGCATTACTTCATCTTTCCCTCAAGACAAAAAAAGTCCCTTCTGGATGTTAGGGCATTTGCAGTTGTTATACAGATTAATCTGTGACTCTATTATCTGTTAAAAACAAAAACCAAAAAAAAACTCTTCCTCTGCAATGCCCCTAAATGGAAATAAAAGCTGATCTGCAGTAAAATTGTTCTTCATTCAGATTATCTTGTTTCATGTAACATGATTCACATTAGTGGTCTTAAATGGAGACTTATGAGTTTTGCGCATATCTCCCTGACTTCTGCTTTTCCATCAAAACAAGATTTCCCAACCACTTTTTATAAATCACAGCTACTACATTGCTTCTTAATTAGCTTTAGTGTGTTATTATTAAAAAATACATTAGGATAATGAAAACAATAGAGAGTTTAATATGGTAACTACCAGTGTAATCACTATCTAGATTTTTAACAATAAAGATTTATGAAATGAAGTCCCCTGCTTGTTCCCATATTCCTCTTTCCCTGGTCTCTGAAGTAAATCATTACCCTGTTTTCAACCCTTGTTCCAAGGAGGGATCTAAAATGTTTCCTGTATATCCATGTATCTACAAACAATATGTAGGACTGTATAACAGATTTTAATTTTATATAATCAGAATCATACTGTATGGCCATGTGGTAGCCATGACAACGTGCCACTCAAATCTCCTTGCTCAAGTGGAGAGCAATTTCCTGATGGCCACAGCTGCTGCCTTCTGGGTTCTCCCCTGCCTGCTACTCATGAAGGCATGCCTGCTTAGTTGCTATGTTGCAGGATGGGGGACCCCTTCCAGGGCCCAAGAGTGGACCCTTGTCTAACACTCAGATATAAATGGTCTGAGGAGACACATGTGCTAACACGGCAAGAGACTTTATTGGGAAGGGGTGCCTGGGTGGAGAGCAGGAGGGCACGGGAACCCAGGAGAACTGCTCTCCCGTGTGGCCTGCAGTCTCAGGTTTTATGGTGATGGGATTAGTTTTCTGGTTGTCTTTGGCCAATCATTCTGACTCAGGGTCCTTCCTTGTGTCATACGCATTGCTCAACCAAAATGGATGCCAGAGAGAAGGATTCTGGGAGGCGGTAGGACAGGTGGCATCCCCTTTGGACATTTCCCCAACTCTTCCAGTGGGTGATGGCTTATTAGTTCCATGTTCCTTACTAGGACCTCCTGTTGTAAAATAACTTACGCAAATGATTACTATGGTGCCTGGCCAGGGTGGGCAATTTCAGTCAGTGTGTTTCCCCAAACAACTATGCTGGTGTGTTGGTGCTTGGTCGCTCAGTCATATCCAACTCTTTGCAAACCTATGGACTGTGGCCCACCCGGCTCCTCTGTCGATGAGATTCTCCAGGCAAGAATACTGGAGCATGCTGCCGTGCCCTCCTCCAGGGGATCTTGCCAACCCAGAGATCGAACCCAGGTCTTCTGCATAGCAGGCAGATTCTTTACCATCTGAGCCACCAGGGAAGCCCAAGAATACTGGAGTGGGTAGCTTGTCTCTTCTCCAGGGGATCTTCCTGACCTAGGAATCAAACTAGGGTCTCCTGCATTGCAGGTGGACTCTTTACCAGCTGAGCTACCAAGGAAACCCCAACAACTATGCTACTTGTAGCCAATAACTGAGGACAAGAGGATTGCTAATCAGATACATTTCTGCAAAAATGCAGATCTATTTTAATGGGCAACTTTGGTTCTTAAATTCTATTGCTTAGGCATCTAAATTCCAGCCCATGGTATAATAATGAATCCAGGGTGTCATGTATTGTGGCAGAAATAATAGAAAAATGCTTTATAGCTCTTAGTATGTGCCAGGAAGTGTTGTAAATATTTTATATGTCCTAACTTACTACCTTCATAATTAAATAATATGCTGATTTTACATTTTCAAAATAAACACACAGAGTTTAAGAAAGTTGCCCAAGTTCTACAACTCCTCCACAGAACTAAGAGGTGCATCAGAGTCTGAAAACTTCCCACCTTCTCCAGCTTCTTCCCTTCCCCCAATAAATTATATGTGTGTCTAATTTTCTCTTGGTGTCTGCATTTTAGAGCACCTGAACTAACAGCTTTCTTTTCCAATTTGCTTTCTTCACTTAGCATTATGTTTTTTGTGATTTATTCATATGGATACATTTATCTCTACTTCATTAATTTTAACCACCGTAAAGGATTCTATTGTATGAATAAAGTAGAATTGATTTATCCTTTCTCCTTTTAATGGATATTTATGTTGTCTCCAATTTTTTCGCTATTACAAGCAATGCCTCAGTGATCATTCTAATACAGAGGTCATAGGGTAGGTTCTCCTTTACCAGCTATTGTCAGTTGCCCTCTCAAGTCAGTGGATCAATTCCTACTTTTCCCAGGAGTATAAGAGTGTGCCCAAGGTTCCACTTTCTTATAACAATTGAAACTGTTAATTGTTTTAACTTTGACAGTTTCATTGGTACTAGATGATACTTCATTTTGGTTCCAATTTGCATTTTTCTGAATATTACTGACAGAATGCATGGCTCTCATTTGTTGATCTGCTGAGTTTTTTTATATGGTGATCTATCTTATATTCTTTGCTTATTATTAACTTGAATTGTCTTTATCTTCTTGCGTTCTAGGAGTTCTCTAAGTGTGCTGCACAATAGTCCTATATGTTATTTTGGTTTCAAAAATCTCTCCATCTGTTAGGGGAAGCACAGATTGAAACCGCCCACCCTGGCCAGGCACCATAGTAACCATTTGCATGAGTTGTTTTACGACAGGAGGTCCTGCTAAGAAACACGGAACTAATAAGCCACCACCAACCGGAAGAGTTCGGGAAAGGTCAAAAGGAGACACCACATGTCCGACCACATCCCAGAACCCTTCTATCTGGCATCCGTCTTGGCTGAACAAGGCGTGCACCACCAGGAAGGACTCTGAGGCAGAATGGCTGGCTAAGGACAACCCGGAAACTAATCCCATCACCGTAAAACCCGAGACTGCAAGCCACGTGGCAGAGCTGTTCTCCTGGGTTCCCTTACCCTGCTGCTCTCCACCAGGGTGCCCCTTCCCAATAAAATCTCTTGCTTTATCAGCACATGTGTCTCCTTGGACAATTCATTTCCGAGTGTTAGACAAGAGCCCCGTTTCAGGCGCTGGAAGGGGTCCCCCTTCCTGCAACACATCTGTGACACATACTTTATCACTCTGTTTTTCCATATCTTTTGACATAGAGATTTAAATATTTACCACAGTGCATTTTATCGATCTTTGGCTTTACAGTTTTGTGTTCCATTTTCTAAAGAAATTCTCTATACCATACCTCTGTTGATATTTTCAATACTGTGTTCTAAAAACTGATAAATTTTATCATGAAAATTTTTAATCCAAATAGAATTGATTTTAGAAGAGGTTATAAAGAACAAATTCAATTTCACTTTTTTCATAAGGGTAACTAGTTGTCCTAGATTCATCTCTTGAATAGTCTCTCCTTTCTCCCTGATGGCAATATTATTTGCGCTGTTTATCAAGTTTCTTTATATATAAACTCTGTACAGGCTTCCTGTTGTGTTCAATATTTCTATCTCTGGGTTAATAGAACATTGTTTTAATGAATAAAACATTGTCAGGATTCTTGATATTTGTAAGTTTAGTCCCCTTGTTTTGATCTTCTTCTTCAAAACTGCCCTAACCATTCTTGATCCCTTGTTTTTCCATATAAACTTTAGAATGAGATTGCCAAGGTCCATGGAAAATCCTATTAGGATTTTAACTGCAAATGATGTGAGTCTATGAATTAATTTTTAGAGAATGAGGATCTTTATGATTTGAGACTTCCCATCCACAATCCCATCCATATCTCTACATTTTTAAAAGCCATTACATCTTTAACAAAGATTTAACATTTTCTCTACAAAAATATTATACATTTTTAACTTTTATATTTTAAATATTGTCTTATCTATATTTGCTATATGTGGCTGATGTTACAGAAAAGCATTAAAGATGTTTATATGTTGGTCTTGTATTCAGTCACTGTTCTGAACTCAGTTCTATTAGTTCATCCAAAAGGTCTCTTGGATTGTAGGCAATAATAGACTCTGAAAGGAACAAAAGTTTTGCTTCTTCCTTTTGAATTTTTATACCTTTTACTTAATTTTGTGTCTTATAACACGTTAGAGCCTCTTATGCAATATAAAATGAAAGCTGTGATAAGTGCATCTTTGGTTTCTCCTGGTCTTTAGAGGAAATATCTGACATTTTCCCATCGGGAATTAAAGATGCTCTGTTTCTCTTATGTACCTTTACATGGTTAAGGAAGTTCCTGTTACTACTGCCAGTTTGCTAAGAGGCTTAGGGTCATTGTTGTTTAATTTGTTTTTCTATATTTAACACGATTTGTCTCTTTTCAGCTGTTAATGTGGTAAACTGCATTAACGGATTTTTCTAAAACATTCTTGCAATCACACAAATGGCTTAAAATGTATTCTTTTCTTAAGCATACCTGGGTTCAGCTTGCTTTTTAAAAAGAAATTAGTGCTATCTAATCTTGATTTATTAGTGAGATTGATCTCTAATTTTTCTTTCTCAGCTCTGATTTCAATATCCAGATTATAATTGACTGTTAAAATGAACTAAAAAGCACTGTCTTTTACTGCCTTCTAGAATAGTTTGCATAAACTTGTAATTAACTATTTTTTAGTGTTTGCTAGAAATTGCATGACAACCCACTCCAGTACTCTAGCCTGGAAAATCCCATGGACGGAGGAGCCTGGTAGGCTGCAGTCCATGGCGTCGCTGGGAGTTGGACACGACTGAGAGACTTCACTTTCACTTTTCACTTTCATGCATTGGAGAAGGAAATGGCAACACACTCCAGTGTTCTTGCCTGGAGAATCCCAGAGATGAGGGAGCCTGGTGGGCTGCCGTTTATGGGGTCGCACAGAGTCGGACACGACTGAAGTGACTCAGCAGCAGAAGCAGCAGCAGAATTTGCCTGTGAAAAGTCATCCGGGCAATATGATTTTGACTTTTTCAGCTTTTAGATTTATTTTAACAACTCATTTAATCTCCTTGTGCTCATTCATGCACGTCTGACTCTTTGTGAACCCATGGACAGTCCACCAAGCTCCTCTGTACATGGGATATTCCAGGGAAGAATACTGGAATGGGTAGCCATTTCCTTCTGCAGGGGATCCTCCAAACCCAGGGATAGAACCTGTGTGTACTGCATTGACAGGCGGATTATTTACCACTAAACCACGTGGGAAGCTCCTAATTTCCTTCAGTTCAGTTCAGTCGCTCTGTCGTGTCCGACTCTTTGCAACTCCATGGACTGCAGCATGCCAGGCCTCCCTGTCCATCACCAACTCCCGGAGCTTGCTCAAACTCATGTCCATCACAATGGTGATGCCACCCAACCATCTCATCCTCTGTCGTTCCCTTCCCCTCCTGCCTTCAGTCTTTCCCAGCATCAGGGTCTTTTCTAATGAGTCAGTTCTTCACATCAGGTGGCCAAAGTATTGGACTTTCAGCTTCACCATCAGTCCTTCCAATGAATATTCAGGACTGATTTCCTTTAGGATGGACTGGTTGGATCTGCTTGCAATCCAAGGGACTCTCAAGAGTCACCTCCAACATCACAGTTCAAAAGCATCAATTCTTCGGCGCTCAGCTTTCTTTCTAGTCCAACTCTCACATCCATACATGACTACTGGAAAAACCATAGCATGGACTAGATGGACCTTTGTTTGCAAAGTAATGTCTCTGCTTTTTAATATGCAGTCTAGGTTGGTCATAACTTTCCTTTCAAGGTGCAAGCATCTTTGAATTTCATGGCTGCAGTCACCATCTGCAGTGATTTTGGAACCCCAAAACATAAAGTCAGCCACTGTTTTCATTGTTTCCCCATCTATTTGCCTTGAAGTGATAGAAGTGTATGCCATGATCTTAGTTTTCTGAATGTTGACTTGTAAGCCAACTTTTTCACTCTCCTCTTTCACTTTAATCAAGAGGCTCATTAGTTCTTCTTCATCATCTGCATATCTGCATATCTGAGATTATTGATATTTCTCCCAGAAATCTTGATTCCAGTTTGTGCTTCATCCAGCCCAGCATTTCTCATGATGTACTCTGCATAGAAGTTAAATAAGCAGGGTGACAATATACAGCTTTGATGTACTCCTTTCCGGATGTGGAACCAGTCTGTTGTTCCATGTCCAGTTCTAACTGTTGCTTCCTGACCTGCATACAGGTTTCTCAAAAGAGAAGTCAGCTGGCCTGGTATTCCCATCTCTTTCAGAATTTTCCACAGTTTGTTGTGATCCACACAGTCAAAGGCTTTGGCGTAGACAATAAAGCAGAAGTAGATATTTTTCTGGAACTCTCATGCTTTCTCAATGATCCAGCAGATGTTGGCAATTTGATCTCTGGTTCCTCTGCCTTTTCTAAATCCAGCTTTGCTCTTTAATGATTATATATTCAAGTTTTCTATTTTCTTTTGTATATCAATAAAGCATAGCTTTCTAGGACACTGTCAATTTGCTTACACTCAAATTTATTGTCATAGACATCTTAACAGATTACATTATTTTTAAATTTCTGCTATACTTATGTATGTTCCATTTTTTTAAATTTCTAATATTTTTATTGTGAGTCTTCTCCTTTTTATTCTTGATCAATCTTACCAAAAATATATCTTTAAAAATATGTGATGTGAAATGAAATATTTTCTGCTCTATGCTCTACCAGTAAAGAAGCCTTTTCCAAATGCAAATTTCTGAGCCCAGTGAAACAAAACCAGCTATTTGGAAGCCATCAGCTACTTCCTCCCAGGTAAGCACTAAAGAGCTGGGAAAATATGAGACGTAGCCATCAGCCACATTCACCATCTCTTATGGTAAACAAGGAATTAGTATGTGAATAAGGTAGGATTGGTCCCAGATAGAAAGTCACCATATGAAAGAAATGATTTCAGCAAGCTAGGATGCTTGCATCTTCCCATACATAGAAGATCTCTAAATCTCTTCATGTAAGAGATTTAGTTTTCTTTCTTAATTAACAGTAATCTTTTAATATTCAGATTACCTGCCCTTTTGGGCTTCAGAAGCGGGCTAGAAAGGATGAAATGTTTGGATGGCATCACCAACTTGATAGACATGAGTTTGAGCAAGCTTTGGAGTTTGTGATGGACAGGGAAGCCTGGCATGCTGCAGGGGTCACAAACAGTCAGACATGACTGAACGACTGAACTGAACTGATACCTCAGTTGGTAAAGAATCCACCTGCAATGCAGGAGACCCCAGTTTGATTCCTGGGTCAGGAAAATCTGCTGGAGAAGGGATAGGCTACCCACCCCAATATTCTGGCCTGGAGAATTCCATGGACTGTGGGATTCGAAAGAGTCGGACATGACTGAGCAACTTTCACTTTCACCTGCCCCTTGCTGCAAACTTGTATATAGCCTGACTCTTCCCCACCTCCTTGGAGTTAGCTCTCTTGAGATACTGTCTCCTGGGCTCAAGTCCTAACATTCCCACCGAATAAAACCTAACTCAACTTTTAGATTCCGCATACTTTTTTTAGTCAATACTAATAAAATTAGACTATTCAAATAACCTGATTTTGATCTTGAGTTACTCCATTGTACCTTTTTATTATTCATTAATATCTCTACATATATTAATTATACTTTTATATTCCATAAGCTTACTCTGTTTTTCCAATACTGAGTTGCAACCTTAGTCCATTAACTTCCAGTCTTTCTTCTTCTCCTGTATAATCACTGACGGTCTACTCTGTTGATTTAGTTATGTGATATGCAGTGTTTTTCTCATGTCCAGTATGTTCTATTTTGTTGTTTACATTAATTCTTTTAAAATTTTCAACCCTGTCATTGTAACATATTTTTTCTTTAGGTTAATATTTGGTATATGTTTTCCCATCCTTTCACTTCAAATTTTTTTTCCCCATTTTAAAATATTTTGGGTCTGTCTCTTATAAGTAGGCAATTTCCGAATTTTCGTTTTAATTCAACACAACACACTCTGTAATTGGCAAGTTGAGACAATTTACAATTATCCTCTTTATATTTAGACCTACTTCAATCATCTTATGTTGTACTATCTATTTGTTTTTCCTTTTCGAAAGTGGGTATTCTTTTTCTTCTTTCCCTTTTTTCTAACTTTGCCTTTTTAATTTGTCTTCTGGGTATCCTCCCATACTTATGAAGATGCTGTAGAACTTTTTCACCTTATGTTTTGACTTTTTTAATGACAAAAAATGTAAAGATATTTAAAGAAAAATACGTATCCCTTCTCTCTATATTCTGATATAGTCCCAGGAAGCATTTCAACCCTTGAGGACCACTGCTCTGAAATATACAAATCCTAACCTATCTGGAAAACTTTTGCTTTTATTCCCCACACTTCATTTTTTCAGAATCAAATGTGCCTAACACTTGTGCAGTGATTCCTATTGGCCAGAACATTACCTCCATTAACCCTGCATCACTAGAAAGGAAACGGGCATGCAAAGCTTCAGTCAAGTTCACAAAGTCAAGCAGCTGTGAAGGGTTGGAATTGGGATTTAGAGCCAGACCTAATTATAAGCCCAGTGGACTTTCTGATAGTCCTACCTTCTCTATATTTCTGAGGAGTACTACTCCTGCTATGAACTCATTTCAGAACTCACGATACCGTCAAGAAAGCAGCAGAGGTAGAAGTGAGAAGATGAATGAGCATAATCAGAAGACTGATGAGATATTCGAGCCATTAACAAAAACAAACATTCCTAAAATTTGCACTGATCATTTCAGAATGTATAAATGTTAGATTTGCCCCTTTACTCCTGTGTCGCAGGACTGAGGGGCACAGGGATGAGACAGCAAACGTTAGGAAGGCGATGGCAAGTTTGAAATGGAGACTGACACAGAATGATTCTGAATCCCGAGCAGCTGTGCTCACTAATCAGGGTGTTATTGTGCCCAAATTTCTCCAGGGTCATCTCACTTGCAAATTCTCCACATGCGCTTGACCCCCTATTAGCCCAGTTGTCCTGAAGGCAATGCACTGACCTGAATGTGTTTTATTATGCTTGATTTCCTTTTCTTCCTTGGCTATGAAATTCCACTGAACCCACCATTTATGGCCTGAAGAAATCATGGAGTAGATATATAAGGCATTTCCAAAGCTCCTAGTTCATCAATACTATTTATGCTAAGTCAGAGAAATCACTGTTGACAATCTTCTTCATCCTTCCCATCCTGCAGAGGACTCATTTCTCTAGTTCAGGCAAGTCCTACATCCTTAAGAGCAGCTTCTGGGCTTTAGCCTTGGCTCTCACACCTGGATGTGGTTGTAGCCTTGCCTGGATACGTTTTTCTGATACCTGCTAGACAATCAGCCAGCAATTCAAAAAGATGCGTGGCCCAAGTCTTCCTTGCTACCACCTTTTGTATTACGTGATGGAAGATGGGTGAGTGGATTCACTAAGGAGTTAAAGCCATAAGGAAGACCAGAGATACCACTCTGCCAAGAAAAATACCCACAGAAGCAGCAGTGATGTTTGTGTATGGGAGAAGATGACATGCCAACAGCAGGAAACAGAAAACTGGAATTGGTTGGTTGGTTTATCCACTTTCCTTGAGAGAAAGTATAACTGATATGTATATGCATACAGATTCAATGTATAACCAGACTCAGTGTATAACTAATGATATGTCAGAGATTACAGAACAGGTCTCAAAACACTGAGGATTACTGAACCCAGATACTCTTCTTCAAGTTGTATGAATTCAAGTTGAAGTGGTGAGGTTTGAACCTCATGCCTCTATTTTTCAGGCCTCATGAGTATACTACTGTGTGCGTGCTGAGTCGCTGCTGCTGCTGCTGCTAAGTCGCTTCAGTCGTGTCTGACTCTGTGCGACCCCACAGATGGCAGCCCACCAGGCTCCCCGGTCCCTGGGATTCTCCAGGCAAGAACACTGGAGTGGGTTGCCATTTCCTTCTCCAAAAGCATACTAGCAATAGAAGCAACTAGCTTCTATTCACTACTAAACAAAATTCTTTTAATATAATTTTGTAATACAGAAAGTTGCCCATAGAACAAATTAGATGAAATATTTATCCAGATGGTTACTTCAGTTGGTCACACCACAGAGGTAACCGTGCAAGATTTAACTAAGGATCCCAGATCACGATATTTTCAGTGCTTTGTGACATAGAAAAACATGGCCAGAAGACATAGCTCTTAATGAACTAACATTTGTTTGGAGACATGCAATGCAAATGATTCCCTCACAAGTTCTTGCTCATGTAAGGTGTATACATTATTGGAAAAGATATTTGTTAAATCTTTCTAAGAAGAAAACAATGTCATTATTGAATAAGCTTAAACCAGAATATTATCACAGGAAATCCACTAAGAGATTGCAAAAATAGGAAGAAATCTCACCCTTTTACATAGCTACACAGATACAATCCATAACATACATGCTCTCAAGAAAAACGTGTGTGTGTGTGTGCACGCTCAGCTGCTCAGTCATGTCCAAATCTTTGTGACCCCATGGATTGTAGCCTGCCAGGCTCCTTAACTAGATCTCATGTAAGAGAACTTGACAGTGCCATTTGGCACAGGTAGTTTATCATGAGTTCATTTGGTAATTGAGGTGACCATCTGTGTTACCTAACTGGCTTTATCCAAAGGAAATATACACTTCTCATATGTTTATGACAAGTGTAGTTTTGCAGCTTGCACCAAGGCACCTGAGCAAGTTAGATTTGTACCCTCCCACAGAAACTCCAGTATTCTTGCAAGGAAAATGCCACATACAGAGGAACCTGGAGGGCTACAGTCCATGGGGTCGCAAAGAGTCAGACACGACTGCGAGACTGAGCTTGCACACACACACACTTGCAGAAACTGGGAGGTGGGGACCCTATCTTTTTGATGCTTACATTTCAGGTCCTTGAGAAAGACATTCCTGGGCTGAGAAGCTAACAAGAGACTCATTTAACTTTAAAAAAGATTGACATATGTTTCAAAGAGACAGGACAAGAATTTTCAATTAGAGATTTCCTAAAGAAAAGAAATGGCAAAGAATGCTCAAACTACCACACAATTGCATTCATCTCACACGCTAGTAAAGTAAAGTAAAGTAAAATTCTCCAAGCCAGGCTTCAGCAATACGTGAACCGTGAACTTCCAGATGTTCAAGCTGGTTTTAGAAAAGGCAGAGGAACCAGAGATCAAATTGCCAACATCCGCTGGATCATTGAAAAAGCAAGAGAGTTCCAGAAAAACATCTATTTCTGCTTTATTGACTATGCCAAAGCCTTTGACTGTGTGGATCACAACAAACTGTGGAAAATTCTGAAACAGATGGGAATACCAGACCACCCGAGCTGCCTCTTGAGAAACCTGTATGCAGGTCAGGAAGCAACAGTTAGAACTGGACATAGAACAATAGACTGGTTCCAAATAGGAAAAGGACTACGTCAAGGCTGTATATTGTCACCCTGCTTATTTAACTTCTATGCAGAGTACATCATGAGAAATGCTGGGCTGGAGGAAGCACAAGCTGGAATCAAGATTGCCGGGAGAAATATCAATAACCTCAGATATGCAGATGACACCACCCTGATGGCAGAAAGCGAAGAGGAACTAAACAGCCTCTTGATGAAAGTGAAAGAGGAGAGTGAAAAAGTTGGCTTAAAGCACAACATTCAGAAAACTAAGATCATGGCATCTGGTCCTATCCCTTCATGGCAAATATATGGGGAAACAGTGGAAACAGTGGCTGACTTTATTTTTGGGTGCTCCAAAATCACTGCTGATGGTGATTGCAGCCACGTAATTAAAAGACGCTTACTCCTTGGAACCTAGACAGAATATTAAAAAGCAGAGACATTACTTTGCCAAAAAAGGTCTGTCTCGTCAAGGCTATGGTTTTTCCAGTAGTCATGTATGGATGTGAGAGTTGGACGGTGAAGAAAGCTGAGCCCCGAAGAATTGATACTTTTGAACTGTGGTGTTGGAGAAGACTCTTGAGAGTCCCTTGGACAGCAAGGAGATCCAACCAGTCCATCCTAAAGGAGATCAATCCTGGGTGTTCATTGGAAGGTCTGATGTTGAAGCTGAGACTCCAATACTTTGGCTACCTGATGCGAAGAGTTGACTCATTGGAAAAGACCCTGATGCTGGGAAAGATTGAGGGCAGGAGAAGGGGACGACAGAGGATGAGATGACTAGATGCCATCACCGACTCAATGGACATGGGTTTGGGTGGGCTCTGGGAGTTGGTGCTAGACAGGGAGGCCTGGCGTGCTGCAGCTCATGGGGTCACAAAGAGTCAGACATGACTGAGCAACTGAACTGAACTGAACCGAACTGAAAGAAAAGGGAAGGATTGGGAGGGGGAGTGAATCTCTTCCCTGTTTTCAAAAAGGGAGAATTATTTTCCTTTTTATTCCCCCAACCTTGTTGAGTTATAATTGACAGCCAAAGATGAGTATATATTAAGTTATAAAACTTGATTTGATATATGTATACATTGCAAAATATTCACCACAATTTAACAGGGAGAATCCTTAATCTGCCCTTACAATGTATACACCCAGCACTGCTCTTTGAGCATCATAAGACAGTTAAGCTCTCACAGAGGGAGGCAACGTCAGGTCTTCATCAGTCTGATGTTCTTGGTCTCACCCTGTGGTTCTGGTACTCTTAATTCTTCACTCTCCCACACTGAAATACTGTATTTCAGCAAAAATTTCCTAGTTTTATCTCAAAATTGTGTGCAGATGCAGCTCCTAAACTCTTAGAATGCTTCAGCCAGTTTGTCCTGATTGGCGGTCTCTAATCAACTGGCAAGATAACAAGACCTGCCTCTGCAGCTCCAGTAAGTTCTGTCTGCTCCAGAAAAGCTGGTGTTTTATGAATGCAATGACAAATCTCACATTTATTTACTGTCTATAATCAGGTATGAATAGGACTGATGCTACCAATTTAATATTGAGCCTATTTTTCATTAATTAACATAAAAGTTCTTATATTAATTATAGTGAGAATTAAAAGATCACTGATAAGAGCTCTTACCTGCAGATGTGTGTGTGGGGGGGGGGGGTGCTCGAATTTGAAACTAATAATATTCATAGATGAAAACATAAAGGGCACAATATGTATAAGAAGGTAGGATGATTTCATGGGTAAAGGGCACATTTGAAGAAAAGAAATCTTTTAGTCACAGCTAAACCACAGACTAGCTATGGAATCTTACCGCCGAAGTCATTTACTAGCTCCCAACAAACACATGAACACACACACATTCCTTGGGGATTGGTTTCTTTATATGTCGAATGAGAATAAAAGTAACTTCCCTGTTTGATAAGGTTACTAAGGGGATATAAAACAGACTCATAGATGTGAAAGAGTTTTGAGGAAAAGTACTCTACTAAACAATGTAATTATTCACTGCTTAAAAACTTAACCATTGCGGACAAATGCTAAATCTTAAAGGATTCTGAAGGTGAAATTTGGCTGGGATTTGGTAAAGGGGATGATGAGGGTAGGCACACTGCCTGATGTATGTCGTATTTACCTGGAGGCTGAAATACTCAGGAGCAGCATTATGGTATATGTGTATTCGGTTGAACATTGAAGAATGCTTTGCCTCCAAATTGCAGAAAGGAAAAATAAAAAGAAGTTCCCCATGTGGGGAAACAGCAAAAACCTAAGTGAGCATCTCAGCATGACCTGGAGAGTAAGGAACTTAAGAATCACCCATTACTGCATATCACCCAAGTCTCAGAAATGCATATGGCCTGCCAGGCATAAGTAGAGAATATATGAATTCACATAAATGGCTGCCTTCATTACATCTCCAGGCCTCAGCATCAAGAGATCTAATTGGCTAAATTACAGAAGCAGGAATAAAACAACAAATCAGAAAGGTCTTTGGGCAACAAAAGAAGGTATTCAGAGACTATCAACCAGAAGTCAAGAATCTATGTACTACTCTGTGATATTCCTAAATCCATGTTACTTTGCGATGTATATTTCTCTTGCCTTCTTCCAAAAATCAGAGGTAAAGCATTTAAGGGGAAGAGCTTGTGTGATTAACTTTGGGGGCCCAGTGAGGTGTCTTTCAGAGGCAGGCTTGCAGAAGAGAAGACTAAATGAGACAGTGAGCAGCAGGGGAATCAGAATGCTTGTCTAGGGCTCATGACAAAGGTAATAAAGATAAAAGCACAGAAGTCCTCTCAGAACAACGACATGGCCATAGGAGCTTAACAGTGAGGGCCTTGGCTTTCTCTCCCAGTGCGGGAAGGTTGAAGATGATCAGCAAATGAATGATGGAGGTTATATACAAATATTATCCTTCCTTAATGATGCCTACACCTACTTGGTACCTGCACAGAAGCTAATGCCCACACTTATTCATCCATTATAAGGCAGGAGCCCTCCACATCCATTATTGCTGATCTCTACAACACTGAAAAGCAGCTATAATCTTTAATTTACAAATAGAAAATGACTGTGAAGACCAAAGATTCATAGCAGCCTGCACGGTATAAATGCACACTATGTTCAAGCACTTTTCTAAATGCTTTAGCCTCACAACTCATTTGTTCTCACAATAAGCCTATGAAGGAGGTTCTATTATTATTTTCATTCTTTAGATAAGGAAACTGAGCCACAACGTGCTGAAGTCAAAACTCATATTCCAGAGGAGGTCAGCCTGGCTCCTTTTCCTGATATAACACTACCTCTGAAAGAAAGCCAATTAAAGTTAATTTTCATGAGTAGAAGCAGGTGTTAGTTCTAGCAACTGGAACATAATTGCTAACCTCCATCCATAAGAAAATCTGTAGGCGCCTCTGCATTTTCTATCTCTACCCCACCCCCTCCACGGTGCCCCCCCTTTTGAAACCCCTCCAACATGCCCACTCACAGGAACTTGTGAACCGGGGCTGAGCCTGATCCCTTTGACAATGTCATTATCACCACAGTCATGGAAGCTGATAAGTTTTCATTAACATTTTTTTTGGCTGCACTGCACTGCTTGGAGGAAATCTGCATTAGTTCCCCGAATAGGGATTGAACCCTCATAACCTGCAGTAGAAGTGCAAAGTCCTAATCACTGGACAGCCAGGGAAGTCTCCCTTAATTGACTTTTAGTAAAAGTTTTATTCTTACCCTGATTGTGCAGCCTTCAGTTTTTGACAAACACAGTAAAAAGGGATCAGAAATGATCCATAATCAATCTGTTCACAGGGCAAGGATTATAATGGAAATAGACAGTGGTACCAAGTTATTGTTCTTTTAACAGAGACGATGACTAGAACACAAGTGGGTCAACTCTTAAAGAGACACAATCCCTTTCTCTCCCACAAAAAATCTTGGGGAAATAGGAGAAATCACCAACAGAGTCCTATGTGAAAGATGTCATATATAAGGGCAAAATTTGTTATGTTTGCACTGGATAGAAGGAAAGAAGTTGTATTCTTTCTTGATCTGCTCACTTAAGAGAATTGTTCTGAATGTTAGTTTACTTTCACACATTATCAGCAACCTAGTCTCCTCTAAAAAGAACACAGCACTACCGTCTTTCTAATGAAGACCATATCCTTGGTTACTTTCTCATTCTACGTCTGTTAGAACAATGGATTTTTCCCAGATGGGATCATATTTTAATAATGGGTGAATTAATTGAATACAGAATGGGTAAGCATTGCCCCAGAAGGGAAGGGGAAAGCAAATTTTAAGTTTGCAAATGTTGACACAAAGGACAGTCTTGCTTCCCATTTAATTAAGCATATAATTAAAATATTCTGACTGGAAACTACAGCATCTTTGCATTCTGCTGTCATCTGGTTTATTTTCACAGTTGCCCTTCCTACCTAAGCTTCAATTCAGGCTGAAGATTCTGAGTGGTCTGTTTTCTTGTCTTTTAACGTTTTCTTTTCTAACTCTATTGTCTTCTTCAGCAGCCTGTTATTTGCTGAGCAGTTAAAGCTATTTTGTCTTAAATTAACTCCAACCATCTGAGAAGAGAGAGCATGTTCTAAAATGCAAAGCCATGGTGAAGAGTAATGCAGTAGTGATGCGGGACAGATGAAGGGACAGCCAGCAATAACAAATAGGAAAACCAATTTGGATGGAGTAAGAGAAGGCAACACCTGAGCCTTTCACCTAAACACCAGACTCAAGGCATCAGCTCTCCAGGATCTGTTTAACCCCCTTATCAATTTCCTTGTTCCCTTCTGAAACATTCTGACTTCCTTCTAAAGTTTACAATAACTTTAAAATATCCTCATTTTGCTCATGAAGAATCTGAGGCTCAGAAAAGTACTTCTCCCAAGGCTGGCCAATGAGGGGAATAATGCAGAGGTGGAACCCAGATACAGATGATCCTAAAGAAGTGGTCCTATTTCACTCCGCCTCACTGCCTCTCAAATTAAGATGAAAAATCTAATATTCTTTAAGCAATGGAAGACACTCAGTTCAATGATCAAGATTTTGTGTGGCAAAAGGTAATTTCATTTCTGTCCAACTATTAAACTGGCAAAATCGAGAGCCATAACGGAAATGATGTGTGGATTATTTCATTTCTTCTTTGCATTGTGTTTTGTAGATAGATACAGACAGATACACATATACACATGGTTATAGATGATATATGGGACATATAGACAGATACAGAATACAGAACCTCCCAATACATGAGGCTTCGCTGGTGGCTCAAATGGCAAAGAATCTGCCTGCAATGCAGGAGACTTGGGTTTGATCCCTGGGAGGGAATGGCTACTCACTCTAGCATTCCTGCCTGAGAAATCCCATGGACAGAGAGTCTGGTGGACTACAGTCCAAGAATCAGACACAACTGAGCAACTAACGCTTTAACTTTCAATACATTAAAGGATAGCAAATTTCAGCTCTCTTAGCAATATTTTTATTTGAAGTACATTCATCTTTGATATAATGCACACAAGCAGAATGACATGTTATTCATCAACAGCTTGGGAAAGAATAGTGGGGAAAACACACGTCCCCTTTTACAAAGGAGGAGTATGGCTACCCATCTCCTGTCCCTGTGAATCTGGGCAATTAACGTATTTTGGATCTTTGCCTGTCTGATTCCAAGGAAAGCTGTAACTACTTTGCTGTATGGATAGAAGAAAGAAGCCTTGTAACCATAGAATTACTTTGCAAAGTCAGTCCTTGGGACCACGGTGCTATTATCAGTCACCCACAACTTCTGCCTCCAAAATCTCTCCTTTTGACTCCACATCAGAGTGCCCTGAAATTGTTTTAATGTTAAGTTGTCATGGTGACTTTTTCCTTTGTATAAATGAAGGTCAAAGACATTTGAAATAGACAAGACTATAACAGCGTGTGGCCTCAAACTGTATATATTATGTGATGAGCCTTCTAGCTGCTTTGATTGTTACCTGGGATCTAAACTAGACAATGGAGAGTGTTACAACTGTGAATGAAACAACATTTATTTAGACCTTCATCTCCATTTAAAAAATATATATATATATATACACACACACATATATATATGTCTGTGTAGTGCACACATTTGTGTGTGCACAATAGTCAAACCATAGTTTCCAGGCGGCTTCTCACAAGAATGACATCTCAGAGTGGGACACCAGAACTAACCAAAGAGTATTGTTGTATGTTTTTAATAATAAGAAGACAAAATTTTGCAATCACTCTCAGCCCTCAGGATATTTTTTTGCTGGCCAAAAGCCAAGATGGTCTATAATGATCATCTTTCTATTTCCCTCTTCACTTCTTCTCTCTAATCACCTCTTGCCCTTCTAGTCCCAGACCTTCCAAAACAGCTACAGCAAGAATGCTCACTTAGCTGGAGTGAGGACACATCCTTAGAGGATGTGACTACATCATACAGGATGGAAACCAAAAGCAAATACAGTCTGTTAACAAAGACGTCATATTTTTAAAATCCAAACTTTGAGTAATCACAGAGAGAGTCTGAGAACCCTCTGCAACTGAATTAACTATCAAAAAAAAAAAAAAAGATCAGGTCCAATGAGGAATTCACTAACATAGGTAAGATGCAAAACAAGAACAAAGAAGAGAATTCCTAAGATCAGGACTATGGAAGAAAAGCATTTAGATTGGAAGCAGGACAAGGAATTTCTCCTTATCTATACGTGCTTGAGGATTTCATCAGAACCCAGCAGAAAAATATATTTTTAGCTATTGAATGATTATAGAGGTGTTCCTATTTATGCTTAGATGGATGTGAAAATGTTAGTTGCTCAGTCGTGTTCAACTCTTTGCAACGCTATAGACTGTAGCCTGCCATAGGATTCTCCAGGCAATAATACTGGAGTGGGTGGCCATTACCTTCTCCAGGGGATCATCTCAACCCAGGAATTGAACCCAGGTCTCCTGAACTGCAGGCAGATTCTTTACCATCTGAGACACCAGGGAAGTCCATTTATACTTAAGGTAAGTTTAAAGAGTTAATTCTATAATGCAGTATCATTAGGAATTGTTTTGCAGGTATAAGAATCCTCCCTAGGGTTCAACCAAGCATAATCTTAATTTTTCCCCCCACAAGCTGCCTCTAGTTCTCCCAAATCCCTTCCTCCTACTAAATTTAAAATTCAAATTTCTCACACCCACCAAAACTTGCACAATTATTAATTCCACCTCTCCTCACCAACTCCTTCCCTGGGGATTTAGAGCACAGGAATAGGACAAAACTAAGCAAAAACAAGAAAATCTGGTTAGCCCTTCCTTAATCATAGCAGTTTCAATGAATATTATTAAAAACGGTTATAATAAGGGTGACCAGAAAGACCTGATTTATATTTTGCAACATAAATATGATTTTACAAAATTCTGTTTTCCATAGTGGATAAAGGTCACCAGTACCTACAAGAGCCAATGCCTTAAAAAGAATCTTTTAGGTATGTCACTATATTCCCAGGAGCTAGACCAACATCTGGTCTTCAGAAGATGTTTGATTAACATTTGCTGCATAAATTAAAAAACAGCTAACTTTACCTTTCTGATCTTAATTTTCTTAACTGAAAAACACTGAGCGGCTGAGGGCTTTCTAACATTTTGTTTAGCAACTAACCTCATTATGATTCTTTAAAAACCCTTATGCTATGCGTAACGGCTTCCCTGGTGGCTCAGACAGTAAAGAATCCGCCTGCAATGTGGAGACCTGGGTTCGATCCCTGGGTTGGGAAGATCCCTTGGAGAAAGGAACGGCCCTGGTGCTGGGAAAGATCGAAGGCAGGAGCAGAAGGGGATAACAGAGGATGAGATGTTTGGATGGCATCACCGACTCAATGGACTTGAGTTTGAGCAAGCTCCAGGGGTTGGTGATGGACAGGGAGGCCAGGCATGCTGCAGTCCATGGGGGTCACAGAGTCGGACATGACTGAGCGACTGAACTGAATGCTATGCTAAATTCTAATACATAAAATAGAAAAAGTGGAGGATGAAAACAGAAGCCTGAGAACACACCTTCTCATGTACCCCTGCACTCACAGCCCTTCTACAGATTATAAGGATTCCAGTGACAGTGATCCTGAAGGTTTCCTCTTCCCAGTTCTCAAATTCCATGATTCTGTGACATCCAACACAAGACAGAATTTTATCCCCTGAAGCCACAGAGAAATACAACCTTGTTTTATGCAGGAAAGACAGACTTTGATATGAAGCATAAAAAGGATAAAAAGATATCCTTCAACTTGAGACTCCACTCATTCCCTCCCACGTGACATCATGGACCTATAAAGCGAGAGCTGTTGCTACCCAGCCTCAACCTTTCGATAAACCTCAGCCAGGCAGAAAAGGAATCAACCAGGTTCCTGGTTGTACAACTGCTCAAAGGTGATTCTGAGCCTGAGATATTGATAACCGTTGCAATCAAAGCTTCATTTCAGACAAAGTCTCAGCATACCCTCAAGGCTAATGTCAAAAAATAAAATCACCTTATTAAGGAAAGGTCAAAGTGAAGAACTTGGTCCTAAGCTGTGCATGTAAGATGACTGAGGGAGGGGGTGAAGAGGGGAGAGAAACATAAAAGAAATCTACAGTAGAGGAAAAGTGCAAGCCCTTCTTCACTGTGCAAACCAAGATCTGTTTTCTAGAAAGTATCTGTGACATGAGACTGAGGCTCAACAATAAACTTATGTTTCGTATCTGAATAGTAGTATTAATGTGCTGTGCTATGTCACTTCGCTCGTGTCCAACTCTGTGCGACCACTATGGACTGTAGCCCGCAGGCTCCTCTGTCCATGGGGATTCTCCAAACAAGAATACTGAAGTGGGTTGCAGGGCCCTCCTTCAGAGGATCTTCCCGACCCAGGGATCAAACCCTCATCTCTTACATCTCTGCAGTGGCAGGTGGTTTCTTTACCACTAGCATCACTGGGAATTTATTGACCCCTTCTAAGTGCCAGGCACAGTCTTAAGTACCTAAACTCCAGTCATATTTAATTCACATAATTCACATTATGACTCAGCACACATTTTTACCTCCAATGTATAACAAAGAAAATGAAGCTCAGGCTAACTGAGAAACAAGCTCAAGGTCACACAACTAATAAATAGCAAAGTGAAAGTGTACTAGTCACTCGGTCGTGTCCAACTCTTTGCGACCCCATGGACTGAAGCCCGCCAGGCTCCTCTGTCCATGGAATTCCCCAGGCAAGTATAATTGGAGTGGGTAGCCATTTCCCTCTCCAGAAGGTCTTCCTTACCCAGGGATGGAACCCAGGTCTCCTGCATTGCAGGCGGATTCTCTAGCGGAGAATTCCCTAGGTGGATTCCCTATCAGGGAAGCCCAATAAATAGCAAAACCAGGATTCAAACCCAAGCCTACGCAATGTGTAAACTCAGATATCCTCTCCATGCTGGGCCTCTTGTGAACCTAATAACAAAGATGCCCTACAGAACACCAGACTCTGTTCCTGACACCAAACCTCTTGAAATCAGGTAAACTTTCTTACTGACAGCCCTGACCACATCAGTCCTGCCTTAGCCTGCCTCTGATCTTTTGCTGGAAGCCAAGTACAACATCTCAAAATGGCTACAAAGTCAATTCATGTTCTGCCATCTCTCGTTAGTTTCCAGCTTGCTTAGTTTTGTCAAGCAGATAACAATAAAATAAGCAGTCACCGAGAGCTCTTCTATTAATTAGGATTAAAAATGCTACAAATGCTATGCCAATGAGATGCTCATCTGGAAGTTAAAAACATCAGCTCAGCATAGAAGTAGCACAGTGAAGGGAAGGAAAAAATGCAACTCGAGTCCAACTCCTAGTTCTGCCATGGAAAGAAGGATAGATTGGGAAAATCACCTAAATGCTTGAAAACTCAAGTCTTCCTGTCTCCCTAGAGGGACAATACTCCTAGTCTGCATACATTGGGATGGGCAAATGAAATAAAATGAGCCTGTTTCTATGGTGTGTGAATGTCAATGAAGGAGACTACTGTTCTTATACTTGTTGGTTCCTTGACACTAAACCTTCAATTCTGAAAACAGTTCTCAATTCAAACCTCAGCTTTGTTACTTTATAGCTCTATGACTTTGGACAAGTTTACTATCTTATTTAAGTAGTATATGCGGAGTACATCATGCAAAATGCCAGGCTGGATGAAGCACAGGCTGAAATTAAGATTGCTGGGAGAAGTATCAATAACCTCAGATACGCAGATGACACCACTCTTATGGCAGAAAGCAAAGGGGAACTAAAGAGCCTTTTGACGAAAGTGAAAGAGGAGAGTGAAAAAGTTGGCTTAAAATTCAGC
The DNA here is from genome assembly GCA_024291935.2 of Okapia johnstoni. Classification (NCBI taxonomy): domain Eukaryota; kingdom Metazoa; phylum Chordata; class Mammalia; order Artiodactyla; family Giraffidae; genus Okapia; species Okapia johnstoni. The sequence continues at coordinate 7,728,264 of CM044325.1, read as the reverse complement.
ATTCAAAAAACTAAGATCACGGCATTGCGTCCCATTACTTCATGGAAAATGGGAAAACAATGGAAACAATGACAGACTTTATTATCTTGGGCTCCAAATTCACTGCAGATAGTGACCACAGACATGACATTAAAAGATGCTTGCTCCTTGGAAGAAATGAGATACCTGGATGGTGTCACCGACTCGATGGACATGAGTTTGAGCAAGCTCCGGGAGTTGGTGATGGACAGGGAAGCCTGGTGTGCTGCAGTCCATGGGGCCGCAAAGAGTCAGACACGACTGAGCAACTGAACTGAATCTAGATGGCACATTGAAAAGCAGAGACCTTATTTTGTCGACAAAGGTCCATATAGTCAAAGCTATGGTTTTTCCGGTAGTCATGTATGGATGTGAGAGTTGGGCCATAAAGAAAGCTGAGCACCGAAGAATTGATGCTTTTGAACTGTGGTGTTGGAGAAGACTCTTGAGAGTCCCTTGGACTGCAAGGAGATCCTACCAGTCCATCCTAAAGGAGATCAGTCTTGAATATTCATTGGAAGGACTGATGCTGAAGCTGAAACTCCAATACTTTAGCCACCTGATGCAAAGAGCTGGCTCATTTGAAAAGACCCTGATGCTGGGAAAGATTGAAGGCAGGAGGAGAACGGGACAACAGAGGATGAGATGGTTGGATGGCATCACCAACTCGATGGACATGAGTTTGAGCAAACTCTGGGAGTTGGTGATGGACAGGGAAGCCTGGCGTGTTGCAATTCATGGGGTGGCAAAGAGCCAGACACAACTGAGTGATTGAACTGAACTGAACTATTTTGTACCTTGGTTTTCTGAACTATAAAATGATATAACAGTAGCCATTCCACAGAGGGTTGTTGCAAAGGCTGACATAATAATAGGATGACTAGCACTAATAATAATGATAATAGCTTATTAAGTGCATGCTATAATTAGGTATTACAGTTACTTTTAAAACATAATATCAATACATAATACATATTTTATTATTTTTAACATTATCATTATTTATTGTCATGAATTTCTTTCTTAGGAATCATTTTCAAACTGATTCAAGGAAGAAGCTTAATTAAAAAGAAAAAATTTCTGATATTATCTGAGCCCCTGAAATAAACCAAGATTGACACCAGAACTACCTAAACCTTTTAATATTGTGAACTAATAAATACTTTAAGCAGTAAATTGTGTATTTTCTCTCTTAAAACAGAAAGAGTCCAAACTGATAGAGCCGAATTCTGTCAAATAAGCAGTTACCCTCCAATTGTGTAAAATTTATTTCTATTAAAAAAAAAAAAACATAATCCTAACTACCACGGTTTTCCTTTTAGCCAGCGTTGAAATACAGACCCTGTCACTGACATTCACCATCTGGAGAAAAGTCTGGAGCAGATGAGAATGCCAAATGAAGACAGATTCCATGTCAGCATCTGGTCTGAGTCCCACATAAGATGTTAAGAAAATTACAATGTTATGATGTCCAAAAGTGAAAGGAACTTGTAAGGAGTAGTTTCCAAGGGTGTGATGTCTTAGGAGAGAACTATGCAAGCAGAGGCTGCTGCGAAGAGACTCGTGGGTTGAATCCAACTCTAAGGAAAGAATACATACTTGGTCTTCCAATTTAAACAACAGACTGAATTCAAGCAACAGTCTCTACCCACTCCTAAAACCCTATTTAAACAACATTAATTAGATACGTTAAAGACATAGCCCACAAGGACAAATAATGTGAAAGAACAGGCAATGGCAATGAAACTGTGTAAAATTTAGAATCTGTTGAGTGGATACATGAAAGATAACTGATTAAGCAGAATGGGGGGCGGTTATTGAAGAGAGGGGGTAGAACTCAGCCAACAGTAGGAGATGGCAAGAAGCACACCATTTTATACCTCATGATCCTCCAAAAGGCTCAACAATTAGAAAGCCAAGATAATTTTGAAAATAAGGGTAGAGTTAGGATTTTTAAAAAAATAAAAGAAAGAAAATTTAGTTGAAAAGTATTTTAAAAAGTAGTTAGGTCTCAAGATTTTCTCTAATCTAAACATAAAGTTGTAAAGGTAAGGTTTATTCTCTGAAAACACTAAAACATGGTTTGTCTGGACTGACAGAATTCAAGAATGGTTAATTCAGGATTACCATCTGGAAGTAGGGCCATGGAGAGTAAAAGCATCCATACTGAATATTGAGGTCTCAGTCTTTTTTCCTGCATCTGCCTCTTCCTTCCATAACGCTGGAGCCAGCAATATTCCCACTAATCAAGAAACTGGAGGACTTTTTTTGAAGAAACTAACCAGTCAAAAAGAAGAGAACTAAAGATATGGACATAGGAGTTTCCTTAAGGTAATACTTCAGACAGATAGTCCTCTGTTGAAATACAGAGATGCAAAGTCTTATTTATACATACAGAGTTTCCAAGAAGCTTCTGAGCATCTCACTCTAAATATAAGCAAAGAGCCAACAATCTCAAGCTATTAATGGCATGCCTCTAAAATAACTGACAGAAAACAGACAGGAAGAAAGAAAAAGGAGGAAAAACCCTTAGAGAAAGAATGAATAACGGGAAAATTAAACAAACTACAAAACAAAAATCTAGCATTTAAATCATAAGTTTGTAAGAGCAGATAGTGTATTAATGTATCAAGAAAAGAATGGCATGGGGCCTTCCGTAGTGGTCCAGAGGCCGACTCCACGCTGCCAATGCAGGGGGCCCGGGTTCAATCCTTGGTCAGGGAACTAGGTCCCACGTGCTGCAACTAAAGATTCCACACACTGCAACTAAGACCCAGTGCAGGAAATAAATAAATAAATTTTAAAAAATCTTCCCCTTTAAAAAAAGAGAGTGGTAAAAAATCTTAGAACACTTAAAGAATGAAAAAGTCATCTTTGGAAATAAATAGCTGCAGCAGAAATGAAAAGAACTCAACAGAATAACAGAAGCCTTTTGTATGACCACAAGAAAACAAGGGGACAGAAAATAGAAGAAAAGATTCTAAATAATAGAAGACCTACGCACTAGGATTAATGTCAGAATAGTAGGTACTAGAGAAAGAAAGGGGAGAAAGTAGGAGAAGAGTGGGGAGTCATTAAAGGAATAATTAAAGAGAACTGAAGGAAATAAGTTGACAGAATAAATGGGTCATCATATGATCAACATCAGGTCAGTTCAGTCGCTCAGTCATGTCTGACTCTTTGTGACCCCATGAACCACAGCACGCCAGGCCTCCCTGTCCATCACCAGCTCCCGGAGTTTACCCAAACTCATGTCCATTGAGTCGGTGATGCCATCCCACCATCTCATCCTCTGCCATTCCCTTCTCCTCCTGCCCTCAATCTTTCCCAGCATCAGGGTCTTTTCAAATGAGCCAGCTCTTCGCATAAGGTGGCCAAAGTATTGGAGTTTCAGCTTCAGCTTCAGTCCTTCCAATGAATATTCAGGACTGATTTCCTTTAGGATGGACTGGTTGAATCTGCTTGCCGTCCAAGGGACTCTCAAGAGTCTTCTCCAACACCACAGTTCAAAAGCATCAATTCTTCAGCGCTCAGCTTTCTTTATAGTTCACCTCTCACATCCATACATGACTACTGGAAAAACTATAGCCTTAACTAGATGGATCTTTTTTGACAAAGTAATGTCTCTGCTTTTTAATATGCTGTCTAGGTTGGTCATAACTTTCCTTCCAAGGAGTAAGTGTCTTTTAATTTCATGGCTGCAATCAAATGAAAACAGACCCATTCTAAGACATATTGTTATTAAGTTTGAGAACACAGAGAGTAAAGAACATACCCAAAAAGCTTCCAGTGAGGGAAAAATACACTTTTCTGCAAAGATTCTGGAAACAGAATGGCTCTCAATTTCTCAATGCGGCGTGCGTGGTGGCTCAGACCATAAAGAAACTGCCTGCAATGCAGGAGACCAGGGTTCAATCCCTGGGTTGCGAAGATCCCCTGGAGAAGGGAATGGCAACTCACTCCAGTACTCTTGCCTGGAGAATTCCATGGACAGAGGAGCCTGGCAGGCTACCATCCAAGGGGTTGCAGAGTTGGACACAGATTTCTCAGTACAACACTGGAAGCCAAACAAAAACCAGAGTAATGCTTCAGATTCTGAGGAAAAATTAATTTCCAGCCCAGACCTGTACATGTAACCAAATTATCAATTAAGTGTGAGAATATTATGAACACATTTCTAGACATGCAAGATCTCAAAAATTTGCTGCCCAAGTTCTCTTCCTCAAGAAAGTACATGTCACCAAAGTTATAAAGTAAAGCAAGACGAAGGAACATAGGAATTAGTGAAAGAGAGGGCAGAGGAATAATAGGGTAACAGTAAAAACAGATTCCTAATGCCATGTGCATACTTAGTTGATCAGTTGTGTCCCATTCTCTGTGACCCCACGGACAGTAGCCCGCCAGGCTTCTCTGTCCATGCAATTTCCCAGGCAAGAATACTGGAGCAGGTTGCCGTTTTCTCCTCTGGGGGATCTTCCCAACCCAGGAATCTAATCCGTGTCTCCTTTATCTCCTGCGATGGCAGGCAGATATTTTACCACTGCACCATCTGGGAAGCTGCCCTAAGGCAACAGCTGAGGAGCAAACCGGTCAAAAGGTTTTAGGAAAATTATGTCAAGGAAGAAAACTAAAACTAATTCTTAATGTATCTGACCATATTCAAGGGAAATTTACCCAATGGAAGAAGAGTGTAGGGGTGACTTAACTACTGAGTCACAGAGAAACAAGCCAACTATGGAACAACATAAGCCAAAAACAATAATTACTAAGTCCAAGGAAAAAAATGTTGTGTAGGAAAGGAAACGAAATCATGTACATGCCATGGCTCAGCTACGAATAATGTGTTCAAAATTGTGTACAGAGTGGGTCGTGACCCAAGTACAGTTCTCAGGGTGGCGTGGGGAGGGTAAGAGATGAGGTGTGTGTCTACATATGAGGTGGCAATGGGCAAAGACAGCTAAATCTTCATCTTCCATGGTGGAAAACTGATAGATTGTGCTTAAAAGTGGACTATCCAGGAACAGCAATAAAAGCCCACTTTCAAAATATATGATTCAAAAGAATCAGCCAGAAGAGTTGAAACTGGTTGCTTCTGTAGAATAGGAGACACAAGAAGGGTTGTTTTCATAACAAGAATTGTTAGGTACATTGTAAATTTGCCTCATTAAAACATGTACAAATATAATTCTGATTTTTTTTTAAAAAAGGAAATAGACAAAATAGACCGTGAAGGGCACTTGCTCATATACTAAATGAAGAAAGCACGCGTCTAGAAGACTATCAGTTCAAGTGACAAAATTGAGATACCACTAGGGCAGATCTAGCATACAGATGAAGATCTATAGTTAAAGACTTGCCTTTATTCAATAAACATTTACTGTGCTCCTCAGGTGTCTCTTCTCCTCTTACCACAATCCTTCTGCTCCCTCCTCATCACCATCACAACAAAAAAATCATTAAGCAATTACTCTGTGCCTTATGGGTTTCCCTGGTGGCTCAGTGGCAAAGAATCCACCAGCCCAGCAGGAGACATGGATTTGATCCCTGCGACTGGAAGATCCCCTGCAGAAGGAAATGGCAACCCACTCCAGGATTCTTGCCTGAAAAATCCCATGGACAGAGGAGCCTGGCAGGCTGCAGTCCATGGGGTGACAAAGAGTCGGACATGACTGAGTGACTGAGGACACACATGCTGTGCCATATACCATGTCAAAGACTACACAAATCATGCCATTTAATCCTCATAATAATTGCATAACAAGATATTTTATTACTTCCATTTCACAGATAAGAAAACTGGGGCACAGAGAACTTCACCTGACCAATGTTGCGCATCTCCTAAGTGACAAGCCAGCTCTCACCATTAAGTGACCACGCAGTTTTATTCCAGAGCCTGGGCTCTTAACCACTAGCTAAACTACTGAGCACAAAAAAGATATTCAATAAATTATTATTGAATGAAACTCAGACAAGTGCATATCGTGAAACAGGAACCAGGAATACAAAGATGAAAAAGAATTTAGTCCCTGAAATCAGGGAGTTTGTAGTCTGGTGGCTTGAAAGTGTAACTCTGAAACCAACTATTGGATGTGAACTTGGTCATAATGGGTTAACTTTAATTGCGACAGCCATCTCATTCTCAGCTATGACGTGGCTGTTTGGAGTCACAATACACAAAGTCTATACTTTGTCAGAGCGGTCATCTACTCCTCCATTTTGCACGTAGGGAAATTGAGGCCAAGAACTTTTATAACCTTCTCCAAGATCAAACAGAGGCCAAATCAAGATTAGAATCATGCCCCTTGGCTCCCATTCGGGTGCTCACTTTTACTAAGTCAAAACCTACATAAGTAGTGACTCGTAGCTATTAACATTTGCCTCTTGCACCCACAGAGTAAGTGGTACCACTGCGAGCCACTAACCAAAGAAACCCACTGGAAAAGAGTAGGAGGAATGCATCTGAGCAGGTGACATTCCAAGGACATTTCTGAATAAACAATGAACCTTTAAAGTAATGGAGGCCATATTTATTCTGCTGCTCAAATTGATTGCTTGGATATGGTTTACGATATTAAAATATTTATAAATATATTTAATTTTCACCCATCTCTACCAGGAACGATAATGTAAACTTTAATCAGCATTTTCCTTAACACTTGAAAAGCAATTATAAGACTATATTAACATTCATCTTACATGGCTTCTTAAAAAGGCTGAATTGTTTAGCATGGCTTGGCTGTTAAATCATTAAGCAAGCACACTGTGCGATATCATAAACAGGACTGATCTGAATTCAATATTTTCTTATCTAAATCATGTTCCCAGAGGTGGATTAAATAAATTACCTAATTATCATGCAAGAGTCAGATACAATTCCCTGATCAATCTGTCATCTTGATGAAACTACAATATCACTACACTTGTAGAGTCAGTCATCAAGTACTTCAAATGAAATAAACTTATCTTCAGCAAATACAACATTTTTACTTACTCAAGACATTTTCAACCATACAATAAGAGAAGTAACAAGATATGTGGGAAGAGTCAAAGAACTAAACTTTTAACACAATAAATGGTAGTTAAATAATAGAACCTCATAAAATTCTGGAGAGATCTTCATTACTCCTATTCTGAAATTTACAGAAAGGATTTCATGCTACCTTCTTTCTGTCAATTATTATAAATGACTGAGCTTTCTTTTAGGATCTTATTGACTGTCCAAGCAGGAGGCTCTACTTAAGGGATTAAATACCAGATTCTTCCCAGGCATCCAGGCAAAAAATATGTCTTTTTCATCTTTAACTCATTCTGTCTATCCACTTGCCATTCTTAGTTGATTTCACCTTTCAAATACCTTCCATTTTCCACAGCCATTTCCTTAGTCCAAGCCTTCATTACTTCTAACTTAGTATCACCCATTCATTTCAACAAGTCTTCATCCAATCTTGTCTCATATTATCTAATTCATATTTTATATTATATCCACAAAGAAATACCTAGTGTTTCCCAGAGTCTAAATTCTTCAGGCTGGCATTCAAAGCCTTCTCCCATTTGTGCTCTTTCTACCAAGCTGACTTCCTTCCCATTAACCAACTCATCCCCACCCTACCCGTACTCCCTGACCACACACACATTAGAATAGAAGCTTTGTGGTCAAGATTTAGGGCTGTTTTGTTCTCCTCAACAGCAGTTCCCAACCTTTTTGGCACCAGGAACCAAGTTTCACGGAAGACAATTTTTCTATGGATTGGGAAGCTGGATAGGGGGTATGGTTTGGGGATGATTCAAGTGCATTACATTTGTTGTACACTTTATTTCTATTATTATTACATCAGCTCCACCTCATATCATCAGGCATTAGATCCTGGAGGTTGGGGACTCCTGCTCTACAGAATCTCCAATGCCTAAACACAATGTGTGTGTGTCTGACCCTTTGCAATCCTATGGACTATATCCTGCAAGGCTCCTCTGTCCATGAGATTCTCCAGGCAAGAATCCTGGAGTGGGTTGCCATACCCTCCTCCAGGGTATCTTCCTGACCCAGGAATCAAACCCGCGTCTCTTCTGTCTCCTACATTGGTGTGTGGGTTCTTTACCTCTAGCACCACCTGGGTAGTCCTGCCTAAACACAATGCCTCGCACTTAGCACATGCTCAGTAAACATTTGTTGAACATAGGAATGAGTCTGGCCTACTCTCCTTTTATACTAAATAAATCATTGTACAATTACACTCAGCTTTGAAAGTTCTGGGATCCAATTACATTGATCCAAAAATTCCCAGCAATCTTTCAAACTTCTCTTCAAAAATGCCTCCTCTAAGAAGTATTACATTACTTTGCCAACAAAGGTCCATATAGTCAAAGCTATGGTTTTTCCAGTAGTCATGTATGGATGTGAGAGTTGGGCCATAAAGACAGCTGAGCAGCGAAGAATTGATGCTTTTGAACTGTGGTGTTGCAGAAGACTCTTGAGAGTCCCTTGGACGGCAAGCAGATCCAATCAGTCAATCCTAAAGGAAACCAGTCCTGAATATTCATTGGAAGGACTGATGCTGAAGCTGAAACTCCAATATTTTGGCCACCTGATGCAAAGAACTGACTTATTAGAAAAGCCCCTGATGCTTGGAAAGATTGAAGGTGGGAGGAGAAGGGGACGACAGAGGATGAGATGGTTGGATGACATCACCAATTCAATGGACATGAGTTTAAGAAAGCTCAAGGAGTTGGTGATAGACAGGGAAGCCCGGCGTGCTGCAGTCCATGGGGTCACAAAGAGTTGGTCATGACTGAGTGACTGAACTGAACTGAAGAAGTATTGCTGACACCCTTAGTATCTCGTTTGTTCCCAAAGGACCTTATTATCTCTTTCTTATTGCACTTTTTATTGTATTAAAATATGCAAAAAAATAAATTTTCCACTTTCACCATTTTGAGTATATACTTCAATAGCATTAAATACATTCACATTATTGTTCAACCATCACAATTATCATCTCCAGAACTTTTTAATTATCCCAAACTGACACTCTGTACTCAAACAATAAGTTCTCATTTCCCCCTTCTCCACTCCTTGGCAACCACCATTTTACTTACTTTCTGTCTCTATGAATTTGACTATTCTAGGTACTTCATATCACTGGAATCACATTTGTCCTTTGTGTCTGGCTTATTTCACTTAGCATAAATCTTCAAAGTTCATTCATGTCACTGCGTGTCAAAATTTCATTCCTTAAGAATGGATAATATTCTATTGTATATGTGTAAAGACACACACACACACACACACACACCCCCACTACATTGTTTATCCATTCATCCATCAATAAACATTTGAGTTGTTTCCTCCTTTTGGTTATGGAATTCAAAAGATTCTTCCTTTTGAATAAGGCTGCTATGAATATGGGTGTGCAAATACCTGTTTGAGTCTCTGCTTTTAACTATTTTGAGTACTGAAATACCCAGAAGTAGAATTTCTGGATTATATGGTGATTCTTTAATTTTAGGGGGGACCACCATAATATTTTCCACAGCAGCTGAACCATTTTACACTCTTACGAGCAATGCATAATCCTCCACCTCATCACTAACAGTTGCATTTTCTGGTTTTGTTTGTTTTGATAACAGCCATTCTAATAGGCATGAAATGTTATCTCATTATGGTTTTCATTTGCATTTCTCTAAAGATTAATGACACTGAGAATCCTTTCATGTGCTTATTGGCCATCTGTATGTCTGCTTTGGAGAAATGTCTACCAAAGTTCTTTGTCCATTTTTCAGTTGGGTTGTTTTCTTACTGTTGAATTATAGGAGTTCTTCCTGTATTCTAGCTATTAATCCCTTATAAAACATATTATCTGCTAATATTTCTCCCATTACATGGATTGCCTTTTCACTCTGTTGATGGTGTCCTTTGATGCACAAAATTTTTAATTTTGATAAAGTTCAATTTTTTATTCTGTTGCCTTTGTTTTGTGGTGTCACATCCAAGAAATTATTACAAAACTCAATGTCATGAACATTTTCCCCCATTTTTTTAAGAGTTTACTATTCTGTGGTCTTCCATTTAGATTGTTGATCCATTCTGAGTGTAATTTTGTATATGGTATAAGGTAAGAGTTCAACTCCATCCTTTTGCATGTGGATATCCAGGGTTCCAAGCACCATTTGTTGCAAAGACTCCTCTCCCCATCGGATGGCTTTGGCACCCTTATCTAAAATCATTTGACCACATTCATCAAAGTTTATTTCTGGGTTTTCTATTTTATTCCTTTGTTCTATATGCCTACTCTTGTGCTAGTACCACAATGTTTAGATTAGTTTTAAATTTAAGTTTTTAAATCAAGAGTTACGAATCCTCCAACTCTGTTCATTATCAAGACAGTTTTGGCAATTTGGGGTTCCTTGAGATTTCCTATGAGTTTTGAATGGATTTTTCTATTTCTGAGGAAAAAAATGTAGATAGGAGTTTTACACAAATCGCACAAAATTTTTAGAGTGCTTTGACTGGAATTGAGATCTAAACAATATTAAGTCTTTCAAATCATGAACACAAGATGTCTCTCAAATTATTTATTCCTTCCCTAATTTCCTTTAGTGACATTTTGTAGTTTTCATTGTACAAGCCTCCTCCATTAAGTTTACTTACAAGTATTTTCTTTAATGTCATTGTAAATGAAACTGTTCTCTTCATTTCCTTTGGGGGATTGTTCACTGTTACTTGTATAGGAATGTAACTGATTTCTGTGAGCTTTGTATCCTTCAACTGTTGAAGTAATTTATTGATTCTAACAGTTCTTTGTGGACTATTTAGAATAATTCTGCACTTTTAAAATTTCTTATAATATGTTTTGTTTACGTGTCTGCCTATCCCTTTCAGACTGTAAATTACTTGAGGGCACAAGCCTCCTCTCTTTACAGCCCCTAGCCTACTGTTTTGTATATGGAAGTGAAAGTGTTAGTCGTTCAGTTGTGTCCAACTCTTAGCAATCCCACGGACTGTATCCTCTGTCCATGGAATTTTCCAGGCAAGAATACTGCAGTGGGTAGCCATTTCCTTCTCAAACCCAGGTCTTCTGCACTGCAAGCAAATTCTGTACTGTCTGAGCCACCGGGGAAGCCCCATTTTGTGTATACATGATATAAGTAATTTAAACAAATAAATCAGCATCTGTTTTAAAGGAATATCTATGGTCCTGAATTATGGCAATATTCTGAGAAGGAATATTCCTGTGACTGACCAACAGGAGGTGTCTTGGTCCTTTTGTCCTACAAACCCTCTGGTCTCCTTATGACATGTTTCAGAGTCAGAGGATGGGGAGGAGAAAGAGTAACACTAATATTTATTGAACACCGTCTCTCTGCCAAATACAATGCTCATTTCATACTCATTACTGTTTTGAAGCCGGTATTGCCCTACTCATTTATCCAATAAGACTTCAGAGTTTTAGAGAAGTTAATTGAGATTATATATCGAGGAAGTAGAGAAGCCAGAATTTTATAGGGAAATTATTAGGCAAGAAGAAACTTTGGGATTTGAAAGGTATAGAGAAGACAGCAGCAGCAGCAGAGAAGACAGCAAATTAGGACTATAGATCTTGACCACAGAGTCTTTGAGGAGAAAAAGTTAGCCTCATTGAGACTACAAACATGATTCTGAGTTGGAAATAGGAACGGAATCTGGCATGTGTTTGGGGGTTTCTGACAGTACAAAATCAATTCATATCATTATATTATACTGGGCCTAGGTATGAAGTATTCATAGTAGAGCTGAGGTTGTATCACCCTGTGCACTGAGGTAGGAGCTGAGAAACACCCCCTGAAAACCCATGTCAAACTAAATGGTGAATAAAAGTCACTCAGAATTTCTACAATAGCAAGGATTCTGGTTATTCTGCACCTATGGAGCCCTAGAAGTTATGAGTCAATATATTCGAATCTCTGGTGTATCTGACTTTGAGGATAGTTTTTACTTCATCTTACAGAGTTAAGACTCATTATTTCCTAGAAATGTATGCTTTGCATCAAGATACTTTATCCTCAAGATACTTCTAACATGGCCAGAATTAATTATACCATATCATGTATTACTGAACCTTGCAAAACTATTTTATTACTCTCCCAAAGGTATTTGCCTTTTTTCTCTCTCTGCCTATGTTTCTTTTCTTTCTTTTTTGCCTAGAAGAAAGAACTAGATAAAATAATTCATTTTATAGTACTCTGCTATTATGGTATTTAGTAAATACTAAATAAAATGCTTATAATTGCCAAATACGGACAACAGCTGCTACTATGGATCATAAATGTCCTCTATGAAAAGGTTTTTATTAGATCTGTTTGATGCTGAGATGACATTGCTGTTTCTTGGTTTTGTGTTTGTCTTTTTTCAGTCATAAAGTGAATAATCACAGAAGAGAACTAACAGACAATAACATATTCTGAAAACCACTGGCTACTGCTTGGTCTTGTTTCTTCTATATTCAATATCACACTTGCAATTTGTGTATTTTTAAAATTCATTTTCAAGGTCATATTTTCCTTCAAAAATTTATCAGGAATGGGCAGCATGTGTGTGTATGTCCATGCCCAGGTGCAGATGGAGAATAAGTAGGGGTTAAATAGTTGATCTATGTCCAGATATAAACTAGGAGAACTGCTGTCTATGACATTAGGTGTATACATACAATAAATTTCAGTAAACATCATTATGTCCCAATCTGTCAATTACGGTAGTCTTTACATCCAAAGCTGGACTCTCAACTGCAGGCCTCAGGAAAATCAAGTTCTAATTTGGAATAAAACCATTTTGATCATTCTGTCAATTTTCTAAGTTTCCCCTTCCCTCAAACTACTTATTTATCTCTGATGTCGTTAAAACCCTGACATTTAAAAGGCTAATTCTGCACAAGAACTTTACTCATTTTACTACAAATGACTCTTGCTATGACAAACGACTGGGGAGAATTTACAAAGGAGTTTCCTATACAAAAATAATCCTGATTTTCATAAGAGAAACTGCATTTTTACTGTCTTGTCAGCTCTAGAGCTCCTAAAACACCTCCAGAAGGTCTGAGCTTTCCTTTGCCTTTCACATCAATGAGATAATTGTTAGTGACAATTTGGATCACAGAAGGTAGAGGGCTGATGGGGCTCCCCAGGTGGCTCAGTGGTAAAGAATCGACCTGCAATGCAGGAGACGCGGGTTCAGTCTCCCGGTCAGGAAGATCCCCTGGAGAAGGAAATGGCAACAACCCACATCAGTATTCTTGCCTGGAAAATCTCATGGACAGAGGAGCCTGGCAGGCTACAGTCCAGGGGTCGCAAAAGAATCGGACACGACTTAGCAAGTAAACAACAAGATGGCTGATGGAAGAGTTAGAAAAGATAGAGCATGTTTTTCCAAACCTAGGCGGAGGATATGGCTGATCTTTAGAAACCTCTGCGGAAGCTCTGTCCTAGAATCCACAGAACCCTAAAAGGAGAGTTGGGCAGAAACTGACTTCTCAGCAACCCCCTTCACTTACTTCAACAGAGCAGCACTCTCACTTTGAATAACAAAAAAGGACAGCGTAGAGATGCTGATGCCACTGCGAGAGGTGCTGGGGAGCTCGGTTTGAGCCTCTCCTTCCTTTGGATTCCAGCTTCAGAGGGAGGAAAGCAGTTCCCTGGCGTTAGGAAAACTTTGTTTCATAGCACTAAAGTCTACAGGGGAGCAAAGCGAAGGAGTGGATGTGAAGACCGTGGCCACAGAGGAAGAGGCTCACTGATCTGCCGAGCTCTCTGTCCATGAAGGGAGCAGTCAGCAAAGCAGTGAGTTGGCTCTTAGCTGCCTCAACTTTCATCTCAGGAGCCAGGACTCACAGAGGAGAAGGCTGTGAATCTCTTTTGGGTTTGTTCTGTCAGTCCTGACACTTCGACTGTTCTTCCTGATCGGGAACCAAGAACAGGCACTCAGAACTGAAAATACGAAAAGAAAGACAAGGAGGATGGCTTAGTTGGTTTGCAGGCAGTGCTGCTAATGCTAAAGTTACGGACTTGATTATGGCAAAGAAAAACAGTATCTTAATATATGGAGAAGCCAGCATTGCATATCATGGAATCTGGCAAAGAATTACAATGTGAGGCAGAGAGCAAAATGAATTAATGGGAATTGATCACTGAAAAATTCACTTTCTTCTTTTGAAAACAGAAATGGGTAGTGAGTGACCTCATTTACACATATTTGCAATCAACGCTATCAAAAGGGAAGAGATGGACTAGCATACATGTCAAAACAAAAAGCATCTGAGCATTCACAATAAATGAACTATATCTAAACACTTAACAGTGACCTTGACATCCTCAAATCAACATGCTCACTTGTCATTTCTATGTGTTGTTCTTTCCTCCAAGTCATTTTGTTTTATTTTTCTTTTTTTGCATTAAGCTATGAGGCTTGTTGTCTAAAAAAATGTTCATTACAGAACAGATCCATGATCAAGAAGGTCTAAACCTGTGAGAGCTACCATTTCCTGCTTGCAGCAGGATACCCAGCCTTCCAGGGCTCCTAGTCTTTTAATTGTGAGATATCCATGGCAGCAATAACTAGACATATGAGGACTTCATGCAGATGTGGTCAGATTGAAAAGGATTTACCCTGTGGCTCAATCTGGACTGAGACCCAGCAGAAACTTGCTAGTCCTAACTCTGCCAGGAACTGGCAAGGTATTCTCCTCCCTAAACTTCAAAGTCTCCATTTTCAAAATAGGCAACATTAGCATAGATGATTTCCAAATTCTATATCAAAGACCCATAGAGCTTTCAAAGCAACAACGGATTACCATTGTGACTGAATAAGAGCTCACGTACTAGTGGTGCTGGAAGCCAAACTCTGATAGCAGGTGTTTGCAGCAAGGTAAGGATTTATTTGCAGGACACCAAGCAAGGGAGTGGGAGAGAAATCTCAGATCCACTCTAACTTAGCATTTGAGTCGTGGGGTTTTTTTAGAGGGGAAGAACAAAGAGACAGGGATTAATCATCAGCTAGTGACATTTCTGTGACATTTCTTAATCATAGTTTCAGGAGTCAGACTGTCTCTGGTTTATGATTCTCAGGCCAGGTGGTCTGTGGCTCAGGGATCTGTGAGCTCCTCTTGCCCCAGAAAAACAACCTGGGTTTGTATATTAATGATGATATCTACAACAGCAACTTTAGTACATTAACGATGCTATCAATGATAGTTATCTTTATCATCTGATGGATTTAGCTGTAGTTAGCATAGCATTGAAGTCAGACAGAACAAAGAAAAGGAATCAAGGTTTGGGAACAAAGATTAATCATAAACTCAGTAAGGGAATTCAGTTTTAGGAGGATTCGGTTTCATTATTGTTGATAATGTCAACCAATCATAAAATATTAATTTAAAAAACACCTTAAAATTCTGCGAAGACAAAGGGTAATGCTAAATTGACATAAACTCCTTCTATTCCGAAAGCCCTCCAGCCCAGGTAATTTGAAATAATTGTCCTGATACAAGAAATTCAATGTCAAGAATACTTCTGCCTTTGTACTGTGTCAAATTTAAACGGTTTTAATGCATTTGTATTGGATTCTCTGCTCCTGTGGCCTCTGGTGCAGGTACAAGTCGGGTATTGATTGAGGCTTTCTGAAAAGGAAAAGGAGAAAAAAGACAAGAGTTTTGTTCTCCCCTCAACTGCCACGAGTCATGCTCTCACGTTCCTTGCCTGCCTTCCTCGCTCTGTGGTCCAGGTGCAGATCAGGCATTTGCATCTGTGCAGGCATCATTCTCGTTTTCTCAGCTCGAGATTTCTGAAAAATGCTATTTGCAAAAAAGGGTGGGGGGAACCTACATTGTTAGACATGTTCTGATCCCAGACTGAAAGCATGCCTAACCAGTGAAGGGACTGGGTGTGATTTAGTGTAATGCCAGCAGCAAAAACAGAACTGTAAATTATTTTTTTCCAACTTGTTCTCTGAGGCTCAAATTGCTGTTTTGCTGTCTGCATCTTTAATGATGGTTGACACATCCCCTAGGAAGGAAAATACTGATCTCCTCTATCTTGATTTAAAGATCAGTTGAACTGATTTTATATTATATTATACACACACACACACATAGAGAGAGAGAGAGAGAGAGCAAGCAAGCGCAGCCACCAAAGTCAATAAAGGCAAGATAGAAGAAGCGTGGGAAAGAGTAATCAGGGATCAATGTACCATAAGTGGAAAATCATTTCCATGTATAAACAATTCCTTTATCTTAGTTCTTATTTAACCTGCTTCGGATTTAAACAATAAAGAATTCTAGTACTTCTGGCAGGGTTTTTTGGTCTTGTTTTGTTAAAGAACAGAGCAGACCTATGTGTTTGTAGTAATACAAGAGGATAAGTTTTTGATAAGCCAATATGATACTTTAAACTGAACAGATAAAGCAACAAATGTAGCCAAGATGTTTGCCAATTAGCCCAGGGTAGCTGAAGTCCTGAGACTTTAAATAGCATTTAATGGTTAATCTTTCAATTCACAGATGAATCACCTGACCAATTCAAGGTCACGAGTCAGGGAAAAGTAACAGAGTTGGGGGTTAAGAAAGTCTTCCAAGAAAAAGATAACAGCTGAGAACTGAAAAATGGATAGAAACTAATCAGAGAAGGAGAAGGGCAGAGATGTAGAAACACTAAATATCATGGATTGTTCATAAAGAAAGATAGAAGATGCTGCTCATCAAACCGGTGGGTGAGAAAAGCTTTGAGGAAGAAAAAACATGTTTCACCACAGAATTCTGCACCAAATGATGACCAAAGGCTGAACAATGAATCAAGTCTTCACAATAAGTTTAATATTAATAAAAGTATAACCCTCCACATGCATTCCAAAAGAATTCTTTTTTTTATCCTAAACACTTCTACTGGGTGGGGTAGATAGAGATCCACAGCAACAAATGTTCTAGGAGGTGGTAAATGCTGCTGCATGAACAGATAGAGAACCATCTGGGGTTGAAGAAGGTAAGCATCCCGCTCTTTCTTCTTTGCTCTAATCAGATCCTTCCCCAAATGATATGTTATGGTCAGTTCCTCATAAGAAAAGCCAAAGAGATCAAGAAAAGTAGAGCACCAAGAAAAGTGACGGGGACCGCTGTAAACTTGAACCAGGAAATAAAATAAATCTGTTGGTGATGGTGCATGTACACACAGAAGGTCTCAGCTCCAGGCCCGCTTTATTTCAGGGGCAGCAAACAGGTTTCAACTCGTTGCATGACAAGCATGGTCAATGGGTATAACTTCCTAGAGTGATGTGATGTGCGTGCCGAAGAAAGTGAAAGTCGCTCAGTCATGTCTGACTCTTTGCGACCCCATGGACTATACAGTCCATGGAATTCTCCAGGCCGGAATACTGGAGTGAGTAGCCTTTCCCTTCTCCAGGGGATCTTCCTAACCCAGGGATCGAACCTAGATCTCCCTCATTGCAGGCGGATTCTTTACCAGCTGAGCCACAAGGGAAGCCCAAGAATACTGGAGTCGGTAGCCTATCCCTTCTCCAGTGAATCTTCCCGACCCAGAAATCGAAGCGGGGTCTCCTGAATTGCAGGCAGGTTCTTTACCAACTGAGCTTTCAGGGAAGCCCAAGGGTGCAGAAATTATATGCAGACTCAGCCAAGAAATCAATTAGCAGTTATGGTCACAGCCACGGTGCAGGAGTGGGCAGGAGTGGTAGTACTTATCAAGGTGCTGGCCATTCCTGCCCGAAGAGCAGCATACTTTGACAAGCAGAAATTCAATTCTGGGCCTTGGGCTCACCTTCACGTAGCATAGTGGCCTCTCCCTAAGAACTCAGGTAAATCCTTTTGGAAAGTAGCCAGACCAAAAATGAGACCATAAAGCCACCTTAATGAGCACCAGTGAGGCTGCAGGCGAATAGTAAACTCTGCTGCTCTCCTTCAGCACCCTTCAAATGAATTAGAAGGAGCATGTCTGAGCTGGTGCCACATGTAAATTGCCTTTCTGCAGACAGTAGGGACTGAATTCTAATGAGTCTTTCTGGTCCCTAGGAATGTACACAGAGAAACAGAACTTTAAAAGGTAAAGAATGTAACCCCTGAATAAGACAGGTAAGAGAAGGTCAGCCCTTTGGTATCATCACAGTCCCCCTCTTCAAGGCCCTTTCTCCCCAGGTTTTGACTCAGAGGCATCCACAGAGTTCAGATGGACTCATCTTCATGAGTCATGGGAAGAAAACATCGTGAAATGGCCCTATGACTAGTGGGGTCTCGGGGCAGCGGACGTTAAGAAGACGTTAAGTTTTTGTTCTTCTTGTCATAATTAGGCCTGTTTGGCATGGCAGAATGAGTCAGAAAAGCAGGTTTGAATCCCAGTTTTTGCCAGATAAGATCATAGACAAATTATTTAATCGTATTAGAAACTAAAGCCCAGAGAGCCCTGGGCTTAGTTGTTTTAAGGATTAAATGATGAAAAGAAATTATTTTTGCTTCGTTTTAAAGTAATACATGGTGACTGCAAAAAAATTATCAGAAAACAGAAAGATATTTTAAAAGAGAGAAATAAATCATTTATAAACCTACAACCTACAAATAACAACAATGACCATTTCATTGTATAACATTTATCGAAAAGGAATAGAAGCACTTAGTATACACACCCACATACACACGTGTACAAGGAACAGTAAGCCTTTCTTTTGCCCCCAGAGCCCGGGGTGGTCAGAACTCAAAGTTACCATGCAGAAATAAATGTCACCAGTTGCTTCTTTAGCCTTCTAAAATTTTACTATGCAAGTATAAGCAGTATACATAAATTCATACATTTTATACGTCATTTAAATGTATTTTAAAGCATGTTTTAACGTTGGCAGATGCACCATGTGTCTGTAGGATAATCTTTTTATTGATGAGCCCTATTCTAATAAGACAGAGAGATTGGAGGACATTATTGGCCTCCAGAATCCCTATTATGCTACCAGAAATACAGAATCTTCTCAGATGGTATATGCCCAAATAGATGCCCATTATTATTAGATGAGCCTTGGCCCCATATCACCAGCTAGTATTTTATTTAGCTTTTTCATATGTTTTGTCACATTCTGTACATTCTAGGGAAGTCAAGCAGCTTTCTCCTTGGCTTCTCTCCTCCAGAATCAGGCACTGGTTTGGCCTTCCTGGATCTTAGCACTTAGATATTAAAAGGATTACACAAAACAAGTATAAGTAAGAAAGTCAAGAGCTGAAACAGATGGGCCATTCTCTATCCTGGTCTACTGAAGAAAATGTTAAACTACCCAACTACAGGAAACTTATGAATGAGCAGAAAGGAAGTCATATTTGTGTTTTACATAAAACTATTGTTTCTCCACTTAAAATTTTCTCCTAAACTTCATGTTCAATCACATATCCCTGAGAATACCTTTTTATTCCTTTATTTTCAACTTGCTTATCTTTGAGTGGAGGAGGAGAAGTGGGAAGTGATGTCTTGAGCTCCCTCTAGAAGTTAACCAGGGTGACAACTTATTTTGTTATCTGTTCCAACTCTCTCTATGACTATTGTGGAAACCCATTCAATCACAGATGAGTTAGAATAGAATCATGTTAGAGTAGAATCACGCTGTCAAATAGAATTAATTATCCAGTGAAGTTATAATCATCCACAAGAGGCTACCTAATTAGGAATAAATAATTAAGTTCAGTGTCATTTCCTTTACACTGACCCTGACATGACTCTTAGGATAATGAAGTCTTAGAAGTCAGCGATAGCTCTGACCATTTAGGTCATGTGATCATTTACCCAACTGACACAGTTATTATACAGGGCTTCCCTGGTGGTCCGGTGGTTAAGAACCTGCCTGCCAGTGCAGTGGACACAGGTTTGAACCCTGGTCTGGGAAAATTAAACATGCTGTGGGGCAACTAAGCCCATGACCCACAACTACACAAGCCCACAAGCTCCAGAGCCCATTTTCTGTAACAGGAGAAGCCATCACTATGAGAAGCCCACACACCACAACTAGAAAGTATCCCCTGCTCTGCACAACTAGAGAAAGCCCAAGTGAGGCAAAGAAGACCCAAAGCGCCCAAAAATAAATAAGTTAAATAAAGAAAGTTACCTACACACATTAGCCATCCATTCATGAAAAGCAGTTTTAAATGGTCAACTATGCAGTCAGTGAAGCTGGGCAGAGTTGCCTCTTACCTGGACATTGGGTACTGAAGTTATATCAGACAACGAATACACATAAGTAAACATGATCTTGGAAAGTCCACAAATTGCCAATAAATTATAGAAAACTTTTTGTATATAATCCTATAAATAATTGTCATCTAAAGTTCTGACCTTCAGCCACTATTTTGGTTTTTTGCTTGTTGTATTTTTGTAGCCCTCAAAAATGTCACCAATTGGTCAACGGGGGGGGTTTCATAACTTTGAATGATTAAATAACACTTTCCCATAGAATTAACTCCTTTGGACCTGTTTGCCTACAATATATGCATATTGAA
Source organism: Okapia johnstoni (assembly GCA_024291935.2). Classification (NCBI taxonomy): domain Eukaryota; kingdom Metazoa; phylum Chordata; class Mammalia; order Artiodactyla; family Giraffidae; genus Okapia; species Okapia johnstoni. The sequence continues at coordinate 7,707,748 of CM044325.1, read as the reverse complement.
TTGAATGAAGTATACAACCCCTAATCCTATTTAACTTGACATTAAATCAATGAAGATTTTTAAATAGAATTGTATGAATTTTAGTTGCAATGACAGCCTGAAGGGAAAAGGTATTTAAAGGTTTAGTTTAGAGACATTTATGGGTTCATATTCTCTGATTCAGCACTTTAAAGTCAAATGAAAACTACCACTTTTTTGAATAATAACATAAATATCTGCTTTTTATTCAATTCCTATTGTCAAATAAGCACTTTGTAAAGCCCTTAAGCAGTCTTTCAAGATTAGGCTTTAATACCTCCATTTTCTAGTTGGACTTGGAAATATTAACTAACTTCAAAGTTTTGAAACAAATACAGACCACAATTTGAGACCAGAGAGCGAAACTCTGTGTTCTTCCCATCAGTCTAAAGAAAGTCTCTCCTTTGAAAATGTGATTTGAATTTCCTAAACCTGATAAAAAAAACTTCTGTTTCAACAAAGGTCTCACTAGTCAGAGAGTAAATCAGCATATGATTTATCCTAGTACATGAATTCATCTATGAAGAAGTATGTCTCCCTTTTGCTGGCACTTTCTGGATAGTTGATCTCATTCTGAAAACACTGCATCTGCTGAGCTCTCCTTGCCCAGTGTCATCCTTCTTCAGGTTAATAGTTATTCTTTGCTAAAGATCTAAGCAATGGTTCTACAAGTGTGGTTACCAAGCAAGCAGTGTCAGCATCACTTAGGAACATACTAGAAACACAAATTCTAGGGTTCTGCTGCAGACCCGCCAAATTAGAAACTGTGGGCGTGAAGCTCAGTGATCTGTGATTTAAAAAAAGGGTCAAGGTGGAGAACCAATGACCTACAGGAAAAACTCCCTATAAGTCTCTCAGACCCTGAGACATCCTTCTGAAAGATCTATGCAAAAAGCATTAATGAAGTCTCTGAATTCAAATGATTTAGAAAGTGCCAAGTCTAAATTTGTTTGACTGCTCTTTTCTTTAAACAGAAGGACTCTACTTCCATCAAAAAGTCCATGCAGAACAAAGGGCCCTTACCCTCCCCTAGGAGGGATTGAAGGGTGGCAACCAGAATCATGGGCATCTGTGAATATAGACACAAACACACTCATTCATACCCAGAAACACCAAAGACACAAGCAATGAAGGGACCTTGTCTAGGTTCAAAAGTCCCAGGGATCTTTGTGTAGGGTTAAGAGTCCAGGGACAGTACTTGACTTAAGAAAAAATGAAATTGCCTCTGTATGCATCTGTATAGCATACAAGTGCTTTGGACTTCAGGCCACAACCTTGCTGTGTGATCTCAGGCAGGTAAGCAGCCTCTTTGTTCTCAGTATCCTCATCCATAAAATGGGACAGTAAACATGTATTGGGCACTGTACATGGGCTGAGCACTGTACTAAAGGTTTTACAAGCATTCCAAACTTGAGATGTATGACAATCCTTTGAGTTCGGTATTAAGCCCCTATTTAACAAATTCTAAGTTCAAAGAGGTCAAGCCAGTTGTCAGAGATCACAAAATGATTTAGTGATGCAGTGGGATATAATACTCACTTGTGACTCCAAAACTTAAGCTCTTAACCACAATCTTCCTGGAGAATTACTTCTATTTCCATCACTTTCCTATCTGAGGACTCAAATACGCCTTCCTCATTCTACCTGAAATTTGTTGGGGGCTTTTTGTTATTAACATGGATTATTTTGAATTGCTTGCAGACGAGTAGGTTACACTTTAAGATGAAGAATTTCCAAAGATTTTGAGGGCATAGAAAAGAAGGCAGTCTTTTATATGGATATTTGGGGTAAATTTAAATATATATCATATTTATTTTTATACCCATAATGGATGGATTTAACATCACTTCATTAGGACAAAAATAATATAGAACTTGTTCATAAAATTATATAATATATAACTTGTAAGAATATAATTTATGATATATAAAATATATAATTTTATCTATGAAATTACCATGTGTGAAATATCCAGAGATGAACTGGCTTGAGCAGCGAGAAAGTAATAATTTTGTGGTTCTGTGACAGCCCAAAATGTTGTTCAAAGTTTTTAAGAGTAAATTTCTTGAAACCAGAAACTACTCTGTCTTCCTTATTTTGTATCTCTACTATCTGTTGGGATCAGTAAATGGTTGTTGAATAACCTAATTAAAAAGGAACTAATACAGAAACTGGGAAATTTTCTACCCCTTTAGTAAATTCTTAAGATAAATTTGTTCAAGCTACTTTCCTGCTACTTAGGTAAAGCTACTGATTTCAGTATATAAATTTTAATTAGGAAATATTACAGTAAAGGAGGCAGTTTAGAAACCTAGTTTTTAAGAGAAAAATTCCTACATTGTGGCTGAGAAGCCCAGTAAACTGGGGCAAGGGTACCCAGGACAGGAAGAAGTTGGGCTGGAGGACAAGATAAGACAGGGCCTAACTCAACTTCAGGCTAGGCACACACTCTTACAATAAAGACACTGTCCCCACAGGCAGGCATGTAACCAAAAAGGGGCCAAAAGCCATTTAATAAATAAAACAGGATTTAAATTCCGAGGGTACGGAAGATATCCACTCACATATTCCCAGGAACTAACTAGTCCATCACTTCATGGCAAATAGATGGAGAAACAGTGGAAACAGTTTATTTTAAAATAAACAGACTTTATTTTTCTGGGCTCCAAGATCACTGTAGATGGTGACTGCAGCCATGAGATTAAAAGACACTTGCTCCTTGGAAGAAAAGTTATGACCAACCTAGACAGCATATTAAAAAGCAGAGACATTATTTTGCCAACAAATGTCCATCTAGTTAAAGCTATGGTTTTTCCAGTGGTCATGTATGGATATGAGAGCTGGACAATAAAGAAAGCTGAGCACTGAAGAACTGATGCTTTTGAACTGTGGTATTGGTGAAGACTCTTGAGAGTCCCTTGGACTGCAAGCAGATCCAACCAGTCCATCCTAAAGGAAATCAGTCCTGAATATTCAATGGAAGGACTAATGTTGAAGCTGAAACTCCAATACTTCGGCCACCTGATGTGAAGAGCTGACTCATTTGAAATGGACCCTGATGCTGGGAAAGATTGAAGGCAGGAGGAGAAGGGGACAACAGAGGATGAGATGGTTGGATGGCATCACTGACTCAATAGACATGAATTTGAGTAAACTCTGGGAGTTGGTGATGGACAGGGAGGCCTGGCATGCTGCAGTCCATGGGGTCACAGAGTCAGACACAACTGAGCAACTGAACTGAACTAGTCCTAGGCACTGAGCTGTCACTGTATAAATGCTTGTGCTTAATAGTCATCATCATACCTACCATGTACTGAACATCCCATTCCACACTGGATGACTTCAATGCATTTTCTCCCACCCTACAAAATTTCAAGCCATGATATTTATCCACATAGTTGACCACAAAAGGTTTTCTTGAATGCAGTAGAGAACAGAATATGACCATTCAGTTTCATTAAAATAAGGTTAATTTATGGTATATCAATAGTTGGAAAAATAATATCCAGCATCAGTCTGATAACATAAATATATGTATATATATGTATTGATATATATATTCATAACTATCTACTGTAAGCCCTGGAAACCCTAGCTTTACCCTAGTAAAACATAAATAGCAGAATCAGTGGTCACCATTTTGCCAGTTATTTAAAGGTTGAACAAGTTGGTACAAATGGTAATAATATCCCAATGGGGTGGAGATCCTTTTTTCTCTCACAAAATATGAATATTTTTAACATAAAACTCCACCTGTATGCAGAAAGATAGCAAGAGACCACAGCAAGCATTTTGATCTACATCAAAATGATTCTAAGAATGAAAAGCTTCACGGAAGAATTTGACACCATGTACTTCAGTGTAGTCTGCAACCAGGATCTCACACAGATCAAGAAAAGGAGGCTTTGCTGCAGTGGCAAAAGTGAAGACAAGGTTCCCAGGTCACAAAGGCAGAGAGCCATTATTATCATCCCAACAGGATAACTGAAGAAAGCGACATTTACAGGTGGGAAATGAACTGTTCAAAGGCCCATGGCTAATATGTAAGGCAGATAAGACTGGACCTGGAGCAACGACACTTTGACCCACAACTCCAAGAAAAGCACACCTAGGCTCCAAGTTGAGGAGAGAGACTGTTAACAAAGTGCTAACAAATGAGCTCTACGCTATCAAGATGCAGGGTTCCGGAACAGAAAGAGAAAGATGTGTCTAGAATCAAAATATACAGACAAGAGGGGTAAATCTCATCATCAGATGATGACTATCTGCTGTCATTTCCTTTTTCCTTTGCTACTCAGCACCCCCTCCAGGTCATCCCGTCGGCACGGCTTCCTAACATTTGTATATCAACTCTGGAAGTTGGGAACAAGACATATTAAAGGCACCAAGGCTCAGTGTCCAGTGATCCAGCTAGTCCAGCACTTTTTTCTGCCTACTCAGAGATAAACAATATGTCTTTTTGATGTTCCTTGCAAATGATACAGTTCTTGACCCCTTCACTAGAGTCACAGTCAGCAGATAAAACCATCCCTGAATGGTAATGGTTGTTTTGATTATTTTATTAATTACCAACTGCCAGACAAGACGCTGGGGCAGTAGAGTCCTCTGGTGCATCTACTAGGGTCAATATAGACAAACAACAGCCGCCCTCCTTGAGGCCTCCAGGGTGACAGTCATTAGAAGTTTGCAGCTTGATTACTCCCTCATCTAATAATTTTATTCATCATGCAGAAACATTGTTCTTATGCTACCTTTGCTTTCCTCACGGAATAAAGGAACAAAAGAATTGAAAATCAATTATCCAGAAGTCCCTCTATCAAAAGGGACCCAATACTGCTCGTCACTTCAGCTGGATTACTTGCTGGCTATCCTGTCCTTGGTTAATCTGAAAAGCTGATGGAGGCAACTTTAGGCCGCATGTCAGCCACAGGAACAATGAAGGGGAAAAGCTGATGAAGAAGTTAGTAGGGTGTATCTCCTAGATGCACGGAAGAGAGAGAAAGAGGGAGGAAGGTATTAAACATTAAAGAAGTGACAGGAAAGGGAAGAGAGAAGGAGGAGGAGGAGGAAGGGCAGGAGAAAATTAACGTCCTGGGATACTCACTCACTCGGTTTCAGATTGGGCCAGTACATTTCATCCTTATTAAAAGAATCCAGAGTGGTTCTAACACACACAGTGATTGAGAACCACTGGAAGGAAACAACAACAAAAAGAGTATTAGAAACCAAGAAAACATCAAGAGGTGAATTGGGAGTTCACCATTTATCAATAACCTAACCTCTCTGAATAAGTATCCTCATTTGAATATAATATACAGATAATATATTCACCGTATATATAAATAACCACATTAAAAGATGAGGAGTGATCAGCATCATGAAAAGAATAAACTGAATCTCCGTGGGCCTCACTAGGGAAAAGAAATGACACTGCCACCTCGGGGCAGAAACCACAGGAAGGGATTTAGAGGGATGGAACCATTTTAGCTCTTTGAATAAGGCTGACACTTGCCATGGGAAAAACAGTCTGGATATTAAACCCAGTGAAAATGATTATGCATTTCAAAAGTCATAAATACTAACAAGTTCAATTTTCTTATACTTTTCTTACCACTGAATTTAGTTTCTGTCTGAAATATCTATTTTTCTACCTAGTAACAGAAATTTTATCTAGTATTTCCAGGTGTACTTAGTCTACGTTGGATAAATTCAGTCAACACAGGTTGAAGATGGGGCAGTTCAAGACTTTTAGCCCTATAAAGGGCTGGGCCGGCTGTTGTTTATCTAGTATTTCCAGGTGTACTTAGTCTACGTTGGATAAATTCAGTCAACACAGGTTGAAGATGGGGCAGTTCAAGACTTTTAGCCCTATAAAGGGCTGGGCCGGGGGAGGTTCTTATTAGCATCAGGCTGTGATAGGGTGAGACAGCAGGTCCACAGCCACGCTAGGACCTCTGTGGCCTTCCACTAACATGTAATCTGTCCCCACGATCAGCACTTTCTGCTGCATCTGGCGCTGATGGCCACAGTCCTACCACACCCTCCAGTCATTAGGGCCCTGTTGGAGGTCATGCTGCCTCTTCCATGTTTGGGCTCCGTCAGGGCTGCCAGCCTCTCTAGACTAGCTTCCTGCACCTGCACCGTGGGAATGTCTGGGCACAGAAAAGCTTGGGGGGCTGCCCTCGTCTCTAATTCCTAGACCCAGCACAGTGCCATTTCCACAAATGACTGCTGTCTCAGAGGAGTCTGCTCGCTCTCCTGGGCCTCACTGGGACTGAGCACTTGTCCTTTCTGCCCACAAATCCCCTCCCCAGACCTCGCTGTGGTTTCTATCAATCCATTCCCACAGTGGGAGACTCCAGAAGTGGGCAGGAAACAGGCTCATTAGCGCCTAATATATTTTTTCATATATTTCCCTATCAGTTTCAATCCTTAGCTACCTTGCAGGGACAAGATGGTCTTCCTTCCTAAATCTATTATTTAGGGCATAAGCTTTTGGTGTTCAAAAAAAAAAAAAAACAGAAAAAAATAAAACGAACAACAAAAAGTAGGCTCTGGCAACATACAGCACATGCATTCACACACACACATGCACACATACACACACACTTTCCTCCTGAATACTGTATATTATCTCTGTCCCTGACTCCAAAGGTCAGTTTTTTAATTCAAAAAAAAGCATTAACTCATTTCTTCCTCTCTACATTAAGCATTAATTTGACCCAAAGGGCAAAAGAAGCAAAAAAAAGTCTTGCAAGGTACTTGTTTGTTTAAAAAAAGGGGGGTGGATGGGGTTTATATTATATCAAAGTATTAGCAATAATGAAATAAAATGGGAAAAAGGAAAGCAAATGGTCTGATATTTAGAAGTTTCCTCTGGTCCACATGTTTAGTTCAACTTGCATAATATCAACTCACTGAACAAAATGTGATGTTTAAATGGGAAAGCAGCTATCCAACTGGGGGTGGGGGGCCTCCACCAAAGTGCATTCAACTGTGCCCCAGCATTCCAGAATCTATAATGTTCAGAACAGTGAGTAGGCCTGAGTTACATGACGAGCTCCTAAGCCCTGGTGTCCCCAGTGACTCTTCTGAAGACATTTATATCTCTCTTATTTAAACCTTTGTCTTTTATGATTAAATAATCAGCTCATTGGTTCCCATGGGGTGCCTTTCCCCTGGGATGTTGTAAAATAGCTGAATGCATTGGCTAGGAGGCCAGGATAATTTTGTTCAGGGTGGGGAAGAACACCACGTGCTTGAGCTGTGACAGAACAAATATTTGCTAATTTTCTGTTTGGGGATTCTCAGTTTTCCACTTGAGTCGCTGCTGCCAAATGAAATGAAAATTTTCACATTTTGAATACAGCATAATTTAGGCAGGAGACATTCAGTAATGACTCCATCTAAAGCCAACTGTAAAATTAGCCAAACATCCTTGGGTCCAAAAATGTATGCTTAAAACAATTGCTAATTGATCTGTTTGAATTTTCAGTTCCCTTTTTTCAGGGATAGAACTCTTCAGTAAAACAGATTCACAGGAAATTGTAGGCATTTGTCACCCATGCAGTCTAACATAAGAACTCACATACTGTCTCACTTCACACCCATTATTAATTGCCAAGGATGAGAACTGAGGGTGTGGAGAAAAGGGAACACTCTACTATTTTTTTTTTTAAAAAAACATTGGTGTAATACAGGGTTTGGAGAGTAAACCATTCTGGTCATGATATTCTCCTTCCATAACCATGGCAACGAGTCACTGAAGCCTGAATTCAGCACACTTTCCCACTGAGCCCATATTTGCCCCATAAGCGTAGAAGGTATCTGTAATCAAACAGATTTATACAGATTTATACAGCCTTATATCCTGTATGTATTGGATATAAAAATGGATGGTGAATTAGACCTAAATTTGAGATCTGACTAGCATGAACTGTTTCAGACTAGTCACCTATGTCTCTGTTAACTCAGTTCAAAACAGAGGAGAGAGGGCCTTCCAGTCTCCATGAGGATGCAGTGATCAAAATGGAACTTGCATTTCTGCCATGTCAGAAATAAAACTGAAAAAACCATAATAGGTAACTGCTTTTAGGAACTGAACAACAGGACAGTATTGTAACAACTGAGAGAACGGAAATACAGGAGGCAAGCCCATATTTCTGAGACTTTCTCTTTGGAGACACTTTCAGACCCGGGTACCAAGAGTACCCTGAACCTAGAAGCAAAGTAGAACATGACTTCTCACTGAGCTGAAGAAACAAGAATCAGAGGTTGGAGCTCATTAAACAACTGTAATTTGTGAGAAAACATTTCCATAGATCAGGAAACCAAAAAAAAATGGGGCTACAAGTCTGCACTGGGGTTCCCTGTGTTCAGTCAATCAGTCGTGTCCAACTCTTTGTGACTCCATGGACTGTAGCCACCAGGCTGCTCTGCCAGTGGAATTTTCCAGGCAAGAATACCAGAGTGGGTTGCCAGTACCTGCTCCAGGGTATCTTCATGAACTAGGGATCGAATCTACATCTCTTGCATCTACTGCATTGGCAGGTAGATCCTTTATCACTAGCGCCACCTGGAAAGCCCCAAATTCTAACCCCTGAATGTGGCTATAATGCAGAGGCTGTACTCAATATGCCAGCAAATTGGGAAAACTCAGCAGTGGCCACAGGACCAGAAAAGGTCAGTTTTCATTCCAATCCCAAAGAAAGGCAATGCCAAAGAATGTTCAAACTACTGCACAATTGCATTCATCTCACCCGCTAGTAAAGTAATGCTCAAAATTCTCCAAGCCAGGCTTCAGCAATACGTGAACCGTGAACTTCCAGATGTTCAAGCTGGTTTTAGAAAAGGCAGAGGAACCAGAGATCAACTTGCCAACATCCGCTGGATCATCAAAAAAGCAAGAGAGTTCCAGAAAAACATCTATTTCTGCTTTACTGACTATGCCAAAGCCTTTGACTGTGTGGATCACAATAAACTGTGGAAAATTCTGAAAGAGATGGGAATACCAGACCACCTGACCTGCCTCTTGAGAAACCTGTACGCAGGTCAGGAAGCAACAGTTAGAACTGGACATGGAACAACAGACTGGTTCCAAACAGGAAAAGGAGTACGTCAAGGCTGTATATCGTCACCCTGCTTATTTAACTTATATGCAGAAAACATCATGAGAAACGCTGGGCTGGAGGAAGCACAAGCTGGAATCAAGATTGCTGGGAGAAATATCAATAACCTCAGATATGCAGATGACACCACCTTTATGGCAGAAAGTGAAGAGGAACTAAAAAGCCTCTTGATGAAAGTGAAAGAGGAGAGTGAAAAAGTTGGCTTGAAGCTCAACATTCAGAAAACTAAGATCATGGCATCCTGTCCCATCATTTCATGGCAAATATATGGGGAAACAGTGGAAACAGTGGCTGACTTTATTTTTCTGGGCTCCAAAATCACTGCAGATCGTGATTGCAGCCATGAAATTAAAAGACACCTACTCCTTGGAAGAGAAGTTATGACCAACCTAGATAGCATATTAAAAAGCAGAGACATTACTTTGCCAACAAAGGTCCATCTAGTCAAGGCTATGGTTTTTCCAGTGGTCATGTATGGATATGAGAGTTGGACGGTGAAGAAAGTTGAGCACCACAGAATTGATGCTTTTGAACTGTGGTGTTGGAGAAGACTTTTGAGAGTCCCTTGGACTGCAAGGAGATCCAGCCAGTCCATCCTATAGGAGATCAGTCCTGGGTGTTCATTGGAAGGACTGATGTTGAAGCTGACACTCCAATACTTTGGCCACCTCATGCAAAGTGTTGACTTACTGGAAAAGACCCTGATGCTGGGAAGGATTGATGGCAGGAGGAGAAGGGGATGACAGAGGATGAGATGGCCGGATGGCATCACCTACTCGATGGACATGAGTTTGGGTAGACTCCGGCAGTTGGTGATGGACAGGGAGGCCTGGCGTGCTGCAATTCATGGGGTCGCAAAGAGTCAGACATGACTGAGCGACTGAAGTGAACTGAACTGAACTGAAGGAAGCCGGCATGCTGCAGTCCATGGGGTCACAAAGAGTTAGACATGACTGAGGGCTTGAAGTGAATTGGTCTGTTTTCAGTGTGAACCTAAACACCGAATCATCCCATCCATATGGCAAACTCAGAGTATTTCATCCTCCTTCAATTGGTCTTCTGAGACCTCCCGCAGGGCTTCAGGCTGAATAAAGAATGGGTCACTGGTATGCATTACTCCTGCCTTCTGGTCCTGCTTGGGCCCAATGCTGTACGTACCATCTCTATCTGAGAAGTGCTAGCCCATCTGAACTGTGACCTGGCCCGCCTGACAGAACCAACTCAGTCCCAGTCATTTGGTCACTTGGTGCCCCATGGCCAAGCATTACTCGGCTCTCTATCAGCAAAGTGTTTCTAAAAAGCATATAAGCATATATTTCTATGCTGAGAATGTCATCACCGTGCTCTAGCCTCCAGGGACCTGTGTTGTGATTCTCCATGAGGGTGTTGCCAAAAACTCCACTTTGCAACTTTTCTTACCACCAGCACAGAACCATAGGTTGTGCTGGCCCATATGGTCCAAGCAGAATGGCTGTTTGCACTGCACCTTGGCTCTGGTACAGTGCCCTTTCTTGCACCAGGCACCACCCAGAGCATGAGGCCTCCATATCTCCAGCTAGAAGGATGAGAGTAGCATTCCTAGGTGTCCTTCAGAACCCAGCAAGGTTTAACAGGTGGAAGGAAATAAGAGGCGTGGCAACTTTTACATTGAAGCAGATATCCCAGATGGTCCTCACCCCTTAAACCCTAAAAGCTTCCTTGAAATGGCAGGTCCCTAAATCTTTATAGTGTTTACTACCCGGTCTCTGGAACACGTGAGGCTTCCCAAAGAATCCAGCATCCTAGCCATCTCTTGCCCATCCTCTTTGATGACCAAAATGTCATCAATGCAATGGACCAGTGTAACACTTGGTAAGATATCCAGATCTCTTCAGACTATTTCACAACAGAGGCCAGGAAAGTTAACAGAGCCTTGAGACAAAACTGTAAATTAATATTTTTGTCTCTCTTCAATAAATGTGTATTATTTCTAACACTTACTTACAGTGGACATGGAAAAAAAAATCACCAAATCAATATCATGTACCCGAGGCCTTATTAACCTGCTCTAACAGTAACATCATGTCCAGCATCCTGCTTCCAGCACAACAGGTGTAATCAGGGCTGCAATTTAATTGAGACTGTGGTGGGCAATGCTATAGTCAACCTCTAGGATGTATTATATTTCTGGAAGGGTTAGACCACTGAATCAAATGGAGATGTGATAGGAGCCAACAGCCTAAATCCTTTAGGTCTTTAAAGCTGGTGCTAATCTCTGCCTAAAGATGAAATATTGCTTTGCTTTGTTTGTTACGAGCTACCCTGGCCAGGGGATGAGGGTTCAGAGGTTTCCACTTGGCCTTCCCCACTATAGTGTCATCTTCTGGGCCTTCATAGGATGGTTGCTCCAACTGCCAAGTACATCAGTTCCAATATACACTGGGTTCAGGGGATGACTATAGGGCTTGTCCACAGATACAGTGGATTCACTCTGAGCCAGACTTTAGCCAGGATTCCATTTATTACTGGGTCCCTGTAAGCGCCTACTTCAACTAGGAAGAATTACAATGCTTTCAGTTTTCAAATATTAATGCGAAATCTAGCCTGTGCCCAGACCCTTGAAACACACAGATGCTCCCCTTTCATCAGCTCACAAATAACTGAGTGATCACCGTACGTCCTGTTGGGGAAGGAACACAGGAATCACAGGAACAGGACACACACGCCACAGCGCCTCAAGTCCTTCCTCAGACCGGCCACCTCGCGGGCCAGTGGTTCCGGGTATTAAAAACTGATTGGGGTCTGAGACTGAGCAAGGAATTGCTGACTTTTTATGGGAGCAAACACACTCGGATTTCTGCTTTAGGGGCTACAGATATTAAAAGACCCTGTGGTTGGCTGCTGGTCTCTTCTGCACCTAAGGAAAGTGAAAGTGAAAGTCATTCAGTCGTGTCCGCTGAACCCAAGGACTATACAGTCCATGGAATTCTCTAGGCCAGAATACTACAGTGGGTAGCCTTTCCCTTCTCCAGGAGATCTTCCCAACCTAGGGATCGAATCCAGGTCTCCCACATTGCGGGTGGATTCTTTACCAGCTGAGCCACAAGGGAATCCCAAGAATACTGGAGTGCGTAGCCTATTGGAGATCTTCCTGACCGAGGAATTGAACCAGGGTCTCCTACATTGCAGGTGGATTCTTTACAAACTGAGCTATCAGGGAAGCCCACCATACTCTATTAGCCATATCTATAATTCTATTAGCTATATCTGTAATTCTCTCTGAGTCAAGCCCACTTTACTGCTCTTCCAACTTTCCAGCAATTATCATAATTGTGACCTCCTGACTTCAAGCGGTTATATATCACCCTACTTCCATCACTTGGGCCCACTGTCCCTGATAATAATGACCCCAGCTTTGTGACAACTCCTCCATGTCAGCCTTGGTCTACAGAGGAGAGCCACCAATGAACTTCTTAGTGAGTCTGCTGCACATCACACCAGCATATTCCTGATGTCTTAGTGAATGGTGTGTCCCCAGGCCTACCTCAGAGCATAATCCTCTGCTGGGTCTCTTATGTACTAATTTTAGTAGGTACTAATTATGCACTAATTTTAGTATGATGACATCTCTAAATCTCTTTTACTATCCTTTTTATCTGCCAGCATTTTCCTCAACCCTTTTCCAGGGAAATTCAAGTATTTCTACTTCCCTCCCTAGCCATTAAGGATGGAAGTCCATAGTATCATGCAGGAGGCAGTGACCAAAACCATCCCAAAGAAAAAGAAATGCAAGAAGGCAAAGCAGTTGTCTGAGGAGGCTTTACAGATAGCTGAGAAAAGAAGAGAAGCGAAAGGCAAAGGCGAAAAGGAAAGATATATCCAACTGAATGTAGAGTTCCAGAGAATGGCAGGAGAGATAAGAAAGCCTTCTTAAATAAACAATGCAAAGAAACAGAGGAAAACAACAGAATGGGAAAGACTGGAGAGCTCTTTAAGAAAATTGGAGATATCAAGGGAACATTTCATGAAAGGACAGGCATGAGAAAGGACAGAAATGGACCTTACAGGCTTAATAGAAGCGGAAGAGATTAAGAACAGGTGGAAAGGATACACAGAAGAACTATACAAGCAAGGTCTTAATGACTTGAAAAACTACAATGGTGGGGTCACTCACCTAAGAGCCAGACATTCCAGAGTGTGAGGTCAAGTGGGCCTTGACTGTGTGGATCACAGCAAACTGGAAAATTCTTAAGAAGATGGGAAAACCACACATGTCTCCTGAGAAACTTGTATGAGGATCAAGAGGCAAAAGTTAGAACCAGACACTGAACAACTGAGTGGTTATAAATTGGGAAAGGAGTTCAACAAGGGTATATATTGTCACCCTGTTTATTTAACTTATATGCGGAGGACATCACATGAAATGCTGGGCTAGATAAATCACAAGCTGGAATCAAGATTGCCAGGAGAAACATCAACAACCTCAGGTATGCAAATGATATCACTTTAATGGAAGAAAGTAAAGAGGAGCTAAGGAAGCCTCTTGACAAGGATGAAAGAGGAGAGGGAAAAAGTTGGCTTAAAACTCAACATTCAAAAAACAAAGATAATGGCATCCAGTCCCATAACTTCATGGCAAACAGAAATGGGAAAAGTGGAAGCAGTGACATATTTTCTGTTCTTGGGCTCCAAAATCACTGCTGATAGTGACTGCAGCCATGAAATTAAAAGACATTTCTCCTTGGAAGGAAAGCTATGACAAATCTAGATAGCATATTAAAAAGCAAAGATATCACTTTGCCAACAAAGATCCGTATAGTCAAAGCTATGGTTTTTCCAACAGCCATATACAGATGTGTGAGTTGGACCATAAAGAAGGCTGAGAGCTGAAGAATGTATGCTTTTGAATTGTGGTTCTGGAGAAGACTCTTGAGAGTCCCCTGGACTGCAAGGAGATCAAACCAGTCAATCCTAAAGGAAATTAACCCTGAGTATCCATCCAAAGGACTGTTGCTGAAGCTGAAGCTCCCCTACTTTGCCCATCTGATGCAAAGAGCTGATTCATTGGAAAAGACCCTGATACTGGGGAAGATTGTAGGCAAAAGGAGAAGGGGGCGACAGAGGACAAGATGGTTGGATGGCATCACCAAGTCAATGGACATGAGTTTGAGCAAACTCTGGAAGATAGTGGAGGACAGAGGAGCCTGGCGTGCCACAGCCTCTGGTGATTCAGACAGTTAGATATGACTTAGTGACTGAACAACAACAGCCATTAGTCATCACTTCTGCCAGTCTCCTAAGTGTGAAAGTCACTCAGTCGTTGCCAACTCTTTGTGACCCCATGGACTATACAGTCCATGGAATTCTCCAGGCCAGAATCCTACAGTGGGTAGCCTTTCCCTTCTCCAGGGGATCTTCCCAACCCAGGGATCAAACCCAGGTCGCCTGCATTGAAGGTGGATTCTTTACCAACTGAGCCACCAGGGAAGCCCAGTCTCCTAACAGCCACTCTATCAGGGAGTTGGCCCTATTCCCTGAGGTCCTTGTTCAGTTGTTAATGTCCAAGTAACTTGGGACTAAAGATAGTAGATTAGACACCAGAGGAGTCGAGATCTAATCTTATTTATCAATAAAATCCCAAATTCCAAGGGTTAAACTTTCCACAAACTTGTCTCTAATATACCCAAGTCTGACATTCTATAACTTGCACGTATTCTCCCCAAGATACTAACATTGTGATGATTGCTATCTCTCCATATGACCATAACCAAGGAAAGGTTGCAAGGTGAAATGTAAACTATTACAAATATTTCAATATGTCCTGACACCAAAGTAGGAAGAAATAATTTAAATATCTGGTTGGTCAAAAAGTTCATTTGGGTGTTTTTTTTTTAACATTTTACAGGAAAATCCTAACGAACTTTTTGGCCAATGCAATAGAATAACAGATACTTAAGCTTGAATTTTTGTTAGAAGTTAAGTATATTAAATAGTGTAAATTTTGTTGGGAAATGTGTTATCTTTTCAGAAAACAAATAAATGAAAGATATATTAAAAACTAACCATTAAAAAAAGAAAACCACAAGAGTTTCAAACTCAAGTGCTTGCAACGGGTATGCCTTTAATATAGACCTGTGATATTAGCCTCGTATTAAAAAAAAAGTAGGTGTTAAAATGATTACCTAACATTTAAGCATAATAACTGCCTATTTCCATTGTTACACTGCCTGCTACAGTATTTTGTGATCATAACAAATACAGCATAACCTGTTTAGTGATCCCTGATATGAAGCATAAAAGCATAATAAAATACAGAAGATACATATATATGTATTTGTTTAGTTACCTGTATTTAAATATGCATGTGCACAGACACACACACACAAAACCATGATGAAGGAAAGACTTGTCTTAAGAGATAAAAATGGAAATTTCAGAAAAGGCTGCATTAACAGACTTAACTTCCTCAACATGTAAAATTTCAAAACCCAAAAGACTATAAACAGAACTAAAGGACGCGACAAATGAGGAAAATTTATAGCATTTAAAACAATCTAAGGATTAACATACAATATATATATTATAGTTTCAAAAATCAATAAGAAAAATACAAACAAGTTAGGAAGAAAAAAATACACAAATATGATAAACAAGTAACTTGATAAAGGAAGGAAAATAGTACTAAAGAGATATAATTCTCCAGAGAACTAGGCCATATGAAACACCAGTCACAAAAGGTTATGTACTGTATGACCCCATTTATGTAACATTCTTAAAAATGACAGAAATACAGAAATGGAGAAGAGATTAGTGGTTAAGGTAACAAAGATTAAGTTGGTGAGGTAGAATTGGGAGTGGCTATAAAAGCATAACAAGAAGAAATCTGAGATTGACAGAATATTCTGTATCTTGACTGAATCAATGTCAATATCCTGGTTGTGAAATTGCACTGTGATTTTATAAGATGTTATCATAGAGGGGACATGGATAAAGGGGACATGGATCGCTATTATTTCTTACAACTGCATGGGACTCTACAGCGCATCTCAAAATTAAAGTTTAACTGAAAACACACACACCACAAAATCCCACAGTTAAGTAGGGGCGTGTGAATTAAAGCTACGGTTTACCACTGAACAACAGGGATATGAACTGTGCAGGTCCACTCATACTCGGATTTTTTTCAAGTGTGAAAAGCGAAAATGTTAGTTGCTCTGTCATATGCAACTCTTTGCGACTCCATGGACTGTAGCCCATCAGCCCTCTGTCCATGGGATTCTCCAGGCAAGAATACTGGACTGAGATGCCATTTCCCTCTCCAGGGGATCTTGCCAACCCAGGGATCAAACCTGTGTCTCCTGTGTCACCTGCATTGGCGGGCAGATTCGTTACCATCTGAGGCACCAGGGAGGCCCTTTTCCAAGTGTACAGATGTGGAATTGCGGGTATGAAGGAACCACCGATAGAGGAAGGTCAACTATAAGTTATATGGATTTTCCACTGTGTGGACAGTCAGCTCCCTAACCCTCGTATTGTTCAAGGGTCAAATGTGTACTGAGAAAGCATTTTAGCCAAAACAGATAGGCAAAAATAATAAAGTTTGATAATAACACACGTTAGAGAAGGAATGAGAAAACATTTACTATAAGTACTCTTCTGGCGGTAATATAAATTGGTATGCTATTTTTTGGAGTATGTTTTAGAACATGTATTTTAAAAATTAAATAAGCATACATTTGGACACAATTATTCTACTTCTTTGGAAAAGGAAATGGCAACACACTCCAGTATTTTTGCCTAGAGAATCCCATGGACAGAGGAGCCTGATGGGCTGCTGTCCATAGGTTTGCACAGAGTTGGACATGACTTAAGTGACTTAGCATGCATGCGTGCACTAGAGAAAGAAACAGGAACCCACTCCAGTGCTCTTGCCTGGAGAATCCCAGGGACAGAGCAGCCTGGTGGGCTGCCGTCTATGCGGTCTCACAGAGTCAGACACGACTGAAGCAACTTAGCAGCAGCGTTCTGATACTTCTTTGTATCTAGCCGGGAAATAAGAAAGAAAAGAAGTGAGAGAAGGGGAGTGGGAGGGAAGGAGAGAAAGAAAGGGAGAAAAGGAGAGAGAGAAAGAAAAAGAAAGATATCGATAGTCATCATAACATTACAAATAGTGATTTCTATTCTGAAACTTGGAAGGCTAGTACAATTCCAAGCATCTTACATATATCAACTTATTCAACACATAACAATGGCTCATTTTTGTATCAAGAAACTGAGACACAGTGGTAAGCAACTTGCCCTAACTCAGTAAGCAGTGGAGCTGGCTGCATAGTCTCTGTTCCTAACAGCTACCCAGAGTTGCCTCTAGAAGCCCATAATAGCAAACTAGAGATTTTAAATGTCCACCAAGAGAGGTATAATTAAACAATGCAAATGTATACTTTGGAGTATAGAAATTGTCAGTGTGTTCAATGAAATTATATTTGTAAAATAATGAAGTATGATATATTTGTAAGAGGAAACGTCACAAAATAAAATTGTATTACACACACACACACACACTAGAATATCCCGAAGGTAATTAACAAAATGGTAACAATAGTTGCCTTTGGGGAGGAGACTGAAATTTCCAATGATGTTCAAAAGTAACTTTGATTTTATCTATATTGTATGAATCTCTTTACCAGAAAGGATTCACAAATTACTAGTTGACTTTAAAATGCTTAAATATTACTATTAATTTGGATGACTTATTTGTACAGGCTGCAGGAATTCCCCTGCTTACCTCTAATATATTTCTTGACTCAAATTTATATCATATAACATGCATTACTGCACATACTATACAATTATATAGTTTCTCCCATACACTGCAAACAGCTCCAGCCTCTGACATGCACAGCCATGTTACAGGAACCAGGCATCAGCAGCATCAGTGGTCCCAGAGTGTAGCAGAGTGTAGAGTGGTCCCAGATTATGGATCCTTTCTGGAAGGAGTTAATACCATATCCAGTCATTTCCTCCCATGGTTCAGGACCAATCATTCTTTGTGGAAAGAAACAGGATCAGAGTACTGCTGAGCCTCAGAAGTTTCCCCTCTGAACCTCTTATCGTGGCAGGACCCAAATCTGCTTGATCTACTCAACCTACAGAAACAGAAGCGCGTGACTTCAGACTAAGAAAAAGGACTTAGTGCTTTTGTGAGGCATTATTTATTATAATGCTCATGGCACACCCATGAAGGACAATAAGAAAAAGCAAAGAACCAAGATCCTATTTCCCCACAAATAAAACAAGAAATGCTAACTAAGAGGAAGTGAAGAAAGCGTGTGAAAAGAATACAGTTGAATTATCCAAATGACAAGGAAAACTCACATCACCTTGTTCACTGGATTTCATACTGATAATTAATTCAGTAAGCAACTAAGCTACAGAACAGAGTGTGTGGTGTGATTTTCTTCCAGAACTTTATACACCAGCTTCTAAATAAAAACCATAACAAAAGAAATACACATAAATGTTAAGAGTAGCTCCAGCTTATAGACTACCTTTTATAAGTCAGTATATTACACAGTAATCACCTTTACAGGTATTTCTAATTTTCTTTGACTTCTCAGAACAACTTTATAAAGTAGCATTTTTATCTTACTTTACAAAGGAATTTCAGGCTTTCCTGCTGCTTCAGACAGTAAAGAATCTGCCTGCAAGGAAGGAGACATGGGTTTGATCCCTAAGTTGGGAAAATCCCCTGGAGAAGGAAATGGCTGTTGTTGCGGTTCAGTCTCCCAGTCATGTCTGCCACTCCGTGACCCCATGGACTGCAGCACGCCAGGCCTCCCTGACCCTCACCGTCTCTCGGAGTTTGCCCAAGTTCATGTCCATTGCATCGGTGATGCCACCCAGCCATCTCATCCTCTAATGGCCTCTTCTCCTTCTGCTCTCAATCTTTCCTAGCATCAGGATCTTTTCCAATGAGTCATCTGTTCATATCAGGTGGCCAAAATATTGGAGCTTCAGCTTCAGAATGGCTACCCATTCCAGTATTCCTACCTGGAGAATCCCATGGACAGAGGAGCCTGGTGGGCTACAGTCCATGGGGTCACAAAGAATCAGACACGACTGAGTGACTAACACTTTTGTTTTTACAAAGGACTTGAGCTCACTGCAACTGATTTATTAATTAAGAATAATAGAAATAATCTACTAACTAATCGTCTTTTAGCTGTTGTATAGAATGCTTTACAAATGTATTTGTGTGTGTGTGCTAAATAGATTCAGTTGTGTCCAACTCTTTGTGACGCTATGGACCATAGCCCACACAACTCCTCTGTCTATGGGATTATCCAGGCAAGAATAGTGGAGTGGGTTGCCATTTCCTCCTCCAGAGGATCTTCCCGACCCAGGGATCGAACCCATGTCTCTTATTTCTCATGTGTTGGCAGGCAGGTCCTTTACCACTAGCGCCATCTGGGAAGCCCCAATGTATTTGTAGCAGGCATAAATTTTATTTCCCTAGGGTGAAAAACGGTCCATTTACTTCTCTTAAATCAGTTAAATTTTCTTTACTGGAGGAAAATTCAATTTCCATTAGAGGAGAAAGGAGGGCTGGGGGAATCTTTTACCCCTCTGATGATATATAAGAATCTGAGGTCTTTACCTGGGCTTCCCTGTTGGCTAAGACGGTAAAGAATCCACCTTCAATGACGGAGACCTAGATTCAATGCCTTGATTGGGAAGATCCCCTGGAGGAGGGCATGGCAATCCACTCCAGTATTCTTGCCTGGAGAATCCCCACGGACAGAGAAGCCTGGTGGGCTACAGTCCATGGGGTCACAAAGAGTCAGACATGACTGAGAGACTAAGCACAGAGGTCTTTACCATACAGATTCTATGAAAAAGACCTTGTGTTCTTTAACTCACAGAGCATGTCTATGTGCTCATGACTGCACCATTCCTTAAGTGGGTGACTCACGTGCTCTTATTTCAACACTGGACACAGAAGTCATGGTCAAAGCGAGGAAGCTGAGAGACATGATGTCAGAGCTCTCTGGGTGAGCACAGCTATTGCCCTGGGGCACTGCAAGAATGCCGGGTGTCTTTTCTGCCCAACACACCACCCACCCACCTTCCCACCCCATGACTCTCACAGAGCCTGCCTCTTTATATACTTTCCCTGGTCTCAGAAGAATCTCCCCAAACAAACTCTGGTCTGTGTTTCTTCCTTTTACATCTGCTGTTACCCTTGAATCTTGACTTCTTTGATTAGAGAAAACAAAGGTTCTCCTAACTCACTCAAGTGTCAGAGCTCTGGCTGCATAAGGGGGAACCAATCATGTATTTGTTTGAGGACTCAACTGTCCTCTAACACCTAAATCTGAGTAAAACCAAAAGACCAACTTGAAAGGACTTGAGACTTTATCTAACAAGTCAAAACCTGCCCGGCCAAAAAAATCCTCAGCCTCTCCTATAAAGGGGATTTTTTAAAGAAGAATTAAGTGGCTTCCCTGGTGGCTCAGATGGTAAAGAACCCACCTACAATGCAGGAGACCAGGGTTGAATCCCTGGGTCGGGAAGACCCCCTGGAGAAGGGAATGGCAACCCACTCCAGTATTCTTGCCTGGAGAATCCCATGGACAGAGAAGCCAGCCTGGTGGGCCACAGACCATGGGGTTGCAAAGAGCTGGACAGGAGGGCAGGACTGAGTGACTAACCTTTTACTTTCACTAATGAATCAGTTAGTTTCATGGGCGCCTCCTCTCTATATTCACAATGTAGAAAACTCTGTTAAAATTCCTGAACATGAGAACCTCATGGTGTGTCTTTACGTTCCTAGAAAGTAACACACCTATCAGCTGCTTAGTACTTGTGAAAGAATGAAAGCGAAGTCACTGAGTCGTGTCCAACTCTTTGCGACCCCACGGACTGTAGCCTGCCAGGCTCCTCCATCCATGGGATTTTCCAGGCAAGCATACTGCAGTGGGTTGCCATTTCCTTCTCCCAACCTAAAAAATGAAAAGGGAAAAAACAGGGCAGAGGGCAAAGAAGTGCCAAGTAGAAACACAATTTCAGCACAAAAATATTCTGAGTAAAAACTACTCATTTTTTTTTTTCTTTAGCAAGGTCTAACCTTAAAATGCATTCTCAGTAATTCCTTAAGATGATGATGAAAACAGATGCTCTGCCTGGCTGGTACCCTCTCTTACACTCGCTGGCTTTCTATCTTTCTTCTAGGACCTCAGGAGCAACTCCCCAAGATGTCTCCCTGCTTTGGTGTATTTTAACAGAAGCACCAGTCATGTTTTTGCCATGTTTTTCGAGAGTACATTAGAAAACATCAGGCTTGTACATTACCCTATATGTATATACAAGCCTATATGTATTACCCAATATATATACTGGGGATGTTTTATGTAAATCTGTGTTAAATTAAGCATTATAAACATGCTATGGGGATTATTTATAGGAATTTATAGGAAACATCTCTTGACAGCACAAAGAATCTCTCTTTCATACGAATCATCAAATTTTATCTTGTTGCATGCTTTGCTGTCACATGTATCAGAATTTCATGATATGGTGCTCTATGGTGCAACTGAGTACAGAGAAGGAAACAAGTTGTCAAAATCCAGCAACCAGGGAAAGAAAGGGAAGGACTTGGGGAAAAGTAAGTATGTGTTTCTGAGAGCTTAGAACTCAAGGGTCCGTGAGTTTCCTCTACAGTGTCATCTACTAAGGGCATTTAGAGGTCATCTTGTTAGGGATGCTTTTATTACTATTACTTGTTATAGAGACCAAGATCACCTTTCCCCTTTCTTGGTACCATCAAAAGAAAGAACTGTCTCTTCTCTTCGCAAAGATTTTACTGATAGATATACATTTAACTTGAGGCAACACATACTTCTGTCTCCCTTCTTACAGGAAAGATACTTCACGTTGGAATTAGGATCCCACAGTGCATGGGATATAGTAGCTGTCACCACAGGGGCCAGGAAAGAAAAGAAAATGGAGAGCAGACTAAGGATAGCTACAGTGAATTTAAGTACATAAATGTCTTGAGTAATTGGAAACACAAAGATGAATAAGAAACAAGACATGCCCCCAAAAGGTTCAGAGCCCAGGGAGGGAGGCAGATACACAGACAGGTTATTTCAGCACAGCATTGTGTTGTAATAAGTGCTTAACTACCTCACTAAGTTACCCAACCAAAGACACTTACCGTTGTAGGATGGAAATGACAAGTTATGATCTACAATTTTCTTGGTGCCGACATCCCATCAGTTCCTGTCCAACTTAAAAAGCCTTTTCTTTTTCCTAAATGACCTGCCTTGTGTCAGATATGGGCAGAAAAGCTTTTGTTGAGAGCAGCCAGCAAGCTTCTCAGAAATGTGTGTATGTGTGTGTGTGTGTGTATCTGTGTGTTTCAGTGGAGTCATTATTATGCCATTCCAAAGACAGGACATAATAGATCCATTTCTTCTAATGGAGAGATAGTGTACAGTTTAAAGATGGTTTATTAACTTCCATCTTATGATATACAAGAGCTATTTGGGTACATAACTTACCTCACCAGTCCACAGTAAGACCCATAAACCTCAGTAGCACTTTTTCCCCACCTTTTTGACTAAATAGAAGTTACTGTGCAGTTACAACCCTGTTAAATATGATGTTAATAAATGTGCCACACTGACTGTCCACTCTTTTAAGTAACTCTGCTAACCTGGACACATTATCTGAGATTTATACTGCTGCATAAAGTCTGAGGGGAACGCGGGGAAATGGCTTTATAGATAGAATTAGACTGGCTATCTCTCTTACATTTCAGACACAGCAGGAGAAGAGCTGTTCAGAGGCACTTGGAAAGGATGAGGGAGGGCAAAAATAATAAAAAAGAAAGATTTTGAGGAAAATCTATGCAGTTTTGCCAATATGGCTGATTGTAGATTAGGCTTTGGTTGTTAAAAAAAAAATCCCTTCTTGTCTTTATGAAGAAGAGAAAAATAAGCTCCAGTGAAACTTAACATTTTATGCCCTTTAGTCAAATCGCAAACCGATTTTGAAACTCCAGTTAGAGAACTAAAACATAGTACTAAGTTGTTGAATAAATATTTGTTAAATAAATTATAAACCATAAAGTTCCTGAAGTTTGGAATCATTGCTCTCTCTCTCCTGCATACAGAAGGATGCTCAGCACTAATTATTTACTTCATGAACAGATGACATAAATAGCAGTATGTCTCACCATTCACTGCTGCTGCTGCTGCTGCTGTTAAGTCGCTTCAGTCGTGTCCGACTCTGTGCGACCCCATAGATGGCAGCCCACCAGGCTCCCCCGTCCCTGGGATTCTCCAGGCAAGAACACTGGAGTGGGTTGCCATTTCCTTCTCCAATGCAGGAAAGTGAAAAGTGAAAGTGAAGTCGCTCAGTCGTGTCCGACTCTTCACAACCCCATGGACTGCAGCCCACCAGGCTCCTCCGTCCATGGGATTCTCCAGGCAAGAGTACTGGAGTGGGCTGCCACTGCCTCCTCCCACCATTCACTAGTACTGAACAGATAGCAATCCAGCCCTGTATCTGATCCTGAGAGGTAGCAAGGAATATTTTATTGTTATTTCACAAGTTAAAGAGCTTGAGGTAAAAGTAGTGAATTGGTTTGCATGTTTCCACACGATAAACGATTAAAATGAGAGGGACAGAATCCCCAGGATTCAACAATGGAATAAACAAGATGGCAGCCAGCATAGTTAAGAGTGAGACGACATTCCCTGGTGGCTCAGTCAGTAAAGAGTCAGCCTGCAATGAGGGAGACCCGGGTTCAATCCCTGTGTCAGGAAGATCCCCTGAAGAAGTAAACAGCAACCCACTCCAGTACTCTTGCCTGGAGAATTCCACAGACAGAGAAGCCTGGTGGGCTACAGTCCATGGGGTCACAAAGAGTTGGACTCGACTGAGTGACTGACACTTAAGACAACAGTCACGGACTCCAGATTCCAGCCTGGTGCCATATCATGTAAACATGAGTTAGGGATGCTAGAGAATAATATTACTCCTTAATTACTTTCCTTGGAGCTTCAGTTCTTTGAATTATGCTCTCTCCAAAGCTACAACGCTTTTTTATCTTCCAGAGGTATACTCTAAGCTCCAGTCTGCACTTGTGATACTTCTGTTTTCATCATATCCTCATCTCCTCACATCTTCCATAGTTGCCACATATGCCTAGTTTGATTTTTTAACTCTAACGCAATGAAAAAAACAGATTCACATGTACAGCATACTCATAATTTAAGTCAGATATGGCTATTTAGGTTATCAATGCTTTTCATAGCCTGAAATGTATGCCCGATGCCAACTCAAATTTAGAACTATTCATCTTATCTAACCATATTTTTCTTACTTGTTGCCTACACAATTAGTCCTACAGTTTTCAAACACTTGTAACAAAATGGTGCTCACTTCAGTCAGAATATACCTCTGTCCACTTCTCATGCCCTGGAATGCCGTTTTCTGCCACTGTGTACCTTCCTCTTAGTCCTTTTCTGCTTTTCAGGATGCTTTGTCTCAACTAGACCAAATATGAAAAGATTCAGCTCAAGTGTCTGGCTTTACTGCAACCGTCAATGCTTTCCTTGGTGATACAAGTAGCATCTCATATCAGTTAGTTCTGCTGCATAACAAATCACTCCAAAATCCAGTAGTTTAAAATAACAATTATTTAATTCCTCATGATTTTGTGGGCTGGCAATTTGAGCAGGGCTCCCCTGAGATGACTCCTCTCTGCCTCAGATAACGTCAACTGGCCTGAAACTCATGTGGTCAAGCAGAGATGGCTGGGATATCTGGGGCCTCTTTCCACATAGTCTCATAATCCATCATGGGAGCAAAGGCTTCGTGTAGAATCACAGAATTTCCTAACAAAAATGAATGCTGCAAAACCCGCATGGCCATCTAACCTTTGAAACTGCCCAATATCTCTTCTGACACATTTTACTGGTTAAAAGAAGCCACAGACACTCCAGATTCAAGGATGAGGAAAATAGACTTATTCTCTTGATGGGGGAGATGCAAGTAATTGATGAGTGGTCTTTATTTATTTATTACTATTTGTTGCACATTTGGATTTTTCTTTAAAAATCTACAAGCTTTAAGCACAATTAAAAACAGCAAAAAAAAAAAAAAAGCTTACCACACAACTGTTACAATTTATTTAATGCCAGTGCCAGGCATTAAATACTTTATATAATACACATAATATTTCATTCTTACTCAATGAAATAAAGAAAAGCCCGACAAAGCATGGCCTACAGGCCAAAGCCAGCCTGTTCCCTGCACCTGTTTTTGTACAGCCTGCAAGCTAAGAATGTTTTTTATGTTTTTCAATAGTTGAGGGGGAAAATTCAAACAGAAAATAACATTTCATGACATATTAAAATTATATGAAATTCAAATTCCAGTGTCCATAATTAAAGTTTACTGGGAACAGAGTGTGCCCATTTGATTATATATCATCTATTTCTGCTTTTATACTACCATAGTAGAATTGAATAGTCACAACATGGACCTAAATACTAAATACTAAAATAACTACTACCTAATCCTTTACAAAAAGTTTGCTGATCCCTGAAATAGATGCTATTGATAATAGTATCTCCCTGACACTAATAGGAAACCAAATATGTAAAAACCTAAACACCTCAGAGATAGAATTTAACTCAGATCTGCAAGATTCACTCATACTATACCCCTAGAAAAATGACAATAACTGCCATTTGTTGGGTACATATCTGTGTCATAATTCTCATGCTTACAAGAACCATATGTGAAGGCTTGAACCTCCCCATACCCTTTTTCAAATAAAAAATTGCATCCTTTGGGGAGTGATTTAGAGACCTTTGTTCTATAGTCTGCTTCTCCTTGTGTGTGTGTAAGTCGCTCAGTTGTGTCGACTCCTTGCAATCCTTGGACCATGGCCCACCAGGCTCCTCCGTCCATGGGATTCTCCAGGCAAGAATACTGGAGTAGATTGCCATGCCCTCCTCCACGGGATTTTCCTGACCCAATGATCAACCCATGTCTCTTAGATCTCTTGCATTGGCAGGTGGATTCTTTACCCATTGAGCCTCCTCTGAAGCCCCTTGTAGAGCCCACCTTTCTCCCAAATGCAAACACAGGTTTTGCGTACTTCTGAAACTGAAGGGATGTATCTCTGGACATCAGATCACCAGGCAGCTGTAAAAGGTCTTCTGTTCTTGGCTTACAAGAAACTTTGACGCTTTGAAGAGGTTAAAGTCTCCATTAAACTTGTCATATTGTGCTAGTTTAAAGCCTTTAGGTACACCGACCCTTCTTTTCACAAGCAATTGCCCAAAGGCATCTGTGTTTGGAACACACGCAGGCAGGCTGCTATAAGTGCCCATTAGTCTCCAAACCTGAAGTGCCCCCAGAATGAGTTACAGTGAAAAACACGTACCACCACAAATGAAAAATAGCAAAATACATCAAGAGTTCAAAAGGCGGAAGTTGAACAAGATGATCCCATTTCATGCTACATTAATACGTCACTCTAATTTTATGTAAGAATGAGCCTTTAGACTTCCCATCCAGAAGTCTGAAGTATGTAGGTATCCAAGCAAGGGTCGATCTATTTCATAACTGGGGAGAGGGGAGGTATAGCTTCAGTGTAGGAAACTGTCCAGAGTTTTTAGGCCAATGAATAATAAGAGAAAGAGAATGAAAAGGAAGAAGAAGGGAGGGAGGGTGAAGGAAGGGAGAGAGGGTGAAGGAAGGGAGGGACAAAGAATGAAGCCCCTGCCCCATTCTAGCCTCAGCAGATTTACATCCACAAGCAGCAAGCCTGCCTTTGTTCTCCTGGAGAGAATACATGGCTTGATTAAGCACCTGGGTGCTAGAATTCGGCAGTCTGAAGTTTCTGTCTTGGCTCTGCTATTTACCAGCCATGGGGGTCCTGGTCCAGGACAGGATTTAGACTGTCCGTATGACAGTTTCCCCATCATATATATGGTAATAACAATATTACCTGCGCCTAGAGTTACCACAAGAATCCAATGAAGATAATTCATGGAAAGTGCTTAGAATGGTGCCTAGTACATAGCAATAAACTTTAAGCTATTACCATTCTAATAATTTTAGATCAAGTATAAGGAAATTGCAAATCATCCCAGGTCTTAAGTGTCAAAATTAGCATCATTTCACATAGTCATCAAATTGTCTCATTGACAATTCTCAAGAGGAAATAGCTTTCTGGGTCTCATGTCTCCTCTCCTTCTTCAAGCAGTTAATCCATATATGATAAATTTATTTCACACTAAATCCCACAAAAAGAACTATGTCACAACCCAAATTCTATGCACTTCATCAGCCTGTAACTGCAAACATAGCTACATTTTCTTACAATGACCAGTCTCTTATAGTGCCAGTCCCCTTTACTCTAATTGCTAAAAATTAATTTCCCCTCAAAGACCTCCCCTTCCTTCTTAGAGATCTTAGAGAGACACATCCTAGTTTGTGAGGCATACCCACCGCAACATCCACTTCTCTTCTGCTTCCCTTTAGTCCACGTTCCTACCTGAGGAGACATCTGGGGAGGTCTTAGTTCCCTGGAGTCCATATCCATCGCGTGAAGTCTCATATGCATGCGCACGGTAGTGTCCCTATACCCCGCAAAGCTCACTTCTTTGGTGGACATTCGTTTGTTGATACTGCTGGTTTCCATCTCTAGGAACAGTACCTCCTAGTCCTCTTGGTGAACCATGTCTCCAACACTGTCAGTCTGGGTAGTTTGGCTGCCTGACTACAATACCAGCATGTGACCCCTTTCAGAGTAGTTAAGAGTCAGACCCAAATAACCATAGATGAAAATTAGGGATTAAAATAAAAAGCTAGAAGTGCTGGCAGCCACCCTGCCATCACAGAGAAGTCAAACTAAGATATCTGAGTAGAGATTCAATACAGAAAAGAGCCAGGTTGGAGGGATAGAGAGATATCAAGCAGTAATGACCTCATTTGGGCCTCTGGATCCAACTATGCCTGAAGCCAGAAGATATAGTCCTAAATTCTTCTATTAAGAGAGCTAATAGACATTATTTTTTGCTTTCATCAATTTAGGGTGACTTTTACTGTTATCTGAAACTGAAAGCATTCTGAATAATAATTCTTCTAATCTTTGGAGTGCCAGAGTCTTTCTGGGCCTCATACAGAAGTGAGGAAGAGGGGCTTCCTTCTAAACTCTTTGACAAGTTTAGTTATTAGGCCTTGATAAAGTTATGCCTATGCTTAGAGTCTCACAAAAAATCTAATCACATTTTGGTCCTAATTGTCCTAACCATAGAATTTCAAAGCCAACCCAGGTGTCCTGGCCCAAAATAGACACTTAAACATCATTCTGTCCCCTTCTGTTGGTCTACCCCCCAAAAAAAACTTCTGCCTTCTTCAGTTCAGTTGCTCAGTTGTGTCCGACTCTTTGTGACCCCATGGACTGCAGCATGCCAGGCTTCACTGTCCACAACCAACTCCCAGAGCTTACTCAAATTCATATCCACAGAGTCGGTGATGCCATCCAACCATCTTATCTTCTGTCATCCACTTCTCCTCCCGCCTTCAATCTTTCCCAGCATCAGAATCTTTTCCAATGAGTCAGTTCTTTGCATCAGGTGGCCAAAGGATTAGAGTTTCAGCTCTGCATCAGTCCTTCCAATGAATATTTGGGACTGATTTACTTTAGGATGGACTGGTTGGATCTCCTAGCAGTCCAAGGGTCTGTCAAGAGTCTTCTCCAACACCACAGGTTGAAAGCATCTTCGGCACATAGTTTCTTTATAGTCCAAATCTCACATCCATCCATGACTACTGGAAAAACCATAGCTTTGACTAGATGGACCTTTGCTGGCAAAAAATGTTTCTGCTTTTTAATATGCTGTCTAGGTTGGTCATAGCTTTTCTTCCGAGGAGTAAGTGTCTTTTCATTTCATGGCTGCAGTCACCATCTGTAGTGATTTTGGAGCCCAAGAAAATAAAGTCTCTCACTGTTTCCACTGTTTCCCCATCTATTTGCCATGAAGAGATGGGACTGGATGCCATGATCTTAGTTTTCCGAATGTTGACTTTTAAGTCAACTATTTCACTCTCCTCTTTCACTTTCATCAAGAGGCTCTTTAGTTCTTCTTTTCTGCCATAAAGGTGGTGTCATCTGCATATCTGAGGCTATTGATATTTCTCCCTGCAATCTTCATTCCAGCTTATGCTTCATCCAGCCCAGCATTTTGCATGATGTACTCAGCATATAAATTAAATAAGCAGGGTGACAATATACAGCCTTGATGTACTCCTTTCCCAATTTGGAACCAGTCTGTTGTTCCATGTCCAGTTCTAACTGTTGTTTGTTGACCTGCATACAGATTTCTCAGGAGGCAGATCAGGTGGTCTGGTATTCCCATCTCTTGAAGAATTTTCCACAGTTTGTTGTGATCCACACAGTCAAAGGCTTTGGCGTAGTCAAGAAAGCAGAAGTAGATGTTTTTCTGGAACTCTCTTGCTTTTTCGATGATCCAACGGATGTTGGCAATTTGATCTACCTTCTTGATCAGTTATAAAACAGAACCTGCTATACATCTCAATGGTTAGAAACAGATATACAGGAAAGAGAATCATGAATGTTATTATTTAGCCTGTCAGAAATGCCCTGGTATACATCATTGCCTATCTGTATGAACTGCCATTTTTTGCTTGATTATCACACACTAAAATTATATGCCACCTTATGTTTTAAAAGAGGCTTAGTCATAACCTTGGATCCCCAACCTTACATTTCCTATAAAGTCCACTCTTAAAATGGATTCTCCTACTACTTGGTTTTTAGACACATAGCTTCCTCTGGGGAAGAAAGAATAGAGAATTCAACTTAAGTATCATAGCTGGAAAGACTTGATTAAACACGACTCAGTCACAAGCTGCCATTCAAGACAAATCTGTACCAACATTTAAATCATCTAGTTTTTCACACGGCCATGAAAATCAATTATTCTTCCATTGATTTTTTACTGTTCTCTCCTAGAAAGCTTGCGACGTTACCTTTAATAATCATCATCATTGGCAATACCACCATGGGCCAACAGCCCTGATATTCTTACATTTGATAAATTTAATGAAATGGTGAAGTATATTGATATTTCTTTCCACCACCAATTTTTCAAGCTATTGAATTTCACCCTTTTTCTATCTTCCCACTTCTCCCATTTGTTAAGGTCATTTTCAATTGCCATCTTGTTTCCAAGGCATTAGCCAACACATCCAACTTCCTGTCAATGAGATATTTAATAAGCACACTCTTTCTACTATCCAAGACAGCAATGAAATTTCTAAGTAGCAATACTACAGTAGTACTTCGCTCAAAGTGTCTGAGAAGTCACCCCCTACTTGAAGTCACAATGACCCATTGCCAAGTACTTTCAATTTGGGCCACATGTACATAATAGTAAAATGAGCAAAACTCTATTTTCTCAGTTTCTTGATGAATATGACATGTGGGAATGAATTTTAAAAGCTTCAGGAGGCATAATGAAGGGTTGAAATACATCCATTTTCCCTTACCTGACAAAATAAAGAATAGCAACTCTATCAGGTTGCTAATCTAATCTTTCAGATTTTTTCTATTATCTCTAAGGTCCTCAAATCTTCAGGTGTTTCCTGAGTCACTGATCCTAATTTGTTTGGGGCAGTATGAGTTTGGGACCAAATATGCCTCGGGCAAAATCCTACCTCTGCCACTTTGTGGGACTTGGTGGGAGAAGGGGAAAAAAAGAAAGAAAAGCTTTACTTTTTTCCCCCAAATCTATTTCTCATCTGTAAAACAGGCATAATTATTAGCTTTAGCATAGTTTCAAGGACTAGCAACTTGCCTTGGCCAGAGTATAAGTTCTATAAAAAGCTAGTCTTCCCTTGGCTTATTTGGAAGGCTGTGTCTGTATTGTAAAATCGCACTGTAATCAACAGGAAACTTCAGGCACCTTCATGTTATGTTTGTGTGAGGCATAACTGTTGCCATATATTTCATACTTTCGGACACTTTCTAACTTCTTACACTCTGGGGTTGTTGGGGAGGCAGTGCAGGTTGAAGTATAGTCTTGGCATCCATCAGAGTGAACCTGACTATGCCACTTGTTAACTGTTGCTGCTGCTACAGACCTTGAAAAATCTTGTTACACCCTCAAAGTCTATTCGAAGAAGGCAATGGCACCCCACTCCAGTACTCTTGCCTGGAAAATCCCATGGACGGAGGAGCCTGGTAGGCTACAGTCCATGGGGTCGCTAAGAGTCAGACACGACTGAGCGACTTCACTTTCACTTTTCCCTTTCATGCACTGGAGAAGGAAATGACAACCCACTCCAGTATTGTTGCCTGGAGAATCCCAGGGACGGTGGAGCCTGGTGGGCTGCTGTCTATGGGGTCGCACAGAGTCGGACACAACTGAAGCGACAGCAGCAGCAGCAGCAGCAGCAGCAGCAGCAGCAGCAAAGTCTATTTTCCCTTCTGTCTCTGATTAAATAATACACTCTATGCAAATATGAGCCAGGATGTTTTATTCAGCTTTCTAGATCTTGCCCCTAGATAGTGCCTGTTACATGGCAAATGCTCAGTAAGAAATTGTTGGTTAAATGATGGATGAATGAATGGATGCAAACACCTTGGAGTTCACATCAATAAAGTTTGAATTAGACTGGGGACAGTTGTTCATTGATACTACCACATGACCACCACCTCTGAGTCCTCAATTAAGGCTTTCCAATTTTCTAAAGTACATCAAAAGATCTGAGGCACCACAGTACCTATAGTTAACAATGTGGTACTGTACACTTAAAATTTTTGTTAAGAGAATACAATACATGTAAAGTTTTCTTCTTAAAAAAAGGGAAAGCAAAGAAAACTTTGAGAGGTAATGGATATGTATTACTTAATAAGGTAATAATAAATGTATGCATATGTCCAAACTCATAAAATGTTTACATTAAACATGTGCAGTTTTTTGTACATCAATTTTATGTTAATAAGACTGTTTTAAAAAAAGACTGGGGCTACATCTCTAAATGTCAACAGCATGATTTATTTCCTGATAAACTGTGAGTTCTCTAACACCATTAAAGTGTTTGTTACTAGAATATAAGTCCAAACAAATCTAAAATGATTTCATGACAGCCTGATAGAGCCATGATTCGCAAACTCTCATCCAAATTCTTCAACTGGCAGAAAAGAATGACTGAGTGCACACTCAGGGATTCAAGAGCATGGATAAATACACTCACTCCCACACATATACCAAATGTTTTCAAGTGTCATCTTTTATCCCAAGGACATAATCAAATGCACAAAGATACAGTCACAAGGATTTTTATCACATTATTTTCATAATCATAAACATTTGAATATAAATATGCATAAAAATACAGTAACTAAATGGATTATAGTTTACCCCAATTATAAATTCTATATAAATATTCAACTATCTTATCTAAGAATATAAAAATATAAGAGAATACTTTCAACCTATATTACTAAATGGAAGAAGCTGGTGACAACATCTAGTTATCATGACAATATCACTAAAATGACAATAAAGTGATTTTTCTATCAAAGACCCACAGAGGCAAAGGTTATAGGAATGGATACAGAATATTGGAAGATGGAAAGTAAGTAGACATATAGTAGTTTCTTGTATCTCAAATGAATCTGAAATTGAAGCTAGCTCTGGGAAGCCCTCAAAGTAGATGATTCATGCTACACAATCTCAGAAATGCTCTAGAATAAGAAATGCCACCTAACTCTGAAAGATGAGGTGTATATGTTTACAGTTCAGAAAGAAAATTGAATATCCTTACAACAAAGTATTTAAATCCAGGATCACACTCTCAAACGTCACTACCATTCCTGTTAGAAAACTAGGGATTTACCCTATGAAGAGGTTAATTCAAAAACACTCTCAAATGGTCACTTGGATCAAGTGAAGTTAAAGTACCATATTAAAATATGTGGATTAAGTGAAATTTTAAACGTTGAATCCTGTAGTCCCTGGCCCCCTTCCTCCACTCAACTACAAAAATGCTTTCAAGTTCTTTCCGACTTGGCCTTATGGCTTCACTCAGCATTAGTTTCTTCAAAATTCTTTTGCTTGGCAAATTTAAAGTTTGAACAAAATCTCAAGAGAAAATGCTTAACCTGCTACAGAATATAAATGTTTTAATTACTGAACAGCACTCTTTACAAAAAACTTTCATAATCTTTGTAAAGGTTATGCAACAAAACATATAGCTTTGTTAGTGCTGAAGAGGGACCTCTTCAGGAGGTCTACCTGGAAACACTACAGTTGATATTAATTTTTTAAATTGCATGCTTAAGTTGCAAAATGGGCATTTCTTAAAACACAATCTATAGTTTACACTTTCTACTGACCCTCATTTGTCTTCTTCCAGTGGCTTTGCATTAAAGTTATTATATCAAGAGAGTCTACCTTAGTGGCTCTCAACCTGGGAACGGTAAGGGAGGAGGCACCTCATATCCAGCCCAGCTGTCTCCCCAGTTGCCAGCCAAAGTATGAATAAGGAACCCAAAGAGGTCTTTTTAAATCATACATATACAGCCCTGCCTCCAAAAGCTTTCAGACCCTTCAACTATCTCCTAATATAAAATCACCACACATCCTTTGAAAATGCAATGAACATGTAAGTGGGAAGTAGCAGAAAATAGGGTAAGAACTACATCACTACACATTATCAACATCAGGCCAAACTGAACAATTCTATACAATCTGAGTTTTGGACAACACCAGAGAAACATAACTTTTAAGGCCCTTTTCCATTTGATAATTGTTATAACTCTTTAGTGGAAATAGGGCCTGTCCCTACCTATAGGATTTGGCACATAACCTAGGTTAGACCAGTCACCCACCGGGACCAGTGACCAGTCAGTCACAGTGATTTCTTGGAATTTTTCAAGGTAAAGATAGCATGAAAGTGCCTTTTCCACTCTGATCATGAAAGTATAAGCACATAAAAGCAAAGTTTCTGGAGAGCATGTCCTCCACTCCACGGATAGGCCAGGCTCAGAAAATAAAGCTGGTGAAAAAGGGGAAAAAAAGAAGATTAAAGAGGAAAAGAGAGACTCCTCTAGGAATCTGGGTTTCTGATTAAAAGCAAACCTATAAATTCCCCTTCTGGCTTAAATTAGTTTGGAATTGAATTGAGTTAGAATTTTGCTACTTCCAAACAAGTGGGCCTTGTTAATTCATATTCTGTTTTAAACTGTAAACTCTGGAGGGCAAAAGTCAGGGTTGATAGACACTATATATGGAAAATACTACCTGAGTAGTGGTGACTGTAGTGGCAACAATGATGAAAATAAACTAGTGAACACTGACTACTTCCCATGCACTGCTTTAGAACCACTGCAGTGCCTATGACAGAGGTTCTGTAATGTTCTCTCTGACGCTACAGTTCAGGAAACTGAGATGGCACAGCTGAAAAGTCACATGGCCAGGATTTGAACCTAAGCACTGCACTTCCCTGGTGGCTCAGACGGTCAAGAATTTGCCTGCAATGCAGCAGACCCAGGTTCAATTCCTGGGTCGGGAAGATCCGCTGGAGAAGGACATGGCAACTCACTCCAGTATTCTTGCCTGGAGAATCCCATGGACAGAGGAGCCTGGTGGGCTACAGTCCATGGGGTCGCAAAGAGTTGGACATAACTGAGACACACACACACACACACACACACACACACACACACAGACACACACACACAGACACACACACAGACACACACACACACACACACACACACACACAGACACACACACACACACACACACACAGACACACACACACACACACACACACACACACACACACACAGACACACACACACACACACACAGACACACACACACACACACCCTGGCTCCAGAGCACATACTTTAAGCCACCATAATATTCCTCCTCATCACAACAAGTTGGTTAACTGGTCCATTAATGTCTTGGACAAAGTCCATTTACAATTCCCAGGAAATAAAAATAGAATCTAGGTGATAAAGTCTAAACGTTTTTCTTTTTCCTTGATGTTTGGTCTAGTTTCATTTGTTCACAGGATGTGGCTTGCAGACACTTTATCCTCAGCACTTCAGACCAGTGTTCTTAATGCAAAACATCTGGGCTCAACAAATACTTCAACTCCAGCCATGTGTAGAAGCGCTGCCCAGGACACCACAATTCAAGATGGCAGCGGCAGGCTGTGTGTGGAGACTCTGTGTGATCTGGAGCATAAGCAGCTCAGCGGTGACTGTCCTGCGAGAGTTCAACCCCCTCTCTGCTGACAGAACCTAGTAAAGCAGCCCTTCCCATAGCCTTTCAGGGAGTGCCTGCTCCCGACACCGTGAGCTTCATCTCTCCATTCTTTGATCACAGAATACAACTTTCCTTTGCTTCTGAACCAAACTTGGTCTCATTCAGTTGGTTCAAATGACAGCAAGCAGAAGGACCCTTACTGGGGACCAACCCAGGAAGGTTGGTTACCTTAAAAACACATCCTTTTAATTAAAAGGATGTAAATTATCATATGTGAAATGAATCGCCAGTCCAGGTTCAATGCATGATACAGGGTGCTCGGGGCTGGTGCACCGGGGTGACCCGGAGGGATGGGATGGGGAGGGAGGGGGGAGGGGGGGGTTCTGAAAGGGGAAAACATGTACACCCATGGTGGATTCATGTCAATGTATGGCAAAACAAATACAATATTGTAAAGTAAAAAATAGAAAATAAACTAATTAAAAAAATAAATTAAAAAAAAGAACTCAATTGAGCACTGTCAGACACTATGCTGACAGATGAGGAAAGAAAAAATAAATAAATAAAAAAATAAACAAAAAATAAACCTAGGGAAAAAAAAAACAAGACATATCCTCTTAATTAAAGCACAGAGACCAAAATCACTCTCAACTTTGAGAATGTTTGACCTTCTGAACATTCCAACTGCTTTGACATTTCAGATCGTACTGAAAAAGGAGCCTTCCTTCACTACTGGGGTGCACATGTGAATTTCCTGGAAAACACCCTGCAGACACAGCTCCATATGTAAGAAAATGGAACAAGATAGATGATGACAGTCTAATGGGAAGTGCCACACAGAGGGTGAAGACCCTGAACTATTTCTGCTTGACTTGTGGTTTGACCCAGCGCCAGTCATTCCACCCTTGACTTCTCTGGGCTCTGTTTATTTCAGATTTAATAAATGGTAATTCTTAACTTCCCCTCACAATAGAAAGAGGGCACTTTTAAGGGAAATCAACAATACCTAAAGTTCTCCATGTTTCTTAATATTTTAGCTAGAGAAACTTAAGAGGAGTTTGCAATCTCACTGCAAAAATATTAGCCAAAATGTAAAGAACTCATACAACTCAATATAAAAAATAATCTGATTAAATAATGGGCAGAGGATCTGAATAGACATTTTTCCAAAGAAGACATACAGATGGCCAACAGGAACTTCAAAGATGCTCAACAGCACTAATCGTCAGGGAAATGCAAATCAAAACCACAATGAGATATCACCTCACACCTACCAAAAGACAAGAAATAACAAGTGTTGGGGAGGAGGTGGAGAGAAGTGAATCCTTATGCCCTGTTCGTGGGAATGCAAATTGGTACAATCACTATGGAAAACAGTATGGAGTTTCCTCAAAAAATTAAGACTAGAACTACCATACGATCCAGCATATAAGTATCCAGTACTTCTGGGTACTTACATGAAGTATATGAAAACACTAATTTGAAAAGATTTATGCACCTTTATATTCATTGCAACATAATTTACAATAACCAAGATATAGAAGCAACCTAAGCGTCCATTACCAGATGAATTAATAGATGAATGGATAAAGAAAATGTGGTGTATATATACATATATATACAATGAAATATATTTCATGCATATTTCATATAAAAATCATACAGATTTAATATATATACAATGAATTATATATATACAATGAAATAGTCTTCAGCCATAAAAAGAATCAGATCTTGTCATTTGTGACAACGTGGATGGACCTAGAGGGTATTCTTATAAGTGAAATATTAATAAGCCAAACAGAGAAAGAGAAATACCATATTTCACTTATATTTTCACTTACGCTTGGAATCTGAAAAGCAAATGTCACAGATAAAACAGAAACAAACTCACAGACACAAGAGTACAAACTGGTGGTTGCCAGAGAGGAGGGAATGGGGGATGGGAGAAATAGGGGAAGGGGATTAAGAGGTACAAAGCTCAGTTATAAAATAAATAAGTCACCACATGTGTGTAATGCACAGCATAGGGATTCCAGTCAATAATACTGTAATACCATTGTAGGGCAACAGATGACAACTAGACTTATCATGGTGATCATTACATAATATATAAAAATAATGAATCACTACATTGCACACTTGAAACTAATAAAATATTGTATGTATTGTATTATAAGTCAATAAAAATGAAAACAAATCTTTGTTTCAGAGCACAGGATCTTGGGCACACATTAACAAATAACAAAATAGCTTATAAGCCAACTAGGAAAATAAAATCGAAGACTTCAGGCAAAGAGAAACCCAACTTGTAAAGCAAAACTCTTGGTGCTTCCAAATTTGAAAAATGGTAGTGAAAAATAATAATGTCACTAACAATAATAATAATAATAATAATATACATTATTGGGACTTTCCAGGTGGCAGAGTAGTAAAGTATCCACCTGCAATGCAGGAGATCCCAGAGACATGAGTTTGATCCCTGAGATGGGAAGATCCCCTGGAGCAGGAAATAGCAACTCCAGTATTCCTCCCTGGAAAATTCCATGGAAAGAGGAGCCTGGTGGGCTGTAGTCCAGGGGGTTGCAAAGAGTCAGACACGACTGAGCAACTGAGCACATACAGTATTAGCTACTGAGCACTTACAAGGTCCCAGCACTCTGATGTGTACACATGAGCTCATTCAAGCCTCACAGCAATCCTTATACTGCAGATACTACCATCAGTCTCACTCAACGTAAGGAAACAAGATCTGAGCGGCTGAATTCTTATGGATGTTTACATAAAGTGAGGATCACCTTGACTAGGTCATGGTGCCCAGATATCTTGTGAAGTATAAGTCTAGATGTTGCTGTGAAGGTATTTTTTTAAGATGAAGTTAACATTTAAATCAGTAGAATTTGAGTACAACAGATTATTCACCATAATGGAGGAAGGTCTCATCTAATAAACTGAAGGTATTAAGAGAAAACAGACTGAGATCCCTGAAAAAAAAAGAATTCTGCCTCCAGCCTGCCTTCAGACTTGAGCTGCAATATCAGCTCTTCCCTGGGTCTCCAGCCTGCTGGCCTACCCTGTAAAATTCAGACTTCCCAGCCCCAGGATCATATAAGCCAATTCTTTAGAATCTCTCTCTCCTTGTCTCTCACGTATATGTATATACATATGTATATACATATTTCCTAGTGGTTCTGTTTGTCTGGAGAAACCTAATATATACATACACATAGTAACTGAAAAACTTTGAATTAATAAACTAAGAAAATCTTATTACAAAACCCATCCCAAAGTTTGTTTTCAACTCACAAAATTTTCTTTAGCCATTATTGTTCTTTACAGGGCCATGACAATAGTGTCTGAAAACTGGCAGTACCATTTGTTCTGAAAAAAAAAAATGAGAGGTATTCTCTCATCTTCTCCTAAGAATTTATTCTCTTGCCCATAGTCTAAATTTAATTAAGTTCAATCAAATGTCTTTGAATCCTGCCCTCCAAACCTATTTGATTTCTCACATGCTATCTATAGTTACTTAGCTTGTCATA
Source organism: Okapia johnstoni (assembly GCA_024291935.2). Taxonomy (NCBI): domain Eukaryota; kingdom Metazoa; phylum Chordata; class Mammalia; order Artiodactyla; family Giraffidae; genus Okapia; species Okapia johnstoni. The sequence goes on along the minus strand of CM044325.1, from coordinate 7,668,741 downwards.
TACTCTCTTCCCTGAGCAGGGAGACTTGAGGGAAGACTGCTCAAGCATGTCAAGGTCACTCTAAGACTCAACTGTGGGCACAAACCTCTTGCAGTGAAGGAAAGAAGGGCCAGTAGGAAGCAGAGTGGGAAAGCGTAATGAATAGCCTTTGAAATCAGGCAGATCTGGGTTCAAATCTCAACTTTACCAAGTAAAGTCATAACCTTGAGCAAACCACTATACGTTTCCAAACCTCAATTTCCCTACCTGTCAAATGGGGATAGCCATACCTATCCTGAAGCGTTGTTTTGAAAGTCAAGGAAGCATGCTAAGCAAAGCACTGTGAAGGTACTTAAGAAGTCATAGCTGTTATCATTAGCATCACTGTCACCTTAGAATTTAAAGCCTAACGTCTGCTTCCTAAGCTCACTTCTCATCAGGCAACTGTTGTTGTTTGCCCGTATTTCATTGACATTGCGGTGATCTGAGGTGAAGGCTAAGTCCTCAATTATTCTATCTCCTATCTGACTTGGCAGCATGTCACACAGAGTGCTATAAAAACTCTGGGCTCCTTTCAGAGACCACAAAAAAGAGGGCTAAGGGTGGAATCAGAAAATCAATTTAGTTTCCACCTAGGCAGCCTTTTGCTATAATGTTTCTTGAACAACATAATGGCTCTGTGGAGCTGATGACAGAGGGCAGCAGAAGAAACAGCCCGACTGTGATGCAAGTTTGTCTGCTGGATCTTGAGCTGGCATTCCAAGGACAACAGATTCTTTAGCACTAGGGGTAATACTTGCAGAAAAGGTACTGATGTGGCAACCTCAAGTATGCCCTGAAAATCTATATGCCAAGGTCTAGGTTCTGTATACTGCCAACTGTGTGTGTATGTGTGTGTGTTAACTCACTTCAGTCGTGTCAACTCTTTGTGACCCTATGGACTGTCGCCCGCCTTTGTCATGGGGATTCTCCAAGAATATTGAAGTGGGTTGCCATGCCCTCCTCCAGGGCATCTTCCCCACCCAGGGGTCGAACCTGTCTCCTGCAGTTCCTGCATTACAGGTGGGTTCTTTACTGCTGAGCCACTGGGGAAGCCCATACTGCCCACTATCTATACTTAATTCTGTAAATAAAGTCTGTCCTCATAAAGTGTCTGGAGAAAATCATAAAGTAGATAGAAGAACAAAATATTTGTAGCTCCAGTAATCAAAGACACTATTGTCAGCATTTCAGCAAATTATTTCTGCTAAGTCACTTCAGTCGTGTCCGACTCTGTGCGACCCCATAGACGGCAGCCCACCAGGCTCCACCGTCCCTGGGATTCTCCAGGTAAGAACACTGGAGTGGGTTGCCATTTCCTTCTCCAGTGCATGAAAGTGAAAAGTGAAAGTGAAGTCGCTCAGTCGTGTCCGACTCTTTGCGACCCCATGGACCGCAGCCTACCAGGCTCCTCCGTCCATGAGATTTTCCAGGCAAGAGTACTGGAGTGGGGTGCCATTGCCTTCTCCGAAATTATTTCTAGTTTTTACTAATTTTGAGCATTGATGAAGCTATTATATGTTCCATTACATATTCAGTCATGTAACACCCTGAACAAGGACTTGGCAAACTACACCAACAGTCTATGCTCTGAATCACTGCCTGTTCTTTTAACTGAGATTTTATTATAACACATCCAAACAGGGAAGCCTGGCGTGCTGTAGTCCGTGGAGTCACAAAGAGTCGGACACAACTGAGTGACTGAACAACAACATCTATTCATTTACATATTGTCTATTGTCTATGGTTGCTTCCACACCACAAAGGCAGAATTGAGTAGCTGACACAGAGACCATACTTAAAATATTTAACTATCCAGACATTTGCCGGAAAAGTTCAACACCAGCCCTAGACGAATGGTCACTGAATGGATCAACTATGAAGAGCCACTGGGATTCGACCTCTACAGCATCCTCTGTATGCCCACATCCTAACCATCTTTCAAGAATACAAGTACTGCCACATCAGAAAATCTTTCTCTCATATTCCCAACTGGAAGGCAGCTCTTCCTCTCTCCTAAACCCCAACAGATCTTGATTCCTACTTTTGTTAATACCTTCTCCATTTTACACCACTTTTTTTGCATGCATGTTTTTTTATTAAGTATTTTTTCTCATCTACTAAACTATATTTATTTCACATCACTAAGCTCAGTATCTAGCACACGAACAACATAACTATATATTTGCTGAACCAAAGTATGGACAACCTCCAAGAATGTACAATCTAGTTAAGAAAATAACATCAGTCACATTAAAACAAGTAAGTATAGTTTTGATATAAGAATTGTTAAGAGAAGGAAGCTGTAGCTTTGACTAGTATAATCAGGGAAATCTTGAAAGAAGAGAAATTGGGAGTGAAAACATGATTTTTTCCCTTTTTAAAAAATTGGGATATAGTTTCTTTACAATGCTGTGTTCGTTTCTGCTGTAAATTAATCAGCTATATGTATATATATCCCCTCCCTCTTGGGTCTCCCTCCTGCCCCACTCCATCTCACCCACCTAAGTCACCGAAGAGCACTGAGCGGAACTCCCTGGGCTGCACAGCAGCTGCCCACAAGCTGTCTACTTTAGACACAGTGTGTGCTGTGTAAGTCACTTCAGCTGTGTCTGACTCTTTGTGAGCCCATGAACTGTAACCAGTCAGGCTACTCCATCCATGGGATTCTTTAAGCATGAACACTGGAGTGGGGAATCTTCCTGATTCAGGGACTGAACCCGCATCTCTTACACCTCCAGCACTGGCAGGCAGGTTCTTTACCACCAGCGACACCTGGAAAGCCCTTACACAGAGTAGTGTGCGGATGTCAACCCTCCTCTCCCATTCAATGTCACCATCCTTCCCCCTCTCCATGTCCACATATCTGTTTTTACATCTGTATCTCTGTTCCTGCCTTGCAAATAGGCTCATCGATACCATTTTTCTAGATTCCACATATGCGCATTAATAGACAATTTTTTTCTCTTTCTGACTTATTTCACCCTGTAAGATAGACTCTAGGTCCATCCACATCTCTACAAAGGACCCGGTTTGGTTCCTTTTTATGGCTGAATAATATTCCATTTTATATATGTACCACAACTTCATCTATTCATCTGTCAATGTACATTTAGGCTGCTTCTAGGTCCTACTTATTGGAAATACTACCATAGTGAACACTGGGGTGCATGTGACTTTTTGAACTATGGCTTTCTCCAGATATGTGCCCAGTAGTGGGGTTGCTGGGCCATATTGTAGTTCTATTTTTAGCTTTTTAAGGAACCTCCATACTGTTCTCCATAGTGACTGTACCAATTTATATTCCCACCAACAGTGCAAGAGGGGTCCCTTTTCTTTATACTCACTCTAGCACTTACTGTTTGTAGATTTTTTTTTTTATGATGGCCATTTTGACTGGTGTGAGGTGATGCCTCACTGCAGTTTTGACCTGCATTTCTCTAATAATTAGTGGGTGGTGCTGGGAAAACTGGACAGCTACATGTAAAAGAATGAAATTAGAACACTCCCTAACGCCATACAAAAAATATACTCAAAATGGTTTAAATATCTAAATATAAGACCAGATACTATAAAACTCTTAGAAGAGAACACAGGAAGAACACTCTTTGACACAAATCACAGCAAAATCTTCTTTGACCCACCTCCTAGAGCAATGAAAATAAAAACAAAAATAAATGGGACCTAATTAAACTTAAAAGCTTTTCCACAGCAAAGAAAATGATAAAGGAGAGGAAAAGACAACCCTCACAAAGGGAGAAAGTATTTGCAAATGAAGCAACTGACAAGGAATTAATCTCCAAAATATACAAACAGCACTATGTAGTATCAAAAAAACTCCAAACAATCCCAATTAAAAATTGGGGGAAGACCTAAACTGCCATTTCTCCAAATAAGACATACAGATGATAAAGAAGCACATGAAAAGATGTTGAAAATCACTTATTATCAGAGAAATGCAGATAAAAAGGTGATTTTGAGTGGAGAAAGAATAGGTGGAAGCCAGCAATAAAGACAGGAGGATGAAGAGTGCTCAACATTCTTTAGCACAGTGAAGAGAGACCTTGACAAGGTGGTGGGTGAGCTCAAACAAGAGAGGGAAATGATACAAAGATATTGGGTATGGCCAGAAAAATGCAGGATTTTGATAAACAACAGTACAATCACAATATAAGAGAAGAGAAATAACCACAATAGAGATGTAGAAGGTCGTGTGCTTATCTTCTCCTGTAAGAACTCCAAAATTACAACTCACTGCTTAACAGTCATGGACAGGAGAATGTTGGATACCACCAAAAAAGATACCCCACGTCCAGGAGCAAAAAAGAAGCCCCAGCAAGATGGTAGGAGGGGCAAAATCACGTCTAGAATCAAACCCCATACCTCAGGGACGTTCAGAGGGTTCAAACAAAACCTTGAGCTCACCAGGAGATCCACAGAGACTGAGCCAGACATGCCTTTTGAGTGTTTGAGTGTCTTCTGCAAAGGTATGGGTCAGCAGTGGCCTGCCGCAGGGGCAGGGGCTCTGGGTGCAGCAGACCTGTGTATGGCATCAGCCTTCTTGGAGGAGGTCACCATCAACCCCGCCAGAGAGCTGCCAGAACTTACACAGGACTGGAAAATAGACTCCTGGAGGGCACAAACAACACCTTGTGTGCACCAGGACCCAGGAGAAAGGAGCAGTGACCCCACAAGAGACTGATCCAGACTTGCCCGTGAGTGTCCAGGAGTCTGCCACAGAGGCGTGTGTCAGTGGTGACCTGCTTCAGGGTCGGGAGCACTGAGTGCAGCATGGGACCTTTTGAAGGAGATCGCCATTATCTTCATTACCTCCACCATAGTTTGGCCTCAGGTCAAAAAACAGGGAGGGAACACAGCCCTGCCCATCAACAGAAAATTGAATTAAAGATTTACTGAGCATGGCCCCACCCATCAGAACAGGACCCAGTTTCCCCCTGTCAGTCTCTCCCATCAGGAAGCTTCCATAAGCCTCTATCCTAATCCATCAGAGGGAAAACAGAATGAAAATCACAATCACAGAAAATTAACCAATCTGATCACATAGACCACAGCCTTGTCTAACTCAATGAAACTATGCACCATGCTGTGTAGGGCCACCCACGATGGATGGGTCATGGTGGAGAGTTCTGACAAATGTGGCCCACTGGAGAAGGGAATGGCAAACCACTTCAGTATTCTTGCCTTGAGAACCCCATGAACAGTATGAAAAGGCAAAAAGATAGGACACCGAAAGATGTCCTACCAGGTCAGTAGGTGCCCAATATGCTACTGGACAACAGTGGAGAAATAACTCCAGAAAGAATGAAGAGACGGAGCCAAAGCAAAACCACCACCCAGTTGTGGATGTGACCAGTGATGGAATTAAGTCCGATGCTGTAAAGAACAATATTGCATAGGAACCTGGAATGTTAGGTCCATGAATCAAGGCAAATTGGAAGTGGTCAAACAGGAGATGGCAAGAGTGAACACCAACATTATAGGAATCAGTGAACTAAAATGGACTGGAATGAGTGAATTTAACTCAGATGACCATTTTATCTACTACTATGGGCAAGAATTCCTTAGAAGAAAAGGACTAGCTCTCATAGGCAGCAAGAGAGTCCAAAATGCAGTACTTGGATGCAGTCTCAAAAACAACAGAATGATCTCTGTTTGTTTCCAAGGCAAACCATTCAATATCACAGTAATTCAAGTCTATGCCCTGAACCATAATGCTGAAGAAGCTGAAGTTGAGTGGTTCTATGAAGACCTATAAGACTTTCTAGAACACTGAAAAAAGGAGTCCTTTTCATTATAGGGGACTGGAATGCAAAAGTAGGAAGTCAAGAGATACCTAGAGTAACAGGCAAATTTGCCCTTGGAGTACAAAACGAAGCAGGGCAAAGGCTAAGAGAGTTTTGCCAAGAGAACTCACTGGTCATAGCTAACACCCTCTACCCACAACATAAGAGAAGATTCTACACATGGACATCACCAGATGGTCAATACCTGAAAACAGATTGATTATATTCTTTGCAGTCAAAGATGGAAAAGTTCTATACAGTTAGCAAAATAATAGCAGGAGCTGACTGTGGCTCAGATCATGAACTCCTTATTGCCAAATTCAGACTTCAATTGAAGAAAGTAGGGAAAACCACTAGACCATTCAGATATGACCTAAATCAAATCCCTTACAATTATACAGTGGAAGTGAAACATAGATTCAAGGTATTAGATCTGATAGACAGAGTGCCTGATAACTATGGACGGAGGTTCATGACATTGTACAGGAGGCAGTGATCAAGACCATCCCCAAGAAAAAGAAATACAAAAAGGCAAAAACGTTTGTCTGAGGAAGCCTTACACATAGCTGAGAAAAGAAGAGAAGTCAAAGCCAAAGGAGAAAAGGAAAGATATACCCATTTGAATGCAGAGTTCCAAAGAACAGCAAGGAGGGATAAGAACACTTTCCTCAGTGATCAGTGCAAAGACATAGAGGAAAAAATTAGAATGGGAAAGACTAGAGATCTCTTCAAGAAAATGAGAGATACCAAGGGAACATTTCATGCAAAGATGGGCACAATAAAGGACAGAAATGCTATAGACCTAACAGAAATATAAGATATTAAGAAGATGTGGCAAGAATACACAGAAGAACTATACAAAAAAGATCTTCATGACCCAGATAATTACGATGATGTGATCACTCGCCTAGAGCCAGGCATCCTGGAAGGCAAAGTCAAGCGGGCCTTAGGAAGCCTCACTACGAACAAAGCTGGTAGAGGTGATGGAATTCCAGTTGAGCTATTTCAAATCCTAAAAGATGATGCTGTAAAAGTGCTGCCTCACTATGCCAGCAAATTTGGAAAACTCAGCAGTGTCCACTGGACTGGAAAAGGTCAGTTTTTATTCCAATCCCAAAAAAAGGCAAGGCCAAAGAATGTTCAAACTACCGCAAAAATGCTCTCATCTCATGCTAGTAAAGTAATGCTCAAAATTCTCCAAGCCAGGCTTCAACAGTATGTGAACCATGGACTTTCAGATGTTCAAGTTGAATTTAGAAAAGGCAGAGGAACCAGAGATCAAATTGCCAACATCCGTTGGATCATCAAAAAGCAAGAGTTCCAGAAAAAATACGTACTTCTGCTTTATTGACTACAGCAAAGTCTTTGACGGTGTGTATCACAAAAAACTGTGGAAAATTCTAAAAGAGATGGGAATATCAGACCACCTGACCTGCCTCCTGAGAAATCTGAATGTAGGTCAACAGGCAACAGTTAGAACTGGACATGGAACAACAGACTGGTTCCAAATCGGGAAAGGAGTACGTCAATGCTGTATATTGTCACTCTGCTTATTTAACTTATATGCAGAGTACATCATGAGAAACGCTGGGCTGGATGAAGCACAAGCTGGAATCAAGATTGCCAGGAGAAACATCAATAACCTCAGATACGAAGATGACACCACCCTTACGGTAGAAAGTGAAGAACTAAAGAGTCTTTTGATGAAAGTGAAATAGGGGAGTGAAAAAGTTGGCTTGAAAGTCAACATTCATAAAACTAAGATTATGGCATCTCGTCCCATCACTTCCTGGCAAATAGATGGGAAAACAATGGAAACAGTGGCAGACTATTTTCTTGGGCTCCAAAATTACTGCAGATGGTGACTGCAGCCATGAAATTTAAAGACACTTGCTCCTTGGAAGAAAAGTTATGACCAACCTAGACAGCATATTGGAGAAGGCAATGGCAACCCACTCCAGTACTCTTGCCTGGAAAATCCCATGGATGCAGGAGCCCGGTAGGCTGCAGTCCATAGGGTCGCTAAGAGTCAGATATGACTGAGCGACTACACTTTCACTTTTCACTTTCATGCATTGGAGAAGGAAATGGCAACCCACTCCAGTGTTCTTGCCTGGAGAATCCCAGGGACCGAAAGCCTGGTGGGCTGCCGTCTATGGGCTCGCACAGAGTTGGACACGACTGAAGCGACTTAGCAGCAGCAGACAGCATGTTAAAAAGCAGAGACATTACTTTGCCAACAAAGGTCCATCTAGTCAAAGCTATGGTTTTTCCAGTAGTCATGTATGGATGTGATAGTTGGACTATAAAGAAAGCTGAGTGCCAAAGAATTGATGCTTTTGAACTGTGGTGTTGGAGAAGACTCTTGAGAGTTCCTTGGAATGCAAGCAGATCCAACCAGTCCATCCTAAAGGAAATCAGTCCTGAATATTCATTGGAAGGACTGATGCTGAAGCTGAAACTCCAATCCTTTGGCCACCCGATGAGAAGAACTGACTCATTAGAAAAGACCCTGATGCTGTGAAAGATTGAAAGCAGGAGGAAAAGGGGATGACAGAGGATGAGATGGTTGGATGGCATCACAGATGCAAAGGACATGAGTTTGAGAAAGCTCTGGGAGTTGGTGATGGACAGGGAAGCCAGATGTACTGCAGTCCACAGGATCTCAAAGAGTTGGACACGACTGAACTGAATGCAATCACTAAAAAAGGATCCCGGGATGAATTATCAAGATAGCAATGATCAGCCAGCATAGGCCTTAGTTGACAGCCTGCTTAGAATTGTACAGTGGAACATTATCATTTCAATTCTGCACACTCTGTGTCTTAATGAGCATCATTTTTAAAATATTTGAATGAGGCTGGTCCCCAGCTCAGAAATTACAGGAAGGTGAATACAAATCCACTCAACCCTGTGGTCTCCCACAGGACTCTGTACATAATCGTCTTCATAGCACAAACCATGCACTGTTGTAATTGTCTATGTTTACATGTTCATATTCCCCACTAGGCATGAACTTTTCAGGATATCTTAGTCATGGGCTGTTTAATTATAAGAGGGAAAAAAGAGCCTACTTTTTTTTTTAAGTTTAAGAGAAACTTCAGATGGCAGTAGCATCACTTGGACTACAATTTGGGGGTGCACAGGCAGTCCTTTCCAGAACAGTGAAGCTTCCAGTCTGTCTTCCTGCAGTCTTCTCCGTTTCATGTCTACCAAGGTCCATACCTTTGGTCCTCCCACTCCTCTGAAAACTGCCTTCTTCTCCAACATAAACCATATTTAATGGATTCCAGAATTCACATTTTCCCAGATTTAACAGCTCTAAACTACATAAATTTCTTTTTTTTAAAGTTTAAAGATCTTCAGTGCCAGATATTACTTGTTGATTTTCCATACCGTGCTCTTCCGTGTACCAAAGAGGCTGATATCTTAGAAACTTCATTGCTCAGAATCTCTTATCACAAGAATTCTAGTATTATTCAGTCAAGAATCTAAGACCTTCGTGTGAGATTCAGAAGGGAGAAGGTGGAGTCAGTCCTCTGACAGTAGTGTTGGAGTCACTTGGGGGATGGCATATGTCAGATATGAAGCTTGCTGTTGGCTTCCAGTAGTCTCCCTGAGACTCATCCACTTAGGAGCTCCAGCCAGAAGAGGTAACTAACAGCAACTTACCTGTAATTTCTGCGCTCTAGGATTCCTTGAAAGTCTGGAATGGCCATGCTGCCTTCTGCTCCCTAACCTCTTCAACAGTGGTGTAACCTTCTAATCTCCTTTATTAAATGCTTTCTCATTCAAAATGCATAAGGCAGGCTTATGCTATCTTGACTGAACTGCCTGGTACATCCTTTCAAGTGGTGGTGGTGGTTTAGTTGCTAAGTCGTGTCTGACTCTTTGTGATCCCATGGACTGTAGCCCTCCAGTCTCCTCTGTCCATGAGATTTTCCAGGTAAGAATACCGGAGTGGGTTGCCATTTCCTTCTCCAGGGGATCTTCCCAACTCAGAGATCAAACCCATGTCTCCTGCATTGGCAGGTGGATTCTTTACCACTGAGACACCAAGGAAGCCCAGAGACCAAAGGTTAAATCCCTGGGTTGGGAAGATCCCCCGGAGAAGGGAAAGGCTACCCACTCCAGTATTCTGGCCTGGAGAATTCCAGGGACTGTATAGTCTATGGGGTTGCAAAGAGTTGGGCCCGACTGAGCGACTTTCACTTTCACTTTCATATTAAAAACAAACACATAATACTAGCAGTGGTTCCCAAACTTAAATGTGTACAAAATTATTTGGTGGACTGTGTAAAAATTCAGATGCAGCATTTCTTGAATGAGCCCAGAAAGGTATACTTTTATCAAGCATTCCAGGTGACTCTGATGCAGGTGGCCTGAGTCCACACTGAGAAATGCTGCTTTAATATACGGACCGCTGCCCTATGTGGGCTCACACTGGAGAATATTCTGATGCCCAGATCAATCACTCCAGGTAGGCGGCACACTTCGCAACGCAGTGGCCAAAACAAAGTTTACTGCTATCTGTAAGTGCTCTCATCATATTCTTCAAATTACTCGCTCACCACAAACACGTTATCTCTGATAAATTACTTATCTATGCAGTGCAACAGAGTTTAAAGGTGAAGAGGACAAGGTCGGACCTGGGATCAAAGTCGGGTTTTGCCACTTACTGGCATATACTATTAAGCAGGTCATAACTTACTTATCCATAAACACCTACCTCACAGAGCTGATCATTACATATATAACAGGATTAATGTTTACCTTCCCCTCTTATACCTGGAAATCCATAAAAATGTGAACTATATCTAATATATTTATTGCTTTACCTTCATTCAACAAATAATTATTAATATGTGTCAGACTTTACACTAGATCCAAATGAGGATACACTGCTTAACAGCAATGCTTAGAAGAATTCATGCCCACAAAACTTTTTCAGCAGCAGATAAGATCAGTAACTTGCTTTTAAGAGCCTATTGTAAATTGCAGGTACATTAGCAAGTCATAAAGGGCAAACAACAGTATGTTAAAAAATAATATTTCACACAATAATAGCAGCAGCCTATGTTATTAACAGAATAAAAGTGTGGTGGAAAGGAAGTACGTAAGTCCTTAGGTATGAGCTACCCTCTCTGTCACACAGTGCTCATTACCGGCTGCACAGGAAGCAAGGCTGTGAAAGCAACACAGGCTGAAAATGGTCTTATGGCCACTTGAGGGTGGAGAGATCTTCTAATTTGGAGTTTTAATTTCTCATGTTCTATCTTGTGAAATGGGTCTAACTTCACCATCTAACATCGCCTTCCTTCTGGGTCTAACTTCCCCAGTTAGACCTCTATTAATATCACCTGTGAGGAAAGACCCTGGCAATCCATTAATTTGAAATGATGCAGTAGTTCACACCCCTCCTGGTTCCCTAAGTGAATGGCTAGTGCAATCGATAATAGGCTGTCACTCCTGAGCATCTGATCTGACCTGAGCCCCACTGACGCAGAAGGACAGAAGACACCCCCATCGACTGAAAGAAATTCTTATTCCCTCTTCCCCTCGCAACATACGTGAGCAGACACCAAGGCTGATGGCAGAGAGCTTCTGTCTGCACTTTCCTGTACATAAAGTGACCAGGACAGACCTTGAGAAATACTGGGGCATAATCTACCTCCAACAACCCAGGCCTCTCTTCAACAGATTCCTTAGAATCAATTGCAATATGCTTCCCAGCACACAAACATCCAGAGTGACTGACTCAAGCTTTTACTTTCCATGTAGTTATAGCTGCTGCTGCTGCTGCTGCTGCTAAGTCGCTTCAGTCATGTCCAACTCTGTGCGACCCCACAGACGGCAGCCCACCAGGCTCCGCCATCCCTGGGATTCTCCAGGCAAGAACACTGGAGTGGGTTGCCATTTTCTTCTCCAATGTATGAAAGTGAAAAGTGAAAGTGAAGTTGCTCAGTCGTGTCCGACTCTTAGCAACCCCATGGACTGCAGCCTACCAGGCTCCTCTGTCCACGGGATTTTCCAGGCAAAAGTACTGGAGTGGGGTGCCATTGCCTTCTCCGGTAGTTATAGCAACCTTTTGATTTTTACAAATAGATAATAATGCATGGAAAGAAAGTAAAGTGGTAGTCGCTTAGTCGTGTCCAACTCTTGGCAACCACATGGACTGTAGCCTGCCAGACTCCTCAGTCCATGGAATTCTCCAGGCAAGAACACTGGAGTGGGTTGCCATTTGCTCCTCCAGGGGATCTTCCTGATCCAGGGATAGAACCCATGTCTCTCATGTCTTCTGCGCTGGCAGGAAGATGCTTTACCATTACTGCCACCTGGGAAGCCTCATATGCATTGAGTGCTTACTAAATTCCAGGTACCAGCAAGCACCTTGCATGCATTATCATACTGATTTTTTCCATTATGAAATGGCACATTTTTCCTGCCTTACAGAGAAGGAAATGGGGACCTAACACCACACAGCAAGAAGAGCTGCAGCCTTTGCTTCATCTGACTTGAGCGTGCCCATTCTCCAGCCTCTCCTGCTCTGCCTTCCTAGACTGATCTGTGAAAAAGAAACTGCTACACTGAGTTTAGAGCAGCTGCCGACAAAGTTTTTTCTGTAAAAGTCCAGAAAGTAAATACATCAGTCTGCCCATTCTGGAATTCTACTATGACTACTGCTCTGTTGTTTACCATAAAACAGCCAGAGGCAAGAAGAAAACAAGTGGGCGTGGTGGTTGTCTCCCCTTGAGTGAGTAAAAGTCACTCATGTCCAACTCTTTGGGACCCCATGGACTATACAGTTCATGGAATTCTCCAGGCCAGAATACTAGAGTGAGTAGCTGTTCCCTTCTCCAAGGGATCTTCCCAACCCAGGGATTGAACTCAGGTCTCCCGCATTGCAGGCAGATTCCTTATCAGCTGAGCCACTAGGGAAGCCCAAGAATACTGGAGTGGGTAGCCTGTTTCATCTCCAGGGAATCTTCCTGACCCAGGAATCAAACCAGGGTCTCCCTTACTGCAGGCGGATTCTTTACCAGCTGAGCTACTAGGGAGTCCCTGTCTTCCCTTAAAACTTTATTTACAGAAACAGGCAGTGGAATGGATTTTGCCTGCAGATCATCTTTGCAAAACCCTGAGTCAGAGGAATGTCAAGCCACACAGACAAAGCCATCAGGCTCAGCAGAAAGGCAGGCTTGCCTCAGTTGTCTGGGGTTTCTGTGGGACCAGCCCTGGGAGACACAGGTTCTGCATGTTTTCTACAAGCTCTTGCTGTCCTGAGCAAGGGATGGCTGAGATGGGCCCCGGAAAGCTCCTGCATGTCTATCACTGAGAAGAGAGATTTCAGACTCATCAGTTTCTCTCACTGCCAAGCCCCCATGTCAAAACTCAGGGCCTCAAGCATTACCCATACTTCCTTCTAAGATGCCCCGCATGCACTATTGACAGCAAGTGAAACTCATGAGGACCTACTGTACAGCACAGAGAACTCTACTCAGTGCCCTGTGGTGACCTAAATGGGAGTGAAAGTAGTGACAGTGTTAGTCGCTCAGTCCTAGCTGACTCTTTGACGCCCCATGGACTGTAGCCTGCCAGGCTCCTCTGTCCATAGAATTCTCCAGGCAAAAAATATCAGAGTGGGCAGCCATTCCTTTCTCCAGGGGATCTTTCTGATTCAGGGATCAAACCCAGGTCTCCTGCATTGCATGTGGATTCTTTACCATCTGAGCTATCAGGGAAGCCCTAAATGGGAAGGAAACCCAAAAAAAGAAAAAGAGGGGATATATACATACTTACAGCTGATTCACTTTGCTGTACAGCAAAAACTAACACAACATTGTATAGTAACTATACTCCAATCAAAATTAATTAAAAAATAAAATTCTTCCCCCCAAAAGTAATACTGTTCCAGAAAGAATGTATTACCATAAAATTCTTAGAAAATACATGTGTCATTAAAAATGGCTATGTCAACTACTAAAAAATTTTAAATTCTTAAAATAAATAAACAAATAAAGTTTAAAGAATGAAATAACATGTCCCCCCAGTCAGGGTCCCCTCCTCCCTGTACACGTCTCCTTCATGTGGATGAAGGTCAGTGACGCTGGAAATACAAAACAAAACAGGAACAACAGTTGGAAAAGTAAAGCATGCTCTGCTAGTGAGAGTAGTAACATTCAGTGGATGTGTGTATACACACATTTATGTGCAATGACCATGCAACACAATAACAATTATGAATATTGATTGGGAGATAACATTTTTGTATACTGTATTTGATTACAACAATGAGCTGTGTTTACACTCTCAGCCTTCACAGTTTGTCGCACATGAAGCATGAGTGTGTCAGCTCACAATTAAATATCATGATATAGAGCATCAGTCCCCATCTCTCATTTTCTCGCACATTTTTCAGATAATCCATACAGTGCCTGCACCAATAAAAAAACAAATCTTCTTGCTATAAGGCAGCATGCTATAATGTGAATGGAACACCGGACTTAGAATATTAATTGCAAGCCATTTATCAACATGTTAGACACAGTCCTAAATAGATTGCATAAATTATCTCCTATTAACCTCAGCAACTTCATGATGGGAATACTATTATCATGTCCAGATCATAACTGAAGACACTGAGGCTGCCCTCAGAAAAAGTCTTTTCCATTGCTTTCATGACAGTATAGGGTTTTGCTTTACCTCTCTGCAAAAAAAAAAAAAAAAAAAAAAGATTCATTGTACCTTCAGGAACTGACAAACAACTCTTAAAATGTCGATGTCTCCTGTCATGAGCTCAGAGTCCTCCAAAAACTGCAAAGGAGCTCCTCTGAGATCATCACATTGTCACTTGACTCTGATGTCAACCTCGAGTGAAAAAGCAGAATGATCTGAGTGGGTCTGCATGCCAGACACTGACAGTTCCTTTCAAGGCCTTAGAGAGAAGGAAGAGAGCAGTTAAAGGCAAAGGATTCGATTCTACATGGCAACATGGGTAGGTCTTAAAAAGTACAATGTTGATTAAAAAAAAAAAGAGCAGGTGAGATACTTGACATCATATCATTTACCTAATGTAAAAGCACGTGTGTGTACAACTGCAATGCACGCTTTGGAAGACAGACACACAGCAAAGAAGTATGAATCGGATGATTAGAATGGTTGCCATGAGGAAGGGAGGGAAATGGGAGTAGGTATAGAATAGGGATAAAAGTAAAGACAAAAAATAAAATAAAATAGCAGAGGTCTTGCAAGTAATAGGGACCATGCACCTGAATCAAGATATGTCACTATTCAATCTACTGAAACTGAGGTCTAAGAAAGAAAACAGAAAAAAAAAAATGTTTCCCATCCAAAGGATAAACAGACAATGAAAATGATTATGATAAATAGATGTGTGTAGGAAAGGTAGGGGTTGATCCAGTCTGAATCCACTCTGTCCCCCAAACAGTACCATCCGGGCTTGTAGGAAATAAAGAATGTCTGTAATGTAGCCTTGACAAAACAAGGGCACAGCCATCAGCAATGCAGAATCACTCTTATTGAGCAATGATCCTGGCTCAGTAATATTTTCTCAGGGATAATCCGACAGCTTGGTAATAGATCGAAGAGACACAGCCATTAATACATCCACTGTACTAACACATTTCTTAAATTAACACTGTATAAAATTAAATGTCACACAAACAAGGTAGCTTGTTCATTAAATAGAGTTGAGGAGAGGGAAAGGGTAGTGATCTCTGAAGCTAATGGGTATCCTTACTCAGGCCAGACATATTGAGAATCTTTATAGCATTGGCTAATGCAAATGGGGGGGGGTGTGTCATGTCCCCGTTAGACTGGGGGGGAAAAAAAAAAAAGGTTAGATCATGGCATAAGAGGAGTCTTTGCTTCCTCTCAATTTTCCAAACATCACATGTCTGATGATCTCTTGATGAGTCACTAGCTGTCTCAAAAGCCAAAGGCTACAAGATAAAGTAAGAACAGAGAAAGAGAGCTGAGTTATCTCACGCAGCTCAGCCAACACTGAAGTTTTCGGGAAATTCATTTACTTTCATATATATGCCTGACAGCCTATTCTCAAAGTAAACTACCCTAATTTTGCTGTCACCATTACAACCTCACTAACCAAGAACATCAATGTGGCCATGATAGTCTCACAAGGAATGCTTAAATCCACAAGAGTTATACCAACATCTGGCAGATTGCTTGAATGAGAAGTTTAAGTAAGTACTAGCATTGACAATTTCAAGAATGACAATGAATTTCAAAAGGCTGAAAATCCAACAATGTCTATCAGTCCAGTAACCACGGGAAGCTCAGCTTCTGCTTATCATCGTATCTCATCTATCCATGAGACCAAAGTAGAGAGTACTGTGTCTGGATGGCCTGGTAGGGAGGTTGAAAGAAAAACTTGGTTCTAGAAGAAGACAGTCCTGGGGATGAATTCTATGTCTGCCACTGTAGCAGTTGTATGAACTTGGGCAAATGACTTATCTTCTCTAAGCCTTAACTTTCTCACATGTGAAAAGAGGAAAATACCAGAACTAAATGAGACAGTATGTATAAACATTCAGCATAGATTGTTAAATTCAGTTAACTGCTTGATAAATATCAGCTATTACTAAAATCACTTGCCAGTAGATCCTGAAGGATGTAGTTGGGTAGCATCTATTGATCATTCAGTACATGTCAAGAACTGTGCAGACCCTAGAGATGCATAGATGAACAAGCCACAGAGCTGGATAATCCTGCGTGTTGAGTTTCTCAGTTGTTTGAATTATGGCTGCTAAGACCAACCATTATCTCTATTAAATTCTACATTTTCACTGGTAATAAATCAATGTACTCAAAAGGAAGGAAGTCTGTTTTCTGTGCCAGACTCACTCACTCAGCAATATCAATTTGCTATCAAGCAAAGCATGTGCACGAAAATGTGAGAAATGGAGAACAATTAAAAATAAAGCAAAGGGGCACAGAATTGCTCTCAGAAGGCAGGAGTTTGTAACTTTAAAGAAGCTATCACTTATTGAGTTCTTACTGAATGCCTGGCACTGTGCTTTGTCCCTCATATTGAACTCCCCTCCCACCCTACGATGCCTAATGCCTTGGTTTTACTAAATGCCTTGGTTTTACCTAAAGCTTTGGGACAAACACCAGCTGTCCAGCCCAGCGGCCCATCGACCTTCTACCTCAATCCCAGAACACTCATTTATTTTCTGTTTCTATACTAATACCCTTCAAAAGGCATTTTGATCAGCAGATGGGTTATGTGATTCTTGAACCCAGGTGCTGTTTCTTGGTTGCTGCTAAGAGGGCAGTGTGTCAATAACACAAACACCTTTACGAGAGCCGGTGACACAGATGAGCGATAGGGACTGAGTACAAGATAATTAAGTGTGGTAAAAGCTGTGCAAAGTTGGTGTGTGTATGTTTCATATTGCGTAAGGGGATGAGTGGGTACTCAGTCTTGACCATTTTCCCCACAGCGACACACAAGCCCACGTTGCCAGATTTTCTAGCATTTAAAGAATCAGTGGAAAAATAGATACATAAAAATGAAAAGAATGGGGAAAAAAAAGAAGCAATGTAAATATCATGGGGGAGCAGGGATTGGATGAAGATGATCAAAAGGTATAAACTTCTAGTTATAAAATAAAATAGTAGGGGTGCAATGTACAATATGTTTAATATAATTAGCACTGTTGTATGTTATACATGAAAATTGTTACGAGAGTAGATCCTAAGAGTTCTCATCACAAGGAAAAATATAATTTTCTTTTTCTTTTATCTTATATCTATATGAGATGATGAATGTTCACTAAACTTGTAGTAATCATTTCATGATATATGTAAGTTAAATCATTATGCTATACACCTTAAACCTGGAATGGCTATCCACTCCAATATTCTTGCCTGGAGAATACCATGAACGGAGGAACCTGGCGGGCTACAGTCCATATGGTCACAGAGGTGGACATGACTGAGAGACTAACACACACACCCCTTGAATTTATACAGTGCTGTATGTCAACTATATCTCAATAAAACTGGAAAAATAAACAATTTAAACATAAAATTTTATGTACAGTTTTTTCAAATTTTCAAACATACTGTCAATCTAAAACTAGCCAGTTCTTTAACGTGGGTGTCTGTGTTTTGAGCTCTCACATCTGTCAAAAGTCAGAATTTCTTCTGTCTTCCCAGATGTGTTTCTATTTGACAGATTTACTTTTTATATTTGTTTCTAAATGTCTATCCCATTCGAGTATAAGCTCCTTGAAAATAGTTTCTTTCACAATTCTAAGCCTCGGGTTCAAAATTAGTGTGCAGGGTTTATAAAGAGAGAAAAGGGGGTTGCTCCTTCCTGAAAGATAATGCCAAATGTGCTCATTAAACAGTCAACATATATTCCTTGAATATTTTTCATCATAGCCAGGAACGGTGTTAGACATTAGGATTACAGCAGTGAAAATGATGATATATTTTGAATCTCGCCAGTTATACTGGCAGTGGAAGAGCTTTCCTAGTCTCTGTAGCACTTACTTGTATCAGTTCAGTTCAGTTGCTCAGTCATGTCCAATTCTTTGCGACCCCATGGACAGCAGCACGCCAGGCTTCCCTGTCCTTCACCAACTCCCAGAGCTTGCTCAAACTCATTCCATCGAGTCCGTGATGTCATCCAACCATCTCACCCTCTATTGTCCCCTTCTCCTCCCACCTTCAATCTTTCCCAGCATCAGGGTCTTTTCTAATGTGTCAGTTCTTTGCATCAGGTGGCCAAATTGTTGGAGCCTCAGCTTCAGCATGAGTCCTTCCAGTGAATATTCAGGACTGATTTCCTTTAGAATTGTCTGGTTGGATCTCACTGCAGTCCACAGGACTCTTAAGAGTCTTCTCGAACACCACAGTTCAAAAGCATCAATTCTTCTGCGCTCAGCTTTATGGTCAACTCTCCATACACCCCCTATTATTTGGACTTCCCTGGTAGCTCAGCTGGTAAGGAATCCACCTGCAATGCAGGAGACCCTGGTTCAATTCCTGGGTTGGAAGAGGGCATGGCAACCCACTCCAGTATTCTTGCCTGGAGAAGCCCCATGGACAGAGGAGCCTGGCAGGCTACAGCCCATGGGGTCGCAAAGAGTCAGACACAACTGAGATTTAGAAGTTCAGCAATATACAAAGTTTTGGAAGAAAAAAATATGGATTTACTGAGCTGATTGAAAGTAGATATATTAATCAACACTCTCAGTTCATAGCAGCAGTGGCAGTCTTAAACTACTAGCAAGAAAGAGAGATGGAGAGAAAGGGAGAGAAAGGGAGAGAAGAAAGAAAGGGAGAACAGGGGAAGGAAATAAAGAGGGAGGAAAGGGGGAAAGAAGAGACAGAGAGAAGGGGAAAGGGGGAATTTGCTCAAATAACCTGAAAATCTTGGGATAAATTTTAGGACTTCAGGCACAGCAGGATCCATGAACTCAAGCATTTTCATCAGAATTCAGTTCTTAGGCTCCAGCCATGTGTATAAACATTATGATCCCTGACTGCACAAGACACAATCGAGATCTTAGCAATATCAGAGGAAAAAGAACATCTCCAATAGCACTGGTGGAAAAGTCCTGGGGAGGATTCTCATTGGTTTACATTGCTCACATATTCTTAAATGAACCAGGGATCACAGGGAAAGGATTCTAGTAACATAACAGGAAAGGAAAAAGCAAACCAACATATGTTCCCTATGATCGTAATAAAGCAAAAGCCATAAAAGCAACATGGCGTTCCTGACAATCCTTAGGAAATGAATCTAGACTGGGAACTCTGTGAGTTAAGTCAAAAATATTCTGTGTTAAGTCAGCAAAAAGGAAACATAGACATTAGTTTGTTTCCCAGAATGTATTGGTTATGTTTCACTCCAACATATCATTAAATTTTACATTTAATTTCTACCACAGAATCTCTCAAAGAGTATTCCAAACAAAGCAGCTCACTTTTTACTATGTTTGAACCAACAACAGAGTTTGGTGAAGGTATTCAGTAGTCAATTAAGTCTGGGAAACTTTTGGTTATACAAAGTTAAGCCAATTCCTTAACTGAAGGATTTCTCAGGTTGTGCTATATGATTGTGTATCATAAATTATCTAAAGTGGTGACTTAGAATGTCTTCGTTCCCAAATTAACTTGGCCATGAAACACTTTGGTTCACAGAGTGTCTTGCAGGCCTGATATTTTACAGAAGACATGCTTGAATCCTCCACTCCACAAGGAGATGAAAATGACCTGTTTTCTCTGTGCGTTTGAAACATGATGTATAGTGGTGTGAAAGCAGCATAGATTTTCACATCAGCACTGTGTTTGACTTTGTCACCTTTGTGCTTAGTCACTCAGTAGTATCCGACTCTTTGGAACCCATGGACTGTAGCCCTCCAGGCTCCCCTGTCCATGGGATTTCCCAGGCAAGAATACTAGAGTGGGTTGCCTTTTCCTTCTCTAGAGGATCTTCCCGACACTGGGATCAAACCTTAGTCTCCTGCATTGCAGGTGGATTTTTTACCGTCTGAGTTTCCAACAAGCCCACTCGTTCATTACTTTTAGCCTAGATCAAATTACTTAAAACTCTCTGAACTTCTTCATCTATATAAAATGAGGTAGTATGGCTTGTAAGAAAATATACACCAAAAAGTCCAGGACAACACGCCCTCACAGAATACACTTGTTAAAGTTACTTTCATTTTAAATTGATCTAGGCATGATAAAAACGTTCACCAAATGTAGCAAACTCCAACAAAATCTGCACAAAACTCTAATAATGGCTTCTCTGATTTTTAAGATCCTCTTTCCTTGACAACAGTATATTTAGACAGCTTTAAAAAAAAAAAGGACCGATATCTGTAACTTACAGTAAATCTTCACCTAAATTATTCAAGCTATTTGTTTATAAACAGCACAACCAGTCAAACATGAAGTTTAAATTGGAAAATCAATTTCCCTGGAAAATATTTCAGGCTATATGGAGTTGTCCCAGAGAGTCTGAGGGCTGCAATGATTTTTTTTTTTCATGACATCACTCACATAAGACAGCACTGCAGGACTAACACAGACACAATCTTGAATTACAAGGAGGATAGTAAGACATGAAAAAATTGACTTGCTCTTCTTTAGAAGGATTCCCTTATTTCTTTCACCTCTTCACTGTCCTCACCTCTGGAACTAATATGCCAGACAAGTGCAGATTTGCTGCAGCAATATGAACAAAGATTATGAATTAAAATTTATCCAAGCCTCAGATTCACAGTGATCTAACAATTTCTGTATTTTTAGAAATCTGTTATAAATTCATCTTCAAGGAAGTCATAACTCGAAAATCAGCTGATAAATAATGAACCAAATTATAGTTTTCAAAATTATAATTATGTTAGCAGATACTACTGATTATCCAATTGTTATCTTCCTGTCTTCCCTTCTAACAGAATAAGAAACTGTATTCTGGCCTCTGCCCAGCTCCCTCATGAGCTTTGGAGGTGTTGTAAGAGATGGATGACTCTCTTGGGTCTAAGTCAAACCTTTGTATGCATAACAGGGTACAGGGTGAGCACGGGACACAGTTCTGACCAAGACATGAGGAGTCCAGTAGAAGGTTTTCAGGGCTTCCCTGGTTGTTCAGTGGTGAAGAATTCACCTGCCAGTGTAGGAGACACGAGTTCAATCCCTGATCTGGTAAGATTCCACATGCCATGGAGCACATAGGCCCATGCACCGTAACTCTAGACCCTATGTTCAAGAGCCCAGGAGCCCCAACTACTGAGCCCATGCACTGCAACTGCTGAACTCTGTACAACCTAGAGCCCACGCTCCACAAGAAGAGAAGCCACTGCAATGAGAAACCCGTGCACTGCAGTGAAGAGTGGTTCCCACTCTCTGCAACTAGAGAAGAGTCCATGCAGCAACGAAGACCCACCACAGTCAAAAATAAATAAATAAATTCACTTTATTTAAAAAAAATAAAAGGTTTTCAAATGAAGAAATTTCATTCTTGATAAAAAGAAAGAGGGATGGGTCCTTCTTCTTCCTATAGATATTGCCATGTGTGGATCTAACATCTGGACCCACTGCAGTCACCTTGCTTCCAGCATGAGAATGAAGACAATTGCAAGAGATGGCAAAGCACAGAGATTTTAAGAAGCCCAATTCCTTCAGCCAGCTCTGAATTCTGTCCTACCTCTGGCCATCCTGGTTTGAGATTAATATTTTTCCTAATTATTTTTGCTATCCGAGTTGCTGATTATCACAGGACAAGGCATCTGAAACAGAGGCCTTGAAGAAAATAACAAAAGCATGGTGGACATTACTGTAAACCCCCAATGTCTATGCTCCCTTTCTACCTCACTGATATTACTCTCCATCCTCTTTCAAGTAGCCCAATTGCAGAAACACAGTCATTTACAGACCATAAAATGTACACGATATCTACCATTGGGACTGATGAGAAAGCAACTATTTGTCTTGTTAAAATAAATTTGAAAAGGAGAGATGGCTCTCAGTGCCCTTTGCCTTTTGCTTTTTTCACCTTTTTCCTGCCTGATATGTGGACTGTGTGCTCAGAGGTTGAGCCACCAATATACTAACGGTGACAGAGGAGTAAACCAGGAGAAACTTGGAATCTCGATGCCTTCCTTGACCAGCTATGCTGTTGCTGAAAGACATCACTCCAGACTTCCATGGCAAATGAAGAAAGCCCTGCCTGAACAAGTCCTTAAAGGTCTGTTTCACTTGTACAGTCGATGTAACCTCAATACTAAAGTAATAAGCTATTCATTTATCAGCAAATAGCAAAACAAATTAAAGACTGGGAGGAGTATAATGAATGGATAAAGGTGTGGGCTCTGGAAATAAACTGCCTGGGTTTGAAAGCTGTCTCTGCCTTTTGTAAGCATAGGATTTTAGTTGTTATTTAATTTCTTAAGACCTTAAAGACTGGGAGGAGTATAATGAATGGATAAAGGTGTGGGCTCTGGAAATAAACTGCCTGGGTTTGAAAGCTGTCTCTGCCTTTTGTAAGCATAGGATTTTAGTTGTTATTTAATTTCTTAAGACCTTGGCTTCCAGGTAAAATTGGAATGATAATAAAACTAAATCTACTCCAAAGAGTGATGAGAATTTAATAAGACAATCCACACGGGGGGAAAAATGAGCCTGGAACACAACATTACTTCATCCAAAAACTACTGAACCACGTACCAGACCGTGTTGTAGGTACTAGGACTATAACAGTTGACACAGCTAACAAAAAGCCCCATTCTTACAGGGCGTGCATCCTCATAACAGAAAATAAATAGTAAACAACGTAAGAAAGAAACACATGCAGTGTGTTAGATAGAGCTAAGAGCTATTCAAAATGAATAAGCTGGGGAAGAGAAATAGAGAGTAGCTGGGGTGGAGACGTAATTCTAAACAGAGTGGATGAGGACAGCCTCACTGAGAAGGTGATATCCTTGTAAAGATCTAAAGGAGATACGAGAGGGAGTCACGTGAATCCCTGGGGAAAAAGGCATCATATGCAAAGGGAAAAGCTAGGACCTGAGGGAGAGCATTCCAAGGAAAACAATACACGGCAGAGATTTTAACAACTAGCTTGAAATAGTTTATTCACATTCAGAAGCTAGTCTAGAAGCTTTAGATTTCCAACCAACTCTTTCTACACCATTAG
Organism: Okapia johnstoni; assembly: GCA_024291935.2. Classification (NCBI taxonomy): domain Eukaryota; kingdom Metazoa; phylum Chordata; class Mammalia; order Artiodactyla; family Giraffidae; genus Okapia; species Okapia johnstoni. The sequence goes on along the minus strand of CM044325.1, from coordinate 7,645,221 downwards.
AATACAAAATGAATATGAAAACAGTGAAAAGACAGCCTTCAGAAAGGGAGAAAGTAATAGCAAACAAAGCAACGGACAAAGAACTAATCTCAAAAATATACAAGCAACTCCTGCAGCTCAATTCCAAAAAATAAATGACCCAATCAAAAAATGGGCCAAAGAACTAAACAGACATTTCTCCAAAGAAGACATACAGATGGCTAACAAACACATGAAAAGATGCTCAACATCACTCATTATCAGAGAAATGCAAATCAAAACCACAATGAGGTACCATTTCACACCCGTCAGAATAGCTGCTATCCAAAAGTCTACAAGCAATAAATGCTGGAGAGGGTGTGGAGAAAAGGGAACCCTCTTACACTGTTGGTGGGAATGCAAACTAGTACAGCCACTATGGAGAACAGTGTGGAGATTCCTCAAAAAACTGGACATGGAACTGCCATATGACCCAGCAACCCCACTGCTGGGCATACACACCAAGGAAACCAGAATTGAAAGAGACACGTGTACCCCAATGTTCATCACAGCACTGTTTACAATAGCTAGAATATGGAAGCAACCTAGATGTCCATCAGCAGACGAATGGATAAGGAAGCTGTGGTACATATACACAATGGAATATTACTCAGCCATTAAAAAGAGTACATTCGAATCAGTTCTATTGAGATGGATGAAACTGGAGCCTATTATACAGAGTGAAGTAAGCCAGAAAGAAAAACACCAATACAGTATACTAACGCATATATATGGAATTTAGTAAATCAGTAAAGATAACCCTGTATGTGAGACAGCAAAAGAGACACAGATGTATAGAACAGTATTTTGGACTCTATGGGAAAGGGCGAGGGCGGGATGATATGGGAGAATGGCATTGAAGCATGTAAATTATCATATGTGAAACGAATCGCCAGTCCAGGTTCGATGCGTGATACAGGGTGCTCGGGGCTGGTGCACCGGGATGACCCGGAGGGATAGGATGGGGAGGGAGGTGGGAGGGGGGTTCTGGAAGGGGAACACATGTACACCCATGGTGGATTCATGTCAATGTAAGGCAAAATGAATACAATATTGTAAAGTAAAAAAATAGATAAATAAATAAATTTTTTAAAAAAGAAAGAAAAAAAAGAAAATAGTGAAAATGCCTATATGAAAATTTCCCCATGCTCAATTTCTCCGTGTGTCCTCTCTAAAGTATCAATGTATTATATGGATACTTTACATGCATTACATGCCTAAATGATTAGCCATGTCTTAGTCAGCTCAAGCTGTCATAAAAAAATGCCATTGACGATAACTTGAATAACAGACATTTATTTCTCACAGTTCTAGAGGTGAATGTCCAAGGTCAAGTGTCTGGCATATAGTAACTGCTCAGTTAATATCACTTTTCTGTTATGCTATTACTGGCAAAAAAAAAAAGATGGAGAGAATGAAGAGATTGCGGGCTGAGAGATGACATCCAAGAAGGACACACATATGGGGATAAAAGAAAGTGTTCTTGAAACCGTGGAGAGACAAATCATTGTCCCAGTGGTTTGTTCGTGGGCTGGGCTACTTTTAGCTTAGAAGTGGGCAACCTCAGTTTGAGGTGAAAGGTCATGGGAAGTAACTCAGATGCTTCCAAATGACTGTTTCTTTGAAGCTTCCTCTTAAAATAGAATCAGGTCATTTAGGAAACAGGGAGTTAGAAAAATACCACTGTGAACAACAGGTAGTTATTATTATTATTATTATTGCTGTTATGAAGTGGTTTCTCTGTGACAGGTACTGAAATTAAGCCATTGTATATATGAACCTTTTTTCATTTTTTTTTTTTGACTTGCATCTCACAGCATGTGGAATCTTAGTTCCCCGACCAGGGATTGAGCTCACATCCTCTGCTACAGTGGAAGCATGTTGTCTTAACCACTACATTGACAGTTAAGTCCCTGATTCTTCTTTATTTGTACCATCTTTCTCATACTGCAACCAAGAAGGGTTGTACACTTTTAAAGACTCATGGAATTCGACTGGACCTGCCTGGATAGTCCAGAATAATCTCCCCATTCCAGAGTCCTTTTGCAATGTAAAGTAACAGATTCACAAATTCTGAGAATCAGCTTGCAGGAGCATTTTTCTGCATACCATGCTGTTGTTGTTCAGTTGCTCAGGCGGTTCAACTCTTTGCGACCCCATGGACTGCAGCATGCCAGGCTTCCCTGTCCTTTTGCTCAAACTCATGTCCATTGAGTCAGTGATGCCATCCAACCATCTCGTCCTGTCATCCCCTTCTCCTCCTGCCTTCAATCTTTCCCAGCATCAGGGTCTTTTGTAATGAGTCTGCTCTTCGCATCAGGTGGCCAAAGTATTGGAGCTTCAGCATCAGTCCTTCCAATGAATATTTACAGCTAATTTCCTTTAGGACTGACTGGTTTGATCTCCTTGCTGTCCAAGGGACTCTCAAGAGTCTTCTCCAGCACCACAGTTCAAAATCATCAATTCTTCTGTGCTCAGCCTTCTTTATAGTTCAACTCTCAAATCCACACATGACTACTAGAAAAACCATTGCTTTAACTAGACGGATCTTTGCTGGCAATGTAATACATACCATATGGTGTGAGAAAAGTGACCCCCAATAAGTTTGATCCTCACCAACTCTGATGCAGAGTATACTAGTTTTCCTCTTAAAGCTGGAGGAAGAGGGCCAGCTTTACCATCTGAGCCATCTGCGAAGCCCACTGGGGAAGGCCATTAATTTGTTACAGAGCACTAAAAAAAAGAAAACTGATACACAGCCTAAATTAGTTATTTAGATACAGAATTAAGTCACCAATATTGAAGAAAGAATTTTATAGTCAAACCACAATCCACTGTCAAATATGGGTACGTGAAAATCACCTGGAACTAGAACTGATAGAACAATAGGAATTCATTACAAGTTTATACAACTATGACATGTCTCAGAACTCTTTATTTCTATTCAACAGGGTTAAACTAACAGAAAACTTGCTGTCTATGCAACAAAGAGTTCAAAGAAAAGATGGCTTTTGAAATTATCCATTCAGTACTCCATCCAATTCAGAGTATCTTTTCTCGCCTTTTGCAGTGACCATTTCATTACAAGGCTGGCTTTCCTCATGGTGGCAAAACTACAATATTCAGAAGAAGAGAACTCTGGTTTCAGGCAGATCCTTCAAACTTATCCTCACATCTTATCAACCCATTCTTGGCCATGGGCCTATTCCTGAACCAATCTCTTTGGGCAGAGGAATCCTATGTAGAAGGGGTGTTAAGGACATAGTAGTTCATCACTCCGGAGAAGGCAATGGCACCCCACTCCAGTACTCTTGCCTGGAAAATCCCATGGACGGAGGAGCCTGGTAGGCTTCAGTCCATGGGGTCGCAAAGAGTCGGACAAGACTGAGCAACTTCACTTTCACTTTTCACTCTCATGCAGTGGAGAAGGAAATGGCAACCCACTCCAGTGTTCTTGCCTGGAGAATCCCAGGGACGGGGGAACCTGGTGGGCTGCCATCTATGGGGTCGCACAGAGTCAGACACGACTGAAGCGACTTAGCAGCAGCAGCAGCAGTTCATAACTCTAGCCAGACCAGAAGTCACTAGTAGGACTTCACGGTATGAAGGCTAACGTGAAGGAGCAAAACAGAATCAGAGACAAATAAATAGTTGAAGGAAAGTGAATAGAGAGTAAGAGAAAAGGAGGCACATAATCCTAGCAACGTTTTCCTAGTGTTTCTGAAACTTGAGTAATGAACAGACCACCTTTAAAAGAAAAAAAAGAAAATTTAGACCATTCTAGTCTGTGTTGCCTGCCCCTCACACCGACAGCCTGAAGGCAAGATGACGGCTGAGGTCACTCAGTGACCCTGCAGCTGAGGCAGCTCAAATATCAGATCAGATCCTGTAGCCAGAGTGAAGCTGCCCCACCAGTAACAAGAGTTAACATGAATTAACCTCTTAAATCTGTGCCAGGCATGGCTCTCAACCTTAATATTTACCTACAATGCATGTGTTTTTATGACCCCTGTTAACCAGGGAGTTGGAAAAAATTAGGCACCGTGAAGTTAAGCAAAAGAGCCAAGAGTACACAGGTGGTAAGCAGAGGAGCCGGGCTGAGAACCTGGGCTCTGTGGTTCCCACGGCACCACAGAGACAAGCATTCCAGCAAGCTTTGCCCCGTGTGAGTCACACCTCACTCGTCACCAGGGAAAAAGCCTGTCAGGGTGAGACTAGGAAGAGGGCGGCAAACTCCCTGGGATAGAGGAAACAGCAGGGAAAGAACAAAATGAAGAGGGTGGGCGTGGGGAGCGATCATCTTTCCGAAGCAAAGCGGTAATATTTTCACTGAAAAGAGGATCCCCATGTGTAGGGTTGAGTTTCTGTCATGCTAATAAATGGGCCATCGGAGCAGCTGGCGGCACGCTCATCACTGCTGTGGGAGCTATTCATGCTCATCCCGTCCCTTGTAGCCTGGCCAGACAAGGATGGAAAGCCCCAGCATCAGGTATTAAAAGAGATGGAGGAAGCACATGAGACAATTTATGGGGTTTCACTTGACCAGTTTTCTTCATTTGAGTCCTATTAGCTCTGATAATGTATCCTCACTATTAGGCAGCCGGGAGGGCAAGGTAACGTGTGTGTGAATGCCACCATAGGCCCAGCAGCCTTTAGGACTGCTGAGAGTACCAGAGTTCCAGCAAGAAATGCAGGAGCGCATCTGGGGCAACCCGGGAGAAGATGTAAGTGATCCTCTAAATTTCAGCAAGCACAGACGTGACCAAAGCAGTGCACAGTCCAAGGAAAAGAACAGGGAATCGAATGCAGTGCTGTTCTGTACAGCTCTGCCATGCTCTTGCTCTTCTCTGCACAAGGCACTTTTCACCTCTTTTAGCTTCTTCAACCTTAAAATAAGGGAAATTATATACTCTGCACAGGAGTTGTGAGGCTCACTGAAGTATGGATACACTGTTCTTATTTCAATGCCCGTCACAGAGAAAACACTCCATAGTAACAACGGCAATAATAATTATTAATTACCTATTGTTCACAGTGGTATTTTTCTAACTCCCTATTTCCTAAATGGCCTGATTCCATTTTAAGAGGAAGCTTCAAAGAAACAGTCATTTGGAAGCATCTGAATCACTTTCCATGACCTTTCACCTCAAACTCGGTGCTAAAAGTTCTCTTCTCTTGACATCTTTTCACTGAAGTTGCCCTCTTCTGAGATGAAAGTAGCCCAGCCCATGAGCAAAACACTGGGACAATGATGTGACTTTCCATGAATTCAAGAACACTTTCTTTTATCCCCGTATTTTCGCCCTGGGATGTCATCTCTCAGCGCTCTGCCTCTTCATCCTCACCACTTCCTGCCAGTGCAGCAAGACAGAAAAGCACAACCTGATTATAGCAGAACAGACTCGTTCTCTCCCTGCCTCCGGAAGTTCATATCCTGTTCAAGGCTTCCCATGTGCCACCTCAGTGATGAATCAAAAGCCCTTGAAATGGCAATGCTTTCTGGCTCTGGGTCAGGGTGGTTCTATTAGTCAGTCCAACATCTCAAGAGGAAAAGTCAGAAAAAGCAAGAGGTTCAGAGATCACGTGTAAGCAGGAATGGTAGAGTCAGAGAGGAACACTGGAAGTTTCACCAAAGAAAAAATATTGCTAACAAACATACCAAGATGACTGACTACATTAAACATAAAGAGGCCCAGTAAATGTGTACACAGGGGATTAAGAGCTTTGGCTGGAGTCAATCTGACCTGTCAGAGCACTAGCATATGCTAGGTGCATCACCTGGGAAAAGACATTTAATTTTTCTGAGCTTTAGTTTCTTCATTTGTAAAATATGGATAATAATAATAATTTCACAAAGCTTTTATGAGGATTAAAAATTTCTGTGTAGAAGTGCTTAATACACAGTTTGATACATAGGAGGAGCTCGGATATAGGTACCATTTAGCCAAAGAACTAGTCTTGTAGCATCCATGTTTTCTAAGATGCTGCAACTTTCTCTTTTGCATTTTTCATAAATATAAATCTTAAATGATTATTTAATAACCAGAACATACAAAAACTGTGCTGGCAAAAAGTGATGAAGGATTAAACTTATCCAGAAGAGTCCTCAGGAAAACCAGGATGAAGGATAGATAGCACAAGCAGATGTATTTAGTTTGCTGAAATATGGAGAAGCCTGAAGAATCTGGAGGAGAACTGCTGCTGCTACTGCTAAGTCGCTTCAGTCGTGTCCGACTCTGTGCGACCCCACAGACGGTAGTCCACCAGGCTCCCCCGTCCCTGGGATTCTCCAGGCAAGAATACTGGAGTGGGTTGCCATTTCCTTCTCCAGTGTATGAAAGGGAAAGGTGAAAGTGAAGTCGCTCAGTCGTGTCCGACTCTAAGAGACCCCATGGACTGTAGCCCACCAGGCTCCTCCGTCCATGGGATTTTCCAGGCAAGAGTACTGGAGCGGGGTGCCATTGCCTTCTCCGGGAGGAGAACTATGCCACAGGATATTTCCCAATACAAGCTGGCGGCCACTTATTTAGGTGGAAATGTCCAACAGACAGTTCACTAGACTGATCCAACATATGGAAGAGAAAGGTCTTAACACTTGACTGGACACAGTGTTCTGGAGCATCTACTAATACCTCTTCAAGGATAGGTCACACAAGAAAAGCACATATAGTCAGACAAAAAGAGGATTAAACACTATAAATGCCAATATTTAGGGGCTAGGTGAAAAACAGATAAAAGAGACAGAAAATGTTTCAATGGAAAGAATTTAGGACATTGCCCACAACCAATGGATAATTCATTCATTCACTCATTCAACTAATACTTAGATTATGCTTAATACAAGGCAGGCATTACACTAGGTGGGGACATGGTGGGGAAAAGCACAACTCAGACTCTACCTGCATGAGGCTAATTGTCTAGGAAAGAATTCAGAATTCCACAAGGAGTTGAACAAGTCCACTAAGAGATCTTTCAAAGAATCAGCGGGGATAGAAATCAGAACTAAAGGTATAAGAGAAAAGGAAGACAGTGGAAGTAAACTATTTAAACAAACTCAGCTGTACTGTAAGAAGAGAGGGGATACAGAGTCAGTGTTCTAGAAGGATATCAAGCATCCCATGGTAATAGGGGGCTTCCACACTGGAGATTCAATTATTCTCTCATCAATTTCTGGGTTTCTTAAAAGTCAGATAATAGTACAAGTCATGTCTACACTGACTATGACAAAAGCAGCTGCCTAAGCAGATTGACTGTCCTTTTGGGTCTTCAGAGACTCTGGAACCAGGCCATCTCCCCGTAGTCCCAGCTCAGCATATGTTCTCTCCTGCAGTGTGAGGATATCTGCATTAGCCTAAGTACATACAGCAGGCCCTTTAATTAACGCTCAATACACTTCACACATTAGCAAATATCACTGTGTCCCCTATGGAGCTCTAAGGCATCTGGTAGATTTGCGTCTCCCTTAAGAACCTGCTTGTTTCTCTTATAGTCAAAAGGCACAAGTCGTATACTTAACGTTGCCCCCAAATCACGGGAAGCCCTATCCCCATTCTTTGGCCTTTAAGTTCTCACTTTGAGGCTTCCCAGGTGGGGCTAGTGGTAAAAAACCCATCTGCCAGTGCAGGAGACATAAGAGATGCTCTACTTTTGACAATAAGAAGACACCAGAGAAAAGCAACACAAACTTGGAAAAGGTAAATAAATGGCAAACTCAATAAAGATAAATAATAAAATTAGAACAGTCTTCCCTGAGGTAAGTGATACAGAAGGCACTTTTTAAAATAACAGTTTTATTAAGACATAATTCACATACCATACAATTTGTCCATTCAAATGGTTCAATTCAATGGGTTTTAGTATATTCACAGAATTATGCAACCATTACTCCAATCAACTGAACAGATATTTCATTAAACCACACACAAACCAGAGTGGGAAGTGTTGAACTACAGCATTTGGTAAAACCCTGAGGCAGTTTAAATTGACATTTTGTGCATTGGACTTTACGGCTGACTATTTTTATGACTTATTAACATCCTTTTTGTTTCACCTCAGTGTTTGCTCGGGCTTACAGCTCTCAACTTTTAAACAGCAGTTATTCCACGCTTCCCAGGTGGTACAAGTTGTAAAAAAAAAAAAAAAAAAAAAAAAAACCCACCTATCAATGCAGGAGACGTGAGGGACACGCATTCAATCCTTGGGTCAGTAAGATCCCCTGGAGTAGGAAATGGCAACACACTCTAGTATTCCTGCCTGGAAAATTCCATGGACAGAAGAGCCTGGTGGGCTATAGTCCTTGGGGTCACCAAGAGTCAGATACGACTGAAGCGACTAAGCACACACATGCATATACTTACTCTTGACGTCATCCTTCCAAACATTCACATAACTGTACGTAGGACTTTCTCTACCTTCTCTCAGACCCTACCCAGTGGTTTCTGGATCTTGCCCTAATCCCAAATCCCTGCAATTTTTTTCATTACCCTCTGTTAACAGACTTCAGAGTGATTTTTTTTGAGACAATAGGATTCTGTGTTTAGCCAAGCCAATTTTGCTCAAATTTGCAAGTAAAATTTCATGAGTGCCTATAGTAAGTGCTTTATTAATCTCCAAATACATATTCTAAGCTCAGCCTTAAATTCATGCTGTTCTTTATTTACCAGAGAACTTATTTTCCAAGTCTTTTTCTTTAATATATATGTAAAATTTTTCCTCTTCTCTTTTAACCTCCTTGCCATGTTTTCTGATGATAATAGATCATGCCACTTGATATGACCACAGAGCTGTGCTCTGCTTTTCTGTTTAAAAAATTCAAATTAAAGTGACCAGAGTGGTGTAGAAATCATGTTGAGAGCAACTGAGAGAAATAGAAATAGTGGGCCTGCCCCAAAAAGGCTTAAATAAAAAACATAGTATCTTCCTACAGGTATTGTCATACTGAAGGACTGTCATACTGTAGCACTAAGGAGCAGAACAGGGCAAGAGATAAGAATTATAGTGGCAGAATGTGCCTCAACAGAATTCATTCATTATTTCAGCAAATAGTTATTACTGATAGTAGTCTACATATGAAGCATTACTTTGGACCTGTGGAGTATGCAAAGAAAAACTAGTTCAAGTCCCTGTTCTCAAGTACTTTACAACTTATTATGGTCACAGAATGCAGGAGAATAAATATAACTGTCCGATTCTGGAATGGACTGAGCCATGGAGCAAGGAACAACTGGTCACAAGAGAGATGCAGGTAAAGACTGAATGCCCCCTGTCCGGTACATTATAGGGAAGATTCCTGTATTGGCCAGATATTCATTTACTTTTTCTCTGCCTATTTTTAAATCTTCCTCTATTGGTAAGGCAGCAGTTCCAAGATCCCTTTACCACTGAGGACCTAGGCAAAGAGGTGGAAGTAGAAGACATACATAGAAGTCTTAGCCAGAGAGAAAGAAGAAGAAAAACAATCTCACTGGCCCTGGACAAATGGGAAGAGACCAGGAGAGTGAAGAGGTCACGTGCAAAGGTCCTCACAGTCCCCTCGTTAGCATGGAGCCACAGGGGGAAAGGGATGGAAGCACCACAGCAGCTGTGGGAGACCCTCAGCCCTGGAAGAAGGCAGGATTCACCAGTTCAGCTTGCAGGAGGTTGTAAGACTCCAGAAACTTCACTTATGTTCAATACGCTCCAAAACATAGTTCACTGGACTGATATAGTATGCTGAGGATATGAGTTTGAAGTAGCACCCTTGGATTTCTCAGCCCCTGTATAAAATGAGGATGATCCAGAAAGGGTCTTAAGTCCCACTGAGGAAATACAGAGAAGCAGAACAGGTACACAAAGGCCTGGGGCTGGAACAGAGGCCTCAGTGAGCAGTCTCACTGTAAATGGAGGCAAATGGTCGCAACCACAGGCCCCATTCAGACGTATCACCATGTCTCAAAAGGCCAGACAAGATCAGCGGGAGACCGGAACAACAACACAGCCAGAATCAGTAAGAAGCCATGGGATGACTTATAGACATCAGACCACGCTTTTCTCTAATAGCAGAGAGTAATCTAGACCTCCTTTCAGTTTTCAGACAGCAACCTGGAGGAAAGCAGCAAAAGAGAAAGGCCATTTGAAGGAGTATAAATAATAAAAAAGGAGTATATATAATAAAAAATCCAAAAGGGACATTTAAATTGGAAGAGATTGAAATACTGTCACTAACTGGTAGATTTCAGACTTTCTCCCAAGCTCTCCAATAAATATACAGCCCTCTAAACCCCTAAACCCCTAAACACAAGCACCCTGCTACCCAGTGAAATCGGCTCCATAGGAGAGATTTATTTCATTTGAGAAAATCAAGAAAACCAAACGCTCTCATTCATCTAAGTAGTAATGCGTGTACATTCTTGATCCCAACAAAAATTCTTGAGCACATATTCACGTTCGTGATGCCAAATGGTTAATCACTCATCAGGAAAACTTTTCTAGAAGGTCAACAGGGTCTTTTTTTAGTGGAGACATTAAGAGGCCCCTGTGCAAATTCACATTGTTTATTTCTGTCTTCTACAATGATTACTTTCTCAAACAGGATTATTTGCCTGTTTTAACGCTATATTTTAATCTCCTCCATGTTGCTGAGTTTTAAATTTTTCCACATACCCTGTATGGCTATTAATTTGCACTCTTCAAGAAGTCAATTACCCATACATTGCCATACTTATTGAACTCAGGAATCTAGCATAAGAAGTATGAATTACAGCATAATCACTAACAGATTTGTCTCTTTTTCCACACAATATCTTCTGCCCTGTCAATGCAGGCTTTCCTTCATTTTAAGATATTCTTGTGGTTTTCGATAGAAATTAGACACTGTGGACCACTGTATGTGAACTTGATGCCACTGGGTACCATCTGGAATTATCACTGACAAAGGAATGCTACTCAGCATAAATCATATGCTCACATATTGCTCAACATTTATCACAGCAACATGTATTTGTTAAATCAGGTACATCAGAACAAGCCATTAAATCTCAATATGTAAAATAGATAAAGGCAAATGAAAGACTATTACCAAAATCTGTCCTAGGTAGCTGACATTTCATTTCCCACCAAAGAAAGGAAGAGAAAAATCAGCTAGCCTCTCTCAATTTATCATTTGGTGTTCCTAGTGAGATTGGGGGGGGGGGGAAATGTTGGCAGAGCTATTAGAAAGCAAGGCTGTTGTATCCATGAGGACTGGAGAAAAGGGAAAAGTATTAATGTGGCTAAATGAGGTCTAGATCAAGAAACCTGGAACTCAGGGAGGGATGAAATTAAAACATCAAAGTGGTAGCTCCTTTTGAATTTATGACACTGTGGTTTCCAATTCCTCTGGATTCTCTCAACTTTCTCCAAATACCGACTTTCAAAAAGAAATGTGACAATGGTCACAACGGGCTACAAATACATCTGCCCCCCTTTATCTAGAACTGGTTATATAGGTTAGTTTGATTTGTCACAAGAGGTCATGGTATTTTTACTACAAAGGGTTAAAGCGCTAGGTAAGGCAGGAGGTTTCATGCGCCTTTGAGTCCAGCCAGCACAAACACAGTCAATCCTGGCCACAGTTCCTTTTCTTACACTGGTTACTGAAAGGCTATTAAGTCTCTGAAAAGCTGTATCGAATACCAAACAAAACCCTGAAAGGTGGCAAAATTGAAAGAGGACACTGAAAGCAGCCAGCCAATGCCTGAAGCCCAAAGTCTTTGTCTGCACAGTGGCTTCTTTTCATCATCTCTCAGATCATAAGTTGTTTTAAGAGTTGTGAAAGGTGTCAGAAAGACAGCCTTCTTCTAAAGTTAGGCAAAAATCTGGGATGTGAATGCATAAGAATTCTATCAGATTGCTTACTCTCACCCAAACCCCTTCAGGGGAGTTTTAAAAAACACATTTGAAGACCTAATACACAATCATTCTCAGAGATCTAAGGCAATGTCTAAAAGATGTTTTCTCTCCAGGTGAAAAATGAAAATGCAATTTCAGGAAAAACCTTCTCATTTTTTTTCTGTCTTCTCCAATCTGTCCTGGAAGGATTGTACTGATGGCCTTATTTTTTGATGCTTGAACCTTTGCTTAAAGAAAACTTGATAAAACACAGTACTTGCTTTTGTACTATCGGAGAAAAGAAAAGACATAGAGATAATTTTAAATTGCAGAAAATGGTACAGTCATTATTGTTTGGCCTGGGGATGTATTATTTATGATTAAAATTACACCTATCCAGGACTTATTTTTGGTAAAACTCTGATCTCTAGGATCCAATGAGCAACAAAATAACAAATGAATCTATTTACCCAAATGTTAAAGGAATTTACTGACTTCATGGTATCTTTCGTGCCACAGGAATTAACCAATATTTTGCTGTTCTCTAATTTTTGCATAGGTCATAACAAGAGTCCTCAGTGTTTCAGAAATTTTCAAAAATCTTCAATTTCATACCAAATAGGAGGAAGAATGAATTTTGTTCAAGAATAATATTTAATTCAATTAACTGATGTTAATTTTTTTAAACCTTCATGCCATTCAAATCAATAAGAGTTGAGCAAGAGAAAAAGATGTCAGATCTGAAAGCTTATAATATCTTAGATTTCTTCATAATTAATGTCAGGTTTCTGTAGATCATATTTCAACACAAGTTTTTATTACAATGAATTTGCATTTGCTCAGCAAAATGTAATTGAAAGAGATGTCTGCATCCATCCATGAAGGAGTAACTGGGAACATATTTATCTTCCTGTCTTAAAACAATTTTAAAAATACACAAAATACAGAAAAAAAATATTTTTTACACATTGGACAATAGGTAAGATGGCCACTGGTCACAAAAAAAAAAAAACGGAATATAAGGCAAGACCAACTGCATTAGTCAGCTTGAGCTACTATAACAAAATACTACATATTGAGTGAATTAAGGGACAGAAATGTATTTCTCACAGTTCTGGAGGTTGGAAGTCTCAGATCAGGGTGCCAGCACGGTTGAACTCTGATAAGAGCCCTCTTTCCTGGCTTGCAGTCACTTTCACGCTGTGTTCTCACATGGCAGAGAGAGGGAGAGAGAGCTCTGTCTCTTCCTCTTCTCAATAAGGTCACTAATACCATCAAGGGAGCTCTACTCTCCTGACCTCATCTAAACCTAAATACCTTCCAAAGACTCCATCTCCAAATACTGCCACATTAAGCACTATAGTTTCAACATACAAACATTCTATGTAAAGCATCAATAATTGCCCCAGTTGATTGAATGGTATTAACAAAGCCTGGCAAACCTCCTGAGTTGAAAAGACAGTTCAGAATTCAAGAGGTATATGGTAGTTAGAATTTTTTTTTTTTGTAGATAGAATTGAAAAAACAAAAGACAGAAAAAAAATAATAAAGCTGTATAAGGAAAACTCCAGAGATCTGCAAAGAGTACCTAATGAGTTTTCTTCTGAGAAATGACTAGAAAAAGCATGTGAGAATCTACACAAGGCATGGGAAAGAATCATCAGAAGGATCAGATGTAATAGTTCTTGGAGCTCACACAGGCATAAGAATAGTCTGTATTCCCACTTCCTAAGACATGGAGCATCAAGTAGAGTCCTGAGAAGAGTATTACTTAAAGATAGGGCCAAATTAGCCATGGTTCTTGCTGTTTAGTCACTAACTCATGTCCAACTCTTCGCAGTCCCATGGATTGTAGCCCACCAGGCTCCTCTGTCCATGGGATTTACTAGGCAAGAATACTGGAGTGGGGTGCCATTTCCTTCTCCAGGGGATCTTCCTGACCTAGGGATCAAAGCCATGTCTCCTGCATTGGCAGACAGATTCTTTACCACTGAGCTACAAGGGGAACCCAATTAGCCAGGGAGAAACTGCCTAACAGTTCAAATGGATCAAACTGTTTCCAAGTGATTTAATTTCTGCATTCCATAAAAAAGTTCCCAAAATACTTAAGAAAACATTAAACTCCATCACCTTACAAAGCCAAATTTACAATGCCTGGTATCCATAAAAAAATTACCAGATATGCAACAAAGCAGGAAAATATTAAATCATAATGAAAGAAAAATCAATCAGTATAGACAGACCCAGAAGTGACACAGAGGATTGAATTAGCAGACAATGACAACAAAGCAACTATTATAAATATACCTCAAATGTTCTAGAAGATTGAGTAAAATAAGCATGATAAGATACGGCATATAAAAAATTAATCATTTAGAGACGAAAAATTCAATATCTTAAATAACAGATGCAATTGATAGAATTAATAGATTAAGAAAGTGTATAAGAATGATTAGTGCTCTTGAAGACACAACAATTGAAACAATACAAAATAAAACACAGAAGGAAAAGTACTGAAAATTAATGAACAGTGTATTGATGAGCTGTGAGAAAACATGAAAACATAAACTCAGACTAAAATGCATTTAACTGGAATCCAGGTGAAAGAGAAATAGGAAAAGAAAAAAAAATTGAAGGAACAATAGCCAAAGGTTACCACAATTTAATGAAAATTATAAATTCACATAACCAAGAAGTTCAGTGAACCTCAAGCACAAGAAATACGATGAAAATTATACCAAGGCCTACCATAATCAAATTGCTCAAAACCAGCTAAAGAGAAAATCTTAAAAGAAATTAGGAAAACAAAAAAAGAGGAACAAAGATAAGAATGACAGAAGACGTCTTATCAGAAACAATGCAAGCCAGAAGACAGTGGAGAAACATCCTTAAAGTACTGAATGAAAAAAATGCAGGTATTTTCCAATAATTAAGGCAAAAGGAAAAAAAAAATTTGCACATACAAAAGCTGAAATAATTCACCATCAGTAGATCATCACCATAAGAAATGTTAGAGGAAGTCCTTAAGACAGAAAGAAAATGATACTAAATAGAAATCTGAATTGCACAAACTGATGAATAACATCAGAAATAGTAAACATTCAGGTAGATATATCATTCTTTTAATTTATTGAAATGTGGATGGATAATCCACATCAGTTAGCTGCTGCTAAGTAATAAACCACCTTAAAACTCAATGATTTAAAATAATTATTTACTTCTTTGGGATATGTGCCATTTAGATAGTTCTACCATTCTAGGCCATGCTTGGCTCATCTTGGTGAGTTCAGTCATGCATCTGTACTCAACTTGTTAGTCAGTTTAGGGACTAGCTACCATAGGATTGCCTCAGCACAGATGGCTTAGCTTTATCCATAAATTCCCTCTAGAAAGCCAACCTGGGCTTAGTCTCATGATATGGCCGAGGTCTAAGACTGAGAAATCTCAGCTGTGCAAAAAGGAGACATAAAAGCACAGTCACTTTTCAAGCCGCTGATTGTGTTACATTTACAAACATCCCATCATCTAAAAAAAGTCACATGGCCAACTTCAGAGTGGGAAGGGAACAAAACTTTAAAAAATGCAAGGCAAAAGTATGCATAAAGGGAAGCTATCAATTGGGAGCATTAACTCAATATATGGCAGAAAGTGAAGAAGAACTAAAGAGCCTCTTGATGAAAGTGAAAGAAGAGAGTGGAAAAGTTGGCTTAAAGCTCAACATTCAGAAAGCTAAGATCATAGCATCTGGTCCCATCACTTCACGGCAAATAGATGGGGAAACAGTGGAAACAGTGGCTGAATTTATTTTGGGGGGGCTCCAAAATCACTGCAGATGTTGATTGCAGCCATGAAATTAAAAGACGCTTACTCCTTGGAAGAAAAGTTATGACCAACCTAGATAGCATATTAAAAACAGAGACATTACTCTGTCAACAAAGGTCTGTCTAGTCAAGGCTATGGTTTTTCCAGTGGTCAAGTATGGATGTGAGAGTTGGACTATAAAGAAAGCTGAGCACCGCAGAATTGATGCTTTTGAACTGTGGTGTTGGAGAAGACTCTTGAGAGTCCCCTGGACTGCAAGGAGATCCAACCAGTCCATCCTAAAGGAGATCAGTCCTGGGTGTTCATTGGAAGGACTAATGTTGAAACTGAAACTCCAATATTTTGGCCACCTCATGCAAAGAGTTGACTCATTGGAAAAGACCCTAATGCTGGGAAGGATTGGGGGCAGGAGGAGAAGGGGACAACAGAGGATGAGATGGCTGGATGGCATCACCAACTCGATGGACATGGGTTTGGGTAGACTCCGGGAGTTGGTGATGGAAAGGGAGGCCTGGCGTGCTGCGTGCGGTTCATGGGGTCGCAAAGAGTCGGACACAACTGAGCGACTGAACTGAACTGAATAATGCCAAGAAAACTGAAAAAAATTAATAACTGGAATAAACAAGGAACTACTGCAAACCAGTAAGAAAAAGATGGGAAAACTAGGTTTTAAAAAAAAATCAATAGATAATACATGTAGGGGAATTTCAACAATCAGAGAAAGATAGTATCTTATATGATATGTCTTATACGTGGAATCTTAAATGTGGTACAAATGAACCTATTTACAAAACAGAAATAGAGTAACAGACATAGAAAACAAATTTATGGTTACCAAGAGGTAAAACTGGGAGATTAGAATTGACACATACACACTACTATATATATAAAACAGATAACTGACAAGAACCTACCATATAGCACAGGAAACTCTACCCAGTACTCTGTATGGAAATAGAATCTAAAGAAGAGTGGATACATGTATATGTATAACTGGTTCAGTGTGTTTTTATTTACAGATATTTGAAGATTTTCCAGATACTTTGTCTTATTAATTTTCAGGTTCATTAGTTAACACACTCTGAATTCCCTTAAGCATTTTGAATTTATTTAAGTTTGTATTATGACTCAGCATATGGTACTTCTTTTGACTATTTCACATGAGCTTGGAAAAAATGGATATCCTGCAGTTTTCAAGGTAAATGGATTTACAGTACTATTCACATTTCTATATTCTTACCTGAACACTTACTGAGAAGTAAAATATTGAAATACACAACTATAATTGTAGAATTGCCTATTTCGCCCTCTTTTTTCTATCAGTTTTGCTTCATGCATTTTGAAATATTTTTATTAGACCTATATGCATTTTGGACTGCTATAAATTAATACGTGAACCATTCTATCATTATAAAATAGCTCCCTTTATCTCTTATAATAATTCTTATCCTTATCTTTAGGAATATAAAATTTAATATTAATACAGCCATTTCAGCTTTCCTGTTTTTCGACCTTGCATAGGGATAACTTTTTCTCATCCTTTTAATTTTGATCTACTTATATCTTTAAGGTACACCTCTTATATATAGCATATAGTTGAGTTTTGTTTTTTTTATCTAGTTTTATAAGGTCCTACTATCTAGCACAGAACTATATTCAATATAATATAAGCCATACAATGGAACAAAATAGAAAGCCCAGAGATAAACCCACGCACCTACGGACACCTTATCTTCGACAAAGGAGGGAAGAGTATACAATGGAGAAAAGACAATCTCTTTAACAAGTGGTGCTGGGAAAACTGGTCAACCACTTGTAAAAGAATGAAGCTAGAACACTTCCTAACACCATACACAAAAATAAACTCAAAATGGATTAAAGATCTAAACGTAAGACCAGAAACTATAAAACTCCTAGAGGAAAACATAGGCAAAACACTCTCTGACATAAATCACAGCAGGATCCTCCATGACCCACCTCCCAGAATATTGGAAATAAAAGCAAAAATAAACAAATGGGACCTAATTAAAATTAAAAGCTTTTGCACAACAAAGGAAACTATAAGCAAGGTGAAAAGACAGCCTTCAGAATGGGAGAAAATAATAGCAAATGAAGCAACAGACAGTTAATCTCAAAAATATACAAGCAACTCCTGCAGCTGAATTCCAGAAAAATAAATGACCCAATCAAAAAATGGGCCAAAGAACTAAACAGACATTTCTCCAAAGAAGACATACAGACGGCTAACAAACACATGAAAAGATGCTCAACATCACTCATTATCAAAGAAATGCAAATCAAAACCACAATAAGGTACCATTACATACCAGTCAGAATGGCTGCTATCCAAAAGTCTACAAGCAACAAATGCCGGAGAGGGTGTGGAGAAAAGGGAACCCTCTTACACTGTTGGTGGGAATGCAAGCTAGTACAGCCACTATGGAGAACAGTGTGGAGATTCCTTAAAAAACTGGGAATAGAACTGCCATATGACCCAGCAATCCCACTGCTGGGCATACACACTGAGGAAACCAGAACTGAAAGAGACGCGTGTACCCCAATGTTCATCACAGCACTGTTTACAATAGCCAGGACATGGAAGCAACCTAGATGTTCATCAGCAGATGAATGGATAAGGAAGCTGTGGTACATATACACAATGGAATATTACTCAGCCATTAAAAAAATACATTTGAATCAGTTCTATTGAGATGGATGAAACTGGAGCCCATTATACAGAGTGAAGTAAGCCAGAAAGAAAAACACCAATACAGTATACTAATGCATATATATGGAATTTGAAAGATGGTAACGGTAACCCTATATGCGAGACAGAATAAGAGACACAGATGCATAGAACAGTCTTAAGGACTCTGAGGGAGAAGGTGAGGGTGGGACGTTCTGGGAAAATAGCATTGAAACACGTATATTATCATATGTGAAGCAGAACACCATTCCATGTTCTATGCATGAGACAAATGCTCAGGGCTGGGGCATTGGGATGACCCAGAGGGATGGGATGGGGAGGGAGGTGGGAGGAGGGTTCAGGATGGGGAACACATGTAAACCCATGGCTGATTCATGTCAATGTATGGCAAAAACCACTACAATATTGTAAAGTAATTAGTCCCCAAGTAAAATAAATAAGTTTATTAAAAAAAATATATATATATATAAGCCATAATGGAAAGCCATATTTTTTTAAAAGAATGTAAGTACATGTATAACTGAGTCACTTTGCTGTACAGCAGAAATCAACACAACACTGTAAATCAACTATATTTCAACAAAAAATGATATCCAGTTTCAGATTCTATTTCATAAAGTGATAAATTTATTGATATTAAAAATGGTTGTTTATATAATTGAGTTTTAGGCTACTAACCTGGGAGGTTTTTGGTCCTAATTTTTTTCTTACTCCCATGACTCTCTTCTGATTTTCCTTTTATTAATTAAGCAATATTTAGCAATCTATTTTGCCTTGGAATGTTTTATTAGCCTTAACTTATTGTTTTTTAGTGGTTTCTGTAGGATTTTAAATGTCTTTAATGTATACATTCTACCTTCAAATAACAACATACCACTTCAGTTAACATTATACAACTTCAGTTATAATAACTTTCTAAGGTATACTTCTATTTTCAATCCTCCCATTCTGTTAGTCTTATAAGTTTTACTTCTGCACATAGCACGTTTAAGTACAATTTTATAATTTTTCTTTGATAGACATAATTTAAATAAATTTTTAAATAAGAGAAAAAATTAACTTATCCACCTATTTACCATTTCCATTGCTCTTCTTTCCTTTTTATAGATCTCACTCTCCATTTGGTATCATTTACCTTCAACCTGAAGAACTTCCTTCAACACTCCATGTAGTGCAGATCTGCTGGGGAAAATTCTTTAAACTTTTGTTTTTCTGAAAATGGCTTTTATTAGCTTTCATTAGGCTTCATATTTGAAGAATATTTTCACTCTATATAGGATTCCAGGTTGTAACATTTTTCTTTCAGAACTTAAGGCTGTCATTTGATTGTCTTCTAGCTTGCATTTTTTTCTGATAACTAGATCGAATCATTCTTGCCATTTCCCTGTAGGCAACATGCCATTTTTGTCTGGCTGCTTTTAATATTTTCTCTTTATCGATTTATTTTCAGCCGTTTGATTACAGTGTGCTTGGATATGATTTTGAGTTCATCCCTCTTCTGTGTGCTATTCATAAATAAGTACTCTCTATTTTTTTAACCAAATTTGGAATTTTTTCAACTCTGATATTTTCAAATGTTTTTTTTTCTGCCCCAAATCTCTCCTTCCCGCCTATTTGGACTCCAAATTACTACATATACATAGGACCATTTATATGTCAGGTATAGTCTGACAAGTCACTAAAGCTCTGTTCATTTATCTTCAGCTTTTCTTCTTTTGGTTTCAGTTTGCATGGTCTATTTTTCCCCTTTCTACTAGTTTACTAGTATCTTGCTCTGGAGTGAAGAGCCTGTTGTTAACATTATCAAAAATTTTTTTATTTCAGACGTTAAGCTTTTCATCTATACGTCCCATTATGATCCTTTTCATATCTTCTATTGCTCTATTGCAATCATTTTTTTCTAATTATAGGTATATATATTTTTCTTTCATATCCTTGAACATATTTATATTAACTGTTTTCAAGTCCTTACCTGATAATTCTTTCATATTTATAACTGAGAGACAGATTTCTAACAGATGACTATTCCTCTGATTATGGAACATATGTTTCTGCTTCTTCACATCTATCATACATTTTGGTTGTATTATGGAATAATGGATGCTATATTTTCCTGTACATTTGGACTGGTCATCTTCCCAAACAGAATGTTGGGTTTTATCCCATAAGGCGGTACAGTACCTTGTAGCCTCCTTGAGCCTTTTAAGTCGTACTTTTGCGATATATCAAAGTGGTTCTAGAGTAACATTTATTCTAGGTCTAAGCTAGTCCTCCTTCCAGAGCATGGCTTTTCTAGGTTTTCTACTGAATACTGAGAGGGTTCAACCAAGTCTTTCTACTTTGGATGGAACGTGAGTTCCTCTCAGCACTATATAACCTCAAGTCAGTTCATAACTCTCCAGTAGCTGTTTTTTCTCCAGTAGTTGTTCTTTGCTGGGACATAAGGAATCTCACTCTATCTGTGCACAGATTAGTATTTGGCCAAACAGTCAAGTGTGCGCCCGTACAGATTTATGACCTTTCTTCCCCATATGGCTCTCTTCTCCACAGTTCCCCTTTTATACCACAAATTCCAATTTCCTCATGAGCCTCAAACCCTGAACTCTTGAGTACTCAGCTTAATGATACCACTAGGTTCTATCTGGCTCTTTCTTCCTGCACCAGAGAGTGGTTCCAGGCAAAAATCCACTGCCTTGTAGTAATACAAGTATCTCATTCATAGCATGGCTACCACATTCTCTGTCATTTTAGATGAAATTTTTAAGGCCAGCCTAATAATATAACTCATTTGCCTTTTCCTGTGCTGGTGTAAAAGCTCTATCCAGCTGTTCATCATTAAATTCTTTCTTAAAAGCACTTTATGTTGTAGAAAAGGCCATTTTAGCCTTTTTACATTTAAAATTCTCACTATATTCTTCAAGCTGTAGTTGGTTTGGGGATAAGAAGATGGGCTGGAGACAAGCCTTCCAGGAGGTAATTAATCACTTTTGTAATCAGGACTTACAGCCATTCGCAGAAGGTGAGTGAGTCAAGTGGAGAAAGAAGTGACTTCGCCATCCTTTCAGGGTTATTACAAATCCTGCTAAGGTTACCATCATTAAAATTGCTATTAACTTTTCTTCCCTCATCAGGACAGTTAATTAATTCTTCCCTAAATTTTAAGACTAAGGCAATTAAGGGGGAAAATAAAAATTAACTTGTCCATACATGGAGCAAACTGATTCCTTTAGGAAGTTGTTAGGAGAGCTTCAAAGTAAGGCATATGAAAATGGGATTGTGGTACGTTATTCTGAGGCCAGCTCACAAGGCAAAAGTCAGCAGTCAGTGAATACTTTATATATCTACCTCACTAGTTTGGCCTAAATTCTTCTATTTTATCTTCCTGGACACTGCTTTTCATTTTGATTTGGAAGATTCAGATTTTACAAATCCTAAAGTTTATATAATTTAAGGTAAATGCTTCAAGCAAAACAATATTAAGACCTTTCCAGGACCTTTTAGTTCAGTTCAGTTCAGTCACTCAGTAGTGTCCAACTCTTTGTGACCCCATGAACCACAGCACACCAGGGCTCCCTGTCCATCACCAACTCCTGGAGTTTACCCAAACTCATGTCCATTGAGTCGGTGATGCCATCCAACCATCTCATCCTCTGTCGTCCCCTTCTCCTCCTGCCCCCAATCTTTCCCAGCATCAGGGTCTTTTCCAATGAGTCAGCTCTTTGCATCAGGTGGCCAAAGAACTGGAGCTTCAGCTTCAGCATCAGTCCTTCCAATGAATATTCAGGATTGATTTCCTTCAGGATGGACTGGTTGGATCTCCTTGCAGTCCAAGGGACTCTCAAGAGTCTTCTTCACAGTTCAAAAGCATCAATTCTTTTGTGGGCTAATAAAAATGGTAAATCTGTTCTTATTGATATCCTCTTTAGCAAGTTGCATTTTTAAAAATCTTCAGTCATCATGTAATGACACTTTATACTCCATTTTATCATCAGTGATTTCATATTATCTGTGGTTAGTTTATTCTTTATCTTCCCCATACTTTTCTGTAACATTTGTATAACCAGGGGGAATGTGTAATCTTTAAGAGCAAAATAGCCAATATTTTTAAGCATTTATAATGTAATAGACAATCTTCTGGGCTTCCCTCGTGGCTCAACTGGTAAAGAGTCTGCCTGCAATGCAGGAGACATGGGTTTGATCCCTGAGTCAGGAAGATCCCCTGGAGAAGAAAATGGCAACTGACTCCAGTATTCTTGCCTGGAGAATCCCATGGACAGAGGACCTTGGTGGGCTACAGTCCACTGGGTCACAAGCGCTGGACATGACTGAGTGACTAAACCTACCTACCTACCTAGATAACCTTCTAAAATTCTTCTTGTATAATAACTGAATTAATTCTACTAACACTTTACAAAGTAGATTCCATATTATGTTTTTCCACATTTTAAACATGGGAGCACATGCATATAGAAGCATATAGCTTGTTAAAATGGCAAAGCTGGCCTCCAAACCCAGAATCAGGCCCCAGAATCAGGGCTCTTAAACACTATACTATTCTGCTTCTCCTTGTTGAGGGCTGGAAGAACACATAAGATTTTGAGCAGTATCCTGGGCACCAAGGTATCATGTCCCTGAGTCTAAGAATACCTAGTCAAATATTGATTGGCAGATGCTTCACATTTAGAGCCAATGAGATCAAGAAAAAAACTCCAGAAAACAAAACTGAGTATTTCACATCCTGTCCAGGTAATGCTCCATCCCACTGCTACTACTAGATATTGAAAGATAATGAAATGAAAGACTGCTTTGCATAAGCTATTGAATATTTATTTACATATTTAGTCTTCATTTGAGATGCCCCATTGTCTACTCCTGGGACCCAGAAAACATGATTTATGATGTCAAAATTTTTTTCTTTATGTAAAAATTTTTTTCTTTAAGCAAGACAAATTGATCTCTGCCTTTATGACATTATTCTGGTGACTCCAGTAAGGCCACAGCTACTGATGAAGGTCTTCAATCTCAGTAAAACAAACAGCTACCAATAAGCAGAGCCTCTCTCCTTAATGAACTTATCAAGAAATATTAGTTGCAATTATATAATGAGCACTATATACAAAAGTAAATATCCAGATACAATATTAAAGATTCAGATGCAATAAACCTGCAGTGGAACCAAGACATTTATATTTTTAAAGCTTCATTATGATTTTGATGTCCAGCCAGGGTGGAGAATTACCTTAGATGAGTGACGGGGGATGGGAGGTGTGAAATGGCGTGGGAAGTAGAGGGTCATGGGGATACATGAAGGAACACCCTGTCTGGTTTGGAAGGTCAGATACAGATGACTTTTTGGTGGATGTGGAATTGAAGCAGAGTTGAAGGATGAGAAACATTAAGTAGCTAAAAGGGAACACTATAAAGAAAACAGTGTGTTTGAAAACACAAAGGATTTATGCTGTGCTTAGTTGCTCAGTCATGTCTGATTCTTTGCAACCCCATGGACTGCCGCCTGCTAGGCTCCTTGGTCCATGGGGATTCTCCAGGCAAGAATACTGGAGTGGGTTGCCATGCCCTCCTCCAGGGGATCTTCCCAACTCAGCAGTCCAACCCAGGTCTCCCGCATTGCAGGCAGATTCTTTACCATCTGAGCTACCAGGGAAGCCCAAGAATACCTGGCAGAAGGTAATTATGACTGGAGCTTTGATCACTGTGGAGAAGAATAGGCTGAAGGTGGTTCAAGGTTCCCCAGGGAGGAAACTCAACAGAAGAGAGCCCCAAATTCATGCCTGAACCCACTTACAAAAGAATTCAGTGGCCCTGAACTATAAGAACGAACAGATTATATTCAAACTTCTGCTTGGGAACTTCGTCCTGAGGCTACTACCTATAACTTGACACATTCCTCAGAAAAATGAGGACTGCCCAATGGCTCACGAAGTTGTTAATGGAAACCTGCCTGACTTCTTCAGAAGAGACCAGCAACCAGTCATGGGAAAGAACTATGTCTCTCACTTCACCCAAATGTTGTTCTAAATAATTTCTATAAAGTCATCCTATTACCTCATTCACTTAATTCAGACCCCATTATAACACAATCAAGTGTGAATGGGAAGCCATTTTGTGAACAGAAGTATTCATTTTAATATTAAATTTTAATTATACAAATAATACATGAATATATTCTCCATACAAATAATTAAAACATTAGACATACTTTTTCTTTAAACTCTCGGCCTATCTTAATTTCCTCCTCAGGCCTCAGATGTAACCACTGCTACCAACTGACTGTGTATGTTTTTCAGACTTTTTACACACAGTCATAGAAAATATGCAGCCTTATTTTATGGCTTTTCTTTTTAAAAATATATAAATATCATATTAGACTGCTGCTTTTTCACATAATAATTTTTCTTGGCAATTGAACAATGTTTTGTACAAAAAAAATTGGGCTTCCTTGGTGGCTCAGAGAGCAAAGAATCTGCATGCAATGCAGGAGACCCAGGTTCGATCCCTGGGTCCGGAAGATCCCCTGGAGGAGGGCATGGCAACCCACTCCAGTGTTCTTGGTGGAGAATCCCATGGACAGAGAAGCCTGGTGGGCTACAGTCCATGGGGTCACAAAGAGTCAGACACGACTGAGTGACTAACATGCATACAAATTAAATAAATAAATAAATAATGATTTCAAGCTCCTCAGTGAAGTAGACTTAAGTTTAAATCTTGGCTCTACTACTTTGACTTCAGAAAAATCATAACTTCATTTAAGCCACTGCTTTACCATTAAAATGGAGCTGATATCACTAATCTCAATATTATTAGAGTAAAATACCTAGAACAGTGTCTTTCCTAGAAAAAAAATTATTTCTGCCCTATCTTAATTTACTCATCAAACTTGGTACAGCATCCTGCTGCTTCTAAACACATAGGTCTACAAGCAAAATCTTCCCATGCCTCTTGGAAATGTTCACGTGGGCATCCCAGTGTGTCCAAAATCATGGTATTCCATCCTCAACAGGCTTCTGTTCCTGAGGAAGCTGTGTCTACTTGCTGGTTCACACAGCCTCATCGTTGACCCTAGGCAGTTCTTCCCACACTCTGGTCTTTTCCACTCACCTCTACAGCTCAGATACTCATTGGAGTTTTCTGGGATTAAAGTCCTAATCTTTCACTCCCCAGAATCTATACAGTTTTCCCAGTTCTTCTTCAGCTCTAATCACCAATAAGTCTTTCTATCACCCAACACAAAAGTCAACATCCTTGAGCCTTGGGCTTTTCACCATCTGGCCCCAAATGGTATTCCCAAGTTTCTCATTCCACACACACCAACAGTTCCCACAAAATCAACTGTTCTCTGTTGACTGTTTCCTGTGCTTTCCAGTCTCTGTGTCTTTGCTCATGTTGCTCCCACCATCTCTAATACTCTTTTCTTACAACCTCAGATAACATAGTGAATTTAAACACAGAGGTAAAGCCAAACATACCTCAGTGTAAATACTAGTTCCATAATCAATTAGGTATGTGATGTATCTTTTTAATGTCTGTTTTCCTCACTTATTAAACTGAAGTGATAAGAGAAACTACTTCACGGGATTTGAAAAACAAATTTAGATAAGGAACATGAACAGTTAGGCAGAAAACTGGTGCTAGGTAATCATCAACGGTCACCATCAATACTATTTGAGGTCTACTCCAAGTGCCATTGCTTCCATAAGGTCTTCCCTACAAAATACTAGGTGTTCTAAAAAGCAACAGCATTGCATTTGTGCTCTTTAAAGGTATTTACAAATTTATGTTCTACTATATTGCTACATGTCCAAAGATCACAATTTTTTAACCCAAAACTGCAATGGATTTTCCAAAGGATTTTCTAGTCTCTAACACTGAACCTTAAATTAGATGTTCTTTCCAATCTTATTTTGTCCCTTCCAGTCCACTATAAAATTTATCTGGAAATCACATTATATTAGATAATGTTTGCAAATGGGACAGATGGAAAGGTTCATCCTCCTGGGTTGGAGGAGAAATTTATTTTCACAAAACTTCTCTGGTGATATGTCTATGTAAACTTGAGTGGTCCCAATGCTCCTTTGAATTAACGATAATTTCAAATAGAGCTCCAAAGCCCATAACGATGTAGAGCAGTATTTTAGAGGAATGATTGGTAAAGACTTCTATCACCAAAGCAATTAGACTTTTCTTATTTGACCAGGTAAGATTCAATGTACGTACACTGAGGTTTGCTTGTTTTTTAAGAAAATTAAAGGCCATAATAAAATTTCTAATGTTACCTCGACTCTCCTCAGTCGTTGTACCTTCTTTTCATGAGCACTGAATGGCAAGCAATGCTCACACTGTCCTGCTGCAGACAGATAGGCCTTGCAACATATTTCACAGAGCCTGGAAATGGAGAGAAAGCATGTCTCCTGGAACAGAGAAAAGAAAGCAGCAATAAATATTTATTTTTGTCATGAAAACGTACCAGAACAATTTGTGCCATGAGTTCATCAGAAAATAAAAATCATTAGTAGTAAATATTAATGGTAAATTATGTATAATTTTAATGTATGTATACAGAATATATATAAACTATAAGTGCATACATGATTTCAGAATGTTCACCTACACTACTGTATAATATGCTCTATATTTAATATTACAAGACTTAACATGAAATTATGTGAGTAAAGCCTATAAACTACTATGTTTTCTTGAATAAATGCTTTAAAATCTAAATCACAGGAAAAGGACAGACACCTTTAAAAATTTAGCACCAGATTTCAATAGAAACTGCAGAGTCTAATTTAAAAAGTGTTAGTAAGTACTTTTATTTTGTCAAGTCCTATTGTCCATGGATAGAAAGCTTGGCAGAAACAGAAGGTCAGGTATTAAAAAAAAAAGATTCTGCTGATTAAAAATATAATAGCCATGCTAGGAATTATAGTGCAAAAGTACATAATCATTCCATTCCATTTCTAACCCCCAGAATAGAGTGACTGCACTAAAGGACAAAACTAGATAGGACCTCTCTTGAGATTCAAATGTTTTAAAATGACAATAATTTGGGGAAGGGCTCTTCATCAGAACACTTGAAAATGGCAAAAGAAAAGCCAAAAGGTACTTTTATACCAGGAACAGCAGAGCTGTAGATAAACCCAGTGGCTAGATACCTACACGGCAGCAAAAGAAAGAATCACAGTTCAATATTTAAAGCAGAAGATGTACATATTAAGTGTTGATAAAATGGAAGATTAGTGTGAAAAGCTGCCAAATTCTGTGTGTTTTTATGTGTCCATGAATATTGCTGCAAATTGTGTATAAATGTTTCATATGTTAGAGATTAGTTTATTGTTATGCATCTTTAAAGATAATTGCATTTTCATAAAAAAGCATAATTTTGGAGCTAAAAAGAGCTAGAAAATTACCTAATTTAACCCTCTCATTTTACAAAAAAAAAAGAATCTCCTGTATATTTTAATGTCTGATCTAGGGTTACCCTGCAAAAGATAGAGCTGGAACCAGCACTTGCCTCTTAGTACATTATTTACATTGTGTGGTTGTATGTATAGGTTTAGGCCCCTAGTCACGTGATTTTGAGCAAGACTCAGTTTCCCCATATAAGGGAACTTGTATATGTATTAACATATAAGGGAACTATATTTAACTCAAAACTTAAACTAACCCTCAGGAAAAGTGACATATGCTCCATACAAAGACACTTAAAATGTCTGGTACGATAATGTGTTCAATATTATAACTAGCTGCTGCTATTGTGTTGAAACCCAAAACTCCATCAAACCTAAATGGGATGCCTATCATTGAAAGCAATGTTTCCAACCCAACTTCATATAAGAAAATCCTGAAGAGTCCCTTTGTGTGTCCTTAGCCCCAGGCAAAATTTATCTGAAATTCTAGAGAAGTATTCTCCAATTGCTGGCCTTTTAAATGAATTCTCTCAGAGAATTCTGATACAGTCCTGTCAGTAATGGCTCACAGATTAGCATTTGGGAACCACTAGCAAGATTTCAGAGGTGCAGTCCAGGAAAATCTCTGTATCCAAAAAGGGGTAGAAGAGAGGGCTTTACCAGTGTCATAAGGAATTTTTTGGTGTGACAAATATTCTCTTGATTGTGGTAATGGTTCCACATATATCATAATTTATAAAATTTAAATATGTTCAATCTATTATATGCCACTTATAGCTCAATAAAACTTTTTTCTTAAAATATCTATATAAGAATTCTTAAGCAAAAGCAGCCTTCATGTAAATGTTTGTTCAAAAACATGTTGCAAGCAAATAATAGAAAACACAAAATAACAAGTATGAATTAACTTAAATATTCATAAAATATTTAAACAAATTATTCAAATAAAATACTTAAATATAAGAGGCCTAAAACTGTCAATTAAAATACAAACATAAATAAAATAGCCATACCACCCAGATGGGGGGGATGATAGGGATTTAATGAAATCCCTATCAAATTTCCCATGACATTTTTCACAGAACTAGAACAAATAATCTTAAAATTTATATGGAACAACAAAAGACCCAGAATTGCCAAAGCAATTCCAAGGGAAAAGAACAAAGTTGGAGGCATAACCCTCTCAAACTTCAGACAATACTGCAAAGCTACAG
The DNA here is from genome assembly GCA_024291935.2 of Okapia johnstoni. Lineage (NCBI taxonomy): Eukaryota > Metazoa > Chordata > Mammalia > Artiodactyla > Giraffidae > Okapia > Okapia johnstoni. Next base: position 7,616,188 of record CM044325.1, on the reverse strand, counting down.
TAATCAAAACATTGTGGTACTGGCACAGAAACAAACACATAGATCAATGGAACAAAACAAAGAGCTCAGCAATAAACGCGCACACCTAAGATCAATCATTGGTCAACAAAGGAGGCAAGAATGTACAATGGATAAATGACAATTTCTTCACTAAGTGTTGCTGGAAAAGCTAGACAGACTCACGCAGATCACTGAAGTCAGAACACTCCCTCACACCATAGACAAAAATAAACTCAAAATGGTTTAAAGACTGAAATGTAAGATCTAATACCATAAAATTCCTAGAAGAGAACATAAAGCAAAACATTCTCTGATATAAATTGTAGCAATATTTTCTTAGATTGATCTCCCAAGGCAATAGAAATAAAAGCAAAAATAAATGAGACCTTATCAAACTTACAAGCTTTGGCACAAAAGATACTATAAAACTATAGATACTATAAAAGATGCTATAAAACTCCAAGAGGAAAACCTAAGCAAGCCACTATTTGACATAAATTGCAGAAATACTTTTTGGCTCCGACTCCTAGAGCAATTGAAACAAAAATAAACAAATGGGACCTAGTTAACACAGCAAAGGAAATCATAAATAAAATGCAAAGACAACCTACAGACTGGGAGGACAACTCAATATCAGAAAAACAAACAACGCAATCAAAAAATGGGCAGAAGACCTAAATAGACATTTCTCCAAAGGCCAAAAGGCACATGAAGAGATGCTCAACATCACTAATTATAAGAGAAATGCAAATTAAAATTACCATAAAGTACCACTTCACACCAGTCAGAATGGCCATCATTAAAAAGTCTACAAATAATAAATGCTGGAGAAATTATGGAGAAAACGAAATGCTCCTACACTGTTGGTGGGAATGTAAATTGGTGCAGCCACTATGGAAAACAGTATAAAAGTTCTTTAGAAAAAACTAAAACAGAGTTACCATATGATCCAGTGATTCTACTCCTAGGCATATATCCAGAGAAAACTCTAATTCCAGAATATACTTCCACCTCAATGTTTACAGCAGCACTGTTTACAATAGCCAAGATAAAGAAGCAACCCAAGAAGTTGCCCATTGACAGATGAATGGATAAAGAAGATATGGGGTGTGTGTGTGTGTGTGTACACAATGGGATATTACTCTGTCATAAAAAAGAATGAAAATGCTATTTGCAGTGATATGGATAGACCTAGAGATTATCATACTAAATGAAGTAAGTCAGATAAAGTAAAACAAGTATCATATCATATCACTCCTACGTGAAATCTAATTTAAGAAACTGATACAAATGAACTTACTTACACAACAGAAACAGACGTATAGATATGGAAACAAATTTATGGTTACCAAAGGGGAAGCATGGGGAGAAAGCATAAATCAGGAGGGATTAAAACGCACACACTGCTATGTATAAGACGGATGACCAACAAGGACCTACTGTACAGCACAGGGAACTCTACTTAATATTCTGTGATAACCTATCTGAGCAAGTATGAATATATGTACATGTGTAAGTGAATTACTTTGCTCTTCACCTGAAACTGACACAACATTGCAAATGAACCATACTCCAACAAAAATTTTTTAAAGAGAAATAGCAGCTTGGGGAGTCACAAAATCACGTTTGGAGATGATAATAAAACCTGGTGTCACACAGATTAAATTCAGAAAAAGAAATGTATGAATAACCAGGCAAATCAGCCTACAATTTAGCAGGGGAAAGCACTATCAACAACAGAAAGATAACATCTGGGTTTCTGAGTCTAAGCATTTTATTAGTTGGGGAACTGCATATCTTAGCTTACCATGTTCATTTATTTCTCTTTCTTTATTTTTTAAATTATGAAACTATGATAACACATTTATAGTAGACTTGGAAAATTCAGAAAAAGTTACATACAGTTGCAATATATAATTATATTTTTTAAGTAGATAAATTAAAATTTTTAGTTGGGGCTTCAATAGCAAACTCTCAAAAATTAATAGAATGAATAAACAGAAAAGTACAAGAATACAGTAAACCTGAAAAGCACTATAAGGCAATTCAACATAATTAAGATTTATTCACTTTTCACACAACAGCAGGATACACATTCTATTCAAGTTCTCATAGACTATACATCAGGAGACACTGGAACATATCTAGCGACATAAAATAAGGTGCAAAAATTTCATGGTCTAAAGGTATTGAAATCATACAAAGTCTGTTCTCTTATCACTGTGGAATTATGTTAGACATCAATATCAAAAGACATTTGAAAATAAGCCACATATTTTCAAGTACGGTGTGACATTTACCAAGAGAGATCTTTGACTTAGCCACTGAAAGCCTCAATAAAGTTGAAAGGCTGAAAAAAAAAAAACACAGAGTATAACAGAGAAGAAAGCATTTTAATGAGAAATTAATATCAAAATGAATATTAAAGATACTAAAAAAAAACATGCATTTGGAAATTCAATGTTCCACTTTTAAATGATGGGTATATGTAAGAAGCCATAACAAGGAAAATTAGAAAATATTTGTAACAGAATAAAAATGAAAAGTGAATTTGTCAGAATTTATTGCATGCAGCTGAAGCTGTTCAATGCAACAAAATACAATGTGGAATCTTGAATAAACTACAAAAACAAATAATGGACACTAGCACAAAATTTTGTGAAATCTGATACCACATTCATTTAAATTCATCCCTTTAAATATATGAACTCTTTGAAAGAAGAGAGCATGTCTTATTCATCCTTGTATTCTTAGCACATGAACTTATACCCGGCACATAGTTGGTGCTCAATAAATATCTGATGAACAAGGGAATAATGAATTAATGGATGAAGCTACAATGAAGATTGCTTCCCTAATTAGAATTTAAATTTTTAATGGAGGAACAATTGTTTCCGAATTTGGGAAACCAAAAGTTGGAGTGAGTGTTGCTCAGTCACGTCCGACTCTTTGCAGCCCCATGGATTGTAGCCTGCCAGGCTCCTCCGTCCATGGAAATCTCCAGGCAAGGATACTGGAGTGAGTTGCCATTTCTGTTCTCTTGCTCTCTTTCCTTAGGCAACTTTTCACAAATCCCTGACCTGCTCCTGGTCTTTGCTTTTACATTTGGAATCAGTGGTCTGAATGTACTTCTCAGGCATCACGTTTCTATTCAAGCAGTATTTTTCAAGTCCTTGCAAAACCTTAAGTGAAAGGAGACACATTCACCAAGAATTATTATATTATAATGGCATAAAAGAGAAGGATTCTTAAAATCAGTTTGCAAAAACAGCCACTTCAGCAGGTTTCTATCTCTGCCCTAGGTTTTCAAATCAGCCAATAACAATCATTCCCTATAAATCAGACCTCGGTGAAGTTTTCTTCTTCTTTACAGTTGCAGCAAGCTGGCTGCTTTTCCCTCATTACATTTTATGTCTTTGTTTTGTTTGCACAGTCCCCTTTCTTCCTACCATAGTAACTCTTAACTGTGTCACACGATGCTAAATTTATGGGTGCAAAAATGTTGGTTTCTAGCAGCTGTTAATAAAAAATGTATCCTAATTACAAAAAAACAAAAGGGGAATTAAAAATCAGAACACACCACTCTTTGCAAGGACTGATGTACTTGCAAATTCTGACAAACAACCTGTGAAGTGGCAAATTACCCTGAAGGGAACTCTATTTCACATTTCCTGGCCATTCAGATATCTACATGCAGCAACATTCAGTAAAAGAACTCCTCTCTATATGGGAGAGAAGTTATTCTATACACATGGCTAGCATCCAATAGGAAAAGCAACTAAGGAGCATGATAGAGAAAGCACAGCCAAGTCCCGCTTCCTCCATAAGAATGATCTCTCTAGACCTAAGCCCTAAGACACAGCCCTCTAGCCACACAGCGAAAGACTTAGGGATCAAAGAAAGAAAAGTAGTGATTGATTACCCTAATGCATTATTTAAGCAGAGGGAATGGTAATATAAACAGTTCTCTGAGAGACTGAGTGAAGCCGCTCAGTCATGTCCGACTCTTTGCGACCCCATGGACTGTAGCCTACCAGGCTTCTCCATCCACGGGATTTTCCAGGCAAGAGTACTGGAGTGGGTTGCCTTTTCCTTCTCCAGGGGATCTTCCCAACCCTGGGATCGAACCCAGATCTCGAGAGATTAAACATCAATTAAACATTTGTGAAACCTGATATCTGGCCCTACTAATCCTCCCTCTTCTGTATATTGGACATACGATGCTATTGCCTTTATCTGCATTATTATCTATATTGTTGCCATTATTCTGTGTTAATATATATATCCTCAACCCCAATAAGGCTTCCCAACTGGCTCAGTGGTAAAAATCCTCCTGCCAATGCAGGAGGTGTGGGTTCCATCCCTGGGTCAGGAAGATCCCTTGGAGAAGGAAATGGCAACCCACTCCAGTATTCTTGCCTGGGAAATCCCAGGGACAGAAGAGCCTGGCTGGTTACAGTCCATGGGGCTGCAGAAGGGTTGTACATGACTTAGCAACTAAACAACAACCACCCCAATAAGACTGAGGGCACTTTAACACATGTACCCATGGCTGATTCATGTCAATGTATGGCGAAAACCACTACAATATTGTAAACTAATTAGCCTCCAATTAAAATAAATAAATTAATTTTTAAAAAATAAAAATAAAAACATTAGGAATTCACCATTTTTTGCTCACAGAGACTGGCATAAAGATGGCGTGTCATTGATGCATATTTGTTGGATATGTGTTTTTATAAAAAATTTGCCAATGGTCACTCTTTAAGGACAACCAAGAGAAAGACACAATTGCTTTTACTGATTTCTCCATTTCAATCCAGTAACTAGAATCATACCCAAATGTTACGTATGTTTTCTCCCCCATTTAAGCTACTTCTGATGGCTCCACCCAACTGGCAAATAAGAATCTGTTGCTATTGTTTAACTTATTAAAAAGATCATTATTTTAACTTCCAAACCCAACATCTAATTATGATATTGTGATGCTTATTTAACAGAACTACATAGATTATTTTAAAGTACTTTTATGAGCTTCCATGAAACCTGAAATTTCAGGATAATCTGAGATTAAAATGACAGTGTATTAATATTAAAAAACTATTTGAGGTGACAAAAAGAAAACCATAGCGAAAGATTCATTAGTAATAGTTCCATTAATAAATGAACACAGATATGAAACTGATCAGTAGCAGCTGAATTACTGAGCCCCAGGCCCATCTGCTCCAGCTTCATGAGTCAAAAATCAAAATTGCATGAGTTGGTGAATACCCAATCTTCACAAACATCAGAGTCAAATTAAGGAAATTACCCAATGCACCAAATGCAGCTCAGCAGATCATCAAACCATTTAAAGCACAATTTTATACCAAAAAAAGAACCAAACACACCATGATCTTGTGCAAATGAATAGTAATAGCCAGATGGAACAATAAACTCTGATGCTTGGCAGTATGAACCTTGGCACAGTGATTATAAGTCATGTGGAAAGTCAATAGGCGGTCATCAGAGAATCATCAAAATGAGACTCAGGAAATTCACCCTGAACAAATGGAAGAAGAAAGGCCTTCCTTGGATTTTAAGAAGCCAAGATGACCAGATGATATGGGTATGACAGAAAGAGCCGGCATATTAAAGTGGAACCAAACCAGATACTAACAATAAATCTACCACCTATTACTTGAGGCATTAAATTGTTAGCTCTTCTGTTTCTTCTAGAACATGAGAGTCAAGGCGCGCACACCATAGAGTTGCCAGGATTAAATACTACATTCTTCAAAGTAAGAGCACACTCTCCCAAACATTGTTGATTGAGAAAACAAGTTAAGAACCACTGAATAGTGGCAATCACATCACAGGTTTTCATCGCTAATATTATCATTGCTGAAAAACCACTAGAATCTCATCTTCTATCTAAACTGTGCAGTGTTCTGGATTTCAAAATGGTTTCCTGTGACAGAGACAGTGCTACCTGTTCAAGTCATTCTTCCTGGACGCATAGAAGGAGGTTTCCAAGCCTCACGTAAAATGGGTTCCAGCCAATTTTAAGTGAAAGAGTTGGTCACTCAGTCGTGTCCAACTCTTTGTGATCCCATGGACTATAGCCTGCCAGGCTCCTGTGTCCATGGAATTCTCCAGGCAAGAATACTGGAGTGGGTAGCCATTCCCTTCTCCAGAGGGTCTTCCTGACCCAGGGATCGAACTTGCGACTCCTGCATTGCAGGCAGATTCTTTACTGCCAATTAGATGCAGGCAGAAAGAACAAGCCACTGCTAGTTCTGCCCTTAGAATTGTGGAAACAGTACTACATCTTTCGGTCTGTGGTTTTCCACCCTGTTATGATCAAGTCTTTTTCCACCCCTTAGCAATAACTTCTGCAGATTCTAAATTTTCTTATTATTTCAAATTATTAACATATAGTTCAACCAATTTAAAACTTCATTCAAAACTTCCCTTTCCCCTTCCCCAACACAAGCTACAGGGACCTTGGCTTCCCAGAATGGAGAAAGATCATGAGAATGAATGGCTGCACCCACCTCCCTCCTCTAGGCAAACTGATGCTGGGTCAGGGAGGAAGGGTAGAGTATGGGGACTCCTTCAACTGCTGTCCATCTCTCTGTCATCGGTGAGGATTAAGTCCCTGGTCTCAGTCTGGTTCACTTGAAGTTGCCTAACGTTCACTGCCTCCTTTTCTGTGTTGGCCTTCAGATCAGCACATGGTTTTCTGGCTCCTCTTCTCTCTGGCTCTCTGACCTATTCAATGGAGCAACTATTTCTTGCATAAACCTTGCCAGCTATATAAGGCCTCTCTGCCTTCTTCAGGTCGGCTGTCTCTTTGCCAGGCCTAGTGGATGCCTAGAAAACCCTCAGCTGCTGGTTCTTCTCCAGCATTTGAACTCACCTATGCGGAGCCCATAGAACTGTTAGGTTGGAATCCACTGAGGGCAAAAATGAATGGGACATGGTAGAGTCACCTCACATTCTTCTCAAACACATTTCATCACAGGCCTTTTGAGCCTGTGGATCTGTGTCACACCAATGGTCTCCCAACTCCTGATCCCCACAGCAAAATCAGATGAGTCCTTATGTTTATCAACACACATGCCCCCCCACCCAAGAACTGGCCCTGTGTGTTTTGGAGGCCACACCAGGGTGAGCCACCTGAACTTTCAGCTCAGCAAGTATTTCACCAAGGAATTGACGGTTCTTCTTTCAGGCATTCCTGATTCTTATGGGCTATTCTCTTGCTGCTTCACTTGGCTCCACTACACTCCAAGAGAACCATAAGGCCAGTCACTTGATGGTTCCAATCCTTACTTGAGTCCCATTCTCATTTAAAATCAAGGGGGGGGTAGGGGGAAGCAGTGAAAGAGGAACCATGTCTTCCAACTCTCAAAAACCTTCAGGGAGACCCAATGATAGGCAATTCCCTGTGGCTCCCCTTAGAAGCAGGGACCTGAAGACTTATGTTCTCAGCTTTTGCCTTAGTCCAATTCTGGTACAACAGCAAAAAAAAAAAAAAAAAAAAAACCTGATTCAAGATCCCATTAGCTTGGGGTTTCAATACTAAGTCACATGCAGCCTTTTTGAAGTCAGATTTCCAAGAAAAGAACAACATTTATCTCAAGCACTTTACCATAATGATATTTTCTTTAATTTGGGAGTTTTTTCTTGTCTCATGTGTATTCCTCTAAACTGAACTATGAGTTACTTAAAGGTAGAGGCCATACAGTACCCATCATTATGTCCCCAGAAATGAGAAAATGCTCAAAACTCAGTAGCTACTCAATAAACCTTGAATAATGGAATTAATGAGTTTCCTGATTTGTTTACCTCTGTTTTAGCTCAGGTCATCTAGAAAAGCAGAACCTGAGGCCAGGACTACAGAGCTGATACTTTGTTGAAAAGGTGCAAGACCAGAGTGGTACAGGGAAGGAAAACAAGGGGAAGTGAGGTGAAGAAAGATGGTCAGTAAGAGATAGTGTGCTACCACACCAGCCTCCACTTCACAGCCAGCCATGCGAGATGCTGCATTCTCTCAGCAGGTAGGACTTCTCCAGATGGTTGACAAGGAGAAAATGTACCTTGGAGCAGTCCATCTAAGACGGGGAAAGATGGGTAATTTATCATCCCAGTTTCCATTTCCACCGGTGAAAATTTACTCCATGAGAGCTGGCTTTTCCACACGTCTGAATTCTGTTATCTGACCCTTTGACAGTTGCCCAGGAAGGCTGGTTCTGTTCCTCAGGGTGTGACATTTTATCTAAGTTCAGAGTTGAAGGAGTTACTCAGCGTGGATTCATCTTGCAGGGTCAGGGCTTCGGGTCACACTCCCACCTCCACGGGGTGCTTGGCAAGGATGCTATGAGAAGGGGCACCTGTAGCACAGCCCGGGAGGCAGTTGGCAGCTTTGGAAAGGATATCAGAGAAAAGGCACATGGTTTACATTTACTTACTACATTTCTCTTTGCACTCACTTGGAAGGAAACTAAGTAAACTTTGAGATTTGCAGATATTCAGACACTATGTGTGTGAGTGTGCTAAGTCGCTTCAGTCATATCCGACTTTGCTCAACCCTAGGATTGTAGCCCGCCAGGTTCCTCTGTCCATGGGATCTTCCAGGCAAGAATACTGGAGTGGGTTCCATGCCCTCCTCTAAGGGATCTTCCTGACCCAGGATCAAACCTACATCTCCTGTGGCTCCTGCCTTGCAGGCGGATTCTTTACCACTGAGCCACCAAGGAAGTGCTCAAAGAAAATACCTCTCTGCAATTTGAAGATAGAGAACATTGACTATGAGTAAGTGCTACATACCTGTGCACCATTTCATATTGCCTCTAACAGAAGGATAGCATTTTGCCTTCTCCTGGCAGGAAATGTAGCTTTGCTAAATTTGTCCATTCTGATTCTTCGAAGATGTTCTATCCACTCCGTGCTCAGAAATGGGAATGGAATCCTTTTGATGAACGAGAGCAGCAGTGAACCTCTGCCCATTGCCGGGCAAGCCAGGGCACACTGTCACTCTTTGATTGCTGCAGAGACACCCAATCTTCCGAAGCCTTTGAGAAGATCCTCTTTTCCATGTTTCACATATTATTCCAGGGATGGGTGAGGCCAGGGGCCTTCTGCCCCAGAGTTCACCCGGGAGGCAGCAAAGTACATAAACCAAAGCTGGTCAGGACAATAGAGAGAGGGTGATATCGAAAACCTGTAGAGCCTGGGTGATTTTCTCATTCATCTTTGACCAATGGAGGAAGGTCTGCTGCTCAGTGAAGGATGGGCCCCCAGTAATGAAGCCGTCTGCAGCGCTGAGAGCTGCTTGGCCGTGGCACATAGCTCAGAATTACTGCAACTGCCTGGGTGTCAGAAGCCATCAATTGTCCCAGACTCACCTGCTGGGCTCAGAGCCATAGACTGTGGGGGCTTAGACATCATCATTCTTTCAGATGAGGCCCCCCACTTAACCTCTTCATCATCGGGATCCCTCCCCTTCCCCCAAACACTCCCATTGATCAGGTCCCATTATTTCTCCCGGTACAGAGTCAGGGAACATAGAGTAGCGTCATCATTCTTCCTCACAGTTCATATCCACCGAGGAATTATTTCCTTCCCTCTCCCATGAGTTACTGTCAGACAGCCTAGATCTTTGCCTTCTATGTGGCCTGCATACAGAGTGAGGGGTGAAAGAGGTCCAGGAACCTCTGTTCTGTGCTAAGCAGCTCTCGCCATCATTTCCGCCATTTTGTCAAAAGGTCCTTCCGGTCCATTCACATCCACAGAGCACTCTCCAACTAAGCCATGGAGCATATGTGGAAAGAGAGACTTTTCCTTGAGTTTGAGACCATCGTAAAGCTCATCTGAACCCAATCACCTACGCATTTCAAGGCTCCTACATTCTGACGGCCATCATCTTCTCAGCTTAAACCCTTCCAGTGAGGTCAAGACTGTCCCAAAGGTGTCGCTTCATCGATGGAAATGCCTAATTGTATAGGATTGGCCTAGTCCCCATTCCTTCTCAATTCTCATAAAAGTGTAGTTTCCACAAGTATTTTCCCCTAAATTCTCCAGCATTATCCTTTTAAAATATTATATGTGAAACTTTACCCAATATTTCAGGCATGATTTCATCAGTGAGGCATACAGTAGGACTCTAGACTTAGTACATCTCTACCTTTTATTTCTATAAATAATACTCCAAATTCCATTAAATATATAATATACTCCATTAAAAGCTGGGCTTCCCCTGTGGCACAGCAGTAAAAAATCCTGCAGTAGCTGCAAGAGACAGGGGTTCGATCCTTGGGTTGGGAAGATCCCCTGGAGAAGGAAATGGCAACCCAACCCAATACTCTTACCTGGAGAATCCCATGGACAGAGAAGCCTGGAGGGCTACGGTCCATAGGGTCACAAGAGTCAGACACGACTGAGCACACACACACACATAGTAAAAGCTGCATCATACTTTGATCTATATAAACTAATCAACTAAGACTCTGGCAAGATCTTTAATAAATACTTTATTTTAAGGTATATATCCTCCTAGTTTGTAACTCAGTATTTGTTTTTTTAAACCTAACTGTAGTATTTTATATTTACTCCCAATTAAATTTTATTTGGTTCACTGTTTCAATGATTCCTCTCTCTTTGGATTCTGACTTTCATCCAGTACATAATTAATAACTTTCCCTTCCAGCTTCCTATCATTCCAAAATGTAATCAGCGAGTTATAATCTAGTTCTACTGATTAATAGGCAACTAGAGCTCTGAATCTAGAAACACTTCACAGAGAGTTAGTTCAAAGCCCACAATAATACATTAGCCAACATTCTTTGAAGTATATAATATTTTAGTACTTATGAACCTAGGTAATTCCACACATTTAATCATCAATTCAACAGATTAAATGCTTGCTTAGTCTCTACTGTGTACCAGTAAGTACAAATATAGTAAAATCTATTCCCTGCCCTCAAGAAGCTCACAATCAAATGAGGAAATGATCGTGCAATCAATGAAGCAGTTCCCTATGATGGGTCATATGCTACAAGTGGAATTGAACTCCAAGAGGAGCTCAAGAAAGATCACTGGACTCTACCTGGGGTTGTAGTGGTTGTTCAGTTGCTAAGTCGTGTCCGACTCTTTGAGACCAGATGGACTGCAACATGCCAAGCTTCCCTGTCCTCCACTATCTCACAGAGCTTGCTCAAATTCGTGTCCATTGAGTCAAGGATACTATCTAAACATCTCATCATCTGCTACTCCCTTCCCCTTTAGCCCTCAATCTTTCCCAACATCAGGGTCTTTTCCACTGAGTCAGCTCTTTATCAAGTGGCCAAAGTAATAGAACTTCAGCATCAGTCCTTCCAATAAAAACTCAGGGTTGATTTCCTTTCAGTTCAGTTCAGTTGCTCAGTTGTGTCTGACTTTTTGCAACCCCATGGACTGCAGCACGTCAGGCTTCCCTGTCCATCACCAACTCCCGGAGCTTGCTCAGACTCATGTCCATCAAGTCAGTGATGCCATCCAACCATCTCATCCTCTGTCATCCCCTTCTCCTCCTGCCTTCAGTCTTTCCCAGCATCAGGGTCTTCTTCAATGAGTCAGTTCTTTGCATCAGGTGGCCAAAATATTGGAGTTTCAGCTTCAGCATCAGGGCTTCCAATGAATATTAAGGACTGATTTCCTTTAGGATTGATTCATTTGATCTCCTTCCAGTCCAAGAGTCTTGAACACCAAAATTCAAAAGCATCAATTCCTCAGTGCTCAGCCTTCTTTATCATCCTGCTCTCACATTCATACATGACTACTGGGGAAACTGTAGCTTTGACTACATGCATCTTTGTTGGCAAAGTGATGTCTCTGCTTTTTAATATGCTGTGGAGTTGTTGAGGAAACCTCAAAAAAAGAATGTAAGAGTATCCATTCCCCTCAGTCCTCATTTTTTTTGAGTTATGTCTCAAGAATATGAAAAGGTAAAGACTTTTACTGTAGTCTAACAGCAAGGATGGCAAAGGAAGGAAAAGACAGGTTCTGCTAGGTCTACCCAAGGACAGGTCCATCCCACATAATTACTTCCCCTCTAGGCTACACTCTCCATCCTCCAGCTCTAGGCTTACAACTGTCATAGGCATTAAAAGGGAAGTTGTCCACAGAGGGTGAGACATACACGGAGCAGACAGCCATCATTCATGCCAAGCTATCAGTGGATAACATTGCTGTCAGAAAGGGAGGTGATAAAAGACAATGAGGAGGTCAAGCGGCAATGCCACGTGCCAGGTGCTCATTAGATCTAGCCCTCTCATCTCAGGTCTTGACTTTTCATTATCTAGTCTCCACCAGAACAGGCTTTATTTTTATACATCAAAGTATTCTTCCACATCCTTCTCCTAGCCCAGAGTTTTTTCTGTTTCCCTGAAGACTTAGATTTTTTAAATCCAAAGCCAACAACAGACTATTTTTTCCACAGCTTTTTTTGATGTGTCTTCACTTATCCAGTGAATGGTTTCAGACAACCTAATTGACTCAAGGAGGGCCAAGGTTGGAAAGGACTTTTTTAAATGTTGCTTAATATTCCAAACATATTATCCTGCCTCATACAAGTAGGCAATTATCAGCAGATAATGAGAGGATGGGCTTCCAAACAGAGAGCACAGCAGGTGTAAAATGCATGAGAAAGCACAATTTATGGGCAAATTTTCCAATATTTTACTAAAATATGGTTATTTTCCATCAAGTACATCCCTATAATAAAAAAATTCAGTGAATAAAACAAACAAGGGAAATAAGATAAGTTTAGCCAGACTTCAGCATTTGAAACTCATTATTCCCAATAATCTCATCTTCCTTTCCAAACCACTCACAATCCATCTCTAAATATTTTGGTCCTGAATTGACAAGGAATTGATGTCAGATTCATTGATATGTTCTTTTCAGATTTCATCTTATTCCCTTTTGTGAAAACTGGTAATTTTCCCATTTCAGTCATCCAGTACCTTTTTTAATTTCTGGCAATTCTATTTTTTTAAAAAGGGAAATTTTAACACATGTGTTAAATACTTATTATGTTGCAGGCACTGTCTTAGGTGTTTACAACCATTCAAATTCAAGTTGGGCCACACCTTCCTGCCCTTTCCAACATGAAGGTCATTTCTTTCAGGTAGATGATGGAAGCAAAATAGACATAGAATCATCATCCCTCCTTTCATCAGCTAACTATATACCATCTGCCCAACCAGTAAGCCCATCGCCTCCCAGTTCTTCTTTAAATATGGGTAGATGAAACTCTGCATTTTCTGTAGTACATATTCACTGAGCTGCACTGATACTTCATAGCTTTGTCAGTATTATCCTTGAAAATGTATTCCACTCTTTTGTATCCATTCCACAAACACAAAGGGCCAACTGCTTATTTATTGAAAAAGATTCACATATAAGTGGACTTGTACAGTTCAAACCTGTATTGTTCAAGGGTCAGTTGTTCAAGGGTCAGTTGTACATACTCTTTTTGTAACAAATTAAATTCAAGTTCAGAGATACCATAAAGTCACACCACCACTACTTTCTTTTTCAAAGGAATATGTGACCTCAATGCCAGGCATTTCTATTTTCTAAACTCTCTGGTTGTTCTTAATCATCTTTTATGTCAACTATTTGAAATATATCCCTCCTAGAGTCTAAGGTAAATATCTGACTATGATCAACATTTGCTTTCATCACTATGATGAATATTATTGCTAAATTACTTCTAAGATGTCCTTCACTTCTACTTCAGTTCTCCTGGCCAGAAATGAGTCTAGAATTAGAAATCTTCCTTCATTGTTTTCTTTACCTTCCCAGAGATGAGATCCTCAACAAGTCGAGAGTTCATTGGAAATTGGGGGAGATATTCTACTATCAAATATATTTTAAAAAACCACAAAGAGATCTATGGAAAATGTTAAATTCCTTATGATCTTAAAGAACGCTTCCAAAATCACAAGTAAGGCTCAAATGTGGAAAAAAATATTATCAAAAATACTAGTATATTCTACAATCGTTGGAATATAGAGCATTTTCTTTAATGACTGTGTGACCTAAAATAACTAACCTCTCTGGAACTCATAAGCTTCATCTGAGAAATAGAGATTTTCATTATTTCTGAAACTTCAGAGTACTATTATAAAAATCTTATAACATCATATGAAAACACTTTGAAAACTAAATGCCATACTAATATAAGACATTGTCACCTACTGTATAGCACAGGGAACTCTACTCATTACTCTGTAATGACCTACATGGAAATAGAATCTATTAAAGAGTGCATATATGTACATGTATAATGCATGCACTTTGCTGTACAGTAGAAACTAACACACCACTGTAAATAACTATATTCCAATAAAAATTAACATAAAATATACATTATCATATTGTCTCTCTACTTCATCTCTTATCCTCCTTGATATCAAGTTCCTGAGTCTTTGTCTCCCTTCTTTTTAAGCCAACAAACGTGCTAATAAATATTAATACATTCTTCTGAGTCTTTACTGTTTTCCCCCAAAGAGATCATCATTATTATATAAAATCACAATCTAGAAGAACAAATCCTATTCTTCAGTATGAGCTATGTCACCAAGAGTCATGGACAGAATGTTTGTGTTCCTCTGAAACACATATGGTGAAACCCTACTTCCCAACGTGGTGATATTGGGAGGTGGGGCCATGGGAGTTAATAAGCACTAGATGAAGTCCTGAGAACAGAGTCCTCATGAATAGGATTCAGTTCAGTTCAGTCACTCAGTCATGTTCGACTGTGACCCCATGAATTGCAGCACGCCAGGCCTCCCTGTCCATCACCAACTCCCTGAGTCCACCCAAAGCCATTTGCATCGAGTCAATGATGCCATCCAGCCATCTCATCCTCTGTCGTCCCCTTCTCCTTCTGCCCCCAATCCTTCCCAGCATCAGAGTCTTTTCCAATGAGTCAACTCTTCGCATCAGGTGGCCAAAGTATTGGAGTTTCAGCTTCAGCATCAGTCCTTCCAATGATCACCCAGCACTGATCTCCTTTAGGATGGACTGGTTGGATCTCCTTGCAGTCCAAGGGACTCTCAAGAGTCTTCTCCAACACCACAGTTCAAAAGCATCAATTCTTTGGCAGTCAGCTTTCTTTATTGTCTAACTCTCACATCCGTACATGACCACTGGAAAAACCATAGCCTTGACTAGATGGACCTTTGTTGGCAAAGTAATGTCTCTGATTTTTAACATGCTGTCTAGGCTGGTCATAACTTTCCTTCCAAGGAGTAAGCGTCTTTTAATTTCATGGCTGCAGTTACCATCTGCAGTGATTTTGGAGACCAGAAAAATAAAGTCAGCCACTGTTTCCACTGTTTTCCCATCTATCTGCTATGAAGTGATGGGACCAGATGCCAGAGACTGAATAGGATTAATGTCCTTAAAAGAGTCACAGGAAAAATGGTTTCATCTCTCTGATTTCCACCATGGGAGGATACAGCAAGAAGTTGGCCATCTGCATCCTGGAAGAGGGTCTTCATCGGAACCTGACCATTCTGGCACCCTGATACCAGACTTTTATCCCCCAGAACTGTGAGAAATAAAAATTGCATGTATTTTGTCATAACAGCACAAATGAACTAAGACCAGTATCCTTCCTTCTCTCCTCAAATTGTAACTTTCTACTAGAAGAGCTGAATCCAGCCAAGGTCTTTAGTTCTCTGTACAGATCTAACCCTTGAACAACATAGGGGTTAGGAGTATGGACCCCCATGCAGTTGAGAATCTGCATATAACTTCACAGTCAGATCTGTGGATCCACAGTTCCACCACTGGCAGATTCAACCAACTGCAGACCATGCAGTTCTACAGTACGTATTTGTCCAAAAAAAATCCATACATAAGTGGACCCACACAGTTCAAAACCTGTGTTTTTTAAGGGTCAGCTGTATGGCTACACCAGTGCCTTCTGTCACTAGAAGTGACAGAGGTGTCACTAGCGACAGTATACCTTCCACCCCATGGATCAGAACCAAAAGGCTGTGAGCTTGATGTGCTTGACTATTCTTTGCAGGGTCAGGGTCTCCTCTGAATTCAATAGTTATATCCAGCCTCTTTCTCTTTTTCTTTCTGTCTCTTCCTCACTCCTTGCATAACATAATCCTTGACTAGACTTCTATACTATAATGTATAACCCATAATACATAGTTCTTGGTATGTGATAAACCCATCTGAGTGAAAGTACTAACTCCTCAATCTGCTCATCAACCCATAAGATATGAACAGACTGAGTAAAAAAAGAGATAACTTAATATAGAAACAGCATCCCCTTCAAAAACTGGTCCAGCTTCCTTATCTAGGGTCAGCTCTTCCTGCTACTCTACATTATAGATACTATGGAAATGCCCTAAAGTGCCACGGTCTCTCACACCTCTGGGCCTTTACCCAGCCTGTTTCCTCCCTGGATGCCTTCATCTACATTTTTATCCGGAAAAATCTAACTCACCTTTTAAGGTCAGGATAAACTGCTATTTCCTCTATAACTAAAAACTCTCTTCTCTGTTTCCACTGGTGTTTATAAATACATTTCTTGTAGGATTTATCATATAATGTTACTCAGACTTGATTATTCATTTCAGGCCTCTAGAGTCAATATCTATATTCATATTGGCAAACAGACAAAATCAAGGACAGTTCTGTCTGAATACTTCACTTAAAAATCTTATAGACAAAGGCGTTGAAAAAGTGGCCAAATCTTTACACAAGATGTCTGGGAATTTAGCATCATTCATAGGAACTCTGAACCCCTCTCCCATGAAGAGAAAAGGAAAAGAGACTTTTTTAGCTACTGGACATGCTCAAGTATGAAGACAGGGTCTTATTCATTTTGCACACTCAGCACTGGGCCTGGGGCTTTGCATACACAAGGTGTTCAATAAATGTGGGTTGAATGAACTTTTGGAGATGAAGTTAAAGGTCATGGTGTTCCTATGAACTGTGCTTTCACTGTCTTCCCAAAGAAACAAACACGGAGAAGATCAACTGCTGACGTGCTTTGTTTAATAACAAAATACTTTGCTGAAGTTTTATGAGATAGAATATCATTTAGAAATCACATGTCATTTCCCATAGACCAATTAGTACTCATTGAGAAGTGAACTTTCTAGACTCACTTTGGCAGAGACAAGACTCCAGAGCTCTCAAAAGAAATACAGTCATTGTTGTCATAACTTTTTGAATAGAATTTGACCTATGAAAGCTGAACCAAAACAGTTGACTTTGGAGTGAGTGGATATGTGTAATTCCCAGCAATGTCATTATGTTGTCCCTTAAAGTAGATGACCAAGACAGAGTCTGAGTTATTATGCAGGCAGCAGGAAACAGTGAAATTGACAGGTTTCTTTATATTCAGTGATAATAATAATGATGATCATGTTCTGAATTTCATCTCACAAAATGGCAAATGTATTTCTAGGGTCTTCTCTAAAGAATTAGAGGTTAAAGCAGAAAAATGAAATATGATGCTATCTAGATAATAGTCAGAAATATTGCTTAGGACAAAAGCATCAGTAAGGAGACCAGTTTCTGAGACTTGTTTTTTTCTTGCAGGTTGATCCTGCTTTCTGGTCTCAGGAAATCTTTTGAGTTTAATTTATGAGAATTCAAGCTTTATTCTTCTCTGCCTTTAGGTTAGTCCATGACCATTCTCTTCTCCGAGGCTTCCCTGGTGGCTCAGATGGTAAAGAACCTGCCCCAATGCAGGAGACCAGGGTTCGATCCCTGGGTCAAGAAGATCCCCTGGAAAAGGGAATGGTAACCCATCCGGTATTCTTGCCTAAAGAATTACATGGACAGAGGAGCCTGGTGCACTATTGTCCATGAGGTTGGAAAGACCTGGACACAACTGAGCAACTAACACACATTCTCTGCCTCACCTTCACTGGGGAGACAGAGCAGAAGCAAATCAGCTCTGTGCCTGGACTTGGGGAATGTCTCTGCTCAAAAGGAAACAACAGTTCAGTTGGTTACTTTACTCCCCGCCTTGGAACATGTGGTTTCTATGCCCTTAACTATGACTTGAATAAAACCATATACTAAGATTTTTTTCATTGTCTTTTCAAAAAGGATACTATGGAGCTGCCACTGACTGCCTTTTTTCTCCAAACATTAGTTGTCTTTTCTACAACCTACCTTTATTTAAAACTTTCTCCCAAGAGCTATGAAAAAAAGACCAGAATTAGCTCTCAGGAATCTTCAGTTCTACCCATTGCTACTAACTAGCTAGTAAACCACTTATTATTTTAATAGTACTTTCAAGTTCCATAAAGTCACCATTAATTTGGTCCTTTCAATAGCCTTGAGGGTAGGTATGACTACCACCTAGAAAATGAAGAAATATCAGGTATGAGAAGTTATGTATGTGGGAAAGATTTACACTTCTGAGGATGTATGTAATTAGGGTGAGCAACAGTCACTGTTCCCCAGGCAGAGCAGAGGTCTGCACTAGCCTTGTGTCTCCTTTTTCTTTGCTCTCCAAGGTAATGTTATCACTTTAATATACTTCAGTTATTTCATATTACACTCCAATTTTTATAATGTCTGAGATAGATGGTCTAATCTAAATTTTATATTGTTATCCCTGCATTTGTTATGTAGGCCTATCTATTTATGCTAGGTGTGGTAGAGTGTTAGTCACTCAGTCATGTCTGACTCTTTGCGACCACCAGGCTCCTCTGTCCATGGAATTCTCCAGGCAAGCATACTGGAGCGGGTTGCCATTCCTTTCTCCAGGGGATCTTCCCAACCCAGGTTTCCTGCATTATAGGCGGCTTCTTTACCACCTGAGCCACCAAGGAAGCCCCATGTTAGGTGTGGAGGAAATGCTTTTTAAAAATATTTATTCTATTATCTGGTTGTACCTGTCCTTAGTTGCGACACTCACGATGTTTAATCTCTGTTGCAGCATGGGGGATCTTTCAGTTGCAGCACGTGAACTCTTTAGTTGTGGCATGTGGGACCTAGTTGCCCAACCAGGATCCCTTGCATTGGAAACGAGGAGTCTTAGCCACTGGAGCACTAGGAAAGTCCTGAAATCAGTTCAGCTCAGTTCAGTCACTCAGTTGTGTCCAGCTCTTTGTGACCCCATGGAATGTAGCATGCCAGGCTTCCTAATCCATCGCCAATACCTGGAGCTTGCTCAAATTCATATCCATTAAGTCAGTGATGCCATCCAACCATCTCATCCTCTGTTGTCCTCTTCTCCTCCTGCCTTCAGTCTTTCCCAGCATCAAGGTCTTTTCCAATGAATTAGTTCTTTGCATCAGGTGGCCAAAGTATTGAAGTTTCAGCTTCAGCATCAGTCCTTCCAATGAATGTTCAGGACTGATTTCCTTTAGGACTGATTGGCTGGATCTCCTTGCAGTCCAAGGGACTCTCAAGAGTCTTCTCCAACACCACAGTTCAAACGCATCAATTCTTCCGCACTCAGCTTTCTCTACAGTCCAACTCTCACACCCATACATGACTACCGGAAAAAACATAGCTTTGACTAGATGGACCTTTGTTGGCAAAGTAATGTCTCTGCTTTTTAATATGCTGTCTAGGTTGGTCATAACTTTTCTCCCAAGGCACAAGCGTCTTTTAATTTCATGGCTGCAGTCACCATCTGTAGTGAGTTTTGAGCCCAAGAAAATAAAGTCTCTCACTGTTTTCATTGTTTCCCCATCTATTTGCCATGAAGTGATGGGACCGGAGTCCTGAAATACTTCCAATTTTAAAGCAAAGAACCCAGATGGAAGCTCTCAAATGTTCACTGACCTAAGCATATCAGCATTCATCAAATGAGAACCTCAAGAGAAATACTTCCCGAACAGGAATAAAGACTGAATTTGCCAGGCTCTCATGTTAACTGTGTGTTAGGACATGAGGAGGACTTGAGAGACTGAACTGCAAGGGATGTAGCAATAAGCAAAGGGGGTCTAACCTCTATCTATACTTACATCAAAATGCCAACAAATACCAGGAACTTTATCAAAATTCTGGGAGTCGCATTTGGCCTCTGAATTTTTTACATTGCCTCCAGAAGTCTAGGAGGGTCAGTTTACAGGGAAAATGTGCTTATCCAAGCTAAGCTGGTACTTGAACTCTGATCCCTTGACTTCAGTTTTCCTTCTGCTCCATCAGTCTGCCTCTTAGCTTCTCTAAGTCTCTGTTTCCACATCTGCTAAATGAGAGGCTGGAGTAGACACTAAGGTCACTAACATTTCAAATTCTACGATCTCTTTGCCTTCTAGTAGCATCCTTGCCTGGCCCAGACCCCTCCCTTCTCAGGGAAAATGCTGCCATTCCTTTCTCCTATACCACGTTCGTTCTTTTCCAACCCAAGAAAACGGATTAAAAGGAACCCAAGCTTTCCTACTCGGCACTTGTATGCTTGCATGCTCAGTCACTCAGTCATGTCCTACTCTTTGCAACCCCATAGACCATAGTCCTCCAGGCTCACATGTCCTGCTCTTTGCAACCCCATAGACCATAGTCCTCCAGGCTCATCTGTCCATGGGATTCTCCAGGCAAGAATACTGAAGTGGGTTGCCATTTCCTTCTCCTACTCAGGACAATGACAGCTTAAAACAGAAAGTCTCAGTGAGAAATCACATGGACCAGTCTTATTGTGGACAAAGGATCATTCTGTTTGTTTACTTGGGGCCAGACAAGCCTCTCTTTAAAGTTTAATTACTAAGGAATCAGACAACTTCTTCTATATATTGAATGCCTGAGTGAACATGGCATCTGTTTTGCTGCCATTCAAATTCAATTTCTTTTCTTCCCTTCCCTTTGCAGTGCCACTCTGGTGACTTCTTCCACACTAGTGAAAAATCCATAGATTTCTCAAGAATGGTCAGAAAGCCTAGAGACTCCCGGTCACCCGTGGGTCACGCATGTATTACCTCACAGAATCACTAATGGCATCTGGAAAAAGAGAGAAGAATAAGTAATAACCTGGCCATTGATCTCAGAAAAAAAAAGAAAGTCAAACCAGAGTAATCAGGCACTAAAAGTGCATCACAAGCAGGCAGCCATTGTAAGGAACATTTTCAGCATGGAGGGTTTACTGGACTTGTAGGAGAGGCCCTCCCCACTGTGCTCCAGGACAGGTGATGGCTTCTGGGCAGAGGCGAAGGACATGTCATTACTCCTGATCCCCAACCCAGGTTGCTTTGTACTCTCCCATGGGCTCAATCCAGCTGAGACCCTAACACTCACTGGACCCTAATCCTACACCTATTTGCTTTACTCCTCAGACCTTAAGCATCCTGTGAGTGTGGCTGCAACACGTCCGTGTGACCCCAGATGTTTTCCTTCCCCTCTTCTCTGGGGGTCTGTGTCTCTTTACCATCTCTGGGCCTCAGCTCCCATCACTGAACTTGCCAGCTCACTCACATCAGTCACAGTTTGCATTTGAGTTCATAGTTGGAATCTTCATCTTCCCGGATTCCAAACCACACACACACACACACACACACAACCAATCAATTAATAAAAGTCAATGGCCAAGAATTTTGTCTTGGTAATTAATGGCATTCCTCAAGATGGGAACAATAGGAAGAAAACTACTCCACAGTTCTTTTCTAAAGAGCTCGCTGAATTAATTTGGATAAGGAGCAGGGCCCTGGGGTAGCATTCTCAAGTGAAAATAACCCACAGAAGCTGCCAAGAGGGATGCTTGCCAAAGATGAGGCACAGGAGCCATGGAGATCTACCCACTTCTCAAGAGAAAAGTGTGAGGTGTGCAAAGAGCTGACAGACCCCAGCATCAGGGCCTTTGAGTCAAGGACAGGCTCCATGCTCTTTTTGAGCACAGCTGTCCTAGGACCTTGAAACTTCTGCCCAGCACAGGTTTCTTCCAACAAATAATCATTCCCTGTAGCTTCCCCCTTCCCCTGAGCAATAAGAGACCTTCTCAGAATTGCACTGAGGTCTGAAGATCTTTCAGCCCAATCTGCCTTTTTGCCCCTCTCCATTCACAGGGGTGAGACCAGCATCCTGGTCTAAAGACTGTTTCTTCCCACTCCTGTTCTCTCTCCTTTTCTATCTTTTGCAGGTTTGATTATTGCTAACTTTTTTTTACAGCTTATAACACAACTTTTATTAGAAAAGTTATACATAACATAGCATCAACTATTTTCAAGAACAATATTAAACCCAATAAGCAGCAAAAACCAGACTAACAAAATGTGTAACGAGAAACTAATGACCTTTCTGTAATCAAACATTCAATCATCTACAACGTCTTTATACAAAGGGAGAAAAATCCATGGTTTACAGGCACATGATACTGAAATAAAGTGGCAATAGCAATTTTGAGCATAGCAATTGCTATGATGCTATTCCAAAATGCATTTTGTGATTGATTTTGTCTCTGTATCTGCTCCTTGTAGATCCCAAATTGACATACAAGGAGATGTATGTATGTATGTTCTCTCTCAGGTGAGGAGAGATCGAGAAAGGCTGGAAGGGCATGACTCATCTACTTATCATTTATCCTCAGTACCCAGCAGAACAAACATGACTTTCATGGGCCACAGACTCCAAAGTGTAATAATGGGTGGATGCCACATTGATATCCACTGGGACACAAGTTTCCATCTAGTCCCCGTGATCAAGCCACTCAGGTCACAGAGTCATCCATGCAGTGACCGCAAGGTCTCTCCAGATCCACCAGTTACTACCAGGCCCTTTTTAGGGAGGTATGAAATAATATTGTTGGCTCATTTCCCACTACACCCTGGAGCCACAGAGAGGCTACTGGAGCTGTTTCAGGCCCTCTCTGCCTAGACACTGTGCCAACACCACCCACCGCCCTCTACCAATCCCCAGGTCTCTGAGCACAGAGGTTTTCTATAAGACTTGTCCCACTTGAGGCCTCATATGATTTTAAAAATCAATCAGTAAAACAAATGAAAATCCATGTATTATTCCTATCTGCTATCAGACTCCAAAACTATCTGATATTCATGTGGCTGACTCATCATCATTCAAGTTTCAGCTTAAAAGGGACCTTCTCAGAAAAGGCTTTCACGGATATCGGAGGCTTTCACGGATATCGGACGCTTTCACGGATACCAGAGGCTTTCGCGGATATCGGAGGCTTTCACGGATACCGGAGGCTTTCACGGATATCGGACGCTTTCACGGATACCGGAGGCTTTCACGGATATCGGAGGCTTTCGCGGATATCGGAGGCTTTCGCGGATACCGGAGGCTTTCGCGGATACCGGAGGCTTTCACGGATATCGGAGGCTTTCACGGATACCGGAGGCTTTCACGGGTATCGGATCTAATATTGTACCCCTTTGTCCCATTACCTTCTTTTATTTTTTTCAGAGAACTGACCACTATCTGAAATTTTCTTCATTATTGTTTCCTACTTCTTTCTTATTCTAGAAAATACACTTCAGAAGAACCAAGATGTTAAGTGTCTTTTTCTTTCCTGTGTCCACAGATTCTAAAACTCTGCCAGGCATGTGCCTAAATGAATGACAGAAATGGCCCCTGTTTCCAGGCAGCATATAATCTAACGAGGCAGGCAAAAGCTGAGGAAGTAACTGCAGAATCTTTTACAATCTTATTTTGGGCCTCCAAGCTCGAACTCACAGAGCCAGACTTTTCCTATAGCCTCCTTGTTCTTCATTCACTATTCTGTTTGGCTAAGAAAAAGCCCATGTGTAAACAACTATGCCACTTTCACCCCGGAGGAAATTGCTTTTGGTGCTAATCTGAGCCAGTACTCTAAAACCTTTTTTGGTCACTTATCTCTATCATTAATCAATTTTTAATAACCCTCCCAATATATGCTTGCATTAATAAGTTATTTGTAGTACCACAGTGCTAATGAATTGTGTGCATTTGAAAAACATTATCAAAAATTGAAATGCAAACAGATGAGATAAGAATAGACAGAAATATAAATTCTGTTGTTTTTTATTTCCTTTTATCCCCTTTTGATTATCTTGTATACTCCCCAGCATATGTATAGAATATTTTGAAGGCCACTAAACAAAGTGGTTTTTCCCTAGAGATAGGAAGTCGCCAGGAGTTAGAGGTGGGAGAGGTGCTAAGTACAAGGGCATGCTTTGGGGTACTGGAGTTGGTCTACATCCTGTTTGTGGTAGTATTAGACCCTACCCAAGTGTTAAAACCCACAGAACCGTACACACCAAAAACAGCGTATATGACTGCATATAAATTTTTTCAAGGTTGAAAAAACAAAAAAGGAATCCTAAGAATGTTAGACATTTAGCATTTTATTTTTCTGATTGGTAGAAAATCCTGTAAAAACCCACCTTTTGCTCCATGTTCCCTCCAGAGACCAGAATCACGTCAACGCACAGGAAACAATGTACATTGATAGCCACCTCATTGATCCCTGAACTCTACAGCCAACTGTGGCAGATGGCTGCAACGGTTATCTCCCCCTCCACATGCCCTTCTGCAATGTGACCTGCCAGCTCCTCAGTAAGAGGTGCAGCCCCCTCCCCTTGAATCTGGCCTGGCCTTAACCACTCAGTTATGACTGATAACAGACATGAACGTACAGGCCATGTCAGAATAGGTCATACAGCTTCTGCCCGAACTTCTTAGAGCACTTTCTCCCAGAACACAGCCCCCTTACTGAGAAAAGCCCAAAGCACACAGAGTGCCACCGAGACCGGCTTTAGGTCCAGTTGACCACCCCAGATGAGGCCAGTCATCCCGCCTACAAAGGCTAATGTGTCAACTGTACTGGATGACAGCATGCTCAGATATCTGGTTAATGATTATTTCTCAGTGTTTCTGGATGAAATCCATGTTGGAACTTGTGGAGTGAGTAAAGCAGATGACCCTTCCCAGTGTGGGTGGGTATTATCCAATCCATAAGGACCTGAGCAGAATAAAAAGAGGGAGGAGGGTTGAATTCACCATCTGACTTCTGCTGAGCTGGGATACAGACCATCTCCTGCCCTCCATGTTCCTGGTTCTCAGGCCTTCAGATTCAGACTATAATCTACACCATTGGCTCCTCAGCTTTCAAGACTTCAAAACTATGCCACTGGCTTTCCTGGGTCTCCAGCTTGCATGTGGCAGGTTGTGGAACTTTTCAGCTTCCAAAAGCACATGAGCCAGCTCCCTGTAATAAACCTTATTAGATAGATAGGTAGGTAGGTAGTAGATAGATTGTATTAGTTCTGTTTCTTTAGAAAACATGCCATTAACCATACTGAACCAGCCCCCTTAGACTTCACTATGTCAGAGAAACAGATTCCTCCCTGAATAAGTGGTTTTAATGAGCATACTCTGTTCTTCTGTGTGCTGTGCTTAGTCCCTCAGTCGTGTCCGACTCTTTGCGACCCCATGGACTGTACCCCGCCAGACTCCTCTGTCCATGGGGATTCTCCAGGCAAGAATACTGGAGTGGGTTGCCATACCCTCCTCCAGGGGATCTTCCCAACCTAAGGATGGAACCCAGGTCTCTTACATTGCCGGTAGATTCTTTATCATCTGAGCCACCAGGGAAGCCCAAGAATACTGGAGTGGGTAGCATTTCCCTTCTCTGGGGGATTTTCCCGACCCAGGAATTGAACTGGGGTCTCCTACAATGCAGATGGACTCTTTACCAGCTGAGCTATCAGGTTTCTGTGACAGACAGCCAAACACATTTGATATCAAAAAAGATGATGCAGCAAGCAACAGAACCTAAAATCTGGCTTTGCTGAATTTGGTTAAGGAGCACAGGCTTCAGGGGGGCTCAGAAGTGCCAGGGGCTTGGTTATATGTTCTGCTACCCTTGTCTTGAAACTGTTAGTAATTCTGTTTGAACTTAAGTTTTGTAAGTGAAGCCTGGTGAGACAATAAAGCATGCATAAACACAGAAGAGACAAAAATATATGTTTGTTTCTTACCAACTATTCGCATAAGCCTTCATGATACCCCATGAGCACAAGATTAGAGTGGGGCCACAATGCATCCAAGTTCAGGGAAAGATGTATAAGGAAAATGTGTTACAGCTAAGACTGAACAAGTAGGTTAAGAGGGAAGCACTGACAACCTCAAAAGGCTACTCTTTTTATTTGAACCAGAATTTTCTTTAAATATAGAGACAAAGAATTGGCGTTCTAAGAAAAATAAATGAGCGATGAACTCCATCACATTCTTTCTGACTCCTGTTACTTCCCAGTAACAGCTAAGGACATATGCTGAAAATGGTGACATAGAAATGCTATGAAGGGTGTCCCCTCCGCTCCTGCAAACTCATATGTAGAAGCCCTAACCCCCAACGTAACTGTATGTGGAGCTAGGGTCTTTAGGAGCTATGGGTGACACAAGGGTAAAGAACCTGCCTGCCAATGCAGGAGACATAAGAGACACAGATTCTATCCATGGATTGGAAAGATACTCTGAAGGAGAGCATGGCAAGCCATTCCAGTATTCTTGCCTAAAGAACCCCTTGGACAGAGGAGCCTGGCGGGCTACAGTCCATAGGGTTTCAAAGAGTTGAACACAGCTAGAGTGACTTAGCATGCACACATGAGACAATGATAATTAGATGAGGTCCTAAGGGTGACTCCAAGGTATCCACTGGAAAAAGGAAGAAGAAGGAATTTATGGGCCTTTCTCCCTCCCCCGTCTCCTTTCTCACTGGACAAAAGCCACTCTATAGAAGCTTAATCTGCTTATATTTCTGGGATACATCATATGGCCCTTTCAGCAGCACCCAAGAAGTTACATCCCACATCCTATGGTGTAACATCTCAAGACAATATACAAGTGTCAGGAGGAGCCTGAGAAGTAGGCATGTGGCTGGTTGGTAATGGAGGCAGCTGAGGGTAACTGAGGCAGTGAAGGTGGCAGACTCCCTAAACTGAGATGTAGGATGAGATGTGGGATAGGCCATGGGCATCTGAAATGGCACATAAAACGTGTCCAACAGAGTGACTCACACAGGGTCTTTCTTGCCACCTTCAGTGACGTTCAGAAAGAGACAGATGGAATTAGTCTGGAGTGAGTAAGACTGTAAGGAGAGAGAAATGGAAACACCAACTTTCTAAGGAGAAACTATGCCAGTAGCTTGTAATTTAAGTGAAAGTCCCATAATTTGAAACCATGCAGTTGAAAAAGCCAGGCTCTTCAACAATCCTAAAATAAAACGGATTTAAGAGGGCAGTGGTGAAGCTGCAGGCCTCCCCCAAACAGCTTCCATTAATAGTTCTCTGCAGGGAGAGGAGGCCAACCTGCCGGCACTGAGGAGAAGAAGAGGTCGTCCGGCCACTGAAGCCCCTGTCTGATCAGCCTCGGAGCAGATGCCTTGAAGCTCAGAGGCAGGTGGTAGTCACAGCACAAAGAGCAAGAGGAGACCTGGAAGCATCCTTAGGCTTAAAATCATCTAAACAGGATGCCTGCTCTTATCCCTCTCAAAGGCCATGAAGAGACCGCACACCTGCCAAGAATTCTGAAGGAACTTTTCACCAAAGAAACTCCAGGCCTGATCACCAATGGTCTGTGACAATTTAACCCCTGAAAGAATCCCCAGCCCTTAGCATCCATCCGCAAGCAGTGGGCTGTAGAGGCACTGAATGACACCCTCATCGATGCTGTCCTAAATTCTAGCCTTGCAGGATAGTGGACAAATGCATCATTCCAGAGAGCAGAGTCAGAGGCTGCCAGTTGACACCCAAGGCACTCAGCCAGCTAAGTGTGCTGGGGCAAGAAGGCATCGCTCATGCCACCCAGAGGGTCTCATCACCACGGTGGACTGGTGCGCCTCCAAGTCTCCTCTTTCCTGAATTGTAGCTTTATTGCTTTTTGTTGTTTATTATTTTCTTCCCTCTCCACAACTGTACATTGGCATGTGCAGGAGGCAGACATAACTTGTCATCAAGTTTATTCTTTATGGGAACTCAAGAACCTGATGAATATTTTGGGATTTCGAGTTGAAGGCTATAACTGAAACAGATTTCAGAGATGTTGACCTATGTGTGAAAAGAAGGATACTTATGGATGTTGCTGAACAAAGACAGACACCAGTCTGCATCTGCAGCAAGCACTGGTCATTACTATACAGCACCAACTCTTCATCCTTCCTTAGCCACAGAACTCTATTTCGTATGAGACCGCAAGGCGCCAGATTCTATGGCATTTCCAGGTGGTCCTGTGTCATTCCCCTGGCCATTGATACACTGTTTTTTTTAAAGAAAAGCAGTCATTTATACTGTTCCTATGGCTTTTTAAAAAGCTTTTTATTTTGTATTACGGTATACTGGCTCAGCAGTAAAGAATCTGCCTGCAATGCGGGAGCCAACAGAGACAGGGGTTTGATCACTGGGTCAGGAAGGTCCTCTGGAGGAGGGCATGGCAACTCCCTCCAGTATTCTTGCCTGGAGAATCCCACGGACAGAGGAGCCTGGCGGGCTACAGTCCATAGGGTCGCACAGTCAGACACGACTAAAGCAACTTAGCGCTCACACAGCTGAGTAACAATGGTCTGGTAGTAAAGAGCAAAGGGACTTCAGGTGAATAGTGAAGGTCAGCCATACATATACATGTATCCATTCTCCCCCAATCTCCCCTCCCATCTATGACATCCCTTGTATGTGTAATCTAAAAAGATATGATACAAACGAACTTACTTACAAAACAGAGACTCACAGAGAACAAACTATGGTTGCCTGTACACACTGGCAGGCTATTTATGAAGAGTCATTGGTGACCAAACATAACAAAGCAATGACCTACCGTGTAGCTCACGGAACTTGCTCAGTGTTATGTTCCCTATTGCTTTTTGTTTTATCCTTTTTCCCTAAGGGTAAAAAAATCGCCTGCCTGCCAAGCAGGAGATATGGGTTCGATTTTCTGTGGTGAAAAGCATAACGAATAGAACACTTTGGCCTACTGCTAAAAATCGCTCTGTGGTGAAGTAGAACACAACTGGAAATTCAGGAATAAAATTTTTTAAAGAATCCTTCAGAATAAGTTAGAAACCTCCCAGGGGTAACAAGATGGGCTGCACCCCTTGCCAAGCTGATACTTGGTGCCCTGAGCGCTAAAGTCGGCATCACGTCCACATATGTGCACAGAGACTCCTGAGCACCGAAAGCACTCGCAATACATTAACACAGCACATTTCACGCAGACCCAGCGTCTACACTGTAGGTGGGGGTTCGGTTTAGAAAAATTATAATACACCATGAAAGAGAAACAGATTTGAGTATTGCCAACATCATTTATGGACTATGTAACCTCAATGACTCTTAACTTCTTTATTAAAAAGTTAGAATTAGATAAATGAACTCATGTCGATCCTTAAATGAATAATAATTTATAATATTAAAACAAACCTGGGGTATCCACAAGACACCACAGTTTCAGAGAAGCTGTCTCCCCAAAGGGACATAGTAACTACCTCTGTATTTTCTCAGTTGTAAATTAGTGTTCTTCCTTTCTTTCTTTCTTTCCTTCTTTCTTTTCTTTCTCATTCATTCAATCAAACTTCATTGATCACTACTCTGTGCCAGGCACTAGGAACACATAAAAAAGAAGGCCCGGAGCCTGTCTTTGAGGAGACAGCTCACTGTCTAATGAAACTGGAAGGAACATAGACCAAAAAGACCCATGAGGAAAGACTGATGACAAAAGCAAGTCAGCCCAAGGTGAAGTGAGCGCACAGGGAGCCAAGGGGCAAATGTCGCGGGAGACTTCCAAATCTTAAAGCCACACGTGCTCCAGGATCTCTGCCTTAACCCAAGAACAGCTCAGAATTTAATTGCCAGATGACTCCAACTGAAGAGAAAAATACCATATTTGACATGCAATGAACAGTGAAATAATTTTCTGCTTCCCCACTGCTAGATTTGGACTGCAGGGAGATCCAACCAGTCCATCCTAAAGGAAATTAGTCCTGAATGTTCATTGGAAGGACTGATGTTGAAGCTGAAACTCCAATACTTTGGCCACCTGATGCGAAGAACTGACTCATTTGAAAAGACCCTGATGCTGGGAAAGATTGAAGGCGGGAGGAGAAGGGGACGACAGAGGATGAGATGGTTGGATGGTATCACCAACTCAGTGGACATGAGTTTGAGTAAACGCCAGGAATTGGCGATGGACAGGGAGGCCTGGCGTGCTGCTGTCCATGAGGTCGCAAAGACTCGGACATGACTGAGCGACTGAACTGACTGAACTGATCTTCCTTTTACTGTATGACAGGCAGCTAAAAGAAGCCAGCTGGCACTTTCCACATTCTTCTTGGATATCTTCTTATCAAATCCATAGACAGATTACACATTCTGACTTCCACGTGACCAGGGCAACAGTTTGGCTAACTGTCCTGCCGATATATATATACTATCAGTCTCATGTTCTCCAGCAGCAGTTTTCACCGCTCATCCAGTCCCCACTTCAGCCCGGTGTTAGGGCTTCTTGGTCCCTGTCACCACCCCTTTGCACGCCCAGTGCTCATGTCCTACGCTTTTCACTATAGCAGCAGGCTACATTTGGGTACCATTTTTTTGTCTCAATTACTTACTGCTGTAAAACAAACTATCCCCAAACTTAGTGACTTCATTATCTTTCACTAATCTGTGAGCCAGGAACTCAGAGAAAGCACAACAGGGCTTGCTCATCTCCGCTCCACCTGATACATGCCAGGGTTGCAATATTCTACATGGTCTCTTGACATATCTAGCACCTCAGCTATGATGGTTCAAACATGCGAGGACTGGCTGCAACCCCTTGCCTAGGGTGATGTATCTGGGTCACAGTTCTCACTATTGTTTGGTCTCCTCTGCTCTCCTCCAAGATTCTCAGACTCTCTTTGTGGTCTTTCAAGTTCATCTCTCCAGAAGGTCATCTTCTGTCACTCAAGGCCCTCAACTGTGCAAAAGTAAAGCCACATGGACTTGTTTAGGCTTGGGCTTGAACTAAAACAATATCACTTCTGCCATACTTTACTGAGTAAAGCAGGTCATGGGGTCATCCCGATTCCAAGGGAGGGATCAACATAAGTGCAAGAATGCATAGTTTATTAGCCACAGAACTCAAAGTTAACCCCACATACTGACTTATCCTCATAAAGAAAGTGGATGGAGCTTATTTCAACTTGTAGTAGCACTTGTTCCTTCAACCTGAATAATTTCATCTTCAACAGTACTTGGTCAAGTAACTCTCCTATACCACTTACCTTTCTCTACATTATAGTGTAGCTACTTGCATTCTTGTATCCCACTCACTAGATTACAAGCATCTCAAGAAGAGGAAAGACTCATACTTAATTTTTTAATCCTCTGCTCCCACTTTCTATATAAGTAGCAGTGGCTCTATTCGTGTCCCTAGAATTGGTCTTAAACAGAAGCGTGAAATTTATGAATGGCATAAAGATCTGTTGAAGGAAGAGGCACCAGAAAACAACGATGACAGTTATTAAAGAGCTTCTACTTTTTAACTCATGTGCCCAACCATCACCATAGCCAGTATATACTGAACACCTCTTCACTGCAAGGCACTGTATGAAGAAGCATTATTAATCCACATCTCCATCGAAGATCACTGGGAGGTTATGTGACTTGCCATTGGCCACTACATTATTAAATTGCAGATAGTTATGATTAAAACCCAGGTTTGCCCTTGCAAGGTCCCTAGTCTGTTCACCTCTTTGCACTGACTGCAACTATTACAAGTTGCTATAAAAAGCAACTGTGCTTAGGGCCAACTTCGTGGCCCAGTGACCTATACATGGACCCACTCACAGGAGGTCCTGGGCTTGGTCTAAAGCTCCACTGTCACTGTTTGAAATTCTGAAAAATTTATAAACAGAATACCTTATGTTTTCATTTTGCACTGGGCCTCTCACAAACTATGTTACTGGTCCTGAATGTGCTCACGTGTAAAACATTTTGCAAGTTTGACTTAACCTTTTGTACAACTAGGTTTCTGTTTCACAAATATGGGGGCTGCTATATAGGCATGGTGTGGGTTCTTTGAGCTAAAAATCTACTTCATATTTTCCCCCAAAATGCTACCACAAGACATTCATTCCTTTAGATTAACAAAAGACCCCACCACCACAAACAGTTTTATACAGCCGATTATCTCACTTCACTCACCTTAATTACCCTTTTTATCTCTCTCCCCTTAGCCAAATAGTTTCTAACAACCATCTTTTAATTCCCCTTAATACTGCTACAAGGACATTCTTTAATAAAAACTCCAAATCTCTATTTGTAAGGAGATAAATTATTGGGTGATTATTCACAACACAAAGGATTACTCACCATGGCCTCCTTTAAATGTACACTGAAAGCTCATTCCTTGTTTATGAGCCTTAACCACTTGAACATTAGGTGCCGAGGAAACAAACTAGAGGACTGGCTGCTCCAAGCCCGAAGACAAGGAGCTGTGGGCCCTAAGGCGCTGATGCAGGGCAGTGACAGCAGGGAAAGTGGGCCAGAGTGAGGACACAGGGAGGAGAGAAGCCACCACATCTGTACAACCTGCAGTATAATCTTAAATGTAGCCTTGGGACCAAGTTAAAGGAGAATGCTAAGGCTTACATGGGCTTCCCTGGTGGCTCAGATGGTAAAGAATCCACCTGCAGTGCAGGAGACATGGGTTCAACCCCCGGGTTGGGAAGATCCCCTGGAGAAAGGAATGGCAACCCACTTCAGCATTCTTGCCTGGAGAATTCCATGGACAGAGGAGCCTGGTGGGCTACAATCCATGGGGTTGCAAAGAGTCAGACACGACTGAGTGACTAACACATAAGGCTTACATAGGTGAAGAAGTAGAAAAAAAATTTAGAATATTTAGTGGATTATCTAGTGATTTGAACGTTTAGCTCAACTGACTAAACAATGGAAACTTCAGCCTGAGACAACTATGATACAAACAGACAGACCTCTATACCTCTGCACCTGAGGCTTCCCACTCAGGTACAATTCACCATCTCTGGTGACAGGCGCCGGTGCCCCCCGATTATGGGAGAAGCTTTGGGTTCTAGGACAACAGCCTTTGTCTTCAGTGTCCTCTGGGTGGGTTTTGAGGTTGGCTTCTGATTCAAACACGTAAGAGACAAAGAGGTCCAAGGCCACTGGTTTTGAATGCCACGAGGAACAGTAGAGTTCTTACAAGCCCACTGTCATGACACAGGGCACGTGGAGATCAGTACCTATGCCAGAGACAAGTGCGCTAGGGAAAGAATGACCTAGAGTAAGACAGCCCCCAGAACCCATGCAGAAACCAAACTAGAACCTTCCCACCTCCAAGATCTACCACACCAGAGCACGAGGGAACAGGAATATCATCTATAGACTGCAAATACCATAATGCCTGCTTTAAACCTTCCATGGGCTTCCCACTGTGCTTAGAACAAAATCACCCTCCTCACCATGTCTGACCTGGCCAAGCCTCTCCGGCCTCATCTCTTCCCACTCTGCCCTCCCCCATGCTCGTCCAGTCACAATAATCTGACTGCGGTTTCTCAAACGCCCACCATGTGGCATTTGCACTTGCTGCTCCAGCTTCTAGATCCCCTCTCGGGCCCCAGATGTTGGCACGACTATTTCCTGTCATTTGGAGTTCAGATCAAATTCGTCTCTTAAAGGGGGTGTTCTCTGAAAAGATGTTACTTATTTGTACAACCATTTATTGTTTGTCTCCATCATCTAAAATGGAAGCTCCATGGAAACAGGAAACCTGACTGCCTTGTTCACCATGTCCTAGAACAGTGCCCTGGTACAAAGGATAAAATTAACAAATATTTGTTAAATGAATAAGTACATGAATGTACTATTTAGGTGCAACCTGTAATCCAGGTGATGGAAATTTGTGGGCAAAGTGAGGCATGGCATTGATAAAGCTGAGTTGGGGTGAGGTGGAAAGGGGAGAAAAGGAGGATGTGAGAAACAACAGGAAGACAAGATTACATAAAGGGACCCTGGTGTCCCAGTGCACTGTGGGGAGACAGTCGAAGGGAAAGGCTTATCCCCAGGAGTCTCACTGGAATGTGTCAGGACCCACCACAGAGCTCCCTGCAGCAGTTCGAGGCACTGGACTAGATGCACAGAGAGCCGCATGAATGAATATTACAGCAAAATGCAGACTGTATTAAATAGGCAGGAACAGAAAGTATAGCATATAATATCATTTATATAAATTAATAATACACAAACGGAAAGCAAGAAAACACACTTCACAAGATCTCATACAAAAGTACGTACATTAAAAACATTAGAATGTTGATCTATGAGGGGGGAAAGGAAATGAGAGTTTGGGGGAAAGATAAAAGGAAATGAATAATTTTTTTAAAAAAATGAGAAAGCCTTTGTATGGCCAGTGATGACAATGTATGTTAGCACACTTCAGCACTGTAGTGCTGAAGAACAGTCCCACAAAGTGAGGGCCACGCTCAATTCAACCCTCCACACTCAAAGTACAAAGAAAATAGAGGTTTCTATCTTTGATTCAAGTTCTTTTTGCAGGGTGCTAAAATTCAGACAAGGAGTTTGAACTTGTCAAAATACATAAGTGCATCTGAACCCTTCCTGATTAAGAGCTACTTTAGATTTCTCGAGTCTAAACCTAAAAATAGGCTACATATTAAAGCTACTGATTTGGAGGGCAGGAGAAATGGGACCCAAGAGGGTACTCAGTGGCTGAGAGGGTCACAGCCTATTCCCACAGAGAATGCTAATAAGCCACAGGAAAGAAAATGGGGTACTGAAAAATTGGGGGCCCCATCATAATCAAAAGGGAATTTCAGCCACAATGGAGACCACGGGGATGAGAGAAAGTAACATGCATTAAAAGCCTATAATTTACCAAGTTCAGATCTGATATTAGATTCACAACATTCATTCATTCAATCAATCAATATTTATTGAATGCATCTTAAGTGCCAGGCTTTTTTCAAGTGACTGGAGATACAGAAGTGAACAAAACTGTCTACCTCATTTTCATGGCCACATAAATAATAAAACACATAATAAACAAATGAAGAAGTTAGATAAGAAAAGAGATAATTGCTGTCAAAGAATTTAAACTGGGTGAAGTGAGAGAAGGTGACCAAATAGCTTCTTAAATTTGAGTGGCTAAAGACTTAATGATTAAATACTAGCTTCCTGTATTTTAGATCCATATCCTAGTTCTGTCCTAGCTGTGTGACTTTGAACAAGTCACTGGACCTTCCAGTGCCTCTGTTTCCTCATTTGTAAAGTGAGGATAATGATTTAACCCACCTCATAAACTTGACTCATAAATGAGTCAGGACATATACAATGCTATAGAATTGTTCTGAGCACACAGTAGGTACTTAATACATGTTAATGATGATGATGGTGGTGACAGGGCTGGCAGTGATGCTAATGACGGTAATGATGCTGGTGGAGGGGGTAAGCTACACTGAAACATGTTTGATGAGAACGTGGCATGCAAAAATTGGGGGCACAAGCACTCCAGGCAGAGGGAACAGCAGGTGCAAAGGCCCTGATAAACTGGAAGAAGTTTGGCATGTTGGAGGAAGGAAAAATAGACTAGTGTTCAGATCACTGTGGGCAAGAGGAGAGGGGTAGGTCATGATATCAGAAAGGTAGGCAGCGGCCAGATCACAGAGAAAACACTTCACCCAGGATAAAGAGTTGGAATTTTATTCTGAATTCTGAGAGAAGTTATAAGCAAGGAATATGACTCCTACAGTAACCTTATAAGAGAAGCAACACTGTCCCCATTTCACCAGCAAGGGAACAGAGGCTCAGTGTGGTTTCGAAAATTAACCAATGCCATACAGCTATGGACCAGTGGAGCCAAAATGTGTACCCAGGTCTATCGGGCTGCCACCAAGCACCATACTTTACACCAAGAGGATTCCTGAGAAGTTCTCTTCCTGCTACCACTAGCTTCCCATTAACAGAAGCAACTCTGCAAACATGTGGCTAAAATCAGCATGGCAGCCACTTCACTTTCTGTGCTTTGCTCTCCAGTGACAGAGGAAAACCAGACTCAGCAGGCCAGGCGTTCACGCATATGAATAGGGTAACACGTCAAACTGGCCTTCTCTGAGGATGCCTGGCTTCATGTGACACCACGTGTGCCTTGATGCAACATGTACTTCACAAACTGCCACCCAGCTCCTGGGTCCTGGCAGTCTCTCCTTTCTAATTGGCATGTTTGATTACTTGGGGGAGAATTTCTCCACTTCTATTTTCTTCAGCCAATGTTAAGTGGGAGGAGAGGGAGAAAGGAAAGAGAGAGAGAGAGGAGGCCAGAAAATGTTACCATAGTGATTAAGTGAGCCTGTTCTTAGTTTCCAGGCTAAACCAGACATTCAAAAGAATACATTGTTCTGATTTTATTTTGTTCTTTTTTTCTGCTTTTGCATGTAACTATTAATCAGCAACTTCAAGGGGA
Source organism: Okapia johnstoni (assembly GCA_024291935.2). NCBI lineage: Eukaryota > Metazoa > Chordata > Mammalia > Artiodactyla > Giraffidae > Okapia > Okapia johnstoni. The sequence goes on along the minus strand of CM044325.1, from coordinate 7,579,762 downwards.
AGGCTGAAGAGTACTAACCCTTGAAGATCTGCAATCTTTGTGTACCACAGTATTTTTCTGCTCTTCCTATTCATCAGTAAATCTGGAAATCCATTTCATCTTTCCAGCAGTAAATGACTACAATTAAATTCATAAAATAGCTAATAATAAAAGCAAGCACTTTTGATGTGTCAGGCACTGTGCTGAGAGCTTGTTGTTCAGTCTCTAAGTCATGTCCGACTCTTTGCGACCACATGGACTGCAGCATGCCAGGCTTCCCTGTCCTTCACTATCTCTCAGAGTTTGCTCAAACTCATGTCCATTTAGTCAGTGATGCCATCCAACCATCCCATCCTCTGCCACCCCCTTCTCCTCTTGCCCTCAATCTTTCCCAGCATCAGGGTCTTCACATCAGGTGACCAAAGTATTGGAGTTTCAGCTTCAGCATCAGTCCTTCCAGTGAATATTCAGGATTGATTTCCTTTAGGATGGACTGGTTTGATCTCCTGGCTGTCCAATGGACTCTCAATATTCTTCTCCAGCACCACAGATTGAAAGCATCAGTTCTTTAGTGCCCAGCCTTCTTTATGGTCCAACTCTCACACCCATGCATGACTAATGATAAAAAGAACTTAGCATGCATTATCTCATTTAATACAGCATCCTATAAAGTGCAAGGAAATGAAAACTGCAGAGTCTTGAAGTGTTTGTTAATGATAAATCCTAACCTGACTTCAAAATACATATGCTAAAACATTCAAGGCATTGAGAAACTCTACTGTCCACTTCTTTTTTAGAAATTGTAGAGTATTCATAGATGAATTTGACTCTTTTCCTTCAGGGAATCTCAACCACAGAGTTAAAGCTAAAAGAGAACCATCTAAGGAAAAGCAGATCTAAGGAAAAGCAGAGTTGCATTCAGTTCAGTTCAGTTCAGTCATTCAGTCGTGTCTGATTACTTGCGACCCCATGGACTGCAGCATGCCAGGTTTCCCCGTCCATCACCAACTCCCGGAGGTTACTCAAACTCATGGCCATCGAGTCAGTGATGCCATCCAACCATCTCATCCTCTGTCATAGCGTTCTCCTCCCGCCTTCAATCTTTACCAGCATCAGGGTCTTTTCCAATGAGTCAGTTCTTCACATCAGGTGGCCAAAGAATTGGAGTTTCAGCTTCAGCATCAGTCCTTCCAATGAATATTCAGGATTGATTTCCTTCAGGATGAACTGGATGGATCTCCTTGCAGTCCAAGGGACTCTCAAGAGTCTTCTTCACAGTTCAAAAGCATCAATTCTTTGGTGCTCAGCTTTCTTTATAGTCCAACTCTCACATCCATACACAACTACTGGAAAAACCATAGCTTTGACTAAATGGGCCTTCATTGGCAAAGTAATGTCTCAGCTTTTTAATATGCTATCTACGTTGGTCATAGCTTTTCTTTCGAGGAGCAAGCGTCTTTTAATCTCATGGCTGCAGTCACCATCTGTAGTGATTCTTGAGCCCAAGAAAATAAAGTCTCTCACTGTTTCCACTGTTTCCCCATCTATTTGCCATGAAGTGATGGGACCAGATGCCATGATCTTAGTTTTCTCAATGGTGAGCTTTAAGCCAACTTTTTTACTCTTCTCTTTCACTTTCATCAAGAGGCTCTTTAGTTCTTCTTCACTTTCTGCCATAAGTGTGATGTCATCTGCATATCTGAGGTTACTGATATTTCTCCCGGCAATCCTGATTCCAACTTGTGCTTCATTCAGCCCAGCATTTCGCATGATGTACTCTGCATATGAATTAAGTAAGCAGAGTGACAATATACAGCCTTGACATACTCCTTTCCCTATTTGGAACCAGTCTGTTGTTCCATGTCCAGTTCTAATTGTTGCTTCTTGACTTGCATACAGATTTCTCAGGAGGCAGGTCAGGTGGTCTGGTATTCCCATCTCTTGAAAAATGTTCCACAGTTTGTTGTGATCCACACAGTCAAAGGCTTTGGCCTCGTCAAGAAAGCAGAAGTAGATGTCTTTCTAGAACTCTCTTGCTTTTTCAGTGATCCAATGGATGTTGGCAATTTGACCTCTGGTTCCTCTGATTTTTCTAAATCCAGCTTGAACATCTGAAGAACTATGGATGGAGGTTCATAACATTGTATAGGAGACAGTGATCAAGATCATCCCCAAGAAAAAGAAAGGCAAAAAGGCAAAATGGTTGTCTAAGGAGGCTTTACAAATAGCTGAGAAAAGAAGAGAAACTAAAGGCAAAGGAGAAAAGGAAAGATATTCCCATTTGAATGCAGAGTTTCCTCTATAAAGCATTAGATGTTTGAGCCCATATTACAGATTGAAGTCATGACCTGATTGAGCATTATATTATAATTTATGCTAAAAGCTCTCTGTTTTAGCTACAAACCTGTATAACAGCTCCAGACATGGGCAGAATAGACTACCCTGTTTTATTGATGGTGTGGCTGGTCATGTAACTCGCTTTAGCAAATGGAATGTGAGCGGACACGATGTGAACAGCAGCTCTAAATGTCTTGTCCATTTTGCCCCACCCTAAGAGTCTCCAGTGATTTTGTCATGAGAAGAAACTGTGGAAAAGCTACCAGTACAAAGAAAATGGAGAAACAAGTAGGAATGACCTGAATCCAACTCAAAAGTTTGAACCAAGCCCAGCCAATTCCCAGCTGAGCCCAACACAGTTACAGCTGACCTGCAGACCTGGGAACAAGAAAATAAATGTTTGTTGTTGTAAGACACTCAGATTTTAAAATTGCTTGTTGTTCAGCAAAAGCTGAACAATATGTGACCCTCATTTTCTTAGAACTCTTTATATTCTTTTCATTTCCACTCTCAGGCAGGAGCTATTGCTTTTCAACTGGGGATCATACCTTACCAAGAAGCAAAAGTTCATCTCTTTATTAGAGTTATTGTGTATGAGATCACCACCTGTTTACAGCAAAGCCAGTCTAAGATGTGGACACTGGTCTGTCCACAAGGTACACTCACTGGCTAGTAATATACACATTACTGAGCTGAATATATGAATAACTCAAATAAGAAGATTAAAATTACATGCCACAAAGTTCAAGATCAGGCAATCAACCTTCATCTTATCAATCAGTGTTTAATTAGATAAAAATAATCACTGTAGGTATTTAAAGTAAGAAGCACATTACTATAGAAAAATAGAGACTTGCATAACCATTCAAAGGTTGCAAGAATAAGTAACACATATATGGAATCTAAAAAGATGGTACTGATGAACCTATTTGCAGGGCAGCAAAGGAGACAGACATAGAGACAGACCTGTGGACACAGCATGGGAGGGAGAAGGTGGGACGAATTGAGAGAGTAGCATGGAAACATATACCTCACCATACGTAGAACAGATAGCCAGGGAATTTGCCGTGTGACACAGGGAGCCCAGCCCAGTGCTCTGTGACAACCTAGAGGGGTGGGATGGGGTGGAAGATGGGAGGGAGGTCCAAGAGGGAGGGGATAAACGCATACCTGTGGCTAATTCATGTTGATGTATGGCACAAACCAGCACAATATTTTAAAGCAATTATCTTCCAATAAAATAGAAAAAAAAAAGGGTGCAGGAATAAAGGGCAAGAAGGCTGCTCTCAGAAAATCCAGAAGGGCAGGATCATATGGAAGCTACTACCTACAGTTTTGAATACCTGTAGCACCAATGTAGGTGATTCTCCAGAGAACGCTCAGAAGTTATGGACAAAACATCACTCCTGCCATTTCCAAAGTCCACACACCTGTTCACAGATGTCACCAGAAGGAGAAGGGCTTCTTTTCTCTTCCACCTTCCAAGCCTCATACTAGGGCCACTCATTAAAAGTGAAGTGAAAGTCACTCAGTCGTGTCCGACTCTTTGTGACCCTGTGGACTATACAGTCCATGGAATTCTCCAGGACAGAATACTGGTGTGGGTGACCTTTCCCTTCTCCAGGGGATATTCCCAACTCAGGGATCAGAACCCAGGTCTCCCGCACTGCAGGCAGATTCTTTACCAGCTGAGCCACAAGGGAAGACCAAGAATACTAGAGTGGGTAGCCTGTCCCTTCTCCAAGGGATCTTCCTGACCCAGGAATTGAACTGGGGTCTCCCGCATTGCAGGCGGATTCTTTACCAACTGAGTTATCAAGGAAGCCTGTTAGAATCTAATTAAGATCCTGGGGATAAAGGAGTCCAGTTGCTAGGCTTGCTTACTCTAGTAGAGGGGAGAACTCAGAGGGCTAGGATGACACCTAGCATCAACAAAAAAATCTCTTTCATGCTTACTAAAACCCTACACTGGCTCAGGCACTGAATCAAGATCTAGGGACTCACGATTATAAAAGATAAAACCTCCGCTTTCACAGAAGACACAATCCTAGGGCAATTTTGCTCAAAAACAATTGAAATCTGGTGAATACCAAGGATAATTATAATTTGATGTGGTATACACAAAGCATTAAGGAACAGAAAGGACAAGTTACTCATCTAAGGGGAGAGGCAGGGGAAGATCATGGAAATTTCTTTCTCAGCTGAATTCACATGGATACATACATATACACACACACACAACACCCCTGGGAAAACATCACACATGTGACATACAGAAATCATCATGTAGCCTTAAGGACAAGGATAAAGACTGGGAGAAGTAAATGGAGTTCTAGAGTATTTGGGGTCTGTTACCACAAAAGCTATCATCATTAGGATTAGCTGCACTTAATCCAAAATTTATTCTTGGGAGCAATAGCAAGGCCTCAATTTATAATTTTTTTTCAAGGTGTGGGCTTCCTGTGGTGTATTATATGCATCTGGGAATGAGCCAACTTCTGAGCCTCCAGTTTAAAGGCACCTGCTTTCTGACATGGATTAATGCGGCCTGGGTGTCCCATGCTAACACACTGCAGGTATTTTAAATTAAGGCAGGGTTTTTTTTATATGGAAGGTTTCCCCTCATTCTTTTTCTCATGAATTACTTTTAAGTCCTAACACTTTCAAGAAGTCCTGAGGTGCTGTATGTTAATAAAAGCGTTTCCTAATGGACAGAGGGTGGGAAGGCAGGGAATTAATTGGAAACCGAACAGTACTATGCTTAAAGAAAATCACTGCTGTTTTTACTTTTGTGATTTCCCTGCCAAATAGAAGTCTTATATTCTAAGTAAATGAGCAGATATTAGAAAGCCACAGGAGTCCAGTTTCATTTAACACGCTTTTTTCCAAACAAACCCCCAGAAGCACTCCAGCCACCCTTATTGAAATGGAAGACACCAGCTTGCGTTTGGCAGGGAATTTGCATACGGATGTGGTTAAAAAGATCCATGCTTACTACAAATCAATTTACTTGAAGCCTCACATGAATATAGGGCAGCAACCTTAACATTTTCTATGACAAAACTCAACTCAGATTGGCTTAAGCAAAAGAAGAGGTGTACAGTCTCCTGTTACAAAGAAGCCCAGATATTTCCTGCTTCAGGCAATGCCTAAATCTAGGACTCACACAGTGCCAGCAGAAATCTTTCAGCTCTGCTTCCTCCTGAGTTGGTTTATTATAAAGTAGGATCTTCTTAAGCAAGGGCAAACCCACAGCTCCAGGCTTTCACTCTACCAGATTAGTAGTGCCAGGCAAACAGAGGGCTTCCTTCCTTCCCAACAGCTCCAGTTAAAATCTCAGAGCTGGTGCTCATTAGACTAACTTGGGTCCCAGACTGTGTCTAAGGGAATGAAGTACTCTGATTGGCCAGGCCTAGGTCAACTTGTGCCCCATCTGGGTCAGCCTTATGAGAACTACACAGATGGCGGGACAAGCATACATGTGCCACAAAAGATATCTGCTACAATCCTTAAAAAATGATAGCAGCTGACTTCTATTAATATTTCATAGTTAATTATATCCCAGGCACTAGGTGCCTGGGATATAATTGTGCTAAGTGCTGGGCAAGCATCTTATTTAGTCCTCACATCATGCTATGAAGTAGATTCTATCATTATCTCCATTTTAAAGATGAAGACACAAAGTCCTTGGCCCCTGCGCCAAGATCTCCCCTCTCTCAAGTTGTCATTGCTCTCTTCACATCTGAATCATATCTGTTTCCAACAAAGGAACAGTCACACTTCAGTAAGAACTCAATGTGATGAACTGGCTCTCTCAGGATAATGTGCATTTCAACTCCCCTCTAGCTGGACAATGCAATATGTTGCCCTCTGTTAAAGGAATTCCAGGCCTCAACAGACACAGCATTTGGAAAATGGGAATGATGACAGGTGGATCCTGAGACCATACAGTGTTGTGATTTTGCCTTCCTGAAAGGCAAGGCCTGTGTTTTATCATCGGAACCTTCTTTCTCCTGATGTTTTTTTTTCTTTCTTAAAATCAATTAGATACTTGAAATGGGTAGAAGAGAGAAAGAAAAAGTGAAACACAGAAGAGTCAATGATTTAAATGCTGCCTGAAACAGAACACATTCAAATCAACTTGGCAAATATTTATTAAAAGTGATGGGCACTGAAGCCAGACCCAACTAAAAAGAATCCAACCACAGTACACACAGATATGGATTCATGCAAAAGAAATTAGGAGCAGGGGTGCTCACTTTATAAAACATCTTCACATGATAGAAAATTAACCACCTGCATTCTTTGTACATCATTTTAAAATTTACTTGACTGGCTTGAAGTATATGAACTTATCTGCTCAGAAGTCTGCCTACTGTGCAAAGGGAGTTATGTACAATCTGCAATAACAGTAAGGGAACAGCTACATGAAATAATTTAGTGAATGACATGTGGAAATTAGGTAATGTCTTCAGGTGGATTAAAGATCTAAATGTAAAAAACACATCCATAGTCATAACAGAAATTATGGGTGAATAAATTATTTCCTTGATTTTGAAAAGCTTTCTTATAGACAGAAAAGTCTTTTAGAAAAAAGAAAAGATTATCTCACTAGATTGAAACTTAAAACTTCTGCATGATGAAACACAAGATATATTAATAGTTTAAAGGTATAAAATAAACAGGAGAAAACATTTAGAGTATACACAATAGATTAATGTCCAGGCAATACAAAGGATGCTTCGAAATCTACAATACAAACAATACAGTAGAAAAGTAGGCAGAAATACAACAGACAAATCAGAGAGGAGAAATTATGGATGGCTAACAAAAATATAAAAAGATACTTAATCTTACTAGTGAACATGGAAATGCAAATTGAAACTATGATGAAATACATCTTTTACTTATCATATTGGCAAAAGGTATTCAAGTGTGATAATATTAAGCCTTAGAGGCTGTAGGAAATGGGTGCCATCAGACTAAACGTGGACAGCCACCTTGAAGGGAGATTTAGGAGCGCTGATTAAAATTTCAAATGCGCCTATCCACTTCAAAAGAAGATACGTGTAAAAGCCTTTATTGTAGCATTGCAGTAACACAAAATATTAGAGACAATCTAATTATCTGTAAGTAGGAAAATGGTTAATTAAGTAAGCTATGCCAAATTATGGAATTGCACACAGTGGTTTTTAAAAATAAAGAACATCCATATGGAGTGACTTAGAACCAACACCACAACACACTGTGAATGAAAAGTGAAAGCTGTAGAATATGCATCCTCTAATACCATTCATCATACCCACACCCATGCATTCACAATAAAGGTATATACTTAGAATGTACAGATTATTATTGTTTGCAATGATACTGAGATAGATAGAGATGCTGTTTGAATCTAGATGGGTCTAGAATGACATACAGCAAACCAGAAGGAATTTAGGGCAGTGGACAAAGATAATTCTTGCCTTATCTGCTAAGGTACTCATTTCTATAAGGATGTTTTATTCAACTCTTACTTATAAAATTACAACTAACATTGAAGTTTTTTATATGGTTGAAAATCATATATATAATATTTAACTCTGCAAATATTTATTATGTTTTAAAAATACACAATACGTGTGTGCTCAGTTGCTTCAGTCATGTCTAGCTCTTTGTGACCCCATGGACTGTAGCCCGCCAGGCTCCTCTGTCCATGGGATTCTCCAGGTAAGAACACTGGAGTGGGTTGCCATGCCTTCTTCCAGACGATCTTCCTGACCTAGGGAACGAACCCAGGTCTCCTGTACTGCAGAGGATTCTTTACCATCTGAGCCACCAGGGAACTCCAACCACCAATAAAAAACAAAGTCTCATGCATCGAACATGGAATGGTGTTCTGTTTCACATATGATAATATACATGTTTCAATGCTATAAGGAAGCTGTGGTACATATACACAACGGAATATTACTCAGCCATTAAAAAAAAATACATTTGAATCGGTTCTATTGAGATGGATGAAACTGGAGCCCATTATACAGAATGAAGTAAGCCAGAAAGAAAAACACCAATATAGTATACTAATGCATATATATGGAATTTGAAAGATGGTAATGATAACCCTATATGCGAGACAGAATAAGAGATACAGATGCATAGAACAGTCTTAAGGACTCTGAGGGAGAAGGTGAGGGTGGGATGGCTGGGGCAATGGGATGACCCAGAGGGATGGGATGGGGAGGGAGGTGGGAGGGGGGTTCAGAATGGGGAACACATGTAAACCCATGGCTGATTCATGTCAATGTATGGCAAAAACCACTACAATATTGTAAAGTAATTAGCCCCCAACTAAAATAAATAAATTTATTAAAAAAAAAAAAAAAAACAAAGTCTCTGGCTCAGTCTTGCTCATTCATTTATTCATTTTTTAAAAATTCATCTGGTAAAAATATTAGTGACACCTATTATGAGCCAGGCACTGTCTCAGCAGTGATGACACAAGGAAGAGGGTAGGGAGTCCCACTCTCATGAAGCTTACATTCTAGTAGGGGCAAAGATGATAAATAATTCCATGATGTGATCGGTGGTAACAAATAGTAAGAAAAAGAAAGGTTGAGGAGTTAGAGTCTGCTCCTTGTACCCAACAGAAGTATTTCTCCACTCAGCTGTTGGGGACAGGCACTCCACAGCTCCACGAGCCTCTCTTTCTAAAGAGAAACTTAGAAGGAGGAGGTCATGGGCCACAGTTGATTGTGGGGCCAAGACTAGTATTCAACTTGTGCCTCCTCTACTCTCCGCTCAATCCCCTCACCCTCAGCTACCACCTCAGCACGTCCCGGTACCTTCCTAAAAGTGGAATTTCTATGTCAAAGGATAAATATTTGTATGGTTTGCTAACTACTGCTGAATCCCCCACCACAGTGCTTGTATCACACCCAATTTCCAACAGCAATGAATGAAAGAGCCTATTTCCCCACGTTTTTCCCAAAAACGTTTGGAGTCAATGACGGTATCTCTCTGGATAGTTTTAGTTTGTGTTTCTATTGTTGTGCGTGAGACGGAGCATTTTTTATATGGTTAAAAACCATAATGCATTTCTTTTCCTTATCTTTATTTCATTTTTCAAGATAACTGACATGTTTCTTCTCTATTTTTAGATACATTTTATAATAGAGATATTAATCCTTTATGATAAAAGTTATGAATACTTTTTAAAAAATTCACATTTTAGCAGAAATGAAGAAACGGAGTGAATGAGGCAGGCAGCTATGTAAACTGAGTGAACACAACTATGTGGGAGGAGTGTCTGTGTATCTGATAAGAGGTGTATGGGGCTATGGCAGAGTCCTCACTGGAAAACATAGGTTATGAATCATGTACGATATTGTGGGCAGTTAAGTACTGAGTTTGAAATTCAAGAAAGAAGTTGAAACTAGAAATAGAAATTTGAAAACTGTCACCATAGAGATGGTGTTTAAAGCCATGGAGGTGCAATTACATAGGGAGTGAGTAGAAAGAGATGGCATATAATTCTGTAATAGCAAGTTCGTACCTGTACACATACCTCATAGGATGCATGACACCTGCACTGTATCTGTGATCAAAAGCATAGAGTTTGCTTCTGCCAACAACCCATTACTGAGCAAAGAACACCTATGTCATGATCTAGTCTTGTATGTCTAGCACGTGAGTGAAAGATTCACTGGGTTTTATCAAAATTACTCCTTTGGAAAGAAAAGATTAAAAAAAAAATGGGTAAGTTACCAAAGGAGGATGCTATATAGAGCAAAGTGCCAAAATATTCCAATTTCTTCAACACTTGACAAAGGAGAGTCATACAGACCTTTCCCAGGAACCAGAGAAAAAGGGGAAAATCTGCGAAGCATCATGTGGCCTAGGAACCCCTGCACATTTGGGCGCCAGTCATCTCTTTATTGCTGTGTGTCTGGAGCATCTGTTCTCACTGCTTGAGATGTGAGGTGTCCAGTGTGCAGGTCTGCCTGCAGGGTGGAAGATACCGCTAGCAGGGAGAAAGAGCCAGGATGCTGGAGTCCTGGAACCGGCTTCTCCTGACATCTGGAGACGGTAATTAAACCTCTCCCAAGTGGACAGTTGTTTACATCAGTCTAATGATCAGAAGTCTATCTCTGGGCAAAACATTGTGCATTTCCAATAAGCATTATAAATATTATATGGCATATTTGAACATATCGTTTCAGGGCAATGGCACTGACTCTCATTCTACCAGAAAAAAGATCATGGGTGGGAAGGTCAGGGCAGTGAGGAGTAAAAATAAACTGCACTGGAGAGCTCAAGCAGCAATATTCCATGACTTGGCATGGACATGGGCAAGTTACATGGAACATCTTTATAACTGAAGTGTACTGAATATTAAGAGGGAGGAAGAGATATTTAAAAGCTATCTAGTCCCACTTCTCAATTTATTGATACACAAAGCAAGGCTCAGCCCATTCTGGGTTCTCTTGGAGTGATCAAGCCTCTTGCCAAGAACATGTATTCTAGTCTGTTCTCTGCCATGAAATACAACAACAACAAAATGTTCCTGCACAAGTGCCTGCAATGCACTGGGTGGATAAAGCTGTTGAATCCTGAAGTGTGATAATAGCAAACTCTTGTACCTTCAGGTCTCAAAGTGTGTGCCATAGCACAGTTTATCAAGGACAAAGGCAATCGTTTGTCTGAGCCACTTGGATCCACACTCAGAGACAAAGGAAAGCAATGACATTTACATATTCTCCCCAAATCCAACCAAAAATATTCAGGCATAATAAATCGAACATTCTTTTCAAAATGCAAACATTTCACTTAGAAAATCTGATATTAACACATTAACATCCACATACTTATTAGTGCTACTGAGTCTCAGAGTAGATAGGTGCCCCCTGGAGAAAAATTATGTCCCTAGAAAAAAAAGGGCACAAGCCAGGTTAAGTTTAATGGATAGATGACAAAGATCTGGAACAAGAAACCTAAAGGCAGACTTGGGATATCACCCACACTGAGGAACCTGGGAAGCTAGAGAAAACACATCTTCAAAATCACAGCCAACTTAACATTTTGTCTCAAAAGATTTCCTCCTCCGGGAAGTCATCCAACCGCATTTGTAAACTGGGTGCTCCCTGATTTGCCATTCACCAGCTACATCAACGCGGGTGCATTTTTTCACCTTCCTGAGTTTGGATTTCTTCACCTATTGTTTGGCATTCCTACCATGTATTTGCTTCCCACTGGTGCCAGGCAGAGCAGTAACAGAAATACTAATAACTTTGTATTGCTTAAAATTTGCTGTGTTGCTTAAGGGTCTCCTCCTACTATATGAACAAGCGTATCACATGAACTAAACAATTTAAACTCCACAAGAACTCTATCAGGTAGGTGTTGTAACTGCTTTCCACAGATAAGGGAACTGAGGCACAGAGAAGTCAAGTAACTTGCTCAAAGTCACCCAGCTAATAGCAAAGGGAGACAGGATTTAGGCCCAACCATTCTGATTTGAGAACCTCTTCTTAACTACTCCATGGTGTTTCTCTTCTCTCACTACATTTTAAAGAGGACAAAGTCCAATGCAGGCACATTCAGAGAAGAGCGAGAAGTATACTATGTTGTTGTTGTTCAGCCGCTCAGTCGTGTCCAACTCTTTATGACCCCATGGACTGCAGCATGCCGGCTTCCCTGTCCTTCACCAACTCCTGGAGCTTGCTCAAACTCATGTCCAGTGAGTCAGTGATGCCATCCAACCATCTCATCCTCTATTACCCTCCCACCTTCAATCTTTCCCAGTATCAGGGTCTTTTCTAATGGGTCAGCTCTTAGTATCAGGTGGCCAAAGTATTGGAGCTTCAGCATCAGTTCTTCCAGTGAATATTCAGGGGTGATTTCCTTTAGGATTGACTGGTTTTGATCTCCTTGCTGTCCAAGGCACGTATACTTTAATACTTCTTAACTACTAAGCTAGGTCATCAATTTGAGGCCAGGTGGACTCCAGAGCAAGGCATTTAGCTCCAAGAGTGCACTGCGTACATACTGTTCACCTTCATAGATTTGCTCGGAGAACTTTAAAAATGTTCAGTGTCTTATAGTCAACAGTTATTAATACATGTACACACAGCAAAGAATTTGTAACACAGGCAAGTAAGGCATAAACTCTCTTGAAAGGAAGGAAAAATGAGTAAGAACTTGTTTACACTGATAAAGGCAGTGTGTTCATTTCCTGTGGCTGCTGTAACAAATGGCAGGTCATCCTTCCGAACAGACTCAGGCTTTGAGGCCTGAGCTGCCACCATGTATGCCAGACTCCCAGGAAGGCTTAAGGCTTCTGAGCACAAGGCCAATTTTCAGCTTCTCAAACGTGCTGCCGATCTCTGGTTGCCTTTGATGAAGAGAAATAGCAGCATTTTGTCAATGCCCCGAAGTCAGTCTACCCCAACCTTTCTTATAATCAAGTCTGCTGTGGACTTCATAAAAAGAAAGCGTGTACAGGGTAGGACTATGACAAAATGCAAAAAGCAAATTCCAAGGCTGGTGGAAGCCAGTCTGGGCAGACATCAGAAGCAATACACCAGCCCAGAGGCACCCACCAGACAGCAGTTAAGCCCTTGGACAAGCGCAATTCCAAACAGAAATTGGAAGAGGGATGTGGAAATGGCATCTTCTCTTGAGGGGGAAAGGAACTAAGTACAGTAGCAGATGGAACATGGCCTTACACTAATCCAGGCTCCATAATTAAATTCCGGAAGCTTGCCAGCAAAGGAAGACAGTGTTCAAAAATAGCAGGTGTCTCCTAGAGATTTTTGCCAGAGAGGATTTTGTACACCATCAGGTTTATTGTCTAGGGGTGAAGACACTGGTGAAGCTAAGTATCTAGCTAGCTCTATAGAAGAGACCAAAATGATCTGGAGCAGTTTTTCTATCCCCTGGGGAAATACTGACTCCTATGCAGATTTAACCACCTCTGGGGTCCTATACATGGACTTTGTTGATGAAGAGACAGGCACAGACATGCAGTGGTCCTGGCAGCAAAAATAACTGCCCACCTGCCTGCATTAATATAGCTCCCAGCTATTGTGTATCTCAAAGCTGCACCAGAGAGATATTTCAAAGACAATGCCCATTAATGTGATCCAGCCAATTCTTTGGCACTGTATCGAGTGGCAGCATGATGTACTGATTTTAAAACTGGACTCTGGAGTAAGATGGCCCTAGATGGTGTTGAGCTCTGCGACTTACTAATATGTGAACTTACGGAAGTTACTAAGCCTCTAACAAGCTGTAGATGCTTTTCATCTGTGAATAGAGATTATAATATTTCTTACATCAGAGCACGATTGTGAAGAATAAGAGAAACGGTAACAAGGCAGTTAGCTCCTAGCATGGCACATGGTCCAAGTGTTCAATAAACGTTACTCACTTTTAAGATAACGGGGCTTAAATGGATCAAAGAGCAAACACTAAAGGCGATCATGCATGGAAAGTCACAAAAAGGGGAGCAAGATCAGCATCCCTCGGAGTTGTCAGTTTTGTGGCTTTTATTCCTTTGCCTCAAGCCTGAGGGATGCTTGCTCCTTTCATCTGGTCTTGGCAAGTAAGGAGGGTAGACAAAGACCACGCAACTGTCACACTGTGTAGGCTGGAGCTCTCAGGCAGGAACTCAGCCACAGGATGGCACTTATGGTCCCACATTCCCCGAGTATCCCACAGATATGCCAAGATCAGGCACAGCTGGACACATCACCAGCTGAGCTCCAGGAAACAGACCCCTTTGCTGCTGCTGTCCTCTCTACAGGGTTTCAAGGAAGCAGGCTTCCGAGTTTGGAAAACCAGTATGACTGGGGTGCCAGCTGCTTCGGGGAGTTGCAGAACAGTCTAGAAGCCCCGGCTGTTAGCACCTGAAATGCCTGTGTGAAGTAGAGGTGCAGCTGCTCCCTCTGATGAAAGAGGGACCACCCCTCCCAGCCACCTCATTTCCAGACAACCTTGTGAGGCTCATCCAGTGGACAATCCTTCCTGGATCCCATAGTCTTTCTTCAGTCGGTTAAACAGGGATTTATCAAACACCCAGCTTGGCCGGCATAGAGATACAGCCCATCATCATGGTTGGAAGTTGAGCTTTGGAATTCAGTAGTCATACATTCAAATGGCAGTTTCACCATAAATCAGTTATGTGACCTTGGACAAGTCAGATAGTCTTTCTATGCCTCAGTTTCCATAACTGTAGAAGGAGGATAAAAACTATACCTACCGTCATAGTATCATTTTAATCATTCTGAGGAATTAGTGAGATAATGTTCGTGAGGCACTCAACATAGAGGGTCAAGCATTTGGTAGCACAAATACAGTAACCAGAACAAGCTGGGCTCTGTGCTGAATATAAAAAGTGCTAGGCCAGGTCTCTTCCATTCAACTTGATACCTAGGGTACTACAACATATCTGTGTGAATAAGTATCTTCTTAACAGCTCCTTCCAAACCACAAAATATTTACAGTTGAAATTGAAGATAAAAGATTCACCTCAACTTTTCCCCTCCACTTCAAAACCTTGGAAAGTTTATAACTGCTGTTACAGAGATTTCCCAGTATGTCTTTACTGTAATTTCTGTAGTTCCTAGTCCCTTATCCTATGGAATTCCATCCTATATTCCCTTATCCTAGTTCTGGTCTTCATAATTTCTCAGTACCTCTCACCTAAGCTGTTTTTGGAGGTACCTTTTATATAATCATTCATTATTTTAACAAATATGAGCCCAACCAACTCTTATGAACCCACACCATTCCAAGCCTGAGGTACAGTAATGAATAAGATAAACAGGGTCTCTGCTCCTTAGAAAGTCTACAATCTATGAAGGAAGTTGGTAGATGGGTAACAGAGTTGTAATAGTAACAGTAGCTCAAAGCAGATGCAAATAAACTGGTCTCAAGAGTGAGTGGATAAGGTTAGTTGAGGAAATCTTCCAAGAAGCATTTAAGCAAGGCCAAAGAATGATTGGGAATCACTCAAAGAAGAAGAGAGGAAAGAAAAGAGGAAAAAGAAGAGAGGAAAAAGTTTTTCAGGGAAAGACAATCCAACTGTCATTCTTAACCACTACTTCGGGCCCAGCTCCAGTTACAACAGCCTAGTAGGAATTCTTGACTACTGTTATTAATCCTCCCTACCCACTAGGAAAACTTTAAAATGTTAGCGCTGACATCTTGTTGAAATTTCTGCACCTTTCAAGCACTAAAGCCTCTCCAGCTCAACCTCAATTCGTTACAAGGAAGAGAGAGAACGAAAAATGGGTTGCATTCAGAAAAAGCTCGAAGGCTCTCCATCTGCGAACCTCTGTGAACCGAGGAGGATCCCTGTGGATCAGATTGCCAGAGAAAGCCAACAGAAATGCTGAGTCACATTCCTTTCTCCCTTTCAAGATGGGAGCCCAAAACTGCCTTCAAAGCCAAACTGAGAAATGACCCACTTGACAAGGTCATGCTATTTCTTTGCCTGTCAAAAAAATGGACTTTCTCAGTTTCCACTGTGGATGAAAATGTAATATTTCTGTTTGCAATTTCAATTTCACAGCTGACTGGCATCTACAGAGACAGAGAATTCTAATAAAACTGCAGAAGCATTTAATACAGTGACTGGCAGATGGGGAAAGGTTTGTAGCAACTCCATTTTTCTGACTGTTAACAAAACATGGCATGTGCTTTTCTAAGGCACGGACCCTGTTTCATTTACAATTTAAATCTGATGACTAAAAACAGTGATTAGGACTTTTGAGGGGCAATGCTGTTTACCACCTGAATGGTTTAATAATATATAGATCCTTTTTTCCCCCCTTTCCAATCAGACAAATTAGCATTCTGGATTCTGCACCTAATAAAGTTACACAGGGCAATTTCAAAAAATTGTCTGAGTGAAACATTGCGTCAATAAATTATTTATGCACACTTGATTTGGAAATTAAGCAACAATGGAGTATTCTTGAACCATAATAGAAAGCCCTTTAAATAAAAAGTAGGCCCAGTGGGGCATTATAAAACTAAAAGCCATTACTGATAGAACAGGATGAGGCTTGTGAGTGCCAATGGCAGGCAAAGCTGCTACCCAACTGACTAAGAAAAAACACGTTGGCCCCTTTTCTCTTGAAACGCAGCCAACCTGTCAACACTTCCTAAGTGGTCACTGTGAAGGAAAGGCTAAAGATAATCATAAAGCCAGTCATGGAGGCAATCTGCTTACAACCTTGCTCTGTGACTAGCCGAGTTTCCTGGGCCTAAGTTTCAGGGCCTTCCCTAGTGGCTGAGACGGTAAAGAATCTGCCTGCAATGTGGGAGACCCAGGTTAGATCCTTGGGTCGGGAAGACCCCCTGGAGAAGAGAATGGCTACCCACTACAGTATTCTTACCTGGAGAATTCCACGGACAGAGGAGACGAGCAGACTACAGTCCATGAGAAACTTTCGCAAAAAAGTTTCAACATTCACAAACTAAACTATGTTGACTGGTTCCCAAGTGCTGGTCCTTGGACTAGAGTCTGAATGCCTGTAGCACTGATATCACAGGCAGAGTTTTGTTGCTGCCATTCCTTCTAACACAAATTTCTGGGTTTCCTGGACTCCACCACCAAGAGTCTGATTCAGTGGGGCTGAGGGAGGGCCCAGGAACCTACTTCTTAAAGTGCCCAAAGGATCAGGCAAGCCAGGGGCCTAGATTGCCTCCAGGTCTAAGAAGTGATCATCCAACCATATAAGAAGAAATTCAAGGTACAGACTTGCATTTAAATAAAAATGGCAACCCGTAATATTTTTAACTAACCGACTTTGTAGCTATATCCAGAGATTCTGAGACAAGATGTAGTTTCGGGCATTTGTTAAGGTCACTTAAGCTGAGTCTGGTGATCCTGTCTGTCTTCAGACCCAGTTGTGCAGCTACATGGAGCCTATGTCAGTCACTGGCAGGCTAAGCTGAGCAGAGAGGAGAAAACAAAGTAAAAGTCAAGAGCCATTGGAGCAAGACAGCAAGGACAGACAGCAGTTCACATGGAGCAAAGGCTGCTTTTCTCGGGGCCACGACAGAAACTGAAGCCACAGTTGGCTCTGAGGACAAACAAAACATACTTAGAGGAAAATGGTTCTTTCTCCTGCACCAACACATAGGCTTTTCCTAAGGATGTTGAGACAATGCGCACCAAAGTGCTAGCTGCGCAGTCGTGTCCGACTCTTTGTGACCCCATGGACTATACCTCTGTCCATGGAATTCTCCAGGCAAGAATACTGGCATGGGTAGCCATTCGCTTCTCCAGGGGATCTTCCCGAACCAGGGGTCAAACCCAGGTCTCCTGCCTTGCAGACAGATTCTTTACAGTCTGAGCCACCATAGAAGCCCAACTCATACCAAGAGGTCCTCACATAGTGCTCTGCCAGTTACATATTTTTAGTCTTCAAAAAACCGTAAAATACAAATTCTCTCCAAGGCAATAAATAACTTCTTAAGCTATATTGCCATCTAAAATCCTCACACTGATAATCAGGTAAAAGAAGGACTCCAAAAGAGAGAGAGAGAGGCATGAAACCATGGAGGGCTGAACAGTGCAAGTCAACAAGTTCCACCTCATAATATTTCCTGAGAACAACCCTGCCAATCCATAAGATAAGAAAAATGTCATGCTGCACCTCCCACTTCTCTGAAGGCCTCCAAGGTTACGACTGACGATGTCATAAGGCGCCCCAGTTCTATGGAGAAATTAGCTGTGTAGATCTACTCTGGTCACCCCTCACCTAGGGCAGTTTGATCGCCAAGTTGAGCTGATGACTGGCAGGAGAGCACTTAAAGAATGCCATTTCCATCATTTTGCTATCTGACCTGCTGCCAATTGAGTCTTCCCAGACTGTTTCTGGTCCCATTAGTTGCCATGGATGCATTTCCTTATCTAAATGACAGTTCAGTCAACATCTGCTCTGTCATTACCCCCTGAAGACGGATGTGAGTTCTCTCTCCAAAGGGAACTCTGGGAACATCTCTATTTCTTTATCATCATCATTACCACCATCATCATCATTTTACTATGTAGTTTTCAGCTCGTATGAAGTCTTTCTCTCCTGTTGAAGTTTTATACGGTAAGATTGATGAGTAAATTAAATTGAACCTAGGGAAAATTTCCAACTAGACACCTCAACTTATACACATATTTACATACAAGTACAAAGCCAACTCTTCAAAATGATGCATATTCCACATGTCTCACTAGTTCAGCAGGCAAACATGAGCTGAGTACTTACTCATGCCCAGCACTGTGCTAGACCCATTATACCACTACATTTAAGCCCCTGGCCCTGTGGGATTGTCGATTATCCTATACGTAGGTGAAGAAATCGGGGCTCAGAGTGTTAGGTATGATGGAAAATACCACATACTGAAGCCTTTAATGTGGGCCTGGCCTCTTCTAGGAGATCTGCATGTATCAAGTCATTTAAAGTGAAAGTGAAGTCGTGTTCTACTCTTTGCAACTCCATGGACTGTATACCAGGCTCCTCCATCCATGGGATTTTCCAGGCCAGAGTACTGGAGTGGGTTGCCATTTCCTTCTCCAGGGGATCTTCCCAACCCAGGGATCGAACCCAGGTCTCCTGCACTGCAGGCTTTACCATCTGAGCCACCAGGAAAGCCCTTAAGTCATTTAATCCTCACAACAACTTGTGAGATGGGCTTAATTATTCTCATGTTAGGATGAGCACACTGAGGCACAAAGGAGTCGGTCAGCTTTGCAGTTTCACACAACGAGGCAATACCAGAGCCAAGAAGTAGAGCCAGGCAATTTGACTCCAGAGTCTGTGTGGTTAACCACTACTCTGTCTCACTCATCAATGGCCTAAGGTCATGAAGCTAGCAGTTAATGAAGATGGAGTCTAACTCAACAGGAATCCAAGTAGGGTACTGACTCTATATATGCTTCTACAGATTTCACTTGAAGGCACATGCTTTCAACTCAGATCAGAATTTAACTTCTTTCACAGCATAGACCTGGACCCTAGGAATCATCGAAGCTAAGCACTTAAATCTTGGATGCTTATTAATCAATGACAACTGACTCAAAGCTTCATACTGAGTCCTTTCTAAGCTGTATATTTAAGAAGACACATGCATTTAAACCTCAGTCCCATATACCTGGAGGTTTCCAGACAGAGGTCCTTACGGCTTAAATGATGAACCAGAGTTAGCTAGCAGGAGGGTACTACAGGGTAGGGAAGTGGAAGAGAAGGAAATGGAAAGAACAGAGAGGACATAACAAAAAAGAAAGACATCTGCTGAGTACCTACCACATTCCAGGAATTCTTCTAGATAGCCTGAATACATTAATGTGCTTTACCCTCATAACAACCTATGAAGGATGTAATAATATGCCCAAGAACATCTTGCTAGCATGCAGAACAAATCAAGTTTCAGCAAGTGTCAGGACATCCCTGGTGGTCAAATGGCTAGGACTCTGCGCTCCCAATGCAGGGACTCTGGGTTCGATCTCCCGTCAGGGAAGTAGATCCTACATGCCCCCAATTATCAGTACTGTTGATGGAGACACTGTAAAGCAGTAATTCTCAAACCATAATGTGCACACGAATCCCATGGGAATCTTGTTAAAATGTAGATTCCGATTCAGTAATTCTGGGCGGGGACCTGAGAGTGTCCATTTCCAGCAAACTCCCAGGTTAAGCCCTGGCCCAGAGACCACACTGTGAGTAGCCAAGATGTAAAGAGCTGCTTTCCCATTTCCTACTCTCTAGATTCCCCCTCTCGAGTGCCTGAGATAATGAAAACAAGCCAGGGAAAATAAATCATCTTCAACTGCCAAATGTCAAATAAATTAAAGTCTCAAGCCCTGAGACTATAACAGCTATTGAAAGCAGCTTCCCAGGGGCTCCTGAGACGGGAAATCCTTCCCGCAAGTCCTCCCAGCCACCAGCTAATCACCAAGAGGAGCAAATGCCTCTGCTTTCCTCTCCATCCTCCTGAATCAAAAGAAGTCAGGATAAATCTGTTGTGTGGCTCCTGGTCCGATTTGCAGGCTAAGTCCTGCTGCAACTATTTAAACTCCCAAATTTATCCAAAGAAGAGAGAGGCCTAGTTTACTTTGTCTGTTCAGAGTATTAGTACTCTTTCTCCTCTCATGGCATTTCTTCTAATTGACTCCCTCTACCTGATTTTCCCCCCCAGCAACATTCCAATGTAATCTGCCCTATTAGGGAGACAGATGCTACCAAGTTCATCTGTTATTAAGTGACTACAGTAAGTGGCAGGGAGGCTGATAAGTAAGTTAAATTTTATCAGGCAACAGCCAACTGGACCCTGTTCACTCATGCCCCTCAGGATCCTACAGTTAACATCAGTTAAGACAAAGAAAGTTGAGTCAGAAGAAATATTCTTTCTTCAAAGAGATATTATTGCCCCATAGTGTGACAGGACACGGGAGTCAAGAAATGTTTCAAGTCAGACTCTGAGACAAGCTTACAGAAATATTTTATGAGCTCTAAAATTACAATAACTCACCAAGTGGTTCTTTCTAGTTCTGCCTCTTCCAAGAATGAAACCAAGACCTCCCACATCCAAGCAAGAGGGAACTGGGTGAAATGAGGATGTGCAAGGAGTATGTTCCTTTCACTTTGGACCTAGGCAGTCACAGACGCCCTCTTTCCCTGGCATTGTTAGGATTTTATGATCCTCATCCACTCGGGTGCAGTGAAGAAGCCAGGCCCCACTAGAACTAAGTACTGGCTTTTGCCCACTGTTCACGTCCAACCCCTTTTGCAGGGTGTGTTCTAAACGCTCTCAAAGCACAGGGGAAGGTGTGTTGGTTAAGAACGTGACATCAGCAATCAGCTCTGACACTAACTATCAGTGTGGCCTTGGAGAAACCAAAGTTTCTGTTGGTTTTATTTATTCATGAACTGTGCTAAGTAAAAGCACTAACCTATAAGGTTACTGTGACAGTGAAATAAGATAATGTATACAAGGTGCTTAGCACAATGCCTGGCATGTGTAAAAACTATTACTGTCCTGCCATGCAGAGCTCCCTAGTTGTAAATGAAAAAGGAAGCAAAATTTTCAAGTTTTTGTGTGTTTTAAGATTAAGTTATTGGGTGATTAATAATATAATTCAACACCAAAAGATGACTGTTTCTTCACTTTCTGAGCCTTAGCATCCTTATCAGTAAAATGAGGTGATTGTATTACATTGCTCATGAAAGCCTACTCAGTTCCAACAGGAACTGTCTAGATTTTGTTGGGCAATGCTTCACAGATGCAAGCAAATCCCCTCTTGAAAGCTGAGGTGGGGACTGAGCCCATGTTGAAAGTATTAATCACTCAGTCGTGTCCAACATTTAGCAACCCCATAGACTGTTGCCCACCAGTCTCCTCTATCCATGGGATTTTCCAGGCAAGAATACTGGAGTGGGTTGCCATTTCCTTCTCCAGGGATTGCCATTTCCTTTTCCATGGGATCAACCCAGGGATTGACCCTGGGTCTCCTGCATTGCAGGCAGACTCTCTACCATCTGAGCCACCGGGAAGGGAGGCACACGTAGGAACTTCATCACACTATTTCACTTGGTACTGTCTGTGTATACTTTCATCCCTGCATCTAGCAGGAA
Organism: Okapia johnstoni; assembly: GCA_024291935.2. Lineage (NCBI taxonomy): Eukaryota > Metazoa > Chordata > Mammalia > Artiodactyla > Giraffidae > Okapia > Okapia johnstoni. The sequence goes on along the minus strand of CM044325.1, from coordinate 7,557,821 downwards.
GGTTATTACCAGGGGCTGGACACTAACTGAAGTGCCAACATGTCTGGCACTAATTGAAGTGCCAGGATATTTAGATAATAAGTGAGACGTGGCCCCTAGAGCCAAAAGACTCGTAGATCAATAACAGAATCAAGTCAGGTCACTAATGACTACAGAGACTGAAGGTGTCAGGCAGTTGAGATATTTTTTTGTTACCTGCACCACAGAAAATGTTGGCAGTATTCTTCAGGGTATTTCCCATGGACCCCAAGACTTAAGTAGTGAATAGCAACCACCACAACTCCTACAACTCTGAATATTCATTGGAAGGACTGATGCTGAAGTTGAAGCTCCAATACTTTGCCCATCTAATGAGAAGAGTCAGAACATCGGAAAAGACACTGATGCTGGGAAAGACTGAGGGCAGGAGGAGAAGGGAGCAACAGAGGATGAGACGGTTGGATGACATCACTGACTCAATGCACAGAAGTTTGAGCTAATTCCGGAAGACAGTGAAGGACAAGGAAACCTGGTGTGCTCCAGTCCAAAAGAGTCGGACAGGACTTAGCGACTGAACAACAGCTACTACTATTATCTATCAGTGCTTAAATGATTACTCTGTAACTGGCCTATACTAGCTACACTGAACCCTCTACAACAGTCCCCTGAATTAGGTATTGTTATCCTCGATGGGCTACAAACATCACCTTCCTACTATGGCTTCTTCCAATAGCAACTACCTCACTCCTAGCTTTCTTAGCCTAAAAGACTACACTTAGTTTATATGAACTCCTCCTGATGACCTCTATTAGACCATAGACAAGAACATAATCTAGGTCAATCAACTCATGCATTGGCTGAAAAAAGTCAACATGGCCAATTAAATTCTCTAGGCTTTCTCTGGCCAGGCTACACATTAGAATCACTGGGAGACCTTTTTAAACATTCAGGTACCAGGGTTCACTACCAACCAATTAAATCAGGCTGGGGATTCGGGGAACTGAATATACACATTTTGCAAAGTGCTCTTATTGACTCTGATATGAAGTCAAGGGTGAGTGTCATGGCCTTAGAGCCGCGGTTGTTAATGTGAGGTCACCAAAACAGATGCATCAGAGGTTTTCAGGTTTGCGAACCAAACAGCTATCACAGCCACTCAACTCTGTGGTTACAGTGTGACAGCGACCACAGAGCTTTCATATGGAAACAAGTGAGCATGGTTCTGTTCCAATAAAACTTTATTGACAAAAACAGGAGGCAGGTCAGACTGAGGCCTCAAGTGGCAATCTGCCAAACCCTGCTGTCAACTTTTAAAAGTAGGTTCCTTCAGAGGCCTGAGACTTAAAAGAGAGATGGAGGATTTAAAAGAGAACTTTCACTTTTACCCCATATATTTCTGTTCTGTTTGAATATTTTGTCCACTACTGAATCCTCAGTCCTTGGCATAGTGCCTGGCACATGGTACTCACATATAAAGACATATTTGATAAATCAAGTGGATGAGTTTAGTTTTTTAAGAATAAAATTTTAACATAAAACAGGCATTAAGTGTAATACATAGAGTGATAAAGGAGGTATAGGACCCTCTGAGGGCACATAAAAGGGATGCCAATCCCAGACTGAGATTGTCCAGAATTTATTCTCAAGAAACTAAGATTCAAGTTCACTAAGATCTGCCACTGCATTCAGTGATATCCAGGTGAAGAACTGTCATGTCTCACAAATGCCTAAGCAGCACAGAAATAGCCAGACCACTTAACCAGTATGTGAGCAGGCAGTCAGTCAGTTCAAGTGGGAAGCTCCGAGGTGTCAGGGATCAAGCTGTGTCCTGGGCTCTGCAAACCCTCCTCCATGACCCCAAGCCAGTCAACAGTGGAACAAAGGCCGGAGGAAGAATGTGATCCCCGACAGAGGGTCATGCCGTCCAGACTTAAAAATGGAGAGACCCTCCGCCTTCCGGCTGAAAGGAGGTTTTGAGAACAGTAAGAAATTACAGGTTTGAGCTCTTCCCTACACACCTATGTCTGTGGACCATTACTCCTGCACCAACAAAGTGTCAGTCACTTCTCTTAAGAGAGCAGCCTGTGAACAAAGAAAAGACAAAACTGCGACTGCTTCCTAGAAGCCCACACTACACACCACTCCTGAATAGCTGTCATTCAAACAATGCCCCCAAGGAAGGAGATTAAATCCTACCTCTGCAACTTCCAGCTGCCTTCAAAAGAAATCAGAAATGAAATCCAGCTTTGCCACTGAAGTTTGTTTTTTAAAGATCGAAATAGGTTAGTTTATTAAATAACAACAGACCATAACATTTCAGGTATAGCATATTCATTGTATTAAACAGATACAGAGTTAACCAAAACCTGCATGATCCCATGCAAAATTCCTCTTTGACCCTTTGTTACTTCTCATTATCGGTCCTAGCTTGAGAAGGAGAAAAATGTCATTTTCCTTCAAGGATTTGTATGTGGATCTTTGGCTCCACTGGCTGGCAGTAATTTAAATATGAATGAAAATAAAGTTGTAGGGGTGGTAGGGGATGTGGCTAAGGATACAGAAGCATGGAGAAGTGTTCTATCCTAGAATTAAAGACATCTCTTTAGGAAGATTGAATCCATGTGCTTAGGAGAAACTGTGTCCATTGAATGTTTGTAGATCTCCAGTTCTAATCCCTAGTGAGTTCTATGAAGAGCCTAACACCCTCCAGTGTTGGGGGGAAGAATTCCTTCACACCAGCAGAATATCCCCAGTCAGTCTCTCTATGACCCCAGCTTCTCTTGGTGTTCTCTCCTAGCTGTTACTGTCATGGTTTAGGGCCTTCCATGTCATCAAACAACCTCTAGGTCTCTGTGCTATCCATTAGCTTGTTTGGGCTTCCCTGTAGCACAGACTGTAAAGAATCTGCCTGCAATGCAGGAGACCCAGTTCGATCCCCAGGTCAGGAAGATCCCCTGGAGAAGGGAATGGCAACCCACTCCAGTATTCTTGCCTGGAGAATTCCATGGACTGAGGAGCCTGGTGGGCTACAGTCCATGGGGTCTCAAAGAGTCAGACACAACTGAGCCACTAGCATCACCACTATTACCATTGGCTTATTTATCCCTTGGCATCACATCCGGAGAACAGCTCCTGGCAGTCAGGGTCTATTCTGACCCCTGTAGCTAAACTGATCCACAGCCAATCCCCTTCAGGATTTGGGGGGGACCCTTTAGAGCTTCTTCTGAGGAGAAAGACTGTGGAACATTTGTCTCAAACTCAGATCCTTGGGGAAGGGAGGGCCAGAGCAAGGACAGAGCTAAAGAGGAAGTGAAGACAGACACAGCTCTCATCTTCCAGACAGCACACTCCCAGGAAAGAACAGAACCAACACACTCTCAGCTCAATGTGGGTCTTGGTCTAGGTCTTATATTGTTCCTCAATACTGCCTCCAGAGGCAAGGGTAACTAATACAAATTGAGTCCCTGAAACTATTTTATTTATTCATTCCCCTGGTAATTTTTTCTGCATGAAACAAGGAGCTTCCCTGGTGGCTCAGATGGTAAAGAATCTGCCTGCAATGCTGGAGACCCAGGTTCAATCCCTGTGTTGGGAAGATCCCCCGGAGACGTGAATGGCTACTCACTCCAATATTCTTGCCTAGGAAATCCCATGAGCAGAGAAGCCCAGCAGGATGGGATTATTGTCACACAGGGTGGAGGGCGCTACAACCCACAATAATGAATTTTCTCCTTTGAGGTTACTGTGGTTTAACACATGCTTGCCTTAAAGACAGAAACAAGGACATTGATCTCCCTATTTTCTCAGCTGTAACCACAGGACCCAAGATATAAGTACTCTTTGATGGATGAATTACTGAGTATGTAAGTCATATCTGCAGTAATTCAAAATTAGACTACTCTGGAGTAATTTTAAACCCAATCCATCTCTTGATGGCCCCTTTCATACCTTTTTTTTATTTCCCTCTCAGTATAATTGTGGAGCATGTATATCACTTACAACTATGTATTATAACATTTCGGGGGCTTCCCTGGTGGCTGAGTGGTAAAGAAATTGCCTGCTATAGCAGGAGACATGGATTCAATCCCTGGGTCAGGAAGATCCCCTGGAGGAGGGCATGGCAACTCACTCCAGCATTCTTGCCTGGGGAATCCCATGGATAGAGAAGCCTGGTGGGCTACAGTCCATGGGGTTGCAAAGGAGTTGGACATGACTTAGCCACTAAAACAACAATCATGACATTTCAGGCTTGTTACTGACTTCTTGTAGACAATCCATACCCTTCGTTGGGATCATTCTCACAGGGTTGCCACACTGCATCTCACCTTAGCCTACCACCCACCCTCTGGCAGACATCCAGGGTACAGCCCACACATCATATATGTTTGGAAAAACCACCCATTTCTGTCACGTACCCTAGAGCTCTGAGCAGGAGATGAACTCCAGCCAGAGGTGCGCCTGCCCATACAGAAATCCACAGACTGCTCTCCCTGAGCTCACTCTGCCCATCACTAGGGCTTACTAGCGTCCTCCTCCTCTCTATCCCTTGTCTATTCAGTTGAACTTTGAGAAATTTCAAGACTTTCTTGTAACTCTGGACCTGCCGTTATGGGCTGAATTGTGTTTCCCCACCAAATTCCTACGCTGGAATCCAAACCCCCAGTTCTTCAAAATGCGACCTTATTTGGACACTGGGCTTTGGCAGAGGTAGTAATAAGGTAAAAACGAGGACACTAGGGTAAGCCCTACTCCAATATGACTGGTGTCCTAGTGAAAAGGAGGAATGTGGAGACAAGACACGAATATAGGAAGAAGACCACGTGAACACGCAGACAGACGTCTAAACGCTAAGGAAAGGGGTCCGGCACAGATCCTTCCCTCACAGCCCTCAGCAGGCACCAACTCTGCCAACATCTTGATTTCAGACATTTTGCCTCCAAAACTAAGACAATAAATTTCTCTTGTTAAAGCCCCCCAGTTTGTGGTGCTTCATTATGGCAGTCTAAGGAAATTAATTGGAGAAGGCAATGGCACCCCACTCCAGTACTCTTGCCTGGAAAATCCCATGGACGGAGGAGCCTGGTAGGCTACAGTCCATGGGGTCGCTAAGAGTCAGACACGACTGAGCGACTTCACTTTCACTTTTCCCTTTCATGCTCTGGAGAAGGAAATGGCAACCCACTCCAGTATTCTTGCCTGGAGAATCCCAAGGATGGCGGAGCCTGGTGGGCTGCCATCTGTGGGGTCGCACAGAGTCGGACATGACTGAAGCGACTTAGCAGCAGCAGCAGCAAGGAAATTAATACATGTCCCCAGTTTCTCCTCTTCAGGGCATGTCTACAGGCTTCATAAGCACAGCGACACTTCTTGACCAGGAGGTAATGTAACGGCTGAGGACAGGGTCAAGAGGTAAATCGCCAGGGCTCAAAGCTTGCCCCTACCACTTGCTAGATGCATGAGTTTGGTTATATTACTTACTCTTCCTGTACCCCAGTTTTTGCATTTCTAAAAAGAGACTATACCAGAGCAACACCTCAAAGTCTAGTTCTGCAGATTAAATGAGATAATCCAGTGGAGCTCAGGCACACAGTAAAAGCTCACTAATGTTGGTTGTTGGCTTTGGAGGTAATGGAAAGTTAAAGCATATAACTATCATTACCATTACGGTAATAGTAACTGTTGTACAGGCACTGAATACTGGATACTGTGCTGTCACTCAGTTGTGTCCAACTTTTTGTGACCCCATGAACTGCAGTCCAACAGGCTGCTCTTTTCATGGGGATTCTCTAGGCAAGAATGCTGGAGTGGGTTGCCATGTCCTCCTCTAGGAGGTCTTCCCAACCCAAGGATTGAACCCAGGTCTCCCACGTTGCAGACAGATTCTTTACTATCTGAGCCACCAGGGAAGCCCATATAGGCATTGTGATAGATATAAAGAGGTAAACGGACTTTCAAGTCAATACAAACAGACCTGGATTCAAACTCCAGTTCCATTACTAAGTAGCTTTGTGACTTTGGACAATTTACTTTACCTCTCTGAACATCAATAAATTGGAGACAATCTAAAAATCAGCTCGCCAGGCTCCTCTGCCCATGGAATTCTCCAGGAAAGAATACTGGAGTGGGTTGCCAGTCCCTTCTTCAGGGTATCTTCCCAACCCAGGAACTGAAGCCAGGGCTCCTGCATTGCTGGCATATTCTTTACTGTCTAGGTCACCAGGGAAGCCCATAAAAATTGAAGATAATCATGTAACTGTCACAGAAGTACTGCAAAGATTAAATTAGAAAATTAATATAAAGCATTCAGCACTGTCTCAAGTCAACCCCCTCATAATGGCCACTTTTAAGTACAGATGATCTGATTCCTCACCTCACTCCCACTTCATTTTTTAATTTAAACTATAGCCTTTCCCCAAGACTCAAAAATATATAATTTTGCAAGACAAAAAGACTGAAAACAGCTAAGCAACAGCTGTTCTTCTTTATCTACTAACCCTAATGTAAGCAATACCATTAAAATGCATTAGTACCTCCATACTAGAAGGCAGGCTCAACCCAGGAGGGCAGTTCATTTCCAAGCCCACATGTTCTCCAACCAAAATGAGCCACACATCCCTCAGAGTCACTATGAACAGCATTTCAAGGTCACTTTGTGAGATAGGAGATTGTCCCTCAGCAGTTACATAACTGACATTTCCTTTCTTTTACCTTCAAGGCCCCTTAAGTCTGCTGAGTGAAATGTTTTGCCTTCAAAGATTGTGCTGCAGGTAGATGCTTCTGACTGGTGAGTGCCTGGGGCTTAGGAAAGCGCTGTCACTATTCCAAGTGATTCATAAAACATCCTGCTTTTTTAAACAGATACATAAAGGACCTAAGAAAGAATTAAAAAAAATCATTTTCCACCTCTTAACCTATTTGAAAAACTTCTTCTCAAACATTTTTATTGATGATTTTGAGCATTCGCCATTATTCTCCTGATAAATGCAAACCTAGGGGAAAAGTACAAAGAAGGACAGTTAACTGTTATTTTCATAATACTTGTAATCCTTATATCCTGAAATCATTTTTCTAGCAGTAACTAAATATTCCTATAAGTTACCCTTAAAAGCTACTACAATATTAATAAACATTCTCCCCCAACTTCAGGAAGGGTGATTCTTTTTTTACCTGATGGAAGAGGAAACCAAAGTTTAGTGTCTATTTTAGAGTTTATATGATGCTCTCTAAGTACTACTCTACTGCCATTCAATTCTTCTCCCCACCAAGCTCCTAAGCGTTTGATTGTCACCAGTGAGACTTTCCTCAGTTTTTATGGATTCAATTTACAGGGAGTACTTGGAGAGCTAATCCAGCAGCAAAATACCCTCCTCAGGAGGCTATACCTGAAAAGATGTGTGGGGAAAGATAGTTATTTCTTAATATCAATATGAAGGCAACTAGGCATGAGGTTGAGTGGCAAGCTCTAGCAAGAATCAGGCTCTGAGAACACAAATGCTGCCCAGAGCACGTCAGTAAGCTCCATGAGGATAAAGTTCATCTCTGACCCGTCCACTGTTGTACCCCAGGTGCCTGACACAGTGTTGACCCAGATGCCTGTGAGTATGTGTAAACTCCTGACATACACGGAGCCTCTTTGATATGACAAACTCCTTTATTCCGTTTTGTAACCCACACATATCTATCATGGTGGGAGTTTTGTCCACCTGTCTGGTCAGCAGTACTATCAAGTATTTATAATCCATGATCTGAGTTAGACACTAGCATATGGCTTCCCTGGTAGCTCAGCTGGTAAAGAATCCACCTGCAAAACAGGAGACCCCGGTTCGATTCCTGGATCGGGAAGATCTGCTGGAGAATAGATAGGCTACCAACTCCAGTATTCTTGGGCTTCCCTGGTGGCTCAGCTGGTAAAGAATCCGCCTGCAATATGGGAGACCTGGCTTCAATCCCCGGGTTGGGAAGATCCCCTGGAGAAGGGAAAGGCAACCCACTCCAGTATTCTGGTCTGGAGAATTCCATTAACTGTATACTACATGGGGTCACAAAGAGTTGGACACGACTGAGCGACTTTCACTTTTACCTGTTTGGTTATCAGAACTATCAAGTATTTATATTCCATGATCAGAGTTAGACACTAGGACATGCATTATCTCATGTAATAGTCATGATAATTTTATTGGGCAAAGTACAATACCCAATTTACAAAGTTTTAGTTTTAGTTTTAGTAGCATTCACACACATACACACACACACACACACACACACACACACACATATACCCACTCACATATAGACTACACAGTTAAATGAGTTCAAGAATCTTAAGTTCTCTTTACAGCAGATCTCCTCAGAGGTTTTTCCATGCTAATATAAAACGTAAATCTCCAAGAATACACCGAGATTGAGTGGCATTCCCCAAACTAATTTTACAGAATCCTTTGTTCATGGAGCATCTCATGGGACCATTATCCCACAAAGCAGACTTTAATAAGCTGTGAGCTCCATCACCCCGTATCTTAATACACACCTGGCCTTAGATCTTGGAGAGGAACACCAGTTCAATGACAGAAGGCACCGCCTGGGAGACGTCTACCTCTCTATCATGTTAATAAGCCCCCAAGTCCTTTAACTCTTCATAGAAACTGAGTAAGAGGAATTCCATTCTGTGGAAGCTACCTAGTGAAATTCAAAAGTTACTGTCATAAAAAAGTGAACCTCCAGCTTCCCTGGGCCACTAGTGTTCTCAGCAGCCACTAAATCTTAAAGCTTCAGAAATGCATTGGGGTACAAAGACGGACTGTTTCAATAAAAGAATATTTCCTAATTTTTTTTTCCTTCTCCTATTCCAAACATATCTTCTTTGGGGATCTTTTGAGGTTCCATATTCTTTCTTTCTCTCTTGGTCAAGAATCTGATATTTAATCAGATCTCCAAGGTAGCTGAATACGAACAATGGCCATTATATTTAACAGAAGTGAGAGACTGAGGGAAGCCTAAGTTGAGAGTCTCCTAAAGTTGACTTTCCAGATTTCTAGTCCTTTCACGCACTGGAGAAGGAAATGGCAAACCACTTCAGTATTCTTGCCTGGAGAATCCCAGGGATGGGGGAGCCTGGTGGGCTGCTGTCTATGGGGTCGCACAGAGTCGGACAGGACTGAAGCGACTTAGCAGCAGCAGCAGCAGTCCTAGAAATTACCTCAACTACATTAACATGGATCTTTCACTTTTTTTTTTTGAAGTAGTAAGATAATTTATTTGCAATTTATGTAAACAACCTAAAATATCTTCTCAACATCTATTGAATATATTTTCATAAGCTTTTGTGTTTTCTTTTTTCCAGGAAACATTTTATGTTTTCATCCCTTTTTAAAGTTTTTATTTTGTATTGGAGTATAATTGATTTACAACATTGGGTTACTTTGAGATGTCCAGTGATTCAGTTACACATACATCTATCCTTTTTCAGATTCTTTCCCCATTTAGTTTATGACAGAATATTGAGCAGAGTTCCTTGTGCTACAGTATGTCCCTTGTAGTTATCTATTTCATTTTTAATGTTTCTTATTTCTGTTTCTGTAACTTGTGTGACTTAACATGAGCCTTAAACAAAATTTGTATATTACTCTGAATGTCTGCCCACCAAGGTGAGAGTTTCTATGTCAGAGGTGATGCCTAAGGATCTACATCTGTAACACAACACTCACTCATTCATACATTCATTCATTCTTCCAGTTCCTGGGACATAATGGAGCACTGAGAATGCAAAACAAAAGAGATACTGTGCCTGCCATCATTTACAACTTAGCCGGATGCTATACTCCAAAGCAGAGGCTGCACTGGAAGTAAAATAGGATGATACCTTATCAGCCTAAAGGGACCCGGAAGTATTCCCAGAGTAAGACTATGAAGATCTCAGAGCAGACTTGTTCACTCATTCTACATATCGTTACTGGGTAACCACCTTGTGCTGAGCACCATTCAAGACTTTTTGAAAGGGACCATGTTTCTTTTTTCATGGTCTACATTCTAACAGAAGAACAGAGGTAAAAAACAAACAAAAAATGTCAGGTAATGATAAATGGTAATAAATGCTTGCTTGGCTGAAATGACAGAAAGCAGCCAGTGATATATTTCAGACTGAGTGATGGAGAAAATCCTCTTTGAGAAGGTGACATTAAACTGTGACTTTAAAAGCAAGGGAGGGGTAAGCATGTAATGATCCAGGGAAGTGGTTTCAGGAAGAAAGCTAGGGCAGTGCTCCACAGTGAGGACACGCTTGGCCTGTCCTGAGACAGAAAGAAGTCCCTTGTAGCTGGCCCTTAAGGAACCAAAAAACACAGAAGATAGGTTGGTAACACATCACGGCTAGCACTTAGGGATGTCAAGGGAAAGAGTTTTTTTTTTTTAAATATCTGAGGGGTTATCAGATGCTTTTCAGTTGGTGAGTGACAACAATGAAAAGTGAAAGGGTTACTTGCTCAGCCATGTTCAACTGTTAGTGACCCCATGGACTGTAGTCCAGCAGGATCCTCTGTCCATGGAATTCTCCAGGCAAGAATAATGGAGTGGGTAGCCGTTCCCTTCCCAGGGGATCTTTCTGACCCAGGGATTGAACCCAGGTCTCCTGTATTGCAAGGAGATTCTTTACCATCTGAGCCACCAGACAGTAAAGAAGGTAAGAGCTTACCCTGCCCTCCAGTGGCTCATAGGAGTTTTCTACACACACATTCGAAACCCTTTCATTACCAACCCATGCTATACTTCTGAGGAAAGAGGAAGCCTTTTTCTCTCTAATTTCCCTATGCAGCTTTTGCATGTAACCCAGCCTGAGTCAGTGACTTTATTCAATTCTACCAGGAATCTTTTTCATACACAGGACCCAGGACAGAGGGCTTATAAAATTTCCCTTGAAACATGTTCTCAATATCTTTTATCCATTTCTCTAGAAGTCCCTCCCTTCCCCCTCTCATCACTGAAAGTCTCTAGCCCTCCAGGAAAGTATCAAAGCATCTGAAACATGACTACATTGTAATGAGCCACAGACAGACTGGTGATAACTTTCTCTTCATATCTGATATGTAGAGAAGGGTTACATAGCTTATTCTGCCTCTTGCTTCCCCCTCCCTTCCATACAAGCCTTAAGAATTACACATATTGGTCTTCACAAGATGGCAGAGGAGTAGGTGGATGTGGAGTACCACGGATACATCATGAATACACCTTCAGACACAGACGTGCATGCAGAACACCAGCTGAGAGTGGACAGGAGTACCTGACCAACAGAAAAGAATATACAGAACCACGTAAAACTCGGTAGGACGAAGGACCTAGGGGGAAAAACAGGAGTGTTAGTAGGACTGGATCTGCCCTCTGTGGGTGGGGGAACTGAAGCAGGGGTCCTATCTCCACATTGGGGCAATTGTCTGAGTCAGAGGAGAAACATTTAAGGCTGAGAGTGAAACCGCTGATCTGTGGCAGCCTAAATGGAATGAGAATCAGACAGTCCTTGCCGCAGCCTTACATACCCCAGACAGGGATGCAGGTCCCCTGGAAGGCGCAGAAGCTGGCAGCTGATGTTTAGGGGTTGTGCAGCAATCCTAGGGTGATGGCTTTTGTTTACTGGAGAGAGATGGATTGAGGATGTGAGGGAGGAGTTTGCGGTGGGAAATGCCTGTGGAGGAAAGCTGGGCAGCCATGGAAGCAAGGCGATACTGCTGAGTCACACATAGTGGATGGAGCCATCCCCAAAGCCTCCCTGTCCCCACACACCTCAGCTGAACAATAAAGAGGCTGACTCATCATCACCTGATGCACTGAACTACTGAGCAGGACCCCACCCAGGGTGCTCCTTTAAGTGACTGCTGTGCCTAACTACAGAGTAGGACCCCACTCGAGGGGCCTCTTTAAGTGCCTGCCCACGATCTACAGAGTAGGACCCCAGCCAGGGGGGGCCCCTCTACGTGCCTGAATGGGTGGAGCTACGGAGAAAGAATAGCCAAAGAGGCCTTCTGACTGCCAGCTACAAAAGGCTTGAAAAAAGACTCTGATAGGGCCATAATTCCTGCAGTGGAGGCGTCCATGTCCCTGCACACTTGGTGCTGCCAGGGTCTCCACAAGCCAAGCAGCTGCACCACCTTCAAGCTCAGCCCTCACTGGGGCAGAGCTGCCACAGGCAAAAAACATCTTGTTGTCTATGCATGCAGGGTCGCTTCGGTTGTGTCCAACTCTTTGCCACCCTGTGGACCGTGGCCTGCCAGGCTTCTCTGTCACGGGAGTGGAAATAAAACCACAATTGAAACCCAGGGGCAGTGTGGCAAAGGAAGATGACCCAAAACCTTCCCACCAGCTGTACAAGCTGCATATTAAATGCACACAATCAACCAAGCAGACTGTGTCTACGGGATATATAAAGGGGCATTGGAGAGCTCCCACAAAAGACAATGCACTAGTTCTGATAGCTGTGGACATTGGAGGCAAGAACACACGGGAGTAGGACCAGATTAGAATCTGAGCTGCCCCCACAGCAGGTCCAGAGACCAGCACAGTTGTTGGGATGGCATCCTAGGGAGGTAAGGTGGACTGTGACTCCCAATGAGGGAAAGGATCCTGACAGCAGTGACTTAAGAAAAACATTTATTGTTCTTATGTTTTGAGTTGTTCTGTAGATTCTTTTGGATTTTTTTCTTTTTTTTTTTCCTTTTTCATCCCCCTCTGTTGTAGTTGTTAATTTTATTGGCACTATGAAATCTAATTAAGCTTTTGAGCTTTTTTTTTTCCTTCTCAGTCACATTTTTTATTGTTGTTATAAACCTCTGCCTCTACGTTGGGCTTTTGCAGTTCTGTGGAGCTTTCCTTTTTTTCTTTTCTTTCTTCTTCCTATTTTCTTCTTTTCTCTTTTCTCTTAATTTTAATTTCTAATATTTTAAACCTATATTTTTTCTACATTTATTCCTGTTTGCTTTTCCTACTGTTCTTTTGCTCTTCCAGTTAATCTTTAATGTGCATAAATCTTCTTTACCTGCCTCTATTTAACTCTGCACATCTATTCTTTCTTTCTTTCCTTTCCCTCCTTCCCTCTCAACACATTCACTAGTTTTGTTTTCATTACTTTCTTCCCCACTTGGCACTTTGCTTTAGTTGTTTTCCAGTTTGTGCTTTAGTCGGTTTTGTTCTTAACTGGTACATACAGTTTTTGGTTTCCTTGTTCGCCAGGTCAATCTATTGTACTTTATTTTGGTTAGACTGTTTTGGTTTTGCTTATAGGTATACATGTATATGTGTATATTCAGTCACACTTTTTATTGTTGTTATAAACCTCTGCCTCTACCTTGGGTTTTGTAGTTCTGTGGAGTTTTCCTTTTTCTTCTTCTTCTTCCTTTATTTTCTTTTCTCTTTTTTCTTCACTTTAATTTCTAATTTTTTTTTTAAACCTATTATATTTTTTCTACATTTATTCCTTTGCTTGCTTTTCCTATTGTTCTTTTGCCCTCCCAGTGCATCTTTCATGTATGTAACTCTTTTTTATCTGCCTCTATTAAACTTTGCATATCTATTCTTTCTTCCTTTTCTTTCCTCTCAAAGTATTTGTTAGTTTTGTTTTCCTTGCCTCATTTCCCACTTGGCACCATGATTTAGTTCTGTTTGCCAGTTTGTGCTTTAGTTAGTTTTGTTCTTAACTGGTAGATATAATTTTTGGTTCCCTTTATTCACCAGGTCAATCTACTGTACTCTATTTTTGTTGGACTGTTTTGATTTTGCGTTATGGGTGTTTATGTATATGTGTATATTACATTAATTTAATTATTATTTGCCTGACTTTGTAAAACTGCCATTTGTCTGGGATTCATCTTTGGTTTCTCATTTGGGGCTATTTGTTTTAATCTCACTTAATGCCGTAGCAAACCACTTGTGGAATCTCATTCCTGACCAGAGATCAAGCCCGGAAGCCTTTAGAATGGGAGCACTGCCTCCCAGACCGTGGACCACCAGAGAACTAACCCTAGGGAGTACCAGATAGTGAGAACTCACACAAATGAGGCCACTTGAATACGAGACCCAGCATCACCCAATCACCAGTAGCACCCTGTGCAGGACGCCTCATCTAAACAACAAACAGAACAAAAATACAAAGTCACGAGCAGACAGGATGACCGCCTTACAGCCTTGCCCATGAGAGGAAAAGCAAACAACGAAAACGCAGCACAAAGCTCATCCTACAGGAAGCTCACACAAACCACTGCACCAACCTCAGGAGGGCAGAAACCGAAAGGAAGAAAGAATTCAACCTCAAAATCTGGGGGAAGGAGACCTCAAACACAGTAAGTTAAAGATAAATAAATAGTGAGAAGACAGAGAAATACCACACAAATGAAGGAACAAACTACAAACACAGAAGTCCAAGTAAATGAAGAGCAAATAGGCGAACTACCTGAAAAAGAATTCAGAATAATGATAGTAAAGATGATCAAAAACCTTGAAAACAAAATGGAGAAAACGCAAGAATCAATTAACAAAGACACTGAAGGATTAAAGAATAAATATAAAGAGACAAACAACACAATAACAAATTAAGAATACTCTAGAAGGAATCAACAGCAGAATGAATGAAGCAGAAGGACGAAAATCAGTGAGCTAGAAGATACAATAGTGGAAACAACTTCTGAAGAGCAGAGTAAAGTAAAAAGAACGAAAAGAACTGAAGATAGTCTCAGAGACCTCTGGGACAATATCAAATGCAACAACATTCGAATTATAGGAGTCCCAAAGAAGAGAAAAAGAAAGGGTGTCAAAATTTTTGAAGAGATTATAGTTGAAAATTTCCCCAGTATGGAAAAGGAAATAGTCAATCAAGTTCAATAGGCACAGAGTCCCATACTAATCACATACTAATCAAACTAACAAAGAATAAACACAAAGAAAGAATATTAAAAGCACCAAGGGAAAAGCGACAAGTAACATAAAGGGGAAATCCCATATGTTTAACAGCTGATCTTTCAGCAGAAAGTCTCAGGCCAGAAGGGAATGACAGGATATATTTAAAGTACTGAAAGGGAAAAATCTGCAACCAAGATTACTGCACCCGGCAAGGATCTCATTCAAAATTGATGGAGAAATAAAAAGCTTTACAGACAGGCAAAAGTTAAGAGAATTCACTACCACCAAACCAGCTTTACAACAAATGTTAAAGGGACTTGTATAGTCAAGAAATACAAGAGAAGAAAAAGACCTACAAAATCAACCCCAAACAATTAAGAAAATGGCAATAGGAATATACATATCAATAATTACTTTAAATGTAAATGGATTAAAAGCCAAAAGAAAAAAGACTGAAAGAGAGGATGGAGTAGCAAAAGAAAGGTGGAGTAGCAATCCTCATAATAGACAAAACAGACCTTAAAATAAAGATTACAAGAGATAAGGAAGGACACTACATAATAATCAAGGAATCAATCCAAGAGGAAGACATAACAATTTTAACTATCTATGCACCCAACATAGGAGCACGTCAATACATAAGACAAACACTAACAGACATAAAAGGAGAAATTGACAGGAACACAATAATAGTAGGAGACTTTAACACCCCACTCACACCAATGGACAGATCATCAAAACAGAAAATTAATAACGAAACACAAGTCTTAAATGATACATTAGATGAGATGGATCTCATTGATATCTTCAGGACATTCCATCCAAATGCAGAAGATACCGTCTTCTCAAGGACACATGGAACATTCTCCAGAATAGACCACATCCTGGGTCATAAATCAAACTTCAATAAATTTAAGAAAATTGAAATGGTATCAAGCATCTTCTCCGACCACAGCACTATGAGACTAGATATCAATTACAAGAAAAAAATGTAAAAAAAACACACACGCATGGAGATTAAACAATACGTTTCTAAATAACCGACAGGTTACTGAAGAAATAAAAGGGAAATCAAAACATATCTGGAAACAAATGACAATGATAACACAACAACTCAAAACCTATGGGATCCAGCAAAAGCAGTTCTAAGAGGGAAGTTTACAGCAAAACAGTCCTACCTCAAGAAATAAGAAAAACATCGAATAGACAACCTAGTTGTTGTTGTTTAGTCGCTAAGTCATGTCTGACTCCTTCTGACGCCATGGACTTTAGCCCATCAGGCTCCTCTGCCCATGGGATTCCCTAGGCAAGAGCACTGGAACATAACTTTACACCTAAAACAACTGGAAAAAGAAGAAAAAAAAAATTAGTGGAAGGGAGGAGATCAGAAAGATCAGGGCAGAAATTAATGAAAAAGAAATGAAGGAAACAATAGTAAAGATTAATAAAACTAAAAGCTGGTTGTTTGAGAAGATATGCAAAATTGACAAACCTTTAGCCAGACCCATCAAGAAATAAAGAGAAGAATCAAATCAACAAAATTAGAAATGAAAAAGGAGAGGTTACAACACACAATGTAGAAATACAAAGGATTATAAGAGACTATTATGAACAACTATATGGCAATAAAATGGATAACCTGGAAGAAATGGACAGATTCTTAGAAAAGTTCAATCTTCCAAGACTGAACCAGGAAGAAATAGAAATTATGAACCCAATTACAACACTGAAACTGAAGCTGTGATCAAAAATCTCCCAAAAAACAAAAGCCTAGGACCAGATGGCTTCACAGGAGAAATCTACCAAACATTTAGAGAAGAGCTAATGCCTATCCTTCTAGCTAATGCCTAACCTTCTTCTAAAACTCCTTCAAAAAATTCCAGAGGAAGGAACACTTCCAAACTCATTCTACAAGGCCACCATCATCCTGATACCAAAACCAGAAAAAGACAACACAGAAAAAAAGAAAACTACAGGCCAGTATCACTGATGAGCATAGATGCAAAAATCCTCAACAAAATTTTATCAAACAATTCAGCAACACATCAAAAAGTTCACACACCATGATCAAGTTGGGTTTATTCCAGGGATGCAAGGATTCTTCAATATACACAAATCAATCAATGTGATACACCATATTAACAAATTGAAAGATAAAAATCACATGATAATCTCAATAGATGCAGAAAAAGCCTTTGACAAAATTCAGCACCCATTTATGATTAAAACTCTTCAAAAAATGGGCATAGAAGGAACCTACCTCAACATAGTAAAGGCCATATATGATAAGCCTACAGCAAACATTATTCTCAATGGTGAGAAACTGAAAGCATTACCCTTAAGATCAGGAACAAGACAAGAGTGTCCACTTTCACCACAATTATTCAACATAGTTCTGGAAGTCTTAGCTACAGCAATCAGAGAAGAAAAATAAATAAAAGGAATCCAGATTGGAAAAGAAGAAGTAAAGCTCTCACTGTTTACAGATGACATGATACTGTACATAGAAAACCCTAAAGATAGTATCAGAAAATTACTAGAGCTAATCAGTGAATTTAGCAAAGTTGCAGGATACAAAATCAATACACAGAAATCACTTGCATTTCTATATACTAACAATGAAAAATCAGAAAGATTAAGGAATCAATCCCATTCACCATTACAACAGAAAGAATAAAATATCTAGGAATAAACTTACCTAAGGAGACAAAAGAGCTGTACACAGAAAATTATAAGACACTGATGAAAGAAATCAAAGATGACATAAACAGATGGAGAGATACTCCATGTTCCTGGGTAGGAAGAATCAATATTGTGAAAATGACTATACTACCAAATGCAATCTACAGATTCAATGCTATCCCTATCAAATTACCAATGGCATTTTTCACAGAACTAAAACAAAAAATTTCACAATTCATATGGAAACACAAAAGACCCCAAATAGCCAAAGCAGTCTTAAGAAAGAAGAATGGAGCTGGAGGAATCAATCTTCCTGACTTCAGATTATACTACAAAGTTACAGTCATCAAGACAATATGGTACTGGCACAAAAACAGAAACACAGACCAATGGAACAAGATAGAAAGCCCAGAAATAAACCCATGCACCTATGCATATCTTATTTTTGACAAAAGAGGCAAGAATATACAATGGGACAGAGACAGCTTCTTCAATAAATGTTTCTGGGAAAACTGGACAGCTACATGTAAAAGAATGAAATTAGAACACTTCCTAACACCATACACAAATTTAAACTCAAAATGGATTAAAGACCTAAATGTAAGACCAGAAACTATAAAACTCGTAGAGGAAAACATAGGCAGAACACTCAATGACATAAATCACAGCACGACCCTCTCTGACCCACCTCCTAGAGTAATGGAAAAAAAACAAAAGTAAACACGTGGGACCTGATTAAACTTAAAAGCTTTGGCACAATGTGAAAAGACAGCCCTCAGAATGGGAGAAAATAATAGCAAGTGAAACAACTGACAAAGGATTAATTTCCAAAATATACAAGTAGCTCATACAACTCAATACCAGAAAAACAAACAACCCAATCAAAAAGTGGGAAAAAGACCTAAACAGACATTTCTCCAAAGAAGACATACAGATGGCTAACAAACACTTGAAAAGATGCTCAACATCGCTCATTGTTAGAGAAATGCAAATCAAAACTACAATGAGGTATCACCTCCCACCAGTCAGAATGGCCATCATCAAGAAGTCTACAAACAATAAATGCTGGAGAAGGTGTGAAGAAAAGGGAACATTCTTGCACTGTTGGTGGGAATGTAAATTGATACAGCCACTATGGAAGACAGTATGGAGATTCCTTAAAAAACTAGGAATAAAACCACCATAAGATATGACCCAGCAATCCCACTTGTAGGCATATACCCTGAGGAAACAAAAATTGAAAAAGGCACATGTATCCCATTGTTCACTGCAGCACTATTCACAATAGCTAGAACATGGAAGCAATCTAGATATCCATCAACAGATGAATGGATAAAGAAATTGTGGTACATATACACAATGGAATATTACTCAGCCATAAAAAGGAATGCATTTGAGTCGGTTCTAATGAGGTGGATGAACTTAGAACCTATTATACCTGAAGTCAGTCAGAAAGAGAAAAATTAATATTGTATTCTAATGCATATATACAGAATCTAGAAAAATGGTACTGAAGAATTTATTTACAGGACAGCAGTGAAGAAATAGACATAGAGAACAGATTTAAGGACATGCAGAGAGGGGAGGAGAGGGTGAGATGTTTGGAAAGAGTAACGTGGAAACTTACATTACCATATGTAAAACAGATAGCCAATGGGAGTTAGCTGTATGGCTCAGGAAACTCAAACAGGGGCTTTGCATCAACCTAGAGGGGTGGGATGGGGAGGGAGATGGGAGGGAGGTTCAAAACGGAGGGGACATATGTACAGCTATGGCTGATTCATGTTGATGTTTGACAAAAAACAACAAAATTCTGCAAAGCAATTATCCTTCAATTAAAAAATTTTAAAAAAGAATTACACATATTATCCCATTTTGTTGTCCTTTCATTGATGTCTTTTCTTTTTTTCTAATTTTTATTTTATATTGGAGTATGGGGCTTCCCTAGTGGCTCAGATGGTAAAGAATCTGCCTAAAATGTGGGAGACCTGGGTTCAATCCCTGGGTCAAGACAATCCTCTGGAGAAGGGAGTGGCTACCCACTTCAGTATTTTTGCCTGGAGAATTCCATAGACAGAGGAGCCTGCTGAGCTACAGTCCATGGGGTCACAAAGAGTTGGACATGACTGAGGGACTTTCATTTTTAAGGGATTCCCATGTGGCTCAGTGGGTAAAAAATCCGCCTACAATTCAGGAGCCACAGGAGATGCAGGTTCCATCCCTAGGTCAGGGAAGATCCCCTGGAGGAGCGCATGAGAACTCATTCCAGTATTCTTGCCTGAAGAATCCCATGGACAGAGGAGCTTGGAACGTTGTGGTCAATAGGGTCGCAAAGTGGCGGACACAACTGAAGTGAATGAGCATGCACGCATAGTTGATTTATAGTGCTGTGTTAGTCTCAGGTATACAACAGGGTGATTTAGTCACTGATGTCCTTTCAATTTCAGCCTCAATGACATTCAAATAAAGTTATGAAAAGTTTCTTATTCATTCAAAGCAAAAACAAAAAATAAAAATTAACCCACCAGGTAATTGCAACTTAGACTTGTCCTCTAGAGCTCTGAGGGATTGTGAAGACTGTCAAGGAAGCATGACATGCCAAAAGGTACTGTGTGAATGGTACTCCTAATGAAATGAACAGTCTTCCCTCAAAAGAGCATTTGAAAATACTCCTGACTTGTAAGTCTTAGTGACACATAGATACGCTTTCTAAACACAATCCATAGGACTCCCCTGGCAGTCCAATGTTTAAGACCTCTGTGCTTCCAATGCAGGGACTTGGGTTTGATCCCTGGTCAGGGAACAAAGGGGGCTTTCCAAGTGTCGCAGCAGTAGAGGACCCATCTGCCAATGCAGGAGATATCGGAGATGCAGGTTCAATCCCCGGGTTGGGAGGATCCCCTGGAGTAGGAAATGGCAACCCACTCCAGTATTCTTGCCTGGAAAATTCCATTGACAGAGGAGCCTGGTGGGCTACAGTCCATGGGGTTGCAAAGAGTCAGACACGACTGAGTGTCTGTGTGTGTGAAAACACAAACACATGGAACAAAGATCCCATGTGCTGGATGGTGCAACAGCAACAAACACACATACACACCCCACAACTTTATCTGTGTTTCTTTAATTATAACTTTTTCTTATTAGAAATGCTATCTATGTTTATTATAAAAGAATTAGAAGATGTGGTTTATCAGTAAGACGGAATTAATAAAACTCCAGTTTCCCATGCCCAAAAATAACCACTGTTAACACCTTGAAATGTAAATTTTTAGGTAGACAGAAAGACAGACACAGTTATATGAGGTTAATCTGTTAACTAAAATGGAGTCTTGATCCACATGTTACCTTGTAACCTAAATTTTTCACTTTATGTATAGGAGATAACTTTTCATGCCAATAAGTGTTTACCCACAAAATATTTTAATATTATATTTTATATTTTTCCCTCAGAATCTTCCTCCTTTATGCATTACACCTGCTGTTCTGTGCTTTTTCTCTTCAATTCCCACCCCATCCACAACTCAGAGACACTGAATTATCACTTCCCGAAAGAGACTTCTGTCTTGGCAGACTTCCCTCTTCACGGGGGAACAGCACAGAATTCCCCAGGAATGCTTGGATCTTCCTTCCTTCAATCTCATCTCTATCTAGCTGTGCATCATTGGCTAAGTTTCTTGCCTTCTCTGGGTCTCAGATTCCATTCTAAAGTTAAACATGAATGACATCCTCCCTGGCTGGAGGAGGGTGGAAACAGTGTGGAAAACTTCAGGTACGCCTCCTCCAATTATAAATAGTTCCATCTGGTCCAATGAACACCAGTCCTCACAAACTGACTAGAAAATTCCAGACCAAAACAGTATGAGCTGAATTGCCCCTGAAGTGATTCAGACAATTTTCAGATGTTGGGTTGGGGGAGGCAGGTGAAGGGGGACAGCAAGGAAGTAAATCTGCAGACCATTACTGTTGACTACTTCTGATCAGCAGACAAACCAGCGGCCCTACCCCACAAGGTAAGGACTGTGTATAATGCGGAAAAGTACGACCAGAAGACTAAACATTGCTGAAATCCCCGAAGACTCGAGGGTTTCACATCTGGACAAATGACCTCATTCGGATTTCACTCAGAGTGGAATAGAAGATGATGACTCTGATTGCCAAACTGAAACATTTGTAAATTGCCCTTTACCAGCTGCTTGACATTATCAGGGAAGAGAAAAGGCCTCATCTGAAACAAGGTTTTAGAGGGAGGGAATGGGACAGAACTTTCTAAACAGGAAATAGAGTATTTCAAGATTATTATATAATAGCAGAAGAATGGGTAGCAGGGAATACAACTGAAATGAAACAACAGGGACGAGTTGAATAAACTGCTACTTCTATACAATGGGCTAAAAACCAACCTTCAAAATGACGGCTGTATAACTTCATGGAACTAATGAATTGTTCGGAATCCACAGTTAAGGTGGAAAAGGTAAACCACAAATCAGCATATGTAGTACAACTCATTTTTATAAAAAGGAGAAGTCTATATTTACATCCTTATAAGAAGATTTGTGTCTGGGTGGTGAGATAATAAGCATATACATGCCTTTTTATTTATGTACTAAAATGATAGAAATTTTACATTTAAAAATGTTTCCTCGCTCTGTGGGACTTTCTTCTTCTAGCAGGCTTCTGCTAAGGGGTGGATATTTCTTCCTTTCCTATTCAACTACAGTAGGTGTAAATTTTCAAGCTGCTTTACCACTAGCTCTTTAGGAAGTATCTTTCATCATTCCTACTTATTGTTTCTCTCTTTTCTGGTCTCTTACGTCATTCTCCAAATCATCCAATCTCTGAGCTGAAAGAGGTCTTAGATTTTATGTATTCCACCTTCCACCTCAGTAGCAGGTAAGATGTAAATCAGTTAAGAAGTAGAAAACCTCAACTCAAGTGTCTAAACCATGGTTCAGCAAACTACTGCCTGAGTGACAAATACTGCCAGCTGCCTGTTTTATGGGAACACAGACATGCTCATTTGCTTATGTATTGTCTGTGGCCCCTTCCACTCTACCATGGGGGAGTTGGCCCTCAAAGCCTCAAGTGTTTACTATGTGGCCCTTTACAGAAAAAAATTTGCCAACTCCTGGCCTAAACAACCAAAATTTATTACTTTACAAGGCCAGAAGCTCAAAATGTGCAACTCCAGGACTGACTGACTTGACAGGTCAACAAAATCATCAAACATCTGATTCTTCCCCAATATCCACTATGCAACCTCACTGTATCAGCCTTATTCCCAGATCAGCTCCCCTTAGAGTTGCAAGATGGCTACAGTGATTATAGGCATCACATTATGATCTAGACAGTGTCCACAAAAGATAATATTCCATCTGATATGTTTTCTTTTAAGAGTGGGGAAATGTATCTGTCTGGTGTTTGTGTTGTTCAGTTGCTAAGTTGTGTCTGACTTTTTGTGATAGCATGGACTACAGCACACCAGGCTTCCCTGTCCTTCACCATCTCCCAGAGTTGGCTCGACTCATGTCCATTGAGTCAGTGATGTTATTTACAGGGGTAAAGCAAATTCCTCCTCATATCACATTGGTCAGATTTCATCAGCTCCCACCACATGCTCATGCCTAAACCAATCACTCAAGAGACTGGATTTTATATGACTTAGACTAATCAGCTTATAAGTGAGCTGGAGATGCACTCTGGCTGATGAAGCATCTCTTAGGGACTGGGCTTGTGTCTGTGTAACTCAGTACCTAAATCACAGTGCCCTGAATGGAACCCATTATTCTTTCATGTCTCAAGTTCAGAAGAGTTTCAGAACTGGTTCAAGGCTTAAAACGATAATGCCAACAGACATGGCTACATCTCTCTTAGTCTTTACCTAACCATCTATCGCAAGCTGGTTTCTGTAGCCCCAGACATCATGTCCACAGTTTACAGAGGAAGAACGAAAAAGGGGGAAAAGGCCAAATGACTCGACTCACTTTTTAGGAGCTTTTCTAGAACCCCACATAACAAGTTCCCCTTTCCTCTCACTGGCCAGAATTATGTTCCATGATCACCCATACCATACACCATAAACCCCAGCTAACATTATACTCAATGTGAAAAACTGAAAGCATTTCCTCTAAGATCAGGAACAAGACAGGGACAACCTCTCTCACCACTCCTTTTTAATATAATACTGGAAGTCTTAGCTGGGCAATCAGGCAAGGCCAAAAAATAAAGACACCCAAGTTGGAAAGGAAGAAATAAAATTGTCATTCTTTTCAAATGGTATAATTTTGTATATAGAAATCCAAAGACTCAATCAAAATAATAATAATAATAATCAGCTGGAACTAAGAAATGAATTCAGTTAAGTTGCAGGATATAAAATCAACATGGAGAAATCAGCTACATTTCTATACAATTATAGTGAAACATCTGAAAAAGAAATAAAGAAAATTATCCTATTCACAATAGCATCAAAAACAGTACAATACCAAGGAATAAATTTAACCAAGGAAATGAAAGATCTGTACAATGAAAACTGTAAGACTTCTTTGAAAAAAAGAACTGAAGAAGACACAAATAAATGGAAAGACTTCTGTGTTCGTGTATTGGAAGAATTAATATTGCCAAAATGTCCATACTA
Organism: Okapia johnstoni; assembly: GCA_024291935.2. NCBI lineage: Eukaryota > Metazoa > Chordata > Mammalia > Artiodactyla > Giraffidae > Okapia > Okapia johnstoni. The sequence goes on along the minus strand of CM044325.1, from coordinate 7,533,652 downwards.
CCAAAATCTATCTATAGATTCAGTGCAATCCCTATCAAAATTCCAATGATGTTCTTCCCAAAAATGGAAAAAAAAGAAACCCAAAATATGTATAAAACCACTAAAGACCCTAAATAACCAAAGCAATCCCAAAAAAGAACAAAGCCAGAGGCATCACACTTCCTGACTTCAAACTATACTACAAAGTTGTAGTAACTAAAACAGTGTGGTATTTGTATTAAAAAAAAAAAAAAGGATACATCAATGGAATAGATTAAAGGGCCTAAAATTAAACACTGGCATATTCGCTCAACTAGTATTTGACAAAACAGCCAAGAACATCCAATGGGGAAAGTTGTCCCTTCAAAAAATCTTGTTGAGAAAACTGGATAAATACATGCAAAAAAATGAAATCAGAACCCTATCTCACACCATTCATAAAATGAACTTGAAATGAATCAAACAATTAAACATAAGACCTGATACCAAAAAATGCCTAGAAGAAAATATAAGGAAGAAGCCCTTGACACTGGCAACGCTTTCTTAGATATGACACCAAAACCACAAACACCAAAAGCAAAAATCAACAAATGGGACCACATCAAACTTACAAGCTTCTACAAAGCAAAAGAAACAATCCACAAAATGAAAAGTAACCAACAGACAGTGAGGAAATATTTGCAAAGCATATATCAAATAAATGATTAATATCTAAATCTTATAAAGAACACACACAAGTCAATAAGAAAAAATAAACACACCAACTGAAAGTGGGCCTAGGAACTAAACAGATATTTCCCAAAAAATGACATCTCCAAATGGCCAAAAGGTGCATGAAAACACTAATAATGAGGGAAATGCAAATCAAAACCATGAAATATCACATCTGTTAGAATGGCTATCGCAGAGAAGAGCTAAATGTCAGGAAGGATGTGTAGGAAAGGGAACCTGGTACACTATATGAATATGACCTGTCCAGTTCAGTTCAGTCACTCAGTCGTGTCCGACTCTTTGCAACCCCATGAATTGCAGCACGCCAGGCCTCTCTGTCCATCATCAACTCCCTGAGTACACCCAAACCCATGTCCATCAAGTCGGTGATGCCATCCAGCCATCTCATCCTCTGTCATCCCCTTCTCCTCCTGCCCTCAATCTTTCCCAGCATTAGGGTCTTTTCAAATGAGTCAGCTCTTCGCATCAGGTGGCCAAAGTATTGGAGTCTCAGCTTCAACATCAGTCCTTCCAATGAACACCCAGGACTGATCTCCTTTAGGATGGACTGATTGGATCTCCTTGCAGTCCAAGGGACTCTCAAGAGTCTTCTCCAACACCACAGTTCAAAAGCATCAATTCTGCGGCACTCAGCTTTCTTCACCGTCCAACTCTCACATCCATACATGACCACTGGAAAAACCATAGCCTTGACTAGACGGACTTTTGTTGGCAATATGACCTGGGGGCTCCTCAAAAAAATTACAAATAGAGCTACCATGTGTTGTAGCAATTCCACTCCTGGGTATATATCCAAAGGAAACGAAAAGAGGATATCAAAGAGAAATATGCACACCCCTGTTTATTGCAGCAGGATTCAAGATAACCAAGATATAAAAGCAACCTAAGTGCCTGTCAACAGGTGAATGGATAAAGATGTGATATACAGACACACACAGAGGAATATTATTTAGTCATGAGAAGGGCTTCCCTGGTGACTCAGATGGTAAAGAATCTGCCTGCAATGTGGGAGACCTGGGTTTGATCCCTGGAGAAGGAAATGGCAATCCACACCAGTATTCTTGCCTAGAGAATCCCATGGACAGAGGTGCCTGGCAGGCTACAGTCTATGGGGTTGCAAAGAGTCAAACAAAGAGCAATTAACACTTTCACTTCCTTTTATGAGGAGGAAGGAAATCTTGCCATTTGTGGCAACATGGATGGACGCTGAGGACAAAATGTTAAGTGAGATAAGTAAGACAAATGCAGTATGACATCATTGATATGTGGAATCTAAAAAATTCAAACTCATAAAAACAGAGTAAAATGGGCTTACCAGGGGTTGGAGGGTGGGGAGGTAGGAGAAACTTTATTTGAGGGTACAAACTTACAAGCAGTAGACAAATAAGTCTTGAAGATATAAGGCACTCACAGTGAATACAGACAAAAATATTTTATTAAGTTATCAAACAGGCTAAGATATTAGATCTTAATTATTCCCACTACAAATAATAATTACGTGACCTGATAGAGGTGCTATCGTTACAGTGAGTCATATTACAATATGTAAATGTATCAAATGAACATGTTGTATGTGTTAAGTGTACAGAATGTTATCATCAAACGTATATCAATTTTTTTAAAGGAGGCTGAAAAATACATTTTAAAAGGGAGGCAGAAAAATATCTGAGCATTTTTACTTCTCCCAGTCAAATTACTGTGAATAAGTAAAAACTGGCATTGTATAGGTAACTATAAACTTCTGCCAGAGGTGAATCCTTGAAAAAAATTGGTGCTTTGAGAAAAAAGGGGAGCGGGGGGGATGAGGATTGGGTAGCTAATCCACAATATTTGCTATATGTCCAGTGAAGAAAAACCTCTATGGCATTTCTGATGAATAATTTTGTTTTACCACCTATTCATCTCACATTGTCCAGTCTAGGCAAGAAAAGAAACTGTAAAGAAAACTCTTGTCTCCCTTTATGTTGATAGACAATATATCAGCTGCACTGGGGATTAATGTCCCCTTGCCCTCGGCATACCTTTCATTAATAACACTGCGAAGGAAAAGAAAGAACCTTGACCAGGTCCTTTTCTTTCGGATTCCTCATTTGACCCACCTCCTGGGCATGCTGTTCCTTAATTAACATTTGGGATGGAAGGTGATGCAAAAACACCATGTTACAAACACAAATGGAAAGTATTTCCTTTATGGAACAGAATAATTTTCATCTCTGAATTTCTATCCATTCCATCGGAAATATTGCTTAAAAACCATTTCAATTTCATTCATCTGACAAGTTAGCACTGAAGTGGCTCTTTAAATATTTAATAATTGCTTGAGACACTTCTCTTTATTATAATTCTGTGGTCAGAATCCCCAGACTCTCTCATCAATCCCAGGGCCTGAAACAAACAGAGGCAGTTAATTTCCAGGCAAACGCAAAGTCATGGGATCTCTATTCCGATTTCCTGAAGGTGAAATGAAGCACTGGCTTAAAGGGGGTGTGCGCACTCCTCTCTGTCCATTTCACTAGTCACTCTTCTCTCGCTGCCCATCTGACTCCCCCCACCTCCACCAACATACACCCGCCCCATCAAATCCAACCAGACTTCTCTTAATCATCATCAGTGGCGAGACAAAAAGGTAAACCTCTGGAGCATCAAGCCACAATTTCACACTCCATTTGCCCAAGAACTCAGAAGGCCACTACTATGCTGTTTGCTTTTTTAGCAAGCGTCTTTACAGTCATCACAGAAATGTGTTTTGGCGCATCTCCCAGGGCACGGGAGCTACTTATGAGAGTTATCTTGAAGAGCCTACACGCATCATTAGGATGTCCACTAGCATCTGCAAACTGGACATGGCCCAGAGACCTTTGGGAACAGACCAGGAGAACTTTGATATGTGAGGAAGGTGAAGGTGGGTGTCACTTGTCATTTATTTCATCCTGCCTGCCTCTCCACCAATCCACTCCCCTTTGCCAGGCCCTTGTAGGACCCACCTTTCATCATCCCTCTTCTAGATCACTCAACAGCATACAATTTTATGTTTCAACCCACGGTTAGGACCCAAGTTATAACCAGCCTTTCTTTGCATGTTCAGTTCATCAACATGGAACAAGAATTGTCTCTCACTTTCTATCTACCCTACCATCCATCACCTCCAGATCAGGAAATACACTTCCCCAATATTCACCACACGAAACACTCAAAGCAGCAAGAGAAACCAAGGCAAAAATCACCTTTGACTCACTATATGCTCCCATAATAACGGCAGTTTCAATACTTCTTGCCACACTCCAGGATTTCTGAACTTTGGCTGATGCCAAGCCACCAAGAAGTAATTCGTAAGTCAGTTCGTTTCCATTCAATCTCTAGTTATTGAATACCAACTATGTGTCAGACACCAAAAACATAGAAGAATCCTTTCTCTGGAGGAACTTGCAGTGTACCAAGGTCAAAGACCTTGTGTGTTCAGTCACTCAGTCGTGTCCTACTCTTTGCGACCCCATGAACTGTAGCCCACCAGGCTTCTCAGTCCACGAGATTTCCCAGGCAAGAATACTGGAGTGGGTTGCCATTTCCTCCTCCAGGGGATCTTCCAAACCCAGGGATCAAACTCACATGTCTTGTGTCTCAGGAGATGGATTCTTTACCACTGAGCCACCAGGGAAGTCTATCTATCTATCTATCTATCTATCTATCTATCAATATATATATATATATATATATATATGCATGTATAATTATTAATTTTACTGATATATACATACAAATACTAGGATGCCATGTGCACAGATGGATATATACAAGCACAGAGAAAGGACACGTTGCAAAACCAGAGAAATTAGAAGCTGCTTCCTCGAGAAGAATAAACATGCTGAGTTATATTTTGAAGGATACATATAAGATCCTTTTTAGTCATGTTTAAAAAGAAGAGAGCAGAAGAAACACAAGAGAAAAGGTGCAGAAGCAGGAAAACTAAGGGGAGGAGATAAAAATAGGCAGCTCTGTACTACCAGAGTGAACACGTGAGGCCAAGAGTGAAAGGAGATGGAGCATGAGAGATGAGCTCGAGCCAGGTCACAGAAGGCCTTGTATACCACGCCAAGGAACATAGATTTTATTCCATGCTGGGGAGCAGTTGAAGGGGTTTTAGCAGGGGAGCTATATGCTGAGATTTATGCTTTGGAGAGGTCACTCTGGTCTCTAAGCAAAGGATGAATTTAAGAGGGAAAAAGCAGAAGCAGCTGACAGTGAGGAGGCTGTGGCAACAGAGCAGGAAGATTTTATGCGGCCAGTCTTCATGGAGATAAGAGGAGGAGATGCACTCAAGGAAATACGGGGGAGGTAAACCTGGCGAGATTTGGTGATTATCTGGATCTGTGAAGTGAAAAAGATTAGAGGACTCCCACGTTGGTGACTTCTGTGACTACAGATGCAAATACAGAAGAAGGAATTAGTGTGAGGAAGAGAATTGACACCGTGTTCTGTTTCATGAACACTGTGTTCTGGAAGGCACTATGGGACACTCAGCGGATATGCCCAGATGATAACTCGTTACTAGAATGTAGAGCTGGGAGAAGGTGTCAGACAGGAGATAGAAGTGTGTAAATTATTCACCGACAGGAGTTATTAAAACTGTGAGACAAGATGCAGGTCACTTGATCAAAATGTATCACAGAAGAGTAGGAGCAGACCCAGTGAGGAAGGGCTGGGAAAGGCCACTGTTGAGGGGAAAGCAAGGTAAGAGCAGCCCATGGAAAGCAGAGGAGGGACAGACAGAGCTAGAGGGAGATAATCAGAGAGGGACAGAACAGCAGCCAGGCAGGTTCGGAGTTTCAGGAATAAGAATGGATTTGTGGAAAAACAAAGCAAATTCAACATATATACATTTTTATTTTACTATACTCCTCTCAAAAAGCACACAAAAGGACCATTAAAATGGGTTTGACTAACAAATGCACAAAAACATAGACTAGGGAACACCAGCAGATTGGACATGTCAACAAAGTTTTGGAAATTAAAAGAAGTGTCAACAATTTAGTCAACTGGAAAAAAACTACAATATAGGTTCATAAGACCTCTGGGGTGGAGTTCAAAAACCAGAAAAAAAATTTATGTCTATAGTATGATCAAGAACTGGAGAAGAAGCACGTTTGCACCTGTAAGTATTACCAGGCTGAAATGATAAGCTAATTTGAAAATTTGTATAAAGAAGAGTTAAACTTATCTCCCATAGCTGGTGACTGCCCTGCCTAACCCAACCCAAGACTGGGCCTCTGGAGAAGTTGACAAGAGAGGTTCTGGCCTGAGGGACATCAGGTCCAGATGAGCATAGGAGCAAGGAATCTCATTGCAAAGAGGACAAGGCAGTAGCACTCCAGCAGTGAACTTCAAGACTCCCACCTTCCTCTCCTCCCTGGCTCCCCGAATGCTGGCAGCCTCCTCACCTTCACCCGCTTCACATCTCAGGCAGAAAACAGAGGACATTTCTGTGGGAAGCTGACCGCTTAGGAGGAAAGAATTATACCTACTGATAACTGGAGAGGCACCAGTGAAAACGCCAGGTCATCATCTTATCAGCCTTCACTGAAGCTCTGCTCTTCACAAGAACTTCCAGTCAGTTCCAGACATTTTTATATAATTGGAAGTGCAGTCAGTGGTCACCACACACTTCAGGAGAGCACCTAATGTAGAAAACAGGGTCTAAACAATGTTTTAAAAGGTGGGCATTGGGGGAAACAGGCAAAGATGCAAAGATCTTAAAGGATATAATTACTATCTTCAAAAGATGAAAGAAGACATTGTACCTGTGCTGCTAGAACCATATGGCTTTTTATCAACAAAACAAATGGTGACTGAAAACGGAATGCATGAGAGCAGAAATTTTTAAATGTATGCAATAGGATTAGAAGACAGAAGCAAATACAGTTTCTGCAACAGCAGAAAGACAAACAAAAATGCAATAATTTCCAGACAGAGAGAACTAAGGAAACACAACAGAGATTAACAAAGAAATGATAAGAGAAAACTTTCAGAACAGAACTGAAGGACAGGAGCTTCCAGAATAAGATGGTCCAACAAGTGCCCAGCACAAAGGATAAAGAATCTGGGAATCCCCTGGTGGGTCAGTGGTCAGGACTCAGTGCTTTCACTGCCAGGCCTGGGTTCAATCCCTGGTTGGGGAATTAAGATCCCACAAGCCACATGGCATGGCAGGAAAAAAAAAAAGGAATTACCACACTACGGTGCATCAGTACATCATTGCAAAACTTCAGAACACCAGAAAACATCCTAAAAAAATTCCAAAGAGATAAAACAGGTCATAAAACAGGCTTATTTATGTAATAAACATTAATTGAGGGCCTATTATGTACATAATTTATTCATAAAGTGACTTAAGATTGAAGATTAGAAGGAAATTTGGGAGTGAGCATTGTGGATATAAAACATTTTAGTCTAAGCTTACAGTTTCCTGGCAGTACAACCTCCTCGTAACTTAATAGGCTGCAATTCTATTTGTTAACTGTCAGTACCCTTGTCAGCTACTACAGCAAAAGTTCTTTCCTCGATATAATTCTCAAGCTGATGCTGGCCAACGATGGAAATGACATGGCTTTATTGCCTCTTACTTTTTCATCTCTAGTAAACAATAGCCAACCGAAAACGAATTGACAAAATAGGCTTGGGGAGAAAAATCATATTCTTAATCTGATCAAAGCTTCAGGGCTCAATCCCTATGTCCCTCAAAGCCTTTTTAAATTTTATCTCATACCATTTGGTATCTAGAAACAACGGGTCTTCCAAATGAACTTCCGGGTTCTTTCTATGCCTTTCATTCTGCTTATAAATCAACTGATTCTTTCTGGAGCCCCCCTTTTTTCTTTTAGTACTTTATCAAACACAGCCAATAACAACATACACACCACACTTCTATATTCTAATACTTGAACTAAAGAGCCTCTTGATGTAGGTGAAAAAGGAGAGTGAAAAAGCTGGCTTAAGACTCAACATTCAAAAAACTAAGATCATGGCATCCGGTGCCATCACCTCATGGCATATAGATGGGGAAACAATGGAAACAGTGAAAGACTGTTTTTCTTGGGCTCCAAAATCACTGCACCTGGTAACTGCAGCCATGAAATTAAAAGACGCTTGCTCCTTGGAAGAAAAGCTATGACAAACCTAGACAGTGTATTAAAAAGCAGAGACATTACTTTGCCTACAAATATCTGTATAGTCAAAGCTGTGCCTTTTCCAGTAGTCATGTATGGATGTGAGAGTTGGACCATAAGGAAGGCTGAACACTGAAGAATTGATGTTTTTGAACTGTGTGGTGTTGGAGAAGACTCTTGAGAGTCCCTTGGACTGCAAGGAGATCCAACCAGTCAATCCTAAAGGAAATCAACTCAGAATATTCACTGGAAGGACTGATGCCAAAGCTTCAATACTTTGGCCACTTGATGAGAAGAGCCAACTCATTTGAAAAGACCTTGATGATGGGAAAGATAGAAGGCAGGAGGAGAAGGGGACAACAGAAGACAAGATGGTTAGATGGCATCACCTACTCAATGTACATGAGTTTGAGCAAGCTCCAGGAGATGGTGAAGGACAGAGAAGCCTGCTGTGCAGTCCACGGGGTCGCAAAGAGTCAGACATGACTGAGAGACTGAACAACAGCAACATGAATTCTTTAGCAATAAGTCTGCCTCCCAACATATCACAGAAAATGTTTTAACCAGATGTTTTTCTTCATTACACAGAAACCATCATTACTGCCTGCCATGCAACCACCAAGGAGTGCCACATATTCTAGGTTTCTGTTACAGCTACACCCACTCCAAATACCAACTTCTGTCTCAGTAAAGGTAATTCTAGCTATCTTAAGAGCCAAATCCCAAATTCTTAGTGGCTTAATGCAATCAAAGTTCAAGCTAATGTTCTTGCTTGATGATCAGCCTTTCACCTGATTACTCTGGGATCCATGCTCTTCCCATTTGTGACTCTATCAATGGAGTTCTCTGCCTCCAGTCAGCAAAAGGGAAGAACGAATTGAAGAACAGGAGTGGGTGATGTTTACAGGCCTTGTTGCTGTTGTTCAGCCACTCAGTTGTGTCAGACTCTGCGACTCCATGCACAGCACCACACTGTCTCCCAGAGCTTGCTCAAACTCATGTCCACTGAGTCGGTGATGCCATCGAACCATCTCATCCTCTGTTGCCCCCTTCTCCTCCTTCCTTCTGCCTTTCCCAGCATCAGGGTCTTTTCCAATGAATTGGTTTTTCGCATCAGGTGGCCAAAGTATTGAAGCTTCAGCATCAGTTTTTCTAATGAACATTCAGGCTTAATTTTCTTTAGGATTGACTGGTTGGATCTCCTTGCAGTCCAAGGGACTCTCAAGAGTCTTCTCCAGCACCATGATTTACAGGCTAGGCTGGGAAATAGTACATGTCACTTCTCACAGCCCTTTGCCTGCACCTCAATCAAATGGCTATATTTAAATGTAAATACTAAAAGTGCAGTCTAATTGTGCCCCCTGGATGAAGAGGGACAGGTTCTAAGAGCAGCTGTCTGGTCTCTGACACAGAAATAATCAGCATACGAATGCATATTTAAAAGCAGAAGATCTGATGAGATCATGTGGCAATAATTACAGATTAAGAAGACATCTGAAGACTGAACCCCGGGGCACTCCAGAATTTACAAGTCAGGAAGCTAAAGAGGAATTGGCAAATGAGACCTAAAAGAAACAAAGGTGAGCTAGGAGGAAAACCAAGGGAGTTAAGGACTCTCAGAAGTCAAGTGAAGACAGCTTTTCAAGGAAACAGAGATCAGCATTTACAAAATGCTGCCAGTAGGTCAGGTAAGATGATGAATGAAAGCTCAGCACTGAATATAACAACACGGAGATAGCCACTGCACTTGACCAAAGCATTTTCCAGGAAGAAAAGAAGATGAAAGCCTGGGTGAGGAGGGACTGGGACAGTGAGCATGGATAATCTTCCAGAGAATTCCGCGGTGAAAGAGAGAACATCAACGGGATGGGAGTGAGGCAGGAGGTAGATGGGCCCCACTTAGACATTTACAAGTAGCCTCCTGCTTATGCTTTGAGACAAGGATAATAACAGGATCAGGATAAGCAGTTGGACTTTGTCTCCTGTGGACACTTCTAGATAACTGTAATGGCAGGAGCAGAGACAGGCTAATCCCTGCTTAGGTAAAAACAAGGAGGCCACATATTTCTCATTCTTATGGTCAAGGAGAACCCCTCCCCAGGCTACACACCTTTCTAGTGTGTAGAAAGGTTCTGAGGAACCTTTCTCAGCAGAGGGGGCACTAGCCCATAATACGGCCTGTCAACCTCCCAGAGACCCTTGCACTGAAACCCATCTTGGCTAAAAGATGCATGTCCACACTGGGTAGGGCCTTGAGTCAGATCAGATATAGGAGTGAAGCAAGATGGCTGGCCAGAGGAAAACAAAGACCCAGAAAACTGTCCCTACATTAGCAATCTAAGCCACCCCCATGGCATGTAGCTTCCTCTGAGTCCTGCCCACGTGTCTATCTGCACGTACTTTCCTAATAAACACTTTACCTGTTTCACTGTTTTCCACCTCTCTGCTAAAATGTTTTTCACAAAGAAGACAAGAGCCAGGGTCCTGCTTCCAGCCACTAGTCCCTGGTGGTCTAATGGTTAGGATGCAGCACTCTCACTTCCTGGAATCAATTCCCAGACAGGGAACTAAAATCAAGCTCCTAAACACCATGGTCATCCTAGATCAGTAGCAGGATTAAGAGTGTGTGGCCAAGTGCAGGTGTGGGGTTTGTTTTGTGTATTTGTTTTATCTGTTTATTAAGATAGGAACTAACAGCATTTTTCAATTGATGCATATGACACAGGAAAAGGCAAATGTTATGATGTAGGAGAAAGAGGGGACTCTCACTGGAGTAATGTCATCTGATAGTGGAAACGGGACGAGATTTAATGCACAAGAGAAGGGGGCTCCTTAGGTAGTTTACAGCAGCAAAAGGGAAGGCAGAGTATGTGATACAGATTCAGGGACTTCTGGTTCCCAGTGCAGCATGTAAGGAGCTTGGAAGTCGTCACTCCTGTCCTCAATGTGGGAAAAGAGCTGAAAAAAACTGAAAACCAACAACTCTTCTTGGGTCAATCAGAGAACTGAGGTCAGAGGGCAAATCACTGTCCCCCGAACTGGGGAGACAGATAGGTAGATACAAAGAATCACAGCTTACCAGAGCAGAACCCAGGAGCAGAAATCACCACCGGAACTAGTAACAGGATTGGAAAACTTAAACTGTAAGTGACAAAATGCTCGTGACTCTGTGTGGTCAAGGTTGGGAGTTAAAAACCCCAGAAGGGCCCAAATTTATGGTGCTCCCATCTCTTATGTGATTTGCCTATAGAAGCCCTGTGAGGTCCTGTGCTTCTGGCCATGGGAAGGGAAAAGTAACCATTTCAAAATATGCTCAGAACATTCTTTTCTTAACAAGGCTCTTCCTCAAGGGAAACGAAGGAAGGGAAATACCCAACTCCAGCCCCTTCTATCCTTCCTGACTCACCTAAGGGAGAAAAAACAAACAAACAAACTGAGAAGCACTTGTGAAGATGACAGCCTAAGGACATAGCTCAGTAAAAGACATACCTAACCACAGAACTCCTTGGAAGAAAGGCTATGACCAACCTAGACAGCATATTAAAAAGCAGAGACGTTACTCTGCCAACAAAGGTCCATCTAGTCAAGGCTATGGTTTCTCCAGTAGTCCTGTATGGATGTGAGAGTTGGACTATAAAGAAAGCTGAGCACCGAAGAATTGATGGTTTTGAACTGTGGTGTTGGAGAAGACTCTTGAGAGTCCCTTGGACAGCAAGGAGATCCAACCAGTCCATCCTAAAGGAGATCAGTCCTGGGTGTTCATTGGAACGACTGATGTTGAAGCTGAAATTCCAATACTTTGGCCACCTGATGCGATGAGCTGACTCATTTGAAAAGACCCTGATGCTGGGAAAGATTGAAGGAAGGAGGAGAAGAGGACAACAGAGGATGAGATGGTGGGATGGCATCAACGACTCAATGGACATGAGTTTGGGTGGACTCAGGGAGTTGGTGATGGACAGGGAGGCCTGGCATGCTGCAGTCCATGTGGTTGCAAAGAGTCAGACACGACTGAGCAACTGAACTGAACTGAACCACAGAACTATGGAACATGTCTCCTAACCTCACACCTTACTGCGACATCAACAGGGCTCCTGGATAAAACAAAGAAATACAGCAGAAAGAATTGCACATCTGTTCTCATTTAAGAAAAAGGTACTAGGAAAACTCAACGACACTAGGAGAGACAAAAACAAGGACATCAAAGGACATTTTACCTGTGATGCCTATAGCCACAGCACACAGTGAACACAGTCTAACTCCTAGCCAGATAAACAAAAAACTTCATGTTAAAGGTGGAGCCACCTCAGTTCTTTGGCCCAGTAAATATGCCCAGCTCACAACAAAAAATGACAAGTAATACTAAAAGACAAAAACACATCTGAGGAGACAGAGTAGGCATCAGAACCAAACTCAGACATTGTAGACATTTTGGAATTGCCAACTGAAGAAAAATGCACTGCATAAGAGCTGTGACTTAAGTTTTATGTGGGGCAAAATTAGGACTATAGCCAAGAAGGCAGCCTTTCAGCGAGCTCTAAGAAACTGCTCCAAAGTGGCAGAAAGGGAGGCCAGTATATGTGTGATTTTGGTGAAGGGAGAATACATACAATCTAGTATGTGTTTTTTTACAAAAGGCTTCTGCTACCCTCATGAAGATTACTGCTAGTCATGAGGAGCAGACATCACCACGAGAGATTTTAGTGATTTTCTAGATATGAGATGTAAAAAACTGGGCTCATAAAATCATCTTCTGAAAATGTCTAGTATCTGAAGTATCTGAACACTTGTTCTGCCAGTTTCTTCCAGAGCACAAAGTCTCATTTCTGCTCTCTACTCTGAACTTTTTAGGGGGTGTTGAAGGTCAGCAGCTGTGGCAGCTCATAATTTAATCCTGTAGAGGTAGATGGCAAGTGCCAATTCATAGGTGACAAAATTATCAGACCAAGAATTTAAAATAACTATGATTGTTTAATATGCTAAGGGCTATAATGGGAAAAAGTGGAAAACGTGCAAGAACAGAATGTAAAGACAGAAATGCAACATTAGGAAAGAATCCAAAGAACATGCTGTTTTCTTTTTCTTTTTTTTTTATTTAGAAATAAAAAACACTAACAAAAATGAAGAATGCCTTTAGTAGGCTTATCAATGGACTGGAACGGACACAGTTAAAGAAAGATCAATGAGCTTGAACAGGTTAATAGAAACTTCCAAACTGAAAACACAAAGAAAAAAAAAAAGAAGGAAAATGGTGGAAGAGCTGTGAGATAATTACAAAAAGTATAACATAAGCATAATGGGAATACCAGAAGGAGAAGAAAGAAAGGAACAGATGCAAAGATTTTATTCACAGTGAGAGTGAATACATTCTCTTTTAATTTCCTCCATTCTCTCAGGGAAATAGGCAGCAAGGTCATCATCTGGGAGTGAGGACAGAAAAGGTTTAGAGATGTAAGGAGAAAGTGAGGCAAGCAGGGGAGGGAGGAGGGGAGAAAGAGAGAGACAGGGAGAGAGAGAGACTTGGAGAGGACGTATCACACATAAATAACCCAGAATCAAAATGGCATTCACGTTGCCAACCAGAAACTAGAACTCTTCAGAGAAATTGTTTACAACCTAGAGTTTTTAGCCCAGCCAATCAGAAATCCATCATGAGTAATTATCTTTTATGTACTCCTTCTCAGGAACTTTCTAGAATATATGCTCCAGAAAAATGAAGTAGTCCAAGAAAAAGAAAAATATAGGATCCAGGAAACAGGAGCTCGGTGCTCTGTAGTGACCTAGATGAGGGGAAGGGGGAGGTGAGGGGTGAGAGGGAGGTCCGAGAGGAGATATATGTATCCATATAGCTGATTCACTTCATTGTATAGCAGAAACTGATGCAACAGTGTAAAGCAATTATACCCCAATAAAAAAATAAAACACAATGTCAGGTTCTGATACATGGATTTGTAGATAATAAGAATCTGTGGAGACTGGGAGCCACAGAAACCAACTTGAACAATTTTATCCAGAGATTCATGTTCAAAACAATATCAGCCTTTACCATACCATCCTTCTAAAAGGACAGCATAATTAAAAGAACATGGACTTGGAATCAAATGATACTTAATTCAAACCCCAACTCTGCCACTTTACAGCTATGTGATCTTAAAGAAATGACATTGACATTTGTGAGCCGCAGAAAACTGAGGGAAGACACTTGGAGTTAGTATGTGGATACATGAGATATTGTACATATCACAACTGCCAACAGAGTAATAATAGCTATCTTTTTTAGTGCTATGTGCCAGGTGTTTTTCCAAGTGTTTTGTAAGAATTAACTTATCGTATCCATTTTTACAGAAGAATCTAGAAGGGGAGCTGTCCTTCAGAATCAACCCTCATCATCTTTGTGTAACATAAAAATATGTAACATATGTATCGGGCATTCATTACATATCTGAGCTTTACCTAGACCCTAGACACAGTCCGGTTTCTACCTCCCCAGTCTACAGAAAGTCTCACAGAATACTTACCAGCTGTAAAAATTAAGCAAAGGTCCAAACAGGAAGACAGCTACCTCGCTCAGTTCTACCCAAAGGTTCAGCCTCTTCTTGGCACTTTTTCTATGTAAGATTTCTCCTACAATTGCCATTTTCTCTGGTGTGTGCATGCTCAGTCGTGTCTCTTTGAGACCCTGTGGACGGTAGCTCGCCAGCCTCCTCTGTCCGTGGGATTTTTTAGGCAAGAATGAACGAGTGGGTTGTCATTTCCTACCCCAGGGGATCTTCCCGATCCTGGGATCAAACTCGAATCTCCTGCGTCTCCTGCATTTCAGGCATATTCTATAACTACTTGACACTGCATTAATAATATGCTCCCAGAGACAAGAGTCCTAAAAAATGCGTTTATTTGAACTCCTTCCTCAAAGCTTTGGATTTCAGTGGACTACGACCTACCAAAATCCCTGTGAACTCGGGCGCTACAGAAGACAGGAGGCCCAGAGCAGTGTCCCTGCCTACAAGCTATTCACAACCCCAAGGGAAAACAAACACTGAACAATGTGCTAATCTCTGCCAAAGGAGAGATATATAATTATAGGGAAGCAGACAGAGTCCTGTAAGAGAAGAGATCAAAGAAAACAGATGGAAGATTCTAAACATAAAGGTTATGGAGACAAGAAACTGGTAGCAGGAAAGAGGGACAGTGGAGTAGAAAGTGGGGACGAGGTCCACAAAAACCCACCCGTTGAAACTGAAATTATCAGAAGTCAACCCGTAACAATTAAGATCAGCCACCTGGGGAAAAAAGCACTGATCCTGAGAAGTGAACTTAATGCTTATCAAAGATTATAGTCCAACTGCTATACCAGATGCTCAGGATGGAAAACAACTGTCTTTGGCCATCAGGAAGTTTGCAGATAACGAGGGGACATGAACAAGCACATCACAATACAATGCAGCATGTGGCGTGGAAAAGGCAAAAGCACCGGATGCCCTGGAGCACTTGGGTGGGCACCCAACCCAGGCTTGGGGGAGGGGAAAGGTCCTGGGGAGCCTTCTAGAGAGTGTGCCAGCTTCCCTTGCATCTTGAAGATGTACAGTTGGCCGTTCATGGGGCCTCAGAGAAAGAGTAGGAGTGTGTTCCACTGAAGGGTGTCCGCCAGAGAAGTATCCTAGTTAGATCTATATTTTAGAAAACTCACCAGCTGCAGTATGAAAGATGAATCAGAGGCATAAAATAGTGCAGACAGGAGAGGTTAGGAGACTGTTGTGGGGACAAGTCATCTGAACTAAGATAGTATCAGTGGGGATGGAACATATGGATGTGAGTGCTGTTAAAGAATAATAATCAACTCTGAATCTCTATCTAAATAAACATATTAGCTAACACTGTTTACAAAGTGTTTGTTATATGCTGGGCTCTGTTTCAAGTGCTTTCTGGGTAGTAGTGTGTTTGTCATTTACCGCAACCACACGAAGAGCAAACGGGGACACTGAAATGTCTGCTGGGACTCAGTCTGAGGCACTGGGTCCCGAGTCTAAGTGTATCCCTGCTGCCCATATCACCAGGGTTGCACTAAATGCGTGCCTGGAAACGCAGAGAAGGGAACTATGCCATATCTCGATACTGCCACGGAGACCTCGTGCCCAGTAAACGAAGATGCCTGGTCAGATAGCAAACCCAGCCCTCTTTCCCTCTGGTCAGATTAAGTGGGGCATGCCGGAGTGAGATGATGAGGCAGAGGAAATGACAGAAGGTCGGGATGAGGGGAAAGAAGATTAACTGTGATGTGATGCGGAGGAGTCAAAGATATGGTCAGACAGATGCAGAGATCCCCCTGGATCGGAGAAGACCAAACCTGAGGAAGCAAAGACGTGAACCACGTGGGAAGATGGTCCCGAAATGCTGCTGAATAATAACATGTAAATTACAGGGCAGGAGGTGAGGGTGATCCCACGTTGGCTAATGGCAGTCATTTCTGAACTATGAATCTATTTTTTAATTTTTCTTCCTTTTGGTTGTCCTTTTCCTAAATGACAAACGCATTATTTTGGTGGAGGTAAAATAATCTATACACTAGCTGGAGGTGTGGGAAAGGAAGATTGGGGCAGCTACTGAAGTCAGGGGGGGAAAGGAAGAAAACTGTCCTGGGGGTGAAGAGCTGACATTACTGAGGTTGCAAGGAGGACAGTGTAATTAAAGGATGTGAGATTCAAGAGGGAGGAAAGGGTGAAGACTCAGATGCATGTTATAAACAAGAACTGTACCAACTCAGCCATGTACAGCATGGGAGAGAAATCACGGCAGGGGGCTGTCAAGGATTACAGTATCATCAGGAGAAAGATTATTTTTTTGTTTTTGTTAAGTTCCTTTTTTTAATGGTAGAAAAGCACATAGGGCTTCCCTTGGGCTCAGATGGTAAAGAATTCATTTACAATGCAGGAGACTTGGGTTTGATCCCTAGGTCAGGAAGGTCCCCTGGAGAAGGAAATGGCAACCCACTCCAGTATTCTTGCCTGGGAAATCCATGGACAAAGGACCCTAGTGGGCTACAGTCCATGGAGTCGCAAAAGAGTCAAGACATGACTTAGCAAAACTTTTCTAATGGCAAAAAAAAATCATAACACTATTATTTGCTATCCTAACCATTTCAAGCATACAATTAAGAGGTATTAAATATATTTACATTTCTAAGGAACATATTTCTAAAACTTTACCATCTTAAAAGCTAAAACTCTAAATCTATTAAATACTCATCCCCCTGCCCTTGGCAACCACCTTTCTACTTCCTGTCTCTATGATTTTGACTAACTTATATACTTCATGTAAGCGGATTCATATCGGTATGAGTAAAAGAATAGTATTTGTCCTTTTGTGACTGGCTTACTTTGTTCATCATAACGTCCTCAAAGGTCATCCACACTGTAGCATATGACAAGATTTCCTTCCTTTTTAAAGTTGTGTAATATTACATCATATGTATATACCACATTTTCTCTATCCATTCATCTGTCGATGGACATTTGGGTTACTTCCACCTTTGGGACATTGTAAACAATGTTGCCATGAATATGAGTGTGCAAATGGAGACCAGTTTTTTTGTAATGCAAAAAAAGAGAAAATTCAAAGTTTGTGATACAAAGAAACTTGTTCTCAAAGGAGTGGTTATGAGTGAGAATCTGGATTCAGATGAAAACAGAACAAGATACGAAAGAGACAAGTCTACCTGTCCCTACTCGGAAGACTGAAATTTGTGCATCAAAATAATAATTCAAAGGCATCATCCTCATCTCCATCATTCAGGCCCAGAATGAAACTGTTTATTGCCTCCTCCAGCCAGTCAGGAGTGATTCTCAAATTTATGAAATCTGGAGGGGGGTAGATAATGCAAAGGATAATGCATTTAGTAACAGAACAACTGTTAGCATAAGCAGACTTCAAAGTGCTTCAGACAAACCATTACTCATGCTGAAATTGACAGTAAAAGACTTAAAAAGGAATCTGTTGGTCCGCGTGAATTAATAACAATTGCATAGGTATTTATTTTAGTTCATTTCTCCAGACCTCTTATTATAAATACCCTAAGCCAGTGAAACAGCTGTTTACTTTCTTTTGATGTTCCGCATACACTATGAGAATGGTATCCGGCCTCCAACAGTGCCTCAAAATAGGAAATCAAAGAATTCCTGTAATGAGGTGTAAGGAGCTAACTCCTTCATCTGTCGGCTCAGATTTCTCTTGATTCTTTCCCTGACTAATTGCCCAAGGATGCAGAGTTAACTTTTTTCCAAGAGCCTCTCTCCATCCTCAGCCTCTGTAACTCGCATTTGGGCATGTTTGTTATGTGGTACCTTACCGAGGCCATTTTCTTACAATCAATACCACATGCCAGGTCTATCCTGTTTACAGCCACCTAGGAAAGCAGAAGAGGAACAGAGTTCCTAGGAGAGACGCACTAGAGAGTCCAGTTGTGCCATCACACAATGATCTTCTCTGCATTACAGCCAGTGTTTTAGGTAATTACTAAGTCACGTGTGAACACAGCTCTGTCTAACACTTGACTGAATGATGTACATATTCTAAAGCTGTTAAGGAGTGAAAATTTAAACCCTCTGTGGAAATTATGCTTTGGGGAAGTATCTTAATGGAATAGGATAAGTATTCAACTCTCAAGTGGAAGAAATCCTATTTTACCATCTGCACCAACTTCCACAGATTTCAATAAAGGTTTCGTGAAGTTTCTAATGGCATTTCCGGTGACCAAAGAGCTGATGTTTTGGGTTATTGGAGAGATGGGCAAGGTAGACAGAGAAAAAAAGAGTCACAGGAGCAATTGTTATGGAGAAGACATCACAGTAGTAGCATATGACAACTTGGTGCCCTAATTAATAGCAGGCCAACTCTAGAGGAGATGCAATAGCCTCATATAGAGAACAGGAGGCCAGAGATCAAATGATACACTAGCACAGCCCTCAATGTCACAATATCTCAAGAAGCTAAGAAAGGAAAGAACACATTGACACCTTCAAGCATGTAATTTTCTCTACTCAAAACACCAATATGACCCTATTAATCCAAATCAAACCAACAACTTGTGACATTTTTCTCATTTGAAAGCTTAATATTTAAGCAGGCAACTTAATTTTTGACCCTGAATTCAAAAATTAAGAACTTAACCCTGCAGGGTTCAAGAACTCTGGGTCCTTTGAGGCAGGAAACGCAAGGCAGAATAGATTGCGATTCATTAGTCACCTCGCTACATCATGAATTCTCCCAGGGTGGCTGATCAAACCTAATTTCTCCTGCTAGACTCACCGCCAGGAAGAAAGGCCTGTGGACTCAGGAACTGCCCCGTGTGCTAGCGCTGATTCAGTTCTCCATTTTTCATTTCTCTTAATTCTATATAATGTTGATCTCTCTTTCAGATAAACACTTAATTCCTACTATGTGTTAGAGGGCTCCCAGGTGCCTCAGCGGTACAGAATGCACCTGCCAATGCAGGAGACGCAGGTACAATAGCTGGGTCGGGAAGATCACCTGGAGGAGAAAATGGCAACCCACTCCAGTATTTTTGCCTGGAGGGCTACAGTCCGCAGGATCCCAAAAAGTCACAAACGACTAAGCATGTGTTAGACACTACCTGATTTCTGTAGATAAAGTAAACGCTGGGTTTGTTCAGTCACACATTCTTACTAAGTCTTCCTGGCATGCCTTTGAGACTATGAAGACAAACTTCATAAATCCATTTACATCTCAGTACTCTAGTGCTGAACTCATTAACCGAACGCCCCTATGAAAGAAAATAACTAGTCATAGACCATACCAATCACACCATTTGTACAGCAATATCCATAAATATATCAAGAAATGATACACTGTCAACTTTTAATTATCCACACTAATGAAGGGGAACAGTGGTGTGGTTAATCCAAAAAAGTTTACAATCCAGTAATAATTTCTATTAGGATTTGGAATTCATTATGCGACTTTCTTCCCAGAAGATTTGCCTTCTGATTATGTTTTCCATGATAAATATTCAAGTGAGAAACTTAATTTCTATCTTAGAGTTTTACAATTTGTAAGCTTCAGCCTCCATGCCAGGCTTATAAAACTAAGACAAAATGCCTTTCATTCAAGTTTATACTACCACAACTTCAGATAATCCCATCCTGAACTTTCCATGAATGATGAGTTTTCATGAGGTTCCTAATGTCATGCTTTCCCAAGAAATATATGCACAAGGATTCCACTCATAACTTTTGAGCTCTTCTCTCATAATTTTTTTCCCTCTCTCATTCTTTTAACTCATCCTTCTTAGTCTGTTTAGGGACTGGGTCACAATAAACATTTCTTTCTCACTGTTCTGAAGCCTGTCGAGTCCAGGATCAAGGCACCAGCACGGTCACATTTATTTTGATGAGGGCTGTTTTCCTGGTTCACAGCTGGTACCGTCCAGCTGTCCTCACTTGGTGGAAGCGACTAGTGATTTCTGTGGGGTCTCTTTCATAAGGCACTAATTCCATTCAAGAGGGCTCCACCACCATCTTTAGGGGATTAGGATTTCAACATATGAAATGGCAACCCCCTCCAGTACTCTTGCCTGGAAAACCCCATGGACAGAGGAGCCTGGTGGGCGACAGTCCATAGACTCACAAAGAGTTGGGTACGACCGAGCATACATAAAGAATTATATGAATTTGGAGAGGACACAAACATTCAGGCCATAGAATCATCTTGTTCAACTGTGTATTACTCATCCACATATTGATTCAAACCTTTGAGTCCCTATATTAGTCCATCATCCCTGTAATAATACTTAGTGACAAGCTACCTCAAAGCCCAACGACTTAAAGCAAGGATACTTATTACTTGCACACAGATCCTCAAACTAGCTGAAGTCAGATCAAGCTCTAGACCTTGTTCAATTCTGCTCCTTGCATGCCCCCAGCTGCCCCCAGTTCAACCAGCAGCTCCAGTGGAACACAGGAGCACAGGAAGACAAGACAAGTACCCAGGCGCATTTAAAACCTCTGTTTACATCATGTCTGCTCACAATGCACTGGCTAAGGAAGTCATACTGCCAAGTTCAAAATCAATGAGGCAAAAAAGCTGTATAACACCCCCCACTGCAGAAGGAAAGAATGAAGGCAAATTTTTGCTCAAAAACATTCCAATCTATCATTTAAAGTGTATTAAACTCTCCAGTAGACTCTGGAAATATCAGAATGAATAAGCCATGACTTCTGTCCTCAAGGAACTCACATTTTAGGGGGAAAAAGTACTAAAAAGACAATATTAAAACTGCTAAGTAAAGACCCATCTGAAATACTACGTGGGAAGGGGGAACTGGATGAAGGAGTCCAGGGCTTCCTGAGTTGAGGGAACCAGCAAAGGCTTCACATCTGAGTGCCTGAGATGATATTTGAAGATAAAAATGAGTTTCCAGGGGAAAAGATAAAGATGCACGAGAGTAAATATTGTCTTCAGTAAATGATGGATCACACGTTATGACTAGAACCCAGTATATGTGAGGGTAGCTGAGGACAAAATCAGTCCTATAAGCTAATAAGTTCAGCTTACGAAAGCCCTTATATTGATAAGTTCCTATTTGGCAATGAGGAGATAGATAGACATCAGAGGAGCAAGAGATAGCCCAGATATCATCAGAACTTGATTTTGAGAAGACACCCAGCGGCAGGGTGGAGGCGACACCGGAGGGATGCTGGGGAGAGGAGAGGGGGGAGGGTCAGTTCAGGGGCTATGGCAGGAGTTCAGGCGGACCAACCCTGACCTGAGCCAGGACAGCACCAGAAGCAAGGAAGGAGAGAGAGACAAATCGGAAAACATTTTGGATGTAAAATCAGAACCTGATTAGATGAGAGACAGGGAGAAGATGAAGGGGGTGGGAATTATGATTTCCCAAACTCATGCAACTAGTTGAAAGGTTAAGCCATTTCTCCTTTCTGCTTTCCAGAGTACCCTGCAGTACGGCTCCTCCTTTCCACATCCGCTCAGGAGACAAAGAAGTCTGCCTCTCAGCCTAATTAAAAGTCCTAGGGCAGCAGAAGAGAAGAGGGGTTTAGGCAGAGGAAGCGTCGTTTGATGAGAAAAGATTGATATATCCCTTTCCATAATCAGTGGAACACAGGTGAGTAGATGGAGCAGGTTCTTTATTGAGTGCCTTTAATCACCTAACTCAAATCAATACCCCTTGAGAGGCACATAAATTAATTCTCCAAACAAATAGCTAATGCCTGTGGAGAGATGGCCACGGTGTTTATACACTCCAGGTCCCCTGTGATGGGCAGTAATAAAAGAAAGACAGCTATGAACCCAGAGGCAGAACCTGTGCTTGGAAGTGCACAGCGTCAGAGAGCAAAAACTCCTGACCGTACTGACACTTCATCTGAGCTGACGCCGGTGGACAGTTACCCATAGATGATGCAGCCCTCCACTGGCCTTGAGCACTCAGATGCTGGAGAGAATGGCTCTTCTATTTCTCCACTGAGCCCTTCCCATCTTTCCACACCCACTAGGTTGGAAGGAGAGGTAGTGAGAGGGAGGAGCTTAATGTATCTCCTAGAACTCCAAGCTCCCAACACAGCCTAGTGGAAAAGACCAGAGAAGGACTGTGCTTCAGGGTCGATTTACCAGCCATGGAATGCTGGACAAGTCTCTTCACCTCTGACTCCCTGTTAATGAAAGTCAATACCTACTTTTCCAATTACAGTGATGCTAGGATAAGATGATCCCACAGGTCTACACCCTCAGATACACTGAAAAGTGTTAGAATATTTTCTCCGTCGTCTCATATATTCCTTTGCTAAACTGGGGCTGATTTACTTAAAGAATTGTCACACAAGATTGCTTACAAAACTTCCCCAAGTAGAAATTCTGCAGAGACAACATATGGCTTGTATAATACAAACTAGCATGATATTGTTTCCCATCTTCAATCTTTCTCCTGCTACTTCCTCTGATGGGAAGAGCCAGAACAAAATTCTAAAGCTCAGCCATGTGTGCCGAGAGCAAGGCCAAGGGTTAATGCAAGCCTTTCTAAATGATCCTAGTTGTTGTGCTAAATAATGGTAGCCATTATCAGTATTAATAATAAAGGCTATTCCACCAAACTGGTGTGTGTGTGTCTTGCTTAAACGTGAGGCAAAGAGGTCAAGGCATGAAAGATGAGACTGGATTTCTCTTTTCAGAGTGACCTCAGGGCAATTTCTAAGAGGTTCAACCAACACAGGAAATAGGCACACAGCTTCTTCCTGATCTGACATCATTTCTGCAGCCTACAATAATCCCCTGGATTGAGAATTAACATGCAAATCCCCCAGTTACATGGCCAAGAATTTTACAGGTCTCACTGGCAGTGGTGTATGATTTCTCAGGTCTCTGTCTTCCTCAACAGAGGACTCTGGGAACCTCAAGTTCAGGATTGTCACTGAAACCATTAGTGTCACCAAATTAACCAGCCCTCAGAATTAGCCGAGAGAAAGTGTATATTGATCTGATTTAGCGATGTGAGAACAGAAGCAGTTACTTTATGATTAACCTTTTCAGAGTCTTCTTAGGCTACTCATATTTCTCAGCCGGTAGAAAGATTACTGAGGAATCATTAAAACGTCTCTAGAACCACCGAGTCTTTGTGCCATTATTTCCCTTAAAATAAGCAAATGACTTATACCTTCAACTTGTAAGCCTCGTTTAGGTTATTTAAGGCAACGATCCGGAGACACAGAAATGTGAAATAATGGTCCCTGGCCTTGAGGGAACCCAGCATTTGATAGATAAAATTGTTATCCTTTTCATTCATGCTGAAGTTAACAGAGTGCCTTTCATATAATTTCATTAAAATGTTCACCACTATCAGAGCTTTATCCCTGATTTATATATTAGGACAAAGACAAGGAACACAGCTGCCAAGAGTCTCCAAGTATTAAGAACCCAGACGAAGGAGCCATCAGTTCTGTAAAGATGGAGTGGAAGTATGAGAGATCAGGAAAACCTATGAGCGTGATGAGGTTCTGGGTGTTGAAGGGCCAGCAAAAGTTGGATGCATCATCCAAGTACTGTATAAAATATCTACTATGAACCAAGCATTATGCTTGAGACTGAGACATACAAACACAAGGCAGATGCCATCCCTGCCCTCCAGCAACCTACATTCCAGTAGAAGACAAGACCTGTCTCAAAGACAAGGTCACCTCAAACTCCACCTGTGATCTATGGGTAAAGCACAGCTTAAATCCCCAGTGGGCATTGTACACCTCCACCCTAACCACCAGTTCTTCTCCATCCATTAAACACATTAGTAACCAAAAAGGAATGGCCAATAAGTCATCTTAAATTTATTACCATCAGCCTAGATCTGAAATCTAGGTTGATGAAAAGAAAGGAAGGCAGAAATGTGGCCCACACGCTGGGAGTCAGGAACCGTCCACAGCAACTATGTGCCTAGGCAGTCCTGGGCTCCAGGGATCATGGGCTAAAAGAGAAGACAGCAGAAGAACCATCTTAGAGACAGGCACTTGTATCCAGTATTTATGGATCTGCCCAAGATCGCGGCCTTGTTCTGGAGAGGACAAGAGGCCCCTGAGATGCGCCGGTTTGGGGGAAGGGGAATGATAAACAGAGGCAGCAGAGCACATGTTGGAGCACCAAACTTTCACTGGTTTAGATCTCAACTCCAACGAGGGTTTGGATGACCTTGGACAAGTTATTTCATCTCTCTAAGTTTTCTCTTCTGTAAAATAAGTATGCTTAATAATACCGCCTACTTCAAAGAGTGCTGTTAAAGATTAAAAGATTTCATTTAAAAATTCCAAGCACTTACAATAATGCCTGGCACAAAATAAGCACCATTTAAGTGTCAGATGCTTTTATATGTCAAGGCTGAGGGTTAGAGGGACTCAGTCACTCTGACCTCCTTGAAAAGCATGTCATATAATCAATTAAATTCCTTATATTTGACTCTTCAAATAATTACTTCCAATACATAATTCAAATGATCACTCCAAAGCCAGTTACTCCTCTCCTTCAAGCCTGCTAAAGCCTAACACCCTAGGAAATATGACAGCTTCCTGGTGGGCATGGTAATTTTTAGCAGTATTGTCTGATATTGACTCATGATTTGCTCTGAAACCTTCCATGACCATATGCACCCAGACACACACATTTACACACACACACACACACACAGCAATATAGTGTAAGGTCTTTTGTGTCTGATAAACCCAGGTTCAAATCCCCTACCATTTGTAAGTGTGTGATAATGGACAAATTGTTGAATTTGCTAGCCTCATTCTCATCTTAAAATGGGAGCAATAAAACCCATTTTAAATAAAACGAGTTCCTGTCTATCAGCATGTAGTCAGGGCCTGTGACAAGGAAACATTCTATAAATGGCAGCTAAAAAGCACCCATAGAGCATTACTCATTTGGAAAGGGGTCTCATAGAAATGATGCAATTTTTCTTTACAATGAGGTTATCGATTCCCTTTAAGGAGACTCTCAGCAGGATAAATGACCCTTCATTATTTCCACGGCAGACTTCTGGCATTTGGGGGTTCCAAACAAATCTGATTTACCACATCTGTGAGTCGCAAAGGTCGATAGACATTTCTTTGTAATGGCAGAAAATTATCACATCGATAAAAATTGACCATTGTTCACATACAGAATTTCTCCAAAGAGCATTGTCTGGGGCCTTCTGGAATGCAGAAGGCAAGGTTGATTAGGATCCACCATCTTTATCCAGAGGATTCTTTTTTTTTTTTTTTTTAATAAATTTATTTATTTTAGTTGGGGGCTAATTATTTTACAATATTGTGGTGGTTTTTGCCATACATTGACATGAATCAGCCATGGGTTTACATGTGTTTCTCATCCTGAACCCCCCTCCCACCTCCTTCCCCATCCCATCCCTCCGGGTCATCCCACTGCCCCAGCTCTGAGCATTTGTCTCATGCATCGAACCTGGAATGGTGTTCTGTTTCACATATGATAATATACATGTTTCAATGCTATTCTCTCAGAACATCCCACCCTCACCTTCTCCCTCAGAGTCCATAAGACTGTTCTATGCATCTGTGTCTCTTATTCTGTCTCGCATATAGGGTTATCATTACCATCTTTCAAATTCCATATATATGCATTAGTATACTGCATTGGTGTTTTTCTTTCTGGCTTACTTCACTCTGTATAATGGGCTCCAGTTTCATCCATCTCAATACAACTGATTGAAATGTATTCTTTTTAATGGCTGAGTAATATTCCATTGTGTATATGTACCACAGCTTCCTTATCCATTCGTCTGCTGATGGACATCTAGGTTGCTTCCATGCCCTGGCTATTATAAACAGTGCTATGACGAACATTGGGGTACACGTGTCTCTTTCAATATAAGGGCAAACCAAACCAGGCACAGTCACAAAATAAACCAGAGTGTAGAAAAGAACAAATGATTCCCTGCCTCTAGAAAATCATCAACCCTCAACACTGTTTCTGCAGGGATCCCTTAAGAGCCATACTTAATTACATCACTTTCTCTTTAAGATCCTTCAGTGGCGCCCCACTTCCCATAAGCTAAAATCCACCCTAACTCACTGCTCCTCTTCAGCCTCATCCTTTGCCATTCTCCCCGACTATATCCACAACCTATACTCCAGTCCCACCAATTCTCACTGTGACTTCATCAAATCCCTCCTTAGACTCATGAAGTTTACATGTCACCTCTTTGAGTCAATAATGTTATTGCCAGCCATTCTGACTGTGATTCAACAGACTCTGTGATGATTTATTATTTTGTTCACCTTTCAGTCATGCCAGATCAACAAGACTCTTATACTGCCCAATGCTTCCATGTCCTTTCTTAAGTCATAAACAATTTCCCATCAACTCTGATACAGGGCTTATTATTTAACTTTACTAGAACTAACACCCAAAAAAGATGTCCTTTTCATTATAGGGGACTGGAACGCAAAAGTAGGAAGTCAAGAGATACCTGGAGTAACAGGCAAGTTTGCCCTTGGAGTACAAAATGAAGCAGGGGAAAGGCTAAGAGAGTTTTGCCAAGAGAATGCACTGGTCATAGCAAACACCCTCTTCCAACAACACAAGAGAACACTCTACACACAGACATCACCAGATGGTCAACATCAAAATCAGAGTGATTATATTCTTTGCAGCCAAAGACAAAGAAGCTCTATACATTCAGCGAAAACAAAACCAGGAGCTGACTGTGGCTCAGATCATGAACTCCTTATTGCCAAATTCAGGCTTAAATTGAAGAAAGTAGGGAAAACCACTAGACCATTCAGGTATGATTTAAATCAAATCCCTTATGATTATACAGTGGAAGTGAGAAATAGATTCAAGGGATTACATCTAATAAACAGAGTGCCTGAAGAACTATGGACGGAGGTTCATGACATTGTACAGGAGACAGTGATCAAGACCATCCCCAAGAAAAAGAAATGCAAAAAAGCAAAATGGTTGTCTGAGGAGGCCTTACAAATAGCTGAGAAAAGAAGGGAAGCAAAAGGCAAAGGAGAAAAGGAAAGATATACCCATTTAAATGCAGAGTTCCAAAGAATAACAAGGAGAGATAAGAAAGCCTTCCTGAGTGACCAATGCAAAGAAATAGAGGAAAGCAATAGAATGGGAAAGACTAGAGATCTCTTCAAGAAAATTAGAGATACCAAGGGAATATTTCATGCAAAGATGGGTTCAATAAAGGACAGAAATGATATGGACCTCACAGAAGCAGAAGACATTAAGAAGAGGTGGCAAGAATACACAAAAGAACTATTCAAAAAAGATCTTCATGACCCAGATAACCATGATGGTGTGATCACTCACCTAGAACCAGACATCCTGGAATGTGAAGTCAAGTGGACCTTGGGAAGCATCCCTACGAACAAAGCTACTGGAGGTGATGGAATTCCAGTTGAGCTATTTCAAATCCTCAAAGATGATGCTGTGAAAGTGCTGCACTCGATATGCCAACAAATTTGGAAAACTCAGCAGTGGCCACAGGACTGGAAAAAGTCAGTTTTCATTCCAATCCCAAAGAAAGGCAATGCCAAAGAATGCTCTAACTACCACACAGTTGCACTCATCTCACACACTAGCAAAGTAATGCTCAAAATTCTCTAAGTCAGGCTACAATAGTATGTGAACCATGAACTTCCAGATGTTCAAGTTGGATTTAGAAAAAGCAGAGGAACCAGAGATCAAATTGCCAACATCCACTGGATCATCGAAAAAGCAAGAGAGTTCCAGAAAAACATCTACTTCTGCTTTATTGACTATGCCAAAGCCTTTGACTGTGTAGATCACAACAAATTGTGGAAAATTCTCAAACAGACAGGAATACCAGACCACCTGAGCTGCCTCTTGAGAAATCTGTACGCAGGTCAGGAAGCAACAGTTAGAACTGGACATGGAACAATGGACTGGTTCCAAATCAGGAAAGGAGTATATCAAGGCTGTATATTGTCACCCTTCTTATTTAACTTATATGCAGAGTACATTAAGTGAAATGCCAGGCTGGATGAAGCACAAGCTGGAATCAAGATTGCCAGGATAAATATCAATAACCTCAGATATGCAGATAACTCCACCCTTATGACAGAAAGTAAAGAGGAACTAAAGAGCCTCTTAATGAAAGTGAAAGAGGAGAGTAAAAAAGCTGGCCTAAAACTCAAGATTTAAAGATCATGGCATCCGGTCCCATCAGTTCAGTTCAGTTGCTCAGTTGTGTCCAACTCTTTGCGACCCCATGAACCGCAGCACGCCAGGCCTCCCTGTCCATCACCAACTCCCTGAGTCCACCCAAACCCATGTCCATCGAGTCGGTGATGCCATCCAGCCATCTCATCCTCTGTCATCCCCTTCTCCTCCTGCCCTCAATCTTTCCCAGCATCAGGGTCTTTTCAAATGAGTCAGCTCTTCGCATCAGGTGGCCAAAGTATTAGAGTTTCAGCTTTAACATCAGTCCTTCCAATGAACACCCAGGACTGATCTCCTTTAGGATGGACTGGTTGGATCTCCTTCCAGTCCAAGGGACTCTCAAGAGTCCTCTCCAATACCACAGTTCAAAAGCATCAATTCTTCTGTGCTCAGCTTTCTTTATAGTCCAGCTCTCACATCCATACATGACCACTGGAAAAACCATAGCCTTGACTAGACAGACCTTTGTTGGCAAAGTAACATCTCTGCTTTTTAATATGCTGTCTAGGTTGATCATAACTTTCCTTCCAAGGACTAAGCGTCTTTTAATTTCATGGCTGCAGTCATCATCTGCAGTGATTTTGGAGCCCAGAAAAATAAAGTCAGCCACTGTTTCCACTGTTTCCCCATCTATCTGCCATGAAGTGATGGGACCAGATGCCATGATCTTGGTTTTCTGAATGTTGAGCTTTAAGCCAACTTTTTCACTCTCCTCTTTCACTTTCATCAAGAGGCTCTTTAGTTCTTCTTCACTTTCTGCCATAAGGGTGGTGTCATCTGCATATCTGAGGTTATTGATATTTGTCCCGGCAATCTTGAT
Organism: Okapia johnstoni; assembly: GCA_024291935.2. Taxonomy (NCBI): domain Eukaryota; kingdom Metazoa; phylum Chordata; class Mammalia; order Artiodactyla; family Giraffidae; genus Okapia; species Okapia johnstoni. The sequence goes on along the minus strand of CM044325.1, from coordinate 7,504,237 downwards.
TCCAGCTTGTGCTTCCTCCGGCCCAGCGTTTCTCATCACTCCTTTGCAAATAAATGGAGAAACAATGGAAACAGTGACAGACTTTATTTTCTTGAGTTCCAAAATCACTGCAGATGGTGACTGCAGCCTTGAAACTAAAAGACACTTGCTCCTTGGAAGAAAACCTACAACCAACCTAGACAGCATATTAAAAAGCAGAGACATTACTTTGCCAACAAATGTCTGTCTAGTCAAAGCTATGGTTTTTCCATTAGTCATGTATGGATGTGAGAGCTGGACTATAAAGAAAGCTTAGCACAGAAGAATTGATGCTTTTGAACTGTGGTATTGGAGACGACTCTTGAGAGTCCCTTGGACTGCAAGGAGATCCAACCAGTCCATTCAAAAGGAAATCAGTCCTGAATATTCATTGGAAGGACTGATGCTAAAGCTGAAACTCTAATACTTCGGCCACCTGATGCAAAGAACTGACTCATTTGAAAAGACCCTGATGTTGGGAAAGATTGAAGGTGGTAGGAAAAGGGGACGACAGAGGATGAGATGGTTGGATGGCATCACCACCTCAATGGACATGATTCTGAGTAAGCTCCAGGAGTTAGTGATGGACAGAGAAGTCTGGCGTGCTGCAGTCCATGGGGTCACAAAGAGTCGGACACGACTGAGCAACTGAACAGAGAACATCAAGCTCTGCATTTGAGAATGTCTGCAGTGTCTGAGCTCAGTCATTCAAACTGTCCTTATATTTCAACTCACTTTGAAAGCAGCACACCAACCAAGGGCAGCTAAGCACAAGCAGAATCCTAACCAAGATGAAAGGAGTGATCTGGTTGGTCAGCTCCAGTATTGTAAGAAGAGATCCCTCCGGCTATAGGGTTTTTGCGTTGTACCATTTCTTGGCATATCAGAGAGGCAACCTGGGACAGTGTTAGCAGTGTGAGCTCAGAATACAAACTTTCTGTGTGTGAGTCCAGCTCTGCCACTTAGGAGACATGTGACCTGGGGCACATTATTTCATTTCTTTGTGCCTCAATTTTTTCCTTTGTAAAATTGGTATAATAATAGGTCCCAACTTGCAAAGTTGTTGAGAAGATTAATAGGGTCAACAATTGTAGATATACACACAGAGAAGACAGCCTGGCACATAATAAACGCTGTACAAATGTTTGTTAAGTAAAATAAATACAATATTGTGTGGTTATATTGCAAATGGCAGCAAATGTTTCATGACAGTTATCAAAAGCTGAAATCTGGGAGGTTTCTTTTTAGGATAACAAAATAGATAATTTTATTAAGTGCCAGAAAAGTCCAATTTTTTTTTTTTACTAGAAATGGAAATTGGTACCACTAACCCTCATCAAATATTACTGAAAAAGGTCAGAAATCTTTATTTTCTCAGGAAGAAAAACTTACACAAAAGCTAACAGCTATGAAGTGCCAAAACCCCTGTTTTATCCAGTAACCCGCCACTCCTCTGAGACCAAGTTTCAACAGGAAAGATTAACACCACCATGGAGCACTTTTGATAATTGGGTCTTAAATGCTTCTTTCATCCCAAATGATCTCTTATTTATATGAGAATTGCTGACCACCAACCACCAACATTCAGTTCAGTTCAGTTCAGTCACTCAATCGTGTCCGACTCTTTGTGACCCCATGAATCACAGCATGCCCACCCACATTGGGAAGAAAAAAAAAACTGCAAAACTAAAGGGCATTATCACAGAATGACAATTTTTAAAGAGCTACATATTGGAATAAGGGAAAGGAGGTTACGCTTGCTACTACTAAGTCTACTACCAAGTCTGCTGCAGCTTATAAGGGCACACAAAGATATGCACAAGGCCAAAGAGCTCCCAGTCTCGCCTAGGACTTGCTGAACACTGGAGCAGCTGACAGTCCACCTGGAATGATGCAAGGGGAGGAGTCTGCAAAGCTTCCTGGTTTGAAATCTATTGTCCTAACACCTATTGTCTATGAGAAGTTGGGTAACATATTTGCTTTCTTTGAGTCACAATTTTCCCAACAGAAAAAAAAAAAATGGAAATGATACCTTACTGAGCTAGATTGGTTGATACAGACTACAGACTTTTATGGTGCCTGATACACCAAGGCACCCAATTCTCTAGCACTCCTCTTCTAGTCAACGTAAGGATTAAGTCTTTTCCAGATTCTATGGAAGGAAATTGGATCAGTTGTGTGACCCTTATCACCACATGGAAATTATATATCCAATATGCTCCACACATCCTCAAGTTTTTCCCAACACATACTGGGAAGGGTGCTTGTTGCAAGTGGTAAAAACTGACAGTTAAGAAACTGACAGTTTTAAACAGTTAAGTAAAGAAATTTATGGAAAGGGTCAATTAAGGTTCTAAGGTCCAGGACGAAAACCAGGCAGGAACCATGTTTGCTACAGACTTGACAGCAGGACTCCCTGGCAAGAATTACAAAACAGGCACAAGTCGGTGCACAGGACACACCTGCTACCACAATGAATCTGATCTTTGAATCAAGGTCCCTCACTCAAGGCTCAGTGTCCCTAGATCTAATAGCACTTGGAGCACAATATGCCTGCCACTAACAGAGAGGACATGTATGGGGGAAGGGTCTGACTTCCTTTGCTTCCGAAGGAAAAGGGGAGAGGCAGTGTCAGAAATAACCCTACTACCAACACCAGGAATTCTCCAGAAAGGAGATGGACATACTATCAGGAAGAAAGTGCTATATGCTGGACAAGCAAAAAGGACATTCACACACATTGAGAAAAAAGGAAGACAAATGACCTGTATTATTCTCCCCCAGTTTTGAAATGGGCTCCAATGTGCCTTCATCCATTCATTCAACAAATATATATTGACTATTTACAATTTCCATTCACGAAGGAGACAGTGGTCAAAGGCTCATGGATAATCCCTGCCTTCAAAAGATAAATAAAAACAAATGTCACAGTATGTAATACCTGCAAGTAAGCACATGTCAGGGATCAGGGAACCTAACCAGTCTTGAAAGAAAGATAGGCAAGATAATCTTAAATCTGAAACACAAAGTTAAAAATAAATCTACCTTTTTTCCCAACCTCTAAACTTCCGCATCTACCTTGATTGCTTTAGACAGCTGCTATCAAGTCTATCCTTTGGAAGTCTGGTCTAATTTAACCCCAGACAACCCTACCACTCTGCTAACCCAGATCAACAAGAGTTAAACTAGCTGGCTTCACCATAACAAACGAAGTGACCAGGTCCAGTCCACAGCTAAATTCTGGAGCCAGTCATCTGTGGCTCTTCTCCACTTCTTTTTCTGTCTTTGCTACAACCTCTCACATCCTAACAACCTTTCTACTAGATAACCTAAAATTCAAAACTCTCACTGTATTTGCACCCACACCTGAGATGATCCAAAAGTTCGCTGTGGGCACTCAGAAATAAAAGCATGAAAGTAAAAAAGCAACACTGGTTTATGAAATTTTTATTATACTTCATAGGGAAGGTTAACCTCCTCTTAATCAGAAATTTACAAATAAGTAACAGAAGCATAATCTAAATTCAGGCACCCACATGGAGCATCCTGCTAGATTTCTTCCACTCACCTCTCCTGATCTACTCTCTACCTTTCTCTACCCTATCCTATGCCCTGTGAGGTCAACCTGAATAAACTATATGAATAAACTCTCTCAAGGATCAACTAACAAGAGATCAGAGGGCAGCAAGGAGAGTGAGGTCAAGGTATTTCCTGCCCTACCTTTTTCTCTCTGCCTCTATCACTTTACTGAAGGTCACAGCTCCTGCCAAGCTGCCCTCTCTGGATTCTGGTAACTTCTCCCTCTACTTGCCCTCCAGTCCTAAGAGTAATGGGCTTCCCAGGTGGCTTAGTGGGTAAAGAATCCACCTGCAATGCAGGAGAGACAGGTTTGATTCTTGGGAGAGGAAGATCCCCGGGTGGGGGGCATGGAAACCCGCTCCAGTATTCTTGCCTGGAGAATCCCATGGACAGAGGAGCCTGGTGGGCTACAGCTCATAGGATCACAAAGAGTGAGACAGGACTGAAGCAACTGAGCTTTCCCCCATACATGCATAACAGTGATAAAAGATCCCCAGTCGGTGCCTCTGTGCACTTTAATACCCCTTAATGATGTCTTTAAATTAAGTGTTGTTAACTTTAGCACTCTTAACCTTAGGGCAGATCATTGGGGGAAGCTGTCCTGATGAGCAGTAGGCCCAACCTTTGCCCACTAGACGCCAGTAACACACTATTTCCCAGCTGGACAGCCAAAAATGTATTCAGACATTTCCAAATGTCCCCTAGAGGAGAGAAATCACCCCTAGTTGAGGACAATTGATCTAAACCTTCCTGCACATTTGCTAATGGTCCCATCACCAAACTTTCCTCAAATAATCCAAGTTAAGTGTACTTATCCCTTTCCTACCTAGACCCTGACAGATACAAGAACTCTGTGGGCAAAATTGGGCAAAACTACCACATTAAAGCATATTTAACCCACTGTAATGTAAATTCCACAAGGGGAGGATATTATCTATTTGTTTACTGCTATACTCTCTCCTCTACCAAAAACAGTGTTGAATCTTAGCACATACTCAATGAATATTTCTCAAATGAATGAATACAAGCTAAGGTATTGACAATAACAGCATATCTAAAGAAATACAAACATTACCACAGAAGATAAGAATATACATACAAAAAGCTAAAATGATATAGAGGCTTAGCAAGTACAACATAGATGAGATAAAGCCTTGGCCTATAGCTTCAGGTATCAGGGACCCTCTGTTAAGGCAACTCTCACTGCAGAATAGTCCCTCAATCTAGCTTATCCATGGGACTATTAGCAAGATCATCACTATTAGTAAGATTGTTTCTTCATACTTGAATTCCAAATTTATGGAGGCAACCTACAACAGCAATGCAGTCAGAGCTGAGATACAGCCTGCTCAGTTCATCACTGTATACCCCCTGCCTTGCTCAGTGTTTAATGTGTATATTTGTCAAAGTGAGTGACTCAGTAGAAGAACCACTTGATTATTATGTGGCTTCCAAATGAATTAGCCCTAGGGGAAAAGAAAGATCTGGTTTTATCAACATCATGGACATCAAAAATATGGTTTATAATATTTACTAGTAAACTAAAATTATATATTCTCCTGTCTCATATGCCTTTTAATTATACTGACCATCCTCACAGAGGTTGATTACTCCTGACTCAAAGAAAAGTCAGATCAGAAAAGCAGATGATTCACTTTGTTGTACAGCAAAAAAAAAGGACACAGCAGTAAAAACCAACTATAAAAATTTTAGAAAAAAAAAAGGCAGATTCTGGGATGTGGAAACAAAGTTCAGAGTAAAACCATATGAGTTCTTCTATTGCACGTAGTAGCAAAAGGCAAACAAAAACAAGACAACTTCTCTACATGGCCAATTAATGCCTAAAGATTTAAATAACAGTATAAATGTATCAAGTGAATACACTCTGCACTTTAAATTTACACAGTGTTATAGAAAGGCAATGCCAAAGAATGCTCAAACTACCGCACAATTGCACTCATCTCACATGCTAGTAAAGTAATGCTCAAAATTCTCCAAGCCAGGCTTCAGTAATACGTGAACTGTGAACTTCCAGATGTTTAAGCTGGTTTTAGAAAAGGCAGAGGAACCAGAGATCAAATTGCCAATATCCGCTGGATCATCGAAAAAGCAAGAGAGTTCCAGAAAAACATCTATTTCTGCTTTATTGACTAGGCCAAAGCCTTTGACTGTGTGGATCACAATAAACTGTGTAAAATTCTGAAAGAGATGGGACTACCAGACCATCTGACCTGTCTCTTGAGAAACCTGTATGCAGGTCAGGAAGCAACAGTTAGAAGTGGACATGGAACAACAGGCTGGTTCCAAATAGGAAAAGGAGTACGTCAAGGCTGTACATTGTCACCCTGCTTATTTAACTTATATGCAGAGTACATCATGAGAAACACTGGGCTGGAAGAAACACAAGCTGGAATCAAGATTGCCGGGAGAAATATCAATAACCTCAGATATGCGGATGACACCACCCTTATGGCAGAAAGTGAAGAAGAACTAAAGAGCCTCTTGATGAAAGTGAAAGAGGAGAGTGAAAAAGTTGGCTTAAAGCTCAACGTTTAGAAAACTAAGATCATGGCATCTGGTCCCATCACTTCATGGCAAATAGATGGGGAAACAGTGGAAACAGTGTCAGACTTTATTTTTCTGGGCTCCAGAATCACTGCTGATGGTGATTGCAGCCATGAAATTAAAAGACGCTTACTCCTTGGAAGGAAGGTTATGGCCAACCTAGATAGCATATTTAAAAGCAGAGACATTACTTTGCCAACAAAAGTCCGTCTAGTCAAGGCTATGTTTTTTCCAGTGGTCATGTATGGATGTGAGAGGTGGACGGTGAAGAAAGCTGAGTGCCACAGAATTGATGCTTTTGAACTGTGGTGTTGGAGAAGACTCTTGCGAGTCCCTTGGACTGCAGGAGATCCAATCAATCCATCCTAAAAGAGATCAATCCTGGGTGTTCATTGGAAGGTCTGATGTTGAAGCTGAAACTCCAATACTTTGGCCACGTCATGTGAAGGGTTGACTCATTGGAAAAGACCCTAATGCTGGGAAGGATTGGGGGTGGGAGGAGAAGGGGACAACGGAGGATGAGATGGTTGGATGGCATCACCGACTCGATGGACATGGGTTTGGGTAGACTCCAGGAGTTGGTGATGGACAGAGAGGCCTGGCGTGCTGCAATTCATGGGGTCGCAAAGAGTCGGACACGACTGAGCGACTGAACTGAACTGAACTGAACTGATAGTGGTAGTAGTGGTTTAGTCGCTCAGTTGTGTCTGAATGTTTTGTGACCCCATAGACTATAGCCTGCCAGGCTCCTCTGTCCATGGGATTTCCCAGGCAAAAATACTGGAGTGGGTTGCCATTTCTTCCTCCAGGGGATCTTCCTGACTTAGGACTCCAACCCGCTTCTCCTGCATTGCAGGCAGATTCTTTACCACTGAGCCACCAGAGGTTCCCTACACAATGTTATAAGTCAATTACATCTCAATTTTTTTAAGATTTAAACATTAGAAATTGACTCCTTTAACACATACGTTTTGTCCCCTATTTTAGAAGTGCATGTATTTGCTCTCTATTGCTGCATAACAAATTATTCCCAAAATTTAGAGGCTAAGACAACACATATTTATTATCCCAGAGTTTATACGGATCAGCAATCTGGACACAGCATATCTTGTCCTCCACTTCAGAGTCTCTCATAGGCTGTAATCAGTGCCCACTGAGTTGTGATAATCTCAAAGTTCAACTAGAGAAGGACCAGCTTTCAAAATCACTTACAGGGCAGTTGGCGGGATTCAGTTCCTCAAGGACTATTGGCCAGAGGCCACCCTCAATTTCTTGCCATGTGGCTTTCTCCAGCATGGCAGTTTGCTTCACTGAAGCAAGCAAGAGGAAAGGCGAGAGAGCGCCTGCCAGCAAGACGAAAGCCACAATCTTCTGTAACCTAATGACAGAAATGACATCTCATCACCAGATTCTATGGGCTAAAACAAGTCACTATATCCAGCCCACACTTAAGGAAAGGAGAATAAAGAAGCAAATGAAAACCAGCAAGTGGGGATCATTGGAGTCATCTTAGAAACCTGCCTAACACAACGCAAATTAGCAAAAGGAAAAAGACTCTTTTCACAGGTTCAGTGGAATCTGTGGAGCTCATAGAGAAATGAAGTTTGAGGCCTTTGGATGACTTGGTTGGAACATGAGGATAAAGCGGAACCTCAGTAAAGTGCTAGGGGCAAGGAAGTGGCATTTTGTCAAATCCAGTGTCACCTAGGATACTGAAGGAAAGGCATTCAGAACCTCAAAACTGCAGAGGAATGAGGGAACCAGTATGCCCCCATCCTCACTCTACTACTCGGAGAAGGCAATGGCACCCCACTCCAGTACTCTTGCCTGGAAAATCACACGGATGGAGGAGCCTGGTGGGCTGCAGTCCGAGGGGTCCCTAAGAGTTAGACACGACTGAGCGACTTCACTTTCACTTTTCCCTTTCATGCACTGGAGAAGGAAATGGCAACACACTCCAGTGTTCTTGCCTGGAGAATCCCAGGGACAGCAGAGCCTGGTGGGCTGCCGTCTATGGGGTCGCACAGAGTCAGACACGACTGAAGCAACTTAGCAGCAGCAGCAGCACTCTACTACTGCGTGCATGCGTGCTAAGTCATGCAAACGCTGGGCTGGAGGAAGCACAAGCTGGAATCAAGATTGCCGGGAGAAATATCAATAACCTCAGATATGCAGATGACACCACCCTTATGGCAGAAAGTGAAGAACTAAGGAGCCTCTTGATGAAAGTGAAAGAGGAGAGTGGAAAAGTTGGCTTAAAGCTCACCATTCAGAAAACTAAAATCATGGCATTTGGTCCCATCACTTCATGGCAGATAGATGGGGAAACAGTGGAAACAGTGGCTGACTTTATTTTTCTGGGCTCCAAAATCACTGCAGATGGTGACTGCAGCCATGAAATTAAAAGATGCTTAGTCCTTGGAAGGAAAGTTATGACCAACCTAGACAGCATATTAAAAAGCAGAGACATTACTTTGCCAACAAAGGTCTGTCTAGTCAAGGCTATAGTTTTTCCAGTGGTCATGTACGGATGTGAGAGTTGGACTATAAAGAAAGCTGAGCGCTGGAGAATTGATGTTTTTGAACTGTGGTTTTGGAGAAGACTCTTGAGAGTCCCTTGGCCTGCAAGGAGATCCAATCAGTCCATCCTAAAGGAGATCAGTCCTGAATATTCATTGGAAGGACTGATGCTGAAGCTGAAGCTCCAATACTTTGGCCACCTGATGGGAAGAGCTGACTCACTGGAAAAGACCCTGATGCTGGGAAAGATTGAAGGCGGGAGAAGAAGGGGACGACAGAGGATGAGATGTTTGGATGGCATCACCAACTCAATGCACATGGGTTTGTGTGGAATCTGGGAGTTGGTGATGGACAGGGAGGCCTGGAGTGCTGCGGTTCATGGGGTCACAGAGTCGGACACAACTGAGCGACTGAACTGAACTGAAGTGAGTGCCACTTGGGAAGCCCCACTTTACTGTTACAAGCTAGATATTATTATGTGTTCTGATGTCACATAGCTAGTTAATAACTGTTCTAATCAACACAGACATCAGAATCAGACAGAAATGGGCTGAAGTCTGATCGGGGTGTACCACCACTTATTTGCCATATGACTACTTGAAAGTAACCTGTTCGTGTTTTTACTGCTGTATCCTGATTGCCCAGCAGGTGCTTAGTCAATGTTTCAAGGAATTAATCAACCTCAGCTCGCTCTGTAAGATGGGCTTGATAACGGCACCTACTTCTAACGCTGCTTGGAGAACTACATAAGATTATCCAAACAGCATAGTGCCCAACTCCTGGTAGGGGGTCAAAAAATGATAGTTTTTATTATTATGTTACTTGTCCCATTTCAATCTTAACCTCAAACACCATCTCCAGTCGAAACACAATGCTACCTTTACATTATGTTACTTGTCCCATTCCAATCTTAACCTCAAACACCAGCTCCAGTCGAAACACAGTGTTACCTTTAGGATACCATAAACCTCCTGCTTTCCAGTGTCCACCTTCCCAGTCTCTTCCTGGTGAAACCCTCCCATCAAGGGTTAATTTCCAGTTCACTGAGGCAGATATTGTCTGCTCCAGAAAAACTGTTTCACGTGATTCTGCACAGACACTGCACCTCTCCAAATCCTCTGCTCCAGGAAAACTGGGCCACACCCATTCCCATAAAGACACTTTACAGTCCCCCCCCTCTTCCACACCAGGAGAACTAGACTCCACTCCTTCCCATACACAGCACATGGCTCCCGCATCCTCTGCACCAGGAAGACTGGACTCTACCTTTTCTTTCATGGGCATCATCTGGTTCCACATTCTCTGCTCCAGGACACTGGGCCCCACCTCTGCCCACAGGAACACTGCGGTGCTATTCTCTGTGCCAAGAAAACAGAGGCCCATCCTTCCAGCATGGACACCACATGGCTCCCGTACCCTCAGCTCTAGGAAAACTAGACACCAGCTTTCTGTACATGGACACTATATGGTTCCTACACTGGCATCACTGCAGACATGTGTCCTTGTCTGGTTATATAGAGACAAACCAACCTGGATTCAACTCTTAGGAAGTCCCTTATCATCTCTGAGCTTTGGCAATAGCTGCACAGTGTCATTCTTGGCAAATGACCCAACGAAACACGATGAACAATTAGAGTGTCCTTGGAGGAAGCCAGCAGAGATGGCTGCCCTGCTTCACTGTACCTTGCCACAGGCTGGACAGGAGCTTCACCTCCAGAATAACACTGCCATCTTTTTGCTTTATTTGGCCTTATTGTTTCTCCATTTGGGAGCCAAATTATAGCCTCATAAAACAGCAGGAGTGCCAGAGAAATTGCTTAAATACAGTAACTATTAAAACCTCAAACTGCTGTGCTAATTAAATTGCCTTATTGCAACAAATTTTGTAATACAAGGCAAGTAAAAATGCCAGTCTCTCTCTTTGGCAAGAGGAAATAAACCCTTCTAGTTATGCTCACACTTGACTCCAAGGCAGACTGCAGCCCAGGGAAAGAGTGTACTCTCAGATCAGCTGGCTGGATTTCCCTCTACTCCAGGGAGGCTTCTACTCAGTCAGTGACAGTTACTCAGGGCTGGTGGATGACAACAGAAAAACAACTGCCACTGAGTAAGGGTTCATTGCTGGCTGGATCCAAGAGTTCAACAGAGAAGCTCAGAGGGTTTTGTGCAAACAACTAGTCAGCAATAACTGAGCACCTGGCATCTGCATGTGATATATTAAGTTATTAAGCCCCCTGGTGTCAAGTCCTTGCATAAAAGAGAAAGACTGCCCACATGAAAAGGGTACACAATGTAATTCTTAGGTCAGGAAGGTTAATAATGCAGACTCTGGGGCCAGATTGCCTGATAGGCTCTCTCGTCTACCACTTACTAGCTGAATGCCCTTGAATTAGCTCTTGAGGCTAAGTACTAACTTAGCCTCTCTATGCCTCATATGTAACACAAGGCTAATACTAGTGAGTATTTAAGAAGGCTGGATGAGAATTAAATAAGTTAATACAGGAGAACAGTTTAACATGGGGTCTAGCACGTCTATTTATTTACACTAAATTTGGGGAATATTATTACAGTTACTATCAATGATCAAAATATTGATCAGGAAATCAGAATTCCAGTCTCAGCTCTTCCTCTTATCTGAGGCCATTCTGGTCTGTGTCTTTAAATTTATTAATTTGTAAACTAGAGGAATTAGAAGGGAGACTTGAATTTTCTCTAAATCTCCTTCCAGCACTAAAATATTATGACCAATTAGAGTTGGACTCAGTGAAGTGTGATATATTCAAGTGTGATATACCATGCCACAGTGCGGCATGGTACAGGACACCAAGGAGAAGATATTAATTCACGTGTCTACCTCATGGGTGCCAGGCATGGTGCTAGGCACTGACTATTTGCCTGGGTCAGTAAAAGGAGGACAGTGGGTCGAGTCTATGTACATCAAAACATAAGCCCTGGTGGGAGGGACGTTCAATTGGGAGGGAACATAGGTAAACCCATGGCTGATTCATATTGATGTTTGGTAGAAAACAACACAATACTGTAAAGCAATTATCCTTCAATTAAAAATAGATAATTAAAAAAATAATAATCCCTTGGCTATATGAACCTGGCTGTCTCCCCTCTGCCTTTCACTGACTCTCAAAGTCGAGAAAACATACACAATGCACCCATCAGAGTCAAAGCAGAGAGGCTGCATATCCAATAAGGTAATTCAACAAGGGTTTACTAAAAGGACTGTTTACAATGGGCAGGGCAGTATGTACAAGGAAACTAGAGAGGCCACTCAAATATTTCTGGGATTTGGGCTTTAGTCAGGTATGGTGACCAGAAGATCATTGCCAATGAAAAGATAGTTTGTTACTCAGAGTTCGCAAGGGGAGGGGGTGTGCTGCAACATGGAGGGTCACATGTGGAAGCCCCAGGGCCAGTCAGGAGGCAGAAGGAGCAGAAAGAAAATGTGGGTAAGAGCCTTCATTGTGATTTCCTCAAGAGAGAACAGGCAAGGCAGGGTAAGCAGGTTTGGCAGATTCAGAATTGACTGGTTTGAATAATTTGAATGGCCTCTCACTACAGAAGTGGGTCCTGGCTGTCTAGCTCCTGGTGCTGGGGTGATTTAGGGCAAGAAGGGTCGGGCCTCTCACTGCAGGAGTTCTATGTTATAAAAGAAGGCAGTGAGGGTAAGGACTCCTCATTGGTTAGTTTACTTATCAAAGGCATGCTCCAGGCAAGTCCAAGAATTCTCTCTAAGAATTAGCTGATTGAGAGAGGGGCAATCTCGTCCCCTCCTTGGATTCACTAGGCTCAAATATGTTAAAGTATCATAAATAGAGTAAATAAGAAACATGATTAATACACACTTGTTGACCTGAAGGGACAAGAAAGGAAGTGGTTACCAGAACCCCGAAACAGAGAATCACAAGGAGAGGGACCCCCTGAAAAGACCCGCAACCCAGTCAAAGATCAGTCAATCCATGGCGACCGAGCACAGACAGTCACCAGCGAGAGAAATAAACACCTAGCCCCTCTCCTCCTTTCCTCTGACTTCTTATCAGGGCTCCGCCTTGGCCAAATCCAGCTAAAAGCCAGAAGGCAAGGGAGACCATTGACATGGTCCACACTGGTCTGCCTGCCACAGACAGCAGGGTGGAGAAGGGTTGGGAGTGGAACTGGAGGGGCAAAGAGAAGACATCGGCACACATACGAAATACACCTCCAAATCAGGACTGGAACCACATCAGGAAAAAACTGAGAATGGCTTCCGATTCAGGAAGAACCTGCAAACGGCCTACCCAAAACACCTGGGTTGAAGACTGCCTAAGGTAAAGCAACCCAAGATGAAAGGAGACATTTATTCCTTCATTCCAGCCCTTAGCCTCTTCCTTCGTCTCAGCAGAAAACGTGGAACACCGTGGGAGAAGCAGACATGATTTCATCCATCTCTCGGCAGGAATCTTCCATGAGTGCATCCTTCGGGCACCTGAGGATATTTAGAAGCCTGCTGTGCAAGACTGCTGACCTCACCTCTGCTGCCAGGAAACCTGCGGCAGCCTCTTGCGCCTGAGCAATCACATCCCTGCTGTCCCCAGATGATCCAGGAGGAAGCAATGGGCCAAAGCCAATGCCTATGGTTGGAGCAGAATGAGCACCTACCAGCACAAGGAAGTATAAAGCCCAGCTCTGACCCGTAAGGACTGTTAAAAGAAGTGGCCTAGATTGGGCTTCCCTGGTGGCTCAGACAGTAAACAATCTGCCTGCCAATGCAGGAGACCTGGGTTCAATCCCTGGGCTGGGAAGATCCACTGGAGAAGGGAGTGGCAACCCACTCCAGTATTCTTGCCTGGAGAATTCCACAGACCGAGGAGCCTGGTGGGCTACTGTCCAGGAAGTTGAAAAGAGTTGGACATGACTGAGTGACTAGCACACACACTACATAAGGTAAGGGCTTCAGGTCTATGGGCAGACTAGAGTTTGAACACAAAACTCACCACCTATCATCAAATCACTTACCTTCACCCAACCTCAGGCCTTCTACGAAGTGGACAGGAATAACACCTACAATGTTGATCGAGTGCCCAGCCCGGGCCAGGAGGTGCTCGTAACAGAATAGTGAATGAAATAGTCTCCTTCTCTTTGGAACTCAGGCTCTAACAGTATATTGACAATAAATACATAAATTAACAAGAGTGTCCTAGGTTGTCAGGGAGTGAAAGTATAGAAAAGGAAGATAAACAAAGTAGATTTTAGAATGAAGAGTGGTAAGGAGTGCTGTCAGGGTTTCCAGGCAAGGGTTCTTTGAGGAGGTGGGATTTAAGCACAGACTTGAATGAAGTGAAGGAATAAATCCTGCAAACATCTGGGGAAGCAGTCTTCCAGAAAAAGAGAACTAAAGGCAAACATCCTGAGATGGGAACATGCTTGGTATTTGGGGAGTGTTGCCACAGTGAACACGGGGGAGAGTGGTAGGAAATGAAGTCAGAAAGTGAGCCATGGGCCGGGGTTTTACTTAAAGTGGGACCAGGGACAAGAACAGGGGAATGACACAATTGGACCTGTGTTTCAGGAAGGTACCGCTGGCTGCTGTGTGGGGGGTGGACATGGGGGCAAGGAAAGCTGAGACAGCACTTAGGAGCCTACTGATACAGGTAAAGCACTTAACACTATAGGTGATACAACAAATTTTCAATAAACAGGACCTTAAAACATCCACTGGAAGGCAAAGCAGCATGAAGAATTTTCATGTCTCCTCCTCCATTTCTTGTTGCTCACGTCAGGGCTGAATTCAGGGCCAAATAAAACCAGTGGTCCCATCCAATGTGATGTCTCATAATTAACATTTTATTCAACACTTGAAAGTTCTAAAATTCTACTCATCATCAGCTTCCCAAACTCCTTTTTTTAAGGCAAGATTTTTCTAAGCCTGTGGTACAGGCACTTAACATCCTGGTGGTCTATGGCATCTTTAAAAAAAAAAAAAACCTTTATTTTAAAATGGTATCAACCTAAAATGACCCTAGCTGACCAAGAAGAGATTTGAGAGTTTCAAGAGGTGTCCATCTCACTAAGTTTTAAGCAAATATCAGCCCCACATCCCAGTGCCTGGAATACACAGTAGGTAATAACCTGTTGGATGAATGAATGAATAAATAAATAATCTTAGAACAAACTGCACTGTGGCGACAAAGAGCCTAAAGAAAGATTATTAATGTGTTGCTCTGGGGCTGTTTATCTCACAATTAGTAGAGAGTCTCTTCACGATGGTTTATTTCTAGAATTCAGGAATCAAAGTGATACCACTGGCTATAAAACCAACACTTGGCTATACACCTTTTAAATGAATTTTAATTAATCATAGTTTCATGGATGGAGATAATTATCCAGCAAGAATACTAAGTACAGTAATACCTATACAAGGTCAAGGCCTAGATTATACCAGATGCTCAATAAATATCTGCCATCTTATTCAGAAAGCATATGAATAGAATTTTGTTTAAAAGGATGCTTGTGTCATTTTCCTCAGGTTCCAATAAATTCAACTCCTATTCAATTTCTGGCATGTAGAAAAGCCAGTGACTTCTGCTTCACCTGAAACCATTTTAGGAATGTGGTGGGCAAATAAAAGAAGGTTCCTTACCCATACTTTGTTCAGTGCAGTTCAGTCGCACAGTCGTGTCTGACTTTGTGACCCCATGGACTGCAGCACAACGGGCTTCCCCGTCCATCACCAACTCCCAGAGCTTACTCAAACTCATGTCCATAGGGTCGGTGACGCCATCCCACCATCTCATCCTCTGTCGTTCCCTTCTACCGCCTTCAATCTTTCCCAGCATCAGGGTCTTTTCCAATGAGTCAGCTCTTTGCATCGGTAGCCAAAGTATTGGAGTTTTAGCTTCAGCATCAGTCCTTCCAATGAATATTTAAGACTGATTTCCTTTAGGATTGACTGGTTGGTTCTCCTTGCAGTCCAAGGGACTCTCAAGTTCAGTTCAGTCGCTCAGCCGTGTCCGACTCTTTGCGACCCCATGAATCGCAGCATGCCAAGCCTCTCTGTCTCTCCAAAACCACAGTTCAAAAGCATCAATTCTTCGGTGCTCAGCTTTCTTTATAGTCCAACTCTCACATCCATACATGACTACTGGAAAAACCATAGCTTTGATGAGACTGACCTTTGTTGGCAAGGTAATGTCTCTGCTTTTTAATATGCTGTGTAAGTTGGTCATAGCTTTTCTTCCAAGGAGCGAGTCTCTTTCAATTTCATGGCTGCAGTCACCATCTGCAGTGATTTTGGAGCCCAAGAAAATAAAGTCTGCCACTGTTTCTATTGTTTCCCCATCTATTTGCTATAAAGTGCTGGGACTGGATACCATGATTTTAGTTTTTTGAATGTTGAGTTTTAAGCCAGCTTTTCCACTCTCCTCTTTCACTTTCATCAAGAGACTCTTTAGTTCTTTTTTTTCTGCCATAAGAGTGGTGTCATCTGCATATCTGAGGTTATTGATATTTCTCCCAGCAATTCTGATTTCAGCTTGTGCTTCATCCAGCCCAGCATTTCGCATGATGTATTCTATATATAAGTTAAATAAGAAAGGTGAAAATATACAGCCTTGATGTACTCCTTTCCTAATCTGGAACAAGTCCATTGTTCCATGTCCAGATCTAACTGTTGCTTCTTGACCTGCATACAGATTCCTCAGGAGGCAGGACAGGTGGTCTGGTGTTCCCATCTCTTGAAGAATGTTCCACAGTTTGTTGTGATCCACACAGTCAAAGGCTTTGGCATAGTCAATAAAGCAGAAGTAGATGTTTTTCTGGAACTCTCTTGCTTTTTCGATGATCCAACAGATGTTGGCAATTTGATCTCTGGTTCCTCTGCCTTTTCTAAAACCAGCTTGAACATCTGGAAGTCCACGGTTCATGTTCTGCTGAAACCTGGCTTGGAGAATTGTGAGCATTACTTTGCTAGTGTGTGAAATGAGTGCAATTGTGTGACAGTTTGAGCATTCTTTGGCATTACCTTTCTTTGAGATTGGAATGAAAACTGACCTTTTCCAGTCCTGTGGCCACTGCTGAGTTTTCCATATTTGCTGGCATATTGAGTGTGGCACTTTCACAGCATCATCTTTTAGGATTTGAAATAGCTCAACTGGAATTTCATCACCTCCACTAGCTTTGTTCATAGGGATATTTCCCAAGGTCCACTTTACTTTGCATTCCAGGATGACTGGCTCTAGGTGAGTGATCACACCATCATGGTTATCTGGTTCATGAAGATCTTTTTTGTATAGTTCTTCTCTGTATTCTTGCCACCTCTTCTTAATATCTTCTGCTTCTATTAGGTCCACACCAGTTCTGTCCTTTATTGTGCCCATCTTTGCATGAAATGTTCCCTTGGCATCTCTAATTTTCTTGAAGAGATCTCTAGTCTTTCCCATTCTATTGTTTTCCTCTATTTCTTTGCATTGATCACTGAGGAAGGCTTTCTTATCCCTCCTTGCTATTCTTTGGAACTCTACATTTAAATGGGTATATCTTTCCTTTTCTCTTTTGCCTTTCACTTCTCTTCTTTTCACAGCTATTTGTAAGGGCTCCT
Organism: Okapia johnstoni; assembly: GCA_024291935.2. Classification (NCBI taxonomy): domain Eukaryota; kingdom Metazoa; phylum Chordata; class Mammalia; order Artiodactyla; family Giraffidae; genus Okapia; species Okapia johnstoni. The sequence goes on along the minus strand of CM044325.1, from coordinate 7,486,968 downwards.
CAGAGAACCACTTTGCCTTTTTGCATTTGTTTTTCTTGGGGAGGGTCTTGATCACTGCCTCCTGTACAATGTCACAAACCTCCATCCATAGTTCATCAGGCACTCTATCTAATCCCTTGAATCTACTTCTCACTTCCACTGTATAATTTTAAGGGATTTGATTTAGGTCATACTGGAATGGTCTAGTGGTTTTCCCTACTTTCCTCAATTTAAATCTGAATTTGGCAATAAGGAGTTCATGATCTGAGCCACCGTCAGCTCCCAGTCTTGTTTTTGCTGACTGTATAGAGCTTCTCCATCTTTGGCTGCAAAGAATATAATCAATCTGATTTCGGTATTGACCATCTGGTGATGTCCATGTGTAGAGTCTTCTCTTGTGTTGTTGGAAGAGGGTGTTAGCTATGACCAGTGTGTTCTCTTGGCAAAACTCTTTTAGCCTTTGCCCTGCTTCATTCTGTACTCCAAGGCTAAATTTGCCTGTTACTCCAGGTATCTCTTGACTTCCTACTTTGGCATTCCAGTCCCCTATAATGAAAAGGACATCTTTTTTGGGTGTTAGTTCTAAAAGGTCTTGAGGGCTTCATAGAACCATTCAACTTCAGCTTCTTCAGCGTTACTGTTCAGGGCACAGACTTGGATTACTGTGATAACGAATGGTTTGCCTTGAAAACGAACAGAGATCATTCTGTCGTTTTTGAGATTGCATCCAAGTACTGCATTTTGGACTCTTTTGTTGAGTATGATGACTACTCCATTTATTATAAGGGATTCTTTCCCACAGTAGTAGATATAATGGTCATCTGGTCATATCTACAGTAGTAGATATAATGGTCACAGTAATAGATATAATGGTCATCATACCTTGCTCACCAGGAGTCAATTCAAAAGGTTAATCGTGAGTACATTGGCAAGCCAAGAAATTCAATAATGCCCAATGGAAAAGCCTCCTGGAGTCATTCTTATTACTCTTAATAAAGGCAGTCAATTCCAGCCCTCTCTTCCCATCACAGAGGAAGGAACAAGAATTGATGAGACAGTACCTCGACAGAACTCTTAACCATAAAGCAACAGGCTAAAAATGGAAGAAAGACTTTTAGATACATCTGTCTTTGAGAGACATCACATTTCCCACTTTTTTCAACCAAAGAAACCGGATTAACTACCTGGGATTAGCTAACTGGGGAGTTCCCAGACATCAAGGCAGTTCCAATTTATATACCCTTCCTTGACCCTATGGTCTGCCCTCCACTGTCACCCATCTTAAGAAGAGAATGCCTTCCCCAGTCTCCAACCAGCGGAAAATGAAAAAATATCTGACTTTCACCCTATATCTTTTTCATATTTCATCTTCATTATCACCACCAAAAGTACAGAAATCATTATCTTTACGATGATGAACATCCAATTAGCATTTCCCATATAAATTTCATATTATAAAGGAGCTTGTAATGGATAATGCAAATTGCTAATAGCCTTTTTCTCCTGAGCTGAAAAATTGAGGTGCTTAACAAAATGAAATTAAATCTGAGCCATTTTCAAACAAGTCAAGAACTTTAATTACTTGATGGCAAAAGAGAAGGAGAGACAAACTAAATTTTTAAATAGTCATATTTTAAAGCAGCAGTTTCCCTTTCCACCACACTGCTCAAGGTATCCCTCTGTATAGCTAAATGCTTGTCTTGTTGTGCTCAATAGGTTTTAAGCTATTGTGAAAATTGTTAAATGTGATTTTTTTCATTAGCAATACTATTCAGTAAGTTGGAAACTTATTCCAAATATGCATTCTGTTTGCTCGATGACATTTTAATGGGTTTCCATCCACCATCGTTCCTCAAAAGACAGATCTCATAAGTGACACCATTCCCCCCTCTAATTAGAACATGTTGATTTAAGCAACACCAGAAGACACTGTGGTTTAATGAAGCAGAATCCTAGCATTATCCAGTCAGATCAAGCTGGCCTATGTGTTAGGCAACATGACAGTGGTTGAACATCCATGCTCTGAAGCCACAAACCTAGATTCAAAACTTGGCATCACCACTTATGTCTGTTAATTAATCTCCCTGAAGTGAAATGAAAGCAACCTCTGAGAAATATTGTGAGAATTATCCACACACACACAGACACACACACATATTTATATATGTATGAAACACTTAGAACAATGGCTGAAAAATAATATGCTCAATAAACAGTAAAAAGAAAAGGAAACTTAATTCTGACTTTAAAACTGAAGAATGAACTATCTAGCCATTCAATAAATATGCATTGAGTTCAGTATGTACCAGTCACTTGAGATATATCAGAGAAGAAAAAAGACCTACCAAAAAATCTCTGGGGAAATAAACAATAAATCATAAATATAATAAAGAGGCAAATCATGTAGTAAGTATCCCTCAAAAGAAATAAAAATAGAACCAGGTAAGGGAGATTAGGAAGGGGGCAGATGGAGATGGTTTGCTAGTTGCAATTTTAAAATATGGTAACCAGATTTAGTTAGGGCAATTTTAAATAGGGTAACCAGAAATAGTTCTAACCAGAACTCTAGATTTTGAAGGTAGAATCAAAAAGATTTACTGAAGGACTGAATGTGGGATGTGAGAGAAAAAGAAGTGTTAAGGATGACTCCCAAGATTTTGGCTTGACCAATGGCAAGGATTGAGTTGCCACCAGCTGAGATGGTAAAGACTAAACTCACATTGCCAATTGGACGGTGAATGTCTATGTGTGTAGATATGAGATGTGAGAGAAAGGAGTTAAGAATGACTCAAAGTTTTTGGCCTGAACAACTGCAAGGATGGAGTTGCCCCCGAGATGGGAAAGCCTAGAAGTGGTACCAGTTGAATGGTGAGTGTCTGTGTGTGCTATACCACCTCCCATGCAACCAGAGATGGCAACTGCCTTGATAAGATGTTAGGGAAACTTCCAGATCTTCCATTCTATGATGCTTTTATTTGGCTCCGAGGAATGTCTCATTTTATTACCTCAGTAAAGGTTGTGGTTTCACAAAACTCCCTACTTCTGCTTTACAATGAAGGAAGGTAAATAGGCAGGGGGTACATATGCATTAAAAATAGTCAAATATATACAGGTATCTAAAAATGTGCATGTATTACTAACTGGCTATTGGCAGTAATAAATACTCAATACTTTTTATTTTAATAAGTATGACCACATGATGTGAACAATGAGCAGACATTAGCAGAGGGCCTTGAATGTTGCTCTGAGGAGACAATATGGTACAGCAGAAGTTACACCCCAGGGCAGTTAGGGTGCAGCCATCCTGCTTCACATGAGACTCTCCTGGGTTTAGTACTGAAAGTTCCATGGTCCATAAAACTCCTCTGTGCTGTGCTTAGTCACTCAGTCATATCCAACTCTTTGCAACCTCATGAACTGTAGCCCACCAGGCTCCTCTGTCCATGGGGATTCTCCAGGCAAGAATACTGGAGTGGGTTGCCATTTCCTTCTCCAGGGGACCTTCCCAACCCAGGGATCAAACCCAGGTCTCGCACATTGCAGGCAAATTCTTTACCAACTGAGCTACCAGGGAAGCACAAGAATACTGCAGTGGGTAGCCTATCCCTTCTCCAGGGGATCTTCCCAACCCAGGAATTGAACCAGGGTCCTGCATTACAGGCAGATTTTTACCAGCTGAGCTACCAAGGAAGCCCACAGAACTTCCCAGCTCCAGGCAAACTAGGACAGCTAGTTATCCTAGCATGGGATGTCAGGTACATAATGTCTATTTGACGTTCAAGTGTTGATGTCAAGTAAACAGATGAATACATGAAACTGGAGTTAAAGAGTGAGGAGAAATAAATTTGGTTGTTGCCAGCATAAAAATGGTATTTAAAATAACGAAAATGTATCATATCACTATGAGATTTTACAGTCAGTAAAAAGTACTCTCCAGTACAGATTTGTTCAGTACATACTGAATGCCAAGTACTAGGAATACAGGTAATAGTTCAAGCCCTTTCAACAGCCACAGACAAATAACCAACCAGTTACAGTGCATTTTGATGTATACAATGTCAGTGGTGGTCCCAGCAGGAACAGGATGATAGTGCAAAAGCTTTGAAGAATGAATAGGAGCTTTAAAAGGCAGATGAAGTGGTAGAGAGAGGGGAAGTGAATTCAGAGCAAAAAATACAGTACATATGATAACATGGAGAAGTGAAACAGCATGGAAGGTTTCAGAAAACTCAAGTTTGATGGTTCAGGCTCATGAAATGAAAAGACAGAAGTGGTAAGAAATGAGGTAAAAATTCCCCATTTATCACCAGCGGGTAGGCACTTGAATTTCAGCACGACCAGAAGTAGTGCAGAAACACAGGGCACACTGACCAGAAACAAGGCTACTTCAAAGACCTACTGTAAGTAAATGCAGCACAGCGTTGCTATTCAAACTTTACAAATCATTAAAAATATAAATGCGGGAAAGTAGTTTTCTCAATTTTTAGTTCTTTCATCTAAAAACAGAGCTAACAATAATCATGAAATATTTGGCCAAGTTTCTTCATGGATTCACAGGGGTAAGCAAACTGACAGATTTACAAGGATAACAATTCTTTTGTAAAAGTGTTGACTTTACCATTCTAAACAACGATACAAATCAACCATGCCCAATAGAGAAAGGAAAGTCATAACACAAGTGCATCTGTGGAAGGGCAGGTGGAGGCCCACATGAGTTCTGTCAACCACAGTCTGGGTAACATAAATCTGTAACATTTTAGAACTAGAAGAACACGTGAATTATGAGCTTGGCAGTTTCTAAACTTATTTTAGCAACAGAACCCTTTTGTCATACAGAATCCTATCGATAATCTCAGTTTATAAGTTTACTAAAAATGGAACTGTCCCAAGTGAGTCCTGGACTGGGGGAAGGGAAGACAGTTCTTTCTGTTCAACTTCCCTAAGGTTCTCCTCATAGGCCACGAAGACATCACCCAGAAACCTGGAGCTCCACAGAACAGTTTTAAGACAACTGCTGTAGATAATCTAACGCAATTCCCTCATTCTGTAAGACCGACAGCCAAGAGAAGACTGTCATTTACCCCAAGTCACAGAGTTCATCAACCTCCACTGCACCATATATTTCCCCACAGCACCATGCCTAAGGGCAAACATCGGAATTCTTATCCAAGGAAGACAGGCTCATATTACTATCCCATTTCCCTCCTCCCTACTCTTCCCCAATCCCAAGCCTTAACACAGGTTTCTTGGGGAAAAAAAAGGCAAAGAAGAAAGCCAGATAAATGAAATCTGTAAAACTACATTTTTAGGAAATCTACTTCCCAACAGATCTCAGCTGTGAGCGTAAAAAATTAGCAGGAACACAACAGAACAAGACTGAACTGGTTTACACTATATTCATTGTTCCGTGGAGCCAGAGACTATTCATTCATACTCATTAAGTGCAATCCATATTCTATAATGGAAGCATCAGTTGCTATATGCCTGACATAAACAACCAACACAGTAAGTCCAAATTAAGAAACAAGTTTGGTTTCCAGATTCAGGCTTGAAACTCATTGCTCAAGAGTTCACTCCCCTGGGAGGCAGTCCCAACATCATGAGTGTCATTTTATACAATCACATTTACTATGCCCCCTTACCCTTGCCCCCTTACCCTCTTCCTGAAATTTAACACGTGTCCATTTTTTCTCTCTTTAAACACATGATTAAAAGTTGTATTCTGTCCTCTTTTTTTCTTTATGATTTTAGCTGATAAAAGTTAAAAGTTGTTTTACCTATAAACATCATTCAAGAGTGTGACTTCCTCGTGCCTTTCAAAATATATCCAAAGAACTGTAGGTGCTGGTGGTGGTGTTCGGTCGTGTCCGACTCGGTGCGACCTCATGGTTGTAGCCCGCCAGGTTCCTCTGTCCATGGAATTCTCCACACAAGAATACTGCAGTGGATTGCCATTCCCTTCGCCAGGGGATCTTCCCAACCCAGGGATCGAACCTGCATCTCTTGCATCTCCTGCATTGGCAAGTGAATTCTTTACCACTGAGCCACCTGGGAAGCCAAAGAACCCTAGGACTTCCAGCTAAAAGAGGATTGGCCACATAACTTTAATTATTATCTCTCTCCAGACTCTCAAAATTGCAGTATAAGGATCAGAAAATATAAATTCATAGTGACAAAGAGAATAAGAGAGATAGCAGTAAACATAATAGTGTAATCCATTTCTGGAAGACAGAAAGAGGGAGAGACAGGGAAGTGAGAAGCAGAAGAGGTCATAGCTTAAGCACATGCAGAATGAAAAGTGAAGGTTAAAAGGGCTTCTTTTTCACTGAAGCTCAGAGAGGCTCAGTCAGAGCTGAGAGTCACAGATACAGGTGATGTTAGCAAGGAGTTGCAGGCCTGAAAACAGGAAGATTGGCTAAATGTCAGCATTTAGAATAGTCTCCCTACCACATCCACACCCACACACCCTTGCAAAGAAGATTTGTGTTTTCATATTGAAAGGGCACACTGAGTACACATGGTAGTAATGACAGAAGACTTCCTCATGGCACATTCATGTGAAATTTCAAAATATCAATCATAAAGAAATGACCCTACAAGTTTCCAGAAAGATAGGAATGAAAATCAGGAAGGCATCAAACTTTTCAATAGCACAACAGATTGCTACATGACAAGACATATTTAAGACCCTCAAGGTGAAACACTGGGTCAAAAATTGATTTTTATGTGCAGTAGAATAATTTAAGTACAAAGGTAGATAGAGAATTATTTGAACATGCAATAATTAAGAGAACATTGTTTCTGTAATCCTTTCCTGAAGAATCTCTCATGGACCAAATGACTAGAAATAAATCCAAGGTCTAAAGGTGAACATAAATTTGTATTTACCTGTAAAACTAAGATTAAATGATTTTTACACAGGAGACAATATAATGGGTATATCCCCTTACAAAGTAGACATAGTATAACTATCAAAAAGTAGGATAGGATGGAGAGAGTGTCTGAAAATAGATTAAATTCACTTATTGTCTTATAGATATTAAGCGAGAATAAAAGAATACTACTTCAAATTAGGGGCTTCCCAGGTGGCGCTAGTGGTAAAGACCCTGCCTGCCAATGCCGGAGACCCAGGAGATACAAGTTCAATCCTGGGTCGGGAAGATCCCCTGGAGGAGGGCATGTCAGCCCACTCCAGTATTCTTGCCCGGAGAATCTCATGGACAGAGGACCTGGCGGGCTCCAGTCCATGGGGTCGCACAGAGTGGACCTGACTGAAGTGACACAGAACACCCACAAGCATTTCAAATTAGATGCTTGATATAAAGAGGGAGTGGAAACACAAGTTTGCCAGCTGATTTCAATACTGCTTATAGTTGGGAACAAACCAGAAATAGACCCAAGATAAGGAGACTAAGAGTACCACAAAAATGTCTTTGAGTAAAGGTTTCCATTCAAACAAAAGTACAAATCTCCCCAAATAAATGAAAAAACATAGCCCCCAAAAGAGATAAATGAGATCAAGTAAATAGAGTAGATAAGAAATCATTTTATACGTGTGTACTTGTTTATGTACTCACATATATGCTTATGTTAAAATTTTTACATATATGCTTATGTTAAAAAAGTTAACATTTGTAAGTAGATATAGTTTTTAAAAAATTACCTACAGAGTTGAGAAGCAATAGACTAGAAGAGATAAGATTTGAAGCTAGAATTCTTAGAAAATGTCTTGTGCTATAGATTATACTTTAGAATACTGTAAAAAAATTTACATAATTATAAAAATAAAATTAAACTAGGAGCAATTCCTAAACTTTAATTAAATAAATTAGCCTAACTATACACGATTAGTGGCATACCCACGAAAAAATAATAAGTGACTTTATAGTAACTTGGCTGTGCATTCCTAGTAGAAACACACAAAAATAATTTTAAAAAATATTTTGAGTCTTCCTATCATTGATGGTAGTTGTGGTACTATTACTCTGAGGCTGATTTCTGTGTAGTGCAGGATAAAGCAAATAAGTTATTGTTGTTACTGAGCATCAGGATTTGCACACTGGATGATAACATACAGACATAAGATTAATGAGATTAAGCAAATACCCTGTAATCCTAAATTTGAATTAAAAGAATCATTTATAAGACTATGAAACACTTTTTCACTGAAAATTTAAAATATGTACTCCTTAAGCTTCTACAAATGCCTAGAAATAATAATCCGACCAGTAGTAATGTGCACTCCTAGTACCCACGTGGGCTTCCCCAATAGCTCAGCTGGTAAAGAATCCGTCTGCAATGCAGGAGACCCCAGTTCAACTCCTGGGTCAGGAAGATCCGCTGGAAAACAGATAGGCTAGCCACTCCCTATTCTTGGGCTTCCCTTGTGGCTCAGCTGGTAAAGAATTCACCTGCAATGCGGGAGACCTAGGTTTGATCCCTGGGTTGGGAAGATCCCCTGGAGAAGAGAAAGGCTACCCACTCCACCTGGTAGCTCAGTCAGTAAAGAATCTGCCTGCAGTGAAGGAGATGCGAGTTCTATCCCTGGTTTTGGAAGATCCCCTGGAGAGGGAAATGGCAAACCACTTCAGTATCCTTGCCTGGAAAATACCACGGACAGAGGAGCCCATGTGATCGCAAAGAGTTGGGCAAGACTGAGCAACTGACACTTCACAGTACCCACACAGAGGACCCAAAAATTTTTTCCCACTAAAAGGAAACAGGTGTCCTTGCAGAAATGGCTGAATCTAGATCTAGGGCTAAAACTGTTATCTCATCATTGAAAACAAAAATCTCCATGATATGGAAACATGGATTTTTGTCATGGACCATGTCAAAAAGATTATGGAACCAAATGTGAATAAGCTTCCACTGGCAAAAGCTGGGACCATTTGAGTATCAACAAAGATAACTGCAATTATTTTAGACACATCATACCCATTTAAATGCATCAGATCATAAGTCATTGGAAGGACTGATGTTGAAGCTGAAACTCCAATACTTTGGCCACCTCATGCGACGAATTGACTCACTGGAAAAGACCCTGATGCTGGGAAGGATTGGGGGCAGGAGGAGAAGGAGACGACAGAGGATGAGATGGCTGGATGGCATCACTGACTCGATGGACATGGGTTTGGGTAGACTCCGGGAGTTGGTGATGGACAGGGAGGCCTGGCGTGCTGCGATTCATGGGGTCGCAAAGAGTCGGACACGACTGAGCGACTGAACTGAACTGAACTGAAACACACAAAAAAGTTCATGGGTAACTTTCAGAGAATGGAAGGGACCCAACTCATTCTATTAAAAACTGGTAAATAAAAGGAAAACACTAGGCAGCTATCCTGCCTTTTCTATATAAGTCTGTGGGGAAGTTGTAAAGTTGAAAAAGAAAACCAATACAGAAAGAGAAACATGACTAAGACCAAGATCCAGTAAAGCTGAGAAACAGAACCAACAATACAGTGACCAGCTCAGACTTTTCCCTGGTTATTAATCAAAGGTCCACACCTCAGGAAACCCCTGGGTCCTAGGCATTCCGGAACAGTTGCTCACGCTACCTACAGAAAAACTCCCACGGTCAAAACCTCACATGGATAGAGAAGCTAGGTTATAACCAAACTAGCCTAACACTTGCTTGAAGGCCTAGCTTCTGCACTTAGAAATACGACTTTGTTCATTTTAAAGGGGTTACTGGTAGTGTTATAACTGGTACATAATGGTCCCTTTTGATCCATAATGATAACAATAGCTTCTAATTACTGAGAACCTATCTTTTGCCAGGCATAATATAAGCACTTTACAAGGAATTTCTCACTGAGTATTAACGCTAACCATATGAAATTAGTACCACTTTTATTTCCATTTACAGATGAGAAAACTCAAGTTTCCATGGGTTAAGGTATTTTTCCTAACGTGGCCCCTCTCCTAAGTGGCAGCACCTGGATTAGACCATAGGTCAGTCTTGCTCCAAAATCTTTCCTCGTTATCATTACTCCACATTATCTCTTGCTTATTCTCTCTACCAAGAAAATATTCCAATCATCAGTGATCAAGAATTAGATACAGGATCTTAAAGTCACCCATCCGCTTCAAGATCAAGAAATGTTTTGGATAAGTTCAAATACAGAATATTTTAATAACTCAAGAGTATTATTCTCCTAACTACCAAATCTAGGTCTAGGCTAGCCAATTTCAATTTAATTTTGCTTTATGGAAGAATCAAAGTAGGGTCTTAATAGCCTATAAATCTAATTGGTATTTGACTCATAAAAGCCCATGCGATCATATGGGAGAGGACCAAAGTTTTACTACCATACCAGATAAATAACCCCAAAATTTTAAACTCCCTGACAGGGAACAAAACAGGCAACTGACAAGTGATAATCAGCAGCGAAGTAGTAATAGATTCTCTAAATTCATTCATTGTGTTGTCTTAATGGTGACTGGCAAGTCACTGCATTTATGGAGGCAGAGATGTGAGCAAGGAAACCTCTTTCAAGTTCCTGACTGACAGCCAAGGATCCAGTTTCTTAAAATACAGCCTTTACAGGAATCAATAAAGTCTACCCATCATAAAACCAGAGACCATCTGCAATGAGGGAAATCAAACTCTGAGCCTAGGGCTCAACTGAGGCTCTACTACCACCAGGGTTATAGCTGTCGATAAATACGCAGAGAACACAGCCAGGATAAGATTAAAAGAAACCATTAGAAAGAAATTAGGGGGAATCCTAATTTTACAAATATTTAAGCATCCTTTAACAAATAAGTTGGAATCAGAGTATGATACATAGTATACAAAAGTATACAACCGTTAGACCCAAACAGACCCAATATCTCATCTTACTCTTCCAGTTAGCAGTAATAATTACAATGTTACTATTGCTAGCATGTATCAATTGTTTAGTATATCAAGCTTCGTAATAAGTATCTGACTTATGTTCAAATTAAGGACACACAAGGAAGTGAGACCTGCATTTTAATCGGTCCATCTGACTTTAAAATCTATTCTTCACACCACAAAGACCTTCGAACAGACAGATGCCTGGAAGATGCCAGCACTTCCAGAGAGGCTGGATTTCTTCCTCTCTATCCTTCCCACACAGCCCTCATCCTCACTGAATGTACTTAATAGATATGGGAATTGGGGGAATTGCTATGGACCCTCAACTTCATCTTCCAAGTGTGAATAAGCACTTGCCTCTTTGGGCTGTTAAGAGAATTACACGAGACCATAGCCCAATAGTGGAGAAGGAAATGGCAGCCCACTCCAGTATTCTTGCCTGGAGAATTCCATGCCTATAGGGTCACAAGAATCGGACACGACTTAGAGACTAAACTTCATCAGCACCACCATAGCCCAACAGAGGCTTATCTCACCGTAGGATTAGCTCACCCAATAGAGGCTTATCTCACTGTAGGACTTGAGTTAAGTGTGAGCTCCCATTGTATACAGCTGTGCTAGGTAGTAATGTGAAACTCCAAAATTATAAAACCCAGCCCTTGCCCTTAAACTATTTACAATCAATTTCATGTCATCCATAAAGTGGAGCAACTATTCTAAACTTACTAGTGGTGACTTGATATCCACCTTAGGGCAATGTTCTGGGCCAGATGATGTACTGATTTGATTCGATGTAACATTTCATTTGCCCTTAGTTCTTTAGCTTGTACAATGCCCTCCCTTCAAAGGTTTCCTACCTATGAAGACGAAAAGACTGTCCAAAACCTTGCTTTAAGACTTAGTTTCAATCAATGGAAATACAGCAAACTTCCTGTCACAACCATGACCCCCACTAGATACTATGTGGGCTTTAAAATGCTGATAGCAGAAGTCCTGAATGCAGTATGTCCTCATTCTTGTGGGGACACAGTCACAATCCATTAATTATCAGTAATAGTTAAAATACCAAAGTCATCATTGCTTTTTTTAACTAATATGAACATCATCACAACAATTAATATAGTATAACTCTTATTGTTAACTTTCTAATACATCTTGCTGAGTGAGAAAAGGGTGGGATTATGGCTGGCCCACTAGAAATTATTCACATGACGATCATCCAACATAGACATTATGTCAGAAAATTAGTTTGAGAATTACTGATCTTTGGGGGTGGAAATGAAAGGGATATTTATCTTGAACCAGGATATCGTGATACATATGATAGATATGACATCATTCGATATCACTAGGCACTTTTCTAACGGACTGATTCAAATTAACACATAATATTAATAACTTAGTTAACTACACATCCAGGCTACAGATTAGGTTTCAAATACTATTCTCACACTACCTTTCCTCTTATACCCACTGTGCTTCTGAGTTTTGTTCTCAAACCCACCATTAAAGATGATTTAATTATGATATCCACATCACACAAAACATGTTTCGGTTCCTGGAAAAAAATACCATTACTGAAATGCATCATCTCCATTTCACCATTCATCCATCCAAGTATTTATTAAGCATCTACCACTTGCCCGGTCCTTCACTAAGCATTCACAAGGTTAAATGAAGGCCCTTCTTTGGGGGAGTCTATAATGCAGTCTTGAAAATAAGACCTATTCATCACTATCAATTTATGTATCAGGGGCAAAGCAGTAAAGCACAGTGGTTAAAACGTCCAGTCTTGGGCTCAGACAGCTTAGAGCTGGGCTCTGGCCCTGGGGCTGCACAGCTTTGCTCCTGGAAGGTGGAGTGGTGATAGCTGTCATTGTACAGGGACAACTAGATTGGGATGGTCGGATGGTGGAGGTTAGGACTGCATGAGTGTGGGGTGGATGCTGTGATTCATGAAAGAGGAGCAAACACCAAGTGCTGCCAATTTCTAAGCAGGGACAGGTTCATTCTGTTGAGGTGATCAGGAGAGGCCTCGTGGAGAATGTGACATTCCAGCTTGGCCTGGAGACATGAGTGATTATGGACCTAAGGAGAAAGACCGGGAAAGGCGCACTGCAGGCAAAAGACACATCATGAATAGAAGCAAAGCAAAGGGAACGTCAGTCTTCCCTGGTGGCTCAGACGGTAAAGAATCTGCCTGCCAATGCAGGAGACACAGGAGACGTGGGTTCCATCCCTGGGTGGGGAAGATCCCCTAGAGAAGAGAAAGGCAACCCACTCCAGGATTCTTGCCTGGGAAAGCCCATGGACAGAAGAGCCTGGCAGGTTACAGTCCATGGGGTCGCCAAGAGTCGGACACGACCGAGCGACTAACACACACACGACACACAATAAAGGGGATGTGAGAAGTACATTCTGGAAACACAAGCAGTGCATCCTGACTAAAGGACAGAGACAGAAATACAGTTGCAAGGGAAGGTGCAGGTGAGCTTGTGGAGAATTTTAAACTTCAGACAAGCTAAGGGATTTAGACTTTAATTAGCATGGACATTCAGAAGAAGCCTTGGAGTGCTTCTTAAGGGGAAGTAATCTTGTGAGTAAGGCAGAGGTCCCAGTCAAGGGTGATAGTTTAATAAATTTCTATTACTATTATCACAGAAAAATCAATACCCTACAGTGTATTCCACGCTGGAATCATGTCTGCTACCTGCCAACAGACCCAAGAGAAATGACTTCTGGCAACTGGAGTTGAAGGAAAATGTGTTTATCGATGCTTAGTTTAATTTATTGCTGCTTCAAGGGGTTGACAAAAAGAGAAGGCAAGCTCAGAGGAAAACTGCAAGGGTGGTAACATGGCTCAGATCATTTTAAGGAAATACAGAAATATTGTATTCTCTCAAACTATCAAGACACAACATCGAGTTACTATTGAAGCCCTTCAAGGATTCACAAACTGAAAGGGATACGTGAAATCCATCCAGAGGTTCCCAAACCAGGCTCCCCAGGAGCAGTTATTCACTCTTTCATATTACAGCTAATTAAATAAAAATATTTGAGGGTACAAAGTCAAAGAATTCTAAGACTTCATAAAGCACTGAAATTACATACAACTCTCACTTAGCTTCTTGTAATATTAGTCAGGGCTCTTGCAGCTATTAAGTGACAGAAACTCAACTCAAGCTAGCTTAAGTAGAAAGAAACTAACTCACGCAGCTACAAAGCCTAGGAATTTAGACAAACATAATTCCAGGTGTTCTAACGGTTTAACTGTCCACTTTTACCATCACTCATCTCTGCTTTTCTCTGGGTTGGCTTTATTATCTTCATAAGGAATAAGAATAGCCACGGCAGTTCCAGTTTATGTTAATATTGTTAACATATTACCTTTGTAACTTACGATCCTCTCCAAATTAAAATACCATATCTCTGTGTCACACATCAAGTTTCCCAGAATGCTCAGATTGGTCTGCTTAAAACACATGATCACTCCTTAAATTAATCACAATGGTCAGTTAGAAAATGTCCAGCCTGCCCACCTTTATTATTAAAGGTAATACCCTTGTACCAGGGTATCATAACAACCCTGAAATCTCAAAAACATGAGAAGCTTATTTCTTGACCAAGCATGAGTTCAGAATGAAAGAAAGTGAAAGTGACTCAGTCGTCTCCAACTCTTTATGACCCCATGGACTGTACAGTCCATGGAATTCTCTAGGCCAGAATACTAGAGTGGGTAGCCTTTCCCTTCTTCAGGGGATATTCCCAGCCCAGGGATTGAACCCAGGTCTCCCACATTGCAGGCAGATTCTTTACCAGCTAAGTCACAAGGGAAGCCCAAGAATACTGGAGTGGGTAGCCTATCACTTCTCCAGGGGATCTTCCTGACCGAGGAATTGAACCAAGGTCTCCTGCATTGCAGGTGGATTCTTTACCAATTGAGCTACCAGGGAAGCACAGAATGGATGTTCCTAATTAGCACGACCCAGATAATCACGATGGTGTGATCACTCACCTAGAGCCAGACATCCTGGAATGGGAAGTCAAGTGGGCCTTAAAAAGCATCACTACAAACAAAGCTAGTGGAGGTGATGGAATTCCAGTTGAGCTATTTCAAATCCTCAAAGATGATGCTGTGAAAGTGCTGCACTTTATATGCCAGCAAATTTGGAAAACTCAGCAGTGGCCACAGGACTGGAAAAGGTCAGTTTTCATTCCAATCCCAAAGAAAGGCAATGCCAAAGAATGCTCAAACTACCACACAATTGCACTCATCTCACACGCTAGTAAAGTAATGCTCAAAATTCTCCAAGCCAGGCTTCAGCAATACGTGAACCATGAACTTCCAGATGTTCAAGCTGGTTTTAGAAAAGGTAGAGGAACCAGAGATCAAATTGCCAACATCCACTGGATCATCGAAAAAGCAAGAGAGTTGCAGAAAAACATCTATTTCTGCTTTATTGACTAGGCCAAAGCCTTTGACTGTGTGGATCACAATAAACTGCAGAAAATTCTGAAAGAGATGGGAATACCAGACCATCTGACCTGTCTCTTGAGAAACCTGTATGCAGGTCAGGAAGCAACAGTTAGAAGTGGATATGAAACAACAGACTGGTTCCAAATAGGAAAAGGAGTACGTCAAGGCTGTATATCGTCACCCTGCTTATTTAACTTATATGCAGAGTACATCATGAGAAACGCTGGGCTGGAAGAAACACAAGCTGGGATCAAGATTGCCGGGAGAAATATCAATAACCTCAGATATGCAAATGACACCACCCTTATGGCAGAAAGCAAAGAAGAACTAAAGAGCCTCTTGATGAAAGTGAAAGAGGAGAGTGAAAATGTTGGCTTAAAGCTCAATGTTCAGAAAACTAAGATCATGGCATCTGGTCCCATCACTTCATGGGAAATAGATAGGGAACAGTGGAAACAGTGTCAGACTTTATTTTTGGGGGCTCCAAAATCACTGCTGATGGTGATTACAGCCATGAAATTAAAAGACGCTTAACTCCTTGGAAGGAAGGTTATGACCAACCAAGATAGCATATTTAAAAACAGAGACATTACTTTGCCAACAAAGGTCCGTCTAGTCAAGGCTATGGTTTTTCCAGTGGTCATGTATGGATGTGAGAGGTGGATGGTGAAGAAAGCTGAGTGCCAAAGAATTGATGCTTTTGAACTGTGGTGTTGGAGAAGACTCTTGAGAGTCCCTTGGACTGCAAGGAGATCCAACCAGTCCATCCTAAAGGAGATCAGTCCTGGGTGTTCATTGGAAGGACTGATGTTGAAGCTGAAACTCCAATACTTTGGCCACCTCAAGTGAAGAGTTGACTCATTGGAAAAGACCCTAATTCTGGGAAGGATTGGGGGCAGGAGGAGAAGGGGACGACAGAGGATGAGATGGTTGGATGGCACCACCAACTCGATGGACATGGGTTTGGGTAGACTCCGGGAGTTGGTGATGGACAGGGAGGCCCAGCGTGCTGTGATTCATGGGGTCGCAGAGAGTCGGACATGACTGAGCGACTGAACTGAACTGAACTGAATTAGGAGAAGAGATCCCTGTTCCACAAAGTCAGTCAAGTACATGTCTATGGACTTTACATATATTGGAAAAGAAACAAGATCTGATGTCTTTGTTCTACAAATAAGGAAGGTATATCATACATCTGAAGGATCACAGTTCCAGACCCAGAACAGCAACTTGTTCGCTGGGTACCCTAGAATACCTCTCTTCATTTGATCTGAGAGTCGCCTCCCTCATTTGTAAAATGAAAGCGTCAGGCCATGTCACTACTTTGCTCCAAATCTTTAGTTTTTAAATATCAATACAGTGTATGTATACAGTATTCAGTGCTTCTTATAAAAATCAATGCATCTCTTCATAATATAAATAGTTGAGACTCACTATGACACAGTGAAGGGGATGGAGGGAGTGAAAAGACTGTGGGAGTTTGATCCTAGCCGACCTGGTATCAAAAACAGAGATGATGCTGTTCTCACAAGATAGAAATAATGTTTCCTACACCCACATCTTGACATATGGATGTGAATGTGTATGGTGTTGTGATGGGAGTGTGATAAGTTACTATAATTTTAAAGTTTATATAATCTTGTGAAAGCCTTATTCTCTGAGTCAATCTTGGATGAAAAAATGTTACCAATAAGATCTCTTAAGAGTCTATCTGCCAGAAAAGTACCTTACTCATCTCATGACTCCAATGAACTATAAATACCGGTAACAACAAGGGCTCCTGGGGCTTGAAACATCTAGACTCTAAACCAGTAGATTCTATTACCTAGCATAGATGACGCGTCAATAAATGTTCAGGAAAGGAAGGAAGGCGTCAAAGGGAAGGGGGAGGGGGAAGACAGAAGGAGAGGAGGGAAAGGTTGGTAAGGTGAAGGTTAGATAATGGTTGGAAAGGTGAACTTCAGTGCTCACCACACACACACTTGTAGGTACTCACTCACCCTTCGCTGCAACCATAAAACATTGCCATGTGCCCAAAGAAACCGCTTTCAGCAACCTTCCCCCATCAACTGCTCTCAGAAACCTTTCCCATCAGAGATGAAAGGGAATTGTTGTAGGAAATAAAAAGGCCCATTAAATATATTCTTGTCTGGCTGTGGTGGTTTAATCCCTAAGTCATGTCCAATTATTGTGACTCCATGGACTGTAGCCCTCCAGGCTCCTCTGTCCATGGGATTTCCTAGGCAAGAATACTGGAGTGGGTTGCCATTTTCTTCTCCAGACGATCTTCCCTACCCAGGGATCAAACCGGGTCTCCCGCATTGTAGGCAGACACTTTACTGTCTGAACCACCAGCAAGCCCATAATCTTGCCTGCGTGCACCCATTTTGTGCAGATTACATTCCCATGTGTGTCTATTACGGAGATCAGTCAGGAGGGAAATATTTTGTTTTTGATGAGCACCCCTGTAATGTTTAAATATCAGTTAAAGGGGGTTAAATGCTACAACAACTTCAAATGTAAACAACTTAACATATTAACAGCCAAGTTTTCATATCACAGTCTAGACTGGGAGATGGCTCATTCAGTGACTCAAGCTCCTTCCATCATGGGGCTCCAGTCCTCTAAGTCCTTGGAATCCTCCCAGTTCAGCTATAAACTTGGGACAAAGAATGGAGAATCACTCATAGGAGGTGGGCCAAGCCTAGAACTGCCTGCTGCTGCTAAGTCGCTTCAGTCATGTCTGACTCTTCACGACCCCATGGACTGCAGCCCACCAGGCTCCCCCATCCATGCGATTTTCCAGGCAAGAGTACTGCAGTGGGTTTCCACTGCCTTCTCCCTAGAACTGCCTAGAATCTGCCAACAGTCAACTGGCCAAAACTCAGTCCCATGGCCCCACTTACCTGCAAGGAAGCCTGGGGATGTGATCCAGCTGTGCTTTGGAGAAAACGGAAAATGGTTTCACAATAGTCAGTCTCTGACACAAATTACACGTCACTTCACCACTAGTTCCAGATTTGTGCTACATTTCCATGACTTCCAAAGCCAACAGATTTTTTTTTTATAATTTTGATGCTGGCTACAGTCAGCATTTCCACCATCCAACTCCCAACTCAGCAGGATTGTTACGAAAAACAGTAAAGAAAAGAAAACTTTTGGGTTGCCAAGGTGCACATCCCACATTGACCAACTGGTAGATTCTGGTCTCCAATCCCATCTCCAGCCACAGTCTAGGTGGGGGCTCCAGAAATGTGAGTAGCCTTTATAACTGAGTAGCTGTTTATTTCATATTTCACAGAGCTTACGTGACTCCTCCCAGATATTTCTGCTTGGGAGTAAATCCAACTGTCCTACCTGTCATACCTATGAGTTTGAGCAAACTCTGGGAAATACTGAAGGACAGAGAAGCCTGGAGGGATGCTGCAGTCCATGCAGTCACAGAGAGTCAGAAAGGACTTAGTGACTGAACAACAATCTATTATACAAAGTAAAGTCCATTTATTTGTAAGACCTCTTCAGAGAACCCATCCAGTTATAAAGAAAAAAAATATTCTCTTGGACCAACTCAAGTAAAAGGGTAGTTGGTGGTAAATATCCTGTGATATCTCATGGAAATCCAGGGAAAGTTACGCAACCATACCTTAAAAATAGCAGAAATTTAAGAAACTCCAAGGAGCAGCTACTCTTGGTCTCCATCATTCCTTCACCTTCCTGTTTCCCTCTTTCTCACCTGAAGTCTTCTCACTTCTTTCTCGATCACCCTTCCCTGAGCACCATTCTCTAAATAATTGGTGTTCTTGCCTGGAGAATCCCAGGGACAGGGGAGCCTGGTGGGCTACCGTCTATGGGGTCGCACAGAGTCAGACACGACTGAAGCGACTTAGTAGCAGCAGCAGCATACGTTCCCGTAATGACTGTCCCAACACAAATATTATGTGACCTTTAAGTACAAATGCTACTGGCAAGCCTCCCCCAGCCCTTTTTCAAATTTTCAGAGCGTAAATATTTTTTAAAGCTATTACACATACATCATGAGTCATTAGCTATATACTATAGGTTTCCCCACCTACCCCAAGAGTTTCCCACTCCTAGCTGTATTCACGGTGGCTGAGGGGTGAGGCCTTGGAGCTGGCTGTCCATTATCTGAGACACGAGAGAACCAAATCATTCCACTTCCCAAGTTCTAACCAGCTGAGACCAGCACAAGGGACAAAGTTACCATTAAGTTAGAGTGTCCTCCTGGTACACCTAGGCTGCAAATCACAGCTGGGCTTCCCCATGTCCACCTGGTCTCTAAACTTAACCACCCAATTACAAAAGCAGAGAGCCTAAAACAGATAAAGTACAGGCCTAGGTAGAAGCATGGAGAAGGCAATGGCAACCCACTCCAGTACTTTTGCCTGGAGAATCCCATGGACGGAGGAGCCTGGTGGGCTGCAGTCCATGGGGTCGCAAACAGTCGGAGACGACTGAGCAACTTCACTTTCACGCATTGGAGAAGGCAATGGCAACCCACTGAAGTGTTCTTGCCTGGAGAATCCCAGGAATGGCAGAGCCTGGAGGCTGCTGTCTATGGGCTCGCACAGAGTCGGACACAACTGAAGCGACTTAGCAGCAGCAGGTAGAAGCAGGATCCTTCTGGCTAATTACCAAGTGGAGACCAGAAGGGAAACTAGCCCACCCCCTTGAGCACATGCTCTCCAAAGAAAGAGCAAAAGTGAGGTGCCTGGTTCTGGCAAACTCTTGGAGACCACACTGGCCACCGGGAACAATCTTAGCCATTTCTCCTCTCAAGAAGAGAGCCAAGTAAGGAAGTGAAGGAAATGAAACAAACAAACAAAAAGATTCCTCTCCAGACTTCAGAAGAACAGACGTGCTGGTTGGTAATGTGGACTGAAAAAGGGAAGAGCACCCCCTACCGACTGATCGGGGCCTGGAGGCAGGAGCTCCCTGGCTTTTGGGCTTTTTCTGCCCTGCCTTGGGCAGGCTGCAGGGTTCTCAGCAAGAGAGTTCAATTCCCTGAACATCCTCCTGCAAAAGAATTCCTTCTCTACTTATGGCCTGAGTGATCTGTCCTGGCATTTTCCCACAGTGGTGATATTACTAGTTCTAAACAGCCTCTTGACACACAGGGAGCTCTGCCTGAACAGATCACCCATGTCCACAGAGGGGAGGGATAAGGAAGTGCACCATTCAGGGTCAATATTCTCCTCCAGTACTCTGGGGTCCACTCCAGTGCACGTGCAAAGGAACAACACACACCCCAAAATCATATGCTAAAAAGAGCACTGTGGGTCTCCGACAATGTGGGAAAAATGAAGTAATTCAGTCATTCTTTTATTTGTTCTTCATTCAACTAGTAGTTATCAAGTGTCTACTACATGCCTCCAGATATTATAAAGTTCATATACACATGAAGAATCCTTTACAGACTGAATAATATATTCCTTTGCGTATTCACGAATGACTATTTTTAAAGTATTTAGTGGAAACAAGAGGCCACTCTTCTGCTGTCTTTTCAACTCCATCCTGCTCCAAGTCTCACATATCTTCTCTTGACATCTAGCTATTCCTTGGGTGATATCACCTAATTTCATGGCTTTCAAAGCCATCTGTTTCAGATGCTTCCAAAATTTCTATCTCTAGCTAGGACCTCCCACTGAACTGGAGCCTCAAATATTCCATTCCCTGATTGGTATCTACATGCTTATGTCTCTGGGCTAAACATGCCCCAAACTAAGCTGCTGATCATCTTCCACCAAGCATGTTCCTTCCATGGTTTTGCTTATTTGATGAATGGTTACATCATCTCTCAAAGTGCTCATCCAAAAAGCTGAGGACATCTTTATACCACTTTTCTCTTAAGTTACCAGAAGTAACCAATCATCAAATTCCACCAGTATTACATTCAAACTTATAGAGACTCCAACCACTTGCTACCCTTTTCACCACCAAACATCCCTGGACCAAGTCACCTTCAACTCTCACATGGGTTATCCTGTCTCCCAACTTACCTCCCCAGGTCCTGTCCTTGGTTCCAAGACAATGACCAGAGAGATCCTTTAAAAACATAAATCAGATCAGTTCACTCCTGTTTTAACCCTTGCAAGAGCTTCCTCTTTCATGTAGAGTTTTGGTTTCCCCAAATGTGCATAACAGATACAAACATCTCTACACAATGAGAGATACAAACAAGACCATAAATCTTTCAGTGACCCTTAAGGCTCTCCTTGATATGAATTACAGCTGTCACACTCCACCCGACTCCTATACATTTGCTTTAATAAAGCCACAGCGGTCTCTGCTCTTCCTTGAAACAGCTAAGCAGACTTCTACCTCCAGGCCTCCATGCTTGATGTTTCCTCCTCCAGGAACACTTTCCTCTAAATCAGCAGTATGGCTCACTTCCTCACTTCCTTCTGATACGTCAGACTACATATAACATTTTGTATGAAATAACTACTCTCCTTCAAGACTCCTTACTCCCTTCCCAAGCTTTATTTTTCCCTCTGCTGTATTTTTTCCTTATACTTTCACTATACTACATAACAAAGTACTCTTGTTTATTTCTCTCCATGAAAGCATAACTTTGTTTCATTCACTGGTATATTCCTAGCACCTAGAACAGTCCCTGAAAAAGTGAAAGTGTTCACTCAGTCATGTCTGACTCTTTTCAAGCCAGGCTCCTCTGTCTATGGAATTCTCCAGGCAAGAATACTGCAGTGGGTTGCCATTTCCTTCTCCGGGGGTTCTTCCCAGCCCAGGGATCAAACCCAGGTTTCCCACACTGCAGGAAGATTCTTTACCATCTGAGCCAACAAGAACAGTCCCTGACACATAGTAATTCCTCAGTAAGGAAAACGTATGCATTACTTGATGCATGAATAAACTGTTTTAGGAGCTGGTAACAGTATTTCTCTTAGAAAGAGAAATGACTTTATTGGTAACCCTGATAAGCCTTTGAGACAGAAGGTGAAGCCTTGGGGTCATGGGTGTAAGTAAGAGCCAAGGGAATAAAGAAGAAACTCATGAAATAAGAAGAATTTGGTTTTTCTTCTTGAGAGAAATGGAGAGATAAAAGAAGGGACAGATAAAGTAGGGGGAGCTACAGAAATGGTGTGCATATGAGGACCAAGACAGGTAAAACAACCAGCGGAAAAACTCTACAAGGTGAAAAACAAAACCTATTATAAACAGAGGTATCCAATGTTCAGTTTGAAGTTGTTCTGGTCAACTTCTTATGTTTCCTCAATGCATGAATCTTGTCACACGTGTATATTGCCTTATGTGCATCTTACATGGGCATGGCAACAACTCGTAACACTGAGCTCTTTCACCTGCACAGATTGAGGGAACCAGGCAAGAGGGGCAGGAGGTACAATCAAAAGACTAGAATCTGAGTCCTGGTGCCATCACTTCTTCACTATACCTCTGTGGGTATGGCTCCAAGATTTGGTTTTTCCAGACTATAGAACTACACACACTGGAGATACAAATACAGTCACATCACTTCTATCAGCTTTATGAGCAACAAAGCCAGTATCTCCCTCTTGAATCTCCTCATTCCCATGAATTATCCAAGAAACTCTAGGGGTTTAGAAGCCCATAAAAAGGTTTTTCTTACCCAGAGGAAAAGAAAATAAGAGTCTGATCAGCCAAAAGGCCTGCCTTCGTTTCTTTGCTGGAGCCGGTGCTTTACCAAAATTGCTGTGGATCCACTGCTGTGATATCAGCAGGGAAACACTGCTCCAGATTCCAGCACAGCCTGCAGTCATTCTTCGAAGAAGTTAAGTCTCGGTCCCTTTAAAGTTAGGCTCAACCAACAAAGCCGCAAAGTTGGAATTCTGCCAGTTACAGATCTAATGACCAACACTTGTAGTTCCCATATTTAGCCACTTTCCAAGGAACTATCCAGCCCCAGGATCACTGGATCACTCTTGTTTGTTTACCTCTGTCTCTCCAGCCCAGAACCACCTGTTCACTTTCTTTCCTCACCCAGGAAACAGGATGCTTTTCTTCTGACGCTCTCAAAACTAAAAAGGTCTGATTACAGTCACTGCCTCCAAAATATGGAACTGCTCGTCTACCCGTTTTAACTTGTTTTTGATGAGAAAAATACTATAATTTGAATGTGAAAATAGGCATACCTGAATCAGACAATTAACAGAGGAAATATAAGTGAAAAACAACACGGGAAAAGGTTTCAAATCATTAAAAAACCAAACAAATTCAAAGTATAAAAATAACACCAAATTTTTCTCATATTACACTAATGAAAAGTAGAACAGGTAATATTCACAAGCATACAATAGTCCCATGTATTACTGGTTCAAATTTAACTTGACAAAACTCTTTTGAAAAACATTGGTTTATATGTTTGAAAGTTTTAAATATTCTTAAATGTACAACCTCCTAGGTTTACTATTAAACATCAATTAACATTTGACTATATTTAGCTAAGAATATATCCATCAATTTATTCTTCCTCTGTACATCCATCAACAAACTTTGACGCATTTTGGAATTAACTTTAAGTCTCATCTCTAAACATTTCAGCATATATATAATTAACTGGCTTGTCTACCCTTTTAAGAGGGGCTTCCCAGGTGGCACTAATGGTAAAGTGCTTCCCAAAGCAGGAGACATAAGAGACATGGGTTTTATCCCTAGGTCAGGAAGATCCCCAGGAGGAGGGCATGGCAACCCACTCCAGCATTCTTGCCTGGAGAATCCCATGGACAGAAGTGTCTGGCAGGCTACAGTCCATAGGGTTGCAAAGAGTTGGACACAACTAAACCAACTTAGCACACACGTATGCACTCAGGGACTTGAGAAACACAAGCCCCACCATCCTAAGTAGAATAAGCCTCTATGGCTTTAAACATATCACATATGAATGTGAGAGGTGGACTATGAAGAAAGCTGAGCGCCAAAGAACTGATGTTTTTGAACTGTGGTGTTGGAGAAGACTCTAGAGAGTCCCTTGGACTGCAAGGAGATCCAACCAGTCAATCCTAAAGGAAATCAGTCCCGAATATTCATTGGAAGGACTGATGCTGAAGCTGAAACTCCAATACTTTGGCCACCTGATTCGAAGAACTGACTCACTGGAAAAGACCATGATGCTCAGAAAGATTGAAGGCAGTAAGTGAAGGGGACGACAGAGGATGAGATGATTAGATGGCATCACGTACTCTATGCACATGAATCTGACCAAGCTCCGGGAGTCAGTGATGGACAGGGAAGCCTGGCATGCTGCAGTCCACGGGGTCACAAAGAGTCAGACACAACTGAGCGACTGAACTGGACCCTTCTAAAAGGATGCTCCCTATGTGATATTAAAGTGATCACACTGAACCAGAGGGATCTGCATGTGTTGATTCCAAACTGATTTGCTAGAAGCCAGAAAAAAAGTCTCTTGGGGGCCACAGCACTGTATGTCCAACTTTGTTTTTGGAAGGATTATGTGCGATAATGTTAAAGTGCCTCATTAATCATGGTGCATTATACTGACATTAGTTGTAGTCATAAACTTGGATGAAAAAGTCTAGCATAGAGCAAAGAATATAAGCTGCAGAGGAAAGTAGACTAGAAGAAGAACCCAACTCTGCCATTTACTATCTGTGCAACTTTGCGCAAGTTACCTACCCTCTCTGAGCATTCATATGTGAAATGGGAATATTATATGAATATTATGGTAATAATATTCATATACATCAAAAATGTTATATTGATAATTGTCTCTTGTAGTTATAAGAAATATAAATCAAAATATCAAAGAGGCAAACTATCTACATTAGATTCAGGCAGGGAGTAACAAGTCCTCAGTAAATTGTAGCCATGATTATTAAATTTATAGCTCCAAATGATAATGTTCATTAAATACAAGATATAATGAAACATATTTATGCCCATACTGGGTGTGTGCATGGGTGCTAGATCACCTCAGTTGTGTTTGACTCTTTGTAACCCTATGGACCATAGTCCACCGGGCTCCTCTGTCCATGGGATTATCCCAGGGAAGAACACTAGAGTGAGTTACCACGCCCTACTCCAGGGGATCCTCCCTACTTAGGGATCGAACCCGAGTCTCTTATGTCTCCTGCATTGACAGGCGGGTCTTTACCACTAGCACCTGGGAACCCCCCAGCTGCTGGTAACACAACTAAGGCTTGCATAACACAATTAAGGCTTGGATAACACAATTAAATAGGGTGATCTTCCCAACCCAGGGATCGAACCCAGGTCTCCTGCACTGCAGGCAGATTCTTTACCTACTGAGCTACAAGGGAAGCCAAAATAGGGTGGCATGTTGCCAGAACTGTACTAAAAGAAGGCAGCAGGGTGGGTATTTGTATTCAAGTGTTCACACCAGCGACATAACAAACTACTTCCATGCTCAGCAACTTATAACATCAGCATTTATGCCAAAGCTCAGGAATGTGCAGGTTGGTCAACTTTGATTCAGCTGATATGCTACCCTCAGCTGCAGACCATAGATCAGCTGCATTATTTTATTCTGGATCCCACGCTGAAAGGAGAGTGGCTACCAGAACCATGTCCTTCTTATAATGGGTAACCAAAGCACAAGGGGGCAGACCCCAGCACAAGAGGGCAGACCCCAGCACACAAGCATATTTCAAGCCTCTGCTCCCATTGCCTCTGTTCCCATCACCCCTGCTAACATCCCAAAGCAGGTCACACACAGCTAAGTTCAATACCAGTGTAGAAAGGAAGTATAGAACTCTACAGAGATATACAACGAGAGAGGAATATTTTCAGAACAATAATTCAAACTGTCACATCAGGTCTCGCCAACTCCAGAATCTGAGCTCTCATTGTCCCGCAAATACCTCTCTACTGTTCTGAGCCACTACCAATCTAACCACATAATCATTAAACCTCTCACAATTGATCTGCACGGGTTCCCAGGTTGTTCCTTTTACTTACTGCGTACAGTCACCTGGCTTGGCTCTTCCCAACAGCTGAGAGAGCCCAGCTGGAGGGTAAATGTAAAGTTGATAGCCCATCACTCCATGCTCATAGCAGAAGCCAGACTGTGCGGCCCCAATAAGCAACCTGCTGGGTCTACAAATTTGCCATGCTTCGCTCTGTTAAAACTTTATTGGGCACAGTATGGTAACTCAATTAATAGTGAGAATGACACAGGGAAGAGTCACTGGAATTGCAACCAATTATTTTTTCCTTAATATCTTTTTAAATCACAAGCTGACCAAGCTCAACAGGAGCCATGTCCTTCCACAGGGCATATTTAGTCTGTCTCTGCCTTCCTCATTAGCCTCCATTGCCAGGGTCCATCAACTATGTCACCAGCTACAAGCCTCTCTCTTCTCCCAACAGCAGTACAGCTTCCCCCCAAAGGAGCTAATTGAAAACACAAATCAGGCTGTTTGGCAGGATTTTTGTGTTGCTGGTAGATTTTTGTTTTGTTTCCTATAAATCAAAAATTTACTGATTTTATTCCTCCTTCTTATAGTGGTCCCGATTTAGAAAACACAAACAGAAATGAATCCTGAAGTCAACCTGAATTACCACCTAAAGAAGTGCATGAGGATGCATTTAAAACCACCAACATCTGCCCTGAAAAACCCATAGGTACCTTGCCTTCGTGGACTCCAGCTGTTCCATCAGACTTGACATCTTCAGTCCAGATTTGGAACTTGTTTGGCTCGCAGTCGTCAGCTGGGCTGCATATCCTCATGGCTAAAGGTCAAATGATGACTAATTTTATGCATAAGCAATTGGCTTGCCCATTTATGAATTTTTTAAAAAAAATTCTACCATACATAAAGTTCAATCTAGACAAGTCTCATGACTGGGAGTTGTTCCAAACCTTTTAAGCTAAAGTCCAGGGGACTTTAGCTAAAGTTCAGATAGGCAGGGGATGACTCTATGTTAAACACATATTTGTCAAGGTTGAACAAGTCCATGTCATCAGAAAAGAGAAGATATATGTACATAAGAGTTTCTCCCAGAAACAAACATTCCATCTTGTCTCTTGGGATTGGATTCTGAACATTATAGACTGAAGAACAGCCACCTGAATGGATGCTGGTATACTTGTTGAAATACTGCAGGATCACCCATCCCCGATCCTGGTATTCCTTGTCCCCAGTCAACAGTACAAACAGACGCTCTCTGGTCAAAGCAGATTGAAACTGTCTTCCGGCCAGATCCCAATATCCTTATGGCTAGCTTTGGGGTTAATGCTGAAGTACAAAATTTCTGGACTCAGCCCACTCCTAAGCTGATGATACATCTGGTAACAGGTCACCATAAAAGCTTCAGGGAGTTCCACGTGGTCAGCAGTCAGTCCATAATCGTATACCCAGAGCCAGGGTTCCCAAGCAAAAAACACATTAAGTCATCCACCTTGGCTCGGAATTTGCCACGCACAACTTCAACTGCAAAACTCAGCTTGCTGGGCTCAGACTGCTGAAGCGGGTACCCTTTTTATTTCTCGGTGGCTTCACGGTCTTGTAGTAACTGAATTTCTTTCCTTTTTCCTCAGCTTCACTGCGTCAGTAGCGCTCTAGTTCCAAGAAAGAAGATCCACTGGAGGGAAGACGCCACTGTTGGTCTAAACGAATATGGGCACTAACCCATCATTCTTCCCCGGCAGGGAATGCATACACTTTGTCACTTTCATCCTTACCTCCTGAAATTTCTCACCTGTGGTGAGATGAGAGAGAGGAACTCAAACTGAAAACGCTTGTCACTTTTGACACCATATTGACATCTAAGGAGGCCTCACGAGTGACAGTGTTTATAGTCTTGGAAGCGGGGGTGGGGGGGGGGCGCTGTGTCTACACGCTATGAGGAAAATAATCATTTACCTTAACAGTCATTTCTCTCTGCCCACACTAACACTTCCTTCTGCGGCAGCTGCCCCAACGGGGCCGGGGGCTCAGGGAAGAGAATGCTCAGCTTCCGTTTCCGTTTTTCCCTTGCAGGGAGGGGTGGGGCGTTAAAGGCACCGCCCCAAGTCCGCCCCGCTCAGCAATGCGCCTGCGGCTCAGTTTAGCCGGTGTTTAAACGGCGGCCTTCCCGGGTGCTTTCCCTGGCGGCACTGGTGGTAAAGAATCCGCCTGCAATGCAGGAGATGTGGGTTCGATTGAGGAGATACCCTGGAGGCAGGCATGGCAACACACTCCAGTATTCCTGCTTGGAGAATCCCATGGACTACAGTCCATAGGACTGCAAAGAGTTGGATAGGACTGAAGCGACTTAGCAGGCAAACTGATGGCAAGTTTAGTTACTTGGGGCTTCCCAGGTGGCTCAGTGATAATGAATCCACCTGTCAATGCAGGAGACTTAAGAGACACCAGTTTGATCCCTGGGTTAGGAAGATACCCTGGAAGCAGGCATGGCTACCCACTCCAGTATTCCTGCCTGGAAAATTCTATGGACAGAGGAGCTTGGAGGGCTACAGTCCATGGGGTTGCTAAGAGTCGGACACAACTGGGCAACTAAGCACAGCACAGGGAAGAGTCTGCATTTCTAATAGATTCCCAAGTTCTGCAGGTGCTGCTAGTTTACAGACCGTGCTTTAGGAACCACTGCTCTGATTTCGGGCAGTTCGAGAAAAAACAGGGCGAGAGAAATGGAGAATGGCAAGACTTAGGACCATCCCCCACCTCCTTCCCCTAAACAAGAACTCTGTGTTTTACACATCCTGCTTTAGGATGAGATTTCGTTTGGGTGAAGTTTTCTGCACTAAAAGTGGTTGGAAAACCACTTCTTTAGGTGAAATTGACATGTGAGATTGTGCAAACTAAAGGCAGAGAGTGACATACCTCAAGAAAATTAGAAGCAGAAAAGCAAAAACTCTCTTTTCATTTATTCAGCAAAATCTGAGGGTTACTATTAATACATGCTGAAAGGTTGTGCTTGTTGCTGAGGTGAAAAGACAAACCAGAGCCTTACTCACGGGGGACTCACGTGTATAGCAAGGTTAATATGCAAAGCCAATGAATGCAACTAATGTTACATAGGGCTTCCCTGGTGGCTCAGCTGGTAAAGAATCTGCGTGCCATGCAGGACACCCCAGTTCAATTTCTGGGTTGGGAAGATCCACTGGAGAAGGGAAAGGCTATCCACTCCAGTTTTCTGGCCTGGAGAATTCCATTGACTGTATAGTCATGGGGTCGCAAAGAGTCAGACACAACTGAGCAAATTTCAGTTTCACTGCTACATAGTTGCTAGGACAGAGGTCTGTTTATGGAAAACAAAATAGTTTACATGTGGCTCACAAAGAATCTTATCCCTTTTCATTAGGGAAAACTTGACGGATTGCTCACAGTATGCCTCCCCCAAATCCCAGATTTGACCTCAGAATCCTTGTCAGCCTATTGCTCTAGCACTGAACCACAAGCAATTGATTGAAGTTAGTATTCAAATGGAAATAAGTGAGATGTTACTTATTCAAGTTCCAGGTGGGAACAGTCTCACAATTCAGTCTATACAGGTGCCATAGACTGAATGTTTGCATTCCCTCAAAATCCTTACGTTGAAACCTAATCCCCAATGTGATGGTATTTGAATGATGTCTTTGGGAGGCGATTAGGTCATTAATGGGGACCCCTAATGAATAGGATTAGGGCTTCCCAGCTGGCATTAGTGGTAAAGAATCTGCCTGCCAACAAAGGAGATGCAAGGATTGCAGGTTCGATCCCTGGGTTAGGACAATCCCCTGGGGTAGAAAATGGCAACCCACTCCAGTATTTTTGTCTGGAAAATTCCTCGAACAGAGGAGCCTGGCAGGCTATAGTCCATGGGTCCGCAAAGAGTCAGACATTACTGAGCACAGGAACAGGATTAGTGCCCTTATAACAGAGGCTCCAGAAAGCTGTCACACCCTTTCCACCATCTGAAGACAGAAGGAACCAGAAAACTAGTCCTTATCAGTCAGTGAATCCACCAGGGTCTCGATCTTGGAGTTCTCAGCCTCCAGAATGCTGAGAAATGAGTGTGTGCTCTTTCTAACCCACCCAATCTGTGGTGTTTTGTTAGAGCACCCTGAATCAACTAAGACAACAGGTTTAGGAAATAATTCATAGGGAAGGTGGTGCTTGATAAGATCTTGAAAGATGAATATAAGATACACAGGAGTTGAGGTGGTAATGGGATATTCCAGCTGGCAGAAAGGGATGAAACTCATTAAGAGGATTAAGAAGTGGACGGTGGGATCTAAAACTCAATACAAATGAAAACGTCTACAAGACAGTAACAGACTCACAGACAGAGAGAACAGGCTTATGGTTGCCAAGGCGGAGGGGCTTGGGGAAGGGAAGGATTGGAAGTTCAGGATTAACAGATGCAAACTATTACATTTAGGATGGATAAACAGCAAGATACTACTGTGGAGCACAGGGAACTATATTCGTATAGTTCAATATCCCGTGATAAACCATAATGCAAAAGAATATATATATAAAACTGAATCAATTATCTGTACAGCAGAAATTAACATGACATTGTAAATCAACTATTCTTCAATAATTTATTTTTAAAAAAGAAGAAGATGGTAAGTGGAGCCAGCATCTATAGACCAGGCCTGCATAGATCTTGTATTGGAAAGAAAACAGATTATTAGAGGCGCCTAGAAGTGCACGCAGGGTCAAGGGACAATTTTTTTCAACTTAACCAGGTCATGTTTATGAGCTATGGAGAAGGACGTAAAGAGAGAGAGAGTTTTAAAAACAGAAAAAAAAATAGACAAGAAAGAGAGTAACATATGGAGCGAGTCCCCAGAGGAAACCTGAGGCTGGTACTTCCTCCCAGCATAGCCTTGAAGTTGTCTATTCCCACTCTTAATAGGGAGGCTGTGATGAAAGCAAGACTCCACAGCCACAGAAGAGGAATACCAGCGATCATATCTGGGGGAAACCGAGGCTGGACCCCAGAAACATGCCAGGAATGGCCTGGGGACGGAGTGTCCAGGGACTAGTGAAGTCAAGGACAAGAAGTATCTCCTTTGAGCTGGCAAAAAAAAAAAATAGCGGTCTGGAGGATTTCTAAAATAAAGAGGGAACACATGGCCGTTGGAATTTTCACTGCCCCCCAACAAAGGTTTGTATAGGAAGACCAAAGAATTTTTTAAAAGCTGGGATGACATAGAAGCTTTGTATTAAGATTGTGACCAATGCTTAAGGAAACCAATTGCCCAACCATTTTTTAAGGTTATTTTTTCTCCTATAATGAAAGTAACTAAAATGCACCAGGCAATGTGCTAAATGTTGTATATGTGTCATCTCTTTTAACTTATTCCTTATGAGATATGAACTATCATTACTTTCATTGTACCTCTGAGGAAACGAGTTTGCAGCAGTTAAAGCACTTGACAAGCTTGTCTGAGACAGAGAGCTAGGATCTGAACCCAGATTGTTAGCTCCCAGGGCGCAGACTTCCATCCTATTCACTCTATACACTTTTACCAAAAGCACCTCTTCCTCCACAAAATCATGACCACTTTTCACTGAACAGAGATTGTTTTAATTTTTTTCCCCTAATCATCCTTCAAGGCCCATCGACCTTCAAGGAAGCCTTAAGGTCAGTTAGTGGTACCCTGCTCTGTCCATCCCTAGAGTCCCCAAACACTTCATACTTATCTCTCTTGGAGCTCTCAAGCATTTGATGATGGTCAGTCACATGTGAGTTTGCATCTGCCATTAGCTTGAAGCAAGGCATAGAAGAGCAGACATGGGCTTTGAAGCTAGTTAGAACTGGTACAAATTCCCATTCTTCCGTAAATATATGAACTTAGGCAAATATTTTAATTATTTTTTTAGTGGTTTCTTTTTTTCTTTTTGGCTGCACTGGGTCTTTGTTGCTATGTGTCGGCTTTCTCTAGTTGTGGACAGTGGGATCTTCTCTTCGCTGCGATGGACAGGCTTCTCATTGCAGTGGCTTCTCTTGTTGCAGAGTGATGGCTGTAGGCACGTGACCTTCAGTAATTGCAGCGCTGGCTCAGTAGCTGTGATGCACAGACTTTAGCTGCTCTGAGGCATGTGGCATCTTCCCATACCAGGGATCAAACCCGCGTCCCCTGCATTGGTAGGAGGATTCTTAACCACTAGACCACCAGGGAAGCTCCTCTATGAGTTTAAAACAAGGATAATGCCACGAGGAAATGGTGGTGAAAATTTAAACGAAATAAGATTAGGTTAAGACCTGACAGAGGGTAGATACTCAATAGATACTAGAAATTTTTATAACTACTTGCATAACTGTGTAGTGAATGAAAGGCAATTTTATCTTGACCCACCATTGGCTCTACTCTGAAATTTTCAGATAGCAACATTTCCTTAAAAGATAAAATTCCAAAGAGCATATTTAACCTCCTCATTCAGATGGTAAAGAATCTGCCTGCAGTGCAGGAGACCCTGTTTCCATCCCTGGGTTGGGAAGATCCCCTGGAGAAGGAAATGGCAACCCACTCCAGTATTCTTGCCTGGAGAATTCCATAGACGGAGGAGCCTGGTAGACTACAGTCCTTGGGGTCACAAAGAGTAGGACACGACTGAGCAACTTCACTTTAAGAAAAAGGAGCTTTTTATAAGCACATGTTTACAAACAATTAAAATATTCCTTTAAACATCTCTCTAATAGCCATCAAGATAGATCCCCTAAGACCTTGGCTTTCCAGCAGTTAACTTGAGTTACTATAAGATTTTTTAAATCATAAAACTACAATTGTCTTGAAATGACTGAGAAGTTCCTAATTAAATTAGATTTCAACCTCTTTCCTCTAATTTATCTCAGTGAGTAAGGTTTTATCACAATGCCAATAGCGCAAGAGTAAAACAAGGAAGACACAGAAATCTCAAATCCAAATGTTGTTGGAGAACCATAGCAAGAGTTTCTTTCAGATTAACTGTAGGATGAAGGGTTTCTAAAGGAGCCTGAGAACAATCTCTGTCTCCAGTAAACACATCATCCTCTGAGGGTATATGGAGAGTGAGACTGGCCACGTGAGTGACGGGTATGTGGGGCTTCATTATATTCTCTCTATGTGTATAGGATTGTTTGAAATTTTGCATGATAAAAAAAAAACGTTTAACAAGAAGCCAAAAATAGCATCAGCATCATCATCCTATCATTATCTGCTAAATGTATTGAGCTTTCTAGGTTCAACCTCTCTCTTAATTCATGAAATTACTATTAATACTTCCTTTTGAAGAGAAGGAAACTTAAGCTTAAAGAGATTTACATACATTTCTCAAATTCACATTCCTAGTAAGCTGCAGATTTCAGGACCCCAAATTTTAAGCAGTTCAAGATATTCAAAAGGAGAAAGGGGGAAAATTGGTATTCTCCAGGGGAAAGAAATGTCTCCTTCTTCTCTGTGAAAACTGTAAGCAGCTTTCAAATAAAGATGAACCACCTCCCCCCACCCCACCACACCCCGCTTGCAGGCTAGAAGTAATGTGACAGCTGGAGATACATATGAGGCCCATGGACTCCTGGGGAGTGGAACCAGTAAAGCAGACCCCAGCAATAACTGGAAATGGAGCTGGCAGAAGTGAGAAAACTGCCCTTGCACAGGGATCTATCAGAAAGGTAGATGAATCAGAAAATTTAGAATATGCTGTGGGCAAAAACTGGAAAAGGAATGAATAAGCCACTCTAGTGGAGACTCATCCAGATGTTCTTTCTCCAAGAAAAAGTGTGAAGTGAGTACTTTTCTCTGAGTTTCAAGAAATGCCAACAGCAGACCCAGCTGAAGCATGTATCCCAAGGTCTCACAGATAGAACAAGGTATCCATGTGAGTAGAGGAAGAGAGTGGCCATGTAGAGCCCCAAGTCAACCAGGAATTGTCAGCGACAAAGTGAGATACTCACATCCGTGTCTTCTGTCAATGTGCAACAAAATTTACCGAGGAAACATTATGTTCGGCTCTGTGCTAGATGCTGAAATGCAATAGTGAAGAAGACAGATTCAATCCTCCCAAGTCAGTGGGGGAAGCGAACAAAATGAGTAAAAGAAAAATTAAATAAAATTTTAAAATTCTAAGTACCACTGTGTTTGTTTTCTAGGGCCGTCTTAACAAAATATCACAAACCCTATAGATCAGTTCAGTTCAGTTCAGTCACTCAGTCATGTCCTGCTCTTTGCGACCCCATAGACTGCAGCACACCAGGCCTCCCTGTCCGTCACCAACTCCCAGAGCTTGCTCAAACTTCTATCCATTGAGTCGGTGATGCCATCCAACCATCTCATCCTCTGTCATCCCCTTCTCCTCCCGCCTTCAACCTTTCCCATCATCAGTGTCTTTTCAAATGAGTCAGTTCTTCGCATCAGGTGGCCAAAGTATTGGAGCTTCAGCTTCAGCATCAGTTCTTCCAATGAATATTCAGGATTGATTTCCTTTAGGATGGACTTGTTGGATCTCCTTGCTGTCCAAGGGACTCACAATTCTGGAAGATAAAAGTCCCAAATCAAGATGTCAACAGGTCTGGTTTCTGAGGCCTCTGTCCTTGGTTTGCAGAGTGCCTTCTCTCTGTGTCCTGTTCTGTTTCCCCTTCCTCTGCATCCCACGGCTGGCTGTGTGTTGTCTGTGTTCTAATTGCCTCCTACTAGGACATCAGCTGTATAGGATTAGAGCCCACCCATATGACTTCATTTTACCTTCATTACCTTTTTAATTACCTTTATTACCTTTGGCCCTATCTCCAAATACAGTCACATTTTGAGGAAGTAGGGTTTGGGACATGAACACACAAATTGTGGAGGAGGGGGACACAATTAAATCCATAACAGCCATGAAGTTGAAAAACAAGGTGCTGTTCTCACCTCTTTGGGGAAGTCCTGTCTATCCAGCCTGCAGGGTTAGACTCTGATTCTCTCTCATAGCATGGGACACTTCCTCTTCATGGTGCCTTCACAGTTGCAACTTTATGTTTCCCTGCATGGCGGCTCTTAGTTTTCTTTCAGCTCCTCACTGTAGGCCCCAAGAGGGCAAGAATCTTTTCTGCTTTTGCCTATCATTGTATCCTAACACTTACAAGTTAACAGTGCCTGGCATATAACAGCTGAGATATCTATGAATGTGTTCAGTAAAAAGGATGAATGAATGAAGATCAAGATTGAAAGCAATGTTGGGATGGGAGGTAGGTTCAAAACTGAGACCTGAAGCATGAGATGCACAGCTATCTCTGGGGAGAGTAAGTGGGAGAAAGACAACTCCAGCCAGAGAAGAGAATGCGTGAAGGGCCTGAAAAAACAAGAACCTGATGTGTTCTGAAATATATGTTTGACACTGCCGGATATTAAACAATGTGACACTGATGTAAGATTGTCTTGTGTTTCAGATACTCTCATATATGCTGAGAAAGTTTGGAAGAAAGGACCAGCAAAATCCTATGAAGCTAATCACTTTAGGGAACTCAAGCAAAATGAACAAGTGAGGAAACAGCAGGGATCAATAATTTCTAGTTTTTTTCCCAATCTCAACCTAGGAAAGTATCTCTCTTAATCAGAAGTGAGCTCTCCCAGATTGCAAAACATAGCAATCATCAATCTGTAGAAATCCAACTACCACGAATACCCTGTAAGTATGAGACTTTATTATAATTTTGCAGCTAAATTTTGTGTGACTTTGGACTCAATTTATTGTTAATATACACGGGTTTTTTTAGAGCACTGAATCTGTTCCAGGAATTCAAATGTTGCTCCAGTGGTTCTGAAACTCCTGCAGAGGAATAATTCTTTCTGTGTGTGCACATAACTTTGAAAGACTGCTTACACAAAGCTTTATGAGTCTTCATGGAGAGCTGCAGTTGGTAAGATAAGCAATAAACATGTTTAAGCTTCTGCTCCTAAATTACACATTACTGGAAATACATAAATGTATGCATCTTTCATCAAACACATATACAATGCACTGATCACTAGGGTAGGAACAGAGTCTAATGGTCAAAATAGCCCATATTTGAGTCCTAACCTTGACAGTAGTCAGCTGTATGACCTCATTACAACATCATCGTGATATATTCATGTATGTGTGTTTGTCTCCACTACTAGATTATATTAATAATTCCTTAAGAGCAGAGGTTGTATTTCATTTTTTAAAATTCTGTACCAGCTCCGGCACTCATCAAATGAATGTTGGGTGGCTAGATGGAATAAACAGTGCCTGTAATAGACAAGATAGCTATTATCCTGTTTTGTTGTTGTTTAGTTGCTAAGTTGTGTCTGACTCTTTTGCAACTCCATGGACTGTAGCCCTCCAGGCTCCTGCATCCATGGGACTTCCCAGGTCAGAATACTGGAGATCTCCAGGGGATCTTCCTGACCCAGGGATCGAGAAACCGCATCTCTTGCACTGCAGGGGAATTCTTTACTGCTGAACCACCAGGGAAGCCCTATTTTTACCAGTGAGTTAACTGCAATAAAACAAGTGCAAAATGTATCTAATTAAGGTGAGATGATAAGATATTGATGATAAATTCAATAGAGGGGAGAGAGTAAGACAAGCTAACTTGCCTCTAACTTAGCCAGGGTGGTAGTCGACTCACTTAAGAGCACCTCCGGTTGGTGCATGTAAGTTGCCTGGCCAAGAGGCAACAAAGAGTGAGTAGCTGTGTGGTACCTGCTTGTTCTACCCTGGTTCTCCTCTTCTCCCCACTCAATCTCTTTAGAGCACATCCATACCCAGATTCTGCTGTAAAAGAAAGTGATGGCGTCTTTCTTTTCTCAACTGTTACATTTTTTCAAACCTGTTATTTTCGCTTGGTTCCGTTTTGGAGGATTACTAATATCTTCCTCTATCTCCTTAAGTATATTTCTCATACTTATGTTAAACTTTCTATCTGGTCAAATAATTTTGCTTCACATGGTAACTGTTAACCAGATTTGTGTCATCTCTTTTTTGGGGAAATTTTTCTACTCTGGTGTCTGGTTATTTTGGCTGGTGAATTCATATTCTCCTGGGGGTATCAGCGAGTTTCTCTGGCCACACATATTGAGGAAGGCCCAGAGGCGAAGCCCTGTCTTTGTCACAATAAAGATTAAGGATGGCAAGATGTTAAGTCACAGGGTAGAGAACCCCAGCACTAGAATCACCATTCTTTTTTTTTCTAAGTGAAAAGTGAAAGTCTCTCAGTTGTGTCCGACACTTTGCCACTCCATGGACTGTATAGTCCATGGAATTCTCTAGGCCAGAATACTGGAGTGGGTAGTCTTTCCCTTCTCCAGGGGATTGGACCAACCCAGAGACTGAACCCAGGTCTTCTGCATTGCAGGCAGATTCTTTACCCACTGAGCTATCAGGGAAGACCCAAGGGTAAAGAATACACCTACAATGCAGAAGACCTGGGTTCAATCCCTGTGTTGGGAAGACCCACTGGAGAAAGGATAGGCTACCCACTCCAATATGCTTGCCTGGAGAATCCCACGGACATAGGAACCTGGAGGGCTACAGTCCAAGGGGTCACAAAGAGTCAGACATGACTGAGGGACTGTGCATACATGGGTTTTTTTTTTTCTTACTTTTTATTTTATATTGGAATATAGCCAATTAACAATTTTGTGATAGTTTTAGGTGCACAGCAGAGCTACTCAGCCATACATATACACATGTATCCATTCTCCCCTAAACTCCCCTCCCATCCAGGGTGCCACATAACACTGAGCAGAGTTCCCTGTGCTATACAGTTGATCCTTGTGGGTTATCCATTTCAAATATAGCAGTGTGTACATAAGAAGAACCACCATTCTTGATTGCTGCCACCTCACCAGAGAACTCTGGCCAGAATTACAGAATAGTGAGCAGGCCTGAACATCCCCAGTTTTTTAACTTTAACTGCTCCTAACCCTGTATGCCTGTAACTAAGCTTGCTTTTCTGCCCCCTAACTGTGCAGGGGCTACACTTAGCACCTATTTTCCTTCGACTCTATGCTAAATGCATCCTATATCTGGTGTTCACCCTTTCAACATCCTTCCCCTTGTAGTTACATATTAGAAAGAAGGCCACGGAGCCACCAAACTGCCAGATTCAATTACCTGATTACTGATGCCAGGCTGACTGTCTTTGAAATAATTCAAGGGAAAGAAATCAAGATCCTATCACCTTTGTTCCTCATCACCGACTCCTGACTGCAAGTCCTCATCTTGTATGAGCTCCTAGACTCCTCATGAGCAGTGGGGGGGGGGGGGGGGGAGTGGGCACGGTTCCTGAGGCATAAGCCAACTGTGTTCCCCCTCCTCTCCGCCAGCTGAGAATTAAAGCCACTTTCTATTTCCTCCAAACTCTGTCTCCATATTTTTTATTCAGCTTTGGGCAGAGAAAGTCAAGATTTTGGCCAGTAACAATCCCCAAGGATTTTCTCCAGTCTACAGACCCAGTCTGGCTTCCCTGTGTCTCTGTCTGCAGTCAGCTACTTCTTATGCTCATCACTCAACACAGTCCTCAGTCCCCCAGGGCTTCTCACACTTTGTTTTACTTGTTCCTAGATTCCACTATCCTGGATCCTTATATCTATAGATTCTCTAAGATTGATTTTGGAGTGGGCTGCTGGAAGCCCAAGCTGTTCTGCTTATTTTTAGGACCTGGAAGCCCATCTTCTCAATGGGTTGCATATAACAGACGTTTTGGCTAGCTTTCAGGTATGGTTAGTCAACATGCAAATTGTGTTTGAGAAGCAGTTTAGCCTCGTGAATCAAAGATGCTTCAGATGCTCTTAGCAATTCCACTTTTTCAGAAATGTATCCTAAGGAGATGAGCTGATATGAATGCAAAAGTATTTAAGATTGTCTACTGCAGTGTTATTGCTAGTAGGAACAATTTGGGAACACGTGTGTACTCATCAACAGGGGATTGGATAAATACAATCTGATATACAAATGAACATGATGCTATTTAGTCATAAAAATGATGATATTGATCTAATTTATGGGCATAAAAGATAACTCAGTGACTGTTAAATTGCATTTATAATATGATTCCATTTATGTAAAATGAAAGAGAAAAAAGGATTAAGAGGTCTGGACCACATACAGCTAAATGTTACCAATAATTATCTCTGGGCTTGGAATTTAGGATTAGAGTTGCTCTCTTCACTATGATTTTCTATATTGTTTGATATGCAAACATTTATCTTTATAATCTCTATGATCAGAAAGAAATATGTCTAAATTTTTATCTTTGAAAATTAAAAAACACTAAACATTCACCACGGAGAAGGCAATGGCACCCCACTCCAGTACTCTTGCCTGGAAAATCCCATGGATGGAGGAGCCTGGTGGGCTGCAGTCCATGGGGTCGCTAAGAGTCGGACATGACTGAGGCGACTTAGCAGCAGCAGCAGCAGCAAACATTCACCAAACTTGAAGCCACAGACTAAACTTCCCTGATAACTTTAGTCCCATTCATACAGTGGCAAGAGCTTCAGAATAATATGCTTACAGGCCTTCAGCAATATTTGCTGTTTTATAACTTTTAAGCTCCTGTAACCCAAGGGTACAATAAAGTAGGAGTGCTAATTCAGTGGAGCTGAAGGAAGACTAATTGTCTGGGGAGAGGATTTCCCCGGGGCTTAGTCCCTTGTAACCCGTGGTAGGACCACCAGGACAAAGACAGCAACTGCAAGCTGATGAATTATTCATGGTCTTGACTGCTTGGAGGAGTTCACCTAAAGCATTATTTATGCTGCTATTTGCTACAAGCCCGAGGTGACCAGTCAGCTAATGTTTCACTGGGGGAAAGGGGTAGCAGTATACATAAACATTGTCAGAATCTGGTGATGAAAGCAGAAATCAAGAGTAAGTCAGACACCTTGCTGATGTTCCCTGCCCTTCTGACCTTGAGATTCTTGGCTTAGAATCCGGAAATTTAATTCAAATGAGCTAATGGGCTCCCCTGGAGCAAAATGGCTTTTGGTCCTGGTGAGAAATGAAGAAACAGCTAGTTTCCAAGGCATCAGGAAAGGATCAACATTTGAGCCTAATACAATGGTTGAAGCTTCCCAGGATGAGAGGAAAATTACTCTAGGACATCCAGATCTGGGGACTGCTCAGTGTTTATTATTAATATTAAAATACATTTATATTTCTTGGGTACTTCAAGAAATTGAGTTTTCCCATTATTCAAAGAAGAGATATGGAGAATGAGACCAAGTTATCTCACAGTGAATTACAGCATGCCAGGCCTCCCTGTCCATCACCAACTCCCAGAGTCCACCCAAACCCATGTCCGTCGAGTTGGTGATGCCATCCAGCCATCTCATCCTCTCTCGTCCCCTTCTCCTCCTGCCCCCTATCCTACCCAGCATCAGGGTCTTTTCCAGAGTCAACTCTTCGCATGAGGTGGCCAAAGTATTGGAGTTTCAGCTTCAACATCAGACCTTCCAATGAACACCCAGGACTGATCTCCTTTAGGATGGACTAGTTGGATCTTCTTGCAGTCCAGGGGACTCTCAAGAGTCTTCTCCAACACCACAGTTCAAAAGCATCAATTCTGCGGCGCTCAGCTTTCTTTATGGTCCAACTCTCATATCTGTACATGACCACTGGAAAAGCCATAGCCTTGACTAGACAGACCTTGGTTGGCAAAGTAATGTCTCTGCTTTTTAATATGCTGTCTAGGTTGGTCATAACTTTCCTTCCAAGGAGTAAGCGTCTTTTAATTTCATGGCTGCAAGCACCATCAGCAGTGGTTTTGGAGCCCAAAAAAATAAAGTCTGACACTGTTTCTACTGTTTCCCCATCTATTTGCCATGAAGTGATGGGACCAGATGCCATGATCTTAGTTTTCTGAATGTTGAGCTTTAAGCCAACTTTTTCACTCTCCTCTTTCACTTTCATCAAGAGGCTCTTTAGTTCTCCTTCACTTTCTGCCATAAGGGTGGTGTCATCTGCATATCTGAGGTTGTTAATATTTCTCCCGGCAATCTTGATTCCAGCTTGTGTTTCTTCCAGCCCAGCGTTTCTCATGGTGTACTCTGCATATAAGTTAAATAAGCA
Source organism: Okapia johnstoni (assembly GCA_024291935.2). Classification (NCBI taxonomy): domain Eukaryota; kingdom Metazoa; phylum Chordata; class Mammalia; order Artiodactyla; family Giraffidae; genus Okapia; species Okapia johnstoni. Next base: position 7,445,681 of record CM044325.1, on the reverse strand, counting down.
GAGTGACGATATACAGCCTTGACGTACTCCTTTTCCTATTTGGAACCAGTTTGTTGTTCCATGTCCACTTCTAACTGTTGCTTCCTGACCTGCATATAGGTTTCTCAAGAGATAGGTCAGATGGTCTGGTATTCCCATCTCTTTAAGAACCTATATAAGGAGGGACAAAAAAGCAGCCACAGTGGACTAAATGACCCAATAAAAAGTCATTACAGTATGATTTCAGAGTCAATTTAGTGATTATAAACTAAAAGGGAACTTATCTACTCTGTACCACACATGATGCTAGGCACTTTATATACATCATCTCATTATTTCTCACAAAATTGAACAGGAAAGAAGAATTATATCCAAGTTATAGATAAGGAAAAATGAGGGTCAAAAAGTGATTATCTTGGCCCAGATTCAAAGCCAGTTAAGAGGTTCATACCCTGATTCAAGGCACAGTTCTGTTGGCTTCAGGAACAGAATAAATGCTCTTTATACCTACTCACTTCATTGGCTCCCAAACTCTTCTCATGGCCTAAATAGCTGCAAATCAAATATCCTGTAGTGTAGCCTCCACAATGAGTGCTGTTTGAAGCTGGATAACTTGGTGAGGTTGGCTTGGTAGGCACACTAAGGCTTCTACCATGGACTAAAACCTTGATTATTGATCCAGTATCCAATCCTCTTTCCCTCTTACTGATTATACCTCCAAGCAGGCCATGTGTTAAAACTTGAGGAAAGGTTGACTCCATCCCACAGCTCCAGGGATTAAACCTCATTTACTCAAGTCAATCAGCATATTCTATCATTCTGGCCAGAATGCTTGGATGAGGGAAGGCACGTAATCCAAATTTGTTTATGAAGGTAAGTTTCAAGATTCTTGCTTTGAATGCTAATGGGACCTGGTGCGCAGATGCAAAGCCTGGAAACACCACAGCCTTTTTACCATCAGGTGCCAGGCCCGGTGTGGGATGAAGCTGACACAGTAAAGGGCAGAATAAAGGAGGGAAAAAAGGAAAATAATGAAACTGGGTCCTGTATAACAGCACTAAGTTGCTATATCAGCCACATTTGAGTCTGGATGTTGCCACTGTGTGAATCAGGAAATGACTATCTAAGACAGTGTGAGTTTTGACATTGTTTCCTAACTGATACAGAGTATGGTACCAGAAGTGGACTAATGGAAATATCAATAATGAATCTATAAATGTGGAATTGGCTGGACAGAGAAGATAAAGAGAAAGGGAGTAAGAACCTGTTGATCTCAAACTGGGAATATGGTGTCTTTGTTCCTCGATTATGAAAAAATTTGTTATACGATAGCTTACTAATAAAATTACCACATAGTTTATTGTTTAAATAGATCATATTTGAGAATGAAACAGAGGTATCACTAATAATTATGTCAGATAATCCTGCACTGTTCAGGTTTCAACTCACTTTTTTTCCTTAACCCATGGAGCCCAATGGTGCATTTATGGTACATATTTGTGGTCATTTGTCTAGGATCTGGCATATTTTCAGTTCCCTCTCAGAATATGCAGCATGTCTTTATAGTGGATATAGAAGTTTCATACCAGTTCATTATGGTTGGACTGAAGTTACATGTGAGGAAGAAGCAAGCCCAGAGAGTAGAAAATAGGCAAGAGCCAAATCACAAAACGCTTTTTCGCTGTGCTAAGGAGACTGATTTTATCATAAAGGTGATGGGAAACCATCGCAAGAGTTTAAGAAAAGTAGGGTTTCTCTGGTGGCTCAGAAGGTAGAGAATCTGCCTGCAAAATGAGAGACCCAGGTTCAATCTCTGGGTCAGGAAGATCCCCTGGAGAAGGGAATGGCTACTCACTACAGTATTCTTGCCTGGAGAATCCCATGGACAGAGGAGCCTGGAGAGCTGTAGTCCACAGGGTTGCAGAATCGGACACAACTGAGCAACTAACACTTTCACTTTCTTCAGCATCCTATCAACCTTTCATTAAAAACAACTCAGTTTTGTGCAATGAGAAAGATAGGTAAGCGGTAAGGAACTTACATGTAGATGACTGCTCTAAGAGTAACAACCATTTTTAACAGAGATAGTGGCAGAGTGGAGAGGAAGGGACACATCTGAGAGACTGAGAAGCAGAAAGGGAACAGAGCAATTTGCCTGAAGCTGCTTCTCATACTGTTCACTGGCCTAGAATTCTAAATAACAAACGAACATTTCAAAACTTGATATGACAGTGTCAGCCCACTTTGAGAACATTCATTCTTTTAGGTTTCTTTTTTTTTCTTCTGTTTTGTTCAAGGAACTTTCCTCAATTTATCTGAGAGCATTTTCACGTTTAGAGCATATGGCTCCTAAGTGTTTAATGGATACAATGCATTTTATATACAAAATACTCCATAGAGCCCCTTTTGTCTATGCTTTTCATTTTGTTCAGCTGTCTTCCCCAGTTATGCCTACCACTGAGCTTTTCAAGGATTTTTCTTCAATTAGTCTAAGGGCGCATCTGTCCAAGTTTTTAAGCCATTTTTCTAATGTGTTTATCACTTTCGTAGAATTCCACATCTCTCCTAATTTATCCCTTTTGAGGATTCTTGCCTCCTTCTTGCTGGATTCTGTGTTTTTTTTGCATTTTCTGAGTACTAAATTGATTTATTAAGCAAATGAGATCATATCTAATATTTTTCCAAGTTTCACTAAGTATGACCTTTTACATAGTAGAAATCAAAAGATATAATGGATATATAGAAAGTCCCTTTAGTGCCACGGAATTTCATTTCATACAAAATAATACTGGATCACAAAATTCTAAGAACAAAATTACCATAATATCTCATGTCATTAGGAACCGCATACTGGTAATCAGAGGCATTTTCATGGTATAATTTCAAGGTATCTTGGCTAGTTTAATGAGTCCAGGACATGAAGTCAGACAAACTTGAATACTAGCTGTGATACTTTTAAGCCATGTGACTATGGCCAAGTTATTTGAGTTTTCTGGGCGCTAATTTTCTTCATCTCTATAGTACTAAGATTCATTTCATAGGACTGTTGCAAATATTAAATAAAATAAAATAATACCAAAAAAAGAAAATAAATTAAATTTAAAATAATAATAAAAGAAAAGAAAGGACTCGGTGCATACATGCATGAGAAGCACTTTAAAAATAGTAGCTCTTGTCATAGCTGGGCCCTCTGCCTTCAGTGAGTTAGGCAGAAACGCAGTGATAGGACAGCTAGCGAGCTGTGGCAGCTGGGATAGTAGTATTACCTCTTGTGTAGGGCTATAGTGAGAATTAAGGGCCTTTCCAGGTGGCACTGGCAACCCACTCCAGTATTCTTGTCTGGAAAATCCAATGGACGGAGGAGCCTGGTAGGCTACAGTCCATGGGGTCACAAAGAGTCGGACACGACTGAGCGACTTCACTTCACTTCCCTCCCCTTCGGGTGACACTAGTGGTAAAGAATCTGCTTGCCAACACAGGAGACACAAGAAATGTGGGTTTGATCCCTGGGTCAGGAAGATCCCCTGGAGTAGGAAGTGGCAACCCACTCCAGGATTCTTGCCTGGAAAATTTCACGGACAGAGAACATGGCAGGCTACAGTCCATATGGCTGTAAAGAGTAGAACACAACTAAATGACTGAACACAGTGAGAATTAAATGATATAACGTATACAAACATATGGCATTGTGACTGATACATACTGGGCACTCAACTAGCTATTATCATCATTATTACTAATTTTTACTCTGATTAAATGTAAGTCAATTACTGCTGCTAAGTCACCTCAGTCGTGTGCGACTCTGTGCGACCCCATAGACGGCAGCCTACCAGGCTCCGCCGTCCCTGGGATTCTCCAGGCAAGAACACTGGAGTGGGTTGCCATTTCCTTCTCCAATGCATGAAAGTGAAAAGTGAAAGTGAAGTTGCTCGGTCGTGTCCGACTGTTAGCGACCCCATGGACTGCAGCCTACCAGGCCCCTCCATCCATGGGATTTTCCAGGCAAGAGTACTGGAGTGGGATGCCATTGCCTTCTCCGATTACATTTGTAATTAAATGAGTATCTTATTCAAATACTCATCATGAGTTGAGTTCTCAGTATCTTACATCTCAAGTACTAAAGCCAGCACTAATAAGTCCCAAACTTGGCTTTAGTTATAAAGATAACCAGTTTCCCATACACAGTGTTGAAAGGACCTCCTGTCAATTTCAGGTATATTTCTTGTAACGTCTCAAAATCTGTTATCTATAGAAATAGAACACTGTAGGTGTGAAGTTGATAACCAGCACCTGACTGCCAAGATTACAGTTTGTATGCCACCACTGAAACTTCCCTTTTCAACCTTGGCCAGGCAAAAGAGGAGATTTTAGGAGTCTGAGGGTCCAGCAACCCGGTTAGTAGACTCAAACTATGGAATTGAAATACTGGTACTTTAATTGACGTCTTATAATACTGGTACTTTATTGACATCTTGAAAGAACTCATGGAAACAATTGCACACACAAATGCACCTACCATTATGGGCATCCTGGAGGTGAGATCCTAGAACACAGCAGATCAGTTCACTAAGAGAAAAAATCCCTTTATGAATCTCTGCTTGAGATCCAGAACAGATACAGGTCACCCATAACTGCAGCCTTTTAAAGCAATGAATTGATAGAGGGTTATATTAAAATGTGGTTTCAGTTGCTGTTGATACCCCAAATTTATTTCTCTCTCATTTAATAATGTGAATTTACATAAGCAGTCCATTGTAGCTCAATGACCCAAGTGCTTTCTAGGTTTTTGCTCCACATTCCCTACAATATTACTGTCATCTTTAAGTTCAAAGGTGGCACGCCATAATGGCCTCACTCCAGCAGAAGAGTTAAAAGAGAAGGAGGGCACACTCCTTTCTTTCAAAGGCATGACCCAGAATTTATGTATATCACTTCCACTCATATTCTATCAGCCAGAACTTAGCCACATGAACACTTACCTGCAGAGGAGGCGGGGAACTGTTATCTTTGTTTTGGGTGGCCAAGTACATGGCTAAAACTTGGAGTTCTGTTAATAAGGAAATTAAAAAAGAAAATATAAGAAACAAATAGCAAATTCTACCTAAAATGCAGTTTAGATTGGTAGTTGAGACAGGCCTTGGAAGATGAGAGCCTGGGTTTGAGTCATGGAATAACAATTAAGTAGGTGGATTAGCTATCAATTCACTGGGTGACCTTGGCAAAGATACTCATCTCACTAAGCTGCAGTTTCCCTATAATATAGTGCCTATTTCATCAGATTATTGAAAGGATTAAAACCACTAATCCAAGTAAATTTGTCAGCATAATTCTTGGCACTTGGTAAGTACTCAGTAATGCAAACTAATATCATCAGTAATTAGGAACATCATTAGGTTTCTAACAGTTCCTCATTAGGGAATTCTTTTTGGAAGGACAGAGAGCAAAAACTATGTCTTGGATTTTCTCTTGGAGAAAGGTGAAGTTGCTCAGTCGTGTCTGACTCTTTGCGACCCCCTGGACTGTAGCCTACCATGCTCCTCATCCATGGGATTTTCCAGGCAAGAGTACTGGAGTGGGTTGCCATTTCCTTCTCCAGGGGATCTTCCCAACCCAGGGATCAAACCCAGGTCTCCCACATTGTAGGCAAATGCTTTTCCATCTGCGCCACCAGGGAAGTCTGAGTATATTTTGTCTGCAGAATCTGTAGGGACAGGAAAAGATGTTTTTACATATATGTTTTTTCCAAATAGTCTCTTTAAGTGAACTCAGTATATCTCCGTGTTGAGTGTTGAAAGAAATGTGCCAAGCTCTATAGGGTAAGCAGTGACTCCCATATGCTGCTCTTGGCATTGGCTGCCTTAAAAGCATCTGACTCCTAGTAAAGCACGTGGATTCCTGAGTGTCCCACAAGCAGAATCTCCGAGACTATGGTACAGGATCTGTGTTTTTAATAAGCTCTCAGATATGCTGATACACTGCTAAGGTTTTAGAGCCATTGCTGAGTAACATTTCGAATACTAGTAAGTCTTTGTTGTCATTAACAATGACCACTACCTTTATTTAGCCTTACTCTGTGCCTGGCATGGGTCTAAGCTCTTTATGCCATAAGCTCATTTAATCTTCACAATAAACTTGTGAATTGTTGCTTTTATTGTCTTCATTTTACCAGTTCGAAACTGAAACACAAAGGCTTAATCATTTTCCCCAGATTAAGTGGTTGAGCCAGGATTTGACCCAGTCTTGCTCAGAGTCCATATTCTTAACCACACCATTCTGCCTCCACTGGCAGTGGAAGGGAAGTGACAACTGGAACTGGAGCCAACTGGTGGAGAGTCAGGGCTCCATCGCAGCCTGAGTTCCCATTTGTGTCCCACTTACTCTTGTTCACCTGCAGAAACCCTGACATGCCATTACGAACTGGAGTAAATTGACTCGAAGAACATGACCATGGAAGAAACATTTTTTCAGGGACTTCCCTGGTAGACCAGCGGTTAAGAATCTGCCTGACAATGCAGGGGACATAGGTTCAATCCCTTGACTGGGAACTAAGATCCCACACGCCACAGAGCAACTAAGCTTGTGCACAGCATCTACTGGGGCCCGCATGCCCTAAAGGCCATGCTCTGCAACAAGAGAAGCCCGTGCAATGAGAAGCCCAAGCGCTGCAACTAGAGAAAGCCCGTACCCAGCAACAAAGACCCCGCACAGCCAAAAATAGAGAATTTTTCTAAAGAAACATTTTTCCAAACATGGCAAGAGACAGCTGAACTTGATCTGGGGCTGTTAAATATCCCAAGTAGACAGCAACTACCTTGAGCCATGCTTGGCACTTTCTGGCCATAAAGTTGATTTTGAGTTTCCTGAAGCAGATGTCTAGCTGAGCTTCCAGCTGTGCCAGGTTCCTCAAGGGGAGGGTGTGGGGCAAAGATGCAGGAGTGATGCAAAGTGCTACTCTGAAAAAGACGGAGAATTTCCAGGCTAGATCACCACCGCCATGACAGCTTCTCCCCACTGAATCTGCCTAGTACCCAGGCAGTCCAGGACTCGTACTGGCTCTTCTCTCAAGGAAATTTCTTGTGCTTGAGGGAACTGCCAAGCTCCGTGCTCCCCAGAGCATTTTAGACACCAATGAAATAAGTAGTCTTCATGTGCTTAGCTGTTCAGTCATGTCCCACTCTTTGTGACCCCATGGACTGTAGCCCTCAGGCCCCTCTGTTCATGGGAATTCTGCAGACAAGAATACTGGAGTGGGTTGCCTCGCCCTCCTCCAGAAAGCAGTCTTCATATTTATAACCAATTCTCAAAATACCCTTTCACTTACCTGTTTACCTATCTCTCTACCTCACCAGACTGAGTGACCTAGCAGCAAATAAGTGTGCTGCTGCTGCTGTTGCTAAGTCGCTTCAGTCGTGTCCAATTCTGTGCGACCCCATAGACGGCAGCCCACCAGGCTCCTCTGTCCCTGGGATTCTCCAGGCAAGAATACTGGAGTGGGTTGCCATTTTCTTCTCCAATGCATGCATGCATGCTAAGTCACTTCAGTCATGTCCGAATCTGTGAAACCCTATAGACAGCAGCCCACCAGGCTCTACTACCCCCACCACCAAGTGGTGGAATCCAGTTTCCATCCCAGAATCTGGGTTAGCCATGTGACTTGCTTTGGTCAAGAGGACAGTGGCTAATGGGGAGGCAGGAAGAGGGTAAACAGAGGCTTGAGCAGTGATGGTGCATGGGGACTTGCTCTCTTGCTGCGCTCAGAACCCTGAGACCACCATGGGAACAAGCCCAGAACGGTGCTGAATGGTGAGAAGCCAGGGAGACAACTAATGGCCAGTCAACCTTCAGACATGTAACTGAGACCATCCTAGATCCTGCAGTTCCCAGCCACCCACCAGCTGACCACAGATGCATAGGAGGGCACATATGTGCTGATATGGCTAAGACCAGAAAAACCTCCCAGCTAACACACAAAATCGTGAGCTAAGTAAAATTGTTATTGTATTAAACCTCTAAGTTTTGGAATATTTTGTTACCCAGCAAATGCTAACTGATGCAAGGAGGTAAATTATTAAAGGCAGAGGCTTTTGAATCAAAAAATGCCTGGGCTCAAAGCCTAGCTTTTCCTTTTACTGGATGTGTGGCTCTAGGCAACTAATTTAATTCCTTTGACTCTCCATTTCTTCATCTGTAAAATTAGGAAGATAAATATAGCAATATCCTAGATTCTTCTGAAGAGTCAGTGAGAAATGTGGGCAGCACTGTGTTTGCTACATGGCATTATTATCCTTATCGTTACGATTATCATCATCATTATTACGATACTTCTTTGAATGGAGCTATATGCTAGAACAGAGCTATTGCCAGTTTCTGGAGATAAAGAAATGAATGTAACAATATATTGGTCTGAGCAAGGAGTGAATAACTATCTACAGACAAGAACTACATTGTGTAACCACAATCTGAGGTTGCACAGGGTTCCCCAAAAACATCACTAAAGCTCCAATTCTCAAGTTTTAAGGAGAGGGGGAGGGGAGGACAGAAAGCAGCAGCAATCAAATGGGAATGGGAGAATCCTGTTCCTACAGAATAGAATCTGGGGGAGTGGATGGAGCATTGGCTTTAAAGAGAGAGAGGCGTCGAGTAGGAAGCCCCACTGACCTTCAGAATCCTTACGAAATAGAAACAAGAACCAAATACCCAGAAGGAGCTTGGCATAATGAGAAACAACACAAATTCTGGAATCTGAAACCACTAGTTCAAATCTCAAATGGGTCTCAGTTTGCTCATCCATAAATTGGGACTATAGCACCAATATGATTTATATGTTTGTTCGTATGGTAGTTGTGAGAATTTGACAAAATACCAATATAAAATGCTTCCCATAGTACCTAGCACATGGTAGGTGATCAACCAGCATAACTTCTTTCCCCATTTCTTCCATATTCTTAAAGCTACTTTGTTGTTCTTCTCCTGACATAACTAGTGTCCTATAACCTGGGGACATAGTAATATCTGAAGGCCAGCTCATGACCACAAATACTTCTGGCCTTGTGACCTTGAACCAATCACTTAGCATTTCTGTTTATCAGCTTCTCACTGGTAAAATGAGACTAATACTTCCTGTCCCTGATGGAGTTCTCAAGGATAGCAGGATGATTCATTCAATTTTAAAACCTAACTCGGGACTTGATGACGCTGTGTAGAAAATAAAACACAAAAGGAAAGTCAAATGACTAATATTTAAAGTCCCGAGGCACCACTGCATAGTCAGTGACATTTCCATCACTGCCAATTCCTTTTTGTCTCTCTCTTTTTTTAATCCTAGACCTCACAGATACCCTCCTTAGCCTGGCTTTGCTGTCTCTTTTTCCCACTTCTCCCCAACCCAAGCCCGCAGCTCTTCAAAATGGTCAGAAAGCCAAAAGCGAGTGATGAATAGGCAAGCAGGAAGCAGAGGTAGAAACAGGCTTGAGGAAATAACACATTCATAACGTACTGAGCACTTACTCTGTGCTGAGGGCCCTGCTAGGTACTTTACATGTGCTATCTCATTGAATCTTAACAATTCAGTGAATGAGACGCTGTTTAATCTGGTCAGACAGTTAACAGTAATAGCAGAGCTGGGATTTAGATCCAAGCTGGCTGACCTCCAAGCTCTCTAGAGGTTTGCCCTTTAAGGTATAAAATATATTCAAAATCAGAATGGCATTATAGTTGAGTCTATAGGTTCTGGAGTCAGATGCTTGATTTGAATCCTAGATCTGCCTTTACAGAATGACTGAGCAATCACTTTGTAGTATCTAAGATATATGATATATGTACAGTAGATTATATATATGTGTATAATATGACTTCCCTGGTGGCTCAGACAGTAAAGCGTCTGCCTACAATGCGGGAGACCTGGGTTTAATCCCTGGGTTGGGAAGATCTCCTGGAGAAGGAAATGATAATCCACTCCAGTATTCTTGCTTGGAAAACCCCATGGACGGAGGAGCCTGGTAGGCTACAGTCCATGGGGTCACAAAGAGTGGGACACGACTGAGTGACTTCACTTTCACTTTCACTAATATATGAAATACATTATAAGTAATGCTACATGTAATATGCATAGTATTAATGTGTTAGTATATTAATAATATACATATATGTATATTTTATTAGTACATGTGATGTATATTTTAGATATACACGTAGTAGATTTTATATATATGCAATAGGTAGATAGATGTGTGTGTCTGGGTGTATATATATATGTATATATGTGTGCATACGTGTGTGTGTATATATATATATATATATATGTATATATGAGCCAGATTTGTTAATAATCACAACCCCTGGAGGAAGGTAATAATACTACCCCACTTTACTAATGGGGAAAGGGAGACACAAAAAGTCGAGAAACTTGTTCAAGATTACATTGCTAGTAAATGGCAGAGACAAGATTCAAACTTGGGCAGTTTAGGTCCAGAGTCTACAGCCCTGACCACCACACCATTCAGCTTCCACTGCGTGTGGACGCTCTACTTCTCCTCTGGCTCCTTGCCATGGCCTTGAGAACTGTGGCTGCTTTCTGGCTTCTTGATCCCCGCCAAAATCTAGGAGGCACAAATCATCTCCAGATCTCACACCACACTCCACTCTGGCCCAGCGGCAGCATCAGGAGAGCCCAGGAGCTCTTTCAGTTCAGCAAGAATCCCACGAGGCTAGAGCAGAGATGCGAGAGAAGCCAGGCTCCCCACATACAGGAAGCCCCAGTCTCCACGACTGGTTCTCCAGGGCCCCTTTTCTGGCCTGAAGTGCTGTGATGGGGAGAGGAAGCTCCTTTGATCCCACAAGTTCCCTTCCGAAGAGACACCGCTTCTGCCACTGCACTAAGTCCCTCGGGATCTCTTTGACCAGCTCATCCTCCAACTTCAGCAATGCTTTGCTGCTAACAGGGCACCTGGGACATTCAAGGATGGCCTCGAGCCCCGAGAGCTAAGAGCAGACCCTCTGTGGGAGAACAGAAGCCAGCTCCTCTGCCTCCTGACAGAGCAAACCCTGTGGTGCAACCTCCACTCCCGAGTTCCTCTGGGATCAGCCTGATCCGGGTACCTCAGCTGAAACAGCACCCTCCTGGGTCTTCATCCTCATGGTTCGCCTTCCCTTTTAATTGCTGCTTTCTCCAGGAAACATTTTCTTGATAAATTACTTGTACCTGAGTCCTTGGCTCAAGGTCGGCTTCTGAAAGAATCCAACCTAAGAGACAACTTTTGTCTTATTTTGTCTTAATGTCTTCCTAGGCTCTTCTTAAATGCACTTGCTAAGTATGACCAGAGTTGATGGGCACCTCTTAGCAAGTCTTGCATGGATTAGTTGACAATTTTCTTAGCAGAAGGTGTGTATGTGTGTGTGTGTGTGTGTGTGTGTGTGTGTGTGTGTGTGTGTTCAGTCACTCAGTCATTTCCAACTCTTTGTGACCCTACGAATTATAGCCCACCAGGCTTCTCTGTCCATGGGATTCTTCAGACAAAAGTACTGGAGTGAGTTGACATTTCCTACTCCGGGGGATCTTCCCGACTCAGGGATCAAACCCAGATCTGTTGCGTCAGCAGGCAGAATCTTTACAGCTGTGCCGCCTGGGAAACCCAGTAGGAGGTGTGAGCACTTATCAATCAATGTCCTCAGCTTCAGGGGCTCAGCTGAAGCTCCAGAGAGAGCAGGACATTTTCTATTTAACACTCTGTGATTTTTTTCCCTCTTAGTATTATCCGGACTCTGTGATAAGAGAGAACCTGTTTCTTTTCTTCCTTTCATGCCTGTGGTAGAGGGAAACTTTCTCCTCAGTTCTGACACATTCACTGGGGCTCTTATGCTTCAGCTGCCACAGTGATGAGTTGGCCTCCATTTGGAGAACTGACAGGCAGGAAAAAATATTTCTAAAACAAATATCAAAACCAAGACACCTGGCTGCCAGCCAGGAGCCTGATAGTGTCACATGAAGGCTTTCTCCTCCACAGACTCTCACCAGAATCTCTCATCTAACGGGCTGCACAAAAGGCCTCCCGATCATCTCTTAGGTTCATTCTCCAGAAGCCAGCAAATTCCTTCCCTGTGACAAAAGCCATGTCCTGGGAGATCATAGCCTTCAAGTCATGAAGTCATGATTCGTGCTGGGGTAAATGGATGAGGTTGCTAAGAGCTGGAGGTGACCTTCCTGGGACTTCTGCTGGCCCTGACCCATCCCAGGCAGAGCTATATATTCGAATAGCAGCTAATGTTAGAGTATTAGACCTATACTCTAATAGCAGGCAAGGAAGCCCTGGTTTAGGGATTAAGGAAAGGTAAAAAAAAAGGATTTGGGGGTCCAAATATGCCTGGGGAAGTCCTGTGTGAAGTCTCTTACTTTATTACATCAGTGACATCAATTTTCATAAGACTAGCACAGACAGATGCTTAGAGGAAAATCAGCAGATAGTGTCACCAGCGAGTAAGAGAGTGCCTTGGACAGCAAGATCAAACCAGTCCATCCTAAGGAAAATCAACCCTGAATATTCATTGGAAGGACTGATGCTGAAGCTGAAGCTCCAATACTTTGGCCACTTGATGCGAAGAGCCAACTCATTGGAAAAGACCCTGATGCTGGGAAAGATCGAAGGCAGGAGAATTGGATGACAGAGGATGAGATGGTTGGAGGATGAGTCGGCATCACCGATTCGATGGACATGAGTTTGAGCAAGCTCCAGGGGTTGGTGATGGACAGGGAAGCCTGGTGCGCTGCAGTCCATGGAGTCACAGAACAACAAAAAAAGCAAGTAAGAGCGCAGGCTTAAAGACACCCAGATCTGTGTTCAAAACACTTATTGGAGTTGTACCTTAAGGTAGTTTGTACCTTTAAAAAATTATGTAACTTCTTGGGACTGGCAGTCCAGTGGTTAAGGCTTCTTCTTCCAGTGCAGGGGTGTGGTTTCAGTCCCTTGTCAGGAGCTAAGATTCCACATGCCTTGTGGCCCAAAAACCAAAACATAAAACAGAAACAATATTGTAGCAAGTACAATAAAGACTTTTTAAATGGTCCATATAAAAAGAAAATCTTGGACCTCCCTGGTGGTACAGTGGTTAAGAATCCACCTACCAATGCAGAGAACATGGGTTCGATCCCTGGTCTAGGAAGATTCACATGCTGTGGGGCAACCAAGCCCGTGTGCCAAAACTGCTGAGCCAGTGCTCTAGAGCTGCAACTACTGAAGTTTGTGTGCTCAAGAGACCATGCTCCACTGCAACAAGAGAAGCCACCACAATGAGAAGGCCCAGGCACCACCATGAGAGAGTAGCCTCAGCTCTCTGCAGCTAGAGGAAGCTCATACACAGCAACAAAGACCCAGCACAGCCAAAAATAAATTGATTAATGTAAAAAATCTTCTAGAAGAAAAATTGTCACTTCTGAAAATTTGGTTTCCCCATCTGCAAACTGGAGGTCCTGCCTTAGAAGGATGCTTCGAAAATAAACTCACAACATATGCAAAACAATTTTCACAGTGCATGGTGGTTTGGTACAGTCAGTTCAGCCAAGCTACAACTACGTTTCTCAGAATTCCCTTCCCTGCCTGATCCTGGGTTAGGGTGTGTGAGATTTGGAAAGTAAAGGTGAGGTAGGAATGACCTGGTGGTCCAGTGGTTAGGAGTCCACTGCTGGGGGCCATGGGTTTGATTCCTGGTTCTGGAATTAAGACCCCACAAACCCCACAGTGCAGCCATAAAAAAAGTGAAGCAGCAGCAATTGTCCCTAAAACAACTGGGTGCCAGGTATCACTGTAGCCGACCCAAGTGGATACTGATCTGTTGGCACCCTTGTTGGGTGTTCTAGTCTGGGCTCGCTCTTCAGTTTCTTTGAGTCTCAGGCCAGGTTTGTCCTCTCTCTCCCCACTTTACAGATGGTTCTTCTCTCCAACTGCCCACTCTGCCCACTCACAGTGGCTTTAGGCTCACCACCAGCAGTGGTGCCAACAGCCTCCCATGCCCTTCTCCACCTCCACAAGCATGCAAAGCCTAAACAGGAATAAACAGTTGATTGCCTATGACTCATAGAAGTTCTGCTACCCAAGCAAACCTGATGCTCACAAAAGGAAACATTGGCCTAATTTAAGTATAGACAGTTGTTGAAGGTATTATCTTCTGGTTCCAATCCAAGCTCCACTGTGAACAAATCACTTAGTCCTTCTGAGACTCAGTTGCCTCAGCTATAAAATGGTGATAGTACGATGATTTATTTCATTGCCCAATGGAAATAGTTAAATGAGATTCGGCACATAAGCATGGTGCTTGACATTAAAAGTAACAGGGAGAAAACCTTTATTTCCCATTTCATGGGTTTAACATTTGGAAATCCCTCACCAATAAATAAAAGCGTCATCCTTCAAAGGATCTTTGTCAACAATGAAATAATATTTTCATCCTCCAACTGTTTTACGTTATTTATCAATTAGTTTAGAACGTAGCCATGAAAACAGGATGCTGCTTATTAGACCCCTTCAAAGACACCCCTCTCCCCCATTGCCGCTCAACTGTTGGAACTTAATAAATGATAATAAAAACCCTCTGCTTTTGTAAGAATTCAGTAAGGACCCTTTCATCAGCATTATCTCATTTGCTCCCTCAACAAGGCTATGACACAGACAGCATTAAATTGCTGGATGCTACAGACACTGGACCTGAACTCAAAGGACCCGGGTTTTTCATCCTGGTTCTGCCAAGAATCACTGATCTCCTCACTTGTCTGAGCTTCAGTTTCATCTGCAAAAGGGAGAGGGTTGAATTCATAAAGTCCTTCAAATCCTGGCAGACCCTAAGTGTATTATTATTTTCACTTTACTTATGGGGCAGGGAGGGCTTACAAGAGATTAAATAGCTTAAATGCTTTTCATAATATGATTCTGGGACCACAACCAGTAGCATCACCCCACAATTATTAGGAATACAAATTATCAGACCTCATTCTAGACCCCCAGCATCAGAAACTCTGGGGGTCTGTGTTTAGCAAGACCTTCAGGTAATTCCACTGCATGCTTACGTTTGTGAGCCACTGGCCCTATCAAAGTTTCACAGCGAAAATCAATGGCTTAGCCAGGACTCAAATCCAGGTCTACAACTTCTTTCTAGTTGTCTTACAGATCCGGAGAAAAGCACCCAATCAGAACAAGTTCATTTGGAGACAAGGAAAGTCCAAAAATATAAGCAAAAGAGCAGAATTAAATTGTGAGCAATATTCTAAAAACTCTCGGGGGCCTACAGTTGAGGACCTTCGGTCGCTGTCCCTAGCCTGGACAGAAGCTGAGCTTTGTGCCCTCTCTGACACAGCCATCTGAGCTTTTCAGCAGATTCTTCCACTGAGCTGGCCAGCTGGCCGCCAAGGAGCATGCAACTAGTAGGCAGGCCTGGTGCCACAGAGAAGAAGGAGGGCCTTCACTATGCAAATTCAGCATCTGAGATTTTTCATTTCTTTCAACATATGCACACATACATTAAAAAATGCACAAACATGATAAATTCATGGATATCCTGGATACATTTTAGCTCCATATTTTACTTCTGCTGTTCCTTTTTCTTTTCTTGATTCCTACCTTCCTCTTCTTCCCCACACCCACTCATATAATATATGTTAATTACCTAGTATATTTTTATCCATGGTGAGATAATCAAATGCACATACTTTCACACACATTTCTTGTTTTACTCATACTTCACATCAATTCTTCCACAGTGAGAGATATAGTACAGCTCTCATCTAGGCTTCTCAAAAGCTACCTAATAGCCCCATAATGTGAACCTACAATAATTTACATGGGGGAGTGCCTGTCTCATGGGAATTCACTAGGTTTCCAATTCTTCACCACCTCAAGTGTTGTTGCAATAAATAATTTTATACGTATGTACTTGTGAAGTGGTGATTTTATTTGTATAAGATAGATTTCCAAGAATAGAATATTGGACTCAAAGGCTTTCTACATTTTTAATTTAATAGATGTTGACATGGCTCTTCGAAAAGGTCATAGCAAGGTATCTTTTTGGAGCCATGTATGGGAATGCCCATTTCTTGCACCGCAGCCAACAATAAATGTTACGTCTTTCACATTGGAAAGTGATATCCAATTGTTAGCATTTTCCTAATTTACATTTGAATTTGACCTTTTCATGTCAAAGGACTTGCTTCTCCAGGCCAGTTATTTCAACTTAAAAGTGGTCATTTTGTCTGAACTCATCAGTAGCTGTAGGAAATGATTTTTTAGCTCTAAGACGTCCTTTCAAACTGTACTTGAATATTTTTAAATATACTTACTTTTCTGTCCATCTTGTCACGTTTCCTTCAACAGCTCTACTTATGACTGAATTCTGCACGCTCTGCTGGACCTGGCTATCTCTGACTTGGACATATAGTGATTTTTATTGGTGGTTTAGACTCAGGTGTTGTTGATAGAATATCCTACCAGGTAGCAGTCCACAAGTGGAGAGAGGCAAAATGGTCCTTCCTGTTCCTCAAAGGCAGGGATGACTTAGCCTGTACTTCGGGCTACTTCTCAGCATCTCAGTTATCATGGAGATCGTGGCGGGATCGGGGCAGGGAGGCATTAAACTTCTTCCCCAAATCCACAAATCTCTTTGGGCCAAACTCTTCATAGCATCACCATCTTATAATCCCATCCTCAGGGCTCTCTGTCACCAGAAGCTAGACATTTGCCCAAACTGCAGAGCAGAAAACCTTGTACCAATTCTTTCTGTTGGGACTGCCACAGAGTCCATGGCCTCATTTCTACTTAGCAACCTGCAGGCCCCAGTTGACTCAAAGGAGGGAAATATAATAGAGTCGATTGAAACTGAATGGAAAAGAAAGTTAGGTCCATGTTGCTATCTTTCCAGAAGCCCCTCTAGAATCAGCATCTTCATTCAACCCCACATCCCAGTGAACCTGTTTCTTCCACCCCAAAGCAACAAGTCCAACTGAAAGATCAACTTTGGGGTCAGGGATTTGTGTTCGGATCTGACCCTTACAAGGGCAATCTTGTGCATGTTATAGAATCAGTATTTTAGAATCTCAATTCATTGTTTATAAAATGGTATTAATTGTGAAGAATAAATGAAATAATATACTTAAAACACTACTCCTAGTGTAGCACTGATAGCTTTTGTAGAAATGTTAGCCCGTTTACCATGTGATTTGATTTTCAAGAAGTTACAGTTGACCTGTTAGCCTTCCTCTTGGTTTGACATTTCAGCTAAAACAGTTCTCAGTTGCCATTCCTTATACTTGCTCTTGAAGGCTTCCCAGGTGGTACTGGTGGTAAAGAACCCACTGGCCAATGCAGGGGACAAAAGAGATACAGGTTTGATTCCTGGGTCAGAAAAATCCCCTGGAGGAGGAAATAGCAACCCACTCCAGTATTCTGGCCTGGAGAATCACATAGACAGAGGAGTCTGGCGGGCTACAGTCCATAGGGCCACAAAGAGTCAGACACAACTGAAGTGACTTAGCACACAGCACACACATGTATCACAAAAAGGGAATCACCGCTGACCTCGGACATACAGTTAGAGGCCAAACTGGAAAGGAATGTTCAGAAATCAGCTCTGACAACAAAAGATGAAGAGCTTGAGAACATAATTATCCTTTCAAAGGTTATCATGTAATTGAATCTCTAATTTTGCTTGAATGTAGATTAATTCACTCCACTGAGATCTCTAAGAAAAAACAATATCCCTGGAGCTCTGCAGGAAAGCCAAAAGAATTTTTAATTGCAACCAATTATATGAAGAGATTCTGCTTTATGAAGGGAAAATATATGGCAAATCTTTTGGGGGTAATTGATGTAAAAGCTATCAAAACCTGTTAATAAGGACCCTAAAACCCACACAGGGCTTACCAGGTGGTGCAGTAGGAAAGAATCCACCTGCCAATGCAGGACATACAAGAGACTTCAGGTTTGATCCTTGGGTCGGGAAGATCCCCTGGAGTAGGAAATGGCAACCCATTCCAGTATTCTTGCCTAAAGAATTCCATGGACAAAGGAACCTGGCAGGCTATAGACTATGGGGTCACAAAGAGTCAGACATGACTGAGCACATAAAATCCACACGTGCATGTGTGCTTGGTCACTCAGTCGTGTCCAACTCTTTGTGACCCCATGGACTGTAGCCCACCAGGCTCCTCTGTCCATGGAATTCTCCAGGGGAAGCAAGGCTTTTTTGATTCCTCGTGCTAACGGCCTTGAAAAGAACTGTGTAAAGCTAAGTAAGAGGGGGTTACAAAGAAATAGAAAAGTGTGAAAGTGTTAGTCACTCCATCCTGTCTGACTCTTTGCGACCCTATGGACCCCACCATGCTCCTCTGTCCATGGAATTCTCCAAGCAGGAATAGTGGAGTGGGTTGCCATTCCCTTTTTCAGGGGATCTTCCCAACCCAGGGATCAAACCTGGGTTTTCTGCATTGCAGATTCTTTACCGTCTGAGCCACCACGAAAGAAACAGGAAATAAGAACCCAAATAGAGAAGGAGAGAAACAAACTAACTTAGTAAATCTATAGTTTGTGCATACAAACCCATTTCCCTCCTTACCTCTACCCTAAACACACACATGCATGTGCACAGGCACAGACACTTCACACACTTTATTAGAGTTTTACAACAAAAATTGAAAGGAAGGAGCAATGATATAGGGAAGTCATTTCCTAAGGTTACCGATAATGTCATCCTGGGAGAGCAGCTGGAGGGTTCTCTGGACGATGCAGCTGAGGATGTTGCTCTGCCCTCCCAGAGGTGGCATCGGATATCTGAGTCAGCACTTTAACCCCATCAAATCTTTTCCTTGTTTGTCACTAACTTGGGTCACTTACGATTCTTCAAATGCCCTGTGCAAATGTACAAAAGAACTTCTGCACCTGACAATGAAAACACTACCATAGGGAAATTATAGACCAGGGACATTTGTAGATTCCTTTCTTTGTGTTCTTAGAGGGTAATTTGAACTGTTGTCAGAATGACAAATAAAGGGATGAAAAAGCAGGAGGCAAACATGGAAGTCTGCTGGGAGGCATCACTTTGAAGATGAATAACATGCACTGACAAGGAGCAGGGAGAGAATAAAACAAGAGTGGTATCAGCCCTAAAAATAAATGCAAGAGCCACATGTGAGTACACAGTTGAGCATTAATATAAACGTGCTGAGAATGGGTGGTACATATAACTCATAAAAAAGAAACTATGGATACACACAAAAATCTTCAGGGTATTATGCTGATTGAAAACAGCCAATCTCAAAAAGATACATACTATATAATTCCATTTCTTCAAACTGCTTAAAATCACAAAATCAGAGAAATGGACAGCAGATTAGTGGTGGCCAGAGGTTAAGGAGAGGGTGCAGACAGGAGCAAAGAAGCTGTGGCTATAAAAGGGCAACAGAAGAGATCTTTCCATGATGGGAATGTTCTGTATCTTAACTGCATCTGTAACAGTATTCTAGTCCTGATGTTGTACTATTGTTTGGGGAAACAAGGTAAGGGGTACATAGGACCTCTCCATGCTAATTATTATAACTGCATCTCAAAATTAAAAGTGTAACTTAAAAAAATAAGGAAGTAAAGTCCCAGACAATAACTAGCCAATAGAATTGAAAGTGCTTGACTCTTAGAAGCAGATATCGAGGGTGGAGAAGAATAAGGAAAGAGGCTACTCATTTTCATTAAAGTGAAAGTCGCTCACTCATGTCCGACTCTTTGGAACCCCATGGACTATACAGTCCATGGAATTCTCCTGGCCAGAATACTGGAGTGGGTAGCCTTTCCCCTCTCCAGAGGATCTTCCTAACCCAGGTCTGGAACCCAGGTCTTCCGCATTGCGGGTGGATTCTTTACCAGCTGAGCCACAAGGCAAGCCCTAAAAAAAGAACCTTGTAGAACTATCTAAACTTATTGAATTGTGTGATGATAATTTGTTAACGTGCTGAGAGATACTATCATAAGAAAGAGACTAAAATGAAACGGGTTTATGAAGTCTCACCTTTTTTAATGGAAAAAAAAAGATTACCCACAGTAACTGAGCACCTGTTATTTGCCACATGTTAAGCATTTTGACGTACACAGTCTCATTTAATCCTTAGGGAAATCTAGGAAGTGAGTGCTTCTTTCCCTCCATTTCCATTCATAGACAACTGAGGTTCAAAGGGTTGAGGGACTTCTCAGAGTCACCTGGTGAGTAAGTAGCACAACCCAGCCAAGCATTCAGACTTCAGGGCTCGTGTTCTTAATGACAGTGAAATGGAGCAAAATCTTATGATCCTTGCCCCCACCCACATCCTCAGCCTGCCTTTTGTCTGCAGAAAAACTTCAGTCAAAGAATAGGTTTAATCACAGAAGTGAGAAAATGCAGACACAAAGGGAAACTGTCAGGTGGAAGAAGTAAATGAATGATGACCGGTCTGCAGCCATGACACAGAAGCTGCCACAACTCCAAGAACCGGACTCAAGAAATGGGAGCACTACTGAGTGTTTCAGTTTTGTATTTTGTTTCAAATGGTGTCTACATGCGTCATATCTTACATTTATTACAATCGTGTTTGCAAAAGACCAATACTATTTCCATGTGTCTATGTATGTTCTGATCTAATTGATGTCTTCCCTCACCCCATATATCATGTCAGATCAACTAAGTCTCCAGTCTGGTTTAAACATAATCTGTTGATCAAACCACTGAATGTTTTAAAAAATGTTTTCCAAGGCTTTTCAAAAAATATTTAATTTAATTAATTTAATTTAATTAAGAACTGACCCTGGAACTAAAAGCTAACTGTACTTAGGACAATCAAGATGACTCTGTTCAGACCAATTCAATGTTCAAGACCACCGATGACTATCAGAGCTGACTGTGCAGTCTCTACACGTAGCCCCCTCCCTCTGCCTGTAAAAGCTCCAACCCACTGATGTCAGTGGGGGGTGTCAGCCTCTGGACAGGTGTCTACCCCCACAAATCCCCGGTGGCCAGCTCCCAAAATAAAGCAAACTTTCCTTTCCACAAATCTTGCCTCTCTATTTATTGGCTTTTGAGCAGTGAGCAGTCAGACTCCACTTCCAGTTACAAAACTCCTTGGGGAGGGGAATACCAGCCACCAAAGTCTCTTGGTGCCCAGACCTAATCCTGAGTAAAGAGAGGGGGTGAGACAGACCTTGGAATCAGACAGATCAAGATTAAAAACCAAGTTCCGGGGGACTTTCCTGGTGGCCCAGCGGCTAAGACTCCATGCCCCCAAAGCAGGGTGCCTGGGTTTGATCCATGATCAAGGAACTAAGATCCCATATGCCACAACCAAGACTTGGAACAGCCAAATAAATTTATTAAATAAATAAAAAGAATTAAAAAAGAAAAACAAGTTCTACAAATTTCAGTTATGTGACCTTGTATGAATGATTCAACCAGTGTGAGCCTCTTTTTCCTCATCTACAGTGTAGGCGCAACAGTATTACTCATCTCAGAGGCCTATTGGGAGAATTAAATGAGATACTGTATACTAGGTGCTTGGCACAGTATCTGAGAAGTAGTTCTCAATAAGGGATGGCTATTATTACCATGATCATTGTAATGCCAGACACTGTTATTTCTCATGACAGGTTTCAGGTAAAGCTCTTTCTCCAGACCATATCCAGAGGCCACTGAACTTTCCTTTGAGATGGCTCTAAACTTAATGTTTTTTATCACATGAGAGAGCAGGAAGGAAGGCTTGATTTTCATGAATGCCATTAGTCAGAAAACCACCAGAAATTCTGTGATTGCTGAGCTCTCCTTTGGTTTCCAGGAGACTCAGAGGGGGAAAGAAAAAAAAAAAAAAAACACTATCTGTCTAAGTAGCTATTGCTTTTTGCTTTGTTCTGTTGTTTTGTTGTTTTCAAATGAAATACATCAGACATGCAGAAAAAGGCAAAGACTATTATAACACCCAAGTTCCCATCTCTCAGATTTAACCAATCTGAACATTTTTGTATATTAGCTTCAAATGTATCTTTCTTGTTGAAAAATAAAACATTGCAAACGCATATGAAGGCTTCTCCCACTCCCATTCATCTTATTCTTCTCCCCCCTTCCCTCCCCAAATGCTCACTTTTCAAGATAGCTTTGAATGGGTCTAAGTTCCTCACGCAGATCACTTTCTAGTCTTAAGGGCTGACATCACATCTAACTCCATTTCAAAGTCATTTTCAAGCTTCTGTCCACTGTTAAGCATAAATGAGGGATCCAATATCATCCTCCCAGTAAGAGCTTACCATCAAAATGGGATGATAGACATTGAGATAGACATATGCCCTAATTTCTCTCTGGAGAACCCCTTGGCCCCATGGCTTGACTACGGCTAACTCTCCACTCCGTCTCCAGGGCCTGGCCAGTGAGGATCCCCCTTGTTCACTAGTAGACATGTAATCTGAGTTGGGCTGATTAAAGCAAGCCTGGAATTTTACTGGAGCTAACAGAAAAGAGGTGCTACCTAACTGCTGAGTGGAAGGATGTAAACCTAATGATGGAGGCAGCACCATAAATAGAGCAGTTCAGTTCAGCTCAGTCACTCAGTTGTGTCCGAATCTTTGCAACCCCATGAATTGCAGCACGCCAGGCCTCTCTGTCCATCGCCAACTCCCGGAGTCTACCCAAACCCATGTCCATCGAGTCAGTGATGCCATCCAACCATCTCATCCTCTGTCGTCCCCTTCTCCTCCTGCCCCCAATCCTTCCCAGAATTAGGGTCTTTTCCAATGAGTCAACTCTTCACATGAGGTGGCCAAAGTATTGGAGTTTCAGCTTCAACATCAGTCCTTCCAATGAACACCCAGGACTGATCTCCTTTAGGATGGACTGGTTGGATCTCCTTGCAGTCCAAGGGACTCTCAAGAGTCTTCTCCAACACCACAGTTCAAAAGCATCAATTCTGTGGCGCTCAGCTTTCTTCACCGTCCACCTCTCACATCCATACATGACCACTGGAAAAACCATAGCCTTGACTAGACGGACTTTTGTTGGCAAAGTAATGTCTCTGCTTTTAAATATGCTGTCTAGGTTGGCCATAACCTTCCTTCCAAGGAGTAAGCATCTTTCAATTTCATGGCTGCAGTCACCATCTGTAGTGATTTTGGAGCCCCAAAAAATAAAGTCTGACACTGTTTCCACTGTTTCCCCATCTATTTGCCATGAAGTGATGGGACCAGATGCCATGATCTTAGTTTTCTGAATGTTGAGCTTTAAGCCAACTTTTTCACTCTCCTCTTTCACCTTCATCAAGAGGCTCTTTAGTTCTTCTTCATTTTCTGCCATAAGGGTGGTGTCATCTTCATATCTGAGGTTATTGATATTTCTCCCGGCAATCTTGATTCCAGCTTGTGTTTCTTCCAGCCCAGTGTTTCTCATGATGTACTCTGCATATAAGTTAAATAAGCAGGGTGACAATATACAGCCTTGACGTATTCCTTTTCCTATTTGGTACCAGTCTGTTGTTCCATGTACAGTTCTAACTGTTGCTTCCTGACCTGCATACAGGTTTCTCAAGAGACAGGTCAGATGGTCTGGTATTCCCATCTCTTTCAGAATTTTCCACAGTTTATTGTGATCCACACAGTCAAAAGCTTTGGCATAGTCAATAAAGCAGAAATAGATGTTTTTCTGGAATTCTCTTGCTTTTTCGACGATCCAGCGGATGTTGGCAATTTGATCTCTGGTTCCTCTGCCTTTTCTAAAACCAGCTGAAACATCTGGAAGTTCACGGTTCATGTATTGCTGAAGCCTGGCTTGGAGAATTTTGAGCATTACCTTACTAGCATGTGAGATGAGTGCAATTGTGTGGTAGTCTGAGCATTCTTTGGCATTGCCTTTCTTTGGGATTGGAATGAAAACTGACCTTTTCCAGTCCTGTGGCCACTGCTGAGTTTTCCAGATTTGCTGGCATATCGAGTACAGCACTTTCACAGCATCATCTTTCAGGATTTGAAAAAGCTCAACTGGAATTCCATCACCTCCACTAGCTTTGTTCGTAGTGATGCTTTCTAAGGCCCACTTGACTTCCCATTCCAGGATGTCTGGCTCTAGGTGAGTGATCACACCATCGTGATTATCTGGGTCATGAAGATCTTTTTTGTACAGTTCTTCTGTGTATTCTTGCCACCTCTTCTTAATTTCTTCTGCTTCTGTTAGGTCCATACCATTTCTGTCCTTTATTGAGCCTGTCTTTTCATGAAATGTTCCTTTGGTATCTCTAATTTTCTTAAAGAGATCTCTAGTCTTTCCCAATCTGTTGTTTTCCTCTATTTCTTTGCATTGATCACTGAGGAAGGCTTTCTTATCTCTCCTTGCTATTCTTTGGAACTCTGCATTCAGATGGGAATATCTTTCCTTTTCTCCTTTGCTTTTTGCTTCTCTTCTCTTCCCAGCTATCTGTAAAGCCTCCTCAGACAGCCATTTTGCTTTTTTGCATTTCTTTTCCATGGGGATTGTCTTAATCCCTGTCTCCTGTACAATGTCATGAACCTCTGTCCATAGTTCATCAGGCATTCTGTCTATCAGATCTAGTCCCTTAAACCTATTTGTCACTTCTACTGTATATTCATAAGGGATTTGATCTAGGTCATACCTGAATGGACTAGTGGTTTTCACTACTTTCTTCAATTTAAGTCGAATTTGGCAATAAGCGGTTCATGATCTGAGCCACAGTCTGCTCCTGGTCTTGTTTTTGCTGACTGTATAGAGCTTCTCCATCTTTGGCTGCAAAGAATATAATCAATCTGATTTCGGTGTTGACCATCTGGTGATGTCCACGTGTAGAGTCTTCTCTTGTGTTGTTGGAAGAGGGTGTTTGCTATTACCAGTGCGTTCTCTTGGCAAAACTCTATTAGCCTTTGCCCTGCTTCATTCTGTACTCCAAGGCCAAATTTGCCTGTTATGCCAGCTGTTTCTTGACTTCCTACTTTTGCATTCCAGTCCCCTATAATGAAAAGGACATCTTTTTTGGATGTTAGTTCTAGAAGGTCTTGTAGGTCTTCATAGAACCGTTCAACTTCAACTTCTTCAGCATTACTGGTCGGGGCATAGACTTGGATTACTGTGATATTGAATGGTTTGCCTTGGAAACAAACAGAGATCATTCTATCGTTTTTGAGATTGCATCCAAGTACTGCCTTTCGGACTCTTTTGTTGACCATGATGGCTACTCCATTTCTTCTAAGGGATTCTTGCCCACAGAAGTAGATATAATGGTCGTCTGAGTTAAATTTACCCATTCCAGTCCATCTTAGTTGGCTGATTCCTAGAATGTCGACATTCACTCTTGCCATCTCCTGTTTGACCACTTCCAATTTGCCTTGATTCATGGACCTAACATTCCAGGTTCCTATGCAATATTGCTCTTTACAGCATCGGATTTTGCTTCTATCACCAGTCACATTCACAGCTGGGTATAGTTTTTGCTTTGGCTCCATCCCATCATTCTTTCTGGAGTTATTTCTCCACTGATTTCCAGTAGCATATTGGGCACTTACTGACCTGGGGAGTTCATCTTTCAGTGTCCTATCTTTTTGCCTTTTCATACTGTTCATGGGGTTCTCAAGGCAAGAATACTGAAGTGGTTTGCCATGCCCTTCTCCAGTGGACCACATTCTGTCAGACCTCTCCACCATGACCCATCCATCTTGGGTGGCCCCACATGGCATGGCTTGGTTTCATTGAGATAGACAAGTCTGTGGTCCGTGTGATCAGATTAGCTAGTTTTCCGTAATTTTAGTTTCAGTGTGTCTGCCCTCTGATGCCCTCTCACAACACCTACCATCTTACTTGGGTTTCTCTTACCTTGGACGTGGGGTATTTCTTCACAGCTGCTCCAGCAAAGTGCAGCCATTGCTCCTTACCTTGGACAAGGGGTATCTACTCACGATAAATAGAGCATCTGCCCGGAAATTAAAGTAGCCCAGAGAAACAAACATTGTTAAGTGATACCACCGAGTCCCAGGATCAAGTTGATGCAAGTGTTAGGTCTATCACTGAACTTCCCAGTTAATGGGCCAATAAATTCCTTTGCCATGCTTACATGGGTTTGAGTTGAACTTCTGTCCTGCATAACATAAAGCAAAACAATGAACGAGCAAGACAGGACAGAACAAGTACTTATGTAGTTCTCACTATGAACACTGCATTCTTCTAGGCGTTTTACTTGTAGAAACTCATTTAGTCCTCACCAGAACAGTCTAAGGTGCAGTTTCTATGATGGTCCCCAGTTACAGAAGAGGAAATTGAGCACAGAGAAGTAACTCACTCAGGAACACTGACCTATTCAATGGCAGAGCTGAGATTCAAATCCAGGAAACCAAAGTGGGAATCTCAATTGTTAACCATTACTGCACAATTCAGAAAATGAATGGTTACAGGAATT
Organism: Okapia johnstoni; assembly: GCA_024291935.2. Classification (NCBI taxonomy): domain Eukaryota; kingdom Metazoa; phylum Chordata; class Mammalia; order Artiodactyla; family Giraffidae; genus Okapia; species Okapia johnstoni. Next base: position 7,419,277 of record CM044325.1, on the reverse strand, counting down.
CATGACAAAAGAAAAAATGGGAACCATAATTACTGAAAATAAAAAAGATACCTTTCATAAAGGATATCATGTTTTTAACTGGACTTTAAAGGATGAGAAGCATAAAAGGATAGACATGGAAAGAGAGGGAGAATCCCAGCAGAGAAAAGACATGAGCAAAGGGAACAAAGTGAACACAGTAGGACTGTATTGAGGGAGGGTGAGTAAAAACTTCACACTGATTTTTTTTAAAACTCTAGGGAAACTGTGCATAAGATTTAATGTGTACCATGAACTTTTACTCTGTAATTACTATTTCAGAAATCTAACGGGAAGAGCATGAGTTCAGCTAAATGCATGAGCGTGTCTGAGTTCTAGAGGCTAACCAGGGAGAACCAAGTTACCTTCTCTCTGAATCCCCCAGACTCTCTAACCAAGTTGGAGCCTCACAGAGCTTATGGTGGTATCTGGCTAATGTTTAAGAGCTTTTCAATTAGATAAGCTGGGTTCGGAAAAGCTTTGCAACTTACAAGTTATTTAATATCCTTGAGGCTCTTTCCTCATCTGTAAATGGGGTTCAGAAGCTCAACCTCCCGGCATTACTTTATGGTTGAAAAGAGATCACATGCATATGTGCTTAGCAGAGTGTTTGGTGCAAGTAAATTCCGAATAAATGGTTGACATTGTCAGTAATATTTGTAAGTGTAAGAATGGGGACTTCCCTGGTGGTTCAGTGGTTAAGATTTCACCTTCCAATGCAGAAGGTGAGAGTTCCAACCTTGGTCAGGGAGCTCAGATCTCACATGCCTTGCAGTCAAAAAGGCAATACATAAAACAGAAGCAATATTGTATGATAAATAAACAGATCTTCATTTAAAATAAATAAATAAATAAAATGGTCCTCATTTTTAAAAAATATAGATTTTTTTTTATATAGGTCCTCATTTAAAAAAAAATAGATTAAGAATAAAGGAAAAGGCTATTCCTTGCTGCTGCAAAGATCCAGGCCATGTGGCTGGATCAGCTGAGCTGTCTGTCCTCCTGGGAGGTGGGAAAAGGAGCCCTCGAGGCCAAAAGAAAGCATCTATCACTTTCCCATTTTAAGCCAGCCAGAGTAATTTTTCAGCCACCAAAATAACAAAAAAGATGTTCAATCTGCTGATAATTTGATTCTAATTAGAACTTCCATCCACAATGCTGGAATTGCAAAGAGGGAAAAAAAGCAGAAATGAAACAGCAATTAACCTTTGGTTCTGAGCTTTATTTGCTCCTACCCAGCATGGGTCAGTTGCCATAGAGATTGTCCCTACGTGATCTGCAGATGTGGCCAAAGCTGCCTGGAGCCTCTGAACCAGCCTCCTCTCAGTGTGGCTTTGGGATAATTAAAAATCTGCTGAAAGAGAAGTGAAAGTTGATCTGAAACACTAATCCAAGACTGACTTGAACGGAAGTTTGAAGGGAAGCAGGGAATGGCAAGGTAAACATGGAGTCACGAAGTAAATTAACACAAAATGACTTGGCCTGACTTTTCATTTAAAAAGTTGGTTTCTTTCATCCACAACTTTCCAGAGTCTGTCTTTGGCTTGGGAGAGACTGTGATGATGAGTTGGAGGAAATGAGGGATATGAAAAGTTGTCGCTTCTATTAGAGGGAGACCTCCTAACTTCGGGCTGTGGTCAAGCCTCCCTGAGCCAAGGAAGCTAAAGGGCAGAAGAGCTTAGCTACAGTTGGTCTGTAGAGAAGAGTAGGCACAACGGGGCTACCAAACAAAACCAATCAGTGCCATGAAGATTTCTTGGTCCAAGTCAAACCCGCAATAGCATGGCAGTAGCTGTCTGGGCCATGACTTCTAGCGTTAAAAAAGGAGAAGCCAACAAGCCGGTCCCTGGAATCTCACCTCCCTTCAAGTTGTCCATTCCCCACATGCCCAGTGAATTCTTTCACAGCCAGGTCAAGCTTGGACTACACCTGTCTCCACCACCCAGCTAGATCCTGGCCCCTTTCATACCTTTTGACTCAGCACTCGCAACATCAAGGTCAGGCAGACAATTAAGTTATTTTCCCCTCCAAATCTAAGAGCTGTTAATTACCCAAGACAATGCTAATCACTATTAGGGAACAAACTAGCATCTGACTTAAGTGGATTCTAATTAAAACTTAAGTAGTATCTTCTAGAGCAGTGACTTTGAAAGTTTTTTTCGTACACACAGGATATTTGATTTCCATATAGGAGGCCACATTCCCTGGGGTCCTCCATAAATGTCCCCTCCTCTGTGAAGCTTTCCCTGACAACACACTCGACACCCCTCACTAATTCTTGACCACATCATCCTGTTACAAATAACTTCATAGAAGGTATTGCCTGCTGGAATAATTGTGTTTATTTGTTTGCTAACATTTGCTAAAAGCTTCATAAGAGCAGGGAACTTGATGCCTTCCTTTTACCTGGATTTTCAGCACCTAGGAACAATGCCATGACAGAGGAAATATTCTATATGCATTTGTTGACTGAAAAAAGGAAGGTTCCCATAGGCTTACTCAGTTTACGTACAACTTGCAATAAACCAGTTATCATCCCCCCCCTCCTTTTTTCCCTCTCTAGAAAGTTTTTCAGAATGTGTGAGTGAGAGTGACAGAATTATCAAACTGTTCAGTCTTTCTCTCAACAAATATTTATTGCATGTTTCCCACATGTCAGGTACTATGCTAGGTGCTGGAAATAAAATGGTAAATAAGTTAGACAGGGCACCATCCTCATGGCAGCTCAATTATACTAGTGAGAATAGCAACTGTGTGTTGATATACGAATAAAAAGTAAGATTTAATTGTTAACAGTGGTGATCATTCTTCTGGGGGAGACCAACAGGTAAGGTGATAGAAAGGGACCCAGATAGCAAGTGTGGGGGCGATTTCAGCTCAGGCTGTCAGGGAAGGCCTTTTCCATGAAGGAATGTTCAAGACTCCATTACCTGAAGGGCTGGGTTAAAGGAATTCTAGGCAGAGGGAATGGAAACACAAAGCCCCTCAGGTAGGAAAGAACGCTGCACTCTCTGGAACTCCAGGGTAGTAGTCTAGGGGGAGAGAAAGAGAAGTCAGCAGAGAAGTGTGTTCATTTAGTGCAGGGTTTTGAGGCTTGGGAAAGGGCTTTGCATTTTATTTTGCAGTGGAAGGAACAGATTTAAGCAGGAGAATGACACAATCTGATTTACATGTAAAGAAAATTAGTCTGGCCGCTGCGTGGAGAAGGAAAGGAAGGGCAAGACTCTACATGTCAGAGCAGTAATGGGGCCAGTGCGGTGAGATGCTGGCTCATGCTTTGTCCTTGGCTGGTTACAAAGGCAGAAAAGTAGAGATATCCTCAGCTCATTCTAATACATATTATTATGACATTTTAAAATAAATCACTTGCAAATCTGTGTTCTTCATTACAGCAACAAAATGTATCATACTGATCAGCACATAGAAGCATGCCATGACATGGTGACTGCCAACAATTATTCTAGAGAAATTTACTCTGATGTGTCAGCTGAGAAGAGACCTAGGAAGCCAGAGTTTATACACAGGTACTCTGTGTCCTGTAGGTACGACTGCTTTACTGGCCTCTCCCAGCATTTTATTGAATTTGTCACCTCTTGCCACCACATATCGACCTGGGGTCTGACACCAGCAATGCCATATGGATCATGTTGCTTCAAAGCAGAGTCTGCGGTTACTGGGTTAGTTAGCACTCTGACTCCCTGTCAGCACTCTCTCTCTCCTGATCAATATTCCCCAACAGTGATCGTGGCAAGACACTCACTGGTGACCCACTATCTGGGAACTAAGTCACACTGAGACAGAGATGAGGATGGACAGTGTCTCACCATCAAAAATATCTGTCTCCTAGGATTGCCCGGTCCAGTGATTCTCAACTGAGTGGCACAGTTAGAATCACTGGTAGCCTTTTAAAAACTAAGGTTGCAGAGGTAAGAATCTCTGCGTCTAGAATTCAGAGATATTTATGCTTTTACACCTCCCCCAAAGGATGTTAATGGCAGCCAGGGATGAGAATCACAGCTGTCTCACCTACCACAGCATACTTTGTTTACAACCCCCTGGGACCTTCTCTTTACCATCCTCACTCCTATGCTGGGCTTTGACAAAGGAATACATACTTTCCATCAGACTCTAACTGTTATTGTTTAATTAATACTCACCATACGTCCAGCAAGGTGATCAGTACCTTGCCAATGTTTCTTCATTTTGTACTTATAATTACCCTCTAATACAGCAGCATCCAGAGAGGCTGAGAAAACTCAGACTCAAAAAAATTAGGTAAGTTGCCCAAAGTTGCAAGGCTAATGGGAGACAGGTCAGGGTCTGTACCCAGGTCTTATGATTCCACAGCCCATGTTCTTTATCACTAAGCAATTGTAACACTATCCCTTAGAAAAACCAAGATTTCAAACCCAGTCCTCTCTATACAAGCTGAATGACTTGGGATGAGTCATTTAACTTCTCTGAATCCCAGGCCCTTCTCTATAAAGAGTCTTTTGTCCACCCAGCTCTCCCCTCCCCCATACTTTTTTCCACAAAGAGTTATTAGTTCTCAAAACCATTGATTGCATCTCCCTGCTACCTGCCTTGGTCTTTATCTGCCACCACCGTCTTACCATGGGACTCTTCCAATCTTAGCCAGAGACCCTCAGCACCTAGGTCAGAATTTAGACCAAAGCAAGCAGTCAGTGTCCACTGAACTGAACAATGTGGCCTCCCAGTGGGAAATGTCACATAATTTGGGAATTTTGGCTGTGCTCTGCGATGCAGCCAATACCCCCTCCCCTGACAGGAGCCACATTGACCCTACTGATCTCTCCAATCAGGTGACCGGGGGTTCTCAGAGGAAAACTGCAAAGATCAAGCTGTCTGTGTGACCCCAGTGACTCATTTAAGAGGACTGACTACATTTGCATAACTTTGCATATGTTATTCATCAATCTATGATATATGTTTTTCCAGGCAAAGAAGAAGCAGTTGTTTAATACCAAAGATAAGTGTATTCCCACAACATGTAATGCAATTCTACACCCCTCCTCCCATCACAGCCAAAACTGGGGTGTCCATACTAACAAAAGGTGACCCTTGTCGGAGTGAGAAGGAGGATGAGCCAAAGTCAGAGTAGAAAATCAAAAACCAAGAAACCTAATCAGCATCCTTTGTCTCTACTCCTCCCCTTTCACTCCCATGAACCTGAAGGCTAGAAGACAGGAAGATATGGGGCTCACTTGTATACTCTGAAACCCCTGCACATCATCAAGAGGCTATTTGTAGTTTGAAGATCTTTGCGTTAAACAGAATCAGCCATTCCTTCAATTACAGAAATGATTTAGCTTTAAAAGATCTTTGTGAAATAACAAGTGCTTAATATAATAATAATTTATGTGTACTAATTCTTATCTTTGTTCATTTATTCATTCAACAAATATCTGTTGAGCATGCACTTAGCACCCTTATCCCCTTCACTGTGTTACTGGGGTTACAGGGGAGAATATAATGAGATCCTTATTGATACAAAACTCACAATCCAAAGAGACAAAAAGCAACAAAATACCACATGAACTTGAGCAGCTTCTTCATTCATTGAGCCCCAGTTTCTTTGTCTGAACATTGGAGACTAAAATGCAATTTTTCATGGAGAATATATTAGTTTCAGTGGGTTGCTAACACACAGTAGGTACTCAATGAATGAAAGTTATCATCATAACTATTATTGCAATAATTATGGACAGCAAGGAGGTCAAACCAGTCAATCCTAAAGGAAATCAACCTTGAAGGACTGATGCTGAAGCTCAATTCAGTTCAGTTGCTCAGCCGTGTCTGACTCTTTGCAACCCCATGGACTGCAGCACCCCAGGCCTCCCTGTCCTTCACCAACTCCCGGAGTTTACCCAAACTCATGTCCATTGAGTCGGTGATGCCATCCAACCATCTCATCCTCTGTTGTCCCCTTCTCCTCCTGCCTTCAATCTTTCTTGCATCAGGGTCTTTTCCAATGAGTCAGTTCTTCACATCCCATGGCCAAAGTATAGGAGTTTCAGCTTCAGCATCCGTCCTTCCAATGAATATTCAAGACTGATTTCTTTTAGGATGGACTGATTGCATCTCCTTGCAGTCCAAGGGACTCTCAAGAGTCTTCTCCAACACCACAGCTCAAACGCATCAATTCTTCAGCGCTCAGCTTTCTTTATAGTCCAGCTCTCACATCCATACATGACTACTGGAAAAACCATAGTTTGACTAGATGGACCTTTGTTGGCAAAGTAATGTCTCTGCTTTTTAATATGCTGTCTAGTTTGGTCATAGCTTTTCTTTCAAGGAGCAAGCGTCTTTTAATTTCATGGCTGCAGTCACCATCGGCAGTGATTTTGGAGCCCCCCAAAAATAAAGCCTCTCACTGTTTCCATCATGTCTGACTCTTTGTGACTCCATGAATTATATAGTCCATGGATTTCTCCAGGCCAGAATACTGGAGTGGGTAGCCTTTCCCTTCTTCAGGGGATCTTCCCAACCCGGAGATCGAGCCCAGGTCTCCTGCATTGCAGACAGATTCTTTACCAGCTGAGCCACAAGGGAAGCCCAATGCTGCAGCTGAAGCTCCAATATTTAGACCACCTGATGCAAAAACCACATCACAGTCTTCTCAACTCACTGGAAAAGACTCTGATGTTGGGAAAGATTAAGGACAGGAGGAGAATGGGGGAGAGAGATGATGAGATGGTTGGATGGCGTCACCAACTCAATGGACATGAGTTTTGAGCTAACTCCCAGAGATAGCAAAGGACAGGGAAGACTGGCATGCAGTCCATGGGGCTGCAAAGAGTTAGATGTGACTTAGCGACTGAACAACAACATTATTGCAATAAAGGAATATCATGAAGTTACTGTGGGATCACAGAGGAGGGAATATCTAACTCTGGGAACTATTCACTGGGGAAAAAAATGCATCATGTCACCAAGTCTATATCATATTTCAGAGTTTTACAGCATCACTGCTTATGACCACTTAGCAACTCCCAAATGCCTATTAACTTGTCATTTGGAAACCTCATCTCAGGGTTCTGTGTCTGACATCAGTGACAGCTGATCTCTAACTCTTCACTTTCCTGATGGACCTTGGGAGTCTACAGAGGAGAAAAATAGAGAAATTGCGTGCAGGTAACCATTAAAATTAATTGCTCACAAATATTAGAACCCAGACATCCATTGCAGCCATGAAATATGGATAAAGATTTGCTGAAAGCCATTTGTATTAAATTACTTTTATAATAATATTTAACTTTTAAGCGTTAAATATTCAGTGCTCCTCTTTGTCATTTGCAAAGAAGCTTCCAGCTGTTTCATAGCTGGAGGAAACTATGCCCATTCTGTCTTGAAAGCCTACAGGGCTGAGCATCAGAGCAGTAGCTCTGAGAGCTGAGGCCAGCAGATGTCAGTGACTCAGTCTCAGCCAACTCTCATTCATTCAACAAAAACTTACTGAATCCCCTGGGGTTCCAGACACTGGGTTATAAAGATACACAAAGCTTGATCCCTGAACTCAAAAACTAGTAAGATGGACACAAAAATTCAGTAATTACAAAGTGCTGCCTATATTTCCTCCACTTTCATGGCCAACAAAATTATTTAAGTCCATAGGAGAACTGAGAGTTGGCAGGGTAGACGGTGCCTGTTTAAGGCACCGGGATTAGCATGGGCTAAGATGGGAAGGTGAAAAAAAGCAAGATGCATTTCAAAAACTATTAAGTAATTTTGTTGGCAATGAGAGTGGAGGATATCCATCCCTTGGCAAGTACACAGGCCTTGTTTCCATCTGCAGATCCCTTTGAACCATTTCCCACCTGTATTTGGAACAGCCCTGCTGGGTCTTCTTGAAATTTTAAAATAATGGCATTGGGGGAACCAAAAAATGTAAAAATAGACCCAGAATGTATGATAGTTAAACATAAAAGAAACATACATGCTGTTTACATAACAGTATAGGGAGATAAATGGACTGTGGGGTGGGGCTGGGGAGAGAGGTTAAAGTTCTGTTCTGCACAGTCATTCAGGGAACTATGCTAACAGACTTCCATCTTTTGCATGTAGTTCCCATCACCCCAAGGAAAATCTCTACAGCCATGAGCTACCCAGGAGAAGAGCACTTGGAAATAGGCGCATTGCTTGTGCTCCTCTTCCATTGGTCAGAACTCAGTCACATGGCTGCATCTACCTGCAAGGGATGCTGGGAAACAGTCTACAGTGTGCTCAAGGAGACAGGAACACAGATTTTGCTAAGCAGAGTGCTGGGGGAACTAGCCATCAATTCATTCCATGATCTCCTCTATCTCAGCACTTGCTCCCTGCAGCCCCAACTCCTCTTGCACGGGAATTCTTAGCCTTTGATAAGAAGTGAAACATCCAGTCCCTACACTGAGAGTGCTCCTGTTCAGCCTTTAACTATAGCCCAGACAAACCACCAGGATCATTCTGCCTGTCACAGCACAGAAAACTCCAACCTTTATACAACGATGACGTTACACCCACTACCAGGTGCTTGAATCCGTGCTGGCTGAAAGGAGGTCTGATTGCCCAGCAAGTCCATTTGTTCCTTGCTTTAAAGTGATCAATCATTTACTCAGATTTCAGTGAAATGGCCTGAAACGGGTAAGGAAGAAAGAGCCCAGAGCTTGGGGACGGGAAATTAGTGGTGAGTCTCAGCAGAGGCACTGAGCAGGTAGCCATGTCAAGAAGAACAAAGCCTCAGGGCTCCGGACTTCTCACCAGGATTTGAGGAGTTGCTGTGCAATTGAGGCTCAGTAGGGTTCTGTTGCTGCAGCTTCTGCTAAACTTCAGCTGCAGTCTCTTCACTGACCCAATATTTAGAGCCCAAGGTCATTCCTGGAGTCCCTCCTCAGCACCTGGAGCACCAGCCCCCTCTAGTTCATTTCAGACAGCTCTTCTTCTGTAACCACCAATAAATATACACCCCAAAGATTTCACCCATTCAGATCCTCTGACCCAGCTATTCTACCTTTAGGAATCCATCCTAATAAAATAGTCCTGAATCTGGAAATAGCCTTATATACAAAAATGCTCCGAAGAATTGATGCTTTTGTACTGTGGTTCTAGAGAAGACTCTTGAGAGTCCCTCGGACAGCAAGGAGATCAAACCAGTCAATCCTCAAGGAAATCAACCCTGAATATTCATTGGGAGGGCTGATGCTGAAGCTGAAGCTCCAATACTTTGGCCACCTGATGCGAAGAGCCAACTCATTGGTAAAAGCCCTCATGCTGGGAAAGACTGAGGGCAGGAAGAGAAAGGGGAGACAGAGGATGAGATGGTTGGATGACATCACCGATTCAATGGACATAAATTTGAGCAAACTCCGGGAGACAGTAAAGGACAAGGAAGCCTGGCGTACTGCAGTCCAAGGAGTTGCAAAGAGTTGGACACAACTTGGCAACTAAACAACAACAAAGATGCTCACCAGCGATAATATAACACAACAGCGGCAACAACCTTTATGATTGCTTAGAATATCATCACCAGTCCAATATTAAGAAAACTACTTAAATTAGAGGTGAGATATCAAGACATTGAAATACATGTTTATCATGAATTTATTATGAAGTGTCTAGACGATTATATTGAGAGAGGAGTAAGAAACAATAGTAGTATAAGTACAGTTCCGTATTAAAAAAGTTAATAATTAACAGAACCATGATTATACAAGATATTATCATAGGGTGAAACTGGGTGAAAAGTACACAGAAATTATACCATTTTTGAAACTTCTGCTGAGTCAGACTATTTCAAAATTAAAATTATTTTTTGGAGAAAGAAACTTGTGGGTGAGGAGACAGCCTAGAATAATAGCAAATGACACATGCTTTAGAAACCTAAATGTAAGAGATCAGTTATGAAAGGGGTTTTAAATCCAATCTGCTTCTTTCATTTAGTCTCTACTCATAAAAAGCTCCCATAAGAATTCTTTCTGACAAACCCCGCTTCTTGCAGCTGACCATCCTATCACTTAAGTCTTTTGAGCAGAACAGGCCAGAAACCACAGCTGACAGACAAAGTTGGTTTCTTACAACTGTAATCATCGGAACAGTAGTAACATTTATTCATAATTTACCACTGTGGACCAAGCACTGTGCTACATGTTTTACAAAGATTAATCCTCTCCATGAGTTTCAAAGGCAAGTATTAATAATTCCGTTTTAAAAATGAGAAAATAAGATTGAGAGGTCAATGAGTTGTGCAGCATATCATGAGTAACCCAGGCAGAATTTAAAACAGAGCCACGTAACTTTAAATCTCAGGCTCCTTCCAACACAAAGTATTTGTCATTCATTTAATTTTTTTAAGTTCCCTTATCTAATGTCACAGCAAATGCCCCTCAAGGGCCTCAGTTGCTCTTCTGTAAAACTGAGCTTTTGGACTAAATAAGGGTTCTGCCTAAGCCCTAAGGATTCCCCAGAAATTTCAGTTCTCTCTCTCCCTGAGATGCTTCTGCCACCAGACAATAGTCTCTTAGTTCAGTGATGCCCAATCACTCAGAGAACTTTGAATCGCATGGGTGGGACCGCAAACCCAGAACCTCTGATTTACCTAGCCTGGGCTGAGAGCTACTCTCCTGACATGCTGACCTTTCTCCTTCTCCAATGTGTATGCCATCCCATGACCCCACCAAACCCCTCTAGTCTGCCTTTCCAAATCATGCCTCTCACCAGAACCAGAATGATCTTCCTAAAACAGACGTGACATGCATGGAACTCCCTCTTTATACAACTTCGCTAGCTCCCCAGAGTTTACCAGGTAGAGTCCTTAAGATGGCTCACAGGGCCATTCCCAACTCCTCCCCAGACCATCCTTCCAGCATCTTCTTCAGCCACTCCAGACCAGCACCCCACACTGAACACTTACATTTCCCAACATACCATGCATGACCACACCACCTAGCCCAAGCTCTCCCCATTTCCCCTTATCTGGAAGGCCCTCCCAACACCCCATACCTACTTTATCTTTTGAGCCAGGCTTCAAATCCTTTGCCCCGTCCTGCCTTGCTCTTACTTTCACAACCCCCTGCATCTTCTGAGGATGCTTTCCTCGTTCCCTCAGGCAGAGCTTAGAATTCTGTCACCCATGTTCCTGTGTGTCTCTTACAGGCAGTTATTAAAGCCCGACCAGGCTGAATTATTAAGAGAACCAGTGTTGCTTTCTCCTCCTCTAAAACTGTGAGTTACCTGAAAGCAGTGCCATGCTCACCACTACACCCCCAGAGCAGAGTTTGAGTCTAAAATATCCTATCAGATACCCCTGGTGCTCCGGTGGTTAAGAATCCACCTGCCAGTGCAGGGGACATGGGTTCAATCCCTGGTCCAGGAAGATCCCACACGTCTTGCAACTAAGCCCGTGTGCCACAGCTACTGAGCCTGCAAGCCTAGAGCTTGTGCTCTGCAACAAGAGAAGCCCCCACAATGAGAAGCTCCTGCACGGCAACCAAGAGTAGTCCCCGCTTGCCACTACTAGAAAAAGCCCACGTGCAGCAACAAAACCCAGCCCAGACAAAAATAAAATAATAAATATTTTTTAAAAAAAGAAAAAAATTTTTTTAAATTTAATTTAAAAATAAAATATCCCTTTGATATTTGTTGAATAATGATTGAGTGAAAGAATAGAATCAAAGAACAAGCATCCACTGCGCTCAGGTTTCACTGAGAAAGGTCCAAACACTTTCCAAGTAGTTTCTTTCTCAGCTCAACAAGGTCTCCCGGTTGACAGCCACTTCGATTGAAATCAGACCGGGTGGAGTGACAGGGAGAAGTGCAGAAAAAGTAGCCAAAGCAAGGACTTTTCCTCACAGTTGAAATCAGGGTTCTTATACCATGCTAAACAAGGTTCTTACACCATACACATGCTAAACAAGCCCACAGAAGCATTTTGTTTGCCTCAGAGTGTCTCAAAAATTGGGAAATTTCACCCAAAATCCAGCCTGGGCTTCCCTGATGGCACAGTAGTAAAAAATCCCCCTGTCAATGCAGGAAACACAAGAGGCGCAGGTTCTATCCCTGGGTCAGGAAGATCCCCTGGAGTAGGAAATGGCAACTCACTCCAGTATTCTTGCCCAGAAAATTTCATGGACCGGGGAAACTGGCGGGCTACAATCCATAGGGTCACAAAGAGTCAGACACAGCTGAGCATGCACGCGTACTTTCTCCTATACTATCAGAGAATCAGGCAAGCTTCAACCTGCATTCCCACCAGGCTACAGTGACTTATGTGTGTATGTGTTGCTCAGTCCTGTCTGACTCTTTGCCACCCCCTGGACTGTAACTTCCAGGCTCCTCTCCCCATGGAATTTCCCAGGCAAGAATACTGGAGTGGGTTGCCATTTCCTACTCCAGGGGATCTTCCCAATCCAGGATCTAACCCAAGTCTCTCACGTTGCAGGCAGATACTTTACTGTCTGAACCACCAGGCTACAATGACTGGAGCTGGGTAACTACAAAAAAAGCTCAAGCACTTTCCAATCTGCCACAGTCCCCACCCATCCCTATTGTCTTCACTCAGCTCACCTCTCTCAGTGATGTTTCCTGCCTGGCGCCCACAGGCATTTTAGTTTACAACCACCAGTTTAAACAAATCTGCTCAGCTTCAGTCAGTCAGTCAGTTCAGTCGCTCAGTTGTGTCCGACTCTTTGCGACCCCATGGACTGCAGCACGCCAGGCCTCCCTGTCCATCACCAACTCCTGGAGTTTACTCAAACTCATGTCCATTGAGTTGGTGATGCCATCCGACCATCTCATCCTCTGTCGTCCCCTTCTCCTCCTGCCTTCAATCTGTCTCAGCATCAGGGTCTTTTCAAATGAGTCAGCTCTTCACATCAGGTGGCCAAAGTATTGGCATTTCAGCTTCAACATCAGTCCTTCCAATGAACATTCAGGACTGATTTCCTTTAGGATGGACTAGTTGGATCTCCTTGCAGTCAGCTTAAGGGGTTAACATGCCTGTGTGTGCTCATTCCTTGCTCCAAGAATAAGAGAAAGGATCTTTTCAGCTCCATTTCTCTCCAGGCTAAGGAGTTTAATAAAACCCAGCAGATACTGCATGGATTTAGCCCCGAGAATGCCAGGGGCCAGGGCTGAGAAAAGAGACCTGGGTGGGGGAGGAGTGGACACAAAGAGGCTATCAGGAAGTGTGACCCTCGCTCCACTGGGCTGAGATAAGCTGCTCAGCGGGACTGTTTGACGGGAGGGGAGGAAGGAGTTGGACACACACAGAGGAAACAGTCAGGCAGGAATTCCCCCGCAGTTCTGGGGACTAACAGCTTCTCACGAAGCTTTAGCTCCACTCACTGGCTGGCTATAAATTAAGCTCCAGAAAATCCACAAAGCTCAGCAAAGCCTCAGACAGCCCCCAAGGCACTGCTGGGGAAGGGAACTTCGATTCACACTTTAGCAGAGCCTGGTGATGGGAGTTGCAACCTGTGCTAGGAAGAGGGTCAGCCAAGAAAAGGGTTAACATTCCCTCACTCCTGACCACCCCTTCCCAGGGGTCCAGGTCGCCTCATCTTCTTTCTCCTGCTCTGAGACTCCACCCTCTGGGAGGGAAGGCAGCTCACTTCTTTTAAGTACCACCTCTGCTAGGCTCGGGATTACCTGGTCACTCAGCTGTGAAGAATCCACCTGCCAATGCAGGAGACACCGATTCAATCCCTGGGTGGGAAAGATTCCCTGGAGAAGGAAATGACAACCCACCCCATTATTCTTGCCTGGGAAATCCCTTGGACAGAGGAGCCTGATGGGCTACAGTCCACGGGCTTGCCAAGAGTTGGACAGGACTTAGTGACTAAAACACAATAACAACAAGCTGGTAGGCTCAAGGAAGACATGGGTTTGGACTTAGCTGATTTCAGATGTCCCTTTACTTAAATTTTTTTTTTAATCAGAGGATAATTGGTTTACAATGTTGTGTTAGTTTCTGCCATATAGAAATGTGAATCAGTCATAAATATACATCCGTTCCCTCTCTCTTGAGCCTCCTCCCACCCCCGCCTCATCCCAGCCCTCTAGGTTGTCACAGAGTACCAGGTTGAGCTCTCTGTGTTATAAGACAACTTCCCACTAACTATCTGTTTTACATATGGTAATATATATGTTTCAATGCAATGATCTCAATTCATCCCATCCTCTCCTCCTCTGTGTCCAAAGCCTGTTCTCCATGTCAGATGCCCTTTTTAAAAAAAGTGTTACAAAATTATGATTAGAGTGAAAATGAAATATGAGTAGACTCAGGGCCTCTATAGGGGAAGCTTCTAGTTAATCCCACTCTGGTCAGGGGTTTTTCCATATGCTTTCTCAGAGCACAGAGGCTGGGCTCATATTCTGATGCTGCTACCTTCTAATTGGCAGGTAAATAACCTCTCTGTGCCTCAGTTTTCTCTTCTGAGAAATGGGAATAACACTAGACTCACCCAAGCTGTTGTTGGGAGGAAAGGGGTAATACATCTAGACGGTATTTATTTATTTAATAAATGTGAGCTATTACTGTTAGCTCATTTATCTTCACAACAGCCCTGTAGAGCAGACATTATTCTCTAGATTTTACAGTAGGAAGTCTGCTTCCTCCCTACCCACTGAAGATTACACCCAAGCCTGCCATTGCTGAGTGGGATCCCAGAGTGCCTGGACTTGCTTCTATCTCTCCAGCTGCAACCAGGACCAGTTAGCTGTCTTCTCTTCTGCGAGGGAGGAGCTGGGGCATCTGACAACCCAACATAACCCATTGAACAAGAAGCTGTGATGTGTTCATAGGTGATAAGGGTATAGAAGGTAACTAACTCCTCCTTGATAGACATTTCTGCAGGAGTCTTTCAAAAGATAAGCTTTTACCCAAGAGATGGAAATGTCAGGCACCCAGGGATAGGTCTCTGAGAGGTACATGAATCAAAAAGGAAGCCATGGTAGCATGGAAGAGCACGTACTTGAAGTATGAAGACCTGCTAACCTTGTGACCCGCTCAAATCAGTTTAATTCTTTTAGCCAAGGGGCCTCCTGAGAGGGTAACAGGCAGGAAGGCCAGGAGTCTCCAAACGGAGGAAATAGGCTGCAAGTGTCAGACATTTTTTATCTCTCTCTTAAGCTGCAGGAGGAAACAAACTAGTGATATATTTTTTTTCCCCTTCTCTATACAAATATAAAAAGAGGTTTCTCTTAAAATACTGTGTTGCCATAATGACACCTGGTCCCACCTGAATTTAACTTTTCTCAAATCTTGAGTTAACCAATGCATTTTTCTTATAGAAATGTTTGTCTTAAGCTATGGTAATATACTACTATGCATTTACCCCAGATTCTGTCTTCAAGTCAGTTCCACCTAATGGCTCAGAACCAACTTAACAAGCCAGTATGTTATACTCAGACATTGTTCCCCTAATTTATGTAAACGAAACTATTTGTATGATAATCTGCCTCTATACAAGATTCAAGTCAATCGTTTTATGGCCCAGGATAACTCATCTGGTGCCAAGATTATCCCAAAACACCTCTTATGGATGAGGGGCCTGGTGCTATTCTCTGAGTTTTAAGACATTTCTTTCTTTCACTAACAGACTGCTAGTAACTATATAACATCCAGCTATAAACTAGCAGGTGGGTATTCTTTCTGCCCCCTTCTGATGTCTACGTCAGAAGCTTTCTCTATCTTCCTTATACTTTAATAAAACTTTGTTACACAAATGCTCTGAGCGATCAAGCCTCGTCTCTGGCCCTGGAGTGAACGCTTCTCCTCTGGAGGCCAAGAATGCCGGCGTCTTTTGTGGCTCAGCAACAACCTTTCACTCCTTTGTAAAACAGGAAGAATAAAAAATAATATAGGGTTATTGTATAGCACAAATGAGGCTGTATGTGTATGAAAACACTTTTGTTGCAGTAACAATAAAAAAGTAGTTTTTAAATGTTTATAACTGTTTTAATTTTTTAATAGAAACAACAGTTATCTGAGCTATTACTTCACACCAGACACTGAGTGCTTCATATACATTAAGATTCTCGTTTAATGTGCCCCAAAGCTCTATTAGATACGATTATGTTGTCCTTTCTCAGGGGAAGATACTGACCTAGGCTGGGGAGCCTTTGACCAGTCTTAGGTAGAGGAACTGTTAGGGGAAGCACACTGGTTGAAACCGCCCACCCTGGCCAGGCACCATAGTAACCATTTGCATGAGTTGTTTTACTACAGGAGGTCCTGCTAAGGGACATGGAACTAATAAGCCACCACCAACCGGAAGAGTTCAGGAAAGGTCAAAAGGAGACACCACATGTCCAACCACCTCCCAGAATCCTTCTCTCTGGCATCCATCTTGGCTGAACAAGGCGTGCACCACCAGGAAGGACTCTGAGGCAGAATGACTGGCTAAGGACAACCCGGAAACTAATCCCATCACCATAAAACCCGAGACTGCAAGCCATATGGCAGAGCTGTTCTCCTGGGCTCCCTTACCCTGCTGCTCTCCACCCGGGTGCCCCTTCCCAATAAAATCTCTTGCTTTGTCAGCACATGTGTCTCCTCGGACAATTCATTTCCAAGTGTTAGACAAGAGCCCAGTTTCAGGCCCTGGAAAGGGTCCCCCTTCCTGCAACAGAACCAGTAATAAATATGGTGCCTTAGAAAGCATACTCTGTGTGACTGAATTAGTAAATGAATAAGTGAGTGAACATTATCAAAGCTCATCCACCTAGGTTTTGATTTCTGCAAGGTAGGTGAATGTCCCTCCCCTCCCCAACCCCTCAACCACCCCCCATCCCCACCCCTGTCTCATACAGTCATTCTGGAGGAGGAAATGGCAACCCACCCTAGTACTCCTGCCTGGAAAAAATCCCATGGACAAAGGAACCTAGCGGGTACAGTCCATGGGGTCACAAAAGAGTTGGACACAACTGAGCAGCTAAGCATGCATGGACATGTAATCATAAAAAATAGGTAATTATATTACTTAATTGGATAACAGATTTTTAGTGCAGTAGAGATGTAAATCAATTAACATTTTTGAGGGATTTCTATGTGCAGTATGCTGTAGATTTATTATCATGCAAAATGAGACTCCTTACCCCATTTACAGATGAGGAAACTGAGGGTAAGTGATATCAAACAATTTACATCAAACAACAAAGACATCAGTAAGGAAACGTCTGTATTTGGATTCAGGCCTGTTTGACAACAAAGCCCATCTCTTTCCTCTACTCTACAACCTACATTCTATGAACAAAAATATTTATTTTCTTTGAGTAAAGACTACCATTTTCAAAGAGAAGGCAATTGCCTAATTAATTCAGTCATGTTTCAACATACGAGTTTTCCAAGGAAACCAACATATTTTAACTTACACTATTATGTCAGCATTCATCACGTGTGCGCGCTCAGTTGTATCTGACTCTTTGTGACCCCATGGACTGTAGCCCGCCAGGCTCTATGGGATTCCCCAGGCAAGAATACTGCAATGGGTTGCCATTTCCTCCTCCAGAGGATCTTCCCAACCCAGGGATCAAATCCATGTCTCCTGCATTGGCAGGCAGAGTTTTTACCACTGAGTCACCTGGGAAGCCCTATCAGATTTATACTAATTAAAAAAAGAAACTTGTCCATCATGTAAAGTTTCTTACTTAGAAAACAGAATGTGAACGGTTCAAGTGAAGGTGCATCTGAACTGGAAAAATTACCTGAAAGGATACTACTGAATGCTGACAGCACTGCAGCCTCTGTGACTTCTTTAACAAATGTTTGTTTTGATGCACACACTTCTTAAAAGCATGTAATCAAGGAGAATAAAAATAAAACCCTATCCTCATCAGTAGGGGATAGAGGGAAAAGTCTTAAATGTACAGACAAAAAAAATGAGTTCAAGCTCTTAATTGCTGGCTAATGTGGGTCAAGACAGTGATCTTTTTTTAATTGAAGTATAGTTGATTTACAATATTATGTTAGTCTCAGGTATACTGCATCAGTTCAGTTCAGTTCAGTCGCTCAGTCGTGTCCGACTCTTTGCGACCCTATGTATCGCAGCACACCATAGTGACTCAGTATTTTTGCAGATCATACTTCATTATAGGTTATAACAAAATAACAGCTAGAATTCTCTCTGCTACTCACTATATCCTTTTTGTGTATTTTATACATAGTATTATATATTTTATACATAGTTGGCTGAAGCTGAAACTCCAATACTTGGCCACCTGATGCGAAGAACTGACTCATTAGAAAAGACCCTGATGTTGGGAAAGATTGAAGGCAGGAGGAGAATCGGATGACAGAGGATGAGATAGTTGGATGGCATCACCAACTCGATGGACATGAGTTTGAGTAAGCTCTGGGAGTTGGTGATGGACAGGGAAGCCTGGTGTGCTGCAGTTCATGGAGTCGCAAAGAGTCAGACACGACTGAGCGACTGAAATGAACTGAACTGATCTGATACATAATAGCTTGTATTTATTCATTTTATACCCCTAATTCTTCCCTCCCACATTCCCTCTCTCCTTTGGTAACCACAAGGTTGTCTTCTATATCTGTGAGAGACAGTGATCTGTTTTGAGCCTCAGTTTGTTCATACATAAGTCGGGAATAGTAATACCTACATCACAGAAGGCAAGGTGAAGACTGTTTGAAAACTGTGAACTCCTATTCTATATGAATAATCAATCCTTAACACATTAGACAAAAACAGTTTAAGAGCTTAGAATAGTTTCTTGTTCCTAAGAGTATGTGCGTTATAAAGAGAGCCTAGAGAAGATAATGTTATATTAAAGAAATAGGTCACAAACTGGTTTGGTTTTATTTTATTTCAGCGTTTGGCCCATCATGAAAGGGCAGTATTTGGGGGCTGTTCTAACATCCTTTACATCTTCTTAGAAAGATGGCCTCCTGATTGAGATAGCACCTCTTTGAAGATATACAGGTTCACCACACACAGTCACCCAGCCAGGGTATTTGCCCAAGAGCTAGGGGTGCCATTCACCTAAACTGGCACTTCATGGGGTTGGATTCCAGGGCACAATCTGTAAAACCGTTGACCACAGAACTGGTTGGGAGTTAGCAAGAGGCTTATTGAATCAAAATGGGATTTCCCCATGAATTCTCAAATGGGAAGATGCCATTGTCAGAGTCAGGAATTTCATACACATCAGCTTCTAACACACCTTGCTATGAACCTCTCTTCTAAACAACAACACAGAAAGCTACCTGCTTCCATGCGGGGTTAGGTAAGAACCCAGTTTTCTCATTTTGTGAATGAGGTTAGTAATCACTGACCTCATGGGGCTGTTGTAAAAATCAAGTGGCATCAAGACAGGGCAAAACTTACGCAGAGGTAAAGAATTGCCATGAGTAAGGTGAAGGGGCTCATGCAGGGAACTGCTTGCTGAGACTTGGATTTCTGTTTCCAATGTTAACAAACATGATCTGCCTGGAAATAAAATCTCCCTTCATCTCTATAGTCCAAGAAAATGTCACTGCTACGAAACAAAAGTGTGACATCACCAGGGCTGTGGCTCTCAACCTTTGTATAGATCAGGATACCTTCAGTTCAGTTCAGTCACTCAGTCATGTCTGACTCTTTGTGACCCCATAGACTGCAGCACTGCAGGCTTCCCTGTCCATCACCAACTCCTGGAGCTTACTCAGACTCAGGTCCATTGAGTCGGTGATCAGCTTTAAAAATACATTAGTGATGGGGCTCCTTCCCCCCGAAACTCTGAGTTAACTGGTCTAGGGATAGTTCCAGGTGTAAGAAGAACATGCTCATGAGATAATAGAACAAATGTTGCCCAGTTAGGAAGAAAACTTCTGTGAGATGCTAGGAAGAGCCAGGAGGAGTCAGAAGACCTATGTCTAGTTTTGCCAGTTTGATCTTGGGCAAGTCACATGTCTTCTGTGGGGCTCTTCACATATTATAACATAAAGGGTCTGACCTCCTGAGCTCTAAGTTCCCACCCACTGGCACATTACAAAACAAGACCCCAGGTTTGTCATTAAAGTGTGACTTTCAAAATGTTAGCTTCTCTGAGCTTCAAATTCTCTACCTGTCAGATCAGAAGTCCATGGATTAAAAGAACAAGATCATGGAGTGTTGTGAAAACCTTGTGCTCCATCTCCCTATGATTTTGCCAGCCAATAAAATACCTCTCAGGAATATTTGGCAGAAAGCATTGCTCCCTACACTCCCGTTGGTTTCTCCTCAGAGGAGATTGAGTGATTCATCTAACAGGGGAGATGGTAAGAGGCAGGCATCCCAACATCCATATACTTCCACTGGGGAAAGGTGAATTCTGCTACAGGTCCTGTGCGTGGAAGAGCTTCCCGTCCCAGGCTCCCTGCACTCACCTGGTATGAGGCACCTGGTTACACACTCAGTGAAAGAGAAAGTGTTAGTCACTCAGTCATGTCCAGCTCTTTGCAACTTCATGGGCTGTAACCCTCCAGGCTCCTCTGTCCATGGAATTCTCCAGGCAGGAATACTGCAGTGGGTAGCCTTTCCCTTCTCCAAGGAATCTTCCTGACCTAGGGAACAAACCTGGGTCTCCTGCACTGCAGGCAGATTCTTTACCATCTGAGCCACCAGGCAAGCCTGGTTAGAAGCCCAACCCTTCCCAAATGTGGATCCCAAGATCCAGCTGCAGCAAGGGTTGGGGGAATAGAGAATGAGGAAGGGCATTTGGCAACAGACTCAAGATATGAGATCCAATCCAAGCAATAAACCTGAAACTAGGATCCCTGACTACCGCATATATTCTGCAGATGATCCAGTATTCAAAAGCAGGATGAATCTGATTAACTGGCCAATAAGATCCCAATACCAATTTCCCCCATGTATCTCCAAAGGGTTATTGTAAGGATCCAAAGAGATAATGGATGAAGGAATCCTTGCCTCCGCATCAGTTCTCCAGTAAAAGAAGGTGAATTTATTAGACACTGAACAAGCAGGCTCCAAGGCAAAAATGAAGAGTACCACTTATCCCGGGATTCTCTTAGAAAGGCAGCTTCATGTTTTAATCATGAGTTTCAGTAATTGCTTAATGAGCATGGCCTTTTTTTCCTCCCTGGTGCCACTGCTGTACACTTAGCCTCATAATTCTAATGGGAATGTCTCCTCCAGCCCAGTCCACTTCTGGACTTTCAAGAAAATACGCAAAATGGTTTTGTCATTCTCTCTGTTTTTTGGTAAAGCGAGGAGAAATGCAGAACTGGAGTGAATCTGTCCGCATAGAGCACAGTGGGGAGAAGAAAGGTAACATTTTTACAGACTATCAGCTTTGGGGCCAAGCATCTGGGCTTCCCAGGTGGCACAGTGGTAAAGAATCTGCTTGCCATTGAAGGAAATGCAAGAGACATGGGTTCAATCCCTGGGTTGGGAAGATCCGCTGGAATAGGAAATGGCAACCTACTCCAGTGTTCTTGCCTGGAAAATTCCATGGACTGAGGAGCCTGGTGAGCTACAGTTCATGGGATCATAAAGAGTCGAACACAACTGAGTAACTAAGCACACACAGGCTGGGCATGAATCCTTGCTCTGCACCAGTTGTCTCGGGCAACTCAGACTGCTACAGCAGAATACCATAGACAGGGGGTCTATGAAAAGCTGAAATGTACTCCCCACAGTTATGGAGGCTGGGAAGTTGAGCCCACATCCTGGTTCACAGATGGCTGACTTCATGCTGCATCTTCACCTAGCATAAAAAGGCAAGAGAACAAACTGGAGGCTATCTTATAAAGGATTTAGGGTTAGGCTCCACCCTTTTGTCTTAGTACAGGTGTTAGTCACTCAGTCATGCCCTACTCTTTGCGACCCCATGGACTGTAGCCTATGAGGCTCCTCTGTCCATGGGGATTCTCTAGGCAAGAATATTGCAGTGGGTAGCCATTCCCTTCTCCAGGAGATCTTCCTAACCCAGGGATCGAACCTGCATCTCCTGCATTGGAGGCAGATTCTTTACCATCTGAGCCACTAGGGAAGCTCTAATCATCTCCCAAAGGCCCCCACCTTTTAATACCAGCACATTGGGGGATAGGATTTCAACACATGAATTTGGGGAGGACACAGGCATTCAGTCCATAACACCAACTGTGAGACTCAGGATGATCTGTTGAATTTTACTGGGCCTGTTTTCCGGACCATAAAATGAGGATAACAGTGGCATTTCTCCTCTCAAGTGTTGAGAGGACTTCATAAGATGCTGTGTGTTCAGGGTCTAGAGCAATGCCTAGAACATGCTACCCACTCAATTAATTTAGCAACCATTTGTATTTTCAATTGGCCACTTACTAATAGCTGGGCAATATACTTAGCCTCTCCGAGCTTCACTTTCCTCCTTAGCAAACAGAGATAATAAAATGCCTCCATTAAAGGCCTGTCATGAGAACTGTAAAAAGACTAACATATCTATCACTTAGAAGATACTCAATAAATATCTCTATTATTAGAGTTATTATGAAACTGGGGAAATTGAATGTAAGTATTTATCAGAAGATATTTTAGGATGAGTTTTTTAAAAGCTTCTGCTCAAAAATAAACTATTCAAGAGAAGAAATTGCATCTCCTTTCATCTTTGCACTCCCAGTGCCTGATACCTGCAACACAGCAGGAACTCAGAAAAACTCTGGTTATGTGAACTAGACAAATTCCCTAGCCTATCCCTCAGGCTTGACTTCATGAGTCAACTATGGCAAATTTTCAGCCCCTGATGAAACATCCATTAAGATTGTTGTTGTTGTTTAGTCACTAAGTTGTGTCCAACTCTTTTGTGACCCCGTGGACTGAGTCCACCAGGCTCCTCTGTTCATGGAATTCTCCAGGCAAGAATACTAGAGTGGGTTGCATTTTCTTCTCCAGGGGATCTTTCCAACCCAGGGATTGAACCTACATCTCCTGGACTGACAGATGGATTCTTAACCACTGAGCCACTTGGGAAGCCCATTCATTAAGCTATTGGTCTTTAAACTGTAATCTCCTTCTAAATGTGGTTAGAGATAAAACAGTTTTCTCCTGCAATATATGGTCAAGAAAAAGCTCAAGACTTTCCATTAATCTCACAGTATTCCCACTGCCAGGAGCTCCCGCCTCCGTTCTTTCTTCTGTCCCATCTCTGCTCCTTCTTTCACACCTAAACCTCAGCAAACGCTTTCCTGGTCAGTTTATGAGCCTAGGCATGCTCCCTCTCCTAAGGACTCACAGAATCAAAGCATCATAAAGTCATGTGAGTATTTTAAAGATCATCTCAGAGAAAAACTCATCAGATACAATAATACCATCCACAAATTCTCTGACTAAGTGCTTATTCAGACTAGCTTAAATACCTTGCATGACATGAAACTCACCTCTATACTAGACGGTCCAACCCATCTTTGATCAGTTCTGTCAGAAACTTACATTTAACTCAGACCCTTTTCTCTGTAGCTTCTACCACTTTCCTGGCAGTAGCTTTGCCTTTTGCAGGTTCCCAGTATGAGATGATTCTGCCTTCAATATTACAAATTGAATTTAACTTATGGGGCATGTATCCTATCCTCACAACCAGATTAAAAGTGTCTAGCAGGCAGTCACCACGTTTCATGTTCTTGATGCCCAATAGGTGCTTAATAAATATAAACTAAATAAACATTGGAAATTCTTCCTTGCTACATTGCCTTCTTTCTCCTGGTCAAGCTCATCCCACTGGAACCACCATAAACAATTCCTTTTTCTTCTCAGGTGCTTAACAGAAGGGTCATGTAATGCTGAGTAAATGGAAAGAGAAAAGGAAGGAGGAAAAAATGTTTTTTAAAATTCTACCTTCATGTGCACCGGGAGGCAATTTTCTTTTGCAGGCACATTATTTGCAACCCTGACAGTCACATATCAAAGTAAGGAACAATCTAAGTGCCGTCCACGTCCCTCTCAATATGCATGGGAGCTCAGGTTATGTCCTGGTGAGCTGTAAACAAATGGAAAGAAGTAGAATATATCCCTAATTGCTGTTTGCTTGGATTATTTTGAAAGTGGTCAGAGGGCTTTCCACTTTGCTGAATGCTTTATACATCACATTCAAATTTTCACTGACTATTTAAATGTTTGGTCCACATTCAAGTGTTTGACAGCTAGTTGTGTTTTTTTCCAAACAAAAAGAAGATAAAGGGCTCCACACTTGCCATAAAATATTGAAGTAGGAGTTGTTTGACTAACTGAATACTGTCTAGGGTAAAGGAACTCAAATCTGCTCCAATTTAGAAAACATTCTGATTTTTAAATATAAGAACGATCAGTGTTTTGTTTGTTTTACATGGGGGATGGGGAAGTGATGTGACTGGAGACTATATTCATAAAATTGTGTGAATAATAACCATCTAACCATATATATCACTTTGCAAGAGAATAGCAAAATGGCACTTTTTCTACTGTGTGTCTGGACTGAAGCCCCTAGAATAAGAGTAATAGATGTCAGTTTATTCACACTGTAGTACAAGGTGCTAGGTTTGCAAAGACGATAGTCCAAAACAAGGCTTGCAATAAGCCCAATAGGTTGATCAGCCAACTGAAGAGTGATTAGGAAACCTTTGGTGTGCAGGAGCTTCAGAGAAAGCATGTGGGGACTTCCCTGGTGGTCCAGTGGTTTAGAATCTGCCTTGCAGTGAAGGGGACATGTGTTTGATCCCTGGTCAGGGAACTAGTATCCCGCATGCCACAGAGCAATGAAGTCTGCATGCCGTAACTACTGAAGCCCACACACTCTGGAGTCAGTGAGCCACAACTAGAGAGTCCATGCACTGCAACAAAAGTTCCTGTATGCCACAACTAAGACCCAACATAGTCTAGTTAATTAATTATTGGAAAAGAAGCATTTGGAGAGCTTGGCAATGGCCCTCGGAATTTGGGAAAACACAAAAGCAGTTCTTTGAACTATCCCTGAAAAAAGTCTAAATGCCAGAGTTTGGTCAGCCTAGTGGCAGAGTGAAAAGGAGTTGAGATTGTCTGAAAAATGATTACACTCTTGCTAGAGTCAAGTGACATAGTGACACAGTGCCTCCTCCTGCAGGTTCCCTGTCTCAGCCACCCCTAGAGTCTCCTCGAGAAGGATCACTTGAGGGTGACGGTAAGCCCAGCAGAAAGAAGCTGTATGAGAACTGGCAGAGATTTGGGACTGAAAGCAGAGGAATGGGGGAGATCATGAATCTCCAGCAAGAGAAGCACAGCGGGCAGTAAGGAAGTCGCAGGTATGTTAAAAAAGTCTCCCAGGAAAGGGATAGCCTCATGCCTTCCTATCTGCCACCCTAGAGGAGTCAGAGATAGCCCATTCAGTGGGAGAGAGGCAGGAGAAAAGCCATGTGGAGAAGCAGGTGATCACATCCCTCCCGGAAAGTGAGTTTGAAGCCCACGTTAGGCTTGGGCTAAGGGCGAGAGAGAATTTTGTAATTGGATGAAAATGTAAAGCTCTGATATTAGACTGAACCATGTGTTTCATAACCTAAAACAGGTAGATATTTGTTCGTATCTAAGAAGAATCGGAAAAGTAATGCTACCTAGCTGTCATCCATAATCTAGGAAGAAATGACTTAATGGACAAGTTGAACAGAAAGTGGTAAGAAAGAATAAATGTCTGCTTTTACCCCATCGAGTCCAACTGCCAGAGCACATTAGTTGTAAACATCTTGCTTCACAAAAATAAACTGAAGACGATAACAAAATCCTGCTCTGAGATAAAGCCCAACCCCCATACGGCTTGTGTTTGTGCGTCCGGCCCCTATCAAGCTTCTGAACCTCACTGCCTGCCGCTCTCCGTCTCAGAGGATCCGGCCACGTGGCTTTCTCAAAACGCCTCCAAAATACCAGTAGCTTATTAACTCAGGTACACACTCTGCCCTCTGCCTTGGAATTGTTTGCCTCCTCTTCACCTGACCTCATTCCTCCTCGTTCTTAGAGTGCTTTGGTTGTAAGCAACAGACATTTGCAGAAACTTAAACAGGAAATTAATTGACTGGAAAGGTAGGAAGTAGCTCACACAATCAAAGACTATTAAAATAAATAATTAGTTTAAAGATTCAGAATGGTAACAAGAGAGATTCCCCAAATAGAAGAAGAAATGGGTCAGCTGATGGATAACCATAAAGGACAGATAAATACATAATACAGTCTCATATCCAAAGCTTACAATAAACTTATTTTCAAGCATCAGACTTGAACATGAATTCACAAAACCAGAATGTGTAGTCATGCATCTAATGACCTCCTGTGTTCAATCACTTCTAAATTCAAATTGAAGCAGGTAACAAAATATGGAAGCCATTGAGGTTAAATATGCCTTCTTTCATCTCTAACCTGATCATTAAATTAAATGAAAATGGCTTAAGGAATTTTTAAAGACTAATTTTCTTGGCCAGGTCACCAAATGGCATGAAGAAATGCTTAGTTTTATCTCTCCATCACATTGTCCCATTAGATTTAACTGAAACCATATCAACTACCTGTCAAAAAAAAAATAAAGAATACCTTATTTGTGGCAACCAAATAACTAGAGTTTGGAGTAAATATTAATGTCATTACAATAAAGAGAGAATAAAAATCCCAGACCTTAGCTTATCAGAGTCTACCATTCAAAATAGCCATACATCTAGTATTTTGCCTTCTTTTGTATATCTCCAAACTCATCAAGTTGTATGCATATATTAAATATGTACATATTTTTATGTCAATCATATTTCAGTAAGAGGTTTAAAAAATAAAATCTGAAGGGTCCCTCACTCTACCATCCTCAGCAAATAAGCAGAAATGATACAATAATTATTAATATATGACCACACAAAATGCAAAATGTTGACTTAGTACAATTAATGATTATAAATTAAGTATTCTTGATGAGAGACTACAGCCTCACACTCAATCATGAAGAACATTTTCATAATTTGGAAAATTTAGTTAATGGAGTAGAGTTCTCAAAACACATTCTAAGTTACAAAATGTTTAGCACAAATGTCTATAGATTGTTCTTTCATTAATTCCACAAATATTTATTGAGAGAAGCTTTATGCTAGGCTTTGACCATTAGGCATTGCCAAGTTAGAAAGATACATTAGTTATATGCTAAATGGAAACATAGTTTTTTACAGAATTTATATTTCAATTCTAAAATTCATATGCAAGAGTAAAGGGTCAAGAATAATCATAATTATTCTGGGAGAAAGAATGGGAGACTTCCCTTACTAGAGCTTAAGATACATTGGGTTAGCCAAAAAGTTTGTTTGGGTTTTTTGACCAATCCAGTATAAAGCCATAGTAAGGAAGACAGTACTGTTTTGCTTCAAAAAGGACCAATATACTAAAAAAACAAAATAAAAATGCTAGAAGCAGATATGTGTATATATATATATATATATACATATGAAAATGTCATATCAGACAAAACTAGTATTTCTGATTCCTAGAAAAGAAATAGGCATCCAATAAATTGTGTTAGAACCATTGGCTTTCTATATAAAATTACATCCCCTTATCACATCATGTATGAAATTGTTATCAGTTCCAGATAGACGGGAGACCTAAATGTAAAGAGCAAACTTTTACAGCTATCAATGAAAATACATAGAGGAATGCCTCTATGACTTCATGGAAATATTTCTTAGATAACATATAAACTTGACCACATCAGAATGAAAACTTCTGCAAGATCAGCGTCACAATAAATAAAGTTAAAAGTCAACTCACAGTTTGAGTGTAGACCTTTACAGTGATATATAACAAACAAAGAATTAATTATATGAAAGGATGATGTTAGGAAAATCAAGGCTAGGCTGAGAAAAACAGATCCAAGAACCACACATTAAAGATCACAACTCCAGCTGTCACTCCCATCAGAGCTTCCTGAGAGATGCAGTTTCAATAGAACTGACACTACCATAACCCCTAAACCTCTGATTTATCTGTAGCTGGAAGGTAGTTACATATAAATTGCCATTTGTTTGTAAATAGTAGCTATTTCTCTTTTTTCCCCCCTCTCTCTGAGGGAAGGAAAGGAGAGGTTTCCTCTGCCTCAAACCAAAGGAACACTCAAGACAATGACTGGTAGTCTGATGATGGCTGTGAGAAGGTCACATTGATAGGTTGCTTCTGGCAGGATGCTTGATTAGCCACTGAACTTGATGGTCTCCCTTGCACTGAGGGAGTTAAATAGAGGACTGGGAGGGATGGCATGGTGGCAGATCACAGGGCAACGAGAAGGAAGGCCAGGATTCCTGGGTCCCAAACCTGTACTTCAGTTTCCTCAGATGTGGGACTACTGTCTTGCCAGTGATGGCTACATCATGAAGCAAAGGGGCACTCGATTCAAAGAAATATTCTGTAGAGCTGTCAGTTGAGGATCAGTGGGAGATATAGCCAGTGATGAAAGGAACCCACAGTGCCTTCAGAGGCTGCTTGAGAGGAGATTATCACCAGCTGAATCTGTTGGAACCATTATCTTGCCCTCTGGAGCCCGCAGACATCAAGTTCAAACACCATTAGAAAGGAACGAAGATTCAGCACTTTAGGAGCAGTGGAGCCTGGCAGATTCTTTCTCACATCACTTCCACCTCCCAGTGTCCCACGTGTCTAGAGATTAGACATGTACCATAGGCACCCACACATACCATTCGGAGCTCCTAGTCCCGCAAGCCCCACCTATTTAGGAGAGAAGTCTAGAGGAGCTTTTTTAATCGGAGTATAGGTGTTTCACAATGCTGTGTTAGTTCCTACCGTACAGCAAAGTGAATCAGCCCTAGGTGTACATATATCCAGGAGAAGGCAATAGCACCCCACTCCAGTACTCTTGCCTGGAAAATCCCATGGACGGAGGAGCCTGGTAGGCTGCAGATCATGGGGTCGCTAAGAGTCGGAAACGACTGAGCGACTTCACTTTCTCTTTTCACTTTCATACATTGGAGAAGGAAATGGCAACCCACTCCAGTGTTCTTTCCTGGAGAATCCCAGGGACGAGGGAGCCTAGTGGGCTGCCGTCTATGGGGTCGCACAGAGTCGACACGACTGAAGCGATTTAGCAGCAGCAGCAGCATACATATATCCCTTCCTTTCTGGATTCCCTTCCCATTTGGGTGCTGTGTGTGCTTAGTCGCTCAGTCATGCCCAACTCTTTGGGACCCCATGGACTGCAGCCCGTCAGGCTCCTCTGTCCATGGGGATTCTCCAGGCAAGAATACTGGAGTGGGTTGCCACACCCTCCTCCAGGGAATCTTCCCAACCCAGGGATCGAACTCAGGTCTCCCGCATGGCAGGTGGATTCTTTAGCGTCTGAGCCACCTGGGAAGCCCCTCCTTCCCATTAGGTCACCACAATGCACTGAGTACAGTTTCCAGTGTCACACAGTAGGTCCTCCTTAGTTATCTACTTTATACATAGTATCAAGAGTATATATGTGTCAGTCCCAGTCTCCCAGTTCACCCCATCCCCCCCTTTCCTCCTTGGTATCCACAGTTGTTCTCTACATCTGTGTCTCTATTTCTGCTTTGTAAATAAGATCATCTATACCAATTTTCCAGATTCCACATATATGTGTTAATATATAGTATTTGGTTTTCTCTTTTTCTCTTTCTGACTTAATCAAAATAAGAGACCTAGATTTTAAAACACACAGGAATAAAACTTAGTAAAAATACAATGAGCCTGTTCTAATAACAGAATGTGGCTCAAAAGTAATGAAGATGCTGAGATATTGTCCTAGTGGAAAAGGGGGCTTCAACATAGTACAATTGGTAGCAATTAATGGAAAAAAAAAAAAAGCACTCGAGTTTATACCTTGATGTGTCAAGATTCCTCATCAAAACACTAGGAATTGGTATCCATAATATAAAAAGGATACTTTCTAATTGACACAAGAAAAGATTAACACAAGAAAAATGGGTATTTTCATTATCTAAACTTGGCGGTTCAAAACCACAATCATCATATCTTTGCTTTTGAGTGAGTCTGCTATTTTGGCAAGGCCCCAGTGGGAACAGCTTGTCTCTGCTCCATATGACATTTGCCACGGCTGGAATGTCCAAGGTGACTTCTTCACACATATGTCTGGTGCTTCAGCTAGGCTGGCTGGAACAGCAGGGAGAGAGAAGCCCTTTCTCTCTCCTCATGGCCTCTCCACGTGGCTGGATTGGACTTCCTCACAGCATGGCAGTCTCAGAGTAGTTGGGTCTCTTCCATAGAGCTTGCGATGTCTTCCCAGGCCCAGACTGGCACCACGTCAATTCTGCCACATTCTATCAGTCTTCCTAGAGAAATGCGCCCTCCTTGCACCAGGACATAAAGATGCTCATCACAGCATCATTTGCAATATCAAAATACTGGAAATGGGGTGGGGGAAAGATAAATGTGTAAGTAGAGCTGGCTCACTTTGCTGTACAGTAGAAACTCACACAACATTGTAAAGCAACTATATGCCACTAAAAACTAGTTTTTAAAATTTCAGTTCTCACGGGATGATGCAAAGCAGATTGCATTGTAAGTGATTAACACGGAGCCTTGCTGCTGTTGTTTAGTCGCTAACTCATTTCCAACTTTTTTGTGACCCCATGGACCCCTCTGTCCATGGCATTTCCCAGGCAAGACTACTGCAGTGGGTTTCCATTTTCTTCTCTAGATCTTCCCGACTGAATTCTTCACCTCTGAGCCACCCGTGAACTAGAAACTTCCAGGTGTTCAAGCTGGATTTAGAAAAGGCAGAGGAACCAGAAATCAAATTGCCAACACCCACTGAATCATTGAAAAAGCAAGAGATTTCCAGAAAAACATCTACTTCTGCTTTATTGATTACATCAAAGTCTTTGACTGTGTGGATCACAACAAACTGTGAAAAATCCTTCAAGAGATGGGAATACTATACCACCTTACCTGCCTCCTGAGAAATATGTATGCAGGACAAGAAGCAACAGTTAGAACCGAACATGGAACAATGGACTGGTTCGAAATCGGAAAAGGAGTATGTCAAGGCTGTATATTGTCACCCTGCTTATTTAACTTATATGCAGAGTACATCATGAGAAACGCTGGGCTGGATGAAGCACAAGCTGGAATCAAGATTGCCAAGAGAAATGTCAATAACCTCTGATACACAGATGACACCGCCCTTATGGCAGAAAGTGAAGAAGAACTAAAGAGCTTCTTGACGAAAGTGAAAGAGGAGAGTTAAAAAGTTGGCTTAAATCTCAACATTCAGAAAACTAATATCATGGCATCTGGTCCCATCACTTCATGGCAAACAGATGGGGAAACAGTGAGAGACTTTTCTTGGGTTCCAAAATCACTGCAGATGGTGACTGCAGCCATGAAATTAAAAGATGCTTGCTCCTTGGAAGAAAAGCTATGACCAACCTAGACAGCATATTAAAAAGCAGAGACATTACTTTGCCAACAAAGGCCCATCTAGTCAAAGCTGTTGTTTTTCCAGTAGTCATGTATGGATGTGAGAGTTGGACTATAAAGACAGCTGAGCCCCGAAGAATTGATGCTTTAGAACTGTGGTGTTGGAGGAGACTCTTGAGAGTCCCTTGGACTGCAAGGAGATCCAACCAGTCTATCCTAAAGGAAGTCAGTCCTGAATATTCATTGGAAGGACTGATGCTGAAGCTGAAACTCCAATACTTTGGCCACCTGTTGTGAAGAACTGACTCATCAGAAAAGACCCTGATGCTGGGAATGATTGAAGGTGGGAGGAGAATTGAACGACAGAGGATGAGATGGTTGCATGGCATCACCGACTCAATGGACATGACTGAAGAAACTTAGCACAAAGACATACATTTAAAGTTTTTAAATTTGATGTAGTGCTTAGCTAATTCTTACTATAAACCCCTGTGTTGGGGGAGGTCATTGAGATATGACTGCTGGTTGACTGGAGAGCTGGATCCAGGTCATTGGAAGTTCCTCCTCACCCACACCCCTGTCCTTGGGAGGTACGCTCTGCCCACCACTCCCATAGCCAGAGCCATTTCAAGGATGCAGCCTTGAGAGAATAGGTGTTTTTGAGACCATCTGAACCAAATATGTGACTGAACTCTGATAAGGTCCCTATATAAACTTTTAAGATGATGGTAGGCGGATGCAGAGATCTACTTGTCTTGCAGACACCCAAGACAAGCCTCGTAAGTAATTTCCCTTGCTCATTAAAACTGCCACAAGGCTTCCCTGGTGGTCCAGTGGTTAAGACTCTGCACTTTCAATGCAGGGAGCAATGGTTCAATTCCTGGTTGGGGAACTGAGATCCCACATGCCACGTGGCATGGCCAAAATAGAAAAAGATGATTTATTTTAATTTTTTTAAAAAACTGCCACCTATCAATCTAGAGTGGTCTGACCCTTTCTTCAGTCTCTCCTTTGCCCCTGTGTATAGGGGAGACTTTGCAAACCAACACTCCACAAGCTAAAAACTAAGAATTATGAAAAAAGCCAACTTGTAACAAAATAATAAAACAGCTTGCACCTCAAATACAGTGTTTCTTAAAACATTAAATGTCATTTTAAAATTTTATCAGGAAGGAAAAAAACAACTACATAAGAGCAGATTATTTAAAGGTATTCTAACCCATAAATATACTATACTATAAACAAAGTGCCGTAGCATAAGATAAAATGAGCCCTAGACATGCTTTCGAATTAACTTCAGTACACATTACACATTATGATGCATAATAGCTGCTGGAATCTTTAAACAACTTATAATGTATGTTTCACTTCTTTCTGTTAGTATGAAAAAAATTCAAAATGCTGTATAAAGTTTTTCTAAAGGCCTACATTGAAATTCTAAGAAAGTCAACCTGAATTCTGTCATAAGGATAATGGATAGTTCTATAAAACTTTTCAGTCTATAAAACACATAAAATGATTTTACATGCAAAATATTAAAATGCTAATTCCCATACAACTTAGAAGCAAAAAATTATTCAGATATATACCACTTCCCTGTCAGTGCGCTAAGGACTTTTTAATACACTGTGGATACTGGTTAAAATGTGATTATTGTAGTACACAGGGACTGGACAGGAGCTGGAGACAGTGTGAAAAAGCACAAGCTTTAAAGGCCAACTTTGCCAGCTTTGAATGCCAACTTTGCCACTTTATAGCTTTGTGACCTTTAGCAAGTCACAAATCCCATAATAGTCAGTTTCTTCAACAGCAAAATGAAGAGAATAATATCTAAATTATATTTCAAATGGGCTGCTCAAATGTCTGGTACATGAGTCTCAATATTAGTTCCTTAAGTTCTAAAGTATTTCTGCTGTAATCTTAAGTAAGAAGATTAAAAAGTACAAGTCAGGGCTTCTGTGT
The DNA here is from genome assembly GCA_024291935.2 of Okapia johnstoni. Lineage (NCBI taxonomy): Eukaryota > Metazoa > Chordata > Mammalia > Artiodactyla > Giraffidae > Okapia > Okapia johnstoni. The sequence continues at coordinate 7,385,948 of CM044325.1, read as the reverse complement.
TGGCTCAATGGTAAAGAATCCGCCTGCCAGTGCAGAGACGTGAATTCGATCCGTGATGCAGGAAGATCCCAAATGCCGGGCAGCAACTAAGCCCTTGCATCGTAACAGTTGAGTTTGTGCTCTAGAACCTAGGAGCCACAACTCTTGAGCCCACAAGCTGCAACTACTGAAGCCCCCTCACCCTAGAGCCTGTGCTCGACCATGAGAGAAGCCACCTCAATGAGAAGCCACAACTAGAGAGTAGCTCCCACTCTTCGCAATGAGAGAAAAGTCCTTGTAGCAATGAAGACCAAGCACAACCAAAAATAAATTGATAAATAAAATTTTTTTTAAAAAAATACAGGGAGTGTAGCTTTTAATTGCAATTTACTATATGCCAGTAATCTTACTCCATAACTGAAGATCATCCAGAAGGGGGCATGGGTGACTGATTCTTATTCAGGGAAACATTTAAACGTACTGTCTCTTACTTAAGTTCCAGGAGAAACTCTTGCCTTCTATAAGTTAAGCCGTTCTATCAAAACATCCAACAAATACAAAGAAAGCATGTTGAGTTTAACTTTTCTATAAGGAATGAGACAAAAACCAGGAAGGAAAGAGTTGACTTTTAATTGTCAGAATAGCCAAGTCCTTCAAGAGAGAGTTAATATCAGAGCACAGTCTTTATCATGTGCTGATAAAATTGCTCTGGATAAAATAGTACAGAGTGAATCATTCTGCCTTTTATTAAGCAGGAATGCATCCTCATTCCACACATTTCACAAAAGAGTCATTAACTGCAAAAGAACTAATCAAATGCATATAAACCAAGTTCCCTGCTCTTCCAAGCTGTCGTGCAAAGGTATATCCTACTCTAAAAGGCCCTGGCGTGGAGGGCCATCACACAGAGCTGCACAAGCTGTGCACTACACAGCCCTGGGGATGCTATTCACCTGTTAACTTATGTGAATGGCACTGCATGGCGCTGCAGAGTGTGGCAACCCTGCTGACACACCCTGTTCAATCTCGCCTTCTTTCCATGTTCCTCACACCTAATGGGTACTTGAGAAATAATTGAAGTGCCCAACCAAGTGACTGGGAAGCAGAATAGAAGCTGAACATATTCATACACAATACATGTTCTCACACACCTACACACACACACACACAGGCCCACATGATCATAATGGCACACTGATTGTGTTTAACCATTTCCCTATTCCGTGTACTTATGTAAGAGATGGACCAAAGGCCATCTTCAGTGACAATACCACCTGGTATTGTCCAAACACCATACTCTAAAAAGGTGTCATAAAAAAAAAAAAAAAAAAAACACCTTATCTAGAATCTCAAGATTATTCTGGTGTCTAACCAGTCAGGACAAATTGAGAAAGTTTCTCAGGAATGTAGAGTCACACAAAGCAGTGAGAGCTTTGAACCAATCTTGTGGCCAGTAAATGTAGTATCTCAACTGCCAAGTTTATCTGTCACTTTACTAAGTGTTTACTCTGTGACCGGTAGTGTGCTGAGTGCCTTATATCTATTATTTTGTTTAATATTTTTTGGACATGTGACATATGCATATGATACTGATGGAAAATTTGGAGCTTCAAGGAGGTAGCAAATTGCAGTGCATACGGTTGGTCATCTCTCTCTTCTTTTCTAAAAGGACATCAATTTTGTTCAGGTATCCACTCCTTCCCCAAATTATTCAGTGTGATCCTCATCTCAAGCTCCCAGACTGGAAATTCTTTAGGCTAGGTTTATCACAGTAATCTTGTTTGCCTGTCATGACTGGTTTAGAAATGGGCCTATTAGCCTATTCTGTCCAGTGAAAAGTGAGGAAAGGTTTGCCGTGAGGCTTTTAGGAAAGGTATTATCACTCCTACAGAATAGACAGAGAAATAAACTAGTCGGGCTTATTCTTGAGATTCTCCTGTCTAGACATGGTACCCAGAATCACTGCTGCCATCCTTCTGCTCAAGCAGATTACACCAACTCCTTGTGAAGGACAGAACCAAGAGAGTCACAGGGTAGAGCCAGAGTCCTAACAAACTAGGCTTGCCTCTGGATTTCTTGATGTGTGAGACAACAAACAGTCTTATCTAAAAATTCAATCTAAGGTGGGTTTCCTATTAAGCGCATTTGACAAAACCAATGGTAGAGCTGAGGTTTGAACACAAATATATCCATCTCCTTTTCATACTGTCCATGGGGTTCTCAAGGCAAGCATACTGGAGTGGTTTGCTATTCCCTTCTCTAGCGGACCACCGTTTGTCAGAACTCTCCACAGTGACTCATCCGTCTTGGGTGGCTCTGCACCACATTGCTCATAGCTTCACTGAGTTACACAAGGCTGTGATCCACATGATCACTTTGGTTAGCTTTCTGTGATTGTAGTGTTGATCCATATAGTCAAAGCTACAGTTTCTCCAGTAGTCATGTATAGATGTGAGAGTTGGACCATAAAGAAGGCTGACTGATGAAGAATTGATGCTTTCAAATAGTGGTGCTGGAGAAGAGTCTTAAGAGTCCCTTGGACAGCAAGGAGACAAAACCAGTAAATCCTAAAGGAAATCAACCCTGAATGGTCACTGAAAGGACTGATGTTGAAGCTGAAGCTGCAATACTTTGGCCACCTGATGTGAAGAGCCGACTCACTGGAGAAGACCCTGATACTGGGAAAGATTGATGGCAAAAGGGAAAGAAAGTGACAAAGGATGAGATGGTTGGATGGCATCACTGACTCAACGGACATGAACTTTGGCAAACTCCAGGAGATAGTAAAGGACAGGGAAGCCTGGTATGCTGCAGTTCATGGGGTTGCAAAGAGTTGGACATGACTTAGTGGCTGAACAACAGCAACATATCCATCTCCAATGCTTGAGCCCTTAACCAGGGCACTGTATCTACAGTGAAGGCTGAATATTTCTCTAATGCTTGAGGCATAAGCGTAAGCATTTCTTCACATCCTTCCCAGCACTTCCACATGCACACACCTTTGTCCAAGTCTATGAAACTCAGCTTTTGACTTGTTTTCCCCCACCCGCACCCAGCACTCATACTCCTGGCCACTTGAGCTCATCCAGAAGTTAGCTTATTTGGTGGAGACAGAAATTGATTTAGGCCTAGTTCAAAGTGCAAGCTCCATCTCAGCTTGCTCAGTCACTGCAAGAGCTTCTTCTTAGAAACACCACCAATACCACCCCAAGGACTGCTCATTACAATCTCAGATGTGTTTACACTGTTGAGCATATGCAGAAATCATTCAGCTTGTATCTGCTGCCACTGTTTGAATGAGCTGCTATGTCTCACCTTGTCTCTCAACCCAGATGATAGAGAGCTTTTTCCCAAATGAAAAATTTCCCTCACTCCTATCCAGTGTCTTTAGAAAACCCACATATCAAATCTTATATCTGCTGTGTTGTTGTTTTGTTTAGTCACTGAGTCATGTCCAGCTCTTTTGTGACTCCATGGACTGTAGCCCACTAGGAGCCCCTGTCCTTGGGGTTTCTCAGGCAAGAATACTGGAGTGGGTAACCATTTTCTTCTCCAGGGGATCTTCTCAACCCAGGGATTGAACCCACATCTTCTGTATTGGCAAGAGGATTCTTTACCACTGAGCCACCAGGGAAACCCATATCTGCTGTAACTTGAAATCATTTCATTTTTAAAATACAAGAAAAGAACCTAGACTCCTAACTTTGTAATCAAAAATTGTCAGTGTCCTTCAGGAGCATTGAGACACCATCCACTGCTATTCAAAGAAGAAACAGAAACCAGCATCAGTTGAGAATCTATGCCAGGTTCTGTGTTAAACATTTTATATTATCTCAGATTATACTCAGAACAATCCAATGAGAAAGCTATTACTAGTCCCTCAAACGGCAGATAAGCAAATGAACTAGTAAGATTAACTATTTGTGTTTAGACACAATAACTAGTAAATTTAGAGTGAGAATTGGAACCCATGTCCAGCTAAGGCTGGTCTCTGCAGAGAAGGAGGTCATCCATGAGCATTCTGAACCATCCCAGGAATACTTCTCTGATTAAATAAGTGCACAGACTGGATCCCAGCTCTAGCCTTTGATGTTATTTTAGCCAGAGATATGCCTGTGGTTTTCCTGCCAGACACATTGCCCAATGCATTGGTGACGGGGAAGCATAATAAGAAATTAGATATGACTATTGTAAAAGATTTAATAATAGTCATGACTGCAGAGAAAGAAGTAAACTGTGTCATTATCTACCTCAAAAGAAAGTGTGGGCCAGGAAATAGCTAAGGTTAAACTAAGTCTGGGTCTCATCATAATTCAGTACCATGGGCTGCAATAGAGGGTCAATAAAACTGAAATATGAGACAGACAGGAGATAAAGGGAGAAGAAAGAAAATGCTTAACTCCCAGGTTCCTCCAAAGGAATTTCAAACTGTCGAGGGTTTTCTTCACCCTTTCATTCAGGGCTATTTATCTTCCTTATGCTATCCAACTCCTTCCTGCAGGAGAGCCGTTTTCCCTCTTCCTTGACAGGGCAGATCACTTCCTCAGTGGGCCTCAAATCAGTCTGTTTAAACTTCACAGTGGCTTTACCAGCTCAGGAGTCAAGCAGCTTCCTAAAAATCATTTTGAGGAGCATGAGGTGGGGGCCGACCACTTCTTCCTCTGTGAAAAAGTCAAGCAGCACCTAAGACCAGGAAGGATATGGCACCAGATACATCTGTATTAGTTATGCAAGCAAAAATTGTTTCCATTTTCCAATTTCCATTTGTGTTTTCCAAAACCACAAAGAGCATCTAGTAAAGTGAAGACTCTGATAAAAAGCTGTGACTCTACATCCTTCATAAGCTACAGAAGTGACTCATCAGGTCTGACGAAGAGTGTTGGGAACAAAAATGAGGTTAAATAGGGGGATATTGTGAAGACGAACAGGGGTACACATGAAAGACAAAGATGGAAACTTCTGGAAAAGAACAGTGCATTATATGAATTTACCAAGTGATTTCTAAATGCATTCATTCAACTTGTGAAGCCAAGCTACAAATTTGTAGGAATATACCCATTGCAGTCTTAAAAGAATTTCTCTAGTGTTCACGTGCTAATGGATTCCCAACTTCACTATGGCCAGCAGATCTTTACTGGATCATCATGCCCTGTGCTTATACTATTCTTTGAGAATTGTGCTATTATTATATTATAACTGTACCATTACACTACTCAGTATGATACTATTACACTATATATGCATGTGTGCTTGCTAAGTCACTTCAGTCGTGTCTGATTCTTTGTGACCCCATGGACTATAGCCTGCCAGGCTCTTCTGTCCATGGGATTCTCCAGGTAAGAATACTGGAGTAGGTTGCCATGCCCTTCTCCAGGGGATCTTCCTGACCCAGAGATCGAACCCTGAGTCTCTTGTGGCTCCTGCATTGCAGGCAGATTCTTCATCACTGAGCCACCAGGGGAAGCCAATTAGATTACATAGATAGATAGATAGATACAGATATATATAGATATACACACACATACCATATATGTATATATACACACACACATTATATATACTATACATTATATATAGTGTAATAGTATAGCACATATTATTATGTTTTTGCTATAACAATAATATAATGTAATACTATTATACCATTCTTTGAGATTTATTGGGCAAGGATATCACAGCTTTTCATTCCTAACAAGCTGTTTCTCCCAAAATGAGCCTAATAACATATTCAGATTTTAATAGGAAAAGAGAACTACTTTATGCTTTTTTCCAAAGAAACGCTTTCTTCTGTCTAAGAAAGTTGTCCTTGCCAGTGGAATAGAAAGCTGTACCTAGAGCATTGAAGAAAGAATAGAATATCTACCTAAGCTATCAGATCAACCAAACAAACCACGACGGAAGTCATTCATAGAGTCACATATATCATGAGCTGACACACACCTCCATTCCCAGAATTAAATGCCAAGTTGATTTATGAATGTTTGAAGAACCTATATTCAACAGCTTGGACTAAAGGGCAACTCCCATGTTGTTGTTCAGTCACCTAGTCCTCTTTGACTCTTCACGACCCCGTGGACTGCAGTACAGCAGGCCTCCCTGTCCCTCGCCATCTCCCAAAGTTTGCCCAATTTCATGTCCATTGCATCGGTGATGCCACCCAGCCATCTCACCCTCTGACGCTCTCTTCTCCTTCTTCCCTCAATCTTTCCTAGCATTAGGGTCTTTTCCAGTGAGTTGGCTATTTGCATCAGATGACCAAAATACTGGAGCTTCAGCTTCAGCATCAGTCCTTCCAATGAGAATTCAGGGTTGATCTCCTTTAGGATGGACTGGCTGGATCTCCTTGCAGTCCAAGGGACTCTCAAGGGTCTTCTCCAGCTCCACAGTTCAAAAGCATCAATTCTTTGGCATTCTACCTTCTTTACAGTCCAGATCTCACAACTGTACATGAGCACTGGAGAGACCATAGCCTGGACTATATGGATCTTTGTCAGCAAAGTGATATCTTTGCTTTCAATACACTGTCTAGGTTTGTCATAGCTTTCCTGCCAAGCAGCAATTGTCTTTGGATTTCATGGCTTCAGTCACCATCCACAGTGATATTAGAGACCAAGAAGAGGAAATATGTCACTGCTTCCACATTTTCCCCCTCTATTTGCACTGAAGTGATGGGCCGGATGCCATGATCTTAGTTTTTTTAATATTTAGTTTAGAGCCGGCTTTTCACTCTCCTCCTTCACCCTCATCAAGAAGTTCTTTAGTTCCTCCTTGGTTTCTGCCATTAGAGTGGTACCATCTGCATATCTGAGGTTGTTGATGTTTCTCCTGTCAGTCTTGATTCCAGCTTGTAACTCATCCAGCCTGGCATTTCTCATGATGTGCTCAGCATATAGGTTAAGTGAACAAGGTGACAACAAACAGCCTTGTCGTTCTCATTTCTCAATCCTGAACCAGTCTGTTGTTCCATACAGAGTCTTAACTGTTGCTTCTTGACCCACACACAGATTTCTCAGGAGACAGGTAAGATGGTCTGGTATTCCCATCTCTTTTAAGAGTTTTCCACAGTTTGTTATGATCCACACAAAGGCGTTAGTGTAGTCGATGAAACAGAGATAAATGTTTTTCTGGAATTCCCTTGCTTTCTCTATGATCCAGTGAATGTTGGCAATTTGATCTCTGGTTCCTCTGCCTTTTATAAACCCAGCTTGGATGTCTGGAAATTCTTGGTTCACGTAATGCTAAAGCCTAGCATGTAAGATTTTGAGCAACTTCCCATAGTGGGATACTACTTGGTATTACTGAAAGTGATTCAAGAAGTCAATTTAGTTTGGGAAATTTTGGCTTAAAAATTTTTTTTTTTTTTTTTGCTGACACACCTCTTGGAGACTAACCTCTCCATCTGTATTAAGAATTTCCAAGAGTGGTGGTATCTTATGGCAGAATTTTCCATAATTAAAAAAAAACTTTTGGTTGGAAATTATTGTAACATGGACAACTTTCTATCCTATTGTTCTGAGGAAACACTGGGAAATAATTGTACATGATTTAAAGAGAACATTATCTTGAAGCTTGCATTTAATCATGGATGTAATAACCAGATGATAGAATCTTCACTGACACAAAAAGAAAGAAGAAAAAGGGGAGGGGAACTAGAAAGTCTCTCATGTTTATGATTTCTATGACTCTGATAATGTTTGTTGATGTGTCAAGTGGAGATAGGATAATATTTAAACAGAAGATAATTTCACTGAGAGAACGGACTCAAAGACTGTGACTACAACGTGAAATTATCTGAGATTGACTAAAGTGTGCAGATGATTATATCCCTTAATAAAGACGAGGAACTTGGGCTTCTTTTTGTAAAACTCACTGGAAGGGAGGCCTCTTTTGATAAGAGACTACTGCATGCAGTTCAAGAATTAGACAAAAGAGGTGATCCCTGATGGCTCAGACGGTAAAGAACCCGCCTGCCATTGCAGGAGACATAAGAGATGTGGGTTTGATCCCTGGGTCAGGAAGATCTCCTGGAGAAGGAAATGGCAACCCACTCCAGTATTCTTGCCTGGGAAATTCCATGGACAGAGGGCCTGGCGGGTTACAGTCCGTGAGATTGCAAAGAGTCAGACACAACTGAGCAACTAATAGAACACACACATCATAAAGCTACTTCTGTGCAAATTATCCTTTCCTAAGTAGTGGTGAGGGGGGACACTCATACCCTAAAGCCCTATTTTTCTTCCCTACAATTTTGAAACTCTACTTTTAGATTGGTGTTATAAAGTTACCAGTCTGGCATAACATGGTACCCTACATGAATGACCAATCCTGTGACAACTTAGGGGAGAGAAATAGATATCACTTGTATTTTTTAAAGGTTCCTCTGGCTCACTGTGTAACATAGATTGTTGGAAAGGAAAGGGGGGGTGCAAGATTCCAGCCATTACCTGACTTTTCTATTGAAGATTAGCTCAAAAAGTTCTATGTCATAACTGAGATGCTCTTAGCAAGTTGACTGGGTGATTTCATGGGAACCAGGAAAATCCTCTTGCCCAGAAAACCCCTAATCTGTGGTTTCTGAAATCCTGTTAAACACAAAAAGGCCTTTAATTTCACAATTCAAGGGACTCTTTCAAATTCAAACATTCCTTGGAAGACTGATTTAACAAAGGAGAGTGAAGAGAACTGGGGGCTTCCCTGGTGGCTCAGCAGTAAAGAATCTGCCTGTGATGCAGATACAGGAAGATACAGGAGGCCCCAGGTTCAATCCCTGGGTCGGGAAGATCCCCTGGAGGAGGGCATGGCAACCCACTCCAGTGTTCTTGCCTGGAGAATCCTATGGACAGAGGAGCCTGGTGGTCTACAGTCCATAGGGTCACAAAGAGTCTGACACAACTGAGGCAACCGAGCACACATGCACGAAGAGAACCGAGGACGGCTGCAGTGCTCCCCTGGTAGGAGAGAGGTACTAGAGCACACTTCTAGGGGCTTCCCTGATGGTCCAGTGGATAGGACTCTACACTTTCATTGCTGAGGGCCTGGGTTCAAGCCCTGGTCAGGGAATAAAGATCTCTCAAGCCATGCAGAGTGGCAAAAAATAAATAAACAAATTTTAAAACACATGCACACACACACACACACACACTTGTACTTCTTCACCCTGGTGCCTTTACCATATACATTTCTCTGTATTAAAAGAGAATGGCACTAATAGTGGTCTGAGAATCAAAGTCAAGCACCTTGACATGCCAAAACTCTCATCTCTTCCAAGGTTCAAAATATGTTCTCTCTGATCCCATATCTGTTTGCTTCCTTTTATGAGTTAAGACAGCTTCACTACTTCTGAAATTACATTGTTCTAAACACAATAAAACACATTTCTACATGAAGGGAAAATTAATAAGCCAACTTTCACGTAAGTTAATTTCCTATTTTTCCTTCAGCTTTTCAATGTTTCTATTGCTTTCATAAAAATAATGTAGAGAGACCTCCAAAGGATAATTAAATACATTCTTTTAGTTTTTACCCAGGGACTATGTAGCCTACAAATAATTTCTCTTTAGTATCTTGTGAATTATGCTAGCCTGTTCACCACGTATACAGAGTACTACTGATAGTCTCGCTTGTAAGTCTTAAACTACAGAAACATCCTTTTAATACAGGATGATCTATTTGATACAGGCTCAATTAAACCTGGAAATTGTTTTAAATGAGCTATGAGCACTTTAGGCAATTGATCATTTGGTTGTGTTACAGCTCAGCAAGTGGCTTCTACTCTTGGCAACAGAACAAGACTGCTTCAGTACCATGGACAGTACCTGCCCCCCACCTTTGGCTATATATCCTAATCTATAGCTTTCTTAGGTCACCACAACTTCTAGCAATAAATACAGAAACTCAATACTAAGTGTTAGAATAATAATGTTTAGGTGTGAATAAGAAGTTGAAGAACCAAGAGAGTACATGATTTGTGCTTTAAAAAAAAAAAAAAGAATGCAGCTTTTCTTTAAAAAAGAGATACCAAAAGCTGAGTCAAGTATATAAAAGCTCTGCAGAAATTATACTTTCTCAGACAGATGTCTAACTGAAGGATATTCACAGAAGCTGTGAGCCTAAATTTCTAACCAAATTTCTAATGAAATTTCAAAATAAATTTCATTCATCCAACTACTGTCATACTATCATAAAGTTCATAAGGTTCAGGCATATTTTGGGGGATTTCAACTCTTCTCAATAGCATTTACTAAGCAACTACTATAGCTAATGTGAAAGGGCCTTAATAACTCAGTCAAACTAAACCAGAGTATGGAATATTTTTTATCTTATCATAAGACCCACTGAGTTCTAGGTATTAAGGTCTTTGTCACGTCTGAACTCTGGGGTAGTTACCAGAGGTTATAATCATAAATCTTAGCTCAGATAGTATGAAAATAACCCTTCAAAAAATAGAAAAAATACTAGAAATTATTTTACCAAAATGACTAGATGAGATATTAACTAGAATAGGCCAATATAAAGAAATGTTTTTCATATTAATTCATTCAGAAAGCAGGAAATAAATATAGGCATAAAACCCTTTATCAGAAATCTCTGGGGCCATGAACATTTCAGAAATCAGGAAATTTTAAAAAGATATTAAATTGTACGTTATGTACCTCCCCTAGAATGGTCTGAGACAGCACAAGTCATCAAACACTAATATTTATGCAGTAAAACATATGAATATTCACCTTGAGGAGGATAAAGACCATAAATAGTTTCGCATGATCGGTAAAAATTTCTACCAAGTGAAATCCATTGAGATTTTGCCACCAAGGGGATTCCAAGAAAATAATTTTACAACTTCTAGATTTCAAGATTTTGAATATGAGGTTGTTATTGGCTTAGATTTGTTGAAGAGTAGGCCTTACCAGTATATTAACATTTGATATTTACAATAAACCTCTGAGGGACATTAGTTAGTCATTTAGGGCAGCGCTGTGTCTTCATTGCTATGAGGGCTTTCTCTGGTTGCATCGAGCAGTGGCTACTCTCCAGGACAGCAAGGTGCAGGCTTCTTATTGTGGTGGCTCCTATAGTTGCAGTGCATGGGCTCTATTGCACGTGGGCTTCCGTCCTGGTGGCTTGCAGGCTCAGTAATTGTGGCACATGGGCTTAGTTGCTCCGCGACATGTGGAATCTTCTGGAACAGGGATCGAATCTATGTCCCCTGCATTGGCAGCCGCGCTTTTAGCTACTGGGCACCAGGGAAGTCCTCTGAGGACCATTTCATTGTTTCCATGTTATAGATAAGAACATGTAGGCTCAAAGGAATTGTGAAAGTTGCTCAGCTGTGTCCGACTCTTGGAGAATTCTCCAGGCCAGACTACTGGAGTGGGTGGCTTTTCCCTTTTCCAGAGGATCTTCCCAACCCAGGGATCGAACCCAGGTCTCCCAAATTTCAGGCAGGTTCTTTGTCAGCTGAGCCACAAGGGAAGCTCAAGAGTGCTAGAGTGGGTAACCTATCCCTTCTCCAGAGGATCTTCCTGACCCAGGAATCGAACCAGGGTCTCCTGCATTGCAGGCGGATTCTTTAACAACTGAACTATCAGGGTAAAGAAATTAAGTAACATGATTAAGCTCACACACAAGTAAGAGGGGTGATCAAGAATCAAAGAAGTCTCTTGTGCTTCCACTACCAGCACATTTCCTTCCATACCTTCTCAAAGGAGCACCACTGTGGCAGGTAATTGGACAGTCATTCTGTCTACTTTCCACTAGGCTCAGAGAGTAGCAGAAAGGGGTGCAATATTATTTTTGTAAGTCAAAATTGTAACTGGAGGTTTCTTATACTTCACTGAACATGTTTGTGGCAGAGAACTTCATTTCACTTTACTCCACTTCAAGCGTGAGAAATAGGGCCCAGTTTCTAAGCTCGTGTCATTTTGCTGTCTTTACGAAGTCCACTCTCCTTCTGATTTCAGTGTATCAGGAATATTATCTGACACTCATCAGTTTATGAAAATCACAAATTCTGCTCTCTACAGCTGGCAGGAAATGAATGAGCAACATTTCCTGGAATACACCCAAATTTGCTGGAAAAAAAAAAATTGTTAACATGATCCCAGGTCCCGAAACTTATTCCATTGTTGTGACTAATGGAAAGTTTAAGGAACATGAAAGATGGAAAAGTCTTTAGTGATCATCTAGCCTAATCCTCAATATTGTGGATGAAGGGTCTGAAGCCCTGATACATATTTTCACTATTACTTTATGGGCTTACTTTGAACTTAATTGCAAATTAAAACTTGAAGTAAACCAATATTTATCAAGGAAACAAATGTGATGATGTACTTATGCAGGATCACCTTAAAGTATGTGTGTGCACCCATTCATGTCTGATTCTTTGCAGCCCCATGGACTATAGCCCACCAGGCTCCTCTGTCCATGGAAGTTTCCAGGCAAGAATACTGGAGTGGTTGCCACTTCCTACTCCAGGAGATCTTCCGATCCAGGGATCAAACCCATGTCTCCTGTGTCTCCTGCATTGCAGGCAGATTCTTTACCACCAGTGCCATCTGGGAAGCTCTGTCTTAAAGCATAGGGCTTTATGCTCAACAAAGCAAACAAACACTCCCATCAATAGAAGTAGAGTTTGGGGAAACACAACTTAGAGAAGAGGTGACCTGGGACCACCCATGGCCAAACAGTGTGCCAAAAATTACCAATTTGCATATAATTTGACAGCATTGCCACCAAGCTAGACGTAAATTTTCCAATGACTTCTCGTGGTTGTTGTTGTTCAGTTGCTAAGTAGTGTCCGACTCTTTGCGACCCCATGGACAGCAGCACGCCAGGCCTCCCTGTCCCTCACTATCTCCCAGAGTTTGCCCGAGTTCATGTCCATTGAGTCAGTGATGCTATCCAATCATCTCGTCCTCTGTCACCCACTTCTCCTCATGCCCTCAATCTTTCCCAGCATCAAGTTCTTTTCCAATGAGTCGGCTCTTCACATCAGGTCACCAAAGTATTGGTGTTTCAGCTTCCAATCACTAGATAGTCTCTAAAAGACGTCAGTTTATCATGTATGGACATCAATTCCGTTTGCCTCACTGGCTTTTCCAGTTACATTTGCTATCATGAGGATGTTACTACTCTCCCCAAACTGGGCTTCCCTGGTGGCTCAGATGGCAAAGAATCTGCCCGCAATGTGAGAGACCCAGGTTCGGTCCCTGGGTTGGGAAGATCTCCTGGAGAAGGGAATGGAAATCCACTCTAATATCCTTGCCTGGAGAATTCCATGATCAGAGGAGCCTGGCTGACTATAGTCCATGGGGTCGCAAAAGAGTCGGGCACAATTTAGTGACTGAATGACAAGAGCAACAGTGATATAGCAGGTAAGAGGTAGAATTTAAATTTGAAACTTAGCGAGACGGCAAAAGAGACACAGATGTAAAGAACAGACTTTTGGACTCTGTGGGAGAAGGCGAGGGTGGGATGATTTGAGAGAATAGCATTGAAACATGTATATTACCATATGTGAAATAGATCACCAGTCTGGTTCGATGCATGAGACAGGGTGCTCAGGGCTGGTGCCCTGGGATGACCCTGAAGGATGGGATGGGGAAGGAGGTGGGAGGGAGGGTTAGGATGGGGAACACATGTACACCCATGGCTGATTCATGTCAATGTATGGCAAAAACCACCACAATATTGTAAAGTAACTAGCCTCCAATTAAAATTTTTTTAAATGGATAAATAAATAAATAAATAAATGAAACCATATCTTTATCTACAGGAAAAAAATAAAGAAAAAAGAAAGAAAGAAACTTAGCAATCTGGCTCCCAAGCATTTGTTCTTACAGTCCATGGAGTCACAAAGAGTCAGACATGACCGAGCAACTTTCACTTTCATGTGGCCAAGACAAGTTCCATATTGTTAAACTCATGTTAAAGACAGATGGAACTGTGCAAAGCAAACAAATGCCCTGAACTGAGATGTGCCAGTGTGTTAAATAGCAATGAATTTGACCCTGAGCATGAATCAGCCAAAGAAGACCAACACAGGGAAATGGTTTCATACAAAATTGTGGCTGAGAACATAGATACCCAAGAAAGATTAAGCCTAGACTGTGCTACTTGTTAGATCGGCATGACCTTAGGCAAGTTATAATTCTGTTGTTTCAAACTTTTGTATATTGATCATGTATTACTTTCATAGTAAGGAAATAATTAAATATGTTAACTGGAAAAAGCTGCCTTACTGTCTATGACTGAGTTGTGCTTCACACACGTGTTTAGGGCATCTGGAGGTCAGAAGAAAAGTTCAAACTAATATATTAGAGAAAATTGTGTCAGAGAAAGAGCGTGAGCTAGTACTACTCCCCTTTGTAAATGTCTCAATTCTGTACATTTTAGTTTCCTCATATTCCCTCATCAGAATATTTATCTAGCAAGATAATAAAAATATTTGTAGTTTTTAAAAATCCAGCCTTGTACTTAGTAAATAGTATCTGTTCAAAAAATGATAGCTCTCATTTTTACGATGCACATAAGGCCTACATATCTTCTTTAAACTCTAATCCAAATAAGCTCCTCACAAAGATTGTTAGGAGTGATGTTTTCCTTTTATCCAATTTATTTTTCTGAGCAACTTAAACCCCCAACTCTCTCCTCCTGTAGGGCTCACAGTCTGTTAACTTTGGATTCAGTTGAATTGAAACAGCCCGTATTCAGGTGATACCCAGGATGTTTACTCAGGAGGAAACCAGACACTGAGGAAAGCCCAATCTGGTGCTTGGGAATAACTTGGCAGGCGCTGTAATATATAAGGAGGAAGAGAACTACAGAAAATGCAGCATAGTGTCCAGCTATAGTGGTCAGCCACTGGAGGAAGGGGGGCCAGAATTAGACGATGGTAACGAGGAGGATGAAGATAAGGATGCTGGTGATTATGATGGAGAAGATGTCAACAACGGTGATAAGAAAACAGAGTCACAGAGAAGTAAAGGGAATTGGGCAAGTTTATACAGCTGGTAGGGCTTCCCTGGTGGCTCAGTGGTAGAGAATCCACTTGCCAATGCAGGAGACACGAGTTCCATCCCTGGGTTGGGAAGATCCCCTGGAGAAGGAAATAGCAACCCACTCCAATACTCTTGCCAGGGGAAACCCACAGACAGAGGAGCCTGGCGGGCTACAGTCTATAGAGTCGCCAAAGAGTCGGACACAATTTAGTGGCTAAACGCCAAGAGCAACAATAATACAGCATGTAAGATGTAGAATTTAAATTCAAAATTTAGCAATCTGGCTCCCAAGCATTTGCTCTTAAATTCAAAGCAATGGGATAAGTACAATTCCTAGTTATTGAAAATGGAAGATAACCCACCTCACTCCCACGAGAGCAGATCCAGCTATTTCTATAACAAACCTGCCTCGTGTCTACCACTCAGAGGTTGGTTTTCAAACACTGTTCCTCGCTCAAAGCCATTTTTTCCTGACTCTGTGCAAAGGAATCAGCCCTGTTTGTAATGATTTAAGTAAAGTACTTCTTGGACGTGGGATAACCTGTTAAGTTTCCCTT
Organism: Okapia johnstoni; assembly: GCA_024291935.2. Classification (NCBI taxonomy): domain Eukaryota; kingdom Metazoa; phylum Chordata; class Mammalia; order Artiodactyla; family Giraffidae; genus Okapia; species Okapia johnstoni. The sequence continues at coordinate 7,370,413 of CM044325.1, read as the reverse complement.
CATCCCTATAATCCTAAGACTTGGACAACATTAAAAGGGAAATACAAAGCAGGCCTGATTTTACTTCATTGATAGTCATTCTGAAGTGGTTTAGGTGAACAACATCCTTGACTCATTTCCAGTATAATTATAGCCTACAGCTTTGATGAAACAGAATTTGAGCAGCAAAATGATCTTTTCTTAACAACTGATGGGGAAACACGCATGTGAACATACAAGATCTGATGGGTGTGTCTGCTTATGTGTAGAGCGATAGAGGCAGAGAGGTTTTCACCGAAAACTCAAAGGATTTCAGCAAAGCATCTTTAGAGGCAAAGTGAGGAGAGTCGTGCACAATTTTCTGATTGGTTGATGTTGAGGTAGCAGGGCAGTTAACATTATCAATCCTTAGGCACCAGAAGATCTGAGGGCTACTACATGTTCATAATCATCAAGTAGTTAATTTCATTGGAGTAGGCAGAAAGCTAGATATGAGCAGAGAAAGGAGGGCATGAAAATGGCTGGAAACCATACATCTTGTAAACAAGGATCCTTGGGCAGACAACAAAAAAGCAGAAATCTCTGAACTGACAAGAAACCACACATTTTGGGGTGACAAGTGTCCAGGAGGCAGACAAAGAAAATGAGGAAATGGAAGGAATCTCTGGTTTTTGCAAGTAAATTTTGCTCATTATGCTCTCATTACAATAAAATTAGCCTTGCAAATAAGAAGAAACCATCATGCACCAAGGCTGTGACACTTCCTATCAAGGCTAAATAAGGACCAAAATCCCTTTTCCTCTAGGGAAATTACACCCTTCCAAGATCGATAGAGAAGCACCTTTCTGATTCTCCCTAAACACTCCATATCCCTCTCTGGATCAGTGCCTTTCCCCCAAGTTTATGCCCTGTCTAGCATTTCAATGCCAGGTAAGCTCTTAGAAGATGATTTCTACCTTATAGCCCTGCCGTGAAATCATAAAGCTGGGAAGGTGAGGGCAGCAAAACCTCTACTGCTTCCAGGAAAAAGTGGTCCATTCCTACCAAATGATGGTAACAGTGACCCAGCAGTCGGGGCCTTTATCCCGTTAGGAATTCCACTGCATGGGAATTTGCTCTAGGACTCAGGGGATAGTAACAGTGACTCAGCAGTCAGGGCCTTTATCCCGTTAGGAATTCCACTGCATGGGAATTTGCTCTAGGACTCAGGGGATAGTAACAGTGACTCAGCAGTCGGGGCCTTTATCCCATTAGGAATTCCACTGCATGGGAATTTGCTCTAGGACTCAGGGGATAGTAACAGTGACTCAGCAGTCGGGGCCTTTATCCCATTAGGAATTCCACTGCATGGGAATTTGCTCTAGGACTCAGGGGATAGTAACAGTGACTCAGCAGTCAGGGCCTTTATCCCATTAGGAATTCCATTGCATGGGAATTTGCTCTAAGACTCAGGGGACTCAGACCAGGGCTCTTTTACAGCCTAAAGGGGTGGCAAGGGGTGGGAGGTGGGAGGGAAATTAATGAGGGAGGGGACACATATGTGCCTATGGCTGACTCATGTTGATGTATGGCAGAGGCCAACATAATATTGTTGTCCCTCACTTGGTCAGTGATTTATAATCTGATTTATAATCTGAATAGATTAGAGTTTCATAAAGTGCAATAAAGCAATTTTCCTTCAATTAAAAATAAATAGGTTTGGAGAAAAAAAAGAATCCCACTGTATGATGCAAAGAACTAGCTCTGTAGTCTGGCTGACCTTGGTTCCAAGTCTGGTTTAGTGGCATAAGGATTCCATGCTCTTCTAAACAACTTACTTTACTGCTATGAATGTTTCCTTATACATGAAATAGGAATGATCCAACCTATATGGAAAAGTTACAGTGAGAATAATTTATTTATGTATTCATGTATTTAAAGTGCCAAGGTAGTGCTTGTCTCATAGTAGGCTCTTATTAGTAGATTAACTCTTAAGCCCCACCCACAGTGTACTTTCAAGGCATTACCATTTTAATACCTACTACATTTTGAGTCCTGCAGGAAGCTGCCTTCAAAAAGGAGAAGATTTATAATCTGAATAGATTAGAGTTTCATAAAGCACAATGAAGCATGCAAAGGGCTCTATCAAAAACCATAAATAAACCAACATGCATGAATTATGCAGTCAACTCTCAATATTCATGAAAGGAAAGAAAGCAGATGGGGACAGTCCAAAAAGAGTGAGCAATCTAAAAAACTCTTTTAGATTTGTCTTGACATTTAGAGTGAATTCAGATGTTTGTGATATTCAGGGAAAGGGATTTTTAACGTATTTTCCATACAGAATCCTGACTCAGGACCATCAGCCTGACCATGGCATTTTCCTACATCTCTTCCCACCCAAGAACTAAACAGCTCCTCGATGAGGCTGATTCAAAAAGACCAATGGAAGCCAGCCTTCACTCACTCAAACTTCCCCAACTGAAGAGACAGCTTCATTCCCAGGATAAAATCTGCACGTATAATAAGTACAAATAGAACTACCAAAGATAAAAAAAAAAAAAAAAAAAGGCCCAAAATGACATCACTTGTGCTAAATCCCAGGAAACCAAACCTAGACTTAATAACACCTAACCTAATATCCCTGGAGAAGGGCACGGCAACCCACTCCAGTATCCCATGGACAGAAGAGCCTGGTAGGCTACAGTCCATAGCATCAGACACAACCGAAGCAACTTAGCACACAAGCACACAACCTAACTGCAGTTTCAACCTTCCCCAGAAACGTAATGTTTAAGGTTTTCCTTTTTTTCTGTTTATTTTATTTTATTGGAGTATAATTGCTTTCAGTGTTGTGTTAGTTTCTGCTAATGAAGTGAATCAGCTATATGTATACATATATCCTCTCCCTCTTGGACCTCTCTCCCACCCACCCCCACTCATCCCAACCATCTAGGTCATCACCAGACCACCTGACCTGCCTCTTGAGAAACGTGTATGCAGGTCAGGAAGCAACAGTTAGAAGTGGACATGGAACAACAGACTAGTTCCAAATAGGAAAAAGAGTACATCAAGGCTGTATATTGTCACCCTGCTTATTTAACTTATATGCAGAGTACATCATGAGAAACGCTGGGCTGGAAGAAGCACAAGCTGGAATCAAGATTGCCTGGAGAAATATCAATAACTTCAGATATGCAGATGACACCACCCTTATGGCAGAAAGTGAAGAAGAACTAAAGAGCCTCTTGATGAAAGTGAAAGAGGAGAGTGAAAAAGTTGGCTTAAAGCTCAACGTTCAGAAAACTAAGATCATGGCATCTGGTCCCATCATTTCATGGCAAATAGATGGAGAAACAGTGGAAACAGTGTCAGACTTTTTGGGGGGGGGGCTTCAAAATCACTGCATATGGTGCTTGCAGCCATGAAATTAAAAGATGTTTACTCCTTGGAAGGAAAGTTATGGCCAACCTAGACAGCATATTTAAAAGCAGAGACATTACTTTGCCAACAAAGGTCCGTCTAGTCAAGGCTATGGTTTTTCCAGTAGTCATGTATGGATGTGAGAGTTAGACTATAAAGAAAGCTGAGCACTGAAGAATTGATGCTTTTGAACTGTGGTGTTGGAGAAGACTCTTGAGACTCTCTTAGACTGCAAGAAGATCCAACCAGTCCATCCTAAAGGAGATCGGTCCTGAGTGTTCATTGGAAGAACTGATGTCGAAGCTGAAACTCCAATACTTTGGCCACCTCATGCAAAGAGTTGACTCATTGGAAGAGACTCTAATGCTGGGAAGGATTGAGGGCAGCAGGAGGGGACGACAGAGGATGAGATGGTTGGATGGCATCACCGACTCGATGGGCATGGGTTTGGGTAGACTCCGGGAATTGGTGATGAGCAGGGAGGCCTGGTGTGCTGTGATTCATGGGGTGGCAAAGAGTCGGACACGACTGAGCGACTGAATTGAACTGAACTGAACTGAGGTCATCACAGAACACCGAGTTGAACTCCCTATGCTGTACAGGGAGGTTCTCACTCTATACAGCTAGCTATACAGCAGGTTCTCACTAGCTATCTATTTTATACATGGTAGAGTATATGTCATACAGATGGCCAAGAGGCACATGAAAAGATGCTCGACATCACTGATTAGTTGTTGTTCAGTCAGTAAGTCGTGTCCCACTCTTTGCAACCCCATGGACTGCAGCATGCTAGGCTACACTAATTATTAGAAAAATATAGATTAAAACTACAATGAGGTATCACCTCATACCAGTCAGAATGGCCATCATCAAAAAATCTACAAACAATGAATGATGGAGAGGGTGTGAAGAAAAGGAAACCTTCTTGCACTGCTGGTGGGAATGCAAATTGGTACAGCCACTATCAATGGAGAACAGTATAAAGGTTCGTTAAAAGACTAAAGTAGAATTACCAAATGACCCAGCAATCCCACTATTGGGCGTATATCCTGAGAAGACCATGATTCAAAATGACATATGTACCCCAACATTCATTGCATCACAACAGCCAAGACATGGAAGCAACCTAAGTGTCCATTGACAGATGAATGGATAAAGAAGTTGTGCTACATATATTCAATGGAATATTACTCAGCCAGAAATGTAATCTTAATCAATCAGTTTGGAATTTTCTGGCCAGTAAAGCACCAGTAAAGTAACAACACTTGCACCCTCTCCATCCCTCAGTGGAAGAAGAGGTAATCTGCCTGATCAAACCCTTGCATTCCTTCCCCCACAAAAATGCCTAGCCTAAAAAGAATCTTTTCTTTCCTCTTGCTAACAGCTCCTTTGCCCCACACTTCTTCCTATAAACCCTTCCATTTTAAACAACCCCTGGAGTACCCTACTAATTGCTGGATGGATGCTACCCAATCCATGAATCACCTAATAAAGTCAAGTAGATCTTCAAATTTACCTGGTTGAATTTTATGTGTGTGCATTAATATATGATATTTGTCTTTCTCTTTCTGACTTACTCCATTCTGTATAATAGGCTCTAGGTTCATTCACCTCATTAAAACTGACTCAGATTCATTCCTTTTCATAGCTGAGTAATATTCCTTTTTGTATATGAACCACCACTTCCTTAGCAATATTGTAATTATCCTCCAATTAAAAAATTCTATGATTTCCAGCAAAGTGGCTTCTCCTAGTTCTATGGTGCTTCACAGGCTCATAGAACTTGTCCAGAGAAAGACCCAACTGAAGGCCTCTGAGTCTCTCTTACATCGAGACTAATTTCCACACTCTCCCGATCTGATGGCAACAATTGTTGGAAATATCTGAGGACCAAGAATTGCCTTTGGGAATTGGTCCAAAATGACCAAACCACTTCCATCTTTACTTAAATCTTCATCTGTAGGTTCCCTCAAGAAAATGAGATTTAGTTTGACAGCAATAGCGCTTCCCAGAGCCATTTGTTAAAGCAATTTATTTCAGTCTTTATGAGTTACAATTAAAGAAGAATCAAAAGAGGCCAACCATATTAAGCCTTCACAACCTTTTATAGGCAGCAGACCACACAAAGTTACAGCATATTGCTTCTGCTCCTTTAAAAAGCAAGTTTCTCTGGACCCATAGAGAATGCTGGGCTTAATATTCAGTCACAGAGGACTCAGGCTAAAACAGGGAATCAACCTGTATCTGCAAAGTTGTTTTGTTATTTAGTTGCTAAGTCGTGTCTAACTCTTCTGTGACTCTATGGACTGTAGCCTGCCAGGCTCCTCTGTCCATGGGATTCTCCAGGCAAGAATACTACTAGTGTGGGTTGCCATTTCCTCCTCCAGGGGATCTTTCCAACCCAAAGATGGAACCCACACTGCCTGCATTGGCAGGTGTATTCTTCACCACTGAGCCACCAGGGAAGCCCTATCTATACAATGGGTACCCCTTATTAACCTGGGAGGAAAGGGTGAAATCCATTTTGGTTTAGAAGCAATCTTTCTGGGAAAAACAGAAGTTTGGGGGAAAGTTTTAAATGGAGCAAATGCCCAAGAGGATCAGCTTGGGGAAGAAAAAGAGAACACAAGAATGTGTAGAATGAGGCACAATTCTTGGAACAAAAATAGGTTCCGACAGATGCTCTGGGTTGGTCGGTTCTGCTCTATGGATCAGTAACAGCGGAGAGAAAAAAATGACCTGAAGGAAGACATAAAGCTCTCCTCCTTCAGTCCTGATAAAAAGACATCACGTTCCTTTCCCCTCCTCCATGACAGTGTTGAGGCTTGGATCCCCTTTCTCTGGTCTTCAGAGACAAGAGACTGACAAGAGCCACTGTTTCCAAAGGCAGCTGCAACCTCCCAGCCCACTCTAATCCTGGCCCTGCCAGGAATGGAAGAGCTTGGCGCTAATGGCTCTTGGATATATGCAGCTCAGAGGACGGGAAAACAATGCGAGAGCTGTGTAGTCAATATCAGGCTCTCCGAGACACAAGGACAAGGAGCATTTTGACCTTCTGGGAGGCTGCCTCACAGCTCATCTCTCATCTGCACCCGGGGTCTCACCTGCTCTCTCAGAGTTAATGTATCATAAGAGCTCTTTGCTCAGGCAGACAGAATAAAAACAGTCATCTTCTCTTGACAGCCTCCTCTCTACCTCGTGCTCTTCTTTCTGTCTCTTCTCTCCTGCTGCTTCCTCTGAGGCTCGAGAGATTCATATTTAGGGCCTGAATGGAGGAATTGCTATTATATAGAAATATCTGCACAGAATCCCAGGCCAGTTCTGTTGGTTAGCGTAGCTCTATGGTTAAATCCCAGAGGCCAAGAGATGGAAGGTGGGACTTTCCTGGTGGCCCAGTGGTTAAGAATCTGCCTGCCAGTGTAGGGGACATCGGTTTGATACCTGGTCTGAGAAGATCCTACATGCTGCAGGGCAACTAAGCCCATGAGCTACCACTACTGAAGCCTGACCACCCTAGAGCCTGTGCTCCACAACGAGAAGCCACCACAACACATCACAAGGCAAGAAGAGTCCTGCTGCAACTAGAGAAAGCAGCATCGAAGACCCAGGGCAGCCAAAAATAAAAATAAACTAAGAAATTTTAAAAAAGAGCTGGAAGGTGGTTCTCGGAACAGGCCGTCACACACCATCTCTCCAGCAGCCTTCTTGGGAGTCCTGATGTGAGAGACTCACCGCTGATCCAGTCCAACAATGAGGAAACAAACAAATCAACCAGTACACTGGGGGTGAGCAGGCCAGGCGTGCCGTCGTCAACTTAAACAAGGAACAGCTTCTTATTGCAAAGCATTGTATTTCTTTTCCCCCATTCAGAAATCATACCCTTCTTCACCTGTGAGAAAGTTGTAAGACTTTATTCCATTGAAGTGTTGGTTTATTCCTGCTTGTTCCTTTGAAAATTTCCCCTAGAAGGCTTAGGAACATGTCTACGAAGGGCAAACCTTCAAAACAACCAAGGAGGAACTAATCTCTTTTGCAAGTTTTTCCGTATCCAACATGAAAGGTTCATGTGAACAGGTCTCCTTGGGGACTTTCTCTCGGCAGTGAAGTTGAAGAACCTGCCTTGGGTCCCTTCCTTCCAAAGCAAGCCACGTGGTCTTGGCAACAGCACTAAATGCCCAGGTGTGTAGGTGTGGATGTGTTTGGAGATGAAATCCTGCCTGTATTTTGGCAGATGAATCTTTTTTAAAAAATTCATAGTTCTATGTCCATTGGCTACTTGTCTTCAGCTCTCCTCTCCGTGATTTCACACTGGGGAAGTCGGTAGCAATTTTGTTGATTGCACAGTGCCAGACCTCCCTGGTGCTCTCTCCACCCAATCAACAGTTCCCATTATGCAACACTGATTGTATACCTGGTAGTGCAATCAAGCTTTATTTACAGTATCCCATCTAATTCACAATTCTATATAGTATATGTCATTATCCACTTTTTAGAGATCATAAAAGAACTCAGAGAAGATGAGTGGTCATAAAAGTAAGAAATAGCAGAGGTCAGGATTCAGAATCTGGTCTAACCGGCTCCAGAGCCAAATTGTTAATGACAGTGTTCTATCATCCTTGAACTCATTCACCTGCTGATTGATTCAACCCTCTCTGTGAAGGCTTCCTGAGTCTATCGCCTACCTCAGGCAGGACTAGCTCTTGACATCCAGGAAATCGTAATAGGAGTGCTTGCTAAAGGGCAGTGCATCTCACTCAAGATCTCATCAGCTCTTCTGATCACAAAGTCCAGGACCAGAATTCACACAAGTCCTCTCTCCTAAGGCCCACCAGTCTCCTGCGAGGTCACTAGCAACAGTGCTCCACTTGGAGTCTCCATCATTCAGTGGTCAAGTGTGCCTGCCTGGAGGGAGTCACCTCTGGATTAGAATAGCAGTTCCACCTTTGAGCAGGCTCCTTTATTGCATTAAACTCAGTTTCCTCACATGTAAAAGAGGAAAAAAGTCACATTGCCCTGCCTCCCATAGGATAGTCTGAATGCTCAAAAGAAATAATAGAGATGAAGTGCTTTGTTGGCATATCATCTGACACTAAGGTTTGAAGTGAAGTGAAGTCGCTCAGTCATGTCTGACTCTTCACGACCCCATGGACTGTAGCCCACCAGGCTCCCCCGTCCATGGGATTTTCCCAAGAGTACTGGAGCAGGTTGCCATTTCCTTCTCCAGGGGATCTTTCTGATCCAGGGATCAAACTGCATTGTAGGTAGAAGCTTTACCGTCTGAGCCACCAGCAGGTGGAAATCAGGTCTGTTGGTATTGGAGATATGGGTTAACATTTTCACACAGTGAAAATTAGATGTGCAGGGGAAAAAAATTAGCTTGCTTTCCTTTATTGGACATTAAGTAGCATCATATTAGGTGACCCCATGCCATTAATGATTGAAGAAATAGTGGAGTGGAAGAGCCTCTCCTCTCTGCTCTGTCCTCTCTGGTCTCTGCAAGAAATGTCTCTACCTTCCCTTCTTGTTGGGTAGAAATTACTTGTACATCATACCTTCCTTCACTCTTACTCTGGGGGCATCATTGCCCAGGCGGCCCCTCCTCGCTTCTCCCATGGCTCATCCTAAATGGCAGACAGGAAGTAAGGAAAGATGTGGACATTCCAGTAGTGCTATGAAGATTAAAGGATACTTCACAAACTCCTTAAGCTAAGAAATTCCACAGTAGAATGGAGATGAGATCCATTTCATATTTATCAGATTTGAAAAATTATATAGTCTGGGTAATACCAGTGTTATGGAAGATGTAGAAATTCCCCTCAAGTGGCTGAAAAAAAATAAAAATTGTTACAATTGTCCTGAAGAGTAACCCTCTACCATGTGATTCCAACCTACCTCTTTCCCAACTCTGAGAATCATTGATCTTCAATACTTAGAATGTTTTGTACAAATTAAAGTTTTGTGGCAACCCTAGTCATTGAGCAAGTCTAGTGGTGCCATTTTTTCCAACAGTATTATTTTTAAGTATGTGTATTGTTTTCTTAGACATAAAGCTATTTCACACTTAGTAGAACGCAGTGTGGTGTAAACATAACTTTTACATGCACTGGAAAACCAAAAAAATTCATGTGGCTCACTTTACTGCAATTATCACTTTATTGCAGTGGTCTGGAACTGAATCTGCAGTGTCTTCGGTCAGTTCAGTCACTCAGTCGTGTCCGCCTCTTTGCAACCCCATGGACTGCAGCACGCCGGGCTTCCCTGTCCATCACCAACTACCGAAGCCTGCTCAAACCCATGTCCATCGAGTCGGTGATGCCATCCAGCCATCTCATCCTCTGTCGTCCCCTTCTCCTCCTGCCCCCAATCCTTCCCAGCATTAGGGTCTTTTCCAATGAGTCAGCTCTTCGCATCAGGTGGCCAAAGTATTGGAGTTTCAGCTTCAACATCAGTCCTTCCAATGAACACCCAGGACTGATTTCTTTTAGGATGGACTGGTTGGATCTCCTTGCAGTCCAAGGGACTCTCAAGAGTCTTCTCCAACAACACAGTTCAAAAGCATCAATTCTGCGGCACTCAGCTTTCTTCACCGTCCAACTCTCACATCCATACATGACTACTGGAAAAACCATAGCTTTGACTAGATGGATCTTTGTTAGCAAAGCAATGTCTCTGCTTCTTAATATGCTGTCTAGGTTGGTCATGGCTTTTCTTCCAAAGAGCAAGCATCTTTTAATTTCGTGGCTGCAGTCACCATCTGCAGTGATTTTGGAGCCCAAGAAAATAAAGTCTGTCACTGTTTCCATTGTTTCCCCATCTATTTGCCATGATATGATGGGACTGGATGCCATGATCAATGTCTTCAAGGTATGCCTGTATATATATATATACACCTTATATATGTGTGTGCATGTGTATCATATATATATATATAAATACTTTTTTACCTTTTATATATAAATATAAATGAAGTGTATATATATATGTGTGTGTGTGTGCGTGTGTGTGTGTGTATACACACTTTCTTCCTGCTATTTTTCTGAGGAAAGGGACGGCTTATGAAGCAAGCTGGCCTGAAATCAGAGCCTGCAGAATTGAAATAGCTGACCACTTGCTTAAGAAGAGCTTGTTCTTGTCCTAGATCTACTATTGTTGCCTTCTATATGCCCCTGAAGTGCTTCACCCCTGGGAACCTCAGCTGTCTCATCTAGGACACGAGTACAATAATAATCCATGTCCTACATACCACACATGTGTGCATATGTATGTATAGTTGGTTGTTGTGCAGATAAAAGAGGCATTGTGTGGAGAAGCTTACTGGATTACAAACTACTCTTAGAATCTTTCTTTATGTGAGTTACCCTATAAAAGGATCTAAAGCAAAAGTTCATTATGTATGCACAGTTTATTTGGAAACGTTATCCCTGGGAGCTGGAAGAAGTAAGGGACAGGGGGAGTGAAACAGGAAAAAAGGAATGACCAATACAAGGATGTGTTTTTTTTCACAGTTTTCTGTGATTTATTTAAGGCCCCATTTGACAGTTTTTCACAGAATATAACACAAGTGACTAATCTCTCTCATGCTTTGTGTATCTTTAACTTCAATTCCAGCTCAATCTAGTTCTAATGGGTTTTTTCCAGTAAGCTAGGAGATACCCAGAAAGATTATCCTCCCAGAAAAAATCCAAGCACACAAGCAGAAGACCTCTTTGCTCTTCGCTTCCTTCTAGCTGTAGACAGTTTTGTGGGTACATAGCTAGATGCTCTATGCAAGCTTGTTGAGTGAATGAATGAATTTTTTTTTGAGACACTACATTGATCAGTTGGTTGTAGGTAGCCAAGAAAAGATTCAGTCCCAAAACAATCCTTTAGTATTCTCACAAGGACGTGTTTTGAGTTGGCCACCACGATGGGCTACTGGTTACTGGCTTCCCCAGACCCTTCCTGGACACATACCGAAGTGCATATCAGAGCCATCCTTCAGGAAGGTAAAAGAGGAGTGTTTTATGTATCAGTTTCTGTCTCATCATCAGGGGCACCACAGAGTCACTGACTTCTTTGCATTTGAGGGGTGCCTCTATTCCCATAGGTGGCTGACATCATTAAGTCAGAGGGGTCTTTGGTGAGAAGTAGGAGAGTGGAGAACTTGGGTGGGCCCTCCATGAAGCTGGAGAACCGGTTGCCACACAATAGCTGGAGTAAATGCCTTGAGATGATCTGAAGCAGACAAGGAATGTCCTGCAGAGCCCTGTTGAAAGATTATCAACTTTATTATCCCTCATTGGAATAACAAAGAAATGCAAGCACAACGTCATTACAGTTTAGAGAAGGACAGGGTTCTAAATTACCTTTTTCTTGTCCTGCAGGCAAACAGATGGTCACGTTTTCCCAAACCTCTGCCATTCGCCCCCAGCCCTTCCTCTCCCCTTGACCCATCCTTCAGTTATAACATGTAGCTTAATGTAAAATCCACAGTTCAAAGATTTTTCAAGAGAGCTCAAGGTTGGCTGGATATTTTTCTCTTTTTTCTTGTGGGATGAAGTGAAAAAATATAATTGGAAACCTTGATGGCTGCATGAGCACAATTTGCTGTCTTCCCAACTGCAGCAGGGAGGTAATTCAGCCCTTTTGAACTGCCATTCTGATGCAGTCGGTCCTTATCCGTAATCAGTCAAGTGATGTACAAATTAGCATTTGGATGGCTTTGTTAGCCACATTTGAGCAAAAAGTCTCAATGGACAGTATTGTCCAGAGAAAAAATGTGTCAAATACCTTGGTGTCAGACGTACAAGGATTGCTTTTCTTGCTTTGACACATGCAACTAAGTGACGTTAGCCACCATCACCCACCAAACAACAAGCTTATATTTCCCCATCTGTGAAAAGGAACCTATATCACAGAGTGGACTTCCCTGTTGCTCTTACGGTAAAGAAACTGCCTGCAATGCAGGAGACCCAGGTTCAATCCCTGGGTCGGGAAGACGCCCTGGAGAAGGGAATGGCAACCCACTCCAGTATTCTTGTCTGGAGAATCCCAGGGACAGAGGAGCCTGGTGGGCTACAGTCCATGGAGGCACAAAGAGTCAGACACAAATGAATGACTAACACTACTACTATATCATAGAGTCCTCGTAAAGATGAGAAATTAGAGATGATATGTGTTCTCACCTAAAACGATGCCTAGGAAATAGAAGCATTCAATAAATCACATTATCATCATCACCACCTCTGTTCTTTTGGTTAACCTTTAAACTTCTGATGCTTCTTACAGAAAATCTAAGCTGATGTTCCCAGCTCCAAAGTTGAGATCAGTGACAAGCCAGAGAGGAAAGTCAGATCTACTAAACAAAGAGACCCTCCAGCTCAGTGGTATGTTTACCAGGCATAGGAACTCAGTCCATTCAAGCAACATTTATTGAGCACCTATTGTATGCCAGGCACTGTGCTAGGTACTGTGGAGATTACAGACATGGTGAAGGCCCACCATTTGATGGACAGACAATTACTCTCTACTATTGTTCAATTTTTTTTTTCTTTAAATTTACCTTCTTTTAGTTATCTATTTCTGTTACCTTTTAAGAAATGATAATTGTGAAATTCTAAATTTGATGTGATATTTTCACATTTTTTTAACCCAGTTAATACCCTGTAAATAAACAATATTCAGCTTGTGCTATGATAAAAAAAAAAAAGAGTCATACAAACCACATATTTGGAAACATTAAGCTAGTACCATGCCAAGGACACAAACAAGTCAAACAGAAAAACAGGTGAATAAATGAATGAGTATATATTGATCCACCAGCCCCGAGCCTGACCCTAATAAGAACCTAACTGGAAGACTGAGGGTCTCAGACTGACTTTTGAAATTCCTTCCTGAGCTAATAAATTATTGGCCATTAAACGAACTCATCAATCAACCAATCCTATACCTAAAGCTAGAAACTGGAAGAAGAGAAGGGAACAGGCTTCTGATAGTCCTGACTTGGTCACACAAAGTGTGTTTTTAAAAAAAGACATTTCAGGAATTCCCTGACCGTCCAGTGGTTAGGACTCCCCGCTTCTACTGCAGGTAGAACAGAGTTGATCCCTTTTTGAAAAACAAAGCTCCCACATGCTGTGTGATGTGACCAGAAACACAATAAAATAACAAAAGATAGACATTTGTAATCATCAGGCAGCAGTTAAGAGCTCCTTCCTGGGTTGCATCTGGAGTTGTGTGAACATCTCTCATGGTCCATTAGCTTCCAGAAAACAAGTGAAGGGTCTGGCAACTGCCCTTTACTGGATCTTTGCTTCCCTCAAAGGAAGGAAAGTGCTTTCAGGCTGAGTGCTAATGGAGTTGGAATCCATCTTTCCTTTGGTCGTCTTCATCAACACCCCTTAACCCTCCCATATCCAACAGCTGCCTGAGCTCTGGGTGATCATTCACACGGGAGGAGGGGGCACCAGTAAGGAACAAAGAGAGCATTCGGATTTATTTCTTCCTGCACAGTACACTCCGTGTCTGTATCGAGCATGTCTCAGCATTAAGTTTAAATGGCTTTTTTTTTTCTTTTGCTCACAATGTGTACTTATTAGTTAGGGTCAAACCTAACAGCTATATACTCTGGTACAATGGAAATATCATGACCGTTAGAATCAGAAAAGCCCCAATTTTTAACCCACATTTTGCTCTATATCCCTTGTGGGATCTCAGGTAAACAAGGAACCAGTGACCTTCAATTTTAGTTCCATAAAAGGAATATAGCAGGAGATGACCGCCCAACCTGTTTCACTATGAAAATCCAACCATGGGGACTTGCCCTCATTTATTTTTGTTTCATTAATAGTGGTGCAACCTACTCCTGAGAAAAGAACCACCTGCTCTGTCCCTAACTGCTCCCTATCTATTCCGTCCAGAAGGAAATAAATATTTTTCTTCTAGGGGAGAAGAGAGTATTCTTAGGTTTGTTTTGCCTTTGTTTTGTTTTTAAGATTGAGGGTTCTTCCCCCAGGTGCTAATGGTTTGAGATGTTGACAATTGTGCGTGAAATTGCAAGAGAGAGAGTGTGTATGTTTTTCCTGTTGGGCGTGGTGAGGACTTGGAGGGGATGAGAGATGGAACTCGCTGAGTCTGGAGTGGTTTGCTGTGGCTTGATCTGACACTGAAGAGTTTTCCAGAAAGCCTCTCTGCCATTCCCACCGTCCGTCCCAATATACACCCATGGGATGTGGTCTGAGAGCCCAGTAGCCACATTGGACTGAAGTTTTGCCGGGCGAATGGCCCACTGGTACTCAACAGAGAATTCATAGTAGGCACCTGAGTCCTGCCATCAAAGCCAGTCTCTTAGAAAGGGGGAACTGTTCCACCTGTAGCAGCCTTGCCTGCTGGCCTCCCAGCAGAAATGATGGATGGCCATTTCCACAAGGATTCACTCTGTTGTCCACATAACCTGTGCAGGTAGGTGGCTCCCTAACAAAGTTCTAATGCAGTCGACTCTATTAGAAGGAAACTTGCCTGAGTGTGAGATGGTTAATAAATGCTACAATTAAATGAGAATTATGTCCCTTCACCTTTTGGGGGTTTTAGGGGATTTGTTTTGCTTTTGTTTTCTGTTTTTTTCGGCCACACCGTGTGTCCTGCAGGATCCTAGTTCCCCAACCAGGGATTGAACCCTGGCCCCCAGCAGCATAGACTCCCAACCGCTAGGACCACCAGGGGATTCCTATCACCTTAAAAGTATCTTTTTAGGGACTTCTCTAATGGTCCAGTGGTTAAGACTCTGATTTCAGTCTCTTCCACGGCAGGGGGCTTAGGTTCAATCCCTGGTTAGGAAACTAAATACCATGTTCTGTGCTGTCCAGCCAAAAAAAAAAAGGTGGGGGGTTCTTTTAAGATTTGAATAAGCTAACGGAAAAAGAGAAAAAATCTGTTTGATTTATCTGCGTCTTCTTCCTTTATCTGTACATTACCTACTCTGAGTTTTGCCATGGCCAAGAAAATGACTAAATTCAACAGCTCTACCCGCAATATTGTGATGTCATCTCTAATTACACCAATACCTTCTTCTTTTTGAGTTAAAGAAAAGGCAACCTGGTGATCCCAGAAGCAAAACTCAGGATAGCCTGTTCACAAACTTGAAAGTATAGAATGTCCGAAGAAATGTTATTCCATTTTTTGATTCCTTGTATTAGAACATATTAGCATTAACACATTAGAAACCATGTTGATGTTGGTACTGAGAACATCCTTAAGAAGGGAAAAAAGGAACTACGTACCAACACTCACTGAAACCTCCTGACCCTACCCTTGACCCTCTTCTTTGTGAAGGGGGCAGGGGAAGTGCAGGCGTTTGGGAGATGGCTCAAAGAGGAAAATGGCACATTATATTCTGGACATTTCCGGATTTAACATTTGCAGGTAATACAGAAGGTTCGGAATATGGAATAACTCTTAAGGCCATTCAGCCAGAATTTGAACCTGGGTCACAAAACTGGTGTTCTGGACCAAATCATTTAATGGGTGAGCCTAATGGATCATCTGACCTCAGCATTCCAAGGCTACTACTTCTCCTCTGGATTCAGTAACTTTCATGGAGTTATAAAAGAAAAATACTGCTTAGTATCAAGAAAGCCAACTACTGGTGCTGACATTGGAAATAAAGAGATCTAAGAAAGCAATGATTTCATCAGAAAACAGAACTTGTGGATAAATTAAAGAGCAGGGAAAATTGGGATCAATTGCAAACCAGAAACTCAGGTATGCTAGAAATGTGATTTTAAATTTAATTTCTATTTCAATCTCCAATTCCAGTTAGTGAAGGACAGGGAAGCCTGGCATGTTGCAGTCCATGGGGTTGCAAAGGTCGGACTCGACTTAGTAACTGAACAACAAAGCGCCCTCAAAGTGGCTGTGCATACAGAACTTCTGAAAAGATGGTCCCTCTTTCAAAACAGGCTGATTTGGGGTCTCTCTCATTCAAAAAGATTCCCCCTTCCCCAGGAAAAATAGGAGAGTAGACAGAGCTTAATTTGAGATGTATTGGAGTTCTCATCACTCCAGAGATATCTTTATTTCTTGCCTATATTTGGAACCTGAAATTTCATAATTTATGCTTTCATCTTTTTGTACCTTTATTATTATATTTTTTTCTTCTTCAAGAGTCTTGGGATAATGATAATGTCTCAAGCCTTTAGCAGAGATTAATTCCCACTTGAGTACTGGATTCAGTGTCATCTGAGATCAGGAGACCCAATCCTGAGGTTGCAACTGAACTGCTGGGCAATGAAGTCAGTTTCAAATTTCCTATCTATACAATGAAGGGTCTGGACTGCTGCTCCGTGTGACTCTGAAACACCACTGAGTCCTAAGACAGTGTGACTTATAAGACAATCAACAGACAAATGCCACTGAGAGAGGAAAATGGGATAGATGGGAAAGAGGATGAGATGGAGTAAGAGGACAAGAGAAGGCAGGATTCAAGTTCAGTTCAGTTGCTCAGTCGTGTCCGATTCTGTGACCCTATGGATTGCAGCATGCCAGGCTTCCCTGTCCATCACCAACTCCCGGAATTTACTCAAATTCATGTCCATTAAGTCAGTGATGCCATTCAACCATCTCATCCTCTGTCATCCCCTTCTCCTCCAGCCTTCAATCCTTCCCAGGATCAGAGTCTTTTCCAGTGAGTCAGTTCTTTGCATCAGGTGACCAAAGTATTGGAGTTTCAGCTTCAGCATCAGTCCTTCCAATGAATAGTCAGGACTGATTTCCTTTAGCATGGACTGCTTGGATCTCTTTGCAGTCCAAGGGACTCTCAAGAGTCTTCTCCAACACCACAGTTCAAAAGCATCAATTTTTCAGCACTCAGCTTTCATTATAGTCCAATTCTCACATCCATAGATGACTACTGGAGAAAACATAGCTTTGACTAGACAGAGCTTTGTAGGCAGAGTAATGTCTCTGCTTTTTAATACGCTGTCTAGGTTGGTCATAACTTTTCTTCCAAGGAGCAAGCATCTTTTAATTTCATGGCTGCAGTTACCATCTGCAGTGATTTTGGAGCCCAAGAAAATAAAGTCTGTCACTGTTTCCATTGTTCCCCCATCTATTTGTCATGAAGTGATGGGACCAGATGCCATGATCTTCGTTTTCTGAAGGCTTTGTAAAAAGGCAGCCCAGAGGGCCTCCATATTCAAGCTTTGTCTATTTCCCAATTAAATCCCTAGCTGCTTCACCTCTCCCTTCCCGATCCTCTTGTCTCCAGCTGCAAAGACAGGTGTGCAACCATGAAATCCAGATGGATAGGTTTACATGTGCCACCTATCCTGACAGAAGCTCCAACTTCCCTGCCCCTGCCTTTTCACCACCCCCTGGCCACTCTCCATCCTCTGTGGCCTGTATATCATCTTTATAGGCTCAGGTACTAAAAACCAGGAAGTTATTAAAGCCCAGGTCTGGCAATTTCACTGAACTTGACAGATCATTAAGAAGATTCATTCTAAATACATTCAGACCAGCTCTGGCACTTTCCACAGGCCTGAAAGATAGACTCTCATCACACAGAGCAGAGGAAAGCTAGCTTTGTCATATCAGCCGCTCCTTGCCTCTGACTGCCACAGACTCCTTTGGCACACAATTCCCAGAGCAAGAACTGGAATTGTAGATCCTGGTAGCCAGTTTTCTCATCATGGAGCAGCTCTTTCTGTAACAGATGGCTTTGAACTACCTGTATTTGCATATGGTTTGTTTATATAGGAGACATAATTAACATTTGTTACTTGTCAGTTCTTTGTCACTTCTCAAACTGATGTTTTTGGTGCTATTTTTATTTTGTGATTATGTGATTTTATTTCTTGGTCTATATTTATGTGAATTGAAAGTGTTAGTCATTCAGTCATGTCTCACTTTTTGTGACCCCATGGACTGCAGCTTGCGAGGCTCCTCTGTCCATGGAATTCTCTAGGGAAGAATACTAGAGTAGGTAGCCATTCCCTGCTCCAGGGTATCTTACCAACCCAGGATCAAATGCACGTTTCCTGCATAACAGGCAGACTCTTTTTATTTTTTTAAAAAAAATTTATTTATTTTAGTTGGGGGCTAATTACTTTACAATATTGTAGTGGGTTTTGCCATACATTGACATGAATCAGCCATGGGTTTACTTGTGTTCCCCATCCTGAATCCCCCTCCCACCTCCCTCCCCATCCCATCCCTCTGGGTCATCCCATTGCCCCAGCCCTGAGCATTTGTCTCATGCATTGAACCTGGAATGGTGTTCTGTTTCACATATGATAATATACATGTTTCAATGCTATTGTCCCAGAACATCCCACCCTCACCTTCTCCCTCAGAGTCCATAAGACTGTTCTATGCATCTGTGTCTCTTATTCTGTCTCGCATATAGGGTTATTGTTACCATCTTTCAAATTTCATATATATGCATTAGTATACTGTATTGGTGTTTTTCTTTCTGGCTTACTTCACTCTGTATAATGGGCTCCAGTTTCATCCATCTCAATAGAACTGATTCAAATGTATTTTTTTAACGGCTGAGTAATATTCCATTGTGTATATGTACCACAGCTTCCTTATAGGCAGACTCTTTATCATCTGCTGCTGCTGCTGCTAAGTCACTTTGGTCCTGTCCGACTCTGTGCAACTCCATAGACAGAAGTACACCAGTCTCCCCCATCCCTGGGATTCTCCAGGCAAGAACACTGGAGTGGGTTGCCATTTCCTCCTCCAGGAAAGCCCCTACATATATACATAAATGACCATAAACCCCTTTATATCAAATGTAAAGAGCAGAAATCACGAAGATAAGCAAAGCCAGTAAATTTTAAAAACCACCTATTCCAGTGGTGTTCTATCCGGTATGTATAGGGCACTCAATATATTTCTTAATTAATGAAGGAATAAATGAATGAATAAATCCTTACTCCAAATGAGCTCTTAATTAGATGTGTGTATCGATCAGTTGCTACTGCATTATAAACAACCACAAACATATCAGTGTCACACAATAAGTTTACTATTAACATGTGTCTGGCTATGCCATATGTGTCTTACTCTGGGGATCAGGCTAGAAGAACTGCAGCTTCCTTGGGCATATTCTTCCTGTAGCTGAATCTGAAAGCTCTCAGGAAGGGTGAGTAGAAAGAGCAATGCCTCTCTAAGGTCAGGTTCAGAAAAGGTAACTTGTCACTTCTGTTCACATTTCGTTGGCCAAAGCATATCATAAAGCCAAGTACAACATCAGTGAATATCTGCCCCCCCCCACCAAAAAATTTAATCTATCAAATGTAGAATAGGAGCTACAGCTGCCCTGGTTGATGGTTAGGACCAACCAGCCCAGAATCTTCTCTAGATATCTAGTTTCTCTCTCCTGCCTCTTACAGTGGTTCCTGAGATGCTTCATCAGAAACCAGGACCCAAGAGGACACAATTTAAAAAGAAGAGCAGTGCTTTTATTTGCTCTGGATATGATACCAAAACACTTCTCAGGTGGCATTAGTGGTAAAGAACCCCCCTGCCAATGCAGGAGACGTAAGTGATGCAGGTTTGATCCCTGGGTTGGGAAGATCCCCTGGAGGAGGGCATGGCAACCCACTCAGTATTCTTGTCTGGAGAATTCCAGTGACAGAGGAGCCTGGAGGGATACAGTATATAGGGTCACACAGAGTCAGACACAACTTAAGTGACTTAGCACAGCACAACAGCATAGTTCCAAAGTAACAGGTTCATGAGTGGGGAGGGAATTCTAGGCTGAGAGAACAGGATAAACAAAAGACAGTTGTTGTCGGGTTTATACATATGAAGTGAAAGTGAAAGGCGCTCAGTTGTGTCCAACTCTTTGTGACCCCATGGACTATAGAGTCCATGGGATTCTCCAGGACAGAATACTGGAGTGGGTAGCTATTCCCTTCTCCAGGGAATCTTCCCAACCCAGGGATTGAACCCAGGTCTCCCACATTGCAGGCAGATGGTTTACCAGCTGAGCGATATAGCACCATCCTTAGTACATTGTAGGTACTCCTTAATCAGTGTTTGACAAAAACAAACAAAAATCATAGTGAAAACAGACTCCCTCACTGAACAAAACAAGGTGGAAAATTTTCAGCTAGGTTTACAATTTAAATTTAGTATCAAACACCCTTGATGCTTCATCCAAAAGGCTGTCAATGGAGCCAGTGTAATTAGGACTCTCAAGATGCAGACAATATTGTGTAAGAACCTCACACCTGGTTTGTTGGGAAGAGCAGAGCTAGTTTCCATGATCCTAAAAAACACCGAGAAATTACTAAAAAGATGTTGAGGCACAAGTGAGACAAGTAAACATACCCATTATGCGAATAATCCTTATGGAGCAAATTGAGCCAGATCCACAACCTTTGTCCAACTATTCAGCCATTCCAGATCTGGCCTTTGGACCTCAAGATCCCTGGGCTGGATGACCCACTTTCCAAACTACTGATATTTAGCCACTGCTTGGGGAAGTGTTCATGCAGTCCAATCAAAGGGCCATAAACTTCATGACCAGCCCACTCATCCTAGGTATAATAACCAGCAGCAATGAGGCTGGCTATATTTATTACATTGAGATGATTACCAGGTAAGAGAATTCATTGCTGGAGAATTTCCCTCCCAGTTGCACCAGTGCAGCTTTTAAAATCTGGACTATTTCCCCTCATCCTAATGGGGCCACTTAGAGTTTATCATCCGCTGATAGGAAAAGTTATCTGCACAGCTGTGGATCCACATTAGTTATGCTCTGAGCAGGACAACACTGTAAATTATTTGCAATATGCTGGAACTCAACATGGACCGAGTTTATAAATATGATATTAAACTCTTAAGAGGGAGTTTCTAGCCTTTTATACAGCCATTAATTTTTAAAATGGTTTAGAAGTCCAAATTAGCAGCTGGAGGTGAGTGCCATCTTCCAAAAACAGATGGCATTGGCTTTTCTAAGAACAACAAGATCCCGAGATCAAATAGGAAGATTAGGACTTGGATGCCTTTTGGAAATCTACTTCAAAGCCCAGAATAATGAGTAAGATTCAAAGTGTTATTCCTAGAGGCTTCCCTGGCCACCCCAGTACATGGTCTGAGATTCACACTGAATGCCTATCACCGTGCGGCGTGCTGTGCACACTCAGTTGCTAAGTTGTGTTCGACCCTTGCAACCCCATGGACTGTAGCCCACCAGGCTCCCCTGTCCATGGAACTTTCCAAGCAAGAATACTGGAGTGGGTTGCCATTTCCTCCTTCAGGGGATATTCCCAAGTCTCCTGTATTGGCAGGCAGATTCTTCCCACCTGGGAAGTCTTTGCTGCATGCTGTACTCATTTGAAAACTAGTCACACACAGTTTTGCATTACATGCAAAATTTCAGTTCTCTTATTTACATCCTATTGTTTCCCTTGACTAAACACTGAAACACTAAATCACTAAAATGCTTTTGCTTTGTATAACACCTTCTAGAAATATATTACATAGAAAAAGTTCCCCATAATCTGACTTCACAAGGTAACCACTATTAACCATTTAGTGCAGAGTTCTTCAGATATTATTTTTAGTCCATGGACTGATATATATGTATTTTTAAACAAAAATTATACCACTTAAACTATTTTACAATTTTCTTTTTTCCTGTTTGCTCAATGTACACAGTAAGCTCTTTAAAGCCAAGGATTTTAGCTCAATAAATTATTTACTCCACACTTATTAAATATCTACTATATATTGTTGTTGTTGCTATTGTTTTTAATCATTAAGTCATGTCTGACTCTTTTGTGATTCCATGGACTGTAGCCCACCAGGCTCCTCTATCCATGGGATTTCCCAAGCAAGAATACTAGAGTGGTTTGCTATTGCCTTCTCCAGGGGATCTTCCGAATCCAGGAATCAAACCCATGTCTCTTACGTCTCCTGCATTGCCAAGCAGGTTCTTTACCACTAGCCCCAGCTGGGAAGCCACGTTTGGTCTATATCACAACCTATTTTGGTAACTGAGGACTATCTATCTCATTACTTCTATCAAAACTTCCAGTTTAATCCTTCTGTATTGGTAGCACATCCTTAATCTTCCCTTTTAACCAATCCCAGAGACTACAGAAAGATAGTGAGAAAACAGCTAAAGTTGGATCAGTTATCTAATTGCTGAGATAACAAACAACCCAAACCCAGCAGCTTAAGACAAAAAGCCTTTATTATGGTTCGTGGGTCTATGGGTCAGCAAGTAGCTCTTTTGGTCTCAGCTGGCCACACTGATACATCCATGGGCAGCTCTATGTAGTTTGGTATGGCTTTCTCACAGATGTGGGAGTCAACCAACTATCAGAACTTGTCCAGGATGGCCTTAGTGATGGAGACAAAGGTCCAGGAGAGCACACAAGCTCTCCTGAGGTTCAGACTTGACTGGCACACTGTCACTTCTACTATATTCTAGTGACTAAAGCAGAGCACAATACCAGCTCAAATTCAAGGGATTGGAAAAAAGATTCCATCATCTCTTGGTGGGAGAAGCTTCAATGTCACATTGCAAAGAGTACTAATATAGGGAGATGTGAATAATTGGGGCCACGGTGCAGTCACTCTGCACACTGGGTGTAGTGGAGAATCTTACTATCCATGAAAATTCACTCTCCCTTCTTCCACAGCAATAGAACTTCAGCCAGCCATGTAGATAATAATTCACAGTGTCCTTGGCAGTTAGGTGTGACCACAGATGGCTATGTTCTCCTTATAAGCTAAATTTTCACCAGTGGAATGTGAGTAGAAGTGATGTGTATCACTTAAAGATACCTGGACATGACTTCTGGGAAGTTCTACCCATTTCCTCACCAACTAGCATCTCCATGAAGCAATAGCCCAGTATCATTTATGCTGCTGCTGACAATGTGCTGGGGAATAGAGGAGTAATGTCTTGCGAGAAACTTGAGATCCAAACAACCAAGATAAGACCTGACCTGGCCTGCTCACATCAGGAATGTTATGTAAAAGAGAAATTGACTTTTTGGCTCTTTAAACTGCTCTGTTTTGGGGCCTCTTTGTTACAGCAGCTTACCATCTCCTAATCAACACGTTGGTTTAACAAGAAGTACGATCTCCAGTCATTTATAAAACTGGGTCAACAGATAACTTTACTCCACTGTTTTGTAGAAAGAACTCAAAGTCAGTCCTAAGACACTCATGGCCCAAGGCTGAAGAGAGAGAAAAAAAAGAGCAATGATCTGAGTCCTCCTTAGAATATTTGGGTTAGGAAGGCAGAGTTGTAGGAGGTGGGGGTCATGGTTGGCAGCTATCATTCTCTGTCAACGCTTGATAAACATATTCATTCATCTAGAAGCTGGTACTCTTCTTATCTGATGAATCCACATCATGAATCTTCAACCTTTGCCTGAAGTACTTTTGATTATGATTGCTAGGGCTGCAAAGCACCAGAACATTGAAATTCTGACATCACAAGTCACTGATGGAGAGTCTGTCACTCACTATACTTTCCTCCCAGCTGGAATCTCTGAAAATGCTGAGGGATGGTGGAAACTGACTTGAAGAGTGATCAAAGAGATCTTCCAAATTAAGACAGACATCATGACCAAAGTTTAAAGGAGCCTGGTGACTAATAAAGGAGAATCATTTTGCTCCTCTATTTTTAAAATCTTCAAAGAACTCCTAATTTTAAAACTTAAACAAGGGTTACAAAGCCCTGAAGGATCTAGCCCTTTCTACTGCACAGCCTCACTTCACCTCTCTTGCTTTCTCCTTCCTTTGATCCTCCCTGGTGGCATCCTCAATATCTCTTTATTGCACTCAATTTCCTCTTGGCCTTCTCTCTACCTGGATGACTTTCTCTAGATTCTTTGCCCAAGTTCCGTTCCTATTTCAGATCAAAGCTCTCAGTTCCTCAGGGAAATCTTTCTTGAACCCTCAGACTGGGATAGAGACCACTTTTACATTCTCATAGAACCCTGCATAGCACTACAGTAATGATAAGTAACAAATAGTTCTTTACTGTTGAATACTAGACTGGATTTCCCAGGTGGCTCACCGGTAAAGAATCTACCTGAAATGCAGGAGATGCAGGAGACCTGGGTTCAGTCCCTGGGTAGGGACCATCCCCTGGAAGAGGGCATGACAACCCACTGCAGTATTCCTGCCTGGAGAATCCCATGGACAGAGGAGCCTGGTGGGTCGCAAAGGATCCCATGGGGTCACAAACAGTCTGACACAACTGAAGCAGTTTAGCTTGCTTGTTGCTTGAAGGAATATAGAAGTAGATGAATGGAGGAACAGTGTCAGAGACAGAAAGAAAGGGGAGAGACAGATAGACAGAGCTTGAAGGAATATAGAAGTAGATGAATGGAGGAACAGTGTCAGAGACAGAAAGAAAGGGGAGAGACAGACAGACAGACATAGCGAAAGGACAGGCAGAGAGCATCAGCTTGCCTCCTGATAGAGAGATCTGCAGGTCAATGAGATCCTGGGAGCACCCCCCTCCCCACTTCAGATTCCCAGAAGAGACAAACACCACCTCCTCTCCATGTCTAACTAGCAATTTCAGCTGTCAGGCAACTCACTCGTTCTCCTTGGAGAGACACAGCCCTGAGGAACTGGAATACACTCCCTGCGCATTCCGTTGTAAGAGCAGACACGGTGAATTAAATCAGCAGCCTGGGCTTAGGGACAAATTGCATTTGGAAATTGTATTTATGTATCAAAAAACTAATTACTGCCAAGTTCCACCTCAGTAGTACTTGATGATTTCATTATTAGATCTAACTGCACTTCTATTCAGGATAAGAGTTTACTGTCTTTTAATTGATAATGGAAATTGAAGATACAAAAATATGAATGGCTGTGAGGCCTCTTTCCTTCGCTGATTTCTGGATCATGGAAAACAAAGTAGACTTCACCACTTTTGGGTCAAAAATGTAAAGATTTCTGTTATGTTTCCTCGCGTTTTATGGCTTTTTGGGTTCTGCTGTCCTCCAAAGACAAGACGACCTAACATTTTGTACCCACTTTCAGGAACACACCAAAAACCACAAGCTTTCACATCTGAAGTGTTCACGTTCACAAAACCACAAACATCTTGTTCCTACACCCATCCTCCATTCTTCCTCTGACATAGGACGCAGAGCAGTGGAAAATGCATTTCTTCATAAGCATTTGGAGAGTGGGCTGGTGCCTTTGTCCCCAGACTCAGGGCAGGTCCGTTTCCAGCTGGAATGGAAGGAGCTTCCAGCTAGGGTCATGGAGTCATCAGCAAGAGAGGTGAGACAGGATATCACATCCACTCACCAAACCCTGCAGCATCAGGGCCTCCCATCCCACTGGGTCCTGCCACATTTTAATGAAATAAAGCGCTAGTTTGCTCTGTTAACGTTGTTTCTGATTTGTGGTTTTGTTGCATGGTGAAAGGGACAGTCGGTTAGTATCTATTTTTATTTATTTATTTGGCTGGGCCAGATCTTAGCTCTGGCATGCGGGATCTAATTCCCTGACCAGGGATAGAACCTCGGCCCCCCGCATTGTAAGCTCAAGTCTTACCCACTGGATCACCAGGGAAATTCCCAAAGATTGATTGATCGATTGATTTTTCACTGTGCTGGGTCTTCATTGCTGTGCCTGAGTTGG
This sequence comes from Okapia johnstoni, assembly GCA_024291935.2. Classification (NCBI taxonomy): domain Eukaryota; kingdom Metazoa; phylum Chordata; class Mammalia; order Artiodactyla; family Giraffidae; genus Okapia; species Okapia johnstoni. Next base: position 7,344,412 of record CM044325.1, on the reverse strand, counting down.
ACTCTAGGCTTGAACTTCAGTGTTAAAAGTCACAGCACAGGGGCTTAGTTGCTCCGAGGCACGTGGGATCTTCCCAGATCAGGGATCAAATACATGTCCTATGCATTGGCAGGTGGATTCTTTACCACCAGATCACCAGGCAGATTTCACTGGTGACTCAGACAGTAAAGAAGCTGCCTGCAATGAAAGAGACCTGGATTCAATCCCAGGGTCAGGAAGATACCCTGGAGAAGGAAATGGCAACACACTCCAGGATTCTTGCCTGGAGAATTCCATAGACAGAGGAGCCTGGTGGGCTACAGTCCATGGGGTCACAAAGAGTCGGACACGACTGAGCAACTAACACTACCAGCCCACCAGGGAAGCCCAAGAGCAGCCAGTTAGTAGCTGAAGCACACGAGTTTGAACTCTCAAAACCTAACAGGAAGAGCCCAATCCCAAGGTACACCCAGAAAGAAGGAACCTCTCTGCTTTAATAATGAGTTTTAATTTAAAAAAAAAAAAAAAGGAAGAAAAAGATCAGAGCAACATCACATAGGGCTCTGAAGGTAGAAAACAAAAACAGCTTTTGAAAAACCCTGTGGCCTTTCTGCTATCTCCATTGAAGGAGCAAATGCTGGCTGATTGGATGGATGGATGGATGGATGGATGGTTGGCATCTGTGTTTTCTTGTTATGACCAAGGCCCCTGTTTCCTGGCTTCCCACACCTTTACCTCTTTGTTTGTTTGTTTTTAACTGGAGGAAAATTGCTTTACAAGGTTGTATTGATTTCTGCCATACAACAACCCTTTACCTCTTTCGGGTGCTTCTGTTGGCTTGTGGCTCTTTGGCCCAAGTCTGTGCAGTCAGTCAGTTGGAAGATGAGAGCCAAGATCCAAGGCCAATGGGCAGCTAGAGAACAAGGACACATCCTCTGTACAAGACGACTTTGGCGGGGCTCCCACTGTTTAATCACCTCCTTAATAGGCTTCACTTCCTGGCTCCACGGCATCCTGCTCTCGTCGGAGCAACTGCTGGTCTCTCTGAGGACCCCCCACGTCTCTTTGTCTCGGTCTTGGTTGTTTTTGATTTCTTGTCCTTTCGTTTGTTCTCATCCTCTCTGTGTCTCTTCCTTCCTCCCTTCCTCACTCTCCCCACTCCTTCTGTCTCTCTCTTTCTCTCTCTCATGGTCTGTGTATCTCTCATCTCTCTCTCTCTCTGTCTTCTTTGTGTCTCTGTCTCTCTACATGTCTCTAATTTCTTCTGTGTCCACTTCCCTCTCTCATCAGAAAAGCAAAATCCAATGTAACCAGAGAAAAGCATGGTCCGAAAGGATGCACACATCCCTGTGTTTGTGGTGTGTGTATATATACATGTATGTATGTATATATAATGGAATACTACTCAGCCATTAAAAAGAATGAAATAATGCCATTTGCAGTGACATGGATGGAACTAGAGGTCGTCATCCTGAGTGAAGTGTTAGGGGGCCGATGGAAAGGTGACTCATGATTCTGGGCCCCTCTCCACCTGTCCCTAGAAATCCAGAACCAGCTCCTCTCCTCCATGGGTCCACACCAAACTGCTCCCCAACTGTGTTCCTCTTGTCAAACTCCACAGCTTTCCAGTGCTTGCTTCCTGCAGCCTGGATCATCTCCTCCTGACAACCCTTCTCTAGGGTCTCCTTCCCCCTGCCCTCCTACTCCACAGTGGCTCCAATATTTCCTGTCCAATATTCACCTGTCTCTTGGAACAACCCACTGGGGCACCCAATGCTTCTCCTTTTCCAAGAATCCTGAGTAAACCATAGAGCAACATTAAATCATCCTAGAAAGCCAATAAGGGCGTGTCTAAAGTCCATTTTTAAGAAGATTGCTCCATTGTGCCTGGCCAATTCATCTAAGGAAATATCCAAAATCATGTCCATTTTGAAGATGAATGATGTTGCTATACAATTCCTGCAATGCCTATTTGAAAAATTTTCCTCCTGCAGTTTTGTAAAGAGAATGTATCTACTCATTTTACAAATTTATACTGAAGGCCTGCTACATGTTACCACAAAGGGTCAGTGATCAAAAACAGGGAGTCTTGTTTCCTGACATGCTCAATAGGCCATGATCCAACACACCCATCCCCTATGTACTGACTCTCACTTACTCCTGAAAATCCTGCCTCTATGGGAAAAGCCATTAAATAAAACAGTATTTTTATTAAATTTAATGGTGGCTCAGTGAGTAAAGAATCCACCTGCAGTACAGGAGATGCAGGAGATGTGAGTTTGATCCCTGGGTCAGGAAGATCCCTTGGAGGAGGGCATGGCAACCCACTCCAGGATTCTTGCCTGGAGAATCTCATGAACAGAGGGGCCTGGTGAGCTACAGGCCACAGGGTCTCAAAGAGTCTGACACAACTGAAGCAACTGAGCGTGAGCAAGCATGGGAAAACCCATTAAATAAAACAATATTTTCATTAATTTTAATGGTAAAAATTAGAACATACATCATCCTAGCCAATGATAACATATTTGTACAGGCAGACTAATTTATCAATTGAACAGTGAAGGTAAGTTTCTATAAGTAATAAACAACAGTTTGAAAGTAAATGCAGTTGGTACATGAAATACAGTGCACCTGAAGTTTATTACATGTCACATGGGATGAAGAGGAGGTGGCAGACGATGGGTGAAGGGAGGTGAGTGGGAACCCGGTTGGGGAAAGGTACATTCTTCTTTCTGCACCACTGGCTCCATTAAAATGCACTTGAAATAAACTTATAGCACAGAAAAAAAAATTTAGGGGAAAATGAAGTCCAAACAGAAGAAGGCTTCTAAACATGTGGAAATGATGCTCTTACCTAACACACTGCAAAATCTAGTGGATACGACCTCCTCCTCTTTCTCTTCCTAAAATGGACTGGTACAAAAAAGTGTGCAGGGTAGCATTGCTTGCAATTAAATGATTTTTTAAAAAAATAACCCTGACCACCACTCAAACGCCCATTGATAAGGAATGGAAGTAAATCATGATACATCAATGCACAGTAATAATTTGTAGTAATTTTTTTAATCAACAAGGTAAAACTATAGTTAACGATATAAAACAACGTCCAAGATATAGAAAAACAAGCTGTGGAAATACATGAGTATGATTTATACACTCATAAATATATGCTTGTTTTTTTTTTAAATGATCTTCAATGGATAACACAAGAACTATTTATAGGTGTTCATCCTAAAGCATGTAAAGGAAGAAGAGTCATTTATTTAAAATCCCCAATGACTGTTTGAATTTTATCATAAGCATTGATGACTTTTAAAATAAAAGGTAGGGACTTCCTTAGCAGAAGTGGTTAAGAGTTAACCACTTAAGTAGTTAAGAAGTGGTTAAGACTTTGAGCTTCCACTGCAGGGGTTGCAGTTTCAATCCCTGGTTGGGGAACTAAGATCCTGCATGCCCCTTGGTATGGCCAGAAAAAAGAAAAAGGACAAAAGTAAATAAGAATTTTTTAATTAAGATCAAAATATAGAGGAAATTTTGCAAACTCTGAAAATTTCATGTTGTTATCTAGATATCTGATTACTCTAGGATGCACAGCAGTGCTGGGAGCATTCCCACGGAGGCCAGTTTTCTGCTCCGACTTTTCCTGAAATGTTCCCTCCTCCAGCCTCCAGTTCAGCCGTCCTTCCAACCTCTCCTGGTGGAAGGGTAGCACCCAACAGCTTCCTGATTTATCTGATTTGCCCACTCCATGAAATCACTTGAGGGCTTTTCCAAAGGAACAACTCCCTCTTCTAGACGTTAATTAAAAAGTCAAGTTGCTGTTTCACTTACTATCCTAAGGTCCAAACGGTAAAGTCGAACTTCCCTGACTCCACAGAGGCCCACAAAAGCCTCTTTGAGGCAACTTCATATAAGCAAAGAAAATTCATTTGAAAAGGTGAAGCCCGTCGGTCAGCAGGAAGCTCCCAGTCCCGCAGCAGGTATGTGCCAGGCGCTGACCTCCACTGTAATAATACCTGTTTCTGTGGAGAGGGAACTGAATTCCATCATTCCTCCTGAGAGGCTGGGCTCTCAGGGCCCCGGTTCACAACGTGGTGACCCATGCTGACACCTCCTGAGGTGAATCTGCTTTTTAATCATCTCCTCCATTCCAATTTCCCCATCCCTTAAACATGGGTGCCTATGCTTTGAGGGAGGAAGAAATCAATCAGGGATGACCAAAACACTACATGCCTACAAAATACAATAAAATAATCCCAGCTATTTCAGCTTAAAAACCCACCAGGGCCTCCAGATCACTTGGGAAAAGCATTTTATATGTGAACAGAAATCACACCATCTGCTGTCTTCCCCTATTTTTCAAATCAGCTCGGTGCCAAATCACACGTCAAAGAAAGAAGAAAATAAGACCTTTTTGAACTTCATCATAATTTCGTGTCTCTGCGTCCCATAGAAGCTCGGTTTTTCCTTCTAAGACCTAGGTCTTCCCCAAAGATATTCACTCAGGTCAATTTCACAATTGACTGACTTAAAAAACAGAAGTCTACATCATACACACACAGCCCCCACTGGAAGGCACTCTCCAAATACTGAAAGAATTGGTATCAGATTATCATGTAGGAAGGAAAGAAGGGAGTTTTTTTGTTTGTTTGTTTATAATTCTAAGAAATGTTTAACAACCTCGGGGCTTTTTGTCTTTTTTTTAGAGCTCACTTTATTTTACTTATTTATTTTTGGCTAGGCCATGCAGCTTGCAGGATCTTATTTCCCTGACCAGGAATCAAACGTGTGCCACCTACAGTGGAAGCTTGGAGTCTTAACCACTGGACCACAACAGAAGTCCCGAGGAAAGAGTTCTTTTTTAGAAATCAACCAAACTAGGGATCTAAATATGAAGAAGTTGGTGAAATAGACCAGAAAGCAAAGCATCATTTTCACAGGCAAACGTGTATAATCTCCTCCATCTTCATTCAATAAATATTTATTAGTCACCTACTAGGAAGGAGTGGGAAGGCCTGGAAAGAGCACAGTCTTTGGGAAAAGAATGAACGTGGGCTCTACAACTTGTCACTTCTATGATTTGGGGCAAGTTGCCTCACCTCTCTGATCCTAGCTTTCTATTAAGTGAGGATTTTAATATCTCCTTAAAAGAGTTGTTTTGACAATTAGTAACATAACATTTAAAATACTTAGCATAGTCCTGGCATACGGGACACCATCAAGGTTTGTTATCTATTCTCACTCTCTGTCCCAAGCAACAGTGAAAGGAAAGACAGAGTTCCGGCCCCCAGAGGGCCAGAGAAACCTACCAGAGAAACATTCCTTCCAAAGTCTTTCTCATTTAGGAAAACACTATAGTCACACCTAGATTGGGGATGTTAACGTCTCATCTGCTTCCAGATCACAGACACAGCTGAATTACACACACAAGGGAATATCAGAAGGCAAGAAACCCTTTCCTGAGGAAAACTGGGGCTAACCCTGCAATGCAAAACTGCCTCGCACCAATTATTCCGATCCAGGCGGAGGTGTCGGGGTATAGTGGATAATTAGTGGCTGCCCCAGTCTTGGCATTGACATGACTGGTGCTATTTAATGTAATTACATTACAGTAAAATGATGAGTTTTCCCATAATTGGTAGTTACAGCATAATTGTGACTACACAAAATATTAACACCCTAATTGCCAGAGCCTTCCAAAAACTGTTAGCTAAGTAAATGTTTCCCTTCTCTCCGGGCAACAAAATGAGGGAACTGGAACTTTCTAGGACAGCTGCTCACTTATGCCCTTCTTGTACTTCATGCACCAATCTCCTCTGATTTTTCAAGGGATGAGACTTGGAGCTCTGCAAGGACTTCAGTCATGGGCTTACTACCTTCCTTCCTTATTAAACTTGCAGTGACAACCAGCAAACATCTGATAGACTCGTTCACAAATATGACAGCAAGCATTAGGCTCAGAGTGAGGCAAGTCTGATTCAAATCCTGGCTTGCCCACTTTATTTCCCTGTGACTTTAGCAATCACATTAAGGGGCTTCCCTGGTGAGTCAGACGGTAAAAAATCTGCCTGCAATGAAGGAGACATGGATTCAATCCCTGGGTTGGGAAGATCCCATAGAGAAGAGAATGGCTACCCACTCCAGTATTCTTGCCTGGAGAATTCCATGGACAGAGGAGCCTGGCAGGCTACAGTCCATGGGGTTGATTGAGTAACTATCACTTTCAAGCTAACTAAGCCTTCTTTTCCTCACTAAAATGGAGATTATACCACTTACTATGTACTAATTTAGCAGGTAAAAGAGTTACAGCACATAGTAGGTGCTTTAAAAAATATTAGTTAAATTTGAGGGTAACTTACTAATCAAAATGAATAGGCTGGGGACTTCCCTGGTGGTCTAGTGGCTAAGACTCCACACTCCCAATGTAGGTGACCCGAGTTCAATCCCTAGTCAGGGAACTAGTTCCCACATGTCACAACTAAAGTACCCATGCCAGAACTAAAAAAGATCTCTCATGCTGCAACAAAGGTCCAAGACCAGAGCAGCCAAATAAATAAACACATAAATATTTTTTTATAAAATCAATAGGATATTGTTTCCAGGGTTATTTCCATTTTTAATGGTAAAACAAACATTTTGAATTAAATCAAAGTCATAATTCAACAGGTAGGTGAAGTATTTGAGGAAGTAGAACAAGTTTTTCCAAAACTCCTTAAGTGTCCTAATAGTTTCTAGCCACTTAAGTGTCTAGCCACATAATAGCATCTAAGCCACTTAGAATAGCATGGAAGTTTAATACACACACCACAAATCCAGATGGCTCAGGTTCACATCCCAACTCTGATACTGTCTAGTTGTGGGGCCTGGAGTAAGTGGCTTAACATATCCATATTACTATCTCCATCTATAAGGGAGGGTTATTAATTGTACTAAACTCCTGGGGTTGTTATGAGGACCAAGTAAGTTAAACACATAAAGTTAAGAGTAACTGGCACATTGTAAGCACTCAATTTATTGATTTTATCAAGATTCTTATTCTATTGACTGCTGATCCAATTGTGCTTTCACTGATAAAAGGATAAAATAATCACTAGAACCAGAAGAATGTCCGTTTGCATCAGGAAAGCTACAAACTTGGCGAAGGAATGAAAGGTTTATAGTCTGATAGCAGCAATAATTTATGTTCACTTTATGATAAATGCTATAATCTAAGAGTCATTATGAAAAGTAAAATATGAACTTTCCTAAATCCCGCCAGTGATACAAAGGTATTAATGTCATTTTGAGACCCCCCCCCAGCATACTCTAGGGTAGACCAATGGAAGGGCTCATAACCAGAATCTGGCTCAATGAAGGCAAAAATAATGAAAAACTCAAAAATATTTTGTTACTTCTAAATTCAAGGATTAGATTAATTAAACTGTAGCAGGGTATAAATTTATGCTTCTCCTTTCCAAATTTGACCAGTACAATGAGATGCTTTCAACAAGCATTTTGCTTGCCTTATATTTTGCCAACTTCTATTACCTCATATTTGGAAAGGTGGTTGACAATACTAAAGAAATAGAAATTTGTGTCTTAAATTGTGTCATCTCAGAATCTCCATAGAGATGAACATCAAGGTGAAACAGAATTCATTAAACAAAAGGAGACAGATTTATGCCCTATGGTGAAATTGCTATCATTTTGTCTACCCAAGACTGATTTTTGGTGGAAATGTCATTCCCTGCCCACCCTCCTCACGTACAAACTCTAATCATGAGGTCTATATAGGAGTAGTCACATTCTTAAAGATGACAACCCCATGACCACTAATGATTTATCCTGCATTGGGCCACAGACTCAAACAGAGAAGATGGGAATAGTCTATGCAGTTGGCTGCAACTGATTGGCTCAGGGGAAGCCATCTGACTCCTCCCATCACCCTCAGCCAATCAGATGCTTTCCAAAGATTGACTCATAGATTGTCTGATTAAGTTGTTTCCAATGGTAAGAGCTTTAAGACAGAAAACTTAGAATCACTGGTAGCAATGGTTCCCCTCCCTTTGTTCAAAAAAAGAAAAGAAGCAGTCTCTAGGGAGAAAAAGTGTAGGTGACACAGGGACAAATAGGAGAGGGCTAGAGATGCCCCAGCCCTTCTTTTATTTAGTCTTTTCTCTTCCTGCATTTCTAGGATTTGATTAGCCAGCCTCCCTTAGATTCCATAGGCTAATCAATTCTCCTTTTTGACAAGTTATATTTCTGTCTCTTGCAACCAAAACAGCTCTCCTTAGATGTGTCCCTAAATTCTGGGAAGAAGCAAAATGTCACCTTTAAAAAAGCGTAAGTAGGTGAGTTTTGATACCATCTCCCAAACTTTCTCACATGTTTTCACGGAGGGAAGAAAAGACAGGCTGTGTGGTTCGGTGAATAAAGAAGGAAACTTTCAGGCCTTGGACTGAAGAACTCCCTCCCCATTCTCGAGTTAGTCACTTGGGCGGGCCCTTTAGCCTATTTAGTCATTTATAAAAGGATTATATTACAAGGCTTCTTTCTAAGACTCCTTCGAGCGCCCATATCCTAATTTTCAGTTATATTTCTCTAAGTCAACTGCTTTCGGGATATTAAGATTCCCCGGTGTCTGTCTAGCAGAAGTTGTTTTTTTTAAAGCTTCTCCCCACTCTCCTTTGGTTGGTCTGGGAGGCTGTGTTAGCATCTGAGCCACTAATTTCCTCACTCATCCTTTCTTCAGTTAAATCCAGCACTTCTCAGAAAATGGCTGGAAGGCCACAGCTTGGATGGCGGAGAAAGAGGATTAACAGGAGCGGCTCCTGGGCGAGATAAGACTAATGAAGAAACAGTGTGCAGTGATAGCCTCTCTGGAGAGGAGTTTAACCTCGGGGAGGAACCAGTGCTGGCGGGAGACACCCGCTCCTTTGAGGGAAGGTTGCAGAAATGCGCCTACAGGGTGACACTCAGCAAGGCTGAAGGCCTTAAGGAAAGGCACCTGGACGTGGTTCAGGCCCATCTGTGGGCAGCAGATGTCACCAGGAGCTGGGGGCTGGGATGTGAGCCAAGGTCGAGGAAGAAGGCGGGAAAGCCCCAGGGACAGAGCTGCGGGGCCGGCGGCCATGTCTGCTTCCAGCACTTGCAGGCGGCTCTGCCGCATCTGAGGAGCGTTGGAAGGAGGCGGAACGAATGCCTCCCAAGCAAGTCGCAGCCTTGCCTGGGACGTCTGAAATGGAATGTTTAATCACGGTAGCGCGCTTACTCCAGCCTCCTCAGCACAGAAGGAAATCCCTAATGAAATGATTGTTCTGCTGACTGAATTAAAGATTCCCAGTCGGGATGCTTGTGAACACACCGCGTTCAAACGTTAATGGCGGCAGCTTTGTGGAGACCCTGCGAACTCATCACAGGCAGCAAAGTGTTGGGAGAAAATGGAGCTAGCCAAGAGGAACCAGCTGTGGTTGCCAGAACATTCTCAGCCTGGAAAAGTACTTCTGATTAGGAAAAGGAGGAAAGGGACGGAAGAGGCTGAGAACTGTACCTAAAGACAGAGGGGGATTTCCCTGGTGGTCCAGTGGCTAAGACTGCCCACTCCCAATGCAGGGGGCACAGGTTTGAACCCTGGTTGGGGAGCTAAGATCCTGCATACCACACTGCATGGCCTAAAAAAATGTACTTTTAAAACTTAAAGATGGGAAGGAAGGGGTTAGAGGACAGATAAAGCCGCTCCTGTCCTGATAGGCAACCTCTGCCATCTCCTCCACCCAACTTTATACCAACTCTTGTTTTTACAAATTTATTTTTTTTTTAATTTTATTTTTGGCTCTGCTGCATCTTCATTGTGGCACACAGGCTTTCTCTAGTTGGGCGGTGGGGTTGGGGGAGGGAATTACTCTTCATTTCAGTACAGGGGCCTCTCATTGTGGTGGCTTCTCTTGTTATGGGGCACAGACTCTAGAGCACAGGGGCTTCAGCAGTTGTCTCAGAGGGGCTTAGTTGCCCTGAGGCCTGTGGGATCTTCCCAGACCAGGGGTCAAACCTGTGTCCTCTGCATTGACGGGCTGATTCTTAACCACGAGACAACCAGGGGAGCCCCACACCCACTGAAACCTCTTTACTATCCCCGTCTCGTATCACATATTCCACAGTTTGAAGCCACACTGCATATATCTGCCCAAGGTCTGTCTAGTCAAAGCTGTGGTTTTTCCAGTGGTCATGTATGGATGTGAGAGTTGGACTATAAAGAAAGCTGAGCGCTGAATAATGGATGCTTTTAAACTGTGGTGTTGGAGAAGACTCTTGAGAGTCCCTTGCACTGCAAGGAGATCCAACCAGTCCATCCTAAAGGAAATCAGCCCTGAATATTCATTGGAAGGTCTGATGCTGAAGCTGAAACTCCAATATTTTGGCCACCTGATGTGAAGAGCTGACTCATTTGCAAAGCCCCCCTGATGCTGGGAAAGATTGAAGGCAGGAGGAAAAGGGGACGACAGGATGAGATAGCTGACTGACATCACCAACTCAATGGACGTGAGTTTGAGTAAACTCCGGGAGCTGGTGATGGACAGGGAAGCCTGGCATGCTGCAGTCCATGGGGTTGCAAAGAGTCAGACACAACTGAGTGACTGAACTAACTGAGCCTCATACACTGATCCAACATGTTGGAGAAAGAGAGAAAATTTCCCCCCGGTGTGTTTTTTAAAGCCATTAGAAGGGTGTGCATCTTTAGAGGTGGCCAGCTCACCTGTGACCTCACAGGGTCCACAGCAAGGATGACAGGCACAAGCCAGTCTTAGAGGTGACAGGCGGCAGCCCACTTCCTGTGATGGCCCTGCTGCCATCTGCATCTGAGCCAGTGGGGGACCAAGGCACAGTGGGCCGCGACGGCGGCTGCCAAATGACAGAGCAGCCGCACGGAGGGCGGTGAGGGGGAGGGGAGGAGGAGGCCCACTAATAGTTTTCAAGCGTGTCTTCTAAAAAGCGTGTTAACCAAACAAGCTGCCATCCCTTAATCCCTCCCACTCCTGCCTGAATGTACACTAATTGAAAATTGAGTTTTCAATTTGAAGTCATTTTCTAATTCTGTCTCATTCAGGAGCAGTTAGAGCCCCGGTGTTTTACTGAATTCCCAACTTGCTTTTCATAAGCTGCCTCAGGAAGCATACAAAAAAGCCGTGTCAACACGTCCCTGACAGCAGCAGGTGGGACAGGGGCCAGGCTAAAGATGCTACAGATCTTGACTGGAAGTGGAAGACGGTTCCTCCTTCCTTTCACACCCCCTGGGTCAAATTTAGCAAGAGAGACTCTCATTCATCACTGCCCCATCCCCAGAGCGTTAGGGGAGCCTCGCCAATGAGACCATAAGCTCCCTGTGGGCAGGTACTCTGGTACCTAGATGGCCCTTAATCTTCTAGAGTTTCAGACTCCAGGGCACGGACCTACTTAAAAGAAGAGCAAAATGTCATACTAAATAATGAAAAACAGGTTTGCTGGGGGCGCTGTATGGCAGCTTCCCTGGTGGCTCAGATGGTAAAGAATCCACCTGCAATGCATGTGACCAGGATTCAATCCCTGGGTTGGGAAGATCCCCTGGAGAAGGGACTGGCAACCCACTCCAGTATTCTTGCCTGGAGAATCACATGGACAGAGGAGCCTAGTGGGCTACAGTCCATGGGGTTGCAAAGACTCAGACATGACTGAGCAACTGAGCGCCTGTATTGAAACCTAAAATGAAAATTACAGAAATTGATTTGTTTTTGCTTATATTTGATAAAATGTAGGTCATCATCATTCCAGAACCAAGAATAAATCGTGTATTGATTCCTTTGGCATAATTTTCCCACACAATTGTATGACTGCACAGTCAGGCATCCTTGATTTCGTATTTAACTTTCACAGTAAGAGCAAATTAGAGAATCCTTTTTGAAAAATACTTAAAATCTTTCTCAGTTTTCCCAAGGGACTCTCTTAAGCATTGGATATTCTAACCATTCTCTCTTGAAGAAGCTCAGACATCCTCATCCTTGTCTATGGCTCTAATTTTGAAGTGTTCTTCACAGTCCAGTTTTGCCAAACAGCATACATGCAGTTCAGATGACCTTCCAACCTCAATTCCATTGACTTCATGAAATCCCATCCCTTTTGTAGTATCTCCAGTTTCACTTTGCAGTTGACTTACTTTGAATTTGCTTTGCCGTTATCAGATATTCACCCTTCATAAGTCATCAAGAGCCTGACACCCACCCACAAAGACACGGGGTAACACAAGAGGATGGAGATCAGGGCAGGTCAGAGAAGGACGTCTGATGGGAACTGTTGTAAGTGGTGGGTTCATTAGAGAATATTTTCATTTGAAAAACCTTTCCTGAGCAATTTCATAGGATTCCTGTGATTTGTTAAGTAACTCAGAAATCTGCCACAGGTTGTTACTAGGGGGTGATTTCAAAATAATCCAATTCTAATGAATGGCTAGGTTACTAGGGAGGAGAAAGAAGGAGGCTTTTGGGGGGAATTTAATTCATGAAGTCTTCCCAAGATGTCATTATAAATAAACTATGATAAATGACATGACCACTACACCCCCCTCTTCTCAGTGTCTGTGACAAGCAAGAATTTCATGTGCTTTGACTGAAATGCAGGTCTGAAAATGCAGATTTCATGATTAATGGAGCTTGAGTGACATAAGTGGAAACTGAAATCTTGGGAACAGAAGGAAATGGGTAAATAATACATGTGAATTTGCCTGGGGCTTGAGGAATGGGAAAGGAGAGCAGGGATGGTGATGCAGAAGCTTAAAGAAGCTTCCAGGGGCAGGTAGAAGTAAAAAGACTGGAGGAAACTCAAAGCTCAAGCAGGACAGGAAAGGAAAAGATCCAGTACAAGATATAGGCCCACCTTGCTGGAACTAGACACCAGCTCTTAAAAGTGTAATTCACAGAAAGCAAAGCAGTGGTTTGAGTGCTTATAGGGAACGTAGTTCAACAAGGAACTTGAGAGTTGCCCTTGGTTCTCCCACCTGATTGTACTTCAAATCTGAACCAACTGTTGTATGACCACAGGTGTGTGACCTAACTTCTCTGCCCTTCTGTTCCTTGTTAATAAAACAAGATGTCACTTTCCATTTCAAAGAGCCTTTGAGGGTTAGAGCTAGTATCCATGTTACTGGGATATACACTGTATGCCGCCTGGTACACGTTAGTCTCTCACTAACTGGTAGCTATGATGATAATGATGATGATATGGGTGGAGCCAACACGTACCTGAACTTCCCAGGTGGCTCAGTGGCAAAGAATCTGATCCCTGGGTCTGGAAGATCCCCCGGCATAGGAAATGGCAACCCACTCCAGTATTCTTGCCTGGAAGATCCCATGGGCAGAGGAGCCTGGAGGGCTTCAGTTCACAGGGCTGCAAAGAGCCTGACACAGCTGAGCACAGTGGGCACACACACATACGCAGCCTCAGTAGGACTGTGTAAGCCTGAGCCAACAACAGTCACTAATCCTGATAGCGCTGCAGAGCAGACGTTGTTCTCTATACACGTGATGGAGGTGCGAGCACTAAGGAATAGGCCGTCAGAGCAAAGGAAGGAAGAGCCTGTAGCCGTCCGGCACTGAGGCAAAGTGAAGAGAAGCCTCCAGGGTCAGCACACGCTCTCAGAGGTGACCAGGAACAGCTTCCCCTGCATGTGGCCAGGACAGTCTCAGCCCAGAAATCAGCCAACATGTCTGTAAAAAGTTTTGCCATCCTTGACATTGCAAGATTAATGGCAGGAAAAAGAAGACACCCCTGCAGTACCAAATCATGGAAAATGCAGGACAGTTGGGAGGTTAATTCCTGGCTCCTTGAAAATGATGTAATAATGACATCAGTCTAAGGCTTTCATTCTGGGTACTTGGGTCAAGTCGGGTTCCCTGGCAGCAGAGGCTGAAGCCGTCACTCAGATGCATGTGACTTATTGAGGTCATGCACTTAGGAAGGACCTGAATGGGAGTGAAGCAGTAGGAAAAAGCTAGGCAAGGATGCGGTCTCAGGTGAGGTCTAGGCTTGGTCAGTAAACAGGGAGAGGAGGGCAGCCTCCCAGGCATCTCCAACAAGGTGGCTCGTGTCAGCCAAGGACAGGGCTCCACAGAAGGTCACTGGTATGAGCTGTTAGCCATGGATCAGGATGAGTGCCCGACCTCATAAAGGATCTGGGAGGGGCATCAACAGTTTCCACTCCAACACCGTTCTAGGCAGGTGCTTTGGGGGCATTCATTCATGATGATACCCCAAGATCATCCTGATCTACAGAAGAGAACAGTGAAGCTCAGATAGTCTAAGTAACTTGCTCTCAGTCACCCAGCTCATGTGACAGAGCCAGGATATGAACCCTGGCACTCTGGTTCTGGAACCTGTACACCGGGCCACTGTTCCACTTTATGAGATACTGTTATAGGCTGAATTGTGTCCCCTCCAAAAAAGATGTTTGAAGTCCTAACCCTCAAAATGTGACCTTACTTGGGTGTATGGTCACTGGAGAGGGAATGAGTTAAATGAGGTGGTTGTAGAGTAGGACTAGAGTAGGAAGTGTCCTCAAAAGACGTCCTTAAAAGAAGACACGTGAGGAAAGAACATCATGTGAAGACAGAGGCGGGGATTAGGGTTATGCAGCAGCAAGCAAAGCAACTCCAAGGACTACTGGCAAAACACCAAAAGCTAGGAAGAAGCGAGGAAAGATTCTCCCCTACAGATTTCAGAGGGGGCGTGGCCCTGCTGGTGCGTTAATTGCACACTCCTAGCCTCCAGAATGGGGAGAGAATACTCTTCTGTTGCTGGTTTTTGTGTGTTTTTTTCTGGCTGCAGCGAGTCTCAGTTGCCTCATCCAGGATCTTCATTGCATCATGCATAACCTTGCCTTGTGGTTCACAGACTCTCTTGTTATGATCCAAGAGCTCAGTAGTATGAGTAGTTTCTTTTCCACATGTGGGATCTTGGTTCCCTGACCAGGGATCAAACCTGCATCCCTTGTATTGCAAGGTGGATTCTTAACCCCTAGGCCACCAGGGAAGTCCTTTCCACTGTTGTTTTAAGCCATCAGTTCATGACACTTCGTTACAGCTGCCCTAGGACCCTCATATAGGTACTCAGAGAAGGTACTAAGTATTGGGAAAGAAGCTGTTCTAGTATAGTTATTAAGTTTAAGCTCAAAATAATGGTTTGCTCAAATGTACATTATAATCACAGGCAAGTGTTTCAAACTGATGTTTTTCCAAGAAATTCATACAAGCCTCAGGGAGACATTAAGCTGCGTGTTTAAGCTCTGGGGCTTGGAGTCATACTGGCTGGTGATATAATTCTACATCAGCCTTTGTTTAGCAGCTGTGTAGCCTTGGGTCAGTGTATTGACCTCTCGCCTCTTCACGTTTTTCATTAATGAAACGGTGAAAAACGTGGTACCCTCTCCTTAGAATTCCAAGGAGGATTAATGAAATAATACACTTAGCATATAGCATATAGTCCGGTACAGAGTGAGCACTGAAGGTGGGATATTATTTTTATCACTGCTTTGAAATCCAGCCACTGTGGACGTGGGAAAAGCTGAGTTCACTTCTTGGTTCTACTCTTGGGTATCCGGGCACCTCTGAGCCTCCTTCCCTCGGCTATAAATGGGGTTGAGCTAACGTAGTGCTGGTAAATAAAGCAGTCAAATATATCCTCTAAGAGTATTCATGCTCTTTGTAAATATGGCACGTGATAATGATGCAAGCTTATCATTCTCCACTAATTAAAGAGAATTAAGTATGGGGCTGGCAGGAGGAATCGTTTCCTCCTGGGATCCTATAGGTCAGAACCTCTCAACTTTTATGAGTATGTACATCACCTGGGTTGCTGGTTAAACTGCAGATTCTGATTCAGCGGGTCTGGGATGAAGCCTGACACTCTGCTTCTCTAAGGAGCTCTCAGACGGTGCCCACGTAGTGGGTCCCACATTAACTGAGGCATGTGGACGCCTGGCAAAACACCATGAGATTTACCCATCAGATGGGGTCTACATCTTGACCCTTAGGACTGCATCCCCTCTGAATTGAGCGAAATAATATATCCTTGTTCTGGGAACAAAATAGAAGCGCTTGTGCTATAAATTTTATATTTGTGCTTGAAGTATTGGGGATAAACACTGTCAGAAGAGCTAAGATCCCTGGGGTGGAGAGGACCGCCTGTTTGTGCCCTGAGGGGTGCTTAAGCCTTCCCAAGGGAGCCCCCTCAATCTCAATTGTTTCCACCACTCCCACCGGTCCCAAACCACAACACAGCTGAAGAGTGAATGCTGGATGAAGAAAAATGATGGGGAGTTATCGCCACCTACTGGATTAGGAAAGAAAGGTAAGGGTACGCATGGTAAAATACTTCACGGATCCCAGCTCTTTAGTCTAAAAAGGGCCAACCTGTATGGCTGATTCACTTTGTGGTACAGCAGAAACTAACACAACATTGCAAGTCAACTATACTCCAATTTAAAAATTAATAAAAAACAAAGTTGGAAGCAGCGGTGAGGAGCAAAAAAATTTTTTAAAAATCTGAGAAGTGCCAGGAAAAGGAGAGGAATGAGGAATTATAAAACTGGGAAAGACCTTGGGAAACCATAGGTTCAACCCTCTGATCGAGTTCACCCCAGAATATAAACCGTCTAGCTGATGCCATCTCTTTCCTTGGTCTTTTTGCCCGTTCCAGAAAGAATAGCAGGCTTACTATGTGTACCCAGGGACATGATTTGTATTATCTCATTTAATCCTCACAGCAACTCTCATGTTAAAGAGTATTGTTACCACCTTTGCAGGGGAGGAAACAGAAGCTTAGAGAAGTTAAGGAGTTTGTTTAAGATTTGTTTAAGGTCACCAGGCAGGAAGTGCTTGCTCCAAAGACTGAACCTAGCAGGTAGCTAAGAGCAGGCACAGACCAACCAGCTCTCTGCTCTCCTGGCTGTGTGGGCAAAGTGCAGTCACCAAAGTGGGGAGTCAGGATCCCCCTTTCATTCTCTGATCTGCTCTCACATCAACACCAAGCTATATCCTGAACTTTAGTTTTTGGACAGACTCCAAAATTGAGGCTTCTTTGGTCAGCAAGTGACAGAATTGTATCAGGTTGGCAAAAAAGTTCATTCTGATTTTTCCGTAAGATGTTTTGGAAAAACTTGAATAAACTTTTTGTCCAACCCAATACATTCTGCATCTTGGGATGTATCCACTGCACTAGCTTTCTAGGGCTGCTGTAACAAAGTACCACAAATGGAGTGGCTTAAAACAGAACTTTAAAAAAAAACAACAGAACTTTGTTCTCTTATAGTTCTATAGGCTGGAATTATGAAATCAAGGCATCAGCAAGGCCATGCCCCTTCTAAAGGCTCTAGGGAAGGATTCCCCCTTGCCTCGTCCTGGCTCCCAGCATTTGCCAGGAATCCTGGTTTGTAGCCACATCACTCCAGGGTCTGCCTCCATCATCACATGACCATCTTCCTGCGTGTCTCTGTGCCTCTTGTCTTCTTACAAGATTCCCAGTCACACTGGATTAAACCCCTACTGCCCTCTTCCAGTATAACCTCAGCTTAACCAACATCATCTGCAACAACTCTTATTTCCAAATAAGATTATATTCTGGGAAGGACTCGAAGAGGGTGGGGAAGAAGCAGCATTCAACTCAGCGTATATCCACCCTAGTGGCTTTCAGAGTGTCCACTGAAGTTAGGTTCAAATCCTGGCACTACCCCTGACCAGCTGCAATTTGGGACAAGTTAACTAACTTTGTTAAACATGCTTCTTCACCTATAAAATGGGTATGATAATAATTATCTCCATCTCATAGGTTTAATGTGAAGATTAAATAGTTAATACATCAATGGTAATTCTCAGAACTTAGCAGTAGGATGTAACTTGTAGAGCCCCAATTACCTGAGGTTTGAATCCTGCTTTGCTGTTTACTACCACTTCCCTGGTGGCTCAGACGGTAAAGCGTGTGCCTGCAGTGTGGGAGACCCGGGTTCGATCCCTGGGTTGGGAAGATCCCCTGGAGAAGGAAATGGCACCCCACTCCAGTACTCTCACCTGGAAAATTCCATAGACAGAGGAGCCTGGTAGGCTACAGTTCATGGGGTTGCAAAGAGTCGGACACGACTGAGCGACTTCACTTCTTTCTTGCTGTTTACTAGCTGTATAGACCTGGATAGGTTACTTCACAATCTAGGTCACAGGATCCTAATTTGTAAATTGAAAGATGATGGTGATTATATCTACCCATGGGGAGTAGGACAGTTGTGAACATTTAAAGAGTTAGTGCAGAGCCTGGCACATAATAAATGCTCAATAAATGGGGCTTCCCTAGTGACTCGGGCAGTAAAGAATCTGCCTGCAATGCAGGAGATGCGGGTTTGATCCTTGGGTTGGGAAGATCCCCTGGAGAAGGGACTGGCAACCCACTCCAGTATTCTTGCCTGGAGAATTCCAGGGACAGAGGAGCCTAGTGGGCTACAGTGCCTGGTCAGACACGACTGAACGACTAAACAGCAGCAAATGTTACCTAGGATCATCCATCTCAGAGCTCTGTTGAAGGATTAAATGATGAATCCATCAAGGCCACGGGTCTCAGTCCGCTCACTAAACATGCATGATGATGAATTTACACTAGACTGATAAGAGAAAGAGAGAAACAGCTGGAGCCTTGGGCCAGAGCAACTCCATAGGCAGGAAAATTTAAGAAGTCAATATTCTGGGTTCTTCAACTTTAACTTCAAAGTAAGGATTATGAAGGTAGCTGAGCTAAATGAGCCTCCAGACTGTTAACTCCCCAGGGTGATATCTCTGTTGCCTTCCCTCCCACACAAGCCCAAAGGCCCTGCCATCCCTTGCCTCCTGGTCCACCTCTGGGAGTTCCCTCAGGGTTGCTGTGATGAGTGATACAGTTCCTCTAGCTCCTTCCTCCCTTGAGGTCCTTGCCATCAAGCCCACAGTTTCCTTTCCACATTAAAGGTTTGATTCCTCATCTCTGAAGGAGAAATAAAGTACAAAGAACTGGGGGGAGGGTAGAATATTACCTTAACATACTACCTTAAGATGCTATCTTATCCAAGACTTGGATCATGGTCTAGGGCAGTAGTCCCCAACCTTCATGGCACCAGGAACTGGTTTCGTGGAAGCCAATTCTTCCACTGTTCTGGGAGGTGGAGGGAGGATGGTTCAGGCCATAATGTGAGTGATGAGGAGTGAAGGACTTGAGTTCCTCGTCTGCTGCTCACCTCCTACTATTCAGCCCAGTTCCCAAGAGGCCACAGACAGGTAATGGTCCAGCCAGCCTCCCAGGGGTTGGAGACCCCTGTGCTAGATGACGCCTACAAATCTGATGGTCTCTTCCTCTTTCTTTCCTGAAGACGGTGGTCACCAGTGCTCTAACTATCATAGATGCCAAACCTTCCTACCTTCACAGGAATGGCTTCCTGCTGGTGGAGTTTAGGAAGGCTCAAAGTGAATCATCTGCATTCATTCAGTTGAAAGATATTTATCCATCATTTTCCAAGGGCACATGCTGTGTCAGATTCTGTGGGTGCAGCTGTGAACCCTACAACTTCTAGAGCTTTACTGTCCATCAGGGAGCCACTAGTGACGGGGGGATATTTCTACTCAAAGTAATTGAAACCAAATAAAAGTTAAAGTAGATTTCCTCACTTTCACTAGCCACATTTCAAATACTCAAAAGCCACTTGTGGGACTTCCCTGATGGTCCAGCAGCTAAGACTCCATGCTCCCAATGCAGGGGGCCTGGGTTCGATTCCTGGTTAGGGAACTAGATCCCACGTGCTGCAATTAAGACCTTGTGAGCCAAATAAACAAATAAAAGCCACTATGACTCTTGCCCACCACGCTGGGCAGTGGAGGTATAGAACATTGCCATCATGGCAGAGCTATTGGAGGATGCTGGTATACAAAGGGAAAGAGGCACTGAGCAAATCCACCAAAAACAAACAAAAAAAAGGATTAAATAACTGCTGCTCTCAGCATCTCCAGAAAGAGTGGCATCAATCATAAACGGCCCCTGACGCACATAGGAAAAGCTGTGCCCAATTCTCCTCCTGGGTCTCCTTTACCATGGGGGTTCTGAGAGGGAGGGGAAGGGGGCACCATTTCCTGGAAGCCCCTTCCCCACCTGGACTCTGGGCTCTGAGCACACCTCAGATACCTGTGATACTGGCACTGATACAGCTGAGGAAGCAGAAGCTGAGAGAAGTTATACCGAAGGCAAGTTAAGCTGAAGTCTTGCAGAGCCAGGAGTTGAACCTGGATTTGACTCCAAGCCTGGGCTGCCTCCTGGCAGGCTTAAGAGCTCTCTTCCAGGAGGCAGAAGGTGCTGACAGGATCTGCAGGTGGCTCCTGAATCCTAAGGCCCCACTGCATTCAAGTGGACCCATATTCTCATTGTCATCCCTTGGACGGTAAGCGTTCTTGGGATTCACAGCCTCAGTTCAGTTCAGTGCAGTTCAGTCGCTCACTCAGGCCCAGCTGTTTGCGACCCCATGGACTGCAGCACGCCAGGCTTCCCTGTCCATCATCAACTCCTGGAGCTTGCTCAAACCCATGTCCCTTGAGTTGGTGATGCCATCCCACCATCTCATCCTCTGTTGTCCCCTTCTCCTCTTGCCTTCAATCTTTCCCAGCATCAGGGTCTTTTCCAGTGAGTCAGTTCTTTGTATCAGGTGGCCAAAGTATTGGAGCTTCAGCTTCAGCATCAGTCCTTCCAATGAATATTTAGGACTGATTTCCTTTAGGATGGACTGGTTGGATCTCCTTGCAGTCCAAGGGACTCTCAAAAATTCACAGCCTACGTGGATGCACTCCAGCCTGGGTACCACTACTTATTAGCTGTAACTTGGCAATGATTTAGCCTTTCTGTCCCTCAACCTTCTGACTTTAAAAATGAAAAAGAACAATAGTTCTTACCTCATGGGTCTTAAGAGGTTTTCTTTTTATAGGTATAATTGACAAAATTATTAGATATTTAAAATATAAAATGTGATGATTTGTATACATATATAGTGCAAAAGTAAAGCTGCACAACTTACATGTGGGATTTGAGCCCACACGGCAGGACTCGAACTCAGCCTAAACCCACGCTTGGACTTCAACCACAATCTTCTAGCTGGGATCATACCCCTGATCTCAGGACTTTATGAAGCCCAGGTTCTTAATGTCTCATCACAGAAAGTATTCAGTGAGAGACAAAGTGACAGGTAAGGAGTGGATTTATTTAGAGAGATACACACTCCAAAGACAGACTGTGGGCCATCTAAAAGGGTGAGAGGCCCCAAAATATAGAGTGAAGAGTTGTTTTGTTTGTTTATTTTTAAAAAGAATCCTTTATTTACTGAACCTGGGGCAGATTGGATACACATTCAATTTTGCATTTACATCTTTTAGCTCCATTTTGAAGTGTTTACACACACTTGCGCACACAAATTGGCACGCTACAGTTGTTCTAAGGCAAAACACAGTCACCTGAAACTGTTGCAGGTATTTTCACCCAAGGTTGAAGAACTGTTTATCCTGAACATGAAAACTTGCAACAAACTTAAATTAACTATAGAAAACTCATTACTTGTAGTTTTTCCCTTGCAAAGATTCAAAAATCTGTACAAATAACCAATATATCCATCAGTCACAACGTAATCCTGGATCATCCCCACACCAAAACCAGATGCTCCTTGAATTTTAAACCCATCATCAGAGACCCAGAGAAAGTCATTTTGTTTTATACAAAACAAAATAGTGTGAATAGTTTTTATGAGCTGGGTAAGTTCATAGGCTAACAACTGGGAGGATTATTCCAACTATTCTGGGGAAGGGCTGGAGATTCCCAGGGACTGGACCACTGCCCACATTTTTAGTGTTTATGGTTAGCCTCAGAACAGCCGTGGTGCTGGTGGGTGTGTCATTTAGTACCTGCTAATATATTACAATGAGCATCTAATGAGGCTCAATGGTCTACTGGAAGTCGAATCTTCCACCATCTTGGACCAAGTTGGTTCTAACTAGTTTTTGTCATGTCCTGCGGCTCTATCCTTCCTTTAAAGGTTGTGCCCTGCCCCTTTCCATCCTGTTTCAAAAGAATTCCCACCATCCACATTCATCATCTCACGTATTTATCTCTTTGTGTGTGTGTGTGTGTGTGTGAGAGAGAGAGAGGACATTATGAGTTTCAAATGAAGCAAACTTCATGAACCACTTACCACAATGTCTGGCACAAGGCTGGCACTCACTTGTCGTCATTACGGGATGACTGGGGAGACAGGAGAATGGGTAGAGGTTATAAGGGAAAAAACTTGCCACCCCAAAATGTGTCCCTTTGGCTTGAGAATTAATTTAGACTGAAGCAAAGGCTCAGGATGAACTTGTACCTTCTCCCCGTAACTGTTGAAAAGAATTCAGATAAAGGGCCTGTTTCAGGAAAAACTCTTCCCATAGATAGAGTATAATACGAGCCAGGTGTGGTAGTCTGGGGGTAGGTTAGCAAGGCTGCTGGATCAAAGTCCGCTCTGCCTGTGGTTTCTTCACGACCTAGCAAACATTTCTTTACCAAACGTTTGCTCTTGTTCATTTTCCTGTAAATGGCCCTCCTTTCCGTGGCAGTCCTAACCTCTACCCCCTTCTCCTCCTCTTGGGTGACATATAAGCTTCAATTGACTCACTTGTTCTTAGGACCCATATTCTTATGGAACTCCTGCTTGTATGTAATTAAATTTGATTTTCTCCTGTTGACCCGTCTCATGTCAATAGACCAGCCAGATGAACCTAGAAGGAAAAGTGTTATTCCCTCCCTGACAAGCTCAAAAGTGTAAATCGGGTGACCTGGTTTAAATCCTGCTTTGACCCAGCCACTAGCTTTTTTTCCTGGGCAAGTTTTGTATCTTCCTTGGTAAATAAAGGATAACAAAGTCTACCTTAAAGAGTCCTGGTACGGATTCAGTGAGATGATTTCCACTAAGCACTAAGCATAGTAACTTACTAGGCACACAGTACCTTCTCATTAAAACCCGAGCAGGACCCTGTGGGGGAACTCCAGGGCATAAAACTCTTTCCAGGTCTCCCGTTTCTTGTTTGCAGGAAAAAAGCTTTCAAGCACCTAGACCTTCACTGAGTTCTAAAGGGCAGGTTCAAACAGTTACTAATTAGGAGAGTGAGGAAACACAGAAAGAAATAATAGGTAGGATCGAGGGGGGGGCGGGGCTGGTTCCTCTTCAAGGGTTGAACCTAATAATTTGATACTTACCTCTGAGTTCCCCAACAGGATGGTAACTTCAGGCTGAGCGCCCAGACCTCAGACTAGCTGGTGATAGAAATCCCTGGGGCACCACCCTGTTACTTCACCACCAACCCATCAGAGGAGGTTTACAAGCCCTGCAGCCCTCCCCACAAGTTTTGCCTATAAAATCTCCCTGAAACCTATTGGAGAATTCGTGTCTTTTGAGCACGAACCACCTGTTCTCCTTGTATGTTCTCATGCATGCTAAGTTGCTTCAGTTAAATCTGACCCTTGCTATCCCATGGACTATAGCCCGCCAGGCTCCTCTGTCCAAGGGATTCTTCAGGCAAGAACATTGGTGTGGGTTGACATGCCCTCTTCCAGGGGATCTTTCCTACCCAGGGATCAAGCCCATGTCTCTTTACATCTCCTGCATTGGCAGGCAAGTTCTTTATCACTAGCACCACCTGGGAAGCCCTGTCCCCCTTGTAGTAATCCTTGCAATAAACCTTTCACTGCTCCAAACTCCGACATTTCAGTTCGGCCAGATCTGCACTGGGCACGTGAATGTCACTGTTAGCCGTTGGTAAGGCTACTACAGTGCAGAGGGGAGGAAGATGATCACGCCCCTGGCAAACAGGTTTCAGGAATAGAGGATGAGCGCCATCTAGTGGTCTACAACTGAAGGTCGAATACAACAAACAACGCAGCCAAAAGCACCAGAAACGTAATTCAATATTCCCAAGAAAGAAGATCTAGCCTCCTCCTGCCCACTTCTTCATGTCCAGGCTCTAGAGGCTGATGTAGAAGTAGAAGAGGAGGAAAAAAGCAAATCAGACAGGGAGTTTTCTAAAGCCTTCTTGGCTAGCCCTAGTAAACTCCTCAAAACCCATAAACTACTACTATCAGGAAATGTCTTGAAAGCCCTTGAAACATTAGGGATGAAGTTAATGGAGTTCAGAGAAGTTAAGCTTCATCTGAGCTGCCTTTTTCCCCCACCAGGTCATGGTCTTTCTCCTCTCTCCCAGTGTATAACTTGATGCCTGGAAAAGATCATCTCACATCTGAATTCAAGCCCCAATTCTGACCACCACCATCTCTGATCTTCAGGAAAGTCCTTTAATCTCATTAAGCCCCAACATCCCCATCTGTAAAGTGGGCCTGTACTTCCCAGCAGGAGGAGAACCAGCTCAACGTGAGAGAGCTGGACTCACGTCTGAGCGTCAATTTGGCTTTTCTAAAGTACTTCTCTCTTCCACCAGGTGCAACAAGTAATTCCAGCTTTGATGGGCTGTTAAGAAAATAACAGGAATGAAAAATTTTAAACCACCTGGCATCTAGAAGTCATTAAATATACGATAGCTTTCTTCCTTAGTTATTCTGCAGGTTTGTTGTGAGGTTTGACTAGCACAGTGTACGTGAAAGTTTGTTGCATTTTGCCTGGTCCATAGTAGAAGCTCTGTGTTATGGATGCTGTGGGTTGCCACCCAGATACCCTCAAAACCATCAGCGCGGAGTGGTGATAACTGAGAGCTCACAGCTGAGTCTCCCTCTGGAAACTGTTCTAAAGACAGCAGCCTTGACCAAGGTCATATTCCTACCAGGGTAGTTCACACTCAAGGAATGCTCAGTTTGTGGGTTACAGTGTCTTTGAAAGGCCCAACCCAACTGCCTCATGTGAGTCAACTCTGCAGGTTTATTCCAACTTCAGAGCTCCCCGTGGGATGACTGAGGCTTTGCTGCCCATGAATCACACCTTCTTGCCCCTCTGCCCATTTCTGCTTTCTTCACTTCCCAGTGAACTTGCTCCATGCAAACCTTCTCAGAGTCAGCTTCCTGGGGAACTGCCCTGCAACACTTCTTTGGGTTCTTTCTTAGAGGCCCTCAACTCCCTGCCTCGTTCTTCTCCATCTGTAAACTGAGGACCTGAAATAAGCACATTTATCTCTTACTGGTTTCATTGCTGCTGCTGCTAAGTCGCTTCAGTTGTGTCCGACTCTGTGCGACCCCATAGACGGCAGCCCACCAGGCTCCCCCGTCCCTGGGATTCTCCAAGCAAGAACACTGGAGTGAGTTGCCATTTCCTTCTCCAATGCATGAAAGTGAAAAGTGAAAGTGAAGTCGCTCAGTCGTGTCTGACTCTTAGCGACCCCATGGACTGCAGCCCACCAGGCTCCTCCATCCATGGGATTTTCCAGGCAAGAGCACTGGAGTGGGGTGCCATTGCCTTCTCCACTGGACAAGAATAAAGATAACTGGGGCAAAAACGAAAAAAAATGAATACCTCAATCTCACTCTCCTCCCCTTTAAGTTGAGATTATTACTGTGCTTATCTTTCCAGAATTTTTTAGGCAAATCAATGAGATGTGGAAGTGAGAACACTTTGGATAAAAATATAAATAATCTATAAAAATTGAAGGAATTAGGAAATGCTGCAGATTGACTGACAGGTAATAATTATAATAATGACAATTTACTGAACAGTAAGTGCCAGGCACTGTGACACTTTGCATGGTCTGTGTCATTCATTTGTCACAAAAATTGTAAAGGCGAATGCTAATATTACCGTCATTTTATAACTGAGGAAACGGGGGCACAGAGGATCACACGACTTGCCCAAGGTCATGGAGGGACTGAGTGGCTGGGAGGCGGGCTTGATTCTAGAACCAACACCCTTCTCCACAGGTACACAGTCAACTAGAACTGAAATAATAACAGGGCAAGACTCTCTATTTCCTTGATGAGTATGCAGTCATTCTGAGTTTTGAAAACCATTATTTAGAGTTCTAGCAATTCCAGGAGAAATTCCAGGAAATCCGAGACTTCTGGGCAAAATGTGAATGGGTGGGTCAGAAGCCACTGTTTTATGGGGACAGCTGAGCCTCTCTGATGAGATAATGAGACTACCAGGCTAGGAGCCTTCCATTACACCGACTTCACTGCCCACTTACGCAGCGCGAAGTCATCCTGCTCAGACTGCATGGAGCCTGGGGGTCCCTGAGCAGCAGGAGAGGGTGCCCCCCTCCACTCATCGGGAACTTAGGGGTTGGCAGCTTCCACTCCCAGTGAAAGGAACGCTTCCACAACCATTTCTTTCTGGCCTTTCTGGAACCTTTTGATGGGAAGCTAAAAGCACACACCGCTGCCTTTCCACTTTTCCAAGGGCCAGGTCTGAGAAAGGAGGGCATTCCACCCTAGGGAGCCATCCGGAATGAAGTCACTCAGCGGCGCGGTCTCCAGAATGAGGCAACCTGGAGACTATGGCTGGCTGCTTCCGTTATTTACCGCAACAAAGCAAACTGTCCCCAAAACTCACTGGCCCAAAACAGGGCCAGGAGACCGCAGCCCGTGGACCAGTTCAGCTCGCCACCTGTTTCTGGAAACAGAGTTTGTTTGGAAGACAGCCACACCTATTTTGTTTCTGTCTCATCCTATGGCGGCTTTCACACTATAACGGCAGAATTGAGTCACTGTGACAGAAATTGCATGACCCCCCAAAACTAAAATATTTACTATGTGGCCCTTTCCAGAAGAAAAGGTTGATGACCCTGGTTTGACGGCAATTTTCATGTCTCACAATATTGCGGTTTGACTATGCTGGATTCTCCCAAGTTCCCTCGGGCACCCACACTCAGCTGAAGGGTGAACTGGGTGAGGGGTTCAGCTGAGATTGCTGGGATCACTGAGCCTCTGCCTCCGGGGGTCTCCTTCCTCAAGGAGATTAGACCACATGTCCCCACGTGGTGGTGGCAGGAGCCCCAGCACTCAAGTGCTTATCAAGCCTCCACCTGCATCACGCTTGTCGATGTTCCATCAGACAAAGCAAGTCACAAAAGCCAGCCCAGGCTTCAAGCGAAAGGGTATGAATACTGGGAGGGGTGGTTCACTGGGGGCCACCATGGCAACCATGTATCACATTGGCCTTCAATATTTTCTTGGTTGAATAAATAAGTGCAAAAAATCTGGCTGGAAATAGTGTTCACTCACTCACTCATTCAGCAAAGATTTAATGAGCCCCTACTATACGCTGGGCCTGATCTGAATGATTGCGTTTGTCCAAGGATTTATCTGAAAGTGAGTCAGTGATGTATGTTTCACAAAAGCAACATGTGTACTGATTCTCTTGGGGTGAAGACGTATCGTGCTTTGAGGTTTTACCTAATACGTAAGCATTTTAATGTAGTCTAAGAATAATCCATTCAATGCAGATGACACACCTCCCCAAAAGGAACCCAGAGTAGTTGTATCTTTACTGAGTCCAGTTTATGAAATGAAACAACACTTGTGGGAATGAAGCAGAGACCTCTCCATTTGCTACCATGATTTGTAGTCTGGGTGGCACTGATTCTAGTTCTGCTTTAGACATCAAGCTCTTAACAAATATTTATTTTTCCTTATCGTAGTGCTACCTCCAGAGGGAAAGATCCAAGAGCGGAGAGCCAGAGTTCTAGATTCCCATCCTGGCTCTACCAGTACCTCATTTCATGTCAACGTAATGAAGCCAAGATCAATTTTTCACCAGATATGAACGTATTTTGCCAGCATCCTATTTCTCTCTCCTTTAGGGCACAAGGAAAGTTTGCACTGCCCTGCCACGTGCAGTTAAGTCGAGCCATGTAACTTGCTCTGGCCAGCGACACGTGAGAAGGGGCCAAGTGGAAGTGTGAAATCGCCAAGGCTCAACTCTCCTCCTCACTCTGCACTTTTGACAGCACACGTAGATAAAAAATGCAACATGAGTCATCACACTCAGGATGGCTGTCCCAAAAAGTCACCCAAACCTACAAGAAACAGGGCACGCGCAAGAAATCAACCTTTTTTGTTTTAAGCCACTGAGATTTTGGAGATGTTTGTCATGCAGCTTAACAAAACTCAACCTAACAAAAGCAGATTTCTTGGAAACAGCATCGCATTTGTTTGGTAAAGATGTTCTGATGTGTTCTCAGTGCAGAGAAAGCGCATTTCTGACACAGTCAAGGAACAAAAAATGAACTAAGCATCTATGTGTGAGACGGGAAAAGAAAGTTCAGAGAGGGAGATGCAGAAATAAAAGGGAAGGGGAAACCCACAGGACAGTACATATGCCTGCTGATGGGACTCCTCCTCCTCGTGACCTCTCCAAGTCTTCCATAAACTGGACTTTAAACACTTATGAATGTCGAGTAAGAGTGGAAATGTCTTGATCATTTACCAGTATGCTTCTGTTTATTGTTCACTCGTTTGCGGTGGATTTGTGGGTCGTTTTCTTTTTTTTTTTTACATTTTGTTTGTTTTGGTGGAAGCCGGGAAGAGGCTGAATTTCACTTCAGTATTTTTATTTATTTATTTAGGCCACACCACTCGGCCTGCAGGATTTTTGTTCCCTGATCAGGGGTGGAATCCATGCCCCCTGCATTGGAAGTGTGGTGTCTTAACCATTGGACAGCCAGGGAAGTCCCAAGAGACTGCATTTCAAGACACCAGTTAACACAGGAAGGAGCAGAGACAGCCTGCGCCACCACTCACGAGAACGGGAGGCAGAAAGTGCCAGAAAGGAGAACTGCAAGTCCCTGGGGATTCACAGAACTCACAGCACCAGCATATCACAATAGCTAACACATCCAAAGTCACTACCCTGTGCCAGGCAATGGTCAAAGCACTTCATACTATATGCACTTTATATAAGCACTTTATATGAGTTCCTTAAATCCTCATAACATTGCCAGAAAGTTCAGTCTGCTTGTTATCCTCATCTTACAGATGAAGACTCAGGCCTTGAGAAGTTAAGTGTTGGCCATGCACACAGCTCCCCCTGGTGAACCCCTCTCCAAATGGCCAGCTCCCTCTCATCCTTCAGGGCTTAAAGCAAATGCTTCCCTGGTGGCTCAGATGGTAAAGCGTCTGCCTGCAATGCAGGAGACCCGGGTTCGACCCCTGGGCCAGGAAGATCCCCTGGCGAAGGAAAGGGTAACCCACTCCAGAACTCTTGACTGGAAAATTCCATGGATCGAGGAGCCTGGTGGGGTCGCAAAGAGTCGGACATGACAGAGCGACTTCGCTTTCACTTTGTCCTCACAGAGACTTTCCCCAGGTGCTATATCCACCTCCGTCAGCCTCTATCACAACACCTATCACCATACATGGCGAGTTTTTAACATGATTAATCTTTGTATTGTTTTCCTCGGTTAATTTGACAGTAAGCGCCATGACCGCAAGGAGCAGCGCTTGCCCTGTGCACTACTTTATACCTCCAGCCCCTCGTGCGGCCCGAATGAAGCAACATGAGGACCCAGAACTGATCCATCATGAAGGAAATCAGAACGCTTTCAGCCACCAGTCACAAACTGCCTGATTAAATGACATTTTGAAAATACAATGTTTTTTTTTCTTTTCATGTAACCAAAACTACCCAGTATCTTACATAAACTAGAATTTGTATTTTTAGCTATAAATAGGGGGGAAATTCTTTCAGCAAACATACCAAAATGTTAACAGAGTAGGAGACTTATTTCCTTCTTTATGCTTTTCCTTGTTGTTCCAACTTTCTTCAGTGAATATCTATTATGTTCACAATAAAAAATAAACAGGGACTTCCCTGGCAGTCCAGTGGTTAAGACTCGGAGCCTCCAATGAAGGGGGCACAGGTTCGACTCCTGGTTGGGGAAATACGATTCTGTATTAAGTATGGCGCAGCCAAAAGAAAGAAAAGAAAAACAAACATCAAGACTGTTGGTACTTTTTTTGAACATCTCTGCCTTTGAGTTTGTGAATGAATTCTGGGATCAGTCTCTTCCACTGCTTCTCTTTCTCTGGACAAAATTAAGCCAATGCCAACCGCATCACTTTGCACGTGGTAGGCATTTCTTCCTGTTTTGATGAATGAATGGGGAACATGGAGGGAATAAAAAAAAAAGGACAGAATCTTCTCATTCTCCATGAAGGGAAAGCAAATGGAGGGAAGACTTCTCAACTGGCTTCATTTCGTTGCTGCCATGGAGGATGGTGGAAAAGACATCAAGTTTCGGACTCCAAGAGCTCAGGATTTAAAGTCAGATGGATCTGGGTTCAAATCCCACTTCTGTCTTCAATCAGGCTGAGCAACCCTGGGAAATGTACGTAACCTCCTGACATCTCTGATGTGGCCCAGAATTAAGCCTTTTCTTCACAAACCAGAAGGGATAGAGGGAGATTCCCACAAGGGAGAGCAGAGAGAAATCGATCCATATGTTAGCTATCACTTACTTTTAATTAATTTTCACTGGAGTAGAGTTGCTTCACAGTGTGGTGTTAGTTTCTGCTGTACCGGAAAATGAATCAGCCATACATATACATGTATCCCCTCCCTTTTGGCCTTCCTTCCCGATCAGGTCACCACAGTGCACTAAGGAGAGTTCCCTGTGTATACAGTCTGTGCTCATTAGTTATCTGCTGTGTATGTGTCAATCCCAATCTCCAAACTGCCCCCGCCCTCCTTTCCCCTTGGTATCCATAAGTTTATTCTCTACTTTTCTGCTTTCTGCTTTGCCAATAAGATCATCTATACCATTTTTCTAGATTCCACATACATATGTTAATATACCATATTTGTTTTTCTCTTTCTTACTTCACTCTGTGTGACACTCTCTAGGTCCTTCCATTTCTCTACAAATGACTCAATTTCATTCCTTTTGATGGCTGAGTAATATTCCACATACATCCCGTCATGTTGGGGGGGATCTTCTTTATCCATTCCTCTGTCTTTGGATATTTAGGTGGCTTTCATGTCCTGGCTGGGCTTCCCAGGTGGTGCTAGTGGTAAAGAATCCATCTCCCAATGCAGGAGACATGAGAGATGCAGGTTCGATCCCCGGGTTGGGAAGATCCCCTAGAGTAGGAAATGGCAACCTGCTCCAGTATACTTGCCTGAACAGTTCCATGGACAGAGGAGCCCGGCAGGCTATGGTCCATGGGGTTGCCAAGATTCAGACACAACTGAGCACACACACATGTCCTGGCTATTGTAAACAGTGCTGCTGTGATCTTTGAGGTGCACGTATCTTTTTGAATTGTGGTTTTCTCTGGATATATGCCCACTAATGGGATTGCTGGGTCATATGGTAACTCTATTTTTAGTTTTTTAAGGAACCTCTATACTGTTCTCCATAGTGGCTGTAGCAGTTTACACTCCCCTCCACAGTGCATGAGGGCTCCTTAGTAATCACTTTCGTGACTGTCATTACCATTACTATCAGGGGAAAATGCTACATCATCTCAGCTGCTCTCCCTTCCTTTCTGCCTCCCTCCTGCACTCTCCACCCACCAAAACCCTAAAGTTATCCATCAGTACAAGCTGGGAGGGTGCTCCAAAATCACCGCAGATGGTGACTGCAGCCATGAAATTAAAAGACGCTTAGTCCTTGGAAGGAAAGTTATGATCAACCTAGATAGCATATTAAAAATCAGAGATATTACTTTGCCAACAAAGTCCGTCTAGTCAAGGCTATGGTTTTTCCAGTGGTCATGTATGGATGTGGGAGTTGGACTATAAAGAAAGCTGAGCGCTGAAGAATTGATGCTTTTAAACTGTGGTATTGCTTTTGTGCTGTGGTGTTGGAGAAGACTCTTGAGAATCCCTTGGACTGCAAGGAGATCCAACCAGTCCATCCTAAAGGAGATCAGTCCTGAGTGTTCATTGGAAGGACTGATGTTGAAGCTGAAACTCCAATACTTTGGCCACCTGATGTGAAGAGCTGACTCATTTGAAAAGACCCTGATGCTGGGAAAGATTAAAGGCGGGAGGAGAAGGGGATGACAGAGGATGAGATGGATGGATGGCATCACCGACTCACTGGACATGAGTTTGGGTAAACTCCAGGAGTTGGTGATGGACAGGAAGGCCTGGTGTGCTGCAGTCCATGGGGTTGCAAAGAGTCAGACACGATTGAGTGACTGAACTGAACTGAACTGGGAGGGTGGGAGCAGGTCCAGCCTCCGTTGCACTTTTCTCTCTGTTATTTACAAACTCTCAAATGTCCTGATGATCGTGAGCAGACTATATTTATGAAATATTTTGCACTGTATAGAGCACATGCAAAGCTTTTTGAAGAAGATGCCACTCTTCAGAAAAAATGGGCTTTCTTTTGAGAGTCATTCTCAATGATTCCTTTCAGTGCTATGAACTCTCTAGTTAGTCAAGAAATCTAGAGCAAATTTCCAGAGCTTTAAGCACTTTGCAAAATGAAGTGGCTCTACACAAGTAAGGCTTTTTCAAGTGCATGAAATAAGTGGTGCCAGCTGTTAATAACTTGCAAGTGAAGTCACTCAGTCGTGTACGACTCTTTTTGACCCCATGGATTGTAGCCCACCAGGCTCCTTCATCCCTGGGATTCTCCAGGCAAGAATACTGGAGTGGGTTGCCATTTCCTTCTCCGGGAGATCTTCCCGACCCAGGGATTGAACCCAGGTCTCCCACATTGTAGGCAAACGCTTTTACCGTCTGAGCCACAGAGCTTACCGGGGCCCAAATTCCTTCAGATAAGACAAGCTGATCACCCTCAGCGTACTTTTCACTTACACCCTTCATATCTTCATAACACATTGATGTGTAAATTACTCTTTCCTGCAGATAGAAAAGGCGATTGCAGGGGAGTAAAATTTTGAGTGATTAGCAAAGAAGCCTTAACAATAATTGCTGCTATTAACCTCTCTTGGTCTTACTTAGCCTGAGCCTCAGTTGTTTCATCTTAAAAGTGGGGACACCCAGGGGCATGTTACAGAGAAGCACTCAAATCTTGGTAGCCATTATTATCATTATTATTATTATTACTATTGGCTAGTCACTTCGTGATAGGCTCTGGGCAATGTGCTCTCATCTTAACCCCACAACAGGCCTTTGATATGGCACTATTGTTATTCCCATTTTGAGATGGGATTACTGAGGTCTGGAGCAGTTTAGTAACTTGCTCAGAGTCACAGAAATTTAGCTGGTCCCCTCTGCCAGGTTTCCCATCCAGTGCTCTTCTGTCGCCGGGACAGTATTGGTCAACCTCTGGGGCTACTCATTCCACTGGGCAGCAGACAGTGGAGGTGCTGTCCTTAAACAGGTGGCCCACCTGGAGCTTGTTCCAGGAAAACAATTCAGCTTTCCTATGGCTCTTACCCCACCCTTAATTAATGCTTAGGAGCCCGGTCTGGACTATTGGGCTTTGTGATACAAGTCCTCAACCAAAGTTGGCAGGATCAAATCGTTATACTTAAAAAACAATTTTTTTTTTGGCCATGCCATGTGGCTGTGGGATCTAGTTCCCTGACCAAGGATCAAACCTACATCCCCTGCACTGGAAGCTTAGAGTCGTAACCTCCTGGGCTGCCAGGGAAGTCCCTAGTTAAACTTTATTCTAGACATTTCTGCAAGGATGTTTTTGAATTAGATTTACATTTGAATGGGTAAAAGAAGGCAGATTGCCCTCCATAATGTGGATGGGCCTCATCCAATCAGCTGAAGTCTTGAATAGAACAACAACAGAAAAACAATCCTAAAAAATTCTCCAGGGGACTGCCTTCAACTGAAACTGCACTGTCAGCTGTCTCGAGCCCCCACCTGTCAGCTCCCATTTCAGATTGGGACTTGCCAGCCTCCAAATGTATCTATTTTCTGTTGATACTGTTTCTCTGGAGAACCCTGCTTAACAAGCCCATGCAGTCTGAGGGGAAGGGGGTCAGCATCAGGACACAGAGAGGAGGAACCACTATCCTTTGATAAACGGGAGGAAGCAGCACTTTTCCAGGCCATCATCTTGACAATCTATCACTCCCCGGTTCACAGCCAGAATCAGAGCGGACTGGCTCCAAGCATCGGCTCTTAACCCCTCATAGTGGGTTAGACGGCGGTCCCCAAAACGTTACATTCACTTCCTAATCCCTAGGAGCTATGGATATGACCTTATTAGAGAAAACGGTCTTTGAAGATGTAATTAAGGACCTCTAATGAGATCATGCTGGATTTTCTTGTGCTGTGCTTAGTCACTCAGTAATGACTCTTTGAGACCCCCATGGACTGCAGCCCATGAGGTTCTTCTGTCCATGGGGATTCTCCAGGCAAGAATACTGGAGTGAGTTTCCATGTCCTCCTCTAGGGAATCTTCCCAACCCAGGCAGGGATCAAACCCAGGTCTCCCACATTGCAGGCGGATCCTATTACCATCTGAGCCACCAGGGAAGCCCTTGGTGGCCCCTAAATCCCATGATACATGTCCTTACAAGAGACACACGGGAGAGATTTGATAGACAAAAGAAAGTGATGTAAAGACAGAGACAGAGATTAGAATGAGCAACCAGAAGCCCAGGAATGCCAACAGCCACAAGAAACTGGAAGAGACAAGGAATAAAATCCCTGCTAGAGCCTCTGGAGGGACCCTGGTCCTGCAAACACCTTGATTTTAGACTTCTGACTTCTGACCTCCAGAACTAGGAGAGAAAAAATCTCTATTTTAGTCAGCAAGTTTCTGATAATTTGTAATGACAGCACCAGGAAACTAATACACCCCTATTTCCAATAACTGGGATACAATACAGGAAGCAAACTGACATCCACTGAGCAACTTACAGTAACCAAGACCATCCATTCTTGAAATATAAATGAGGAAGATCTTCAAATGGTACAAGGGAAGGAAACCAATGTTGACTGCGTGCTTACTGTGGTCCAGGCACTGTCCTAGGCACTTGGCTCTATTATTTCATTTAATTCTCATAACAAACCTATAAAGCAGGTACCATTAATGAGTATGTGAAGTT
Source organism: Okapia johnstoni (assembly GCA_024291935.2). NCBI lineage: Eukaryota > Metazoa > Chordata > Mammalia > Artiodactyla > Giraffidae > Okapia > Okapia johnstoni. The sequence continues at coordinate 7,309,435 of CM044325.1, read as the reverse complement.
CCCCTAGCAAGATCTAAGTTGGGTTAGGAGGTTAAATATTACTTGATAGAGAACTGCGAGACTCCAGACATGACTTAACCTATCTAAGAAATCAACGCATTAACCAAGAGGTAACCAGGTATATCCATCAGAGCAGACTACCAGAGCAGGGTAGGAACCCCAAAACTCCCACTCACCAGCTGTGTGACCCTGGGCAGGTCTTTAACATCTCTGTGCCTTGGTTTCTCCATCTCTCTACACTGGAATCTGCCTTACATAAGGTCTTTGTGAGTTAAAGCATATAAGGCATGTAGGACCAATCCTGGCAGATAGCAGCCACTCCATAAGGGTTAGCCATTACTGTAACACACATGCTATCAAGCACGTGGTAAACACCCAATGGATATTGAATATTATTATCATCATTAGTTCAATTAAGACGCAGCTCAACCTTAGTCTTTCCCTGTTTCTTCTAGAGAGTCACAATCTTTATTTTGTTAGACTTTTAAAAAGGCCTCCTTAGAAGACAGAAATTGGGTTAAAATAAAAGTTCTCAGAACGTAAGGACTCAGACTGATCCCAAGTACACAGCATACAAAGTAATGGCAGGAGAGGGGTCGTTGCTTTAAGCCTTTCAACACATATTAGGTAGAGAATCAAGCTTAATTTCAAAATTATAACAAAAATAGATTCAAAGATAGTCACAGCACCTGAAATGCCACAATTTACTAGGGCAAAAGCCACTGACTGTTGGGTGGGTGGAGAGAGGAGAGGCAAGGAAAAAAGACAGAATGGTTTTCCTAAAATAAATTGTAAAAGTAAAAGCAAAGTGAAAAATTCCTTCCAAGAAATCCTCAGGATCTTTGACCATACTATAAAAAACTGGGGACAGAAAAGTTTGACTGTTTGCTTATTCCTTAGTTCATTCTTTCATTTATTTAACATTTATTGCACATAAATAAGTAGTTCCAAGTTTTATTATCTAGGGCAGTGTCTTTAAACAACTGCAGTTCAGGCTAGAAAGAACTGAGGGTTACAGAAGAACAATAGAAGGGAAGAAATGTTCACTGCAGATTTCTGGGGAAAGTGCTAAACCAGATGACTGCCCAGGTTGCTTCCAGGCCCCGTAAAGCTAATTCCAGATCATGTCACCAGTCACATATCACAGTATCAGTACATACAATCTGTCTATTGGCTGAGCACACTACGTTGATGTCATCAATGTACTTTTGTAAATCAAATATATTTTACTTGTGCATTTTGTTTATTGTTTCTCTCTACCAGCACGTACGTTTCATGCCTGGTTGTTTGCATCCTTAAACAGTGTCTGGGGACTTCCCTGGTGGTTCAGTGGCTTAAGACTCTGTGCTCCCAAAGCAGAGGGCCCAGGTTCGATCCCTGGTCCGGGAACTAGACCCCACATGCTTCAACTAAGAACTCACATGCCACAACTAAAAAAAGAGAGTGAGAGAGAGAGAAATCCCACACGCCTCCACTAAGACCTGGCACAACCAAATAAATAAATAACTTTTTAATAAAATAAAACAATGCCTGGCTCATAGAAGGTGTTCAATAAATACTTGCTGAGCGATGAAGCAAAACATCCTCTATTCAAGCACTGGGATTGACAAAATGGAATCCTGATGGCCTTTAAGCATCCCCATTGATAGGGTGTGCATCCTAAGTCATTTCAGTCATGTCCAATTCTGTGCGGCCCTATGGACTGTATCTCACCAGACTCCTCTGTCCATGGGATTCTCCAGGCAAGAATACTGAAGTGAGTTGCCAGGCCCTCCTCCAGGGGATCTTCCCAACCCAGGGATCGAACCCACGCCTCTTATGTCTCCTGCATTGGCAGGCAGGTTCTTGACCACTAGTGCCACCTGGGAAGCCCTGTTGATAGAGGGCGCTATAGCAACACGCTCCCACCTCTCCCTCCTCCGGGAACAGTCCCTCCTTCCTCTGAACACGTGTGCCCCCGGCAGCCACGTGTGTGCCCTGCGATCTTACTTTCGTGTTGTTAACTGATGGGCCCAAAGCGGGACACATGACCTAACCTGCGCCAAACCAATTCTCTTTTCTGGGACTTAATTCCACCTTTATAAGCACAGAGAATGACCTGTGAACTCACTCACAGACCCAGTGGCTGGGAGAGACAGAGCTACAAAAATCGGAGAGGAGCTGGACAATGCAGAAAAGCACAGAGAAGGAAGTTCAAAAAATCACCCATTTATCAGACTTCATAGTAATAAAAAGTGGGAAATAACATACCCGTACAAAAGGAAATGGATAAATGAACTATGGTACCTCAATACTAGTCCGTGCTGTCATGGAAAGATTTATAAAACATGTTGCTGAGTAACCAAAGCAAGGCACAGAACAAAATGTGCTGTGTTACTACATATATTGGGTTGGCCAAAAAATTTGTTCCAGTCTTTCATACCATCTTTCCGAAAAACCCGAACGAACTCTTTGACCAACCCAACAGCTGTATGTTTTCTTAAACTACATATTGTGTATAAAGGTCTGTAAGACTATAAACTCTACTGATAGCCATAGTTACCTCTGTGGAAGATAGATGTGATGAAGAACTTTTAGGTTTTATGGAAAATAATTTTATATTATTTGACTATACTAATATGATATTGTATTTCTATGCTAACTTGTTTAAAGGAAAAAAATCATAATGATGAAAAGATCTGGGCTTCCCTGGTGGTGCAGACGGTAAAGAATCTGCCTGCAGCGTAGGAGACCCAGGTCCGATCCTCGGGTCAGGAAGATCCCCTGGAGAAGGGAATGTCAATCCACCTCAGTATTCTGGCCTGGAGAATTCTATGGACAGAGAAGCCTGGTGGGCTACAGTCCTTGGGGTCGCAAAGAGTCGGACAGGACTGAGCGACTCACACTCACTCACTAAGAAGCAGAGTCCACTGGGATCAGAGACAAAGAAACCATTTAGGGAACTGTGGGCATTGCTCAAGTGTGAGGGTATTGGGCCTGAACCACGGCAGAAGGGATGATGAGAAAGAGACACATGCGTGATGGGTTTAGGGTGTAGAGTTGTTGATTGGATGTAGCAGTGAGGAGTGGGGGTGTTTGGGGATGAGTGACACTTTCAGAGTAAAGAGCATGGGCTTTGGAATTCAGCTGCCAAGACTCAAAGCCCAACCCAGCTCTCACCTGCTAAGGGATATTAGGCAAGTTAGTTCACACCCCATCTCTGTCTGCTCATTTGTCAGTGAAGATGAAAATATCATTTCCTAGCTTGCAGAGCTTGTAGGAATTCATTTGTGTAGAATGCTTAGAACTTTGTCATTGCCCTGGATATACGTTGGTTATTATTGGAAGGACCCCTCTTGTTACTGCCATCACAATCACTGCCATCAAAATTATCATCATTAGGGCCAAATGTAGTCCCTGAGCCTAGATGACCAGTTGGAAATAGAGGAAAAAAAATATAATTTGAACTGAAGCAGGACAGAGAGTCAGAGAAGAGTAAGGAAATCAAGAAGGGTCCACAAGACTGATTACTGTGATTAACTAGAGGGCAGCAATGGAGAAAGAAGGGTGAGTGTTGAGGGGAACTGCCTGGCAAGTTAGTTAAGGATTAGGTTTGAAGGAACTTGTATGAGTACGTATATTTTAAAACAGAAAAACACTGGTTGAGTCTTTTATCTTTTTTGAAGTTTATGCTTAAAAAATTAGGTATATAAAATTATAAAGAGACATATATATTATACATGAGCTTCCCAAGGGGGCTCCCTGGTGGCTCAGATGGTAAAGCATCTGCCTGCAATGCAGGAGACCCAGGTTCAATCCCTGGGTCGGGAAGATCCCCTGGAGAAGGAAACGGCAACCCACCGCAATACTCTTGCCTGGAAAATCCCATGGATGGAGGAGCCTGGTAAGCTACAGTCCAAGGGACAAAGAGGTGGAAATGAGTGAGCAACCTCACTTCACTTCCCAAGTAGCGCCAATGGTAAAGAACCTGCCTGCCAATGCAGGAGACATAAAAGATGAGGGTTTGATCCTTGGGTCCAGAAGATCTCCTGGAGGAGGGCATGCCAACCAGCTCCAGTATTCTTGCCTGGAGAATCCCATGGACAGAGGAGCCTGGCGGACTACAGTCCACAGGGTCACAAAGAGTCAGACAGGACTGAGTGACTTAGCATGCATGCACATTATATTATGTGTATATAAAAATTTATTCTTACTGTAGTGAATTAAAGCATTAAGCCAAAGCAACAGTCCCTTTGAAAACACAGCCTCACTTCCTACCCCAGATCACTTCACCATTTTTACACATACACTTAACACTATATTGAATACCTGATGTAGTGGATGTGATCAACATACACCTTTGTTATTGCCTTCCACTATCTCTTTAAAATTTATTAAGGTAGAGAAATCTTGTTCAGACACTAGAGAAAAATTCTGGCAGAGCCGTAACTTTTTTACTTGCTCTTAGTTAAAAGATAGTCCTCAATTCAGAAATTAAAATTTCCATCCCCACACGTGAACACAAACACTAAAGTCGATTTTCAACCTGACCTCTGCTCCAGGTGGAACCTGTTTCCCATCCTACCTTTCTGCTCTTTATTCCCCACCCCATTTGGTTGTTTAGTGGCTAAGTCATGTCCAACTGTTTGCAACCCCATCAACTGTAGCCCGCCAGGCTCATCTGTCTATGGAATTTCCCAGGTGAGAATACTGAGTGGGTTGCCATTTCCTCCTCCAGGGGATCTTGCTGGCCCAGGGATCACACCTGAGTCTATTGTGCCTCTCCTGCATTGGCAGGTGGATTCTTTACCACTGAGCCCCCTGGGAAGTCCAAGATTTCGCTTTCAAAAAACCCTCACCAACTCTTCCTTTCCTACTTCCTAATCTTTTAAAATATCCTTAATCTAAATGAGCAATACAAGGTCCAAGGAACTGTTTTGTAACCATTGCCTGTGTATATTCTGCACAAGTGAATCTGGGTTTGAAATTTATCACCTATTACATAGCTTGACGTTTCAATCTTGACAGTTCAATATGAATACATGTAACTTTGCTTTGTATGCTTTTTGTAATAAAAATGTGATCATTTTATAGCTGTTTTGAAACTTCCTTTTTTTTTTTAGTTTAAACATGTATTTTACAGACTCTTATCAGTAAGTATATATGGTTTCACTTATTATTACCCTCTTGGATATTAAACCCAATCAGGTGGTCCTAACTACTCTGGCAGCAAGCAGAAATAAACAAACCTCCCCAGCAAGCCAAATTTCACTCCTAGACTTGTTTAGCTTGATGGACAAATTTTTTTGTTTTGCTTTTTGGGTTTTTCTGTTTTGTTTTGTTTGAAACTAGAGTCCTTTTTTTTTTTTTTTTAAGGACACCTGAGTGATTATTGCTCAAAAAAAACCCCCCAATTAAAAAAGAATAAAAACAACACTGAATCTATTGCCACAGATTTGTGTTACCTTCCTGAATGCGTTGTATAGTTTATGACTTCCCATAGAAGAGCTTGCACTCTCACTCATCATTCTATTTTTCTCTCTGGCCAACTTGAGATCCTCTAAGGGCAGAAACGCAGTCATCTTTGTATTTCCCTCCAAGCCGCACCAAGAGCTCCTAGCCAGGCACAGTTCAGCTCAGTTCAACTCAGTCGCTCAGTCTTTGCGACCCCATGGACTTCGAAGATGAGCACGCCAGGCTTCCCTGTCCATCACTAACTCCCGGAGCTTACTCAAAGTCACGTCCATCGAGTCAGTGATGCCATCCAACCGTCTCATCCTCTGTCTTCCCCTTCTCCCTCCGCCTTCAATCTTTCCCAGCATCAGGGTCTTTTTCCAGGCAGAAGTCTTCCAAAAAAAAAAAAAAGACGAGCTTCTTTAATCGTCCTTGAGGCGTTTTGCACCTCCCAGCGCTAGAGGGCGACCAAACCCCATACGGCGCGTTGGCCGGTAACCAAGGCCGCTCCCGACGCGCACGTCCTTACGTAGACGTTGGGGGCGGAGCCGCCCTGTGCGCGGTGACTGGCGGCGGCACCGGCGGCAGCGGGAGGCGGGGTAGTGCGGGTCGCGGGCTTGGAGAACTTCAGAGGCGGCGGGGGCGCCGGCGACGACGACGACGAGGACAGCAGGAGCGGGCCCCGGGCTTGTCGTTCACCATGCCGACCGTGGAGGAGCTTTACCGCAACTACGGCATCTTGGCCGATGCCACGGAGCAAGTGGGCCAAGTGAGTAGCCCAGCGGCCTGCGGGCCCGGCGCTCCGCGGCCTCGAAAGCGCTCCGGGCCCTGCGGGGGCTGCTGCTGCGCCCGCCCTCGAGCCCCTGGCCGCCCGGGCTGTTTTCGTCGGGGTGGGCCCCTCCCGGGCGGGCGGACTCGGGCTTCACCAGCCAGAGTGCGGTCCCCGCGCCCCAGGCTCCTCTGCATCCAGTGGTCAGCCTTTTCTCGCCGTTCCCTAATGCAGCTCTTTCAGCACCGCCGCCCCCGGCCCCCGGCTCAGTCTCTTCCCTGGTCCTTGTCCTCCAGGGTCCTTTGAAGTCTTGCTCCTCCTCTTCGGTGGCGTTCAGTCCCTTGGAAGGTTAAATTCAGAGGTCGGAAACGCCTTTCTCGAGGCAAAAATCTGCAGTTAATTTGGGAAAGAGCGCTTGGGAGACAGAAGTTTGTGAAATACCGAAGGGGCTGTTACGTCTAGACTTTAATGAGGGCTTATAATTTCGTTATTTAGTTCATCAGACGAGCGCCTGCCAGGAACCAGGTTCTGCGCCGGGCCCTGGAGGTACGAGAAAGACAGACCCGTGCTCTCCCAGAACACATCTTTAGTGAGGGAGACCAGTGATCAATAAGAAAGTTAGATGCTTCCCTCCCGACCCACCACCACACACACACACACACACACCCTGTGGAAAGTGTGAAGAAACTATAACAGGCCCGTGCGCGGGGGGGAAGGGGGGGTGCAGCTTTAAATAGAGTTGTCTGGCAAGAGTTCCCTGAAGTGTTTGCCCAGACACAACTTCAGCAGTGCTGAATCGGCCGTCCGAGCCGCTGCTGCTTTGTGAGTCTTCAAGTGCTGGAGTCCATTGAACTTGAGTTGATAAAGTGGTAGTGTGTTTTCTTGGTAAAAGAACAAGTCTCTCCCCAGCATAATCTCCATCATTGCTAGAAATCCCATGCTGTTATCTTTTCCGTGCTTAAAACGTCATTTGATTCTCCTGCTTACCCATCCCAAGGAGTAGGAAGATCCCAGAGACTGAGAACATTAGCAAAGCTGTGGCTGTGCCTCTCCCATCCTTTATTTCTGAACATGTGTAATTCAGTTCAGTCGCTTAGTCGTGGCCGACTCATTGCTGCCCCAAGGACTGCAGCAGGCCATGCTTCCCTGTCCATCATCAACTCTCCGAGCTTATTCAGACTCATGTCCATCCAGTCGTTGATGCCATCCAGCCATCTCATCCTCTGTCGTCCCTTTCTCCTCCCGCCTTCAGTCTTTCCCAACATCAGAGTCTTTTCCAGTGAGTCAGTTCTTCACATCAGGTGGCCAAAGTATTGGAGTTTCAACTTCAGCATCAGTCCTCCCAATGAATATTCAGGACTGATTTCCTTTAGGATTGACTGGCTGGATCTCCTTGCAGTCCAAGGGACTGTCAGGGGTCTTCTCCAACACCACAGTTGTCAGTTCTTCTGCACTCAGCTTTCTTTATGGTCCAGCTCTCACATCCATACATGACCACTGGAAAAACCATAGCTTTGACTAGATGGACCTTTGTTGGCAAAGTAATGTCTCTGCTTTTTAAATATGTTGTCTAAGTTGGTCATAGCTTTTCTTCCAAGGAGCAAGTACCTTTTAATTTCGTGGCTGCAGTGATTTTGGAGCCCAAGAAAATAAAGTCTGTCATTGTTTGCCCATCCATTTGCCACAGAGTGATGGGACCAGATGCCATGATCTTAGTTTTTTGAATGTTGAGTTTTAAGCCAGCTTTTTCACTCTCCTCTTTCACTTTCATCAAGGGGCTCTTGAGTTCCTCTTCGCTTTCTGCCATGAGGGTGATGTCCTCTGCATATCTGAGGTTTCTGATATTTCTCCTGGCAATCTTGATTTCAACTTGTGCTTCGTCCATCCCAGCATTTCACATGATATACACTGCATATAGGTTAAATAATCAGGGTGACGATATACAGCCTTGACATACTCCTTTCCCAATTTGGAACCAGTCCATTGTTCCATGTCCAGTTCTAACTGCTGGTTCCTGACCTGTCTCTCAGGAGGCAGGTAAGGTGGTCTGGTATTCCCATCTCTTTCAGAGAAAGAGTAAAGAGATGTATGATTCAGGTTGAACTGTTATGAGCTGAACAAAAAATTTTTTTAATTTTGGGACCATATTTAGCTTAATCTAGAATTGTGACTATACCAGTTTCAAGTATCAGATGATTTTTCTTTCCTATACATTTCCACTTCAGTAGATAATTTTGATGTCAATCGATGAGAAATATTTACTGATAGTCTGTTGTGGATGTTTATAGGGTGTGTGTGTTAAGTCGGCTGTGAAGGGAACATTTTCTGCCCATTGAGGCAGGGTGGGGAGAACTTACATGGTCACTCAGTGTGAGCTTTTGTTGTCCTTGTTCCTCAAGAGAACTAGTAAGTGAAGGTGTTTACGTTTGTTATGACTGAGGTAGGGAAGAGTGTAGCAAATTGTTCTGCCTAAAATTGACTTCATTGCAGAAAGGATGGGGGACAAAAGGTAGAAAAGTGATTCTCAAGTCAGTTATATACATTGCTGTCCCAAAGAGGCGATTCAGGAGTCTTCAGAGAACCTCTGAAACTGTGTACACAGTGCTGTCCCATGCCCCCACCCTCATTTTTTGCCCGACAGTCACCTACTTAGAGTATGTTAGAGAAAATAGAAGCCAAACTGGAGTTTTCCTATTCTGTGAATTTGAGGGTTGTTCACATTTTCCTGTTATGTCATCTTTAGTTATAAATCTACCAGCTTAGGTTGAGAGTTCTTCCTCAAGAGGTCAGTAATGTTTCTCAGAAGAAATCTGCTTTTAATTTAGGAAGAGTGCTTAGGAGAGAAGTTTGTGAAAAACAGGAGGGCCGCCTTTCATGCGGATTAGAATGAGGACCCATGATTTCATTTATTCAGTGTATTTTTTGAGTGCCTATCATGTACCAGACACTGTCGTTGATTTAGTCGCTAAGTCACATCCGACTCTTTTTGACCCTGTGGACTGTAGCCCGCCAGGCTCCTCTGTCCGTCGGATTTCTCAGGCAAGCATACTGGAGTCAGTTGCCATTTCCTTCTCCAGAGGAGCTTCCTGACCCATGGAAGGAACCCACATCTCCTGCTTGGCAGGTGATTCTTTACTGCTGAGCCACCTGGGAAGCCCATTAGACACTCTGCTGGACAGTAAAATTTTAGCATAGTACTTTTAAGTGATGGGACATCAGTACCTTCATGACATTGTAATGTCAAGTGTCAAACAACTAAATAAGATAAAAAGACCTCTGTGTAATCAAGTGTCATGATTTGCTGAGCCTCAGACAGTAAATTCTAGTAGAACTGAAGCTGGGCTAAACCGTAATGCCAACTAATTCTGCTCTATTGTGTAATAATTCTTCCCTTTTAGAGAAAATTCCTAAAACTGCCCACTAAAGAAAAGTGTATTGGGCTTCAAGATACTGCTTATAAATTTTAATTGAAAGCAACAGCCAACTTAACAGAAGGGACACCATTCATGTTTTTTTAAGGAGAGAGAAAAATATTTATATCTTACTGTACCTAAGCCAGATTTTCATGTTACCTTACAAGATTTATAGTAGCGATTTTGAATTTCCTGGCAGGCACCTCTCTGGACTTCCCTGGTGGCTCAGATGGTAGAGAATCCGTCTGCAGTGCAGGAGACCTGGGTTTAATCCTTGGGTTTGGAAGATCCTCTGGAGAAGGGAATGGCTACCCACTCCAGTGTTCCTGCCTGGAAAATTCCACAGACAGAGGATGCAGTCACAAAAAGTCAGACACGACTGAGCGACTAACACACACTTCTCTAGACACTTTTGAAACCATGTTTGAGTTTCTTAGTCTAGAACTTCCTTCTAACTTTATTTTGATTTTCACCCTTTTTTAGAGAGGTGAGTTCCACAGTTGCTCACAGAGCTGCCACTGAGGGGACTGCCCAGGGTTAAATTCTTTAATTTTTTTGTTTCTCTCCTTGACTTGTCCCATGCCCTTCAGTAGAACATTTGAAGAAATAATGTTCATGGAAGGAACAGATACATATATACCACATAACCCTTGTTTTCAAGAATTCACTCTTGAATGAAGAAGGGAACTTTATACACACATACTCAGACATATTTAAACCGTGAACGTGTATGTTCTAAGGAGCAAACTGCAGGTCATAAATTCTAAGTGACGCATTATTTAATATCTCAGAACTTCCAGTCCTTCTGCCATCTTTCCGTAACTCCTGTAATCCGCCTACATATTCAGCCTCCATGTCTCGCACTCGGCCCCTGCTGCCCCTCAGGCAGGTCTCCTTCCTCTGCTGTGTGTTCTTACACCCCACTAACCTCTTTTCCTGGTTCCCAGCAGGCCGCAAAAGAACACACTGGGCCCATCGTTAAATTTTGTCTCAACTTTTTATGAATGTATGTAATTTTAAGATGTAAATATTTAATTTTATGTTACATAGTCAAGAAAAATTTAAGTTAAAGAAAAGAAAAGCCAAACACCTATTACGGAATTTTGGCGGGTTAGACTGAGGTGAGATCTGGCCAGTACAATTCCTAACTCTGATTTCTCTTGTGTCCTCTTACACAGAGTGTATTGGCTCTTAAGAGTAGAATAGTATAAGCTTTACTGACTTATGTTTCGTGAAATAGCATTCCTTCGGTACTTTTTCTCGTATGCTTAAGCTAAAATCAAAGACCAACCAAGTTCATAATCCCTCAAAAATACATAGAAGTGTTAACAGTTTAACACTTGTATTAAATACAAACTAAGTTCAATTGAGTCTAAGGAAGGAAGTAACAGCTTAGTTTATCCATTTTCTTTTTATGTCATACTTGAGAAATTTGTTGAAACTGCATCCTTCTCTAAAATAATGGCTTTACTTTGCACATCACTGGCTACTTATTAGTTGTGATTTCACAGTCATAATTACAAGGTTTTTCTTTTAGAATGTGTCTACTGAATGTGAGTCAAGTTGTAACTTTTTTACTTGAAAATATCTTGGTGATTTCTTTTGAGTTTGCTCTTTTTATTAGATGTTAAAATCACAGATAAATATAGCTTTAGAAATGTATTAAAAATGTTTACAATTAAAGCCTCTTATTAGGATCATAAATCATTTATCTAGCTAAAATACACAACTGTGTTGGAAAAGGAAAATACACAGTGCTGTGTAGTATTTGAAACATTTTATTGTGTCTACACACCTACCTGTTACTGAATCACTGTGATCACTGAAAATACCACTTATATCTTGTTCCTTGTTTGAAAACCAGAAGTAGTAACTACTTGAGGGAGATTTCTGTTCAAAAGTCTTGTCCCTATACTGCACTTGAAAAACAGTTTAAAAAGCTGGCAAAGAAGAATATGATTTTATTTTGCATTTCATAAAAGATGATTAATTGAAGTCTGTTAATAATGTCTGTGAAATTATTTGATAAAACTGATGACTAATAATGGTAGTTTAACGATATTAAAATGTGTTAACGTTCCAAAGGTCTTGCTGTTTAGGATAATACGTTCCAATTTACATGCTTGTGTGAAGCCTGTATTTAGGACTCAAATTACCATTGACACCCCTGGATCTGGCAAGCTTTTCTTTCTCTTCTCTTTTGTTAATTAAGCTCTCAGAATACTAATTTGAAAGATTCCAATTAAAGAAGCTTAGTATTAGGCACAGATCTTGACTTAAAAACCCATCAGAACTATGTTTGGGTTCTGGATCTGCTACTTAACTAAATGTGTGGTTCTGGACAAATTATTTCACTTTTCTGTGCCTTGGTGGTTTTCTCATCTGAAAAATAGGGATATTACTGACACCTAACTCACAGGATTATGGTGAGGCACTCCGCACGAGGCACGAGGCGTTCCACAGCCCCTTGTAGGCTTAGCCCAGGTTGCTGGTGGTCCCCTTTGTTCTATTCCAGACTTTTTTCTTGGTAGGGGGATGGGTTGTTTCAAGCCGGAGCTCTTCATTTACTTTTAGACAGTGAATTTTAGACAGTTCAAAGGTTTTTCTAAGTAAAACTTGAAATTCAAGTTAAAGGAAGTTGGACTGATAACTGCAAAAAGTAAGGATGTCAGACAGCTCTAGACTTTGATTTTATGACATCTACTGAGGGCTTCCCTGGTGGGAAGCCTTTACTTTCAAACAGTAAAGAATCGAACTGCAATGCAGGAGACCTAGGTTGAATTCCTCGGTCAGGAAGTTCCCCTGGAGAAGGGAATGGCAACCCACTCCAGTATTCTTGCCTGGGAAATCCCATAGACAAAGGAGCCTGGAAGTCCTTGGGGTGGCAAAGGGTCAGACATGACTGAGCACCTAACACTTTCACTTTCACACTGAGCAACTAACATTTTCACTTTTCAGAAGCTATGGAGCAAGCTACAGGAGTGTAAAGTGGTACAGAAGTCAGCCATGATTTTTTTTGAACCTTTGCACTAAAAAGTGGGTAATACACTTTTCAAGTAGTAATTCCTAAAGACTGATTTTGTGTCTGCATTTCATGAGGAAGCTATCCTTATACACAGAAATTTCTTTTATTTAGGGGTTGGTATTAATGTTTAAGACAGGAAAAGGAGTTGTCATTAATCTAGTAAATATGCAGATTATATTAAAATCTGTACCGTTCAAAGATCTAATTGTGACCATAGGCTTTTGATACATAAAACACTTTATTTCTGATTATATTTTTTAAAAATAGTGTCCCTTGTTGAGATTCCAATGAACCTAAATAACTGCTTCCTGCCTTTTTTTTTCTTTAAGTCTGTAATCTACTGGATGTTCTTTAGTCATCCACTCACTTATCTAAAGCATTTAGAGGATTGCCTTTTACAGAGTAAATACGATGCTGTGTACATATTTGGTTTAGTAGTGTGATTAAGGTTTTCCAGTAATTAAAAGTTTTCTGTAGTCACAATATGTATTGCTTTGTTTCCCAACTTGATCCATTAATAAAAGTTTGGAGGCAGGTGTGTAGAGGGGACTAGGAACTTGCTGACTCTTCACATTATGAGTATCTGAGGGCAGGTACTTATGAAATTTTTTTTTAAAAGGAAACAAGCTTTGAATGTACTATTTTAATGAAACGTTAAATATGTGACATTGGGCATGTAGAACAAATTACCATTTTCATATCCTAAAACATGAGGCAAAATAAAGCTTCCTAACCTTCCTTTTATTGCTTAATTTCAGGAGTATCTTCTACCTTCTGCAATGTGCTCATTGAAAATAGATCAGTATATCTAAATGTAACACAATTATTTGAGAATTCTGTTTATTCATTCTGTTCAATTGCTCAGTCATGTCCGACTCTTTGCAACCCATGGACTGCAGCACGCCAGGCCTCCCTGTCCATCACCATCTCCCGGAGCTTGCTCAAACTCACTTCCATCCAGTTGGTGATGCCATCCAACCATCTCATCCTCTGTTGTTCCCTTCTCCTCCTGCCTTCAGTCTTTCCCAGCATCAGGGTCTTTTCCAATGAGTCAGTTCTTCACATCAGGTGGCCAAAGTGTTGGAGCTTCAGCTTCAGCATCAGTCCTTACAATGAATGAATATTCAGGACTGATCTCCTTTAGGATTGACTGGATTGACCTCCATGCAGTCCAAGGGACTCTCCAAAGTGTTCTCCAACACCACAGTTCAAAAGCATCAATTCTTCGGTGTTCAGCTTTCTTTTTGGTCCAACTCTCACACCCATACATGACTACTGGAAAAACCATAGCTTTGACTGGATGGACCTTTGTTGGCAAAGTAATGTCTCTGCTTTTTAAATATGCTGTCTAGGTTGGTCATAGCTTTTCTTCCAAGGAGCAAGTGTCTTTTAATTTCATGGCTGCAGTCACCATCTGCAGTGATTTTGGAGACCAAGAAAATCAGGTCTGTCACTGTTTCCACTGTTTCCCCATCTGTTTGCCGTGAAATGATGGGACCAGATGCCATGATCTTAGTTTTCTGAATGTTGAGCTTTAAGCCAACTTTTTCACTCTCCTCTTTCACTTTCATCAGGAGGCTCTTTAGTTCCTCTTTGCTTTCTGCCATAAGGGTGGTGTCATCTGCATATCTGAGGTTATTGATATTTGTCCCAGCAATCTTGATTGCAGCTTGTGCTTCATCCAGCCTGGCATTTCTCATGATGTACTCTGCATATAAGTTAAATAAACAGGGTGACAGTATACAGCCTTGACATACTCCTTTCCCAGTTTGGAGCTGGTCTGTTGTTCCATGTCCAGTTCTAACTATTGCTTCCTGACCTGCCTACAGATTTCTCAGGAGGCAGGTAAGGTGGTCTGGTATTCCCATCTCTTAAAGAATTTTCCAGTTTGTTGCCATCCACACAGTCAAAGGCTTTAGTGTAGTCAGTGAAGCAGAGGTAGATGTTTTTCTGGAATTCTCTTGCATTTTCTATGATCCAACAAATGTTGGCAATTTGATCTCTGGTTCCTCTGCCTTTTCTAAATCCAGCTTGAATATCTGGAATTTCTCGGTTCAGATACTGTTGAAGCCTTGCTTGGAGAATTTTGAGCATTACTTGGCTAGCGTGTGAGATGAGTACAGTTGTGTTTATTCTGTTTATTACAAAATTTTAAAGCATGATACAAGACTAGGAACAGTTAATCACTAAATGAAGACGTGTTAGTACATAACAAACTTGTTTTTTCCACATAAAATTAGAATCATTCTTCTCTCTTTCCCAAATCACAAAGAATAATGTGAAGGGCAAGGAGCAGATAGTAGGAAGGCAGGTGTTAAATTTAAGCAATAAAACTCCAAAAATAAGCCCTATTTCTTAGCCTGTGTGAAATTTTACTAATTTAAAGCAGACTCAAAGAAGTTTGTTTAGCTTCCCATTCTTCAAAATTGTATTTCTTTTCTGCCTTATTCTTTTGTTTCAGCATAAAGAT
Organism: Okapia johnstoni; assembly: GCA_024291935.2. Lineage (NCBI taxonomy): Eukaryota > Metazoa > Chordata > Mammalia > Artiodactyla > Giraffidae > Okapia > Okapia johnstoni. Next base: position 7,294,325 of record CM044325.1, on the reverse strand, counting down.
GCTTATCAAGTGATACTGGATGGTGTCAAAGGTGGTACCAAGGAAAAAAGATTAGCAGCTCAGTTTATTCCGAAATTCTTTAAGCATTTTCCAGAATTGGCTGATTCTGCTATCAATGCGCAGTTAGACCTCTGTGAAGATGAAGATGTATCGGTATGTTTATGGTTGATACTTTCAACAAGTTTTCAGGTGTTGCTTTTGCCATTTGCAGACATTTTCTGCATGTAGCTAATGTAACTGAAGTACCAGTCATTAGTGCACGCTGCCGTCAGGTCCGGTCTGGTGGGACAACGTATACCGGGGCTTGAATCTACACGTGAGAAAATGTATCAGCTCTTTCACCACCTTTCAGTTGTGAAAAATGCATGCAAAATACTTTGTTTTACTTATTTATTACCCATTGTTGAGAACAGTTGTGGCTCATATCTTTTTCATAGATTGTTAGGCATAGTGCATGCGAAATCAGACTAGTTTTAGCTTGTAGTCAGTTTATGCTTTCTTGGATATTTAAAATAATAATAGCATTGCAGCATAAAATATAGTTTCAACACCCGTAAATATTTTTCATAGCAGAAAAATAATTGAACTGTGAAATAATTATATGTGATTACTGGAATAGAAAGGAGTAGTTTTTCCTTGGAACAGAATTAACCATTATCATTTCTGGCTGCTGATACAAGTTCCTAAGAATTTTCAACTATTAGCCCCTGGCTTTTCAAATGAAATTAGTGAATCATCAACCTTTCATGCATAATTTGAATTTTTATATTAAACTATATAAGCCAAGATCCTGTATTTGGAATTAAGTACACAGAATATACAGAGAAGGCAATGGCACCCCACGCCAGTACTCTTGCCTGGAAAATCCCATGGACAGAGGAGCCTGGTAGGCTACAGTCCCTGGGGTCGCTAAGAGTCGGACACGACTGAGCGACTTCACTTTCACTTTTCCCTTTCATGCACTGGAGAAGGAAATGGCAACCCACTCCAGTATTCTTGCCTGGAGAATCCCAGGGACGGCGGAGCCTGGTGGGCTGCCGTCTATGGGGTCGCACAGAGTCAGACACGACTGAGGTGACTTAGCAGCAGCAGCAGCACACAGAATATATCCACAAATTTGAATACTGAAAATCCTAAAGTCGTTACTAGCTATGACATTGGCCACTGTAGCCATTCTTGAGGGATACTGTATGGTGTGCCCATAGGTAGGTAGTAAAAACCCAACAGTTGTATGTAGTCAACATATAAACTGTTTATAATCTCAAGTCTGTCTACTTGAGTCAGATAATTGTATTTAATGTCCCTTTCCACCACATTTTGTTTTAGTATTCTGTGAAGCTTGAATATTAAATTGGAGTAAATTATTTCTAAAACTGCTGAAAATCTGTTTTATATTTTTGTCACTCATATGCCCGTAATTATAGCTTCTCTTGTGCTTTTTGTCCTCTTTAAAGGTTGAGCTTGTTATTTTTATTCATGATAGTATTTGGTTAATTTTTTTATTTGAAATTATGTTCAGATTCGACGGCAAGCAATTAAAGAGCTGCCTCAGTTTGCCACTGGAGAAAATCTCCCCCGAGTGGCAGATATACTAACCCAACTTTTGCAAACAGGTAAGGAATTTTATTATTACCCTTTTATCTAAATGTAATTTTTTTTTCCCCCTGAAGATTTGCCTCTGATAGAAATTTAAATTCTTTTTTTCATTCAGTTAGTTTGAAGCTTAATGACTTATGACTGTCTGATTTCTAGCTTTGTTTTGAATTGTTTGTAAAGGTATAATGACTGGATTCTTCAGGGGATTTTGATGCCTCATGATTTGTCACCCCCCTAATTTCCTGTAGTTTCTTAAGTGTACCATCTTAAACCTTAACATGAGAGCTTTCCAGGTACACTAGGTCAGGGTCCTACCCTTACAGGAAAGATGTATTTTCTTGGTACCTAAGACAAATGCTTAGTTTATGTCTCCTCTCAGTGTAATCTGTGACAAACTGTCGAGTCTTCAGTTTGAAAATGAAGCAGATTATACACTGTACCTCTTTCTCTCTATCCAGATGACTCTGCAGAATTTAACTTAGTGAACAACGCCCTCTTAAGTATATTTAAGATGGATGCAAAAGGTAAGGCCACTTCTTGTTTTGAATTGTGTTTGATGTCCTAAAAAATTGCAGAGTTTGGCATTTCTCATTAAGGGTGAAGTCTGGAATTCACCCAGACATCTGTTTCATAAAAATTCTAAGTGTTCTCAGAAAAAAAAAAAGCAGCTTAGCTCAAAATGTTGAGTCAAGATGACTCAAAAAACCAGCAGAAATAATTATAAAAACAGACCAAACTTTTCCCGTAGAAATATGTTGGGAAAACTCTGTTTCCCACTTAAAAGAATTCATCCAAAAATACCTGGGTTTATTTACTATTAATAATGATAGAAAAGGAATGTCATGCTCAAGCCGATTCTGAATCCATGAACAAAGTGTATGATCACTCTTATGATTGAGACTGTAGAAATTTTGGACTGGTTTAACCAGTATCAGTGATATTCATGATATATATTAATTCACTTGAAAAGAAATGCTGTAACTCAAATTTACTTGAAGGATCCTATATAGAATTGACTTCCTGCATGCAACTATTTTGTTTTACAGGGACTTTAGGTGGCTTGTTCAGCCAAATACTTCAAGGAGAGGACATTGTTAGAGAACGAGCAATTAAATTCCTTTCTACAAAACTTAAGACTTTACCAGATGAAGTCTTAACAAAGGAAGTAGAGGAACTTATACTAACTGAATCCAAAAAGGTAAGCTTCTGTTATCTTTTAGTGAACTTCTCTAATGCACAGAAACATAGTTGATTTTAGCACTATTCACCAGTGCTATACGTAGCTTGTTTATAAGATCATATATCCCATAAGAACCATTGTAGAACTTCAAGATTTTCTTATGTTGTATTTTGCACTTTGGTCACTTATAATGGCAAGTGGAGAAGACAAAAGGAGAAGGGGGCGGTAGAGGATGAGATGGTTGGACGGCATCTCCGGTTCAATGGACATGAACTTGGGCGAGCTCCGAGAGATGGTGAGGGACATGGAGGCCTGGCATGCTGCAGTCCATGTGGTCTCAAAGAGTCAGACATGACTTAGTGACTGAACAACAACAGCAACACTTGTAATGATGAATCATTGTGTTAATTTAAAGGGTTTGATCACATATAAGTCCTTTGTGGTATTATCCTCAAAATGTATGCATTCATCAGGTCTCTGAATGAATCATTTCCTTCAGAAAATTTTACTTATTTCCCACCTGTCTCCCTGATTTTAGGATATTCACCTATAGGATTCTGAATCATTTCAAAATGGAAATGAAATCACCTTGAAATGACCTGTTGTTTCATACTGTCCCATGACACTATAAGCTCAGGAGACCATGCTTATTTGTCTGTGCTCCCAGCACTAGCAGTTACGGTCGCTAAGATTTGAAAGGTGTGCCACGATTAACTTTACATTCATACAGCACCAAAGTTTGGGAATAATTTGTTTGTTCAGGAAAAATCAGCGTTTCCTCTAATGGTACCACTCACTTGCTTATTGGTAAGATATCTTCAGTGAGAGAGAAAGGAGCCGCGTATTTCACTTTTGTGTCTGGTGGGATACGTCATGATTGCTTGCTCCTTTGGTCAGTGAACAGAAAGGTTTAGACCCACCAATACGGAGGACTGAAAATTTGCATGGTCTCCTGTTTTGTTTGGGCTTCCCTTGTGGCTCAGCTGGTTAAAAATCCACCTACAATGTGGGAGACCTGAGTTCAATCCCTGGGTTGGGAAGATCCCCTGGAGAAGGGAAAGGGTACCCACTTCAGTATTCTGGCCTGGAGAATTCCATGGACTATAGATAGTCCATGGGGTCGCAAAGAATCGGACAGGACCGAGCGACTCTCAGTTTCTGGGCTTCCCTGTGTCTCAGCTGGTAAAGAATCCACCTGCAATGCAGGACACCTGGGTTCTATCCCTGGGTTGGGAAGATCCCCTGGAGAAGGGAAAGGCTACCCACTCCAGTATTCTAGCCTGGAGAATTCCACAGACTATAACGTCCATGGAGTGGCAAAGAGTCGGACACGACTGAGCAACATTCACTTTCACTTTTCCTGTTTTGTATGTAATTATCACATTAATGTGATTGAGGCTGCTTATAAATATAAGGAGGAGAAGGCAATGGCACCCCACTCCAGTACTCTTGCCTGGAGGATCCCATGGACAGTGGAGCCTGGTAGGGTGCAGTCCATGGGGTCGCTAAGAGTTGGACACAACTGAGCAACTTCACTTGCACTTTTCCCTTTCATGTACTGGAGAAGGAAATGGCAACCCACTCCAGTGTTCTTGCCTGGAGAATCCCAGGGACGGCGGAGCCTGGTGGGCTGCCATCTATGGGGTCGCACAGAGTCGGACACCACTGAAGCAACTTAGCAGCAGCAGCAGCATAAATATAAGGAACTGAATCTGATTTAACAGTTTATTGCCAGATTTTCTCGATCTTTTTTTTTTTTTTTTTTTTGCTATCAGCCCCTGAAGAGCCTTTTTAGATATTTTAGATTTAGATAGTATCCTTAGCTACTTTCCCATGAAAATTTTAACACCACAGATATACTGTATGTCTGTTTATGTACTGTATGTACATCTGTGCTTTAGATGTAAAAAAGAGTAAAATTTCTCAAGAACCAAGTGTTGTTCCCTTGGAAACAATATAGTGCACCACTGAGAGTGCATGGCTTATTCTGAACTAAGTCGACTGAAGCTTGAAGTTGTTTTCTCTTCAGTGTTTCAGAAATGTGAGCAGCAAACTGACTTCTGCGAAGCTAATTTGCTATGCAGTTTCAATATTGCTGTTTCTTTTCCATTCAAGTGATAAAAGATACCAATGACTATTCTGAATGGTCTCTTTCCAGGTGCTAGAAGATGTGACTGGTGAAGAATTTGTCCTGTTCATGAAGATACTGTCTGGGTTAAAAAGCTTACAGACAGTGAGTGGAAGGCAGCAGCTGGTAGAGCTGGTGGCTGAGCAGGCTGACCTGGAACAAACCTTCAATCCCTCGGATCCTGACTGTGTGGACAGGCTTTTACAGTGCACTCGGCAGGCGGTGCCCCTCTTCTCTGTGAGCTCTTTGTTTTATGTAGCTAGTATTTTGATTACTCTGTTGGTTTTTAATTGTGTAGATATACACTTGACCATTCTCCTCAAAGCTCTGCATAAAAGTATTAACACAGTGGAGCAATCATTTGTTTTATGGAGGCCTAGGTGAAGAGCCCAAAGCGGCAAGAAATTTCTTTTAAAGTCTTGCCTAGAGACTTTGGGTAAGTTTTGAGAATTTTATGTCCTACTTTGTAGTGTTCACTGAGTCTTTAAAACAGTTTAGTAACCTGACTTCTTTTTGTTAAATTTTCTAGATTGTTATTATAGGTAAGTTTGCTGTTTTCTCTCTGGCTTTGTGCCTCCTCTGGCACTGAATCTTTTGAGATGTATGTAGCAAAGTTTAAAAAACACAATTTGAAGGAGCTATCCTTTTGGGGAAATGTATAGTCTAAAATTCAACAATGAAGTTTCCCACACAATTTGACCTTAGAATCGAAGAGTTCGAAGATATTAAAAGTCCCATGCTCCAGATTACTTTGCAGCTAAGTATATGCTGTCTGTTGAGGTTATTTCTGAGATGCTCTGGGATATATTCTCCCATTGTATTTTAGCTGTAGTACTTGATGCTTTGATACTGAGCATTTGTTGATTGACATTCACCTATTATATTTGAGAGAATATGTATTTATTTTTTTGACAATTCAGTATTCTTTGGATTTTTACAGAAAAATGTTCATTCCACAAGATTTGTGACTTATTTCTGTGAGCAAGTTCTCCCTAACCTCAGTTCCTTGACTACCCCAGTGGAAGGTCTTGATATACAGTTGGAGGTAAGAGAAAATTTCTGGCTTTAGCACTGAAAAGGCATTGCCATATTTCAGCCTAAATGTAGACCACTAACTTGATCTGATTGCTAAGAGATTTAAGGCCTGGTGGTGGCTAGCTAATAACCTGTCCCAGGATTAATTACATGGGAATGCTTTATGGACTCATTGACAGTTTGCTGCAGTGGGAAAGCAGTGCCTGTAGTTTTCATTATAGTCATTCTCTACCTTTGTGGCCTTAATGCTTTTAAATACATTGGTCAGTCATGACAGTTCCTATCTCTGTAACTGATAGAGCCAGGTTTAAATAGATAACACAAAATGTCGTTTATCCCTTCCTTTCTCCCCAATTTAACCTTATTCCTCTCTGAATCTCCAGAATCTAATGTAGAGCCTGATTCTCAAAAGCACCTGATAATGTTTGTTTAGTTGAACTGAAATATGGAAATGTGCCATTTCCCTCATAGGTCTTTAGGAGAGAGAAGAATTTCATTGTGCACTTAAACTGTGGTTTGCTTCACATGTCCTGGGTTTGACTTATCAGACTGGAATTGAGTAAAGCAGAGATGAACCTCAAGAACAGTGGCAGTTACTGATACTTTGAATTAGTATCCAGAGACTGGATTTGATAGCAGAGGAGGCCCAGCCTAAATGTTAAAAGTGAAGAGTTCTTACTCATCGTCTCTTCCTTGTACATTATTGTCCTGGAGCAGAAAGTGTCACGTGTGTTGCTTTCCTTACTTATTCTCACGGGTGTATTGAGAGTCATGAGATCAGGGTTTTAGGGTCTGCACTGCCTCTCACATATATCGTGACTTTGCCAAGTTACATTGTCTCTCCGACCTTCAGTTTCCTCAAAGTAAAATAGCTGCATCTCTAGTTTTTTTTTTCAGTTCAAACATTATGATTCTGTAAAAGCCTAATTGAAAAATAAGCAATCTTAAATAGTTATCTAGAATATTATTTTACAGTCCTTGCTCCTTCAAAGAAAAGAATGCTAATAACAGTGAATTGTGTGTTTTAGGTATTAAAACTCTTGGCCGAAATGAGTTCATTTTGCGGTGACATGGAAAAGCTAGAAACAAATTTAAGGAAACTATTTGACAAGTTATTGGTAAGAATTTTTTTCTTTCCTTATGGCATAGTCAGTATAGCGTCCCAAAGTTTAGTAGTATAGTATTTACAGATTATGGAGAGCCAGATTTTGAAGCGACAGGTAATAAGCCTAATGAGTGTTCTTAGCTGCTCAGACCACATATTGTCTACTTTTTTTAAAAAGTCTGTTTTAATCTTTGGCATTTCTTCTCTTGTTGATGCTTTAGACAAAATATAATACAAGATTTATATAGTAAGTTTTTCTGCTGTTTTTTCATCAAAATATTGTAAATGTTTGTTCCAGAGCACCATCGCGGTTCCTGCCCAGGGCCAAATAGCTTTAACAACCTAGAAGTAAAGTCATTAAGTCATAATTGTTTTTTATTTTGTGGCTTACAATTTAGATGTCATATCCAAAAAATCATTATTACCATGACCCACGTCGAGGAGCTTTATTCCTATGTTTTCTTCTAGGAATTTCATAAGAGACATATATCTTATATTCTTACTTGTTTTTCTCTATCTGACAGACTTTGCTTAGTATAATAATCTCTAGGTCCATCCGTGTTGCTGCAGATGGCACTATGTCACTAATTTTTATGGCCGAGTAGTACTGCAGTGTGTGTGTGTGTACACATGGATGCACACCTATCTGTTTACCTGTTGATGGACACTGGGTCGCTTCCATGTCTTGGCTGTTGTAAATAGTGCTATCAACATTGGGGTGCCTGTATCTTTCTGAATTAGTATTCTCTGGATATTTGCCCAGGAGTAGAATTGTGGGATCAGATGGTAACTCTTTTTTTCAGTTTTTTAAGAAACTGTTTTTAAGAATACTGGATTTTTTTAAGAATACTGTTTTAGGAGCATCAGCTTTTGTTGCCAAACCTGGATTGAATCCTGACTCTTCATCTTGTTTTTTACCTAAGTTCTCAGAGCTTCAGTTCCTTCATCTGCCTAGTGCTGGGTTGGCTACTTTTGTCATCAGTAGTAGCAGCAACAGCTATACTATAGGTTAATATGGAATGTTGACAGGTTGGGTCATTGATCCAAAATGTAAAAGGGATATCTTATGTAAATTTCTGATGTTGGTAGTTTTTAATGTTTCATGTCTTAAAAGTGTGTCTTGTAATTACTTGAGTATATGTTTTACAATTAGAGTGTCTAGAGCAGATCTCATATATCTCTTGTATTTTCATCTCTTAGGAGTACATGCCTCTCCCTCCAGAAGAAGCAGAAAACGGGGAGAACGCTGGTAATGAAGAACCCAAGCTGCAGTTCAGTTATGTGGAATGTTTGTTGTATAGCTTTCACCAGTTGGGCCGAAAACTTCCAGATTTCTTAACAGCCAAGCTGAATGCAGAAAAGCTCAAAGATTTCAAAATCAGGTGATATATGATTGAAGTGCCCCAATCCTTGATAAAGGTGAAAGCTATCTTGAAGCTGCCTTGGTTTTGTTTTCATTTTGCAAGAGCTTTTTCCTCACCCTTTCTTACTACAATGCAAAAGAATGCAAGATCCATAAAACAGGAATGTATACAAAGATACAACTGTGGTGGCATGACAAATGCATGGCAGAAGATGGCCTTTTACAAAAATGGACTCTGGCTCTCCTCACTTGCTTTAGGATATTGGGCGGGTTCTCTGACCTAACACCTCAAATTGTCCTCAGCTGTTCAATTTATAGATAATAGCACCTGCCTTATAGAGTTGTGAGAATCAAATTGTTCTCAACTGTTAAATTTATAGATACTAGTACCTACCTTATGGAGTTGAGAGAATTAAATGACAGTAATGAAAAGCTTTAAGCACATGCCTGGCATATACTGGCTGTTTGGTCAACTATGCTGCTACTGCTGCTAAGTCGCTTCAGTCGTGTCCGACTCTGTGTGACCGCATAGACAGCAGCCCACCAGGTTCCACCGTCCGTGAGATTCTCCAGGCAAGAACACTGGAGTGGGTTGCTGTTTCTATAGCTGCTCTTAATATCTTATAGGGTTTTTATTATCTTATAGTGTGGCTGGAGGAGCAGCACTGGAGAAATCAATTTGTTTTTCAGGAAGATACTTTGTATTAAATTATTCAGTTAACAAATTCTCATCTTAAGCTACTGTATCATCTGTTATTGTCCTCTATGCTTTGGTAAGGCAGAGGTTTATTACTTGGTGAAACATTTGACCAGAAGCAAACATCTTACGAAATTACTCTGAAAGTGGAAAAAAAAAACAGTGATGCCACAGTGTTAAGCAGAATTCCTAGAAGGCAGCAGGCTGGAGTTATGGTAGCACTTTTCCACACATACTACCTGGAAACAAATTAGAAAAAAAGATAACTCAACATCCTTTGCAAAATTTACAATTTTGTTTTATTTTTAAACTGGACCCTAAGGTGCAAATGGGTCAGACACGGTCCCTTGTTAGCAGATAAACACAGAGAGATTAAGTGACTTGTGTTTGTCACGTGAGCTTCATCTGACTAGCTGAAGAGAAGAATCCAGGCCACCTAATTCTAACCCATGGTTCTGGGTTGTTTCTAAATTAAGTTAACCTTGCAGGTTAACGTAACAAGCTTTCTTAACCCAGTTCTAGAAGTGTTTCCATTGCCAGGTTGAGTGTGGCTCTCTTCTCATTTTTGACAAAAACTGCTTTAATTTTACTTGTGTATCTCTTATGATCATACATTGATAATTAAAGTCCCCCTCAAAATTTATTCTTTATTGGTAAAGGCTGTAGTTTTCTTTGAATCTAAAAACAGTTGAAGTGATGATTTGTTAATTAATAAATACTTCTTCATTTAGGCTGCAGTACTTTGCACGGGGCCTGCAGGTTTATATCAGACAACTTCGCTTGGCTCTCCAAGGTAAAACAGGCGAGGCCTTAAAAACAGATGAGGTAAGAATACTGGGTTATATCTCGTTAGGAAATTTTTATAATAGCCACCATTCATTACAAATTCAGACTGAATTCATATATTGAAGTGTACCATTCGACTTTATTTGAACTGATGATGTAAGTCTAAAAGTTGAAGATAACAGTGTTAGAAGACAGCATATTTAGCTATATGCTAAGTTATATAGGAAACTTCTACCATTGTTGAAATGTCTTGAATGTTTCCAATGTTTGTGAACAGTGTTTGTTACTAAACTTTGATATATACTGATCTTTCACTGGGGTCTCATTAGCAACACATTTTATTTAAATATTTGATTAGCGATTGTGACATTTTTAAATTTTATCTTTTTGAAACCCAAACATTAGTTTACATTAAAACTAAAAGTATTAAACTACTAATTCTGTAGCAAACTATACCTTGTGTTTATGTTGGGATCCATGGTTTTCCCTGATCTCATCTATTTTGATCAGTCTTCATCCTACTTCATCCTAGTCCTAATGAAATATTTTAAGTTTCATTGTGTCTTTCTGTAACATAAACTGATTTCTTTTAAAACAACTGATATGTGCCAATGACCTGTCCCTTATTTGTTTTTCAAGTGAATTGTAGCTAACAGTTAATGTTCTAACCTGTTGAGAGCGAAGATAAAGATTATTTGCTGTCTTTGCCATCTCTGCATTTGTTAATAATCAAGAAATAGGCATAAGCGTTATCTGTAGATATAAGCCAATGAATTTCCTAACTGTAGAAATGATTCTGAAAAAGAAGTGGAATTCAAGTTTTATATGGGAAAATAATATATTATAAAAGTTACTGGCATTTTAATTTAATGTTGTTTTCCTTTTACAGAACAAGATTAAAGTCGTTGCATTGAAAATAACAAATAATATTAATGTTTTAATCAAGGTAATTCTTCCTTTCTTACTCAGCTATCCCAATTTGCTAGAAAGTTAGTGCAAGGGATATGTCTGTAATGGTCTAGTGAAGGAGAAATGCCATTATGTTCCATACATTTGGCCTTTTAAAGCTTTATGCCTTTTATAATACCAACTGACATTTTTCTAGCTATTATAATTCCTTGTTTTATTTATTTAAACGTTATTGCAGAAGATAGGTCAAGCAAAGGGAGGCATGCACAGTTCTGACCAACAGCATTGGAGCAGATACATTAGACTCAGAAATTTCACTGACTTAAGTTCTTGTAGTTTGAATGCTATTGGTTCCTTTTGAATGACCAGTAAAACCCTGCTTCCCTTACACTAAGAATGGGCAGTCTTTCGTGGTGCGTGACATGTTGCCCCATGCTCTTTCCTATTAATTTGTCTAAGTAATAAGGTGAGTTTTCTATACTGTAGGCTAAGGTGTATCTTACCATTAAGCCATAAATACGCTTCAATTCTGTTTACCCTCCTCAAGTATCTGTTAGCCTAAACAAAAACTAATAACCTGAAAGAACAAAAGAGGAATCACAACAAAGAACCCATCATTTGATATCATAAGTTAATGGTATTGTCACAAGTTAATAGTATTGTAGCCAGGTGGGAGAAAGAAATATTTGTGACAAGTATAGTACAAAGCCTGACATAACAAAATCAGGGCTAGTGGTATGTCTTAAAAGTAGTCTGGTAAAAATCCCAAGGAACACTTACTTTTTATCAGAAGAGAAAGGGAAGCTTTTCAGAGAAAACAGTGAGACACTGAGGGATGAATTATCAGTGCTGAGAGGAAAAGGGAAAGGGCATTAAGAGGGAAGAAAACTGACTCATACCTCGAAGAAAATTTTTATAATAGGTGCCATTTATTTCAAATCTTAAATATAAATCATAGTTTGAAATGGTGAATTAATACATTAAAATGTGAGATTCTACTTTATTTGAATTGATAACCATAAATAAAAGTTCAAGATACACTATAATGTTTAGAATAGTTTAAGCAAATACTGACTGTGAAAGAAACTCAGTTTACTTTTATCAGATTTTACCTATATATAAAAATTAGGGTAAAATGATAAATATAAATTCATCACAGTTTTGAGGGTATAATGAGGGTTAGATTATTTCACTTCTGAATTATTTCAGTATTTAAATTTAGCAAATATTTGCATTACCATATATTGATAATTTAGTATATAAATAATGTGGGTTTTTTTCATTAGTGGTAATATATAGATATTTGAGGGGAAGAAAAACATGATTACCCCAACTGTTAGTTTTGTTCCAGTATTGACCCACTTAAAAATCTGCAATAGCAAATGCAGATTGCACCATTATATTTTCCTTAAAGCACATTAGTGACTGCATCTGTGCAAAAGAAACCACTTGGAGATTTGATTGAAGTTGATAAAGATTGATATTTTGTCCTGTAACCTGAAATGACATTTGAAAAGAGTTAACTGCAGTTTCTTAAGTGATGTGCACAAAATAACATTAATTAGGTAATATATGTCATTTGTAAACAAAATTGTCCATGTTTACTTTTCTCTCTCAGTTTTTTCCCTAGGTTATTATTTTAGTCACGAGCACAAAAGCAAATGGGATAAGTTACTTTCCTTTCCTAAAATTAAAAGATGTGTCTTCCTGTTTCCTATCTTTACTACCACTTCCCACACCAAATACATTAGAAATCTCTAATTTTGTTTCTTCAGGATCTCTTCCATATTCCTCCTTCTTATAAGAGCACAGTAACATTATCCTGGAAGCCTGTACAGAAGGTTGAACTTGGGTAAGAAACATATTTAAAAGGGATTAAAGTGTTCTAATATTTGATTTATAAATATGAAAGGTCTGAATTCAGACTATTACATTTCCTGTACAAAATGGTACATTATTAAATGATTCTTAATAACATGTTAAAATACAGCTATTAGAAGTATGGCTTAAATAGAAAATCTAATCTAGTATTTATAAAATAAACTGGTGGAATCACAACTCTGAAATTTTCAAACCATTGTTTGTATTGCTGTGGCATAAGAAGACTTTTCTGATAAGTTCTATGAAATGAGTCACTTGTGTATAATCTGTGAAGCTACATATTTCAGATTGTTTTAAAGCCCTGTAAATGCCCTTCTGACAATGTCTGCATAACTGAAGCAGAGTTAATTTGATGACATCAGATGTTATTTCCTTTTTTCTGATGTGACTATCATCTTTAGGATGTCTTTTGTAACTAATATAATAAATATATTGCTAGCCTCTGATATAAAGGAATTTTTTTCATTGCTGTTCTTCGTACTGTTATAGGCAAAAGAGAGCCAGTGAAGATACAACTTCAGGTTCACCTCCCAAGAAATCTTCAGCAGGACCAAAAAGGGATGCCAGGCAGATTTATAATCCTCCTAGTGGGAAATATAGCAGCAATCTGAGCAACTTTAATTATGGTGAGCGTTTCCGTTTGGGTACAAGAAATATGAGAGATTAGGCAGAAATTGTGTTGTACTTGATTTTAATTAATAATTGAAGAGTATCGTAGTTCTTTCAGGTTACTTTTTTTGAGTTAGCTTGGCGAACTTGAACTGCTGGGAAAACAACTTATCCTTTTCCTTTCTAACTCACCCTTGTGGGCTCACCGAGCAGAGCATGTAACACTAAGAACCTGAAAAATACGCCTGTTGTATTCAGAGATGCCAACAGGAAAAAAAAAAAAAAAGGAAGGAAGATGACATGAACCATCCACTCCTGATTTTCCCTGTTTTAGCTTCAAAGCAAGAAATTTTGTCCATTCTCCCTCAGGAACAGATATAGCCTGTGGCAGATGTGGTATTAATGATTCTTCTTGGACCTCGTCAGCCTACTGCTTGTCCTCCCATTTTCTGTACTACTTCAGAAGCAGAAGTCCTGGAAGGTAGAGTCAGATGTTAAAGCATCGTCTGGCAAAGAAGATGTGTCCTCTTGCAGTCTCCTTCACTGCCCAGAGTGCAGTCTTCCTGTCAACTTCCCGCTAGTCCAGTCTCTCCCAGGGCTGTTGAATCAGAAGTGAAGTTTGTCTCATTGGCTTATAAAGAAGAATGGACATAAATATCACTGACTCAGGTCCTTAATCTTGCTTAAGAAGACAAAGTTTAATATCCAGAACCAAACATGCTTGTGATTGGTCTTGATTACCAATCAGAATTAATTCTGCAGTAATTATTCCCCAAAAAAGTACATTCTGAAGCATATACTGCCTATAATTGTTTCCAGGATGAGGTGATTTGACGTTAAGTAAATGCCTTCTATGATAGCAAAATTCCTTCAATATCCAAGCAAAAAGATTATGAAAAGGCAATTTCAGATTGTGAAATGAACCCTTAAACTCCAATCAGACTCTTTGAGAACTCTTTTACTGATATAATAATAGGTAAATGTGCCTCTCTTGGCTTCTTATCTGAAAAATAGGGATAGCAGAGAGCTTAAAAACTTCAAAAAATATTTATGATAGCATTTTATAAATGGAAAAGATTCTGTTACTCCATTGCACTAAATATTGTCTGTCCTCTGTCACTTGTATGATTTAATGTGGTATTTATCAAAACCTTTCTTAACATCAGCTGTTTTCTCAGATACCATCTTCATTTGATTTAGATGAATGTAATCAACTATGGCAATACATAGAGAATTGTATTTATTTTCACTTAGGCTAGTCAATTACTGTGAATTTCCATGAGTATTCTGCCCTGTGACATTCATTGCCTGCCTTAGAATCAGATGATGTAATGCGTGTGGAAAAGAGATGTGAAAAATGCAAAGCCTTAGGTTGTACGTGATTTTTTTAATTATCAAAGTGGGGTGTGGTGGGAAGCAGTTTTACTGAAGACAAAAATCAGGGAATTTCCTGGTCATCCTGTGGTTAGAACTTCGACCTCACACTGAGGGCCTGGGGTTCAATCCCTGGTCAGGGAACTAAGATCCCATAAGCCACACAGCAAGGCCAAGGAAAAAATCCAGGAGTCACTTACAACTTTAGTTGTTCCTTAGTCAGCGAAGTAACAGAACGACAAACATGCCTGTTAACTGTCTTTTGTGTCTGGTATTCCTGTACTTTAATATTCCTACAGAAGCAACCTTGTAATTGGAGTGCTTGTCATAAATTGAATTACAAAGCAAACTAAACTCTGATTGTTCTTATTGGAAAGTAGGAACAAAATTTCTGCAGTATTTTTATTTGGGGGAGTTGAGATGTGTCAGGTTGTAAGTAGTCTCATAGAAACAGTTTGAAGAGTTTTCTTGGATTTCTTTCACCCATTTCTTTCACCCATTCAGTATTACAGATGAAAATTAGTTGACCTATCTACCTCAGATTTGTCTACCTTTTTAATGTCCTTTCCTTAGGGAACTGACAGTGGGTTAGGAGGAAAGAGAAACAGTGTTGGATTTTTTTTCCTGGGATGTCAGTGTTGCCTCAGGACAGAGGGAAAAAAATGTTTTGTGTTGAGTCTTTAATACTTAGACTTTATTACCCATATTTAATCATTGAAATTCTACTTTTCTGTGTCAGCCAAACTCAATTTTACTATATCACTGTCTTACTACAGTGAACAAGTCTACTGCAAAGAAAATAGATTGTGCCAGTGTCATGGCCTAAACTAGTTCTATGCAGAGAAGGAGCCAGAACTTGTAATTCGTCTTTGAGTCTATGTAGGTATAGTTAGACTTTTTTCCTTATCACAGTTGCTCACTTTACTAACCAATGTCTCTATTATTTGCTTTATCAAAAGGTGTTTGTTCCCATAACTTAGTTCAGCTTCCTGGTGCATTTTCAATCAACGTATTTGCACATACCCATGTTTAGTTTTCCTTCCTGTAGGACAGAGTTCCCTGGTAACCCACAAGTACTAATTCTATATTTTGTGATTTGTATCCTTCAACTTTTACCTTTTTTGAATATTAAAATAATATTTTAAAGTATAATTTTAACTAGTTGCTGCTGCTGCTAAGTTGCTTCAGTCGTGTCTGACTCTGTGCGACCCTATAAATGGCAGCCCACCAGGCTCCCCCGTCCCTGGGATTCTCCAGGCAAGAACACTGGAGTGGGTTGCCATTTCCTTCTCCAATGCATGAAAGGAAAAGTGAAAGTGAAGTCGCTGAGTCGTGTAGTCGCTCAGTTGTGTCCGACTCTTAGTGACCCCATGGACTGCAGCCCACCAGGCTCCTCCGTCCATGGGATTTTCCAGGCAAGAGTACTGGAGTGGGTTGCCATTGCCTTCTCCATTAACTAGTAGCAGTATTAGTTTAAGCTTGAAACCATTAAAAAGATTAAAGTGATTTTTTTAATGTGATAGCTCATGATGGTTTCATTTAAATAGTTGGCATACCAGTCAGTTTAGAAAAATGTATCATGACATGAGAGGTGACTTTGAATCAGATTCCATTCTGTTGACAGGTGAATGTTGGTTAAGCTAGGGAAAGGTCTAGTTAGTTTTCTAACTCAGTTTCTGGAGGGAAAAAAATAAAACATCACCGAAAAACAGTAACATATTTCTAGCCATAATGGCAAAAAATGGATTGCATTACTGACTGGATAGGAATTTTTCAAGCCTCCAACATTATGGATCAAAAATGGCAACACCAGATTCTTTTTATTGCTCCTAACAAGATTCCTGCAATGAGGGAGTTTGAAAGTTCCAATGAGGAGCTTGGATCTCTGGAATTAGAAGTTTGAGACTTACTCATTTGTGTATGATGAAAGGTCCAGCCTTGCTGATAACGTCAATCAGTTTTCTTCACTGGAAAGACTCCTTTGAGGAATATTTCTCTGGACCTGTAAAACAGACTGACGAGTAAATCAAGGACTCATTCTACCATATGATCCAAGTGACGTGATTTTTCAGCAAGAGATATGCTTAATTTACATCAGTAACCCAAACTCTGTAATATATACATACAACCTGTTTGGCAGCACTCTGAGCAGCTCATACATAGCTGAAAAAGCAGTGAGAAAAGCTGTCAGAGTTTGTAACATTCTTTTTCAGTGTGGTGACCCAAACAGATTACCTTTTCATTGCATTTGAAAGGTACATTTTTCATTCTAGCCTAACTTTTCGGAATTGATCGCTGGTAGTTTATGATATTTTACATATATGACACTAACTTTTGAAGGCCTATAGCTTTAATCCATATTAAATATAGAAACGTTTATAGTTTCATTAGTTATCTTTGTGATAGGCACCAAAATAAAGAACTAAATGTAGTTATCATTGTTACCTTGAAATATCTTTAATGGGATACATTTAATTGAGGACATATTATGAATATATTTGGTACCTTGAGATAATGCGCTTTGGCCTATATGATGCCCTGGTTTTATGTAAAGATTTGAATGTGTAGATGTACTCGCAGAATACTATGCTGTTTTTATAGAGCCTACTGCTACATTCAGAGCTTCCAGCTCCGTTTCTTCTGTGTGTGCTGTCCCACGAAGTCCTGAACAAGACCTAAACCCTTGTTCGCTTTTTCGTAGAGCAGAGAGGAGCCTTCAGGGGAAGTAGAGGTGGCCGAGGTTGGGGAGCACGAGGAAATCGTAGTCGGGGAAGACTCTACTGAATGAGAAGTCACATTTCTTCAGCATTGTCATGAGCTTAATATACTTAATTCTACTACTCATTGGATTGCCGGGGGTGTCCCTTTAAAAAGACTGCTGCCTTCAGCTAAAAACTTACTGTTCTTTATACCTTTGTATGTATGATCTACTTTTGTAACAAACCATGGTTGTGTCCAAGGTAAAAACCACAGCGATATTTTTGGATGCTTTGTCTGCAATCTTGACTTGTTTTTGCAATATCGTCATTATTCAGACTTCACATTGTGACTCTTTTAAACATCTTGATAATTTGTTATTGAGAGCTATTCAGATCTAAACTGTAATAAAATTCAGTCCATTTCTGATAACTGGTAAAGATCATCAGTGCTGAAAGGTTCCTGACTTTCCTGTCCCCTCTGCCTCCCCCGCGCCAACATATGGAGAAGAGTAATGGGTCAGACTTAACATTTATTTTCATGGTTATTTAATAAAGCTACTAGGCAATGGTACAGTATTCCTGCGTGTCAGAAAAACAAAGATACTTAATCAGCTTTCTTAAAACGTAGCCATGACATGACATTTTTAGGAAGAAGTGAGTTGCTTTGCACTGCTTACTTAACTCTTCTCCATATGTTGTGATGTAAACTTTTGAATATGGGATCTTACTATTTGCATAGAAATGTGTATGTATAATATACATACATACATGAGCATATATCTGTGTGTGTGTGTGTATATATATATATATGCATGCTGTGAAACTTGACTATACAACATAAGTCATTTTTTTTTTTTTAATTCCAGGAACGGGTAGTCTTTGACACGGGATTATCCTCTTGAGGCTGAATCCTTTATTAACTTGTTATTTAGGTTTTCCTCCCAGTAGTGAGGGTTTTTGAGTCAGTTGCACTTACATGATTATTATTATTTAAAACTAAAAAATAAACAAAGGCTGCATTTTCAAAGATAAATTTGAGATCCCTGTTGGAGAAATACAGTCAAAATACTGAATCTGATGTACATACAGGTTTCTGCAGGATGAAATAGAGTTTAGAATTTGGGGATTTGATAACTGGGGCAGCCCAGGAAAAGTGACTTGGTAATATGATGTACCAAGAAGGAAGGGATGCTCTCTCAGTTTGCTTTTGCCACTTTCAAGATTTTAACTTCTCAGGTTATTAATCAAAATTATTCTATAAGTTAGTCAATAGAATCTTTAGGTTAAAACAACAGATGGGGGGTTTGTGGAGTGTTTAGTTGTCATGGGCATTTTTAGTAGCATAGGCCCTTTGCTCTGCATTTGAATGTTTCATATATTTTTGTTCCACAATTAATCTTCCCTCCCCAGGTTTGTTATTAAAATCTAATGCCTGAGTGACATTTTCTAGTAGTTTGACCTATTTTTTTGAGGACTAGTTTGTGATTCCAATGCAGGTGTCTTTATTACTGTTACCGCTATATTGGGGGAATAGACAAAAAAATAAAAAACCCTTTGTTAGAATTACTGCACATGTTTCTGGAGAAAATGCTTTTTGAAGACTAGAATGATACAAGTGAGCAAAAGAAGTTGGTCAGCTTGACTATGGAGTGGTGGCAATAATCTCTAAACATTCCAAAAGACTACGAGCTGAACTTAAGCTCCCTTGGAATCTGAACAGATACATGAACATGGAATTGCCATTTGACAACTGTGACCAGGTAGTCTGGACCTTAGAGTCAGATCAGCCAGTGGCCTAAAGCCATTTCAAGTACAGAAGCTGTTTTGGGACTACATTTATATAAATTTGAACATTAAGTATAATTTTTCCTCTTTTTCTTTTTAATTGTAAACTCAGAGCTAAAAGGTGACTTTACTTTCTAAAGTTTGATATTAAGTTGACTGTGTTCCTTCCCTTACCACCTCATTGTTCCCCTTCCCTTTCCTAAAGCAATAGTACACGAAAAACTTCATGCCATGGATTTTTTTCTTTTGCAAGACACCTGTTTATCACTTTGTTCAAATGTAAATGTTCCCTTATGCTTTTGAAATAAATTTCCTTTTGTAATTTTGTTTTGTGTCTTGTGTTATCATTACGGTATCTTCAGTTTCTTGGATATTCATTAACATTTCTTGCTTCTCATGTGCCAAGTAGTGTGTCAGACCATGAAAATACAAAGATGGACAAAATACTGCTCTTCATTCAAAGAACTCAGTATTGCCAGTTATCTTTAATCTTCAGCCTTTTGGATTTATTTTTAGAAGCTAATAACCTTCTGAAAAAAGAATTGGGTTGTTTCTATCAAAGCAAAACATCAGATACTTGACAGATCATAATGGAATAATTTCTTCCCTCAGTATGTAAAGCAACTTCTTGATTTGACTACTAGCCTTTATTAAAAAGATTCCCTTTATTAAAAAGATTTTCCAGCCTTTATTAAAAAGCACCAAGGAGGGATCAGTACAAGCTACCTAAATTCGCTTAGTGATCACATCCATTCCTATGGCTCTAATACCATCTACGTGCTGAGGACTGCCAAATGTCTACGTCCATCTTTTCTTGCGTGGAGTTTCATGATAGCCTCCTGATTAATTTCCAAGCTATTACACTTGACTCTAAGGCTTGTTGTAAACACGGCAGCAAAGAAACATCCACTCTTCTACTTGAAGATGTTCCATGACTCCTTCCTTATTTTAGAATAAAAATCAAAAATTTCTGACCTCAGCTGCTACTCTTACCCTCCACCACTCTGTCCAGCTAGCTTCATGCAGGCTAGGCAAAGACACACTCCTACCTTGCAATCTGCACTAGCTGTTCCTTCTAGTCATATATCAGCCTAACTCCACCGCTTCAACTCCTCAAAGGTCATCTTCTCAAGGAATCCTGTTTAATACCACAATGCCCCCTTTCTTCCCTGCCAAGACTCCAGAATCCACTTACCTACTCTATGTGCTCTGGAGCATTTGCCAACTTCTAACAGTAATTATATAATTTAAAATACATTATAAATATACTGTATTTTTAGTGTCTCCCCCTGGTAAAATATAATGTAGCTAGAACGCCACAAAGGTTAGGGTTTTTGCATTTTGTTAACTGATAATTGAAAGCATTTAAAACAATGTTTGGTACATAGTAAGCATTCAGTAAGTAGTAACTCGAAGGCAGTGTTTTATGCTGAGGATATAGTGGTGAACAAGATAGGCAACCTCTCATGGAGTTTACCTCCTGTTATGCAGAGCCTGATAAGCTGATTTCAGAGAGAAGCGTCATGAGGACGCTGAAGCATTTAAGGTGAATGTCTCTTAAGAGCTAGCATAGAAATGGTTAGAAAACGTTTGTGGAATTCATTTGAGCTGAGTCCTAGATGATGATTTGGAGCCAGCCTAGTGGAGATTTCAAGGAAAGGCATCTGAAATAGAGGCAGTAAAACATGCAGAACACCTGGCCTTAAGAATACCAGTGCTTAGCTTCATAATCCCAGAATTCCTAAACTCCTCATCTGTGGTGAACTACTTTCAGTAACTCAAGGGGCTCTTTCTGATACTGCGCAGGCACCTCTGTCTGGAAAATGTTTGTTCCCTGATTCTCTCTCCTACACTCACCAGGCTAACATTCCTTTTTCAGGCAGACTAGATTTCACTCCCCATGGGAAGCCTTTCTGCCCAAGCTGGGTACAGGACCACCCGTGTCCTCCCTCAGCTCGCTATCCATCCTCCCCGTTTTCTGTTCTGATGTGTAGAAAACAGCAAGGGGAATTTAATTTGAGCAAGTGTGACGGAAGCTAAAACTTAGACAAACGAAATCTATTGAAATCCTAAGAAACTAGATTTATTCCTAGTTGTACGTTTAAAACTAATATAGCCACAAATAAAATCAAGTAAAATTCTGGTCATCATAGATGATAATAGAAACAAGATGAGACAAAGCCAAGATAGACTACTACATACAGTCCCAATTTGTGTTCATCAAGAAATAACGTTAAGTAGAATTGGAACCAAGAAAAGCAAATAAAAAACGAGGGAATGGTATTTCTAGAAGAAAAAACTAAAACTTAGTATGCTATAGTGATGGATAAGATCAAAAGGCACAAACTCACTAAACGGTTTGAACAGAATTAACTTGAATTTAATCATGTGCTTAGTCGCTCAGTCGTATCTGACTCTTCAACCCCATGAACTATATAGCCCGCCAGGCTCCTCTGTCCATGGGGATTCTCCAGGCAAGAATACTGGAGTGGGTTGCTATGTCCTTCTCCAGGGGATCTTCCCAACCCAGGGATTGAACCCAGGTCTCTCTCATTGAAGGCGGATTCTTTACCAGCTGAGCCACCAGGGAAGCCTAAGAATACTGGAGTGGGTAGTCTATCCCTTGTCCAGGGGGCATTCCCAACCCAGGAATCGAACCTGGGTCTCCTGCATTGCAGGCGGGTTCTTTACCAGCTGAGCTACCAGGGAAGCTCAGATTCAATCATAAAGTCAGGACACTGAAAGTTGGGTGTATGTGAGGGGGTAAAAACTGGGGGTGGGGGGTGGATATGACCTTTAGTTATTTAGAGACTAAACAGTCACAATACAATTACTCCACAGAAACTGTCATTTCCAAATGTAGTAACAGCTGAGAGGATTTGGATAAATTAATGGCTGGTAAGTCTGTATCAAGAAAATTCTTTATTTTAAATTGTAGTTGACTTACAATGTTGTGCCTATCTCTGCTTTGCTCATATATATATATATGTATATACACTCTTTTTTTATGTATTTTCCATTATGGTTTACCATGGGATATTGAGTATAGTTCTCTGTGCTATATATTAGGACCTTATTGTTTATCCATGCTAAATGTAATAGTTTGCATCTTCCAATCCCCAAACTCCCAGTCCTTCCCTCTCCCTCCCTGCCACCCCTCTGGCAACTACAAGTCTGTTCTCTTTGTCTCTGAGTCTGTTTCTGTTTTGCATATAAGTTCTTTTGTGCCATATTTTAGATTCCATATGTAAGTAATATTGTATGGTATTTGTCTTTCTCCTACTGACAACTACACTTAGTATGATAATCTCTAGTTGCATCCATGTTGCTGCAAATGGCATTGTTTTGTTCTTTTTGTGGCTGAGTAGTATTCCACTGTATATATATATACCACATCTTCTTTATCCATTCATATGTTGATGGACGTTTAGGTTGCTTCCATGTTTTGGCTATTTTGAACAGCGCTGACATGGGGTGGGGAGGCATGTATCTTTTTGAATTATAGTTTTGTCCAGGTGTATTCCCAGGAGTGGGATTGCTGGATCATATCATTTAAAAAATTCTGTTTTTAGTTATCTGAGGAACCCCATACTGTTTTCCCTAGTGGCTGTACCAACTTATATTCCCACCAACAGTGTAGGAGGGTTCCCTTTTCTCCATACCCTCTCCAGCATTTGTTATTTGTAGGCATTTTAATGACAGCCATTCTGTTGGTGTGAGGTGGTACCCCACTGAAGTTTTGATTTGCATTTCTCTGATCATTAGTGATGCAGAGCATCTTTTCACATGCCTACTAGCCATCCATGTGTCTTCTTCAGAGAAATGTCAGTTAAGGTCTTCTGCCCATTTTTTGATTGGGTTGTTTGTTTTTTTGTTGTTGAGTTGTATGTGTTGTTTAAATATTTTGGAGATTAAGCCCTTGTCTGTCCCATCATTGTCACATCATTTGCAAATATTTTCTCCTATTCCATACACTGTCTTTTTGGCATTTGGGGGTTTTTTGTGCAATTTTTTATGTTTGCATCAGGAAAATTCTTTTGAGGCTGACCATCACGATATGCTCAGAGCAGCCCTGGTGTCACTGTGAGTTAGAATCCGGGGCTGATTTGACACTTGGTCTCATCCAAAGTAGTCCTCGTGCTTCAGACTCCCTGACAAACTACTGACAAACTATTTCTAAATGAAATTACTGTATTTCATAATTTCTAATGAAATTACTACTTAGGTATCCTCTGTCTCCCTCTTGAAAATCCTCTCCACTTTGCATACAGCTGTTGGGAGATATACCTATATAGCCCTTCCTCTGTGACTAGCTTCCCTTCCGAGTACAGAGATTCACCCTTTCAACCCCTACCAATTAAAAATCATGAAAGGAATTAACTACACGTAGTAGGCTGCCAATAATTCCTTCTATTCCTAACCAAACATGCTGCTTCACTTATCAAGATGAGTCTATTTCCATTTCTCCTCAAATCTGGGCTAGCCTTGTTACCTTCTCTGATCAACAGAATGCAGAAGTGACCCTTTGCCAGTTCTGGGCCTGGCCCTCAAGGAGCTTCTACTCTCACTCTTTGGGAGCCTTGAGCCACCATGTAAGAAACCTCTGTAACTTCTGGGACTGAGAGACAGAGGCCCGGACAACCCTAGCCATTTCAGTTATTCCAGGTGAGCACTAGACATGAGTGGAGGCCTTTGGGAACATTCCAGTCCCAGCCGAGGTCCCAGCTGAATGCAGCCTTATGAGTGACCCCCAACTAACAGCAGGAGGAGCAAAACCACCAGCTGAGTCCAGCCAAAAACTATGAAATATAATAAATCATGGTCTAAAGCTTAAAATTTACGCCACAAAGATTTACGTTGGTTCACCATGAAGCAAAAGATAATCAGCAGAATTTAAACCAGAGTGTTATAATAACTCTCTCAGGAATATTTATATCTTAAGTATTTTCTCTAAGAAATAAAAAAGTCAGATCCTTTGCAACATTCAGATCAAGTGGCCCCAGGGAGGACATGAATAATCCAGCAAGATCATTTTACCATTGTCCAAGTCTCAGCTTTAAAAAGTCTATAATTTATGATAGTGATAAAGGGCATATTTGCTAAAATATTTTATGTTGAAAGGCCAAATTACATGCAGTTATGAGCTTTCCTATCATTTGTTCAACTAAGAACTGAATCGCAATTTAGAGATTATTAGCAATTTTGATAACTACCATCTTATATTTCCAAAGGTTTTATCTAACCATAAAGAACAAATATGTACTTAAAATGGAAGAAGAAATACCAGGTCTTAGAATAAAAAGAAAAGTAACAAGTGATCTGGGCTTCCTAGGTGGCACTGGTAAAGAATCCACCTGCCAATGCAGGAGACATACAAGAGGAAGGTTCAGTCCCTGGGTTGGGAAGATCCCCTGGAGGAAGGCATGACAACCCACTCTAGTATTCTTGCCTAGAGAGTCCCACGGACAGGAGAGCCTGGAGGGCTACAGTGCGTGGGGTCCCAAGAGCTGGAAACAACTGGAGCAGCTGAGCACACACACGAGTGATCTATTTGGATGTCAGAAATTGGCAGCAACAGTCTTATTTGGGTTAGAATTTTTCATTGTTTTATTCACATAAAAGGGGAAGGCTACCTTTTGGGAGAATAAAAATGAAATAAACTAACCACTTAAGCATCAAGCTTTATGGAAGATAAAAATACATTTCCTATACTGCCCTCAGATACTTCCAGTCTAGCTGGTTGAAGGAAGAACTACTCAAGAGTTTAGTTGTTCAAAATGTACAAAGTAATATCATAAAGAAAGCTGATATTGTCATATTAGTGTTACAGAATTCAGAGGAAGCAAATAGCAGTTGACAGATTTTTTTCTACAATCCAGGATTTAAACTGTACCTTAAATTATATATATATATATATATATATTTTTTTTTTTTTAAAGAACAAGAAAAGATGCTTTTTGCTCACCTTATTCCTAAAGGCAGGAAATAAGTTGAGCAAAAGCACTTCTAAGGGTTACTGTGACACTCAAAACATAGTTCAGTAAGACCAGAGGAGTGGGACTTGGCAGTCAGAACCTGCGACAGGCAGAATTCTAAGATGACTCCCCAGTGATCCTTGGTGTAGTTGTTGTTGAGTCACTAAATTGTGTCCGACTCTTTGCAACCCTATGGACTGTAGCCCACCAGGCTTCTCTGTCCACATGGGATTCTCCAGGCAAGAATACTGGAATCAGGGTAGTCCGCTTGGCCCACAGGTTGGTTCACTAGAAGGAAGTGCTTCTCAAACTTTTATGTACATACCAGTCATGTGGGGTTCATGTTAAAGGGTAAAACCTGCTGGGGACGTAGGGAAGAGCCAAGAATGTGCTTTTTTAATAAGCTCCCAGGTGATGCCAATGCTGCCAGTCTCCAGATCTACAACTATGATGTTCAGTAAGGTGGCCACTAGACACGTGTGGCTATTAAGCTCCTGAAATCTGGCCAGTCCGAATTTAGATGAGCTGATAGGTGTCATTCAGAAAACTAAGATCATGGCATCTGGTCCAATCACTTCATGGCAAACAGATGGGGAAACAGAGGAAACAGTGGCTGACTTTATTTTGGGGGGGCTCCAAAATCACTGCAGATGGTGATTGCAGCCATGAAATTAAAAGACGCTTGCTCCTTGGAAGGAAAGTTATGACCAACTTAGATAGCATATTAAAAAGCAGAGACATTACTTTGCCAACAAAGGTCCATCTAGTCAAGGCTGTGGTTTTTCCAGAAGTCATGTATGGATGTGAGAGTTGGACAGTAAAGTAAGCCGAGCACTGAAGAATTGATGGTTTGGAACTGTAGTGTTGGAGAAGACTCTTGAGAGTCCCTTGGAGGGCAAGGAGATCCAACCAGTCCATCCTAAAGGAGATCAGTCCTGGGTGTTCATTGGAAGGACTGATGTTGAAGCTGAAGCTCCAATACTTTGGCCACCTGATGTGAAGAGCTGACTCATTTGAAAAGAACCTGATGCTGGGAAAGACTGAAGGCAGGAGGAGAAGGGGATGACAGAGGGTGAGATGGCTGGATGGCATCACCGACTCGATGGACATGAGTCTGGGTAAACTCCGGGAGGTGATGATGGACAGGGAGGCCTGGCGTGCTGCAGTCCATGGGGTCGCAAAGAGTCGGACACGACTGAGCGACTGAACTGATAGGTGTAAAATACATACCGATTTCGAAGACATGGTACAAAGATAAATACTTAAGTAGTGTCTATAGATTTCCAACGAACGAATAATATACTGCATATACTTGGTTAAATAAGATGTTGGTTATCTCAATCTTTTTTTTAATTATGTTGTGGCTCACGGCTCGTGTTGTTTTTACGTTTCCACTGGACAGCGCTGTCCTAGACTAACAATCCTGCCAATTGTGAAGCTCCCCCTATTGTGAAATTTTCAGAATAAAAGAGAACCTATCCCTTCCCTTAGGTGTTTCGAAAGCATACCTTTTATTTCCCACTCGAAACAAATAAAAATAATTTTTTAAAAAAATAATAATACATATATGCTCTGAGTCCTCTCATTTCTGCTGAGGCTCCAACTGGAACACTACTTTTCTCTCCTTCTGGTTCCCACGCTACAAGATCGTATCGCGCACGAGAAAACAATAACAAAAAGAGCGGTCTCCGACCTGAAGCCAAACCGGGAGAGCGCCTGAGGCAGCGCTTCCGCGTCGCCCAAACAGAGGCGGATGAAGCCGCTTGTCAGCCGGCGGCACCCTCTCGGCTCCTCCTCCTCTAGCGTCGACCTCCCCAAGATGGCGAACGGCGGGGGCCCACTTCCGCTTCCGGTGCAAGTCGCCGGGCCGGGGGGGCAAGATGGCGGCAGCAGTAGGCGTCCGCGGCCGGTGCGAGCTGCCGCCGTGCTCCAGTCCAGGCTGGTTCCTCAGCCTTTCCGCCTTGTTGAGTATGGCAGCTCGAGGGGCCTTCGCCACCACGCACTGGGTCGTCACGGAAGACGGGAAGATCCAGCAGCAGGTAGCGGCTAGGGTGCCCCTCTGCGCCCGCCCGCCCGCGCCCGCCCGCGCCCGGGGAGGGGAAGATTCCCCAGCCCGGCCCGGCCCCTGGCTCCGCGCGGCTCGCCCCCAGCGTACCTTCCCACGGTCCCGGTGTCAGGGTTCGGGCGACCCCCGCGCTCTGACCCGTACCCATTCCCCGCTAGTGGGCTGACTCTGGCCTCTGCCGTCTGCAAGTGCTCAGGCTTCCTTCCACCCCTGGGGTCGCGCGCCGCTTGGGGAGAGTCGCCCAGCGGTGAGGGCATCGGGCCCTGGGGACATTTTCTGGGGCTCTGGCTTTAGAAACCGGATTCGTTATTTCTTCCCTGGTGCCTTTCGGGCCCACGCGTCACCAGCCCTCCCCGAGGAAGTAGAAAGCAGGTGGCAGCGCCCGGCTGTGCGCGAGTCCCAAGGAGGTGACAGCTTCGGCCCCCTAGGCAGCGTGTCAGCTGAGGCTGCTTCCCCCAGCCTCCTCTCCCGCCTGCTGGCGTTCGTGTCAGGCCGGGGTGGTTTCAGCTGGGACCGTTACCCCGGTCAGCAGGGGCTCATTACAAAGAGCACGCACACTCTGTTTGCAAAGGAATGCTTGAGAATGCCTCTGGTGGCGTTGCGTGCATCTTCTCAGCCGTGAACTGCCCTGGTTTCCCAGTGTTCTTTGCCCAGTTTCTTTACCTAGTACCTTTGACCCGGCCCCGCAAGGAGGATATGTGATTTCTTGGAAGGTTGAATGAATCCCTCGAGGAGAGGCTGCTTTTCTTACGTAACTTTCTGATGGCCTGTATTTTGTGAATGCTGCTGATGCTTGAAGAATGCATGAGTGTGTATTCTGCTGCAGAAACTCGGTACATTTAATGACTTCCATCACTTGAGCGCAGTCCTGTAAAGTCCAGGGAACATTTACAGAGTGACGTGTGTGCCCCATGCAATTTCATTTGGTCCGCTGGTCCGAAATGTATTAACCATTGTCCTGTGAAAGTCGCGGTTGTCTGTACTGTACTGCTTGGTGATAGGAGCACAATGCCAGGCTTGCGTTTGTGTAAACTGAGGTTCACATTTAGAGCCACCGTGTGATGGCAAATTTTGTCTTAAATGTAATGAATGAATAAAGCAGTTTAAAAGTCAGTGTTGGTCCTGGTTAGTGGCTTTCTGTGTATATCTGAGAAAAGACTGACTTCTTTATACTGGGTGGCAGTTTCTCTATACCCAACTTATTGCATTCGAAAAAATTTCCTTTTCATGGCCATACCAGGTGAGATTTAAAATACCTATGTGTGTTTCAGACACCTAGACAACACTTACAAATTTATTTCTAACAGAAGATTGGGAATTTTTTCTGCGAGTCCTGGTTGCTTCTGTCCTTCTGTCTCCCAATAATGGTTTTCCCTGAGGCCCTGCTGGAGGGGGATGTGGAATTAAGTCACTCCTGCTGCTTTTGGGGGAGCCCTCTCCTATTGGTTCTTTTGCAGTATTGTTTTTGGCCACAGCTATTTATACCCCCTACACTGACTTCTCCTTCCCATTTTGATGTCTTGCTGTTCAGCTGAGAAACTGGCTCATCTAAAAAGTGAAAGCTGGTAGAAATGTAATATATGCTGAACATTGCAGTGGAAAAGTTGAATCTGATTTGGTTTTTGTTTCTTCAACATGGCCTTTCTTTTTGCACATCGAGTACATATGTTTTGGTGGGGAAAGCTGGGAGTTACTAGAAACTTGCTTGAGAAAGGGGCACATCTACCGAATTGTCTGGGTCTCTTCCAAGTCACCCCTACAGTTGGTAGTTAGGCTTAAAGTTTGAAAAGCAAGATTTCTTTACTACATACACCTTTTTTTAGTGATCCTCTCCAGTGGATTGTCCAGTACTTTGCTAAATAACATTTACAGTGTTAAGTTCAGGCAACTGCAAAATTTTATACCAGAAGTAAAGTTGGTGACTACAGTGGTAACAGTAAGAGGCTAGGGAAGAGAAGACGGATTTAATCTGAGGGGAAAGCCCATGTAAATATAGTGAGAGAGTTGAACATCAGGGTCAGCCTCTGAGTTCCACTCTGATAGTTATGCATGCATTACCCATGCTGTCTTTTCTGGCCATAATTTGAATGCAGGAGAATCAGAACCTCTAGATTTTGATTAATTATCACATTTGGATATATTTATCAAAGAATTGAAAGATCTCTTTAGTACATGAATTTGCATATATTGCAGATGTGGGAGACCTCAATTCGATCCCTGGGTTGGGAAGATCCCCTGGAGAAGGGAATGGCTACCTACTCCAGTATTCTGGCCTGGAGAATTCCATGGACTAGTCCATGGAGTCCCAAAGAGTTGGGACACGACTGAGCGACTTTCACTTTTTCAGATCTGTTCATACTTTCAGAAACATAACTAATTTAGTGTGTGTGTATGCTATTTAGTATGTATGTTGTGTCTTACCGGAAATGCCAAACTCCTTGCTATTTGTTTTTGGTTGTATTATCTGAGAGCAGTGGTATGATTTCATTTTTATTTGTTTATTTTGGCTGTGCTGCGCAGCTTCCTGGATCTCAGTTCCCTGACCAGAGACTGAACCCCAGCCACAGCAGTGAAAGCCCAAAATTCTAAGCGCAAGGCCACCAGGGAACTCCGTGATTTCATTTTTAAAGTTGCCTAATGTTAGGGAAAGGGTTAAAGGCAAACTGAAATAGCAGAGCTTTGCAAATACCTTTTGAAACTTCACCCAGTATTTAAACCTATCCAAATTAGGTATAATAGGTCATTGTTTTCAGAGTGAATGTGAAGTGCTTATGAATTAAAAATCTGAACTGCCCAAAATACAGACTTAGATAGGAACATTTTCCATCGTTATAAAGTTTTAAGTACAGTAAGCAGTATTTCCCAGAAGAAGATAACATTTATTTTGGCTTTTCTGTTTCAAGCCTTAGATGAAGTTGCAGACTTGTAAACCTGCCGTATATATTGGAAGGTCTGGATCTGTAGAGGGGTTGAAATGGGTCTTTCAGTCAGAGCAAGGAAGCGAACATTAGACTTCCTAACAGTCAAAGCTGGACTGCTTCTGGCGGTAGCAGGTGTCTAGTACTTGGCATGGCAACTCAGGGAAGTGTTCCTTTCCACAGTCCCCACTCTGTCTGGGAAGCATAGCGTCCATGCTTTTAGGCTCTGTGTTTACTGAGCCGCTGAACTCCGAGGAGCATTGTCCAGGGAATACTGGAGCTGGGATGTGAAGAGAATGCTCCAGTACTAACTCCATTTCCCACTGCAGTCAGAGGACTTCTAAGAAAAGGCCCCTCCTCTCCAACTCTGTGCTTTTCCCCAAGCTCTGGGCTTTGGCATACTTCTGAACTCCTAATGTCTCTGTACCTGAAAACTAGTAAGATCCTCTCACTTTTTTTAAGCAGGAGTCCTTAACTTGTGATCTATGGGCTTGAGGTGTGAGATTTTATGATCTAGTTACTAGGAGGATCTCCAGTGTAATCAGGCCAGTGGATCTTTTGTATGACTTCAAGATAAATTTTTCGTTTGTTTCATTTTGACAATTCTTTTTGCTTAATTACTAGTATGGAGACACCTATTTTCTTTTTTAATCGAAAGTGTCTAGCAATTCACCAGCCTTAAAGGTGAAATAAACTTTTGTGAATTAGCCTAAGAACCTCTGGGGTTCGACCTCTGGGTCAGGAAGATCCCCTGGAGTAGGAAGTGGCAATCTACTCCAGTATTCTTGCCTGGAAAATTCGATGGACAGAGGTGCCTGGCAGGCTACTGTCCATGGGGTTGCAAAGAGTTGGACTCAACCAAGTGCACACACACACACGCACGTGTCATATCATTTCTTTGGAAAAATGTTTGCTTTGTTTTCCAAGTTAGCAGCTTACAGACCAACTTTTGAAATGTTACCAGTTAGTTGTGGACTTACTGAATCAAGAATTTGAACTTCTAGCACAGAGTTTATTACCTCTGATAGCGTCTTCATAAATGGAAGTCTGAAAACTTAAAAATTTAGAGTATCAACCCTTGGCATTTTAGATTTGGAAAATATGGTACAACTCCTAGGAGAGAAAGTCACCCGAAGACATTAATGAATGGCATTTAGTGGTAGCAAGAAGTAAAGATGTATTTATTTGTGGTGATGTGCAATTGAGCAGTTTATGCAGTTTGAAGTGGTTTGTTTCTCTTAACCTTTGTAACACCTACAAAGGAAGGAATATAAAGAAAAATAAAGCCAAATGAAGTAAATGTCTTCTCTTTTCCAGTTTGCTTTACCTTTGTAGAATGTTTTATGATAACTTCAAATTGGGAGTGGGTAGATGGAGAAGGTTCCCAAATAGATGTGAGTTAATTTGGGGTCACTTAATCATTTTGCCTCTTATCAAGGGGATGTCTTCAGAGTTCAGATCATTTTAACTGCTCAGAATAAATAAGGCTTCCTACAAAATGAATGCTCTGAAGCCTAGCAAACTTGGCAAAGAACAGTTGATGAGCAACTATTTCAGCAACTATAATATAACGTAAGGAAGAGCTGTCATATTTAGTTGCACAAACTGGCTAAATCTTTATTTACTGATCTTTACTAGCTTGTTAAGTGAAGGAGTGGTTTAATTTTGGTCTCATATTAAGTGATTTGGTTAGTCTGGGAGAGAGCATCCGTATGGTACTGTGGAGCTAACAACTTCATTTCAATGCTTTTCAAAACTGAACCTATCTTTTTGACATAGAGCACTGTTTCTGTGTATATACACTTCAGGGATTTACTTGGACCTAGAGGGCATGCTGGTTATTCACTAACTAGCCAGGCACCTGCCAAACCTTTGGAATTTATCCTCAGTGTTGGCATCAAAGTGATTCTTATTCAATCCATTTTTTAAAGCTATTTCCCACTATTATTTTTCTTCTTATAAATTACCCAGGTGTTAACCGTGTTTACACGGGAGAGTAGTTATAGCTTAGAAGTATACAGAGATAAATTATAGCTTTAAGTTCAGTTCAGTCACTCAGTCATGTCTGACTCTTTGCGACCCCATGGACTGCAGCATGCCAGGCTTCCCCGTCCATCACCAACTCCCGGAGCTTACTTAAACTCATGTCCCTCTAGTTGGTGATGCCATCCAACCATCTCATCCTTGGGCATCCCCTTCTCCTCCTGCCTTCAATCTTTCCTAGCATCAGGATCTTTTACAATGAGTCAGCTCTTTGCATCAGGTGGCCAAAGTATTGGAGTTTCAGCTTCAACATCAGTTGTTCCAATGAAAACCCAGGACTGATCTCCTTTAGGATGGACTGGTTGGATCTCCTTGCAGTCTGAGGAGCTCTCAAGAGTCTTCTCCAATACCATAGCTGAAAAGCATCAGTTCTTTGGCACTCAGCTTTCTTTACAGTCCAATTCTCACATCCATGCATGACTACTGGAAAAACCATAGCTTTGGCTAGACGGACCTTTGTTGGCAGAGTAATGTGTCTGCTTTTTAATATGCTGTCTAGGTTGGTCATAGCTTTAAGTACTTCTCCCATTATTTATTGAACAAATATTTATTGACGGCTTCCTTTTTTCACCAGCCCACAGTGCTTTGAAGGGTATGTTCTTTTGCATTGGCTACAATTCTCATTTTTTCTTAGGAGGTGAGCAGAGCACACCTTCTTGAACCATTTTTTGGGGGGCAGGGGGCTCTTCCATCTCTGCTTATCTTCTAGATCCATGGCTTTCAAACTTGACTATGCACAGAAATAATCCAAGGTGCCTGCTTAGGATGCTGATTCCCAGGTTGCTGAGAGTGTCTGATTCAGTAGGTTGATGGTGAAGCCAAGATCTTTACATTTTAATCAAACTTCTCAGGAGATTATGGGGCAATTGGGTCACCGAACATTATGAGAAATTCAGTTTTAGATCTTACTCCTCCTTTGCCTTTTTTTGCAGGCTTCTGTTTTACTCTTTGCATATACGTGGGCAATCTCATCCTTTCCCAGTACTTCAGTTACCATATATATGCTGGGAATATCTACATTTCTTTCTACAACTCAGATTTTCTTCTCCAGAGTTATAAATTCAAGACTTCTGTGTTAACTCCATGTTGAATGTCCCTATGCACTTCAAGCTTATTATGCCCAAATCTAAACTGTTTTACACCTACACCGTGTGATGCCCTGTTTTCCCAAACTTAATGAGAGACACCACATTCGCCATCTACTGCTACCACCAGACAGATAGGTAATATTTGTCTAGTTGTCCTTTTCAATTTCTCCCTCTTCCTTACCAGCATTTTTCAATTTTACTTTCTAATTATATCCTGCTTCTTTCTGTAGCCACTACCGTTGCTCTAATTCTCACTGCCTAATTAATTGCTGTAACTTCCTAACTGCTCTCCCTGCTTCTAGTCCTGTCCTGCTTCCAGTCCATTTTCTCCACAATGCAATTAGAATAATCTTTTAAAACCTTCTTTGTTTGTGGTTTTTTGTTGTTTAAAAATTCGAGTTACAGAATTGATGTGTGGCATTGTAAAAATAAATGCCCAACACTATGGGACTATATAAAGTCACAAAATGAAGGCCTCCTACCTCTACTTATTATTACTCCCAAGAAAAAACACCTTTAAAACAGATTAGTACATGCCCCAGAATATGGTTCAGGTTTGTTAACGTGTCTTGAGGTCTGGCCCTTCTCTCTAGCTTGTCTCTGCTCATCCTTGAAGGCCCCACTCTCACTTCCGAAGGTACACACATAGCACACTTAGCCATACGTAACTTCTTGTCAGTATTCTCAGATATGCTCTGCTCTCACTTACTTCTGGGCCTTTGTACATGGTCTTCCCCGCAAATGGCTCAATCCACCTAACTCACACTCGTCACAACTTAAACATCGGTTTCTCAGGGACGCTTCTGTGATGTGCAGATTGGAATAAGCCGTTCTCTCAAGGTGTTTTCAGAGCATCCTGCATTCCCTCATGAAAGCATTGGCCCTGCCCTGTTGTGTCTGTTTACTTTTGTAAATGTCCTACTAGACCTCTGTATGCTCCATGAAGGGAGTAGCTATATTCATCTTTTCTGCGACTCCAGTATCTCTCACACTGTGTCATCACATAGGCTGCAGTAGTATCTGTTGAATGGATGATGGAAGGAAGCATGAGAAGTGGTTCCTACTTTTTAGAAATTTACCTTTATATGAATGAAGCCTTGCAATACTCACTAGTGTGGTAATCATCTGGGGACTAGCCTGAAGGAAGCCTCAGCCCTCCCAGGAGATCTTTAAATCTCCGAGTAACCCATCAGTGTGTCAGCCTCGAGGCCTTCAGAGACCTGCTGTGCACAGGTGAGATCCATAATTTCAGAGATTGCTCACGCCTTTCTGTTGTGGTCAGGCTGTGTGTGCAAGAGAAGTCTTCCACTCATCGCTGACATTATATCTGGAAGGTCAGCACTTGCTCAGTCATTAAAAGTAGGAAGAAGTGACAGGAAACTGAAAAACGAGAAGCAGAAAAAGAATTGGAAAGGGCTGAGGCGAAGCAGATGGGAACTGGCAGCTGCACTGCTGAGGACGGATTAGTTCAGCTGTGGGGTTCAGCAGTGGTCGCAGTGGAGAAGCAGTGCTGGTGGAAGTGAACAGAAGGCACTCTGACAGCCAGGAATAAGAGGACTTGCCAGCAGGTCAGGTCAAAAATTAGAACAGCTTTGCACTCCACGGTATAGGGAGCTGGGTGTGTGCAGGGCCTGCATCTTAGCTGTGCTTCACGGTGGCAAGAGCAAGGGGAATCCCTCTGCCAGCAGACTTGTCTGCTTCCAGACTCCCCTCTTCACACGGGTCTCTTTTAAACCCATTCCAATCAGTCCTTCATCCCCACCACTCTTGTCAAAATTCCCAGGGCCTTCCATATTGCCACATTTCAGTGCTCAGTTCAGAGGCATCTTTCTGAACCTTTTAGCAGCCCAGCAGTTGTCCTCAGACTTCATCAAACTATTTTTTTTTACGTGACTTTCAGAACATATATTCCTGGTTTTCCTTCTAAATCCCCCCCACAGGCTCTCATCCTTTTCTGCTGACTTCCTTTTTGGTTTGTTAGTCTTAAATATTGGGGGGCCCCATTTCTTCCCTCTGTGAGTGTGCCCACCATTCGATCTGATGCCGTCTCATGGCATACAGTGTTACATCTGCAGTCCCTGGACCCTATCTGCAATCTCTCCCTGAACTCCAGGTTCGTGCAGCCAGCTGCCTACTCAGCCTCTCCACCTGACGGTTGAATAGACACCACGTGTGTATCCTATCCTAAATTCAACTCTTGATTTCCCGCCCCACCACACCTGTTACCAGATGGTTCATGCCACCAAATCTTGGTATTGTCCTTACTCTTTTCTCTCACATCTCATACCCAGTCTATCAGCAACCTATCAACTTCCAAAATGCATTCTGAATCCTGCCTGGTCGTTCCACCTCTGCTTTTACAAGCCTAGTCCAGAAGATCGTTTTCTCTCTCCTGAACCTCTACAGTAACCGCCTAATAGGTCTCCTTGTTTCTCTGTTTGCTCCATGGAGTCTGTTCTCCCAAGAGCAACCAAAGTGATCTTTTAAAAAGCAAAAGTTTTGGTCATGCCACTCATTGAGGGGTCTTGGGGGAAGGGAAGCAAAGAGTCTCAGAAAACCTTAGTGGTTTTCCGTCACACTTAAACAATAAAACCTAGTTCTCACCAGGGCCTGTAGGCCCTTCAGGACCTGGGACCTGGCTCCTGGCCCAATGCTACTTTCCTTGTGTGCTGTGTTTCGGTCATACTGGCCTTCAGGTGGTTTTCACAGTACCAAGTTCACTTGTTTGGGGTTGACCAAGACCTTTACCTTTGCTCCTCCCTCTACCTGAAACACTTTTCTGCAGATATCAACAAGGCTCATCCTTTCTCTTCTTTCAGGCCTCTGTTCTCATGTCACCCATTTCTGACCAAACTGTCTAAAACACCATCTCTTTCCATCACTCTCTCTTCTTTACATTTCTTCATAGTATGTATCACTGGCACTATATTGTAACATATACTTTATTGCTTGTTTTTCTACAAGAACATAATAAACTCTATGAAGGCAACAGCTTTGTTCAGTGAAGTAACCCAGTGCTTAAAAACAGTGCCCTGACACATGATGCACACTCAGTGAAGAAGTGAAAGAGAGAGTATATGCATGTCTGTGTGTGCAAGCAGTAATTACCCCTGTATTAGCTCTTGCATCTCATATCGGCATACTGAAGGGCCATTGCTTTAATAATCTGGAGGAAGGAGGTGCATTTACTTTAAAGGAGGCAAGCTAATTCTCTCATTCTCCCCATTACCAGTGAAAGGTCTGGACAGCCTAAGAATTTTTTAAGCACATGGTACCTCTAACCCAGAATTGTAAAATGGTGCCTCAGATAATCTACTTTCCTATTGGCTATTTTGGATATTTTACTTCTCCAACCTTATGATATACTCGAAGAACTCATATTTGAGATTGTAACATTTGTGTGTGTCCATAGTTGCTCAATCGTGTCCAGCTCCTTGCAGCTGTTTGGAATGTAGCCTACCAAGCTCCTTTGTCCATAGGATTTTTCAGGCAAGAATACCAGAGTGGGTTGCCATTTCCTCCTCCAGAGGATCTTCCCAGCCCGGAGATCAAACCCGGGTCTCCTATATTGCAGGCAGATTCTTTACTGTACCCTGAGTCATTGGGGAAGCCCCTGCAACATTCTTTAAGTTAATTGAATATTGTATAAATTTAGGTAAGTCACTTTATATTTTGCTTTCAAGACATACTATTAGGAATTCACACTGTTGTGCTTCCCATGTTCGTTTAGTCAGTAGTAACTACTTCATGAGTCTAACTTTTGAAAAGAACTCACTTATATATATATTTACTAACGTTTTCAGCCTTCATTTTCTCTCTGAGGAACTTAGTTAAACTTAGTTTTAACTTTTAGTTATAAAATCAGGTGACTGGCAAGAGGCCCTGCCCCCAGAGGTCAAGCCTTTCCACCTTCAGTCTGATTGCTTGGTGGGGAGTTGAGATGGGTAGTTAGTCTTTATTGGAACCCAAGAGAGTCCTACATGACAAAAGTGGTTAAATGGAGTCAGGAAAGTTTTTATTGGAGCAAGTGTTTCCCGAGTGCTTTTTTTGTGTCCATTATTGCTTTTGGCACACTTGGGTCACCCATTCAATACATGCTTGAATGCTTTTTGTGTTAGGAACTTGAAATACAGCTGTGTGGGAGATAAAGTCCCTGCCTTAATGGAGTTTGCATTTTATACAATCATACACGGAAGTGACTATTAATTTAGGATATCAACAGGTAACTTTCATTGTAATAAAAACCATTTAATGTCTGTAATTCACTGAACCCTTTACCAAATGTTTTCATGTTCATTATCTCATTTTATCATCATACAGACTCAGGAAAATGTGGTACTGATCTTCTATTAAAAAATTTTAGACAGAATGTGGTTAAATTATTTGCCTGAGGCCATGCAGGTAGGAAGTGGCAGAGTGTGAACTCAAGCTCAGATCAGATTCTAAACCCTCTTCTCTTTTCTGCAGCTCTAAACATTGATACTAACATAAAGAAAAATATTTCTGTAGTTTTATTTGTAAAACAAATATTCATCAAAATTAAAAATGTTCTTTAAAATTTTTTTAGTTTTAAAATTGAATTATAAAGACTATAAAATATAAAATTGAAAGTTTTTCGAACTATTTAGTTTGCTATAAAATGAAAAGTTAAAATTTCATAACTACCCACAGTCTCTCTTCTGGAAACAACTAGAATTATTTGTGTATTCTTCACTAAAGTTTCTGTGCATTTGCAAACACAGTTTTCTGGTTTTTTTTTTAAATACGAGACTAGAAACATTTGGTCTCACTGTTAGCTTTTATACACTTCATAAGACTTAGACATCTGTCCATATCAGAGATAGAAGGCTACTCTTTTCTCTCTTAAGCATGTATAGTATTGGGTTGTATGGATGTTCTGTAATTTATTTAAGCAGTTCCCTAATGATGGACATTTAGATTGTTTCCATATTTTTACTACTACAGACATTCTTGCAGAGGGTGAACATGCAAATACATTCATCTTTGCATGATTCCCTGCATATATTGAGTGTATCTGTAAGATAAACTCTATGAAGTGGAATTTCCTGGTTCTAAAAATGCATATATTTAATTTTCTTAGATTTGCTAAATTGTTCTCCTAGCAGACTGTGTCAACAGTATTTGAGATGTGCAAAAAGAATTTCATAATCCAGTTCTAGTGAAAGACCTCTATTCTATCCACTGCCTTTAGCTAAACAGTGTTGTGACCATCAGTGGAAATAAGAACAGAAAGGGACCTTCAGTTAAATTTTTTAATCTTCATAGACAAAATTAAACCTTTGTCATTAATGTTTATTTCACAGTTGCAGGGACTGCAATAAAAGAAATTAGTCAAGCTGACTTCTTTTCCCCCACAGTTAATACTGCCCCTATTTTGATGAATAATTAAGTTGAACTTTTTTCAGTTGTCTCTTGTAGACTATCGTTTTCCAGTACGAAATAGCAGAGTAATTTCTTGGCCATTGAGTTTGCCATCATCTGAATAATGATAAAGTTACTAAGGTTTATTTTCTGGCCCTGATTTTAGTTTTCCAATATTTGATTGGCAAATCTGTCTTAGCTTTTTGTTGTTCAGTCACTTAAGTCATGTCTGACTCTTTGTGACCCCATGGACTGTAGCATGCCAGACTTCCCTGTCTGCACTGTCTCCCGGAGCTTGCTCAAACTCATGTCCATTGAGTCGGTGATGCTGTCTAACCATCTTGTCCTCTGTTGCCACCTTCTCCTCCTGTGCTCAATCTTTCCCAGCTAGTCTTAGCTTGGGCTGCCATAACAAAATGCCATAAACTGGTGACTTTAAACAACCAAGGTTTATTTTCTCACAGTCCTGAAGGCTGAAATCCAAGATCAGAGTGCCAGCATGGTTGGGTTCTAGTGAGAGCTCTCTTTCTGGCTTGCAAACAGCTACATCTTCCTCCTCCCTCTCATGGCAGAGAAAAAAGAGAAAACAAGCTCTCTGGTATCGCCTTAAGCTGACAGGAGCACCAGTCCCATCATGAGGACCCCAGTCTCATGTTGTCGTTTAGTCGCTCCGTCGTGTTTGACTCTTTTGCAGCCCCATGGACTGTAGCCTGCCAAGCTCCTCTGTCTGTGGGATTTCCCAGACAAGAATACTGGAGTGGGTTGCCATTTCCTTCTCAGGGGATTTTCCCAACTCAGCGATTGAACCCGAATCTCCTGCATTGACAGGTGAATCCTTTACTGCTGAGCCATCAGGGAAGGCCCCCAACCTCATGACCTCCCATCTAAATCCAATTACCTCCCAAAGGTCCAGTCTCCGGTTACCATTTTATTGGGAGTTAGGGCTTCTACATATGAATTTATAAGGGGGGACACAGTTCAGTCCATAGCATCCCTCTGGTGCACATGATTTTTTCATCACCATAGTGCCTGACATTATGTCTGGTACTTAGTAGGTTCTTGTGTTAGTTTTCTATTGCTGTCATTAAAAATTACCACAAATTGAGTGGCTTAAAACAGCACAGATTTATTATCTCACAGTCCTGTAGGTGTTGCACTGGGCTAAAATCAAAGGGACAGCAGCACTGCCTGTCTTTCTGGAGGTTCTAGGGGAAAGTTCATTTCCTAGGTTTTTCCAGTTTCTGGAAACCACCTGTAGTCCTCAGCTTCCAATCCTGTTTTATTGCATCTTCAAAGCCAGCAACCTTGCATCTCTCTCTGTGACCTTCCTCTTCCACTTTTAAAGACCCTATAATTACATTGGGCCCACCTGTTGCATAATCCAGGTGACACTCTCTAGCTTGCTTAATTAAAGTAATCTGACTAGCAGCCTTAACGCAATCAGCGACCTTATTCCCTTTGCCTTGTATCCTAACATATTCACATGTTCTGGGGATTAGCACATAGACATCTTTGTTGAGTCATTGTTCTGTGTTTGGTATTTTCTGCCGGAAAGAAAAAGCGCTTCTGAGTTACATATACGTCTACTCTTAACTGTACAACTACGTTGTTTCTGTATGTGTTTACAAGAATATCATAAGTACACAAATAAGAAATATTCATGATTCTGGTGTCCTGATCCAGTGTTTCATTTTCTTTTCTTGTAAGGTGGTAAATTGTCTACTTTATTCATTATGTTGTTTGTATATTTTTTGGTGAAGTAAATCAGAAAACATAGACTGATGACTCTTAGAAGAAGTTGTTCATTAGTTGCTCATGTCAAAAATGGTTACTTACTAATCAGTTGAGAAAATGGTGATTGACATGAATGCTCTAACGATATGTTCAGATCTAGATTATAGCTATAAGTTTAATACTTCAAATACCTAGATTATTTTATGTGAGTTTAAGTATTTACAACTATGTCTTCCAAGAACTGAAAATGATAAAGTAAAATCTAATTGAGGGTAACTTTAAACAATAGGGATATAAGGCCATAAAAATTCATGTAATGGTCAGGATTCAACATTTTTATTTATTTAAAGTTGAATTTTAGTTTGGTAACTTGGTGTTCTATAAAATTGAGGCTGGTTTTTAATTTTTTATTAAAATACAAGTACTCTGAGAGCAGAAAAAAGTCATCTTTAATAAAAATTTATTTTCAAATCTTGACAGTTCATAACAGTAGGATTTTATTGATCTGATACAATTACATTTTTCTAGTAAAAGGTCTAGAAAATGTTACATTTTTTGGCAATTATTACAGCCAGGAAATTGTGTAAGTCTCTCATAAGAGTCGAGGCTAAACTGGTATTTTGTGAACTTAAACTTCTCTAGACCTGAAAGGTCACGATAGTTAGACTTGAATTCGGAAGAGAGAGTTGTATGCAAAGTCTAGCAACGGGCATTTCTGCCTCTCTGATTCCATCCCTCCAGAACTCTCTGTGCTTGCAGCTGCATGAACCTGACACGGGTCACAAAGGTGAGGGCTCCTTAGGCCATCATTTGAAAATGGCAGTGAACTAGATTTGAGATAAGAATAAAAATTTGAGGGGAGAAAGAAATAAGAAAATACAATAGATATTGTCTTTTTGAGTGTTTGGCCCCATATCTATGAGAGGAATTTTTTTCTCTGTGAGTATATAAGGAAAAGCTAAAGATTGTTTCTCTGATCTGAGCTTATACTTGTCATTACAGTTTTTTTTTTTAAATACAAGAAGACATGTTGCATAGCACTATGTAAAGTTTAATTTTAACAAGATGTTCATAGCTCTTTAAAGAAAGAAATACTTTATAAATTTAAGTATATGTGTTCACTGTAGAAAAGGTCAGAAAACACAGACCAGAAGAGAATAATCATCCAGCTAGAAACCACCATCCATAAAATGTGATGTATAAACTGTCAGATGGGTTTTAAAAAAGAAAGATTTTTTATAAGTGTATAAAAGGCAAAAATACATATGGCCAACAAGGAAATTAAGATACATTCATGCTTTTCTTGTGTTTCTGAGTGTCTAGAAACTCGGTTACTATTGTTATAAATTTCAGCTGATTCAACTATTCTAGAGAAAAGCTAGTAAAAA
Organism: Okapia johnstoni; assembly: GCA_024291935.2. Classification (NCBI taxonomy): domain Eukaryota; kingdom Metazoa; phylum Chordata; class Mammalia; order Artiodactyla; family Giraffidae; genus Okapia; species Okapia johnstoni. The sequence continues at coordinate 7,252,585 of CM044325.1, read as the reverse complement.
ATACAACTTTTAGAAGCCAGTCAGTTTAACCTAACAATCCTGATTCTGGGAAGGAAACAATTTAACAGCTATTCAAAAAATTTAGGGGCTTCCCTGGTAGTTCAGTTGGTAAAGAATCCACCCCCAATGCAGAAGACCCCGGTTGATTCCTGGGTCTGAAAGATCTGCTGGCGAAGGGATAGGCTACCCACTCCACTATTCTTGGGATTCCATGGTGTTTCAGCTGGTAAAGAATCCAAGGTGGGAGAACTGAGTTCAATCCCTGGGTTGGGAAGATCCCCTGGAGAAAGGAAAGGCTACCCCCTCCAGTATTCTGGCCTGGAGAATTCCATGGACTGTGTATATGGGTTTGCAAAGAGTCGGACATGACTGAGTGACTTTCACTTTCAAAAAATTTAGGTTTAAGGATACTCACAATACTGTAAGGATATATTGTTAAAAGGAGAGCATAAATTTTAGTAGCAACCTGGGTAAATGACTTTAATATAACTGTTATTGTTGCCCATGTTACAGTTGTTATTGTTTAACATAAATGTTGTCTACTAAATATGATAATGTAAATCTGTATTTATTGGGAAAGTCTGATAAGTTTAGAGAAGAACAGAGAGGGAAAGGATATAATAGAGTAGATACATTATCTGATTTTTTTAACAGTATATGCATAGCTATATATGTATATAAATGCTGAGAAGTTACCCTGATAAATATATTTGACAGCAGGTATCTCTGAAGTTGAAGGTTCAAGTCATTCTAACTTTCTTCTTTAGATTATCTATAATGTGTCTGTTTTTGTAGTAACATATATATTTAGCTTGTAAATCAGAACAAAGATTGTTTTGTTACTAAGTTTTAGATGAGAACTTTGTCAGAATTAAGCAGGGTGAAGACAGGGAGGGCTGACTTTGTCTGTGATGCAGCGAACAACTCACCGGCTCAGGAACAGCCACTGCTCACTGGGGCCTCGGGATCCTTGGACGAGTTGACAGTTGAAAAGAAGCTGTTAACTGTGTCTTTGGAAATAGTCCTGCCTGAAGAAAGTGCATGTTTGTATGAGCAAACTGAAAGAGTGACAACTTCATTCATTTGAATACCAGATTACTTCAGTGGTTTAGGCTGGTTAAAAGTGATACTTTAATGATAGTGTTCAATCTTTTATAGAGGTAGGGTTTGGAAAATGTCAGGAATTTTTAGAAGTCGTTAGGTTGGGCTCCCTCAGTTTATAGAGAAGGAAATGGGAGCCCTGACAGAAACGGTGCTTTGCTTAACCATCACAGTCCGGTCATGACTTATTTTTTCCTGATTCCTGATGGCTTAGCCACTTTACCTTCTTTCCAGATAGTCATCAGCGAGCCCTGATGTCTTAGGAGATAGAGTATCTAACAATGTGATATCAGACACTTCCCATCAAGCAATCAACAGTGTATCATGTACCTAAGAAAGTAGGTGTTAGTTGTTCAGTCGTGTCTTTGTGACCCCATGAACTGTAGCCCGCCAGGCTCCTCTGTCCATGGAATGCACCAGGCAAGAATACTGGAGTGGGTTGCTGTCCCCTTCTCCAGGGAATCTTTCTGACCCAGGGATCAAACCCAGGACTCCTGCATTGCAGGTGGATTCTTTACCGTATGGGCCACCAAGGAAGCCCATTATGTACGTGTACAACGTGTACATGAAAGCATATAAATACTGAGGGTAGCAAGAGGAATACAAAAAAAAAATTTTTTTTTAGGAAGACACCCATACAATAAAGAATGTAGTAAATGCTGATCCAGAAGTATATATAAAGTACTATGGGAGCTCAAAAGAAGGATGGTTTCACACAAACACAAAAATAAATGTCATTGGAGCCAAGTCAGTTAGCCTTCCTCAAAAGCATAAGAAAAGAAATGCATTCCAAGTAGGATAATTAGCATGTGCAAAGGCACAGAGGCTTCTAAAAGAGCCAGGAGGATAAGAGGATGCCCTGGATAGAGGTCCTCAAGAAAAACAGGCAGAGGTTTAACAATAACATCAAGACTTTCACTTTTGGAAATTTTCATTGAAGTGTTGAGACAAGTTCTAAGCATACAGATTCAGTTTGATTCAGGGCTCAAACAGTATCCAGAACAGGTTTTTCTCTGTCTTCATTGGTCTACTTTTTTAATCCCATTCTCAGCCCCCACCCCACCCCCACCCCCCGTGGGTACGAGATGGCTAGCCCCCAATAGCTCAAACAAAAGTTCTGGACTTGGGACTCTTTAGTATAAGATAACTGCTTGGTTAATGTCCCTTCTCAGAAATAATCACCAAGATACCAATGGGAAGGAATCCACTGGTCAGGCCTCCCGCGTCGGGAGGGACGTTTCCAGCCAAGCAGGATAGGCGTTTTGCCACGAGGAGATGGCAGATACTCGATAGGAAAAACTGTGAATACTCACTGAGTGGAATTAGTGAAGGCGGAGGTGAAAGCTTGAGGGGTTTTTTGAAGATTTTTATTGATGTTTTCCATCTTACTGTCTGAATATTTAAATAATCTGAAATTCAGGATTAAAGATTTAAATATTCCATCCCGTATTTAACTGAAGGACAATTCTTTTTTAGTGAATATGGCATCATATAAGATTTCATTAATCAGTTTCAAACTGCTGGCAGGAAAAGAGTGAGTTCCCTGTTAATACTGCTTTCGTGTACCTATTTGAATACCATTTTTAAAAAATAAAAGGTAAAAGTATTCATTATATATGAAAAATAAGTTGCTATGAGGGGTGGAACTAGTGTTACAATAGAAGTGTTCAATTTCCTGTGAAGGACCAGTGGAAAGTGATTGATTTTGGTTTTGTTTTTGCTGTGCTGTGCAGCTGCAGGATCTTGGTTTGCCAACCAGGGATCAAACCCAGGGCCCCTGCAGTAAGAATGCTGAGTCCTAACCCCTGGACTGCCAGGGAATTCCTCGAAAGTGATTGGTTTTGTAGAACTCAAAAGTGTTTATATCCTTAGGTTGGTTATTTTAAGTTTACAGTGTTCACCTTTTATCTCGCTTGGCGGTGAAGTCATTACCTTTATATAGTGACATTACCATGTGATTTTACTGACTTCACAGAGACAGGACTCCAAATTAGAGATATAGAAATTAACAATATCTTAAAGATGTCAGCAAATGAAATATATGAAAATGAACCTGACAATGAATAAGATATTTACTGCTGTTCTATATAATTGGATACATGTAGCTATAAAATATATTAAAAGGAAAATTGAATTGTTATATATAGGTTGCCATTTTCTTTATTAAAATAAATCGCTGTGGTAACAGTGAAATTGTGTTTATCTGGAAGTCTTAAGAGAATGAGTCATTTTGAACAGAATTCCATGATAGCTAATTTCCAAACACATGGTCAGTTTTTCCCTGCCGTTTAAATTTTGCCCTAAAATGTATTTCATACTTTCTCACCCTCTTATTTACAACAAATTGAAAATAATTTCAGTTTTTCTTTTTAATTCAGGTCATTAGAAGCATCATTTATTATGCTGTGGAAGTTGTAGGATTGTTTGTCCTTTTGTGAAAAAACTATAAAGTGGTCTGAGGTCTAGTGGATGCATTATGTCATGTTTAATCTATTAATACCTCTCTGTAATTTGTCACTGTTTTTGCTCTTAGGCTTATAGTAGCCACTTCTAAATGCTAAAGGTTTTGAAGGGATATTACCACTCCTTCCTAAATTGTATGTAAAATAAGAGTGCACAGGCTCCACATGTTGATAGAGGCTTAATATAACTTTTGTTAGTTGAATGGATGTTGTAGCATTTACAAAGGTATGATCTTTCTTTATCTTCTGAGGAGGAGAGATATTCAAAAGGAGAGAAATTCAAGCTGACTGGCATTTGCCAAAGATAATTAGTGTAAAGTCTTAAAATGTAAGAACTTGAAGATACCTCAGTAAGAGTATGCGTCAGGCTATAAATCTTCTGTAATCAACCCTAATCTGGCAGAGATCCATGCCATTTGCTGCCACGTCAAAAAGAGCAGCACAGCTGTCAAGCTGTCAGTGGACTCCCTTCTGCTAATAATTTTATCTTTGTACCTTCTCTAGCTACTATATCTTTGTTACACTTAGTGCTTCAAGGAAATGAAAAGTACTTCCTCACAGTTGAATGTTGGCCAAACCCATGCTATTCAAATACGATAAAGCCCTGGTTCTCTTGTGTCTTTTTAATCTAAAGCTAAAATTATACTTCATTCATTTGTCTTATTCTTTCATTCCACTTGTAGTTCTCCAAATTATCAGATAAATAGACTGGTTGGGTATTTTGGAATGGGAATGCCACACTCCCACATTCCTTCTCCCTCCCCCTGATTTTTTTTTTTTTCTCTAAAAGCCTCATTTAAATATACTTATAGAGAGGTATGTTAAATCAGTACCTCTCAAGGTCTGGATAGTTCCAAAGTAAAGACTTTCTTTGACCTCCTATTAAAGCTCTTTTGGATTCTGACCACTAGCTATAGCTTTTACATTTTCTCCTGTAAAAATTTTGATGTGCTGTAATATATTACAAATAATATATTACATTGTTGTATAAAAGATTGATGGACTTTGGAGTTAGATCAGGTCATATTCAATATAGTCGCTTTCCCTGCCCTTCTGGCATTTGACTGTTGAATATAGAGAAGCAAAAATTTCCACCCCTCATTGAGAAACACCTAGCGTTTTGTGTGTAGGTCTTTGCTAGGTTTCATTGTTTGATAGAGATTAACAGCTCAAGTGGTCAAGTATAGGCCTTGCTATTCTATTTTTAGTGCCTTTTAGATTCAGAGTACAGTTTTAATGTAAATTCCAATATAGTAGGAAAGTCAGGGGAAGCAGTGAAGGGATTTAGTTATAAAAGAGAGACCTTGGGAGATGATAATTATCCATAACTACATAATGACGATTATGTAGTTCAGACAGTTGCAATGAAAGTATGAGTAGAAGTTACTCCAGACTAGCATCTCTCTTTCTTCTGGCATCTCTGAGACGGTAGAATGAAGAAAGGTGGATGAGTTTTATATGCAGTCACCTAGTGTCACCCAGGACTATTGTGCATGTTATTAAAGCAACCATTGGACTTATTCCATGTTATTTTTGTTCCCTCTTATTTATTTGTTGGCCATACTTCACGGCTTGTAGGATCTTAATTCCCCAATCAGGGACTGAACCTGTGCCCCCGGCAGTGAAAGCACTGATTCCTAACCACTGGACCACCAGAGAATTCTCATTCCCTCTCTTTGGTTTTTTTTTTTTAATAGGCTTGCATTTACCAAGGTCTAAGCAAGGCTATCTTTTGCACTTAAAAAAATAGCTCTAAAATTAATTAATTGAGCTACTGTCGAGTTCTTAGAGATTACACGAATGTAGTTTCTTCTCAAAGTAGAACTTCTGAAGAGCTAGTACATAATTTGACAATGTAACCCTAAGGGATACTAGGAACTTCATTTATCTCTAGGTTCCAAGGCCACTGTCTTAGATTTTCCTGAAATTCCAAAAGCCCCGTGTGTGTATGTGTTGTTTTTTTCTTGTTATAAACATATATAGACAATTGAAAAATACACACGTGTAAAAAGTAAAAGCTATAAATGTACCTCTCTTTTTAATCCCATTTCCCAAAAGTAAACCAGCTTAGTTTTTAGCATATACAGATACGTATACATCTAAATCTATAAAAATGTAATTTCTTAAAAAAAAAATCACATACTTTATTCTTTTTCACTTTTTTAGTTAATTATGCGCTGTGAGTGTCTTTCCATGATAGCAGATCTAATTTCTCTGTGCACCATTCCATTGGACAGTTGACTTCCCTGTTCTCTGACTGGTGGACTTAGGTTGGTTTTTGCTGTTTGGTGAGTTTGTTTGTTTGTTTTCAGTTAAAGGTAATACAGTGAACATCTTTGTATGTCTCTTTGCCCACTTGTTTAAAGAATGCCTATAGTTTCTTAGAGTTTATATTCCTAAATCAAGGGTGTGTACTTTTAAAGTTTTGAAACATGTTGTCAAATGACCCTCCAAATAATAAGTTTATAAGCCTGCTGCCAGCATATGAGGATTCATTTTTCCTACATCTTCAGCAACATAGTTGCTTGTTTATGATTCAGAAACTTGAATTGTAAACTCTAAGTCCCTAGGTTATTTTATATAATCTCTGATTTATGGCTTTCACAAATAGCCTGTAAAAACAGATGCTTTTCGTATTTTTCCTTTAATTGCTGCCATACTTGTTTAGATATAGAATGTGTTATCTAGACAAGGCAATCTTTTTTTGTTAGTATAGGTGTAACATATATTTTAAGGAATTTATCATTCATTTCCAAATACTTATCTTCTTGAATATTTCTTATATTACTAGTCAAGTCAGGATATTCATTTCAAAACCTTGCTCTTTTGAGTTGGAGTTCAAGGGACAGCTACTGAACCTCTAATTCTCTTTGCTGAAATTTACACATGATCACTTTTGAAATACCCCTTAAATTTACTGAGCACCTCACACTGACTATAATAGTGATTGAACAATAATTTAAGGCATATTAAAGAAAACTTTATTAATCCAAACAAATTTTAATGAAATCTGAGCTTTATCTGTTTGCTTGCTTGCAGGTGGATTCACCTATGAACTTGAAGCATCCCCATGACTTAGTCATATTAATGAGACAAGAAACAACAGTTAACTACCTCAAAGAACTGGAGGTGAGACAATTGGGCAAGCTAAATGCAGCTGATACTTGGTGCATTTCACAGGAGCTACTGTGGTCAAAGAAGAATTAAAACATATTATTTCTTAATTCTTCTGAGTTTTACAGGAATAGTCTATTTTTAGATGATGCTTTTTTTTTTTTTAATCAGAATGCCATTTGAGCACTAGTAAGAGAAATAGACTGCTGGAACCTTGGTTTTATGCCTCATTCTTGACTCATATATCCTTGAAAAATATTTCCATGTATTAATATTTCCATCAAATATAAAGAGGAATTATCTCAAGATAATCTTGGAAGGAGAGTTTGGGTAAAATATCAGAGGGGAAGAATGGTTTGAATACCTCATGAAAATATAATTTTGTTAGTTCTCAGGTAGTAAAAACTAGGATCTTAGTAGTTTGTGTTCTTACGATGGAGGTGAAAAGCATTCATCACTTTGCATCTTGAAAACTCTTCCTTCATTGTTATTTTATACTGAAGTATAGTTGATTAACAATATTGTGTTAGTTTCGAGTGTACAGCAAAGTGATCCCGTTATACTTATACATGTATTTATTCATATTCATATTCTTTTCCACACCTTGAAAACCTGATATTTATTAGCACTAATAATATCTGACCTTTTGGTTTCTATCATTGATTTTCATAAACTGATTTTTCTTAGTAGCAAATAGTGTTAACTATTTGAAAAATAGTTTCTTTTTTCCTTCATAAAACCTCTTCTTAAAAGTTACAGTGTAAATTGAATTCAAATTTTAATGAAACTTTTAAGTTGCAGAAAAAGTAACCCAATTTGCAAAATGAGGTTTAGAAAATTATTAGGAATAATAAGAGTAGAATCAGAGTCTCAGAAAGCTAGAAGGAATCATAAAGATCCCCCTCATTTCAGAGGTAAAGAAATAATTAGACCTAAAGACTGAATTGCCTGATTTCATGAAACAAGTTACGGCAGAACCAGAGGCAGTCGCCTTATCTCCTGGCTGTTCACGGAGGTGAAACCAGGCAGCCATTCATCTTCTAGTTATAATAAGTTCCCAACTTCACTTATAGAAACTAAAACTAGTACATCTATTAACAGTAATAGTTATATGTTTTTTAAACTTCTGTAAATTAAGAACGAAGAACTTTTAGCACATATTAATCAATTGTGTAGGTAGTAAACTTTTAGGAATACTTACAAAACTTGAGCACCTCACCATTTTAAAAATAGTGTCTCACCTTGTTCTTACCAGTTTTGTCACTTATAAATTTGGAAATGTTGATTTTTATGAATACTAAGAAAGACATTAGACATAATTTATAGGGCTTCATGCTTGGAAGCTTAAAACACAGTGTTCAGAAAGATGCAGTGGTGCAGGAAATAGTTTTTAAGAGTCATAGACAACATTATTTATGTTTATGATTATCCATCTTTTTAAGTGGTAGTATTATTTAATATAAAGAGAAAGAGACTTCAAGTATGTGTAATGGGAAAATGCCATTTACCAAGTCATTGAAAATGCAAATGAAAAATATTAACTCCACCAATATTTGGTTAAAGTAATGTAATTAGTTTATACAAAGTACTTAGTTTCTGCTTCATATACACAATTACAGATGAAAGACAATAGAAATCAAGTAAAATGTAGTCAGGTCTGAACACAACATAAACAATCTCCATAGACTTGAAATGGAACAGAAAACACCAAGTTGAGAATGTAGCTTAAACTATAAACCGGCTGGTCTCCAAGACCAGGAATAGATTCTGCTGTCTGATGTTCATTTCATCTCTGTGGAGTAAAGGGAGCAACAGTGTTCCGTGCAAGGTAAAGAAACATAACCATAACCAGATTTACTATTGCTTGAAGACTGGGATGGAGCATGAAGAGAGTCTGGTGGGAAAAATTTAAAAAAGGCAAGAAGACAAAACAAAACCTAATGACCAAAAAATGAACCAAACCATCTAGTGGTTCAATAATTGCATCTTCAGTTTCCTGAACACCATTTCAGGACAGAGTATCACTTTGGGTTAGAAACTCTAAAATTGTATGATCTGGTTTTGGACTTTGGATCTAGATAGAACCTGGAAGCAGCTACAAAACTGTTAGACCCAGGAGATGGTCATGGAGTGGTTGGGAAGAGACAGAGATGGAGATGGGGTGAAGGAGGATTCCAGGATTTTTGAGCCAAGCAACGGGTGTTGAATGGAGTTGGCTTTAGCTGAGATGAGAAGACTGAAGGAGGTACAGACTAGGGAGGAGATTGGTATATTAAGAAGATACCTATTAGGAATCTTAAGTGGAGACATTGAGTGAGGAGTTGGTTCTTCTGGTGTGGACTCCTGGGTCAAGGCTTGAGCTAGGGATTTAATTATGCTTCTTAATCACTGACATAGGAATAAATCCATGAGACTAAATAATCTAATTTAACTACAAAGTAGTGACAACTAGGTGTACTTCTTAGATACCAGAATCAATACCAGAAGACAATAGCATCAAAGTGTTAAGTATAGAATTTTATATTCTTTTAAATATAATATTTTATATCCTCTTAAACCATCATTCAAGAGGGGTTTCAAAGACAGGTAAGAGGGGCTTCAACTATTATTTTTCTTTTAGAAAAATCTAGAGTATGACAAAATGTTAAGATTGGGTTGTGGAAATATAGCTGTTATGTAATTCCTCTATACATTTGGGGAAAAAATATGAGTGGCAGAAATTTCTCTCAAACCTAGTGACTCCAGCTAGCGCTATCAATGTGCTGGTTGTCTTGAGGTCTGAAATATGACATGTTTGGACAGTTCAAGGTAGTTTTAATTGCTGAGCCATCCTATGCCAAGAAAGTTAAGTTGATAAATATAGCTTTATAGATAGTTAGAGATCATTTTATAAGGTACTCATGTGCCAGTATTATACATGTCATGTTCTATTACTTTCTGTATATGGACACTTGTTTTGAGAAGCTTATTCATGTCAACTAAGGTAACCAAGGGCATATTTAGAGTCCTCTGACTTGGTCAACACATTAAATTCTCCTTTCTCTTACATGGTATATAGGTTGAAATATTAGAAAAATCTAGCAAGTTCTTATTTTCTTCTCAACAGAAGCAATTAGTTGCTCAAAAAATTCACATAGAAGAGAATGAGGACAGAGATACAGGACTGGAACAGAGACATAATAAAGAGGATCCAGACTGCATCAAAGCCAAGGTGCCCTTAGGGGACCTAGATCTATATGATGGCACATACATAACTTTGGAGAGCAAAGATATCAGGTAAAAAAAAATTCTCTTTCCAAAAACGAAAGTACTTATTCTGAACAGACATTTCTCAATTCAAAATTATTTCTCTAATTAGAAAAAGCTTCAATAACTGATGACTATTGAAATTTGAAAGTTCAAAATTGTACTGTGTATACAATTCTTACAAATCAATTAAAAATATTTACCATCACAGTAGAAAATTGAACAGTTTATGGTAAAAAGTACAAATGGCCCATAAACACGTGGAAGAAATATTTCTCATTAATGATCAAATAAGTGCATGCTAAAACATTTTTCATCAAATTGGAAAAAAAATATTTAAAAATCAGTAACTGGTAAAATATGGGAAGACTGTATACAGAAGTGTAAATTGGTTTAACATTTCTAGGAAGAGTTTAGCAGTGTCTTATTACCTGACAAGTCTGCAGTCTTAACAGTCTGTGACTTACCTGTTATTTTCTCTTTAACTCTTGATTTATCGCCTTTAAGTTGAACTCTCAAACTAGTTTATTCCAACAGCAGCTATAAGAAAAGTTATGCATGTTGAATAATACTGATTGTAAAGTGAGATGCTTTGAGAATATGATTTAATTAGGGGACAATTTGGCATTTCTTCACTTTTCATTCATTCATACTCCTTGCCTCTTGATTGTAGCCCTGAAGATTATATAGACACAGAATCTCCTGTCCCTCCAGACCCTGAGCAACCTGATTGTACTAAAATTCTAGAACTTCCATATAGTATACATGCTTTTCAGCACTTGCGAGTAAGTAGAGAAATTTGGGGGACCTTGTTTTCATTTTTTTTCTTTAATGTCTTGCTTAGACATGTTCTTTTTTTCTTTCTTCTCTCCTTCCAAACAAGTTTTTGTTTTAATAAACATCTCCTACTTTTAAAATTCCTTGAGAATAAATGCTCTAAAATACCGAATTGTAATCTTTTATGTCTTATAATCTCCTTTCTCTTTTCTTTTTTTCCATCTATTCTTCTTCTCTTCAGGGTGTACAAGAGAGAGTTAATCTTTCTGCACCTCTACTACCTAAAGAAGATCCAATCTTCACATATTTATCTAAACGACTAGGAAGGAGTATAGATGACATAGGTCACCTCATTCATGAAGGCCTACAGAAGGTAAGTCGTCAGTGACTTAAGGAGCCCAGAGACTCTGTGAACAGAAGATATTTTTCTCTCAGAAAATACCTCCCTAGCTTGTTTTTGTCTAGAGAGTGAATTTAAATCCTGATTACAGTAGTATAAACTGTGTAGTTCAAAGTTAGGCAAAAGCATTGACAATCCAGTCCCCTTTACCAGGGCGAGATGCTGCAAAGTTTTATTTGAACTAATTTTTGAGAAAACAAATTATAAACTAATATAAGCAACAGGGCTTATAAGCTAGATTATATATTTTGAGAGTGAAGGAAAATTTAACATTAGCATCTTTGATGTATACTACACACAGTAAATACATAGATTATCGCTGTTCTCTGAACAGGAAAAAAAATCACCACAGACAATAAAATCTTAATGTAATTTTCTTTTAAAGAAACATCTACTTGAAAAAATTGAAATGTGGAATTATGTAACAGGACCCCAAAATTTAAATGTATCATTGGGGATAATGTGGGAATTTAGAAATAGTTTTTGCTCTTCTCTGTACCTAAGGAGATTCATAAAATGCAGGCTAGTTTCTATACAGTGGTATTAAGTAAAATGTGTAATTATAACATTTATATACAGTTTACTCAAATATATATATTTTTATACTGTTACCCAAATATACGTTTATTCAAATACTTTATATAAGATTATTTTTGTAGCTAAGTTACCTTCTTCATCTTGTTTTTCTGAAGGTAATGTAAAATACCGCATCCCCAGAATTGATGAATAATAAGGGAAAACTGGCCTAGGATTTAAAATATCCTTCAGAGAATTGTTAGTTGAAAGTAGATCATAGTGGTAAGTGCTCTATAAAAAATTAAAATAGAGGGTTTATTGGGTGGCTACTTTAGATTGAGCAAGTGGGGTTATCCTCTCTGGAAGGATGAAATTTAAGCTGATACTTGAATGACAAGAAGAAACCAAAAGTCTTAAATCAAAGAAGAGCATTCTAGGCTGAGGCAACAGCCCCGAAGCCTTAATGAGCTTGATAGTATATCAGTCAGCTCAGTCCGCCATCACAGAATACCGCAAACTGGGTGGCTTCAACAGCCAAAATCTCACAGTTCTGGAGGCTGGAAAGTTCCAGATCATGTTTCTGGCTGATTCAGTCCCTGGTGAGGACTCTCTTCCTGGCCTGTAGATGGCAGCTTTCTGGCTGTGTCATCACATGGCTTCTCTGTACATCCGGGAGGAGTGGGTGGGAGGTGGGGAGAGAGAGAAAAATCTTCCTCTTATAAGGGGACTGGCCCTATTGGATTTTTAACCTTTATCACTTCTTCAGAGGCCTTATCTTCAGTATAGTCACACTGGGAGTTAGAACATCCATATATGAATGCTGAGCGAGAGACACATTCCGTCTGTAATGGGTGTTATATAGTTAAATTCAAGTTAGTATGGCTGGAGCCTGGTGAGCGAAGGCAGGGGTAATAGGGAATGAAGCCAAAGAAGGTGGCCAGGGCCAGATTATCTAGAGCTCTGAAAGCCAAGGTTAGGACTTTGAATTTTATTCTAGGTGTGCTGAGAAGCTGAAGTAGAGAAGGGACAAAAAATTTAACTAGTGTTTTTAAAAGTACACTCAAACTTGTACGGAGAAATGGCTAAAGGAGGCCAGAACTGGAAATAGACCGATTAGAGTTTTAGTGCAGTAATTCACGGAGAAGGCAATGGCACCCCACTCCAGTACTCTTGCCTGGAAAATCCCATGGATGGAGGAGCCTGGTGGGCTGCAGTCCATGGGGTCGCTGAGAGTCGGACACGACTGAACGACTTTACTTTCACTTTTCCCTTTCATGCACTGGAGAAGGAAATGGCAACCCACTCCAGTATTCTTGCCTGGAGAATTCCAGGGACGGCAGAGCCTGGTGGGCTGCCGTCTATGGGGTCGCACAGAGTTGGACACGACTGAAGCGACTTGGCAGCAGCAGCAGCAGCAGTAATTCAAGAGGGAGATGAAGATGGTTTGGACTGGAATGGTTAGTAGTGGAAATGAAAGGACTTAAACTATTTCAGAAAATGTGTAGAAGCTGCTTAATAAGATGTGGGGAATGAGCGAAAAAGGAGTCAAGGATAATTCCTTAATTTTTGACTTGAACAGCTTGAAGGAGGAGCTGGTTTGGGGTGGAAGAAGATTAAGATAGAGTTCTATATGGGTCAGGTTAAACTGAAATACCTTTAAGAGTCTGGAACTCCAGTAGAGGTCACAGCTGGGTTTACAGATAGAGAATAATTGTTAAACAGGGAGAATTTGTAACCATGGGATTGGATAAGGCCATTTGGAGAAGAGGTCCTGGGTCCTCCAATGTTGCCTGTCAAGCTGAGGGGGAGGAGGGGCCAGTAGAAGAGGCCCAAAAGGAAGTTCAGAAGAATGTGGTATCTAAGAGCCAGGTGGAAAAAAGTGTTCAAAAGAGAAATAATAATTCATAATGACATTCCAGCATTTATAGCTTTGGCAGGAGATTTTATAAGAAATCTTACTGAAAGATTTTTCTCCAAAGATTTATTTTTCTCTTCCAATATCATGTGTAGAGTACTCTGTTTATCATGATGTTTTTAGTAGTTTGTGTTGAATTTTTAATATATCGTTTTGTCCCAATTCACAATGTAAGTTTTAAAAACAGATTAAAAACCATTGGTTGATTTAAAAAGAAACTTTCTCAAAAGCCTACTAAAAGAGAGACTGAAGCCTAAGTCATAAATCAGTTGTGAAAGAATATAGCATCTTCTCTTTCTAGAACCTATCAGTTCAGTTCAGTTCAGTTGCTCAGTCGTGTCCAACTCTTGTGACCCCGTGGACTGCAGCACGCCAGGCCTCCCTGTCCAACACCAACTCCAAGAGTTTACCCAAACTCATGTCCAGTGAGTCGGTGATGCCATCCAACCATCTCATCCTCTGTTGTCCCCTTCTCCTCCTGCCTTCAATCTTTCCCAGCATCAGGGTCTTTTCTAATGAGTCAGCTTTTTGCATCAGGTGGCCAAAGTATTGGAGTTTCAGCTTCAGCATCAGTCCTTCCAATGAATATTCAGGACTGATCTCCTTTAGGATGGACTGGTTGGATCTTCTTGCAGTCCAAGGGACTCTCAAGAGTCTTCTCCAACACCACAGTTCAAAAGCATCAATTCTTCGGCACTCAGCCTTCACCTTTCAGGCTGACTTGGGTTAGAGGGGAGGAAGCAGTCCTCAGTTTCAGTTCAGTTTCAGTTCAGTCACTCAGTCGTGTCCGACTCTTTGCGACCCCATGAATTACAGCACGCCAGGCCTCCCTGTCCATCACCAACTCCCGGAGTCTACCCAAACCCATGTCCATCAAGTCAGCGATGCCATCCCAACAATCTCATCCTCTGTCGTCCCCTTCTTCTCCTGCCCCCAATCCTTCCCAGCATTAGGGTCTTTTCCAATGAGTCAACTCTTCACATGAGGTGGCAAAAGTATTGGAGTTTCAGCTTCAACATCAGTCCTTCCAATGAACACCCAGGACTGATCTCCTTTAGGATGGATTGATTGGATCTCCTTGCAGTCCAAGGGACTCTCGAGTCTTCTCCAACACCACAGTTCAAAAGCATCAATTCTGCATTGCTCAGCTTTCTTCACTGTCCAACTCTCACATCCATACATGACCACTGGTAAAACCATAGCCTTGACTAGACGGACTTTTGTTGGCAAAGTAATGTCTCTGCTTTTAAATATGCCATCTAGGTTGGCCATAACCTTCCTTCCAAGGAGTAAGCGTCTTAATTTCATGGCTGCAATCACCATCAGCAGTGATTTTGGAGCCCAAAAAAGTAAAGTCTGACACTGTTTCCACTGTTTTCCCATCTATTTCCCATGAAGTGATGGGACCAGATGCCATGATCTTAGTTTTCTGATAGTTGAGCTTTAAGCCAACTTTTTCACTCTCCTCTTTCACTTTCATCAAGGGGCTCTTTAGTTCTTCACTTTCTGCCATAAGGGTGGTGTCATCTGCATATCTGAGGTTACTGATATTTCTCCCAGCAGTCTTGATTCCAGCTTGTGTTTCTTCCAGCCCAGTGTTTCTCATGATGTACTCTGCATATAAGTTAAATAAGCAGGGTGACAGTATACAGCCTTGACGTACTCCTTTTCCTACTTGGAACCAGTCTGTTGTTCCATGTCTACTTCTAACTGTTGCTTCCTGACCTGCATACAGGTTTCTCAAGAGTCAGGTCAGGTGGTCTGGTATTCCCATCTCTTAAAGAATTTTCCACAGTTTATTGTGATCCACACAGTCAAAGGCTTTGGCATAGTCAATAATGCAGAAATAGATGTTTTTCTGGAACTCTCTTGCTTTTTTGATGATCCAGCGGATATTGACAATTTGATCTCTGGTTGCTCTGCCTTTTCTAAAACCAGATGTATTGCTGAAGCCTGGCTTGGAGAATTTTGAGCATTACTTTACTAGCGTGTGAGATGAGTGCAATTGTGCGGTAGTTTGATAATTCTTTGGCATTGCCTTTCTTTGGGATTGGGATGAAAACTGACCTTTTCCAGTCCTGGGGCCACTGCTGAGTTTTCCAAATTTGCTGGCATATCGAGTGCAGCACTTTCACAGCATCATCTTTCAGGATTTGAAATAGCTCAACTGGAATTCCATCACCTCCACTATCTTTGTTCGTAGTGATGCTTTCTAAGGCCCACTTGACTTCACATTCCAGGATGTCTGGCTCTAGATGAGTGATCACACCATCGTGATTATCTGGGTCATGAAGCAGTCCTGGGTGGCCCCAAAAGGCAAAAGTGGGACCAGCCAAGGATAGACCTCAGTTCATTACAACAGGAGACTTTCTTCTAACAGTCAGAGCTGTCTTGAAATGGAGTAGAGACGGCACTGAGCAATCTAAGTACAGTGAGACACAGAAGGCCGGCAGGAGCACAGAGTTTGGGATTACAAGACCCAGGTTCACGTCTTAATGCTGTCCTTTATGGGCTGGGGGATCTCGGGAGCCTCAGTTTCCTTACCTGCAAAATGGGAGGAGTACTAATGGAACAAGAGTTCCATTAAATGAATTCAGCTCTTAGCACAACGTTTGCTATTTTGTGTATTTGCTTGTTTATTGTCCATCAGGGGCTTCCCTGATGGCGCAGCAGTAAAGAATCTGCCTGCAGTACAGGAAATGCAAGAGATGTGAGTTCAAACCCTGGGTTGGGAAGATCTAGAGGAGGAAATGGCTACCCACTCCAGTATTCTTGACTGAAAAATCCCAGAGACAGAGGAACCTGGTGGGCTACAATTCAAAGTGTCACAAAAAGTTGAATGCAGCTGAGCACTGAGCATAGCATTCCTTAACCAACTATACTTAGTGCTAAAATCTTTCATTGCATTACTCAAAAATCATAATTTTTCCCTGAAGATAGAATACTTAGTGGATGATTAATGCAGAATTATACTAGTTTTAATATTAAAAATAGCTTTTAAAAATAAAATAACTGGAAAATAACTGGTTCTTTTAAAAAAACAGACTATAAAAATCTATAAAAGAGAAAGTAAAACTTGTAATTTAAAGTCAGATAATTACTGTTTTATAATATTTTGCAGTTTTTTTTTTTTTAAACATTTTTATAGTTAAACTTTTTTTTTATGGTTGTGCTGAGTCTTTGTTTCTGCACATGAGCTTTGTTTGTGGTGGGCGGGAGCTGCTCTTTAGTTGCAATATGCAGGCTTCTCACTGTGGTGGCTTCTTATTGCAGAGCATGGGCTCTAGGACATGCAGGCTCAGCATTCGGGGCTCACTGGCTTAGTTGCCCCACATGTGGAATCTTCCTGGACCAGGGATTGAACCCACGTCCCCTCCATTGGCAAGTGGATTCTTATCCACTAGACTACGAGGGAAGTTCTTTAGTTAAAAATTGTTCTCAAGGATAAATTTTTAATCATGAAATTTGGGGGTGAAAGAGTAATCACATTTTTTAACGTTTTATACATACCCGTTGTAAATTGTTTAGCCGCCTCCCCCCCCACCCCACCCCCGCCAGGAAACGCTCTACTAACCTGCAGTCAGTACCCACTGTAGCCAGTGGTGAACACTGGCATTCTTTGTAATTGTTGCCAATTTTTAAAAGAAAAACTTGCGTCTTTTAGATTATTTTTTGTTGTTAAGTTTTGTATTTTTTTCACCTGCGAAGTAGCCATTGTTACTTATTTTTGAATTCTCCATGTTTTTGGCCCATATTCTCTTGACTTATTGTCTCTGTTTAGATTTTTTAGGAGCTATCTGGTTATTAAAGATATTAAATGTTGGCTGTCATATGTTTTTTCTGTTTTATCTTAAATTTTATGGCTTTTTTCATTCTGAATTTGAAATTTCTTACTTGGGTTTAAACTTACATTGAGTTTTTGACACAGTTCAGTTTAGTGTTTTGACCTCTCTGTGGTTGAAATTCAGTGTATGTTCAGGGATAAGAAATCCAAGCCACAAAAGGAGAAAACCTGTCTGCTATCTGAACTGTTTCACTTGACTAAATAATACACTTATTAATATATAGTAGACATTTTTTAGCAATGTGAAGATCTGAATGAGTTTCTGAACACACTGAGAAAATGACAACTAAAAATACATCTTTCACAAAAGCGTTGTATTTCCTTACATACATATCTTCATTCAGATGTTAAATAGGAAACTTCGCAGTATGTTAATTTCAGGAATTTCATGTTAGAACAGCTAACATTTCTAAGTAGGCTAGATTCTAACTTCTGAAGTCCTGAAACAGGGCCCAAGTTGTGGCCGCTTGGTGAGATTTTCGGCTTTATTTCCCTCTTGGAATGATAGCCTAGGGTTGGACAGTCTCTCTGTTTAGACCACACCTTAGTATACTTGTTCGGCTAGTAATCAAAAACCTCTTTAGATACAGATAGTTTATTTGTACTTTGTCCTCGGCTTTGTCACTACTATGGAAGTCTTGATCTTGACCAGTTTCAGATGAGATAGAGTGGTAAAGGTGCTCATTTTGAACATTCTGAGTTGAAGAAACTGTCTTGAGTTATATTTGGTTGTCATTTTATTTGTTTAATTTCTAGAACTCTTCCTCATGGGTACTATATAACATGGCTTCATTTTACTGGAGAATAAAGAATGAGCCATATCAAGTAGTGGAGTGTGCCATGCGAGCTCTTCACTTCTCATCCAGGTAGGAATGCTGTCCTTCTGGACCTGTTGATTTTCCACATAACTCAGGACTGTTAAAATATATATATATATATAAAATATATATATATATATATATAATATATATAAAATATATATATGTATGTATGTATATATAAAAGCAGGAGAAGCATTGTGTGTACTTACTTTCTCCTCAATCCTTGTTCCAAGAAATTAGTCCAGTCAAAAATGGTAGATGTCAAAGAGTTCAAAGCGATAATGGCATAACATACTTCTGATTTGTTAAGGAAAAAACATGCAATATAGATGCCCTCTGACTTACTTGGGACTTGGAAGTAAGGACTAGGCTGAAGGAATTATCAAAAGTTAAATTTTTCTGAAAGCAAAAGTCAGCTGTAAATACATTTTAAAATCATAAAATGTCTGCCAGCCTTGATTTTTGTGGCAAAATTTGTAGCCATCAGATTGAGTAAGCACCATCAATGATGTAAAATGAAACATTAGGATTTTCTTAAATTATTTTCCCCATCTGTAAGCAAATTCAAAATTGTTTTCCAAAGCTCAATAGCTTTGAATGTAATTTGCGCCTGTCAGGTAGTTACAGATAATTGTGGAGCACAAGCTTCTTTCCTGACGTCTAATTACATCTCTCCTTCTCTTGTAGGCACAATAAAGACATTGCCCTGGTCAACCTGGCGAACGTTCTGCACAGAGCACACTTCTCCGCCGACGCTGCTGTCGTGGTCCATGCAGCTCTGGACGACAGTGACTTCTTCACTAGCTATTACACTTTAGGAAACATATATGCAGTAAATACAACTTTTTTTTACATGAACCAATCCAGTTGCTCTTTCCTTTTTTTTTTCCTGGTAAAAAAATACCCTTTTCCCTTCTTCTGTTCTAGACAAGGGAAAGGGGATAGAAATGAAGAAACTTAAGAGAAAAAACCTCAAACAATAATGAATCATAAGTGTCCTAGCCTTTTGACAAAAAAAAATAATAAATTGATAGGAACATTGAATTTCTTTAGAGTGGTCCTCTTAAGATAGCAGTTACGTGAACTGAGCCATCCTATACAGCATTGCTTCATGTTATGGAGGTTTGGCCACTGATCGAAATAATGTTCCCTGTTTGAAACTTGGTGTGATCTCATAAATCATAAGGACATTTGGACAGATACAACCAGGCTAACATTTTTCCCTCCTGTGTTTGTGTATATGTGTGTGTTTCTTTTTGTCTCTTTAGATGCTTGGGGAGTATAACCACTCAGTGCTGTGTTACGACCATGCTTTACAGGCCAAACCTGGGTTTGAGCAAGCTATAAAGAGGAAGCATGCTGTCCTGTGTCAGCAAAAACTCGAGCAGAAATTGGAAGCTCAACATAGGTAACTTGGAGGAAAAAATTTTACTGAAGCAAAAAAAAATTTTACTAAAGCACTATTTTACTGAAGCACAATAGAATCATAGGTTAGACCTGTATAGGGTGAAATCAATGTTAATTTGTTCATTAGAATTAAGAAAAACACCTTTTCACTACTACTAGTCCTGTCCTTTTTCTCCAAATCCAGGAGGCTTAGCACAAGTCAGTGGTTGTGTAAATGTTTCTAGGTACTAGAGAATGTTTACAGTACATGCCATCATTTAAATCTTTACAATCTTGATCATCAGTTACTTGTATGAATTCTGATGAAGGAGGGGGATACTGCCAGATGCTTAGTAACTCTATTGATTCCATTTTTATTTCCATGAATTAGACTGTCAGTAAACTCACTTGCTGGAGAAGGCAATGGCAACCCACTCCGGTACTCTTGCCTGGAAAATCCCATGGACGGAGGAGCCTGGTGAGCTGCAATCTGTGGGGTCGCTAAGAGTCAGACACGACTGAGCGACTTCACTTTCACTTTTCACTTTTGTGCATTGGAGAAGGAAATGGCAACCCACTCCAGTGTTCCTGCCTGGAGAATCCCAGGGACAGGGGAGCCTGGTGGGCTGCCGTCTATGGGGTCACACAGAGTCGGACACGACTGAAGCGACTTAGCAGCAGCAGCAAACTCACTTGCACATGCTGTATTCGAACTTTCTCCCCTTTGACTCCTAGGGTTGGGCTATTGTTGTATTGGTTAAGTGATGTTGAGAGAGATTATTTGGCCCATGTTTTAATCAGATTTGTATAAGTTGCACAGTAATAGAATTCTATTGTACTTGGTCCTTGTACTTAATAAAAAATGTACTGTATTTAATTCTATAAATAATAATACCAGAAAGGAACTTCACATAATTCAGAAGTGAATTGTTCATTACTTATAGAATTTTGAGTCTGATTATTAGAGAATTCAGTGGAGATTAGGATTTCATTAAATTTTCCATTTAATGAATAAATTTTCCATTTTCCAATCTGTTTAAAAGCCTGATGTAGTAAAAAAGGAAAGAATAATAGCTTATTTATGCCTGGCTTCTGTTATACCTGCTCAGAACTTGCCCTTGCTGAGCTTCTTCCAATATTATGCTCTTCTTACACAATCTGTTCAGCTCTTAAATCTCCATATGTTAAGTGTAATAAGATTTTTGTGACTAAATATAATGAAGCCACTGATTTATTGATATCAGCTGGTAGAGAATATTCCTTTCCAGGCAGTTTCTGTGGTTTTTCCCAAAATCTGTAAACCAAGGAGCTCCAATGCAAGAGCATAGTATTGTGGCCTTTTTTCTTAACCTTTTGTTTAGGTAGAATCAAAAGAAAAGAAAAGGAAGATTTTAGAAAGGCTTTGAATGTCCGTGGAACTAGTATAATATTTGTGGAGGAAAACAGAGTTGTTAAATCTGTAGAGCTTTATAGTATATCGTTCTGTACCTTTTTTGGCCCCTGCAGAGTCTACCACACCATTTAATATCATTAATTGTTGTATTTATGGGAAGAATTTCACATCTGTCTTTTTATCACCCAAATATTAATAAAGCAGTAGCGTTTATTTAGCCCCATGGTTCTTAAGACGGTGGTACAGTGGTTGTTTGTTAAAAGTCAAAATCTTGCAATTTTTGCTAAGAACCAGAAAATCTGTGTTTTTAAGTGGGCTTAAACATTTACAGTTTTAAAGCTCTGTAACTTTTTCCTGGCATTAAAAAATGTTAAGATCCCTCCAGCGAACACTGAATGAGTTGAAGGAGTATCAAAAGCAACATGACCACTACCTGAGACAGCAGGAAATCCTAGAAAAACATAAGCTGATTCAGGAAGAGCAGATCCTAAGAAATATCATCCATGAGACACAGATGGCAAAAGAGGCACAATTAGGTAAGTCCTGATTCCAAGTAATTTTTAAAGGCAGATTAGGGACATTCACGTCTAGTGTGTTTCACTTTCATAGCTCTCACGTAGCCACGAAGCAGTGTAAAATTGTGCTTATGATTTCCCTCGATCTTAAAATGAAATTATCACTGCAAGTGGACCAGCAGGCCTGGGAGCCAGTTTGATCCTCCTAGATTTTTTTTCATTCACATTTTAAAGTAAAAGCCAAATCTTTTGTATCCTAGGAGTCCTAACAGTTTTTTGCCCTCTGTGGCCAACACTGATGCTTCTCTAACTTTAATATGTGTGTCGGTCTCTTGGAAATCTTGTCAAAATGCTGATTCTGATTCAGCAGGTCTGAGGTGGGGCCTAAGATTCTTGTTTTTCTAACAAACTCCTATTGGCTGCTGCTGATCTGAAAGCTCACTGTGAGTAACATAGCCCTACAGCAAGTTAATGCAAGCCAGACACACCCTGGAAACAAAAAATCTACACTTTTCAGCCAACACTGGCAGTCAGACTAAATGTTCTTTTTTTCTTCTATTAAAAACAAATGTTTTATTTTAGAAGAGTTTAGACTAGACTTTGTCTCAAGCAAAAAAAAGTCACCAGTGGTTACTTTCAGGGGATTCTGAATCCTCCCCCAAATTATACACATTATTGTGTGTATGCACAACTTCTTTTCTGGGAAGACAATAGATAGCTCTTTGAGGGGGGAATGCGGGGGAGGCACACCGTGTAGATATGCAGATTCTTAGTTTCCTGACCAGGGATTGAACATGTGCCCCGTGCAGATGAAGCATGGAGTCTTAACCACTAGACCACTAGGGAAGTCCCATTATGAACATCTCTTACAGTCTGTGACCCCAAAAGAGAACCACTGGTCTAAAGGAACTGGCATTGACAGCATATCAGTGATTTGGTTGTACCCAGAATGTTTCATTTATGATCAAACCCTGTGGGAGCAGATACAACAACTTGACACCAAAGAATAAATGAATAGAATCCCTTGTATTATATCCTTCTCCCTTGATAAATAGAGTCTGTTACAGCCTCTTGGGGTTGCAAAGAATTGGACATGACTAAGTGACTGAACAACAAAATGACCATTTATAGTCCCATTTTACAATTCACCTGACAAGTTTTCTTTGCTATTTTGAGTGTAAAGAGTATGTTTGGTCCTTGGGATTACTTACTGCGCAGTCTGTACTAAAATGCAACCAGAGCTCTTATATATAAATTTGAAAAAGTTATGAAGTATATAAAGCAAATTGTCTCCAGAGAGGTAGGCAAAGTCTTAAAACAATTTACTCAGTAGGTTTTACAGTCATAGAATTGCCAGAAGACACCTCAGTGATTATTTAGCGGCTCCTTTGTTTTATAGATGGAGAAATTGAGGCTTTAGAATGATTTAATTAACCATTAAGGAGTTTTCCCCTGGATAAGTACCCCTCCATAAGTACTCTGCCAGCCTCTGAAGAGCACAGGGTTGATACTGCATCACTTAGACTAAGAAAATTGTGTTGGCATTGTTGATCTTTTCATCAGTTTTAATTTCCTTTTATATCCCAGGAAATCATCAGATATGCCGTCTGGTCAACCAGCAGCATAGTTTACATTGCCAATGGGACCAACCTGTGCGCTACCATCGTGGTGATATCTTTGAAAATGTGGACTATGTCCAGGTCTTCTTCTTTGTCTCTTCTAGTTCTTATAAACTTTTGCATATCAAGAGTAATATTGCTCTCCCACCCCCAATTCTGTGTATATTTGATCTCTAAAAATGTGTGATTGTCATTTAAGATTTTGAGTGTCTGTTATGTTTATGAAGTCAGATTTATAGAGAGTACTCAATTACACCATGAATGACATTTCTGTTTCCTAAAGCACTAGCTGTATCTGTCTTTTCATATGTGTTTAATTCCTGTCTTTACCATGAGAGCTAGAATTGGTCTATGACTCAAAGCCTTTACCTTTCCTTATAACTTACTTTAGTAAGACCTCTAATTTACAACTTGGGAAAGAGTAGCCATGCTCTTTGTGAAAGTCATCAGTCCAATTATGTTGCTTAAACCAAAGACATTAACAAAATGATCATTATCAACAAGAAACGTTTATTAAGCGCCATTGCTATTTGCATGTTTTCTCTTTCTTTCTGTCTCTGTGTATGTCCACACAGGTACATACACATATGCATACATTCACACATGCACGTAACATCCCAGCCTGTCTAGTTGGGAAGAAATAATACATAATGATACCAAATAGCATGTAACTGATGCTGATATAGATAGTAAGTACAACCAGAGTCCAGTTTTCATTCAAAAGGATACTGGAAATAAAATAACATTTATTATATCCTATAGAAAACCCATCATGTCCTTAATCATAGATACAGAAATTTCTAGCAAGAAGCCATTAAAATAATTAAGAGATCAGGACAGCTTCTATAGGAAGACAGAGCATGAGAAATTAGAATGCTTTAATCTGGGGGAAAAAAAAAAAGAAAACCCAGGCATTGGGAAAGAGTAAGAAGCAAAAATTAAGAGGTCATTTAGGAAGAGCAATAGTAGTAGAGGCCAAAAGCTTACTGTGATTATTGTGAGCCAGCTTCTAGCAATATCCCATGTTTAGTCTTCAGGAGTAGTCAAGGAAGAACAGACTCACACCCTCTAAGATTGTAGCTCCCTATCTTAAATCCAGGCATTTTAAGGAGAAAAGGGGAGTATTTAGAAATGAAATAGACTGAAACACAGTGTAACTTTTAGAAATCATAATGGTCTCAAGGCAGACTATTTGGAATACTGCCATGCACCAGTGTAGCTTCCAGTATTATGTACCCATAAATTTCATCACCACTGTATAGTGAAAGATTATATTCCTGTTCATCAAGGCATAGAGCTACAAATTCATCATATTCCTTTTACTCATGTTTTTCCTACTCCATCCCATCTTAGTCCTACTCGCTTTTCTAACATGGTTCCAAAAATACATAGGAAATATGGTATCTTGTGAGAATATCAAATATTGTTCTTTGGTTTGGGGGGAGGCTATACATATTTGAAATTGACTATACAATACTATTTAATGCCTAAGTGATAGATATATTAAGCACACTAATTTTAGAGAGTAGTTATCACTGTAGTCCAGACAGAGGAGAAGAATGAACCAAACCTGTAAATCGGCTGTCATTAAACCTGTAAGAGACTAAATCACAGAAAGGAAGTAGAGGGAGAAGAAATCAGCCTGCACCAGTTTTCTTACACATGAACGGCATAATTGATTGAAAGTTGCTAGCTATGCATTATCTGTGAGAGAATACTGTTGGGGCATGGTTCTGAAGATTAAAGATCTGATTGCTTTTTAACTGACCTACTTTCTGATTTCCTTCTAATTTTGATTATTCACTAACATTTTGGGTTTAAGTTAAATCTGAGTCACAACTGCTTTTCTGCTTTCAATTTGATTGAACTTTTCTTTTCATTTTCTAGTTTGGTGAGGATTCCTCAACCTCCAGTATGATGTCTGTGAACTTTGATGTTCAAGCAAATCAGAGTGATATCAGTGATTTGGTCAAGTCTTCTCCTGTAGCCCATTCTGTTCTCTGGATCTGGGGCAGGGACTCTGATGCATATAGGGTAAGTTAGTAGAAGATGATGAAGGAGTTTTCTCAGACAAGATTTCTTAAAGGAGTGGCCCTCAATCCCGCTGATGAATGTGGCCCCAGTCACTGTTCAGCAAGAAGTTGTTAAGCTTAGATTAAGTGGAAGGCCGCCTGCTAGGTGGTGGATAAGTAGGACATAGGATCTGTCTTGATTTCTTGCCAGCCACATGGGGCAGATAGACACCCTGTCAAATCAAAGCTCTGAATAAAATTACCAGCCCTCACAAGTTTCTAAACTTGACCTAAGTGTATGTTTGTATATATTTCATGCATTCAATCAGCATTGTTTTACTGAGCTCACAGCTATATACCAGGTTCCTTGCTCTGCTGGAGCTCACATTGTAGCAGAAGATACAGAAAATAAACAAGTAAATGAATATGTATTTCCAAGTTAGCTAGGAGATAATTATATGTTAGCCAATGGAGATATCAAGATATGAAGACAGAAACATTGTATTTTTTTTTTTTAAGTGTTAGTCACTCAGTCATGTCTGATTCTTTGTGACTCCATAGACTGTAGCCTGCCAGGATCCTCTGTCCATGGGGTTTCCCAGGCAAGAAAAGTGGAGTGGGTAGCCATGCCCTTCTCCAGGGGATCTTCCCAACCCAGGGATCGAACATTACAGGCAGATTCTTTACCATCTGAGCCACCAGGGAAACCCTCACTACTAAATTTTCAGAAATTAAGCAGAATTAATACAGCCACTTATATTTAATTTAGAAAAATTGAATTTTACAAATAAAATAATTGTTAAACTTTGGCATTGGCAAGGAAAAGGTCTTGGTTAAGGGAAAAAGTTTTCTGTTCCGGTTTTTTACGTATCTGTATGCTTCCAGGTATATGTCACAAACTTCACCTCAAATTGACTTAAAAGAAAATTCACCTTGTATTATAGGAAATCCAAAGCAAACTTTGGATTTGGTTGGTCAGTGGCCCAGTAACCCATTGTTTTTCTCTTCTTTAATTTGTATCCACTGTATTGGTTCCATCCGAAAGCCGGTCTTCCTGATGGTAATAAGGCGATAGCCAGCAGCAGCTGGAGGAATGTGGTTTTTGCTCCTGTGGCTTCAGAGACTAAGACTGGCATTTCTTTCCTGGAATCCCTAAGCAGACCTCTCCCTGTGTCTTACTGGCTCAGCTGAGTTAAGCCTGCCCAACCCTGAGCCAGTCTATGGTAGAGCAGGTAGAATTACTGACTTAGACTAACAATCCACAGTAGAAAGAATATTCTAGAGTCTACCTCAGTCTCTAGATCCTAAAATACTAAATTATTGTTTGGTTTTCCTAGTAACTTTTATGTTCTTTTAAAAGTTCATTTAGCATGTTGAAATATTGACTCTGAAGAAATTTATGAGACACTTTTTTTCTCTCTTAGGACAAGCAACATATTCTGTGGCCTAAAAGAGCTGATTGTGCAGAAAGCTATCCTAGAGTCCCCGTTGGTGGGGAATTGCCAACATATTTTCTGCCTCCAGAAAACAAAGGACTCAGGCAAGTGCTTATGGATATGGCAAAGCACTTGATTCTGCATGATTGTCATCTGGCGGTTCTTTGAGAGCACCAGCCTCGGACCTGAAAGGTTAAGTCTTTATTTTGAAGTCACCCAAACTTTGAAAATATGAATTTTGTTCCTTTTTCTTGTGCCAGGATCCACGAACTCAACAGTGATGATTATTCTTCAGAAGAAGAGGCCCAAACCCCTGACTGTTCCATAACTGACATCAGAAAAAGCCAGACCCTGTCCTACTTAGTCAAAGAATTAGAGGTCCGCATGGATCTGAAAGCCAAAATACCAGATGACCATGCACGAAAAGTAAGGCTCACTTAGGCTTGGTGTTTATTGCCGTCCACTCTGGGTGATTTCACAAGCCTCATCGGTGGAGCAAAAATTAAATAGAGGGCAGTTGTTGAGCTTTAAGTTTATAAAACTGAAGGATCGAGTTAAAGAATTAGTGAAATTATTAAGAAGTCAGTCATACTGTTGAAGGACTACCAGGAAAGTGTTCCTTGGGGTTGCTGTTTACACAGACCACCTAAGCACTGTTCCTCTAAGAGGGCTGCAAAGATGAGTCACACAGAACTCTTTTTACCTAGTGGAGGCCATTCTGACCACTGCAGTTTAGCTTTGTATCCTCCAAGCCACCACAAGTTGGTATAATTGAAATTGAAAGCTTGAGGATTCTCTTTCCTTGGCCTTATCAGCCCTGCTTTGGACTCATATGAGGTCCTTAGGAATTTGTATGAATTTGATAACCTCTCTGCAAACATTATAAATATGTTCTGTTAGGCTGTCTTCTGTAGTTCCTATAAGTTATATGTAACTAGGAATCTTATTACCGAATGTAAATCCTAGGGTAAACACCGTTCCATGGATACAAATGAAAAATTTTCCTTTTTACAGAGAAAACAAACCATCCCAATGACCTTTGTTAAATTTAATTTTGAAACTATGAGTAGTTACTGCTTTCATTCAACATTTACTGAAGCAAAAAAACATTATGTTCCAGGCAGTGTTTGGAGTTCTAGGAATACAAAGATAAACAGACCATGATCCCTCTCTTAGAGTTGTTCACAGTTACATAAATGCTGCAGGAATATAAAGTGATTAACTGAGGATCTGGTGCTTTTCCAGCTAGGAAGGATAGCAGATAATTGCATCAGGTATTGCATGCTTTGTTTTCTGAATAATTTCTCATTTGGTTCTGGACACTTAGGTTGACTTTAATGGGGAAGTGATAGATCATCTTAATATGTATGTGCTGCATATTATTTTCAAGTCTTTTTTCTAAACTGCTACTTCAAGCTTTGGCCATCAATAGCTCTGAGGTAAGGTTTCATGTTCCTTTGGAGCAATATGTACTAAGTAGTGGTAACTCAAATTCAGAGTGTTCATTTTATGTTTATAGAGCGGGCATAAAAAAATCTCATGTTTTATTTTTCAGAGTAGAATTTGCATATTGTAAGAGGGCTTTTGTTGTATTTTTGATGTGTTTATTTTAAAGGAAGTTTATAAATTATGCAGTTTATTTTTAGAAACATTTAAATAAGAATGACATGGCTGCTAAAAATATACTGCCACCTTTTTATGTCTGAAACATCTGCTTCTCACTTTATCCTACTCATTACAGCATGCACATCCTTTAGCATTATATTGTTTTACAGCTTGAAATCTTTATACCAACCAAGCCAGAGCACGGTTTAAAGGTTGTTTTGATAAGGGTAGATAGGTTCGTACCTTGAACCTTCCACATGCAGTCCATGGAGTTACATCTCTGCTTTGTAGTTTATTACTTTATTTCATAGTTTCTAAAATACCACTTCCTTTTTTTTCATATATTAACATCTCTGAAATACGGATTCATGTTACGATTGATGACATTTTAGGTTTGATGAAATGCAGTTATAATAAACATAATTAAATTGCTTTTATACTTAGTATCTAAATGTTTCCAAGTTTTATACCCAAAGAAACTTCTAGAAGAACTGTGCATGAATGGCTTAGGTTTATTTGAGGTGTCCCAAAGCTAATTTCTTTCAGTATTAGAAGGAAATGGTGCCTATTACAAGTTTCCTTTGAAATACACAAATTCACAACTGGATTTTAAGTAGAAGTTTACAACCACTATACAACAGGCCAACTTGCCAGAGGAGTACATCAAATATTTATCAAATGTTTACTGTGTCAGGTGTGAGTGTGGTAGAACAGATGCTCTATATGGGATGTGATAAAGGGAACACCCAAATAGAAGGCTCAACACAGCTGTATTCCCTTCATACTTGTCGTGGTTCGCTTTTTTGCACCATCACCCAAGGCATTTAGGCAATATTCTTCTAAAGAAAAAAGAGCTCCTTTAGAGGTTAGATGCCTTTCTATATTTGAAAATTCTAATAAACTTTCAGTTAAATACTGTGGTACTGTAACAAGGATAAAAAGATAAATCAGTGAATCAGGGTAGATACCCCTGAATATACCTTCATCAGACCCTACCCCCAACTGTCAACATTTGGAAGTATTTCCTTGTAAGCTTTTCCTCTACATAAATATTTTATATGTTGTAACTTTACTGTTACTTTGCTGAGTCACTTTAGTTGTGTCTAACTCTTTGTGACCCTATGGATTGTAGCCTGCCAGGCTTCTCTGTCCATGGGATTCTCTAGGCAAGAATACTGGAGTGGGTTGCCATGTCCTCCTCCAGGGGATCTTTCCAACCCAGGGATCGAACCCACGTCTTGTGTGGTCCTGCACTGCAGGTGGATTCTTTACCTCTGAACCACCAAGGAGGCCCCTTATTGTAACTTTGGTGATCTTTAAACCTTATTATATAAAAAACATTGTTACTATATAGTTTTTATAGCCATCAATTTAAAGGATTGTGTAAAGAAAATTTTCTTAGGAAAGATTGCTGGGAGAATGAATATTTTGATTCCTTTTGATACAGACTGCTAAACAATTCAGAAAAAGATTTGAGCCAATATATGTTGCCATAATCAAGATCTGTGAATATTCATTTCTCTAGTATTATCACCAGATAATACAATTATCAAGCAGTTGAAATAACTGCCAACTTTTATTGTTTTCTAGTGCACCATACGAAGCACTTTACATGTAATAATTCATTTAATCCACACACCCTATGAGGTGAGATTCACCCATTTGATAGAAATAGAAAACTGAAGGGATTTATAGAAAGTCAGAGAGCTTGGATTTGGACTCAGGGAGGTTGGCCTCAGAGCTCACACTCTTTGTAGTCAAGTCACACTGCTTCTGTATTCACATTTGTAAAATAAATTTACTTAAAACATTTTTTCACTTCTCTGTTGTAACAAATTTCTTTGTCTTATTTTAAGGATATTGTATTTCAGTTATATTTTTAAAGTAAAAGTTTATGTAGGAATTTTGTCCATTTTGTTAGAGTCTTTAAAAATTTATATGAATTCTTTAGACAATAAAATCTTTTAAACTCCATCTGTCATATGTTTAAAATACTTTCTCTCTTTGCCTTTTTATCTTAGCTTTTGAAAATTCCCTTAATTTACTATCTTCTTCCTTTTGATTTCTATTGTTAGATTTAAGATGTCTTCATAAGAAGGCTAATAAAAATAGTCCTATTTTGATTTTGTTTTATGTGGCTTGTCTTTAAATAGTTGACTCTTGGATATACACAGATCTCTTCCTATGCTGTCTTCTAGATGTTTTATAGTTTTAGGTTTTACATTTAGACCTATGATCCATTTCAGGTTAAATTTTCTTTGTAATGTTAGGTAGGGATCAAAGTTCATATCCACATGGATATCCAATTGTTCCAGAACCATATCTCAGGAACACTGTTCTTTCCTTATTGACTCATGTATCAACTTTGCTCTGAACTCCAGACTCCTTTATTCAGCAGTTTATCTGACATCTCCACTTGAATGTCTGAAACACACTGAATGTCTGAAACACACTGAATGTCTGAAACACTAAAACTGCAGGCCAAAACTAAGCTCCTTAACATTGTTCCAATTTGGTCTCAGTCTTCCCCATTTCTGTAAACAGTGAAGCCAGTAGTTCAAGACAGAAACTTAGAGTTATCCTTCGAACCTTTCTCCTCTCAAGGCAGATGCAATCTATTAACTAAGCATGCTGATTCTGTTTTTAAAATATACCCAGAATTTCACTATTTATCTTCATCTCCACTGCTGTTTTCCCTGATGGCTCAGATGGTAAAGAATCGGCCTGCAATGCAGGAGACCTGGGCTCAATCCCTGAGTTGGGAAGACCTGCTGGAGAAGGGAACCCACTCCAGTATTCTGGCCTGAAGAATTCCATGGACAGAGGAGCCTGGCAGGCTACAAAGTCCAGGGGTCTCAAAGAGTCGGACACGACTGAGTGACTTTCACTTCATTCCACTGCTGTCTTACCCAAACCATCATTATCTTTTATCCAGATTATTTCAGTAGCATCCTAGCTAGCTTCTAAGTTTTTTGCTTTTATAACCCTACACTCTATTCATATTATAGCAAACAATGAGATTATTATTAAAAATCAGATATTATCATTTGTCCATTCAAATCTCTGCAGTGTCCCTCCATGTAACTCACAATAAGAGACAAGAATTTATCATGGGGTAGAAAGTCCTACGTGGCCTTGTCACTCTTCCTGTCTCGTATCTGTGAGATCGTTCCGTCCATCACTCTGTTCCAGCCTCACTTGCCTCCACGCAGTCCCATGAACATGCTGGCTGTGGTTCCTTCTCAGGGACCAGCATTCTTCTTGGAGGTCTTCATCCCACTAAGGTTCTTCCTAGTTTGTGCCTCATCTCCTTAAAGTCTTTGACAAATACGAACTTCTCAGTGAGTCTTTCCATTAGTCCTCTATATGAAAGGCCACTCTCCTCCCAGCTCTTAGTACTACTTATGTCTCTTCCCTGCTGTTCTTTCCTTTATCACATTTTACTCACAATTGCGTGACATCCCCACAGTTGTGTGACACGAGACTCGAAGATCCACTGAGGCAGAGGTTTATCTTTCTTGTTTTCTGCTGTATCCCCAGTGTGAAAAACAATATTTGAAACACAGTAAAAACAATCACTCTGTAATTATTTTCTGACTGAATTCATGAAAATTACTTTTTTTCTAAAATGCTAACCAGTTCATCTGAATACAAGATATTTGCCCAATTATCATTCTAGTCGTAGGGATAATCATGATATTTTGTTTTCCTTATGGAAAATATAAAGACACTTAATTTAAGTATGGAACTTAATTTTATATCTTGTAAACCTCTAAGTAATACCTTAAATGTAACTTGAGAACTACTTACATTAGACCTCTTTAATCTGGAATATTCTGTAAACCTTGGCTTGGTTATAGTGAGATATTTCTGATGACCTAACAGCCTAAATCAGAACCAAGTAGCTGATAAATTATAGGTGTTGCATGTTCTAATATCTCCTGATTTATAGTCTGTGGGAACTTAAGTAGAATTTGTATCCTGCTGTTGTGTGAAAATTGTATAAATCTTAATTATGTTGAATTGGTTCATAGTTCTTTTCAGGTCTACTGTATCCTCCTACTTTTCTGACTATTCTTTTAATTTTGAGAGTTTGATATTGAAACTCCAACTAAAAATCTTAATTTAACTACTTAAAAAAATAATTGTAATATATAGTGGAACCGTGTGTAACTTTGTTCTGTATTTTCCAAGTCTTCTGTAAATGTATCATCATACTTTCATGATTTAAAACAGAAAAAAATTATAGGTATTGCTTTCATGGAGATATACTGTGCAGTTTGGGAATACAACATTCTTAGATCTTTTAAAATATTTTTAATGATAAAATAAGTGTAGAATAAATGGTTTGTACGCAGCAAATACTAAGCATAGGCATATTTCCACAAAAATGACCTCAACTGAATACTTTGGGCTGCTTATAAAAACAAAGTCTCAAAAAACAATTGGAAAATAGAATTTTAAGACTATTTACAATAGCATCAAAAAAGCAGATATCTAGAAATAAATCTAAAGGAAGGTGCACAAGATTTCTATCCTTATTATAAAACATTGCTAAGAGAAAACCTAAATAAATGGTGGTATATTGATAGATCGTGTACATGGATTGGAAGATTCAGTATTGTTAAGGTGTAGTTCTCTTTAAGTTGATTATTTATAGATTCAATTTCATCCCAAACTCCCAGCAATTGCTTGTATTTGTGTGTGTGAATTGATGAGTAGTTTCAAAAATCTACATAAAAATGGATCTTAGAATAGCACAAAGATTTGGGGGTTAGAGAAATAAAAAACAGAGTTGGAAGACTTACATTATCAGATTTCAAGACTTACTGTTATTAAATCAGTGGAATTCGCACAAAGATACTGAAATATACAAGTGGAACACAATAGAGAAATCTTAAAAAAGGCTGATTTATGACAAAGGCTCACTTGTAGTTTAGTGTTTTGGGGGAGCTTTGGGTTTTTCATTAAGTAGTAATGGAGTACTTGTATATCCCCTATGGAAAAAGAAGTGAACCTTGACTCCCACCTCATATTGTATACAAAGTTAATTTGAGGAGGATCATGTACCATAATGTGAAAGATAAAACAATAAAACTTCTTGATGAAAACATAGGAGAAAGTGTTCATTACCTTATAGCTAGCAAAGATTTCATAAAGCACTAACTACAAAAGGAAAAAATACATAAACTGAACTTCATTAAAATTAAGAATTTCTGTTTATCAAAAGATACCATTAAGAAAATAAAAAGGCAGGTGATAGACTGGGAAAGATATTTGCAATAAATATGTCCAACAAAGACTTCATGTCTAGTATATACATAAAGAACTCCTTCAAATCAATAAGAAAAAAAAGACAACTCATTTTTTTTAATGGGGAAAACAACAGCACTTCAGAAATAAAGGTACCAAAATGGCCACTAAGTATATGAAAATTTTTTCAGTATTATTACTGATCAAAGAAATGCAAATTAAAATCACAGTGAGATGCCACTTAAGCATCTCGCTAAAACAGCTAAATTCTAAAAACTGACACTACCAAGTCAGTGAATTCTCACACTTGCTTGTGGGAGTATTAAGTCTGTATGTCCATTTTGGAAAACTATTTGCTTGAATCTCCTAAAACTAAATGTATGCCTATCTTAAGAACCACTTCTAAATGTATACCCAAGGAGAATGAGTAATATGTCTATCAGAAGACATTTACAACAATGTTCACTTGATAGTAAATTTATCTGTAGTAGATCAAAAACTACAAACAATCCTGTAACAGCCTATCAGTAGGAGAATGGATGAACAAACAATGTGGTGTATTCACGCATGGAAACATTACACATCAATTTTTTTAAAAAAGAGTGAACATATAGTATACCAAAACAATCTGGATTTTTGAGTACTACAGGTGTGGTTGAGTAAAAGAAGCTACAGAAGGATACATGTTACATGCACAGGGGAACATGCTGTTTGATTTTATTTATGTGAAGTTCAAGAACAGGTGGCACTAATCTATGGTGATAGAAGTCACAGCATCATATCAATGGTTACATCTGGAGTTGGGGGTGGGGTTGCCCAAGGGAGCCTCTCAGGACACTGGAAATGTTCTAAATGTTTTATATCTTTAGATGAGTGGTGGTTATAGCTGTGCAGTTAAGACTAATGTACATTACCCACTTGGTGTAATTTTTATCTTAATAAAAAGGTAAAAAATAAATTTATGTTAAACAGTTTAGAGTTAGCTGATGTAAATAAAATGGACAGCTGGGGTAACTTTTATAGGATAACCTAAAAAAAAGCCAAAAGACATACACTGTAAAGGTTTGGTAACTCTCGGAAAATATTAATTCATTAACATTTTGCTGATTTTTCTTTTTTTTCTTTTCAGCCCCTGACCTTTTTGAGCCTGGGAAATGCTTACCTTGCTCTGAAGAATATCAGTGGGGCACTTGAGGCCTTTAGACAGGCTTTGAAATTAACTACCAAATGCCCCGAGTGTGAGAACAGCCTGAAGCTAATTCGCTGTATGCAGTTTTATCCTTTTCTGTACAACATCACCTCTTCTGTTTGCAGTGGTAAGCAGCTGTTAATCCCGGGCAAATAACGAGTTCAGTTGGGATTCCTGTTTTGATAACAGAATACAGAAAATCATTTTCTTAATTTTCCCAAGGATTTTACTTAACTAGCATAATTCTAGATATATAGAAAAGAAATTAACTCATTGCTTTCTATATAAATACTCTGGAGCATTTGGCTTAGTTCTCTCCCAGAACCCAAGTTTGAGAAAGGCTGATTAAAGTATATTATTCAGTTGGGATTGATTAGCTGTGAGGTTTTTTTCCCCTCCTAAAATCTCTGATGTTTTATAATAACTGATATTTATGGCAAAGGAAGTATTTTTTCTGCCATGAATTCAGACTATGTCATGAGGTTTGAAGCAGTGTTTCTATCCTCATTCACTGAGATACAGCCCCTTGTCTTTGAGTGAAGGCGATGCGGACCTTTACTGCACCTTTAAAATAGTCGCCTGACGTGAAGTGGTATCCGCTATGCATTCTTCTACTTTCCCCCACCGCCACCACGCATATATACGTACATGCGTGTGCAGAAGTGTATCTACCTGGGTCAGAAGTATTTGAGTTAGTATCTAAGATATTGTAGGTTTATCAGTTAGAACTCCCTAAGAGTTCCATGGTATTTTTTTTCTTCAATATTTTTTATTGAAGTATAGCTTATTTACAAAGTTGTATTAATTTTTTCTGTATAGCAAAGTGATTCAATTTTACATATATATATTCTTTTTTATATTCTTTTCTATTTATGGTTTATCATAGGATATTGAATATAGTAGTTCTACAGTATTTGATTATTGCTTAACCTTCACTGGGAAAAAAAAATGAGTTTAATTTGAATTACTAGTGGTGCAATTTATATACATATGGATCCTCAGTACCTTGCTTTTGTAGAGTGCACAGTAGTTGCTCTGTTAATGTTCAAATTAGATCCAGTATTTGACCAGAGGACTAGTCCAGCTCCCTCTATCAGATTTTTTTTTTTTAAGTGACACACACTTCATTAACTAACTTGTGTAAAAGACATCAGTAATTACCAGATTTAGCATCCAAATTGATTTTCTTGATTCACTTTACCACACTGCCTTAGGATTTTAATGGAAGACAGTTGGTCATTTTAAATATCAGAGCCCAGTTTTCTGGTGAAGAAACAAAAAAAAATCTCTCAGCAGCATAACACCATAGCTCAGTTGCAGATCAGTACTGAGCACTATCTGAACTACAGTAGAATTTGTATGTGACTGTTGAAGGCCTGAGACAGTGTTTTAGCAGGCAGTATAGTGCAGTGGCTAGTGCTAGAGTCATACAGATTCATGTTGGAGCCCTGGTTCTGCCATTACTGTCTTTCTATTCTCAGTAAAGTGTGTCCTAATCTATAAAATGAAAGACAGTAAAATCTCATGTACTTTTGGGGAGAACTAAATGAGATTATTTTCACAGAGTAGGTCTTAGGTAAAAGTAAGCTGTTAGAAATTCATGATGAATGCAAAATATGACTCAAAAAGTTAAGAATCTTCTTGCATCATGCTAGAAAATATGTTGTGGTCTTTAAAATTTTGTAGTCATCCAAGGACGCCTTATAAACAGATTTTCACTTTTTTCAATGAGCTGCTTATATTAATAGATTATTTCCTGTTTTCTTTACTTACTCTCCTCTCCCTCACCTCTCTTGATTCTTTTCTCTTACTGGGGAGAAGGGTTTTATATGTATATAGTGATAACTTTTCTAAAAGCCTTTTCTTTTTCTTTTCTTAGTATTTTCGTTTCTTTTTTTTTTATGCCACCCTGAACAGTATGTAGATCTTTCCTAGCCAGGGATCGAACCCACGCCCCCTGCAGTGGAAGCATGGAGGCTCAACCACTGGACCACCAGGAAAGTCCAGTATTTTAGTTTTTTGAAATTTATTATTATTTTATGTCACTGATGTCAAGAGAGGAGATTCGGTTGTCTTGAGCATTTTCCCCCAGAACATGGTCTCAACTAGTTCAGGAAACTATTAACTTGAAACAGATCTTTCTCAAAATTGTAGTATCCAATAGTCCAGTTTAGTCTAAGAATATTATTGGATCCAATATAATAACAATAAAATAGAATAATTTGACTTGGGAAGAGAGAATACCGTTTTTAATTCTTTCAGAGAGAGCTCGTTTAAAATTTTTTTTAATTAAAAAAAAATAGACCTTTTTACATTACAGTTAATTGGTTTAGAAAAGAATCCAGGGTCTGCTAACTCCTAAAAAAATACTATTACTCTTAATGGAAATGTATGCGGTAGCATTTTTTAGGTTTAAAAACTCATTAATAATACTGAACTAATTTCAGTATTAAAGTTTTCTTTGACAGTGTTTTCGTATTACTTGTTTCCACAATAATCCTATTTATTGACGGTTGCTTTGCCAAGTTCCAACTTTGAAAAGCTGAAATTTGAAAAGTGCAAACACCTCTAATAAAAATGATAAACTTCTTATATTTTAAAACCTAACAGTTGCATTTACTCCAGTTATCTCTGAGCTTTACTAAATGCTTGATGAAAAGGCAGGCAAAATCTCTGAGTAATGATTAGCATTTCTTTATCTTCAAATGATTCTGTCTATCCTTTACTTTTTCATTTTTTGCAATATTGAAAGAATCTTGTTATCTTACGTGTTT
The DNA here is from genome assembly GCA_024291935.2 of Okapia johnstoni. Classification (NCBI taxonomy): domain Eukaryota; kingdom Metazoa; phylum Chordata; class Mammalia; order Artiodactyla; family Giraffidae; genus Okapia; species Okapia johnstoni. Next base: position 7,215,207 of record CM044325.1, on the reverse strand, counting down.
GACATATTAACTGTCTAAAGGTTTTACTATGACTATACCAAGGTCTCCAGAGACAGCAAGACTTGTGATTGTATTTCCATATAATAATGAAGGAATTTGTATTGTAATTGGGTTTTTTGGGATAAGAATTTAAGCTGCCCTTGTTCACCCTATCCCAACCTTAAAAATTCTCTTATGAAAGTCTATTTGAAAAGCAACTATCTGAAAGCTTTTCAGATAAGTTTTTCAAGATCAAAAATAGTTAAGTACTCTTAGAAAACATTTAAAAAACTATTTTTCTGACCACTATTATTAATTTTCCACAAATCACTTTCTTTAAAGATCCACATTAGACACTTTTTCTGGCAAGTGTAATATAGTGTATAATGTCTTGGGTAGTATGAACTAAATGGTAAAATTATCAGCAGTCTTTTAACATCAGGAAGTATTTTATTGCTTTTCATATATAATCATGGACATTTTTCACACAGATTTTCAGTGTGTATTTTTTGTAATATGTGCACAGGTAATATATTTAGCTTTGAACACTGATTCATTCTGCTTGAAAGTACATTATCATTATGCTCACACAGTTTTCCTGCTTCTAAAGACTTTATAGCTAACAGTGTGACATTTAGTGAAGAATCATTTATCTGACAGTTTTCCCAAACTTTGATTAATCTAGAAGTCATCTTATTTACTGCCATTTATTAGTTGCATGTATTCTTATATTAACTGCTTATCATCGTCATCTCTCTCTCTCCTTTGAATACTGTTTTAGTAAACCCTTGTCTTTTATAGGTATTTTATATTAGCATTGGGCTTCCCTTGTAGCTCAGTCGGTAAAGAATCTGCCTGCAGTGCAGGAGACCCGGGTTCGATCCCTGGGTTGGGAAGATGCCCTGGAGAAGGAATGGCAACTCAGTCCAGTATCCTTGCCTGGAAAATCTCATGGACAAAGGAGCCTGGTGGGCTGCAGTCCATGGGGTCGCAAAGAGTCGGGCACAACCATTACAGTTTCAAGGATCCTGGAAAGGAAAACATAATATATTGTTTTTTTAATTGTCCACTCTCAAATTGACAGTGAAACAGAAGCTAGTGCTTCCAGCTTTGATTAAGCAATTTATTTTGCCAGTTTTGAAATACATACTTTTCCCCTACATTTATTGGTTTGTTATTTTATTTAACTAGAACTGAATTGGCCACTTTAACAAACTCTTTTCAATAACAGCATGAAGTGAAGTGAAGTGAGGTTGCTCAGTTGTGTCCGACTCTTTGTGACCCCATGGACTGTAGCCCACTGTGCTCCTCCGTCCATGGGATTTTCCAGGCAATAGTACTGGAGTGGGTTGCCATTGCCTTCTCCAGGAGATCTTCTTGACCCAGGGATTGAACCTGGGTCTCCCACATCGTAGGCAGACCCTTTACTGTCTGAGCCACCGGAGAAGTCCAATAACAGCATACTTGGCCTTTTTAAAAGTAAAATGGAATCTGTCAAACTTATCATGGTTTTGAATATGAGTAAGTTCTCATGAGTGCTCAACCCTAAAAAAGGACTTTTGTAAAAAAAATGAAAGTAACAGTGTCTCACAGAAAATGAACTTTCATGAAGCAGTAATTATTATATTCTCTAATGATGAAAGATGGAAAATAATTTTAATAGCAGTATAAACAAAATGTGAATATTGTATCTGTAATATTTATGATAGTGGATTTTCCATGTATTTATTACTCCAAACTTCTAAATACTTTCATTCTTTAGCTTCACTGATTTGAAAATTAAAAAGTTATATCTAACAAAGATGCTTTCTACTACTTAAGCAATATATGTTTTTCTGTTATTATATCTCTGATATGCATAATTTATTTTTAGTATTCTTCATTCAGTATTGTTTTTCTTATACTAGAAAACATAAGACCAATGGTAGGTTATGTTTATTAGACTTCATCACATGCTTATAAGTATACCACTAACAATGGCATTGTTATTAGCTGAATATAATTTAAACATCAGCCCCTAATTTCTGAATGCTCATCTTTTCTTAATTTACTGAGACACATGCCTACTTAAAATTATTGGCCCAGATCTTCAGAAAAATGAATAAATATTATACAGAACTCAGACTTTAGTATTTAACTAAGTATACTTAGAATTTTTATATATGTTTCTCTATAATATGTATTTGAAAGCTTGTTCCATTATAGAAAAAAAATAGAATTTCCAAATCATGTATGTGATCTTTTTTTTTTAAGATTTTAATCTTCTGATGTAGACCATTTTAAGTCTTTATTGAATTTGTTCTAGTATTGCTTCTGTTTTATGTTTTGGGTTTTTGGTGGTGAGGCATGTGGGATCTTAGCTGCCCCACCAGGGATCAGCACCTCCTGCATTGGAAGGTGCAATCTTAACCCCTGGATCACCAGGGAAGTCCCTACATGAGCTACACTATCTTTTCCAGTGTGTGAAAGAATTATCCTGTGTTGTCTTTACAGTGTTTCTGTATTTTTAGCATCTCTTTACTATTTACCTAAATCTTATCTCCTTTGATAACTTATTCCATTGCCTGCTAGTTTTAGCCTGTGTTCTACCTAAATTTCTGTAGATTTATATAACTTGTAGCTTAAACCAATTTTCGGAGAAGGCAATGGCACCCCATCCAGTACTCTTGCCTGGAAAATCCCATGGACGGAGGAGCCTGATGGGCTACAGTCCACGGGATCGCTAAGAGTCGGACACGACTGAGCGACTTCACTTTCATTTTCCCCTTTTATGCACTGGAGAAGGAAACGGCAACCCACTCCAGTGTTCTTGCCTGGAGAATCCCAGGGACGGCGGAGCCTGGTGGGCTGCCATCTATGGGGTCGCACAGAGTTGGACACGACTGAAGCGACTTAGCAGCAGCAGCAGCAAAGCAATTTTACGTGGAGTTCAGAATTTGAAGAAAAAGAAATCCTGCATTTTGCTGCCCTCCTGTGGACTATCTGAGATATGCTACCAGCAGTTAAGGACCTTTGCTTGATCACATTCTTGATGAGAGTTAGTGAAGATATATGCTCTAAAAAAGAAAGAAAGATACAGTCTGAAACACATAGCTTTTAAGGTGTCTAAATTTTTATATTTCTTTACTTAAAAGGCTTTAATTATTTGGTTACCAAACAGTCCTTTGTATCTATGTGATGGTGTCAAGGAGGATAAGAAAGCAAATTGAGAACCAAAGGTGATGATTTGCTCAAGTCAAAGAGCCAGTCATTGGTAGCACAGAGACTGAAATCTGAGTACTCTGCCTTCCAAGGCCTCATAAACTAGTACACTTCTAAGACTAAAAGAATTCATATTTGTAGATTTTTGAGTCATATGAAAGTATAATCACTGCATTTCTTGTATCACCCCTCAAGAGAGATGCATGCATCCCTATATAAAACGTGGATCTGAGCTATATTATGGGGGACAGTCATAATGAGCCCTAAAAGCACCCCTAAAATGGTCCCTTTCAGTTTAGGTGTCACTTTGGTCGCTTCTGAATTTTGCATCATTAGATTGCTGTATAACCTTGGGTTTCACACAGAAGATCTGGTAGCTGTACTTGTGGAACTGTTTAATGAGACAGTAAAGTCTGAACTGAACTGCAAGTCTGAGAGAGGAGCAGGCTTAGGCCGAAAAAGAAGTTTGGTTTTAAACACGTTAAGTTCAGTTGCCTACTAGATGTTTAAGTGATAGTATTGGATAGGCAGTTGGATGTATAGCAACTGCCTATCTGTTGCTATACACAACTGTCATTGTGGTCAAGGAAGAGCCCCAGGCTAAAGATGAAAATTTGTGAGCCATGGACCTATGAATGTTTTTAAAATCACAAAATTGGATGATGTTACCTCAGTGATTTTATAAAAAGGAAAGTACATCAATGATTAATTACTAGGCATTCTAGCGAACATTTAGTGGTCAAGAGGAGGAAGAACAGTACAGGAATAGCCAGTAAGATAAGAAAACCCGGCAAGTATTCTGTTCTAGAAGCCGAGTAAAGAAAGTGTTTCAGGGAGTGGTTCATTATGTCATCATCATTCTTACGTTATGTGGGCGTATCCTAGGAGCTTGAGTTGGATGAAGACAGAGGAAAGCATTGGATTTTGGAACACAGAGGTCACTGGCAGTCTTCTAAAAGGTTTAATGGTTTGTGGAGGAGATGAGGAAGTGGAGATGGCTAGCAACGCTTCCAAGAAGTTTTGCTATAGTGAGGAGCAGAAAAATGGGGTGGTTGCTGGACGGGGATGTGGGGTCGAAGATAATTTGGTTTTGGTTTTATTGTTCTAAAAATAAGAGGTACTGCGTTGTGTTCCTATAGGAGTGATCCAGTAAGGAGGAAGTAATTGAAGATGCAGAAAAAATTATAAAAGCAAAACTCCTGAATAAACAGAAGGGAATGGGGTCCAAGGCACAAAGATAGCGTAGAGGTGGTCCTTAGATAGGAGAAGGTACAATATATAGGTAGAGATGTCAGTATAGTGAGACTTTTGATTACTTCTCAGTGGAATAAGAGGCCAGTTGTCGAATGAGAATGAAGAGGGGCAGAGGAAATTGGAGATAACATGGAGAGAGGAAGGGCTGAAAACAGTAGACTAAAAATGTGAATTGACTTTAGAGGTTTCTAATTTTGGTAACTGGATAATTGTCAGTGTCATTAATTAAGAGGAGGAATGGGGGAAAGAAATTATCCATGCATTGATGTAGGGCCGGAAGATAAGTTCAGTCATAGACGTGTTCATTCCGAGATACCACTGGTTCCATCAGAAGGTTCATGGTGAGAAGAAAAGTCCAAGAATAGAATCCTAGAAAATGCTAACATTTAAGGAGCAGAGCCAGGGAAAGAGTGAGTAAAGAGAGGGGCCTGGGGGAACCAAGAGGGAGCTCAGTCTTGAAGGTCAGAGGAACAGAGGGTTTGAGAAGGAAAAAGAAATCAGCAGTATGTTCTGTATTGGTTCCTAAAATATGGTACAGATACCACTAGAGGTGCACAAGCTTTTAGGTGGTATTGAGTAACATTTTTTAATTTTAGTATTTGTGACTTATTCTAATTAGCATTGGAAGAATTATATAACCAGCACATCAAACCTGTCATTCGTGAAAAGTGATACTTGTTTTCCCTTTTAACATAAATTATTGTAAGAGTAAACAGTGAGTCCATTTAAAGAAAAACATTGCATAAATAAAGGTACTGGTACCTATGGAAAAATTACAACAGTAATGGATGAGTGAATAGTGTGAGAAGCTCCGGGTTTAGCAGTTTAGAAAATCATTTGGTGATCTCAGTTTATCAAAAGTATTTTCTGTACAATAGCGAGATATCTATACTAAAACAAGAATAAATTTTAGGATAATAGAAATATTAAAGTGAGTGTTCTGTATACAGTTGGATTAATTTTGGGGTTAATGGCATGATTCTAAACTATATAACTTGTATTTCATCCTGTCACTGTGTAACTAAAATAACTTTAAAGCAAATAGTTAATGATACCAAGAATCATTCTTCAGATAACATGTAAACAGTAGTGGTGGCTGCAGTCATGAAGTAAAAAGACACTCCTTGGAAGAAAAGTTATGACCGACCTAGACAGCATATTAAAAAGCAGGGACATTACTTTGCCAACAAAGGTCCATCTAGTCAAAGCTATGGTTTTTCCAGTAGTCATGTATGGATGTGAGATTTGGACTATAAAGAAAGCTGAGCGCCAAAGAATTGGCTTTTGAACTTTGATGTTAGAGAAGACTCCTGAGAGTCCATTGGACTGCAAGGAGATCAAACCAGTACATCCTAAAGGAAATGAGTCCTGAATGTTCATTGGAAGGACTGATGGTGAAGCTGAAACTCCAATACTTTGGTCACCTGATGCAAAGAGCTGACTCATTTGAAAAGACCCTGATGCTGGGAAAGATTGAAAGCGAGAGGAGAAGGGGATGACAGAAGATGAAATGGCTGGATGGCATCACCGACTCGATGGACATAGGTTTGAATAAACTCCGGGGTTGGTGATGGACAGGGAGGCCTGGTGTGCTGCAGTCCATGGGGTCACAAGGAGTCGGACACAACTAAGCGACTGAACTGAACTGAAGAAAGACTTTTTAAAAATTCACTTGTTATGGAAACATGAGAAAGTAAGAAAGTAAGTGAAAAAATAGAAAAATTTCGCAGGTTCATGAAGAAGTAAGGCATTTGTCAGGAGGGTAGTCTAAGCCCCTGTATGTAATAAACACAGGGCAAGTGGTTTTATTCTCTGTCTGTGGGACTGTTGAAACTGAGTCACCGCAGCTTGGCTGTGTTGCTCCAGGAGGACTGAGAACGAGAGCAGCAGCTACGTGGTTACTTTAGACGCTGCAGTTGCACTTCCTGAAGTCAGCTTCGCACTGCAGCTTATCACTCAGTTATAGAATGCTGTTCTTTAAAAATAAGAAGTTGAAAATTTATTAAGATAATCTCTCTGAGTTAGAGTTTGTAACAACTTCAGATGTGCAAATGGTCTTTGCCAGCGTTAGGGTGACTATCTTGTGTAACCAAAAGGGAGTGAGTTACATTTTTGAGTTTATAAATTAAGTCTAGGTTATGTAAATTAAGTCTTCCTCCTTTCTGCTGTGTATGTAGTGTGGAGATAACCCACTGGAAGGTATTGTTCATCATATTTTGTGATCGCTTCTCTGCAGATAGGGTCGGAAAGTTCTACTGAGACATCACCCTTTGTGTTTAGGCTCCATTCTGCATCAGGAACTTTTTCCAACATTCACATCACTGAGGTCACAGTGATGGTAGATACCAGCAAGAAAAATGGTTGAGCAAAATAGGGTCTGTTTTATCCAGCCCTCTTAATTACTGAACAAGATGCATTTAGTGTGGTTTGTCCCTGCAGTTGTGCATGTCTCCTGATAGGAGCTGAAAGGGGCTAACATCTTGTTATGAATACTTTGTGTGAAGGAAGTTAGGCAAGTTCATTGGATGCTCTCTTTTTACATCTTCAGTATCCATTCATGGTAGTAGATGTTTTTGGAGATATTTCGGTTTGTGACTTTAAGCTTTGCTATCTCATATAGCAAGCATTTGCATGACTCTTCTCCATTCAAAAAATTATTCTAGTTAGCAGAACTTTCTCTCTCTCTCTCTCTCTCTCTCTCTCACACACACACACACACACTACAAATCCATGCTATGTTAGAGTGGGCTTTTTTTTTAAAGTGACCTATACCTCAGAAAATTCTTTCTGTACATTGTGAACCAACTAGTGAAATCAATTACTCTGGTGGCTCAGCTGGTAAAGAATCTGGCCACAATGTGGGAGACCTGGGTTCAGTCCCTGGGTTGGGAAGACCCCCTAGAGAGGAGAAAGGCTACCCACTCCAGTATTCTGGCCTAGAGAATTTCGTGGACTGTTCCATGGGGTCACAAAGAGTCAGACATGACTGAGCAACTTTCACTTTTCACCAGTTTTGGAGTTCTTGTTTAAAACAGTGAGTACCACGTACTTAAACCCCTTTACAAATATAATCATTGAATGATTTTTTTTTAATGGAAATACAGCAGTTGGGCCTGATAATCACTAGAAAACAACTATAGGAAAATTTAAATTTAAAATTTAAATTAATTTAATTTAATTATAATTTAATTTAATTAATTTTAAATTTAAAATTAAATTTGTAGTGATTTAAATCACTACAACTATAGGAAAATTTAAACAAACAGTTCACTATCTCTCACTGTACACTGCCTAAAAGCCATAAATGTTAAAATTTGGGAAAGAGCAGAGTCCTAGAAAGTATGTTATGATGTGCAAAGTGGCAACTGAGGTGAATGCCTCCAGGCCACTTTCATTTGGTGGCATAAAGCAAAAGGAAACAGTATCATTTATTTTTCTAATGCTTTACACTTGATTTAGTGCACTGGCCATATGGAAGCAACAGGGCTTCTAATGGTAGGTCCCTTTCCCATTTTGCCTATCTCTGTACCTCCATTTGTATTATGAGGAAGAGGACCAGAGTTAACGTCTGTTGATTTTTTTTTTACTAGAGTTTTTTTTCCTTGGCACCAGCAGGTGACTAAACACTTTCAGCATGAGAAAGGAGAGGTAAATATAAACCACAAAGGTTGTGAGTAGCTAGGAAATGTCCTAAGCCCTCCCCTGTTTCCTCATCCGTACCCTCTGTGTATAGGCTTATTCTATGTATTAGGAATTGAATGAAGCCAACTTACTGCAAGAGTCTGTGGTTGACTCAAATAAAGGTGCTTAATTTAAGCTCACTGACAACATAGAGACTTTAACGTCATTCTCTCTTTTGCAACACTGTGGAAATTGTACCAAACCATGACACATGACATACAATGATGCTGTTGTGGACAGCCTGTTTTCTCTACCACATACACCCTGCTTTCCTGGTTCCATGTGTTTGCTTGTGTCGTTCTCAGTAGTTTCCCCCCAACTCTCCGTCGTGCCCTCCTTCCCTCCCTGAATAAAAATTCTAATCTTGCCCATCCTTCAAGGCCCACTTCTGCCATATGCCTTACCTGATCCCTTAATTATAAGTAATGCATGAGCAGTCATTCCACCTGTGTCTCTCCTGCAGCTCCTGTGACTTGCCGATACAGTTATTTGTGTACGAGACAGAAGTCTCCTACAGGACTTTTCTAACTCTCTGAGAGCAGGGGCCATTCCTTTTTTCATCTCCATATGCTGGCCCATGCATTCCACACCCTCCTCCCAATGTTTAGCCCTTAGAATGTGTTCATGTGGCAAATTATCTAATGGCATTTCAAGTTTGAGCCACTGAGAATACCTGGTAATAAAGGGTAATTAGCTGTATCCACAGAATGCTTTACACAATACATATATAGATCTTTTAAGGTCTGCAGCTCCCACACCGTAGGAGGGGGTAGAGAGAAGGAATTACATTGTCCCACTTGTCCAGTAGAAGCTGACACATCAAATAGGTGGCCTGTATTTTCCCACCTCCTGTCTGCACTGTTTTTAATGAAAATTACAAACAAATGTCCTTGTTGACCCTCACTGAAAAACTAACATTCATGGATAAATCAGTAAGTGTGAGAAAATACATTGGATTTGTTTCCCCAACATTCTTGCTCAAAACCCATTTCCTTAGGCTGAAGTAAAACAGATTTTTAAATTTAATAGTAATAATAATGGCACCTATGACAGTTAACTTTTTTATATAGTTGCTGCGTGGGGAAATCTTTCCTAGTAAACTTAATGTTTAAATTCCCTTGTTTAGGGATCTGACCTAATCTTTCCCGTTTCTGGGGGAAGTAATAGCTGTGGAGAGCTTGGATTCCATCACTGGAGTCATTTCTTTCACAGCCTCCATGTCACAGTGTCTGTCTCAGCTGATGCTGACTTTGCACCCTATACTTTAGCCACTTAGGGAGTACCACAGGGCAGGACAAGGAGACCAGATTTATAGCTCATTCTCCTCTAAAAGGAGGCAGGGCGTATAGGTCTATAGAAACTAGTACAAATCAGATTCCCCCACGATGTATGAACAGTGTTCCACAGGATAGAATTTAACTCTAAAATATATGGCAGAAAAGAATTTCTCTCTTATCTCCCCCACCCCTGCTCTTATTTCTTTTTGAGGTCACATACTTTTCTTTGCTAGCTTTTCTTTTTTAAACTCACTTCTGACTCATTCACCTCACCATGAAGGAATGCCTATGTAATCCTGAGGTTGCTGATTTCAAGTCTTTAATATGATCTGTTTTCTCTCTGGCAGTTAAGGTCAGCCAGTACGTAGCCATTACTTTTAAACCTCCTGCAAGAATGTCATTCAGCAGTAAGTGCTGAATGAGAACAAGTCTGAGCCATTACGACTGTGGAAATGATTTCTCTCAAGTTTCTAAGTGGAGGACAGCCCAGGATAGAGGAGGTGAGGCAGATTCTCTTGTCTCAGGTTCACTTGAATTCAAGGAATTCTGTGTGCTTATGTTCACTGTGGTTTCAGCAGTGGTGTTTACTGAGACTCCTCTTATTGGTGGACAGTAGCTTATCTATTTCAGGTAAAGAACCTAGATGCAGAGAAAAGAGTTGATTTGCCCAAGTTCATATGGTAAGGCTGTATCTAGGCAGGATTTGAGTTCATACCATGGAATGCGTCTTTTAGAACAAGGTCTGTAAGTCTTTGAGGTAGAAATCATAAAGGAATCCGTTTGCAGTAAGGCTTCTTACTTCTTCACTATTACCTGTTACTCAGTGTGGTCCCAAGCCCCACATGCCACCCACAGTTAAATTTTCCTGGTGATATTTTAAAGTAATCTTTGTAAAGCAACTGTACTCCAATAAAATTTAATTTAAAAAAATAATCTTGCTTAGCAATGGTGAGTAACTCAAAGATACACTTTTGTCCACTTGACAATTTATCTTACCATTTTTCCTAAAAGATAGATTTCTTACTAGAGAAATAAATAGAAAATTAGTTACTAGCTCCTACAAAATTTTGATGCCTCAATTTTGTAGCATTTCTTTATTATAACAAACCCCAAAGAATCCTAAGGAACCCTAAAGGATTCCTAATCCACCCAGGAATCTCTTTACCAACTTATGAGATTCAGAAGAGAAGAATTCTTTTTAATAAGTAAGTGGTTCCCCAAATCCAGTTGAAAAATAATCTTCTAAGACCTTTGTAAACAGAATTAATAAGAGAAAATAGGAGATTTCTTTAACCCTAGTCATGATAGGAGTTCCCGAGAACTTAGTTTACTCTGAAAATCTGTTTAGCCACAGAATAAATTGTGCCTTTCTCCCTTAGGAGACTTAAGCTTAGACATGGTGTATTAAATATTTAGTTGTTTTCCAGAATACCCTTGTAGGGGAGGTTAATATTAATAACCCAATTTATGCAGGCAGTACTCTAACTGCAAAAAAAGGATGTTGATAAGTGTAAGATCTCATGGTTGTTCCAGAACCAGAAATACCCTCTTTGTAGTTTCATGCTTAGTTCAGTCAGTTCAGTTCAGTTGCTCAGTCGTGTCCAACTCTTTGCGATCCCACGGACTGCAGCACACCAGGCCTCCCTGTCTATCACCAACTCCTGGAGTTTACTCAAACTCATGTCCATTGAGTCAGTGATGCCATCCAACCATCTCATCCTCTGTCGTCCCCTTCTCCTCCGTCCTTCAGTCTTTACCAGCATCAGGGTCTTTTCAAATGAGACAATTCTTGGCATCAGGTGGCCAAAGTATTGGAGTTTCAGCTTTAGCATCAGTCCTTCCAATGAATATTCAGGACTGATTTCCTTTAGGATGGACTGGATGGATCTCCTTGCAGTCCAAGGGACTCTCAAGAGTCTTCAACACCACAGTTCAAAAGCATCAAATCTTCAGCGCTCAGCTTTCTTTATAGTCCAACTCTCACATCCATACATGACTGCTGGAAAAACCATAGCTTTGACTGGACGGACCTTTGTTGGCAAAGTAATGTCTCTGCTTTTTAATATGCTGTCTAGGTTGGTCATAACTTTTCTTCCAAGGAGCAAACGTCTTTTAATTTCATGGCTGTAGTCACCATCTGCAGTGATTTTGGAACCCCAAAAAATAAAAATCTGTCACTGTTTCCATTGCTTCCCCATCTATTTGCCATGAAGTGATGGGACCAGATCCTCTGATCTTAGTTTTCTGAATGCTTAGTTGGTATTGCCTTATCCTCTCTTGCTTGTGTGCATGCTAAGTTGCTTCAGTCGTGTCTAACTCTTTGCAACCCTGTGGACTATAACCCACCAGGCTCCTCTGTCCCTGGGATTCTCCAGGCAAGAGTACTGGAGTGAGTTTCCATGCCTTCCTCCAGGGAATCTTCCCCACCCAGGAATCAAACCCTAATCTCTTATATCTCCTGCATATCCTCTCTTAATTCTAAGAAAAACCAGACTGCCAGGATTTGAATTGGATGCTAAATTCTTTGCAAGCAAATACAGAACATTAAGCAGAAGAAAGTGTTTCCATTTTCACCTGGGACCTCGTTATCTAAAGCATTTCATTTAAGTCATAAAGTTCCCCCCTCCACAAAAAGCCTATCAAGGTTAGTCTAAGCCACAGAATCTCCTCATTTTGCATCAGCAAGAAATAATAGCCATATGCACAGAAGATACTTGTTACTTTTTAGGTAGCTCTCCATTTTTCCTTCTTCAACATTTCCTTGTATTTCTTTAATGAGAACATTATCTCTACCTTTGCTGAGAAGACAAGCAATATATTTCTATATAGGCAACTTTTTTTAGTTCCTCTTTAGCGAGTAGACCTATACTATAGTCCAAAGAATAGATACGTTTATTTTTTCTAAAGTTCTTCAGTTCTCCCTCCAGCAGCTGGAAGGAGTCATTCAAGAATTAGGCAGTATGACTTTCTATGATTAGATTGGTTAATCATGGAAATCACACCAGAATACTAAACCAGTCTGTTTTTAACCATCAACCTAAGAAAATTCACATCAACAGTTCTAATTTTAAAACGTAATTTTTACTTGATCATTTGGATTTTGCCTACTTCCAAGAAATAGCTTAAAATAAACTTCTTATTCCTTTAATTCCCCGATTTCTCCCTGGTCCCCTTTTATGCCCTCTTCCTCAGAGGTGTTGGCCCCGATTTCCTGAGTTGGAGGGCAAGACATTCTTAGAATTCACGAAGCTTGCTTCAAGAGGGTGTCTGCTTTGAGGTCATGCAGAAGGACTAATTTTAGCTTCAGGATCTTATGCATATCATATCTTATAAATGACCTATAAAGCATTTTTAAATATTGCAGACATTTTAAAAGATGAAACCAATTAAATTTTTATAATAGAGGGTGGGAGAGAAAAATAAGGGATGCAGAGGTTGGAGGACGAAATCAACTGCAGGAAACACAGCTAGGATTTCACTGGGTTCCAGTGTGAAATGGTCTGTCCTTGTGCTTTACCCAGCTTGTGTCAAGGTGAATAATGCTTTAGAGGCCAATTCACTAAAGTTAAAGGCAGGGAACACTCACTAGGAACAGTGTATTTTTTAAATTATCAGTATCATTGTCATCATTTTCCTTCCTCTCTGCCTTTAATAATCATGCTTATTTATATCCTAATCAAAAATTGCCTCTAAGAAACGTGCTATTCTTCATAGTGAAGTTTAGACAGTTGGGTGTATGGAGTTGTTGTTACTGCTTTGTTTTATCTTAATGCTCATGTGCTTGGTTTCCCACATTTACCTACACTGGCTCGGTGGTGAAGACAGAAGTGGAGGCAACTCAGCAACCTCTGGCCTCTCAGGAGAATCTGGAGAAAGAAAGCAGCTACCATTGCTCTTTATGGCTTCTTTCCTGGTAGCCCTTCAGGGCCCACACACATTCCACCCTTTCCATCTCTATCAAATTGTACTTCTCATGGCCTCCCAACCACAAATGAGAATCCCTATTCCTGTTGCTTTGCTCAGCACATTATTCCTCCCTGCCTAGAGTGCCAACTTCTCGACCTTTTTTTTTTTTTTTTGCTTAAAGAGATAGTATTGACTAGGGGGAAGCCAAGAAGCTTTGTAGTAAAATAGAACTGATTCAAATCCCAGATCTACCACTTACTTATATTTGACCTCAGACAAGTTACTTAATTTCATGGAGAATCAGTTTCTTTGTCTGTAAAATTAATAATATTTCATAGGGTGTTTTTGAGGGGTAAATGGGGGAAAAATGCAAAAGTAGTCAGGAAATACTGGTTCCCTTCCTTGTAATTCCCCCTTTTTAACTTGTGTTTTTAAGTCCTACGTATTCTTCACAATTCAAGATCTACCCACTCAAAGCTAATTCTCTGAAGCACCTACTGGGCACAGTAGACCAGTTCATTAGTGTTTGTTGTCTTTATTTACTGTCTCCCCAAGTTGCTTGTTAAATTTCTTGAGAGCTAAAGCTCTCTTCAAACAGAGAGTCTTCAGTTTCTGACGTAGCCTTGTTGAAAATAGCCTCAGAAGTATGATAGTGTAGAATTGGAAAGTGGAAAGTGACTCCCAAAGTATGCAGTTCCCCTCTCTCTAAACTAGTAAGTTGGGAAAGGCTTTGAGTCCTTTATGGTTTTTTTTTGGTACCATGAGGGAAATGACTGAAGAGCACTTTCCAAAATTATAGAATCTGAAGGAGAGTCATCAGATCCAGAAAGACTTCCTGTATTCCCATTGCTACAAAGACAGCTTGATTGCGTACATACATCTCTTTGAGGCAACATTCTCTTTTAAAAGAAAAAAAAAAACTTTTAGAACATGTTTGGGTGTTCTGATAAAGGAGAAAAGTTACTTATACCCTCTTACTCAGAGAAGTGTCCTGTAATGGGAATGTAGGCTTCTACTGAATATACATCTTCTGCAACAATGCACATGGAACATGAGGAGACCTGTTCAGCCAGCCAGATCTCCACCAGAGAAGACACAGCAGTCTAATAAAGCATTCCTCTTCCCAGAGAATGACTATCAAGTGGAGCTAGATAGTGGCTCTTTATCTCTATTAACACATATTTCACTAATAAGGTCAAAGCTCTTTGACTCCTGGGCAAAATTGTATCAAGAGTTCATGCTCACTATACATGTCAGAAAGTATTAGGTTGATACAAAAGTAATTGTGGTTTCGAGCTATGAATTTTAAATCGTTACAACTAGGCGCAAACACATCTTTATTAATCAAAATAGGAACCATTACAATCAACACATTTTTGCCAATGAGAAACAAGTTCGTTTATTCCTGTAGCATAAAAATCCATGCTTTGGGATTTGACAAACTCTTGGAAAGCATTTTCTGCCTCCTGCTGGTTGTGGAAGCGTTTTCCCTGCAAAAAGTTGTTGAGGTACTTGAAGAAGTGGTAGTTGGTTGGCTGCTGCTGCTGCTGCTGTGTCGCTTCAGTCGTGTCCGACTCTGTGCGACCCCATAGACGGCAGCCCACCAGGCTCCTCCATCCCTGGGATTCTCCAGGCAAGAACACTGGAGTGGGTTGCCATTTCCTTCTCCAATGCATGAAAGTGAAAAGTGAAAGTGAAGTCGCTCAGTCATGTCTGACTCTTAGCAACCCCATGGATTATAGCCTACCAGGCTCCTCTGTCCATGGGATTTTCCAGGCAAGAGTACTGGAGTGGGTTGCTGTTTGAGGTTGAGGTAAATATGGCAGATGAGACAAAATTTTGTAGGCCAGTTCACTCAACCTTTGAAGCATTGGTTGTGCAATGTGCAGCTGGGCGTTGTTGTGACAAAGATTGGGCCGATTCTGTTGACCAATACTGGCTGCAGGCATTGCGGTTTTCAATGCATCTCATTGATTTGCTGGGCATACTTCTCAGATGTAATAGTTTCACCAAGATTCAGATGGGCAGCAGACCACCAAACAGTGACCATGACTTTTTAGTGCAAGTTTGGCTTTGGGAAGCGCTTTGCAGCTTCTTCTGTGTCCAACCAGTGAGCTGTTCATCGCTACTCAGTGGTTAGAGCAGTTATAAAATCCACTTTTAATCACATGTCACAATCCGATTGAGAAATGGTTCATTGTTGCATAGAATAAGAGAAGACAGCACTTCAAAACTATGATTTTTTTGATTTTGAGTCAAATGAGGCACCCATTTATCTAGCTTTTTCATCTTTCCAATTTGCTTCAAATGCCGAATGACTGTAGAATGGCTGAAGTTGAGTTCTTCGGCTACGTCTCATACAGTTCTAAGAGAATCAGCTTCAGTGATTGCTTTCAATGTCATTGTGACCTTCCAATGGCCAGTCACTACACTCCTCATCTTCAAGGCTCTCAACTCCTTTACAAAACTTCTTGAACCACCACTGCACTGTACGTTTGTTAGCAGTTCCTGGGTCAAATGCATTGTTGATGTTGTGAGTTGTCTTCGCTGCTTTAAGACCCATTATGAACTTGAATAAAAAGGTTGGTTGAATTTGCTTTTTTGTCTAACATTTCTGTAGTCTAAAATAAATAGAAAATAGCAACTAGTAAGTCATTAGCCAAAAAAAAAAAAACCATAAAGTGAGAAATTCATATAAAAATAATGAATAAATAAATACATTTATTTAAGAATGTATTGTAATATCAACTGGCAGAGTTCAGCATTGCAAAACTGCAGTTACTTTTGTACCAACCTAGTATCACACAGTGCTATGATTACATTCAAATGTTACGTTTTATGCTTAGATAAATCATTACTGGGCTTCCCAGGTGGTGCTAGTGGTAAAGAACCTGCCTGCCAACGCAGAAGACATAAAAGAGGTGCGGGTTTGATCCCTGAGTCGGGAAGATCCCTTGGAGTGGGAAATAGCAACCCTACTCTAGTATTCTTGCCTGGAAAATTCCCCCCCATGGGCAGAAGAGCGTAGTGGGCTGCAGTCCATGGGGCTGCAAAGAGTCAGACACAGCTGAGCCAACACCCACATGCTTCCCTTGTGGCTCATACAGTAAAGAATCCACCTGCACGGCAGAAGACCAGGTTCACTCCCTGGGTCGGATGATCCCCTGGAGAAGGAAATGGCAACCCACTCCAGTATTTTTGCCTGGCGAATCGCCATGGACAGAGGAGCCCGGCAGGCTACAGTCCATGGGGCTGCAAAGAGTCAGACACACAAATGAGCGACTGAC
Source organism: Okapia johnstoni (assembly GCA_024291935.2). Classification (NCBI taxonomy): domain Eukaryota; kingdom Metazoa; phylum Chordata; class Mammalia; order Artiodactyla; family Giraffidae; genus Okapia; species Okapia johnstoni. The sequence goes on along the minus strand of CM044325.1, from coordinate 7,198,622 downwards.
ACTTTCACGCATGATCAAAATTTGTTTTCCTAAAGAAAAATAGGCACCTATGTGATCTGACAGTCACAAATGTGGCTTCTCTGCCACCACTATCGCCCTCCAAGTCCTTGGTTCTTAATTTCTAATCCTTTACCTTTTAGTGTTTCACTTTAAGCTATAATGCAAGAATAGTATACTCTTCTGCTATAATTCATCTATCTGCAGATTTGTTCACATACTCATCTGTCATTTCTCACCTTTGAAAGGCAAATAGAAGGAAAACCACTTTTTTTATGATGTTTCTGACTTTCAGAGAAGTGTTTCACAATCACTCATTATGAATGGAAGGAGATCTTGGGACTTCGTTCTTAGAGCTTTTTCCCCAAATACTTACAGTAGCCTAACAGGTGAAACTTGAACTTAAGTGCAAAATCGTGAGTCACAGTTATGACCTGGCTTTAAAGGGCACTGTTCTCCTGCTGAAGAAAAACCAACGGTCACCTTTTTGCTCTTCCTGATACTTGGGGACCTTGAGCTGTGGGGCTACACAAGAGAGGTTTCTAATATGCTCTGTCTGTGTCTCTTGTCATTGAGGTAATTGTCATGTGAAAACCCTGGACAACAGTCATGACAAACAGAAGTATTTTGACAACTCACAGTCACTGGATGCTGCTGCTGTTGACTAAATCACCGTGCTGAAAAGTCCTTAAGATGTATCAGTCTGTTTATAATGACCAAAATGAGTGGCTTCTCTTCAGTACTCATCCTGCTCGCACCCCTTCACTGCCTTGGGAACTGCGCACAGCGCCCCACCGGGAGCTCCTTCCTTTTCCTCTTGGCTTCTGGGGTATTGCTTGATCTTGGTTCTCTTCCTGTCCTCAGAATACCTTTTTTCAGTTTCATTCACTTATTCTTTACTTTGTCCTTTATTTTTTTTTTACCCAGGATCTTAACCTTGGTCTTCTTTTCTTAGTCCCCTTTTGTTCTCTCTTGGCCTGTGAGGTGCATTGGAGTACATGCATCTAAATCTGTCCTTTCAGCTTAGACACTCGGTGTGACCCCAGATCTTACTTCTGTCTTTTTACTGTTCTATCTGGGTGTGCCACAGGCACTTCACATGTAATGTATCTAAAACTGAACTTGTCCTCATTTTGTCCTATTTCCTGAACTGCTTCTGATTCCTGTATTCCTGCTTCCTGTGAATGGCACAGCTCACCCAGTCACCACTGTATCCAGTCAGTGCCTAAGACCTGTTAAACTTCCCATCTCCTTGTCTGTTCCTTCTGTCGCCATCTGCATTCCAACCCTCTTCGTTTGTGTCTGGGCTGTTAACAGTAGCTTCCTGATTGGCCCCTGTATCTAGTCCTTTACTTCAGTCATGTATGGAGAGAGTGAGCGAGATGGGTGGGTATGTGTGTATGTGAGATAGAGAGAATACATATAATTGGTATACAATTTAAAAAGCAGGAATAACCTGTTACCAATTTCTTGTGTGTCCATGGAGTGGTTTCTAAAATCAGACCTGATCTGGTAAGTTGCCTGTGCTTAAAATTTTCAATGGTTCTCTATTATCTATAATTCTGTTCAGTTGCTCAGTCGTGTCTTGACCCTTTGCAACCCCATGGACTGCAGCCTGCCAGGCTCCTCTGTCCATGGAATGCAAGGACACTGGAGTGGATAGCCGTTCCCTTCTCCAGGGTATCTTCCCAACCCAGGGATCAAACCCAGGTCTCCCACATTGCAGGCAGATTCTTGACCATCTGAGCCACCAGGGAAGTCCACCTGTTACCTATAGGAAGAATCCAAATGTCTTAATGTGGGATATGGGGCAGTTTGGCCCTTGATTCTGTCTCCAGCTGTACTGTCTGCTGGTGCTCTGTACAGCAGGGAGTGCAGACCTTTCCCTGTCTCCCTCACAGGCCATGCTGCTTTGAGCCTCCATTCCTTTGCAGAGGCTGGGAAGGGCCCCGTACACACTGCTTTTTATAGACAACCCCTGTGCATCTCCAAGATCAGCTCGAATGTTGTCTTCTCTGTGAAGCATTCATTCACAAAGGTCACCAAGAGTTCAGTTGCTTCATTTCCTGTCTTGTTCCTACTTTTTGTCAAGGCACATTTTATATTGTGTTAAATGCTTGTATGACTTATGTTCCATCAGACAGTGAGCTGCTTGTATATTGTGTCCTATGTAACTTTATATTCCTGTGTACAGTAAATATTTGTTAGAGAAGTGAAATTGTAGCCTTTGCCTTCCTGCATAGATTGGATGAACATACCTAGCAATTAAAAAATCTTATGTTTGCTTCTGAGTAGTATTATATATTAAAAAAAAAAACAGTGTCTAAGAGAAAGAAGCAAGCTAGACGTCAAAGGGGAGAAGTTACGACCTTTACTTCTGTAGGTTAGAAAATTAGTTTCATCTCTTCTACCAGGAATCGTGGGGCTTTAAGGAAATTAATTTCCCATTTACCTACTCGGAAGAGACTGACTTAAACCAGATGGCCGCTTTGTTCATTCACAGTGGGGCTGCTCCTCTCTGGTGCCCAGGAGCCGCATGTCTCTGCCATCAGGCACCCACACAACCACGGGAACATCATGAGGTTGTCTGATAAACTCAGAAGCGACAGAAATGAAACTGAGTAATAATAAAGGGGTATTTTGTTTCAGCTTACAGAAACTGACGCTATTCCAATATGACTCCTTAATGACTGGAATACTCTCGACTGCCAAATTAGAATCTTTTACTAGGACAATTCAGAGTAAAACCCAACCAGAACCTTGCTGTGTATCCGTTCATTCTCTGACACATCACCGCTTGAGGCAGGAAACCTGGTGTTTAAGTTTCTCAGTTCCATGCTTCCCCCGTAGTTCCATCCCATCCCCCATACTGCGGACCCTGTATGGTCGCCCTGACCAGAGCTAGGTGTTTGCCAGGTCCCTTTAGCACTCTGCACACTGTCTCTTAGGGTGTGTTGCTAATGGAATTACAGTGTGTTGATGATTCTTACTAGTTTTACTCTTAGATACTACATTTTTTGTTTTTTTAAAAAACCATGTCTGAATTCTGGGGGTACATTCTTCTTTTTTCTAGATACTGACAAGTCCACAGGGACCACAGTCATGGTATAAGTTACCATGTTTATACCAGCAAGCTTCCTATAGTGTGATTAGGGGAAAGACTCTATATTTTAATTTAAATAGTGTGGTATAGTAAAAGTCAAGCATAGACGTTAAAAGTTTTTTTAAAAACTCTGTTTTTGGAGGAAAATAAATACAAATAGTTAAGCCCTCTCCAGTAACCATAAATTATTATGATAGTTACTACCGTTTTGTGGTACTTTATAATTTACAAAGTGTTATATGTTACGTATTAACTTTGTGAAATATTTATTATTAGCGCATCTTGTGGGTGAGAAAACTGAGACTCAGAGAAGTTAGTACCTTGCCTAACATCTTTCACTTCAGTTCAGTTCAGTCACTCAGTTGTGTCTGACTCTTTGCCACTCCATGAACCACAGCACGCCAGGCCTCCCTGTCCATCACCAACTCCCAGAATCCACCCAAATCCATGTCCATCGAGTCGGTGATGCCATCCAACCATCTCATCCTCTGTTGTCCCCTTCTCCTCCTGCCCTCAATCTTTCCCAGCATCAGGGTCTTTTCAAATGAGTCAGCTCTTCGAATCAGGTGGCCAAAGTTGGAGTTTCAGCTTCAACATCAGTCCTTCCAATGAACACCCAGGACTGATCTCCTTTAGGATGGACTGGTTGGATCTCCTTGCAGTCCAAGGGACTCTCAAGAGTCTTCTCCAACACCACAGTTCAAAAGCATCCATTCTTTGGCGCTCATATCAATGAAGTGAAAGTCACTCAGTTGTCCAACTCTTTGTGACCTCATGGACTATTCAGTCCTTGGAATTCTCCAGGCCAGAATACTGGAATGGGTAGCCTTTCCCTTCTCCAGGGGATCTTCGCAACCCAGGGATTGAACCCAGGTCTCCCACATGGTAGGCGGATTCTTTACCAGCTGAGCCACAAGGGAAGCCCAAGAATACTGCAGTGGGTAGCCTATCCCTTCTCCAGGGGATCTTCCTGACCCAGGAATTGAACTGGAGTCTCCCACATTGTGGGCGGATTCTTTACCAACTGAGCTGTCAGGGAAGACTTCCCTGGTGGCTCAGATGGTAAAGAGTCTGTCTACAATGCAGGAGACCTGGGTTCGATCCCTGGATGGGGAAGATCTCCTGGAAAAGGAAATGGCAACCCACTCCAGTATTCTTGCCTGGAAAATCCCATGGACAGAGGAGCCTGGTAGGCTACAGTCCATGGGGTCGCAAAGAGTCGGATACGACTGAACGACTTCACTTTGGCGCTCAGCTTTCTTTATAGTCCAGCTCTCACATCCATACATAACTACTGGAAAAACCATAGCCTTGACTAGACGGACCTTTGTTGGCAAAGTAATGTCTCTGCTTTTTAATATGCTGTCTAGGTTGGTCATAACTTTCCTTCTAAGGAGTAAGCCTCTTTTAATTTCATGGCTGCAGTCGCCATCTGCAGTGATTTTGGAGCCCAGAAAAATAAAGTCAGCCACTGTTTCCACTGTTTCCCCATCTATTTGCCATGAAGTAATGGGACCGGATGCCATGATCTTAGTTTTCTGAATGTTGAGCTTTAAGCCAACTTTTTCACTCTCCTCTTTCACTTTCATCAAGAGGCTCTTTAGTTCGTCTTCACTTTCTGCCATAAGGGTGGAGTCATCTGCATATCCGAGGTTATTAATATTTCTGCCGGCAATCGTGATTCCAGCTTGTGCTTCCTCCAGCCCACCGTTTCTTATGATGTCCTCTGCATATAAGTTAAATAAGCAGGGTGACAATATACAGCCTTGACGTACTCCTTTTCTTATTTGAAACCAGTCTGTTGTTCCATGTCCAGTTCTAACTGTTGCTTCCTGACCTGCATACAGGTTTCTCAAGAGTCAGGTCAGGTGGTCTGGTATTCCCATCTCTTGAAGAATTTTCCAGTTTGTTGTGATCCACACAGTCAAAGGCTTTGACATAGTTAATAAAGCAGAGGTACATGTTTTTCTGGAACTCTTGCTTTTTCGATGATCCAGCGGATGTTGGCAATTTGATCTCTGGTTCCTCTGCCTTTTCTAAAACCAGATTTAACATCTAGAAGTTCACAGTTCAAGTATTGCTGAAGCCTGGCTTGGAGAATTTTAAGCATTACTTTACTAGCGTGTGGCTTCCCTGGTAGCTCAGACTGTAAAGCGTCTGCCTACAATGCAGGAGACCCAGGTTCGATCCCTGGGTCAGGAAGATCCCCTGGAGAAGGAAATGGCAACCCACTCCAGTACTCTTGCCTGGAAAATCCCATGGACCAAGGAGCCTGGTAGGCTACAGTCCATGGGGTCGCAAACAGTCAGACATGACTGAGCAACTTCACTTACTTCACTTTACTAGCATGTGAGATGAATGCAATTGTGCAGTAGTTTGAGCGTTCTTTGGCATTGCCTTTCTTTGGGATTGGAATGAAAACTGACCTTTTCCAGTACTGTGGCCACTGCTGAGTTTTCTATATTTGCTGGCATATTGAGTGCAGCACTTTCACAGCATCATCTTTCAGGATTTGAAATAGCTCAACTGGAATTCCATCACCTCCACTAGCTTTGTTCATAGTGTTGCTTTCTAAGGCCCACTTGACTTCACATTCCAGGATGTTTGGCTCTAGGTGAGTGATCACACCATCGTGATTATCTGGGTGGTATATAACTAAAACTCATCCTTGGGCCTTCTGCTTTCATACCTGTGTAATTTGCCTATGGTTCTCAGACATAGGGGTTTGATAGATTAGAACTTTATTTTTTAATTTGTAAGGTCATTTTTGAGGCAAACTAGCATTTGCTGTTACCATTATTTTATATATATATAAAAACATTTTAATGTCAAAAAGGTACAAAGACAATGTTAGAATAAAAAGTTTTCCTCAAAAATGGACAGTTGGCAACTTTACACCAACAAATGTGTATTTGGACATAAATGTGTATGTGTATGTACTATAACTTTAGATATATGTTCTTTTTTTGTTTTTATTTATTGATTCTTCTTTTTTATCTAACCATGCCAAACAGCATGTGGGATCTTAGTTTTCCGACCAGGGATCGAACCTGTGCCCCCTGCAGTAGAAGTGTCAAGTCCTAACTACTTGCTTGCCTACATGTTCCATACATGTTCTTTTTTGTTTCTCATTTTGCTAAGGATTGGTGAAAATTGTGTCACTGATTAACCTTTGAAAAACCATTGCTTTAATACCTCATTATCCAGCCCTAAACCCCTCCCCCGAAACCTTATCTATAGGTTTCGTAGTCAGAGATTTTATTATCATGTCTGCCACCTACTAGCTGTTAAATCTTGGGCAATTTACTAAATCTTGCTGAGCCTTCCTTATCTCATTAATTTAAAAATAAACCAGAAGACAAGGGGGGGAAAAAAAGCAAGCTTCAGAGTGCTCATGAATATTTAAATGAAATAACTTTGGGGGAAACATTTGTACCAGGTACTCATACACACATGGAACTCAGTAGATGTTCATTTCTGGAAACACAGGCATTGCTGTGTTTCTGCTGCTTCCTGACTTAGAGGCTGGTTGTGAGCCAGAGTCCTCACAAGTATGTACGGTATCTGCTCAATGTTAACATCAGGAAAGGGGGCCCTGACATACTTGCACAGCACTTATTAACAGGAACAGTTCCCTACTTGCTTTTCTAGATTGTCTTCTCCAAATTCTCTGTCTTCTCTTTACTATCCTAACCCAGCTAAAAGAAGGAAAAGGACCACTTGTGCAAATGAATACTCAATATTGTTTTCTTCTCAGAAGTGAATCATCTCCCTCCCTGTCTTAGTCTTAGTGATTTAATCCAAGCCTTTTGTGCTTTCTGATTACTAGTTTGAAATTTTATGCTGTTGTTTATGCATTAAATCTTTAGTCCACATGTTTATCCTCTGACTTCAAAAAAGAGAACACTGCCTTTTTTAATTGAAGTATAGTTGCTGTACAATATCATGTTACCGATGTATAATATAGTGATTGGCAATTTTTAAAGGTTTTTCTCCATTTGTAGTTGTTCTAAAATACCGGTTACATTCTCCATATTGTACAGTGTATCTTTGTAGCTTATTTTATACTTAATGGCTCAATAGTCCAGTATAGGAGACGTGGGTTCAATTCCTGGGTCGGGAAGATCCCCTGGAGAAGGAAATGGCAACCAACTCCAGTATTCTTGCCTGGAGAATCCCATGGACAGAGGAGCCTGGCGGACTACAGTCCATGGGGTCACAAAAAAATCAACACAACTTAGTGACTAAACAGCATAACAACTAATAGTTTGTATCTTTTAATCCCCTGCTCCTATATTGCCCCTCCTCCTTTTCTCGGGGCTTCCCTGGGAGCTCAGACAGTAAAGCGTCTGCCTGCAATGCAGGAGACCTGGGTTCAATCCCCAGGTCGGGAAGATCCCCTGGAGAAGGAAATGGCAACCCACTCCAGTACTCTTGCCTGGAAAATTCCATGGAGGAGTAGCTTGTTAGGCTACAGTCCATGGATCGCAAAGTGTCAGACACGACTGAGCAACTTCACTGGTTCACTGGTTCCTTTTCTCTCCCTACAGGTAACCTCTAGCTTGTTCTCTATATCTGTGAGTCTGTTTTTTTGTTGTTGTTGTTGTTATATTCACTAGTTATACATTTTAAATTCCACATGTAAGTGATATACAGTATTTGCCTTTTCTTGCTGACATATCTCACTAAGCATAATGCCTTCCAAGTCCATCCATGTTGTGCAGAGAAGGCACTGAAGCTCAAGGCAGAATTGCCCAAGGTCCTATGGTGGTGGTGTCCTAATCTGAAACCAACTTTGTCTAACTCCAGAGTGTACTTTCTATTTTGTGAGACAAAGGAACATATTCTGAAAGGTAGAATGTGCCTGCTTGCGTTTAGAAGCCACAGTCTTACAGTAAAACCTATGGATATTAATCACATAAGACGTTCTGGACACATTTTGGTCCAAACTTTGAAGGAAGGACTTTGTCTTGCTGGTTATCTCTTTGAATATGTGATCTTTACCTCTGTTTATTGTTGATCTGTTTCATTTTGCACTTGTCTTTTCAGCTTCTGCTCCCTAAAACTCATCCTGGAACCTTTCTTCCAAGATTATTGATACTGCTTATCAAACATAGTCACCTTTTAATCACCTTCTGATGGTCCTCTCCCTCTCAGTAGTGTTCCTGGCATTGTCTTGCTTCTGCTTCTGCTCCAGGCATGGGCAGCTCGGTCTCTCCTTGGGTAGCCCGTTCCGTTTCTGACCATTCATGAGTCTTTCCTAATATAGAGCTAAAATACGACTTCCCGTCTCTAGCCCTGCCCTCTGAGGCTGACAGAGTCTTGTCTCTCTCTAATGTCATGCTTCCTAAGATGTTTGAAGATGGTTATTGTTCCTGTCTACCAGTCTCCACCCCACGTTTCTGCTCCCTTTAGCTAAATGTCCTGATTTCCTTCTAGCTTCTCTTCATTATAGTTTTTAGTCCCTTCACCATCCTTGAAGTACTCTCTCTGGAATATTTAAAAAATCTTTATAGCAAAATATTTTCAAAGTCTGATCATGTGTGTATGCGGTATATCAGCTACTCTTCCTGCTACAGGATCACCCTTGATTTCTTTGGTCCTCCCTCATTTAACATGGTTTTGAGGACTTTCACCAAGTCCCTTTTCTATGAATGTGCTTCGCTTTGAAAGGATCTTCCACGGTGGTGCCCAGACCATAAATTTCCAGATTTCCAGTTTTCCAGTTGTGTCTGCAATGTTGCAAGATTATAGTGGGCTTTTTTTTTTTTCCTTCTCCTTATAATCAGAACTACATACGCTTCTCTCTGTTTCTCAGCAGTTCTCCTGTCCATGTGATTCTGGACAGATTACCTCACAGGGCTCAGACTCAGCTGTGAATTTTTCCAGTACCCTGAGATATAATTCATCCAAGTGAGAAAAACATGAACTCATGTCAGCTTCACTGTGGATGCTCACAGTCTCTTCGCTTCACAATATGTATTCTTCTTTTTCCCGTTTGAAAATGGTACGTGTTGAAGACAAAGAGGAAAATAAGGGTCTCCAACTCTCTGTTTCCAGTTTACATCACAGCATCTGGCCCGCAAGCAGCAAGCCTGATACTTACTTTTTTCTTCTTGTTGTTCAGTCGCTAAATCGTGTCTGACTCTTTGTGACCCCATGGATGGCAGCACACCAGGCTTCCCTTTGCTTCACTATCTCCCGGAGTTCACTCAACCTGCTAAGGGGATCCCTCTGTGGTCCAGACCTCTTTCCGCCTGAATTCTGTATTTGCAGCTGCTTATTGGACAGTGTCTGGAGATGTGTCCATCCTTCTAACCTAGACCATCGCTCCATGGGTTGTTATATTCTGAGCCCTCAGCACATTGTTAAGCACGTAACAACAAATGTTTAAATGAAGTAATAAATATGCGCCTGAAATCCCAACACTATCCTGTTGTCCTGTCCCTATGGCATTGACTTTGCAAATAGCATTACATTTACACATTCACAGATTCTAAAACTTCGCATAGCATAATAAAAAGCTCCCTGTTCACATCAGACTTTAAAATCTCGTAGTCATCTTTGGATTTATTCTGTTTCCTATTATATCCACATAATTACCAAATTCTATTAATTTTACTTCACTGAAATCTCCCCTTTCCTCTCTCCCTTCCCTTTTACAGATTTCCCCTTTATCCCCAGCCTAAGTCAGTTTCTCTTTATGTGCCACTTACAGAGATTGTGGAAGCACCTTTCTGTTTGTCCTCTTCCTTCTGTCCTCCACCCCCTAATTCCTAAGACACCAACTGATTTACTAATCTAACCTTTATAACTATTGTGGCTGTCACCTTGTTATTCTTTGCTTAACAAACTAGAGGCTGTCTTTACAATGAATCTTCTTCCAGACTTTCCCAGACATTCAGTGTCACCCGCCTCCCTGAGTGTCTTATTTGCTGATGTACTCTATATAAATTTTTTGTTCTAGTTAATTTGAAAGTAGTAATGCCTTCACATACACCTTCCTCATACCTGTGTATGTATGTAAATGGATATATACGTACTTGGCCTTTTTAGTTTCATCACTCTGAGAGTGCCCTCCCTGGACCTGTTCTAAATCCTGCCTCAGGTGGTCTCAGTTCAGTTCAGTTCGGTCGCTCAGTCATGTCCTACTCTTTGCAACCCCATGAACCACAGTATGCCAGGCCTTCCTGTCCATCACCAACTCCCGGAGTTTACCCAAACTCATGTCCATTGAGTTGGTGATGCCATTCAACCATCTCATCCTCTGGTGTCCCCTTCTCGTCCCACCTTCAATCTTTCCCAACATCAGGGTCTTTTCCAATGAGTCAGTCCTTCGCATCAGGTGGTCAAAGTATTGGAGTTTCAGCTTCAACATCAGTCCTTCCAATGAACACCCAGGACTGATCTCCTTTAGGATGGACTGGTTGGATCTCCTTGCAGTCCAAGGGACTCTCAAGAGTCTTCTCCAACACCACAGTTCAAAAGCATCAATTCGTCTGCACTCAGCCCTCTTTATAGTCCAGCTCTCACATCCATACATGACTGCTGGAAAAACCATAGCTTTGACTAGATGCATCTTTGTTAACAAAGTAATGTCTCTGCTTTTTAATATGGAGTCTAGGTTGGTCATAACTTTCCTTCCAAGGAGTAAGCGTCTTTTAATTTCATGGCTGCAGTCACCATCTGCAGTGATTTTGGAGCCCAAGAAAATAAAGTCAGCCACTGTTTCCACTGTTTCCCCATCTATTTGCCATGAAGTAATGGGACCGGATGCCATGATCTTAGTTTTCTGAATGTTGAGCTTTAAGCCAACTTTTTCACTCTCCTCTTTCACTTTCATCAAGAGGCTCTTTAGTTCTTCACTTTCTGCTATTGATACAGTTATGAGATTCCTGACCTTGGCCTTATGAATGCCATGTTCTAAATTACTGAAAAGCCAGATTACCAGTAGAAGATTATTGCGGTACTGGCATAACACAGACTATCAATTTGTGAGCCATCAATCCCAAGCTCTCAAGTTGTCCATTGGGCACATATCATAGGAGGAAGCATTCCATTTTGTTATTTGTTTTTGTACCCTGTATACTTCTAAAAAGGAATAGAGAGAACTTTCTCAGAACACAGTGTAAGATTCAGCCATTAATTCAAAATCGTAGAAGTTAAGTAGTAAAGAATTTTTTTTTTTTTTTTAAAAAAAAGGAAAGCATTCTGTAAAACTCTGACTAATTTTGCCCTGAGCTTTCTTTCTTTTAGGCATAGAGGGGAGCTTGTAAGGTTGTGTAACCTACAGTGTATAATAATGGAAACACACTGATTGCTCAGGAGAGAGAATTTTTACTAGGCCATTGCACTGAGAAACATTCATGGGAGTCTTTACATAAGAAACATTAGCAATATAATAAATATCTTGATAACCATTTTAGGGAAAAATTACACTAGCAAATTGTTATATCTTATATTAGCCCTTAGTGAAAATGAAAGGCTTCATGTGGAATTAGGATAATTTTCCACTAAACAAATCATTGTTCAGTTAAGGTAATTAGGCTGTATGGTCTTAACAACTGTATTTCATATGCCATTTGAAGAAAGCGTGAAGAATCCTATATATTAAATAATATATCATAACAAACTTCATCTTTGCCATCTGTGTCATATCTAGAGCAAGTTGGTCCATACCCCACCAAAAATACACATAAAGTAGCCATCTTCGTGCTCACTAGTGACAATCTATGACTGCCTACCATTTAGCTTCTGCCATTGTTCTCAATCCAGTTTTTTATAAAAGCTGGATGACAAAAATGATTACATTATAAATTCTGAAGATGTTGAGTGGTATTTTTATGAAGATGGACTACAGAAGTGCCTCTAAGCAGAGCCGAAACTTTTTTCTCAGAAAGCAAGGTTGGAGTCACTCAAATACTTGAATGATTGTGTAACTTTTATAATGTGCTGGCACTTGAATTTCAGGTACAGTGGTTGAGGAAAGCAATGGTTCTGATGAGATGGAGAATTCAGATGAAACAAAAATGTCAGAAGAGATATTGGCCTTGGTGGATGAATTTCAACAGGCATGGCCTCTGGAAGGCTTTGGAGGAGCACTGGAGATGAAGGGACGGCGTCTAGACTTGCAGGGCATACGAGTACTGAAGAAAGGCCCCCAGGATGGAGTAGCCAGAAGTTCCTGCTATGGAGACTGCAGAAGTGAAGATGATGAAGCGACAGAATGGGTACGAGTTTGCCAACTCAGTTCTTACCAATTTGTAGCCCAGATCCTTGAGAGTGGATAGGGGGTAGTGCTGCTAATTTGCCAAGTGTAATGATTCTGTTGGGTGTGTGGCACTCTACTCCATTCCCCAGTCAGCCTTCACAGGAGAATTGTACCGTTGGAAGCATTTCATGTGCCTTAGGTATTGCTGGCTCTTAGAGGAAATGGGTGTGAAGCCACGCTCAAAGCCTGCAGACTTGGAACAGCCCAGTTCAAACATCTTAAGTTTCAGTTGTCTCTGTATCCTTCAAGGCTAGGTTATTTTGTTTATTTCACTAAACATTTTTCATCTAGACCTTTAAGAATTAAACTGAAGGAAAGAACTTAACTCTTGCACAGGACTGGTTGTTATTTTTTTTTTTTTTTTTTTTTCAATTGGAGGATAGTTGCTTTACAATGTTGTGTTAGGACTGGTTATTCTTTAAGCCACCAATACTCACAGCCACAGGCAGACATGAAAATTGATATCATTTGTCCCTAACATGTTTTCATTTCCCAGATCACATTCCAGGTCAAACGTGTAAAGAAACCCAAAGGAGATCATAAGAAAACTTCTGGGAAAAAGGTAGAATCCAGTCAGGCAGAAAATGTGCATCGTAACCAAGGAAACCTGGAGATCACCGGCCCAAAGGTGGCATCTCCTGGGCCACAAGGTAAATTGGAATGTTCAATATGCCAGTTTCTTCTTTCAGATTTCACTGTTTCAGTTCTCACAAAGGGTGTGTTCGTGACTGCAAACAGATCACATGAAAAGGTAATTGAGCCAAGTGAACAGGAAGCCAGTCATTGGTATAAAAAGTTTGTTTTAAACATTTATTTGGCTTATGTTCTTACCATCTTGAACTTAAATACTCTTAATTCTTAACTTAACAGCTTAGTTTAATATATTAAAAAAACTGTGGGTTTCAGACAGACTCCCTGGGTTCAAACACCACTTTTGCTATTTAGTTCCTAGTGCCTCATTTTCCTTATCTATAAAATAAGGATAATTGCATATGTCTTATAGAGTGGTTGTGTGTATTCTATAAGGTTATACATTTAAAGTGCATTAAATGAACTGAACACATATGGCTCGATAAATACTATCTAGTATTTTTTTATGTGTCAGATAGCTCTTTAAGTATTAGATAATGGCTTGGAACTACTCCCCAGGAAAAAAAATGCATTTACATCAAAATTTGGCACGTACTTTTAGGGTTCATAGTTATCCCAAAGTCTGTCTTTGGACTCTAGGCTCAGGGCCATTGCCATGAGTCCAGTTGACTTTCTTTTCCAGCAGTGAAAAGTGGTGATAGAATTTCTTTTAAAAAAAAAGAAAGAAAATTCTCCTCTTTAATTTTTTTTCTCCTTTTTTAAAAGGATATTTTCACTGTGTTAGACTTGACAATTCAAGATAACTTCATGAAAATGTGTCTAATTTAAGTTGTATTTACCAAAGCTGAAAGCAGAGAGCACATAATTAAAATATGAGGAATGAGGTAATCTTGACTAAATCTCAGAATGATCTGTGACTTGACAAAAATACTAAGGACACCAAAAAGGACATTTTGTCATGACTGGAGTTGAAATATAAAGTAGTTTTACTGTTTAAGGAAGATAGCATGTGTTGGCAGATTATGGGAAGAAAGGGGCACTTTGCTCTAATAAGTCTGTCTGCAGTAGGAAGGAAAAAGATGCTCAAACTATAAAATGTCAGTCATTATAGCAGTGAAACTTCCAGTGGTTTAAATAGTAAACATAATAAATACATTAAAGAGGAAAATTTAAATGGATAGTTACATATTTTTAAGGTGAAAAAAGACTTTCTAAAGCACAGAGGAAAAAAAGTAATTCTGGCATCAGAGAACACTACAAAATAGAAAGACAAAGAATTGAAACAAAGTATTTTTTGCAGAATATTTATATATTTTTACAGAATACATGATAAGCAAAGGATATCAGTGTCATTTAAAGAGTGCCTCCAAATCGATAGGAAAAATACAGCATTTCAGTAAAATATGTGCATAGTACATAGGCAGTTCACCAAATACACATAACACACTCACACACATACACAGCCACTCAGCGTGGTAAAACGTTCAGCCTCCCGAGCAGTCAAGGAAATGCAGACATAAAATGTGACATGCCATTTTTGCTTGTCAGATTGTCTTTGTGTAATACACAGTGAGATTTAATAAAATGAATTTTGGGATAGTTTGACTGGATATAGCAGAAAGTTTTTAAATATACCAACAGCTCTACTTCTAGTAATTTACCCTAAATAATCTTATAAGTGCAACAGATAGAAGTATAAAGATACTGATCATTCTGATTATCATAATAAAAATTTGAAAAATACCTAAATGATGATAGCTGCCTAAATAAACTACAGCATGTTCTTGCCCTGTACTGTGCAACCAAGATGTCTGTAGTTTAGTAAGTGAACAAAAGCACTTTATTAAAGTAGCATATATAGAAGATACCTCAATTTCACACTAAAATGTCATAAGTGATCATCTCTGGGTGCTAATAGGGCTACAGGTGATTTTCATTTTCTGTGTTCTTTTCCATTTTTTAAATTTCTTATAATAAGCCTATATTACTTTTACAAACAAAAACTAAAAATTTCTTGTAAAAGTGAAAATTAAAGCTCAGTATGGTTGAGAGGCAGAGAAGGCAATGGCACCCCACTCCAGTACTCTTGCCTGGAAAATCCCATGGACGGAGGAGCCTGGTAGGCTACAGTCCCTGGGGTCGCTAAGAGTCGGACACGACTGAGCGACTTCACTTTCACTTTTGCCTTTCATGCACTGGAGAAGGAAATGGCAACCCACTCCAGTATTCTTGCCTGGAGAATCCCATGGATGGCGGAGCCTGGTGGGCTGCCGTCTATGGGGTCGCACAGAGTCGGACACGACTGAAGCGACTTAGCATAGCATAGCATGGTTGAGAGGATAGGAAAGTGCTTAGGCAATTTTAAGTGCTACCAGACATCCTCCAGGGCACAGGACAACACTCACAGTGTCCGTAGTGCCAGGTTAAGAAACCTGCTTGAGAGATGTATGCTTCTCCTGACTTACAGTTGTCTGTATAGAATCAAAATGTAGAAAGGTGAAAATTAAGTTTGGTAAAACGTTAACTTTGAAGAGTAGTTTAACCCTCATCTCAGTCTTAAATCCAGTGAAGGACTTGTTCATTTTTACTTCATCATCTTATCTTTGAAAACAAGGCTTTCCTCAACGATGACAGTTACTGCCATCGCTGTGAATGACAAGACTTGAGTTGGTTCGGCAGGTGGTAGAAATTCTAGACTAGAGGGATGACTGGCACCTCCGATACACCAGTCTGGCTGAAGTAACCACCAGGGCATAAGGCACTGTGTGGATCTTTGTGTCTTTGCCATTGTGTTGACAGATGATGTACTTTTCTTCCAGAAAAAAAGCGTGACTACCAGAGTCTGGGGTGGCCCAGCCCGGATGAGTGCCTCAAGCTCCGCTGGGTAGAGCTGACAGCCATCGTGAGTACCTGGCTTGCAGTTTCTTCAAAAAACATTGAGTGAGTATCTTAAAGCTCTCCCTCTCTCATGGCATTTGTGTACCAGTGATCCCACTGGGCCCCAGCTGACTTTAGGGCTGCCCTTCTTTGTCAGCAGCTACCAAAGAGTCATCCTTCCTAGGGTTGGTGGTTCAGAGGATACCATGGACGGACTCAGCTCACGGTCCTGATACAGTCTGTGTACCCTCTTCTCAGTGCCTTCTCCCATTCTTTGTAAGCTATCTATCTAGTCACAGATGACTTAGTTTAAATTAAAGACGGGCTCTCTCTCCATTAAAGCACAAAACCTCACTGACATCGTGTGCTTGAAAAGGGAGCTGGAGCAAATCCAGATCTGTGAGCACCTACCAAGACACAGCGGGCAATGTTGCCTCTCTGGTAACTGCTTTTTCCTCCCTGGATGCTCATTCTCTTTTGTTAGCCCCTTTTTTTTACCTGTTAAGCACTGCAGTTCCCCAAGATTTACCACTAAACCTTATTTTAAAATCATGCCTAGTCAGAGTGCTGTATTCCCAAAACTTCTGTCACTGATATGTTGACAACTCCCAAATCTGAATCTCCAGACCAGACCTTTCTTCAAATCCCTCAAATCGTCTCTCCAGTTGACCTCTCTACCTAGATCTCTCTCCAGCACCTCAGGCTCAGGAAAACTAAACTCGTCATTTTCTTGTCCATTCTCTTTCCCCCCCAAAATCTTTGTTCTGTTTGTTTTCTATTTCTTGTTGTTAGTAAACAGCTCCCAGAAGTGCTTAGGCCAGAAACCTAGGAGTTACCCTTACTCCTCCAATCCAGTCTGTTACCAGTCTTGTCACTTTTACCCTTTGAGTATCTTTCAAAACTACTTGGCTTTCCTTCATCCTTGTTGCTGCTTTATTCATTCTTGCATCTCCTCAATCCATTCTCTCCATAGTACTCAGAATTGTTCCTCAGATATAAGTCAAATAATTCTTAAAATGCTCTAACAACTTGTAAATGTTGCTGTTTACAGTGGCCCCCAGAGCCCTTCATGATCTGCCCCCCACGTGTCTTTCACCTTCAGCTCTGCTCTCCCCCCTGCCAGCCCTTCACACTTGGTGCTGCCTTTGCCTGTGGTGGTAGTCTCAGCATCTTCTCCCTACCCGCTTAATTCATAGTCCTCCTTCCGGTCTTAACATCTTTCCTCCTCAGGAAATCCTTCATTAACTACCTCCTTCCTCCATCAGCACGGAGGAAATATATACGCCCCATAGTCAACTGACACTGTACTGCGTTTTTATAATTCATCACATCTGTAATAACTGACTATCACAAGACAATGAGCATCATAACAGTGGGAACTGGGTACGTTTTGTTAATTATTATAACTCTGATATCTGACATGTGATAGACTGTGAATAAATAATGAATGAATGTTTGCATATTAATATATGGTCAACTTTTCTAAGTAGCTAGAAGCAAAATTTGTCAGTGTCAAATTGCCACATCAGTATATATGATAGTGTAAAACATTGGGCCAGTATATAGCAGGAAAATGACCACTTTGGAACCGTGAAAGGAAGTGCTTACATCTTATACATGGATACAATGAAAAGCTGGATCAGTGTAATACTTACGGTCTATACTTTAGGGAACTTTTCCTGTGGAGACAAGTATGCCTCTGTGCATAGAGGGAAAATGAAAGATAGGAACCACTTCTGGTTATTAATCACTGTCTGTACCCTGGAAAAGAAACCCTAAAAGAAAACCTACCTGGTTTAAAACCTCCCCAGTGAGAAAAAGTGGCCAACAGCAGTGAGGAAATCAGACACCTTGATGGGTAGAAGGCAGCTTGAGTAGATTGAGAAAAGACGGAGTTCAGGACTCAGATCCCAACACTGCTGCTCTGACCTAGAGTACAACCTCTACTCATACATTCAACAAACAGTCATTACCAGGCACTGGAGTCCTTGCACCTATAAAGTGAGAGACCAGACTAAATAGCTCCTGAGATCTCTTCCACTTTGAGATTCTGTGGTTCCAGACAATTCTATTCTATTGCAGTTATGGTCAGCAAATGATTAATATTTTGTCCCCACCCACTTAACTTTTCTATGGCTAAGGTAGTCCTCTCCATTTTTCAGCATCACAGAACACATAGACTTTGCCACTCCAATACAGCAGCCAGCGATGGAACCTGTTTGCAATGGCAATCTCCCCACGAGCATGCACACCCTGGACCACTTGCAGGGGGTTTCCAACCGAGCCAGCCTACACTACACGGGTGAGAGCCAGTTAACAGAGGTGAGTGCTCGGCTATATTCAGCCGGTCTGTAGTGTTTGCTGTACCCTTACGATGCAGCTGATAGCAGAAAGCTCAAGTGGCCAGGCAAAATTGTTTTTGCCTTTTTCAGATGGCTGTTGTCTAGATGGCTTTAGGACAAGCCTGATTTCTTCCAGGCCCTGTGACTGAACGTATGCTTTTTTTATGACCAGGAAATTATAATTCTGATCCGTTCCTCCAGATGGGTAGCATTCTGCTTGTCATTGAACAGAGGCTCTTTGTGAGAAATATTTGGGACACTTAATTCTCCTGTTGACATTCTTAAGAAGAGAGGGAAGGAGGGCAGACCCAGCATATATCTAGCAAAGAGTGTACATAGAAGAATAATCAGAAAACATGCCACAAGTATCCAACAGTAGAGGATTTGTTAAATAAGTTTTGGTGTAGATACAAGCTAGTATACAATAAGAGCTATTAAGAAAGATGTATGAGAAATATATTTATTGACATGAAGAAATTTTTTGACTGTATTGTGTGAAAATGTAGGTGATAGTTTACAGTGTGATCCCATAGTATACAGTCTGTGAGAGTAATGATATATGTGTACATAGAAAAATATCTGAAAGATACGTAAGAGATACTAACAGTGGTTGTGTCTGGGTGATACAAGTGCTTTTCGTTTTCTGTATGTACTCTACTTTTTGTAATGCTATAATGAATGTGTTTTACTTGCCTGTAACCTTTGTTAAGTGAGAGAAGGCTGAGGGGATGGTAATGGCCTTTGGTGTGCCTTCCACAAAATGCCTTACCAACAGGACCACAGCAGGTACCCGAGAGATACAGTCTGCACCCACGGTGCAGTGCCCAGCTCAGTGTCAGCACTGTCCTCAGACCTCACCTCATTTGCATTCCTCTAATCTGTCATCTCCCTCCCTGTACCAGGTATTGCAAAATCTTGGCAAAGACCAATACCCACAACAGTCACTTGAACAAATTGGCACCCGAATTGCCAAAGTTTTGGAAAAGGTAAGTCACTCTGCAGGAAAGCTATAAACTGTTGCCCACTTTCTAACTTTTCCAGATTATTTGCCATTAAGTGTCCCTAACCTCTTCGGTTAGTTATTTAGCACTTGGTAACTAACAGAATGACATGAAATAACCCCACACAGAATATTTTAATCATTTTTCTGTGACTTTTTCTGTTACATGGTTACTATTCTTTTTTGCTGCTTTGTTTACTTTCTGTGCTTAAATGTATGTGGTCAGTTTTCTCATTTTTAGTCTACCATGGATAGATTCAGATGATGCTACTAAGAACTTTGGAATCCAGGTGTAAGAAATAAGTCAAAGGTTCATCTTCTGGTGATAAAGAATATTTGGTAGTTTAGATCATGGGTGGGAATCATATCTTGAAATATCTTTTTTCTGAAGTCGTGAAACAGAATATTTGCAAAACTTTGTTTTCTTACTTTATGGTTAAGAATCTATCCACTTATCATATGATATTGAAGAGGTGATATAACAGTGATTAAGAGAGTCTACTCAACTTCCAGGATGACCGTGGCAGTATGGTAGGGAAGGGTATTCACATCAGTTTAAAAGAGAGGAAGTGCATATACAGCCATCACTGTTCCATGGCAGTTCTGAAATTTACATGGCCAGTTGTCACCAGTTCCCTCAATTCCAAGGTAGGAAATACTCCTTGATTAGGGCCTGTTTTGGTCCCATGGGGATGGTTTCCTATCCTGTTTCTCAGCTCTTCTCTCTAGGCTGCCTTTCCTTTTCCTTAGAAGTGTCCTGTATCTGCAGCTGAGAGCTTCTTCAGCCTGCTGCCTGTGTATCCTTGGCACAACTTTGTAAAACTTCGTGGACTTTCAGATTACAAGCCATTCCAAGAGGCAAAAGCCACGCCCACAGATCTCTTCAAGAAGGCCCCTGTCTGCTTTAAACATGAGTCCAGGTCAATACTTGGAAGATTCTTAGATGCCTTTTGTCTGACAGTCCGCGAGACTTAAATCAAAACGCAGATCTTTCTGAGCTGATAGTAACAGAGGGTCTTACTGCTGTAATTTTGATGTGATCTTGATCCTGAGGCCATAGTTTTACTGGTAGCATCTGGATTTGATTTCTTTTTTGTCAAAACCTTGTGCTGACTGGAGAAGCTAGTAATTGAGACGACAAAGTTTCATTTCTAACCCTGCAAGTCCCAGTTTGGAAGCATTTTTCTCCATATTCTGCTTGAAAACTGTGCAGTTTCTTGTTTAGTTCTCCTCTTTTAATGCTTTATTATGGGTGATGTTTAAAAAACCATTTGTCACTTTCAGTGTTGTTCCTCAAAGCCTCCCTAGCCAGATCCACAACATCATTAGGTATTTTCCTGTATTCCAGATAGAGCCTCACTGTTTGTTTTGCCAGTAGATGATGATGCCTCTCCTCCAGCCTCCAGGAGCAGTTTCCTCAGTGCTCTTCCGGCCTTCATTAATGGTCTTGTTGCTGTTCCTTCAGCAACATCCTCAGCCCACTCCCCAGACCAATGTCGGCACGCTCTAGGTTTCTACTATGGCAGCACTCTACTCTTGATACCAAATATTGTTTTCAGTTATCTTTTTTGCTTAATAAATTAGGCCAGAATTGAGTGGCTTAAAACAAAACTATTATTTGCTCAAGACCCTACAACCTGAGCTGGACTTCCTTCTGATCTGACTTGGAATCATTCATGCAACTACAGACATAGGGAGACCCAACTGGGGCTGGCCACCAAAGAAACCTGGAGTGATTGGAATAGATGGGACACAGCTATATATTGTCTCTCTCCAAGCAGACTCTCCAGCAGAGAAGCTGGACCTTTTTACCTGGTGTCTCAGGGCTCCAATAGACGGAGAGCAAAAGCATCCAGGCCTTTTAGAATCCATGCAGAGAGCTGGAACAGCAGCGCTTTTACGAGTTCCATCCGTCAAAGCAAGTCCCAGGGCAAGGGAGATATCCTTCACCTGCTGGTAGTGCAAAGACTGTGGCCCATCTTTAATGGTAGATCTTTAATCCACCACAGTGCCTTTCAAAAGGAGCAACAATGAAACTGACAGCTTCTCCGCGGAAATGATAAAAGCTAGAAGCCAATGTAATGACATCTTTAAGGCACTAAAAAAGAAAACTGCAAACCTAGAATTCTTTTCCAGCAAAAATATTCTTTAGAAATTAAAATGAAATAGATATGTGTTCAATAAAAATTCAGAGACCTTGGCACAAGTAGGCTTGCACTGAAATAAAAATTAAAGCGAGTTCTTCAGAAAATGATCCCAGTCAGAAATACGGACATGCCAGAGGGAAAGGAGGACACTGGAAAGAAAATATAAATGAAGACTAATTGTACAAAATGATAACTGCACTGCCCTGAGGAGCTTCATCTTTACATGTAACTAAAATTCCTGGTAACAGTAACATAAATGATGGCAGAGAAATAAATAGAGTTTAAAAGTTCTAGGTTTTCATTGGTATCGGCCAAGTCATAAGGTTTGCATTGGAGTGTAATAAGTAAGAATGTATGTTTAAAGTTCCAGGCTAACTACCAAAAATGGTTTTAAAATGTAATTCAGTGGAAGGAAAATGAAATAATGTAAAACATTTGATTAATCCAAAGAAAACCGAGAAAGGTAAAAAGTACATAAAAATAGACCACAGGTAGTAAAATAGATAAGTATATCATTAGTTAGCTTCAGAAAAGATTTATAATTAAAGCATTTTGTATGGAATGGATTTTTTTTAAATCCAACTATATGCTGCTTATAAGAGAAACTCTTCAAATATTAGGACACAGAAAAGTTGAAAATACAAAGATGAAAAATACATCATACAAACAAGTAAAAAGGAAAGCAGATACAGCTACACTCTTTTTTTTTTTTTTTAAATAAGTTTGAAGAAAGAAACAGAGTCGGAAGGGCTAAAATGAAAAAGATTGATAATACAAATTTTCGAGATGATATGGAACAACCAGAACTCTGATATGTTGCTAGTGAGAATATAAAATGGTACAGTTATTTGGAAGACAGTCTGATAGCTTATTAAAAAGCTAAGCATATATGATCTAGTAATTTTAGTGCCAGGTACTTAATCAAAAGTGAAAGGGTTAGACACTCAGTCATGTCTGACTCTTTGCAAGTCCATGCTCCTCTGATTCTCTGGGCAGGAATACTGGAGTGAGTAGCCATTCCATTTCTCCAGGGGAATCTTCCTGACCCAGAGATTGAACCCTGGTCTCCTGCATTGCAGGCATATTCTTTACTGTCTAAGCCACCAGAGAAACCCCATGAAAACTATGTCCAAAAAATACTTGTTTAAAAATGTTCACAGCAGATTTATAACAGTCAAAAACCTGGAATCAGATACCCATCAATAGGAGAATTGATAATCAGTGTTACATTTATACAATAGATACTATTCTACAAGAAAGACCCTATATCCATATTGATGAATCTCAGAAATATGTGCTATTAAGTCACTGGACACAAAAAAAATGTATAGTGTATGATTCCAACTATACAAAATTCTAGAACAGGCAAAATTAACCTCTGGTGGTAGAAATCAGAAGAGTGATTGCTTCGTCAGCGGAAGGGGTTGATTGGGAAGCAGCTTGAAAAGACTTTTTCTGGAGAGTTGGAAGCTTTCTGTGTCTTTAAGTAAGAGTCAAAACTGAATGTTATACCTAAGGTCTGAGCAATTCTATTTATATTATACCTTGATTTTTAAAAATGAAGTTTAGATAAAGGTTTTAGACCACCAGAAACTGAAAGATACATGTTATCAACAGACTGAATCTCTGAAGGGATTTTTTTCAGGCAGAAGGAAAACTATTCCAGGTAGAAACTCAGAAAAAAAAACAGAAAAAAGCAAAGCAAACAACACAAGAGTAAATATTAAGACATATGTAAATAAGTATGTTGATACAAAATAATAACAGTACTGTCTTCTGAGGTTACAGTTCATGGCAACAGCAATATGAAAGGCACAAAGGAATTACACTGACCACTGTAAATGGTCTTAGATCCAGTTAGACATTTCATACTTACGTAATTGGCCTCACTTAGCATGGGCTTCACTCAGAAGGATAAGGGGCCAGGACGCCACAGCAGCAGCAGGCTCGTACCTCCAGAATAAGCACTTACTTAGGCCAGGGCCATTCTCTGCCCACCCTTCTTTCCTGCCAAGTGACTATGCAGGTGCAAGGGAAAAAGTCATATGGTTAAAAGTGAGGACTGCCCTGACTTAAAGGCTCTGAGTTCCATATGAGAACCAGTATCTTTTGTAGCAGCCCCACGTGCACAGGGCAGTAGACGGGGGCACAATTAGCCACAAGAGCTGTGGCACTTCGAGGCTCCCAGCTGTGGCTTCCCACCAGGTGTTCAGAGATTTTCCCAGTCTTTTTCTTTTTTCTAATGGAAAAGTATTTATAGGCTATGCAATTTACCAATTATACTGAATTACAACTTTATTTTAAATTTTTATAGTTTTATAATTATAAAATTTTAGCAGTAATTCAGTTCAGTTCAGTTCAGTTGCTCAGTCGTGTCCGACTCTTTGCAACCCCATGAACTGCAGCACGCCAGGCCTCTCTGTCCATTGCCAACTCCCGGAGTCCACCCAAACCCATGTCCATCGAGTCAGTGATGCCATCCAACCATCTCATCCTCTTTCGTCCCCTTCTCCTCCTGCCCCCAATCCTACCCAGCATTAGGGTCTTTTCCAGTAAGTCAACTCTTCGCATGAGGTGGCCAAAGTATTGGAGTTTCAGCTTCAACATCAGTCCTTCCAGTGAACACCCAGGATTGATCTCCTTTAGGATGGATTGATTGGATCTCCTTGCAGTCCAAGGGACTCTCAAGAGTCTTCTCCAACACCACAGTTCAAAAGCATCAATTCTGCGGTGCTCAGCTTTCTTCATTATCCAACTCTCACATCCATACTGACCACTGGAAAAACCATAGCCTTGACTAGATGGACTTTTGTTGGCAAAGTAATGTCTCTGCTTTTAAATATGCTATCTAAGTTGGCCATAACCTTCCTTCCAAGGAGTAAGCATCTTTTAATTTCATGGCTGCAATCACCATCAACAGTGATTGTGGAGCCCAAAAAAATAAAGTCTGACACTGTTTCCAGTGTTTCCCCATCCATTTCCCATGAAGTGATGGGACCAGATGCCATGATCTTAGTTTTCTGAACATTGAGCTTTAAGCCAACTTTTTCACTCTCCTCTTTCACTTTCATCAAGAGGCTCTTTAGTTCTTCTTCACTTTCTGCCATAAGGATGGTGTCATCTGCATATCTGAGGTTATTGATATTTCTCCCGGCAATCTTGATTCCAGCTTGTGTTTCTTCCAGCCCAGTGTTTCTCATGATGTACTCTGCATATAAGTTAAATAAGCGGGGTGACAATATATAGCCTTGATGTACTCCTTTTCCTATTTGGAACCAGTCTGTTGTTCCATGTCCAGTTCTAACTGTTGCTTCCTGACCTGCATACAGGTTTCTCAAGAGACAGGTCAGATGGTCTGGTATTCCCATCTCTTTCAGAATTTTCCATAGTTTATTGTGATCCACACAGTCAAAGGCTTTGGCATCGTCAATAAAGCAGAAATAGATTTTTTCTGGAACTCTCTTGCTTTTTCGATGATCCAGCGGATATTGGCAATTTGATCTCTGGTTCCTCTGCCTTTTCTAAAACCAGCTTGAACATCTGGAAGTTCACGGTTCACATATTGCTGAAGCCTGGCTTGGAGAATTTTGAGCATTACTTTACTAGCGTGTGAGATGAGTGCAATTGTGCGGTAGTTTGAGCATTCTTTGGCACTGCCTTTCTTTGGGATTAGAATGAAAACTGACCTTTTCCAGTCCTGTGGCCACTGCTGAGTTTTCCAAATTTGCTGTCATATCGAGTGCAGCACTTTCACAGCATCATCTTTCAGGATTTGAAACAGCTCAACTGGAATTCCATCACCTCCACTAGCTTTGTTCGTAGTGATGCTCTTTCTAAGGCCCACTTGACTTCACATTCCAGGATGTCTGGCTCTAGGTGAGTGATCACACCGTCATGATTATCTGGGTCGTGAAGATCTTTTTTGTACAGTTCTTCTGTGTATTCTTGCCACCTCTTCTTAATATCTTCTGCTTCTGTTAGGCCCATACCATTTCTGTCCTTTATCGAGCCTGTCATTGCATGAAATGTTCCTTTGGTATCTCTGATTTTCTTGAAGAGATCTCTAGTCTTTCCCAATCTGTTGTTTTCCTCTATTTCTTTGCATTGATTGCTGAGGAAGGCTTTCTTACCTCTCCTTGCTATTCTTTGGAACTCTGCATTCAGATGGGAATATCTTTCTTTTTCTCCTTTGCTTTTCGCATCTCTTCTCTTCCCAGCTAATACTCATAAGGGATTTGATCTAGGTCATACCTGAATGGACTAGTGGTTTTCACTACTTTCTTCAATTTAAGTCTGAATTTGGCAATAAGCAGTTCATGATCTGAGCCACAGTCTGCTCCCGGTCTTGTTTTTGCTGACTGTATAGAGCTTCTCCATCTTTGGCTGCAAAGAATATAATCAATCTGATTTCAGTGTTGACCATCTGGTGATATCCACGTGTAGAGTCTTCTCTTTTGTTGTTGGAAGAGGGTGTTTGCTATGACCAGTGCGTTCTCTTGGCAAAACTCTATTAGCCTTTGCCCTGCTTCATTCTGTACTCCAAGGCCAAATTTGCCTGTTACGCCAGGTGTTTCTTGACTTCCTACTTTTGCATTCCAGTCCCCTATAAGTTTAGCAGTAGATTTCCAGTGAAACATATCACAAGTGGTTAAGATAATTTATAATTCTCTGTGATGACTTCACCTGAGAATTTTCTTACCATCCTAAACATTGAGGGCAACAGTATGGTTAAAAATAAACAATAACTTTCAGCTTTGATAGACACACATTTGGTAAACAGTTCAATTAAATTTAGTGGGATTGACCTTGTAGGTCCAGATTGTTAGGTCAGCTGCCTACCATTGCTGTTGTCTTCTCATCCTATTGTGGGTCTACGTTTTGGGGTCAGCAGTCCTTACTCTAAGACCAGTTCAAAGCAGAGGCTCTTCTTAAGTGATAAACATGAATTCAAGAGACAAGTCGCCTTAGTTTCACTGTGCATGAGCTAGTAGTTAACAACACCTGGTAATGGTCCTTTTATCTGGGATAGACTTTTTAGCACAGTAGATCTCAGACTTTAGGGTACACTGCAGTCACCTGGAGGACTTGTTGAAAGATATTGCTAGGCTTCTATGACTTCATTTACTGACTTAGTAAGTCTAGGGTTGGGCTTGATAATTGACATTTTTCATAAGTTCCCAGGTGATTCTGGGTGATGTTGCTGATCTGAGGATCACACTTAGAAAATGGCAGTGATAACAAAGCAAAAGCACCCTTTTCCCATTTACCTTTCACAAAAGAACAAGGATCTCCATATCCTCTCTGCTTCAACTTTTAAAATACTTCGTCTTTACCCTTTATTATTTCTTGAAAAGCCCTTCTGTAGTTGTCTCTTTAAGAATTTTTAGTTTTCATTACCAAAATTATCAGTAAGTGTCAGCAGATGACATTGGTCAGACTCCATTTTAGGGTTCAATCATTACGCACTTTCAGACCCCTCAAAAAGCTGCCCAGCTTGCAGCCGAGGTTACTCCCATGTGGTAGCCTCTACCGAGGTCTCACCTGTGGTGCCAGATGCACAGCACGCTGCCGCCATTGCCATTGCAGCCAGTTTGTTTGCCAGGTTGCCATATCGTCCCGTTTGACCCATGGGCTAGTGCAGAAGTAGCTCTCCCATTTTTTAGGTGGTGGCTTGTGAGCACTACTTTGTGGTGGTTGGATCCCCAGCCAACCCAACTTGGGTCAGAGCCAAGCTGCTCCCCCCTATCTGATCCAGACCTCGTCACAAACATGGAGTCTTGAGTACACGTGCTTGTCTCCTGCCCACCCCTTGTCCGGCATCAATGCCTTCTTTGGCTCAAATGCATCAACTACACCGTAGGAATATCATTCTTGCCAGTCAGCCCATTTTCAACCAGGTTTCTGGTCAGCTCCCATTTCATGGAAAGTGTGACATTTTCTCTCAGCATAAGTTTTGTCTCCAGCTTTCATCCATTCCTACAAGGGAAAGATTTATCCCCTGTCACACAGTGTCAAGCTTTTGCCATCAGACTCTGAGAACGTTAGCCCCCACTGAAACTTCAGTCTTACCAGCATCTCCCTCCGCATTCCGTTTGTATCGTGGTGCTTTGGCCATGTTGAACCAAGGATATGTCTCCCTGATGCTACTGCTCTGCAGTGCGCACTGCCTGTGGTTTGAAGCCCAGCTCGACAGATATTTCATAGTTTGCACAGCCCAGTAGAGCAGTTCTCTTGCTTTCACTCTGGAGGATACAGAACACGCAGCAGGCCAGCAGGGCAGCTTTTCATGTATTTCCCCGAGAGTTCCTGCAGCTCTCTGACAGCAGTCCCAGGAACTGTTCTCTACTCCAGCCCCCCAGTTGACAGCTCAGGGAAAAGGGATCAGGACCACATGGGTGAGTGTGGGAACCACCCTGGCCTGGAAGTCTCAAGTTCCATGTCAGAACCAGTGCCTCTTATAACAGCCCTGTGGCCTAGAGTCCATGAGTTCTAACAAGGGGCAGGAAACGTCACCCGGGGGAAAACTCAGAGCCGGGGCTTTCTACCATATCACTGTCCACTGGCAGTTTACAGTCAGGTCATCATGCCTAGTAACATGGGTGACATTCTACCTTTATCAGGTTTTGAGGGGAACACAGCTGAAAAGTTAACACGAGATTCGTTTCCCACAAATACACATGGACAAAATATTAGGCTTTAGCATTACAGGAAAGTAATAAAATTGAAGTAATAATTTATATTTTTAGTCTGTAATAAATCAAAGATGCATGTTGTATCACTAAAAGAACAGTTAAAGAATGTATAATTAAGGGAAAATGGAATAATAAAAAAACATTTGATTAATTCATAAAGGAGGCAAGGAAGACAAAGGAATATAAAACAGGCAGGTGAAATAGAATGCAAATGGTAAGATGATAGCAATAAACCCAGTTTATCAGTGATCACAGTAAATAATATAAAAGGACTACGAACCTCAATTGGAGAGCTCACATCAGACTAGGTTAAAATGTTGAACCCAATTATGTGCTGTTTACAGATAACACACCTGTAATAAGATACAAAACAGCTGAAATTAAACAGATGGAAAAAAGATAACATCAAATAAACACTAATCAAAAGAAAGCTGGTGTAACTACGCTAATAACAGACAATGTAGAATTTAAGGCAGGAAGCATTACTCTATAGATAAAGACAATTCATAATGATAAAGTGGTCAGTCCACCAGAATATTGAAAATTGTATATCTATACAGAACCAGTATCATAGTTTCACATTATATAGACAGACATTAAACATTGACAGATGTAAAGGGAGCAATGAATCCATGACCAAAACAGACTTTAACATACCTCTTAATAGGTGACAGAACTAAGCAGACAAAAAATATGATATAGAACATCTTGCTAATATACACACTTGACATAACTGATATTTATATCATGCCACATTCAACTGTGACAAAATTCTTATTTTAAAAATGCATGTGGAATATTTACCATGCTGATCACAAGCTGAATCATAAATTAAGCCTCAGTTAAATATTAAACCATGGAAATAATTTAGAGTTTATTTTCTAACCATAATGGTATTAACCTAGAGAAAAAGAACAGAAAAAAAATAAGGATGGAAAATTCCCAGTGATTTTGGTGAGATTAGTAGTGTAACTCTCCCTGGTGGCTCAAGATGGTGAAGAATCTGCCGGCAGAGCAGGAAACCTAGGTTCAATCCCTGGGTCAAGAAGATCCCCCTGAAGAAGGGAATGGCTACCCAGCCCAGTATTCTTGCTTAAAGAATTCCATGGACAGAGGAGCCTAGTGGGCTGCAGTCCATGGGGTCACAAAGAATTGGTCACGACTGAGCAACTAACACTTTCACTTTCTGTGTAACTCACAATTTGGTGAAGAAAGCAAAATTAGAAAATATTTTTAAATGAATGACAATAAAGAGTTAGTATATCAAAACTTGTGGGATGCAGGTAAAGCAATGCATGAGGAAAGTTTGTAGCCCTATAAGCTAATGGATATATGAATTTAAAAAAAAAACAGGCTGAAGTTAGTGATCTATGCTTCTATCCCAAAAAGCTGGAAAAAGAACAAAATTAGACTGAGATATTTCTTGCCTCTTATCTTTGGCAAAAATTCAGAAGTTTGATAGGATACCCTTGGTGCGACCTTGGGGATACTGGCACTGTCATACACTGTGGGGAGAAATACAGAATAGAATAACCTCTGTGAGAGGAAATAGATATCTAGCACATTATCTGTCTAGCAAGATTATACATTCACTTACCCATTCATCCAGCAATCCTACTTTTAGGAATATTTCCTAAAAATACAATGGCAAGAAAATTATCTGACAAAAACACCTACGAGTAAGACTGTTGATTGTAACCTGACTTGTATTCGTGAGCAAAAAACAATCCAAATGCCCAGTAGTAGGGGATTGATTGAATAAACAGTCCACTGTGGTGGTTCATTGTGTGTGAAATCCACACAGTGGAGCCTTCTGCAGCTGTCAAAATGAATGAGGACCATCTCTATAAACTCATATGGAGTAATCTCCAGAATACAGCAAGGGAAAAAAAGAACAGGAGAAAAAAATTATACCTTAGACTACTACTTATGTCTTTTTAAAATAGCAGGTTGTAAGGAGGGAGAATATTTGTAGAAAGAAACATATTTTAAATTGAAAAGACTAACTTTGAAAAAAAAAAATTTAAATGCTGTCCCATGGAAGGAAGATAGAAATAGGACAGAAAAGACAGGAAATAAAGCTAGATTTCCTTGAATCAGCGTTTTTTTGTTTTTTTACTTTGAAACTAAATATTTTGCATAATTACAAAAAAGTTTTAAATAAGGTAATTCCTAATTAAAAGTAAAATTAATTGAGCCTAACTATGCATTCCATTGTAGTATAACCACATCAAGAGGAACTATTCCAAGTGACTTTAAAACACAGTTATTTGGCTGCACATCCCTAATAAAATTTACCCTAAGAACAAAAGAAAACCTTATACTGTTTTCAGTAGTACTGTTGTTGATGATATTAATGTTATTCTTTTGAGATTGTAGGTGTATGTACTGCAAAGTAAATGAGTAATTTTGTTGGTGATTTGGAAACTGGAATTTTGAGTATGGGTGAAAGGACATAGAGATGTGGGAACAATGATGTAAACATAATTCCTGATATACTTAATTGATATATTTACACATATTCTGGCTTTATTTTGCTGAAAGACTAGAATCTATGACTAGCCCAGTGTTAGTAAGCACCCTTAGTACCCAGATCTTTAGATACTTTTCCACTTTAAAACAAAGTCTATAATAAAAGACAAAGAAGGGCATTATATAATGATAAAGGGATCAATACAAGAAAAGGATATAACATTCATAAACATAAATGCACCCAATACAGGAGTACTTAAATATATAAAGCAAATATTAAAAGATCTAAAGATTGACAGCAATACAATAATAATGGGGGACTTTAATACCCCACTTATATCAGTGGACAAATTAATCATCCAGGCAGAAAACCCATAAGGAAATAGTGGCCTTAAATGACATTAGACTACTTGGCCTTAATAGATATCTATAGGACATTCCAGGCTTCCCTGGTGGCCTAGATGGTAAAGAATCTGCCTGAATTGCAGGAGACCCAGGTTCAATCCCTGGATTGAGAAAATCCTCTGGAGAAGGAAATGGCTACCCACTCCAGTATTCTTGCCTGGAGAACTCCATGGACAGAGGGGCCTGATGGTCTCCGGTCTTTGGGGTTGCAAAGAGTTAGGGACAACTGAGCAACTCACACACGCATACACATTGCATCCCCAAACAGCAGAATACACGTGGTTTTCAGGTACATATGGACTGTTCTCCCGAAGTGGATCGCGTGCTAGGACACAAAACTAGTCCCAATAAATTCAGGAGCATAGAAATTATATCAAGCATCTTATCTGACCACAACAGTATGAAAACTAGAGATCAATTAAAAAGGAAAATGGGAAAAACAGAAACACATGAAGACTAAACAACTTGATACTTAAAAACCACCAAACAGGTCAATGAAATCAAAGAGGAGATCAGAAAATACCTTGAGACAAATGAATATAAACAACTTTCCAAAATCTATGGGACACAGCAATAACAGTCAGAAGAGGGAATTTTGTAGTAATGCAGGCATACCTCAAGAAACAACAACAAAAAATCTTAAACAACATAACCTACCATCTAAAGGAATTAGAAAAACAAACAGGGCTTCTCTCGTGGCTCAGTGGTGAAGAATCTGCCTACCAATGCAGGAGCCGCAGGTTCCACCCCTGGTCAGGAAGATCCCCTGGAGAAGGACATGGCAACCTACTCCAGTATTCTTGCCTGGGAAAGAGAAAAACAAAGCCTAAGAAGACATTTTCCTAATAGTAAAGACAGGAGAAGAAGTAGAGACCAAACTAAACAATAGAAAAGACCAGAGAAACCAAGAGCTGGTTTTTTTTTTTTTAAAGATAAAAGTGATAAGACTTGAGCCAGGCTCATCAAGAATAAAAGAGAAAGGATCCAAACAATATAAAAAAATGAAAGAGAAATTAAAACATATCACAGAAATACAGTTATAAGAGATTACTCTGAAATAAACAAAGAAAAATAGAGAACACTATGAACAGTTATATGCCAAGAAACTGGATAACCTAGAAGAAGAAATGGATAAATTTCTAGAAACATACAATCTTCCACCACTGAATCAGGAAGAAATAGATAATCTGAAAAGACCAACTACTAGTATTAAAATTGAATCAGTAATCAAGAAACTACAAAAAACAAAAGTCCAGGACTGGATGGATTCATAGGGCAATTTTATCAAACATACAAAGAAAAGTTAATACTTACCCCTCTCAAAGTATTCCAAAAAATTGAAGAGAAGGCAGTGTTCCCAAATTCATTCCACAGGACAACCGTTATCCTGTGTACATGAGGATGGCCATGAGTTGTTGATAAATGTTGAATCTAGGTGGTGAGCACATGGAGTTCATTATACTGTTTCCTTTATTTGTATATGCATTTGAAAATTTTGATTATAAGACACCTAAAAGATGTAATCACAAAGGTGAGCAAAGAAATGGCATATCAAAAAATGAGTAGGCAAATTTTTAAAAACTGGTACATCTTAAACTAAAAATATATTTGTGTAAGTAATACCCAGTGAATGAATTAGATAGATTTAGCCACAATTAAATAATCAGTGAATTGCAAGCTTTGTGTAAAAAAATTACCTGTAGTATTATAAAGATAAGGAAATAAGCAAATCAACAGATTCAGGAAGCACCATGTGTCCCAAGCTGGGTAAATAAAAAGAAATCCACACCAAGATGCATTATGGCAAAGACAAGATATCTTAAAAGCGTCTGTTTCAGTCAGGATCCTGTCAGGAAAACAGAAATGACATTATGTATTTCAGAAAAGCAAATTTAATTTAGAGAACTGATTACAGGCAGACCTTGTTTGATTGCACTTCACTTTATTGTGCTTGGCAGATGCTGCATTTTTTGCAAATTGAAGGTTTGTGGCAACCCTGTCTTGAGCAAATCTATCGGTGCGATTTTCACTTTCTCTGTGTCACATTTTGGTAATTCTCACAATACTTTGAACTTTTTCATTACTACTTCTGTTATGGTGATCTGTGACCAGTGATTTTTGATGTTACTATTACCACTCGCTGAAGGTTCAGCTGATTGTTACCATTTTTTAGCAAGGAAGTATTTTTAATGAAGGTATGTACATAGGTTTTTTTTGTTTTTTTTTTTTTAGGGCTTCCTGGGTAGCTCAAACAGTTAAGAATTTGCCTGCAATGCAGGAGACCTGGGTTCGATCCCTAGGTCAGAAGACCCCCTGGAGAAAGGCATGGCAACCCACTCCAGTATTCTTGCCTGGAGAATTCCATGGACAGAGGAGCCTGGTGGGCTCCAGTCCATGGGGTCACAAACGACTGAACGACTAACACAACAACATAAAGTGTTTTAGACACAATGCTGCTGCATGCATAATAGACTACAGTATTAAATGTAAACATAACTTCTGTATGTACTGGGAAACCAAAAAGTTTGTGTGACTCGCTTTTCTGCAATATTCACTTTATTGTGGAGGTCTGTAACCAACAAGCAGTATCTCCGAGACATGACTGTACATGGTGGTGTAGGGCTCACAAAGAGGAAGGGAAGCGCTTAGGTGAATCAGACATATGCACTGTAGGGAATGGGAAGGCAAACACTTCGGGGTTCTGAAATCTAGAGTTCACAGGCAAGAACTCTGGATGAGCTCGAGTTCCTGCTTCCCAGGAGGGAGCACGGGCTGGCCGCTGGGTCTGGAAGTGCTACCCCCAAAGTGCTGCCAGAATGACCAACTGGAACAGCGTGCCAACTGAGAGAAAAAGTCCTGCTCCTTCTCGCCTTCCAATTGCCTAGCACACATGTTTGCAGAACTTAACAAGAATCCCGCTAGCAAGGGAGAAATGTGGTTTGCAGTGTTCCAGCCACAGCTTCACAAAGCAGATTGTATAATTTGGGATTTGCATCTGAGAGAAAATAGCTTAAAAATAAAACAGCAGCCATTCATTCAACAAATATGTAGCAAAGGCCTGCTTTGTGCAAAATACTTTTCAAGGGCTTGGCATAAATCAGTGAAGAAAAATTAAGACAAAGTTCTCTGCCCTCATGAAGACAGAAAGGACAGATTACCTATAGAAGAATGTGACTAAATGTTTCTCATAGCAACTGTCTAATCCAGATGACAGTTTTGGAAGGATACTGGGCCCCCTAGAATTGTGCCCCTTACAATGACAGCAAAATAAAGGCACTTAAAGCAACGAACTGAAAAAAGTTTACCAAGAGCCCCACCTTAAAGGAACTTTCCCGTATGATAACTAAAGGAAAAACTATCTGAAGCAAAGGAAGATGTACTAAGCAAATAAAATTACACAGGTATACAAACCCAAACACTGTAGAAAACAGTTTGAGATTTCATTTCTTTTTTAATGGCTAAACAAATTCTGGACAAATGTACATTTGAGAGTGGGATGAACAGAGTTAAGGTATTTAAAGGCCCTTTTCATGTTCAGGAGAAGTGAGTTAGTATGTTGCTTGGACTTTAAGTTTAAAATTGAGTAGAAATTTAAGGGTAACCTTTTAAAAAAATGTGCAAATCCCAAACCTGTGAGGATAAAACAATGGAATAAGAAGAGAAGGACCAAAAAAAAAAATCCAAGAAATGCCACCAAAAAAAGGAAAAAAGCATTCAAGAATCTGGATAAAAGAAACCAAGAAATATAATAACAGTCTTTAAAATAATCTACAGTGTAAATCACACTAATGTCAAATTGGAAATTTTTTGAAGGAGCTACATGTTTTTTTAAGTCATACCTAAAACGTAATAGAAATGTTGAAAATAATGGGAAAATGCTAATCAAAAATGAATATACTATCAAAAGGTAGTAAAGACAGTTACATTAATTACCTGAAAAGATATATTTCAGAGCAGAAAAATTATTAGGGTCAGAGAGAATGACCATGTAATGATAAAAGCTTTAATTCACCAGAAATACATACAAGAAAAAGAAGTACAAAAAGGCAAAATGGTTGTCTCAGGAGGCCTTACAAATAGCTGAGGAAAGATGAGAAGTGAAAGGCAAAGGAGAAAAGGAAAGATATATCCATCTGAATGCAGAGTTCCAAAGAATAGCAAGTTCAGTTCAGTCGCTCAGTCGTGTCTGACTCTTTGCGACCCCATGAACTGCAGCACGCCAGGCCTCTCTGTCCATCACCAACTCCCGGAGTCCACCCAAACCCATGTCCATTGAGTTGGTGATGCCATCCAACCATCTCATCCTCTGTCATCCCCTTCTCCTCCTGCCTTCAATCATTCCCAGCATCAGGGTCTTTTCCAAATAGCAAGGAGAGATAAGAAAGCTTTCCTGAGTGATCAGTGCAAAGAAATAGAGGAAAACACTAGAATGGGAAAGACTAGAGATCTCTTTGAGAAAATAAGAGATACCAAGGGAACATTTCATGCAAAGATGGGCACATAAAGGTCAGAAATGGTATGGACTTATCAGAAGCAGAAGATATTAAGAAGAGGTGACAAGAATACACAGAAGAACTATACAAAAAAGATCTAAGTGACCCAGATAACCACGATGCTGTGATCACTCACCTGGACCCAGACATCATGGAGTGCAAAGTCAAGTGGGCCTTAGGAAGCATCATTACAAACAAAGCTAGTGGAGGTGATGGAATTCCAGCTGAGCTATTTCAAATCCTAAAAGATAATGCTGTGAAAGTGCTGCACTCAATATGCCAGCAAATTTGGAACCACAGGACTGGAAAAAGGTCAGTTTTCATTCCAATCCCAAAGAAGGGCAATGCCAAAGAATGTTACAGTACAATTGTAGTCATCTCACACGCTAGCAAAGTAATGCTCAAAATTCTCCAAGCTAGGCTTCAACAGTACATGAACCGAGAACTCCAGATGTTCAAGCTGGATTTAGAAAAGGCAGAGGAACCAGAAATCAATTGCCAACATCTTTTGGATCATAGAAAAAGCAAGAGAGTTCCAGAAAAATGCCTACTTCTATTTCATTGACTATGCTAAAACCTTTGTGTGGATCACAACAAACTGTGGAAAATTCTTCAAGAGATGGGAATACCAGACCACCTTACTTGCCTCCTAAGAAATCTGTATGCAGGTCAAGAAGCAACAGTTAGAACCAGACATGAAACAATGGACTGGTTCCAAGTTGGGAAAGGAGTACAACAAGGCTGTATGTATATTGTCACCCTGTTTGTTTAACTTATATGCAGAGTACATCATGTGAAATGTGAGGCTGGATGAAGCACAAGCTGGAATCAAGATTGCAGGGAGAAATATCAATAACCTCAGATATGCAGATGACACACTTATGGCAGAAAGCGAAGAGGAACTAAAGAGCCTCTTGATGAAAGTGAAAGAGGAGAGTGAAAAAGTTGGCTTAAAACTTAGCATTCAAAAATCTAAAAACATGGCATCCAGTCCCATCCATAGCAAATAGATGAGAAAACAATGGAAACAGTGACAGACTTTATTTTCTTGGGCTCCAAAATCACTGCAGATGGTGACTGCAGCCATGAAATTAAAAGATGCTTGCTCCTTGGAAGAAAAGCTATGACCAACCTAGACAGCATATTAAAAAGCAGAAACATTACTTTGCCAACAAATGTCCGTCTAGTCAAGGTTATGGTTTTTCCAGTAGTCATGTATGGATGTGAGAGCTGGACCATAAAGAAAACTGAGCACCGAAGAATTGATGTGTTTGAACTGTGGTGTTGGAGAAGACTCTTGAGAGTCCCTTGGACTGTAAGGACATCCAACCAGTCCATCCTAAAGGAAATCAGTCCTGAATATTCATTGGAAGGACTGATGATGAAGCTGTAGCTCCAGTACGTTGGCCACTTGATGCAAAGAACTGACTCATTAATAAAGACCCTGATGCTGGGAAAGATTGAAGGCAGCAGGAGAAGGGGACATCAGAGGATGAGATGGTTGGATGGCATCACTGACTCGATGGTCCTGAGTTTGAGCAAACTCCAAGAGTTGGTGATGGACAGGGAAGCCTGGCGTGCTGTAGTCCATGGGGTCGACTGAGCAACTGAACTGACTGATAACCTTATGCATACCCAGTAAGATAACCTCAAAATATATAAAGCAGAAAATGATTGATTTAATGAAACAAACTGACAAACCAACACACACACACCTTTTTCTGCTGCTGATAAGCCAATCAGTCCATTTGAATTTATATTCATAAGTATATTAGTCTGTGGTCTAGCTTCAGGAAAAGCTAAAATTTCATCACCCAAATTAAAGGAGAAAAATTATGAAATAATTTCAGTAGAT
Source organism: Okapia johnstoni (assembly GCA_024291935.2). Lineage (NCBI taxonomy): Eukaryota > Metazoa > Chordata > Mammalia > Artiodactyla > Giraffidae > Okapia > Okapia johnstoni. Next base: position 7,161,377 of record CM044325.1, on the reverse strand, counting down.
TGCATTTGATAAAATTCAGTACATTCATGAACTAAAGGTAATGCAAATCAAGAATAGAGAAGAATTTCTTTAATCAGAATCCACAAAACATTTTTATCAAAGATAATTCTTAATGGGAGAAATATTTTAAATAATTCTCTGAAGTCAGGAAAAAGAATGCCCACCATTACCCTTTCTTCTCAGCATTGTACTGAAAGTCCTAGCATAAGTATTAGGAAGGAAAAAACATGTAATTCATAAATGATGTGATTATCTGCATAGCAAACCTAGAAGAATCTACACACAAATTTTTAGAAGTAACAATGTGTTATCAAGGTAGCTGCCTGTAAAGTCAGTAAATAAAAATATGTTACATTTCTATACAGCAGCAATAAATATTAGAAAACATAATTTTAACATGTATTTACTTTGTTTCAAAAATATAAAGTTCCCCCCAAGAAAATTTATATAAAATTCCCAGTACTAAATCTAACCAGAAAGTCTTAAGACCTATGTGCAGAAAGTGATAAAACTTTACTGAAAGACATTTTAAAAGACCTAAATAAACAGAAGGGTATGTAATGTTCATGGATAAGAAGATACATACCATAAACGTATCAGTTTTCCACAATTTGATTTATAGAGTCAATCCTGTTATAATCAAAATGACAGGTTTTGTTTTGTTTTGTTTTTATGGCTCTTGAATAGCAGATCTTTACATTTATATGGAAGGGTAAAAAATAGATACGACATTCATGAGAAGAATAAGGTTGTGAGAATTGCCTTATTACTTTTATGAAAAACTGTAAAATAAAACATTATGCCATTTACTCAGGGAATAAACAGAAATAACAAAGGTGAATAAAAGCCTATGTAACAGTCTTTAGCTTACATAGGGCTGTGCGAGATCCATGGGGGAGGTGAGGCTATTCAGGGAGCTTTCTAGGGCAGTGACTTAATTTCAGTTGGCCCCTCGCATCCTACACAAAAAATGAACTCCACACGAATTAAGGACTCACGCATCAAAAACAAAACTTTAAAAATTAAAATATGAGAGATGATCTTTCTGGCCTTCAAGTACAAAAAGGTTCCTTGAAGAAGATTATAAAAGCACAAGCCAGAGAAGAGAATGTTAATAAGTTCAACTACATTAAAGTTTAAAATGTTTTAATTAAAGACTTTTTTTTTAATTAAAAAAAAGCCAGAGTAAGGAAAATTCATGTAACACACTTAGCTTATAAGGATTAATATGCAGAGCATGGAAATAAAGTGATGAGAAAGATAAATAAGATAGTAAAAAGGTATAGAAAAGATATTAACAGACATTTGACAGAAAATAAGACCAATGTGTTTCTGACCAATAAAGAAGAAACAGTTCTCAATCTCACTAATCACACTAAAGCAAATTAAGGCTACAGTAAGATACCGTTTCACCCCCACTGATAATACTAAGAATTAGAAAGGCTAGAAAGCAAGAGGCCCTTTTAAACATTGCTGGTAGGACTGTAACTTGTCATAACACCTTTAGGAAGCAGTTTGGCTTTCTCTTGGACATCTGCACATCTGTGATGTAGCGGTTCCACTCCCATGTATGTCGACTAGAGAAACTCTGCACATTTATTGACAACAGGAAGTAACTCAAACTCCTCCCCCCATTTACAGAAAATGGATAAACACATTATGGTATATTCACTTAATGGACGTTTAATTGTGTATAAAGGAAATTGAATGAACTAATAACTACATTCAGCCTCACGGGTGAATCTTAGGAGGGTAGTAGTTTCTGGGATATTTTTTATTTTGTGCTTTACAGCATAAGTGTATATTTTATATAATTACATATTGTCTATGTGTATATATATATTTATAACACACATATATAACGTGCATCAGATGTTGGCAGTAAGTGTGTTAGTCACTCAGTCACGTCCAACTCTTTGTGACCCCGTGGACTGTAGCCCACCAGGCTCCTCTGTCCATGAAATTTTTCAGGCAAGAATATCGGAGTGGGTTGCCATCTCCTACTTCAGATATGTTCTTTGGAAATATTGGCAGTAAAGAAAGGTAATTTTCTTTTCTTAAAAAAAAAAAAAAAAAAATCCTTTTGAGAAGCCAGTCAGAAGGATCAAGTCACTAAGAAGGAGGGATACATCCGGCTAGCTTCAGAATCGTGTGTAACCCCACTCACACCAAGAAGCGATGAAGCACTACCAGCCAATTATTCAAGGAAAGAATGGGCCATGCTTATATCCAGCCAGCTGTGTTTCTGGCATAAAGGCTACAGACAGAAAGTTCTGAACGTATACAATCATATTAGTTTGTTAGGGCTGCCATAACAATACCAGCAGGGTGACTTAAACAACAGAAATGTATTCTCTCAGTACTGGAGGCTACAGCTTGGGGATCCAGGTACTGGCAGGGTTGTTTTCCTCTGAGGCCTCTCTCCTTGGCTTGCAGCTGGCTACCCTCTAAGCAGCTCTTCAAGTTATCATTGTCTGCACAGAGGACACTGGTGTATCTCCTTCTCTTCTTCTCTTCTATAAATCCACTTACATTAGATTTTATTGTTTAGTTACTAAGTCGTGTCCAGCTCTTTTGCTACCCCATGGACTGTAAACTATTAAAAGATAAACTTTAGCCAACCAAGAGATGACTAGGGAAGCCACATAAACGCAACGTCAGTGATCAAAGAATATATTTACATGTAGAACCAACACAAAAACAAGGCAGGAAATAGTATTTACATCACCCTATGTGCCCTGCCAATGAAAAAATGATAGAATTACAAAAAAATAGATTGAAAGAACAAAATAAGATAGGAAGCAGAGTAAGTTTTCCAGTTGCCTCAAACAGAGTGGCTGGGAGTTAGAAACATCCATCAAAAGGGGTAAATGAGGCTGATTCATGTCGATGTATGCCAATGAAACTACTACAATATTGTAAAGTAATGATTGAAAGAACTAAAATAAAAATAATAAGTAATAATAAAAAAAAAAAAAACAGAGTGGCAAAAAAAAAAAAAAAAATCAAAAAAGGGGTAAATGAAACAGGGAAATTAAAAATTAGATGTAAATTAACCTAATATTAGGCCTAAATTACAGGCTTCCCAGGTGGCACAGTGGTAAAGAATCCACCTTGCCAGTGCAAGAGACACAAGAGAAACGGGTTCGATCCCTGGGTCGGGAAGATCCTCAGAGGAAGAAATGGCAACCCACTCCAGTACTCATGCCTGAAAAATTCCATGGACAGAGGAGCCTGACGGGCTACAGTGTGCAAAGAGTTAGACACAGCTGAACACACAGACCTAAATTAAGTAACTAAGATTTTGTATATAATAAAGGTAGCATCACAGTGAGGGAGAGATGAGTTATTCATTAAATGATATTAAGACAACTTAATAGCTATCTGGAAAAAAAATAAATTGGAGCCTTATCTTTTACTTTACACCAAGTTAAATTCTAAGTGGATCAAATTAACCAAATTAATTTACACCAAGTTAAATTCTAAGTGGTTAAATTCTAAGTGAAAAGTGAAACTACAAATTTCTGGGGAAAACATATGGTAAAAATTCTTGATAACCTTGGAGTAAACAAGACTTTCCTAACTACAGTTGAAAATCCAGAAGCCATTGGAAAATAGATTAATAAACTGAACTATGTAGAAATTTAAGATTTGAAAACTGTGATCTAGAGAGGCTAAATATTTATTAAAAAGGCTGTAATAGTCGAATCAAGCTTGTGGGGCGGTTACTAGGGTCAGTGAGAGGGTGAACTTGAGCTGCGAGGCAGACCACCAGCACTAGATGAACAGTTAAATGCTCGTTAACTTGTGTTGCGATTCCTAATCTTGGTGGTAAATTGTATGTTATTTAAGAGACATCAGCTTTAACTGACCTTTCCTTTGCAGAACCAGACGTCCTGGGTCCTTTCCAGTATGGCAGCCCTCTACTGGAGAGTGAAAGGCCAAGGAAAGAAGGCGATTGACTGCCTACGCCAGGCCCTGCACTATGCTCCACACCAGATGAAGGTGAGTGGGACGCAGAGGGTGTGAATTTCCGTCCCTCAGTCATTTCCTGTGCCCACTGGTTTATTCTGAGGTTTCATCAACCTTCCTCATGCTCAGCCTGTAAGAAAGCAGCAAAAGGCTAAGGGTGAAAAAACTTAACGACTCACTTGTGCTGCCACAAGCCTGGGTTACACCCACTATCATGGCCTCCCTACCTCAGCAAGAGGGGACATCAGGGAAGGGGTTCAAGATGCCGGAAGAGCACTGTATCAGGAGCAGCACGGCTGAGTTGTGAATGCAGCTCTGAGTGCAGCTCTGCCTCTCACTACCTTTGTGATTACCTTTGTGACCTCTCACTACCTTTGTGACCTTAGGTAAGTTCTTAAACCTCTGTGACCTCATATAATGTGCCTCTGTGGGTGTCCAGCAAAGACAAACATGGGTCTTTTTTTTCTGTTCTTCTGTATCTCCTATAGCAGAACCCAGTTATATAGAATAATGTAATATAGATACCAGTTTCTCAGGTTACACATCCAAAGGGGTCTTCCCAGGTGGCGCTAGTGGTAAAGAACCCACCTGCCGATGCAGGAAACACAGGAGACTTGGGTTCTATCCCTGGGCTGGGAAGATCCCTTGGAGGAGGGCATGGCAGCCCACTCCAGTGTTCTTGCCTGGAGAATCCTGTGATCAGAGGAGTCTGGCGGGCTATAGTCCATAGGGTTGCAAAGAGTCAGACACTACTGAAGCGACTGAGCACACATCTAAAGGGAATAAATATTTGTGATATTAGTAAATATTTGTGATAATAATACTGCAACTTTTTCAGCCCATCATCCTGTGCTGTATACTTCTAGGCTATTGCTAGGCTCCCCAATAGGAAGGGCCAAGACATTGGATCAGGGGTCAGGGAACTTTTCTGTGAAGGGCCAGATAGTGAAAATTGAGGCTCTGAGGCCAGCGTGCCTCTTGCAGCCACTCAGTTCTGCCATGATAGCGTGAAAACAGCCACAGAAGTACCTCACGGGAATGGGGATGATGAGGTCCAATAAAAAGTTACAGAGTCAGGCAGCAGGCTGGACGTGGCCTGTGGCCACAGCATGCCAGCCCTGCCTCAGATGGCGCCGTGGTCCTTGCAGAGAACAGCTCGGCTCTGTGACAGCGAGCCTCAGTGTGGACTGTGGACAGAGTCAGGCCACCGGCTACTCCTCACAAGCTGCAGTGTGACCCAGAGCTGGCACCACGATGGAGAGCAGCTGCCTCACTCAGCAGGTTCACCCAGCTGGTATTTTTGTTTGTTTTTTGAGACAAGACTCTCTCAGTGAAAGAAGTGCTGCACAGCTGGGCTGGCACACGCTCCTTCCCCCTCACAGACCCGCAGCAGACAGAAGCCCCCACATCGAGCTGTACGACTCTGTCATTCACCAGGAGACACTGACCACATTGCCTGCAGTCACCACAGCTGAGAGTGAAAGCCAAGAACCCAACACTCTTCCCTTCTTGCCTTCTCCTTCCTCTCCCAGGACGTGCCCCTCATCAGCCTGGCCAACATCCTGCACAACGCCAAGCTCTGGAGCGACGCCGTCATCGTGGCCACCATGGCCGTGGAGATCGCGCCGCACTTTGCCGTCAACCACTTCACGCTGGGCAACGTATACGTGGCGATGGTGAGGTTGGCCTGGGAGCGGAGCAGACCAACTCGGCTGCCCTCTGTCAGGGCCACATCTCTGATTCCAAACCCTCTGACTCTGTCAGTGTCCTCTGGGTTCCTGTCAGTTTTGTGTCTAAAGTTGTTGGCTCGCCACCACAGGTATAATTCATGGTAGCGGGTTTGTAAGTTTTTACAAAAACACAGTAAACTCACCCAAGTATCTATAACTGTGTAGTTCCTCGCCATGAATTTAACACTAACAGGCCCATTTACCTACACTTTTCTGAAGACGACACTTGTTCCAGAAAACCCTTCCCCAACACTCCAGGTGGACACCCACACTCAGGCTCGCTTGCTGCCAGGTCGGGCCAGGCCCCCAGGATTGCTCTCAGGGTGCCCTGTGCAGATTTCTCTTGTTGTCTTTTCACCTTGTTTTGTAATTTTTGTTTTGAGTGTTAGTCTCCCACCAGACCAGGAGCTCCGTAGGAAAGAGACTCCTCTTCATCTCCCTGTTCCTAGCATTTCACAGGGTTTGGCACAGAGTAGGTGCTCATCAAAGGTTTAATGAATGGCGGAATACCACTAGTTCCCTGCGATACCATTTATAGCCAGAATGGCAAAGCCATCATCCAGAACCCTGTTGGGGTCAGAAGAAGGACCAGTTTCGGAACTCAGAGTCCCAGGGGTCCCCCAGAAGCTGTCATAGCTGAATCTAACATGAGAGTCATGCCATCCACTTTCATCCAAAGTTTAGGGTCCCACACAAGGCTCTTTCCAAGGTGCTCTTGATAAAGGTTAATGTAACGAGCAGCTTCAGGCTCCAAGTTTTGTGTGTCATCCTTGACTTCAAAGGCAGGAAATTTAATTTGGCCAGGTAGGTCTTGCTGAATGTGCAGATTTCCCTCTCTGCTTCTTAAAATTGAAGCATCTATTTTCGTCCCCAGTAAATGCAAAATTTTCTGCTATGAATGAGGAATTCTGCCTCTCATTTGGCTAGAAGGAGTCATTTAAGCGGTAGATTCGGGCTCTTCTTCGGGAGTATTAGTCTAAGTAAAAGATGAACGCCTTCCGTGTGGCAGTGATCATTTCCAAACTGGGTTCATATTTTCAAGTGTTAGGGAGAATAAGAAACTGCTTCAAAATTTACAAGTCTAATTGAGATACCTAACTTGACTTCCTTCTTTCCAGTTACAGTAGAAAATTCAAGCAGATGCAAAATAAGCTTTTGCCAGACATAGTCTCTAGAGGTTTCCGTGAGGATTACAGGGAGGGATTCCATACAGCACTGAGCTCTGTGCCTGGCACGCAGCAGGGTCAGTGACCGTGGTACTTACTGTTACTCCTGTTGGTGGACCAGATCTCTGTAGAGCTGGTCTCCCCTTTGCCTCTGGCTCTTGGGCTGTGGCATAGTTTTCTTTGTAATCTGTGACCTCGGGGATGGAGGTGGTTGTCCCCTCCACCTCAGAGATTTAGATGCACTGAGAAAATACTGCAGGACTGTCACTGCCACAGATGCGCTCTTCAGGAAAAAAAGACATCACCACATCTATTGGGTCTGGTGGTCATACCCCTCTCCCTCTGCCCCTCTGCCCCTCACAGGAAGAGTTTGAGAAAGCACTGGTGTGGTACGAGTCCACCCTGAAGCTGCAACCCGAGTTTGTCCCCGCCAAGAACCGAATCCAGACCATCCAGTGTCACCTGATGCTCAAGAAGGGCCGGCGCTCTCCTTAGCTCGTCCTTTCCGCCTCCGGTCTCTCTTCTCATGCTCTTCAAAAAATCAATAAGAAACCAATCATTGTCAGTGTCTGCTTTTAATGATGTGTGTGAAAATAACTGAATAAGACATATGACAGGACTTTTACATATGTGGGAATTGGTTTGTTTTTGTTCTTAAGTTCCTTCTTTCCCCGGCCAACCTCAGAAACGTAAATTTCTTAAAAGGAAAATGCAGCTTAAAGATATTGTGTAAATACTGAGCCAAGACATTTCTGGAGCCGTGCTCTGTCTCCAAAACCTCGATGCCTTTAGGGCTCTTCTCAGTGGTCCAGCCAGCCTCCTCTGCTCCGGCGGAGGACGAAGCCACGTCGCACCTTCTCTGCTTCTCGTCAGAGCCTCTGTTGTCCATGGAAATGCAGAAGCCCGTCCGGCGCCAGTCAGCAAGAAGCACTGTCCGCGCCCTTCCCACTAGCTCTCCACGCTGCCCCCGGCCTTGTCCGCTCCATGCTGCTACGGTACAAACTCTCAGAGGTAGTTTGCGGGGGGGAGGAAGGGGAAACGATTTTAAAAACAAAATATTTACAACAGAAACCCTTAGGCTCACCTGACCTTCGTGCTGTTATTTATGTTGGGGAGGGAGGGGGGCTGAGAAGGGGAAATCAGCCGTGGACAACATAGCTATCATTTGTACTTTAAATTGCAGATCACAAGGAAGCCAATGTGTTGAAATCCTATATAACAGGTTTATGTATATAGAATATGTATATCTGAAGCCCTCAGCAGACTGAGTCTGTGTTTTACTAATTCTTTGTTCACCGTGTTACCCTTCTTGGAGTGAGGCGTGAGTGTCAGCTCCCTCTCTGAGGCCTTCAGACTGAGCCCCTCGGGAGAGTGAGGAGCCAAGGTTGAGTGTTTCCTTACAATGCTTATACCTCTGGTCCCAGGAGAGTCAGAAACTCCAGGCATTTGGGAATCTTCAAGGGCACATACTGAGGACAAAAATAAAAGTCATTTATGAACAAAATAGGTCTGTGGCATGGTTTTTCTTTAGAATCAGGCTCATCCAGGCAGCTCTGAAGCCTCACTGTAACTCTGGGTCGGATCTTCTCACATCCTAGGTTGTCTTTTTCTTTCTTTCCACACCATAAGGTGAGCGGAGAAATAGTCCATCGCTAGGTTTTACAGTTAGTTGATGATCTTACACTATACATTTGACCATGAAAAATGCACAATCAGCAGATGTTCAGAGTTGGTAATTGACCTTCCAGGGAAAAGAAGACTCTAAACCACAAAGTCACGTCCCCTGCGGTGAGCACTGATCCTAAAGTTCTTCCAGGTGAGCTTTATGGAGAACCTTGGTGAGAGTCATACCAGTGTGAAGTTGAGCATTCCTTTTGGGATAGGACTCTGCCAAACACAGGGTTTCCTAGAACATTATCAGACACCAATCATCTCAAATACTGGGTCACTGAACCCAGAGCATTTGGTTCTAGCACAGACTGTAATTTCTTAGAAGCAGGTGAGCAATCAGACATGCCTGTCCACTCTGTCTGTCTTTTGTGCAGCTAGAGTCCAGCTGATTTCAAGCAGTTTTATCAGATGTATTTTGAGAAGAGGCTCACTTTGTTGCTGGATAAAGTGAAGCTCTTTTCACTCAGAGTATCTTTACCTGCGTCTGAGTATATTCCCTGCTTCCCCAACTCTCAGGAATGTAGCATTTAGTTTTTCCTGAAACTTACAACTATTGGTTTTTTTTTTTACATACACTGAAATTCATTCTGTGGTGTACAGTTTTGAGAGGGTTTTTTTGTTTTGTTTTGTTTTCCTGGCACCATGCAGCATCTGGGCTCTTAGTTCTTTGAAATTGAAACCCGCGCCTCCTTGCACTGGAAGCACGGAGTCTTAACCACTGGACTGCCAAGGAAGTCCCTTTGTGAGTTTTGACAGATGCGTAGTCATGCAGCCACCATAATGATCAGGACACAAAACTTTGATCACCTCCAGAGGACTCTCTCACTGCCTCTTTGTAGTCAAACACCATCCCAAACCCTCGGCAACCGCTGATCCATTCTTTCTGTAGGTTTTCATTTTCTCCCACATGGTAAACAAAGTCAGACTCCAGAGGCTACGTACTGTGTAATGCTGTGTACGTGACATTATGGAACAGCAAAGCTAGATGACTTGAGGCAGAAGTATGCTTTTTAAGTTTTAAAACAGAGGAGACTAGCGTGGCTGAAGAGGTGTGAAGAAGAGGGAAAATAATAGGAGATGAAGCCAGAGAAGTGAGCCAGATGTACAGTGTCTTTGTGGGGTTGCTTTATTTCTGTTGTAGGGCTTTGTATGTCATTGCAAAGTCACTGGTTTTAAGCACAGGAATAACATGATCTGACCTGTTGTAACAGGAGTCAGGATTATTCTAGGATTTTTTTGACCTGAGTAATTAGGAGGAAGCTATTGTTAACTCAGATGGGAAGATCAAAGTTAGGAATTTGGGGAGAAGATAAGGAATTCAGTTTTGTACAGATCATGTGAAGATACTGCGTAGCTAGTTGGATAAATTAGGGGTAATAGAGGATACCCATGCTGGTGATATAAATTTGGAGGTCACAGCCATGGGATTGGTATTTGAAACCATGTGACTGAGGTCACAAAGGACATAAGAGAATACAGATAAGACACAGATGAGAACACACAACAGAACTGGGGATTCCAGTCTTACGGGGTCAAACAGTTTACATGCCCAACAACAAGAAACAATAGAGCAATTTGAAAAGAATGCTGAACACGTTCAAGTAGTTAAAAGACTAGCTTCCACGTAACAAAGTATGAGCAGGCTGTGTGTCTGTTCGACTCTGCGGCCCCATGGACTGTAGCCTGCCAGACTCGGTCAAAAAGAACCACAGAACAATCCCTTAAGTGAAAAATACTGTTGAAATAAAAATCTAAATGAATGGGTTAAACAGACTAGACACAGCTGAAGAGAAAGTCAGTGAATTGTAGGACAGAATGAAAGGGAATCTACCAAGGTGAAAAACAGGAATAAAATTTTCCTTAGGAATTTGTATTAAAGGACTTCCCTGGTGGCTCAGACAGTAAAGCGTCTGCCTACAATGCGGAAGATTGGGTTGTGAAGATCCCCTGGAGAAGGAAATGGCACCCCACTCCAGTACTCTTGCCTGGAAAATCCCATGGACGGAGGGTCCTGGTAGGCTACAGTCCATGGGGTCGCAAAGAGTCGGACAGGACTGAGCGACTTCACTTCCACTTCACTTGTATTAAATGCTCTCAAAGGGCAAACTCCTCACTTTTCAGCCTAGCGGTCACTTTCTTAAGCAGTCAAGCTTTTGAATCAGGGTCCAGAAACAGAATACAACTCTTAATTTATTTCTAGAATTGGAAAAAGATTTAATGGCAGGATTGAAGACCTGCTAATTCTGTCATTGTGTAGTGTGTTCCTGTCCCTATTGAAAGTACTTCCCATGGATCAGCAGCAACGGGTGGCTGGGAAGGACTGAGAGGCCAGATGGTAACCTTTCCAGGTTAAGTGAGAACAGCTTCACATGGCCTCTGGAGATGTGTCTGATTTACTCTTCCTTCTCCCTTTTGATTTCCAGTCTCCTCTCCTTGATACCGCCGTTGCTTCTCTAGGGATATTGCTGGGTTTGTCCACCATTATTAATTCAGTAGTTTATTAACTTTAAAATCAAGCAACTGTTTTGTGTCAGGCCCATGTGTTATAAGAGTCAGGAATATAGACATTTTATTAGACACAGAGCTAAGCATCTGACTGGAGACACAAACTACGTAGTCAGCAGACCCAAAATTTCCAAAGCAATCCTAAGGGGAAAGAACAAAAGCTGGAGGCATAACCCTCCCAGGCTTCAGACAATACTACAAAGCAACAGCAATCAAAACAGCATGGTATTGACATGGAAACAGACATGGATCAATGGAACAGAAAAGGGAGCCCGGAAATAACCCCCCACACCTCCAGTCAAGTTATCTTCAGCAAAAGAGGCAAGAATACACAACGGACTTAATTTCCAAAACATACAAACAGCTCATAGAACTTAACAACAAAACCTCAATCAAAAAATGGACAGAAGACATAAACAACCAGTTCCCTAAAGAAGATATACAGGTGGCCAATAGGCCGATGAAAAGATGCTCAAAATCACTGATTGTTAGAGAAATGCAAGTTAAAACGACAATGTATCACTTCACACTGGTCAGAATGGTCATCGTTACAAAGTTTACCAATAATAAATGAGAAGCTGTTGACAAAAGGGAACCCTCCCACACTGTTGGTGGGAATGTGAACTGGTGCAGCCACTACGGAAGACAATATGGAGGTTCCTTAAAAAACTAAAAATCTAGTTACCCTATGAACCAGCAATTCCACCCCTGGGCATGTATCCAGAGAAAACCATAATTTGGAAAGATACATGTGCCCCAATGTTCATGACAGCATTACTTACCATAGCCAAGACATGGAAACAATCTCAATGTGCATCAACAGATGAATGGATAAAGAAGATGGGGTACATGTATAGAGTGGAGCATACTCAGCCCCCAAAATGAGCAAAATAACGCCATTTGCAGCCACATGAATGGGCGTAGAGATTATCATACTAAGTTAGAGAAAGACAAATAACATGATACCGCTAATATGTGGAATCTAAAAAAGAGTACAAATGAACTTATTTACAAAACAAACAGGTTCACATACATAGGAAGCAAACTTATGGTTACCAAAGGGGAAAGAGGGGGAAAGGATAAATTAGGAGTTGGGATTAGTAGATATGAACTACTAAAAAGTCCTACTATATAGCACAGGGAACTATATTCAATATCTTATAATAATGCATAATGATAAAGAGTCTGAAATAGTGTATCTATATTCAGATATATATAAAATACATACATAGCTTATATATATATAACATGAATATGTATAAAGCTGAATCACTTTGCTGTACACCAGAAACAAATACAACATTGTAAATCAACTCTACTTCAACTTTTTTTTTTTAAAGACACATGGTCAGCTCATTTCCATACAAGTGATAAGTGACACCAAAGGGGTAATTGCAGGGCTTGCTATAGGTACGTGGCATCCCGACACACATGGACAATGCCTCTGAAAACCAGTGAAATTAAATAAGTGAAAAAAGGGGGAGAAGTAGGAAGAGTTGGCGTCCAGATAGTGGCAGTGGCATGATCCCAGGCAAGGAAAAGTGGAAGCTTGGTGCATGGGGGAAACAATTGTAGCTTCGAGTGCAAGCTGGAGGCACGGGGGGTGGCGGGGGGGGGTGGTGGTCTTCATTTCTCGAGAGACAAAGCCCAAAGTTCTTGGCTCTGCCCATGCTGATTCTAACGACCTGGCCCAGCCTCATCTCTCACACCATCCCCTCCCACACTCTATTCTCCTACCATTTAGGGTCACCTGTAGTGACCAGCACGCTGCCTGGCACATGGTAAGTGTTCAGTACATGTTCGAGGAATGAAATATGAGTTGAAGAAAAAACAATGGAAAGGCAGGCAGGGGGGCTGTGCTTGGAGTGTCCAAACCAAGCAGGGGACTCAGATAGTGAATCCATCAGAGAGCACTATTTCTGGGTCTTCAACATTCAGGAGTAGACTTTGTGTCCTCTGATTCTCTCAGTTCTGTCTCTCCAACTAGATTGTCCCTCCTTGAGGGCAGAAGCCATGTCTGATGTCTCACAGTGTTGGACATCAGTAGGTGCTGAATTAAATGTTCGCTAGCGGAGTTGGAGTTGCCTGTTTGCATCTCAGCAGAAAAGGAAAACATGGGATGAGATGTGACCATTAGGAGAACCACAAAAGCTGAAGTTACAAGCCCATCTCCCCTGTTGCTGGCTCATCCACTGCTCCGGAGACAAGCAGGCACGGACTTCAGAGTAGAGTCCCTGGATCCAGGAAAGGAGGGTTATCCGCACAAAGCTGGTCCCACCAGTCTGGCCCCATTCTCCCTAACTAGGGCCCTTGGACAGTGAAATAGACCGCGTTTCCTCTATCAGCCTATTAGCCAGATCAACAGTAGAGCGCCTGGCCGGGGGTGGGGTGGGGTGGGGTCGGGTGTGGGGGGTGGGGTGGGTGGTGTTGCAAGTACCATTGCAGAGAAGCAAGATATTTCCCTTAGATTGTTTTCCTAAAAAACCGTGAGATGTGAGTGGAAAGCCCTCTGATCTCCATCAGCAGTAAGGAGAGGATCACATCGATTGCACTTTCATTCATTCAGCATTTACTAAGTATTTACTACACACTGGGTGCTGTCTGTTCAGTGCTAGGAGACACACACATGTGACAAATGAAAGAGAACACACGTGGGAGAGGCAAGATCAGCACCTGAAAGCAACTAGAGAACCGTTAAGCATGAAGGACTTGGATGGCCAATAAACACGGAAGAAAAAAGGCTCAACCTGGCTCGTTTTTAGAGAGAGTCAAGTATCTTACACCAGTCAGAACAGCCATCATCAAAATATCTACCAACAATAAACGCTGGAGAGGACGTGGAGAAAAGGGAACCCTCCTGCACTGTTGGTGGGATTGGAAATTAATACAGACACTATGGAGAACAGTATGGAAAGTCCTTAAAAAACTAGGAAGAAAACTACCATATTGACCAGCAATCCCACTACACTTAGCATGTGCCAAGAGTCTGGCTGGGCCTTCCTTTCGATACTGGTCTGGGCTTGTATTCAAGTTATAAAAGCAGCCAGGCATAGTCGGAGAGGCTGGGCTGCCTGTGACAGGCCTGTGACAGGCCTCTTGGGGTTGGAGAGAATGGCCTAACAGCGGAGGAGGTGAACTCTAGAAAAAAATGGGAGTCTGCTCTGAACCCAAGTGTGTCTGGACACCCAACACCCAGTTCTGTTTCATACTATATGAAGGAACTTCCCTGGCCGTCCAGTGGTTAAGACTCTAAGCTTCCAGTGCAGGGGGTGTGGGTTCAATCCCTGGTCAGAGAACTGAGGTCCCACCATGATGCTCAGCATGGCTGAAATTTAAAAAATCATACTGTATGAAGGGTATAATTCATGTCTTGCAGTAGCAATGCTTCTCATGCAGGAGTTCATCTCCCCAGGGAAAATTTCCAGATTTTTTTAAGGAAAGGTCATGTAACTGTAGAATTGGCCTCTCCAAACATCCAGTCAAGGCTGAGCACCGAGGAATTTATGCTTTCGAACTATGGTGCTGGAGAAGACTCTTGAGAGTCCCTTGGACAGCAAGGAGATCAAACTAGTTGGTCCTCAAGGAAATCAACCCTGAATATTAATTGGAAGGACTGATGCTGAAGCTGAAGCTCCAATACTTTGGCCACCTGATGGGAAGAGCCGACTCATTAGAAAAAACCCTGATGCTGGGAAAGATTGAGGGCAGGAGGTAAAGGCGGTGATAGAGGATGAGATGGTTGGATGGCATCACCAAGTCAATGGACATGAATCTGAGCAAACTCCAGGAAGCCTGGCGAGATGCTGTCCATGGGGTCGCAAAGAGTAGGACATGACTCAGAGACTGAACAACAACAAAATGTCCAGTCCTGCTGGCCCATGGAACACACACACTGGAATCGCGCACCTCCAGCTCCAACACATACGAAGGCAGGATATGATACTTCAAAATACAAACGAATTCGAAATCAAGAAATTATTATACCAGGTGCCAGTGATGGCGTAGGAAGGAGTGCTGAGAACTCCTACAGGCCTGAGGAACTGTGGTTTTGGGTCCCCTGCCAGAACAGGGATTAGGCCTCATGGACAGTTGGTTAATGGAGCTAGACTCTGTCTAAGGCCAGGAGCCAGGACATGAGCCAGAGCAGACAGCCCCTCTCCACCAGGTAAAACTATTAGGATCTTGAGCCCCTAAGAAAACCATAATTCAAAAAGACACATGTACCCCAGAAATGGTATTAATGAACTTCTATATGAAATAGAAACAGACTCACGGACATAGAAAACAAACTCACAGTTACTGAAAGGAAAAGGTGGGACATGCTAACTTCATACAACTGGCAGACAGGAGCCTGGAGCCTCTCCACGAAGGCCTCTCCCAGAGTTCTGAAAACGGGTCCAGACTTGTTCTCACCAGGCCTTCTCTCTACCGCCATGGGCCTTGGGGTGAGACTAGTGAAAACCAGGGGGCCCAGGGATAAGGGGCCAGGCCAGCTTCTGCCCACTGCTCTCCAAATCCTGCAGGTGGCAGCTGGACACAAGGCTGAGCATCTGAGGACCAGACGAAGGGGGGACCATGTGCCGTTCCAGACCTGAGGATGCTCACCATCAGCGCAGCTCAAGAGTCCTGCCTGTGGAGGATGGTGGAACAGGGAGACGGAGGCGCCCACAGACCCCACTGCCCACAGTGGTGGCTGCAAACCAATCTCCCTACTGACATTAACATTTAAATTCATGAAAATGGGATACAACTAATGATTCAGTTCCCTCGGTTGCATCAGTCACATTTCAAGGGCTCAGCAGCCGCATGGGGCTGCTGTATTGGACAGCACGGATAGGAAACGTCTCCATCAGCAGAGTGTCCCATGCGGGGACCACTGCCCCGGACAGTGAGCTCTGACCTGCCCCAAGGGTATGAACACCCAGGCACCAGACGAGTCTGCGTCAACCCCAGAGAACGTGCATTCAGAAGGCTCCAGAGTGGGTCCCAGGATCCAGACCCCTCCTCACCTCCTTCTCATTCCTTTCTAGTTTTATGGAGATATAATTGACATACAGCCCTGTAAGAGTCTAAAGCATACCGCTTAACGACTTGACTTACATAGTTTGCGATTGATGACCACAGTAAGTTTCGTGAACATCCATCATCTCATATATTGGGACGGCCAAAAAGTTCATTTGGGTTTATTATAATATTTGATGGAAAAAACTCAAATGAATTTTTTGGCCAGCCCAATAGATACAAAAAGGAAAAAAATGTATTTTTTTTTTTCTCCTGTGATGAGACCTCTTAAGATCTACTCTCTTAACAAGTTTCAAATATACCATGGAGCAGTGTTAACTATAGCCATCAAGTTGTATATTACACCCTCAGTACTTTTTAATCTTAAGACTGGAAGTTGGTACCTTTCAACTGCATTCATCCATTTCCTCCTCCCCTTCTTCTTCTTAGGAAATAATTATTACTTCTCGAAGGCCCTGAGGCCTGAAGGAGCCTGGATGGTTTAGGCTCCTTCAGGCCTCAGGGCCTTTGAACCCACTGTCACTGCTTCCAGGGATGTCAGGATGCTCTCTCGCATCTACATACCAAACAGTGAGCACTGTGCTGGGGCTGTTGGCACCTGCCCATCCCCTCAGCACTGCATCAACATGCCCACTGCTGCCGTGTGGGGACTGTGCCGGCTGTGGGGGCCATCTGGCCCTTGCACGGGCAGGCAGTGCTGCGGAATTAGCGCCCCGACAGAAGGGGTGTTGGTGGACAGACACCTCTTGAGTAAGATCCCTCTGAGAGCTATTCTACGCGTGCTGCAGAGGCCCAAGTTTCGACGGTCCCCAGGGGCAACTGGCCTGAAGAGACAGACGCCCTTTACCGGCTGTCCTCGGATCACTTCCCAAATGACTGGAGTGACTGGGCAGGAGATGTAGTCGTTCACGGAGGAAAGAAATTCAAAGGAAAATTCAGGTTTGGGGTTATAGGTGAGGAGTTCTGTGTTGGAGAGTAACAGATTTAGAAATCTATCACTATCATTATCAATTTCTAAATCGAAAGGTGTATATAAATATATACACTGTTTTTATATTCTTAAGAATATGTTACTTACTGTAGCACTTTGAACATGGTGGGTGGCAACCACATCGAAGGGGTGGTTGAGGCCAGGGCGATGCTGGGAAGACAGTAAACAAAGTGAGGAACAATGGCCAAGGACAGCACCCTCACGAACACCAGCAACTCCTCACCCCAGGCCCTCATCTGGAATCTGCTAGGAAATATCTCTCGGACTTCCCCGGTGATCCAGTGGTTAAGACTCCACCTGCCAACACAGGGGGTGTAGGTTCGATCCCAGTCTTGGAAGATCCCACATACCACGGGGCAACTAAGCCCATGCACCATGACCACTGCGCCCACACGCTCTAGAGCCCATGGTCCGTGACAAGAGAAGCCACTGCAGTGAGAAGCCCCTGGGCCACAACTAGAGAAAGCCCACACACAGCGATGAAGAGTCAGAGCAGCCACAAATCAATCAATCGGTCAATAAGCAAGCTTTAAGAAAATGCCTCTCCGCCCATGAAAATGGACAGCCTCTGCTTCTGTGTCACCTTCTCCGGGCAGCCTCTGGCCAAGCACAGCGAGCAGCGCCCTCTCTCCTCGGGGTGCCTCCGCCCCTTGTCCACACTTTGGTGCAGCGGCGGTCACGCTGCAGCAGTAAGCCGCTCACTGTGCGTCTCCCCTCTCCCCTTGCCCCCGTGTCCCAAGGTCAGGGCTGGTTCAATCATGTTTGAGTCCGTGGTGCTTTGTACAGTGTTCAGCAAAGGTTCACAGGTGAATGAATGACTGAAGGAACACGTTCTCTGAGGTCTGTGACGTACTCTGCACTTCTTGTTTTTCTGGAAGGAAACTTTCCTGCCTGGGAGGATACTGCCTCTGGAAGGAGCCCTTTGGCCAGTCAAGTACCAGTGACCTACCTGAGGAATGTGAACCCAACCCCACAGCCTGGCTTTCAAAGCCCTCCATGGGCAAGGTCCATTATTTTCTCCACTGCCTGTCAAAATCCTAGACTTTCTTCGAGATTTGTATTTTTCCTGATCACCGCCTCCCAATTATTCGGAAGTAACTGCTCTAATTCTCTTAACATCTTATCTGATCTCTTTTGTGGTACTTTGATCATGTGTTAGTTACCTTTTCTGTATTTATTCAGTTCAGTCACTCAGTCGTGTCCGATTCTTTGCAACCCCATGGACTGCAGCATGCCAGGCTTCCCTGTCCATCACCAACTCCCAGAGCTTACTCAAACTCTTGTCCATTGAATCGGTGATGCCATCCAACCATCTCATCCTCTGTCATCCCCTTCTCCTCCTGCCTTCAATCTTTTCCAGCATCAGGGTCTTTTCAAATGAGTCAGTTTTTGGCGTCAAGTGGCCAAAGTACTGGAGTTTCAGCTTCAGCATCAGTCCTTCCAGTGAATATTCAGGACTGATTTCCTTTAGGATGGACTGGTTGGATCTCCTTGCAGTCCAAGGGGCTCTCACGAGTCTTCTCCAACACCCCAGTTCAAAAACACCAATTCTTCAGCGCTCAGCAATCTTTATAGTCCAACTCTCACATCCATACATGACTACTGGAAAAACCATAGCATTGACTAGACGGGCCTTTGTTGGCAAAGTAATGTCTCTACTTTTTAATATGCTGTCTAGGTTGGTCATAGCTTTTCTTCCAAGGAGCAAGCGTCTTTTAATTTCATGGCTTCAGTCACCATCTGCTGATTTTGGAGCCAAAAAAATAGTTTCTCACTGTTTCCATTGTTTCTCCATCTATTTGCCATGAAGTGATGGGACCAGATGCCATGATCTTAGTTTTCTGAATGTTGAGTTTTAAGCCAACTTTTTTACTCTCCTCTTTCACTTTCATCAAGAGGCTCTTTAGTTCTTCTTTGCTTTCTGCCTTAAGGGTGGTGTCATCTGCATATCTGAGGCTACTGATATTTCTCTCAGCAATCTTGATTCCAGCTTCTGCTTCATCCATCCCGGCATTTCGCATGACACACTCTGCATATAAGTTAAATAAGCAGGGTGACAGTATACAGCCTTGACATACTCCTTTCCTGATTTGGAAATGTTGTTCCATATCCAGTATTTATTATATATGCACTATTGTTATATTCTTAAGAATATTTTACTTGCTGTACCACTTTGAACATGATAGGTGGCAGATATTCAGGATTATTTACTGAATTCCAAATGAATTTCCTTTAAGATATCCAGACAAGAGGAAATCTACAGAAATCTCTGATAAAGGGGCCTTTGTATCAGTCAGCTATCACTGCATAACAAGCTATCCCAAACTCAGTGGCCTGAAATAACACTTATTATTATACCTTACCTGTCTTTAGGTTGACTATGAGTAGGCTAATCAAGACTAGGCTCAAATGGAGCTCAGGGGTCTGCTGACTTTACAGGGGTCACTTCTGTATCTACAGGTTGGTTTGGGGATAGTCCTTGACTGGATGGCTTCATTGGGGCACATGTCTCTCATCCTCTTCCTAGGATTAGCTAGCCCAGAATATTCTCATGGCAATGGCAGAAACACCAGAGAACAAGCCCAGTCATGCAAGCGTGTTTAAATACCCTGCTTGTGCCACATCTGCCAATATCCACTGTCCAGGGTGGGGGAATTACAACTTGCCCTCAAAGTTACAGGGCAATAGGCACGGATATAAGGACTGAAGAATTGGGACCATTAACACAATCTGCCATGGTCTTCTTCCAAGTGTTGCTGTCAGGAAGCCAGGCAAACAGAACACTTGCTTTGTGCTCTGTCCAACCCACAGCCCTAGAGGAACTGTCCCTTTGGAGTGAACTTCGTGCTGCTTTGGGTGAGCTTTTAGGGTCTCACTGCCCCAGGAACCCCTCTGTTATAACACACCCCACATGGTTCTGTGGTTGGTTCTGAGAGTTCAAGCTTAGAGCCCTTTTGAGCAAGAGGTGAACAAGGTCTCTCGTGCTTTCCTTGAGCCTTGTGCAACAATGTATCTTGCCCAAGAACTGGTCTTTCTTTAGGAGCTAATAATCACACAGCACAATGTCTTACTCATGCAAATACTTGACTTGTACCCCTGATTACACAGCAACAGTATCTCTTGCTCAGAGATGGTTGCCCAAACTCCCTGGCTAATCCTGTGCCAAAGTTATCTCAGGATGTTGGGAAAGAATCTGGAGGAACTCAAACAACCTTGAGGTATTCTTTTTATCTATTCTCAGCAGCCAGTTGAGAAGTATGTAAGGACCTGCTTAAACTAGTGAGGGTAGGTACTCTTTCAAACCCCTTCTGACATCTATGCCAGAAGCTTTCTCTGTCCTGTCACTTAAAATAAAAATCTTCGCTGCACAAAGCTCTGAGTGACTGAGACTGTGTCTTTTGTCCTGGAGTTAAATCTCACTTCGGAGACCACGAACGCGGCAGCACACACCGTTCACTGTAAACTCTCGGTTTTGGGGTGTCTCTCTCCTCTGTTACACTGGGTGCCCCTGTCTTACTCATCTAGAGTCCAGAGTGGATGTCCATAAACACTTATTTTTTTTTTTTTTGGCTGTGCTGGGTCTTCACTGCTATGTGTGAGTTTTCTCTAGTTGTGGCGCGCAGGCTTCCCGTTGAGGTGGCTCCTCTTGTTACAGAGCTCGGGCTTTAGGCCATGCAGACCCAGGAGTTGTGCTGTGCAGGCTTAGTTGGCCTGTGGCAACGTTGAATCTTTCTGGATTGGGATTGGACCTGTGCCCCTGGCACTGGTAGGTGGATTCTTATCCACTGGGCCACCAGGAAAGTCCCCCATAAACTCCTGAATGCTGAGTGAATACCAGTACATTTCTGACCACCATGACCTCTCCCTTCCCTGTCTGCCTCTTTTTTGACCTTTTATCTTGTTTTCCAGGTATTGCTGGTTAATCTATTGTGCTTACAATTCATTACTAGAGTCACACGGCTGACTCTTTACTCCCAGAATATTCAAGGCAGTCACCTCAAAAGACTACAGTTTTCTACACTCTTTCCCCACTTTGAGTTCTGAAGGAAGTTTCCAGAACTCCCACAGTAAGCCTGTCATGTTCACCGGAATACTCCTGAGGGTGACAAATCTTTGCCTTGTTAAGGTGGATGGAATTTTTGGAAACAGCTGACAGGCATTTGGATCCAAAGTTGGTGACTAAGGTGGGTGATCGAGCTGGGTCACTCTGGGGACAGAAACGAGCTGTGGTCAGAGAGAAATGAGCCTGAGCTTTTCCCATAGTTTTAAAGCTATTCCTGAGGACAGGTCAAAGGAGCCACAGCTGAAGAGAAAACAATCATCTGAGCACGTCAGCCCCCTCCAAGGGGGCAGAGGCCCCTACACTACGGAGGAGAAGCTTTGCATCCCATTTACTTTAGCTGTGGTTCTGGTTCTTTCAACTCCTTTGAGAATCTGATGAAAGCTCTAGACCTCCTCTCCAGACAAACACCCATCTCGTGCATATAATTTCAGGAGGCCCACGACCCCGGCCGAGGTCGAGCCAAGGACCCCAGTTAGAACTTGTTTGGAATGCACAGATTAACCAGTGTGAAGGCAGCAGAGAGCAACAGGTCTGCTTTCCTTCATTCCTTAGTTTATGCCCACACACCTCACCCTGAGCCCAGCCCAGGTCCTGACATAACAGATTCTCCAGGAAGACCATGTGAGCTCCCGGTCCGCTCTTCTTCACTCCGGGGTCGTCTCTGCGGACCAGGACCCCTGGGCCAGCTTGTCCCCTCAGCACCAGTCAGGTGGAGGGTGCCCTCTGAGTGTGGTGAGCCTTCTCAGGATGGCGGGGCTTCAGCCTCCGCGGGGTTCTTGCTTGGGAAGAAGCGGGAAGGAGCCTCGCTGCTCCAGTTAAGACTCGGGGACGCCTTAGGGGTCAGGGCCAGGAATGACCTTTACTTTGGGTGCGCGAGGGCCACGACAGACCGGCTCCCGCGTCCTTGGCGCCCCTCCCTTCAGGCACCTGTCAGGATGCTCTGAACCGCCGCCAAGGGCACAGGGGTGGGAAACGCCTGCCACGAGGCCTGGCGGCCACGAGAGGGAGCCATTTGTCCTGCAAGCCCAGGCGTCGGGCTGGAATCGTGACTCCCCCCGTCACCCCCCGTCACCCCCCGACGCCCACGCAGGCTCCCGGTCATGTTAGGTGCTGGCTGCGGGCGGGGACAGAGCCTGGGGGGCAGGTGGCCGCCAGCTGAGACAGATTGTCCCCCAGCGATCTGCTGCTTACCCAGGAGGGTGCGATGCACACAACCACCCCCGAAGCCTCTGAGCTCTTAGACCTTTTATAAAGGCGCTCCCTCATCTAACTTTCTCTTTTCTTTATGGCAAAAGCAACCCACGTTCAAAGGGGAAAATGAGAAAATTCAGACATGCAAAGGACACCTTGCAACCAGCCCTTTCTCAGAGATAAGTCTGCTCACCACAACAGAAGGGTGTTCTGCCCTCAGGAAGGCAGCAAGAGTAGGGGAGCCTTTTGGGGAGAACAGGGGTGCCTGTGTGTTGAGGGGTATCTCAGCAGCGTGCACAGAGTCGGTGACGCCGCCAGGGTTCTGAGCCACAGGTGCCCGGAGGGAGAAATGTGTAGCCGGAGAGAGAAGGGAAGGAAGCTGGTCCCCACCGAGCCACCAGTGCCTGCCCGCCCCGTGTATCACATGCACACGCTCACAGGTGCTGGTTTACAGCGAGAGAAACCGAGACCCAGAGGACCTCACTCCCTCCGGGTCACGCGGCCAGTGAAGTGCCGGAGCCCCGACCTGAAGGCAGGCTGTCTGGCTGCAGAAGCGGACGCCTGTACTAACACTGATGCCGGGCCTTTCGGGGCAGGGTCTGTCCTCAGGCTCGGAGAACAGGGCCCAGCTCCGCACGCCCCACCTACACCCACAGCATCGCCCACATCCCGAGTTGGCAGGACAGCCGCAAGCTGAGAGGGCCCCTCGGGCCATCGACCTCTGGGCCTGACTTCACGGCCCCTGCCCTAAACCTAGCTGACAGGAGGCCTCAGGGCGGGGAGAGCTGGGCGTTCGGGAAAGGTCCTAAGGATGCCCACAGCTTGCTCAGCCAAGGGTCTCCCACGAGGCCTGGCGGAAACCGCCCTCACTTGTCTCCCCTCTGAGGCTCTGAAGAATGGGTCCACAGAGACTCCACTCGCCTCCGGAAAGAAGCCCCTGCAGCCCTTCCTGGGTGGGGGCTGTGGGGGGGCGGGGAACAGGCTGCTCTGAGAACAGCCCCCACCACGCCCTGCTCCCAACCTCCCTTTCTTAGGACACCTCCTCCCAGACTCAGCTTGGAGGCCCAGGGACAGGCCTCCCCTGGTTGCCAGGGCAACCGCTCCATTGTTTCCTGCCGCAGGAGTGGAGCCTGCAGCCCCCACCACCCCCATCGGACCCCCGCCCCAGCCAGTTCCTGGACCCTCCTCTCCCTACGGTTCTTGAGCTGGTGGAGCCCGCAGGGCCCCATTCTACTCCTCCGGGCCTCTTTGTCACAGCAGGATGCTGAGGAGGGGGAGACAGGCGGACTGGTCACCATGCCAACATCACTTTGCCCACATCCCCGGAGGGCGGGGAGGGGCTGGGGCGGCCGCCCATCCAGCCGTCTGGGGAGTGGTTTGTCTCTCCCTTGGGTCACCTGCCAAGGCCTCTCCGGCTGCCGGCGTCCACGGCTGGAGGGGATTTCGCTGGCTCTCTGCTTTTCACCCAGTTTGCTCCGTTTTCCCTCAGTGAAGCGCAGCTCGGAGCTCAGGCTTCACACCCACCCTGAAGTTTCACCACCAGATGGGGCCTGGGCTATGGGAGAGGAGCCAGGTTGTGCCCCGCCACCCAGCCAGGAGCCCGGGGCCATGGTCCCTCTTCCACTCACTCACTCTCATTCATTCAACAACATTCCCCCGGGCTGACTCAGGACCACTTCAATATTACTAAAACCACTTTACAGAAGGAGAACTCTTACTCCAAGAGGTAAATGGCCAAAATGCCCCAAATATTAAGTGTCAGAGGCAGGATTTAATCTCAGGTCTTGCTGCCTCTAGTATCGTTGTGTGTAAGGTAAGACAAGACTACATTCTCCCCACCATTGACAGTATCTTGACTACCTCGGGCACCATACGTAGATTGATTATTGACTAAAAAATAAAGTCATGACAAGGAAGTTAAGGGCAGGGTGTTTTGCACATAGTAGCTGCTTAATAAGTACAGAGTGGATGCAGGATAGATGGATGAACAGATTCACATAGAGTATTAAGGGCAACTGTTCATTCACTCCTTTATTCATTTGTACACTGATTCAGTAAGTAAGTACTGAGGACTTCTGTGTGCCAGGCATTGTGCTGGGCACTGTGGACATGGGGAAACAACACATCTCTGGTCCCAACTCTGGGGAGAGGGGTGGACAGGTAACCTGCCTGTTACAGTGCAGTGGTGTGAGAGCTACAAGAGGGGAAGCCAGGCTGACCTCAACGACATCCCTCATCTTCTGAACCACTGAGTCACAGGCCCTCCGGGGTGAAACAGATCATAAAATTCTTCTAGTCCCACTTTTATGCTTTAGTCATTTCATGTACCTCCATCACCATTTTTGCCATATCTACATAGCACTCACTGTTAACATGATAATAATGTGTTGTTATATTATATAAATATCAGTAATATTTTTTTTAAAACTGACTCACTTATTAAGGTCTAAAATGATTACATAAGATGGAAACTTTATATCACTACTAGACGTGGAAGACTATGGAAAATCCATTCACTGTAAACAAAACAATGTGATTAAATTCAAGGGACATATAGTTGCTGCCAGTGGACCCTGATTCTAAGACCCACTCTCTTAAAAGGGAAATTCATCAGGGTCAGTGAGGGTGTTAGAAACATGGGCACCAAGCTGATTACTTCTCTTTGATTTCAAAAGGCTTAGAAGAGAATTATAATGGGAGGAACCTTCTTAGTGGGTGATTTAATATTATTTAGGGGCTGGCAGGTGGCGAACCACCGAACTCCAGGTAAGGCGCTGTGGGTTTGTGGCCACATCTGACAACACTGGAGGGTCCTGCCCCTCCCTGCTCGGGTTCCTATGTCCCCGCGGAGGGGCCACATGAATGAGAGGACAGGCTGGGGCTTCCGGATGACCTCCCTGTGATGCCCCTGGGGGCTCCACGACAGTATCCCATCTCTTCACCCCACCTGCCACCTCCAGATCAGCACCAACTGGTCTCCCCCTCAAGAGGGGTGCCCCAAAGGCAGACAGTCACCCCTCCCCAGCTCTGCCTTTGTACAATGCTCAGCAGGGTCCAAACCACTAATGTGATTCATGGGCCTCCTCTTGGATTCTGTAGGTGGTTGACTTTTGACCTTTTCCCTTCCAAGCATAAGAGGAAAAACAAACAGGCTAGATTTGTGCACAGAGGAAGGAGGATCTGAGTCTCCAAATCCTATCCCCTCCCTAAAACACACGCGTCCCTGTTGCTAGTACCTGAGAGTCCACTGTTAGTGCTTCATTCCTTTGCATTTATAATACAAAGGCATTCGAGAAGGGAATTTGCTTATTGTACAGTGTGATCAATTTATATGAAATGTCCGGAACAGGCAGATCATAGAGACAGAAAGTAGATGAGGGGTTTCCCAGGGCCAGAAGTGATGGGGGGTTGGGGAGTGCTAAAGGATATAGGTTTTGAGGTGATTAAAATGTTCTATAACTGATTGTAGTGATGGTTGTACAACTTATATATGAATACAGAAAAAATTAAAGTGTGACATTTAAATGGGTGAATTGTATAGTATATGGGTGGTATCTGGATAAAGCTGTTATGTGGGGGGAGAGAGAGAGAAAGAATGAGGAGGAAGAAGGGAAGGGGGCTCTTCAGGAACCTGGTGACGGAAAATAGCGCTGTCTGCGCTATTCCTTCCTGTCCCCTTTTACCATCAGCTCTAACCCGTCTCTCTATTGGCCCCATCAGTCCATCTTCTATTTCTTCTACTCGTCCCTGACTTAGCAATAATTAGAGCCAATATTAGCCAAGGGCTGACTATGTGCCTGGTATTACCGTCCTAAGTAATCTTCATTTAATCCCCACTGAGGTTACTTGCTCACAGAGCCCACTAACTAAGGCCCCCTTCATGCAGGTTAGACAGACTGGGGTGTCTTTCGGTTTCCTAGAGTTACTTCCAGACCCCTCTGCCAGCATGTCCTCCTTACAAAACCAGATCATCTGCTTGTAGCATCACCACCACCTCACTTCCTCTGTTATCTACCAGCCTACAGGATCTCCTCCAACCCCAACCTCCCCCCAGAATGTGCACACCTGGCTCATTCATGGGGTTCACCCCCACACTGTTTTCACCTTCACCGATTTCCACAACCAGGCTGAGGGCTTCTCAGCTGGCACCACCTCATCTCAAGTTGATGCTTCATCCACGCTACACTTGAGTCAGCAAGGCTGCGTGTGGACCTCACTCATAATCCTTCACAACTGCTCTGCTCCAAGTCTCAGGCTCTGGATGCCCCTCTCTTATATGATGTCCTGGTTTTTCATGGCCCTCATCTCCCATCCACTCCATCTGAACTTGCACTTCAGTTTCATGATGTCTTCCATCTCCAGACTGTCCACCAGGATCTGTCCTTCACTTGAGCTCTTCTTCCAATTCAAAGTCTGTCCACCTCTGAGAACTTGCTCCTTCCATCACTTGCCATATTCTTTGCATCTTCCATCTCTCTTGTTCCATCATGCTGCTTTCTTAGCCTGCAAATATCTCTATTCTGAAAGTCCTCCATGAATCCTGTTATCTCCTAACTCTTATTTCCTTTATCACCAAATGTCCTGCTGGAGTTCTATCCTCACTCTCTCTTCACAGAGCAGCTCTGTTCTTATTTATCATTGAGGATCAGAAAGTGAATTTTTAAAGATGTGGCTTTGACAGAACAAATGGCAAAGGCCAAGCACAGTTTGATAGTCAGGAGGACTAGAAGGACTATGGGGTGGGCTGATTGCTTCTCCCCATCCAAGAGAGAATAAACAGAATAATAATCCCAGGGCATTAAATTCATGGCTCAACAGTCAGAGAATCAAGGGCTTTCTATAACTATCCTAAGAGAATATCTTATGAATGCCCTAAAATCATATCTTATCTCTCACAGCTAGTGAGTAGCCAAAAGCCAAGTATAGCTTTTATCCTGTAAGTTGCTGATTTACAAAATAGACTGGATTCACAGCTCACCATATTTCTAATGGGAAATTTTAGGGCAATGATTAGGAGCTTCCTGAGTAGCTCAAATGGTAAAGAACCTGACCTCAATGTGGGAGACCTGGGTCCAATCCCTGAATTGGGAAGATCCCCTGGAGAAAGGAATGGCAACCCACTCCAGTATTCTTGCCTGGAGAATTCCATGGACAGAGGAGCCTGGTGGGCTATAGTCCATGAATTTGCAAAGAGTTGGACATGACTGAGCAACTAACACACACATTAGGAGAGACCAGAGTCCCAAAATACTAGAACGGTGGTACTTAGGAGAGGCCAGTTAAATCTGAAGACCCTAGACCACGAAACTGCACCAGGCTTCTCTCACCAGCAGAAACAACCCCTCTGACCCTGCCTCAGGAGACTGGTCTTACCTTATTTGATGATTCCATGACTGTCCCCCACCCCAGAGCCTCACATGTCCCCAGATCCATGGCCAAAGGCAATCTCCATGTGACCAGGGAGCCAATTATAAAAGTGTGTCCAATAGACACTTTGATGCTAAAATGTGCAAATTTATATATCAGTGAAGACCTGGAGAATATTCATAGGAATAGGTTCAAACCACGCTATAGTATAAAGGAGAGAATGTAGTTTTAAATCTGGCTGAATTTTTCAGTATGTGTGTGTGGCTACCAGAGATTCTGAAGCTGATGCACCAGCTCAAGAATCTGATCAAAGTTTTACTGTTACTTCAGCTGGCAAACTGAAGCCTGGACTCAGCGACAGTCAAATGGAACTGACATGCCAACAAGCTCCTGGGTGTAATGTGGGAGAAATCCAAAGACTTGGGGAACTAGGTCTGATGAAGTGGATTTCTCACTTCTGACTAGTCCATCCAAGCTTTAACTACAGATCTACCTCGACTTACGAGGCAGTTGTGTAAACTCATGGCAAGTTGACAATATCATACATTGAAAATGCTTTTAAGACATCTGACCTACCACATGTCATAGCTGGCCCAAGCCTATCTTAAACACGCGAAGAACACTTGCGTTAGCCTATAGTTGGGCAAAGTCATCTACTATAAAGTCTATAAAAAGTGTTTAATATCTCATGTAATTTACTGGATGCAGCACTGAATGCGAAAGACAGAGTGGTTCTAAGTGCACCAATAGTTTACCTCGTGATTGTGTGGCTCACTGGGGGCTGTGGCTTGCTACCCATGTCCAGCATCACAAGAGAGTACCATATACATGTTGCTTGCCCAGAAAAAAAAAAAAAGCCAAACTCAGAATCGGAGGTGCAGTTTCTACTGAACACATACTGCTTTTGCACCATGGTAAAGATGAAAGATTGTTAACCATCAGAAGTCAGGGACCGCTTATACATCCCCTGAGAGAGACCAGAGGACTCCCCTTCACCAAGGCATCAAGAAATTCCTTGAGGAGAACACTAGCTTCCTCTAAAGGTGCTGGAGCTGCAGTTCTCTCTCTGTTGGGGATGATGATGGGAGACGCTGCCACTGAAATCTGTTCCTGGGTATTAACGGGGATAATGAGATCCAGCACTGGCTCTGTAGTGACACGCAGTGACCACAGCAAGCTGGAAAAGGAAGGAAGCAGGGCCAGAGTGACAGTGAGAACAGAGTGACTCACAGGAGACTTCAGTGGTGGCTCAGTGATCAGGGACCCCAGGGGCTAGACCACGTGGAGCACTGCATTACCATCCTGCTGGATCTGCAGAATTAAAAAGCCAGAGCTCTAGAGATCCGAGACAAAGTCTCAGGACATCAGGGGGTCACAGGTTTTCACTAAATTCCCACGCTTAAGTCAGGTGACTAGAGCAACTGTGTACTCTGTACCATATGACATTACAAATTTATATTGTCCATCTTCCCCCAACTTTTCCCCAAGGGAACTGTGGTTATTTGGTAGAGTGAGTG
Source organism: Okapia johnstoni (assembly GCA_024291935.2). Classification (NCBI taxonomy): domain Eukaryota; kingdom Metazoa; phylum Chordata; class Mammalia; order Artiodactyla; family Giraffidae; genus Okapia; species Okapia johnstoni. The sequence continues at coordinate 7,132,182 of CM044325.1, read as the reverse complement.
TAACACTGGGAAAAGAGGAAAAGACTTTTCAGGGGTTATTGCTGGCACTGAGTTAATACTAATCCCAGGTCATGGGCTGAGTGGAAATTAATGAAGGCCAGGAGATAAATGATTTTTGGGTCCAAATCTTTACACAGTGGCTCCATCCTGCGGTTGTTTCTCCAGGTCCTAAATGTATAGTTGGAATATGTATACTCAGTGACAGGCAGAATCTCCTATGGGTTCTGCCTGACCTATGGATTAAGGGCCATCATGATAGGAAAGACCAAGTGATAATGTCCAGTGAGCCACTCCTTAACAAAACAGGAGACAAAAACCAATGCCACATTTCTAGGAGAATCACAGAGGTTAGTATCACTGAGAAGACCTGAAGAATGCAGGACTGATGACCCAGTGGTGTGCAGGAATCAGCTCATACAGCCCCACGAGAATTGTTATTATTTATTCATAGGAATTGTTATGAGATTGTCAAACTTACCTTCATCTTTGAAACTTCATCTTTGGTAGCTTTAAATTGGCCATGATGAAACTATTTAAACCATGAAATTGGCAAACACTAAAAATCAGGGCTTTTTTTTATCCTTTCAGAGCCAGTCTGCCAGCAAACTAGAGGTGATCCCCATTGTATCCTTATTTAACCTACCTATTTGGCTTTGACCAGATATATCTTGGAATTGGAGAATGGTGGCAGATTATATAAGATCAGACTGTGATTTCAACTGCTGTTGCTGTTCTACACCTGGTCAGCTCACTGCACCACATCAACACAGCAGCTTCTGATGCTTACTGTGGTTGGATGGATGATGACTGCATGGATGGATGATGGAAAGTGAATGCATGTTACTCTCTAAAGCTAAGATACAACCTAAACATGATGATGACTGAATGACTAAAGAGAATGCGGTACACACAATGAAATATTATCATTCAGCCATAAAAGAGAAGGAAATCCTGGCATTTGGTGATATGGATAAACCCGGAGGGCATTACAGTGAAATAAGCCAGACACAGAAGGACAAATACTGGATAATCTCACTTATGTGTGGAATTTGAAGTAGCCAAACTCATATAATCAGAGAGTAGAATGGCAGTGGCTGGGGTCGGTTTGGGGTGGAAAGAGGGAGGTGTTGCTCAAGGTGTACAGAGCTTCAGTTGTGCAAGATGAGTAAGTTCTAGAGATCTAATGTACAACGTGCAACGTGGTAACTACTGTTAACAATACATTATTTACTTGAGATATGGAAAGGAGGGAAAGGAAGGGAGGAAATGGCAACTCTGTAAGGTGACAGCTATGATAATGAGCTTGGTCGTGGTGATCATTTCACAATGTATACTTATATCAAAACATCAAGTTATAGGGACTTCCCTGGCAGCCCAGTGGTGAAGATGCCATGCTTCCACTCCAGGGCGGCAGAGTTAGATCCCTGGTTGGGGAGTTAAGACCCTGTATGCCACAGGTCTCAGTCAAAAAAAATATAAAATTATATGCCTTAAATATATATCATTCCTATTTGTCAATGATAGCTCAATAAAGCTGAAAAGAGAGAAAATTATGAACAAGACTAAGGTGACTGCTTCCAGTATCATATAGACAGATTAGCACACTGTCCAATGAGACTGAATTGACCTATAACCTCTATGGTTCATCATGTATTATTATTGAATGTACTGCACAATCTATTCTCTTTATGGACTGTAAATATGTTTGGTAAAGAATCCACCTGCCAAGTAGAAGACACAGCTTCAATCCCTGGGTCGGGAAGATCCTCTGGAGAAGGAAATGGCAACCCACTCCAGTATTCTTGCCTGGAAAATCCCATGGACAGAGGAGCCTGGAGGGCTACAGCCCATGGCGTCACAAAAAAGTCTTGCGACAGGACTTGGCAACTAAGCAACAGCCACAAAATACATTTGGATGATAAAGTCCTTTGCAATACTGTACCAATGAAGACCTTTATGTCAACTGTAAAATGAAAACAGTAACCCCTATAAATGTCCAGTTCACAAAATACAATAATCAAATGAAATCATATATGAGAAAGAACACTGTAAACTTCAGTGCCCTGCCTTAAAAGATGGAAGAGGCTCAACATCAGGTGGTTTTTATACCCAAGGCTGAAGTGGAGAATCTTTCAATTCAGTTCAGTTGCTCAGTCCTGTCCGACTCTTTGTGACCCATGGACTGCAGCACGCCAGGCTTCCCTGTCCGTCACCAACTCCCTGGCAATTATTTATACAGTCAAGGATGAAATTCTACTGTTATTAATTACCTTTATCAAATCCTTTAATTATATATTAGGCATACATCTGACTTTAGCTGAAATTAAATATGGATGGATGGATGGCAGTTTGTATGAATAGATAGTTAAATCAGGTAGGAGCATGCTACTGTCGTTGATTAGAATTTAAGTGTGGGGATAAAGGTATGTATCTCTGTATGGCAGAGAGTGAAAAACCAAAAACTTCCCAAACTCCTTTACAGGTAGAGTTTAGATTGTGACTTAGGTTCTGCCAGTAAGAAACACCTGATGAGACTTGAATTTGGACCTTTTGCCCTGTACCCAAAGTTACTGTCCCAGCTTCGTGATCCCTGCATGATAGCTAAGTGTTCCAAGGCTCAACAGTATGGGCTTTCAGACTCCTCAATTTCTTTCTCTTTTTTTTGGCTATGCTGTGCAGCATACAGGATCTTAGTTCCCTGACCAGGGATCAAACTGATGCTCCCTGCAGTGAAAGCAGGAGTCTTCACCACTGCACCACCAGGGAAGTCCCTCCCCAGCTTCTTGACTGTGATAGAAGGGGTAGGTCCCCTGGGAGATGAGTGATCAGCAGCCCTGGGTTCATTCCTGGAATCTCAGTTTAGAGTTTCCAGTGATTTTTGTAAGCAGCCAATTGACTGCATTAAGTCCTTTTCCTCTTAAAATAGCTACAAAGGATTGTTAACTGCAACTGAACTCTGACTAATATGGCCTTTTCAAGTTTTTCTTCCCCTCATCATTTCTACTATCTAGCCACCTTCCATCACACTCCCCAGAGATGAATCATCTCTCACATTTTAGGAGGAGAAATAGACATCATTGAGGAATTTCTCTAATTCTTGCTGATCCATCTAAGGTTTCTGAACCCACTACTACCTCCACTGCATCGTTCCTACATGGACAAGCCAACCATCTTTGCTCTGGATCCCACCCTATTCATCTCTGGAAGCCTTCTCTTTCCTCGCTGCATATTTGACCTCTTCCTCCTGCTGTTCTGCTCATTCACTATAGAAACACCGTCAAATCTTTCTCATGGAGGAAAAAAACCAACTCCAAATCGTCTGTCCCCCTCTAGCTACAGACTCTTTTTCTTCTTCCCTCCACCACCAAGCTTTCTAAGAGAATCACCCACACTTCCTTCCCTTTCAGTTCATTCCTCGTCTATGCAACTTAACCTTTGCTGCATTCACTCCACTAAAACTGACCCACTGAAGGAGCCAGTGACCACCAAAGAGCCAATCCAAAGATTCCCTTTGCTCCTTTTTCATTCTCAGTCTCCAAGGGGCATCTGATGGTGTTAACTCCCTCCTCCTGATGTTCACCAGACTTTCTCCAGGATCACCTTGGTGACCTTTCTCCATCTCATTTGGAGGCTTCTCATCTCATACGTGGAATGACCTTCTCCTCAAGGTTCTGTCCCTGAGCCCTACATTTGTTTTTTCACTCTAGGGACTTCCCTGGTGGTCCAGGATTTATGACTCCATGCTTTCACTTCAGGTGGGGCGGGGGGGGGGGGGCGGTGCGGTGCAAGTTCCATCCCTGGTTGGGGAACTAAGATCCCACATGCCGAGAGATGAGAGCCGAAAAAAATAGGTTCATCCTAGGTAACTTCAGGCTTCCTTGGTGGGTCAGATGGTAAAGAATCTGCCTGCAATGCGGGAGACCCAGGTTTGATCCCTGGGTCAGGAAGATCTCCTGGAGAAGGGAACGGCTATCCACACCAGTATTCTTGCCTAGAGAATCCCATGGACAGAGGAGCTGCAAAGAGTTGGACACGACTGAGCGACTCACACTTTAGGTAACTTCATCCAAGTCTATGACTTCAACTACTGAGAGTTCCCAGATATGTATCTCAAACCTGGACCTCTTCCCTGACTTCCAGACTGTATTTACAATAACTTTCTACTCTATATTTCCACCTGACTGCCCCCACAAGCATCTCAACACGTCAAAAAGAGATCTAAGGTTCCCCCAACATCCACTCTGCCTCCTGAAGTCCCTGTCTTGTACATGCCCCCTTTTCTGCTCAGACACTTACACCAGATATCTAGGGATCAGTCTAAAGCCCCACTCCCCTATCTCTCATGACTAAGTTGTCACTAACAGATGTCCACTCTCCCCCTCCAGGACTCTGCATAATGGTTTCTCCCCTCTGCATCCCTACTACTTTGGTCCAGCCCTCTGTTCTCTTTCTCTCTCATTCCTACCTCTGCCCGCTCACTAGTCTCCCTGGCTCCCCTCACAACCCCCTCAATCCATGCTTCCCACAAAAGCCAAATCTAATCATATCACTCTGTCCTTAAATCTCCCAGAGGATGTCCCACACACACACCCTGAAAACTTTGTCAAGTGTAAGTTCACACTCCTTATCTTGGACCCAAGGCCCTTCATGATCTGGCGTCTCTAACCTCATCTTCCTCCACTGACGCTAAAGCCATACTCGTACTCACACAAACCTGCTGCCCTCCCTCACTCTATGGATTTCCCTCTGCACGGAACTCCCTTCCTCCTCTTCTGTCCCTGGGCCACTCCTCTGTTATCCTTGGAGACTCAGGTCATGTCACCTCCTCCAAGAAGCCTTCCCTGACCTCCTTGAGTAGCACTGACCATCCTGCTCTTTTTTTTTTCCATTAATTTTTTGGCTGCACTGGCTCTTTGTTGCTGCACGCAGGCTTTCTCTACTTGCAGTGAGCAGAGGACACCATTTCTGGTGGTGGTGGGCTTCTCACTGTGGTGCCTTCTCTTGCTGCAGAGCACAGGCTCTAAGCATGCAGGCTTCAGCAGCTATGGCACACAGGCCCAGTTGCCCTGCAGCATGTGGGATCTTCCCAGACCAGGGGTTGAACCTGTGTCCCCCGCATTGGCAGGCAGAATCTTATCCTCTGGACCACCAGGAAGTCCCCACCCTGCTCTTTGTGCTACCACCACGCTCTGTATCATTCTCTGCTTCCCTGTAATGTCACATTAAACTGTATCATACAACAAGTGTGTTCTGGAGGTAAATATCAATATATTTGTCATAGCACTTATTAACCTGTGAAAGTGAAAGTCACTCAGTCATGCCAATTCTTTGCGACCCCATGGACTGTAGCCCACCAGGCTCCTCTGTCCATGGGATTTCCCAGGCAAGAATACTGGAGTGGGTTGCCATTTCCTTCTCCAGGGGATCTTCCTGACCTAGGGACCGAATCCAGGTCTCCTGCATTGCAGGCAGATTTTTCACCATCTGAGCCACCAGGGAAGCCCTCTAGTACATATTTTTACTTATCTGTATTATAACACAGACCAAGTGTACCTTTGGGGCCAAGACCCCTCTTAGCAGTGTACCTGGTACAGAGTAAGCATCTGGTGCATGTTCAGTAGATGAATTAGTAAGTTCTGCTTGAATTTCATTTGGTAATTGTGATAGGTCCATTGTGTTTCCATAAACAGATATGTTGGAGTCCTAACCCCTAGTACTTGAGAATGATGTGACCTTATTTGGAGGTAGAGTCTTTATAGACGTAATCAAGAAAAAGTGAGGTCACAGGGGTGGACCCTAATCCAGTAGGACTAATGTCCTTATAAAAAGGGGAAATTTGGACATGCAGACAGACAAGCATCGAGAAAAGACAATATGAAGACAGACAGGCAGACGATGGCTGTCTACATGCCAAGGAGAGAGGCCGAGGACAGCTCCAACCTCACAATCTCAGAGGGAACCAACTTTGCTGCCACTGTTTGAGTTCAGACTTCTGGCCTCAAGGTGAGATGATACATTTCTGTCATTGAAGACACCCAGTCTGTGGCACTTTGCTGTGACAGCCCAAAGCAGGTAAATACAGTAGGATTTCCTGTGCCTGTTAATCGACTTTCTGACTCTCCAGCCATAAGCTGGTAACTCTTGTCTTCTCTCTGGAGTCTGACAGATTTGTTTTTCTAACTTCTCTCTCCTATCTCTGTTACCCTCTCTCTCACACACACAAGTACACCTCACATGATCACATGTCCTTTTCTCCCCAGAACTCCCCATCCTCCTCCAGACACTTCCATTTTACCAGCAAGTTCCTCCCTGCTGGTCAAAGTGAGATCCCCGGTCACAGCAGCCCTCGTTGCTTTCTCATCTTCCTGAGAGCATCAGGTCAAGAATCGAATTCACTGCAGTGTTCACGACAGAACAGCGCACCCAATGGTTATGCCCACGAACCCAGTTCACGGCCTCCAAGTCAGGCCTTCCTGGGCAAGAAAAGCATCACTACGCTGTTAGCCAGACCAGCGGTTCGGAGCTCCCATAGCAACATCACTTGTTTCTCCTTGCATCCCCACCCGTGTTCCCCATGGTACCATCACCAGCTTTTATGACATCTAATCATGCTATTATCCTGCTCAAAACTCTGTAATGTCTCCCCACTGCATGGAAAGCTAAATCTCAACTTGCTCCAGAGGCCCCTCCAGGTTCACTGAACACCTGTCAGACCCGTCCAGCCCCAGAATCTTTGAGCATGCCCTTCCCTTTGCCTACCATGCTCCTCACCCCCTCCCTTGCCCTTTGCCTGGCTAAGCGTAGCGTCATTTCCTCCAAGAAATTTTCTCTGAAGCTCCACCCAGGATGAGCCTCGTATTAGCCGCTCTCAGAGAAAGGTATAGTTATCTTGCTCTAAGGATTTATCAGTTTCTACCTATATATTTATATTTGTGGCTATGTGATTAACCTCCTTCTTTCCCACTAGATTGAAAAACACCGTGAGAGGTGGATGTTTGTTTTCCCCTCACTGACTCCCCAGCTCCCACCGTAGGGCATGCCATCCAGTAGATACTCAATAAATATTCATTGAAATAATTAAGCGAACTGAGTTCTTCTCCTTAGCCCGTTGCCATGAGACTAAGTTATGTGGGTGAACAGAATCCCTGCTGACATAGAATTCACATAAGCCTCATCCAACCAAGTGCTGGTGAGGACACTGAGCTCACACTACTAACCTCACGTTACAGTTTCCACTCGCTGCTATTTGCTATTGCATTAGGTGGGGTCCCAGCGGGAAGTGGCCGGCAATATCAGATGGGGTAAACGGAAGTTTAACAAAGGGGCTGGTTAAATCCTGTGGGTGCGGTGACGGGAAACCAGCAATGAATGGAGCTGGCAACAGTGGGGCTCTGTTAGCCATTCCAAGCTCTGGAGGCCCAAGGGGAAGGTAGGTACTTGAATCTGGAGACAGTTGCTGTCGCAGGTTACCACCTGACAGGAGCTGAGGTCTTTAGAGGAGGGATACAGCCAGCACGTGGAGACCCAGCTGGGAGGGAGCCAGAAAATACACAGCCCAACTTCACTTTCCTCCCATTTCCCAGTCTCCCGCTAAGTAAGTAAGTAAGTGAAGTTGCTCAGTCGTGTCCAACTCTTTGTGATCCCATGAACTGTCACCTACCAGGCTCCTCCATCCATGGAATTTCCCAGGCAAGAGTACTAGAGTGGGTTGACACTTCCTCCTCCAGGGGATCTTCCTGACCCAGGGATGAACTCAGGTCTCCCGCTTTGGGGGCAGATGCTTTACCATCTGAGCCACCAGGGTTAGGTCTACTGCTTCTTATTGGCTGAACGCAGCAGAAGCCAGAGGGCCTGAGAACCCACTGACGCATCCATTAAGATAGGCTTCCAGGGCTCAGGGCAGGATGTTGAAGAGAGGACAGAGAGGAGAAAGTCAAGATCTCCAGCCCAAATCGGAGACCACACAAATGTTGTTACTTAACCAAGAACGTTTTTGTTTCTATTTTTCCATTGATTTCATGCTCATTTTCCACTATGTCCAGTTTTTACTGCAGATGGATACTGTCCCTTCCCTCTTTCTCGCAAAAATTTGGTTTAAGTGACTTGGATTGGGTGGGAGATTTTCCCACCAACCACCACTGTCATGACCGCAGGTAGAGGTACTCTTGTCCTTGGTAGGAAGTCCACTTTTATAATGTTAAGTCTTAGTTCTGAAAACCCTGTTCTGATCTTTAACACTAGGTGACCATTTCCCACAGCTTGTTTTCTGTCAAGTGAACATAAGAAAGGGTAGGAGACCAAGGTTATTCGGTCTTGCCCCTTGAGGTCCCACTTCTCCCCCTGCAATTCCTGCAGCTTCCCAGGGCCACCATGTGACCAAGTTCCATCGAGAAGCAGCTATTCCCATTCCCCGGTCATCTCCCTAGGGCCTAGAGTATGCAAGCCCACTAGATGTTTCCATCTCAGGGATGTGGGCCAACACGACTCTTGCTCTGGGGTGCAGGGCCTCCAGATATGTTCAGGTACCCTTTTCATTCTTGGGATCCTGGGACTCAATGGTTGTGTCTCCACATCTCTGTCCCAATATCTGGCTTCATGGTGCCACACCCAGGCCACCTTACCTTCCTCTCACCAGAGCTCTGAGCTCAGTACCTTGTGCCTCAGACCAACAACTCTGTCATGAAGCCTGCAGGCTACGAAAAATTCTGACTCCTATGGGTATCTGCTGAATATGACCTCCCTGAGTTTTAATGTTTCCTTTTAGAAGTATCTTATAGACATCTAAGGGCTTCCCTGGTGGCTCAGATAGTAAAGAATCTGCCTGCAGTGCAGGAGACCCAGGTTTGATCCCTGGATCAGGAAGATCCCCTGGAGAAGGAAATGGCAACCCACTACAGTATTCTTGCCTGTAGAATTCCATGGACAGAGGAGCCTGGTGGGCTGTACAGTCCATGGGGTCACAAAGATTCTGACACGACTGAGCGATGAACACAGACACCTACGAAGCTCTTAGTTGTCTTGAGTAATGCATGCCACTTTTTTTCTTGTTTCTAGAACCTGATCGCTTCTCTCTTCTCCCCTCACTTTCAGAGAGATTGTGTCCTTCTCCATGCCCTTCCCCATGGGGTCAGCAGAGGGAAAGTCTGCTGCAGAGTCCGTGGCATCTCCTCCCCTCCCAGCCCAACACAGGCTCAGACTGCTGGGCCGGAGGACCGCGTGTCCAGGACCTCGCCTGGGGCGGTGGTCCCCATTAGTAACAGCTGGTCTCATAGCTGACTTGTGGAGGAATAGGGCTCCAAAGCAGGAAGTCCCTTTGTCCAGGCTGAGGTTTGGGGGGCTTCAAGGGAACAGAGGGATGGGAGGGGCCACGTAAGCGTGGCTGCCCTGCTTTTGATCTAAAACCAGGGACTCCCAATGACCCCAGCCTCCAGCCTTCTGTCTTCCTATCCGTTTCACTGGGATGCATTTTTTTTTCCTTTCCAAATATTTTCAGCATTAAAAAAAATATAAAGCCAAATCCTGAAATCCTAACACAATAAAAAGCCAAGACAGGAGGAAAAATAACAAGGGATAAAAGCTCTCAGTCCCAGCCGCAGACAAGAACCCACTCTGACGTCCTTGGGCGCCCGGAGCGGTTAACCCTCTGCTGCCCGCGGGGAAGCCGCTGGCTCCCTGCCTCCCCTCGGCCCCGCCCACTTTCAGCGGAGACCGGAGGGGGGGGGGGGGGGGGGGTTGTTTGCCTTCCGCCCGGCTATAGATAGATGGGTTTAGTTCTCTGTCTTTTGCCAAATCCTACGGGAGCTCATCTCCACCCTCCCCTGCTACTCCCACCCCCACCACCAAAGCTTTTGTCTCAGCGCCTCCTTCCTACACCAGACAGTCAAAATTTCCCCGGTGAGAGTGAACCATCCTCCTGACTGCTTTGAGGACACTCACTGCATGTGAGTGCTTCTCACCATCACTTGCCTTCTTCCTCACACACCCCCCCACCCCCCCCACCCCACCCCCCGCCATGAGCGAGAGTCAGGCACGCGCCTTCTGCAGCCCATCTTTGTGTCCTTAGTGACAGCTTCTCTTGTCCTGTGGGCAGAAAGCAAGTGGACAAAGGACCCCAGAGGATTTAAGCCACACCCCTTGACCGCCTCTGACAGCCCCCCACCCCACCCCACACCACCCCAAGCCAGGCTCCTCCAAGGAGATCAGAGCAGGGAATCCTTTCAGAGCCACTCTTTTCTTAAGCAAATGCCAAGTCGACAGTACAGCTTACGGAGAGAAGCATTTTCACCACCCCATTAAAATTACATTTATCTCAATTTTTAAACAAAAGGGAATTTGGGTTGAGGTTCCCCAAACCCCAGGACAGCTTGGTGAGATAAGAGGACCTGCCCCCATGTGGCAGGCTAGAGAGATTCTCTGATAAAATGTGACTAGAAGGCATTCAGATCCACTCTCACCCTCCCCATGCCAGAGGATCCCCCAGTGGGTCTCGCATGTCAGGCCGGAACCAGTTGCTCAGGAATTACAGTGAACTGGGGTGAAGCTCAAATGAAGCTCACACCTGGACTGGACAGAACGCTCGGGAAAGCAACCTCTCAGGCCCGAGGCTGCAGTCGTTATGACTTAGGATGTGGATCAGCACCAGCTGGTTTGTTCAAGTCCCTTGTTGGGGGGTGGGGTGGGGGTGTCTAAGAGATGGAGAGGGAGACTTAAGAGAGGAAGAAGTATTACAGACATTGGGAGCTTTTTTGAGAGCTTCTGTCAAAGTGTCAGCATAGAGGCTTCCCTGGTGGCTCAGTGGTAAAGAAACCACATGCCAGTGCAAGGGGCATGGGTTTCATCGCTGGACGGGGAAGATCCCACATGCCTCAGCACAACTAAGCTTGTGCTCAAGAACCCAAGAGTGGCAAGTACTGAGCCCACGTGTCACAGCCACCGCAACCCCTGCACCCTAGAGTCCGTGCTCTGCAACGAGAAGCCACTACAATGAGAAGCCTGTGCGCCGCATCTAGAGAGTAGCCCCTACTCGCTGCAACTAGAGAAAAGCCCATGAGGAACAAAGACCCAGCACAGCCAAAAATAAATAAATAAACTTACGGGGGAAAAAAGTGTCAGCACAGAAAACATTCATTCATTCTTTTCAAACCATGTGGACTGCATCCCGGCCACTTGTCCTGAGGATGCGAATCTGTGATAACTCAGACACAACCCTTGTCCTCAGGGACGTTAGTCTAGTGTCAATGACTCCACACCAAGGGTCTAGTTTCCGGTTTCCAACCTTAACTTCCTGCTCAGTTTCTCCATCTGTAAAATGGATGTACCAAGTTCTTTATTACATTATGCAGCAGTGAGAAGAAAAGCTGAAAGTTTATTGCTCAATTTGAATTAAAATATAACAGGACCAGAAAGACCCAAAAGAACTGAAAGCAAAAACTCCAACAGATATTGTAACCCCATGCCCATAGCAGCATTATTTACAATAACCAAGAGGTGGAAGTAACCCAAGAGTCCATGAACAGATGAGTGGATCAACAAAACGTATATGCGTACGATGGAATATTCTCTAGGCCATAGAAAGGAAGGAAATTCTGATACACGTTTTAACATGGATGAACCTTGAAAACATTATGCTAAATTAAATAAATCGACACACAAGAAAATAAATTTTGTATGATTCCTCTTATAAGACATCTCTAGAATAGCAAATTCTTAGAAACAGAAAGCAGAATGGAGTGACAAGGGGATAAGGGGGAGGAGGAAATGGGGAATTATTTTTTAATAGATACAGAGTTTGTGGTGAAAAAATTCTGGAAATGGACAGTGGTGATGGTTGTACAACATTACGAATGTTCTTAATGCCGATAAATTGTTAAAATATTAAACATAGTTAAATAATAAATTTATGTATCTTTTACTACAAAATTTCAAATATGTACATGTGATATTGTGATTTATAATAAGAAATAAATAGTTGGTCTTCTGACACATAGCTCCTAAAACATTTGGAATTCCCTAAAATTAGGATTAAAGGGGAAAGGACCATCTTGTTATTCATCACTAGCCCCTATGAAGCACACCTGAGTTTGTTAATGAGGTGACTATTGGAAAACCCCTTAGGATGGCAGCTGGTTGCCAGGGGAACCAACGTTTTAGAGGGCTGGAACTTTCAGCCCCTGACCTGACCTCCAGGGAAGGGAGACGGGCTGGAGGTTGAGTTAATCATGAATGGCCAATGATTTGATCAACCATGCCTAAGTAATGAAAGCTCCATACATAAGCGATAGTTAGGGGTCCTGAGTGCCTCCATGTGGCAGAATATGTAGAAATGCTGGAAGGGTGGCATTGGGGGAGCTGTTGGGCTGCACCCCATAGGCCGTCAGGGCCTGCACTTGCCCAACCTCAAGTCTAAACAGCAAGCCTGGAGTCAGTGACAGAGACATCAATGATTTAATGGGTGAGGGATCTCACACACCTGAAGCAAGGTCTTGGAGCAACACCCCACTGTGCGGAGAGGCAGTTTTCACTCCCAGCCGGCAGGGGTGTATGTAGGTTTCCAGTTATAGGGGAAATAACATCAGGTCGGCACATTCACTTGCCTCACCTTCAGAAAAACACGAATCAGCATTCAAACAACTAGGACCCTTTGATAAAGGTCAAAACCAGAAAAAGAGAACAGGACTTGGATTCATGGACAAGGCATTCGCACACACCCAAGATAAAAGCCAACCTGATAACAAGACTCACTTTGATACCGTACCAGAGACTTTACTCTCTTGGTGACCCCCATCCCTCAAGGACAGCCACCACAGGACCCCACATACTAGGAGATGGCTACCCCGGGACCTTTCGGCCCCTGCAACTTTCCATTCCCCGTCCTTGTTTCCCAACGTCTCGGCGCTCTCGGGGGTTTCCTCGGTCTCCTGGCTGCCCTGCCAGTTGTTGGGCTGCACCCCACAGGGCTACAAGGCCTGGACTTGCCCAGCTTCAAGACCAAAGAGCCCAGAGTCAGCAAAAGAGATGTCAACAGCTTAATGAATGGGGGATCCTACCTGTCTGAAGCGATGTCCCGGAACAACACCCCACTTTGTGCGGGAAACATCCAAAGGTAGGCCCGGTCAGCAGTCTTCACTCCCCGGAGGGAGGGGGAGGTAGCCAGTTATAGGGGGCAGTGATGCCAGGTGGGCTCAATCTATGATGTCAGGTTTGGACAATCACTAGCTAGGGTGGGGGTGGGGCAAATACGTAGGAAGGTCAGTCACGTAAATCGGGTATGAGAACAGCCATCTTGGATGGCCTGATCATACAGGAAGGCTTGGAAGCTCCACATCCCCCTCTCCACACACATACCCTTTGCATCTCTTTGATTTGGCTGTTCCGAGCTATATCCTTTTATAATAAACCAATTATCTAGTAAGTAAGGGCTTCCCTGGTAGCTCACACAGTAAAGAATCTGCCCGCAATGCAGGAGACCTGGATTTGATTCCTGAGTTGGGAAGATCCCCTGGAGAAGCAAATGGCAATCCATTCCACTCTTCTTACCTGGAGAATCCCATGGACAGAGGAGCCCAGCAGGCTACAGTCCATGAGGTCTCGAAGAGTTGGACACGACTGAGAGACTAACACACACACTAGTAAGTAAGCTGTTTTCCTGAACTCTGTGAGATGTTCTAACAAACAATCAAACACAAGGAAGGGCCACGGGAGCCTCTGATTTATAGCCAGAAGGTGAGAAGCACAGGTGACAACCTGGACTTGGTGACTGGCACCGAAGCGGGGAGTGGTCTTGCAGGACTGAGCCCTTAACCTGTAGGGCCTATGTTAACTACAGGCAGTTCTTGTCAGAATTGAGTTTGAATTGTAGGGCACCCAGCTGATGTCTGAAGAGTTGAAGAACTGCTTGGTGGGGAAAAACCCACACACTTCTCGCGTAAGAAGTATTCAGTGAACAGTGAATCAAGAAAACAAGTGTTCTCCTTTCCATATTTAAAATAGGACCCAATGAAGGCCAGTTTAGCATGCTAGTATGAATCATAGGGCTGAGCAAGGAGTAGGTGTGCAGGGCATGCTTAATGGATGGTGCTGTGCCAGGAGGTCAGACTTGCATCCAGAACAAAGGCTCTCAGAATAGGGAGGGAGTTCACCTGGGATCAGGTCAGCCTAAAGGTGATCTCCTCCGATCTAGCCCACCCACGCACTAGGCAGACCTCCAACACGTGTTGTAAATTCAAAAACACACAGGAGTCAGGTGCGTCCCATAATGAGAGAGGCGGCCCTAGAAGAGGGCATAAGACATACCTACATATCTTAAGGGAGTAGCCACAGCTCAGCTCCGTTACTGATATCCAAGACTGTCGACTAAATGTTGCCAGATCTTCCAACTCTGCAAAAATCAAGCAAGCAAACAAACAGAAAATCTAGATTTTTAAACAAAAAATCTCCCAATCCATTGTGGACTCAGTGAAATTAAAAGAAAAAAAAAAAAACATCGCAGCCCAAACAATACACCTTGGGAGTTAAGATCCGTCCAGCCTAATGTACTACCAATTTGAAAAGTCTGTTCTTTCAATTCTAGGAGAATTTCACGTACCATCTACCTGGATGGCTATTCAGGATTTTCCTGAATGCCTCTGATGACAGGGGAGCTCATTACTTAATAATTTATTGGTCAATTCTAATTATTAGGAAGATCTTATCTTTCTTTTTTTTTTTTTTTGGCCCTGAAGCATGTGGGATCTTATCTCCCCGACCAGGGATCAAACCTGTACCCCCCCTGCATTGGAAGCTGGAGTCTTAACCACTGAGCTGCCAGGGAAGTCCCAGGAATACCTTATCTTAAATAGAAAATTCACCTCCTTGCAACTTTCTCTCCCTGTGTTCCCACAACCACCCATGTCCCCTCCCCATCTTATCTAAGAGGACAGCTACCCACCAGGGTCATTAGTGCCAGCTACCTCCAGAAACTAAATCTTACATCTCAAAATGAGGATAATAATAGCCAACATTTATTGAGCACATATATGCCAGACACTATTCTAAGCACTCTACATGTGTTAATTATCTTATCCCTCATGAGAACCCTGTGAGAGATACTATTACAAACACATTTTACAGACAGGGAAACTGTGGACAAATGATGCTAAATAACGTGTCCAAGTCACACAGCTAGTAAGTGGCAGAGCCAGGACTGGAACACAGACAGCCTGACTCCAAAGGGGATGCTCTTAACACTGCAGCACTTACAGGGACGATCACACTCATTCAATAATTGTCTGTTGATGTGAAATAAAACAACACCTCTGGAACATGAACAACATGAACAGGTCTCTATAACATCAACATTAGAGATGGGTTCCACCATTTCCAAAGATGTGAAAGATGAGAAGGGAGAAATAATGGGCTTCGATCATGGAGAATCAAGTTAGACACCACGCAGAACTTCCTGATGTGAGGGCTTTGCAACACTGGAATACAGAATGAAAAGTTGTGCTTGCTTGCTTGCTTTCCTGGAGATCCATTTAAAAAGGAAAGTAAGGAAGGAGGGGACTAATGTTTCTGCATGGCTCTTCTGTCTGAAGCTATCCAGAAGCAACGACAAGTTTTATCAAGAAATATGGCTTCTGAGAAACTTGCCTTCTTCCAGTTTCTCTTCCTCATGGGTTCCCCTATGGGAGGCAGAACGATGGTCGTCTAGGTATTTGAGCTTACTGTGGTCTCAGGCCCTGATGGATCCCGGACTGAGAACATTAGAAGCAAAAAGATCAAAGATTCATAGATCAAACCCCATATCCTAAAATATAACTACCTGGGTCAAAAATTGACACAGCGTATGGTTAGGCCAAGCAAGACGGCTGTTTTCTGGCTCTCTGCACATTCCCTGCTCAACCAGCCCCTGCTTCTCTCATGTGAGGATGCACTCCTCTTAATTATAGGACTTAATTAGCCCACGGTAATTCACAAGCCCACCTGATGTCAATTCCCCCTATAAATGGTAGCCTCCTCCTCCCCCAAGTAGGGAAGATTGCTGCTGGGTCCTGCCCACCGTCCTTCACACATGCTGCAATGTCACTCCAGGAGCTGTTGTGAACGATCCCCCTGTCTAAACCACTGATGTCTCTCGGTCACTGTCTCTGGATTCTTTCTTCCGTCTTGACGTTGAGCAACCACAGGCTTGCAGGCCTGTGGGGTGCAGCCCACACACAGAATACCCAGAATCAGAGTATCTTAGTGTGGGAAATGGCTGAAGAAGCAACCTCTTCTCATCCAATCTCCCACTCACAGCAAGAATTCTTTCCATTATGTTCCAGACAGATGGGCACTCACCTGTTGTTGACACTCACCCAACATAGCTCCTGGGTCAGCCCTCACACTCTCAATAACAGATGAACTGAATCACAGGTAGCTGGTGCAGGAAAATCTAGAGTCAGACTGAAGGCAAAGGCCTTGGGAAAGGAAAGTTAGGGAGGCAAAAGAATCTGATATGGGAATTTCTTAGCAGGGACTTTTCATGCATGTCCATGTGAACATGGGACAATTATGAATAAAGCTAGATGCATGCAGCTTGGGAAATTTGGAGCAGCCCATTCTAATCCTATTGCTGAGCTCATTTCTTCCAGCACTGTGATAAACTGGATTATATTTCTCTGCACCACTGATGTTGGATTTGGCCTCCCCATTTGTTTTGGTGAAATGAACATGGGTAGAATCAATAGCACACCAGTTCTGAGTCAAGGTCTTAAAAGGCATGGGGGGGGGGTTGCTTCTGCCCCTCCCATGAGCTCCTGGCATTCACCATGAGAAGAACACACCCTGAATGACTCCTGTTTCCAGCTGCTGGTGGTGGTTTAGTCATTAAGTCATGTCCAACTCTTGCGACCCCATGGACTGTAGCCTGCCAGGCTCCTCTGTCCATGGAATTCTCCGGGCAAGAACACTGGAGTGGGTTGCCATTCTCTTCTCCAGGGGATCTTCCTGACCCAGGGATCAAAGCCAGATCTCCTGCACTGCAGGCAAATACTTTACCACCTAAGCCACCAGGGAAGCCCTTGTTCCCAGGAAGATGAGAGAAAATAGACCAGACCTGAATCCAGTACACATCCTGGGGCCAAACTCGGTCAATCTGCAGCCTGAAGCAGAAACGACCCGTGTGTGTGTGTTTGTGTTAGTCGCTCAGTCACGTCTGACTCTTGCAACCCCATGGGCAGTAGCCTGCCAGGCTCTGTCCATGGGATTTCCCAGGCAAGAATACTAGAGTGGGCTGTCATTTCCTTCTCCAGGGGATCTTCCCGACCCAGGGATTGAACACAGGTCTCCTGCATCCCAAACACCTCACAAACCCATGAGTGAGAAAAAACTTAATGCTAAATAGCTTAAGCCACTGAGTTTAGGGACAGTTTGTTATACAGCATTATTGTAACAATGGCTGACAGATACAGACTACTATTAGTGAACTGAATATCTGCTGTTTTTGTCACCCACCGTTACTCATGTTTCCTTTTGTCACCACCTTTTCATGCCTCCTGTAAGCCATCTCCTCTCCATCTCTCAGTCCTGGGCTTTGAGTGGGAAAACTCACCCACAATATACACGCCTTTGGCCTTTTATCAATGGAGCATCACAGTCCCCAAACCACAATTTGTTCAGAAAATACCTGTGCCAGGATTGCTGGGAGACGTAACAATGTGCTTTCCCAATGGGCTTGTATCCAGGCAGGTGCAAGACTGGAAAGTCTGGAAGCACCTGGCAGCTAGACTGAAGGAGCCTATATGAGAAAGGAGCCAGCCAAGGAGAAAGCAGAACCTAGACATGGAGAGGGGCTTCCCAGGTGGCACTAGTAGTAAAGAATCCGCCTGCCAATAGAGGAGACATAAGAGACACGGGTTCTATTCCTGGGTGGGGAAGATCCCCTGGAGGGCATGGCATCCCACTCCACTATTCTTTCCTGGAGAATCCCATGGACAGAGAAGCCTAGTGGGCTACAGTTCATATGGTTGCAGAGAGTCAGACATGACTGAAGTGATTTATGATTTAGCACACACAGACAGGGAGAGAGAGTAAAACCAGATGTCCGCTTTAAGCCCATACATGAAGCCGCAGCTGAGGGTGACTCTGCCCTATGGACTTTCCAGTTAAATGAACTAAAAAAAAAAATCCTTTTTAGATTAAGCCAGTTAGGCTGAATTTTCAGTTACTTGCAACTGAAATATTCCTGACTCTGTTTAGAAGAGTTGCCTTCCAACTAACCAGCTCAGTTACAAATCTCCCTTGGGTGACCCTGGTCCTCAGGAAAATACTGCTGTAGGGGATACAGGGGGGTGGGAAGCATCAGGCCATGAGCACTGCCCTTCAGGCATTTACAGCACCAGGAAGGAAGAGCCAAACCACTACAAAAGGTCTAACTAATTGTTCTACACATCAATAACCTGCATTTGCCACCTAGACATCTGGGTTTACAGTTGTCCCTCTTTTAACACCTAAATCAGGATAGAAAATGAAAGGAGTGAGTGGAATGAGGCTTTTATTGATCGGGCTTACCAAGAGACACAGCAAGGGTGGCAGTGACTTAGGTGACTATCAGAACCATCAAGAGACATCTCCTGGAACTCCTCCATGAACAAAGGCTGAACTCTTACGAGGCTTGCCATCTGCAGGGGTCACTCTGGTAGCCCCCCACCCCTAGGCATAGCTGCCCAGATCCATTACTATCCGGCCTTCAAGGCATCAAGAATCTCATGGCAATTTGTTGTTGCTGTTGATTTCTTTCACAGTACTTTAAAGACTTTTAAAAGTACCTCCCAGTACTTAAAAAAGAGTCTTTTGGGGTAACCTGGGTCCATTTCCTCCGGGAAGACATGTAACAACCAATCAGCACCCTTCCCCTAGTGACAGCCCTTTGAAACAGGGCTGGAGGCGAGCCCCTAAAAAGAGATCCATACATGCAAAGGGACAGTGGAAGAAGGATACCGCACCACACTACACAGACTGAGGGGGCCAAGTTGTCGGACCAGGCAGTTTCATGTCTCCGTGACTGTGGCCAACGAGGTTCTCTCTACAGGAATATCCTCCCCTGCTCTGTCTGCTTACCTGCCCAAGTTCTCATCTACTTTTGCAATCAGTCCAAGCACCACCACCTCCAGAAAGCCATGGGAGATTGTATTATTGGTCCATATATTCCCCACCCCTCCCACACTGGCCTGACCCTGTAGAAAGAGAATACTTTCTGCTCTATTTATGGCCAGCTTACTCACATGCCTTGCTTTGGTCAATGCGGCATTAGTGAGAGTGTTATATACTACTCTGGAGCAGAAGGCATCGCACGGCTCTGCCATCTCTCTTTTCTCTCTGCCAAAATCACTGCAGATGCAGACCGCAGCCATGAAATTAAAAGACACTTGCTCCTTGGAAGAAAAGCTATGACCAACCTAGACTCCATATTAAAAAGCAGAGACATTACTTCACCATCAAAGGTCCATCTAGTCAAAGCTATGGTTTTTCCAGTAGTCATGTATGGAAGTGAGAGTTGGACTATAAAGAAAGCTGAGCACTGAAGAATTGATGCTTTTGAACTGTGGTGTTGGAGAAGACTCATGAGAGCCCCTTGGACTGCAAGATCCAACCAGTCCATCCTAAAGGAGACCAGTCCTGAATATTCATTGGAAGGACGGATGATGAAGCTGAAGCTCCAATACTTTGGCCACCTGATGGGAAGAACTGACTCACTGGAAAATACCCTGATGCTGGGAAAGATTGAAGGTAGAAGGGGATGACAGAGGATGAGATGGTTGGATCGCATCACGGACTTGATGGAATGAGTTTGAACAAGCTCTGGGAGTTGGTGATGGACAGGGAAGCCTGGCATGCTGCAGTCCATGGGATCGCAGAGTCGGCCACGACTGAGTGACTGAACTGAACTGAGAGCAGAAGTCATTGCACAGCTCTGCCATCAAGACCAGCCAGACTCACGTAGGGACAGCACTTTTACCCTTGGTTCCAGAATGAAGGGAATATGAAGCAGAACCACAGATATGAAGCAGATCTCTGACGGACAGGCATGCAAGTAAATAATACCTTGTTTGTTTTTAGCTACTTGAGTCACTGAAGTCACTTGTTACTGCAGCTCAATGTAGCCCAAGCTGACAGATACACTTCCCAGGGCAGATTTCAGCAGCCGCATCCCCTATATTATCATTACATCTCATGAGCAATCCAGTTATATCAATTATTTCACTGTAATATAATCATTTACTGTCTTCTCAATGGACACAAAACTCCTCCCCGACAGAGGCCACGTCATTTTAACTAGGTTTCCCCAGTGCCTTGCACAAGGCGTGGAACACAGTAAACCACCAAGAAACATGAGTAAATAAATGGTCAAAGGATCCTAAAGTTCTGTACTGCCCTTTCCTCCCCTAGGAATGAAGCCTTCCCCTGAGGCCTTTTGCATGTTTGCACACAAATCCCCGCTTTCAAGGTGATACCAGGTGACAAATCATAGAACAAGCTGCAGCTGAACTGTATGAAACTGCCATCCCGAATAACAGGAATTCGGAGGAGCACGACTGGGAGGATAGGGGCCTTCTGAAGGGCGTTCTCAAGTTCCTGATGTCCAAGGCAACCAGATTCAACAACCCCAGCAGGCTGGAGCAGAGGAGGGCCCAGTGGCCGCTGAGCCTTCCACTCAGACATCTCTTTTGGGGCTTGATAGAGCTTGTCGGCAAAGCAGTTTTCAAGAACCTATCCAGGTCAAGTTCTTAGCAGCTTTGGCTGGAACCTGGAATCTCAACCCCAGCCCTGCTGCCTCTCTCCTGGTGAAACTTCAGCCCCAGGGAACTGCAAACTGTTAAGAGGGGGCCCCACCAATGTCTTTTAGGGCAGCATCCAAAACAACCTCTGGCTAGGGGAGGGGCAAAAACACCTCCCACACAGTCCCGCCCTCTAAGTGAGCCCACACCTTCCAGTGCAGGGCATTCCCAACTGGGAGAGCACAGGGTCTGATCTCTGAGTATCTCTTGCTTTTCACAATATTTATCTCACCCTACCTGTGTGTCCAACACACACCATCTTATCTCAGCTCCTGCGTCAGACGCACAGTAACCCAGAGGAGACAGACCTGGGCCAGGCCTTGCTGCCCAGTTACCAGGGGCAGCTAATGCGTCTTCTTGGGGGCTGAATGGAAGCAAACCACAATATTTACCCTGGGGGCGGGCACGTGCTTGGGTGATCAACAAGGGGCGGGTGAAATGAGCTGGTGTTTAGGCTCCCTCTCCTCCTGCGAAGCTCCTGTTTGTTTTTCCACTGCCCTGTTCCAAGTGGGGTGTACACCAAAGGGGCCCTGTGTACAGCCTGTGTGTCACCCCGCTCCCGTCCGCTGCCAGCACCCATACGGACTCTAGAGGTGGGGGCTGGAGTGGGGGGGCGCCCGGAGGAAGCGATGGGAGATTTCAATGCTATTGAGGGCAAGCAGGTGCAGGATGGAGTGTCCTGCAGGATGGCTGGCGACACGGGGGGCTGGGCCTGGGAATGACCTAGTGTGGGAGGGGGCAGGTAAGTGGGGTGCCTGGCAGTCGGGGAGGCCCGAGGGTGGCCAGCTCAAGGGGTTAAGGCTGGGAGCCAACCTTCCCGCCCCCGCACCCCCAAGCGCACGCTGCGGAATTTTGCCAGCACGAAGCAGAGTCACGAGCTGAGCCAGAGCAGCGGAGCGGAGAGGACATCATCAGCGCTGGGAGAGCACGCGCGCGTGGGTGGAAGGGGGGGAAAGGGCTGGGAAGTTGTGCGGGGGGGGGGGTCCTCGCATCGACTGCCTCCCTCGCCGCCACCAGCCCGCCCGCCGCTGTAATTCCTCATCCCAGCTTCTGCTAGCCCCAACCCTAGGGAAAAAAAACCTCGAGTGTCCGGGAGAGGCTCTGGGGGCCTGGGGGACGGGGTTGGCCCAGAGGGAGGCAGTCGTTCAGCCCTGGGCGCCAGCCCTCCCCCCCGCACCGCCTTCCCCACCCCGCCTGCCTCGCCCCCCGCTCCTCGTCGCCTGGCGCCCGCTCCCCGGGCCCCGCCGCCCGCCCCCGCGCGGGAGCTCTCGGGGCGGAGGCGGCGCGCGCAGCGGCGCGGGGGCGGCGGCGCCGGGAGGGGCGGGCGCCGCGCTCCTACGCAAGCAGCCGCGAGAGGGGATCCTGGGCGCAGGCCCCGCCCCCTCACGTGCCCGCGGCGCAGCGCCGCGTGCGGCCCGCGTGACCGGCTGGCTCCGCCCGGCCGCCGCCGCAGCTCAGCGCCCACGCTTGGGAGGGCGGCCGCGGCTGCGGGGGCGGTCGGGCGGCGAGAAAGCCGCCTCCTGCAGCCGCGCCCCTGCCCCCGGCCCCCGTACCCGCGCGCCCTTCTCCGTCCTGAAGTTGGAGGCCAGGGTTGCTGACCTCCCGGCTAGCCTAGATTTGGGGGAGGAGGGTGGAACTCGGTGAAAGGAGGTCTCCCATCCCTACTCTCCAAACCCCTGAGTTTCAGGAATGTAAGAGGAGGCAGAGTAAGGGGGCTCTTAGTGAAAAGATGGCTCCCCGATTTAAACCTAAGCTGGCCTTGGGAGGGGCGGGGAGACGAGGTTTTGAAATGAGCGGGCGGGCACTGCCCTGTTAGACCTCCATCACTGCGCCGACGCCGAGGCATCACCGCCTGGGTTGGTCTCGACCACCCAGACTCTTGGCTCGGTTGCGTCAGGTGCCCTGGCATGCTGGATACAGTGCCGAGCAGCGAGCTCCGTCCACAGGACAAGAGTCTGGTATCTTCTTCCTTCCCGGGTCGGTGACCTCGCTGACTCCCCGTGGCCCCGTGCTCCTCCCAGAAGTGGCAGGGGACGCATCTAGAAAGAACCAGGGAGCAGTGGAGGCCAAGGACAGGCTAAGAACCAAATGCTGTCCACAGCAACGGAGAAAGAAACCCATCATCTGTGCCTTTGCCTTGTGTCCTTAAGTGACCCATGTTCCTGCCGGGTGTCAGGTGTTGAGAGAGTCCACGCAGCCTTGTTGCCGTCTTGAAACTTGTGTCTTGCTGCTTGCTGGTTCCAATGGCCGGTGAAACGGGGTGGGAGAGTGGCTCCGAGTGGAAGCCCCTCAAGTAAGTACACAATCTCAGGAAAAAGCGTTGGATGATGTGGTCCAGAGTTGGGGAGTATGATACAGGAAGCTAGCAAGCGCCGGAGTGGGAGAGGACCCTGCGTCTGACCCGGGTCCACTTCGTTTCCCCGTGGAAAACCGTGGTTTGGTGTGTTCTCCTGAATGTGTATAATATTATCTAGAGCAAGGGTAATTTCCCAGGATGGTTCTTTTATAGAAGGCAAAACCTGGGTGTGTCCAGTTGGTAGTGGTTTCGTTTCTGAATGGCCAGGGAATGGAAGACATTGACATTTGGAAACAAGAAGAGGGGTCCCCTTCGGCTATGTGTTTAGATATCAGTGTATCTGGACTATTGCCTTTCTGCTCATGGCTCTTGAGAAGGCCTGTTGTCTCTCAGCACTCACTGTATTAGGTATGAGGGTGGTCAATATAATTGAACGGCTACTGAGTGCCAGGCAGTGTGGAGGAAACAGGGAATGCCAGCTAATGTCCTTGACCTTGAGTTTACATCTCAAAAGGAAAGTCCTATGTTCTTGAAATACATACTTAAGGAATGTGTGTATATGAAGTTAAGAACCAGCATGAGTGCTGTAGACAAGTGCTTTGATAGAAGGGAGGGAACAATAGAGGCCAATGAACCAGAGAAGAATGGGGGAGGTTTTGAATAAATGGACAGGAGCTAGGCAAGATGTCCTTGGTGCTGAGAACTACCTAAATAAAGGCAGGGAGGAAGGCATGGTTGTGGGCAGCCCACTGGTCAGGTAGAAGGCTGGTCTGGCTGGAACAAAAGATTTAGGATTAAAGAAAGTTGAAGATGGCCTCAGTGAATGAATCTATAGAGGCCCAAAGCAGAAACTTCCAGGTTCCCCTGCAGCCGCTAATTACCCGATAGGCTCTAAAGCCCAGCTCTGATCCCATAAAACCCTCCTAAGGAACATGCTGTGACTCTCCATTGCCCAAACTCTCGTGCCACTCTAGGGTCTCTGTGATTTACCCTAAACATACCTGTAATCTTCACATCCTATTCCCCTCTTTGGGGCGCATTATAATCCACAGCTTGGAGAAGGAGATGGCAACCTACTCCAGTATTCTTGCCTGGGGAAGTCCATGGATGGAGGAGCCTGGCGGGCTACAATCCATGGGGTCACAAAGAATCAGACACGACTGAGCAGCTATCACTCACGCTCACTCACAACTGCTGCTGGGCCCCAAGCATGCCTTCTGCTTGCTTGCTTTTGTGCCTTTACTCATCTGCTTTTCCCTTTCTTTGGAATGTCCTCTCCTCCCTCGCCATTTCTACCCACTCATCCCTGAAGACACAGCTCAAGTGCCAGCTCATCCCACAGCCAGATGTAATTTTCGTCTGAGTTCCCACAACACAGTGTACTCTATCTTGGCACCTCACGTTCTACGCCGTATTACGCATATGGAGAGGCAGCAACTTTCAAATGCGGTACTGCTAATCCAGTCACTTCTTGCCGCTCCATGAGTGTCAGTCTCACCCAAGCTACGGTCATCTCTTGTCTCAGTGCCATGATAGCCTCCTGACCCAAGTCCCCTGGCTTTCCCCTTGCCTTCTTCAGTCGGCTTTCTACACAGCAGCAAGTGTGATTTTTTAAAATGTAAACCAGGTCGTGTTACTCTTCTGCCTCAAACCCTACAGTGGCCCCCCGTCACATTCAGATGTAATTCAAAATTAACGTGGCCTTCAGGACCCTATGCCATCTGGCCCCATCTATCTTTTGCAGGCTCATGATCTCTAGCTACCTTGGTCTTCCTATTTCTGGACTATTCCATCTCTGCTTCAGAGCCTTTCTGAAGGTTCTGGTTGACCCCTCTCTTTTTTTTTTTTTATTTATTTTTATTGAAGTGTAGTTGATTTACAATGTTGTTAATTTCTGTTATCCAGCAAAGTTCTTCAGTTATATACTTCCTTCTTTAATATTCTGTTCCATTATGGTTTATCACAGAATGTTTTAATTGGAAGATAATTGCTTTACAATGTTGTGTTAGTTTCTGGTACACAACAATGTGAAGCAGCTATAAATACACATATATCAGCTCCCCCTTGAGCGCCCCTCCCGAACTGCTCCCTTGCTCATTGGTCTCTCTTAATGAAGTGCATTTCTTTTGCAATGTACAGGGTTTGCTGTCAAATTTCATGTCTGTGGTCAAATACCTTCTCCTTAGAGGTTTCCCTGACTACTCTATCTGCAACAGGCCTTCCTGTCAGCCACTCTCCATTTCCTTACTTTTTTTTTCTTTCTTTCTCTATTTATTTATTTACTTTCGGCCGTGCTGGGTCTTCGTTGCTGTGCACGGGCATTCTCTGGTTGCCGCAAGTTGCCTCTCCAGTTGCAGTACGCAGACTTCTTGCTGTGGTGGCTTCTCCTGTCGCGGAGCGCTGGCTCTAGGACACATGAGCTTCATTAGTTATGGCTCCTAGGCTTGGTTGCCCTGCAGGCATGTGGAATGTTCCCAGACTAAGGATCGAACCCATGTCCCCTGCATTGGCAGGCAGATTCTTAACCACTGGGCTTCAGGGACGTCCCCTCACCTTTTCTAAAGAGCCATTGCCACTTTCAGCACCATATTATGCTTCTTTGGTTATTTATTCTTTTATTGTGAGGCACTTACAATAACGTGGCCTTCAGGACCCTATGCCATCTGGCCCCATCTATCTTTCGCAGGCTCATGATCTCTAGCTACTTTGGTCTTCCTATTTCTGGACTATTCCATTTCTGCTTCAGAGCCTTTCTGAAGGTTCTGGTTGACCCCTCTCTTTTTAAGATAAGCTTGGTGAGGTCAGGAACTTGTTCACTGATGCAGAACAGTGCTACCTAGTGTATAGTAGGTGCTTGATTTGTTAAATGAGTACATGAGTGGGTGAATCTTGTTACTCAGCTATAAGCTCCTGAAAGGCAAGCACCATGTTTTATACATTTGCTCCCTTTCCCCAGCACCTGGCTTCTATACATGTAGGTCCACTCAGATACTCACTGTGGGAATTTCAGATTCTATAGAGTATCTCTAACTGACTTTTTCTGCATTAATGTGACTACACCTATTTAGAAGACATGAAGATATGGTCTCTACCTAGTCCGTCACCTTCAAAGAACATTCATCCCTGGAAGATACACCCAATCAGTTTCTCTCCATTGATGAGTTGAGACCCACATTGTGTGTGTGTGTGTGTGTGTGTGTGTGTGTGATGAAATAGAACAAAAGAAGGAATATCAGAGTGCATCGAAAGTGCATCGAAAGGCTAGGCATTATCTTTTAGCTTTGTGTGTGTTATCTTCAGGTCATGATATAAAATGGATATCTTAATGTTGGCCAGGGACCCAAAACTTTGAAAGTACTAGATGCTTCATAGATGGTCATCTGTAGAATGCATGTTTATAGTCTGAATAGTTAAATACCTAGGAGGTGAATGTTGCCAAAAGTCCTCTTGGTGGTCACCATTAGCCCTACCATAGAGCCTTTAGACTCCAGGACTGGGTCACCTCCATCCAAACAACTAACAGGGAAGGAGTACAGCCCACCCATCAGCAGCTTATTGGATTACTGAGCATGGTCCTGCCACTGGAGCAAGACTCAGTTTTCCACATAGCCAGTCCCTCCCATCAGGAAGCTTGCACAAGCCTCTTATCCTCATCCATCAGAGGGCAGACAGAAGAAGCAAGAACTACAATCCCACAGCCTCCAGAATGAAAACCACAATCCCCGAAAGCTCACAAAAGTAATCAAATGGATCACAGCCTTGTGTAACTCAGTGAAGCTATGAGACACACCGTGCAGGGCCACCCAAGATAGATGGGTCATGGTGGAAAGTTCTAACAAAACATGGTTCACTGGAGAAGGTAATGGCAAACTACTGCAGTATGCTTGCCTTGAGAACCCCAGGGCAGTATGAAATGGTAAGAAGATATGACAACCGAAGATGAGTCCCCCAGGTCAGTTGAAAGTGAAGTCACTCAGTCGTGTCCAACTCTTAGCGACCCCATGGACTGTAGCCTACCAGGCTCCTCTGTTCATGGGATTTTCCAGGCAAGAGTACTGCAGTGGGTTGCCATTGCCTTCTCCAAGTTCAGTTACAGTTGTGTCCAACTCTTTGCAACCCCATGTACTGCAGCACACCAGGCTTCCCTGTCCATCACCAACTCCAGGAGCTTGCTCAAACTCATGTCCATTGAGTTAGTGGTGCCATCCCACCATCTCATCCTCTGTCGTCCCCTTCTCCTCCTGCCTTTGATCTTTCCCAGCATCAGAGTCTTTTCTAGTGAGTCAGCTCTTCTCATCAGGTGGCCAAAGTATTGGAGTTTCTGCTTCAGCATCAGTCCTTCCAATGAATATGCAGGACTGATTTCCTTTAGGATTGACTGGTTTGATGTAGATGTTAAATATGCTACTGGGGAAGAGCGACAAATAGCTCCAGAAAGAATGAAGGGACTGGGCCAAAGCAGAAACGACACTCAGTTGTGGATGTGTCTGGTGGTGAAAGTAAAGTCTGATGCTGTTAAGAGCAGTATTGCAAAAGAACCTGGAATATTAGGTCTATGAATCAAGGTAAATTGGATATGGTCACACAGGAGATGGCAAGAGTGAACATCAACATTTTAGGAATCAGTGACCTAAAATTATGGGAATGGGTGAATTTAACTCAGACGACCATTATATCTACTACTGTGGGCAAGCATATCTTAGAAGAAATGGAGTAGCCCTCACAGTCAACAAAAGAGTTCAGAATGCAGTACTTGGGTGCAATCTCAAAAACAACAGAATGATCTCGGTTCATTTTCAAGGCAAACCATTCAACAACACATTCAACAGTAATCCAAGTCTGTGCCCCAACCACTGCTGCTGAAGAAAATGAAGTTGAATGATTCTATGAAGACCTACAAGACTTTCTAGAACTAACACCAAAAAAAAAAAAAAAGTCCTTTTCATCATAGGGATTGGAACACAAAAGTAGGAAATCAGGAGATACCTGGAGTAATTGGCAAGCTTGGCCTTAGAGTTCAAAATGAAGCAGGGCAAAGGCTAACAAGAGTTTCCAGGAGAACGCACTGGTCATAGCAAACACCCTCTTCCAACAACACAAGAGACAACTCTACACAGGGACACCACCAGATGGTCGATACCAAAATCAGATTGATTATATTCTTTGCAGCCGAAGATGGAAGAGCTCTATATGGTCAGCAAAAACAAGACCTGGAGCTGACTGTGGCTCGGATCATCAGCTCTTTATTTCAAAATTCAGGCTTAACTGGAAGAAAGTAGGGTAAACCACTAGATCGTTCAGGTATGATCTAAATCAAATCCCTTATGATTATATAGTGGAAGTGACAAATAGATTCAAGCAATTAGATCTGATAGAGTGTTTGAAGAACTGTGGATGGAGGTTCGTAACACACCCCCAAGAAAAAGAAATGTAAGAAGCCAGAGTGGGTTGTCTGAGGAGGCCTTGCAAATGGCCGAGAAAATAAGAGGATTCTTTACCGCTGAGCCACTGGGGAGCCCCGAGGGGAGGTCTGGTCTCTGCCATGCTATTGCTTTCCTTTATTTCCTTCCATTGTTCATTGAAGAAGGCCTTCTTATCTTTCCTTGCTGTTCTCTGGAACTCTGCATTCAGTTGGGGATATCTAAGTTATGACAAACCTAGACAGCGTTTTACTGACAAAAGTCCATACAGTCAAAGTTGTGGTGTTTTCAGTAGTCATATACAGATGTGAGAGTTGGGCCATAAAGAAGGCTGAGCGCCAAAGACTTGATACTTTTGAATTGTGGTGCTGGAGAAGACTCTTGAGAGTCCCTTGGACTGAAGATCAGACCAGTCAATCCTAAAGGAAATCAACCCTGAGTATTCATTGGAGGGACTGATGCTGAAGCTGAAGCTCCAATACTTTGGCCACCTAATTTGAAGAGCCGACTTACTGGAAAAGATCCTGATGCTGGGGAAAATTGAGGGCAGGAGGAGAAGGGAGTGCCAGAGGATGGGATGGTTGGATGATATCACCAACTCAATGGACATGAGTTTGAGCAAACTCTAGGAGATAGTGAAGGGCAGGGAAGCCTGGCATGTTGCAGTCCATGGGGTCACAAAGAGTCGGACACAAGTTAGTGACTGAACAACAACAACAACCAAAGATTTATTATGGGTTAACTCTGGGCCAGGCAGTGGGTTACACATTTTCACATACCTTTAACAGTCCTTATAACAATTCTAAGAGCAGGGTACTGTTATCATTACTATTACCATTTTACAGGGGAGGAAACTGAGGCTTAGAGAAATTAAGTAACTTGCCCATGATCACAAGGCAGCTAAACAACTAAGCTAATGGTCCACTTCCAGAACCCTTCTTAACTGCTCTGCTGCAATATCTCCTGCAACATCTGTCCTTTAATGAAGTTAACTGAAAAAGCTCACCTTGTTCTATGTGCATAAAGCAAACACTATTTACCCAGCATTCTGATGGGAGATGTTTTACAGTAGCCAATGGGAACCAATGAGGAACATGGATCCAGGGACTTTTGCGCTGCAGAAGAGGAACACAGCCACAGACAACCCATAGCTTGGCCCAGAGGAAGCTGGCGCTACCCTCCTGTCTTCAGACTTCCCTGGCAGGGTGCCCCCATTGGTTGAACCAGACACCTAGAGTTCATGGAGGTCAACCTCCAGAGGCACAGAAGAGAATGAAGGAATTCCCAAGTGGCTCTGGAGGGACAAATGGAGAATCCCCAGCTCCCCAACCTCAGTGTCCAGATCCACAGAGATTCCCAGGGCCTGGGAATGCCAAGTCTTGGCTCCTGCAGGACTTGACAGCTCTCCATAACTCTCACCTCTTCCTGAAGGACAAGATCTGAACGGGCCAAGTGGGGCACTGTGCAATCTTGGGCCACACTGCAAGCCCCTCCCTTGGCCCGCTCTTTGTCCACCAGGCTGCCAAGGGAGGAAAACCAGGCCAGGAAAAGAACTGACCCCCCCTCATCCACCTAGACATCTGCACCTCTGCCAGCACTTGGGCATCTCATCCATGATCTAATCATGGGTGAGGTCAGTAGGTCTTTATACACGCTGGGGATTCAACTGTCTGTATGGCAGATGGCTCAGAGGGTAAAGTGTCTGCCTACAATTCAGGAGACCTGGGTTCTATCCCTGGGTTGGGAAGATCCCCTGGAGAAGGAAATGGCAACCCACTCCAGTATTCTTGCCTGAAGAGTCCTATGGACAAAGGAGCCTGGTGGGCTACAGTTCACGGGGTCACAATGAGTCAGCCACCACTGAGCGACTTTACTTCCACTTTCTGTGGCAGAAATGTGTTCTTTTCAAGGAGAAGGAAGCAGGGCCAACAGTGAGGGTGTGTGTGTGTGTGTATGTGTGTGTGTCTGTGTGTCTGTGCACAAGAAGGGAGGGGTGGAAGGCAGCCTTCTAAAAACATTTTTCTGCTGTGCACACTTGCTCAGCCTTTGCAGGCAAATGTGTGGCTGCAGCTGTGGCTAAAATATGAATGAATGTCGCTGCGTGCAGGTGCATGAATGGCTGTAGATTTCTGTGAATGAATGCATTTGTGATGAAGGGTGTCTGGGAGCCCGTGCAAGCTGGGGTAGTGGTTTGCAGGTGCCTGGTTGGCTGGAAGCATCCACCGATCAGTGTCATTACCACAGTCTACAGACTGTGCTGGGTTAGGGGCAGAGAGGAACGCTGGGTTTTCTCATAGCCCCTCCCTGTTGCTGCTGCCGCTGTGGCAGCACACACCATATGCACTTGCCTTGCCCTCCCTGAACCATCAGAGAGGAAAGAGGGGGAAAGACAAGGAAAACCATGTGGTCAGTCTGTCATCAGTTGAAGTTTCCTCCAAACTCCGGAAACTGTCCTTAGGTAAAGTCTGGCCCTACTAGCCCTCAGGGCTTCTCCTTGGGTCTGACAAGGGCCAGATGGGGTTTGGTTTTCTCTGCCCTCCACTCCCCTGACCTACTAGCCTGGCATAATAGAATTATGCATTTTCTTTCCTTGTCTGAAAATTTTGAGGATGACAATATCTTACCCCTGTCTCTCTCTCTCTCAACTAGATTTCAGGGAGTGAAGGGAAGGGCCTCATTCTTTCAGGAAATAGTGACAAGCACAAATGATCGGGCGATGTGGCATGGGAAGGCTGATTCTGTGGGTGTGTCCAAAAAATTAAAGGTCCTCTTAATTTTAAGTCTTCATTTCAATACATTATGGATGCTTGTCCTCCCCCCAAGACCCCCCCACAACCCTTGTCATCTAAATGCTTCCCAAGAGGGCCCCTGTACACAATGGGCCTAATTAGTCCCCTCATTAACAGTCTCAGCAGAGGCTAAAGACTGAATGGGTCAGAGGCACAAATGCAAGGAGAGGGTCAGGGGGAGAGGACTGCGAAGCAAGAAATGTGGGCAATGGCCTCCATAAATTGCCTTCTCTGAAAATAGAGAAATCCAATATCCCCCCTCCCCAAAGTTTTGAGAGTGACACCTGTCACCCAACTTGCTTCTATGGGGGAGGCACTCTCTATATTCCTGTATATAGTACATAGGTATGTAGAAAAATGTACGGTTGTAAAATAGTACAGTTAGAACTGTACTGTGAACTATGTGAAGAGGGTGGTGGCTCCCCCACAAAAAAAAAAAGCAGATTTTTAATACATGCAGATTTGAATAACATAATGTAATTATCAGGTTGAATATTTAAGTCCCCCCTAATTAAACTGAAACCTGTTTTGGTGGGCTGCTATGCCTTTTCTGCCAAGCAGCCAGGAGAGGAAGGAAGATCCCAGAGCCTTTGCTTATGAATGTACTGTGTCTGCTAAGTGTGAATGCCCTGGTGCTTTGTGTTTGTATGAATGGGGGTTGCATGTGCTGGTCACAGGCCACGTGAGACACGTGGGGTGGGAATTTTATCTTTAAAAGATGAATTGGGAAAAAAATGAAACGATAAAGTGTGAATGGCATACATCTTCCCAGGGCGTCTCCTCTTCTCTGTTACCCACCACCACGATGAGTCGCAACCGCTTTTATTAAAATTAATTCCTGGCTTTGCAAATATCAATAGATCGATATCTGCACTGTGTTCCACCCTTCACCAGGACCACACTGCTAAAAGCAGAGAGCTGCAACACAAAAGATACCGCAGTCAGCTCAAGCAGGGGGTTATTTTTAGATCAGAAAAAAAGAGAGGAAAGAAAAAAAAGCAGTTCTGGGTTTTTGCAATCTAATTTGGTCTCTTTTCTTAAGGGGAAAAAAATCCCATCAATGGCATTTTCCATACAATCTGATTTCTATTTGGCTCCTAGAAAAAGAAGAGATCTGGGGCTGAAAATTCTGGAGTTTTATGGCTGATTCCAGCTAGTAGCCTTTCTTCACCAGGCTCCAACTGAATTAATTTGATACTATTTTTGAAAGTCAGTGTTTCTAAGGGAGACCTAATGACGCACTGACGTCAATGCAGGTCAATAGCACACACTGCTGGAACTGGGCGTGCTACACTGAGCCAGAGCTGGAGCCTTTTCAAACAGCCCCAACTCTGCAAATATCCCAGCTTTGCAGGGGGAAACAAGCAAAGGCTTGGTAGGCGTTGAGACCCCCCACCATTCTTCCCGAACACCCTCAAAATTGATGCACGTTTTCCTGATGCAAAAAAAAAAAAAAAGGGAAAAAGAAAATCCAAACATATAATCAGACGCACTGCAGTGCAAAAAAAAGAGAAAAAAAAAAAAAAAAAATTAAAAATCATACCTGTCAAAGGAACCGTATGTAATCCACACACACACATTTACGCTCAGAATGCAATGCATATCATTAGGGTCTGTCTATATATAGCCCCCGAGTGTGTGTGCATCGGGACTTAGTCCCCAAACGGGGTTTTCAAACGTGGGTGATGAGTTCTTGCTCTGATCAGTTACTCAGGAGGCGCCTGAGTGTGTGGGGGTGGGAGCGTGGGAGGGGGCTGCCTCCTCTCTCTCCTCCAGCTCCCCGCCTTTCTTCTCTCTCTCCCCTCCCTCCTCGCTTACCTCGCCTCTCCTCCCCCTCTATCTCTCCCTCGTTTCCTTTCTTTCTCTTCTTCTCCCTCTCTCCTCCAGTCCCCCCCACCCTCTTTCTAACTCTCCCCTCCCTCTCTCCTCTCCTTCTCTCCCCTCCCTCTCTTCTCCCTCTCCCTCCAAGTCTGGCACTGAATGCGAACTGTTTTGCTTTGCTCCGGGAAGAGTGCAGACACAGAACGTGAAATCCCGAGCTTTTTTTTTTTTTTTTTTTTTTTTTTTGCGTAGTGCATTTAAAACGCTTCCTTATTTATATTACCCTCATTCCCTCACCTCTCCCACCCCCTTAGCAGCCTTTCCAAATTTCCCTAGAAATCTCTATAAAGCGTGCGGAGGGGAAAACATTTGCACAAAAAGTGAAGGAGCTCGCCAAGGTAGGTTATACCATGCACTGTCTTGTGTTTGGCTTTTGCAAAGTTTATGATGTCAGTTGGTGGATGTTTGGAGGAGTGGAGCTGTATGACTGGCCATGATTACTGTCTGTTTCACTGAACAATTATGTTCCTACAAATTGACTAGACTTCTTGAGCAGGCTTTCCTGGGCTTGGGTGGGTGTGTGTGTGTGTGTGTGTGTGTGGTTTTTGCAGGAGGCATGCCAGTTGGAAGACAGTTCTGTGGTGTCAAACTGGGGAGGGGATGCTGTCTCCTCTCCCCTACCCTGATGTTCTGTGGTGGGGGGGGGGCATGCAGGGGGATTCTGTAGTGGGCAGTCTGTCCACTTTGTCATATTTGGGGTTGATTCTCATTCACTACTGTCTTCATTCTTGTCATTATTTTGCACATGCAGTTTTAGTTCAGAAAAGGCCTCATGAAGTCAGAGCAAAGTGGGGGAGAGTGGGGAGATGGAGAGAGTCAGGGCACGGTGGTGGTGATGGTAGTAGTCATATTTCTTGCATAAAGAATTTAATCTCTCATCCCATTATTTGGAGGAATGCTGCGTCTTTAGTGGAGGCTGGCGAAATAATTTTTTTTTTTTAATCCTGAATAGCAGGTAAAATGAAATTAAAGAAAGAAAAACACCCCAAACCACCACGTTTCTATTGCAAGAGTAAAAACTGCTACAGCTCACAACCACCTGTAGAGGGAAATCTCTGTGCAGGATTTCTTAGGGCCGGTTGTGTGGAGGAAAACCGCCGGAAAAAGCGCCTGGCAAACTTTGCAGCCTGAAGCCCGGCGAGGCTGAACTCCGCAGGGTGGAGGGTTAAACCGCGGTGGTGGCGGCGGCGGCGGCGGCGGCGGGCTGGCGCGCGGCCAGGGCCTGTCACCGCCTGGGAAGCCAAGGCGCTGGCCTCCGGGCTCTGGGGGGGGCTGGTGCTGGGATGGGCCCAGCTTGGAGTGGAGAAGGTAAATAAACGGGGCGCGGGCCTGCAGGGTGTGGGCGGTGGTGCTGCGGGGTGCGTAGGGGGGTCCCGTGAGGTGAGGGAGCGCGCCCTGCCCGGTGCCCTGTGGAGATGGGGGCTCAGAGGCCGGTGTCCCCCGCGGAGCCCTGGTTTCCCCGCGGCCGCACAAAGCAAGGTGGTGACCAACAAGTGTTTCTCATGAGAAGATTAACTCTGACAGAGACTTCAGGGGGTTCTCTAATCTGGGTAAATCCACCGGGGCTTCATTGTGTTGTGGCCAAGAGAGTCCTTCTTTGTGAGGAGGGAGAGCTTGGGCGAGGGACGTGGAGGGACAGAGATAGGGGACTTTTTGCACGTCAGTCGTTTGACCTTGGCGGGGGCGGGGCAGAGTTCACATCCTCCTGAGGGCTGAAAAGGCCGAAGCGGAACCCCTTCGCCCACCCACCCCCACGCCTTTCATCCTGAGCTTTAAGTTTAATGGGAAAAATTCAGCGCCTGGTGTTGGTCAGATCTCGTCAATGGGAATTCCATGTGTCTGAGAGCAGGGTTTTTTTTGTTTTGTTTTGTTTTTTTAAATCTCTGGAAGCAGGCAGCACTCTGAGCAGTAGTACTGTATTTTCCCCTGCAAATGATCTTCTAGGAAAGCTGAATCACCTCCATTCTGATGAGCAGCCACTTCTGGGAGGTGGAACACAGGTCTCTTCTGAGGGGGGTGGGGGCGGGGAGTCCCCCCACCACAGCCTTTAAATACAGACGTGGGGGTGCCATTTGAATGCCTGGTTGAAATGCACTTGGAAATATGGAAACTATAAATAAGGCAGTGATTCTTTGGTGGGCTGGTGGTGGTCAAGACCACCCAGCGGGGGGTTGGGGGGGATGTGCTTCTAAAGAAGTGAGTTGGTGACTTTTTCCTCCTGGGGGTGCTGGTGGGCTCACCAGATTCTGTAAGAAGTGAATCTCTTTCAGCAAACGGGGTGGGAGACTGGGGAAGGTGTGCTTGGAAGTTAGAATCAGCAGCGCCCTTGCCACCTCTTGGCTAGCATAACCCGAAGGCGTAGAGATGGGGTGGGACATGAGATGGGGACACAGACGGGCTCTAAGCCTGCTGTGGGGAAGAAGCACCAGCCAGCTAAAGAGAACAAGTGGATGACGACCCCTTCCTTCTGGACTCGCTGGTGCCAAGTGAAAAGAGGTCAGCGGGCCTGACACCGCTCTCTATGTCACTCAAGGGCCTCCTTCATGACACTGTCTCCTCGTTTTTTTGTCCAGTGGTGGAAGGAAATACTCTTTCACAGCCTTGGAGGCGGTAGGGTTGCATGTGTCACTCCTTTCAGAAGGAAATCAAAAATTCTTCTGTTCTTTAAGTCAACAGGTGTTTGTCTTCTTGTGATATAAAGGGAGAGGAGAGTGGTTACAGGAAAAACTGGTCTTGGAAATAGAGCCATGTGTCTCCCCACCAGCCCCCCAAACCCACCAGGATAGCCCTCCACTCTCAGCTGTGGTCTCTTGAGGACCAAGTTCCAGAAGGACCGTGTTCACCCAAGCCTTAAAGGCGTTCTGTCAGCCAGCCAGTCCTCCCCATCCCCACCCCCGCCCCGAGACCCATGTAAAAACCACCTCTCTTAGGTTCTATGAGGTGCCCAAGCCCACATCACATGCAAACACTAATGTGCAATGTACATGTACAATGTGTGTCAAGGCCAACCACGACACACCCACATGTGCACATGTGTGCATTTGTGCACATGCAGAGTCCTCTCCACCCGTGAGCTCACGGACAGCACACAAAAGAGCGGACTCTCTTCAGCTCGGTCACGTGTGAAGACGCCAATGGAGAAATACCACTTCCGGTTTAGGGGTGGATCTGACGTCCCTGAGTATATGTGGTGAACCTGAATTTGCCTGGGGTTTCCTCATATTCATTCAGGAGTGTCAGTTCTCCCTGCACTCGACGTTGGAGACCAGTGATACTGCACATGGATGCCCACCTGCTTAGGAGAAGAATCAAGTCCAAGTTTTCCATTCATTGCCTTGAATTAGCCCTGGTGCTTTGCCTGTGTTTCTCATAAGAAAGATAAGGGTAGGAGCAGGGCCAGTGCCATAATTCATGGGGCCCAGTAAAAAATTGTAGGGCCCCTCGTTCAAAAACGCAGGAAAAAAGTGTTATTAAATGTACTAAAATATAAAGCTTTTTTCCTTGAGTCTCTCTCTTGTCATGTTTTTTATTTGCTAGTTTCATGTCATGCTAAATAAAAATAAAAATTTTCATTAGCATGAATTTTACCGTCCATCTTTATACTGCGCAATGCTAGTTTAAAATGCAAATATAAGAGCATTTTATTCATTTGCAGAATCACTGAAATCACACAACTTGTATATCATAGGTCATACCTGCATATGTGTTTAGTTCTTACTAGGACACTGGACACATTGAACAAAGTGAACTCAACTGCTTTCATCTGACTTCTAACATGTGAATGTTCTACCAGCATCTCTGACTTCAGCTTGATGACGAGGAAGGAAGGACTGGAAGGAGAGGCGACTGTGCACTGCTCTAGTCCCCGCTTTCCCCCCATGCCCTCCTTTTCAGCATAGGTGGTTGGCAAACAGAGGGAAGGAACACGAGTAAGAACTGGTAAGGTAGGGTTCCTTGGTCATTAGTGTTTCATATAACCCGCTGCCTTATTTCTACAGTTAAGCATGTTCTGGTTCCAACAGCAGGACCTCTTGATGTTGTCCGTGGCCCCCCCTTTCTCATAGACCCACCTTTCACTTACTTTGCATCTCACTGGGCTCCCACTGGAATTCTGTGCTCTTGGGGGAACTGCCAACCTCACGGGGGCAGTGAGGAATGGTGAACACATAAATGGTGCGTGTCTTCTCTACTCACGCATTCTCCATTGGCCCACAACAGACTCTGCTTACAAAACACAAGTTCAAAGATACGATTATTAAGAATTTCAGGACAATGACAGCAGAGGATTAAACCAAGCACATGGCCCTTCGTGTGTGTCTATACAAGTTGCACACCCATGAAGCCAGCCTAGGCAAGAAGTCACCCAGATCCTAGACTGAGAGCACTGTTGCTCGTTTTCCCTCATCAAGCAAATAACCCACCTGCAGCAAAAACACAAAAACAAAAAAAACACTCCACTAGCCTCTATTTTTCCTCCATTGGGATTTCCTTCTTCTCTAACCAAGTCTCACTCTGCGAAAAGCCCACCACTTGCTGGTGAGAGTGTCACAGCTTTGAAGACAGAATTCATCTGCTGATATCTGCCTGATCTGCTGATGCCTTGGGTTAGAGCCCAGGCCTTGGAAATGAAGCATCTATACACCCACCACTTTGGAGCTTGGCTCCATCAAGCAGATCTTCTGCCTGATATGTACTCAGGTTTCACCATCTACAATCAAATGAAAAAATACTTAGCTTGCTTCGTGAGTAATTTTGCTATTATTTAGTATTTAATCAATTATTATTTACCTCACCACTGCTCCAAAGTCGGCTCAGGAATCTCTTGGGCTAGTGTGACTGGTTCTCAGCAATGACTTTGGTAATACAGTCAATTGATGATGACATGGAAGAATTAGAGTTCGAGGCTCAAAGGGTCAAAAGGAAGACAGACCTAAACTCCTAATGGACTCTAGAAGCGAGGGAATTTTTCCTTCCTTCCATCATTAACTGCCTCCCTGCTTCTTAACCTTGAAGGAGCAAAACTAGAGGGCACCTCAGAAATGTGGGATGGACTAGAATGGAAATAGGATGGCATTAGAAATGCATCCAGCAAAGAGAACAAAGACACTAGTGACCCTCCATCATTGCATCGGGGACTTTGAGACTTGAGTTTTTCAACCTTAATCTACTTTTTCTTTTTTCCCTGGTCCTTCAGGTGACAACAGCACCCTTTTTTGAAATATTTACCTTGGACTTAGCTACTGAGAATACCTAGAGAAAAGAAGAAAACAAATTACTCTGATTTATTATTTTATATAACCTTGACTAGGAGGCTGCTGCAGCTACAGCCCAACTTAGTGGACTGGAAGACCAATCAATGAATAACTACTTACTGTTTGTGAAAGAGCCTAGCACAGTGTTTAACCTGTGGTGGGTGCATAATAAGTGCTAGCTGACTCTGAGTACATCTGATTATTGTGACAGTATATTATAGTGAAAGAGCCATGGATTTGGCATCAAACCACATAAATTCAAGAAATCAAGTGGATGTATGATCTTGGACAAATTATTTAGCTTCTTTGTGACCTGCTTACTTCACCTAAAAAGTGGGAGTCTGTGCATGCTCAGTCATGTCCAGCTGTCTGCAACCCTGTGGACTCCAGCCCACCAGGCTCCTCTGTACATGGAATTTTCCAGGCAAGAATACTGAAGTGGGTTGCCATTTCCTTTTCCAGGGGATCTTCCTGACCCAGGGATAGAACCTGCATCTCCTCCATTGGCAGGTGGATTCTTTACCACTGCACCACCTGGGAAGCCCCCCAAAAGTGGGAGTGTTCACATTATAATGTCTAATGTATGGAGAATGAAAAGAGAAGTAGCTTATCTAAACACACTCTGTTCTACATACATGATACATGAATCTGCACATATGAGTGTGCACAGAAGATGTTAACTTTTTTTTTAAACCGTGTCTTCCTCTTTGTCTCACCTCACTCAACTGTAGAGGTAGACACAGGGCTCTGGTAGGCTAGACTCTCACAATGTCCTGAGTATAACAGCGAATAGTTCAGGGTTTTCAGCCAAACAGACCTGGATTCAAACATATCTTGGCACGTGTATTTTGTTGATTATATGACTTTTCATAAGTTATTTAAAGTTTCTAAGTTTTGGTTTCTTGACACTTACGTTCAGTCACTCATTCGTATCTGACTCTTTGTGACCCCGTGGACTGCACAACATGCAAGGCCTTCCTGCCCATCACCAACTCCCGGAGTTTACTCAAACTCATGTCCATCGAGTCAGTGATACCATCCAACCATCTCATCCTCTGTCATCCTCTTCTCCTCCTGCCTTCAGTCTTTCCCAGCATCAGGGTCTTTTCCTATGAATCAGTTCTTCCCATCAGTTGGCCAAAGTACTGGAGTTTCAGCTTCAGCATCAGTCCTTCCAATGAATATTCAGGACTGATTTCCTTTAGGATGGACTGGTTGGATCTCCTTGCAGTCCAAGGGACTCTCAAGAGTCTTCTCCAACTCCACAGTTCAGAAGTATCAATTCTTTGGCACTCAGCTTTCTTTATAGTCCAACTCTCACATCCATACATGACTACTGGAAAAACCATAGCTTTGACTAGATGGACCCTTGTTGGCAAAGTAATGTCTCTGCCTTTTAATATGCTATCTAGGTTGGTCATAGTTTTCCTTCCAAGGAGCAAGCGTCTTTCAATTTCATGGCTGCAGTCACCAACTGCAGTGATTTTGGAGGCCAAGAAAATAAAGTCTCTCACTGTTTCCGTTGTTTCCCCATCTATTTGCCATGAAGTGATGGGACCAGATGAGAGTAATAATAGTATTCACCACAAAGAGTTATTACAATTTATTGAGTTATTTGCAAAGGTTTTGGCACATGGCAAAGGATCTATTACTATTATTTTTATTGTTATCTTTATTATTATATCTCTGGCCACTGATGGGCCCATGGAAGCATCAGAAAAGTGACTTGGGAAGCATCTTCTCATGGCCTAGTGTGGGATGGCATCTCCACCATATGACTTTATTTCCTGGGTAGATTCTTCCTGTTCTGAAGCTAGTGGAGTTGTTCTTAGACCTTTTCAGATACATACTCAGGGACTCCTTTTGAGAGATGCTGGGTAAAATCTACCTTCCCTCTTCTTCCCCTACTGAAAGTCAAAGGAACTATTGTCATTGACCCTGCCAAACAAGGGACAGGCCTGGGATCTTCCCTGGACCTTTCCCTTCAGTTTAAAGCCCATTAACCCTTTTCTCCAAGCTCCCAGTCCTAAAGTGGAGGTGCCCAGGTAAGGAGAAAAGGTCCCAGTCAATACTTAGACAACTATGGACCTAGAGAGTCTGGGTATAAGAAGATCATCTGAATTTGACTCACTGGAGCCAAGGGGCAAGACTCAAGTCTCCTCCTTTCCACTGGGCCAGATGTTCAGAGTTCTCCTTGGACATTGTGAGAGTCCCTCAGTGATTCCTTGGGGCAAGTATGACCATCTACTCCTCATCCAGGTCTTGATTTTCAATAACCTCATTCTCTAATAGAGAACAGAAGAAAGTTATAACTTACCCAGTCCCCATGGCCTCATCAACATCGTGGAGGGTCTGGTAGGCCATATACTTTGTTGTTTAGTTGCTCAGTGATGTCTGACTCTGGGATCCCATGGACTGCAGCACGCCAGGCTTCCCCATCCTTCATTATCACCTGGAGTTTGCTCAAACTCATGTCCATTGAGTTGGTGATGCCATCCAACCATCTCATCCTCTGTTGTCCCCCTCTCCTCCTGCCTTCAATCTTTCCCAGCATTAGGGTCTTTTCCAATGAGTCGGCTCTTCCCATCAAGGGGCAAAAGTATTGAAGCTTCAGCTTCAGCATCAGTCCTTCCAATGAATACTCAGGGTTGATTTCCTTTAGGATTGACTGGTTTGATCTTCTTGCTGTCCAAGGGACTCTCAAGAGTCTTCTCCAACACCACAGCTCAAAGCATCAATTCTTTGGCACTCAGCCTTCTTTATGGTCCAAATCTCACATCCATACATGACTACTGGAAAAACCATAATCTAGGCTCAGCAGATTCAGAGATCTGGATCCTGCTTGCCACCATGGCACTCACAGTTCAAAAAATGAAAGAGGCCTTTAGCAGCCCATTCTTCTCTCAGTAAGACTTACACCCATCCTGAGTTCTTATGAAACTTATACAGCCCTTGCCTGACCAACAAGCCACCATAGGCTTCCTTTCCCTGTTGCAGACTTCTGTGTCTTGTGTCCCACTATATCAGGAACACTTTCATCCATGAGTTTATATGAGCATGTCAATGGGTATGGATGTATCAGCTGAAAAGAAAAAAGCTCATCTGTTAAGATCCAGGTTTTAGTTCCAAGGACTTGGTAATGTTTGGGGACAAGGCCAGGTTTTTATGGGCAGTTCATACTCTTAGAAGCCCATAGGCTGATTATGTTTGGGTTTTCAGGTCCCAGATTTATAGGCCTTACCCAGACCACCATATCTTAGCTATTAGGAATGATCAAGTCTGAGAAGGGAGTGGCTTTGCAGGGAGTGGCTTCACCTACCCTCACTCTGGGGCAGAAGTTAGGATCCCAATTCACTATGAGGGTGATTTGCTTCTACTTAGTTTTCTGTCTTGAATTCACTTAGATTTAGGAAACAAAAATGGTTCAGGGAGGTGATGTAAGAGAAAAGGAAAGAGCAAATTAGCCACTATCCCTCCCTGAAAACATTTCTTTGACCACTTCCACCAAGGCAAGAGAAGTTCTCCTGCTCTACGTTAGCCTACGGGTGTCTGAGCTCTCAGACTTTTATAAGCTAACCACCCCCACCACCTGTGTGTCTGGTGATCTGGATATTTGGGGGCAGAAATCAATGAGCTCATTCCTTAGCCTGGCCTGTGAGCTGGCATAAACTGACTCCCCCCCAGGCTCTAGCTCCCTGGCATAAACTGACTCCCCTCCCAGGCTCTAGCTCCCTGGCATAAACTGACTCCCCCCCAGGCTCTAGCTCCTGACACAAATTAGAAAAACATCTCCATTTCTTTTCTAGAAGGTGAGGTCTTGGGTACTAGTAGCCTTCCTCAGCAGTGAGAATGGTACTCTCTTATCTGACTCCCCAGCCTTCAGACACCCCATGATCAGACAGCCTGATTGAACCAGGAGGCAGTTGGGTTCCAGTCCAGACTCTGCTGCCCTAACCTCATGGACTTTGTGATTCACTTGGCCTCTTTTGACCTCATCGCTAAAGCAACAGGTCAGAGTCCACGCACCCTGTAATTTATGCAATCTCATTACTGTTGCTCAGAGAAAGTTGAATAATTTTTGCCCTTTAGGAGTCACTCCAGTATTCTTTCCTGGAGAGTCCCATGGACAGAAGAGCCTGGCAGGCTACGGTTCACAGGGTTGCAAAGAATTGGACATGACTGAAGCGACTTTGGAGATGGCAATGGCAACCCACTCCAGTACTCTTGCCTGGAGAATCCCATGGATGGAGGAGCCTGGTAGGCTACAGCCCATGGGGTCTTGAAGAGTCAGACATGACGGAGCAACTTCCCTTTCACTTTTTACTTTCATGCATTGGAGAAGGAAATGGAAACCCACTCCAGTGTTCCTGCCTGGAGAATCCCAGGGACGGGGGAGCCTGGTGGACTGCTGTCTATGGGGTCGCACAGAGTCGAACACGACTGAAGCGACTTAGCAGCAGCAGCAGCAGAATTGACTTAGCATAGCGCAGGAGTTCCTAGGGTGTGTTAAAGCTACTGTTATCACAGTCTTTTTCTATGGCACTGGGTTAAGTGGTCAGGGGATCCTCAGGCCTCAGACAGCAGGTTGCTATGGGCCCATTATTCCCTGTGATAGCTGGTCTTTAGCACACTGTCCACAGCAAATACAACACCAGACTGAATATGGATCCCTTTTCATTTGAGACCTATACATGCCCAGACCCTCCTCCACTGACCCCGCTGGAGATCCTTTCATGAGGAGGAGAGAATCTAGCATCAGGGTCAGAGCATAAGCCAGACAGCTTGGATGAGAATCCTGCGTACTTAAATAGCCCTGAGACTTCAGACAAGTTCAATCACCTCCCTCTTTTCTCATCTGTAAGATAGGAAAAATACTGACACCTGCCTCCTAGGGTTACTATGAGTAAATGGAGCTATGTGAAGTGCTTTAGGACACTGCCTGGCGTATAACAGGTGCTCGGTCAATTCTTAGTAGTATTATTAGTGTTTCCCCCATTCTTAAGGTGTCTCTGTCCCTAATCCCCCATCCCTTTAGGTCGCTTGGAAGACTGCCAGGCATTTGAAGGTGATTTCAGGGAAAACATAAATATTCTGTAACCAGTTTGGCCCCGGAAGGATCCAAGCAGGATGCAGATGAAGCAAGTTGCAAGTTGCAGCCTGATGAAGGCTGGTCCCTGCTGAGGGCTTGGTGCCTCTTGTTTAAGTGAGCTGGGCCCAAAATCCCTAATCAGAATGAACTCTTCCTGTGCATGAACTCCAGATATAATCAAAATATTAGTAATTCTCCTGTTATTTACAATCCAGACCAAAGTTTTCTTTTTATTTGTAACTGAACATATTTCAAACCAATTGGAATAAATTTTCTTATACTAGTGGCCCAGAACAGCAAGTTATTCCATGAATCAAAACATTAGAGATGAGAACATGAGAAGACAAGGTAGGAGGCATCTGGGACAGACCTGATTCTCCTTCTTACAGCCAGTGGTTCTCGGGCTCTTCAAGGCAGTATCATTTTTTTTTCTCTCCTCATCAGAAACCCACCTTCTCACTGGACAGCTTCCCTCTGTTGACTTCAGGAGAAGAGGGTAGTAGTAACAGTCAAGCTCATGGCGTAATTGAAAGCAGGGCCTTTGTCATCTTGGATTAAAGAGTAGTGCCCCTTATGATCTTAGCTATACAGCCTCTGTTTTCCCTACCTGGTCCAAACCTCTGTGTCAAAAGAGCCAACCCTGACCCTTAACCAGAGTTAGGCAAACAGAGCCCAGCAAAGTTATAACTCAGGGTAGATGGAGTCATGGCTTGAGAGCTGCTGATAAAATCCATTACCTACTACTACCCCGGCTATAGATTATTCTTAATGGCAGGTCCCAAACAGTCTTTTCTGGCATAAGGCTTAAATAATTCTACTCTTGAACTAGGTCTCCAGCTGTCAGTCTTCCAGCTCATCCCCAATTCTAAAAATCGAATGAAATTTCCAAAGATGTAATGAGTCCCGTTTGTTCTCTGCAGCTTGGCCAGGTGTCAGATTATCTTAGAGAAGAGGAAGGCAAGAGCTTCATCCTGGTGTAATTGTTTCCTCCCAAGACAGAGTGCACTTACCCCATGGAAATGAGGCAATGCAATGAAAAGGAACATCAGATGCTTCCATTGGGCCTGGGGGGAACTTAACAAAGTGTGTCCCACTGCCCAGGCTGCCCTTACCCTTGGAAATGTCCCCTGATGCTGAAGGGAACTGTTGTCTGTTCTGGAGAACCCATCTAGGGCTCAAAGAGGGGTTCACTCTGTATTTCAGAATACAGCTAATACACTGAAACAGATCTTTGGCTCAGGGCAGGTCATTTTGCCTCTCCAAGCCCCAGCTTTTCAACTTCAAAATGGACACTATGAAGGTACT
Organism: Okapia johnstoni; assembly: GCA_024291935.2. Taxonomy (NCBI): domain Eukaryota; kingdom Metazoa; phylum Chordata; class Mammalia; order Artiodactyla; family Giraffidae; genus Okapia; species Okapia johnstoni. Next base: position 7,087,355 of record CM044325.1, on the reverse strand, counting down.
GTTTCACTAAGATGCTGTTAAGGATTGAATGGGATAATGTATGCATACCTCTTAGCACAGCACCTGAGGCTTGTCAATATTCAGTAAATATCAGCTGTTGTTACTCTTGATAGTACCAGCAGGGGGAAGGAGAGGAGCACTTGGATGTTCTTACGCTTCCTGAATGGCAAGTCTTTATCTTATTCTGGGTTCCTCCTGAGCTCTGCATCGCTCTGTAAGTAGGTGAGGCACAGAGCCCCTTGGGTACCCTTTAAGAAAGGAGGCCACTGCTGATCAAAACCAGACTGAGCAAATGTTAATTATAAGAAAGATTGGCAAGATCTCCCGCCATCTCTTGGGGCTCCTACTATTACATTGATTAACTATGAGCCAGAAAGTAAGTGTGGGGAACAAACAAGGTTTGTCCCTTGATAGTGGGCCTCCTGGTTGGCTTGAGGGGTCTGAGCAGAGAAGGAACTGTGGAAAAACTTGTCTCAGAAGCTCATCAGAATCCATCTTGCCACGTCTTGGCAGCATTTTAGGTCTTTTATCTTAGAAGGTGTTCACGTCCATCACTGAGTTCTCAGGTGCCTTCATTTAGAGGCTCTTCAGAGTGGGCAAGGACTGTTCCCTTCAGATTGCTGCTTCACAGCATCCAGTTTCCATGACTGCCTTATTACAAGCTTATAATAAGGACTTTGGGGCTTCCCAGGTGGCTCAGTGGTAAAGAATTGGCCTGGAGATGATGGAGACACAGATTTGATCCCTGAGTTGGGAAGATCCTGTGGAGAAGGTAATGGCAACCTGTCCCACTTTCCTTGCCTAAGGAATCCCATAGACAGAGAAGCATGGTGGGCTACACAGTCCATGAGATTGCAGAGTCGGACATGACCTAGGGCATGAGCAATAAGGTCTTTTAGGGACTGTGATCTTTTAGATTTGATAGACAAAGTGCCTGAAGAACTATGGATGGAGGTTCATAACACTGTACAGGAGGCAGTGATCAAAACCATCTCCAAGAAAAAGAAATGCAAAAAGACAAAATGGTTGCCTGAGGAGGCCTTACAAATAGCTGAGAAAAGAAGACAAACAAAAGGTAAAGGAGAAAAGGAAGAATACATCCATCTGAATATATAGTTCCAAAGAATAGCAAGGAGAGTTTAAGAAAGGCTTCCTAAGTGAACTATGCAAATACGGGAAAACAATAGAGTGAGAAAGACTAGAGATCTCTTCAAGAAAATTAGAGATACCAAGGGAGCATTTCATGCAAAGGTGGGAGGTGGGCACATTAAAGAACAGAAACAGTATGGACCTAACAGAAGCAGAAGATATTAAGAAGAGGTGGCAAGAATACACAGAAGAACTACACAAAAAAGATCTTAATGACCCAGATAACCACGATGGTGTGATCACTCACCTAGAGCCAGACATCCTAGAGTGCGAAGTCAAATGGGCCTTAGGAAGCATTACTATGAACAAAGCTAGTGGAGGTGAAGGAATTCCAGTTGAGCTATTTCAAATCCTAAAAGATGATGCTGTCAAAGTGCTGCACTCAATATGCCAGCAAATTTGGAAAACTCAGCAGCAGCCACAGGATTGAAAAAGGTCAGTTTTCATTCCAATCCCAAAGGGCAATGGCATAGAATGTTCAAACTACCGCACAATTGTACTCATTTCACACAGCTAGCAAAGTAATGCTCAAAATTCTCCAAGCTTGGCTTCAACAGTATGTAAACTGAGAACTTCCAGATGTTGAAGCTGGTTTTAGAAAAGGTAGAGGAACCAGAGATCAAATTGCCAACATCCGTTGGATTATAGAAAAAACAACAGAATTCCAGAAAAACATCTTCTTCTGCTTCATTGACTATGCTAAAACCTTTGACTGTGTGGATCACAACAAACTTTGGAAAATTCTTCAAGAGATGGGAATACCAGACCGCCTTACCTGCCTCCTAAGAAACGTGTGCAGGTCAAGAAGCAACAGAACCGGACATGCAACAATGGACTCGTTCCAAATTGGGAAAGGAGTACAAGGCCGCATATTGGTACCCTGCTTAGTTAACTTATATGCAGAGTACATCATGAGAAATGTGGAGCTGGATGAAGCACAAGCTGGAATCAAGATTGCCGGGAGAAATATCAATAACCTCAGATATGCAGATGACACCACTCTTATGGCAGAAAGCAAAGAGGAACTGAAGAGCCTCTTGATGAAAGTGAAAGAGGAGAGTGAAAAAGCTGGCTTAAAATTCAACATTCAAAAAAGGCATCAGGTCCCATCACTTCATGGCAAATAGGTGGGGAAACAATGGAATCAGTGAGGGTCTTTATTTTCTTGGGCTCCAAAATCACTGCAGATGGTGACTGCAGCCATGAAATTAAGACACTTGCTTCTTGGATGAAAAGCTATGACAAACCTAGACAGCATATTCAAAAGCAGAGACATTACTTTGCCGACAAAAGTCTGTATACTCAAAGTAGTTTTTCCAGTAGTTATGAATGGATATGAGAGTTGAACCATAAAGAAGGCTGAGCACCAAAGAATTGATGCTTCTGAACTGTGGTTTTGGGGAAAACTCTTGAGAGTCCCTTGGACTGCAAGGAGATCAAACCAGTCAATCCTAAAGGAAATCAGTCCTGAATATTCTTCGGAAGGACTGATGCTGAAGCCGAAGCTCCAGTACTTTGGCCACCTGATGGGAAGAGCCGACTCATTGGAAAAGATCCTGATGCTGGGAAAGATTGAAGCCAGGAGGAGAAGATGAAATGGTTGGATGGCATCACCAACTCAATGGACATGAGTTTGAGCAAGCTCCAGGAGATGGTGAAGGACAGGGAAACCTGGTGTGCTGCAGTCCATGGGGTCGTAAAGAGTTGGACACGTCAGAGTGACTGAACAACAAGAGACTGTGAATCTCGATCTTTGTAGGGAGAGGATGATTAGAAAACCAGAGCATATTCAAAATTCCATGGGCTGGAAAAGTGTTAGCTTCAAAAGTCTCAGCCCCACATCTCCCGGGATCAGCCCTAATAGGAACTTGCTATTCCAGGTTGCAGTTGTAGCCCAGAGCCCAAATTTGGCATAGGACTCAAGCTGTCTCTAAAGTACAATAACCCCTCCCTGACTACTCTGAAAACAGGACTGGGTCCAGGTCTTTTGATGAGGGCTCCAGTTTTCTCTAAGTAAAAGATTTCTGGTAGAGAAAAAGTCCCCAGCCTCTGGGCAGAGATTCCTTTTATAGAGAAATGAGGTATACCAGAGAAGAGAAGTTTTACTCGGGAGCTCCCTCTACTGGCTTTTTGGTAGAAATTCCATAGCAGTCATTTTGCCCTGCCCCTTGGGTAGCAATTTGAGGCATCAGAGCTTCTTGGTGCCTTGAACCAAGGAGAAAATAAGATATCCTGAGCCACCAAGGAGGATGAAATTCCAGAGGATGGTTTCTTCTGCCTCCTTCATAATTTCATTTAACATTTACTGGGTGCCAACTCAGTGCTAAGCATCTTACTTGCATGATCTCATTAAATACCACAGTTGCGTGAGGGAGCCAAGACCTGGGGAGATGTAAATAAATTGCTGGCATCACCAGAGACTAGCAGACCCTCAGTGACATTCATGGTTCTTGGAATTTCCCTGAGAGAGAGTGAGAGAACTCGAGAAGTGAGGACCAAGGGACAATATGAAACTGGGAGTTAAATTTGTTCTTATTACCTAATATGAATAGGTCATACCTGGTTCCAAGATTGTTCCAGAAACTTCCTGGAGCTAGAACATTTTGAGTCTGTTTTTCTGAAGAAAGATTCAGTCCATAAGGCAATTACTTACATAGCAATGCTTGTCCAATCTGTGCTCTCTGAAGCCCAGACAGAAAAAAGAGGAACTGCCACAATGACTAAGAAGAATTTCCATGACAGAGGTGAGGACTTTTAAAATTTTGGAGCATGTTCACACCTGTGTTTTTAAAAATAAAATCCTGTGAGATAGGGCAGGTAGCAGTACGCACATTTTCTAAGTTGGGAATTTAAGGTACTGAGTGCCGTGTTCTAGATTTCAATTAGGAACAAATGGCAGAGTCAAGAATTTTCACTCACAGCTCAAGTTCTGACTTTCTGGTTGGTGTTATTTGAAATCGAGGTTCTCGATCAAGCTTTTTAACTGCAGGTAATAAAGACGTGAAACCACCTCTTTGATTTACACATAGATCCTGTCCTGAGTCACTCCTTTCCCTGTTTCCAGTTTGTTCATGATTGAGCTCCCTTGATACAGAGTCATTTGGGAGTTGGGAATTACACAAGCCACTTACCTTTTTAAAGCTGGTTACTCACCAGCCCACATTTTCAAGGTATCTAGGTCCCTGGGAGAATCCCACATATTATTTCAACTTTCCTGTACCATGCAAAGGTGTAATCCTTTTCACTTCATGCAGAACCTTAAAGCATTTTTCCACATTGATTCTTCCTTGACATTTGAGATATGGGTAAGTCATAGGATGGGGCTTCCCCAATGGCTCAACAGGTAAAGAATCCACCTGCAGTGCAGGAGATGCAGGAGATGTGGGTTCAATCCCTGGGGTGGGAAGATCCCCTGGAGGAGGAAACAACCTACTGCAGTATTCCTGCCTGAAAAATCCCTTGGACAGACTATATGCAGGCTGTAGTCCAAAGGACTGCCAAGATTTGGACATTACTGGGCATGCACACAAGTCATAGGATCCCCATTCCTCTTTGGATTGAGTGATGCTTTCCAGTTTCACTTCTGTGTTTCTAAATCTACACAGTGGGACAGCAGTCACACCAGATATTACCTACTTGCCCTACCCCTGTCTCAAGACCTCCTACTAGCTGCCCCATTCCCAGTAGGCAGAGTGATGTCATAATGGGGTCAGAATGGTACCTGCTGATAATAACACAGCAGATGCAAGAGCAGGCTTGCTGCAGCACCTGAACAATTGGGCTGTTGTTGTCTTAAAGGGAGTGGTTGGGTTAAACATATTTGTCTATGATGTAACCTCCTTGCCCTCAGCTACCAGTGGAAGCAACTCTTTCTGGTTTGACCTGGTTGATATCACAAGCTCTACTTTGCTAGAAATGTGACTTCTTAATGAATAGTTGGTCCAGATCTACCAATTTGGAGTGAACTCGTATTTGGTCACCTGCTGGTAAGGTTGAGCATCCATTTACCTTACTGTAGCCGTGAGCATCTGGCCCTCATATCCCTGCTATGCCCAGAGAAACCAAAATGATACCACAAGGAGAGGATGGGAGAGCCTGGAAATGAGTGCTCACAGGGTGCTCTGAGTGATGGAATATAGATTGCTGACACCCTTTCCCTTTCATTCTTGCTATTGTAGGAGCGCCAGCGACCAAGAGGAGACCAGATGAGTTTTCAAAGCAGCCCTCAGACACCCAGGACACCTCATCCTTTGCCTCGTGCTTTCCGCAATGTTGCTACTCACGTTCATCTTCCTATTAACCCTCGCCATCGTCACCCCCTCTTGATCACCATCCTTCCTCCATCCACTGTCTACCCAGCTCTTTCTCTGAGGTGCCCCTCCCAGTGGCAGTGGCTTTGCTCTTTCTTTGGCAAGTTCCCCTCTGAGTTATATCCAGATGGCTGATAATAGTTTCCCTGTCTCCTCCCCCTGCTTCGTGCCAGAGTCAGCCCAGGACTCAGCCCCCCAGGTCAGGGAAACCATGGCAAATCCTACCTCTTCCAAAATGAAGTTTCAAGACTCTCTGGCAGAGCAGTCACACTCAGTGAGGGTCCCCCGGGTATCTGAGAGTGATGTAATTGAAACCAGATGGACGCACCATCAATCCGTTAATCCTAGTCATATACAGTGAAAGAGCTTACTTAGGACTGACTGAGACTATGAGGGGTAAGAAAGAGAGAGCCCCAGAATTAGACTGCCCCTGAATACAGGATGGAATCATCTCGATTTTTTTTTTCTCCAATTAAATTTGCATTTCATTCTACCATATTGTGATGGCTTCACTCTAGACATTTTCATTTGAGATCCAAGGCTTTTCTTCATGGGTTTTGAGCTACAGGTTCCTGGATGGTGAGGTAAGTGACATTTGCCAGCACTGTCTAGGACAATTGGTAATGATCTCAGAAACCCAGGGCTCATGAGACAGGCCCGCCTGGTTAGGCTGTAAGATTTGACATTTATTGGTTTCTTTTGACCTGAATGCCCCTTGGGGATCCCCAGCCCTGACACAGACATTGGTCCAGCCTCACAATGTTAATCCAGACTACACATAAAACAGAACCACCCCCTCCCCCCAAACCAGGATTAACCAAGTCAGAATTTGTTGAGGTCAGAGTGCTCTCTCACAATCACTACAAAAAGTGTGGTTCTCAGAAAACCCACCACACCTAGAAAATACATTTTCTCTCCTCCAATTTTATTTCCACTTCTAGGGGTAAGTTAAAACCATTGGCAGATGCCAGATTTTCACGTGTGAGCTGAACTATGTCTTCTCATGAAAAGATTCAGACTCAGCTCGTTAACTCATAGCCTTGCCAATAAGTGAAAAAGAAAACTGAAAAAGACAAAACTGGCCAATCCAGAAGAAATGTTAGGCCTTTCTTCCACTGCTCTATGGCCTGTATTTATTAGACTAGGACTTAAAGAGATGCAATGCCCATTTTTTACTGTTGGACTATCAGATATAGCAATCCAAGTCTCACAGACCAGCAGCTAATTTCAAGAGTGCTTTAATAGTGAAAGGATAAAAAGTTCAGCTAATTTGGATCCACTAGATCACCCCCTCCCAATGAATTTGTGCTTGAGATCTCTGTCCTCAGAGGCAGACAACTGTCCCTCAACCACTAAATCAAGGCCAAACTCACATAGCTATCTTGAAGCACCCCTCTTTTATTATTATTATTTAGTAGTTTTCTTTTCTCCCCATGATCCAAAGTTCTGATTCTTTTCTGTGTGGCTTCTGCTAAACTAAAGCACACTGGTGTCCTGAGTCCCACCCCACCCTACTGCTTCAGCCTCAGCCACTAACATGTGCTTGCTCTGGCTTCCTTGTCTTTGCTTAGATCCTTACCATGAAGCCCACTCAAGATACTCCCAGGTGACCCTCCAGGTCCCGAATCTCCCAAATGTGCCTTTCATTGGCAAGGCATAGGAAAGCCTATCATCTGGTTCTCCAGGCAGTTCGAGTGGCATGGGGTGGGGAACAAGGCATTTGAAAGAGCTTGCTCCTTGATGATGAAGGTGTGCAAAGAGCAGATATTGTCTTAACTGCTCTGATATTGAACACTGTCATCGCTTTCAGGTGGATAGAGAGTTGAGACTTTTTTGAGAGCTGATGCCAACAAAAGGAAAGGGAGGGGGTGGAATTCTACTTTCCTTCAGCATGCAAGTGGTCCTTAAAAACATCTCCCTAAACCTCCAAATATGCTGGCTTCTAAGAAGTGTTTTCCAAGACTGAATGTACCTCTTGATCAGGGTAAGTGATGAAACGTGTGCTTAACAGAGGAAGGGAATGTTGAAATAGCCTGTATTATGCACACTGTGGCTCATCTCCCCCACCGTGCTAATGGCTTGGCCTCTGAAGTTTTCAGAATCAGGAAAAGGATCAGGGATGCCAGTTTCTAAAAGTTTGAAGGAGGACTAGCCAACTGAAATGCAGATTTGCTGCTGTTCTCACCTTCAAAGAGCCTTCTGGGGAGACTGGACTGGGGAGTTCCTAACTCCTCCCTGGTACCACCCACAGGACTTCCTTAATGGAGTGGGCAACATGGTTGGCTGTAACAGCCTGAATGGACAGAAAGTTCACTGCATCTTCACTTCACACTGGCTGGCTTCAGATAGATCCCTTGAGTTTTGGATGAAGCTGAACCAGCTGGAACTTTCCAGTAGAGAGATTTGGAGAGGGAGGTCTCTTCTCATGGGCAGATAGCCTTGTGGCGAGGTGGGGAGAGGGAGGGGTGTGGTGGTGTGCTATATTGGCTCAAGGGACTCTTAGGAGAAATAAATCAACTTCATTGTTCAGGTTACTGCTGAAAAAGTCCCAGATATCTCTAATTCCTAATGATGGAGCTAGAACTGGAACACAGAAAACTGGATATTGGAATCGAAGCAATATGATAGAGAGATGTGAGCATGAATATGGGAACCGCCCAAGTATAAATATGATCAGATCCTTAGTTTTACAACTTCAAGCTCTAAGATTTTTGCACAAGTCACTTAAACTGCCTGCTCTCCATTTTCTTAGCTTTAAACTCTTTAGTCCATGGAATTTAGTCCAACTCTTTAGTCCATGGAATTCTCCAAGCCAGAATACTGGAGTGGGTAGCCATTCCCTTCTCCAGGGGATCTTTCCTGGAGAACCAGGGTCTCCTGCATTGCAGATGGATGCTTTACCAGCTGAGCTACCAGGGAAACCCTTGAAAATAGAAAAAATAAGTAACATTTTGGGATTGATTTATGTACAACCTAATGGGGTGGGCAACAAAATTATAGTGATACCCATAAAATGGCCATAAGCATAAGATCATTTATGTAAAAGCACCCAGCACAGTGTCTGGCACATAATAGGTTCTCAAAAACTATTGGTTTATTCTCCCCCTACCCTGGCCCTTATTTAGGCCAAAATAGTTCTGCTCCCTGATGGAAACCTCTTTAGGCCAAGAGGAATCCCTTTCCTGGACTTCTTCCCTGACAGACTCCCCTTGGTTGATTTCCTAAGAGCTGGATTTTTTTCCCCCTCTTCCAAACAGAGTACTTTACCTACTGGCATTTTTCTTGGTGCTTAGAGAGCAGACAAGAGACACGGGCGGGACATTTCTGGGCTTCATTGACCCTGAAAGGGAGGAGACTCAGTTCTTTTCAAGGGCTTCGTGACAACAGCCTACCCCACAGGCCCTCTGGGGCAGCATTAGGGGAAATGAGTCTTCTTCATGCTTGGGATGCCCAGGGAAGGGTTGGCAATGCAGAAGGCGGTTTTCATCTTGGACAGATTCCATGTCAGTCTATTAATTCTCTGGGTCCTTAGCTTGACTGCTCAGACAGGAATTGGGCACCACAGCCCTTTGCAAAGAATGGCAGGACAGCTTGGAAAACCAAGGTCACCAGCTCCAGTCCAGGCGTGTACCAAAGAATCTGATTGTTGAAGCGTAGGGCAACCAGAGATGCTGTCTGTGAAGGACTAACTTTCTGCAAATGTTTCTGCTGAGTTTCCTAGGTACCCCCAGCCCCCATGTAACCACTCAGCTTGATTAGAGTAGCAAGACAGAGAAGAGAGGCATTCTCTTGTGGGGGGTGGGGGTTGTGAGGAGAAGCAAAGATACCGAGTCCATCAACTGCCACAGGTAGTGTAATTTTGGTTGCTACCCTTAAAAATTCTGAGCACGTTTCTTCTATTTCCAACTCTGCCTTATTTGTTAGGGTTACATACGGGGTTTATTGAAAGCTGTTAGGGGACGCCCAAAGTGATCTTGAATAAAGCTGCTTTGGCTTCAACATCAGATACAATAGCACCCAACTACCATTGAAAGCCTAGAAACAGAAAGCAGCTCACACGATTCCAAAGTGTCTCTTCTCTGTGTAGTTCATGTAGTCTGTATAGAAATGGTGTGGTCACATGAGTTTATGCTTATACACAGCTCATCTCATAGCTCTAAAAGCATACCTACTCTGTGCCTTTAAAAACATACTCAGCCTAACACTCCCATTAATTCAGTAAGACTTCCTTGAAACACATGATGGGGACGCTTTCCTGTCCAACATCTAATGACCCCATGTGATAAGCCATTTTCAGGGCAAGAACCCAGGCAGACCCTGTCTCACTGAAACTACTTCTGACTGCCAGCCTGCCCCACGGTAGCGGCATTCTCACATGCATACATACATGCATTCGTGGAGCTAAAAATAAACAGCTGTTGATGGGCTGCCAGAGGATGTCCTCCGTGCTGAGCAGGCATCCTCTGCCTTCCTACAGTAGGCAAGACTTAAGCCACAGACAGGAGTTGAGGGTCCAGGACAGGCTTAAGCTTAAACCAAAATCTCTGAGGCAAGTTACAAAGGCTCAGAGGGCCTGAAGAGGGAGATGAGAGGGTATTAAAGATCACACTGATTAAAGGTCAGCCCCATGACGGCTCGCTGTCTCTCAGGCCTTGTGCCCCCAATCCTAGCAGTAACCTCTGGAAAATTGTTTATTGGCATAAGGGAAATCACTGACAGGGAATGTTGATAATTAAAGTTGATAAAGGAGATGGACCAGGCATCAGGCATGATGTAAATAGCTTTCTGGTCCCCTAGCTCCCCCTCCTTGGGGCAGAAGTTACATGAACTGGATCTGGGATCCTGAGTAGATTTGGGGAGGGTGATTTGTGTATGTAATTGTGTTCCGATCTTCCAATCTGCAAGAATTCTTGCCACCTCCATCACATCCCCAATCAATAAACCCTCTGTCATGCTGAGGTGTGGCATGTCTTCTGCTGAAAACCTCACATTCAGACACAGCTGAGACACACACTCGTGTGCACGCACACGCACGCTTTATCACCCTCACGAAACAAGCTCCTTTCAAACTGGTTTAAAAATAGCACTAATCCATTCAGCTCATTTTTCAGGAGCATTATTTTAAGATGAAAACTAGAAAATGCCCTGGTCTTTGAGAGGGAGAAAGGCTAAAGCCTCGCCTAGTCTTAAAAAGTCCTGATAATGTTGCTAGAGACTAAGCCTTTGCAGTCTTTGTTCCCTTTTCTCCTCCTCCCATTCAACAAAAGTTGTTTATCGGCTAATACCCTGCCATCTGGGTATTTATAGAGGTGGGTTTCCTTTTCAGGTGGTGGTGCCAGGGCAAAGCTACAGCATCAAGCCCTTCCCTGTCCCTGGCCTCCCCGTCGGCTTTCCGCTCCTCCCGCCCCCCTGCAGTGACTGGAGGCCGGTGGATTTGTGAATCAGCTTTCCCCTCCCCTACACAGGGGAGCCCCTAAACGCTGCTGGCCATTTGCAAAAGGCTGTGTGTATGTGTGTGTTTAATTGCAGGTTTATTTGTTCCTGCTCTGGGAGTCTGTCTGTCTGTAACTTGGATGACTGCTCTCTGGGAAGCTGTAGCTGGCTGATTCCGTGGGCGACCGAGCAGGATGCGTGGGCGCAGGAAACAGAAGAGGGAAAAGAAAGCGGGAGGGAGAGAAAGGGAACGGGAGAGAGCGAGCGGGAGCCTTAGAATCTGTTATTTGCGTCACTCGAGGAGCCGGGGCTATCTGCCCGACAAACACACAGAATTAATCCGAGTTATAGCTAGAGCTGTCTCCGCTACAGCGGTCAGCTGCGAAAGGGCGGGGAAAGGACGCTCGCTCCGCGTCTGTGCCGAGCCTAGATTGCAGCCGGCGGCGCAGGGCGTTTGGGGAGGGGGCTGTCCTGCTGGGCAAGCCCTCGGGGGCCCCGCACGCCCGGTGCACACCAGGTTGCAGCCTTCTCTGCAGCTGCCCGGCCCAAGCCTGGGGTGGCGCCCGCCTCGGCCGCCTCGCTTGTTCAGTGGCTGCGCCGAACACAAAGCGTTGTCTCTGAGCAGAAGCCTCTTCTCGGCTGAACCAGACCCACCAAAGAGGAGAATCTGCACGTGACGTCAGTAGGTGATGACTGACGCAGGCTGGCAAAGGAGACTCAAGGCGGCTGCTCCGCGCTGCCTTCATGAGTCTATTTTCTCCAACCCCTTCGTAGTGAATTACTAGAACGCAAAACACACACACACACATACACACACACACAGCGCCTTCAAAATATACATTTCCAAAGGCGGTGTGTTGCAAACACAGCGAGATTTTGCAAAGCATGGGTGGGAAACGTGGGAAGGGTATGGAGGGTTTTGTTTTTTTTTTTCCTTTCCTCATTTGGGAATCTCCAGCGTGGACCGCATTAGACTCTAGAGCTTTTTTTGGAAGCTCCTCCGGAGATGGGGTCTAAGCACCCCCCCCCACCATTTCCCAAGCATGTCTGGTCAATGGAGACCTGCAGCTCTAAAAGAATACAACCACTCCAAAGCCTTCTGGTCGGGGAGACAGTGAGGAGCTTGCAACAGGCGGAGGCAGACGGGAGTTAATGGGAGGGAGGGAGAATATAAGCAATATTTGGGTGTTTTTCTGCTTTGAAAAAATCATCTGCAGTAATGTAAGTGAGTGTGGTGGTGCAGGGAAAAGTGGGGAGGGGGCGCTTAATGCACATCTAATGTTTTGGACGTAACGTTCCAGCGAAATGCCTTTGTGTGTGGAGGTTTTTTCAGTACTTGCTAAAAATAGCATCAGGGTTTGATCGTGTTCCAGAAATAGACCGAGGGCTGCACTGGGATAAAAAGCCAGCGCGGGTGGAAGAAAACCTGGACATCACTGCATTCCTCCCCCCCCCCCCAACTATGTCTGGAAATTAATTGTTGGATTTTTCCTCTCCTCTCTTCTGTCTCCCTCTCTCTCTCCACTTTCTCTTCCCACCCCTTGTGTTTCTCTTTCTCTCTCTTAAGGAGTTCCCGTTTGGGTAAGTACTATTATGTCATGTGCATGCCGCAGACTGTGAGTATGAACTGAGGCTTACTTTGTGCATGTCCTGGGGTTCTTTTTTGGCTGCCTTTTCACCCCTTTTCTAAAGAGAAGGGTGGGACTGAGTAGGGGGTGAGGGGTATAACTGTGTGTATGCATAATGAATTTGGGGCTGCATGAAAAGGAACCAAAAGGGGGAATTCTTGCAGAGCCGGGAATCACCCTGACCAATCTCTGAATCAATAGCTGCAACTCTCTGTCTCTCTATGGGTCGGCGCTGTTGAGCCCGGTTCTCTCGACTGCCCCCCTCCCTTCCCCATTTTCTCTGTCTTAAAGGGTGTCCAGATACGACTTAATGGGCCATCTCTGCGAGATTAATGGAGACGATGCGATATAGATTAAAACTGCATGGTGGGGCTGGGAGGTAAAAGAAGGAAAAATCTGCGTTCCTCTGACAAACTTCCCTGCTCGCTCCTGTCCGAGAGCCGGAGGACCGCGACCCTGGCGGATCCCGGCTGGCCCAGGGCGCGGTAGCTGTCCATGGAAGGCAGGTGCTGAAAATTCCTTGGTCCTTGGCGAGTTCAGCTCCGAGCGCCAGGGGGCGGGGTTGGTGCCAGTTGCGGATAGCCCCGCCCCGAATGCAGAAGAGGGATACGGAGAGGAGAGGGTTAAGGATGTTCAAAGAGGATAGTCGTGACTTCGGTGAGAGCTTTGGGGAAAAGGAGGGGTGAGTGGGAAGGAAAGGGAAAAAAATGTAAAGGAGGGGGTGCAAAGTGTTAGGTTCGAGGATGAGCCAAGGCCCAGCGCTCCAGGAACCGCAAGCCGGTGGTTTACCGGCTTTCTCTGCAGAGGCCAGGCACTATCTGGGTCTCCATTCCCAGGCGCCCGCACCTTCCCGCCAGTGGGTTTGAAAGATTTCTCTCCAGTGATGGTCCCTTTCAAATAAGAGGCTACAGGGTTGCTCTATTCGGACTCTCGTCGCTCCCACTTCATGTCCCCCACGTTCCCACATTCTGCAGTTCCCGGGAGGTGTGTAAGGATGTGTCTGTGCGTTATGGCATTTTTCTTACTATTCCCTTTCCTTCGCGTCCTAGTCATGGGAGCCCCAAATGGGTTGGTGGAATGAATGAATTAGAAGCCAAACCAAAGCACAGGAGTTGCTGGTGCGATGCGCAGAAAATCCAGGCTTGGGAACATAGCCCAGCGCCTTCAAGCCAAAAATGCCAAAGGGTTTCTGAAAACCGGCTCTGAAGGAAACTAGGGAGGGAGGGGGTTCTTCTCCAAGTTCCCAAATGTTATTGGGGTGACCACCAACTCCCTGGGGTTATGGGGTTGACCCAACGTGATATGCATTGCAACCAACTCCAGTGACTTTAGTTAAACCTGTAGCCAGACAGGTGAAGAGGGAGGAAGGTTATCAGAGGCCAGAGTAGGGGGTTGGGGGAGGAATAAACATCACTCAGGCATACAAAGACATCCTTGCTGATTAACTCCTCGGGGAGAAATAATAAAAATGCATCCTCCAATTGGCCCACAAGGGTGGGCTGTAGACAGTGGGTGGGTGGGGTGAAGCTATCTTGTAGATCTGCAGTAAGCTTGTGTGCATGCAGGGATATTTTCTATATACCTGTAATAATAATAAAGGGGGGGGAAAGGACGGTGAGGTAAGTATCTGTGAGGTCTGGCCTTCAACTGAAAGAGGAGAGCCCAGGTACCCCATCCTAACCCACTAACAGCCTATGGCTTCAGTGACCTGGCCCCCCCCACCCCCAACTCAGGGCAGCGGAGGCGCAGCCCTGGGGTGCGGGCTGGGGGTCGAATTATTTTTACTTTAGAAGTAGTCTCTCTGGGAAGATTCCCTGGCTGAGACAGTATTCGTCAACTCGTAATAGTAACAAGGGCTGTTACTGATGTTGTGGAGAATAACAAAATAACTTCAACCCACACTTCGTCTTGACAATTCAGCTCAAACCAAAGCTGCTCGCAGCCTCCCGGCCCACCCCTCGGCCCCCTCGTCACTCACCGGGACCCACTCGTTCCCTTTCCCAAGCCTCTCCCCTCTCAGCCCTACAAGTTGCGTGGTTATGTTTACAAATTCTGCCACATTTGCAAAGGCAAGAGCTTGGGTGGGGGGGCGCCGCTACGAGGGATGGCAGCGCACTAAAACATATGCAACACGTGGAGCGGTGGGAAAGGGGGTCGTTAAGGGAAAAGAGAGGACGCCCCATGTCCTCATTTCCCTCCCCCCCTCGACCCCTCTCCTCATCGCTTGGCACAATGCACAAGTTTACCCCCGAACTGGATCCTATTAAATAATTCAATGGTAGCGGTGTAATTTTGGTTGGAACCAGCACGGATTCCCAAGTCGTGACTGCAAAAAGTGAGTAATGCGCGCTGGCTGCGTCATGGCTCTAGTCACAGTTCATTCCGAACTGAGAAGGAATCGTGACTTCGCCTGGAGACGTCCCCTACAAGGGAGACCGGCGGCGGGGGGGGACAAGCCGGGGGAGCAGGGAATGGAGGTGGGGGGAAGACCTATCCAATGAAAACCGCTGCCGGGGGGACTTTTGAACTCCGCCGCTCGCTGTCTGGCTCTCCCCTCTCGGCCCGGTGCACCTCTCCCCCCCCCACCCTCCTGGCCGGCGCGCTCGCCGGCGCGCTCGCTCGCTCGCTCTCCCGCCACCCGACGAGTCCTCAACAAGTTGGAGGAAGGCAGGAACGCAGGGGTTAAGCTCGGAGAGCCGCAATTACCAAGATCGTGACCCTCCCACACAGTACAGTAACTTATATACTTACCTGGAAGAGCCCGCTCTGCCGCCGGGCCAACACCCGTGGGGGGCGGGGAAGGGCGGGAGGGGAGCGGGCCGGTTGGAGAGGGGCTCCTCCAAGCTGGCTGCAGTGCGGACCGGACCGGCGCGCTCCCGGGACCTGGGGACCCAGGTAAGGAGAAGGGGTGACGGTGCACAGGTCGGCCGGCGGTCGGTCGGCTCAGTGGTCGGCTGAGGAGAACTTTTTTCTTTTATTTCCCACCCCTCAAGGGGCCGCGCCGCCGCTGCGGCGGCCTCGGACTGTGGAGCCCCCTCCGGCGCGGCGGACGCGCCGCCGCTCGGAGGGTTGTGCGTGCGTCTGCCGGTCGCCGAGCCGCGGGGACGCCGTGGGAGGGTGGGAGGGTCGCCGAGCTGCCGGAGGGTGATGGATGGGCGGAGGGGGTGGGGCCAACGGAGACTTGGACCTGGTCTAGCTGGATTTTCTCTGGGCAAGCTTCAGCCAGAGCGCGCGTGTGCGCCCGCGCCCGCCGGCACGTCGATTCCAGGGTGGCAAAGAACAAATATGGCAACTTTTCCCCCCAAGTTCTGGCGATGTTTTGCAACACCCCACTTAGGCTGAATCTTTCCTCCCCCGAGGGGGACTACCCTCGGGGAGGGAGGTGGTCCGAACGTTCCTTTGCCCACATCCTTCTTGGACCGTGATGGGGCGGGGCGGGGGGGAGGGGAGGAACACCAGTCTGGGGAAGGGTGGCGCTGCCCTGGGGAGAAGCAGGGCAACCCCTCAAAGTTTGACTACGTTGGATGGTGGAGGGGGCCTAAAGGGAGAGAGGGAAGAGGGAAGGAGGGATAACGTAGGAAAGAGATCTCCCTCCTCCTTCCACCCTGGTCTCCCTCCTCCTCCCCTCTCCTTGCTCCAGCAGAGGGTGGAATCTCCCGACGTTGTGGGAGCCGGCGGTCAGAGAGGGGCTCGCCTCTTGTTGTTCCCCTCAACATTCTGCAGAATGGGTAGGGAGTGCGGGGCGGGGGCTGGGGGGGGGGGGCTGCAGCAATGAAAGGGCACCCGAGGCAAGTGGGACATGAGAACATCTAGACGGGTTTGGGGGAGGGTACGGAAGGAGGGGCTTCACCCTGCCTATTGAGCCTCCAGAACTTTACGGGGAGTGGGGTTCGAGCCACCCCCCCCCTTTTTTTTTTTTTAAGAAATAGGCTGACTACTGTGCAGTTTGGGTATATTTTCTGTTTATCTTGGCCTGTCATTTTACGTTTGAATCTCCTGGCTTAGGTCCTGTTGGGAGAGATCGCTCTCTTGAACCCTGTCCCAATATCTCATGCCCTCGCCTGGGCTGGAATGGGGCAGAGGGGCTTGGCCGGATTTTTTGCAACAACAATATTTTAACGTGTTCCAGTCTGGGTTTTGTTAAATAATTAGAAATGGAAATATTTTTTTCCTCCCTCCCCCTTCTGGAAAAAAAAAAAGGAAATGTGAGCTCTCTCCCGATTGGTGGGTGACGATTTTAGTCCGCACCAATGAGCTGGCGGCCTCGTCTGTATTTATTTAGTGCTCTGGGGGAGTTTTTCTCTTTACGCAGCGCCTGTAGTCACGGCTGGAACCTCTGCTGGGGGACTAGGAGGGACAAGAGGGGGTTCAGGGGGAATCCGAGCTGTACTTGTTCAGAGATCCGCGACCTTGCAGCCGGGGCTGGCAGAACCCTGAGAGGGGAAAGAGGGTGACAGGACAGATAGGCGGGGAGGCTCAGGGTGCTGGGGTACTGGAGAGGGGTGGAGGCTGGGCTCCGGGATCCCTGGTCCCCCCTCCGCGCTCCTCCTCTCGCCCTCCACACACCTCGCTCGAGGCTGTGCGGGCTGAGTTGGGGGATCGTGGACGGTGTGGAGAAATGGAGGGATGGGGCGAGGGGTTCGAGGAGGGGCGAGAGTCGGGCGGGCGGCGCGCGGGGTGGGAAGGCTGAGCCGCGTTGGAGCGCGCTGGGGAGACCCAGCCTGCTCGGCTCCGGGGTTCGGAGACATCCTGGGCTGAAGGCGGCGGCGGCGGCGGCGTACTGAAGAAGCCGGCAGACTCTGCCCTTCGCGAATCTTTTTGCGGTCTGGGCTTGCTGTACATAACTCAATAGCCGGAAGCCCTTACCCCAAAAAGCATTCGCGGAGGGCGCACTCGTCGAGAAGACTGCAGCCACCAGCGATCGCCGAAGTCCGCACATCCCCGAAACGGCTCAGTCCGAGCCTTTCCCAGCCCTCTCCCCGTTTTCCACGGAAGAATCAGTCCTTTCCCTCCCGTCCTTCCCGCGCTCCCTGAGGCTTTGGTCACCCGCCTGTCCTCAGCGCAGGTCCCCCACCCCCAACTTTTTAATCGACTTTGTATCACAGGGGGAATCGGAGCAGGCGGTGTGCGTAATGTTTTCGGAGAAGTGGGAAGAAGCTGAAATACAATAAAAGTTTACACAAGTTGTGTCTCCCCCACCACCACCAACCTCTGCCCACACCCCGAATAAGCCCATTCACCCACTGCAAAAAAAAAAAAAAAAAGGAATCTGGCCTTAGGGCCAAATCGGTACCTGGAATATGAATCAGTTTAGGACATTTTCTGGTCATTTTTGACACATATGATCCAACTCTGCAATATAGGGATGGGGAAGCCCTTGAGGGAGAGGCGGGAAGCCCTCAGCATCCCCTTTCCTAGTGGGGGACCCCGAGGTGAGGCGAGCCTCGATGAACTGGGCAGGTCCGAAAAAGAGGGAAAATACCCAGGCACTGCCCGCTCCCCGGAGCCCCTTCTTCCCCCCACACCTGCTTCCAACCTACTTTGAAGCGTTTTGCAGCCTCAGGTCCCCCCCATCTCGCCTTGCTCAAAACTAAGTAACACAGAAGAGGATAAAACATGTGAAAACTGGGAAAACCCCCGCAGAGAAGGAGCATTTGAGAGATGTGGTTGCACCCGAGTCAGAAGCTCAGCAGTGGCAACAGCAGCGCAGTCCTGGCCTCTTTAGGTGCCCCGTCCTGGGGAGCGAAGCAGAGCTGCAGGGTTGGGGATCAGCTCTGGGTCCCCCCACCTCACTTCCCCTTCCACTGCTTGCAGTCGTGACCGCTTCGGTTACAAGTGGCAAAGATCAGGCCTTCACCATGCTCTGCGCCCCCCACGTCCTTCGTCAGTTAGAAACACTGCTAGACGCCCTTAGGGACTGAACCAGAAGGACACACAGACACACGGAGGCCCAGAGGGATGGACGTGGCTAGAGGATGAGTCTAGGGATATGAGAGTCCAAGACCCAAGGGCTGCGAAGCTTCGCATTTTCGGGGAGGGCCTGAATTCCGCCCCCCGTACCCCAACCACCATTCTCCCAGAAAACTAAACGCCCACCATCATTTCCTTCTCCCTGAGCCGAGCACCCAGAGTCTACCCTCTCCCGCAGGAGGAAAAAGGGCTCCAAAGTCCGAGAGTGCTGGACAGAGTCAATCTTTTCTAGCTCAGCCTGCGAGGAGGCACGGAAGGCGAGGACTCCAAACTCCTGGGATAAATCAGAGCCCCTCTCCCCAGATAAAGGAGATTTTCTCTCTCCGGTTGCGTTTTCTGAAAGAGTAAAAGGGTCCCTAAGATCTGCAAAGGAGATGGAGCCAAAGCAAAAGCTCTGGGGGATTTCCTCCCTGCCTCTCACCTGGGGCCGTCTGTGGAGCGATAGCTTCGCGGAGGGAAGAGGCGCAAAAGCCAGGCTAGGTTAAAAATAGCCTCACCCCGTGTCCCTTCAGCATCTCTTTTGTTTTGTTTTTGCTTCTTACCTTCCCCTTCTCTCCCCAGCCAGAAAGCCCTCCTCTCTCCAAAAGCCGGAACCTCCACCAGGTTTTGGAGAGAGGTGACATGAGCGAAGTGAACTCGCACAAAAACAGTAAGAGCAGCCTGAGCGAGGGCGGCTCGAGGTGCCCGCGCCCCTGGCCCCCCTCACTCCTCCCACGAGGCGAGGTGTGGGGCCGGGGCTCGGGAGCCCACGAGCACCCGGCCGAAGCCGGCGTCGTGCGCGCGCCCGAGCGAGTCCTCGCCTCGCCTCGCCTCAGCCAGACAACTGTTGCTGCTTTGAAGAAGCTGCTGCGGCCGCAGCACAGCTGCTGGGGCGACCGACCGCACACCGGGGCTGGGGGTGCTCACTCCTGATCCGGGGCGGGGGGCTTGAGGAGAAGAGGGGTCTCATTCCGGGTGGGATCAGAGGAAAGCACCCCCCTCCCCTTTCCCTTCACCAGGAGTGAAAATTGGTGGCTTCTTGTACATCTTTCCTTCCCTCCTAAGGGCGGCTGCTTCAACCTGAGGCCAGTGGGAGCTGTCTCTACGCTTTCTCCCCACTTTGCCTTTTCTGAAAAAGGAGGGCAAAGTGGGGGGGGAGGACCTCTTTGAACCCTCAAACTGCTAACGCACACATCTTTTGGGGAAAAAAAAAAAGCCACGTCACCCAGTAAGCCAGGGGCCTGATGGAAACTTCCAGGCACTTGCATCTGACGCAGACTCTCGAGCCCCTACATTAGGGAGAAGGGGTAGCAGCTGGAGACCCTTCCTCACCCCAGTGTGCTTCTCCATGGGGGTGGGAAGTGTCCAGGGAGTCCCTGGGGACACTTGGTCCCCTGAGCCCATTAGCTAGCTTAGCTTTTGCCTATGTCAGAAAATTCAGACCAGGCTGGTGCCTAGAGCTGAGGAAGGGGTGCAGACTTACCCATGGACCTTTCAGGTGGTCAAGCCTGCCCTGACGCCTGGAGATCTACATGAGGGGTGGCCACTGAAGGAAGAGGTCTCAGAGGCCATAGGAGCTGAAGAGTCTGCACAGATGAGCTCTGGAGTCCCAGGTAAGTGCAAAGATACCCCAGCCCGTGGCCCCCTTGGGCTGGGCAGTGTATGTACACTCCCCACTTGGTGACGAGACACAGGGAAGCCAGAGATCCAGTGCTTGGGGATGGTCCTCGATGGCTTAGCATTTGGCAAAGAGAAGCATCCATCATACAGATGATGGGGGGAGCACAGTAGCCCATGAAGCAGGCCCCTTTCCTGTCTTATCCCCTAGCAGGACCTGGACCTGGGTGTTTGGAAGCTCCCAAGCTTTCAGGACTCAGGGGTGCAGGGCTTCTTCAGTGGGGCCCAGAGTTGCCCCTCTGCCCCCATGTCCTGGGCTATGTCAGGCCTCTTAGGGGCCCAGGAGAGGTGTGGAGTTGAAGGG
Organism: Okapia johnstoni; assembly: GCA_024291935.2. Taxonomy (NCBI): domain Eukaryota; kingdom Metazoa; phylum Chordata; class Mammalia; order Artiodactyla; family Giraffidae; genus Okapia; species Okapia johnstoni. The sequence goes on along the minus strand of CM044325.1, from coordinate 7,066,905 downwards.
TGATTTGCTACTGAGCTTATTTTCTGAGGAAGCCAGTACATTGAGTTATGTCTATTTAACTGGGTTTCATCATAGGAAAGATAGGAAGATTTTTAGGTTATTGATTTTTTTTTGAGGGGTAAGGCATTAAACTCTAAACACATTTACTATTAACCAGCAAAATCCTTTGCTACAGAGCTTTTGTTTAGCTGCTGTGCTGAGCTTCAGTCATACTGTGATTTGCATTGGGGAATTCAGTTCAAAGCTAGGCAGAGAATTTAGAAACTCCAGGGCTGTTAGATTTGTGAGGTAGGGAGAAACTGAGCTCCCTAACTTATCCTTGGCTGTTATGTGAGCAAAATGTAGGAAGCTGCCAGAAATTCTAGAGGAAACTTGAGGCTCATGGTGGAACAGAAGCACAGTCCATGGAAGACCTTCAGATCATTATACAACAGACTTATTTACTGAATTAATTAAATGATTGCTACATAGATTTTGTGAAATGTTTACTTTTGAGAATGGAACTTTAACAATAAGTTGAGTGACTAGAAACCCCTATAATCCCACCCTGTAAAGTGAGAGCAAGATCTTCAAATCACTCGCCGAACCTAACTTCTCTTAAATTCCCCTTCTGAATATAAGTTTTCAGCATCTGTCTTAGAGCAATAGGGCTGTAGTTCATTCCAAAAGGTTAACTTCTCCCCCTTCCCCCTTTAATTGATATTTCAATTGCCTTGTAGAAACAGCTAAGAAAATAATGGAGGGGGTAAGATTTTCTTGCCTGAAGGGTAACCTCTTCTAAAAACATCTGTTGATGGGTTAAATCTCAAACTTAAATATGTACGTAGCATGGGAAAGCTAGAAAGAGCTATAGATATACAGACCAATACCTTTATTTTATAAATCACGAAAAAGGGGTTCAGAGAGATTAAGTGATTTCATCAAGGTCACACAGCTGGGGCTCTAACACAGGTTGTTTACTGTCTACTCTGGATTCTTCCGACTTCGCTCAGTAATTCTTAGCACTACCAAATAATACAGACAGTCCATAAACACAAATTGTAACAGATTTCCTTCCAAAATGGCTTGCATTTAGGATGCCAGGGTTCAAAGAAGAGTTTACCTAAAGGTTCTTCTGCTAGCAGTTAGCATTCTGGGGGCCTCACTAGGTTAGGCGCGGCTCTCCTCTCTTGCTTCTGACATAGGCTAGACCTCGGTGCCTCCATGTGGGCCTTGATCCGCTAAGGCAGTCATCAGCACAAGAAATTTGCTGTGTCACAGAATCCGAGTACTGATCTCTTCCAGAGTCTCTCTTAGCCTGAAGCAGTTCCATGAGGCCTAGGCCTCTCTCCCTTATTTCCTTCCTCTGGGTGGCAGCTTGAATCTTATCCTTCCTGCCTACTGGCTTGACTGGGAGCTGTTAGGGGGGTAGTAAGGGCCGATTGAATTCTCCCAGGATTTCTTAATTACTCGACAAGCAAGGAAGGTCCACAAAAGGAGCTTTCAGACCGAGCAGGGATTCACTTGATCCTTGTCCCTCAGATATCTTTTAGAGTGCTGCAGGTCACCTGCTCCTAGGACACTAGCTTGGTCTGGTCAGTTTTAAGATTTACTGCCAACGCCTGGATCTAACTCAGCTTTGCATATTTCCATCAGTGACAACCATTTTGATGCCATTATTAATCATGTCTTCGGCACGTGGGAAGAGTAGCTACGCTGTGTGTGCTATGACCAATAAATTACTGTGACGGCCTTTTTTCATAGACTCTCTCTGCTGTTTGCTTCCTCACTTCTCTTTCTGGATGTGCTCTTACTGGCAACTTCTAACTAGGAAATAAGATGCATTTCTCAGCTTAAAAAGAAGTAGATTGGAAGGAAGAAAAATGAAACGGAGTGAAAGATACAGTTAGGTTAAAAAACGAAACAGGAGATTGGCAAACAGTGGAAGGCATTAAAAGAGCTAGTTCTATCTGGTCCTGACTACTCAGGTTCATGACCTTGAAAAAGCTATTATATCCTTCCTAGGCTTCTCCTCCATCTATAAAATTAGGTGCTTTAGAGCTCAGATCCCCCTTGTTCATTCATTCATTCAACACATGTTGAATGTTTATTGAGTCCTTACTATATATCAGGCCTTATTCTAGGCATTGGAGATATAAATAAATTTTTCTCCCTTTGATAACACGATGAAGTTATGGAGCTTCTTCCTGGAAAAACAAAACAACAAAAGGAAAGAGAAAAAAGAAAAACACAGATATTTTACGTGAAATTTCAAGGAGCTCATGACTTCCCTAGGCTTCACTGGGCTCTAATTAAACATTTTTCATCTAGTTAGTCTCAAGTTCCTATATTTTACAAAATTAAGGTTTGCAGCTTAGGTTGCATCATCAAATCTTGATTTGTAGCTGTTCTTTTTTTTTTTTCTTACCTAATAGCTCTGTGTTGTGTTTTTAATCATGGTTTTTGGCCTCCCTTTTTTTGTAGAATAAATATTTGGAATTTAGTTAATACTGCAAAAGGCTAGAGTAAATGCCGAACAGAAAATCAGTAACTGAAAGGCAAAGCAGGCATGGAGGTGAGGGACAGAAGCAGATGAGAAGTTTTAATGGCCAAACCTAGCCCAGTCCTGCAGAATTTTGAAGTGACAATCCATCTTTCAGGCTAAATGTTCTTGGCAAAGTCTGGTGATTCGGCAGAGGGAACAGAGGTTGGTGTTGAAGCTGGACAGTGTAATGTCTCAACATCAGGCCTCATAGCAAAGATGGATTTTCTCTGGTGTTTTTGACCACCAGGGAAAATCAGAGATAGACAGGAGAGGGATTCCTTGAGAAGGAAAGGAACAGTCCATTGGTTGGATTACAATGTTGGTAGACTGGCCCTGTTGGGATGACCCTGTTGGGTTGGTAGGTTGCTTTTATATAGCATAGCTAGGGGCTTTATGGCAGGCACTACTGCTGAGGTCTTCAGTAAAGGAGAAACTGGAAGTCTTTAAGACTCAAAGTGGACATGGAGAGGTCAGTGTGCAAAGGTTTTGCCCCACTCCAAGTCTTCCAAAGCCTCTTTCTCCCCCTCTGTTAGCTCCCTCAAAATTCTTCCTTGCAGTGAGGAAGGCCTGGCTTTTTTCATTTGGGGTGAAGTGTGTTTATGGACTTTACTGTGATCAGCTACTGATGCAAGCTTTACGTTCAGGGCGAGCTGGATGCTCTTACTCAGAGCTCCCAGGGTAAATAGCCAGTGGAAGGCACTGCTGGGAGATGACCTTGAAAGTGGAAGGTCTGGATTAGAATCTGAATTTGTAAAGACTTCGGGTAGATTGTGGGAGGATCTGGTGAAGTGTGTGAGTTTCTGCTTAAGCAAGAAAGTAACAGATTGCTGCTGCTGAGGCAGCAGATGATGGGGGGAGAATCATTTAATGATGAGGCTAAAGAATAGAAAGATCCACCTAAAGGCAAATCAGTCCTTCTCATTTTCTCAATTTCCTTATCTGTAAAATGGGAATAACAATAACAACCCTAAGGTTCTGGTGAGGATTCAATCAGATTATGCATGTAAAGAGCTTCATTCAGTTCTCAATAAATGTTAATTGTTGTTATTACTATGTGTTTTTTTTCCCCTACCTGATACGTATAGCAATGGCATACAAGGCTTATATCATGGAATCTGCAGTCATAGGACCAGAGCTATTCCCGGAGTAACAGATAAAAGATAATCTTTTCTGAAAGCATCTGCCCATTTGCTCCATAGCCTGCCAGTGCCCGGGATTACCCGACCGGGAGTAAATCAGAAGGGCTGATAGGAAAATCTTTTTCTCTACTTGATGTATCCCTATGCAAAGACTATCTCTTTGTTGTTTCATTCCCCTTTAATTCCTTGCTGTCAAGTTTTTCAAAAAAATCTATTGAATTTAATCACAATTGTTTTTGCAAATCATTCCCTTTTTTACTTTTTAAAATTTTTTGATCAGAAGGGAAAAAATGATTCACCCAGAATACTTACCATTCACCTTTTATGGTTGGCTTATATCCAGTCCTAAGTTTTCAGTTTAGGTGATTCCCACCAAGGAAAGAGTAAAGAAGCAATAAAAGGGCAAGAACAGATAACACTATTTGCTATCATCAAGGATGCTTCCAGATGTTGTGAATTGGGCTGGGAACTGGTCTGGAGCTGAACAAACAGTAATAGCCTCTCAGGACAGCTATCATTCAAACTGCAGTGATTTATGCCGCACTGACCTTTTAATATCTCCACAGGCAAATCAGACTGACTTTATAAAAAATTATGATCTCCAGGGTTGACCCCTCTTTAAAGCCCAGATCTTAGGTTGGTAGGAAAAAAAAATCAACTAAAAAAATAGTTTCACTGTTTCAAAGTGGAGTTAAGTGATTTTTTTTTTTAATTAAGGGGTCTCTTTTACCCTTTGAGTTTGTGACCAGAATACTTGATCAGAGATAAGAAAAAGAGCAGAAAACCCTCTTGCCAGAGATGGGTGTGGTATGAACCAAAATCAAATTGTCTGTAATTCTTAGCTGATAAAGGGGCAGTAAGTAAACTAGCAGCCTATACACTGATTTTGAAAAGGAAGGGTGAATTAGAGATAGCCCTCCAAACTTTATCCTCTAGACTTCTACCACCTCTGAACCTCAACATCACCTTTAATGAAATGATATTTAAGTAAAAGAGGAAAATTGTTTCCCCTTAGCAAATTTCCTTATGCCTCTCTTTTTAAATTTTAAATTATATGTGGGTAATGGAGCACAGAAGCAGTTATTTATAATAAAAATTTTTAAAGAGAGAAAAAAATTTATTGATAGCTTCCTGAATTAAAATTTGCTCATTAAAATCTTAAAGAATTAAAATTAAAATATTAAGAAAATATTTTAGGCTATAACACTAATTTAGTATTTTCATATATTTACAGACTTATGAAATCCTCCAGTTCATAGCTATTTCCCCCTTAAACTTGCCCTTCAGGGAGCTGGTCCAGAAAAAAAAACTGTTTCAGGTAGTTTTACATAAGAATTATTTGCATTTAAATATGAAACAGTCATGAAAACAGTTGCTATCTCTTCAAATAATAAATAAATGGTATTTTAAAAATACAAGCTTATTACTTTTTTGAGGATTAGCTATTAGCTTTAGAATTTTTTTAAAAGTCATGCTTTAGCATTCTGAGAGAAAGGAAAATATTTTTTTCAAAGAAGGGAAACCTTTGAAGATAAACTGTAAAATTTTTTTAATCTTATGATTAAAACTCTTGCTTCTCAGTGAGCTACCTCTCAGCTTCTCTGAGATTTTAACATGAAAGTTTGTTTCTTTTATTTGTATAGCATTAAAGATACTTTATCCCAGTAAAGATCATTATTTAACCAAAGCTCAAATATCTAAGAAGATATTTTATTTATGATTACAAAGCATTAATTTTTCATGTGGCACAAAGGGAATATAATTTCCAGAGAGATGTGTGATATTCACTAATATGCTTCTTTTAGGGAGGAGTGGCACTTTCTTCTACTATTCGTAAATTTATTCCTTAATTTAAAAATAAGATGCCTTTTTAGTTAATCTCTTTTTTAGTTAGAATTTTCAGTCAAAATGTTTTCCCAGATATAATTTTAAACTGACCACACTTTTTTTTTTTACTAACATATTTAGGAGTTTATGTTTTAGCACTAGGTTGATTTCATCTTTAGTTTTTTTTCTGTATATGCTCACAGCTTATAAAATGTATAGATTTTAATATAACACATCAAAATAAGTTGTTTTATTTCTAATATTTATGCTTCTAGAAGGATTATATATGGCACTAAATAGGGGCTATATATTTATTGCTGTGTTTTTGGCAAAAATATTTTTTATTTTTTAAAAAAAAGGTGATGAGGCTTTGTAATAAATTGAAGTAGTAGATTCTAGAAGTTGCTTGGGAAATCATATTATAGAATTAAATAAAGTTTATGAAAATTTCCCAAAAGGATTGCAATTTAAAAAGCCAAATATACTCCCCCCAAATATAAAAACCTAGGTCATAGAATTGCTCCAGATTAAATTTTTTTTTTCAGAAATTTCACAGGGCTTTTATTGTCTCTTATACCTTGCACCACAATCACCAACCTGTTGCAAATGTACTGAGTCTGCCATAGAGAAGAGGAGACATGAGGTGACTGAAATGATGAAATGCCTCAAGCAGTCTCTGACCTCCTCTCGCTGCCATTTTCTTGGGCAGACAGGCACAACCTCAGAAACAGTTTTTCCATATACACAAATCTTTTCCCATTTTTCCTGTTGTCTGTTAATATGCAGTCCTACAGGGGAAAATACAGCTTATACAGCTATCTTTTTTTTTTAAATGGAGGTTCTTTGATAGTCAGGAAGGTGATGCCTGTTAATTCTTCTTTCTTCTCAAGAGGGTCAGAATTATGTTTTTGATGTCATGCACTCTTGGAGGTTAATTAACATTTACTGAAAGTAGGGGAAGGAGTCTGTGATCTTAAAAAGATCCCCAAAGAATGAGGTGGAAATCTGTCACTAGTTTAGGAACTGATTCGGAGAGGACAGGGTAAAGAGAGATACAGGGACCTTATCCCAATGTCTTAGTTCAGGGGCACCATCAAAACCCTGAAACTGTATGCCCAACGTCGGTCTACATGTTGTTAGTTTCATTATGGCGTTTTTTTCTCTGTTGCGCATGTGCATGGGCACACATACACGTATATATATTCTCACCAGCAGAGATGGTAGCTCACCTTCCTTACCCAGAAGGTAGAACTTAACCACTTGTATCTGAAGGTAACCTAATGTTAGAACATAGTTGCATGCTGGCTTAGACCGACTGATATACTAGAAGATATGAATTCCTCTAAATTTCATTTAAAATTAGAGTAGAGTCTGCACGTGAATAAGCTAAATATTAACTTTATTTTTGACATAAGGTAGTCTTTTCATCAAATGTAAGTTGCCCTCAACTCTGAATTAAACCTTAGAGGTCTTTTGTCTTCTTAAAAAGACTGATGGAAATGTGTCTGACAATGCTAAATAAAAACATCTTTAAATAAATAAAATTTTAGTCTCCAATCCTGAATACAGGGAAATTCCAGCAATGATGCAGGAAAGGCACTGTTTAGAATCATTTAGCATCAGTATCATGTACCCCCCCCCAAATTACAATTGTCAAATTTTTAAATCCTGTGACAGGAGAAGGAAGGCTGATTTTATTTTCTCTTTGTAAACTACCTTGAGATCCTTAGAAGGAAAACAATAGATAATATAATTATAACCTTCAGTGTTGCTGTTACCATCATTATTTACTGATAATTTTGTTACTAAAAAATATTGTCCACGAGCAAAAAAGGAAATAGTATGAATAACAGAATAAAAGAAAAAGTAAAACATGGAAAGAAAAAGGGAAGAGAAAGCCTGACCGCAGGAAATTAAAGGTAGCAGACTAGTTGAGGTAGGTTTAAACACATAGGATAAATATCAAATGAAATTCTTCTCTGTCCCCCTTTCTTTCTTTAGGAATGCACATACATAAACCCAAAATTTATACACAAGAAGCAGTTTTTAAATGGATATGTACAGGCTTATTTTAAAACTTCATTGCTATTAAATTTACCATCATATTTGGTAAATTTAGAAATCAGTGTTTTCTGAAAGAGGTTTTTTTTTTTCCAAACTAAAAACAGGATTGAAAGGAGAAAAGGTCAATTCATCCGTCACCCTGATAATTGGATTAAGGGCTTTCTGAGTCATAAAGATCGTTAAATTTTTTAAATATTAATTACTCCATAATGACATAATTCTTCAAAAAGCAGCAATTACTTTTAAATATCCTGAATAAAAAAACAAAAATTTGGAGGAGGATTTTCTTTCAGGAAAAAAAAAATGCTATCAAATTCTACAAAAACAAACAAAAAGTTTGAATCTATTTTATTAATATATTGAAAATATAGATTCGGAGGGAAATGTTCTTTGGGGGAATCTTCAGCAAAGAAAAAAATATGTATTTGATTTTAGGAAAGGCATTGCAGTGAGAAAAAGATTTTTAAAAGGATATATATTAAAATATATGAAGAAACTGAGTCTTAAAAATAGTCTCTTGAAGTTTTGGCTCAAAATTTTAACTGATTCTCTTTTCTTCCTTTTCAAAAATTTTTTAAAAATTGTGTTGATTGAGCAGTACTGATCTGAAAACTGTCCCCCTCCATGCAGACTGGCTTAGTTTGGCCTCTAAGAGATAATGGCTGTGCTTAACTGAAGGTCCCTGTTTTAAAAGAGCCCTTCTGCTTCTCCTACGTTTGCATTAAAAATCTGTTTACCCTGTGAAGTACATTAGTCACTTGTCTTTTCCCTTTTTTTTGATGTTTTCTCTTCTTCAGAATTTTACATGATGTTGCTCCCCAGTCCCTCCAAAAAGTACCAAATCAAAATTTTCTTTTGTCTTCTTTTTTTTTTCTTTTTCTTATTTTATAAGTTTATTTTTCCCTACAGATCTAATACCTTTTACTTATAGCAAACTCATAGTCCTGATATACTAGAGAATTTTTATTGGGGCCGCGGTGGCATTTCTGTATTTGAGGCCCAGGTATTATGTGCCTTTGGTTAAAACAGTCTGGAGAAATATTGGAGCTGCACACAGTAAACATTTGATGGAAACAAAGATGTGAGTCTGACCTTGACCCCAACAGCACCAAAGCTCCTGTTTATTCTTGGTTTTCTCTGACAGCAGAGGGAACAAAGGACACCTTGTATCCTTGGGGAGGCATATAGAGAACTGTAGTGGGCTCCTCCTAAATCAATCTGAGGGTTCTCAAGTTCATCTGTATATGCACATGCTCAGTATACAAGCTGTGTCTTTTTATCCAAACCTGTCTAAGGAGAGGTTTAGTCCAGTCTAATTGATGGTTTTGAAAATAGCTGAATCCAGATCAACTGGTTTTTAAGCAGTGAATGATATGCCTTCATTGACCCTCCGACTAAAATTGATTGTTACATGTTCCCTCACTCCCTGCAGAAGTTGATGCAACCCTGTTGATTTATTCATTCATTTGGTCAAAAGAGATCCTTCCGGATGATCAGTCAGATGCTAAACGTAAATGAAGAGAACTTATTTGTTAATGGTGATCTTTGAGTTCTATAGGTCTGTGGGTTTTTTAAAAGCCATTCTCAACTGTAAGATTAGTGGATTTAAAACTAACCTTCACTAGTTTCTTACTAACAACAACAAAAATGGTAACCCCTAGTAGAGAGTAACCAAGCAGTGTTTTTACGGTTTAGGTATTCACTTAAATTGTAAATTTCTTGAAAGTAGACTTCCATGGATTAACAGCTTTTCACTTCCCCCTCAGTGCACAGACACAAAACATTCTCAGAACACACACATACACACACAGAAATCTATTGCCCTGTTTCCATAGTCTTCCGTGTTTCGTTGTACACAGGTTGGCCTGAAGAATTTGCTAATTCCCAAGTCATCTTGTGTATGTTCTTTCAACATAGAATCTTAGGAACTGATCAGGACCTCTGAGGTCATCCAGCCCAAATGCCCCATTTTACATAAGGCTTCGTTGGTGGCTCAGATGGTAAAGAATCCACCTGCATTGTGGGAGACCTGGGTTCAGTCCCTGGGTTGGGAAGACCCCCTGGAGGAGGGCATGACAACCCACTCCGGTATTCTTGCCTGGAGAATCCCCATGAACGGGGGGCCTGGTGGGCTACAGTCCATGGGGTCTCAGAGTCATGCAGAGTTGGACGCGACTCATCGGCACAGCACAGCACACAGTGTAGGGCTCTGTCTTGTCTAAAGTTCACAGAAAATTAGTAACTGGTCCAAGGTTAGAACCATCTAGCTTGTGAGGTCCGACTCTGGGCAGTGGAGATATGATGCTGAGTTCCTGGGTGGGGCCAAGAAAAGGAAGCAGAAAAAGGACAGTGTTGTTTTCTGGCTAGGGCATTTTTCTAAGACAGAATTATCAAAGACTAAATATTTGGCACCCCTTGTCTATGCCAGCCAACTGAGTTGAACAGTCTAATTTTTTCGTTAAGTCTTCTAAAGGAGATGTATTTAAATGACCTCCTGGTGAAGCTCAGAAATCAAACTACTCCCCTTCTCTTTAATAGAATAATACAACACACATTTATGAACACCTGCAATGTATGAGCACTACATGTTAGCAACAGAAGGATAAATTAGGTGATGTCTGTGGAAGAACCTGGCATCCATAGTAGATGCTCAATAAACATTCATTCACTTAGGACCAATAAGGACAGATTTAAATCAAGACAGATTTAAACCGCAACTAATAGAGGGCAAAATGAATTAAGTCTAACTAGAGGTCAAAACAAAGTGCCATGGCCCTGAAAGGAAGGAAGCTTAATTCTGATGGGAGTTCTGGGGGGTGGGGAAAATGTGAGCTAAGCCTTGTATACTGAGTAGAATTTTGATAGAAAGATGATGAATATAGGCATTCCTGGCTGTGGAACTTGATAATAAAGGTCTGGAATAGTGGATGCGAGGTGGATTCTGGGGTAATGTTGGTTAATACATTGTGATTGGAGCACTGGATGATTGGAATGGTGAGGAGGAAAAGGAAACTACAAAGACAGGGGCCAGGTTATAGAGGAAGCTGAATGTTGAGCAAATGACTTTGTACTGAGTTTTGAAGGCATTGCAGGATCACTGAAGGCTTTAGATGGGGGAGTTGATCTCTGATGTATATAATATTAGAGAGTGGTTTCAAAGAGCAAGGTAATGCAAATAGTGACTCAACTTCATTCTGGTCATTAGGAAAGACCTGCGTTTTTTGTGTTCTTTAAGGGAAGTCAAGATATCGTGACAGTACTTGATATAAACTTACACGACTGAGCGACTTCACTTTCGCTTTTCACTTTTATGCATTGGAGAAGGAACTGGCAACCCACTCCAGTACTCTTGCCTGGAGAATCCCAGGGATGGAGGAGCCTGGTGGGCTGCCGTCTATGGGGTCGCACAGAGTCGGACACAACTGACGCAGCTTAGCAGCAGCAGCAGCAGCAGGTGGATACCATCTAGGTGGTCACAGAGCCTGATGACTTGAGGAGTGACGTGGGCCTCAGTTGTCTTCCGTGTATAACTCAGGGTACCTGGGACCAGTCAGTGCCCTCCAACAAGCAGTCAGATGATTGGGTATCGTGCTGCTGTGAGTGCTGTGAATGAAGCATCCTTCCCAGGGTGGAAAAAGCCCATGACTTGGGTGAAAGAAAGGCCTCTGAAAATCCGATGCCTTCACCCAGAGTTCCGTTATGGTGTCTTACGTATCTGGTCTCCTGGGTCACTTATGTCCCTTTTGAACTGTGTCTGCAGATAAGGTAGCACCTCCTTCAACAGGCGAGAAAGCCGAACCTGTCAGGTGTCCATGTACTGTCTTGCTCCAAGGTTACTAGATGTAGGCCTCTCTGATAAGAGCTGTTTGCTACTCCTGATGTTGAGCCTTTGTTTACTCATGAATCCATTTTTTTAAATTGTTTAAATTTAACTTTATTTATTTTTGGCTGCACTGGGTCTTCAGTGCTTTTCAGGCTTTCTCTAGTTGCGGTGAGTGGGCACTCCTCTTCACTGCGGTGCATGGACTTCTCCTTGTGGTGGCTTCTCTCGTTGCAGAGCTCAGGGCTCTAGGTGCGTGAGCTTCAGTAGCTGCAGCACGCGGGCTCCATAGCTGTGGTTCCTGAGCTCTAGAGCTTGGGCTTCATGGTTGTGCTGCACAGGCTTAGTCGCTCCACTGGCCTGTGGGATCTTCCCAGACAAGGGATTGAACCTGTGTCCCCTGCATTGGCAGGAGGAATCTTATCCGCTGCGCCACCAGGGAAGTGCATGGATCCAATTCTTGACCTGGGGTCTTTCCCCTCCAAACTTGATCTCAGCGAAGTTAATTTGCCTCCCTTGCACCCCCATTTCTGTCTGTGCCAGTCCATTGCCAGTAGGAAAGGGTCTCTCGTGGGACGCAGAGTGGGAAACAGATCCTTCTTTTACGTCACTCCACCCTGCAGCTCTTGTCCCTTCTTATTTTCCTGCCCTTTGTGCCTGCCGGGTTTCCCTTTCTGCTCCTAAGTGCCCACATCACTGTTCATCTTCCTCTCGTAGTCCATTTGGCTTCGGCTGCTTTTCCTTCGGAATTGTTTCTCACGCACGCGTCTCAAGTCTTTGCTCTGATGCCCCGTTCTGTGCCTTCTGTGTCCGAGTGAGGTGTGATACGTCAGACAAAGGAAAGCCCTTCTGTGGGTGCAGAAAAGACGCGGTCAGACCTCAGGGTGCTGTAGATCAAGAGGAGAGTAGGCCTGGTGTGTGTGTGTGTTTGTGTGTATGTGTCTGTATAAGTGGGACTGCCCCGCGGTGTGGGTATCCAATAGAGCAGTTATACTTGAGGGAATACCATACACTGGATGTTTAAACATCTGGGCTGGATTTCTTACATCATTTGGACAGTATCATGGTTTAGGAATTAAGTGGAATCTTTTTTGTTAGTAAATACTGCATCTAATCTCATTTTATTTTTTATAATATTTGTCATGCTATTTATCTGATCAACTATCTATCCACTGATTCTTTATCTGGATAAAAATTATCTGGACTGATGTTCACCTGATAGCAATGATGGTTATTTCTAGATGGTAGGACTTGAGTGTGGGTTTTTTTTACTTTTTTTTTAACTTTCTTTTTGATGCTTTTTTGCACTGCTTAAATTCCTAGTAGGAAATCAGAATACCGGAATAGAATGAACATTGGCTTATATCACAACAGCCTACGTGTCCCTTAGTACTTAATCTCATTCTGGTTTTGTTTTGTTTTTTGCATTTCATACCAGTGACTCATTTAATTTGTAACTGAAAATTTGTACCTTTTAATCTCCCTCACCTATTTCTCTCAACACCCTCTTCCACTCTGGCGACCACCTATTTGTTTTCTGTGTCTGTGACTCTGTTTCTGTTTTGTTATGTTTGTTCATTTGTTTTGATGCTTAGATTCCACAAATAAGAGAAATCATACGTTTTTTGTCTTTCTCTGTCTGACTTATTTCACTAAGAATAATACCCTCTAGGTCCATCCATGTTGTCACAAAAGGCAAGATTTCATTTTTTAAAAGCTAAGTAATATTCCACTGTGTATAGGTGTATATACATATATATATATCACATCTTCTTTATTCATTCATCCATTTATGGGCACTGAGGTTGGTTCCATATCTTGGTTATTGTGAATACTGCTGCCATGAACAGAGCTGTGCATATGTTTTCAAATTAGCGTTTTTGTTTTCTTTGGAAAAATACCCTGAAGTAGAATTGCTGAATCGTATGGTAGTTCTATTTTTAATTTTTTGAGGAAGTGCCATACTGTTTTCCATAGTGGCTGTACCATTTTACGTTTCTTCTTTTACCATATAAAAGGGGAGGAGATTTTGAAAGCCCCAGCCAGCTCCCCAGATGCATTATTATAACTTTGTTTTTCTTTTTAAATAAAAATCACTATTGTTTTTACTTTTAAAGGTACTTTATTCTTTTAAAAAAGTTTGTGATTTTTAAATAATCTTTTAGGCACATAAATAGAACAGCTAATGGAAGGATAAATGAATGGATGTAAGAGATAGTCCATATATTATTGATGAGATGCAAAATGAGATCATACTGCTATTTTGAAATAGAATGATTGTGTTTAACTTAAATTGCAAGACGAAAAAAGAAATTGAAGGAATTACTAAACTTCAAACACACATTTCTTTATCACAGGAAATATCATTTCTCAAAATACCCCTTCTAATTTTAAGAAGAGGTTATGAAGTACCTTAAGAAGTTATAGCCTCTATTTTTAACCCTGAAATTTATTTTAGGCAATGTTGATTTATTCCCCTGCAAGCACTTTTTTCCCTCCCGCTTCTTTCTCCCTCACTTTGATTTTTATTGTTGTATCATGTTATTTTGCTATTGTTTTGGTTATGTTTTTATTATCTGTGCATTATCAGGTTTCATATCGTTTCTATAGCCGTAATTCACATCATAGCTATTGTCTAGTATGTGTACTTTTTATTACACTTTTTACAACAGCTTCTCCACCCTTGAGTTCTTTATTTGGATTTATTTTATAATTGGCTGGATTTTATTGTAAACGCTTTTTTTTCCTTCTAAAACAGTTTACTGGTACTGTTTCACTGAGTTCTTTTGTGTATGTTGCCTATATGTTTGAATAAGCATACTATTCTAGGGTCACCCTTTATTTGTAAACAACTATGTAGTTATTCCTCTGTTACCTTTCTGACATTGAATATTATTGCAGAGAAGGATGTCAGATGATTATTTCTCGTTGTAGGTAATTTACCTTGTCTGACTGAATGTGTGAAAAGATTTTTCTTTACCCTTGATGTTATGTTTCGGCCTTGTGAGTTTTACGTTCCATATTTCTAGAACCCAATGTGTGTTTTTCAATAGACATTTTCAGTTCTACCTGGCTTAATATTTTTAACTGTAAGGTCTTAGCAAGTTATTCATCTCTTTACGTTCAGTTGTTGTTCAGTTGCTCAGTCAAGTCTGACTTTTTGGGACTCCATGGACTGCAGCACGCCAGGCTTCCCTGTCCATCACCAACTCCCAGAGCTTGCTCAAACTGATGTCCATTAAGTCAATGACGCCATCCAACCATCCCATCCTCTGTCGCCCCCTTCTCCTCTTGCCTTCAATCTTTCCCAGAATCACAGTCTTTTCTAATGAATCCACTCTTTGCATCAGGTGGCCAAAATACTGGAGCTTCAGCTTCATCAGTCCTTCCAGTGAATAGTCAAGATTGATTTCCTTTAGGATTGACTGGTTCGATCTCCTTGCAGTGCATTTACAACTTATCTGTGAGTGTAAATAATTATGTCTGCCTCATAAAATTGGTTGGGATGATTTTAGTTGATTTGTGTCAAGTGCATAGAATAGTGTCTGGCACATAATAAACTCTTTAAAGGCTACTATTTTTTTAGGGAAATTTTCTTTTGTTGGGTCTTTTAGTACTTTTTCCCACTTTAGTTGTTGAGTTTGAGACTTTAAGGATACCTATTATTATTATGTTTATCTTCCATGTTTATTGGCTTATCCCTGATCTGCTTTATCTCTTTCAAATACATTTAATTATTTCAACCTTTATTCTACAACTGTGATTTATTTTCAGCTCTGTCTATTCTGTCCCTTTGGTATTTTTATTTATAACTTTTAAATGATATTGTTCTGGCATCCATTTGTTTCCTCCAACCTGTTTCTTCTTTTTTCATCTCATTCTGTTTATTTTTTTTTAAATCACCTCTTGACCTCATGTTCTTATTAGGTTATTCTTTAGTTAAACACACTTGTAAAGAATTTCTCTCCTCTTTCTTGAGTTATATTTTCTAGGCTGGTTATTTATGTGTCTTTTGCATGCTGTGTGTGTGTGTGTGTCATATACAGACTTGTTTTAGTGCCATTTCATTTTTCAAAGATATTTGTTTATTATTTGGCTGTGTCAGGTCTTAATTGGGGCACGCAGGATCTTTTGTTGTATCAGGATCCACCAGGGAAGTCCCCACATTTATTTTTATCTTGATCGTGCTTTAGCAGTTCTATCTATATTGTATTTTCTCTATATATTGTATTTTCTCTCTTTACTCTTACAGTGTTAGTGGTGTCTTAACTATCATCTCACAGTATCATTTGTTTTTTTCCTTAAGGTCTACACTTTAAGAGCTCTCCAGTTTTTTCCTAAAGAGCAAGGGAACAGAGAGGATTCACCTGGGGCAGGCTTTGTTAGACAGCTTGGGCTCTGCTCTCCCTTTGAAGCTTCATTAGTTGTCCTGCGCCAGCGTTCTCACCACCTGGCTCCAGTTGGGAGGTGGATCTCCTTTTGCTGGACAGATAACTTCTGGCTTCAGATCGCCCCACTCAGGACATGCCTGGAGCCTCCACTTCTGCAAGAGGCAGCCTCCTTGTCCACTTCCCCTGCTTCTCTCATGCAGCTTGCGAATGTTTCCCCTACTTCCCAGGGAAGAAGGAAAACACTAGGCTGATCCCAGTTTTCTTCTTACCAGGTTTGGAGTTTTAAGTGAGAATTCTCGTGATTGGCGTGACTTATCGTGAGAGCTTTTGAGAAGTCAGGATGCAGTTAGTGGCCATTCCATTCTGCTGCCCAACTCCATCCCAAATCAGAACTGATTTCCTTTTTAAAAAAATTTTTAATGTAATATGTATTTATTTGTTTTTGGCTTCGCTGGGTCTTTGTTGCTTCTCAAGGGCTTTCTCTAGTTGCGGAGAGTGGGGGCTACTCTCTAGTTGGGTGCGGGGGCTTCTCATTGCGGTGGCTTCTCTTGGTGCAGAGTATGGGCCCTAGAGGGCGTGGGCTTCAGTAGTTATGGCTCATGGGCTTAGTTGCCTCACAGCACGTGGAATCTTCCTGGACCAGGTATTGAACCTGTGTCCCCTGCATTGGCAGACAGATTCTTAACCACTAGACCACCAAGGAAGTCCTGATTTCCTTTTTAGCTGCTACTTTTTGACTCTTACTTCCAGCACTGGCTATGCCCCTTTCCTTGTCACTACTGGAGAGCTTTGTTGTCACTTCACTAGGCTCTAGGGAAGGGATGTCTGTGAGGCAAGTCTCTCCTTGTAACCAGAGTCATTCTCTGGATCTCATTCCCTTCCATCTGTCTTGCTTCGGTCTCTCAGGAATAATGAGGGGCCGGTTGTAAAGTTTAAAAAAAGAACTTTTATGGAATTATATTTACAAAACTAATACGTGCTCATTTCAATTAGTTCAATAATACAAACATGTATAAATACTAAGTTCGTGTTTTCCTCCCAGCAAGTGCCCCGTTTCCATTTCTGTGAGATAACAGCTTGGATGTGGGAGGTAATCTCTGTAAAGATACAAGAACCCTTTAGAGGTAAGGTGTAGTGCAAATTCATTGTACCAATAATATGCACACACAAATTTGGTCCTTTTGTAAAATTAGCTAATTTGGTGGGATATTCCCAGTGTGGTCTTGGAAGGCAACTTGAGAAATGTAAGCTCCATGAGAGCAGGGATTTGGGCTTCCCTGGTGGCTCAGCAGTAAGGAATCTGCCTGCCAGCGCAGGAAACTTGGGTTCGATCCCTGGGTCGGGAAGATCCCCTGGAGAAGGAAATGGCAACCTGCTGCAGTATCCTTTCCTGGGAAATCCCATGGACAGAGGAGTCTGGCGGGCTATAGTCCATGGGGTCGCAAAGAGCTGGATACAACTTAGACTAAAAAACACCACCATCTGACACACACTGCTGACCCTCCATACTCACAGCAGCGCCTGGTGCAGAGTAGCACTAATTTTGTTTTTATCCAATAAATAAGCAAATGACTGAATAACAGTCCTCAGTGTTTCTGTTTAGAAAGACACGTGTGCCATTTGTCTTAGTCAGCTCAAGCTGCTGTAACAAAATACCTCAGGCTGAGTGGCTTAAGTAGCAGACGTTTATTTCTCAGGATCCTGGAGACTAGAAGTCCAAAATCAAGGTCCTGGTAGCTTTGGTTCTAAGTGAGAGCCAGTTTCCTGGCTTGTAGACTGCCTGCTTCTTGCTGTGTGTTCCCATGGCCTTTCCTCAGCACGTCAGCACGTGTGCGTGGGGAGAGCAAATTCTGGTCTTTCTTTCTCTTCTTATAAGGGCACTAATCCCATTATGGGACTCTACTCTCATGACCTCCTTTAGATCTAATTACCTCCCAACGGCTCCGCCTCCTAATTTCATCACTCTATGGGGTTAGGGCTTCAACATATGAATTTTGGGAGAACACAGACATTCAGCCCATAATATCATTTGAGTGCAGTGGGTAAGGACTGAAAAATATGACTGGCTGTAAGCTGTTTGAGTTAAGGTCTGTCATCCAGCTGTATCGTCCTGATTATTTTAACTGTGGTTCTGCACTAAAAGATGGATGGGAAGGAACATCGGAACATGGATTTTCAAAGAGAGTTGAGTCTGGGTCTGGATTTTTCCCTGTTAAGTAAAGGGAATTATTTCCTCTCTGGGCTAATGTTATGGTTCATTGTGTTCAAATACTCTTTTTTTTTTTTAAATCATTTATTTTTGGCTGCAGTGGGTCTTCGTTGCTGTGCACAGGCTTTCTATAGTTGCGTCAAATGGGAGTTGCTCTCTAGTTCTGGGGCACGAGCTTCTTATTATGGTGGCTTCTCTTGCTGCGAAGCACAGGCTCTAAGGCACAAAGGCTTTAGTAGTTGTGGCGCATGGGCTTAGTTGCTCCGTGGCATGTGGGATCTTCCCGGACCAGGGATCGAACCCATGTCCCCTACATTGTTAGGTGGATTCTTTACCACTGGATCACCAAGGAAGTTCTCCAATACTCTTGTAAATGGTCAGGATAAAGAGGAACCCTAGACAGATTGTTTTATTTCAAAAACCATATCTTCATCATCAAAGTCTCTAGAAAGTTGTTTGGCAGACACACTGAGGCTGGGGGTGAGATTGTGGAAGGTTTTGTGTCCACCTGACAGAGTAAAGCTCCATGCATCAAGGTTGGCAGAAGACTAGTTTCGTCCATTTAAGGAGGTTCCACTGCAACTGACTCCACACTCACACACACACAAAAAATCCTCAATTTTCTTCTGAGGATTCTTTTTTAAGAATCTTTTCTGGATTCTTGGTCCAGGAGGACAGTAATATTGGAAGTATACTTTTGCTGGTAATCAGATTCCATACATCCTCTGCAAGGATGAACACACATCAGTAATGAGTGAAACGAATCTTGTTTTGGTGAACTTTGAGATCTTTTTGAGTGAAAAAAAGTGTTATAAAATGTGTTTTTATTTTTATTAACCTTACTAAGGAAAAAACTTTAATGTAATTCTACTTTGTGTGTGTATGGTTTCCAAGTTTCTTGTCCTGTTAGGGTACTATATCTTTTTATCTCTTTAAAAATGTAAAAGAATTATGTTAACTTGGGGAAAAAAATCATTCAGAGTGGAAGACTGGATACAGAAAGAGACATAATCTGTTGGGATTCATAAAGCACACTTTCGTTGGCCGGTTTGAAAAAAGATTCTTGTAAGTGATAGGTTATAGAAACGAATTTGGAATAATTATTATTTAGAATTTGAAATTCCGTGGCTTCATTTTAAAAAGCTTGCTTTATTTTTGTTTGTTTTGGTTTGTGGTGACTGAGTTTTTGTTTTGGGAATCATATAAATCTATGCCCTGATTATGCCATATTGTTGACATAAACTTTATTTTAATGTGTTATTTCTAATTAAAAAAATCATTCAAAGAATCAGACCAATATTTTTCCATATTTATTTTTAGCTCAGTGGTAAAGTTATATAAGAATTTAATCCAAGTTTGTCTCTGAAAATGTAGACATAATCTGTTAATACAGAGTAAGACATATAACTGATGTACTAACCTGATAATTTTTGTAGCCAACATTTAAAAACTGTGATGCTGTTTGAGTAATATTTGAAGTAAACGAAATAACATGGAGCTTTTGTGTTTAAAAATCATTATTATGTAACATAGGCTTAGTTTGAATTGTGATGTCTCAGCTACATGTTTCATTCTCATTAGCTCCCCCATACATCTTACCTTATAATATGATTACATGGAAAAAATGTATGATTTTTAAATAAACCAAAATTCCGAATATTGAATAACATTTCTATTCTTTCAAATTGATTAAAAAAATTTTATATAGAAATAGATATTTATTTTGACCTAGACTGGTGCAATTTGGTGATGTGAAAAATTTCCTGGGCAAAAAATCTGCGATTAAACTAGAGATCCTTTAGTCTGTAAGGAAGGGAAATGTTAAAACAGCATTAATGGGTTTATGTGGGGGTGTGTGTGTGTGTAGTCGCTCAGTCGTGTCTGACTCTTTGCAGCCCTTTGGACAGTAGCCCACAAGGCTCCTCCATCCATGGGATTTTCCCAGCAAGAATACTGGAGTGGGTTCCCATTTCCTTCTCCAGGGGATCTTTCAGACCCAGGGATGGAACCGACGTCTCTTGCATCTCCTGCATTGCAGGTGGATTCTTTACCTCTGAGCCACTAGGGAAACCCTTATAGGGATAAAGGTCCATTTTATTTAGATTTACCATTGTTGGAAGTTTTCCATTTTGTAAATGTAAAACTATCTGAAAATTGTGTACTGTAGCTTGGTTTTGCAATATTTTTTAATGTGCTTTAATGTTTTATTGTTCAGTTGCTAAGTCATGTCCGACTCTTTGTGACCCCAAGAGCTTTAATGTTTAAGTGCCACAAAAGTCATCTGAAGGCAGCTATTTAAAATGATTGACAAATAAATATTTGTTGTTAATAAAATGTTGAAAAAAAAGAAAACTCAAAATAGGAAAAATAGTTAAAGCTAAGATTTCCATCATCACCTATTATCGACACCAAATACAGGATTCTCCTAATGAGTTAGTTCTCCTGTCATGGTTCCACAGACCCCTGGGTCTGGGATGGGTACCAGCTCACACCGCAAGGTGGATCTCAGCTTCCTATGTGCAAAGTGGCTATGTGATCTTCCTTTTACCTCTTAAATGTGATTTTAAAATTGCTTAAAGTTGATAACTTTTAAATAACATCTTTGAAGTTATGATGTACTCTACAATGATACCATTTTATATTTTCTATCTAAATATAAGTCAAATTGCAACTGCCTTTCTGCCACCTCAGCTGTCTGTTAATTCTGTGGTAAGACAAGATGGAAACTTGGGCTTCCTGGACTTAGGTCCTCCATCTAGGGGTAATCTTTGCAAGGAGTTTCCAAGATTTGCTGCTGGGAGCTGCTGGGTATGGGAGATTCCCACAAAGGGCAAGAGTAATACTTGGCCGGGTTTTCTGTAGTCGGAATAGGCAGAATGTCTTATTCCAGAAAAGTAAATCTAGCTTTTGGACTGGATGGGTAAATAGCTATATGAACACTGGCCTGGAATTCCTTTCCCCATTTGCTGCTTCTATCTTAGGTGGTCCATGTAATGAAAATGGATTTTTTTCCTGTGTGTGCTGGAGCATGGTCTGGGTCCTAAAATCAGCTCAGTTACTAAGTTTGTTGTCTTAGGCAGCTTGCCAAACCTCTGTCTTCATTTTGTCTTTTGTAAAATATGGAGCATAATAATTGCTTATTTGTAGTGCAAGAGTGGCTCTGAAATCTAATAAAATTAGAATGTACTGGAGGGTATAAAGTACTATATGAGGGCTTCCCAGGTAGCTCAGTGGTGAAGAATGTACCTGCCAAGCAGGAGATGTGAGTCCGATCGATCCCTGGGTTGGGAAGATCCCCTGAAGAAGGAAATGGCAACCCAGTCCAGTATTCTTGCCTGGGAAATTCCATGGACAGAGGAGCCTGGCAGGCTACAGTCCATGGGGTCACAAAAGAGTGGGACATGACTTAGAGACTAAAAAATAGCAACAAGAATAAAGCACTATATAGATATAAGATACTTATTATTATCATAAGTAATAATTACAAACTTACTGGAGAAATTGAGTGCCATAGTCCCTTGTGTTCTAAGTTATATGAGAGTTAATATATGTTCTTTGGAGACTGTGCTTGAAAATACACCAAAGAAATTATTCAGTCATAAAGAGTTGTCTGTGGCATTGTGGATGCAGCTGATCTAATGGACAAGGAGCCCAGGACATGTAAATGAACTTGACTGGCAACATCGAGCAAAGGGGTCTAATGCTAGGACATCAGAGCTGGACAGAAGTAGAAAAGACCCCAGGAGATCATTTCATCCAAGCCGCTACCTCTGGTCAGGTCAATTCTTGAAACATTCAAGGTAGAAAGACCTATTTTATTTTTAAATACCCCCAAAAGGGAGTTCTCAGAGTCTCTAACTTAATCTTCTTAGTGAAGTTCTTCCTGACCTCTGACTGCACCCATTATTGTTACAACTCAAGCACATTTCTGTAGACTAGGTACTTTGAAGGTACAGAGGACAGTATATCTGCATCCTGATGGAATCTAACTCTGGGCACATCACTTCCAAAGCCACCCATCTCAGATGTTCTCTGAGTGTCATGGCTGGCTGAGGCTGCCATGTGTGGACATGGAGTCAGTTATCACCATGCAGTTATGGCTGGGTTTCACCAGGAGGACATGTGTTTTCAACAAACAATAATCTTAGCTCCTATTCATAGGTCATTAAGGTTTATAAGACTCTCAACTATTAGTGCCTTTGGCCCTCACAGCAAACTCAACTGTCACTGTCTCCACTTTGAATATAAAGAAATTGATGCTTGAAGAGTTTGAATCAAATCTGTGTGTTTGGGGACTTCCCTGGTGGTCCAGTAGTTAAGAATCCACCTTGCAATTTAGGGATGTGGGTTCCATCCCTGGTCAAGGAACTAAGATCCCATGTGCCGTGGAACAACTAAGCCCTCAGTGAGCCCCAGCACTCTAGAGCCTGCGAGACACAACTAAGACTTAACGCAGCCAAATCAATCAATAAAATCTTAAAAAAAGAAAAAATCTCTGTGTTCATCCAGTAACAAGGATGAGAAGGCAGGACTCAGACACAGAACTTTTGCCTCCAAGTGCAGAACACTAATCAGGGCTTTCTGGATAATTTCCTCATGTCCCCAGTAATTCCGTAAACAAACTGGGATAACCAGTGCTCTAGGCAAGAGAGGGAGTAAAACTGGAATCACCTATGACTTCTAATTTGAACCCAGGCAATTAATGCTCATTCTTATAGAGATAAGTCCCTTCTGGGAATTACACGCACCTACATAACAATAGAATGACCTGGGAACAATGCTTTCCAACCACTGTCTTGGGAGTCAATGTGAATAGTGCTGCATGACCTTGGGCACATTATTTCGTGTCTCCAGAAGGTGTCCTGTATCCGTAGACAGGGAATTGCAGTACTCCCTACTTCAGATGATTGTGTGGACATTAAATAATATATGGAAAGCGTTTGGCTCAGATGGGAATATGTTCAATGGGTAGTATGTATTATCTTAATTATTATTGTGTTGAGACATTTTGTTTCACTCTCAAAATGTCCTGGAAGTCACATTGCTTCCTCGTGTGAATCTTTGACAGGGAGAGTTCAGGGAATCATAGAGGGAAGAGTGGTGGGAGTACTGGTATCTATACATTCTCCACGTGTGTGTGAACACGTGTGTGTGAACACGTGTGCGTGAACATGTGTGCGTCCTGTGTAGTGTATCTGGTATACTAGGCCTGAGAGCCACCAATTAAACCAGAAAAATTTCCAAGAAGAGAAGGTAGATGTCACAGATCATTTTCTAAAACTCAAGCATTTTGTTCATGTCAAAGCCCTTCAAACTCTGATTCAGAGCCCATGTGATTTTTTCTAAACTCTAATATGTATATATGTATATAATAACAAGCATTTACTCGTTATTTGGGCTTCCCTTGTGGCTCAGCTGGTAAAGAATCAATCCCAGACCAGGGATTGAACCTGTGAACCTTGCACTGGCAGGCAGATTCTTAACCACTGGACCTTCAGGGAAGTCCCTAACGATTCTCAATTTTTGATGATCCAGTTTCCCAGCCCACTTCAGATTAGAAGCTGTGGGCTAGAAGTTGGGGGAAGGGTGGCATTGGTGGCAATAAGATGGAAAAGCTGATTTTGAGATAATAATTGATAGTGAAAAATTCTGAAAGAGATGGGAATACCAGACCACCTGACCTGCCTCTTGAGAAACCTGTATGCAGATCAGGAAGCAACAGTTAGAACTGGACATGGAACAACAGACTGGTTCCAAATAGGAAAAGGAGTACGTCAAGGCTGTATATTGTCACCCTGCTTATTTAACTTATATGCAGAGTAGTACATCATGAGAAACGCTGGGCTGGAGGAAGCACAAGCTGGAATCAAGATTGCCAGGAGAAATATCAATAACCTCAGATATACAGATGACACCACCCTTACAGCAGAAAGTGAAGACAAACTAAAGAGCCTTTTGATGAAAGTGAAAGAGGAGAGTGAAAAAGTTGGCTTAAAGCTCAACATTCAGACAACTAAGATCATGGCATCTGGTCCCATCACTTCATGGCAGATAGATGGGGAAACAGTGGAAACAGTGGCTGACTTTATTTTTCTGGGCTCCAAAATCACTGCAGGTGGTGACTGCAGCCATGAAATTAAAAGACACTTACTCCTTGGAAGGAAATTTATGACCAACCTAGACAGCATATTAAAAAGTAGAGACATTACTTTACCAACAAAGGTCCAGCTATGGTTTTTCCAGTGGTCATGTATGGATGTGAGAGTTGGACTATAAAGAAAGCTGAGCACCGAAGAATTGATGCTTTTGAACTGTGGTGTTGGAGAAGACTCTTGAGAGTCCCTTGGACTGCAAGGAGATCCAACCAGTCCTTCCTAAAGGAGATCGGTCCTGGGTGTTCATTGGAAGGACTGATGTTGAATCTGAAACTCCAATACTTTGGCCACCTGGTGCAAAGAGCTGACTCATTTGAAAGACCCTGATGCTGGGAAAGATTGAGGGCAGGAGGAGAAGGGGACGACAAAAGATGAGATGGCTGGATGGCATCACCGACTTGATGGACATGGGTTTGGGTGGACTCCGGGAGTTGGTGATGGACAGGGAGGCCTGGTGTGCTGCGGTTCATGGGATAGCAAAGAGCCGGACATGACTGAGCAACTGAACTGAACTGAACTGAATTGATAGTGACAGGATGAAAAAAGCTGATTTTGAGATAACCAATAGAAAGACTATAAAATGCAGTCATGAGAACTCAAAGAACACACTGGTTCAAGACTGTTTAATGTAGTGGAAACAAGCCCTACACATTTCAGCACATCTTGAGTGCATAACTCCTGTCTAGCCAGTAACAGGTTCACGCTGATGACTAGGCCATCATGAAGATGTTCCTCTGAAAATGAAGGAACTATATATATATATATTTTAGCTTGTCAACATGTCTTTTTCAAATTGAGCTATAATTGACTTATAACATTATATTAGTTTCAGGTATACAGCATGACTCGATATATGTATGTAGTGTGAAATGATCACCTCTGGAAGTCTAGCTAACATCCATCACCATATAGTGAGGAATTCTTTTTCTTACTATGACAACTTTTAAGATCTGTTCTTTCAGCAACTTTCAAACCTACAATACAACATTATTAACTATAATCACCAAACTGTACATTATATCCCCAGGACTTATTTACAGTTGACCCTTGAACAATGCAGGAGTTAGGGATGCCAACCTTCTGTGTAGTTAAAAATTCACATAATTTTACAGTCTAGCCTCCGTATCTGTGAGTCTGCATCCATGGCTTTAAGCAACTGTGGATTGTTTGTGTGCTCAGTCATGTCCAACCCTTGCAATCTCATGGACTGTAGCCCACCAGGGTCCTCTGCCCATGGAATGTTCCACATAAGAATACTGGAGTGGATTTCCATTTCCTACTCCCGGGGAATCTTCCTGACACGGGGATCAAACCTGCATCTCTTGCATCTCCCTCATTGGCAGATAAATTCTTTACCACTGAGCCACCTGGGACCCTTGTGGATTGTTTAGTGATGTAGTACTCAGTATTGGATCCAAGGAGACTGCAAGGAGATCCAACTAGCCCATCCTAAAGGAAATCAATCCTGAATATTCATTGGAAGGGCTGATGCTGAAGCTGAAACTCCAATACTTTGGCCGCCTGATGCGAAGAACTGACTCATTGGAAAAGACCCTGATGCTGAGAAAGATTGAAGACAGGAGAAGGGGACGACAGGGGATGAGATGTTTGGATGGCATCACCAATTCTATGGACATGAGTTTGAGTAAGCTCCAGGAGTTGGTGATGGACAGGGAGGCCTGGCGTGCTGCAGTCCATGGGGTTGTAAAGAGTCAGACACAATTGAGAGACTGAACTGAACTGATTCCATATTGGAAAAAAAAAATCCATGTATAAGTGAATAAGAAGTTCAAACTCCTATTGTTTGAGGGTTAGTGGTATTTTATAACTGGCAATTTGTACCTTTTAACCACATTTATCCATTTTACTCTCCCCTCCCCATCTCTGTATCTATGAGTTAGATGTTGTTCTTTGGATTCCACATGTAAGTGAGCCCAAACAGTATTTGTCTTTCTTTGTCTGACTTATTTTGCTAGCACAATACCCTTTAGGTTCATCTGTGTTGTCCCAGATAGCAAGATTTCCTTCTTTTTATGACTGGATTATCTCTCTCTGTCTCTCATTCTATTTCTGCTTTGCAAATAAGTTCATCTGTATAATTTTTCTAGATTCCACATGTAAGGAATATTATGCTGTATTTATTTTTCTCTTTCTGATTTACTTCACTCTGTATGGAAATCTCTAGGTCCATCCATGTCTCTGAAAACACACTCTTCCATTTCTTTTTTATGACTGAGCAATATTCCATTGTATAGGAAGCCATGTTCTTTATCCATTCCTCTGTCAATGGACATTTAGGTTTCTTCCCTGTCCTGACTACTGTTTTCTTTGTAAAAGTATTAGAAAGTACACTTAATCAAAAATAACTTATTAATAAAATCAGAGATAGCATCTTAGTGTATTCAACTTTACATAGGTTTGTTTTACAAAAACAAGCCTGTATATGGATTTTTCACTTAAACTATTGAGAACAGATTTTCATGTAATATCTACCCACGTGTGTGCTAAGTCGTTTCAGTCGTGTCTGACTCTTTGTGACCCTATGGACTGTAGCCTGCCAGGCTCCTCTGTCCACAGGATTCTCTAGGCAAGAATACTAGAGTGGTTTGCCATGCCCTTCTCTAGGGGATCTTCCTGACCCAGGGAATATCTACTCACTACAACATAATTTTAAATGGCTGAGTAGAACTCCAATACATGCCTGTATCATGATGTATTTAACAATCCCTTATTGTTGAAAATTTTTCAGCCTAAAAATTAGGGGGTAGGGCTATTGTAGGTAATGTAGCAATGAATATATTTGTAGGTAAGTTTTTGTGAATGTTCCTGACTAGTTCTTAGACTAAATTATTGCCAAATTACCTTTCAGAAAAGTTGTTCCAAATAGTGAAGCACTTTGGAAGGCCTTTTATGAAAAGCAGTTGAAAAGAGAGTTAAAGAGGGGGTGAGAGGGAGCTGCACAAACGGGTCTGCTCCAGTTAACTGGGAATGTCCTTTTATTGAGGAGTATCTCATTTCCAAATGAAATCATATACCTAAGGTCTTGTTTTCTAAGGCTTCAAAGAGCTTTTTTCTTTTTTTGGTGTATTCTGTTTTTCTGCCTGCTCCAAACTCAATGTGCAGGAATTATGAGTAGTGGATCAGAATTAAAAGCCTGGATCAGTGTTCTGTTTCTGCTGCGTGGTGTGTGGTATTAGGAAAATATCAAGAGTCCTCTGAGCTTCACTTTCCCCCTCAGTAAAATGGGAATAATAGTATTTCGCCTGTGGACTTCCTTGTGGTCCCAGTGTACAGGGCCTGGGCTTAATCCTTGGTTAGGGAACTAGATCTCACACGCTGCAAGAGTTCACATGCCACATCTAAAGATCCCATGTGTTGCAACTAAGACCTGGCACAGCCAAATAAATAAATATAAAAAAATGGTATCTCCGGTTACTGCCTCATCGGGCCTTCTGAGGTTTAAAACCTCAAAATAAGGATGATGTACATGCATTCTCTTTTCAAAACAATGAAAACCTTTATGCATGTAAGCTATGATGGATATGATTTAGTATATATTTAATGTCCTACACACCCTGTACCTCTGATCAAGGAAGAAGACCCCCCACCAACCTGACAAAGAGGCATGGGTTCTAATCCTAGATCTGACACCAAATGGCCCTGAAGTTTTAAGGAAGTCACTTTCTCTTTCTGGAACTATTTCCCTACTTGTGAAATGAAGGGGTTATATTATATGACCAGCAAGATTTTGATCTGATCTTTATTAGCGACTCTGATTCAGAACAGGAATTATTAGTCCTATAAAGGAAACAAGATCCAGACAGATTAAACCTGTTACCAATGGTTGCATAGTTTATATTTTCATCTGCTCCTTTCTGCAAGGCTCGTAGCAAGGGATAAAATGTGGGTGATTTTTCCCAGGAAAAATTTGGAATATGGTTTTTCTAGCCCCTTTCCCTAAAGAATTCCTTTCTCATTGTCTTTTTCTCTTTTAGCCTCTTGGATTGCTCCATTATTGTTTGGCAAGGTGATTCAGGTATAAAGGGTTTAAAAAACATAGTTGATGTCACAGGGACCCAGGATAAAGCTGAGTTCTTTACTACATAATGAGATCTTTGAAACCAGGGATATATTACAAATTTTCATATCCCCAGCATCTAACATAATGTTTGGCACATAATTGGTGGTTAATGACAATTGTTATGAAAGGTAGGGCAGTGAGCAGACAGGGATCCAGGCAGTGTATAAGGTATCTGTCTTATAGTCAATTCTTGGTCTCAGACAACTAGCTCAGTAGGAGTCTTCTTTTTTAATATTAAAAAAATTTTTTTTAATTTCTTTTACTTTTTTGGCTGTGCTGAGTCTCTGTGGCTGTGTGTGGACTTCTCATTGCAGTGGCTTCTCTTGCTGTGGAGTACGGGCTCTAGAGCTTGTGGGCTCAGCAGTTGCAGTGCATGGGCTTAGCTGTCCTGTGATATGTGGGATCTTCTCGGGCCAGGGGTCGAACCTGTGTCCCCTGCATTGACAGGCAGATTCTTAACCACTGGACCACCAGGGAAGACTCACAGTAGGAGTCTTAGGAAGTACTTAGAAGGTATAAGGAACTTAGGAAGAAGCTAGCGGAGACAGAAGATGGGGTTGAAATCCTGGCTCTGACACTAGCTGAGAGCAC
The DNA here is from genome assembly GCA_024291935.2 of Okapia johnstoni. NCBI lineage: Eukaryota > Metazoa > Chordata > Mammalia > Artiodactyla > Giraffidae > Okapia > Okapia johnstoni. The sequence continues at coordinate 7,038,104 of CM044325.1, read as the reverse complement.
TGAAGCTCAGTTTCCTCATATGTAAAAATAAAATAGAGGTAGTGTTGCCTCACTGTCATGGTAATATATAGCACCGGGATATAGTGAAGGCTCATTACAGGAAAGTTCCTCTTCAGGAAAGAAGTGTTATGAGATACTTTGGGGCAAGCCATGAGCAGCAAGGGAGATCTTTGGAAAACTTTGTTCTTGGTCATCTTTTAGCCGATGCCACCAGAAAAATGGTCTTTTCTCCTCATTGCTGTATCCACCAGTGGAATGTGTGAGTGAACACACTGAGGTGTTCACCCACTCTTGGTCTCTCATGGACAAAGTGATACCTGGAGAATATATAAGGTCTTCTAGAGGAACATGATGTTTTTCTTCCTGTGGGCATACTTTTAGCACAAGTGGCTGCTTGGCAGACAATTGAGCATATTTTCTTGGAAATTCATTAGGGAAGTCGAGTGTTCCAAGAGTTTTAAATTTGTTCCTTCCTCAAACCCAGTATATTCGATTTTCTATTATCGGCATGCTGACTGCCTATTTGATCTGTAGTCGATCCGACCATGATTCCAGCCTATCTTCTTCCTGACACATAAAATAACTTTAACAAAAACCTTCAATGCTGTACCTTTAATTGAATTTCTCCGGCAACATAGTTATTTTAATATCATTTTTTAAAAGAGCAACAACAAAGAAAACAGTGCCATAAAGGTAATCTAGTTTAAAAATATATGTAGATGGGATTCCAAATATTATGTGTTATTCTGTGCTTCTGAATTACTCATCCCATAGGGGAAATCGCAATGTTTCTGTTTAGTCTCTAAGTTGTGTCTGACTCTTTTGCAACCTCACGGACTGTAGCCTGCCAGGCTCCTCTGTCCGTGGGATTTCCCAGGCAAGAATACTGGAGTTGCCATGCCTTTCTCCAGGGGATCTTCCCGACCCAGAAATAGAACCCGAGTCTCCTGCACTGCAGGCGGATTCTTCACTGCTGAGCCACTGGCAAATCTGATTACCCCAGTGGCAAATATTACCCATCCTGCCAGATTCAGCTCAAATGACACTTCTTTAATAAAGACTTTTCTTCTCCCAACTCTAGAATGGTCAATAAGTTCTTGTTTGGAGCCAGTTTTATGGCAATTCTGAGACATTAATTTGTGTAGTATGGGAATAAGATGTTATAATTACGAATTTATTATATAAAATTTATGTTTGAGTTGTGTGCGTGCTCAGTCGTGTCTGACTCTTTGTGACCCCATGGACTGTATCCCACCAGGCTCATCTGTCCGTGGGATTTCCCAAGCAAGAATACTGGAGTGGGTTGCCATTTCCTACTCCAAATGATCTTCCTGACCCAGGGATCAAATACTTGTCTCTTGCACCTCCTGCATTGGCAGGCTGATTCTTTACCACTGCACCACTTGGGAAGCCCTTATGTTTGAGTTATCAGTGGTTTATTTTGTTCTGTTTAATCCTTCAGAACTGCAGATTCCCACATTGGCTATGGAGCCTCACTGCTTCTGGCCTAGGAAGGATATAAATTCCTCAGTGATCAAAATAGCTCTGGTCAGGAGTAGGTGACAGCTGGGCTGCAGTCATCACTGGTCTTTGTCACCAACGGATTCTTCTAAATATTTAATAAATATGACTATCAAAAAATACTTTATTTGAGGTAACTGGTAAAAATAATAGTTAATATTTGAAGTTCCTCTCATATACCAACTACTCTTGTATATTGTTTCAAATTCTGACAACAACCATGAAGTGAATTTTCAACATTTTAGGGATGAGAAACTAAGATTTAAAGAAGCTAGGTTACTTCCTCAAAGTCACCTAGGATATACTGACTCTTAGTTAACTGTATGGCATCACTTAGTCTGGCTTGGGCTCATAGTAGGTTCGTAGTAAATAGTGATTATTATTATTATTATTATCATCAGTATATTTTAAAGGAATGAGCATAGGTCTTCTGGAGAATTCCAAATCTCATGTTCTTTCCACTGTGCTGGGGCACTGCTATTGTTTTTTCTTTGTCTGACTTCTTTCTGGTTGAAAATAATGACAGAAAAAGATGGCTATTTTCTTGGTATCGAATGATATAATTCATAGGAAATGTACTTTGAAAACTGGAAATTTTAGGTATTAAAATTATAGTTCTATCAATTATTAAAATAGTATAATATTCAAATTTTAATGATTATTATTCATATACTTCCATCATGATTAGATTGTGAGTCCTGCTGCATATAAATCTTGTCTTACTCTTTGTGTCCACAGAGCAATTAGTTATGTGAGGCTTAATAAATGTATTGTGCATAATGCATTTGCATTTACTTGCTCGAAGAGACAGATTGGGATTTGTGGACAAGTCTGGGTTTGGTCTAGGCTGATGGAGAGGTAAGCTGATCCAGTGGCCACTCTAGCAAGATATACAGTATGATAGAGTGGAGCTCATTCATTTATTCTCAAAGGTATGTTAAGTTTCTAATCCATGCCAGACACCACTCCAGACAAAGGGACAGCTGTGAACGAGAGTGAGAGTCAGGCAAAGGAAGCAGATAACACATAAGTAGGAAAATTACCCATTGCATTAAGGAGTGAAGAAAATAAAAACAGCTCAAGTGAAAGAGAGTTTTTAAAAAGTAAGGCAGAAGATATATCTGCTTTAGATTGGGTGGTAGAAAGAGGCCTTGCTGGGACCCGGATGAAGAGGAAAGATCAGCCATGTCCAGATCTGAGAGGAGACGGTCCCAGTAAAAGCCAAGGCTATGAGGCGGAGACCCTATTGGAATACTTGCAGGAGAGTAAGCCCAGTGTCGCTGGAGTGTGGTGAACAAGATGAGACAAGCGCTAAAATGTGAGGTCCGAAAAGTAGTCAGGAGCCACATCGTTTAGGCCTTCTTGTGTGTGTGCTCAGCCGCTCAGCCGTGTCTGACTCTTTTTGACCCCATGGATTGTAGCCTACTAGGCTTCTCTTGAGAGTCCCTTGGACTGCAAGGAGATCCAAACAGTCCATCCTAAAGGAGATCTGTCCTGGGTGTTCATTGGAGGGACTGATGTTGAAGCTGAAGCTCCAATACTTTGGCCACCTGATGCGAAGAGTTGACTCATTGGAAAAGACCCTAATGCTGGGTAGGATTGGGGGCAGGAGGAGAAGGGGATGACAGAGGATGCGATGGTTGGATGGCATCACCGACTCGATGGACATGGGTTTGGGTGGACTCCGGGAGTTGGTGATGGACAGGGAGGTCTGGCGTGCTGCGGTTCATGGGGTCTCAAAGAGTCGAACATGACTGAGTGACTGAACTGAACTGAGGCTTCTCTGTCCATGGAATTTTCCAGACAAGAATACTGGAGTGGGTTGCCATTTCCTACTCCAGGGGATCTTTCTGACCCAGGGATCAAACCCACCTCTCTTGCATCTCCTGCATTGGCAGGTGGCTTCTTTCCCACTGCACCACCTGGGAAGCACTTAGGCCTTATTAGCCCCGGTTCAAGATTTGGGGTTTAATTCCAAGATCAGTGAGAAAGACATTGGAGGGACTGAAGCAGAAGAATGACATGCTCTGACTTATTCTTAAAATATCTCTTTGGTAACATATTCACAGGCTTAAAGAATGAACTTACGGTTGCCAGGGGGCAAGGATGGAGGGGGAAGGATAGATAGGGAGTTTTGGACCTACATGTACATACTATTATATTTAAAATGAATAATCAACAAGGACCAACTATATAGCAGAGGAAACTCTGTGTTACGTGGCAGCTTGGATGGGAGGGGAGTCTGAAGGAGAATGGGTACGTGTATATGTGTGGCTGAGTCCCTTTGCTGTCCACCTAAAACTATCACAATATTGTTAATCAGCTATACTCCAATATCAAATAACACGTTTAAAAAATTAATTTGGCTACTGGTAAATGGATTGAAGAAAGGCAAAATGTAAACAGGAAGACCAGTCAAAAGGCTGTGCTGTGCTTAGTTGCTCAGTCATGTCCTACTCTTTGTGACCCCATGGACTGTAGCCCACCAGGCTCCTCTGTCCATGGGGATTCTCCAGGTAAGAATACTGGAGTGGGTATCCTATCCCTTCTCCAGGGGAACTTCCCAACCCAGGAATCGAACTGGAGTCTCCTGCATGGCAGGTAGATTCTTTACCAGCTGAGCTACCCAGGAAGCCCAATTAAAAGGATATTGCAGGGGAATTCCCTGACAGTTGAGTGCTTAGGACTCCGAGCTCTCACTGTGAAGGGCCTGGGGTTCAATCCCTGGTGAGGGAACTAAGATACCACAAATCACACAGCCAAAAAAGAAAATAAAAAAGCTATTGCAGGTGAGAGATAACAATGGGAGATGGTGAGAAGCGGATGCTTTGTGGAGTTTAGGCTCTCGGTGCTCCCAGGAACCTGGAATGTAACATATCCCTGCTACCTTCATTTTCTCTGGGGCTGGAAACTTAATGAACAAATTTTTGCCTATTCGGGACCAAAATTGGAATCTGAGAGTTGGAAATGATTAACTTTCCCATTTTACAGATGAAGATGTAGAGGCAAAGATGAGGTACAGTGACTGGTCAAAGTCACACAGTCTCTCACTGGTAAATCCATCAATAGGCCACTTCTCTCCCAGAGTTCCTTCCTTGGCAGAAAGCCGCTCCTCCATAGCAGGATTCACTGCCTTTGTTTTGACATAAAGCCTAAAAGGTCGGGTCCAGAATATTAGGGGGATTTCCTGTGAGCTGTCTAAATGGCTGTGTGGTTTGGTAACTGGTGACACTGTCAAAAATATGAGCGGGCCCGATCCTTGCTTCTAGTACAGATGTCATCCACGAATAAGAACAGTTTTGCTTTTTTTTTTTTTTCCCCTAAACACTATGGATTTTGTCTCTTTTTTATTTTTATTTTTCTTTGTTGCCCTGACTAGGACATTCAGTACAATGTCGAGAAACAGTGAAAGCACACAGTCTCGCCTTGTTCCTAAACTCAATGCAGTGGGGGAGGTTAGTTGTAGGTTATTCATAGTTGCCTTGTATCAGGTTAAAGAAGTTCTCTTCATTCCTAGCTCACTAAAATTGATGGTTTCTTATTTTCTTTTTCCTGAATGGTCATTTGAAGTTCTTTTTCTACATATGTTGACATGATTGTGTCACTGTTTTTTATTTTGTAAATGTGATAAATTACATTGAATTTTAATATTAAACCAATATTACACTCCTGGAATAAACTCTCCCTGATCATGATATATTATCATTTTTATGTATTATTGGATTTGGTTTGCTAATATTCTTTTTTTAAAAAAAAATTTATTTATTTATTTGGCTGTACCAGGTCTTTTTTTTTTTTTAATAAATTTATTTATTTTAGTTGGGGGCTAATTACTTTACAATATTGTAGTGGTTTTTGCCATACATTGACATGAATCAGCCATGGGTTTACATGTGTTCCCCCTTCTGATCCCCCCTCCCACCTCCCTCCCCATCCCATCCCTCTGGGTCATCCCATTGCCCCAGCCCTGAGCATTTGTCTCATGCATCAAACATGGAATGGTGTTCTGTTTCACATATGATAATATACATGTTTCAATGCTATTGTCTCAGAACGTCCCACCCTCACCTTCTCCCTCAGAGTCCTTAAGACTGTTCTATGCATCTGTGTCTCTTATTCTGTCTCACATATAGGGTTATCATTACCATCTTTCAAATTCCATATACATGCATTAGTATACTGTATTGGTGTTTTTCTTTCTGGCTTACTTCACTCTGTATAATGGGCTCCAGTTTCATCCATCTCAATAGAACTGATTCAAATGTATTTTTTTTAATGGCTGAGTAATATTCCATTGTGTATATATACCACAGCTTCCTTATCCATTCGTCTGCCGATGGGCATCTAGGTTGCTTCCATGTCCTGGCTATTGTAAACAGTGCTGCGATGAACATTGGGGTACACGCGTCTGTTTCAATTCTGGTTTCCTCGGTGTGTATGCCCAGCGGTGGGATTTCTGGGTCATATGTCAGTTCTATTCCCAGTTTTTTAAGGAATCTCCACACTGTTCTCCATAGTGGCTGTACTAGTTTGCATTCCCACCAACAGTATAAGAGGGTTCGCTTTTCTCCACACCCTCTCCAGCATTTATTGCTTGTAGACTTTTGGATAGCAGCCATTCTGACTGGTGTGAAATGTGTACCAGGTCTTAGTTGCAGCATGTGGAATCTTTAGTTGTGGCATGTGGGATCCAGTTCCATGATCGAGGATTGAACCCAGGCCCCCACGTTGGGAGTGTGGAGTCTTAGCCACTGGACCACCAGGGAAGTCACTGGTTTGCTAATATTCTGTTAAATATTTTTGTCTGTGGTCTCGAGAGATATTAAATATACCTTTCTTTTTCTATAATGGCCTTGGCTATTATAGGGGCATTATAATGCCTCATAAAGTAAATTTGGATATATTTTCTCCTCTATTTTCTCAAAAAATTTATACAAAATTGGTATTGTTTCTTTTTCATATTTGGGTAAAATTTACCAGTGAAACCATCTCATACTGGAATTTCTTTTACAGAAGATTTTTAATTCCTTCCCCGTAAATAAAGATATAGGATTATTTGGGTTTTCTATTTCTTCTTATATCAGTATCTAGGACACAAATTCTGTTTCAACTAAATTCTCAAATTTATTGACACAAAGGTCTTCATAATAACCTTTTATTATCCTTTTAAAGTTTGAAAGATTTGTGGTGACACCCCTTTTTATTCTTTATACTGTTAATTTGTATTTTCTCTCTTTTTCTTTATCGATCTACCTAGAAATAGGTTACTTTTATTGATCTTTCTCAAAGAATCAGTATTTGATATGGAGATTGTTTTCCTATTTTACTGATTTATGTTCTTTATTGTTATTTTTTATTACTACGTATCTTGGCTTTATTTCCTCTTTTTCTAGATTCCTGCATTGTTTATTAAAAATCTGCCCTCTTCTAAGTTAAGTATGTAATACCCTGAGCACTATGTTGGCTGCATCGTACAATTTTTCTGATGTGATTTTTTAAAAGTATTATTTATTTCAAATTCAATTTGGGGATAGTTTACATCTCTTTTTAAAAATTGTTATGTATTTATTTACTTTCGGTTCTCTTGAGTGTTCTTTGCTGTGAGGGCTTTTTTCTAATTGTGGGAAGTGGGGGCTACTCTCTAGCTGCAGTGAGAAGTCTTCTCACTGCAGTGGTTTCTTTTGTTGCGGAGCATGGACTCTAGGGTGCTCAGGCTTCAGTAGGTGTGGTGCAGAGGCTCAGTAGTTGTGGCTCCTGGGCTCTAGAGCACAGGCTCTGTAGTTGTGGCCGAGGGCTTAGATGCTCTGCAGCATGTGGGATCTTCCTGGCCCAGGGATCAAACCGATGTCTCCTGTATTGGCAGATAGATTCCCTACTGCTGAGTCTCCAGGGAAGTTCTACATCTCTTTCTGTTAATGATTTATAATTCAATTCTTTTGTGATCAAATAACATGCCATATAGCTTCAATCCTTTGAAAGTTACTGAAAATGGTTTTATGATCCTACCACTGCACTGTGCTTAGTTGCTCAGTTGTGTCCAACTCTTTGTGACCTCATGGACTGTAGCCAGCCAGGCTTCTCTGTCCATGGGATTCTCCAGCCAAGAATAGTGGAGTTGGTTGCCATGCCCTCCTCCAGGGGATCTTTCCAACCCAGGGTTCAAACCCAGGTCCTCCACATTGCAGGAGGATTCTTCACTGTCTGAGCCATCAGGGAAGTCCTTTATGACCCTATATATGTTTTACCTCGGTGAGCATTTCCTGTGTACTTGGAAAAAAAAGTGTATTCTGCAATTGTTGGGTATAATTTTCAATGTGTTAATTAAGTTGGTGATAGTACTGTTTCAAATCTTATATTCTTACTAATATTTTTGTCTGTTTGTTTTATCAGTTACTGAGACAGAAGAGTTAACATCCAACCATAATTGTGGATTTATGTCTCCCCTTAGTTCTATTTTGCTTTCTTATGATTAGTATTTATGCATTATATCTATTGCCATTTAAAATTTTTAACTCATCTGTTTATGTTTAAAGTACATCTCTTCAGCATAAAGTTAGGTCTTGTTTTCTTATGCAATTTGATAAGTGCCTTTAATTAGAGTGTTTAATAAATTTACATTTAACACAATTGTTATTATAGTTGGATTTATGGCTCAGCAGGTGAAGGGTCTGCTAGCAATGCAGGAGACACAGGAGACCTGGGTTTGATCCCTGGGTTGGGAAGATCCCCTGGGGGAGGAAACGGCAAGCCACTCCAGCATTCTTGCTTGGAAAATACCATGGACTAAGGAGCCCAGCAGGCTACAGTCCATGGGGTCAAAAAGAGTCGGACACAGCTGAGCACATGGCACATAATTCTACAATGTTATTTTTTATTTGTCCCACCTGTCTTTGTTCCCTTTTTTCTCCTTCTTTTGTAATAATTTAGTATTATGTAGCACTGTTTTGGCAGAGAAGGCAATGGCACCCCACTCCAGTACTCTTACCTGGAAAATCCCAGGGATGGAGGAGCTTGGTAGGCTACAGTCCATGGGGTTGCTAAGAGTCGGACACGACTGAGCAGCTTCACTTTCACTTTTCACTTTCATACATTGGAGAAGGAAATGGCAACCCACTCCAGTGTTCTTGCCTGGAGAGTCCCAGGGACGGGGGAGCCTGGTGGGCTGCCATTTATGGGGTCGCACAGAGTCGGACACGACTGAAGTGACAGCAGCAGCAGCAGCAGCACTGTTTTATCTCCTCTGTTAGCCCTTCACTATATCTATTTGGTTTTTTTTCTGGTTGATCTAGGAAGTATTATTTACATTCTTAACTTGTCATAACCTTCCATGAATTAATATGATGCCACTTTGTATATAATACAAGAATCTTGCAATCTGGTATTTTCATATATTTTACTTCTACATATATTATAAACCGTACTTTTACACAATTACTTCTCAGGCAATTATACAATTAGGAAATAAAAATAATTATATTTACTCACATATATAATGATGCTCTTCACTCCTTTGTCTGTGCAATTCTTCAGCTCAAAGAACTTCCTTTAATATTTTTTATGGTGCATGTCTACCAGCAGTGACATCTCAATTTTTATCTTAAAAAATGCTTTATTTTTACCTTCACTTTTTAAAGGAGATAGAATTCCTGATTGCCAAATTTTTCTTCCAGCATTTTAAAGATATTCTTCCATTGCCTTCTGGCTTTCATTGTTTCTGATGAGAAGTCAGTACTTAAAATTTTATTTCTCTGTATATGATTGCCTGGCTATTTAATTTTTTTCCATTTTTTTTTTGTCTCAGCGATATAACTAGAATATGCCTAGGTGTAGATTTGCTCTTCTTTTTTCTTCTTGAGATTAATTGCATTTCTAGGATCTATGGGTTAATGTTTTTCATCAAAGAAGGGGGAAAAGTTGATCATTGGGTCTTCAAATAATTTCTGTGACTCAATCTCAATTTCATTTCCTTCTAGGGCTCCAGTTACACCTATACTAGACTATTTTATATTGTCCCTCATATCCCTGGGATCTGTTCATTTTTTTTCAATCTTTTCACTTTCTGTGCTTCAAGCTGTTTGATCTCTTCTTCGGCAATGTCCAATCTGCTGTTTAGGCCATTTGGTAAAATTTTAATTTCAGATATAATAATTTTTACATGTAGAATTTCCATTTGGTTCTTTTCATAGTTTGTATTTATATATGGAGATTTCTTCTGTTTACCTGTTATGTCGAGTTTTCACCTAAGGTTCTTACTATGTTTTGAATCTACTAATTCCATTATCTGTGTTATCTCTGGGTCTGTTTCTTTTGACTATTTTTTCACCTTAGTTCTAGGTCACAGTTTTCTGTTTCTTTACTTAGCTAGTGATTTTTTTTTTTAGTGATTTTTTTTCATAGTATACTGGAAATAGTGAATTTTACAATGTTGTAAGTGGTTTATTTTATTTTTTTGATGAGTGTTGACTTTTGTTCTGTCAGGTAGTTAATTTAGTCACAGATTAGCTTGATCCTTTTGAGACTTGCTTTAATGTTTTTAGAGACGGTATAGAGTAACTCTTATTCTGTAGCTAGAATGGACCTACTCCTAAGTCTTTGCCCTTCTAAGATCTCCAAGCAATGCCCAGTATGTATAGTGAAGTCATCCTATTCTGATTTGTCAGACCTCCAATGTCTCCAAGCCCTATGCAATATCTGGAATCTTTGCACAGCTCACAGTTTCTTAATCATTATTCTCTGCCATGGCTTGCAGAGTCTTTTCTATGCATACATAATTTAGTCTCCAGTGAAAGATTCAAGGAGACTTTTATGCAGAGTTATCAGATTCTTGCTCTATACACAGCCCCCTTCTCTCTGGTATACAACACACAAATTTCAGCCGCCTAAGCAAACCTGAAGTATCCCATCAGATTAGTGAGGTCAGTGCTTTGATTAAGTTAACACTTCCTGCACCACATCCAGAAGGTTCTTTCTAGGAAGGAAGCTGAAGGTGATTATGCAACTGACATCATGTGTTTTCCTTTTCTCAATGATCACATTCGTTTTCTGATTATTGTCTAGAGTGTGAACACTTGTATTTCAGTTTTATATTTTTTTATAGCAGAACTAGTCTAGTACAAATTCACCCATAATGACTGAAAATGGAAGTCTCTATACAACGGAGTGGTTCACGCTCAATTGTTCTTACCCCTCCATCTTATATGACTCTAATTTTGTTTGTTTGTTTAGCAGAAGTATAATGGATTTACAATATTTTGTTCTTTTCAGGTGTATAGCAGTGATTTGGTTATATTTTTTTTCAGATTCCTTTCTATTATAGGTTATTACAAAATATTAAATATAATTCTCATGCTAAATAGTAAATCCCTGTTGTTTATGTCTTTTATAGATAGTGGTGTGTATCTGTTAATCCCACACTCCTAACCTATCCCTGCCCCACCTTTGCCCTTTGGTAACTGTAAGTTCGTTTTCTATGTTTGGAGTCTATTTCTGTTTTGTAAGTAAACTCACTTGTATTATTTTTTAGATTCCACATATAAGTGATATCATATAATATTTCTCATTCTCACTCTGATTTCCTTCACTCAGTATGACTATCTCTAGGTCCATCCATATTGCTGCAAATTCCATTCTTTTTTTATGACTGAGTAGTATTCCACTGAATAAATATACCGCATCTTCTTTATCCATTCATCTGTTCATGGACACTCAGGTTGCTTCCATGTCTTGGCAGCTGTAAATAGTGCTGTTATGACTAGTGGTGTGCATGTAGTCTTGTCAAATTAGAATTTTTGTCTGTTCCAGATATCTGCCCGGGAGTAGGATTATTGGATCGTACGGTAGCTCTATTTTTTTTTTTTTTTTTTAGTTTTTTTAAGGAAGCTCCATACTGTTCTCCATAGTAGCTGCACCAATTGACATTGCACCAACAGTGTAGGAGAGTTCCCTTCTCTCCACACCCACTCTAGCATTTATTATTTTCAGGCTTTGGAGGAATGGCCATTCTGACCCGTGTGAAGTGGTACTTCATTATAGTTTTGATTTACAAAATAATTAATAATTAATGATTATTGTAGATACTAATTAATTATTATCATAATAACAATCATGATTATTGTAGATGGCTCTAGTTTTACTTTTGAGAAATGGGATATCTCTGAAAAGGTATGTGAAGCTATATATATTTTACAGAGAGCATGGCCAAGGTGACATGTGAAATTCAAGATGTTGTTTACAAACTGGTTTAATGTTTTTCCTGTCAGTGTGGTTGTATGATTTTGTACATTCGTGTGTGAGAGAGTAAGAGTGAGAGAAGATGAGTGTTAGAAGGGGTAAAGAGAGATCAGGTAAATATAAAAGTAGGGAGGACACACTGGAAGGGTCCAAAGCTTTATATTTAAAAAATAATATTCAACATTGGAATTTCCCTGGTGGTCCAGTGCTTACAATCCTGAGCTTTCACTGCAGGGGGCATGGGTTCAATCCCTGGTTGGGGAGCTAAGATCCTAGAGGCCTTGCAGTCAAAAAACAATGCTTAGCATGAAAATAATTTAAAACGTAAGCCAAATTTAACTCTTATCATATTAGCTAAATTTTTGAGTGCCTTGTTCTAAGTGCTTCTCATATTTTAACTTAATTAATCTGCATGACAACCCTTTGTGGTAGGTGCTTGTATTAGCCTCATTTTACAGATTAGAAAACTGAGAAGCAGAGACATGGCATAACATTTCCATTTGTTGTTGTTGTTCAGTCACTCGGTTCTGTCCAACTCTTTGCAACCCTATGAACTGCAACACACCAGGCTTCCCTGTCTTTCACCATTTCCCGGAGCTTGCTCAAACTCATGTCCATTGAGTCGATGATGCCACCCAACCATCTCATCCTCTGTCGTCCCTTCTCTTGCCCTCATTCTTTCCCAGCATCAGGGTCTTTTCCAGTGAGTCAGCTCTTTGCATCAGGTGGGCAAAGTGTTGGAGCTTCAGCTTCAGCATCAGTCCTTCCAATAAATATTCAGAGTAATTTCCTTTAGGATTGACTGGTTTGATCTCCGTGCTGTCCAAGAGATTCTCAAGAGTCTTCTCCAGCACCACAGTTCAAAAGCATCAGTTCTTTGGCACTCAGTCTTCTTTATGGTCCAACTCTCACATCCGTACATGACTACTGGAAAAACCATACCTTTGACTATATGGCCCTTTATCAGCATAATGACCTTTCTGCTTTTTAATACTCTGACTAGGTTTGTCATAGTTTTTCTTCCAAGGAGCAAGTGTCTTTAATTTCATGGCTGCAGTCACCATCCTCAGTGATTTTGGATCCCGAGAAAATAAAGTCTGTCACTGTTTCCATTTTTTCCCTATCTATTTGCGCAAGGTTACAAAGTTAATAGATAGGAATTAGGGGTTGATCTCAGGTGGTCTACATCCCAAACTCTAACTTTTTAACCTGTGCACTGCCTTCAGAACAGAGAAAGATCTTGTTACTCTTCCTTTGCCTTGCTTAATTTTTCTGTCCCCATACTTTAAAATGGCTTCCCTTGCGGCTCAGCTGGTAAAGAATCTGCCTGCTGTTCAGGAGACCTGGATTCCATCCCTGGGTTGGGAAGATCCCCTGGAGAAGGGAAAGACTACCCACTCCAGTTTTCTGGCCTGGAGAATTCCATGGACTGTATAGTCCGTGGGCTTGCAAAGAGTCAAATACAACTGAGCAACTTTCACTTTCACTTTCATACTGTAAAAAAATTCCATGTTAGGTTTTGGTGAGGTGTAAAAACTTCACTGGGATTTGGTGCTGGTGAGAGATGCTTGACAATTGAAGAGCCCAGCATTCTGTTGGTCCAGATTTTTCACTTCTTAACTTCTATTTCATCAGTTTCAGTAACCAATATTTTTTTTGATATTTAAGTGACCTTCAAGTGCAGGCAAAAGTTAATGAGTGACTCAAGGAGATTTTCGGTGCCTATCTTCTTAATCTGGACTGCTTGAGAGACCAGCTGACAGTGGTGATGACCCATCTTTCTTGAGGTCATAGGAAGTTGTTGGGGAAAAAATATCACTTCCCTAAATCATCAGTAATTCACATCGGGAGGCTGAATGTTTCTGCTTCTGACGAGGAAGGGTGCGCCGGGATCCTGATTGAGACTAACGGCTGAATCGCACTAGGATTTTTGTTTCCACTTCTCTACCTGCCAGTTGCCATCTCCCTGGGATGAGTTCTTCCTGTGATCTTTGAGATTTTAAGAAGGAAATGGATAGCAGATTGCAGGCTATTATTATGGCAAGATCATTTCTCTTTGGCCACCAAACAGTTGTTCCCTGAGTCATTGAACCACTCTGTTCAGTGTCTGTCAAACTCAACTGCCTTTGAAATTTAGAGGAGAGAGTCTGTGTGTGCCAAAACCAAGGCCCTGAGTCACCCAGCGCCCCGCAGGAAGACGGCAATGAATCGGGTTGGAAGTAGTGCCAGGAACCACACCTTGCAGTTAGTGTGGACCTACATGGGCCTATTGCACAGACATCTTTCCAGACATAAAATCTCATGTCCTCGCAGATAGGAGGTACCACTGTCTATTCTCTCTGCTGTCTGCAAGGTTCCTCATTAGTGAATCATCTCCCTAAGTATTGTTTAACATGGATTGAGCCATGTACTAGGGAGATCATATTTTGAAATGTCTAAGGAAACTGCATTAGACGTTACAGTTTATGAAACAAAGTAGAGGGGGTTTGTATTGGGAAACATAACCTCTGATTTACTAGGAAGACCTGAATTTGCACAGATCTAGCCGGGCCCATTTGAAAACCAGAAAACTACTGTCCTTTTTCTCTTGTCAACTAGAGTTCTGCAATTATTCTATATAATTGTTATTTTTCTTTTCTTTTTGGAAGGAGCCTCCTGCTGAAGAAAGAATCTAAAGAGATGCCTAAGTTCCAGGGGATTTTCCTCTAAGACTAATAACATCAAGATAGCTTTGATTTTGTTTATTTATATTCACTATTTTTTTCCACAAGAGAAACATATAACATCTTCAGAGATCTTGAGTTAGAATTTTTTATTTCACTTTTGCTGGTTGAAGATGAATCTCAAACCCTGATGCTGTATTTTTGTTTATTTCGTGAAGAATTTCAGATGGTGCTTGACAACTGATACCTTCCGTAAAACCAACAAATACTGTCATACACTGTGTCTATTAAAGATATCTTCCAAGTGTCATTTCACCAAGTAAAGAATTTGAACCACCTCACACTATACATTTTGGGTTAAATATTTGAGAGCTATTATTTTGAAAGTCACCCATAGTCATTAATAGTCAAAAAAATTAAAATTTGGGGTCTGTTTCTACATTTATACTCCATCTTCTCCCTCTTGAAGTTCTTCTGAAAACAAAACAGGGTATCCCCTCTCCCAGCAAACCACTCTCAAAATCCCAAACTTGAAATTATGAAACATCACCATCAGTTTCTGAGGATTCCGGGACTAGAACTCAACCAGAAACTTTATAATTTAGGCCTGGAGAGCCTAGAACATTAACGTCTGAGTTGGAATGGTGTTGGCTCCAAGGTTAAAAATAGAGGACCACAGTTTTATTGCCTGTGATTATGACACACTCCCCATGAATACCAGTAGGGCTCAAACGTGTACTGCAGGCGGCCAAAGGGCAAATAAATTAACTGAAATGACTCGGAAAGCGCCGAGGGAGCCAAGGTGTGTAGTCGTAATAAGGGACTTGGTTCTTGAGGACAACCCTACTCAGAACTCAAGGAACAGAGCCTCAGAGAATTATAGCACTTAAATGAGTTTCATTTATAAGCTTCTCCACAGACATGGAAAAGAATACACATATGATGACTTAAAGGGACTACTATTATGTTTGGAAGTTCTGGGCACTTACCAGACATTCAAGCCAATGCGCTTTTCCTTTTAACCCAACAGAATACCTGAGTCATGTGTACTAAGAATGTTTCGCAAATAGGGACTTTCCTGGCGGCCCAGTGGTTAAGGCGTCACTCTTCCACTGCAGGGGGCGCTAGTCCCATCCCTGGTGAAGGTACTAAGATCCCACGTGCCATACATGGCAAAAAAATAAAAAATAAATTTTAAAAAATAGATAAAATAAAAAAGACTAAAATACACTGATGTAAAGACCTTGAGATTTTCTTCAATCCCTCTTGCCAGCTTACCGCTTGTTACAGCTTCCTGCTAAGGCAATGCACTACTACTGAAGCTCATCTTTGTACAATATTTTTTTCTCAGTGATTTGTCTGCACTTAACCTGGCTGCATTTTTCTGTGCCAGAACAAGACCTGGTTGTCCATTGTCTTTCATGAAGGCATCTAGGGAAGGTTTTGAAGTCCACTGGTTAAGAGGAAAAAGTGCTTTTGTGTTTGATCAGTACGTAGGCAAAGTGTGGTTGTAAACAATGCTGAGTCACACTCAAAACAGCTGCATTTGCAAACAAAGTGAGACGGCTCCATCATAGACTTTGAAGTCCCAAACCTGGGTTCTGGCGTTGGCTGCAATCAAGGGCACACCTCTGAGTGACTCTCAGCTTCATTTACCTTTTGGTTAAATACCAACATTTATCGAGCACTTACTACATACTAGGCACTTTTAGTCATTTAAACCTCACAACAATCCTGTGGAGTGAGCATTATTTTCACCTCCATTTTACAGATAAGTAAACTGAGGCTCAGAAAGTCTGTGAAACTTGTTCAGTGTTACACAGCTAGAACACTAAGAAGACCAAGATTCAAATTCTCATCAGTTTCATTTCCGAGTCGGAGCTTTTAGTCACCCTGAAATGGGTCTAATAACAGCACTGCTATTGACACTGTGAGGATCCAAAGAGAGAGTGTTTGTAAAAGCACCGAATTCATATACACATGGGAGGTGTTATAATTTTTAGAATGAGGTCATTTAAGAAAAGGGAAAACTAAGGAATAGTTATATGACATGGTTATGGAAAAATACTTTCAAATGCCTATAAACCAGAACTTACTTATTCCTTGTAAACCAGCTTAGAATTTCCTGACACATTATGTTTCTTGAGAGCACCCCATCAAAATATGAAATATGATATGTTACATAAATCAGGTATAATGAATGACCGTTCCACTTTATTTTCTGTTTTGTTTTTTATTTTAAATTTATTTTTTAATTGGAGGATAATTGCTTTACAGTGTTGTTGGTTTCTGCCAAACAGACCATTCCACTTTAGATTGTAACTGGTTTTTAAAGCTGAGCAAGCTGAAAGACAAAGAGAAGCAACTCTGAGCCACTGTTAACTCTGAGCCAAGCTGCACTGGTTTGCTGTTTTATTTAAGTTATGAACACATTTGCACAGAAATTCAGCTCAGACACCCAGGAATAATAACGTAGGTTACCAGTATTCCAAAAAGTATTATTTGTTGCTTATAGGACAAAAGAAGATCAGAGTCTATGAGACAAAGACTTAATGTTCCTTAAATCACCACCACAATCCCAAGTTCTTTTTTACTTTCAAATAGAAATTTAAAAGGACCTCAACAAGCAGTAAATTTAGAAACACAGTGATCAAGATGTTTTGTAGACGGATAGTTAAAAACAACCCAAACAAACATACAAACCCCCAAGAATATTGAAAAGGTTTATTCGAGTTCCATATGCTCTTTCTCAGAAATATATAAAAGCCAAGTGTTTAGACCCCAAAGCCAAAATATACTTTCCCCTCCATGGGATCTGTAGGTTCCTCAGATCCACAAAGAACTCTGCTTTTGCTGCATGAGCCTGTCTTCTGTGGTTAGAACTCTGTTGACAGGTGTTGAATGAGATGGAAGAGAAGGCTCAGATCCTTGTTCCTTCCTTCTCTGTGTCAGGAACTCATCAAGAACCCTTCAGCCATCAGCAGGATGGTGATGGCTACATGGCCCGACTAGATGGGGTCTCTTGTGCGAACCACTTCTTAGAGTCAAACAACTGGCTTGCCTTTTCCTAGTTCCCATAGTACTGATGGAATTGATTAAAGTGATTGGTTATTTTAAGGTTATGCAGACAGATATGCATGTAGAATAATAGGCAGATCAAGAGTAAAGGAACTGTGGTCACACATCTGTCGCAAAATGAAAATGAAAACCCTCGTTGCCAGATACTGCACCCTTTGGGGAGCCAAGGACTGAAAATTTAGAATTCATATTTATATCCCTTATAAAGAATTTTTTCCAAATTCTTAAGCTTGATGGTAACAGTAATTGCCCACCTTTTTGGTTGGGGATATTTTATCTGATAGATGTCCTTTTTTTCTGAATTATGAGTCCATAGATAGAAAATACCTTTCAGAGCTATAAATTTATATCACATTTAGTGCAAGTTTAATAATTCATTTTTATTGAAAAGAATAGCAATTTATGAAACTGGGGCTACACCAGAAAATCCACACTGAATGGTTTCCATGCTTATGGGTTATCCTAGCTGATCTCTATCTGCTGGGTTATAAAGGTTTCTCTTCTGAAAATCAAAGGTTTAATTGAGTCACAGCACCAGTTTTGTAGCTGGTGCTCCAATCTTACTCCTTTTATCCAAAAATAGGAACAGGTTTGCACCCTAAACAATTTGAAGTGGTTTTGTAAAGTTGCATGAGCTCTGTCCTCGGAGAAGATAAACCAGAGATGGGTTATTCTAGGAGGGAGTAAACAGGATGAGGTAACTGAATGCCCTGTACAATGTTGGAGGGGCAGGGAACTTTACACTCTTACTGTCTTAATCCCTATTGAACCCTGTTAACTTCTCAGAGCTCTTGGCCACCAACTACCCCATAACAGCTTTTATTATCTGAAGTTGGAACCTCACTTTCATTCTATCAGTGAGAATATTGAAAATTCACTGTAGGATAAATAGAAGAGGATACGTGATAAAGAAGGTGACCAGATTTATAAATGAAAGATTTGCAACTAACTGATGGAATCTGCAATTTTTTGAAAAGGTGCTATTCCAGACTTACTAGCCTAGTGTCCTTTCACCTTAATTTTACTAGTTCATGCACTTTGAAAAGAAAAGAGGGCATGAATAAGGAACCATCATATAAGAAATGAAGACATGAATCCCCTTGAGAAAAATTTTTTTGGAAAAGAAAGGCTTATAAAAATTTATCTAGGTACACCCAAACCAAAATGGCTTAATAAAGGACCATTTTGAAAAAGGCAGTCTCATGAATTTTAACATCAAGAGGGAATCAAAAAGTTCTACAGGATATGTGATTAAATCCTTTTCTGCTTTGAATATTCTTTTCCTTTTGGTTAGCTCAGTTTGTTTAATAGTGAATAGATGCTATTTGTGATGTCAAAGGGGTACTTTGCGGGTTTCAACAATAACAGTAAGGAAAAATAATATTGCTACAGTCATGTTTTAAGATCAACTGATTAACAAAATTCAAGGCCTTGTATGGTTTTTGGGTCTTGTGGCTACAGCTTTACTTTCCAAGTTTTATTCTGGAGTGAGAGTATAATTTATTTAAAATGGCTGAAAATGAAGAATTCCATGCAAGGTCTTGTTTTATCAACATAGCAATAGCAATTGTTGGAGCTGTAAGCTGACATTCATTAGAACTTCTGAATCAATCATGTTTTTAAATTTTTTATTTCTTTTTACTGTTTTGTTTTTCAGTTTTATTGAGATATAACTGACATACAGCACTCTATAAGTTTAAGGTGCACAGCATAATAACTTGACCTACATACACTGAAAAATTATTAACAGTAAGTTCAATAACTATTTTTTATAGTTATAAAAAGTTTTTTCCCTGTGACGAGAAATTTTAGGATTTACTCCTTTAGCAACTTTCAAATATATTATGCAGCAGTGTTAAGTCATTATGTTGTTTCTTACATCCCCAGTAATTATTTATCTTATAACTGGAGGGTTGTACCTATTGACCACCTTCATTCAATCACATTTTAAACTCTTTCCAGTCTACTGTTAGCCGTTTGAAAGAATGATGATTAAAGATTTAGATTTTTTTTTGCACATTCTTCAAGCATGATTTTTTTAAAGTAGCTTATTTTTTATCTTATGAAATGATCCATAATGTTTTCTAATAAAGGGTTTCAGCAGCATATAATTGAACAAATCTGTGTCTAACAAATGAAACCATTGCTACATTGTTTCCTTTTCCCAAAAACGAGTTATCTTTAAATATTCTTTCAGCAATATGTTTTAAAAAAAACCACAAATACAGACTTTTTCCTTTTACATAAAAGAGTAAAAACACTTTTATATGTTCATGAAAACTGAGTGGGGGAGGAGAGAATTTATATTTTCCTTCATTATAAGTGCCACACGAAGACGATCTGAGGTGAATTTTTAGAAGAGAAAAAGCAGAAGAGATCCTGGTAAGTTTTAAAACCATATATATATATATATATTGGATGAGCACTTAAAACTTCACAAGATTTCCGGAAGGCCGCAGATGCAAGCATTCAGTGAGGTTACACATGGAAAATAGTAAGAATTAAATTCAAAATGCAGTCTCAAAAAATCACGGTCCTTCCAAGACTTATTCAATCTAGTTTCCTGTCTAGACTTGCAAATTGAAGTGAAGAGTTGAAGCAATTATTCAGATAATTCAAAGGAAAAAAATCCCCTCACTGAAAAAAATTTTGAGGAGCCTAAACTATCTGAATTGTTTGTCCTCACTGATCAGTTCACCAGATAATTGTACTTCAGTCTGAGAATCTGAAAAGGGCCTTAAGATTTGAGTCAGTAAGAAATTTCATGAGCATTTTTTTTTTCCTGTGCGTTCAAACTCAATGAAATGTGTATAATTTATAGGAAAAGAAAGGAAGCTCTCGGAGAATCCTCTTTCAAGAAAATTGGAAGCTATTTTTGTGAGGGATAGAAAATCTTGTATTTGTAATGACCCCCCCTCTCCCTACTAAAAAGTTTTCTTAAGTCTAACTTTCTAAGTACCTTTCTTTTTCAGATGAGATGACAAGATTTAACCAGAAGACAAAAGAAACTCATTAAGCTATCTTCAGCTGGATGTGATACCCTATGGTTATGTTTACATGGTATTTGTATATTCTTGTGAATTACACTTTAAATAAAGGAAGGAATTATAACCAGTGTTTAGTACACATTAGTATTTTTATTGGTAGATGCTAAAGTAACAGCCAAGCTATGAAATTGTAAAGGTTCAGAAGTTCAAAAGTAATTGCATTGATCCAGTCAGATAAAGGTAGATAATATTTAAAAAAATAAAAAAAAACCCACATTATAAGTATACTTTAGAAGTTTAAAGAAAATGTTCACATAACACTGAACTGGACTGTAATTTTCAAAGTAAAAATTGAGTAGATTAATAGTCCATGAAATATATCAGATATTTAAATTATTTGAAATTTGAAACCCATTCATGCCAGAAATTACTACTGCAAAGGCCTGTCATACATCCTATTAGAAAATTAGAAGCATAATCTTTAAGCCAGGAATAGTTAAATAAATATTAAAAGGAAGCTTATTATTTATCTCACTTTTTTCAAATATAGACTAATGGAATACATTCAACAGAATCACATGAATCCCGATACTGCTTTAAAGAAGGTTCAGGCACACACAAAATTTAAAAGACAGTTCTTCTACAAACAAAAACTATCAAAACAATGATTCCAAATCATACATGAAATGGCTGTTGTCTATTCACAAAACAAAACCAAAAATTAAAACTTCCTCAAATTTAACTTTTAGGATCTTCCATTACAGTTTTGTCGTATTTGAAGATTTTTTTCAAGATGGCATGATTAAATACTTTAAACTTTTTTTTATAAAGCTTTTATAAAGCCTGTGGCAAATAGTGGCCTTAATCCCTAAATGTTAAACTAATAGTAACTGTTAAAATGATGTGCATATTTTTTTTAATTTCATGTATTTTCAGAATTAAAGTAAAACTAGATAATTCTAAAATAATCTGAACAAATTAAATTTTGTTTATTAACAATCAGTTTGGCAATTGTTTTATAATATAGAAAAAAGAAGATAGGGCTAAAATATGTTTTGTTGGGAATCACAGCTTATAAATATGTTGAAAGCATGTAAGACATTTTATCATATGCTTACGTGAACCTTATTTTAAAGGAAAGAACCAAATTATAGAAAGATGTTATCCTTGTAAATTACATTGCTATAATTTTTGCCAAGTTGGAACATTTTTATGAAATCATAATTGATAGCTATAGAAATTCACTATCAACATAGTCCTGAAATCTGTCTTTAATAATTCAAAAAATATTTTATAAGACCAAAATTAACAAGTTTAGACTTATAGTTAACATATGATACTGTTAAAAAGCAATATAATTATGTATTTTCTTCCATAAGAAATCATTGGTAATTTTTAAATTTTAATACAAATTATTTTTAATTCATAAACCTTTTAGTTTAGGAATAACATTATTGTAAATATTGAAAACTCTTCCTCTGCTTTTTAAACTTTTAAATTCTTGATATTTGAAATACTAATATTTGAAAGGAAGATGAGATAACTTCATTAAAGTTTTATTTCTATGAAAAGCAAGGAGTTGCCAAGAAAGTATTAACTGCTTAAGATTTTTTAATTTCAAGTTTTGAAAAACTGAAATTAAAAAAACTCTGCATTGTATCTATTTATAAAATAATGGGAAAGTATACATTCTGAATAGAAATTCTATTTAAAAACATTTACTAAATACCAAAAGCAATTTTAACAAGATATAAAAAATTTTTAATTGTTTTAGTCAAACTCTTTTTAGATTTATAAAGCAGAATAACAAAGTTTTATTTTGAGTGCCAAATATTAAAGTAAGTTGATATTTTATTGCTCAGATTTTTGTAACCTTTAGTTGGAATATAAACCTTTTACTTACTTCAATTTATTTATAAATTTTAAATATAAAGTATAAATTATAGAATTCATCACATATTTATTTATTGTTTTTTTAAAATACATATAAAAATGATGCATTTCTATTTTCACAGATAAATGAACTAGTAGCAAGAAACAGAAACCATATGGCATATTGAAGATTTCTTACATTTTAGTTTTTAAAATTACTAAAACAATAATTTCAGAAGAAAAAGTTATTTTCATTTTATCTGAGACCTGTAGTAAAATAAGTAACGTTTCCAAAGGAAAATAATACCATTATTTTTCAACTTTCTATTTTGCCAATTCTTAGGCTTAAATGAAACAGATACAGCAGATTACAATTTTGATGCAAAGGGTAACTCAAAACATGGGTCATAATCTTATCTTACCAAACTAAGTGTTTGCATTGCTATAAAAATAAATATTACAAGTTCTATGGGGTGAAAATAATAATACAATGGGTATTACACAGAATGTAGGAGCTGCCACACAGAGAATCAATAAGGAGGGAAATTTTAATACAGTTTTAGAACCTTCAAATCTATGGCTAACCAGTTGCATTTACTTTGCTTTACTTTCTTGATGAATTTATCTCACAATTTTGAAAGTTACAGAGGGATAGCTTGGTTTTTTTAGAAGATTCACAAAGGTTAAACAACTCGGTTCTCAGCTACCTGATGCTTACAAACATCCGGTTGTGAGGCTTCATGCAGGCAACAGAGTCCTGTGCAGATCTTTGGTTTTCATACAGAAATACTGACATTATAAACACACAGTAACTGGTTTTGTAATAATTATATGGAGTTATACCAACATGAAGAAAAATGTTAGGGATAAGCCCTACTATCTCCTGAATTTCTGTTTAAGTATTAGTCCTTGATTTGAAAACAAAACTGACTCAATTACAATGAACTGTATTTAAGAAAAAATAATCTAGATTTGTTTTTGAGTTAAAATAACATGATTTAACAAAGTATTTATAGTGATATAAAATAGGAACCATAGAGAAAACTAAAATGGCAATTAAAAAATAACCCTAAAATATCATTTTACTGTTTTATTATTTACTATTATGCCTTTATGAAATACCAAAAATGTTTTAAAAATAGTAATGCTATATCTGTTAGCATATAATTTTTAATTAGCTTAAAAATTTCATAGTATTAAAAAATCTATATTCTGGTCTCAGAGTAATTGCCAGTATTAATGAAAGCTTAATAAGTAAATTGCATCTCTTTCTAAAACATAATTTCAGATATTCTAAATGATATTCCTCTCTAGATTTTGATCAAAGAATTCTGACATAATTCTAACCTTTAGACTCTTGATCATGATAAATATAAGAACTTTTTTAAAATTTATTTATTTTTTAATTGAAGGATAATTGCTTTACAGAATTTTGTTGTTTTCTGTCAATAAATCTTTAAGAAGTTTTAATTTTGCCTAACATTAAAAAAATCTTTCAAAGTATTATTAGAAAGAATTGAAAAACAATGGCAAATTTTTCTTTTTGCCGGTTATAATATAGGTAATAATAATATTTTAAACTCTCAATATTAGTCCAGAAGTTTTTGTCTTCATGATATTTTTTTACAAATACTACATAAGGAGAAATAAAATGATCAAAGACTTACTGTATAACACAGTGAATAATATTTAATACTTTATAATAACCTATAATGGAAATAATCTGAAAAAATAATATATGTATATATAACAGAATCACTTTGCTGCACACTGAAATCAAAACAATATTATAAATCTACTTTTAAAAAAGAAGAAATATAAAATTATGTTTTAAAATGTCTGCAACATACCACATAAAATAAATATTACAAAGCAATGATTTTTTTTTAATTACTAGAGAAATTGGATCCCATTTCAATAGAATTTTCTTTCCTTTTTTAAATAAAACATCTTGATTTTCTTTTTTTATTAGCTTCTTATGTTTTGTTTTTATAGTGATATCCCATTTTACTGAAGAACTTTCTGTTTGAAACTTACCCCAAATAAAATAGATTTGAGCATTTTCAGTGACATTATTGGTTCAAGCTTGGCAGACTATTGACTACATTTCTTTTGCTATCCACATGTTAATAAAAACAACGACAAGCAGACCCTCTGATCCTGATCACTCTTCACTATCATGATTGACTGGAATTTTAGAAGCATTTTTAATTCTCAAGATGTGTTAGGTATTCAGATGAGCACTGGCTCACAACTCACAGATAAAAAAGAAATTGACTACCCAAAAAGAATACATCGTGCAAATACAAATGTTAATAAAAATGGACAAGAAGACCACTTCACCATCTTGCAGTTTTTCATGCTTCGCCTTAAAAACATTGTGTCCTAATACACATTTGGCTAGGTTAGAACTAGTCTCCAGAGCCATGTGAACTTTCTAATCCCCCCTCCTTTTTTAAAAAAACCTGTATTATAACCATAACCAAAGAAATAAAAAATGAATAAATACATGGAAGCATACATGTATATTCTTCTGGTTTTGTATATTTATTGTATTCATGGTTCTAACTAAGCTGTGATACTACATTATGCCATCTGTAGACTATCCCAAACCTCTCTTAAAAAGCTCCGCCATTCATCTAACTAATTTTCAAACAAGTATTGTTGACTTGCAACGTTGTTTAACTGGCTTAATCAAAAGTGTTATGAGCTATTTAAATGAGCACCTAAGAATGTCACTCATCTTTATTGATAATCCATACCATTAATCTCATAATATTTCACCTGATGTCTGGGTCCACTGTTGTAATTGTTATAAAGTAGTTACTTGGCCAAACATGATCCCAGCCCTACTATTTTTTTTTTTTTAACGTTGATAGAATTGGAAGTTGATTGACCCAGGACTATTTTTCCGGAGAAACACGGATAATGGGTGGAGGAGGGTGGGATGGAGGGGAAAGGAAGAAACATCTTTATTCCTTTCTATCTACAAACCTGGAAAGCTCTAATAACTGCCAATTCTGACAAAGCCTATTTGCAATCCCTTTGCATTGAACAAATGACCTAGACTTCTCAACAAAATATAGTAATTTTTATAATATTATAATTTTCCGAATGAGCAGTGTCAAGTGATTCTAACGGGGTCCTGTAACATCTTGGTATTCAAATTATGATCCTATGTCATTTTTTTGTTTGTTTGTAACAGGAATAAGTCTAGTTCTTTATCTCTAAATGTACCTTGGGAAAGCTACTCTTATATTTTTACTTGTCCTTCGTCTTTGTTCAATTTTCTCTCTGCGTTTTTAAATCTATTAGGTCACCCTAACCAATATAAAAGTACACTGTCCCTAGAAGAGTTGACCGGCAGGCACCCCAAACCCTCTGGGAGTCCCATTCTTGGAGTTTGTGGAGTCTGCCCGGTGAAGTTTCCTCCTCTCTCTTTCCTCTTCTTTCTTCCTTATCACTTTTCTCTACATCTGCTGAGAAGTAAAAGAATCTCTCTGCAATGCAGGAGACCTGGGTTTGATCCCTGGGTTAGGAAGATCCTCTGGAAAAGGGAATGGCAACCCACTCCAGTATTCTTGCCTGGAGAATTCCATGGACAGAGGAGCCGGGGCGGCGGGTGGGAGTGGAAGTGGGAGTGGGAGTGGGAGTGGGGGCTACAGTCTGTGGGATCGCAAAGAGTTGGACACAACTGAGCGACTAACACTTTCACTTTTTCAGCATAGAAGGACATGCTATCTCTCCCACAGGCTCGATAGGCTTTATACCAGTTTATTTGGTGAATTCCTCGTGACTGCACGTTCTTTTCTGTATTAAAGGATCATTATAAAACAGGAAAGCCCATAGGGTTGGGCTTCCCAGCCATGGCAAAACCTGCTGTGAGATCCAGAGGAAATTTACAAATCAATACATTCTCCATAACTGTTTAGTAGGGATGTTGTGCGTTAGTCGCTCAGTCATGTCTGACTCTTTGTGACCGGATGAACTGTAGCCCACCAGGCTCCTCTGTCCATGGGATTCTCCAGGCAACAATACTGGAGTGGGTTGCCATTTCCTTCTCCAAGTAGGGATGTTGCAGTGTTGAAATTCTTTTTTTCGAGGGAATATTTGTATTTTGTCTGCCCTCCAATTCAAACAGGATGTTAAAAATTTTGTTAGCTTTTTTAAAAAATTGGAATATCAAAGAAAAATAACATGTGAAGTTCAAATGTTGACACTAAATAACAGAGACTATTGCTTTCAGTTGTCAGCTAGGAGAGCATTGACTCGGTGTCCAGGAGTATTAGTCCATCAGTTGTGTCCAGCTCTTTGGGACCCCATGGACTGTAGCCCAGTGCCAGGCTCCTTTGTCCATGGGATTCTCCAAGCAGGAATGCAGGAGTGGGTTGCCATTTCCTTCTCCAGTGTGTCCAGGAGATCTGACTTTAATTCTGAGTCTGGCAGTGACTCTTGGTGTAAACTTATTTCTTTGTCTGGAGAATGGGGATAACTCTATGAGCCACAGAGGTTTCCTTACAGGTTTAACTGAGGTAATGGATAGTTAAACATTTTGGAAAGGTGAAATCCAGGGCCTAGAAAAGAGACCCAGACAAGAAGAAGAAGTTCTGGATTTTTCAACCTGTTTGTTGCGTCACTTTGGGTGCTTCCCTCTCCAATCCCAGTCTATTTATAAAATGTGAAAAGTGAACGAGTTAAGTTTAAGTCCTCCAGTTACTTTGACAACTTGTCTTTGGGGGTGATGATGAACCTTAGGGCAAGTGTCCATTGACAAGATAGCAAGGGTCCGAATTACCCCCAAAGTGGGGGTTTCCAGAGGGCTTTTAATTTTTTTCAGCTCTCAGCTTAATGTACTCCATTTCTGTTTACTTCTCATGCTTCCATTTTTTTTAGGGGATACTGTCCTGTAGGGTATTAAAAATCATGGGAAGCCCCTGAGCACAAAGGTATCTGTGACAACCAGAAGCATTTTTGTCTAAATGCCCTGCACTGAAGTATCTTGCCACAGAGTGAACTGTGGGGGAAGATTGGCTATTTGGCTGCCTCAACTTCTGTGTTTCTATGAAGTTCATCTCCTTGTAAGAGCCTAACTGAATAGCTAACTGAAGAGGTAAAAGGGATGAAGGTTTAAGATGGCTGAGTTTTTACTGCCTTAATTAATATATCACCTCTACTGAAGTTTTCCCAGCATTGGACTTAATGCCCCATAAATCAAATCTTAATCATCAAATAGCTTTCTTTTCTTAAAAAAAAAAATGTACCTTTGCCTTTCTAAAGTTGATTCCTTGGACACATGACTGAGACTACAAAGGAGATTTAAGTTTTGGTGCAGGCAGAAAGTAGATGGTGGGTGGTTAGGCCAGGGGTAAAAAAATAATAATAATAAAGTTTTTTTGAACAGATTGGGTGGGAAGTAAGGGAACTCAAGTGTCTCTTTATAACTATTTAATAAGAGAGCTCCAAGTCCTCTTGTATCAAGAGGACGTTCTAAAATATATTTTAGAAATAAACACAACTTACTTGTTAAGCTTTCATTGTTATTGGCAACTACTTTAAGAGACCAGAATATAATTTTTTTAATACTACAAAAAATTTCTAAGTTAATTAAAAATTACATGCTAAAAGATATAACATCACTATTTAAAAAAAAATCTTCCAAAAATTTTCCCTCAAAATTCCTAAAGGCAGTTTCTAATTTGTCCAGAGAATGGTCAGTCCTAATAGGCACCAACCGAGCTCCTTTCAACCTATTCGGTAAGAGGAGACTATTAATATTAATACTGGGAAACAATAAGGTTCTATATCAGGAGACTGAATGAAAAACAAAAAAAAATGAGTTTTTTTCTCTCTTCTTCCCCCTTCCTTTCTTTCATTGTAAGAATTGTTCTCTGTTAAACCCTGAGCTGCTTTGCTCTGTGCTACCCTGCAATGAGCTATGGATTCTCAGAGAAATGAACTACCTTATCAGTATTTGATGGAGAGCTCAATCTGTAGGGATCCTGCCATTTTCTGAAGCATGGTTTGGACTGCATCTTGGGTAGCCTCTATGTCCTACAGCCAGTGTCCTCTTTTCCCCTCTCATCTCTCCCTCTCACCATACCAGGCGCTGGAGAGCAATCGGGAGGCAGTGGCTGGTCACTCCAAAGCATGGTGCTGGGGCTGTCTGGGTGTGTGAGGGGCCAGGAAGTGAAAAAGAAGGGACGGAAAAAATGGCCAGAGCTTTTCCTTCTTCTGGAAGCTTGTCCGAAAGTACAATTCTTCTTCTTTTAGTTTTGCCAGCTATTCTCTATTATGTCCCTGGCAGTTCCTTGTTTTGAGCTCTTTGTGTCTACTGAAGAAGATAAACAGTTCAGAAAGCTGTATGACCTCGGTAAGTCATTTCACCTCTCTCATCTTCTTCTGCAGAGAGAAAAAATTGAATTAGATGATCTTTAAGGACCCTTCCAACTTCAAAGACCAATGTTTTATTACCAGGGATGCAGTGAGAATTAGTAATACTTATTAGATTGGTAAATGATGCTAACATTCTGTTTCTTGGACATGCTGTAGAGGATGGCATAATATGACTACTTATACTGTAAACTTCACTTAGTTACTCTGTGCAGGGGAAAAAACTACCTCTTTGTGAGGCAATTAATGTTTTTTGGGGGTGTGTATGTGTGTTTTGAGGTTGTTTCTTGTAACATCCCATTGAATAAGGGTAGAAAGGTGTCAAATGTGACAACCACAGGGGTAAGGATGGACGTACAGCCTGTCTGTCCATCTGCATATACACTAAGTGGCTCTGCAGCCAATGTCACTGGTCAGGGATGGATTTCTGAGTTTTTAGATTTCCTTAGGTCCTTTACAGCTTTTTTTAAAAAACTTCTTGCAATTTTCCATTTTTCTTGCCTTTAAATTCAGAAGAGTGGTAAGGGGAGGTAGCCAACTATTAAGTGATTTATTTTTCTGGAAAGATTTTTATGACTAAAGGAAAAAATAGAAGATTGTCTTTGGATTCTGGTTTCCCATACTGTCTGTTGATCCCATATTTGGTAGTAGTTCACTTTGATTTCCTCCACCTAAATTATCATATCAAATGTAAATGTTTCCACACATATATTTTTGTAAATATACATGTGGGCATATTGGCGTGTCTTTTTTTTTTCTTGTTGGTTATCTATTTTATTTTTGGCGTGCCTTTTAGAATGCTGTTCTTGGGGGGAGGCACATGGATGAGTGTTGCTGGGCATGCCTTACTCAATTCTGATACTGTCAGTAAATCTTTTCACTTCATATTTTTGCTGTAGTTCCCTTATTATAAAAGAAAAAAGAGAGAGAAAGTATAATATGGTACACTTTGGTTACAGGAAAGGGGAAGGTATTTTTATCTTTTCCTCAGCCAGTTTTACCTCCGAGAACAAACTAAAATTTGCATTTCCTTAACTAGTTTTGTCATAGGCAAACAAAAAGAGAGAAAAAAAAACAATTTAAAAAGAATAAGGTGGCTTTGTGGCTTCAGGGAGAAGGGGAAGATGCCAAAGGTAAAGGTTGAGAAAGGAAGCGGTTTAGCTGTTACAAGCAATGCTCTCTCATCGAGAGTAGCATGGAAGAACAGCCTTCAAGTGTCGGAGCTTGAAAAACCCCGACCGACCATCTTCCCTTGTCTGCGTTGTTTTTGAGAAACAAAGATATATAGATATGGATAGAAGATGTGATCATTTCTAGAAAAACAAATAGTTTGCTGATAGTAGAGAAAAGAAAAACTTAGGTAGGTTACTTATTTTCTTTATTCTTCTATGTCCTACAAAAGTACAAAGAGGTCTTTTGCCCTAGTCTTTATGACAAAGCATAACTCAAAGTTTATGTCAGGTTAATTTCCAGTCTCCTTCCTGAACCCTTCAAAAAGCCTCTTTATTCCTCACTCTTAGAAAATCCAAATAATCCAGTTGTTCCATCCCCCTCATGGATTATTATAATTTTACTTTTACCAAATTAACCAAATAATTGAAGGAAAAGTGAATTTTTTCCTCCAAATTTCAATGAACCTGACTCTATAGAAAATTACAACCTTAGCATCTTGTGTGAATGGGACTATACAGACCTGTAGTGAATGATCAGGCAAAATAACCCCATTTTAAGCTATGTCACTATATTCAGGGATTATGGTCCCTTGTCCCATTCTCTCTTTGCTCACCAGTGCCCACTAATTATTGAGGGGAGATACCTATTTGAAATTCCACAGAATCTTTTATCCAGTTCTTATCAGTATTTGATGTAACGTGACATTGCCAACAGACAAAGGGGTATTAGATGCTGCCTGATGGTCGGTCAGATAACGGGCTTGGAGCCATCAGGGTGGGCATTGCTTTCCTAGCACAACTGGTTGGAATTAGCCTCTTTAGAGGGGGCTTTTATTTAAGAATGTATACACTTTCACTGATGACAGAATAAAGACTTAAAAGATATTATCAAGAAAATTATATTCCAAGTAGAGAAATTAGAATATGGCCTGGGTAATAGGGAGGTATTATTAATTTGGTGGGAGTGATAATAGCATTCTGATTATGTGGGAAAATATCCTTACTTTTTAGATGAACACAGTGAAGTATTTGGGAGTTAAATGCCACGATGTCTGTAATTTCCTTTAGAGTACCTCAGCAAAGAAAAAAGGGAAGTGAAGCAGATAATGATTAAATGTTAATAGCTATTTAAATAGAAATGATGTATGCGTGCATATTTATTATACTATTTCTATTTTTCTTTGAAATTTTCCATAATAAATAATTAGAAAAAAAACCCCAAAACTCTTTAGGGATTGAATATTTTGATGCCAAAAATACCACACATATTGATAAAATAAAGTTTCATTGAGATAATATTTTTGTGCACGTACAAGAGGGAATCATAGAATTTCTCTGGTCTAAGGGCAAATCTAAAGTTCTTGGTGGTGCTTTAGTTCTTAAGAATATGATTAGTAAGACATAAATTGGCATAAAAAGAAAACCCTGTACAAAAATACTATTTAATGTTTTTTAAATGCATTTAAAATCCTAGAATTGAAACTACAAGAAAAGCACAATAGGTATTAAAAAATGAAGACATGTTCCTTTTTATTTACTTGAGCTAACTGATGAAAAGTTTGGGGTTCTGGCCTTGGGGCAAGGTGGAATGTTGCTTGAAGAAAGTCACAGAAATAAAACTTGGATTCTCAGAAAAGAACTTGAGAGGAAATCAAGGTAGTCAGTATCACCATATAAGCTAACTGCAAATCTGATGTTGATGATATAAATTATGAAATTACAAATTGTACTAAGATATTTTATTTTATTGTCTTTGGAATTGCCAGATTTATGTACTTCTTTAAAATGTTTCTTTTACCTTTTGAATAGTAATTACCACAATAGCTCTATTCTAACCAAGTAATATAGTACTTTTATGGAAT
The DNA here is from genome assembly GCA_024291935.2 of Okapia johnstoni. Lineage (NCBI taxonomy): Eukaryota > Metazoa > Chordata > Mammalia > Artiodactyla > Giraffidae > Okapia > Okapia johnstoni. The sequence continues at coordinate 7,006,329 of CM044325.1, read as the reverse complement.
ATTAGTATAGCATGTTTCTCAAAAAATGTGTGTGTTTATTTATTGCCATGAGGACACAAACAGAAAATATACCTCCAGTAGTGAAGGGATTGTTTCTATGTAAAATTCTAGAGTGTGAAGCTCAGCTTCACCTGTGTTGATGTCAAGCTCTTTGATTCTTCGCTGTACACAAATGCATGAGGGAAACTACTGTTATCATATTTAATATGTCACATTGATTTAAAGATATAATAGCCCCAGTTTTGTTTATACAGGTAAGGAGATCTTTCTTTTTGAACACCTTTTATCTTTTTTTCAGTTAATACATATAAAAATGGGCTCATTTTCAAGTATGGGGCTTCTGTGATAAACACATTTCATCAAATCAGTATCACCATTTGAAAAAACTTTAAACCTGTATTCAACATAGAGGCCATTTTTAATAGATGTGAAGGGTCTGGTAAGCTTGCTCTTCCAAAAACAATCACTGCTGACTTGCAGGTTATTAAAGCTCAGCTGTGCATCAGGAGATGAAGACAGCCAAATCCAGACTTGTTGAGTCCCTGGAATTTGCTTTTTAGCAAGAGCAGTGTGGTTCAATAGATAACGTCCTGGACTAAGAAACATGAGACATGGGATATTCTAAAGTCTTAAAATTTGTGTCTTTTAAGTTAGCCTTGCATTAGTAAATAGTACTGAAAAAGAAGAAGAAGAAAAAGTGGTAAGTTACTCCTGGATTCCAGTCCTAGATTTTTCTCTGACTTCTGAACTTACTGTGTTCATTAGCAAATTGAGAGCTCACCCATTAATAACTGCTGACATCTTCTCAAACTATTTACTCTGTGCCAGGCACTGTTTTGAGTGCTTTACATTAAATTTCTTTAATTCTCACAATCTTAAAGGAGATACTCTGATTATGCCTAATTCATCAATTAAGAAATTACCTATTCTGAGGTAATCAAGTGCTGGGTAATCAGAGGAGTTTAGAGGTGGGAGGGCCCATGGAAATCATTTAAGCGGAGAGGCAGTGCATCATGGTGGTTAAGGGTACAAGCTCTGTCCCCATAATGCATGGTTTTCAAACTTGGATCCTTCACTCATTAGGAATACATCTTGGTAAATGACTTCACCTTTGTGTGCCTCAGTTTCCTCATCTGTAATATGGGGATGATAATAGGTCTGCATTAGAAGATTGTTAGGTTAAATGAGCAGTGTTTAGTCATCTGCCATCTAGGAAACTGTCATAAATGGTATAGATGAGGAGGATGACGCTGACAACAGTAGGGTAAGTAAACACTATTGTTTTACTTAGAAGGATGTGTTACAGAGTTATTAAGAGATCCTCAATTAGGTCAGAAAAAGGCTGCTGGTGGCAGTGATGGTCTTGATGGGAAGGATGGAGTTAACATTATCAGTGATATAGAAAGTTTCTTGGAGAAAGAAAATAAGTAGTTTGAAGAAGCAAATTGAAGAGGGGACAGTTAGCCTAGAAAGGCAGGAAAAAATGTGCGTTATATTGCAATTGAGCACAAAGTTTACAGAAACACAGTGACAGCAATAACACAGAAATGAGGCCCCAATTTGGGTGCTCATGTGGAGTGAGTCCAGCTTCTCTGGATCATCACAGACACTTACAGAAATGTTAGCGCTAAATGAGACCTTGGAGATTGTCCTGTACAGCCCCCTCATTTTACATTTCTATGAGAACAGAGTTTGGAGAAATTTGGCCAGGATTACATTATAGCGATGCCAGAGAAATTTGTGGTATGTTTAAGAGAGATTTCAAGTAAGGATGAAGGAAAAGAGAGAGGAAGTTTCTTGAGTTTTAAAGTGATACCCAGGTAGGAGAGCAGAGTAGAGAAGACAGTGAATTTTTCCAAATTAATTTTTTTAAAAGGAGGAGAGAAGGAGGAAGAGAGAGAACTCTAATTTTATGCTAAACAGTGTTTCATTGGATTTGTGATTAATATATACAAGTCCATGATAAAGAAAATTCTTTTTTTTTTAAATTATTTCTAGGAACTTGGCTTCTAAAATGAAAAGGAAGTTTGGGGGAGAGTCTGGCAGTGTTGATGGTTCCAGCAGATGAAGAATCAACCCCATTTGCAGCTGGTGTTGAAACTGGTAAGCAGTTAATCTGTTACTGTTTAGGATGACTATATCTTGGCTTTTTTTTTTTTTAATCGCTTTTAACTAAGTTTAAGCTTAGTGCTTTCTTTTAAATAATGAAGAATCTCAACAGGATTGAATGAATCAGATTAATTTGGCGTGGAGTTCTGAACAGGGGAGGGGACAGAAATCCTCCTAAACACTAATAACACTGTGCTGAGTTTCCTTTGCAAGTCACTGAGCCAGTGTTGGGTTGGAAGGAGTTTCTCTGAGGGGTTTAAAGGCTCCTCACTGTGCTTGTGCCCCAGTAACAAAAGCATAGGGTTAGTGAGTGAGAACTAGTTAGTCTGTTTACATGGAGAAAAAGCCAATAGCAGTGTGTTTTAGTTGCTCAGTCATGTCCGACTCCTTGCAACCCCATGACTGTGGCCCGCCAGGCTCCTCTGTCCATGGGATTCTCCAAGCAAGAAGACTGGAGTGGGTTGCCATGCCCGTCTCCAGGGGATCTTCCAGACCCAGGAATCATTCTTTACCATCTGAGCCACCAGGGAAGCCTAACAGCACTGAGGATGAAGCAAAGATTTTTCTGGCTCTGAACCCACTTGTGTATTCTTTTTTATAAAAAGCTTTTACTCACCATGTCAATATGTTAGTAAGAGGCTTTTAGTCTGGCTTTTATTATTATTAAAGAAAGAAAAACTTTGCTGTTATTTCTGGCCATATCACTGCCTGCACTGGTATAGGGTCTGGAGATTTTGGAGGCTGTTCATTTCATTACCTCAAACTCACCCAGTTCCACAGCCCACCTCCATTGCTGAGATGCTTCAGGAAAATGGGTGAAGTTGAGGAATAGACATCAGATTAGTTTAAGTCCTTCTGCTTTTGGCCTGTTGATTCTGCCTTCACTGGCTACTCCCACATCGGCATCGGTTTGGTGTACTGAGTCGGAGAATGAAGTTGGAGATGAAGAAACCGAGGCACGGTGTAGTCGTATGCTTATTTTCAATCCCTCAGGAGCATATGACAGGCAAATAGAGAGGCATAACTCAAGTGTCTAGTCTGGGTGGAGACCTCGGAGGTCACGTGGCTTCTGTCCTAGAAACTGGTTGAGTCTATGGGTGGCCAACTATCCTACCCTCAAAAGAAACCTTTGCTTTGTGTATGCAAATTATACCACAAAGTTTACATCCTTTGAAAATAATGGCTTAAGAAATCAAAGATAGCCTAGGGTCACATAAGGAAAGGAATTTTTTAGGGCTTGTGCATGTGAATTTTTAAACCTGTAAACTATCAAGGTAGTTTGAGCAAGATTCTTTCAGTGATATGAATAGTGATATCTGTGGTTGGGATTCTTTCTTGTGGATCTAACTCACCTGAGCTCTCCAACTTGATTCATCCATATGTGAATCCCACGTGGGACGTCCTGGTGAAGACCAAGACATTTCTGTCTGGTTAATGAAAGCCCACAAGTCTCTAGTGGGAAGTGCACTTATCTGTATTTAGTATATGTAGAGGTAACATCAGCCAGACTGTGAAACATGCATCAAAATGCAAAAGAGAAAATTAGAATATGCCCTCAAATGTTGGGGAAATAAATATTAGACAAATTGTGTTGGTGTTTAAAAAAAAAAGCTAAGTTGGAGTATGGTAGAATCTTACAGAAGGAAGAATTAGAAAACAGGTCTAGGAAAAGAAATTCAAGGGAGAAACAGCATAATTAATACTTAAATTGAAGTATTAATAGTAGATCCCTCTGTGAAATTAAGGGGAAATGTAAGGAATCTGAAAATTTTCCAAGAAGAAGGTAATTTTTCTTTGGAGAAAAGGCATGGTGTGAGTTAATGAATGTAATCCTGAATTAAAGTGGAGAAAACATTATCAGCATAAAGAGGAAGAGGGAGGAGCAGGATAATTGTTTTTAAAAATTCAGCCTAGATCTTACTCTGTCTTAAAGTATTAGTATTTTTACCTTAGCGTATGTAGTGTTTTACACATCTCTTTTTGCGGAAATTGATTTGTAGTTAGAAAAAGCCTTTTGAAAGTTAAGAAGTTTAGGGTTTGGATTTTTTTCTTTCACATATTGATTTGGTATTTAGACTATAGAAAATATATATAAAGGAGGCATTATTATGTATTCGAAAAATCTTAAAATACATAAAGATAGTTAATGGCTTCAATATATTGAAAGAGTATTAAAACTACCGAGCCATATACATAAGAACAAGATATATCACTGGCAGAATAACCTAACAAGTAAGGATAAGAAACTGCTACCTTGTGATGGTTCTGTGATAAAATTTAAACAGTAAAACAGGATGACTTTTTAATTGACAGCATCTATTTAATGAAATTATATTTAGGCCTTGCTGTCTAAAATGATGACTAAAAAGATTCAAATAGCCATCATCCTGTTACGATTTTTTACAGAGTAGAAAGTGATCATATTCATTAACCTGTATCTTTTTCATTTCCATAGGAAAATCTAAAAAGTTTTATCTCCTGATGAACCATGAAGATTCTTTTTAAATGTGAAATGTATCATCTTTAGGTAAGGGAACGTTTTCCATTGTTTATCCATCTGTTGAAGAGATAGCATTTCGATTAGAGAAAAGAAGTAACATGTACTTAAGCTTTGCTTATCCTAACTGATGCCAAACATTATAAAGAGGAGAGAAAGCAAGCTTTTTTAAATTAAATAAAACAAATTAGTTGGAAAACTTTGATTTAAAAAGATCAATTTCCCGGAAAAAAAGGAGACCCTTTTTTTGCACTTTCTCACAGACTGACACGATAATAGAATTTCCATCATTCCAGCTTTCCTAAGTATTTAGACATAAAGTTAAAATTATATTTAGAACAATCAGAAACTAGAGATTTTTCAGACAAGTAGAATATTCCTAAACATAAATCTAAACGTATTTGGAAATAAAAACTAAACTATTTTGATAAATTTGAAAGACTGGTCACTGTTTTAAAAGCAGGCCAATGAATTAAAGTTAATTAAGGTTTGAGAGAGAAGCTTAAATTCTGGGATAGACTCAAAATATTGCTTTGTAGGGTCATAACGTAAATATAAACAATTAGTTTAAATCAGGCAAGAACTTGTCCTTTGTGTGTGACTTCTTTTCAGTTTTTGCTTGTGTAATACTGATAATGTCAGAGAAGAAAAGACAGACTAACTTTTTGAGCATAATAGAATATTAGCAGCTCATTCTATTTTGGGGAGAAATTCTATTAGTGCAGTTTATTTGTATGAACAGTATAAATTACATATATGAAAATCAGATGTTTTAAGGTAGACAAACTAAAAATGCAATTAAAATGTCTAAACATTTAGAGATGCTTTGAAGTATTTTACGGGTTAAAAGAATAAAAGAAGTAGTTACTGAAATTATATATAGAATCTGTTGTAAGATCTGAAATCTGTACATTCTAGCTTTGTCACCAATACCACACTTGGAAAAAGAAATAGATTGCAATGTTTGACTTCTATTAACATATATTCTCAAGAATAAAGATTTCTCCTAATTTTAAATAGGTTAATATAGTTACATGCGAATATTTTAAAAATCACAGTATAGAGATTTAGGTTTTTAAGAAATACACGTAAAAAATTCATGTGAAAAAACAGAACCTAAAAACTTTGGGAGAAAAATACTAAATTTTTGGTATGAATTTGAAGAATTTATTTCTAGAATATATTTGTTTCCTCCTTAGGAAGAAACTCATGTTAATATTAAGTATATAGGTTAAGACTTACTTAAATTACTTAATTAGGATGTACTAAACTGCTAAGTTATTTTTAAAAGAAGAATTATGGTAATCTGAAAAAACCAAAATTACTTCTATTGTAATCTTTAACTGCATCTTTCTAATGTACCAGTTTTTAAATCTCATATTTTAAAGGATAAAAGAAAAGAAAAAATGACTAACCTCCTAATGGAAAATATGACCTCATAGCACTGAGAAGAGAGTTGTAAGCATGTAATACATATACGAGGAGATAAGTTTCATTTCTGACTTGATTTTGAGTCTTTCTTATGAATCATGTATTTTAATATCAGGGGAGTAATATATAAAATATGCGTTCAATTCTTATGGTCTGGCAGCTATTAAAAATAGGAGGAAAAAATACAACTTCTTCTAGCTAAATTCTAACTCAAGTGTTAAGTGAAAATTAGAAAAACACAGAAGCTAAAATAGTATAATGAACTAAACTTCAAAATATCTATGTATGTACAATTTTTTATGTCTTGGTATGTAGCATTTATCTCAGTTGTTAATGAAACGACATAGTGTAACACGAGTGAAAACAATAAATGGAGAAGCATTTTCTCACTGCAGTTCACTAGACTAAAACCTTTACTAATAAGCTAAATGTAATATGAAGAGACACGTTTAAAATAGAATATTGTAGAATGGTTTTGCTGAGGACCTATCCTAACAACAAGGCTTCGGGTTTTTGTTTATGTATTAGGATTTCTGAGTTTTGTGAATCGAAATTCATGATAGATTTTGAATGCCCTTTCAAATGGCAAAATGTTTCAATGAAAAAATCAGATATTGTGTACATTTTATTTTATATATGAGTATGAGAAAAATGGCAGCTACTTTAGGGGAATTCTAGTTGTTGCTTTACTGCACGCATCAAATACCAGGCAATTATTTTGTCTGTCAGTCAGTTACAGGTCTGAGCAAGTTCCTTTGTGTTAACTACAGCTTAGGCATTTAATTAATATTGAAAATACAGTGATCTGTAGATATGATTGTCATTTTTTTTCTGAAATTATGGGCAATATACTTAAAAGAAATGTATTTTAAACTTCATTTTTAATTAAAATGAGAAAGACTTTAAAGGAGTTTTTTTGTGAGTAAAAGATTTGCTGTATAGTTTTCTGAAAGAATGAAATCTTCGTTTATTTTTCAAATTATATTAAAATGTTTCTTTACCTGTTGTTTGCTGATATTTTAAAGTCAGAAAGAAATAAAGCAACAGTTTATGCTATATCTGATTATCAATATAGAAAAGGGAAAGCAAAGTATGTTGGCATATAAGGTTTTCCCTTAAAAAAATTACCTTGAAATTTAAAAGATATATTGCCCATAACTAATTTGTCTTATTAGGACTTATTTAGACTTGCATGAATTTTCTGAGCCAAATATTTGAGGAAATTCGTCTTGATAAAATAGAGAGATGTAGAACATTATGGTCAGTTACAGGCTAGTCTTTCTTGTTGCTTCCCAGAACTTAGGAGACAGGTTTTAAACTAATAAAGTTGAGTACCAAAACCTCTAGGCTATAATAATTTAGAAAAATGCCAGAAAGTTATAGAGAAGGGGAAGATTAATTGAAGTTAAGTGTCCCCTTGATTGACAAAACATTTGGCACTGTGAGGAGAGCTCTGGAGATAACAAAAAGTTCTCTGTCAGGGATAATTTTCTGGGCAGTTGGCGTTGTTTGTGTGATAAAAGAAGGCGCTGAGATAGTATAACTGTAGCTGCTTGACAAAACTTTCAAAGTTAGTTTCAGATTGTGAGGGTAAAAGTAGGTGCAACAACTAGGAGTTGGGATGGGCAGGAGAGCAGGGTTCGTCAGTCCCGGCGCCACGACAGGGTTAACCATGGTGCCGCCCGGTGCACTCTGGGAGTTGTAGGCCGCAGGCATTGTGGGAGTTGTCGTAAAAGTTCGCTTTCTTGCTGTGATGGCCGCCGCCGAGGCAGGAGTTTGGAGTTTCTGCTGTTCCGGACGGCTTGGGGGGCTCTCTGCATCGTTAGAGGGCCCCCAGCAGCCCCCAGGTTGCCAAGGGCCTGTTAGTTGTGTGTTTGGGAGGTGGGAGAGCGGTCTCACGGGTTAATTTGGTGGCCTACTGTCGTTAGATTGGCCAGGGGGGCCTCTGGCGGCTACCGGCTCTGTGAGGGGGGGCCCCAACCTGTTAGGACCCTGGCCATTTGGCCTTCTGCCTTTGAAATTTCTCTGTGGCTAGCGCCTGAGAGTTTTAGAGTCTGCTTTATTTTGTTGTGGTTTGTGCCCTGCGCCCCTCCCCCCTTTCTTATAGCGTTCCACTCTGTCCTTGGATTCGTTCATGCTTACGACCCTGTTTGGGGTTAGGTTGGGATCGTTTTCGTGGGTCTGGTGGGATTTATGCACGACTGGGATTTTGGAAAGGGTGGACAGCAGTAGCTTGGGAGTTGTCTGTTTTGTTTTAGGTGTAAGAAGTTGCATGAGTTGTGATTCTGTCGTTGGTGAATGTGTGATTCACTTTCTCTTGTTTGTGGTGAACTTTGCCCTTGTTTGTTAATGCTGTGAGGCAGTGGCCGGCCACTCCTGCCTGTGAAATGCTTTTCTGTTAACTTGAATGTGTTCTTAAATCTTTGAAGCCTTCAGAGGAGTGTTTTGAAGTTGTTTGTAGGAAGGAATTGTGTACAAAAATGGATATAAAGCAAATGCCAGTATCACAGGTTCCTTTAGTTCTAGGGCGCATGCCCCTGTGGCTTCTCTGATGTTCTGAAGTTGTTTGGAAAGTTTTATTGGAGTCAGATTTACTTTTCCTTGTGTTAATGTTACTGTTGGCTCATAGATTCCTCTGCAAGTTGGGACAGTTTGATCTTCGTTAATGGGTGTTTTCTCAGAATCAGGCAAAAGGAGACACTGTGCACTGCCATTTAACCGCACCTATTACATCTCAGGATAACATGAGATTGCTAAGCAGGTCATCATCTACCTTACCTATTGTGCAAACTTGGAGCTCTCCATTTCTGGTGTCTAGGAAGTTCTTTCAAGTTTGGTGAAGTAGGGGATTTCCAATAATGTACAGTAGATGTTTTAGAAATCAGGTATCAGTTTTTAGATTGGAGGGGCAAGGCCAAGTTACAGAAATTATTTATAGAGAAAGTAAAAAAGAAAAGTATGTTCCATTTTTGTGTGTGGTATAATTGAAAGCATCTGAAACCTGTTTCTGTGTCATTGCATTACACCACTTCATATATAATTGAAAAGCCCTTTGATGTTTTGTGATGAAGTGGATTTTCTTAATTTTGCTCTTGTCTGAGTTTGCTTAGTGCTTGCCTAGTTGAGAGATACTGATGGTAGAAAAAGGAGGAGCAAAGCTAGATGGGTTTGTATGTGTGTTTCTTTTGAAGCATGATTTCAGGTTTAAGTTGGCAGACTGGTATTGTTGGCTTTCTAATCAGGTAACTTCAGTTCTGTTGCTGATGTAATGGGTGTTTTGTAATCCATAAAGCCCTTTCCTTTCCTCTGACCTCACCCCAGTGTGTCTCAGAATATTAACTAACTTTCCATTTGCAAAAAGATTGAGACACTTATTTTTAAATGATCTGTATTGTCCACATTGGTTATGTTTTGGTGATTTAACAGAATAATGAGTGAATGAGTTGTGTATCTTAGGAAAACTGGAGAGCTGGAAGTTATAGATTTGTAGAATAATTCAGAATTAGTCAAAACCAAGTGCAGTTTTCTTTGAAAAAAGATACATAAGTTTTAAACTGCCAAGTTACCTCTGACTTGAGTTAAGCAGAACAAACAGTTCATAAGATCTGAGAGTGGATGGATGTGTGTAAGTTTAGAGATAAACTTAGCAATGAATTTGCCGAGAACGCTCACTCTTGGGACATTTAACTAGTAGACACATTTCTTCACTAAATGGGAAGAGTTTATACCCAAGAATTTTAACATTTGGCCCCTGAGGTCTTTATTTTGTACCCTGCTTTCCATCTCTACTACTTCAGTTCTGCTGGTGGCGTAAAATGTATTTTGTAATACATAAAGTCAACAGTAGTTTCAGAAAAAAATATAGCAAAATCCACTGCCTTCTGGAGAAGATAATCCCTAAGGTTTTAGATTGTGTAGATGTGTCAAAAGCTGTCCTTTTGAAACTTCGATTTGCATGGGTTTGATCCAACTTCTTTCAGTGAGACATAAGCCAAAGGGTAACTTTGTTGACTTAGGTGTTGTAAGTGAAAGACTTTGTTTCTGGTGTTCATTCAAAAAAGAGACACAAACTTAGTTTCGAGTAGGGGCATACTTTGTTTTATTGTGCTTTACTTTGTTGCACTTTGCAACTTTTGCGTGTTATTTGTTTGTTTTTGCAAATTGAAGGTTTGTGGCATCAGTACTATTTTTCCAATAGCATTTGCTTACTTTGTGTCTTTGTGTTCATATTTGTAATTCTCACACTATTTCAGACTTTTTAATTATTATTATATCTGTTATGATCAGTGATCAGTGATCTTTGATGTTATTGCTGTGACTTGCTGAAGTTTCACATGAGGGGTAGCATTTTTTAGCAATTGAAAAAAATTTTTTTTCTTTTTTGGCCACACCTTGTGGCATGCAGCATCTTGATTCCCAGGCCAGGGATTGAACCTGTGCCCCCTACAGTGGAGGCATGGAGTCTTAACCACTAAACCACCAGGGAAATCCCAATTAAACATTTTTTAGTTATATGTCTGTACATTGTTTTTTTAGGCATAATGCTATTGCACACTTACCAGACTACACCATAGTGTAGACATTACTTTTATATGCCCTGAGAAACCCCCAAATTTGCATCACTTGCTTTATTGAGATATTTGTTTTATCATGGTGTCCTGGAGCTGAACCTGCAATATCCCTGACCTATGCGGCAATAGAATCTGGGAGATAACAAAAAATTGTTTTCATTTTAGATTGTAGCCTAAATTTGGAAACACTTTTGGAGGGAGGAGTAGGAGTATTTATTTGAGGCTTTTACTTAAGTCCTTTCTAATTCCATTTCCCTATACTTAATTTTTCACTTTGCTGAAAGTAAGCATCTCTTATTAATGTGTTTCTGTATCTGTGAACATTGGTGAGTGGTAAAACTGCATATGCAAGACAACAAATCACCCATTCAGAATTTGGCCCTTGTTTTTTGTGTACATTGTTTGAAGAGGAGGAATTATTGATTGTACTTTGTGCACATATATGTATATTTTGTCTTCTTCAGTTTAATACATTTGTTTTTAGATTGCAGTACTCTTAACCATGGGCTTCAGGTGGCTCAGTGGTAAAGAATCTGCCTGCTAATGTAGGAGATGCAGGAGACGCCAAGTTTGATCCCTGGGTGGAGAAGATCCCCTGGAGGAGGAACTGGCAACCTACTCCAGTATTCTTGCCTGAAATGTCCCATGGACAGAGGAGCCTGGTGGACTACAGTCCATGGGGTCACAAAGAGTCAGACATGACTGAGTGACTGAGCACAGCACAGTACTCCAGTGCACAGAGTGTATTGCCACCCCTCACCTCCACCTTTCTGGGAGAAAGAGGAAAAGTATTTAAATTTTTTCCATGTTTGTCAATTTTATTTTCTGATTTTTTTCTACATATATTTGTCCGATAACATACATTATTTCTGCTCTGCTGGGCCTCATTTTTTGAAGTTAAGAGTATTAGTCATATTCTTTTTATGGGTAAGACACAGCAAACCGACAGTTACTTCAAAATACTATGTCTAAAGTAAAAGACATTAATTCATTTCCATCTGAAAGAAAGCAAGATCGTTAGCATGTATCCTGCCACTTAAAGGATTATAGCTGTATCTTAAAGGTTCAGAAGACCTTAGGAGGTCATTTTGCTGTGTCCTCTCCTTTCCTTATTTTTGTTTGACTTTCTTGGTGTTCCTTTGTAGTTCTAGAACCTAAGTGACATTTTTGTTTAGTTTGGAATTTGTTTTTCCAAGTTAATGTGCTTCAACTTTTAAAACCATTTTTTTAATCTGAAATATTTGTGATACGGACATTTTCTTAATAAAGGATTCTTGTCATATTACAGTTTTATAGTTAAAATGCTATGCATATTATATTTCTATGTGCCAGGGAATATTATATTTCTATGTGCTAGGGAAAAATGAATTAATAATTACCTGAAACCTTAGCACAAAGTGCCAGAATTTGTCATATAAAAAAATCCAGGGTATATAGCTTAGTTTGCTTTTCTGTTATTAGCAGTCTTTAATTAATGAAGAGACAAATGACTTGTCACTTTCAGACAAGTTTCACTTGAAGACAATATTACTTCTTGCCTGACACTCTCATGAAATACATATTTTTGACAAGTTTTATTAAGAAAGTATTAGAAGTTCTTAAATTCACATAATAGAAGAAAACAGTTTTTTGTATGTTCACTAACCAAAAAAAATTATTTGTAAACTGCTTTTGTAGTTTGTTTTGTAAAACTCTCTAATAAATATATATTTCTGGGTTTAAAATTGTTTTTAAAGAAGTCTTTTTGAGGGATTGATGACCCTGTTGTCATTGAAGTTGTTTTAAAAGAGTGGCCAACTTTTTCCTTTTTATTTTCACGTTAACTGAAGGTGTAGAGTGTATGCAGTTTATGATGGGAAATAAAAGGCCCATTGTATTAGAAAGTCAAAATGAAGACATCAGTAATTTTGAACTTTTTGTGCCACTCGTTATAATTGCATCATATAATTTGAATTTTTAATATTATTGGGTTAATTTAAAGACATCTATGAAATGGCTTATTCTTTGATAGGTTCCTGTAATATATATCATTAGTTTTTTGAGATACATAGTGTTAAGTAATTTTCTCATCCTAATAAAAAATTTTTAGAAGGAAACTTAGTGAAGTAAATGAAACTGTCTTATATTCTTCTACCTGGGGAGAAAATCTTGTAAAAAAACATAGTTTTTGTAAATGAAACATTTTGAGATATGTAATATAAAAAGTTTTTATAAATCAGTTGGAAAAGATGGAAGGACTAAGCCATGGTTTGATAATTCACAAAAGAAAAAACTCAGTTAATAATGTGGCAGACTCTGTTCTCCAAAGTTGGCCACAACAGTATCTCCCAGCTCACGTGTTCTGCAACATAACATTAGTGTCATCAGAAGGTGGCATCTCTCTACTCCCTTAAATTTGGGCAGGGCTTTTGAGTACTTAGACCAAGAGATATGGTAGAGGTGCTGTGCTTAGTCACTCAGTCGTGTCCGACTCTGTGCCACCCCTTGGACTAGAGCCCACCAGGCTCCTCTGTCCATGGAGATTCTCCAGGCAAGAATACTGGAGTGGGTTGCCATGCCCTCCTCCAGGGGATCTTCCTAACCCGGGAATCAAACCCAGGTCTCCCTCATTGCAGGTGGATTCTTTACTGTCTGAGCCACCGGGGAAACCCATGGGAGAGGTGATGATGTGCCACTCCAGGTGTTGCTGTTAATTTGCCTGACAGCTTCTACTTCCTGCCTCTTGGAAGCCAACCACTAAATAAAAAATGCAGTTCCCTGAAATCTCTATTTTGTAAGAAGCCCAAGATCATGAAAAGGGGCCCTGGAAGATGAGACAGCAAGTAGAGAGGTCACGGAGCACCAAGGAACCAGAAGAAGTGAAGTGTAAGTGAAGAAGCCATTTTGGAAATGGGTTCTCCAGCCCCAGCTGCCTTGACTATTGCTGTGTAAATCAGGGGAACCACCCAGTGGAGCCTCTCCCAGTTTTTGACCCCCCAAATATTGAACAAAATAAAATGATTTGTTTTCAACTTGTGAGGTTTTGAGTGCTTCATTATTCAACAACAGATCACTGGAAAAAAAGTCCTGAGAAAAAAGATTTTGTTAATTTATAATAGATGGCAGTATTGGAGAATATATTTTCATGTCTAAATCCAACAAGGAACTAGTACCTATAGTACTGTAAGAAATACCTAGATCGTAAAAAAAAAGCAAGTTACCAATAGAAAAATGCACCAAGGTATAATCATGCTAACAACACAGAAAGATATGCTCAAACTCATTAGTAATCAGAGGGGTTCAGATTAAAGCCACAGTATAATCTCTCTCTACCTAGTAGACTAACAAGCAGAAGGATGGGTAATGTCAAGTGTTAATGGGGATGAGGGGATACACCGATACACTGGTGCAGAATATAAAGTGGTAGAACCATTCTGGAGAGCAATCTGGTGGAATTTAGTTAAATGAATATAGATATTATTAATAAATTGTTTCTGGATATGTGTCCTCAAGAAGTCTTAAACAGACTTTTCTTTTTGTTTCCAAAGAAACAAAAACAAGGATGTTGATCTCATTTTGGGTTTTTTTTTTTTTTTTTGGCAGTAGTTAAGAGTGAATCTCGTTTTGTTTTTGTTTTTTTTTTGATTTATTTGTTGGCTGTGCAGAGTCTTAGTTGCGACATACAGGGTCTGTAGTTGTGGCATGTGGGATCTAGTTCCCTGACCAGGGATTGAACCTGGCCCCACTGCATTGGGAGCACATAGTCTTAACCACTGCACTACCAGAGAAGTCGGAACCTAGGATTCTTAATCCCTCTGGGGAGGTGGGGGAATAGGTAAAATATAGTGGAAGCACATATATAGTACTGTGCATTACACAGAAGCAAAGGACTACATATACCGACCACGTATGCATATATTTTTTAAAATGCAGTGTTTAGTGAAAGTAATAATGAAATCTATAACAATACCATTTGTATACATTTAAAATAGATGGACACAAAAATGTTTTAAAGAAAATATTCAAAAACATGTCAAATATAGGATGGTTTCCTAAGGACAAGAAGGTTGCCCATAGAGCAAAAAGTAGAACAGCAGCAGAAAATGAGGTAAAAAGATACTAAATTAAAAGAACAGTGATGAGATGTGCTATAAACCAAGGCATATGATCAAACTTTCTGTGGCTGAGATCCAACGGTAAATCTTCCCAAGAAGAGAAAATCGTATCTGGGAGAAAAAAAGTTTAAGTGAGATAAGTACTTAGAAAAGTGTGGTCAGACAAGCATTCTCATATTTCATTAGATGGTATGACCATCAAGTGGTCATACAAACTGGTACAACCTTCGTAAAGGACAGTGTTTACCAAGAACCTTAAAAATGCTCATCATAGCAACAATAATTGTAAATTGAAATTAAGAAACAAAAATCATGTCAGTAGCACCAGTAAATATGAAATACTGAAGAATGTATTTAGCAAAGTATGTTCAAGACCTGTATGCTGAAATTGCTGAGAGAAACTAAAGGATACCTAAATAATGAGAAAGATAACCATGTTCATAGATCGGAAGACAATATTGTTAAGGTTTCACCTCAAATTGGTGTATTGATCTATCTGTAGTTCAACAGGCTAAAATTTAAATGCAAATGCAAAAGCTCTAGAGTAGCCAAATAAGAACAATGGGAATTACACTATCTGATTTTAAGACTTTATTTTTTAAAAATATTTTAGCCATGCTACATGACTTGCAGAATCTTAGTTCCCTGACCAGGGATAGAACAATCCCTGAACAGGGATTGAAAGTGCCAAATCCTAAGCACTGGACTACCAGGGAATTCTCAAGACTTTAAAACTACAGTACCCTACATGTGAAAGTCAACAAGACAAAGCAAAATGGAGGTGTGCACATGATGTAACATCTAATGACTTTTAAAAAAGTGCCAGAGTAAATCAATAGGCAAAAATAATCTTTTCAACAAATGATGCTGAAACAGTTGGGCATCCATATGTAAAATGATGAGTCTTATTCCTAGCCTCATAATATACACAAAGAGTAACTTGAAAATCTAAACATAAGAGAGAAAACTAGAATAAAACAAGAGATAAATCTCTGTGATTTTGGGTAATGTAAAGATTTTTTAGATAAGAAAAATAAAACAAGAAAAAATGATAAATTGTATTTCATCAAAATTAAGAACTTCCTCATCAAAATACAGTAAAAAAAAAAAAAAAAAAAAAAAAAACCCCAAAAAGTTAAGCTAAAGATCGGAAAAAAATATTCACAACTTATCTCAATAATGGCATTTCTAAGAATTTAACAGAATAATTGGAGATGTGTATAAAAACATGCTAGTGCTTGTCTCAGCTTTATTTATATTAATAGCTATATACCTGAAACAACCTAAATACCCAAGAATAAAATGTTGTTTAAGTAAGTAAGGAAGTGTTAGTCGCTCAGTCGTGCCTGACTCTTTGCGACCCCATGGACTGCAGCCCACCAGTCTCCTGTGCCATGAGATCTTCCAGGCAAGGATACTGGAGTGGGTTGCCATTTCCTTCTGCAGGGGATCTTCCCAACCCAGGGATCAAACCCAGGTCTCCTGTACTGCAGGCAGATTCTTTACCAACTGAGCTACAAAGGAAGCCCCAAATGTTTAGAATCTATTTATTATATATCTATACTTGGAATCTGTCAAACCATATAGAAAATATGACTTGGAAAAATGTTTACTATTTTCAGTACAAAGTGAAAGTTGCTCAGTCGTGTCCGACTCTTTGCGACCCCATGGACTATACAGTCCATGGAATTCTCCAGGCCAGAATACTGGAGTGGGTAGCCTTTCCCTTCTCCAGGGGATCTTCCCGACCCAGGAATTGGTGGGTTCTCTACCAGCTGAGCCACCAGGGAGGCCAGTTTTTTGCTTTTACGTTTATTTTGAAACTAGGTTAACAATACGTTGTCCACTATCATTGATAAGTGAGGGGCAAGTGGGATTTTGTGTGATACTGTGCCAGTGAGATTTGAAAATCTGGCTACCTCCATATGTATTTTTTCATCTCATTAGAAATAGAGATTAAAAATTTAGAGCAATGATCTTTAGCTCCAAGGTAAACCAAGTTCACCATTTCCTTTTACTATAAAACAGGATTATACTCACTGTAAAAAGTATTGACTAATGTTGACTAATTCCCCAATTGAACCTCTTAGGTTTGACTTATTAAAAATCTCCCTAAATTAGATTAAGAGGACACTTGTATCTCAAATCAGGTGAGAGTTGAAATGAGATTTCAACAAGGGCACAGTTATAACTAAACATGGATCCTTAGTACATTCCATGGGATATGGAAAGGGTCAGAATATCTCATCCCATTTTACCTGTGTGTCAAATTTACCATCTGCTAGTTGAGTAGCCCCAGATCAGTTCAGGATCACTTAAACTATTGAATACTTCCACTTTGAGAAGGTAAAACAGATCATCTGATAGTGTTTGAATCTAAATTAAATAGGGAATAAAGAACCTACAGACTTCTTTATTTAGTCTCTATCTTGGTGTCCCAAAGTTTTCATTTCATGATGAAAAGAATGAGTAGATTAACTCTGAGATCTCCAACTTTGCACCTCCAACTTTGACCAACCCTAAAACATCAAAGAAGTTATCAAAACGGTAAATAACTATTAAAATAATTGTATATATATTTTCAGTATCAGTTAACTTTTTGAAAGTAAAGTAGAAAAATGTTAGTGGTAGTGTCCAACATTTTAAACCATATCTTCTATATACTTGGAAACCACACTCAAAAATCACAATCTTGTCCAAAAATTATTTTTGTTTTTTATGAATAATATATATTCTTAGTTTTGGAAATCATCTTTTTCACATTCCCATTTACATGATTAAGATATTTCATTCATGAAGTGATGATTGAGCAGTATATCAGGAACTTGTGAGAATATTAAAATTGAGCCCTTGGGTCTCTACAGATTCAAACCAAAAAGAGACCTTTGTTACAAAACTTAGAAAAAGAGTGAGTATTCATTCATATCTCATTAAACACACATACATACATGCAGATATAAGCTGCCGAGTGTCGTTGCCAGGTGATGCTGAAGGAAAAAAAATGTCTAAGCGACAGTGTATGGATTTGAATAGAAAACAGGGCCCTAGGAAGTACTCATGTTTTGCGAAAAGGTTTCTCCCCAACAAAAACTACATTTTCAAAGTTTTAGTTTTAGACAGTTGATGTCAAAGAGCTATTGTCAATTGCACCCACATTTTTTCTTTCCCTCTGAATTTCATTCAATTCAGATGATGCTGAAACCAAGAGTATTGTTTTACTTTGCGTCAAGCTATAAAGATAACTTCTCTTTTTAAAAAGCAAAACAAAACATTTATTTATTTATTTGGCTGGCCAGGTCTTAGTTGCAGCCCATGGAATCTTTTAGTTGTGGCATGCCAACTCTTGGTTGCGTCATGTGGGGTCTAATTCCCTGACCAAGGGTTGAAACCAGGCCTCCTGCATTGGGAACATGGAGTCTTACACACTGGAGCACCAGGGAATTCTCAAGACAACTTGCTTTGTGCTCCAAGAAGAAGCTATTTCACCATTAGGATTATTACATTTTTTTCCTCCCTTCTGGTATTCAGAAAGTGGAATGTTACCTAAATTGACTTGATTTACACACATTTCTGATGATTTATTTGTGATGAATCTGCTGACTTTACATCTGTTTTTAGCTACTCACTTCTAGTAGTTCTTTGTAAAGTTAGCTAGATACCCATTTTTGAAGATGACTTAAGCTTTTTTCCCATGTAATCCTACCTTTTGTTTTGCTTTTCTTGTTCATCAAGATGTTCTCAACTTGATAAATCTCTCACATATGTATGTTTGAAACTTTCAGAGATAAAAAAAAGGTATGTGGTGTGTGAGTTAGTGGTATTATAGTTTTAAAAAGTTTTGTCATCAAATGCAAGTTTGTGTGCCTAATTTCAGAGTTTGGAATAGAGAAAGGCTTATTTCAAGGGGTGTACAAGGAAAATGGGTGCTTTTGCTCAAAAAAACCTGAACTCCCTAATGTCTTTTGGAGAGAAATCTTACAGGCAAAATTTGGGTTGGTGGCTACAGGGTGTGTGTAACTTTGCTCTGATATTCTGGTGGTGAGATAACAGAGAGGTGTTCCAGCATTGTGCTCAGCCTGAACTTACCATCATCCTCCTGTTTCAGCAGGAACTTCCAGTTTTACAACCAGTCAGTCAGAAGTACGGTTACAACCTGGATTTGCATTTGGTGCCTGAAGTGGAGACAGTCTTGTGGGACTTAGCCTGTGGGATCTGATACTATCTTCAGTAGTGTCAAGAGTGAGTTAATTTAATTGGTCATTGGTATTGAAAAACACATTTGGAAATGAAGTAAACAAACTTGCTTTCGTTTTACTATGGCCCACTCTTGAAATCTTTTCTGCACGAAGCTACAGGTCCTCTCTCCGGTGGCCCACCCCAGGAACTCCTCTGAGACCTGGGACATGAACATCCTCTTGTGCCCAATTTTCCTACGACAGAACCATAAGACTTCTAGAAGAAAACATAGACATGTGTACTCTTTCACCGTCAGTCTTAATAATATTTTGGGGGGATATGTCACCCCAGGCAGGGGAAACCAAAAATAAACAAATGATACTACATCAAAAAACACGCTTCAGCGCAGAAAAGGACATTATCAGAAACACAGGTTATGTGATGATAAGTTTAAGGGTTAAGGATTTTGAGAGGAGGAAGATTAGAGGGCCTAATCTAATCACACAGTTCCTTAAAATTATAGAACCTTTCAATGTGGTCCACTGGAGAAGGGACCACTTCAGTATTCTTGTCTTGAGAACTCCTTGAACAGTATGAGAAGGCAAAAAGATAGGAAACGGAAAGATGAACTCCCCAGGTTGGTAGGTGCCCAATATGCTACTGGAGATCAGTGGAGAAATAACTCCAGGAAGAATGAAGCTGCTGCTGCTGCTAAGTTGCTTCAGTTGTGTCTGACTCTCTTCGACCCCATAGACGGCAGCTCACCAGGCTCCCCCGTCCCTGGGATTCTCCAGGCAAGAACACTGGAGTGGGTTGCCATTTCCTTCTCCAATGCATGAAAGTGAAAAGTGAAAGTGAGGTCGCTCAGTCGTGTCTGACTCTTCGCGACCCCATGGACTGCAGCCTACCAGGCTCCTCCGTCCATGGGATTGCCCAGGCAAGAGTACTGAAGTGGGATGCCATTGCCTTCTCCAGAAAGAATGAAGAGACAGAGCCAAAGCAAAAACAACACCCAGTTGTGGATGTGACTGCTGATGGAAGTTAAGTCCGATGCTATAAAGAGCAAAATTGCATAGGAACCTGGAATATTAGGTCCATGAATCAAGGCAAATTGGAGGTGGTCAAGCAGGAGATGGCAAGAGTGAACATTGACATTCTAGGAATCATTGAACTGAAATGGACTGGAATGGGTGAATTTAACTCAGATGACCTGTTATATCTACTACTGTGGGCAAGAATCCCTTAGAAGAAGTGGAGTAGCCATCATAGTCAACAAAAGAGTCCGAAATGCAGTACTTGGACGCAATCTCAAAAACGACAGAATGATTTCTGTTTGTTTCCAAGGCAAGCCATTCAATATCACAGTAATCCAAGTCTATATCCTGACCAATAATGCTGAAGAAGCTGAAGTTGAACGATTCTATGAAGACCTACAAGACCTTCTAGAACTAATACCCAAAAAAGATGTCCTTTTCATTATTGGGAGCTGGAATGCAAAAGTAGAAAGTCAAGAAATAACTGGAGTAACAGGCAAATTTGGCCTTGGAGTACAGAATGAAGCAGGGCAAAGGCTAACAGAATTTTGCCAGGAGAATGCACTGGTCATAGCAAACACTCTCTTCCAACAACACAAGAAAAGACTCTACACATGGACACCACCAGATGGTCAATACCGAAATCGATTAATTATTTTCTTTAGCAGCCAAAGATGGAGAACCTCTATACAGTCAGCAAAAACAAGACTGGGAGCTGACTGTGGCTCAGATCATTAACTCTTAATTGCCAAATTCAGACTTAAGTTGAAGAAAGTAGGGAAAACCACTAGACCATTCAGGTATGACCTAAATCAAATCCCTTACAACTATACAGTGAAAATGACAAATATATTCAAGGGATTAGATCTGATAGACAGAGTGCCTGAAGAACTATGGACGGAGGTTTGTGACATTGTACAGGAGGCAGCGATCAAGACCATCTCCAAGTAAAAGAAATGCAAAAAGGCAAAATGGTTGCCTGAGGAGGCCTTACAAACAGCTATGAGAACAAGAGAAGCAAAAGACAAAGGAGAAAAGGAAAGATATTCCCATTTGAATGCAGAGTTCCAAAGAATAGCAAGGAGAGATAAGAAAGCCTTCCTCAGTGATCAATGCAAAGAAATAGAGGAAAACATTACAATGGGAAAGACTAGAGATCTCTTCAAGAAAATTAGAGATACCAAGGGAACATTTCATGCAGAGATGGACTCGATAAAGGATAGACATGGTATGGTCCTAACAGAAGCAGAAGACACTAAGAATAGGCAGCAAGAATACACAGAAGAACTATACAAAAAGATCTTCATGACCCAGATAACCACAATGGTGTGATCACTCACCTAGAGCCAGACATCCTGGAATGCGAAGTCAAGTGGGCCTTAGGAAGCATCACTACGAACAAAACTAGTGAAGGTGATAGAATTCCAGTTGAGCTATTTCAAATCCTCAAAGATGATGCTGTGAAAGTGCTACATTATGCCAGCAAATTTGGAAAACTTAGCAGTGGCCACAGAACTGGAAAAGATCAGTATTCATTCCAATCACAAAGAAAGGCAATGCCAAAGTGCTCAAACTACTGCACAATTGCACTCATCTCACATGGTAGCAAAGTAATGCTCAAAATTCTCCAAGCCAGGCTTCAGCAATATGTGAACCATGAATTTCCAGATGTTCAAGCTGGATTTAGAAAAGGCAGAGGAACCAGAGATCAAATTGCCAACATCCGCTGGATCATTGAAAAAGCAAGAGAGTTCCAGAAAAACATCTGCTTTATTGACTATGCCAAAGCCTTTGACAGTGTGGATCACAACAAACTATGGAAAATGCTTAAAGAGATGGGAATACCAGACCACCTGACCTGCCTCTTGAGAAACCTGTATGCAGGTCAGGAAGCAACAGTTAGAACTGGACATGGAACAACAGACTGGTTCCAAATTGGGAAAGGAGTACGTCAAGGCTATATATTGTCACCCTGCTTATTTAACTTATATGCAGAGTACATCATGAGAAACCCTGGGCTGGAAGAAGCACAAGCTGGAATCAAGATTGCCGGGAGAAATATCAATAACCTCAGATATGCAGATGACACCACCCTTATGGCAGAAAGCGAAGAAGGACCAAGAGCCTCTTGATGAAAGTGAAAGAGGAGAGTGAGAAAGTTGGCTTAAAGCTCAACATTCAGAAAGCTAAGATCATGGCATCTGGTCTCATCACATCATGGCAGATAGGTGGGGAAACAGTGGAAACAGTGGCAGGCTTTATTTTTGGGGGCTCCAAAATCACTGCAGATGGTGATTGCAGCCATGAAATTAGAAGACGCTTGCTCCTTGGAAGGAAAACCATGACCAACCTAGACAGCATATTAAAAAGCAGAGACATTACTTTGCCAACAAAGATCCATCTAGTCAGGGCTATGGTTTTTCCAGTAGTCATGTACGGATGTGAGAGTTGGACTATAAAGAAATCTGAGCACCAAATAACTGATGCTTTTGAACTGTGGTGTTAGAGAAGACTCTTGAGAGTCCCTTGGACTGCAAGGAGATCAAATCAGTCCATCCTAAATGAAATCAGTCCTGAATATTCATTGGAAGGAGTGATGCAGAGCTGAAACTCCCAATACCTTGGGCACCTGATACAAAGAACTGACTCATTGGAAAAGAACCTGATGCTGGGAAAGATTGAAAGTGGGATGAGAAAGGGACGACAAAGGATGAGATGGTTGGATGGCATCACCAACTCAATGCACATGAGTTTGAGTAAACTCTGGGAGTTGGTGATGGACAGGGAGGCCTGGCATGCTGCAGTCCATGGGATCTCAAAGAGTCAGACACAACTGAGTGACTGAACTGAACTGAACTTCTCAGCTTTGGTCAGAAAGAGAGATGTGACTGTGGAAGAACAGTCAGAGAGATGCAGGGATGCTGGCTTTGAAGATGTAGGAGGAGGAAGGGGACCACGAGCCAAAGAATTCCCGCAGCCTCTGGAAGCTGAAAAAGGCAAGGAATCAAATTCTTCCCTAGAGCCTCGAAAGTGAACAGTTTGATTTTAGTCCAGTAAGTCCCAGGTTGTGATTCTATCCTACAGAACTGTCAGAAAATAAGTGTGTGTTGCTTAAAGTCACCAATTTGTGATAATTTGTAATAAAGACAATAGAAAACTCTATTTCTGTGTGTGTGCATGTGTCCTAAGGAAGAACACCTGGTTGTGGCCTCTCTTCTTCACTACACTCAAGCAATAAGGGCCTACTCTAAAGTCCTCCAAAGCACAAAGACTCATCAGATACCAACCATACTTTAAGCACCGTAAAGATCTGTCTATTCATTGGAAAAGACCCTGATGCTGGGAAAGATTGAAGGCAAAAGGAGAAGAGGGCAGCAGAGGATGAGATGGTGAGATAGCGTCACCGACTCAATGGACATGAACTTGGGCAAATTCAGGGGGATAGAGGAGGACAAGAAAGCCTGGTGTACTGCGGTCCATGGGATCTCAAAGGATTGGACATAAACACAACTGAACAACAATATAGTTCTAGTAAACAATTGCACTCATCTCACACGCTAGTAAAGTAATGCTCAAAATTCTCCAAGCCAGGCTTCAGCAATACATGAACCATGAACGTCCAGATGTTCAAGCTGGTTTTAGAAAAGGCAGAGGAACCAGAGATCAAATTGCCAACATACGCTGGATCATCAAAAAAGCAAGAGAGTTCCAGAAATACATCTATTTTTGCTTTATTGACTATGCCAAAGCCTTTGACTGTGTGGATCACAATAAGCTGTGGAAAATTCTGAAAGAGATGGGAGTACCAGACCATCTGACCTGTCTCTTGAGACACCTGTATGCAGGTCAGGAAGCAACAGTTAGAACTGGACATGGAACAACAGACTGGTTCCAAATCAGGAAAGGAGTACGTCAAGGCTGTATATTGTCATCCTGCTTATTTAACTTATATGCAGAGTACATCATGAGAAACCCTGGGCTGGAAGAAGCACAAGCTGGAA
Organism: Okapia johnstoni; assembly: GCA_024291935.2. Lineage (NCBI taxonomy): Eukaryota > Metazoa > Chordata > Mammalia > Artiodactyla > Giraffidae > Okapia > Okapia johnstoni. The sequence goes on along the minus strand of CM044325.1, from coordinate 6,982,416 downwards.
TCAAGATTGCCGGGAGAAATATCAATAACCTCAGATATGCAGATGACACCACCCTTATGGCAGAAAGTGAAGAAGAACTAAAGAGCCTCTTGATGAAAGTGAAAGAGGAGAGTGAAAAAGTTGGCTTAAAGCTCAACGTTCAGAAAACTAAGATCATGGCATCTGGTCCCATCACTTCATGGGAAATAGATGGGAAAACAGTGGAAACAGTGTCAGATTTTATTTTGGGGGGCTCCAAAATCACTGCTGATGGTGATTGCAGCCATGAAATTAAAAGACGCTTACTCCTTGGAAGGAAGGTTATGGCCAACCTAGATAGTGTGTTTAAAAGCAGAGACATTACTCTGCCAACAAATGTCCATCTAGTCAAGGCTATGGTTTTTCCAGTGGTCATGTATGGATGTGAGAGTTGGACAGTGAAGAAAGCTCTGAGCGCTGCAGAATTGATGCTTTTGAACTGTGGTGTTGGAGAAGACTCTTGAGAGTCCCTTGGACTGCAAGGAGATCCAACCAGTCCATCCTAAAGGAGATCAGTCCTGGGTGTTCATTGGAAGGACTGATGTTGAAGCTGAAGCTCCAATACTTTGGCCACCTCTTGTGAAGAGTTGACTCATTGGAAAAGACCCTAATGCTGGGAAGGATTGGTGGCAGGAGGAGAAGGGGACGACAGAGGATGAGATGGTTGGATGGCATCACCGACTCGATGGACATGGGTTTGGGTAAACTCCGGGAGTTGGTGATGGACAGGGAGGCTTGGTGTGCTGTGATTCATGGGGTTGCAAAGGGTTGGACACGACTGAGCGAATGAACTAAACTGAAACACATAATGGCCTCATTAAATGAATGAATGGATTATTATTGTAGAAGGAAAAATGTAATAGTTAATGACAGGGAGCAACAACTTCCAGTTGGAAAGTAAAATCAGTCATATTTATGCTCATCTATTGGTTCTACTGTTAGTTATAACTCACAGGATTTTCATTTATTAAACCAAGAATTGGAAAGAAGCTACACTTTTTTGTCTCACCTAGCCCAAATCATTTTTTTAAACTGTCTGCTGGAGGGGAAGCAAGCTGTTAAAGCTGGTGTACAATTAGTTGGTTACTATTTGTTGTGCTTGTGGGGGCTCACCTGGTAAGTATACCAACTTCATTGTCATCTCCTACTCAAGAATGATTGGGTCTTAGGAATACTACCCTCTGTTACTCAGTTTACAGGGGATGTTGAAAAATTGAAATGCTGGTTATGTCTCTGTGAAATAGATATTGCTAGTGAACTATGTTCACATTATCGATACAGGGGATCTAAACATATTTTCCTATCTCTAGCTCTCTTCTGTTTTTTTTAGGTTTGCAATAAGAGAATTTTAATAACCCTCCTCAAAATCTTCTAAGTAAGATAGGGAATGGAGAAATAAATAGCCTCTCCCCTGCTTTTCAAGCACCCAGGTATGGAGGGAACTGAGGAAAGAGTATGCCTGAAGGCTGCAGGCTGAAGTGTTGAGGAAGGAAGAGAAGAGCATGACTGGCGTGCAAGGGAAGTAGGGCTGAAAAAGAAATGTTAGAAGGTGAGGTTAGGCACCTGTTGGCTGAATTCAACTGTAAAACCTCCTTGTTACACGATAAACTGCGTTTATTCCTCACTCCCACATCCATGAACCCGCTGGTGGCTCAGCAGTAAAGAATCAACCTGCAATGGAGAAGACCTGGGTTCGATCCCTAGGTTGGAAGATCCCCTGGAGAAGGAAATGGCAACTCACTCCTGTATTCTTGCCTGGGAAATCCCATGGACAGAGGAGCCTGGTGGGCTACAGTCCATGGCGTAGCAAAGAGTCGGACAGGACTGAGCAGCTTCCACTTTCCCACATCCATGGATTGACTCAGTTTGGTTCCAGGCCATGGGCTGGGCTTAGGTCTGCTCTGTTTTACAATCATCTTGCATTACCCAGGTCAGAGAACAACTCATTATCATACATATTGCAAAATATTTCAAAAACAGAATGTTCTATTTCAACAGTATGAGGAAAAGAACAAGCCTGAAGTTTGTGACCTTGGACAGCCCTAGTATTTGGTTAGCTCCCAGGTAATATGGGATGGCAAATAATGCCCCACCTTTCAGAGAAGACAGAGATAGCAACTGAGAAACCCGAGAGGCCTGCTGGGTTTACACATCTACTAGTGGTGGGGGTGTTGCAGGAAAATGGGGTGCAAGAGGATGGTCATGTGTCCCAGTCTCCAGCAGCCAAGTGAAGGTCCTTGGCTTTGCCCAGAAAAGAATTCAAGAACTGGCCACGGTAAAGTGAAAGCAGGTTTATTTAGAGAGGGATACATTCCATAGGCAGGATATGGGCCATCTGAGAAGGCCCTGATATAAAGGGTGGTTGGCTTAGTTTTGTTTCTTTGTAATTTTGCATATGTATTTATGGCTGTGCTGATTCTTCATCGCTGCACAGGCTTTCTCTGGTTGCAGCAAGCAGGAGACACTCTCCAGTTGCAGTGTGTGGGCTTTTCATTGTGGGGGCTTCTCTTGTTGTGAAGCAGGGGCTCTAGGGCTTGTGGGTTTCAGTAGTTGCAGCACGTGGACTCAGTAGTTGTGACTCCTGGGCTCTAGAGCGTTGGCTCAGTAGCTGTGGTGCAGGGGCTGAGTTGCTCCATGGCATGTGGGGTCTTCCTGGATCAGGGATCGAACCCTTGCCTTCTGCATTAACAGGCAAATTCTTTATCACTGGGCCACAAGGGTGGTTAGTTTTATGGGCTGGGTGGTTTAATACACTAACAAGTGGGAGGAATATTCTAACTATTTTGGAGACCGGGAAGGGGAGGGGATTTCCACTGCCCACTTCTTGACCTTTTATGGACTGGCATGGTGCCTGTGGGTGTGTCATTTAGCTTATGCTGTTAGTGCGTGTGCGTGCACACACAAATTACAGGGACTTCCCTAGTGGCTCAGTGGTAAAGAATCTGCCTGCCAATGTAGGAGATACAATTTGATCCCTGGGTCAGGAAGATCTCCTGGAGAACGAAATGGCAACCCACTCCAGCATTCTGGTCTGGGAAATCCCATGGACAGAAGAATCTGGAGGGCTACAGTACATGGGGGTCACGAAACAGTTGGACACAACTCAGTGATAAACAACAACAACGAAAAGCAACAACATGTATTACATTGAGTGTATAAGGAGGCTCAAGGTCTGCTGGAAGTTGAATTTCCTGCTGTGTCAGGTCCAGTGGGTTTTAACCAGTTTCTGTTGTATCCTTAATGGCTAATGGTTGTGCACTGCCCCCTTCCCTCCTTTCTCACTTTCAGACCTTAACATTTAAGTCTTTAATCATTTTGAGTTTATAGGGCATGAGAAAGTAGTCCAGTGTAATTCTTTCGCCTATAGCTCCATGGGACTCAACAGTGTGTCCCTCTGGTCATTAGAACTGTATCCCTTAGTGAAAGTGTAAGTCGCTTAGTTGCGTCTGGCTCTTTGTGACTCCATGGACTGTAGCCCACCAAGCTCCTCTGCCCATGGAATTCTCCAGGCAAGAATACTGGAGTGGGTTGATATTTCCTTCTCCAGGGGAACTTCCCAAGGATTGAACTCGGATCTCCTGTATTGCAGGCAGATTCTTTACCATCTGAGCCATCAGGGACACCCTAGGGGTGCCCCCATGTGAGCTGGGCACACCCTCCTGTTGTTGGGGGGTTGACTACTGTGGGCTGTCTGATAGGTGGGGCTGACCCCGAACCTGACTGGCTGTAAGGTCATGCTTCCTGCAATGGATATGGGCTTTCTGGAGCCTGGGGTAGTTTACTCTTGAGGCTGTCTGTGTGGCTCAGAGTTACTGGGCAGCTTCTGCTGCTGAGGGTGGGGCCAGGTGCCTGGTGCTAATGGTCTGGCTGGAGGATTACAAAATGGCACTTGCCACACCAGTGTTATTGTGGAAGAATGAGCTCCCCAAAATGACTGTCACCAATGTCTCTTTTCCCAGGGGATATTGCAGTTGCCTCCTGCCTCTCCCGGAGGCCCTCCAAGATCAGCCAGTGGGTCTGACCCAGGCTCTTTTCAAACTACTGTTCTGTGCTGGGGTTTGTGAGATTTTTGTGCACATTCTGTTTTTTTTTTTTTTAAGGAGTAATTAATCACCTTGCTGTTTGTTTTTTAATTGTACATGCTTATTACAAAAAGAAAATACAAACATAAAAAAGCAGAAAGTAACTCCAGGTCTTACCACTCAGAAGTAACAAGTATTAATATTCAGTGAACATTACTTTAGACATGTGCATGTATATAGATATATAGACTGGAGAGAAGTGTCCTCAATGAAGATCCTTCCACAGTTAGTACATAACTTAAAAAAAAAAGTATTTATTTATTTGGCTGAACTGGGTCTTAGTTGAGGCACATGGGAACTTTGATTTTTGTTGTGCTGTGGGATCTTTAGCTGTGGCTTGCGAACTCCAGCTGAGGTGTGTGGGTCTAGTTGTCTGACTAGGGATTGAACCCGGCCCCCTGCATTGAGAGCATGGTCATAGCCACTGGACCACCAGGGAAGTCCCTGTACACCCTCTGAAGAGCTGAGCGTCTGTTTCCTATAGCTCTCGACCTCCTCCCAAACATAAAGCCCTGACGTTTTTCAGAGCCAGATGTTCTGGAGGCTCATTTTCCTGGAGCAGGAGGTGCAAAACCTTTGGGCTAGGGAGCCCAAAGTGGGGCGAGGACCCTCATGCTTCTGGGAGAGGCCCTCTATGATTGTGATATTTCTGGTGAGTTGCCCACCCAGGTGTGTGGGTCCTGACTATATTGCATCTCCATTCCTCCTACCTGTCTCATTGTAGGTCCTTCTTGATGTCTTTAGTTGTAAAAAAAAATCTTTTCTACTAGTATTCAGGTCATTCAAATATAGTTGCTCTGTAAGTAGTTGCAATTCTCGTGGGTCCTTGGCAAGAGGTGAGTTCAGGGTCTTCCTACTCCGCAATCTTGACTACCTCCTCACAATTTTTTTTTAACTTAAGAAAAGTATGTATGTTGTATATGTCATATAGCTTAATACTTACAGAGAAAAATAAATAGAAGATGTACTCCCAATTGCCAGCTGCAATTAGTAGGAATAGGAAATGAGGTGGAGTACTTTCTTAGATACTTCTGTGAGCTTTTGAAACTAAAAAAACAAATATCAAAACTATATTTTTCAATCATTTGTTTCAAAATGACTGCTTTAGTTTTTTGTTTGTTTGTTTATAGAAGGTCTCATGAAATGTATGTTCTCTTATAAAGTAGGTGACAGAGCAGAAAAGAGCCCTGGGTGTTTAGAGAAGACCCCTTGGTTCTAGAAACAGACCTGCTGCACCAGAGTAGTTCTTAGGCAAGAAGTTCATCTCAACGGGTTGAACTTCTTGAGAGCTGAATAAGTAGTGGAAACTCATGCTGAAACATGAGAGTGCTAGTGCGACGTCTGAATGGATAATGTGAAGTCACTTTGAATGTGATAATGCAGTATTGAAGCATATACATGTTAATGCTCATATCTTATGGTAACATTGTTTGTTACAGTAAAGTTTTACTTTTTTGGAAACCTCCTAGTTTCTAACGTCAAAGGCTTTTATATCATGGCACTATTTCTTTTTTAACCTAGAACTGGACACCTTCTCAACTGAACTTAAAGGAGAAATTAAGTGCAATATTTGAAACTACATTTAAATGAAGATGAGGTAGAAGACAGAACTGTTACAAGTATGTAAGTTTTATTGTACAGACAAATGAAGCCTTCAGCTCTGTTGTAGTGTATTCTTAAAAATTTCTAGCTTATATGTAATTCTCTAATTATAGAATTTTATGTCATTAGGTTGAACTAGTCCTGATTTCACCATGAAAATCTGACCTGAAACTCTGTTTACAGAAATATTGAAAATGAATTTAAAATTAAATGTGAATATTGGTATATTAATAGATACAATTTGGTTGATTCATATTTTTTCCATGTTAAAGATTATTCTGAGCTCTAAATACTTTAAATAAATGAGACTGAAATCCAATGTGGTTGCGTCTGAATATATTATCTGTGTAACAACCAAATATTTCTAGAGACTGTTCTTCATTAAGAATATTTTAAATGCTTTAATTTTATTGGAGTATAATTGATTTACAATGTTGTGTTAGTTTCAGGTGTACAGCAAAGTGATTCAGTTGCACATATATTAATAGATATATTAATTCTTTTTTAGATTCTTTTCTCCTATCAGTTATTACAGAATATTGAGTAGAGTTTCCTATGGGGTACTGTAGGTCCTTGTTGGTTATCTATCTTTTACATAGTAGTGTGTGTTCATCCCAAATTCCTGATTTATTCCCTCCACCGCCCCCCACATTTCTCCTTTGGTAACCACAGATTTGTTCTCCATTTCTGTCATTCTGTTTCTGCTTTGTAAATAAGTTCATCTGTAACTTTATTTTTAAAATTAGATTCCACATATGAAGGGAGAAGGAAATGGCAACTCACTCCAGTATTCTTGCCTGGAGAATCCCATGGACAGAAGAGCCTGGTCAGCTGGAGTCCATGGGGTCACAAAGAGTCAGACACGACTGAGTGACTAACACATGTCCACCTATGAGTGATATGATATTTGTCTTTCTCTGACTTCACTTAGTATGATAATGTCTAGGTCCGTCCATATCACTGCAAATGGCGTTATTTCATTCTTTTTTTATGGCTGAGTAATAGTCCATTGTATGTTTGTACCACATATTCTTCATGCATTTCTCTGATGATAGACATTTAGGTTGCTTTCACGTCTTTGCTATTGTAAATAATGCTACAATGAATATTGGGCATGTGCCTGCTTGGTTGTGTCTGACTCTTTGTGACTCCATGGACTGTAGCCTGCCAGGCTCCTCTTGTCCATGGGATTTTTCGGGCAAGAATATTGGGGTGGTATTTCCTCCTCCGGCAAAGAACACTGGGGTGCATGTATCCTTTCGGATTATGGTTTTCTCAACTATAGGTTTTAAATTGAAATCTCAGTTCTGCACTTAGTTTCTATATGCCCATTAGGAAAGTTACTTAAATGTTTTAAGCCTCCCTTTTCTCATCTTTAAAATAAGGATGAGAGTAGAGCCACCCTCACAGAACACTTAGTCTCTGTCCACCATTCGCTGCTTAAGCAGTATTTCCCCATTTTACAGACGCAGAATTCGAGTGCTCAGTAGTTAAATCCACCCAAGATCATTCAGCTAGTAAGAGGTAGAAGTGGGATCTTGTCCCGGATATCCCAGACACTGAAGCCCAAAGTTTTATAGTATTGCTCCCTCTTTGGAGAGCTTTTAATGATTTCATATGCTTGGAGATATGGCTCTACCAATCTCGGGGAACTGTGGTCTATATTAAATTTGAGCACAGAATACTGCTGAACAGAAGTAGACCGCCACAGCTTCCTGTATATATTAGTGTTTTTAGTGGTTCACAAAGTTTATCCAGGGGCAAATAATTGTTGTTCAATCCCAAAAGGGTATAGTCGTCTGAACTAGAAAGGGCTTAACTCTGGCGTGAACCGCTTCACTCTGCGAAGTCTCTATTTTTCACTTTTAGTCAGTAGAATAATTAATACTCCTTAAAGGAAGTTGAAGTGATCAGAATAAATGTGTGCATTGTTGGTAAAAATTTTTCCTGTTAACTGCGTGGGTCATGCCCAGATTTTACAGAGAAAGAATGGATACTAAAACGAGGTGGTTTTAATTTTCGATATTCCTTGAGTTAAAATAACATAGTTAATATGATTTCTAACAGCAATGGAAAGTATGTCTCTATAGTACCTGTCCTTATTTATTAAAAAAATCCAACATTCCAAAATCAAAATTATTTTAACTTCCTGTTTAATTTTATGTCAGGTGCTATGGGAGGTGCTGGAGGGGTATATGTGTGTTCTGCAAAACCGCAGCAAAACCATTAACAGGTATTTGTTGCTCTTTCCTCTTCTCTACTCCACTCCACTCTTTGCCAAATTAATTTGTACTTATTACAATTTTTACCATATAATCAGTTGGAAGTTTGCTTAGTGTCTGTTTCTCCTGCTAGACTATTTTCCTTCCTTCATCATTCATTCATTTAGCAGGTATTTATTGAATACCTACTAAGTGTCAGGTACTCTTAGATGCACATCTGAGGTGAAGATATGTTGTTGAACAAGAAAAGGTCACTGCCTCATGAATGTACATTCTACTGGGAAGATGGACAAAAATCAAATAATCAAAGAATCTGAAAACATTTAAGTGTTAACAAATTAGGTGAACATTTAAGGTAAACAAATTAGGGTTACGGGATAAATAGTGACAGGGCAAAGGACACAAGGCTATGTGGTTTATTTACGTAGGACCAGCAGTGAAAACCAACCCTATATGGTGAGCAAAAGTCTAAACAATGTCAAGGACTGAGTTTTGGGAAACAGGAGGTAAAAGGTTCCAGGGGGAGGGAATAGCAAGTAGATCTGCTTTGAGGCTGGAAAGAGCTTGACTTCTTTGAGAAACTGCAGAAGGTATGGCTGGAATCAAGTGATCATAAGAGAGCGTGGTTGATACTGCTGGGGAGGTTGGGGTGGATAAACTAATATTGGAGGATTTTGCTCTTAATGTGATATAAAGTTTGTGAAGGGATGTAAGCAAAAGAAGGATATCTAATTTACTTAAAAGAAATTCTAGTTGGAGAACAAACCCCAAGACAGGCTTCAGGGAGACAAGTTAGGAGGCTACTGCCATATTCCAGCTAAGGAATATTTGTCATTTGGATTAGGTCAGTAGTAGCAGAAGTGGGGAAAGTAGTCTATCAAGTTATATTTTGGAGGTGGAATGAAAAAGACTTGCTGAAGAATTGGATATGGGAATGCAATGGAAAGGAAAAATAATCAAGGTTGACCACTAGATTTGGGGCTTTTGAAAGAGGGTGTATAGTTGTGCCTTTAACAGGGGAAGGAAGGTGTTTGTGTATGGTGGGGATAGAATTCTGTTTTGAACATGGTAAGTTTGAGTTGTCTATTTTTATCGTACATCTGAATGGAGATGTTGAGTAGGCTGGTGGAGATTATATATGTGTGTGTATTTATATATATGCAGGTGAAAGTGTTAGTCGCTCAGTTGTGTCTGACTCTGTGACCCCATGGACTGTAGCCCTCCATGGAGTTCTCCAGGCAACTCTCCAGGGAATCTTCCCAACCCAGGGATTGGATCTAGGGAACAAACCCAGGTTTCCTGGATTGTAGGCAGATTCTTTACCATCTGAGCCATCAGGGCAGCCAAGATATATATATAGTCCAAGAAAAAAAATATATATATATACTTATATTAATAAATGTCCAGAGACATTTGGAAGTTATCTGCTTACAATTGATATTTGTAAACAAGGGACCACGGAAGTTCCCTGGTGGCTTAGTGGTTAGTATTCAGTGCTTTCACCACTGTGGCCCAGGTTCAGGTTGTGTCCCAAGCTCCGAGGCTTATCCAAGATCAAACAACAGTCTTATGGACTCTGAGGGAGAAGGTGAGGGTGGGACGATCTGAGAGAATAGCACTGAAACATGTGTATTATCGTATGTGAAACAGAACACCATTCCAGGTTCGATGCATGAGACAAATGCTCAGGGCTGGGGCAATGGGATGACCCAGAGGGATGGGATGGGGAGGGAGGTGGGAGGGGGGTTCAGGATAGGGAACACATGTAAACCCATGGCTGATTCATGTCAATGGATGGCAAAAACCACTACAATATTGTAAAGTAATTAGCCCCCAACTAAAATAAATTTATTTAAAAAAAAAGATCAAACAAAAACAAATAACCCTCTCCCTCCCTAAAAAAACAAGGGACTAGATTAAATGTAGAGAAGTGAAGAGAGCTGGGAGCTGAGCCCAAGGGCATTGCATCATTTAGAGGGCAGCAAGAGCAAGGGAACAAGCGTCTTTTAAATTCATGGCTGCAGTCACTGTCCGCAGTGATTCTGGAGCCCAAGAAAATAAAATCTGTCACTGCTTCCACTCTTTCCCCTTCAAGTTTCCATGAAGTGATGGGACCGAATGCCGTGATCTTAGTTTTTAAATGTTGAGTTTTAAGCCAGCTTTTTCACTCTCCTTTTTGACCCTCATCAGGAGTCTCTTTAGTTCCTCTTCGCTTTCTGCCATAAGAGTGTTGTTATCTGCATATCTGAGGTTACTGATATTTCTCCTGGCAGTCTTCCAGCTTGTGATTTATCCAGCCTGGCATTTTGAATGATGTACTCTGAATATATATATACTTTGCATAAGTTAAATGAGCTGGGTGACAGTGTACAGCCTTGACATACTCCTTTCCCAATTTTGAACCAGTGTATTGTTCCATGTCCGGTTCTAACTGTTGCTTCTTGTCCTGCGTACAAGTTTCTCATGAGACAGGTCAGGTGGTCTAGTATTCCCACCTCTTTTAAGAATTTTCCACTGTTTGTTGTGATCCACACAGTCAAAGGCTTTAGTGTGGTCAATGAAGCAGAAGTAGATGTTTTTTCTGGAATTCCCTTGCTTTTTCTATCATCTAAAGAATGTTGGCAATTTGATCTCTGGTTCCTCTGCCTTTTCTAAACCCATCTTGTTCATCTGGAATTTCTCAGTTCAAGTACCACTGAAGCCAAGATTGAAGGATGTGGAGCATAACCTTACTAGCATGTGAAATGAGTGCAATTGTATGGGAGTTTGAACTTTCCTTGGCATTGCTCTTCTTTGGGATTGGAATGAAGACTGACCTTTTCCAGTCCTGTGGCCAGTGCTGAGTTTTCCAAATTTGCTGACATATTGAGTGCAGCACTTTAATAGCATCATCTTTTAGGATTTTATACAGCACTATTGGAATTCTATCACCTCCACTAGCTTTGTTCTTAGTAATGCTTCCTAAGGCCCACCCACTTGAGTTTACACTACAGGATGTCTGGCTCTAGGTGAGTGACCACAAAATCATGGTTTTTGGGTCATTAAGACCTTTTTGTACAGTTCTTTTGTGTATTCCTGCCACCTCATCTTAATTTCTTCTGCTTCTGTTAGGTCCTTGTTGTTTCTGTCCTTTATTGTGCCCATCCTTGCATGAAATCTCCTTGCATGAAATCCTTGATATCTCCAATTTTCTTGAAGAGATCTCTGCGAAGTTGATTCAATAATGTCCAACTCTTTGCAACCCCATGGACTATAGCCTGCCAGGTTTCTCTGTCCATGGGATTCTCCAGGCATGAATACTGGAGTGGGTTGCCATTTCCTCCTCCAGGGGATCTTCCCAACCCAGGGATCAAACCCGAGTCTCCTGTGGCTCCTGCATTGCAGGCAGATTCTTTATCGCTGAGTCACTGGGGAAGCTCCAAGAGATCTCTAGTCTTTCCCCTTCTATTGTTTTCCTTTATTTCTTTGCATTGTTCATTTAAGAAGACCTACTTATCTCTTCTTGCAATTCTCTTCAACTCTGCATTCAGTTGGGTATATCTGTGTAAGTTATGACAAACCTAGTCATCATATTAAAAAGCAGAGATATCACTTCGCCTATAAATGTCCATATAGTCAAAGCTATGGTTTTTCCAGTAGTCATGTATGGATGTGAGAGTTGGACCACAAAGAATGCTGAGCGCTGAAGAATTGATGCTTTTGAACTGTGGTGCTGGAGAAGACTCTTGAGAGTCCCTTGGACTGCAAGGAGATCAAACCGGTCAATCCTAAACACTGGACTGCCAGGTAATTCCCAGAATAGTGTTTGTTGAATGAATGAATCTTTAAGTCTACTTATCTGTTAGATAATTGAGTATCTCTAAGTTCCAGGTACTGTTCTGTGTCCTATAGATTCATAGTATAGTATTCCCAATAATCATAAATTATACTGTGAGTTATATATGCATAAAATATATACATATATGTAAATGCAGCAAGATATGTATTTTTAGCTTATATAACTCTCTTCCCCTCCTTCTACCCTATTCTAAGAAGGATGGAATTGAATATGTGGAGGGCCCTTTGTTGGTGGGCAATTATGATTGGGATATATAAATCTGGGGCTATTCTGTAGGTAAGGTTTTGACAAGAAAGAGGAGGAAGGTGAGGTAGAGGAGAGAGTGGTGAGACTTCAGTTGAACTGGACAGGCATCTCCAAGCAAAGTTATCAGATTCAATTAAAATAAAATATGATGCCAGCTTAACTCACACTCTTGGGCAACTGACAGTATGAAGAACAGTAATTAATCCTGTAAGAGGGACTGGAGAAACAATATATAATCTAGTACAAGATTATATCTAATTAATCATACAAGAGGAGGATGGAGGAGGTTTTGTAGGGAGCGATAAGGTTCCTAAATATTACAAAATTATGACTTTAGCTTCAGGATATGTTTAACTGTTGACCTTTAGAATTATTACGCATAAGTCCCTGCCTTTTAAGAAACTCTCAAGTCTTGAATCAGCAGCCCCTACTGGTTAAGAGATGTAACAGAGGTGGATTCAATCCCTTGGGCAGGAAGATCTGAAGGAGAGCATGGCAACCCACTCCAGTATTCTTGCCTGGAGAATCCCGTGGACAGAGGAGTCCGGAGGGCTACAGTACATAGGGTCCGAAAGAGTCAGACGCGACTGAAGGGACTTAGCACGCACTGGATCAGAAACATGGAGCCTTTCCCGCCATCTAACTGTTCATCAATCCATGTTCCCATAATATCTCCATTCATTGCATAGTTCTCATGCCATTGTGTATTATAATCATTCGACTCCATGAAGTTTATTTGCCTTGAACTCCATCCAGCACTCGGGGAACTTTGTGGTTTAATGCTGGACGCGGGAGGGAGGCCTGGCATTTAGAAGGCCTTTAATACACGGATTGTGTAACCGCAGCGAAGCTCTGTGGTGCGGCCGCACGGAAACAGGAGAGGCAAGCGTTTATTCGGAAAACCTTCCGGAAACAACGACGGCACACTTGACAATGATACCGAGCTGTTTAATAAAGACGTGAAAATAAAACCACGGCTCCGCGTCGACTTCTTACTACTACAATCTCGTCGTTCACGAGCGGCCTCTCGCGTTCCATTCGGTCCTCAAACCCGAGCTCAAACCAGGATTGGCCAATCGGAGCACAAGCTCCCGTAGTCGCGAGGACTCCTCCAGCCAATGAGAGACGCGGGCGATGTGGTGGGGTGAGACGTCCTCCCCACTCCCCCCACCCCACGGAGGAATCCTGGGGGCGTGGTGACGCGTTGGGCGAGGCTGAAGTTTGATTGGCAAGTGAGCGATCAGCAGCCTTAGAAAGGATACGCGGTCGTGTGGGAGCTCGGGCGGCCGTGGGCGGGGCAGTGGAGCTAGAGTCAGCCAATGACTGACGCGCTGCTCGCAGAGCGAACGATAGGTCACCAATGGAGGCACGGATGTGGTGCCGTGGGCGGGGCTTAGGCTCAAAGCGGCGTCGGGGGCGGGGTGCAGCGCCTGTTACTGTCGTCCTCACCGTCACCGCCGGCGCCTCTTCCTGGGTTCATTCATACGTTTTTTTATTTCATTCACGAAGGTAGTGAGGCCTGGTTGAAAGCCATGGAGAGCATTTTGCCTGCCGCCGGCTTCCTCTACTGGGTGGGCGTGGGCACCGTGGCCTACCTGGCCCTGCGTGTCTCGTGCTTGCTCTTCACGGCCGTTCGGGTCTGGGTTTGGGGTAGCGCGTCGGGGGTCGGACCGAAGCTCGGTGAATGGGCAGGTGAGTCGAATCCCGCGCGCCCTCCCCCTGGCCCCTGCTGCGGCTCGCGCGGCTCTGGGCCGGGCCTGGCCTGGCTCGCGCTGACCAGTTCCTGGCCCGGCGCTTGGCCTTCGTGCCGCCAGCTCCCCTCTCCTCCTTTCTGAGGCTCCCGCGTCTTGCGTGCCCGCTTGTCCCCCATGCCATCTTCTGGCTTAGACTTGTAGTAGAGTTCTTCAATACTAAACACACTGCTGGCTTAACTCCGCGAATCTAAAGTGCCACTTGGGTGCGGGAGAAATCTGGCCTCAACTCCCTGGGGCTTGTGCCTTTTAAGGCATTCGGGGTCCATGGAGTTAGTTGTCTTCCTGGTTGCTTCCTCAGTCATAGGCTACCCCTTATGAGAGTTTTTGAAACAAAAAGTCTTTGGCTTGAATACAGGCCCTGTGCTCAGGATGAAAGCATTCAGTTGCCTTTTGCGGGGCGAGGGTGGAGAAAGGACAAAGAATTTCAGAAGTCTTTCTGCTCTTCGGAACCTTTGATTCGGCCTATTTCATATAATTTACAAAATCTTTTTTTTTTTTTTAATTCTTGGCTAAACTGAAGTCCTAATGACTAGCAAGAATTATTGTTTCTTCAAGATATTAACTGCAGAAGGAGATTTGCAGGAAAAAGTATTCCACAGAGAGTGAGCTAAACAAACCTCATCATAGTTTCGGGAGTCAGGGTGTCTGGTTTATCATTCCCTCTAGGCAAGAATTCTGAAGATGTAAGGGAAAGGTCAGATTAGAGAAGTTGGGAAAACTCCACAGAAAAGTTTTGCTTTTTTCCATTTCTGCCTTTTTTGTTGATTTTCTTTCCCTATGTTTTGTTTTTATTAGCTTTTTTTTTTTAAACCAAGTGATACGCCATTCTCCAATGTGATTATTCATTCTGCTGTCTTATAATTGATTTTTAAAATTATGATCAGTTTTATATGTAATTCACAGAGCATTTTGTTGAATTTTGTGCGGGTTAGGGGTTGCTTTCAGGCTAGGCTCAAATAAGGTATGTAAATAATGTTGCTCCATATTCTTTATTCACTCAGAAACATTTCAACAACTTAGTAGGTTAACCTTTTGGAATTGCAACAAAAAACATCTAAAGTAGGCATGAATAAGCATCTATTAACATAATAAATATTTTAAAAACTTACTGTTTTTTCATCATTGAAAAAGCAAGTGAAGTGCTCAAAGTTGTTATAATCAAGATTGTAATTTCACCGTTGATAAGCCTGAGTTCTTGGTTGTCTGGTTTGGAAAACTTGTTGACTTTTGAAATAGTGGAATAAGACTCCAGTGTCTTAGAAAATCATACATGAAGATGAATAAGTTTTATAGTTTGTAATTAAAAACTTAGGGTAATAATTTTTTTAAACTATCTAAAATTGACCACAGTGGCTGGTAACTTAAATGATCTAAGTCATCTATATAAATAATAATCCATAGTAAAAGCCAAGTGTTGTGACCTTGTCATTTCATGAGTAATATTTATATTGAAAACATTTGGCCTCAGAGGAAGGATTTTGATAAATTAAGGGCAGTGTTTAAAAGATTTAGAAATGAAATTTGAACTCGAACACTGATATCTAGCAGAGAGGATCATAAAGTGAAATATTATCCAGTTTACTTGTTGGGAAATTTCTCTTTTTTAAATACTTGAGTAGAAGAAATGAACAAGTTGTTATTTGTAACATTACTTACATGGTGGTGGCCTGAATCTTAAAATACTTCGTCCTTTATCTCTCCAAATTCAGGGAATCTGTGGAAAACAAAAACTGAAATGATTTGGAAAACAAAGCAGCAGAGATGATACTTGAGTAATTAGGGTTAAGTTTGGGTAAACTCCGGGAGTTGGTGATGGGCAGGGAGGCCTGGCGTGCTGCGATTCATGGGGTCGCAAAGAGTCGGACACGAC
This sequence comes from Okapia johnstoni, assembly GCA_024291935.2. Lineage (NCBI taxonomy): Eukaryota > Metazoa > Chordata > Mammalia > Artiodactyla > Giraffidae > Okapia > Okapia johnstoni. The sequence goes on along the minus strand of CM044325.1, from coordinate 6,966,784 downwards.
TGAGCGACTGAACTGAACTGAACTGAACTGAACTGTAATTAAAAATAGGTGATTTGTTCAACCGAGTATTAGGGTAACCAAACCAGGGCTCCTGTGCCTGTGGCCCTGAAAGCCAAACTGACAACTGGTGTTTGCAGCACAATGAAGGTTTATTTGGGGCTTCCCAGGTGGTGCTGGGGGTAAGGAACCTGCCTGCCAATGCAGGAGATGTAAGAGACATGGGTTCGATCCCTGGGTCGGGAAGATCCCCTGGAGGAGGGCATAGCAACCCACTCCAGTATTCTTGCCTAGAGAATCCCGTGGACAGAGGAGTCCGGCAGGCTACAGCCCGTAGGGTCACGAAGAATCGGAGGTGACTGAAGCAACTCAGCAAGCAAGCAGCAGACGGGTGTGGGAGAAAAGTCTCAGATCCACTCTGACTTTGTGTTTAGAGTTTTTCTGTTTTTTTTTTTTTTTTTTTTTTAAGAGGCTGGGATTAATTGTCATCTAGTGACATTTCCATGACATTTCCTAGTCATAGTTTTGGGAGTCAGGGTGTCTGGTTTACGGCTCTCAGGCCAGGTGGTCCATGGCACAGGGGTCTGTGAGCTCTTCTCGCCCTGGAGAAACAACCTGAGTTTGTACGTTAGTGATCCTGACAACAGCAGTTGCAGAATGTTAATGATGTTAACAGTAGCGATTGTAGTCTTCTGACTCTGGTTGATTGGTGTTCAGTTAGCACAGGATTGAGGTGGAAGGGACCAGAAAAGGAATAAAGGTTTGGATAAAGAGATGAATCATAAACTCAATAAGGGAGCTTGGTTTTAGGGGGCCTCGGTGTCATTAGGGAGGCATTGTCTGCTTTCTAATATTGATGTTTGTTTAATATGTTCCTCTCCGTAACCAATTATTTTAAGTATTATATAATAATGTGTGTTGAGTTAGTGGTATATTTTTACACTTGTCATGCTTAAATCTCTGCACATGAGTATGTTTAATTCTGCGCCCCCCCCCCCCCCTTAGATTTTAGAATCTGAGAGGCAGGGACTGTGGGTCCTAATTTTTTTTTTTCCCCACAGTAATTGGTGCGGTGATCAGGTATCAGTTCTTCTAAACTTAAAAGCTTGGAAAATCCCTGAAATATAGTTGGACTTTGCAGTCCGTAAAAACACTCCAGACCATAGATTCCTTAGTCTAGTGGGTCTTTAAGACTGCCCATTGCCTGGCCCATCTTCTGACTTACCTCCTTCATCTCCTAATCGAGAGCTGGCTCATCCCTTGCTTCATTCTCTCCAGTTCCAGTCCCACGCAAGGAAATTACTCTAATTTCACTAGGCCTCTAGCGGGTGAGTTTAGCCCATTTAGTAGCTAAGTTTCTCTTGCCTACCATTGTCATGTGATACTTTCTATATTCCTTCCAAGAACAAAGAGTCCTGTGAAAGTAGAGTTGCAAGTTGTTTGAAGATCTCTGTAGCAAGTAATGAAAAGAAGATGGCTAACAAAGGTGAGCAGGTCTATCAGAACTTCCTGAATGTCAACAGGGAGTTTATTACACTTACCAAGCTGAACCTCCAGAGAGTCACTAAACCCATTTGAGAATGCCAGAGTGATAATCCTGGCACTTTAACCAGAGTGAAAATGAAAGTGGTGCTGGGTATTTTTGTTTGTTTTGTTTTGTTTTAGAGCAGGGCAGGTGGCAGAAGGCAAAGAAACAGATGAACTTAGTCATGCTGCTGCTGCTGCTGCTGAGTCGCTTCAGTAGTGTCTGACTCTGTGTGACCCCATAGACAGCAGCCCACCAGGCTCCCCCGTCCCTGGGATTCTCCAGGCAAGAACACTGGAGTGGGTTGCCATTTCCTTCTCCAATGCATGAAAGTGAAAGTGAAGTCGCTCAGTCGTGTCTGACTCTTCGTGACCCCATGGACTGCAGCCCACCCAGGCTCCTCCATCCATGGGATTTTCCAGGCAAGAGTACTGGAGTGGGTCGCCAGTGCCTTCTCTGAACTTAGTCATGAAAGTTCTTAAAAATATTTATTCATTCTGCATTTCAGCTCTGAAAAGGAAGTCTCTAGGCCTAAATGGAACAAAGTCTCCAGACTGGAGTTGGCAGTGTGCTATGTGCACTGTGTCCGCCTGTTTGCGACCCTATGTACTATACCCTGTCAGACTCCTCTGTCCATGGGATTTTTCAGGCAAGCATACTAGAGTGAGTTGCCGTTTCCTTCTCCAGGGAATCTTCCCAACCCAGGGATCGAAAATGGTCTCCTGTGTCTCTTACATTGCAGGCAGGTTCTTTACCTGCTGAGCCATCCAGGAAGCCCAGGGGCAGCCTTAAAGCACTTGGCTCGAGCTATGTAAGAGATGGCAGGTGCAGCTGGAGGATGGGACCTAAAAGCATGCCCTAGTCTTATTTGGAGGAAAAACCAGAGAGGATGGTTTCCTGGAAATAGAAATTCAGCCTCCATACTCCGAGCTGTTTGCTCCAACCTCACACCAGCCTCCATTATTTCTCGCTTTGTGTGTTTTTTTTTTTTTTTCTTCCCTGTTCTTCCTTTCTGTGCAATATTAAGTTTCCTATAAAGGGTCAAATGTGAGACCTCAGAGACTCAAACCTAGACTTGGAGTCTAGTTCCTCCTCTGTACTTACTAGAGTGTAGCATTGAGTAAAGTAGTAGACATCTGTGAATCTCACTTTCCTCATCTGCAAAATGGGTATAATACTGGTGCCTGTTTCATAGTATTGTTGTAAAGCGTAAATGAAAATACTTACGCTATGTAAAGCAGATGGTGCAGTGCCCTTGTATATAAATGCTTGCTAACTTATTGTTACTAGTCCAGTAGTCATGTATGGATGTGAGAGTTGGACTATAAAGAAAGCTGAGTGCAGAAGAATTGATGCTTTTGAACTGTGGTGTTGGAGAAGACTCTTGAGAGTCCCTTGGACTGCAAGGAGATCAAACCAGTCCATCCAAAGGAGATCAATCCTGGGTGTTCATTGGAAGGGCTGATGTTGAAGCTGAAACTCCAATACTTTGGCCACCTGATGCGAAGAGCTGACTCATTGGAGAAGACCCTGATGCTGAGAAAGATTGAGGGCAGGAGGAGAAGGGGACGACAGAGGATGAGATGGTTGGATGGCATCACCGACTCAGTGGGCATGAGTTTGGGTAAACTCCAGGGGTTGGTGATGGACAGGGAGGCCTGGTGTGCTGTGGTTCATGGGGTCGCAAAGAGTCAGACATGACTGAACTGAACTTGTAATACCGTTAGCCTTAGCATATGTACTGATCACTTTAGCTAATTGACAAAATAAGGCTTAGTAAGAAAAAATTCATAGTTGGGTGACTCCATCTGCAGAAAACTGAGATTACCTTTGCTACTGCAGTTGAGAGTGTTGGGCTTCAAAACTAATTTTCTGTTTATTTTTGTTGGTTGAGGAAATTTATTTCTTTCGGTTTCAGAAAAAATTATTGAAAAATTTAGTGAATAGAATATATGGGTAAGTGGATTTGAATAAGTCAATTCCATTGTCTTTAAACTCATTTGTAGGTAAAGGATGAGTTAAAAGAAATTTAATAGTGTGTCTTTGTTTGGGCTGCTATACCAAAAATACTGTAGATTCAGTGGCTTAAGCAAGAAACATTTCACTCAATTCTGAAGGCTGGGAAGTCAGATCAAGGTGCTGGCAGATTCCATGTCTGGTGAGGAACTGCTTCCTGGTTTATAGATACCTGTCTTCTTGCTCTATCTTTACATGACAGAAGGGGCCAGGGAACTCTCTGGGGTGTCTTGTAAGGGCACTGATAGCATTTGTTAGGGCCCCACCCTCATGACCTAATCACCTCCCAAAGACCCTCACCCCCAATACCATCACATTCAAGGGTTAGGATGTCAACATATATATTTTGCCCCTAACACAGGAATTCAGTCTGTAGCATAGATCCTTCATTCCATTTCTTTCCTGCTCATCTATCATGAAAATAAAAATACTGAAATATTATAGCAATTTGTGTTTCTGCCTTCTGGAATAGATGGTGATTAAGGCAGGGAGGGTGGGTGGAGAGTGTGATCCAACAGTATTCATTTGTCCATCCACTGCCCAAATCCTCTCGAGTTCTGGCCAGGGACCAGGGGCATGGCCAGCAGGAATGAAGAACAAACTGCCCCATGAAGTGGTGGGAAAGCAGAAGCACTTGGTTCTATGGCAACTTGTGCAGGAAGGTCAGAGTGATGTCTGACCTGAGATCTGAAGGGAAGTGAAGAGTAGCGGACAGAGCAAGGGGACCAGCAGGTGCTAGGCTCCTGAGTTGGGAAAGAGCAGGGTCCCCTTAAAATAAGGCCTGAGTGCCTAGAGCCAAAAAAGGGTAGGCCTGATGTAGGATGGGAGTGGAGCGGGGTGAAGGGGCCAGTGAGCAGGGCAGTTTAAGAACATGGAAAACAATTGAGGGGATTTTAAGCAGAAGGGTAATGTTGAGTTGCAACTTTATTTTTTATCTATTTGGCTGTACCAGGTCTTAGCTGTGGCACGCAGGATCTTTAGTTGCAGCATGCGAACTCTCAGTTGCTACATGTGGGATCTAGTTCCCTAACCAGGGATCGAACCTGGGCCCCCTGCATTTGGGAGCGTGGAGTCTTAGCCACCGGACCACCAGGGACATCCCTGAGTTGCAACATTTAAACAGAAGTTTTTGCTTCTGTGATCTTCCCGAAGCTGTTGTATTGCCACAGAGATAGATCAGTGCAAATTATTCAGATAATCTCCATTAAAATTGCCTTTAAAAATGCAAACTCATACTTTATAGTCAGGGAGGCCATTTCTGTGCACTTTCTGGTTATCATCTTTCAAAGACGATTTCTCCCTGGGGGAAATCTAATCACTCTGGTGTGGGAAGTGCTACTCTTAATCAGGGACTGGATGATAACATTGTTGAATGAACCTGGAAACCAGGTCATTGCTTTCTCGAGGTCACTCCGTAGGACTGAGGTGTGATAGTTGAGAAGCCTGCCTCACGTCAGTCTCAGAGGGATGCTTTGTTTTAGTCTTGATTTTGTCTGGTGAAACAATGTGTTTGCCCAGTCTCTAACTGGCAGTTCCAGGGAGACTATCCAGTTTGTGAAAAGTTATCCTTACTGCTGTTAAGTGAAGTTATTTCTAGTTAAATGATGTTGTCATTGCAGGAAGAGAGGAAAGGCAAAAAAGAGGAAAGTCTTAAAAAAAAAAAGATTTTGAACCATTACTGCCTCTTAAGAGTGTGACAGTGGGTAACTACAGCGCTAAGGGGAGGTTTGGCTTTGGGGTCAGTGCAGTGTGAGCTTTGCTACTTGCTAAGCTGTTTGACCTTGGGCAAAGATTGCTAACCTCTGAGCGTAACTTCCCTCATCTATTAAATAGGGCCAATAACTTTTCGGGATTATTATGACAGTGAGATGATAATGAGGGTCTCCTGTAACCTTTTGTGTGTTTTTATGAGTATCATGGAACACATATTTAAGGCATCTTTATTTGTGCACATTGCTCTTATTTGATGAAAGGGGATTGTGGAAACCAAGAAATAATGTAGTTCACTCAGCAGATAAACTACTGGAAATCTGAAGCTGTGAATAGATCAGTTATGAGGTGATTCATGCTACTGCAGGAGAATTCCTCGCTTTGTGGAAAGATTTATCAAGTGGTTCCTTGAAATATGGTTCCCATTAGTGAACCTAAGCTATGATGGATTTAGAAAAATCTGGTTCTGTGCAACTTTTCAATGACATTTGTAAAAACCTTAGGTCATCTTCAACTCTTCTTCTGGCACCCGTGTACAGACTGTAAGGAGACCTTGTTGATGTTAACTTCAAAATACCCAGAATCCAGTTTCTTCTCTCACTCTAGTGTAAGCTACCAAAATCTCTTGCCTTGATATAACAATAGCTTCCTGTCACTGATTCCACCTTGGTTCCCCTATAATCGTGTCTTAAGGAGCAGCCAGGGAACCTGAAAAGCTCTAGTCAGATCATGTGATCCTTTGCCCAGATGCCTCTGATATCTTCAGATGAAAACGCAGAAACCCTCCCTGTGGCTGACAAGGCTTTTGATCACCTGCTCCTGCCTTCCTTTATCTCTCGCCTCTGCCCATGTTTTGTCTTTCTCTCCCTCCCTCCCTTCTAGCTGCACTCTCTTTCTCCTTGAACTCGATTCCTTAAACGTGCTTGGCATTGCTGCCTTGACCTTTGGTTATTCCCTCTGCTTGAATGCTCTTCCCCAGAGGTCCATTTGGCTAAGCTTTCTTCCTTCTTTCTAGTCTTCACTCAGATACCACCTTCTCAATGAAAACTTCCCTTCTGCCTTTAAACCAACCATCCAATCTCCTTCACCCCTCTCTGACCCCGTTAGCCTCCTCTACTTGGGCTTTATGTCATAGCGTTTGTCACCATCTCCCGTTCTGTAGACGTTGTTCATTTCTGATGTTTTTTGTTTGTCTACTCCTGTTAGAGTGGAAGCATCATGAAGACAAAGATCTTTTTTGCTCACTTTGGTATCTCCAGCACCTAGAACAGAGCTTGCACATAAACACTAATACTTAGTTATTGAATACATGAAAATATTCAGGTACTCCAGTAGTTTTGAGGGATAATGCATTTTTTTAATGGGGGATTCTCTTCTCTTTCTACAGTCTTTTTAGTTATAAATCGAAGAGCTATTAGTGTTCTCCCTACCTCTAAAAGTGAAATTATTTAGTCTAAAAACAAAATATAGACTATAACCTCAGGGAGATATTCTCATAGCGGAGACCCTGGAATTAGACTGCCCAGAATGACTTTCTGTGTCCCAGACATGCCTGTACTTACCTGCTGCTTTCTGCTTCCGTGTCCTTTTGTTCGTGCAAAGACATTCAGTAGTCTCAGTGGTTGTTGAATGTTGTTCTCTGCCTGGAGTGATCTTTCTTCTGTTGTTCACCCTTCCTTACTCCTCCTGTTCATGAAGTTCTGCCTACTTTTCAGAGTCCAGATTCTGAATGTTTCCATGCAGCAGCTCAGATGGAAGCCATCGTGCACTTTTGGAACTCTGCTGGCTCTTGTTTTATTCTTTTTTGTGGGCTTTTCTACACTTTACCTTTTTAGTTATTTGTATGTGTGTGCACCTGTGCATGCATGAATGACTTTGTTCTTAACTATAAACCTGTCAAGAGTATACAATAAATTATATATAGTGAATGAATATATTTTCTTTGAGTTATATTTCGACAGGGGTGGGATGTTTTGCGTTTTGCAGGTTATATTTTGCAAAATAATTTGTACACCTTTTTTTCTCTTTGCTTTAAAACCTGAAGTGACGCCTTAAAAGCTGGTTGAAATTAAACCAAGGCTGACTAGACAAAGATGGGTTATTGAATTATTGCAGCAGAGCTGGGATAACAGTTTTGAAAGTGTGAAATGCAGTGAGAGCAAAAAGATGTCTTTGTGTGTGTGTGTGTGTGGCGCTCTGTTGATAAATCATGTCCGACTGTTGCGACCCCATGGTCTGTAGCCCGCCAGCCTCCTCTGTCCATGAAATTTTTCAGGCAAGAGTACTGGAATGGCTTGCCATTTCCTTCTGCAGGAGATCTTTCCGGTTCAGGGATTGAACTTGCATCTCCTGCATTGGCAGGCAGATTCTTTACCACTGAGCCACCAGGGAAACCCATCCTGTGTAGCATAGGTAATAAGCGAATCTTTTTTTCATACGTGTTATAAAACCAACCACTCTGCCAGATTTAATAAACATTTCAGTATTAATAAAAATTTGATAATATATTTATTATTTAAACCCAAGATTTTGTTGTTGTTGTTACCTCCCTTTGTCTGAACCATGTGGCTTGTGGAATCTTAGTTCCCCAACCAGGGATTGAACCCAGGCCCTCAAGTCCCAATCACTAGATCACCAGGAAAGACCCCTCAAGTCTTTAAAAATTGTTATAAGTAGACTTTCCTTTCATAAGAGAGTCTTTCCCAATGAAGGTTTTAGTAAAGTTTGCTAATTGGTACAGCTGAGATGAATTAGTGAAAAGATTGAATTCTAGGATGTATTGACCAAAATGTAGTTTTGTTATTTCAAAGGCCTGATAAAATGAACCCACACCTTCTAGAGCCTTCAGACTTTTTGGGGGACATTGGACTGCATTTTCCTTTGGTAGTAAAGGCATTGAGTGGTCAGTGTATATAGTTAATAACTGCTAGAAAGTTAACCACAGAGCATTGAGTATATGCATTTTTTTGCATCATGGAAAGAAATGAATACTGCAGTTGGTTGATCATCTACAGAAGTTTAGTTGGCCATTTTCTGAGAAAGTTGAGAAAACTGAAAAATCATTAGGAGGCAGGAGAGACTAATGAGAGAATGACAAAACTGGAAGGACTGCTTCAGCTGAACTATTGAACTATTAGGGAAAGAAGCTGGAAGAGGTGAGATGATAATGTAACCTTTTGTGTGTTTTTATGGGCATTGGGGAATGTGATAGAGAATATCTAGGCAAGCAGATCAGTGGCAAAGAGCAGAAGATGGGGGCTGCATCAGTGGTGGGCTGATTAAAAGCAGTGGTGGGAGTGGTCTGGTGATATAAGACTCTGCTGCAGGAGGCACGGGTTTGATTCTTGGTCGGGAAAGTAAGATCTGACATGCCCAGCAGCCAAAAAACAAAAAAAAAGTATTTAAAAAAAAGCAGTGGTAGGAATGATGAGCAGCAGACTCTGACACAGAATAGATTTGTGAGGGATGAATTAAGAGAGGAGAACTAGTCAGGAGGACCAGCAGAGGCGATGAGTGGTAACAGCAAGGGTGCTGGCAGAACTGAATTCCATCAACATTTCCACCACTGGTGTGGGGCATAAAGCCTTCTCTGTACAAGAGCCTGAATTCTGAAGAAATGCCACGTCTCTGTAGCCCCGAGGATACCATTATTTCCTGTTCTTGGTACATGCCTACATGGGCATTAAGGTTGGGGGACTTCCTCATTATATATGGTGCTTCAGGCCAAGTGGATCGATCCAGTGTGTCTTATCTGTAGCCTTGGCTGCACCTCTAGCCTTAACTACAGATGACGTTGATGACACTAAATTGCCAAGGAAATATTATATGGTTTTTAAGATATGCTTCTCAAGATGGCCAGGAAAGGGTACATACAGTCTCCTTTAGAAATTTAAATTCCAGTTTTTAAAGTTCCCTTAACCCTCCTGGTATGTTAAAAAAAAACCCTAATTCTCCAGATTGATTTTACTGTAATGCCTGGTGGTAACTGCTCACTACCAAGCTCACTTCCAGTGGAAATGTTGCCAAGCTTGCTTTAATGATCACTGAAACTCCCATCTTGTCACATCAATGGAGCTGATAAAGTAAACGAGCTCCCCTAATCTTGCACATTCAGTCTAATAATTTTGCTGTGGAACAGGGAGCAGCTGCTCATCTGTGTGTTCCAATGCCTATCAGTGCCTGACTTGAGAAGGGAGGGGATGATCTCCTTATAGATAATGGGGGGGAAAACCTACAGCAGGTTAGACGATGATGTTCACACGTTCTGAATTAGAGGAGGCTGAATTAATGACATTTTACCATAATGATGACATCTTAATTTACAAATTGCTTTTGCAAGTTTTCTCCAATGATTTCCATAACCACATCATATACCAAGACCAGAGGGAGCTGCAGTGACTGTAAGGAGTGTTACACAGCTAGTAAATGACAGAAGAAACTGAATCCAGGTGTTCTAACTCCAGGCTCCTGCCAAAGCTCCTGATGAGTGTGATTTTAAGACAGTTTGCAGTACCTGTCCAAGAGCTTATATGTCCGAGACTTCCTCAAATGTATTTTCGTCATGACAATATCCATGGGACATAAGAATCAACTGGATGTGCTTGTTAAAAATAGAGCCTAGGGCTTCACTCCAGACCCACTCAATGAAAATCTCTAAGAAAATAACTTGGGGAAATGTATTTTTTAACAAATTAAGTTGATTCTTAAGCTCATGCATTTTGGGAAGCACTGGGCCAGCATTAGGCTAGTCTTCGAAGAAGGCATTGGGTTATACATGCAGGCTTTTTAGCCAGATCGCTATTCTTAGTACCAGGGCTTGGTTTATAATAGTGTTAGAACAGCATTATGGACTCTATGGGAGAGGGAGAGGGCTGGATGATATGGGAGAATGGCATTGAAGCATGTAAATTATCATATGTGAAACGAATCGCCTGTCCAGGTTCGATGCATGATACAGGGTGCTCGGGGCTGGTGCACTGGGATGACCTGGAGGGATGGGATGGGGAGGGTGGTGGGAGGGGGGTTCTGGAAGGGGAAAACATGTACACCCATGGTGGATTCATGTCAATGTATGACAAAACAAATACAGTATTGTAAAGTTAAAAAATAGGTAAACTAATTTAAAATTAAAAAAAAAAAAACACTTCCAGTGATTTCTGTACTAAATATTTATGTGTAATTTTGACAGTTAAATAGAGATTCTATTTTAGGCTACTTCTGTGTTTGGGCATTCAAAATAGATTAGGAAAAAAGCAAACAAAACTTGAAACTTCTCTATGTTGCTGTGCAATGAGAGCTACAAGCAGCATACCCAGCCTTTATTAATTGGAAATCAGTTGAGAGTAGGGGGTCAATAAGAATGGGTTTTGGTAGATGCAAATAATGGAAATTTTACTTTGCTTTTGGGTAAGACCATAGGAAGAATAGCTGAAGACTCTGGAAGCTTCTTCACTATAAAGAATTGAGAGAACAGTATGTTCTTATTTTCTGTTTGCAATTTTTTTTGGTGGTCCCATTTTTTAGTTTATATTTATTGCATTTATAGACAAGAACATTTTAAATCTTTCTTTCTTTAAAGGTGGATTTTTACAAAATTGTCTTTATTGTGAAATTAATGTAAGTGATACTGATTGGGCCAATAGACAGGAGAGGATATTCATTTTCTTAAAAAAAAAAAATTAAAATCCTCTAAATGATGAAGAAGCAAAATGGGCTTAGGTTTAACCGGAAGAAATTCTGATTTTAGTGGGCCATCTGGATGACATGTGTAGTGATTAAACAGTGGAATCAGTTCATTCATTCATTCAGCAGATAAACATACATTATGTGCTGACTGTATGCTAGGCATACAGCACTGGGTCTGGGATCAGTAGGGAGTAAGAAAGTGTTGGCCTGTACCTTTGTTCTAGTAGAGGACACAGATCATTACAAAAGCAGCTCCAAAAAGTTTACTGGGAGCCAGCTATGGGGGCACCTCTTCAGGGGTTTAAAGGTTTTCTGGAAGAAGTACCATTTAATCCAATGTGTGGAAGGAAAGATGATGATGATGGTAATGGTTAATAATGGGAATAAGACAAAATGAAAAAACTTACCATGTACCAGATACTCTTCTAAGTACCTCAGTTAATTCAGTTACTCCAATCAGGTAGGTCTCATTAATACCCCCATTTTACTGAAAGAAAGCTAAGATAATAGAGTTGTTGTTGTTGTTCAGTTGCTAAATCGTGTCTGACTCTTTATGACCCCATAGAGTGTAGTACACCAGGCTACCTTGTCCTTCACTCCATCCCGGAGTTTGCTCAAACTCATGTCCATTGAGTCGGTGATGTCATCCAACCATCTCATCGTCTTTTGCTCTATCCTTCTCCTGCTTCAATCTTTCCCAGCATCAGGGGCTTTTGTTGGCCCTTCTCATTAGGTGGCCAAAGTATTGGAGCTTCAGCATCCATCCTTCCAATGAATATTCAGGGTTGATTTCCTTTAGGATTGACTGGTTTGATCTTCTTGCTGTCAAAGGGACTCTCAAGAATCTTCTCCAGCACCATAGTTCAAAAGCGTCAGTTCTTTGGTGCTCAGGCTTCTTTATGGTCCAGCTCTTACATTGGTACGTGACTACTGGAAAAACCATAGTTTTGACTATACAGACCTTTGTCAGCAAAGTGATGTCTTTGCTTTTTAATATGCTGTCTAGGTTTGTCATAGCTTTCCTTCCAAGGAGCAACCGTCTTTTATTTTTTGTGGTTGCAGTCACTGTCTGCAGTGATTTTATAGCCCAAGAACATAAAATCTGTCACTGCTTCCACTTTTCCCCCATCTATTTGCCATGGAATGATGGGCCTGGATGCCATGATCTTAGTTTTTTGAATATTGAGTTTTAAGCCAGCTTCTTCACTCTCTGCTTTCACCCATTTCAAGAGGCTCTTTAGTTTCTTTTCTGCCATTAGAGTGGTATTATCTGCATATCTGAGGTTGTTGGTATTTCTCCCGGCAATTTTGATTTCAGCTTATGATTTATCCAGCCTTGCATTTCACATCATATACTCTGCATAAAAGTTAAATTAGCTGGGTGACCATATACAGTTTTGAAATACTCCTTTCCCAATTTTGAACCAGTCCATTGTTCCATGTCTGGTTCTGCCTGTTGCTTCTTGACCTATATACAGGTTTCTCAGGAGACAGGTAAATGGTCTGGTATTCCCATCTCTTTAAGAATTCTCCACAGTTTGTTGTGATTCACACAGTCGAGGCTTTAGCATAGTCAATGAAGCAGAATTAGATAGTTTTTTGGAATTCCCTTACTTTTTCTGTGATCCAGCGGAAACGATAGAGAGGTCACTTTGTCTGAAGTCACACAGGTAGTTACGTGGAGGAGCCCCTAGGGTTGGAACTCCCGCGAACTCTGTGCAGACTGCACTGATGAATGAGAAACCGGTGGGTAAGGGGAGTGGGAGAACAGGAGAGTTTTCCAGCTGAGGGAACACTTTGGGTGATGACCCTGAGGAAAGTGACAGCTTTCAGAAACTTTGGGCAGACGGTCCTTGGGAGAGGAGAGGCAAGAGATAAGACTTAGAGAAATGGGCAGCGGGCCAATCCTAAAGGACCTTGAGACCCTGTGAGGGTTTTGTTTATCCTCAGGGCAGTGGGAAGTCACTGAAAGATTTCCAGCAGTAGACCTCACGATCAAGTGTGTATTTTGGACAGTTTACTGCAGCATGTTGGAGATTGGATGCGGAGGGAGCCACCCAGGAGATAGGGAGCCCAACAGGAGACCCGGTGGTGGTGGTCAACCAGGCTCTGAATGATGGTGGTTTGGATCAAGGTCATGGGGGCAGGGACTGAGCGAGGGAGTCAGACAAGAGAGACACAGATACAGGTCCGGGGCCCTCACCATAGATGGGCTGTGGGGATGAAGGAGGCGGCAGAGTCAAGGACTGTGAGGTGTCTGGGCAGATGGTGACACTGACCTTGGAAACACAGAGAGAAGGAGCAGGGCTTGGGAGGAAAATAGTGATTGCTCTGTGGTTCTGTTTGGATGTCCGACAGTCTTCCTACAGATTAGCGCTGGACTGAGCCTGGGTAACTTACCACAGTCCTTTGACTCAGTAGTCATTTATAGTTGTCAGAAATTATATGCCATTAATACATCGTGTATTTTACAGAAAATTTAGAAGGACTTCTGTGGTGGTGCAATGGCTAAGACTCTGTGTTCCCAATGCAGGGGACCCAGATTCAGTCCCTGGTCAGGGAACTACATCCCACGTGCTGCAACTAAGACCTGGTACAGCTAAATAAATAAATTTTAGAAACCATTATTAAAAAAAGGAAAATTTGGAGCCTCAGCATGTAATATTTTAGGAAAAAGAAAATATTATTTTTGAGCCATTTGAGTGTATCCTATGTAGCACTTTGTAGCTTGAATTGGTAAATGTTTGCCAGGATAAACAACACCCTCACAGGGTCTCAAGGTCTTTTAGGACTGGCCCGCTGCCCATTTTTCTGCCCTTTTTAGGCAGAAAAGCCAGGAAGCAGACTATCAGAAGACCTGAGTTCCTAGCCTACCTTTCCATCTTTGACACTCATTAGCTGTGGAATCCAGAGAAGGCAATGGCACCCTACGCCACTACTCTTGCCTGGACAATCCCATGGACAGAGGAGCCTGGTAGGCTGCAGTCCATGGGGTCACTAAGGGTCGGACACGACTGAGCGAATTCACTTTCACTTTTCACTTTCATGCATTGGAGAGGGAAATGGCAACCCACTCCAGTGTTCTTGCCTGGAGAATCCCAGGGACGGGGGAGCCTGATGGGCTGCCGTCTATGTGGTCACACAGAGTCGGACACGACTGAAGCAACTTAGCAGCAGCAGCAGCTGTGGAATCATCAGTCAGCCATTCCGTTTATTTCTTTTATCATATATGTCTAAAAATACCCACTTTGTCTATCTACAGAGATACTGAGTCTCTGAATGTGTCTGGAAGTGCAGCACGAAGTACAAAGCATTATGTACAAACAGGGCATTGGGCTTGTTCTTTCTGTTTTCAGTTAGAAACCTAGAAACAGACCTGTCCCATGAGTTAATCAGATCCATTATGTGAGATTCAAATTGCTTCAGAGATTTATTTTGGGATCTGTTACACCTTTGTCATGATCAACACCTAAGTTTCTGTTGGTTTGATTATCTAATATATGTCAATTTTAGAAAGGACCTAAAACTTTTAAAAACAATTTTGTTCATGTCAGCTGGGTTTCTGAATTATACTAATTTAACCACTAATGTGTTAATTTTAAATAAATACTTAAACTTCAACTTTTATTTTTAACTTATGCAAAAGCTATGGTTAGGTAACAAGGATTAAGGATATAGTTATATTGGTATTGAAGTGTCATTTTAACTCTGATGTAATTGGAACACTCTCAAGTCTGACATAACTGCTTAAAGTTCCTTTATTGTATTATAAGCATTACTGTAAGAGGTAATTATAAGTTCCTGTCATTTCTCATGCAATACCCCATTGTTTTTGTCTCCAGGTTTAAAGATATTCAGAGAGTACTTTTTCTTTAGTTAAAGGTTTTCTATTCCAACCTTCTTTTAAGCTAGATATGTATCAGTTATGACATTGATGACATAACAGTACTTTCTAGATCTCTATAATGGAAATATTATCTTTGATATGAGGAAATAGTTTTCAGGTGTACTTTGAATCTAATTTTTAAAGCTATAGAAAAAATTAGGACTATATATGAACATCCAAATCGTCTAAAAATATTTGCTTCAAAATATATTACTTTTTTAAAAAATTGTGAATTCTTTTTTTGGAGGAAGCTTCTTAATATTTCTTCAAATGGAAACACTCAATTTTCTCTCCTTTTGCATCCCTGTCCTTGGGTTCTCCCAGAGGCACATACTGAGAGACAGGGAATTGAGTGCAATCAGTTTTTTAGAAGGTGATCCCAAGAAACACCAGTAGGGAGGGAGGCAGGGAAAGGAACACAGCCAGTACAGAGGGTATTGTCGCGGCTTTGTGGTCACCTGGAGCTAGTGTGGAACTCAGGTTTCAGACTTACTTCACCTGCAGGGTCTAGAAGCTCAGATGTTTATACACCCATGGCCATTAGTCGCTGGTTGAGGGCTGTTGGTGAGGAGCATTAATCTAATAGCACTTAGGTCCACTGTGCACTTACTGGCTTCAGCTACCAGATAAAGAAGCTGGGCAAAGTGATGCACTTGGAATGTGTTCTGCAATGGTGTGGCCAGAGTGGATGTGGACAGGGCATTACCAGCTTAGCTCTAATTCCCATCACAATATTTGCCCTTGGTTTCTTTTTTATATATATTTTTAGAATGTAAAAAAAATTTTCATTTTAAGGTCTTCGTTTTTTATGTGGACCTTTTTTTAGTCCTTGTTGAATTTGTCACAGTATTGTTTCTGTTTTTTGTTTTATTGTTTTGATCCTGAGACACGTGAGGTCTTAGCTCCCCGACCAGGGATCGAACCCTCAACCCTGGCATTGGAAGTCAGAGTCTTAACCACTGGACTGCCAGGGAAGCCCCTCATTTTCTATAAACAAAACAATGAATAAAGCCCAAGGAGGAGGAGTTATTTCCTGGAAATAATAAATACAGTACATGGGTGGCAGAAGTTGATATATGTTAGGATCTTTCATTGTGGTTGGGGGTTTTGCTACCTCTCAGGGTGGTTGATGGATTGGCCTATTTTAAGTATTTTTACACTTTTTATAAATACAGATGACTGACTAAATATTGAATAAACCTCATAAGCTTATGGTTGCATTAAGGTATGACTTAGTCTCTTCCTCTCCATAATTGAATTCTGATCTACTGAACCGGAGATGGTTTCCCCAAAGTCAGTACAGAGTGAGGATGGCATTTGAGGGAGTTGTGGCAGGTGTGGTTGGTTGCTTGTTGACAGAACGCCAAATTTATGTAGGTACCGGACAACCATACACTTCAGAGGAGGTTGGGCCTCTCCTCAGCCCCAGGGGCCCAGTCTTGAGTAGTTTACACTCATCTTGATTCCTCTTTCCTTGCCACAAGGTGGGTTAGGAATGCGCGTGAGCACAGTTCTGGCCACTGAGATGTGAGGGATGTCCCAGGGGGAGGGCTTCTGAGAAGGCTTTCCTCCCCTTTCATAAGAGGCAGAGAGAAGGGTATTGTGCTATGAGGATGTGATGCCTGTAGCCATCCCTGGGACCAGAAGGCACGAACCGAGGAAAGAACCAGCGCACTGAAGTCTTTGAGCAGAAAGAAGGAAGGCATCTGGGTCTTCGATTCCGTCCCCGAGCTGCTGAATTCACCCGTTCTGGAGTGCCTGACACTTCCTGTTATTTTGAGATGACACATCCCATTTTTCTTAAAACTATTTCTGTTACTTGCAGCTGGAAGCATCCTAACCTACAGATTTGGTAGAAAAGGAAGGAGATTTTCTTCTGTGGAGTAAAAATTTTATGATTGATTTAGGGTCCTATAGACTTGGACAGGGCTTCCCTGGTGGCTCAAACGGTAAGGAATCTGCCGGTATGCAGGAGACGTGGGTTTGATGCCTGGGTCAGGAAGATCCCCCAGAGAAGGGAGTAAACTACCCATGGAATTCTCCAGGCAAGAATACTGGAGTGGGTTGCCGTCCCCTCCTCTAGGGGAATCTTCCTGACTCAGGGATTGAAACTGCATCTCGAACCTGCATTGCAGGCAGGTTCTTTATCGTCTGAGCCAGCATTTGGTCTAAGTAACTGTTTAATTTTAGGGAGTACCTAGAGATTTGAAGACTTTGACCCAGTGTAGTTCAGCTGAATTGGAAAAAAATCAGGATGGACTTTTTTCAGATCTGTGAACCCACGGTGGGTTCTTCTAGTATCCTGAGTGCTTGTGTGAACCCACGGTGGGTTCTTCTAGTACCCTGAGTGCTTGTGTGAACCCACGGTGGGTTCTTCTAGTACCCTGAGTGCTTGTGTGAACCCACGGCGGGTTCTTCTAGTACCCTGAGTGCTTGTGCTGTGCTGTGCTTAGTTAGTCACGCAGTCGTGTCCAGCTCTTTCCGACCCCACGGACTGTAACTCTGTCCAGGGGGATTCTTCAGGCAAGAATACTGGGATGGGTTGCCATGCCCTCCTCCAGGGGATCTTCCCAACCCAGGGATCAAACCCAGGTCTCCCGCATTGCAGGCAGATTCTTTACTGACTGAGCCACCAGGGAAGCCCATCTTTAGTGCTTATTTCTCTCTAATTGCATTATAAGAAGCCAATAAGAAGTCAATAGTATTCATCACTCTGGCAGTGTATTCTTAGCTTTGCCATTTTCCCATATCGAGCTTCCCCTGTAGCTCAGTTGGTAAAGAATCTGCCTGCAATACAGGAGGCCTGGGTTTGATTCCTGTTTTGGGAAGATCCCTTGGAGAAGGAAATGGCAACCCGCTCCAGTATTCTTGTCTGGAGAATCCCATGGACAGAGGAGCCTGGCAGGCAACGTACAGGCCATGGGGTTGCAAGAGTCAGACACGACTTAGCGACTAAACCACCACCATGACATCCATTTCAGATATTCCTGATTCGAGACAGCAATCAAGTATAAGGTTAGAGATTCAATGTTATTTAAATTCCCTTATTTTTAAAGTCTAGGGAACATTCCTGGCTGTCTAGTGGTTAAGACTTAGCCCTTCTATGTGGGGGATGTAGGTTTGATCCCTGGTCCAGGAATTAAGATCTTGCATGCCACTTGTGGCCAGAAAAAATTAAAATAAAAAAATGTAGTCCAAATGGGGAAATACGCCATCTGAGTCACTGAAAAGCTGGAGCAAAAATACAAGGAGCTTAGGGATGTGGATTCTGCTTTATATCCCAGGTGGGGATATGGCCTTACTGATGCTGAGTTTTAAGAACCAGGAGAACCTGCTGTGTGAATCTAAATACTGTTTTAAAAAGAAGGTATTGTTTGAGTTCATCTTAAATAGCAGTAGTGCAGAAACCAAGTCTAAAAGGACTGTAAGTACAATAAGTAATTAAACCTCACAGGCTGGCCAAGACTCAGGTTGGCCCTGCACCACCTCTGGGCTCAAGGGAAGCTGTGCTTCTTTGTCTGGGTATGTCCCTCTGATAAGAGATTCAGTAAGGTACTCAAATCTTGCTCTGTGAACAAAGGGGTGTGTGTGTTCTTTTCCTGCCTTCCTCTTTAAGAGGTGAAACACTCATTGGGTTTTGGAAAGGACCTTTTTTTTTTTTTTAAGGTAAGGTTTTATTGCTGATTAGTAAAAGAATCTGATTCTTTGGTAATGGATCAAAGGCCAGTATTAGAAGACTAGGACAGCTAGTATTACCGGTTTTAATTTCATAGTCTTTATGCCTCTTTTTCTTTCTTGTTACATTTATATATTACTGCTGTATCTGCTCCTTACTTGGTACTGGCACGCCATATCAGGCATAACAGATATCATGGATATTGTATCATCTGTTGTCCAGCTGTTTCCATACTCCCTTAATTATTCTTTCATTTAATTGATTCAACGAGTATTTTATCATCTTCGGCATGCCAGATACCTTGCAGTGTGCTGGGGGGGGGGGGGGGGTTAGCAGTGAACAAGTCTTGGCTTTCATGGAACTTGCATTTTAATAGGGAAGGATGGACAGTAAACAAAGAGATACTTGATAAGTCTTGTGATGAGATAGACTAAGAAGAAAAATAAAGCAAGGTAGATGATGGAGAATACCAGAGGAGCAAGGAGAGGAAGTGTGTGTGCCTGCTAGTTTATATAGGGTGGTCCAGTCAGTTCAGTCGCTCTGTCGTGTCTGACTCTTTGCAACCCCATGAACTGCAGGATGCCAGGCTTCCCTGTCTATCACCAGCTCCCAGAGCCTACTCAAACTCATGTCCATTGAGTCGGTGATGCTATCCAACCATCTCATCCTCTGTTGTCCCCTTCTCCTCCTGCCTTCAGTCTTTCCCAGCATCAGAGTCTTTTCCAGTTAGTCAATTCTTCACATCAGGTGGCCAAAGTATTGGAGTTTCAGCTTCAGCATCAGTCCTTCCGATGGATATTCAGGACTGATTTCCTTTAGGATTGACTGGTTTGATCTCCTTGCAGTCCAAGGGACTCTCAAGAGTCTTCTCTGACACCACACTTCAAAAGCATCAATTCTTTGGCACTCAGCTTTCTTTCTAGTCCAACTCTCTCATCCATACATGACTACTGAAAAAACCATAGCTTGGACTAGATGGACCTTTGTCGGCAAAGTAATGTCTCTGCTCTTTAATATGCTGTCTAGGTTTGTCATAGCTTTTCTTCCAAGGAGCAAGTGTCTTTTAATTTCATGGCTGCAGTTAACATCTGCAGTGATTTTGGAGTCCCCCAAAATAAAGTCTGTCACTGTTTCCATTGTTTCTCCATCTGTTTGCCATGAAGTGATGGGACCGGATGCCATGATCTTAGTTTTCTGAATGTTGAGTTTTAAGCCAACTTTTTCACTCTTCCCTTTCACTTTCATCAAGAGGCTCTTTAGTTCTTCTTCGCTTTCTGCCCTAAGGATGGTGTCATCTGCGTATCTGAGGTTATTGATCTTTCTCCCGGCAATCTTGATTCCAGCTTGTACTTCCTCCAGCCCGGCATTTCTCATGATGTGCTCTGCATTCAAGTTAAATAAGCAGGGTGACAGTAAACAGCCTTGACGTACTCCTTTCCTGATTTGGAACCAGTCGGTTGTTCCATGTCCAGTTCTAACTGTTGCTTCCTGACCTGCATACAGGTTTCTCAAGAGGCAGGTCAAGTGGTCTGGTATTCCCATCTCTTGAAGAATTTCCACGTTTGTTGTGATCCATACCGTCAAAGGCTTTGGCGTAGTCAATAAAGCAGAAATAAATGTTTTTCTGGAACTCTCTTGCTTTTTTGATGATCCAGCAGATGTTCACAATTTGATATAGAGTGGTTAGGCAAGGTTTTCTCATGAGGTGACATTTGAACTCAGACCTGAATGGAATTGACTGTCTCCAACTCCAGCCTTGCTGGACTCCTGGTTGTTCCTTGTGCATCTACAGCACAAATTTAGAACTAACTTATCCCTCTGCCTAGAATACTCTTTATATGGATAACCAGGATTTAAATAAATGTGGGAAAGGATTTGGAGTGATCAATTGTGTTGTCAGGCAAATGGAATTCCTTCTTTTCTTAGGACTGAGGAGGATTGGTCTGGCTGCCACTGAATGGTGTAGAAGACCCTAACTGGAACTTTTAGATTTCTTTGGTGAAGCACTTAAAATAACATGAATAATTTCTTTAAATATACATGATATTTAGATGATCTTTTGAAGACTTAATTATTTTGCCCAATTTGCTACTTTAAAAAATTGAGTCTATTTATAATAAAAAAATCGGTGATAATGCTTTGTCATTTGATCTAATAAAATGTGATTCCATAGGTAATATCCATGGTCTTCCATCACTTTACTTTCAACACAATAAAAGCTTAGAAAACTTACTGATAAGTTGAAGCCTAGCAACAATTTTATTCAAAAGCCATTTTTAAAACAACAAAGGACTGTTGTTTTATTAGCTCCTCTGAAAGCTGTACATTTATTGTGTTTATCTAGAAGTAAAGTATTTATGTGTTTCTTTACTAATCTTTTTCCTAAGCATATTGAAACTACACCCTTATGATTGATTAGGTCTGTAAAGAAAAGGCAGCTATAAATGAATTGCTGAATAGCATCCCCTGTGGGTTTATCTCTAAAATGATAATGCAAAAAATAGAAAAATTTAAAAAACTCTGTTTTTGCTGAGCATATGTTTTATGTTATTGCAAAAGAACTGAGTGATTCAATACTACAATCTCATGGTGATGCCTCATTGGGACCGTTGTTTAGTCACTGAGTCGTGTCTGACTCTTTTGCAACGCCGTGGAATGTAGCCCACCAGGCTCCTCTGTCCATGGGATTTCCCAGGCAAGAATACTGGAGTCAGTTGCCATTTCCTTCTCCAGGGGATCTTCCTGACCCAGGGATCAAACTGGCGTGTCCTGCATTAGCAGGTGGATCTTTTCTTTTTAACCACTGAACCACCTGGGGAGCCCAAGGGACTGTAGTAGTCATATATATGCTTATTGAAGAGGAGAGTTTCTGTTTCCACTTACTCCTTGGATTACTCTGTTCCTGAAGTGGGTCATTTTCACCATTTCTAAAAATCATTCTTTTCTTTCCACCTCCTCTTTTATTTATACATTATAGATAGTGGTGTTTGGAATATATTTTTTTGTTTTAGCTGTTAGCCAATCAGTGATTGTCTTTTATAATGGTTTTCAAGGAGAACAGAGATAAGTAAAATTCAGAAATATTACTGAAACATCCTTTCTGAGAGCAGCTTTAACCTCATTTCTCACCCATACTTTTTTTTTTTTTCTGGAACTGTAGAACAGACCAAATTAGGTTTCACCAAATTTTCTTTTAGCTAACTGTGCCCTCCAGTGGAGAAAACACAGGGCAGTGAAATAGCCCAGGTAATAAGCAGCAGAGAGTTGATGTAACACATTGAGGTAAGAGCCGAGCTGCATAACTCTTTCCTGCGTAAAAGAAAGCTTGTTGTCACCCCCATAAGCAAGAATACTATACATAAGTCCT
This sequence comes from Okapia johnstoni, assembly GCA_024291935.2. Taxonomy (NCBI): domain Eukaryota; kingdom Metazoa; phylum Chordata; class Mammalia; order Artiodactyla; family Giraffidae; genus Okapia; species Okapia johnstoni. The sequence goes on along the minus strand of CM044325.1, from coordinate 6,944,922 downwards.
CCTCTTTATGAGTTTGTCGAACATTCAAAGAGGAATTTATTTTTTGTGCTTTGACTTCATTGCTTTAAAAAAAGTGGTTGATGCCAGGCTTTGCTGCCTTTTGTCTGTGTTGTGAAGCCATATTCTGTTTATGAACCATCAGGCAAGTTTAGCAAAAACTGAGAGGAGGTAGTAACTGGAGGTTTCCTCCTAGAATGAACTCAAACAATGGCTTTTTTTCCCCTTAATTTTTAAAGAAGACAAAAGAAAACCCAAAATTAATTTAGTGGATATAAACAATAAACATCTTGTTGCTGTACGTATGTGTGTTTAAGGCATTCAGAAAATTGTGAATGGACCACTACTCCCCTCTTTTCTGAATAGAAAGGGCTGCTGCCTTGCGCTCTGACTGCTGGCCTGAATGTGGTCTTTTGGTGTACAGGCTTCATCAGCGGGTATGGTAACTGCACATGCCTGAGCCCCTGAGAGCATTGCAGAGGCGCGTGTTCACAGCGTGGCCTGGTACACGTGCAGCTCTGGGCTAGCGGATCTTCAGCCTTAGGGGGTGCTGAATTCTCCCTCCTGATGGACATATTGTGGCCGCAGGCTTCCTCCATGTCTCTGCAGTTCTAGGGTCAGAGAACTGGATCACTCACTTGGTGGGGAAACATAAAAAGAGATTTGATGGTAGTTTTTGTGTTAGTGGAAAATTTAAGATATATTTCGCAAAAGTAAGTTAGTGGGTGATATCTGAGAAATCATAAACATAGGTTTTCTTTTTCTTGACTCTTAACCCGGGCCAATTGTCTTTATAGTGAATTTTCATTTAGTATTTTCAACATATTCAAGAAATATATGCTTCCTTTATCTTATTTTAATGGAGTATATATTATGTAAACTTTTTTTTGCACAAGAGTGAGTCTTAAAATTTAGGCATATGGAGGACACCTAGAAATAAAGACACGTGACTTAAAAATCTTAAAAATGCAGGTCTTTGAGCAAGGATCTTTGCATAGTAACCTTCAGAAAGCATGGTGTCTTTCACTTGAACTCTCCTTTTGCGAAACAATATAAATATCTTAAAGTGACATTGCCAAGCTGAACTCATTCTCTTTTTTAAGTATATGTGGTTTTTAGAGGGGAATTTTGAAAATTTGGAGGGAAAATTTTGATATGACTGTGATTTGATAGATATGATATGACTGTGATTGAAGTTCTTTATTAAAAATTATGTTTATTTTATCCCTTTTATTTTAAATAATTACCATTTTAAGATCTGGTTCACTTTGAACTGTAATAACTGACTCTAGAGGGCACTGATGAGCACCAAACACTTTCTAAAAATTTATACCGATTTTTATTAAAATGGAGTTTCCTGTGACTTTTAATCTAGTGCTTGAACTTAAATATTTTGCATCACCCTCAAGAGAGCCCAAAGCAAATATACTTAGTTTTTTAAAAACTAGGTAAATAATTTACCCTTTTTCTTTGAAGATTCCATCAAATTTGTACAATTTCTGTAAACCACCTTTGCATCCCATTTTTGAAAGTTTGTTTAATATTTCAGAAGAAAAGCACCTACTTCATGGATATAAAGTACAAATCTTAGTCCTGGATAAATTTGTCATCTTTTAAATTCAGGTAAACTTGCAGAGATTTTAATACTTTAGAAAAAACTATTCCAAAATTGTATCCTAAAGTTAGATTTTATGGAATTAATATTTAGCTATTAGAGTCCAAATAAGATATGCTTTATGTATTTTAGGAGATAAAATACTTTAAAAAGCATAGTGTGATATATTTGGAGAAAATAATCAGACTTTTAATGATGGGAAAGCTTTTACAAGACTGTTCCTTCTACCCAAACTCCAAAAATGGTGATGCTGAAGATGTTCATTAAGCAAAAGGTCTATATTACAGGTGGGAAATCTTGCTAAACAAAATGAATTGTCATTAATTGAAATGTTAGTCACTTCAAAGAATGAATTTTTACATTAATGTTTGCATTCTCTCAAACTATGAAAAAATGACTTATTTCCCTTTTTCCTGACTACCCCTCTGTTTAACATTTCTTTGGAAATATCACACTGTTTTCATTACTGCAGGCAGAAAGCCATATTGAAAGAATCCTCTCAGTAGTTTGATATGAAAAAATTTTTTTTGAAGGTGTATGTGCATGCTCAATTGTGTCCAACTCTTTGCAACCCCATGGACTGTAGCCTGCTAGGCTTCCCGTTCATGGAAATTCAGGCCAGAATACTGGAATTTTCTGGTTTTTCTTTTTCATGGAATTTCATGGTTTTTCAGGCCAGAATACTGAAGTGAGTTGCCATTTCCTCCTCCCAGGAATTGAACCTGCGTCTCCTGCATTGGCAGGTGGATTCTTTACCACTGCACCACCTGGGCAGTGTTGTCCAATAGAACTTTCCATGATGATGGAAATATTCTATATCTGCTCTGTGCAATTTGGTGGCCACCAACTGCATGTGCCTTTTTGAGATATATCACTTGAAATGTGTCAATCCTTTGCATATTGTCTTGTGATTGATGCAGAGGATATGACAGCTGATGTGCAAAATGGATAAGATGGCCAAAGTATTGGAGCTTCAGCAGGCAGTCAGTCCTTCCAATGAATATTCAGGACTTATTTCCTTTACGATTGACTGGTTTGATCTCCTTGCAGTCCAAGGGACTCTCAAGAGTCTTCTCCAGCACCACAGTTCAAAAGCATCAATTCTTTGGCGCTCAGCCTTCTTGATGGTCCAGCTCTCACATCCGTACATGACTACTGGAAAAACCATAGCTTTGACCTTTGTCAGCAAAATAATGTCTCTGCTTTTTAATATGCTGTCTAGGTTTGTCATAGCTTTTCTTCCAAGGAGCAAGCCTCTTTTAATTTCATGGCTGCATTCACCATCTGCAGTGATTTGGGGGCACCCCAAAAATAAAGTCTGTCACTGTTTCCATTGTTTCCCCATCTATTTGCCATGAAGTGATGGGACCGGATGCCATGATATTAGTTTTTTGAATGCTGAATTTCAGTCTTGGATTATTAGCTCCATTTTACAGGTGAGGGAGCCATGATTTAATCAAAGATTTAAGACTCCTTCAACAGACATTTATTGTTCATTTATGATGATATGTAGATTTCTAGGTTTAAAATAGAACAATCGTCCTACCCTAGAGGAATGAGTAATCTAATGGGAAAAATTAAATAAATAGGAAATTATAATATGACATTCGATACTATGCTGTATGTATGCAAAGGATGCAATGGAAGAGCCGGAGAAGCAGTGACCGATAAGGGCAATGGGAGTCCTCCAGGTGAAGTATGTGGGGAAGGGTGGGAGCAGAGGTGGGAGAATGTTTGTTATAATCTGGGAATATATTTAGTACATTGAAGATACCTGAAAACTGAGGTATACAAAATTTACTAGTGGTATTACATCTTCTTGTCCTTGTTTTTCTTCTTGCTCAGTGTGAAGAAGGGCTGGGCTAAAAATAGCTCCTGGTACAGTGATAAAGCATCCTAGTAACAATTCCAAGGAGAAAGGTAAAACTAGACTTAGTTATTTGGCAAACACTAAGTTACTTTATTGATGTGCTAACTAGACGTCATTTTATTTATTAAAACAGATCCATAAAGATCTGTCCTTGTTTCCCCTCACTTTTCCCCACTTTTACATCTTTGCTTCCGCTGTCTCCCCAGGGCTTTAATTCACTGCTCTCTTCCCAGGGCCTAGAACAGTGCCTGGCACATATTAGGTGCTCAGTAAATATTTGATGAAGGAAGAAATTTATCCTACAAGTCACTGTGAATGTTTAAAAGTATAAAAGGTGTGTTTTCAAAATTGAAAAATTAAGTGATTTTTATTATTCAGACTGGCCTTTTTTTCTCCCCAGGGCTTCAGTCACCTATTGTATATAACCAGGGCTTACTGCATGGCAGGCAGATTCTTTTAACCACTGAGCTACCAGGGAATCCGCATTGCATGTAGCATGTTGTCCTAAACCTCAGTGGTTTAAGAAAACAGCCAAGTGCATCATTGCTAATGATTGGTGGATCAGGAATTTGGGCAGGGCCCAGTGGATGAAACTTTATTGCACATGATAATGGCTGGGGCGACTCCACTGGGGCTAGAATGTTCAAGATGGCCTCACCTCCGTGTCTGGGGCCTTGATACTCATTGAGGGGCCAGTTCTCCTCTGTGTGGCCTCTTTAGATGGTCACTCCTTATTCTCTAGACTGGATAGAGCTTTCTTCCGTGGCAGTGAGATTACTGTTCCAAGAAGGTAAAAACAGAAGTTGCAACGTATCTTAAAGCTTTGAGCTGGAATCCTGCAGTGTCACTTCTGCCACATTCTGTTGGTCAGAACAAGTCATAGGACCCAGCCAGAATCAAGTAGAAAGGAAGAGATTTCACCTTTTGATGGATGAATGGCAGATTCTGCTAGCAAAGTGGCCCAAGATGGGAGGTATTGTTGCAACCATCTTGTAAATGATCTACTGTGGTCAGCCCTCTGAGCATAAGATCAGTTTACATTTCTTCCACGTGCAAAATATATTTACCCCTCTCCCAGAGGTTTTGGAGAAGTTTTATCCCATTTCTTTTAACTTCAAGTTCAGAATCTTATTATTTAAATAAAGTGCAGATGCATGTGAAGTTTCTCAGGCATCTCTGTGCTGGTACAGCTTCTTCTTAGAGGCCTGTGAACTCCACACCCACCCATGCCCAGTGTACACTGGTGGGCCAGGAACAGGAAAACTGCGATAGGTACTGCCATTTAGAAAAAGGAAGAATGCCCAGGGAACTCTACTCAATATTCTGTGATAACCTATAGGAGAAAGAAATCTGAAAGAGAATGAACGTTTGTATAGGTATAGCTGTACACTCTGCTGTACACCTGGGACTTACCCAATGTTGTTAATCAACTATACTCCAATCTAGAATAAAAATTAAGGAAGAGAAGAATGAGACGAACATAACTATCATAGCAGTCCTGAAATCCAGCTGGGCGCTCCGTTGCCGGTTTTCTTACTCCGTGTTTTGAAAATACTCCATGATCTGTGCCCGTTTCTGCTCCTTGGGAGGTGCTCCCTAATACGCTGTTTTCTGAGGCTGTTCGCTCTGCCTTTGGGGTTTTCATTTTCTCCTCTTGCTGCTTTTCTTATTCAGAAGAAATGGGTTATATTTGCAGCTGAGTAGCTTTGTCAACCTGTTGCCCATGTGTATGAAGTCGAGACCCCCAGACACTGTTTTTTCACTTTGAACTGGTTTTTTTTTTTTCTCTCTTGTTTAGTCCAAGATGGTAGTACTTTTAGCATTACAGTTTTCTTAAAAGCGTTGAGGGTTTTCTCTGAATTTTATTGGGGGTTGATTCTAAGTCCCCAAAACTACATCCATAATTTTTTTTCTAAGACCGTCTTGTCTTTGGTTTCCATCTATAAGACAAGGGAGGTCCTTATGATTCTTACAAGTCCCTTTGTGTAGGTGAAGAGTCTGTTAGATAATGCCTTAAATATTTCCAAGATCTCAAAAGCTTTTAGGGGCAAAGCCTTGACCTGATATTTACCCTAAGACCATTTCTTAGTTTGAGAATCTTTGGCCAATCCTCTGCCCTCTATGTCTTCTCTAAATTCTGCTTTAAATAGGTTCTTATTTAGTTTATTTCTCTCTGGAAAATTTCATCTAGGAGGTTTTATATCTGACTTCTCTTGAACAAGGGTGAGCGATTGTACTGGATCTGCGTTTCCACGTTTTCCCTTCTCCGAGGATCGTCCCAACCCAGGGATTGAACCTGGGTCACTTGATTGTACACAGATTCTTTACCATCTGAGTCACCTGGGAACCCCTACTAACACTGCTTTCTAACAGTAGCTGGTAATTACCAGCTTTACTCACTTATGGTGCCTGTCTGGTTCCTTTGGAATTTGAGTTTGTCTTCTTTGCTGCCATAGATGATTGATCTATACTGTAGGTTTTTTAGGATAAAGAGGATCGAAAGTAGCTGGTATACACATGGTGAAGTGGTGGGGATATGTTAGGTAGGGTGGTCAGGAAGGCCTCTCTGAAGGCATTGTATTGAGTTGTCTTAATGATGACAAGAATCCAATCTTGTGACGAGTAAGAGTGTTCCAGACAGAGGGAAAAGCAAGTGAGACGACCCACAGGTGGGACTGGGCTTTGTGAGCTTGAGAAAAGGGAAGGCCTTTGGCTGAGCTCTGTGATTAGGTGTGGAGTGTAAGGGGGAAATGGCAGTAGAAGAGGTAGGCATGGATGAGGCCAGGAAAGATCCCATAGGACCTGGAAAGGACTTTGGATTTTATTCACTGAGTATTGGGACATCATGGAGGAATTCAAGAGGGGTGTTGATGTCATGTGATGCTATTAGGTGTGATCACACGTCATGTGATTTTGTAAAGGTGACTCTGGCCACTGTGTGGTGAATAGACTGTAGTGGCCAAGGATGGAAGCCGGATGGGCACTGAGGAGCCTTGCAGTCATCTAAGGGAGATGTGAATGGTGGTGCCTTGAACTGGGGTGTGGTGCTTTAGGGCAGGAGTCCCCAACCTCTGGACTCTAAGACCTGATGATCTGAGGTGGAGCTGATGTAATAATAAGAGAAATAAGTAGTAGTGCTCAGTCGCTCAGTGGTGCCTGACTCTTTGCGGCCCCATGGACTGCCGCCTGCCAGGCTCCTCTGTCCATGGAATTCTCCAGGCAAGAATAACTGGAGCAGGTTGCCATTTCCTTCTCCAGGGGATCTTCCTGATCCAGGGATCAAACCCGCATCTCTTGCATCTTCTGCATTGGCAGGTGAGTTCTTTATCACTAGCACTGCCTGGGAAGCCTTATAGAAATAAAGTGTGCAATAAATGTAATGTGCTTGAATCATCCCCAAACCATCCTCCTGCCCGCCGTCCATGGAACAGTTGTCTCCCGCATGAACAGTCCCTGGTGTCAAAAAGGTTGGGGATCCCTGCTTTAGGGGGTGAGAAGTACTTGTGCATGGTATGTATGTGAGAGATAGAGTAGACAGGTCTTGTGGGTGGATTGGATGCAGGATGTGGGAAGGAGAATCAAAGCTGACGTCTAGGCTTTTGGCTTGAGCGGCTGAATGGGTGTTCCCATGAGGAATCTGAAAACAGGAGCAAGCCTGAAGTGGGAATCAAGAGTTATTAAGTTTGTGATACCTACTATGAAAATGAGATCGATGATAAAAGCTAGCAATGAAGTTGTTTTTATCTCATGGCTGTTTGTGCTTTCTTCCTTTATTAAGAAACTGCCATTATCAGATTGAGATGCGAGTTTATAATGAGGCATACGGATGTGCATTGAGGATATATGTCTTTTAGTCACTTACTGTGAACTGAGTAGCACAATCAGGTACCTTCAAGAGTCAGGCATTGTTTGTTACTGTATGTTGTGAAAACTTATTGGCCCCTGAGAAAGATATCCATTTTTTTCCCCCTATTTATCCCAGCTGGGTATGGTTATAAGGATCATGTGTCATTTGTTATTCGTATGTTTTTGTTACGCAGAGTTCATTTTTACTGTTAAAAATAGTGGCATGATAGTAATATCCTGGGAGAACCTTCTAGAGGTGTGTAACTCTTCGCATTGAAAGCAGCGTTTAGCTGAGACCAGAATCCTGATGTCATAAGGCAAGAATCTGGAAGTTGAATGGCTTTGATGAATTGAAGTGCTGCTTGTGAAGGACAGTAACTTCACTTTTCTATTGAGCTAACAGCTTTTTATTGTAGAATTCCGATACGAAATGAGATAATAGGTTTTTCACCCCATCTCCAGAGTCATTTGAAGATAGCATTTTGACTAGATCTGCCATTTAAGTCAGTGGCCTTAGAAATAATTCATGATTTTATTTTCAAATTGCGATTTTAGGCTATTATCACGAGATGGTCATGATGCCACTGTGTTTCACTATCATTGAGCTGGGAGGAAATAATCTTTTACATAAGATGAGTTAATAGTTTATTGCTACTACCATTGATTTTACCTTTTTTTAGTAAATGAGAATCATTTAAACTTAAATTCTAATTCAAATGGATATTTTATAGAGAGCATAACTGATTGAAAACTACATAAAATATGTTCTCTTGCTAACAAAACGTTCAGTTTTTCCTTCTTTGTGAAACCCTGAGTAGAAATCTGCTAGTGAGTGAGGGTGTTTGTATTCCAGTGGTATAGCTGAACCAGACAGGTCTGCAGCACAAGAGGTTATTTTTAGACACTGGGTTGCCATTTTTATCCTGCAGAAATATTCATCAGTGTCTTGCTGACAGGCCCTCAGTTTTATAAATGTGTCACACAGACCAGATTTTGTTCTTTGTCTCATTTTCCCTCCAACTCTTTCCTTTTCCCTTTGCTTTGTTCATATAACCATTTGGAGGGGGAGAATGTTTTTTTTATTTCAATTCATGTATTAGATACTTCAATTCACAGATTTTCAGCGTCACACAGTTCATTCATCTCTCTGCAGCTGCTTATGCATTTCTACTTATTATCTATTACGGGCAAACTATTGTAGATCACTGAGCTTGTGGGCAAGAAAAAGAGGTGCGCATGCATTGGGGGTTCTCTTCGTGGGCCCATTCAGCTTTTGGCTGCATTCTCCAGAAGTGTTATTTTACGTATGTATTTGTATGCAGTGTGTGTGTGTGTGTTTATTTACTTGTCTTATCCAACTAGGGACTGGCATTATTTTGCATGAAGGCCTAGGGGTTACTGTATGTGGCAGAAAGCCTATTGGTTTCTGTTGAAAACAAGTCCATCATTATCTCTAAATATGTACAACACATTATCATTTAATTTGTTAGGAGACCCTTTTTTTTTATTCTAGATGGTTGAGTGACAGATACAACCACAGCAGAAGGAGAATCTCTGCAATCAAGAGAGAGCAAGGGGCAACTCATAAATACAGTAAATTCATTTTTTAAAAAACAAAGTATGCTCATATCTCTCCTATTTAAAAACGTTTTATGTATTTATTTATTTGTCTGCACTGGGTCTTAGTTGCGGCACATGCAGTATTTAGTTGTGACCTGCAGGATCTAGTTCCCTGACCAGGGATTGAATCTGGGCCCCCTGCACTGGGCATTTGGTGTCTTAGCCACTAGACCCCCAGGGAAGTCCCTCATGTCTCAGTTTTATAAAAGTTTAGATTTATATCAAACAGTGTTCTCAGCAGTAATAATATAATAATAATAAAATATAATGGCTGACACATATAATGAGCATATGTAATGCTGATTATGTGCCAGGAACGGTTATAAGGATTTGATACCCATATTCATATCCTAATCTCTCGGTTAAGTACTATTACTGTTGCCATTTTATAGACAAGTGCATTGAGGTTGTTGTGTAGCATCAACCAGGGTTATTTGTCTTCAAGAACAAGAGGCAACCAGAGAGACAGCATCTCATTCTTTGGTCCAGAGGATTAGTAGCTGAGTGTATTACTAATGGGGCAGAAATACTTAGGTGGAATCCCTAAATCCTCAGCAAAGGAAGGAAGGAGAAATCCAGGACATGAGGTGAGCCTGAGATGTCTTGTATGAACACTGGCACCCCTGATCTCTGCAGCTTGGTTTTACCGTTAGGTGTGATTTGGTCCAGAATTCTTTCATGCTGCACAGACAGTCGTCCCATGACTAAGCCTCGAGCATGTACCCTCCTCATCAGGTACCATTAGGATCCTGTGCTTTTAGAGTGTGTGTGTGCTGCTTGCTCAGTCGTGCCCGACTCTGGGACCCCATGGATTGAAGCCCGCCAGGCTCCCCTGTCCAAGGCAAGGATACTGGTGTGGGTTGCCGTTTCCTCCTCCAGGGGATCTTTCTGACCCAGGGATCGAAACTCCATCTCCAACATCTGCAGTGGCAGGCATTTTGTTTTGTTTTGTTTTTTTTCACTTGGTTATCTCTTAAATGAAAAATGATTTTCCTAGCTTCAGCATTGGCCATCTAATAGAGTACGTTTCCAAGATGAGACACATTTAGATAGTGTCTGAATAGCTCTTTTTGAACATATGTTATGACATTTCCATCTGGTTTCTTGTACATGCTGTCCCAAATTAGAAGCTTGCCAATCTGTCAGAATACAGGTGTGGCCCACTCTTAAGGAAACCTGGTGTAAGAGAATATAAATTTACAAAAATTAGCTAAAGTAGGAGGGGGATGTTTGCATTCCAAAAAGATTCTTAAAGCTTCTATTAAGTTAACTGGGGAGTTTGCTTCACATAATGATTCAAAGAACAGATTGTATTTGTACGGTGTATAAGTGTGAGACCACAGTTACTACCTAAAGGGTAAACTTACTTATACATATGCTGTATGGAGGACTTGGTTATGATACAATGTCTTGCTTATTCTCAGCAAAGGTGATGGTTGTGTTATCAGGTGGCACATGAAGAGAAGACTGTAAATTCAATGTAAAATATTGCAGCAGTTCCACAACTATTTTCAGTAGATGTTGCCTTCATTATTCTTATGTTAAATGGTATCAGCTAACTCACCAGAAGCGGCTCTGTCTTTATTTATTTTTATTTTGGTCCTGTTGTCTTTGAAATCTGAGGAGAAGGCTCCAGGGAAGATCCTGTTTGGAGGCAACTCTGGGAACTTTGAGTCTATTCGAATCTTGAGCACGGCTGGGAAAGTAACTCCTGATTATAAGGTATTTTGTTGATATAAATTGTTGTTGTTGTTCAGTTGTCAAGTCGTGTCTGACTCTTCGCAACCCTATGGACTGCAGCATGCCAGGCTTCCCTGTCCTCCACTGTCTCCCGGAGTTTGCTCAAATTCATGTTCATTGAATCGGTGATGCCATCTAACCATCTCATCTTCTGTCACCGCCGTCTCCTTTTGCCTTCAGTCTTTCCCCGTATCAGGATCTTTTCCATCGAGTCAGCTCTTCACATCAGGTGGCCAAAGGATTGGAACTTCCCTCATAGAATAAACCATCATGTCTTGATGCTGAATTTTACAGCTGTCTTTCTCCAAGTTCTTAGTATTACGATAAACAGTAGAAAACCTACAAAATTCTCCTCTCAATACGCTCTTATCCTTTCTGGCCTTTGATCAGTCCTGTTTCTCTGTTTGCCCGCTATACCTCTGGGTCTCAAGTTGGAAGAGATAAACTGAAGCCGTGAGTGTGCAGTGGGCATGGCTGTCCTCTTCTCCAGAAGTGGTAGGAGAGGTTCAGTTCTTTATTTTGTTTCATTTTTAGAAAGCTTGAGTTTGTTAAGTGTTTTTCTATCCTAGGTTTTAAATGCTAACTGAATTAAGCAGACCATCTCACTGTGGCAATAAGCACAAAATAGAGTATGGTGACTTCCATAGTGTAATTCTGTGTAAGCTAGCACCTACACAATGTAACTTTATTTGAATTTTAAACTTTATAAAAACATTATGTAAGAAATACATTTAATTATTATAGAAAAATTAGAAAATGCAGCTAAGTAAAAAGAAGAAAATAAAAATTACTTACAGCCCTCTACATAGAGACAACTACCATCAACTTCTTGGCCTGTGTATGACCTTTTAGCTTAAAAGAATTTTTCCAACATACATGCGAACATACACATATGCATGTGTAAAACTTTTTTTTTATACAAAAGATAGTGATTGGACTTGTCATTCCTGCTATTGGGAATTGACTTGTTTATAAGTTAGGGTTTTGATAAGTTTCTTCTGGCTCATCATTAGATAGTGGTCATTAGAAATTCCATCTAAGGGTCTTCAGGAGAAATAAATGTTAAAACAAATATAGTCAATTTTGCTCCTCATGTTTTTTTCTCCATTTCACTTAGAAACATATCATAGGCACCTTTCACTGCCAAAAGCTGTTCTTTGGTGCTATAATTTTTGATAGCTGCATTGTGTTTCCATTATATTGGTATATTATCATATATCATATAGATATTATATATAGTAGGCATATATATAGATATACTATGTGTTATCATATATGCCATAATTATATACTGTATATAGTAAATATGCTATATACCCTATATATATTCTTCAATTATATATTCTGTGTAATTTATTTGTTGTTGTTTTTGTTACGTCAGTAGGTCACATTCACATCCGACTCTTTTGCCACCCTACAGACTGTAGCCCACTAGGCTCCTCTGTCTGTGGGATTTCCCAGGCAAGAATACTGGAGTGAGTTGCCATTTCCTTCTCCAGGGGATCTTCCTGACTGAGGGATCGAACCCGCATCTCCTGCTTGGCAGAGAGATTGTTTACTGCTGAGCCACCTGGGAAGTGATTTATTTAGTGGTCCTTTATCATTGAATGGTTTTGATTTTGCTGTTGCAAACAGTGCTGCAGTATACCAGCATCTTAAAGGTCATGTTCATTCTGAAACTTCAAAGGACAAGCAGAGACTCATTTCACTGGCCTTTACCACCTCTGGAACCCCGGTGGTTCACAGGTGAAATAAAGTTATAAAACAAGCCTCAAGTTTTATACCTTTCTTGTTAACTGTTTTTGGAAGAAAAATTAAAAGTTAGAAAGAGTTTTTGCTTCAGTTACTCATGTTCTTTCTTTCTTGACTTCCTAAAGATGAGCTAGCTGCAGGTTCTACTTTATTATTGTAAAAGTCATAACTCTGACTTGATATCTCCTGTTTCTAAAACTTGTGGATGTGTGTTTGTTTCAGTAGTTAAAGGTGAGAAAGAAGTCACGACTGTAACTTCATATTCATCATAGTCATGGAACCATGGAGTCCTGGCTATTCATATAATATGTGACTGCAATTAAAAAGGACGCTTGCTCCTTGGAAGAAAAACTAGGACAAACCTAAACAGCATATTAAAAAACAGAAATTACTTTGCCAACAAAGGTCCATCTAGTCAAAGCTGTGGTTTTTCCAGTAGTCATGTATGGATGTGAGAGTTGGACCATAAAGAAGGCTGAGTGCCGAAGAATTAATGCTTTTGAGCTGTGGTGTTGGAGAAGACTCTTGAGAGTCCCTTGGACTACAGGGAGATCAAACCAGTCAATCCTAAAGGAAATCAATCCTGAATATTCATTGAAAGGACTGATGCTGAAGCTCCAATATTTTGGCCACCTGATGTGAAGAGCCGACTCATTAAAAAAAGACCCTGATGCTGAGAAAAATTGAAGGCAGGAGAAGGGGACAACAGAAGACAAGATGGTTGGATGGCATCGCTGACTCAATGGACTTGAGTTTGAGCAGGCTCCAGGAGATGGTGAGGGACAGGGAGGACTGGCATGCTGCAGTCTATGGGGTCGCAAAGAGTTGGACACGACTGAGTGACTGAACAACAAGAACAACACTTAAAAAGATGCTGAAACTAGGCTCAGAAATCTTAACTAGTGGTCTAGATTCACTGAACTAACAGAACTAGGACTAGAGCCAAGATTTCCTGACTGCTGGTCAACATACACCTATTTTATGTAGACTGTGATCTCTATAATTGAGAAAAATGGAGTTGGATTACATGAAGCTCTTTTGAAAAGATGAGATTGAAAATGTATCTCATTGAGTGTTCATTTTGAGAAGTGTGGTAGTTGTTAAGTTGCTTAGCATAATTTCCTCAGCAGTTTTGGGTTTTCCTAGACATTGGAAGGAGAATTCAGTTAGATCTCTGATGGGAGGAAAGTGTGCTTCCATGGTTTTGTCTCTATGGAGATAAGGAAAAGAAAAAAAAAACGGAGAGAATAAATTAGCATTCTTCATTTCCTTCCTCAAATTTGATGTTGATGCTCACCAGTCTTCAAGATATATCATAAATTGTTTACCAAACTATCTTTTGGGGAAGTGGTTTTTTTTTTTTTTTTTGAACCATGAAGGCATGAGCTTTTGTCACTTTATTGTTAATCAATGAATGTTATTCAAAATTATAGATGTAATGTAATTTAATTGTACAACACAAAATTATGCTAATAGGAAAAGCCTGTTGGAATTTACCAAATAGGGGAAGTGGTTTTTAAATTCTTTTTTATTTTTATTTTTTATTGAAATGTAGTTGCTAGACAGTGTTTCGAAGTTCTTGACTAGGCCTGAGTCAGTATGAACTTGGTTTCTCCTAGGTGTAAAGTCCCTAGGGATGTGGTGAGGCCTCTTTGGCTGAAACATGAAGACTTAGACCTAGGAAATTGTTTAATCCTTGAAGAAGCAGAAATTATTCACTAGGAGACTCTGGCTCAAAATATGAGTTTATTGCAGTTACTGTGATAAACCCAGTTTGAAAGCAGCATAGCTGCTTAGTTAGGAGGGACTTAATTTATCAAAGTGACTAAAATTTGCAGTTGCTTTGTTTTGGAGGAATTTGCCCATTTCTTATAGGAAGAATATGGTTAAAAGCTTCAACTGGGGATTTTCCTGGCAATCCGGTGGTTAAGACTCCATGCCTCCTGTGCAAGGGGCACAGATTTGATCCCTGGCTGGTTGCTGACAAAGGTCTGTCTAGTCAAAGCTATGGTTTTTCCAGTACTCATATATGGATGTGAGAGTTGGACTGTAAAGAAAGCTGAGCGCCAAAGAATTGATGCTTTTGAATTGTGGTGTTGGGGAAGACTCTTGAGAGTCCCTTGGACTGCAAGGAGATCAAACCAGTCAATCCTAAAGGAAATCAGTCCTGAATATTTATTGGAAGGACTGATGCTGAAGCTGAAACTCTAATACTTTGGCCATCTGATGCAAAGAACTGACTCATTTGAAAAGACTCTGATCCTGGGAAAGATTGAAAGCAGGAGGAGAAGGGGACGACAGAGGATGAGATGGTTGGATGGCATCACCGACTTGATGGATATGAGTTTGAGCAAGGTCCAGCAGTTGGTGATGGACAGGGAAGCCTGGCTTGCTGCAGTCCATGGGGTCACAAAGGGTCGGACACGACTGAGCAACTGAGCTGAACTTGGGAACTAAGATCCCAAGTGCCAAGGGGTCACCCCCCCAAAAAAAAAGTTAACCTGGATGAGTTAAGTTGAAATAACCAAATAATCTATACTAGCCCCTACACACACATACACACACACACACACACACACACACACACACACACACACACACACACACACACACATACACCTTGGGTTGTATAAATGCAGACCATTCAAAGAAGTTAATTATTGGAATTACCAAGTAGATTTCATTACAACTTTCACTTTTATCAGGCCTGAGTTACATATTTAAAGAACATTCATGTAGTAGACACTACTGTCCTACAAGTGTACTGCTTATAAACTAAGAAAATGTTTGATTTTAGTTATTACTAAATGTGTATAATCATAAGATATGTCAAGACTAATATTTCTTATTTTGAGATAAAGGACTGTTCCAGTTTGGACTTCTTGAAGTAACTTCAAGCATTGTAGGCATTTACAAGATGTACGTTTCTTACATAGGCATACAGGGAATGTTATGGGTTTTGTTGAATATAAAATACTTACATAGATTGGACAGTTGTCATTTGAATGTTACCTACTCCACGTGAATAAGAAAATGGAGCCAGGATTACATAACATATTAGAGATAAGAATCTTGTAACTTTGCCATCAGCTCATTCTTTTTCCTTGCCTTATTTCTGTGCAGAATGTGAGGTCTTAGTTCCTTGACCAGGGATTGAACCCTGACCCTCAGCACTGAAAGCGTGGAGTCCTAGCTGCTGCACTGTCAAGGAATTGCCTTCCTTGGCTTATTTTATGATCTAATTAATCATTAGTATTAGAAGCAGATAAAAAGTCAGAGAACTTCAGTTCCGTTTCTTTGCTCTCAGTTATTTTGAACTTGTGAACAGTATTTAGCCTCAAATAATAGATTATCAGGGCTTTGACATCCCAGAGGCTACATAGTCAGCCAGACTTAATGATTGTTGTGGTCTGTAAAGGTTAGAAGTTCAGATTATTGGATGGTGGCTGATGGGGGTGGGGAGTAAAGAGAAATGTCTGTCTCAACATGAGAAGTGACTGGGGCATGACATGGGGTCCATCCCCTGGCATGTTATGTTTGGGTAATACCAGACAAACTAGCTAGGGTTAAGGGGCTGATTAGGAATAATGAAAAATAAAGTTGGATTCTGTATCACCAGATTAATGAGCTGGAAGCTCTTTGGACTGTTTGTGTGTGTACCATGCATTGTCGCTAAATGTGACCGTTTTAATTAGTTCCAAATGTGTAAGTCAGTGTTCTCTTGTGTAGTGGGTTCATGTTCTGGGGACAGATAATGTTGTCTGGCTCTAACTAACTACACTTCAGTTAGAGGTTAACTGTTGATAGCTTTGGGCTTTCCTGGTGGCTCAGCAGTAAAGAACCTGCGTGCAATGCAGGAGACATGGAAGATGCGGGTTCCATCCTTGGGTCTGGAAGACCCCCTGGAGGAGGAAATGGCAACCCACTCCAGTTTTCCTGCAGGGAGAATCCCATGGGCAAAGGAGCTTGGTGAGCTACAGTCCATAGGGTCGTAAAGAGTCCCGACACGACAGAGCGACTGAACACACACCCACATTGATAGCTTCTGACAGATGGCAAAGTAGACTTGAGCCTTGCTGCTCTGATTCTAGCACCCATGTTCTTAACCCCTTCACTTACGCCCTTTGTACTTAAATGGCAAAAGCCTACAGGCTTTCCTTGGTGGTGTCTTACTAGGCCTGTGATTCCCAAGTAGTCACCACTTTGTCTCCAGTCCCAATTCCTACTCTCAACTCAGGAAGCCCCTTCCCTGTTACCTTCACGTTTTGGGAATTCCCAAAGGGAGCCATGAAGCAGTCTGAATCCACGAAATCACGCTGAAGCACATGGATTGATGGCCTTTTAATTCTTCTACGAGAGTTTGCATTTTTGAAGACGATGTGGCAGTAACTGAAATAAGTCATTATCTGCGAAGGTTTTCAGTTAACTCAGTAAAGTGAAAGAATCAGGCAGAAGATATTTTTGGGTTTTGGTGCTACCAGAATGTATCACACAGCCTTGCCTGGAAGTCAGCCCAGGGGATTAACTGACTTAAGTGGATTCTGCTTTTTGCAGTTTCTTCATTTTCTCTATTCTGAACCTCTGGGTGTTTGGAGTCTTTTGTTGTGTTTCAGTTTTGTTTGTTAGTTTTTTGAGTGGCAAAGTATAACTGTCTGCAGTATTTGGTTGGGTTAAGACAAGAGAAGGGACAGGTAGGAGAGAGGCCTGTTCAGTAGGGAATCCAAGAGGGCTTAGTGGGAGAGGGGCCTGTGTAGACCTGGGATAGCATGTTTGTAAACTGGGCCTTTTCCTTCCATAGTAATAGACTGTGCTTGAGAAGAGATGTGTGTTTCCCCAAACCATGAGGTTAGGGGAAATGCCCACAGTATCACGATTGATGTATCATCTGATATTTTTTCCTATAAGATTATTTTTTATTAAAATATGATGAGGAGAACAAGTTATAATTGCCCTTTCTTATTTTGCATCACTTTCACTGTTTCTCTTTAATGAAAAAGGCAGGAAGTTGCTGCTGCTTTCTTAACTTGCAGGCTGCATGCCTCTCCTCTTTGTTCTTTGTTAAATATGAGCTGGCATGTGTTAGACTACGTTAGCATTTGCTCTTCGGGACTTCAGTGGTTTCTAAATTCAGCCCTGGCTAAGCCAGTTCTCTGCTTGCCTGAATCAGTTGAGCCTGCTATTTTTAGCAACAAAAGGGAATTGAAATAGCAATTTTCTTCCCATGTAATAGATCCCCAAGAGGAATACTGATGCAAGCTCTCTGTCATTTTCTATTCTCCCCACCCCCAAAAGCACTCAGTGGAACCGCAGCTGTCATGGTTTGCAGCAGTATTAATCTTTAATCAATCCAGTGTTCTCTGCATTCAGGTATTAGTGGGGGAGGGTGGGTAAGGGTCAGGAGAAGGAATCTGCCTAGAATAACTAAGCTCTTATGCATGGGCCCAGCAGTCAGAATTGGGTGGGTAGTTGCAGGGAATAGAAGCAGCTAAAAATAGCACGTTTGCTTTCAATGTTCCTCTAGTCTATTTTTGATGTTTGATATTGGTAAGGTTGATTGGATTCTTACTAAAAATATATCTGTTCCTGGCAAGTTGAGGACAAAAAGAGTAGAGTATTTTTAACCTACACAAACTGAAGCATTTTTGTTGACTCTAAAATCTGGAGGCTGAGCCCTGGTCAGTTGCCAGTATTTTATATAATCTATAACAAGCAAGACACTTCTGGGTGCCAAGTTGGGATATTCTTTATAGTTGTCAGTTTCCATCTTCTCAAAGGCTTGCAAATTTGGTTTTGGATGTTATATTTATATATGAAAACATAAGCCTTTTAAAATCTCATTCCCCCAGACCGCCCCACCTTCTTCCTCTTACTTCAGTTCTGCCCCTGGCCATCATAAATACTCTCACAACCCATAGGGTTGTGGGTGATACCTGAGGCCATTGGATTATGGGTGGGTGATACCTGTAGCATTTTTCTTTGTATTGTTGACAACTACCTACTTATTCCATGGCAATATGGAATCTGAGAACACCAAGTGTTAATTGAAGAAGCCAATCTCAATGACAAGAACAGAGATCTGTCACAACTTTGGTAATTTGGCGTGCTTTACTAAGCCCAAGTGATTCATTCCGCCCCCCCCCCCCCAATCTTGCTTTGGATCTGTTCAGTTCACATCCACCCTGGCACATTTTGAGTGAAGTAGTTCTCTTTAGCATTGAAAATCATCTCTTTTCAAGGACCCCCCTCAGAATCCTTTGAAAATGTGTGTCTTTAGGTTCATCATAAACTAAGTTAAACTTCTGAATGCGACATTTCTTAAATTTTATTTTAGATCACTGATCCTTGATGATGAGAGGGGCTGAAGAGTGCTGGGGATTGTGTGCAGTGGATGATTGGGCATTATTTCTGGGAAAAAAAAAAAAAGTAGGTGAAGCAGTGGGGAGTGTCACAAGAAGACAGTCCTTCATTCGTAATCTCCTTTTATCATTCACTCATCTTGTGAAACATCATCTACTTTTTGCCAGACACCGTGCTAGCATTTGGACTGTGGTGACCCAGACCTTTGTGGGAATCTGTATGATGAATGTCAAGTAGGGGAAGTACAGAGTACCAAGGGGCCAGGGAGCAACATCCTGCTGGTCTAGAGGTCAAGGAAGGTCTAAGGGAGAGGAAGTGTTCAAGTGAAACCCTCAAGGATGGGAAAGAGAAACTGGTGGAGGTAATATTGGGAGCAGTGGAAACAACGTTTGTGAAAAGAGAGCATGTTAACTTTGTAGGAATTAGAAAATTTTCAGCATGACTAGGGCAGTGGGTGGTAGGGGACAGTGATGGGTGGTAAGGTCAACTTATGGAAGACCTTGTAAAGAATTAGGGCAGTGGGAGACCATTGATAGGTTTTTGGCAGGGAAGTGATGTCACATTTGCTGAATGGACCAGTCACTTTGGTTGCCGTGTGGAGAGTAATTTGGAGAGGAATAAGAAAGGGAGCAGGTGAGTGAATTAGAAGCCTGTTGCAGTAGTTCTTGTGGAAAGTGAATTCTTCTAGCCCAGGTGGTGGCAATGGGGGGACGTGAATAGATTTGTGTTTCAGGTTTTATATAATTGGCTGTAGACAAACATTGTCACTTCTTGATGGAAGAATGAGATCATAAAAATGGTGTTTGAGTCCATGGGACTCTCAAGAGTCTTCTCCAGCACCACAGTTCAAAAGCATCAATTCTTTAGCTCTTAGCCTTCTTTATGGTCCAGTTCTCACATCTGTACGTGACCACTGGAAAAGCCGTAGCTTTGATTGTATGGACTTTTGTCGGCAAAGTGATGTCTCTGCTTTTTAATATGCTGTTTAGGTTGGCCATAGCTTTTCTTCCAAGGAGCAAGTGTCTTTTAATTTCATGGCTGCAGTCACCATCTGCAGTGATTTTGGAGCCCCCCCAAAATAAAGTCTGTCACTGCTTCCACTTTTCCCCCATCTTTTTGCCATGAAGTGATGGGACCAGATGCCATGATCTTAGTTTTTTGAATGTTGAGTTTTAAGCCAGCTGTAGCCACCACTTTTGAAATGGCTGGATAAAGGGCAGAAAGGAGCCTCTCCCTGCTGAGTCACTCCTTTAACGTAGCCTTTCTCAAAGTCCCTTACAACACTGCTTGCATTTTATTTCCTGAATTTAGTCACGTGGCTGCACCTAGCTGCTGGGGAGGTTGTATTCCAGGCCACGATTGCTACCAAGAAGGAAAGGAAGAATGAGTACTGAGGAAGACAGTTAGCAGGCTCTGGCCCCTATGTATATATAATGTAAGAAGGATGGGTCCCCAGGGTTGTTTTTGCATATTTCATCTTCATTTGGTGTGGCTGTATTTAATTTTTTTACTTTAAGAAAGCACAAACAGCAAGCAGGACTTCTAATGTGGGTGATTTGGAAGCTGGTCTTTGTTTCATTTGGTTTTCATTGCAAAGTGGTAGAAATATCAAGTGACAGTGCTTAGATGGTGTTTCCCAGAAGACCAAACAAGAGATGATCTTAGGTACTGCATTGATGAATACTTTAAAATTTTAATAGTTTTCTGTATACATATTTTATACTAATATTCTATTTATATTAACTGAAACTGGTGGTGTTTACCAAATCAAGTAATTAAGTAAATAGTAATTCCATTTTCTATTAAATTTAATTCTTTAAAAATCAGTTTTAAGAAAGTATTAAGTGACCTTAGGAAACATTGATGTAAGCAATGCTACACCGATACTTTGGAAACTAGACTAGATGGAGAATTTGTTGGATCAGTTTACACCATCTTTCTATTCCTGGTAGGAAAAGACTTCTTTTTTTGGAAAGGCAATACACACATGTGGTTAAAAAATACTGACAGTAAGAGGAGTAAAAAATAGTGACCTCTTCCTTGTATTTCCCCAGTGTCCCAGAACAACTGCCAGAAGACTTTTGATTTAAGATGTGCTTTATTTAGCTTCCTAAAGTGAGTGATGAAGAGTTGACTACCCAGAAAATACGGAGCATCTAGTGAGACTCACACTATTACTTTATAAGTTAAAAAAATTATTCAACTTGATTAAGGATTTTTTTCTACCCAACCATGAGCTGCTATCTCTGCTACTACTGTTGGAAGATTTCTTTAGCTTTAAAGCAAAGAATATATCTTTAAAAGCAACGACAGGAACAATCCTTATCCCCATCCTCCCTGCCTTAAGTGGGCAAATTTAATCTTTTTTTGGCATAAAGTAAAACTTTTGCTATTGACGAAAATTTGACAGATGACTTGGTCATGTTTGTACATTATTTCAAGCATATTACCTATCATGACTTAGAGAACTAAAGAATTTGTCATTTCCTTTGATGGGGAAATTATACTTGATCCCCTATTGCCTGGCCATTGTACATGACTCTGATTATTATAGATCTGCACCCCATTGCCTGGCCATTGTACATGACTCTGATTATTATAGATCTGCAGTGGTGCTTATAGAGATGACTAAGAGAGGCTCTCAGTTTCCATTTGTATTTCTTGTTTCTTTGTGCCCATAAAAATAATTTTTATACTTTTCTATTTTCTCAGAAAAAAGTATACTTGTGAGGCAGTGTCTGACTTATGTGTAACTATATAGTGCTGTATCTGGTTCTGAGAATTCTCTGAATATGGGAAAGTGATATTTTTTATCTATCTAAAAAGATCAAAGGCTAAATTTTTAATGCTTATGCAATTTAAAGTCATATCGTTTCTGCTTAATAGTTAAAGCCCTAACCATGAAATGGGTGGTTTATAGAATACCTAATATCCACAGTGGGTCTTATGCATCATTGTAGTCTCTGTAGTCATACACATAATAGTTTCTAAAATCCGTTAATTTGATTTAAATTTGATAGTTAATAGAAGATGATAGGAAAAAAATGTTCTTGTTGGGAGCATAAAACCAAATCTTTCTGAGAAGTGTGTTTAGTATCTTAGTCTACTTTAATATGTTTAAGAGGGACCTTGGGGAACTTCCAGTTTTAAAATAGGCAAGTAACAGTGTTTTCTAGCCTTTTATCTCTTGGAATGTGTAGGAAATTATTTGGGAGAATATATTTTCCTAATCCTAATAATTAGGAGAATAAGAAACAGAAAGCACCATGTGGATAAAATGAGGGAACTTCTGAAATCCTTGATTCCCCGTCACAGAGAATAAAGTTGGAAGAGCGACAACTTACTTCACAGAGCGGATGTCTTAAGAGCTCACAGATGGTCCACCACTGACAAGCAAGCAAGTTTGCTCTGGGCCCCAGAAAAGCGCAGGAATTCAAAAGACAAGGATGAGGAAGGGCACTGAACCAGATGTGCTTGTGGGTCCAAAAAGCTGGGCACAGAAGAGAGCGGAGGTGAGATGCCAGCCTGAGAACAGAGGTTAAGTGGTGAGTCTACAGACCAACAGCTGCCCAACTACTCAGCAGCCAGAAGACTGGAATTTGGGAAATGAAGCGATATCAAAGAGTCCTAGAGAAAATACAGATACTGTTATCTGTATTTGGAAGAGTCATTTTCGACTCCATGTTGGTTTTGTTGCTATTGTTATTATAATCATACATAATGGCCTGCCTCAGGTAACCCTGTCCCTCTGCTTGACTTAAACTGAAGTGTCTCTGTTCAGCTCGCAGAGAGACAATCTGACCCAGCCCATCTGTGAATGGCTGCAAAAACAAGAAATTGACACCCTTCCACTGCCCCGCCCCCACCTCCCACCACTGGCCATTCCAGAAGGTATTTGCAAGATTAATAGCCTTTTTACTTTACTTCCTTACCTCCTCCCACTCTCTGTTCAATGAAACAATCTGGCATCCAGATCCCACAAGATGGTTATTTTGAGACGTTAGTCTGCCATCTTCTCGGTCTGCTGACTTTCTGGATAAAGTCGCATTCCTTCTCTCAATACCTTGTCTGTAGAATTCTTGGCCTGTCATGCGTCGAGCAGAGCAAGCTTGGACTCAATAACAGTACTGACTTGTGGATCCCCTAATCAAAGAGCTGGTTTGCCCAATGATTACCCTATAGTGAGGGCCCCGTATAGTCATCCCACCCATGCGCCCTCATTGCCATGTTATTGTCTCCAAGATGAGACAAACCAAAACAATCAAAAATAACTTAGAGGAAACAGAATAAAAGAGTGGAAGAAAGTATTAATATATAAACACGGTCTAACCAATGGCCTCAGAGGTAAGAGAAGATAACAAATGTATAGTAAGAACAAGCTGCTGCTTTAAAAAGAGAGCAATCAGAATAGAGAAGAGCTCTTCAGTATTAAAAAATTGACAGCCTAATATATGTAGAGTACATCATGAGAAACGCTGGGCTGGAGGAAGCACAAGCTGGAATCAAGATTGGTGGGAGAAATATCAATAACCTCACATATGCAGATGACACCACCCTTATGGCAGAAAGTGAAGAAGAACTAAAGAGCCTCTTGATGAAAGTGAAAGAGGAGAGTGAAAAAGTTGGCTTAAAGCTCAACAATCAGGAAACTAAGATCATGGCATCTGGTCTCATCATATCATGGCAAATAGATGGGGAAACCGTGGAAACAGTGGCTGACTTTATTTTTGGGGGGCTCCAAAATCGCTGCAGATGGTGATTGCAGCCATGAAATTAACAGACGCTTACTCCTTGGAAGGAAAGTTATGACCAACCTAGACAGCATATTAAAAAGCAGAGATATTACTTTGTCAACAAAGGTCCATCTAGTCAAAGCTATGGTTTTTCCAGTAGTCATGTATGGATGTGAGAGTTGGACCGTGAAGAAAGCTGAGCGCCAAAGAATTGATGCTTTTGAACTGTGGTGTCAGAGAAGACTCTTGAGAGTCCCTTGGACTGCAAGGAGATCCAACCAGTCCATCCTAAAGGAGATCAGTCCTGGGTGTTCATTGGAAGGACTGATGTTGAAGCTGAAACTTCAATACTTTGGCCACCTGATGTGAAGAGCTGACTCATTGGAAAAGACCCTGATGCTGGGAAAGATTGAGGGCAGGAGGAGAAGGGGACGACAGAGGATGAGATGGTGGGATGGCATCACTGACTCAATGGACATGGGTTTGGGTAGACTCACCATGGGTTTGGTGAAGGACAAGGAGGCCTGGCGTGCTGCGGTTCATGGGGTCGCAAAGAGTCAGATACAACTGAGTGACTGAACTGAACTGAACTGGACTGAATTTTAAAAGTCAATACAAAATTTGGAAGATAAAAGTTGAAGAGATTTCCAGGAAAATAAGGAAAAGTAAAATTAATAAAGAAACTGTTACGTCCAAACTCTGGTTAATGGAAATTCTAGAGAACAATGTGAGGAAGAAATTATCAAATAATTAATGTTTAATACATGGGAAAATTGTCAGAATTGAAGACCATCAGTGCCTAGCACCAGTGAATGGAGAAGCACCCACTTCAAGTTCTATTATCATGACAGAGTCCTAAAGATGAGATAACAATCTTAAAAGCCCCAGTGACAAAAAAGCAGATCATTTGCAAATTGTCTGTAACTAGAATGGGTGAAACATTGTTTTTAAGCAATACTGGTGCAGTGGAGGGTTGTTTATAATTTTTTGTTGGAAACGATCTCCTGTTCTGAGTTCTAGTGTAGACTTTAAAAAAACGCCCAACCAAAAATTTGAGAATTATGTTTTATTCGGCAGACATACTGAGGACTTAAGCCCAGGAGACAGCCTCTTAGCTCTGAGTGACTGTTCCAAAGAGGTAAGGGAGGAGCCAGGATATATGAGTTTTTGCAAAAAAAAACAAGTAATCAAAAGATTGCTGTTAATTAAAGAAAACCAGACTTCTCAAGTTAATGAATTTAGTGCTTTTTCATGTATGGGAAGATGCCAGAGTCTGGGTTTATTGAAGTCATTCCTTTGCTATGTACCCTAACAGGCCAGTATCCTGATATTCTCCATCCTAAATCCCCTGAGGGTGCACAGTTGGGGGCAGTTGCAGTGGCTGATGGCTCAATGACCTCAGCATCCTTTGTTTACTGATGGCAGGCAGCATTCTCTGTTCATACTGGTTAAACTACTACACGTGAAGTTCGAATATAGACTGTATTTTTAAAGATACAAAAGATAAATTGCCTCTTAAACTGTCACATGAGGAGATGTGATAACTAAATTTAAAATTCTGGATGGCATCCTAGAACAGAGGAAGGACACTCAGTAACAAGATTGCCTGAAAAAAATATGAACTTTAGTTAATAATAATGTATCATTATTGATTCATTAATTGTGACAAATTTTCCATACTAATATAAGATGTTAGTAATAAGAAGAACTAGCTTGGAGTTTGAGGAACACTCTGTATTATCACTTTTTTTTTTGGATAAGTCATACTTTAGCCACCTGATGCAAAGAGCTGACTCATTGGAAAAGATCCTGATGCTGGGAAAAATAAAAGGCAGGAGGAGAGGGGATGACAGAGGACAAGATGGTTGGATAGCATCACCAACTCAATGGACATGAGTTTGAGCAAGCTCTGGGAGATGGTGAAGGACTGTGCTGCAGTACATGGGATTGCAAAGAGTTGGATAAGACTGAGTGACTGAACAACGAAAGCTACTTTAAAATTTAATAATTACTTTTTAAAATGTTTGCAAAATGTATCTAAATGCCTCCTTGTTTGGGAACTTAGATGTGCTCCATAATAAGGGACTAGAACAAGATCTGAAAAAACAAGAACTTCAACCCAGGAGAGAGAGTCCAAGAGAATTCCCAAGGTTAGGTTCTAGAACCATAGCTGTGCCCACAGAGTATCTATTCCAGGTTGGAATAGGATGAAAGTTGGAGTGTTCTGTGAAGGGGATCTTTAAGGGAAGGAAAACAAACAAAAAAAGAAGCATGGAACAAACTGATGGGGTTGATTGTGTGGAAAATTATACTGAGAGGCCTTTAGAGACTGGGGGAACATTTAAAAGGAAAACTGCAAATACAAGAAAAAGGCCATTTTAACTCCAGGAGAAGAAAAACGTAGATTAGGAAAGAAAATGTAATTCTGCTGTGCTGTTTGGTTTACTAGTGGATGATATACTTTTCTAGCCACAGTAATTGTTGAATAATAAAGGATTTGGTAGATATTGTTCCTACCTCTGGGAGGGAGTATGTAAATCCTTGGAGTTTCCTAAGTGATAGGGGTGTCTTTGTTATTCATGGTGTGCTCTGATAATGTATGCTAGTGAGATTGCCCATGGTGTGACTGTATGGAGAGCTTCAAGATGGGGGCTGGTCCTGCTGGAAACACCAACCTCGGGATTACAAGATTGGCACTTTGAGCCATGGGATCCCAGCTGAACCTTCCAACCTCTGTGGAGGTTCAATCAACTACACCTTTGTAATGAAACGCAATGAGAATTTCATATTCCCATGATGCTCTGTTCTCCTCAAGAAAAAGTAACCACTCCTATGGATTTATTCTCCATTCATACTGGATCACACTTGGAGAGGGAAATGTGACCCAGAAGGAAACAGTGGCTCACACTCCAGTATTGTTGCCTGGAGAATGCCATGGACAGAGGGACTGGCGGACTACAGTCCATAGGGTCACAAAGACTTAGTACTGGATCACGAGCTGGTGCATTGGCTATTTTACTTCCTTTTAAAAATATATCAATATTTCTAAAAGTCTGTGCAGTAGGGCTTGATTTCCTTCATCTACCAAAAGCAGCTGCGTTGTGTAAAAGTCCCAGAGGCAATGGTGCTGTGTAAAATGATGGTTTAAGTAACATTAAGCCCTTCTTGCAGAAATCATCTTGCAGTTCCTAGTGAGTGAACACACTCATGTGCTGGGGTGGGGATGGAGGAGGGACCTCCTCTTCTTCAGAGAGGTCCTGGAACCTCTACATTGGGGACCTTCTACACCTTGCCCTCTGTGGCTGTTCACTTGGTTGGTCCTGATTTGTATCCTTCATTATAAAGCTGTAATCATGAATTGTAAGTATCCTGAGTTCTGTGAGTCATTCTAGTGAATTCTTGAACCTGAGAAATTGTGAGAACCTCAACATTGTAACCAACTAGTCGCAAGTGTGGGTGGCCTAGGGGCACCTGAACTTGTGGCTGGTGCCTGCCTTGTGGGCAGTTTCACTGTCTTTAACCTGTAGGATCTGTACTCACTCTGGGTTAATATCAGAATTGAGTTACAGTATTATAGTAATGTAATGACTGACTGTTGACAGAACCTTGTGGTATAACTTCATTGGAAGGATGGAGAAAGTTAAAGGGGGTGAAGATTCTCGTCAACCCTAATGAGTCAAGTAATATAAAAATAAATGAATCAGGGAATTAGAGTATAACAGGATTTAGAACATGTAAAGACAAGGAGAAGCAATTGAAAGCAGTGAAAATTGTTGTTTCTGGGGATAGAGTAGGAAGGTGCAGAAGGATACAGATAAAATCCCGCTGTGGTGGTGGTGTTTTTTTTTTTTTTTCTAAACCTCTCGTAACTGTTTCCTTTTTCAAACTAAGTTATGTATTTCTTAGATTTAAGTAAAATCCCTTTAAAGAGAAGGGAGCCTGACTTGTAGGCTCTCAGTAGTTCATCAGAAGGTAGACTTGGACATTTGTGATGTGTGTATGTAGGGGAAGTATTTAGGGGGATGTTTTTAGGAACGATACCTGAAAGTGAGTAAGCAAAGGAGCAGGGTAGGGCAGAGGGAGAACTCAAACTGATGCTGGAGTCAGACGTATTCCCATGGGATCTAGTGTGAATGTGGGATGGCCCATCAGTGATCCCTAAGTGAGGTAAGGGAGCAGGATCTTTGTGTGGACCGGTCATCAGGCATGTATTACCCAGGGGAGGGCTGTAGCCATGGGCGAGGCCGCTCCCTTTGACTGAGGACCATTCCTGGGAGGTGCTCTCTTGTGCTCTGAGAGCAGATAACACTCCTGGTGAGAGGATTGCCTGGAGACCTCTGTACTGGAAGCGAGGATGTGGTTGGTACTCTTAACGGTGCCCAATGCCCACTACAAACTCCAGAAACCGGAGAGTCTGATAAAGTTTTGATACCCATCAGACAAATTTTATAAACTCTAGTCCTGGCATATTCTGGGCTTTGCAGGGCTATTTTTAAAGTGCAGTATGCTGGTTGAGGGCTTCACAGATGGTCCTAGTGGTAAAGAACCTGCCTGCCAATGCACGAGACGTAAGAGACGTGGGTTTGATCCCTGGGTCAGAAAGATCCCATGGTGAAGGGAATGGCAACCCACTCCAGTATTCTTGCCTGGAGAATTCCATAGACAGAGGAGTCTGGTGGGCTACAGTCTGTGGGGTCACAAGAGTCGGACACAACTGAAGTGACTTACCTGCATGCAGGCTGGTTGAGATCAGGCTGGAGTTGGCAATTTTCACATACACACACACACACACACCAGAATCATCTATATTCTTTTGAAATGTGTATATTACAGCCAGAAATTCTAGATACATTAGTTGGAGTGAATTTATTGTAGTTTAATTATTGAGCTTTTTCATATTAAGGGATTTAAAAACACCTAATCTGTTGCTCTGTGTTAGAACTGGACATGGAACAACAGACTGGTTCCAAATAGGAAAAGGAGTACATCAAGGCTGTATATTGTCACCCTGCTTATTTAACTTAAATGCACAGTACATCATGAGAAACTCGGGGATGGAAGAAACACAAGCTGGAATCAAGATTGCCGGGAGAAATATCAATAACCTCAGATATGCGGATGACACCACCCTTATGGCACAAAGTGAAGAAGAACTAAAGAGCCTCTTGATGAAAGTGAAAGAGGAGAGTGGAAAAGTTGGCTTAAAGCTCAACATTCAGAAAACTAAGATCATGGCATCTGGTCCCATCACTTCATGGCAAATAGATGGGGAAACAGTGGAAACAGTGTCAGACTTTATTTTTTTGGGCTCCAAAATCACTGCAGATGGTAATTGCAGCCATGAAATTGAAAGACGCTTACTCCTTGGAAGGAAGGTTATGACCAACCTAGATAGCATATTAAGAAGCAGAGACATTACTTTGCCACAAAGGTCCGTCTAGTCAAGGCTATGGTTTTTCCAGTGGTCATGTATGGATGTGAGAGTTGGACGGTGAAGAAAGCTGAGCACCGAAGAATTGATGCTTTTGAAATGTGGTGTTGGAGAAGACTCGTGAGAGTCCCTTGGACTGCAAGGAGATCCAACCAGTCCATCCTAAAGGAGATCAGTCCTGGGTGTTCACTGGAAGGACTGATGTTGAAGCTGAAACCCCAATACTTTGACCACCTCATGCGAAGAGTTGACTTACTGGAAAAGACCCTAATGCTGGGAAGGATTGGGGGCAGGAGGAGAAGGGGACGACAGAGGATGAGATGGTTGGATGGCATCACTGACTCTATGGACATGGGTTTGGGTAAACTCTGGGAGTTGGTGATGGACAGGGAGGCCTGGCATGCTGCAATTCATGGGGTTGCAAAGTTGGGCACGACTGAGTGACCGAACTGAACTGA
Organism: Okapia johnstoni; assembly: GCA_024291935.2. Lineage (NCBI taxonomy): Eukaryota > Metazoa > Chordata > Mammalia > Artiodactyla > Giraffidae > Okapia > Okapia johnstoni. The sequence goes on along the minus strand of CM044325.1, from coordinate 6,915,503 downwards.
ACTGAACTGAATCTGAGAAAGTCTGATGTTGCCATTGATTCAGTGCTGTAATCACATGTAGGATTTGCTTGCTCCACAATTGTTGAGCATAAACAGAATAATCTAGGTACCAAAGGCTCTGTGAGTAGAAAGGTTGAGTGGCAGACAGATCAGGAGAGTATAAGGTATGGTACTTGTATCATGAAGAACTTTGAGAAACCAGGTCTCAGGGAAATTGTCTATATCTTGTTTTGTAGTTTGTAAGAGCAACTAACTGTGAGCATCATTCGAGCATTCAGCAAATGTCTACTGAGCATGTCACATGGCAAGGAGCCTAGAATCCAGTAGAAGCATTAAGACATGTATGTGTAAGGAAATGCATTTCAAAGCAGGGAGTGGTAAGTGCTGTAAGAGAAGTGCATGTAAAGATGTGGAAGAGAGAAAGGATTCATTTAAAGTGATCTGAACAGTGGAGTTAGTTGGTGGAGTCTGAACAGGCTATGAAGAAAGAGGCATGGAGATGAGGTTCTGGGGATCTGGGAGAGAGCAGAGGTTTACCACAGAGAGAAGGAAAGGGAGAGATTTGGAAACAATTAGAAAATGTTTGTCCTTCATGTGTGAAACATTAGTGCATCACTGACAGGAATACAGTGTCAAATTTGGGTCCCCATACTTACAAAATACTCAGAAGATGAAAAGTTACAAAAATGTGCAACAGAATTGATAATGAGGTTGGAGGAACTTTCATGTGATATTTAATTTCCTATAGGTGGATTCTGGTACAAATGTTTAAATACATGAGTTAATAATGTTTCTTGTAAACAAAATCACAATCAGAAAAACACATAAGTTACCTTTGAGAGGTGTCAGAGAACCAATTTATTTTGAAAACTAGTAAATAAAGGAGGGAAAAAAATCCAACATTTATCTTGTGCTCCTGTGCAAACTCTGTCTCATTTGTAATCAAATAACTGATAAGGAGTCATTTCTCTATGGAAATAGTCCAGCTAATAAATTAAGATGGGATGACAGAATTCAAGTATCAGTTCAGTTCAGTTCAGCTGCTAAGTCGTGTCTGACTCTTTGCAATCCCATGGACTGCAGCTCGCCAGACTTCCCTGTCCATCAACAACTCCTGAACCTTACTCAAACTCATGTCCATCAAGTCAGTATTGCCATCCAACCATCTTATCCTCTTTCGTCCCTTTCTCCTCCTGTCTTCAGTCTTTCCCAGCATCAGGGTCTTTTCGAGTCAGTTCTTTGTATCAGGTGGCCAAAGTATTGGAGTTTCAGCTTCAGCATCAGTCCTTCCAAGGAATAGTCAGGACTGATTTCCTGTAGGTTTGACTGGTTTGATCTCCTTGCTGTCTAAGGGACTCTCAAGTTTTCTCCAACACCACAGCTCAAGAGCATCAGTTCTTCGGCGCTCAGCTTTCTTTATGGTTCAGCTCTCACATCCATACATGACTACTGGAAAAACCATACCTTTGACTAGATGGACCTTTGTTGGCAAATTCATGTCTCTGCTTTTTAATACGCTATCTATGTTGAACATAACTTTTCTTCCAAGGAGCAATTGTCTTTTAATTTAGTCACCATCTGCAGTGATTTTGGAGCCCCCCAAAATAAAGTCTCTCACTGTTTCCATTGTTTCCCTGTCTATTTGCCATGAAGTGATGGGACTGGATGACATGATCTTGGTTTTCTGAATGTTGAGTTTTAAGCCAACTTTTTCACTCTCCTCTTTCACTTTTATCTAGATACTCTTTAGTTCTTCTTCACTTTCTGCCATAAGGGTGGGGTCATATCTGAGGTTTTTGATATTTCTTCCAGCAATCTTGATTCCAGCTTGTGCTTCATCCAGCCCGGCATTTCTCATGATGTACTCTGCATATGAGTTAAAAAAGCAGGGTGACGATATACAGCCTTGATGTACTCATTTCCCGATTTGGAACCAATCTGTTGTTCCATGTCCAGTTCTAACTGTTGCTTCTTGACCTGCATACAGATTTCCCAGGAGTCAGTTCAGGTGATCTGGTATTCCCATCTCTTGAAGAATTTTCCACAATTTGTTGTGATCCACACAGCCAAAGGCTTTGGCATAGTCAATAAAGCAGACGTAGATAATTTTCTGGAACTCTCTTGCTTTTTCGATGATCCAGTGGATGTTGGCAATTTGATCTCTGGTTCCTCTGCCTTTTCTAAATCCAGCTTGAACATCTGGAAGTTCACAGTTCACATACTGTTGAAGCCTGGCTTGGAGAATTTTGAGCATTACTTTGCTAGCATATGAGATGAGTGCAATTGTGTGGTAGTTTGAGCATTCTTTGGCATTGCCTTTCTTTGGGATTGTAATGAAAACTGACCTTTTCCAGTCCTGTGGCTGCTGCTGAGTTTTCCAGACCTGCTGGCATATTGAACCACTGGTAATTGCTCCATCTTTTACATCAAAGTATAGTTGACCTGTCAGCAGCACGGGTGGTTAGGGTCATGGATCCTCCATGCAGTTGAAAATCCAAATATAACTTGACAGTTGGCTCTCAGTATCTTGAGATTTTGCTTCTGAGGTTTCATATCTGTGGGTTCAACCAACCTTGGATCATGTAGTACTGTACTATGTATTCATTGGAAAAAATCTGCATATACAAGGACCCTTGGTGTTTGAAGCTGTTTTGTTCAAGAGTCAGCTGTATCATACAGGCCCTCTTGTGTCTAATTGGTAGGGCTTAACTATGATAAATTCTACATCGTGATTCTGAAACTAAACTTACTTTTTTCTTTTCTCAGTTGTCACAGGTAGTACTGATGGAATTGGAAAATCATATGCAGAAGAGGTAAGTAATATTTAAGACTTTTCTTTTTGGGATAAAAATATAAGAACAAATATAGAATGCTCTCTTACAGTGATTTTGATTTTGAAGTTAAAAGTACCAATAGAGCATTACACAATATAATGGAGGTACTTTGTTTCAACTTTGTTAGCAATACTATGCTTAAACACAACTTTAAAACAAATTTTGGGGCATAATGTGTGTAAAACATTTTGTCCTGGTAAGTTGGAATTGTGAACATTTTAGTGTAATTTTATTTTATATTGTGTAACTGTGGACCGTTTTCAGTCTTTTTTTTTTTTTTTTATTAGTTTATTTATTTATCTATTTTTTAACTTTACAATATTGTATTTGTTTTAGCCATGCATTGACATGAATCCACCATGGGTGTACATGTTTTCCACTTCCAGGACCCCACTTCCACCTCCCTCCCCATCCCATCCCTCCGGGTCATCCTGGTGCACCAGCCCCAAGCACCCTGTATCATGCATTGAACCTGGACTAGAGATTCGTTTCACATATGATAATTTACATGCTTCCATGTCATTCTCTCATATCATCCAGCCCTCACCCTCTCCGATAGAGTCCATAATACTGTTCTATTTATCTGTGATTCTTTTGATGTCTTGCATACAGGGTTAACACGTTTTCAGTCTTTAAAGTTAATTGCTTTGGATTATTTTCCAAAAGGTAGATAAATTATTAGAGAGTGATTAAATCTGTAGACTAGCCCATGGTATCGTTTTCACAAGAAGGACTGTGATATTGACAGACACCCCCAGAGGATTCCAGTTGTCTGTAATGTAACTGAAGGGGAGGACGTCATAATAGTTTGAACAAAACTCTACAGACCAGAAGCATTGGCTATGCTGTTAAGGCATGCAGTCCTAGTTCCACAGAGGCACCGGTAGCCAGAGATATTGTCTGGTTGTGATGGAGATCCTGGCAGATCCATTGAATCTCTCATTTATCCTTTCAAAAGGGTTTTCAAAAAATCCTCTGGTTTCTCAGCCTTCTATTTTTAATACAAAATCTACAGAAAAGTTGCAAGAAGAATACAGCAAGCACTCCTCTACCTTTCATCAGGATTCACCAGTTGTTGACATTTTGCCCTGTTTCACTTTATCATTATAATTTGGTGGGACTATTTGGGACTTACAGGCATTGTAACAATTCACCCTTGAAGATTTCAGCATGAAGCTTCTGAGAACTAGAACATTCACTCTTATGACCACAGTCCAGTGATCACACATGGGATAGGAAGTTTAACTTGATACCATCCTAGTGTACAGTATACACTCGCATGCAAGCTTCCCCGTTATCCCGATAATGTCTTTTATAGAGCGTTTTGTATTCCATAATCCATTTAAAGATTATGCGTTGCATCTGGATGTCATATTTCTTGACTAGGAGAGTTCCCTAGAGCCCCTCCTCGCACCGCCCCAGCCTTTTTGCCTTTTTTCTTTTATAACAGTGGCATTTTGGAAAAAATCCAGGCCAGTTGTTTTGTAGGTTACTCAGTTTGGATTTTTCTGACTGTTTCCTCGTGATTGTGTACCTCTGTGCTCAGTTCCTCATGATTCGGTTCAAATTAAATTTTTTTAGCAGGAATGTTGCACAGGTGATAAACATTCTTTAGCAGGAATGTTACACAGGTGATACTGTATTCTTTTGAGTTTATCTTATCAGGAGCCACAAGAAGTCCATTCGTTCCTTTATTGATTATGTTGAGATAAATCACTTATTAAGATGCTCTCTTCCATAATTTTCCATTATAAAAGTACCTTTTCCCCCTTTGTAGTTAATGAGAAATCTGTGGGATGATACTTTGTATGCATACTTCATTTCTCAACAATCTTCCACCCCAGCATCTGTTGCTGATTTTTACCTAAATTAGTTATTGCTAGGGTAGTTTAAAAATGGTGATTTTTAAATGGTATCTTTTCTTTTACAATTATATTAGACCCATTTTTCTATAGTTAGGATCTTTTCCTCATTCTTCCTTTCCCCATTAATTAAAAAAAAAAAAAAGAACTCTTGGTATATATTCGTGGGTTTTTTATAGTGTTTTTTATAAGAGATTAATTCAGCACGTTATTACCAATCTTAATTATTTTTTATAAAAAAATGTTCCGTATCTTCTCATTTGCTATACCACTTTTTACTTAATAAAAGCTGACTTTAGGATTTAGGACTGGAAAATTAGTTTACTAAATCATTTATAGTTCAGAGCACATAATTTATTCTCATTTATATACTGTCTGTAGTAGTCCACTAAAAATTCTGTGTATATCAGTGTTTTTTCCTCTGTCCCTGTATTTATGGGTCTCTGGGGGTAGAAACCATGTTCCTATAAATCTTATTCATTCTGTGCAGTACTTACACAGCACTGGGGAAATACACAGAAGGTATTCCTCAGAAAATTCTTTATAAAGTCACCCAATTAACTATCTTAGTTTGCCTTTGTAGTCCATAAAGTATAGTATTTAAATAAAAACTTTAAAATTGATTCTATTTTTATGAATTCCCAACATTTTAACTGTAGTTTCCTTTGCCAGTTCTACAGAATTCATGTATCCAGTCTAAGACAAAAACTTTTAAAGCTAATTTTTAAATTAAAGAAGTAATAGATACTTATGATTAAAAAAATTAAATATGGACGGGTACAAAATAAAAGTCTTCCTTTTTCTAAAACCCGTTGACTTTTATACACTAGCTTAACTGAGAAAGATAATTCTTTGGGGAATCTTTTTGTAAAGTCTTCATTTTGGTTTTCCCATTCATTACACTCGGGGGTGTATTTGTTTTTTAACTTGAATTATCGTATGGGTCAGATTTCCTTAAAATGAGACTGTATCTAATTTACATTTTAAGGTGAAACACACAGATGTGATTCAGCTGTTCGGTATCTTCTTGTATTGTTTCAGTTAGCAAAGCGTGGAATGAAGATTGTCCTTATCAGCAGATCACAGGACAAACTGAACCAAGTTTCCAGTGAGATAAGTAAGTTCTCATATCACCCTTCCCCTTATAATCACAAAAGGAGTACAGGTAGTCTACATTTAATGTTTTCAAGCAGATATCTAGCATTAACGTATTTATTTATGGTTCAGAAAGCTTCTTTTTTTTTTTTTTTTTTTTTGCTGTTAATGGGATGTTTCAAAGGTAGATCAGTTTTTTCAAATTAGTATAGTACCATTATAAGTTGCTTAAAATGTATTTTACTGGCCCATTTAGGTTCTTTTGTGAAGAATTAGATTCTCTGATTATGTTCTCCTTAAACATCTGCGTTCCTTTTCTGTTGCTCCTTTTAAGTCTTCTAACATTTTTTTTACTCTTTGACTTCAATATCTTTATTTACTGGCCATGCCATGTGGCACGTGGGACCTTAGTTCCCCAGCCAGGGATGGAACCTGCACGCCTGCAGTGGAAGCGCAGAGTCTTAACCACTGGACGCCGGGGAAGTCCCGGACGTCATTGTCTTTAAATGTATATCATATATGACTGAGGAAAAATGCAAAAGGGTAGCATATATACATGTGAGAGAGAAACTATTTTGGACTTTTTTCTTAGACAGCTGTGCTTGAGACCTGAATTATAATATGGTAAAAACTCTTCAACTGACATCTCGTTAACCAACCAGGTGGTTAAACCAATGCTGTGCATTTCCTTGGTAAAATGTATTAACTCATATTCCTAATATGCTCTTTGTGGCTGGTAGGCTTCTCAGCATGATGCCTGTGTACTTTTATTCCTATGGGTCTAATGGTTTACCTGTTAACAGTCAGTTTTATTTGTTTTCAGACTTACTTAGGCCGGGTGCATTTGTCATTAAGCATTCTGTACACTGATGAATTATTAGTGTAAAAGGGAGAGGACGATAACTAAGTTGAATGCTCTGAAAAAAAGTGAGAAAAGCAAGTTCTTTTAGAAATTGGCTGTCAACTTAGGGGAAAACAAGAAAAATGCAAGATATTGGGGAAAAAACGGTTTGGACTGTTTCATATGTGTTGAACTTTTTACTGCATTTTATAAGAACTGAAACTGCAATTATAGATAATGCGTTATGGGTGTGGGGGTGTTGTATATGTAAGAAAGACTAGAATTCCAGACAGCAGATCCAAATTCAGATAAAGGCTTGGTCCTCTACACAGAGGATTGGTGAATGAATTATACTTACTCATGGTGTCAGTTAAAATGGTTATAATGTGTGCTTATCATTTTCTAGAATTCCTTGCTTTAACTGACTTCTCTGAGTATCCAGCTAAAAAACTGCCCTAATTCGTTCAGAAGAGAAAGGATTTCTACTGTATTTTTCTGTTCTCCCAGCTTTATTGAGATATAATTGACATATAACATTATGTAAGTTTGTATATACCATATTATTATTAACATTGCTATCTACTACTAGCATTTATATAGTATGTTATTATTTATTTATTCTTTCACATGTATTATCTTCTTTGATCCTTCAAGCAACCTTGTGAGGTGTAGATTTTGTTATTATTTCTACTCAGATCATAGTTGGTCCTGTTGGACAGATTACACGTTGAGACACTTTAGGTGAAAAACAGATCTTTGTAATATAAAGCATATGAAAATTTTTTTAAAGCCCTGTTGAGGGAGGGTATAGATCCTTGCAAAAGTGAGGTATCCAATAAGTCTTTGGTATTTAAGGATTTTAACTTTCAAAGTTTCAACTATGTAAATGCAGCCTTGAAGGTCCAAGACATACAGTCTCTTGCAGTTTTGCTGAGGTGTGAATTCGAATTAAGGAGCGCTCCTATGACACTAAGGAGTCTGAGGTATTTACTTAATGTAGTAGGTGATGTTAACGTATTGCCTGGATCTTAGTACTGTTTCTTACTTAGTTACTTGTAGTTAAATGTGTGTAGTCAGTCTTATAGTGATAAAAATATTGTGTGTATGTTTGTGGGGAGTGTATGTAAAACTGACTGTTAGTGAAAGCACTTAGTAGTTGCTGGAAATAAAGGTTCATAGGCTGAAAATAGAAGCATTTGATTAAATGGAACATTGAATTTTGAAATGCTGTACTATGAATGAATCCACCCCCTATTTGATACAGAAGCAAGAAAAGCTTCCTCATGACACTCACAGCAAGTGCTCCAGGCTGTACAAAAATTGCCCCATGAGTCAGAAGATATACCCTAATGGCATTTGAGAATTTTGTTAACTTGTGATATGAGGTGACACATGACTGTGGGCAGAAATGTGATTCTGGAAAAAGACAGATCCTGTTCAAACATTTTTCATGCAGAAACAGATGGTGAAGGCAATGAAATGACCTTTATTATGAGGAAAAAAATTTTTTTTAGTTGTTGAAAATTTTGAAAAATATTTTTCTGGGCATAATATAATTTACTGGGAGAGGTGATATCAGCAAACCAGGTCATCTGTTCTAGGCTGAAAAAATAAATACACAGAGGAGATTTATAAGTTTGTACAAGTTTTCAACTCAGATTCTGTGAGGGGATCATGTTTTCCTGAAAGTATGTATTCCAGAAGAAGGAAAGACCAGAATTTAATGTTGGTAAAGACAGACTGACTCTGTTTATGCCTTCAGCAAATCTTTATTGAATGTCTGTGTAGCAGGTACTATGTTAGGCAGTCAAGATACAGTAGTGAACAAGATATATGTAGTCATTGCTCTTGTGGAATGATATGTAAGTGGAGGATACAGAAAAAAAAGTAGGAAAAAAATAATAAAACCAAAAAAAGACAAATAGTTGCAGTTTATAGTAAGTACCATGAAGGAAATAAATAAGGAGCTGGAGAAAGAAAATAGGGAGTTCTTATATTGTAGCAACACAGTGAATTTTATGACTGGCAGACTAATAAAGGGCTACACTAATGACCTCTTGCCCATATAATAAGCAAGTTGGTGCTTTAGTGAAGAGATATCTGCTGGGCCCTCTTGGGGGTGTGGTGGTGGAGGGATTGTGTGTGTACATTGCCATGATAGATCCACTCCAACATTTCTACTTCCTTAAACCTTTGGGTTCTTGACTCTACATTATGCCATGAGAAGTTGTGGCCTCTGTAGCTCAGATGGTAAAGAATCTGCCTGCCATGCAGGAGACCAGGGTTTGATCCCTGGGTTGGGAAGATCCCCTGGAGAAGGGAATGGCAACCCACTCTAGTATTCTTGCCTGGAGAATCACATGGACAGAGGAACCTGGTGGGCTACAGTTCATGGGATCACAAAAGAGATGGACGTGACTGAGCGACTAACACTACTACTACTACTATTTTATTAGCTGAGCTATTTAAAATCCTAAAAGATGATGCTGTTAAAGTGCTGCCCTCAGTATATCAGCAAATTTGGAAAGCTCAGCAGTGGCCACAGGACTGGAAAAGGTCAGTTTTCATTCCAATCCCAAAGAAGGGCAATGCCAAAGAATGTTCAGACTCCATATAATTGTGCTCATTTCACATGCTAGCAAGGTAATGCTCAAATCCTTTAAGCTAGGCTTCAGCAGTACATGAACTGAGAATTTCCAGATGTACAAGCAGGGTTTCTAAGAGACAGAGGAACCAGAGATCAAATTGCCAACTTTCCTTGGATCATGGAGAAAGCAAGGGAGTTCCAGAAAAACATCTCCTTCTGCTTCATTGACTGCGAGAAAGCCTTTGACTGTGTGCATCATAACAAACTGTGGAATCTTCTTAATGAAATGGGACTGTCAGACCACCTTATCTATCTCTTTAGGAACCTGTATGCAGGACAAGAAGCAACAGTTAGAACCTTACATGGTACAACTGACTGGTTCAAAACTGGAAGAGGAGTATGACAAGACTGTATATTGTCACCCTGCTTATTTAACTTCTATGCAGAGCACATCATGTGAAATGCCAGGCTGGATGAATCACAAGCTGGAATCAAGATTACTGGGAGAAATGTCAGTAACCTCAGATATGTAGATGATATCACTCTAAAGGCAGAAAGTGAGGAACTAAAGAGCCCCTTGATGAGGGTGAAAGAAGAGAGTGAAAAAGCTGTCTTAAAACTCAACATTCAAAAAACTAAGATCATGGCATCGAATCCCTTCACTTCATGGCAAATAGAAGGGGAAAAATTGGAAACAGTGACAGATTTTATTTTCTTGGGCTCTAAAATCACTGCAGACAGTGACTGCAGCCTTGAAATTAAAAGATGCTTGCTCTTTGGGAGGAAAGCCATGACAAACCGAGACAGCATATTAAAAAGCAGAGACATCACTTTGCCGACAAAAGTCCATATAGTCAAAGCTATGGTTTTTCCAGTGGTCATGTATGGATGTGAGAGTTGGACCATAAAGAAGGCTGAGCGCCAAAGAACTGATGCTTTTGAATTGTGCTGTTGGAGAAGACTCTTGAGGATCCTTTGGGCAGCAAGATTAAACCAGTCAATCCTAAAGGAAATCATCCCTGAATATTCATTGGAAGGACTGATGCTGAAGCTGAAGCTCCAGTACTTTGGCTACCTGATGCCAAGAGCTGACTAACTGGAAAAGAAGATTGAAGGCAGGAGGAGAAGAGGGCAACAGAGGATGAGATGGTTGGATGGCATCACCGACTTGATGGACATGAGTTTGAGCAAACTCCGGCAGAGAGTGGAGGACAGCAGAGCCTGGCGTGCTGCAGTTCACATGATAGCAAAAAGTTGGATACAACTTAGCAACTGAACAACAACAGCAATCTTATTAAATGTCGACCATCATGGAGTCGAAGTTAACTCTTGGAGCTCTTTTCAGCTGTAGAAACTAACCTTTAAATCCTAAATCTTTCACAAGTGATTCATGTAATCAATCCCTGGGTTGGGACAATCCCCTGGAGAAGGGAATGGCTACCCACTCCAGTGTTCTTGCCTGGGAAACCTCATGGACAGAGGAGCCTAGTGGACTGTAGTCCATGGTGTTGCAAGAGTCGGACACGACTTAGCGCCTAAACCACCACCAATCTGGTGTTATATTTTGTTTTCCTTAGTCTAATACTCATAGAATCTATTCACACCCAGATTTTTCCAGATGTCTACTGATACATTTTTCCAGATCTCTACCGATACATTTTTCTAGATCTCTACCAACACATACCAGATCTATACCAATTGTATAAAAAAAAACTCTACAGTTATTTTTGTGTATAAGTTCTTACTTCATGGATTAAACTTTGTACTTGTGCTCCCAGAGAATTTCAGTATCTAACCCTGTTATGGGTGGTGATAAGGCCTCCTCAGCTAGGTCTTGAGTAGAAGAGGCATTCCATTGCAAATGAATGACCATTATATTTATGGTGAGGTTTTTACAGGATTTTCAAGCCAGAGAAAGCTAATCTCTTCAGAGACAAGAGAGCAAGCTATTTCTGTTTCCTGGTAGGGCAAGCTCAGAGTAGCATTACAGGGGCAGTGTGTGTGTCAAGATTCTTTAGCCTCAGCAGAGTCCACCCAGATATCCTCATCTCCAGGCTCAGGGTCTCACTCTTTGTCATCCTGCTTCACTTTCATCCGTGAAATGTGGTGAGTCTGTGAAATTCAACTTCTATTGTAATTCTGTAAATGACACACTCAAATCTGGGATTTGAGTGAAGTGAGCTCTGTGGCTATAAGACATAAAAGTTTTTACTAGGGTTGCCATAGAAATTCTCTGCATCCAGATCATAAATGTGATCTTGAAAGCTTAAAGACCCAAGCTTGTCATTTTCTTTCTATTAGAACCCCAGTGTATTCAGAAGAAGCCACATACTGCAGTCTTTGTTTTTTTATTGAAGTTGTAGTTGATGGATGATATTATATGTTAGAGGTACACAGTACAGTGATTTGCAAGTTTTAAAGGTTATACTCCATTTATAGTTATTATGCAATGCCGTCTGTATTCTTCGTGTTGTACAATATATCCTTGTAGCTTATTTTATGTATAGTACTTTGTATATCTTTATACCCTGCCGCTGTATTGCCACTTCCCTCTTCTGTCTTCCCGCTGATAACCATTAGTTTGTTCTCTTTATCTGTCTTGTTCTTTTTTGTTATAGTCACTGGTTTGTTGTGTTTTTTAGGTTCCACATATAAATGATATCAAATAGTATTTTCTCTCTCTGACTTATTTCCCTTAGCATAATATCCTCCAAGTCCACGCATGTTGCTCCATGTAGCAAATTTTCATTATTTTTTATGGCTGAGTAGTGTGTGTGTGTGTGTGTGTGTGTGTGTGTGTGTGTGTGTGTGTGTGTACTCCCTCTTTGTCCATTCATCTGTTGATAGACACTTAGGATGCTTCTGTGTCTTGGCAGTTGTAAATAATGCTCTTGTGAACATTGGGGTGCATGTATATTTTTAAATTGATTTTTTTTTTTCCTGATATATACCCAGGAATGGAATTGCTGGGTCACAACGTAGTTCTGTTTTCAGTGTTTTGAGAATCCTCTATTCTGTTTTCCGCAGTGACTCTACCAATTCACATTCTCACCCATAGTTGAGTGTTCCCTCTTCTCCACATCCTCACCAACATTTGATATATGTGTTCTTTTTGACGATCACCATTCTGACAGGTGTGAGATGTTGTCTCCTTCTGGTTTTGATTTGCTTTTCCAGTCTTTGTAGTCATCATTTCTTCCAAACTGAAATGTCTGTGTCAAGGAGCTGCTTGGTCTCTTAAGGCACTTTTTCAGTAGATACTTGAATGATGGGCAACCATCATTAATAGTGATGCTGCTGCGTGAAATCAAGCCAATGTAAAAGTCTCTTGAGGTCTGTATTTTGGGCTTCCACTCCTGATACCAGTTTCTGTACAAGTCAGAGTTCAGTCAGGAAACAGAAGTCAAGCAAGTTTGTTTAACTAGGCTGACTTGTCTCTCTTCCTGCTCATGCTCAGTCGTGTCTGACTCTTGTGACCCCATGGACTGTAGCCCACCAGGCTCCTCTGTACACGGGATTTCCCAGGCAGGAATACTGGAGTGGGTTGCTATTTCCTCCTCTAGGGAATCTTCCCGACCCAGGGATCGAACCCATGTCTCCTGCGTTTCCCGCATTATAGATGGATTCTTTACCACTGAGCCATCAGGGAAGCCCTCTCTCTCCAGCTTTTAAACTCACTCCAGTGGGTAAACTCATCCTTCTTTCTTCCCTGTCTCACTGGAGGAGAAGACAGGAAAGGAGGAGACTGAGAAAGAAACCAAGTGGAGAGAAATAGGGCTCCTCTTACCATCTAACTCTCTACTGTTATTATGTAAATTTGGGGATTCTGTGCCTTGAGATGTAATTGCTTGTGTATGTGGAGGACAGCTTACTCATCAAAGCTCTTCAGAAAAAAATTTAAAAGGATTATATATAATATTGTAGGGGACTAAATGTTTCTCCAGCAGTGGTTAAATGCTTTCCCAGGATTGACTGCTTTGATGAAATTACACTTCTTTGTAAGGATACCTGTCACTTGTTGAATTGAGACAAGCTGAAAGTCATCACACATATAATAAGCTTATTTTATTATCATTGTTAGCCAGGATTATGAATATATTAAGTGTTTTTATTGATTTTGATTTGTCAAAGAAAAAAAAACTGGATAATTTTCAGACTCTGAGTTGAGTTGTGCTTTACTTGCAGTAAAGCACAGTGCAAGAGAGGCTGGCTTTCAGAGCAACTTAATGGTTCATAGAATTATAGAGAAGGAAATGTTAATAGTTCATATTATTATGCGGCAATCGATAATTCTCATTGCATACAATTTAATCAACTTTGATTTCAAAAACACACGTTTCTGTCTTTGATTAAAGAAAGTGCAGTCGCTCAGTTGTGTCCGACTCATGGCGACCCCATGAACTGTAGCTTGCCAGGCTCCTTCCGTTCATGGGACTTTCCAGGCAAAAATACTGGAGTGGGTTGCCATTCTCTTCTCCAGGGGATCTTCCCAACCGAGGGATTGAACCTGGGTCTCCCGCATTGCAGGCAGACTCCTTACCGTCTGAGTCACCACAAATATGTCTCTTTTGTGTGACTTATGCCAGGGTGAAAACCTTTAGGATGGCCCCAAAATTCCATGACTTTATTTCTTCAAATGTGAAGCTTTTAGAAAACTTACTGGTAAATCTTACTGGTGAATAGTCGACAGAGGAATAGGTTAGGGTGAACAATGTCAGTTTTGCTTTTAGTCTTTACCTGTGATCACGTCTGTGCAGTTAAAGTGCAGATTTAACCCAACATGTTGGATCCATGTTTTTTTGATGCGCCATCCAATCTTGTTAAAATGGAGCTTTACTGTATTTAGCTTTTTCATCTATGTAAGGAATATGAAACATTATTGAACACATAAAGATCTTTTTGTTTTATCTTTAATAAAGCTAGAACCATATGATTGTAGGAATAGAGTTAATCTCATGTATCCCCTAGAGTCATATATCTCTTTTATCACTTCTGTAGTACCAAAAATATCTTTATTGCTCTTTGAGTTCACCGATTTCAAGGTCAGGAGCCATCAGGAACCAAGAAGACCATCCAGTATGCCTCTACCGATTTTGCCTATTTGTAAGATCATAATACCTATGCTCTTACTCCAAGTTCCCCAAATAACTCAGTGTTGTTGGCCTTCAGAAAGTGACATTCTGTGCTCCCCATAAGACTCCCTTCAAGTCATAGAGGAGGTACCAGGATGCTTTACTGGCAGGTCTTTGAAGCTTTGTTTCCCCATATGGGAGTGTAATCCTTGTTCCTTACTTGTGGGTTTGTTAGGCCTAGTTAAGTGAGATGTACTGTTAAATGAAACATTTCTGGCATGGTGATAGTTATAAATTTGCTATAATCTAATTTATCTCCTGGTAGGAGAAAGGTAAATTCCTACTGAGCCTATACAAATAATTACATCACCATGTAAAGTAAAAGGACTCAGGACTTCACTAGTGGCCCAGTGACTGGGACTCCATCATGCTCCCAAGGCAGGGGACCTGGGATCGATGCCTGGTCAGGGAGCTGGATCCCACATGCAGCAACTAGTGACCCATGATCCACAATGAAGATAGAAGATCCCACTTGTTGCAACCAAATAAATAAATATTTTTTTAAAAAAAGAACTCAGTAAAGACATGTTATATAATACTTGACCATTGTTCCGATTAGGTTTGCAGACAAGGCCAATGAGTATGTGTTGTATTTTCTACATGATTTCCATCTTTAAATTGACCTAACAAATTACTAGTTTGTAGTCAAGTTACTATTGCCACATAACAAGCTATGCAGACTTACCAGCGTAAAATAGCCCTTTAAGATGCTCACAAATTTTGTGGGTCAGGAATTTTGCCAAGACTCAGGGAACAGTTCTTTTACCCATCAGGGCATTATTAAGGTCACTCAGTGATAACTCAGTGGGTGGTTGTCTGGTCTGGAAGATCTGAGGTGGCTTCTCACACTTTGCTGCTGTGGCAGAATTTTGCTGAAGACTAGACACAGCTGGGACTGTTGACTTTAGTGCCTTCATGTAGCTTCTCCAGCATGTTCATCTCATGGTAGCTGGACTTCTTACATGGTAGCTACCTTTCCCCAGAGTGCATGTCCTGAGAGAACTAGGCAGAAGCTGATGTCTTTTTGGTGGCCTACTCTCATAATTCATATGGTGTTACTTTTGCTGTACTGTGTTGGTCAAAGCGATGGTGGGCCGTCTCAGATTCGACCGGGAAAAAATACCACGTCTTGATGGGGGAGTGATGTGGTAACTTTGGAGAACATGTGGGAAGGGAGATTTTATTTTATTTTATTTTGAAAATAAAATGTTGATTTGGAAAATATAGTCTGCCACATTTTATAAGCTATATGAAGATTTCTCAGAGAATGTTTTTTTTTTTTTTTTTCCAAATCCAGAGAGCTTGGTCGGAGCAATGTATCATTCTAAGAGTGTTTCATTTCAGTATGCCCAAGTAAAGCCAGACACCGTGAGAATTAGTGAGAAAGGGAGAAAGAGGTTTTGTCAAAACCAATTAAATTTCCCTCGTGGGTTCCATTCAGTCTTGCAAAATTAATTCTTTTTCCGTTGGATCTTGGGTTAGCAGCCTGGTTTTACAAGGTGTCTGATTTTCGAATAAAAGAATCTTATAAATACTGACTTAGGTCCCTGGTACATTCTGTCTAAGAGTCTACTCTTGGTGGTGCTGTTGGTCACTGGACAGGAAGCCTGACCCATGAGTCCATAATAGTCAAGGGTACTAATATAGGCCTTTATCAAGGCTTTACTGTTTGAATGTTTCATCCTAGAGACCCAGTTTTCTCACCTCTAGCTTATGGCCTGGCCTTTCGGCGTTTTTGAAGAAAAAGTAGAAACCACCTGTTAATAAGACTGATGGTCTCTGGTTAATTTATTACAGCAGTTAACAGGGTCAGAATGGAATCCCCTATCGGAGTATAATATACAGCCACTTAATGATTCAGTCAGTGATTATCCTGAGGGCACGAGCCTTATGATGGACACTAAAGATATTGATAAATAAATCTCCTGGGACCTTTATAAAGTGTGTTTTAAACCTGCCACCAATTAACAAGAGTATTTAATATTTAGAAATCATATTGTTTGCATTGCTGTGCCAGTCCTTTTCATAAGATCTTGAATATGTTCTGTCTACCCTGAAAAATGTACAAGTGTTGAGCTATACTCATTATTAGTTACTTCATGGATCTGCCCATATTATGGGTTTGGTAAACAGGGCAACTCTTATTTAGAGTTAAGCTAAATCAAAGATACAGAGTATACACTTATATATCTAGTTCTTCCTAATAGCCCCCTTGCTCAGATGCCCAGTGGCTATGTGGGAAACACCAGAGATAGTTTGGATATAAAATATATCTTAAATAATTTTATTATTTTTAATTTGAGGCTTCTTTTTACACAGGCGGTATCATAAAGAGTTGCCAGGAGACTAGTGATTACAGAAAATATAAGCATAAGTCATAGGTGCCCAAGACAAGAAATGATTATTGTCCTGGTTTGGAGTGACAGTAATTCAAATAAAGCATAGCTGCAAGAAATAGTTAATTATTGTGAAATGTAGCCTTCTCAGAAGCAAGAAACTTTTGTTAAAAAAAAATGTTTCAAGGGCACAACAAAAGTCAACACAAAAACTCAAAAAGTTAACTGGTTGTTTGGAAGTGAGAGTGTTCTGGATAGATAAGGAACCTGGCCAGGTTAGGAACTGAAGGCACAGAATAGCTTGTTTTTAGAGTCTTCTTATTAAGAGAAGATTATATTATCAAAGATCAAGTTTCTTTGCAACAACTGGTTTCTAATGGCTTAATTCATAAGCTTTCTTTGTAGACTTTAATATATTTTATAAGCCCATTTATATATAGGTATGTGTGTGTATACATATATATTTAGATGACAGATTAACACTTTCACCTGTAACTTAGAATGTATTAACTGTATTCTCTGAGTATAAGATGATGCACATAACCACACTGAACTTGATATCCCAATTAGAGTTTTCTTTAGGAATTTTACTATTCAGAAATTGGCCAGTTAACCAAACATTCCTCATTTTTGAACTCACCATGATACTCCTGTGGTATCTTAAGACCAATTAAGAGTTTTAGAGGTTTATTTTCAATGACATTACAGAGAAGTACAATCATTTTTGACACCAGGTTTGTCAGAGATGGCGTTTAAAAGTTTTACACAGGAGACAGGAAGAGTGATGAAGATAAGATGATTTGCCACATTGTCTGTAACTTAGAAGAGCTAATAACCCTTTAATAAAGACATCAATTTTCATGACTTTAAATTGTATGTGTGGAAACAGTGATAAGGCACCTAACTGGTAAAACCTGGGTAGAAAATTTGAAAGCTAAAAGAATGGAATGTTACAGTGCATTATTTTTTGTACTGTGATATGATCAGAAAGAAGACATATTTTAAAAACCAGTTCTAATTTGTCCAGGTATTTACCTTAATTAGAGGTTTACGGAGAAGTTGGGTTCTTACCAATTATTAAAAATATTTCAAAAGTTATATGTTAGTACAATTTTAAATAACTATTAGTTACTAGTCGAATGTCGGTTTGACTTTTTAAATTGTCACTGGTTGCTGCTGCTGTTGCTGTGTCGCTTCAGTTGCGTCCGACTCTGTGCGACCCCATAGACGGCAGCCCATCAGGCTCCTCCATCCCTGGGATCCTCCAGGCAAGAACACTGGAGTGGGTTGCCATTTCCTTCTCCAATGCATGCATGCATGCTAAGTCGCTTCAGTCATGTCCGACTCTGCAACCCTATGGACAGCAGCCCACCAGGCTCCTCTGTCCACGGGATTCTCTAGGCAAGAACACTGGAGTGGGTTGCCATTTCCTTCTCCAATGCATGCATGCATGCTAAGTCGCCTCAGTCATGTCCGACTCTGCAACCCTATGGACAGCAGCCCACCAGGCTCCTCTGTCCACGGGATTCTCTAGGCAAGAACACTGGAGTGGGTTGCCATTTCCTTCTCCAATGCATGCATGCATGCTAAGTCGCCTCAGTCATGTCCGACTCTGCAACCCTATGGACAGCAGCCCACCAGGCTCCTCTGTCCACGGGATTCTCCAGGCAAGAACACTGGAGTGGGTTGCCATTTCCTTCTCCGTCACTGCTTGAGCTGATCATTTCTTTGAGAATGATTTTTCTGAAATCCTCAGCATATTTAAAGCATTAGAAGTGTTGTCCTTGTTTGTTACTTTTTGAGTTTTCTCAGATTTAAGTGAGCAGTTATTAGTCAGAAAAGAATAGGTGTTTTGAGATTTAAAACAGTTGCTTGATAGTATTGTTCTTTGCACCGAAATCCACTGTGTCCAACTTTATTTTGATTAATGTTAGCATGATATATCTTTTTCTGTCTTTATTATATGCACTTTAGTCTATATGCACTTTATATTTAGAATGGGTTTCTTATAGACAGCATAGATTTAGTCTTGTTTTTATCCCATTTGATGATTTCTGCTGTTGAATTGGTATGCTCAGACCATTACATTTAGTGTTATTGTTGATATAATTGAGTTGAAATTTACCACATATTTCCTTGAATTTTTCCCATCTGTTCATTTGTTTTTTTGTTATTTTTTTTCCTGCCTGATTTTGGATTAATAACCTGGTTTTTATTATTCCATATCATTTTCTTCCTTAGCTTATTGACTGTACATCTTTTTCCGTTTGTTTTTAGTGATTGCTTTTGATTTTGCAGGGTACATTAACTTATCACAGTGTCCTACTTCATGTGTAGCATATGAACCTGAGGATCCTATACTTCCCTTCCATACATTCTGTTCCTCTGTGTGTTATAGGCTGTGTAACATAGTACTTTTGCCTGAGTCAAATGTATTTTAAAGAGAATTAAATTTATTTTTAAAGTATTTTATATTTACACACATTATCATTCCTGATGCTCTTCATCCCTTCACGTAAATAGATTTCAGTCAGGATTTTTTTCTTTTTTTCTGTTTGAAAGATGTCCTTTAACGTTCTTTTATAGTGTTGGTTTGCTGGTGACTTTCTTTTTGTGTATCTGAAAAAAATCTTTTACTTCTGAAATACATTTTCCCTGGGTATAAAGTTTTAAGTTGATAGGTTCTTTTTTCCCCCCAGTGCTTTAACTATTTGTTTCACTGTTGCAGTGTTTCTGACAAGAAGTCTGCTGTCATTCTTTTGGCCATTAGTTCATCAGATATCCTTTCTATCCCTCACTCTTTTCCTAGGACTTCAGTGATAGTATATTAAGCTGACTGAAGTTGTCCCTCAAGTCACTGACAGTGTGCTCTTTCATCTTTTTTTTCAATGTCTTTTCTCTTTGTATTTCATTTTGGATGGTGTCTCTTGCTTTATCTTTACATTTACTAACCTTTTTTCTGCAGTATCTAATCTGATGTTAATCCTCTTAGTGTATATTTTTTTAATCCAGAAATTTTGTTTTTCTATGTAAAAATTTAGATCTGTTTAAATATCTTCCTTATCTCTTTTTAAAACACTCACCCTCTAATTTCTAGAATGTGAAGAGCTCTCTCTCTTGAGAGAATGACACTGGTTTGAACTGCTCAGTGCGTGCTCCGTGATCTGTAGACGCATACCTGCGGACGTGGGGTGCCGCCAGTGAAGTTACATGCTGATTCTCACCTGCATCGGGGGGTCAGTGCCCTGCCTTCGAGTTGTTGAGGACCCGCTATATATATATATGTCTTTCTTACCGTTGTTCTCACTCCCTTTTTCTCTTCACTCTGCTAATTCTACACACTCTGTGTTTCCCAAATGCTCAAGTCTGTTTCCTCAGCTCAAAGGACACTGCTGATATCTATGTGAGTTCTCTCTTCATTCCAGTCCAGGAAACCTAACTGGGCAGTAAGCTAGGGCAACCATAAGGGTCACCTTATTTATTTCCCTTTTATTAGGTGTTCCTCTCCTGAACTGCCTGTTGTCCAGTGCCTGAAAACCATGGTTTCATATATTTTATCATTTTTTTTTAAAGTGGGGGAGTAAAGTGGTTCTTGTTACACCATCATGGCTATAAGCAGAAGATCCCCTCCCCATTTCCCCCCTACCATTATAGATTTCCTGGTAAGCATAATTACTGTCTTTGCAGATATCTAAAAATGTTTGGTCTGCGTTAAACTGAAGAGAAAAAAGGACTCAGTTCTTTTGCAAATGTTTGCACGGGGCCTAGCATGACTTAAGGGAGGGAATGCGTCCACTTGGCAAGTATTGTTTTGTTGGCTGAAGAGTCATTATGATACCTCATCATATTCTTAATATTGCACAGAAAGATGCTTTTGACATTTAGCTGATGTTCCAATTATGGCACAAGTGTTTTTCTAAGCTAATGCAGGATCATGTTCTAAAGCTGTCCAACTAAACAATTTCACCAAATGTAGCTGATTTCAACTTCATTACTGTTTGTTACCAATTGTTTACTCCAGCAGAGAACAACATCTGTAATATGGGTGGATATTTTGTTAGAAATGCAGCATACCTACCAATTAGTTGGCTCTGCCAAATTAGCATGTGCTGGTCTGCATCTCCAATTAAGGCAGCTGCTTGAATGTTGCTATTCTACAGCTGGCACTAGGCATGTGGGAGTGTGCTGCACCATGGCCAGACACTAGTTATACCTCTTAATTAAAATATTTGCTTACGTTTGTGTGATTTCTTTAAAACAGTAAGTGGTCTTTCCAATTGTGTTATTGATGGTTCCATGACTTTTGTATGAAACAGTTTTCTTGGTTAGGGAAATGTGGGACCAAGGTATTCTGAAATGGCTCCCATTTAAATAGATAATTGGTGTTTCTCCTCCCACTTCTAAACTGTTAGTTGTTGTTTTAAGTGGATAATTGTAATTTGGGGTACAGCCTTCAGCTTTAATAAAAGGATTTGTAGAAAGGCATATTCTTTAAAACATAAAGTTCAGTAACCTTATATAGGGATTGCTTTCTTTTTCATCACAGAGAGAAAGTATTTTTGAAAGCTTTATAGAAAAGGTTCATTTCATCTTGATTTTTCTGGCAAGTGAAGTTCTATGTCTTCTTGTCAATTATCTATTGTTTTAATAATCTCTTTATACCATCAGTTATTAAATGTATAATTTATGTTATATGCTGATCTTTAAAATAACTACAAATCCAATTTAGATAATCTACTGCTGTATCTAATACTGGAATCAAAAGAGAAGATGAGTCCATTAAAACTGACAGGAAATTTCATAAATTTTGAATTAGTTTATTCCTTTGTTATTAAAAAACAATAGAATTAATATTTTATAACATCAGTCTACTAGTAATAGAATATTGATATAGAGTCAGCTTTTATTATGCATTCATTCTGTTTAATGCTGTAGAGATGTATAAGATCTAAAATGCAATCACTTTTCAGTAACTGATTAAAATATTAAGCCACAAATATAAAGATATTCACTTTTGTGGAATACATAGAATCATGTTTAGGTATGTGTAGTTTGAAAAGCACACTCCACACTGTTTTAAAAGGGCATCTCTGTTTAGGAACCACTGATGGATTAAAACCCTCATTTTATTAATATGGAAACCAAGTCTGAGAAGCCAAGTCATAGCTAATTAATGGCAGAGGTGGACAGGGCTCAGATCTTTGGCTTCTTGCACTGTATTTTCCATTACCCCCATGCTCTTAAATATACTTTGAATGGTGTGGCTGATAACTGAATAACCTTTGGGGAGGTACATTTCAAAAGCTTAATGTCAGAATAACGTATCATCAAGAGAACAAAGAACAGGCTAAGCTAAATTTGCATTATGACTATTTTTGAATGCAGTTGCCTATTACATTTATTATCATTGGATCATTTAAAGGGCGTGTGAGCATTTTGATTGAATGGGTGTATTCTTTTTCTTTAAGATAAAGCCATGTCTAACTGTATTTAAGGAGGACTTTGAATTAGGAAAACCCTAACGTAACTATATACAACTGTTGATATTAAAACAAGCTTTGACTAAAAGCAAATAGTCTTCTAGTAATATTTGAGATATTTCCTGAATAAGTAGTGAAATAAACATTCATAATTGATTCTTAGAACCATCATGAGGACAACCTGCAAGCTTACCCAAGGTCACATAGTAGGCAGTGTAAATTTTAACTACAGACCAACTAACAGCAGGTCTAGTTCTCTTTCCACTCCTAGGTGACACTTCTCATTATTCGCCCCTTTTCCCAACGTTATCCTTTATGGTGTTAATATAGATTCTCAAGGTGTCTTGAGTATAGAGAGAATCCATGTTTTGGACTTCCATTTCTGAGTGGCATGGAAGATTCTAGAAGGCCATTATTCATCCTTTGTGTGTCTTTAGTTGTGGTCTGTGGAGTTGGATACTGGACTTGCAGTAAGATAGGGGCACCCTCATGGGTGGGACTCCAGCTTTCCTTCTGCTTCAGTGTTGGCTGCTCTGCTTTGATTGGTTTTGTACATGGAGTTCTGTGGATTTTTGATAAAAAGACTTGTTGAAAGTGAAGTTTGGAAACCATTGCTGGAAACCCACACCTTCTCTGCTGTTCCTTATTGTTTCCTTATACCAAAGGACCCGATTACTCAGCATATGTCTCTATATGCTGCTGCTGCTGCTAAGTCGCTTCAGTCGTGTCTGACTCTGTGTGTCCCCATAGACGGCAGCCCACCAGGCTCTCCCGTCCCTGGGATTCTCCAGGCAAGAACACTGGAGTGGGTTGCCATTTCCTTCTCTGATGTCTCTATATACCTAGACTTTTATCCTCTTCAGAGGAGGAAATGTTTTCTTCCATAAAAGTCAACCTTTTGCTGGTATCTTGAACCCCAATCTGGCTGCTTTTTTCTTTTAAAAAATCAGTGCTTGTCATTTAATTACATAAATCTTACTTTATGTCTTTGAAAATCCAAATGCTCTGTTAACCCTAGGCCCAGCATTCCTGTTGAGCAGCTGTCAGCTGGAGTTGTGACATACTTGCCCTTTCGGTGGGGACTCTCCTGCCAAGTGTGTCCCATCCCTTCTGCACTCACATAGCGCCTGCATGCGTACTTTGCCAGGCCCTCTTCACACAGTTGGGAAATGTGCTTGGTTCCTGAGGACGTTTGAGTTTGCAGCCTCTGTTATCCTCTACAGTCTTTCTAAGCAGCGCATCTAGAGAGAAATTCTGTTCCATTTGCAGGGTGTGGTAGAACATCTGTATCACTTGGATATGCCTGATCTTCAAAAAAATATACTTCTGGTATGGTATAGGGTGCACTTTTATAAGTATTCTTAGGGCTTCCCCTGTGACTAGGGGTAAAGAATCTGCCTGCAATGCAGGAGACCCAGGTTTGATCCCTGGGTCAGGAAGATCCCCTGGAGAAGGAAATGGCACCCCACTCCAGTATTCTTGCCCGGAGCATCCCATGGACAGAGGAGCCTTGCAGCCTACAATTCATGGGTTCTCAAAGAGCCGGACACGATCGAGTGACTAACACTATCACTTTCACATAGGTACACTTTATAAATATTTTTCGTTAATTTTGCTTTTGTCTTGTAACAGAAAAGTGAAAGTGAAAGTCGCTCAGTCGTGTCTGAGTCTTTGCGACCCCATGGACTGTACAGTCCATGGAGTTCTCCAGGCCAGAATACTGGAGTGGGTAACCTTTCCTTTTTCCAGGGGATCTTCCCAACCCAGGGATCGAACCCAGGTCTCCCATATTGCAGGTGGATTCTTTACCAGCTGAGCCACAAGGGAAGCCTTGTAATAGAGACATACCTATAAATATTAATACTGAAAACAAATATAAACTTAGGATATAGAAAAAATAGTAAAAATACTCATGTACAGGTTAGTGAGTGAACACAAAGTTGAGGGAGTCACATGCTCCCTTCCAATTATTACTCTTTCTTTCCTCCCCCAAAGTAACCACTGTCTTAATTTCTAATATTGTCATTTAGCTTTGACTTCTTTGGACTTTCTATACATTGCATAATACAGTGTGTATTTTTTTGAGTTTCAGCTTCTTCAACTCAGCATTATGCTTGTGAGTTTTGTCTATATTTTTAAAAGGAGCTATAGTTCATTTATTTTCATTCCTTTGTAAATATGCCACAGTTTAGTTGTCTGTTCCATTGATGAAGGACATTTGGGTTGTTCCTATCGGTGATGTTACCAGGAGCAATCCTGTGCATGTCTTTTAGAGCACATGTGCATGTGTGTGCGTTTCTGTTGGATCTATAGTATGAGTGGACTCATATTCTTGATAGCTTCTTTGGCATACACATAGCACTGCTCTTTCTTTCAGGGTCTTTGATAAAGAGATATCAAGTACATTTCTTAAGATCACGTTGCAAATGTTATATACTAGCAGATTCAGAATTGGCACCTAAGACCTTAATTCCTTCTGTGCCACTTTCAATACAAAACACAACAAAGTAAAAAAATAAAAAACATCTAATGAGGCTGCAAGCTCCTCTTGATTGTTATGTCTTAACTCTTAGTACTTTTTATGAATTTGTATATATAATTTATATGTATTATGTATATATTGCTGAACATCTAATCTTTTTACTGATCTGCTTTAAAATTTTTCAGACTTAACAAAGATTTTATAAGTTGGCTCACCTGGCAGTTGTCTTTCGCTTGGCATGGCCCCAAGCGGTCAGAAGTTGTAGTGAGAAGACTTCAGGTACACTTTAAAGATCATGTTAATGGTAGAATATGGTAGATTACTGCATTAAATGGGAAATAGTGTAAGCTCTCCTGTTGCGCCCCACCCCTGTTTTCTCTTAAAAGTTCATTCTTAAAAATGTTACAGAACAGATATGTGTACTCATATAAGTTCACATGGCCCTTCCTAATCAAATCATTTATTAAAATACGTTTTGGCTTTCCCTCCTTTCCATCACCCTTTCACACAGTTAAAATATAATTAATTGAATTTTCTCTTGGCGTAACTACAAGATGATTTTTGCAAGAAGGGCTTAATGTTACTTAAATCATTATTTTACACAGCAGCATTGCCTCTGGGACTTTTTACACAATGCAGCTGCTTTTGGCAGATGAAGGAAATCAAGTCTTACTGCATAGACTTTTAGAAATATTGATATATTTTTAAAAGCAAGTAAAATAGCCAATTTACTAGCTTTGATCCAGTGCTAAGTCACTTCAGTCGTGTCCAACTCTTTGCGACCCTATGGACTGTAGTCCGCCAGTCCCTCTGTCTATGGGATTCTCCAGGCAACAGCACTGGGGTGTGAGCCACTGTTTCCTTCTGGGTCACGTTTCCTTCTGCAAGTGTGATCCAGTATGAATGGAGAATAAATCCATAGGAGTGGTTACTTTTTCTTGAGGAGAACAGTGCATGGTAGGAATATGGGCTGTTTTTAAATCTTTTTTTGTGAATGGGTTTTAGGTGGTCAGATGCTTGTTTGGGGGGAAAGAAAACACTTTCAAGCCTTTTTGAAGATGTTTAGAAAAATTAAAGAATATTTTATGGAGAAGATATTATCTTACTAGATTTAAAAATATTTTGTAGTTTGTTTTAAAAAATAAGCTTTATTCTTTAGAGGTGATTTTAAGTTCACAGCAGAATTGAGGGGAAGGTACAGAGATTTCCTGTGTACACAGAGCTTCCCATGCTATCAAAATCCTGCACCAGAGTATTGGCATTCATGACAGCTGGTGAACCTGGGTGTTAACACAGCAGTGTAACCCAAAATCTGTAGTGCAGGATAAATTTTTCATACTCTTGGAAGGGATATATTTAAATCTCAAGTTTGTTTTTGTTGTATACTGCTACAAAATGTGTCTTAGATGTCTCTCTTTGGATTCTTTGGCTTATACTCTTTTGGCTTTAAAAAAAATGGCATGGAAAGTAAAATTTTTGCTTTCCACCAGTTAAGTTTTTTAAGTTTATTTTTGTTTTCAAAAAATATATTTTACTACATGCCTATCTTTTCTGTGTCTATATTGTTCACTGGACATAAGCTGAAAGGGATGAGTTTAGGTCCCAGGTTAGAAATGCATATGCTTCTAGAGACCAGGCAGGTAATGAAAATGAATCACCTAGGCTAGAATGAGGCAAGAAGAAGTGGTCTGGTCTGGAGAGCCAGAGAGCTCTAGCCCTGTGTAAAGATGTTGGCTCTTGCCAAGTGTTACTATGTGGCAGTTCAAGCCTGAGGATGCCACTGTTTTCTAGCTATTTAAAAAAGGATTGTAAAAAGAAACCAAGATGTCTTAAGTAAAACTTAGCAATTTTACATCAACTTAACCCTAATTGGGGCCAGACAAAATTGAGGAGGCCCCAACAATCTATGGGTGAGCATTTTATTTCCTTTTATCAAAGTATTATTGGCCATTCAGGTATGGCCTAATCAAATCCCTTATGATTACACAGCAAGGGTGATAAATAGATTCAAGGGATTAGATCTAGTAGACAGAATGCCTGAAGAACTATGGACAGAGGTTCATGACACTGTACAGGAGGCAGTGACCAAAACCATCCCAAAGAAAGAGAAATGCAAGAAGACAAAGGGGTTGTCTGAGGAGACTCTACAAATAGCTGAGGAAAGAACAGGAGTGAAAAGCAAGGGAGAAAGGGAAAGATATACCCATTTGAGTACAGAGTTCCAGAGAACAACAAGCAGAGACAAAAAGGCCTTCTTCAATCAACAGTGCAAAGAAATAGAGGAAAATAATAGAATGGGAAAGACTAGAGATCTCTTCAAGAAGATTGGAGATACCAAGGAGACATTTCATGCAAGGATGGGCATGATAAAGGACAGAAATGATAAGGACCTAACAGAAGCAGAAGAGATTAAGAAAAGGTGGTAAGAATATGCAGAAGAACTATACAAAAAAGGTCTTAATGACCTGGATAACCACAATGGTGTGGTCACTCCCTAGAGCTGGACATCCAGGATTTTGAAGTTGAGTGGGCCTTAGGAAGCATTACTACAAACAAAGCTAGTGGAGGTGATGGAATTCTAGCTGGATTATTTAAAATCTTAAAAGATGATGCTGTTAAAGTGCTGCACTCAGTATGTCAGCAAATTTGGAAAACTCAACAGTGGCCACAGGACTGGAAAAGGTCAGTTTACATTCCCGTCCCAAATAAGGGCCACGCCAAAGAGTGTTCAAACTATCGTATAATTGCACTCATTTCACATGCTAGGAAGGTTATGCTCAAAATTCTGCAAGCTAGGTTTCAACAGTACGTGAACCGAGAACTTTCAGACTTACAAGCTGGATTTAGAAAAGGCAGAGGAACCAGAGATCAAATTGCCAACATAGTTGGATCACAGAGAAAGCAAGGGAATTTCAGAAAAACATCTACTTCTGCTTCATTGACTATGAGAGAGCCTCTGACTTTGTGGATCACAACAAATTGGAAAATTCTTAAAGAGATGAGAATACCAGACTACCTTACGTGTCGGGGTCAGGAAGCAACAGTTAGATCCTTACATGGAACAACTGACTGGTTCAAAATTGGGAAAGGATTACAACAAAGCTGTATATTGTCACTCTTTTTATTTAACTTATGTGCAGAGTACATCATGTGAAATGCTGGGCTGGATGAGTCACAAGCTGGAATCAAAACTGCTGGGAGAAATCACAGTCTCAGATATGCAGATGATACTACTCTAATGGCGAAAGCAAAGAGGAACTAGAGAGCCTCTTGAGGGCGAAAGAGGAGAGTGAAAAAGTTGGCTTAAAATTCAACATTAAAAAAAAACTAAGATCATGGCATCTGGTCCCATCACTTCATGGCAAATAGAAGGGGAAACAGTGGAAGCACTAACAGATTTTCTTTTCTTGGGTTCCAAAATCACTGTGATTGCTGACTGCAGCCATGAAATTAGAAGACACTTGCTTCTTGGAAGGAAAGCTATGACAAACCTAGACAGCGTATTAAAAAGCAAAGACATCTCTTTGCTGACAAAGGTCTGTGTAATCAAAGTTGTGGTTTTTCCAGTAGTCTTGTATGGATGCGAGAGCTGGACCATAAAAGTTCAGCTAAGCACTGAAGAATTGATCCTTTTGAATTGGGTACTGGAGAAGACTTTTGAGAATCCCTTGAACTGCAAGGAAATCAAACCAGTCAATCCTAAAGGAAATCAACCCTGAATATTTGTTGGAAGGACTGATGCTCGAAGATGAAGCTCCTGTACTTTGGCCACCTGATGCCAAGAGCCAGCCTGTTGGAAAAGACCCTGGTGCTGGAAAAGACTGAAGGCAAAAGGATAAGGGGATGACAGAGAATGAGGTGGTTGGATGGCATCACCGACTCAGTGGACATGAATTTGAGCAAAGTCCAGGAGACAGTGAAGGATAGAGAAGCCTGGCATGCTGCTGTCCATGAGATTGCAAAAGTTGGACATGACTTAGCAACTGAACAACAACAATTATCTCTCTGATCATTAAGTGTGCTGGGGACTATTCTCAGAGCTTTATAGAAATCAGCTCATTGAATTAAGTAACTCTGGAGTTGGTACTTTTGTTATCCCCATTTGAAAGGTGATATAAGTCAGATACAGAGGGGTGACTGTCTGTGGTAAGCAGAATTTAAAATGCTCCTAAAGATTCATGCACCACAGTGCACAGACACCATAGAATCCCCTCCCCTTGAGTGTAGGCAGGACTTCTTGTAACTAGGTTACATTTTATGGCAAAGGCGAAGGGAATTAGCAGATGCAAATAAGGTCTCTCATCAGTTGACTTTGAGTTCTTCTAAAGGGAGATTATCTTTGATGGGCCTGACCTCATTAGGTGAGCTCTTTCCAGGCTGGCTCAAGCCTTCCCCGAGGTGAAGAGATTTGAAGCAGCAGAATTATTCTTTTGGCTTCGAAGAAGCAAACTGCCTTGCTACGGGGAGGACCATGTGACAGGGAATGGCAAGTAGCCTCTAGGACCAGAAAGGCCAAGTTTTACAATTGCTAGGAGCGGTGTTCCATCCAACAGCCACTGAGCTTGAAAGCAGAGCCTGAGCCTCAGGTGAGATCACAGCCTTCTTCTGAGACTCTGAGCAGAAGACTCAGCTATACCATGCCCAGATTCTTAACCTACAGAATCTGGAGACTCATGAATACCTGTTGTTCTAAGCAGACAAGTTCGTGGTCATTTAATGTCCGCCAATAGGGAACTCGTATCTATTCTCCATTTCACATTGCTGAGGTCACACTGCAGGTCTGGGGTGTGGATCTTGGCGGCACAGGCAGAGTACACCGCCCCATGTCATGAATGATCCTAAGAATGCATTTTTTAAAGCCTCCACTCTGTCCTTCATGGCCACACGGTGTATATTCTACTGTGATGTTTTCACAAATCCACTTTTGTGGGCAACTCAGGAATTTACTACTCTAAGTTCTCGTTTTCTCTTCCCTTCCCTAAATTAAGAAGCTCTATAAATATATACATATAAAATTTATTTATACATGGAAATATTCTTTACATAATATATTCATCACTACGAACAAAGCCAGTGGAGGTGATGGAATTCCAGTGGAGCTATTTCAAATCCTGAAAGATGATGATGTGAAAGTGCTGCACTCAATATGCCAGCAAATCTGGAAAACTCAGCAGTGGCCACAGGCCTGGAAAAGGTCAGTTTTCATTCCAATCCCAAAGAAAGGCAATGCCAAAGAATGTTCAAACTACCACAAAATTGCATTCATCTCACACGCTAGTAAAGTAATGCTCAAAATTCTCCAAGCCAGGCTTCAGCAATACATAACCGTGAACTTCCAGATGTTCAGGCTGGTTTTAGAAAAGGCAGAGGAACCAGAGATCAAATTGCCAACATCCGCTGGATCATCGAAAAAGCAAGAGAGTTCCAGAAAAACATCTATTTCTGCTTTATTGGCTATGCCAAAGCCTTTGACTGTGTGGATCACAATAAACTGTGGAAAATTCTGAAAGAGATGGGAATACCAGACCATCTGACCTGTCTCTTGAGACACCTGTATGCAGGTCAGGAAGCAACAGTAAGAACTGGACATGGAATAACAGACTGGTTCCAAATAGGAAAAGGAGTACATCAAGGCTATATATTGTCACCCTGCTTATTTAACTTATATGCAGAGTACATCATGAGAAACACTGGGCTGGAAGAAACACAAGCTGGAATCAAGATTGCCGGGAGAAATATCAATAACCTCAGATATGCAGATGACACCACCCTTATGGCAGGAAATGAAGAAGAACTAAAGAGCCTCTTGATGAAGGTGAAAGAGGAGAGTGAAAATGTTGGCTTAAAACTCAACCTTCAGAAAACTAAGATCATGGCATCTGGTCCCATCACTTCATGGCAAATAGATGGGGAAACAGTGGAAACAGTCAGACTTTATATTTTTGGGCTCCAAAATCACTGCTGATGGTGATTGCAGCCATGAAATTAAAAGACACTTGCTCCTTGGAAGGCAGGTTATGACCAACCTAGACAGCATATTTAAAAGCAGAGACATTACTTTGCCAACAAAGGTCCATCTAGTCAAAGCTATGGTTTTTCCAGTGATCATGAATGGGTGTGAGAGTTGGACGGTGAAGAAAGCTGAGCACTGCAGAATTGATGCTTTTGAACTGTGGTGTTGGAGAAGACTCTTGAGAGTCCCTTGGACTGCAAGGAGATCCAACCAGTCCATCCTAAAGGAGATCAGTCCTGGGTGTTCATTGGAAGGACTGATGTTGAAGCTGAAACTCCTTACTTTGGCCACCTCATGCGAAGAGTTGACTCATTGGAAAAGACCCTAATGCTGGGAAGGATTGGGGGCAGGAGGAGAAGGGGACGACAGAGGATGAGATGGTTGGATGGCATCACCGACTCGATGGACATGGGTTTGGGTAAACTCCAGGAGTTGGTGATGGACAGAGAGGCCTGGCGTGCTGCGATTCATGGGGTTGCAAAGAGTCAGACACGACTGAGCGACTGAACTGAACTGACTGACATCAACATTCCTTAAGTGGAAATTTCTTCAAGATTAGTTATGATATGAAATCTGAAAACATATCAATGTATTTTTCATACTCCATTACCTTAAAATCTATATGTCTATCTCCCACATTGAATAGGTCTTTTGTCCATCATGATTTTTTAACTTTATGATTGGTCTTTGGAAAATACTGATTCCTGAGTTTTGTGAATCTTACAAATGTTGACACAGTCCCCCCTCCCAAATTACAATTACTAATATCAGTCCAGTATTAATATGATATTTGGATCATCAAAAAAGCAAGAGAGTTCCAGAAAAACATCTATCTCTGCCTTATTGACTATGCCAAAGCCTTTGACTGTGTGGATCACAATAAACTGTGGAAAATTCTTCAAGAGATGGGAATGCCAGACCACCTGACCTGCCTCTTGAGAAACCTGTATGCAGGTCAGGAAGCAACAGTTAGAACTGGACATGGAACAGCACACTGGTTCCAAATAGGAAAAGGAGTACGTCAAGGCTGTATATTGTCATCCTGCTTATTTAACTTGTATGCAGAGTACATCATGAAAAATGCTGGGTTGGATGAAGCACAAGCTGGAGTCAAGATTGCTGGGAGAAATATCAGTAACCTCAGATATGCAGATGACACCACCCTTATGGCAGAAAGTGAAGAAGAACTAAAGAGCCTCTTGATGAAGGTGAAAGAGGAGAGTGAAAATGTTGGCTTAAAACTCAACCTTCAGAAAACTAAGATCATGGCATCTGGTCCCATCACTTCATGGCAAATAGATGGGGAAACAGTGGAAACAGTCAGACTTGATATTTTTGGGCTCCAAAATCACTGCAGATGGTGACTGCAGCCATGAAATTAAAAGACGCTTACTCCTTGGAAGGAAGGTTATGACCAACCTAGACAGCATATTTAAAAGCAGAGACATTACTTTGCCAACAAAGGTCCGTCTAGTCAAGGCTATGGTTTTTCCAGTGATCATGTATGGATGTGAGAGTTGGACAGTGAAGAAAGCTGAGCGCCCGAAGAATTGATGCTTTTGAACTGTGGTGTTGGAGAAGACTCTTGAGAGTCCCTTGGACTGCAAGGAGATCCAACCAGTCCATCCTAAAGGAGATCAGTCCTGGGTGTTCCTTGGAAGGACTGATGCTGAAGCTGAAACTCCAATACTTTGGCCACCTCATGCGAAGACTCATTGGAAAAGACCCTAATGCTGGGAAGGATTGGGGGCAGGAGGAGAAGGGGACGACAGAGGATGAGATGGCTGGATGGCATCACCAACTCGATGGACATATGTTTGGGTAGACTCCGGGAGTTGGTGATGGACAGGGAGGCCTAGTGTGCTGCAATTCATGGGGTCGCAAAGAGTCGGACATGACTGAGTAACTGAACTGAACTGAAATGAATATATTCAAATCAGTTTTTATTAAAAAGTAGTCTTTTTTCTGTATTGTGAGCTAGTGTTAATGTTTCCTTTCTTATCTCTTTGGTATGAAATTATAAAGAATGTGCATTTCAGGGTATGCAGATAAAGTATTTGCTAAAATCCCTTTGAGGTGTTGTAGAAAGTTTATTTTCGTTGATTCAAATTTTTAAAAGATGATGGAGCATTTTACAACTTGTAATTGAATTAATGACATTCATCCTGAACTTGCTGACCTTCAGAACTTACAGTTTATCTCATATTTTAAAATCAGGAAATGGAACTGATCATTTTTGACTTCACTTGCATGTACTTTTAAATATGTGAAACTTACCCAGAGTAGTGCAAAGGACATGGGGTGGAGTATAATCTACTGTGTGAGCAATAAAAACTCACAAGTTCTTATTATAGGTATTAATGATTAATGAATCTTAATTATTAAGGATTATCAAGATTCTTAAACGAGCTGGAGTCCATACCTTTTTAAAGATGTTCCATTTTGGAATGTGAAATCAACTGACAACATTGTTTTTATCCAGAATGCTCTATTAAATAAATACCAAGTACTATTAACAGAACATGATTCTTTGACCATGGATTAACTGTTAGATGACTTGGATCCGTCTCTGGTCTTCCCCTGAGAACCTTTGCCACCTGAGACACCTGGTTTTCTATTGTTCTTTGTGTGGCTGATATTCCCACACATAAAAGGCACTCAAGAAATATTTGTTGAATGAGTGAATGAATGTCCATAGTATCAACTTCCTTATAAAGAGACTTTGGAGGATATGCTTTCTTTATTTTTTAATTGGAGTATATAGTTGGTTTACAATGTTGTATTAGTTTCTGCTGTACAACCAAGTGAATCAGCTATACATATACGTATATCCCCTCCGTGTACCTCCCTCCCACCCCAGCACCCCCATCCCATCCATCTAGGTCAACCACAGAGTGCTGAGTTGAGCTCTCTGCACTCTCCAGTAGGTTCCCTTTAGCTGTCTGCTTCACGCAGTGCAGATACCTCAGTCCAAATCTCCTAATTCTGGAGGGTACGCTTTTTAGATGATTTAACCACCCAGATTTGAATGACATCATCAGCAGGAAACCAGCTAAACTCAAGGTGTTGCGGGCCATGTTTCCAGATATTCATACACTGAGAGTTTCAAAAGTACACTTATGGGTAAAATGTAGCAATAACTCTCAGCAAGGTAAGAGTCATCCTAAAACTGAAAAAAATGTTGTTGTTTTGTTCCTCACAAAAATGTGGATCTAAATGCAAGGCTTCCCAGCCTCGGTTAATCCGGAAGCAGCGCCTGACGCCGTCAAGGGAGAGTGGGCCTGGGGGTGAGCCGCCTTCCCCAGCGCTGCGTCCCACCCGCTCCCTGACCGGAGCTTCTGGCCCTGGGCGAGCTGTCCCACTTCAGTTTAGAATGCAGACAGCCCTCGCACGGCGTTCCAGGATTGCGGTGCGGATTCCATTCGCTGATTCATGGGAAACACTTGGCACAGTGCCCGGCACGTGGCAAGCACTCAGAGGTCGCCATTGGGATTTGTTAGAGGAGCGCTGTGAGATGAGGGAAATAGAACACGAGAGGTCCGAATGGTCAGAGGGACGGATTCAGCTCCGCTTCTGAATATGGGATCGGGCTGTAGGCGGACCTCAGTACCTGGAGTGGCCCGCAGCAGTGCGTTCACGATCGCTGCCAGAGAGTGCTGGCCAGGGTGGGGGGCGGAGAGAATCCACGTGCGCGTGTGTCTAAGACAGAAAGCTTAAATTCAGCTCCAAAGGAAACTCCTGGAGAACGGACCCAAGATTTAGGAGCTGAAACCTGATTTTGTCTGAATATTCAGAGTACATACGCCTTTCAAGGGTAAACTTGCATGAAATCAACTTTAAGAGGCTGGTAAACAAAACGACAGAGGATGAGATAGTTAGATGGTATCACTGACTCAATGGACATGAGTTTGAGACAACTCTGGGAGATGGTGACGGTCAGGGAGGCCTGGCATGCTGCGGTTGCAAGGAGTCGGACACAACTGAGCGACTGAACGACAGCAAAACAAAACTGAATGTCCAGTTTTGTTTATTTTTTAAAGGAAGTATAACTATGGTGAAGGCTAGGATACTTACCAGTGTCACTGCTCCCTGTTGGCAGATGTAGAGAGGAAGGCAGAATAAAGCCAGAAGTTCCCTTCGTGACGTGCCGTCTATTGCCCAGAGAGTTTGTGCGTTTAAGGGCATCAAGTGAAAAGTCTGGCATTTCCATTTCCATGAAGGGAGCAGCCTTGCCAGGATACCTCACATTTGCTGCCTCTGGCCAACCTCCCTCAGCCTGTGCTTGGCGAACCTTTCCAAAACCTGTCGTAGGGACTCTCACTTTCCCACATGCAGGTCTCTCCAGCATTCCCCTCTCTTCTACTCAACATTTTATTTCTTTGTATGTTACACTGTTTGCAGCTTGGCTTTCTTTATAGTTCTTGTAGACCTGGGAGCCAGTCTTGACCAGAAGAGTTATTTTTTTCTTTTAAAATGACAGAAATGCTTCTGGCTTTCTGAAATGCATCAACTAATTAATTCAGACTGTAAAAAAGTCAAAGTTGTGCAGAAGGAAATGGCAACCCACTCCAGTACTCTTGCCTGGAAAATCCCATGGACAGAGGAGCCTGGTGGGCTGCAGTCCATGGGGTCGCAAAGAGTTGGACATGACTGAGCGAGCAGCCAGTCATTTTGAGGGGAGGAAACAGTCCCAGAAAATTTGAGGTGCTCACCAAAGGCCCCAGAGCTTTTGATGGCAGAGCCAGAACTATGGCAGAGGACTCCCAGCTGCCAGGCCTCTTGATCCTGGCCTCTCTCACCAGATACTCTTGTGGAAAACTAGAATCTAAAGTATGCCCGGGGCTTCCCCGGTGGCTCAGTGGTAAAGAATTCGCCTGCCAGTGCAGGGGATGCAGGTTCCATCCCTGGTCCGGGAAGATCCCACATGCCTTGGAGCAGCTAAGCTACCGTGCCACCACTACTGAGCCCGTGTACCACAGCTACTGAAGCCCGAGCACCCTTGAGCCCATGCTCTGCAGCGAGACGCCCACACACCAGAACTAGAGAGTGGCCTCTGCTTGGCGCAACTACAGAAAAGCCCACACAGCAGTGAAGACCCTGCACAGCCATAAATAAATAAAATCGTGGCAAAGAAAAAAAAAGCCGAGGTTGATTTCTTTTTCTCCTGTGCCCAATTTAAAAACACATACACCCTGACCGTTCTACATCTAGGAATTTATCTTACAGAAAAACTCAGGTAGCTAACTGCGTGAAGATTTAGGTGCAGGATATTCAACACACGTTGTCGTAGTGAGATATGAGAAATGATCCACATGTGTATCAGTGACTCCCTAATCCACTCTTCTTTTTGATTAGAGACAGGGCCCAGCCGCTCAGTTGGGGATGGTAGGCCCTAGATTGTTCTGTGTTAACAGTCCAGCTTAAACACAGAGCAGTGGGAACATAAGCCACCTCTTCTTGGTCAGTGACTCCTTCCAGACCTTAATATGGACGATCAGAGCTGCAGTCATGTGATTTATTGCCTGTCTTGACCACAGCTACAGAAGTAGAAGAGGTGACCAGCGTCCATCAATAGTCTGGGATGCTTTGACTTTAGGACTCGCATTCGTTGGCTTCTCACATTCTGTTTCTTATAACTTGCCAGGTTACACTTCCCCTCTCTAAAACAATGAATTCTTCTTTAGATCTGTGCCCGCTCATACTGTGTTTTGAATGGCTTATTAAATTATGGCCCAGAAATTCTATGTAATTAAAAATGTCTCTCAGTAGGTACTGACCTGAAAGGCCATCTTTATTTAAAAACCATTTAGAGAGTAACATATTTAGAGAAGGTCTGGTCTTACTGTTGTTTAAAAAAAAACCACAAAAACCCCAGCCTGCCAATGCCACATACGTACAAATAAAAAAGTAACAAAACTCATGAACCAACTCTTTGTGTGTTTATGTCTATATGCATCAAAAAAAGATCTACAGGATAACAGACCGTTCACAGTGGTTATTCCTGGGGAGCTGTTAAACCAAAAACATTTATCCTTTTGAGGGTAATGACCGCTTTGTGATTCCAAATAAAAACCTTATTTCTATAAAGAATATGTACATATACAGAGTATTTTGCCTACAAATTTAGGGAGTTCAGGGACTCTTCTAATAATTTTTTTGACTCAACCTGTGTGTTTTGGTATTACAGTCTAATATCCATCTTAGTTGATCTGTTTTTAAGTACTGAGAAAACACTTCATCTTTGCCTTTATGATACATACATTGTAATAATATGTATTGAACTTCTGCTATATTGCACTGAAGCAACCGTAAGGGTAATAGAAATGATATTGCCTCTGTCTGCTGCAGAGAAACTTGTTAATTAAAAGGTTTAACTCATACCTCTTTTTTTAAAAGGCCCATTCGACACAAATCATTCTAAAGTCTAGGAAGCCAGTTTTATTGTATATTAAGTGGGACCAACATGTTTTAAGACTAAATTTATGATATGATAGTTACATTTTTTACATGTTAAATACATACTTGATAGTAAATTGGATCCTTAAGACAATCAGTATTTGGGAGCATAATTTTACTATTTTAAATTATTATAGAGGCTAATGGTATTATATGTTTATATATTTATGTTATGTTATTGGGCTTAGCTATGATTGATTTTGGTACCAGAAATTCCAATTATAAAATTGTTTCTGTGGGCAAATGGGATCTATTTTTCAATATCTGTTTAGTGTACTTTCTGGAAATGCTTTGAGCAAAGTATGTGGAGTTGCTTATATGTTTTTAGCATGAAACTCCATAGGTAACCAAGAGTCTGTTTTGCCCTTCACAGCTCAAATATTATTTCATACTTTAATCTACCAAGCAAAGGCCCCAAATAAAGCTACCCCTTCTTAAACTAAGACTTAAACTACAGTGTTTCATCAGCCTTTATTTCACGTTATGTATCAAAGACATTTGTGTATCTAAGATGTTGTTGTTTAGTTGTTAAGTTGTGTCTGACTCTTTTGGGACCTCATGAACCATAGCCAGCCAGGCTTCTCTGTCCATGGGATTTCCCAGGCAAGGACACTGGAGTGGTTTGCCATTTCCTTCTATAGGGGATCTTCCCGACCCAGGAGTTGAAGCTGCATCTCTTGCATTGGCAGGTGAATTATTTTCCACTGAACCACCTGGGAAGCCTGTATCTAAGATACTTGGATACATTTACAATGTTCCAGGCTTTGGAGAAGAACCCAAGGCCTGCCTACAGCACCTTTGGCTACTCTGTTAAAGCATCTCAGGTAGTGTTTCTCAGTGGCAACTAAGTTCTCTGTGGGACACTGCCCAGTATGTATTTGTACCATGCCTGTGACACTGTAAAGTTGGTTGCCAAAGCTTATGTTCTTTGCTGGGAGCAGCTACACTCAAATCATAATGAGTAAACTCACCACTCATATCTTGGTTTCCAGATACTGTTTTCTAATAAAGGGTGCAGTGCTCCTTGGAGACATTGCTAGTTCCAAGGCTGGGGCGGGGAAAATAGAAGGTGAGCCTGGAATATCTTACTGTGCCAGAACGTGGGAAAGTATTCAAATAATGAGGATGCATCAAAAAGACACAGAAACTAGTTTGAAGAGACTCCCTCCCATTAGTTAAATCTGGATAAATTGGACATTAAAGTTAAAATGATAGACATGACAATTATTGAATAAAATAGGAAGTTATGAACCCAGACTCATAATAATAAATGCATAAATTGAAATCTTAATGAGAAAGGGAATTTTATGTAGTCTCAAAATCTCTCCCCACAAAACCCCCAAAATATTTGTAATTACAAAGGGGAAAATAGTAACTTTACAGTGGAAGAGCCAAGCAGTTACCATTTTAATAAGAGATCAAACATATCTTCATGGGTAATAGGACAATTGATAGGGTACAATGAGAAACACAGTTTCATGTCTATGATATTCCTGCCAAGGATGTATAACCCAAATCCATAATGAGGAAACATATAAACCTAAATTGAGGGATGTTCTACAAAGTAATTGGCCTGTGATCTTCAAAGTGTCAAAGTCAATAATGGTCAAGAAAAGACCAGGAAACTGTTCCAGATTGAAAGGCCAGACAGATGTGGCAGCTAAATGCAGTGGGTGATTCTGGTTTGGATCCTTTTGCTGTAAGGACATTGTAGACACAATTGATGAAATTTGAATACATACCAAGAATTACAAGGTAATACTGTATCAAGGTTAATTTCTTAATTTTGATGCTTATATTAATATTTTGGAGACTGTAAGAATTAAATATGAAAGGAATATTCTTGAACTTTTTAGTCTCAGGACCCCTTTATACAGTTAGAAATTGAGGAGAGTCCCATAGAGCTTTCGTTTATGTAGGATGCAGCTATCAATGTTTATTGTTTTAGAAAGTCAAGCTGCCTAGTTTTTTAAAATAGGTTTTTAATTCATGTAAAAGTAATAGCAATAAACCCATTCTATGTTAGTGTAATGTATTTTTAGTAAGAACAATAGCTATCTTCTGAAACAACAAGATTCAGTGAGAAGAGTGGCATTACTTTACATTTTTAAAACTCTTTGATATCTGACATAGAAGACAGTGGTGTTTGCAGATCTGTGTCTGCATTCATTATGCGAAGATATGTTCTTTTGGTTGAAGTTTAAAAAGAAAGGGCTTCCATGGTAGCTCAGCTGGTAAGGAATCCACCTGTTTGATTCCTGGGTCAGGAAGGTGCCCTGGAGAAGGGATAGGCTACCCACTCCAGTATTTTGGGGCTTCCCTGGGGGCTCAGATGGTAAAGAATCTGCCTGCAATGCGGGAGACCTGGGTTCGATCCCTGGGTCGGAAAGATCCCCTGGAGGAGGGTATGGCAACCCACTCTAGCATTCTTGCCTGGATGGATTCTCCAGCCGTGGATCCCCCTAGTGGTCCACTGGGTCACAAAGAGTCAGACACGACTGAGCAACTAAGCACAGCACAGCACGTAAGAAGAAAATCTGGTTTCACATGAATATATAGTTGGAGAAGAGAAAGTGATTTTGGTAGCCTCTTCAGATAACTGTGGATATTTTTTGGGGGGAAAACTAAGATCATGGCATCTGGTCCCATCACTTCATGGGAAATAGATGGGGAAACAGTGTCAGACTTTATTTTTGGGGGGGGCTCCAAAATCACTGCTGATGGTGATTGCAGCCATGAAATTAAAAGACACTTGCTCCTTGGAAGGCAGGTTATGACCAACCTAGACAGCATATTTAAAAGCAGAGACATTACTTTGCCAACAAAGGTCCATCTAGTCAAAGCTATGGTTTTTCCAGTGATCATGAATGGGTGTGAGAGTTGGACGGTGAAGAAAGCTGAGCACTGCAGAATTGATGCTTTTGAACTGTGGTGTTGGAGAAGACTCTTGAGAGTCCCTTGGACTGCAAGGAGATCCAACCAGTCCATCCTAAAGGAGATCAGTCCTGGGTGTTCATTGGAAGGACTGATGTTGAAGCTGAAACTCCAATACTTTGGCCACCTCATGCGAAGAGTTGACTCATTGGAAAAGACCCTAATGCTGGGAAGGATTGGGGGCAGGAGGAGAAGGGGACGACAGAGGATGAGATGGTTGGATGGCATCACAGACTCGATGGACATGGGTTTGGGTAAACTCCAGGAGTTGGTGATGGACAGAGAGGCCTGGCGTGCTGCGATTCATGGGGTTGCAAAGAGTCAGACACGACTGAGCGACTGAACTGAACTGACTGACATCAACATTCCTTAAGTGGAAATTTCTTCAAGATTAGTTATGATATGA
This sequence comes from Okapia johnstoni, assembly GCA_024291935.2. Lineage (NCBI taxonomy): Eukaryota > Metazoa > Chordata > Mammalia > Artiodactyla > Giraffidae > Okapia > Okapia johnstoni. The sequence continues at coordinate 6,875,045 of CM044325.1, read as the reverse complement.
AATCTGAAAACATATCAATGTATTTTTCATACTCCATTACCTTAAAATCTATATGTCTATCTCCCACATTGAATAGGTCTTTTGTCCATCATGATTTTTTAACTTTATGATTGGTCTTTGGAAAATACTGATTCCTGAGTTTTGTGAATCTTACAAATGTTGACACAGTCCCCCCTCCCAAATTACAATTACTAATATCAGTCCAGTACTAATATGATATTTGGATCATCAAAAAAGCAAGAGAGTTCCAGAAAAACATCTATCTCTGCCTTATTGACTATGCCAAAGCCTTTGACTGTGTGGATCACAATAAACTGTGGAAAATTCTTCAAGAGATGGGAATGCCAGACCACCTGACCTGCCTCTTGAGAAACCTGTATGCAGGTCAGGAAGCAACAGTTAGAACTGGACATGGAACAGCACACTGGTTCCAAATAGGAAAAGGAGTACGTCAAGGCTGTATATTGTCATCCTGCTTATTTAACTTGTATGCAGAGTACATCATGAAAAATGCTGGGTTGGATGAAGCACAAGCTGGAGTCAAGATTGCTGGGAGAAATATCAGTAACCTCAGATATGCAGATGACACCACCCTTATGGCAGAAAGTGAAGAAGAACTAAAGAGCCTCTTGATGAAAGTGAAAGAGGAGAGTGAAAAAGTTGGCTTAAAGCTCAACATTCAGAAAACTAAGATCATGGCATCCGGTCCCATCACTTCATGGCAGATAGATGGGGAAACAGTGGAAACAGTGGCTGACTTTATTTTTTGGGACTCCGAAATCACTGCAGATGGTGACTGCAGCCATGAAATTAAAAGACGCTTACTCCTTGGAAGGAAAGTTATGACCAACCTAGACAGCATATTAAAAAGCAGAGACATTACTTTGTCAATAAAGGTCTGTCTAGTCAAGGCTGTGGTTTTTCCAGTAGTCATGTATGAATGGGAGAGTTGGACTATAAAGAAAGCTGAGCGCCTGAAGAATTGATGCTTTTGAACTGTGGTGTTGGAGAAGACTCTTGAGAGTCCCTTGGACTGCAAGGAGATCCAACCAGTCCATCCTAAAGGAGATCAGTCTTGGGTGTTTACTGGAAGGACTGATGTTGAAGCTGAAACTCCAATTCTTCGGCCACCTGATTCGAAGAGCTGACTCATTTGAAAAGACCCTGATGCTGGAAAGGATTGAGGACAAGAGAAGAAGGGGATGACAGAGGATGAGATGGTTGGATGGCATCACCGACTCATTGGACATGGCTTTGGGTTGACTCCGGGAGTTGGTGATGGACAGGGAGGCCTGGCGTGCTGCGATTCATGGGGTCGCAAAGAGTCGGACACGACTGAGCAACTGAACTGAACTGAATATCAGTCGTAATCTTATCAGAAAAAAAAATCTTTGTTATCAGTCTCAGGATGGTGGATACAAGTTTTCCAGAATTCTAATTTTCATTTAAAATCTCCAGTTTTACCATGGACAATAAATCCTGTTGATTGTTTCTTTTGATGTGCCAGACTCGCTTCATCCGTTTTTAGGATATGTCTGCCAAATCTGAATAAGCATAGTTTCTCTGTCAGTTGTTCTTTAAAGGAAAATGATGCTGCCTGAAAAAAGGGCTGCTAATTCAGCTCACAACTCAATTGTGCTTGCTTTTTCTCAGGACGGCCTTTATACTGAGTACACAGAAAAAGTGCTTTATGTAGACTTCCCGTCTTGTCACATGGAACATTAAAAAGACGTGTACTCAAGGGTAAAGATTTAATAAAAATTATTTTACTGCTTCATCAGGAGCCATTCTGTAACGAAAATGACTTTTTTCTTTTTACTGCTGGTATGTGAAGAACACAGTAACTTTGAACACAGTTAGGTTTCTTGTGAAGATTCTAGTAGTTTTGCCCACCATTACTTTTGTGCTATTGGTGCAGTTATCACCAACTAAAAAAGGCAAATAATGTCTTAGTAATTTTGACTCTCAAGAGCCATCAGGGTCATGGGTCATTATTTGAGAGTGGCTGCATTGAAGTATTTATGGGTGATGGAATCTGAAGCAACTGAATGAAACATGGTTCAGGAAAAAAGTTGCAACTTTGATTGAGATTATTTCAAAATTTAAAAAACACAAATAAATGATAGCCTTTCAAATGATGAAAAGTGAAATTTATGATAATAGTCATTTGTGAGTTTCAGCAAGCTACCAGTAAATTCTTCTGCAAATTAAATGACATATGTCATTTAGTAAACTTTTTGGCATCTAGTTGATTCTTAGTAAATGATAACTTGGGAATTATTACTGTAATAACTGTTATCAGATATTACTCCTGTTTAGTTGGTAGACTAGTAATTGCAGCCCTAAACATTTTACATGGTACCTCTGAGTTCTTTAGGACGTCCTAGAGTCTAGATGGTTGGTGTCAGGTCTGTTTTCTTAGTTCCAGTAGTATAGGGGGAGACTCTAAATCAGCACTTTTTCTTTTACTTTGGTTTAATATGTAAAAACTGTGCTCCTTCTACTTTAGATGAAAAGGGTTGTTTTGTGTTAAATAGAAAAATGGTTCTACTCTTGGCAAAATGTTGAACTATATTGATCTTCAGAGTATTAATTGCCATAAAGTAGTTATTTCAATAGCTGATATTTTAAATTTTATGGTAATTTTTTCAAAAGTTCCTGGATTGGTTTTGTTTTGACTTTAAAGAAACAAAAGCAACTGTTAAGCTTCCTTTTTCTAATACTGAAGTGAGAGACCTAGATCTTGAAAAGAATACTTTTTCCTGTGGTGAGATTTCACAAAACCAGAATGGAATCTTGTAAGAACAAAGTGACAGGTTGAAATAAAAAGAGATCACTTAAAACAAAAGCAGCATGGTCAGCATTTTTAGAAGAAAGGTACTGTGTGATATTTGACTTCTAGTTAATTCTAACTATCTTTTTATTTGAAAGAAGAGAGAAATGTTATTGAGGGTTACAAAAATATCCCTTTTGCTTTTGAACTTGATTTTTAGTTCATGTATCCTGCATGGGAAATTGGTTAACTCTGGCCCAGATCTCACTGGTAGTACTCACTACCTTCTGTGTTCATGGGTTTTACATGGTGGATTCAACCAACCCCAGGATCACGTGTTAAGTTTACGATCCTGGGTTGGTGGAATTAGTGGATCTGGTGGGCCGAATATGGGACTTGAGCCTCCGTGGATTTTGATATTCACAGGGCGTCCTAGAACCAAAATACATGGATACCAAGAGACAAGTTTATTTTCATTTCTCAAGCCAACAAAGAGAAGTAAGCTACCTCAAGGAAAAAAGTTGCTTTTCAGAAGGGGAAAAAAAAATTTTTATGTGATTTAAAAAAAACGGTGAGATGTAATTGGAGGAATTGTTATATATCTTTATCCCACAGCCCTTAGGGTATTGATTTTAACTTATCGCAGCTTCTACCTTGGAGGAAAGACAATGGAGGCAGTCATGTCGTGGACCGTTGTGGCGGACAAGGGTCAGGGTACTCAGAAGTATGTCTCCAAAGCTTCAGTGAAGTTCTTACTTTTCCCCAGCGGCGGGCTGTTGCTGGTTGTAGACTGGTGGTCGTATGAAGAGCCTTGGGTAGGAGAAACGGTAAACATGGAAATGAAGATTATATTGGGGTGGCCAGAAGGTTTGTTCAAACCTGAATGTAATGGTCCCCACTTATGTCCCAGGTGCTTGTCGCACCCTTGTGCTCATGTTTAAAACGGAGGTTTCTTGTTCGTCTGTGTTGGCTTCTGTTGGCAGGGCTAGATGAGAGTTGACAGGCTATGGGAAGTGGGGAGATGCCTAGATTTATTTCCACAGTTCCTAAGGAAGCCAGCTGTCTCCCACCCCAGCCTTTTAGAACATCTGTCATTATTCTCTTCTAATGGCCTTGGCCCAGAGAGTGGCATCTCCTGTCCTGTTTTTATGTACGTGCTACTATTTTTGACATACAGCTTGGTGGTGGTGGTTTGGGGCGGAGTTCATGGAGTCCTCAAAGCTGGTCCACGGACGTGGTCAAGAGCACGCATAGCCCATAACTCTTGGGAAAGGAAATGTGAGGGGAGACTCCTGGATTCTTCTGGGGGAGTTTTCCTCACTATAAAAGGGACCTATAACAGGATGTCCCATTGCTGCTTCTGAACGTTGCCTGCATGGATGCTTGGGATGGCAGTGGCCCTCTTGAAACCAAGAGAAGAGCAGTCTAGAGGAATAAGAGAAAGGGTGGAAGGACCCTGGGACCTTTGTGACATTGTTGAGCAACTGAGCAAAACAGATCCAGGTCCTTGTCCTCACAAGCTTAATTCTAGTGGGAGCGGATGGCAATAAACATGTACATTAACAAAGTTCATAGTAGATTAGAGAGGGGTAAGCACAACGGAGTGAAAAAAGCAGAGAAGGGGGAGATGGAGTGCAGTAGAGGAGTAGCTGCATTTTTTAAAGGCTGGTCAAGGAAGACTTCTCTGACCCAACAGAGACACGGGATCTGGAAGAGCATTCCAGACAGAGGGCACAGAAGGTACAAAAGCCTTGAGTGTATTTGGAGAAGATTCTGTGTCTACAAAACTGCCAGGACCCCTGTGAACAAGTCTGGGGAGTGACCGGAGAGTAGGTGGGTAAAGATGAGTTTGGTGTCAGGCTGTTGCTGGAGACTTTGTTTCTTACTGTATGTGAGATGGCACCTTTGGAAGTTTGCAAGGAGAGAAGTGACAGGATCTGACCTATGTTTTAAAAAGAAGAAAAGCCCACAATAGGGGCAGCGAAGAAAAGTGAAGAGAAAGAAAACAGTGTTAACTGGACTAGAGCAAGATTCCGAGAAATTCAGGTATAAGTTCAAATTTTTATGTATCTGGAAAAACTTGCATCAAAAGCCATTTTATTTATCCTAATGTGGCGACATAAGAGAACTTATTTGTGCCATATGTATATAAGGCTGTGCCAAGTAAGTACATTCACCAAATCTTCTGAGATCTAAAAGTAAATTTGATTCAGTGGCTGTTAGGTGGCTTTTATTAGTAGAGACATTTTCCTAAATGTCAGCGTATAGTGCTAGTGTGGAAACAGACTTTGCTTTTCTTAAATAAATAGATAAATTTTATCTTATTTTACCTCTGGAGTAAAGTTTTACTTTCAATAAAAGGTTTCCTTCAGCCTTTTGATTTTGGTCTTTTTTCTTGTGAATTGGTGGCTCTAATAAAGGCAAGAGTTCTTTACTTACTTGTGGTAAATTCTGTGAACCATTTGTGATAAGACATGTTGGACCAGCTATGGGGAAATTACAGCCCTGTAACTGGCTGTCCATTACATGAACACATATCATAACTCATTTATATTCAAATTGTAGGGGTACCATTAACACTAGATAAGGTGTTTCCCAGGTCAGTTATTATCCTCTCTAGTTTATTCATGGATTCCTATCTAGGGTCAATAACTTTTGATTGAGTCTAACTAAGAATAAATCTGTTGTGAACCAACTGTTTTAGTTTCAGACATAAATCCTTTTAGGTCAAGAACAGAAATCTCTGTGGATTAATGATGTATTTTCTGTGATGAGCCAGCATTGACTTCAAAGGAAGAACATTTTATTTTTGGAAGTAGGGGTTTTAAGTTAATTCTTTTGAATTCTCATCCAGTTCCAAAGAATAAACATTCTTAAAGACTTTATGGACTGCCTCCTGTATGCCAGTACATAGTAGTATTGATAGTACTAAAGGTAATATTTTTGTACCTTTGTGTTGATAGTACTAATGAGTATTAGTACCTTCATTTTCACAAGAGGATGCAGAGGCCCATAGAGGGTATATGACTTGCTCAAAGTCATTTAGCAAATAAGTGTAGAAGTGAAATTGGTACCCATGTCTCGGTAACCTTGCAGCTGATGCCATGTTCTCAGAGCAGCTCACTAGTGAAGGCGGAAATCAACATGACGCGTTCCTTCTCTTGTGTACGCTTTCTCCAGTGTCTCACTTCTCGGTTTGTTATTTCCCTTGGCTCTGTTTGGACCTTAATAGTCCTGCGCAAAGTGGAACACAGGCCTTTTCTTGTGTCACTTTGTGGCTCCATTACTGTGCATTTTATGTGAGCTTTTTAAATGTAGCAACTATTTATTATTAATCAAGTTTCCAAATTCTATTATTATATTCTTTTTATTTCCAGATTAATAATATGGGTTTTCGGTTTTAATACATCACACTTTATAATATTTTATGACATAGAGACTTCTTCCGGAAAGAATGAAGTTATCAATTTGAAATTAAAATCATAAAGCCAGAGATACTTAAAGAGTATGTAGCATGATGATATGAATCATGTTTTATAGTTTGTACCTAAGGGTCTAAAAAGTCATCATTATTGATTTATAGGAGAACTAATTAAGGAACATTCAGGCATCTCTGTGAGAACACCTGAAATTTTTATTTCAGAACTATTGTGCTGACTCTACAGCATCTCTTAGATGGTCTCATGATTGCTTAAAATTATCCTGGTCTAAATTTCATCTCAAATTGGGGCAGGGAAAGTGTTTGAAAGAGTAATGTCATCAAATGCTTGCATCTTAATTGCATATATTAATTTTCCTCTCTCCATTTGTGTTTTTTTTCCGTAGGAGAAAAATTCAAAGTGGAAACAAAGACCATTGCTGTTGACTTTACGTTGGAAGATATTTATGACAAAATTAAAACAAGCTTGGCAGGTCTTGAGATTGGTGTTTTAGGTTTGTATCTTTGTCACATTTCTAGATTCTTCTTGCATCTGTTGATTAGTACTGTTTTCATTTTGAATGTTAGGTGTTCAGCTGGTGGCCTAACTAGTGAAAAGAAAATTGTCTTGTTAATACAAATGATCATTAGATGATATTAACTTATATATGCTTGAATCTTTAGTTTTGTGTTGAATTTTAATGACGACGACAATTTAGGTTGTTTTCTTGGCCTGCTTTATTTCCAGTCTTTCATGCTCTTGGCATGTATTGAAATATAATCTTTTACAGCAGGTGATGCTGACCCGTTTTTATAGTTGAGGAAATAAAGGCTTAGAGGGGTATTTCTTAGCCTTTGTTCAGTATTACCCTCTCCCCAACAAGGAGTCTTTTTAGACAGTATTTTCCACTAGTCTTCCCTCCCATGCAATTTTAGTACCACAGGTACACTGTATATCTTGTTTATGTAATATACCTGTGCTTTATATACAGAAAGGGTAAGAGCTCGCACCACGTCCCCAAAACAATTTTTGCCCTCTGAGGGGAGCTCTTCACCCCAGTTGAGAAGATGTGGCTCAGATGAATGACTTGCCTGAGGTCACACAGAGGCTGAGAACTGCACCTGGGTTTTAGCCACTACAGTAAGTCCCCTACCTAAAAACGAGTTCCATTCTGAGAGTAAGTCCAGTTAGTAAGTCCACCAAAGTTAGCCTAGGTCCCAGCAAACACAGCTGGCTATATAATACTGCACTGTAATAGGTTTATAATATTTTTCACACAAATAACACATAAAAAACAAAGAAGCACAAAAAACGAAGAAAATGTTTTTAATCTTGAACAGTACATACAGTACCTTGAAAAGCGCTATTGAGTACTGTTGTACTTTTGTACTTTTCAGTAGTGTACTTTTCAGCGGTGATGTACCAGCCACATCACTGCTGCTTTAAGCTTGCGTCCGGACATCCTGGGCTTAAAGTAAAGATACTGCACGACTGCACTCTATACAGTTGTTGTTGTTTTGTTCAGTCGCTCAGTCGTGTCTTGACTCTTTGCAACCCCGTGGACTGCAGCATGCCAGGCTTCTCTGTCCTTCACTATCACCCGGAGTTTGCTCAGACTCATGTCCATTGAGCTGATGATGCTGTCCAATCTCCATACAGTACTCTGTACAGTAAAGTACACAAAAGCACTGCCACTTGGAGAGGATGCATGCATTTGACAGTGTACGCCAGACACGTGAACTAATGTATGTGATTGGACACATGAATGCACGTTCACATCTTTGAAAGTTTGCAACTTGAAAGTTCTCACGTAGGGGACTTACTACATTTGTTTTTTTCCAAGTCTACTACTTCCTTATGTTACACCTCAGCTGCCTTACTCCTATTACCAAAAACCAATGCTTTTGCTGAGATGTGGAAGTATTAGACCTTGTTATGGAAAAGATTCACCAGATTTTAAGGAGAAAAATAATACAGGCTTCAAAAAGTTACCCTCCATTCTCTTGACTCATTTCTAGAAAGAAAAAGGGCATCTAGTTCAGAAAAACATCACTTCTTCACTAAATCTCTTTATCCCACTGCCTACATTGGTGTGAACCTGGAAATTGCCATTGTTTTCTGTATTGGACTATAGAAGGAGGAATGACAAAGAGAAAATACTTTTAGAAAATGTTTCCTGATTTTTCTTTAGTCAAGACCCCACCTGCCTTCCTCATACTATAAAAGAATGATCTCTTATATAATTTATTGGTAAGGCAATTAAAAAGTACTGTACATGTATAGCCGTCTATGCTGCCCTTGGGCCTGGGGTTAACCCTGGCTTTGATATGCTATCTTCTCAGCCCCTGCCTGGTCCGAGTCACCATCACCATGCCCCACCTACCCTCACAGCTACTCTCACACTTACAGGAGAGCAAAAGATGAGTGAACACACTGTTCTAGTGTTTGCCTTGTTCTTCTCTAATGCATACACTGCCTGGAGTCTTTCACAAGCTCTTCTTCCTTTAGCTAAGCGTAAATCATGACTAACATTGTAAAACTGGACTTTTTTCTAAATTTGCAAGTCAGTAGCAGCTATAGCTTACTAGTTAGGATAGACACAGCCGAAATCTCTCCAGAACCCTTTCCAACTAGTCATGGATTAGAGAGTGAAGACTGGCTTAGGCCAGGCGGTGCGTCAAGGACCCCTAATGAGAGGAGACTTATTTTGAACTTGTGTTCTTGGAGAATAGCTTTCTTTCAGGGATAGTTCAGTTAATCACAGTGGTTCTTAGCTTTGTAAGATTTCAGCTGCTTTTCACCAGGTAACTTTGAAATTATAACTGCTCTGGGGCTATGCCACTGAAGATGGAAGATGTCAGGCATCAGGCTGCTGAAGGGCTTGTTGTTGTTGTTCAGTTGCTAAGTCATGTCTGACTCTTCGCGACCCCATGGACTGTAGCACGCCAGGCTTCCCTGCCTTTCACTGTCTCCCAGAGTTTGCTCAAACTCATGTCCACTGAGTCAGTGATGCCATCCAACCATCTCTTCCTCTGTCACCCCTTTTCCTCCCATCCTCAATCTTTCCCAGCATCAGGGTCTTTTCCAGTGAGTCAGCTCTTCACATCAGGTGGACAAAGTATTGGGGCTTCAGCTTCAGCATCAGTCCCTCCAATGAATATTCAGGGTTGATTTCCTTTAGGGCTGGAGTGTTATAAAAGGCATTCTTCAGCTGTTCTTTCCTGACCCAGTATATAGAAAGCCTACAGTGTGAGTTTAGGCACAGTAGGTAGATCTATGAAGGATGAGGTACAGGGTACCCACTTCCAGAATCCTAGGACTTGCATCAGTACCTAAGCATTAATACTGAGACATAAGAATTGATATTTTCCTGGGTCACATATGCTAATGGAACCACTGCTTTTGTAGTCCAGCCCCTTAGTAAATTGCAGCCTGTGAGTCAGCAGTTTCCACCCTTCTTTATTCATTCACCAGTCAGTGAACTGGAGATACGACAATGAACAAGAAAGCACCTAGCTTTATGTAGTATAATGTTCTGAATGGAAAGACAACCCTGATCAAAAATAGTTATCTATGGGATAAGTAGGAGAAGGAAATGGCAACCTACTCCAGTGTTCTTGCCTAGAGAATCCCGTGGAAGAGGAGCCTGGTGGGCTGCTGTCCATAGCGTCGCAGAGAGTCGGACACGACTGAAGCGACTTAGCATGCATACATGCATTGGAGAAGGAGATGGCAACCCACTCCAGTACTCTTGCCTGGAGAATCCCATGGACAGAGGAGCCTGGTGGGCTACAGTCCATTGGGTGGCAAAAGAGTCAGATACAACTTAGCAACAAAACCACCACAACAGACATGTATTTATGTCCATCCCAATCTCCCTATTCATCCCCTCCCCACCAGGTGGGGTTGTCAAGTTAATAGTTGGACATATGGGTCTAGTTTTCAGTAGAGCTCTGAACTAGAGATAGAGCTTAGAGGTCAGTCATCCCTGAGTAGCCGTCTCATTGGAGAAAGGAGACTGGAGCTAATCCAAGGAGAATGGAGAGAAAGGAAAAGGAAAACTGGGACAGAGCTCTGTGTCATCACGGGCTGCCTGGAACTAGTGTGGAGGAGGGGTAGTTTTTTGCACAAGTTCATCACTGTCCACTGGAAATATAATGCAAGCCACGTATGTGATTTTAACCTGTCTTGTAGCCACATTTTTAATAAGTGAAAAGGAACAAATGAAACTTTCAGTAATGTATTTTATTTTAACCCTCTGTATCCAAAATATTATCACTTTACCATGTAATCCACATAACATTTTTGGAAACATTTTATATTCTTTTTCTCATACCAAGTCTTCAGGTCATAGGGTGTGTTTTACATTTATAACATATCTCAGTTCAGACTAGCTATGTTTGAAATGTTCAGCAGCCACCCATAGCTAGTGAAAGTGTTAGTTGCTCAGTAGTGTCTGACTCTTTGCGACCCCGTCGACTCTAGCCCGCCAGGCATATCTATCCATGGAGTTCTCCAGGCAAGACTACTGGAGTGGGTAGCCAATCCCTCTTCTCCAGGGGATCTTCCCGATCCAGGGATTGAACCCTGGTCTCCTGCATTGCACAGAGATTCTTTGCCATCTGAGCCACACACATGCCTAGTGATAGACATCTATCTCCAGTTCATCTTGGCTGTCTCTCATCCTCAGTTTGCATGGGAGAGCCATGAATATAACTAGGAGGTTTTTCTTACGGTTTGACATGGCTTTTAACCTGGGTAATTTTGCAGTGTCTGGCAATGTCCAGACACATTTCTGGTTGTCACTAATTGAGGAGGGAGGAGGAAGTTCTGTTGGCCCCTGTGCAGGGCGGGAGGGAATGCTGGTAAACATGCTCATAGATTCCCTCCGCAAAGAATGATCAGGCTGAAATCTCAGCACTGCTGAGGTTGAGGTTAAAATCTTCACAGTGTGGCTTTGAAGTTATACTGTAATTAAACAATTTGATTGAATACTTACTTAGGCCCCCACACACATACACAGACAACTTAAGTTTTGATTTCTAGGTTGGTTACAGCTCAATAATAAAAATAATTAGAGCTAATGCTCCTTTAAAGTTTATAGCAGCACTTTCATGTTCATTATACTATTAATTGGCTATACACTGTTTTCTTCCTACTCTGTCAGAACTGTCTCCTTAATCATAAGCTTTGTATAATTATTATTGACATTTATTAGCAGATATATTGCATTGTAATTTTAATTTGCCAAGAGTTTTGAGAAAAACATTAAAATGTCCTTATGAGCTAAATTTTATCTTACTACTAGGTCATATTTCAACCTAAATCTTACAGTTCTTTCTCTAGTGTGGGTGTAACCATCTAGAACTTGTGGGAGGGGTCTGGTGTTGATTTCTTTATTATTATTATTACCTGAACATATAGCCCTTCACTTTCTTCCCTCTTTCCCCCACCCTAGTCCAGATCCCATTATACTCCTCTGTCTAAGAAGGGGAAAATAATCCTAATTTATTCTCCTTCCTCTTCTGCTTAATGTCAGTCTCACCTTCATAATATTACCTAAAATAACAAACATATATGTTGATTTCTAGTAAGATTTAGCAATCAATCCATATTAAGTCATGAGAAAGATTTTTTTTCTACTGAAAAAATTTTAATGAAGCCAGTAATGATAAAAATAAATAAAAATCACCAAGGTATATTCCACTTGTTTGAATAGCATTAACCACTAAAAGCATAGTCAGTGCTTAATAAAGAGAATTTCTATTTTCAGAATTGCAATAGAAAATGCTCTGTGTTAGGAAAGAAATATTAAGTTTTCAATAAGATAAGTGGAAAGAAAATGACCATGAATTCTGTGAATTCGTACTGAAAGTTCACCATAACTTGATCAGACTGCAAATGTGTAAGGTTGAGATGATGAACTCTTTACTCTGTTGTGTAAAATAAGCAAACATCTGCTGTCTTCTGTCAGGCAAATGCCAAGAAACACAGATTTAAGAAAACTTAAAAAAAAACAAAACTCCAGCTATTTAGAGAAAATGACATCAGTCCTGCTTTCAGTAAGCAAACAGTTGGTTAACAGAATGTGACTGTTCCAATGCTCACTTGATTCCTCAGAGAGACTCTCCTGTGTGTCCCAGATCGGTGTGGAGGACTTCATACACCGCATTCCCGGTCCCAGTTGATGAAGGAAATTACAAGTAGAAGAGTCTTGCTGCTTTTTCAGAGGGTTTTAAAATATGTAAAGCTACAGATGATCTTCTTGCCAGTCTCAGGAACTTTACTATTTAGAAATTAGTTTTGAAGTGCCTTCTTTTGAAAGGTAAACATCTCTGAAAGAGCAGTGACATTTTCATTTTCATCTTATTGGTATTAGTGTATTCAGTTTACTGTCTACTTGCTGGATCAGTCACCTTGAGGAATGACTATTTTAGTTAATGAAAGATGTGGAGTAATCATTTTGAAATGAAGTAGCGAGGCTTAAAGAGGAAACTGTAGTGGTAGGTTGATGAATAGTGGTGGTGATTTAGTTGCCAAGTTGTGTCCAAGTCTTGTGATGCTATGGACTGTAGCCCACCAGGCTCCTCTGTCCATGGGATTTCCCAGGCAAGAATACTGGAGTGGGTTGCAGTTTTGTTCTCCAGGGGATCTTTCCAACCCAGGGATCAAACCTGGGTCTCCTGACTTGCAGGGGGATTCTTACTGACTGAGCTACCAGGGAAGCCCAAGGGTACCTAGAGAGGGAATGAAAAGTAGAAGGGCAAGATGAAGTTAGTTGAGAGAGCCCCAGTGATAAACTTTGGATATCTGGAAACACCCTTCTTCCTTTTCCTTTTTTTTTTTTTTTCCTTTCCCTGTAGCCCAGGTATAAAATGACTCAGGCTCAAGAAAGGACAGAGGCTATTATTTTATTATGCAAGAAAGGATTAGAGGAGCATGGTAGGGTGGTAGGATGACAGTTTGTAGAGAGGGTGAATTTTCTCTGTTATGCCAGGATATAATTTTCATGTCTTCTTGGGGTTTAGGATATTTCCAAAACTTCTCTTTTCTAATACAATCGAGTTCTGTCGCAAACTACCAGAGTTAGTGTAGACCCCACAAGTACGATGACACAGTCCCCAAATAGACTGCGCTCACTTCAGACACGAGCTGTAAGTTTGGAGGTCCCCAGGCCACCTGAACTTCTGACCAAGTAGCCACAAATTTGTGGTTTCCCATGACCCTTTCAGGTTCAGCAACTTGCTATACTTAAAATTACAGTTTTCTTGTGAAGGATACCAATCAAGACCAGCCAAACGAAGAGACACAAAGGGCAAAGTCCGAGAGGGGTCCAGACGCAGAGTGTCTGTGCCCTCTCCTTGTGGAGTCAGGACATCACCCTTTCCACACGTCTGTGTATTTACTAACCAGGAAGCTCCATCAAGCTCAGGGTCCCGAGTTTTTATTGGAGTTTCATTATTTAGGCATAATTAATCAACCCTTTGGCCAGGTGATTCAGCTCAATTTCCAGCCCCCATCCCTTTTCCACAGGCGGGGCTGGCTCAGAGCCCCAACTCTAGTCACTGGTGAGTAACCCCAGGTTTTTTGTCTGGTTAGCTTAAACTCAGATGTGATCCAAAGGCCCCAGCATGAATAACAAAGACATTCCAAGGGTTTAGACATTTCCATCCAGGAATCTGGGACAAGGACCAGGCAAACTATATTATACAGCATTCCTTATAATACAGCATTTTTCTTTCTTAATTGCTTGTCTTCCTCTCCCACCCCCCCCCTCCCCACCCCCACTACAGGCAGATTCTATTTTTAAAAAATAATTGTATTTATTTATTTATTTTTGGCTGCGCTGGGTCTTTTTGTTACTGTGTGCAGACTTTCTCCAGCTGTGGTGAGCAGGGCTTCTCCTCTTCGCTGTGATGCCATTCACTGCGGTGGCTTCTCCTTGTGCAGAGCACGGGCTTCCATAGTTGTAGCACATGGGCTCAGTAGTTGTGGCTCACAGACTTGGTTGCTCCATAGCATGTGGAGGCCTCTGGACCAGGGATTGAACTCTTGTCTCCTGCATTGGCAGGCAGAGTCCCATCCACTGTGTCATCAGGGAAGTCCCTTCCTATTTGCTGATAGTCATACCCTAACTCATTCAACAAGTAAAATTGCAGAGAGATAGCAGTAAGCAAAACTGATACTGTTTTTGCTTTCGTGGAAAATAGCCACTGAACAAGTAATTAGGAGTATGTTTCATGTAATGAAAGGGTAAATTGCTGAGAAGGCTAAGAGTGTCAGAGAGGATCTCTCCGAGAAAGTTTTAAGTTGAGACCTGAAAGCTGATTAATCCTGCAAGAAAAGATGTTTCCAGGTAGAAGAAACAGGATGTATAAAAACCTTGAGGTGAATGTGCTTGGCAGGTTTGAGGAGTTGACAAAAGGTCTGTAAATCTAGAGCACAGATTGCAATGCTAGAGTCTGGAGATTAAGCGACACCACAAAAGGCTTAGAAATCCAGGTTGATATGTTTGGACTTTATTGGAAGGACAGTGTAGACATTGTAGAGTTGTAAGCAGTAAATTGATATCATTCTAGCATTTTAGATCATTCTGACTTCCGAGTAGAAGAGGCAAGAATTGATGCAAGGAGACTGATAAGGCTATTTCAGCAATGAAATATAAGACAAGGGTGGCTTATATTAGAATGATGGCGGTGGGAATGGATAGAAGTGAATTGACTGGAGAGATGTTTAAATAGAAATAGGACTAATTTCTGATGAGGTCCTCATCAGAGGTCTTGTCTGATAGAGGAGTCAAGAATAGTAGCAGTTTGCTTTTAATTATTATTGCCGAGATTCATTAAGTGTTTTTATATGCCATGCACCATGCTAATGAATCTCGTTCAATCCCCAACAATCCTATAGGATAGATATTAATATTTCTATCCCTTTTAACAGACAAGAAACAGACCTACAGTGATCAAACGCGTTGTCCAGGATTATTTTGTTGTTTAGTCGCTAACTCGTGTCAGACTCTGTGACCTCGTGGACTGCAGCACGCCAGGCTCCTCTGTCCTCCACTGTCTCCTGGAGTTTGCTCAAATTCGTGTCCATTGAGTCAGTGATGCTACCTGACCATCTCATCCTCTGTTGTCCCCTTCTCCTTTTGCCTTCAGTCTTTTCCAGCATCAGTCTTGTCCAATGAGTCAGCTCTTTGCCTCGGGTAGCCAAAGTCACTCAAAGGCAGTCCAAGATTATACAATTACTAATTAGCAGCTTTCAGGTCAACTTGAGTAGCTGGACCATGAGACCATGAACCAGGAGCAATTCTGTAGAAAACAATGATGATTTCATTTTGAGTTATGTTAAACTTGCAAAAGCTGTGAGAAAGCAAAGTGGAGATTCAAGTAGACAGTGGGATCTGATGTAAACGCCCTCCTTTGGGCTGAATGAAGCAGAAGCTTGATGCAGCCAATCATGGCAAGCAGAACAGGTCCATGGAGTTTTTAGGAGAGTCATCAGGAACATTATTAGACTAAGTATAGTGCCTTATGGGCTTCCCTCATAGCTCAGTTGGTAAAGAATCTGCCTGCAATGCAGGAGACCCAGGTTCAATTCCTGGGTTAGGAAGATCCCCTGGAGAAGGAACTGGCAAGCCACTTCAGTATTCATGCTTGGAGAATCCCATGGATGGAGGAGCCTGGAGGGTACAGTGCACACAGTCCCAAAGAGTCGGACACGACTGAGTGACTTTCACTGTCATACTGCTTTATAGTTCCATCAGATGTGTTGAACGAGATTGGATTTCAAAAGTGAGAACAAGGTTGAATTCAAATGTATTTCCTTTCAGTCAAAACCCACTAGTGGTATTAATTAAAGCAAAACCTTTAGCTTAAAACTGGGCAGTTATCTGTGATTTTAGAAATGTAAGCAGAACCATCATTCATGAAACTGACACACGTTCCTCCCGTTCACTGAGTTTTAACTACCAACCCTCTCCCATCCTTCTGTCCTCATTCTCTCTTCCAACTTGATGGATGGCAAATCTTACATGGTTTTGTAATGAGCATCACGTAGCAGTTTGTAATTAAACAGTGGAGCTGAAATGTTCTGTTGTGTTGCTTCTGACTCAATCTTAATTTTTCAATTTCTGAGTAAAAGCGCTGTAGATTTAAAGCCTTGTAAACTCTCTTTTATTTAGAAATTGCTACTCACAAGTGTAGGAAAACTGTAAAGTTTGCAAAATGTTTTACTTGCTGTTCCAAATATCATCTGTCAGAGTCTGAACATGTGCTAGCTACAGCAATATGTTAAATAAGGCAAAGAAGGAATTTTCTTTGCATCACTTTCCAGACTCTGCAGACTGTAAGATTAGATTACTTGAATGAAGTAAAGAGGGTACAGGAGCAATTAGGATAAATTCAATCTGTGTAAAGTTATTCTGGTTAACTCTTGCCTAGAACTCTCTTTTAGATGGATCCTCCACTTCAATGCTGGTTATGTACAATAAAACCAGAGACCTTGGCTATTGTGCTGCAGCCCCAGCACCTACCCTAGTGTTGGGTGCAAAATAGGAGTTCAGTAAACACTTGTTGAATAAGTGCCCACACAGCGATAACAACTCTTTCTCCCCATTTATTAACAGACTAGTATATTCCAAGTGTTAGTGGCTCAGTCGTGTCCAACTCTTGAGACCCCATGGACTGTAGGCTGCCAGGCTCCTCTGTCCATGGGATTCTCCAGGCAAGAATACTAGAGTGGGTTGCCATGCCCTCCTCCAGGGTCTCTTCCCCACCCAGGGATCCAACCCAGGTCTCCTGCATTGCAGACAAATTCTTTACTGTCTGAGCCACCAGGGAAGCTACTAAGGAAGCCCCCCACTGTCACACCTTTGAGGGGTTTCACTTGGGATCCTCTGGTGGCTCAGATAGTAAAGAATATGCTTGCAATGCAGGAGAGCTGGGTTTGATCCCTGGATTGGGAAGATCTCCTGGAGAAAGGAATGGCTACTCACTCTAGTATGGGTGGGTAACCTGGAGAGTTCCATGGACAGAGTATATTCCAGGCATTGGGTTAAACATTTTATGTAAATTATCCCATTTAATTCTTAAATTGTTATGCCTATTTTTTATATAAAGGTGATGAGGAAACTGAGACTTACTGGAGTGAAATCACCTGCATCTCGTTAGGACCTGGTAGCTGTAGACTGAAATCTGGGTCTGCTGGACTCTGAGATCCATCCCCTCCTGGTTCGAAAGCTTAAAATAAGAGAAGTTTCTCTCCACTCATGGTGTTACTTGGGTCTACATTTTTAAAAATTCAGTATATTTTGCAATAAAGTGAGATGGCAGCATTTTTTAAAATTCATTTTTTTATGAATGAAGTACATTAGTGTATCCAACTACAAATGTGACCAAAATGTAAACTTAGTATCATGTTTTCTACTTTGATGTGACGAGAGGGAAATAGAGAAGACTGCATTATTTGTTATGTATTAGGAAGCCCCATCATTAGGCAGTGTGTTTTTAAACTGCCTTAATGTCTTATGTCTGATTAATGTGGAAGAGGCAGCAGGTTGAAGGTGGTCTGTGTGTGGTTACCCATATCTGTTATTATTGTGTTTGTTCAGATGGACTTTTATTCTCTAGCAATTTATTGTCATTTGCTCCTCCCTCATGCCCAACCCAGATGCCAGAAATCGAATTTCCTAATGACATCATTATCTCTACAGCAGCTGGTTTTGATAACGGATTCTCAGCTCAGTGAGGGTGGAAGCAGCAGCAAATGAATTCAGAAGAAACAAATCTTGCGTATGTTCTCATCATTTTTAAAAGTATGATAGGTGGAAATGATTTTTAAACAGCAGTATGGTGTAATTTAGAATATTTATATAGCATTTAGAAATACTCTGTGGATTTCCCGAGCCTTTAAAGTATCGTCCTTGCCTGTTTCAGTGTTTCTGAAAGTTCTGGATGCAGACCTGGAGAGAGCAGTGTGAGCATGGCACACTGACAGTTCCTCTGCAAGGATCCGCCGCCTCCTTCTCTTTGCACTTATCTTGTCCTTGTTCTTGCTCTGTCTTCACCTCTGTTTTCTGTCTGCCTCATCTCTTCTGTTGAGCTCTTCCCAATCTTAGAACTCCACTGAGAAACTGATGGGAAAGAGTTTCTATCTGTTCATGGTCCTGTGATGATTGTTGGCGTAGTGCTTGGAATTCGGAGATTATATGTACATATAACACCTCATTTTCTGAAAGACATGGTGTGTTACATGAGTTAAAAGCATTTTTCAGGTCACTGAACAAAAATGTTCAATCTGCCTCTGGTGCCTGACTTGAAGAATTCAAGGAAACTCACTAATGAACAGATATTTAATGCCAATTTAAAACGCTACCGTTTAAAAGGGATTGTCAATTATCTGAATGATGTTGGAACAACTTGTGGCATTGTTTGGTTTGGCGAATCCTGTAATGAATCTTGTAATATAAGAAGATGGTATTGCATGTACCCATTCTTAATGAGATTAAATTATAATGGAAATATTTCCACCCTTCCCTCCTACCCAAAGCCTGTTTTCTTCCTTTTCCAAGTCCCTGCTGTTTGGTTGCCTTTTCTGCCTGCTGTCTGGCTGTTGCTGCCACCTAACGTCTCAAAATAAAATTGCAATGAGTTTACTTTTTCCAAAAGATTCTCACCAATGTGCAAGTTTATAGAAGTAACATTTGAGAGCAACAGTTGTTTTTTCTTGAACTCTTAAATAATAGTGCTCTGAAGTGATTGCTTACTTTGGAGAGAATACAGGTAGCATATCTTCCACCAGCGAAAGGTCCAACTAATAAAATAGCAAGAGATTTAAGAGTAAAGGACCACTTGCCAGTGTGACCTTGGCATGTATTTCCCCTCATAAAGTCAGGCTCAGTGCTCTGAAAGGTCTATTCCAATTTTAACACTTTTTTTTCCTGTGTTTATTTTTGATTATAAAGCCATAGCCCTTATACATAATACCATTTATTTCTTTGGACTAAAGGTCTCAGTGTTGACTGTGTTTTCTTTTAAAATTGTCTTAAACAGATGATCACAATTTCACCATGTGAGTAGATAGCTGTGATGTCTTTCCTTTGCTCAATTAGCAGAGACAGATCTGAAGGCTTTGTGTTGTAGATACAACCTTACCCAGAATATCACTTCCTTGCTTAATTAGTTATGCATGGGCATCCTTAGCTTGACTTTGGCCCTTGTAACACAAGTTGCCAAGATGGCAAAGTTAACGGTGCTGCTTACAAAGTTCCTGGGTTTTTTTCCTTCTAAATCCAAATCCAGACTAAAAGATTTATGGTAACACTGTTCAGTTTTCTTCAGCATTTTGAAAAGGAGCGTTAGTATTTCCATGCGCTAGAAAGAGACCTAGAATCTAGATCTAGATTCTAGATCCAGAGACCTACAGCTAGAAATTTTTCTAGATACAAGAGAGTGAAGAGAGATGGAGTTCACAGTATGTGATGGAATTTTCTTTCCCAAAGAACATTAATTACCATTTGGCAAAAACCTTTCCTTGAGGATTCCTGTAATCTTACACTGACTTTCTAAAGAATAGTTTAACATTTTAACGGATATTTTGGTTGTTGCTATTTTTCTGTAAATAAGTCATTCATCCTTTATAACCTTGTAGATGGTTAAGGCAAAGTCGAATGAACACAAACCCACACCTTCAACTAGTTTTTCTGATCTTTAGAGAATTGATTCCTAGAACCCCTGGTGGGTGGAGAACATTTTGAATAAAATAAAAATGGATTTGAACCTGCTATTATTTTTCTGTTTAGATACCATCCCTATTCATATGGTCATGAATCTTAATTAAATACAGTTTGCTTTGCTACTGTCCTTTGCTTACAGATTTTTCAGACGGGTTTCAGTGATCTTGTTCAAGCCATCCTGACTGAATTGTGCCAGTAAAATCTTGAGACTCACAGCCTCAAGTGACTGGCTTACTGCTAAATATAGAACCTTTATTGAGTTCCTTTGAGCCACTAATTTTGTTAGTCTGTTGAAAAAGTTACTGTTACTACTATCAGGTTTATCTGGCATAATTCCTCATAAGCTTGAGTAGAATGATCAGAATTTCATTATCTTTTTGCTACTGAAACCTTTTTTTTCTGATACCGTATAGTTTATTAAACATTGCTATCAGATTTCTGTTTATTATCCAATTATTACTGACATTTTTTTCCCTGAGCTGAATAAGGAATGAAGTCATAGGACGGCTTTAAGTAGTGGGTAGGACACCTCTGAAGTCAAATAGTCTCAGTTTGAACCCTAGCCTCACTTTGCTCTGTGACCTTGCACAAGTTATTGAACTTCTGTGGACGTCGAACCTTCCCTCACCTCCCAGATGAGGTCTGGGATAGGCCCCACGGCACTCTGTACTTTGTAATGAAATAATTGTTTAATTCTTTTTGTTTAGTGTCTTTCTCTTTCTACTGGATAGTTTGCTCCGTGATGCAAACTATTCTTTATGTTTTTTCTGGTTCTTCACACGTGTCTTGCACACAAGTGAATGGCAAATTTTTGTTGAATGATTAAAACACGCTCTCATGTAAGAGGTGAAGACACTGAGTTGCCTGCCATGCATGACTTATCCCAAGTCATGTATTTTCTGAAACAGCTGTAAGTAGAACTCAAGTTTTCAGTCTCCTATGTAACTGTATCCTCTGCTCTTTCTACTGTACTCTGAAAATTGAAGATCTAAAGAGAGATTGGGCTTCCCAGGTGGCTCAGAGGTGAAAAATCCGCATGCCAATTGTAGAAGCTGTGGGAGATGCAGGTTCAGTCCCCAGGTCAGGAAGATCCCCTGGAGGAGGAAATGGCAACCCACTCCACTATTCCTGCCAGGATGATCCCGCAGACAAAGGAGCCTGGTGGGCTAAAGTCCATGAGGTCACAGGATCAGACATGACTGAGCACACACACGGAGAGAAAGGTTAAGCAATATCTACAGGTGTATTACAGAGGTGGAATGCACACATACTGCAATGGGCTATGGAAATTGGGAGGCCAATAAAAAGTCCTTTTGCCAGAAAGGCTTAGTGAAAGAGGAGACATTTGAACTGTCAGTACAAGTAGATTATGGATAGAGAGATCACTCAAGACATAAACAACATTTTATGTAATTGTATGTATCATCTTAGTCTCATTATTTTTAATCTCTTTATGTCAAATCTACAAAATGTATGCTAGCTAGCTAATGATCTTGTTTTATTTCAGTGAACAATGTGGGAATGTCATATGAGTATCCGGAATACTTTTTGGATGTTCCTGACTTGGACAATGTAAGTTGTTTTTTGTGGATTGTGGTCATAGAAAGAATGCATGCAGGCATGGGTGAGGCAATATGGTATAATGTTGAGACTGTGAGCGCTGGAGTCCATCTAACAGCCGAGATTCACACCCTGGTCCTTCTACTCACTACCTGAGTTCCCCAGGGAATGACCCAACCATCCTTAGTCTCCGTTCCCTTGTCTATAATATAGGCAGCTTTACAGAGATGTTAGAAGGATTGAATGAGAAAATATGTATCATCTCATCTGTACAACGCTGGATTCAATAGTAGCTCCAGTTTTATTATTATCATTTTTATTACATCAAAGGAGCTCTGTTTAAGTATCAGGATTCTAAACATCAATTTAAAAGCCATAATTGTGTTAATAATATACAGCAATATGGTAGATTCAGGTAAAGTAGCTCTACCAAAATGAAAGCTATATACTTGATGCATGTCTAATTCTTTAGTAAAAACTAGAAAGCATATTATTGAAAGAATATGTAAATTTTAAAAAATTGTTGAAAATCTTAGATTCAATCGTTTCTTCTTTCCATGTTAGCAGAGAGGAAATTGCATATTTATTTTAGGTTTAGTGTGGTTTTTTTTGCTTGCAGATTTCACTTGTACATATACTTTGGATTTTGTATGTTAGCATGAATTGCTGCATTTAGTTGAAAAATACTATGATACTGAGAGTAAAGTAGAATCTGCCTCTTTACTCCAAATCCTATCAGTTTCCAAGTTCTATACTGTATCTGGGGGAACTTTCAGTGCATCTCTGGATTATTTATATTCTATCTTATATACAATATGGTCACTTCCATGATCAAATCTTTATAAAATGATCAATATTTCTTTTGCAGACCATCAAGAAACTGATAAATGTTAATGTCCTTTCTGTTTGCAAGGTAAGGAAACTTACAATAAATATGTCATCTTTATAAATAGCTTCTTTATAAATATATCACCTTTTTCTGGATCTTTCTATTTAAAAACACTGAATCAGTTTGTTCACTTCAGTCAGCTCTTGTTTTGATTCAAGTACGCATTCCAGATGAAAGCAATTTATTTCCTTACGTTTTCAGGAAGTAGAAAGAACTAAATACCAAACAGATATCTATATAGTTCTCCTTTTTAGCAACTGAACATTTATTAAATGCCTCCTATATACAAACACTCCTACAAAAACATAGTGAGTCCTGGGAATATGCAGATCAACTTAGGCTGAAGATTGATTCTTCTACAGAGCTTTCACCTACAAATAATTCATTGCTAATCTACTGTTGCCAGTCCATATCTCCTGTGGTCCACGTAAGCTGATGAGCTAAATTTGTGGAGAAGCATTGTATGTGGGACCCCAGAGTAATGAGAATGATTTTTACTGCCACACATGAAAATTACTCTCATTTCTAGTTGCTAGACGTGCATTATAGCCGTGTCACTTGTATATGCCAACGAAAGACACCACAGCTAATATATGCTAAAAGGAAGAATAGCTAGCAAGTATGAGCATCTCAGAACCATCCCTCCCTACCTCTCCTAAGATGAGGAATCTTATTTTCCCAATCTGGGATCGAACCTGTGCCCCCTGTAGTGGAAGCCTGGAGTCCTAACCACTGGACCACCAGAAAATTTCTGTTTCCCCTTTTATTTTAACAGTAACTATGATGAGATAGCATACCTTGATTATACATACCAGATCAGCAGAAAATACTGCTTAAGGCAGAATTTCCATATGTAATGTCAGGTAGTTTAAATTTGAACATACTGATGGAACAGTAAAATTATTGATATTTTCATTAACTCATATACTGATTTAAGAAAACCAAAAAAAATACTCAAAACTATTTGGACTGACCAGATAAATATAAATAAGAATGTAATTCTATATATGGCATAGTCTTTATTTTTTTTTTAATTGTGAATATTTAAAGAAAAGTTCTCCTTGGATCTTCATGTCCTGAGAAATCATAACCCTTACACAGTTGATTTCAAATTCAAGGACCCTAAAATCTTATGCCAAGTTCAGAGACCCTAAAATCTTATTATGCCTTATTCAACTTTTCATATATCGATAGCTATGCTTCTCCCTGTGTAATGTATATGTTGCTTTTAAAGCATGTAGTTAATTCAGTCTTTATGTGATTTTAGCAATATAGTTGATTCAGGTAGAGCAGGTCTACCAAAAAGAAAGCCACATCATTGATGCATGCACACCATGTGACATCTGGCAACTTGTTACCTAAAAGCACCTCAAATGAATTACATTGTAAAATGACAAATAATTTTATAAAACAAATAGTCACTCTATCTTTTTTGTTGTTATTACCCAAGGTTTTTTCTCAAGTAAGATTCAGTGTGAGGCAAACTACAAACAAGTGGATCTTTCAGTAGCTTTGGCTCAAGACCCACGTGCACAAAATTAATGCTTGTAAAACATGGTTAATGTGCATATATCTGTATAGTCTTAAAGGTATTTCCCTTGGCATGCTATGTAAATGTAATCATTCTTCAATAATCTGTGTAAGGCTTCAAGTTAATTAAATAACTCCATCATTTACTAGTAATATGGCCTTGAGTGAATTACTTACCCTCTATGCTTCAGTTTTTCATCTATAAATTGAGGCAGATAATTCTCTTTACCTTACAGAGTTGTTTTGGGAATTAAACAAGGTAATATGTGTAAATCTCTTAGAATAGTGCCCAGAGCATACTAAAGGCTCTAAAAAATGTTTCTATTACTTTGTTAAACTCAGAGGTGGTGAAGATTTTGAGTAAATGTATGCAGCTGTTACTTTTTTAGCAAGCAAATTTTGTGATCAAAATTAAGATCACTTGTGTGGCCTATAGTTTGTTTTATGGTTTTTGCCTTTTAAAATGACTGTGTACTATGGTTTTGATAATCCTTTCTAACATATTTGGCCAAATGCTTAAAAATAATGAGAGTTAAAAAATAACGAGTGTTGGAGAGGCAGTCCTAAGATGGTGGAGGAATAGGGCAGGGAGACCAATTTCTCCCCAAAAAATTCATCAAAAGATCATTTAAATGCTGAATAACTTCCACAAAACAACTTCTGAACACTGGCGAGGACACCAGGCACCCAGAAAGGCAGCCCATTCTCTTCGAAAAGAGGTAGGACAAAATATAAAAGAAAAAAAGAGAGACAAAAGAGTTAGGGACAGAGACCATCCTGGGGAGGGAGTCTTGAAGGAGGAGAAGTTTCCAAACACCAGGAGACATTCTTACTGGTGGGTCTGTGGGGAATTTTGGAATCTGAGAGGGCAACATAACTGGGAGGGGGAAAAAAAAAAAAACCCACAGAATGCACGCCTAACTGCAACTCCCAGCAGAGAAGTAGCCCAGACGCTCGCATCCACCACCAGCGAGTGGGGGCTGAACAGGGAGGCGCGGTTGGCATGCTTAGGGTGAGAACTGGGCCTGAATGCCCTGAGGACAATCTGAGGGAGCTAACATGAGATAGCAGCCCAAACTGTGGGATAGCCAGAGAGAAAAAAAGAAAAGAGAGTGAACTTTCCTGTGAAAAGCTCTAACCTAAGGCACACCCTGGCCTGCTCACAGAACAAAGGACTGAGTGAATACCAGAGGAGAGCTAGCTGGCTGTGAACCGGCAACTCCCCCCTCTCCCCAGAGGCAGAGAGGCAGGCGGGCGACAGCCAGAGCCAGAAGGCGAGGGGCAATCTCGGCCCCAGAGATGGCATCCTCCACCACACTGTGAGCAATCTCCCAGTTGCTAACCAAGTCTTCCTGGGATTCTGGACGGTTGACATCTGCCAGGAGGGTTGCAGCCAGAGATCAGCTCCCCAGAGGAGACACACAGCATACCTGAGATGGCACTCTTGCAACGCACCTGGGAAGCTGAGCGGCTGGGACCAGGGAGGTGATAAGATGCACAGACCACCTGGGACAGTGTGCTTGCCAAGCACCTGGTCGCCTGAGCTGCTCGGACCTGGGAAGGGCACAAAACACACGCATAGCCAAATCTGTGCCTTTGTGGAGTACCTGAGAACCTGAACCTGAGCAGCTTAGACCTGGGAAGTGCATGAAACCCAGGGCCTGCTTTGGACAGTTCCCCCTGCAGAGCAACCTGGAGCCTGAGCAGTGTAGACCAAGAAAGCACATGTGCGGTGAGCTGGGGCAAACCCAGTGTGGTCCATACACTGCCAGCACTCCCCACATAACACCAGTGATATTTGTTTGCAGTCTCCCTCCCTCCCCACAGCACAACTGAACAAGTGAGCCTAAATAAGTGACCACCTTCACCTCCTTGCGTCAGGGCGGAAATTAGATACTGAAGAGACTTGCAAACAGAGGAAGCCAAAATAAACAAAGAAGAGGGAACTGCTTTGGAAGTGACAGGTGCAACAGATTAAAACCCTGTAGTTAGCATTGACTAAGCGTTGGAAGGGGTCTATAGACCTTGAGAAGAAGTATAAGCTGGAACAAGGAACTATCTGAAACTGAACTGACCCCACACTGCCCTCAACAGCTACAGAGAAATTCCTAGATATATTTTACTATTATCATTTTTAACTTCTTTTAATTTTTTTATTTTTAAGTTCTTTATTACTCCTTTAATTTTCATCTTTATAACCTACTATTACCTTGCAAAAAAGAGCCTATTTTTAAAACAAATTTCATATATATATATTTTTATAATTTTTGTGATTTTGTTTTGTATTTTTAATGTTGTGTTTTTGAGAGTCTAACCTCTACTCTAGATTTTTAATCTTTGCTTTTTGGTATTTGTTACCAATTTTGTACTTTTAAGAATCTTATCTTCAGTACCTATTTTTACTTAGGGGTGTGATTACTGACTCGATTGCTGTCTCCCCCTTTGAGTCTCCTTTTTCTCCCCCAGGTCGCCTCTATCTCCTCCCTCCCCTTTCTCTTCTCTACTTAACTCTGAGAATCTCTCTGGGTGTTCCGGGCTGTGGATAACACTTAGGGAACTGATTACTGGCTAGGTTTGTCTCTCTCCTTTTGACTCCCCCTCTTCTCCTCCTGGTCACCTCTATCTCCTTCTTCCCTTTTCTCTTCTCTGTGAATTCTGTGAACCTCTCTGAGTGTTCCAGACTGTGGTGAGCACATAGGGAATTGATTACTGGCTAGATTGCGTTCTCCCCTTTTGATTCCCCCTCTTCTCCTGCTGGTCACCTGTATCTCCCTCCTCCCTCTTCTCTTCTCCATTCAACTTGGTGAACCTCTCTGGGTGTCCCTCACTGTGGAGAATCTTTTCACCATTAACCTAGATGTTTTATCATCAGTGCTATATGGATGGAGAATTCTTGAGACTACTGTAAGAATAAGACTGAAAGCCAGAGGCAGGAGGCTTAAATCAAAAACTTGAGAACACCAAAAAACTCCTGACTCCAGGGAACATTAATCAATAGGAGATCATCCAAAAGCTTCCATACCTGCACTGAAACCAAGCTCCACCCAAGAGCCAACAAGATTCAGAGCAAGATATACCATGCTAATTCTCCAGCAACACAGGAACATAACCCTGAGCATTAAAATTCAGGTGGCCAAAAGTCACACTAAACCCACAGACACCTCAAAACTCACTACTGGACACTTTATTGCACTCCAGAGAGAAGAGATTCAGCTCCACCCACCAGAACACCAACACAAGCTTCCCTAACCAGGAAACCTTGACAAGCCACTTGTCCAACCCCACCCACAGGGAAGAGGAACCACAAACTTCCAGCATACAGAAGGGCCACCCCAAACGCAGTGATCTAAACAAAATGAAAAGGCAGAGAAATATTCAGCAGGTAAAGGAACATGATAAATGTCCACCAAACCAAACAAAATAGGAGGAGATAGTGAGTCTACCTGAAAAAGAATTCAGAATAATGATAGTAAAGATGATCCAAAATCTTGAGAACAAAATGGAGTTACAGATGAATAGACTGGAGACAAGGATTGAGAAGATGCAAGAAATGTTTAACAAGGACCTAGAAGAAATAAAAAAGAGTCAATCAATAATGCATAATGCAATAACTGAGATCAAAAGCACTCTGGAGGGAACCCACAGTAGAATAACTGAGGCAGAAGAGAGGATAAGTGAGGTGAGAGATAGAATGGTGGAAATAAATGAAGCAGAGAGGAAAAAAGAAAAACCTAACCTAACTTTACACCTAAAGCAACTAGAAAAAGAAGAAATGAAGAACCCCAGGGTTAATAGAAGAAAAGAAATCATAAAAATTAGGGCAGAAATAAATGAAAAAGAAACAAAGGAGGCTATAGCAAAAATCAACAAAACTAAAAGCTGGTTCTTTGAGAAGATAAATAAAATAGATAAACCATTAGCCAGACTCATCAAGAAAAAAGGGGAGAAGAATCAAATCAACAAAATTAGAAATGAAAATGGAGAAGTCACAACAGACAACACAGAAATACAAAGAATCACAAGAGACTACTATCAGCAACTATATGCCAATAAAATGGACAACTTGGAAGAAATGGACAAATTCTTAGAAAAGTATAACCTTCCAAAACTGAACCAGGAACAAATAGAAAATCTTAACAGACCCATCACAAGCACGGAAATTGACACTGTAATAAAAAAATCTTCCAACAAACAAAAGCCCAGGACCAGATGGCTTCACAGGTGAATTCTACCAAAAATTTAGAGAAGCGCTAACTCCTGTCCTACTCAAACTCTTCCAGGAAATTGCAGAGGAAGGTAAACTTCCAAACTCATTCTATGAGGCCACCAATCACCCTAATACCAAAACCAGACAATGATGCCACACAAAAAAGAAAACTACAGGCCAATATCACTGATGAACATAGATGCAAAAATCCTTAACAAAATTCTAGCAAACAGAATCCAACACATATTAAAAAGATCATACATCATGACCAAGTGGGCTTTATCCCAGGGATGTAAGGTTTCTTCAATATTCACAAATCAATCAATGTGATGCACCACATTAACAAATTGAAAGATACAAACCATCTGATTATCTCAATAGATGCAAAGAAAGCCTTTGACAAAATTCAACATCCGTATATGATAAAAAAAAAAAAAAAAAAAAAAAAAACCCTCCAGAAAGCAGGCAAAGAAGGAACATACCTCAATATAATAAAAGCCATATATGATAATCCCACAGCAAACATTATCCTCAATGGTGAAAAACTGAAAGCATTTGCTCTAAAGTCAGGAACAAGACAAGGGTGCCCACTCTCACCACTACTATTCAACATAGTTTTGGAAGTTTTAGCCACAGCAATCAGAGAAGAAAAAGAAATAAAAGGAATCCATATTGGAAAAGAAGAAGTAAAACTCTCACTGTTTGCAGATGACATAATCCTCTACATAGAAAACCCTAGATACCACCAGAAAATTACTAGAAGTAATCTATGAATATAGTAAAGTTGCAGGATATAAAATTAACACACAGAAATCCCTTGCATTCCTGTACACTAACAATGAGAAAACAGAGAAGGAAACAATTCCATTCACCATTGCAATGAAAAGAATAAAATACTTAGGAATAAATCTATCTAAAGAAACAAAAGACCTATATATATATAGAAAACTATAAAACACTGATGAAAGAAATCAAAGATGACACAAATAGATGGAGAAATATACCATGTTCATGGATCGGAAGAATCAATATAGTGAAAATGAGTATACTACCCAAAGCAATCTATAGATTCAGTGCAATCCCTATCAAGCTACCAATGGTATTTTTCACAGAACTACAACAAATAATTTCACAATTTGTATGGAAATACAAAAAACCTTGAATAGCCAAAGCAAACTTGAGAAAGAAGAATAGAACTGGAGGAATCAACCTGCCTGACTTCAGACTACACTACAAAGCTACACTCATCAAGATAGTTTGGTACTGGCACAAAGACAGAAATTGAGATCAATGGAACAAAATAGAAAGCCCAGAGATAAATCCATGCACCTATGGACACCTTATCTTTGACAAAGGAGGCAAGAATATACAATGGAGAAAAGACAATCTCTTTAACAAGTGGTGCTGGGAAAACTGGTCAACCACTTGTAAAAGAATGAAACTAGAACACTTTCTAACACCATACACAAAAATAAACTCAAAGTGGATTAAAGATCTAAATGTAAGACCAGAAACTATAAAACTCTTAGAGGAAAACATAGGCAAAATACTCTGACATAAATCACAGCAGGATCCTCTGTGATCCATCCTCCCAGAGTGATGGAAATAAGAGCAAAAATAAACAAATGGAACCTAATTAAACTTAAAAGCTTTTACACAACGAAGGAAACTATAAGCAAGGTGAAAAGACAGCCTTCAGAATGGGAGATAATAATAGCAAACGAAGCAACTGACAAAGAATTAATCTCAAAAATATACAGGCAGCTGCTGCAGCTCAATTCCAGAAAAATAAATGACCCAATCAAAAAAATGGGCCAAAGAACTAAACAGACATTTCTCCAAAGAAGACATACAGATGGCTAACAAACACATGAAAAGATGCTCAACATCACTCATTATCAGAGAAATGCAAATCAAAACCACAATGAGGTACCATCTCATGCCAGCCAGAATGGCTGCTATCAAAGTCTACAAACAATAAAGGCTGGAGAGGGTATGGAGAAAAGGGAACCGTCTTACACTGTTGCTGGGAATGCAAACTAGTACAGCCACTATGGAGAACAGTGTGGAGATTCCTTAAAAACTGGAAATAGAACTTCCATATAACCCAGCAATCCCACTGCTGGGCATACACACTGAGGAAACCAGAATTGAAAGAGACACTTGTACCTCAATGTTCATCTCAGCACTGTTTACAATAGCTAGAACATGGAAGCAATCTAGATGTCCATCGGCAGACGAATGGATAAGAAAGCTGTAGTACATATACACAATGGAATATTATTCAGCTATTAAAAAGAATGCATTTGGATCAGTTCTAATGAGGTGAATGAAACTGGAGCCTATTATACAGAGGGAAGTAAGTCAGAAAAAAAAACACCAATACAGTATATTAATGCATATATATGGAATTTAGAAAGATGGTAACAATGACTCTATATGCAAGACAGCAAAAGAGACACAGATGTAAAGAACAGACTTTTGGACTCTGTGGGAGAAGGCGAGGGTGGGATGATTTGAGAGAATAGCATTGAAACATGTATATTACCATATGTGGAATGGATTGCCAGTCCAGGTTCTATGCATGAGACAGGGTGCTCAGGGCCAGTGCACTGGGATGACCCTGAGGGATGGGATGGGGAGGGAGGTGGGAGGGGGGTTCAGGATGGGGAGCACGTGTACACCCATGGCTGATTCATGTCAATGTATGGCAAAAACCACTACAATATTGTCCAGTAATTAGCCTCCAATTAAAATAAATAAATTAATTTAAAAAATAATGGGTGTTATATTATGTACATGTGTTTCGTAATATATTATAACGAAGTAATGATGAAAAACATGTTCAAGTGTTTTTAAATTGTATTTTAAAGAATTGTTAGTGCTACCTCCATATTAGTCTCCTGATCATTTTAATTCTTCTGTCAGAGAAACAGTGTAAAGTTTTTGCTCTATATCCGTTAATTAGTATCTTCTCCCACAATCTCCATACAGACTGAAGTAAGTCAGAAAGAGAAAAACGAGTATCATATATTAACCACACGTGTGTGTGGAATCTAGAAAAACGGTACAGATGAACCTAGTTCCAGAGCGGGGATCGAGATACAGTTGAAGAGCACGGACGTGTGGACACATTGGGGGGATGGGGAGGGTGGGCTGAACTGGGAGACTCGGTTTGACATAAACACACTACCAGGTATAAAACAGACAGCTAGTGGGAAGCTGCCATATAGCACTGTGAGCTCAGCTCAGTGCTCTTTGATGACCTAGATGGGTGGGATGATGGGGCCTGGGGAAAGGAGGGAGGTCCAAAAGAGAGGGGATATATGTATACATGTAGCTGATTCACTTCATTGCACTGCAGAAACTAACATGGCATTGTGAAACAATTATACTCCGATGTAAAAGAAAAAAAAAATTGTACAACAAAAAGAGAAAGAAACCCTGGCCGCCTCTGTCTCCCAAAACATACACTTTGGGCTGGCAGTCTACGGAGTAGTAGTGATAAAAAGGCCAAGGTCCTGACCTTGATCTCTGAGAACCGCTCAGCTTGCTGTGCTCTGTGGTCACACACCTCATCCTTTGAGCAGCATCTGAGCACCAATCAGCATGTACTGGTTGTGGTCACCTCATGGCCCTGCTTACACATGAGTAGTACAGGGGCGGGAAGTGTGGGTGAAGCACCACCAGTCCACCGCATTGGAGAGGATCCTCAGTTTTCTTTACCATAATGATGAAATAATGACAAGACATCAGTCCTGGTATCTTGACAGATGATAAAATACTCCTCCCACCTCTCCATTCTTCTTCTTCTTTCACTTTCTTTATCCCATGGGCATAGATGCTTTTTCCCACGAAAGGAGTCAGTGGAGACAAACGCCAAACTTGCTAAACATCACACCCTATCATATTGTGAGCCGTACTGACAAGATATATCACCAGCAGAAGAGATGGATATATGCTTTAAAAGTTTGTCTGTCAACCTCTTTTTGCAAGTCAAATCCCATTTGCAAAGCACTAAGGCAATTTGCTATTCAAAAATGCTTGTTCGTTCAGCCAAAGAATGAAGAATCTTTAAATTTATCTTTCATGTAAATATGAATTTTCCTGTCTGTTTGTGATGGGCGCTTTTAGTGGAAAAACAGTTCAAAATGCTTGATTTATTTATCATGGAATTAGTACCATCTGGAGGACAGCCAGTCAGTTTTCATTGTACCATAGGCAGGACCCGGGTCATTTGTAGCACATTTGACCGACTGTTCAAGGATGGCAATAGTTTGACTCAAACAGCGTGAGGTGAGTAATGTGCAGTGGCTTACCAGAAGTCAGGAAAGTAAGTTAGGACATGATTGTTCAGGTCCTCGAGTGCTGTGCTCAAGAGGGTGGAGAGCCTTAAAGTAGAAATAAAGTGTGATCTGGTGTACATTTTAGAAAGACAGTTCTAGTGGCAGAGTGGCATGGCAGTGTGTATTTTACGGCGTGTGTGTTGATCTTGTTTATACTGAGAAGGGGCATTCACCTCGATGGGGCTGTGTGTCTGACGCTCCCAGGTTTAGTGTTCTTTTGTGCTGCTGTGATTTGCCCTATAGTGTATTTTGATGAATTGCTCCTGTTGTCCTTCAGTTGACTGTGAAATGTTGCAGGTCCAGGGCTATGTTTTCAGTAGCAGTGGCTGTTTGGAGCTCCAAGGTGACTTAGAAGGAGATGAAAATTGGTCTAGAATCTTATAAGGTTTTCTGGTGGTTGGACATCAGGGGACCCAGGGCATGGACGTCTATGTCCTAATGCCTTAATAAAAGTGTTAAAAAAGGCTTGTATACGAAAGAGAATGACATCTTCTGTCCATCAGTGATGGTTCAAGTTTTGTCTCCTCAGCAAACCACATGCTAGGGGCTGACTGGCTGAGAAGCATGCCAGGAAAGGTTGGAGAGATGAGCTTCCCTGTGACCTTGGGTTTGCGCCCATAATTTGGAGATATTTGCTGGGTAGGGCCCAGCATCTGGTTGGAAGTCTTGTGCTATACCATGAGCATTGAATGACCTGGCTTGGCATTCCAGGATTACTGCCTGGTGCATGTGTTCCTGTCCCTGTATCAATAGGTCACATGATGATAAAAATCATCAAAGTCCCCCATTCCAGCAGAGGAAGAATAAAACTGCAATGTCCTGGCCAAAGGATTTACAGGTCTTCACTGGATGAAGTGGCGATGAGTGGTCCACGGAATATGGAGGAAGAAATGTTAACAAGCATAGTGATGACCCTAGACCTCTGATGTTCAGTTGAGGAGTCCAGATTAGCTCTCCCAGGCCTTTATCTCTCCAGTCCCATCTGATCGTTTCACTTTTCATCTTATTCAATAGTTTAGAATTATTCCTTTTTTTCTCCCTTAGTGACTTGCTTAACTGGGCTTTCCCTTTCCTAGGTTAGTTGAGGTAATCCAAGAGGTATTTAGAAGCCTTGTTGTCTGCTTTGTAGTTTTTCTCTTAGTACCTTCAGGGTTAAATTCAGTCTTGTTCTTATTCCCTGTAGAGCAGGTAAGTGCCAAGGTCGGGAGAGCAATGGTATGAAAATTCTTCATAAAGGTGACTGATATGGCCATTAGGTCAGCCTTCAACTGGAAGAAAGGTCCTGGCCAGGGCTTTTTTGTGATTTCAGATGTTCTGTGACTAAAATCTAAGGTTAAGGCTCATTTCTCCTCAAGATCAGTGACCTTCAGACCAGAAATGGTAGAGTTTAGAGATAATTAAACCTCCAGATGTTAAACCACATACTTCTACAATAGTTCGGGTTTTATGCCTGGAGGGGCTTCCTGGTGGCTCGGATAGTGAAGAATCCACCTGCAATGCAGGAGACCTGGGTTTGATCCCTGGATGGGCAAGATCCCCTGGAGAAGGGAAATGGCTACCTGCTCCATTATTCTTGCCTGGAGAATTCTTTGGACAGAGATGCTGGGCAGGCTACAGTCCATGGGGTCGCAAAGAGTCAGACACGACTGAGCAACTTTCACTTCACTACGCCTGGAAGGAGTTTCCATCTCGGAATACTGAAAGAGTTTGCAGATGAAATTGTGGTATTGCTATTGGTTATTATAAGAGAAATCATAGAAAAGGGGGAACACGCCACAACTTCAGAGGCAGGTAGATATCGATCCAAGTCCACTTTCAATCAGGTAGCACACTCAGCACCAAATCCAAAAACTAGTTCTGAAATGGATCTTCTCCATGCTGTTTGTCACTGATTTGAGATCACTTGTAACATCTGCCAAATTGAGCATTGCCTTCCTTCTCGAGGCCTAATGGTTCTTTGGTTCCTTTAATGACAGTATAAGAACCTCAAGGACACCATAAACTCTTCACTCCTTTTGAAATGAACACAGCCCAAGCCTTTTCCATAGTTTATCTAAGAATGGGAAAGCCATCCCTTCTGAAGGGGCTGGGCCTTGAAGCTACTACTGGGGTTGGTGAATATGCTGGACAATAGGGAGTGGCCCTACCTACACTCAGATCCCTTAGGAAATTTCCAGACTATCATTCTGACAAATACAGGGACTGTCCTACTTTCTTTATTATCTTTCTCAGAGCAGAGAAATAGGTGGGTGGGATCCAAGGTAAAATTTATTAACAATTTCCACTTACAGTGAAGTACCACTCAGTCTTGTTTTATTTGGGAACGAGGAGGAAGAGTCTTAAGCAGGAGATCAGAATTTAATTCTTCCTTCATCAGATAATCAGCCAAAGTGGAGTAGTTGAAAGAAGTAGAGATGTTTAGCTTGGAGAAGGGAAGCATGACATCACACACACACATGCACATGCATGCGCGCGCGCACACACACACACACACACAATCAAGACCAGTTAGCTCAACCTCCTAACTGTTTTGCAAATCAGCTCACCCAATGATTCCTTCCAGACCTCACACACACACACACACACACACACACACACTCAATCAAGGCCAGTTAGCTCAACCTCCTGTTTTGCAAATCAACTTACCCAGTGATTCCTTCCCGATTCCAAGCGCATGCATGCGCGCGCGCACACACACACACACACACACAATCAAGACCAGTTAGCTCAACCTCCTAACTGTTTTGCAAATCAGCTCACCCAATGATTCCTTCCAGACCCCCCCCCCACACACACACACACACTCAATCAAGGCCAGTTAGCTCAACCTCCTGTTTTGCAAATCAACTTACCCAGTGATTCCTTCCCGATTCCAAGCGCCTTAACATTTCTCAGTGGGAACCACTCAAATAGCCTAACCAGCCAGCTTATCTTCCTCCAGTCCAGTCTCCATGCTCCAGCCAAAGTGTTATTATTGTACTCTGGGTCTTATCACACCGCTGTTAAACCTCTCCGTGACTTCTTTCCCTCGAGTCCAAAACTAACAGGACCTGTTGGGAAGGGCCTACGTGGATCTGGCTCCTCTCCACGTCTCCCTTTCACCTCCGGTCTTTCTCCTCCAAGTGCTGTGCTCAGTCTCTTGAACTAGTCTAAGTCTAGCGTCCCCTCGGGCTGTTCCCTCTGCATAGGAGACTCGCTTGTCTCCCGCTTCACTAATTCTCCTCACTCTTCAGTTCTCAGCTAAAGCATTGCACACTTAGTGGTGGGGAAGGGGCAGGGAGCCTCCCAGCCTCGGTGAAGTCTCAGCGGTGCTATTTCATCGCGCGCTGTGTGTTTCCCTTTCCCTCAGCACTTTGTTCTTCGCCGAGTGTCTCTAGAGGTTGTAAGGTCTGGGACCAGGTCCTTTTCATTCTCTGCCATTTCCCAGCCCTAGGTCTCTCACACGGCAGGTGTATAGCAAATGCTTTTTGAATAAATCAGTGAATAAATTTAAAAACGGAAAATTCTAGTCCTTTGGAAATAAGGATCACACTTAATTGTGGGGCCCTGCAACGCTGGCCTTAGATCGGTTGCTGATATTTACCCTGAAGTGAGCTGTGAGAACTTCCTAAGCTTTGGATCTGCCAGAAGGGGGGTGGGTGGAAGGTGAGTTCCTTCTGATTCTGGGTCAAAGCATACAAATCCATAGTCTGTGGGCTGGATGTGGGCTACTAATATATTTTGTTTGGCTCCAGCAGTGTGTTCAAAATTAGAACATTTCCGAACTTTCTAGCTTCTCTTGGGAAAACTTTGAAAGGAGGGTGACACAGACCTGAACTGCTGCTTGGCAGCGAGTGATCAGAGCTGGATAACAGCGGAGCGTGCTCAGTAGTTGGGCTTGCACTCTCCAGATCACCGCAGTCCCCACCTGCCCCTATTGTCTGACCCACTGGCCTGTTCTGTCACCCACTTGGCCCTTTTAGGCATTTGAGTTCATGGTTCCCCCCTGTTCAGTAAGTCCAAGTATTCAGCCTACTCAGACTGAATCATTGCTTGCTTGGAGGACTTGAAGAACTAGAATGGCTTTGACTTAAATCCATCTCTTCCATCCCTATGTTTGTCTGAAGTCAAATCACTTGGAGTATGAGACCCTTTGCCTGCTTTTGAAAAGCCAATTTTTTTTTCTCATGATACCACTATGTATTCACTGTATGTCACTTTAGCCATAATGCTACATCTTGCCCATAGAGTAGATAATAGTAATAAATGTTTGGATGGATGGACGAATGAAAACACAAGAAAATGATTTGTTTACTTTTTAAAAAAACATGAATTTGCCTCTGGCATGTCACTTAGTACCAGTAGGGGGAGCCCTCTATTAATTTGGAAATCCATCAGGAGACTGTTCAGCAGGCTGAAGTGAAGTTGCTCAGTTGTGTCTGACTCTTTGCGACCCCATGGACTGTAGCCCACCAGGCTCCTCCGTCCATGGGATTCTCCAGGCAAGAGTACTGGAGTGGGTTGCCATTTCCTTCTCCAGGGGATCTTCCTGACCCAGGGATCGAACCCAGGTCTCCCACATGGTAGGCAGATGCTTTACCGTCTGAGCCACCAGGGAAGTCTGTTTAGCAGTCTAGTTGTATTTAATTTAGGGATTATGCTAAGAAGTTATCCTCCGACTCTGCCCCAAGAATTCAAGTTAACACAATAGGAAATTGTCAATTGTAGGAAGGAGAGTATGCTTCTCACCACTGCCCCTGCCCAGGGCTTTTCGGAAGAAACACATTTCAGGTTAATATCTAGAGCCTTTAAATCCATTTGAAAGCAGTTATCACTAAGCTGTTAACAGTTTCCAAATTGGGGAGCATATTTAGCCCTAAGCGTCTCAGAGTAATAGGCTGCTTCAGGCACAAATACAAAATGATGGCTTTGCCAAAATACAGGACCACCACTCTTTCCACAGTTTTCATCTTTAAAAAATGAGCTGATAGTTGGAGATTCCAAGGTTCTTTGTAGCTCCAAGTAAAGCTTGTTTAAAGAAGAAATGCCTTATAAATGAGTGAACGTGTAAAAATCTCTGTGAGAAACTTAGGCCTTCTTTTCTCCTCCAAATCTGTCACTTTTGGAGAAGTCAGCTTATTTGGGGAAAAAGTAATAGAAACTCTCAGTATATTGGTTGGATAGTATCACCGGCTCAATGGACATGAGTTTGAGCAAATTCCGGGAGATAGTGAAGGACAGGGAAGCCTGGTGACCTGCAGTCCATCGGTCACAAAGAGTTGGACACGACTTAATGATTGAACAATAAACTTGGAAAAATAGTGTGTGATAGTATATATGTTCTTTTTATTTTCACTTTTGTCTAGAGTGTAAAAATTATGGCTTTAGATTCTTCATTATTAGTTGGCATCCAGTTCTCTTTTCTGGAAAGTTCTTTTCTTTTTCTTTTGTTATTTTTTAAAAAAATTAAACCAGAATTTACTATCAAAGAAAAAGTATTGTTTTTTATAGTATGGGATTGACTTTCAAGTTCAGTAATATGGGATGGGGGAAATGGCAGAGAGGGTTGATAACTTTGACAAGAAGGACTGATAACCTTCACAAAGACCTAAACATTGGTATAGGAGAGGCAAATAATAGTTAGATATCTAAAAACTCAGTCTCATTAAGCTTCTCACCCCACGCGCGGTAAGTATTCTGTTAGCCATACATATGAGATTCTAAGAATTTATAATTAAATTGTATTCTTGGTACTGGAGCTCAAATTATACATTTCATCAAAGGAAATGCGTGCTGTGTCATTCTAGTATGACTTCCAGCGGAGTTACCACCGAATTTCTCCCAAACAGGCATTGTGTAACATCGTTGTTACCTTATGTAATTCTTTGCACTATTATACTGTGGTTTCAAAAAGTGATTGTTAATGATTCCAACTGAAAATTTGCTTAAGGCATTTGTATCCGTTTCCTTTTCAATTGTGTGGGTTCATTTTTCAGTTGCTTGAATTCAGATCCTGTTTACTCCATACGGGTTTCTCTAGGGTCGAGGGCAGGGCAGCAGTGAACCAAGTGGCTGTTTGTGGTGTCCTAACTATTTGTACAAGAAGCCTGGATTCCTGGGGCTTTGCCCAGATTCCAGAGCAAGTTGTTACGCTTTACCTCCTATTTATATATAATGGTGATACAGGTGTCAATATTGTCTTCTTATTTTAACTAAAGTATCATGAATTTTAATCTTTTCTTTTGGGTTTTTAGTTTTCTCTTTAAGCTTTATGCACTAATGTTTTCTTTATACTGTTCTCTCCAAAAAAAATGACAAAACAGAAGAGGTCACATTATACAAAAATAATTTGCTTGTAAAATAATATGCATGATTCACTTGTGTAGGTATCGGTTTTCATACCAAACTAAAAAAGTGGGAAACTTGGCTTGGCTTTTGAGTATAAAATAAGACTCTTTCTACAAATTCTTGATCACTGATGCCAGAGAAGTAAAAAAGAAAAAAATTTACTCGTGTTAATTACTTTTAGAAATAACATTAGTTGTAGGGGCTCTTCTGATTGCAGAAGCAATGCGAGCAGTTGCCAAAAATGGAAGAAATATTTCAGAATACTAAGATGGATACATTTTAATATAACATTTTAAAGGATTTTCTAGGTCAGCCAGTGCATTTTTGAGTCAGGTTATCTCAACTGAATGATATAATAAAACTGATTTTGATTTTTGTATGAGCTACATCAGCCTCTTACTTATTTCCCAGCCGGAACATACATAGCTGTGGCAGTAAATATATAACTCTTGAAATAGAATATCTGTTGTCTGTCCCCAAGAGGAATTCTCAATTGAGCTATCATTGGTGAAGACTATGCCAGGCTTGCATGCAAAGTGATTATAATATCTTGGTGTGAAATAACATGTATCAACTTTTCTCCCTTTGATTTAGGCTTCTAGGACTTTTTTGTGGTAAGGATTGATGAAACTGTCCCTAAAAAATATGTCTCTATGAATAGGAAACATTTTGTTTTTTCCTGAAAGAATTTGAAGCTGCCATTGTCATAGAGGTGCTATTATAGGACTTTTATTTACTTTTGAGGAAAAAAATTAAATTTACATTGTCTGCTGTATACTTTTGGAAATAACCTTAAGTAGAAGAAAACAAGCATAGAAGTCATGTTTACTACTATTTTTGATATTTTTAACCACTGAACTTACAAGTTATGGTAACCTTATTTTATCAGTATCTTAAGAGGAACAAAATTTTTCCTGGTACAGCAATTATCACCTGCAGATGGCCTAAAATTAGCATATTGAGTTAACTCTAGAAACAGCTTGTAAGCTGTGAGATGGAGTTCAGATAGTGAGATTTCACAGAAACACTTGGTATATGGTATAAATAACCAGCCATCCAAATACCAATTGATGCATATAAAGTAAAATGAGGCTACTAATAGCTTAATTTAAATATCCTATGTAAGACTTGACGTTAAAGAGAATTTAATTTGATGTTAATGTAGTGAAGCCTCTCTACTTACACACAGAATATTAAGAATTATTTGTATGCACATACCCCAACAAAGAATGCTTGAAATTGAATTTATTATGACGTGTATTCTGAGTAGAAAGAAAGATAATTTAAGTATAGACGAAGGCATTAATCAGCCTTATGAAAGCCTGCGGATTTCAGGTTAACTCTTCCTAGGCTTTTCAGTGTTGTTATATCTGACAGATCCAAGCAGATACTCTATTTTATGGCAAGGAGAAATAATTTAGAAACAGAATTTAAGAGGAGAAGCCAATGACCAATACAAAAGAATTTAGCCTTTTCATGCATGAATTTCCATCTTTGATGATGAATCATTTGTTCAAATGAGGATTGCAACAAGTATTTCTGGCCCTTTAATAGCAAGGCATTGAAAACACTGCTTCTTCCTTTGTGTTATTAACACTTCTTGAGTTTTAATTCACTTGCATAAAGACTAGAGAGAAGGAAGTAGCTTCCCATTCCAGTATTCTTGCCTGGGAAATCCCAGGGACAGAGGAGCCTGATGGACTACAGTCCACAGTATCGGACACAACTTAGTGACTGAATAACAAGAACAGAAAGACTTATTTCAGCACTCATTTCAGCAGTAGAGATACTTGAATTGGAATGATGCAGGGAAGATCAGCATGACCGCTGTGCAAGGATGACACACAGATAGTAAAGCATTCTGTATTTTTGATGTTAACTAAACGTTATTGTGGTAATCATCTTACAGTATATACATATATCCTTATGATGTGTACCTTCAGTTCAGTTCAGTTCAGTCATTCAGCTGTGTCTGACTCTTGGCGACCCCATGGACTGCAGCACGCCAGGCTTCCCTGTCCATCACCAGCTCCCGGAGCTTGCTCAAACTCATGTCCATCGAGTCAGTGATGCCATCCAACCATCTCATCCTCTGTGATCCCCTTGTTCTCCTGCCTTCAATCTTTCCCAGAATCAGGGTCTTTTTCAAGGAGTCAGTTCTTCGCATCAGGTGGCCAAAGTATTGGAGTTTCAGCTTCAACATCAGTCCTTCCAGTGAATATTCAGGATTTCCTTTAGGATTGACTGGTTTGATCTCCTTGCAGTCTAAGGGACTCTCAAGAGTTTTCTCCAACACCACAGTTCAAAAGCATCAATTCTTTGGCACTCAGTTTTCTTTATGGTCCAACTCTCACATCCATACATGACTACTGGAAAAACCGTAGCTTTGACTAGACGGACTTTTGTTGGCAAAGTAATGTCTCTGCTTTTTAACATGCTGTCTGGGTTTGTCACAGCTTTTCTTCCAAGGAGCAAGCGTCTTTTAATTTCATGGCTGCATTCACCATCTGCAGTGATTTTGGAGCCCCCCAAAATAAAGCATGTCACTGTTTCCACTGTTTCCCCATCTATTTGCCGTGAAGTGATGAGACCGGATGCCATGATCTTCGTTTTTTGAATGTTGAGTTTTAAGCCACTTTTTTTCCCTCTCCTCCTTCAGTTTCATGATGTGTACCTTAAACTAGTAAAAAAGTTATGTAGATTATATCTCAAATAAAACTGGAAGAAAAAGTGAATATATTTTGAAGCTATCCACACATTAACAACCGTCAGGACTGACTTAATGTTTAGCCTGCTATTGATATAATTTTGTAAATAAGAGAATATCTTGCAAGGTTTTATTTTGTCTCTGATCATTTCCTGGGTACTTTTTACCATTCAGAAAGGAGACATTTCATAGATGACATGCACACAGTATAAGGAAAAAATAGCTCCCGAAGTGTGCATTTGTATTTCCTTAATAGCCCAGCCTAAAGTGCCATTTCTTATTGGACTGTATTTAAATGTGTACGTTTATGTCTTGGGGAAAAAAGAACCTGAATTGAACTTTAAAACTCTGCACAACCAGTTATTAAATATTTAAGTGGTACTGAGATCCCTGGTCAGGATAAAGGACTCCATCAGCAGATCTTGCAGACTTCCCTGGTAGTCCTCCAGATTGATCACTACCTACAAATCCCATCCCTCCTCCTCTCCTTCTGTGCAGGAAAGGTAGGTAGTCAGTGGCTCCCCGTCAACTCCACTTTGCTGCTTCGCACGTAACAAGTTTCATTTCTTCACCCTACCCTTGGATGAGAGCATTTTTATTTATCATTCTTCTTCTCCTTCCTCATCTTGTTTCTGTGTATCTCAGGGCACTGGGGGAACTGTTTAACAACTTTTCCTCACAAAATGCTGGAGACCTCCTTATAATACATGAGCCTAAGCATTATGGTCCCCTGATGAAATGTATTAAATAAAATATGTGTTCAGATACTGCTGAAAATGCATATAGTCTATCCCTATGAAGAAAAATCCCCCACAACCATTACCATACCTGATGTCTGTCTGTACTAGCATGGGAAGCTGTCTGTGATGTAGTATGATATGCAGATTGCAG
The DNA here is from genome assembly GCA_024291935.2 of Okapia johnstoni. NCBI lineage: Eukaryota > Metazoa > Chordata > Mammalia > Artiodactyla > Giraffidae > Okapia > Okapia johnstoni. The sequence continues at coordinate 6,832,661 of CM044325.1, read as the reverse complement.
GACATATATAATGGCATGCGCATTATTTTTACTTCTTTTTATTCTTGACCCATTCAAAGAAAGTTTTTTTAATACATAAATTCTATAGCATACGTTGTAAGTTTTACATTCTATTCCCTTGATTAGAAATTTTTTTTCCTACCTAGTGAACTCTTATTTATTCTTTCAGAATGTAACTGAACCATAATCTGTGAAGCTCTGCCAGTTTCCCCAGACATAACTAGTCCCTCTCCTAAGTGTTGGTGCCCTCTGTCCTTAACCCTACTGTCTCACTCATAACACTGTCTGGTAAGGATTTATTTATATAAATACCTGTTCTCCTACTCCATCGTGAGCTCCCATCACCCAGCCCTGATCCAAGGAACTAACGTGCCCTCTACTGAATGGAAGAATGCCTGTTTTATTACTTTGTTTCACTTCAGACCGTGAGTTGATATGCATAAAGCGTTTTGAGAGCTCTTTTATTTCTTGTTTTTGATAAAGTAACACCAAATGTATTTTGTGATTCCACTTCTTTAACTTTTATCCATATGATTATTAAGATTTGCTTTAAAAAACAGCTTTATTGAGGGATAATTTATACACTTTACGATTCATTCACTTTACGTCTATAGTTGAATGGTTTTTAGCAAACTTAACACAGTCCTACAGTCGTCACGACACTCTAATTTTAGAGCAGTTCTTTTACCCTAAGAAGCTCCCAGTTGAGGCACTTGACAATATTGCTGGAACTGTCCAGAAACTTCTGTGTAGTGAGTTGAACTGGATGACCTCAAAATGTGTTACCGTTTTGTGCTCTCAGCTGTCGAGCACAGCAAGCTTAAGGGGGGCCTGGGTACTTAGTGGTGCTGTGTCCTGAAAGAAGAGTATGCGCTGGCAGCAAGGGACAGTTTCCTTTCAGGGCCTGCTCTGTGCTGGCTGTCTGTGCTAGGTTTGTTATATATATCGCCTTATATGAGATTGCAGTCCCTTGGACTGCAAGGAGATCCAGCCAGTCCATCCTAAAGGAAATCAGCCATGAATATTCACTGGAAGAACTGATGTTGAAGCTGAAACTCCAATACTTTGGCCACCTGATGCAAAGAACTGACTCCTTGTAAAAGACCCTGATGCTAGGAAAGATTGAAGGCAGGAGAAGGGGACGACAGAGGATGAAATGGTTGGGTGGCATCACTGACTCGATGGACATTAGTTTGAGCAAGCTTCGGGAGTTGGTGATGGACAGGGAAGCCTGGTGTGCTGCAGTCCATGGGGTCGCAAAGAGTCAGACACGACTGAGCGACTGAACTGAACTATATGAGATTACGGCATTACAGAAGGAGGAAGATTGGAGATGCTTCAGGCCAAACTCTTTTCTTACAGTGTCTCCTTTTTTTTAACCTGGAAGATTTGGCCACATCAGATACTTCTGTTGAAACGATCCCCCCAGGCTTTGAAGACACCACTTTGTCTGTTTAGAAGTTGGCAGTGTGTTCTCCTATTATGACACAATGTCGGTTCAGATTCACATCCTTCCTGGAAAAGTGCATGAGGCAGCTCCAAAGTTGACCTCTGAGTTGAGAGTTCTGCAGAGCAGGTTCTATGTTGGTGAAGTCTGGATGCGTTTTCTTTCTTTGAAGTGTTTCTAGGAAAATAATGCTGTCTTTGTCAGAATGCTATTTTAATTAAGATATAATGTTATTCAAGATAGGAAGCTTGAGATTCCTGTGCCTGGCATGCATGCAAACTTCTCTGTAAGAAAACAGCATTTGCTTCTTTGAGAACTGATGGTGTGCAGGAGTCCAGAGTTCATGTTCCGACTTAGGCGCTTAACTGTGATGTGGCCTTGACTAAACCAATGGATGTCTTAACTTTTCTTAGTTAATAATATCTTAAAACAGAGTTTAGAAGTATTAATAGTTTCTCTCATCATAGTATGTATATTTAGGCAACAGTCATGAAGTCTTTTAAAAATGAGGGTGTCCATGGAATTCCTTGATAGTCCAACGGTTAGGATTCTGTGCTTCCACAGCAGAGGGCCAAGGTTCAAGCCCTGGTCGGGGAACTAAGATCCTGCATATTGCTTGGCTCAGCCAATAAAAAAAATGCTGGTGCCCCTTTTTTCATTGTTGTTTATGTAAGATGACAGATAATATCAACTTTCTTTAAGGATGCATTTTACTCACAATTAGCTTGAGCAAGAGGAGAAATATGTGTGAAGATAGACTTAATATTTGCCTACATGTCACTCTATGGCATTCTCCTAAAGGTTTTTTGATAGGAAAAAATTATTTGATCTGTTAGGATTAGAAAGCTTAAGTAAGTTTGATAGGCAGGATATTTCTTGTAACATATGTCGTTTACTGAGAATGTAATTTGGGAGACATGGATTTCACCATAAGTCCTTACTTATTTGAAGATCTCCATGCCAGTATTACATTTCGGGCAAGACTAATTTTAGCCAGGTTCACTGAAATGTTTCCAGTGTTATCTCCAGTAATTTCCTCTGCTTCTTTTTTATGCACTCTTGGAAAAGTTCAGTCAGGGCCACTCTTGCCTTAGTGATGGCCCGCACTCTGTGGAGTGTGTTTCCCCCAAGGTCGCTCTTGCCTTCGCATGGCCCTGTCTGTGGAGTGTGTTGCTCTGTAAATAAAGCCATCTCTTATCTACCAAAAAAAAAACCAAAAAAAAAGTTCATTCAGGTTTTTCCATAAGAAGGTATGGCAAAACCCAATTGAAATTTTTGGCCAACCCAATATATATATGAGGTCTATAAAATAAACTGCTGTCTGTAGACACGGCAGAGCAGCTCAGTGATTGCCTCCTTGTTTGTGTGGGCAGGTTCTCTCCACTCTCGGTGGCCTGCATCCTCAGTCACCATGGATGTTTTGTTTTTCTCTTTCACAGATGACACGGCTGGTCCTGCCTGGCATGGTAGAAAGGTGAGTCATAAGCTCACACACAAACACTCAAGCTCATGATTATTTATAGGGAGAATCCTTTCTTTGAAAATTTCATTAAAGTGACTAATGAACCTCTCCTCCATGTCTTGGTGACAGAGTACTGTGCCAGGCGAGTCACACGGTGGGGCATGAGTCATCCAGTGGCGGAGGCCTTTTCCCCTCGATTCCTTTTTTATTTCCCTCACCAGGGTGGTGGTGGTTCCTTTACATCAGGATTAAAAAGCCTGCCTGAGTCACCATCACTAACTCAATTGCCTGCTCTTCTGAGGGGGCGGATAGAGTTCCTGGGATATTCCCGGGAATGCCTTCTTAAAGCGGTATGCTGTCAGAGCCCAGCTCAGTGGAGTTTCATGAAGCGAGACTCTCCCCGCCGTCCCCCCGCCACCCCGCCTATCCTCTGGTTTTCCTGTTATGGGAGAAAGGATGTATGAGGAACTTAGACATGTTATAAAGTGATCTTAAGGGGTCAGCCTCCCCAACCCCCACCCTTGGAGAAAAAAGGCTATGTCCTCCAGCTCCAGTTGTATTTGTATTGGGTTCCACTAGGATTTGCTAGATGTCTTCATTTCTCTTGAGAAATGTGTTGCTAAGTCCTTATGTTAGGAATAGCAGGAAGTATAAGATGGGAATTAAATTCTGTTCCTCCCTTGGAGAAGTCTGAGTGATGGCTAAGCTTTCAAAGAAAGCCTGTTGCAAAGGGATAGACTTGCTTGGTCATTTGCTAAATGTAGGGTTTCACAGTCATCCTTGCTGTGCAAAATGGCTTTGAGTTTTGGAGAGATACAGAGGAATCATAGATTTGCAGAGAGCCAGGGACCCTACTTCTGTGAAGGAATCTCCATGTAAGGGTTTACAGCTTATGTTTATCGATTACGTATTCTTTGCCAGGTGTCGGACTGAGAATCCGATAAGTGTTTGCTTGTATAACTTTGATAGCCTTCCACCATTGTACAGATGAGGAAACTGAAATTCGGAATCCGTTTTGGTTGGTAGCTACTTTTTAGTAAGGCTCTTTGTGATTGCATTTTATGTGTGATTTTGTATCTCTTAATTGCTTTATTTTAGTAAAATTTCCCTTTAAAACCTTTTACCTACTTACTGATGGTTGAGCCTGCCCCTGATGGTCAGACATGGAATTGATGGTGGTCAAACCAGACCAGAATCCTGAAAGGTTATAGAGAGTGAGGGCAGACAGAGTAGAACTCAAGATGGATGAAATTTGAGTCATCAGCTTAATTCTAGTTTGGATATCTACAAGTGACACAGTATAAATTCAGGATAGTATTCTACCCGTTAAGAAAGAAATAGTTACATTCCACAGAGGAATTTTTAAGTATGTTGTTAAAAAACCGTATCCAAAGAGATACTGGTTATGACGAATCAGACCAAGAATCATGGAATTTCAGTACTTGAATTGAAACCAATCCCCCCAATTTGACATAAAAAGTGAGGTCCAAAGAACTCGAGTGCCATGAGGCTACATAATTAGTTAATAACTTGATACAAAGTGCTCACATGTCTCTCTGTAGACCTAGGAGCCACCATCGCAGTTGTAGCTGAAGCCTTAGATAAAGACAAAGAATGCAAAGGAAAGGGTCCGCCCATTTCACTGAGTAAAGTTTATCATATGGGAGATGAATTGAATCCTTGTCTTTAAGAAATCAAATTGACTTTACACTGAGGTTGTGAAACAATCTGGTGGAAAGTTATCATGGGTTGTGGATTGAAACTGATGTCATGGGGGTGATTGTGACACCTGCTAAGAACTAGTCAGAAATGTAAGGGGGTTTTATGAATTGGTACTTTTGGGATAGGAGAAGGAACAGGTCTGTCTGTTTGAATTAAAGGAATTACTTGTTGTATTAGTCAAGGCAGGCTAACTGCTATAACAGACCACCCCAGAATCTCAATGACTGAAAATTCTAAAGGGTGATCCTCCCCTCATATCACAGTCTGGTGTGGATCAGTGGTCAGGACTCTGCTCTGCACAGTCAATCCAGGGATCTCAGGCTCCTTCCATCTGGAGTTGAGGGGAGCCTACTCTTCCCTTGGGTATCTCTGGTGGTTCAGACGGTAAAGAATCTGCCTGCAATGCGGGAGACCAAGGTTTGATCCCTGGTTGGGAAGATCCCCTGGAGAAGGGCATGGCAGTCCACTCCAGTACTCTTGCCCAGAGAATCCCATGAACAGAGGAGCCTAGCAGGCTGCAGTCCATGGGGTCACATGAGTGACTAAGCACGGCATGGTACTCTTTCCATAGGCCTTGCAGTTCTCAGCAGAAATATCAGCACCCAGCCAGCAAATGAGGGAAGACAGAGGAAGGATGATTTTATGGAGGATTTCATGGGTCAGGCCTGCAAGTGGTGTCCCCGACTTCTGCACTCATTCCATGGTCTAGAACTCAGTCACAGGCTACAGCTAACTGCAGGGGAGACCAGAAGCATTGTCAGCTGTGTGCCCAAAAGGGAAGAAAGACTCCAAGTTCACAGATCATCTCAAAGCATTCTTACTTACACATTATAAGTGATTTGATCATAGCCTGCCCTGTGAGCCATCCCCAAATGATCTGTTTCCTGTAGTTGGTTGCCATAGGTTTCGTATCTCCATTGAGGAAAAGCAGAGTTCTTTGTTGTGGTGGGTTTTTTTTTTTTTTTTTCCTTTCACTGATTCTACTTCTGATGTATGTGGCTTTCTACACTCTCTCGAACTATAGCCTAGGGCCAACTGACTCTCACTAAACAAGTCTCTATAATCAAACTAAGGTGGTATTATTACCATAGAAGTACAAATACATAATTATGTTATGGAGGAAACTTGCTCTTTCCACTTCCCTGGAATTATAAACATTGTGTACAGCTGGAGCCAGGAAGTGGTTGCCATAACAACCATGGAAAAGCTAAAAATAGCCCCTTTCATACTGTATTACTTAAGGTGGAATTATGACATGTTATGGTGTTTTAGGGCAGGCAGTTCTCTTTCATGTGAGAAATGTTTGCAAACTTTCTTCAACAAAGCAATATTTGTATAATATATTTGGATCGCTGGTTCTAATTATATACTTGACCCCCGTGATCCAGGATTCTTTTCTGACATGGAACTCTGTTTTGATGTTTCTCAGTCTTTTTGAGAACCTGTTAGAGAACAGTCTGTACCAATATTCAGTGTTATGTTTAAGCTTTAAAAAAAAAAAAAAAGTAATGACTCTCCAAGAGCAGACTGAAGTGCTCCCTGATAAGAAGTGAAAATATGAAGAGCTGGGAGGTAGTCTTTTTTGCACAACCCTCCTTTTTCTGCCGTCACTCTCTGTATCCTGTAAGCTGTCCACATTAGGATCAACCCTGTGTTGCAGTGCTTCATAGCAATGTTTAAGCCTCCCTCTGTCTCCCTCCTCACCTGCGGTGTGGAGCAATGATGAGAGTCCCAAGGAAGGCGGAAATCAGGGAGGTATTTCATGGGAGACCTGTCACTCCCTCCATGACAGTACTGTTTAAGAGCTGTGCACAAGGGTACTACAGCTGTCTGTACAATAGTGGGGCATGTGTGGAAGAAAAGAGGCTTGGTAATTCTTTCATCCAAGTGATCATTAAGGAGAGTTTTCTAATTGGGGATTTCACCGAACTTAGGAAATTCTAGAAAGCATAACGATAGAAGGCTATAAATGCGAGGACCTGAATTTCATAGGGCTACACGTATTTAATGTCTGGCTTGTGGGAGGGCTAGTTATTGAAGAGAATATTTTTAGATGAAAAAGTGCTTCCTTATCAGCACTGGTGTTTTCTGCTTTGTCTTTGCAGTATTTTAATTCTAGTAGATCCTCAATAACTGACGCCACTGAGACACCGTTGTGTGGCTGTTAGCAAGTAAGCAGCATGATGAATTAAGAAGGTTGTATCACAGAAAATATTACTGGACTTGTTTATTTGGATATTTGTCATAACAAACTGGAAATGTTCAGAAATATGAGCATCGGGAGTCTTCATTATGGAACTTCAGCAAATATTCTTAATGTACCTTCCAATCTTAGAATTATTCCCCAGGTCCCTGGAAAATGAGAGATTAGCCAGGGTTTGGTTTTATGTTTGTTTCTGTGTGCAATTAAGTGCAACCCATTTTGTCCTTCTGCTTGATATAACAGAGTTGTCGTGAGTCTGGCTCTGCCATGGAAACTAGTTTGACGTCACTAATTCTGCTTAGATGGGGGATTAGCACTAGATAGAGTAGTTGATTTTAGAGGCTGGTCCTTTGTGTCTCTTGGTCCCAAATGTTCATCCCCATCTCTACGTAAAGGATAGATACTGTATACAGTGCAGAGAGTAAGACAGCGCTGCAAAGGTGTAATTTGTGATCCAGACAAAACTAAGTTGAATATCATTATCCTTGGAGAGAAAGAGAGACTTGTGTGTGGGAGGGTTTTTGCAAGACAAACAAATACGAGTGCTGCTTTGCAGCACAGTGTTTTTGTGGAAAGGGTGTTTTTTTTCTCTGCTGTCATTTTGGCCCAGTGATAAATGCTGTCCGTTTTGTGTTTACTTAAATCTAGTGCATTCTCTCTTTATACATTTTAGTGCATTTTAGAGCACTAATATTGTGTTTTGAATAAAGTATCTTCCAATTCTGACTTTTCACTTAAGTCAAACTAACTCTACCCCCCTGGAAATTTTTAAATTAGGGTAGAATATTTGAGAAACAAAAATCTCACTTGCCTCAAGGAGTAAACAATTCAAAGCACATGCTTCCATAATTGTGGCAGACCATATTTGACTGTTGGTCTGTATTAATTTTGCAAGCAAGAACAAGGTTTTTGTTATCTTGCAATGAATTTTCCTGTATTGAAATCATTGCTTTGGTGAGTGGCATTTTAGGAATCCGTTTTGGTGAGGTCAAGATTTCCTTTTTAAAGATAGTTGTTTTTTTTTTTAATATTTATTTATTTGGTTGCATTGGGTCTTAGTTGCAGCACACAGAATCTTCAGTCTTCATGGAAGCATGTGGGATCTTTAGTTGCAGCATGTGGGATCTAGTTCCCTGACCAGGAATTGAACCCCAGGCTCCCTGCATTGGGAGCTCAGAGTCTTAACCACTGGACCACGGGGAAGTCCCTAAAAATGTTTTTAATAGCATTTAAACTTTAACTTTTGGAAGACTTGTAAACTGTATTTCATTTGTGAGAAAGGAAGGAAACAGAATATAAGATTTTTGTCCAAGGGCATATGCAGCCCTTTTAGCCAAACTGAGTATTATCTAGCCCAGAATACCTCTGATTAAACCAGCAGTGATAGGCTACAGTGAAAAACATCATCTTCTACAACTACTTCAGAATGGCTTTTCTTCACTTGCTGTGATGAGTGAGAATACAGCAGTTCCTGGTTATATGAGAAAATGTTAAAATAAAACACCACCTAAACTTACATGGATGCTTGGGGCTCAGGACAGGGTGCAAGGATTTGGGCTTATTCTCAGAAAGCAGATTGTATTGCAGGAGATAGCTTCAACTTGATTGGGATCTGCTTTTAGCTTAAAGGTAACACATTCCAATAAATTATAAATATATTTCACTCTCTTTATATATAGATTTATTGAGATATATTTCACATGTCCTAAAATCCACTTGTTTAAAGTGTACAATTTGGTGGTTTCTAGTGTATTTACAGAGTGTATCATCACCACAATCTAATTTCAGAACATTTTTAACACCCTAAAAAGATAAAGATATTTTAAACATCATAAATTAATACTGTATTAAAAGTCTCAGTAACAAAGGTGGTTTTTAACCCCTTTTGATCAAAGGGATTTCTCTCAAATGTAGATAAAGTGAAATTACTAGATAACTAATTGCTAATTCACCTGTTTTTATCTTAGAATAATTGGGTTCTAAGTCCTGATAGACATTCTTACTCTTAAAATTTAAAAAGAAAAGCCTTTTCTGTCTGTGCGAGAGACACAGGCAAAAACTACAAGAATGGTATAATTACTATGTTGACTAAATATTTCAAACTTTCTTCAGAAAATTTGAGATTTGATTTCTATGTCCAACCTGTTAATTGATTCACCACTTAGGAAAGTGTATATTACTGATAAAAACTTCAGTTCAAAACCAGAAGCAAAAAAACAACTCATTTGCAGTGACTCATTAAGTGGAGGGTCCAGACTTCCATTTGATGGTTTGAAGTGGCATCTTGCCTAGAGGCTGGCAGATGGACTGAGGGACCTTTGGGGATTATTTCTTCTCAGATTTATGTCTAAAATAACTTAGAAGCCATTCGATCTTGTTTCTTTTATTAAGGGCCTATATAGTCCTTTAAAAAAAAAAAAAGGCCTTGGGAAGTAAATTCAGACCAAGAATAATGAGAAACTAAGAGCTTCCCTGATAGCTCAGTTGGTAAAGAATCCTTCTGCAATGCAGGAGACCCCGGTTCTATTCCTGGGTAGGGAAGATCCCCGAGACAAGGGATGGGCTACCCACTCCAGTATTCTGGGGCTTCCCTTGTGGCTCAGCTGGTAAAGAATCCACCCGCAATGAGGGAGACCTGGGTTCGATCCCTGCATTGCGAAGATGCCCTGGAGAAGGAAAACGCTACCCACTCCAGTATTCTGGCCTGAAGAGTTCCATGGATGATACAGTCCATGGCGTCGCAAAGAGTTGGACATGACTGAGCAACTTTCACTTTCAAGTTGAAAGAAAGGCTTCTGAGGTAGCGCAGTGGTAAAGAATCCATCTGCCAGCTCAAGAGATGCAAGAGACTCAGGTTTGATCCCTGGGTAGGGAAGATCCCCTGTGAAGGAAATGGCGACCCACTCCAGTATCCTTGCCTGGAGAATCCCGTGTATAGAGGAGCCTGGCGGGTTACAGTCCATGGGGTCACAAAGAGGGACACAGCTGAGCAACTGAGCATGAAAGATGAAGGAAAGGAACCTGGTCTAGAGGGCAGGGGACAGGTAGGGTCAGGTTGAAGTAGCTGAATAAGTGGACCAACTCCCCTGAGGAGAATGGATTTGAGGACCAAAAGTTGGTTGTTAATTCTGTCTAAAATTCCTAAAACCCTAATTTCACACTTTACCCAAGCCATTTACAACTGCTAACAACATGTGTATTTACAGCATTGCTTTTCTCAAACTGATTTTTACTTATCTGTAGAACGAGTCATTCCTGGTAACTTTCTGACTCTGAAATCTCATTGGTTTCTAAAAGTTACAGTAGAAATTGAGCTTTGCCTTTTGGCAAAAGCATATGATTTGGTGAACTGTGGAGTAGCATGACTTTAGAGTCAGCTCTTCATTTAGCATCTGAATGCCTACCACCTGGGGAAGGTCAGAAGGGGAGGCATAACCATGCATTCATGTAAGTACCTGTTACATGCTCGCCACAGGCAGACGATTTTGTGGAAAAGTATAAGTTAAGACCTATGATGTCCAGAAGCTGATGGGTTTTATGAGGGCTAAAAATGTTGATAATCATAGAATGATTAAATGCTGCAGCATGATAGTATGTGATAATGTGCCAAATTAAAAGCATACCAGGAGTATGAGAGTGTTTTTAAGAGTGATAATTCTTGGTGCTATGGCCAGAGAAGACCTCAGAGGATAGAACTCAACTCGAGAAGACTGAAGATCTGATCTGGTCATGCCCCAGATTACTAAAACTGAGAAGTGAGCTAACTGCAAAGAGCAGCTATTTTTAGTTGATTGAGTTATGCCTTATTCACTGACCAAGCATAGCACATGCTGATGAAAGGCAAGGAGAGAGGTGGGTTAGAAAAACAACCAGGTTATTCTATTTAAAATAATTTTATATATCTCAATCTGTAACTTAGAATTGTATATTTGATTTCACTCTGTCTACTTGCACCTTCTTTTTTTAGATCTAAAGGGGCAATTCTGAACATCTCCTCTGCCAGTGGCTTGTACCCAGTCCCATTGATGACCATCTACTCTGCAACCAAGGTGAACAATTTCTTAGTAAATGGTGTCAGAAGAAGAATAAAGAATAGTTTTCAGTCTGAGAAATAAGCGAGGGACTTTCTTGAAGTTCTATCTTCAGCCATTTTCAAATGGACTGAGAAGAAAAGGAAAATAGCCAACCCTAGTCTCAGAAGAGCAGGAGCTGGAGGTAGACTGATTGGTATCAACTTTACAACCGAACCGAGACACCAAGATCTCAGATCCACAGATGCTTTTTTTTTTCCTCACAGTTCACTGGTTTTACAATTGGTGTTTGTGCTTTCCAGTAGAGAGCTAGTCTGGGCCAGTTAGCTCAGCTGATCAGAGCATGGTGTTAATGAGTCTAAGACTGGGGATTTGGCTCATGAATGACTCAGCATACAGCTTAAGTGCCAAGTCCGCAGAACTGACTAGCAGGATTGCAGCTAGTCAGCACGTAGGTAAACACAGTAGACACAAGATAGATGGGGAAACTGTGAATGTTTGGCAACATTATTCAAAATTCATAGATACTTCCTGCCCCTTCTGGAGTGAGACAAGAATTTCCAGAGCTCTCTGTAAGATTCCGTAATTGTATACCACATCACCATTCACCTCTTCACACTACTGCCAGGACAGTGATTTAGAATGTATTTTATGCTGCCTGCAGGTCAATAGCATTGTTCTCAAATACATTGTTGAAGCATAGGATACATCTCTGAAGTAAAGGTGACCATTGGGACGCTGCTTTTAGGGGAAAATGAACAAAATAACATGCACAGTAAGAACTTGCATTGTGCAGGGGGGAAAAGAGCAAAATACCTGCCCTCTTTTCCCTTGCCTTTTGGCCCCTGGAAAAACTGAAAAGTACTGTATTTTGAAAAAGCTTGGCCCCGCCGTCCCCAGCCTGCGGTCTACCCGCCTTCTCTGTCTCTGAAACACGCAGTAGGCATATTTAAAATCAACACCATGTTTCTTGAAGTGGTTGGTGAACTTCTTGCCTGTTCTGCTCCACAGACACAAGACTATTAATATTATTAACAGGGACTCTAGTAGAGTCATCACTGATACATTTCAAGCCTGAGGTTGAGTCCACATTTGAAAAAAGGGTATATTTTACAAATAGATTTAGAGTTGTTCTGTTGGAAGAAGATGGGCTGTCACGTTCATCTCTACACTTCTTGGATCTTGTCGTCCCAAAGGATGAAGAGAATGCTTGCTCTTTTCTTCTCTTTACTGACAACAAAATCCCCGTAGAACAGACTTGAACAGAATTCATCCTGTGTTTCTGTTCCAATGGCAAGTGGGGAAGAGGACCGTACCCTTTGTTATATAATAAGAGGTTTTTTTTCTTGGAAAGTAATTTTCTGAAAACAGAAAAGATAAGAAGAGCCTTTTCCAGTTCAGTCAGAATTTGATTTAGATATTATATTTGGTGAAAGAATACTCAATTGAGTGGCAGAAAAAGAAAACGTGAGGCTTTGAGGGATTTTTTTTAAGGTATCTTCTTCATTTGAAGTGAAAGGAATGATTAGAAACTATAGTGTTAAATGGTTAGTTGATTATTTTTGTTTCCATGGCTACAGATCAGGCCAATTGATATAATGTGTGTGTTCTCACTCCCACCCCCTCCCAGGCTTTTGTAGATTTCTTCTCTCAATGCCTCCATGAGGAATATAAGAGCAAGGGCGTCTTTGTGCAGGTGAGTAGAGTTCGTTTCAGTCAAATATCCCTGTTTTTGTGTGGTTTCCACAGCAACTGTTGCTGTCTTGGCAACGAAAGAAAATCACATTCCTAAGTGAATGTGACGTTAGCACACCATTAAAGACATGGTTTCTTTTGCTTTATGCCCTTAAGTCTAGATTTTAAACAGTTAATTCTCTAGAATTTTAAAGCATTGACCCCTAAAGTAGAACTATGCAGCATAAACAATTGGTGCATAGTAATTGTAAGTGCTTATGATTTTATGTTGAAAGAATTAGACCATCAGTATCTCTTAGCTGCCAAGTATGCAAGGAAGCTGCCAAGTATGCAAGGAGTGCCACTGTTTATTAATGATGGGAGAGGAAAGTGCCGAATAAAGCTAACTTTTACTAAAGTGAGGATGACTGCATTTACCAGGTTGATATAGGTATGGTAGTGATTTTTTACTTTTTTTTAAATTGTGGTAAAATGTACACCAAAAACACCATTTCTGTCACTTTTAAGTATTCAGTTCAGTGCCATTAAGTACATTCACATTGTCTACAACCATCACTACCTTCCATCTCCAGGATTTTTTGCAGTTTTTCAAAACTGAAAGTCTGTATCCTTTAAACAGTCATTTTCCATTTATCCTCCCCCAGCCTCTGACACCACCATTCTACTTCTTGTCTCTGAATCTGACTACACCAGGTACTTCATAGGAGTGACTGGCTTATTTCACTTAACATAATGTCTTCAGGGTTCATCCGTGTTATAGCATGTGTCAGAATTTCCTTTTTAAGGCTTAATGTAATTCTGTTACTGGTATTTGTCACATATGTTTATCCATTCATCTGTCGAAGGACATGGGTTGCTTCATCTTGGCTGCTGTGAATAATGCTGCTTTGAATGCGGGTTTACACCCATCTTTTTGAGACCCTGCTTTCAGTTCTTTTGGATATGTACTCAGATGGAAATGCTGGATCATGTGATAATTCTTTTTTGTAAGAATCACCTTCCTGTTTTCCACAGTGTAATAGCTGCCCTGTTTTATATTCCTACCAGCAATGCGTAAGGGTTCCCGCTTCTCCACATCCTCACCAGTGTTTGGCATTTTCTTTTCATTTGCTTTTAATAATAGCCATCGTCACGAGTGCTTCCCAGGTGGCACAGTGGTAAGGGATCTGCCTGCCAATGCAGGAGACACAAGAGACGTGTGTTTGATCACTGGGTCCGGAAGACCCTCTGGTGGAGGAAATGGCAACGTGCTCCAGTACTATTGCTTGGAGAATTCCATGGACAGAGGAGCCTGGCAGGCTATAGTCCATGGGGTCGCAGATTCAGACATGACTGAGTGACTGATCTGAGCAGATGCTTATGCGTATGGAGTGGTATCACGTTGTGGTTTTGATTTTGATTTGCATTTCCTTAAGGATTAATGATGTTGAGCATCTCTTCAAGTGTGTGCTGGCCATCTTCCTTGGAGAAGTATCCAGGTTCTCCACCCATTTTTTTCATTGGGTTGTTTGCTTTTTTATTTTTGAATTGTAGGAGTTCTAAATATATTCTGGACATTAACCCTTTATTAGATATATGAGTTACAAACATTTTCTCCCAGTCTGTGGGTTACCTTTTCACTCTATGGGGAGTCTCCTTTGATGCTCAAAAGTTTAGTTTAGTTTTCGTTGCTGTCACCTGTGCTTTTGGTGTCATGGTCAAGAAGCCATTGCCAAATCAAATGTCATGAGGCTTTCCCCTAGGTTTTTTTTAAAAAAAATTAAGTATAGTTGATTTTCCCCTTTGTGTTTTCCTCTAAGAGTTTTGCAGTTTTAGCTCTAATAATTAGGCCTTTGATCCATTTTGACTTAATTTTTAGAGAGACCTTTGATTTTATTATGTAGCTAACAGATACAATGCTGTGAAAACACAATACAAAACCAATCCAGTGAAGGGGCTTTTACAGGTATCAGTCTCAAATTAACTATTGCTCAACACAAAGAAATGATGGCTCACAGTATTTTCATGGTTAGGCACATTTTTATCAATGTCTTGGGAGAGATTGCACTTCTTATATCTTTCCTGCTCCTGCCTATGACCTGAGCCCACCTCTTCACACATCCAGTGTTCATTGTGGCTTTCCATTCTGTGAGCCTAAGATTTTCCTTTTTGCACCCTGAAGCCCCAGATTATCAATCATAATACAAATAGCTAATGTTAGAGGGAATACTTTTCAGACACTGTTCTAGGCACTTCATACGTCTCTATGTGTTTCACGGCATCTCCTAACGATCTTAGTGTTAGTCGCTCAGTCATGTCTGACTCTTTGCAACCCCACGGACTGGAGCCCACCAGGCTCCTCTGTCCATGGAATTCTCCAGGCAAGAGTACTGGAGTGTGTTGCCATGCCCTCCTCCATGGGGTCTTCCTCACCCAGGGATCGAACCCACATCTCTTATGTCTCCTGCATTGCAAGAAGGTTCTTTACCACTAGCACTACCTGGGAACCCCACTGAACATTTATTGGATCCATCTGGTCAGGCAGATGCAAACTGGATGGACTGACCTGGAGGCAGGGTGACCAGAAGCTGCCAAGTGTTTCATTGACAAAAGGGAGTCTTAGGCCTTGGGAGCGCAGACGAGCAATTTCTAAAATTCCGTGAACAGACAAGACTGTTTCTTTCGTTCCAAGGTCTGATTTCCCTCAAAGATCTTTTCTGCATATTCTCTCCCTGTTGATCTGTTGTGGCCAACAGCTACTACAGAAACACATTAGCATTTGTTTCAGAAATATTTTACTTCAATAAACTTTTCTTTTTCCTAAAGATGAATTATCAATGATGTGATTTCATTGATCCCTGTGTTCCCTCATGGGAATTCACTCAAAGTTTAGACTTAAAGTGAGCTTGGTGAAAAACCAAAAACCGCAATGTTTGTGAGGAAAAGTAGTCATTTCTGCATGAACACATCGGAATGCTGAAGTAGAAGAGACTCTCATGTTAACTCTGATCAAAGGGAAAAGAAGAAAAAAAAAATCCGGTCTAAATGCAGCTCCATTACAGAGTATTGGTTTTTCTCTGGTGGTGTTTGGTCTGCACAGTCTTTTGGGTGAGGAGTATTTATCAGCTGGGTTCCCTTGCACTCCTTCCCACATACCGTTTCCTGGGTGAACTGATTCAAAACAAGCGAGATGTTTACCCTTCCTTCAGAGTCCTCCGGTGGATTCAGATCCCCTGAGGCCATCGCCTCCGACCGCTCCATCATCCCACCCTGAATTCCAGCCAGAGAGGACCCTGTCGTGTCCGGCACATGCTGTGCCCTCGGCGGCGCCCGTGCCTGGCTCCTCCTCTGCCGGCACGCCCTCACCCCCACGCCTCTGCCAGGCTCCCCTTCACACCTCCTCCCTGCCCCGTTCGCACGGCAGCCCGCGGTCCCTGCCCATCTTTAAGGGCTTCGGCCTCACTTCATCCAGGAAACCTTATCTCAGCTGCTGGGCTCACATGGTTACACCTTCCCTTTTGCTGTCTTCTTTCTTTCTTTTTTTAAAAATGGATTGATTCTGCTGTCCTGGGTCTCCGCTGACGTGCGGGCTTCTCTCTGGCTGTGGTGAGCAGGGGCTGCTCTCTCGCTGCGGAGCACGGGCTCACTAGTTGCGGCCCCCGGGCGCTAGAGCACAGGCTGTATCGTTGCGGTGCACGGGCTTAGTTGCTCTGCGGCACGTAGGACCTTCCCGGTACGGGGATGGAACCTGTGTCTCCTGCATTGGCAGGTGGAGTCTTTACCCCTGAGCCACCAGGGAAGCCCTTCTCTTATTTCTTATTACATATCTGTGTCTGATACTCTCTGGCCCCAGACTCCCCCTTCCCCTCCCAACCAGTGTTTTCTTGGATACACTGCATCCAGTGTATTTGGGCTTTTTATCCTGTCTCTGTCACTCATGGCACGTGTGGTGCAGGGCACACCAGAGAGCTGCCATCTGCTGGCATCAGGCAGGACCCTGGCTGTGCATGGCTGTGCGTGGTGATACACAGTCTTCTGTTTTTAGGCCTGAGCTTCTGCTGTTGCTCACATAAGCCTCTGGTCTGGAATTTTCAACTTCTCTATCTAGAGGGTTTCCAGGCTAATGCTATGATGTCAAATTTCAGTTTCTTTTAATCTTTGGAAGATAAGTTCTTTCTAGGTCTGTGTCCACGTGAAGATACGACAGATTGCTCTTTGGGGAGAGAGAGAGAGAGAATGTTTTTCAGATTCTGAATTGTTTTATATTAATTCCTTTGTTAGATTTTTTCTTTGCTTTGCTCTCATCTTTCCTTCAACTTCTTCCCTATAATTTTGTAAGAGCATTTAACATTTCCTTCATGAATTTGCCAGTAGATAAGCATTTCCCGGAAACACAAACAGTAGCGACAACAAGTGATAAGAAACATCTTAGAGGTGCATTTTGACTCTGTTGATGTTAGAATAGAGGCTAAGAAATACATTGTTGTAAATCTCATTGAAAGTTGCTCTGTCAGTAAGAACAATCTGTTCTCATTATTACCCTATAACTAAATCCCAGTCAAAATTATACTTAACTCTTTCAGAGGGCAAAGTCATAAGTGATCTGACAGGCTAGTTGGTGGGCCCCAGTACCAGGCTCCATCTTTTAATGCCAAGCAAGTAAGAAATAGCTGAGACTAAGATGACATCCTTAAACTATGCTTCTTGAACTTTTATTCTGTAAAACTTTCACAGGCCTTCTTGGGTGTGTGTGTTTTTAATTTGGAAATAATTTCAAATCTGTAGAAAGCTTGTACGAGTAGTACAAAGAACATCCCAGTATTCTTTATGCAGATTCACTTATGGTGAATATTTTACTCCATTTGTTTTATCACTGGGAGGTGAGCTGCATGTATCATGTATTTTTACCGCCAGATCCTTCAGTTTATTTTCAAAGCATAAGGATACTCTTATAACTAATCACAGTACAGTTACCAACTTTACAGTTAACTTTGATGTAGTATGTTTATCTAACCTAGCATCTGCATTCTAATTTTTGACCTCACAGTATCTCTCTTCTTGGCTGAGCTACATGGCTTACGGGATCTGAACTCCCCGACCAGGAACTGAACCCAGGCCATGGCAGTGAGAGCCCCAAACCCTAACCATTAGGCTGTCAGGGAACTCTCATAATATTCTTTACAGCATTTTTATCCTCCTGTAAATGATTGAGTCTAGGACCAGGTGTCATATGGCTCCTGTCTCTTGAGCCCTTTGTCTGGAATGTGTCCTTGGCCTTTCTTTGTCTTCTATGGCATTGACATTCTTGAAGCGTACAGGACTCCTCTGTCTTTTTCATGGAACATTTCTCACTGGGGGTTTCTCTGATGCTTCCTCATGGTCAGATTCAGGCTATGTTTTCCCGGCAGAATGACATACCTGACGGTGCGTCCTCCTCGGGGCATCACACCCAGAGATGCATGATATCCATCTGCCCCTTCCTGCTGATGCTGACGTCAACCCTTCAGTCAGAGTTCCCTGGTTTCTCTGCTGTAGCATGACGTGTTTTCCCTGCACTAACGAGCAGTCAGTGCGGAGACACACTGAGGACCATGCACATGCCTACCCCCATCAGTTTCTCCTGGATGTAACATCAGCAGTGACTCTTCACAAACCTGCCTTATGAAAAGCTTTTTTTTTTTTTTAATCTTTTGGCCGCACCACCCAGCATGTGGGATCTAGTTCCCCAAGCAAGAATCAAACTCACGTCTCTCTGCAATGGAGGTGTGACGTCTTAACCTTTGGGCCACCAGGGAAGTCCCCATGAAGAGCTTTCTGATGCTAAAGAATTCACGAAGCCCTGCCCAGATATCGAGCCATTTTAAAGCCAGAAGTCTTAGCTCCCTCCATGCAGGCTGTGGTTTCACGCAGACCACGCTGATTTCCAGTGTGCTTAGTGGCGGTAAGGAAAGGATGCTGAGCCTAGAGTCAGCAGACCGGGGTCTAGTTCTGATAACATCCCTCGGTGGTCTAACCCACAGAAAGCTGCCTCATTTCCTTGAGAGTCAGCCTTCCCCTCTAGCCTCTGGGGACACGTGATATTGCATGTATAAATAAAAACACTGGAAAGTCTGCAATGATACAGAAGCGTGAAATAAAGAGGAAAGAAACTTACATTTATTTTGACTATCTATAATGTTTTCACCTCTTTTGTTATCTCATTTGAGATAGATGTTAACCCAATCCCATTTTTACAAACAGGAGGCAAAGAATCAATAGGTGTCATGTAACTTGCCCGAAGTCACCAAGTGCCTGCTCCTGGCTGGCTCTTCAGCCAGGCAGGGAGTAAGCAAGTGAATAAGACACAGTTCTGTCCTCAAGGCACCCACACAGACAGATATTTAAACACACTCCGATGACAAGAGATAGTGAGTCCCAAACCAGAGGTGTATATTGTGTTTCACATTTCTTCAGTCAAGAAATACTGAGAGGGAACTGCTGGGGAGGTGGGGCTGCAGTGGCAAAAGGACAGATGGAGTCCCTGCTGTGGCAGAGTTTATATTTAGTGAGAAGAAGACAGACGGTAAGCAAGCAAACACACACATGAATGAGATGATTTCACATAGTGATCCGTTCTATAAGACTCTAAAGGAGGATGCTGTGTTGGGGGCGTGGGGGAGGTATAGGGAATTTGGGAATTTCCCCATCTGGATTGGCCACGTGAGTTTGAGTAATGCCAAGGTCTGTGCTCTTTCTGCCAGGCCCCCGTGCTTCTCCCTGGGGTGTTATCCTGCACCATAGTTTTCTTGCTTGGAGCTGGAAAGCCAGGTCCCTGGAAATGTTCTCAACAAGGGGATCATTTGCTAACTGAAACCACCCATTAGGTTTAGTTTGAAAGAGAAAGTGTCAGTTGCTCAGTCATGTCTGACTCTTTGCAATCCTATAGACTAGAGCCCACCAGACACCTCTGTCCATGGGATTTCCCAGCCAAGAATACTGGAGTGGGTTGCCATTCCCTTCTTCAGGGGATCTTCCCCACCCAAGGATCAAACCAGGGTCTCCCGCATTGCAGGCGGATTCTTTACCATCTGAGCCACCAGGGAAGCCCAGGTTTAGTGTACCTGACTCTACCAGAGGAAAGGTGAGGATGCAGGTGGAGACCATCCAGACCCAAAGAAGGTAGGTGTAGGTTTCAGCTGGTCTGGCCTAAAAACGAAGGGGGGCTTCTCACACTTAGCACGAGATTACAAAACAATGCTCCGTTTAAATGTGAACTTATCATAATGGAGAAACTCTCGGGGCCCCATTCTCTTAGAGCCCTACCTTCCAGTGCTTCGTTTCTCTTCGGTGATGAGAGTTGGCAGTTTGGTTAATTCTTTAAAAAACGTAGTTTTTAGAATAAATTTAGAAAACAAGTCAGACAAATTGAAGTGAGGGAGCAAACAAGATTCCGGTTTATTTTGTTAATGAAAGAAGATATTCTTTGTGTATATTTTGTTAAAGCATTTTATTGCTTAGCGTAATCAGACAGATCTACGAGGCTTCAATGAGCTAGAAAGCTCAATATGGAGAAATAGGTGTTGGGAATGAAAATGTAAGTCCTCATACGTTCTTCTTGTTAATTGCCAATGACAATAAAAGAAGGCAATGGTGTGTGTCTTTAGTGCAAATGGAGTCTAAATACAGAGAACAATGAAGCAGCAGAAAGATTCTCACAGGAGATAGTTATATCTGGTCAACTGCACCACCTTTGAGAAATGTCTTTAAGAATGATAAAATTAGTCCTGTTGGGATCTTTGGACCCAGACCCCTTCCAGCTAGGTGAATCCTTCTTTTCGTCACTGATAATGGCTTTTTTTCCTTGGCTTTTTTAATGTTGCACCACAAGAACTAAAAACCTAAAGTGTCCTTTAGTGATAGTGTTAGTTGCTCAGTCGTGTCTGACTCTTTGAGACCCCATGGACTGTAGCCCGTGAGGTTCCTCTGTCCATGGAATTCTCCAGGCAAGAATACTGGAGTGGGATGCCATTCCCTTCTCCAGGGGATCTCCCTGACCCAGGGATTGAACCCAGGTCTCCCTCATTGTAGACAGAGTCTTTACCGCCTGAGTCACCAGGGAAGCCCTTCTTCAAACACTTTAAATCTCTATGCATAAAGGACTCAGATATCCTAGTGGTTGTCAGAGTCATTTTTCTATAGCAAATATATATCTTACAGGATATAAAATGTTAGCTAAGTTTTTCTTTTTAAATCCATTCTGAAAAATATAAATATTAGAAAACTTGGAAAATAATTGCTAATACATACCAGAGTTCAAGTCCCACACTCTTTAACTGACAATGTTTTATCTAATCCTCGTAATAATGCAATAAGGAAGATGCTGTATACCCCAAGGAAGAAACTAAAGCTCAATATTTTGTTCAAGATCTCACGACTAGTACGTGGTCGAGTGGAATTTGAATTCCGGTCTGTCGATTTCAGAGCTAATGCTCTGCCCCCTGTATCTAGCTTATTCTTTCTTTTATACCCAAAATTCCATCCATCAGGCAATCTTCCTGACTTTAGTTGATCCTTTAAACACATCCACTACCTGACCACTTCTCATGACCCACCACTGCTGCTAATCTGAGCCACCATGATCTCTTGGCAGGATCTTTTGCAGTATCTTCCTGTGTGGCCTCCCCACTCCCACCCCTGCCAGCCCCCATAGTCTGCTCCTGCAGACTGATCTCTTTAAAGCATAATCCAGGTCATTTTACTCCTCTGCTCAAAATTGTCCTGTGGTTTTTTCATCTCTTTCAGAGTAAAATCATGAGTTCTTATGACCTACCTTGTTCTGATTGCAATCATTTCGCATTACCTCGCCCCCACCCCTGCTATTTCTGTTGCCTCCTTGCAGTTCCTCAAACGCTCCAAGCACACTCATACTTCAGGACCTTTGCACTTGCTATTCTTCCAGTCTAAGGCTCTTTATCCAGGTGTCCTTCTGGCTCGCTCTCTCCCTTCACTGTAGTCTTTGTTTGTATGTGACCGTATCAGAGGGCATTCTTCATCACCTGCAGTAGCAGCCCCCATCACCTCCTTCCTTCACTCAGGTTTATTCCCCTTCTTCCTTTTTTATCATCACCTGCCAATCTTATAGACATTCTTTTACCATCTGTTTGTAGATTCTGTGCACCAGGTTCCCCTTCCCCCAACTAAGATGTAAGCTTAGTAAGGTCAGGGATGCTGTCTTTGTTCATAACTGAATTCCGAGTGCCTAAACCAGTGTTCTAGTAGGTGCTTAGGAAGCACTTGTTGTTGAATACATGCTTTTTTGGGGTGAGATTTCACTGTTTGTCCTTTGGTTCTCTGAATTTTAATGTACAAATTCCACGTATATGGAAGTAGGTCATTTGTAACATTATCAGCCAGCCAGTGTTGATCAAGGATCGTCTTTGTGCAGAGCACAACACTTCAACTCCTTTATTTTGTGCTTAGGTCCTTTGTAGCTAGTGTTACTATGGGGCCTTTGCTCATTGCTGTGGAATCAGGGATCTCTGCACCATCAGAATGATTCCTTTTTCCTAACATTTTCTAGCAAGTCCAAGGATTTGTTTCTACCAATGAGATAATCAAGGGCCCTTTGGTGAAAATGCTCATCTCACGGTCTGCAAGTGAAATAACCCAATCTCAGACAGCAAAGAGTCTGCCTGCAGTGCGGGAGACCCGGGTTCAATCCCTGGGTCAGGAAGATCCCCTGGAGAAGGAAATGGCAACCCACTCCAGTATTCTTGCCTGGAAGATCCCATGAATGGAGGAGCCTGGTGGGCTGCAGTCCATGGGGTTGCAGAGAGTCAGACACGACCGAGCAACTTCACTTTCCTTTCGAAAAGTAGAATCTAGGTATGTGATCATTCAGACTTTCTGGAGGATATCGATCCTGTGATGGAGAATGAGTACACAGACTTAAGGGAAGAGATTCCCTGAAACACCTTCTAGGAGCTGCAGCCTCTGCCTTGAGAACGTGTGCCAGCTTCCCTGGTAAAAGTAATGCTTGTAAAAGGCAGACCAGACCCCATGTTGAGAATTTCGTATTGTACAAACAGACTGGAACCTGGTGTTCTCTGGATCCTTGTTTCCCAAAGCATGGTTGGGCGTTGTTGTAGTCATCTTTAAATTTGAGAAGGCATGTTTAGTACACAGATGACTACATGAAAGATCAGTACAACGTGAAGTTAGAAGGTTTGGTGTCTGATTCTTGAACACTTGCCATGCAGAACTGGGCATACATCTTTCTCCTATTCTGTGACATTAAGTTGTAGTTAAACTTCCAGTTCTGAATCAAGGGCCCCCTAAACTGTTCCCTAAAGACCAGATACCTCAGCAAGCTACTCAGTGGGTGAGAAAAAGGATACCAAATTTATCTCCAGGGATTTTTTTTTTTTAATAGGCTGATGCAAGGATAAAACATAACAGCTTTGCTTTATGGCCTAGTTAATGATTTTCAGTTTGAAGACCAGGGCATGTGCCTGCATCTGTAGCTGTCAAGGGTCAAGCTGTTTCCAGGCTGGCTGTATTTATCACAGCAAATTGTTGAGCTTAAGCAACTTTTAAAATTTGTTGTGTTCAGCCCAGAATACTTCCTATGAAAGTATGGGTATCTTCTTGACCTGTTCACTATAATGTTTCCCTGTGTAGACAGGAAAGACAGGAAACGTGGATTAATGATCATTTATTGGGTTTTTTGTTTAACTGTTTAGATGACATTTTGACCTATAAGATATTTCCTTGTTGTTGTTCAGTCACTGAGTCATGTCCAGCTCTTTGCAACCCGGTGGACTGCAGCACGCCAGGCTTCCCTGTCCTTCATCCTTCACTATCTCCTGGAGTTTACTCAAACTCATGCCCATTGAGCCGGTAATGCCATCCATCCAGCTCATCCTCTGTCATCCCCTTCTCCTCCTGCCTTCAGTCTTTCCCAGCATCAGAGTTTTTTCCAATGAGTCGGCTCTTTTCATCAGATGGCCAAAGTATTGGAGCTTCAGCTTCAGCATCAGTCCTTCCAGTGAATATTCAGGGTTGATTTCCTTTAGGTATTTCCTTATACTGTCCTATGCTTAGTCACTCTGTTATGTCCAACTCCTTGTGACCCCATGGACTGTAGCCCGCCAGGCTCCTCTGTCCATGGAATTCTCCAGGCAAGAATACTGAAGTGGGTTGCCATGCCCTCCTCCAGGGGATCTTCCCAACCCAGGGATTGAACCCAGATCTCCCGCATTGCAGGCAGATTCTTTACCATCTGAGCCACCAGGGAAACTTTTATGTGAATTGAAATACTGCTTTTTAAACGCTAGGTGAGCTATAGCAAAACCTATACGTTTGCTTTTGTTTAGATAGATAATCTTGCTTAAGTGTCAGAATATCTAAAGTTGTGATTTAAAATCTCATATCACGTTGTCACCTTTCTGGTGTCATTAATTTTCTGGACTGCAGCAGTAGAAAGGGACCCCAGTAGTATATTCAGGGCTGTCCCGAGAGAAGGGCTCTGTTGCTGATTCATTCAGTAGATCTTCTTGGCTCCCTTAACACATGCGCGGCAATGGTGGTGGCTAAGCACATAATGGTGAATAAGACCATGCCATCACAGAACTTCCTCTCTGGAAATCAATACTGTTGGTGATTGGACTTAGTTTTCTGTAGTCTTTAGCCTGCCTTCTGCCACTGCTTCGTGCCTTTCCAATGTGTGGACCATAATGAATTGTTGCAGGTCCCTGAGAACATCCTGCTCCCTGTGTCTCCTTCTCTTTGCTCCTGCTGTTCCCATTACCCAAAGTGTTCTTCCCTTATTCGTTTACCTGACAAACTCCCATCTCTGAATCCTTTCCATCCTCTGCTAGGCCATGTGAATGGCTTCGATTTTAAACCTTTGTAGAAATAAATACCCTTCCCAGAGTAGAATTTATACGTGTCTCTTGTCCCCACCTCCAGAGCCAGGACCTCCTCTAGACAAGCTGGAGGTTTAACTGAATGATGAGTTAACATTTGGCACCATCAAGTGGTTCAGCCAGGCAGTGCGACTTAATTTAAGATCAGAACAGTCTGATTTATGCCTCCCCAAGGAGGAGGGAGGCAGGGAAGATTAGAATAGAATAATGTAATTGGAATGTATCATTTAGTAGACCACCTTTATACTGAGAGGCTCGAAACTTCACTCTTGATAGCCTTATGATCTATATATGAGAAAGGTTTTTTTGTTTTTTTTTTAATCTTTCCTTTTTTGTAACCAAGAAACCCAAGGAACAGAGGTGTGACAGTGTTTGCTTGAGGTCCTTCACTATTGAGTCAGAGTACACGTATACATTCTCTCTGCTCTGTTTGCTACTCAGTTTGACGAACTAGCTTTCTTTCCCTACCCATTGTCAGAGCTTCATGAGCTCTGCATTTCACACTGTGTGTTAGCCTGGGATCGCTCTTTGGTTTGTACCATCATATACTGTATCCTTGCAGCAACATGGTGTTAAAAATAAGAACCTATTTGACCAAAAAAAAAAATGCTTTTTAAGTAAAGAATAAGTGTAGAGTAATAATTCCAGTAAGTGTGTGTGTTAATCACTCAGTTGTGTCCGACTCTTTGTGACCCCATGGACTGTGGCCCGCCAGGCTCCTCTGTCCATGGAATTCTCCAGGCAAGAAGACTACAGTGGGTAGCCATTCCCTTCTCCAGGGGGTCTTCCCGATCCAGGGACCAAACCCAGGCCTCTTGCACTGCAAGTGGATCCTTTACTATCTGAACCACTGAGGAAGCCCAATTCCAGTAAACAAACTGTCAAACACCAAAAAGTCACCTAATCAAAGTTGGCCCAGGTATTGAAGTACTTTGGGGAAGTTAGTTTCCTTAGTGTCAGGTTTTTGACTGCAGGGAGTAAGAAAAAGTTGGAGAGTGACAGTAGTTAGGCCCTTGGGTTCATGGTTCTATTAGGTGGGTTGCAGTTTTAGCTCACCTGTTAAGGAGGGTGAGTCATACTTGGGAATGGGAAAAAAGAGCAAAACGAAAGAGAGATATGGGAACTCCCCACTCTTAGCAGGAAGAAAATCTATAGATTGAAGCACATTTCAGTTTTATTTCTGCCTGTAGTAATGAAGTTTTTGATTTTGACCACCATGTGTTGAAATAGATCCACTTCCTTAATAGAAGTTTCATTGTAATTTATACCCTTTCACACATTTCAGATCAAGAGAGTACATTCACTCCTTGGTATACAAGCATGCCCAAGTAGTTTCAAAGTATAGAAGGGACCTCTTGTGTCATGACGCAAGAGTCATTGTAGTAGGGTTTCCTTGTGTTCTGTGTTGAAGCCTATCTAAAATACAGCAAGCATCAGAAAGAATAACTCCCCCTAAATACTGAATAATAATAAATAATTACTTCTTCTGAAAGGTGATGTCCAGGTCTGTCATACCACACTAGTGCTGTCCAGTGTCGGTTAGTTGCCCAGGCTGCTTCCATAATGGTGTCCTGTCTCCCCCACAACAAAGAAAACAGAGACAAAGACAGATGGTGGCCCTAGCTCATCAACAGCAAAGTTTACAAAACTCAGGAGCAGAAAGGAAAGAAACTAGGGGAGAAAAGTGGGTAGCCCGAAGCTGAGAGTGTGAAATGTCCTTTATTTTAGATGGACTGACGCTGATAGAGCAAGCTTAGTGACCGTAAAGTAGGGCGAAAATTAATATTGTCTCTACAGGGGCATAAAATGTCAAAAACTCCTATATGGTGGTTCTATAACCATGTTTAGTCAGAGTAGAAAGCATCCTGTTCCAAATCTCTGCTCTAGATTTGTTTAATGCTGCTTTTTAAAGACTCAAAAAGGTGTGTTTCTGCTATTTTTTCACACTTTCTCTAGTCTCAAACTCTGTTGTATTGATCAATCAGTTCAGTTCAGTCGCTCAGTTGTGTCCAACTCTTTGTGACCCCATGGACTTGCACGTGCACAGTAACGAAGAAATTTTTCTCTTTTTTAGGGAAGGCTTTTTTTTAAGTATTTGTTTTATTTATTTGTTTGTGCTAGGTCTTCGTTGCTGCTCTCGGGCTTTCTCTAGTTGCAGTGAGCAGGGGCTACTCTTCATTGCAGCGTCCAGGCTTCTCGTGGCCATGGCTCCTCTCGGGGAGTACAGGCTCGAGGCGCCTGGACTTCAGTAGTGGCAGCGTGTGGGCTGCTGGTTGCAGCTCCCCGGCTCTGCAGCGCAGGCTCCGTGGTTGGGGTTCATGAGCTTCGTTGCTCTGCAACTTTCTGTGTCCCCTCACTGGCAGGCGTATTCTTACCCACTGCGCCACAGAGCAAGTGGTAGATTTTGTTTCGTTTTGTTTTTAAACTTGCTTTATGCAGTCATTTCTCCTATCAAGGTAGCTTTAGATAGCTGCTTCTCTTTTTCTCCTCTCTCTCAAGACACAAACTTTATACATTTTCAGAATGTTTCTGCTACTAAGGGCAATCAAGTATCACAGTGAATTCTGAGTTTATGGCCTTGCTAACTAATGGCGTGTTTTTCGTGGGGTTCTAGAGTGTCCTGCCCTACTATGTTGCAACCAAACTGGCTAAAATTCGAAGGCCAACTTTGGATAAGCCCTCTGCAGAGGTGTTTGTGAAGTCTGCCATTAAAACCATCGGCGTGCAATCCCGGACCAATGGATACTTCGTCCATTCTCTTATGGTATGTCGATTTTTAAGTCCCGAATTAGTACTTTGGTTTGGGGTTTTCTTTCCCTTTGAGTCACAAAATTAGTATGTGATACATTGGCATATATACATTGTCTAGACTTACTAGCAAGGCCTCTGTGTTTTCCACTGAACATCCAAGAACTCTTAAATCTATCTATAAATAAAACAGTAATATATTAAAACATAAGATCATATGTATCAAATGAATTCAGATTGCAGGCCTTAATTGCGTACCTCTCCATTTCTTCCCCTAGGCCTCAGTAGCCTCAATCCTGCCTTCCTGGTTGTATCTTAAAGTGAGCATGAATGTGAACAAATCCATCCGGGCTCACTATTTGAAAAAAATGAAGAACAACTGAGCACTGGTAACAGCTTTGAGTAACTCAGATGCGCTAGCCTAGGCGTGTTTGCTGCAAGGAACCCACCATTTCCAAATCTTCAGTTGTCATGCTTATTAACAGTTACTGATAAAGCTAAATGTTGTCATAATTAGGAGGAAAGCAGAGGTTGCTTTCAGGAGTTCCTGACATATATTCTGGATGCTACCAGGAGTTATTTTGAAGCTTAACATAAATGCTCATATCAAATGGATATAGAACTAACATTAGCAAGAACTGCTTACTATTAATAGAAGGAACATGATTATAGCAAATCAGTGAATGATAGAGTCAGACATAAGGCTAAACAGTTTCATCTGGTCCAAAATGCCAGTGATGATTATTCTTGTATTTGCTCTGAAATGTGCTTTTAAAAAGTAATGGCAAGCTACCCATTTTGTTTTTTGGTTTTGTTTTTAACTTTTTAAGGGAGTGGGGATTCATTGATACGGGAAGACACACTGCAATCTGCAGAGCACTCTGTAAGGTTTTCTAAAAGTATGTTTGTACATTTATGTAGAACTTTCCTTTTGCAAGGGTAGCTAATGACGTAAAAATATGGAGTTATTTTTGACACATGATGCCCACTAAAATACACTTTCCTCTAATACAGATGTCTTCTTGGTTTAAATGCATGTGGACACTGAATGCTCTGTGGTATGATTTATAAAGGTAAACAGGCCAAAATGTACACTGATGGGCAGCCCTTCCAGTGCCGCTAAAACCCTGACCCAGGAAGGCGGCCTTCTTGGACCCCAGATTCTTTGCTTTTGCACTGAACCGATAATGTTCACATGGGTGACACCAGGCCACTCCCAGGACAATGATGATATTAGGAAAGTGGCGTCACACTTTTAAGTAGGTGCCCTATAGGTACTGATACAATTAGTTTTAATAAAAGATGATATAACCATGATGTTGATTGAAAATATAGTTCTTTGGTGCTTGAAATTAAGGCCATTTTTGCACTGGTTTAATATAAATTAAGACTTTTATCCTGCTACATACCTAACTTGTTTGGGGAACTGGTTAAGAAATTAATTCAGTGTTGTGGAATATGCAAGAAGACAGATCTTTACCTAGGCTGTGGTTCCCAGATTCTGAGTTTTAAGCACCAGCAAATTTGCAAAAAAAACCAAAACAAACATCCATTTTAATTGGCATATTTAAGTGTTTCTAGCTTTTAAACTTGCCAGCCAAGGACATTGAAAAAAAAAAAAAAAAAAAAAACCCAAATCACCATCTGCCATTGGCATCATTATATAAAAATGAAGAAACTTGAGTACCCTTAAAATAGGAAGAACATAATCTCAGAATAAAAGACAGTCCTTTAAATTGAATAAATTTAGCTTTACAGAAAACACTTTGCCTTTCTCTCTCTCATTTTTTTTTGTAGAAATGGTGAAGTCACAAAGACCTGGGCAATATATTTTTTGCTTTCACACATTTGTTGGTTGACTGTGGTAGTGGTGTTTTTGGTGGAAAGTTGGTAGAGAGGGGGAAGGATTGGTTTGCAAGTATGCAAAATGCTGCTTCTTTTACCCCATCGAGAAAATAGTTATAATCTGGCTAGGAAATCCCTTAGCAGTCTCAAAACTTCTGAGCTATGGCTCTGACTCCTTCAACACGGTAAATATCCTCTTGTATTTGACACTCAAGGCTGAAAATGATGACATGAAAATCTGCTTCCAGGCACATGAAAGAAAAAGTATACTAAAAGAAAAACCAGTGTTCTCAAAACCCTTCAAAACAGTGAAGCATAATTTTTAGACTTCATTTTATAGTGACTTGACCTTATAGTCTGATGTGTTCTAGATAAGGTTTGAACCCTAAAAGAGTAGAAGATAATATTTATTTTTTATGTAGTATCAGCTCACCGCATGACATAGAAAACTGGATTTTAATTTATTGGTCCTTCATTGTCCTTGCAGTACCATAGCATGGCAGGGTGGTGGCCAGGAGAGGTATTGCCATGCACACAGAATGGTGTAAGCTGTTTTGATTTGTCCTTGTATCAGGCCCACGTGCACTGGGAATAAAGAAAGATACTAATCGGCCTCCGTTTCCTCAAATGTGGTCCTGCTCTAAAGAGATGAATTCTTGAGTTCTCATTGATATTTATTGCACCAAAATACAATAGAAGTGAACTTTATATAGAGTGAACATCAATTCTAGTATCAATACAAATGGTGCTGATTCACTGTAAAAGAGGAGATTTTGGAGGTTAATAATACAAGTGTAAAATGAGCTTGTGTTCATGCTTAGTCACTCAGTCGTGTCCGACTCTGCTATCCCATGAAGCCTGCCAGGCTCCTCTGTCCATGGGATTTCCCAGGTAATACTGGAGTGCATTGTCATTCCCTTCTTAGGGGACCTTCCCGACCCAGGGATCAAACCTGGGTCTCCTGCATTGCAGGTGGATTGTTTACCATCTGGAACTATATAGCCACCAGGGACTATGATTTCTGACGTCTATTGATACCAAAAATTACCTGAGATTTTGGGGGTCCTGGGTTCTGCTGCTTTGCTCTTTAGCTTACCAGGATCAAAACATACCAAAACACTTTATTTAATATGTTGGATAAAAATATTTAAAAAATTTAAGGACTCACTACTTTGTGACATTCTAATATTTCTAGATTAGCAGATTTATGTCACTCATGATGTAAAACATATAAATATGGACAAAATTAAAATTCCCTTGTGGAAATGTAATTCTTCCTATTGAGATTTATATGGAAACATCTAGAAATGAAACACTGGCGTGAACACAAACTGAATAGATGAAAAAAAATTAAATGATGAATGGTAATGTCACAGCTTTGTCCCCTTTCCTTACCTGTGTCATTGGAAAGCAAGCAAAATGGGCACTACAGACAGTAATCCTAAAAGGATTTAAAGCTAGCTTGTCTTCCTTGTTACAAAAGCTTCTAGACAAACTGCTGTGTGAATTTATTGAACGCCAGCCATGTCCGTTTACACTTCTGGAAGCTGGCGAAACTGCCCTGTCAAGCTAACCCTTGAGCTTGGGCATGGGGGAGAGCCCAGGGAGGGAGCAGAGAAAGGACAGGCAATAAGCAAAAGGAGTGAACACGGTGAAGCGCTGTGTGCTGAGGGCAGAAGGAAGCAGAGGTGAGTAGCGTGGGGAATCCGTGCTTGTTGGGCTAGGGGTGGGAGGCTTGTGCTGTTAGATAGGGTGCTCATGGTAGGTCTAGAGAGGTGGTGTGTGAACTGTCTTGAGCAAGCCTTTTAGCTCTAGGGGAAGAGCATTTCAGGCAGACCAGCCTGTGCGAAGAGCTCAAGGAGACAGCATTCCCGGTGTGTTCCCGGAATAGCCGGGAGTACGTACACAGTGAGGCACATACCAGGTGACCGATTTCTGGACGATTGCAGAGATCTTGCTTTAGTTTAGCCATGGCTTCCCAGTGTTAAATCACCTTTACATTCTCGATCTTATCTCACGTACCTTTATTCACTGCATAACTCAGTTTGCTGGTATTTTAGTTGGATTTCTGCATCTGTATTCAAGAAATGGGCTTGCAATTTTTCTTTCTCATATTTGTATGGTTTTCATGTCAAGATTATAACCCCATTGGGAAATCCCTGGCAGTCCAGTGGTTTGGACTCAGCACTTTCACTGCTGGGGCTGTGGTTCAATCCCTGAACAGGGAACTAAGATCCCGCAAGCTGCAAAAAATATATACAAAACAAAAACATGTTTATAACTTCATTAAATGAGCTTGGGAGTGCTGCCTATTTTACTAAAGTGTTTCTTTAAAAGTTTATAAAACCAGTCTGGCCCTAGTATTTATTTGTAGGAAGATTGTAGCATCTACTTAGCTTGTTGCTTTAAAGATAAGACTAGTCAGGGTTTCTATTTTTTTCTTGAGTCAATTTTGAAAACTTTTTTCTAAGCATATACTCATCTCCACCCTCCTCCAAACTTATTAGCATAAGAAACTTGAGGAACTTTCTTATTTTTTTAAACCTCTGCTAGATATGTGTCTGTTTCCTTTCCCAGTGTTGTTTGTCTTCTCACTTTTTTCCTTGACCAGTTTGCTAGAAGTTTGTCTATTTTATTAGTTTTTAAAAGAACTGATTTTTGGCTTTGTTGATTCTGCCTTTTTTTTTTTTTAATCTCCTGCTTTCTAGAGCTTTACTCTGTTATTTTTCTTCTTTCATAAATTGAACATTTAATTGTTTCATGTTCAATGTGTTTTTTTAACTCTTATATAAACATCTAAGGCTCTAAGTTTATCTTTTACTACATCCCCCAATTTGTGTGTGTGTGTGCACAACTACGTATATACACAAATGTATTCTTCAGTGATAACATTAAAGCTTTACATTAGGATTTCTATGACCTATGAATTTTTTAGAAATGTTTTAAAGACACAAATTTAAGTAAATGTATTTCCTTTAAAAAAACTTGTATTCTTGTCACAATTAATTTTACATTATGTACATTCTGATATGATGAACTAAAGATATAGCATCACTTATGGTGGTATTCCTAGCAAAAATGTATAAACTGGATGTAATCAAGAAGAAATATTTTTTAAAAAACTAAATTAAAGGATATTCTACTAAATAACCACCTTATACTTGTCAAAACTTTCAGATTAAAGAAGATTAAAGAAACATGCAAAACACATGATCCTGGGTTGGATCCTGGTTGAGAAAATTTTTTTTTCTTCTACAAAGGACAATTTTGAGACAATTTGTGAGATTTAAGTAGTCTGAAGATTAGATAATAGCATTATATCAATGTTAACTTCCTGAGTTTGATCATTGTACTGTGGTTACTTAAGAAAAAGTTCTTGTTTTTTAGGAAATACACACTAGAGTATTTATGGATAATGGGACATTATATATGCAACTTAATCTAAAAAGATTCAGAAAAAACATGTACAGAAAATGATAAAGCAAATGTGTTAGTATGTTAACATTTGGAGAATCTAAGTGAAAGGCAAATGGAAATTCTTTATGCTATTTTGCAAATTTTCTGTAAATCTAAAGTTATTTCAAAATAAAAAGTTAAATCTTTTGTTGTTGATTTCTAAATAACTGCACTGTAATCAAAGAACATGTGAATATGACATAGTTTTAACCTTTCTCCACTTCAGTTTTGTAGTTTTGTGTTCTGAAAAATGGGAATAATAATAGTGCCTATTTCATGGATTGTTTTGAGCACAAATTAATATTTTAAAGTGCTCAGAATCCAGCCTAGCATAAGAATCCAGCATATGTATATATATATATGTTAAGGCATGTCCAACTCATTGTGACCCCATGGACTGCAGCACACCAGGCTCTTCTGTCTTCCACTACTCCCAGAGTTTGCTCAAATCATGTCCATTGAGCTGGTGATACTGTCTAACCATCTCATCCTCTGCTGCCCCTTCTCGTTTTGCTTTCCATCTTTCCAAGCATCACGGTCTTTTTCTAGTGAGTCAGCTCTTCCCACCAGGTGGCTAAAGTATTGGAGTTTCAGCTTCAGCATCAGTCCTTCCAGTGAATATTCAGGTTGATTTCCTTTAGGATTGACTGGTTTGATCTCCTTGCTGTCCAAGGGACTCTCAAGAGTCTTCTGCAGCACAATTCAAAAGCATCAATTCTTCGGCACTCAGCCTTCTTTGTGGTCCAGCTCTCACATCTGGAGTCAGGCAGGACTGAGCAAGTAACAATTCTTGATTACATAGACCTTTGTTGGCAAAGTGATGTCGCTGCTTTTTAATACGTTGTCTAGGTTTGTCTTCCAAGGAGCAAGTGTGTGGTAAAGAATGGTACCCAAAGATATCAGGTCTTAATCCCTGTATCTGTGTTACCTTATATGGAAAAGGGGCAGGTATGATTAAGTTAGGGATCTTGAGATGAGATTTTCTTAGGATATCCAGATGGACCCTAAATGGAATCACCATATTTTTCATAAGAGAGAAGCAGAGAAAGATTACTGTAGTAGGAGATGGCAACCCACTCTAGTATTCTTATCTGGAAAATTCCATGGACAGACAAGGCTGGCAGGCTGCAATCCATGGGGTCACAGAGTTGGACACGACTGAGCACACACACAACCAGAAGAGGAGAAAGCAATGTGGCCACAAACACAGAGATTGGAATAATGCAGCCACAAGCCAAGAAATGCCCTCAGCCACCAAATGTTCTTAGGAGCCAGGAATGGATTCTCCCCTAAAGGTTCTGGAAGATGCAGCACCCAGTCGGCACTTTGATTTGGATTAGGAACTGAATTTGGACATCTGGCCTCCTGAACTGTGAGAAGATAGTCTTAATTTAAGCCACTGAGTTTGTTACAGCAACCATAGGAAACTAATCCCTAACAAATGTAAGCTTATTACCTAGTCTCAGAAGTTTTTGAGACTTATGTCTAGGTATAGCCAATACTTTAAATGTGCCAAGTATGCTTAAGAAGAATGTCTATTTTCTAATTGTTATTTTTCAATATGTGTCCTTTAAGTTGTTTCTTAATTGTATTCAAACCTGCCATCTCTTGACTAACTTTTATCTGTCTGATCTGTCAGTAATTGAGAGAAATGTTTTGAATTCGCTCATTGTAGTGAATTTGTCAAATTCCCCTGTTTTACCCATTTTTATGTTACACATTTTGAGGCTATCTTTTTAGATGAATAAATTTTAGAATTTTGACTTTCTGGTGAGTTGAAATTTTTTTTGTCATGTACTGACATCCTTATTGCTAATGCTTTTACCTTAAAATCTCTTTTCTGTGATATCAAATTAGGTACCTCTATCTTTCTACATATTTATGTTTTGTAAGCAAAATACACCTAGGTTGGGGGGGTAGTTGTTTTTCAATTTGGTAGTCTCTGCTTTTTACAGGCGAGTTTATTTCATGTATAACTCATGATTCTTAAAACATGAAGATGTCTTTCTATAATGTTATTTTGTTCTCTTTGTTTCTCTTTTATGCGTCTTTTTTTTCTCACTTTTTGATTGGCTAACTTTTTTTTTCTTTTACTTCATTTTTACTCCTGTACTAGTTTGGAAGTTTTACATTCTTTATTTTCGTTGTCTTTACTCCTGAACATTTTCAGCGCATACAAAATACAATTTAAAGTTATCTGGAGGGATTTCCCTGGTGGCCCACTTTTGCTGCAGGGAGTGTGGGTTCGATCCCTGGTCTGGGAATTAAGATCCCACATGCTACCCAGTACAGCCAAAATTATATGTATTATTATACATATATGTATATATATATCCCCTCTTATTAACATCCTGCATCAGTGTGGTTCGTTTTTCACAACTGATGAACCAATATTGTTACATTTGATTATCAACTAAAGTCCACAATTCACGTTAGGGTTTCCTGGACCTTTTAACAAGTGTGTGTGATGTGACCGTCACTACAGTATCATAAGAACAGTTTCACTGCCCTAAAAACCCCATGCTCCGCTTATTTATCCCTCCCTTTTCCTTCACCTCCAGACCCCTGCATCTGTGATCTTTTTGTTGTCTCTAAAGTTTTGCCTTTTCCAAAATTCTATGGTTGGAATCACTATAGTACATAGACTTTTCAGACTGGTTTTTTTCACTTCATGTGCATTTAAGTTTCCTCTATGACTTTTCAAGGCTTAATAGCTCGATTCTTTTTACTGCTGAATAATATACCATTGTACAGATGCACCACAGTTTGCTTATCCATTCACCTGTTGAAGGGCATATTGGTTGCTTCTGGTTTGGACAGTTATGAATAAAGCTGCTATAGCCATTTGTGTGCAGGGTTTTATGTGGACAAAAGTTTTCAGCTCATTTCGGGTAAATACCATGGAGCATGGTTACTGGATTATATAGTGAGAGTGTTCAGGTCACTTCTGCTTGGCTTCTTTTCTAGCAACTATCTTTTAAGTTCACTAATCCTACCATATTGAAGGTACTTGCTGCTGTTAAATCCATGTCATATCAGGTATTAATACATTTCACCTCTGGAATGTTCATTTGATTCTTTAATGTAATTTCTAGTCATCTATTTAAATACTCCCTTTTTCATGTTTTGCCCACTTCCTCTATTTTTATAAATATTCTAATTGTTTTAAACTCCTTGTCTCCTTACTCCTACATTTGGATCATCTATAGATTTACTTATTTTTTTCTTTTGAAGAGCCATCACATTTTTCTGCCTCCTCCCATGGCCCACAATTTTAAAATACTGCATGCCAGAGATTCTATATAAAAGAACCAAGACTGAAGTCAATGCTGTCTTTCTTTAGGCAGCCTTTGCCTCCTCCCTAGTAGATAGAATGGAGACCGATCACTTCAACCCAGATAAGTCCTGAGCTGAGCCAGGGTTAGGTTGCCACTTTCATTGTATTCAGTGCCACTGTCGTTTGACATGTCAGCAGAATGAAACCTGTCATGTGTTTCCTGTGGGCTCATCTTTCTGAAAATTTAGCTTTTCAAGCAAAGTAAGACCATGAGAGGTTTCACCTTGTCTTTTCACCTCAGACCTCTACCCTTCTGTGCAGCCGTAGTACTCAGCAGATGCCTTGTAGGGGGAGCTGGTCATGCATCTGCGAGTGCTGCTACATCCAGACCATCATGCCATCCCAGTGGCTGTCGGAAGGTCTTCTGGAGTCTCTTTCCCCTCGTAGAGATGCCACTGTCTTTGGCAACTCCAGTCATCACTTGTCACGCTTGGAAAATGTCAGGGGAAGAACATGGCCAGCTCACCTAGTGAGGGCTTTTTCTTTAGAATTTTAGTTAAGCTAGTCCTCATTGCATCCAAATATCTCCAGTGTCTTCAAAGAAAAATTATTTATAATTGTTTATTTATCTTACCCTAATAGTGACTGCTTGCTACTACCATGTCCCACTGAAAAATAGGGACTTTACTGAGTTTTTAGTTTAAATTGTTACATTTGGTTCTTTAAAAAAAAAAAAAAGCTTTGAATTTTTGATGGTTTCAACTATACTTATGTCTTTGTTTTATTTATTTCAACATATTAAACACCATTATGTTGTGTTTCTTATAGTTCCAATAATCCAGTATTTTTTGTAGATGTTTCTATTGTTTCTGCTGACTTTTGCTAATGGTACTTCATTTCCCCATATTTTTCATGATTCGTGTGAGTTCTTCATTAGACCTATATTGAGATTATTCAGAATCTTATTGAGTGTAAATTTTCCTGGCAGGATTTGTGTTTGTTTTCATCAGGTATGGGGGCACTACTGATTTTCACCTGCCTTATATTAAAATTCTCAGCTTTTGCAGTTGTTGGGTTTCTGTTGCTCTTGGGTGTGGGGGAGGGGACAGGGAAATTGTACAAATGGTGTTAATTCATCCTTAAAAAAAAGAAAGAAAAAAGAAAGTGAAGTCGTTCAGTCGTGTCCAACTCTTTGCGACCCCGTGGACTGTAGCCTACCAGGTTCCTCTGTCCATCCATGGGATTTTCCAGGCAAGAATACTGGAGTGGGTTGCCAATTAAACCCATGGAAAATTAGGCTAGTGGCCATGAGTTCTCAGGGAAGAGTTCTTCCTACCCTTAGTTAATGCCAAGACAAAAAAGTTTCTTGCTGTTGGCCTCTGTGAGATTTCTGCACCCCTTTCCGGTATCAACTCCTTCCTGGGTCCCAGCTTTATGCAGAAGGTCTCTGCTATAACTCTCCTTCCTGCGCTTGGTCTCCATCCTGTCCCAACCCATCTGCCCCCTCCCCCAGGAATATCCAAGCAGTTGGCCACCCAGGAGTGTGTATGTCCCAGCTTACTCATCTTTTTGGACTCAGATTCCCACATTATTCCTGGTCTCAGAAGAAATCTTTTTTTGCACAGGCTATTTATTGAAAAGCATTTTATCTTTTATGTGTCAGTGTTTTATAGCAGATATCCCTCAGGATCTCCAACCTCACTTCTAAAAACAGAATCTCTACATACTTTCATCCCATGGAGTCAGATTCTCCTACCCAATATTCTACTGACTAGCTCATGTCTGCGGAACAACTGCTCTGCCCCTGAGAGGACAATGGGGCAAGACCTGGAAGAATCCTTGCAGACTCACACCTTATAAATGTAGTTTCTGCCCAGCAAGTGGTAATAGAAGGATGAAAAATATAAGGCCACTTTTAACACACCCCATGCTGATGGCTTGCTTTGTTTTTTCATTCATGCACCCACCCTGGTGCAGATGTTGGCTGCATTTGACAATTGGACAAATCAGTTGTGACTGGCAAGCACTACACAACCTATGGGAAAGTTATAAGTGGAACCTCGGATGAGTACTCTATTTAAAGCTATGTCATCCCTGGTTCTTTCCAGGCAAAAGACCTAGGCAGATCAATTTTACTTTTGTGCTTCTCTATGTAATGGATTTGCTTCTACAAAGTGGATAATTTATTTCTAAGGCATTAAGGGACTTAGTCCACTAATCATTAACTTAATAATTTCAGGTTCTTTTAATTTATTCAGTAATAAGCTTTTATTGACTATTTTCTGACCAGAATCCTAATCACTTGAAAGAAAACAATCCCTGATTTACGACACACCTAAAAACAAAAGGACCAATATTCTGGTTTCTCTTTAGATTGTATAAATCTTTCACCTTCTTAAAACATGTGGACTTGACAACCATTTCAAAGTTTTCTATGAGATGAAAAGTAAGGGAGGAAGGGCCCTTGAACATTTAATGTTAATCATATACTTCATACCATCTATTAATTAATGTTCAGAGCTGATTATGCCTCTGAAGGCTTGTATAATCTGACTCATTTCTGTGCTGTGCTTAAGCACTCAGTCATGTCCAACTCTTTGCGACTGCAAGGACTGTAGCCCACCAGGCTCCTCTGTCCATGGGTATTCTCCAGGCAAGAATACTGAAGTGGGTTGCCATGCCCTCCTCCAGGGGATCTTCCCAACCCAGGGATTGAACCCAGGTCTCCACATTGCAGGCGGATTCTTTACCATTGAAGCCACTACCTCATCTAAAAAAAACTCTTTCCCTTACTCTCTTCCTGCAGCAACTTTCTGTTTCTCCAATATTCCCCATCATGCAGTGTGGTAGAATGATTGCAAAA
Source organism: Okapia johnstoni (assembly GCA_024291935.2). Classification (NCBI taxonomy): domain Eukaryota; kingdom Metazoa; phylum Chordata; class Mammalia; order Artiodactyla; family Giraffidae; genus Okapia; species Okapia johnstoni. Next base: position 6,794,027 of record CM044325.1, on the reverse strand, counting down.
ATGCTTCAACACTCTATTCCTCCCATTGTCCATACCCTTTGGGACGTGACTTTACAATAACTCCAATCAAGAGGTAAAGTCTATTTCCCCACTCTTTGAACCTGGACTAACTTGCTTTAGCCAATAAATGAAGAAGTGGTACTGTGCCACTTCCAAGCCTGTTTTAAATGTCTACCTCCTCTGCTAGACTATAACCTCCATGAGGTGGAGGGATCAGGTCTGTCTTGATCACAACTTTGTCCCTCGCATCTAGCATGGTTCTGGCTACAGTCAGCACTCATTTAGTTGATTAAATGAGTATACTAGTGAATGTATGAGCAAATCTTCACACAGTCCAACAGATGAGGAAACTAAGGTTGGGAGGGCTTAAGTAACCTTTCTAAAGTTACTCACCAAGGAAATAATGAGGCTGAGACACAGTTCATACACTTGAAATAATACAGTTCACACAGTTCTGAAGACTAGGTAACTCTAAAGAGGAATCTGCTAAGCCATCTAGATAAAGCCATTAAGAATGACCCATAACCCAGAGTCTGCTGGAAAATATTGCTACCAACCCTTCAGTTTTGTAATCACTGAAAGAAACCAGCTACGAGGTCCTGGGTAATGGCTGCATGTATCATTTGGGAATACTCAGGCCTTTTCTATTTGGCTTTCACTCTACCATGCATTTGTACAGAAGTAGCATGCTGGCATCATGAAGCATGATGGTTCAGTTTTCTCCTTTGAAAATTTGGTAATATTTCATATTATATAAAAGAAATATGATAATATATATATTTCCTACATCATAAGATTGTTCTGAAAAGTATACTGGTGTAAGCACAAACATAATTGGAGCAGCACTTGACATGGAAGAAGCTCTCAAGATGTTTGGGTGGGTTAAGTGGGCACTTTGACGACATGGCTTCTCCTTTGGCATATTTAATTGTGATGGTTAATGGACATCTTTGCAGCACTTTTAAAATAGAATTCTCTCCTAATGATGCCTTGAGCCCTGCCACTCAATAGGAGAGTCAGCAGAACCTGTAGTATCTTATTGCAAGTGACATTCTCTATTGTAATTTTGTTCCTGTTTTAAAATTTTTCTTTTTGTTTCACTGGAAAGATGTTGCTCAGTTTTCAGCTTTAAAAGTGTACAAGTCGCTTTGTTACAATAAAAATAAATGTGTTAAAAAAAAAAAAAAACCTCTCAAGAAATGTTAACAAATAATATTATTTGCTACTATGTAATAACAAGGAGGGGCTTCCCTGTAGCTCAGCTGGTAAAGAATCCGCCTGCGATGCAGACCCTGGTTTGATTCCTGGGTCAGAAGATCACCTGGAGAAGGAATAGACTACCCACTCCAGTATTCTTGGTCTTCCCTCCTGGCTCAGATGGTAAAGAATCCTCCTGCAATGCGGGAGACTTAGGTTCGATCCCTGGGTTGAGAAGATCCCCTGGAGGAGGGCATGGCAACCCACTCCAGTATTCTTGCCTGGAGAAATCCCATGGACAGAGGAGCCTGGCAGGTTACAGTCCATGGGGTCACAAAGAGTCAGACACAACCAAGTGACTAAGCACACACATAATATCAAGGACATGGAAACATAGGACATAATAACAAGGACATACTCTTTTTTAGGGGTAATGTAACTATAAGAACATTTCTGAGCCATCTGAATGCTACCTTCTTTAAACTCTTGATGTAACTCCCTATTTGCCATAAAAGTCTTTGCTGATGACCACAATTTCTAGGGTTTCTTCCTGTCCTGGATTTTTGTCTGCTCTCTGCCATTTCACATCCAATTATACTGTTCTTTAATTGTACCTCATCTTATTTGGGCTTCCCTGGTGGCTCAGTGGTAAAGAATCTGCCTGCCAAGGCAGGAGACGTGGGTTCGATCCCTGAGTCAGGAAGATGCCCTAGAGAAGAAAATGGCAACCCATTCTTGCCTGGGAAATGCCATGGACCGAGGACCCTGGCAGGCTACAGTCCATGGGGTCGCAAGAGCCAGACACGACTTAGCAACTAAACAACAGCAAATCATTTACCCTGCGGTTCATATCTCTGGCAGTGTCCGTAATCATGCTGGGCACTGAACAGGAGGGGTTCTTGTCTGGAGTTTGAGGAAACATCCTCTCTCCCTCATCATGGTGTAAAGTTGGCAGAGACTTGAAAACCTCCATGCACATACTCTCTGGCCTCCAGCCGGGAAATGCTAAGCCTCTGACAGCTGAGACAGGAGCTGGGAATTTCTTTCTGACATCTTCACTGAGAGCTATTAGCGTGTTGGCCATCATTTGCCTTGGACTGGATTTTCACAGAATTCAGCAGCAGGTACTCTACAGACAGCATAGGGCTAAATGTTTGGCAAGAGTCTGGTGTGACAATCGGCAACTGAAAATAAGCTCTGGTGTGCGGCTTACCCAGAATGATTTCTTAAGAGCTACCAGTGTTTAAAGTACCTATCAGTTTTTCCATCCTGGGGGGAAGATAAATGTTGAGCAGAAAACTGATCACTTGAAGAAAGCAGGCAGCAGCAAAGGGTAAAGAGAACTTTTGAAAATTCTTACAAAATGAGACAAGGCACTGTTAAAAGTGCAAACTGCTGGGCCCTGCCCCAGATCCACGAACTCCGGATCTTATTGCGGGGGACTCGGATCTTCATATTTATAAGCATCCCCTACTGACTCCAAAGCAGATGGTCGTCTAACCACATGCTGAGAAACGCTGGTTTTGGAGTACAGGCAAGCCAGTGGATTCTGCAAAAACACACTAGGGCTTCAGGAGGGTTGTCTCAGGTGAAGAGACCCAAGAAGGGTAGTGCAAGAGTAAAGGATCAGGGATAACAAGGGTCCAAATCAGAGGCAGTTTTAAGGCCTGCCCTTACAGTGGAAGGCCCACCATGGAGCCAGTCACTTGCTAGCTATCGCTCCCACTTCTGCTATCACAATCACATCATAAGAGTTAGGACTCAAAGAGGAGACAGAAATCATATACTGATTCAGAGAGGGATATTGGGTATTACCTACAAGGGGTAAAAGAAAATTCTAATATATAGCCACTACCTACCTCGAGGTCCAGGCAGAACATGAAGGAAGGCACAAATATGGAAGCACTCCCAACCCATCAGGAAGCACAGACCTGCACTGTACTTTTCATGTCGTCTGCTCCAGGTGAGGGTTTTACGGGGCTTTTAAGCAGAGGATGACCAAGCTCCTCAGACACAGGAGGGCAAACGGCTGCTATTGCCAAGGGAGGCTCAAGGTGACCTGGGATTTCCACATGGTCAATTTCACCTGGGTCCAAGCAGATGTTCCCTATTTCAAGTTTTGGGATCCCATTTCTTCCAGTTGAAGATGATGTCAACTTCACAAGAGTTGTTAACATGGCTGTAAATTCAACTAATTCAGTGCAGAGATGTGCCAATCACATCAGGCTACCATGTACTGTGGAGTTAGCTAAGAGGAGCACCCTGGAATCAGGGGAAAGAGCTCCTTCTCATTCTAATGTCCCTCCAGCATCCTCTACTGATGAAGCTTAACACTGGGCCAAATAGCAAGAGGGAAATGTTCCAGTATTGCAACCAAGGCAGAAAAGGATGGGGTTGGGGCTGAGAGTCAACACACTGGTGACTGGCAATGCACCCCTACCTTCATTGTCTCTCCCGTGGTCTCCACTACCACCCACGAAAACAAAAACGCAAATACTGCAAAGAGAAATGAGGAAACCCAGGATGCCAACAGCATCAAGAACATCTTTTGAAAGCTATATACTCACATGTATCTAGGGAGACCTACCATCTGTTTGCCCAGGGCTCTTTGCCCAGCTTTAGCACTTAAAGTCCTGCATCCTAGGGGCACCCCTCAGTCCCAGAAAACCTGGAACATACTTGTTACCCTACATGCATCCCAAAGGTTTTCAAACATTCTGTGCATCAGAATTACCTTGGGCACTTGGTAAAAATACAGGTGATTCTATTAAATCTGTTAAAGGTTATTTTGGGTGCAAGCAGACCATGGAGTGATTTTTAAGAACTTTTTTACTTGGAGGACAGTCCAGGACTTCTTTCCATTCTAAAACCATAATCATTGAAAAGAAAGAAATGACATCCTTTGGAAGATAGAGACAAGGTTCCTGAGCCAGAAGACACGGACAAGTTGTTTGCTGACAGCACTGACAAGTGCTAAGTCGCTTCAGTTGTGTCTGATTCTTTCTGACCCTGTGGACTATAGCCCACCAGGCTCCTCTGTCCATGTAATTCTCCAGGCAAGAAAACTGGAGTGGTTTGTCATTTCCTTCTCCAGGGGATCTTCCTGACCCAGAGACTGAACCCACATCTCTCATGTCTCTTATGGGTAAACTAAGCCACCTGAGACTTAGTTTATGGGAAGGGGGGAAAGATAAAAATTATAGTCTGGCGTTACCACTTTTCTCTCCTCTCAGTTCAAGGATAAATCCTTTCCCCTTCAATGTCACAAAGTATAACAAAGAGTAATGGATGCCGTGAAATTAGATTTGACAGTAGCAACAACGCAGGGTTGTTGATGGGGTATACTGAGCTTCCTGCAGGTTAAGCACTATATAACACAAAGTGAAGTGAAGTCACTCAGTCGTGTCCGACTCTTTGCGACCCCATGGACTGTGGCCTACCAGGTTCCTCTGTCCATGGGATTATCCAGGCAAGAATAATGGAGTGGGGTTGCCAAAGTTTATTTTAAATTCTTGCACAGTATAACTCGCACAAGATGTAGTTAATTTAGCACTACTTCTGCTATTTTCACACTGTAAGGTACATGATTTAACACGGCCACTTAAAGATGTTTCTCAAGACCTCAGACAGATGGAAGACACTTAACATTTATTAAGTTTCTATTGTGTTCCAGGCATCGTGCTAAATTCTGTCAATACATTATCTCATTTAATCCTCCCGACAGAAAAGCTATGCCCATTTCATAAAAAAGCAGGGTACCCGACCCAGATGATACCCCAAGTAAAAAGGTGTATAGCCTGAAACTCAGATCTCTTTTCTCCAGCAAACTTTGTTAGCACTGCAGATCCACGACGAATAGGGCGTGGTCCTATTCTCAGTGCTATGATAGAAGTCTGCAGCCGCTGCAGGGGAAACAAGCGAGGCGCATCTCAGACTCTCAGTGGAGCTCAGGGTAAAAGGCAAACCCTCTTGCTCAGCGCATCGTAACCAGGTTCCCCAACGCCTTCGCCCTTCCGCTGGGGCTCGGTCGCTCTTCCCGCACGGACCATAGAAGCGGGCGCTTGGATGTCTCTCGTCTTTGGTTAGGGGTGTGGGACTTCGGCCGAGGAAACGTCTTCATCCCCACCATCGCCGTAGCCCACCGTTAACGGGGCTCCACCGCACCCGTAATCTCTTGCGCTCCCCTCGAACCCCGGCGCGGCCATCTTCATCTTCAGAGACCCGGCCCTTTAGGCTCGGGGGACGTCGAGACGCCCGGACACCTGGGCTGTGGCGCCGGAAGAGGCGGCGGCCGTGCGTGACGTCAGAGGAAGTGCCTGCCGCCGAGGGCCTGCGGTTGGGAAGTGCTGGAGTCGGGGCCGGGGTCCTGATACACTCACAGACCGCCGGGGGCAGAGTGGGCCCGAGGCAGCGCGCGGTTTGCTTTGGCAAGAGCGGCTTTAAAACCTGCGCGCCCGGCTCCGCTGGCAGGTGCGGCCTCGCGGCCTGTCCCTGCGAGCTGCGGGGACCGTCCTGAGGTCCCTTCCCCGGCGATCCCCGGGGATTTCATTCAGGGCCTCCCATTTAAAAAAAAGGGTCTAAAATAAAGTTGCTTAAGCCTTGTTGAGAGGACCAGACTCTTTAACCTTCGAGCATCACTAAGTCTCACTCGGACTGTGAGAGAGGTATTGGTTCCTCTGCTGACGGAGGAGGAGACTGACTCGGAAAGGGGAAGGCGTTTGCCTCAGGCTGCGCCGCTGGGGAGGGTCAGCCGTGGATTCAAAGCGAGTCCTTGGGCCGTTGCCGGAGCTCGCTCTTGGCCCTGGAAGAGGAGTTCTGCTTAATTCGGGTAAAGAATCGGCGTGGAAGGTTTCCGGGACTCCGCAGGTTTAGTCTGTCTGGGATGAGGTTCTGGAATCGGTGTTTTCAGCAGCCGCGCGGCGCACGTAAGAACGCATCGCTCGCCTGTGAACACAGCAAGGATGATAGCTGGTTGTCGCGTTACGGTTTTAAGGCCTCAATTAAGAGAAAATATCGTACGAGAGCTTCCTCTACAAATCATGTGGGACTGGAGAGTAGGTATTTGGTTCTGCCGTTAACTCTGTGGGCAGATGGCAGCCTCTGTCCTCTCCATTTACTAAATAAGAAAACTTACATGCTTATCACTTGGGGGAATTTGTTAAACATACAGATTCCCAGGACCAGCTGAGTGCTACTGAATCAGAAAGTCTGGGGATGGGGCCTGGAATTTGTAGGCTAAACAAGCTATTAAAAAGAGCCTGTTACCTTTGAGAACTTTTGAGTGAAGTTGTCTTGGACCTATGAAGAAATGGACTATGGGTCTCTACGTGCCCCCAATGTTACCGGTTTTGTTTTTTGTTTTGCGGATGTGTATGCTCTGTATTTGATGTGGGCTAGCCTTTATTGGCAGAAATGTCAAATTAATATTACTGGTCGTTATGGTGTGGATTTTTTACTTAAGACGGGAACGTGGTAAAATTTGAACGTTAATTACCTGTTGATTTCCTGAGTGACACTGGATGAGCCACTTAACCTTGTGGCCCTTACATATCTGTTTATCATCATCTGCTACAACGCTTGTTTCAATGACAGACACCTGTATCCATCCAACATCAAATCTGAGACAGGCCATAGGTGTTTTTAACAAGCTTCAAGGGAAGTTTGATGCAGCCTAAGATGATGGAGTATGGAAATACTCTGGGAAACTGAGTTTTAGCCTATGTCTGAATCTTCATGTAGGTGACATATTACAGTTTCCTTGTGTTGTTGTCTTGGGGGACTAATAAGAGTAATGTGGTTTATGGTAGATCCTGGTTTTAGAATTTCTTAGTATCTACATTATTGTGAATAAAGTGAAAGTACTCTGATAAGCTAAATCATTAAAAGATAAACACTGCAAACGATAAAACATTGAAAGCAGCATCTGCAAGTGACTTAGGAGGCTCCTGATTGAGATGTTGTGATCTCGGAGTTGATTTTATGTAGAAGCACTGATTGCTATTGAGTCATCTCATCTACTTGAAAGGATTATAGTCAAAGCTTGGTAGTCAAAGCTTTTCCCCCCAACTTAAAGCATCTTTTTTTTTTTTTTTAAACAGATACCATTGTGTAGTTTGAATCAGGAATGAACTTTTCTGAAAGCTAAGAGTAGAAGTCTTGGTCAGCATGGAGGACAAAAGACGGCGAGCCCGAGTGCAGGGAGCCTGGGCCGGCCCTGCTAAGAGCCAGGCCACTGCTCGGCCAGGCAAGGACCTGTGGGGATCTCCTCTTCTTGTGTGTCTATGTGTGTGGACCAGTATCGTTCTCTTTTCATTGATGTTAAGGTTTGAATCTTCTCTCTCTTTTTTCAGCTCCCACTGCTGAGAACCATCTCCAACAGAGACCTGGTAAAACCTGGATGAACAAGGAGCAGCGTCTGTCTGACAGACAGTTTGTGTTCAAAGAACCCCAGGAGGTGAATTCTTGTTTCTTCTTCAACAGTAACAAAGATTTATTTATAAAAGCAAAAGTCTCATAGTAGACACTCAAATAAATAGTGATTGAATAAACTCACTAATAGAAAGAGAACTGAAAGGCCTATAGTAATAATGAAATGTGGAGTATCAGTTTCTTAGTATGTCTGAGGATTCTCTGTAGTCTTCCCCCAATTTATAGGCATATATAATCCCCCCCTTTTTTCTTGACCAAGGAGATGTACTGTGACTAGCAGTTATACCATGACTAGAGTTTGCATTAGTTATCTAAGTTCTAACAGTCCTAAAAATGCTAGTGTATCAAATAGCTCTGGAATTGGATTGAAATTTTAGCTACTGCAATGCTTAATCCTGCTGGGAAAAATGTAAGAAACGGGAAAGAGTTGCTGTTTTTAATAATATGGGGAAAAGGAGCTAAAAAGCAAGTATCTTGCTGTAGTAATGATTGCATGAATAATGATTAAAACCTCTTATTTCCAGGTATGTCTTCTGTTTTTAAAAATCCCTTGGAAAGAATGGTTTTTTTTCAGATCTGCTTACTGCTAGGAAAACGTATTAATTCTAATTTTGTCATCCTTTACTGCCTACTAGTCACTCTGGAGTAGTTCTAAGAAGAGTAGAAACAGGAGTTTCCGGTGGGATATTAAGAGCTTAGAAGAAAACAGGGATAGTTTTAAACTTGCTTTATTTTAACTAGAAATGAGAGGATACCATAATTCTGCAAGGAAGCCTCCCTGGGGATTAGGACTCATTCAGAAATAATATCTGACTGTTTCTCTGCAGGTGGTACGCAGAGCCCCAGAGCCACGAGTGATCGAGTAAGTACACTGCTGCCCTCCTGGAGCTGTTGCCCACAGTGAAGTGGAGAGCCCCAGATCGTTCGCTCGGCCTGGTTTTTCCATCTGGAAAAGATAATGGCCAATTAGTGTCTTAAATTTTAAGCTGGGATATCCCTGTCTCAGATATCTTTAAACCTGATCTTTTGAGAAGTCTTTCTGAATTTGCTGATGGTGTGGAAAATGCAACCAGATATCTGTTCCTTAAACTCTGACTGGTGTAGATTTCCTGACCCTGTTTGGCTAACATATATGCAGATAGCAGCTAAAATATCCCTTAGGTAAAGACACAGAGGAATTTTTTTCCTGAGTCATTGAAACATGGTTCTTCAAAAAACCTTTTAGTGTCAATTTACTAGCAATGCTATGAAAACTGCTGGAAATCTAGAAGCTCTTATAGTTCATTTATTAAAACCACAGAATTGTTCCAGAGCAATTAAATGATAATAAACATTTCTCTTATATTGATCTGTGTCTAAAAATATTTTTCAAAATGATGAAAGATGCTTTGATTTCTCTTGTCCTGCTTCTCAATTTTCATCTAATGCAGATAAATTATCTGTAGAAAGCATGCTTTTATTTTAGCAAATTAGCATTATATTTGTACTATTGCTCATAAGCAAGTATTAAGCTCTTTGGCTATTTGCAGGTCAACTTGTATATCTTAGAAAAGTTTGAAACTAACACAAGTATCATCATATTTTCAGAGAGGGTATGTAGTTGTGGCCTGGCCACTAGTCAGCTGTGTAACTAGTCCTTAGGTAAGTTATTACTGTCCCTCTGAACTTTTATTTCCTTGCTTGTAATATTAAGGGCTTGGACTATGAAGTCACTTAAGACCCTGTCTGGTAGCTTTAACAGTCTTTGTTTTGCAAATGCAAATGTGATACTGCCTCCATCGATGGTAAAGAGAAGAAACAAAACGAAGAAATCTGTTACAAGCTACAAATGGGACATTCAGGCTGAAAAAAGGGACAGTTGTAAATTTCCAAGGCAGAGACAAAAAATGATGGTACTCATTCCTACTTGACCATAGGGTTTGTTAATCCTGTTTATCTAAGCTTAACTATGCTAGATTTTTTTAATACCAGAAATATCCCTCACATTTGGAGTGAACCATTTTTTAAACATGGCCCAAAATATAGCACTGAAATATTAGCACTCTAGGAAACTTTATAGCCAACTAATATTTTGAAATATGCTATATGTTTATGATATAATTGCCTACATTTTGGCTCAGAGTGGCTTACACATCCAAGAGCCCAACTCAGAGATTATGAACTGATAAGTCACATGGAAAAGGATGACGTAAATACTGTCCCTTTATATTATTCTCCATAACTTATCTCTCTGAGAAGTGTCTGACACAGCTATCTGGACAGAAATACCTGTCCAATCTGGATCACGTTTCTTGCCATGACGTGCCCTTCTGTAACAGTTTTGTACTTTCATACATTTGATTAAGTTCAGTAAACTTTTTACAGTTATCTGTTGTGTGCTAGGCACTAGGAAACAGAAAAGTCACCCATTCCAGCCTTCAGCAGCTCATAGTCTAGTAAATGAAATAGACATGTAGTCTGACAAATTTTGATCCTGACTATCTTGGAACAGTATACTTGTAGGTGAGGTGTAGTGGTCACAGAGGATGAGATATGTAATGTTATTTGACTGGATCACAGGTCAGGAAAGTCTTAGACAAAGTGATACTGAGCTGAGATTTTGAAGGATGAATTAGCATTTTCCACTGGACCAAAGCTGGGGGCGAGTTGGATTGGGGATGCTAGATAGTGGGGACGCATGCCAGCATGTAGAAAAGCGTGGGATCAGACACGTGGTGGTGTATTCAGGAGATTCCAAGCAGTAATTACTCTGGAGGATGCTGAGTCTGTGGCAACTGTCAGGAGGTGGAGCTCTGTTGTGGGGACCTTCTACTTCTGTTCTGTGTATCTCTATTCCAGGCTCCAAGGGGATGCTCTATTTGGCACCCCTTTGTGTGATAGATTCCTGCACCACATCAACTGAATTATGGGTGAAATATGAAGGTATAGAACAAGAATTTACTTTATTATGGCCTTTGCCTTCATAGTCTGATTTTGTTAGGATTCTATACCCACCATCTTGCCCCTTATCTCAGTGGTAGACGAAGGTGGGGCTATATTTCCCTCATCGTGCACCCTCATCGGGAAGTGCTTTTGGTGAGCTGGGACTTTGTGCACTCCGAAGGACAACCCTTCCTTCTACTACGTGCAGTATACTGTTTAACTTGATACTAATAAGTCTTTGTTTTCTTGGTTTCTTTAGTAAAGAGGGTGTGTATGAAATCAGCATGTCACCCACAGGCATATCTAGGTAAGTGGATTCTCACTAGAAAGGGACTATAATTATCACTTACTTAAAGTCTTTTGAAATATTTAGAATGTTTTCCTTGTAGAATGTTTACCTGGATTAAAGTAGGTAACATCTGCCCCTTAAATTCCTGGAGAGCAAATATTTGGTAATATCTCCTTTTATACTAGCTTCAAAACATTTTCATAACCTCTCTGTCAGGTATAGTATAACTGTTACTTCTCCAGTTTTCATGTGAGGGAATGAGTCCCAGGGAGAGTCAGTACTTTGTCCTAGTGCTACGTAGTAGTTTAATATTGAAGTTGAGTCTGGTCTCAACTTCTGTGCTGTGAGGGATATGTTATTGTTAGATTGTTGTAGTTGTTGTTCAGTCGCTAAGTCACGTCCGACTCTTTGGAGCCCATGGACTGTAGCATGCCAGGCTCCTTTGTCCTCCACTGTTTCCCGGAGTTTGCTCAACTTCATGTCTGTTGAGCTAGTGATGCTGTCTAACCATCTCATCCTCTCCCACCTGCTTTCCCTTTTGCCTTCAATCTTTCCCAGCATCAGGGTCTTTTCCAACAAGTTAGCTCTTCACATCACATGGCCAAAGTGTTGGAGCTTCAACTTTAGCATCAGTCCCCCCAATGAGTATTCAGGACTGATTTCCTTTAGGATGGACTGGTTTGATCTCCTTTCAGTCCTTTGGACTCTCAAGAGTCTTCTCCATCATCACAGTTTGAAAGCATCAGTTCTTTGGTGCTCAGCCTTCTTTGTGGTCCAGCTCTCACATCTGTAATGAATACTGGAAAAACCATAGTTTTGACTATATGGACCTTTGTCAGCAAAGTGATAGTCCTGCTTTCTAATACACTGTTTAGGTTGGTCATAGCTTTCCTTCCAAGGAGCCGGCATCTTTTAATTTCATGGCTACAGTTACCATCCGCAGTGATTTTGGAGCCCAAGAAAAAAGATCTGTCACTGCTTCTGCTCTTTCCCCTTCTATTTGCCATGAAGTGATGAAACCAGATGCCATGATCTTAGTTTTCTGAATGTTGAGCTTTAAGCCAGCTTTTTCACTCTCCTCTTTCACCTTCATCAGGAGGCTCTTCAATTCCTCTTCACTTTCTGCCAGTAGAGTGGTATCATCTGCATGTCTGAGGTTGTTGATATTTCTCCTGGCAATCTTGATTCCAGCTTGAGCTTCATCCAGCCTGACATTTCACCTGATGTACTCTGCATATAAGTTAAGTAAGCAGGGTGACAATATATAGCCTTGATATATATAGCCTTTCCCAATTTTGAACCAGTCCATTGTTCCATGTCTGGTTCTAACTGTTGTTTCTTGACCCACATACAGGTTTCTCAGGAGACAGGTAAGATGGTCTGGTACTCCCATCTCTTGAAGAATTTTCCACAGTTTGTTGTGATCCACAGAGTCACAGGCTTTAGCATAGTCAATGAAGCACAGGTGGATATTTTTCTGAAATTCCCTTGCTTTCTCCATGATCCAACAAATGTTGGCAATTTGATCTCTGGCTCCTCTGCCTCTTCGAGACCCAGCTTGTACATCTGGATGTTCTCAGTTCATGTACTGCTGAAACCTACTTGAAAGATTTTGAGTATAATGTTGTTATCATGTGAAATGAGTGCAATTCTGATAATTTTAGCATTCTCTGGCATGGCCTTTCTTTGGGATTGGAATGAAAACAGACCTTTTCCAGTCCTGTGGCCACTGCTGAGTTTTCCAAATTTGCTGACATATCAAGTGCAGCACTTTAACAGCATCATCTTTGAGGATTTTAAACGGCTCAGCTAGAATTCCATCACCTGCACTAGCTTTGTTTGCAGTAATGCTTCCTAAGGCCCCCTTGACTTCACACTCCAGGATGTCTGGCTCTAGGTGAATGACCATACCATCATGGTTATCCCAGTCATTAAGACCTTTTTTGTATAGTTCTTTTGTATATTCTTGCCACCTCTTCTTAATTTCTGCTGCTTCTGTTAGATCCTTACTGTTTCTGTCCTTTCTTGTGCCCATCTTTGTATGAAATGTTCCCTTGGTATCTCAGTTTTCTTAAAGAGATATGTAGTCTTTCCCATTCTATTGTTTTCCTCTATTTCTTTGCATTGTTCATTGAAGAAGACCTTGTTATTTCGCCTTGCTGTTCTCTGGAACTCTGCATTCAGTAGGTGTGTCTTCCCCCTTCTCCCTTGCCTTTTGCTTCTCTTCTTTCCTCAGCTCTTTGTAAAGCCTCCTCAGACAACCACTGCCTTCTTGCATTTCTTTTTCTTTGGAATGGTTTTGGTCACCACCTCCTATATAGAGTCCGTAGCTCTGCAGGCACCCTGTCTACCAGATCTGACGCCTCGAATCTATTCGTCACCTCCACTGTATAATCATAAGGGGTTAGACTTAGGTCATACCTGAATGGTCTAGTGGTTTTCACTACTTTCTTTAATTTAAGCCTGAATTTTGCAATCAGGAGCTCATGATCTGAGTCACAGTTAGCTTCAGGTCTTGTTTTTGCTAACTGTATAGAGTTTCTCCATCTTCAGCTGTAAAGAATATAATCTGATTTCAGTTTTGACCATCTGGTGAGGTCCATGTGTAAAGTCATCTTTTGGGTTGTTAGAAAAGGGTGTTTGCTATGACCAGCATGTTCTCTTGACAAAACTATTAGCCTTTGCCCTGCTTCATTTTGTACTCTAAGGCCAAACTTGCCTGTTATTTTGGGTATTTTTTGTGGGCTTCCCTGGTAGCTCAGCTGGTAAAGAATCCGCCTGCAATGCAGGAGACCCCAGTTTGTTCCCTGGGTTGGGAAGATCTGCTGAAGAAGGGATAGGCTACCCACTCCAGTATTCTTGGGCTTCCCTGGTGGCTCAGCTGATAAAGAATCTTCCTGCAATGTGGGAGACCTGGGTTTGATCCCTGGGTTGGGAAGATCCCCTGGAGAAGGGAAAGACTACCCACTCCAGTATTCTGGCCTGAAGAATTCCATGGACTGTATAGTCCATGCTGCTACTGCTAAGTCACTACAGTCATGTCCGAGTCTGTGTGACCCTATAGACAGCAGCCCACCAGGCTCCGGTGTCCCTGGGATTCTCCAGGCAAGAATACTGAAGTGGGGTGCCATTGCCTTCTCCAGTGCATGAAAGTGAAAAGTGAAAGTGAAGTCGCTCAGTCGTGTCCAACTCCTAGCGACCCATGGACTGTAGCCTACCAGGCTCCTCCGTCCATGGGATTTTCCAGGCCAAGAGTACTGGAGTGGGGTGCTATTGCCTTCTCCATAGGGTCACAAAAATTCGGACACAACTGATTGACTTTCACTTTCACTTTGGGGTATTTCTTGACTTCCTACATTTGCATTTCAATCCCCTGTGATGAAAAGAACATCATTTTTGTGTGTGAGTTCTAGAAGGTGTTGTAAGTCTTCATAGAACCAGTCAACTTCAGCTTCTTCGGCATCAATTGTTGGGGCATAGACTTGGATTACTGTATTGTTGAATGGTTTGCCTTGGAAATGAACCAAGATCATTCTGTCGTTTTTGAGGTTGCACTCAAGTACTGCATTTGGGACTCTTCTGTTGACTGTGAGCACTACTCCACTTCTAAAGGATTCTTGTCCACAGTAGTAGATATAATGGTCATCTGAACTAAATTCACCTGTTCGTGAATTTAATTCATTTTGGTTCACTGATGCATTTTAGTTCACTGATCTGTAAGATGCCAGTGTTCAGTCTTACCATCTGCAGCTTGACCATGTCCAGTTTACCTTGATTCACGGATCTAACATTCCAGGTTCCTATGAAATACCATTCTTTTACAGCGTTGGACTTTACTTTCCCCACCAGACACATCCACAACTAAATGGCATTTCTGCTTTTGCCCATCCACTTCATTCTCTCTGGAGCTGTTAGTAATTGCCCTCTGCTCTTCAATAGCATGTGGGATACCTTCAGACCTGGGTGGGGGAAGGGGGCTCATCTTCCAGTGTCGTATCTTGTTGTCTTTTCATGCTGTTCCTTGGGTTCTTGCAGCGAGAATACTGGGGTGGGTTGCCGTCTCCCCCTCCAGCGTGCCGTGCTTTGTCATGACTCTTCACTAGGTCCCGTCTGTCTCGGGTGGCCCTGTACAGCATGGCTTAGAGCTTCATTGAATTACACAAGCCCCTTCGCCATGACGACTGATCCACAAAGGGGATTGCTTATTATTGCATGTATTAGTATGTTAATCATGCATTATTGTATATATGTTAAGTTATATTGTATTACTGTATAAAGGTAGATTTCAGTAACATTAAAGCATATGTGATTTAAGGTATATTAGGCAGTAGTCATTATTTCATTTTGAAAGCATCAGTTAGTATATGTTACTGTAAATTAATGAGATGTTTAAATAAGTCAATTTATGTATCTAAGTGAATTGCCTAGAAAGAGTTGCTTTTGGATTTGGACGTCTCTATAATTAGTCCAATGGCACTGCCATTGTTACAACCCTTTTCAGAACTTCCCTTTTCGAGCAAGTTTAATAGTCACACAAGAAAACCAGTTGCATTCTTTTTGTTACATGTCATTGTTAACCTGGTATGGCTTCAAGTGAGCTTTGGCTCTTTCGAAATATCAACCCGCAATATGTGTAAGCCAAATTATTATGCTTCACACTGAAAACGTATATAGTGCTGTATGTCCATTATATCTCAGTAAAACTGGAAAAAAATAATAATTCAGATCAAACATTGTGAATTGTACAGCTGGTTAAAATTAATAAATTCCTTGTTAAACTGTTAAAAAAAATCAAACGTACCTTCAGAGGGTGAAAATTTATTACAGCAAGGCTGCTGAAGAGCATGTTCCTGTCTTTCAGAACATTTTTTAAGAAAGTTATCCAGAAATCCAAATTCATTGTTAAAATGAAATAGTATATTAGGGACATTGAAATCAAAACCACAATGATATACCACTTTATATTCACTAGAATTTCCACAATCAAAAAGACAGTAATAAGTGTTATTATAAGAGAGAATGTGGAAAAACTAGAGCTTTCCTGTTTTCCTGGTGGAATGGAAAATAGTACAATCCACTTAGAAAAAATTTTGGTGGTTTCTTAAAAAGTTAAGCATACCTTTATCATATAACCCAGCAGTTTCACACTTAGGTGTCTTATTCAAGAGAAATGAAAACATACATCCACAAAGACTTGTGTGTGAAGGTTCATAGCAACATTCAAAATAGACAAAAGTAAAAAACAACTCAAATCTCCGTCAGTTGGTGAATGGACAGACAAAAGGTGTTATATCTATATAATGGAATATTTTATTCCACCATAAAAAGAAATGTTGTTTTGATGTGCTACAACATGGATAAACCTTGAAGATATTACACTAAGTTGAATTTTACAGTATATTACACTATACTTCAGTTATACCTCAGTAAAGGAGAGAAAAACAAGATATCCAAAACAATTCTGAGCTCGGCATTGTTGAAGTAAGTATATATTCAGTGAGAGAAAAAATCCTCATTTGGATATCTTTAGTTTGTTACAGTTATAAATGATTGCTTTCCCTACAATTGGCATAGTCTCCGAAGACTATCAATTGTTAAAGTAACACAGGGCTAAGCATATTATTATTCTACTTTTCACAGTGATGCTATCAGGTGGAGGTCATCTTTGTGTTACAGATGAGAAAAGCCAAGGTTCAGAGAGGTCAAGTAACTTGTCCAAGGTTTCACAGCCCAGCAGTGCTCGGGTAGTATTTGAACCATGTTGGTGAAAGCCGTCATGTACCTCCTTATCCTTCATTGCCTGTTTTATTGCCTGTCTTAACTTGGCAGAGGTTGGTTTTTCATCTGGAGCATCATGATCTGGGTGATACCACCCTCTGGAGGTGTGGTAAGATGATTTCGTCTACCCTCAAAAGGAAGCATTGTCCAGATTAATTTACTCCACTAATGGTTGGAGTCCACCCCATCTTCTGTGTTCTTTAGTTAGTAACTGTTCTTTCTGCATCCAGGGTGTGTTTATGTCCTGGCTTTGTTGACTTGAAAGAGGCCGACTCAGTGTTTGAACAGCTCTGTCGGGACATTCCCTGGAAACAGAGGACTGGCATCAGAGACGGTAAGGAGGTACCTTGAGATGCAGTTGTTGATGTTTGGCCCTCCTCTCCAGATTGTTTTCCATTGCCCTTGCTTCTTGGCATCACAGCCAGACTTACACAGAGATTCTCAAAGCCTAACTGGAACCCTAAGGATAGGCAGGAATTCGCCAAAAGGGACAGGGACGAGTGTTCCTCGCAGAAGAAACAGCACATGGTTCTCAGTGTATGGCAGAAGGTAGGCTTTCAAGGAAAGGAAGGAAGTTTGGTTTGGCTGAGCTGTGGTTGACGTGCTTATCTCCCTTAAGCACATGGTTTGATCACTATTCATTACTTCTGACGGTGCCAGCTTCCCTCTTTCTTCATAGAAGCTTCCAGAGCTTGTTTTTTTCTGATTCTGTTTGGCATATATTCTTTTTATCATCTTTTTATTGTCACTCTAGTTTCACCAGAAGTCTCCCTTAGCTTCAGCATTTGTAGTGTTCTCCTGAGCTTGTCAAGATTACCTGACTTGGAGCAGGTACTGCACAAGCAACAGTACCTGCTATACCAGAGGTGGTCACTGGGGGGCGTTGGTGCTCTAGCATAGAATCTTTTTTTTTTTTTCCTGGCACATTGAATGTTTTTAAATTTTCTGTGGAGGAAGAGGCTAAGTATACTGGCATCACTTTTGTAACAGGCATCAGAAGGAGAGTCAGCTCTTTCAGGGCAGCCTTCTAATTCCCAGCAGTTTCTACAGCAGGGTTTTCGGTGACAGACTTGGCTTCAATTGCTGGCTCTTTCAAAGTGATTGTTTATTTTAGGCAAATGATAGTTAAGTAATTTCCTGGTTCTTAATTTTTCTGATCAAGAAAATAGAGCTAATAATAATACCTATCTTGCAAGGTTGTTGTGATAATTAAATGAAACAGTGCCTAACATGTACTTAACAGAATGCTTGGTACATAGTAAGCTTTCAGTAAATGTTAACTGCTTTTATTATTATTGTTATTGTTGTAGTGGTTGAAGTCAATTGTAGGGAAAAATAGCACATCTGTGGGTAGCTCCTTCTCGAATTATAAAGTGGGCATCAAAAACTTCTGACTAAAACTAACTGTGCTGTGGTGGATCAGAGCACCTTTTTCTTTATTTGGAATCAAAAGGGCTTACATAGTGGTGGCACATGGGTGAACAGTTGGTTTTGTTTCCTGTTTGGACATTCATGCCACAAGTTCTTACCTGCAGGGGTTCAGCCTCCATGTCCTGCGTCTTAGACCCTCCCTAATGTGAGTCTTTCTGTCCTGTGGTGTGACTCCTTGACTCTTGTTTGTGTCACCACTGACACAGATGGGTTACACACATTCTCACCCCAGAGCTTCACCCACACCGGTTCTGCCAATATACCTTCTCTTGCCATCCTGTTAGCGGTCACCATTCCACTCCTGAAGTCCCCTGCCCTTTATGAAGGTGGAACCTTGGGTCGGAGCCCATCCTGCCTTTTCCTTTGTCTTTCTCATAGCTCCTTATACATTACTAGGCAGGGAGTTGGCACTCAGTAGGTATGCCTAAAATAGCATTGAACCCTTTCAAAGGCCCTGTATTTTCTTTCTTAGATGTAACTTACCAGCAACCAAGACTTACAGCATGGTATGGAGAACTTCCTTACACTTATTCAAGAATCACTATGGAACCAAATCCTCACGTATGTTGGAATGTTGTTATTGGTATGGTTTTATAGACGATATACTGTGACTGTAGAATATTGTAAAATAACAATAAATGACCTTGCGGAGCTGCGTGGTTGTTCCTAGTTCAAAAAATCCTCTGAGTTCAAATACTGAGTCTTTGTAGTTATCACTGTTGATGTGCTTTTGATCCACAGATGAAGTCAGAGGATGAGAAAAAAACTGGAACTAGAGTAAACTAGAACCAGACGCAAGGATTTCAGAGAAATGAATCATTTCTTTTCCTGATCTCCCCCTTCCCCAAGCTTTTCTGGCAGAGCCCTTTGTGTATCTCCTGGTACATATTTGCTGTGGTTCCAAATCCTTACGACTGACCAGTGAGGTCAGAATGTTTCTTTCCATGTCTCAGGCTCTTTTCCCATTTGTGAGAAAAATCTGTTGCTTTTCTTGTTGACTTTGTATTCATTCTATGGCTGCAGTTCTCATACTTACCATTGCTTTGGCTTGTCTCTACTGCTTCTTGTGTTTTTAAAAATGTCCATGAAAGACAAAGAGATTCTAATATATAAATTAAGCTTATCCAGATGACGGAATTAAGATCCAACAAATAGCTCTCTTAGTCCCTGGAATCTTGCCTTTGGCAAATAATAATATATATATATTTTTTTTTGAAGGAGACCTTGAAGAAAATGGAATTTTTGCTTATGGCGTTGGAATAAACAGAAATGTGACACATTTAGAACTCCTAGTAATTTCTTATAAACTAGCATTTTACTAAAATGTTCAGGGATAAAATATTGACTGAAGGGAACATGCTTTTTCACATGAAGAGATAGATGGATGCTCAAATTGCTAAGGCTGCATTTAGAATGTAACCCAGGCAAGTACTGAGAGACCCTTTATATCTGAAATTGACTTGGAAACATGAAGAGAATTGAACTAGGCCAGTCCAGCATAAACTGCTGGCTATGTTTCTGTCAGAATTAGTTTATCTTCTTATCAACAGTTACAGCAGAGAAGTTGAGGATTAAATAGCCTGTGGGAAAGAAGTTCTTTCATTCTAGCTAATGTTTCAGAACAGGGTTTCTGAACCTTGGTATCACTGACATTTCAAGCATAATAATTCTTTGTTGTTAGGTTGTCCTGTGCATTGTAGGATGTTTAGGAGTACCTGTGACTTCTGCCCCCTAGATGCCAGAGGCACTCCTTACCCAGTCAAGGCAACCAAAAATGACTCTGGATGTTGCTAAACATCTGTTGGGGTTCCAAATTGACCTTGCTTGAGAATCACTGCTTTAGATTTACATGTAAGGTCTGCTGAGATAGAGTGACCACTTATGCTTGGGGACATTTTGACAACTCTTCAAAAGAATTGTTTAAATGACAACCCTTTTCTTATAAGCAATATGTGTTTATTATTGAAAATTTAGAAATGACAGATAAATGTGAAGAATATTAAAATTTTGGATAGCGCTTCCATCTGATGTTTTGGTTCCAGGCTTTTTTTCCTTTTTAGGCAAATATGTGTAGAGAATTTTTCGACAAAAATAAAATTAGTTATTCATATACTACATTTAATTTTGCTGTATTATTAATATATTCTAGTATCCTAAGGTTGTCATATTAGAATTCTTTAATTTGAATTTGACTGACTCATAACTTTGTATTTATTGCTAATAGATTTAGTTTGTATACCATCTGGAACAAAATCAAAATCAAAATAGACGTCCCTTTTTTTAAGGGAAGATTCCCTAATGTGTATATATGTGTTGGGGATATTAGTTTAATTTTAAAGTTGTTTTTACCTCAAGCTTAGTGTTCCATAGCACAGGAGGAGGTTCAGTCATAGGTACTTAAACATCTTTTTTTCTTTTTTTTGGCTGCACTGGGTTTTCGTTGCGGCATGCAGGCTTTCCCTAGTTGCAGCATGTGGGGGCTTTTCTAGTTGTGACTTGCAGGCTTCTCTCATTGCGGAGCACGGGTGGGTGGCTTCTAGAGCGCATGGGATCAGTAGTTGCTGCTTGCGGGCTTGCTAGTTGCCCCCCGGCATGTGGGATCTTATTCCCCAACCAGGGATCAAACCCGTGTTCCCTACACTGGAAGGTGGATTCTTAACCACTGGACCATCAAGGAAGTCCCTTTTAGTCTTTTTTTCAAGCTAAATCTTAAATGAATCCAATGTGTGGAAATAAAAGAGTACCCTCACTGACTGGTAGTCCCACCAGCTTGACCTCTCCTTTCTCCTCCTGTGGTCCCAGAGGCATCTCTGTGGTACCTGGGTCTCTGCAAAACACTGAAGTCCACCGAATAGGTCCTTGTATTTTCTCATACTCCCTTCCTCAAATGTCTTTTAAGGATAGAATGTCTTCACTGAATAGTGAGATGACGCTGGATTTTAATTTAGACTTTCAGTTCTGCGGGATCTGTATATAGAGTATTGGTTAGAGAGTCTAAATTAATCCCCTAGTTCATTATTCTTTGTTTTCTCCTTTTCTACTTACTTCACCACCAAAAATAACCAAGAAAAAAAAAAATATTCACTTAGAAACATAATGCAGACTTGGTGTTAGCTCAGTCCCTAAGCAAGTCAAGGAAGTGCTAATTAGTTTCTCAGTTACATTGCCGAAAAGCTATCATCCTCCTGTACGTTCTTGTGTTTCTTGTTAAGTGTATGGTTCTAGCATCTGATCTTTATCCCCATGAAGATAAGCTGCTTCTTCTTGTCGTTCAGTCATGGCCAATTCTTTGCGACCGCATGGACTGCAGCATGCTAGGCCTCCCTGTCCCTCACCACCTCCCAGAGTTCACCCAAGTTCATGCCATTGAATCAGTGATTCTGTCCAACCATCTCATCTTCTGCTGCCCTCTTCTCTTTTTGCCTTCAGTCTTTCCCATTATCGAGCTTCCCAGGTTCCTAGTGGTCAAGAATGGCCTGCCAATGCAGGAGACTTAAGATACACAGGTTGAATCCCTAGGTTGGGAAGATCCCCTAGAGAAGGAAATGGCAACCCACTGTAGTATTCTTGCCTGGAGAATCCCATGGACAGAGGAGCTTGGTGGGCTACAGTTCACGGGGTCGCAAAAAGAGTCAGATATGACTTAGGGACTAAATTCTTATCTATAGCCCTTGAGAAAAAACTAAATATCCTTGACTATGCTTAATGACCACTAATGACTTTCCCCATATCAGGGTCTTTTCCAGTGAGTCAGCTGTTCACATCAGGTGGCCAAAGTATTGTAGCTTCTGCTTCAGCATCCATCCTTCCAATGAGTATTCAGGTTTGATTTCCCTTAGGATTGACTGGTTTGATCTCCTTGCAGTCCAAGGGACTCTCAAGAATCTTCTCCAGCACCACAATTTGAAAGCATTGATTCTTTGGTATTCAGTCTTCTTTATGGTCCAACTTTTACATCCATATGTGACTACTGGAAAAACCATAGCTTTGATTATATGGACCTTTGTCAGCAAAGTTAATACACTGTTTAGCTTTGTCATAGCCTTCCTTCCAAGAAGCAAGTGTCTTCTAATTTCATGGCTGCAGTTACCATCCAGTGATTTTGGAGTCCAAGAAGAGAAAATCTGTCACTGCTTCCACTTTTTCTTCTTCTATTTGCCATGAAGTGATGGGACCAGATGCCATGATCTTAGTTTTTTGAATGTTGCGTTTCAAGCCAGCTTTTTCACTCTCCTCTTTCACTGTCATCAAGAAGCTCTTCAGTTCCTCTTCACTTTCTGCCATTAGAGAGATATCATTTACATATCTGAGGTTGTTGATATTTCTCCCAGCAATCTTGATTCCAGCTTGAGCTTCATCTAGCCCAGCATTTCACATAATATACTCTGCATATAAGTTAAACAAACAGTGACATTGTTTCCCAATTTCATACCAGTCAGTTGTTCCATGTAAGGTTCTAACTGTTACTCCTTGACCCACATACAGGTTAAAGATAGCTTAAAGCCATAAAATAAATAGGAAATACAGCTTGATAACATTATTATGGAATTTCACTCTTGAACGTAGGTTAGCTTAATAACATTTAATGATCTAAGTTTTGTTTGTTGTTATTGCAGTTTATTTTTTAAAATCCTCTGCCTTAGAGGAGCTGAATAGATATTTTTCCAAAGAAGACATACAAATGGTCAATGGTTGTGGTGTTGATGGTTTAGTCACTAAGTCGTGTCTGACTCTTGTGACCCCGTAGACTGTAGCCTGCCAGACTTCTCTGTCCATGGAATTCTCCAGGCAAGAATACTGAAGTGGGTTGCCATTTCCTTCTCCAGGACAAATGGACAATAGGCACGTGATAAGATGCTCAGCATCACTAATTAGGGAACTGCAAATCAAAACCATAGTAAGATATCATCACCTCATACTTGCGAGAATGGCTGTTACCAAAAAGGCAAGAAATAACAAGTGCTGGTGAGGATATGGAGAAAAGAGAGCTCTCATACCCTGTTGATGGGAATTTAATTGGTTCAGCCATTATGGAAATTTCTCAAAAAATTAAAAATAGAGATACCATATGATCCACCTATCCCACTTCGGGTTATTTATCCAAAGAATATGAAAACACTAATTTGAAGATATATGTGCACCCCTGTGTTCATCACAGTGTTATTCACAATAACCAAGATATGGAAACAACCTAAGTGCCCATTAACAGATGAATGGATGGATGTGGGGGGTGTGTGTATCTATATATATGTTGTTGTTCAGTCGCTCAGTCGTGTCCAACTCTTTGCAACCCCATGGATTGCAGCACGCCAGGCTTCCCTATCCTCCACTATCTCCCAGAGTTAGCTCAAGTTCATATCCATTGAGTTGGTGATGCTATCTAACCATCTCATCCCCTACCGCCCTCTTCTTTTGCCTTCAATCTTTCCCAGCATCAGGGTCTTTTCCAATGAGTTGGCTCTTCGAATCAGGTGGCCAAAATATTGGAGCTTCAGCTTTAGCATCAGCCGTTTCAGTGAATATTCAGGGCTGATTTCCTTTAGGATGGATTGGTTTGATCTCCTTGCAGTCCAAGGGACTTTCCACAGTCTTCTCCAGCACCACAATTTGAAAGCATCAGTTCTTTGGTGCTCAACCTTCTTCATGGTCCAACTCTCTTATATTTATAAATGGAGTACTACTCAGCCATTTAAAAAAAGATGAAATCTTACCTTTTGTGAGACCATGGATGGACCTTGAGGATATTACGTTAAATAAGTCAGGTGGAGAGGGACAGATTCTGTATGATTTTATTTATGTGTGGATATAAGAAATCAATATATAAATGAACAAACCAGACATGTAGGTACAAGGAGCAGAATATTGGTTACCAAAGGAGAGGGGACAGAATGGAGGGCACAACAGATGGAGGAGATCAACTCTATGGTGACGGATGGGAACTGAATTTTTGGTGGAGGTGAACATGCTGCATGGTTGGAGAAGGAAATGGCAACCCACTCCAGTATTCTTGCTTGGAGAGTCCCATGGACAGAGGAGCCTGGCAGGCTACAGTCCTTAGGGTCACAAAGAGTTGGACACGACTGAGTGACTGAGCACGCACGCGTGTGCATGGTAGAAATATGATGTGATAAACCAGCGTTACTTCAGTAAAATAAGTAAAACCCTCAGCTAAGAATGTAATGCCACTATCCGTAACAAGGAATGCCAGCTTTTAACATGACTTCCATGAGACAGTGAAGCTGATTCCTACATATGCTCCCTGGAAGTTTTACCTGATCGGGGTCATGGTGTATACCTAAGAATGATATTATGCTTTCCTTTGCTGAACCTATATTTCTTCACTTCCAAACATAGAACATGAACTCTGAAGGGGTTCTCTAAAGTGGCAGTTCTTTAATATATATGTGTGTGTGTGTGTATATATATATATAATTTTAAAAATAAATTTATTTTTGGTTGTGCTGGGTCTTTGTTGCTGCTCAGGCTTTCTAGTTGCAGAGAGTGGGGGCCACTCTCTAGTTGCGGCATGCAGGCTTCTCATTGTGGCGGCTCCTCTTGTTGCAGAGCTCGGCTCTAGGGTGCATGGGCTTCGGTAGTTGTGGCAGGTGGGCTCCGTAGTCGCGGCTCCTGGGCTTTAGAGCACGGGCTCAGTAGCTTGTGGCACATGGGCCTAGTTGTTCTGCAGTCTGTGGGATCGTCCCAGACCAGGGGTCGAACCCACGTCCCCTGCATTGACAGGAGATTCTTTACCACTGAGCCACCAGGGAAACCCTAGAGTGGCAGTCCTTAAAGTAGAATCTGTGGATCCCTGGAGGAAGTCCGTGAAATTCTTTTTGGGAATCCACAGGGTCAAAATTATTTTTATGAGATTACTAAGGCTAGGTGACATTTTTCACTGTGTTGAGTTTGCACTATACAAAAACAATGGTGACTAAAATTGCTGGCGCCTTAGCATGAATCAAGGCATTGCCACCAAACTGTACTAGTAATCAGTGTTTTCTTTACCACATGCACTTCCAGTAAAAAAAAAAAGAGAAAAATGATGGTTTCGTTCAAGGGTTTCCTTTGATGAAGCGATAAGCATTATTAGTTTTATTAAATCTTGATCTTTTAAAATTGTTTCATGAAATGTAAAGTATGCATAAGTCATTCCTGCTACAAATGATTTATGATGGTTGTGTGTGATTGCTTAAGGTATAAGCTGAACTAGCTACTTTTATCCTGGACCATTTTACTTGGAAGAGCAACTGGCACACACACTGTTCAGACTTGAGTATTCAGCAGACATTTTCTCATAAGTGAATGAAGTGTCACTTCTAGGAAAACAATCTACAGGATTTAATAAAAGTTTGATACTGATAAAAGTTGAGGTTTCAAGGAAATGTTAGGAATTCTGGAAAAACTCATATCCTTCACCTTGAACCTGACCTCTTTCCATTACTTAGCTTTTTCTGTAGAGATCAGTGGTAGTATTAATGGAGATGATTTTTTTATGGGGTATAATGAAACATGTCAGTAGTAAGAGAGTCTACATAACTCAGTGAGCCATTATTTTCCAAATGACCAGTGCTTGATGTTACAGAATCATGCGAGAGTAAAAGATCCATTCAGAGTACACGTTGGACCAATGGATTTAGATGTAATAATATAAAAAGTGTGTTGATGTAGTTTCAGATTCCACATTGCCTTTAACCTTTAAGAAATCAGTACAGTTGAGTTTTGGTGTAATAGCAAAGAATATCTACGGTTATTTGAAAAGGCTTTTTCTTCCTTTTTCTAACTACATGTCTGTGTGAAGGCAGTTTTCTTTGTATGTGTCAACAAAAACATTTTAACAGATTGAATGCAGAAGCGGATATTAGAACCAACTCTCTTCTGTTAAATCAGACATTGAAGAGATTTGCAAAACAGTGCCACTCTTCCCACTAATTTTTTGTGTTGGAAAAAAGCGAATTTTCACAAAATAATACTTGGGTTAACATATAATGGGGTTGTTATTTTTTAAACGAATTAACCAAAAATTAAAATTTTGTTTTAATTTTTAATATGGTAGCTATCATAGCGATAACCCAAACACATAGAAGTTCTTTGGGGTCCTCAGTAATGTTTTTTGGCTGTTCTGCGTAGCTTGCAGCATCTTAGTTCCCCATCCAAGGGTTGAACCCAGTCCCTCAGTAGTGAACGTGCTGAGTCCTAACCTCTGGACCGCCAGGGAGCCCCCTCCTCAATCATCTTTGGTGGTAGAGTGAGGAACCCTGTCCTACAGAAGGCTTCTGTAAAGCACTTGAGGCTTCTTGAGAGGCAAGACATACAGAATTCTAACCAGAACCAATAAAAGCTATGCCGATTGTAGCTCCCTAGTACAACCTAAGGTCAAGGGTCATAGTTTCCTAAAGCATGTATGGCGAAATGGTGAGTTCTGAATATAAACTACAGATGTGAACTCGGTGCTCAGGAGGCAGGGCTGTGGACTGTTTAAATCTTCTGTAGTTCACAGCCATTTCATGACTCCATTCTGTAGAATGTTTTTCCCCTCTGGGTTCTGGTCTTAGGAAGTTTGCCACTCTGGAAATATTAAATATCCTTTTCAAAGAGCAGTTTTGACATTTGTAATAAAATGGGAATGGAACCCTGGTAGCTCAGATGGTAAAGAATCTGCCTGCAATGCAGGAGATCTGTGTTCGATCCCTGGGTTGGGAAGATCTCCTGGAAGAGGGCATGGCAACCCACTCCAGTATTCTTGTCTGGAGAAATCCCCATGGACAGAGGAGACTGGCGGGCTACAGTCCACAGGGTTACAGAGTCAGACACGACTGACTAAGCACAGCACAGGAATGGAACAGAGGGCTACCCCGAAGGAGAACTGTTTCACCCTCAGACTTCAGTCTTTATCTGCCGACTCCTGATGGCCCATCAGCTGTGGTGACAAAGCAGGCTTCCTGCTCCACATGCCACCTCCATGCCTTACTGAGGCGACCGCCCAGAGTGTACTGACAGTTACTTCTCTGGAGGGTCATATATTTAACATGGAAAGGATGAAGTGGGAGGATCGGCCTGGTCTTCATGACATTGCTACACCAAATTTAGCCCCTTAATAAAATTGCAGAGGTCAGCTTGCTTCAGAATAGACATAATGGGAGAGAATTCGACTTCTCTTCTGGCCTTATGCTTATTATGTTTCAGGTGGTTTGCTTATTCCAAGCCCCTGTTCATAGCGTGAATGATTTTGCACTTCCTGTTTTTCCCTGTGACTGCCACCTTGTATCTCATGTGAACTCTCTCTGCCCCTTCTCTTGACCTGTTGATTGCAGTGGCATCCTGTGCTGCTCACGCTGAAGAACCAAATTGAAGAGAACACTGGCCACACCTTCAACTCCTTGCTCTGCAATCTCTACCGAAACGAGAAGGACAGCGTGGACTGGCACAGCGATGACGAGCCTTCACTGGGGCGGTGCCCCATCATTGCTTCACTCAGTTTTGGTGCCACACGCATGTTTGAGATGAGAAAGAAGCCCCCACCAGTGAGTAGTCTCCTTGTTTATTTTATGTTCCTCCTGCCATCTAATAATCTGTGAAAAAAAACTGAGCTCCTAAAAGGCTCCTGTTTTCAGATTTAGGGAATTGGAGTATGTGTCTGGTTGATGAAATGTTTTCGACTGATTGCTTATATCCTGTGGATAACTTTTGACTTCCAAAGAAGCCATTCGTTCATTTCTGCAACAGAAACTGCCTGCTGTGTGCCAGGTGTCAGAGGCTTATTTCCATTGGTGGAAAGGACAGACACTGTCCCTGTCCTCCTGGAAATGGGGGTAGACAGACATTACTCATTACTCAAGTAACTGGAATTATGATAAATACTAGGAAGGACAGCTTATAAAGGCAGAGCTCGAGTGAGTAGGGCAAGAAGGGAAAGGAAGGAGGCTCAGGGAAGATGCCCTTCTTCAGGAGCTTTTATTTTAAGTAAGTGTTCTTCATGGCAGTGTTGCCTGTCTTCTTTGAAAGAAGTACCACAGTCCATCTTAAAGGAGATCAGTCCTGGGTGTTCATTGGAAGGACTGATGTTGAAGCTGAAACTCCAATACTTTGGCCACCTGATGTGAAGAACTGATTCATTGGAAAAGACCCTGATGCTGGGAAAGATTGAGGGCAGGAGGAGAAGGGGACGACAGAGGATGAGATGGTTGGATGGCATCACCAACTTGATGGACATGAGTTTGGGTAGACTCCGGGAGTTGGTGATGGACTGGGAGACCTGGCGTGCTGCGATTCTTGGGGTCGCAAAGAGTTGGACGTGACTGAGCGACTGAACTAAACTGAACTGAACCACATGCATCCCCATTGCTTCTTAGCCGGTTCCTGAAATCCATATGAATAGTACCTCTTTCAGAGAGGAAGTTCCAGCCAGATGACTAGACAAGCAGTGACTAAACTGTAGAATAACTTCAGCTGTCCAGCCCAGCTCTTACCTGTAAGACACTGGAGGGGTGTGAGGGCTCTTTGTGGTTTTTTTTTTTAAATCAAGAAATGTAGAACTTTAGGACTGAGGTAGATAGAAAGATAGTAGGAACTCTAAGAAAAGAGCAAACCTCTACCAAATTATCTTATTTCCAGGATTTGCTTGTGTGTGTTTTTTTTAAAACCAAGGTTCCCAATCATTTAGCTTATAACATTAAACCAGATGCAGTCAGTGTGGACGGCCTACAGGGCTGTGTTTTGAGTATGACCTAATCCAGACCACATAATTATCAGGCAGTCAGTGCTTGTGTCTGTTCTTCATCAGATATACTTCTTGGGCTGTTTTCCTGACATGTATTTGGGTTCCCAAACATGGTATTTTGAAGCATATTGTGTTGTTTTGCACTTACTCCATTAAGCACCTTTCGTTGGCGTATCTTCCATCGACGGGGTAGTGTTTGCTTTTGTTTACCCAGAAGCTTTGGTCTGTGTTGGCGGGGGTTGGGGGTGGGGATTGTCAGTTGCCAGTGACTTACTTTCAGGTACAGTTAGCTTTTATATGCAGACTTCCACTTGGTTAAATCCTACGTTCTCATGTGTGAGGAGTTCATCCCGCCCTCCATAAGTGTTGTGTGAATGGCAGGGAAACACCATGTGTCTTATTTTAAAGTTCAGACCCTCGAGCCAGACATAATGGAACACCACCTTTTTGCCAGGCCTGGTCTTGGGAGCTGGGATTATAGCCATGAGTAAGTGGGATGAATTCATCCTTCCCCTCCCAGAGCTGATGATCTGGCCCCTGCTAGTGCTCTGTCTCCCTTCTAGGGTTATCCTTTCAGCTTTCTGAGTAGACAGCAAACTCGGGTAGATCCAGGATAATCTTTGGTATAAGCCGAGTCTCTGGTTCTTTGCAGTTACTTTCTTTGTTGCCAAGTATTTAAGTATTCAGTTACCGCTTTTCTCTACAGGTACATTCACTACCACCACCATCACCCTTTTGAAAAAATATTGTTTGGCCTACTTCCAGATTTTAAGGTTAAGAATGCCCTAAGCATGCTTTGTAGGATAATTAGTTTTACTGTACGAGCAATTTCCAACTGTTAAGTGTTAGACATTGGAAGACTGATGTTGAAGCTGAAGCTCCAACACTTTGGCCACCTGATGCGAAGAGCTGACTCATTTGAAAAGACCCTGATGCTGGGAAAGATTGAAGGTGGGAGGAGAAGGGGACAACAGAGGATGAGATGGTTGGATGGCATCACCGACTCAATGGACATGAGTTTGAGCAAGCTCTGGGAGTTGGTGATGGACAGGGAGGCCTGGCGTGCTGCAGTCCATGGGTTCGCAAAGAGCTGGACACGACTGAGCGCCTGAACTGAACTGAAGCATTAGCAGTGTTCTGGTGCCCAGAATACCTCTATTCCTTTTCCCCTCTAGGCAGCTGAAGGTCATTTTCTCATATAAGAACATATTCATGGTGATCAAGAATTATTTCTTGGAAATATAATTCAGTTATGTTATAGGTTAATGGGTGGATAGAAAATGTAACTACCACATAGCATTGTGTCTGAGGGCAACCATTTGGAACAAAATCTCTAAGAGGGACACTGACCATACTTATGAAACTGTCTTCTCAAGGCTTCTTAGAATCTATTTTGATGAACAAGAGTGAAAGCACAGGCTGTGAAACACTGAAAATGTGGTTAAGTCCCTTTAATTGCCTGCCAATAGCAGGGGAATTTGCACGATAACTGTAGTAGCTGATTTGATGAAAATACCTATCTGATAAGTAAAATTTGTCTGAGATCTTGAAACAAAGTTGGCTGAGGAAACAGATATGGGAAGAAATACAAGTGTGTCAGTATGTCAGGTTACTGATGAATAAGTTTTTGCTTCTGGCATAGTCTTAACTGTGATTGAATCTGATGCAATTGTATATTCCTTCAATTCTGACTTTGTTTAAGATGGGGAAATTGAAGGTTAATATATTTGAAATTATAATCATGCAGTAGTGAATACAGGTTTAAAATTACTTCCCCCCCAACTCCCTGCCACGAGAACCTAAATAATAAACTCCATTCTTGGATAAACAAAACCAAGGTTTAAACTTTTGGGAAAATTTCTTCAAGTTTCTTTAGCAGATTTAAAAAAATCTTGGGCTCCACAAATCTAGCTAAACTTGAAGTACAGAAGCCTTTCTCTGGGTTGACATCCTTGGGAATGTATCTTAGAGTACATCATCTCTATCTTAGAATAACGATCCCTTTTCTGAAGGATTGAAAGGAAAATGGTTATTGCAGATCTGTCTACTTTTCTTCCTTAACTATGGTGATAGCTTTGAGAACATGACTCATGATTCATATAACTCAAGGTAAAAGCATAAAATAAGAAATGTAATTCAGGTTAGTCTTCTGTGTGGAATTTGTAGGAGTCTGACTTTCTGTAGCTCCCAGGAACCTGTCTCACTATGCCACTAAAAATTGTAATTTCCATATCTGTCAGCAAGACGTTTGGAGTGTGCTAGAGATTGTGGGAGTGCATCTTTTTCAAAATCCAGTTAGTTTTAACCTATCAGAGGAGAAGAAGGTAATACCTATTTGACTTGAGGCAAAGTTTCTCATCTAAAGCTGACATAGAGGAATCATGAGATTTCCTGTATTTGATTCAAGTATGCAGACTTGAGACAGAAAAGCATCTGTTTGGGGCCACTTTCAAAGAGAATTAGCCTTTTTTTTTTTTTTAACATTCAAACTCCCCCACCCCTGCAGCAGCTGTTTGTTTTGCAGTCTGGCACCTTAAGTAGTTCTCTGTAGCTGCTGATTTTCTGAAAGCTGCCCCAGTTCCACACATTGCATTCCTAACAATTTCTCGCTGTGCTGAGATGGTAAGGAGATCTTTGTTTCCCTAAGCACCAGTGTCCCTCTGATTCATGTAGTTGGCTCAGGCGGCTTCGCGCATGCATCATCCCTAGAATTAAACATTCACTCCTCCAAGATGCCAATCCTTGATCCTCATCACCCTGTCCAAATCTGTCAACTTCTGCTCATTTGTTTTGATTTTATAGTCAATTACCGCTTCCTTTAATGATAATAAGCTACTTAGAGACATAGTAGCCTTTCCTTCATTCACCCATCCCTTCTTTTGTTAATTCAATTAAACCTGAGTGAACAGCATTGTATCTATCTTCTGGCCAACATCAGAATATACTGTCTCAAGACAAAAGGAAAGCTTATCAACTATACCTCTGTAGACGTTTTTTTTAAGAAACCAAGAATCTCTTTTATTCTCCCAAGGTGGGCTCATTAAAGCTTTTCTACGCTTGTGTCCCAAACCCAGTTGTACTTTTCAGACTGCGTCGTGTCCCTGTTATAACGGTTAGTCTGGTTCTTTTCCCAGTATAGCTTTAATTCTATACTGAAAAACAAGCTGGAAAAGGAACTACAAAAGCCATTTGGCAGGCTGCTATTTCTCTGTCGGTTACCATAGAAACAGTGATGGCTGAGTTGGGGAGGGGGGTGAGTATTAGATAATAGGAAGTTTGTGATGCACTGGAGGTTTAGATGCCGAAAGCCTTGTTTTCTAGAAAATTACCCATGCATAAGCACTATCCTTTATCACCTGAATCCTGAAAATGTGAGGGGCTTCTATCCACCTCAAGATGATTGAGTTGAGGCAAGTTGGGAAATTTCTCCAACTGTTCCTTTCTCTAGCACCTTCTGAAGAATGAGAACTCTGTTCGTAACACCAAAAGAGATGTTTGTAAAACCACTTGTAATGGGAGAGGTTGAGAGTTCCCAGTACATTCGAGTTTCTGGTACCTCCCTGTTTACACACTACTGGGAAGAGTGGAATATAAAAAGGTCATTTGATCATAAATATCAATATTTTTTCCAGGGCTTTAGAAGAATTGAGGATATTGGAATCCAAAATAATATAAGCTGACTAGCTTAAATTTGAAAATTGGGTAAACTAGGCTGTGTAGTGTTCCATGGGGTGGTGACCGAACCGCGGCCTCAGCCACCACGCCCACTGCTGCTCTTCCAGGCATCCGTACTTCTTCCTAGTCCATCTTCTGATTACTGCATCTGTTCTGAGAAATTACAAGAGCTACTCGAAAGGAACTGTTGATAACCATCATCTTTTTAATACATTCCCTAATGAAATTTAAAATATCAGGTTTTGTTTCCTGTTTCTGTTACTGATGCCTATAAAAAGCACTTATCCGCTTCATTTATACTCACTCCATTTTTGTAAATGGGGATGATAATTGGTAGCAACTTTATGGGAGTAATAGGAAAGTTTTCCCATGAAAGGCACTACAAAAGTTGTTGCAGTAATCAGTGAAGTTTTAAGCTGTTATAAATGGTGGATGCTACAGTGACTTTTCAGATGTGGAAATTGAAAAAGAAAATGAACAGCAGTGAGGCTAACCTCCAGGGTTGCCTTGTCCTATGAATGGCATTCACTGAGGGGGTGCAGGGGAGACTTGGGGAGGATCAAGTGGCCTGTGGATCAGGAATGGTGATTGAGTTTTTGAGCTCCTGTCTTTAGGGTCATGCAGTGTTTTGGAGAGTGAGTAGTTGAGTGGGTAGATGAATTGGTGCATGTTTAAGTGGATAAAGATAAGTAGTCCTGGTAGGACCTCAGTTCTCTACAAACACGAGCTCTTTGGGGAGTTGGGATCATCATTTGCTTCCTTGGGGGCTGTCTCAGGCTAGAATCCGTGTCCTAGCTGCCACTGGGAATAACTGATTTTTGCAGAGAGCCTCCCGGTTTTGTATTGCCACTGATAGCACTTTTAATCTTGGGAGAACAGCATTTTCCAAAGTGATTTGTCAAATTCGTGTGTGTCCTGACTAGGTGTGAGGTCTGCTTGCAAAGTTTTATTAAGACCTTGTCTTAATGGTAGTCTTTTTTTCCCCTCCACTTTGCCATGCTCTAAAAAACTATTCCTGAGCCTTCTGGTAATTTTCTTTCACAAGCCACATTTTCCTAGTGGATGACTGCTTAGCTGAGGCAGAAAAGAGCTTAGTGAGTTTGAGGAAGGAGAAGAGGGCCCAACAGAGGAGCAGAGTGAGCAAGTGTGAAGAGAAGCTGGTGATGAGATGGAAGGGGTGGGCGGGGCCAGATCACACAAGGACTCAGGCTCCTCAGGAAGGAGTGGGTTTTAAGTACATCAGGAAGCCATTGAAATGTGTTAGGTGGAAAAGTGACACGATCTGATTGAAATTTTACAAGGTCAGTTGCTACTGCATGGAGCTCAGACTAGACAAGAGCAAGAGTGAGAGCCAGGAGACCAATTAAGAGATTGTTACACCTCCTGGGACCAAGGCAGAGAAGGAGAGAGGTGGACAGCTTCAATGACATGAGCTCAAAGGAGCAAGCATTTTTAAGGCATGCCTGGGAATAATGGTCTGAGGAGTATCCCCTCGCTCTATCGACGTGAGAGACATGATCACCTTCCACAGGAGAGAGAGTTGCCCAGAATTTGGAGTCTCCTGGAGAGAGCTAGGTTTTGAGGTAGAGGGAACCTTCAGTGCACATGAGGTTGAGGATCTGGGGGTGTTTGCTCATCCTTGAATGAGAATTCCAGCGGACACAATGGCAGGGACAGGGGTGGGTGTGGAGGATTGTGTTTGATCAGGTTATGTCCCGGGATGGTTTGGGAATGAGTGTTCTGATGTAATGGATGACTGGAGAACCCTGCACTTTTCCTGGTGACTGGGGTCAGCTGGATGTCAGGCTTCATGGAATTTGTCCTGTACGCTCTTCGAGGAAGGAGAGTGTTTATTTCTGGTGCTGCAGTCTTGAGTAGAAGCGCTTTCAAAATAGCAATTCATTTAAGTTGCATTTCTTGGAAATATCATATCACCAAGAATGGCATCTTCATTACATTAAATCTTCTGGTTTTAAATGCACATTTAGTATAGCTAGAGTGACTATAACAGTAAGTGTAAAGCCAACCTTGTTTTTGCTTAATTCAGTAACTTTTCAGCCCTCCTACCCCCAATACTATATCAACAGCAAACGCTGGCGGCAGGTGTTTCAGTGTAAACTGCACTTACCCTTTAAGATCACGGATGCTCCTGGTCTGGGCTGGCTGACTGCATGCGCCGGGCCTCCTGCTCAGTGTCCTCACTTACCTCACTAGAGCCTTCCATGCCAAATCCGTGTCAAAAATCAGGGAAAGAGTTTGAGAAAAGCCCAGATATTTGTATGTGGCAAGTGAGTTCAAACCTGTTTTGAACAGATAACCTCAAGTCACTTTAAATCTATGCTTTCCCAGGGATTTCCTTGGTAGTCCAGTGGTTGAGACTCTTGTGTTCCCACTGCAGCGGGCACAGGTTCCCTGGTCAGGGAACTAAGATCCTGCATGCTGCATGGCGAGGCCTAAAAAAAAAAAAGTCTATGCTATCCCATCTAGTTTCCTGCTTTATCAGATCTTATTTCAAAACCAGCTGCTTCTTTTTCTAAAGTAATGTTTTTCAGATCATGTTGAAGATGCCATCTCTGAAAGTGTTTGGTTTGAGTCAGCAGATTTAACTGTGGAGATGACTGTGGGGTCCTAGCTTTATTTTGTTTCCATAATTTCCATTACTAATATGTTTTGTTTATGTCAAATTTAGAAAATATATTACCGCTATGAACAACAGGTCCAGCTGTGTTCTTACATCGGCGCTGTAGAAACAGCTTTACAGTCCAAATATAGCTGCAAACTTTGATGATCCATAAAGCTGTCTAGAAGCCAGCCAGGTTCTCAAGGGCAAGGCCACACCATACTTTGATGGGGAACACAAGCTGGAAACGAATGACTGAAAGAGAGGAGAGAGGACATTTTGGCATAGTCGTGAGTCAGAAAGTAGGGCCAGTGAAGGGACAGTTGGCTGCAGCAGGCTAAGGAGCTGTAGCACATGCTGGCGTTTAGTTTTCAAATATCATTTCAGTCTGTGGTAAAGCCTTAACCATACTTGCCAAGCAGCTCTACTGTATATCTGATTCTTGGACCAAAGAGCAAGGGAAATTCTGTCTGTTAACATCTTGAGAAAACCCTTTGCTTGATTCTGCAGATGCTCCAACGTCTTGGTTTTTTCTTGATTTTTGAAGCACAGATTCTGGGATCAGTTGTCCGCATCTGCAGGTTCCCTTTCCTACAACTTAACTGACTTTTGGAACGCCTGCTCTCTAGCTCCGTCTCACCATGCTGCTAATACAGTGATACCATTGTCCTGAAGAGCAAATGGTCTGGCCTTTCCTCAATCGTCATTGTCCTTTTCCTTGTGGTGTTGGTCACCAGCATCCAGCATCTCTCTCCCTGAAACTCAGCCATCTGATAGCTGCCCTTTCTTGCTACTATTAGCTTCTGAAATAACTGTATTATCTTAGCTATTCTCACACTTTTCTCACTGCTACTTTTCTGCCTCTTTTGAGGTTTTTTTTCCCCTTTACATTCAACCCCTTTAAATATGGATATTCAGGATTGTCTTTGATTCTGTCATCTTTGTCTACATAACTTTTAAGGAAATTATGAACTAGGAGTAAATTGTAAACGCCATGTAGGCAAGGTCCATTTCTGCCTCCTTTATCATTACATCCCCAGCGTTTAGTACTGTGTGTGTATGTGTATTTTGATTGAATACATAAATAAATGGGATTTCATTTGTTGTTATGGCTTCAACCATTTCTTCTTTGGTGGAGCAACGTGTGAATCTCAATTCCAGCTTTGACTTTTATCTCATATTCTGGTCATCACTTTGTTATGAGACATTTCTACTTACAATAGCACATGACTTCTAACCTGAAATTGTAAACTTACTGTTATTCTCTCAGAAAACTCCACAATTCCACCTGCTCACAATCACCATTATGTTCATGATGTCACTACTCTCTTGGTCAGGTTTAATCATAAATTATGTTCAGTTCTTCCCCATTCTCTCATGTCAATTGTTTTAGTTCCAAATCTTCTTAATTCTTTCTCGAAAGATCTGAAAAACTCATTCTTCTAATAGTGGCTTCATTTCAGTCTCTCTTTACCACATGCCTAAATACTAAAATGACTTTTTCCACTCTGATATCTGTAATTCTAATCTCTTCTCCCTCAGTTCTATCTGATAACCAGATGCCAGATATTTTCAGGAACAGCTCATTTTCTCTTATTTGTTCTTTCTTCTCTTTCCTCCTGCTCACAAATATTAATTGAGCACCCACTGTGCGTTGGGTACTATGCTCAACGCTGGCGAAATAGCAGTAAACATGGCAGACATGGGCCCTGCCCTCCTGGATGTCCCGGGAGCTAGAGAACAGTTGATTCAATGGAGAGGTATAATTACGACTTGCAGTTAGGGCTCTGAATTTAGATTTACTCCAGGCGCAATAGAAATAAATGAGGTTGTGACATGCTCTGGTTTATATTTTAAAAAGAGCACTCTGGCTGCTGTGTGAAGAATAATTCAGGGAGAGGCAAGAATAGGAGACTGAAAGGTCATTCCAGTGTTTTTCCTGGGAGACTGCTGATTTGCACTCAGATGGTGGCAGTGAGGAGGAACACAGTAGATGAATTTGAGGTGTATTTTTGAGGGCAAACCAGGTTTCTGGCTCAAGCAGTTGGTAGATGGAGGTGCTATTTACTCAGATGGAAGAGGAGCAGGGGTTTTGCATTTTATTTTGCTCTTGTTTAGGGAGGATTGTGGAGGAATCAAGAGATCCTTCTTCTGCATGCTAGGTTCAAGATGCTTGAGACTTCCAAATTGGCTGTGGAGTCAGGGCTTCAGATGACAGGCCTTTGCTAAAGGTATCATTTCGTAATTGTCAGGATAACAACAGTAACAACAGTAAAGGGATAGTGATAAATGGCGAGTGCATAGTACTGAGTCTCCTGAGTCTGTGCCTGATTCTGTTCTCAGTGCTTTACATGCAGCCTTCAGGAATCGTATCAAGTCGATGCTGCTGTCATCTCCATCGTACAGGTGAGGTGGCTGAGGCACTGTGTTAAGGCACTTGCTCCACATGGCATGGACAATCATTTGTTGAACTGAATTGAGACTAATAATCTAGATAGTATGTAAAGCTATGGAATTGCCCATTATCAATTCAGAGCAGAAGAATAGAGAAAGAGGAGCAGAAAGCCAAGATTGACCTCACTGCTTTCATCAGTTTGTTTTCCAACTTAGAAGTCTTTATTTGCTCCTGCTGGAACACAGGGTATAAAATGTAAACTCTTCCAGCCAGATTGTCAAATCTTTACAAAATCTGTGCCCAGCCGACTTTGCTGTCCCTGTGTGATTGCGCCATACTGCTGGCTTATATCTTTGCTCCTTAGACATGCTCTCCACCTCCTCATTGGGCTTCCCAGGTGGTGCTAGTGGTAAGGAACCCACCTGCCAGTGCAGGAGACATAAGAGACACAGGTTCGACCCCTGGGTCAGGAAGATCCCCTGGAGAGGGCATAGCAACCCATCCCAGTATTCTTGCCTGTAGAATGCCATGGACAGAGGAACCTGGCGGGCCCCAGTCCATAGGGTTGCAAAGAGTCGGACACGACTGAAGCGACACAGCACACACGCACACCACCTTCTTACTAACTTAAGTCCTCTCCAGCCTTCAAGGGCTCCTGTAGCCTTGAAGCCTTTCAGTGAAGAAAATAATAATAGTTACTGCATGTCAGGTGTTTCCTGAGCTTTGGAAATAAGAAACAGGCAGCAGGCTTCTACTTTGTTTTGACCTTTCTGCTCATTTGTTTTGTTATTATAAGCATCTTATTAATAAAAAGATGGAAGAATTTCTAGGTAAGTAGCTCATCCAGGAGATCAGAGATGACTTGGAAAACCAGATGTCTCACTGTTGACTAAAATCATTAATTTGGAAGCATATTTTGCATCCATGGCCTTTTCTGACTGTGTGGGGATCACTGAGATTAAGAATACGATACTTGAAGCAGCATGTGTGTACTGAGCTTTGTTTCAGGCACCACCATGTGGAATGGCAAAGGGGCATCAAAGAAGCTGGGCAGATAACATCTGGGCTTGCTGGGGAGCTTACATGGGATGACCAGATATGAGCATAAGAGAAGGCATTGTGATGGGTCCACCAGCAGCTCAGTTGGGCAGCTCTTAAGCAGAAACTGGTCCTCATACTTGTGTATATACTTCCCAGTATTTTTTAAAAAACTGAGTTAGTTGGCAAAATTTATAACTCAGGAGATGTCACATAAAAATCCCATTTATCAGTTTCCCTAGAAAATCCAGATCAGGCAACACCCGGGGAATAACGAGGGAGCCGCAGAGTGGACACAAGTCCCGAGCTGTCCGGTGTCCATGGTCCCCACCCCTCACTGTTGCACCTGCCCCATGCCCCTTGTTCATGCTACCTGCTGGTAATTGTGACCCTTACAGAATGGACAGGGTGCCATGTAGTTCAGACAGGAAGTATTACAGGATTTCAGAAGAAAGAAAGCACTTTGGAGAGCACAGTAAGGTGGGGAAAAAAATACAGACTTTAAAACCAGGCAGGTCTTAGTTCACATACATGCCTCCATGTCTCCTGCCAGCCTTTTGCCTTAGAAATGTACTTTCCCTCCAGCTTCCTTTGCTTATAGTAAAATGAAGAATATCACGTCTCTTACAGGGTTGTGGTGAGAATTAGCAGTACTGGGTGCATACACTCCCTAACATGCCTGGCACTGTAGCAGCTTATACCATGGTTGATGGTGTCCAGAAAGTCTAGCAGGATGACTTGGTTTAAGTACCTGGAAATTGTTAGGAAAAAACACTTGGACCAGGGGAGTAGGGAGCCAACTCTAGGTGGATTAACGAATTAAATCTAAAAAATACAGAATTTTTTTTTTTAACTGAAAGGAAATGCAGTTGTATATTTAGGTTTCCTGAGAATGGGGAACAGGCTTTCTAAGCATAAAAACCATGAAGGGGAATCAAAGAAAGATCAGCAGAGTTGATTGTAAAAATTTTTGAGCTATTCTGTGTTAAACATCATAAACACAGTTAAAAGTCAGATAGCAAGTGAGAAAAACATTTACAGAAAATACAACAAGGGGGAAATATCTTACTATATATGGTTGCGGATCAATAAGAAAAACGTTAACATCCCATAGAAAAATGGACAAAAGACAAGAACGAGTTTGCAATGGAAGAAATGCAAACAGCAAATAAGCATATGAGAAAATGATGAACTTGGTTAGTAATTAAAGAACTTTATGTTTGAAGAATGAGCTGCCGTTTCTCCCTAAACTTTTTCATCATTGTTAATTGATAATGTTCTATATTGATGATGTGCTCAGAAGGTAGGTACTGTCGTATTTTCCAGATGGAATTATAAATTGCCATAATCTTCTTAAAGCAGTTTGATACTGTAAATCAAAGTGCCTTTAAGGTCATACCCTTAGATCCAGTTTTTCTGTTTTGAAGGATATATTCTAGGGACTTCCAGTGGTTAAGACTCTGCGGTCCTAATGTAGGGGACATGAGTTCGATCCCTGGTCTCGGAACTAAGAACCCACATGCCGCACAGCATGGCCAAAAAAAGAGAAAAGAATATAGCCTAGAAATACACTCAGAGATGTTTTGCCCAAAATCTACTTTCAGTAGCTTTTTCTTTCTTTTTCCGTTTTGTTTTTTTTTTAAGTATTACTGGTATATTAAAATCTATTTCCAACCGTGTGTCCCTCACTGCTGTATCCTCAGCACAGTGCCTGACATATCCAGGTGATCAAAAAATAATTTATGAATTTAAAGGAGGAAGGATATGTTCATGCAAAGGAATATTACATAACCATTTTTAAGAAATACTGTACATCTAAGATGTAGGAAACGCTCACAGGACAGTGTTAAAAATGAGGGCACAATTGTATGTATAGAATATCCCCTGCGATTGTGTTGTGTGAATTCTGGATGATGGGATTAAAGGTGATTTTTATATCTTCTTGGTGCTTTTCTTCAATTGTTCAGGACATATTTATTGATATATGTGATAGGCATTGAGCATATTTCAAAAGGGAAAGACAGCATCGTCTTCCCCTCATGGAGTTTATCAGAAATCGAAAAGGCAGACATTGAACAGGTAATTACAAGTGTGTCACTTACTCTAGTGAACTTATGTTACTTTTATAGTAGGGAAAAAAAACTATGTCCATGATGGTTTTTAAGCACTGATGTTTGTAATTTCTAAAACACCTTTTTAGGACAAGAAAGCCACAATTACATGAAAGATCTACATCGATCTCATACAGTGTGAAGTTTTCCTTTCCAAGGGAATGAAGAATGTCTCGAGTTCTTATCTGTTGGGTGGTGTGTAATGATATGACAATAAATACATCCAGGCTTTTTTCCCCCCCCAAATAGCATTTTTCTAAAGGAAACTGAATAGACTCAGATCTTGGTAAGAGTTGTGAAACTTTGCAAAATCCCAGCATTCATCGAAAAGTATAATTAAGCATTCAAATGAATTGACTATGGTTGAGGAGGGAGTGAGAATGTGGATTAAGATTAATGTAAAAAAATTTTTTTTTTGCTTTTTCCATCTACTTTTGAGGTTTCAAGTGTGTGGGAAACGAAGAATATCAGTAGTAAAACCCACCCTGTAGACTGACTCTGGCCTACAAGTTTTTTTGACCCGGGATCAGGAATGGAAAATTTTATCCTAAGCCATGGCTTTTTAGGGGGTGTGTTTTGTTTTGTTTTGCAGAAAGACCTGAGTAAATCAAAAGGGTTTCAGAGCCATGTTTGGGTAACAACCATGTTTAATAGCCGTGAGCTCGCTCCTCTAAACAGTCAGACCCATGCTTCCACTGTTGCTTATCCATTTATCAACTGAGCTCTTATGCTCAGCCACGTGAGCTCCCCAGAGGAGCTCCCTTTATCTGCTTCCTTGGTGGAAAAAGTATCTGTGAATCTTGGTTGCGTTGAAGGGTGGCTGTGTGGTCTGTTGCTGCCCCGGTCTTAGGAGAAGGAAGCATCTGTGAGCCCAGTGCTGCCTTGGTAGGATCCCCTATCCTCTTTCCCATCTCTCTCCTTCTGCGAATTATGGGGGCCTTCCCTGGTGGCTTAGTCAGTAAAGAATCCTCCTGCAGTGCAGGAGACCTTGGTTCGATCCTTGGGTTGGGAAGTTCCCCTGAGAAGGATATGAGGAATGCACTTGCTGAGCCAGGGGTGTTTGAAGGAACAAATGACGAGCATCAGAGTAATGACATCACCTCTCCCTGTGGATGTGCTGGTATCACCGTCTCCTTCAGGGACGGATCAAGGGAGCTCCCTGCCAAGAAAAGGCTCACCCTCTTTTGCTCTTTGGTACAACTATGGGTTATACTGGATGTGATGTGTTTCAAACCACCCTGAGGCTTTCTCTCATTTGAAGAACTCAGATCTTAGGAATGGAGAGGGAGACCTGGCTCTGCTGAGCATCACATTCCATCCATGCTGATACATCCCTCCTGTGTTTGGAATCCTCTTTCCCTGCTTCGTGTTTCCAGATAGAGTTACAGTGCTCACCTCTTCTCTTCTGCTGGCCTTAGCACCTCCTCCTCCCCAGTAATGACTTTTTTTTTTTCATGTTTGGAAAACTGTTGAGGAGTTCCATTTATTTGGAGCACAGGGTGCCCGTGAAAGGGATATAGGAGACGAAACTAAAGAGAAGGAAGCAGGCAGGTCATCAAGGGCCTTGGTGCCAGGCTAATGAATTTGAACTTCATCCTGAAACCTTTGGGATGTCATTAATGTATTTTAAGCAAGGGAGGGGAATTCTGAGATTAGATTTGCGTTTTATTACAGTGGCTCTTACAGAGCAACCCTGGATTGGAAAGTGCTGGCTCTTAACTCTCCTAACTCCTTCTCTAAATCACTCCTTACACCTGCTCTCTGGTCTCACAGACCTGTGTATGCAGGATAGGCCTTGACTTCTTGGCCTCTGGCTGTTGCATATACAACTCCTTCTTCCTAGGACATGCTTTTCTTTGTGTTTTCTTTTTTAAATTGAAGTATAGTTGATATACAATATTATTTCAATAATGCTTTAATGTTCTAACAGATCATCATCTCAGACTTGTCTTCCTCTTGTGTTAAGTGTCTTTCCTGTCTGCTGCACTCGCCTGTCCCAGTGCTCGATTTATATATTAAAGCCCCGTTGTACTTCTAGGTTATGCAGAAGGCAGTGGCAGTTCTGTCTGTGTAGCTGTGTCGAACCTTGATCTGGTGACTGACTTTACAGCCTAAATCAAGGAGCCTTGGAACCTCTGATTTCATGAGCAGCTCACTGCCTTATGGTACCTTTTCTTCAGTAGGACATATATCTCCTCTATCTGGGATCCTTTTTTAAGAGAGTACCCTTTTGCTTTTCTGAGATGAAGCTGGGCCACCTGCGGACAAAGTCACCTTCCCAGTGCTCTGTGGTTGGCTGAGGGGTCAGAGGTAAACATTTTGGTGCTTGCTACTGGAAAGCAGAAGGTGGCAGACACAAAATCAGTCACTGAGACGGAAAATTATTTCAAACGTTGCTTGTGTCTTCTGCTCATGAAAGTTATGACAGCGCTTGACAAAGTCACTGCCAAGGGATGGGGCCTGGAATCTAGACTGTTTATAAAAGTTCATTATTGTTTTGGTTTTGATTTTCCTGGGGGAAATCATTGTAAACAGTTACATTCTCAGAAGCACCCCTGCAATAATAAACATAAACACAGCATTGCAGTGAAATCAGTCCTGCAGTAATTTAAATGTAAATCTCTTGCGTTGGAAGTGAAGCAGAAGAATGGATGGGTCTGCTCGGAATGGAGTGAAGAAGTCAGGACACTTGGGTCTGTCCCAGTCTCAGTTCTCCACATGCTCTCTCTTGCTGTGAGTAAGGAAGTTGTTTAATGTGCCCCTTTGTCAGCAGTGGAGGAGGAGTGACACCACCTGTGGGCCACATCGCAGCCCGTGCTGGGAAGCTTCATTATGATATTGTCCGTGGATTGACTCTGAGCTCTGGAAGAAAGGGGCAATGTAAATACGGGCGTTTGTATTCTAGGTGCTCACGAGATGCCATCCATTCTCAAAGGCTTACACAGCCAGGCTCAGTTTAGCAAAACTGCTCTGGTCATGGCAGAGTCCCCTTCTTTGAGAAAATCTGGCTGTTGATTGTTCTGGAAAGAAGCGAGAATGTATTTCCAAAATACCAAAGTA
This sequence comes from Okapia johnstoni, assembly GCA_024291935.2. Taxonomy (NCBI): domain Eukaryota; kingdom Metazoa; phylum Chordata; class Mammalia; order Artiodactyla; family Giraffidae; genus Okapia; species Okapia johnstoni. Next base: position 6,750,365 of record CM044325.1, on the reverse strand, counting down.
GCTATAGGAAGAGTTGTGATCAGTTTTAACATAGATATTAATTAGCGAATTAGCATAAACTGTGAAAAGTGGTCAAAGCTCATCACACCACATCTTGTTTGAAAGCCTGTTCTCCTAACACTATGTCAAAACACAGGGCACAGAATAAGGCAGATGTAAAGAATTATTGTATAAATGACTTTGAATTCCTTCATTGGCCAGAATGTACTTTTCTGCAATTTGGATGCTGATAGTATGAATACTAATAGCTATTACAGTGTACCTAATACTTGCTGGGCTCCAGGTGATTCACACGTACATCAAGTGAGGCTCACAGCAGCACTGTGAGCCAGGTACTACCACCATCTTCACTTTACAGATGAGTAAATTCAGGAACAGAGAGGTGAAATAACCTGCCCAAGGCCAGTCAGCTGCCAAGTGACAGAGCCAGTAAACGAAGCCCTGCCATCTGGCTGAGTTGAAGTTGCCATTTCTCTGACCAGTGTCGCATTCTGTTGCATCTTGATCACACAAGCAAAAAAAAAAAAAAAATTCAGTGCCATGAATGCTGTTTTCTAGGAAGACAATGGAGACTACATGTATGTGGATAGAGTGAAGATACCCTTGGATCACGGGACCTTGTTAATCATGGAAGGGGCCACGCAAGTGGACTGGCAGGTGAGAACGTGCGAGTAACATGGACTTATGTCATATGGAGGCAGTCTCCCAACTGGCTCACAGTGATTAATTTCTGAATTAAACGTGGTGAAAAGCAAGTTGCTTTTATAATGAGCACGAGGCAATAAACTGACCTCATTTCCAAGAAGTTTTGATACTGCTGACAGAATGGCCCTCTCTAGCGGCACCGTCCCATGGAACTTCCTGTGACGAAGGAAGTGTTCTGTATCTGTGCAGCCCGGTATAGTCACCACTAGCCATGTGACTCTTGATCCCTTGAGATAAGTCTGGAGTGCTGAAGAACTGAATTTTCAATTGAGCTAGAGCTTCAGGCAGCCAGTGGCTCTCGTATGGGGCTGCACAGCTCCCCAGCTTCGGCCAGGCCGTTTTTCAGGTGTGCAGATTAACATAAGAGCGCTTAGCATGAGAGACGCATCTTGTGCTTCTCTGTGGCCTCAGTCATTTGTGTGTCGTCTTATGAGCTTTGGGAAATGGCAGGAGGCTGCGAGGAAGAGCAGCTCTTAGGAAAAAATGAGAATATCTCCCTGTGAGGGTGGGGGTGGGGATTGTTTCAGAGAAGAAGACCTTCCTCCACAAGACTTTGAAGGGCTATTGCTGCTCATTGAAGGGAGATAAAATTGAAATATGTCTGTGTCCTCATAAAGAAGTTTTAAATGGCTTTGGAGTAAAAGTGTGTTTATGTCAGAGTTATTCATATTTCCATTTAGCATCGAGTGCCCAAAGAGTACCACTCCAGAGAACCAAGAATAAACTTGACCTTTCGGACAGTTTATCCTGACCCTCGAGGGGCGCACTGGTGATGTGAGATCCTGGAGAGAGGAGCCGTGCTGAGACTGAGCAAACCTTCCTCCATGAAGACACTTCCGCGGGCTGTCTGGAGGATGAGGATGGGATTTGCTTCCCAGCTCGCGGTCCTATTAAATGACAACCTGCAGTTCGTGTTCATAATACATTTATTGTGGGAACGGTAATCCCTAATCACATTTTGAAATCACATATTTTCTTTAGGCAAATTAAAAACCGCTGTGGCTGTGTTTACCAGTGATTTTGCCCATAAGCCGTTTTCCCCCCCTGCCCTCTTCGGTGTTGGTTGGAGAAATAGGAATGGACTTTGCCTCCGGGGGAGGGTAAATCCACATCTTTGTTCCTTGTGCCTGTAGCAAAGTGGAGATAGAAATACACATCAGTGACTCGGGAGCGTTCCGCAGGCAGACAGCTGCTGCAACCCAGACAGAGTTTTGTTGAAGTCTGCCTCGACTCCTGAACATCTTGGCTTGTGTGCTATGGTAATGGAAAGCTGCGTACTCTGGGAGGACTTTATTTAACTGAGTCTCCTTGCCCGTCCATCTCCCTGGGAGACGCGCAGACAGATTTCAGGCCTCTGAGTGAAGAGCAGAGGTGGTATTCTCCAGTGTATCTCCAAGCCGCCCCCTGGACTGCTTATAATACAAGAGGAAACTATCCCCTCAAAGGGAGGAGGAATTGAGTGATGTCATGAGAAATTTCAGCTGAAGAGCGGCAAATGCCCTGCTAGTGGCAGCTGTTCCACATAGATTAGTTCCCCCTGGAGAATTACTTGAGTCACTTAAACCCAAGCCAGATAGGAGCGGGAGCGGTCCTGCAGGGAATAGACTCAGTTACCTTAATAGTGCCATTCCCTGTAGAGTTCAGTAGCCCCGTGACTAAGGCTTTCTTCTGACTCAGTGTTGTCTTCTATACACGTTCCCGAGATTCAAGGGTTAGTCTCTGATGTCACCAAGTTTCCCAAAACAGAGCGGCTGCCCCTTGTTGCATCATAAAAGCACATGTCTTCCTGACCCCGGGACTTAGGATCAGCGTGCCGGATCAGTTCCAAACCAAGACAGAGAAAACCAGAGAGAAAGAGGATGGATTTAAACAGCTGGAAGTAGGGCAGAGGGGTTAAGAGTTTCCCTCGCGCCCCGTGGGGAAAATTTACCCGCCTTCTTGCTTTTTGGTCTTGTTTCCATTCCATGCTGTAAGACTGATGAGCTTCAGGATCACGATAAAAGGCCAGAAGGCAAATGAACGCCTTGCCTGGCCAGGCGCTGTTCTCTGTCGAGCTCTATGACTTCTTGAACCAGAGTCTCTTTCTTGTAAACGTTGTTGCATGTGTGTAGCTCCTTCGTCTTAAGAAATACCAAATGCTTTATAAAATCAGCATCACAGGAAGCCTTCCTGTGAGAGAGATACAAATTACCACAACAGTAAAACAAAACCTATTTAATTCCTAGCTTTCCTGCAGTTCAGACACACACAACCTGGCCAGGGAGGTGCCGCCAGCTTTGGCTGTGAGTTGGATGCGTGACCCCGGGGAAATTTCTCTTCCATTCCCACAAGTGAAAGAGCCAGCAGATGACTCCAAGTCTTGTTACCACATCCCTCCCAATTCGGGCCGTGCATTGCATCAGCTGCAGATTTGATCTCTTCCCTCATCACGGCCGTGTCTGTCAGGGAAACATTCCTGACAGCCTCGGCCACCACCTGGGTTTCTTCATCTGAGAGCAGCGGTCTTAGGTTTTGTTTCTGGCTGTCCGATGGCAGAAACAGCCACTCTCCCTACTACTAAGGTAATGTCCCTTCTGAAATGTCAAGGAGGTAGTTGCCGTAGAGTAAAAGGACAGGGTTCAGGACTGGACAGGAATTCCATACCCTGGCAAAGGATGCCCATGCTCAGTGACTGCACCAAACTGTTGCTGTGTTTTGCTGAATGTAGATCTTAACTAAGAGTTAAGGCCAAAGCTCTTTTTGCCAGCATTACTTGTTAAAGTTGAGGGAGCAAATAAAGCAGCTGTAGCATGAAGAAAAAAACAGGTCTGGTTTTTTGGCTGCCCTGTTTTTGAGCTTTAATAACCTTCCAGGACAATTTAGTAACCATGCTAGGGCTTCCCTGGTGGCTCAGACAGTAAAGAATCTGCCTGCAATGCGGGAGACCCCGGTTCAACCCCTGGGTCAGGAAGATCCCCTGAAGGAGGAAATGGCAACCCAGTCCAGTTTTCTTGCCTGGGAAATCCCATGGACAGAGGAGCCTGTTGGGCTACAGTCCATAGGGTCGCAAAGAGTCAGACACGACTGAGCGACTAACATGGGAGCTTCTTATACATCATCCCTAACCCTCCCTGAAGCCCTGCCAGAACCAGCTGCTGTTCCCATTGTAGAGATGAGGCAACCGAGTCTCCAAGAGGTGAAGTCATTTCACGGGATTTATGAATGGCAGAACCAGAACATAAAGCACAGGCTAATCCCCTAACTGTGCTTCTCCCTCTGCCATGCAGAATTTAGGCAGAATGGTCTAGCGGGCACCCCCAGGCCCCAAGCCTCAGGGCTTGCCTCTGCAGGGCTGGCAGCCCAAGCTCACGTCAGTGCCCTGCTGGCTGGGCTGACTGCCAGGCCACCCCGTTGGTCCCCTGGCTTTTCTGTGCACCAGGGCAGATGTCTGCACCTCCTTAATCAACACTGGCATCTCCTAGTCAGAAACTCTGCTGCCAACTGGGCTAGAATTGTCCAGTTTAACAGGGTAGGCTCATTGTGGGGGGATACAATCCAATTGATGATGAACTAGATTCTCCTCCAGCCTTCCTAGCAAGTGACTGAGAGCATGTTTCCTGACCACATCCAAGCAGCCTTTCTGTCGTAGGCGGGTGGTCCCTTCCTCCCTTCGTTCTTACCTGCAAGTCCATCTGGTGACCCTGATGCCGAGATTCAGCGTCAGGCTTCCTCATGATGCTGGCCAGCACCACGACTGCAATCAGTCAGCAGACAGCCCAGGAAGCAGGGCAGGCTGCACACGGAAGACACAGGGAGCACAGGCAGCAGGCCTCAAGGCAGGCCTCGGAGCATCTGACACAGCGTCAGCTTGTGTCCTCGGTGTTGAAATCAGGCTCCAAGTGGTTGTCAGCTAAACCACCAACTCGTGGCATTGATGATTCCTATTAAGTCGGGGTCACAGCTCATTAACTTGCTGTTTTCTTGTGACACACTCCCTGCTGCCTCTGTGGCTGGCATGACCTGCCCCCCGCGAGTGGCAGGCCTGTCTAGTCCTGGCCAGTAAGTGGCACCATCTCCTGGACCATGTCATGGCAACCCCAGAAGAGTTAAGTGGGCCCTGCAGTAAGCAGAAGACTCTAGTTGGAGGGCTTCAGAGAAAGCCCCGACACGTGATGGGTCCCTGCCCCGCTGGGAATATTTCCTCCTTGAGTTCTGGCAGCTTTTACTTGGCTGCAGAATATCTGAGACCCATTTGCCTTTTCTGGTCATAAACACTTGTAGTGTTGAATCTGAAGTCTTGATTGCTTTATTTTCTTAACTGTTTCTTTGAAAAAGCCGAGTGTTTCCATAGTGATGCATTCTGTTGGTTGAAATCTTTACATATATGTGGTTCCACCCACATGCTCTCCTCAGAGGGACCTAGTCTACAGCTGTCCCCTGACCCCACCCTCCCATTCTCTCTTTTTCAAGTAATCCACTCTTGGATACAATGACTCCTGTGTCGGGGGGTCAGAAAGGAAATTATCTTGATGTTTATTCATGAGAGTGGAACACAGGCTAATGGTGCCTTTTCCAGCTGGCTTGGTACTCCTGTGCCAAATTAGAAAAGCCTTTCTCAGCCTGTGACCAGAGCCCCGAGCTGGGCTGGGCCTTCAGGATAACTTAGGTAGTGTTCCTGTAGCCAACATTACCCAAAAGAGCGTTTTCTCAGATGAGCCAGCTTGGAGCTGACCAAGGCCTGTGTGACAGTGTCATCATCACAGTTATTTAGATAATACTCTAATAATCGCTCTCACTCCCCCTCCTTGTAATGGTGATATCACAGTCCCTGGACACCAGGGACAGTCCCTGTTCTCACGTGGGCTCCACAAGTGTGGACATGCTCAGGCAGGATCCTGGCCTCTTACCCCACTAGTTTTTAACTCGGGACACAAATGCTAGGTTTCTAAAAGGGAAGGAAAGGTGAAAGCCGGAAGGAAGCATTGAGCATTGGGCCTATTACACCTGTGCTCAGTCATGTCCATCTCTCCGTGACCCCGTGGACTGTAGTCCACCAGGCTCCTGTGTCCATGGGATTCTCCAGGCAAGAATGCTGGAGTGGGTTGCCATGCCCTCCGCCAGGGGCTCTCCTGACTCAAGGATCCATCCGCATCTGCATTGCAGGCGAACAGATGAGGAACTGAGGTACCTAGAGGATAGCTCAGATCCTGAGATTGGGCATCCCTGGTGTTTGGGGCGGTCTCTGCACCCCCAACGGCACCCCCCACCCTCGTGCCCTCTCCCCGCGCTGGACTGCGCATACTCATCCCCTTCACCAGCCGGCAAAACCTTGGGTCCTTGCCTGGAGCCGGGAAGCTTCTCCCCTTGGGGAGGGGGTGGGCAGGAGGAAGTGGTGGGCCAGGCGCAGGGCTCTCGAGGGCCTCGTGATCAGGTTGCAATTAGCCGCCCACTGCAGGAAGGGTGTGGGCGAGCGCTGTGACAAGCGCCTGCCACGCTGCGCCTCTGATGCTCCAGGCGCCCCTGAGAAGGAAGGCGAGCGGCAGCCTGCAGGAGCAGCCTTTGCCGTGGAGACAGAACGGCGGCCTGGCTCAGAGGCTGTGACAGGAAGGCCCTTCTCGGGAGCCTCTGCTGCTTGCTCTGATGACTGAGTCGGAGCCTCCGCCCACCAGGTCCCTCCCTGCTCCCCCTGCCCCCTGTCTGCACATGGATGGGACCATCTGGGAAGGGAATCCACACCCTCCAAAAAGCCATTCTAGATGGAGGGCTGTATCCTCTCTTCCTGGAGACCGTTTGTGGGACGGGTGGGTGGATGAAGGATGCCCTGGTGGCCTCCCCAACTCTGGCCAGGACCATTTAGGCCAGCTAAGCATCCAGCCAGATCTCAGGAGAGTCCTGGAGAGGAGGAGGGCCCCAGGGAAGGGTCTCCCCCAGGCCCTTGTTGCTTAGAGAACACTTTGCTGGAATGTTTTCTCTGAAAACATATCAAGGGATTAGGCACTAATTTTTTCCCTGCTCCCTCTCTCTGATGGTAGCTGTTAGCCCCTCTTCACCTGGTGTGAAGGTGGAAAGGGCAATTAGTCTAGAAGCAAAAATCAGGAGTGGGGGCGTGGGGGAGTGGATGAAAAGGAGTCTGAATGTGTGGCTTCCCTTTGCTACCCTCACGGCCTGGAGGCCGCCTCTGCCTGCGGAGAGAGGGGGCAGAGAGAAGGGCTGGCACACTCTTCCACACATTGCCCATTGTCTCCGGAAGTCCCGTGAGGGTGGTTAGGAACCACTGTCTTCATTGGACAGATGCTCCTCTGACGGCCACCCAGGGCCATGCTGGCAGAACCAGTGTGAACACCCACAAGTGCCTAGGCCAGTGTCCTTTGCATCACTCTGTGGTTCTGTGACCTCTTCTGAGATCCCCAGCTAAAAGCAGAACCTGGTCACAAGAGGGAACCTGGGCACAGACAGCCCCAGGTCTCAGTGCCTCGGAGGACTGGTATGGATGGCCTCCATGTTGCACCAGCCAGTTGGCTGGGTACGTGGCGAGGATCCCTGCCGCAGCTCCATGTAGCATCCTGCTGCCGAAAATAGAGCAAGCCGAGCTCTGCACCAGCGGCTCTAGGGAGTTGGCTGGACAATTTCAGGCAAGACTGCCTCGGAGTCACTTTTCCAATGGGCCCATGCCCCACTGAATGTCACTGTGTTGCCTGGGAGGGTGGAATTAGGAAAGAGCTTTGACACAAATGGGGGCTTCCCTTGTAGCTCAGCTGGTAAAGAATCCGCCTGCAATGCAGGAGACCTGAGTTCGATCCCTGGGTTGGGAAGATCCCTTGGAGAAGGAAATGGCAACCCACTCCAGTATCCTGGCCTGGAGAATTTCATGGACTGTATAGTCCAGGGGGGTCGAAAAGAGTCAGACATGACTGAGCTACTTTCACTTTCACTTTGACACTCCCTCTGTGTCCCAGCCTCCACATCCGTCAGACATACTGCAGAGCCATTGCTGATCAAGCCTCAGCTTGAGCCAGGCTGACGTGGCCTTGAATCCCATCTGTCCTTCCCAGCGGGCCACCTTGGACCCGTCCATCAGCCACCAAGCCTCAATCTCCTCAATTGTGAAATGGACATCGTAGCAGCCACCTCTCCGAGGTCTTGTGAGGGGCGAGATCCTGAATGTGACGTGCCCAACAGTCACGTGCTTAGTGGTGTAATTGTTTTAAGTAGAATGTTCCACATGCCCTGCTAGCCCCAACCCTAACCCCTGTGCTGGGCTGGCAGTCCCGCTGTAACTGTCTGATGGCCCTGCGACCTCGCCCTTCCTGCTTGCCAAGCTCCCTGGGTGCCTGCACCTCCGCTGCAGTCAGCCAGCGGGGGCCCAGTGGCTTCGGGGAGGAAGGGCAAAAGGAAAATTGTGCACAAGGAGGCTGATCCTGTTAGGATCCAGCTGCACTTCTGAGTGTCTCCTGGGAAGGTCTTTAGCCAGAGCTGAAGAGCGCTCTCAGATGCCAAAGTGGCCTCACATCGGCTGTTCTTGGCAGCCTCACCACATGCTCCCCAGGTAATGGGTCTCCTGATGCCCCGCACTGGCCTGGTTCCTCCCCTCCCCCACCCCCACCCCGGGTCAGTTCCCGATGTTTCCCAGCCTGAAGAGCAGGTCACAGGTCAGTGTGACGCACCCCCACCAGTCACACTGTTTTCTTATCCTCGCTGGCCATTTCTGGGTTCTGTACAGAACGCCTTGGCCTGGAAGAGTAAACAAGATTACCAGGCAATCTTGAATCAGGAATTCTGTTGAAGACAGGGCTTTTATGTTCAGAAATTGTGTGTTAGCTGCAGTGGGGAACATATAAAAGGGAGACACGATCCTTCCTATTACAGACAGAAGTAAACCAGCGTGGCTTTTATTTTATCCTTCAAAATTAGTTTTTATTCCTAACTACAAAAGAAGTGTGTGTTCTTGGTAAGAAATTTCAAAGAAAGATACAAGGAAAAAAAAGAAAATCATTTCCAACTTTACGCTGGAGTTGATAACTCTTCACATCTTGCAGTGGATTTTTTCCTCTACATATTTGTATACTTGAAACAAAAGAAAAGCAACTTCATACTGACCCCATCAGTGTGTAACCTTTTTCTACTTATTTTGTAAATTGCTGCATGACATTAATTGTTGTTCCCTAAGAAGTGACAGCATAAAATTTAAAGATAGATATATCATTATATAACGAGTCTGTTGTCTTAGATAATTCAGTCATTGTTGAGACTGGAGTTGTTTTTGCTATTTGTAACCATTCTGTTGATTTTGGAAGTCATGAGAGTGAATGGTGGGGTGGTAGTATAGCTAAAAGCCCAGAATTTGGCCTCAATCAGATCTCAATCCAAATAATAAAAAAAGGGAACTTCCTTGGTGGTCCAGTGGCTAAGACGCTGCACTTCCAATGCAGGAGGCCTGGGTTCGATCCTTGGTCAGGGAACTAGATTGCCCATGCTGCAACTAAGAGTTTGTATGCTGCAACTAAGACCTGGCACAGGCAAGAAAAAAAAAAGTTAGGAAATGTTTAATCAAACAGACAAAAAAAACCAAATAATAAAAGAAGAGATAAGTAACATTTTTATAGAGCCTGGATATTGTGCCAGACACTGTGTTAAGTGCTTTACATGTATTAACACATGATTTGTAAATCCACACAACAGGCCACAGACTAGGCATTATTTTTACCCCCATTTTACAATTGATAAAGCTATCAATTGTATGTAAGCTAATGATGAAGCATTAGCCCTCCACTTATGCAGCCATGCTGTGGTGAAACCTTTGTGCTCATATATGACTGTTTCTTAGAATACGTTCCTGAAAGTAGGGTCCTGGCCCAGATTCAGAAGGCTATACATATTTTTAAGGCCTTGAATATATAATATATTCCAGGTGGTTCAGTGTCACCTCCCAGTGCAGGAGACACAGGAGATTTGGGTTCGATCTCTGGGTTGGGAAGATCCCCAGGAGTAGGTAAATGGCAACCCACTCCAGTATTCTTGCCTGGAAAATTCATGGCCAGAGGACCCTGACAGGCTACAGCCCATGGGGTTACAAAGAATCGGACATGACTGAGCAACTGAGCACGCATACATAATGTAAATGGCTTTCCAGAAAGGTTGCCCCAACTTCTCCTACCAACAGTGTTTGTGTGTATTTGAGAAACTCATGCCATGCTTTGAGCAACAATAATGTGCCAGGCCAGTGTTTTAGCAAGTGTCTGTCCGTGAAGGAGAGACTGTCCTGTGCCCGGCAGAGAGTAAGCAAGCCCTCAGTAGATTTTAGCCCGTGTTAGCATTGTTGTCACGTGATGTGTCATTTGTTGAGTAAACAAGTCACATACTTGAAGAACCTTAATAACAAGGTGAACATGGAGTGAGGGGTCCTGACAGGGAGTGCTCCAGGCGTTGGAGGACTATGGGATATAATTTGGGATGGTAGTCATGGAAGGCTTCTTGGTAGAGGGGGCACTTGGAGAATGGGACCAAAGACCCTGAAGTGACAACCTCAAGGCTCATGAACGGTGGAGCCCTAGGGGGCGTGTGTCCAGGGCTCAGGTAGGGAGTGTTGAGCTGGAGGAGAGACAGTGAGAGAGGAGGGTGGGCCCAGATCAGGTCTGGGAGCGGCTCCAGGCAGAAGGCTCTGCTGGTGCAGAGCCTCTGAGCACTGAGACTTTTAGGAAAATATGTTTATCAGGAGGGAGCAAGGAGATGGGGCTGGAGGTGGGGAGACCTGTGGGAGACCAGGGCAGCGGCCCAGGCAGAGGGGCCTGGGTGTGCTGCCCGGCAGATACTCTCGGAGCAGTGAGGCAAAAATATGTCTGGTTTTCTGGTGCCTCGAGCGCTGCAGCAAAAGAAAAACAGATGCACGACTCAGCCATGAGGTCAACGTGTCTGCCAGAGCTGGACGGGAGACCTTGGCTTCTATCCATGGCCACGGTCAGACTCCTGATGTCCCCTCACCAAGTCCGGGTCTCGGGGCGCCCTGTTCAAGGAGACAGCACAGCAGGCTCTGACTCACCAGCTGCCCCGAGCTGCTGCTGCTGCTAAGTTGCTTCAGTAGTGTTCGACTCTGTGCGACCCCATAGACAGCAGCCCACCAGGCTCCCCTGTCCCTGGGATTCTCCAGGCAAGAACACTGGAGTGGGTTGCCATTTCCTTCTCCCGTGCATGAAAGTGAAAAGTGAAAGTGAAGTCGCTCAGTCGTGTCCGACGCTTAGCGACCCGATGGACTGCAGCCTACCAGGCTCCTCCGTCCATGAGATTTTCCAGGCGAGAGTACTGGAGTGGGTTGCCATTGCCTTCTCCTGCTGCCTGGAGAGTCACTGCCAAGCCCGCTGCGCTGGCCCAGAGGGAGCCAAGGAGGTGGGCCTCAGGCCAGCTTCCAGCAGGGGGCGCTGGCCCTTCCGGGTGTCCCTTCCTCCCAGGCAGGGACCCAGGAGCAGAGCGGCACACACGCTCTTCTGTTCCATTGCCTCTGGCCTATGACCCCCAAGCAGGGGTCATAGATCTGCAAGCAGGAAAGGGCAGGAAAGGGGCTCCCCGTCCCCCCTATCAGAGACGCCTGTCCTCTGCAGGAGGAGTGATAAGGGGGCCTAGGAGAACATTCCCGATGTTTTTCCCTCCTGGGGTTGGAGCACTCCTTTCCTCACTGACACTAAGGTAGGAGATGCTCGCCTGCCCCCCAACACCGTCATCCCGCCCCATCCAGGATCCTTGGGGGAAGGCTGCCAGGAGTGGGCCAGGCGGGGGGATGTCCCGGTGTCAGTTCCAGCCCCATCTCAACCTGGGTCTAGAGTTGGCCCCTCCGTTTCCTGCTGTGCGGCCTTTGGCAAACTTCCTGACCCGAGTTTGTCCGCCTGTAAACAGGGTAGTTAATTAATATCGGATTGTTGTGAATATTGAGTGTGACGGTGTAACTCTGTCTCCGTCTGGGTGGCTGTCATCATCAAATAATGGAGACAGGAGGAAGGTCCGCCACCCTGCGGGCTGGGGCCGACCTTACTGTGATGGAGACGGAGGGACTTCTGTGTAGATGGGTCTAGGAGCAGGCCTTGGGGGAGAGAGGGCCCAGAGTGGCCAAGAGAGGCAGGGAAGAGGCTGTACAAGGGCCACTGTCAGGGCAGGTGGGAGGGAGCGTGGAAAGGGACCTGATTCTGGGGTTGTTCCCAGGCTTCTCTTGTGGCTCAGCTGGTAAAAGAATCTGCCTGTAATTCGGGAGACCTGGATTTGATCCCTGGGTTGGGAAGACCCGCTGGAGAAGAGAAAGGCTACCCACTCCAGTATTCTGGCCTGGAGAATCCCATGGACTATACAGTCCATGGGGTCGCAAAGAGTCAGACATGACTGAGTGACTTTCACTTCACTTCACTTCCACCGAGGGGGTGGGGAGGGAAAGAGACTGAGAGGGAACAGTGAGAGGAAGGAGAATGTTCTATCACAGCCCCCTTCCCTATCACATCACCCACCCCCCACCCCCAGTGCCTCAGTACAAAGCACTGGATTCTTCCCACTCTAGCCTAGGAGCAACATGGGGCAAGCGCTGGAAAGGCTGATTGTGTTTAAGGTTAAAAGGTGAGTGTGGAGCGGTGCTCTGAGAGGGGACCCCTGGGGGCTGGGGCGGTAGCATCTTAGCATTAGGACTTTCTGAGTCCTGTCTCTCTCTGGCCCCCAGCCCAAAGCCCTTTCCCACACTTGGCTCCAGTTTTTCCATCTGAAGAATACAGGGTTGAACCAATTTAATTTTTGTAGCTGTTTTGACCACAATTCATGGTTAAAAAAAAAAAAAAGGTTTACACACACACTTAACTAAGGCTTCATGGAACAATCCTTTATTACACTTCTGTCCTCTGATGTTTTCTGTTGTGCATCATTAAAAAGTGCTGATCATGGCCCTCCTTGCTCTGAACACTGACCCAGCTCATCTGGAAGGTTCCTTCCTGCTCTGGCAGCCAGCAGTTCTGTTCCATTTCCTCTGGCCTCATGACCCCCCTCAGCCAAGCCTTTGTGGTTTCCTTCTTTATATCTTCAAACAGTAACCTCAGACGCAGGAGGGAGCCCCTGGACAGACGGCGCTGATCCAAGTCCCCCTCACCACCGCCTCCGTGGGAGGTCCTGGCGCGCCCACTGTCTGGCTGGGCGCTGCCTGCTCTGTGTCTGTGGGTGGGGAGGGTCCCTGGTGCCATCACCATGGGAAGAGGAGTGGGTGTGAATGTCATCTGCACTTCTCTCCCCACCCCACCCGACTGCTGCCCGGGCCAGAGGACACCCGTCTTCTCTCTGAAAAAGTTGTTGGGAAGTGGAACTTGGCTCCTGGATGGAATTCCAGGCTCTTCCCCAGGTCCGGCCTCTTCACCCTGTCCCGCCTCGCCCTGAACTGCTCTCTGAAGGTCCAGGAGTCCCCATCGTGGGAGCTGCTGGTGGATGATGAGATGAGCTTTGGAGTGACAGACCTGGGTGTAAACCTTAGCTCCATCTCTGGCTGGCTGTGTGACCTTGGGAAAGTTCCCTAATGTTGTTTCCTCAACTAACGCTTGGAGATGGCAACCCCCTTCTTGGAGGATAAATTTAAGGGTGAGATGATAGGCAGAGTGCTTTGTGTTGGTGCCTGGCATGAGGAAATCTCAGTCCTTTTAAATCCCATCCCCTTGGTGTCTCTGTGAGGGACTGGCTGGAGAAACGACAGCTGTTGCTGCCCTAAGGAAAGAAAGGGGAGATGCCTTCCAGGGTCAGTTACAGGAGGGGCAACATCGGAGAGTGGCCGCCTTAAGGTGGCGGTCCTGGGAGTGACTCCCCAACCCCCAAATGTGCAGAGTCTGGGGTGCAGCAGGCATCTCGTGTCCACTGGGCGGTGCGAGACAGTGTCTGAGGAGGAACACAGGCAGGGACTGGGGAGAACGGAGTCTCTGGGCCCCCAGAGTGTCAGGAGCTTCTCACAAGGCTGATGCTGTGTGTCAGCTTGAGGCCAGGCTCCCCGCACACCACACCACAGGGCTTCGTCTCAATCCTCGTTCTTTGGAATCCATTTAAGAATTCACTCTCCTTCGGGGCGAGGAGGAATTCTCATAGTATGTTCTCTTGGAATAATCTGGTTCAATCCTCATAACTGCCACCCTGGGTTAAGGATGTGCTGTGCTGTGCTTAGTCACTCAGTCATGTCCAACTCGTTGCGACCCCCATGGACTGTAATTTGCCAAGTTACTCTGTCCGTGGAATTCTCCAGACAAGAATAGTGGAGTGGGTTGCCATACCCTTCTCCAGGGAATCTTCCCAACCCAGGGATCGAACCCAGGTCTCCCGTATCGCAGGCAGAATCTTTACCATCTGAGCCACCAGGGAAGCTCAAGAATACTGGAGTGGGTAGCCTATCCCTCCTCCAGGGGATCTTCCCAACCCAGGAGTTGAATCGGGGTCTCCTGCATTGCAGGCGGATTCTTTACCAGCTGAGCCACCAGGGAAGCCCAGGTAGAGGATGGGGGTAGGCCTAAGTCTTCTATATTCACAGAGCAGGAAGAAGAACTTTCTAGCAGACCCTGGAAGCAGAGTATCTAAGCAGGCAGTCTTGACGTGTTGCTTGCCTGTTCTCCTGAGGCAGCATAAATGTCTTCTTTGCGGGTCATCTTCAAAGCCCATCTCACTTTGTTTTTGGTGCCATCCCATGGTGCTAACCGTTGAAAGATCCATATCTTGGCTCAGATCCGAGTTATCATGGCTCTGAGCCCCACTGGAGATAGGCACGAGGGTACCTCTGGTTTCCGGGACTGCTGTTCCCAGGCAGCTGGTTCTCAGAACATGGAAATCCGTTCCTCCCAGGGCTCCTGGGTGCATCGGCTCTTGATAGCTGTAGACTCTGGGACTCTGCCAGCCGAGGTGACATGCCCAAGGGGCACACAGCTCCAACAGCAGAGGTTAGGGGCCCTTCACAAGGCTGCCATATGCAGCTGGGGCTTGACACTGCCTGGGGACGCATCTGGCCCCTTCCCTGTGTGTTCCTGGCCAGCTCCCGCTGCCCTGTTTTCCAATAACCAGAGAATCTCTTTCCAAGGCAGCGGCTGGCTCTTTACCCTTGGAACATAAATAAGTTCCTGGGTCTTGTTTTAGGGAGCACATGGGGCTGGCTTGTGGTTCAGTAGAGGCTGAGAAATTTCTCGGGATCCAAGGCTGCCAGCGCAGCTTTATGCTCACTAGTTGGGGGAATGTCTCGGGGCCTCAGTTTCCCTGCCTATATGTGAGGGGCAGTGCCCTCTGGACCCATTCTGGAGAACCTGTCCTCACAGACAGTGAGGCAGCGAGGCAGCAAGGCTGGGCTAAAGTTCAGGACTGGGTTCTATCCTTATTCTGCCACTGCCTTGCTGCTTGCTGTGTGACCTTGGTCTAGTTTCCTCCCCTCTCTGAGCCTCTGTTCTCCTCTCAAAAGATGGCAAAGATAGCGGTGCTTTGCTGCAGTCATAGGGGGAGACTACTCTGCCAAGCTCAGGGGCCACAGATTATCCATTATTTCATTATTAGCCACAGAGCGATTCCCAGCCCTGTGGGCCCAGGGGAGGCTACGCTTAGGCCTGCAAGAAAGCATTTGGGTAGGGGCACTGCTCTGGTGTGCAGTGGCTAAGAATCCAAGCTCCCAAGGCAGGGGCCTGAGGGCGATCCCTGGTCAGGGAAGTAGATCTCCAATGCCGCAACTAAGTGTTCACACGCCACAACTCAAGATCCCACCTGCTGCCACGAAGATCAAAGATGCTTTGTGCCACAACCAAGACCCAGTGCAACCAGACAAACGTTAAAAAAAAAAAAGCGCGCGGGAAGGACTGAGCCACACACCCTGGGCTGCCAAAGCTGTGTCAGGTAGCAAGCCCCTAGCAGGGAAATGCGTTCCCATCATTCACATCAGCGTAGCCGGGCCCCACAACCTGGGCAAAACTGTTGGGAGGTTTCCGTGGGTTCCGGCTCGCTCTGAGTGCCCAAGACTCTCCCTGTCCCCAGCTCCAGGCTGCTGTTCCCTGGGGCTCATCCTGGGACTCGGGGTTGTCAGGGTGCCTCCCCTGGCTGGGCCAGCCCCAGCCTGCCAGCAGCTGGTATGCCGGTGCACTGTGTACAGTGAGGCCCAGATTAGACAGCTTATCATGACATGAATGGGGCAGCTGGGGTGGGGGCACTGGCCGCTGGAAGATCTGACTTGGACATATCACTGGGGATCTCCCTGGACCCTCTCCCTTCCTCTCTCTGTCTCTCGGACTCTCTCTCTCTCCCCATCTCCTATGCACACACCCAACACCCTCTCTCATAGAGCTTGCTGTGGATTGTCATGGCAACCCTCCAGCAAAATTATCAAGACACTTTTATGCTCACAGTCGTACCAGACCAAGTGCTAATTCTGAGTGAGGCAGAAGCAGCTGGTAGGATGCTGAAGCCACGGGCATTGTGCAGAGGGCCCTCTGCAGGGTGGAGAGGGCCGTGGGAGGTGAGGTGGGGCTAGGAGGCAGGACCACCTGGGGAAGGCCCTGTCACTAGCCTGCCACCGCGGACTCCTCCCCCTGCCAGTGCCACATTCATCCACCTCTGTCACCCATCTCCACCTGGATTCATGTACACACAGACACAAGTGAACAAGTGTTAGTTGAGCCAAAATACACCCAGAGTACAGACTGACCCAAACAGCAACATCTGGAATAAACATGACCTCATTCAGCACTTAGAGGCCTGAGACTCACCCTGGAGAGACTTCTGGCTGAGCCTGAGGGCACAGCCAGCTGACCCAGACTTCTAGCCGGCGATGGGTCTCTGCCAGTGTCACAGGAAGGGGCCAGGCTCTCTTGTTAGGAAGCAGAGAAGGGACCTGTGACCAGCACTGCCCTGACCTGGTCCTTCCCACCTTGCTGTGTGGCCCCTGTGGCTCCCCGCCTCTCTGCATCCCAGGACAGACCCAGCATCCCTGGGCCCTTCGAATCTGGACCAGGTACCGCAGGCTCCCTTGGATACGAAGCCCTGCTAATAGCTGAAGAACTGGTGGTTGCTATTTTTAAACCTCGGCTCTGCCCAAAAGCCAGAGTGTGGGTGGGGATGGTGGAGGAGGTGATGGCACAAGCCCCTCCCCAGTCTGCTGCTATCTTCCTCCCCATCTGCTCCCCCAGCAGCCCCTCCATGGAGCCCCCTGCAGTCTCAGCCCAGGCTGCTTGCCATTCTCTGGCCCCAGAGGAAGCATCTCCCTCCTGCAACTGGGTCCCCTCATCGGCATTTCCTTCTGAGGATTCTAGACTATCAGAGCTGGAGGGGTCCCCAGCAAAGCAGAGTCTGGCCTCTTCATTTCAGATGGGGAAACAGGCTCAGAGATGGGAAGCGGTGGTTTCCAGGCCGCAGGATGCATGGAGGGTGGAGCTGAGGCTGCAACCTGGGCTTCTGACTTCTCATCCAGTGCTGTTCCCATCGCATCAAAGCGATGGTGTTTGGAATGGATAGCTAGTGGGGACCCAGTGTATAGTGCAGGGAACTCGGCTCAACATTCTGTAGCAACCTAATTGGGGAAAGAAATTGAAAAAGAACAGATACATGTATCTGTAAACAAAGAAACAAAATTTCAAAGAGAAAAAAAACCCCTAAAACTGAAAGAGTGTGGGGGGGATGATGAGATGGGGTGTTGCAAACCACGAGCACTGATTTCTGGCTTGAGTGCCGGCTTCAGCACTTAACACCAAAGGTGACCCCAGGCAGCTGCCAGTGCCTTCAGTTCTCATCTGTAAAATGGAGTGAGAGTAGGGTCCCCCTCGAGGGGTGCTGCAAGGAGGACTTAGATAAGGCACGTGCAGAGCACGACTTGCACATTGTAGGTGTTTGCCCAGATGGCATTCTCTCTCCCTCCTGTGCCGTCCCAGGGGTGCAGGCCTGCTGAGAAGAGGGGCCACCCCTTGTTCCAGGGTGGCCGGGGAGGCAGGCTGTTCTGGGAAGGCAGGCTACACCGACAAGTGCAAATACATGAGAAGGCCTTGCAGAGAGTGGTGCAGAGAAACTCAGCAGGGACCTTGAAGAGGGTGGACAGGAAGGCTACTGTGAGGAAGCAGCCTTGGAGCTGAGGCCTCTGCAGGGCAGGGACACAGCGTGGCCCCGGCCTCTCAGTAAGTCAGGTGGAGCCTGGTTAGCACCCGTATCTACTGCAATTCTAATCATCTCCCTCCTTTTAGAAGCATCCTTCTCTTAGATTCGGACATGTTCTCCTGGTGTCCACACTCTTACCCTGTTGGACGTTGGTTCTCTGAATCCTTGACTGCCTCACGCTCCTCTCCGTGTTGGCTGGTCCGAGCCCCTCTCCATCTGGAAGGTGGATTTCTACCCGTTTCCCTATCTACACCCTGATGACTCCCAAACTGCCCCCATATGCCCCCCGCCCTCCTCTAAGTTCCAAAGTCCCACTGACCTCTCCACCCAATGTCTAGTGGCTCTCCTGGTTGGGACAATCGAAGTCAGTATAAAAGAGACTCCAACGTAGCCTAGTTTAAACGTATTCAGTTGATGGCTCTCTCACAAAATAGCTCCAAAGGAAGTGTTTCAGGATGGTAGAGAGCTCCACTCCACAGGGTCATTTGGGGACCCGGGCTGATGATGGCACTGTGGTCTTTAATACGAAACCTCTAGGGCTTGCAGCCAGTATGAGGGGAGGAACACGGAAGTCCCGGACGGGATTTTCCTCTTAAGCAAGTGAGACCGGAATCTGACTTCTGCTCACATTCCCCAGATGAAAGTTCAGACATGTGACTCTGATGAGCCGCAAGGGGGGTTCCTGCCCTGGTGGTGGAGGAGGTGCTCTGAAGGGCGGCCCCCTCGTCCTGTGTCTCCCTGGCCCCTGGTTTTGCCCTTGGCAGTTCTCTGTGGCTCTCGATTGCCACCCCACAGTATGTTGGAAGTCTGTCCTCCTTGGGTGCTTTTTTTTTTTAAGGCTGGGACCATCATGGGCTTTTCAAGGCTGGTCTTGCAATTTTGTTAATAATACAGTCCCTTCAAAAATGTAGTAGGCTTCATTCAGGTCTTTGTGCTTAGTCAGTTCCATGTGCAGTAACCATACCCCAAGTTCTGTTCTTTTTTTTAACTTTTTATTTTGTTTTGGGGTAGAGCCAATGAACAGTGTTGTGATAGCTTCAAGGGAACAATGAAAGGATTCAGCCATACACATACATGTATCCCTTCTCCCAAGTTCTGTTCTTCATGAAGTTTTTATCTGTGTTGCCCAACCTGTCTCTTCCTCTCCCATTTTAAATGAAAGCTACCCTAAGGACACCTGAAATAACAGGCCTGGATGGATGACAAGGCAACCCCCCTAATATAATACTTTGCCACAAGTGTGATTCTGTTGTTTGGCTTCATGTTTGTCCTAATAGATAGGCTTTGAGAAAGGCTCTGAGCCCTGAGGTCTGATCACCTGCTATTTGGACAAAACCCAGTTGGTTTTTCCAACCCTGAGGATAGGATGATTTTCCACATTATCTCCTTTTCTGTTCATCTCTTCTTGTAAATGAAACTAGCCAATCTCTTGTAAAATCTTGCTAAAGGCAACATGGAGAAGCCAACACATGCAAGTGTTTTTGGCTCTTTCTAACCTTAGCTCAATTGGTAAAGAATCTGGCTGCAATGCAGGAGACCCCAGTTTGATTCCTGGGTTGGCAAGATCCCCTGGAGAAGGGGTAGGCCACCCACTCCAGTATTCTTGGGCTTCTCTTGTGGCTCAGTTGATAAAGAATCTGCCTGTAATTCGGGAGACCTGGGTTCAATCCCTGGGTTGCGAAGAACCCCTGGAGAAGGGTATGGCAACCCACTCCAGTATTCTGGCCTGGAGAATTCCATGGACTGTACAGTCTATGGGGTCGCAAAGAGTCAGACACAACTGAGCGACTTTCACTTCACTTCAACCATTTTTTCTAGAATTAGATACACAAGTAGGCATGTGGTCTGTCTTCCAAATTACCACAGGAAATTTTTTTATTAAATGTTTTGTCACAGCATAAGAAAGGTCACCGGTTTTCCATTCTCCAATATATGTTTCTTTGTTACTCACCACCTGTTGGCCAAGCCAGTGTCACATGTTTTAAGGTTTTTATACATGGTACCTTTCCATATCTGGTACCAATTTTTGTATCAGAGTATTGCTAAACTGTTGTTAAAAGGACTCCAAAATCCAGTGGCTTTAGGGTTAGAGAAATGAATTCTTCTCTTACATAGTACAGTTCTTTAAAAAAATTTTTTTTTTTTAATTTTTACTGGAGGAGGGCATGGCAACCCACTCCAGTATTCTTGCTGGGAGACTCCCCATGGACAGAGGAGCCTGGTGGGCTTTAGTCCGTGGGGTCGGAAAGAGTCAGATATGACTGAGTGACTAAGCACATAGCATATTTATTTTTAATTGAAGGATAATTGCTTTACAATATTGTCTTGGTTTCTGCCATACGCGACGTGAATCAGCCACAGGTATGCGTTTGTCCCCTCCCTCTTGGACCTCCCTCCTATCTCCCACCCCATCCCACCCCTCTCGGTTGTCACAGAGCACAGGTTTGAGCTCCCTGAGTCACACAGCAAATGCTCCTTGGCTGTCTATTTTACAGATGTAAGGTATGTGTTTTGATGCTGCTCTCTCCATTTGTCCCACCCTCTTCTTCCTGCTCTGTGTCCACAAGTCTGTTCTTTATGTCTGAGTCTCCATTGCTGCCCTGAAAATAGGTTCATCAGCACCTTCTTTCTAGATTCCATGCGTGCATGCTCAGTCCCTTCAGTCCCATCCGACTCTTTGCGACCCTGTGGACTGTGGCCCACCAGGCTCCTCTGTCCATACAAGAATGTTGGAGTGGGTTGCCATGCCCTCCTCCAGGGGATCTTCCCTATCCGGGAATGAAATTTGTGTCTGCCTGCGTCTACTGCATTGCAGGTGGATTCTTTAGCCATTGAGCCACCTGGGAAGCCCTTCTAGATTCCATATATATGCGTTAATACATGATATTTGATTTTATCCGAATTATTTCACTTTGTATAACAAGAT
Organism: Okapia johnstoni; assembly: GCA_024291935.2. NCBI lineage: Eukaryota > Metazoa > Chordata > Mammalia > Artiodactyla > Giraffidae > Okapia > Okapia johnstoni. The sequence continues at coordinate 6,729,655 of CM044325.1, read as the reverse complement.
TTGTTTCTCTCTTTCTGACTTACTTCACTTTGTATATCAGGCTCTGGGTTTGTCTACCTCATTAGAACCAACTCAAATGCATTCCTTTTAACAGCTGAGTAATAAACCACTGTGTATATGTACCACAACTTCTTTGCCCATTCATCTGTCAATGGACATCTTGGTTGCTCCCATGTCGTAACAATTGTGAACAGTGCTGCAATGAATATTGGGGTACATGAGTCTTTTTCAGTTACGGTTTCCTCAGGGTATATGCCCAGTAGAGGGATTGCTGAGTCATATAGTAGTTTTATTCCTAGTTTTTTTAAGGGATCTCCGTACTATTCTCCATAATGGCTGTATCAATTTACATTTCCACCAGTGCAAGAGGGTTCCCTTTTCTCCACACCCTCTCCAGCATTTATTGTTTGTAGACTTTCTGATGATGGCCATCCTGACTGGTGTGAGGTGATACCTCATCATAGTTTTGATTAGCATTTCTCTAATAATGAGTGACGATGAACATCTTTTCATGTGTTTATTGGCCATCTGTGTGTCTTCTTCAGAGAAATGTCTAAGTCTTCTGCCCACTTTTTGATTGGGTTGTTTGTTTTTCTGGTGTTCAGTTTCATGAGCTGCTTGTATATTTTGGAGAGTAATCCTTTGTCAGTTGTTTCATTTGCTATTATTTTCTCCCATTCTGAGGGTTGCCTTTTCACCTTGTTTATAGTTTCCTTTGCTGTGCAAAAGCTTTTAAGTTTAATTAGGTCCCATTTGTTTATTTTTGTTTTTATTTCCATTACTCTAGGAGGTGGGTCATAGAGGATCTTGCTGTGATTTATGTCATAGAGTGTTCTGCCTATATTTTCCTCTAAGAGGTTTATAGTTTCTGGTCTTATATTTAGGTCTTTAATCCATTTTGAGTTTATCTTTGTGTCATAATACAATTGTGATATGATCATTTCAGGCTTCACCCCAGTGGGTAATGGATTCTGATGCATAACCTGCAGACCCCACAAGGGCCCTCCCCTCCCCAACCTTCTCCCGCCTACAGCATTCTTTTGTCAGTCAGTGGCACCACCATCTAACATTTGTTCAAGCCAAATACAAAGATGTCAATCTTGATTTCCAGCCTCCCTCCCCAACCCCTCCCCCTCCATCCAATTCATCAGTAAGTCCTCTCAACTCTATCTTCAGACAAATCCCAGATCTAACCATTTCCCTCCATCTCTGTTTTCCTCACTCTCGTCCAAGTCTTCAGTGTCTTATATTTGGGGGTCATGTGATGATCTTCTATGTGAGATTCCTGCTTCTTCCCCCAAACCCTCTCCAGTAACTCTCCACTCAGTGGTCAGAGGAAGATTTTAAAAGTACAAACTGGAGCATGTAGCTCCCCTGCTCAGAACTCTCCAGTGCCTTACCACTGCCCTTAGGAGAAAATGCAATCTCCTGACATACACACAGTACTATATATAAAATAGGTGACTAGCAAGGACCTACTGTACAGCACAGAGAACTCTCCTCAGTGCTCTGTGATGACCTGTATAGGAACGGAATCTAAGAAAGAGTGGATGTATGTATAACTGGTTCACTTTGCTGTGCATCAGAAACTAATCCCATTGTTCAATCAACTGTACTCCAATAAGAATGTTTTTTGAAGATTAAGTCCTGCTTTTATTTTTTCCCCATCTTAAAATGTATTCTTAATTGGAGGATAGTTGCTTTACAATAGTGTGCTGGTTTCTGCCATACATCAACATGAATCAACCACAGGTATGCACATGTCCCTTCCCTCTCAAACCTCCCTCCCACCTCCCACCCCATCCCACCCCTCCAGGTTGTCTTTATTAAAGAAAAAAAAAATGCAATCTCCATAGCATGATCATCAAGGCCTTCTGTGACTGTCCTTACTTCTCATGCCCCCTGCCCCCTCTGCTTTAGCCACAAGAGTCTTCTTGCTCTTCCTGGAATAAGCCGAGCTCCTTACTGCCTCAGTGCCTTGGCACTGTTCTTCTGTGGTAAACGCTTGCCTCCCATTTGTCACACCCTGGTTCCTTCTGTGTCCTCCACAGTGGAATGCAAAAACGAGGGGTCTTAGGAGCTAAGTCTTGTGGGTTTGAATCTCAGCTCTGCTGCTTACTAGCTGTGTGACCTTGGGGAAAGGCGCTGAGCTCCTCTGTGCCTTGATTTTCCTGTCTGTAAATAGGGATGGTAAAAGTACTTGTTATCCAAGGTTGCTGAGAGGGTTAAATAAAAGTGACCACATTAAAAGAGTCAATGCATAAAAAAGACTCAGAGCTGTGGCATCTATAAAACACTTGATAGTGCTGTTATTGAGGAGGGCATGGCAACCCACTCCAGTATTCTTGCTTGCCTGGAGAATCCCCATGGACAGAGGTGCCTGGTGGGTTATAGTCCATGGGGTCGCAGAGTCGGACATGACTGAGCTTCTAAGCACAGCACAGCATAGTGCTATTATTGTCCTTCAGGGAGCGCTTTAAACACTCTGAGGAGCCTTTCCTGGCCACCCACCCCTCCCCACCCCTCCACACCCCCCACCTCTCCATCCGCATCCCTGTCACACCACCCCCAGTACATTTCTTGTTTAGGTGTTTATTGTCTGCTCTGCCCCCTTCCCTAGACTGGAACTTTCATGAGGGCAAGGACTTTACTGAGCTGGTATTCTGCAGGTTCTCAATAAATCTTTGTTGAATGGCTATGGAAGGAATGGAGGCCAAAGTCCATTGATTCCCTCCTTTCCCAGCAGCCCTGAGACCTGGGTGCTGGCACCCCAGGGCCATGTGTCAAAAAGGATGCTCAGGGTTTTTTCTTGGGAGTCTGGGAACCCCAGGCAGGGGACCGCTTTTAGAAGCCCTGGGGGCATTGGTGGGTCCCCACCCTTAGCAGGGACAACGAGAGCCTGGAGTCTGGAGTGGAGACCACTTGGTTGGACCACTCTAGTGGACGACTGATCCTCTCTGTGCCTCCACTTTCTCACATGTAAAACTGCCAGAACACCAGTTACCTCACAGGGCTGGTAGGGAGATTAAGTGGGATAATATATGTAAAACACAGCTCCCTGCCCGGCTTGGAGTAAAGCTCTCCAGATGGTTAGTCATCATTATTGTTGTTGTCAGTGCCATATCTAAGTGTCATTCTTCTGAGCATGAATGGGGGTGCGCGAGGGATTTGGAGGGTGCAGGTAGTTGGAGACACAAAATAAAGACATTTAGGGGAGAGAAGTGGACTGGAGTCATCGGTGGTGTTTGTATTCATGCGTGCCTCTGTGCCTGCGTGCGTGTGTTTGTGTGCGCGCGTGGGGAGGAGAGGTGGCATGGATCCAAAGGAGAAATCCGGTCCTTCCTCGGAACTCGGTTTTGGGGAGCCCTAGTGGCCTGGCCCTCCCTGCGGCAAGGAAGACTGGGAGCTGCCTCCTCCCCGCCCGCGCTCAGCGCAGAACCTGAGGCCGAACAACCGAGCGCCTCGATTGTGTGTTTCTGGGATTAGGAGGCTGGATGGGGCGGGGAGGAGGGTGGGGGGGCCTGCGCCCCCGCGGCCACGACGGTTGGGCTGGACTTGGGGAATCCCAGGGCAGGCAGGACCCCCGGCTTCCCGACCGCCCCGGGCCCCCGGCTCCGCCGCGCGCTCCGCAGCCTCGGATGCTCCCGGAAGGCCCGCGGGCGGGGCCTGCCTTCCGGAGCCGGCTTGGCGGGCGGCGCGGGGGGGAAAGGGCCGCTACTTTCCCAGAGTGGCGGGGCGACGTCAGGCGGAAGGGCGCGGGGCGCGCACGCTTTAAATGGCATTCGCTGTCATCCGAGCTCGCAGCCGTGTGGGCAGGAGCCGGCTATATAAGCGGCGGGCCGGGCTGCCGCGGGGCAGACGGCGACAGCGGCGGCGGCGAGCGCCTCGGAGCAGTGCACCCCCCACACCCCCCAGCCCCGGAGCCCCGCGCGCCCCCCGACGGGCCCGCCCGCCCTCCAGAGGAGCGCTGACTCGGGCCCGTGAGGGCCGCCGCCACCCCCCGCAGCAGATTTGGATCCCCCGCCCGGCGAGCCCCAGGCTGCTGCCTCCCGGGGGGTCCCGGCGCAGCGGCCGCCCCCGGAGAGCCCCGCCGCCCCACCGGCCGGCCCCGAAGACGCCGGCCGCGCCATGGCGGCCGCCAAGCCCAGCGAGCTGATGGGCATCTGCTCCAGCTACCAGGCGGTGATGCCGCACTTCGTGTGCCTGGCCGACGAGTTCCCGCAGCCCATGCGGCCCGCCAAGCTGTCCAAGGGCAAGGGCCGGCTGCGGCGGCCGCGCCAGTCCCGTTTCAAGACGCAGCCGGTGACCTTCGACGAGATCCAGGAGGTGGAGGAGGAGGGGGCGTCCCCTATGGAGGAGGAGAAGGCCAAGAAGTCGTTCCTGCAGAGCCTGGAGTGCCTGCGCCGCAGCACGCAGAGCCTGTCTCTGCAGAGGGAGCCGCTCAGCGGCTGCAAACTGAGGAACAGCCTGGACTCCAGCGACTCCGACTCGGCCCTGTGACCGGCGCCGCCCGCAGCCGGGATCGCGCGCCTCGGCGGCGCGGCGCGACGGACCAGCGCGCGAACCCCGAGGGGCCCTGCGCCCCGCACCTCGGGGCCCCCCGTCCGCCGAGCACCCTGGTGGGGGGACCGCCTGGACCCTCACCCGACTGCGAACTGGTCCGGGTGCCCCGAGCTGAGCTCGCCCCGGGCGGGAGGGCGCGCCGGGGCGCCGGAGAAGGGGGGGGCCGCCTTTCTTTGCCCTTGTAAATGTTTATTTTTTAACTCTTCCCAGTACGAACTCTGCTGTGAGTGTGTGCGGGAAGGCGCACCCGCGCTGAGTCGCCGCGGGTCCCCAAGGGCTTCGAGGAGAGTCTCTCCACGCCCTTGTCCGATGGTCTGAAACTCCGATTTTTGCACACCGCTCCACCGTGCCCACCCCGCCCTCCCCCCACGCGCACACACCCGTTCACACTCACGCCGACCCACACTCGCTGAACACTTTTATAATTGTTAGGCGCGGCCGATGGGACTTGGGGCGCAGCGCAGTGGTGCTGTGGCCGGAGGATTGATATTTATTTTTGCATTGCAATGGCTGACGGCGTTTATTTAACGATCTTTTTACCTAGATATGTCTGTGAGGCTCCCGAACGGACACAAATAAAGCCAATATATTTGCACAGTGCATTTCTCAAGGCTCTTGACTTCTTGGGCCCCTTTAGGGCCCAGGTTCCCAAAACTAGGGGAGAAGTGGGGAGGATTAATTAGCTGGAATGGGAGAGGGCCAGAAATCCCCGGCTGGAAGTAACTCCACCAGCTTCGGTCACCGGGACGAAGTCGCAGCCCCAATGCGCCGATCCATGACCCACCTCCCCAGGGGACCCGCCGGCCCCGAGCTCTCTCTTGCCTCCCGGGTCTGTTCCCCATCACCAGTGTCCGGGACGGGGTGGAGCCTCTAGGGAGGTGAAGGTTGGCGCTGTGAGGACGCAGAGCGCCTGCCTGGGGCGGGCTGACCTCTCAGGGAGAGTGTCAGGGTCACCGCCCCGTACCCACCATGGAAGACCCCACTCACCCCGCGCCCTTTCCAGGCAGTGGGTGGAGAGATGCCTGAGCCGGCATGAGAGACCCAGGCGGGGATCTCTGGGTGGTGGGATCCGAGGGACGGCTGGGAGCGGGCGAGAGTGTGTCTGTGTGCGGGCACTTTAAGTCGCCTACGCCCGAGGGCGCCCGGCGTCCGGGCGCTGGGGCAGCAAACAGCGGCTGCTTCGGTGATTTGGTTCTTTTCTCCAGCTCTTCCCTTTGCCCTCTTCAAGGTTCCGCAAGCAATCTGACTTTGGTCAGAGCCTGAAGGGCGCTTGGGTACCACGGAGTCTCTCCCCCCACCCCCACCCCCCCTTTGTTTACAGATGAGAAAACAAACCCAGCAGATGGAAAAGTCACACGAAGAGCAGGCGCTGCGCAGCCAGCTCTCCTAATTCGGCGTCCAGTGCTCCTTCCGTCACACGACTCTGTCTTTCCAGTGCTGTCCAGCAGCAGCCGGCATCCCTGGTACTAGGTGGTAATGGGGGTAATAAACAGGATTTGGTTGAGGAAAGCAGTTCTCCACACTTGGGACCCCCACCCAGCCCACCCCTCTAGGGTCACGCCAGCCTTGAGCCACCAGGGCCAGGCTTTCCTCTGAGTAGTTCCGAGGGACATGGAGAGAGTGGATGCCCTGACGACTCGGGTCTCTCCAGGTCGCCGTGTGTCTGTGCTCGGGTGTCCCCTGGTGGTAGGGGACGCTGGTGCTCAGCTCAGCCCAGCCCTGCGGCATCTGCACTGCCTTTTACTCCTTACACTGCACCTCTCGCAGCCCTGGGCTCTGCAGAAAACCAGAAGGCAGAGCAAACAAAACAAAGAAACAAAAAGAGATCACACGGGGTCTGAAAGGGAAGCCTGGCGTGCTGCGGTCCATGGGGTGGCACAGAGTTGGACATGACTGAGCATACAACAAGGGCCTAAAAGAATGTCCTCCCCTCTGGCTCACAGAGGGGACCAGGCTCAGGGCCTTGGGGATAGCAGTCTTTGGTGCTATCCTCGCCCCCGCCCCGGGAATTCACTGGCCTCTGTGGTCCCCATCAACAGCCAGTTCATTGCAGGGATGCATGAACAAGGCACTTGGGGTGGTGAGGCAGCCATGGATCTGTGTTTTGATTCCCGTCTCTGCAGCCGCCCTGGCTAGGCTGGTTTGAGCTCCTTGGGTGGGAGGAGAGTGGCTGAAGCTCCGAAGCCCCTCCAGAGCATCCTCCCATTTTCTTCCCTCATCCTGCTCCATCTTATCCATCCCACCCCCATCTTATCTTACATTTTTAGCAGTAGTTCCTGTTTCCACTCTTCAAGAGCCAGGCGCCCCCAACCTTCCTATGGGTTCATCCTTAAGGCCCGAGATTCTGGTTAGGTGTCTCCCTCTGGGCACCAGGCTCCTACCAGTACCCTTTTCCCTGCTGGAGAACCTCCTTCTCCACCACCTTCAGCCCATACCCCAGCTGAAGGCCTACTTGTAGGGTCTCCTTGAGTCACCCTGGCCAGGACCTGGGAATGTTGTGGGGACCACATGTGATCATTCCAGTTCTTGCTTAGCCACTGGCAGGACCCAACACCCAGTAGTCCCTTCTGAAAAGTTTGTTGGGTTAAAATGAGTAAGGGGACAGGGAGGAAGATTGATGTTCATCTTGCCTATTTCCTGGTTTGCTTTAAAATTATTCTAATGTTTTATTACTCAAGAACTGTTTGTTCTTTATAATAAAAAACAACTCATACTCCTACCACCCTGAGATAAATATGTCAACATTTTGGACGTTATGCCGATAATATTGTGTGTATGTATATATATGTATACATATATACATGTTTCACAAAATGGGTTTATGCTGTAAACACTACGTTTAAAAAAATATTTCTTTAATTTTTGGCTGCGTTGGGTCTTTGTTGCTGCTCATGCTGTTTCTCTAGTTGTGGCAAGCAGAGGCTACCCTGTAGGTGCTCGGGCTTCTCACTGCCGTGGCTTCTCCTGTGGACCACAGGCTCTAGGTGTGAGGCTCCAGTACTTGCAGCTCACGGGCTCCAGAGTGCAGGCTCAGTAGTTGTGGTGCATGGGTTCAGCTGCCCTGCGGCATGTGGGATCTTCCCAGACCAGAGATCGAGCCAGGGTCCCTTGCATTGCAAGGCAGATTCTTAAGCACTGGACCACCAGGGAAGCCCCACAATACTATTTTTTTTTTTAGCCGCTTGTTTTCTTACTTGGATTTGTATTTTATAGCAGTAATTGATCTATATCATGATTTGTATAAAATCCTATTGAATAGATGTGCTTCCCAGGTGGTGCTAGTGGTAAAGAACCTGCTTGCCAGCGCAGGAGACATGAGAGATGAGGGCTTGATCCCTGGATCGAGAAGATTCCCCTGGAGGAGGGCATGACAACCTTCATGCCTAGGGAGTATTCATGCCTGGAGAATCCTATGGACAGAGGATCCTGGTGGGCTACAGCTCATGGGGTCGCAGAGTCGCATACGACTGAAGCAGCTTAGCACAGCATAGTACATTGAATCGATACCCCGCATTTAATTAAGCTTACTTCCCACTCTTTGGTATAAAAGTGATGTTTGTTCCGGTTTCTTAGTTTTGCCTATAACTGACATTAGTTCTAAGGATTGAGTGTGTGTGTACGTGTGCTAACTCCCTTCAGTTGTGTCTGACTCTTTGAACCCCATGGACTGTAGCCGGCCAGACTCCTCTGTCCATGGGGATTCTCCAGGCGAGAACACTGGAGTGGGTTGCCCTGGGCTCCTCCAGGGGATCTTCCTGACCCAGGGATGGAACCCATGTCTCTTAGCTCTCCTGCCCTGGCAGGCAGGTTCTTTACCACTAGCACCACCTGGACTAAGTGTAGAAAGAAGTTGGAAGCGGTAGTGACAGGAAGAAAGGGAGGAGATGGGGATGCTGTTGTGGTGGAGGCAGCAGGCCGGGTCTGGGGTGCTGGGGGCCCCCGCGTTACACTGGGGATGCTCTCTGATTCTGAACATCTTTGCTCTGCTCAGGGGAAGAAGGAAGAGAGTCAGGAGGGGCTTCTCTGAGGTTCCTGTGCAACTTCTAGGGCTCAGTTCCCCACTGTGTGATCCAAAGCAGCATATGGCTCTGAGGAGCTGGGCTGGACTGGGCTGGACTGGGCTGGGAAGCCAGATAGTGGGAGAGGAGGGAAGAGAGGGAGACATGGGCTGAGGGAGCAAGAGAGCATGAGAACCAGAAAGATGGGAAGGAATGAAGCCCTCAGGGAAACGCAGAGACAGAGGGATGGGGAAATACAGAGTCAGGAGCCAGAAAATGTCACGAGACTGAGAAGAAGCGGGGCCGCCCTTAGAGAGACAGAGAACGGGATCCGTGGAGAGTAGAGGGGAGGAAAGGCGACATACAAAGTCCTCTGGAGCACCGGTCTTGCAGGAGAGAGAAAACCAGGGTGGGAGCGACTCTCTGGGAGCCAGCATGTGCCAGGGCCCGGTGGAAGCCTGCCCAGCCGTCTGGCTTTACAGCCGTCTGGATTTACAAGCTTGTCCAAGGAGAGGCCGCCTTCCTTCCCTTCCCCACCTGGGCTTTAGCCTGCAGCCCTAGCCTGGGTGACGAGTTCTCAAACAAGCCGGAGCCCAGAGGAGGTAGCACATTGCCATCCCAGCCCTGGCCGGCAGCCTCTTCTAAACATTTCTCTTGGCCCTGGGGGTGATATTTCTCAGGGTGTTTTTCTTGCACTTGTTTAAAAGCCAGATTGGCCTCTGCAGTCTGCCGTGTGCCACTTCAGGTCTGCTTGGTGGGCGGTAAGGGGGGGTGGGTTGGTGAGAGGGAAAGGCTGTCTGATACCAGGGAGTCAAGGCCAGCTATGGGCTTGGGGGGCTTCCCAGATGGTTCAGTGATGAAGAATCCACCCGCCAATGCAAGAGACACAGGTTCTATCCCTGAGTCAGGAAGATCCCCTGGGGTAGGAGATAGCAACCCACTCCAGTGTTCTTGCCTGGGAAATCCCATGGACAGAGAAGCCTGGCGGGCAGCGGTCCGTGGGGTCACAGAGGTAGACATGACTGAGTGACTAGACAGCAGCAGCGTGGACTTGGGAGTCCTCCGTCAGGGAGCACGTCTGGGGTAGCCCGTAGGCCCACTACCTTCTTTAAGATGGTAGGGGAGAGGACAAAGACCACCACTTAGTGAGCACCTCCGGTGGGTACTCTAAATTCATCCTTTCCCAGGCATTTTACAGAGGAGAGAACTGAGGATCAGAGGGGTTAAGTTTCCTGCCCGATGCCACACAGCTAGTCAGTAGCGAGCTGGATTATGACATGTCTTGTCTTTTCTATTCCGAAGCCTGTTCTCCTCCTAGGTCCCCAACTTCTTACCGGGCTGTCCTATGGCAGCCTCTGGTGACGGGGTGGGGACGGAACAGAGCAGCCCTGGCTTTGCAATCCGTCTCCTTTGGCTGAGGCTGGGCCCCTCCCCCAAGACATGCTCCCCACCAACAACTTCGCCAGTGGCTGGGATTCTAAGACAGAATTCTCCCAGTTCCTGGGAGACCTGAGATTTCTTTGTTGGTGGACTTCAATTGGTGGACTTTGCCAACAAAGATCCGTCTAGTCAAGGCTATGGTTTTTCCAGTAGTCATGTATGGATGTGAGAGTTGGACTATAAAGACAGCTGAGCCCCGAAGAATCGATGCTTTTGAACTATGGTGTTGGAGAAGACTCGGGAGAGCCCCTTGGACTGCAAGGAGATCCAACTAGTCCATCCTAAAGGAAATCAGTCCTGAATATTCTTTGGAAGGACTGATGCTGAAGCCGAAATTCCAATATTTTGGCCACCTGATGCAAAGAGCTAACTCATTTGAAAAAACCCTGATGCTGGGCAAGATTGAAGGCGGGAGGAGAAGGGGACAACAGAGGCTGAGATGGTTGGATGGCATCACCGACTCAATGGACATGAGTATGAGTAAACTCCAGGAGGTGGTGATGGACAGGCAAGCCTGGCGTGCTGTGGTCCGTGGGGTTGCAAAGAGTCGGACACGACTGAGTGACTGAACTGAACTGAACTGAACTGGACTTCAGCTCAAGGATCTCCCGATGGCTCTGCTGAAGCCTTCTCAGACTGCAGGGCCACCTGTGGACACCCTGTCCCTCTCTTCTTCTCTCAGAGTAACTCTTGGCCTCGCAGCCTGCTGGCTGGCGTCCCCAGCCCGCTCTGCCTCCCTCTGTGTTTCATGTCACATCAGCCCGCCTCCTAATGGAAGACTTGCACACTTAATCCCAGCTTGGCGTTTGCTTCCCAGAGAACCTGGGCAGGCACTTGCTTCCATCTCCCAGCAGGTTCGTGGCCTGCCCTGAGTCTCCCTCAGGCCCCTGCCGGCACGGGGAAGGGTGGCAGGTGTCATCAGAGAGAGAACTGTAGGGGCGTGGCAAAGCTTACCGAACAAAGGTGTGTGGGGAGGTCTGCTTGCCCTGTGGTTCTGGATGGAGAATGGCTGGGGCCTGTGTGTCTGTATGCGGTGAGGGGGCAAGGGGGTCCCACGAAGACAGTCCTCTCAGCCTAGTCTCAAGACCATGTGACTCACACAGAGGCCACCTGCGCATTCAGCTCCCAGTCTCCGATTAGCAGTGGAGACTGCTAATTGTCCACCAGCATTGATTTTCTGCTTCCTCCAGGGCACGCAGACAGTCTCTGTGTCCCAGATGCTCTTGTCCTTAGGTCTATCGATGAGGTAGGTTTTTTGCCGATGGCATAGACTGGGGAGAAAAGTGTGTTTCTCCCCAGGCCTTGGCCTTAATACGTACCCTCCTCCCATCCCGCCCCCATGTTCTCTGTCCCTTTCCCGCAAGTGACAACATGGATGTGCCTGCAACCCAGTGATCAAGCCGACAAGGCCAGTGGCCTCGGGGATGGCAGAGAAACAAAAGGGAAGGACCCCAAGCCCCTGTGTGACCTCATGGAACTCAAGAGTCCGCCCGTCTGGAATGATCCCCATGGACTATGACATAGGAGAGAAACACAGTCCCGTCTTCTTTGAGCCAGTAAATCATTATTGGGTCCCCTTATTATGGCAACCTTACCTTACCCCGAATAAACAAAAACTAGTGATGGCAGTGAGGTGCTGTCCTAAAAATAAAAAGAACCCTGCAATGCAAGGCATTGACTTAGCGATTTTGCTGCATATTGGGAGGGTATAAATATTGCAGGCTGGAGAGTTAGAGTCCCTCGTTATACTTTGGAAGAGCATTTGGAAAAATCACATTTATGACCTTTTGGAAGGCTGATTGTGTACTGACCGAGCGCATAGGTCTAGAAGAAGTGGTTGGAAAGAGCTGGAATGTTAGCATGCGTCTGCTGTCCTCTGTGGCTTTTAGCAAATTATTACAAGAAAGACATGAGTGATGGGAAAGAATAGGGAGTATCTAGAAACATGGGACCTCACAGGGGCAAGAGCCACCCCTTTTTGTAACTCACGCAGAAGGAGATCAGCTGATGAGACTCAGAGCCTTTCTCCAAGGCCACCCAGGAAGCCTCGCCCTGGAGCAAGGTTAGACTAAGGATATCATCTGCCCACTCAAACTTATTGTTGGAGAATCCACATTCCCCTCCCTGCTCCTCCCCTCTGCCACCCCACGCAGCCCAAGTTAGAGTGAGAGTGTTACTGAGGAGGGTTCTTGGCCTCTATGAGTCAATAGAAATTGACCAGAGCCCAGACCAGAAATGCAGGCAAGGTTTTACTGGGGCTCCTGCTGCAGCAAGAAACAGATTCTCTTCCTTCTTGTTCACTGATGGGGGTGGGGTGAGCTGGTTCCTAATATGGGGTGAGGGTAGGGATGTGGCCAGAGGTTGGGAAGGAGCGGTGGCTTAGGTGTTTTGCCCACCCCTTTGGTGGTGGTGTGTGAAGCGGGCATGAGCAATAGTACCCTGCTTTTGCTCCCGGCTCCTCTGAAGTGGCAGTGTTGGGGTGTTTTTGGTCTTTTTGTATCTTGTTGTCCATAATTTGCCCCTACTGCATGTGCATGCAATTATTTTTGGTCCCTTACAGGCTTTTGTACTTTGTTGCTTGGAGAGACATTTGTCTGGCTCCAAGTACTGCAGCAAAGGGTCTCAGGTCCCAGGTTCCAGCCTGTTTCAAGAGGGCCGGGCCAGAGCAGGCCACAATGAAATAAAACTGCTTTCAGAATCATGTTGAGAAAACATCTTTGCATATGATTCTTGGCCCCTGGAATCAGCTAGAAGCACCTTGACCAGAAGCTTGTTGAGAGAATTGCCAAGGCAAATAGCAGTTGGCCAGTGATTACGATTGTTTGAGCCCCAAAGAAACCTTCAAGGAGGTCAAGCTATTTAATGCCTGCTTCAGATGTAGCCACAGAAGATTGGGGAAAAGAGAATCTTCCAGAACCAGGCTGGCTAGATTAGCTTCCTCTGCCAGAGCAAGTCCTGATGGTTCAGGCCGGTAGGATTTACCTACCTCTACGCACCAGCCGGGGATGCCCTGGTGGCTTAGATGGTAAAGAGTCTGCCTGCAATGCAGGAAATGTGGGTTCAGTCCCTGAGTTGGAAAGATCCCTTGGAGAAGGAAATGGTAACCCACTCCAGTATTCTTGCCTGGGGAATCTCATGGACAGAGGAGCCTGGTGGGCTGCAGTCCATGGGGTCACAAAGAGTCGGACACGACTGAAGCAACTTAGCACAAGCATGCACGCGCCAGCCGCTTCTGAATGTTGCCCCTCTTCCTTTTTCCACATGGGAGTTTGTGTTGCGGTTTTCCTATTTCCTGTTTCCCACTGCTCTGTTTCAGCTGGGGAGAGGGTGCGGCTGGGGTGGTGGGAGAGGGGCAGACTAATTGTCTCGCAGTTTCCGTCATGAACCTTGAGGAGCCATGTGGGGCTCTGGAGAGGATTTCTTTTTTCCCCAGGTCTCCTGCACTTTGATGTGAAAGTGTAACCAGACGGGAGTTTGGGATCTATGTCCTCAGAGAGGGCGTGCGTGTGTTCTGTTGTGGGAAGGAAGGGTATCGAGTAGCCTGGTGAGCAGTGGATGCTGGCCACCCGTAGACCAGTGAAATCTGTTTCTGCATCTTCCCGGGCACGGGGCCAGGCTGCAGTCTCCCCTCTTCGTGGTGAGCAGGGCTCCGTACTCAGTGCTCTGGAAGGAGCAAGCCAGTGGCACGTGCCACGCCAGGCCTGGGCCTTAAGACAGCGGGCACATGGCTATTGTCCTTCCCCTAAAGACAAATATGGGCGTTCTTGTGGCCAGCCAGTGACCAAGCATGGGGGCGGTGCTGGGGACCTCAGGACAGGAGCTGCCTGAGAAGGTGGAATGTGGACTCAAGATGGGCCGTTCTCTGAGAGAGAAATGGACTCCCTAAACCACTGCCTTCCTGTTGAGTCTCTTTGTATTCACCTAACTAATACAGAGGCCTTTCTCTCAGTCCACAGCAGAGCCAGGGCGGGAGTGCAGGGTGCCCTCCACCAAACTGATCAGAGCAGGTGTTCCCACAGTAGGAAAATTCCCATCCTCCCACCCCAGATGTGGTCCAGCAGTGGGGGTGGGGAAGATGGAAGTGGCTCAGGATTCGCCGGACACTCGCCCAGCTCTGCTCCTTGACCTGCAGTCTCGGGCAGATCACTTCTCCTCTGTCCCTGGAGCCCTCCCAGCTTTGATTGCTGAAGTTTATCAAAGACCTTGATGGATCGCCTTAGAGTACCTATAGCCTGAGAACCCTGGCCCTGGGGGATGTGTGGTCAGGCAGCAGGGGCTGAGACCAGACCTGTAACCCTGTCCCATAAAGATGGGGAGACAGAGGCACAGCACTTCCCTCCAACTCCTCTTTCCCAGCCTTGGGGAGAGTCCCAGAAACCCTGGGCCGGGCTGTTTGGTGCAGAATAATTCATGCCAAACCCAAAACGAGAGCCTGAGAGCCAACCCGCTGCGGGCTGGACTCCAGCCACTGTGCACTGCCCCACGGCCCTGCCCTGCCCCACCAGGACTTGTTCTGGTCGAGCTGGTTGGCCTTTAGGAAACCTCTGACCTTCCCTCTGATCTCATGCAGAGGAGTCTGACAGAGCCACCCCTGTCCCCATGGTCCTAAAGCTGTGAGGTATTCCAGGAAAGGCCAGACCCTGTCAGCCTGTTATTCCCATATCCATGCCCCATAAAACTCATTTTATTGGCTGTTATATGTGTTCTGAGGTTTACTGGTTAGCTGTTCTCTGGTCTGCTGTGGAATGTAATCCCACAGAGAGCTTCTGGCCATGCTCAATCTGCTTTGGACCATCAGTGAGCAGCCCATGTGTGGGACAAGGACTTGCAGAGCTCTGTGTGGAGCTTGGTCCCTGGCCCTAAAGAAGCCTGATACACACACACACACACATACACACAGACATTTATAAAACAGTTCAGGATGGGGAAGAAGCTCTCAACTTGAGTTGGGGTGGAAGTGGGGGTTTAAAGGGGCTTCCCTGGTGGCTCAGACGGTAAAGAATCTGCCTGCAATGTAGGAGATCCAGGTTCAATCCCTGGGTTAGGAAGAGCCCCTGGAGAAGGAAATGGCAACCCACTCCAGTATTCTTGTCTGGAGAATTCCATGGACAGAGGAGCCTGAGAGGCTATAGTGCATGGGGGTTTAAATCCTGACTCTGAGTCCCCTAGGTTGTACATTCAAAAATGTAGCACAGAGTGGCCATGGCTCAACCTACAAAGACAATAGTTACTGTTTGTAGAAAAGACATCTGAAGGAGGGTTGAATGGCTCAGTGATGCCATCAAAGACCCAGATTCAAAGAGTATCTCAAAGATAGGAAATATAACCATACCCAGCTTAATGAAAGGCTATATCTGAGAATCAGAATGCTACCTGGAGCTAAGCTACTTTCTCCATTTCTGGGGGTGGGGGGGGGGGGCAGAAAGCCAGGTATTAGGGATTGGGCAGTAAAGATGAATAAAGCTTAGGGAGAAAATAAAAGACCCAGATTCTGACAATATTCTCTGCCATCTTTGACAGCATCTTTTTTCCCCCCTCATGGTTACAAGATGGCTGCCACAGTACCAGCATCACATCAGCTTTCCAGCAGGAAGGATGGTGCTGGCAAACAAAGAACCTTCACCTGGAACACTCTTTTATCCCATTAGAGCATCATCTCAAAGTTTAGGAATTTTCTCTTCTAAATTATATCCAAGTTCAATGAGGATTATTAGGTACAGTCCCTCAGATACAGCCTCCTGACCTATAGTTCCTCTTGATCTTAAGACACGTCGACTATAGGGACAAATTATTTGTCCATCACACATCCAACATACAATGGTAGAATAAGCATAGGATAATTGATATAGACCCTTTTGTTCAAAAAGAAGGAAAATGGAAGGCACACAAAGGCATCAGTCCGTAGCTCTTCTGAAATATGGCTTCTCCGAACAGAGTCTTTAAGTTTTTACTAAGACTGTCCTTAAGATCCTTCCAACTTCTGCCTACTACCTAGCCCTGAAACTACTCCAAAATGTTAAGGTCTTTGTTATGGTAGTACCTACTTCCAGTTCCAATCTATATTGCTGTAGCACTAACTATTCCCAAGGTTGGTGGTGTAAAACAACGTAATTACTTAATATCTCTCATGAGGTCTCTGGTCAGTGGTCGAGCACCTTGGCTGGGTGGTTCTGACTTGGAGTCACTTATGAGGCTGCAATCTGACGTTAGTTGGGGCTGTAATCACATGAGGGCTTGACTAGGGCTGGAGGGTCCAAGATGGCACACTGACACAGCTGGTAAATTGGCACTGCCATTGGCTAGAAGCCTCAGTTCCTCTCCCTGTGGTCTTTTCTAAAGGGAAGCTTGAGTGTCCTCATGACATGATGGCTGGCTTTCCCCGGAGCAAGTGACCAGCCTGATTCAGTATGTGAGAAGATTACGCAAGGGTGTGAATCCCAGCAGAAAAGGATTATAAGGAGCCATCTTGGAGCCTGATGACCACACAACACCTGCTTTTTTAAAAAAAAAAAAATTCTTGCTGTGTTTACAGAGTAATTCACTGAAGCATGTTTCGCCTCAGTAAAGCACTGGGAACTGTTAGCAGTAGAGTTAAATAAATTGTGGTGCATTCATAAGAATGGAATAGGATGCGGCAGCAAAAAAATAACAGGGTTATGAACTGATAAGGAAAAGTCCTTAAGATATATTTTTATGTGAAAGAAGCAAGGTGAAGAACAGCACATCTATTAGGGAATCTAAACGTTTGCATGTGCATGGAGTACCTTTGGAATGCTATTCTGTGAGGCTGGATAATGCTGCTCAGTTAGCCCTCTTGTAAAGATAGGGAAGTGGAGGCACCAGTTGGTGAACTGGCTGTCTAAGCAAACAGTTGAGATAATTGAAAACCAGCACAAACTTGGCTCAGTAGCCTGGAGAAAATGTTTCCACGTTCTTGGTGAAGCCAGAGAACAAAGGCTAAGTTGCAGGTATTACAGGGGAGCCCTGGTTTCTCTGGGTTGGATCTGCCATTTGTTTCTCTTCAGTTGGGAAGAGAGAACAAGGGACTCCGAGACAGGGGTGTAGGGCCTTTCTGTGTATTTCATATTATGCAGATGATATGCAAATTACACAGAGGGTGCTGCCTACGCGTCTCTTTTTTCTTAGCAGAGCCCAAAGCTTTGTTGCTATCAGCCAAGATGGAGTAACAGGGCCTGACTTTAACTTCCTGCCTGAAATAGCCAAAAAAGGTCAGACAAAATATTTATGAAACAGTAGTTTTCAAGTCCGGAGAAGGCAATGGCAACCCACTCCAGTACTCTTGCCTGGAAACTCCCATGGATGGAGGAGCCTGGTGGGCTGCAGTCCATGGGGTCGCTAAGAGTTGGACACGACTGAGCAACTTCACTTTCACTTTTCACTTTCATGCATTGGAGAAGGAAATGGCCATCCACTCCAGTGTTCTTGCCTGGAGAATCCCAGGGACAGGGGAGCCTGGTGGGCTGTCGTCTATGGGGTCGCACAGAGTCGGACACGACTGAAGCGACTTAGCAGCAGCAGCAGCAGCAGCAGTTTTCAAGTCACTAGATATCAGGCAGTGAAGAACAGTGATTCTTGAGATAGGAAGTAAGTCACGTGAGCCTTGTATTGCTATGGATCATTATTTTGAGAGAGTTCCAAGACTGCAGGTCAGGAAGCGTCGGGAACTCAGATTGGTCCCAGCACACTCCCTGAATTGAGAAGAGGGAGCTGACAGCCTGGGCAGACCAAGGCGTCTTGAGTTGGCAGGACAGTGTGCACAAGAGGAGAGAGCTATGGAAAGAATGAATTCCAGATGTCTGCAGAGGGTCTCCCTCCAGGATCCAACAGAGCCCTGATCAGTGAATGTATGTGAGGCTGGGGAGAGATTCACCCAGAAAGGGTTAGCGGAAACCCTACCTGGTGCTCACACAGAGGTGAGAATAACACCTGTTCTATCAGCCAGACTGGAAAACCTCATAATTCTCAGGGCGTTGGGAAGAGTACTCCGAGGGGCCTGTCTCAGTAGTGGGGATAATTAACCTGAGACTAAACATGGGGCTTCCCTGGCGGCCCAGGGGTCAAGTACCCACCTGCCAATGCAGGAGCCGTGGGTTCGATCCTGGAGTTGGGAAGATCCCCTGGAGAAGGAAATGGCAACCCACTCCAGTACTCTTGCCTGGGAAATCCCATGGAGTGAGGAGCCTGGTTGGCCCCAGTCCATGGGGTAGCAAAAGAGTCGGACACGACTCATCGACTCAGCAACAGCAACAACAAGAGCCATGGCTCCGGTCTTGTATAACAAGTCCTAAAGCAAGACTCAAAAGGACCCTTTAGAGCGAACGTCATAGTCTCTATTCTGTCGAATGCTTTTATAAAGAATGGAGGTGAATGTTAAATGCCTTTTTGGCATCTATGGAGATGACCATGATTTTTTTCCCCTCCTAGATCAATTAATAAAATAAATTAGATGAATAGATTTGCTTTAAGGATACTCAGCCATCCTTAAAGTCCAAGAGAATATGCTTATGTCAACATGATGTATTGCTCTTTTAATATGCAGCTGGATTCGGTTAGACGTTTTATTTAGGTATTTTATGTTGTTTTTTGCAAATGACATCAGGCTGTGAATTTTCCTTTTTTGGTGCTACCTGAAATTGATAGCCCTTGACATAGCTCTCCATTTCCTTGTTAGAAATGATCTGTTTAAATGTTTTTATTTCTTTTGGACAGTTCTTACACATTGTTTTTACTGAGGAAATTATCCATTTCATCTGTGTTATCAAGTTCGTTCATGTAATGTAAACAAATTAATCTCATGTGAACCTCTTAATCTCTTCCATTTCTGTGGGATTCACCAATCATTTTCATATTGTGTGTATTTGCATTTACCTGCCTTTTGCTATTGAATTTTTTTTCAAAGAACTAGCTTTTGTGTTATATGTTAGTTACATAATATTTTCTACTTTATAACTTTTATTAATGTCTGCTTTTATCTCTAGTAGTTCTTCCTTTCCTTGGTTCAATTTATTGTCTTTTTTTCAACTTATTGCCCAATTTTTAGAATTGGAAGCTAACTTTACCTCTCTTCTTCTCTCCACCCTTTAAAAAAAATTGATGTAGATCTTTATTTAAAATCATGAATTTTCCTCCAACTACTTCTGTAACTGTACTTCATTTTTACTCTTTTATGGGAATAATGTAGTTTTAGTTTGCATTTCCTTTTTTGATCTGAGTTGTTTAAATACCAGTTTAAAATTAGGCCTCCCTGGTGGCTCAGATGGTAAAGAATCTACCTGCAATGCAGGAGATGGGGATTCAATCCCTGGGTTGGGGAGATCCCCTGGAAAAGAGAACGGCTACCCACTCCAGTGTTCTTGCCTGGAGAATTCCATGGACAGAGGAGCCTGGAGGGCTACCGTCCATGAGGTTACAAAGAGTTGGACATGACCAAGTGACTAACAACTTTAAAATTTTTCCATGCAGAAGAATATTTATTTTTTCAGCTATAGTTATTAATTTCTTCTTCTTTAATTTCATTGTGGCCAGGCAATGCTTTCCATAGTATTCCTCTTTCTGGAAAGTTCTTGAGATTTTCTGTGAAAAAAGACCTTGTGAAAGTTCCATGGTCACATGAAAATACACAATTTTCATGTCAGATTTGCCCAATAAATTATAATGTTAGTACGTTACTATGTGTCTGTGATATAGACAAATAGGGTATTCACTGTAATCTCTTCTCCTATTCTACCTGGGGACAAGATTAGACTACATTTACCAGATCTTCTTATAGATAGGTGTGCCTATGAGACTAAGTTCTGTCCAATAGAATGTAGGTAGAAACTTTCGTGCCATTTTTACATCTAGGTCTAATGACTGTATATATTAAAAGATGCTTGCTTCTTGGAAGAAAAGCTATGACCAACCTAGACAGCATATTAAAAAGTAGAGACATTACTTTGCCAACGAAGCTCCATCTAGTCAAAGCTATGGTTTTTCCAGTAGTCGTGTCTGGATGTGAGAGTTGGACTATAAAGAAAGCTGAGCGCCGAAGAATTGATGCTTTCGAACTGCGGTGTTGGAGAAGACTCTGGAGAGTCCCTTGGAGATCCAACCAGTCCATCCTAAAGGAAACCAACCCTGAATATTCATTGGAAGGACTGATGCTGAAGCTGAAGCTCCAGTACTTTGGCCACCTGATGTGAAGAACTGACTCATTGGAAAAGACCCTGATGGTGGGAAAGCTTGAAGGTGGGAGGAGAAGGGGATGACAGAGGATGAGATGGTTGTATGGCATCCCTGACTCAATGGACATGAGTTTGAGTAAGCTCCGGGAGTTGGTGATGGACAGGGAGGCCTGGCGTGCTGCAGTCCATGGGGTCTCAAAGAGTCGGACACGACTGAGCGACTGAACTGACCGACTGACTGATGCCTCTCCCACATTTTCTGCTCTCTACTTGTCAGCTGAAATCTGTATATGGTGGTGGCTCAGCTTCCACCATGCTGATGAAGACGCAGCTCTAGAGGTGGTGGACTAGACATTTGGAAGGAACCTCAGCCTGGAATGCTTACCTTTTTCTACTACATGAGAAAGAAACTTGGTTCTTTAAGTCATCATTTCTTTTCTCTATCTCCCTGTCTCTCTCCATCTCTCTCTTTGTCTCTCTCACACACACATACATACCCACAGAGTCAACAATCCTTACCCTGTGCATGCCTGCATGCTAAGTCGCTTCAGTTGTGTCCGACTCTGTGAGACCCTATGGACTGTAGTCCACCAGGCTCCTCTGTCCGTGAGATTCTCCAAGCAAGAATAGTGGAGTGGGTTGCCATGCCCTCCTCCAGGGGATCTTCCTGACCCAGGAATTGAACCAGGTTCCTTACCTCTTCTGCTTTGGTGGGCAGGTTCTTTACCACTAGCACCACCTGGAAAGCCCAAGTCCTTACCCTAATGAATAATCAAAATTGTTACCAAGAGTAGGGCACTGCCTAACTGAAACCCAGTGGGCGGGCAGCGGGTGGCAGGAACACAGATATTGTGGGTTTTGTATGCTGGAAATCTGGGGGCTCTTGGCCAAATCATAGGTGAATTTGTTTCCTGCAGTGGTCTGAGAGGTAGGTTCTGTGCCTGCCAAGGCTGTAATTTAAGAAGTTGGAAAGAGCTAGACTGTTGGCGAATATTGGTCGTTCCCTGTTACTTTTAGCAAGATATTCAAAGAAAAGAGATGACATCCACACATGTTGGGCAGATTTCAAGCAAAGATGAGAGGGAAAAACATCTAAAAATGTAGGGGCTTCACAGGGTTGAAAAAGCCATCTGTTTCTGTCACCCAAACAACAGGAGATCTGACAGTTATGGCTCAGGGCCTTTCTCAAAGACTATCTGTCAAGCAAAACATTCATTCAAGGCGTCCAGCCCCAAGGCAGGGTTCAGACCAAGGCTTCTCAGCAAACCTCTTATTTCAGTAGGACTCCAAATAGCTGCCTTTATGTGAGGAAAGAGGTGTGGCTAGAGCCCAGAAGCAAAAAGCTGAAGTCGACTTGAGAATTCTGTGAGAAAATAGCTTCAAGTGTGGTTACTGGCTTAGGAAATGACTGGAAACAAACAGATTTTTTTTTAACCCTTGCCTGAGATCACATGCACACATGGCTATATTTATTCATTTACTTATTTTGGACTGTTTGGGGTCTTAGTTTCCGCGAGCAAGCTTTCTCTAGTTGCAGTGAGCAGGGGCTACTCTGCATTGCAGCGCACGGGCTTCTCATTGCGGTGGCTTCTCTTGGTGCAGAGCACAGGCTCTAGGCACATGGGCTTCAGGGGCTGCGGCACAGGGCCTCATTGGTTGCGGCTCACCAGTTCTAGTGGCTCAGACAGTGAAGCGGGAGGCCTACAATGCGGGAGGCCGGGGTTCGATCCCTGGGTCAGGAAGATCCCCTGGAGAAGGAAATGGCAACCCACTCCAGTACTCTTGCTTGGAAAAATCACATGGATGGAGGAGCCTTGTAGGCTACAGTCCACAGGGTCGCAAAGAGTCGGACATGACTGAGCGACTTCACTTCACTTCACCAGTTCTAGACCATGAGCTCAGTAGCTGCGGCACAGGGCCTCATTGGTTGCAGCTCACCGGTTCTAGATCATGAGCTCAGTAGCTGTGGCCCACAAGCTTAGTTGCTCTGTGGCATGTGGCATCTTTCCGAAGCAGAGATCAAACCTGTGTCCCCTGCACTGACCAGTGGATTCTTACCCTCGGCACCACCAGGGAAGTCCTGGAAACAAATAGACTTTGACCTCTAATACATCTTCCAGGAAATTGTTTTTTATCCCCCCATAGTTGTTTAGGCTCTAAACCAGCTCTCAAGGAAGTTGTGTTTTCTGACACCCACTTCGGATGGGGGCAGAAGAGAAAGAAGACGGTTCCAGAGCAGAGAGAGCATCCACTGCCAGGTCAGGGGTCCTGACAATTCCTGCCCTGGGACTACTGTGTATTGTCCATGCTCTGTCCTCTGGATGGAGGTCTTTATTGTGGTCTTCCTTTCTCTGTTTTATTACTGCCTATTGGTCAGGAGGGTGGGACAAACAATGGCTTCCAGGCCACTGGACCACAAGCAACCACATCTGGGCCCCGTGGAGAGGTCTGTGTATCACTAAGGGATCCCCAGTATTGCAACTGGATGGACTTCAGCGTGTGGCCCATGGAGGAGGGTTGAGTGTGTCCTCCTCTCAGGGGAGTGGGCACCCAGAGGGATGGGCTTTGGCACAGATTGCTAGTGATCCCCTGAGATCTGTCCACTTTCCTGGTCATGAAGCTGGGCCACTACCAGCTTACCCCACTCTCTTTAGGTTTATCCAGTAACAAGTTTTCTCCAATAAAATACGAATCTAAGTAGTATTTCCCACTTACAGACCCAGGTCTGAGATTACGGGCATGTCAGCTCCACAGTTTCTCCTTGCTCCCTCCAGGAGCAACCTAGATGTGGTGGTAACTTGAGTTCTACAAAGCTGATGTTGCTGTGGTCTTAGGGAAACGTGGAAGGAATGTGGGTCCATGAACTGTTGAGTGAGTAGAGCTGTCTAGCATCCTGGACTGTTACAGGAGAGAAAAATAAAATTGTTTCTTCTGTAGGTCTTTTGTGTTGAGCAGAGCTGCCTTAATATACGATCTTTGCTTTTCTGCCCCTGAGACCACCATGGGAGAGATGAATTTCCATCTCCTACTTCTTATGTGCTCTGATTTTCCTTGTGTGGCTGTCACTAGTCCTGGTGGATGGAGCTGCTGGGTTATCTGCTACACAGATATATATAATAGTTGTATCTGCATTTGAGTGGCACCCTGATACATAGCTTAACTCCTTTTCATTGTTTAAAATGCTTTGGCCTGAATTGCACTTTGTTTGATAATGAGATAATGACTACTGTCAGCCATCATATTTGACTAGAATGCCTTTGTTTGTCTTTTAGTTTCAACTTCTTTCTATCGGCATATCTCTCACATATGCTGAAGAAAGTGTTAGTCACTCAGTCTGACTAACAGTCAAAAGTCTGACTCAGACTCAGTCAAAAGTCTGACTCTTGGTGACGCCATGGACTGTAGCCTGCCAGACTCCTCTGTCTATGGAATTCTCCAGGCAAGAATACTGGGGTAGGTTGCCATTCCTTTCTCCAGGGGATCTTCCCAAACCAGGGATTGAACCTGGATCTCCTGAATTGCAAGCCAATTCTTTACCATCTGAGCCACTGGGGAAGCCCCATACACCCTTGCATACAGTGAAGGGTTGATTTTAATTATACTTTTAGGTTTAATTTAAATACATATATATTTTAAAATTAGTTTAAATACAGACTTATAACTAGAGATTGAGTCAGTAAGCAAAAACCTTCCGACAAAGAACATTTTTAGGCCAGATGGCTTCACAGTTGAGTTCTATCAAATATTTAAAGAGGAATTAATACCGATACTTCTCCAAATCTTCAAAAATTAGAAAAGGAGGGAACACTATCTAACTCATTCAATAAGTCCAGTATTATCCTGATACCAAAGCCAGACAAAATACCACAAGTGAAGAAAACCACATACCAATATCTCTTAAGAATATTGATGCAAAAATTCTCAACAAAATGCTAGCAAACTGAATCCAACAGCCTATTAAAAGGATTATATGCCATGATTGAAGGCAGGAGAAGAAGGGGACAACAGAGGATGAGATGGTTGGATGGTATCACCGACTCAATGGACATGAGTTTGAACAAGCTCTGGGAGATGGTGAAGGACAGGGAATCCTGGCATGCTACAGTCAATGGGGTCGCAAAGAGTCAGATACAACTGAGCGACTGAACCAACAACAACACCATGACCAAATGGGATTTATCCCAGGAATGCAAAGCTAGTTCCACAAATCCAATAGCTTTTCACAATAAAAACGCTCAGTAACTAAGAATAAAAGGGAACTTCCTCAACGTGGGAAAGGACATTTATGAAAAGCCCATGGCTCACATCATACCCAACAGTGAAAGACCAGAAGTTTCCCTAACTAGGTTCAGAAACAAGACAAGATGCCCGCTTTTGTCACTGCTGTTCAGTATTGCACTGGGAGTTCCAGTCAGACCAGTTAAAAGTCTTATTTAGGAAGCCTTCTTTTTTTCTCTAGTGTTTACCTTCATAATTATAGTGTTATATATAGAACACTTAGGTCTATATATAGATAGATAGGCTCTATCACTGTCCCAGAATGAACAATGAAAAATTTTTACATTTCCCACCTCCCCATCTTTTCTCTCAACACAATGCAAAATGATCTCTATACATGTTTGTATTTGTATTATATTTGTATTATTGAAGCCGAAGCTCGACTACTTTGGCCACCTGATGTGAAGAACTGATTCACTGGAAAAGACCCTGATGCTGGCAAAGATTGAAGGCAGGAGGAGAAGGGGATGACAGAGGATGAGATGGTTGGATGGCATCACTGAGTTGATGGACATGAATTTAAGCAAGCTCCGGGAGTTGGTGATGGACAGGGAAGCTTGGCATGCTGCAGTCCATGGGGTTGCAAAGAGCTGGATACGACTGAGCGACTGAACTGAATTTGTATTATGAAATGTTATAATAAATGTATTAAATATATTATTTGATTGCTCAGTGTGTGATGACCTTTAACTCCCAGCTCTTGCAAGTAGACAGGACCATCAGAGAACATACTCTGTTCCCATCTTCTCTCTTCTCCTGCACCCCATTTTTTATTAGATATGTCATTTCTACATTGTCACGACATATATGAATTTACACTCAGATGTCCACATTTCTTGCTGTCTCTACTTTACATTTAAGTATATTCAATGCTTGCTCCTGGTCGTCGTCTTGCTGTGGGTTCCCTAGTCACCCCTTGGTTGTCTGCAGCTTGTTCTCTGGTGTTTTTCTCAAGAAGGGATCATGGGAACAGTACTCCCTGGGTTCTTGCATGTCTAAAAAATGTTTGGAGCTTTTATACTTGAGGAACAGCTTGACAGCATATAAAGTCCTTGGCATACATGTTTTCCCTTAAATATCCCATGAGTATTGTGCCACTGTTTGGGCACTGAAAATTGCTGGGCTAGCCTGATTTTATCCTTCAATGAGTGTTGTTCGGGGGTAGGGGGGGTTATCTGCTCACAGGATATTTTCTTTATCTTTGAAGTCCAATAATCTTATTAAGGGACTCTTGGAATTTTCTGTTCTACATGAACTTTCTCTGCCATACATAGTATCATTTATGTAAATTTAAATCTTTTATTTCAAGAAAGTGTCCTTTAGTTCTATTTTTTGTATTTTATTGTTTTGTTTTTCTTGTCTAGAGACTCCAATTATGTGTATGTTGGCTCTCTGATGTCTTTTTCCTTTATTTATAATTTTCTCTCATTAAAAAAAAAATACTTTCTACATTTTGTCTCATTCTGTTCACTTTCCCTGTTTATACCTCTGTTTCTACTTTCTGTGTCTAGGTCCTCCTCCTGACTGCTTCCTCATCTCTGAGCTCTTCGTCTCACCTCTTCCCACTGTCTTGCCATCTCTTCACTGCCTGGTTAGATGTCTGCTCTGGGTTCTTCCCTCACAGAGGCAATGGTTTTATTAAGATTTGTTAATTCATAAAACAGACGACTCCTTAGGGGTTGGCCTGCTCCCATGTCTTTGAAGTGTCTAATAAAAGATCTGTCTCCTTGGGCTGAACTGAGCCATAACTTGTCTTTTGTTTTAAACCTTTTAGTCCATCATTACTAATTTTTGTTGCAACAAGACAAGAACAGAGGAAGAGAAATAAACTGACCTGACACTTCAACTCAGACATCCTGGAATGTGAAGTCAAGTGGGCCTCAGAAAGCATCACTACGAACAAAGCTAGTGGAGGTGATGGAATTCCAGTTGAACTGTTTCAAATCCTGGAAGATGATGCTGTGAAAGTGCTGTACTCGATATGCCAGCAAATTTGGAAAACTCAGCAGTGGCCACAGGACTGGAAAAGGTCAGTTTTCATTCCATTCCCAAAGAAAGGCAATGCCAAAGAATGCTCAAACTACCGCACAATTGCACTCATCTCACATGCTAGTAAAGTAGTGCTCAAAATTCTCCAGGGCAGGCTTCAGCAATACGTGAACCGTGAACTTCCAGATGTTCAAGCTGGTTTTAGAAAAGGCAGAGGAACCAGAGATCAAATTGCCAATATCCGCTGGATCATCGAAAAAGCAAGAGAGTTCCAGAAAAACATCTATTTCTGCTTTATTGACTATGCCAAAGCCTTTGACTGTGTGGATCACAATAAACTGTGGAAAATTCTTAAAGAGATGGGAATACCAGACCATCTGACCTGTCTCTTCAGAAACCTGTATGCAGGTCAGGAAGAAACAGTTAGAACTGGACATGGAACAACAGGCTGGTTCCACATAGGAAAAGGAGTATGTCAAGGCTGTATATTTTCACTGTGCTTATTTCACTTATATGCAGAGTACATCATGAGAAACGCTGGGCTGGAAGAAACACAAGCTGGAATCAAGATTGCCGGGAGAAATATCATTAACCTCAGATATGCAGATGACACCACCCTTATGGCCGAAAGTGAAGAAGAACTAAAGAGCCTCTTGATGAAGGTGAAAGAGGAGAGTGAAAAAGTTGGCTTAAAGCTCAACGTTCAGAAAACTAAGATCATGGCATCTGGTCCCATCACTTCATGGGAAATAGATGGGGAAACAGTGGAAACAGTGTCAGACTTTATCTTTTTGGGCTCTAAAATCACTGCTGATGGTGATTGCAGCCATGAAATTAAAAGACGCTTACTCCTTGGAAGGAAGGTTATGGCCAACCTAGATAGCATATTTAAAAGCAGAGGCATTACTTTGCCAACAAAGGTCCGTCTAGTCAAGGCTATGGTTTTTCCAGTGGTCATGTATGGATGTGAGAGTTGGACGGTGAAGAAAGCTGAGCACTGTAGAATTGATGCTTTTGAACTGTGGTGTTGGAGAAGACTCTTGAGAGTCCTTTGCACTGCAAGGAGATCCAATCAATCCATCCTAAAGGAGATCAATCCTGGGTGTTCATTGGAAGGACTGATGTTGAAGCTGAAGCTCCAATACTTTGGCCATCTCATGCGAAGGGTTGACTCATTGGAAAAGACCCTAATGCTGGGTAGGATTGGGGGTGGGAGGAGAAGGGGACGACAGAGGATGAGATGGTTGGATGGCATCACCGACTTGATGGACATGGGTTTGGGTAGACTCCGGGAGTTGGTGATGGACAGAGAGGCCTGGTGTGCTGCAATTCATGGGGTTGCAAAGAGTCGGACACGACTGAGCGACTGAACTGAACTGAACTGAGGGAAAAAATTTAAAACAAATAAACTCCCCAATTCATAAACCCTTTGTACAGAAGACAGACTCTTGACCTTCTCAGATGTTCTCAATGTACTCAGATTGCTAAGTGCACCTACACTGCAGATGCAGAGCTCAAGCCTTCCTCTACAACCACTGTTAGAACCTCAGAAAGCACATCACCTCCCTTCTCCCGACCCACCATCCCACGTGAATCTCCAGCTTTCGGTCTTTGTAGCTTCCCTCAGTGTGAAGCTTCCTTCTGCATTGTGAGCAGGTAGGACCCATCCAGAGTGAGTGTCCCCAGGAAGAAATGGGGGCTTCAGATGCTTCCTTTTGTAGGCTCAAGGGGGCCTTAGCTTAGAGGAACCAACCCGGTGGAGTGACCAGGCCTGATTTGCATTTTAAAAAAATGGTTCTGGTTTCTGTGAGGAGAATGGACCAGTTGGAATGGTTGTTACATAAGATCTGTTAATTCATAAAGCAATGTATGGTCAAATTTTTTCATCTATTCTGTGGTAACTTTTTTTTCTAGCCAATGTCCTTTTTTTTTTTTAAGAGTCAACATGATTTTAAAAATTAATTAATTTTTGGTTGCGCTGGGTGTTCGCAGCTGTGCATGGGCTTTCTTTTTTTTTTTTTTTTCATTAGATATTCCAAAGGTTTATTTGCATGGTTAATAATCACATTTCCAACATGCATCAAGCATCTGAGGATAACATTGAGTAAAATAAAATCTTCTGGACCCTCTCTCAGTTCCAGCGGCTCAAATGTCCACCATGTCCAACAGTGCAGAGAGATGGAGCTCAGAGGCAATGTCCTCCTCCCTTGAACTCTGGATCAGCCTTTCTAGGTGCTTCAGCCGTTCAGTCAGAGATGTGCCTGTTGCCTCTGACAACTGCAGTTGCCTCCCTGTCCTTTCATTCTGAGGGCTAACAGTCATAGATGTTTTCATCACAGATTCAATAGTCTGAGGCAGAGACACCAGATTCTGAGGAAGGTAGAGGGGAAGGGACGCTGAATCTCTAAGTGCTCCTGAGTCCTCTGACAACCACTGCTGAAGCTGATCTTCAAACCTCTTGCTCTCCTCTTTCTCCAGCAGCAGGCTGCTAGACAGACACTGGGCCAGGAGCTCCTGGGCAGAGGCTCTGTGCATCAGATCCTCCGAGCTGGGAATCCGTCCCTCTTGGCCACGCTCCACACCTCTCTTCCCTTTGCAGTGCACGTGAAGTAATGGAGTAGGAAGCTTGTTTGCAGAAGGATGAAAAGATCTTATCCCCAAACGGCCCTGATTCAACTGTAGCTCCTTTTGCGTCTGCATTCTGGCTTGTTCCCACAACAAAGGAAAGTCGTATTTTTTCAAATGGTTTTTAAAAAAATACACGCATATCTGACCATCTCCACTCAGTGCCTCTGACGTGATAGGAAGCCTTGGGGGTGTCCAGTCCCTTAGCTTGTGGTTGATGCACAAGGTGATGACGTCATCCCATGGGATCTCAGCAACTGAGGGTCCAGCCTCCTGTCCCAGGGAGGGGCGCCTGCTCTTCCACCTGCTGTATGTGGTGCGGAGCAGGCTCGCCACCTGCAACTGCAGGACAGGCTGCGTCTGGCGAGAGCTGGGAATCTGGGAGGCATATTGGATGACCATGGAGTACACAGGGAGCCAGGGAGCCCCTGGAGGTGGAAGATCCATCTGTGGGACCTGGAAGCCAAGGATGGCTTGCCTCAGCCAGGCCAGGTGCTCCGGTGCATTCCAGTGAAGGTGAGGAAGCAGCCGGCTGCCCCCTGCCTCAGCAAACTCGGTGACAGGCCAGGACAGGTTGCAGAGCTGCTCGGAGGACACTACAGAGGCCAGGAAGCTCAGCACGCTGTTGAACAGCTCAATGACGGCACTTGGCTCCTGTGAGGCCAGGCCCCCCAGCCTCCGCTCTCTTCTGTCATGGAAAAACCGGCTGCTAAACTCCTGGCTAACCCCATCTTCCACGTACTGAATGAGGGTCTGGCAGCAAAGGTCAAGGGCACAGGGGCAGTGGGAAACCAGCCACTGCACAGCCTGCGAAACCTTACTTGTGCCTTTTAAGTCATTAATGGAATCAGGGATCTCAATAACAGTATAATCTGAAATCAGCTTAGCCGAAACCAAATCCAGGAGCATCAGACCCTCTTCCACGTCCTTCTCCATGGCGTCCCCTCCCGGGCTGGGTGCAAGAACCACCATTGGAAGCGCAGGCTGGAAGGGCTTGGCCTGCAGGAGCTGCTTGATCTGCAGCAATGCAGACAGCCAGTACACGTCCTCTTCTGCCATGTCCTCACTCTTCACTTTGGGAGGAAGCAGCAGCATGAGCCCACTGGCTCCCAGGAGCTCCTTCTGTGTCTCCACGGCATCGAGGGCACCATCGCTAAGAGCGCCGTGGGCCACCTTGATGCACACACTGACAGAAATTGTCTGATCCCCTTTGCTGCTGAGAGTGTTAAAGAGAGTGAGTGTCTGAATCCCACCAGCATCAAGGTTTATGTCATCCACTGAACCATCACCTCCCATGAACTTGACTTTTAACCAATGTGATAGAATTCTGCCGGGACTCCCTGGGGACTGTTCTTCTCCATCAGGCAACACCAGCACCAGCTTCCAAAACACACGCTCCTGCCGCCTTGGGAAGTGCTCAGCCACAAGGGACGGCAGGTCCAGGGGTGCCCATGCCGCGTCACTTAGCAGCTGCTGGTGGAAGTGCTGGACCTTCATCTGGTGCGCCACCATGTCCCTGAGCCACCTCAGCCTGGTGCAGGAGATGCCCACTTTCCCCGCATGGCCCAGGTCCAGGAGGCCCTTCGCCAGGTTCTCCTCCGCAATGGGGCACTCCGCACTGGGCACCAGTGCCCTCAGCCGGTCGTTCACATCCACACAGCAGGGCGCCGCAGGAAAGGCCCGCATCTGGCGCCTTAGTTTCTTGCGGGCTGCGACAGCTTCTCTCCACCGTTGGAGATACTTGCAGAAGCACTGAAGCTCCTGTAGGGTCTCTTTTGCAGTCTGAAAAATTTCCTCCCCGAGAAACAAGTCCACCAGATGGGCAAAGACGTCCTCAGAGCAACGGGCCACACGAACCCTCTGGTCTGTCTCCACTGCACTCTTCAACTCCTGGCAGCAGGTTTCTCTCACACATTCTGTCACCACAACTTCTGTCAGCTCTGCGGCCAAGTCCTGGCTCAGCTGAGTTAACACCAATTCTCTCTCTTGTTTCAACCTCTCCTCTTCAGCCCGCCGCCTCTCTTCCTCCTTCCGCTCCCTTTCCTGGGTGACTTCTTCAGTTGCAATGTGTCTCAGAATGCCTGTGGTTGTAGCTGTTAACAGCTCCTCCATAGCAGCATTGGAAACACCCAGGGCTGTGGCTGCAAAGGCTGCCCCGGCAGCACCGACTTCCTCAAAGTCACTCTGAAGAACCTCCTGGATAAGCTCATCCACCACCTGAGCCAGGTCAGCATCTGAGTAAACAGGCACAGGCTTTGGTGGGAGGAGCTCCGACTGCATAGGGGGCTGTACAGGGGGCTGCAAGAGGCTGGGTGCCGTGCTCAGGGGCAGCACCGGGCGATGTGGTGGAGAAGCCGACGCAGGCAGGGGCTGCAGGAAGAGAGCCGGCAGGGGCTCGGCCGCCTCTGCACCACACCCCTCTCCTCTCCCCGCGCCTGCCACGTCCAAGCCAGCTCTCTGCAGGCCCGAAGGCGGCTCTGCAGCCAGGCTATCCCCGATGTACTTGTTCTGGGCATTGAAGCTGCACACGGGAGTGTGACGGGGTATGGGGGGCAACGGCCCTCCATTCACAATCTCCCCAACTGACACCGTCAGCTTCCTGGTGATGAACACCGACTTCCTGGCCTTGGACAAGCCCTCGGGTTCCAGGAACGAGGATCGGTTCAGCTCGACATAGCCATCGGAGACAGTGAGGCCATGGCAGTTGAGGAAGTCTGTGGCCTCCTCGCCGTCTCTGAACAGCAGCATGCGTACCACACCATCCAGGGGGAAGATGGTGGAGCGCTGTGTGCTTGCTGTGTATGCCACATTGAGCGCTCGGAGAGCATCCTTGCGGATCTGATTAAAGTAACAATGCAGAAGACAAGCGTTCAGATATGAAGCCGACTGGACCAGTTTAAAAAATCGCACAAAGTTATTACTGTTCAACGCAGCAAAGGCCTGAACAGCAAATTTCACCTCAGGGGAGTTTCTAACGGCAGGGTGGAACTGCTGCACTTCTCTTAGGATGTCCCCCTTGTTGAGACTGAGCAGGACGTTGTATCCCTGGAACTCCGCCTCACTGGCACAGAGCACACCCTTGTTTCTCAGGTCCTGGTACATCTCCTTCAGACTCTGGAGGCACTTGGTCATGTTCTCATTGTTGATCTTGGCATCAAATGAGGACATGGGCTCTTCACACATGAAATGAGCACAGTGGATGTGAAACCGGGTGCACTTCTCAATCAGAGACACCGTCACTGGGTCACACAAGTGCTGCTGCGTGATGTCCTTCCGTATGCCCCGCGTGCGGTTCCACAGGAAGTCGTACCAGTCCCTCAGGCTGCCCTCCGTCTGGTCCATGATCTAGGTCACCAGGTAATCCATGGTCCTGCTGAGCACCGCCGAGGGACGCAGCTCATGTGGCAGAGGCTCCTCCTGGTCGGCTGAGGAGCGGCTGTACTCCTTCACAGCAGCCGCGTGGTCCACCTGGTCAGTGCCTGGGACCACTTCAAACACACTCAGCTGGCTCCGGGTCTCCCGCATGTACCGTTCCTTCTCAGGACACATATCCAGGCACGTCCCAACAAAAGTTCTTGCTTTGTCCAGGTCGGTCCTTTTCACCCGAGCTTGCTGCATGACCCTGTCCCTCTGGTCAAGCAGGCGGTACTTCTCCTCAGATGTCTCAGCCACGGTACCTATCAGGGGGCTGAGGGAGGACACACACGGCCCGAGAGCCTCGGCACCCTCAGAGCTCTCGTCAAAAGCGTCTTCCTCAAACTGATGGGCCTTCAGAAGATTCGGCTTCTTCACAGGAGAGCTTTTACTCAGGAGGCCGCCAGTCGCAGTCCTCACTACAGGCTTGCCGAGCGGGGAGTGCTGAAAGGGCGTGTTCTCGGCACCCTGGCCAGCTTCCCCATCGCCTGGCTGCTTCTCCTTGAGGGAGAAGGGCTTCTTGTTGGGACTTATTTTTTTCTTGTGCCAGAAGATGGTCATATCTTTATGCAAATCTTTCCCTTTCTTCCTGGCCAGGGCTGCAGATGCATGATCAAAAAAATACACCACTGCAAGCTTTTTGTTGCGCCTAGTATATATGCGCTGCACTTTAGCAATTTTGCCGAAGTGGTTCTCCAGAGTGGTTCTGTTATTGAGATAGTCAGGGATGTTCTTGCACTGGATCGCTGTGACTTCAGCAGGAGACAAGCCCCCAAGACTGTCTGTGCTCTCACTCCTGTTACTCTGACGGCCAGGAGTTCCTCTTAGAGAATCTTCTTTTTTATCTCTGCTTTCAGTTTCTTCCTCTTTATTCACACCTGGAAGCCGGGAAGGTACCGGGACAGACTGACTGCATCCTGGGATGACCAAGTGGTCATTTTCCCCAGACTCGACACAGCCAATTTCCTTTTTAGATTCCTTGTTGCCCAGACGACCTACTTCCTTATTGCTTTTGAAGACATCCTGTATTGTCTGCCCAAACAAAGTGCCTCCTCGGGGTCGATTCAAGCGAACAGGCCGTTTATCTGGAGGATGATCACCCCTTGACAGAGGGTCCAAGTCTTCAGCTGCATCATGACCGTGCCTCCTTGGGGACCGATCCTGGTCCTCCTTTCTTTTCAGTCCTTTCATGAGGCTGGGAAGTGGCTCCATTTGGGAAACAGCTTCTTCACATCCTTGTCTGACACCTGTTTTGCTAACTGGGAAGGATTCACCCAAGGACCCTGAAGAAGACATGGGGAAGGTGGTGAAGGTACTACTAGAACTTCCAAACAGTGATTTTGGGCCTCTCTTCTCTTCCTCCACATTCTGCTTTGGCAAAGCAGGGGTAAAGGCAGATGATGAATTATTATTACCTGGTTTTGAAAAGGTAAAATTTGAATTGGTGGCTGAACTACTTGTCACCTGAGGAAAAGAAAATGGGGCCAGTCCCCCAGGTCCACTACTGATTGGGTGGGAAAATGTAAAAAATCCAGAAGTAACTTGGCTCTGAGTTTTCTCTGGCTCAGATTCAGCCCCCAATATTGGTCTGAACACTGAATTTTCCAGAGGTTTAAAGCTAAATTCTGTTTTCCCAAAGACAGAGCTTGCTTTTTCTCCAGTTTTTGGAGCAAAAGTAGAAGTACTTGGGAATGCTCCAAGGTTGGGGGACTTAAAACTGAATCCAGGGTTTCCAGGCACACATGAACTCGAAGGCCCAGAGGCAGCTACAAAGGCTGGACTGTGTTCAAGTCCAGAAAAGAGTCCAACATTTGAGGTTTGAGAGAATCCTAACGTTTGCACTGAAGAATGACTTTGTCCAGAAGATGCTGGAAAACTGGACACCTGTGAAAATCCTGAGCTTTTTCCAGATAATGTATTGCTTTGTCCAAAAAGAGAGGGCTGACCAAACCGAAATTGTGGCTTAGCTTGAAATGTTCCTATGGAATTACTGGAAGATGTTGGAAAAACACCAGGCTGCTGCCCACCGAAAGGATTAGTTGGATTCATCTTCTGAGCAAATTACTAGAAGGCAATAAATACTACGTGTAGAAAAGCAGTCCTCTTCCTCAAATGGTCTGTTCAACTAGGGAGCGCCCCCCTATCTCCACAATAAGCTGAAAAACAAAAATTCAGACAATCGCAAGTACGTGGCGCTGGAAGGCTAAGAATTTTTAATCACATGCCAGGCAAAGCAAAGGCTAATTCTTATTTTCTGAGAGCCAAATGGTGGTCCCCCGCCTTTTTGGGGGGAGTGCAGAGTAGAAGATGGTACAAATAAATTACTTTGTTATGGGGGTTTAAAGCAGGATCCTTTAAGACTAAAAAAAAAAAAAAAAATCTTACTGACTCAGTAAATTTATGGAAAACCTAAAATGGCAATAAGTATATGCCAGTTGCACTTTCAAAGACAGGCGTTTCTGACGTCTTTCAATCTCCACAGCCAGAGAATTACAATGTAACACTGTTAAAACGTTAGTGTTTCAATGTTTCCTCCCATCTAATTTTTTTCTCCCAGTAACCAGAGCACCAAATACTTTTTCCAAACAAAGAAATAATTTGCGTTTTAACACGGTGGCGACTACCCCCACGATCTAGCTCGAAGGACACAGTGCAGCCCTGCCAGATCTTGGGTGCAGCGCAATGCAAATCTCGGGCGGGCCAGTGGGTGGGCTCGGTGCCTGCCGCCCACCGCCCCATCCCCCGACTCCCCGCTGTGCTTCCCCCGACTCCCCTGGCCCTGCGCCCCGGGACCCGCTTTCTCTAGTTTTTCGGCAAGTAGGAGCTGCTATCTAGCTGTGGCACACAGGTTTAGTTGCCCTGCAGCGTGTGGAATCTTCCCGGACCAGGGATTGAACCCATGTCCCCTGCACTGACAGGCAGACTCCTAACCGCTGGAACCAGGGAAGTCCTGGCCAGTGTTCTTTACTGATAGGCTTAATGACATATCCCATCCTTTTGTGAAGGGTCTGTATTGTTCCTGTGCTCACTCAATTGAAAACTGTCATCCCTTGGAATGAGTTGGATTCTCATGCCCCCAGCTACTTGGAGAAGGTTCTTCCCTGCAGTGTAATTTGGCTCGCTCTTTCTGAGAGTTGCTGTCGCTGGGCTATTGTGCTATTTTTTCTGTGCGTTAGTTGCCTCCCTCCACCTCCCACCAGACCACAATGGGTCTTTGCCATCTCTGCTCTGTGCTTCTCACATCTGTATGCAGCTTGTGTTGAATACAAGGGATCTAGGTTTATTATTTTAGGCCAGTAGTTCTCAACCAGGGGTGGTTTTCCCCCTCAGGGGATATTTAGCAATGTCTGGGAATATTTCGGGTTGCCACAGTTTGGCGTGGGCCTTGATGCTGCTCTCATCTAGTGGGTAGAACCCAGGGATGTTGCTAAACATCTTATAATGCATCAGCCTGTATAACAAAGAACTGTGTACCCAAAATATCAGTAGTGCTGAGGTTGAGAAACTCTTCTTTAAAATGAGCTCTCAACTAAAGGTAAAGAATTTTTGCTGGAGTTTTTGGAAATTGGCCATACCCGGGCTGGCTTGCTATTCAGCTCTCTGCCAGCCCCCACCAAGCAATTTCTACTGTACTTCATCTTCACAACTTCTGTGTGAAATCTTTGCATCTGCTAGTCTACATTTTTGAGAGCTTGGTTAATATCCTAGAGTCCACATTATTTTTTTCTGTTTACCTTTTCATTTGTGGATATCCAGGAAAAGAGAAAATTTGCTTCTTCCTGCTTCTCCATTCATTCCAAAATCTCTTGGTGGATACTTGAAAACTTCAGCTTGAGATATTTCAGTTTCACCAGGGAATGTGAATTCAAGCTTGAAAACCATCTACTGTCCATTTGGGCTTATGTTATCTCCTGGAAAATGCTTTTCCCCCCTCAACTCAGTGCTAACATTTCTTTCTAGGCTTTAGTGGGGATGGTGAGTGGTGAGTTCTGCCTTTAGTTTCTCCCTAACCTGGTGGAGAGGCCACTGGAGCTCAAGCTTTGTGTGAGGCTGGGGTCTTCTAGTGGTGCCCCACCTTGAGTGGGCTCTGGGCGTTTACTCTTGTTTCTCATCTCGATCAGCCCACGAGAACCAAAGTTAGGCTTCGTATGACTTGACAAATGAATGCTCTCAAGGAGAAAGGCAGCCTCCTGCCCTGCCCACCACTCTGGATTCCTGATTTCACTTATTTTTTTGGCTTCTGAGTGTCCCATACTTTCTTGTGAGATCATTGATTAATTTAAAAAAAAATTATTATTTTGGCCAGCTTTTAAAATTGCTTTGAGCATAAAAGTCAGTCAGCAGATCTATTCCCCTAGACTGCCCCAAACAGCATCTCTCTCCTTACGTCTCTAAACCTCTGTTTCCTCATCTCCATGGGATGAGGGATAATAGCAGAGGTTATCTCGAAACTTTCTATGAGCATTAGCGAGGTAGCATGGGTAAACCACCCAGAACCGGGCTTGGCAGAGAGGAGGTACCTGGCAAGTGTTAGCTCTCCCTCCTTCCCTTCTTCCCAGTCCCTTCCAGTCCCTCCTTCCCCTCTCCCTGTGGTGGGAGAGCCTTGGGCAGTGAATCTCCCGTCTCCAGCAAGCCCTGCTGGTCCACAGATCCCGCCAGGACCCCACCTCCTGCCCACCTCACAGAGCTCATTTTCCTCTTGCGCCAGTCCTCAAAGGACCAGAAATAATGTTTCTCGCTGTCAGCACCCTTCCCTGCCAGCCGGAAGACATGGTTGCAAGTATAGCAGCTCCATGTCATATCCCTCCCTCATCAGTGCTCCTTGACAGTTAGCTCCCTGCCCGAGGGTCCATGACTTTGACCACTGACTGTCTACTTGATGACATTGATCACTGTTTATTTATTTGATTAGTTAGTTCACATCTGTCTACCCTGGTAGACTCTGAGACTCATGAAAACAGACATCATGCCTGCTTTTGTTACCATGATATCTCCTGGGCCAACCTGGTACATAGTAGGCACTCAGTAAGTCCTTGGGGCATGTGTGAAAGGCTGCAGCCCTTTACTTTCTTATCCACGCTTTCATTAACTTTTCCCCAGAGTTTTGCAATAGGGAGTCCCCAGCTATAAAGAGTGAGGGTGTGCTTGATGGTTCAGAGAAGAAACGGGCCTATTCCCAAAATCCCACAAGCTCATTCTACCTTTGTGACTTGTGTCCCCCACCGCCCTTCACCTCAGTGTTCATGTTCCCAGCCCCATGGAAATAGCTCTAGACTTCTGGAAACCCATGCAGAAGGACTCTGGGTAGTAAGTAGTTCTCAGTAAAATGAAATTATTTATATTCTTAATACTTGGATTTGAAAGTTATATGATTGGAGAAGGAAATGGCAACCCACTACAGTATTCTTGCCTGGAGAATCCCATGGACACAGGAGCCTGGCAGGCTACAAGTACATCGAGTCTCAGAGTCAGACACGACTGAAGCGACTTAGCCGGGGGTGTTTCTGGAGATTTATGCCGATACCAGGAGTGACCTTAGAACCTATCTCAAACTGACAGCTGTACTTGGCTTTGCAGTCCTGCAGGTGACCAGAGAGACCTTTCTGGGAAGACAGTCTCACGCCTCCCGGGAGGTCTGAACTCCCCTGGTAACAGTAGGTGTTAGGGCTAAACTCCGCAGACTAGGAGTATACCCCGGGATATAGGAGAGCTGCTGTCACTGACAGGCGCAAGTAAAAAGTTTCTGTATTAGGTTTACCGAAAAGGCCACGTACAGACCAGATGTAAATTCAAAGCAAAAGGTCACATGTGACCCAAGCAACAAGCCAGGACTGAGGAGAACCCCCAGGAGCAGGGTTTCTTTGCATTGGAATCACTTTGAGAGCTGGCTAAATGCAGAACCTCAATTATGCTAAATCACAACCTCTAAGGAGAATTTATATCTTTTATAAGCACCCACCTAAACTGATATAGATGACACTGGACTTTGAGATCCAACAGCTTAGAGAAGAGACTCTACAATGTGACCTGAACGAGACACAACCAGTGCCAAATACATGGGTGTGGACACAGATTCTGTGAGATAATCTGACACTGTTTATCCCGGGCACTAAGTAACTGCTATACATGTTCTATGCACAAAATGATTCTGAGTGGTAGGTTTAATGTGTGAGTGTTCCATTTATGGATTCCATATGCATACATCATGGAGGTTTTTAAAAATAAATGTAGACGCCTTGTTCTTTGGTTGGGTTTGATATATATGCTGGAAAAGAAACCTTGGTATATGCAATAATAGTTTGCAAAGCAATAATGCTTAATCCAATACCATCTCCATATTATTAATAGTCTAAAATATTACTTTGGTCTGCCTTCAATCCTTGCAGTGGACTGGAGTAGGGCAGTTTGATTGCAGTTGATATAAAAGGGAGCTCCCAGATCAGGAAAGAAAAGAGAAACATCTAATGAAGGGGAAAAGGTGGAGGAGCTTAAAGTGGTTTCAGAGAGTGTTGAGGCAGCTGTCCTTAAATCCTCATTTAAAGAATGAGGTCCTAAGGACAATTCACTCCCCTTGTTTCTTCTGGAACTAGCTATGTCACACCGTTCGGTGTTGCTTCCTTTATTAAACTATCACCCCAGAACTCTCTTAGTTTTCCTCCAGGGAATGTCTAGGGTCATTATAACAGGGAGGAATTTGAAGGAGTCAAAGTACCAAGATACTGCACTGAAATTCACTAGAATGAAAACTTCAGGAAGGCAGAGATTTTTGTCTTCATTATTCACTGTGGTGTCCCCGGCACTGGGAACAACACATGGCAAATGGTAGGTGTTCATTACGTATTTGTGCAATGGCCATTATGAGGTTCTAAAAGGCAAAAAGAGGACGAGGTATCACTCAGATACACACATCTAGAGCGAGGATCACACAGATGGGCCGACTTCTTGTGGTAGACAGTTGCAGTGGAGTCCTCTGGCTACTGGAATTAATGTGTTGACACAGTTGGTTCTTTCTGGAGGCTCTGAAAGAAGAGTCCATTTCATGCCTCTCTCCTAGTTTCTGGTGACTTTCAGAAATCCTTGGAGTTCCTTGGCTTGTAGACACCTATCTCTAAAATTTATGAGAATACAGATAAACTTCCATTGTTGTTAATGGCAAGCTAATTTAGATATGCCCTCCTACTGATGACAACTTAAAAAAGCTGAGTGAAATTTAAATTCATTTTGTTAAAAGCATTAAAAAGTTGATAAGACAATGGTGAAGTATTGAGCCAAAATCTAGAAGGTGAAAACTCAAAGAATTATTATCAACCCAGCACTCAAAATTATCTTCACAATGAGGTCATTTGTTAATCTAGCAGAATCAGTTACAAAACTGGTAACTCTTTTCTTCCAAGTTGGAACCTCAAATATCTATAACGTCAAGATAAGGGTAAGCAAGAAGTAAACTAGTCTGAGCAGCCTTGCAGCTCAGATTCGCTTTAGCAGGTAGCCCGGGGAAATCTCCACCCTTGAATTCAATTAGGGTAATGTCAGATTATCTGTACCTCCAGGTGCTCTGTAGAAGTAAGCAAAACTATTCTGGAAAAAGATCTCTCATGAAGAAGAGCACTGCCCTCTTGTTCTCCAGTTATTTCTATAACTAATTTTTCTAATACACAAGATAACCAAATGCATAAGGAAATATGAAATGATGAGTGAGAACCAGTAGAAACAGATTTCCCAAAGACTTGAGATGTTGATATCATCAGACTCAGAGAATAAAATACTGATGCTTGCTGTGGTTAAAGAAATGAAATGTGGGCTTCAAAATATCTGTGAAAAATAAAAAAAACTGTATATGTGTTCAGTCGTGTCTGACTCTTTGTGACCCCATGGACTGTAGCCCGCCAGGTTCCTCTGTCCATGGAATTTTCCAGGCAAGAATACTGGAGTGTGTTGCCATTTCCTACTCCAGGTAAAAAACTCTAAAAGTATTATAGAATATTTGGAAAAGAACCAAATAGAATTTTTATGAAGGAAAAAATACAGTAACTAAAACCGAATAACTCAATGAATGGTTTAATTGTAGATTAGCCATATCAGAATAGGGAATTTGTGAACTCAAAACAAGTCATAAGAAAATATGAAGACTTCAGCAAGGAAAAATGAACACTATAGAAGTAATGATAAGAAATATTAAAGGATGCAGCTGGAAGATTCAACCTGTATTTCATAGGAGAAAAATAATATAAGAAAAAGAGAAAATATAAGAAATATAAGAAGGTGTAAAGAAATAAGGAAAAAGAGAGAGTAGGAGGCGATATTAGAAGAGATAACGGTTGAGGATTTTTCAGAATTGAAGGAAGATACCCATCTACAGATCTCAAAAGTCAAAATAATCCAAGCAAGATAAATGTAAAGAAATCCCTACTCGGACATACTATAGTGAAACTGCAGAAAGCCACTGAAAAAGAGAAAAGTTCATTAAAAGCAGCCAAAGGAAAAAAGGGTTACCTTCAAAGGAGCCATTTAGGCTGAGTGTCGGCTTGTTAGCAGTAGTTGTACCAGAAGCTGTTTTAGTTACTTCTTCACTGTGATGAAAGAAATTAAATGTCAAGCTACAGTTATACCCTCAGTGAAAACGTCCCTCGAGAACATTGAAGAATATTCTTCAAGCAAAGTTAACAATACAAAAAGACAAAAGCACTAGATTATTTATTGCAATACTATATGTATTAGAAAAGACTGGAAATAACCCAAATTCATCCATTGGAAACTGGTTGAATAAATCATGACACATCCACAAACGAAGCCTGAGCAACTGTAAGAAGGAATGAAGAATGTCTCTGCATGCTACTCTGGATGGTTCCTAAAGTGTGTTAAGTACAAAAAGTATGCATGGCATGCTACCTCTTATCTGAAATTGTGAGATACACACATATGTGCATGTATGTGTTTATATTACAGAAAAGGGAAGACCATGTATTTTTTTAAAAAGGTTACATGTGGGCAGGAGGAATAGAGATGTGGATGGAAGTTAGACACCTTTGAACAACTTTATCTTGTAAACTTGACTTAACTTGTAAATCTCTTCTATAATTATAGAACAGAATGAAATTTAAGAACTAATCCCTCCAATTAAAAGTGAAATAAAACAGAGGAGCCCAACTGTGTGTCAAATTGGACCAATGGTACAGAAAGGAATTATTCTAAGCAT
The DNA here is from genome assembly GCA_024291935.2 of Okapia johnstoni. Taxonomy (NCBI): domain Eukaryota; kingdom Metazoa; phylum Chordata; class Mammalia; order Artiodactyla; family Giraffidae; genus Okapia; species Okapia johnstoni. The sequence goes on along the minus strand of CM044325.1, from coordinate 6,687,968 downwards.
TTTAAGCGTAGTAATTTCCTACACATCCTGAGTAGAATACAGCCAAGGAATAAAGAACTGCCAGAACAACAACAGCACCTTAGACTGTTTCTACTAGTCACATTGTTGGTGCTAATGCTGGTATGGTTACTCTGAGACTGTTGCGTGTATCGAATGTGATCAGGGCCAGAACCATGGGTGAGGTTAGTGAGACCCTTAGGGCTGACAATAGAATGAGGCACCCCTCACCTACACAACCCTGAGAGTGAGGCCGCCTTAAATTTTACACCGTCTGTGTCTCACCTGCCTCACCCTTGTCCTGGCCACGTGTGGGATAAAGCAAGTGAATAAATATGCTGATGTCATGGAGGACCATGATCTTTGATGAGAGAACATGCTTGATGAGATTAAATGAAAACCTGTACTCCCAAATTTGAATTGTAAATATGAATATCAACTCACAATATTTTTCCTCTTGTGATATTTTTTATCTTAAAAATAAGAACAGATTTCCTAATTCTGTCCACAGAAAAGTCCAGAAACAATGACTAAGCCCAGCTGTAAGAAGCACCCCTGCTGCCTAGATTGTGGTCTTTAAATACCACTGGCCACTGAAAGTTACCATGGAACTTTTGAGAAATGTACTGGGGGGCTGGGGGGAGGGTGCTGAAATATCTTTTCTCATCAAAAAGCAAAGAAGCTATTAAGGACTACTAGGGTAACTCCCTGGTAGCTCAGATGATAAAGTCTGCCTGCAATGCAGGAGACCCAGGTTCGATCTCTGGGTTGGGAAGATCCCCTGGAGAAGGCAATGGCCACCCACTCCAGTATCCTTGTCTGGAAAAACCCATGGACACAGGAGGAGCCTTGTGGGCTACAATCCGCGGGGTCGCAAAGAGTGGGATACGACTGAGGGAAAGAGGAGGAGATGAGGGAGGGGAGGGGGGGAAGTGGGGGAGAAAGAGAAGGAGAAAAAGAAGAACTCAAAAGGACCCCGATGCCCATTTATTTAAGCTCATACCGACCATAGATGGAACAACTGGTGCATCAGTATGTATTGTAACTGTAGTGGTTTGAAGCACATCAAATGTGTTTAATTGCATAAATCTATGTGCGTGAGTGAAAGTTGCTCAGTCGTGTTCGACTTTTTGCGACCCCGTGGGCTATACATAAATCTATAATGATATAAAAAATCTCATGAATCACCTTTGGGAGATAGCAAGGGACTAACTTATTTTGGAAATGCTAAATAAAGGGGGGAAATCAATTATTTTATCTTCAGGATTAACAAACGATTGATGTGAAAGTGAAAGTTGCTCAGTCATGTCCAACTCTTTGCGACCCCATGGACTATACAGTCCATGAAATTCTCCAGGCCAGAATACTGGAGTGGGTAGCCTTTCCCTTCTCCAGGCGATCTTCCCAACCCGGGGACTGAGCATTGCAGCTGAGCCACCAGGGAAGCCCAAGAATACTGGAGTGGGCAGCCTATCCCTTCTCCAGGGGATCTTCCCGACCCAAGAATTGAACCAGGGGTCTCCTGCATTGCAGACGGTTTCTTTACCACCTGAGCGATCGGGGAAGCCCAGTGATTGATGAGGAAATGTCTTTCTTCACAAAAGTATGACTAGCATTAGAATGTCGCCATTCTTCAACCCCTAATATATTCACGGAGGTAGGCAGTGACCCTTAGTCCCTAGTTATGTGTCCGAGAGACACCACGGACATTATGTGCTTCCTGATGGAAGCACACAAGCTCACCTGTGAAGCAGTCTTGCCAAATAATTGAACCTGAGTTTGATTAAGTCTCCAGATCCAGTGACAGGAAACACAGCGAATAGAGAAATGTGTTAAATGACAGAATAGAGGTGCAATTAGCAAAATCCAGACTGTTTCTTCAATAACAACAGCCAGAAAATGCAAGCAAGAGAAAGATGGAGGAGGAAATGTATATAAGACCCTGACATGACAAATTGGCCAATAATAATACCGAGAACTTGTTTACTTGCCCGTTCAAACAGATGAACTATAAAACCAAAAATGAATAGGACAACTGGGGACATGTGCACACTGACAAGATATCTGGTGATGTAAGGAGTTTTTACTGACACTTTCCCCTGTTTTCTTTTTCTGGTTTTGTTGAGATTTAATTGACATGTAGCATTGTATTAGTTTAAGGTGTACAACACGGTGATTTGATATGTGTGTATATTGCAAAATGATAACCACAAGTTTAGTCGATATCTATCAGTGATATTTTGGGAGTAGATAAGATGATTGTGTTTAAAAAGAGAGTCTTGGGAACTTCCCTGTTGATTCAGTGGTTAAGATTCCGTCTGTGCTTCCAATGCTAGGGGTGCAGGTTCTATCTCTGATCTGGGAACTAAGATCCCACGTGCTGCATGATGTGGCCAATAAATAAATAAATACTAATTAAAAAAACAGAAAGTCTCCTTCTCGTAAGATATACATATAAAGGGGCTTCCCTCGTGGTCCAGTGGCTAAGACTCTGCACTCCCAATGCAGGGGGCCTGGGTTTGATCTCTGGTCAGGGAACTAGATCCCGCGTGCCACAACTAAGACCAAGCACAGCCAGATAAGTAAATAAATATTTTAAAAGATACACATCTAAAATATTTATAGGTGAAACAGTATGATGTCTGGTGTTGGCCTCTAAGTAATTTAGGAGGACGTGGCAGGGGGTGGAGACGAAGAAAACAGGATTATTCTTGAGTTGGTAATTGATGAAACTTGTGATGGGTAGAGAGGTTCATTATACTAGTTTCTTTTCTATTGTTTATGCCTAAATTTTTCTTAATAAAATGCTCAAAAAGAATAAAGTCAAAATAAAAACTGTTCAGACAAAACCCTCTGCCATCAAGGAAATTCTAAAGGAATTTCAGGCCAAAGAAAGATGATTATAACTGGAAGGTTAGAAGTACAAGAAGGAATGGAAAAGAAAATGGTAAAGAAGAGATAAATCAAAATGAACAGTGATTATGTATAAAGAGAATGTAGCAATGCCTAATGTACTCTTAAAATTACATTTTATTGTAATGAAATGAATCAAATAAAAAGAGTAAAAACGCACACCACAAAAACAGCATGTAATTGAAACACCGAGTAACTTGGGTTAAAGAGGTCTAAGCTTCTTTCACGGTCTAGAAAGAGGATCTGCTATGAAGTTACACTGCGTCCTGGCAAGGTTTGGATGCATGTAACAGTTTCTAGGATAACAACTCAGAGAGTCTGAGGAGTGCATAAGGAATGCCTGATACTAATTGTGGAGAAGGGAAATGGAACCATAAAAATGTTCAACCCATCCAAGGGGAAAAAAGAAGAAAAATTAAAAAGAAACATAACAAGTAGGCTAAATAAAAAGTACAAAAAAAGGATGGTAAGACTTAAACTCAAATATATTAGTAAATGCATTAAAATTAATAGGCCAATTACTTTAGGTAAAAAATAAAGTTTTCTGATTAGATTTTAAAAATTAAGACATGGGCTGTTTACAAGAGATGTCTACAACATAAAGTCATACTAAAAAACAAAAATAAAAAACTTGTCCTATGTAAATATTAAACCCTAAAAGGTAATGAGTGGACAAGACTGTATTACAGATATTAAAGTTTGCTAAGCGACTAGTGAAAGTGAAGGTCACTCAGTCGTGTCTGACTCTTTGTGACCCCATGGACTATTCAGTCCATGGAACTCTGCAGGCCAGAATACTGTTGTGAGTAGCCTTTCCCTTCTGCAGGGGATCTTCTCAACCCGGGAATTGAACCCAGGTCTCTCACGTTGCAGGCGGATTCTTTACCAGCTGAGCCACAAGGGAAGCAAGAGACTAGATCTTAATTGTTCCAAACACAAAGAGAAATAATAATTATGTGTCATGACAGATATATTAGCTACCATGGCAATCGTATTGCAGCATGCATGTATCAAAGCACTATGTGTTACACCTTAAACTTACACAACATGTCAAATATAATCTCAATAAAAACAGTAGTGGTGTGGTTGCATGTATAGTAGACAAAGTAGGTTTTAATGAAAAAGATTAATAGGGATAAGAGGGTAGTTAGAGTGACTGACATTTTGATTATACTGAGAGTCTTCACAGTACTCACCTGGGTGGTGGTGAGGAGGGTGATTAGGGAACAGGTAGGGCTTCTGGTTGTTGACAATGGTCAGTTTCTTTGCTGGCTGGTGATTATATGGGTGTTTGCTTTGTAACTGTTGTGTGCTCAGTTGCTCAGTCGTGTCCAGCTCTTTGCAACCCATGGACTGTAGCCCACCAGGCTCCCCAGTCCATGGGATTCCCCAGGCAGGAATACTGGAGTGGGTTGCCATTCCTTCTCCAGGGGATCTTTCCGACCCAGGGATCAAACCATGTCTCTTGTGTCTCCTGCATTGGCAGGCGGGTTCTTTACCACTGCGCCACCTGGGAAGCCCTTCATGATTCTTGGATAGAGGATCTACTGTACCTTAACTTCATAGCCTTTTCTGTGACATATTTCACAAAAGAATTTGTTTGGTTTTTTTTTGTTGTTGTTTTAATAAATGAATGATGAGGGCTGTTTTATTCCAGGCAGGCTGACATCAGAGCATAAGCTCTTAGTCACATTAATTCTGTGTTTACAAATTATCTAATAGTAGGTAACAAGTTCTTTGTACATGTTAACTAGTTTAATCCTTATAACGGCTGTGTGAGGGAGATTCTATTTTTCATCCCCATTTTACAATATGGAAACGGGCATACACACGTTAAGTTCAAGGTCAGAGAACTAGAAAGGGACAGAGCCAGGAACTGAAATCTGTAACCTGGCTTCAAAGCCTCTGTGCCTGACGGCTGTCTTGCGAGACCACTTTTTGACATTCTGATACAAAAGAAAAGGGCTTTTTTTGGTATGGGCTGATAATATTTTTTCCTCTAGAAATAAATCTCTGCTGTCACATTGGGGAAGTTTTTCATACTGAAGAACATTTAGCCTAGAAGAGCAAACAGTTGGGGAGGAAAGTGGAGTGACTTCTATTTGCTAAATCAGTAAGAGTTAAGCAGTGTGTTTTGGAGGGGCAGAGGTAGATAGACCAGTAGTATTGAGAACCTAGGACTAGACCTAAGTAAGTATGGAAATATGGAAACACCAGAGAAGCACTACAAATCAGTGAGGAAAAGATGGACAATTTAATATATTCTGTAGGGGAAGATGGCTATCTGTATGGAAAAATGTTAAAGTTGCTGCCTCACACCACATATAGTTACAAATTCCAGACAGATTTAAGACTCTTTTAAAAGAACAAAACATAGTAGAAATGCCTTCATGTCTGTATGACTACACTGAAATTATATTTATATAAAAAACTCAACCCTTTATGTGACCAAAGACATAATATAGCCAGTAAAAGATGTGCTACAGATGGGGACAAAATATTTAGAGCTCATAAAACTGAGCACTTGGGTCCAGAATATATGAACTCCATCCCCCAGTGAATTTTCTAAAACGTCAACAGAAAAATAAGCAAAGTACTTGAGTTGGCAGTTCACAGAATTTAACAGATAAAAATGTAAGACATATAAAACACACATTTTGAGTATAAGTATGTCCTGTGTTTCCTATACTCCCTGTATATCCAGGTCCTGGGCTTCCTATGGTTTATTTGGTAACTTTATAGAAAAAATGCCCAACCTTACTAGAAATGAAAGCATGCAAATTATAACAATAAAAACTGCTGCTGCTGCTGCTGCTGCTAAGTCACTTCAGTCGTGTCCGACTCTGTGCGACCCCATAGACGGCAGCCCACCAGGCTCCCCCGTCCCTGGGATTCTCCAGGCAAGAACACTGGAGTGGGTGGCCATTTCCTTCTCCAATGCATGAAAGTGAAAAGTGAAAGTGAAGTCGCTGAGTCGTGTCCGACTCTTAGCGACCCCATGGACTGCAGCCAACCGGGCTCCTCCTTCCATGGAATTTTCCAGGCAAGAGTACTGGAGTGGGTTGCCATTGCCTTCTCTGGTACATCCATCAGTTTAGCAAAAATGATGCTAAAAAAATTTAGCAAAAAAGTTAATAATATTTGCTGGTGGGTATGTAAGAAGGGTACAGTCTTCTAAGAGAAGATTTTGCAGTACGTACTAAAGTAAAAAGATGTTCATTAAAATGTGACCTACCAATTCTACTTCGAGGTGTCCATCAAGACCCTTTCTCATCAGTGCATAAACAAACTTGTACAAGGATATCATTTGCTTACTACGGAAGCAACAAAACAAACAAAACAAGATGAAGACGATCCTATTGTTCCCCAAGGGATCAAACGTTTGTTTGATTGTATAATATAATTGTATCATAATCATTTAACCAAAGCCGAGTTCCCTGCACTATACAGTCGATCCTTGCTGTTTATGTGTTCCATATAAAGCAATTCGTATCTGTTAATCCCAAACTCCTCGTTTGTCCCCCGCCCACTTTCCCCTTTGGTAACCATAAGTTTATCTTCTATGTCTGTTAAGTCTATTTCTGTTTTGTCAACAAGTTCATTTGTATAAATATCGTATTCTAGATTCCACATATAAAGGGTATCATGTGATATTTGTCTTTCTATCTGACTCACTTAGTATGATAATCTCTGGGTCCATCCATGTTACTGCAAATGGCATCATTTCATTCTTTTTTATGGTAAAATATAGACAGCTTAACAGTTACCATTTTAACCTTCTAAGTGTACTGTTCACTGGTGTTAAGTACATTCACAGTGCGTATCCATCACTATCAACTATCTCCAGAATTTTTTCATTTTCCAAAACTGAAACTGTACCTGTTAAACATTAACTTCCCGTTCTTCCTTCACCCCCAGGTCCACTGGCAACCACTATTCCACGTTGTGTATCTATGAATTTGACCACCCTGGGAACCTATATCAGGGGAATCACATAGTATTTATCCTTCTGTGACTGACCTGTTTTGCTCAGCATAATAGCTTCAAGATTTTACCATGTCGTATGAGGTGTCAAAATTCCCTCCTTTTTTTAAGGCTGAACGATGTCCCTTTCTATGTAGACACGACTCTTTGTTTATTTATCTTTCAATGGACACTTGGGTTCCTTCTATTGGTCTTGGTGTCTGGAGGACCAGGGTTGGGTCTCCTGGCAGAGCCTGGCACACAGAAGGCAATATTCAACTTTCAGAGTTGTTGAATATTTTCCTGGAACTTGAGCACAGAAGGTGAGAGAGGCCACCACCACCCTGTGGAGGAAGCCAGGGAAATTCAAGGCAGAAAGTGTGTGAGAGCAGCTTTCCAGCTGGTCCCACTGCCTCTACTCATCACCCTCCAATCTCTCCTTCCCATGGAAGCCAATCCAAAGCCCATTTCAATCCATTTTCAGACCTTCAGTGGGCTCACTGATATCCTCAGGATACAGTTCAAGATTTTGATGATGGTCCACAAAACCCTTCATGCCATCCCCATCCTGTCTCCATTCTCATTTCTTAGGACTCCTCACACTAACTGAGTTCAGCTTCTTCTCAGTCATAAAGCGTATCACATGTAGGTACATGCAACTCTGTCTGCCTGGAACATTCCTGTTAGGGATAACTCCTATTTATCCTAAGAGTCTGTCTGTGTCTGTCAGACAGTCTCAAATAGTCTGTGTCTGTCGTGTGAACCCTTGCCTTGCTGGTTGAGGGTTCAGTGATAAAAAGCATGTTTTCAGCTGCAAGTAACAGGAGCCTTGATATATAGTGGTTAATCAGGAAGGATTGTTTTTGTTGTCATCACAATAAACAGAAGAAGTCTAGTGTGGGTTAATCCAGTGGCTCAGAAAGAACATCCAGGGTCCAGAGAGCCTCCATCTCTCCTCTCCACCAGCCTCTGGTGATCAACTCGTCCTCTGGGCCTGGCTGTCCTCCTGGTGCCAAGATGCTGGCAGCAGCTCCAGACTGCAAGGGTCCAGACTTGTGTCCCTCTTTAGACACAAAGAAACGTTTCTCCAAAGCCCCCTGTTGGGTATCCCTGAACATTTCATTGGCCAGAATGATGTCACATGCCCTTAGTCCAGCTAGTCACGTGGCCCAGGGAATGAGATCAGGTTGAATATTCAGGCAGTCAAGGGCCTGCACCCTGCATAGGATGGGGAAGGATCCATCACAGTGCTGTGTGAAGGTTGAACAAAATCACTGCCTTTTAGCAAGGATGGTGTGCAGCAGTGGCCTTGTCTTAGTCTCTCTCTCCTCTGTATCCCCAGTACCTAACCAGTGCTGGTACACAGTAGGCATTTAATGATTATTTGTTAAAACAAGTCACAAGCCCAAAGGGAGGATGTGGCCATTGTTTACCTTGCTCCAGGCAGCATGAACATGTAGCCACCAGACACAGGCTCCATGGTGGGTCAGACGTAGTCTTTTGGGTGTTTTTGTCACATGGAAGTCCCTCAGGATCACCCATTCCCTAAGCAGTTGTTCTACATGCACCAAAATACTTCATCATGAAAGCAGAAATACTCATGAGGGGCATTAAGACATGCCAAAAGAAACAGGCTACCATTTCTTACTCACATGATGGCTGAAATGAAACACCTGGGTGGCACCTAGTACTGGTGAGGGTTTGGGAAAACAGGCGCTTGCATTCACTATTCATTAGAGTTGACACTGGTACAAACTTAGGGGAAAGCAGTTTGATGCTAGTCCTTCAAAATGGGAGTATGAGCGAGGCTTTGGCCCCATCAGCTTCTCCAGGTAGGAACACAGCCTTTAGAAATCTACACAAGGCTGTGCAAAGATAGATTTGCAGTAACATCCGTGGCGAGTGTCATTCATAATATCAAAAAACTGGAATCATTTGAAATATCTAGGGCTTCCCTGATGGCTCAAACGGTAAAGAATCTGCCTGCAGTGCAGGACACCTGGGTTTGATCCCTGGATTGGGAAAATCCCCTGGAGTAGGAAATGGCAACCCGCTCCAATATTCTTGCCTGGGAAATCCCATGGACAATTACACTGAGCGTATAATGAGGCTCAAGGTCCAATATCTATGTGGGTACTGGCCAGGTAAATACAGGACAACTTTACATCAAGAAATTCAATGCCATTAAAAAGACTAAGTAGATACTACACTTAGTCTTAGCCCAAAGTCTGAAAAACAGTACTGTCTGTAGTTAACAATATGGTGTTGTGGACTTCAAAATGTGTTAAGAGGGTAGCTCTCATGTCAAGTATACACACACACACACACACACATACATACAGGAAACTCTGAAGTGTTGGATATGTCCTTTTTAAAAACAGTTTAGAAAAAATATTTATTTGGAGACTTCCCTGGTGGTCCAGTGATTCAGAATCTGCCTGACAATGTAGGAGACATGGGTTCCTTTCCTGGTCCAGGAAGATTCTACATGCTTCAGGGCAACTAAGCTCGTGAGCCCTGGAACCCATGCTCGGCAATGAGAGAAGTCACCGCCGTGAGAAACCTGTACCCCAAAACTAGAGAGTAGCCCCTGCTTGCTGCAGCTAGAGAAAGCCTGATCACAGCAATACAGACCCGGTGCAGCTGAAAATAAATAAATCAAATAAAAAAAAGATTTATTTGTATTTACTTATTTATTTGGCTGCACCAGGTCTTAGCTGCTGCGCATGTGGGCTCTTTAGTTGTGGCATATGAACACTTAGTTTCAGATTGTGGGATATAGTTCCTTGACCAAGGGCCAACACAGGCCCCTTTCCTTGGACGTGCAGAGTCTTAACCACTGAACCACCAAGGAAGTCCCTGGATACGTTTATTATCTTGAGAGTTTGCATATGTCCAAACTCATCAAATTGTACACGTTAAATATGTGCATTTATTTGCAAATCAACTTTACCTCAATAAAGAATTTTTTTAAAAAAAGAAAAACCAACTAAGTAGATCTACATGTACTGAAAGATGCCTTTGGCTGACTGCTAAGTGAGAAAAACAAGTTGCAAAAACAGCATTTGTATCAAGATACAATTTCTGTATTTGTCTTATAAGTATATGCTTTATATTTACTTGGTAGAAATAATTCTGAAAAATTTAACGAAACTGAAGTGTCTCAGTATTTGTTAAGGTGATGATAGCTGATGTAACTAAGTGCCAAAGCTGCCTGGCACACACAGTAGAACTTTATTTCTAGCTCATCACGTCAAACACAAGTCCCAACCCATGCACCTCTCTCTTCCAAGCAATGATCCATATGCATCCTGAGCCTGCCCTTTTCCGTACTCAGTGTCCCAGGAGGATGGCTAAGGAGGAATCCTGGGGCCGGGTGTGGAGGTGGCGCACTTCAGTTCTGCTCATTCCCATTGGCCAGAACCCGTCACGTGGCAACACCAGGCTGCAGGGGAGGCTGGGAAAAGAAGGCCAGCTGTGTGCCCAGTGAGAGCCGGAGACAGGTTCTGATGAACACATTATGGGCCCTGCAGTTACGCACTTATCTGATGCTTGGATATTTTCTGTGAGCAGATATTCCTTTGATAATAGTAAACGTAAGTAAGAATGGGTGAAGAGTCTCATGCTGGGCCTTTCTGAGGTGAATTGGTGTTTTCAAACCCCATAAGAAGGTGAGAATGAAACTCTGGGTTTGGTGACTCCAGTCACAGTGCCTCTGAGTGTGGTGGCAGAAGGGTGTCCTCCCCACCCACTAGCACGCACACCTAGGGTGTACACATCCTAATGTCCAGAACCTGCGGATAATGTGTTACGTTACATAGCAACGGGGAATTCAGGTTGCAGATGGAACGAAGGTTGCTACTCAGCAGACTTCAAGGAGGTTACTCTGGCTTACCTAGGTGTGCCCTGGGTATTCACCAGGGTCCTGACATCAGAAGAGGGGGGCAGGAGAGTGAGAAACAGAGAGATGGCATTTGGAGAAACAAAGAGTGAGAAAGACTGGATTGGTCACTGCTGGCTTCGAAGGTGGTAGAAGGGGCCAGGAGCCAAGGAGTGTGGGCCCCTCTAGAAGCTGCAGAGGGCAAAGAAATGGATTCTCCCCAGAGTCCTCCAGAAGGAAATACAGTTCTGCCAACACCTTGACTTTGGCCGAATGGGATCTTGTTCAGACTTCTGAACTCTAATATACTTCTGTGTTAAGCCACTGAATTTGTGGTGACTTGTTACCGCAGGAAATGAATAGACTGAGCATCCTGCCTAAAGAACCCACCAGGACTGTTTGGTGACATCTCCCCCTGAATGCAACCATCGTCTCTGGTGGTGAGGTCAGAATGACCTGCATTGGAGTCTTGGTCTCACCATGGGAACAAGTCACTCATTTCTCTGGGCCTCATTTCCCTCATCTGTAAGATGGGGATGATAATGCTTGTAGGATTGTTGTGGGTAACCAAGGACATCATTTTTGTATAACATGTAGAATACACTCCATAAATAATGAGCAGTAGCAGTGGACACAGATTTCCCTGGTGGCTCAGTGGTAGAGAATTCACCTGTCAATGCAGGAGACGAGGGTTCGATCCCTGGGTCAGGAAAATCCTCTGGAGAAAGAAATAGCAACCCACTCCAGTATTCTTGCTGGGAAATCCCATGGACAGTGGAGCCTGGTGGGCTGCTGTCCACAGGATGATCTACATATTGACATAAAGTGATCATTTTTCAGAATGTTCTCACTTACCCCCTGATGTTAGTTGAGATTACTCTGACTTGATGGCATCTCTTTTCATATCCATATGCTTTGGGAGGCACCGAATCTCCCATCACCCCATCTTTCTGAAGTGGGGAAACTTGTTTATCTCTCCCTGCTTGAGACAATGGTCCTCAGGTTGGCCGAAACACCTCATCTACTTAATGCCTGAACAACCCACATGAAACGGATGAAAGTTCCCGGTGGAGAAGATGGGGTTTTAACCATCAAAGGGGAACGGTCCTTCTCCAGGCTCGCGGCCCCTCCCATGCTTCTGTACCGGCAGGACCGGTAAGGAGTGTTCATTCCTTTTATTTCCAGGCACAACTCAGTCCTGAGTGGGAGAGGCTGGGATTTGGGGTTTCATTGGGAAAGCCTTTTGGTACTAATGACTGTTGTTACGATCATTTCTGGGTAAGGAATGTTTACGATTGTTGTCCCTTAAATCTGGGTAAAGGGCCGGGGGTAGCCCTCATGAGCAGGTTCCGGGTGGTTTACATCTGGCTGGAGTAAAGTCACTCACCAGTTCTCTTTCATTGAAACCTAATCCAGACTGAAGTTTGATGAGACACAGACCTTCTCATGAGGGCCGGAGGATGAGGTCTTGTTGTTTACGGCTGTTGTCCTTTTTACTACTAGGAAAAAAGCTGCAGGCACTCAGCGAGGCTTTACATCCACCTAACGTGTCCTCTGTTTGATCTACATATTGACATAAAGTGATCAATTTTTTACAATGTCCTCACTTACCCCCTAACGTTTGTTGAGATTACTCCAACTTGATGGCATCTCTTTTCAAATCCGTATGCTTTGTTTCTAGTCCATGGGGTTGCAAAAAGTCGGACACGACTAAGCGACTGAACTGAACTGATCTTCTCATTGTAGGAAATATGACAAATATAAAAATACAAAACAAGTAGAAAGAAAAACAGAAACTCACCAGTGTGCCACTTCTGTTAATATTTTGTTCTTTTCTTCGTCGAGTGTTTTATTGGTATTAATAGTAGCCTTATTCATCATTGTTAATTAATGAGTAAGGTTAATTAACTAATAATATATAAAAATATAAATTAATATTAATTTTATGGTGCATGTACTATTTTATGAGCTTTCTTCACTTGAAATGATCCGTTTTAAGGCACCTCCTTGGTGTTCAGAATTACCTATGGTCTTGGGAGGTGGGTGGTAATGCTTGCATGGTGTCCTGCTAGCTCAAGAGAAGAGAGAGAAGATTGGCCTGGATTTTTCTGATCATATGCTTGTTTCAAAATTTTAAACATTATAGAGATGTGTTTGGGTGTGTTCTAGGTTACTTCAGTCACGTTCGACTCCTTGGAACCATGGGACTACTGTAGCCCTCCATGCTCCTCTGTCCATGGGGATTCTCCAGGCAAGAATATTGGAGTGGGTTAACATTTCCTCCTCCAGGGGATCTTCCTGACCCAGGGATCAAACCACAGTCTCTTATGTCTTCTGCATTGGCAGGAGGGTTCTTTACCACTAGTGCCACCTGAGAAGCCCCTTATAGAAATGTATATCTGGGATATACAAAAGCCTTGTAATTCTGAACCTCAGAAATAATAGCCAATGCTTGGTATATGTTATTTTCAGATTTATCTATCCAATTACTAAAATTTACAAGGATGTATTAAAGTGTTACTTGATCAAAAGTATGATCTTGCTGTCTATAGAATTGTGTGACTTCTACCTCATAATAAATAACATCTAGACAACACATTTACATCTCTCTCTTTCCTTTTTTTTTTTTTTAAATAATTTATTTATTTGGCTGCACCAGGTCTTAGTTGGAGCATGTAGGGTTTTTTTTCAGTTGTGTCTTGCAGCATCTTCCCTTATGGCTCAGATGGTAAAGAATCTGCCTGAAATGCAGGAGACCTGGGTTTGATCCCTGGGTTGGGAAGATCCCCTGGAGAAGGAAATGGCAACCCACTCCAGTATTCTTGCCTGTAGAATTCCATGGACAGAGGAGTCTGGCGGGCTACAAACTGTGGGGTGGCAAAGAGTCGGGCATGACTAAGGGACTAACACTTTCACTTTCATGCAGCAACTTTAGTTGGGGCATTCAAACTCTTAGTTGCTGCATGTGGGATCTAGTTCCTTGACCAGGGATCAAACTTGGGCCACCTGAATTGGGAGCGGGGAGTCTTAGCCATTGGACCACCAGAGAAGTCCCCTTTCTTTCTTTTCCTTGGCTTCCTAGAATTTGGTTGTTTGCATATGATGTAATGCAGTCATTTAACCCCCTATCAACCACGTTTGGGTTTGAGAACTGTTTTCTGTGCATAATGTTGTAATGACCATTCTTTCACCAGAGCCTTTTTTGCACAAGTGTGGAATTTCTGTTTGAGGAATTCCCACAAATGGTTTGTGAATTTGAGATTTGAACACTAACTGCCAAACTATCCCCACGGAAAGATTGGAGCAATTTGTGTTTTCATCAGCTGTCTGTTTTAGCCCCATCCTTATCATCATAGGATATTACAATCTTTAAGAAATGTTGCCAATTGTATAATTTTTATGTCCTTGAATTACTATGGTTTTCGTAGCATTTCTTTTCTAATTAGTGAAGTTAGGTTGAAATCTTTTAATGCAGACATTGGGTACCTTCATTTACTCTTCTGTGATCATGCATTCCTGTCCTTTGAATAAGAACTTTGAGTCCTTGTTTATTAGGGATAATAATCCTTTGCTTGTCACCTTTTATAAATATTGTCTGTTACTTGGCTGTTTTATGACCATCTGTTAATTACAGCTAGTAGTTTTTGAGTGTTTACAAATACTGTTTACTAAGAAAACATGAATTATCTCATTCATTTCTTTCAACAAATTGTTGATCTTGGTACTGTTATTATCACTCCTATTGAATACGTGAAGAAATCAAGGCTCAGAAGTTTGTTACCTGGAGAGAAGTAGATGAAGCCAGGGTTTGAACCCAGACCCCACTTCATGGTCTCCTTTCCAGAGCATCATCTATGTGGTTATTTTTGCTTCTTCCAGGGGTGAACCCTGAGAAGGGATTTGAGGATGGCTTATTTGGGATGTGATCCCAGGAAAGGGCAAGGGGGCGGGGAAACAAGATAAGGTCGGAAGGACACTGACACAGATTGCATTACCGAGCAGGTGGCTGCTGTGCACAGCTGGCCTCCATCGAGAGGAAACTCCTGGGGGACTGGGTAATACACGACATAGACCCATGAGAGGGGCCGCAAGCCGGGTATTTATCCATCAGATCCCTGTAGCACTGACTGAAGTCAGCCCCCCGAGGACATTAACTCGCTGCCACTTCAGGCCTCCCCCAAGCACTGTTTTTCCTGCAAATGGTGGGAAGCCCCAGGCAGAGAAGCACAGAGGCTCGCTGTACAAAGCTGCAAGTCAGGGTGTATGGCGTACGGGAAGGAGAAGAATGATCTGCCACAGTAGCCAAGATTATCTTTTTTTTTTTTTGGATAGGGTCACTTTTGATGAATGCTTATACAATAAAGGCCAGTTCTTTTCTCCCCATGCAACATTGTATATGTCCTCCCAGTTTTAGCCAACCCCTCTATCATATCACCCCTCGTCCACCGTGTCACATGGGAAGGAATTTCATCTTTCTTACTCTGGGAACTTTGCCTTCCGAGGTCCAGGAGGCCAGCCCAGCAGCTAAGCTCTGGGAACACTTTGCTCACGAGCCTGACGTCTTGGCCGAATGCCCGGGTGGGGGACGGTGCAGCCTTGGTGCCTGTGGCCGTCATCAGTTTGGATCAAAATGTTGAAGGAGGGAGGCTGGCTCTCCTCGGCTTCAGCCCCTCTCCCTGCGGGGACACCATCACCATCTCCTTTTCTCTCTTCACCTCCAGTCAAAATAGTCTCCCCACCGAGATGCTGAAAGAAGAGGGCCGGTTGCTGGGTCCTGGTCTGTTTGTGGCTTTGAAGGTGTGGAGTAGCCACACTGCATTTGTTGAGAAAGCTTTGGTTAACACTGGTGATGTAGACAGCTCACTGGAGCTGAAACGGGGACTGTGGGTGGGCCTGGGGGGTTCCAGCAACACCCCTTCCTAATTCACAGGGTGACAGAGCCTGCATGACGGTACCCAGGGAGCTGTGGGTGGTGGGTGGTGCCCTCAGCTGCCTTACCTTTCCCCTTTCAGAGAGGCCTTCCCAGGACCACCCATCTCACCGGCCTCTCCCATCCCAAGACCCTCTTGATCGCTTCCTCCTGTTTCTAAACTTTTTTTTCATACAACTTATCACCACTGTAAACTATTGGCTTTCTTTATCGTTGTTGTTCTTGTGTGGGTGTCTGTATCTGGCTGCACATGTGTGCATGCAGCTCTGGCACGGGGGAGGGAGTAAAGATGCATCTTCCAAGAACATCTGTCCCCAGGGCTCAGGCCTGGACCAGGCGCACAGTAGCCTGAACTCTGTTGTAGGGGTCTGGGAGCCAGGGGTCTGGGTCTCTGGTCTGGACTCAGCCTTGGGGTTACTGGTGGGCCTGTAAGTCCCGCCTGGCATGGTCAGGGATCCCCAGAGCCAACTGTGAGAAGGAGATATGTGTGCAGGGCACAGTCAGGCAGTGATTCTGGATCTGGGCTGTGGGATGGGAGGGAGAAAGCAGGGCTGGGCGGCAGAGCAGTGGGTACCACCCCCCAGGTCACCCTGAAGATGGGTGGCCTTCCCCACGATATCAAGAGGGGGACTGAGGAGCAGAATTTCATTGCTTTCACTTAATTCACTCATCTAGAAATATCTGTCATGCACTTTCTATGTGCCTGGAGCAGGGGATGTGGTCCTTGCCTATGTGAGTGTCCATCTTAGTTGGGGAGACGGACACTCGCCAAGTCGGCATATAGGGTCCCTTTGGGTGTCGGTCACTGCTGTGAAGAGGGGAGAGGAGATTGACAGGGCTGGGGGTTCTTCCAGACACTGAGCAGAGGGAGGGAGGGAGGAGGTACAGAAACAGGATGCGCTCTGGGCCACCGGGGAGAGGGAGGGCGCGGGGAACGCTTTAGACTGAGATCACGAGGGGACATGAAGGAACAGGAGTGACTTTTTAAGGAACACGCTGAGCAGATGGAGGTGTTATGACTGGGTCACATGTAAATCACCCATTAAATGTTGTGCTTAAAGATAATCATAAAGGGCCTGGCGGTGGGCAGGGAGAATCAGATGTGGTTTGGATTCTAGCTTCTTAACCCACTAACTATCGCTCAGGTGATCCTGTTATCTCCTGGAACCTCAGTTTCCTCATCTGTGAAACTAATAAGAAGCAAGGACACAAATGATCAGTATCTGGAATGAGAGTAGACATAACTAGAGATCCTACAGACCTCAAACGAGGAAGGGAACGTTATAAACAACTTTATGCCAGTACAGTGAACGTTTAGATACAGAAAGTTCTCTGAAAGACAAAAACAGCAAAAATGGATTCAAGGGGGAAAAGAATATTTTAATGCCTTTAATCACTGAAAGAAGTTAAAAAAAAATCTGATTCTGAGCCCTGTTTCTGGCACATGGTAGGTGTCTAATACACACAGCCATTATCATGCACTTATTCCAAACAGTGATGTCAATATTTCATCATCTTCAGAAACACCTTGCATTAAAAGAAAAAAAAAAAATCTGTTTCACCATTGAACTCTCTTCTATACCTACTTCCACCCCCACTAGCATCTGAAGACATCATCTGCTTTGTCTATTAGGCTTGATACAAAAGACTTTCACTTGTTACTAAAAATATGCTGCTTGCTTGTCTTGGGAGAGGATGCCCAGATGAATGTGCTGCAGGGTTAGACTGCCTGTAAGTACAAATAAGAGGTTTGGGTGTGCAGAAGCCGGAAGGGTGGCTTATACGTTCCTGCAGCTCCCCACATCCCCTGTGACAGTGACCTAGCAAGGCTCTGTGTGCGAGGATGAGACCGGGACACGGCGCCGTGGCCGAATGCATCAGCAGTGACCCAGAGTCAGTGGCGTCCAAAAGGACCTTTTCTCTGTCCATCTTGCCAAGATATTCATTTCAAAGAAGGCCCTGGCTCCTTCCGCCGGCCGTTCCCGTCGGTCACGTGCCTCCCCTCACGGCTGTGTTGCACAACTGGCTTTCCAAGCAGGGCTCGGGTCTTGCCCCTTTCCTGTCACAGCCTTGCCCAACCGAGAGAAGTTGTTCCAAGCCTGGGCCACGGGCCTTCGATGTGGAGAGCAGGTGGCGCGTGTCTGCTGGACCAAGCGGAGGCTGTTGGGAGATGGGAGGGACTCCTGGGGGACCATCTGGCACCAGGCAAGGGGCACCAGAGGGGTGACCCTGGGCGGGGGCCGTGGGGTGGGGGCGTGGGGCGGGAGCCTTCAGATCACACCCTGGGGATAGCTCAAAGCTGGGGTCCAGGAACCTTCGGATCAGAGAGAGACTCAAAGAACTGCCGGGGCGCCAGGGACCCGTCCAGTTTCCTCCAACTTCCCATTTGTCAGATGGGAAAACTGAGGCCCAGGGACAAAAAAGGGAGTTGGCCAAGGCAGCACAGCAGGTTCTTTCCAGCCTCCTCCCACGGATGGGGACAGATGCCACATGGGGCCGAGGCCACCTCCGTGGCCTGCAGGGAAGCTCGGCTCAGGGGGCGGCAGAGTGAGCCTCGGAACGTGGGTGACTCTGGGGAGTAGGCTGGGAAGGACCCCTGGTAAGAGTCATCCTCAGAAGAGGGGGAGCCTGGGTTGTGAACATGGAGCAACAGAGAGGGAGGCTGGCTGTTCCACGGACTCCTATTCAAAATGGGGAGGGGCTACGTGGAGATGGTCCCCAAGGGTACTTCCCCTAGCCCTGCACTCTTTTCTGGCCAGCGGTCACAAAGCCTGTAATGCCACCAGCCACACTCTTTTTAGGGGCTTCTCTGCCTTTCTATTTTAAGTGCAATATCCCAGGGCAACAGAACACCCCCCAGACTCTTGGTGAAATCCGATCATGCCAGTGAGGCCCTAAACACTTCTTCCCTCATTTCCTGGGGGGAGCAGCCATCAAGTGGGCCTGCCTCTGCCCACCTCCCAGGGTAGTCTGAAGGATCACTCAAGATAATGGCAGGAAAGTGCTTTGGGAACTGAAGTGCAGCGCCTGCCTAAGAGGTGGTTCTAGTTAATGATTTATGCCTGGGGGGGCTGTGTTTTCCTGGCAGGAAGTTGGCAGAAGGGAAGGAGACCACAGTGAGAGATAGGAAAGCTGGAAGCCAGCGGCCGAGTTTCCCAGGGGGTCAACCTGGACAGTTTCCTCGGGCAGGGTCTGTCTCGGGGGGCCTCGATTTCCAGCTCCCACCCAGCAGAGAGGCTACACACCCAGCAAGCAGCCTCTCTCTGTTCGGTTTATTTTATAAATATTTAACTGAGCACTTCCCTACCTCCCCGCCCACCAGGCTCCAGCCCAGCACCAGCCTCGGGGCTGAGAACAGGGTTAGGAGCAAAGCCAGGCTTAGCTCCTGCCCTTGCGGGGCAGAGCCTGGTCGGGAGACGCACGGCAAACAGGAAATAGAAACACAAACCATATATGAGGATCACGATTCTTGTCATTGCTGGGACCATCCAGCTGTCTCCTTCACATCTCCCTTGGATGTCTAAAGGCGTCTCTAACTGAACTTGTCTGAAGCCAAGCACTTCGTTTCAGTCCCCCAGGCTTACAGAAAGCCATCTGTCGGGTCACTAAAGCCAGAAAGCGCCCCTCGTCTCTCCCTCTCAGGCATCGACTCCTTCAACAGCTCCGTCACTCCTGTTCCTTATAGGTCTCTTCAGGCAGCCTGCTGCTTTTACCATCCACACTGCCTCCCTCCGGGTGACAGCATCGCTCATCCTGATCATTGCGCAGCCTCCTAGCCAGTCTCCCTGCTGCCCCCCTCTCTCCCATCTCATCCCCATTCACCATTTATTCAGACTAAAGCGTTGAAAGTGCAAGTGTTAGTCGCTCAGTCGTGTCTGACTCTTTGCGACCCCATGGACTGTAGCCCGCCAGGCTCCTCTGTCCATGGGATTCTCCAGGCAAGAATACTGGTGTGGGTTGCCATTTCCCTTCTCCAGGGCATCTTTCTGAGCCAGGGATCGAACCTGGGTCTCCTGCATTGCAGGCGGATTCTTTACTGTCTGAGTCACCAGGGAAGCCCATTCAGAGTAAAATATGTTCCTAACACATAAATTGGATCCCATCAACCTTCCTGTTTTATGACCTTTCCCTGGATCCCTGGTGCTTTCAGAATAAGACCCAAGCTTCACACCCTGGTCACAAAACCCTGTGTGACCTGGCCCACCTCACAGACCTTATTGGTACCTCCCCCTGCTTCCTCATGGAGCTCCAGCCACCTGTTGTGACCTTTTATCTTTTCTGGTGACAGTGCTGAGATCTTGCTGACCTCAGGGTCTTTGCACCTACTGTTTCCTCTGCCTGGAACAGCCTTTTCTCCAGAGCTTCACCAGGCTGGTTCCTTTTCTTTCTGTGGGCTCAGCCTAAATGCTACCTCTTCAGAGGGGCAAACCCCTCTATACCCTCCTCTCTGTCAAGTACATCCCAACCCTGTTTGCTTCCATCACATGGGCGTTGCCGTGGGTCATCCCCCATTCCTTTGCTGGTTTGTCGTTTGATTGTCTCCTACAGGTGCAGGGACCTTGTCTGAAGGGTTTGCTGGGCAAATTGCATGGCCAGCAAATGCTGTTAGGTGTGTGCTCAGTTGATCAGTTGTGTCTGATTCTTTGGGGCCCCATGGACTGTAGCCCCTGAGACTCCTCTGTCCATGGAATTTTCCAGGCAAGAATACTGGAGTGGGTTGCCGCTTGCTCCTCCAGGGGATCTTCCTGACCCAGGGATCGAACCCATGTCTTTTGCTTTGGCAGGAGGACTCTTTACCATTAGTACCACCTGGGAAGCCCCCAGTATTTGATATTCCCTCAATAAACTTCTGTTAACTGAATGAAGGAAAGTGTTCCCTTATCACTCCCATCCCAGAAGAGGTAAGTAAGTTCTAGGGATGCTCCCACTTCAAGAACTGGCATGGTGTGGGCACTGCCAGACCCTCTTCCTCTTTCTAGTGTCCTGGTCCTCTCGATTCCTCAAGAAGAGCTGTCTAATGGGTTCTTAATTTCCCCTGTCACTGTGGCAGGGGCATAGGCATCAGGATTTTCATACATGTGTTCATTCATGCCTGCGTTTATTCTGAACTTCCCGGCAACCTGAAGTCAGAAGACCTGGGCCTGGATGTGACCCCTGCCACCAACCCACTGTATCGCTTTCATCAGGTCTCAGCTGCACCCTGGCCTCAGTTTGCTCCTGTGCTGAAGCGGAGGTGGGGGTGGTGGACCTGATGGACAGACTCCTGGCCTCCATCAGAAAGGCCTTGGGGACGCCGTCCAGGTGGGGTCCAGGTGGGCTACAGGATGCCTGACTCCAAGCTGGAGCAAAACTTGAGTCTTGGCTTCACAGCAAGGAGATGACTGTCGGTTTCCTGCTGGCCTGTGGTCTGTGTCCAGCCCCAGCTGGTGTCTGGAAATGGAGGAAAGCGGGACAGGAAGTGAAATCTGGGCCACCAGCCCACCCAGCCTCCCCACTCCACCACCCACGTTCCCAGGCTCGCTCTGCCTGCCTCTGAACTGAGCCTCCTCGCAGACCACGGAGGTGGCCCAGGCCCCAGCAGTATCTGTCCCCATCTAGGGGAGGAGCGGGGAACACAGGGCAGGAGGTCGAGCCAACTTCCCAGAATAGGCCCTGCAGCTCTTCCCAAGCAAACAGAATGCAGAGAAGCCAGCGTTCCCAAGTTCAAGGCCAAGGCAGGGCGGAGGTCCCCGCAGAGGTGGGTCTGAGGCTGGAGTATGGCGGGAACAATGATGTGCCTTTGGCAGGCCCAGAAGATTTTTCCCTTCTGGCACTTTAGGCGGATGCCTCCCCCCTCCCCCACCTTCTGCAGGGAACTTCCTCAGGCCAAGGACCAGCAAAGTCTGGAAGAATCTGCCTGGAAGCTGATTTCCCTGGTTTCTGTCCCAGAGGTCAACTCTGTATCCCCACTCTGATCCCAATACAACAAAACATGATGGACAAATTCCCCTGATGTTCTAGGCTCAGGCAAGTGTTTTCTATGGTGTGACCCTCTCTCTCCTACAGACTTGATCTCACAATCTTCCCCCTTTCAAAGACAAGTGGTTTATGAAGCTAATTCATACTAATATGTGAACAACTGCCTGCTGACTTTCGCCTGCCCTGTGTATTTGACTATGAACTCCTGGAGCACAGGGACTGTTTTATTCCTCTTCATGGCTGCAGTGCCAAGTACAAGGCTTGGTGCAAAGTTGGTGTTGTGTGGATAATCATAAATAAGACAGCACTAGCAATAATAAATCATAACAGCTAACAATTACTGAATGTTTTCTAAATGCCACACTATCAGGTAAGGGCTTTATGTATGTTACCTTATCTCATCTTCACTTTGTGTGGTAGGTACTATACTTATTCCTGTTTTACAGAGGAGGAAACTGAAGCTCGGGGAGGTGAAATAACTTATCCAGGAATCTAAAGTGGTGGAGGTAATGTTCAAATCAAAGTAACCTGACTCCCAAATGCACATTCTTAATGGAGTAAGCTAGGTAATTCGGACCAAGGTTACTTAGGCTCGATCTGAAGTTCTTCTTTTGTGAGATAACACTCAACACCTCCTCTTCCCAAATGTCTCTAATGATGAATTTTAGGCTTCCATGAGTGTGGTTTTTTTTTTTTCAGTTCAGTTCAGTTCAGTCGCTCAGTCGTGTCCGACCCCATGAATCTCAGCACGCCGGGCCTCCCTGTTCATCACCAACTCCCGGAGTTTACCCAAACTCATGTCCATCGAGTCGGTGATGCCATCCAGCCATCTCATCCTCTGTCATCCCCTTCTCCTCCTGCCCCCAATCCTTCCCAGCATCAGGGTCTTTTCCAATGAATCAACTCTTTGCGTAAGATAATCAAACTATTGGAGTTTCAGCTTCAACATCAGTCCTTCCAATGAACACTCAGGGCTGATCTCCTTTAGGATGGACTGGTTGGATCTCCTTGCAGTCCAAGGGACTCTCAAGAGTCTTACCCAACACCACAGTTCAAAAGCATCAATTCTGCGGCGCTCAGCTTTCTTCACCTTCCAGCTCTCACATCCATACATGACCACTGGAAAAACCATAGCCTTGACTAGATGGACCTTTGTTGGCAGAGTAATGTCTCTGCTTTTTAATATGCTGTCTAGGTTGGTCATAACTTTCCTTCCAAGGAGTAAGTGTCTTTTAATTTCATGGCTGCAATCACCATCAGCAGTGATTTTGGAGCCCCCCAAAATAAAGTCTGACACTGTTTCCACTGTTTACCCATCTATTTCCTATGAAGTGATGGGACCGGATGCCATGATCTTAGTTTTCTGAACGTTGAGCTTTAAGCCAACTTTTTCACTCTCCTCTCTCATTTTCATCAAGAGGCTTTTTAGTTCTTCTTCACTTTCTGCCGTAAGGATGGTGTCATCTGCATATCTGAGGATATTGATATTTCTCCCAACAATCTTGATTCCAGCTTGTGCTTCCTCCAACCCAGCATTTCTCATGGTGTACTCTGCATATAAGTTAAATAAGCAGGGTGACAATATACAGCCTTGACGTACTCCTTTTCCTATTTGGAACCAGTCTGTTGTTCCATGTCCAGTTCGAACTGTTGCTTCCTGACCTGCATACAGATTTCTCAAGAGGCAGGTCAGGTGGTCTGGTATTCCCATCTATTTCAGAATTTTCCACAGTTTATTGTGATCCACACAGTCAAAGGCTTTGGCATAGTCCCCAAATCCCGATCAGAGTGATTCGGGAGAGGACCAGAAGATGTCAATGGATGTGGTTTTCCTTCTTACCTTTTCTCCTGCTCCCACCTGCCTGGTGAAGATAAAGGAGCCCCTGGAATGCCCAGCTTCAGGGCGGGCCAGGAAAAGGCTCAGGGAAGCCAAGCCTTTGCTGGAGGGCAGGGAGCCTCGCTTTGGGTTCACTTGAAGCCCCTGTTTTTCAGGGGGTCCCCTGTTTGCCCTTCCTGTAGCTCACGGCTCCTCAGTGAGGGGGCTCACTCAGCACAGGTGTTCATCTCTCCCATCAGACGGTGCGCTCCACAAGACCAGGATTTGTGGTTCACCAGAGGGTCTCCAGGCAGGTACACGAGGCCTGGTGCTATTTTTTGGCTGGCCCTGGAGCCCAGCGGTCCCTCCCAATTCCAGCCCTCTCTGCAGCCTCAAAGCTGGGAGGAAGATCACAACCAGGATGGCCTTCGCCTTGACTTCTCATTGAAAGGGAAACCCGCAGGGAAGAGACAGCCGCAGGACGTGTGTACCTTCAGAGGCTGCCACCGGCCGCTAGCCCTAGCCTCCACGCTCATGTCCGTCACCTGGGTCCTGGCTCCCCTCCTCCAGGAAGCCCTCCCTGGTGAGCCCCACCCACACACCCTGCTTATACTGCTTGGGTTCCAGGAAGCTCGGGGCAACCACGGCTCTGGGGAGAAGACCAGAGAGAAAGACTCAGGCTTCTTTAGGGTTCAGAACTGGGCTTTCAGCTCCAGATCAGGGTTTCTGTCCTCTTCTCCCCTCCTCTTCTCGTGAAGAGGCTCTCTCAGTCATCCTTGCTTTTCTGTCTTTTTCTCCCTTCTTTTCTCTTTTTGTCTCATTCCCTTCTTCCTTCCATCTCCCCCTCATTTCCTTCCTTCACTCCAGCATTGTTTCATGGAAGACTTGAGGCCGCTTTCGCCTTCAGCCCACCTCCAGACCGCTGGGCTTTCAGACCGGCCCAGGGTCTGCTCACTTGGTTGCAAAGCACAAAGCCAGCCTTGGGCGCTGTGGGCCTTCCTCTGGGCTGAGTGTCGGGGCAGGGCGGCCTCGCGGTGACACCCAGCATCCCCCCCCTTGTCACCCACCCTGCTGGGCCAGCGCTGGAAGCAAGACCCCGCCGCCCCTTCCACCTTCCTTGCTGCAAGTGCAGGGAGGAGTCCGGGGGCCAAGGAAAGAGCCCTGGAGTAGGCGTCTCAAGACTGCATTCCCTGCGTGCCTGGCCCCAGCGGTATCCCCATGCACAGCTTGCATCCAGCAAATGCCTGTTGAGCAACTGAATGAAAGCCACAGACTGAAGTCCCGGCTGGCTGCCTCATTTCAGAGACACCCCTTTGCTTCTCTGAGCCTCAGGACCCTCGGTTAAAACGAGGAGGAATTGCCCGACCCTGTCCACCCCCTCGCGGCAGCTGAGAGGAGCAGGTGTGATGGTACCTCCAGCAGTAAAGCCCAGGCCGGGAGATTGTGTGGGTGATGGTGGGTGAGGCCTGTGCAGGGCCCCTTCTCTGGGGCTGGAAGGGGATCGAACACTCTGGGCTGAGTGATCCTGAGGAGACTACGGAGCATGGGAGAACCTCAAGGTTCTGTGAGGGGGCCCCACCTTCCTCCCCTGCAGAATCCTAGCAGGGTCTGCCCACCGCGCTCCAACCATTCTTCAGCACCAAGCCTCCCTTTGCCCTGGCCCGCCCAGCGCAAGCAGGCCAGCGCCCCCAGGCGGGTCCTTATGAACTTGGTTTTCAAGGGGAGCTGGTCTAAGGAGAGATTGAGCCAACAGGCAGGAGACTCCTAGCAGGTTCCGGGGTGGGGAGGCTGCCTCGTGTCTCTGCCAGGGGCTCTGCCGTTTGCCAGCTGTGTGGCCTTGGACCAGTCGCTTCACCTCTCTGAGCCGCACCTGCCTCATTTCCCGCATGGCAAGTATCCTTGCCTTGGCAGCCGTGTCATGAGAGTCCACGGGAGAGGAAGGGAAAACCTGGCAGGGAGAGGCGCTGGGTGATGGTGGGTGTCTGCTTGGCTCGGGGACAGGGGAGTACATCCATGCGCCGCTCCCGCCACCCCCGCCTCTTCCAGCCCTGGCTTGGCCAGATGGTGGGAGCAGGGAAATGCCGCCGAGCTGCACGCTCCTGGTCTATTTTGAGAAGCCTCCTGTTTCCTCTGCTGCCTGGGGCCATGTGGTGGCTGCAGGTCTCTGCTCACGGGAGGGGCTCCGAGCTGGACCTTGTCCTTCCTCGGCTCCTCGCCCCAGCCCTTTCCTTCCATGTGGCCTGAGCCCCCACATCCTGACTCCCAGCTCAGGCACCACAGCCTCAGCCAGGAGGGGCAAATGTCAGGTGCCCAAAGCGGGCTTTGAGGTGGGGGCTGGTCACTTGTTGGCAATATGGAGAAAGTGGGGAGCTGGGGTTGGCCCCCCTGTTGTCAGGGCTCTGCCCTTCCTGCCCAGGCCCCCGCTTCTGCAAGCCTGCCCCCCCAAGGCTGTCAGCATCCTCAGGCCCCCGGCAACAGTCATCACTGCTGCGGTTGAGCGCTGGGTGGAGTCATCTGTAGTCCCATACACGGCTTCCTCCAGAGTGACCTCAGGGGCCCACAGAGAAACACAGCCACCCAGAACGCTGGCCCAGCCAGGAGGCCGGACAGTCCGCTGGCTTGCTGCCTGGCTGGTCTTCATTGCCCCAGTCACCCCGCCAGAAACCTGGGAGCCGCCCTTGCCTCCTCTCCTGCCCCTCCTCCTCCCTGCACAGAGCTCTGACCCTGGTGTGCCTGGCTTTGAGTCCCACATCCATCATTTTCTAGATCCGTGACCTTTCATCGCTTCGTGCCTCAATTTATTCATCTGTGAAATGGAGCTAAGGAGATCCCCCTATTCATGGGCCTGCAGGGAAGAGATGCTGAGTTAATACTAGTGAAGTGCTTAGGACAGGGCTAGACACTTAGTAATTGCAGCTCCTATTCAGTTCAGTCGCCTCAGTTATGTCCAACCGACTCTTTGCGACCCCGTGGACTGCAGCACACCAGGCTTCCCTGTCCATCACCAACTCCCAGAGCTTGCTCACACTCACCATCCATCGAGTCAGTGATGCGATCCAACCATCTCATCTTATTATCCTCAATAAATTGTAGCTCCTATTACCTGATTGGTTCACAAAGTCTGCCCACTCCAGCTCTTTTACTCACTTCCATCCCCTCTACTGCTGTACTGGTCCAGCCTCTCCTGGGGCTCTGCCAAACCTTCTTGCTGGCTTTGCCGCTTCTGTTCTCCATTCCGCTAGAACCAAGGGCATCTTTCTAAATAAAAAGTCTGATGATGGCTGTAGAGTTTTGGAATTAGATTCATTCATTCACCACCACCCCCAAAATATTTGAGGGCTGACTCTGTGCTACAGCAGTGACCAAGCAAAGTAGGAAGCTTACGTTCTAGTGAGTGCAAGTCCCAGCCCTACAACTGGGTGGCGCTGGGCAAGTTTTTAAATGCTTGGAACCTTAATTTTGTCATCTGCAAAGTGGGATCATAGAGAACCTGCCCCATGGGTTTGCTGTGAGTGTCAGCAGAGTACACAGCTCTTCTATCACAGTATGTGAAATATTTTCCAAGTGGAAGCCCTGGGATGAGGATGGTATGGATGGTGTCATTCCATTCCTCATAACCTTCCAACATTCATGCTGGACTCAAGCTCTCTGTGATCTGGTCCCAGTGATGCCTTCCCCACCCTCCACCAGCCCTGTCTTTAACTTGGTCCTTAGAATACTTCATCTCCATCACTACTTCCCAAACACCTAGGCCCTTTCACATGCCTTGCTTTTGCACAAGCCCTTCTGCTTTCTTGGAATTTCTCCCTCCCTCCCCTTCTTTTCTTAGCCTCTCCCTCCTCTTTTCAGGGCTGTCCTCATTACCTGCCACTGCTAGGCAGAGTCTTCCCAGCCTCTGAGACAGGACGAATCCCCCCTGGATCTGGGCTCTTCCTGCCAGGTGTTCCTGCCCCTAGTATGTCCCTCCCCGTGGTGATCGTTACCGCATGGCCACAGGTCTATCTCCTCAGCCCCTGGGCAGGAGTGCATCACATTTACATTGTGCCCTCAGAGCCTAGCATCAGCTTGGCTTGTTGACAATTATTAACTTGTGGCATATGACGCATCACTGACTTTTGATGAGTGCATTCATGGTTGCCAAGACACCTTTGATGATCAACCTCAATTTACCCAAGTGGAAGGTGGGATCAGTGTTAGAGATTCACACCCTACTGTAAGGGAAAGACCTTGACAAATGCCATCCCCACTGCCAGCTGCAGCAGAGAAGACCTGAGAATCTCTATGCACTGGTGTAACGGGATATGTTAGCGAGTGAAGACACACGCTCTCTGATGGTGCACGCACGCTGGAAGTATGTTCCTTTCACATATGAGGTTGAGAGGCACGCTCCGCTCTGCATGTGGCTTCCTCCACACAGTGATCAGGGCACCCGAGCTCCCTCCATCTGGAGGCCCTATCGTTATTTAGGTCCTTGTTGTCATCTGCACCCAATGGGCAGAAAGAGAAAGTGAGAATGTGAGGAGGTCCAGCTACACTTAAAAAAATTGATACAGGCTGCCTCTACTCCTGTCCTGTTGCCTAAAACCCCATCACACGGCCACCCCTGAGAGTGAGGGAGGTGGGACCTGGCGGCTAGTGTGTGCCCCAGGAAGGGAGGATGTGGATTCGGGTGAACACTGACCATCTCTGCCAAGGCAACCACCAGTCTGATGCTAGTTCCTGCACGTGTGTGTGGAGACCAATGGGCAGACCCCCAGGCCACCATGGAGGGAGATGGGCTTGTCCGGCCAGCCCCATGTGCTGGCATAGACACAGTCCAGACCACGCTGGACTGGAATGACTGGAGCCGTTCATGGATCCCAGCCCTTCCCGGTCTATTGGGCTGCCAATTGGTCAGGACAGGGGTGGAGAGAGCTCATGGAGGGTGGGAGGGTGGCTCTAGGTCCAGCACCCTTCCTGGGGGCCTGCAGGCACTCTCAGCATTCTAGGACCAAATTTTGTAGCTGCAGGAGCCCAGACCCCGGGAGGCTGCCCCCTCCTTCCTTCATGGAATGGGCTGGGCTGGGTCACGGGTAATGTCTTGGACTGTCAGATGGTCACAGCTGCTTAGAGGACAAATCTCTGCGCCCTCCCCTTACCAGCCGGGGAGCCGAGACCAGGCCTGCCTCCACGGCCAAGCACGCGCAGCTGCGGTTTGAAAGGCCCTTTGGAAGCCCAGCCTCCCTTTCCCCCAACACTTCCAGCCACCGGAAGCAGAACCAGTCCCCTGGCCAACCCTGCCGGGATGAGCAGCATGGCTGGGCCAGGACACCTGGCGTTCCAGCTGGCTCTGTGACTCCCTGCCCCACCTCCTGCTCATTGCAACACCTGCCCCCTCTCAGTGGTCCCATGCCAAGGTCAGGATTTCAGGAAACCTGAGAAGAGAGGATTCCTATTGACCATCGATGGCCCAGTGGCCCTCAGCAGGGATGTTCAGAACTCAGTGGGTGCATTTTGGGTGACTCCAGTGACAGGCAGCCCACTGGCCAAGGATGCTGCAGATTCTGGGCTAGGCAAAAACTCTCCTGCCTCCCACAGGGCCTCCCCACATTCCTGCAGGGCAGCGCTTCCACACCTGAACACACAGGGCCTGAAAACACGGATCCCTGAGCTCCGCCCCAGCTTCCTGATTCACTGGGTCTGCAGTGAGTGTGTTTTTAACAGCTCCCAGGTGATGCCGACCCTGATGGTCTGGGGACCACGCTTCGAAAACCGCTGTTGTGGGGACAAATCTGTTTTTAAATATCTGAACCTGGAATGTCATTCTGTTTGACATCTAAAGACAAAGTACTTTTTGCCTGTTTATATTTGGTTCATTTCTCCAGATTGCAACTACATTAATCTCTTTCGTTCCTGTTTACCAGGCGTTTTTCACCATCTCAGAAAATAGAGACCTCCCTGGCAATGCCACAGGCGGTGTCTGAGTGGCTGATTAATGCTCCGTGGTGGTCTGCATTTGTAGCTGGGTCATTCGCGGTCATCTCTCAAATGTGTGCCTTTAGTGTAGTCATGCCATTACTGAAATAGTTTTGAAATGTCTGTGATTTTAGTATAAAATATTTTTCTTTTGTTTCTCCTGTGTATTAGCATTAGAGCAGAGTGTGTGTGTGTGTATCTGTATTTTAGTTTAGTGAGTTGGTAGTTTTTTGTTCCCAAGAATTTCATCTTGGGAGGTAAAGGGAATGTTACTAAATATTTACTATAAAAGGGGGGAGGGCACTGCGTCTGTCAGAGGTTAGACCACTGCTTTAGTCCCACTCCCACCCTACAGAATAAAATACACCCCAGACAGGGAGAGTGATGTGGGCACAGTGGCACTGGGAGCCTCTGCCCCTGCTGTGACCCCTAGTTTCATACATTTTCCAGGCAGAGGAGAATGAACTCCCTTTAGAACTTGCAGGGCAGGGTGCCACGTGTTATGGGGATGGGGAGTGGGTGTCCTTAGTCCCGTTGTTCAATGAAGACTCATGCTCTGGAAGGTTAGGTGACCTACCATGGCTGTTGTAGCATTGAGATTCCAACCTGAGACTCAGGTTCCACAGCCACTAAGAAGGCTATCGTGCCTCCATATTGGAGGATGACATCTTCCTGTCGTAGATATGATTCTCTGCCCACATGGAGGAAGTACATGGGTGATGCTGTCAACAGAACTGATTTAGTGCCTGTCCTCAGGGAGCTTACCTTCTTTCTAGTGGAGAAGACAGCATGAATAGCTCATTGCTATGTGGATGTTTTGAGGGTGGAGAGGGCAAGGAGAGTGTGTCCCAGGGAACATGACCTGACCTGGGAGTGGGGGCACAGAGAGACTGGGAACAGATGGAGGGGTTTATAGGAGCCAGCAAGTGGGGGCAGGAAGGAGAGAGTTCCGCTCCCCAGGAGATGGTGGAAGGTGAGCTGCGTTTAAGAGGAAGGAGGCCAGGGAGTTTGGAGCCCAGAGAGCAAGGGAGAGAATTAAGTGGGAGAGACGGCTGGGCCAGACCTCGCAGGAACAGGACGGCCTTGGGGTGAGGTTGGTCTTGATTCTAAA
Source organism: Okapia johnstoni (assembly GCA_024291935.2). NCBI lineage: Eukaryota > Metazoa > Chordata > Mammalia > Artiodactyla > Giraffidae > Okapia > Okapia johnstoni. The sequence goes on along the minus strand of CM044325.1, from coordinate 6,657,445 downwards.
AGCAGTGAGAAGCCATGTATTAGGGTTGAATCATGTCTCTCCTGCCCGCCAAAGGACGCTGAAGCCCTAACCCCCAGTTCCTGTGAATGTGCGTTTTTACCTTTATTTGTTTACTGATTTGGCTGCTTTGGGTCTTGGTTGTGGCACACGGTCTCTGGAGCACGCGGGCTCAGCAGTGGGGGCACAGGCTTAGTTGCTCTCTGGCATGTGGCATTTTAGTTTCCTGACCAGGGATCAAACCTGCGTCTTCTGCATTGCAAGGCGGATTCTTAACCACTGGACTACCAGGGAAGTTCCCTGTGGGTATGATTTTATTGGAAATAAGCTCTCTGCAGACGACCAAGTTAAGAGGGGGTCGTGAGGGTGGGCCCTCATCCAATATGACTGATGACCTTTTAAAAAGGAGAGGTTTTGGAGAAGGAAATGGCAACCCACTCAAGTATTCTTGCCTGGAAAAGTCCATGAACAGAGGAGCCTGGTGGGCTGCAGTCCATGGGGTTACATGACTGAGCACGCGTGCATGAGGGTGGAGGGAGATGGGTTGGTAGCAATAAACTGGTAGAACTAAAAAAAAAAAAAAAAAAAAAGAGAGGTTTGAACACAGAGACGCAAGCAAGCCACGGGATGCCGGAGGCTCCTAGAAGCCCAAGGAGGGTGGGACAGATTCTCCTTCACGGCTCTTAGAGGGGACCAGCCCTGCCTCACCCTGTCCCAGCCTATGGCCTCCAGAGGAGTGGGACGATAGAGCTCGGTCACAGAAGCCCCTGGCTTGTGGTTCTTTGTTACAGCAGCCCCTGGCAATGGATCTAACATGGGTGGCTTGTAGCTGAGGGATGACTGGCATGACCAGCACTGGTGTTTTGAGATGGTCTTGCTTGGTGTGGCATAGAGAATGGACCTGTAGGGAGATCTGTCAGGAGGAGACTATCACGTTACGTTCTACTGACAGCTGGTGGTCGGTCAGTGTGACGGGGGCAGATGGGGGGACAAAGGTGGCGGTCGTGGGAGACGCTCAGAAGGCAGAGTTTAGGGGGCATGTCAAGGATGAGTCTTAGGACGCTGCCTTCTGTTAAGGGGTGGATGGCAGTGGCAGTCCATGAGATGAGGGGTGATGAGGGGCAAGGTTTGAGGGTAAAGATCGTGGAGTGTGTCTGGATCTGAGGTGCTTTTAAGGCATCCAGTGGAGCTGCCGGTTCTGTCCCTCAGGAAAGTTTGGACCGGAGATAACGACTGGGCTCTCCTTCCAGATGCTTCCAGAAGCCTCTGCCTTGGGGACTTAGCTAGAGCGGCTTTGATGGACCTCAGTGAGGAAGACACGTGGCTTCAACAGCCTTGATGTTCTCAGCCTTGGTTTCACATTATACTTTTGTGGGGAGATTTTAAAATCCCCGTGTCCAGGCCACATCCCGGACCATTAGACTGGAATCTCTCGGGTGGGATGCAAGTGTCAGGGGTTTTTGTTTTCTGTTTGTTTTTTTAGCTGAGCAGAGGGTGCTATGTTGCAGCTTCACTGTGGGCAGGTCAAGGTGAACTGTTTCTGGGAACCTCTGGTGTCAATTTCTTTGGGGTTCTGGGAGTTCCAGAGAAGATTCTTTCAGTTTCTTCGCATCTTCTGTCAGGTGGGAGTGAGCAGGAGGGGCAGAGTCCAAGTGGGGTTGCCCAACTGCAAGGAATGGGAAGGGGACCTGTGACTCCACCTGCTTTTCTAGGAATTTTCAACCAAACCCCTTATCTCAGCCCACCACTCCCACTGCCAGTTGTGTCTGGCTCTTTTGCAACCTCATAAACTGTAGCCTGCCAGGCTCCTCTGCCCGTGGGATTTCCCAGGCAAGAATACTGGAGTGGGTTGCTATTTCCTTTTCCAGGGGATCTTCCTGACCCAGGGATCAAACCCGCATCTCCTGCATTGGCAGGCAGGTTCTTTACCACTGAGCCATCTGTGAAGCCCTCTAGAGATCCTGGGGGCTGACAATTCCTGATCCTCTGGGGGATTCTGCAGCACCAATCAGGTTAAATGTCTGCTTTTCCCCAAGTGTTGGTTTAGGATCCAGCCTTCTGGGATCTAAGTCAGCTACAACCTGTCTGGTTGCCGACTAGCAGCAGCCTGTTTAATGCTGTTTTTCCCTCTCCCATTTTCCCTATCCTTGTACTTCCATGGCTTCAAAACCATCCCTTGACTATTGTTTCAGTGAGGTTTGGGGGAGATTCAAAAGTATGGATGTTTTTAAGCTTCATCCAGCCAAGAAACGTGTATGAACAGCTTGAAATACATATCACCTGTTGCCAATGGATCATCAGGAAGGCTCCTGGCTGTGTGTAATAGGAAACCCAAGGAATAATGGCTAAAACAAATGTGTTGTTTATCCCACACAAGAGGCTGACTTTAGCAGCTGAAGACTTTGCTTCAGCGCCGGTGGCTGCTGTTCTTGGCCTTGCCTTGTGGAGAGAATGTTTTCCCTTCTCCAGCACCTACAGGGGGTGGGGATGGGGGAAACTGGCAAAGGAGATGGGTCAGGGATGTGCTGGGTCAGCCATCCAATGGCATCTCTACTCGCTCACCAGGTCGCCACCAGCACCGCATGGTGGTTAAAAACATGGCATTTGGAGTTAGGCAAACCTTGATTTAAATCTAGTTCTTCAGTTTCTTAACTGTTCTGAGCCTCAAATTCCCCCTGTGTGAAAAAGGGGTGACGGTAGGCCTCACTGAACAGGGGCTTGTGATGGTTGAGTGAAACAAAGTGTGTAAACAGTTTAGCCAGGAACTGTCACAAGGCAAAGACTAAACAATGCATGTGTGGACGTGAGAGCGGGACCACAAAGAAGGCTGAGCGCCGAAGAACTGATGCTTCTGAACTGCGGTGCTGGAGAAGACTCTGGAGAGTCCCTTGGACTGCAAGGAGATCCAACCAGTCCATCCTAAAGGAGATCAGTCCTGAATATTCATTGGAAGGACTGATGTTGAAGCTGAAACTCCAATACTGTGGCCACCTGATGCTAAGAGCTGACTCATTTGAAAAGACCCTGATGCTGGGAAAGATTGAAGACAGGAGGAGAAGGGGACGACAGAGGATGAGACGATTGGATGGCATCACCGGCTCAGTGGACATGAGTCTGAGCAAACTCCAGGAGATGGTGAAGGACGAAGGACAGGGAAGCCTGGCGTGCTGCAGTCCATGGGGTCACAAAGAGTCGGACACGACTGAGTGACAACTGAACCACGTCCTCCTCACCATGGTGTACGAATGTGAGCCTAGTTTGAGCTGGCTTGCCACAGCCGTTTAATCTTCTACTTGACCCTATGAAGGAAGTGCAGTCGACTCTCCATATGCTCGGATTCAGAATCCACAGGTACAGGGCCTTTTATATAAGTGACTTGAGCATCCCTGGATTCAGTATCTGCAGGGATGGAGGTGAGGTTGGGGCAGCCCTGGACCCAGTCTCCTGTGGGAGTCAGGGGACGACTGTACTATCAGCCCAGCTCACAGATGGAGAGGCTGAGGCACGGAGGCTTAAGATAATCCAGTCTGGACTCAGACCCAGGCAAATGTGATCCTGCAGCTTGTCCTTGTAACCCTTAACTAAGCTGCCTCCTCAAGAAACAGTCACCATTATTATTGTTGTCCAAACATTAGCTAATCACCTGTTTTCTGCCAAGTCTTGTCCTGGTCACAGGGTCACAGAGATCGATGTATAAAATACACTCCCTCCCGTGAAGGAGCTCCCAGTCTTGTGGGGGAGACAGAAACAAACATAATGCTGAGCCATGTAGAAACGGGAACCATTTTACCAGAAGAAAGACTAGCAAATAATACTCATTATTTATATTTGAAAAATGAAATCACAAACAAGGATTGTTCTTGCATCCAGGGGCAAAGACACCCGGACAACCAAGCTGTCCAGCTTTGGCTGGTGATTTGTTTCTGAGCTTCTCTATGGGTTTTTAACTGCTGTTTCTGTTCAGTCTTATGCTATCAACAGCAACAGAGATCCATATTTTTTTTTTAATGGAGCAGAAATACCAAAATTATTAAAACTGGGAAATAAGATTCTGGGGTAAAGCTGTATAGAAAAGAATGGACGTGGGTGCCTCATCTGCAGTGACTTGCTGGTGGCAGAGTCTAGCCTCAGTTTGTCCATCTGTCCAATGGGAATCATTCATACATTCCTGTATTCATTCAAGAAAATAGGAGACCCTGTTCACCTGCTTTCAGAGCCGAATTATATATCTAAACAGTAAGAGGACAGGCAGGAAGAATTATAGAAATGGAGGCTCAATTTCTGCCTTTGAATCATGTCTGGGGTGCGATGGAGGGGATGGAGGTGCAGGGGCAAGCAGAAGTATGTGTGTGTGTTTAGGGAGGCTGAGCCCTGCTTCCCCACGGGCTCCCTCCCCGACTCCTTGGGTGAAAGGGCCTAGGAGGAACCCAGTCCCTTTCTCCTCAGCATCTCCTACACACTGGTAGGTGTAGGACAGTCTTTGCAGGGCCAGAATGGCTGTTCCCAGTGGCTCAGGAAGGGGGCCTTGGTGGCAGCTGATCAGGGTGGAGGAAATGGGTTTGCAATTGTCTTTGTTTTTTTGTCTGAAGGCACAGGAGGTAGGGAAAGGGTTTGTCTCTGCTCCTTGGTCCCTGTTCCTGGGCCAAGGTGACACAGACTCTCCTCTCTCCTGTGTCCTGGGGCCCCAGACCACCGGGAGTGGGGTGCATTCTGGTGGGGTAGGAGACGGAGGCAGGCTAGGGGACTGAGCCTCTCCACACTGCTCTGGGCTTTGTTTGAACCTGGCCTTGAAGACTCATCCCTTCAGATTCCTCCCCAGATCATCCCCCACCCTTCATCCCCCTCTCCTCTACCCCTTGGCCTGCTTGCACCCACGTGGAGTACAAAGGACCCCCAGGAATGACTCATTTATAGGAAGAAGTTGCACAGATGGTTTTCAAGCAAAGTTTATGACATGAGGGTCTCTCTGGTTTCAGTTTACAATTAGTCCTGACATAGGAAGACCAAAAGTCATCCCCGGGGCCAGCCCATGGTTTTACCACTCACTTCCCAAGAGACTGGACATTGGGAACTGCCAGTGACTTCAGAGGCTGTAGTCAGGTGATCACTCCCTAAGGGCCACCACCCCCACCCCCTGTCTGTACTCGGGTGGGAGGGGCTCGCCTAGACCTAACTGCCGTCTGACAAAGGGCTGTCTAGGAATCTACCTTCCGTGGATCAGAATGCTGTGTGTGAGACATCGAGCAAACTATTCAACCTCTCTGAGCCTCAGAATCCTCCCTGGTAAAAGTGATAGTCACCTTACCTGGAGTGACTTTTGTTGTGGAGACTAAGTGAAATAATATGCAAAAAGCCCCAGCTAGGCTCCTGGTGGAGAAGCGACTCCATAAAAAGGGCGTGGCTGCTATGGTTTTGCTGGGGGCTGGAGGGATCAGATGGGGGCATTGTGACAGTGGTCCCTCTGGAATCAGGGGAGGAGAAGATGTGACCCCGTACAGGCGTCAGGAGGCCATGGCTGCGTCGATGATGTATAAGCTGGGTGGGTGTACACGGATAAGACCTTATAGTTCACGTGAATTATTTCATAACAGTTCAGTTCAGTAGCTCAGTCGTGTCCAACCGTCTCTTTGTGACCCCAAGGACTGCAGCACGCCAGGCCTCCCTGTCCGTCACCAACTCCCGGAGCTTACTCAAACTCATGCCCATTGATTGAGTCAGTGATGCCATCCAGCCATCTCATCCTGTGTCGTCCCCTTCTCCTCCTGCCTTCAATCTTTTCCAGCATCAGGGTCTTTTCCAATGAGTCAGTTCTTTGCATCAGGTGGCCAAAGTATTGGAGTTTCAGCTTCAACATCAGTCCTTCCAATGAATATTCAGGACTGGTTTCCTTTAGGATGGACTGGTTGGATCTCCTTGCAGTCCAAGGAACTCTCAAGAGTCTTCTCCAACACCACAGTTCAAAAGCATCAATTCTTCGGTGCTCAGATTTCTTTACAGTCCAACTCTCACATCCATACATGACTACTGGAAAAAACATAGCTTTGACTAGACGGACCTTTGTTGGCAAAGCAATGTCTCTGCTTTTTAATATGCTGTCTAGGTTGGTCATAACCTTCCTTCCAAGGAGCAAGAGAACTAACAAATGTTTGTAAATGGTTAAAGGTTATTATCTTTTGTAGAAAAGTAATCCAATGGCTAGGAAACCTGTCTTTAAAGAGAATGAGAAGAAAAGAGAAAACTTAAAATATAGCACAAAGTTCTGGGGTTTGGCGGAGAAGGGCTCTGGAGGGAACTTCTCAGGGCCTCCTCAGCTGTTGCCAGCTTCTCCCTGTTGATTTTCCACCTGCCCTTCAGGTAATTGGCATGGAGAGGCAGCCCGGGAAGTTTCCAGGAGCTCTGACCCTGACTGTTGCCCGTGGGCTGTGGGTCTGGGTTCTGCTGGGGGCACATGTTACGCACCAGGTGGTGAGTGCCTTACCCTGGAAGACTCTGACTCCGGGCAGCAGCTTGCAACAGGGAGCTCCTCCCTCCTGGAGGAGGAAGGCTAGGGCTCCTGGGAGAGGCTGGAATCAGGGTCACCAGAACCAGACATCTGGGACCCTGAGCAGAGGCTGCCTAGCTGTCTGCAACCTCTGGTTCTGACTGGTGCCGAGGGCCAGGGATGGGCCTATGTCTGCAGCTGGGAGGTGAAAACAGGCCGAGGGCTCCCAGGAGTGAGTCAAGTGCAGGCAGAAAAGTATCCCAGGCTTGGGGCCAAGAGACCCAGAGCAGAAGGGCAGACAGGGGAGGGGCACAGATCAGGCCATGAGTCTGAGCCAGACTCCTCTTCTTGGTGTCTGCCTGCCCGTGTGCCTCCCTTGTGTGCCACGTGCTCAGTCATGTCTGTTCGTGATCCCATGGATTGTAGCCCGCCAGTCTCCTCTGTCCATGGGATTTCCCAGGTAAGAATACTGGAGTGGGTTGCCATTTCCTCCTCCACAGGATTGCCTGACCCAGGGATCAAATGCATGTCTCCTGTGTCTCTTGCATCGCAGGCAGTTTCTTTACTTGCTGAGCCATTGGGGGACCCCCAAACTACATCCAGACCCCAGATGAGAGCAATTTCACCGTCTTGTTCTGAAATTTGAGCTCTGGCTGATTCCTATCCCCCTCCACCCGCTCCCCCCACCCCGCCCCCACTGCCCAGGGCTTTCTGGGCCAAGCTGAAGTCCAGCCCCCTCCCCATAAATGCGGGGCTTGTCCACAACCCTTGTTTCCCATTCATTCTCCTCCCTGTGATGCAGGCATGATGTCCCTCTTCTCTACGTTAAGATAATGAGGCTCTGGAAATTGAGGGAGCTTGCCCAATGTCACAGAGCAGGGAAACGACCCCAAGGTCTTCCCCTCCCTTCACCCACCCCATCCCCCGAGATGTGTAACCTCGCTGCTCAAAGTGTGGTCTGAGTCAAGGGCATCTGTGTGGGAGCTGGTTAGAAATGCAGCATTTCAGGCCCCTCCCTGGACCCCCAACTGGAATCTGCATTTTAGCAAGAACTCTAGTTATTTAAAAGCACTTTAGAGCTGGGGAAGCACTGCCTTAGAGAAGTTCTTTCCCTTAAGATGATGCAACCTCCTGACCCAGAGAGGGTACCAAAGGGTCGACCCCCAGAGGAGGGTGTTTGAAAGATCTATTTTATGGGGTTGCACTGGGGTGATGAGGGTGGCCTTGTCTTCAAAGACCCTTCCCTCATGGGGTCTCATGCCCACCACGTCTCCCTCATGCCAGTCTGCCCTGTGCTTTTCAGTTCCCCAGCAAGCGCACCCCCACCCTTCATTGTACATGGCAGCTGGAGAAGGGGTGGGGGGAAGCCATTTCAATGGCAGCCTCCCCAAGACTCCCAGTCTTTCCCTGCCCCCAGCTGGCGAAGCTGATTGTCCCATTCAGCAACCCCTCCCAGCATTGGCTGACAGGCTTTCAAACCCCCTTGCTGCCTAATTACCGCTGATCAGGGTTTGCACGTGCTGGCTTCTGTGAATAAGTGATTCTGTAATTACTGTTGGCACCCAGCCTGCCTTGGGCGGGGGAGGGGAGGGTTCTGAGGACAAAGGGTTTTGCTGTGGGGAGGAGGGCCCAGAGGGCAGCACTGGGCTTTGTTGGGGTCTTGGGTTTCTGGGCTCCGAGGCAGATCCTCTGTGATGAGGCCAGGCTGATGGAGGGAGCCACAGCCCAGGAGGGAGCCTGGTAACGCAAAAGCAGTTTTCGTGCATTGGGTGTGTTCTCAGCCAGGGTCTGTGCTTTGTGCTTTATGTACTAGATTTCACGAGTGATCAGCTCACCCTGATTTTCCTGGGACATTCTCAGTGCCGCACGGCTTCCAAGATTGTAGTTCCCCAACCAGGGATCCAACCCCGGCCCAGCAGTGAAAGCACCAAGTCCCAACCAATGAACCGCCAGGGAATTCCTGACATTCCCAGTTTTATCACATTCCCAGAACCCATCCTCCACCCCCTTCCAGTTCCAAGCAAACCTGGACAGATGCTCACACTACACCTAATTATCTTAACAACTAGAAGAGACCGCAGAGCCACTAACCCCATTTTGTAGATGGAGAGACCAAAGCTCATAGGGGTTGAGGATTTTCCAGGGTGAAACAGCTGCTAAGTGCGAGAAGCTGGACTTGGACCCAGGCCTATCTACTTCCAAAGATCCACAGTGCATGGGATCCTCCCAAATGCCAAAGAGCAGGGGAGGGCAGGCCCTCACACTCAAGTGCTCAGTGTGTGCCCCTTTGCCCTCTCCTGCCCTGCTCCATCTTTTCTTTGAACCTTGTCTGAGGCCTGGGGCCCCTGCTCCTCCCCGCTAACCCAGCTGCCCATAGAGTTTCCACCTTTCTCTGTACAGACCGTCTCTCCCGGGCTCTAGAACTGGGCCAGACTCAGTGGGGGTGGACAGTGCAGAGCCAGGACCTGACTGGACCTTGGGGACAAGGCGCTCAGGGAAGGGGCAATGCTCTGGCCTCGGAGCCTGGGTGATCTCAGCCGGGACCTGCCATCAAAGTGCAGCAGCGGAAGCCCAGCCTCCCTTGCGGGAAGGAGGGATTGGCTTGAAGACCAGCGGGCAGAAGCCCCTTCCAGCACTGCCTGCCAGCTGGATGTAGCTCATCCGAGTGGCTGAGAGTCGGTGTACCTGGCTTTGCCGCCTCAGCTGACTGACTCTGCCACCTTAGGCAAGTTACCTAACTCCTCCTAGAAGGTGCTTCCTAAAGGGGGGATGACAATGACGCCCACCGCTTGAAGGTCTTAGAGAGACGGTACATGTAAAGCTCTCAGCATGATGCCTGGTGGAGATAACAGCTAGTTGTTGCTATTATTGTTGTTACTATTTTTAGTGCTCTGCTCCTCCCTGGGGTTGGGGACTCAAGCTAACACCCCTCCACTCCCATCCCCAGGCTGCATCAGGGTCCTGGCAGGATGTTTGAGCCAATGAGAGCCAAGCGGAGAGACCGACACTACCCCGGGGACTAAAATAGCGACAAAGCCGACTCCAAAGGCTGGCTTTCCAGGACAGTTTTGCCCATACAAGGCCAGAGTCGGTGCCACCTGGCAGCCCCTTGAGGCAGGAGCTGTGGGCAGACTGCCTCTGGGCTGCTCTGAGGTTTGCAGATCTGCTCTGGGGCTGCCCCAGAGTGTCACATGCTTCTTCTCCCTCAGATTGATGGCTCTCTGGGGGCTGAGTTTTATTGGAAATCAGTTTAAGAGAAGCAGCCCCTGGCTCCAGGCCCCCCTCCTGGCCAGACATGCCAGAGCCTGGACAAGAAGGAGGCCCCAAGGCCCGAGACTTCCCAGATGTCCCTCTTGGATGTGGAATTTGGAGTCATTTCTTCAGGGGAGTGTCTGAGCAAAAGCCGGGGCTTCAAGATCCCCCTTAGCAATAGACTTCCAGGTGGCTAGGCAGTCATCAGCCACCTAGCTCTTCTTAACGAACTCCTGGTTTCTTTACAGAGACCAGGCCTTGGATTTAGTCCAAGAAAAGGCACTTGAGTGTAGTGTGAAAGATAGCACTTGGAACTTCCCTTGGCCATGCAGAAGCTGTGTGACCTTGGGCTAGGCACTCAACTTCTCTGAGCCTCAGGCTGGCCTTCTGGTAAATGGGGATAATAATGCATGCCTTGATAATTTGTGGTCAGGGTTACATGAGATAATGGTGGGATGGAATGAACAAGTCCAGGGCTGGCACACAGTAGGTCTTCTGTGCCATGCTCATCTTTATTCCTTTGGTCACAAGATGGTGCGGGCAGGAGTTTGGATGGTATAGTGAGATCTGTCTCAGCTCCTGGAAATAGCATGGTAGGGTTCACCTCTCCCTCGAGGGGCGTCAGACATTTGCACGTAGGAAGGAAGCTCTTGCACAGACAGCATCCACCCAGCACTGTGTACAAGAGACTCTGGTCCAGCCCAGAGGGGGAGATGGTGGTGGATTCTCCAGGCCAGTTGCCAGGCTTCTGTCTCATTGTCCCATCCAGCTGGACCTGCGATAGATACTTCAGTGCCCAGAGGACATCTGCCAAAGGTTTCTCAGCCCAGGATGAGTCACCCTCTGTGGCTGCCACTTACTCCAGGCCATACACAGATGCTCAGTGACTGCTTTTGGAGGTGGTGCTGGGGACCCAGACTGCTATTGGAATGAGACCCTTCCTCCCCACAGAAAGCTAAGATGTGGCACAATCACCATGAACCACATGGTCCAGGGTCAGGGCCTGGACCATAGGGCCTGATCATGCTCTGGTCAGCAGGCAGCTTACCTCTCAGAGACCTCCTTCAGCTGTCAGGGCGGAGAGCAGTGTTAAGGGCCCAGATCAGCACTATGGGGACCATTCTTACTCTGTTACTGGGGTGATCAGGGCTCCTCTGAGCCTTGTTTTTCTCATCTCTAAAAGGGGAGTTTGTCCATTGAGTGCAAGAGTTTAGAAGGTGGGCTTGGGGTCAGCCACCTGGGGTTTTTGTTTTGTTTTTATTGGAATATAATTGCTTTACAATGTTGTGTTAGTTTCTGCTGTGCAGTGAAATAAATCAGCCATAGGCATACATATGTCCCATCCCTCTCGGGGTTCCCTCTCACCCCACCCCCTTCCCGCCCATCTAGGTCACCACAGAGCACCAAGCTGAGCTTCTTGTGCTTTATAGCAGGTTCCCACTAGCTATCTATTTTACACATGGTAGTGTATATATGTCTGGGCATATCCCTTGAGAAAACCGTAATTCGAAAGGACACATGTACCCCAGTGTTCATTGCAGTACTAGTTACCATAGCCAGGATATGGAAACAATCTGAAAATTCAATGACGGATGAATGGGTAAAGAATATGCGATACATATATACAACGGAATATTACTTAACCACCAAAAGGAAGGACCTTTGCAGCTGCATGAATTTTAAGTGCAGACTTCCCACATGTGATCTCTGTCCACCTGGGCAAGTTTTTTAGCCTCTTCGGGCCACGGGGTATGGCAGTGGTGATAATTCCTGTCTCTTAGGTTTGCTGCTTTAAATGGTCTGAGGGAACACTCCCGGCTGCTGGACAGTGCCCGAGCAAGTTACCTGTATCAGCGAATTCCATCTTCCCAACAACCCTGGAAGTAGGTACTAACATCAGCCCTTGTTTACAGACCAGGAAACTGAGGTCCAAGTCCATATAACTAAATAGTGTCAAGGCCAGGATTCAAAGCCAAAGGGTTTGGCTCCCGAGCCCACATGCTTAACAAATAAATGTCAGTTTTTCTTATTTTTGGTGTTGTGTTACTGAAATTAAGCACAATGCCATGTTTGTTGTTGTTCAGTTGCTAAGTCATGTCTGGCTCTTTCATGGCCCTGTGCATTGTAACCCGCCAGGTTTCTCTGTTCTTGGGATTTCCCAGGTGAGAATACTGGAGTGGGTTTTCATTTCCTTCTCCGGGGAATCTTCCTGACCCAGAGATCAAACCTATGTCTCCTGCATTGGCAGATGAGTTCTGTACCATTGAGCCACCAAGGGTCCATGAATGGAAGCCTCCATTGTTACTGAACAGGACAAGACAGACATGGTTTCAGTGTCCCCAGGCCTTTGCTGTTGGAAGAGGATTCTGACATTTCTCTCCTTCCCCAACCACACAGGAGGGTCTCTGAGTGTCCAGCCCAGTTCCTTAGGTCTAGGCTAGGACTTAGATGGAGGAGAAGGATTAAGAGAAGAGTGCCATTGAACATGGGTGTGAAATAAAATTGCAGGAAGACAAAACTGTACATGAATAGTGTCTTGCAGAACTTGTGAGTTGGTTCCTCTTAAGTACTCTTTAAAAAAAAGTGAGTTTTGGAAAAAATCTATTAGATGAATTGTGAACCATTGAATTGTGCCGTTTGATGCCAATACCACTTAGAGACTGAGCCATGTGGTCCCGCCATCAGCAAGGTTATGTTTGATGTTGAGTGAGAATGTATGCCCAGACTTAAGGGGAAGCGTTGAATACATAGGTAGATGAAGGTAGAGGGCTGACCTTTGGTGCCTCCAAAACAGCCATGAGTCTTGGCACCCTCGTGAATGCCTTCCCCCTTGATGAGACTACACTTTCCACCTGTCCTGTTTTACAGCCTTCTGAGGTCTAGGGGGACTCAGGCCCCTCCTGGAGATGGTAACCATGAAGGGGTCTCAGTTGCATCCCAGTGAGTTCTGAAGCAAAGCCCCTCTCCAAGAAGCCCCTGGTGGGCAAAGACAGCTGGAGGCCAGGTTTGCAAGGGAGTGTGGCCCCATCAATGTCTGGGTCAAAGGCCCCCAGAGTCCTTATTATTAACACTCATGTGCAGCCAAGAGGGAATTGTGAAAGGCAAGAGCCACTGGGCAAGTGCAGGGCATGGGCATGGTCAGGGGAGCAGACAATGGAGCTGACCACTAGGGCCAGCGCACCTGCATTCCCAATGGAGAACCAAGAGGTCTTGTAGAGTTGATGTGCTGAGTGATGGGATAGTGTTTTTAAAAGCGAAGCTACTGTTGATTGGGTTGGCCAAAAATTTCGTTTGGGCTTTCCCTAAGATGTAATAGAAAAACCCAAACAAACTTTTTGGCCAGCCCAATATTCCCATCAGTTGTAAGATAAACCATTAATTTTTTCCTAGCTCTTTGGGGGAGTAAAAAAAAAAAAATGCTGCCTTTTATATGTGCATATCAATTGGAAGGCCCAATCAGACATCCACACTATTAAAATGTGAACAAATTGTGAGTCTTGGAATCCAGGGACTCTGGCTGCCCACAGATAAGGCATCCTCATTACTCTGGTCGGATCACTGTCCTTGGCCCTCTGCTCTCTCCTCCCTCTGTCTTTTCTGGCCATAAAGGTCTTTTATTAAGTGGTGCTAAGTGTGAGTCCAGGCCTGCCTGCTTCCAACAACTGTTTGTTGATGGAAGAACCAGACCAAGGAGACTGAGATGTAAATGAGAAATAACAAAACATCCTCTGGTTCATTCACTCAACAGGTGTTTACTGAACACTTCGTATGTGTAGGCGCTGTTCTGGGAGCTGGAGATACAGGAATGAATGTCCTCAAGATAAGGTGGACACATGGTCCAGGTTAACTTGAGTTTTCAGAGAGGACTTATTATGTGACTGGCAGAGTTTAAGTCACCCCTTCTCCTGTCTAAGTGGATAATGAGAGAGGAAGGGTCTCCCTTCTCGCTTGAGCTCTCTGATGCGTGGTTCTGCCCTGTATGCGTGTTACTCGGTGGCAGGTCACAAGCATACACCCGATACTGCCCCGAAGTCATCAATTCCAGGGAGTCAAAACTGAAACAGATGGACTTCCCTGGTGGCCCAGTGGTTGAGAATCTGCCATGTGGTGCAGGGGATGTGGCTTTGATCCCTGGTCAGGGAACTAAAATCTCACATGCCATGGAGCAGCAAAGCCTGCACAACGCAGCTACTGAGCCTACAAGCCGCGGCTACGGAGCCCGTGTGCCACTTGAAAGATCCCGTGTGCCACAACTAAGACCAGACACGGCCAGATAGATAAATAAATATTGAAAAAAACCAATGAAACAGAATCACACATGGTGCTAAAAGCTAGGAGCGATGGATTTAATTTGTTATCTAAGCCCGGAACTGTTTCCATGCCTTCCGAGAAGCTACCTGGTCTGGGAAAACAGCAAAAGAAAACTGGGAAAAAGAAGGGGGAACAAGAGGTATGAACAACAGAGGGCGGTTTTGCTGACATAAGAGCCCAGATTGAAGAGTTTGCACTATATTTTTAACAAAAATCTATAAACATGTCCATGTAAGTTAGCTCTAGCCTTAGTCGTTGAAACGGTGACTCAAGTTCGGCAACTTGCGTGATGGAAAAGCTGGGGAATAAAAGTCCAAATAAGTTAAAATATTGTGTTACCCTCAGGGTGTGTAATCTGGGGCTCTTCCAATTTTTCCACTCTTTGGAGAAAGAAACCCAGGAATCCCCTACACTTCCCTCTCCCCACCCCACCCCCATCTCCCCATCTCCCCTGAAACCTACTTCATCCAGGCTGACTTCACCTCTTGCCTGGACATTTGCTCAACCAGCATTTTCACCCTGACCCCCCCATCAATTAGGCCAAATTCCCTGTTGCTGGCTCCGACACTGGCACTTCTTCATAGCACTTAGTGGTCCTAACTGTGGATTTATTACTGAGCTTGTTTAAGTCATGGCTGCCTCCCCTACTTCATCATAGCATCCTTGAGAGCAGGGACTACATCTGTTTTTGCTCATGATTCTGCCCCTTGCGCTTAGCACACAGCTAGGAAGGAGTTTGAAACATGTTTTGACCAAGACTTGGTAAACATATCCAAATAAGTTAGCTCTGTCCTTACACTATCTCTCCTTATCTTTAGCCATGGAAAGTGCTCAGCAAATATTTGTGGAAGGAATTGATAAATGAATCAATGAGTTTTAAACACAAAATAGAGGTAAATAATTTTTTTTACTTGTATGAAATTGGTTCTTCTCCCCCACAAAACAAATGCTGCAGAAATATTTCAAGATTGTTCATTTGGAAAGACCTATCAGCCTGTTCTCTCACAAACCGTGTGTGTGTGTGTGTGTGTGTGTGTGTGTGTGTGTGTGTTGTGTGTATGTGGTTGAAAGGTTAAAAGAGTATTCCCTGGGAAGTGTAAAAAAACAGGAAGACAGTGAAGATTCTATCTCATTACCTATTAAGAGACAAATTCATCCCACTGAGAATCCTGAAGCCTTATCCTAAGTAGAAACCTGCTAAGTATTTGTGTAATGAATGCAGACATGAGGAAATTGTTCCCTTGTGCTGATGCTATAAGAGGCTGCAGCAGAAAAGAGTCTCCCTTAGAGCCTTTTCTGTCTCCATCTTGCCAAGGTCTTCTCCTGGATGATCCTGTGGGCTTTTGTGAGAAGGTGATGGCCCAGGCAGTGGTCAGTGGGGCTGGTGTTTGGCTCCAGACATATCCCCTCTTTGTACCCACTCTGTACCCCCTCCAAAAAGACCAAGTACTAGCTTTGTGTGGAAAAACAGGGTGTCTTATATACTCTTTTTGGGTGTATAAATTTGATCAACGTTTTTTAGGGCAGTTTAACAATATTTGTCAAAATTTTAAAGACATATATCCTTGATGGGGGCAAATTCCCTCTCAGAAATCTCTTCCATGGATATACTTGAACTGTGTGCAGAGATGGAAAAATAAAGATGCCCATTGCAGTGTTAATTATGCTAGCCAAAAATCAGAATAATCAAACGTCTAACAATAAGGAAATGACCTAATGTATTGTGGTCCCTCCATACCGTGGAATATTATAAGGCTGCAAGATGGTTTTCTCCATATCACACTCTCTTGGTTCTTCCCAAATTAGGAATATTACTGCTTAGTGTCTTTTTTCGAGTTCACCTCTTCTCAACAACAAAGGGTTCTCTGGTCCTAAATGTTGGTAGTGCTGAGCTTGAGGGTCTTTAGGCTAGAACAGTGCCTGGGACAGAGGAGACATTTACTTCATATGTGATGAATGAACAGAGCCTGATGTGTAGTAGGTGCTCACTAAGTAGTTGTTAAATGATTGAAGCAAAGAGAATGAGGTAGATCTACATGTACCAATAAGAAAAGAAGTTCAAGACACATTGTAAAAAAGCAAAGTTAAAAACAGTATGCATATTACCATCCCTTTGGTGTTAAAAATAGATATAAACAAATGGATATGCTTGTCTATGCATAGGAAATTCATGTAAAAGAACATGAAGTCTTCATAATGTTATCTCTATGAGTGGAACAGAGTTTGGAGTGGAGAGTAAGGGAAAACATTGGCTTTTCAATTCATAGTTTTTGAGCTGTTTTAATTTTCTATTACATGCATATCATGATTCTAGAACAATCACCACTGCCCCCAAACCCAATTTAATTAAAAAAACAAAAACAGATTGAGATGACTGCCTGCTTCACCTTTGTTGCAGCACGACTTGTATGTCAACAGTGGCAGTTGAAACCTTGTGGGATGAGACCTCTAAGTCCGTAGCAGCTGGATATGAGTTTTTCACAGCCTGCAGACGAGAACTCATCTCTGTAGGTCTTCCTATCAGCTCTAAGAAGAAGGCCTCTCTCTCATCATTTTTACTGCTAAAGAAGCTGAGGCCCAAAGAATTTAGTGCCTTGCTGAGGGGTAGATAGCAGAAAGCTACCCCATTTGTTTTGATCCCACGGACACTGGTGGGGGAGGGGAATGTGTATTAGCTAGCCATTGTCACGTAACAATATCCCCAAACTGCACCTTTTTTTTTTAAGTTTTTTTTGATGTGGACCATTTAAAGAAATCTTATTGAATTTGTTACAATATTGCTTCTGTTTTATGTTTTGGTTTTTTGGCCATGAGGCATGTGGGATCGAACCCGTACCCCCCACATTGGAAGGCAAAGTCTTAACCACCAGACCACTAGGGAAGTCCCCCTCACACTGTATCTTAAGATAATAAACATTTAATATCTCATAGTTTCTGAAGGTCAAGGTTTCAGAAGTGGCTCAGCAGGTGATCCTGGTTCAGGGTTTCTCAGGAGGCCACTGTCACGTTGTGGGCAGGGGCTGCCACCATCTGAAAGCCAGACAGTGCGTGAGGGGTGGGGGCATGGGGGGGTCTGCATCCAGGCTCACTGTGTGGTCACTGGAGCCCTCGAGTTCTTAATTGCTCTTAGCCAGAGACCCTGATTCCTTTCCACATGGGCTGCCTGAATGTCCTTATGACATAGCACCTGGCTCCCTGCCATGGCGATGAGCTGAGAGAGAAAAAGAGAAAGAGAGAGAGAGAAGCCACATAACCTAACCTAACCTCAGAAGTGACATGCTGTCATTCTCACATGACCACATTCTGTTGGTCATACATCCAGCGTGGGAGGGGACCACAAAAAGCTGTGATGACCAGGAAGTGAGGTCACTGGGGGACATCTTGGGGGCTGGTGACCACAGGGCAGCTCCTTCACTGAAAGCCTGGACTCCATCCTTGGGTGGCCCCTGGAGCAGGAGACTAGGAGGACCTGCCTGGATGGGTCTGTGGTACAGTAGGAGGGGAAATCACAGGCAAGTCATTGTCCCCCCTGCTTGGGACTGAGTCCACTCCACCCAGAGTCAGTGATGACTCAACTGCCGTCTGCCTGCCCCCCTCTCGGGGATGTGGTGATGCAAAGTCAGGGACGCCTGGGAGCCGGTGGCCACTGTCTGTGCTATAACCACAAGCGTGAGTGAACTGCCCTGGTCAGATGGTCTCAGCACACTGGCCGTGTGATAGGAGCTTGACAAACACTTGGTGATGGGCTAATTGCTTCTTTTCTAAACACGTGTCCTGAATGCTTCTGCATACCAGATCCTTTGATAGGGCACAGTGCATGCCTTGTATCAGAGTTTGTCACCAACACACATGACAAGGTTGGTAACCACAGTTGCCCCATTTTACAGATGGAAACTGAGGCTGGGAAGGTTAAGTACAGTGCCCTGGGTGCCCGGGTGGACCTGCACTCAGATCAGCTGGGCTCCAAAGCCTCTGTTCTTGTCTCTGATGCAACCCTTCCTCCCACCCACTCTCCTCCTGTGGGAATTAGGGCCATCTGATATAGGACATGAGCCTGGGACCGAGAGGTGCCTTATCTAGGCCTCCAAGTCCTCTGTTCCTCCCTAAAGAAATGAAGAAGGTATAGTCTCCAGACAAGAAGCACCTTCCCTCCTGGAGTGGGGAGCAGAGCCCAGCCCCAAAGCCTCCCAAGAGCCAGGCCAGTGGTCTTTCACTTCTGTCTGGAAGCCCAGGCCTCATGACAGATTGTGCAGAAATACTTTGGCATAAGATGGATTCCCTTGGAAGCCCAGGCCTCATGGCAGATTGTGCAGAAATACTTCGGCATAAGATGGATTCCCTTTTAAGTCTGAAGCTAATTCCCAGAAGGGTGGCATGCTAGAAAGAGCCTGGACTATGGCAAGAAGCAGACCTGTGTTAAAATCCCACTTCTCTGTCCTTAGGCAAGTATTTAACCTTGCTAGGACTCAGTTTTCATTATCAGTAAAATGGGGATGTCACACTTATTTCTGAGTTCACTGTGAGGATTGAATGAAACAAACAGTAAGAATACCTGGCTGTCATAAGTACCAAATCATATTCATTTCTTTGTCCCCTTTTTTTGTTTAATCATATTGCAGAATCTCCAACATTCCCTCCAATAAAAATGTCCTTTAGGTTGAAAAAGGGACTCTCAGTCTAGCCTGCTAGGTTTTTTCTCTGTGGAGCCTTTCCATCCCCAAATACATCTTCTAACCAGTGGACCTCTATACTGCAGCGATCCCTAACCTTTTTGGCACCAAGGACCACTTTCATGGAAGACAAATTTTCCACAGATCGGGGGTGTGGGGCTGATGGTTTAGGTGGTAATGCGAGCGATGGGGAGCGGGAGAGGAAGCTTTACTTGCTCACCTCCTGCTGCATGGCCAAGTTCCACTGATAGTCTGTGGCTGGGGGTTGGGGACCCCTACTCTGCAGCACTGATGGGAACTCTGTATTCTGTGCCTTGATTAAAGTCAGGCCTGAAACCCCCAGGAAAATGGAGCCCTGTTACAGCTGGCTTAATTTCAGCTGACTGCCCTGCTGGTGGGCCAGGTCAGGGGAGGTGCCTGCAGTATTTCTGGAGTGGAAAAACCCCAGGGTGCTGGGTGGTGGCTGTGACAGCACTGCCAGCCAGCTTAGTCCCCGGGGGCAGGCCTGGGAGGAGGTTGGATTCCAGCAACAGAGGTCCCTTGGGGGAGTCGCTGGTTCTGTCCTAACAGAGCTGGGGGAGGGGGCACAGGAGAGCAGACACTCTAGGGACACTCAGCTGGTCCCTAGTGGGACTGGAGAGGACCCAAAATCTTCTCCTAGTTACTTGGACCTGAGGTTTTAGGGAAAATCAGGGCCCTGTATTGCTTGCATGCATGCATGGTAAGTTGCTTCAGTCGTGTCCAACTCTGTGCTATGCACTGTGCTTTGTGTTATGGACTGTAGCCCACCAGGTTCCTCTGTCCATGGGACTCTCCAGGCAAGAATATTGGAATGGGTTGCCATGCCCTCTTCCAGGGGATCTTCCCAACCCAGGGATCGAACCTGCCTCTCTTACATCTGCAGGTGGGAATGTAAGAACCTGCATCTCTTACATTGGCAGGTGGGGGTTCTTTACCATTAGCTCCATTTACTTTGTAAGTACTGCTTGCTTACTCACAAGTGGTTGGTTGAATATAACCAGAAAAGGGTAGTTTCTATTTCCATGCGGAGGCTGGCTCCAGGCAAAGGGTGGGGTCAGCCCTCAGGAACTGATATGTGATTGGACCAGACCTTGAAGGTCCTTTCTCATCCTGAAAATACAGGACTCTGCAATATGAGGCCTTCCTGGAGATAAAGTAGACAAGCGTGGGGGTTCAGAGACAGAGCTGCTGCAGCATTTCTGGGGGAGAAGAGGGGCCACGAGCCAAGACCCTGGGTGGTCCGTGGGAAGAGTGCTGGATGGGGACTCCGAGCTCTGACTGCCCCCGTGAGTCTGGGCAAATCACCTCCCGCTCCGAACCTCTCCGTTTCCCTACTTGGAAGACACGGAGGGCATGCTCTTTCAGAGACTTGGCCAGCTCTGAAAAACCTCTGATTCATTTCTGGGGTTTTTGCCTCATCCTTGGTAAACTGGAGATCTGCCAAGGTACAAATATTTATAGAACGCTTGGCATCTTGTCAGGTGAGGTGGGAGAAACAAATGATTTCAGAGCCAGCCTCTGCCCTCCTGGAGCTCTTCAAGGATGCTCAGATATACACAAGCCCACACACAGAAGTACCCAAACGGTGGTACCTATTGATAGGGGATCAGAGAAAGGGAGATCATGGTGGCCTTGGATGGTCCAGGAAGACTTTTTGGAGGAGGGGGAATTTGAACCATCCCTGGTGAGATAGGCAGAATTCACTAGCTTAGAAGAAGGGAGGAAGGTGCCCCATACAAGGTCTGGTCAGGAGTCGGGGCTCACACACATAGCTGTGTGGGATGGTACGCTGCTCAACCCCCAAAGGCACCGTTCACATGTGGTCTGTGTGACTATCATTGCCTGGGTACAACCTACGTGGCCTCATGGAAGTCCCTGGAAAAACTGCTAGAATAGATGTCTTCCAGGGCTGCAGGTGTGGGGAAGAGTAGCTGTGCGTTTGCCCCTTGGCCTGTGAGGTGGTACTGTTCTCCCGGCTCTGAGGGTCAGTTCTGCCCATTCTCTAAACACGGCTCCAAGTGTCATCCAATAGGGCACATAGAGAGTGGGTAAGCAACCAGATCCTGCTGTATAGCCCAGGGAACTGTATCCACTATTCTGCGATACACCTAATGGAAAAGAATATTAAAAAAATGCATGAATATTCATATGTGTATAACAGAGTCATTTTGCTGCGCAGCAGAAACTGACACAATGCTGGAAATCAATGATACCTTAATGAAAAAATTTAAAAAAAAAAGAGAACAGTCAAAGAAATCAGGTTCAGATGTTTCCTCTGCTGCTTTCTAGGGTCCTGAAGTGATAATCTCTCCAGGACTCAGTTTCCTCCTTGCAAATGGGCATCCCAGGAGTCCTACCCGACTGGAGGAGATGAAAGCGGATCATGTATATGGAGTGTGGTCTTGACAAATGACACACGTCATGATGACTGACTTGGGACGGGGGAGGGAGGATGAGTAGAGTGGTTTCTGGAATGTGCTGCAGGGGGGTGTGGTCAGGGTGGGGTGAGCAGCTCGTGGTTGGTCTGGGCAGGAGCTAGTGCCAAATAGCAATGATTTTGCCAGAAAATTTTAGATGACTTTCAGGGTGTCCTGGGAGAAGTGTTTTATTAATAGGAAAAATGCTTTGTGAAGAACATTGGAGCCAGGGACCCAGGGGACCAGAGTTCTTTTCCTCACTCACCAGGGGCCTTGGACCACTTCCTGCATCCAGGGCCCTGTCTGTCCCCACCCCTATTAGGGGAAGGACCCTCACAGTAGTCACACGCTGGATTCCCTGGGCCCTGCCCACCCTAGGCTCGCTTAAGGAGACTGAAGAGGCAGGTGCCTGGGAGTATCATGACTCCAGGCAGACAGCGCCCCAGACTTAGATGTAAACACGCGGCAGCAGGGCCTATAACAGGAGTGTTAGCTTCACCCCATCACATCAGCTCTGCGAATGCAGGGCTGAGCAGCAGGAGCCCCCAGCTTGCCCAGCCCTACTCAGGTTTGCCCTCCAGACCCCAGAAGCTGCAGTGGGCAGGAGAGAAGCTTCTCCCACGGGCTTAGACTCAACCCACAACTCTTTCCTTGGCCTACGCAGCCAGAGATCGAGGGCATTTTGCCTGGTGGGGGCCACCAGCACCCTCAGTCCTTTGAGACACTTTACAGAAGGGCTTCCAGGCTTGGAGACAGGATAATAATAAAGATAATAATAGTAACTAGTCCTTTTTAAAAATAAAACAGCTTTATTGAACTTTAATACTGTTCATAAAATGTACCCTTTAAAAATATATGGGTCAGCCCACGGACTGTGGCCCACTGGGCTCCTCTGTCCATGGAATTTTCCAGACAAGAATGCTGGAGTGGGTTGCCATCTCCCACTCCAGGGGATCTTCCTGACCCAGGGATCCAACCTGCATCTCTTGCACCTCCTGCATTGGCAGGCGGATTCTTTGTCACTGCACCACCTGGGAAGCCCCAAAAGGATCATTCATATTGATAATTACCTTAAATGTAAATGAATTAAATGCATCAACCAAAAGACTGGTTGGGTGAATGAAAACATATGCATGTATGCACTTCCACTTACCACATCACTCTATTTAACCCCCAAATTGTACGTAATTATTCTATATTGTTAGGTTAATCATGTTTCCATTATGACTTACAATTATAATTATCTTTTATTTTTTGTCTGGCTATTGATTGTGAAAACTGATAAACATCTTTTACTATTGTGATTATATAACTATTATTGATTTTAATCAACAGAAAATAGTAGAATTCTCCATCACTAAAACTACCATTTAGTAGAAAAACCTGTCATCATTTTTAAAAATCCAGGTGCACATTAGAATTATCTTGGAATTTTTTGAAAAATACAAATGCCCTGGTATTGTTTTTTCTCCAGAGCTCCAGATGTGATTCTAATGAGCAGCCATATTTAAAAACAACTGGACTATATGTTCATCTTTTACTTTTATCTAGTTTGTTTCACTTTTTCTATTTTATATTCAGTGCTCCCATTTAATTTAGTTTGTTTTCCAATTTCTCTGCCTCTTTTTTTATTGTTCCTTCTCAAGCCTTTATCAAGTGTAGTAGAAAAGCTTTTGTAAACATATATATATAGCATGTATAATATATATATTTTAGAAAATATGAATTTTTGCTTAGTTAAAAAATTTATGACATTTTGGTTCCACTTGTTTGACTAAGCATAAATAGAATGCTGGATTTCTGATTTATACTTACTCAAAACTTTGATATAGTTTCATTTAGTCTGGCATCTAGTATTACTGCTAAAAATCTAGAAAACTTATTATTTTAATGATTTAAAAACAAAAAACTGAATGAATCATAAAACTTCTAATCCAATTCTGAGAATATAAAGAAATACTGTGTTGTAAAAAAAAAAAAAACAAGTGGAAATTGACATATGATACAATATTATTAACTAAGTACAGATTTTGTTCAAATCCCAAAATTTTATGCTGCTGCTGCTGCTGCGGCTAAGTCGCTTCAGTCGTGTCCGACTGTGCGATCCCATAGACGGCAGCCCACCAGGCTCCTCCGTCCATGGGATTTTCCAGGCAAGAGTACTGGAGTGGGTTGCCATTGCCTTCTCCAAAATTTTATGCTAGTATCCATTATTTGTCTTCATACCTTATTTAAGATTCCACATTGTATTAACATTTCGTTGCATTAAGCAACTTCAGCTGCATGCAACAAATTCTGATAAATTCCCTTTTCATTTTTATTCTGTTACAAATATTTTCTAGTTTTCCTTGTTATGGCTTCTTAGATTCATCCATCATTTGAAAGTGGACATTTAATTTCCAAATACATGGGGTTCTTAAAGTATCTTTGATACTAATTTCTCATTTAAATGCTTTCTTCTCTGCAATCACCCTTTGTGTTTTTTCAGTCTTTTAACTTTACTGAGGCTTTCAATGGCTAAGTCAAAGATCTCTCTTGGTAAATGTCACATTGCACTTGAAAATATGTGGGTTATTTTCAACTATTTTTTGCTACTGATTTCTAACATAATTCCACAGTGATAAGAGAACAAACTCTGTATGATATCAATACCTTTAGACCACGAAATTTTTGCACCTTATTTTATGTCCCTGGATAAGTTCCAGTGTATCCCTGGTTTATAGTCTATGGGAACTTGAATAGAATTTCTATCCTGCTGCTGTGTGAAAATTGTATAAATCTTAATTATGTTGAATTGGTTCATAGTGATTCTCAGGTCTACTGTATCCTTCTATTATAACTTTCTGTCTATTCATTCTACTAATTTTTGAGAGTTTGATATTGAAACGCCAATTAAAAAAATTTAATTTATCTACTTAAAAAAATTAAGAACTGTATGTAACTTGGTTCTGTGTTTTCCAAGTCTCCTGTAAATGTGTTATCAAATTCAATAACTTAAAAAATAAAAAAGAAAGAAGAAAAACAAAACAAAAAATTCATCCTTTAACTTCATACAGTATATATCATTGTTAGCTTGTAGTTGACTATGATTCATTAGCATGTTAAGATTAGTAAATATGCATAAGCCCCACATCATTCTAAATCTGAGTGGAGTGAATGATTATGGTGACAAGTTTGGAGAAGGAAATGGCTACCCACTCCAGGATTCTTGCCTGGAAAATTCCATGGACAGAAGAGGCTGGTAGGTTACAGTCCATGGGGTCGCAAAAAGTCGGACACAACTGAGCGACTTCACTTTAATTAAAGATGTCTTGCTTTTCTTCGTTTGTGTTCCAGAAATATTGCTATTATAGAATGGCTGTTTGTATTTAATATTAACATATTAACACTAACCCCCTCAAAAAACCCTAAAAGTATACAGGTCAGAGCTTACCTGGCAGTCTAGTAGTTAAAACTCCATGCTTCTAATGCAGGGGCACAAGTTTGATCCCCGGATGGGGAACTAAGATCCCACGTGCTGTGTGGCATGGCCACAAACTTTAAAAAGTAATAAATAAAATTTAAAAATATACAGGTCAGGGGTTTAAAATATGTTCACAAAACTGTGCAACTGTCACCATGATTTAGTTACAGAACATTCTCTTCACTCCAAAAAGAAATTTGTAACCATTAATAGTCATCCCCACCTCCTCCCTGCCCCCGGCAACCACTAATTTACTTTCTGTCTCTGTGAGATTGATTATCCTGGGCATTTTACATAAATGGAATCATACAGTATGCGGGCTTTTATGACTGGTGTCTCTCACTTAGCATAGTATTTTCAAGGTTCATCCACACTGTTTCACGTTACCGGTACGTTGTTCCTGTTTACCATTGAATTCTGTGTGTGGATATACCACATTTGTTTATCCATTCATCAGCTGATGAACTGGGTTGTTTCTTCTTTGTGGCTATTCTGAATAACACTGGTATGAAGAATTGTATGTAAGTGTTTGTCTTCACATACGTTTCACATTCTCTAGAGTATATACCTAAGAGTAGAATTGGATCATATGATGACTCTGACCTTTTTCAGGAACTACCAAACTGTTTTCCAAAGTGGCTGCACCATTTTACAATCCAGCCAGCGGTGGACGAGGGTTTCTAGTTTGTCCACGTACTCACCAACACTTGTTATTGTCCTTTTGATTCTCTCCATCATAGTGACTATAACTTGGTATCTCATTATGGTTTTGATTCGCATTTCCCTAGTGACTAAGGATGCTGAGCATTTTAATGTATTTATTAGCCATTTTTACATCGTCTTTGGAGAGATGTCTATTCAAGTCATTTGCCCACATACAAATTGGGTTATTTTTCTTTCATGATTGAGTTGTGAAAGTCTTTATATATTCTAAATTCTAGACTCTTATCAGATGTATTATATGCAAATATTTTCTCCCACTCTGAAGATTGTTTTTTCACTTTTTAGATAGAGTCCTCTGATAGCACAGTTTTTAATTTTAATGAAGTCCAATACAAATCTTTTCTTTTGTTGCGTCTGTTTTTGGTGCTGTATGTAAGGTACTGTTACCTAACTTAAGCTCATAAAGATTTACTTCTATGTTTTCTTCTAAGAGTTTTATAGTTTCAACTCTTACATTTTGGTCTCTGATTCATTTCAGGTTAATTTTTGCATATGGTATAAAGTAGAGGTCTAGTTTCACCCTTTTGCATGTGTATATTCAGTTATTCCAAAAGACAATTCTTTTCTCATTGAAAAAAATGAATTGACCATACAGGCAAGGCTTTATTATTGGACCCTGAATTCTATTCCATTGATCCATATGTCTACCTTTATTCCAGTACCACACTGCCTTGATTACTGTAGCTTTTTAGTAAATTTTGAAATTGGAAAGTATGAATCCTCCATATATGTTTTCTTTTTAAAGACTGGTTTGGCTATGTGAAGTTCCCTGCATTCCCAAATGAGTTTTAGTCTGCCAAAAAAATGGGGTAGGGAACAGAGGGGGTTTTGATAAAGACTGTGTTGAACTGTAGTTCAGCTGGGGCTTGTTGCCATCTTAATTTGTTTTTCAATCTGTGAACACAGAGTGTCTTTCCATTTATTAGGTCTTATTGCATTTCTTTCAGTGAGGTTTTGTAACTTTCAGTGTACGAGTCTTACAATTCTTTTGGTAAATTTATTCCTAAATATTTTATTCTTATGTATTATAAAAATAACTGAAAAATTATTTTCTTAATATTATTTTTGAACTGTTCATTGCTAGAGTGTAGGAATATAATTGATTTGTGTATGTTGATCTTGTATCCTGCAACCTTGCTGAATTCACTTATTAGCTTTAATAGTATGTGTGTGCATATGCATATGTATTTTCCTTAAATTTTTCTATACATAAGATTATATCATCTTCAAAGAGAGACAGGTTTTCTTCTTCTTCTAAAAAATAATACAGATGTCTTTTATTTCTTTTTCTTACTTAATTGTCCCGTCTGGAACCTCCAGTACAGTGTTAACTAGACATAGTGAGAGGAGACATCTTTCTCTTGTTTCTGATCTTAGGAAAAAGCTTCTAGTCTTCACCATTAAGAATGATGTATACAGTGGGTTTTTCATAAATGCCTTTAATTAGGTTTAGAAGTCTCCCTTCTATTCCTAGCTTATTGGATGTTTTTAGCATGAAAGGTGTTGGAGTCGGTCAAACACTTTTTCTCTTTCCGTAAGATGATCATGTGGGTTTTGTTTTGTCCTTATTCCATCAATATGGTGTATTACACTGATTGATTGGGCTTCTCAGGTGGTGCAGTGGTAAAGAGTCCACCTGCCAAGCAGGAGATGCGGGTTTGATCCTTGGGTCGGGAAGATCCCTTGGAGAAGGAAATGGCAACCTGCTCCAGTATTCTTGCTTGGGAAATCCCGTGGACAGAGGAGCCTGGCTGGTTACAGTCCATGGGGTCGCAAAAGAGTCGGACATGACTTAGAAACTAAACAACAATAACACTGATTGATTTTTGGATGTTAACACAAACTTGCATTTCTGGGATATGCCCCGCTTGGTCATGATGCATAATTCTTTTCATATGTTGTTGTATCTTTTTATATCCTATTTATATTCATAAGGGATATTGGTTTGTAGCTTTTTTCCTTGTGCTGTGTCTGGTCTTGGTGTCAGGATAATATTAGGCTCTTGGGATGAGTTAAGAAGTATTCCTACTCTTTTATTTTGGGGAGAGAGTTTGTGTTGATTCTTCTTTAAAAGTTTAGTATAATTTATCAGTGAAGCCATCTTTTTCTTTGTGGGAAGTTTTCGTAATCCAGTGTCTACTTATTGTAGGTCTATTCAGATTTTCTTTCTGAGTCAAGTTCAGTAATTTGTGTCTTTCTAGGTATTTGTTCTTTTAGTTTAAGTTATCTAGTTTGCTGGCATACAGGGGTTCACAGTCTTATACTTCTGTTAGCTTTTCAAAGAATCAGCTTTTGGTTTTGTTGATTTTTTCTATTGTTTTGCTAGTCTCCATTTCATTGCTTTCTGCTCTAGTGTTTTCCTTTATTTCCCCCTTCTTGTGTTGGTTTAATTTGTTCTTCTTTTTCTAATTTGTTAAGGTATAAAGTTAGGTTATTTATCTGACATCTTTCTTCTTTTTTTGATATGTGTTTGCAGCAGTAAATTTCCCTCGCAGCACTGCTTCAGCTGCATCTCCTAAGTTTGGGTATGTCATGTATTCATTTTTATTTATCTCACAGTATTTCTAGTTTTCCTCGTGATTTCTTCTTTAATCCATTGGTTTTTAGAAAGTCTGTTGTTTAATTTCCACGTATTTGTGGATTTCCCAAATTTTCTCTTGTTACTAATTCCTAAAACATTTCATTATATTTAGAGAATATATTTTGTATGCTTTCAAATAACTTTGTACCTACTGACAGAATCTCAAATTATCTGAAGCGAAAGATGATAGAAATGAGGGAGGCACAGGATTAGCAATGGAATAGAAGACTTGAACAACACTATAAACCAACCAGGTCTAACAGCCATCTGTAGAGCTCTCCACCCAACCAACAGTAACAGAACACACGTTCTTTTAAAGCGGGCATGGAACATTTTCCTTGGTGAACCATACTTTATGCCATAAAACAAGTCTCAATAAATTTAAAGTTTTTGTCTAGTGCTTTGGTCTGGATGTTTGTGTCTTCCCAAAATTCATATGTTGAAGTTCTAATGTCCACTTTGATGGCATTAGGAGGTGGAGCTTTCGGAAGGTGCTTAGGTCATGAGATCAGCGCCTTCATGGATGGGATTAGCGCTCTCATGAAAAGAGGCCTGACAGAACGCTCCAGCCCCTTCTGCTATTTAAGGACACAACAAAACATCCGCAACCTGAAAGAGGGCGCCTCTCAACCACGCTGGCACCCTGATCGTGTACGTCCAGCCTCCAGACCTACGCGGAATCAATATGTAGTGTTTATAAGCCAGCCGATTTATGGTACTTTGCTGTAGCAGCCTGAACAGACTAAGACATCCAATCCAACATCTGGGCTTCCTTAGAGATATTTTTCATTGACTGCTTTTTGCTCCAGTGTAGAGACCTTATTGTCCTATTTCCTAGAATTTCATAATTTTTGTTGTTGAAATGTAAACATTTAAAATAATACGACGGTTCCGAAGATGAGATTCTGTCCCCTTGCTAGAGTTTGTTATTGTTGCTGTCTGTTTCCTTAGTGACTTTCCTAGACCAATTCTTTAAAATCTGTAGTATTTATCAATGTGTGGGCCCTGAAGTATCTGCTTATTAGCCTCTGTATGTGTGCCTGCTCAGCTGTTTCAGTCATGTCTGACTCTTTGTGACCCTATGGACTGACTCCTCTGTCCTTGGGAGTCTCCAGGCAAGAATACTAGAATAGGTTGCCATGCCCTCCTCCAGGAGATCTTCCCAACCCAGGGATCGAACCCACATCTCCTGCAGCTGCTGCATTGCAGGCAGATCCTTTACCACTGAGCCACCTGGGAAGCCCTGCTTATTAGCCTGCTGCTGCTGCTGCTAAGTCGCTTCAGTTGTGTCCAATTCTGTGCAACCCCATAGACGGCAGCCCACCAGGCTCCACCATCCCTGGGATTCTCCAGGCAAGAACACTGGAGTGGGTTGCCATTTCCTTCTCCAATGCATGAAAGTGAAAAGTGAAAGTGAAGTCGCTCAGTCATGTCCGACTCTTCGAGACCCCATGGACTGCAGCCTACCAGGCTCCTCTGTCCATGGGATTTTCCAGGCAAAAGTACTGGAGTCGGGTGCCATCACCTTCTCCAGTTTATTAGCCTACTGGTCAGTTAATAATTGGTCAGAGATTTCCTCAAATGCTGGATCCAATAAGTCTCTCAGCCTTTGCCAGGAGGTTCTGCAGATTTGTACTGGAGCGTGTGTTCAACGCTCTGGCAGAGAGTTTACCACTTGGCCTTAACCTTTACTTCCTTCTTGTGCAGAGGATCAAAGTCAGCTAAAGGAAGATTAGGGCCTCTTAGATCTTTCCTGGGTGAGCTAGCAGCCCTTTGCATGTAAATTTCTAGATTCTCAGGGATACAGTGGCACTTTTCACAGTCCTCTATGGACATATTTTTATTTTTAAGCTTCTGGCTCTGAGTGGGAGTGGGAGAGGGGGAAAAAAGGAAGAAGGGAAAGGAACTACAGTTGATAAACACTATGTGCCAGGCTCAGTGCTAGCTTTCATTATAAACCTCTTTACCTGATTCTTGTAAGAATTCGGTTGGCTCTTTCTTAAAAAAAACATATTTATTTACTTATTTGGCTTCACTGGGTCTTCGCTGTGGCGTGGGGATCTTTGGTCTTCACTGTGGCGTGGGGATCTTTGGTCTTGGCTGTGGCGTGGGGATATTCGGTCTTGGCTGTGGCGTGGGGATCTTTGGTCTTCGCTGTGGCGTGGGGATCTTTGGTCTTGGCTGTGGCGTGGGGATCTTTGCTCTTTGCTGTGGCGTGGGGATCTTTGCTCTTTGCTGTGAGATCTTCAGTTGCAGCATGCGAACTGCTAGTTGTGGCATGTGAGATCTAGTTCCCTGACCCGGGGCCCCTGCACTGGAAGCAAGGAGTCTAGCCACTGGGTCACCAGGCAAGCCCCCAGTCGGTTGTTTATTAGCACATTTACTTTACAGATTAAACAAACGAGCAAACTAGGATCTAGAAAGGTGAAGAAGTGCGCTCCAGGGCACATAGCGGGTTAAATGGTGAACCTTCCCTGTTTCCATGGCCCAGGCCTCTCTACCAGTGTTTCTCAATCATGAGATGATTTAAGGCAAATAGATGACCATTCAACGACTTTAGTCACATGTTTGTGCGTATGTATGGTTTGTACACCCAACCCGTGACTTTGTGCTTAGGACAAGGCATAAATCAGTATTTAACCTTTACAAGTTAGTCAGTCAAAATACAGTTATTAAGTAGGATGTGATTCACGTGGCGTGTTGTCAAGGCAAAAGTTGAGAATGATGGAAGTTGACATGATACCACGCACTACCCATAAGCCCTCCTCTCTGACACTGGGAGTTGGGCTGGGAAGGGCAAGAAGCGTTGGTTGTCAGTATAGCGCTGTCTGGTAGAATTTTCAGTGATAACAGAAGTGTTCCACCATCTGCACTGTCCAACACAGCAGGCACCAACCACATCGAGCACTTGAAATGTGGCAAGACGGAAAAATTAAATTTTTAATTGTATTCAATTTGAATGAATATAATTTGAATTTAGGGCTTCCTGGTAGCTCAGCTGGTAAGGAATCCACCTGCAATGCTGGAGACCCCGGTTCGATTCCTGGGTCAAGGAGACCTACTGGAGAAGGGACAGGCTACCCACTCCAGTATTCTTGGGCTTCGCTGGTGGCTCAGCTGCTAAAGTTTAAACAGCCTTATGTAATTAGTTGCTACTGTATCAGCCAGTTCAGTCATAGACCAACCTCATCACAACTGCTCCAAAAGTCATCCATTGAGTGGAGAGTGTGGCTCTCGGGGCCCTTACCCAGGAGGCCGCAGACCTGGCCTCTACCCTGAGCTCCTGGACTGTGCGGCTGTGCCCCTTAGTCTGAGGCAGTTAGCCTTTCTGTGCCTCAGTCTCCTCATCTGTAAAATAGGAATGCTAATGCCTGCCCCACATATCTCATAGGCTTGTGATGAGGGTCATGTGGAATAATACAGGAAAGAAGGTTTCATACACTGCAAAGTAGTAGAGAAGTGAAAGAATTTGTTTAAAAAATATTTTCAGCATAGATGAGTCCCTTGGGAAGGTGGGTTCAGGCTGGGCCAGGGTGTGGAGATGTGGTATGAGTGAATTGGGGGTAATGGAATGTAACAGAGCCTTGACTGTTCCTGTCTGTTACATAGCCTGGAGCTGAACTTGGATTGTGGGTTGTTCCATACTAAAGGCACCAAGTGATCCGTGAAAGCTTCAGGGAACTGATTCTGACCCACTGCTGGATCCACACACACAGTCCTGATCTTCCCCTCAGATTTACTCCTCCTGTGGTTTCCTCACTTTAAATGGCAGCTCGAGCTTCCCAGTTGCTCAGGGCGAGGCCCTGCGTCATCCTTGATGCGTTTCTCCCCCACCCCCAGGCCCCATATCTGATCAAGCAGCGAATCCTGCGGCCTTGACTTCTACCCAGCATGCAACCCCTTCTCCCCCTGCTCACCCCCTTAGCCATGTTATCATCACCATCTCACTCTGGGGTCCTCTGTCTGGCCCCATCCTTGACCTGCTTCAATAGCATCCTTCCCACAGGACAAGGATATTGCTGTTGCTGTTGTTCAGTCACTATGTTGTGTCTGATTCTTTGCAGTCCCAGGGACTGCAGCACTCCAGGCTCCTCTGTCCCCCACTGTTTCCTGGAGTTTGCTCAGATTCATGTCCATTGAGTCAGTGATGCTATCGAACCATCTCATCCTCTGTCGCCCCCTTCTTCTTTTGCCTTCAATCTTGCCCAGCATCAGGTAGCCAAAGTATTGGAGCTTAAGGAGGGAAGGGAGGAAGGAAGGAGGTGTTAGTTGCCCAGTTGTGCCCGACTCTTTGCGACCCATGGACTGCAGCCCACCAGGCTCTTCTGTCCATGAGATTTTCCAGGCAAGGATACTGGAGTGGGTTGCCATTTCCTTCTCCAGGGGATCTTCTAGACACAGGGATCAAACCCAGGTCTCCTGCACTGCGGGCAGATTCTTTGTGCACTGCAGGCAGATTCTTTACCAACTGAGCTACAAGGGAAGCCCAGGGAGCCTAGAGGGATACTTTTAAATGCTAAATCAGATCAGATCTTGCTCAAAGTGCTACAAAGACTTCCTGCAACCCCGTGGAGTGGTAGGGACGAGGGGTGGGGAGTCAAGATTCTTCCAGTGGCCTACAGCGCCTACCTGTTCCATCTCTGACCTCATCTCCAAATACTCCACTCCAGCCATCCAGCCTCTCGCGGGCCCTTGAACACACCAAGCCTCAGGGCCTTTGCACTCACTGTTCCCGCTGTCTGGAATGCTCGTCTGGCAGATATCCTCACAGCTCACCCTTCACTGATTCTAGGACTCTGTACAAATATCCCATCAGAGAGGCCATCTGTGTACACAGGGCAGAAAGCCGTCTCCTCCCACCTTGCACACCCACCTACCTGTGACAGTGCCTGGTGCGTAACTGTTGCTCAGTCATTCTTGGACAAATGGCCTTCGGGGCAGAAGGGGTCGCAGGCAGGTCTGCAGGGCAGCAGTGTCAGGAGGTACTGACAGGCTGCCCGTCCTCTTGGATTTCAGGTACCTCATCTGCACAGTGAGCCCTAAATAAGGGATTCAACAACCCGGAAGATTCCTCTTCCTTTCAAAGAGTCCATGATCCTGAGCTCCTTAGGATCCCTGAAATTCTAGCTGCACGCTTGCCCCATGGCTTGGTGAGCTGGCCCTCCAGAGGAGCGTTAGTCTTTTCTCACAGAGGGACCAGTTAGGAAGGAGAAGGACGAAGTCTAAGCTGGGGCCCCTGGGGCAGGGCTGGAAGGGGGAAGGGGACGACTTTTGCAGAAAACAGGCCTCTTGGAAGTACTTCCGTTGGCCTGGATTCATTTCAGACACTCAAGCCACAGTCCTCTGGGCCCGTGTGTTTCCCGTTCTTGTTCTTTTATGTGCACACGAAGGGGCTCCTCCTGGTCTTTCTGGCTCGGTGGTGCAGTGACCTCTCTCCCCTTGGTCTATCAAAGTCTAGTCCCGCGTCCTTGGTTTTCCTGCTCCCCAAAGCATTCATTCCTCAAGATTCTCTGGCTCCATGGATCCGGGAAGCCCTGACCTGACCATTTCTTCCTTCCCTTCTCCAGGAAGCCTCTTCTCCCCGCCTCCCCCTGCGGCCCCAAATTGCACAGCCCCCCTCCCCCTCCAGTTTCTCTAGGATGCAGGCGTCAGGGAGGCAAGCCCCCCTCCTTCCATCCGTCCCTTCCTCTTCTCCAAGCCCCAGAAGGGGCCGCCTGCTGCTTGGCTATTTTTATCCCAGGAGCTTTCTCAAGGAGAAAGCAGCGTGGTCCCTGAGCCAAAGCACGGGGCTGTGTCCCTGTGGAAAACCTCCCCTCATGGGGAAAGAATCCAGGGGATTTTTTTTGGGTCCTGGCTGGGAGCCTTTGATTTTTGTGAGTCTCGCGCTCATTTGTCAAGGTTTCTGTTTGTTGATGTGTTGTTTTATTATAGAAATGAAGGCAACACCATATTATGAATCAGGTCTGGATATCGACTCTTGCGCAGCTGTGATCATTCTGGGGCCTGGGTTTTTCAAAAAAGTGCTTATCTCATTTGTGTCAATAGCAGAATGGAAACAGTGTGGTGTAATGGAAAACTGGCCGGCCTAGAGGCAGGGGTGCGGGTGTGGGGGCAGAACTAACATGTATTGAACATCCACTAGTTCCAGACTCCATTTGCTGTGCTTACAAGGTCTCTAGGAAAAAGGGGCAGTTGGTGTCCAAGTTTTATATGAAACAACTGATTGGTTCAAGATTGAGAAAGGAGTACGACAGGGCTGCCTGCTGTCACCCTGTTGGTTTAATCTGTACACTGAGCACATCATGAGAAATGCCGGGCTGCATAAGTTATAAGCTGGAATCAAGATAAGTGAGAGAAACATCAGCAACCTCAGATATGTGGATGATAACCACTCCAATGGCAGAACGCAAGGAGGAACTAAAGAGCCTCTTGATGAGGATGAAGGAGGAGAGTGAAAGAACTGGCTTAAAACTAAATATTGAAAAAACTAAGATCATGGCATCTGGCCCCATTACATCATGGCAAATAGAAGGGGACAAGATGGAAGTAGTGACAGATTTCCTCTTCTTGGGCTTCTTGCTAACTTCTTGCTTCTTGGCAGGAAAGCTATGACAAACTATGACAAAGCTGTGACAAAGTGTGTTGAAAAGCAGAGACATTACTCTGCCGACAAAGGTCCATGTAGTCAAGGCTATGGTCTTCCCAGTGGTCATGTATGGTTATGAGAGCTGGACCGTAAAGAAGGCAGAGTGCCAAAGAATTGATGCTTTCAAACTCTGGTGCTGGAGAAGACTCCTGAGAGTCCCTTGGACACCAAGGAGATCAAAGCAGTCAATCTTAAGGGAAAGCAACCCGGAATACTCGTTTGAAGGACTGATGCTGAAGTTAAACTCCAGTATTTTGGTCATCTGATGCGAACAGCCGACTCATTGGAAAAGTCCCTGATGCTGAGAAAGATTGAGGGAGGAAGGAGAAGAGGGCATCAGAGGATGAGATGGCTGGATATCATCACTGATGCAATGGACATGAACTTGGGTAAAGTTTGGGAGATGGTGAGGGACAGAGAGGCCTGGAGTGCCGCAGTCCCTGGGGTCACAAAGAGTCGGACAAGGTTGAGCGACTGAACAACAAGTGTCCAAGTTTTATACATGGGAAACTGAGACTCAGAGAGGTTAGGTAACTTGCTCAAGGTCTTTCTGCAACACATAAAGGAGCAGGGAGTCACACCCAGGATTTGGGAAGCACCTGACCACTCAACTTCCTTCTACCTGGGTATAAGTCTCAGCTGTGCCACATGGTAGCTGTGTGACTTGAGGCAAGTGGCTTCACCTCTCTGAACCTTGTGTTTTCATGTGTAAAGTTGTTGTTCAGTTGCTCACTTGTATCCAACTCTTTGCAACCCCATGGACTTCAGCATGCAGCACGCCTGGCTTCCCTGTCCTTCACCAGCTCCCAGAGTTTGTTCAAACTCATGTCGGTTGAGTCAATGATGCCGTCCAACCATCTCGTACTCTGCTGTCCCCTTCTCCTCCTTCCCTCAATCTTTCCCAGCATCAGGGTCTTTTCTAATGAGTCAGCTCTTTGAATCAAGTGGCCAAAGTATTGGAATTTCAGCTTCAGCATCAGTCCTTCCAATGAATATTCAGGACTGATTTCCTTTGGAATGGACTGGCTGGATCTCCTTGCTGTTCAAGGGACTCTCAAGAGTCTTCTCCAGCACCACAGTTTGTAGGCCTCAATTCTACAGAAGGAGTTGTAATTCTGGCTCTATGGGCATTGGGGAGAGTGCTGTGAGATACTGTGAGTAAAGGGCTTGGGGCAGAGAAGAACATAAACCCTAGCTCATCACCCCACCTCCACCCCCGGCTGCCACCATTCCTTCTGTGGAGGCTCCCGGCTCGTGTCAGTTCCTGAAGAGCCCGGGGTCTGTCTGGCTCCCCCAAGCGTGTCTGTGGAGGTTCCTGCACCTTGTTTTCCTTGTCCTTGGAGTTTCCCTCTCCTGTGGCCTTAGAGCTTCTGTGGGCTGTCTGGTAGCAACTTTGAAGATTTTCAAAGGCCTTTTCTCCTGAGAGGAAAAGTGTCTGGAAAGAAAACAGGGAGCATCAGGCCGAGGTTCCATGGGTTTGAATCTCAGCTTTCCAGTAGGTTAGTTCATGTCCTCAGAGAAGCAAACACCAAAATGGGATTCAAAACACAACATATTAATTGGAGGAAACACCTGTGAAGAATAAATGGGAAGGAGTGGGAGGAGGCAGAGAGCTTTGTGACTGTGGTCCTGGTGGAGGAGAGAGAAGGAGGGGGCAGGGCAGGAAGAGTCTCAGACCACAACACAATTCCAGAAAAAGCTCAGCGCCCACCCCCCGCTCCCCACCACGGGGAGTCCTGGAGTCAAAGCAGGCTGAGGGGGAAATTCCACATCTCCAAGGACCCTGCCTGCGTGAGCACCCTCATCACAGTCCATCATGGGCTGGTCGTAGCCTGGGGGCAGCAGGAAGCCCGCCTCAATGAGGACTCGATGGTGAGCCCTGGGGGACAGAGCTGGGCTGTCGTCCACTTAGCTCCCCCAACAGGAAAGCCAGGGAGTGGTTCACCTTGACCGCATTTGCTTACGCAGTAGACAACCTTGGCAACCGTATTCCAGCTCTCCCAAACTCAGGTTCAGCATCTGTGAAAGGAGGATGATCATCTCAGTGTCTGGGCCTCGGGGTTTGTTTCAGTTTTCTCTTGCCGCGTGACACACCATCCCCCAAACTTAGGAAATCAGAACAGCAATGATTTGTTGTTTCTCTATTCTGTGGGTCGGTGGGGCTCAGTCAGGGAGCTGGAAATGTGCAAGGTGGCCTCTCGTCCTCCAGGCTCTCTCCCCACAGGGCCCCTCATCACTCCACAGCCTGGCCTGAGCTTCTGTGCAGCAGAGGACAAGCCCCAGGGCCCAAGAGCTTGTCAAGCCCCTGCTTGCATCATGCCGGCTAACGTCCCATTGGCTGACCCACGACACACACGGCCAAGCCCAGAGTCGGCAGGGGAGGGCACTGCACAAGGACATTCATTGTGGTCACCAGCCTCACAGGCTGCCGCAGGGCTGTGTGTTGGTGAGGGGGAAGGGGTTTGACAGGACAGCGTTGCTGAGAGCTCAGCACAGTGTCTGGCCTGCCCTAGATGTGTGCCCAGGACACAGGGACTGGCATGATGAAACCACCCTCTGAAAGGTTCTGGGGTGAAGGAGCCTGCTCTGACTCTGAGAAGAACTTAGAGTGGGATGATGGGGGAGGGGATGCTTGGCCTTGTCCCTGCTCAAGAATTTCTAGGAAGAAGGGAACGCAGTGGAGTCCAGCTTTGCAGATTCTGGGTTTGGGGTGAGACCCGGGTCAACAGAAGCCCAATAAGTCAGAGCAGGCCTCCCAGGGGACGAGGAGAAGACATCCTGCCAAGAAGATCGCCAGTGGGAAGGAACTCACAAATGTGGTGCGACTGGAAGAAAATGTCCTGTGGAAACTCAACCCGTCGTCATCTGGGTCTCCTGAGCGAGACCGAGGGGAGTCAGCTCCTTCCAGAACATTCCGTGCAATGACTTGCGTCTTGGGAGACTGGCAAGGGCACAGTAGGCCTCAATAAACACAAATTGATAAAATGAAAGTTATGATCGGGTGGAGGACCGGTGTGGCAGATGGCTGGGAGGCTCAAATTTACAGGCGTTATTGCACATGATTCTCTCAACCCCTCTTCCTCACCTGTTTTCCACAGAAGAGAAACTGCTGCCCTGAGATGCTTAATAACTTACTTACAGCACAGTTTCCAAGTGGCTGAACTGGGATTTGAACTTGTGACTTGACACCCAGACCCTTGATGACAACTGCAGATAGATGACACCACATTGCACCGCTCGCCATTCAGAGAAAGGGAGATTTCAGGGGGTTACAAACCACAAGGTCCAGACAACAAGCCGATGAGTTCAGCACCTGCCAAAGCCAGACAACACCGCCCCGCTAGGGAGACAGGCCACCCAGTCACCCCACGGCTGCCTTCTCCCTCCTGCTCTCCCCCAGCTCCCCCACGGCTGAGGTCACTCGGTCCCTGTCCCACAACCAGGGCTCCCAGAGAGGGCCCCTCGGCTTTGAAGTATGGGTGACAAGAGTAGATAATGTCCATGGATAATGAAACAAAACCCTTTTCTTTGCGTCTCGGGGCCAGTATTCTGGGACCTGGGTGGCGGGGGGCAGAGAAGGGCGGCTGGAACAAACTTCTCTTTGATGGCTGAAGCAGGAAGACCTTGGGGGAAAAGCAAACAGAAAGAGCCCAGAAAAGACTGACTGAACTGAGCCACAGCTCTGACAAGGATAACAGCTTATTCATATTTGAAGAGGTATTGAATGCTGGCAGCATACTGAGTATTGGAAGCAAGGGAGACACTGGCATCAAAATAGATTGAGGCAAAGTAATGGGATGGAGAAGCCGGAGGAATGGCATTGGCAGGAGGGGTGGGGGGCGGGAGGCTGGGGAGGGGATGAACAGGAGGGTGAAGGGGGCAGTGAAGACGCCGGGCGGGGGGCTGTCACTGCTTTCTCTGACAGGCCTACTTTGTTTGCCTTGGAATATGATTCTTCATCTTTGGGGGAGTCTGATGAAACCCTCGTCCTGATCATTCCTTTAACACCAGACGTGCCTGCAGATAAAATTTGGGATGGGATGAGAGGTTCCCTGAGGCCCACCCACAGCCCCACTCATTAAGGTTCATAATGAGTGGTCTTCATCCCCGGGCTCCACCCCAGAGCCTCTGGGTCAGCGAGGCAGAGGTGCAGCTTGGCACTGGTTTGGGGCAAAGCTTCCCAGGGAACTCCAGCATGGCCCCTGGTTGAGAATGTTGTCCTGAGGCTCCAGGACCCCCCGAAGAAGACCTCGGGCTTTCAAGGAGCAAAGGTATTCTACTCAAGCACTGAGAACAAGGGAATCCAAGCCAGGCATGTGCCTCACATAGCGCCAGGTGTCCCGACTGGTTTGGGAACCCCCCCCCCCACCAGCTTCACAGGGCAGTTACTCAGATATGAGCTCTAGAGCTGTGGTCCCCAACCCTTTTTAGCACCAGGGACCAGTTTCGTGGAAGTTGATTTTTCCACAGACCTGGGGTGGGGTGGCGGGGGGGATGGTTTGGGGATGATTCAAGCACGTGACATTTATTGTGCACTTTATTTCTCTTATTATTACACTGTGATATATAATGAAATAGTTATACAACTCACCTTAAAGTAGAATCAGACCATCAGGCATTAAGATTCTCATAAGGAGTGTGCAACCTGGATCCCTCGCAGTTCACAGCTTATGAGAATCTGACGCTGCTGCTGATCTGACAGGAGGTGGAGCTCAGACTGGAACACGAGCAATGGGGAGCGGCTGTAAATACAGATTAAGCTTCACTCACTGGCCCGGCTGCTCACCTCCTGCCGTGCGGACCAGTACTGAGGCCCGGGGTTTGGGGACTCCTGCTCTAGAAGATCTGTACTGTCTTCCCATATGATCAGAATGAAAGCTTAAATCCTCATCAAGGTTCACAAAACCTGTGAGAGTCTTTCCTCAGATGCTTCCCTGATAGCTCAGTTGGTAAAGAATCCACCTGCAATGCAGGAGACCCTGGTTCAATTCCTGGGTTGGGAAGATCCCCTGGAGAAGGGATTTGCTACCCACTCCAGTATTCTTGGGCTCAGCTGGTAAAGAATCTGCCTGCAGTGCAGGAGACCTGTTCTATCCCTGGGTTGGGAAGATCCCCTGGAGAAGGGAAAGGCTACCCACTCCAGTATTCTGGCCTAGAGAATTCCATGGACTAAAAGAATTGGACACGACTGAGTGACTTTCACTTTCTTTTCTTCAGATACAGCAAATAAGTGTTGTCACCTCAGGACCTTTGCACTTGTTTCTCCCTCTGCCTGGAGCTGTTCCTCCCCTTCCTCTGGGTCTTCACCTAACCTCCCTGTCTAAACAGCTCTCCCTCTTACTCGTATCCCCTGCCCAACTTGGGTTTTCTTCACAGAAAACCTTCTTATCCAACTCTATTGGTTTACATATGTTGTTCATTCTCTGTCACCTGCTTTAGGAGGTAAATTACAAGAGGGTTGCCTCTGTTTTGTTGCCTTCTGTGTCACCAGCCCCTAGAATTGTGTCTAGCACATGGCAGTGGCTCATTAAATATTTGTTGAATGAATAAATAGTGATAATTCAATCCTCCTGGTTGTCCCAAAGGACACAGAGGTCATTTACAAATTTGGTTAAAAACTCCCTGGAAACAGAGAGCTGCTTTTGAGATCTGTTTTCCCATGTAAACAGTCCACAAGTAAACCAAGAAGCTGCTCCTGGACACCTACTGTATAATTAGCCCCCATAAGCTAAAGGGAGGTATGAGCAGACAGCTGGTCTCTCTCTTCCTTCAAGGTCTTTACAGTCCAGTTGGGGGTGAGTGCTCAGGTCAGAGAACGCCTCCCCTGGGTGGACAGCTGCTCAGAACCTCGAAGGGCAGTTGTTGAAGCTCTGAAGGGCTGGAGTAGTCAGGCTTTCTGCAGAAGGGAGCGCCTGCAGTGCCCTTTGAAGAACAAGTTCTGCTGGGTAACTGGTTGGAAGAAGAATGTTCCCCAGAGGGCAACTAAGTGGCAACCAGTGGAGTAACTGGCCCAGCTGCAGGAAGTAGGATGGGCTGAGCGGGCCAGAGCCAGCAGACCTCACCATCATGGCATTCTTCCTCCTCAGGCTCCCACTCCAGGGCACCTCACACAACCTGGAGGCCAGGCCAGACCTAATGGGATCGTTAGGGTACTGTCGCTGTGTCCCAGGAATCCTGGAAGAGCACACACTAGGAATCAGGTAAATGCAGCAGAGCGAACGCGGACAAGGCCGAGGAAAAGTTGCTGGGCCTCAGTTTGTTGTTGTTCAGTCACTAAGTTGTGTCCGACTCTTTTGCGACCCCATGGACTGTAGCCTGCCAGGCACCTCTGTCCATGGGATTTTCCCAGGCAAGAATACTGGAGTGGATTGCCATTTCCTTCTCCAGGAGATCTTTGCAACCCTGGGATCGAACCTGCATCTTCTGCACTGACAGGTGGATTCTTTACCACTGAGCCACCAGGGCAGTCCGGGCCCTCAGTTTACCCATCTGTAAAATAGGGCCAAGGATACTTTCCTCACTGTATTGCTGGGAGGCCCAGGATGTGGAATGCTGGATTCATGTCCACAAAGAGAGCCCATCATTATAGACTCCCAGGTTCTGGCCACAAGGGTGCACGGGTCAGGGTTTTCTCAGGTCGCCCTCTCTCTGGGCCTTCATTTCACTACTGTGTATCTCAGAGATGGGTCAGGGGACCCTTTGCAGTCTCCTCCCATTCTGCCTTTACTCTGTGCTTGCCAGGCTCCTCTCTACCGAGTGAATTTACGTGTGGCTAAGTGAACAAATGTCCGTCTAGTCAAGGCTATGGTTTTTCCAGTGGTCATGTATGGATGCGAGAGTTGGACTGTGAAGAATGCTGAGCGCCAAAGAATTGATGCTTTTAAACTGTGGTGTTGAAGAAGACTCTTGAGAGTCCCTTGGACTGCAAGGAGATCCAACCAGTCCATCCTAAAGGAGATCAGTCCTGGGTGTTCATTGGAAGGACTGATGTTGAAGCTGAAACTCCAGCGCTTTGGCCACCTCATGTGAAGAGTTGACTCATTGGAAAAGGCCCTGATGCTGGGAAGGATTGGGGGCAGGAGGAGAAGGGGACGACAGAGGATGAGATGGCTGGATGGCATCACCGACGCGATGGACATGAGTTTGGGTAAACTCCGGGAGTTGGTGATGGACAGACAGGGAGGCCTGGCATGCTGCGATTCATGGGGTAGCAAAGAGTAGGACACGACTGAGCAACTGAACTGAACTGAAGTGGCTACTTAAAAGTCCAGGGAACTGAAATCAAGGGAGCAAGGGTGATACAAAGGAGGTGGGGCTGAAGGGAGGGTGGGAGCTGAGGGCAGCTAGTTCTGTATCCTTGGGGGAGGAACTCAGCCTTTCCCCCACCTCACAGTGCCCACCGCCTCGCTTTGAGCCCCAACAGAAAGAAGACCCAAGGGCTTTCTACATGAGGCCCAGTCAGGCACTGAGCTTGCAATCTTGCTCTGCTTTTGCAAGGTAAATGCCCAAAAGAGCTGGGGAGGGGAGGCTCGGGGGTGGGGTGGGGGTGGGGGAGGGGGTAGAGGATAGGAACGACAGGGTTCAGCAAATCTGAATCTGATCCTACCAGGAGGTCTTCTAGTGGTGCTACGCTGGCAAGGCACCCAGCATTTTTGAGCCTGGGTCCTGTCTGAGAAACAGATCCTAGGAGACCCTAAGAGCGCAGAGGTCATAGGCTTAGATGGCGATCGCACTGCCCACCCCTAGCGCGGCGCTTGGCTCGTCTGGGTCTACTGAGGGCGCGCGCCCTGCGCCTGGCCGGAGAGGGTGGGTGGGGCCTTCGCCCGTCTTTCCTCTCGTCCTCCATCCCCGCTTTCTCTGCGTCTGCACAGGCCGCCACCGGAGTTTTCTGCGCCTGGAGGGAAAGTAAGAGTTTAGCGACCCCTCTTGGCGAATCCATGTTACAACTGTGTGTTCCGAGGGGTCTCAGGGGCAGATGGTGGGAAACCGAGGAGGTTCACGGAAAGGAGGGTTTTCCTCTGCAAATGTCTTCATTCCACCGTCAGCAGTCACCCAGTGACTACAGTTGATTGACTGGTCGTTCCCGTCCTCGGTCCCTCATCTAATAGTTACCAATAATTGTCAGCAAACGCTGACTAGAGAACGCCCTCCGTGACTTCAAAGCTAAGAAGCCTAACTGTCCAGAAGGGGACCCAGACCTTAGATAATTGTATTAATATTATGGTGTTCTTCATTCGTTCGTTTGTCCATTCATCCACTGCTTCATTCATCCATCTCATTCATTCATAAATATTGTTGAGCTCCCCATGGGTCAAGTACCTGTCATTTGCATTTGAGAAACAGTAAAAGACACTTGCTCTCGTGAAGTTTATGTTTTAGAAGGGGAGTACTGAAAATAGGGCACCTAACAAATAAGTATACAGTACATTTGAAGGAGAAAAGCACTGTAAAACGTGAAAGATAGAACGGGGGGAATCCCTGCGGTATGGTGGGAGCAGGTGGCAGAATGAGGTAGGCAATCACACTTGGCCTCCGGGAGAAGGTGATATTTGAGCAAAGATGTGTAGGCGGTGCGGAACGGGGCAGGTGTCTCCAGGGGATAGAGGTCCAGGTATTGGAAACTAGCAAGGCTAGGAGCCTCTGCTGTCTTTTGTTCGGCTCAGTTGCCCAGGGGTGTCCGACTCTTTGCGACCTCATGGACTGCAGCATGCCAGGCCTTCCCTGTCCTGTGCCAGAGTTTACCCAAACTCATGTCCATCAAGTCGGTGATGCCATCCAACCATCTCATCCTCTGTGTTTTGTACTGTAGGCATAAGCAGAGAGGATGAGGATGTGTCCTCTAAACCTGCCTGAGTCAGGGAGGAAGTGTCCTTAGAGGAGGTGACATGCAGGTGTTGCTGGCTAAAATCTTGGCTTTCTCTGCCCATCGAAGCCGAATAAAAAATATGGGGACAGAGTTTGGAGGAAACTGAAAGGTGACTTTCATTCTCAGCTGGTGGAGAGAGGAACCCGGTAGGCTCATGCCTCAAGAACTGTGCCCCCCGCCACCAGCCATGAGGAGTCTAGGGGCTTATATAAGGCAAGAGCTTGCAGTCAGGAGTCGATGATGAGGAACAGAGGTGATAGGATCTTGATTTCTTCCTCTTGCATTGTTTCAAAGACAGTCACAGCCTGGCGTCAGTAACCCAGTAATTGAGTCTGGCAGATCGGTGGCTTTGCAGCCTACTTTCTGATACATAACTACAAGGGGAAGGATGTTGAAAGGGTAAAAGCACCAGATACAGGGTATATTTAGCATAGAGTCAAGAGAAAAAATGTGAATTGTAGCTCCTGCAGAGTCACGGGGCAGAAAAGCAAGCTTCGTTCCAGACATGCAGAGTTAGGAGCAATTAAAGTAAAAAAACTAGGAATGTTCAGGCCTGCTCACTGTTCTATCTTCTTTGTTCTCTAGAAAGGGAAAGAGGAAAACTCATTCCTCTTTTTTTCCTGTTCACTGTAGACAGGTACAGGCTTGAAGGAGAAGCAGAAGTCTGCCCAGTGGACGGGTCTGTGAAACGCTTTCTGAGCAGAGGTCATAGCATGTGTGAAGGCCCAGAGGAATGAGAGATGGTGGTGAGTGAGCCGGGGGAGTTACAGGAAGCTCAGCTTTTAGCTTCGCTTCTGTTTGTCGACCCTCAGAGAAGGCCGACCAGGAGCTCCAGATGTGTGGAGCTCATTCAAGTACACCATTCCCATCCATCACCCTTCGTGAGGTCGGTTTCCTCTCCCTTCAACAAAGAGA
Organism: Okapia johnstoni; assembly: GCA_024291935.2. Classification (NCBI taxonomy): domain Eukaryota; kingdom Metazoa; phylum Chordata; class Mammalia; order Artiodactyla; family Giraffidae; genus Okapia; species Okapia johnstoni. The sequence goes on along the minus strand of CM044325.1, from coordinate 6,613,102 downwards.
AACCAAACACCAGAAAGGCTTGGGTGCTTTTACCAAGGACACACAGGCAGGTGGGGCTGAGAAGATTGGAACCAGCAACCCCCACCCTGGGCATCACTCCAGGGCTTCCTTGTCAAGTTGTCTGTCCTGCCCTCAGTTAACCCACTGCGGCCTGCTCGGTTAACCCACTGCAGCCTGCTGGGTTAACCCACTGTAGCCTGCTCTCTATTGTGGCTTCAAAGGTTAGTAGCTCATTTGTGCTTTATTTGAGATTTGCTTGCTGAGGTTCTCAGACGTTGCCAAGTATTCAAATCACCTGACAGTCCTGAGGGTCTACCCAGACTCAGACCCTCGCCCACTTCCCAGAGCCCCCTCCTTCTTACGAGCTCTCCAGGTGATGCCGATGCCTCCAGAGACTGAGGGCCACAGCTGCAAAGTGTGGTTCTAGCACGTGTGGGGCTGCTGACCCTTTCTCTGTAATAGTTCAAAGAAAGGTCATTTTATTCTTAATTTTTGGAGGAGCCTGCATGCTGTTTTTCATTGTGGCTGCACCAATTTACACTCCACTTCTGGGTTTATTCAAAGAAAATGAAAACACTGATTCATAAAGATACACGAATGTTCACTGCAGAATTGTATACAATAGGCAAGATATGGAAACAACCCAAGTTCCATCAATGGATGAATAGGTAAAGAAAATGTGGTATATTATATATATATATATATATATATATATATATACACACACAGACACACACACAGACACACACAGACACACACAGACACACACACAGACACACACACAACGGAATACTACTCAGCCATGAAAAAGATGAACTCTGTCCATTTTCTACAACATGGATGGACTGTAGGGGCTTCCTAGGTGGCGCAGTGGTAAAGAATCTGCCTGCTAATGAAGAAAACACAAGAGACGTGAGTTCAGTCCCTCGGTCAGGAATATCCCCTGGAGGAGGAAATGGCAACCCACTCCAGTATTCTTGCCTGAAAAATCCCATGGACAGAGGAGCCGGGTGGTCTATAGTCCATGGGGTCGCAAAAGAGTCAGACACAACTTAGCGATGGAGCAGGCATGCACATGGATGGACCTTGAGGGTATCTTGTGAAGTGAAATAAATCAGATGGAAAAAGACAAACACTGTATGATTTCACTCATAGGTGGCATATAAGAAACAAACAAAAAACAAAATAGATGAACAAAACCAAACCAAATGAAACAAACACGTAGACACGGAGAACAGAGTACAAGTTGTTGGAGGGAGGGATGGGAGCGCGGTGTGAGTAAAGGGCGTCAGCTGTGTAGTGATGGATGGAAGCCCAATTTTTGGTGGAGAGCACGCTGTAAGTGTATACAGAAATTGAAATATAACGTTGTACATGTGAAACTTATATAATGTTATAAACCAATGTTACCTCAATTTAAGTAAATAAATAATTTTAAAAATTTTGTAAAAAGAAAGGCCATGTTAGGTAATTAAGAGCACCTGAGGGAGATCCCCTTGGAAAGGACAAGGTGGATGTTGTTGCCCTTGAAACCATCTGTGCTTAAAAGCAGAGCATGCAGGCCCAAAGCAGTAAGCACGCTTGCTGAGAGGAGGGCGCGGTGGAGTGGTCTCTGAGGCCCCCCAACGATTAAAGACGATTTCCTTGGACATAGGATTTTGACCAGAGCAGAAATGAGTGGAAACAGGGAGAGCGGTAAGTGCATGGTGGTTGGGTTGGGAGCTACGGATGTGGACTGAGACGGGGCTTCACCTGGATCCCCCAGTGGGGTGGGGCCAGCGATGGACTTTGGGGCTTATGGGTTCCAGATAGTGAGTGCCAGGCTTTGAGGGGGTGTGTGCCCTTCCAGCAAACAGCCTCGGGAAGGGATGGTTAAGAGGGCAGTGAAGCCTGGGGCTCGCAGACTTGGATTTCAAGCCCCCCTTTCCTGTCCTACTTGTTTGAATTGGCCTCCTGCCTTTGAGCCTCCTGTTTTTAAGCCTCCTCCTTTAAGCCTCACCTGTAAAGTGAGCCTAATGGGGGTACCCCCTCATTTGTTATTTTTGTTAGTTACCCAGTTGTGTCCAAGTCTCTGTGACCCCATGGATTGTAGGCCACCAGGCTCCTCTGTCCATGGAATTCTCCAGGCAGGAATACTGGAGTGGGTTGCCATTCCCTTCTCCAGAGGATCTTCCAGATCCAGGGATTGAACCCAGGTCTCCTGCATTGTAGGTAGATTCTTTACCCTCCTAATAGAGCCACTTTTGAGGATTAAATCAGGTGGTGTATACAAAGAACCCAGTCAGTGTAAACTGTGGTTGATAATGTTGCGGTTTTGAAGGGTCTGTGACCCCCCAAAAGCTTACACCATTCATACTCAGGCTGGGTATATTAGGGAACTGTGTTAAATTCAACAGACTATTATAAATTATGTCCTTATTCACCCAATCTGCAAATTGTAGATAACTCTCACCTCCTAGCAGCCAGGATTAAGTGAAAATAAAGCTGCATGTGGTTGGGGCTCCTGGGAAGTCACTAAGCTCTCTAATTAGGTAAGTGACCTGGGTTGAAAATGCTGGTCTAAGTTCATCTTATTTTGGTGCATATGCTTTCTCTTTTTTTCCTTGACCAAGCTAGCTACGCTCGCATCTCCCAAGAACTGTCTCTTCATTTTCTTCTAGTATGGTCTACCGAAGTCTAGCCAGTGTATATGTGCCACATGAGTGTAGCTGTGTTCCAATAAGACTTTATTTAGAAAAAGATGAACTGGGGGTACTTCCCTGGTTCAATGGTTAAGACTTCACGCTTCCACTGCAGGGGTCATGGGTTCGATCCCTGGTTGGGGAATTAAGATCTCTGTGTGCTAAACAGCCAAAGGAAAAAAAAAAGATGAAATGGGGTCCTAGTCCATAACTATACTAAATTCTCTTATAAAGCATCTGTTAATTCTTTTGTGTTTTCCAAGTAGACGTTAGTAATCTGTAGATAGTGTTAACTCAAGTTTCCTATTTTTAACTCTAATTTCTTTCCTTGCCTAATATTTTTGGCTGAGACCTCTAGTGAAATGTCAGGTATTTTACAGTGACCATGGGCAACCTTATCTCTTGTTCAGGATTTCAAACCCTTCGGTTTCTCAGCTAAGTTGGAGGCTGGCTTTTTGGTTGAGAGATGTCTTATGTTAAAGAGGTGGCCATTCATTGTATTAAGTTGTTTAAATCAAGAATGGGTATCTACTTTTGTCAGATGTCTTTATAGCATCTATAGATCAAGTGACTTTTATTCCCTTAGGATCTACTAATGAAAAGTTAATAGAAGTCATAGAATTGAACTTCCCTTCTCAATATGACCCCACTTGGTTGAAAGGTTATTTTATTATGCTGATGGATTCTGCTTGCTAGGTCCTGTTCAGTTTTAAGTATTGATAATCTAATCATTTGTCCATAGATTTGTCCCTAGTTCTTAATATAAAATTCATTAAGTCTAGATATCATTGTTTATTTGATTATGAAATGTGGACTTTCCTTTTCTCTAGTTTAATAGCACTGGAATAATATACTCCTTTATATACATGATAGAATTTCCTTGTGAGACCCGCTGGGCCAGATATTCTTCAGAAGACCTAACTCTTTGATAACGTCTATGGAAAGTGATTCGTTTAGATTTTATTTCTTATCCAGGACTATAAATAATTAACTACATTTTTAAACTAGATTATCCATTTTTTCCAGACTTAATCATACCCATTAGAATAGTGCAAAATAGTCTTTAGTTCATCTTATTCCAGTGCATGTGCTTGCTCTTATTTTTCTTGACTAAGTTAGCTATGCTTGTGTCTCTCAAGAGCTGTTGCTTTGTTTTTTCTACTATAAATTAATCATGCAAATATCCCTCTGCATAGTTGGAGCCTGTTCCCATAGTGGTCTTTACACTGGAAGCACTCGCATTGGAGATAAACTTATTTAGCTATTTATAATCTAATAAGAGCCTTAAATTGGGCTTCCCAGTTGGCTCACTGGTAAAGAAACTGCCTGTAATGCAGGAGACTTGGATTTGATCCCTAAGTTGGGAAGATCCCCTGGAGAAGGAAATGGCCACCCACTCCAGTATTCTTTCCTGGGAAATCCCATGGTCAGAGGAATCTGATGGACTTGAGTCCATGGAGTTGCAGGAGTCGGACACAACTTGGTGACTAAACAGCAACAACAGATCCTTAACTTAGCTATACCTGGGTTTTAAAACCTGACTTAAATATAGCAAAATCCATAAGAGTACGCCTGGAGCTTTGACATGTGGTTACAGCCATGTGACCATCACCCTATTAAGATATGTTAATATCATCTCCCCAGAAAGTTTCCTGCATCCCATTATAGTCAATTTCCCAACCTCCTTTCCAGGGAGCTACTGTTCTGACTTCTGTCATTACCAATTACTTTTAGTTACCCTATAAGTAGAACTGCACAGTATGGACCTTGTGTGGTTTCTTTCACTCAGTTGGCTTTAGCTTTTAAAGGTGAACCTACTTGCTCTGATTAGTAGTGTCTGTCCTCTTCCGCCTCTCACTACTTGCTGTGATTCGTAGGTCCTCTGCAGTAAATCCAGCCCCTCTAGCGGGAGAAATTGGTACTGCCTGTCAAAGTGGAGATGTGTGATGGCTACAAGATTCCAGATTGGGAGTTATTTCCTTTCAGTATATTGACAATAGCGTATCACTAACTTCAGGTTTCCGCTGCTGCTAATACCAGCTTTTGATCTGTGATTCATTTTAAGATAACTTTTTTTTTCTTGGCTGCTTTTGAAATGTTTCTTTGTCTTGTATTTTTTGTAGCTTCACAAAGAAGCTACATATATATATATATATATAAAATTATATAATTTATCCTAATTTGCATTTTTTTACCTTCTTGATGCCATGCTTTGGTGCCTGGTTATTTGGTACTGATGAAACATCTTATTCAAATTGCTTCTCTTCTGCCCCATTTTCTCTTCTTTTGGGACTCCAAATGAGTGTGTATATGTGTATGTATACTTTAGATCTTTTATATTTCTTCTGTGTCTTCATGCCACATTCTAGAAAGTTTCCCCAGCCTCTCTTTCCAGGTCACTAACTTTCTCTTCAGTTGTATATAATATGCCATTAAGCCTTTTCCATTGAGGCTTTACATTTTCAATAATTGTGTTTTAACAACAGGAGATCTAGAATCTTCTGTTTTCTTTAGATCTCTCATTTTAACAACTTCTAATTTTTGTCAAGTTTCAGGCTTGGGTTTTACCTCCTTGAACAGAAAATCAATGTTTTTTCAGTTGACTCCTCAAGTCTAGTTGGTCTTCGCTGTCTCTTTTGGTTTTAGCTCATGCTGTTGATTCATGTGTCTAGATTTTCTGTGTGCTGGATGCTGTATTTGAAAAATCATCATCTTGAGAAATCTAAAATCTCATGTATACTGCTCCCAGAGGGTTTGTTTTCTTCTGTCTAGGGACTTTGCGTCACTAATAGTACAAGATGACAGTACTGTTGGATGAAGTTAATCCAACCTCAGAATTTGAGACTTCTAGGGCACATTTTGTGATGTGAATGTGCACAGACCAAGCTGGAGTCTGTGCTAGAGCTGGTTTTCTGCCAGTTCACTCTCTTCCCAGGAGTTCTGGCCTAACGTCAGAGGGCTGAAGTTTAAATCTTGGTTTTACTGTGGGACACTAGAAGTTCCTTGCCTTCATGGAGTTTCAGTTTTACTTCTATTTGAGGTAATTATCAGGATTCCCTGGTAACTCAGCTGGTAAAGAATCCACCTGCAATGTAAGAGACCTGGGTTTGATCCCTGAGTTGGGAAGATCCCCTGGAGAAGGGAACAGCTACCCACTCCAGTATTCTGGCCTGAAGAATTCCATGGACTGCATAGTCCATGGGGTTGCAAAGAGTCGGACACGAAGAGCGACTTTCTCATCAGGTATGAGTAACTGATGCTCATACAGGAGAGAGAATTCTTCCACCATCCTACAGTTGGTGAGTGGTAACAGAATCTAGACTTCTCAAGGCTGCTTTTACCTGAGTTTTCAGTTTTGCAACTTGTATTTAGGGATCTATGCCCCCCAAACACCTTGCTTCCCATGCATATAAAGAAGACTTGACAGTCTTTATCATTATGTAGTAATTATTGTGTAGTAATCTTAGTTACTACATTGAGAAGGAAGAATCTCAATTAGGTTAGGGTACTGAGACACCAGGGAAGGCTGGTGCATGGCAAGGGGAAGGAAGGCCAGGTGGCACATCGAACTAGAAGGGCTTGTAGGGCACTAAAAAGAGGCAGAAGTATCCTGCCTGGGTATAAATGGTATACCCATGTACTGGCATCCCAAGTGAACAGGAGACTAGCTTGTTCCTAGTTCATTCCCCATATTCATTCCCTATTTTCTGCTTTTTACTGTTTAAGATCTGTCTTTCAGCTCTTATCAGAGGGTACCAGCTGGGCTGGTTCTGATATTCTGCTTTATATAGAAGTCCCCCATGTAGGTTTGGGAGGAAAATGGTTTAAAGGTGAGAAATATTGAAACCACGGATGTAGCCAAGAAGACTTGAGAGTTTGTGTATCCTGACAACAGACAACTTAGGGCTGAGATTTAGGGACCTTATGACCTTTGTGGAACAATGTCAGTCACAATAGACTCTTCTTATAGAAAAGACAAATCTTGGTGGAGGTCTGACTTCTTGGTTTTCCCTCAGCCTTGCTGCATACTCACTACCTTATGAGAAAATACATTTGCCAGGAAAATAAACTTTTCACAGTTACTTGCCTTGGCCCCTGCCTGGAGAGCTCTAATTCCAGCCAGTCTCCCTCCTCCAGGGGCTTGTTGGGCCACACTGACCTCCACTTTCCTGCCACAGCCTGATCCCTGTTTCCTGTGAACCTGAGGTCCCTGACTGAAGGCTGGGTGGGTAGAAGGACACTGAGGGCTACCCACATTCCTGGAGGACAGTGTGACCTTTTCACCCCTGGAATTGAGATCCCCATTGAAATGGTCCTCTTACTTCTAGGGGATGGAGCTTGGGCCAGAGCAAAGCTTTTGCTTGTGAAACAAGTGTTAGTCCAGGAATAAGAAAAATTTGTTCAATTTCTATGTAAACATTATGTTTCTAATAGCAGTGAGAGGAGTTCTCTGTATTACTGATGAAAGGCTGGCTTCCTAAGTCAAGGCTTGGTACCTGTTGGTCCCATGGCTGCATCCGGCTGTCATCCATCTTCCATAGCTTACAGGCTCCAGTCATGGCTTATCTCTTCACCGAGTCAGCCACATCCATGTGGCTGTGCCTGTCCTGCTGGTTACCTGTATGCCCGATGCTGTGCTAAGGGTATGATGATGAAGGCTGACCAGGACGGGTACTGAACAACTAACAAAATTAAGTGTCATTACAGACAACTATAGGTTGTTATGGGAATATCACAGGCAGCCTAAAGATGGTTTAGAGAGGTTGGGCAGAGTAGTCCAGTATTTTGAAGTGCAGATCCCACAAACTGTAAAAGAAGTAAAAAGGTTTTGCATATGTGGGGGGATGTAATGTAGAAAAACTTAGAAGATGGCATTTGTTGGAAGGTGTGTAAGTCTAGATTCTTAGAGATCTCAGTGACTGAGGATATGAAGATTATTTTACAGTGAATGAGAGGCAGCAGTCAGCCTCACATTTTCATACTTCCTGGCTTCTTAATATCTGATTTTTTTTATTCTTTGAGGCTTTACAAAGGTGTTTCTTAAGTCTTATCCAGAATTTGGACTTCTTTTCAGACAGAGTTGGGCTGAATAGTTAGAGGTTCAGAAAATACAGTCCTAGGAACTTTGTTAGAACTGCAAGTTCTCAGGCTCCACCCCAGACCCCATGAAAGAAAGTTTAGTGATGAAGACTAGCATTGTGTCCTTACAAACCCTCTAAGTGATTCTGGTGGACTTTAAAATTCAAGAACCATGTATCTTGCCCATGGTTACTGGTGATGGACATCTAAGCCAGCTGTCACTGTGGGCAGGTCGAAGGTGTTTATAGCAAGTGATGCAAAGTAGGAGGGTGGAAGAACTGAGCTTTGAACATGTGGTGTGACCAACTTGGGGAAAAATGGAAAAGAGAAGGGCTGATGTTCTAGAACAAGACTTGGCAAGTGTTTTTCTGTAACAGGCTGAATAGTAGCTATATTAGACCTTGTGAGCCATACGGTCTGTGTTATGACTGTTCAACTCTGCTGTTGAAGTACAAAGGCAGACATAGATAACACACAAACAAGTGACCATGACTATGCTCCAATAAAACTTTGTTTACAAAGACAAATGGAAGGCTGGTTTGGTCCCTGGGCAGTAGTTTACCTTCCCCTAGTCTAGCAGAATGACTTAAGGTTTTGGTTTGTTGTTTTTGTTTTTAGCAGCAGAATCCCTTTTCTTCCTTAGAGCTATATAAAGCAGGAATCACTCTGATTGAAGAATCCACAGCCGACCTCTTCAATTTCTCCTTTTTCTTGAAGTGGACCCCAAAGAAAACATATTAATGGCACTTAAGTCCAGTGCTCCAACGTCTGAGCTTGGGGCCACTTAGGCATTGCCCTTGAATGAGTAGATAGCGCTTCCTCAACTAGTTTGGGCCTGTGTGGAGGTAGAGGGAACTGGTGGCCAGCCTGAAATCACGCCTGGGCCTGAGGTTCAGGAAGTCTCCTTTGCTGCAGCGCATGGTCTCTCTCTGCAGGTTCCAGCCAGCCTGCTGAGGCCAGTGGGAACACCCAGGGTACAAGTGGCCCATCAGATACCCCCCACACGCCCTGTGTCCAGATGAGGGACCAGGCCCTCAGATACCGTAGCATCCACACCCAGCTGATGGAGATGGTGCTGACCTTGCGGCAGACTGTGGAGGATCACCTCACGCAGCTGATGACCAGACCTCAGCAGCAGGACCTGGCGCTGGAGGAGCAGCAGCACGGTCAGGCCATCAGGGAGCAGGAGGCTCTCCTGGGACGCTTACTGTTCCAAATCGTCAGCTTCCTGCCGGCTGGGGCTCCAGGCGACCAGAGCTTCCAACCGCCTTGCACGTCTACGGACTCCAGGGCTGATGTTGGAGGTGGGCAGCTGGTCCAAGCAAACAGGCAGACGGGCCAGATGTTCTACCAAGAGAGTGATTTTGAAAATACAGTTATCAGCTATGACCTGTCCAACCGTGGGATTGACATCTCTGCCTTATACCACTTGAGCTTCCGGGACTACGACACCTACCAAGGGAACAAATACCACAAGGACAAGAACATCTTGGTGAGGATGTGGAGACAGACTAGAGGGGCCCCATAACTAGGCTTTACTGAGTCCTGTGCCAAGAACTGTGCATTCTCGGTGATTTTTTTCCCAGCCCCATGGAGTAGGTGTTATTGTCCCCTGTAGGTGAGGGGGTGGGCACAGGAAAGTTGACAAGCTGGGTCTGGTTTCCCCTCCTGTCCTAGCTCTTATCCACCGGGAATCACAGTGGTCACTGTGGTAAGTGAACCTACCCTTGTGGAACTCAAGTCTAGTAACAGATCTCAGTCAGTCATTGGGGAAACATGTGAATAATGTTTCCAAGAGCACTAAGGGGCTGCCTGCTTTGGGTGGTCAGGGAAGATGATTTAAAGGTTGAATCAGTCAGTCGGGTGATGGGGGTAAGGGAGGGATCCTCCAGGAAGGAGCAACAACATGGGTGAAAGCTTCAAGGTGAGACGAGCTTGGAGTGATTGGGAAAGGAGGCTTGTGTGGCTTGAGTAGAGATGGTGAGCGCTGTAACAGAGGTATGGATGGGATTGGGTCATTGTAAGATGTTGGGACGTTATCCCCACAGTGATGGGATCAAGAAAAGTTTTCCAGCAAGGGAGGGTCCCGACAGTTCTCCAGCCAGAGAGCAGGGGGCCACAGTAGCCTCACCTTTCCTTCTGTTCCCACCCAAGGGATGTGTGGCCAATGGCCACACATTTTCTGGGGGCCAAATGAGTCAGATATCCCAGCCAGCCTCTGAGGGGCCATGCTTCTTCCAGGAACTTGAAGGGGCCCTTCCATGGAAGTGGAGATGGCAGAGGTGATACATGCAGGGCCTGGTTAAGGAGTCAGGCTCTGGCGCCAGTCAGGTGAGATGCTGCTCATCACCAAGGTCATGTGGCTAGTAGTTTATTCAACCTTTTTGAGCTTTACTCTCTTTGAGCAGAGATCAGAACATTTTCTCAGGAGTTGTGAGAATTAAGGCAATAGACATGAACCACTAAGTCTAATGTCTAGAATATAGGAGCTCAGTGAATGATGGCTGGTACATAATATAACTATTATTACTTATCTAGTGGGTTGGCCAAAAAGTTCATTCAGTTTTGAATAAAAATAAGACATTTTTCATTTTCACTGAGAACTTTATTGGAACAATGTACTGCAACCATGAAATTAAAAGACGCTTACTCCTTGGAAGGAAAGTTATGACCAACATAGACAGCATATTAAAAAGCAGAGACATTACTTTGCTAACAAAGGTCCGTCTAGTCAAGGCTATGGTTTTTCCAGTGGTCATGTATGGATGTGAGAGTTGGACTGTGAAGAAAGCTGAGCGCCAAAGAATTGATGCTTTTGAACTGTGGTGTTGGAGAAGACTCTTGAGAGTCCCTTGGACTGCAAGGAGATCCAACCAGTCCATCCTAAAGGAGATCAGTCCTGGGTGTTCACTGGAAGGACTGATGTTGAAGCTGAAACTCCAATACTTTGGCCACCTCATGCGAAGAGTTGATTCATTGGAAAAGACCCTGATGCTGGGAAAGATTGGGGGCAGGAGGAGAAGGGGACGAGAGAGGATGAGATGGCTGGATGGCATCACCGACTCGATGGACGTGGCTTTGGGTAAACTCCAGGAGTTGGTGATGGATAGGGAGGCCTGGCATGCTGCGATTCATGGGGTCGCAAAGAGTCAGACACGACTGAGCGACTGAACTGAATTGAACTCATTAACTGAATGGACTTTCTGGCCAACCCAATATATGGCTCTAAACAGGGAAGTTTGCAAGCTGTAAGATTTGGGAGAATTTGTGGAAATTTTTCTAATATTAAGATTGTCAAACGTGGATTTTATTGCCTCATGGAGCAGGGAGACCTCCATTTGGGCTCATCCAGATAAGTAATTATGACCTGTTTAAAGGGGTCCATGGTGGGCAGGGAAAGAGGACTGACCTTCGATTCCGTCCATCTCCAGGGCTACATCAACCTTGGTACCAGTGAGAACAAGCTCTGTACTGATCTGCTGGCTGAGAGGGTAAGCTACGTTCCAGCCTATGCTGGAACCCACCTTCAGGCCCAGGTCCCCCAAGAATGGTCTTTTAGCACATGGTAGACACAGGAATAAGTCTTAGAAGTTTGAGGAAGGGAGTGGGAAATAGCTTCTAGAATAGCACATCTAACCTGCTGACTGGCCTTGCTGTGTTGGGAAGTTTTCTCCAGATGGGTATGTGGTGGGTAAGCTGCCAAGGGAGCGTCTAGATCAAATGTAGGGTTGGGGAGGTTGTCAGACACTTCCCAGGGGAGATCTAGCTGTATAATCTTTTGACACGAAGACTGAAGCCTCCATTCATCAGGGAGCATGTAGCATATATGCCCATTTCCCTCTGGGAGGCCCTGTGTTGTAGGGCAAACACCCATGGGCATCCTAGGAGTAGGATGAAGCCTCTTGGGCATCCCTGGTCTGGCCATGCTTACGCTCTATTTGTCAACAGTTGAGTCAGAGTGACATGACCTACATTGATGAAGATCTACTGCAGTACGCTGATTGGAGAGGGCAGCCATTGTAAGTAGCCCCTGGACCTGGGGTCTTCTGGTCTACACGCACCCGTCCTCATCCAGGGGAAGACTTCCCTGTTCTATGCCTACCTATTTTGGGGGGTAATGACTTGGAGAAGGCAATGGCATCCCACTCCAGTACTCTTGCCTGAAAAACCCCATGTACGGAGGAGCCTGGTAGGCTGCAGTCCATGGGGTCTCTTAAGAGTCGGACACGACTGAGTGACTTCACTTTCACTTTTCACTTTCATACGTTGGAGAAGGAAATGGCAACCCACTCCAGTGTTCTTGCCTGGAGAATCCCAGGGACGGTGGAGCCTGGTGGTCTGCCGTCTGTGGTGTCTCACAGAGTCGGACACGACTGAAGCAACTTAGCAGCAGACTTCTAGAAAATGCCTAGTGTAGACTATCATAGCAGGCAAGCTGGTGTAATAGAAATAGCAGTGCTCTATCATTCAATAGATGCAAGTTTTGGTCTGTACTCCATGTCTGTGTCTGCTGGGGAGTTGAGAGCCTCAGTCCCCTGTTCACCCTGTAAGGACCCTGAGGTTGCATGCTTTGCTCTCATGAAAAGACTGAAGTCTAGGCTGTGCGGAAAGCCCAGGGCCGATCCTGGGAACCACCGGTCTGTCTGGGTCTGTCCACAGCCTGCGGAAAGAAGTGGCCCGGTTCCTGACCTTCTACTGTAAGACACCTGAGCTCCTTGACCCAGAAAATGTGAGTCTCTTTCCAGCCTTCCTGACACCCTGGTGGAGGACTGTATTCTTGGGGACCTCTGCATTTCCAGAAGAGCCTCTCAGAGTCAGGGCAGGGTGGAGGCCGGTGGGTCCTCGCTGAGGAGACTCCTTATGTCCGTCCTTCCAGTGGGGAGGGAGACGGGGGAACTATCTCTCTGACACGAGGATTGGTTTTCAACTTCTGCCTTCTGGGTATCTTCTTCAGGTGGTCATTCTAAATGGCTGCTCCGCGGTCTTCTCTGCACTGGCCATGGTTCTGTGTGATCCAGGTGGTAAGTCAGCGGGCTCTGCCCTCCCTCAGGGACACAGCCCCACGTGGGCAGGTGCGCATGGGCCCTGGGCCTTGAGGGAGAAGAGGGTCTTGACTGAAGACCTTTCCCCTGAAGCACTGGGGTGCCTCCTGCACTGATTAGAGCATCTTCCTACTATTTCTGCAGGAGTGAGGGGTTTGAATTCCCGTTTAATATGGGCATGTTACAGGCCTCCGGTCTGCCCCAGGCGTGGTGACATCTGGAGCCAACTCTGTCTAGCATTAATCGGACTTCTGGTCTCAACCCCAATACAGAGAGCCCTAGTCAACCGGCTTAGACAATACAGATGGTCTATCTCTTCAACACACAGCAAGTTGTGTGTCTCTGGAGATACCCAGGTGGCGCTAGTGGTAGAGAACCCGCCTGCCAATGCAGGAGACTTTAGAGACTCGGGTTCGATCCCTGGGTTGGGAAGATCCCTTGGAGGAGGGCATGGTAACCCACTCCAGTATTCTTCCTGGAGAATCCCATGGACAGAGGAGCCTCGTCGGCTACAGTCCATAGCGTTGCAAAGAGTTGGACACGACTGAAGCAACTTGAACAAACAAACAAAAACACCAAACTCAGAAACTAGGTTCTAGATCAAATAAAGCTTGAGAGATCTGATCTTGATCTCCTTAACGATGCCTCTGAACAATTTGAAATAAGAATCTCAGATTTCTTGATGAGTCTACTGCATGGGACACTTGTTACCAAGATGGCCAGTTTCACTGGAAGGAGCAGGTCCTTGATTAGCTCATCAAGGAGGCCAAACGGATGGAAGGAAAATAACACATGAGGTCACCAAGCCCAGAAGAGCTGAGCCACGTGGAGAGATGAGAGCCCTCTCTGTGTGTGGACCTCGGCCTCCAGTGTTGGCCTGGAGCTGACAAGACTTGATGATTCACGCTCCACCTGCTGCAAGCCTAGCTTGAGTCCCTGGATTCCAAGCAACTTGCAGCAGTATTCTCCCCTTTTCTCTTCTAGTGTACCCACAAAGAAGAAACGTGAGGGTTTTGCTTTCTTAAATGACATTTTTAAGAGTGGATTATGTATATAGAGTACTGGCTTATCATGGCTCAGATGGTAAGAAATCTGGCTGCAATGCAGGATACCTGGGTTCGATCCCGGGGTCAGGAAGATCCGCTGGAGAAGGAAATGGCAACCCACTCCAGTCTTCTTGTATGGAGAATTCCATGGACAGAGGAACCTGGCGGCCTACAGTCCATGGGGTTGCAGAGTTGGACATGACTGATTGACTAACACACTTATGTATACAGAGCCTGTGCTGCAGAGCACTCACCCCTAAGTAGGAGGGGTTATGCAGGAAACCTTCTCTGAGGAGTGTGTTGCTGCTGATCTGGGGGTCCTGCATGTTCTCACTGGGAGACCCTGAACTAACAGCACTGTTTCTGTGCTTCCAGAGGCCTTTCTAGTCCCCACCCCCTCCTATGGGGGCTTTGCCTTTAGTACCCACCTGTATGCGAAAGTCAAGCTGGTTCCTGTCCACCTGGAGAGTCAGGTCAGTGTGGGCCTCCTTCTCCTGCTCAGCTGACCCAGGCAAGGGAATGGTCTAGGCATTGCCAAGGTGGAGGTTGGTCTTGCTTTTCTCCCATTTAAGTTATGGGAGAAGCATGGGGAAATTGGGCAAAAAGGGCATGTGGGACTCGTCCCTGGGTATGAATGGAGAGGATTGTTCAGGGTTTCTAGGAATGAGGAATCAAGGCCTGGAAGCTTCCAGATAGGTGGTGCTCAGGCTGGATCTATCTTTCAGGTCACTGAGGCAAACGGCTATCCCTTCCAGCTCACTGTGGACAAGCTGGAGCAAGCCCTGCTTGGGGCTAAGATTGAGGTGAGGTGGGAACCAGGTCTTCAGGGTGGGCACTGCTGCTCCAGAAAGGGGCTGAATATGGAGACAGTGGGATAACTTGTTCACCAAGACAGTGTGGGCGCCTTCTTCAAAAGAGGCAGCATCCCAGGGCACATCCCCCGAGGAGCCCTGAGCCCTGGCTGTGGCCCCCAGAGCTCCATCCTGTTCCCCTCTGCGGGCATCATGATAGTTGCTCCTCCGATTGCCCACCGAGGCCTTGATGAGGTGTCCGATACCACTCAGTGACATGGCCTTGACCTTCAGCTGAACTTGACGTGGAGGTGAAGGATTTGTGTTCACTTGGTTATGCTTGCTTCTTTTCAGGGGAAAAAGGTCAGAGGTCTTGTGCTAATCAACCCTCAGAATCCTCTGGGAGACGTCTATTCCCAAGACTCCATGATGGAATATCTGGAATTTGCCAAGAAGTATGATTTCCACCCCCTTGAGATGAAGGCCGTAAGAAGGGTTCCCATCACTCACAGTCAAGGAGTCAGAACCGGAAATAATATACCCTAAGTGTTCTCCCTGCGTAGTATACTTTGTGCAGTTATGGACAACTAACTGAAATGGACATGAAGGAAAAGGCACCCACATGCTCACTGCTTCAGACTTTGCCACTTCCTTTCTAGCCTTTGCCTGTGTGCACATACCCACGTAACAGTCATGCCGTCCCGTTATTTCCCACCTCTCGCAGCATAAGCTCTTCCAGCATCCATTTCCCAAACTCCTTGGCTTGAGGTGCCGAGGAAGATGAGTCCCTCTAGAATTTTCCAGTCCCTGTTTCTAAGAACATGTTAACATCAGTTATTATCTCTGAAGTCTGGAAATAGCCTTCTTAGGGTGGATAATCTTCCACGGTCGAGAAAAAAACGTGTATTCAAAATTCATAATGAATCCAGACCAATTAATGGCAGCACGTGGGGACAAGAGGAGTGCTGGGGGTGTTCTCTATGCCAGCCCTTGCATGGACTAGGGGACGGATTAACTTTCCATCTCAGAAACCAGTTTCCTTCTGTGAAATAGAGGTAATAGTACAGCCTCAGAGCACTTGGGAGAATAAAGGAAACGAGGCAGGTGTGCACTTGGCCCACTTCATATCCCTATTTGAACCAGACCCTAGGTGGGAGCTCTTTAAAAAAATTTTTTTTAATTTATTTTATTGCGCTGGGTCTTAGTTGTGGCACACAGGATCTCGTTTTCTGACCAGGGATTGAATCTGAGCCCCTCGCATTAGGAGCATGGAGTCTTAGCCACTGGACTGCCGGGAAGTCCTGGGAGCTCCTGACTATACCAGAGGAGATGTCTCTGGGACACCCAGCCCCTACCACTAGTCTCTACTTGATGGTTGAAGTGTGGGGTCGGATGTTCTCATGCATGTCCCTCAGGTCCTGTTCCTTTCTAGTACCCCCAAGTCAGGGTGGAAGTTCCCCTCTGGAGAAGGAGAGACCCCCTTCTACCTTACCACACCTCTTGGAAAGTTTGGATGGGCTTCTGGGGCCTTAGGAGTGTCTGATCTGTGTTCAGAGAAGCCTAACAAATGAAGTGTGAGTAATGATTAGAGAGAGCCTAGATAATTGTTCTTTCACCCAACCTGCAGGTACAACCTCCACGTGATTGTAGATGAGATGTACATGCTGTCTGTGTTTGATGAAGCCATCACATTCCACAGTGTTCTGAGCGTGAAGAGGTGAGTTGGTCTCAGCAGGAGTTGGGAATGAGAACCATGAAATCCCTGCTTTTGCAGGGTGAGTCCATGGGCAGTAAACTCCTTTAGCAATGAGCCAAGAACTGAGCTTAGAGCCTCCAGGTGTGCGAAAGTGAGCAAAGCATCATCTGTCCTCCAGAATGTCTTCTCTAAATGCCACTTTGTACATGAGATAGCTTAAGAAGAAGCTAGAATGAGCATGGTCAAAAGTCAAGATGAAGCCCTACAGAAGGTCAGGGCTTCTTGATAAGTAGTGCACAGGGAAAGAATAGAAATAGAAGAGAACTTTCTTAAGGGTTGGTATTCGGCCCTAGGATAGGATCCAGCAGGCAAAGCAAGAGAAGAGCATGCCTGGTGGAAGGAACAGTTTCAGCAAAGGGGCAGAAAGAAATAGGTGAACACATTTTAGAAATGTTTGGGAAGTCTAGAAAAGGTGGTCCACTTGTATGTGGAGCCAACTGCCAAGAAGGTAGCTTTGGACTAGCTGTAGGAAGACCCCGAGCCAGGCTAAGAGTCCTCGACCACCTTCAGTCGGCACTTGAGAGCTCTCCCATCTGGTTCTGCAAGGATACCTTTTGTTGACTTCCTGGCTTAACTGGGGCAACTGTGTCTTGAACTTTGGGTCCCCAGGCCTTTCTGTCTAGAAAGGCCCTCAAGGCCACTTTCATGTTCCCTTCATAGACTGCATGTCATCATCCTTCAAGTATTTCTCCATAATCTTGATTATAGTCTTTCCTTTCCAGTTTGCCTGACCCCAACAAGACCCACGTGATCTGGGGCACCAGTAAGGTGAGTCCCAGCCGCCTGTCCTTGAGTAGGGAAGGAAGTGGAGCCAGGAGCGGAAGGTAGACCAGCTGGGTATTCCCTTCCCTTCTCTTCCTCTAGGATTTCTGCATCTCTGGCTTCCGCTTTGGCGCTCTGTATACCCACAACAGGGAGGTGGCGTCTGCCATGAGCTCCTTTGGCTACCTCCACAGCATCTCTGGTATCGCCCAGTACAAGCTGCGTCAGCTACTTCAGGACAGAGGTACTGAGCCCTGTCCCAGGCTGGACCGCATGGCCACAGGGAATTTCTTGCCCACCATTCACACTCACAGTTCCAGGCCATTCAAGGTACTTAGGGCAGCAATGAAACAGCCCATGAGTAAGGTCTGAATCTGCCCTGAGAGAGCCTGCGCCCACGCCTCATTATTCCACTATCTGAACGAAGCCGGCTGGGCTTCTCGAGTGACTGGTTCTTTGGAGCTTGGCTCTGGCAGGGCAGAAATGGTTGACCTCATCCTCTGCGAGGACTCCGGCAATTGTGAAAGGAAACTCCAAGGCCCCTGCAGGGCCCTCCCTACCCAGAGGGAAGCGTTTTTTACCTGGATGAGCTCCACCTCCAGAGCCTGTGGACTCAGAGACAACACAGACAAGTCCACTGTCAAAACTTATTTAAGCTGCACAATTTACGTCACCCCAGAGTTTGGTTTTGGAGATCACTAGAGGGATTGATTTGACTGATTCCAACGAATACTATGACTCACCTCAAGAACAGTCCCCAACATAAGCCTAATACATGTGAGGTCCAGCCCACACCTCAGGTCTCAGTAGCCACCTAGCAAGGATCTGGAGGAGAGTTGTAGCCCCACACCCAGGACACGCATGTGTGCATGTGTGTACTTGTGCATGTGTGTGCTTGTGCACGTGTGCCTATATGTGTGCACCTGTGTGTGTGTGTGTGTCACACACGTGCACATGTGTGCCAGAAATGGGGCAGAACAGGAAGGGGACACCTGACGGTTCTCCCCCCTCACCTGCCCTCCTGCCCTCTCAGCTGCCTCTGCCCTCACAAACAGAGCAAATACAGCTGAAGTGCATACGCCTTAGTCCAAAAGCCCAAATTCAAGAGGTTCTGAAAATCACCGGTGTGGGCGACTCACCTGGCAGCACAGCCGGATGCCCCCGCCCCTCATGGAGAGGTGACACCCAGCTGGAATGACCTTCGTCACCACAGGTGTGAAGACCCTGCCCCTGCAGACAGGACAAGGCCCACCCACCCTGGGATATCCTTGCCTCTGGGGGGGTAACCTGGGGTCTCCGGGCAGCACCTCCTGTGCCCTTTTCTTCCCAGTACCTTCTACGGCTGATGCCCAGGACAGGAGCTGTCTACTTCTCGTCATCCCCTTGGCTTCGGCACCTGGTAAACGACCCCACTGCAGACGTCCCCACTGAACTAAGTCTGACTTAGTCCAGAGACTCCACAGTATAAAATTCTGAAACTGGCCTACAGGTTAAGTTGCAAGAAAAAGCATGTGGACTAGTGCAATGGGACATAGGAATACGGTTTTGAAGAAGGAAGGCCCCGTGTGTCCTGGTCCTGCGGGCTCCCCTGTGCTCCCTCCAGACTCACACCAGCCAGGAACCTGGTCCCAGCGCACTGATCTCAGCCCACAGATGTGAAGAGCACGAGTGACTGCTGACAGGGTACCCTAAGCCAGCAAGCAGCAGAAGCGTCCCCGCTAGTCCCCGTGGAGGACAGGGAGGACGCAGCTCTCAGAGCTGCAGGCACTTAATTTCAATTGAGAATCAGCCAATTAAAAAAAATTATTGGATTACAGTTGATTTACAACATTTTGCTAGTTTCATAGGCAATTTTTGAAGTCCCTTCCTAGTCCCGTGCGACTCTATGTGACCCCATAGATGGCAGCCCACCAGGCTCCCCCCATCCATGGGATTCTCCAGGCAAGAGCACTGGAGTGGGTTGCCATTTCCTTCTCCTTCTCCAATGCATGAAAGTGAAATCGCTCAGTCGTGTCCGACTCTCAGCGACCCCGTGGACTGCAGCCTACCAGGCTCCTCCACCCATGGGATTTTCCAGGTGAGAGTACTGAAGTGGGGTCCCACTACCTTCTCAGGCTATAAGCTAGGTGACAGGATTTGATCTTGAGTCACAAAGGTAATCTGGTAGGCAGGGGCTGTGACAGTGAAGCCAAAAAGAGCCATGGGGGATGTGGCAGGAAGACTTGGAAATCTATCCACCAAAAGGGAAGGCTCAAGTTCAGCATCCCTGAACCAGAGGCTCTGTGGTGGTCTACTAGGACCTGCATGTATCTGGGGCCCATGTGAACACCCGCTAAGTATTTCTCTGTCTCCATTTGGACCCTCTAGCCATGCGTCGCTTCCATCAGGTGCTAGAGGAGCAGGCGCAGGAGCGTAGAGTGAAGCAACTGGAGGATGCAATGAAGGAGGAAGTGCCTACCTCCCAGCCAGAGGCTCCAGGAAGTCTTAATGTCAGCCTCGGATCTGGAAGGCTGGGTGCTGGCCTGGAGCTGTAACCAAACAGGGGGCTCCTCCAGGCATGAGTGCATTTGACCCCACCATCAGCCGCCGTAATCATCTGTCATTTTGGAAGCTTTACATCTTCTTAGTCTCTACGAGCCGTTGCGTGTGTGCAAAATGTTTTTATGGGGATTCTGGTGGGAAAGCCTAGAGGAGGAATAAAGGGAGCTCTCTGGGTCCCTGTTTAGATGGGTTAACTTTTATATTCTGTATCTAATAAATTCCATATTCTTTAAATTGCAGGCCTGTTTTATTTCACATTCTTCATATGACCTTTTGGGAGCTAGATGATTTTTAAACTTAATTTTTAATTAAACTTAAATATTAAATTTAGTTTTGAAATGGTAAAGCAGGTTATATGTGAAGAATACTTTCTAGGACAGGCCAGAAAGGAAGGGAAACCGTGATCCCTAATTGGCAGAGCATTTTCTAGGCGTTGGATGCAGTGTCCCTTAGGATCCTTACAGGATCACACCCACCTTACACATGTGTGGCTACGTGGCCGGTTGAGAGTATAGTTTCAAATGTTTCTGCTTCCAAATGTGAGTTCCTTCCATTTTTGCCTTTTTGAAAGGCTTTTAAAATGAATCTCTGGTGACAAGCCTGAAGTCTTCCATTTTCATCTCTAGGGTTTCCAGCTCTTCAAATCATACCTCCTGAGCATTTCTCTGCAAAGCCTTTGCACATCTGAGCTTTAGTCTAAGCATCGGAGTGGTGAAATGGGCAGAGTGGGGACTACCACCGTTTTATAGATGTTGGAAGAACTATTAGCAGCCACGATGGCTTTGATCAGTCACTTGGGTTTGGGATCATCCTCACTCTCTTGGGCAGCTTTGCAGCCCACCAACAAATTCTGATTCTTCAAGACTTTTTGACATCAGGCAAGTTTCTTTAGAAATAAACTTGACTAGTAGACACAGAATTCATTGGCTGCATGAGGGGGTTCATGGGACCAGAAGAGATGATTTTCCTTCTTTTCAATATTTATGTCTCTCTCTTTCTGTTCTAATTTCATGGCCTAGAACCTCAAGAACAGAGTTGAATAAAAAAGTAAGAACATTCTCGCCTTGTTCTCAATCTTAACAGGATTGAGTTTGGTCTCTCATTCATAAGTATAATGTTACTGGAAATATTTTTCATACTGCCTTTACCAGATAGAAGAATTTCCTTCAATTCCTAGTTTGATGAAAGTTTTACCATAAATGTGGGTTCAGTTTTTACCAGATATTTTTGCCTATACCGCTAGAGATAATTCTTAGTTATTAATGTGATAAAATTATATTGATTAAAAAATGTTACAGCAATATCATACTCCTGCAATAGCCCCATAGAGTCATGGTGCATCACCTTTTTATATATCATTGGATTTAGCTTGATGTGAAGAATTTTGCATCTATTTTCATGAAGGATATTGTGCTATAATTTTCTTTCCTGATATTTAAATGAATTTTTTGATTAGTTAATCTAAATGTTCATCAATTGTATTAATATTTTCCAAGACCCAACTTTTAGTTTCATTGATTTTTTTTTTTGCCCTATACATTTCTCTTCCATTTCATTTCTTCTCTGTATTTCCTTTTCTTAACTTTGGGTTCAGTTTGTTCTTTTTCTAGCTTTTAAGTAGGGAAGCTTAGACCAAAAGTTTAAAGCTGTTTTTCCTAAATGTAAGCATTTAAGGTTATTGATTTCTTTCCAAGCATTGCTTTAGCAACATCTCATAAATTTTGATAAGTTGGGTTTTTATGATCATTCAATTTTCTACTTTCCCTTGTGAGTTCTTCAGTTCTGTCGCTCAGTCATGTCCAACTCTATAATTTATTTAGTAAATATTTACTTTCCAAATATTTGGGGTCTTTCAGCTATCTATGTTAATGATTTCTAGTTTAGTTCCTTTGTGATTAGAGAACAGAAACTACAATTTCAATTCTTGGAGACATTTTAGGGCCAAGTATATGGGGGCTTTCACCTATGGTGGCTCAATGGTAACGAGTCTGCCTGCAATGCAGGAGTCTCGGGCTTGATCTCTGAGTTGGGAAGATCCTCAGGAGAAGGGAATGGCAACCCACTCCAGTATTCTTGCCTGGAGAATCCCATGGACAGAGGAGCCTGGTGGGCTAGTCTATGGCGTCACAGAGTTGGACACGATTGAACCACTAACACTTTCATTCTTAGTTATACCTTTTGACTTTTTAAAAACTGTTTGCTCTAGGTATTACTATATATATGTGTGTGTGTATATACTGTATTGACATCCTGCTTTTTTTTTTCATGGGAAAAGGAGACTTTTACTATTCAAGGCTCTGGCTGGCCTGCGTCCTGGGTGGTCAATTCATTTCCAAAGTCCCAGAATGTATAGGGGATGGACAGGGAGGCCTGGCGTGCTGCAGTCCATGGGGTTGCAAAGAGTCGGACACGATTAAGCGACTGAACTGAGCTGAAGGTAAAGTTCAACTAGTGTTCTGTATTACGAAGGGAGGAGGAGAAATGACAAACTCAGGTCAAAAGCGCTTTCAGTAGAGGGATGTTTTAAGGATGCACACGCCTTAATCCGAAAAGGCTTTTCCATAGGCCCCAACCAGGCATATATTTGCCCAGTAACCCTGGTAACTGCCTTAAAATGGGTAAGCTAAGGCCTGGCAGCAGAGGGAGGCGCCCGCGTGTGTCGGGGCGGGGAGACCCGGTTGGGAAGGCAGTCAGCGCGCCAAGGCCTTAGAGCGCCACGGTGGCAGCGGGCGGCCCGCCCCTTCCTGGACCAGCTCAGGCCGCGGGCCGCCTCCCCTTCCCCGGCTGACCCTCCGGCTTGGGCGGCCAAAGGTGGGAGCCGGTCTCGGGGAGAGAGACTCTTAGGGCCCCAGCCCCGCGGTGCAGCCCCTCGTGCAGCCCCTGTGCGGACCGGTCCGGGTGCGCCCCGCTCAGCGGCGGAGGACGAGTCCAGGCGAGGACTCGGACACAGACCGCGCGTCCCCGGAGCCTCGGATGCCTCCAGCTCCGCCGAGGAGGTGCGATCCCCGCTTTGCAGAGCAGGGGACCCGCGGGGGCTCGGGCTCGAGGCCTCTCTGCACAAGTCCCGGCACTTCCGTCGCGAAGCCCTCGGCCCAGACTCGCACTTCCTCCCGCGGGCGCTCGCCGTCCTGCAGGGGCCTTGCTCTCTGCCACCCGCCCTGGCCGCCCTCTCGCGGATCTCCGAAGCCGTCGGCGGGTGTCCGACTCTGAACTCTCCGCTGTCCAAGGCTGCAGGGAGGGGATTAAGGGGGATGGGGGTGGTGAACCGAGTTAAGGCTCAGGAGGCCCAGTCAGTTGGGGGAGGACCTAGAAAATACTTCATGGAGCAAAATTTAACCCGGGCAGCCCCCCTGAGTTTCTGAGCCGCTGGTTGGTCCCCCATCATCAGGTGTTGTGGGGCTTGGGCGTCAGGACTGGGGAGATTGGCCAGGAGTTATAATAACATATTTTACTGAACTTTGGCCGTGAGCCAGGATTTGTCCTACGCCATTTACACTAACTCATACGTTTATGTCCTCACCAGGGCTACCCTGTGAGATAGTTACGGTTACACCCACTTTGCCCAAGAGGACACTGGCTTAGAAAGTAGAGTTCATATCAGAGCACAGGGTCAGACCAGCCTCTCCCTGAGGCCAGAGCTGCCCCACGTTGGGAGTGAAGATGGAATTCTAGGCGCTGCCTCGGGTCCCTGCACTTGCAGAGACCCCCATTTCCCTCCTCTCAGGCCTCACCCATTGTCTGCTCCAAGTCACCAGGTAATCTCATCCTATCTTTACTCCTGTTCACATCAGTCACTGCAAGACCTCCAGGCCCTTTCTGCTTAAAGTCAGAAATTTTTAACTTTTTTTTTTTTAATTGAGATCAGCAAGAAGGGAAAAAAGAAGCTGGTGACACTAGCCTGCAGAATCAAAGACTTCTCCAAAAGTAAAACAAGCAGAAGTGGCCATTAGTTAAAGTTGTATACAGTAGCAAATAGACCCTCTGTCTGTAAATCCTTAGTAGAGTTGATGCCTTGAAGCGATTGCACACATGGTTACAACTAGTAGGGGACGCAGCAAGTGATAACTATATAAACTTAAAGGAAGGGGAGATAGAGAACGAGGAGGGCTCCCATGACTCCCAGTTCATTTTTTTAAAAGATTTTTTGTATTTGATGTGGACCACTTTTTAAGTCTTTATTGAACTTGTTATATTATTTTTTTTTTTAAGTTTTGGTTTCTTAAACCACAAGGCCTGTGGGATCTTAGCTCCCCCACCAGGGATTGAACCCTCACCTCCCTGTTTTGGAAAGTGAAGTCTTCCCTGCTGGACCTCCAGGGAAGCCCCCCACCCAGTTCATTTTTGATGCTTGGTGCTATGGAAGGTCCTTGATCAGACACTGAATGCTTTTGTTTTTCTGCAGGTGTTCACCCTCCCTCAGAAGGAATCCAGGATGACTACCGCCTGTCTGGGTTCAGACTCCATACAGGGCCTGCCCAGTAACAAGGGATACGGTCTGGAAAGAGAATACGCCAGAAAACCAGACCAGAAACCACTGAAGTTCTATGGAGTGGGTGACCCCACCGCCATGTTCTCCTCCAGCAGCCCCTGCCTGTCCTCTAGAGGAAGCGTCATTAAATGGTTCTGGGATTCAGCTGAGGAGGGCTACAGGACCTACCACATGGATGAATATGATGAGGATAAGAACCCCAGTGTGAGTGATGCCCGCTTCCCCACTGGGACCCAAGGGAGAACTGGGAGAGGGTACCCACCTTGACCGATAAGGCAACACCCAGCTTGCTCTTGTCAGGTTAGCTATGGACTTCTGACTTCCAGTGGGGTTTCCAGTGTTGCTTAGAAAGGTCCCAATATATTACCTGAATCAGAAAATGGCCCACTTATAATTAAGGGAAACTTGGTTTGTGGGGGAGGAATTCAAAAACCATGGAGTGCTCTTATATGGCTTCTGATCCATAGGCCGACTATTCAGCTTTAGAGCTGGGACAGAACTAGGGTTCAGGCTGAAACTTTCAAGTTGTATATTCTTTAGCTAACTACTTAAAGTCTTTGAACCTCAGTTCATCTCTATATTGGGGTAATAGTACCTGCTATATTCTGTGCTGTCACAACTAAATGTTATCAGGTATATAAATTATTATCACAGTGCTTCACATAGAGCATTCAATAAGTGGTAGTTGCTATTATTATTAATGTATTATTATAATAGCACAATTATATATTATAACAATACAATTATTATAAATTATTATAATTTTAATTATTGTAATAAATAAATATAATAATATATTAAATAATATTAATAAGAATAAATTATAATTATTGTTTTTATAGTAATTATAATATATGGTTTTATAATATGGTTTTATTATATATATTATATATATTTTATTTTAAAATATATTTTTAAATGTATATATTTATAATATATATTTTTAATATATATTAAATATATTTATATTTAATATATATATCTAATATAAATATATTTATTATATATATAATATATATAAATATATATTTAAAATATATTTTATTATATATAATATGGTTTTATTATTATTATAAATTATTACTAGTGATTATTAGTACTAGTTATTATAAATTATTACTAGTAATACCTTCAGAGGGCAGAGAGCTGTCACAAATAACCCTTTAATAATCTTTATTAACTGAGCATGTACCAGGTGCTGGCACTGTTCTACATGCCAGGATTATAGCCATGAACAAAAATAAAGTTTGCCCTCATGGAGTTTATAAGTCTAATATGGGAGACGGGCAGTGAACAGACATAAATATATGAAATCTGTTGTGATTAGTGTTGTAGGGAAAAATAAAGCAGGGTAATAGGATAGAGACTGGTGGGGTGGGCTGGGGATGTTGCTATTTTAGGTGAGGTGGTCACAGGCCACTTTAATATGGTGACATTGTGGCAGAGACCTGGAAAAAGTAAGAGATAGTTTTGGTTATCTCTTGGTGTGTAACAAAGTGTTTCAGGTCTTAGCAGTTTAAAAGAAACAGTTCACAGTTTCTGGAATTCAGGAATCAGGGTGGTGCTTCAGGCTGAAGATCTTCTGGAAAGTTGCAGTGAAGCTGGGGCTGTGGTCTCATGTGTAGGCTTGGTGGGGCAGGGAAATCATCCATTTCCAGGCTCACTCACATGATTACAGAGTAGGCAGGAGGGTGATCCCTTTCCAAGCTCACTCACATGGTTATTGGCAGGCCTCGGTTCCTTCCCACATGGCCTTCTCCATCCGGCTGGCTTCCCCTGGGGCAGGCGATCTAAGAGAGGAAGAGAGAATGAGAGATCAGGAGTGCCCAAGATGAGAGCCACAGACTCTTTGTAACCTAGTCTTGGAAGTGACATCCCATCACTTCTGCATGTCCTGTTCATTAGAAGCAGGTCACTAGGTCTACCCACGCTCAAGGAGAAGGGATTATGCAAGACCCTGCACACCAGGAGGTAAAGGGGTCACTGAGGGCCATCTTGGAGGTTGCCTATCACAGGGAGTGAGCTTTGTAGGTATCTGGGGGAAATGCATTCCAGGCAGAGGGAACAGCCAGTACAAAATCCCCAGAGCAGTTCAAGGGACAGCAGAGCAGCTTACTGGCTGGAGGCTGGCGTGAGGTCAGAAAGGAAATGGGGGCAGGGATGATACTAGATCTGTAGGGTCTCATGGGACATGGTGAGGCTTCTGATTTTAGACTAAATGGGATGGAAAGGGTCCAAAGGAAGAGCAATAGAATCTGATTTTTCTTTTAAAAAAGACTCAGACTCAGACTGCTGTATGGAGATTCAACTTGGGGAGAATGGGGATGAGGGAATGATCAGGAAAAGGAGGAGGGAAGGAAGCTATTGCAATAATGTAGACAAGAGAGACTGTTGGCTTAGCAGTGGAGGAGAACTGCTTGGACTGTGCCTGTATCTGCAGGTATAAGTGACAGGATTCGGCGACGGATTGGTGGTAGGGAAGATCCTATAGGTTTGCTCCCCAGGGTGTGAAGGAACACTGCCTTTTATTTGTCATAACCTGAGCCCATTGAAGCTCTAGTTTTTCACCCTCCCTCCTTCCCCATCCCCTCTAATAACTTAGGGGTCAGGAATTAGCTGTGCATGAGTCTTTTCGGGGACTCTATAAGGGGCAACTTGAGCTGTGCCTGCCCTCCTCCTTGTCCTTTGAAAAGAATGCCTTATGGGTTTGGAATCTGGATGCTGTGTAATGTTGCATAGGTCCCCACCCCAGGGAGAATTTCCACCAGCCCAGGGCCTCTTCTTGTTGTATACTCACCCTTCTTCCTGTTCCTGCCAGAGCTCCAGTTTACTGTGTGCACATTCTGTCATCCTGTGAACTGAGCCTCTTGAGAGATTCAGTGTGTGTCTTGGGCATGTGGTGTCTTCAGGGACCTTCCCATCTTGTAGGGGAGACAAAGCCTGTACATCAGTCTTTGTGACCTGGGATGGAAACTGACCAGTGCTCTCAAGGGGAACAGCTAAAGCACTTTGGGGTCCCGAAGAAGAAAAGATCCCCTGCAGGTGGGATTTTAAGGAGGGCTTCCTGGAGGAGAAGGCATTTGCACAGAGCTTTAGAAATGGGGAGATGCGATCAGGGAACCCTGTGGAGGGCAGCGCTTGAGCGAAGACCGGGTGAGGTAGTGGGAAGGTCGAGATTGCAGAGCTCCACTTCGCTGCCTTGTCTGCTGCTGGAGCCTTCTGCTGGCACCCTCTGCTGTGCTTACGTGGCTCTGTACCTCTCACCTCCAGGGCATCATTAACTTGGGCACCAGTGAGAACAAACTCTGCTTTGACCTGCTGTCCAGACGGGTAAGTCCCAGTGCACCTCTGAGTGGCATCCCCAGCTCCGAGGGGCTGTCTTCTCTGGGGTTCCCTGGAATACTCTCCCCAGAGAGCTGGCTGCTTGCCTCAGTTGCCCGGGCCTTGGAGTCAGGAGACCCAGCTCTGCCTTGGGGACCACTTTCTCTGCCATCTGGGGCGAGTTACTTCCTGACTCTGATTCTGCTGCTTCTCCTCTTCTGGCTCTTTCCCGCCTCAGCCCCTCCTGCTGGCTGGGCCCCTGCTCCCAGGAGGAGACACTCAGTGATGTGTGGTCAGTATTTAACAACTGACCCCGGGGCAGGAGAAGTCCTGATCTGTAGCATTTGTGGAGTCCCATAGTGTACATACCCCCACTGTGGCTGATTCAAGGTCGTGCTGTGCTATCACTGCATGCAGAGCTGGGAAGAGAGGGGCACGGCACCATCTTGTGGTGGTCCCACCATGCAGACACCTGGATCCAGAGCGCAGATGAGAGCGAAATGGAATAATGCCAACCTAAGCAGTGTTGTTTGAGTACCTTTTCCCTTTGTTTTTACTATGATTTGATTTACTATGATTTTTACTTATGTTTTTACTTTTGTTTTTACTATGATTGACTTACATAATTTCTATATAGTTTATATAATTTCATTTTTTAAATGACTGGTTTTTAGCACATTTTGAAAAATTTCTGAAAATGTAGTATCAGATTATTTTATTTATTTAAGTTGAAGTGTAATTGCTGTACAGTATTATTTAAGTTACAGGTGTATAACAGTGATGCAAAATTTTTTTAAGATTTTTTAATTAAAATTTTTTTTTAATTTTTAAATTTTTTTAATTAAAAAAAATTTTTTTTTAAGATTATGCTCCATTTATAGCTACTATAAAATATTGACTATATTCCCCATATTGTACAGTATATCCTTGTAGCATATTTTATACCTAGTAGTTTGGACCTCTTAATCCCCTACCCTTATGTTGTCCCTCCTTCCCCCCCCCCGCCCACTCACGTATAGAGAGAATAATCAGATTTCTTGAGCTAGTGTGAGCCATCTCTAGCAAACCACTGGAACTACTTATCTCTCAAGGCCTGGGAGTCAGAGTCTGGGGCTGTGGAGAGAGTGATACTTAACCCAAAGGAACATGATTCCAAAGGGGAACATCTGAGCCATGATAGGAAAGGGGTATAGGGAGTGGACTTCAAAAGCCTGTTCTACCCAAAGATATCTTCCCGCTCTAAGGCCCCTCAGCGCCATCCAGTAAATGTGAGCCACATATACCATTAAAATTTTTCTATTAAACAAGTACAAAGAAACTAGTAACATTCATTTTCATCATGTATTTTATGCAGTCCAATATATCTAAAATATGGCCATTTCAACATGGAATCAATATAAAAATTGTTAATGAGATATTTTACATGTTGCTGCTGTTGTTGTTTAATTGCTAAGTTGTGTCTGACTCTTTTGCGACCCCATGGACTGTAGCCCACAAGGCTCCTCCGTCCATGGGATTTCCCAGGCAAAAATACTGGAGTGGGTTGCCATTTCCTACTCCGGGGGATCTTCCCGATCCACGGTTCAAACTTGAGCATTGGCAGGCAGGTCCTTTACCGTGGAGCCACCTGGGTAGCCCCATAGTTTACATACTTATTTCATATAAGTCTTCAGAATCCAGTGTCTCACTTCAGGAGAGTCACACGTGAGGACCTGGGAGCCACAGTGGCCAGCGGCCTCTGTATTGGACAGCGTGGCTCGCAGGATAGAGGGAGAAAGGGAGGAGGGTGGAGTTATGGACACGTGGCTGATTCCCTTTGTTCCTTTTTGTTCCACCACCCACGGCTCCTGCCTTTCCTTGACTTTGTGTGTGTGATGCCCTGGGAGTCACTAACCCAGCACCTGGGCAGTGGAGGTGGTCTGCCGCATTTTCCAAAGTGTGAGGTTGAGCTGAGGCTGCAGGAGAACAGTGGCCTGAGTCCCTCCAGGACTTAGAACCAAGACCGAGGTAGGGCACCCAATTCTGGGGCCTCTTCTGTCACCCTTCGGAGGAATGGAAGATCGAGGTCTCCTCTACCGCCTTGGCAAATCCACCCTCTGGTTTTGTTAGGTGGCGTATTGTATACAGAGCCCTGGACTAGGGGTCAGAAATTCCGTTTCATCTCAGCTCTGCCACTTGCCTAGCCACCTGACTTTTTTTGGCCACACTGCATGGCTTGCAGGATCTTAGTTTTCCAATCGGGTTGAATTTTGTGCCTGCTGCAGTAAAAGCCAGGAGTCCTAACCACTGGACTGCCAGGGAATTCCCACACCTGACATTTTTAAGCCTCAGTTTCCTCATCTGCAAAATGGGCATGAGAATGCTGTCCCTGGGCTGCCCCCATCCCGGCTCTTCTGATGAGCAGCCCTTGGATTGAGAGGCCCCGGTGCTTTGTGGATGTGGGTGCCCAGGAGCATGTGCAGCTCTCAGCCCTGCTCTCCCCTCTGTGTCCCCAGCTGAGTCAGAGCGACATGCTGCAGGTGGAGCCATCCCTGTTGCAGTACCCCGACTGGAGGGGACATCCATTGTAAGTAGGACCTGTGGGCCAGTGGTTCTCACTTCCAGGGCGGTTTTGCTTCCCAGGAGACATGTGGCAACATCTGGAAACATTTTTGGTGGTTGTAACTTGGAGGAGGTGCTACTGGCTTTTAATGGGTAGAGGTCAGAGATGCTGCTAGACCTCCTACAATGCCCGGGATGACCCCCACGGCAAGGAATGATCTGGCCCCAAACATCAACAGTGTTGGGTTGAGAAAGCCTGCCCTGGGCTGAGGCTTGGTCCTGGAGAGCTGGCGGTCATAGGGTCTCGTGGAGCTTCTGCAGAGAGCTGGTGCCTCCTGCCTGTCCCACCCCTCTCAGAGGCCCCCAGGCTTGGTCTCTCTGAGTCTGAGGCATGGGGAGGGCCTTCAGGCCAGGAGTCTTTGTTCCCAGTTTCTCAGTAGCTTTAGAGGAGCTAGAATCAGCTTGGGAGGAGCTGGCTGGGGCCTTCTCCTGCTGGTAAGATGGGAGATGATAAATGAAACTAATAAGCCTTTATATTTGTTGAGCATTTACTTGGGCCCAGATGCTGTCCTAAGGATTTAGTGCTGGAGCAGGACTTGATTCCAAGGGTAATTCCAAGGCACCCACTCTTGTAATAACAAGGATGGTGGCCCTAGAGTCAGACCACTGGGCTTGAGTGTGGACTCTGCCACTAATCAGCACATGACCTAATTCCTTCAAGCCTCAGTTTCTTTGTCTGTAAAATGGGGATAATAATAGTAGTTATAGGAGTTTTAGGAAGATTAAGGGAAATTCTCTAACATCTGCATAAGGTAAATGCTTGTAAATGTTAGCAATAACTATGACAATAGTTATTGTTATAATAATTATGTTGTTATATATTATATATTTTATTAAGATAATGTGTTATTATTACTATTATTATTATTATTAGCTAGATCTACATAGAGAGTGTTACTTGTGATATCCCTGCAGTCTGCTGACTAGGTAGTTTGGGTGTCCTGGAGCTACTGGAATGAAAGTTTCGATGCATGTGGATAGTGTTGGGGCCGAGGAGGGAGGTGGGTGCCAAGGAGTGGAGACAGATACTGATTGTATTCCCCTCATGGGAAGCAGAGAAGGGTGATGGCAGCTGCCTGAAGATGCACCAGAGGAGCTTTGGGATGGACGGGGGCTTCGAGCCCCACTGACAGTCACTGCCGTCTGTCTGATTTCCAGCCTCCGGGAGGAAGTGGCCAGGTTCCTGTCTTTCTACTGCAGAAGCCCCGCACCCCTTAAACCGGAGAATGTGAGTTACTCCCCTCCTCTGCTCTTTCCTTCTTTCTGCTCCCTCCCCAACTTCTGGCCAGGGCTCAGGTGGGGTCACTTAGTTTTGATATGGAAATTAGGAAGACCCCCCTCCCTTCTTTCCCCTCACCCTAGATATTTAGAGTTTGGGTATAATTTCTTCAGGACTTCCCAGGTGGCTCAGTGGTCATGAACCCGCCTGCCAGGCAGGAGACGCTTCCAGATCCCTGGGTCAGGAAGATCCCCTGGAGGAGGGCATGGCAACCCACTCCAGTATTCTTGCCTGGAGAACCCCATGGACAGAGGAGCTTGGCGGGCTGCAGTCCATGGAGTCACAAAAAAGCCAGACGTGACTTAGCGACTAAACAGCAGCAACCGGGTAATTTCTGCCCTGCTCTGTTCTGTGGCCCCTCTTTGCCTCCACACCTTCGGGCCGGACTCTCTGAGTGACCAGCTCCCTCTGGCTTGCTCAGTGGATCTGGAACAGGATCCTCATGAGTGAGCCACACAGATGGACTTGGCTGTTAGTCAGGAGGGGCCTGCGGGAACCCCCGTGGCTTTGCTGTGACAGTGCCCAGGAGGGCCCCCCCGAGTTGCCCTGCCTCTGTGCCCTCCGGGATGCAGGCTGCAGGCCCGTGCTCCCTCCCGCAAAGATTCATCTTGGTCCTGTGGACGTGTCGCCCTCAGGTGGTTGTTCTGAACGGCTGTGCCTCTCTCTTCTCTGCTCTGGCCACGGTGCTGTGTGAGGTGGGGGGTGAGTACACCTTGGCCCTGGGCATGCATTCCCCCCCTCCCCGATGCCCCCCACCGTGACCCCGGCTGCTGGGCCTGAAGGGCTGCATCAGATGCTTTTACCCTAATAGACTGTTAGACCACAGGGGGCTAAATTAAGTGGCCTGACAAGACAGCGGGGGTTGGCAGTTCCAGGGGAAATCAAGGGGATGTCAGGCTTCTGGGCTCTGCCTCTGTGATGACCTTGGCTTTTCCTCATGCTCACTGATGGCAGTCACAGCCTCACGTCACAGCATGTCCTGAAGCAGGAGGAGAGGGAGGTGGCTGTGCTTTGCCTGTCTCTTTTTTGAGGGGAGGGAGGAAATGGTGCTGCCCTTGCCCAGGAGAGTCCCTTTCATCTTTCTGGCCAGAAGGGACTCAAACCCATTCCCAAAGCAGTCCCGGGTGAAGGGTAGGGGAACCCTAGTTAGTTTAAGCTGAACTTGCTTCATCCCCAGGGGCTGGGGGAAGGTCCACTTTCCTTGGATTTCTTGCTGGTCATAGCTGAAAAATCTGTGTGCTCTCTTAGGAATGGATGTCGACTGGCTAGCCAGCAGTGCCTGCTGCAAGGGCCACGGTCATATCAAGGACGTGTTGTCCGTGGTCATGGTCAGGGTTGTTGGCCGCCAGGAACAGAGGCCCGCTCACACTAGCTTAACTTCTAAACTCCTATTAGTAACATTTATTGACCACATACTATGTTTCAGGCACTGGTCTAAGGCTAGGCACAGTCTGTCACTTAATCCCCACTATAACTTCAATGAGATAGGTTCTGGGCTTATTCCCATTTAACAGATGAGGAGATTAAGGCCCAGGGGGTGAGATAGGTTCTGGGCTTTTATTCCCATTTAACAGATGAGAAGATTAAGGCCCAAGGGGTTGAGTTACTTGTCAGAATCACACAGACAGATGTAATATTTTGAACCTAAAAGGACAATTCATCGCAAGGATGTAACAGGCAATTTCCTACCCATTCGAGAACAATCAAGAGTAGGAGAAGCACACACTCTGTCTGTCCCTGAT
Source organism: Okapia johnstoni (assembly GCA_024291935.2). NCBI lineage: Eukaryota > Metazoa > Chordata > Mammalia > Artiodactyla > Giraffidae > Okapia > Okapia johnstoni. Next base: position 6,579,972 of record CM044325.1, on the reverse strand, counting down.
GTGTGCGGTCCCCCTCCCGCCTCTTCTGCTGGACTGTCCTCAGCTCTGTAGAGCCCCGGTTGCTGGCCCAGCTCTGACTCCATGACCTCTGCATTCAAGTGCTCATTCTCATCTCACAAGGGTCTTTGCTTCTTGGAGCAAAGTCTTGAGACAGAGAGAACATGATGGGTGTCTGGCCACCCGGTACATTTGCTCTGGGGATCATTTGTCTACCTCTGGTCCAATCCCTGTGGTCAGCAGAGGGGACATGTAGGACAAAGGTCACTCCTTCCAGAGCTGGCAGTTGTAGGAGGGGGGTTGTGCTGAAGGGAAGGCCGAGGAGCTCAGCCTGACCGATGTGACCACTGCAGAACTGGGACACTGCCTTCACCTCTGCATTAGAGCAGACCTTGGATATCATCTCATTAAGCCCCGTCCACAGCGAGAGTCTTCTGTGTGACACCCCCTCCCACCCTAGTGGTCTCAGCCTTTGGTTTCAGTGCCCCCAGGGGTGGAGCATTCACTCCTCCAGAAGCAGCACATTCTGTCTCTGGGCAGTTCTAGCCATTGTCAAGTTTTTCCATTTGTCAAACCCAGATCATCACCTTGCAGCTTCGACTCCTGGTTCCAAGTCTGTCCTCTGAGTGACCTAGCATGTCCTGTGCTTCTGAGGGACCTAAGCTTCAGTTTGCTCATCAGTAAAATTAAGATAATAACAGTACTTACTCCGCAGAGTGGCTGTAATGATCAAATGAGGTTATATTTAGCACAGATCCCCACACATAGTAAGTACTCAATAAATGTTAGCTACTAATTATTGGAAAAGGGACTGACCTCAGTGGACCCAAGCTTTAGAAAGAGTTTTTGGAGCTGAGAGAGAGGAAGCATATTCCCCAAGGAGACTGAAGGATTGGAGAGGCGTAGGGGTCAGTGGATGGGGGCTCTGGGCGTCCTGGCCAGAGGGTGACAGGCCCTGACTCACTCCTGCCCCCAGAGGCTTTCCTGATCCCTGCCCCTTACTACGGAGCCATCACGCAGCATGTGTATCTCTATGGCAACGTCCGACTGGTCTGTGTCTATCTGGACAGTGAGGTAAGAGTTCCTGGGACCCCTGGTGGGCCTGGACCTTCCTGTAGGCCAGGATATTCCTGCTTCTGAATTTGACAGTGGTCATGAGAGGAAGTCCATGCTGCGGGCTCTGGGGTTATGGCCAGAAGGAGAATGGGGTCTCCCATTAGCCATGGCTGCCTTTGCCTGGGTGCCCTGGGGACATCTGATCTTCCAGCTCTGAGATCCCTGGGGTCCATGTAGAAGCTAAGGGCATCCCAGGGAGACCACACAGAAATGGTGGGGTGAGAACAGGACAGAGCAGATCTCCACATGGAAGCCCAGGGACCCCAATCAGAGGACCTCAGGGGGCTCTTCTCCGAACGTAAGAGCTGTGAGGCTGTCCCTGGTGTGATGTGTGGGTAGCAGTGAGAAGGGAGTGACCCCACACACCCTATATTTTCTGAGATTGTCCTAAGAGGAAACTGGAGATGACAGGGGGAGGGTGAGACCCCAGAGTTCAGGTCTGGAGCCACGTGACTGAATCTGGCTGGTGGCTTTTGTGGATCTTTTTCAGGTCACTGGGCTGGAAACTCGCCCCTTCCAGCTCACAGTGGAGAAGCTGGAGATGGCCCTGCAAGGAGCTAATTCTGAGGTCTGGGGATCAAATTAGACCCAAGGCTGGAAGTGGGTGGGTCTGAGCAGGGCAGGGACCCCCTGCTTGTGGACTGATCTCCTAGGGCGAAGGGTTGGAACTCTATGTTGGGGATGGGGATAGGGTGGTAGCATGGAACCATTCTAGGGGTCAAGAAGGAGCCTGCCTGTAGAGGTCTTCCCACTAGAGAAAAACCCCGAGCCTCTCGGTGTACAAAGAATCAACCAGGGAGCTTGATTAAAAACACTTCCCCCACTTGGCCTGATTTTGATTCAGTGGGTCAAGCGTGGAGCTTACAAGTCTGTGGTTCAGTGACCTCTCTGGTGATTTGAATAGGTGGCCCCCTCGCTCTGAGGGGGTCTGAGGCCTCCTGAAGAACAGCAGAGACTGGCAGCCCTCCAGTGGTTCCTGCCGGTCCGCTTTTCAGAAATCTGTCAAATCTATTTTTGTTTTTAACCTTGGTCATAAAAGTCATACATGACCACGGTGGGAATTTGAAAAACACAACCCCCCACCCATATTTCTACCAGCAAAGGCAACCTCTGTTGGTGTTTGGACGTATTTCCCTCTGAGCTTTGGTCTCTGCATTTGCTTTCTTTTATAGCTTATACGATGCTGCAGATATAATTGGCCCTTCTTCATCTCATGTGGGGTGGTGGACACATTTCCCCGGCATCCTGCCAAGTGCCTGGCCTGTCCGGTGGGACTCTGTGGCCTTGGGGAGGAGCTGAGGGTCTCCTGCTCTGCTGCTGTTTCAGGGTGTGAAGGTCAAAGGCCTCATCCTCATCAACCCCCAGAATCCTCTGGGCGACATCTACTCTCCAGGGGAGCTGCAGGAATACCTGGAGTTTGCCAAGAGGTGAGGCGCCCCACACTCACCCCAAAAGCCTGTGACAGGTTAGGGTTCTGATGTCAGCCTTGGCGTAGTGCCTGCTGCCCTCTTGACCCCTCTTGACCCCACTGTAGGTTTCTACCTGCTTCTACCCTTCCTGGCAGGAGAGTCGGGGGTGGGAGCGGGGAGCAGTTCTCTGGTGGGATGCGAGTTCTCTCTTTTTTGTAACAACAACTGTCACTTATTGCCCGCTCTAGGGACCAGGCCCCTGCTAACCCTTGGATTACAAGCTCCCGCTCCTGTGATCCTCTCAGCAATGCTATTAGGTGCAGATATTGTCTTTATCCTAGTTGATTGAGCTTCAGAGTGAGGGGCAGAGGCAGCTGTGAATCTGGGTCTGTCTGTACTTAACTAGGTGTGAGTGTTAGTCACTCAGTCGTTTCTGACTCTTTGCAATCCCATGGACTGTATCCCCCCAGGCTCCTCTGTCCTTGGGATTCTCCAGGCAAGAATACTGGAGTGGGTTGCCATTTCCTTCCCCAGGCCATCTTCCCAACCCGGGAATCGAACCTGGGTCTCCTGCATTGCAGGCAGGTTCTTTACCGTCTGAGACACTTAACTGTCTCAACACCTAGCTGTGTCCCTCTGTACAGGTGCCCGAGGGCCCTGCCTTCCCCCACACTGCTTCAAAAGCCCCAGTGTCATCTCTGTTTCGAAAAAAAAAAAAAAAATAGACCAAAGAAGGATATTCTTGGAAAAAACAAGTTTGGTAACCCTGGGCTAGACTGTGGTCCTTGTGGATTTCTGACTCACTGCCATCCCACCCTGGGGGGGGCATTTGGCCAACAAACCAAGCGCTCTCCTCCCCCACCCCGTCCCGCACCTGCCCTCCAGGCATGAGCTGCACGTGCTGCTGGACGAGGTCTACATGCTGTCCGTGTTTGAGGAGTCCGTTGGGTACCGCAGTGTCCTGAGCCTGGAAAGGTGAGCTGACTCTCTCGGCCCTGCCCCCGCCCCACCCAGAGCAGTTCCTCTTCCTTCCTGCTAATCCTGCTGTCCTCAGATCCCCCAGCGAGAAGAAGGGGGGCTGGACCAGTCAGTGGTTTTCAAACTGTTCTGTGGGGTTTCTGAAAGCTCCAAGGAGGGGTCTTAGGATTCCTTGAGGGAGGGCTGGGAGGGTGGGAAATGGGCCTCTCTGCTGTTTCCTTCATCTCCAGAGGGGCTCCCTTTTCATTCATTCATTCAGCAAATACTTCTGGGGCCTCCTGTGTGTGCCAAGCTCTGCCAGCTCTCGGCGCTTTCTCTGTTAGATGCAGTTTGAGTCAAGTTAGATTTATTCTTGAGTCAGGCATGTGTAGCCAAAGCACCTGTGGGAACACTTGGAGCAGATCATCTGTCAAGCCTGCACATCTGGCATTCGGGGATTCTGATGGTTCCATGTTTGTTTAGACCTTTCAGCCCTGCTGAGTCCTTTTGTGTCTGGGAGAGGGACCCCTTCCAGGGCCCGAGACTGGACTTGTGCCTAGCACTCGGGAGTGACTTATCCGAGGAGACATGCATGCTGGCAAAGCAAGAAACTTAATTGAGAAGGGGCGCCTGGGAGGAGAGCAGCAGGGGAAAGGGACCCAGGAGAACCGCTCTGCCACGTGGCTCAGTGTCTCGGGTTTTATGGTGATGGTGTTAGCTTTCCGGATTCTCTCTGGCCAGTCATCTTGCTTGTGCCCATTTTTGGTTCAATTCAAGTTCCTCCCTGGCAGCACAAGCATCTCTCAATCAAGATGATCTCCAGCATGAGGGTTTCTGGGAGGTTGGAAGGACAAATTATGGGCTGGTGTTTCCACCCTCCTTTCTGCTGCTCCCAGATTCTTCTGGCAGGCAGTTCAGTTCCATGTTCTTCATCAGCATCTCTCTCTTGTTGTGAGATAACTCACACGAGTGGCTATTATCCTGCCTGGCTATGGTGGTTTCAGTCAATGGTCCCTTAACACTTTCCTTGGCTCTGTTCAGCCAGTCTTCACAAGGCTCTGCCAAGTGGACAGCACGTGGGATTAGGAGAGTGAGACTCGGAGAGACAGGGACTTGCCACCTACTGCGGGCCAGACACTGTGCTGTCCTGGAGATATGTCAGCGAACAAGAAAGACATAGGCCCTTCTTTTGTAGATCTTATATTTCTACAAGCTTTAGCAACTAGATACACAGCTAATCATTTGATGATTAAAAAGGAGGTGTCTGCGGAGACAGCAGAGGATCGGCTTGGGGTACCCAGTTGGCCTGGTCTACTGGGAGGTGGTCAGATGAGGTCTGTTTGAGGAAGTGATGCTTGAACTATGCTCTGCATCAGAGGTTGGCAATATTTTTGGATCAGATGGCAAATATTTTAAGCTTTACAGGTCATACGGTTGTTCACTCAGTTCTGGCACTATAGCATAAAAACAGTCCTGGACAGTGTGTTTGTGAAAGAGTGTGGCTGTTCCCCCATAAAGCTTCATTTCCAAGAACAGATAGGCTGGATTTGGCCTGTGGGTTGCAGTTGGCTGACCACTGCTGTAAGGGATGTGGAGGAATTAGCGATTCAGGAGATGAAACCAGGTTCATCCATCCATCTCCTCATTTGATCAACCAATCCTGTGAGCTCCCGCGGGTCTGTGTTGCCTCTGTTCCCACGCTGTGCTCTCCGCAGGCTGCCTGACCCCCAGAGGACCCACGTGATGTGGGCCACCAGCAAGGTGGGTTCCTGGCTGGCCTCGGGGGTGTCAGGGAGGCGGGAGGGCAGAGAGGTGGGTGGAGCCGGCTTCCTCCGGGAGGGCTGGCTACCACCCACGGTGCCTTTCTCCTGCAGGACTTTGGGATGTCTGGGCTCCGCTTCGGCACGCTGTACACGGAAAACCGGGACGTGGCCACAGCGGTGGCCTCCCTGTGCCGCTATCATGGCCTCAGTGGCCTGGTCCAGTATCAGATGGCACAGCTGCTCCGGGACCGTGGTGACTGCCTGGGCTTGGCCCCTTGAGATTGCGGGAGGGACTGGCCAGGGGCTGTGGATACTTCTCCCACGAGACGAATTTAGGGTGGTGTTTGAGAGTGCTGGCTCTGAGCCCAGACAGGGTTCATATCCCACTCTGTCACTTCCTGGCTATGTGGCCTATTCCTTGACCTCCCAGAGCCTCAATTTCTCATCTGCAAAACAGGGGTCATCATGGTATCTGTCTTGTAGGGATGGTGAAATTTGTCATTCAATTAGAATGGCACCTGGCATATAGCAGGCACTTAATCAATGTGAACTCATTATTCTTAGCTGTGGGCACTGGGAAAAGAGCAAACACGATCATGGGAAAATTGTTATAATGGAAGTATCTCTCTCTATGCAGATCGGCTGTGTTCCTGGGTTCAGACAGTGAGTTTAGATAGAAAGGTTACCTGTAACCGCCACCATTCATTGAGCTCTGCAAGATACTCTCAATGCATCATCTCATTCGCCCCTCCCCAGAATCCTGGGAAGCAGGTGTTCCTGTAATTTCCCCATTGTTTTATAGATGAGTAAAATGAGGACCAGGTACTGAACACCTGCTATAGTAGCTAAATTTAAAAAGATAGTGATAGTATCAAGTATTGGTGAGGATGCAGAGCAACTGGAACTCGCACATGCTGCTGGTGGGAATGTAAGATAGAACAGTCACCTTGGGAAATAACTGGGCAGTTCTTTATAAAGTTCGACACACACTTACCAAATGGCCCAGCAACCCTACTCCTAGACCCTTGCCCCTGAGTGTGTGCTCAGTCGCTCAGTCATGTCCAACTCTTTGTGACCCCATGGACTGTAGCCGGCCAGGCTCCTCTGTTCATGGGGTTCTCCAGGCAAGAGTAATGGAGTGTGTTGCCATGCCCTCCTCCAGGGGATCTTCCCGGCCCAGAGAGATTGTTGCCCTCATGCTCACACAAAAACCTCTTCATGAATGTTAATAGCTGATTTATTCATAATCGCCCCAAACTGGAAACAACCCCAACGTCCCTCCACAGATGAATGGAGAGACAAACTGTGGTTCACCCACACGGTGGAATACGACACTGCTATAAAGTCCATGACAACCCATCACAAGGGCATTGTGCTGAGTGAAAGAAACCGGTCTCGAAAGATTACATCACTGTGTGATTTCACTTATGTAATGTTCTGGAAAAGGCAAAAACTACAGTGATGGAGAACAGACCAGCAGTTATAGGGAAGGGGGTGATGTGACTTTAAACACCAGGAGGGTGTTCTTTGGGGTAAGAGAACTGGTCAGTATCCTGCCTGTGTGTGTGGAGGGGGTGGTTGGTTTATACAAATATACGTATATGTTACAATTCATCGAACTGGACACCAAAAACAAAGGTCAGTTAAAAAATGGGGCGGATCAGGGAGGTGAAGTTGTCCGAGGCCCTGTCCCTCGTCAGTGGCCACACTGAGATCTGAGCCTTGGCCTGGGTGACTCGGAAGTGTCACTCTGTGAGGGGTGCACCTCTGGTGAGGGTCTGGGTCCTGAGGGACTTTGTGCCTGGGGGCTCCTGAATGGCATGCAGGCCCTGGAGCTTTCAGGGTCCAGTACCTGGATTTAAGGTGCTTTTCACTGACTATTCCCATCACCTCCAATCAGCCAGTGGCGGGGGCTCACCCAGTCTGGGCAGCTCAGGGCTTTTTTCCCTTCAGTGTTCCGGCTCTTAGGACTCAGTGGAGGTTTGATGGCAGATTGATATTCTGGCTTCTCTTTCACCCACGCAGACTGGATAAGCCAAGTGTATCTGCCAGAAAACCACGCCCGGCTCAAGGCTGCCCACACCTATGTCTCGGAAGACCTCCGGGCCCTGGGTATCCCCTTCGTGAGCCGTGGGGCCGGCTTCTTCATCTGGGTCGACTTGAGGAAGGTGATGCAGGTGGAAATGCAGGTGGTGGGGGGGTGGTGGTGGTGGTGAGGAAGCTCCCTCCCGCAGGCGAGCATCCCGAGCTCCTCTCACCCCTCCCAGTACCTGCCCGAGGCCACCTTTGAGGAGGAGGTGCTGCTCTGGCGTCGGTTTTTGGAGAACAAGGTGCTGCTGTCCTTTGGCAAAGCCTTCGAGTGCAAAGAGCCCGGCTGGTTCCGCTTGGTCTTCTCGGACAAGACCCACCGGCTTCGCCTGGGTGAGCGGTCTCGCCTCCTGACTGCGTCCTTCAGCCTGCCCTCCCACTTCTGGCCCCGCCTGGGGCCCCGGCAGCCTGAGCTGGTTGGTCCCCACCCGCCCAGCATCCGTGCTGACCCTCACTTCCCCCTTCCCACATCCCAGGGATGCAGAGGGTCCGACAGGTGCTAGAGGGCAAACCCCAGCTGGCAGAAGACGCCCCTTCCCACCAGATCCAGGAGCCACGAGGCCCCCACAGGTGAGCTGGTCACTGCCTCATGGCCACAGGGCCCCGAAGCCACTGTGAAGACTGATGCTGGACAAGCCGTTGGCCAGGCAGATACCCTTCTCGGCCTTGCCCTTGAAGAAGGAACCTTGCTCCTGCTGTCTCGGAGGCAGCAAGATGCGGTTTAAGTTGTGGTCCCCCTGCCCCCGTCTCCTGCTATTAAAACAGGGAAAAACTAGAAGCCTCTGCTGTGAGTCATATACGGAACAGCGGAGGAGTCGTGACTGCTCCTCACGCGGCCCTCAGCACCCCCAGGACGTGAAAATAAACAACCTGTACTTCCTTTTGATGGTGCCTTCAGTCTTTGGTCTTTATTGCCAGGGAAACAAATCAAAGTAACACATGTAAGAGAGAGCACGCCTCCAAGAGAGAAAAGAGTGATAATTTCCCAAAGTACAAGGAGAAAGGAATTACATTCTGTATGTTCGGGTTATTCTCCCTGAACGTAGGCTGTGGGGGCCTACAGCACACCTGGGACCTGCGATGCGGGACCAGCCTCCGCTTGGGATGAAGTGAACAGGCCCCTGGTGGGAGCCGGGCGGGGCATCTCTGTCTCCAGGGTGCTGTCTTCCCGGCCAGGAGCTGCCTTTAGTCTTGATCCTGTGCCAGAGTGACCTAGCCATGACTGCGGGGAGATCAGAGGCTCTGAACTGCTCTGGGGACAAGCTGTCCCAGGCTGGCCTTTCCACCCTAAGCATGAAAGGGCCACCTACCCCATCCCCAGGGATTCTTTCATTCAGAGCCCAAAGGAGCTTTCTGAACTGGCCTTAAAGCTGTGCGCTTGAGGCCCCTTCTCTGGTGCTGGCACTCCTGTTTTGAAAAGCTGTCTCTTTCCTCGTTCCTCTGTCAAGAGCATGTTGGTGAAATCAGCGTTTACTTTCTATAAACCATGCTCTGTGGGTTAGGATTTGTTTTCCCTTTTCTTGCATTGATTCATCCCTCTGCCGTCTTTTCATGAATGCCTTGTATGCCTGGGACACCATGTGGGTTAATTTACATGTGGCATTCCTAACTCTAACCACACTGGGAAGCTGGCATTATCATCCCCCATTTTAGAGATGAGGAAAGTGAAGTCGCTCAGTCATGTCTGACTCTTTGCAATCCCATGGACGGTAGCCTGCAAGGCTCCTCTGTCCATGGGATTTTCCCAGGCAAGAACACTGGAGTGGGTTGGCATTCCCTTCTCCAGGGGATCTTCCTGACCCAGGGATCGAAGCCAGGTGTCCTGCATTGCAGGCAGACTCTTTACCATCTGAGCCCCCAGGGAAGCCCTAGAGATGAGGAAGCGGAGTCCTAAATAGATGAAAAGACGTTCCCAAAGTCACACAGCAACAAAAACAGCAGAGCCAGGGTTCCGCCTCAGGCTGTGTGCGTGCTAGGTCGCTTCAGTCGTGTCTGACTCTGTGAGCCTATAGACCAGCCCACAAGGCTTCTCTGTCCATGGGATTCTCCAGGCAGGAATGCTAGAGTAGGCAGCCATTTCATCCTCCAGGGGAATCTTCTCAACCCAGGGATCGAACTTGAGTCTCTTACATCTCCTGCATTGGCAGGCAGGTTTTACCCCTGAAAATTGTGTATTGAAGTCATGACAACCCCAGTTTGGATGAAGGCCGGGTCAAACAGAATTTCCAGTTCTGATGTGGACATTTCTAACTACAGTTCTAAGCCTACATGACTCTCAACAGGATATTTAAGGTTTGACATCATGTTTTCTCAGACTCCAACACTCTAAGTCAAAATTTAAGGCATTTGTTTTTGCTTAGAGTCTGAAAAAGAATTCAAAAGAAACTAAGGCTAGTAATTGCCTATAGGGTAGGGGAATTGGGAGGATGGGAAACAAAAACAGGAGTGAGAATTTTTTTCTTTCACTATTTTTGGTTTTCCTGGGTTTGTCTTTAATGCTTTTTGTTTTTAAAACTATATAAAAATTGTACACGGTAAAAAAAAAAAAAAAAATTCTACTTAGGGTAAGTCAGAGAGTTAAAAATACCATCTTGGTCTAGTACTGGTCTCAGATGTCTTTTGAGCTTCAGCTTAAACATTGCATTCTATTAATTTTTAAAAACTGTGGTAAAGTTTACCTACAGTGAATTGGACAGATCTTAATTGTAAGACTCAATGGCCTTGACAAATACATACATCTGTGTAACTAATGTCCACATCATGATGTGAAACACTCCATTACTGTGTAAGATCCCTTCAAGCTCTCACTGAAGTCTCTCAAGGGCCCGTTGCTCAGTCACTGTCATGTTCGACTCTTTGTGACCTCAGGGACGGCCAGTCCCCTGCAGGCTAATGCTATTCTGATGTTTAATTCCATGCTTAAAGTTTCCAGGTCAAAGGAATCATACAGTTGTTCACTTTTGTGTCTGGGTTATATCGCTCAGCTTGATGTTTTGAGGTCTATTTATGTTTGTATGCATCAGTAGTACATTCTTTTCTTTTTCTCTATATAGTAATATCCCCCTTTCTACTCCTGATATTGGTGACTTCTGTTCTACATTTATTTTTGTCACGAACAGTCTTGTAGTGGTTTTTTAAAATCAGTTTTACTAGTTTATGAGTATTTCATGAGGAATTATTACTTTTGTTCATTCTTTCTGTTACATATTTGTTTCCTAATTTAATGTCTTTTTTTAGATGTCTATATGAATATATGGGAAGTATAATTTTTGTATGAAGGAAAAATCATTAATTTTGCTCCTTTCTTCTGCCATTACTTTTTCCCCTTCATCTGCCAAAGCTATTTCTATTCCCTAATTTAAAGAAAAAGTACAAAATAGGTGCATGTTATTGTACATAAGTTTTATCTCATAAGAAACAAGAACTGTAAAATATTGATCTCTAGTTCATCATATACATTCAATAAAATATTCAGATGTAACTACTGATATCTGCAACTTGTTTTGAAATGCAGCAGAAAAATGGTGGATCAGCAAATAGATAGATAGACATGTGGCAAGTACTGTAAAATAGTAATGGCATAACATAGATGGTGGATATATGGGGATTTGCTACAAAATTGTTTCCATTTTTTTCTTTTTGCCTTTTGCCCCTTCATCCATTTCTTCCTCTCCCTACCCCCACCTCTGGCAACCACCATTCTATTCTCCATGTCTATAAGCTGAATTTTTTGTGTGCGTGTTTTGTTTTTTAGATTTCATATAAAATAACAGGGCTTCCCAGGTGCACTAGTGGTAAAGAACCCACCTGCCAATGCAGGAGACACAGGAGACACGGGTTCGATCCCTGGGTCAGGAAGATCCCCGGAGAAGGAATTGGCAACCCACTCCAGTGTTCTTGCCTGGAGAATCCTAGGGACAGAGGAGCCTGGGGGGCTACAGTCCATGGGGTAGCAAAGAGCTGGACACAACTGACTGACTAACACACTCCTCTAAGAAAGCTCATATAGTATTAATATTTGTATTTCTCTTATTTCACTTAGCAAAATGCCCTTGAGGTTCGTCCATGTTGTCATAAACGGCAGGATTTACTTCTTTTCCATGGCTGAATACTATTTCATTGCATGAATACACCCCAATTTCTTTATCCATTCTTCGTCCACAGACATTCAGGTTGTTTCTGTATCTTGACTAGTGTGAATGACGCTGCAGTAAACACGGGGGTGAACGCCTCATCTTTAATTTCCAATTTGTTATCTTTATAGTTTTATACAAGGACTATTTGTTTTGATTTATCCATGAGTTTGTCAATTTCATGACCTCTTTACTTCATCTCTTTACTTCTTTATTTCATCTCTCTTATCTTGGTGGCTCAGACGGTAAAGAATCTGCCTGCAATGTGAGAGACCCAGGTTTGATCCCTTGGGTTGGGACGATCCCCTGGAGAAGGGCACGGCAACCCACTCCAGTATTCTTGCCTGGAGAAACCAATGGACAGAGGAGAGCCTGGCGGGCTACAGTCTACGGGGTCCCAAAGAGTCAGACATGATTGAGTGACTAACACGTTCGCTTTCACTTCACTTTACTTCATCTCAGTTCTTTCTTATGGTTTTAATATTCTTTTTCTTGAAATACATCTTTTAAGATACTCTGTTAGGAAGTGTTTGCTGATGGTAAATTCTATTAGTATTTGTCTGAAAATGTGTTTCTTTCTTATTCTTTTTGTAAAAATGATTTATGTGTCTATTTATTTTGGCTGTGCTGGGTCTTCCTTGCTGTGCATGGGCTTACTGTAGGTGCGGCAAGCGGGGGCCGCTCTCTTGCTGTGTGCTCGGGCTTCTCATTGCAATGGCTTCTCTTGTTGGGTAGCACGGGCTCCAGGGTGCGTAGTCTTCCATAGTTGCAGCTTCGGGGCTCTAGAGCACAGGCTCAGTAGCTGTGGTGCATGGACTTGTTGCTCTGTGGCATGTGGGAATCTTCCCAGATCAGGGATCAAACCTGAGAGATGCGGATCTCCTGCACTGGCGGACAGATTCTTTACCACTGAGCCAGCGGGGAAGCCCCCTTTTGTTTTTGTTGAGACGTCTGCTGTTAGTCTTCTTGTCCATCTATTACAGATGATCATCTTTGTCCAATAGTGGAGAAATCTTAGCGACCGTTTCCTTGGGTACTGCTCCTACCACATTTTCTCTGGTCCTTGCTTCTGCATATGTTCTGGGTTTTCTTCGTTTATTCTCCCCCTCTTTCAACTTCCCTGTCCATCTCCTTGTTTTTTTTTTCTTGAATCTGCATTCTGATTTATTTATTCAGATCTATATCTCAGTTTATTGTGTCTAACCTGTGATTTAGCTTATGCATTGAGTTTTTAATGTCGATTTTTATATTTAGTACTTCTTCAATCTCTTCGGTCTTTGGGGAAAAATCATCTTGTTTCTTTCTGATATTTAGTGTTTCATCTTTGAAGTCTTTGAGCACCATAAACTTACTTATTTTAAATCTATTTCTCATAATCCAGTTATCTGTAGTTCTTCAGGTTAAGTTTCTGCTGTCTGTAGTTCCTGCTGACTGGTTATTCTTCATGTGCTTTGCCATTCCAGATTGTGAGCTTATGTTTGTCAGGGTTTTACCTGTCAGTATCCTGGACAGCTTGCATTCGGGGCATGACCCTCCAGAGAGGATTCATGTTTCCTTCATCAGGTGTCACCAACCTGGGTTGGTAACACCGCAAGTTACTCTTTAGGTGGGGAACTTCCTGAACCAGCCTGTAGTGTCCATTCACATCCCACCTTGTGAAGCTTGAAATTAAGGACTCAGCAGAGATTCTTCTTTTTCCATTCTCTGGACAAGACAGACAAGTTTATTTACTTATTTTATTTTGGTTTATTTATTTTGTCACTGATGTTGAGCAAGCTCTTTTTCAGTCTTCCACCTCAGTCTGATAGCTTTCCCTGGGTTTCGCCACATCTTCCTGTGCTGTCTGCCCAAGCTGTAACTTCAGCCCTCAGTTTTCTCACGTCACCTTCACTTTTGGCTCCTTGTATGTTTGCTTTACTTCTTCTGTGAGCTCAGGGTCCATCTGAGAGAGTTCATTATATTTGCTCTGGTACTGATAGGTGTTTTCTGGTCCACCAGGCTGCCTGCCAGTGTTGTTTAAGCCGAGCCAGCATCAAATACCACAGAATAATCCCTTCACGGAGTCTTCTTCCTTGGGGAATATACCTTTCTCTATTCTTACAAACCGATATCATGTAAAGGAAGTGGTAAACTTGGGATTCAACTCCACACTAGCAATGCCTTTTCATTGTAACTCACTTTCAAAAAGTGCTCAACAGAGGACTCCAAGAATGGTGAAAGTGAAAGTCGCTCAGTCGTGTCTGACTCCGCGATGCCATGGACTATACTGTCCATGGGATTCTCCAGGCCAGAATACTGGAGTGGGTTCCCATGCCGTCCTCCAGGGGGTCTTCCCAACCCAGGGATTGAACCCAGGTCTGCCGGATTGCAAGTGGATTCTTTACCGTCTGAGCCACCAGGGAAGCCCAAGAATACTGGAGTGGGTAGCCTATCCCTTCTCCAGGGCAACTTCCTGACACAGGAGTGGCACTGGGGTCTCCTGCGTTGCATGTATATGCATTGCGTATCACAGCTTCTATACCTTCTCATCTCTAACTCTTCACATGATTTCTACTCTTTGAAGTGTGGCCCCATCATTTTAGACACACTGGGTTAACACTTGCTCTTTCTGATTGCTTCTCCTTTTTCGTATCTATGCCTTTGATTATGCTTTTTTCCCCTGCCTGGAATGCCCTCTTTACCCTCTACTTGTCAAAATCCTAACTATCATCCGGGACCAGCAAAGGTATTAATTTTTGCGTGAAGTCTTCCTGTGTGCATGCTAAATCACTCAGTCACGTCCAACTCTGCAACCCTATGGGCTATAGCCCACCAGGCTCCTCTGTCCATGGGATTCTCCAGGCAAGAACAGGTCTAACCCACGTCTCCTGTGGCTCCTGCATTGCAGGCATATTCTTTACTGCTGAGCCTCTAGGAAAGTCATCCTACATCTTTCCAGTTGGATGTCATCACTTTCTCTTTTGAACCCTGTGGCATTTTGTTTATATTTTCCTATGTCACTCTCCAGACTCTGCTTTGATGAATCTTACTTGCATCTTTGTTTTCTTTTTATTGAGCTCCTCCCAGCATCTTTAATTCTGGGAACCCTTTAATTCTTTTAAAAAGTGCTCATTTAGCACTTTGTATGTGCCATGCACTGTGCATGTTTAGGGTTATAAAAAGTGATTAAGATGGGCAGGTTCTTCAAAGGTGATGCCTAACACTGGTCTTTAACACAGAAAGTCTCCATTTAATGAAAATATGACTAGTTAATTTAAAACATATATATACAGAAAAAGAGAAAGAAAAGGAAGAAAGTGAACATGCTTTCCACTTATCTGTATCTCAAATGCGGTGTATGTGTACTAAATGTCTTATCATTTTTAAGGGGGATGTGGGTTTGGCGAGCAGAGCAAATGTTCTCTTAGACACAGGGATGCAGAATGTGGGTTTCCTGTCTCCAGAATAGTCTCATCCCAGTCTCTCTGGATCTGTGACAAGCAGGCATTACCTCACAGGAATATTCTTGGAATCGTTGTTGCTGCTGGAAGCCCCAGTGGGTATCTAGCTTCAGAATTATCCCCATGAATATTTAAGCTCTAAATGACAGCTTCCACCAGATGGTGCTGAGGTACAGCTGGGACCAGATGGATATGGATTCTGCAGCCAGTGTCTGCAAACTGCACAGGCTCAGTGGGATCATTTCATTAGCTTCTCAATAACATCACTGCATTTTGATTGAATTTTTGACTCCACTTACTGTCTTATGTAGGGGTTTTGCTGTGTATGAAGAAGGCTAGATCATGGAAATAATACAGAAAGAGACAAAATGAAAATGAGTTTTTGCTCCTCCCATTTCCACCTCCACAATTAATCCCTCTAAAACTGTTTATTGCTTCTTGGCTTCTTCACAGAAAAAATGATACATATATATGTGTGTGTTCGTCTATATATATCCTTTATATATATATAAAACATATATATATATGCCTGAATCTAAGCATTTACGTATCTATATATTTTGTCTTCTGTTTCTGCATACATATATATGTATATTTTATTACATAAAGAGAGTCATACTTATCTACTGTTTTATTTTTAAAATTTATTTTGTTTTGGCCATACTGGGTGGCATGTGGCATCTTAGTTCCCCAATCAGGGATCCAACCACGACCCCTAAAGTGGAAGTGGAGAGTCTTAACCACTGGACTGCCAAGGAAGTCCCTTGACTACTGTTTTAAACCATGTTTTCATATTAATATGTCTTTGAGATTTTTCTATACCAACACACACATGCATTCTCTCATTATTACATTCTAGTCATAATTTATTTTAATATCAAGTTTTCCATAGTTTATTTTGGCTGTGTTTGGGTTTTTGATATTATTAGACACAGTACTGTAATGAATATTTTTGAGAAAATGTCCGTTGAGAGTATCCATAGGGTAAACTCTATACAGAGGTATTGTTGGGGAAAGTTACTGGCATTTTATGTTTGATCGGTTCAGTTCAGTTCAGTTGCTCAGTTGTGTCCAACTCTTTGCGACCCCATGGACTGCAGCATGCCAGGATTCCCTGTCCTTCACCATCTCCTGGAACTTGCTAAAACCCATGTCTACTGAGTCGGTAATGCCATCCAACCATCTTGTCCTCTGTCATCCCCTTCTCCTCCTGCCTTTAATCTTTAATCAGGGTGTTTTCTAATGAGTTGGCTCCGTGCATCAGGTGGCCATAGTATTGGAGCTTCAGCTTCAGCATCAGTTCTTCCAATGAATATTCAGGGTTGATCTCCTTTAGGATTGACTGGTTGGATTTCCTTGCAGTCCAGGGGACTCTCAAGAATCTTCTCCAAGAACACAATTTGAAAGCATCAGTCCTTCGGCGCTCAGCTTTCTTTATGGTCCAACTCTCACACCCATACATGACTACTGGAAAAACCATAGCTTTGCCTAGACGGACCTTTGTCGGCAAAGTGATGTCTCTGCTCTTTAATTTAGTCATAGCTTTTCCTTCAAGGAGCAAGCGCCTTTTAATTTTTTGCGTTTGATGGATACTAGAAAATTGCCCTTCAGGAATGTTGCACCCTCATCAATACTGATTATACTCAAACTGTTACATCTTTGTCAGCTCTACATATTTACAAGTGAACCGTTGTTCAGTTTGCAGTTTCACTCGTTCACGAGGCTGCCGGTCCTGAATTTCCCTGAGAGCCTGAGCCTCACCCACCTGCCCGGGAGAAGCCCTGAGCGGTGCCCTGACTCCTCCCGTCCAGCAGGAGGCGCGGCCCCGGCCGCTCCCGCATGCGCGGTGCGCTGGGTGTCAGACCGCCGAGCCCAGAGGCCTACCCGGGGCTGCCCCCGCTCGCTCCCGCACTCCCGGCCCGGTGGTGGCGGCCGGGAGCTGCGCGCCCTCCCACCCGGGCGGCCGTGGCCCGCGGCCCGCGGCATGAGCCGGTGACCAAGCGCGGGGCCCAGCCGGAGGCAGCCGTGGCCGAGGTAAGCGCGGCGCGGAAGGGCCGGGCGGGCCCCCAATGCGGGCTCGGGCCTCCCCGGGCCGCGGGGATCTCCGGGGAAGCGCGGGCCGCGCGGAGGTCCGAGGGCTGCGGGAGACGACCTCCACCCCTTCCGTGCCGGGGCCACTCCTGGGGACCTCCCGCTTGGGGGGCGCTTTGGTTCCCGCCCCGCCTTCTCCTTCGTCACTCGGCCCCTCCCCACACTTGGGTCGCCCACCTGTCTCCCTCGCTCGCTTCCTCGCCCCGTCTGCACCTTTCCTTGCTCCCCGAATCCCGTGGCTTCCTTCCCCGAAGGGCCCAGCCTCTGCCGTGACCTTTGCCCTCTGCAAGCTCCTCCCCGCGAGCTCCAGGGTTCTGCTTCCTGCCGCGGGGGTGTTAGAGTTCTGGGCCCTGCCGTGGGCAGAGGCGTTCCGTGCGGTACCTGATGCCTCGGGCAGGACTGGATGCTCAGGTGAGCCGTGGTCAGCGGTGTTTGGGGCTCTGGGCAGCTACTTGAAACTCAGAGGTTATTTGGCGTTTTACATACCGGCGGTGGAAACTAGGTGATATGTATACAGTTTTGAGGTTAAAGTTGCTCGGTGTAACTTACTGAGAAGCGCTCATCTAGCCGTGTCCTTGATATATTTGCCTGAAGATGTCTTGAAAGAGAAATATGTCCATTTAAATCCCTTTTCTTTGTCAGTTGCATGCCCTGTGAACTTAAACTGGACTTAGTTTGTAAATTTCAGAGCTCAAAGGCTATTTACAGTAATAAATATATGACTCACTTTCCATCACTCCTCACTTGCAATGACTTTAAGCCATCTGGTTGCAAATGCTGGTGTAAAACGGGTAGATTTGCATCCGTCTAGTTATGCTGGTTAATTGAGAAGTGAAAAAGGTGTATCTAATTCAGGCTTTTAAGGGTAATTGGGGGAGGCAGCTTCACCTGGGGGTTAAGAGCTCATGCTCCAGAGCCAGACTGCCAGCCTCCAAATCCTAGCATTGGCATTTTCTAGTTGTGTGAAAAGGTAGCCTTCCTTGTTACACTTTCCCTGTTTGTAAAATGAGGATAATCATAGCTCGTCACTTGAGACTGTTAGGAAGACTGTGCTATGCTTAGTCACTCAGTTGTGTCCAATCTTTGCGATCCAATGGACTGTAGATTGCCAAGCTCTTGTGTCCATGGGGATTCTCCAGGCAAGAATACTGGAGTGGGTGCCATGCCCTCCTCCAGGGGATCTTCCCAACCCAGGGATTGAACCCAGGTCTCTCGAATTGCGGGTGGATTCTTTACCAGCTGAACTACCAAGAAAGCCCGTTAGGAAGACTAAGTTAACACTAAGTTAACAAAGTACTTAAAACAGATCCTGGCATGTAGTAGGTTCGTAGTAAAGTTTAGTTATTAGTTCCTTAATTTTATGCTTCGTATTAATTATAGTATAATTCTCACCAAGGGACACAGGGTTTTTATTTTTTTTAATTTGAAATCATTTTTAGGGGTGGTTAGCTTTAACAGAACTTTAATTATAAGGGACCCTATCAGGTAAGGCAGTGAATTGCAGATTTTCTTGCTTGGGCCAATGTTTAGTTCCTTTGTTTTCAGGAACAGGTGGGTTGAGTCCCACCGTAGCAGGGGCTCCAAGAGTTCAGCTTCTACAAAAGATGAGAGTTTGTGGCTGAAAACTTTGGATTAAGCACTGAGGAAAGGTTATTCAGGCAGAGTTTAGGAATAAATAATTCCAGAAACAGAAAACACGTCTCATCTTGACGATCGAGTTGGAAGATTTTTCCAGTGATTCAGTGCCTGACCTCCAGCCAGATGATTCCAGTATTTAGCAGGGACAAGTTTGTTGTACTTCGAGAAGGCTATTGTTTGTAGGACTTTGCTCTGAAATTCTTATTTTGACCCAGGTTGTGGTATTATATGGAACAAATATTCATCAGTAGAAGATTCCTCTTGGTTTGTCCTCTTTGGGGAAACTCAGTGTTAGGGGAGAAGAGGGCAATCAGGGGTAAGTATGGAAAATTCTGTCTGTGGAATTACCTGGCCATTTTTCTCTTCTTTGGAAACTCTAAGTCAAGAAAGAAAATAATCGAAGTTCATCACCATGTAATTACTCAAAACTTGGACCTTGAACAGTGTGTGCATTGATGGAGCTGGGAGGGATAGAGACACTCCCTTCATTCAGCAAACATTTCTGTTTATGTGAAGTGTGTTCTAGACATGGTAGTTTTAGGCTGGTGCAAAAGTAATCGCGGTTTTGCATCATTGAGCTTTGCCATTTGGTATTGGAATGCATTCTTAAATAAATGTATTTATGCTATACATCACTTTAATGCTCATTTCTTTTTTTGGCTAGTGAATTATTACTTGCTGTTTATTTTATATGTATTTTAGACTATGAAAAGGTTGTTAGACAAAAAACAAATTCGAGTGATTTTCTTATTTGAGTTCAAAATGGATCATGAAGAAGCGGAGGTAACTTGTAACATCAACAGTGTATTTGGCCCAGGAACTGCTACTGAACGTACAATGGAGTGGTGGTTCAAGAAATTTTGCAAAGGAGATAAGAGCCTTTAAGATGAGGAGTGCAGTGGCTGGCCATTGAAAGTTGACAACGACCAACCAAGAGGATCATCGAAACTGATCCTCTTACAACTACACAAGAAGTTGCCCAAGAACTCAACATTGACCATTCTACGGTCATTCAGCATTTGAAGCAAACTGGAAAGGTAAAAAAGCTTGTTAAGTGGGTGCCTCACGAGTTGACCAAAAATAAAAAAATCATCATTTTGAAATGTCATCTTTTATTCTATGCAACAACAACAAACTGTTTCTCTATTGGATTGTGGAGTGCAATAAAAAGTGGATTTTATACAATAACTAGTGATGTTTAGCTTAGGGGTTGTGCTGAGAAGAAGCTCCAAAGCACTTCCCAAAGCCAAACTTGCACCAAAAAAGCTTCATGATCACCATTTGGTGGTCTGCTGCCCGTCTGATCCACTACAGCTTCCTGAATCCTGGTGAAACCATTACATCTGAGAAGTACGCTCAGCCAGTTGATGAGATGCCCCCAAAACTGCAATGCCTGCAGCCAGCATTGGTCAACAGAAAGGGCCCGATTCTTCTAACAATGCCTAACTGCACGTTGCACAACCAGTGCTTCAAAAGTTGAACGAATTGGGCTGCCAAGTTTAGCCTCATCTGCCGTATTCACCTGACCTCTAGCCAACTGATTACCACTTCTTCAAGCATCTTGACAACTTTTTGCAGGGAAAATGCTTCTACAACCAGCAGGACACAGTGCTTTCCAAGAGTTCGCTGAATCCCAAAGCACAGATTTTTATGCTCCAAGAATAAACAAACTTATTTCTCATTGGCAAAAATATGTTGATTGTAGTGGTTCCTGTTTTGATTAATATAGACGTGTTTGAGCCTAGTTATAATGATGTCAAGTTCAGGATCCGAAACCGTAATTACTTTTGCACCAACTTTGATGCTGGGAATATTTAGCAGAGATGAAAACTCTGACTACAAGAAAATGATGACTAGTAAAAGGGAGACTTACAGTTATATAACCAGTTAATACAACCTGGTGAGTGCTGTAATGAAACCGGTAAAAGCTATGAGGATGCTCACGGAGAGCTGTCTGTCTCCAAAGCCCCACTTAGTAAGGGACTGTTTTTTGTTTAAGGCTCTTTCCCTCATTTCTTCCATGAGGAGTTTTCACCCCACCTTCAGGGCTTGTCATCTCTCTCAGCTGTTTTTCTAAGTGCATGCTTAGCCAGTGCAGGTAAACCTCAGAAATATGAGTTTATATCCCTGGGAACAGCTCTCGGTGGATGTGGGGAGTTGGAGAATGGGGTTGGATGGACTTTAGTGGATGAATGTCCTTGCATGGAACAGTTCTCAGGTGTATTTCTCAGAGGGACACTAGTAGGAGAGCCCCATCTGCCCAGCTCAGTATGGCAACCAGCTCAGTAGCACCCTCCTGGCTTCCTATTCTTCCCTGACTCCCCTCCTTACTCCCTCTCTCTCGCTTTCTGGATTCGCCTTCTGCAAGCTACCTGCACCCTTAGTTTGGCAGAACATAAACTAAAGAGGCTG
The DNA here is from genome assembly GCA_024291935.2 of Okapia johnstoni. Taxonomy (NCBI): domain Eukaryota; kingdom Metazoa; phylum Chordata; class Mammalia; order Artiodactyla; family Giraffidae; genus Okapia; species Okapia johnstoni. The sequence continues at coordinate 6,558,928 of CM044325.1, read as the reverse complement.
CTACTGGAAGCAGCTATAGAAAGCAGGCCCTGAGAATAGTGTTGTGAGACTGGAGTCACTCACCCTAAGGTGGCACCCAGGACCCCTTTGGTGGGGGTAAGTGAGGTGTTGAGGACCCCCGGTGCCCTCTAGCATCGCTGAGCAGTCAGACTGACCAGTGGTGGGTTGGGATGAGGTTCAGGTCGAAAGGAGAGCGTTGGCTAGGGCAGGAACTTGAGCGCTCGAGCAGTGTGTGGACCAGGGTCAGGATAAGGCTGGTGGAGTTGGTTGGCCCTTGTTAACTCCCTTGGAGGCCTTGAGGTGTGATCTGGCTCAGATTAGCCAGGCAGCAACTCGGGACGCGCTGTGAAAGACATGTTTCCTTGGTGGCGTTTCCTGAAGCTGGGAGGGGCGGGCATTCTGTGTTGAAAACCAGACCCCGAATTTAATCTCATTTGTGGCAGAGCTGCAGAGGAAGTTGAGTGCACGGCCTTGGTGCGCCGCCTCTGCTAATGTCGGGGCCATGCTAGGGAAGAAGTGGGACCCAGGGTCTTAGGATGGAGATTTTGGGTGGATGCACTGAAGAACTCTCAGATTTCCTAGATCCCCTGGACCAGCCGAAGTATCTCTCATTGAGAAGATAGGTGGTGCTTTTCCTCCCTTGATGTTGCCCTCCCCTCCCTCAGATCTCAGCACCAGCTAAATGGGGGAGTACAGCCTCTACTGCTGGGTGGTAGCTGTTGCAGTGGATGAGATGTAGGACCTGGCTCCTGTGGACCAGCGGGAACTGGAGGAACACGTGGGCATGAATCTTGACAGTGTCAGGCCAAGAGTGGGGTAGCGGGGACTGTGAAGCTGAATGGGAGAGACTCTTGGGAGCGTGCTGCCTGGATTCAGAATTTAATGGTCTAACAACGACAAGCTGGTCCTGATGTGCCACTGGGCAGGCTCTTGGAAGCTTGGACATGACAGTGATACCATTGGTTCTCAACTGGGGGCAATTTTGCCTCCACAGGGGATATTTGGCAATATCTGGGCATATTTTTAGTTGTCATAACTGGTGGTTGCTTCTGACTTCTCTTGAATAGAGACCGGGGATGCTAACTAAACCTTCTACAGAACAGCTCCCCACAGAAATGAACCATCTGGCCCAAAAATGTCAGTAATACTGAGGTTGAGAAACTCTAGTCTGAAGTAAATGAGGTAAAGGTGCTGGAGCTGTGTTGGCAGAATATTGAGGAAGGGCTCAGAAAGTTCAGAGAGGTGGAGATTCGAAATAGATTTATTACCTGAGGCCAGAGACTCAGCTCCTGCACGTGTTCCCAGGCAGGCGTTCTGCCTTCCCTCTGGTGATATGGAACTCCGATGAGGGGACCAACGTGTTTGAGAGGATCAGTGTTGGTTCTCCTCTGTAGACCAGGATTGACTTTATGAGGTTTGACCATGGAACTGGGTTCCCAAGTATCAATGAGGATGATAGATTCTGAAATGGCAGAGGCTGGGTCTTGGCACTAACCATCAGAGGCAAGGTAGACACGATATCCATAATAAGCAATGAGGCTCAACTCAAAATCAGTGTTTCTAGACCCGCTGTGATGCTAATGGAGCCTGGCATTCCTACAGACAGTATAGACGGGCAGCCAACTGGAGTATTGCTTCATTGTATAACCTGGAAAAAAAAAAGAAAGTCAAGAGCTGGCAGGTGGAAGGCTGATGTCAGCTGCTGCAGTGGAAGAATCATGATCACCTACTTTTCAGATGTGAGTCCGCACCCAGACCTATATCCCATGGATTGAGGGGAAGGCTGGATCTCTTGGAAGAAAAACTTTGCAACATCCAAGAAAATATAGACAGATACCCCCAGTTCTTCTCAAGGGAACTGCAGGTTCTTATCAGACTTGTGGTACATCAAGGAAAGGATAATAATATCCAGACCTTTCCAGGGCTGTTAAGTACAGGGTGTGACCTGATGCTAATACCGGACAACTGGTAAGCAATAGTGGATAGGAGTTGTTAGATAAATGCCTTGGCTTCTCCTTCTGAGGGACATGGTGAGGTCTGCATGGTTCTTTAGAGGATTCCTAAAGAGCCCCCTGTTACCCAGCTTAATAACACACTCCTACTGGCTTTCCCTGATTCCCTCTCTTTCTTTTTGCGCTGTACTCTAGCTCCTGTGTAAAACTACCTGCACCCCCATTCTGTCTATGGTTCTTTTTTGGGGGGATTGTGGGGAGACCCAAACTGTGACAGGTAGGAAGCAAGATGTGATGCCTAGGAGTCTAACATGGTAGATGTCAGACTCTCTTCTCACCAGCTCTCCTGCTCCTGCCATGGGACCGTGGAGGTCATACTCCTCCTCTTGGAGTTCTGTGGCTCCAGGTCCCTGCCAGCACTTGGTGACATTTGGCACTGACTTTTTCCCATGCTCATGTGTAGATGTCTTATTGTAGTTTTGCTTTCCCTCCCCATTAATTAGACTAAACATCTTTTCAGATGTTTCTGTGCCATTTTGTTGCCTCTTTTGTGACGTTCCTGTTTAAATCTTTTGTCTAAGTTTTCTGTTGTTTGTTTTGGACTTTTTGTTTGTTTCTTATTATTTGTAGGAGTGTCTAAGTATCTGTAGCTTGTCACATATAGCTGTTTACTCTTCCTTGAGTAGATTCCCTCCCCTCTGGCTGCTTTTAATATTTTTATTTGCCTTTCTTTTCAGTGGTTGTATTTTGACATATCTAGTTGGGTTTTGTGTGTGTGTGTGTTTTGTTTGTTTGGTATGTATTGTACTTGGAGTTCATCTTGAATCTGTGAATTGGTATCTTTCATTATGCTTGGAAAAACTTAACAGAAGACAGGTGGGTTCTCGTATCTGCTTCTGCCTTCAGTCTTTGCTTTATCACTCATCATGTCATCTGGCAAATGAAGGTGAAAAATAATGTCAGCATTGTTTAAAAACAGTTTAGATCGTTGGAAAGGGTCCCCAGACCAAATTTTGAGAACCTCTGGCCTAAGATTTTTGGTATTAATGTTATACTAGACTCCTAAAATAGGTTGGGGAATAGTTCTTCCTTGTTCTGACCTTTGGAGTAATTTGTGTAAAATTGGAATTATTGTTTCTTGAATGTTTGGTAGAACTTGGAAAATCTTTTGGACCTGGAATTTTCTTTATCGGAAAAGATTGTTTTAACTTTCGATTCAGTTTCTTCAGTGTTATAGAGCTGTCAAGGATCACTATTTCTGCTTGAGACTGTTTTGATAAGGTATAGGTTAAAAGAATTTTCCCATTTCATTCAAGTTTTTAAATGTATTGGCATAAGTTCATTGATACCATCTCATCTTTTAAATACATGCGGTATTTAGAGTTATGGTCCCCTTTTCAGTCTAGGTATTGTGCTTTATTTTCTCTTCATCTTGATTAATCTTACCTGAATTATGTCAAATGTCAATTTCTTTAGTCTTTTTCTTTTTAAAAAAATTAGCTTTATAGATCCTGTTTGGTTTTTAATTTGTATTTTTTTTATTACTTAATTACTTCTATTATCTTTGAATTTATTTTGTTGTGATATCTTTTTTTATGATATGTAACTCATTAAAATTTGTAAAGCTCATATTTGAATATTGCTTTTGTTCCCTTAGCCCTTGTTTTTTTATATATGAAAACAATATGTTTTCACATTGTGGGTAATTGATAATTGGGTGGTATAATCATTGTAGTAGGTTATGGCCAGTATTTTTTAAAAGTGATAGGATAATAAAAGAGTACAGTGTTCATTACATATTCTGTGGCTAATACTGTGTACTAAGGTTAAATAAGCATTGTTTTGTGAAACTTAATTCAAATACATCTGTGTCTGTGTTAGATCACAATATAAAATGTTGTTTTATTATAGGTTTTAGTAAAAAAAAAAAAGTTTAAACGACTGTATTAAAAGGCAGTTTGTCTAACATTTAGTAAAGATTTCAAACCTGGCTGCACAAAATAAACATGGGAGGGGCTTGCTAATTTGACACATTCTGTGACCTTATTTTAGGCCTACTGATACAACCCTCCAGTGCTCGGGCCAAGGACTCGGTTTTAACAAACTCTACCTGTGTAATTGTTACAGTTCGGGTGTTTGAGAACCATTGATCCAGGATATAGATAAGACCTTGAGAGACTGTTGGGCGGTTCTGACACGGAGCTTGTGGAGAGTACAGCTCCTTGCATGCATCTGTCCCAAGGCCGCCTCTTTTCTACCTCCGGGGGGACATGGGGAAAGAAGGAAAGCAGTAGGGTGGGCCCGGTAGTAGCAGGGGTCGGGGACTGGCTAGGAACACCTTGTTCGTTGTTAGGATGACAGGAAACATGAAATGGCTCTTGTGCCTGCATTTCTGTCATGGAATCAATTAGTGTATATTGAATGGCTAATGTATATACCCCAAAGATGATTATCTTTAAGCTTCAAATGTACAAACTTTCCTACATTAGTCCATGACAATCCTGTTTTTTTGATACATTCCAGACCATGGTCTCAGATACAGCTGATACAAGTTGAAATCATTAATGATCATTCAGCACATTTTACCCCCAAAGCTGGTAATGATTGCAGCATTCAGGGCTTGACAGGACCCTACTAAGCTAGGCAGGAAGCAGTCTTACCGTGTAGGCATGATTGGAGAGAACTCCATTTAGCCAAAGTGAAAATGGTTCATAAACCCTAAGATGGTCTATGGGCTTTTCAGTTATTTTCCTTTATATTAATGTGTGCTCGGTTACTCAGTCGTGTCTGACTCTGCGACCCCACGAACTGTAGCCCACCAGGCCCCTCTGTCCATGGAATTTCCCAGGCAAGAATACTGGAGTGGGTTGCCATTTCCTACTCCAGGGGATCTTCCCGACCCAGGGATCAAACTTGTGTCTCTTGCGCCTCCTGCGTTGGCAGGTGAATTCTTTACCACTAGCGCCACCTGGGGTTTGAATAACTTTTCTGAAAGATCAGAGAGTAGAATGAGACGGTTTTGAAGATTGGATTCTTGACACATGAATGCCGAAGTCACTTGTTGCAATGACGTGTCTGACAGGTGAAGGAATCACGCTCAAGGTATTGACATAGTGGGTGGGCATCAGGTGTTGGGGGGCTTGTTTGGTAAGGATCTTAATTTGTGGTCTACAGGGGTACTTTGCATTTTCAGCTGAGGACCAAAGATTTTTTTTTTTTACGTCTCAGTCCATGATGCTTATTGGCTGTTTCATTTTTCTATTGCTACGTAACACACCACCACAAACCTTACAACAACAAAAGCAATAGCAATCATGTACTCGCTCAGGATTCTGCCATCTATGGAGAGCTTGTTGGGGATGGTTCATGTTGGCTCCATGTAGTTTCTGGGGTCTTCCTGAGCTTCCTTACAGTGTGGCTGCTGGCTTCCAACAGCTACAGGGTCTTTTAAAGCCTGGTCTCAGAAACCCCAGAATCTCCCTTCTGCCACTTTCTCTTGGCCAAAGCAAGTCCCAAGTCTATCCCAGATTCAGGTGGAAAGGAAAGAGATTCCACGTTGTGAATGGACAAGTGGCATGCATGTTCATCAGTGGGAAGAATGGTTGGTGTCTGTCTTTAGAAACCGACCCACCTCACTTCCTTTCCTCTACCCCTCCCTTCCTCCTTTCCTGTTTCTTCCTTCCACTGAAATGTGCCAACTATCCCCTTATTATAAAACATCAATATATATTTATTTGAAGGTTAGCCTTTTATTCTCCAACACCCCTTCCCCCTTTCTTGATATTTTCCTAGTGGTGTTTTTACGTTGTGCATTTTGTTATAGTTTTGTGTATCTCATTAGCATCTGCATTCCTCTAAGGTAGATCTTTGCTTTCTTTAGGTTCTCTCTGAGGGTTGACTGAAGGAATGAATGAAAACTTTAGTGTATCAAACAAAGGGCCAGTTTGTCCAGATGAAGCATCAGTTTATGTTAGGCAAGTTTTTAAAAAACAAGATGAAACAAACTGTCCTTCGGCTGTTCCACTTCTGATTTTTCTTGCTTGGTCAGCACTCCTCTTCCTAGGCCCGATGTTAACCAGCCTATGTTTTCAGTGAATTCGAATTTATAGGATATATTCTATAGTAAATATATAGCATATTCTCACATGTACAAATATTTATTTACTTTATTTATCAGTTCAGTTCAGTCGCTCAGTTGTGTCCAACTCTTTGTGACCCCATGGACTGCAGCATGTCAGGCCTCCCTGTCCATCACCAACTCCTGGACCTTATTCAGACTCATGTCCATTGGGTCCGTGATGCCATCCAGCCATCTCATCCTCTGTGGTCCCCTTCTCTTCCCCCTTCAGCCTTTCCCAGCCTCAGGGTCTTTTCCAACGAGTCAGTTCTTTGCAGGGTCAAAATTCCTTCTTCATTATTTCATCAAATTGCTTAAGGGAAAGAAATAGGCCAGTTGAAAATGTACCAGCCCTTTCAAGGGTCATGTGTCACCCTGAAGGCTTCATTTCTCTCTCTTCTCCCCTGGTAACCAGGAGTGTGAGGAGGAGGCTGCCGGGGTCATTATGTGTGCGTCGGTCAAGTACAACATCCGGGGTCCTGCCCTCATCCCCAGAATGAAGACCAAGCACCGCATCTACTACATCACCCTCTTCTCCATCGTCCTGCTGGGTCTCATCGCCACGGGCATGTTTCAGTTCTGGCCGCACTCCATCGAGTCCTCGGGCGACTGGAGCGTGGAGAAGCGCAGCGTCCGAGACGTGCCGGTGGTCAGGCTGCCGGCCGACAGCCCGGTGCCCGAGCGCGGCGACCTCAGCTGCCGGATGCACACGTGTTTCGACGTCTACCGCTGCGGCTTCAACCCCAAGAACAAGATCAAGGTGTACATCTACCCGCTGAAGAAGTACGTGGGCGAGGCGGGTGTCCCGGTGAGCAGCACCATATCCCGGGAGTACAACGAGCTGCTCACGGCCATCTCAGACAGCGACTACTACACCGACGACATCACCCGCGCCTGCCTGTTCGTCCCGTCCATCGACCTACTCAACCAGAACTCGCTCCGCGTGAAGGAGACGGCGCAGGCGCTGGCCCAGCTCTCCAGGTATCCACAGGTCTCCCAGGAACGAGGGGGAGGGGAGGGGCAGAGCCGGTTTCCAGCTCATCTCCTGCCTCCTAGGTGGGCGCGTGGATGAGCGGCTGACGTGAGGGCTTGGAGGAGGACCCGCGCTGTGGGCACCTGGTCTCTGTACCACCCTCTTGGGCCACTGCTGTGGGTTCCCAGCTTCTTAACATTTAGAAGCTAAGGAGGGCTCATCTTCCCATGCCTTTCCTTTTAAATGTAAATGCCTCCCCCCACTTTATTACTCGCATATACACATTCACTATAAAAAGCTTGAAAATACAGTTAAGCAAAAAGACGAAAGTAAGAGTCATGCCATAAGCCTGCTTTTAAGATAATCATTAATATTTCGATGTTACTTCTCAGTCATTTCTGTGTAAAACATATAGGGGGCACGCATGTATGCATTTTAGTATATGCACACGTATATATACGCATGTGTGTGTTTAACATTTTGGTCAAGAGTGGGCTCACACAGCAAAACATATTCTTTTTTGCTGCCTTTTCCCCTTCATTTACCATGAATGTGTTTCCAAATAATTTCATTTTCGTATGTCAGTGACATATACACAGAATGTGTATGTATTCGTATATACAGTTCTGTATGGGACTCCATTTTGCACATGTTCCCTAATGTCCTTAATTAGCGTTCTGTATTTCTTTGTGTTTTTGTAACCAAATGGTGATCATCCCGGTAACGTTCAGATTGTCATCAGCATAAGCAGTTCTGCAGTGGACCAGCTTGGAGGACACATCCCCCAGCTTTCCTTTGGAGGAGCCAAGCCAGTGCCTGGAACACTTACAATCTCCAGGCATGCAGTTTGCCTTCCTGAGAAGTGGCCCTGTTACGGGTCAGGGATGCTTACGACTTGTCGTCTGGCTTCCTTTGTGGCTCAGATGGTGAAGAAGCTGCCTGATGCAGGAGGCCTGGGTTCGATCCCTGGGTCTGGAAGATCCCCTGGAGAAGAGAATGGCAACCCACTCAAGTGTTCTTGCCTGGAGAATCCCATGGACAGAGGAACCTAGGGGACTGCAGTCCGTGGGGTCACACAGAATCGGACATGGCTGAGCAACTAACACTTTCACTTGTCATCCAGAAACTGACTGACTTGTCGTTGATGACTGACTGACTTCATAGTTGATGTGTGAATTCTACATGTTTACTCTTAATAGGTGGGATAGAGGTACCAATCACCTCCTGTTCAACATGTTGCCTGGAGGCCCCCCAGATTATAACACGGCGCTGGATGTCCCCAGAGACAGGTAGGTGTATTTGGGGTTGTCTACCTGATGGGTTTCTGAGGATTAAGTCAACGTAGGACCCTTTTGTTCATATGAAATCAGATTTCTAAGCCCACTAGGACATAACTTTGTAATCAGAATTGTTTGTTCAAGTGGCAAATTGTCCTCGGTCTTTTCCTTCCCGAGACCTGGAAGCATTGAGACCTGCCGGAATCTGTCACGGGAAACTAGTGGAGGGTTAGGTCCCAGTGGAGCATCTTAGAAGTCTGTCTTGTCTTCATAGTCTGGGTTGTGTCGTCCTGAGCGCACCCCCTCTCCCCTAAAAGGCCTGCTTCGTATCACTGGCTTGTGTCAGCGCTCTCCACATTTGGGAGCATTAAGTAGAGTCGCAGCTCCTGAGGGGAGCGGGCGTGGACGTGTCGTTGGAGCCTGTAACCTCCGGTAAGTGAGGCAGTCTAAATACCGCTTACTCTCTTCTTTCCTTCCTTCCTAATGAAACTTCCAAACAGGCAGAAGTGGGATGGGGGGGCCACGATGGCAGTTCAAGCTCAGGTACTGTATATTTGGCCCTTTTGTTCACCGACTGCGCCGCTTCCTGGAAAACTCAGGAGGGAGGTGCCCCTTGAAGGTTCCTCTCCTAGTACTTGGTTTGAGGCTCCGAAGAGAGCAGGAAGGGTGGGCCCGACATGAGGGTCCTGGGCAGCAGCCACGGGAGGGGATGACTGTAAGTTCAGATATGAACTCATTTATAACCAGCTTTGTTGCAGTTGATGTTTAATTCTTGAAATCATTGTTCCTGAAAGAGGTGAGAACGCTGTGGTCTCCGCCCATTAGGCCAGCACTGTCATTTACGAAAATCTACACTTAGTACCACTTTTCCCCAGAAGATGAAGTCTAAGCCCTCTTTGCTTCTAAGTGCTTATCTAGAGTCTGTATTGAATTTCTATCTGGAAAGACGATTATTACTAGCAAAGCCCACGCCCCAGCGCCATCCCTCAGCTTTGGTGTAGAAACCATTTTGGACGATAGAGGGCAGTCAGGCCACACAAGTTCTGTAGAAACCGGCTGACCACCAGGCAATCTCTGATTTGGCTCGCAGCCCCAGCGTTCCTGAGTGCCTTACCGTCTTATGCATTTGCTTGTTCTGGGAAAGTGATATGTGTTAGAGGACAGAAAAGGGAAGGAAGGAGGTGCTGGGAATGCAATGTCTTCACCTGCTGTTCTGGGTTTAGTTTGAGAAGGGCTTATTTCTGTTGCGGACATGTCGGTTTTTGCTGACACTTTGGTATATGTATCTGATTGGGAGAAAGATTTCATTTTTATCGAGTGCACATGTTAAAAGGAGTTTCATTTCTCTGCAGGAAAGTGTCAAGTAATCAGGAGAGAGTTGAAGTTCTTGCTGGTGCTTAGGTGTTAAGGATCAGGAAGGTTAAATCGTTTTCCCTGTGCATGTATTTTTGGAAGTGATTATAGGCAGTCCTGTAGCAAGTAATGAATCATCGTATAGTCCTCCTTTATCTTTCCACGTGGGAAATTTCATTTGGAACCTGAGGTGGTCTTCGACTGGTTGGAGTAAGGAATAGTAGATTTGCTTAATTTTTCTGATCCTTTGTCCTTGCTCCTGGATTCAGAGGAGGCAAGAACCATGTGTGTGGGATGGTTTTAGCAGAAGCTGCATATCTGGTTATTCAGAAATTAGAAAACAGGCTAGATTTAGACTGTTTCTAAGATTCCCCTGAAATCTAAAGTCATAGGTGTGATTTTTTTGTTTAAGAATTATCTGACTCAGGAAAATGCAAGGACCAGGACTAAAGCAAATGTCAGCTCAGCAAATACATCTTTTATGATGTGTGAATCTGTGTTTCTCTTTCAATTTTTGAAAATCCTATGTATGGTACACGTATACCTTCTGGGTACAAGATTGAAACAGTGTACAAGTATACAAAGAGTAAAGTGTAAAAATATGTTTTCAAATTTTCCTCTGGTTTTACTCTTTTGCTGAGAGGTAATCATTGTTCTCAAATACTGTGTATTTTGTGAGTCTTTGTTTGATGGATTTCTAGTCAAACACACACATATATTCACCTACCCATTTTATTTTAAGTCAAATGACAGCAAATTATACCTCTTCAATGCCTAACTTTTCTGATCTTTGTTTTCTCAGATATATTCTGTAATTTTATTACTCCTTTAGGTTTTTGTTATGCTTTCTTTGCAAGTATCTCTCTAAAATTTCTACTTTTTTATAGGTGTATATTTATTTAAACTTCTTAGGGAAAAATTTAAACCCGTATAAAAGAAGTACAGTGAGCCCCACATAACCTCTGTCCAGCTTTGTTAATTGTCAACTTGATTCATCTATACTACCTTCTCCCTACCAGAGTCTCTAGAAAGAAATCTCAGATGTTGTATCATTATGTCCATAAATATTTCCGTTTGAGACTGCAGAAAAGGTTTTTGTGTATAACTCAGTGGCTCAGTCAGTAAAGAATCCGCCTACAATGAAGGATACCCCTGGTTCGATCCCTGGGTTGGGAAGATCCCCTGGAGAAGGGAATGGCTACCCTCTCCAGTATTCTTGCCTGGAAAAATCCCACGGACAGAGGACCTTGGCAGGCTGCAGTCCATGGGTTCACAAGGAGTTGGACACAACTGAGTGAGTGACACTTTCAACTTTTTTCAAGGGCTTTTTAAAAAATATAACTACAGCACTAATATCATACCTACAATAATTAACACTTAGTTCTTTAACATCACTAGATATTCATCAAATACCTAGCCATTGCTCAGATTTATATGTCTCATTTTTTTTTTTACAGTTTGAATCTGTTTGGCTATCCCATAGTCTGGGTTGCTGTCTCACGTTAGCTCCCTCAGATTGCCCTCAGGGCATTCAGGCCCGGTCCTTACCCTAAGCAGTGCAGCCTGGTCCTCCCCGTTCAGCCCCCGCTTGCTGGTGGCAGACGTGAGTGGCTGGGCTCCTTCCCCTCTGGGAGTTGTAGTTAGACCTGTAATCTGTGGGTTTTATTTATTTATTTTTTCCTCCCAGTTATGTTGCCCTCTGAGATTCCAAAACTCCCCACAGACCCACTGGTGAGAGGATCTCCTGGTGTTTGGAAACTTCTCTTTTAAGACTCCTTCCCCGGGACGGGTTGCCGTCCCTAACTCTTTTTGTCTCTCTTTTTATCTTTTATATTTTGTCCTACCTCCTTTCGAAGACAGTGGGCTGCCTTTCTGGGTGCCTGGTGTCCTCCGCCAGCATTCAAAAGTTGTTTTGTGGTATTTGCTCAGGGTTCAAATGATCTTTGGATGAATTTGTGGGGGAGAGAGTGGTCTCCCCGTCCTATTCCTCCACCATCTTAGGACCGCCCCCTACAGTTTGAATCTGCAAACAAATGAGGATAGCCAGTAGAATGTCAGTTTTTTTTTCTTTTTTGCAAAACCTAAAACTTGAATCTTTATATTTGAGGGATTCGCAGGCCTGATTAAAAGGAAGCAAAAGATACCCTTGCAGACAAACTGTGTTTAGGCTCTGTGGATACTCAGATGGTAGGAGGTGAGCTGTGAGAGCATCTGGGGCAGACCCAGTGTAGGGAAGAGGGTCCACGAGACAGTGAGGAAGAGGGCTCAGTGACGTCCCCGAGTCTGCAAGTCCCGGGAAGTGCTGAAGATGCTGGCGGACACTTCTAGCGATAGAACACCTGGCCTGGAGTGAGTTGTGGTCCCCACAGTCATGCTTTCTTAGGTACACAGTTCCCATTCAGTCTCTCACAGCTTTGGAACCGATCTCCGATTTGGGGATACATAATGGGAAAACAGAACACGCTTCTCAGCAGTTCACTTTTCAGTCAATGTAAAACACATGTGCTGTAAAGCACGGGAGGCTTACAATATTTTCTCCATGGTAATATTCAGGAAAGCCTGGCAGAAGAAGATACGGTGATTTGGAGTGGAGGTCTTGTCAGCGGTAGGGTCGATGTGAGGCTTGTTTGACTAATTGCAGAGGTGGCTCCTCCTGAGATCTCCAACGAGATTGCACGTGCGTGATCTGTGACATGAGACATACTTCCGGTTGCCTACTTTCCTCCTCCCAGTGCTTAACCCCCTCGCTTAGCCCCGGGGCCCCAGGGGGAGAGTAACGGTGAAGGTGGGTGTCATGTACACCTGCTTCCTTTCTCACCACATACGCTCGCTCCTTCCTGTGGGGCGTGGGTGTAATTACATCACCCACCACCCCGCTTACCTGGGCCGCCTGGTGCCGGTATATTGGATCCATGTTTACTTCTCTGCACATCCATCGTGGGGGCCCATGCAGTCTGCTTGCCATCATGGTCATGGAACCTACCCAAATTCATGTTGGACGGAGTCACTGCTGAATGCTAATCAGGAAAAATGAGACCGTATGTTGGTACTACAGCTAGTCATTAAGTTTTACAGAGCGGACTGGCAGCTGGAGAGGTGTTCCAGCCTGCACATTACCTCCCTAACCAGTTCTTGGTTTCATAAAGCTTAAACAAACAGATTGGGATTTCCAGGGGTGGTTTGGAAATCTTTTAACTTAAACTGGTCATGTAAGAAGGGAATGTAGGCTGTCATCAGGGCAGGGAGGGGATTGGTAGCAATCAAGACTGCAAAAAATGTGGCTTTGCAGTTCATACATTTTGGCTCAGGCTGTGCCGCGCATGGACCTGGCAGCACTCTGCCCCAGTAAGTGATTTGATGGGCTCGGGGCCCCTGGAACAGAATAACTGTAAATGTTGGTGTGATGTACACCTGCTTCCTTTCTAATGAAGTGTCACTGCACTACTTGCTGGATCCAGTGAAAGCAGCATGTTCATGGTTTTCTAATTAAGGAGAATAAAAGCTTGTGTGGCTGGACTTGTAGGAGAAGCACTCGAGGTCAAGTTCTGGATTCTGCTTCCTGTGGAAGGAGTGGGGTTGATAAGACTGAGTAGCTGGAACTGGTGGTGAGAGTTGGTAGAGGCTACACAGTGCACACGTAGCTTTGGGATGGCAGTGGAAAGAACTGCTCTGGTGGGAGCTGGAGCAGAGCTGGGGCATAGGCAGCATGAGATGGGAAATGTGTTTAAGAGTCAGGGCCTCCTTGGTGGGTCAGATGGTAAAGGTTCTACCTGCAATGTGGGAGACCCCGGTTTGATCGCTGGGTTGAGAAGATCCCCTGGAGAAGGGAATGGCAACCCACTCCAGTATTCTTGCCTGGGCAACTCCATGGACACAGGAGCCTTGAGGGCTGTAGTTCATGGGGTTGCAAAGAGTTGGACATGAGGGAGCGACTAACACTGTCACTTTCACCATCTATGACTTTTGGGAGAAGTGAATGGGATCCAAATAAGGTAGCAGAGGGGCTGTTTGTAGGCTGTCCTCCTGGCTGTGCTGTATTTTAAAATGAGGAAACTAAGGACAGACTGCTTAGGACCCCAGAGGAAGGCGGGTGACTCAGGAACAGGATACAGGTAGTGTCCAGGAGACACTATTGTACAACATTTAGCACAGTGTCTTTCTAGAAAAGTGACTTAGTAAACATCAGTTGTGGTTGATACTGTTAGGAATATCCAGCTACCGCTTTCCATAGAGCTTATCAGAATGAAGACCGTCTTTCTTTCTCATCGTTTGACAAAACCCTTTGCTTTTCAGGGCTCTGTTGGCTGGTGGTGGCTTTTCTACATGGACTTACCGGCAAGGCTACGACGTCAGCATTCCTGTCTATAGTCCGCTGTCAGCCGAGGTGGACCTTCCGGAGAAAGGGCCAGGGTAAGGTGCCTTGGGCACAGCCAGCTGTGCTGAGAGATGCCAGTGAGGGCCAGCGGGGCGGGTCACACTGCAGTCAAACTATCAGTTACAGACCGGGGTCCTTGAGGGTCCATTTTTCTTGTCCCACCCCAACCTTATTTATCCTTCAGTTCTCTCTCTCTCTCAGTCAGTTTTCAGCACTGTCTACCAAGCTCCCCAAATCAGAAATCTAGTTGCCGTCCATGCGTCTTTCCTCTCCCTGACTTCTGTGTGGAATTCCAGGCTTCCGGAAGGAAAGCAGGCGTTCAGCATAAATCCTGTTGTTTGTACGGTTTTCCCCCGAAATCGAAGTTCCCATGCACCAGCCAAGGGCCAGCCTTATGAAGAAGAGAGCCGCCAGGCCCACTGTGTTAAGTCTATTCTGCACCAGGCACTGTGGGCAGCTAACAGGCTAAGGTTGATGATGCCCCTAAACCTCTGCCATGCCCAGGGCAGCCCCTCACCACAAAGCATCACTGGGTCCAAAGGTCAGCAGTGCTGTGGCCGGAGAAAGCCTGGGGGAGACAGGATGAGCAGTCTTAAGGTGGCTCAGGGTAAACTCTTTGTCATTTACCCTCCCGAGTGTTATCTAGGTCTCCAGTGTTGGTTTAGGACTGGCACGTCCCTTCAGAGTTAATCCAGGGAAGAAAACACACTGAAAGGAAAAGATTGAGAGAGATTGAAATGAAGGAGAGCAAACCACTCTGAACAGTACAAGTTACCTTCAAATAATAGTTTCCAAGAATTACAAGCTTGCTCTGTTGATATTTTCTTGGTAACTTAATCTCTAATTTTTGTGTGTTACTAGACTGAAATGACACTTCTTAGATGGTTTAAGGTTGCTGTTGATTTCTGGACTCCTGGGACTCTAGCAACTAGGGAGTCGTAAGCAGTCTGTCTTCAAGAGCAGCAGAAGGATGCTCAAGACAGCGGGGGGACGGTCCTCCCCCTGCTGGACAAGCGGTGGATTCCTATGGCCCGACTTGGACCCACCCGCTCCGTTTCCCCTCCAGGGTTTGCAGTGGGGCCCTGTCCGTTGTGCCTGTTCTTTTGCAAACAACACTCCTCTGCCTCAGGAGAGAAAAAAGAAAAAGCAAAGCAAAGTCGGGCTCTAGACTCATCTCACTTTCCAGGGATCTGGGGGGAGGCAGTCTGGGTGACCTCTCGGCAGCATTTGGAATCCTGTTGCTCTTTGTGAGAGGTGCTCTTTAAGGGAATTCCCACATCTCTTGAGGGCTGCGTAGAGTAGCAAGAGCTTCGTTTTTATTTTTATTGTAAATCTCTCTCAATATTGTCCAATGGGAAGCTGAGGATTGTTGCTATTGATAGCTTCTTCTCACAGCTGTGTTGGCCTCAGCTGGAATTCTCCTCATTTCTCTCTCTAAAAGGAACTAAATTGGGAGTTTACAACGGTTACTATGGAGGGAAACTTGGAGTTCTCAGCATGATTTTGCTGAAGCTTCGATATCAGCAGTGCTGGGAGGAAACATGAAAGTCATAGCTGGTCATTTGAGTCCTCGAAAGAAAAACAAATCCACCTTAAGGTTTTGTTTGCTTTAAACTGAAATGGGCCTACTCCACCAACCCACCAGCTGCCAGGTCAGGGCGAGCCAGCATGCAGGCAGGGGGAACATTTTTAGACTCTTGTTCACATCTGCACATTTATGTAGAAAATGGTAGCATTGGGTGGGTACCCACTGAGCGTGGTGACTGAGTGTTTAAAATAGAACTGTGTTTCTTAACAACAAAATCAGCCCAGAGTCTTTCTTTACTCTAGTTTCTTTGAGCACCACATGTTAGCATCTGTACTCCTTTCTCTGTCTGTGTAGATGGCTCTCTCTCTGTCTACATGTATTGAAAACCATGCCCTCATATCGCTCTCTCCTATTCCATCCGGTGCTGCTGGGGATGCTGGTTCTCTCTTTCCACAGTTGTCATTTCCTTCTCGGACAGTGAGAAGTCTGGCTCCCTTATCCCCTGTATCCTACTTGATCAACCCTGTCGTATGTGACCGGAACTCTGTGGTTGCCTCTGCCCCTCACCGCACAGATGGCCTCTGCACCCCTACCCGGGCTCTGACCCCCTGCGTCGTGCTCCTGCTCCCCGTCGTCACCCCGTGGTAGACCCCCTCCTCACCCTTCCTGGGTTCTGATGCGCCCACACTGGAGGGGCACTGCTCTTGCCATCACCCTCCCTGTACCCCTTCAGCCTGGGCTGCCCTCCTGCCCTTACTTGGTCTCCACATCCCAGGCGGGGGCCATGACTCCCTCTGCCCCCTCCCCGGTCCCTCTTTCAGGGATCTCATAGTCTGGGCCAGGCCACCTCCCCGCTTTTCCCCCAAGAAGTTCTCCCCGCAACTCGGACTAGAGCACTCCCAGTGGGCCACCCCCACCGCACGGAAACGCCCTCTCCCCTCCAAGACGCCAGCACTCCACACCTGCCTGCAGGGGCACCCCTCGGATACCAGCATGGCTACTCCTAATCAAGGCAGCCTGGAGCACCAGTTTAGTGTTAGCAGTCTACTTAAATAGGAAGTCTCCAGAGACACCCAGCAAGTCTCAGTGCGCTATGACAGCCACCGTAGAGCCAGCGTTTTAGGGATTGGAAAGACCTTTAGAGGTCGTTTAGCTCTAACTTTGGAGGAGGAAATGGCAACCCACTCCAGTATTCTTGCCTGGAAAATCCCATGATGGAGAAGCCTGGAGGGCTACAGTCCATGGGCTTGCAAAGAGTCTGACACGACTGAGCGACTAACACTAGCTCTAACTTAACGTATACTTTGTTACTGTAATTTCTTACTGAAAGGTTTTCTGATTTGTAATAAAAAAAAAACTCACCACCTCACAAGACAGTTCATTTTCAAATGGCGTGAGTTGTTGAGGTGGTTTCCATGCTTGTGTTGAGAGTTTGACTGTCCATCTTCCTCCTGTCTTAAGCAGATGAGCTTGATTACAGAAATCCTCACTTTGAGATGACTGAAGAGTGCTCCCTATATGTGATTTTCCCATCATACCTCTCTGCTCTGGAAACTGATGGTTTTACAAAATAAAAATGATTGAGGCTCGGGGCTGGGGATAGAATGCGAGAGTCTGTTTCAGTGGCTGGAAGGAATCCTTTTGGCTGTAAATAGCCAATGTATTGTTCAGCAAAATGCAGTTGAAGGAGAAATTGTCCAGGATGAGAGAAGCCAGTCTGTACAGCTGATCCAAACCGTCTCCGCGACGGCTGCTATTCGGTGTCTTTCTTACGTCTGCTCGCCTCCGCCCTGGGCTCCGGGTCTGCACTGCCGTCCGGGGCAGCTCCCTCAAGTAGGACTTTCAGTGAGGACACGATCTGTATCTAGTCAGGTGCCCCCTTCCACATATAGCTGTTGAGCCCTTGAAATGGGGCTAAGCTGGCCGAGGAACTGGATTTTAAAATTTTAATAGATTTAAGTGGTCTCACGTGGCTAATTGCTATTGGACAGTGAAGTTCTAGGGAATCTGCTTGTCCCTGTCTTCCCTGCCTGCCTTTGCTTTCAGTTCAGCTGTAGAGAGAAGTGACCAGAAGAAACGGTTCTGGGGACTTGAGAGCCATCAGCTCTGGTGCGCGCTGCTCTCTTGGCTGGAGTCGAGCTGACCTGCTGGCCGGGAGGGCGTTCATTCCCTCACTCACTGCTCTCTGTCTTTTGGGCATGAAGCTTAAAGCTGGGGAAAGATGACACCTTCTCAGAGAGGGATTCTCTTTTGGCCATGGGTGGATGTGTAAGGTGTTCTCCAGCTGGACCCTCCAGCTAAGCCTGAGAAACGAAAGGAAAATAAAGCAATTTCCCTTTCTTTCTCTCCGAAGCAAGAAGAAAACGGGGCAGGGGGCTGGGTTCAGACTAGAGGGTTTGAGTCCTTTCTTACGCACCACTTCCTGTTATCTTCCCTGGTGGCAGTGCCTGGAGAGGGCTGTCTTGGGTGTTTTCCCTGGTCTGTACAGTTTGAGGAAGATTTGAGTCCTGCTTTTTACTTTCTAGGTTTTGGGTTTCATTTCTTCTGGATCCTGCTTTATATTAATTCTTTCCTCTTCAGTGATCCCTGCTGGTTCCTTTGCCTATGTCATGTCTATGCCTCTGTAACCTCTCTGCCTTGTGGGAATTTTGCCTTGTTGGAGAGAATTACTTACCTTCTAGTCTCCCCAATACATTCACATTTTATTTCTTGTGAAGCTCTGAATGGCACTAGACCCTTGGAAATCCTTTCTTCAGTCCATTTTCTTCTATGCATCCTCACTATCCAGATGTTAAGACTGGTTCCATCCATTGACGAAGCTAGTTTTTTCCCCTTGTTCTCCATGACCAAGTTTGGTCTTCCTGAATCCATATGGCCTTGAGGATGGGGGCTGTCTTTCGCTGGAGCTCCCCCATAGCATAGGGTGCCACTCAGCAGCTGCATGTAGTCTGCTTTCATGGTCAGTGCTGTCTGTTAAGACCCCTTGTTTTCCTCTTTGAAGGATGCAGCCTGCTGTCAGTTGCTTTTCAGAGCAGAGAACTCAGATCAAACTAATGCTAACATTGGATGTTCTTCCAAATAATCAACCAGTCAGCCAGTTTCTCTCTTTACACACGCACATACACACACACACTTAAAGCATGCTCCCTGAGCTCAGCCTATTATAAGCATTTCTTCAAAACGTTAAGAATGTTTCCTAAGTGAACCCTTTAACAATGGCATGATGCTTCAGCATGCAAATGAGTCATCGCTTGCCTTCTTAGCATGTATAATAGTTTAAATATTCAGCAGTGCTACCTAGTGTAGTTTCCCCAGAAGTCAAGGATGTGAGCGAAGATGGGTGAGAAAGCACTATGTTGCCCTAAGCTCTGGACCTGACGTTGGCTTCACTGTGACTCGCGCAGTGGCTGCCAGGGTCCCAGTGCCCCGTTTTCTGCTTCGCAGGCCGCGGCGGTACTTCCTCTTGTCGTCCCAGGTGGCTCTGCATCCGGAGTACAGAGAGGACCTGGCCACCCTCCAGGCCAGACACGGCGAGGCAGTGCTGGTGCTGGACAAGTGCAGCAACCTCTCCGAGGGCATGCCGGCTGCCCGGAAGCGCTGTCACAAGCACCAGGTCTTCGACTACCCGCAGGTGCTGCAGGTGAGTGCCTGCGCCTGCCTCTCTCAGGGCCCAGGCTGAGACTGACCCCAGCCAACGGGCGTTCCCCCACCGAGCCGTGCTCGCATTGCTCCCTGAGGGGGAGCAAGACCGGGCTGCTCTCCACTACTGCCCCATGGACTTCGGGAGCTTCGGGGTCCGTGTGCTGTTAGTGCAAAGCTGCTTAGCCCGTGAGCGTTCCTGCTCCTTCCACGAACTCATCTTACTGCAAAAAGACACACCCATAGATGTACAGAGGAGCCGCGTAGTCAAAGCAGGCACCTGTATTTTGCTTTTATTCCTGTATTCCTCATCCAGCCCAGAGGAACTTGCTTCTATAAGCTGCAGCTTGTATCCTCCAACTGAGCCAGCTCACACGGCCACAGTGAGTTCTTCCTGGGAGTGGGAGGTGTTTATTTGTTGTTACCATCTTGTCTCTTGGTGTTTTTGCCACCCTACATGTGTCTTGCTGGTGTCCTGGGAGTGCCAGCACTTCATAACCACAGGCAGAGCAGTCCTGTATTATAAGCAGGCTGTTTGATACTCCAAGAGCTAGGGGGCCAGGAAAGCAGAAATTGAGTTTTGTTCACTCTGCTGTTGTCCAGTCACTCAGTCATATCTGACTCTCTGCGGCCCCATGGACTGCAGCACACCAGGCTTCCCTGTCCTTGATCATCTCCCAGAGTTTACTCAAACTCATGGCCATTGAATCAGTGATGCCATCCAGCCATCTCATCCTCTGTCGTCCCCTTCTCCCACCTTCAATCTTTCCCAGCATCAGGGTCTTTTCCAATTAGTTGGCTCTTCGCATCATGTGGCCAAAGTATTGGAGCTTCAGCTTCAGTCCTTCTAATGAATATTCAGGGTTGAATTCCTTTAGGATTGACTGGTTTGATCTCCTTGCTGTCCAAGGGTCTCTTGAGAGCACCAGCAGTTCAAAAGCATCAGGTCTTTGGCACTCAGCCTTTCTTACATTTTAAATATTTTGTTTGCTTAAGTATTTAAAATACAAATAGTTTAGTTCGAGGAGAGATCTTTAAGGAGCTGGTGTGATTGTGTGTGATTTGTATTTTTTCAAAGTCTCCAAAGAGAACTGGCCAGTGCTGGGATTGTTAAAATACCTTCAAAAAGTGCTGCATCTCCTCTGGAATGTCTGACTGATAACGGTGGTGATGTGAGCAGGAGTATTTATAGTAACCTTTGTCTAGACAGGAAAAATGGTTATCAGCACACGTGTCCACATCTGGACGCCGACTCTTCGGGGCCGGCTGAGCGCCCACCTGCACC
The DNA here is from genome assembly GCA_024291935.2 of Okapia johnstoni. Classification (NCBI taxonomy): domain Eukaryota; kingdom Metazoa; phylum Chordata; class Mammalia; order Artiodactyla; family Giraffidae; genus Okapia; species Okapia johnstoni. The sequence goes on along the minus strand of CM044325.1, from coordinate 6,538,429 downwards.
TCCGGGCACCGTGACTGATGCCCCCTTCTGCACCCCTGCCCTTTCTCATCACTTTCTCCTTTACCCCCAGAGGAGGGCACCGTGACTGATGCCCCTTCTGCACCCCTGCCCTTTCTCATCGCTTTCTCCCTTATCCCCAGAGGAATTTGGCATATTGAGTTACTTCATATTTCTTCTGAACTCTCCTTTTCTCTAGCTTTAAAGATTAAATGGCATTTTTTCTTTGTAATTTTTTTTCTTTTTTTTTTTTTCCCTCCTGAAGAGGCAAAAGCTGGAAGAAACTTTGAGTATTAGAGGCAGGAGCTTTTTGTATTTTTTTGGTTGACCTATTACAACCATGTTTTTCTCCTGTGCATCTCTCCTTTTCCCAAACATGCCCCACATCCAGTGGGTCTGAGGGAGTGACTGAGGAAGACCTTTAGTGAGGTCTTGCTTTTTGTTCAGTTGTATCTAAATAGAACGTATATGCCTTAATGTGTTTTCAAAGGCATAGCATTCATGAGATGAATGTCTTCTGTATGCGAAGCACACTGCTGGTTGCTGTGGGGGGTAGAAAGATGAAAGGAGATTTGATACTTTCTGTGTAGGGGGTCCTCTCAAGAGTGAGATATGCCCAGTCCAAATAATTCTAGTACAAGGCAGGCGGAAGTAAGTACTCTGAGCACTGGGTAGCCATGGTGTATGTACACAGCACACCAGGGCTGAAAGAATCCAATCCATGGGAAGTCACACTGTTGAGTTTCCAGAGGAAGACCTGGAGGTGGATTGTGAACATTTTCAGAATCCAAGCAGCGGAGGCATTGCAGTGACACTCAAGAGTGGAAATCCAGAGCATTGCAACCATTTCAGCTTTTAGTCTTAGCTGGGTGAGCTGTTATCTTTTAGCATTTTCGGTGTTGCTTGGCTTCAGCCCCTGAGAGAACTTCATGGTCTGCCGGGATCAGAGTAAGTGGTTCTGATCAGCGGAACTGGGTTGTAATCCCCTCCTTCTGCCTGTGTTCCTGCAGGAGGCTACTTTCTGTATGGTCCTTCGTGGAGCTCGTCTAGGCCAGGCGGTACTAAGTGACGTGTTATGGGCTGGCTGCATCCCAGTGATCATCGCAGACTCTTACGTTTTGCCTTTCTCTGAAGTCCTTGACTGGAAGAGGTGGGTGTTACCTTCTGATGAACCTTTATCCCAGGGGTCCTGCATGGATTATTTTTAAAGTCTTCCAGCAACTGTAATGTATAGCTAGGTCTGAGAACTACTCCTTCAGATTTTTTTGCTCCATTTTCCATCAGGAGAGTTAGTCCTTGGACCTGCAGCGGAGGTTGGTCACTCGAGCCTTTGGGCCACATGTGGCATGCTGCCAGTGTTTGTAAATAAAGTGATATTGCATCACAGCGCACCCATTCATTGACACGTGATCTTTGGCTGTGTTTGAGCTCCAGTGGCAGAGTTGAGTCCTGCAGTTTAAAATGACAGAGATTATGTGGCCTTGCACGTAGTAGGGCCTCCATAAATACATGCTGGATAAATGAATGGATTGGGGAATACAGCTGAAGGAGAAGTCATTGTTAATTTAGAGTGGACAGTGACGAGTGAAGAAGAGTGTACCAGGCAGGCAGAGTTGGACACACAAAGACCCTGTGGTCGGGCAGAGGGTGGTGTATTCAGGAGGCTGAGAGGGTACCTGTGTGGCCGGAGCACAGTGGGGAGTGGACAGAGGATGGGAGAGGCATGGAGTGGTGATGGGGAGGTGAGAGATGGAGCTGGGGGGAGCTCCTTTGAGCTGCCTGGTCCTGAGGAAGGGAGAGGAAAGAGGGGCTACTCACTGCAAGGACTGTGGGGCTGAGGGAGGCCTGGGGTGTTGTTGCTTCTGCTTGTGCGAACTGAACGGGACACACATGCAGCAGTGCTTTGTATGTCCGGCTGTGCGGACATCCGCTGTCGCCCTCTTGTCTCTAGAGCATCTGTAGTTGTGCCGGAAGAAAAGATGTCAGATGTCTACAGCATCCTGCAGAGCATCCCCCGAAGACAGAGTGAAGAAATGCAGAGACAGGTAAGGGGCCAGGCAGCCCTGCGGGGGAGGGCGTGGGTGCTCGGATGCAGAGCAGGGTCCATGCCGCTGAGAGCGGGCCCGGGGTTGGTGTCCTCCACTGAGTCAATCAACCAGACCTAAAAGAGGAAAGCAGTGTTAGGGAGTTGCATCAGAGAAGGCTGAAAATAATAACTGTCAGAGATTCAGAAACGCTCCTGAAGTAAGCCTGCTGTGACATTAGGGTCACACCTCAGCTATGTGTTCAGGATGCAGAGCGGCCCGCCTCTGGAAGGCCGTTTACACAGCAGGTGGGGGCTCCGGTGACTGAGACCGGCGTGGAAGCCATTGTGTTTCAGGGTGATGCTTCTCAGGAGCTTTGACCTTGAGTGTTGTGGAATCAGCTAGCCTGGGTCCCCACAGAGTACCGAGCAGAGGTCCCTGTGCTGTGCGGTAGGTCCTCGTTAGTCGTCTGTTTTGTGTATAGTAGTGTGTGTACATCAGTCCCGATCTCCCGATTTATTCCCCTCCCCCTTCCACCCTGGTAACCCCGAGTTTCTTTTCTACATCTGTGACTCTGCTTCTGTTTTGTAAACAGGTTCATTTGTACCATGATTTTAGACTCCACATATAAGCGGTATCATATGATATTTATCTTTCTCTGTCTGACTTCACTTATCTCTAGGTCTGTCATGTTGCTGCCAACGACCCTGTTTCATTTGTCTGGCTGATACTCCATCGTATGTGTGTACAACGTCTTCTTTACCCATCGCTCTGTCCAGGGGCATTTAGGTTGCTTCCTTGTCTTGGCTGTTGCCAACCGTGCTGCCATGAACATTGAGGGGGTGTCTGTGTCCTTTCAGATCATGGTTTTCTTTGGTTCTTTTTCTTCTTTTAATGGATTTTTACAAGTTTTTATTCTCATCAAAATTATCTGTGTAGGTGATAACCAGAGAAGAGGTTTGGAGGGCCCTCACCATGGAGGCTGTAGCTGCCTCCACGCCACACCTGTGTCTAACTTTGTTGCAGGAATGAGCCTCAGGTCTCTGGGTGAGGGCAGGGCCATCACCCGGCCGTGTGGACGTGGGGAGGGACTCTGGGCTTCTGACTGCTGCTTAAACACATTGTCCATCTGTCCTCCTGCCCCGAGCTCCGCCTCTTCCCTTGAGTGTCCGCAGCGGAACGCAGGGGTTTCTTGGCTCCTCTCCAGTGTGCTGTCTTGGGCCTGTCGCCTCAGCCACCACCTGCTTTCCTGCTTGCACACACTTTTCTGGTAGAATGCCAGCCTTATCTGTGCCCTTGGCCAAGGCTCTGCCTTCCGTGGACCCCCGTGACCTCATCTGTCATCATTCTGTTACTTAAAACAGTGTACTTTTAGGTTATTTGGGTTCCAAGAGACACATTTGGAGTCTTTAAAAGACTCCGGTTTAAGCCCTGTGTCTATCTCTGTTAATTGTGTGACTATGACACGTCTGTGACCAAAGCTTCTCGGACTTCCTCATTTATGGGATCAAGGGTTGGCTAGATCAGCTCCCATGTTCCATTCAGCTGTTAAAAAACACTGTGGAACTCCTGTCCTTGACAGCGTTAATAATTGAGTGGTCATCTCTTTCCCATGACCACCTCCTGTCATGAGGGCCTGTTACTGTCTCTGGTGGTGAATAACCTGTGTTATGTCCCCTGGCAGAATAAAGGTGATCTCAGTACTTTCCTGGGCTTCCCTGGTGGCTTAGATGGCCAAGAATCCACCTGCAATGCGGGAGACCTGGGTTCGATCCGTGAGTTGAGAAGATCTCCTGGAGAAGGGACTGGCAACCCACTCCAGTATTCTTGCCTGGAGAATTCCATGGACAGACAAGCCTGGTGGGCTACAGTCCATGGAGTCGCACAGAGTCAGATACGACTGAGCGACTCACACTTTCACTTTCAGTATTTTCCTACCTCCTGTCCTAAATCTCCCTTCTGCTTGCTGATGCTCTTCTCTGTGCTACTTTCAGACCTTCTGAGATGCTCCACTGCTGTGGCCCATTTAGTCCTGCTCCCCTTTCTCTGAATAGTCTGCATCCCCAAAATGACCTCTTTTCTTCTCCCAACCTCAGATTTCTAGACTGAACTGATCTCAGCCAGAGGTGAGATTATCCGGTTGAAGCAGTTCCCAGAGAGTTCGAAAGGATGACTAGGTTCCACTCCCAGATGCCAGTGGTACACCTGACTCCCAGATTGTGACACCTTAAAATGTATGCAGATGTTGCCAGACGCCTCCCAAGGGGGCACACGTGCTGTGCTTGGGAGCCGCTTTCCTGTTGATGATGTAGTCGTCTCTCTTAAGATTAGAGGCAGCGCTTTTGTTCTTCTGGAATGTGCTTGTCCTTTGTCTTCCGTATCCCCTGCATTGATTCAATCAGACCTTGGCAGGAGTAACTGAAAAAACAGCACACGCTTGGTTCCTGAAAGTTATTACACCTCGGTGAATTCTCTTTAGGGAGGTCCAGTTTGAGTGTTTGTAAGACAGGGATAAACTTTTAGGGGAAAACCTGTTACATCAGTAGTTGATACCTTAGAACCCTGGGTTGCTTATGTTAGAATGAGCTGAGACTGAGGAACAGAGGCTCAGATTTTCTTGCTGAGCAACTCAGGACCGGCCCAAGGGGCTGCGTGCACAGTGGTAGCCAGCAGAGGGCTCCATCCACTTTGAAGTGACTCATTTTCCTTCTCAGTAGCCGTTTCCAAGGAGTCCTGAGTGCCATGAGCTACTCTGACACCGTTCCTCAGAGCCGCTCTCTAGAGAGACCCGCTCCTTCCTGGGCTTTTTAGCACAGGATTCTGCTCTCCTGTGATGGAACAGAGCCAGAGTTTCTGAATTTGACCCCCAAGATAAGGGTGGGATCTTGGTGAGGACGGTAATGCAGCTTTGAGTTCAGAGGCTGTAATCTGATCGATGGATACAGGGTGACAGTCCTTAACATGACTCGGGAGTTAGGACCCACCAAGAGAGGACATTCTGCCTGACAAGGAAGCGTAGTTAACATTTCCTCCTCACCTGAGATGCGATAGTGAAGCAGCCATTAAAGTCATATGCAGGGCTAGAACCTGAAGCCAGAGCTGGACGTAAGCTAGGACTTTTGAAGCACAGCCTGCACCTGTGCTGTCTGCCCCTGAAGACCAGCAACCAGCTGTGTTGGCGTATGTGGCACTGGAAGAGCTGGGGGAGCTTATAGGGCTTTCTGTGGTTTAGTTAGAAATCAGTTCCTTCCATTAATTAGAGATTAATAGTTGCTTTTGTTGTTGTTCAGTCAGTAAGTCGTGTCCGACTCTTTGCGACCCCATAAACTGTAGCATGCCAGGCTTCCCTGTCCTTCACTGTCTGCCAGAGTCTGCTCAAACTCATGTACAGTGAGTCAGTGATGCCATCCAGCCATCTCATCCTCTGTTGCCCCCTTCTCCCTCTGCCCTCAATCTTTCCCAGCATCAGGGTCTTTTCCAACGAGTCTGTTCTTTGCATCAGGTGGCCAAATTATTGGAGCTTCAGCATCAGTCCTTCCAATGAATATTCAGGGCTGATTTCCTTCAGGATGGACTGGTTTGATCTCCTTGCTATCCAAGGGACTCTTAAAAGTCTTCTCCAGCACCACAGTTCAAAAACATCAATTCTTTGGTGCTCAGCCTTCTTTATGGTCCACCTCTCACATCTGTACATGACTACTGGAAAAGCCATAGCTTTGACTATGTGGAACTTGGTCGGCAAAGTGATGTCTCTGCTTTTTAATAAGCTGTCTAGGTTTGTCATAGCTTTCTGTCCATGGAGCAAGCGTCTTTTAATTTCATGGCTGTAGTCACTCACTGTCCACAGTGAATCAGTAGAGGTTAATAGTTATAGAGATATAAAGCCAACTTGTCAGTCTTTTATTGTCTTATGAGCTGTATTAGCTCATTAACTTAGTAGAACCCTAATTACATTTTTTTTTTCCTCCAAGGGGAAATGATGGGAGATAATAAGAAATTTGTGATCCCTACCCACACATGCTTATAGCTATCCTGGGGATACGTGAGTACAAGCTCAAAGAAGGCTGAGAAGATGGTGCAGATTTTCCAAAGCATGGTCTGAAATGGGAGGAAGTCTGGGTTAAAGCTGTTAGGGACAGATTTACTGGGGAGGTAGTATTTGATGGCAGCATTAAAGAGGGAGGGTTCCATCCACTAACTTTCTCATGTTGGAAGCCAGGCAGAAATATGCAACTAAGTATTTTTTTATAGTCTAGTGGAGCATTAACATCCCCAGTCTCCTTTTGAATCACAGTGAAAAAGAGAGCAGCCCAGGATATTGGAAGGCTGACTAGACACTGGACTGTATAGTTGGCAGTGTTTGTGTGGATAGGGAGGAAGGTGTAAATGGATCCTCAGTTTATCTGTTGAGTGGAGTTTCCAAACATTCTTTTATTGGTCAGTGGCTCCGCCAGCAGTGACCTCTAACCTCAGCCACACTAGGAGGTGGAAGTCAGGAGCCTGCCTTGCCTTTGAACTCTTCTTTGTACTCAATTGACTGGGAGCCTTTGAGGTGGCAGAAACATTCAGCATCTTCTTTGCTCTCTCTCCCTGAATGCTTGGCCAAGTTAAAATATCAGTTTCCTTTCTATTACACCGACCCATCTCACCCTGCCTTCATATTTTCCTATTATACTAAGCATACTGAATATCTGTTCTCCGGAGGAGTGTGTGAAGATATAATGGGCTGACTAGGAAAAAGACAGAACACGTCTGTTGAAGAATATGTGGTCCCCTCACCTGGCAGGACTATTGTCATGCCTGGCTGTGGTCGAGGAGAGAACAGAAGAGACCACAGAACAGTAAGTGTGTGTGTGTCCACCAGAGTTCATGCACTGTATTCACGGGAGAGACCCCACAGGAGGCTGCTCTTTTATCTTACATGTGATTTCAGCACATTGAACTGTCTGCTTTCCATAGACACGGTAGTTTCAAAGTTACATCTTTGAAGAACAGAAAGACTGTAAAGTGAGGGGCTGTGACATGGGGCATCTGCCAGTCAGGCATGAATAGAGAAGACATTTAGAGAAGACGGAAAAACTGTTTTAAAAATAGAACTTGGATGGAATGCTCTATAAATAATAAATGCTGGAGAGGGTGTGGAGAGAAGGGAACCCTCCTGTACTATTGGTGGGAATGTAAATCGGTATAGGCATTATGAGAACAGTGTGGGGGTTCCTTAAAAAACTAAAAATAGAGCTGCAGTATGACCTGGAAATCCCACTTCTAGGCATATATCTGGAGAGAAACATGATCCAAAAGGATCCATGCACCCCAGTGTTCACTGCAGCACTGTTTACAATAGCCAAGACGTGGAAGCAACCTAAATGTCTGTCGAAAGAGGAATGGATAAAGATGTACATATATGCAATGGAATATTACGCAACCATTACAAAGAATGAAATAATGCCATTTGCAGCAACATGGATTGACCTAGAGATTGTCATACTGAGTGACATAAGTCAGAGAAGGAGAAATATCGTGTGACGCCCCTTATATGTGGAATCTAAAGAGAATTGATATCAATGAACTTACAAAACAGAAAAGGACCCACAGACTTAGAGAATAAACTTATGGTTGCCAAGATGAGGGATGCGGGAAAGAATAGTTGGAGAGTTTGGGATGGACGTGTACACACTGCTGTGATTAAAATGGTTAGCCAAGGACAGCCAATGAGGACCTACTGTCTAGCACAGGGACCTCTGCTCAGTGTTGTGTGGTGGCCCGGCTGGGAGGGGAGTTTAAGGGAGAATCGATACATGGGTCCCTTCGCTGTTCACCTGAAACCGTCATAACATTGTTTGCATGTGTATGTATGGCTGGGTCCCTTCGCTGTTCACCTGAAACCGTCATAACATTGTTTGTTAATTGGCTATACCCCAGTACAAAACAAAATGTTAAAAAAAATAGAACTTGAGACTTCTTGGCACTCCAGTGGTTAACACTTCACTTTCCAATGCAGGTTGTGTGGGTTTGATCCCTGATTGAGGAGCTAAGGTCTCACATGCCTCATGGCCAAAAATCCAGAACATAAACAACAGAAGCACTATTGTAACAAATTCAATAAAGACTTTAAAAAAATGGTCCACATCAAAAAAAAAAAAAACTTAAAAAATGAAAACAGAACTCTCAGCACTGTGGATACATGGCAGACAACAGGATGTGCTCCTCGATATCCTGGGTGTCACTGTAAGATGGTAGAATTCCTGGGTTCAAAGGAATATGTATGTGTTTGTTTTGCGTATTTTGGACTTCTGGCATCCAAATGAGTCTTACCATCACTTTGATCATTGAATGTAGTTTTTTTTTGTCGCCTTGAAGCTGTTTTTGACGGAGCATCTTAAAACTGTGGAAACACAAAAATGGCTGTCCTTGAGGGTGCCGTGCAATCTTTAAGTGAAGGTTTACGTTTCGCATATATAAACGTGCTTTTAAAATATTGGCTTTCGCGTAAAGTATTTTTGAAAGTTTTCTATCTAAAATAATTTGCTTTTAGTTTTTAAAAGTGTTTTGTGATCCGCTTAAAGGTGTCAGCCCTGGGATGTCTAGGACCCCCAGCCGCCTAGACGGATGCGCTCCCCCGAGGGTCCCCTGTGCTTGACTGTGGTGTCCCTTGTCGGCTACATAGCAGTCTGTGTCCATCTCTCCCTCCCTCCCTGCCCCCAACACACACAATTTACAAAGCAAACTCTTTAAACAGAGTAGTGAGAACAGGCGGCAAGAGGAGTGATCTGAATTTTTTTAATGTGAGGAAATGGAAGAAGAGACGTAAAGTGATCCTCCGGAGACACAACACGTGAGGGACAGACGGGGAACATGCTCTGTTTTGCTGCCCACAACTTTGTTCAAACCCTGGAGCTCTGTGGCCTGGATTGAGGTTGAATGTCAGGATGAGCTTCCCAGCAATTCAGGTTAACTGCTTATTGGATCGTCTTTCCTAAAAAGTGGTTGCCCGAGACATTTGAGACTGGACACGTCTCTGGAAATATGCAGAACGTGGAAAAGACTTCACTTCTCATTTCCAAGATTTGACATTCTAATGTCTGTCACTCTTCCCCACCCCTCCCCCCATACTGTGAAATTGAAAAAAACTTTAATATGCATAAACTGAATTCTCAGGGCTTTGAAAAAAATGCCAACTATTCCCTTCCTCCCCTGCTCTCTAGTCCCAACGTGCCACTCCGAGCTCTGTTTGCCAATCTCGGCTTTCGTACTTGCCCTTAAAAAAGCTACTGGATCACTTACCCGTCAGCGAAACACGTTGACCTGATCCTTGGCGTTCTCCCTGTGAAACAGACAACTGTGGTTCTGATACAAAGCCGGGCTCTTTGGCCAGTGGGAAAGCCTTGGGGAAGAGTGTGATTATGGGATATTTTGAGTTTCATAATTTTGTTTCAATTTTGTTACTCTGTTGGAGTTTTCCTGAATGTATAAATCCATATTGTGAAGGAGATCAGTCAGCTTATGTTTAAAGCAGGATAAAATAAGGGCTCATTTAATTGGAACTCTTAAGGAAGAGTGTTTTTATGTGTTTAACTTTTTTTTTTTTCAACTTTAGTATTAAGAACCTTATTGGAAAAAGACTTTTGCCAAGTATTTGATGGGAAGCCAAGAAAAGCATTTTAATAGAACGGTCTCAAATTTATGGTACACTAGGGCCTGTAAATAAATTTCCCTGTCTTTAAGGTTGGGGCTGATTTGCAGTTATTTTGTATAGCTTCTGAGATTTAAATCCTCACAGTCCAGATGGGGAGACCATAAAGCTGCTTTCCTTGGCAACCCTGGCATACATTGTCCATGGCGAGCTCTGTCTGTAAATGCTCACTTAGCGTATTGTGATGCCAGTTTTAATTGGTTTAGCGACTTTTCCTAGAGCAGCTCCAAATATTCTCCTCCGACCCCAGATATTCTCAAAATCTTGGAGAATTAGAGTCCTTGACTTCATAATGCAGGCTTGTCAAATAAATAGGTGTTAAGTACCTGCTTTTTTGCTAGAATTGTATAGGTATATGAAGGGAGATTTTTACAAAGGGGGAGGGGAGGAATACAGATTCTGTCCTCAGGGTGCTAGGGAGAATACTTGCAGTAACATGTGAATGAAGAGGCCAGAAGTGCTGTCACTGAGTTGTACTGCGGAATGGGTCAGCAGGCGAAACGAGGCTTCGTGACTAGGTGGCCTCGAATAGGGCAAGAGGATGCTCTGAGAGGTGCTGAGCTCCGCCCAGAGGTTGGCTTCTGTGGGAAAGACTTGGTTGGTCACATGGAGCAGCTGGAGCGGGAACTTGAAATACCAACAAGAGGACTTTCTAGGGAGCTGGAAGGATGGGAAGGTCAGTGACAAGTGGAGAGTAATGAAAAAAATGCACGATGAAAGGGGAAAGCAGTATCAGTTAAGGAGACTGAGGGGGGAAAAAAATCAAAGAGCTGGAAGGAACCTTAGAAATTCAGCTCTTTCTTCGTATTTTATAAATGAGGTGGAAGCCCTAGCGTTCAAGTGATCTTGAGGATGAATTGTTAGGGCCAGAGCCTCGCCTCGCCTGGAACCCAAGTCTCCTGACTCCAGCTGATGGATTTTGGATGGAAGAGGGACCTTATGTACTACAGTATTTTTCAATTCAGGGAGTCTTGAGTGGCATTTTATTTATTAAAAATGAAAGATAATAGGAAGGCATCAGAGTATTACCTATCAAGGGTAACTCTCCTGAAATCTTTTCTCTCATATGTATATGTGCAGTGAGTGTCAGTATTTAATGTATTTATGTTTCTTGGTGTGGGTCCTAGTCCAGAAAGTTTGAGAGATGTTGATAGTGGCAAGCACATGGGCTTTTGAGTTGGGGAGACCTGAATTTGCATCCCAGGCTGTGTCTTCTGTCTGCCAGCCTTGTGAGCACGGGCAAGTCACTTTGCCAAGTGTCAGTTTTCTTATCTCAGACCTGGGGATAATAGTCCGACTCTTTGTGAGCCCATGGACTAGAACCCACCAGGCTCCTCTGTCCATGGAATTCTCCAGGCAAGAATACTGGAGTGGGTTGCCATTCCCTTCTGGGGATCTTCCCGACCCAGGGATCGAACCCAGAGCTCCTGCACTGCAAGCAGATTCTTTACCATCTGAGCTACAGGGAAGCCCCCAATAATACAATAGAGCAGTTGTGTTGTTTAAATGAAATCCTTGACTTAAAGCATCTAGAGGCTGGTCTGCCTGCTCTGTGTTGGCTGTCGTCTGGGAGTGCTCCACCTGGGTCTAGGTTTGAAAACTGGCAGGAGCCTCCTGATTTGGAGCTTGGGCTTCAGGAACCATAGTAAGTTACCAATGCGATGTATTATGCATTTGCTTCTGGGCTTGGAAACTTGAAACAGAACTTATTCCTGTGGGTCTGGTGTGCTTTCTCCATCTTGGAATAGAGGGAGGTTCCCCTCTCTGGTTTTCAGAATGGCTTATGAAAATCTGTGGTTCTTTAGCTGGCCTTAAAAAAATTCATTGGCACGTTTGGGTCAAGTACTATTACTTTTTCCCCTTTCCAATGAGAATGATTTTCATACTGTTTCCCCCTTCTTGTAATGTGTCCTCTGCTGGATCATGGTTTTACTCTTTTTTTTTTGATCCAGAAGATTAAAAAATAAGCATAAAGAGAAAAGTCAAAATCAGAATTGACATTTGGGTGGTGAACACTTGGAGAACTGGAGTTTTACGAGGTATGTACTAAAAATAAAGCAACTTTTTATGTGAATTTAAGAGGACCGGTGAGATGCCTCTTAGGAATAGCTGTTGTTTGCCTCCTACTGAAAGGGTAATGAGTTGTATCATCTGGTTTCCCTGGTTCTCTGCTGTTCCCCTCGCCCCTGCCGCCCTTCCCCCACCCCTGTCCAGCCAGCTCCATCCCATATTTGAAATCCCGCTGGAGAGCAAGAGGAGCTCTTCATCCCTCGATGATCTGGGCCAGGGGCTAAAACACTGCCATAAATCTGCAGCTCATTTTAATGCCACGTTAAAACAGTGTGAGCGGCTGGTTTCCGTGGCCCCTGCCCTCTTTCTTTATAGGCTTCTTTGGCTCTTCTTTATAAAGAGGCCCTGTGGAGTCATTTTAAAGTTCTTATCAGTTTGCTGACAGCTATATGGGCCTTTCTGCCGAGTCCAGGAGCTCAGGCAGGCGTGTGAAACTTCTGATATTAAAATTGAAGAAAAATGCCAGGCAGAAGGGATTGGGGAGCAGAGCGGTGATTTGGAGGTGAAAGACTAGCGAGGTAATTAACCTCTGCAGGTCCGGAACTCCGCCCGTGGCCGGATAAGTTGCTCCTGGTTGGTGGGGGCAGGGCAGCAAGGGTTAGGCCAGGGAGGGCTTTCCAAGGGCTTTTATTTTTATCCCCTGATGAGAAATGCCGTTCAGCTGGCAGCCTGTGCTTTCAGGCTTCAGCAAGCGAGTTGGGCAGTCCTGAAGGGCTAAGGGAGCCAGGTTTACAATGCAGTTTTTTTTTTTTTTTTCCTAAAGGCTGTCTGACTGGCTAGACCTCGGCTTGCATGTCTCTAGCAGCTCCAGCTCGCTGTCTCTGTGTCCACAGCATCGCTGTTATCGAGTTTAAAGGGACTTTCATCAGTCTGCTCCGCTGCCCCTTTTAGACCAGATTGCTAACTCCCAGTAATCCTCGCAGAGTGCTCCGTGGAAGCGCCAGGCCGTCTATAAATGTCAGCCTGCAGAGCTTGGCCCTTTTTACCCTCTTGGTTACCGAGAGGTGGACTGGAAGCTGCTCCTCCCTCTCCTCCACCACTTTTCCTTTCTCTCTTTGCTGGAAAACTCGAGCAGCAGACAGCAGAGGGGAAGGAAAAACCATTACCTGGATCAAGGCCAGTGGCTTGATGGAGCCTCAAAATCTCTGGCATCGCTTGACCAGAGTGTTTTTCCAGGCACTTCAAAAAGTACACCCTCACCTCCTCCAGCTTTCAGCTTTGCACCCTTGATTCCGGGTGGGCTGGCTGGGGGCATCACGCCCTCAGAATCTGTATCTCTCTGCTCCTCTTCTCCTAACGAAAGCTTTTAGGAAGAGGATAGTAGAGATAAGCAAAATCCGGTGGACATATATTTTTAACTGCCCTGCACCCTTTTGGCGCAAACACGTTATTTTTCCTTTTTCAAATAGTTTTGGACATGAGTACTTTTTCAAGTGTATTCAATTTAAAGTATTCATTTAACTTGAGGTTGAATCAAAAGCAAAGAATTTTTGTAGTAAGTTAGTCAAATTATATAGCTGTTGATCTAGGATCGATGATTTTCATTGAGCAAACAATAAAAAATACCGGTTCATTTTACTACTTGTGTAGCTCCTGTGGGGAGAGTAATTAGGTATGAAAACTGACCAAGCTACAAATCAAAATACCCCAACCTCCAAAGCAACCAAGCTACTTTTTTGAACATTTCTGACAATATCAATAGATATTCTGATATTCTGAACAATATCAGTAGAATAAGTTGATATTCTATAATTAGTTAAGTTTACTGAATCAGAAATTTTTGCTTGTGGTATAATTTTAATAAATTTACTAAAAATATTTTACAAATAATTTAATGTACTGAAAGTTCTCAGTAAATATATGATTATGAGCAGTCTTCATTAGACAGCCTTTGCAAGGGGTGTGGCTATGTCATATGACCAATTTCCTCTTTGGGCATTGGTTGCAGAGCTGGCTCTAGAGTTAACCATGGGTTAATCCCTTGTAACAAGTCCCCAATATGGGGCATTGCTTTAGGAAATGGCCTCTCTAATAAAAGTGTTAAACATTAATTTGCAGCCTATATAAGGACTGTCTGACTCTTTGGGGCTGGTTTCCTACAGAGTGGAACTATTTGTGAAGCATTTCTGAGAAATAATTGCTCATTACAGGAAGTGTAGTGCAGGCTTTATGAATTCATTATATATCTACTTAGAAAAATATTTACGTTTGTTTACAAAAGAATAATTTGTAAATTATCAAGTGTCGATACATTTGGTAAAGAATTCACTATTGTCAGGTCTTCAGTAAGGGTCAAACTGATCCATTAGATTTCTGTCTATATTTATGAATCTTAATATTGATTATTTTACGTTTGAATGTATTTTTCTGTCTCCCTCAGCATTGAATAGGTTGAGCGAGTTTGGAGTTGCCTGACTACTTTGTAATAACACCATCTTGTAATTCCATGCTACTCTTCTTGGGAATGTAAGACACCAATTGTGTATTTATTTCATTTAATTTGAGTAGAAGACCTTTAGTACTGAATCCGACCAGGATTGGTACAGAAATAGCTTCATATAAGTCATTTCTGGCAATGTAGTTCTCTCTCTTCTTATAGTTTAAAGGTTAATTTGTATTTAAATGTGCATTTATTTCCCATTTTGATAAGACTTCAGTAGTAAGTAAGCAGGTCATTTGTTATCTTTCAGAATTCAGTACTTTTTATTAAAAGGAACAAGTAGTTTGTCTTCAAGTATTTGAAGCCCATATATGTATACATGTATTGAAGTGTTCTGAATTCTCAGGTTAATTTGGCCAGGTCTTGGTGATCCTATATATATGTGTGTGTGTGTGTGTGTGTATATATATATATATATATAGAAAATTTGTATTTTAGAGAGATCTTTGCGTTTTTGTTTGAAGCTACAGACTGAGGGTTGAATTCTCTCAACCCTCTTGCTCCCACTCAGATTCTTAGATGCTTTCTGGAGTGGGGAATGGGGACATGAATTTCTCTTGAGAGTCCTTGCCATGACGACCCTCAGCTATTCTTACTCATCGGTAGGAAAGGGCACGGAGTAAAGATGAGAACCACTCACAGAGCAAGTGTAGCTCTTTCAAGCTTCTCCTCTGTTCAGAGTCCCAATTGAGGGAACGCACTTTGGGGTTTCCACTCAGGATCAACAGGAGAGCGTGTCTTAATACCTACCACGTGATCAGACCAAGGCGCTTCCCAGCCGCACGCAGCTTATGGAGGGCTCATGTGGCTCCGGTCAGCTGGAACTGGCATTGGACCCACACTGTTCTCAACTTCTCTGTCTCTGGGAATGTGTGGGGACAGTGGAGAGGGCTCCCATGTGACCTGACTGCTGAGTGAGTTAGTATAATATCCACAGCCAGAAAAAAGAACCTGCTAAAGACTAGCTAGCTCCCCAGCCTTCTTTGGAATTGTTACTAACTGGGAAGCAGATGGACGGGGGAACGTGGCCCTGATGTGGCATGACGTGGGATGAAATGAGCCCCCAAGTTCTGTCCTCGGTCCCTTCACACACGCTGCTTGTGTGTGTGTCTTAGTTAAAAGGGGTTGGCCTTTCAAGTATGCCGGTTGCAGTGAGACTTGTTTTATATTTACCTTTTCTGATCAAACAAGCTTGCAGCTTTCTCCCTGTTTTGGTATAGCAAACATGGGAAATCTCACCCCAGGCGGATTCCTTTACAAGGAACTGACCCAAGTCATGCTCTTATTTATTTATTTTTGATGACAGATCCTGATTAAAGGTTTCCAGTCCAAACCTTTTAGCTGGTCCATGAACCCAACCAGGAGAGAGGGCTGGTCAGCTGCTGATCACCAAAGAAGCTCCCCGACCTGACCGAGGGAATTCAGTGTGATTCAGAGGCGTGAATAACTGGGGAACCGGGCACAGCAGAAATGAATCTCTCGTTTCTTTGCTGAGAAGGTTTGACCAAACACAGTTTTATTGGTCAGTGGCTCCTGCTTTAGTAACCTCTCACCCCCATGGCTCTTGGAGGTGTAAGCCACCGGCCGGACTTGCCTTTGAACTCCTCACGGCTCCTGCCACCTCAAAGACTCCCAGTCAGAGCTTGTGTTTTGCTTGGGATCTCTCCTCACAGCAGGGCATCAGCAGTTGGGAAAACTGATCCACCCTTAGAGCCTCGACATATTTGAAGGTGATACCCCTGAGACTTGAAACCTATGGCTTTCTATTTCAGGAGCTGCCTGTCACATGTCAAGCAGCACGACTCAGGCTGCCCACTTGCTCCTCTGTCCCTCCTGGCTTCCCATAGGACGGGAGATCCTTAACATTTGAGCACACCCTACAAGCATTCCCCTAATCTTCAAGCTTTTACCCATTTTTCTTCTGACTTGTCCCGAGTAGAGTCTATTTTGAAATAATTTTTCTTTTAAATAAGGCTAAAACTTGCAAATCTAGCCATCTTTGATGTCTGGGAGCTTGATCCATGGTGAAGATGATGCAGTGAAAGTGGCACAGGGCTTACATTTACATGTACAGTCCTGGTGCTTCCAGGTCAGATGAGCCCTACTTTTAAGATGGCCCAGCTTCCTTTTAAGATGGGACACTCTTTCCTGTCTTCTTGAGTCATTCTACTTTATGGAAAAACTAGATCTTGCAAGAAGAGATAGAAATAGCATGGATTGCTCTCCCACATCTGCTTGGCTTCCAGCCTACGGAACAAGAGTGTTGGGAGCTTTAGTGTTGGGAGGCAAATCCAGGGACCTGTGGTTATTGGATGACTTCAGTGTAGCTTCTTTGGCAAGAAATCAAACCTCTTATTCTAAGAATATTGAGTAGAAAAATGCCTTCTACTTATGATGCCGTTAGCTTAGCAGAGGAGTAAATGATCTTCATTGAGTTCCTCTGCTTTTCTAGAATTCAGGAAGAACATTACTGAGAATCCTTAGCAGAAAGAACACCCTGGCAGGGTCTTTTTCTGCTTCAGAGTAAAGGTTGAGTTTTTAGCAGGTACCCAGGTGTCAGAAGAGACAGGCCTGGTTTTTCTGCCATCTTGTTCTGTGGTCGTGAGTATGGTCATGCGCTTGCGCTTTCCAGTTGACAAAGGGAAGGGGAAAAGTAGCATTTATGTTAACTCTCATTTCTGATAACTGACCTCATGAAAATCTGATGAGGTAATTGTAGTTCTTCTCCTTTTTACAAAGGGGGAAGGTGAACCTTGGAGGCTAATGGATGGCCTATAGTTACAAAACTTTAGTGGCAGGCTTGGGACTGGGAAGAATTTGTAGCATATGATTAAAAAGTTCACTATTCTCACCTTTTCTCTGGGGGCATTTGCCTTTGACACTGAGATAAGTATGTCTTTGGGATGAGTATAAACCATCCTCAATACATTAATTGTTGTATTGAGGATGGTTTATAGGTTGCTTCTCATTGCCACTATTTTCTGTTTTCCACCTAATGGCAAATTTACTTCTCCCATTTCTAAATCCTATTGCATGACTTGGAGGAAGGAATTTGAAATCCCCTTTCTTTACTTGCCTCTCTCTGTCTCATGTTCCAGTTCTTTCTCTGTATCCTTCCCCTGACGATAACTCAGATTTTTCAACTCTTTATGGGAATCAACCATGTTATACGATGCCATGTAAGCTTATAAGGAACCTGTACATATTTGATTAGCCTTTGGAAAAAAAAAACAAAAAAACCCCATCGTCTAATTAAACATTGTGAACTTAACTGAGCACACCGTCTTGCTGTCAGGAAGTACTGCCCTGGGCCTCATCCTCCTGACCTCTTCCTTACATTTTTGTCATTCTTCTGCTAAAAAAATATTTACTACTTTATCTTGCTTTGCTGGGTCTCAGTTGCAGCGCATGGGATCTTCCGTCTTAGTTGCAGCATGGGGGCTCGTTTAGTTGAGGCACCTGAACCCTTAGTCTGCCACGTGGGATCCAGTTCCATTTGAACGTGGGCCCCCTTCACTGGGAGCCAGGAGTCTTAGCCACTGGACCACCAGGGAAGTCCCTCATGATTGTTAAGGAATATATACTGAAACCGTTTTCTCTGGTAACTATAGGTGAAACTAACTGCATGTTCATTCTTTAATCACTCCCCATAAATATAAATACGGAGGCTGGAGATGAGCAGAAGGAAATCTTTGGTTCTAAATGGATGACATGTGCTTACATATAGGCTTTTTGGGAATTTTCTACGCAGCTCTGTTTCCAAATATACTTGCTTGCTTTTCCTAACCTTTGAATGACCCAGGGGTTTATATATAAGAGCAAGGTCTAGAACTCCTAGAAATCAGCACAAATAAGCACAAGTGGGTGTATTCAGCTCTTCCTATGAGGCTTGGGCTGCTGCTGGTGTTGAGACGCCTTTAGCAGTTGTTGGGAGCAGGCTAGGGGGAGCTTGGCCTGGAAGACTGTATAAAGACCTCTTCCTCTCAGCACCAGGAAAAGGGGATTACATTGAGGGAAGTTAAGGGATGGTTAACAAAAATGGTATGAGGGGAGAAAGAGAAAACTAGATTTAAAGAAGTGAGTACTCTGCAGCCAGCCAAGGGGAAAGGCTGTGAGCAAGTTCTCAGAGTCCTCACCAAAGGGTGAGAAGGGGAAGAAAGGGCACATTTTGCACGGCAGAGTTTCATAACCATTGTTGTTGTTTATTTGCTAAGTCATGTAAGTCTTGCGACTCCATGGACTATAGCCCACCAGGCTCCTCTGTGTATGGGATTTCCCAGGCAAGAATACGGGCAGGAATGGATTGCCATTTGCTTCTCCAGGGGATCTTCCTGGCCCAGGAATTGAACCCATGTCTCCTGCTTTGACAGGTGGATTCTTTACCACTGAGCTACCCAGAGAAGTGTTCATAACGATAGTCGCCAGTATTAAGGTGATTTTATTTTTCTCTTCACTATCTATGTGCCAACTGGGTAGAGACTATTTTAAACAAGACAAAACAACAACAAACCTACTGTGGATTCTGAATTCTGATATATTTTTAGAAGGCTGGGAATGTGGGAGAATGTAAAAATAAAAATAAAATAGAGATTAAATCCTAGGAGAGATTAAAGTCCTAGCAAGAATCATCAGGTTCTATATGAGATCCGAGGGGAAGAGCAAAAATTTGTTCATTAGGTGTGATACATTAGATCTTGCACTGGGTAGTTGCTGCATTTCACATTTAATATAGTTCTCAGCTGTTCCCCTGCAATGACATAGCTGAAAATAGAGACCTTGCTGGTTAAGCCAAGTCTAGTCAGTCCTGCTTTGTTGCTGCTGTTGGGGAAAATGAAACATTGAGAATGGCAATCTGTCCCCTTAGTCTGTTCCAGTTTCTCTACACTTGGGCATTACTCTAGAGGAACTGCAGGATACCAGTTTAAAGAAGCCACAAGAACCCACGGAAACCCACTGCCCCAAATCTGTAGTACTTATGGGCCAAGTTTTCAAATCCTTGCCCTTGAGTGGGGCCCAGCAGATTTTGCTTTTTACTGTGGGCCATCAAAGAGTTTTCAATCTAACTGGGAAGATAAGTATTTTCACCCCATGAGATAACAGTGGGGCAGAGAATAGATGCTGACTCTTGTGTAGAAATTGTCAGATGAATTGGAAAAGGGCCTCAGTATGCTTTTAAGCAGATAAAACTTGAAGTCCAGGTAGAATTTTTTGTTTTTTAATTGCTAAATTTAAAAAAGGTATTTATTTATTTAGTTGCCCCAGGTCTTAGTTGCAACTCATGGAATCTTTAGTTGTGACTCAGACTGCAATGCAAACTCCGTTCACGTTACTAAAAGTTGCAGTACGTGAGCCCTTAGTTGCAGCATGTGGGATCTAGTTCACCAACCAGGGATCGAACCCAGGCACCCTGCATTGGGAGCTCGGAGTCTTAGTCGCTGGACCACCAGGGAAGTCCCTTAATCACTAAATTTTATTTTTCAGAGCAGTTTTAGGTTCACAGCAAAATCAAGCAGGAGGTAGGGAGAGTTCCCATCCACCCTCTGTCCCCACAGATGCACAGCCTCCCCCACTAACAGTGCGCCACAGCGGTTCATCGCTAGAGTGGACCCTAGGCTGACACAGCCTTCTCTCTCAAAGTCTGTAGTCCTTGTTAGGCTTTGCTCTTGGGGTTGTATATTCTGTAGGCTTTTAGCAAATGTATAATGTTTCCTCCATGTCACTATTTCTAATTTAATTCCATTGTGGTCTGAGAGCAGACATCATATGACTTCTTTCATGGTTGTTCAAGTATGCTTTATGGCCCAGAATGTGGTCTGTCTTGGTGAATGTTACATGTGAGCTTGAGAAGAATGTGTCCAATCTGCCGTTGTTGGATGAAATAGTCTACAGATGTCAATTATTTGGTGCTATGAATATGTTCAACTATGTCCCTTACTGATTTTCTGCCTTCTGGATCTGTGTACTTCTGACAGAGGGCAGCTCTGGTAGAGGATTCATCTGTTTCTCCTTGAATTTCTGTCAGTTCTTGCCTCATGTATTTTGATGCTTTTTGTTGGTTGGATACACATTGAGAAGTGTTATGTTTTCTTGGAGTATTGACCTCTCTATCATTATGTATGCCACTTTTTATGTGTTGTAATTTTCCTTGTTCCGAAGTCTTCTTTGTCTGAAATTAATATAGCTACCCACACCGCCTTCGGATTAGTGTTAGCATGCTATATCTTTCTCCATCTCTTTTAATTTATGTGTATCTTTTTATTTAAAGTGGGTTTCTCATAGACAGCATACAGTTGGGTCTTGTTTTTGGTCCACCCTGACAAGCTTCTAATTGTAGCATTCAGGCCATTAGCATTTAAAGTGATTACTGATATAGTTGAATTGACATTGACCATATTTGTTACTGTTTTCTATTTGTTGGCTTTGTTCTTTTTTCCTATTAATATTTTTGTCTTCTACACATTTTGTGTCTTTTATGGTTTTAATTGAATAGTTTATATGATTTTGTTCTCTTTACTTTCTTAGCATATCAATTACACTCCTTTTTAAATACTTTTTTAGCAGTTGCCCTCGAGTTTGCACTTTACATTTATATCAAATCCAAACACACTTGCACATATTCCTGCTTCAGTGATAGTGCAGGCACCTCCTTACGTGAACACAGTGATCCTGGCTCTTTCTCTCATCCCTTGTATCAGTGCTGTCACTCATTTCACATATACATACATATATACATAAATAATCTGTTGCTTTTATAGATTATTATCGGTTACATCAATTAAGAATAAGAAAAGTGAAAGTTTCAATTTTTCCTTCACTTAGTCCCTCTCTGATGTTCTTCGTTTCTTTGTGTACATCTCTTTCTGACCACATCATTTTCCTTCTCTCTGAAGAACTTCTTTTAACATTTCCTGTAAGCAGAACTACCGGCAACAAATTTTCTCGATTTTTGCTTGAGAAGTTATTTATGTCCCCTTTACGTCTGAAGGGTTTTCCAGGGTATAAAATTCTGTGTTGCTGGGTTTTTTTCTCTTAACCCTTTATAGGTGTCATTCCACTCTCTTCTTGCTTGTGTGGTTTCTGAGAAGTTGGATGTAATTGTTACCTTTACTCCTCTCTAGGTAAGGTGTTTTTCTCCCTCTGGCTTCTTTCAGAAATTTTTTAAATATTTGATTTTCTAAAGTTTCAGTATGATATGCACAGGTGTAGCATTTTTGGTATTTATCCTACCTAGTGTTCTCTGAGCTTCCTGGATCTGTGGTTTGGTGTTTGACATTAATTTAAGGAAATTCTCAGTCATTATTGTTCCTCTTCCATTTTATTTTTACTTTTGGTGTTTGTGTTATGTGTATGTTACCCCTTTTATAATAGTTCCATGGTCCTTGGATATTTTCTTCTTCTTTTTTTTCCCCTGTCTTTTTTCTCTTTGCAGTTTTGGAAGTTTCTGTTGTAATATTGTCAAACTCAGATTTTAACTTTTTAGTTATGAAAACTCACATATCCAGGGACTGCACCCAAACTGTGTCACATAGTATCCATTGTCACATAGTATGTGTTGTCACATAGTATCCATTGTCACATAGTATCCGTTGCTACAAAAGAGGCTGGGTAATTTAGTATTTTAAGTTGATTTTGTCAGTAAAGATGAACAAAGTAATGGATACCGGGGGAGGCAGCTTAATGTCTGTCTGGAAGACTAAGAATAATCTGGATGTGAGAAGTTAGTGTAATGAGATGAGCTTTTTCTATTTTTGGTTGTGCTAGGTCTTCCTTGCCTTGTGAGGGTTTTCTGTAGTGGTGGTGAGTGGGGACTACTCTTGTGGTGCAGCAGCTTCTCATTGTGGTGGCTTCTCTTGCTGCAGAGCACAGGCTCTAGGCACATGGGGTTCAGTAATCGCAGCACATGGACTCAGTAATTGTGGCTCACTGACCGTAGAACATGCAGCTTCAGTAGTTGTGGTGCAAAGGTTTAGCTGCCCTGAGGCATGAGGAATCTTCCCCAACCAGGGATCAAAACCCATGTCCCCTGCGTTGGCAGGGGGATTCTTTTGCAGTGTACCACCAGGGAAGTCCAGTAGGATGAGCTTTGCCATAATTCTTTGTGTGTGTGTGTGTGTGTGTGTGTGTGTGTGTGTGTGTGTGTGTGTGTGTGTGTGTGTGTGTGTGTGTGTGTGTGTGTGTGTGTAAAATCTCACTGGGAGTTGCTGGCATAGGAGAGTTTTGGGTTTTGTTTTATTTATTTTACAAATTATTTTGTAGCTGGCCACTTAATTGAACTTTCTTATTAGCTTTGATGGATTTGTAGTTGATTTTCTAGGATTTTCTTAATAGAAAATCAATGGAAAGCTCTTGGATTTCTTTTCAAATACTGTTCCTTTGTCTGTTTTCTTATTAATTACTCCTACTAGTTTCCTTAGGTTTTTTTCCTTTCTTTCCCAAATTATCAGATTGGGGTGGTTACTTTATTTTTGGATGATAATTCTGTGTATATATCAGAATAAAATTAAAATATGAGATTAGAAGCAGTTGAAATTTAGAAAAATTTGCGGTCTTGGTAGATTTCATCTCTAAGATTTTTAGTAAAAACTGGCTACATGCTTTTCTCTTTTCAGTAGCTGAGATACGTTATCAGGCTTCAACATAACATTTATGGCAAACGTCAGATTTTTTTTATTTAGTGGAATTATTCAAGAAAGAAAATGTTTTATATTTCCCTAAGCCACAAATACCCAGAGGCTTAAGGATTTTAATAAAATCCTGTTCTGTATATACGTAGACTAGCTGTGTGTATGTGTGTGCGCGCGCGCGTGCGCTACTCAGTGAATAGAATTTCGTAGTTTTTAATTCTTTTAAACAACACTAAAAACAGTATGCTATTTCTCTGATACCGCATCCTCCAGGATGTAAAGCTTAATTATCTTCCCTTTGAATATGGTCTGAACATAGTGACTTGGTTTTAACGCATAGACTATGAGATGAGGATGATAACTTTACAGTGGAGAAACCTGGAAGACCTCACCTTAACCAGGTGATCAAGGTGAGTTCAGTTCAGTTCAGTCGCTCGTCATGTCTGACTCTCTGTGACCCCATAAATCGCAGCACGCCAGGTCTCCCTGTCCATCACCACCTCCTAGAGTGTCGGTGATGCCATCCAGCCATCTCATCCTCCATCATCCCCTTCTTCTCCTGTCCCCAATCCTTCCCAGCATCAGGGTCTTTTCCAATGAGTCAACTCTTCGCATGAAGTGTCCCAAGTATTCTAGTTTCAGCTTCAACATCAGTCCTTCCAATGAACCCCCAGGACTGATCTCCTTTAGGATGGACTGGTTGGATCTTCTTGCAGTCCAAGGGACTCTCAAGCGTCTTCTCCAACACCACAGTTCAAAAGCATCAATTCTTTGGCGCTCAGCTTTCTTTATAGACCAATTCTCACGTCCATACATGACTACTAGAAAAACCATAGCCTTGACTAGACGGACCTTTGTTGGCAAAGTAATGTCTCTGCTTTTTAATATGCTATCTAGGTTGGTCATAACTTTCTTCCCCTGTAATAAGTCACCTTGATACCTATCATGTGCCCCCAGTTATGAAGGAAAAAGAAAGGCACGTCATCTGTGTAGTATTCTCCAAAATCCATAACCTCGGTCTTAACAATTAAAGAACCTCAGGCCAACCAGACTTAGGGACATTCTACAAAATTCCTGACCACAACAGGCAAAGGTGTTAAGGTCATGAACTATAGGGAAAGATTGAAACTGAGGAGCCATGACAGCCAGAAGCAATGCAGTGTCCTGGATAAGATCCCGGATCAGAAAAATGACCTTAGAAGAAAACTGGGAAAATCCAAAAAGAAAACAAAAGTCTGTAGCTGAGTTAGTAGAATTAACCTAATGTTAACATCTTGGTTTTGATCATTGTACCATGGAGATGAAAGAGACTAACATTAGGAGAAGCTAGTGAGGGTATTCAGAACTCTCTGTTCTGCTGTTGCAACTGTCCTCTAAGTCAAAAATTGTTTCAAAACGAAAAGTTCAAAAGAAAGCGATTATAAGTCTGCCTGGTAAAGAAATAAAAAGATTTTTTATATTTATCAAAAAATTGTAAAGTGAAGTCTGCTACTGTTACAAGAACAGATGTCTGTGGCTTTATGGAAGGGTCAGCGAGTGGTGGGTGTGGGCTCCTCGGGTGCTGTGATCAAGTACTTGAGATGACGAGACTGGGAAGACTGGGAGATACGGAGAAGTGGTTCCAGTGGGGGATGCGCAAGGCGAGGGCGAGTAAGGTAGCTTTGTGAGTACAGAAGTGAAGAAAAGCACTCTCATGTTTTACGGAGGAAGGCATTTAAATGTAATTAAATTAACAAATGATTTAAGTAAAGAAAAAAAGGGGGTACTGATAAATCCTTGATATGTAGACCTCTTTTACTTAAGAAATCTCTTATTTTAAAGCAGATAAAGCCTATTCATTGTTGTTCGTTGAATCACTGAGTAAGACTATCAAATGTCAGTGAACCTCTCCTCTAGAAAAACTGACAGCTTGGGCCAGGTACATTTTTATAAAACCTTCAGTCCTTGAGAATTGCCCCGAGGGGATTTTGTTGATTTTTTTTTTCTCTCTCCCTGTTTTTTAAGTACGTTGTCACCTAACTCTTTGGTTTATAAAAATGGAGTCAGCAAAAGAATAGACAAGAAGCCAGTCTTGCAGTAATTGTCCACTGGGAATCAGGATACCCTGATTATCACTCGACCTCACCATTGTGTGTGTTTCGGCTGCCAGGCGGGGGCTGTCGGTGCCTGTCTCCGTTGCCTCCAGGCTGGCCGTGGGGTTAGCTGCACCCCGGAAGTGAGGTGAGCAAGAAGGGCACCCGGCTCCCTGCTCGGGCCCTCTCAGCTGCCCAGGAAGGTGGCGGGGAAGAGAGCCCATGTGACCCTGCAGAGCTTGCCGCGTAGGAGGCTCTGGGGCCGTCGTAGGAATGCTCACCGGCTCCATTTGTCACAGCAGAGAAACGAAAAGGAGCTTGTCTGCCGGTGGTACGTTAGTGCTTGGAAAGCCTCGGAATCCCTTTGGAAGTTTTCAGATTCACCTTCAGACACAGCTTTGAAAAATTAATCCATGAGGCGTGGAAATATTTTCCAGCCCTTCACCTGAGATAAATGGTCCTGTCAGTGTGGTGAGCTGAGAGAAAATCTCCTGGACTCAGATCCCCCAGAATCTCCCAGATTGCAGCTCAGAGGCAGAAGAGCTTCTGGGTCCTCAAAGGTGCAGCTGTTTCTCAAACTTCCTGAGGGAGAAGGCAAATGCTTTATTTAATCTGCCTTGGTTCTCTGTGCTTATTCAGTCCATTTTATTGTTTTTCAATAATTTGGAAAAACTCTTAGCCACTATGTCACTAAATATATCTGTTGTCTTGTTTCCAAACCCCCTCTCTAGAACTCCAGCTACAGGTACTGTTAGAACGTTCCATGTGGTTCTACAGTTCTTGGACGCTCTGTTCTATTTTCTTGTACTCTTTTTCTCTCTGCATTTCTGTTAGGATCATTTCTTTTTTATTTCCAAGTTGCTTTCTTTCCTCTGCTATATCTAGTGTGCTAATAAGCCAATTGAAGAAATTCTGTGATACTACATTTTTTTATTTCTAGCATTCTCATTTGGCTCTTTTTTTTAGTTTTCATCTGTCTACTGAATATGCCAATCTGTTCATGCAGGTTGTCCACCTTTTTCACTAGATTCTTTCACATATTAATTACAGTTATTTTGAAGTCTTCATCTGGTGGTTCCAAAATCTTGGTCATTTTTGGGCCTGGTTCTGTTGACGGATTTATGTTATGACAGTGGATTGTTTTCTCTCGTATCTTGTTTCTGATAAACTTTGATTGAGCGATGGACTGTGTGTTAGGAAAACAGGAGACCTAAAGTAAATGTCATGTCCAGCAATGGGCAGACCTCTTCTGTGAGCCCTTCGCGTGGGAGGTTGACTCAACGTAGCATGTAACTGGGATGGGTTTGGGTTTTTCTGTCGCTGGACTTAACCTTCAGCACCGCTGAATCCAGATGCTGCCAGTGGTCTCCTCGTTCTTGTGTGGGGCACAGGGTACTGGGGCTTTTCTCTGAGTTCCAGCTCCACCCTCCACTTTCAGCAGGTCCTGCCTACCTTCCCTACACAGGAAGCCGTGCTCCCGTCAGCGGATAGGTAGACTTCTGTTGCTTGTATGTGGTGGCGGACCTGTGGTGGGCCAGGAAGATTCCATTCCCCTGGTCCGGCCTCAGTCTGGCAGGCTTGTTTGCTGGAGCTGTGAGGGGGGCTTTCTCAGTGTTCCTGGGGCAGCTGGAGTCTGCCCTTTGTCTTTGGGGGTCTGGGGTTGGAGGGAGTCTCCTGCTCCTCCTCTGGGAGCAGAGGCTTTTGCTTCGACCCCAGCCACAGCTGTGGCCTGCTGGGAGCTGGAAGCGTTCCTGCCCTCCCAGTGTGGGGCAGGCTGCCTGTCTCCCCTTCTCCCAGAAGCCGAGGATCTGCATCCTGCTTTTCCTGCTCGCCCCCCAGCAGGTAGAGGTTTGGCTCTGGATGAAAAAAAAGATTTGAGAAAGGGACAGGGCTTTCTCCCTGTGTGCCGTTGAGGGGAATCTCTCTGGTTTCTTCCCCTGCCCCCATCTTTCTTGAGAACATCCAGCAGAAAAGGGCTCGAAAATGAGTGCAGATTCTGCTTGTGTCTAGAACTCCCAAACTGCCCTACTAGCCCACACTCAATTTTAAGAGTTTGTTAAAATGTTAGCTGGTTTTGGCGACTGCTTTTATAGCAGCCACCCCTGCCTTCTGTGCTCTTCCCGAGCTCGAGTTGAGTGTCCCATGGCTCCTGGATGGCACTCTTGGAAATTGGGTGTCCCTGATTGCCTTCTGACCACAGCTCTCCCACAGGCCCAAAGCAAGTTACAGTGTTGGTGGTGTATCTGGTGGCTTTTTCTCATTGTTACAGTAGAGTCCATGTTTCTTTGTGACTTTCTACATCCCAAGCAGAGGCAAATCTTTTATTTTGTGGCCAACCAGTGGGTGGGGGTGGGGAAGTAGAGTAATATTGGGGTACCTACTGATCCACAGTTACATGTTTGGACAGCGTTGCCAGTTGAGGTTTGAGACAGAGGCATAGCTGGCTGGTTTGTTTTTTTATTTTGTGGTTTTCATTAGAAATATCCTTTCAATATATTAAAACGAAGTCTGTTGGTGTGGGTCACATTCAGGAGATTCTGTTGGAAAGGGCAGTGAACAGCTGGCTGCTGATGAAAGGGTGTTGGAGAACCGTCACTGTGCTTGGGATGCAGTTGCCCTTGGACTGCTTTGGGGTCCTGGGGTTCTTCTGTGTCATTACTGCATGGTTAGATATCCTGGACACTTCCAGGACAGACTTGCAAGGCATAGTTCTAACTACTGATTCTCTCTTTCATGGTCTATACACACACGATGTAAGGGACACCCGTGGTCCCATTTCCACCTTGCCATTTTACCTAGAAACAAGTTTTCCTTTTTTTCCCTCAAATCCACTCCCCCACCCCCGTCTTTTCCCTTTTAAAATTCAGCATGCAGGAGGCGATCCTTTTTATGAAATGATGGTTTTCCCCCTTTAAGGTCGTGGGCTGGTGCTTAGAAGATCTGGAGAGTTCCATGAGATGTGTGTGGTGCCTGTGAGGGAGATGGATTTGTTCTTTCAACAAACATTCGACTGCCCACTCCTTGACAGGCACTGTGCTGGGGGCCACGAGACCAGTGATGAGCAAAACCAGATGCGTCCCCACTCTCACGGTCTGCAGAGAAGTGCTGGCCTCTGCCTTGGAAGCTTAGAGATTCAGGTAGAAGAGACATGTTAGTGGGTGAGATATTTTTCAGTATTAAGGTCTGTCATCCTCGTATTTGTTTTTATTATACTTACCGCCATTCTCTGACCAGTTGGATTCTTTCCTGGCTTCAAGAATTGAAATGAATGGAGTGTAACCTTAGAATCCCTTCTGTCTCTCCTCTTCCCCCATCTCCCTCCCCACCCCAAAATCGCGCGGAATGTATTATATACTGTAAGTGACCGAGACCTCAAGGGGACAGGATGGGTGCAGGCGTGGAGGAGGTGTTCTGATTATCTGCTCTGCACGGGGCAAGGAGCTTTACAAACCTCGTCTCACAGAACCTGCAGCTCCAGGAGAAAGGTGGTTTGGTGTACATCCCATAGATTCAAAAAATAGGGTTAAGCTGCTTAAAATCGTGCAGGACGCTCATCACCGTGACTCTTTCTCCCATATCGCGCTTGCTTCCTTTAAACACTTGTTATTGCTAGTCCTGTTGGCTTTGTTACTGAAAATCAAAGAAATTAAACCACAGCAGCAGTTTTAATTTGAAGTTTGCATTTGCTTGAGATAGTTTCAAGTTGGCCCAATCCTTGCCCTTTGCTTCATGATTCTCATGTTTGAAAGTGTCATAGGAACTTTAGTTCCTGCGCTTTGAAATCTGCATGTTTTACAAAATAACTGTGGTATCGGTTTCATGAAGAAAAGTTAAATGCTTTGTTGGAGGTTGTTGGTGTGACCTTTTCACATGTGACTTAGCTTT
The DNA here is from genome assembly GCA_024291935.2 of Okapia johnstoni. Taxonomy (NCBI): domain Eukaryota; kingdom Metazoa; phylum Chordata; class Mammalia; order Artiodactyla; family Giraffidae; genus Okapia; species Okapia johnstoni. The sequence continues at coordinate 6,509,624 of CM044325.1, read as the reverse complement.
CAGCTGTGTAGATGCACAGAGTAGAGCGTGTGGGGAATCCGCAGGTTTGTGGAAGGATCCATTTCAAGTTTTCAGGTAGAGATAAGTGTGGCCCATGTTGATGGGGGAAAAAAACCTCAAAACAGAATAAATGTTTGCATTTAGCTCACTGGATAGGAATGGTGGTGCTTTCGTGTATTGCGGCAGAGCTGAAAACGCCTTCCTCTCTGCTGAAAAGTGGCCGAGGCTGAGTCCTGGGGGTGCTGTAAATTATGTCTTCTAAATGCTGCAAGGTGTTAAAGAGGTCCTGCAGAAATAATTAAGCCTGTGAAGTTCACTTATCCTCAGGCCGAGACACTTGAGCTGTGATTATTGGCAAGATTTGCTTCCTTTCTAAGAGAACTGCAATTTGGTGGACAGGATGGGATGATTTGAGACATCTTAAATCAGAGTCTCTGTCCTACACTTGTGCCTCTGGCTGGTATTCTAGGTGGATTTGTTCCCGGTCATTGTTTCCTATAAATCCCAAATGCTGCTGTCTCCACTGTGATTAAATGTGAACGCAAAGCTTTGGAATGCTTGAGTTTGAATGTGGTGTGATTTGAAATAAAAAAAAAATACATATGTGACGATGAACCCATTTGGGTAGAAAAGGAGGTAAATATTTAAGCTATGTTTATGTGTGGGCTCGTGCATCTCAGTGAATTTTTACCCCTCTCATTGCCTTGGTAGAGGACCATTTCCTAAAAGTTACTCTGTGCTGGTACTCTTCATATTCTAGAATGAGGTAGGAAAAGGTCTGACTTTAGAGTTAGGATTCATGGGTTTGATTAGTGACTTTGCCACTTAATAGCTCAGTTTCTCACATATAAAATGAAATTTGTATCTGCCATCCAACCCCCAAAAGTTGACAATAGTGATAGTGAAGTCGCTCAGTCGTGTCCGACTCTTTGCAACCCCATGGATTATAGCCTACCAGGCTCCTCCATCCATGGAATTTTCCAGGCAAGAGTACTGGAATGGGTTGCCATTTCCTTCTCCAGGAGATCTTCCCAACCCAGGGATCGAACCCGGGTCTCCCACACTGCAGGCAGACGCTTTACCATCTGAGCCACCAGGGAAGGTCAAGTTGACAAACTTGGTTATAAAGAGCAAATGAGATCATGGGTACAGTAGTGCTTTGCAGCAGGCAAAACATTCTAACATTTTTAAGGATACTAATAAAAAAAAAAAAAATGCCGGTTTACACAGCCAAGAAATTCACCATCTAGCTGGAGAGAGAAAAGTGATCATCTGAAATGCCAGTAAAGCAGTGTTAGAATGGTGGATCAGAGAACTAAGCCGTAAGGTAAAGGCTGTGAATACGGTGGGATGTCTTAGTAAGGGAAGATTGTTGATGTTGGGGGTGCTCAGTAAAGGTTTCACAGAGAAGGTAGGTTCTCTTAGGCCTCATGAACTGTAGATGTTTCGGCTGGACGATGGGAGGGGAAGCAGCAGCATGGTTGAGTAGGAAGGAGACTGGAGTGAGTGGAGTGTATCTAAGAAGCGGCAGCAGGCAGCCAACAGGCCCCCCGGCTGTACCCAGATGGCAAACCGCAGGACAGCTTAAGTCAGATGCCCCTGGAAGCTAAATCTGTTTCTGATTTTCTCTGAATAGGAGAAATTCTCATTGTGATGCTTTGCCTTCTCCTTATTGTTAGTGGAAACAATAGTTGTCATATAACTCAGAAGTTATCCAAGGCTTTAACTAATAGAGGACTTGTCCAGAAAACAGACCCAAAGTCAGTAAGTCTAGACTAGAAAGTGTCTTTTTTCCTCTCCCTATTTTGGTTATGCTTCCAATTTCTCATGCTAAACTTGGATATGTTCGGCCCCCTTGCATAAACGCAAATAGCCTCTGATTTTGAGTGGAATCGTAGGCTGAATGAAGCTGGAGAGGTCACTGACACCAGCATCCTGCTTTCCTTAGGAACCGAGTTTAAACTCTGCTTGGATAAAAAACCCTCTTCTTTCAGAAGACTCTGACAGAGTAGCTGGTTTGGGAGTAACCCTCCTGTCAAAAAAGAAAAAGAAGTACAGAAGCTTATTATAATAGATGAAACAACAGTTCAGAGAGCAGCCAGGACTTGAGGGACAATTCCTAAGAGACAGGAGCACCCTGAGGGGAGCTCCCTGTTCACTCTGACGCCATCCCCTGAGGACTTCAAGTTCACGTTCCTGGGTATGTAGTCTTCTCAGAAAACAGCAGCCCCACAGGGCTGAAGGTTGGAGTTAGGGGGTTTCCAAAGTATCTGGGATTTGAAGGACAAAAGTCTCAGGAGAAAGAGAATCATGGGGAAATAAAAAATGAGCCTACAGTCTTCCATTAAGGCCTTTGCCAGCTCCTAAGGTGCGTGCTATCAGAGCAAGGCTCCTGGAGTCCTTGCAGAAGGCAGGAGCTGGGAGCCTAAGGAGCTTTGCAGCTATTTCAGCAACCATACAGAGTGCTGTTGGGACAAATGTCCGTGTTCAGGGCTGGCCAGAGTGGAGGGGTCCTGGTAAACACCCCAGGCTTTAGCTGAAGGCCCAGAAGGCCGCACCTGCAGACTAAGGGCAAGCTGAAAAAAGTTAGTCCTGACAGAAGTTGAAGCTGACAGGATTAAAGTGGTCTGACTGCATTCTCTGTGCCTGCCAGCAGAATGTGTTATATTCTTAAGAGAAAGATAATCTGGATTGTCCAGAGCCTCTATAATTTTTAATGCAAAATATTGGTATCTAATAAAAAATTAAGATGCAAGCTAGAAATTGAAACCAAATGACCAAAATGAAGAATAAAAAGAGATGGCAGAAAGAGACTTAAAGGTTATTCAGATATTGGAGTTATCAGTCGGGGATTAACAATACTCAATAATATAGAAGTAAAGAAGGAGGATTTCAACAAAGATACAAAATCTTGTTAGCCAAGTGGAATTCTGGAAATGAAAAATATAAGAAGTGAAGTTAAGAATTCAGTACATGGATTTAATAGCAGTTTATAGATTTACACACACAAAGGATAAAGGATTATTGGAAAAGGATAAAAGATTATTGGAAAAGGATAAAGGATTATTGGACCAGAAGGAATATTAGTAGAAAAATACACAGAGTGAAGCGCAGAGAGGAAAAATACAGAAAAGAGAATAAGAGACATACAGGGCATGGGGAAAACATTTAACATACATGTGTATTTGGAGTTGTAGAAGAGGAGAGTGTGATAGAACCAACATTTTAAAAAATTCTGACTGAGAGTTTTCTAAAAGCATCAGGAGACATAAAGTTACAAATTAGAGAAGCTATACAGTCCTCAGTAGGATAAATACAAAGAGCCATACTGAGGTACAGCTGTGGACCTCTGAACAAATAGAATGAGCAAACACTTAAACTCAGTCATATCAGAAATTACATTAAGTGTAAATGGACTATATATACAACTGAAAGCCAAAGATTTTTAAATGGGATAAAATATTAAAATCCATTTATATCTTTTTATGAGAGATAATCTTTAGATAAACTTTAAGGGCAGAAATTTGGAAGTAAAAATTTTGGAAATAAACACACATACACACGTGCATAAAGGTATAGAATATTTAGATAGTACTAAATAATCAACTTACTGTGCTTGACAATTGTAAAACATTACACTCATCAACAGCAAAATACTCTTTTTAAAGTGCACATAGATCACTGACAAAAATAAACAATGTGCCAGGCCATAAATAAAGTTTAAATAAATTGCAAGGTTTTGGAATAACATGTATGTTCCCTGACTACAGTGCAAAGTAGAAATCAGTAACAGATAAATATAAAATCCGAAAATGTTTGGAAATTAAACAGTATACTTCTATTAATAAATGCCCTTGGGGTCAAAGAAAGTATCACAATGGAAATTAAATTTGTTTTACCTAAATTATAATGAAAATGATATGTTAATGTGTGGGATGCATTTAAAATCGTGCATAGAAGTAAATTTATAGTTTTGTATGTATGTGTTAAGAAAGAAGAAAGATTGAAATATCTAAACTTCAACCTCAAGAATCTAAATGCAGTGTGGATTTAAGTCCCCCCAAACCAAAGAAAGTAAAAATAAGAGCAGAAAGGAACAAAATAGAAAAAAAGTTAGATGAAGAATTAAGATAAGTAAATAAGTAAGATACCGCACAGTTGCACTCATCTCACACGCCAGCAAGCAATGCTCAAAATTCTCCAAGCGGGGCTTTAACAGTATGTGAACCAAGAACTTATGATGTTCAAGCTATATTTAGAAAAGGCAGAGGAACCAGAAATCAAATTGCCAACATCCGTTGGAGAGAGTTCCAGAAGAACATCTACTTCTGCTTCATTGACTATGCTAAGCCTTTGACTATGTGGATCACAGCAAACTGGAAAATTCTTAAAGAAATGGGAATACCAGACCACCTTACCTGCCTCATGAGAAATCTGCATGCAGGTCAAGAAGCAACAGTTAGAACCGGACATGGAACAATGGACTGGTTCCAAATTGGGAAAGGAGTACGTCAAGGCTGTATTTTGTCACCGTACTTGTTTAACTTATATGCAGAGTACATCATGCAAAATGCCATACTGGATGAAGCACAAGCTGGAATCAAGATTGCAGAGAGAAATATCAATAACCTCAGATATGCAGATGATACCACCCTTATGACAGAAAGCAAAGAGGAACTAAAGAGCCTCTTGATGAAGGTGAAAGCGGAGAGTGAAAAAGCTGGCTTAAAACTCACCATTCAAAAAAATAAGATCACGGCATCCGTTCCCATCACTTCATGGCAAATAGATGGGGAAACAATGGAAACAGTGACAGACTTTATTTTCTCGGGCTCCAAAATCACTGCAGATGGTAAGCACAGCCATGAAATTAAAAGATGTTTGCTCCTTGGAAGAAAAGTTGTGACAAACTTAGACAGCAGAGACATTACTTTACCTACAAAGGTCTGTCTAGTCAAAGCTATGGTTTTTCCAGTAGTCATTTATGGCTGTGAGAGTTGGACCATAAAGAAAGCTTAGTGCTGAAGAATTGATGCTTTTGAACTGTGCTGGAGAAGACTCTTGAGAGTCCCTTGGACAGCAAGGAGATTAATTTAGTCAATCCTAAAGGAAATCAGTCCTGAATATTCATTGGAATGACTGATGCTGAAGCTGACACTCCAATACTTTGGCCACCTGATGTGAAGAGCCAACTCATTAGAAAAGACCCTGATGCTGGGAAAGATTGAAGGCAGGAGGAGAAGGGGACAAGAGAGAACGAGTTGGATGGCATCACCGACTCAATGGACATGAGTTTGTGTAAGTTCCAGGAGTCAGTGATGGATAGGGATGCCTGCATGCTAGTCCATGGGGTCTCAAAGAGTCAGACATGACTGAGTGACTGAACTGAAAATGAATAAAATCAACAATACAAAATGGAAAAGATTAATAAAATTGATAAACATCAGTAAGACTGATCAAGTACAAAGGGAAAACACAGATGATCAATATCAGGAATGAAAAGAGAGGTATTACTACAGATTCTATAGGCATTAAATAGACATTAACACACATTTAGTCCAAACATTTAACAGTTTAAAGTGAACATATTCATTGAAAAATACCACCTACAAAACTGACATGAGAATGTGCAGAATCTTATGTCTATGAACAAACATCCATGATTTAAAGTTGTTACCCACCCTACCCCCACCCCCCAAAAAAAAACCCGAGATGGCTTTTTTGATGACTTCTCAGTCTTTCAAGGCAGAAATAATGCCAAACTTGCCTAACATTTCTCAAAGAATAGAAGTTTTTCTACTCACTTTTCAGCTCCTTTTATGAGGCCAGCATAACCTGACACTGAAACCAAATTTTAATATTACTGTGTTCAGCAAAATAGGTCAGACACAAAAGATAAATACGGTTTGGTTCCATTAATATGAAATTCATTAGTGGGCTAGCAGAAATCAGAGTAGTGATTACTCTTGGAGAGGTGAGATATTGGGTGGGTGCAGCAGAGAGCAATCTCCTGGGGTGCTGGAATGTTCTGTAGCTTTATCTGGATAGTAATTGAGAGTACTGAATGTACTCTGTGTGCGCTTCAGTAGTAATATTAAAAAAAAAAAGACTATAAATGTGCTCTGGTTGAACACATAGATATTTCATCCCCACATAGTTTCTTTTATATCTAAATTGAATTCCATGTGCATTGCCTGTCCTCATGTTCTATTTTGACCGCCTTGGATGAATGCCCACTCTGATGGCGTTCCTTGCACAGCAGGCGGGCTTTTGCCTTGGGCGCGCTCTTCTTTGAGAATAAGGAAATGACCCCGACCCAGAGGTGCCTGTGATGGAGCCTCTGGTTCTTCCCTCGCTCTGCTCACTTTGTGCGGTGTGGTTTTCTTCACAGGCACGATGGTTCTGGGAAGCATACTTCCAGTCAATCAAGGCCATCGCCCTGGCCACCCTGCAGATCATCAATGATCGGATCTATCCGTACGCTGCCATCTCCTATGAAGACTGGAACGACCCTCCCGCCGTGGTGAGTAAATGCTCGGGTGAGCCACGTCAGGCATAGGCCAGCGGACAGGACAATGGAACATGTACTGAATTTGTAAAGGTGATTTAAGTTTGAGCTTTCTAAGACAAGAGTGTGCTAGACTATTTGGGACCTAATAGGACCAGTTTTGGTCTTCCCTGTTGGCTCAGATGGTAAGGAATCCACCTGCAGTGCGGGAGACCTAGGTTCGATCCCTGGGTTGGGAGGATTCCCTGGAGGAGAGCATGGCAACCCACTCCAGGATTCTTGCCTGGAGAAGCCCCATGTATAGAGGAGCCTGGCGGGCTACCATCCATGGGGTAGCAAAAGAGTAGGACGCAACTGAGCAACCAAGCACAGCACAGCACAGGACCAGTTTGGGCTTCCCTGGTGGCACTAGTGGTGAAGAATCCACCTGCCAGTGCAGGAGAGGTAAGAGACTCAGGTTTGATCCCTGGATCAGAAAGATCCCCTGGAGGAGGAAATGGCAACCCATTCCAATGTTCTTGCCTGGAGAATCCCATGGACAGAGAGCCTGGCGGGCTACTGTCCATGGGGTAACAAAAGAGTTGGACACGACTAAAGCAACTTAGCACATACTCACGCAGGACCAGTTTAATTTTGAAATGATGACAAAAGTAACAAATACTGAAGCAGCAGTTTGTTTTAAATGTGCTTAGGAAGACTGTGTTTGTTCATTGCAGAAATAAATTGGGAGGCCTGGGTCTTGTTGGAAATGGAAGACTTCCTGATGACTTTTGCAGTGGTGGTGCTTTGAACTCTTGAAAAGATTCTATAAGCAATTTAACGATAGCTTATATTTTGAGCACTCCTTCTTGTGCTTTATGCTAACTAAGTGCTTTACATGGATGTCAATTAACATTCAGGCCCCTGGTAGGGGACATCATCAGCAAAAATGATGGAGAGGCATTAGGGATTGCCCAGGGTGGCCGAGGCGCCTCGGTCCTTCCAGCAGCAATATGGGGTGGTCAGATGCTGCTCTCAGAGTCTCGTCTTTAATGGCAGGAGTCACGAGGCACCTGTGGCCTGATAGAGACAAGTACCTGAAGCTGGGGGTGGGGGGTGGGGCACAGTCTCTGCTCTGGAGCACACTTCCCGAGTTGTGGCTCACAGACCCCGAGGCCTCCGCATGAGAGAACTAGACTCCTCTCCGCCGAATCATTGCTCTTCTCTCTGTGGCCAGCGGTCCTTGTCTCCTGACCCTACCCGCTCTTAACAGTGCTGTGTGCTGCCACCTGGTCAGCCTTCACGTTGGGCCCTCTCTCCCTCCCCCTCTCCCTCCCTCCTGTCTTCCTCCCGCCTTCCTTAAGGGGTTATTGTGTGCCAGCGCTCCACCAGGTGCTGAGAAAGCAGGAAAGGAAACCAGGCCCTGCCCTCAGAGGAACTCACCGCTAACTTGGGAAGCGCGGAAAGAAGGGTATTGTATGAGTTGTCCTGCAGTGGAGTGGCGGGTGGAATGCCCAGGGAGCCCCGGGCGAGGGCGGGCAGTGCTCCTGAACGGGAGTGCCTGAGAGGAAGTAAAACGGTCAAGGCAAGCAAAACAGTAGCAAACATCTTCTTTCTGTTTTGCTTAAGGGAAAGTTTCCTTCTGTCCACCTCTTCCCTTGACTTCATTGCCAAAGGTAACCTTCCAGAATGTTTCGGTTCCTGTATAGACATACTGTATAATTTTAGAATAAAAATGGGATCACACTGTGCATATTCTCAACCTTGCCTTTTTTACTTTAACACTAGATCATGGGCTTACTTCCATTTCATTCTGTGTAGGGCTACTTCAGTTGTAAGGACCGCTGTAATCACTTCTCAGCCTTTTGGCTAAGATCATGTGTAGGGCCGCTGTATGGGATTCTGTCGCTTAGGTGGATCTTACAGGCAGATCTATTTTCAACAATAATAGGGGGGAATGCATATTACTGTGTCCACACATCCTTTCATGTGTGTTTGCACATAAATGTGTGACTATGTCTGTAGAATTAGTAACAGCAGAGAAATGACTGAAGGAATAAGCACACTTCGAATGTTGATCAGTCAGTCAGTCAGTTCCGTCTCTCAGCCCCGACTCTGTGACCCCATGGGCTTGAGTGTTGATAGATATTAACAAATTGTGCTTTCAAAAGACTACACCAGTTTATAGTTACACCAATAACATTTTGGTTATTCTGGTTCTCCATGCCTTCAATAACCCTGAGTACTTGAATTCTTGCTCACTTGGAAGGTTGCTGTCTCTGTCCGTTTCTCCTAGAATGCCAATGCAAATCCTGTTTGAACTGTGATTGATCACTCTGACTTTTCAGATTGTTTTTGGCATGTATTCATTCAGTGGGTATTTACTGAGTGCCTGTTTTGTTCCAGGCAGTGTTCTTGGTACTTGAGATATGTCAGTCAACAAAGCAGAGAAAAATCCATGCCACTGGGGAGTTGACATTGCAGTAGGTCTTGCTATCTGGAAGCAAGATTTGTCTTTCTAGTAAAATTTCAAAGCTTTCTTTATACAGGTCCTTTACAAGTCTTGCAAAATTTTTTCTTAGGTGTTTTATCTTTCTTACACTCCAGTAAAGGTAATACTTGCTTTCTGACATTTTAGTTCCTAACTGATTACTTTTGTATGAAGACATATTAGTGGCTTTTATACATAAACTTGTAATACTCTGAGTTCTGTAATTGCTTGACTTTTTTTCAAGTTGATTCTCTTATGTCTGCTAGGTATACAGTGATACCTGCAAATGCTAATTATTCTTTTTTCCAACACTTGAACCTTTTGTTATCTTTTATCTAATTGCCTTGGCTGCTGCTTCCAGAACAATGTTAAATGACCATCATTTAATATTGCTAAGTGTTAAAAGAGAAGGGCGGGTGTTGTGTGGCCAGGGGAAGGGGGAAGTTAGGTTCCTCCCTCCCTCAGCTTCCCTCTGATTGTCTGGAGGACAGAGACTCAGGCAAGTGAGCATTAGATGTGATACAGGTGGGCCAAGAATGATGAATTTTGGGGTTTCTGGTTCCGTCCAGAAGGAGAGCAAATTCAGAGGTCAGAGAGACAAGAGAGCATGGTGGTTTCAGGAACTTTGAGGGGTTCAGTGTGGCAGGAGTGAAGGGGGTTTGTGAGGGAGATGCAGAAGGTGGAGCCTTCCGGGGGCCCAGGTCACCAAACCCCTGGCATCTCAAGGAAGGTGCTGGAATGTTACCAGTGGGTGATGGGAGATCAGCGGAGCACCTCCACAGGAGTCATGTGGTGAAATTGCATTTCAGGTCATTCTGACATCAGTGTGGAGGGTGGTTCTGTTGTAGGAGGAGAAGGCCAAACAGGAGACTGTTTCAGGAACCCAGATGAGAATTAAATGGAGGATAAATGTGAGTGATGGAGCTTTCCTGGTGGCTCGGTTGGTAAAGAATCTGCCTGCAATGCTAGAGACTGCCTGCAAGACAGGAGACCTGGGTTTGATCCCTGGGTCAGGAAGTTCCCCTGGAGAAGGAAATGGCAACCTAGTCCAGTATTCTTGCCTGGAAAATTCCATGGACAGAGGAGCCTGGCAGACTACAGTCCATAGGGTCACAAAGAGGTGGACACAACTTAGCGACTAAACCACCACCCAAATGTGAGTGATACCAGGGGCCACTGACAGTGTGCTGCCTGGGAAGGAGTTTAGGAAGAGTGGGGAGCATGGTGTTGTCTATCCAGATAGGGAGTGCAGCTGCGTGGGCATCAGAGGCCGGGGTGGCGTTGGAGTCCAAACATGTCTGGCGGCAGGGCCGTCTGCAGTCCAGCACCAGGCCTCCTGTCTAGCTTTATTTCCTTCTGTTCCCCTTTGGGGAGCGCTAGGTTTCTGGCTCCACAGCGTTGTCCTTCCTGAGTTTGCTCCGTGCGTTTTCTTCCCTGTGCCCTTGTGACCGTTAGTCCTTTCACTGGACGCTGCTCTTTACCATCACCTCTGGTCTTATGCATTTTATTCAGGGTCCCTGGCCATGTACCCCTTTCTCCATGAGATTTTTCCTGGACCCCTTTCAGAAAGTAATCTTTCCGTCTTGTAAATTTTAAAGGATATTATCTGTTTCTTTCCTATCATTTAACATGCATAGAAGTACAATTTCCTGTAAAGTTTTAAGTTTCTTAAGGGAATTTCTGAGTTATCTTGGTATTCCTTATAATACCTAGAACAATTTAATTGAGGTAGGAAGCCCTTTATAAAGAAGGAAGGAGGGAGAGAGGAGAATGGAATTTCCAGGACTTGAACCATCCAGAGCTCACTCACACGCTGATGTGACAGGCTTTATTTTATTTGACCTCTACCCTGTTGGGAAGGTGAGAAAAGCACAAGATTCCCTCTCATCTCTAAAGCAGACTAATGAGGCTCACAGAGCCTGATGACTCGTCCAAGGTCGAATAGTGGGCAAGTTGTATAAGTAAGAAGGAACCCAGGTCTTCTACCCACAGTGTGTCTTGACCAGCTTATGGAGTTTTAATGGAGCCATTGAGCCTCCTCTGAGCTGAAACATTTCCACTCTTCTGAGCATATGGTACAAGCTTGAGACAAAGAAGATCACATCTGTTGCTCTGTGGGAGAATTCATACAGGTGGGATAATCATGACCCAGCTAGAGAATGTGGAGACAGTGGGCGCTTTCCTGTACTTTTATCTAAAGCTCCAAGAAAAGTGTATGAGGATAAATGGTTGAGATTCTGGTCTCTGTCTTTCATAAGAATATAGGAGAAAATAGTATATAAAATTTTATAGTTTTGAAATAGGCATATTTTAATTGAGAACAAAGCAGAATGCTGGACTCAATTTGGGAAAGATAAGTATAAAAAGCATAGATCTGAATAAGCAACTCGAAAATATATTCCTTATTTATTTATTTTTCTTTCTTAAGGGGAATTTAGTGTTTACCACATTTTAGGAGCTCAGATGATGAGAGCCCTGATTTAAAGCTGTAGGTTGTACATTTCTGCTTCTTCAGTGAAAGCAACTGACAGAAAGCCTGAGTAGCATTGATTTATTTATAGTTAACTACCCCCCTCCTTCCCCCCACCGCCCCTTCAGAAATACTTAACCTACCCTCGAGGTGGTTACTATGAGCCCAGCCTGCAGGGGAGTCTCCCCTCTAGATTCCATCAAATTTACCATATCAGGCACCCCGAGGTGGGAGTCGGTGTGGATATCAGTCAGTAAATCAAGGGTTGGCCTGGCTCTTTCAAAGATCTGCAGTCAGGGCCTCCAGCATGCTCTGAGCTTGCTCAGCTGGAGAGGAGGGCTGAGAGCAGAGAGCCCTTTTTTGGCCAGATGCCACTGCCTGAGTTTAATGTTAAAAAAAAAAGGAAAAGGCTTGTGTGTGAATGGTGAAGACAGGGAGGGGTGGTGGCCCGCCATGCAGAAACCAAGTGCCTGTGTCACCAGATGCTTTGCCTTCCTCATTTGTAATCAGAGCGGGGCCCGATTACATTATGCACATTGTACTACACTCTCAGACGGTGAAAACGTTTGAGTAAGTCATTCTGGAGCACAGCTTTAAAGTGGCAGAGTGGTCTGATCTGGAGAGATTGGCCCTTTGTCTCAAGTCTTCTCTTTGGAAGGAATTTCTCACCAAATGGAAGTTTCTTTGTGAGGGATGACATGTTTGTTCTTAATCATTAAATTTTTTAGCTCCTCTTATCAAGGATGCCTGCATTTTCCTGTCTCTTGAGGCTTTCATTTCTCCCCATTTTTTTTGCAAGTATCAGCAAAAGTTTACCATCTTCCCAAACACTCCATGCCTGTATCGCTTCTCAGGCGTGTGCCATTTCTAGTCTTACCCCTTGGTGGGCCTGGTGCTTGTATCTGGGACTGGCTTGTGTGGCTGGGGATCTCTTTGGACACCTTCCCCCAGCTTACCTCTGGTCCTCGGCCAGACATGAGCTTGTCGGGAGGACGCAGACTGAGGCATGGGAGCACTGAGTATGTGCAGATATGGAGCGGGCCAAGAGCTGTGAGTTTTTGGATTTCTGACATGTGCCCACAAAACCATATCCTCTCAGTGACCATTAAAAAAAAAATAAACATAATATAATCTTAAAATCATGTAGAGTGGAATATTTTCCCATATTATTTTCGTACAACATGATTAGAAAGATTATACTCCACCTTATCATTCTGTCCTAACATTATTTAGTGGTGGTAGTAGTGTTAGTCACTCAGTTGTGTCCGTCTCTTTGCGACCCCATGGACTGCAGCCCACCAGGCTCCTCTGTCCGTGGAGTTCTCCAGGAAAGAATACTGGAGTGGGATGCCATGCCCTTCTCCAGGGGATCTTCTCAACCCAGGGATCAAACCCAGGTCTCCTGCATTTAAGGTGGAGTCTTTACCATTTGAGCTACCCGATAAGGTAAATTTTATTTGCCTAGTTCCTTCTGGCAGTGTTTTTCAGATTTGTTGTCATAGATAACACTAGTATAGATAACCCGTTTTTTGTTTTTTTTTTAACACTGACTGTACTGGACCTAGAGCAACAGAAAAGGGAGACAGCAGGGGTCCCATAGCTATTGACAAAAAAAACTGATGAGAAAAATGGGGAAGTGACTTAAAATGGATTGTTGTACCCAGCATAAGAATAAGGTTGACAACAAGAAGTTGTTCCTGTGAAATCTAGCCGGTGTGGCGGCTTCGCTGCAAGCCAGGCCTCAGTCAAGGATTATATGCACTCACCTAGGCATCCTGGAAGCCTGAGTCCAGCTTTTGAAGATAGAAGGGGAAGGTTCAGCAGATGAGGGGATTGGAGAAGAGCACTTGCTTGCGTGGCAGTCCTCACCCGTGAGGAGCAGGGTCGGAGCTGTGGACTCAGTGCAGCAGAGCCTGCTGTTGCCCCTAGTTCTTGGGGAAGCAGTTCTCCAACGTCAGGATGTGTCAGAAGCTCCTGAAAGGCTCGTGAAAACGCAGATTGCTGCCACTCCACCCCTAGTTTCAGATGGTGTCGGTCTGGGTGAGGTCCTCTAATTTGCATTTCTAGCAAGTTCCCAACTAGTTTCGATGTAGCTAGTCCAGGGGCTGTGCTTTGATGTGGGATTGATTCACTGTGTGTGTCCTGACTCACTGCCTGGAGAAGGCGCTCCCTCTCCCCCATCCAGTGCCTCTTCTGCACCCCTGGAGCTTGATTAGAAGCTTCCAGAGCCTGGGCTAAGCCCACATCTGTCTCAGCTACATGAAGAACTCAGGGCTACCAGTACTTAGATGTCCAGATGGCAGCCCTCCTCATTCACAGAGGTTGTGGTTGTATAAGCTGCTGAAAATATCACTCAGCTGTAAATACTAACAAGCTATAAATCACTCTGCTGGCCGAAGAAGCACCAGCTCAGATGCACGAAGCAGAACCCTGAATCTGTTTAACTCCACTCCCTGCCCTTTAACTTTCAGGTTGTGGAATGTGTCTCTGGAATTTGAACACCTCCCCTGCTCCCCCCTCCCCAGGAGGCCTTTTTGGCTTATTTTCTCCCCTTCTTCCTCCCACTGCCCAGATATGGCTGAAGTATGTATGGAATTCAGAAATTTTAGCTTGAATTTTAAGTAAGTTTAAGCATCTTGGAGTCTTTTGTTTTTAGTGGAAGTGGAAGTGAAAGTCACTCAGTGGTGTCCAACTCTTTGCAACCTCATGAACTATACAGTCCATGGAATTCTCCAGGCCAGAATACTGGAGTGGGTAGCCTTTCCCTTCTCCAGGGGATCTTCCCAACCCAGGGATCCACATTTACAGGGTCACAGTTGCACGGAAGGTCTGCTGTCCTGCCGTCAACGCCAGGCCTTTCCTTGAGTTGCCTTCGCCATTGAATTGTTTCGTAGCTGTACTTGCTTCTGCGGGAACAAGCCAGAAAGTCTCAGGTCATGGAGTAAAGAAAGCCGAGTTGGGTCTGTGGAGCGAGAGATGCAGGGAGATCCCAGGAGCTTGACCCGGGGCCCCACGCCAAGAATTCTGATGGTCAGATAGTACGTGGGAAAGACGAGGTCACAGGTCAGATCCAGGTGGGGAGGGTAAGTAAGGCACAGGCAGGGACAGACTCAGGGGGCTGCTGCCGAGGGGGTCCTGTCAATCAGAGCATCCTCCCTGGAGAGGGAGACTCGTGTACCTGGGCAGCCACGTGTGCACAGCGACGCCAGTGGTGGCGGAGGTCGCGCCACATGCATAGTTTGCCTGGATGCAGACCTACCCCACCCACCCCATCTTTTGTAGAGCTCACTTTTATGACTCTGGCATTCATGAGTCAACACCTGACTGCTTCCTTACGTCCCATCGAGGAGGCAGCGAGTGGAGTAGTTTCTCGGAGTCTGTGGAGCTTGGTCTGGCAGCGGAAGAACTGAGGACGCCTTGAGAATTCTGGCAGAGCCATCCTTCACACACCAGCTGTCACTCACTAGCATATCCGATTCCCTTTCCCCTCGCTTCAGGGCCCACTTTCATTCTCCCACAAGTCAGCTTAAAAGGTTCAGTAGCAGAGGTTACTGGGAAAATGCGTTGTCTGGTATCACAACATCAGGGGTAATGAATTCTATTTCCCATATCCTATACTGTTTACACAGACCTATCAATTAATATTTTAGTGTAATTTTTCTAATAAGCGGGTCATTACAGCTGCAGAGTAGAAAAATTTCCACATTGGTCCAGCTGGAGTTTGAGTCTTGATTTTTGGTTCTGTTTTATCTCGCAGCTGTATTTCTTAATTTCATGTTTAAGAAAAAAATGGAATGGCTTAACACATGTATGGTTTAAAAAGTCAAATAATAAAATAACGCCTGTGGCCCATTCCGAAGGGGCAGCTTTCAGCTCTCCTCTGATATTTATTTTCCTGTCTTCTCATAAAATGCTGATAGTGCTGTTTTTTCTGATTTCTCTATCACAGACATTATCTCTTTACTTCCTTAGAGTTAGTGTTTCGTTTCCTGTTCCTGCCTCTTCCTCTGCACGTTTCTCTTCCCTCTCATCTTACCAGTGGGGCAGTGTCATCATTTTTCATTAGAGCTATGCTTATTGTTACATTATTAGGATTATATAAATGTTGGTGTCAGCAGAACCAAGTAGTAAAACATGGTTATGTTTCCTTTCTTGTATAACTTTTTATTTTCCAGGGAGTAAATGCATAGCTGCCTTTTAAAGGAAAAAAAAAAAAGCTCTCTTAGTTTTCCATGTTCCTATCACTGCTTTTTACTAAATTCTCCAACAAAAGAGTGAAATGTTGACCAGTCAAGCACAAGTGAACTATGGTCTTCCCACCCTCCTTCCCTCTCTCTTTCCCTCCCTCCCTCCCGCCCTTCTCTCCCGCAGCCTGCACCTGTGGCTCCAGTGTGGATTGATTGTTCTCTAGGTCTCCTGGACAGAGGTCAGCCTCAATTCTCTGTTTACCATGATTCTCGCAATTCTCTTCTTTTCTCTTCTGTGTTGGATTCCTTGTTTTGAAGTTCTAACATCCTCTTCCTTTTTGTTTTATTTTTTTTCCCCAATAGCTTCCCCAGGAAAGGGATAAATTTGCTGTCTCTTGCGTGTCTGAGAATGTGCCTATTCTCTTTCACGTTGATTAATAGCTGTGTGCAGTGCTGTGCTCGGGCTAGTATAAAGTTCTGGTCGAGGTGGCTTTTCTTCAGAATTTCAAAGGTATTGCTTCATTGTCCGCTTATCTTCCCGTTTTAATCTCAAAAACCTGAGATGTCATTCTAATTCCTGATCCTTTTGTGCGAAACTTTTAATATTCCTGGAAAATTCTATGTCCTGAAACTAATGATGATCCACCCTGATATGAGTGTTTTTTTTGCTCACCGGATACTGATTTGGGCCCTTTATAAGGAAATTTTCACATTTTATATCTCTTCCCCGGCTTATTTTCTCTCTTTTTTTCTTGGTGGAATTTGGGTTACCTTGATGACGAATGTGCTAGACTGATCCTTATTTTTCTTACCTTTTCTTTCTGTCTTAATGGACTTTTTGTTTCAATTTCTTAGATATTTTCTCAATATTTATCTTGTAACCTTTCTTTTCCTTTAAAAATTTTTGTTCACTTTTAATTTCTAAGAGTTTTTTCTTGACTTCTACTTAACCTTGTTTTGTAGCTTCCTATTCTTGTTTTAAGGATACAGTACTTTCTCTGAAGATATTCATGGTTTTGTTTTTATTTGTCGGAAGCTCCCTGTATTGTTTGTTTCCTTCGAATTCCATCATCAAGTCTTTCTCTTCTGTCTTTCGTACTGGAAACTTTCTTCAAATACCTGATGTTTTTCAGCAGTCTACTCTTATTTGAGTGAGGCACTGAAAACTGATGGGAAGCTCTGTGTACACGGTTGGCTTGTCAACTTTCGGGCTTTACTGAGGTGTATGGACGGGGACTCAATTGCTTACCCCGTTGTTGGTACTCATCGGTTATTTCTATTGATTGGTTCACTGACTCAAAGGATAACCTTTCTGTCCTTGGGAGTAGGGCGAGGATGGATAGTAAGTCTGGGCTGCACGTTATTTGGGGAGGAGAATGGGGGAAGGAGACTGGTTCTCATCCTTCATACGATAGGTGATCACTGAATCTGCCATATTTGGTATGGCTCCTCATGCCGGCCATGCCTTGTGTCTCTGAGTGTGGAGTCTCTCTAGTTCATTTTCTCCAGAGAATAAACCTCCTGCTAAGATGCAGTGGGTAGAGAGGACAGGGAGGGCATTGACTTGCCTGTGCATATAGGTTTAAGGGATCTTTGAACCAACTTTTCTTATTCTTGTTTTCAGCGTCCCTCCTTCCTAGACACCTAGGACTTCCCATTTCTCAGTCTGCTAACCATCATCCTTGGAAGGTTTAGCTTTCCATGCTTTGCTAGGTAGTTTTTGTTCCTTTATCTGAGTTTTGTTTGCTTGCTGAAACAGACCTAAAATTCTGTATATTTTTTAACTTTCCCTTTTGACATAATTTTAGACTTAAATTTCCAAAGCCAGCGCATAGTTTCTGCACACCCTTCACTCATACTCATCCAACACTAATATTTTTCCATGTTTCCTTTGTGCTTTTCTGTGTGTGTGTAAGCACACAAACACATATACATTCATATTTATGTGTTTTTTTCCTGAACCATTTGGAAGTTACAGATATGAGGCACCTTTACTCCTAGATCTTTCTCATAAAATCACCCAAATTATTTGTAAATAAAAAGTGATACAATATGATTATTTAACCTATAGCTCTTGGGCTTCCCAGGTGACACTAGTGGTAAAGAACCCACTTGCCAGTGCAGGAGACATAAGGGATGTAGGTTCAATCTCTAGGTCAGGAGGATTCCCTGGAGGAGGCATGGCAACCCGCTCCAGTCTCCTTGCCTGGAGAATCCCCGTGGACAGAGGAGCCTGGCGGGCTGCAGTCCATGGGGTCACAAAGAGTCGGATGCCACTGAAGCAACGGAGCGCATAGACACAGACCTTGTTCGGATTTTGTCGGTTATCTCCATAATGTCCGTTACAGCAGAAGATTTCAGGCAGTCACTGCGTGCAGTTGTCATGTCTCTTTAGCCTCTCCTAGAACAGTTTCTCAGGTCCTTCTTTGTCTTGCATGACAGTGGCCTTTTTGAAGAGAACATGTCAGTTATTTTGGAAGGTGTCCCTTGATTTGGATTTGTCTGATGCTTTTGCGTTAAATTATGCATTCAATTTCAAATTATTGAAATTCAGATTAAGTGTTTTTGGCAGGAATGTCACAAAAGTAATGTTGGTTTTCGGTGTATCACATTGGAGGACACATAATGTCAATTTGTCCCATTGGTAGTGATGATAACTTCACTCAGAGGTTTCTCCAATGGGAAGTTACTTCTTTCTTTTAATGTGTCTTGTGAGGAAATACTTTGAGACTGTGTAGATATCCTGTTACTCCTCAAACTTTTACCCACTAGGTTTAGCATCCACCGATGATTTCTTGTCTGAATCAATTGTTATAATGGTTGCCAAATGGTAATTTCTAATTCCCATTCTCTATCTGCCTTTGAGAGTGATTTTTATTCTTTAACCTGAGGGCTCATGTCTTTTAATGGAATACTGTTGGAATATTCGGAGTCATTTTCTCTTTGAATATTACGTATCTGTCATTCTCACTGACCTTGGAGTCCTATTAAATGCATGTTAGACCTCTTTAATTCTGTTGCTGTGTCTCTCCAGTTTGTTTTTTTTTTCCTTATGTTTTACACATTTTTAACTCTTTGTGCTGCATGTTGGAAATTTTTTTCTCATCTATTTTGCTCTTTTCTTTAGCTATGTGCAGTGTGTTTTTACCCATCCATTGGGATTTAAATTTCAGTAGTTATTTCTAGAAGCTCCTATTATTTTTAAAATCTGTCTGCCTGACCTTTTTTCATAATATCTTTTTTTCCCATATGTTTTCATTTCACTCTTTTGTATCTTAATTATTTGAGATACTCACTTTATATACTCCAGTGATTCAATTTTGAAATTTCCTGTAGGTTCTAATCCTGTTGTTTGTGTGTTGCCTGTTGCTCTTGTTGCATTATTTCCTTATATGTTTTGTAATTTTGGAATGTGAGTCTCATCTCTGGTAAGGTTTTCTATAGAAATCTTTGCCACCTGGGGGTAAGAAGGTTTTTCTCCAGAGAGTTTGTTCCTGTTTTGTGGCTTCTGCCAGATGTTCCAGGAGGTATTGCAGAGATAGATCACTTTTTAACATTAATTTCTTAGTCAGAGGTTTCCATACTGCACAGGGAGGGTCCATTTAAACCCCACACCTAGCCTCGGTTGGAAGCATCCCCCGTCCAAACTCAGGTTGAAAAGGACAAATGATTTTCTGTGTGTCCACATTCTAGGAGTGACTTTCAGGACCACCTTTTTACTGATCGTACAGGCCTTCAAGGGCTCAGGCTTGGTATGTAAGTCCCACTGCCAGCCCCCTCTGTCCCCGTGCCCAAAGCTGTGTTCCTCGTCCAGCGTGGGTATGAGCACCCACACCTTGCGTCACTAGGCCCAGTGACAGCCTCCCCGAGGTACCACGGTGCCATCAGCTCTCTTTCCAGTGTGCTCATCAATTTGGGTTCCTGGCAACTTTCCATTTCCTGAATATTTTTTAAAAATTTTGTTACATTTTGTTGCATTTTATCCTACGTTTCTGTCTGCTGTCCAGCCTGCCTGTCTCACCTCCCGGATGTGTTGAGCTCCCGTCCACTGTTGCTTCCTTGTCTGTTCTTTTTGCCCTCTCTTGCTCCCCCTCTTCTCCCCCCAAGAGGAAGCAGAGCTAAAACATAGTAGACAAAACATACACCTTATTGGAATTCTGGAGAAGTTAAGAAGTGATTGCATTTTAGAGGTTGTTCTTTCCACTTTGTATCGATTTTAATACTCCCGTCAGCTCAAAACTGTACAAAAGCTTCGGTTTTCTTGGTCATAACTGTGTAGGTGCTTTGAGCTTGGAGGCCACAAGCTATATCTTAATCTTTCCAAGAGTGTCTGTTTACCAAGCTAGTGATGTCTTCCTTCATACCATAGCTGACCTCTGAAATACAGTCAGTGGGCCGCCAGCAAACATTTTTATGCCCAGGCCAGAGAAGGAGCTTGTCTTTCAAACTGAGTATTTCAGGTCTGGGATAGTCAGATGAAACTGTAAATTTGTTTCACCTCTCATGAGAAGTAGTGCTTTGAGCCACCATTAGCATTCTTGAACACTTTGGATTATAGATCAGCCTGTTTGCTTGAATCAGAGAAATTACTAGCTTTTTCACTGAAGTTTTTTTTTTTTTTGTTTAAGTGTCTTCAGTATACTTATTAAGTAACAGATCCAGGGATGAGGAGGGTGTGTTTGAAGACTGTGTCTTAAGAATAATCCACGTTTTTTGCTATCAAACAGCTGAACTGTTATTTTTAACATACAAAGTTAAGAACCAGTAAAATCGACAACATGTTGTATTTGCTCCTACTTTATAGTATTCACCCATTTAATTGATTAGACAGTATCTCAAACCGTTTTACCACAGATGTATTTAGTGAAATTTATTACTTGCAGACTGATATAACTCATGAATTATTAAAAGCATCAGCATATGGAACCCTCTCTTTCTCATCCAGATTCTTTGACTATGGCTTAGGTTGAGCCATTTAACTGGCTTCTGTCCATCCCACTGATGGAAGCCGCAGTCAGATGAGGGTTCTTATAAATGATTGGCTTCCTTTCCGAGCAAGAAGAGGATAAAATGTCAACTTTTTCCTCTACTACCTGAAAAGCAATCAGGAGCAACCCTCCCACTCTTCTTGACAGTAGTTTGGCTTTATAGAAGAAGGGTAGGCATTGAGCCAAATGTGAATTTCAGTGCTACATAAAGAAAAAAGTTAAGGAGCTAAAACTCCGATAGTAACCGGAATTTTTAGAGCAGTATTCAGATGGGTTTAACCTGTAAGCTTTCAGAAAGCTAACAATAGCTCAGAAATGCCTGAACTGCAAGGTTTAATCCCTTCTTTCCTGGTGATGATCCCAGAAAATTGAGGTTACTTACCAAATGTCTCTTCACAGCAATTTGCTCATCTGTAGGACTGGGTTTAGGGGGTAATAATAGTTTCAGAAGAATAGGGTAGTGGTTAGTGACTGATTGCCAATTACTAATCAAAGCCATTGAAAATGACATTTTGGAATCAACCCGAGTTCAAGACCGTTTAGGAGCCTGACATTGTGCTTTCTTATCTCTTTAAAATTTGTTATCCTTACCTGTAAAATGAACTATTACTTATTTCACAGGGTTATTATGAGATAGTAATGAAATAACGTATGTGGGAGCATTTTGTAAGTGCTATTGATATAAGGCTGCTAGTGTAATGTTCTATCACATGGAAACATACATTGTAGAATTGGATGGGACTCTGGAGAACAAAACTGAAATTTATGGAGGGCATAGTTTTGTATCCAGATAGGCTGTTGTGTATTTTCTGTTGTTGAATCCTTGCATCTCCAAAGTAGCATTCTGTTTGCTCCATTCTTACAGATGAAGAAGGGGAGTCTTGTTTATTTTTAAGATCTACCTCTCCGTCATCCCATTTCATACATGAGGAAATGGAGGTCTGCAGAAGTGTGGTGACTTGTCTGACGCAGAGATTCTCAGCCCATCATTCCATCTATTATAATATGTTATGGTATTGTCACAGTAATTGTTTTTGTCTTGCACACAGACTTGGCCCTGAAATTAAACAGGAAACACAATAGCACCTAATTAGATTATTAGCATAAATATAGAAAGACTTGTGTCACTGGCTTCTTGGTGGATTAGGTATGCTAAATGACCTTCCCAACTGAACAACAAAAATACTGAATGAAGTATGATAAAGCCTGTGGCTAAGCTGGGATAAAAGTAAGATACTTGTTGACCCTAAACAAAGTGAAGCTAGGTGTCCTGGGAGGTGAGTGGGAGCCAAAGCCAGCTTTTGCTGCAGACATTTTGCAGAGTTCAGTGACGTGGAGCTCCCAGCCTGGTTAACTGTCTGCAGTGGGGAGCAGGAGAGAAAGCGTGTGGCCTGTGCAAGTTGGAAAATCTATCAGGAGCTTCCTGGGTGAAGCCAGGAAGCTAAAAGAGCCTCTTCAGTGAAGGGGTAAAGAAGAGTAAATCTGTATTGACCCTGGTGTTGAGCACTGCATTCATAAGCCAGCTTCATATGGCTTGTGGTCCGTGTTTGTACTACAGGTGTAGTCCAAATAAACCTTAAGAGGAGAGTTTCCTCGAAGGTGGCCCTGAGTTGATAGGGACCAGTGGAAGTAGACACAGACCCTCTCTGAATGGACTCATCTTCAGTCCAGTTCTCAAATAATTAAAGTGTCTGTGGAAAAATGAGCAGCTCACTGTAAAAAACAAAACAAAACCCCCACAATACCGCAAAGACATAAGGCCGTATCGCGAGCGAGAACCAGCAGAAACACAGCTGCAAGGCTTGGGCAAGCTCCAGGAGACAGTGAAGGGCAGGGAGGCCTGGCATGCTGCAGTCCGTAGGGTTGCAAAGAGTTAGACGTGGCATAGAGACTGAATGACACTTCAGATGATTAGATTCAAAGAAATTGTTCAGCATGCAGCCCAAAGAGACAGAAAATATTAAAGAGTTGAAGTTACGTGGAGAACAGAGGGACGAGGTCCAACACATGTCTAATCAGAGTTCCAGGAGGAAGAGAGACAATGGAAAAGAGGCCCTTTTTTGAAAGAATAATAGCTGACAATTTTCCAGAGCTGTTGAATGATAGTAGACCTCAGAGCTAGGAAGACCAGCAAACCACAAGCAGGACAGTCGTAGTGAAACCGTAATGCACCGAAGACAAAGGAGCTCTTCAACACATCTAGAGGAAAAAGAGACTAACAGTGGAAAGGTCTGGCTTGCTCCTGTGACCCTGAGTTAGTCTCAGTGGCTCAGTTTCTTTGGGTGTTAAAGAGTCACAGTACCTGTTGACTACAGTCCACCCAGATGTGGTTAGACTCATTCCAAGACCAACATACAAAAAACTGATTTGTGAGGACATCACTGTAAATAAATTGTAGGAATTCTAAGTTGATAATTTAACTGTCTTCCTTAGTTGTGTCTACAGCACTGAAAGGGATTTCTAGCCTTCGGTTTTCATCTTTCACGTGTCTGTGTAATGTCAAGTCAGGGAGATTTAGCCATCAGCATTCTCCTTATTTTTCAGAACGTTCAGTTATTTTGTACGAGTGGGATGAGGCAAAGACGCAGCGCAACAAGTAGACTTCAGGCTTGTCCCTGAATCTTTTCCCTCTCAATGAAAGAGAGCCTGCTGACACACATTCTTTAGGTCTCTCATTCTCCAGCTTCCCAAGTCAGCGTACACCCAGGGCAGTGCTGTGCTGCCGAGAGAAGCTGCAGAGGGTTAATGGTTAAGGCAATGTGGGCCACGTTACTGATTGCCCCTTTCAGATCTCCCAGCACCCATTAACATAAATATCATCTCACCATTTTGGACAGGGGACACCACCCTTATGCACGTTAGTAATGTGATGCTAATGCTTAACCCTTTCATTGCCCTCTCTGCTTCAAAGGCCTTGCCCTGTGTCCATTGATAGGGAGGCTGTTTGAACCTCGAGGCAAAAATGAAAGGGTTAACTCCTTTTGGTTTTGCCCTTTGACCACTTCAGGATGAGAGGCATGATGAAATACTTTTCAAAGTCTTCAGTGGAAACACATCATGCATAATTGGAGCAAAAAAGAATAAATCAAAGCTTTCCCCCCCCTTTTAGTCTGGTAATTCATAATTGAAACCACATTGAGGTAAGGGTTGATAACTTCAAAACAACCATGAAAACTGCCCTTTCAATCAAGGTAGGGATAGGTAAGGCTGCTCGTAACCAGGGGCTTGAAAGCTTCTGTGTAACAAGCCTGTCCTCTCTTCTTTTCCTTTCTCCTCTGACTTCTCACTTCTGCTCTGGCAAAATACCTTCATTTAAATCAAGTATGGGTTGACTCAAATATCTGCTTAATTCTCTTCTTGTCACATGACGTTATACATAGTGACATTAAAAAAAAAACTGCTATAGTAAGGATTAAATTTTGGATCATCCTGCTTTGAACTTGATTCCTTCTGTTTGGGTTTTGCCTGGTGTAGGTTGAGAGAGTACTTTCGTTGATATTAGAATATGTATTTTATAATCCACCAGTAGTTCCAGCAAAAACCTTTCCGAATGGCTCTAGCAGTTTGCCCACCAGCTTCCTCCACTTTCTGTATGGTAGGTAACTTTGGCCAGGATGGTTTTGGTTAGGCTCACGTAGGACTCCCATGACCTTTCAACTAAGGAAGTGAAACGGGATTGCAGGAAGGGCCCAGACAACTTCCCTCTGTGTGAGACTGCCAAAGGCACACCTAGTTAGTTGAGTTGGAATCCCTTGCTTGAAGGAGAAGACCTCTTTGAACTGGTGGTTGACTTTAAGCCTGATCTCCCAAGGCTTCTCTTTCAAGAGATCCTGCCACCTGAACCCACAACTGCGTCTCGCTGGTTTGTCTGTTCACTGTTAATTCATTCACCGGGGCTTTTCAGAATAAGCAATGTGATAGAACTTCTCGAAAGTGGACATGGTGATGTGACAGTTGTCATGGCTGTCGTGGATTAAGTTAACAGTCTGGGTTTCTCAGCTTCCCTGAAGAATGTTTGCTGTGAGTGAAGAGTGAAGGGGGGGAGGGTGAGTGCTGGATGAAGGAGGTATTTGGCCTCAATGCCCCGTGCAGGCACTCCTCTGGTATCGCCTCCCATCTTGGAGTGGAGTTTCACTTAGCTTACCTGAAAGTTCCTTGAGAGCCAGGGTTCCGGGTCGCAGCTGCGGTAACGGGGCTCTGCCTTCTCCTCTGGCCCCTCTTTTGCTGGGTGCCTGGTTTCATGCCCCGTCGTGCCATGATGGAGATTTAATCAGGCCACGGAGTTAATTGCCAGCGCTGTTTGCCTTTTCCCTGGCAGAAGTCAGAGTCTTGAGTAAATTATGGAGGTTTAAATTTGCTTGATTTCCTGCAGAAAGTGGGGTCAGGAGGTCCCAGACTGTAGACACTCTCTTTGGTCAGCCAGCAGGAGGTCAGTCCTTAACGGTATTTCAGAGGTGACTAAACGCTGTTTTTGAAATGTCCTTCTCCAGTAAGTTTTTTTTCCTCTGGGGGTTGGTCTGTTGACCTTACCCTAGCAGAGTGGAGTGTCTGCGTGAAGGCGTGCACCCCAATTAAAGCTGCCTTTCTCCTCGCCGTCACTGGGCTCCAAAGGCAAATGGAATCATGTTTGTGGAGGGAGCAGCACCCAGCACAGAAGCCCAGCTGCAGATCAGCGTTTCCTGTTTCTGACCTTTTGAGACAGAACGTGAAGGTAGCCGTGTTAATTTATCAGTAAAACAATACTCTGGACAAGAAAGCTTCAAAACAAATCGACAAAAAACCAATCATGAGACTTAAAAGAAACTTCTGTCGCATGGGCTTTTCATGATGTGGCTTTAGTCTGCCTGACTCTGAGGTCCCTTCTCTGTGCCCCCTCCCAACTGTGGCCCTGGCAGAGTCAGCCCCTGCCGGGCGAGGAAGCAGGTCTTAGCACTCGCCACTCAGTTTGCCCTGCGGCTGTTTGATTAGCTCGGCCCCCTCCTCACCGCCTCCAGGAAGATGAAGGTGACTCTGTGGATCTTCCTGGGCCCATTGGACTTGAGGACCTTGTTTTAGTACTTTGTTTGTGTTCTAATTTGTCTTTTTACCTAGCTGTCTTCCCTACCAGATTATGAACTGTTTGAGGAGAAGGAATTTGTCTTTGCATCTTTAACCCTATTCTTGGCTTATAGTTTATGCTCAGGAAATGTTGACTGAATGAATGAGCACCGAAAATCATACTGATGGAATGATTCAGTTCAGTTCAGTCACTCAGTCGTGTCCGACTCTTTGCGACCCCATGAACTGCAGCACGCCAGGCCTCCCTGTCTATCACCAACTCCCGGAGTCCACCCAAGCCCATGTCCATTGAGTTGGTGATGCCATCCAACCATCTCCTCCTCTGTCGTCCCCTTCTCCTCCTGCCCTCAATCTTTCCCAGCATCAGGGTCTTTTCAAATAAGTCAGTTCTTCGCATGAGGTGGCCAAAGTTTTGGAGTTTCAGCTTCAACATCAGTCCTTCCAATGAACACCCAGGACCTATCTCCTTTAGGATGGACTGGTTGGATCTCCTTGCAGTCCAAGGGACTCTCAAGAGTCTTCTCCAACACCGCAGTTCAAAAACATCAGTTCTTCGGCACTCAGCTTTCTTCACCGTCCAACTCTCATATCCATACATGACCACTGGAAAAACCATAGCCTTGACTAGACAGACCTTTGCTGGCAACATAATGTCTCTTCTTTTTAATACGCTGTCTAAGTTGGTCATAACTTTTCTTCCAAGGAGAAAATGTCTTATAATTTCATGGCTGCGATCACCATCTACAGTGATTTTGGAGCCCAGAAAAGTAAAGTCAGCCACTGTTTCCACTGTTTACCCATCTATCTGCCATGAAGTGATGGGACCAGATGCCATGATCTTAGTTTTCTGAATGTTGAGCTTTAAGCCAACTTTTTCACTCTCCTCTTCCACTTTCATCAAGAGGCTCTTTAGTTCTTCTTCACTTTCTGCCATAAGGGTGGTGTCATCTGCATATCTGAGGTTATTGATATTTCTCCTGGCAATCTTAATTCCAGCTTGTGCTTCCTCTGGCCCAGCGTTTCTCATGATGTACTCTGCATATAAGTTAAATAAGCAGGGTGACGATATACAGCCTTGACGTACTCCTTTTCCTATTTGGAACCAGTCTGTTGTTCCATGTCCAGTTCTAACTGTTGCTTCCTGACCTGCATACAGGTTTCTCAAGAGACAGGTCAGGTATGCCTATCTCTTTCAGAATTTTCCACAGTTTATTGTGATCCACACAGTCAAAGGCTTTGGCATAGTCAATAAAGCAGAGGTAGATGTTTTCCTGGAACTCTCTTGCTTTTTCGATGATCCAGCGGATGTTGGCAATTTGATCTCTGGTTCCTCTGCCTTTTCTAAAACCAGCTTGAACATCTGGAAGTTCACGGTTCACGTATTGCTGAAGCCTGGCTTGGAGAATTTTGAGCATTACTTTGCTAGCGTGTGAGATGAGTGCAATTGTGCAGTAGTTTGAGCGTTCTTTGGCATTGCCTTTCTTTGGGATTGGAATGAAAACGGACCTTTTCCAGTCCTGAGGCCACTGCTGAGTTTTCCAGATTTGCTGGCATATCGAGTGCAGCACTTTCACAGCGTCATCTTTCAGGATTGAAATAGCTCAATACTGTTGTTTTGGCAGATGAGAATATAAATTGAAACGAGCTAGTTTTCTGTGTTTGCTTTCAACTACCATTCCTGGTTTCCCTGATAACTCAGTTCATTCAGGGCTTCTCTGATAGTTCAATTGGTAAAAAATCTGCCTGCAATGCAGAAGACCCCGGTTCAATTCCTGGGTCAGTAAGATCCCCTGGAGAAGGGATAGGCTACCCACTCCAGTATTCTTGGGCTTCCCTTGTGGCTCAGCTGGTAAAGAATCTGCCCGCAATGTGGGAGACTTGGGTTCGATCCCTGGGTTGAGAAGACCCCCTGGAGCCGGGAAAGGCTACCTACTCCAATATTCTGGCCTGGAGAATTCCATGGATTGTATAGTCCATGGGGTCTTGAAGAGTCAGACATGACAGCAGCTTTCACTTTCGCTTCATTTTCACCATCTCTGGAGCTCTGTGTTGAGCCCTGGGCTAAGTGCTCATGTGCATAATCTGGAGGTAGGTACTGTCAGGCTCTCCATTTTACAGGTGAAGAAACTGAGAGTCACAGAAGAAGCTTTCCACACCACAGTAAATGTCAGCGTCCAGATTCACACTGTCTATTGAATATCCTAACTCTACACTTCTTCAGAATACTTAGCACGATAAAATTGTGGATGAGTATTTTAAAATGAATGAACTAAGTTGGAAACCATTTCAGAGCTTTGATGTCACTCATGTGAATGTACATTAGCTGTTCACACCCATGCACAGAGAACAGAAAGAACACAATTTGGGCTTAATGATTTTTAAACAAGTTTTTGTTGAGTTGCACCAAGCACTGTGCTAAGTGCTGGGTGCTAATAGCAGTTATGACTCTGGTTTTCATGAAGCTTTAAAGATAGCTAAAATATAATGAATAGGACAGAAAAGAGAGAATTATGAAAATAAAAACAGTATATTTGGAGAGGAAGAAGAATCCAGGTAAACCAGGACCCCAGAGCATGGTGAGGTGAAGGTAGACAGGAAGAAGTGATTCATTTAAAATCCTAGTGGCTGGAAGATACCTCATGATCACTTAGCCACCTCCCACCCTGCTTTTGAGACCTGCAGAAAGTGAATCCCAGGGAAATTGCTCTTCCCATAAGACCATCTATTGGCTTCCTTTATCAAATGTTTGTATGTGTCAGGTACTTCACGTTTATTACCTAGTTACTGTTATCAACAGCATCTAGGTTGTTAAGAAATAGTAAGTAAGACATGTTAATAATTTAATAATTGTGTTAAGTAACACTACCTAAAAAAGAGCTCCCCTCATGGCTCAGTGGTAAAGAATCTGCCTGCAGTGTAGAAGACCTGGGTTTGCTTCCTGGGTCAGGAAGAGCCCCCGGAGAGGGGCATGGCTACCCACTCCAGTATTCTTGCCTGGGAAATCCCGTGGACAGAGGAGCCTGGTGTCCGTGGTGTCACAAAGAGTGCGGCGCAACTGAACGACCAGCGTTTGTACTTACAGCTGGAAAAGTTGCAGTTTTAACGGGATCTTATAGATTCAGAAACTGAGGTGCAAGAGAGGATAAGTGCTTTGCCCAGGTCACACGGCTGGTAAGTGAAGAACCTGGGTTCCGATTAAGGACATGGGATTCTAACACTGACCTCAAATGTGCTGCCTCACTTTTTGAAGTCATTGGCATCACTGTTGGTGGCATATCCTACAGTAAAGTGTCAAGCTTGTAACACAGTAAATTCATGCTCAGCAGTTTCTGTGTTGCCTCCATGTTCATCTCAACGCCTGTGTTTTATGGGAAAGTGTTGGCAAGATTTCAGAGCTTGTTACGCTCCTTTACGTGCCCTGTCTCCGCCAATATGCTGCCGTTTCTGCTTCTCCAGTCTTCAAGCCCTGTTTGGCACGCAAGTGAGCGGTGTGGAAAAATTGAGAGCCGAGACAAGTTACTGTCCATTTCCCACCCACCCTTCGTCTCCTCCCGCATCGCATAACCATCCGCTTCCCGAAGGGAGCTGGCATACGGGATGGGACGGGATCTATTGTCTTGCCAGAGACTTCGTTTCTTCTCCTGGCAGTGCTGTGAAACCAGAGCCGTGATGCCTTTCAGGGGGTTTAAATTCCAAGGGATTCATTTTCTGAAACCAAGCTTTGCATCTCTCAGGGAATTTTCCCCCTCCTTTGAATGTCATAGAGGCATGCGAGTGTGCTGGCATTCCCCACTTCTCCCGAAGAACAGACCTCATTTTGTTGGAGGTTTAATAGTTTTTCCTCCTGTGTTAGAGGTATATTTACCTTTTTAAATTTATGTGCTCCCTTTGTGTCAGTGTTATGTATTTGGTATGTTTTTATTCCATGTACCCTGTGAAATCCTAGTGTTTAGGTGGGCTCTTACTTATTGGTCCAGACTTGATCATCAAGAATCAAGAAAACCTTCAGCATTTCTGTCTCAGAGAAGAGCTAGAAGTAATAAGCTCTGGAGTTTCCCACAGTTCCAGTTTCCAGAGTCTGTAAATGGTGATGCTTACCTCAAACTGGGGAAGGGCCACGAAACACCACATCCTGGTGTTCTGGAGTCAGACAGCCTGGGCGCTTTCCCACTCTGTCATGTATAGGTTATATGACCATGAACATCGTTCACTACTTCTTCTTTCCTTTCTGGACTGGTAAAGCAAATGATTAGACATCATTCACTATTTCTAATCCCACAGTTTCATCATCTGTAAAATGAGAGTGGTAGCTGTCTATTTTGGGGTTGTCATGAGGCTCAAATGAGATAATCTATGTAAAGCACAGTGCCTCACAGTAAAGTGAAAGTTGCTCAGTCGTGTCCAACTCTCTGTGACCCCATGGACTATACAGTCTGTGGAATTCTCTAGGCCAGGATACTGGAGTAGGTAGCCTTTCCCTTCTCCAGGGTATCTTCCCAATCCAGGGATTGAACCCAGGTCTCCCGCATTTCAGGCGGATTCTTTACCAGCTGAGCGACAAGGGAAACCCAAGAATCCTGGAGTGGGTAGCCTATTCCTTCTCCATCAGATCTTCCTGACCCAGGAGTTGAACTGGCGTCTCCTGCATTGCAAGCAGATTCTTTACCAACTGAGCTATCAGGGAAACCAAAGTACTTAGTAAATCTTGACTATTTTGACATCACATATTAAATTATTTTACATCTTTAAAAACTTTTTTTTCTTTTCCACTTAAAATGGTAATTTTCAAGCACATGAGTTTTGTGTTGGGACGGGTTGATGAGTGGGCTGAGTTGGTGAGGGCAGAGGGAACCATGAACCTTGGGGATTAACTGTGACTTACGCACAGGGCTACTTCCTGATTTCCGTTTCCATACAAGTCAGGAAACTGACGAATAAAGTAGGAGGAGAAAATGAAAAGCTGTTCCTGCAAAGGTGATTGGATGCAGGGTAGAAACACTAAGATCCAGGCACCTTCCTAAGACCACAGCTTAATGCCCAAGTGTGATATTGTGGAAATAAAAGGTCAGCCTTAGGAAGATAGTCTTTCCTGTTGTGTCTCTTGGTTGTGAAATCTTAATTATGGCCTGTTGTGGACATTTTGGCATTAATATCCTGATGACATTGGGACTGCAGGAGTCCCATTCAGTCTCCTTGAGTTCCCACCCATGTGTATTCCATGTGTTTGTGTGCATTTCCTGCCCTGCACTGTTACATCTGGCAAACAGCTGTTGTCATATACATGGTGATGGGTGTCCATCAGTGATATAGGTGAGGTTGATGGGGGAAACCTTGGAAATCCCAGAGCATGAAAAGACTAAGGAGCATGAGCAGCCAGAATAACAGGCCATTTCATATTCAGCCGCCTCCTGGTGAAGCTGAAGTTAGGTCCTGAAGTTAGGCTTTTCATGTAAAAGCATATGAATGTAAATGTAATTCATGCCACTGAGTTGTACACTTAAAGATGTTTGAAATGGCAGATTTCATGTTACATTTTACCAGTTTTTAAAATTTAACAGTGTAGTATACCAAAACCCATTGTATACCTTAAATGGGTGCATTGTTCAGTACATGAATTATTGGGCTTCCCTTGTGGCTCAGCTGGTAAAGAATCTGTGTGCAATGAGGAAGACCTGGTTCGATCCCTGGGTCGGGAAGATCCCCTGGAGAAGGGAAAGCCTACCCACTCCAGTATCCTGGCCTGGAGAATCCCATGGACTGGATAGTTCACAGGGTCACAGAGAGTCGGACACGACTGAGCAGCTAAACCACCACCCCTCTGCTTCTTCTATTGTCTCTTTTTTCCCCGAGTTCTTGTTTTTCTTTTTGTTCATTTGTTTTCTATTGTTCATGCTGAAGATGTTCTTGAAATGTCTAATTCTAGGATCTGTGGAAGCTCTAAAAAGCTGATCAAAAGTTTTTTGCTTAAGAGAAGCTTGTAACCCGGAGGGCTTCGCTGTAAGGTGATTGGGGCTTCACTGTAAGATGGTGGAACTTCACTGTCAGGTGATGGGACTTCACTGTAAGGTGATGGGGCTTCGCTGTAAGATGATGGGGCTTCGCTGTCAGGTCGTGGAGTGGCAAGTAAACCACATGGCTGCTAATGTTTGGGTCGCTAGAGGAGGAAGAAGCTGTAGAGCTCATCATTCAAAATATAGGCTCTAACTGCATTTCCCTCTATTCGGTACCTATGTTTCCATGTCCAGAGCTTTAGTTTTTTCAGAGAATCAACCTCCCTTCTGTAGCTTGGGTAAGGAAGAAGAGTAGTTTTCTGGCTGAGTGGGCAGGTGATGGGAACACATATGCCCTGAGTCTGTCACTGCTCCTTACACATATTTTAGCTGTGTTCACCCTCCTCCTCTTACCTCATGAAGTCCCAGCGAGCATAATCCCTGGGCCACTGTGGGGCTCACAGTTGGGACTTGCTGGCCGTGTTGTCTCGCCACCTCCTTGATGGCACCTGGGCTGCACCCCTCACCCTTCTGCTCTGTCACCACTTCTCCAGCCCCTTCAGTCTTTCAGAAGCATTGATGCTGCTCATCAGCTGCTGTCTCTGTTCCCATTTCATTGTCTGGGCAGATTTATATTTTATATCTATTAATTGCTGTTTTAGTGGGTTTGGGGAGGGAATGGAGATGAACGCATGTGTTTAATCTGCCATGTTTAACTAGACATCTCCTCTTAGCTGCAAAAATTCTCTGCTCCTTTTTTTAAGGGTATCAGAGCCAAACTCAGTTAAAGAGCATCAGTGCAGATTTTGAGGTGGGGAAGACTTTGAACAGTTGCTTGCCTCTTGGATTGGTCATGGTAAAAACTACATCAAGTCTCCCATGTTCAGGTTTATTGGTGATGCTGAGAAAGAGACCAGCACCATTGTTACTACATCCTTCTCTGACCCACATTAATCTGTTCTCTTGCAGAAGTGGGGCAGTGTGAGCAACCCTCTCTTCCTCCCCCTCATCCCCCCACAATCTCAAGGTTTCACGGCCATCGTCCTCACCTACGACCGAGTGGAGAGCCTCTTCCGGGTCATCACCGAAGTGTCCAAGGTGCCCAGCCTGTCCAAGCTGCTGGTCGTCTGGAACAATCAGAATAAAAACCCTCCAGAAGGTAAGAAGAGTGGAGAGACGGTGTGTCCAGAAAGGCCCGGTTTGGACGTTTGTGTTTGTCTCAATGGGATTGAGTTTATTGGGTAGACAAATGATTTGCAGCCTTTGTCTCAAATGAATTTTCCTGCTTTGTCAACAGTAATGCCATTCCTGAGGCAGCATGACCCTGGTTTTCTCAGTCATCTTGTCCTTGTTCTAGGGTGGCCCAGTTAACTCTAAGCCCAGGGCATGCTCTGTAGCCACAAGTGTTTGAGGGCTTAGGAATCAATAGGATCAAAGGCCATCAGCCTTGGGAAAACAGATCTCAGCTTCCCTCCGCCCTCTCAGCTGATTTGTTTACACGAAAAGTCAGTTTAAAAGGCATTAGTTTTCTCCTTCCTTATCTCGACTCTGATACTGTGCTCTTCTTCAAAAAGGACGGCCTCACCTCTGATGGGCGAAGTCAGCAAATCGCGCCCTCCCAGGTTTGAATCAGTTCCTTAAAGTGAGCCCTTGCTGGAAGTTCCCACCGGCTCATCCTTAATCACTCTGTTCCTTACCTCGGCCACCCTATAATCTGCTGACTGGCAGCTCGGGCTGAGCCTGTTTGATTCATTGGATTTGTTTTTAATTCAGGACGCATAGTGTACGTTCCACCTGCATTTCGTTTCTCATTCAGTCCGTCTATTATGGATCCTAATCCCAGGGACTTCAAAGCTCCTGCCCTTTATAGCCTATTAAAGCCAGGAAGTTTCTGATGGATTAGAGCAAGGAATGAGTTTGAAGTTTGTAATGTGCACCACTATCACCGATAAGGTCTAGTTTATTGCCTGACAGTAGTATCTGCACTTTTTATGGCTGTTCCCGTTTAATTGGTTATACTGAAGTCGGGATGGTCAACCTTGGAAACCCCAGTAGTAGATCCATAGTCTAGGCTGGGAGAAGAATGTACTTCTGTCTGTGAAGCACATCAGGATTTAAATGCCCTCTTGAGACTTCTAAAATTTTCTCCTTGGTGGCACTTTTGTTCTCTGCATCAATACTTGCTTTTTAGATTCAGGGAGCCACAGTTTAGTAAACAAAGTAGCTATTTTACATGAAGGCCCATAGTATGCCCTGAAGCACGCTGCGTTTATTATCGTTGCTGTTATTATCATCTTTTGTGCCAGGTTTTTTCTCCCAACATTCTTGGGTTTTTGTTTTGTTTGTTTGACTCTCAATAAAGGGGACAGAAAGGGGTAGAAGAAAAAAGAGGATGTTGGCACCTTCTCAGAGGGAGAGAGGACGAGACTGACGGGAAGCGGGAGGAGGAGGAGGCCGAGGGGCAGAGAGGGACAGCAGGGTGGGTCATCAGAGCCCCAGGTCCACCCAGAGTGAGGTGGATTGGACGCACTGCGTTGCTGATGTGTGTCTTCATTCATAAAGGACGGGTTGTGTTTCAGAAGGAAGGCTGCGTGTCCCTTGTCGGAGCTGAAACAGCCGTGTGTCATATCTGCAGTCACCCCTCTGCATGCTGAGGTCACCAGCTTCCAGGGCAGGAGCCCCCCAGCTGCACCCCACCCTCCTGCTCAGACAGGCAGTGCTGGTGCTAAATGCAGAAGAGGTTTCTCCTTAGAAACCCGGGTTGGCCACTTTGGGCTTAAGGTGACTTATTTATTGCGACTTTGAGTCACTTCTTTGGGGCAAGTATCACTGCAAACTGAGAAAAGAGAAATCTTTTTCTTCCTTCTTGGTCAAAGGTCCTGCCTACATTGCAGTCACTAAAAGCAAGAGCACAAACCTAGGTTCTGGAGTTGGGTGTTCAGTTTTAATTTTTGGTACACCCTACCAAAGTGTAGTGGCGTATGTCGTGACCAAGAGTGTAGTTTATTTTTGAAATATTTTGGCTCTAGAGAGGAAAGAGAGCCCTCAACTGATGAGGCCCAAATTTTGACACATTCAGGGGCTGGGCCAGCCTTTTTCTAACAGTGGTTTTTAGGTCAGGGCTCTGGCTCTGGCGTTGTGGTTGTTTGGGGAGAACATGAACCGTGTTTAATCTTCTGTGGGGTGTTTGTTCAGTTGGTAAATGGGGCTGTCAGCTCTGGCCCTCGTGCCAGCAAAGGCATCTGATTTTTCATGTACGGCATTAGTAACATATATATTTTTTAAAAGACAAGTCCAAGGCTTTGAAATATTAGAGGCAAAAGTGATGTTTTTCACTTTCTCTACATTTACTAAAATAAATATTGTGGTTAACATGTCTGCTGCTGGGAGGATTAGTGTAGGCAGAAATCCCTCCCCCCACCCCAATTTTTTTTTTTTTTTTTTTTCACTCTCCAGCCCAACCAAATAGTATTTTCTTTTTGGTTACATTTAAGTCTAAATTGCTGGGTTTGAAGTTTAAGTAAATACTTAGACTAGGCAATAGAAATTTCCAGCGAGCTTTCGTCACGTTGGTTTTGAGCTCTGTCAGACGGAAAGGCGAGCCACTGCCCTCCTCCGACCCCAGCTGTTCAGTTTCCCGGCTTGATGGATGTAGAGGTTGTTAGGCTGGGCCCCTGGCCTCAGCCTGAAGGAAGCTGTTACATCGTACATTCAGATAGGTTTAACTCAGCCTTCTGTTTTAACTGATTTCAGTTTTTAAATTTGAATTGATCTCAAGGAACTCCCCTATGGCCACCCCAGCTTCAGATTGCTGCTGCCACAGTTCTTAATAGGCAGGATGGGATTGGCTGAGCGTTTCAGGGCGGTCTATCAGGATGGAGGCAACCAAGAAACAGAAGCAGGAGCGCCCTTCCTTCAAGCTGAATTCTGAGACCATGGGGAGTGACCATGGGGACCAGCTGTTCACCAGGCAGGTTGAGGACTCCTGGAGGGAGCTCGAGATTTGTACAGAGATAACCTGACGGTTTATTTTGTGAATCTGTGGTTGTGTTTGACAGTGATCCCCAGGATGGACTTGGGGTCATCATCAGACAACCTGAACATTTCATAGTACCTTTGCCAAGTTGGAGAATTCTCCTGGCTCCCATGGCTCCTGGCATCCCACTTGGAGAAAACTGTTAATCAATACACGTTTTTAAAAAAAATCCTTAACACAAGGAGTTCTTTTTCTCCTTCAAGTTGGACTAAAGCGCAAAACTGAAAAGTTATCAGGTCAGTTGGCTCAGCTGTTTGTTTTTCATAAATTTGGCGATATTTTTGAGAAATCTTATTTTTCAGACTACTTTGTGTGAATGGAAGGTAACATTTCTGTTTTGCCAGCTACACATTCACAGGATAAGACACAAGCTACAGTTCATGCAGTTCCATTTAGAATTTTAAAAAGTAAGAAAAAGACCCCGTATAGGCCAAGCAGTGGTGTAAGAACCCGAAGGTCTCTAGCTGTGAAACTGTTTCCTTCTGCATCCTAAGGAGTCACCCCATATTATTCTGTCTACACCTCTTCAAAATGTCAGAGGCAAAGTGAGGTTTGTCAGACTTTACAAGAATCCATTTGTGAAGATCCCTGGCTAAGAAAGATCTCCTGGCAGAGGAAAATAGCAACCTATTCCTATATTCTTTCCTGAAAGCCCAATAAAGTTGGGTCCCCTCCTTAGAGGCCTGTTCTATTTGAAACTATGAAAACAAGAAACTGGGAGTTCTGCTTGGAGTCCTTCCTTGTGGTCATGATGGTTCATAGGGAGCTGGACTGTTGAGATGGAGACTCCTTTTACCAAAGCTGCCTTTTGCTCTCCAGGCCCAACTCAAAACAGGAAAAGGTAATCACCTTTCCAAGAAAGCCACGATTCATTCTACATTTCCATCTGTACCCATTTGGCTTTCCTCACTTGCTAAAACTTCCCTGTCAAAGACCTTATCAAGGAAGGTTGTTTATAGACATTGTCTTGAGTAATTTTCTGGCTATACATAGGCAAAGAATGTGGAAAACTCTCTGTTGAACATGTGGTACACACTCCCTGGGTGAGAGTCCCTCTCATCCAGGGTAGGGGAACGTCTACATGTTACGCAAGCAGCTAGCCTGTTTTCTAGGCTCTTTCTGTATTGCAGAAAGAGGGGCTGTTTGTTGCGTTGTGAAATTTCCTTGACAAGAGTACCATGTTTCTTTGTTCTGTTAGCAAGTTAGGTTTTTTCAGTTCTAGAGGATTAATGAAAGGGTTTCTGTTTGTCTCAAAGTGGACTTTGAAGATAAAAGCTGAGGACATCCCACTAGACTGTCAGAGTAATGTACGAGATCTAACGTGTGCCACTTTGCCACCACTACTTAGGGTTCAGAAACATCCTTTGGTCTGTAAATAGGCACAGACTTGCAAGGGAAAGCACAGCCAACATTTGGTGGAAGTCCGCCACATGCTGGGCACTGCACTGCTGAACGCATTCCTGTTCCTCCTCACACCTTGCCACAGGTGAAGATGGTGTTCCTATCCCATCTTCATAGTCAAAGAAACAGGTACAAAATCACTGACTTGTTCAAGATCACATGGCTGATAAGGGATACAAACACCTGAGATGTGAAGCTCTTTGCAAAGAGTGTTCTTTCTGTGAAATGTTACTGTCCATACAGTCCTCAGAGGTATTTGTTTGGTCTTTGAAGTTAGTACATTTCAAGTCCAGTTCAGTTCAGTCGCTCAGTCGTGTCCGACTCTTTGCGAACCCGTGAATCGCAGCACGCCAGGCCTCCCTGTCCATCACCAACTCCCAGAGTTTACCCAAACTCATGTCCATCAAGTCGGTGATGCCATCCAGCCATCTCATCCTCTGTCGTCCCCTTCTCCTCCTGCCCCCAATCCTTCCCAGCATCAGGGTCTTTTCTAATGAGTCAACTCTTCGCATGAGGTGGCCAAAGCATTGGAGTTTCAGCTTCAACATGAGTCCTTCCAATGAACACCCAGGACTGATCTCCTTTAGGATGGACTGGTTGGATCTCCTTGCAGTCCAAGGGACTCTCAAGAGTCTTCTCCAACACCACAGTTCAAAAGCATCAATTCTTTGGCGCTCAGCTTTCTTCACAGTCCAACTCTCACATCCATACATGACTACTGGAAAAACCATAGCCTTGACTAGTCAGTAGAAGGGCACATAGTGTTGCTGAAGGCATTTCATTCCATCAGAGCATTCTTACCTATTTTGAGTCTGAATCAGTTTCCCTGTAACTTTCAGCCAGACATCGGTCATGGTTCTAGCTTCAGAAGCCATAGAGAACAATTCCCCTTTTCATCTGAGAACCCAGGAGCCCTAGTGTGTTAGTCAGAGTGCGGGTGGGAAATAGAAACCACACAGCAACTTGAACAGGAAACGTTCAAG
Source organism: Okapia johnstoni (assembly GCA_024291935.2). Taxonomy (NCBI): domain Eukaryota; kingdom Metazoa; phylum Chordata; class Mammalia; order Artiodactyla; family Giraffidae; genus Okapia; species Okapia johnstoni. The sequence goes on along the minus strand of CM044325.1, from coordinate 6,471,533 downwards.
TATTAACTAGGCATTGTCAACTAGGACTAGGAGATTGGTGACTAAAGGGTGAAAAGCGCTCCCAGGATTGTAGGAAATCAGCTTGGGGATTGAGAGCCCCTCCCCCAGCTCCGTCTGAAATTCAGACCCACCGCATGGTGAAACTGCTCAGGTGCCACAGGCTAAGACTGGCACACAGGAAACCAGCAGCCCCTTTGGATACCCACGGAATTCAACAGGAAGCCATCCAGGGGGTGTTATTGGACTCAGTGGGGTACTGGCGAGGGCTTCAGTTCACTCAGAACCACCTGAGGGCAGAACCTCAGCTGAGTTGCTGCTGAAGGTATCACAGAACTTGCCAGGAAACTGCCTGCAGAGAAGCTGTCAGACTCCCTGGGAAGCCCATTGGGATGTCTGTAGAACCTACTGGGAAGCTTCCCTTGGGGTTGCCGCTTACACGACGTGCTGGAGAGGGGTGCTGCTGCCTGCTGGCCAGGTACCAAAGGAGCAAGTAAAAAAGGCACACCTGAACCAAGAAGCAAAGCCCCTTACCTCCCAGCATCCCTCCAGTGCCCTCTACTAGTAAGGCTTAATGTCTTGTCAGCGGGCAAAGGGGAAATGGTGGTGAGGTCGGCTGCCAGTATCACCCACAGGGCAACAAAGGGTGATTTGAAGCTGAGAGGCAGTGCGTGACAATTGGCATATTCAGTTTAAGAACCCTAAAGAGATCCTGGATTCCAGTACCTGCACCATCCTCATCAGCTCCTCGTATTTCCCAGTTTGTTGTTACTTCTGCTGTAGTGTGAAAGCATTTGTGTGTTAGTTGGTCAGTCGTGTCTGACTCTTTGCGACTCCATGGACTGTAGTCCTCCAGGTTCCTCTGTCCATGGAATTCCCCAGGCAAGAATTCTGGAGTGGGTTGCCATTCCTTTCTCCAGGGAGTCTTCCCGACCCAAGGATTGAACCCTGGTCTCCTGCATTGCAGGCAGATTCCTTATCGTTTGAGCTACGCCAGGCAGCTCTATTGCAGTACCCAAATCTAAATACAAGATCTTGTACAGAGGTTCTCAAAGTGCAGTCCGGGGACTGCGGAGCATCCCCGAGGTCCTTTCACAGGGTTGGTGAGGTTGAAATTCTTTCTATGAGAATGCTGAGTCACCCTGCTTTCCCACGCTTATATTTTTCACATGTGCATAGTGGGGTTTTCCAGGGGCTGCCCGACATGGGATGACATCACCACTCTACTGGCTGATGGAGTGTGTGCTCGTGTGTCCTGGGGTTTTAAAGTTTCCTTGGTTTACATTCAGAATATAATAAATTGTGTGTGTGTGTGTGTGTCCCACGTAAATAAAACCTCTTTGGGCATCTCAACAGTTTTTAAGAGCACAAAGGAATCCCAACACCAAAAAATTTGAGAACCTCTCGTCTAAAGATAACCACTGATCTAGTTAGAGCTATAACTTCCTTCACTTTTAGGTATTACAATTTATTCATGTTTTCTAAGGATTTAGATTTATGACAGAGATTTCTTTTATTTAACTGGAAGAGAGAATGGGAAGCAGAGAAGAATAAGGATGATTGTTTTTGTTCCCGATCCAAAGAAACATGACATTTTCAAGCTGCAGTAAATGGTGCAGGTCCTATTTGGTCTTTGATGCTAAACAGACTTAGATTCAAATACTAGCTGTATCATTTAGCCCTAACCCCAGCCAACGTACTTAACCTCTCTGAGCCTTGTGAATCCTACTTTGTAAATAATTTCTGCTCCATAGAGTTGTCAGGAGGATGAATGACAGTGCCCCTATAAAGTATCTGGCGTATACTGGTTGCTTAATGAAGGTTACCTTCTCTCTCTCCACTTGTTCTTACCCTGGGAAGAAGGGACCTGCCTAAGAACCCCATGGGTAATGCAGAACTCAGGTCTCCAGTCTCTTAGTCCTGTGCCTATCCATTTATTCTGAAGATATTTTTTGATTATGTCACTGTGGACCAGGTTGATTATTGATTAAAAGGCACTGTCCCATTGGATCATTTCCTTGGTCTCCAGTCCTTTCCCAAACATGCTTTTTTTGGAGTTGAACACATTTTTAGGCCCTTAGCTTTTTCAGGCTCTGCAAGTGTTAGTCGCTCAGTTGTGTCCGACTTTTTGTGACCGCATGGACTGTAACCTGTCAGGCTCCTCTGTCCGTGGAATTATCCAGGCAAGAATACTGGAATGGGTAGCCATTCCCTTCTCCAGGGGATCTTCCCAACCCAGGGATTGAACCCGGGTCTTCTGCATTGCAGGAAAACTCTTTACAGTCTGAGCCACCAGGAGTTTTAGGCTCTAGGCTTATTTAGAACTTAAGGAATATCTTTATATATATATATATATATATATGAATATCTTCCTTAATTACAGGGCCTCTTACTTTCGCAGGTCTCTTCCAAGAACCTAGGAGCACCCCAACACTGTTTTACCTGGACATATTGTGAATTGTGCAGAAGTAAGATATTTTGTCTGACGTCTCTTAGAGCACCATTTTTCCTCCTGATTTTCCCTCTGTCACACTTCTCCTTCTGTATGATGACTTTGGAGTGGCCACAGGTACTTTGGGGCTTCAAGACTCACAAAACTAGACCATCTCACAATTATGTGTTGGGCTTCTGGAAGCAATATGATACCTTTTCTGTTCTTATCTGAGAAATGTTGCGTGAAGAACAAACTGCGCTCTGTAAAGAACCCTGAGGTCTGTGGACATGGGTCCTGTACCAAAGAAGTGTTAATTTCATGCTGTGCTAAATGCAACAGTTAAAAATGAGGAACCTGAGGTCGAATTGCTTCAGAGTAGAATGGGAAAAATGTAAGGCGAGTCAGAAGTTCGTGTGTCTTCAGTATACCAGAAAATCCCATGTAATCGGACCTGGAAATTTGATCTTTACTCTGTAAATTGGTCATGATGAGAGACCAAACCTAGGGAGTCAGGAGAGAGCAGCTGTTGAGGAGTGAGGTGCTGAGTTAGGAGAGCTGAACTCACTCAGGGCCACGGTTTTGTGAGGGTGGCTTAGGCAACCTTGGGAGCCATTGGTGCTGGAGGTGGGCACTCTCGTTTTCTCTCAGCATGTATGTTTCCCAGAGGGGCTGCAGGCAAGTTTGGGGCTGCGTGCACACACCTGGAAGGATTATGCAGAGGTGGTCAGGTGGTTGAGTCCTGGTGTTCAAACCGTGGGCCTGAGAACAAGGCAGGCAGAGCCCGTGCCTCCTCCTGTCCCTGTGACCTTCGTCAAGTCGTTTGGCCCCCCTCCGCCTCTCAGTTGTGAGGTGGAGCCTGTTTGTGGATTCTGGTTAAGACAGCACTGAGCATCAGCAGTGTTGTAGGGATGTAGAGAGAAGAGAAACAGTTATAATATATATTCATCTTTAACAATGTCTCCCTAGAGTTGCGCATGTGGTTCCCCCCCGCCCCATATTCTTATTTATTTGCTTTTGGCTGTCCTGGGTCTTCGCTGTGTGCAGCCTTTTTCTCCAGTTGTGGAGGGCGGGGGCTGCTCTCTAGCTGCGGTGCGAGGGCTTCTCCTTCCGGTGGCTTCTCTTGTTTCCAAGCGTGGGCTCCAGGGCGCACAGGACTTCAGTAGTCACAGCACGTGAGCTCACTAGTTGGGACTCCCGGGCTTAGTTGCTCTGTGGCCTGTGGGATCTTCCTGGATCAAGGATTGAACCACATCCCACGCCTTGGCAGGCTGATTCTTTACCACTGAGCTACCAGGGAAGCCCTGTGCCTCTGGCTTTCATGAGCGTCACAGGTTTGAGTTGATTCTTCTGTCTGATTTGTGAGACACGGCTTTCACCAGTTTTTCTTTTCAATGAAGTTAGAAGAGTCATAAATACCTTGTTTTTTTTTTTCCTTTTCCAGATTCTCTGTGGCCCAAAATCCGGGTTCCATTAAAAGTTGTGAGAACGGCTGAAAACAAGTTGAGTAACCGCTTCTTCCCTTACGATGAAATCGAGACAGAGGCCGTCCTGGCTATTGATGATGATATCATCATGCTGACCTCTGATGAGCTGCAGTTCGGTTATGAGGTAAGGAGGTCTCAAACAGTGCGTTTACATATTTAATATTTATTGCCCATTATTCCTTGTCTTTCCTAATACGGAGGGTTATATTTCATTCTCTGTCTTTCGTAATACAGAGGGTTATATTTCATTCTCTGAAGTTATGATTTCTACTAGCACCCAAAAACCGGGCTTGGGAGTGTGGGTCACGAAGCTGTTCTTCAGAGCTTCGGGGAACCCCTATTCCAAAATGACCGTTGCGCTGTCTGCCAGTTTGGGGGGCGCCCAAGGAGAGTCCCAGGGGACGTTTTCCAAAGAGCATCTATGAGATTTAACAAGCCCTTTACTGATGTCTCCGTGAATAGCACTGCCCAGACTCGCGCAGCTGGGCACGGCCACAGTAAAAACATCAGTAAGTGAGGAAGCTGGCGACACTGACAGACAGAAAGCAGAGCCCGCTGACGGCTTTGTTTCTGCGTTTAAGTGCAGAGGCTGGCTGCCTGTCTTTGGGGAGAAGCATTCTCTATCACCGTTCATTCCGTGAGGCTGATGGATTAGGCCGGGTTCAAGGGTTAAGTATGGAGACCAGTAAAGGTCTCCCCAGGGGAAAGTGCTAGAGCTGGGGCCTGGTGAAAAGCATAGGAATTGATGTGTCCTGTCAGGGAGGATGTCCAAGAGGTGCGTGATGGCGACAGGCAGAGGCCTGGGGCTGCGGGGGGCGAAATGGTGATATCAGACCCAAGCAAAACAGAGTGTGCACATCAATTAGCCACAGCCGGCACCAGGGAAAGTGGGGGAATTTATCCCCCATAGTCATCCTGCTTTGGGGAGAGGGGTAACCACCTTCTTTAGTTGACTCAGGATCTGTTAAATTTGAGGTTCTAAGAAATCATGAAACTTTAATTAATGAAGCCATATTTGGTACATGTGTTTGTTATAGAAATTTATTTTCTAAGCCTTAAAAGTGGATTTTTTTTTCTTATTTTTTAAAATACCAAAGGAAGATAACACATTTACGGGAGACTTGGAAAATACAGAACAAAGTTACATATAGTTCCATTATATATTACAGTTCTTTTTTTAAAGTAGGTAAATTAAGATTTTTAGTTGGAGTTTCAATATCAGACTTTCAAAAATTAATAGAATGAATATACAGAAAAGTAGAACAATATAATAGACCTGAAAGGCACCATGAACCAATTCAACATAATTAAGATTCATAAACAATTTTCACACAATAATAGGATACAAATTCTGTTCAAGTTCCCATAGACTGTAAACTAGGAGACATTAGAACATAGCTAGGGACATAAAACAAAGTGCAAAAATCTCGTGGTCTAAAGGTATTGAAATCATAGAGTCTATTCTCTTACCACTGTGGAATTATGTTAGAAATCATATTTTTAAAGATGAAGATAACTCACCTATTTTCCAGTGCAATATGACATTTACCAAGAGATATTTTTGATTTAGCCTTTAAAAGCCTCAATAAAGTTAGAAGACTGAAAAATAACAGTTATTGCAGAGAAGAAAGCATTTAAATAAGAAATTAATATGAAAGATACTTTAGAAAACCTTATGTATTTGGAAATTCAATGTCCACTAAAAGTGGATTTTAAAGGGAAGAAATAGGAACTCCCCCCTGTGACCACCAGCACCAAAAATTAAAAGCTCATATTCCCCCAGGTATAATCCCATGCACTGTAGCATACCAGGCTCCTATATCCATGGAATTTTCCAGGCAAGAGTACTCGAATGGGTTGCCATTTCCTTCTCCAGGGGATCTTCCCGATCCGGGGATCGAACCCAGGTCTTCAGATTGCAGGCAAACACTTTATCCTCTGAGCCACCAGGGAAGCCCTTTTTTGTATATAGATATAAATAATTTAACATATATGGAAATATATATAAATAATTATATATAATGCATATTATATGTAAATAACTATATATCAGTTCAGTCGCTCAGTTGTGTCTGACTCTTTGTGACCCCATGGACTGCAGCACACCAGGCCTCTCTGTCCATCACCAACTCCCGGAGTTTACTCAAACTCACGGCTATTGAGTTGGTGATGCCATCCAACCATCTCATCCTCTGTCGTCCCCTTCTCTTCCCACCCTCAATCTTTCCCAGCATCAGGGTCTTTTCAAATGAGTCAGCTCTTCACAGCAGGTAGCCAAAGTATTGGAGCTTCAGCTTCAACATGAGGGCTTCCAATGAACACCCAGGACTGATCTCCTTTAGGATGGACTGGTTGGATCTCCTTGCAGTCCAAGGGACTCTCAAGAGTCTTCTCCAACACCACAGTTCAAAAGCATCAATTCTTCGGTGCTCAGCTTTCTTTATAGTCCAACTCTCACATCCATACATGACCACTGGAAAAACCATAGCCTTGACTAGACAGACCTTTGTTGGCAGAGTAATGTCTCTGCTTTTTAATATGCTGTCTAGGTTGGTCATAACTTTCCTTCCAAGGAGCAAACGTCTTTTAATTTCATGGCTGCAGTCACCATCTGCAGTGGTTTTGGAGCCCCAAACAATAAAGTCTGCCACTGTTTCCACTGTTTCTCCATCTATTTGCCATGAATTGATGGGACCAGATGCCATGATCTATGTTGAGCTTAAAGTTCAACATAATGTATATTATATATAAAATATATATCCATTAAGTATAAAAGAAATTGCTGTGAAATAGGCTGATATGTGAATACCCTGGTCAGTATCATTACTGGCCAGTGGAAGGCGTGAAAGTAGCTAGTAAAACATAGACTCACCTTCCTGGATTTATTTCCATCCATAGAGATGTGTTTCCTATCATCACACCTAGGGTGTTGGGTGATTTTTCATACACTATCATTCCCTTTTTTAAAAAAAAAATAGCAAATTACTTACTTCTCTAGCCAACTCATGGCAAAAAGACCTGTTTTTTTTTGTTTTTTTTTTTCCTGCCGATGTTTTCTCTCTCCAATGCATATAATGGCTGTATGCATGTGTTTGTTTTTGTGGTGAAAGGAAGGTAGGAAACGGGAACATTTCGAATGGGGAAAGGTGGCCGAGGTGGACAGAGAGCTGCCTCTGTGATATTTTCAGTTGGTCTAAATGAAGTCTCATAAAAGAAAGGTGCCCTGGCGGAGTTCCCTTCAGCCGGGGCTTAGAATCTTGGAGTCTCAGGCATGTTGCAGCCTGAAGTCTCGTTCAACCTTTAGTTCATTTAGAGTGACAGAAAATGTACTGATGAGAGGAAGTGCAAAACGCAGAGGGACTGAGTTTGAATCTTCATCTCTTTCTCGATGCCCTGTGTTTACTCCATGTTACCTCTGAAGAAGTCAACTGTGTATCAAGAGGTAGGGTGCAGGGACACCCTTCATCTCTCGTAATGGGGGTCTTCTCCAGATGCTATGAAAGGAATAACTTCCCTAACTACCATCTATGTGTTGCTTACTGTGTTCCTACCAATTTGCTGGGTGTTTACATACATCAATGGAGATCAGTCCTGGATGTTCATTGGAAGGACTCATGTTGAAGCTGGAACTCCAATACTTTAGCCACCCGATGCGAAGAGCTGACTCATTGGAAAAGACCCTGATGCTGGGAAAGATTGAGGGCAGGAGGAGAAGGGGACGACAGAGGATGAGATGGTTGGATGGCATCACCAACTCAATGGCCATGAGTTTGGGTAAACTCCGGGAGTTGGTGATGGTCAGGGAGGCCTGGCGTGCTGCGGTTCATGGGGTCACAAAGAGTTGGACACGACTGAGTGACTGAACTGAACTGAACTGAATGATCTTTTCCCATACCTCCTAGGCAGTTACTGGGTTTTGTTGGGTTTTTTTTTTCCTTTCTTTACTGATACTAAGCAAGATTAGATGACTGGCCTACAGTCACACAGCTAAATAAGTGGAAAAGTTGGGATCTGAATCCAAGTTTGGGTGACACTATATTGTCTTCCTTGAGGATTTTACCATGTCAGAGACTACTAGTCCTCAAAACTAGTCCTCAGAACCATCTGTCTATCACTTGTCCATCACTAAATTACCGTGGTACTAAGGAAAACAAATTTATTTCTCAGGCATCCCTACCACTGGTGCTTTAGGGTGCTGTTGTAAAGTTATCTCTTGCATAGTAATTAATACTATGAAAAAAGTTAGTACTGGACCCAAGTTTCTATTCTGTCACCAAGGACAACTTATGTAATCTCTCTGGGTTGTAGTTTATTCTTGCACAGAATGGTGCTGACAGTGTCTGCTTCACTGGGTTGTCATGTACGTTAGATAAGACTGTGTAGCGCTGCTGCATGGGCAGCGCTTGGTAAGTGCATGTTCTGGCTGGTGGGCCATGTGCTCTGCTCTTCATGAGATGCTTCGTCAGCTGCTCTACCACGACTGCTGCCGTCCTTCTCATGATCCAGTGATTTATGGGGAGGGTTTGGGGTTGTTTCCATCATTCAGCAGGGACAGTTCTCTTCCGGGCAGGGTACCCAGTTTTGTGTTGAATCAGAAGACAGAAGAGGATGGTACTCCTAAATCCTGTTTTTTATGCCAAAGCCTGGGATTATTTTCATGCAGACTTGATGGATTAAGAGAATAAACAAATCAGTTAATAAAAATTTATGTCCTAGGGGGGTTATGTTGGAGCCCAGAACTACTTCTTTGTCACAGTTATCACTGTGTGTTAGGATTATATCTATCTTGTTGACTGTTTTTCATCCTTCAGCACTCAGATCAAAAGAAGCTTTCAGAAAGTCTCCAGTCTAGAGCACTCAACCTCTTTGTAAGCAAATAATTGTGAAGTGTGTTGTTTAGTGTCTGCTTTTCTTCTAGAATGTAAGCCCCATAGGGACAGAAATATGGCTGTCTTATTCATTGCTGTATCCTCTGTGCCTAACCCAGCTCAATCCATTCAGCAGTTAGTAATATTTGATAAATGAACAAATTTTCATTACCAGCATGCACATGAAAGATAGGAGACAGATTATTCTGGCCTGCATGCCTCTCTACTTTACTGTGATCCATAACCTAGATGCAACCATTTTGGAAAACAGTTTGGAGTTTAAAATGTTGAATATAAATCTACCATGTGACCCCACCATTCTTCCCACAGAGATTTACCCTGGAGAAATGAGACGTGTATACATAAATACTTGTACGCTAATGTAAGTTTCAGTGTTTGTACTTGCAGTGTTTATTTGTAAAAGCCAAAAACTGGAGGAAAAAAAATCTTATCAGAAGTCAAATGCATAAACTAATTGGGGTGTATCCATACAGTAGAGTACTACTTAGTAATAAGTAGATGAGCTGTTGGTACATACAACATAAATGTATTTAAAAATAATTATGCTGAGTGAATGAAGCAAGGTAAAAAAGAGAACATATTTTATGGTTTCATTTATAGAGAACACAAACTAAATCTTCAGTGATTGAAAGATCAGTGGCTGCCTGGAGACAGGTAGGGCAAGTCAGCTTGAAAAATTGAGTAAAATGTGTGCCCTGTCAGTTCAATGAAAGCAGTGAAACATCGCTCAAGGAAATTGAACAGCTTCATAAATGGAAAGATGCGCCATACGTCCGAATCCGAAGGTGCACTATTATTAAGGGGTAAGTTCTCCCCAAACTGATTTATAGATTCAAAGCAAGCACAGTCAACATCCCAGAAGACTTTTTTAAAAATTGAAATTGACAGCAGTTCTAAAATTGAAATGGAAACACAATGGACCTGAAAAAGCCAAAGCAGTTTTAAGAAAGGACAAAATTGTAAGACTGCCTTATTTTAAGACATATAAAGCTAACGTAATCAAGACTCTGTGGTATTGGTGTAAACTTAGATGTGTAGATCAATGAAACAGAATATAAAGAGTCTAGAAACAGACTACATGTGTGGTCAATCAGTTTTCTGCAAAAGACCCAAGTCAATTCAGTAGAGGTGGAAGAGGCTTTTCGTTAAATAGTGCTGGAGCAATTTGATATCCATATGTCAGTTCAGAATAGATCTTGTCCTAAATGCAAGAACTAAAGTTATAAAAACTTCTTCAGAGTAACAGTGAAAAAAGTTCTAGTGTGCCTGAGCTAAGCAATGATTGTTTTTTTAAAGTAAGAGACAAATAGCATAATTTATAAAAGAAATCATATTGGATCTCATCAAAATTAGCAACACTTAAAAAGACACTTCTAAGAAAATAAAAAGGCAATTTATAGACTGGGAAAAATATTTTCAGTATATATAAAGAACTATTCACACCTCTATAATGAGAAAACAAGTCAATTAAAAATGCACAAGTGATTTGAGCAGTTACTTCATAAAAGAAAATATAGAGGTATAAACTAACATATGGAAAAACTCTCTACTTCATAGTCATTAGGGCAATTCTCAGTAAAAGCACAATGAGTTGTCACTATATACCCGCTACTCTGACTAAATAAAATTGAAAATACTGACCGTGCCACACGTTGGTTAGACTGAGGAGCAACTTAGAACTCTCATACATTGTTGGTAAAAATGTGAAATGGTACAACCAGTTTGGAAAAATGTTTGACAGATTCTCATAAAGTTTAAAAAAAAAATGTTGCACTTTTCTATGACCCAGATTCCAAAAGAAATTCATAGCCTCACTCATAATATAGAAAACCTAGGTACATCAACTTGCAAATGGAGAAGCAACATGGAATACCTATGCTGTGAAATATCATTCAGCAATAAAAAGAAATAAACTACTGATATATCCAGCAACATGCATAAATCTCAGAATTGTTATATTGAGGGAATGAAGTCATGTGCAAAAGCCTACTTACTGACTTGTTCTGTGCATAAAATTCTAGAGTAGGAAAAACTGTGTTGCCAGGGGTGAGGGTGGGCCTGACAACAAAAGAACAGAAGGAACTTTTCACTTGATGGAAATGTTCTATTATGATTGTGATGATGTTATATGACTATGTACTTTTATCAACACAGAGTTTGAACTGGTGATTTTATTGTAAGTAAATTATTTTCCAAACCTGAAGAAAAATTGTGGGATGCAGCTAAAGCAGTTCTTAGGGGAAATTTATAACAGTAAATGCATATAATAGGAAAGAAGAAAAGGTTAAAAGCAGTCACCTAAAGTTTGTTCTATTTTAAGGAGGTAGAAAAAGAAGAGTAAGTTAAACTCAAGCAAGTAGAAGGAAAGAATAAAGATAAATGCTAATAAAATCAATGAACTAGAAAACAGAACAACAGAAAATTAATAGACCCCAAAATTGACTTTTCGAAAAAATTAACAAAATTGATAAATCCCTAGCCACTCACAACAAAGGAACACAACTTATCATTATCAAGAATGAAAAGGAATTAAGGAAGAGTTGTCGTTATAGATCCTACCGGCATTTAAAGAGTATTATAACAAAGAAGGGCTTCTCTGGTGGATCAGATGGTTAAGAATCTGCCTGCAACACAGGAGACCTGGGTTCAATCCCTGAGTGGAGAAAATCCCCTGGAGAAGGAAATGGCTACCCACTCCAGTATTCTTGCCTGGAGACTTCGGAAAGATGACTGCCAGAAAACTAGAGCTCATCAATGAAGTTGGTAAAGTTGCAGGATACAAAATTAATACACAGAAATGTCTTGAATTCCTGTGCACTAACAACAGAAGATCAGAAAGAGAAATTAAGGAAACAGTCCCATTTACCATCACATCAAAAAGAATAAAATACCTCAGAATAAACCTGCCAAAGGAGGCAAAAGACCTGTACTTAGAAAACAATAAGATACTCTTGAAAGAAATCAAAGATGACACCAACAGATGGAGAGAGATACCATGTTCTTGGATTGGAAGAAGAATATTGTGAAAATGACTGTACTACCAAAAACAGTCAACAGAGTCAGTGCAATCCCTATCAAATTGTCAGTAGTGTTTTTAACAGAATTAGGACAAAACTTTTACAGTCTGTATAGAAACACAAAAGATCCCAAATAGCCAAAGCAACCTTAAGGAAGAAGAATGGAGCTGGAAGAATCAAGCCGCCTGACTTCAGACTATACTACAAAGAGATGGTCATCAAAACAATGTGGTACTGGCACAAAAACAAATATTGATCAGTTCAACAGAATAGAAAGTCCAGAGATAATCCATGTACCTATGGTCACCTAATCTGTGACAAAGGAGGCAGAATATACAATGGAGAAAATACAATCTCTTCAATAAGTGGTGCTGGGAAAACTGGACTGCTACACGTAACAGACTGAAATTAGAACATTCTCTAACACCATACACAAAAGTAAGCTCAAAATGGATTAAAGGCCTAGATTTAAGACTGGATATTACAAAACTCTTAGAGGAAAACATAGGCAGAACTCTCTCTGACATAAATCACTGTAAGATCTTTTTCAATCCACTGCCTTGAGTAATGAAAACAAAAACAAATTGGACTTAATTAAACTTAAAAGCTTTTGCACAGCAAAGGAAACCATAAACAAAACAAAAAGACAACCCACAGAATGAGAGAAAACATTTGCAAACAAAGTGACCCAACAAGGGACTAATCTCCAGAATATACAGACAGCTCATGCATTTCGATGCAAAAAAAAACAAACAACTCAATCAAAAAAGCGGGCAGAAGATCTAAGCAGACATTTCTCCAGAGAAGACATACAGATGATCAAGAGGCACGTAAAAACATGCTCAACATAACTCAATAATCCAAACATCACTAGAGAAATCCAAATTAAAACCATGATGAGGTATCACTTCACACTGGTCAGAATGGTCATCATGAAAAAAATCAGCAAACAATAAGTGCTGGGGAAGGTGTGGAGAAAGGGAAACCTCCTACACTGTTGGTGGGAATGTAAATTGGTACAACCATTATGGAGAACATTATAGAGGTTCCTTAAAAAACTAAAAATTGAGCTATCCGTGATCCAGCAATCCTACTCCTGGGCATGTATCTGGAGAAAAATATGATCTGAAAGGATCCATGCACCCCAGCATTCATTGCAGCACTGTTTACAAAAGCCAAGATATGGAAGCAACCTAAATGTCGATCATCGGAGAAGTGGATAAAGATGTATATATTACATCTTTATATACATCGATTATAATCTATGTATTATAATCATAGATTATAATATATAATCTATAATTATAACCTATAATTATATATTATAATCTATGATAATTATAATCTATAATTATATATGATAATCTATAATCTATAATAATTATATATTATAATTGTATAATATATAAAATATAACTATATAATATATATAATCTATATATATATAGATTATATAATTATCTATATAATAATACATAATATAATATCTATATAGATTATCTATATAATAATACATATTCACATATTTATGTGGAGATAGAGGATGGGGTGGTTAGATAGCATCACAGACTCAATGGCCATGAGTTTGAGCAAACTCTGGGAGGTAGTGGAGGACAGAGAAGCCTGGCGTGCTACAGTCCCTGGGGTCTCCAAGAGTTGGACACAACTCAGTAACTAAACAACAGAGTATCCCCGAGTTAGTGAGTCACACTGATAAGGACATGTAACTCATATTAGTGCTGTTTTCCCCATACCGTGCCACCTGTAAAGATTTTGTTTTTTAACTGTTCCCTTTTTGCCTCCATGCCACTCAAACCCATTTGTTGAAACCTCTCTTTGGTGAAGGTAAAAACACCTGAACATTTTGTTTCATATTCTAATATTCACAAAGAATCCATATAGTCAAGAAAACAGAACCTATAGTAATAGTTTCAATAGAATGGATTTAATGTATGAAAATTTCTAATACAAGGTATTAGAGAACTGAGAGGGCAAAAAGCAAATACTGAAAGTATAAAGAGTCAACAGTTACAGAGTGCACCTACCACCCCTAGGATGGGAGAAGCAAAGGAAGAGAGGGAAGAGGTTGGGGTTGTTAGAACCTGGAAGCATGGAAGAGACACCCCATCCCACTCTGTCCCCCTAGGGCTGGGCCTTAGACCTCTGAGGGGGGTGGGGCCACTGGCTGCTATTGCTGATAATTCCAAGGGGTCAAGATGAAGTTGGTTCTGCCAGAAGAGTTTAGAACCACCTGCCAACACAGGTGAAATGCCACGCTGTCGGGGAAAAGGAGGCAAAACAAAAGTAATTTCCTTCTCCTTTTCTCCAGTTTTCTAACTTCTATCTGGTGCCCCTATTGACAGAACCTAACAGGAAGCCACCTATCAAAGGTGAGATGTTTGCTGAGTCTCAGCCCCCGCATCACAAGGCAGAATTTAGGGTCTCCACAGCCCCAATACACACCTTTCTACGCATATTGGTACTTCCATGCAGCAGTGACTTTGTTCTTCAACTGAGAAGATGTAACTATCCTTTATGCATAGAGAGGCCTCACGTTCCCTCCCCAGAAGGGGAGAAACAAAGTCCCAGTGGTCAAAATTATAAATGTCTGTGTAATTATGAATTCCTTCTCTAATTTAGTCACAGGTCTCTTTAATGTTTTATAACTTAATGAATAAATTCCAGGCTTCCAATTCTGGACAACATTGAGCAAGCACATCCCACCCTGTTTCTGGAAAAGAAAGACAGACTGGTTAGGATCCTCAGGACTTAAGAGATGTTCCAGCAGTTCCCTTGGATTTTTTTCCCCCCCTTCTTTCTTCCTCCATTTCTCCCTCCTTCTCGTATATCCTAGCCTCAGAGCTGAGATGGCCATGACCCAGCCACAGATAACACACTAAACAAACATACAGACAACCATCCCCCACTTTTTCTTGTAAGGACTGGGAAAAAGGCAGACATGCAGATGGAACCCTTCTGACCATACCCGCTTTACGCCAGGCAAACGCCACCAAAGAAGCCATATGTACCTCTGCCAGCTAGATGCTGTGATTATGGAGATTGTCCACAGAGCCCTGCCATCCATATCCATCCTGCGCTAACAGGAGACAGAAGCAGAGACAGCACTCCTGCCCTGTCCCCTGTCCACTCTGGGGACTGTGGAATGGAGCCCACCTGCCCATCCATGTCCTCCATGAAGCGAATGTCAGCAAAGAGGCAACTGCAGAGTCTGTTGGAGGGGTGCGGAATCCAGTCCCCTGTCCCAGCTTGCACCAGACGAGCAGACAGCAAGAGGCAGCATCTCATCCCTTCCCAGCTAGAGTGGAGGGAAGATTGTGTTAGGGAGGGATTCTTTAAATCTGTGTGTGAAGTTCTGAGCACACTTGTGCCCCTCTCCCTTCAAAGCAGCCCATGCATGAGACTGACTAGAACCAACACAACAAAAGCTATGAGAAATAAGCTATGGTGTAGAATACTGCCCAGGTTCCAGATTGGCCCCTGGGTAGCATACAAGTTGGGCGGACCAGAATAGCCCCAATATAGTCTTTGAAAATTAAATTGATATTCAGCCCACAGCCCACAGAAGTGGATCAGGACATGCATTCTGAACCTAAACTCTGTGCTAAAATTAAACATGTACAAGGCAGCAGCCTTGCCTAGTAACACTCAATATGTTCAGGAAAAAATGCAACATTACTCTTCATACCAAGAACCAGGGAAATTGCAGCCTTAGTGAGAAAAGATAATCAACAGTTGCCAACACCAAAATGACACAGATGTTGGAATTCTTGACCAGGATATTAAAACCGCTGTTTAAAAAATAATCCTCTAATAAGCAATTATGAGCACTGTTAAGTGGAAAAATAGAAAGTTTCCACTTTCAGCAAAGAAACAGAAGATATAAAGAAAAAGCAGATGGTAATTTCAGTACTGAAAATTTCAGTAACCAGAATTTAAAACTTGATGGGCTCAATCAATGAATGAAAATAACAGGAAAGTATTGGTGAACTTGAGGATGAATCAATAGAAAGTATCCAGTCTAAATAGCACAGAGAAAATAGATTGGGGAAAAAAAAAAACAATGAACAGACACTCAAGACTGGTGGGACAGTCACAAAAGATGTAACATTCATGTCTTCAGAGTCCCAGGAGAAGAGAAAAAATGTGGGGCATAAGAAATATTTGGCGAAATAATGGCTGAAAGCTTGCAAAATTTGTCTCTAAGGTCATTAAACTTACAGACTCAAGAAGCTGAAGAAACCACAAACATCCAAAGAATAAGTTGTATAAAGTATGTACCTTGTATATACTAAGTAAATCCTGGCAGTAATTCTTGTATCAAATAGTAATTGGAAGAGAAGAAGAGACAAATAAATTGGGATGTATATGCATAACAAAAGAAGAAAGGTTCATGGCTGCTACTTGCTTGCTTTTGCAGCTTGTTCCTTCCTGAGCAACTACCTATCTCCTCTCCCTTTGTTCTCAGCCAGCACTCTAGCAGGTTTATTACAGACCCAGTTTCTTCAGTGGCTCTAGTACTATTCAGACTCTATTTCTTCTTGTGTTAGTTTTGATAAGTTGTGTTTTCCAAGGACTCTGTTCATGTCACCTAAATTGTAAAATGCCTTGCTATAAAATCATCCGTAACATTATCTTGTAATTGTTTAAAGTCTATAGATTTTGAAATAATGTGTTCTTTTTCATTCTTGATAATTTTCATTTTCTCTCCTTTTCCTGATGAGCCTTGGTGAAGGAATGTCAATGTCATATTCTTTACAAAGAATCAACTTTTGATTTTGTTATACACTTTTCTTTAGTGTTTATTTGTTTTATATTTATTAACTATTCTTTTCTTGATTAATCTCCTCCTCAGTTTCAGGAGTTTAAGTTGCTGTTACTTTTCTAACCTTTTGACTTGATAGTTTAGATCAGTGATCTCAATATTCATTTTTCTAATATATGCACTTCAAGCTGTAAATTTCTCCCTAATTAGTGCTTTAGGTACCGTTCCAAGTTTTGACTTGTTCTATTTTTATTATCAAGTTTAAAATATTTTCTAATTTCTATTGAAATATCTTCTTTGACCAATAAAAGCATTAATATATTGCATACTTTTGTCAGTTTTTAAAATTATCTTTCTCTTATTGATTTCTGATTTGGTTCCACTGTGGTCAGAAAATGTACTGCATACAATTTCATTGTTTTGAAATTTGTTGAGACTCAATGGCTCAGTAAAAGGTCTGTTTTTGGTAGATGTTCTGTAGGCCCCTAAAAAGAGTAGATATTCTGCAGCTGAAGATTTAATGACCTTAGTAGGTCAGTTAGGTAAGGCTAGGTACATTGGCACCTTTAATATAATCAAAATTTTTTGTTTGATTATTTTTTATTCTTATTTAGAATAGGCAACTTTGTTTCTTCTGATTTGGTTTTGTGTGTGTGTGTGTGTGTGTGTGTGTGTCTATAGCCTTATCATTTCTGTAGTAGTTAAAATCACAATCCTCTTTTAAATAAAAAATGGCTTAAACAGTACTTAATATGTGGGAATCAAAGAGAAACCGTGCAGCAGACCTGTCTTAGTGTGACTCCAGAGACAGAGGCGTCTCCCATTTGGGAATTTTTCCGAAGGGGGCAGCCAGCGGTCCTCCAGTGTCCAAGGTGGTTTTACTAGTCCTGCCTGGAGCCGAAAAATAGACCAGATGACTTCCCCCAATCCCTCAGCTGTAATGAATCTAAGGGATCAGAAGTCAGGCAAATGTGTAAGGTGTGGTTTCATGTGAAATAGTATCCAACTGCTATGCGTAGAAAGTGTCAGACTCAATGTGAGGATCCAGGGGTATTTGGAGGTGATGCCAGCGGCGCATTAGGAGTGGAAGGGAGAACCGGCCGCTGCCTTAGTGGAGGAGAGTGTGGTGACGGGGGCCTGTTTGGATCATGGTTCTGCTGTCCCTCTTGAGACCTAACATGCAGGCTCAGGCCCCAGAGTCTCTCACAAACCAGAGGGCAATCTCACAAACAAGCACGTCTCTCACCAATCAGAGGGCATTTTAAAGCAGAGCTGCTATTGGAGGGTTGGAAGCATCACTCCACAGAAATGGTTTTAAAGCACCAGGCTCCATGGGTTGCTTAAGGGGCTTGGAGCAGAGGCTGAAGGCAGCTCGCTGATGGCACACTCCCTGCCTGAGCTATGAGAAAGGAAGGCAGCCCCATGCAGGGATGAAAGAGCGGTGATGGGGGAAGATCTCTGCTACCTGGGCTGTTAGCTTGAAACCGGTCCTGACCTCTGGAATCCCTTTCCTGGAGGCAGTTGTTGGAGCCACAGCAGTGCTCAGCCAGCCTCTGCGAAACCATAGCTCACGAAGGGAATGTTGAGGCTGTCCTGAGACCCGCCAGCAAGGCTGCTGCACCGACCTGGTTCAGAGAGGATCCAAACCTCCCTATGCTGGGTACCATTCATAGCACCCCAGGCAGAAAGCTCTCTGTCTTGGTGTCAGAACAGGAAGGGAACCTTGGAGACCATTCTATCACTTCATGCTTTATTGCCGAGAAAACTGAGGTGCGAAGAGGTTAAGTTACTTCTCTAAGGTGTTAAAAGTATGTTGAATATAACCCTTTAAGGGACACCCTAGCAAGTTCTTGGGACTGAAAGGCCAGACCCTGTAAAAATGGCCTTTTTTTTTTCCTCTAGTTTCTGTGACTTGAGCACACAGACCTTTGGATTCAAGACCTAATGCCTGGGTATCATTATTTATTTAATTGGAAGAAAACACAGGGGTCATTTGCCTGTTTAAATGGGTCGTATTCCCGGTTGGAAGGCAAAGAGCTTTGGGAAATGTTACATTCTTTCACCAGCCCCAAAATCAGGAGCAAAAGAGTGATCTTCTCTGGCCCTGCATGTTTCTGACTTGTTTGACAAGCTCTAGTGAGCTACCAGATGTGGAAATTCTTTTCAGCCTGGGATAATTTATTTATCTGTTTATGTATTTTACCGGGGAAGTATCTATTGAGTTCTTGATACTCATTTGCAAGGAGCTCCTGGGGGAACAGTAGCAGTGTATAGTGTTACTCGAATGTTTGATTTTGTTCCCCCCCACGTCCGTCTGCTTTTATTTCAAACCTAAAGAGCTGAGAAATAAAATGCAACTTGGTCCTCCTCCCCTCCCCCACCTTTAAGAGAGGCCGTTTAAAACATGTGGCAGAAAATGAGCCATGCAGACTTGGCTGGCTGTATGAACCCGGGAATTTAGTTTTCCTTTCGTACTTTGATCCTCATTTCAAACCATAAAAATTATTAGTAGCACTTAAGTGTTGAACATTTTTCACCTGAGAGATGTGAAACACTCTTGGCTAATAATACTGGTTATAAAGTCAGTCGTTCATGTGTGGCTGAGAATTGACTACGAGCAGCCATGTGCTGTTTGGTGCACATAGTGCTGACCCCTTCCTCTGCTGCCTCTGCATCCTGCAGATGGTAGCAGCTGGGTAAACGGCCTGGGCACTAATAAATTATGAGAATATATCTGTGTTATTTTGTTCACAACTCCGCAAGGTGATGGCAAGTAAAGAATCAGGAGAAGACAGCAAAATAGTGTGGAAGGCCCCACTTTTTTTTTTCTTGAGGACACGAAACCATCTCCGAGTGGGTTTTCCTGCTGTAGAAGCACCAAGAAGAAAAGCCACCTAAGTTAGAACAAGCTGGGTTAGTGTGGTCACATGGGGGAGTCATATGCCGATTGATGTGGTGGGGGCATAACTTGTGTTTGGGTTGATGTCGGAAGCTAAGTTGGTTCGCCCGTGTAGGGCCAGGTGATGGACAGGCTAAGAGGTCAGCTGAAAAGTCGAAGGCAGTGAAGAGGTGTTGTAGGTTTGCAAAGAGGTATATGGTCCAGGCAGTGAGATCACAGGATAAATTAGAGATGACAGGTTGAAGACAGGAAAAGCCAGCTAGATAATAGTTGTGGTAGCTTAACGTTCATCTGGGTTGAAGAACGAAGGGAGAAGGGAAAGACGAGCGCTGCCAGGGCTCGGATCTGATTGGTGATGAGGGATCTTGGCTAGTTGGAGAACTCCAGAGCTGAGCCTCTATCTCACAGTTACATTTTAAATAGAATTGGTTAACTTTAAAGGTCTCTGTATATTCATCCAGGGAGAGATGATATATTCTGTGATTCTAAATAAACTATCCCACTTTTTCTCTTCTCACTAGGAGAACAGAAAGATGGAAACAGCCTATCATAGAGTTCATAATAACCTTTTTAAAAAGCTGGTGGATAACTTTTAAAGAAGAAAAAAGACTGTCTCTGTCCTTCTGTGCACCCCTCTCTGAGCCACCTGCCAGGGTCAGTGCCACAGACACCGGGTCTCAAGATTGTTTGTCACAGACTTGTGATTATGATCCTTCCAATCGGGAATTAACTGCTTTCCTCTCTAGACTTCAGCCCTAGAGTCCTAAATCTGAAATTGTGCTCAAGAGTTGTTGGGAATCCAGGGAGGGTTTTCTTTACAGTACTTGGAACCACCTGTCTCATCCTGCTGTGGGCCCTACAACAGGCCCCACGACACCCTGTGGTTTCACCTAGGGCACTGAGAAGCTGGGTTCTTACAGCCCGCATGGATAAAAACAAAGTAGCCTTAAAGGAGAGCCCAGATGCAGATAACAGCCTGCAGTGGGAATGAGTGCCACAGAGTCCCATCCCTTGGCACGTGGTCTGACGCAGTGGCTGCCTGGAAGGACTGTTTCCTTCTCCTCTCTGGATGATGGACTGTAGTGGCAGTGCCCCTTGGATCCAGGAGGAGTCGGTCCCCATGGCTGCTGGTGACTGCAGGCATCCCAGCAAGCCAGGCCTGGCCCTGTCTGGGGCATGCGCAAAATCAAACCTTGCCGGAGTGGTTCTGCATCAGCCTTCATTTGTACTGGGTCTACGCTCAAGCTTTACAATAGCTAGAACCATTTTGCCAAAGCTGAGCTGGTGTTTTTTTTTTTTGGAATGTAATTGCTCTACAGTGTTGTGTTACTTTACAATGTTGTGTTAGTTTCTGCTACACAACATGAACCAGCCATCTATATACACACACACACACACATATCCCCTCCTTCTAAGAGCCTCCCTCCCAACCACCCCATCCCACTCCTCTAAGTCCTCACACAGCAAGAAGCTGAGGGCCCTGCGCTGTACAGCAGCTTCCTGCCAGAAAGCTGAGCTTTTTGAAAACCAAAAAAGGTCTTGGACTTGCAGTGACTTCTCCATTTAGGGTATGAAGAAGCCGATGACTGGAAGCTGTCTGTGAGCCTTGTGTATTACATCCCAGTGAGTGACAGTTCCCCTTGGAGTCCCTTTCCTGGGCCTGGCCATCCTACAGGCCAGTAGAGTGTGGACTGTTGAAAGGACATTTGTCTGTCTTTCTCCTTTCCTTTTACTCGCGTGAAGAGGTGCCTTTATAGAGACTGTTGTCTTGACAAGAGAGAACGGGGTGGAACGGAAGGACCTGCTCGTCAGGGGCCCTGCCCACAAGGTTCAGTCAGAGCACCCCTCACAGGAGACCTGGGGAAGACTGGGGTCGGAGGGAGTCGCTCTCCCTAGAGCATGACCTCCCTGGGGTCTTCTCCACATCGCTTCAGGCTCCCGGTCTCCGGCCTGTAGGAGCCCTGAATCCTCTGTCAGGCCCATGCTGTCTCCAGCCTGCACCGATTTGCACCCAGACTCACAGGGCCTGGAGAGAGGCTAGTTCTCAAGTGCCGCAGTGCGCACGAGCTGCTGAAAGCAGACCCCAAGCAGCGGGCCCGGGCCCACGGAGGTGCTGAGAGAAGCTGCCGTGAGGTTTGACCTCTTAGAGCTTTCCTAAAGCACCCAGTCCCCATCGGAGAGTAAGTCAAACAAATATTAAGGGAAGGAAATCGAATATGTCTGCTGAACTTTGAAATAACATCTGATGGTTTAAAAAAAAAAAGCACCCAGCTGGGAATTACAATAGAGTGACACTTTTTCCTTCCCCACTGAGCAGAGTCAAACAGCAGGCCCAGAATTTGTTTGCCTAGCCGTTAATGAAACAGCGAGCGGAGGACTCGGGCTCCTTATCCCGAAGAGGAGGCAGGTGCTGCCTGCTGGCACGTCTGACCACCGAAGGGCATCTCCTCGCAGTCTCCCATCCACAGAATTGATTTCACGGTTTTCCGTGGAGCTTTGTGCCGGTGAGAGAGGAGCTCTCTGACGTTTGCACTCCCTGCCCTCTGTGCCCCCCGCCTCACCATCTTTTCTGTCCACAGCACCGGCAGGCCCACCTGGCTCTGCAGTTCTCTGCCTCAAAAACGAATGCTTGTAATGTGAAATAGTTATTTTAAAGAGGTGTTGGTCCACTTGATGGTTTAAAGAATGCATGCTTTCCCTCCCCCTATTCTAAAGGAGATAACTGTCATGATATTCCAGCCCTGAGAGGATCCATATGTTTGCGGGTTATTGTTCCAAAACCTGCCTGTTGTCTCTTTGGGATTGATTACAGACCATGGCTGCCCTAGGAATCCAGAGCTTCAGGATTTGGTTTATGATTTGGGGATAGGGGGAATTTGTCTTGCATGGGCTGCTTCTCTGCCTTGATTTTGATAGAGATGCTTAAAGGAGGTGTGTGGGCAGGACTTGGCGTGGGACCAGGGGAAATGAGACCCACAGCAGCTCTCTCAGGAGGGCAATGCCTGCAGACTTCCGAGAAGAATTCTGTGGTGTGGTCCCCTAGTGTGAAGCTACACCATTCATCACCAGTTATAAAGCTGCTTGCAAAGTCAGGACTTTGAGTCAGTGGTTGATGGGTGCCATTGCATTAGACAGAGCAATTCCTGGTTTTGAAAGAATAGAAAGAAAGAAAACTTTAAAGGAATGGAATATTCCCCTAATCTTAGAAATGTCACAACTGGGAGAAGGAATCTCAAGAAAGCAAGATGGGCCAGTTGGTGTGATATATACAGTTCACTTCTCAGATCAGATTTTATTTCTTGGTGCTCCAGAATTGGTGTGTACGGTTCACGTTAATCGTGGTTATAATTGCTACTATCTGTTGGCTGCTTTAGAATAAGAGTTGGCAGCCTTTAAAAGTAAAATTTCTAGGATCCCATCTAGCCTTTGGGTTGGGCTGTAGATTTGAGAGGTGGGGCAGAGGTCCTGAACGCATGTTGACACTGCCCCTGGAGAAGGAAGAAAGGGGCTAGCTTCTTATAACCAAGGTCACTAATTACATCCACAATATAGATCTGGGGCTGGACTGACAAATTTCCCTTGAGCGCGGTCCATTCAGACAGGATTCTGTCTGCCTGGTTTACTGGTATATACCTAGAGCTAGACACATAGTGGGTGCTCAGTAAATATTTATAGACTGAGTGGACTTAACGTGACTGGACATTGAATTTTCTTATGTATAGTTCCTGTGAGTGAAATTATAAGGTGTTTTTCAAAGTTAAATGATTCCATAGTTTGTATTCAGGGAGAGATATCTGGTCTTCTCTGTGTTAACCTGCTAAATAGCAAAGAGTAAACCTTTGTGTTAATTATTTGTCTGATTGAGGGAAGTGGAGATCTCAGCCCAACTTTGTCATTTAATAACTTTCTTTTCCTTTCTCCCCTTAAAAATTCATGAAGTCTTTTCCTCCTTCCTGCTTTACCACCCCCAGTTTAACTCTTTTTCTTTTTTTGTACCTTTTCCTGCATCCTTACCTTATTTCATCTCCAGTTTTTTATGTATATGTCATTAGCTTTTCTAAATAGTAAGCTCCTTAGTAGCAAGATATATGCCTTATTTTTGTATTTACTCTTTGAAGTGTAATTCAGTCCCTAAAAATAGTTGAGGGCAGCTGATTTTTGCCCAAAGTTGCAAATACAATTTGGTGGAGGAAAGACAGCTCTGTTATATGATGCTGGACAAACTAGTCATCCATAGGTAAGACTTTAACCTTGACCTAAGCCTCACACCTTATAGAAAAATTAACTGGAAGTGGATCATGGACTTAAATGTAAAACATAAAATTATGAAATGTTCTGGAAAAACCTTGAGAAAAATCTTTAGGATCTAGGACTAGGCAAAGAGAAGCATGATTCATAAAAGGAAGAGTTGGTAAATTAGACCTCATCAAAATTTAAAACTTTTGCTCTGTGAAAGGCCTTGTAAAGAGGATTAAAAGAGAAGCTGCAGATTGAGAGAAAATATTTGCAAACAACATATCTAACAAAGGACTAAGCATCTAGGATATGTAACTCTCAAAATAGTAGGATTCAGTAGAATAACAGTAGAAGACGAACAGTCCAGTTGGAAAATGGACAAAGGACCGAGCAGTGATTTCACTGAAGGGGATATGCAGATAGCAGAGAAGCCCATGAAAAGATGTTTACATCCTTAACCATTAAGGAAATGCAGCTTAAAATGAGAATTATGTAACACCTGTCAGAATGGCTAAAACTTTAAAAAATGACTACAGATAAAAATGCAGAGAAACCTGTTGAAGATGCTGAGAAACTGGATCTCTTGTACATTACTGGTATGAATGTAAAATGGTACAGCCACTGGAAAAATAATTTCCACTTTTTATAAAACTAAGCATGCAACTACCATATGACTCTACAGTTGCACTCTTGGGCATCTATCCCAGAGGCAGTAAAATGTATGCCTACACAGTGGGCACAATGAATCTTCATAGTAGCTTCCTTTGTAGTGCCAAAAAATGAACCAGCCCTGGTGTCTTTCAGGGAATGAATGGTTAAACCAGCTGTGGTAAATCCACACCGTGGAATACCACTCACCAATGAAAAGGAGGAAACTATTGATACGCACACAACTTAGATGAATCTCTGGGGAGTTAGACTGAGGGGAAAAGCTGATCCCAAAAGGGTATATACTGGGTGGTTCCATTGATATATAGCCTTCTTGAAATTATGAAATTGTAGAGATAGAGAACAGATTGGCAGTTGTCAGAGGGAATCTGCAGGGGGAGGATCTATAAAAGGTCAATAGGAGGGGCCCTCGTGGTGATGGCAGTGCTCTGTGTCCTGACTATATCAGTGTCAATATCTTGTTGTTAAGTCACGCTGTAGTTTTGAAAGATGTTACCATTGGGGGAAACTAGGTAAAGATCATACAGGATCTCTCTACATTATTTCTTACAGCTACTTTTGAATCTACAATTATCTCAAAATAAATGTCGAATTAAAAAATCGTGAAAACTCAGTAAGTATCTAAGGGTTAAATGTGTAAATGAATTAATAAATAGGAACACTCAAATCTCTGCATCCCTATACTGTGACTTTACTTTGCTGTGGGATTGCCTTTCTAGAACTTCATAGCAGGATTAGTATCTCTAAAATACGTGGGACACCTTTGGATTTTTAAAAAAAAGCTGTTGAGGGCATCATCTGTTTTGATGATTGGACTTTATTCTAGTTTTTGCCTTTTGTAGTAAACCATCCCAAATCATTTTGGGGGACATAGATGGGGTAGAAATAAATAAGGAATTTAAAAGAATTCCTATGCTTCTTGATTCTCCACCAAGACATTATGGAGTTTAGGCACATAAGGAGGGTACTATGGTGGATTAACGCATTAAAGAATCAGTTCAGAACCACATTTATGCTTCAAAGTCGGCCAGGATTATAGTTTGTGGTCAATGCCGTTTCCTTCCTTTGCACAATAAGAAGAAAACAAAGCTGGCCAGTTCCACGGTGTCTTCTGTGATGAGTGATCTGAGTCCCCAGGGCAGTGGCTTGAAGTCACGAGAGCTTCTTTCTCCCTGCTGGATGGAGCTGGTATCTTTGGTCCCCAGTCAAAGCAAGCCTCACCAAGATCAACTTGAAATTTTGAAGGCTCAGTAGATGGTTATTCACATTAGAAATAGAAACTAGAGTCTCTGTGTATACCTCTTGCAGGATTTAAAGAGAATAGCCATTTGGCTTATGCTCATTGTTCTCCTTTTAACTTCATTCAGTGATCTCCTGGGACTAGACTTAGAAACAGCATGACCCCCACTGGAGTTGAGGTTATGGAAATAAAAATGATTTCACGTTTAGTGGGTCTTAAGGAGCGCAAAATTTGAAAGCCCGTGACCCGACGCTGACCTGTGTCCTCCTCCTCCCATCCCCTCAAACTCTCGTCACGTCTCCCCTGCCCTTCTATATTATCTCTCAAGAGAGTCATTGCCTCATGAAAAATACGGGTTGAGTTTAATCTCCTGTTCAGCTGCTCTTTGCTTGTCCTTCCTTCCCGTCCCCAGAGCCTCTGGGTTCCAGGGTACCAGTAGGTGCTCGGGTGTCCTAAGGGGCGCCTCACTCGCTTGCTACTCGCGTCAGCGAGTTCCGTCTCTCAGTGGGTGAGCCCCTGGCTTTCTCTGCTGAGTGGAAACCACGTTCTTGACGAGCCTTTGGCTATCAGAAGCCGAGCGCTGAGGAGAGCAGAAGGTTTTGCTGTTTCCCCACCATCTCTTGCTCCCCATGCTATTTCCTCCCTGCTCATTCCTCGTGCGCGTGGGACCCTTGACCATCTCTGCCACCAGCTGCACCCAGCTGAGCACACTGGCACCGACTGTGACTTCAGATGCCGTCACCTGGCTTCCTTGACAAGTGAGGGCCTGAGGTGGGGAAGAGGAGGTGCTTTTTAGAACTAGGGAGCTTCCCTGGTGGCTCAGATGGCAAAGCGTCTGCCTGCAATGCGGGAGACCTGGGTTCAATCCCTGTGTCAGGAAGAGCCCCTGGAGAAGGAAATGGCAACCCACTCTTTAGAACTAGGAGAGCGGGCGACCACAAGACTTCATGAGCAGAGGCAGGACGGGAAGTTAGGCGGGACCGCACGGTGTGACCTCGGGACCAGCCCTCAGCTTTCCCATCTGTCCAGGAAGGGGATACCGGACCAAGTGACCTCTGCCTTCCCAGTGACCCCCGAGTTAGCGTGGACGGGGCTCCGCAGCTTAGACTGCTGGAACGTGAGTCTCTCCTTACCATCCACCAAAGGCTCATGGGCCCTCCACCTGGGGAGAGAGTGAATATCTTAGAGCCCCCTCCTCAGTGTGTGTGTGTGTGTGTGTGAGACTCACTCAGTCGTGTCCGACTATTTGCAACCCCATGGACTGTAGCCCGCCAGGCTCCCCTGTCCATGGGATTCTCCAGGCAACAATACTGGAGTGGGTTGCCGTTTCCTCCTCCGCCTCTCCAGTGACATCCTCCTAACAGAGGTAGCGGTGAAAGGTTTACTGGCACACATTCCCTCTACCAGCTGTGGCCAGCACTGGTCTATCTCCTCAGCTTCACCACTGCCCCAGGCCTGAAGAAAGGGCTTGAGAGGAATGGTGATCATGTACTCCAGCGCCAGAGCACTATGTCCAGCCAGACCGGGGCAGATAGGGTTGCTGTCAAAACCCAGGAGCCTTCCCATGGTGCTGCTCTTCCCATTGGTTTAAGTAGAACCCCACCTTGGGTTGAAAAGGTCTCTGGGGTAGACTGAAGTGATCTATCTAATAACAGGTAAAGCTTAATACACAACGCAGCACGTACATGAATTTGTCAAAACCCATCAGCATTAGGGCGGTTCGGATGACAGCTTCGGGATCACTGGCTCTAGGTTCCCAGCATTAACATTTAATGGTGCCCCAACCACCCTTGATGAAAACTACCATCCGCCATTGTAATTAAAAGCATGAGCTGAAAACAAGGCCAGTCAGTCCCTCCATCCCACTTCATCTCAGGAAATTTCAAATTTAAAAGGTGAGCTTTGTTCCCAGAGGGCTGAGAGTGAATCCAATCACTGGCTCCTCTGTGGAAAGCAGCTAGAAATTGGAACCCAGGCAGCCTCCCCCTTTCCCATCTGGGGAGCATGCAAGACAAGCCCGATGGGAAGGATGGCCGCTAATTCTGAGGCGTTCACAAGTCGGGTTCCTTGCAGCGCTGCCCTGGCTCACCCGGGCACGTGGCCACAGGGCGTGGGCTGGATCATAGCGTTCTGTTCTGCTTTGATGGTCAGGGACTGACACAGTCGAGGGGATGTATGCAAGGAGAGGAATGAATCCTAGCCCCATTTGGAGTACCTTGGGCCCACATTCCCCCGTTTCCCTCACCACTTCTTAGTCCATCTCTTGGTTCATGAGGCCTGGTACATGTGGCGTTCTCTCACGCAGTGGCTGTATCCCTGCGGAGCTCTGCCTTTGAAAGCGTGATGACTGCAGCGGCCACTTCAGAGAGTCCCTTTCCTCCTGGAGCTAACCCGTGAACTCATCAGACATCCCAGATGGGCGCCACCTGTTGTTACACCTTCCCCGTACCCCCCACCCCCAGTCTGTTTCCTGAGTCTGACTGTGGTTAGCACACACCCTGAGTTTAAAATGCACTCGCTAAGCTGGCTTAGAATATAGTGCATTATCCTCTTTTCAGGAACATTTATTGGGTACCTGTATGTGTATGGCATTTTAAAACAAAGTTAAATAATGCAGACCAGCAACTGATCACAGTTGCTGAATTAGTTTCCTTGGAAATAGATTAGTGGGGAAGAAGTTATAAGAATTTAGGCCTGAAAGTGCATTAGAGGTCATTTAATCCAACCCCTCATTTTTCAGAGGGAAGAATGGAATCAGGGCAACTTGAATAGGTCTGGGGCACAACTCATCTGTGGCAGAACTGTTCCTAGGTATACGTTAACCACGTGCCCTGGTACGCTTCCTGTAGGCGGTAATCAGGGCTGCCTCCTGTGCCTTTTGAACAAAGGTAGAAGATCTTAGTTTTATCCTCTAGGAGTGGGAAGCTACAAAAGACCCAGGACCCAGGTTCAATCCTTAGGTCAGGAAGGTCCTGTGGAAAAGGAAATGGCAACCCACTCCAGTATTCTTGCCTGGGGAATACTATGGACAGAGGAGCCTGGAAGACTACAGTCCATGAGTCGCAAAGAGTAGGACACAACCGAGCGACTAACACACACATAGGACTGTTCAAATTGCTGCCAAGCCCCTGATCAAGGCGTGGAGTTCATTTTAACAGACATGGGCCTCTGTCTTCAAAGATGTGTGCAATTTAAAATAGATGACACTGTATATAGAAGATGTTGATAGTACAGGCAAGCAATTGAATGATGGCTTTGTGACTTGAACATATTAATAGCTCTGGAGCACTATTACTCCAACTATAGGGATGTAATGTGAAGTTTCAAATGCCTGCACTACAATATATAAAGGCATCTGTTAATAATGACAAAGGGCTGACCCCAGAGCATTTCCCTGAAGTAAAAAGAAAAAAGGTGGAATTAGGGTGGGAGGTGGGGAGCGATGAGGGAAAGGGGGTTGAAGTCGGGTTCCCGCTCTTCTGGCTGGGAAAATGCTTTACTGTATACCTAATCGGGCTTCGTACTACACCCGCGTTCTGTGAGAGAGGGCCTGTCCCCTTCCGTTCCACTCCGTTTTGATCCTGCAGTCAGCTGCAGAGTTATAGATGAAGTGACAAGGATGGTATCTTGATTGCATCCAGCTGCCTGGAGTAAGTCAAGGGCAGAGAGGCCCCGCCTGAGGAGCCGCGCTCGCCAAAACCTCCAAAGGCGTCTGAGATCCAGGACACCGCGGATGCTTTCAGAGCGGCGGCCTTCAGTGTTTTGTGACCCAGTGTCACCAAATTAAGTGTCCCCAGAGAGAAGCCTGGTAAGTGGCTTGAGCTCGCAGGAAGAGGACTGAAATCAAAACAGCCTTTGACCCTAAAACTGAGCCAGTTGCTATCATTGCTGTCAATGGGGGCTTGAAAAGAACCCCTTGGGAAGGTGATTTCACCTTCCTTCACATGGATTAGAGAGCTGTGCTGTGCTGTGCTTAGTCGGTCAGTCGTGTCTGACTCTTCATGACCCCATGGACTGTAGCCCGCCAGGCTCCTGTATCCATGGGGATTCTCCAGGCAAGAATACTGGAGTGGGTTGCCATGCCCTCCTCCAGGTGATCTTCCCAACCCAGGGATCGAACCCAGGTCTCCCACAATGCAGACTGATTCTTTACCATCTGAGCCACCAGGGAAGCCCAAGAATATTGGAGTGGGTAGCCTGTCCCTTCAGGGGATCTCCCTGACCCAGGAATTGAACCGGGGTCTCCTGCATTGCAGGCGGATTCTTTACCAACTGAGCTATCAGGGAAGCCCCAAGTTAGAGAGCTATGTTAACTCAAAATACATTGCAGTGGGAAGAGATGGGATGCAGCTTGCATCCAGCAGAGGTGCCAACTGAATGGATGCCCCCGCCCTGCCCCCTCTCTACCTTGCCCACCGCTGGTGCTGAGTGTAGTTGCTTGTGCTCGTAGCCCTTCAGAAATCTCTCATCCAATTGAGATGAATCGGTGATGGTGGTTGTGATGTGGCTTGAACAGGCAGGTGCTTGGTGCCAAGCAGAGAAACCTGGCCGTGCACTTTGGTGGGGTCTCCCCGGCCTGCAGGCCAGATAGAAGTTAGGACCCACAGCCTTGTTGTGGCTCTGTAATAGTATTATATTGTTTTAATCTGCTGAAATACAAACCCCAGAGTAGAGAGAACACAGCAGCAGCATTATACATCTGAGGAAATATTTGACATGGATTCATTTGTCTGCAGCTATTATGATGACGCCTGTGGCCGATTAGCTGTGTTGATTACAACATGGTGTTCATAAGGCCAAGGCTGTGGGCTGGAGAGGCCTGTTAGGTGAGCTGGTTCCACCCAAAAGAAACCTCTTTCCACCATTCCAGACCACATTCAAGACCCCAGTCAGACATCCATAAAAGCAGATAGATGATCACAAAGACTGGGCAAGAGAGTGTAATGACTCAGCAATGTCCCTTGCCCGCTCCTGGAGATGAGATTTAAAACATGTGCTTTAGCGATGGTGAGTTGTTACTGTGATCTTCTCACACCAGGGCTATCCCATTATTACGAACGGTAACTGGTGATCAGTACTGTTGCAGGCCTCCTTTCTGAACGAAGAAGTGTCCTAGCTCTGGCTGTGAAGAAACCAGGAAGGGGCTTTGGTCCGCTTCTTCCCTGCTCAGCTTTTTGCCTGCCGAGGTTTTGCCTGTCCGGCCGTGCCTTCAGCAGCTGTGCATGGAAGGCTGTCATGTGCTGGCACAGTGCTTTGTACTTGGAATGCCACCATGAATCTCTGTCCTCGTGGAGTTTAAACTCTAAACTCTACGGGAGGAAAAGGGATAAAAGTAGCCGATGAATAACCAGTGCAGTTTCGTGAAGTGGAAGTTTGATGCAGAAATGCGTGGGGTGAGGGGTGGAATGACTGCTGGGGGATGGCGTTTGCCTTGGATGGGAGGGTCTGGGAAGGCCTCTCGGAGTAGCTGGTAGTTAACTAGAGGCCTGACTGATGAGCAGAAACCAGCCTTTTGAAGAGCTGGGGGAACAGCCCATCAGAGGAGTAGCAGGTGCAGAGGGCTTAAGGTCTAGTCACAGTTAAAGGACAGGGAAGCCCCTGACTTGTCGAGAACGTGGTAAGAGAGAGAGGCTGGAGGGTAGGAAGGCTGTTTAGAACATACTAAAGAGTTTGCATATTCCCTGGTGGCTCAGGCAGTAAAGCGTCTGCCTACAATGCGGGAGACCCGGCTTTGATCCCTGGGTCAGGAAGATGCCCTGGAGAAGGAAATGGCAACCTGCTCCAGTACTGTTGCCTGGGAAATCCAATGGACAGAGGAGCCTGGCGGGCTACAGTCCATGGGGTTGCAAAGAGTCAGACACGACTGAGCAACTTCACTTCACTTCACTTCACTTCTTAGGAGAAAGCCATTTTTGTTTTGTTTAATGAGTGGAGCATTTTTTAAAGATCTTGTCTGGGGGATGTTATGGATTGAACATGCCTAAAAGAGGTATGCTGAAATCCTAATCCTTAGTAACCTTATTGGAAATAGGGTCTTTTCAGAGGTAATCAAGTTAAAGTGAGATTGTTAGGATGGGCCCTAATCTAGTTTATCTGGAATCCTTATATAAAGGAGAAATTCGGACACAGAGACACACACTCAGAGAAGAAGACCATGTGAAGACAGAGGTTTGGAGTGGTGCGTCTGTAAGCCAAGGAATGCCAGAGATTGACAGCCACCCACCAGGAGCCGGGGGGAGGCAGGCAGGATCCTTTCCCCGGGTGAGACAGCCCCACCAGCACCTTGACTTCTGATTTCTAGATTTCTGTTGTATTAAGCCACCCAGTTTATGGTATTTTTAAAGCAGTCCTGTGCTCAGTCCCTCAGTTGTATCCGACTCTTTGTGACCCCAAGCCCTGTAGCCCGCCCGGCTCCTCTGTCCTTGGAATTTTCCAGGCAAGAATGCTAGAGTGGGTTGCCATTGCCTACTTCAGGGGATCTTCCCGACCCAGGGATCGAACCCGCATCTCTTGCGTCTTCTGCATTGGCAGGAAGATTCTTTACCCCTGTGCCACCTAAAAGGTGCAGGGGGGCAGGGGGTACTAGCGTGCTGACTTTGGGAAAGCAGTGACGCATCCTCCCTGGACTCAGTGACACTCGGATGTGGGGCAAACCTCTGGTTGCTATAGCATGTATGACCGTATGATTTATATACATGTGGGTAAATATATAATGAAAATATATTGAATTAATAGGATGGCGCCCACTGGTTGAATTACCCTGTAAAGCATACCCTACTCTTCTTCTAGGAATGGTCCTTTTAGGGATGCTCTGTAAATGATGGTTTGGAAGGGCAGGGGTGGAAGCAAACAAATTGGAAGCCTGTTGCAGTAATCCAGTAATCCACAGTAATCTGGTAATGATGGTGGTTTGAGCTGGAGACAGTGGTAGCAGAAGTGGTAAGAGGGCGTCAGAAGTAGAGCCAGCAGTACTTGCTAGAGGACTGGATGTGGGGAAAGAGGAAAGAAGGAGTAAAGATTGGCTCTTAGCTTTTGGCCTGAACAGTTGGATTAGATAATTTACTGAGACAGTAATTTAGGATGGCTAATTTATGAGAGGATGGCTTTTCCCAGGCTGTGGAATCAAGACTCATGCTTCAGACATGTTAAGTTTGAGGTGCCTGTTGTTAATTTAGCTGAAGATATTAAGTAAGTAGTTGGTTGTGTCAGAAACATTCAGGGCCAAAACTGCGTTTAGAGGTCATCAGAGTCTAAATAGTATTTAAAAAGATTGAATCTAGATGTTACTTGCGGGGAGAGTTTAAGAGAGTGTAGCTCTCCAGGACTAGGCCCTTGGGAACTCTGCTGTGTAGAGGTCTGGGCAAGGATGAGGAATCAGTGGTTCTGAGCAGAGGCTCCAGGACAGCTAGTAAATTGTCAGTATGCACTAATGGTTAGTGGTTTAAAGGCTAGGGAAATTGTATGGAAATACATGGAGAAAAGTATTGGATGTACCCCACTCTCATATACCAATTCTGTTTAACAAAACTATATCTCAGAGCCTTTCCAAATGTGGAAATCAAAATTATGTTTTCAGTATGTTATAGTTTATAAAATCAGGCAACTCCTCTATACCTGAGGCTTCCAAAAGATCATAAAAAATGTCTTTGTGCTCCAGATAGATTTTTTTTCTTTTTCAGAAGCAGAGACTTTGTAAGTTTCCACAATCATCAAAATTGACCATAAATCACGGTTTCATTTATGCTTCATTTGTGCATTCATTAAGAGTGGAACCTAAAAAAAAAAAAAGAGTGGGACCTATTTCACTAATCGCCTGTTGAGAGATTATATACTTTGGCCCCATTCAAGAAGCTATTATTCTACATTACTTGAAATTTCCAAGTACAAACCCGGAAGTTGTAGAGGAAATTAGAATCAACATTTATCGTTGAGTATTGGCGGAAGAAAGAGCACCTGTTGGATCAGATTTCTTCAGAAGCCCATTCTGCTCTTCGTCTGTGAAGATCTGAATGCAAGGACTCTGTCACTGAAAAAACTGAGCACTGTGCTTGGTAACTGTCTGAACTGGGAACTGATTGAAGCTGTGTTTCTGTCCTCAGGTCTGGCGAGAATTTCCTGACCGGTTGGTGGGTTACCCAGGTCGCCTGCATCTCTGGGACCATGAGATGAATAAGTGGAAGTATGAGTCTGAGTGGACCAATGAGGTGTCCATGGTGCTCACAGGCGCAGCCTTTTATCACAAGGTAAGGTGGGGACAGGCTTGAGGCAAGTGGGGCTGAACTGGCAAAACCAAGAGTATGATACTCGTTTTATTTCGCCCAAACTAATTTTTGCCAAGTTTAGGAAAGATGTTCTATTCAGAGAGCTTAGAAAGGCCATGTTGTGTGATTTTTTTTTAATTAAGTTATTTTTCTAATTATTAAAGTATTGCATGCTCAAATATGGAACAAATTTATTGTATAAGAAAAATCACTGAAAGTTCTATCATAGGACTAACGGTAGATAAACTATTGGGTTGGCCAAAAAGTCCATTCATATTTTTCTGTAAATCTTATAGAAAATAATGAATGAACTTTTTGGCCAATGCAGTATTATTATTATTATTATTATTTAGGTGTTTTTTCCAGTTTGTCTTTTTTATTTACTGATTCACACATTGAGTTGTAAATATTCTCATCAGCTTTTTTGCATGTATTATATTATGAGTTTTTTCCTTACGTCACTAACATTTCTTTATAAACAACCTCTACTTAACATAATTGCTAATATACTATTATATTAATATTCCATAGATCATATACAACTATTTCTCTGTTATCGGATATTTAGGTTGTATCTAATTTTTTTGCTAGATAATGCTTTACATCAAATGCTTAAATAATGATCAGTATCCATTTTCATAACTGTCTATACTTATGCTCTTTATGATAGATTCCTAGAAGAATTATGAACATTTTGGGGAGGTTTTGTTATATATATTCATTGGTTGTTCTCAATATTGTTTGTGGCAATTTACATTCTCACCAGGAAAATGTAGAAGTGTCCTATCATACTCTTTCTTGCATGAAATACATCTTTAAAAAAATCAAACTTAGCTATTTTGCTAAGTGAAAATTGATTTTGTTGATTTCACTTTGATTTGATCACTTGGGGTTTGAAATTCCTTTTGTGTATTTGGCCTTTTGTATTCCTTCTGAGAACTGTCACTGTATGTTTTTGACTCTTTTTTATTAAAGGAAGAGATTGAAGGGTATACATTGGACTTTAGAATATTATGTTTGGTGGTGGAGTGCTCCCTGGGAGTGTGTGGCTTAATTAAACAGTAATAACTTGTCAATTGTCAGCGGTGGCATAAAGAACTGATGTCAGGAGAAAGATCTATTCAGCCCAGTGCAGTTAAGTTGACTTCACTGTGTTTATATCAATTGCTTGTTGTGATCTCAACACTGTTGCCCTCATATTTTTCAGGGCTCTCAATCCAGAAATGAGTTTTTTTTCTTAGCAAAGCATGAATAAATATATAAGGTTTATAATTCTTGGGGCTATAATAGACTGATAAATACCTTTTTGGCAGATGTATTTCTGTATTATACCACAAATTTCTATATTATTTCATACATGTACATTGTGGTAGTTTTGGAATTGCCTCATTTTTGTTTTATTTTAATAAAGGACATGTCTGCAATGTCAGTCCACCATCAATATATCTCTGTTGCTATCTGCAGTCCCTGGGGAATATAAAAAACAGGGTGGAGCACTGTGACTCAGAGGGAAGGTTTCAGTAAAGCTCAGTATGTAGTGTGTCTCTGAATGATATTTATTAAACACATACTTTAATCAATCCAGAGGGCCTGCATCTTTCAGGGACTTCACACTGTACTGTATGTTCCTCTGCTTACAGTAGGTGATTTTTTAAAGAATGACAGTGTTAAAGACAGCTGGTCGCCTGACCACAAGCATCCTGATGCTTCCTTTGGCCTTTGTATTGATCCAACATTGTGACTCCTCTTAGGAGAGAAAGCTAGTCCCCCTGCCATGGCTCAGTTGCTGTGTGTATATCAGCCACGGGGAACTGCTATTTGAATATGTCTCCTCTTTTGTCTCACCTGGCAGTATTTTAATTACCTGTATACCTACAAGATGCCTGGGGACATCAAGAACTGGGTGGATGCTCATATGAACTGTGAAGACATTGCCATGAATTTCCTGGTGGCTAACGTCACTGGGAAAGCTGTCATCAAGGTAGGAGGCATCTATGGCCAGCTCTGGGCACATCTTGGGTACCTTTCTGAGTCTCCAAAGTGTTCATAGCTGTAAATTAAGACTTGGAATAGATGAACTTTCAGCTGCCTTTTAGCTTTAAGATTCTATGATGGATGTTTCACATTGTGAAATTGAAGCTTGGCGTATTTTCTTTTGTTATAGTTTTTTAACTGCCAGCATCAGAAAGAAAGTCTATAATGGTTAATCTACAAATCGTGTTTGTTTTAAAAATGTAATTTTTTTCTCAACACTAATTTGGAATCTAGTTCTTCTAAAGAATGAAATTACGTCTTTCTTAAGGTAGCTGTTTTTTAATAAATGTTGAGAAGATAGTATACCTTGTACAGTTATACCGGTAGTTGTCCTAAACACTGTTTTAAGACAGTGATTACCAATTTTAAAAGTACCTTTCCCATAGCATATTAAAAGCTGAGAGTATGTAAAGATCATGTGGGGATCTTTGTTTCTATAACAAATATCTATTCCTGAAATGTAGGTCTTGCCCAAATCAGGTCCCTAGAAATGTAGAGAGAGTACACTTCTTTGTATCAGTGGAGTCATCTTGACCTTTTTTTCTTTCTGGATTAGAATTGCACATGTGAAAATGGCCAGTGCTTCTAGGCCAGATTCCTAAACTGGAAGCCTATATTGGAAACATGGTATAACATTCCAGAATGATTCCTCGTGCGATTAATATGAATTGATGAGAGAAGCCAGATTAAACCAGTGACTAAGAAAAGGGGAAAGGCACTGTCCAGACTCGATCCAATCTTTGCGCTGTCCCTCGGCTCTCTAAATAGCTCAGAGAACAACTCACTACAGGGACAATTAAAGAACGTAAATTGCAAAAGTGGTTTTAAAAGAGCCCCTCTTATCTCTAAATTCATGTTTGTCATTCTTCAAGACAGTCTTTAGCTGTGCCTTGTTACTCTGGACAGGAATTCCTCGAGTCTGTGTCCTCCTTAGCCGGGTCTCAGTAATCGAGCTTTCCTCCCCGCCCACCCTCTACTGTTTACTTATCTTCACTGGGTTACGATAGCAGCCTCCCCTGAGTTTGCTAGAAAAGTATTCGAAGTTTGAGGTGTGGGGGAGGTGGTGGGGAGAGTGAGGGAAAAGGATTCAGAGGGCAAAGGACCATTGGATTTCTTTCCTGACTCAAAGGGATTGCAAAATAACCTGACGTCTTCAAGAGCATGGTGCCGCCCGTAGCATTTGCCATTAGCTGGAAGAAGAAGAAGGAGAGCCTGTTGGAACTAAGGTTACGGTGAAAGTTATGGGAAGCTGTATTTCATCGCCCTTATGGCTGCAAGAACAAATGGTGTTTATACAAGGACCTTGGCAGTGAGAAAACAGTCATTAAACAGGAATTAAGGAGCTTGTCATCACCACTTCTTTCCAGTTACAGAAGGCAAAAGCCCTCCAAGCCTCTTTTATTGGGCCCTTGTGAGTTCTGCCGTTGGCTGAGCCAGACAGAATTGAATGAAGGAACGGTGAGGTGTGTGTGTGTGTGCACATGTGTGCACGTGGAGAGGGAACAGGCATCTCAGCTTACAGAACAGATGCATGCAGAGTGGTGTCACAAGCCTGATTTTATTGTCCTTAGCACTGACAGCCAGGTATATTTTTGTGCTCCTCTGGCAGGTAACACCACGAAAGAAATTCAAGTGTCCTGAATGCACAGCCATTGATGGGCTTTCGCTTGACCAGACACACATGGTGGAGAGGTGAGTGAGCCTCTAGACAAAAGTCTGCCCTGGCCTCTGATCCCCATTTCCTGCTTTGGGCCTGTTTATGGGACTTTGTTGCAGATATAAGGACAGCAGCTGGTAGCCATAGTCACCTCCTTTTGCACGTGGGAATTGGGTTAGTTCAAGCCCAGGTCACCCAAAGAATTAATTTGGAATGCTACTCACTCAATTTGTAATGGCTGGAAGGGTCTTAAAAATATAGCTGGCCTTAAGCTCCAGAAGCCAGATTCTCCATGTGGACTAAGCAGTTAACCATCCACAGTCACTCAAGTGGAAGTGAGCTAATTCCGAGGAAATCCTGGATTGTTTTTCAGGGTAGTATCTCCGTGTTACAGTAAAAGTTCGATTAGAGAGAATTAAACCAAACCCACCAGAGACCAGATTACCTTTGTGGACACACTAAAACACCTACCAAGAGCAGAATTGCAAGCACAGCTCTTTACATTTCAGAGAGAGAAGCAGGGCAGCTCTGAAATGCCTGCTTTATATTGATTCAGTCACTTAGCCAATAAGCACCCATTTGTGTGGATGTAATACAGGGCCTCGTAGGTGAGTATGAAGGAAGTGGGAGATGTCCGTCTTCCCTTAAGACCATCTCACTTGTGTCCCGAAGGCCCCAAGCTTCAAATCTCCTGAATCAAACCTAATTCTTCCAAAAGGCAGCCTCTTACATAAGACAGCAAGCTCTGACAACCAACAGCATTTTTGTCAAGGGACCAGGATGCATTCAGAGACTGTTGTGATAGCTGTTAGAGTGAGATATCTAATTCAGGTTTCCATGGGTCTCATAAGCGTCTGCATGCAGCGCTGATTTCTGAGCTCTATCAGCTATGTCAGAGTCCTTCCAGCCTGGAGGACTTGTTGTACAGGAGGTTGTTTCAGTTGGCCTGGATCCTTCTATAATGCTTTACTCCTTACGCTTACTTCTTACTCTCTAAATAATCTCATATGTAAATATCGTACCCAAATGACTTGACTTTTACCAACTGTCAATATGAAATAATATATTATTGTGACTTTAGACTATCTGTCACTGGTATCAAGTATCACCTAGTCAAGGACAGTGACATTACCAACACAGCTCATTTGGAAGCTCAATTATAGTTCTGTTAGAGAACATGAAATTGTTACTTAAACCTACCCCCATTCTGTGTTGAGAATTTTATAGCATTAAGCAATTCATTTTTGACTGGGCTGAGTTACATGGTGGGGTTTTATGGTCTAAGAAAGGAATTGTATGGAGAAAATTTCACCCAATAATGGCCTTAAAGTTCATGCTAAAGCTGAAAAACTGATATGATAACAAATGCAGTGAGAAAGATTTAAGTTAGGTATAATTATTATTAAATACTGAAGAAAGTAACTAAGGGAAATGTGGAAGCTTCCTCTCAGTAAAAGGGTTTTGAAAATAGAATAGGCACTGCCCAGATGTTGGTAGACTTGATTTTATCAGATTTTTATAATTAACAACAGTAGATAACACACATGTGTACGTGTGTATCGAACCTAATCCAAAGCTATATGCGATAAGTCAAAAGGAAGGCTCAGAATGTTATAAACTGGTCAGAGGAAAGAAAAGTGACTTCTTCCTAGGTCAGTTATTATGAATAATTTTGTAAGAGATGGTACTTGAAGTGAGCCTTCAAAGATTGCTAGGATTCCAGCTCCAGGCAAAAAGAGGAGATCCTCGGCAGAGGAAACTGGATGGTCCAAGGTGCATTTGGCAAGCAGTCAAGATATCCAGTTTTGCTAGAGCATAGCATCCTGGGCCATCAGTGCCAAAGGGCTTTTTTTCTCTAGGTAAGCCTTGACTTGGGAATAGGGAAGTAGTTAGGAGACAGGAATCAAGACCATCCCCAAGAAAAAGAAATGTAAAAAAAAAAAAAAAATGGCTGTCTGAGGAGGCCTTACAAATAGCTGTGAAAAGAAGGGAAGCAAAAAGCAAAGGAGAAAAGGAAAGAGATACCCATTTGAATGTAGAGTTCCAAAGAATAGCAAGGAGAGATAAGAAAGCCTTCCTCAGCAATCAGTGCAAAGAAATAGAGGAAAACAATAGAATGGGAAAGACTAGAGATCTCTTCAAGAAAATTAGAGATACCAAGGGAACATTTCATGCAAAGATGGGCTCAATAAAGGACAGAAATGGTAGGGACCTAACAGAAGCAGAAGATATTAAGAAGAGGTGGCAAGAATACACAGGAGAACTGTACAAAAAAGATCTTCACGACCCAGATAATCATGATGGTGTGATCACTCACCTAAAGCCAGACACCCTGCAGTGAGAAGTCAAGTGGGCCTCAGGAAGCATCACTACGAACAAAGCTAGTGGAGGTGATGGACTTCCAGTTGAGCTATTTCAAATCCTGAAAGATGATGCTGTGAAGGTGCTACACTCAATATGCCAGCAAATCTGGAAAACTCAGCAGTGGCCACAGGACTGGAAAAGGTCAGTTTTTGTTCCAATCCCAAAGAAAGGCAGTGCCAAAGAATGCTCAAACTACCGCACAATTGCACTCATCTCACACGCTAGTAAAGTAATGCTCAAAATTCTCCAAGCCAGGCTTCAGCAATATGTGAACCGTGAACTTCCAGATGTTCAAGCTGGTTTTAGAAAAGGCAGAGGAACCAGAGATCAAATTGCCAACATCCGCTGGATCATGGAAAAAGCAAGAGAGTTCCAGAAAAACATCTATTTCTGCTTTATTGACTATGCCAAAGCCTTTGACTGTGTGGATCACAATAAACTGTGGAAAATTCTGAAAGAGATGGGAATACCAGACCACCTGACTTGCCTCTTGAGAAACCTGTATGCAGGTCAGGAAGCAACAGTTAGAACCAGACATGGAACAACAGACTGGTTCCAAATAGGAAAAGGAGTACGTCAAAGCTGTATATTGTCACCCTGCTTATTTAACTTATATGCAGAGTACATCATGAGAAACGCTGGGCCAGAGGAAGCACAAGCTGGAATCAAGATTGCCAGGAGAAATATCAATAACCTCAGATATGCAGATGACACCACCCTTATGGCAGAAAGTGAAGAAAAACTAAAGAGCCTCTTGATGAAAGTGAAAGAGGAGAGTGAAAAAGTTGGCTTAAAGCTCAACGTTCAGAAAACTAAGATCATGGCATCTGGTCCCATCACTTCATGGCAAATAGATGGGGAAACAGTGGCTAACTTTATTTTTCTGGGCTCCAAAATCACTGCAGATGGTGATTGCAGCCATCAAATTAAAAGTCTCTTACTCCTTGGAAGGAAAGTTATGACCAACCTAAACAGCATATTGAAAAGCAGAGACATTACTTTGTTAACAAAGATCCATCTAGTCAAGGCTATGGTTTTTCCAGTGGTCATGTACGGATGTGAGAGTTGGACTATAAAGAAAGCTGAGCACTGAAGAATTGATGCTTTTGAACTGTGGTTTTGGAGAAGACTCTTGAGAGTCCCTTGGACTACAAGGAGATCCAACCAGTCTATCCTAAAGGAAATCAGTCCTGAATATTCATTGGAAGGACTGATGCTGAAGCTGAAACATCAATACTTTGGCCACCTGATGCGAAGAGCTGACTCATTTGAAAAGACCTTGATGCTGGGAAAGATTGAGGGCAGGAGGAGAAGGGAACGACAGAGGATGAGATGGTTGGATGGCATCACCGACTCAGTGGACATGGATTTGGGTGGACTCTGGGAGTTGGTGATGGACAGGGAGGCCTTGGCGTGCTGCGGTTCATGGGGTCGCAGAGAGTTGGACACGACTGAGCAACTGAACTGAACTGGACTTGAATAGGGAAGTAGTTTGATTAAAGTATTGTTTTGAGATTGATTTGGAAGGAGTGCCTAGAATGGCATAAAGGTGAGATTGAAGAAAGAAGAACAGTTAGAAGGCTTGAACTAAGTTGAGTGTGGAGAGGAAGGGTGGAATTAAATTACAAGGTTTTTTCCTTTTTTCTCCCAGAGGAGAATGTGCTGACATTTGATGTCCAACTGAATAGGTGTGGGGAGGTTATGGAGGAGTTGATTGAGATAGGAAGAATGGTAGTACCTTTAACGGTGTAAATAATATAATTAGGAGGGATGCTAATTAGGGGAGGGGAAGACGTGAATATTGTACCTTTAACAGCGTAATTAATGAGGCCAGGAGATTTTAATGGTATGTGAAGTTGGAGAGCAATAAGGCAGGTGAGTTTGGGCTCTTACTCTCTGTATATGCAGATATAGATATAGAGCAAGCAGTTGGAAATATAGAACTAGGACTTTAGAAAAAGATTAAAACAAAGATAGAGATTTGGAAGACATCCATCCAGAGATGACAATTGATTGAAGAAAAGCTATGGGTAGAATCTTGAGAAATTCAGACATTTAGGAGACAGAGTGATTGAAAAGAGAGAGGAAGGCACTAGAGAGAGGCCAGGGGAGACCCAGGGTCTCCAGTGCCCAGCAGCACTGGTGACTTTGGAAAAAGTAATGTCATAGGGTGATGGGCTGAGGGGCAATAGCGTGTGAGCCGACAGTGAGGAAGTAGAGTCGGTGATGGAAGGCTCCCCTTTTGAGAAATGTGATGGAGAACAGAAGGAAATCAATCTTGAATTAATTAGAAACTGCGAGCAAAACTATTTGGATTAAGGTTAAATGACTGAATTATTAAATAAGACACTTAGGTTGTGGGGGAGGAGGGTATGATTTAAGCCCCATTGGACAGGGCCAAGAGATGGAGTTACCATTGCAGAATTGTTCACTTGTTTTGTTTTTGAAATAGCTCCCTTTGCGGGGTCTGCAGTTTTGCACAAAACAGTGGAAGGAGTTAGCCACTCTGCATGTTCTGACCTTGTGTTGAGTTGTGTGATTCAGTAAGCTTATTTATTCTTATGTTTGGGGTCTGGAATCAGAAATCTCAGTTGTGGAGGAGAGTACTTTTACTGCCCTTCCTCCATTTCCAGGTCCTGCTATTAGTTAATTTAAGAAAAAGAAGATTTTGTAACTTCATTTTGCCCAGTAGCTTTACCCACATCAAGATAGTATGGCAGACAAACAATGCTGATTTAAGAAACAAACATTGTATTTTGATTCAGGTCAGTCTTCTTTCAAATTATGAATTAGCCACTTACTAGCTGTCCGACTTAAGGAAATTGACTTACCTTATCCTGAACTTCCAATCATTTCATCTCTTAATATAGATGTATCAACTGTCATATTACTGTATCCATTCAGGAATTCATCAAATATTTATTGAGCACTTTTGTATCAGTGTATTATATGCTAGGGGTGAAAGAAGTAATAATACAGAAAAGTCTGTAGCCCGGGGCCTGGCGAGGTTAGTTCGCTTCCCAATTTGCCCAGCGCTGACCCTCAAGCCAGAGAAGGCAATGGCACCCCACTCCAGTATTCTTGCCTGGAAAATCCCATGGTCGGAGGAGCCTGGCAGGCTACAGTCCATGGGGTTGCTAAGAGTCGGACGACTGAGCGACTTCACTTTCACTTTTCCCTTTCATGCACTGGAGAAGGAAACGGCAACACACTCCAGTATTCTTGCCTAGAGAATCCCAGGGACAGCGGAGCCTGGTGGGCTGCCGTCTATAGGGTCGCACAGAGTCGGACACGACTGAAGCGACTTAGCAGCAGCAGCAGACCCTCAAGCTCCTTGTTACTGTAGGTAATAGTATGAGTTTGAAAGGAGAACAGAAAGCCATCAGTCTTTTCTCCCCTGGGCACTTGCAGCACTTCAGAGATAGACATTGGCAGTTCTTAGCCTATCTGTACTTGGTTAGAAAATCAAGCTAGGGGAACAGTTACTGACACGGCAGCTGGACCCCCAAGAGAACAACTCGAGTAGACCTACCAGCAACCAGCCCTACTCATAATCTACCCTAGCTTGTTCCCCATCCCAGGTCCCCTGCATGAAACGAAGGTAGGAGACGCTGTCGATACCTGGCAGTCGGGGACTTGTACCATTCAGCAGCTTCTCCAGGGTGGGCTGCGTGGAGAGAAAGGAGGACTCAGTAGCCTGGGTCAGCCAGGGGCAGCTGTCAGCAAGTCAAGCTGGCCTGAGCCCCAGTGGCCTCTTGCCTGTGGCCCGGGCCGGTTGGCCAGTCTAGTTACAGAGGAGATGTTGTCCTCAGTGCTCCCCAGAGGGCCGTAGAGCCACCATCTCCTGCCAGGAACCGTGATTCTTCTTTCATACATGCTTGCCAGCACCCTAGGCTGGGCTTTGCTGGCCAGAGTCTACAAGCAGAATCACTGAAAACTACAAGAATCTGTCCGTGTTTATAGGCAGAACAACTGTCAGAAGTGAGACCTGGGGAGATTTGACTTAGTCTCCCGCTGTCTCGACCCCATAATTTAAGGTGAGAAAAGCTCTTGAGAAAAGCTCTTGTTCGGCGCTTGCTTCCTATCACTTTATTAAAACCTCTCAGTCTTTTCCCCAGTCTCCTGTCATTTTGGAACCTGAGACTGCGACCCCCTGGGTCTCGAAAGACTGCCAGCAGGAGGGGAGCTCAATGATGTGGGCCATGGTGGAATGTGATAGAAAGACCCAGGCCTCTGTTACCAACGCAAGCCTGGGTTTGAGCCCAGCTCCACCACCTTCCAGCTCCAGGTCCTTGGGAGAGTCCCTTAGCCTCTCTCAGCCTGAATCTCTCAAACCACACCAACCCTCGGGCGTATGGAGGGGGCTACTTAAAGGAATTGCTGGGGTCATGTATGTAAATTAGCTGGCACTTTATAGGAAATGGCAACCCACTCCAGTTCTCTTGCCTGGAGAATTCTAAGGACAGAGGAGCCTGAAGGGCTACAGTCCAGGGGACTGCAGAGTCTACACGACTGTGTGACCAACTTTCACTTTTTCAATAGGTGCTTAACAGTTGTTAATTTCCAGCTTCTCTCTTTGGACCCTAGAATAATGATAATAAATAAATGTGTCTCATCTCATAGTGAAGACTTCAGCCTCAGCAACCAGAATGCCTGGGTTTGGCTCTGCCCTTACCAGTTATTTGGCTTTGGTCCTGTCTGAGTCTGTGATATGCCTCTGTCTCCCCGGTGTGCCATGGGAAGGATTGGAGACCTGCCTCGTGGGGTTGTTGTGAGGGAGACATGAGTAACTCGTACATGCCAAGCACTTTTAACACAG
Source organism: Okapia johnstoni (assembly GCA_024291935.2). Taxonomy (NCBI): domain Eukaryota; kingdom Metazoa; phylum Chordata; class Mammalia; order Artiodactyla; family Giraffidae; genus Okapia; species Okapia johnstoni. Next base: position 6,426,750 of record CM044325.1, on the reverse strand, counting down.
CCTGGAACATGGAATAAATGGTAGCTGCTGTTGCTTTGTGGCTGTGGGCACCATGATATTATTAGCTGGAAGAGCTCAAAGTGAGATAGTAACTCATTCTGACCAACAGAATAGGCACAAGAAAAGAATTGATAATAACTAGCTTCTTTATTAATTGGTTTCTTGCTGAAGCTCAAAGAACTCAAATAAAAGCTGTCGACTAAAATAACTTGAAGCAAGGCTTACAGTCTCTCCGAGGACAGAAGAGCCTTGCAGTCTGTGTCTTGAAATTCAGCCCTTCCCTGGTAACCGGTTCTCAGGTGCCGTGGGCCTGACTGAGGAGAGAGAATACTGACCTCTCTGAAATCTATCCTTGAGGTCCCCTTAACTTCAAAAGCGGTTTTTATGGGCTCGTTTTCCCCCTTTGGTCTGATGCCGAAATGTCCTCATTACCCAGCTGTCACACTCAGTTGGCCTGATTGACCAGAACCGTTTCCCGCCCGTGCTCTCGGGGTGGGGGTAGGGGACCACACCCTCCCCTCACCCAGCGGTGCTAAGTTGCTTGTTGCTGCTGATTCTAACACCAGTGCAGCTACAATTATGAAAGCTGTCCAGTGTGAACTTCAGCTCTCACAGAGGAGCTTATGGAAGTGGACTGGTAATTCCCAGAGATTGCCACTCACAGCCCTCGATAGATGTCGGTCGAATGCCTGAACCATTGTTTGAAACTGAGGTTCGAGGCCCTTGTTGTATCCTCTGCCTTCCATCGTCCCACGTGTAAGAGCCTTCCTTCTCCCTTTTAAGCTCAAGCGAGCTGAAGCCGAGATCCAACCCTTTGCCTTCTCCCTTTGCCTTCTCTTCAGCTGGCAGGGATGGGGTTAAGGCTTGTTGGCAACTAATCCACCTTGGTTAGAGGCCTGCTTGTAAGGAGCTGGAGGAATGACTGGAATTTGAGGGGGAGGGGGAACGATCCTCTGACCTCTGCAGGCCCATGGCCTTCTAACAGCTCAAACAGCATCCCTGGCTCCCTGTGAACTAATAGTCAAAGTACCCCCAGATCACTTTGTTCCTCCACAGCCTCCCAGCCGTGGGAAGAACCTGGAATCACTCTGGGGAGCCTGGCGTTTCTCTGGCCAGTGTTGAATACGATGTATTTTGCTCTCAGCCTCTTGAACGTTTCCTTTGTTCCCCACCCCTGTCCCTCTCGTCTGCCCCGCTGCCCTCCCCAAACCCCTCAGGTCCGAGTGCATCAACAAGTTCGCTTCCGTCTTTGGGACAATGCCTCTTAAGGTGGTGGAGCACCGGGCCGACCCCGTCCTGTACAAGGATGACTTTCCTGAGAAACTGAAGAGCTTCCCCAACATTGGCAGCTTATGAAGCAGGGTGGAGGTCTCAACATGAATGCCGGACAGAGGAAGAGAACTCGGCCCCCAGCCCTCTGGCCCCCGGATTTCAGCGTGGAAGACTGGCACCTCCTCACCTGGCGAGCAGAGGCCCCAGGAGGACATCTGGGCAGCTCTTGCGTCCTCTGATGCTCTTAATGGGTTCTTTCTGAAAACTCCAGGTGGAAGCCTGAGGCAGGCTCCATGGGAAGGCCAGATCAAGATTTCTTTGCTTCCAGCTCCAGTACAATGATCTGAGAGGAACCGTCCCTGGCTCTAAGACTGCTGAGAAACCTCCAGCCCGTTTCATATTTGTGATATCATGTAAGAGCTACCTGTCTCTCACTTTTCATTATTTCAAATCAGTGAGTTCTTCAGAGGACAAGCCACGCCCAGAATTTGGTGCTCAATCCAAGCATCTTAGTGGCATTTGACGCCTTAGGAGCACCAGCTGCTGAGTTGGGACCTATAAGTTCCATGAAACTCATTGGTTTGGCTTTTGGATATGATTAAAATTGTTTTTTATTCTGTTTCGTACTACGTCTTGAATATTGATTATGGAACTTTGTTTTTGTGCATATTTAACTTCTGTCTTCTAACCTCAACTCCAGCCTCCTTCCCAGGTGTGGGAAGACAGTCGGCCGGGAGGCGCGTCTGGTGCCATGTGTATCCAGCAGAGAAGAGCCTCCAACTGCAAACATTCTTAGAGACAGTGTGTCCCCATACCTACAAAGGAGTCTCTGTGCTTGCTGATTAGATCTAGACATTCTTGGGGGGAAACAGAGGGCCTCTCATAGCCATACGCAGAGTCGCTCTGCTGGTACCACGTTGTAAAATTGAGGGAGTGGTGACCCTCACCCCAAGGGGATGCCAAAATTTCCCTCATTCTTCTGATATAAACCTAACATTAGCCAGGGAGGCTCTGGCTAACGTTACATGCTGCTATAACAACTGCTTCGCGATAGTTGCCGGTATATTTAAATCGTTAGATTTCAGCATTTAGTAATACTGCACATGTGTGAATTATACCTCTTTAAGCTCAGTTGATGAACAAATCTACTCTGGCAAATGTTAGATGTTAAGGATTCGAAACAGATTTATCTGACTCTAATATTAAGATTAGCCACAGTTTGGGCTTTAGCCATAACATATGTCCCCAGAACACAAAATACATAACAATTTGCTTGGAATATGGATATAATTACTGAAACTTAGTTGTGTGCCAGTCCAAGTCACTAAACCACCACTCATTGTTCTGTTGAGTGACACGGAGGAGAGCTGGTCTCATGCTGGTGTTTTCAGACTTGCAGTTTTAACAAGAATCGCTTCAAATGTGTTCCCATGGACTTTGAGAGGCCAAAGAAAACTTTCAGAAGTAGCACAATTGAAAGTGGAAATCTTGAGTCTGATCTTTTATATTTAGGCCTGATGGGATGGCGGGCTGTTCTTGGCAGAGGGATGAGATAGCATCTCCAGGTCATTCATTTTGCAGTTGCAGACACTGGAGCAGTGATTTATTCATGTGTTGTGGCTGTCAACACTGGTGCTTAATCAATACCTTTGATTTGAAAAATTATATCCTAGTCAGCAGAGGAGATGGGAAGGCATTTTGGCCTCATAGTCATAGTACTGGAGGTGGTATGATAGAAACCAAGAGAAATGGGTTTCTCTTGTCACCCAGATACCAGAGGCTGACACGGCAAGTACCTCTTATCTTTCTAGGGGTTCCCTTGCTTGTTTTCCATGGTTTGGGGCAAGTGGAAGGGGAGGAGGGCCTCACATTTAAATTCTAGCTAAAATCTAAGAACTGTACTAACATTGCATAACATGTTATGCATGTTAACGCACACCCTCGGTATGTATTAATAGCACTCTGCTCTTTTCAGACAACTGACTGCACTACATTAGTGGCTAGTTTCTAAGCCAGTTCTCCCTCTCAAGAGGGAAATCCTTTTTCTCCTTCCCTCCCTCCTTCTGTCCCTCTCTCTTTATTATTCCTTTGATCCTGGAAGAGGAATACTTCAGTACAAGGTCACTGGGAGCCCAAGGGGATTGAGTCAGTGGACCTTTATCACCTTCTTGGAAGACATGGGTCTTCTAAAAACCTCCTTTTCTGGGAAAATTAAAGAGGAAAATATCCACTTTTGTCCTCAGAATCTCTGGTTCTTTCCTGTAAATGATGCTATCCTGTCTCTTCTTCTTACTTGGCATCATGAAGGTCAGAACTCTGGCTTCTCTGCCGAACCGTATGTGCTGCCAGCTTGTGGTTTTTAGGAGTTTCTCTGCTGCCTCTGGAAAGAGTGACCATCATCCTGACCTGTGCTGACCAGGACTGGGAGCTGAAAGAGGCCAGTGGCCTCTGTGCTCTCACTTGCCGAAGGGTGGCTGGTAGCTCTGTGATCCGGCTCCCTCCTGGGACAGTCTCTGGAGGATCCTTGCTACTGAAAGGCCTCAGGCTTCTGGCCATGAATTCTCAAGGTCTGATTGTTGGGCTCAAGTCCAAGACCCCTTGGTGGTAGAATTAAGAAGTTGATGAAGCAGAGTCCGTGTTGGGAAGTGGTTCACTCCTGAGGGGACTCTTCCTGGCTCTGCAATCACAGGATCCCAGAAGAACCCGGCCAAGAGGGCAGAGGTTTCGAAGGTTCCCCATCCGCTAGCTTCCCTGAGCCTGGTGGGTTTCCTCTGCTCTCCCGGTGGCGTCTCTGGGGTAAGCTGTTTTCTCCAGTTCTGTTGGTCGTCGTCTTTTGCAGCAGCCGAAGCCACAGCACGCCGTTCCCCAAGCGTTCCTCTGCCTCAGGGAGGCAGAGGCAGAGAATGCCCAACTGGCCTCACACCCCTTCAGCCACTTCCCGAGGAGCTGTCCTGGTGGAAGTGCCAACTGGATTGGCAGGTGGTGGCCGTCCAGGGAGGCTCTGGAGGTGACTTGAGCTTCCCACTGAGGACCCTGGAGGCTGGCTGCTCGCCTCACCCCAGAGCTGTCCCAAGCCCCAGGGCTCCTGTGCTAGGCCAGTGTTTGCTTCTAAATGAAACAGGGGGCAGCTTTTGGCCCCACTTTGCCAACCAGGCCTGATGAGAGGATCTGAACAGGTTTCACTGAGCTGCTCCTGACAGAGGATGGAGAGGCAGGCCAGATTCTCCTCCCACTTGTAAGGTTTTCCCCTCTCCTAAGCTAAGGGCTTCCCTGGCGGCTCAGTGGTAAAGAATCCACTTGCAGTGAAGGAGGTGCAGGTCCATCCCTGGGTCAGAAAGATCCCCCTGGAGAAGGGAATTCCAACCCATTCCAGTATTCTTGCCTGGGGAATTCCATGCACAGAGGAGCCTGGCGAGCTACAGTCCATGGGGTCGCAAAGAGTCAGACAGGACTTAGCAACTGAACAACAGTGACGTCATCCTAAACTAAACTCACAGCCTCTCTTCCACCTCCATTAAACAGACTGTCAGGGCTCCCCAGCCTCAGGCTTTGTGATGTCCAGGTTCCCTGGGACAGGGTCAGCATTGTGCCATAGCTTTTTCATGTGCGGCTCACCACTGCTTGCAACACAGGGCAGGTGACGGGGCAGCTTGCCCCCTCTCCCAGCTTTCCAGGCATCTTTTCTTTTCAAGAAATTGTTGAATCACCCACCTCTGTGTCTGGCATCTCATTTTACAGCCTTTGTAGGGGAGAATTTTTCCCTTTCTTCTGCTCCCGACTGGTTGGGCCCGTGGCTGCACTTCTTTCCAGCCTCCCTGAAGGGCACCAGAGCTGTCAGGCAGAGGCGAGGAAAGGGAAGGATGTCTGGGTGCCACTGGAGAGGTACCAGGCAGCTAGGTCTGATAAGAGGTTTCCCCAGCAAAGCACCAGGTCACCCATAGCATCTTAGGAGCTGCCTGTGGAGTGACAGCTGCCAACAGAGCTGGAACTGGAATCTGTGTGTCTTGGACCCAAGCCTCCAGCCACTCCATCCACCCTTCAGAGCCTTCCCTTCACAGTGTATCAATGTGAGCTCTTATTTATAGCTGCCAACCCCTATCATTAACTACTACGTCCAAGAAGAATCTCAAAGAATGTCTGGTTTTCTGGTAATCACAGCTGAAGAACAACCAACTGGTTACTGACCAAGATGAGGGAATAATTCAGCCATTCAGTTTTCTGATTGTTCATTCATTCTTCAAAATGTACTCTTTGCCAGAACCTGTGCTGAGTCTGAGACAGAGTGGAATAAGCTTGACCTCCAGGAGCTTGGGTTCCAGTGAGAGTTCTTGGCTCTGTATGATGGTGTGAGTCCTTCAGAGGCCTAGGACTCCACACACATACATTTTAGTCCTGACTGTACAGGAAGATTCCATTACATGAATACCATCTTTGCTGGTACCCAGAGGAGGCAAGGACTGTTTTGTTTCCTGTTCCCGTAGCACCTTCCTTTGAGTTGAACCCTGGGCCTTCCTTGGCCTTGAGGGAATCCACTCCCTCGCCTTAGTTTCCTCAACCAGAAATTGAAGATGGCAAGAGCACTTCAGCCCGGGTGGGTGAGATGCAGTGACGTATCAGATCTCTTCCCCTCTCTACCCAGAGCCCTCACCAGATTATACCTGGTAATGCTGGCAGCCAGCCCTCTTCCGTCCCCTGTTTCTGCTCCCCCTGTTACCAGAGAACATGGGGGTCTGGATCCTATCTGGCCCCATCAGGGTAGATTACCAAATGAGTGGTTCTTTTGCCCCAGTGCCTTTCCTGTGCTATAAATAAGCCCCATGTTTATTTTCTAATGTTATTGAAATGAGCACTTGGGATTTGGGCCTCTTGACTAGTCCAGAGAGCGTCCACGCGGTGCCTGGGGAGGGCCCCGTGTGGCTGGCTGCTGTCTGAAGCTATTCGGAGTCCTCCCCCTGTGTTGTGGATGTGGCTTCATTTCAATAGTAAGGGCTGTATGCAGCCCTGTATCTGCTGATTTTCAGGTTTCAGCTTTCTGCCAGCCTCACTGCCTGCTTAGAAGTAAAGCTGTGTTTCTCATTAAGGGGATAACAGCCACAATTGAGATAATTAACGAAAATTGTGTATTGGTGGCAGCAGCTCCTATAGGATTTCCAATAGTCTACCTAGTAGATCCTGAGGGGCTTTACCTTCATCTCCTCCCTTCTGCCTACCCTGTGCCCAATCTCTGTTCTTGTTTTCTGGATATAGTCCCAAGAATTTCTCTCCATACAGCCTTGTTCTTGTCAGCAGTTTGGTTTGATGTATTGACAACTTGACCAAATGAAGATTTCATTAATTGCATCTTCTCCGAGGCACAGAAGATGCAAGGGTTTTTTTCTCCCCCTCTTCCCAGAGTATCTCCCACTTGCTGGTTGTACCTTGGCCCTTTTTAAAAAGTTATAAGATGAATATCCATTCATAACAGATAGATGCTCCATTCAGTACCATGGCTGCACCATCGCAATGGGACAGCGCTGAGATAGAATGGAAACATCTATTGCCCAGTGCAGTCTCTTATATGCTATGTGGATGTCTAGGAACTAGGAAGTGTTTTGAATTAGGATTTCCTAAGGAGTGATTTCTAGCTCCTTCAGGCTTTGATGATGCATCAAAAGTATCCAATGAAACTGAGCAGGAGACAGCATTGTCTATCAGAACTTGGGCTAAAGATCATTATCTACTGCTCAGGAGGGAGTATTCTGATAAGTCACTCAGTAAAGAAATCTTTGCATGGACAAACCAGAACCTATAGCCTATTAATGAACAGAGTGATATCTAACAACCAGATTTAATTCACTTTCAGACATGGAACCAGAAGAAAGTGAATTTTCACCCATGTGTTTTTAGTCTATTGACTCCTAAAGATTCTTTTCCCCTAAAAGGTAAAACGTCTTTTATGATGGATTCATATTTATTGAGCACTTATTATGTGCCAGATACTGTTCTCAATTATGAAGATGCTGCATTGAACAAAGTGCCTACTCCTGCTAAATGTACATTCTAAGAAGGAAGACAACCAAAAAAAGTAAATGAATACAATTTCAAGTGGTAAAAAATGCTATGAAGAGAACAAAGCAGAATAAGAGGAGATGGACAGTGACTTGGGCATGAAGAGATATTTAAGATGGGTTGGTCATCAGTGGCAACAGAACTGGAAGCAGGGGTAAGGATCCGCCTGCAATGCAGAAGACACAGGTTTGATCACTGGATCGGGAAGATCCCCTGGAGGAGGGCGTGGCAACCCACTCCAGTTTTCTTACTTGGAGAATCCCATGGACTGAGGAGCCTGGCGGGCTACAATCCATAGGGTTGCAAAGAATAAGACAGACTGAAGCGACGAGGACAGCACCTACATACATACATACATACATACAAATGTGCTCATATAAGCAAAAATACAATCCACTTACTATTACATGTTTTACAACAGGCAAAGCTAGAGTGACAGAAAGGAGATAAACATTGCCTGTGGCTGGGGATTGGCTGGGATGAGGCTCAAGGGAACTTTTGGGAGTGAGGAGAAGGTTTTATATTTTGATCCTGGTGATGGTTACATATATATATATATTTGTCTAAACTCATCCAACTCTACATGTAAAGTTGGTGTTTTCTTATGTTAGTAATACCTCAATAAAGATGATTGTTTTTCCAATGGTAGTTAAAAAACTGTCATCTTTCACAGTCCCTTGGCTTTGTCATGAACCAGCATCCCTTTTCCCTCCTTTACCTGGATGTTTGCTTAGGGCCTCAGGGCCCAGGCTGCCTCCAGTTCTGTTGCCTCAGTTTGGTGTTCTCTATTGTGTTTTGATGTGGAATGCAGATTTGCCAGCCATCCAGCTGATATTTATTAAACGCGTGCTGTAATACTCTACCAAATATTAAGGATAAATAGGTGAAGAAGCCTTTTCTGCCTTCGAGGAGCTTATAACCAAACTGATACAGGAGGTAAGTCCCTAATTGTCCTGTCTACTCTGTAAGACTGAACAATTAAGGGTGAATTGCACACATTCCCTGCTGCGGAAGGTGTGTGCAGACCACTTCTGACTTGGTGAAGGGGTGAGACTTGAGGTGGGCTTTGGAGAATTCATTGGTAGAGACGGGCACTGTGTGGATAGGGGTGTGCTGGGAGGTTGGTCAGCCACTTTGACCTGGGGGGAGTGAAAGGAAACAAGAAGATGAGAAAGTATACTGATCCCCTAGATCTGTACGAGCACTAACTCCAGGCTGGGACTTTAGAAATTATGACACTGGATAGGAGTTTAGGGGTAGACAAGAGACCTAAAATGTTTGTGGGCCGTGTGAAGGCTCTGCAGATGATTGTTCTGGTTGGGAATGTGATCGGAGCTAGTCTTAGACACCACCACTTTGACACCATCACAGACGAAGGGGTGGAGCAGACAGGGACCAGGAATGGGATGTAACTACTTAGCAGTAGCCTCAGTGATAAGTGACAAGGAGCTGAGCCCAGTGGTTGCTGGACTCATTTGGGAACTTGCTGGGACCTGTTGAGATGCTTTGGGATATGAAGGTGGGAAAAGCAGCCACTTCACCCATTTAACACATACCGGCCAGTCTTCTTGTTACGGACTAAATTATATCCTCCATGAAACTCATATATAGAAGCCCTAACCCCCAGTGTGACTGGATGAGGAAATAGGGCCTATGTGGAAGTAGTAACATTTAAGTGAGGTCATAAGGGTGAGATCTTAATTCATTAGTACTGATATCCTCAGAAGAAAAGGAAGAAACAGCAGAGCTTTCTTTCTGCATGAGCAAAGACCATGTAAGGACACAGTGAGAAGGTGGCCGTCTACAAGCCAGGAAGGTAGGCCTCACTAGAAACCAAACCTGCAAGCACATTGGTCAGGGCTTCTAGCTTCCTGGAACTGTGAGAAAATAAATGTCTGTAATTTAAGCCGCCCAGTGTGAGCTCTTTTGTTACAATAGCCCAAACAGACCAATACACTGCTCACCACCAGATTCCTCACCACCCACCTTCCCAATTCCCATAAATAGAATATTGAGAGTTCCCAGTGCTTTATATTCTGATGACATACTTTTGTGAAACAGTACCTCAATGCCAAAGAATGTTCAAACTACCGCACAATTGAATTGCACTCATCTCATACACTAGTAAAGTAATGCTCAGAATTCTTCAAGCCAGACTTCAGCAATACATGAACCATGAACTTCCAGATGTTCAAGCTGGTTTTAGAAAAGGCAAAGGAACCAGAGATCAAATTGCCAACATCCGCTGGATCATCAAAAAAGCAAGAGAGTTTCAGAAAAACATCTATTTCTGCTTTATTGACTATGCCAAAGCCTTTGACTGTGTGGATCACAATAAACTGTGGAAAATTCTGAAAGAGATGGTAATACCAGACCACCTGACCTGCCTCTTGAGAAACCTGTATTCAGGTCAGGAAGCAAGGGTTAGAACTGGACATGAAACAACAGACTGGTTCCAAATAGGAAAAGGAGTACGTCAAGGCTGTATATTGTCACCCTGCTTATTTAACTTATATGCAGAGTACATCATGAGAAACACTGGGCTGGAGGAAGCACAAGCTGGAATCAAGATTGCTGGGAGAAATATCAATAACCTCAGATATTCAGATGGCACCACCCTTATAGCAGAAAGTGAAGAAGAACTAAAGAGCCTCTTGATGAAAGTGAAAGAGGAGAGTGAAAAAGTTGGCTTAAAGCTCAACATTCAGAAAACTAAGATCATGGCATCTGGTCCTATCACTTCGTGGCAAATAGATGGGTAAACAGTGGAAACAGTGTCAGACTTTATTTTCTTGGTCTCCAAAATCACTGCTGATGGTGATTGCAGCCATGAAATTAAAAGACGCTTACTCCTTGGAAGGAAAGTTATTACCAACCTAGACAGCATATTAAAAAGCAGAGACATTACTTTGTCAACAAAGGTCCGTCTAGTCAAGGCTATGGTTTTTCCAGTGTTCATGTATGGATGAGAGAGTTGGACTATAAAGAAAGCTGAGTGCTGGAGAATTGATGCTTTTGAACTGTGGTTTTGGAGAAGACTCTTGAGAGTCCCTTGGACTGCAAGGAGATCCAACCAGTCCATCCTAAAGGAGATAGGTCCTGGGTGTTCATTGGAAGGACTGATGTTGAAGCTGAAACTTCAGTACTTTGGCCACTTGATGCAAAGAGCTGACTCATTTGAAAAGACCGTGATGCTGGGAAAGATTGAGAGCAGGAGGAAAAGGGGCCGACAGAGGATGAGATGGTTGGATGGCATCACCAACTCAGTGGACATGGGTTTGGGTAGACTCCAGCAGTTGGTGATGGACAGGGAGGCCTGGTGTGCTGCGATTCATGGGGTCGCAAAGAGTTGGACACGACCGAGCGACTAAACTGAACTGAACCTCAATCTCTGGCTTCCTTCTCTTAGCCTTCTCTTCTCTTGGATAGAAGTCAACCTCGCTGGCCCTTCCCAACCGTCAGTGTGTGTAATTCCTCCTGTCTCTACAGCTCTTAATTATTTCCAAGTGTTTTAACTCTTTTGAAGTTCATAACCACTTGTCTCACTTCCTATGACATAAGCAGGCAAGAGTTAGTTTGACCCCGTTTTACAGATGAAGAAATTGAAAATTGGGATTTTCATGGCTTGTCTAAGGTAACCAAGTGGAGTTGCAAAGTCCCCCCGTTAAATCCAGCTCTCTTACTTCACCGCACGGGTTCCTGGCCTGTGCTTTTCTATGCCTTCGACTGGAGAGAGCTTTCTGTTCAAATCTATCTTGGAGAGGAGATGTGGGCTGCCTTTGGGCTTCATTCTTCCCTTCCTTCCTTTGTCCTTCCAGCACAGACACACGTTTATTTTCATTCTCTCTCCATGGTGTAGCTTGGCCTTAATGTCATAGCAATAAGGAACTCCTCCTTTTCCCGCAGAGCCTTAACATGACAGATCCACTGTGGGTAGAGGACAAAGAAGGGGTGGGCAGGGGGCTTACGATGCAACCAAAGAGAAATCTTGGAAGGTGTGGCAAGAACACTGTGGCCCCTGGGCTGTCTGAACCAAGTCCTGGCTGGGGCGCTGGGGGGTGTCTCGGGTGGGCCCCACGGGGGGTTTGCTGCCAACCATTTAAGGCAGCACCTTAACACATGGTGTGCACATGGTCATAAACCGAAGCTCCTTTCGGAAGTTTGCCCTTCCTCAAGGCTCTTGGTCTGTGTTGAGCTAAAAAAAGAAAATCTGTTTGGAATCACAGAATTCCTGGGAAAATGTCAACTCTCACACCCCATTGTCTCTGGAGCTGGCATGCATCTTCTCACTTCTGAGCCTTGTTTTGGGGGCGGGCTGTTTGTGGAGGGCCTATTGTTCCTGAGCAGCTGAGCATGCAAGTCTGGGCCTGTGTGTGTGTGTAGAGAAAGACCACCACTACTGCATCATCCCCCACCAGCCGAATCAAGGATTTCTGCTGAATCACAGACCAGCCGGCTTGTGGCGCCCTGAGGTTGGCAATTGTTCTTGTAGCAAGACCTGGGACAGTGGGATTGGTGAGAAAGTTTCTCTGGGGGTTGAGGCAGAGTGGAGATGGGGCAGGTTTAGAGCATGAGGATTGTCAAGGGATAACATGGGGAAAAGCAGACTTTGAGCCCAAGGATAAGTGGGAAAAACCTCTGAGATGAGCACTCTCCGATACAACACCTGGCCATCTTGAGGAGCTGGCTTCACGCTGCCCAAACCCCAAAAACACTAAAGAGGTTAGGCTTCTTGTCCTGACCTTGGCTCATCTGGAACGCATATGACCCCTGGAGGAACAGGATGGACAGAGTCCACAGCCAAGCAGAGGCACTTTGAGTTCACACCAGGCTCATCTCTAGCCTTCCTCTTCCCATCCTGATCCAAAAACAGAGCCTCTCCTCATTCCTGCCTTCCCATTCATTCTCCCAATGAATTACAATTACTCAATGTACTAATTTTCTGAAGGATTCATTCACGAATAGAATTGGCCTGTCTTTTCCTGGTGCTTTGAAGGCAGCTTGGGCAGTCAGACAGATACATAGGTAACTCACACGGTCTTATATGCTGATATTATTATAAACAGTTCTGTGGGAGCATGGAGCCTCAACCACTGGCCTGGGGGTGGAAGTTGGGACAGGGCATAGAGTTAAGGAAGAACTTCACATGGGACATTCTTATTAGGAGGAAGCCATAGAGGATGACCAGAAATCCTCCTGGTAGAGTGGGCTGGTGACAGGGCGCAGACATTCTAAGGAAACAGGTGGCAAGTCTACCACTGTAGCCAAGTGAAAGGCCCTGGATGGTTTGGGGGAGCAATGAGTGGTCCTGGCATCCAGACAGGGAAGGGCTGAGCCACAGTCGATGTTCAAGGAAGCCCTGCTGATGGGGGAGTGTCCTCCCCCGCGATGCTCCTTGGAGGCATAAATCCCAGGAATGGATTACTTGAGTCACCAGGGAGGAGCAGATGACCCAGCAGCCATTCTGCCCTTTGGCAGTAGCACTCATCTGGACTCCAGATACTGTTGGGGTTGCTAAGCAAGGATTTCAGACAGGCGACTTCCCATGCACAAGGCATTTCTCCCTCTGCTTCCATTCCCACCTTGGGACTTGGCAGTGACTTCATGTGGAGAGTCCAAGAGCTGCCATGACCCTATCAGATGGCAAGGGTCATTTTTAAAAACAAGTTCCTAGTTCAAGCCAACCTAAAGCCATCTGGGTCTATAGTGAATGAAAACTTACCCTAGAGGTATGGTTGCAGAAAGGGGGACCCCTTCCAGGGCCCGAGAGTGGGCTCTTGTCTAACACTCGGAAATGAATTGTCCGAGGAGACACATGTGCAGACAAAGCAAGAGACTTTATTGGGAAAGGGCACCCGGGTGGAGAGCAGTAGGGAAGGGAACCCAGGAGAACTGCTCTGCCATGCGGCTCTCAGTCTCGGGTTTTATGGTGATGGGATTAGTTTCCAGGTTGTCTTTGGCCAATTGTTCTGACTCAGGGTCCTTCCTGGTGGCGCATGCATTGTTCAGCCAAGTTGGATGCCAGTTAGAAGGGTTCTGGGCAGTGGTAGAAGATGTGGCAGCTCCTTTTGACCTTTCCAGAACTCTTGCGGTTGGTAGTGGCTTGTTAGTTCCATGTTCCTTACTAGGACCTCCTGTCATAAAGTAACTCATGCAGATGGTTACTATGATTCCTGGCCAGGGTGAGTGGTTTCAGTGAGTGCTTCCCCTAACGGTACCAAATCTGACATGTGGCTCCAGGAAAGCAGCATTTACATAGTCAGAGAAGATGAAAAAAAGTTTCATGTCAGACTCAGAGCTGGTAGCCAGAGGGAGATGTCTTTCTCCTGGGAATAATCATGGCCCTTCATGTCCTATTGCCACACCAGCTTACAAAGCCCATGCACAGGCCATCTCCATGCAAGCCTCCCCCCGAACTGGTAAACTGGGCAGAGACAGGCTTCTTCCCCTCCTTTAGATGTGAGAGCTGCTGCTGCTGTTGCTGCTGTTAAGTCACTTCAGTGGTGCCCGACTCTGTGTGACCCCATAGATGGCAGCCCACCAGGCTCCTCCGTCCATGGGATTTTCCAGGCAAGAGTACTGGAGTGGGTTGCCATTGCCTTCTCCGTGTGAGAGCTGAGGGTCAGGCAAACAAGGATGCCTCCTCTTCAGCATACAGAGGGGTCCCTGGGAGACTAACTGCTTGAGTCACCTTTAGGCTGGAAAGGAAGGAAGTGCCTCTTCCATAGCAAAACCTCCAGCTTGGGTTTACAATTTGTATTTAGTGCTTTGCTTTGCTTTAAAAGATCCCCAGGCCTTACCTCCTGCAAGTTCTCTCAGCCACTAAGCATTAGAGCTGGGACGGAGACCTGCCTCTCCTGGAAGCCTGTCCTGCACCCTTTGTCCCAAGCAGCCGGGTCTCCCTGCCCTGACCTCCATGCCCTGGCTGGCCCCTTGCTTTCAGAACAGACCCCAGAAACACAGATGGCACTAGTGATATCGAGGGGCCAGGATGAGCACACTGGAGACGAAGGGCGGCCCCTGGTTTCCCTCCGCTGCTCGTCTGCCGTGGAGGCAGGTCCTCTGGGATGATGGGGGGCGGTGCTCCAGCCCCTCGCGGGCCATGCACCCCTCTTTGTGCAGGAGCCCTGGCCGGCCACCTGTTGTTAATCTAGCCCTGGTAATCCATTCTGTACTGTGTCAGCAGTTCAAAAGGGCACTGTTAGTATTTTTTGCCGACTTCAATTAACGTGAGATTTCAGAGGCCCCTCTGATCACATTTCATCTGTCACAAGTTAGGAACAAAACAGACAGGTTCCAGTTGAGGGGAGGAAGGAGAAGGAGTTTATTGCAAACAACAACCAAGCAGACAGTTTGGGCCGTGCCCAGCCAGGGGTGCTCTGTGAACGCATAGCAGCGTCCACACTCCATGTGGCCCCACACCTGGATCCCTACATCCCCTTCTCGTCAACAGTCCAATAATCCTCCCCTCCCCCCAAAGATGTAAGTGCAATAACTTACTTTAAAGGCAAGAACTTTTTTTTTTTTAATATTTTGCTATAATGTAGTTACATGGTGGTATAGGCAGTAAAACTTTATGGAACCGATCTCCTTTTTTTATACATTTTTTTCTGAATTTTTAATGTCTTTTTCATATATATTTTTAATATTCCACCCCAGGCCATTAAGCTAAAGGAAAGGTTGCATTTATACAGGGTTACAATATCTTACAAGGAGAACAGTCATGATTGAGGTTTATGTTCCTTCCAGCACTCAGCTCTCTTTTCAACCCACTGCACACCAAACAATTAGACATTGAAAACTGTCCTTCAAAATCAGTAGTATAAAGGCCTAGCTCTGTGTGTGTAAGTGAAGGGGAAGGAGGGACAGGGCAGGGCAGGTAATGTTTGGTTGACTGGAACACCTTTCCTCCCCGTAGCATCTTTACAGATGTCACATGGGCTCCCCGGGCCTTGGAGGAGTTGAGTTTTCGTTGCCTTCCCATTTTTCTCTTTTGTGGTCACGGATTATTATCCTGGGGGCCCGTCTGCCCAGCCATCCTCACTCCCCGCCAGGCCTGTGGTTGGCTTTTGCACCCAACAGGCCGTCAAGCAGACCAGAAGCCCCAGAATGTCCAGCCTAGGGGGAGAAAGGCTGCAGAAGCAGGATTCGTGGTCGTTGGCATGGAGGGTCTCCTCTTGTCAACCCAGCCAGAAGAGGGCAGAGGGGACACCGGCGCTGGGCCCGATGTGGCCGCAGCCACGTGTACTGGGGACCCACCTCACGCTTGCTCCCCCCACCCCCTTGCAGTGTCTTTGAACCAACCTGGCCGCCATGCTTCCCCACGCTGGAGGCGTGTCGGTGAGAGCCGAGAATCAAGTATAGTTGAAAGAATTCAAGGAAAGTTCCAAAGCCCGTGTCCTCCAAGTGCCGTCGAAGATTCAGGGACAAGCCTCTCTGTTTGTCCCCGGAGCTCTCTCTCCCCACGCTGCCCTGGGAGCAGTGACGGCATCTGAGGGTGGTAGCAGCACCTTAGTGTCAAGCCTTGGCCGCCGAGACTGGTTCCCAGCAGGATTCAGGGGGCTGGCAGTGTGGGGAGGCTGCCTGCCCAGGGGGCCTGCCAGCCACCCATTATTTCCGGTTTGTGTGGCCATCTCTGTTGAGATTTTAGGCAAAGAGCAAAGGAAACCCCACCTCTTTTAGCTTATCGGCTTAACAGTGACCCCCGGGGCCATCCACTCTCCCCTGCACCTGCCTTTAAGAGACCGCGCTCCTGAGGATGCCACCAGCCCAGAGAGTCACCCAGACTTGCTTTAGTCATCATAGGAGAGGCTACGGGATACCTCCCGCCCCAGCAGCTGAGAAGGCAGAAGGCCTGGGCCCAGCCCCGAACCCTGGGGAGCTCCATGCATCATCGGTCATCAGAGCCCCTCTCTTAGCTCTGCCTCAAGTGAAACGTGGCTCAGGATGGTCACTTCCCCGCTGGGGACTGGGGTCATCTCCATTGTGAAGGTATTGGGCAATCCCTTCTCGCTCAGCGATTCTGTGATTGTTAGAGGGTCAGGCAGGCCCTCTGGCACTGGGACAGGACCAGAGCAGGCCTAGGTGTGGGTAGCTACCTGTGGGGAGATGCACAGAGGTGTTTCACACGGACGTTTTAATCCTAAATACTTAGCTGCGTTGGTGGGACAGGAAGTCAGCACCAAAAGAGCCTTCTTCTATCGGAAAATTTTTCTTCTCAAGCTTTGGGATGAAATTTGCCTGAGGTCTGGCCCAGGTGGAAAGCAGACACACAGTGGAACTGATTGCCAGAGGTCCCTTCCAGAAGGTTCCACTTAAGAGCCATGTTTCTCCCTTCCCTCCCCCTCGGGGACCATCCTGGTTCTGTCTCTGTCTGATTCTCACCCAGGTGAGAACATACCTCCCAGGTCTTTCCAGCCCCGATGGCATTTAAGGAGGAACTGTGGGATTGTCTCCATCCTGAAGCCATTTCTTCCTTCCTCTTCCTAGATTTTGAGAGTCTTGAGTTGTTTCAGCCAAGCTTAGAACTAGAAAAGGCTTCCTAAGAGTCACTCCCAGCTCCTCAAACATAGAAAACACTTAAAGCTAAGCCTCCAAGAACATTTAATTCAATGTCCAAGACGCTTTTCACTTCAAGAAGATCAACTTTAGAGTTACAATTCACAAACAGGTCTGACTCTTATTAGGGGGAGGTCGAGGCCAGCTCCTTCCATAGTCCTATTTCCGGAGCACATGAGGACTTCAGACACAGGTGGAGACGGCCACATCCCCAGAAACCTAAGCAGCTCAAGGGGGAGGGTCTCACCCCTCCCCACCCACCCAAGAGGCTGTGCTGAGACCACGCCCCTGGGCCTGGTAGACCTAGCTCTCCTCACTAACAGGATTGGGGTAGAAGGGAGAAAAAGCAGGCCCTTCTCCTCAGGGCTACCTGCAAGGGGGCCTCCCAGCGCTCAAAAACCCTGCCATGGAGGACGGGTACCCTGTGCCCCGAGCTTAGCTGACACCTGGGCCCTGGAGTTGAAACTCAAGCTGCAGGCTGCATGTCAGGCGGAAATGGAGCCCCCCTGAGAAGAAGGCACCTTCCTGCAGGCAGGGAGATCTGCTTCCAGAAAACACTGTGTCCAGAACAGAGCAAGCGACCCCAAGGAGCTCAGCCCCACACGAGCCCTCTGGAGGCCAGAACGAGGGGCTGGGGTCGCCCGTGCCCCAGGGCAGGATTGCCAGGGCAGGCGCTCTCTGTCCTACGCCCGGAGGACTGCGCAGAAGGCTCTGGGAGGCTATGGCGCTGGAGCCCGCTAACGGGCAAGGCTGTCTGAGGCTGCGTGGGGGCCGACCTGCCGCCCAGAGGCCGGGAAGGGTGCTCTCATCCTCTGTCAGATCCCGTAGCCCTCTCTGGACCCTCTGGCGCTGTGCCCCCAGGCCCTAGCGGCTGTGTTGAAGCGTGAGTCCTTCCACACCAGGACACTGGCCCAGCAGCCCCAGCGAGTAACCAGGATCTTCAGATTCCCCCTGGAGGGGCCGGACTGGATGGGGAACAAAGCTACCCAGACCTGCCCCCTGCCACCATCATCCTGCCTGAGGCAGGGCGTCAAGGCGGCCAGAGAGCCGATGTGTGTGCGCGAGCCCCTGCCTCCCCAGGACACCTCCCTGCAGACCTCCCGGCTCCTAGAAGCTTGCTTCCAGCACCGTGGGCACTGCAGGCGGTGGGCCTCCTCCCCTGCACTGTTCACCCAGGTCCGGGGTCTCGGGGTGTGCGGGGCCAGCGTTGCTGGGTGACGGCGAGATCCTTCGGCTCCAGCTCCTCTCTCTCTCTGCCCAGTCCCTCCGGGTGCGTCCAGCACAGGGGACGGACAGCAGAACGGGGGGTCCTCGCGTCCAGGGTGAAGGTGAGGCGGGTGCCTTGGATCTAGGAGGTTGGAGTCTGCGGGCTTTGAGGGAGAGCACAGGAGATGGGACGGCAGAGGCTGACTGGGCGGGACATCTGTTCTCCGGACACGGTCACCGGGCTGGTGACCAGGGACCACACAGCAGAGGGAAGGACGGACGTTCCTGTAGCCACTGCTGGTCCAGGTGGGAACCTAGCCTCGACTCAACTGTCAAACCGGGCAGGGCAGAGGAGCAGGAGTGGGGAGAAAGGGTCTTCAGCTTATAACGGATGCAAAGCTGCAAAACTCGGGCCACCTGGCTGCCTCCACTGCCTCTGGCCGGGAGCAGGGGGCCTGGCCTCGGTGCCCACTGCCCCCTCCCTCCCCGCAGTCCCCGGGGGCCTCAGACTTGGGGCGGCTGAAAGTGCTGAGGGTCAGGCCCCTGGGCCCAGGCCAGGTGCCTAAGAGGGCAGTCAAGTGGGGGGGCTGGGGACCTAGGGAGCATGGGCGCGGCCAGTGCCCCAGGGCGGGGGAGGGCGCAGGGATGGGACCGGGTGGCCCTGTCATGTGGCCCAGGAGATGGCCGCGCTGTGCTCCTTGGCCTTCATGCGGAGGGCGGCGATGCTTGAAGTCTTGCGGTCCGGCTCCCCGTTGAGCTCATAGCCGTTGAGGCCCGGGCTGAGGCCTGCGGCTCCAAACAGGCTGCCCATGTGCGTCTGGCCCACGTGGCTGCCAGCCCCCGAGACGCTCAGGAAGTCGGTGACGCCGCTGGCCCCGGAGCCGGGGGGGTGGGCGTGAGGGGACATGCAGGCAGGCACTGGGTCACAGGGCACCACACACGCCGGCACTGGCGAGGCGGCCCCGTTGTTGCCAATCCAGGACGGGTTCTGAATCTGGGGGGAGGGGGAGACATGTCACAGCCTGGCGGAACACGGAGGTAATTTCCTGTCCCTCACGGGTGACCTCTCTTCACTTACAAACCCATCCTGCTGATAAAACTGTTCTTGAGTGTTTACCTGGGAGGCTCTCCAAACCTGCCTGGCCATCTAGCCCCCTAGGAGCTTTGGGGTTTTATGCTCTGGCTCCTCCGTTCCCAGGTCCAGGAGAGCAGCGGACAGAAACTCCGTTTTAAGGATTGAACTCGGAATTCCATCAAGAGTCCAATGAAAGGGTCGTCCTGGGGCACGGCTCACCAGCTGAGGGCAGCCGCTGATTTTGTTTATTTATTTGACCACACCACTTGAGGAATCTTAGTTCCCTGACCAGGGATCA
Organism: Okapia johnstoni; assembly: GCA_024291935.2. Lineage (NCBI taxonomy): Eukaryota > Metazoa > Chordata > Mammalia > Artiodactyla > Giraffidae > Okapia > Okapia johnstoni. The sequence continues at coordinate 6,407,293 of CM044325.1, read as the reverse complement.
AACCTGTGCTCCTTGCTGTCAGAGTCCTAGTCACTGGGCAGCCAGGGAATTCCCGGCAGCCCCTGATTTTAGACACAGGGGCAGACTCTGTCTCTCCACCCACGGACCCACTTAGGGTCAGCACCTGGGCCTCACCCTGCTCCGGCTCCTCCCCAGGCCCGGCGCACCCTAGCGACTTGATCAATGGGAGGGGACATGAGCTCAGAGAGCTCTGGCGTTGGGCACATGGGCTCTGGGGCCGTCCACTCTGACAGTGGACAGTGGGGGCCTCAGTTCTCTCAGAAGCCAAGGTCAGTAGCAGAGGTCCTAGGGGCAGGTGCCCTTGAGGCTTCAGAAGTAACTCAGGGTCCGAAAGGGCTGCCTCGGGAGGTGGTAAGTGGACGGATGGAGCCAGGCAGGATGCCCACAGGCTCCGGGCTGGGAGGGGAGGCGGGTGTGGGAGGTGGAAGGTGCTCGGGAAGCAGGTGAGGGGTTGAACTGTACACTGTCTTCTATCTGCGCAGCTAAAATCCTTTCCCTCTCCCCAGCTTCCAGCTCTAGACGCTTCCGCTTTCCCCCAGGATTTATGAGGAGGCAGAGTTGGGGACTCAGCCAGAAATGCATCTCTCCTGAGTGATGGGGGGGTGGGGCGGGTGATGGGCAGGATGGGCTCTGAGAAGGAGGTGGTGCACCTCTCGGCCACGTGAAAGGGCTTCTCAGTGGTCCTGGAGCAGCTTCTCCCGGCCTGCCCCCTGTGCCCACCCCCCAGTGTTTGGAGTACATTCAGAGAAGTTTGTAATAAAAGGAGTGACAAGGGAGCTGTGTCCCCAGATGCCATAGGGACTGCAATGACAACAAGAACTGCTTGCAGGTTTGGGTGATGGGGAACCCCTCTCTCTCGAGAGGCCTGGGGGATGTGGTGCTGCATGAGAAGAATAAGCATGAGCCCCTCTGGCACGTGAGCTTGGGCAGCAGAGGTCAAGGCCAAGGAGTCCGGGCTGGAGCTCCATCCTCCTGGGGACAGAGGGAGGCTGGCTGCGGGGAGGGAGAGAGTAGAGAAAGATATGGGTGGGGTGGGAGCGGATGCAGCTGGTGTGTATGCAGGAAACTCCCCCCCATTCCCCAGCCTCATCCCTGGGCCTGCCCCCTGCCCCCTGCCATGTGAATCCTCGGAGGGGCAGGGGCAGCACGGGTCCCTTTGGGTACCCAGGGACCACAGGCTATCTTGGCTCCAGAAGAGTGAGAGGTAAAGGAGGCCTAGGAAGGCCTGTGGCCTGGCTCACTACTGGGCGGGCCCAGGCTTGGAGGGGAAGGCGGAGGCCACACCACAAGGAGGCCTGAGAGGGAGGAACCGGCTGCCTCTGCACGACAGGTTGAGGGGCGTCAGGACGGCACTCGGCCCGAAATGCATCTCTCCAAGGGTCCCAGCTGCCTGACTTCACCCACATCGCTTCTCATCCCTTGACATCCCACTGAGGACTCAAATGCCACTAGGATGAGGGACTGACGGACAGCCGTGGAAGAAGACGCTCTGGAAGGGACGGCAAGAGAAGACGGGCCAGACGCCTGGGAGACCACGGACATACAAAGCAACCTTCCTAAAACCATGTAATTCACAAAGCCCTTTTGCACAATCTAATGCAGACCTTCCAACAACCTCAACCAAGAGTTGAGGCAGGTGCTTTTTTTTTTTTGCCATATCATGTGGGATGTGGGATCTTAGTTCCCCGACCGGTGGTTGAACCTGAGGCCCCCGGCTGTGGAAGCGCGGAGTCTTAATCACTGGGCCGCCAGGGAAGTCCTGAGGCAGGTGCTTTAAAAATACCCAATTCCTAGGTGAAGAAACTTGAGGCTCAGACTTGTGACTTGCCTGAAGGGAGAAAGCTCTGGAGCTGGGATGACAGCCTAAATCCTGGGTCTCAGAATTCCACGTTCATTCCAGCCTTGCCTCACTCACATCCTCCAACTTCGGGACTCCCTTCTCCTAGGAAACACTCTGGGTGGCTCCCGGTGGCCTGGAGGGTCCCTGGCCTTTAGCAAACCTCGGTTCTGATGCCCATCACCAAAGTGGCCGAAGGAAAAGCCATTCTCACCCCCTCTCCCAATCTCCCCTTCCCTAAAGTCCAGCCAAGGCTGGGTCAACCCTGGGCTGAGCAGGGAGAATTCTGGGCCTCCCCCATCCTGGAGACACAAGTGTGCTCCTGGAATGGACCTGAATGGGGGACTTGGAGCCCCGAGCTCACTCTCCAGGGAAGGTGCTCCTCCTCAGGGCCCCAGAGCAGGCAGCTGGGGGCAGGGACTCACCTGGGCGTAGTTCTCCGCTCGGGTGAGGAGGGGCAGCTCATAGGCCGTGGAGAAGTGGGTGCGAACCTGCTGCATCTGGCCAAAGCGTTCCCTCTTTCTCCACTTGGCCCTCCGGTTCTGGAACCAGACCTGCAGGACAGAGCAGTTGTTGCCGGGGTCAGGCCCGGAGCTGGGGCCCCCGTGTTCAGGGCAGCACCAGCCTTGCCCTCGAGCCCCTCCGGCTGTAGTTATAAGGTCAAGACGGTGGGGCTATAGATAACACATCTGCCTTGGTCTCTGTGCTCAAGAGCTGACAATCTGGAAGGACTGACGCTGAGAGCTGGGAAGGCAGTTTATACCCCAGTCGTAGGCTCAATGTTGGGCCAATAGGTTCATTTTTCTGAGCTTCAGAATCCAGAGCAGGCAAGCGTCACATGCACACAGAACAGGTGACTAGTCATCTCAGCAGTCAACTAACCAGCCCTGACATGGGGCAGCCCAGTCCTCTGGGGCCACAGACTGCTGGGGAGAATCTGATGACAGCTGTGAATGCTTCACCCAAGAATCATTCTCCTGGGTGGCAAAGAACCCACCTGCCAATGCAGGAGATATAATAAAATGCCAGGTCGATCCTTGGATCAGGAAGAGCCCCTGGAGGAGGGCATGGCAACCCACTCCAACATTCTTGCCTGAAGAATCCCATGGACAGAGGAGCCTGGTGGGCTACAGTCCATGGGGTCACAAAGTGTCGGACACGACTGAGCGACTAAGCACGCACAAAGGATCACACACGTGTGGTTTTTCCATCATTTTCCAAAATGTCCAGGCTTCCTGGGACCTCTCAGCCCAGATTTGGAACTTCCACTTTCTGAATCCTTCATGCAGCCTTTTGTGGAAACAGAACCTCCTGGGTTACAGCCTCTCTGGGAGACAGGGCTTCAGCCGGGCTGCCGGAGGACAGTCAGGGACAGCTTTGTGGAGGGAAGGTGGGGGCTGGAGGGACAGAAGTCCAGGCTGAGTTTAGAAACAGCCCGGCCACGCCACCAGCTGGGAGAATGATGGGAGGGGAAGGATCACGGAGTCAGATGGTAGGGGCCCTCGAATGCCAGGCAGGAGGGTCACCTTGGTGTTGTGAAGAAAGGAAGCTGCTGCAGTCTTGGCCCCAAGAGCAGCCTGATGCCAGGGAGGAGAGGAGGCCCATTTGTCACTCAGCATGGGGGGGTGCGGGGGGGCACATTGGCTTGACCAGGGGACCTCTTGGGGAGTGTGGTCTCTGAGTCAGGTGTATGAGCTGGGGTCTTGTTTGTTTTATCATACTTAGGAAGAAAATTGAGAACCTTCAAACAAAGCTATTGGGCTTAAGAGAAGCTTCCTTTGCAGGAGTGTTTCTAGCAGGCTGAGAACCTTCCCAAGGCTCGTGGACAAGAGCTCGCTTTGGGGTCTGCCACCCCTGCGGGTGACTTGGGGTCTGGGGAGAGGGTGACGGGGACCAGGGAGGATGGGAGAGGGGGCGTGAGCAGGCGCGGCTTCAGGCTGGCTCACAGGCAGGCTTCAGAGCTCCTCAGAGGGAGATTCCTGGCAGCTCGTTGCACACCTGCCCACTGACTCAGGTGCAGGGCACGCCCCTGGCAGCACTGCCCAGGGCACAGAGCTTCCTGGGAGGGAGACGGAGCCGGACTCCTATTCCTGGAGTCCAGGCCTTGGCCCACCCCCCGCGGGGCAGCACAGAGGCTGCTGGGCCCACGGGCACCCACTGGACTGCGCCACGTTTCCACGTGCCTCAGTTTGTGCATCTGGGAACTGGGGCCAGCATCTGTGCAGACAGCTTCCCAGGGGCTGTGCCTCTGAGGGCAGCAGGTGAGCAAGAAGGTAAGCGCTGTCATAGAGTTTTTAGAGGACTTCGCACTGGTTTATTTATAACTCCTTCCCTGCTGTCTTTTTTGGGAAGAAAGAAGTCAAAAAAGAAGGGGTAGGTGTGGCTCCTGTTAGTGTGGGGAGGGAGGGTGAGACTGCACCTCCCCAGCCAGTATACGAGCATCTCACACACACACCCACATCACACATACAACACACACACGCCCAAGGGAGGGTGAGACTGCACCTCCCCAGTCAGTATACGAGCGTCTCACAACACACGCACACATCACACACACAACACACACACAACACACACACACACCCAAGGGAGGGTGAGACTACACCTCCCCAGCCAGTATACGAGCATCTCACACACACACACACACACACACACACACACACACACACACACACACACACACGCCCAAGGGAGGGTGAGACTGCACCTCCCCAGCCAGTATACAAGCACGAGGGTCTCACACACACACACACACACACACACACACACACACACACACACACACACACACACACCCTGAGCTGCCAGCATTTCTTTCAGCATCACTTTGTTTCCCATCTTGACTCTGGTGCAGGAGAATCAGTTCTCCTGTGTCCCCGCCGGAGCTGATCCCCTCCTGGGCTGGGGCCTCAGCCGCTGTCCCAGAGCTTCCCGGGGGGGCCCCCTTTCCTCCCAGGGCTCCTGGAGTCCAGGCCCAGGCCGCCCACTGGGAGCCAAGGGCGGATAGGGTCTCCTCTCCCGGCCGCTGAAATGGGATCCCCCTTTATCAGTGGCCTGGAATGGGGGGCTGGGGGCAGGATGAGAGAATGAATCAGAGGCGCCTGTTTTCATTTCATGTTTAATTTCCTGCAGGCTTAGCTCAGTCTTTCCGCTCCTTCCTCAGCCTCCCAGGGTTTTCTGGGGAGGTGGGGGAGGCCAGGGGGAGGGGAAAAGCCCACTGGAAGCATCTAGATATACGACTGCTTTCTTTATTCGGGGCTGAGGAGAAGGCTAGAAAAAAGTGAGGTTGCCACCATGGTGTGGGCCTCCCCCTTTGAGTCTCTGCGGACTCAGGTCCTATGGTGGGAGCCCCAGAGTCCAGAGGGGCTGGTGGACGTGACACCCACGCAAGCTCTGGCTGGTCTGGGGGGAGACACGGGTGGGGAAGGAGGAAGCCAGTGTCCTGCAGAGGGGGCCTGGGGGTAAGGGGAGGAGCAGAGTGGGGGGAGATGGAATGCTGGCTGAGGGGGGCCTGGAGCCGAGTGTGGGGGGAGAGGGGCGACCTAGGTTATCTGGGAAGACAGATGAGCTGGGGGAGAGGCAGCTGAGAGCGCTCAGCCTTTGGGAAGGGAGTGAAGAGGGCCAGGCAAAGGGGTTTATTTGCAGGTTAAGATGGAGATTGTGGGAGGCGGCTGTGGGGAGCAGGCCGAGGGGAACAGAACTGCCTACCTCCAGCCCCTTCCCCCCCGGGGCCTCACCCTGCAGACAAGGCTGGAGCTTTTCTACCCAGATAAGGCTTAAGCTCCATTAGCCTCCTGGTCTTCACTCTCATCATGCATAAACTTGGGTGGTGGCAGGGGTATCCTCTGGGGCCCCATCTGGGCTCACATTCATGGGCCCCCGAGGCTCAGAGCATCCTCCCATTTCTGACCCTTGGAGCCTGGGGTGCTGACAGCTGCGCCTCTAGATGCCCTGGGCCTCAGGCTCTGCAGTCCCTAGGCTTGTCTCCACTGGGCAACCCTGGGCAAGAGAAGGGACCCAGGGGCCCCGGCCTTCTCTTCAGTGCGTCACAGCAGCCCAGGACCACCCCACTCCTGGCCCACCCCGGCCTGGGCCTGCTCCTCACGGGCCTCTCCCCAAGGAACCAACCGTCTTGGCGGAGGCCCCTGCTAACCGCAGCCCATCTGGGGCCAGGGCGGGGTGGCCCAGGGCGGGGAGGCCTCTGTCTTATTGTCTTCAGACACCAGCTGCGGAGATTGGAATCCCAGACAGCACAGAGAGGCCCCTGCAGCCCCCTGGAGCGGCTCCAAACTCCGGGTTTCTTCCCAGGAAAGGTCCATCTCTAGGGTGGGGGGGCCCCCGTTCCTGTCCCTGCCGTCATTCTGCGCCAGGCACCTGGCTTCCCATCAGCTGAGTACAGGCCCCCAACAAACTCACCCGAGGCAAGCAGGGGGTTCCATCCCCACTCCTTCCATCCCCAGGGCACTTCCAGGCACAACCCAGAGGTCTGACACACTTGCCAATCCCACCCACCCTGCTGCCTTTATACAAAGTAAAGTCTCAGAACAATTAGGCACGTGCTCCTGGTGCAGGAAACTCCAGGAAAAGAAGCACTCAGGGTCCCTCATTCTATTCTCAGCATGGCCACCCCATCACCTTTCCTGAGTCACCTGGTCACAGGTGATGGTTTCCTGCCTCTGGGTCTCTTCTTCCTCAATAGCAAATGAGAGAATGAGGCGGTCCTCTCCAGCACTAGCATTCTAGAGTTCTGTGGTCTTCCCCTGAGATGATAAGACAGGCAGCACATCACAGTTCCCCTTTTTGCTTTGGCGGCTGGGAAGCTCAGCGTCGAAATTTGCGCTCAGTGAAATCTGTGATCCTTAGCTTAGCCTAGATCTTTGACATAATTACCTTCCCATTTCATGACATTGTTACTGTTCGAGGATGAAAATAATAAACCTTTTAAGTGTAAGCTGCCCCAGCTCCTTTTTGGAAGTAGGCATAAATGTGTGTGTGTGGACAGAGAACACTCGGTTTGAGCTGTATTGTGGTGCTTGAAAAATGCTAAACATGCCCCAGTGTCATTTCGTGTGTTGTACTAGAAGGATCATCCTTCTCCCAATGCTAAGCGAATTCTACTCCAGGGCACTCCTGTCCATTTGTTAGGGACACACATGTGTACACACACGTGTACATGTGTATACTGCACAGAAAACGGACAGTTCGCTTCACATCAACACAGCACCTACAGGACTGTCTCATAACCAGCTGCTCTCTCTCCACCGACTCCTTACGCTCCTCTCAAATCCACTGGCTGAACTGAGGCCAGATGCTGCGGTTCCTGTCCAGAGTCTGGGGCACCTGAAGTCGTATGACTCAGGTGAGACAGTGGGTGTGAGAAGGTTTCTGGAACCACAGTGAGGCCTCAGCTGCCTGTCTTCCTTTCCCAAACACTCACTGTGAGCTGGAGAGGAATAAGGTGGGAAGCTTGCTTTGGGAAATTTATGAATAAATGAGCAGACCATTCAGAATCCCCTGCCATTTCTGGATGGCTGTGTATTCACCGGCAACTACCAGTCTCTTTTACACATTAGCCATTTTAGATGAAAACATTTCTGGACCATGGTATTAATACAAATGTCTCTGCCTTGTTAAACAAAGACTGATGAGTCTTCTATTGACACCGTAGGGCTTCTCTAGTGTCTCAGACAATAAAAACTCAGCCTGCAATGCAGGAGACTTGGGTTCGATCCCTGGGTTGGGAAGATGGAGAAGGAAACTGGGTACCCACTCCAGTATTCTTGCCTGGAGGATTCCATGGACAGAGAAGCCTGGCAGGCTACAGTTCATGGGGTCTCAAAGAGTCAGACACAACTGAGAGATTTTCACTTTAGGAACACTCTACTTTCCTGGTGGCTTAGGCGGTAAAGAATCCTCCTGCAATGTAGGAAACCTGGGTTTGATCCCTGGGTTGAAAAAAATCCACTGGAGAAGGGAATGGCTACCCACTTTAGTATTCTTGCCTGGAGAATTCCACAGACAGAGGATCCTGGTGGGCTACAGTCCATGGTATCACAAGAGTCAGGCATAACTGAGTGACTTTCACTTCACTTCAGGAATACTCTGCAGAAGATTCTTTAGTGAAAAAATGCAAGAAGGGGCCACCCTTGGGGTCTGCTGAGTAACAGGGCTCCCAGTCGTGGCACCAAAAGGACCCCAGCTGAGCTGTGCTGCTTTTTTAAAAAGACTCCTCTTTGCTCTTAAGCTGTTGATTTCTATAGCCCACCGGAGAGGGAAGAACTGTTATCTGCCAACACTTGATTTGCTATTTCAACATGGTTTGGGTTGGGAAGGCAGGCTGAAGATGGCATTCATTTACTGTTACACTGAAGCTTGAGCTTTAGTGCGTGGATCTTGTTATCTGTGGTTGCGGTACTTAGAGGACTTTGAATCCTCTCCGGTTTTTCCTTTGTTACAATTTCATTCAGGGAGGGGAGACATACCTCTCTGGACAAAGGAGGTCGGTCCACATATATTTATTTTTTGCCTTTTCTGATCTTAGTTCAGCCTTCTCTAGTTGGTGGGAATTATAGTGATGAACAATCAGACTGTACCTGCCCGCAAGGAGCTCATGTTCTAGTGAGAGGAGACAAACAGATGACGTAATTTAAGCCAATCATAAATTCTAAGATAAAATAGGACAACGTGGTAGAAGGTGACCTGGTTTATGTTGGGTTGGGTTGGGTTGAGCTGTATTGGGTTCCACTGTGGTGCACTGAATTGTGTTGGGTTGTGCTAAGTTCTGTTGGGTTGAGCTGTGTTGGTTTAGGTTGTGATTGGTTGTGTTGAGCTGCACTGGGTTGGGTTCTGCTGGGTTGGGTTGAGCTGTGTTGGGTTTTGTTGTATTGTGTTCAGTTATCTGGGTTGTGTTGGGTTGAGCTGTGTTAATTTGGGTTATGTTGGTTGTGCTGGGCTGTGTTGAGCTGTGTTGTTGGGTTTTGTTGAGTTGAGCTGTGCTGATTTGGGTTATGTTGTGTTGTGTTGTGTTGAGCTGTGTTGGGCTGTGTTGAGCTGTGTTGGGTTGTATTGAACTGTGTTGAGTTGACTTGTGTTGATTTTGGTTATGGTGGGTTATATGTGTTGTATTGGGCTGTGTTGGTTTAGACTAGTGTTGTGTTGTGTTGTGTTGAGCTGTGTTGGGCTGTGCTGAGCTGTGTTGGGTTGAACTGTGTTGGTTTAGGTTATGTTGTATTGTGTTGTGTTCAGCTGTGTTGGGTGTGCTGGGCTCTGTTGAGTTGAGCTGTGTTGATTTAGCCTATGCTTGTTTGTGTTGGGCTGTGCTGAGCTGTGTTGGGTTGAGCTGTGCTGGTTTAGGTTATGTTGTGCTGGGTTGGGTTGAGCTGTGTTGGGTGTGCTGGGCTCTGTTGAGTTGAGCTGTGTTGATTTAGGCTATGCTTGTTTGGGTTGAGCTGTGCTGGTTTAGGTTATGTTGTATTGTGTTGGGTTGAGCTGTGTTGGTTTAGGTTATGTTGTGCTGGGTTGTGTTGAGCTGTGTTGAGCTCTGCTGGGTGGTGCTGGGATTAGTGTTTCGGTGGTTGGGTGCTGGTAGGGGCAGTAGTCATGGTGATTGGGAAGACTTCTCAGAGGAGGCATACTGAGCTGGAACCTGAAAGATGGAGGAGGAGGCAGCCAGCCTGGGCAAGGAGAAGAGCCGGATTGTCTTCGTTTCTGCCCATGGGGCGCCACGGATGTCTTTTAAGTTCATCCCGTTTCCTTTCTGAGAGATAGGCCTTCCAGAGCAGAGACCCGTCATTGTCATCCCCTCCTTCACAAAAGGGCCTGGACTCACACGCCACACAGAACTCAGAAGTATAGCTGCGGGGCTCCCTGCCCCTCCCCTGGGAGCCCCGCACCAGCTCCAACCAGAGCAAGAAGCAGGACGGGAAAGTGAACAAACACAGAACTGCCCTGGTTACAGCAGGGGTGCCAGGGGCGAGCTGCTTGAGCTGAAGGGGAGAAAGCCCTGCTGGGACTGGGGACGGTCAAGCGGTCCGAGCTCGGGCCACTGGCCGAAGGGGCCAGCCCCTCTCTCCCCGACCTTCCCAGGCGCCCTCACTGACCTGCACGCGGGCCTCGGTGAGGTCGGTCCTCATGGCCAGCTGCTCCCGCGCGTACACGTCGGGGTAGTGGGTCTTCTGGAAGACCTTCTCCAGCTCCTCCAGCTGGTAGCTGGTGAAGGTGGTTCTGTTCCGCCGCTTCTTGCCCTTGTTGCTCTCTGAGTCGGCCTTCTCCAGCGGGCTGGGGAGGTCGGCGCTGGCCCGGTCCTGGGGCCCCTTCACCCCAGCTTCCTTCACACTGAGGTAGCTGCTGTCCATCCCCACCGTGTCAGAGTCAGGTGGCAACTCTGGCTCACCCAGGGAGCTCTCTTTGGCTGAAGGGGGAGGAAACAAAGTCAAAAAACCAGTGGCTGAACCCAGCACGAGAGGCAGGAGGGATGGGGGAGGCAGTCCCTGCTTTTCCCTTCTCGGGAAAGTACTGGAAGCAAGGTCTGGAGGCCTGGGTTCTAATGTCATTAACGTACTGTGTGACCTTAGGTAAGTTTCTTACCCTCTCTGAGCCTCTTTGCCATTACATCAGCATGGGCCCCTTTTAGCACCTATGTCCTGTGACTCTGGGCCAGCCACTCTGACCTCTATAACATTTACTCTCCGCCCCCACTGACCCCGGGCTGTTCCCTCTAGAAGGTCTCCCTTTGGCCAGAACTTCTCCTTTGGGTGTTGAGGATGCTGACTCAGTGCTTCGGACTCCCAGACGGGGAGGAAAAGCTCAGCCAGCAGCCATGTCTGGCCCAACTGGCCTTAGGGTGAGGAGAGGCTCCTCCTTGCCTGGCCTGGTTCTGTTTGGGGTTCAGCATCCTGCCCCCTCCAGGCAGAGGCTGTGTTTACTGAGGAAATAGGGGGTCCTCCCAGTGACATGCCCAGGATGCTGAGTCAGGGGCCTCAGCAGATTAACACAAAGCTCACAGCCCCGGGGCCCACAGCCACTGCTGTCTAGCAGGACGGAACTCTGCCGGCTGATTCCTGGATGCTCCGAGCTGGCAAGGACCAGTTAGCCAGTGCAGGTCAAGGTGAGGAGACAGAGGCCAGGGTGGGAGGGCAGGACAGGGAGGGAGAGCTCATCCTCATTCAGATAGCCCCGTCAGCTCCCCGGGCAAACACACTCACCCCAGGGAGGTTAGGGGACAGGCTCTGCAACTGGCCCCAGGGTGTGAGTCCCCCCATGTCTGACTCCTGAGCTGTGTGCTCGGACCGTTCGCTGAACCTCTCCATGCCTCAGTTTCCCCCTCTATGAAATGAGGGCGCAGATATTTGGATCTCCCTCATAGGGACTTCCCTGGTGGCTTGGATGGTAAGGCGTCTGCCTACAATGCGGGAGACCTGGGTTCAATCTCTGGGTCGGAAAGATCTCCTGGAGAAGGAAATGACAACCCACTCCAGTATTCTTGCCTGGAAAATCCCATGGACAAAGGAGCCTGGTGGGCTACAGTCCATGGGGTCACAAAGAGTCGGACACGACTGAGCAACTCCACTTTCTTTCTTTCCTTCTTTTCTTTCATAGGGTAGCTGTGGGATTAAAACAGCTGACAGGTAAAGTTATTCCCCGTTCTGGTCTAGACTTGTGAGCAGCAGAAGAGTCTAGCCCTGGAGGAGTCCTCCCAGTGGGCTGGGCCCTCCCTGGAGCCCCCGAGCACAGAAGCGGGTGCGGATGGGGTGTGAGTCCCTCTCTGAGCCATTGGGGACTGTGACTTGTATAGAGGGAAATAACATACAGGATAATAAGACATGTGTGGGGAGCATCTGACAAAACCTTTCACATGTGAAAGCTCTGATCATGACAAGCATTTGTGGTTGGTGTGGGCTTCCACCACTCTGACCTTCGGTCTCCTCTTCTGGGAATAGATCTGAGCCGCAGGTGTTAGATGTCAGGATGGTGCCTCTAGCCCTGGTCCCTTGATTCTGACCAGATCCTGGCGCCGAAGCTTCAGACCCGCCCTCCTCCCTGGCGCTCTGTGTACACTGGGGGCTCTCTTACTGCTGGGGAGCTGAGAGGGGCAGGTTGCCTCTATCATTCTCTCCAAGGCGGTGAGGAAAGGGAGTGGAGGTGAATGCTCAGAGCGGGCCTGGAAGCAGCTTCGGGAGGCTGTTCCTGAGGGCCACTGGCAGCATGGATGCCAGCAGGCTGGGGGGCTGGCCCTTGGGCATCACAGATGACACCCATGTGAGTCCAGGCACATGCAGACCGCCACGGCTTCAGTGACAGCGTCATGCAAATTGCAGCTGGCAGCTGGGCTGAGAGCTTTCAGCAAAGATATTTATCTTCCTGGCAGACAAATACGTTTTATGTTTTGGGTTTTTTTGTTTTTTTTTTTAAAGAGAAGAAATCCCACCCAGTCTCACCAAAAATAAACATCTCTGTTATGCAACTTCCTGGAGGCCAGACTGGGGGTGGGGCAGCGGTTGCAGCCCCTGCCCCTTCTGCCCAAGCATTGCTGCCCAGATCCCATCCCATGACCCCGTGGACCCTTCCCATATCCTCTGGCATCCAGCCTGGGCTCAGGACCACCCCACACAGCAAAAGGGGCTGGGCCGTGCAGGGGAAACTCCATGTTATAAACATGGAGAAACAGCAGGGACTAAACTCCTTGTGTTAATTCAGGGGAAATGGAGGCCAGAGAGAGTAAGAAATGTGCCCTAATTAGGGACAGGGTGCAGCCTCTCAGCTCTGGGTCAGTCCTTCACTCCTACCCCGTGGTCTTCGGCCCTTGCCCGGGGAGCAAGGGAAGACCAGAAGGAATCCCTGGGGCCTCACGTAATCAAGAGGCATGGTCTGCGCATCATGGAGGCAGAGAGCCAGTCCCCGAGGATGAGAGCAAGGATGCAGCCCCTGGGAGAAGCCCACCCCTGCTGAGCTGGTTCTAGGCTCACTGCAGGGGGAGGTGGCTGAACACCCAGTCTTCCAAGTAGAGAAGTTTCCCCACCTCCATCCACCCACTGAAAGGGTAGGAGTGGGGAGACAGCGTGGTGTGGGCAGCAGTATGGGAGAGCCCAGGCCCAAGCTGGGGGGACCTGCTCTCGTCCCGGCTCTCCCAAGTCTGCCTGTGACTTCAGACAACGCCTTCCGTGTGCCAGAGCCTCCTGTGCCTATGGGAGCAGGCAGGCCCCATCCGCAGTGGGGAGAGCAGGCAGGAATTGCTTCTCGGCCCCGTGGGTCTCCAGTGGGACCTTCCCCTTGGGACCTGGAGTGCGGAGAGGTTGGGGGCATATCTGTCCAGGCAAACATCAGCTAACTGGAAAGGCTTCAAGATTTCAAGACAGAAGGGATTCTGGCAAACCGAGGCCTCTCCGGTCCTCGAAGAGGGACGAAACCTTCCAAATCTCAAGTCTTGATTATCAATCATCTTGCTTTAGGTGGCTCAGGTGGTAAAGCGTCTGTCTGTAAAGAAGGAGACCCGGGTTCGATCCCTGGGTTGGGAAGATCCCCTGGAGAAGGAAATGGTAGCCCACTCCAGTACTCTTGCATGGAAAATCCCACGGATGGAGAAGCCTGGTAGGCTACAGTCCATGGGGTCGCTAAGAGTCGGACACGACTGAGTGACTTCACTGACTTCACTTTAGGTTCTAAGGCTGGGCCCGTAACTGAGACAGCAAAGGAAAATTCCCCAAGGTTCTGACCCAACCTGTTAGAATGACAAGCCAAGGTATGCATTCCCAAAGTGCCAGGCTTGGGGGCGTCAGTTGCCACCTCCTGCCACCCTATAAGCATCTGCACCCAGTGCTGTCATTCAAGCTTTGGTGATGGAGCTCACTGCCCCCAGGACCGCTGGACCATCTATCCATAGGTCTAGCCTGTGTCTGTCTCCTGTAGTCTGGCTCGTTGGTGCTGGTTCTAAAGCTCCATGGGCCTTCCCCAAGGCAGCCCTGCGGACATCTGGAGATGGCTACCATGCCTCTGAGTGTTCCCTCCTCCTGAATAAATACAGTTCTCGCTGCTGTTCTGTAGGAGGCCTGAATTTAACAGGCCCATGTGAGATAGGTGAATGCCAGGGATGGGATGGGTGGTGGTGCTGGGCTCTGGGCAAAGCCAGCAGATCACTCTCCAACTAGAGGATCCAGAGAGGCTGGGTAGAGACTTGGACCGTGGCCTGAGACCTGGGCCTGGTCAGGATCCGGCTTGCTCTATAAGGTCCTCCTCAATAAGACGGCCGCTGAAAATAGGGCGCCCGAGACTCAGGCTGAATTACTCCTGAACAAAGGAAACCACTGACCTCCTTGCTCTCCCTCGCCTCCTCCTCTGTCCACCTGCCTGGGACATCCCTTTTTTCCAGCTGACCTCCAAGGTCCAGTCAAGCACCAGCTCCTCCAGGAAGCCCTCTCAGACTGCGGCAATCATACAGACTCCCTCCATCTAGTTGCTGCCTATGTTTTAATGAAACCCCGAGGGTCCAACTTCTCCTTAGGGAATCAGTTCCCGGAGGGCTGGGACCTCGGGCCATTTGTCCCTGCTCAGCCCGGGGCTCAGCCCAGGATGGGGCAGGCAGGAGGTTACCGAGGAATCAACGGACAATCTCTAACAAACATTACCGAGCTCTCACCCTGTCCAGCTACCTCTGTGCACTTACTGCCAGTATCTATAGCGTATGTGCAGAGATGTCTGTTGAACAAATGCATCCTCGGAGACAATGGAGAAAGGTAGTGAGGATGCGTGAAAGAGAGGCATGCAGTGAGTAGCGCCTCTATCAGACTGACAGCTGAAACAGGAGGAGGAGATGAGCTCACTGAGGGACAAGAGGGGAAGAGGGCAGACCGAAAGGTGGGCAGGAGGAGGAAGGACAGGCAGACACAGACACTGTCTCCATGCAGTGAGCAAGAGGGACAAATGGGGAGGGTGCAGGAGGAGTGCCAAATGGGGCTTCGCGGAGGGGGCTCTGGAACTGACATTTCCAGAAACCCAGTCCAGCGTCTACCAGGAACCGGCTCTGCATTTATTGTGCTGCCACATCAGGAGACAAAAAGGCCCCCGGAAACCCCCAGCTAACCCCTTTGCCGGGCCCGCCTTCTTGAGGCCACATGGCATCTGCTGCTGGCATGAAGCTGAACAGCCACAGACCTCGCTAGGACCAGACCACCTGCCTGCCCAGCTGGCTTCCCCCCATCCTCCCTGGAGCACCCCCTCATGGTCTCTGGCCCGATGCCGTGCGGCCGCCCCGCCCAGAGAGGGGAGGGACCCCTGGGCGGGCTTTGTCCCAGGCCGTGGGGGCCCAAAACAATGTCCTCGCAAGCTGCAGCTTCCCCTGGAATGTCTTGATCTGGAAATACATCCCAGACTACCCAGAAAAATCAAGCAATGTGCACAGAACATCGAGATCCGGAGTGCCTGCCCCCTGGGAGGGAGGCACGCCCTTCAGAGACTCCCATGACCACTTCCAATGAGTGGGTGGCATTTGGTTCAAGGTTTATCCTTCATCAGGAGTCATAGACACCCTTGGGCCTCTGCCTGTTCTCCTCCCAGGGAGGAGGCCTCGCCTCTTCTGGGGGCCACCAGGTCTGTGCCGGACAGCCTTGGCTGTTGGATTTCAAGAGAAACAAGCAACGGAGTACCTTTCTTCATCCTCTTGAGTGTGTGCTTAGTCACTCAGTCATGCCTGACTCTTTGCAACCCCATGGACTGTTGCCCACCAGAGCCCTCTGTCCACGGAATTCCCCAGGCAAGGATACTGGAGTGGGTTGCCATTCCCTCCTCCAGGGATCTTCCCGACCCAAGGATCGAACCCAGGTCTCCTACATTTCAGGTGGATTCTTTACTGTCTGAGCCACCAGGGAAGCCCCTTCATTCTCTTAGCTTCTAACTATTCATCCTGGTTGAGACCTAGGGTGTTGCTCCAACCTAGTCTAACCAATTTTTTTTTACATGAAAGGCCTTAAAAGGTTTCCAAAGGTCACCTTAATTTTTTTTTCATGACTGTGATTTCAAGAGAATTATTTTTGTGACTGTGATTTAAGGAGAATGAACTTCTGAACCCATTTGGGGAGAGGATGCTGGAGCCCTCTCCGTGTGTATCCCTTTCGTGTGCACGGATGTGCGCCCTCGGGCATGAAGTACAAGCCTGCCGTTGCGAATGGGTGTGGGGAGCATCTGTGTAGTTGCCTGCACATAGGTCTGCGGAGCGTGCAGGCTTGTGTGGTCAAGGGCAGGCACACCAGTGTGTGTGTGAGTGAGCGTGAGCATGCAGACACCCGTGGGTGGGTCTGGACATGAGTTGTGTGTGTGTGTGTGTAGTTGTGCACACGCTCTGACGTACAGAGCGTCTGTCTAAGGGGCTGGAGTAATTTTATCCTCCATGGTTTTGATGATATCTATTTTTCCTCCAAACATCTGCTTTGTGGGGGACACGCCGCTCGCCCTGTTCTCGGGTGAGCCAGCCTCACACGCCCTGTGGCAGCGTGCACAGCGCCAGTGCAATCTCCTTAAACAAAACAGGCCAGTGTGAGGCCCTTTCTTGCTATTTAAAGGGCACCCAGTAAACCCACCACTGTCCAAACAGTCATGCGGGGGTGGGGGCAGAGGTTAAAGGTGAGCCACCGATCACGTCCCCAGCCCACCTCATCTGCCATTGGGCTCTATCCCGAGTTCAGCTTGGATGGCCCGAGTTTTAGGTCCAGGCCCAATAAAATACACCAAAGGGGGAGCCTGTACTGGGGCGACCTTTCAGCAAACACACGTGGAGCATATCTGTGTGTACTGGGTAGAGATGAACTGTGCTCCTGCCCGGGAGGAACTGCTAGGCTGCAGAGGAAGGGTAACCCAGGGACTCAGCAGCCACCCACAAGGTGATGTAGGCACTCCTGCCACCAACACACCCACTCAAACCCCAAATGTGCTTCTCCAAACAAGGAAAGTCTGAGAAACTGTCACACATCACAGGAGGCTGAGACATGGAGGACTAAATGTGACTTGGTTTCCCGGACAGGGTCCTGGAACAACAGTAAAAAGCACATTAGCAGAAAACAAGTGAAACTGGGATAAAGCGTGGCACTTAGCAGGGTAGATGGGTAAAATAGATGGATAAACTATTTGAATGGACATTTTACCCAAGAAGATATACATCTGGTGGTTCAGATGGTGAAGAATCTGCCTGCAATGCAGGAGACCCACGTTCAATCCCTGGGTTGGGAAGATCCTCTGGAGAAGGGAATGGCTACCCCATTCCCTTGCCGGGAGAATTTCATGGACAGAGGAGCCTGGTGGGCTACAGTTCACAGGATCCCAAAGAGTTGGACAAGGCTGAGCAACTAACAAACATAATAACCAGCTCAATGTATTACCTATTACAGATTATTTACTAGGCATATTCATGAGATACGGCTACTCACCTACTGCGATGGAAATAAACTCGATGATACCAAGTGATATCAAGGAACTGAGAGCACGTGAAACTCTCTTCCATCACTGGTGGGAAAACAGTGCAGCAGTGTCTTACACAATTAAACATACTCTTATGGCTCAAGCCAGAAATTCCACTGCTAGGCATTTGCCCTCAAGAAACAAACACTTCTTTTCATGGCAAACCTGTATGCAAATATTTATAGTGGCTTTGTTCACAATCGCCTCAAACTGGAAACAGCCCAAATGTCCTTTAAACCATGGAACAGCCACGCAAGGGGATACTACTCAGAGATAAAAGGAGCAAACTAGTGACGTGAACTATGGCACGGATGACTCTCAAAGACAGCATTATTGTCTGTAAAAGAAGCCAGTCTCCAAGTGTATACGGTGCCTGACTCCACTTATTTATTGCATGCCATTCTGGGAAGGGTAACCGATTCAGGGGACGTGAATTTGAGCAAACTCCAGGAGATAGCGGAGGACACGGGAGCCTGACGGGCTACAGTCCATGAGGTCACAAAGAGGCAGACATGACTTAGGACTGAACAACAGCAACAGACAGTGCCAGGATGGAGAACAGATCACTAGTTGCCTGGGGCTGAGGGCTGGGGGTGGTTTTAACCCCAAAGGGCTGGCGTGTGGAATTATCTGATCTTGCATCCCAGCTGTGATTGTGAGTACACGGGTCTGTACAGGAACGTGTTCAAATTCATAAAATCACACTCCTCAGTTTAAGTTTTTCAGCATGCTATTTTACAAATAAAAAATATGTAAACTGTAGGGCTTCTCTGGTGGCTCAGTGGTAAAGAATCTGCCTGCCAATGCAGCAGACACAGGTTCAATCCCTGGTCTGGGAAGATCCCACATGCTGTGGAGCAACTAAGCCCATCTGTCTGTCTGTGAGGTGCTCAGGCGTGTTCGACTCTCTGCAACCCCATGAACTGGCCCACCAGGCTCCTCGGTCCATGGGATTTTCCAGGCAAGGATACTGGAGTGGGTTGCCAAACTGCACCATAACTATTGAGCCTGTGCTCTAGAGCCCGGAAACCTCAAATGCTGAGCCCCCGTGCTGCAAGTATGAAGCCAAGGTGTCCTAGAGCCTGTACTCCACAACCAGAGAAGCCGCCACAGTGAGAAGCCCACATGCCGCAACCAGAGAAAAGCTCGTGCAGCAAGGAAAATCCAGCACAGCCAAAAATAAATAAAAATATTTTAAAAAATAAAAAAATATATAAAGCTGTAGAGAAAATACAAAATTGGGTTTAAATATAGTAAAGAAAAACTAAGTAGGTAAAAAGTTTGTATGTCTTCACCCAGAAATCTCACCTCTAGGGATTTAAACTAAAGACAGAATTATAGATGGCACAAAGAATTAACTAGAGAGAAAGTTCCTCGTGGCATTATTATATGGGAAAATTGAAAATAAGCAAAATATCTATTAATAGGAGATTGGTCAAATAAAGGATGATATTTCCGTAACTGGAAGATCCTTCCTGGTTTTCTTTATTCTACACACTGTTTCTCTTTTGGTATTTAACACATATTATTTTGTATTTATTTGTTTTTTCCTTTATTTATTGTCGCTCTCTCTCCTTTCCATAAAACAGGGGATATATCTGAATACATTTGTTTGGCTTAGCCTTTTTGTTTAATGCCCAGTATTGTGGCTGGTATGCGGAAGGGGTTCAATAAACACTGATGAAAAATGAAAGAAACTGATGTGCAAAAATAGCATTTTATTACCTGAAAGATGTTCATGTAATAGTAAGTAAATCTCATTTTGAAAAAGAGGGGAGGTGAGGATGGGGTGTCTGTCCTTAGAAAATTCTAGCAGTTTCCAGAAGTAAAGTATATTGGTATCTGGGTTTAGTTGCTTTTTTTTTTTTTTTCTAGTCCAACTTAATTTTCTATTTGTCCTACCATAAACAGGAATTGCTTTCATCATTTTAAAATGCTATGTGAAAGCAGTGACTAGAATCCTGAATGGTGCCGACTCGGGTGGGTTTGGGACTCAGCTGTGTGATCCGGGAGGTGGAGGGAGGCGCTGCTGGGAACCAGGGGGAGGAATGCTAGTGATGCCTCAGAGAAAGGCCCCTGCCGAGGTGGGGACTAGCTACTGTTCTCACAAGCTGGGCACTGCCCCCACGACTCTGAGGCCTCGCGGGTACTGGAGAGTCCCAGAGCTCTGGCTTACATTCAGACCTCACCGGTTTCTCTGCCCTCAGACTCACCACACTCCACTACAACCAGAGACAGTGTCTGAAGCACACACACCTGGTCTCGGGCCACCCTGCCTAAAGGTTCCCAGAGCTCGCATTGTTGTTGTTGTTCAGTCGCTAAATCGTGTCCAACTCTTTGCAACCCCATGGACTCAGCACACCAGGCTTCCCCATCCTTCGCTATCTCCCGGAGTTTGCTCAAACTCATGTCCATTGAGTCAGTGATGTCACCTAACCATCTCATCTTCTGCCGCCTCCTTTTCCTCCTGCCCTCAATCTTTCCCAGCATCAAGGTCTTTTCCAATCAGGATGGTCAGATAGAGTACAGGGTGCTCAGTTAAATTAGAATTTCAGAGAAACAGTGAGTCATTTTTTAAGTATAAGCATGTCCCAAATATTGCACGGGAAATACTTATGCAGTAAGTCCCCTACGAACAAACCTTGGAGTTGCAGACTTTGAAAGATGTGAACATGCATTCCCTCAGTGTCAGACCTGAGTGAAACTGCAGCTCGCCCTCCACCATCTGCTACTGCTGACGATCCTTCAGCTCTACCATCTCCCACCTCCTGTCCCTCCTCCAGTCAGTAACTCTTCTTGCTGGATGCCAGCTCCTCTATTGTCAGGATACATTTAACAGGAGGCTTCCTGTGTGCTGTTTTCAGTCTTGCATCAATTCTATGTTCCTTAACAGCACCTGAATACAGGTGCCAGAGAGCTGGCCAAGCCAGCTTTCGGGGATAATGGAAATTCATGTATCTCATTCATATGGAAATTCCATAGGGTGAACAGCAGTCATTTGCAACTCTCTTTCCTTCTGATATGTAAAGTAACTTTTACAACCCCCTCTGTTGAGAATGATTCTAGCCTCTGGCTTTCTGGATGACTTGTTACATTTTTGATCCCTGTCTCTGCTAAAAAGGGCTATCTTGTAAGAGAGTATATATATGCCCACAATATGTTAAATAAACGCCTTTGTTCCACCAGAGCACTGGTCCCCGGGTCTGTCTGTCTGTCTCTCTCTCTGTCCCCTTCATGCGGCTCGGCCTCTTTTCTTCCTTCTTTCACTTTTCTTCCTTCTTTCACTTTCTTATCGGTCGACTCTGTACCCCCAAGTTCCGGTCCATTTAAAGGACCATCAGCATTCTCTGCCGGCTGTTATACTGCTCTACTGCACTTTTCAAGGTACTGTACTGGAAGATGAAACATGTTTTATTTTTTGTGTTTGTTTTTGTGTATTGATATTTGTGTGAGAAGTATGATAAACCTATTTCCATACAGTACTATATAACCCATCGTGTTAGTTAGGTA
This sequence comes from Okapia johnstoni, assembly GCA_024291935.2. Classification (NCBI taxonomy): domain Eukaryota; kingdom Metazoa; phylum Chordata; class Mammalia; order Artiodactyla; family Giraffidae; genus Okapia; species Okapia johnstoni. The sequence continues at coordinate 6,386,484 of CM044325.1, read as the reverse complement.
TCTAGGCTAACTTGCTTGGACTTAGGAGCCAAGTGGAGTTACGAACTCGCTCTCAGAATGCAACTCGTTTGTATGTAGGGCACACAATGTACTAAAAATTATTATCTATTTGAACTTCAAATTAAATGGAGCATACTGGTTTTGTTGTTAGTTTTTTTTGTTTTTGCTAAAACTGCCATTGCTACGAGTCAGGCTGACTGTGGCATTCAGGATTCCCCAGGCAGGACTGGTCACCGTCCTCCTCACAGACTTACATCTTGCCACACCCGCCCCTCCACCTCGCTTCTGGTCCCACCGACCTGCCCGCAGGCCCTCAACACACTGCTTGAGCGGCTTCAGGCTTCCCCATCCATGCATGCGCTCCTTCTCACTGGGATGCCCTCTGCCCTTCATGCATCTGGCTAACTCCTACTCTCCCTGGGTATCTTCCTCTGTAAATTTCGTGGCTTCCCCCCCACCCCCATTACATATAGCTATCTATGTTCTATATGGAAACTTAAAAACATGAAGACAAGCCCAAAGAAGGAAACTATAATACATAAACAGAAAAGGGATTTTTATTAAAGTCTTTTCTAAAACCTATCACTATGCTGTACATCTTTCCATCCTGTTCTATGTTCTTCACTAATACATCATTTTTAATGGCTGCATAGTATTCCGTTGCATGGGCAAACTCTATTTTGTTTCCTCAGTCTTTTACTGTTGGGCATATGAGTTGTTGATTGTTTGAAATAGTAACAGGCCTGTGATGAATATCCTTATAGTTAAGTCCCTTGACATTTTTGTGGCAATTACCTTTGCAAAAGTTCCAAGAACTAGAAATACTGAGTTAGGTCATAGTCACACCTTAAGAGCTCTGATAAACGAATCTTCTAGAAATGTGCCAATTTTTTCAGATGCCTGCCTGCTTCAGGACAAGTACCAGTCATTACACTGTTTATAAAAATCTTTGCCAATGTGATGGATAAAAGTGAAATCTCATTTGAATTCACATTTTTTTTTTTTTAATTTGGGCTTCCAAGGAGGCTCAGTGGTAAAGAGTCCACCTGCCAATGCAGGCGACACGAGTTCAATCCCTGGCTTGGGAAGATCTCCTGGAGGACGAAATGGCAACCCACTCCAATATTCTTGCCTGAAAAAAATCCCACGGACAGAGGAGCCTGGCAGTCTAGAGTTCATGAGTCGGACATGACTGAGACTGAGCACGCTTACACACACACACACACACACACACACACACACACACACACACACACACACACACAGGCTAGTGAAGTTAACTTTTAATTTGTTGCACTTTTTCTTTTGTGAATTTTTCTACTGAGCTTCCAAGGTTCAGTGCAAAGGTGACCCCTTCTTCCTCTCTGACCCCAGGGTCGGGCTTCTCTCTTAAACACTGAACTCCCCACTCTGAGGCACGGCGGTGTGGTCTGATCTCCCGCTCGACTGTGAGCCACTGGGAACAGGGCCACCCTGATGCACTTCGGGGTCCTGAGCTGGGCCTCGGCTCCTTCTGCCTTTGGTAGCACCAGGCAGCCCTGCATGCCCTGCTGAGGGTGACAAGGGTGCCCAGAGGAAAGGGGCCCGAGGCCATGAGGCTGGGCTCCAGAGCAGGGGCGGGGGCTGTGATCCCCCAGCACACACTGCTGTGGGGTGGCTGCGGCATGGGGTGGAGCTTGGTCCTTGTGGGTTGATGGGGCTCAGAGAAACCCGCCAGGGGGCAGGTCGTGTAGGACCAAAGGAGGCCCCACTACAGCTGCTGCTATGGCCCTGGGCAAGGCTTTTGGCTTCTCCGCTTCTTCACATCAGCAAGCCCTGCCTGATCTCCTGCCAGGGAGAGGAGAGGAGGGTTACAGAGGAGGTGCATCCAGGAAGCCAAGACTGGGATGTTCTCCTCACCCACAGGGCTGGTTTGCAGGGGCCCCTGTGTGAAGGCTCTAGGCACCCCCCCCACCACCATCCTGCAGGTCAGGATCAAGGTTGCAGTGGCTCACACTGGCCACTAGGAGGCACTGCAGTCCCAATTACCTTCCTCAGGGCCAGAAGTGATGCCCCAAGGCCCCAGGCGGCAGATGTTTCTCCAACAGGCCGCAGATATTTCTCCAACTTTGGTTAAAGACCCAGGCCCCCTCCCCAAGAGGGTTGGCCAAACAAGTGGTGATTCAGTCCTACTATGTGTCTGCTGATATCCCAGCCGTCCAAGGGACACAACAGTGGGTGAGGCGGGTCCCTGCCCTTCTCGGCAGAGCTCTTTCCTCCTCCGGTTCGGAGGCTGTTCATGTTCTTGACTCATGTCAGTCCCCTCTCTTGAGCGCCCTCATTTTACAGATGGGCAAACTGAGGCTCAGAGAGAAGGAATCCGTTGAACGTCACCAGCCACTGGGCGGCCGGCCTGACCCAAGTTCCTCTTACTCCCCGTCGTGGAGACCCAAGGGGGGTCGCTGGCCCTCTGGATACTAACAAGTGAGCCATGCCCGCTACCGCACCCCGGTTTTGCCCAGCTGGCTGTCCAGGCCGCTTGTGGATTTGTTGCTGGCTCTCTGTGGGCTCTTCCCCAGGGAAGTGTCAGCAGCGGCAGGGACTGCAGGCCCCTCCTCCATCACTCCACACTGAGGGCAGGGGTTTCCTGTGAACCAGAGGATCGAGGGGGCTCCCCAGAATCAGGAAGGAAAAGGACTCAACCCTGGCCTCTCCCTACACACCAGGAGCTGTGCTTCATGATTTACCCAGTACCAGGACGCCTGTCATGCCCCACACTGCTGCTCTTTACAACAGCCATGTGAAATATGCCCATTTTGCAGCTCCAGAGACTGAGGCCAGAGGGCGTAAGGGGCTTGTTTAAGAATACACAGCTGGTGAGAGGCAGGATTTGAACCCCAAGCCTGGGGCATCTTCCTCTGGGCCCTCCTGGAGTGGATACCCAGTGTGGGGCTGGGACAGGGCAGCCAGGAGACAGAGTCAGGGAAGAAGGAGGAGAAAAAGTGGGAGCCACAGGAAAATCGCTCCTCTCTGATGCCTCTAAATCTGCCCATCGTAGCCGACCTTCAGTGCTGGCCCTGGTGAAGCTGTCCTGATAGAATCATGGAACCTCTGGGACCTCCAATGTGGACCAAGGCCTTTTCTCGGGACCTTGTTTTCAGGGCCACTCCATTCCCCAGTTTATATTCAACTGATTCTTTCTTTTCCTCCTCCTGACACTGGGTCTGGATTTACATTCATTCTCTGCTAAATACCGAAGTATTTAAAAGTAAAAAAGGCACATGTCTGCAACTTATCCCTCAACAGTTCAGAAAGAAATAATATGTATGTGTGCATCTGAATATATATTAATGTATACATACAGAAAGAGCATAAGAGAGATTGAGAGCAATAACGCAAATATGGTAAAACTTTTAAGATATGGGGGGATCGGTGTCAAAGGGATCTGGGAATCCTTTGTATTCTACATTTAACTTTTCCTGATGTCTGAAAACATTGCAAAACAAAAAGTTTTTAAAAAGAACAAGAATGCAGACAAGTGGGAAGAAACCACTTTATCCAGGAATCCAAGTTCTGAAACTAGCATTTGTTACAATTTGTTGTAACAATTTGTTACAACAGGACCCAGACTAGAGTCTAGTAAGCAATCTCTCTGCCTCTTCCTCACCAGCACCATCCAGGACTTCTACAAACGGGCTTGCACACTGAAATCAAAATCACAAGACAGGTCAACTCAAGGGACAAACCTTGACTCCCCAGTCCTATGGAAACCCTCATTTCCATCCTCGGAAGCAGCCGGAGACCCCACTGAAGCATGTGGTTCTTCTAAGGCCGTGCTGCTGCTGCTAAGTCGCTTCAGTCGTGTCCGACTCTGTGCGACCCCATAGACGGCAGCCCACCAGGCTCCGCCATCCCTGGGATTCTCCAGGCAAGAACACTGGAGTGGGTTGCCATTGCCTTCTCCGAGGCTGTATTTTTGTTAGCTGAGGTCAAGCTATTCTTGGAACTTAAAAGTGCTTTGGTATTGTTTGAGTCTATTTAATTTCAGCTCTCTTACAGTTAGTCCAAATGGATAATGGTTCCTTGCATCCAAAAAGAAGTGGTTAAAAAGAAAGCCCACCGACAATAGCTAGAACATGTGAGTGACCCAAATGTTCACTGAAGGATGAGTAGAGACGCAACCTGGTACCTCCACACAGAGGAGGGTTATTCGACCTCAGAAAGGAGGGAAATTCTGGCACCTGCTACAGCACGGATGAGCCTTGAGGACATCATGTTGAATGAAACAAAGCAGTCACTAAAAGGCAAATGCTGTGCGATTCCACTTACAGAGTCCCTGGAGTAGTCGAGTTCGTAGAGACAGAAAGTAGAACAATGGCTGCCAGGGGCTGGGGCCCAGGAGGGTGCAGAGTGAGTGTTTCATGGGGACAGAGTTTCAGTTTGACAAGATGAAAAGAGTTATCAGGCTGGACGGTGGTGACGGTTGCACAACATTACGAATGCTCTTCGTACCCCTGAACCGCACACTTAAAAATGGTTATGATGGTGAATTTTAGTTTTGCTTGTATTTCACAATTTTAAAAAAAATTGGAGAGAAAGAAAAGAAAGCCCACTACTGGCTAGTGTCCCTGAGGGCCTTCATCCTGGCCTTCCTTCAGTCCCCACGGTCCTCTCCGTACCCCAGCTTAGGCCCCAGATTCTTTCTCTTCTCTTCTCCCTGACACCGTGGCTTGGGTCGCGTCTATTCATTGTGCTCGTTCCTTGGTTGACTTGTTTGTTCATTTACCAAGCACCTCCCCGGGGCCTGCCTTTAGTCATGGCCTCACGGAAGGGGCAGACGTCACAACGGCCCGGTCAGGTGCTACAGGGCCTGACAGAAAGAGCCCTGTGACCTGGGCAAGGCAGGGTCTACGGCGAGGAGTGGCCGGTTCTGGTTGAAATGGTCAGGAGAGGCTTTAGCAGTGATGTGAACTTGAACTGAGTATTGACGTCTACAGAGGTCTTGGCAAGGCCCGGTAACCACATTTGATGGCAAAACAGGACACCCAGCTCTCAGCTGAGCTGGTCCTAAATTACTGAGTGAGAAGCCCTGGGGCCCTCGCCCAGGGCCGGCGACAACAACAAAAACAATCACACAACTGCTTGCGTTGGAGCAGTTCTGACCCATTCACTGTCTCATCTGATTCTCCTACATCCTTGAAAGGTCAGTGTTTTAACCCCCATTTTACTGATGAGAAAACTGAGGTCCAGAGAAGCTTGACTTGCTCAAGATCACAAAGCGAGGAGGGGCAGAGCTGGGAGTTGAACCCAGATGGTCCGACTCCAAGCCCAGGGTCCCATCTATGGCCCATCACGTGGTGATGTGATGTGTTGTCTCTTGTACACAGACCGGCAGTCATGGGGGGTGGGCACTGGCTGACTCAGTCTTGCCTCTGGGTGATACAGTTGAGCCTTAGGAGAAATTTCCATCTCAGAAGGACTAACCTAAACTGAGCCTTGGTGTCACCATGTGCTGGTTTAGGTGGTTTAGTCCCTAAGTCGTGTCCCACTCTTATGACCCCATGGATGTAGCCCACCAGGCTCCTCTGTCCATGGGATTCTCCAGGCAAGAATCCTGGAGTGGGTTGCCATTGCCTTCTCCAGGGGATCCTCCCAACCCAGGAATTGAACCTGGATCTCCTGCATTGCAGGCAGATTCTTTACTACCTGAGCTACAAGGGAAGTCCATGGGTCACCATGAGAAGCCCCATTTATGATCTAAAACTTGGACATTGCCTCATGATGTTCCCTGGGGTGGGCTGGGGTCGTGACCTCAGTCAGGCACTCTTAACTACCCCTGTGAGCAGCCGTCTTCCTGGAGACTGAGGTTTCCCAGCTCCCCATTTCCTGGCCCAGCCCAGGTCTCATCCACAGCCTCACGAGGCTGGAGGGAATCCAGGGACCCAGCAGGGGAAGGTGCACTGGCCCGGACTGGGTCCACTCCCAGAGAAACAGAAGGAACCTCCCCCACTCTCCCTTCAGCCCAAGAAGAAGCCCCAGAGCTCAGGGGCCACCCTGGGCCACCCCTCCCCTTTCAGGCAGGATACAGAGACCCCCAAGTGATCACATCGCCTGTCAGTGGAAGGACTGTCTTCTGATTTCAGATCAGCTCAGTGGTCTGTCTGCCCCTTGTCCCCCTCTACCTTCACAGAGCCATGTGGCCTTGGGCATGTCCTTAAACATCTCCTTAATCCCTCAGAGCCTCCATCTCTCCTCTGCATCAGAAAGCCTGCATTCCCAAGCATCCCCTTGGGGCCACTGTAATACCACTGTTGGACCCAAGGGAGGCAAGGAGGAGAAGCTCAAATCCTGCTCTAGGTGAAATCAATGAGAAGTCCTTGGAGCAGGACGGACTTGGGTTGACTCCTGAAACTGCCCCTGACTTGCTGCATGCATTCATTCAGCAACATTTCTGGAGCGCTAGCTATGTGCTGGGCAAAGCTGCAGGTGAGGGAAACACAAAGTCCAGTAAAGCATGGCCTCCCTTACAAAAGCCCTCCTTCATGGGGGAGGCAGTGATTACGGCGAAGGAAGGTGGACAGGGCAGGGGCATCTAGGCCAGCCTGGCGCGGGGAACAGTGTTTCTAGGGCCTCTCCAGATCTCTAGACGTGCAGCGATCTGGTTGGAGGGGGCTGTCGAAGCTGTGTACAGCTAGCTCTGTGCAGACGATGAAGAAATGTCAGCTCTCCCCATCAAAGAAATGGGGAAATTTCTCAGGGAGATTGTTTAGGAGGCTTCCAAGCCACGCACGTCTTGGCAAAGTGACTCTGGCCTCTGTGACTCGGTTTCCTCATCTGTAAAGTAAGGGGGAGGAGACCCGCCTCCCAGCATGTTTGTGAGGTCTCAGGGAGGCCCAGGGCAGGAATGCACACCTCTGCCTGATACACAGTGCGCTGTCTGTCAACGGGAATCCTCCACGGTAGATTAACAGCCTTATTATTTGGAGGGAAGTTAGGCCAGGGCGGCTGCAAGACCGCGGAAGAGTCCCTCACGCTGCAAGGTCTCATCCTCCCCCCACCCCTGCCCCAGGTATACCCTCTTCAGCTCAAGTTTCCCAGCTCCAGCTGCCCAGAACATTCCACAAACCTGTCCCAAGCAGCCCTCCCCACCCCAGTCCCCTTCCAATCAAGGCTCATTTCTACATACATATAACAGAGAAATAAATGGGGTGAAACATTGAAACTATTTTGTTTGTCATTTGTTATAGACATTTAAAACTGCTAGCTGATGTTCAAGAAAGCCCCTTCCATAAATACATTTCGACCTAGGTTAGGTTGCAACTTGCAGTACAGCCATGAAAGGAGAACCGTAATTTTCAGCACTGCATTGAAGACAGTGTGGCTTACACACCAGTTGACAAAGGTCACAGCAGTTGTGAGCTCCTTACAAAAACCTCGCTCCTGCTTAGACACTTGGTAACATCTGGATAACTTTCCTACGCACGCACACCAATATTTAACGGCTCCAGAAGAATTTTCTCTGTGGGGGCCTTCGCTGTCCTCCACCCAGCATACCACCCAAAAGCTATCTGGGGGTGGGGAGTGTCGAGAGGGATCATTTCAGAAATGAGCCGCCGCTACCACTGGTGCTGCTGTCACATAGAAACTAACCTCCATGATTCAGGGCTATGTCAGGGGCCTTTCTGCCGGCGAATCTCAAATCACCTTTCTAGGCCCCAGTCTGTTACCACTTCCTCTTTGTAGATTCCCCGCCGTGCCCTCCTCCAAACTCCCCTTCTTCTTCTGTGAAAGTCGCTCAGTTGTGTCTGACTCTTTGCGACCCCATGGACTATACAGTCCATGGAATTCTCCAGTCCAGAATACTGGAGTGGGTAGCCTTTCCCTTCTCCAGGGGAACTTTCCAACCCAGGTCTCCCGCATTGCAGTCGGATTCTTTACCAGCTGAGCCACAAGGGAAGCCCCTGAACTACCCTAATGGCTCCTAATAACTCGATTGCTTTTCACAAAGTATTGCCAAGTGTGGATGCATGGCAGCCTCCACCATTAGACAGTATCTTCATCACAGACAGAAAAAACATCTCTACAAACTCTGGTCCCCACATCTGGCACTCAAAAAATACCTGTTAAACAACCAACTCAGTAAATAACTGAATTAAATGAATCTTGTTAAGTAACTAAATGTCTCAGTCTGTAGAGCAACCACACTGGCCTAGAGAGAATGTTTTTCCCACCAAATTAAGTGTTTTCTTCCTCCAGATGTGTTCGTGCTAAACTAAAGAATCATTTACAAGCCCCAAAAGCAAGAATATATTTTCCCTCCTTGGACAAGAAGGGAAGAATCATGGCTGAATTAATTGTGAGGTTGCCAGTTAAAGTTTTCTGAGGTTGATAAAGATGGATAAGGTTATTCAGGGCTTCCCAGGTGGTGTTAGTGGTAAAGAACCCGCCTGCCAAAACAGGAGACGTAAGAGATGCAGGTTCATTCCCTGGGTCGGGAAGATCCTCTGGAAAAGAGTATAGCAACCCACTCCAGGATTCTTGCCTGGAGAAGCCTATTGACAGAGCAGCCTGGCCGGCTACGCATCCACAGAGTCACATAGAGTCGGACACGACTGAAGCGACAGCACCATGCTTGTCAGGGAAATGGCTTATCCCATGAAACAGTGAGAATGTACCTTACAGAGCACAAAAGTGGCTTCGTGTAATCTTATCCGAGGGGCTGAGTCCTGGGTAGCTCATTAGGTAAACCCTGGCCCTGGCTCTCCACTCAGGCAAGGTCTCTCCAAGGCAGCCCCTGATCCCTGGCACAGAGCTGATGCTGAGCAAACAAGGAGGCCATTCCAGGAGCAGTCAGTTTTTGCGAGTTTAAGGAAGAGGGGCCTAAACTCCCCAGCAGACGTGGCTTAAAGGGTCTGAGGGGCCGAGGACTACCCTTCTCCCTTCCTTGATCCCTCCAGCCCCCATGCTGGGCAGACAGCCAGCCTACACCATTTTTTCATCACTCATCTGTATTTTAAAAGGTTTTTGTCAACCACACGGTATAGACTCAGCAGTAATTTGTTCATTTTCCAATTTTATGCATTCAAGTCAACCATAACTGTCAAATTTTCCGGCCTCACCTACTCAAAAGTTCCAGCAACATCCTATTATCAACAATAACAACTAACATTTATTGAGCACTTCTGCTGCCGTAAGCTCTTTACCTATATCACCTTACTCAATCCTCACAATATTCCTTCATGGTACATATGATTCATATGCCCACTTTACAGACAAGGAAAATTGAGGCAAAGAGGCAAAGAGGTCAACTCATTTGCCCAAGGTCACTCAGCTGAACAGGTTGAAATCTGTTCCCAGGTCTTGGCTATACTGGCCTCACTGAACCAAAGGCACCTGAAGCTTCAGGCAGCCAGTGCAGCCCAACCATAGGATGAACACACTTTCTAAAAGATTCCAAGGCATTAGAAGCTGCGCCTGTTACTTGCCTTTGGGCTTCCCCGAAGGCTCAGAGGATAAAGAATCGTCTGCCACGCAGGAGACACAGGAGACGTGGGAGATGCAAGTTCAGTCCTTGGGTAGGGAAGATCCCCTGGAGGAGGAAGTGGCAACCTGCTCCACCTGGCCGAGAGACCAGGCCTCTGTTTAACCAACTGGGCTGGGGGGTCGCGAGGCAGGAAGTACTGGTCTCACGAGAGAGCCCCCTTTGGGGTCTCACTGCTCCATTGGCAGGGGCAGCCACCTCTCTGTTGCCCCCCGCCCCTCTGGTTACCCACCAGGGACGTGGAATCCTACCTGGTCCCTGGCTGAGCCACTCACTAGACAGAGCTTGGGGTGACCAGGGTGGGGCACAGGGAGCAGCAGATGCCTCTGATGAGGAGGAAATAGAAAATCTCTAAGACATTCACGGCCCAAGAGTACAGAGCAGGGCGGGGTGCATGGACTTCCCTCCCGGGGCTCCTCCCAGCCCCACGGGGAAAGGGCTCTGGGATGATCTCATGGAAGGGAGTCCTCTCCAATTTGGTCCCCTCAGGAGGTAATGTGTGGGCCCCAAGAGCACATGAGAATCTATCCCAGGGCCATGTCCTCATGGGAGAGTCAGCTCCCAAATAGCCACAGGCCTAGTCAGAGGCCAAGGCTGGGGCGTGGGCACCCCTGCCGCTAGCTCTGCCCTCCCCCCTTCTCATCAGCTCTGGCTCCTGGAAAACAAATGTGTCCCAGAGCTGAATCTCTTTGGCAGGTCAGTCACTGGCCTGGAGGCGAGGGGTTGAGCAGGATGACTTAATGAGGTTCCTCATATTCTAGAACTCTGGACCTTCATCTCAGGAGGCCATGCCACACTGGGGACAGACTTGTGGTACAAAATACACAGCCTAGAAATAAATTCTCAAATACATGGCCAATTGATTTTTGACAAGGCTGCCAAGACCATTCAATGGAGGAAGGGCAATCTTTCCAACAAATGATACCAGGAAAAGTGGATATCTGCATGCGAAAGAATAAAGATTGATCCTTATCTCACACCATCTACAAAAATTAACTCAACATGGCTCAAGACCTAAACTTGAGAACTAAAACTATAAAGCTCTTAGAAGACATAAGGGAAATCTTCCTGGCACTGGAGTTAGTGATAATTTCTTGGGTATGACAACGAAAGCACAAGCAACCAAGGAAAAAATTGATAAATTGGATTTTTTCAAAATTAAAAAATTATGTGCATCAAAAGGACACTATCTGAAAAATAAGAAGACAGCAATAGAGAAAATATTTGCAAATCATATATCTGACAAGGGATTATCATATATATACATAGGGTTCCCTGGCGGCTCAGATGGTAAAGAATCCACCTGTAAACTAGGAGACCAGAGTTCGATCACCGGGTCGGAAAGATCCCCTGGAGAAGAGAATGGCAACCCGGTCCAGTATTCTTGCCTGGGAAATCCTATGAACGTAAGAGCCTGGAGGACTACAGTCCATGGGGTTGCAAAGAGTTGGACATGACTGAGCAACCAACACACACATAAATATACAGCTATAGATACATCCAGAATATATATAAAACTCCTACAACTCAACAACAAAAGCCAAAAATGCAATTCAAAAATGGGCAAATAAATAGACATTTCTCCAAAGAAGAAAGACAGATGGTCAATAACATATGCAAATGGTCAAACCCAGAAGGACAAATATTGTGTAATTCAACATCTGTGAGGTGCCTGGGATAGGAAAATTCAGAGATGGAAAGTAGAATAGAGGTTTCCAGGGACTGGGAGGGAGATGGGGAGTTATTGTTTAATGGGCCGGCCCACTTGGGATGATGAAAAGTTCTGGAAATAGTGGTGATGGTCACACAACACTACAAATGTACTTGATGCCGGTGAACTGTTCACTTTAAATCCTCAAAATTGTAAATTTTAAGTTACGTATATTTTACCATGGGCTTGCCAGGTGGCACTAGTGGTAAAGAACCCTCCTGCCAATACAGGAGATGCAAGAGACGGGGGTTCAATCCCTGGGTGGGGAAGATCCCCTGGAGGAGGGCATGGCAACCCACTCCAGTATTCTTGCCTGGAGAATCCTATGGACAGAGGAGTCAGGCGGGCTACGGTCCATAGGGTTACAAAGATTCAGACATGACTTAGCACAGCACATATTTTACCACAATAAAAATTACCCCTGATTAAAATAAAGATTTGAATGTTGAAAGAGGCCAAACCAAGTCTGGGGTCGCAGCCTCTCACTGCACTGCTCAGAGGCTTCCAGGGGGCTTCCCAAAGCCTGAACCCCTCATCAGAAAGTGAATGGCCCCCTCTGCTTTGCCCCCGCCGTTGTTCAGGCTGATTCTTGCCTGTAACCATCATGCCCCACACAAGTTACACACCTGCTCTTTCCCAAGCATCGCATGTACTTTCCTGACCCAAGTTCTCTCTGCTGACTCTAGAGTGCTGTTTCCAGCTCTTTCAGCTGGTGAACTCCTATTCAACCTCCAAGGCTCACTTCAAATGCCCCACCCACTAAGTCCCAGTCCATTTGCACTTTTCCCGAGAACCGCCAAGTTTACACATTTAGCTCCCCGTGGGCAGGAATTAACTCATTCAGTGCCCAGTGTCCCACCCCCAACAACACAGGGGCAGGCCCCGGCAGCAGGGTGTGTTGGATGGGGAGGAGGAGCCTTCGGCAGCACACCACTCACAGCTTTGTCTGTGCCTGATTCCCCCTCTAAAGAGGGAGGGGGGAGACCTTCCGCCAGAGTCTCCTCCACCTCTCTGTCTGCCGCCCTCCTCCTCGTCTGCCGCCCTCCTCCGTGCCTGGCTCACTGCATCGTGGCCACCACCCGCGAAGGCTGACTCCACCCCTGGCTCAGGTCTAAATACTTCTTCTCATTTGGGCTGTAAGCTCAGGATGGCATATAGGCTCGAGCAGAAGGGTGCATCCCCTGGGGGTGGAATCTCAGTACCTCGGGGTGGGGTGGGGCTGAGTGGAGGTGGGGGGTACCCAGGAAGGAGCGTCAGCACCCTTCGGGCAGCCCTGCTGGGCAGACGCAGGAAGAACCAGGGGTCCCGAAGTCACTGCAGGAATGGGGGGAGCCCTGAGGAGAGGAGGGTGTGTATGGGTGGGTGAGGGAGCGGGAGACTGCCCCCATGACTACAGCCCACCTGGGGGATGAGGCACCCAGACCGTAGGGAACCAGCTGGGGGGAAGGTGCTCCTCTAACTGCAAGAGCCTGAGACGACCCCAGGCCTGTGCAAAGCAGAAGGTCTCAACTCAAGGTCTCCCTGCTACCACGCTACAGAAGGGTCCCCGCAGGAAATATCTTTCATCAGGGTAGGAGAGAACTAGCAGTCGGGTTCTCATCCATGCCTGCCTCCTTCAAAAAAAGGAGGAAGGAAGAGAGGACGGAAAGGTTCCCTCCCTCCTCCCTGTCTCCCTCCCTCCTCTCTCTCCCCCTCCCTCCCTCTCTCCCTCCCTCTCTTCCTCCTTTCCTTCCCAAAATTCGCTGAGCACCTGCGTGTACAGCAAGCCCTGCTGCAGGCTCTGGGAAAGTAGTTAGAAACAAAAACCGTTTTGTAAGACCAAAGCCTCATGCAGTCTCTCAACCTCCCCAGGAGGCAGGTATTTCCCCATGTTTGCTCCAGCACATGGTCCTCAGCTCCACCCTGCCCTGATCAGAGGTTCTAGCAGGATCCTGGGGCCTCTGGGACTTAAGATGCAATCCCTCACATCAGTTAAGAGGCACCCATGCCACACCTGACCCTGTGTTCTCAGACTGCGCAGCAGGACACTTGAACAGGGAAGATGCTAGACCCAAGGACACAGGGTCAGGTCTGGACTCGGACATGCCGGGCTCCAACCCCATCCTTGACCTCCTCTCCACCCTCCACACCCCCTGCCACTGCACCTCCAGACGGGAGGATGGGAGGAGCTCTTTGGGGGCCATGTTTGTAAACTCAAATCTTTCCATCCCTTGTCATCTGAGATAGGAAGAGCTGTGTTTGTGTCCAACTCTGTTGTGTCCAACTCTTTGTGACCCCATGGACTGCAGCCTGTCAGGCTCCTCTGTCCATGGGGATTCTCCAGGAAAGAATACTGGAGTGGGTTGCCATGCCCTCCTCCAGGGGATCTTCCCAACCCAGGGATTGAACCCAGGGCTCCTGCATGGCAGGCGGATTCTTTACCATCTGAACCACCAGGGAACCCTGAGCTAGGATGATAATGACCTCAAATCCAATTAGGATCATCCCACAAAAGGATGCCTTCTGGGTTCTTGGAGCCCTTGGCCATCAAGAACTTGCTTTCTCGCCTCCAAGCTGTCCCACCTTAGATAAGTTACTCATCTTCTAGGAGTCTGCTTTCATCTGTGAAATAGGGTCTCCCTCACAGGACTGGACTGGGATTCAGTGAAATCACACAGAAGAAGCACACCAGCACCGACAGGTGTGCTCGGGGACCATGAGCTGTCTCACTGTGTCATCAGTGCATTACCTCCTTCTGATTCACACCCACCAGCCTCACTACCTCATGGTCCATGTCTTGCACATGGGAAAACTGAGGCAGGGAGCCAAGCTAGGCCTGCCAGACTCTCCCCCTTTTGCAGGCTGGACCAAAGAGCCTCTTGGTATAATGCCTTGGGCAGAGTGGTGGGGCCCAGAGTCCTCTTCAGGATCATGGGGGACCCACCCATCTTTCTTGATGCCTCAAACCCAGGCCTGGAATAGCACAGAACAACCCCAGGGCCTGAGAAATCAACTAGTACCAGGCAGGGGTTTTCAGATGGGAGACCAAGGCCCTGAAAGGATATCTGTGCAATAGAACTGGGGGCATCCTTTTCTTCTCTGCCCTTCTGTGAGCTCCCTTCTTGCAGGGCGTCTGGGAACTGTTCTAGAACAGTGCTGGGGTGTGAGCCAGACATAAACCCATGTGGCTGAGTGGTGGGGCTGCAGACAGGGCCAGGGAGACTCCTGGATATCAGTGCTCAGTTGCTCAGTCGTGTCCGACTCTTTTGACCCCATGACTGTAGCCCACCAGGCTCCTCTGTCCATGGGATTCCCCAGGCAGGAATACTGGAGTGAGTTGCCATTTCCTTCTCCAGGGCATCTTCCTGACCCAGGGGGCGAACCCAGATCTCCTGCATTGAGGGCAAATTCTTCACTGTCTGGAGCACCACGGAAGCCCCTGGATATCAGAGAGGCCCACAAACCCAGGAAGGCCTCAACGTTTCCTTTCCCACCTGAAACCTGATCAGAACACACCCCTGCCCCCAACTGCCACCACCATTCAAAATACCTTAGTCATCTGCAAGATGACATGAGAAGGCAGTGGCCCTTAGTCCTTAGTGGAGACTGTGACCACCTTGCAGGATAACCCTGCAGGCATATCACCTCTCTGCAGCCTCACATTTCCTTCCACAGAGGCAGGACTAGCCCACACAGCCCTCGTTTTGCAAATGAAGAAATAAACTAGAGAGATAAGCAGACCGTTTCAAAAACACAGGCAATTTCCAGGGAAGAGCCAACATATGAACCCAGATCTCTTGATCTCCAGAGAAGCCACAGAGGGGGGGAAAGGAGAAAGCAGAGAAGAAGCTACGGGCTTTTCAGCCTCCAGAGAAGATCCAGGTGGTCTGTGGCAATTCTGAGCCCTCCCCTTCCTGGGTAAAGCTCCACCCACCTGAGTGTGGGGTGAGTTTTGCTGCCCTTCTCCACCCAGCCAGAGTTGGGGCTTCTCCTCTCCAGCACCAACCCATTAACTGCAGTGAACCAAGCTACTAGTGTCTCCCCATCCGGACCTGAAAGGCAGAGGCTTCACGTAATCCTCCAGGAGGCCTGGCACAGGGACAGGCAAAGTTTGGTGAGGAACTGGAGCTAGGCATTCCGGTCCCCTTCTGTGTGAAAACTGGGCATTTGGGCCAGGAGGTGTCTGGCGTCTCTTCCAACACGGGGCGGGACACCCATCCCGACACCAGGACCCATCACGTTGGAGGGTTGAGTTCCAAGGTTCTGGACTCAACCGAGGTCCCCCACCTGGCAGAGGGTCAGCCTCAGAGGAGGAAGTAGGTTATGTGGCCTCAGCTAATGCCCTTGGGCTCTCACTGCCTGGTTTCCACACACTTAGGAAACAAAACCCGGGTTAGGGAGTCCGGCAGAGAGCAGGAGTCCCTGCCCCGCTGGGTCACTTTGGGAATGAGTTCCTGCGATCCCATCAGGTGCTCTTCTGTTGCCCTGGCAACCCCAGGAGCTCCTGGTGGAGCCCATCTAATTTCTGAAGGAGAGGGGAAGGGCAAGCACCTACCGTGTATGGGACACAGAGTGTGCGGCTAACTGGATGGATTACAGTGACAGGAGACGGTGGGCTGGGCGAGGGGGCAGAGGTAGCCCCCAACTCCTTCTTCCTTCTCCACCCTCTGCAGTCCTTCCTTCCTTCCCACTGACTCGCCTGTAGGGTTCCATTCCTCTTTAGGCCTCAGTTTGTTGTTGTTTAGCGGCTAAGTCGTGTCCGACTCTTTTGCAACCCTGTGGACTGTAGCCTGCCTCTGTCCATGGGATTTTCCCAGGCAAGAATACTGGAGGGGGTTGCCATTTCCTTCTCCAGGGGTGACCCGTGTCTCCTGCATCAGCAGGTGGGTTCTTTACCACTGAGCCACCAGAGAAGCCAAGAAAGATCTGCAACGTGCATAAAGATAGTGCTGAGATTGGTTTCTCTCCCTCAGGACTGAGGAAACGCTCAAGAGCTGGAGGTTGGAGGAGGCCCCATTGCCGTGTGGGTGGGCTGGGGCTCGCTCCACCCCCAAGGGCCCCAGGGAGACTCTGCCTCCCCGGGGAGCCACGACCAGCAACAGGGAAGGCCACAGGCCATGAAGCACAGGCTCTTTGTCACCGCCTCCTGGCCCGAGACTCTGGTAGTTGCACTGACCACAAGCATGGTCCCTTCCCTGGGGGGGGCACGGAATCCCATGCAGGTGCTCATTCTCACCTGCACGCCGCTGTCTATACCGCTGTCTATACTGGGTGCATCGTTGCAAGTGCTGCGGGGCACGCAAGGCTTCCATATTGGCGTGCACACGAATTGGTATACACACATGGTCCCTGGAATCACCCTGGGAGAGCAGGTCCAGGATAGATGAGTGTGAGCCGGGAACACAGCCCACGGTCACGCGAGACTCGCGCTCACACCCACTCCCAGGCCTCCGTCCGCACCGGTAAAGGTACTGGGATGTGCTTACAGCTTCCTCCCGGACAAAAGAAAAGTGAGGAGAGTGAGGAGGGCAGGGAAACAGGGTGGGGCGGGAGAGGGGGAGAGTCCAAATTGGTACCAGCACAGTAACCCCTAGAGGGCCTTTGGAAATTGTCCAAACTCCCGGATTTCGTAGAAATAAATCTGGATCCTGAAGGAGAAGGGGACCCAAGGCCGTGCAGGGAGTAAAGAACACCGCGGTGGAGACCCACCGCCATCTCAACCTGGACTGTGCGCCCTGCCCTGCACATGTGCCCAGCTGGACCTTAGCGCCCGCCCCAAACCTTCCACAGCCTCTCCATCTCCTCTGCCACAGCCCTGCCCTCGGACAGCCTGGACAACTTGCTGCTCTGCCCCGACCCGGGACCCCGGCAGTTCATCTTCGAGGTGCTTGGGGCTGATGCCCAGGTTCCCCAACTCCTAGTTTGGAAGGAAATCCGCTCCAGGACAATCCACTTTAAGAATCCGATGAAGTGCGCACCGACTCCCTCTCTGAAACGCACGGCTTCAATGCGCCCGCGCCCAGCAGCCCCAGTGCGGTGGTTCCCAGTGCACAACCAACCGAGGTGTGATTGTGGGGAAAACCGGGTAGTTGGCAGGTGGTGGCGCCTCTGTCAGCGATCCTCCTGCGGGAGGGTTATGGTATCTCCCCGTAACCCTCCTCTCATGCACCGTGGTGACCCTGCTAGCTGCCCCTGGAGCCAGATTCCAAAACCGCCCGCTGCCCAGTCCCCAGCCTTTCACAGCTCCGAGCCTCCTCTTTGCACATCTCTTTTCCTCTCCCGCCAAGCCTCAACTCCCCTTCCACGACTCCCTCTCTTCCTTGGCGCTGCTGGTGGGGGGTGGGGTGGGGCAGAGAAGAGAGTCTTTGCTAAGGCAGCAGAATGTTCCAAGAAGGTGGCAGAATGTTCCAGGGAGGCGCAGGGTGCATGGCCTTTGGTGCGTCTGGGATCTCGCGACCCCTCCATGGACACACTGGAGGCTTCGGTCACACCACTGAGTCAGCTTTCCTGCAGAGCACGCCGTCCAGGCAGCACGGAGTCAGCTGCCCGCGGCCACCCTGGGGAATGGAGGTGGGGGTGTCACCACACATCTGCAGGTGAGAGAAGAGGGCACAGGCTGCACCTCTGGAGGGGAGGCCCCTGGGGAACCACCAGGAACTCGGATCTCTGAGAAGCACCAGCTTATGGCTGGAAGGCTTGTGGGCCAGACAGAAGTGTTTCTCTAAAAAGGCCCTGTTTTGAAGGAAAGCCCTCTTGTCCTAACTGAGCCGAGGACGCTAAAGCTGCCTCCAGCCAGGCATTCTCCCAGATCCACCCTACCAACTCCCCTTTCCCGGCCACGAAAGGCGCACCCGCTGTAGCTCGGCTTCGCAGCGCTCCGCCCCAAGCCCTCGGAGCCGCTGGGGATCCCAGCAGTTTTCCTATCCTTTCTCTGCCCACCGCTTCGGGCACCCTCGACCAGAGGTGAACGAAAAAGTCCCAACCCCAGACAAATGCCCGGGACCACTCCCTCCCTCCCTCAAGCCCCCGTAGACGCGAAGGCCGTTATATTTCCATTTTATATTTCAATTTGTCACCGAAACAAAGCCGCACGCAGATTAGCGGGAAGAGAGAAAAGGGCTGAGGCCAAGGGAATAAGGTATGACCACGGGGAAACGTGCGCGCAGCTGCTTTCTGAAACGAAAGTTCTCACGGAGAATGGCGAAATTTTACGTTTGGTCCTTTTAACTTGTTTTCCTGTCGTGGCCCCTCTCTGCAGCACACAAAACTCGGGGCTTCAGCGGCTTCAGGAGAGCCTCGCACGGCAAGAGGCAGCCGGCCGTTCCCTTGCAAGAGCAAGGACCGCGCAAATGCCTGACATGCAAGGTTATATTCTCTCAAGAAACGCCACTATCGGGAGCGGGGCAGGTTCTCTGGCTCCCCCGAAATCTCTTCTGAAATTTCCTTGAAACAACTGAAAAAAAAATCCTTCACCCTAGTTTTCATTTAGGGATACGCTATGTAAATGGTCTTTATTTCCATCCACATGGTATTTATACTGTGTGCACCTAATTAACAATTCTTCCAACGTTTCACTTAACCGGTTGCTTTGCTGTATATAAATTATAATAAAGACACATCGACTGATTTAAAATAATAGGAGACCTTTAATCCGGGCCTCCTGTTTTTCTATTTAAGATGGTATGTGTTTGGGCTGGACTGTTCGAGCAGACTGACGGCTATAGGAATTAACAAAGTAAAAAATTAAAAGCATCTTTCTTCCTCTCCCCCCCCACCCCACAATTGACCCGGGGATCCTGGACGTCACAGCTCCTACGCTTGAGTTTTCCCTTCACCATCCCACAATCATCCTCAGGTTCTTAAGGCTAATGCGCGCCCCTCAGTTTCTCCCTGTCTTTTGGGGGATCCCTCGTACACAAAGCACACCCCGGTTCTTTGGCTTAATTTGACTATGACCCACGTGGAGTTTACACATTTCATGTTGTGTGGATTCTGTCAGTAGGGAGGGAATAAATATCTCTAGCATTCAGTCACTGCGTCTAATTCGACAAATCAAGACCATCCCCTCGGTGGCGCCCCAGGGGTCTCCGGCCCGGCCCTGGTCTCCCAAGACCTCTGTGCTGAGAGCGCTGCTTTCGCAGGCGCCGGGATGGGAAGGTAGCAATCGGCTAGCAACGAAAACCTGCGTGCACCAAATCGAAAGCGAAAGAGAAGGAGGTAGCAAGGCTGCTTTCGGAAGCCTCCCGGGGCGCATGGCCGAGGGCTGGGGTGCCGAGCGAGGCAGCGGTGGCGGCTTGGAGAGTTGGCCCCTGTTGCGAGTGAGATGCCAGGGTCCCAGCTCCTGCGGGGATGAGGCTCTTCGAGCAGCTGAAAAACATTAAATCTCCAACCTGGCGGGTCTCCTGGGGCTCAAGTGGCCAAGGATGGGCCAGGACATGCAGGGACTTTGGAAGGCCGAAGTGTGGCCCCAGGGAACCTGGTGGGGTCCGGGTTGCAGTAGGCAGGATACGGTGGGGCTCTTGCATAAAAACGCGAATGCATCTGCCTGAAGGGAACCGTGGAGTCACCTTGTTCGTGGCCCTTTCAATACTGACGGGGAAGAGGAGGCGCAGTTAGGGGTAGGGACTTCTGCAGCCTGGATAAGTGACTCCCCTACGAGTTCCACATCTCCGAGAAGCCCTACCACTGGAGACTGCAGGCAGCTTCCTGCTCCAGGCTCTCTGGCCATGGCCCCAGTGCAGCCCCCAGGCCCACACCTCTCCGGTCAAGAAGTGCTTGGATCCAAGAACTGGCTCCCAGAGGAGGGGACCTCAGACCCTCACTTTTGCTCCGAGCAGTTATGCAGATATAGGAACTGGCCTCTGGCCCCCGGACCAACAGAGCTGTAAAAGTAGTTGCCAGACTGAAGCTCCACTGGGTGGGGGGCCGAGCCACAGTCAGTCTAGCACCAAAGATGAGTCTGCCTCTGCCTTTCCCCAAGCTCCTGGGAACCTCTGAGGCTTGTCCCCTTCTACTCACTTTTCCCCTTTAGGGTACACACTCTCACGAATACAGGGAGAAAACCGTGTCAGGGTGATTCCAGGGTCCCTGTGTGCTGCCAGCTCCACAGGCCCTCTGCCCAACCGCCTCTGTGGGCATCAGAACCTCATCCCTTGGTGTCTCTGTTTCCTCCTCTTGGGCCGAATGTGCCTATTTTTTTTTTTCTACAAGAGCTAGAAATCTCCTCCTGGCCAGAGAGACAGCAGCTGCTGAGAGAAGGAAATGAATAAGCAGAGCTGTCCGTAGTCTGTGGCTATGCCCTGAGCGGTGCCTCCATCTTGGACAGCCGGGGAGTGGAGTCCTGTTGGTGTTTCCAAGCTGCCTTTTGTCACAGCCTGCAGCTTTGGGTTTTTACCAGCGCAGGGTCAGTGCCTGCCCTGTCCTCACAACTGGGTGCTTACAGGTTCCCAACGCAGCACAGAGGCTTATGGAAGGAACGTGGAGGGGGCAGGCTAGACTCTTGCTGTCTCTCTGGGCCAGGGAGGTGGGGGGGACATTTACTACCCAGTGAGGCCTGACCATCATCTCTCTGGGATGCAGGTGAGGAAAACGGGGCTTTAGAGAAGTTTCTCACTCGCAGGTCACAGTTTGGGGAGCCCCATGGCCACTGCCCATCAAGGGTGCATTATGGAGACTGGCAGCGGGGGCCCAGCAGGGCTCAGAGGCGGTGCTCAGAGGGGTCTCACACTTTCCCCTTTCCCTCCGAAGCCGAAAACATTTCCAAATGAGACGCTGGGAGCCGCGCAGGATCTCACCTTGCCTACTTTCTCAGACGCCTTGCTGGGGGATTTCTCTATAACGTGAAAAACCAGTGCAGAGGGAGAGAAAACTGTCCGTGGGATGTTCCGTCTGGGATATGCCCACACCTAATGTTCCCAAAGGATAGGGGCCAGGAGGGGCTTGGAGGAGGAGGAAGCCTGAGCCCCCGGGGGCGTGTGGACAGGGTGAGAGCCCCTCGCTGCCCGAGAGTGGAAGGAGCCCCTGTGAGGAGCTGCGGCTGTGATCCACGCCCCCTGAACTCATTCCAACAGGAAGGTGGAGAGGCAAGGTAGACGAAGTGGGGCAAGCCCCGGAGCTCTCAACCTGCTGTCTGTTCTCTGGGTTTGAGAGTGTGCAGCTCTGTGCGAGGCCACACGAGTGTACTAGGCGTGCGTATGAGCCGGCTGCTCCCAAAGAAGAGGTTGTGTGTGTGTGTGTGTGTGTGTGTGTGTTAGTCTGTGCAAAATCCAAGTGTAGACAAGAGTACGACCCTGTGAATGTTTGTGCGTGTCAACAACCACTTAGTGTACTCGTTCTGAGCCTGTGGGGAGCCAGTTCCAGGCTAAGTGTGAAAAAAAAAAAGCACCCGCAGAAGTTGTTTCCTAAGGTTATTCCGGTGGCCAAGGCCTCCACCACGTCTCACCTCTGCCCCCAGGGCCTGGTGTCTCTCCATCCCATCTGGATCAGTGCAGCCAAAACCACGGTCCTGTCAGAACCAGCTCATTTCCAGGGCCCTGTGTGAAGGCCGTGGCCCAAGGGGGAGCGGGTGTACCCAGCGATCCCAGCCCAGAGAGTCTCCCACCCGTCTCAGTTTCTCTCCCTGCCAGATTGGGGCTCACCAGTGCCGATCCTGTAGCAGAGAAGGTTCTGGCCGCAGGCCGCCCTTGAGAGGCCCTCTCCTCCTCTATGGTCGCGGCGCTCCGGGGCCTAGGCCTGCGTCCCGTGGCCGCGTTCAAGGGGGCTTGGAGGTCATTTAGGCCTCGAGTTCCCGTTGGGCCCAAATCAGGACCCAGAACCTTCCCTCTTGCCCAGCACCACAACGCCTGGAGCTCTGTGGCTTCCTGTTTCCCAGCCGCTCGGTCCTAAAGCGTGGTTCGGAGGTCGGCCGCCTCCCGGTGATCGCCCAAGGCGAAGCGCTTGCGAACACTGATTCGCCCGCCTCGCGAGCCACCCCGACTCGGGTCATCCGCGGGCTCGGGCGTCTTCGAACCCGCGCCCGGCTGGCGCCCCTGCGCCACCGCATCCCCGGCGCGCCCCGCCGGCCGCGCTTCAGGCTCCCGGCCAGGCTCCGCACCTGCGGTGCTCCCACCTGCAGCGCCGCCCGAGGAGCCTCCTAGCCGACCCAGGAGCCAGGCCTCGGAGGCCCCGGAACCCGGCGCCCAAGCGTTGCGCGGCGACTGTTTCCCGCCGCACTCCCGGAGCCGGTGCTGCGAAGCATCCGCTTCGAAGCCGGCCCGGCAGGCAGCGCAAAGCAAGTGATTTGCGGAAACGGCGAAAAGGAGGAGAAACGGACTCCGGGTTGAGTTTTAACAGCTAAAGCTGCGTGCCCTTGGCCGAGGGATCCCAAGGGGACTGGACGGATTCCCCCGGTCCCCTCGGAGCGGTGGATCCCCATTCTCCGACCCAAAGTCACAAACTGCTCGGCCCCGCGCGCCCTCCCCAGCCCGCCAACTCTCGCCTCCCGCAAGTTGATCGCGTTTCGAAGGTCCCGGAGCCCTGGGTCCAGGGGTCCCCAGCCCCGAGGGATTCGCACGTGCTCTCACCGTAGCAGGGGACCTGCAAGGCCGCGTTGTGGCCGCCGCCGCCTTCCTGTAGTTTGAGGCTGCCGTCCGGCGGCGTCTTGCAGGCGCCTCGTTGCAAGTAGAGATGGGGCTGCGGCGCGGGCGGCTGCGGCTGCGGGGGCGGGCGGCTGAGGCTGGAACTTGTTGAAGGAGCCCCGCGTCCCGGCGCCACTCTCCAGAGGTGCCGCCGGGTCCTGCTGCCCCGCGCCGTAGCGGGGCCGGCTCTTGGCGTCCCCGAATCCCTGCCCTTTGGCGGCGGCCGACAGAAAAGTTGTGCTGAACTTATCACCGCCGGGGTATGCCCTAAAAGGCGACGAGCCCTCCCGGCTCTGCGACACCGGGCTGTAGTAGGCGTCCATGGCAGCAGCCGGCGACTCGCAGTAAGAGACGCAAGTCTCAGCATTCATGCCTGGCTCGCGCGGGCGACGGGCGGGGGCGCGAGCGAGAGCGCGAGGACGCCACCGCGCGCCTCGGCCGGGAGTCTGGAGAGACCAGGAGGCGATGGCTGTGCACTCCGCGCCGGCCTGCTCGCTCCCCCTCCTCCCCTCCACGCCTCTCTCTCTGGCTCCTCACCCCTCCTTTCTCTCCCTTCTCCCTCCCCACAGCTGGCCCAGGGAAAGAACGGAGGACTGTAAAAAGAGTCAGATGTTTCGGAAAGTTGACCAGATCTCCCAAACCCTCTTAAGGTTTTTGAACCGGAAAAAGAGTGCCTTTTTTTTGACTCTTTCTTTTTCCCTTCCGTCTCCCTCTCCTCCTCTCTGCCTACTCCCCCTTCTCCCTCACCCTCACCCCTTCTCCTTTCCTTTCTCTTAAAGAGATGCTGCTAATTCGGTCGCCACTCGGGGGGTATTCTACGCGCAGCCGCCCGAAGGCCTTTTCAAGTCAAGGCGGGGCCGGGGAGGTGTCTGGACTCCCCGGGCTCCCGAGGCTAGGTGGGTCCAAGCTTTGGCCTATGGGAGGGGGACATGCAAAACTTTAGTGATGGATTTAAAAAAAAAAAACAAAACGAAAAACAATCCAAAAAATCTGACAGGGTTTGACATTTGGAGTCAGAGGGGCCGCTAGCTTCTGGGTGCAGGCAAGTCGTTGGGACACATCCCTGCGAATTTAGCGCGCAGCTGCGGTAAATGTAGCTCGCAACTTGCCTGTCGTCCCAACTGGTGCCTTTTGCTGTTTCCAACCCCTTTTCCCTATTGTCGGTTCCTTCTTGAAATTAACACACACACAGTCACACACATACAC
Organism: Okapia johnstoni; assembly: GCA_024291935.2. NCBI lineage: Eukaryota > Metazoa > Chordata > Mammalia > Artiodactyla > Giraffidae > Okapia > Okapia johnstoni. Next base: position 6,362,453 of record CM044325.1, on the reverse strand, counting down.
ACACGCTGCAGTCATCCTGCGCATGGTCACTTTCACGTCTTGTTAGCTGTTTTCCTCCCCTTAAGGGCACCGGGTAGGGGTGCGGAGGAATCCGTGTTCACTCAGACACTGGAAAACCACCAAGCTGCGCCAGTTTCCGAAGCTTTAGAGCCTGCGCCGCTCCTTCCCCTCCCAGGAAAGAACCCCGTGTGCCTCTGGAAGGTCTGCGCCCAGCCCAGGAGATTTTTTTGTCTGGGTTCAGGGCCCTCTGAGAGTGTGGAGTTGGGGTCCCGCGCCTCACCGCTACGCAGTCACCTGCTCACTGCTCAGGTGGGGTGAGACAGTCTTTAATTTATGGCCTCACAGTCCCCACTATAAAACGAATGACATGGATTTGACGGGCTGTGCGCGCCCCAGGGCCCTGGGACCGGCCACAGCAAGGGAACAGGACTTTGCTACAGTGAGCCGAGTCCCTTCCACACGGCTAATCACTGACTGCGCCTCACAACAACCGTGCTTAGTGGAAATCGGGGTTCCCAAATTTTCTGATGAGCAAACCGAGGCTCAGAGAGGTATGATCCCTTGACTGAGGTCACACAGCTGAGAAGCAGCAGCGCCTGCCTTGAAACCCACGCTGAGGCTGGTCCATCCGCAGATCTGGGATGGCACTGCTGACAGCGAAAAGGAAAACACGCAGAACGGAGGAAACGGATCTGACTGCAGAATAACTCGGGTTTGGAGGAGCCCAGTAAGAGCAGTCCTGGATAAACTGCAGAGAAAAGGATAGAGGACATATCTCAAGGGAGGCTGGGAGTGGGGTGAAAGGTGAAGGGGCAAAGTAAAATGAGAGAGGACCTGAGCGTCCTGAACCCAGGAATGTAGGTCAGAAGTCAATCTTCTGCACCTAAAAGGTCTCCCTAAGAAGAAATATCTGAGGAGGGGGGGCGTCATGCTTCTACCCCCAACCTTATCCTAGCTAATCCTCACCCCCTACCCCTCTCCCTTGGTATCTCTGCTCCTTGCTCTGCCGCCGACTGCGCTATCCCACATCTGGTTTCCATCGCGGCTTACCTTGAAGTGCTCGTTAATAAAGATATTCTGCAAACCGTGGCCACGGGTGCGCAGGCCTGAGCCCCTCCCCCACTGCCCATAGGGAACCCGCACCTCTCTGGCTCACAGGCCTAAGCCAAGTGAGGATCTCATGTATAATGAGTCCTTGTTGTGCCGGAAGCCATCCGCAGGTTGTCTCTTGGGGCTACCCCAACAATCTGAGGATGCTGGTTGTCTCCTCATACCCATTTTCCAGATGGGTAGACTGAAACTCAAAGAAACCAACTAATTTTCAAACCTCAGTTAGCCAAAAATGAGTGAGCCTGCCATCATCCCAAATTCTCCTGTTCAGCCCTAGTTTCTTTTAGTTCTTAGACTCTGCCAAGTTCTGGAATTCCCGTCCTGTCCTGTGCTTTTTGTCTTGCTAATAACTTGGTGTTCAGCAAAGAGTGTCTTCCTCCAGGAGTCTTCCCAACTTTCCCATTCGAGGCGCATCTCTGTCTTGGACTTCAGGGTTGTCTGGTCACCGGTTCGGTGTTCATCTCTACCTCACTAGTCCGAGGTTGCAAGAGGGCAGCTTCTGTGCTGCCTGGCGCCCCACAAATATTTACGGAATAAAATATTAGAGCCTGGGTTCCTTCCACTGCTCAGCGAGGCAGTTCCCAGCGTATTTGGTTTCCTCTAGCCAAGGACAACCGGCTGCTCGCCCTCCCCCTCTTCATGAATCAAGCGACAAAATTAAGAGTACATCGGCCTCTCCCTGGCCGCACAGGAACAGTGAGTTCTCTCAGAGTAGGGGCCAGGCCTGGCCTGTTCACTGCAGGGCTTGGCACATCCTAGGCGCTCATAAAATGTGCGTTGGGTGAATGAATGAAAACGCTGAGCGGCCCAGTCTGAGATCTTACAGGCGCAGTTTTGCCAAGGCTCCAAGCTGAGAAGTCTACTCCGGTCCCCTGCCCCCTGAAACTGGCTACTAGAACCCAGATGATGTCTGGGATCCTTCGACTTCTCTCCCCTCATTTTCCAATTCCAGGAGTAGACCCAAGGGGGAAACTAAGAGAAGTGAGATACACACGGGGTGGGCAATGGTCACAAGACAGGTAGAATGGCAATTACCATATCCTCTAGTAACTTCTGAGCTGCTCTGGCTGTCAAGGCAAAAAGACAAAACCAAAAAACAACCCTGCTGCGATCCAGAAAGCTTTCTTTGCATAGGTGGTGTAGTGGTTAGCATAGCTGCCTTCCAGAAAGCTTTCTTTGAATGCTTCCTCTTCCCACCTACCCACCCCACGATCTTATCACCAGTTTCATTACTGCCCCATTGTTTAACCTTTTCCTGGCCACCCCCCGGGGAGGAATTTCAACCCCCCAGCCCTCCAGGCACAGACTCTGGCGTCCTCAGTCCGAATCCCTCCCGGTGCACTGAGGTCTCGGTCCTTGGAAACAGCAGGGGGGCCTTCTACCTTCTTACTGGTACCTTAGAGGTGAACTCAGAAAAAGTGAGTGTGTGCCTGGGGGTGAGAATGTGCACCAGGGGTTTGCCTGTGACCGGTGAGAACATTCTGGGCATGTTGTTTTCCCCATGAAAACCTCCACAGACCCCCCCCCCAAGTCCCTTCAAACATGTCTTTTCTAGGAGAATGAGAAGCAAAAACGGTTATTTCTGCATGTATTAATTCATTTGCGGGTTGATCAGCCCATGCCTCCCTACCTCCCTCCATCTCCCTCTCCATCTCTCCCTCCGTCCATCTATCCATCCATCCCTCTGCCATAGCTGAAAGCCAAGGCTCTCCCACCCGGTTCCCCTGCGAAGGTGCAGGGCATCTTTCAAGCCAGAAGCGAGGTGGATGACCCTGAAGCCTGGTTCTGGTCTTTGCTCTCCCCTCGCGTTATTTCTCCCTCGGCTAAGGCTCCTCCGACTTGCTGTTTGTCTCTCCATCACTGATGTGTCTGGCAGTATCTCTACACTTCCGGTCACTTTAGTGTGCCAGGAATAGTGGGCGCAGCCAGTCCCTCCGCTTCGAGTCCTGATTCCCATCCCCAACCCTGGTAGACACACCCGTTGGCTGTCCCTTCTCTCTCCCCGTGGCACTGCCCCACTTCACCCTCTTGGAAGCAGCTTCCCCCTTCGATGGGCTCCTCACACAGTCTGGGAAGGGGGAGAGGTGACAAAGTCTTTGTCAAGGCCAAGTGCTCAGTGTCACCTCCTCTTGGAGGCCTTCCTTCACCACCCCTAGCATCTGCCTGGTTATTTCCTCAATCGCCTCTATTCTGACCTGACATTTTCTCCTACATTTATTAACCTACTTGTTTTATTGTCCATCTTCCTACAAGAATGTGAGCCCATAGCTACTCTCGCCCCAGGAAGAAATACAGGGCTTGGCACATAGCACCACTCAGCACTCGATAAATATCTGTTGAGCAAGTGACTAAATGAGTGAATGAACCAGTAAATTGAATGAACAGATGAACACCGGAGGAGAAATGTCGCAGTAACTGCCCAGTCCCTATGGCTCAGGGCGGGAGCTCTCGAGGCTGGGATGTAGGACTGCATTGGTTGGAAGGTCCCTGATGGAGAAGGGGGAGGCATGGTCTGGCAGATAGTCCTTTCTTTCAAAGGGGAGGATGGATTTGGAGCCACCCGCTTTGGTCTGAGCTCCCTCCACCCCATCCACCGCTGCACTGTCTCCACCTCCTACAGACAGTGGAGCTGGGGAGGGGGAGCGGACCTGCTTATCTGCTACTTGACTTCTCCTGACAGTGCCCCAAGTCTTGGCCCCCAGTGTGAGTAAAAGCGGGACCATAGGCACCTCACTGAGTCATGTACTACTTGGCTCGCACTTGCCACTTTGTAAATGCCAGGAGGCAACAAAGATTGCTCAAAAGGTTGGGGCTGCTGAATAGACATTTTGGACATCTGCAGAGGGGGTGGAAAGAGTCAGGATATGAAGGGGGAAGACCAGGGACCTTACAAATCTTGGGCAGAAATGCTTCTGCTCTGCCGACCTGGGCACACAGACTTCACATTCCCAGTAGGACATAAATTAGCAACTGTGTTTTGGACAGCTGTTAAAAGTCAGCTCTTGAGATCTTTGCAGTCCTCGAAATGGCCCTGTGGTGGTACTATTATCCTCATTTTACAATGATTTAAAAAAAAATCGAAGCACAGAGAAGTGAAGCGATTGCTTACAGTCACACAGCAAAGAGACGACTTCGGATTCGAACTCAGGTGACTTGATCTCAGAACAGACGCTCTTAATCACTGCGTGTTCTCTGAGATCTCTGCGGTGACGCGGGTGGAAAAGTTCCAGAATCCTGTCGGCCCACCTGGCGCTCAGAGAAACTCCCCCTTCGCCAGTGCCGCGGGCGTAGGGACGAGGGGTTGGGGGCGCTCGCCAGCCTCGGCCGCACGCGCGGACCCTGGTCCTGTGGCGGAGGACCAAGCTATCGCCCCGAGGTCCGCGCCAGCGTTCGCCACCGGCGTCCAGCCTTCCAGTGTCTGCCCCGATCTCCCAGGAATGCAGACACCTAGTCACCTTCCAGCATTCGGCTCCAGCCCCCGCGCAGCCCCCGGGGCGGCCGCGCCCCCTGTGGGATGGAGCCCGGGAGGGAGGCACTCCCCACCAACGTTCTTCTAAGACGCCAAGGCCACACGGGGCGGGCGGGCTCATCGCCGGCCGCGTCCGCACCTTAGTGCGCCAGGCTGCCCGGGGCAAGGAGCGAGGGTCTCTTAGGCGTTTGGAGCCGAGGGAGGACCTCACAGCGGGGCGGCACCAGGCTCCGAGAGCATCCGGTCGCCTGCTCTTCCTCCTCTCCCACGGCCTCCATCTCTCACCCGGACCAGAACCCCCAGTTTAGGTGCTTAGCGTTCGCGGAGGCTGGCCCCTGGTCGGCTCCCTGGTGGCTCACGCCAGGGGATTCAGCGCGGGGAGAGGCCCCAGAAGGACCTCCTCTTCCCCATTCTCCGCTTTCTAAGGCCGGGGAGCGAGGGGCCAAAAGGAGGTCTGCACTCAGGGACGTCTCTTCATTCGTATGGGAAAAACACGAACTCCCGAGATGCGGGTAAACGGGGCATTCTAGTGAGTTCTAGACGCTCGCACACTGTTCGGTCGGGTCAATGAAGTACAAAGCTGGAGTGATGAAGGTTTTTTAAATGACCAGCCCCGACGCCCCCGCCCGCAGGAACGCATCCCTCCACGGCCCTTCCCCGGCCCCACGGTGCGTTTCTGGGACCTGCCTTCCCGATCTCCGGGCGCCCTGGTACTTTCAGCGCAGGACTGGGGTTCCTGTCTGAACGCGCGGTCCAGGCGCGCGACGGAGCCTGGCTCCCTGCTCCCCACTTATCCGCAAGGGCAGAGCAAAGAGCTCAGGGCAGGGAGAGAGAACTGAGAGGGCCACAGCTGGAGAAACTGAGGTCTGGCGACACCCCCTCCCCCGTCCGGAAAACCCGACTTGGCTGGAAAGCTCGTGAGGGGAGGCCTGGACATTGCCGGGGCGACCGCCTTAATCCTTGATCCGGAGAGGAAGTTGGAACCGGAAGTCCTCCTTGGGGGGGGGGGGCTTGCACCCCTTGCATATCGGTTACAGCCCAGGAGGACACAGATCATTCACCTCCGCAGATAATCCCCAAACGTCATTAGTCAAAACCCCAGCCAGGTGTTGGGACGGAAGCCCCGTGTCCCCTCTTTGTCTTCTCCCCTGTGCCTTCTCTCCTGGAAGCCAGGCCTCTAGGATTTCAAAAAGATCGGCGGTGGGAAAGGGGAGGCCAGAACACGGCAGCTAGCCTCTACAGGAGTCCTGAGGCGCCTCGTGGGCAGGAATGAGGTCTCATTTCCTCGGGGTGCTTGCTGGGTGGAGAGGATCTGCCCTTCCCTGCTCAGCCTTAGTTCTAAGGAAGTATATCGAAACTTTCTACCCATTTCCCCGTTGGAGAGATGGAGGCTTCAGTGATGGAGGGAAGGGAGTGTGGATGGCCAGAGGGACCAGAGGGCTTCCTCACACTGTGAGTCTGCATGTACCTGTTTCTGGGGAGCGGGTTTAAAACTTTCAACAGCCTCAAAGGGGGCCCCCAATCCCCCCAGAGGGGTAAACTTCACTGATGTAGGCAGAGCTGGTCCCTTGGGACAAAATGGGGCTCTTTCCAGAGTCCCCTTGGTCCCCTCAGACCTGGACTTTACCTGCTTCCTCCCTGGGAACACTTTTCCCTCTGTGACAGAGAGGCCTCCGTGCCCAGGCTGGGACTGCTGAGCTGACAGCCTACAGGGTCTCTTACTGTAAGGGGTGGTCTTCCCAATCTACCGCTCAGAAAACTGAGCTGGAGCCAGCGAGAGGGAGAGGTGAATGGGACAGGCTAGGCTTCTGATTCTCTCTCTCTGGGATCCTTGGGGTCAGCCCTGGGGGGCCCTTCCCCTCTGCCCTCCCTGCTCCGCTCCTCTCCTGCCCACCAATCCCTAGAGCCTGCTGGCATGTCACACCCCCTCCGTGCCCTGACCACACTCTGGCGCCATCTCTGGGAAGGGGCGGGGAGCATGGCCCCTGATTCCCTCTTCTCCTCTCCCACAACCCGAGAGTCCTTCTCCTCTAAGGTTTCGTTTGTCCCCTTGTCCCCTCCCTCAGCCCCAAGAATTCGTGGGCAGCCAGTGGCAGTCGTGTTGACTCTAATTCCTGCAGTACCCTCCGCCCCCGCCAGTGCTGGGCTCATGGATGGTGGGAGGGGCTACTGGATTCTCTTTAGGATAGAGCTGGGCTCAGGAGCGGGTCTCTGGCAGGCCTCTGGGGCTGGAATAAAAAAGGGGGGTGGTTCAGGGAGGAGGCAGCATTAGTGATTCCATTAGTGGTCAAGAGGCCAGCTGTAGATTCAAGTTTGAGTCCCATTTCTGCCACTTTTGGGCTGTGTAACATGGGCTATGTGACTTCGCTCATGGGCCTCAGTTTCCTCTCCTCTAAAGTCGGGGTGCTAATAGCACCTACTTCATAGAACCGCGGCCAAATTAAATGAGATCATGCTGCTTAAGGTGTTTCCTAGTATCAGCAATGCTAATCTCGTTCCGTATGGAACACTTTGCTCTTTTAAACTCCATAGCCCAGCCTTAAGGAACCAAAAATGACCAGCTGGAGTTCCTGCCCTTTAACGGTTGTTGACAACCGGTCATATTCATCTTTCAGACCTCACCTCCTCCCTGGTCAGGGTCTTCTAAAGCACCGGGAGTGAAAAGGCCAAAGGATTTCTCAGGCTCTGCGGTCCAGCCCTTCCTGATAGTTGGTGCAGGCAAGATGGAGGCTGCGCGTTGTGTTTTGGGGGAGGGGGGAGCTGCACCCCGGCTCGGCCCCACCTCAGCGCTTTCACCAGCAGCGCTTTCACCTCCCTTGCTTCTCTGTAAACTCGCGACGGTCCTGTGATGGAGGGTTTATGTTCCCGCCTTACAGGAAGGGAAATGGACGCCCCTTGCCCACAGCACACTTTGAGCAAGAGGTCAGAATGACCCTCGAATTCGGGGCTCCCGGCTCCCAGGCCTGGTATGTTTGTCCCAGTGTCCAGAGAGCTCAGGGCCCTCAGGGACAGGGCCCCGCGGTCTGGCGACAGCGTCTCCTGCCTGTCCCTCCTCCCCCCACCGCCTGCCTCCAGGCGGAGAGGTCTGGGCCCCAGCACCTGTCAAAGGAGGCAGCCGGAGCGCACCATCTGATCCGGGTAATCCGGAGGTTTGTGATTGGCAGGGAGGAGCGCAGGCCGGGTTTGGGGCGGGGCGGGGGGGTGGTGGTAGACGGGGTGGGGAGGAGGGGAGGCTGATGGAGAATGCGGTAGACAAGCACTTCTTGAGTAACCCTGGATGCCCAAGACGCAAGGAGAGACTGATAACCAAGGGCGCTTGACTCAGTGCGTGGCACATAGTAGGTGCTTAGTAAATGGTGATGGTTATTCTATTTCTATTGCCTCCTGATCTTACTAGCTGTCTGCCAACCTCCCTAAACCCCTCTATCTGAGGATGCCACGTCCTAACTTCCACCCTCTCTCTCCTACCCCACCAGGGGTCCTTCCCTCCCTGGGACCAGTGGCCGCACTCCCCGCTTGCCTGGAGGCCGGTCCAGAGCGCACAGCTGCGGCCAGGCCGTGGACACTTCTGGAGTCGACCTCTCCTCCCAGAGCCCAGGGGTGGGGGTGGGGGTGGGGAGAGCAGCCTTGACTGAGGATCGAAGGACAGAAACGCAGAGCAGCCCTAAGTCTTCAGGGACACTATGGCGAGTGCTGGCAGGTCGCCCCAGGCCGGAGCGAATGACTTGGAAAACCAAAAAAAGACAACTGATAAGATAAAAGAAACAACAAAATCTATAGTCCCCCCTCCAGGCTTGAGCCGCCACCAGGGGACAAAGGCAAGGCCCCAGGAGCCCGCCAGCGGACATCCTTAGGAGGTGGCGCTTTTGTTGCATTTATTCGGTGTCAGTTCAGTCTCGCACCTCTGCAGATCCGCCCAACATCCCTCCCGCCGTAGTCCTCACCCAGGGGCTGGGAGGGAGGCTGAAGGGGACAGGGCCGAACACTTCGGGAAGGGCAGCCCCGCCGGAGTTGGCGGTGGAACGAACTTTGACTGGAGAGCCGGGCGCCTGCGTTCTCAGGGCCTCCGCGCCTTGACGCGCTGGGGGCTTGGACACCCGGATTCTTGTCTCAGGCTCTTCTCCCCAGGTGCCTTGCCATTCTCAGGAGCGCGGAAACTCCTAGCTGCTTTCTCCAAACTGAATTCGTTTCCAAGTCGTAGTGGACTTTTTCAACGGGTAGTTGAGAACGGTCAGCTTCTGGAGGCAGGCATCTGGGCGCTAGTCCTCATCCCGGCTGGAGCAAGCTCGGGCGATTCACTCTCCTCCCCGTGCTTCAGTGTGCTTATCTGTGAAATGGCAGTGACTGCTCTCATATCCTGGACAAGCTGTGGGGAGCGGAGATCACGTGGGTAGGCGCTCCCTAAACTCCAGTTTTTAATCTTTTGGGGGACAGTTGCAGATCTTGGGGGATTTGGAGGAACACTCAGTTCTTGTGGCCACCCTGACCTCCTGTCCAGTTCAGATCACCCCTCGCCAGGATTCCAGGATTCCGGGATTCCAGAGTGCTTCACCCGGGACTATGTGACTCGCTCTTTGATGGCCCATGGAGTCCTTTCGTGGTGGGTCTTCTTTAAAAAAAAGGTCACTGGTCTTGCCCTCACCCTTGCCAAGCTAAGTGGACTCACTTTCAGTTTCTTGGGGATGAAGGTAGCGGGCAAAATGAGCATTGCCAAATAGCAATCGATGCATTTTTTTCTTTTCCCGTTTTAAGGTGAAATCCGCAGAACTTAAAATTAACCATTTAAAGGGCTTCCCTGGTAGCTCAGATGGTAAAAGAATATGCCTGCAATGCAAGAGACCCAAATTCGATCCCTGGGTTGGGAAGATCCCCTGGAGAAGAGAGTGGCTATGCTCTCTAGTATTCTTGCCTGGAGAATCCCATGGACAGAGGAGCCTGGCAGGTCCATGAGGTTGCACAGTCAGACACGACTGAGCGACCAACACACAACCATCTAAAAGTGAGCGATTCAGTGGCCTTTAGCACATTTGCAGTGTTGTACAACCACTGTCTCTGTCTAGTTCCAAAACATTTCCATCACCCCAAAAGGACCTATTTTTCTTTTTCAACACTTTCTCCAGAGCTGAGCTGTGTGCAGGCAGACAGTGAGAGGCCAGCACTTCATGCCCTTGCAACTTATCTTTTCAATGCCTTTAACAGGAGCTCTGTTTACAAATGACTTGCAAAGTTGAGCTCCGGAAACCAGGGAGCCCCGGAGATGGGAGTACGGTGTTTATTCAGAATCCATGGGGGAACTAGTGTGTGCCTGAGAGTGTGGGGTGGTCCCCGGGGATTATTGGACAGGGAGCTGGAGAAGCAGGTCCAGAGAGAGGGTGTTTAATGGCCCTGCCCATCTAAAAGCTATAGATACAATTCTCATCCTGCCGGAGTGAGGAATCTCTATTTCACACAAATGTTTTACATCACAGGCTTTCAATCTTTTTAGGAAAGCTACTTCTTTGGTCATCCGATGAAAGCTGAGGACCCTCTTCTTAGAAAGATGCAGCTAAATGCTGCCTTAGTTTCCAAGGGTTTGTAACAAATGACCACAAACTTGGTGGTTTGCAAGAACAGATATTTATTATTTCTCAGCTCTGGAGGCCAGAAGCCTGAAATCAAGGTGTCCCCGGGGCCAAGTTCATAGGAGGGACTTGCTTGCATTTCCCAGCTTCTGGTGGCTCCAGGCTTTCCCCAATGGCTTCGCTTCTCCCATCGCTCCCTTCATCCTCATGAACTTTCTGTCTTCTTCTCTCCCACTTCTTATAAAGTCATCATCAGAATTAGAGACTACCTGCTGGAGAGCCCAAGATCAGATCTTCCTGAGGTACTTTACTTAATTAAACTGTAAATATCCTCTCTGTAGGGCTTCCCAGGTGGTTCGGTGGTAAAGAGCCCGCCTGCCAATGCAAGAGACACAGACCTGGGTTCGATCCCTGGGTCGGAAAGATCCCCTGGAGGAGGAAATGACAACCTACTCCAGTATTCTTGTCTGGAGAATCCCATGGCAGGCTAAAGAGTTGGACATGACTGTGTGACTGAGGACACATCTTTTCTGTAAATAAGCTCAGTCTCACAGGTACTGTGGGCCACTATCTTTGGGGGTTACCGTTTAACCCCAGTACAGGTGCATACACTCAGTTTCATATTCAACTTCAGGGGCTCCCAGACTCCTGTCAAATCAGAAATCTCTGATTGAATGTCACAAGGGAATCCTTTAATGCCACCGTCAGAAAGGTTGGAGAGAATAGAAATCACCGTTCCCTTTAAGGAAGGACACTCCCACTTGCGGTTTAAAGGAGAAAATGAATCTGCCATTCTGCCCCCGTGATAGCATCTACCCTCTTGAGGAAGGACATTCCAGAACATTCTAGAGGCAGAAACCAGTTGCCTTTTTACAAAGAAGCCCTTGAAAAATGCAGTATCAGCCAGAATCTCAATTTGTGAAAATGGACCAACAGGAAATTTCGCCCTGTCAGACAAACTTCATAAAGGCCCTGTAGGGGCCTTACTGCTCCGAGAAGCCTTTTAAGAAAATTGCAACTTTTAGTCAGACCCTGAGGGAAGTCTCACAAAGGTCTTCACACCACTTGTGGCTCCTCTTTGTGGGGTGGTGAGGGAGGAGCAAGGTTTTTTTCCAGGGGAGGAAAGAGGTGAGGGATCAGGGCTGGGGAGAGGCTGCTCCCAAGGCCAGTGAACAGGATGGCTCCACAGATAGAAGTGACAGTTTCCTCAACTGAGTCCCTGGGTCGCCACCTGTGTCCTTCCTGCAGATTGGATTTATAGAGTGTCACATTTTAATAAAAAACACACACACCTTCCCATTTTGGTGCATTAAGAGATTTCTAACAAAACACTGTAATGTTGCTATAAATTTTTCTCCCAGCACCCTCACAAGTAATAACTCAGCTCTGGCATTTTGCATTTAATGTTTATTTTGATGGCTACATTCCAGTCAGAGTGGGGGCTCAGTGTGGGGAGGGAGAAAGCAAAAAAAAAAAAGAAAGCCATTAACTGTGTGTTTTTAATAAAAAAAAAATGGTCTCCACAAATTGGGGAGCCAACACTTGGAAAGGAAGGAGGGAAATCGTGACACCCTATGAGGAAGTGCCAGTGGCCTCAGCTCTAGGAAGTTGATGGGGTGAGGCTCTGGCCGGGTCCTGCCAAGGTGGGTCTCCAGAGGGTTTCTGGAATGTCTCCTTTGCCGGTGCCATGCATTCAGCCTGAGATGCCCTTTTCTCTTCCCTCAGAGTTTCTGAGGCTCAGAAGTCTCATCTTCTAGAATTTTCCCCACATCCTTTCTCCACTAGAGTTATGGGCCCCTCCCCTGAGCAGTATTCATTCTATTCACTTAACACTTGTAGTGGAATCTGCGGCTGGAATGCGCTCAGATGAAAGAGTATTGAATGAATGAATGAACAAATGAACTAAGTAGGTTGGAGAATTCTGTTTCATTCCATCTGAATTGCTTCCACGAAGGCAGCTATTTTGGAATGGTTAATGATTTTCTCCCTAGAAAATAATCTAAAAAGTTCAAAATCATGTGGAGATCAGATCACAACCCCTTTTCCTTTTCCTTCAAAAGTGCTATATTTTAGTCACCTTACCCCAGTGTCAGAAGGGAGGCTTCTAGTTTATTCTTTTGCCTCCAGGTAGAAACAAAAAAGAAGGAAACGGCACCCCACTCCAGTGCTCTTGCCTGGAAAATCCCATGGATGGAGGAGCCTGGTGGGCTGCAGTCCATGGGGTCGCTGAGAGTCAGACACGACAGAGCGACCTCACTTTCACTTTTCGCTTTCATGCACTGGAGAAGGAAATGGCCACCCACTCCAGTGTTCTTGCCTGGAGAATCCCAGGGACGGCGGAGCCTGGTGGGCTGCCGTCTATGGGGTCGCAAAGGGTCGGACATGACTGAAGTGACTTAGCAGCAGAAACAAAAGATGGGATGCTGGTCCAGACTGTCACAGGTGGGTGGGGACCGCTTCCTGGAGGCTGAGGCTAACGGTCCCATTGCCTGATAGCTGATTAGTGCTCATCCTCCCTGTTCCTTGGCTGTGGGGCCAATACCCTTCACCCAGCAGCCTCCCCTTCTAAGAACCTCACATTCTCCCAGCCTGTCTTCCTATTGGGCCACTGATCAAAGCCTGGATTCTGGGGTTGCCCTGTTCCCTAGGCAGGAATAATACTCAAATTGTCGGTGGGGATAATGAATGGAAAAAAATGCTTGTAAACTATGGAGTGCCTGGGACACAGAGGGTGGTACCTAACACGTGTATGTTTCGGTGACTGTGACTCACGTAAGTGGGTGGGTCAGACACCGGAGTCAGATGATTTGCACTTATTGGCGTAAGACCTCAGTTTTCTCATCTGTGAACTGGGGATAACTTCAGCAATTAGATCCTAGGAGGTGGGGGAAGGGGAGGATTGTTTGAGAAAGTTGTTCATGGGATGTGCTTGACTCACTGTTCAGGTTGGGAGAGGACCTGGCTCTAAATCTGTCACTCACTGACCTATGGGTACAGTCAGCTGGCTGGGCTGGAGCCCCCTCCCTTCCCCTACCTCCACCCCACAGCCCTCCCCAAAAGGGAGGGACAGCCGGTTCCAAGCTGCTTTACTTTGTCCTCTCTATGGAAGAAAACTGTTTTTTCATCAAGGGTTCAAATCCTGCCTCTTCCACTTATTTGCTGGTTGACCTCTGGTCAATTACTTAACCTCTCTGGGCCTCTTGTTTTCTTATCTGATAAGTGAGGATGATAATGCTGGCCTTGATGCATTGCTCTGAGGATTGAAGATGATGAGGAAGCCTGGTACACAGCACGCACCTGATAAATGTCCCCCTTTCCCTAAGGAGATGACAAGCAGATACTGTATGTGATGCTCCGGGTACCTGTCCTAGGACCTACACACAGACAGCGCCTACTAGCTGCTGTGGATGTATGGACTGGCAGGAAGCTGTGTTGCCTATAATGGGGAGCTCTCAGGAAGACCACCTCACTCATCCTGGCTCCATGAGGACCACATACATTCTTCCCTTTTACAAATGCTCAGCCTGGCCCATTGCATTTTAAAGCTGAAGTAAATAGTTCCAGGGCAAAGCCAGGGATCAGGGCTGCTCTTGGCTCTTTCCAAAGTATTTCTGAGCCTTTCAGCAGGATCCTAGCCCCTACCCTGCAACCCCTCTAACTTTAATGGGTGCTGATCACTTTACACCCCGTGAAACCCTTGGCAAATGGTCCTGATCTCTGATGTGCCGTTCAGGCTGGCAGGCAGACTCTGCCTGAGGAGATGAAAGCCTGATGGGGCGGGAGGGGGAGGTGGTGAAGGAGCTTCCAGGCCATCATGGCAGCTGGAGTAAGTTTTCCCCTAGCTGAGCCATCCTGCAGATATCTCTCCCTTCTCAAACAGGGCAGCCAGACCTGCTGCATCTGGGGCCTCACAGAGGCCCTTCCTGAGCAAGCTGTGTATTTGTCTTCCCTACAGAAGTAATAATCGACAGTACCATTTATTGAGCACCTATTACGGGTCAGACCCAATTCTCAACTTGTCCAGTGAATTCCCTCTTCTGGATCCCACCCCCCCAGTCAAAATTAGCCCCCTCTTCGGGGACTCACTGTCCCTCACCTGCTTTAATTCTTCAGAACACTTATCACTGGCTGTAATGATCTGGTTCATTTCCTTGTTTACTTTGTCTACTATACATCTCTCCTATTATGACAGGAACCTTGTCTGTTTGTTCATACACCATGGCCTGGAGAAGCGTTCAGCACAGAATAGGTGTTCAGAAAATATTTTATTTTTCATCTGAATGAATAGATCATCTTCAGAGTGATCTTATGGGAGGGGACTGTGATTATCCCCATGTTACAGATAGGAAACTGAGGCAGAGAAGGGGCTAGGAGTTTTGACAAAGGGCACACAGGAAGGGCAGAGCTGGGATTCTGACCCGGGAATGTTTCACTGACACCTGTGCTGTTCTACCCCACACGACCTAACCCTGCCCACCTGGCTTCCGATAGAGTGAGTGCTCTGTTGGAAATAGAAGGTCATGTCAGAAATGGAAACTTGTGGCTCCTGTGTCCGAATAAATATTTCCCGAATAATTATATTCATGATCCTACAATATTTTATTTTCTGTAGTTTTCACAGTAACCTGTCAAGTTGTTATCATTCTATACCATTTTATAATGAAGAAGTAAAAACTCAGAGAGGTTGTGCGCTTGCCTAAAGACACACAACGAGAAAGTGACAGAGTTGGCACTGGAGTCTGGACTCGGTTGGAAAGGTTGTGCTCCTCTCACTTCTCAGATGCATGGCCTCCTGGGGAATCTGAGAAACCCCTCTGGACTCACACAGTCAGGAAGTGACAAAGCAGATACAGGACCAGGTCTTGTGATGCTCTGCCCAGTTCTCCTCCCCAATTCAGTATTACAGCCTGGAAACCAGGTGGGCAGAAGGAAGGCATGAGGGTCCTGACCCAGTGCATGATGTGGTTGCCTTGAGGGCTGGGAATTGGCAAGGAAACTCACAAGGTCATCTGCATTTGTGTGTGTGTGTGTAAAACACAAAGACCTGACCCCTCCCTACCCTACTGCATGGATCAGAGTAATTGTGGAGGGAAGACAAGGGGCAGAGAGGCTGGACAAACTAGCCAGATTTATATGGGAAAGGCCGCAGAGACATAGGAAGTAGGAAAACATAGAGAAGGGGTGAAGGTGCAGACTATGCGTGAAAGAGGGGGGTTTGGGGGGTCTGGAGTCAGAGAAGGGAGGCTTGGAAGGAAGCTGCCAGGTCTAGGAGTTGGGGGAGCAGAGGAAGAGAGAGAGTCTTGAAGGTGTTTTTCCACCTAATATCTTAGGAATATGACCTCCCTTTTCTGGTGAGTCTGCAGTCAGCATTTTAATAGAATTTTAAGTTACTTGCGGATGCTGGCTGACATTTTGTGGATTGAGACTCCGTGTCGAGAGAGAGGCATGAGCCAGCCTCGTTTGTGAGGGTTCATGTGTCTATGGGGCTCACGTCTGCACATGTGTGTATTCACATGGGTGGGGGCGTTAGCTCTAACTGAGGGCCTGTGTGCATGTGTACGTGTGTGCCTGGGGTACCAATGGCCTGTCCATCCCCACTGCCCCGCCCCAAATTGTGAACACAGTCCCCACCCAGGAATGGAGTCAGATGACTGGTGTGGGGAGAGGGGGGTTGGAGGGTCTGAATCGGGAGGAGTGCCCCACCTCCACTGTGGGAAAGTTGGCATTTGTGGGGGCTAGAACAGGGTGTGGGGGGATGAGATGGGCTTGCAGGGGCGCAAGACACAGAATTCCTCCAGGGGGATTCAGCAGAGAGAGGGGAGGAGAGCAGAGAGGAAGGGGCCCAAGCAAGGGGGTGGTGGTCCTTGGCGAGGGGAGTGGGGACACTCTAGAGGCGGTGAGGGGCATCCAGCCAGACTGTCCCCATCCCTGCCTTTCCCCGTTTCTCCACCCACACCGGCCGGTGATGCTGGGGCCTCTGTGAACTGATGGCAATGTGCAGGGGCTCAACAGCCAAGGAGCCGCGCACAGGAGGAGCTTTTGAACTTAGGGCCAAGAAACCGGATTCTCGGCCTAGCTCTGCTCTTAGCAACAGGCTGTGCAACCTGGGGCAAATCATCTGGCCTCTCTCATCCCGGCTTCTTCACTGTGTCGCCACCTGGGGGCTGGATGGGCTCTGAAGTGCTGGTGTGTGGGGTCTGGGCTTCTTACTGGGATCGCCAGTTTGGGCCCTGCCCTGGGATCCCAGGGGTTTCTGGGTCTGGTGTTCAGGAAGGAGGGTACCTATTGGGTTATCTCCAAAAAATCTTCTCAGCCTTCATTTTGTTGTATTTAATCTTGAATTTGACCAAATCAGTCTGTTTTAGGAGGCGGGGGCCCTCATGCCTGTTCACCTGCCCTGTGATCACCCTCCCAGTGCCAGGGGGGTGGCTGATGACTACTCCCTGCCCTTTGTGGTGTTAACTTTAAGAGGTGTTAACTGCCCTTGGTTAACTGCCCTTCAGACCCAGCCCTCGCCTCTCACCCTCTCCAGGAGGGATCCCTGCTAGGTGAGCAGGTGTGTGTTGAATACACAGAAGCACCCTTGGCAGTAGGCATGAGTGTTGCCGCTTACTGGCCGGGGAACCAAGGTTCTTGACACTCAGCGAGTAAGCACTGGAACCAGCAGGCTGGACTCGAGGCCTTTTGTCTCCTAGCCCGGTTTGGCCACAGACTGTAATACTGTGTTGATGATGAACTTATTTGTCAATCACTTTCCTCTTTGCAAGTATCAATCATCCCCCAGTTTGCATCGCTGAACGTCTTTGTTAACCCTTGGTTTTTCTGGCCGTGCTGATGGACACACACTGTTCTGAAACCCGTCATGTGATGGCTACACATGAGACAAGCCTTGAAACAAGTGGTTTCTATGACTGCTGCCCTGCAAGCGTGTGTATAATGGTACCCTGCTTGCCCTGATCCCTTTCTGTCTATTTTTTTCTACGCTGTTCCCTCCCGTCTCAGATCACCCTTCTCCTCGAGCCTCCCTCTCCCCCACATTCCCTCTGTACCCTCTTGCAACCTGGTCTGCCCCCGTCCCCTCTCTCTCCCCCAGCCCTGTCTCTGGAGCCAGAGCCTTGGCCAGGATGAAAGCCACTGACCAGGCCCATAAATCAGCCGGCCTGCGCCCCTTAACCTTCCCCATTAACCTCTCACACGGGCAGGCATTAGGTGTTACACTTGGCTGCCGTAAATTACTTGCCAATGAATTTATGAGTGCTCACCTCTCAGAGGCCTGCTTGCTCATCCTCCCCCACTCTCCCTCTGGGCTCCCAGAGATCGAGCCCCAGCCTGGCCGTCAATGCCTGGTTCTGGCCTGTGACTCCCTGCGTGATGCTCTGCACCGGATCCCCCATTACACACATGGACTAGAAGACCGAAGGGGTGGAGGGGAGGGGCGGGTATGCGTGACAGTCACCCCTTAACTCTGCTATCTAGAATCCCCTTCCCCAGAGGCCACCACCTGGAGCTTCCTCGCATTTACCTTGGAAGGTGACGGGACCCTGAATAAGAACAGTCACCACCATTTATTCTGTTTCTACGAAGTGCAGGACGATCATGCTCATTGTTCCTAATTCTTTGAACGATCCTCTGAGGTATGAATTGTTATCCCGTTTTACAGATGAGGAACCAGAGGTGCAGGCAAGTGATGTGACTTGGGCAGGACCGGGAACCACTGGTGCTGAGAGTTGGTGGATTTCATTGCATCCTGTGTGCCTGCTCAGTCGGTCTTTGTGTCTGACTGTTTGTGGTTCCATGGACTATAGCCCACCAGGCTCCTCGGTCCGTGGGCTCTCCCAGGCAAGATTACTAGAAGGGGTGGCCATTGCCTTCTCCAGGGAATCTTCCTGACCCAGGGGTCGAACCCAAGTCTCCTGTATTCGCAGGCAGATTCTCCTACCAACTGAGCTCCTACTCTATAAAACTCCAATTCTGCAAAAACAAGGCCACTTAAGGAAACCATGATAAGCCCGTGACCCAGATTCTCTCTGTTTCACCCCCTCATCTTGCTGCATGTCAATTTACAGGACCGTTACATAATAGTAGTGATGATGTTCATGATGAGAATGGCTGACCCCTAACGGATGTTACCAAGCACCTGTTATTATGCCAAGTATTTTATATGAAGAAACTTGCTTAATTATCATCCCTGTGTAAGGCTGATACTATAGTTATGCTCTTTTTACAGAAGAGGACATAGGCAAAGAGAGGTCAATTAATTTGTTGACGGTCACCCAGCGAGGAAGGGCCAGGTCCAGCGGTCAGACCCCAAGAGTCAGCCTGCAGAACACCCAACACTTCACTGTGAATAGTGACACTAATGACAAATGTGATGCCACCACAAATAGAGCAACAATTGAACGGGACCCCCAGGGGCCAATGACTGTCAGCCTCCTGGTACCTGCGGGGAGCCCCTGGAGCGTTCTCTGTGGGTGACCCAGGGATGAGTCTCGCCTGGTTTCCCTTCTTCCGCTTTTCCCAGGTGATAGCAGGGGCAGAGCTACAAGCTTTCCCCAGATGAGCCCAGGACCTCTCTGGGTGCCTGTCCCCGGCTGCTGCTCCAGCTCTGACCCCCTGATTCCCAAAGCTATGGAATCTCCACCGCAGCTTCCTGAGAGTGATCCTGGGGAGAGGGGATCATGTGTCTGGGATGGCAGGGAGCAGCTGGAGGGGGATGAGGAAGGATGCGTGGTGAGGATGCTGTGTTCTGGGGACCTGCAGGGAGAGCAGACCGAAGCTGGACGGCAGGACTCCGGAAGAATGTTTCCGGGCCAGCTGTCACCAAGGGGCCTCCCCTCCCTGTCCCCCTACCCCCCCCCCCAAACTTCGGCACAGGTGAATGCCTCCCATGCAATTTGGTCACCACTGCAAAGGAGGGGCAAACAGGTGCCCGTGTTCCTCTGGGTTGTGTGTGACCCTGACTTAGAGGGAAAAGGAAAGGTCAGCCGGAGAGTGCTGCCACAAAGGCAGGACCTGGGCCCTGTTATACAGGGGGGCAGGAATGCAAGGGCCATACAGACCTGGCTCAAGTTCCAGGGGAATGGGGCCCACCTGGAAGGGAACTTGTGGATGTGACTTTTTTCAGACAAAGGTGTAACTGCTGGTGTCATGAGTTAAGATGAGATCAGCCTGGATTAGGGTGGGCTCTAATTCCGTGCCTGGCATCCTTGTAAGAGGTGGGAATCTAGACACAGACGCGCAGGGACAAAGGCCCTGTGAGATGGAGACAGAGATGGAGTGTCAGATCCACAAGCCAAAAAATCTCAGCGGTTGCCGGTGATCTCCAGGAGTGACAAGAGGCAAAGAAGAATCCTTTCCTTAGAAGAGAGTATGGCCCTGCTGACACCTCGAGTTTGGACTCCTGACCCCCAGAACTAAATGAGAGTAAGTTTCTGTTGTTTCAAGCCACTCAGAGTGTGGTACTTTGTTATGGCTTCTTGTTAAGAAAGCTGACAAATGAGCTCCATCCCTTATGAGCAGGATGACCTGGCATCAGTCACTGATCTCTCCAGGTCTTGCTGAGCATCCTTGTAGTAAGCAAGATACAGCAGGTGCTGTGAGGATGAGATGAAATGATGCCTCCAAGGCTAAAGAGGTTCAGTGAATGACAGTGAAATTTGGCTCTGGGATTCCTGGGTCAAGAAGATCTGCTAGAGAAGGGATAAGCCACCCACTCCAGTATGCTTGGGCTTCCCTCATGGCTCAGCTGGTAAAGAATCTGCCTGCAATGCAGGAGACCCCGGTTTGATTCCCGGGTCAGGAAGATCCTCTGGAGAAGGGTTAGGCTACCCACTCCAGTATTCTTGGGCTTCCCTTGTGGCTCAGCTGGTAAAGAATTCACCTGCAACGCAGGAGACCTGGGTTCGATCCCTGGGTTGGGAAGATCCCCTGGAGAAGGGAAAGGCTACCCACTCCAGTATTCTGACCCGGAGAAATTCCACGGACTGTATAGTCCATGGGATCGCAAAGAGCCTGACGTGACTGAGTGACTTTCACTTTCATGTCTAAATACAGTGATTCTTCAGAGCTGGGCTTCCTAGTTCCTTCTGGGAGGACTGATAGCCCCGTGTTATTTTTTATGGTTAATTTTGGAAATTCCAAGTTAACAGTTAGGGTACAAGTTGATCATATTTACGTAATCTTTATCAGAAGTCTCACAAGTTGTGTATTCAACATTTTGAAGAAAAAGGAAAAAAGAAAGCAACTCTAGTTTTTACTCTGTACACCCAGATTACATTCTTGGACCAACTGCATGAACAGTTAGTTTATACCAGATGCCAGCTGACTGCCTGATGCCAACTGGAAATAAAGTTATGTGTGTATGCGCACTCATATAAACTGATCTTTAACCTTGTATACAAAACCATATGTGTCTGTCTCTTTATGCATATTGGATGCTTACATATTCATAACAGATGCATACATATATCTGCTCAACAATCCCATCCAGCAAATATTTATTCAGCGTTCACCTTGTGCAGGGTATGTGTGTACATGTGGGTGTGCAGATAGAGAGGAATATGTGTTCATACATAAATAATGTGTACATGTAGCTGATTATACCAGAAGCCAACCACATATCTAGATGCCAGTGTGGGAGCATGGCTGTTGGAAAGCCGTATACTTCAAATTCCCTGGCTGGGAACAGGTCAGACCCTGGAGGTGAGCTCCAGCCCCCAAATGAGAGAGGGGTCAGCACGGGGCAGACAGCGGGGGTGGGAGGAAGGCCTTGGGTCCCCTCTAATACCATCAGGGTGAGGCTTGGGGCTCCCAGCTCCTTCTGGTCAGTTGTCCCCAAGCTGTCACTATCTCCATCTTGGTGGGGACTTGGAATGGAAACGCATTTTTGAGAAGAGTAGCATCTAGGGGCACAGCTACCTGTTCCTGCCTTCTCCTACTCTGAGCGTCCTCAGAGTGGAATGTATCCTCTCTGGATACAAGGGTGCTGGATGCTTTGCTGGCACCAGCACCACTTTGGAGACCTGCCGTGTGCTTCTCAATGCCACCCCCTCCCTGATGGTACTTCTCTCCATGAAGGCGCCAGGCCGGGGGAAGGGCCGCTCTGCTGTCATCCTTCCCTTCATAACTGAAATGATACGTTCTCCCCCTGCCTTGCCTGCTAGACTCCAAAGGTGCTGTTGGGTCTTGGCTGTTCTTCCTCCACAGCCCAGCCCAGATCCTGCCTCCTAGGAGGCCCTTCATAAAATCTGGGAAACTCAGGGGTTTAACCAGGTGAAGGGATGTGTTTAGGGCCACCAGGTAGTGGAGGGAGGCTTGTGCAAACATGCCCCAACTCAGCAGACTCCCTGCTCCAGAAATGCTGCAGCTCACCACCTGCCTTGGACCAGGACCCCACTGTGCCACAGGCCGTGTCTGACCGTGCCCACCGGAGCAGGGGATGCCTGGGGTGGCCCTTGTGTGGCACCTTCACATGTGAAGCCCCAGTAACCAGCATGCCAACCTGCATACAGTAGGCGATCAGCTGGTGTTTGCTGAAAGAATGAATGACTTAGAGGCCTGGGTATAGAGCTCTGGGCCTTTGGGACTGTGAGGGCTCAGAGGGGCAGTGTTTTTGCCCTGGTAGTCAGGGAATTCTCTCCTAAGACCCTAAAGCCAATGCAGCATCTTAGGGGAGAGGGTGGGTGGGCAGTCAGTATGGGGAAGGAATTGGCTGCTGGGTTAACAGAAAATGAATGAGATTTGCCTGTGACAGAGGGGCTCTGGTCAAGGACACTTCCTATAATAACTAAACATTCCTGGAAGGATGAGAGCTTAAACACAGTAAGTGATGCTAGATATAGGAGGGCAATTCAGGGGTGGAGGTTATTTCCAGGTGAGGCTGGGAAGGGGAGGGAGGGGAACAAACTTTCTTTAAGCTCCTGTGAAGACTGATGCTAGAGAGTGAAACACTTTCTTCCTGGATAAGGAGGTCACTGGGATGATCTCTGTTTAACAGATGAGGAAACTGAGGTTCAGAGAGGTAAAGCACCTTGCTCAAGGTCACACAGCCAGGATGTGGCAACATTGGTCTGACTCAACTTCTGCACTGGTCTGGCTGCTGAATCTAGGTAATAGCTATGTATTGCCTGCTTGGCCTTCCCTTTTTGTTATTTTTTGTGTGTGTGTGAGGATTTAGTTATTCTCTAGAGGAAAAAAATATGTTTTAGGGGCATTCAAACTTTGGGGATTTTTCCCCCCTCTGGTATACCATTAGGAGGGCTTCCATAGTGACTTAGTGGTAAACAATCTGCCTGCAATGCAGGAGACTTGGATTCAATCCTTGGGTGGGGAAGATCCCCTGGAAAAAGAAATGGCAACCTACTCCAGTATTCTTACCTGGAGAATTCCATGGACAGAGGAGCCTGGTGGGCTACAGTCCATGGGGTAGCAGAGAGCTGGACATGACTGAGTGACTAAACAGCAACAACAACAAATGGCATTAGGAAGGATATTAGTTCTGGCCTCTTCCAAGGGCTCCATCAAAGATAACATTGGAGGCTTTCCTGGTGGCTCAGGGGTAAAGAATCCTGCTAGTGCAGGAGACATGGGTTCAGTCCCTGATCCAGGAAAGTCCTGTGAGCCATGACTACTGGGCCTGCGCTCTAGAACCCTGGAGCTGCAGCTACTGAGCCCACGCACCGCAAGTATTGAAGTCCACGCCCCTAGAGCCGTGCTCCACAACAGGAGAAGCCACTGCAGTGAGGAGCCTGTACATGGCAACTAGAGCGCAGCCCCTGCTCCCCGCAACGAGAGAAAAAGCCCTCGCAGCAACTAAGACCCAGTGAAGCAAAATAAATAAATAATGAAATTATTAAAAAAAAAAAGACAACGGTGGGCTTCCAGCAAGGTGCCCCTCTCCCATAAACCTATCCTTCCTGCTCCTTCAAGAGCGATCCCTGGATGCTGCAGTAAGTGAGAGGGATGTGTTTTTGAGGTGGCCTCTTCCCAGGTGGCGCTAGTGGTAAAGAATCCGCCTGCCATTGCAGGAGACCAAAGAGACACCGGTTCGATCCTTGGGCCAGGAAGATGCCCTGGAGGAGGGCATGGCCACCCGCTCCAGTATTCTTGCCCGGAGAATCCCGTGGACAGAGGAGCCTGGTGGGCACACGACTGAAGCGACTTAGAACAGCACAGCTCAGTTCATCCCTGTCAACTGGTAGAAAAGCAAATCGTTTGCAAACTTAGATGCTGGAGAAATCAGTGAAAGAAGTGAAACTGTTTCCGCACCACTAGTTCCATAATCAGTACACATCTGAGGACTGATCCGACTGAGCCTGTGATAGTGGTTTGGGCTGCGGATATCCCCAGGGGAAGGCCTCTGCAGGTCAACCCGTGTCCCCCTTCCCCATAATCCCAGGTAAGTGGTGGAGAGTCTTGGCAGACAAACCTGGTCGAAGACACTCTCTGTAATAACTAAGCCATTCTGCTTGTCTAGCTTCTTGGCTACTAATCTGGGGGTGTGAGGGAGGGGGCCCTTCGTCACTAAATCCCCATGCCCCTTTGTAGCGAGTGCTGTCCTATGTAAGTTGCTGGTGCCTCTGAACAAGTTACTCCAGCCCTCTCTTCCTCATCTGTTTAAACGGGGATTATATCACCACCTCCAACGTGCTGTGAAGTTTTAGCCCAAGCACTTAGCACAGAGCACGGCACCTGGGAAGCCCTGAATGAACGTTAGCTGTTAGGATCACAGTTAGAATCATCCGAAGGGCAGGGATGATGGAAGAGCTGGTGAGAGGAGGTGAGTGTCCCTGTGTGAGCCGGGGAGAGTGTGTGTGACCCCTGCCTCTGCTCTGGGGACACCGAGGCCCTGGGGCAGACTCTGGAGGGATATGGATGAGTCTCCTGTCTTGCTGGGGCAGACTCTGAAGGGATACGGATAGTCTCCTTTCTTGCTCCAGTGAGGAGGAACTTCGTCCTCCCGCCCAGGCTGCCTCCTGCAGCCTCTGCCCTCTGGGCCGGCCGCCTGTCCCTTCCCTGGCAATGGCGGGGAGGAGGCCCAGCCAGCGGGCCCTGGCCCCCGGGGCGGCTGGCCCACAGCAGGCCAAGGACTCTGTGTCCTGGGAGGGGAGCAGCCCTGTGCTGCAGCTGCTCCTCCTGGGAGGGGCGGGGGCAGCACTCTCATCTCTCAGCGGAGACCTCTCAACCCAGGGGGCAGCGCCCCAGAAGGAGCACGGCCCCCAAGACTCGCTCAGAGCTGCTTCCTCCTCCTGTTCATCTGTCCCAGAAACCTGAGAAAATGAGCCAAGTCCTGGGGAGAGGGGGCTCCAGCTGGGGGACCCGGCCCCCTTGACCCCCACTTACTGCCCGCCTGAAGGTCCTCTCCGCTTCCCGCCCTCCCTCTCAGGCCACGGGCCGGTTTTCCAGATTTCTCCCTTTCCCACACTCTTTCCCGCAGCCTCCTTCACACACCCAGTTCCTCTTAAAGGGGCTCTAAGAAGAACGAATTTCCTATGAACAGAACAATGCCCTATTAATCTCACGAGGGATATGAACTTGGCCACATTTCAGCCTTTGATTTAAATATCATTTTGGTAATGGGGGAGAAAAAAAAGAAGACTGATTCTTGGACAGCCCTGAGTTTCCAATACCTTCCGAGCACGAGACGATTTCAAATATAAAATTAAATCCAACTCCCTTCTGCCTCCCACCTCCCCCCGCCCCCCTCCCCTGCCTTTACTCACACAAAAAGCTCACGTCCCACATACTTCATGGGGATATTTCAAGTTAAAGTTTTGTTTACCTTATAGGAAAGTTAATTAGTTCCTTTTGATCTCACAGGGAAAACCACACAGGAAATTTTTCTTCAGAAAGTGTACACACGAAGGCATGCTTTACCCTCATAACCAGAGATATTCATTAAAACAATTCGTTTCGATTTTTAATTTAAAGAAAACATTTTACGTTTTCCTGATTTATTATTAAGAAAGTAGTTGTCCCTGGGGCAGAGCGTGAAGGGGGTCGGCCGAAGTGTTTTTGCTGCGCTGGCGGCCAGCGCTGGGCAGTTTATAATCTGTCCCTCGTTTGTTTTCTGCTTTGGATAACAAGAGACTTCTGCAGAGAGGCAAACCTTCAAACACGCCAGATTTCAGTCGCCAAAATATTAAAAATCCGGGGCTTGGGAGATTGGGACTGTATGGTTTAAATAAAGATATTTAAGTTCTGAAATATAAATATTCGAGATCCTGAAAAAACATATCATTGCATTAAAATGTGAAACAGGCAGTGGGTGAATCGAGGGGAGAAAATGTTTACTTTTTTGAGGTTTATCTAATGAAATATAATAAATAGGACATCATGCTCTTTTTTTTTTTTTAACCCCTAGAGATATTTAAGCAATACCTGGATTTGTACAATAAGCTGCTTAGGAAAAGTCTAGAAAGAGAAACGGTTGGATTTTCGAAATGCGATTTTCAATCTTAAGCACATTTTCCACATCTTGTATTGTTATGGGATAAGGGATGCAGAGGACCCTGCAAATTGTGGAACTCATTGCCAGCCCAGACCAACTGCAAAAAGAAATAGTATGGCTTCCCAGAGGTTGAAAGAACAAATTAAAAGATATTGCTGATGGGGCAGCCAAAAGCTGTGGTCCCTATTACTGCAAGGAAAAAAAATCTTATATAGATATGGTATGGACAAAAAGCCCGTGGAAGAGATGTTTTTACAAAAGCAAAACCGCAGAAGCAAAACAGCTCTAAAGAGTGGTGTTGACATCAGTATATGATTTTGAGGGTATTTTTGGGTGCGTATCCCTTTCCTGCCCCTGACACAAATATTTGGAGATTGGGACTGTCATTGTTGATAAAAATTAAATTGATGCTGCATACAAAAGATATATAAAAACCATGTTAACATATGGGACGACTTTGATGATGTTCTGTACAGCAAAAGTATAAGAATCTGATGACATTTTATTGTCACCAATTTGCTTTTTAATCTGTCCCAACCACTGCTTTTAAAAACAGAACTGCTAATATAGATTTCTTTATCAAAAGTTTGCACCTGAAGATAAATTTTCTGATTTAAATGTGTTCCACCCTCCTAATTTTTATTTTTTTTTTTTGGTAAATGGTGAAGGTGTGTGACTGTCCATTTGTGAAGTTAGGGAAGAATCCATTTATTTTGAAGAGGGATTTAAAAATGCTGGCTGTAGGAGCAGATTCCTACAAATGAAGCCAGTCCTTAAGGCAAGTTTCCAAAATCTTTCTGTTCAAATACAGAGTCTGAAAGCCTTTTAAAAAAATTGTCCTTCTACAACACAATTATTTTTATTTCCTGCCTAAGATACCTTTGATATTTTCTTCTGAAGAAGGATTTATGGTTTTTTTAGAGCTGGAAATATTCTCCTCTTTTTTCTTTTTTTCCTGGAGGAAAATGGTTTAATGTAAAGTTTAAGGGAGGGAGAGAGATGGATGGAAATGGATGGAAAACAGAAGCTTCAAACGGCTACCCAATTCCCTCTTTGGATTTGCCAAATAACAACTCAAAAATGAAATACTTCCCATAGGACCATTGATGGGTGACCTCCCCAATAAATATGCATCTATTCCCATTTTCATCAAAACAAATAATTTTCTC
Organism: Okapia johnstoni; assembly: GCA_024291935.2. Classification (NCBI taxonomy): domain Eukaryota; kingdom Metazoa; phylum Chordata; class Mammalia; order Artiodactyla; family Giraffidae; genus Okapia; species Okapia johnstoni. The sequence continues at coordinate 6,335,696 of CM044325.1, read as the reverse complement.
TGCTGACTAGGGGCCCTTCCTCCTCCAGTACCCATCATTGGGAACCTTGAGATTTCACGAAACATATATACATATATACATATAGTTTTCCTTTCCGTGAATTTCTATGAAGTTGGCTTCTTTCTCTAGGAGGCTGGAGTAGAGTCGGGACCCTGGGTGGACACTTCATTGGTCCAAATGCAAGAGGGAAAGGGGTGAGACACTAAAGAGAAAGCCACGACCCCGAAGGAGAAAACACTGACAGATAAAAAGAACAAGACAAGTAAATATTTTCCTAGCACGTTTCCAAGTTAAAACCGATCAAGCTACCCAGTTAAAGAAAGGCAAAAACAAAATTCGTCCCTACCTTTGTCAGATGCAAAGTAATGAGGGATTGTTCCCAGAGTGGTTATGACCTACACAGAGCTTCTTACCTTAAATCTATACATTTTGAACAAAAACAGCTTGGAGCAATTCTCTCCAAACAACCCCAAATGTTAACCATTCCAACTCAAGATCGGGTTTCTCCTTCAGCCTAGACGGTGATATCAGTTGGGTTTTCTTCTCTTTTCTTTTTTTTAAAATATGTATTCTTATGTTTCCAATCCTCAAACATACTTTTTTCATCTTTCTTAACGCTCCTTCTGGCCGCTGGATGGGATGGGAGTCGCAGGAGTCCTTCTCTTCGGGACAATTAGTCTCTCACTTGATCACTTGAAAACGGAATGATTTGTCGTGGTCACTGAGTGGGGCTCTCTCCCTCTCTCCTCTAATATTGTTGCAGATACGTAAAGTTTACTGCGCGCTGTAAATATGTCAGCTTTTGCCAGGGAGTTTGCTAATAAAGAACCTAGAGGTATTATTGATGGAAAAGATAATGTTTTCAATAAGACCAGCCCGGGCTGAAGTTTGAGACATTCCACACCCAGCAAAGCACAGGCGTTTGAAACGCCGACCCGCTGGCTGAGGTGCCGGGCTGGTCCGCCGGCCACAGGCCAGCCTGCTTCTCCGTGGTCCCTGTGACTCTGTTTTATTCAGCGCAGTTTTAAATGCCCGACTGATTTTAAGAGCTCTGTCCTCTCTGAAAAATGGCTTTCCTGACCATCAGGAATAGCTGAACTTATCAGAGAATCACGAGAGACTGCTTTCCGAGATTGATCTCTTTGGGGATTTATCAGCTCACCCATGCTGAGAGCAGAGAAAAAAAAGAAAGTCCACCCTTTTCTGTTTGAAGCTCACTCACATTGTCATTTGCAGTGACAACTTCTGAGTGTAAATCGGATTCATTTTTTCCTAGATGTTCGTTTGTGAAGGATTATTTGGCTTCCCTCTCTTAAAGGAAAGAAAAAACAGAAAGAAATTGCAGAAAGCTTGGCCTCCATCTGCCCCATGGCCCTGGTCCCCGATCTCAGCCTCTTGCTCTCGGTTTTTTGTCACATCACCCACATGACAGTCTCATCTGGTGCTAATGTGGCCGTCACATGGGTTGGTCGTCAGAATTCCATGCTCGTTTACCATTAATCAAATGCATCATTATGAATTGTGTATGCATTTTAGGGCAGACCCAAACCCCGGCTTGATAGGAAAGTGTTTGTTTTTTTTTTCCACTTATGTTCGGCAATGGCAGATGAATGGCAAGGCCAAAGCGACATTCTTTGTGTTTGCTTAGCCCCAAAATCAACCACCCTAAATTACAGGTTGGTAAGCTATGTCCAGGTAGCATTAGCTTCTCTGGGTGATTATTATTACTTAAGGGTGGCCATAGTCACCGCCAGCAAACTGAAGCTGGCCAGAGGGAGGGCAGACAAGGCAAGTGGAGAGCAGGGTCTTGGCTTCCAAGGGGCCCGGTGCCTCCTTTTGACTGGGGGGATTTTAGTCTTAGATTGCATTTTCCTGGAAATAGGGACTGGCCCTTCTAATTTGGAAGAATGTGAGGTATTTGCAGGGCCAGTTCGGGTGAGTGGGGGTGGGGACGGGTTACCACCGGAAGCTTTTGGGAATTTGTGGACTCTACTTCCCCAGGACTCACTTGCCAGCTTGGCCTCTGTGGGAGCATTCCAAGTTCTGGAACCTTCCTTGGAGGGCCTGACTCCTGTTGGTTGATGGGGACCTGGCGTCTCCTGGGCGTATAAAGACGGTTTTCATTGGGAATTTGCAGTGATCAAAGTCTTTCCTGAGGACAGGGGACTGTGTTTCAGGTAAAATCCCTTTCCTGAGCTGTCATAGTAATTCTGGGGGATGGGGGGCCTGGTGCCCAAGACCGGAGGGCCGCAGCCTGACCCCTCTCCCCCAGCGAGGCTTGGGAGACAGATCTGACCTGAGCTTAGCTCCCACTTGATGTCTAGCTGCCAGCCATCCCCAGCCCAGATTGGGAGCAGGGAAAGAGGTTGGTCCTGAGCAGCAATCAGAGGTGGGGCGCAGGGGCTGGGGTGCTGGCTTATTTTGTGGCACAATTTTTTCTTCCCTCCGAGCAGACAGCTGGGCCTGGATGGTGGCTTGGCGGCCCCTCCCAGGGAGGCGGGGGAGCACTCTTGCCCCCAGGAATAAGTCTCTTACTTGTGAGGCCGCCCTGGGCTACTTGGGGGCTCATGATATTAGGAAACCCTGTGAAAAATAAATACCTTTTCAGAATATGCTGCTCAGGATCCACCTTAGCCTGTGGCTGGGGAGGCTCCAGGAGAGGCAGAGAGTGCAGTGCTGGGGAGCCAGGGTCTCTCATGAGGCCTCCTGGGCTGGCTTTGGGAATGTTCCTCCCTTGAAACTCCCGCTCCAGCCTGAAAGGGCTGAGCTGCTTCCCCGGAGGGGTGCTCAGGGCCGCAGCACACAGACTTCAGCCCTTCTCCCTTCTCCTGGTCAGCGGGCAGAGATGGGGCTTTCAAGAGCTGGGCCGGGTGGCAGCTGCCGGCAGAGGGCTCAGTGGTGGGAGGTAGGCCCTCTGCATAGGCCTGGGGCCAGGGGAGTGTGTAAGTATGAGCGAAGGGGGGTGGGGGGGGGGGCAGGTGTGACCTCAAGAAAGAGGACGGCTGTGGTCAGCGTTGCTTCTCCTCCCAGCCCATGACCTTCGGGGCCTGGAACCAGGCGGCACCATCCAGCCTCTGAGTTCAGGCTCCGAACAGCTTTGAAGAGGCCCGTGGGTCAGCGCTGACGGTGCTGTTTTTTGAGGCCTTCGGCTACACTAGCCAGGTCTGTGCCTTCATCCCAGAGTGACCCGTGGCTTCACCAAGGGACTGTAGTCAAGTCCAAGGCCATTGTTTTAGGGGCCCTCTTTCCAGGATGATTCAATCCTACAGCAGTGCTAGGAAGTAGGACTCAAGCTCAGGACGGTTTTTCACTCATTCAAGGTCACCTCAAACCCAGGGCTTTCTCATCTGAATCTTGAACCTAGCCTCCGTGAAGGATGTCCCATGCTTCACCCCGCTGACAAAAATGCAGGGCCCCGAGACCCAGAAATAGAGCTTCTCAGATAGATTTGAGGAACGGTCTAACTAAACTGCTTATGAAAATACAGAGGTCTGGTGCCAGTCCGAGTGGGCGGCCTTGGGAGTTTAAGGAAATAGGTCTGGTTCCATGGACATTTTTTTTTTCCTTTAAATTAGGGTTTGGGTCATTTTGGTTTGAAGTTCAACAAATCAGCATGGCTCGTCTGGCTTTTTATCTGCCACCTGGTTTGGTTCAAGGACAGAGAAACGTTTCTGTTTATAAAACATGTGCAGACGTGGCTGGCCAACGCTGGTGTCATTTCACTTGGCTTCTGCTCCTTTTCAAGGGAGCTGGTAAAGCTGATCTTCTCCACCCTGGGCTGGTCATTTAGAAGGGCCCGGCTGAGGCCCCTGTGTAATGGAAAACTGCAGCCGGCTGGTAGAGGTGATAGGTGCATGCATGCATACTCAGTTGTGCCCGACTCTTTGTGACCCCCTGGACTGTAGCCTGCCAGGATCCTCTGTCCATGGGATTTTCCAGGCAAGAATACTAGAGTGGGTTGCCAGTCCCTTCTCCAGGGGATCTTCCAGACCCAGGGATCGCACCCTTGTCTCCTATGTCTCCTGCACTGGCAGGCAGACTCTTTACCACTGATCCACCTGGGAAGCCCCTCGAGATAATATGTAAGTAGATATTATTTGATGTGGAGAGATGTTCACTGCATGCACTAAATTAAACTCGTTTTTTTTAATTTCGAAAGTAGCACATAAATATGGTAGGAATTGAAAGCTGTACAGAAGTATTTTTAAAGTAAATGAAATGCCTGAATATTTGTACAGTGCTTAGAAGAACAGTGCCTGGCATGTAACAAACACTGGAAGCACTTAATAAATAAAAGTATATGGAATTAGAAGTCACTTTTCCTCCCACTTTGGATCTGCAGTCTTCCTTTCCAGAAGCAACCAAATTAATATTTTCTTGCATGTTCTTCCAGAAATTTTGTGTGCTTGTGAAAGCATGTCGGTACACATAATAATTTTACATTGTCAAGTGAAAAGAGTAGGTTACCAAACAGCTTTGAAGAGTGTAATCCTATTTTTAAAGCAAACAAACAAAGAAACATGCATAGAAAATCATCTGGAATCAGGTATATCAATCAGGTAAAACTACGATTATCTTCAAAAGGTGGGATCATGAGTGGATTTTCTTTGTCTTTCTGTTCACTCCTTCTCTAGTTCTAAAACCTGATTAGAGAGAAGCGCTGATGAGGAAACACGTACATGGATGGGCACATGGACCTTGGTCCTCTTATATAAACGTGTTTACGAGGGCTGACATCCCTGCCGGGGCCCTGGGATCCCATCACAGGGTCTGCCTGGACAACCTCCCCTTTGCTCCCTGGGGCCAGCCGCTCTGTTGCTGACACTGAACCCTGATCTGCGTTTGGCTTTGCCCAGTGGCTCCAGGACTCTCCTGGGGACCCCTGGACTGATGATCAAATGAGGATAAAGTTTGAGGGATTGTCCTACACATGCATCCCCCTTTAACTGTTTGTTTTGCTGCTTCTATATCCCTCTACCAGTTGTGGGGAAGACTCCTTCCTCCCTCTGCCAGCCTGGGCCTGGGGGTGGCCTGCCTAGTTGACCCTGATCTTCTATCAAGGAACAATGGTGAGACCCGTTTGAAGTGAATCTACTTACATGTCCATCCTGAGCCCCTGAGTCTCATGGCCTGGGTCCTTTGGACCTATCAGAAGCCCCCTCTGCTGTGCCTTTGAGATGCAAACAGGCAGGCCAGCGCAGCACTCTAGCTTTCCCACCTGACTTACTGGAAGCCCAGTCTGATCCCTGTAGTGACCAGTGGAGCAGGTGTCCTGGGGGAGGGTCCTGAGTGGGCACAGCTGACCCCTCTTGACTCTGTATATAAGAATGAGGAATCAAACAGACCTGGGCTATGAACCAGGTGCTGTTGCTGTAGGGCCTGGAGCAGGTCAGGTCACCTTTCCAAGCCTCAGTTTCCTCATCTCTAAAATGGGTGCAGTGAGGTTACCTTCCTCCTGAGGCTCACATATCTTCACTCTCAATTCGTTCCTTTAACACAGATTTTTATGAGAGCTTGTGTGCCAAGCTCTTTATTGGACTCATAAGGGCTCACGTATAATCTTCTACATAAGATACCAGGGAGAACAAAAAAAAATGCTTTCCAGAGGTAAAAGCATGGGGGAAGAAGGAGAGGCTTCTTGAAGGATGCATAGGAGTTCTGACACGGTGAGGGAAAAAGAGACGAGGGGTTTTCACAGTCCTTCCATGTGTGTGATTTTGCATATTTCTCACAGTACTTTTAGAATTTTAATTTTCTGAGGGTAGGCTGTCACTGTTGTTCAGTTGTTAAGTTGTATCTGATTCTTTTGCGACCTCCATGGCCCACCAGCCTCCTCTGTCCATGAGACTTCTTGGGCAAGAATTCTGGAGTGAGTTGCCATTTCCTTCTCCAAGAGATCTTCCTAACCCAGGGATCAAACCCACCATATCTCCTGTGTTGGCAGGTGGATCATTTACCATCTGAGCCACCTGGGAAACTTAGATTGGATTTAGCTAGATTGAATTGTAAGCAGAGGGGAGTGTGCTAGACAAAACCAAACAATATTGAAGAGTCCAATCTCCTGTTTCCTCGGCTCTCATCCTGGGGAACTGCTTGCCCCCTCATTTCTGAGGCAGGGAGAGCTTTCCCCAGGAGATCTATCTTCCATTTGCCCATTGCTGTTGTTCTCAGGGCTGGAAAGAATAAGATCTTTGGACAGGCTGGCTTCCATCCCTGACTCTGTCACATGTGTTCTGGAGGTCTCCAGCAAGCCTCAGTTTCCTCATCAGCAAAATGGGTACAGTGGCAATGTCCACCTTGCCAAACTGCTGTGAGACTTCAGATAGGGCAAAGCACCCACTTGATGTCTGGCACATGCCAGGATGCCTGAGACAGGGCTGAGTCCTCTGCCAGCAGGGCCCAGCGTCTGGACTCAAGACAGCCTTTTCTTAATTACAAAGCCACACATTGAGTCCGCACTCATCTGGGGCCCATGTGAACCCTGGGGACTCCAGAGATGTTTCACCCCTCTGTTTGGCTTCCATTTTCCCCACCCTGGCTGAATGCCTCCAGCCACTGCCACACCTCCAGATGCCCATCGGGCAGAGAAATTGGTGACCCGTAAGAGCAGAGGGAGAAGGAAGCTGTGAGGTAGAAGCCAGGAGAAGAGATGTGTTTGCAGATGTGAGTCGCAGGGGTGATTAGGACCCCAGGCGCCATTTCTGTGGGATGGGACCTTCTGGGCGACAGAGCCGACCGTGGAACTTGCCCTCCAGGTCCCAATAGTTCCCAAATGGAGAAGGCAAAGAACGATTGGCTTTTTTTCCCCCTCCCTCCTCTCATCTGTAAAATTGAGACATTACAGTTCCAAAATGGGCTTTGAGCCTGTAGAAATTAATCCGGTCTGGCAGGAGGTCTGCAAATAAACATATTGTTTCGATTGGTGTTGACATTTGGATTGTGAGAAGGTTTGAAAATGTAACTGTAGTTGGGATTTTCCAGCCCATCTAAGTTTTTTCCATGGAGGAGCTCAGCGAATGCCAACTGGGAACCCGGCAACTGCCCTCTTTAAACGGCCCTGGGCGCTGGGCAAGGCTGGGGATGTCAGGGCTCAGAGCCTGTGCTGAGGAGGGGGCGCTTTTGTTGGGGGGTGGGTAAGCATTTCAGGATGCCCAGCGCCTCTGGGCATCTGGGGCAACCAGCCACTCCAGGAGTGACGTAAAACGTTTGGAGCAACTGCTGTGCCTGGACCCTTGTGCGTGAAACCTCCTCACACCGGTGCTCTCTGTTGTTCAGTTGCTAAATTGTGTCCGACTCTTTGCAACCCCATAGACTGCAGCACACCAGGCTTCCCAGTTCTTCACCGGCTCCCAGAGTTTGCTCAAACTCATGTCTATTGAGTCGGTGATGCCATCCAACCATCTCATCCTCCGTCACCCCCTTCTCCTCCTGCCTTCAACCTTTCCCAGCATCAGAGTCTTTTCCAATGAGTCTGCTCTTCTCATCAGATAGCCAAAGGATTGGAGCTTCAGCTTCAGCATCGGTCCTTCCAATGAATATTCAGAGTTGATTTCCTTTAGGTTTGATTGGTTTGCTCTCCTTGCAGTCCGAGGGATTCTGAAGAGTCTTCTCCAGCACCACAGTTCGAAAGCATCAGTTCTTTAGTGCTCAGCCTTCTTTATGGCCCAACTCTCACATCCATACACAGCTACTGGAAAAATCATAGCTTTGACTATATGGATCTTTGTCGGCAAAGTGATGTCTTTGCTTTTTAACATGCTGTCTAGGCTTATCATAGCTTTCCTTCCAAGGAGCAAGCGTCTTTTAATTACTCTTATTATCCCCATTTTACAGACTGGAACACTGAGGAACTGAGAGATTAATTTGCCACAACCAAATAGGAGTAAAATGCAGACTTGGATATAGCCTTCTGTGGCTCTTGGTGTCCTGCCCTATACAATCTACTTTATGCCAGAATTTTCCAGAATGTTTTCTCGCCAAGAGAAAGGCTCATTGTCCCGGAAAAGGGACTGAGCCTTGACTGAGGTGAACGGGTTGTTGAGAACACGAGCTCCACTCTATTTCTGGGACCCTTGAGGGTTTGAGTCTCACCCCCTTATCTTCCTGCCACCAAGGAAGGGGCTCTTGCCCCTCTCCCTCTCTCCCCACCTCCACGCTCTGGAGCTCATCCTCAGTGGCCTCTGAGTCCCCAGTGCCTGCCCCTCCCACCTGGCTCCAGCCTCTCCCCGCAGCCCCCACAGGGATGCAGCTGGTTCCCTGTGGGAGGGGGCAGCTCTGAGACAGCCCCCTACTTAGGGCTGAGGTGCACATGGCTTTCAACCACGAACTCAGGGTGCTGGCCGGGTAGGGCAGGCACCTCGTTCTGGGGAAAGTCTTGGTGATTTCTGTACCTGGTAACTTCTGTGTGTGCCAGGCATCACCTCCTGGCCCCTCAGCTCCAGAGATGCCAAGACCCATCTTCAGGGTCTTCAGTCACCTGCCACCGGCTCCCTTCTGCAGTTCCGCACCTGTCCCTGCAGAGCTGAGCGTGGCCGGCAACACACATGGGAACTGTGCTGCTTGCTCCTCCATTACCCTCATCATGGGGAGCGTCTAAGGGGCCCATACATAAAGAAAGCTGAGCTCCGAAGAACTGATGTTTTTGAACTGTGGTGTTGGAGAAGACTCTTGAGAGTCCCTTGGACTGCAAGGAGATCCAACCAGTCCATCCTAAAGGAGATCAGTCCTGGGTGTTCATTGGAAGGACTGATGTTGAAGCTGAAGCTCCAATACTTTGGCCACCTGATGTGAAGAACTGACTCATTTGAAAAGACCCTGATGTTGGGAAAGATTGAAGGTGGGAGGAGAAGAGGACAACAGAGGATGCGATGGTTGGATGGTATCACCGACTCGATGGACATGAGTTTGAGCAGGCTCTGGGAGTTGGTGATGGACAGGGAGTCCTGGAGTGCTGCAGTCCATGGGGTCGCAAAGAGTTGGACATGACTGAGCGACTGAACTGAACTGAACTGACCCTTGCTCCCCCACTGCCTGAGTCCTGTACTCTCTCGTCTTCCCAACAACTATTTCCCCTAGGGGTCTGAGTTAGGCCAGATGCGGGAGGAAGGAGTCCTCAAGGGCAGGACCTCTATGCCACCTAGGGTGAAGGTTCCCCATGTCCACACCTCCCATCCCTTTGATATCTGGAGGGACAGGAAGCAGGGTGGCAAGATGGTGACTCAGGTCCAGCCCCAAGCCCCACGCCCCTGGTTTGGTGGTGAGGTGGCCCCATGCCTGACCAAGAAGATGCCTTCTTGGCCACAGACTGGCCTCACAGCTCCTCTGCTCCCTCCCTCTCCTCCTGGGGGTCCTGGCAGTGGTGGGGAACTGGTGGCTTCCTAGGAAAGAACCCACTTCATCTGGTCTACAGACACCTCTCCCCACCCTGAGATTGTGAGAGGCCTTGTCTTTGCACCTTAACACCTCGTCTTTGTTCCTCTGTCTGCCCTGCCCCCAGCCTCCATCGGTTTGACTCCTCAGCACCTTCCTCCTCATATTCAAAAGCTCGAAACCATGACCGGAAGTCTGGGGGCATTGGGTTTGGCCTGACACTGTCTGGGAGCCCATGTTCAGGCTTGGATCCGTCTGTTTTCTGTTTGTTGGCTGGTTTTGCCTGCAGAAAGTGTGAACCTCTGACTGGACGTGAGGTTCTGGAAATCAGGAAGGCTTGTGTTCATTTCAAGGTTCAGAAAAATCCCTGTGGTTTTGGGTCACGGTTGGGTTTGCCTGCTTGATGGCAGCAGTGTCCTGGGGGACTCTGAGCTAGGGCTCTGTGGGGTCCCCCTGGGGTCTGAGTGTGAGACACTCGGGGTGTCCCTCTGGGTGAGACTGATCCTCGATCCACTGACGGGGCGAGTGGCTGAGGGCCGAGGCAGGGGTAGGACGCTGTGCTCGCTTAATGAGGTCTGGATGCTCTGGGTTTCCAGCTATGGTTTAAAATCCTAGTGTCTCTGTCAGCCTAGCAGCCTTGAATTTTTGTCTGCAAACACCAATATTGGCCTTAACTTACTAACTTACTCAACTTTCAGGGCTCCTACTTAATTCTCACTGCTGCCCTTGGGGTATGGCATGATAGCGCTGTCCCCATTTTATAAATGAGGAGATGGAGGCTCAGTGAGGTCAATAACCTGCCCAAGGTCACACAGCTTATAGTGGCAGAGCTGGGACACAAAGCCAGGTCTCTGGCCCCATGGTGGACTGTCTATTTTGCCCCAGACACAGTGTACAGATTGGAACGAGGGAGAGCTGGTGTCCAGAGCAGCTCTCCCTTCAAACTTATCACCAGCACGCCTGGATGTGATTTTTCACGCACACAGGAGAGGTGGTTTGTGGGGAAAGCGTGACGAGAGGGCGGGGCTCAGAGTCTGAGGGCCCCAGACACGGTGGTGTGAGCAGGCAGCTGGGGGTCTTCTCTGGGGTCTGCCCCGACCCCTGCTGATGACTGGGGGCTGCTCCTCACTTTTTAGAACCCCAGTTTCCTCATGCCGCTTCCTAAGGCGGTTGTGAGGCTTCAAGGGGATAATGTTGATAGAAACTCACAGAGGAGGTCAGAATATATCCGTTTTCGCGAGCTCTGCAAAGACGGGCTGTGCCTTGTGAGTCATATTCTCCCCAAGTCAGCACAACGCTTGGCCCTGTGCTCGCTGAGTAAGCCCTTCTTGAAGCCACGTGGGGCCTGGCCTCACGGTTGCCGCTGTCAGTTTTAGCGACAAGTCCGTTTCTCTGACTGGCACTCTGAGTTGGAGTCCCGGACGGCCCCGACTTGCTCTGGAAGGAGCCCCGCTGTCTGGGCACGGCAGTCGTCCTGCAACGGACACCAGCCTTTGGTCGCCTCCCAAGGGTGTTCCCCCTGCCTGCCAGGGCCTGTCACCTCCTGCCTCTGAACTGACTCGATGCCTTTCCTTCTTCCCAGGGCTGGAGGAGCCTGACTTCCCTCCCCTGTCACAAGGAGTTCCCACAGTCTTTGGGTTTTCAATTGGAACAGTGTGCTAGAGCTTGAGGTACCTTGGTGGAGGGCCCGAATTTAAAACAGCTACAGTTTAAAATCCTCAGTGCCAAGGTCCCTGCGTCAGCCTAGTAGCCCTGAATTTTGGTTTGTAAATAGCAATGTCGGCCTCAACTTACTGACTTAACTTTCTGTTCTGGGCTCCTAGTTAATCCTCATTGCCGCCTTGGTGGGTGGTGTTAAAGCATTGTCTCCATTTTATAGATGAGTTTGAAGAGGCCCAGAGAGGTCAATAATCTGCCCAAGGTCACACAGCTTGCCATGGCAGGGCTGGGACACAAAGCCAGGTCTCTGGCCCTGTGGCAAGCCATCTATTCTGCCCCAAACACAGTGCACAGATTGGAATAAGGTGAAGCTGGTGTCCAGTGGACCCCTCTGCCTCTGACTTGGTCGGTGACTCGGAGTCTCTCTGGATCCCTTCCCCATCTGGAACAGGGAAGGCGAGGAACATGCCCAGCCTTGGGAGATATGAATGGCTGGCTGCTTCATCAGGGCCTGTTCAGAAGGTGCGACGGTCATGAAAGGTGGCCTGTTCTAAACAGCACCGCCAGGGGCTGTGGCGGGGGCCGCCTTCCCCACACTCAGTGCTGATTAGCTGGTCATGGCCCCCCTTAACCCCCACCCTGCCCTGATCTGTTCTGCCACCGAAACCACGAGTCTCAGGTCGGCAGCCCCACACCCGGTCCCGGCCAGCCTGGCCTTCCTCCTGCTTCCCTGGCAGAGGAGCAGCCCAGGCCCCTGGTCAATGCTGCAGTGTTCCGGGCGGCATCGCCCGCGTCAGGATTGCTTTGCCCTCTTCAAAAAGGATCGGCCGCTACCCCCACGGGGGCCTTACCAGGCTTCGGGGTTCACTGGGTGGCAGCACAGAAGGCCTTTTGTGGCTGATGCAAAACGGCGCTGCCACCTTGGAGGATGATAAACAACCTCTGATGAGAGAGTCACGTTGGCAGACAGAAGGACACAATTTAACTTGTCGAAAAAGATTTTTGTTTCCTTTCACCCCATGGGGCGGGAGTGAAATGAGGCAGGAAGATTACTGTCTCCCTTTTGCACGCTCTCCTAGCTTTCTTCTCTGGCGTCTCCCTTTCCTTTTTCTCGTCCGGCCACCCACTTCGCTCTGCGGAGACGTCCCCCTGTGTGTACCGCCTCTCGAAATGCACCCGTGTTTGTCTGTTTCAGGCCCGTGGACAGCATCTCTCCCTGAGATGTGCCTGCTCTCCAGGTTTCCACTCTTGCTCTGCTTGGATCCTCACGGGACCAGAATGACCTTGAAAAGCACCAGTCTGATTCCATTGGCCTCAACTACCTCCTGGGTCATCTCCTCCCCTCTTGCCCTTCAGCTTCTGCTCTGGGGGTCTCCAGGCAGGTTTCAGGCTCAGAGGCTTTGCACATGCTGTTCCTTCTGTCTGGCATGCTCTTCCCCCCAATATCCATGTGGTTCACTTATCTCCTCTAGGTTTTCCCGAGGTCATCTTCTCAGACCTTGTTGGTCTGCCCCATTTCAAGTCGCAGCCCCCTTTGCCAACACGGCTGATGCCCCCTTGCCCCTAATCCCTTGCTTTTCTTCATCACATTGACCATTGTTTGGCTAGAGGTGGAGTTTCTAAGCAGCCAATGATGCTTAAGCTTCAGAGCTCCTCATCAGTAGGTTCCAAGGCCCGACACCTGAATTGATACTGATAATTTTTCATTCTTTTTTCATAAGGAATCCACTCTCCCCACCAAACCGTATAAGCTTCAGGTCCCACAAAAGGCTGGATCTACCTGCTCCTACATCTGACAACTTATCTGTTTTCATTCTACTATGTCTCTCCCTCTACCATTAAAAAACAAACTCCAAGAGGGCAGAGGGTTTTTAAAAATTATTTATTTTATTCTTGGGGTTGTGCCGGGGCTTCATTGCTGTGTCCGGGCTTTCTCTAGTTGTGGAGAGTGGGGACTGTTTTCTAGTTGCAGCTCATGAGCTTCTCTTGTTGTGCAGCACAGGCTCTAGTGTACACAGGCTCAGCTGTTGCAATGCACCAGCTTAGTTGCTTCCTGCCATGTGGAATCTTCCCAGACCAGGGATCGAACTCATGTGCCCTGCATTGGCAGGTGGATTTTTAGCCACTCTATCACCAGGGAAGTCCAGAGGGCAGAAGTTTTTGTCCTTTTTCTTAAAACTATTTTATCTCCAGGATCCAGAACAGTGGCTATGCACAGTAGGAATTTGATAAATGTCGCTGTATGTATGTATATATGACAACTCCAAGTTCATACTTTTTTCAGGGCTTCACATTTCTCTTAGGATAAAGATCAGCCTCCTTAACAATGCAAGGCCCTGCCCTTCTGCCTGCTCCCAGATGTGCTAAGATTCAGACTCAGGGCCTTTGCACATGCTCCTTCCTCTCTCTGATGTTGTTTCTCTCCCTTTGCCTCCGCTTCCATCAGGTCTCTACAGTGGGCAGCCTGCATCACTGGGCACTCTGCATGTGTGGGCTCCATAGCCTCAGATATAGATGGCTGACAATACCACACCATCTGAGGTAAGCAACTTGAGCATCCGTGGATTTCAGTATCTGCAGAGGTCCTGGAACCAATCCCCTGTGGAGACCGAGGGACGACTGTACTTGAATGCCGCTTCTCTGTCTGTGCCCTGCCTGGCCCTGGGGATATGTGTTTTTGTAGGGTCTTGGAGCTTCTGCTGATAGCACTTGCTAGCACCATCATGTGATGTCCATTTAGTACTTACTATTCCCTTCAGGACCGTGAGCCCCATCAGGGCAGGACTGCCCCTCGTGTGCTCCTGTATCCCCAGCGTAGTGCCTGGCATGTGCTCATTTTCACTGACCCCGTCAAGAGCTGCTGAGGAAATGTGCAAGATAATAATTCAAGACAAAACCGGGAGGGGAGGACAGGAATCAGGTGCAGTTAATATGAAAATACGCAAAATCACAGACTCTATGGGCCTTCCCTGGTGGAACAGACAGTAAAGAATCTGCCTGCAGGGCAGGGGCCTTGGATTTGATCCCTGGCTCAGGGAGATGCCCTGGAGACGGAAATGGCAACCCACTCCAGTATTCTTGCCTGGAGGATCCCATGGACAGAGGAGCCTGGTGGGCTACAGTCCATGGGGTTGCAGAGTCATACATGACTGAGCGACTTAGCAGCAGCAGTGGCATGGCAAGTCAGAGTTGGGAGTGCAATTAGTCCACAGCTTGTAGACTCTGGTCCCTGGAGCCCTGGGGATGCACCTCTGGGAATTCTATGGCGTGGTCTCCACAGTCTGCTGCTGTGAATGTGCAAGTGTGTGTGTTCACGTGTGCACATATGCAAGTGTGTGTTCACGTGTGAACGTGTGCTCATGTGCACGTATGCAAGTGTGTGTTCACGCGTGATCCTGTGCTCAACTGTACACTTTCAAGTCTGTTCATGTGTGAGTGTGTGCTCATGTACACATATGCAAGTGTGTGTGCCCACACACAGGTGTTGTGACAGGGGGTCAGGGAGGTAGAACGAGTGGCATGGTGACAGATCTCAGAGCCCCATTCCCACTTCAGACAGAGCAGTTCCACTTTTACCTGTTGAGGTATTGAACTTCTACTTCTGACGTTGTTTGAAAAGAAATAAGCTTTCCATCCACAATCAAATTTGGAAATTTCTGACCTGATTAAACTCCCCCTTTCCATTTTAGGAATGGGTAAACTGAGACCTAGAGATAGAGGTCCTTGTCCTAGATCACAGAGTGAAAGGACAACAGGACTGGGACCTAACCACCAACTCCCCGCCCTCCCACTGCCCCGTGGCCCTGCCCAGGGCCTGTTCCCTGACGCCCAGACCCCTCTCTCTGGTTTTGGTAGAGCATTGCCTCCTCTCGGCTGTGACCAGGTGGCTGAATACCTGAATGTCCTGGAGCTGATGGAAAAGCTCCAGGGATCACCATGCTTTAATCCCATCATGTAAATCAAGAATCATTTTGCTTGTAAAAGATATGACTTCCTAGATGTGTGCTATAAAATTCACGTTGTTGGGTACGTCTACTCAGAGGAAAATCCCAATGCACAAAACTAACTCTTTTTTGAGTCTTTCAGTTGATGTCCACTGGTTACCTGTTCATCTATATTATTGTCTGAAAGTGCTCCTAGCAGACACCCAGCAGCAAGCACTGGAGGTTCAGAAAAATCTGTGGCAGCAAAAGACAAAAGGCAAATAATTCCACCCACTAGTTCCATGGGGGTGTGAGGATATGAAAAAAATTAAATGATTATTTCTCATATACTTTGATGCTGAAACAAATACCTCTGCCCAATGTATAGGGGGGAGAAAAACCAGTATTTCTAATTCTTTAAAAATAAGTCTTCAATTCATTCTCTGGTTACAAAAGTACATAATAGGTACTGCTGGAGAGGTAGAGCTTCTAGAAATGTTCATGATTTAGAAAGTAAATCTCAGTATTATTCCTATCCCCCTCCCACCAACCACAGTTAATTCCAATTTGCTTTCAAACCTACTAAGTGCCAGGTTCTATTCTAGGCACTGGAGAGGCAGCAGTGAACAAACACAGATGACATTTGTGCCCTGATGGGACTCACAGTTGAATGGAGAAGAGGGGGAAATGATCACACAATTGTAAAAAGTCACCTGTGTTTTGCTTTGTAAAGAAGAGATATGAAAGCATAAAACTGGGGAGAGGAACTTTCATGAGGATTTCTGGGGAAGCTTTGTTGAGGGAGCCATGATGGTGTTGGGATCTCCCATGTTCGTGAAGATGGGAAGAATGAGAGGTCAAGGAAGAAAAAAACATCCATGCAAAGGCCTGTGGCAAGAGAGAGAAGAGTGATGTGACCAGAGGGACTGGTTCAAGGTGAAGCAGCAGAGGCACCTGGGGTTTTATGAAGACCAGGGTAAGATTTTTGGGTCTTTGTTCTAAGAGCAGAGAAAGCTATAAACTATTTAAAGTAACGATTGCTATTTAGTCACTAAGTTGGGTCCAGTGTTGTTGCAGCCCCATGAAATATAGTTCTCCAGGCTCCTCTGTCCCTGGGATTTCCCAGGCAAGAATACTGGAGTGGGTTGCCATTCTCTTCTCCAGGGATCTTCCCAACCCAGGGATGGAACATGCATCTCCTGCATTGGCAGGTGGATTCTTTTTTTTTTTTCATTTGTTTTTATTTTTTATTTTTTTAAAATAAATTTATTTATTTTAGTTGGGGGCTAATTACTTTACAATATTGTAGTAGTTTTTGCCATACATTGACATGAATCAGCCATGGGTTTACATGTGTTCCCCATCCTGAACCCTCCTCCCACCTCCCTCCCCATCCCATCCCTCTGGGTCATCCCAATGCCCCAGCCCTGAGCATTTGTCTCATGCATAGAACATGGAATGGTGTTCTGTTTCACATATGATAATATACATGTTTCAATGCTATTGTCCCAGAACATCCCACCCTCACCTTATCCCTCAGAGTCCATAAGACTGTTCTATGCATCTGTGTCTCTTATTCTGTCTCGCATATAGGGTTATCGTTACCATCTTTCAAATTCCATATATATATGCATTAGTATACTGTATTGGTGTTTTTCTTTCTGGCTTACTTCACTCTGTATAATGGGCTCCAGTTTCATCCATCTCAATAGAAGCGATTCAAATGTATTTTTTTTGATGGCTGAGTAATATTCCATTGTGTATATGTACCACAGCTTCCTTATCCATTCGTCTGCTGATGGACATATAGGTTGCTTCCATGTCCTGGCTATTGTAAACAGTGCTGCGATGAACATTGGGGTACATGCGTCTCTTTCAATTCTGGTTTTCTCGGGCAGGTGGATTCTTTACCGCTGAGCTACCAGGGAAGCCCCTTAAGTAACAATGTGTATTATTATATTTGCTGCTGCTGCTGCTAAGTTGCATCAATCGTGTCTGACTGTGTGATCCCATAGAAGGCAACCTACCAGGCTCCCCTGTCCCTGGGATTCTCCAGGCAAGAACACTGGAGTGCGTTGCCATTTCCTTCTCCAATGCATGAAAGTGAAAAGTGAAAGTGAAGTTGCTCAGTCGTGTCTGACTCTTCGCAGCCCCATGGACTGCAGCCTACCAGAGTCCTCCGTCCATGGGATTTTCCAGGCAAGAGTACTGGAGTGGGGTGCCATCGCCTTCTCCGGATTATATTTGCACTTGATATATATTCATTCTGATTTTTCTTGATGTATACATGCGTCAGTTAACATTGCAACAGAATGGCTTAAGCAAAAGGGATTCTGAACTGGCTCATGTGGCTGCAGGTTGATCTGGGGTCTCAAACAATGTCTCCAGTTTCTCTCCAATTTTCAGCCTTTTCATCTGCCATTCTGACTCTTTCCAAGCCTCATGAGGGCTTCCTGTGGCACCAGGTGTTCATACACTATCTTTCAGCCTGCACCTCAGTGAAAAAGATTACCTGCCACTGCTGGCATATCAGTTTCAGCACTGCTCACCTTCTGCCAACTCCTAAATCAATCACTATATTTAGATGAATGCGATGTTCTGATTGGCTAGGCCTGAGTCACATGTTCCACAAGGGGGCATGGAATGAAGTCTACCCAGGCGTATGGCCTAGTAAAGGGCAAATCCTTGTGACTGTGTATAAATATATATATACATATGTGTGTGTGTGTGTGTATGTGTGCGTACACACTATGTCACTTCAGTCATGTCTGACTCTGCAACCCTAGGGACTATAGCCCACCAGGTTCCTCTGTCCATGGAATTCTCCAGGCCAGAATACTGGAGTGGGTAGCCTTTCCCTTCTCCAGGGATCTTCCCAACCCAGGGATTGAACTCAAGTCTCCTGTATTGCAGGCAGATTCTTTAGTGTCTGAGTCACCAGGGAAGCCCAAGAATACTGGAGTGGGTAATCTCTCCCTTCTCTAGGGGAACTTCCCGACCCAGGAATCGAGCCGGGTCTCCTACATTGTAGACTGATTCTTTACCAGCTGAGCTACCAGGGAAGCCCATGTCAACTCTACCAAGATTTAAAAAGTACCTCACTGGAGAGTGGGGAAGAGGAAAATCGGGATGTTATTACTAAGAGGATGGTGAGTGGGTGTTCATTATAATACCTTAATATGTTATGTATACACATATGCTATGTCTATACATGGGGTTTCCGTGGTGGCGCTAGGGGCAGAGAATCTGCCTGCCATTACAGGAGATGCAAAAGATGTGGGTTCGATTCCTGGGTTGGGAAGATCCCCAGAGTAGGAAATGGTAACTCACTCCAGGATTCTTGCCTGGAAAATACCATGGACAGAGGAACCTGTTGTTTTTCGACTCTTTGCGACCCCATGGACTGCAGCATACCAGGCTTCTTTGTCCTTCACTATTTCCTGGAGTTTGCTCAAACTCGTGTCTGTTCTGTCAATGATGCCCTCTCATCCAGTCATCTCATCCTCTGTTGCCCGCTTCTCCTCCTGCCTCCAATCTTTCCCAGCATCAGGATCTTTCCCAATGAGTTGGCTCTTTGCATCAGGTGGCCAAAATATTGGAGCTTCAGCTTCAGCATTAGTCCTTCCAAAGAGTATTCAGGGTTGATTTCCTTTAGGATTGACTGGTTTGAGGGCTACAGTCGATGGGGCAGAGAGTTGGACACGACTGAGCGATTAAGCCCACACACAAGTATATACATACTTAATATGTATACGGATGTTGTATATATGCATACATTAATATGTGTTCATATACATAGATTCTTTTTTAACAGAGAAGGACATTACGGTGCTCCCTTTTGTGTAATACTTTATCCACTTAACAAATCTTGGGCTTTTCCCCCAAGTAACCACCATTTTATGTAGTAAACAATTTCAGAAGTATGCTTTAATTAGGCAAATGAGTTTGTCCCTTCAGGACTCCTTACAGGGAGGGCTTCACCCCCGAAAGATGCTGGGGACCAGCCCCCTTGAATGACCCATTGCTTCAGAGGGTCCAGAGACTAAGTAGGGGCTGGATTAGTTAGTTTGTGCTGCCATAACAGAGTACCACAGACTGGGTAGCTCAAACAACAGAAATTTATTTTCTCACAATTCTTGAGGCCAGAAGTCCAAGATCAAGGTGTCAGGAGGGTTGGTTTCTCCTGAGGCTTCTGTCCTGAGTTTGTTCTTTTCTCCCCGTGTCATCACGCGGTCTTCCCTCTGTGTATTCGTGTCCTGATTCCCTCTTCTTAGAAGGACCCCAGTCACCGGATCAGAGCCCACCCATAGGGCTTTGTTTTACCTTAATTAACTCTGTAAAGGCCTGACCTCCATATATATATACATGGTGGTGGTTTAGTCGCTAAGTCATGTCCGACTCTTGCGACCTCATGGACTGTAGCCCGCCAGGCTCCTCTGTCCATGGGATTTTCCAGGCAAGAATACTGAAGTGGGCTGCCATTTCCTTCTCCAGGGGATCTTCCGGACCCAGGAATTGAACCCAGGTCTCTTGCATTGCAGGCAGATTCTTTACCGACTGAGCTAAGAGGGAAGCACTACACACACACACACACACACACACACATATACATATATATAGTCACATTCTGAGGTACTGGGGGTTAGAACTCCAGCCTATGAATTATGTGGGGACACAGTTCAGTCCATGACAGGGGCCTCGAACCTAAGCAACTTGCCTGCCCATCAGTCACCATCAGAGTTTCCTTGCTTTGGGCCTTGCAGGTTTTTTGAGCTTTAAGATACCAATAGCTGACTCACTTTGCTGTACAGTAGAAACTAACACAACATTGTAAATCAACTATATTCCAATAGAAATTAATTAAACATGTAAAAGATTCACTTTCCAATGAGCCTAGCTGTAGGGTAGAGCTGTCCTCTTACCAGCTAAAAGCAGTAAAAGCAGATACTAGCTGAAGTGACTGAACTGGGCTCCATGGAGGACAGAGATCCAGGAGGGATGCTCACTGGCCAGGGCAGACGTCTGGCCATGGCTGAGTGCTACTTATGTCCCCTAGGCTGGTCCTGGGCCCAGTCGTTCTCTGCAGGGTCTCTTCAGATCCAGCTTGGACACTTGTAAATGCCACTCGCTAGGCTGCCAGACCTGGGTGTGGGGTGTCAGGGAGAAGATGGGCGGCCTGTCTGGTGCTACAGGAAGATGTCCCGCAGAGTGGTGGCGGGGAGGGAGGGGGGTGGCATGAGTTTGAGGCTAATCCTGTTAATAGCCACATCCTGTATGTCCTGAGGCTCTTCACCACCCTCCTTGCCAGAGCCTGATGCCCACTCCCAGGCAGAAGGCAGACTGAACCTGAGAAAGCTCAGGGTTGGCACAGATCTCTGGACCTCAGAGATGCTGCCATGGGTGTCCTTGCCATTTCTGACAGGTCTGGAACTGATCTGCTCCCTGCTGAGGGCAAGAAACTTGAGTCTCTGTGAATCCATTTGCTCTGGTTGTGAAATGGATGATACTACAGGATCGCTTGACAGAGAAGCTCTTCCAACCTCTACAGTGAGTCTTGTGCTCTGAACAGATTGTGTCAGGCTCTGATGCAGCTGAAACACACTGCTTGTTTCATGAGGGAGGGGCTTAGGGTAGGATCAGGGTCAGGGGAGAACCCTTCAGGGATTATTGGAAAACTCTGCTTCTTGGGGGCAGAAGTTATGCGGAGACAAAATCACATACTGGTAGGGTTTTCATCTCTTAGTTGTGTGTAGCAGCTGAGAGACCCTGTAGTTTGCCAGAAGAGAGGTCTAATCTAAGACTTTTATTCTACATTGACGCACATACATATCAAGATTTCCTTTTTGATCAGATTTTACATAAAAGAAAGTGCATGACCTCATTTGATCACCAGATGATAAGAACAAAACTGTGTGTCATGTTTTCTTTTTCACTTTGGCCACCAGGAAGCTCTGGGTAAGATCTAGTGTTCAGTTGCTATTTCTTTCAGATCCCTGGTTTCTAACATATTTTCCTCTTCCTTTTCCTTAGTATTTGTCACTTATATTATGTACCGGTATTGAAATTAAATATTAATATTACATGTGCATGACTCATTTGGTATGGAATCCGGAATTTGGATAGGTGCTGTGTGTGTGCATGTACAGTGAAGAGCAAAACTTTTATTCATAGGGACATTTATACATGGGGACACAGTACCAACTTCCACAATTTGCAAACTGATTTTTATTGATGAGCCCTTATTAGGTAAAGTGCTGATGAAATTCTCTACAAATATTAATTCATTTCATCTTCATAACAACTCCAGGAGGTATGGACTATGATCAACCCCCTTTTACAGATGAAGAAACTGAGGTAGATGGAAAGGTAGTCATTTGCCTAGAGTCACATGGTTGTGTGCTCAGTCACGTCTGACCCTTTGAGATCCCATAGACTGTAGCCCGCCAGGCTCCTCTACCCATGGAGTTTTCCAGGCAAGAATACTGGAGTGGGTAGAAGATCCTCCAGGGGATCTTCCCAATCTGGGGATTGAACCTTTGTTTCCTGTGTCTCCTGTGTCTCCTGCATTGGCAGGCAGATTCTTTACCACTGAGCCACCTGGCGCACGGTTCTTAAGTGGCAAAACCAAGATCTGAATCTGGGCAGCCTGGCTCCAGAGCCCAGGTTTTAGATCAGTACTTTAGGACTTCTCTGTGTTGTCCCGTAATGGATCCTCCAGCCACATATGGCTTCTGAGCTCTTGACGCCTGGCTTGTGTGACTGAGGAACTGGATTTTAGATTTAAATTAATTTTAATTTAAATAGCCCATGTGTGGCTAGTGGCTGCCATATGAGACAGCACAGGTCCAGACCTCCAGGCTTGCTTCCTCTCTCCCATTCCTGATGTTGGTGGAGGGCACTTCAGGGCCATGTAGTGTAGTTACTACAGTGTAGTTGTGATTACAATTTGCAGTAAGTATCCAGAGCCTTCAAAAACCCCTCTTCCTCCTTGTCTCCATCCTTTCTCTTCTCTGTTGTCATCATAACTAACATTTTTCTGAGCGCTTGAGTCTCACTTAATTCTCCCCCAAATCCTTGGATGTAGGTGCTTTTTTTTGTTTGTTTGTTTTAAATAAATCTGTTTAACAGAAGAGAGAGCCGACACACAAAGAAGGTGTCTTGTGGGGAGTCCCAGAGCCAGTAAGCAGCAGAGTCTGAGTTTGAACCAAAGTCTATTAGACTCTAAAGCCAAATTATGCTTCTCCATTTTTCTTTTGTTTTGAAAGAGTGAAATGTGCTCCATCTGACTCCTTAGGCCACAGGCCTGTCAGTTTCCACCCAAGTAAAGTTGTGTTGTCGACTGAAGTCAGCATTTTGGAAGGGAAGAGAAAGGAAGACAGAGGTGGTGAGCAGAGGCAGATGAAGCGCTAGGTCAGCACAGACCCAGAGCAGCTGGAGAGGCCAGAGCCTCCTGGGAGTAGCCAGGGCGTTGCCCAGAGAGCCTAGGGCCCAGCCCCACCTCCCCCAATCAAAGTCTGCACTCAGGGAGGAAGATCAGAACAAGACACCTCAGTTTCGTCATCTGTCAAATGGGGACAAGGAGGATTGAAAAAGACAGACAAGATGGAGGTCGCCCTTTCCGGCCTCAGAGCCCACCTCTGGGGTAGAAGCTCCTGGGATCCCTTGCAGCGGTGGGGGTGGCGGGGGGAGAGAGTCATCTGGGCGCAGAGCTGTCTCCACTGTGGGCGAAGAGAAGGAAAACAGCTTTTTAGCTGAGGGGTCGGGGTGGGTGGCGGGGGCTGCAATGCATGGCTGTCAGCTGAGATCACTGCCTTCTCCCTTCCAGCTGCCTGGGGATATTATGAAGTTGCAGAGACAAGGAGAGGAAGCTCAAGTTGGGGGCCCTCTTTGGGGGGCTGGGGAGGGGAACAGAGAAGGAGGACGTTAATGAAAAAAACATTCCTTGTTCAAGGTGACTCGAAGCGTTTGGGGCTGGTTGGGTCAGGGTCTGACACGGGCTGAAAATGAGTCCCCAGACTCGGAGCGGCCAGGAGGCGTGGGACAGCCGCTGGGGAGGAGGCTGGTGCCAGCCCGGCTGACCGTCACTCTCGGGGCGGCCGACTCCCAAAGGCCCCTGAATCCAGGGACGCCTGAGATGGGGCAGCTGTGAGATCCCGGGGGCTGGGCCATGCAGCTGGGCCCCTCCTGGCCATGGCCTTCCTCTCACAGTGTAGGTCTCACCCCGTCTCCTGACTGCCTGCCTCCAGACCACTTCTGGGCACAAGCAGGGGCTGGTCTGCCGGGAGATTCTGTTCTGCCCCAGAGATGACACACGCCGGGCCCCACCTGAGAGACGGAAGGAGCTTCCAAGAGGTGGGAAGGCCAAGATGAGTTTCTTGGGGGGCAGCTCCTAACGCGACTCCTCACTTTGCCTCTAGACAATTTCCAGACTTGCAAAGGGTACATGATATCTGACAGGTATCTGAATGGGGGCCCCTCCCAATCAGAGAGGGCCAGCCACTGCACTAGTCCTCAGGATAGACCTGAGAGGCGGCCATTCTCCTTTCACAGCTGGAAAAGCTGAGGTTCAGAGGAGTGAAGACTTTAGGCTCCTCGGCTGAGAAGGAAGCAGGGCTGGGACCAGATTGCTGATTCCCCCGGGGCTAGGGGGAGGAAACCTCTTGCAATTTACACCACTTCTCCCCACTTTCTTCTAAATGCCAGGAAAACTTCTGATGGTCCCCCGAGACCTCGAAAAGAGTCGCAGCCTGGAGCGCAGTGGGGAGGCGAGGGGCAGAAGGGGGCCTGTGATTTGTCCTCAGGCCACTTTGACAAAAGACAAAGGTCCTGTTTCTTAGAACTAAGGCCCCCGGGGAAAGCTAAAGGAATAGATCAAAGCCACAAGGCACCAAGAACAGGCCCTGGTTCATGCTGGGACCCCTGTCCCCTCTTCCAAGCCCGATTTCATCATGACTGGTCTTCATCCCTCTGGAGGGAAAAAGGAGCCCTTGTAGTATATTCTTGGGCTTCCCGGGTGGCTAAGATGGTAAAGAATCGCCTGCCATGCGGGAGAACTGGGTTCAATCCCTGGGTTGGGAAGATCCCCTGGAGGAGGGCATGGAAACCCACTCCAGTATTCTTGCCTGGAGAATCCCCATGGACAGAGGAGCCTGGTGCGGGTTACAGTCCATGGGGTTGCAAAGAGTCAGACACGACTGAGTGCTGAGCAACAAAGCACAACCCTGCAGTGTGTTTTAGGATGCACAGGGCCCACTTTCTTCCCTTGGGAAGCTTGGTTTTCCTTGGGATTGAAACTTTGACTGGCTATGGACAAAAATGCATCTTTCATCCTCTGGGAGCCCCACCAGAATGGGGACAAAGCCACCCCTTCTCCTGACTACATCAGTGTTTTGAGGGGCCCAGCTGCATCAGGAAGTTGCAGAAGATGCTGAAGGCTGTGAGCTGACTCAGATGGGATGCCCAGCTTCTGTAAGTCCCTCTGTTGGGCATCAGGAAGTCTTTGCGGTCCAGACAGCATTTCAGCCCTTCATAGAGGGGTGAACCATCAGCTCTGGAAGAGACCCTGGGCATCGTCTCATCCAGCTCCCTTATGGCATGGATGGGTAAACTGAGGTCCAGAGAGGGGAAGGCACTGCTGGAATGGGGACCAGAGTGGGGCTGCTGGCTCCCAGGCTGGAGAGCCTTCCAGCAGCCCACACTGCCTTTCCAGGCGAAGATCTGATGCGGAAAGGGAGGACGTGGACAGTCAGGGGCCTGCCTTCTCGGAGGTTCTGGGAGGAACCAGCCCCTGGAATGTTCAGAAATGGCCTCTCTGCTGAAGGCTCCTCCAGAAGCAGGATGTCCCTGTCACCTTCAAGCTTTATTCGGCTCGGCTGTTCCCAAGAAGAACTGGCTCCCTTCTCCTCCTCTCTTCCAGGAAGAGAAAGGCCTCTGTCAGTGGAGGAGAAAGGGTTCCAGAGAAAACTAGATGCAGTCTCTTCAAAAAGAACCAGCCCCAGAACACTCGGGGCCCAACAATCCCCATGACCAAGACACTCCCAATGTAAGTGCCATGTTCTGGCCACAGATGGAGTGTCGCACACACACCAGGCACTTCCTCTAAGGTCCCCTTAAGTCCTCTGAGGGCCCCTGTGAGGGAGACGTTCGCAGGGTCCCGTGGAAAGATGGAGGAGACAGAACAACACAGGATGCAGTGACTTGCCTGGTGCACAGAGCTGGGAAACAGAAGGGGCCAGGCCAGGCTGTAGTCCTGTCCCTCCTGGACTCTGCAGCGCCTTCTCATGGAAACGGTTATCAAACTAGCACTTTAAAAATCCAAACTTCCCATTTGCATTCATTTCTCTCCACTTCATACACCCTATATCCTTTCTCTTTTTTTTCCTGCTTTAGTTGGAACTTGCAAGTCTCTAGTGCCCTGAAGAAACAAAACCCAAACCAAAAATGACCCTCCACGTCCCAGGAGACACGATGGGCCGGGACACCAGCCTCCTGCATCTTCCCAAGTACAGGACTCCTGAATTTCTGTTCAGAAGCAGAACGGCTTTTTCTTTTCCCCCTCTTAGACAATGTGGTTCTAATATATATCAACAGAGCTAAAGAAAAGGCCTTTTTTTTTTTTTAAAAAAGTTAACTTCATTTCAAGAACTTGTGTGTTTCTCATTAGTAACGCTGTCTTTTGAAATCCAGCCGAGGGAGGCAATTCCAGTTGAAATCAAAACTGATATTCGAGGGTTTGACTCCAATGTCACTCTGCTTCCCCTGCTCGCTGCCTTCTCGGGGGACTGATAGGCTGCTCGGATGGGATGGGCGGTGGGGCAGGTGGCCAGCTCTCTGCTCGCTGACCTGCGGTCCCACGTCTGCAGTGGGGGGTCAGTGTTTCTGGGGAGTCCGGTTGGTAGCGGGGCTTCCAGCCTGGCCTGCTTCTCACCTGATGAAGGAAATCGAGACTTGGGCTTGAGCTAAGTCCTTGAAGGAGGGAAAGCAGGACTCCTTGGCCTGGTAGCCAGGATGCTGGGGCCCATGGAGGGCAGAGGGCTCCAGCCATGATCAGAACTGTGAGCTGAGTGATCCTTATGTGTCATGGGCAGGCTAGTAGGGCATGATCAACTAGTCACAAGAGAAGCCACGCGACTCCAAGTTCTAGGTATTTTGAGTTGTTTTCAGCAGAAATCTCCTAGTTTTTTGGGCCAATTTTGGCCATGTTTCTTCTCTCAGCGACCAGGTTTTCTGGAGAACATTAGGAAAACAGAAAAATCTTTCCATGGTTGGCAGAAGGGCGCCTCAGCCTTTCAGCTGCTGGGGACCACTTTCTCCGGACGAGTCATTTTCTGGATGGATGAGGAAGGCACAGGGCATTTTCCCCCTGTCCTTCACCTTTCGTCTCAGATTGGATTTTTTTCCTTAACACAATAAATAAATAAATAGATAAATAATCTTGTTCTCAAGGAGAGCTGATGTGGCTTGTTCTACATGCCAAAGGGATTTGTTTCAAGGATGATAGAAATGAACAGGATGGCTCCCCCGAGTCCAGCCCTCTAATCAGATTTCCTCCATCCTTCAAGACCTAGCATCCTTCCTTCCGCCGGAAACTTTCCTCCACCCGCCAGCTCTGGTGATGGCTCCAGACTGAGGGTTAAACCTGAATCGCTCTCTTTCACACTGAATGGGTTGCCGCCACCCCTTCTCTATTGTGTTATTTAACTTTTCAGACATCCAGGTATTTCTGTCTTGTCTCCTTAGCTAGAAATGTGATTTCTGGAGGACCTAAGCCTTTTCCATGCTTGTGGCCCCAGTTCTTTATCTCAAGACTCTGCACAGAGTTTGCAAATCATAACAGTAATGATTTAAGCACTGTTACATTTAAAGGCTTTAACTCATGTTCTTACTTGTCCCCTTGAATGGTGACTCCCTTAGAGAAACAGTGTTCCCAAGAGACAACTGGAATACTCATGGAGTCACTTTCTCTTTCAGACCCCTTCCCTCAAATTTGTTGGGCAGCCTCCACGAACTTGGCTTCTGCTGGAAGCTTGTTCATGCATTGCCTTGTTTAAAGAATTTATGGATCTACTGATAAATCTATTCAGTTTTCCCCAAATTAGTTTTGAAGAAAGAAGAGGCTATGTGTTGTGGAACCTGCCTGGGTTTGAATCTCAGCTCTATCCCACACCCTCAGTGGGACCCTCTGATCCTCACTTTCCTCATCTGTAAAGTGGGCGTCATTATTATGCCTTTCTTTTCTGGTTATGGGGTCTCGATAAAGTGAGCTCTCAGTAACATTGCATTTGCTTCCATTCATTGAGCTTTGCTAGATCAGCACAGTGCTGAGCACTTGACCTAGAAGTAAATGTGAGATGCTCAAACATCAGCTATTCTGGAAGTCTTTCCCACATCCCTTCTCCCCCTGGGTCGTTTCCCTCTGTGACACACTCTGTGTCCTCCCCTCTCAGCAACCCCAGTTTGTATCTACTGTGTGTTATGAGTGGTTGACATCACTCTCTCCCACTAGGAGCTCCCAGAAAGTCTGGGCCTTGTCTGTTTTCACTCCCATTACTGATCCAGGTCTTGCCCAAGTACTTAACAGACATTCATTCCCATCTCCTTTGGGTCCCTTTTCTGAGTTAAGTCAAAAGTTCCCTTGCTTTCCTGAGAGCCCTGTATCAGGGACTACAGCAGAGGCCACAGAGGAAGGGATTTATGTCCATAGAGGTTTGATGTTCCCTTCTGATTAAAACCTCTAAGATCCTTGATCCTTGCTCCTACTGAGAACTTGGCAGTTGATGGCCATCCCATGTCTCCACCTGATCAACCTTACTCCTCCTTTGGGATGTGCTCCAAGGTCACCATCTCCGAGAAGCCTTCCTTGACTCTATGTAACAGACTTAAAGACCTGGAAACACTTACAAACACAGGCATGATCTTGATCACAGTCCTGTGGCTCCTCAGGGACTCACTGAAGCTTTGCCTTCCCAATGCCTGGTACAGAGATAGTTACCAGTAAGTGCTAATTGAATGAATCCTGCCAAAGCAGAACCAAACCCAAGTCACTCCCACACTGCCCAGAAAAAGCTAGCACACACCCTTGTGATTTACACAGCTAGTTTCTTTCTCAATTCATTCAAAATAGATTCTTCTAGCACCCAGTGCAGACCCCAGGCTGAGTGCTGGGGAGCTAGTGGTAAACGGGGTGGACCCTGTCCTATGTCCTGGTAGCCCTGGAGCTCCCTGTCCAGGACCGTAGATTCACAGGCAAGGCCAGAATAAAGCCAAGGAGCTGGACAGCATGAGCCTCCCCAGGAGACACTTTCTGAACCCACCATTCCCACGATGACCGAGCATCTCCAAAGAAAGGAAAGAAAATGAACCCTCTGTCCACAGAGGTGCATGGACCCAGGGGAGGAGACAGGCAGGGCTGACCCTCTGAACTCCAGGCAGGGAGGACTATGTCCACCCAAAACCAGCTGGGGCCGCCCAGCTGTGGGCCGGCACCGCTGAAAGGTCCTAATTAGCTCATTTCCCCAGCCCCATGGGCTGTGAGCAGACTCTCTTCACCTTTGGCCCTGCCCCATCTCGCTCAATTTAGCAGTTCAAGGTTCACCCTGGTGTCAGGGTGGGGACAGGGAAAAACTACTCCCAGGCCATTAAGCAAAGCCATCCTTTTGTGGTCAGCTCCACCCTGAAGACTCTGGAATCCTCCCTTCCCTCCTCAGCCTGGTTCTGAAGGCTGCACTGAGGGGAGAGGACAGGTCTAGAGAACCAGCTTCAAACTCTGTCTCTCCTGTTGGATGAGCAGCTGTGCGATCCTGAGCAAGTGACTCGCCCTCTCTGATCCTCAGCCTCTTCAACTCTGAGGAAACTAGGAATTAGCTCACTTGGTGCTTGGAAGGATTTGGTGGGATAAGGTCTGCAAGGCAAGGAGCACAGGGCCAGGACAGAGCAAGCCCTCAGTTCGAGCTCCTACACTCTGCCCAATACTCCTTAAGACTGTCAACCCCATGGAGGCAGGCACAGCATCTGCTCTGCTCACCGCCGTGCGGCCAGCATCTTGCTGAGGTCCTGGACGTGGAAGGCACGTCCTCATTCCTTTCTTTAATCGCTCCTATGTGCCAGGCCCTCGGCCCAGGAAATAGCTGTAGAATGAATGAATGTTTTCTTCTGCCTCTCACCACATTTTGCAGGGCTGAGCCCTGGTAAAGGGGGTCCCTGCCAAGCTCATGAGACACTGTGGGCAGAGCACAAGACGGGAGGTCAGAAGACTGGGAAAGAGCCAGAGCTTTGCGTCCTGGCAGCCCACCTGTCTTAGGAAATGTCCTCCTGACCCACACTCACTCCCAGCCTCGGGGACTGGGTGTGCCATGAGCCCCCACCCTACCCCTTTTGTTGGTTCAAGTCTGGAAAATCCCCCACAGCTCTTGGAGGCTCAGCTTTCTCAGGAGAGGGAATGGGAATAAACATTCCCCTGCCCCAGAGTGACATGTGGCTTTGACCAGGGTGTGAAATGGGAGTGAGCGCGATAGAGCCCAACTCAATGGACGTGAGTTTGAGCAAACTCCGGGAGATAGTGAAGGACGAGGCCGCCTGGCATGCGGCAGTCTGTGGGGTTGCAAAGAGTTAGACATGACTGAGCAACTGAACAACAACAGTGGTAGAGCCCAGCACAGGCCCTGGCCCGGAGAGGACTCTAGCACGTCAGCTTCCCTTTCTTCAGCCAACATGACAGCTACCTTGTTTCTCCAGGCGTGGTCCTCTGCATCTTGGAGCTGGCTGGAAACGGAGAAGCCCTGGGTGCCACCCCAGACCCACTGCGCCCAAACCTGCATTTTAACAAAATTCCCAGGTGTTCCTGTACCACCCATGCTTGAGAAGCCTGCTCCACTGCGTGTCCTCTCCTCGGCAACTCAGTTGGGGTGATGTTAATAAGAACCCTCCATCAGTTGAGTTCAGTTCAGTCGCTCAGTCGTGTCCGACTCTTTGCAACCCCATGGACTGCATCTTGCGTTGGGTTTAAAAATAGAGCTGAAGGAGCATTCCGCATTTGGATGGATAAAATACCTTCTCTTGCTTCTCTTTATTAAGGTCTGTGGGGGCGGGAGGGAGGGGGGTCAGGAATCACGCCCCATCCTGCGGTTTACAGGACCTTTCCCTAATAAAGCTGAGGGCCGAGAGGCCCACATTCCAGGGGACTTAATTAAAACCACCAAGGGTTATTTGGAATAACAGACCATTTAGTCGGAAGCACTTGCCATGCTAATTCAAACAAGGTGATTACAGGCGATTAGCAAACCTAATGCCTTCAGTTTATAACCTGCCCCGAAGGAGGGATGAGCGAGTGGCCTCTGCTGCTTCCTGTGGGTGGTGGAGGGGGCTGACCCGGGGCTGAAATATCCCAAGGTCAGGGCCAAGGAGGGCCCCTGGGCCGCCCACCTGGGTAAGACGCTCTCCTAGAGTGAACTCCTTGGCAGGGAGGAGATTGACCCCACCTGCTGAGGGTCAGAAAGGAATCTCTCCAGGTCTCCTGGGACCATCCTGAACACATCCTACAAGAGCTAGACCTACCTGTCTCTTCAGCTGTCTCTTCTGGGGCCTCTTGAGAGCAGAAGCTGGGTCTTGTAGTCCCTGTATGCTCGAAAGGGATTGATTATGGATGTGCCCATGCACACCAAAGAATTATCTTTTCTTTATATGCCAAACCGTGTGCAAAGCCATTCATATTTGTTTTCTTTCAGTTGCTAAGTTGTGTCTGACTCTTTGCGACCCCATGGATTGTAGCATGCCAGGCTTCCCTGTCCTTCACCATCTCCCAGAGTTTGCTCAAATTCATGTCCATTCGGTCCTTGACACCATCCAACCATCTCATCCTCTGTCATCCCATTCTCCTCCTGCCCTCAGTCTTGCCAGCATCAAGGTCTTTTCCAATGAGTCAGCTCCTCTCATCAGGTGACTGAAGTATTGGAGCTTCAGCTTCAGCACCAGTTTTTCCAATGAATATTCAGGGTTGATTTCCTTTAGGATTGACGGCATTGATCTCCTTGCTATTCAAGGGACTCTCACGAGTCTTCTTCAACACCACAGTTTGAAAGCATCAATTCCAAACAAAACCTTGTGCACACCACGACCCAGGGGGAAGAAGCAGTTCATATGCACCACCTCATATAATTCACTGAAGTCAGCGCTGTTATTGTCCCCATTAGATGGACGAAGAGCGTGGGGCATGGAGAGACGGTTACTGCTCTAGGCCACACTGCTGGGAAGTGGTCAGTGTGGTCTTCTACCCAAATTCACCGGACTCCAAGGCCTTCCTGGAACCTCACTGAATTTCATCTTACAGTTGAGGGAACTGAAGCTAGAGATCATCAGTTGGTGAGTGGAGGAACTGAGATTTGCCCACCACGTTGCTGCTTCCACCCCCTCTGCTACACTTCCCCTGCTGGAACTCTCTGGAGAGTGTGCAGAATGGCAGGCAAACCTGGAAGGGGCGCATGGCACCAGGGAGACTCACCAGGGAAGGGCATCTCAGACAGAGGGGGCTCTACAGACACCTGTGACGGGGAGTTTTCAGTTGCCAGCAACCGAAACCCCCAAATCAATGGGCTTCAACTTCTTTAATAAGGGATACTTGTTATTATGAGCAACAAGAAGTCCTCAGGGCTGATTAATTTAGAGGCTCCACAGTGTCATCAAGAATGCAGGTCTCCTTTCTCCCTTTCTTCCTTCCTGCCTTCCATTCATGAGATACAACTGGGTTCCTTCTAGATGCCAGGCACTCTCCTAAACCCTGGGGTTACAGTGGTGAAAAAACAAGATCTTTGCCTTTTTGAAGCTTGCATTTTTGAGTGAAGGACAACATACATACACTATGAGTGTGTGTGTGTGTGTATATATACACATAAAGAGTGTGTGTACATTATACATATATATGTATATATATTTAATATACATGTGTAATATATAAATAATATATGAAATATATTAAATAAGTATATCATATGTGTGTATATACACACATTAACACAATGTGCATACATATATATCCACATTGTATATGGATAATATATATGTATTATATATAAATACTATATGTATTATGTATAAATAACATAATGTCAAGTAAGAGCTATGAAAATAAAACAAACAAGGGGAAAGAGAGAGAAGGAGGAGAGAGAAGTCAGAGAAATATTTTCTAGGAGCTGGCTTTGAGCAGAGATCTGAATGAAAGGTAAAAATGAGCTCGAAGAGGACTGGGGAAAGTGTTCTTGGCAGTGAGCACTGCATATGCAAAGGCCTTGGAGTAGGGTAGTACTTGGAGTGGAGTGATTGAGATCTTTCTGTTGTGCAAACTCAGAGGGTTGGCTTCTCCTCCAAATGAGTCTCCTCATGGTGGTCAAGGTGGCTTTAGCAATTCCAGACACTATAGGCAAACATGACGCTTCCTGGTGAATAAGAGGGTGTCTTCTGTAAATCAGTGGAGAAACTCTTCCCAAAAGCCCTCAGTATATTTCTCCTCAATCTTATTGGTCAGAATTGAGTCACTGGCCCAAGTCTAAATCGATCCCAGACAGGAGAATGGACTACAGTGGTTGGCTTAGATCAGTGGGAATACAGCTGGAGATGGGGCCACACTGGTTTGAGCTGTAGGGGACAGATAACCCCCTGATAAAATGGGGCCCTGACAGGAAGAAAGAAGGGGGATATAAGTAGAAATGATGTGTACAATTAATTTGTGGGTCATGATT
This sequence comes from Okapia johnstoni, assembly GCA_024291935.2. Taxonomy (NCBI): domain Eukaryota; kingdom Metazoa; phylum Chordata; class Mammalia; order Artiodactyla; family Giraffidae; genus Okapia; species Okapia johnstoni. The sequence continues at coordinate 6,303,016 of CM044325.1, read as the reverse complement.
TGAAAAGGAAAGGGCATGTCCTTCCCTTCTCTGGCTGGAATCTGAGCTTGCTGGTAGTTATCCAGTCTTGACCAAGAGGACAAGGGCAGCTGCCTAGGAATGGCAAAGCAACATGACAGCAGGAGACTGGGAATCATCAAGTCAGCTCTGGAATGCTTGCACTCAGATGGGGGGAGACACAGTTAGAGATGAGACAGACAGAGACAGAGACACAGATAGGTTCCTGTCAGTGGAACTTGCATCCTAACTGACTCAGCTCCCCAGTCCTGCCTCAACCAGAGCAAGTCCTCTTCCCTTATCAGGGCCCATGTCATGTTTTCTTGGAGAAAAAGTTCTGCTGCTTAAAAAACCTTTCACAATGACTGGTATAGTCCAGCCTCCCCACCTGACGAACTGGGAAGGGAAATCCAGCAAAGGGAAGTGACTTGTCCAGGACCACATAGTCAACTGGTATCAGAGCCAAGATCAAACTCAGACGCTGCCCAGTAAGCACTGGTACTGCATTCCTGCATTACTCCCATCAGGCATATTCTCTACTGCAATCTTGAAACTGTGCTATGGAGAATTCCCTGTTGATTCAGTGGTTAGAACTCTGTGTTTTCAGTGTTGAGGGCCCAGGTTTGATCCTTGGTTAGGAAACTAAGATCCCACGGTGGAAGGGGTGGGGACCCAAAAAACTAGAAACAAAATCAAAACAACAACAAAGAAACCACAAACAGATAAAACAAGCAAAAACAAACAAACAAAAAATCCACAAGAAAACAAACAAACCAAAAAAAAAAGTGCTAAGGAGAGAGTGTGGCTGATTCCAACCCTGGTGGAAGACAGCCTCAGGGTTCCTTGGCATTACATGCTCAAGCTGTCACTCCAGCTTTTACTTCCTTTCTACATGTGAACCTCAGCCAGGGCCATGTGGACTTGCGCAGGGAGATAGCGGCCTCTTGGCTTTTGCTAGCAGGTCTCAAATTTTGCTCTGCTTAAGACTCATCTGGAGGTGAGGGAGGGAGTGGGGTGATTATAATGCAGATTCATGGGCCCTCTCCTGAAACATTCTGACTCTGTAAGTTTGAGATTGCTGTTGTTCAGTTGCTAAGCCATGACTGACTTTTCGCGATCCCATGGCTTCCCTGTCCTTCACTGTCTCCTGAAGCTTGCTCAAATTCATGACCATTGAGTCAGTAATGACATCTAATCATCTCATCCTCTGCTGCCCTCTTCTCCTTTTGCCTTCAATCTTTCCCAGCATCAGGGTCTTTTCCAATGAGTTGGCTCTTTGCATCAGGTGGCCAAAGTATTGGAGTTTCAACTTCAGCATCAGTCCTCCCAATGAATATTCAGGATTGATTTCCTTTAGGATTAACTGGTTTGACCTCCTGGTTGTCCAAAGGACTCTCAAGAGTATTCTCCAACAACACAGTTTGAAAGCATCAATTCTTTGGTGCTCAGCCTTCTTTATGGTCCAACTCTCACATCCCTACATGACTACTGGAAAAACCATAGCTTTGACTATGTGGACCTTTGTTGGGAAAGTGATGTCTCTGCTTTTTTAATATTCTGTCTAGGTTATTCATAATTTTTCTTCCAAGGAGCAAGCATCTTTTAATTTCATGGCTGCAGACACCATCTGCAGTGATTTTGGAGCCCAAGAAAACACAATCTGTCACTGCTTCTACTTTTTCACCATCTATTTGCCATGAAGTGATGGAACCGGATGCCATGATCTTAGTTTTTTGAATGTTGAGATAGGGCCCAGGAATCTACTTAAAAATTAAGGCCTCTGAAGCTGTGTCGCAAGTTGTCCACAGGCCACACCCTGAGAAACACTGGTCCAAAGAATTCCAGAGGACATGTTTATTCATCCTAAGGGAACAATCCCACAACCAAATCTGAGACTTGATATTGTTTTTCCAGCTGCCACCACTGTATTACAGCAAGAGATCAGACTGGATATCTGGGGAAGAGGAGAATTAAGTTGCTGCATTTTAATCTAAACTGGTGAAAATATTTTTAATATTAATGATGATAAATTTAATCCAAAATTGCTGAAAACTGGGATCCAATCTTTCCTGAGAGGAGGTTAGGAAGGGAGCTTACGAGGGCACTTCGGTACCCAAGAGCAGTGAGTAAAGGACATGGCCTCCCCAGCTCCACGGAGCTCTTTTGGCATCCTGCTCCCCCTAGTTTACAGCAGGTGGGCCCAGGGAATTGCACTCCCTTTCTTCCTGGAGTAGCTCTCTCCTTCATATCCCGTCCCTAGACTTGTATCTACCTCAACATTGGTTTTCAAAATATCTCTATGCTGGAGTAAAAAAGCAGCAAAACCAAAAAAATACACAAAACCACCAGCTTTTGACAAAATCCACAGCTGAAGAAGTAGAAAAATAAGTGTGTATGAGTGCGTGCTCAGTCGCTTCAGTCATCTCTGACTCTTTGCGACCCTATGGACTGTAGCCCACCAAGCTCCTCCATCCATGGGCTTCTCCAGGCAAGAACTGGTTCGTGGGAGCCTACCCAGGCTCTGATTATGCCACCAGGAAATGTCTTTCTCTGTTTCTTGGCTTTGCTTTCCTCTGTTTTCACTCCTAAACAGTATGAAGGTAGCCACCAGCAGCTGCAGGCTCTCCTTCCCAGCAGCCTACCTAATGGAGCAAAAGAGCTGTGCCTCCTTTCCATCCCACACAGCAAAAGTTTCAGGCCTCACTCTTATTGGCCCGAATTGTCACATGCCCTTTCCTGAACCAATCACTGTGGACTGGGAAGATGAAGTCACCTGATTGGCCAGGCCTGGGTCATGTGCCCATATTAGGGGCGGGGTGAGTGAAAAGGGAAAACGGGTATTGTTATCACTGTGGGGAGTGAAACTGGACTGCTGAAAACAGCAGGTGCCCACAGAGGGGGAGCCAGTTCCTCCTGACTGAGGCTTCATCTCAAGGGGCAGATTTGGCTAAGCCCGTGTGGCCTCCCAGGCATGGCAAGTCTGTGTTCTTGCTGCTCCTGGAAAGGTCTGGGATTACAGATCACACAGAACTAGAATAAATTCCAGCTGTGAATTGGGCCAGTTCTTTTACCTCTCTGTGGCTCAGTTTCCCCAAGAATAAGTAGCACCAGCATTATCAATGTTATCAAGCAAGCAGAGTGCCTGGTACTCTGTTGTAACCTCTCGGGAGGTGCAGGTGAGGGCCTTTTAGGGCAGAAGTGGCAATGCTTTGATTCCTAGATTGTTGGAAGGACCATCTTTCTGTCTTCGGGTGGGTAAAATGTGTGAATGGTCCTTGCCCAGATGTACCTACCCCTGGTGGATTAATATCAGGGTGGGGAAAGCAGGCTTTGGAGTCCATGAGCCTAGGCATGCCACACCTGCCCACTTGTTAGTCATGTGTCGAAGTCATGGACATGGGCTAGAATGGCTCAGGAGACCTAATAAATTCGGCTGCCCCTTCTGGATCTGTAACTATCCTTGGCTCACACTCTCAGACTGACCTACGCAAGAGACCCATGATGTTTTATTCAACAGCCAGAAAAGCCTTAAAATAGTCTGTTCCCACTTGCCTGAAGTGCTCTATCATGGCTCTTTGCCTTGAGTTTTAGGCTTTCATCCTTTCCAAGACATAAATACTCCTGGGAGGGGTTCGACATTAAGCAGTTAATAACTGTTGACACCTCTCTGTGAATGAAGGTGCTGAGAACAAGATTTATAAAGGGATGAGAGAGGGAGAGAAACGGACATTGGGTGTGAAAGGAAGTGGGTTCAGGTCCTACTGACGTGGAGAATTATTAAGACAGAGGCCATGGCTGCCTCTTCCAGATGGCACTGGCCCACACCAGGAAGCCAGCTCTTCCGCTGCCCTGCCGCTCCCTGGTGCTTGGGACCCTGCAGATGGGGGCAGCACATGCAGTGAACAGAATGTGAACTTTGGAAACATGTGGAATGAGGAGAGAATCCTGCCTTTGCCAATTAAACACAATGTTTGACCTTCAGCAAATCATTGAACGCCTCAGAATCTCAGTTTCCTCATCTGTTAAATATGGATCCCTAATACAGGGTTAGTACTGGGGTGTGTGAATTATGTTTCAAGACTTTGCATTTTTGGCTTACCCACCGAGATTTTCCTGAAAGCAGCTGGGTGGCTCTAGATCTTTCCATGTTCTCACGGCAACCCCACCCAAAGGAATCCTCCCCACACTTTCGGCTCCTGACCCTGACTTCAGAGACAGAACCAGACAGCCCATCAGACCCTAAAGGAGAGGCTTGCGGTGTTAGGTCCTGGCCTGGCCTTCACCACCAGGTTCCCAAATCAGGAGGTATCTTGTACCTCCCGGCTTCCTTGCCCTCCAAGCACCACAATTTGCCCATCGAGGAACTTGGACCCATGTAGAATCAGACAATAGCAGCTTTGTTCTTCATTAAGGAATCTTAATGGACTGAAGAAGAAGAGAAAAAAAAAATCTGAGCTCTTCCTTAAGAAGCTCATAATTTAATAGGTGAAATGTCAGGGAAAATCAATGCCAGGCTGTTTCCTGGCGGCCTCATTATGCCGTCCATTAAACAACTTTTATGTTTGTTTATAGTTGCTCGTTTTCTTGCCTTCTTATTCCACCCCCTCCTTTTTTTAAAAATAAAAGAACATTAAAAATTTTATGACGTTATAAAGGGACATGGGCTGAGAAACTGAGTTACGAGAAACCTACTGACCGTCCCTGGCAGGGCTGGGAAAATCCAGTCACCCCAGAGAAGGAGATGCTCCCAGGAGCGGACTGAGGGCTGGGCCCAGCAGCACAGCCTCGGGGTCAGCACATTCTTAGCATTTTGCTGGTTCTGAGGGCATTTCTGAGGTAGGAAAGTCCTTGTTTTCTGGGTGTTGGTCAGAGTGGTCCTGGAGGGTCCAGAGAGAGGAAAGAGGGAGCGGACATTGGAGCTTTCCTTTTCCCTTCAGGGAGAGAAACCTGGGGCTCCGCTGTCTGGCAGGGCCTGGCAGGTTAAGAGAGGTGCTAGTCTGGATGCAGCCTTGTTTACAGGCCTGTGAATGAGAAACTCAGCACTCAAAGGAAAGTCTTAGGAAGTGAGGCCTCTGGCACGGTCAGATGGGTCCTGCTTGTTCCCAGCTACAGTCTGGCCACAATCTGTTATCGCTTGGGGGACACCCCAACATGAGAAATGGCCCAGGCTCAGGATGAAGCTGTCCTCCCCCCTCCCCTCAGCCTGGGAGTCTCTCACCTTTGTCAAGGGGGGAGTGGGCAGAAGTCAATCTCTCTGGAACTTCTAGAGGATGTATTTGTGCCCTCCCCTCCCCCCACCCATCCCCTGCCCTGGGATTGATTCTCTGAATCATCTCAGACATTGGGGTCTGGACCAGATTCTGCCAGGTTATCAGAAGAGAGGGTAGAAGGTCTCTAAGTATAGGCTCCACCAAGAGCTGACCCAGAGAACAGAAGTCCACTGCAAGTAGCTGATTTGGGGGTTGATCCCAGGAAACTCCAGCAGAAGAGTGGGGAATCCAGAGTGGGAAAGGGAGGAAGCTGGTCAAGGGTGACTTACTGAGTTGATTGGGGCTTCCCTGGTGGCTCAGATGGTAAAGAGTCTGCCTACAATGTGGGAGACCTGGGTTTGACCCCTGGGCTGGGAAGATCCCCTGGAGGAGGGCATGGCAACTCACTCCAGTGTTCTTGCCTGGAGAACCCTCATGGACAGAAAAGCCTGGTGGGCTACAGTCCATGGGGTCGCAAAGAGTTGGACATGACTGATAACTGAGCAAGCAACTGAGTTGGTTACCATGGGCAACATGGGCTTCGTTCATCTGGGGAAATAGCTAGCATGTACCCTGGGGAAGGGTGGGGAGGGCACAGGTTCTGGATCAAAGCTTCCCCTCCCTCCCTCCCTCTCTACCCTGGGCTGGGCCCCTGCCAGGCACAAAAACACAAGGATGGAGCTGGGAGAGATGCAGCCTTGTCCTGCAGGAGTTCCCTGCCCATGGAGAACCAGAGGAGGGGCATATTCCTTGGGGATGGCACAGTTGCTGTGCACAGGCCAGGCCAGCTTTCCTGTGTTCCTTTACCGCGACTCAGAGCTGAGTTCTAGGTCCTTCAAGATGGAGATCATCATTCCTACTGTGGCCCATGCCGTGACTATGAAGTGGCCAGGTAAAGAGGTCCACTCCTTGTTCTAAACTGAATTGTACTGCACCGCACCCCCAAATTCATGTGTTGAAGCCCTCACTTTCAAGGTTTCTGAATTTGGAGACAAGACAAGGCCTCAGAGTTAAATGGGATTGTAAATGCGGGGCCCTAATTCGATAGGGTTGGTGCCCTTACAAGAAGAGGCAGGGACACCAGAGATCTCCCTCCACATGTGCAGAGGAAGGACCATGTGAGGAGACGAGCAGGGCTGCGTGAGTGAGAAAGTGGTGTCTACAAGCCAAGGAGAGAGCCTCCCCAGAAACCAACCCTGATGGCACTTTGATCTGGAACTTCTAGCTTCCAGAGCTGAGAGAAAATAAAGTTCTGTTGCTTTTTTTTACTGGCTTTTTTTTTTTTTTTTTTTGTGTTGTTTATAGGCTTCCCTGGTCTCTCAGACAGTAAAGTATTTCCCTGCAATGCAGGGGACCCAGGTTCGATCCTTGGGTTTAGAAGATCCCCTGGAGAAGGGAATGGCAACCCACTCCAGTATTCTTGCCAGGAGAATTCCATGGACAGAGGAGCCTAGCGGGTGACGGTTCATGGGGTCACAAAGAGTTGGACATGACTGAGTGGCTAATACGCTTTCCATTTACATTTAAGCTGTGAGAACTTGGGAAGTTTTTTTAATTTATTCTCAGTGTTCTCATCTGTGAAATGGAGAGAATGATGATAACTGTCTCAGGAGCGACCACCCACAACCAAGTGGAGGAAGACAACAAGCATCAGTTCCTGCTCTTGAGTCTCCACTCCCCCCCTGGGCAGGCAGCTGTGGGCTGAGCAGGCAGCCCTGCTCATCTTGGCTAGGTCTTCACATCCTTGGGAGTTAGCTGACTATGGACTGGTCTGGGATGGTCCCAGCTGCCTTCAGGCACATCATTACAGGTGCACACATAGGAAGATGCTACACGGGCCACCTGGCACATCACATGGACAGAGCTAAGTCTCTGCCTCCCAGCAGGCTGTTCTAGGCTTCTTTTTTTTCCTTCTTCTTAAAGTCTTTATTGAATTTGTTACACTATTGCTTCTGTTTTGTGATTTGGTTTTTTGGCCATGAATCATGTAGGAATCTTAGCTCCCTGACCAGGGATCGAACCTCTCCCCTCTGCATTTGGAAGGCAAAGCCTTAACCACTGGACCACCAGGGAAGACCCTGGCCCAACCTTATTCATGAGCCGGTGACATGGTTCCACATGAGTAAGTGGAAGTTGCCAGACTTCCCAAGGCCGACGCCTGGCACTCCGTCACTTCCACCCCATTCTATTGGCCAACATGAGAGTCTCTGATTAGCTCAGACGGAGGAGAGGTGACATGGACTCCACCTCTGCATGGGGATTGGAGCATAGTCGCATGACAAAGGGCACCTTTAAGGAAGTCATTAATTGGGGCCATGAATTCAATCACTGTACTCGTAGCACATTTGAGGGATGAAATGTGGTGTGTGTCACTCAGTTGCATCTGATTCTTTCCAACCCCACGAACTGTAGCCCACAAGGCTCCTCTGTCCATGGAATTCTCCAGGCAAAAATGCTGGAGTGGGTTGCCATTGCCTTCTCCAGGGGGTCTTCCTGACCGAGGGATTGAACATGGGTCTCCTGCATTGTAGGCAGATTCTCCACTGTCTGAGCCACCAGGGAAGCCTGAAATGTGGTACTGTATAAAAGTACTTGAAAAGATTATGACTGAAATAATGCTCTCTTACTGTTTTTGTGAAGGAGCCAGGAATTTTTTAAGGTAAGTCTAGATGCCCATGGGTCATTGAATCAGAACCGAATTACTTTAAAACCAGAGATTCTTTGAGGGTGAAAACACGAGTCTAGATCGCTGTCCGGGTGTCACACACACACAACACATCCTGATGAGGTGCTCAGACATAGCCAGGTACACACAGGTGCGCGTGGCCGCTACACGTCCCATGCGTGACACGTACTGTCACATAGGCAGCAGCAGCTGGCTCACACACCCAACAGACATGGATGGCCCCACACATAAGGTACCCGCACACACATACACATGTGCTCACACACCTGGACACACAGATGGAGCAACCAACACACATCTCTCCCAGAGGGACACAGATGTGATTGTACCCTCCTCTGCCCAACTCCTCATCTCCACGGGCTTTTCAGTGAGGCCTCTTCCAAGGGGTGGGAGGAGCGAGTGGGTGGGCTGGGGAACAGACGTGGTCATTTGGCCGCAGGGCTTCTGGGGGTTGGCTTCAGTGCTCATGGGGCAGGCCAAAGGATGCCTTGTAGATAAAAGAGAGGCTGACCATGAGTCTCGGGAGAAGAGACTCTCCCCAGGTGGGGCTGAGGACCTGAGGACAAAGCGCCCTCCACCAGCTCCGGTGCCTACTCGCCCCTGGGAGGGATGCATGAGTCCCGGACTAAGTGGGCAGACTGAAGCTACTCCTCACCCCCAGCCCCACCTGGTACATATTAGCAGGAAGTTAGAGGTGATGGTGATGATGAAAAGCCTCACCACTTGGTACCTCATGTGGACCATGTCACAGCTTCTTGGCCATCAGACCCCCAGCTGCTGCATTCCAGGGTATAATTGGGCGGTGGGCGGTGGGGGTGGGGAGAGAGGGTTTCTAAGGCTCAGCCTTCCACCTCTGAGAGAATGACAGCTGGCCAGCAATCACCCCCACACCTCCCCTGTGGGTAGCATTTATTCAGTGTTTTGCTAAAAGCTCTTTATTTTATTTTTTTAAAAAATATTTATTTATTTATTTTTGGCTGCGCTGGGTCCTCATTGCTCCTTGAGGGCTTTCTCTAGTTGCAGAGAGCAGGGGCTACTCTTCAGTTATGGTGTATGGGCTTCTCCTTGCAGCAGCTTCTCTTGTTTTGGAGCGCAGGATCTCTGGCACGCGGGCTTCAGTAGCTGCAGCTGGTGGGTTCCAGAACGCAAGCATAGTAGTTGTGGTTCAGGGGCTTAGTTGCCCTATGGTATGTGGGATCTTCCTGGACCAAGGATGGAATTGATGTTCACTGCACGGCAAGGCTGGAGAAGGAAATGGTAACCCACTCCAGTGTTCTTGCCTGGAGAATCCCAGGGACGGCGGAGCCTGATGGGCTGCCGTCTATGGCGTCGCACAGAGTCGGACACGACTGAAGCGACTTAGCAGCAGCAGCAGCCCGGCAAGGTGGATTCTTAATTCACTGGACCACCAGGGAAGCCCCTAGAGGCTCCTTTAAATCAGCGTTTCCCCAACTGAATCCCTGGTCAGGGAGCCTGATAAAAATGCACAATCCTGAGCTTCACCCCAAACCTGCTGAATCAGCCATGGAGAGGTGGTGAGCTGTGTGAGGGCTCATCAGGCCAGCTGGGAAAGGAGGGTGGAGCCTGAGTGGAAGTGGGTGTGGCTTAAGGCGATCAAGTCTTCCCCTTAGTTTGGGACTAAGGGGCTGCTCTGGGTTGCACTGCAACCAGGAAAGTCCTGGGAAAACCCAGGGGAGTTGATCACTCTGAGTGGCTCCTTATATTAATAATAGCTATCTAGTGGGATGGCTTGGCAGGCAGAGGCATGGTCCCTGAAATACTGCTTGGTTGAAGTGATTTGCCCCAGGTCACAAACTATGAGTCAGTGTCTTCCAATTCTTTGGAGGGAGTGTGCATACGTGCTTAGGTGCTTCAGTTGTGTCTGACTCTGTGCGACCCTATGGACAGCAGCCTGCCAGGCTCCTCTGTCCATCGGATTCTCCAGCAAGAATACTGGAGTGGGTTGCCGAGCCCTCTTCCAAGAGATCCCCACCCAGGGACTGAACCTGCGTTTGTTAATGTCTCTTGTATTGGCAGGTGGACTCTTTACTGCTGAGCCTCCAGGGAAGCCCTTTGGACGGAGCACTTCACAGTATTTGTCTTAGGCAGCCTCATCCATCCCCTCTTCTCTCTCTCCATCTCTCCAGCGTTTTCCGTCTTTTGGGGGTCTCATGCCTCCCTTGTTCCTTCAAGACTGACTGTCAGGAAGGATGAGCTATCAGTGATAATACTTAGAAGTAATTTCTGTGCGGGCTGTGCATTTGAAGCTTGATTTTTAAGCTTGGAACAGAGAGCTTTTGGGGGCGGAAAGCAATGTCTGGATTGCCACTGAACAATAGCACCTATTCCCACAAACCCTGTCCCAGCAGCCCTGGGAGAAACTCAGGGGGTGTCCTTCTACCTCTGAAGGGAGCCTGGGGCCCTGGGCCACCCTGGCCCATCTTTGTCTTAACTCTCTGAGAAGGGTGAAATCTTAGCTCTTGAGCCAGGAATATTGTTTTGAAAAAATGAAACGCCCAAAGAGTCCCTATAGTCCCCAAACCTCATTTTAAAGGGATTATAGCAGCTGGCTTGTAAATCCTGTTTCTTATGGTGGGGGGCTTAGAGTGGGGCTCAGGCAGGGTTGGGGTAGGGGAAAGAAAGGAGGTCATTTCATTTCCTGGAGAGGAAAGCCTGGGTTCTCCCCTCTGCTGAGCCTGGGACTGGGCTCACTGCCTCCACTGGGGAAAATGGACTTGGAATCCGGCGACCAGGGTTCTAGCCCCAACTTTACCATCAATTTATGGCTGACCTTGGGGCTGCTCCATTACCTCCTCTGGACCTCAGTCTTTGGGTGACAAGGACTTTTTAAAAAAGCTTTTTATTTTGTATTGGGGTGTAGCCAGTTAACAGTGCTGTGATAAGTTTCAGGTACACAGCGATGGGACTCAGCCATACATAACATGTATCCATTCTCCCTCCAGGATTTGAAAATCAAAAAGAGTTTTGCCATCCTCCCTTCTTTTCTTACCCTCCAAGTAGGAATCCCTCTCTCTGGGTTCCCCCCGCATGTGAGGGTGTGACAGAGGCAGGTGAAAGGAGAAATGGATCAAAATGCTCTGTGTAGGGAAGGTGTGGAGCTTTCTAGGGGCAGCTGCGGGACTGAGAGATTGCAAAAACTCTGATTTTTAAAAAAATGAGGCTTATTTTTGGGGAGTGGGTGAAATTGAGGAAGAGATGTGACACCTGCCAGGAAGTGGGACTAGGGGAGGGCCAGGTGGAGAAAGAGGATTTCAAGTAAGTTTCACAGCAAGCTGTGCAATGCATTTCTCTTCCCCGGAGCCCCCTGCAGAAGCTTGAGTGACCACCATAGAGTTATGGGATCAGATGAGTAGTTCTTTTGGGCAAATGCCTATGCAGACGCAGGTCTCATGGAAAGAACTTGCAAGGCCCACATCAAACTGATTGGTGTTTCTAGACTCCAAGATGGGTCCAGACTGGTGCTGGTCCGAGGGTGGGGGACAAATCGCTAGTGATGAGGGAGATGATTTGGGTGAACTTAAGGTTCACAAGGCTGAACTCAAGATAATTGTGAAGTATTGATTTAAATGGGTCCTGGAAGAAAATAAGGCATGCATCAAATCTGCAATTTTGAGGAAATTAATGTGGAGGACAAGGTCCAAAGAGGTATTTATGTTAATAAATTATGAGTTGATCCAAGGAGAGTGTTTAGTGATGCTCTGACTACAAGGCCAGTGGCTCTAAAGGCCTGCAGCAGCCGCCGCCAGAAGGATGGGAACTTGGTAGGCATCAGCTAGCCCACACCCAAAGGGCCTGGCTCCACGTTCACTGTCCATGCCCCTGTGTGCCAGGAGATTACACAAGCCCCTTCGCCAAATATCCAGTCGCTATCTGAAGAGGAGTAGGGAGAGCTGGGGAGGATTTGAAGTGTCAGTGAACAGAATGAGCTGATGAAAGAGATTGTTGAAGTGATTGAATTAGAGGGAGCTGTAAACCAGACTAGGCAAAACTCAGCTTCACTGTCTCCTTCGCCCCCACCTTGACTTCTTCCTTTCTCATCTTCTTTCCTCCTCCCATGAAATCCAAGCTCGTTAGAGGATTTAGAGTAACTTTAGAGAAATAAACGACACGACTGTGGCAACTTCGCTCCCCCTAGAACAGTAGCGCTCCCGGACAGTCTTCATACACACAAATCATGTAAATCAATTTAAATAATTTCTCGATCAACAGCATGTCTCATGGCCCTTTCTTGAACAGTCACAATATTAGATGTGCAAATTTAAGGTCCTGAGAGTGAGTGAGTGAAAGACGTTCAGTCGAGTCCGACTCTTTGCAGCCTCAAGGATTGTAGCCCACCAGGCTTCTCTGTCCATGGAATTCTCCAGGCAAGAATACTGGAGTGGGTAGCTATTCCTTCTCTAGGGAATATTCCCGACCCAGGGTCTGCTGCACTGCAGGCAGATTTTTTACCATCTGAGCCACCAGGAAAGCCCAAGGTCCTGAGAAGTCCTGTACTTAAAAAGAAGACTCTTGACTGTGAGCCTTTCTCAAATGCTTTCGACTCTGGTATGTTACCTCCATACAACACATGTTGAGATCCAGCAGAATTGCTTCCTGAACAACCCATTTTGAGAAATGCGGGTCTGTAAGCTGGCGTGGGTGCCTTCCATCCTGACAACTCAAGTGCTGATGAGCCAGGAAGATATCCAGCTCCCAGCCCAGCCTCTCCTGGGAGGGCAAGATGATTGATTCCTCCACAGGAGGTTTCCAGCCAAGATTCGTCCCCAGCACCATCTCTGTCTCCTCCACCAGGGAGAGGTTGGAGTGACCTGCCAGCCACGGATTTTTAGAGCTCCCAGTTTCCAAATAATTTTTCCCCACTGCCTAGGCTTCCTTTTGCCTCTGTTATTGGGATTAGAGAGAGAACAACAGCTATGAGGACATGAAACACCAAAAAACAAAAAACCCCGAAATGAACAATACCCCAAGCCGCATCAAAGCAGCCCTTTCCCTGCTGGCCCTCTGCCTTGTGCAGAGTCAGGATGTCTGGGTATGTCTCCCAGCTCCGCCCGTGGTCAAGGCCAATGTACTTTCTGGGGGTCCTTGGTTTTCCCAACTCTTCGCTCTTTCTCGGCCACCCTCCTTGGGTGGTGCGAATGAGTGGGAGGCCAGAACAGCCTCCATGGTGAAATATCAGCCCTAAGGTAGCTCTTTACTTAAGTACTTAAAATTCTGAACAACCTGAATACTGTATTAATCCTAATTAGTAAGTTCACATCTGTTCAGCATTTAACAGTTTACAAAGCAGTTAGACAGTCATTCCTAGGAGGAGCCCCTGAAGTGCATAGTGCTCCTTCCCTCCATCAGAGAGGAAGCAGAGAGGATCGGCAGCCCGCCCAAGGTCACACAGGTACCTGGCAGAGTTGGGATTTGAACCAAAGCCTTCTGACTTTAAGTGGGGGCATTATTAAAGAGCAGAAGACCGTTGAGATTTTTTTCTTTTGCCCTGATGAGAAAACGAGACTTCCTTTATCCTACTTTCTGTTGTCCGTTTTTGGATGTGTGTGAGAATAAATTAGGCTGGGTAAGTTGTGTAGACACGCTCTCACTCAAGAGATCTGTTTTCAGAGAAAGGAGAAATTCTGTAGGCTGGGTTGGTTAGGGGAGTCTTCCCAGAGGAGGTAGACCCAAGGCTGGGCTTTCAAGAATAAAACACAAAACATATCAAAAAGCTCTAATACATCAGTCATTTACATCATAATATAAGATTCACTTGGTGCCCAGTCTTTAAACATAGGACAAAAACAAGGTTTTCCGTATTTTTTTCATTCAAGACAACATTTTGAGCTATTACGTTGAGGCAACCGGGGGCTAGTTTGCTGATACCAGCTTGTCCCTTGGAATAGGCCCCTGGGATCAGAATATGATTTTAAATGTGAAGAGGAAGGAGACAGGGGTTCCCCATCCATGGGGTGGTGGAGGAGCTGAATTCTGCTTTCAGCCTCTGTTCTGTTCTCCACCTACTTCCCTCCTTCAAAGTGGCTCACCTAGCCTCCTGGGGGGCGCTCCTGGGAATCAGGACCAGTGCCTGAAATCCTGAAATCCTGAAGTGCCTGAAATTCAGGGAATCCGAATTTGAGCCCTGGGCCAAATTCTGAGGCTGGAATTGGGGGAAGAGGAAGTTGGTGTCTAAGTGTCTATTCCATCAAAAACACAGAAGAAGGAGAGAACCTAGAACAGAGATCAGTAAAGCCACAGGAGACCGAGAGGTCAAGAGATGGATCAGGATGAGAGTCAGGGGAGGCTGAGCCTGTGGGTGGTGAGGAGAGGAGCTATAAAGGCCCTTGGGCAGGTTGGACAATTAGTGGAAGAATCATGTTTCTAATTACATTTCTGATCTCAACCTCTGTTCAGTGAGTGAAATGAGGTAGTGATAGTAGACGGGGAATTGCTTCGAAAAGTAGAAGAGGTTTGCAATGGTAAGTGGTACATGAAAGCTTCATGAATGGTTGTTAGCTCCTCTCTCTGTGTAGGTGGCAAATAGGGAACTCGTGCCTGAATTTCTTGTCTTTTCTTTTTGGCTCCCTACAGGGACTTATTTATTTACTTATCTGGCTATATCAGTTCTTAGTTGCAGCACACGGGATCTCTGTTACGGCATGCGACTTTCTGGTTGTGTCACATGGGCTCCAGAGGGCATGGGCTTAGCTGTTTTGCAGCATGTGGGATCTTAGTTTCCCGACCAGGGATGATGGAACCCATGTCCCTTGAATTGCAAGGCAGATTCTTAACCACTGGACCTCCAGGGAAGTCCTGAGGGACTCTTGAAAACAAGGTTGACTTGATGTTTGCTCTTTGCCTGGCTGATCTCTTCCAGTCCCGTGACTTTTAACCTCCAACTCTTGAGTTTCCTATGTGGCCTCGCCAACTCTCGTGTGTCCTCTGGGCTTCCTTTCTAGTCCAGACTCCCCTTGATAGCACCTCAGAGGGGCTCCAATTCAATCCAGCCACTCTCTGTGCTCTCCATACTGCACACATACTGGTGTTTCTGTCCTTCGAACATCCAAGCTTGGTCTCACCTCCAAGGCTTTGCTTGTGCTGTTCACTGGGTCTAGATTGCTTTCCCCACACCCTCACGTGGCTGACTCCTCATGTAGGGCTGTCAGAGATCACATCCCTCAAAAGACCTTCCGTGACCACCCATCTCAAGAAGCATCCCCATCACTAGTTCCTCTCATTACCTACTATTTTTCTTTATGGTGTTTGATAATGGAAATTCTTTCTTTCTTATTTACTTTCTTTGAGAGGTAATGCCTATTTTTTTTAAAAAAAAGTAATATATGTGCATAACTTTAGAAGTTTATGTTCAAATAATTGTAACATTAAAAACAGCAGTCTCCTGTTCCCCCTCCTTTCTGCTTCTCAGAAGCAATATTTTTAGTTCTTTTGTCTGCTACCTATATTTACCTCTGTATTTCTAAATAATATGTTTGTATTAAAAGTCCTTGGTTTTTCTAATTTATTCAGAATTATGATCTTTCTACTGAGGTTTTCACTTTTACATGCTCATAATGGTTTTATGCACACAAGGGGTTGTCCTTTCCCTCCACCCTCCCTGAATAATTTATCCCAATTTTTAGTAAAATTCATTATTCAGCTCTTCATCATCATGACTATGTAAATATTGTTCATGGAAAGAGGTGAAATAATAGCATTGTTCTCTTTCTTGCATAATTTTGCATTTTTTCTACAATGATTTAAAAAATATTAAATTCCTTCTTGTGTTCATTTTCTTAGTTTTCTGTGTTGTTCAGTCACTAAGTTGTGTCTGACTCTTTGAGACCCCATACACTGCAGCACGCCAGGGTCCTCTGTCCCCCACTCTCTCCCAGAGTCTGCTCCAGTTCATGTCCTTTGAGTCTGTGATGCTATCTAACCATCTCATCCTCTGCTGCCCCCTTCTCTTTTTGGTTGCAACCCTTCCCAGCATCAGGGTTGTTTCCAATGAGTTGGCTCTTTGAATACGGTGGCCAAGGTTTTGGAGCTTCAGCTTCGGCATCAGTCCTTCCAGTGAATAGTCAGGGTTGCTTTCCTTTAAGATTGACTGGTTTGATCTCCTTGCCCTCCAAGGGACTCTCAAGAGTCTTCTCCAGTACCACAATACACTCAAATAGGGTGAGCAATTAGTGGAATAAAAACAGATACTACAGCTTAGGGGACTGAAAAAGTGAGGTTCAGGTGATCTCTGATGACCAGAGGAGCCTAAGCTATCCTGTTGAGGAAGCATCTGGCTGGAAGGTCAATGGTGTGTCCTGGACAGAGAGGAGAGTATGTGCAAAGCCTGGTGTATTAGTTAGCTACTGCTGCATAACAAATAACTCCCTAAGTTAGTGGCTTAAAACTTTTATTATCTCACAGAGTCTATGGGTCAGAATCTGGACATGGTTTAGCTCAGTCTTCTGGCTCTAGGTCTCTTACAGGTTTAGTCAAGGTCTCAGCTGGGGCTATAGTTATCTTAAGGCTTGACTGGGAGTGGATCTGCTTCCAAGCTCAACCAGCGGAATTTTTGCTGAATTTAGTTCCTCCTTGGTTGTTGAAATGAGGGCCTCCATTCCTCCCAAGTGGTCAGCCCAATTGGTTCCCTGCCATGTAGGCTTCTCTGCAGAGAGCTCATAATATGGAAGGTGGCTTTATCAGAGTGAGCAGATGAAAGAGCAGGACAGAAGCCACAGTCTTTCATGACCCAGTCTCAGAAGTGACACCCAGTACCCTTGCTATGTGTGTGTGCTCAGTCACTCAGTTGTATCCAACTCTTTGCAACCTCATGTACTGTAGCCTGTCAGACGCCTTTGTCCACTGAGTTTTCAAGGCAAGAATACTGGAGCAGGTTGCCATTTCCTACTCCAGGGTATCTTCCCAACCCAGGGATTGAAATTGCATCTCTTGCATTGTCAGGCAGATTCTTTATCACTGCACCACCTGGGAAGTCCCATTACTTTGCTAGTCAGAAGTGATTAGGATGGAGTCCTTGGGTCCAGTCCACTTTCAAGGGGAGAGGGTTCCACAAGGGTATGAGTCCAGGGGACAGCTGTCTGATCACTTTTAGAAGCACCTTTCACCTGGGATGTGATACTGGGGTGTTTGACTGGAGTGTATACATATCTAGCAGAGCTGAAGCCAAGAGTGTGAGGGAGAGAATGGGGAGTGGAAATCTGGGGTATTAGGCAGTTGCCATGGAAGATTTTTCAGTCGATGTCTTAGCTTGGGCTATTATAACAAAATACCATAGACTGAGTGACTTAAACAATAGACATTTATTTTTCACCATTCTAGAGGCTGGGAAGTCCAAGACCAGGTGCTGACAGATTTAATTTCTGGTGAAGGCTCTCTTCCTGGTTTGCAGATGGCCACCTTCTCCCTGTGTCCTTCTATGGCAGAAAGAGAGAGAGAGAGAAAGAGAGAGAGAGCGAGAGAGCAGAGAGAGAGACAGAGACAGAGAGAGGGAAGGGAAACTCTGTTGTCTCTTCCTACAAGGGCACTAATCCCAGTATGAAGGCCCCACCCCCATGACTTCATCTAAAACTCCTAAATGCTCTATCTCCAAAAAGCATCACCTTGGAGGTTAAGGCTTCATATATGAATTTGGAGAACCATGATTCAGACCATAGTAGCAGATGAGGTTCATGATTGGGTATACAGTTTTTGGAAGATCAGCTGGGCTGCTTTGAGAAGCTTAGAGGAACTAGGCTGCAGGACAAGAGTTATTTAGGATAAAGAAAAATGGCAAAGGAGACCTAGAAGGGGCATGAGGTGAAGTCAGGTGAAACCTGGATGAGGGTGGTGGCCTGAGGCCCAGGAGAAAGCATTTGGAGAAGGTGGGAGCACAGTTATGGCCCACTGGTTCAACTGACCTTGAGCCAACTTCACCGGTAAAGTCATCCCTGGCTCAAAAACCCTGAAAAGCAACAGCTTAGCCCCAACCCCTCAGTTATAGATGAGGATACAGGCCAAGGGCAGTGATTTCTGTGGGAAGCAAGACCATCTGGGGCTGACAGGCTGAAGGCCACACCAGGCTCCACGGCTTCTAGATTTTGTCTGATGAGTAAATTTGCATTCTGCTTGCCCTCAACTTGAGACAGAGAGCTTGTGATTCTGTGAGTGAAAGAGGCTGAGAGAGACAGGCTGAAATGGTGAGAAACATCTCTGTAAACCTTCTAGAACACAAGCCCTTGTGGTGTGGACAGAGTCATGTGAGACCTTCTTCAGAGAGGGGAGGGGGGAGCGTAAGGGGAAATGCAGCCTGACAGACAGAAGGACCAGTTTTGGACCTGTTAATTATTCCCCTTTCGGGGCTCCTGGCCACAAGTCCCTTTGCCCAGCCTGGATTAAAGCCCCATGTTGCTGCAATCCTGGGCCTCCAATGAAGAGCTTTCCAAAAATGCAAAACCGCTGATGGGGCCATCCTGATGGAAGGCCATCGATCCCCTCCCTGGACCCCGTCCTAGGTCTTGGCTTTGAAATCCCATGCAATGCAATGAGAGTGGGTGGGGGCTGTGACTCTGACTGTCTGGAAGCCCCCTCCTCACCATGCTGCTGTTCAAGGACCAGCCAAGAACGGGGTGTGCTCCCTGGATAGGGCTCAGCCTCTCTCCAGCCTCCTGCTCTTGGCCATGTTTGCTGGAAAGCTCACTTTCTTGGCGGGGGTTCATGTTCCAGGCATCAGATCCCACCATGGGAACCTCACTGTCTAAGGCTACCTTGCCAAGTTGTACAAGCGTTTACCACACGCAGGCAGGCAGGGAGCAGCAGGGGGAACAGGGATCCGGTCTCCCCAGAAGCAGCTGTCATTCTGTGCTGTCTAGGCCTGGCAGGAGGCCACGGCGACACCTCAGGGACCCCTTCCCACACCCAGCTGGCCCACCCAGCCTTGCCCGGGAACTGCTAGGCTGCTGGGCATCATGATGAACCACAGAAAAGTGGGGCCCCAAGTGAACACCCCATCTCCAAACTCAGAAGGAGTCATGGAGGGGCGTCTCCACAGAGCATCTGAGCAAATGCCGTCACTGACACAAGTGTGCCCTGACTCTGTACTCCAGGCGGCTGCCCTCTCATCACCTGAGGGACCAAGGAAAGGACAGATGCAGAAATCAAGCAGCGTGGGAGAGGCCCTAGGGGACCCCTTCCTCATGACCTTCAAGGCCGATATCAAGTGTAGGACGATTTGGTTCTGGTGAAAACCCTCTTCCTGGTTGCAGACTGCTGACTTTTTGCTGTGTCCGCACTTGGGGGAGGGGGTGAGCTAGCTTTCTTTTTTATAAAGGCACTAATTCCATTTCAGGTTGCCTTCCAAAGGCCTCACCTCTTGAAGCTATCACCTTGGGCCTTAGATTTTCAACATATGAATTTTGGCGTGGGGGCACAAACATTCAGATCATGGCAATATTCTATTATTAGGGCTTCTCTGGTGGCTCAGCTGGTAAAGAAGCCACCTGCAGTGTGGGAGACCTGGGTTTGATCCCTGGTTTGGGAAGATCCCCTGGAGAAGGGAAAGGCTGCCCACTCCAGCATTCTGGCCTGGAGAATTCCATGGACTATACAGTCTATGGGGTCACAAAGAGTCGGACACGACTGAGCGACTTTCACTTCACTTCAGGATTTATCCATATTGCTATGTGTTGCCGTTTCACTTAGTTTTTAAAACTTCTGTTTTAACTTTGAAAAAAATATTTATTTATTTGTTTTTGGCTGCATTGGGTCTTAGCTGTGGCATGCAGGGTCTTCCCTCTGGCTCCCTTCTCTCTAGCTGTGGCACCCAGGCTCAGTAGCTATGGACTGTGGGCTTAGGTGCCCCCACGGTATGTGGGATCTTAGTTCCCTCCACCAGAGATTGAACTCGCATTCCCTGCACTGGAAGGAGGATTCTCAACCCCTAGACCACCAGGGTCGTCCCTGTTCTAACTTTTTATTTTGAAATAATTTTAGGCTTACATCTAAGGGGCAAAAGTGTACAGAAGTTCAAGCTACCCTTCACCCAGCTTCCCGGGAGAGTAACATCTTACATAACTATAGAACATATACCAAGACTAAGAAGTTAACACTGGTACAATCATAATAACTAAACTACAGACTTTATTTGGATCTCACTAACCTCCTCTCTAGCGTCTTTTTTTTTTTTTTCTGTTCCAGGAGCTAATCTAGGACACCACACTGCATTTCGTTGTCACGTCTCCTTAGGCTCTGATCTGTGATGGCACCTCTCTGGTTCACTTATTTTGACAACCGTATATTATTCTACTCTGTGATTTCACCTTGTTGATTCATCCATAGTTGAGCCTTTGGGTTGCTTCTGAGGTTTTTCTCTCACGACGAGTGCTACTGTGAAACCACTGTACATGTGTCTTGCTATACAAGAGCTGCAAGAGGAGAGCTGCAAGAGGGGAGTTGCACTCCTCTCTTGGGTGTATACCGGGAATTAAATATTCTGAATCATAGGTTTCAATGTTCAGCTTTAGGAATATTGCCAAACCTTTCCAGGTTGAGTCTATCAGTCTGTAAGTCTACCATGGTGCGTATGAACGGTTTATGAGCCCTTCCTTATTTGACGTGGTCAGACTCATTAATGTTCACCAACGGCATGGGTCTAAGTAGGCTTGATTTCTCTCAGTTCTTTGAATACACCAGTGTCTTTCCCCCTTAGGACCTTGGGCATAGCTGTCTCCCTGCTGATATGCCCCTCCTTTCCAGCCCTCCTCTCCCTTGCTCTTCAGAGTCCATGGAGGGCTTCGTCCTGTGCCTATCCAAGCCTCCCCGCATCCCCTTAATGCATCTAGCATTTTATCTTTTCTCTCTGACCAGAGTGTCAGCTCCACGAGGGCTGTGATCACATCACTCTTCCCCATCCACGCTCACCAGCTGGGCACGGTGCCTGAGACCCAGTAGATGTTCAACACGTGTCTGTTAAATGAATGAATGAGTGGATGGAACTTGTCTGTACAGGATGCTTCCTATTGGGAATCACCCTGGCCTCACAGCCAGTAAAAGTAAAAACTTCATCTGGTTTCCAAACCCCAGCCTCCTGTTTTCACCAGCAATAATTTGCTGCAAACCCTGCCAGCAAAGGACAGACCATTTGGGATGCATAAAGCAAAATGGAATCATGTGCAAGATCTTTGGGGTGGGCTGTGCTGCTTGTCCCGAGTCTGGGGGGCCCTAGAGGCAGAAGTCAAGGCTGGAGGAGGAGCTGGGTGGGTGAGACAGAAGAGGTGAGGAGAGAAACACACATCTCCTTGCTGGCTTCTTTTCTCTCAGTTTGAGAAACGTGAGAGCTTGAGAGTGAGGGTGTGCAGGCCACACAGACGGTTTGGGGATCTTCCACTTCTAGTGGGAACTTCACTGATGGTGGGTGGTCTCCTGGGCTCCTGGAGGGGATGGCTTCTCATGATTGGAGGGCTTCTGGGCTGCTGGGAGAATTTTCAGGGTCCCATCAGGGATTCTTGCTGATCTTTTATTAGAAAAATTATTGGGGCTTCCCCGGTGGCTCAATGGTAAAAAGTTCACCTGCCAATGCAGCAGACATGGGTTCGATCCCTGATCCAGGAAGATCCCTCAGGTCTTGGAGCAACAGGGCTACAACTATTGAGCCTGTGCTCTAGAGCCTGGGAGCCACAACTACTGAGCCCATGTGCTGCAATTCCTAAAGCCCACACGCCCTAGAGCCTGTGCTCTGCAACAGGAGAAACCAACTGCAATGAGATGCTCTCTAGTGCATCACAACCAGAGAGCAGCCCCAGCTTTCTGCAGCTGGAGAAAAGCCTGAGCAGCATCAAAGACCCAGCATAGCCAAAAATAATAAAAATAAAATATAAATAAATAAAATTAAAAACCATGCTATTGTACTGCTGGTTCTTTCTGGTTGTAAATAAAATGCATACAATTGTAGAAAAGAAAACAACTAAATCCTTGACTTATCCATCACCCAACGATCTCACTGCTTCCAGTGAGACATTTGGCAGTTCCAGCTGCCCTATTTCTTTCCTGTCTTTCTTTCTCCTCCCATGTTCACTTAGGAGAGCCTGGGAAACTGAGTGATTATGAGTGATTAAGAGTAAGGGTTTTGCAGACTGACAGCTCTAATTAAAATTCTGACTCTGCCTCTTGCTAGTTGCCTGTGTGTGTATGCTTAGTCTCTCCAATTGCATCTGACTCTTTCTGACCCCAAAGACTGTAGCCCACCAGGCTCCTCTGTCCTTGGAATTCTTCAGGCAAGAATACTGACGTGGGTTGCCATTTCCTACTCCAGGGCATCTTCCTGACCCAGGGATCAAACCCACATCTCTTGTGTCTCTTGCATTGGCAGACAGATTCTTTTCAACTACATCACCTGGGAAGCCCTGCTAGCTGCACAACTTTGGCAAATTCTTTAACTCCTCTGTTTTCCAATCTGTAAAACGGAGCATTAGCCCACCCATAGCACCTGCCTCTTAGAATGGTTCTAAGGATTTCATGCCCTATGTATATAAAGCACCTGGCCCATGGTAACTATTGAATAAATGTTGTGTCAAACTCATTCAGTCATTCAATAAACACTGTTTTGAGCATTTACCGTGTGCCAAGTACTGTCTGTAGAGCTAGGCATACAGCAGTGAACAAAGCAAACATGTTTCCTGCCCTGGGGGAACTTACAGTCTCTTTGGGGTGAGGGTGGAGGGCTACCAAATAACATGCTAATGAATTTATAATCGTGTGTTGCCATGAGTCTCATAAACATAAAGAACAGGGTGATCTGAGCCATCTGAAAAAGTTACATTTCAGCCAGATCTGAAAGACAATGAAGAAGGTGCAGTGTGGGGGTGGATGGAGGGGTGTGAGGCAGAACATTGGGGGACTTGGTTAGAAGGAGGTTTGGATGTGTTGAGGTGCTGACAGCAGCCTCTGTGGGTGAACCCAGCTGAGCAAGGGGACAAAGATGGGGCTGGAAGGGCAGCTGGGTCACAGTCTGTGGGGCCTTGTCAGTGTCCTTGAAGATTTTTAATCTAATTCCCATGCAAACGAAATATAAATTATAGGCAAATGTATCTAAAAGTTGATCACATGTGTCCATCATCCTGTGCCCTATGCTTCTCGCACTTAGCCTAGACCCCAACTTCTCTAAAAAGCGGACCTAGACATCATTTTGAATTACTGTGTAGTACTCCACTGTGTGGATGGAAGAATAATAAGCCATTTTTCTGGTGTTGGAGGTTTGGGCTGTCTCCATCTGGGGGTAGCCCGTGGCTGCCTCTTCATGATCCCAGCAGTTTTTCCTGGGGACATGCTCCCATCCCACCATGACACAGGAATCCCCAGTAGACAGGAGGGAGGGGGCATGCAGAGCTTTCTCCCTGCCCCCGGGCTGGCCTTTGATGTTATGGAAAGTTGGCCGGCAGCTGTTGGCTCTCACTGGTGCTGGCTATACCAAGCTGGCATCTACCCTTGACCACAACGTGGAGCCCATTTGGGCTCCACCGGGACATCAAGAGCCAGGGCAGGGCCTCCTGGAGCCTCCTTGCTCCAGTCTCTCCCTTCTCATTTCATCCCTTTGTTCTGCAGCCCCCCCCCACGCCCCCCCACACACCCCCAGCCCTACCGCCAAGGGATGAATGAGCTGGGGAGGGGTCTCTGGCCTGTAACTAATTATTTCCAAAAGTCCCCTGTGATTAGGCAGGTCAGGCTGGGACAGACACCAGCTCTTCTCCCTCTGTCCTGCAGCTCACAGTTCAGAAAACACAACTTTGAGGAGGAAGCCAGGTAGCCCTGCACCGGCGAAGGGCATGGAAGATTTCTCTGGAGGGACACGCTGCCCTTAGGGGCAGGTCCAGAAGAATGATTGACATGGGATGGAACCTGCTGTGGGCCAGTGGGAAGGCTCTGCACCAGAAGAAATGTATGCGGGGTCACTATTCACCTTCTTTTTCCACTCTTAGGGCCATCCTGAAATGTGGGAATCAGAAGGGCCTCTCTGGGTCTGACACAATGTAAAAGCTTGATGGGGGTTTGCATGAATGAAGGAATGAAACAATCCCTGGATTCAGAACCCCAGAAGCACAGAAGAAGGATACCTGGAGATCACTCAGTTCTGTGTGCTTCATCTCTCTGGGCTCAGGCTCTTTTTAGGAGAATCTGATGAAGGCTCTGGTCCTTTTTTCCAATCTTCTCTCCTATCCACACACACTCAAAGCTTTTAATATGATTTAGAAGCTTCCCTGGTGGCTCAGTGGTAAAGAATCTGCCTGCCAATGCAGGAGATGCAAGAGATCTGGGTTTGATCCCTGGGACAGGAAGATGCTATGGAGGAGGAAATGGCAACCCACTCCAGTATTCTTGCCTGGGAAATCCCATGGGCAGAGGAGCCTGGTGGGCTACAGTCCACGGGGACTCAGAGTAGGCCACGACTGAGCACACACACACGTGTGACACTGTGCCTGTCTCCTTGGGGCTGAGGACTTCCGAGCCTTCAGAAAAGTTCCCACATTTGGGTTCAGGGTGTCACAAGCAGGTTGTGTGGCCGAGGACCTCCATATTCTGATTGATGGCATTGAATAGGCACTGGCTCAAAGCTCCTTCCAGGATTAGAATGCAAGAAAACTGATTTCTTTCCAAAAAAGACATTCTCTCACCCTCTGAGGGAGTCACTTGTCCCTGTCAGCTGACCACAGAGATGACAGAGAGACAGTGATTCGACAATCACTCTACTTGGGGGTCGGATGGGAGTGGGCAGAAGGAAGCATGGCCAAGGACTCAGTGACCTTGAGCCTGGAATACAGCAAGGGAGAGTTCAGTAAGGGAGACTGTCATCGTGACAAGAGGTGGCCAGGAAAAGTTGTGGAGCTTATAAGTAATGTCAGATAAAGTCTAGAAAGGAGCGGCCACCCTGGTGAGGTCGGGTGGGGGAGCTCTGAGAGGTGTCTGAGGGTGTGAACTGAAGGCAGGAGGCGGTGGTGAGGACCTGAAGAAAAGTTTTCTGCCAGATCAGGTGAAGGAGGGGCTCTGGTTTGTAAAACACCTGCCTGAGAAAGAGCCAGAACCTTGTGTTGCATCCTTCCTGAGAGATATAATAACAATCACAGTGATTAACATAGTTCATTCTCACTAAGAGCTCATGGTGTGCCAGGTCTGTGCCGGGCAGGGGCATTGTTTCATTTCATCTTCACAACAGCAGTCCTCGTTTTACAGATGAGGAAACAGAGACTCCAGTGCCCTGTCCCTTCTCTGGTCACACAGCTGACATCACCCATCTGTGTGACCTGGGTCATGAAGGCTCACCTCTCTGAATTTCTGTTTTATTCTCATCTGCCAAATGGAAAGACCGAGCTACGTGTATCTGGTTCTCAGTATGAGTCATATGAACTTTGATGTCATTTTTGTCTGGTTATGGCAGAATGGACCATAGAAAGGTTACCAGCATCAGTGTTTCAGCAGCATGACTCCCAGGTCACAGGGGAATTATTCAGGAGGTGTGTCTCCATAGCAGGTGAGAATCCATGGTGATAAAGCTGTTTTTTGAGGATGAGTTCTAGTCCTTACTTACCATTCCTTGAATGTGGCTCTTGGGGAAGACCGCCTACAAAGTCGTGGACTGCAGCCCCCTGGAGGAGGATGGGACCTCGTGGGTAAGCCAGAGGGTGTGGGCCCTGACTTGGAGAGAGAAAAGGAGGGCGACAGAGATAGGGGAGAGATAGATACAGACAGAGATGTAAAGAGAAAGATAGAGACACATGGCTTTACAGAGAGACAGTGAGTGAAAGAGAGTGACTCGGAGAGAGAGAAAGAGGCAGAGGGAGAGGAAGACGGAGAGAGAGGGAACTAGAGAAACGGAGGCAGAATAAGAGAAGAAAAACAAGAATGGCAGAGGAGAGGAAGAGCCAGAAGAACGGAGAGTCTGAAGGGGTAGGAGTGGAGGCTGCCCACGCAACCTGTGTGGGATGGAGTTGAAGCCTCCTGTAATGGCGGTTCTGATCTCCCCAAGACAGTAGCTGAGAGGCAAACGCCAGCACACCCCAGAGAGCCTCGTGGGTTGAGGGCCTGGGAGGGAGTGCAGAGATGCGAGGCCTCAGAAGGTGCTGGGTGGGGAGAGAGAAGACTGCGGTTCTTTTGGTTAAACCGAAATTATGATTGTCCGGCTCAATTTCAGACGTGAGCGAGGGCCCTCAGAGCAGGCCTCCTGCTCTTTCAGTGCGGGAACATTGTGGGTGTTAAGTAAACATACTCTCTCAAGTTCAATCACGGAGGGGAGCTGGATGAGAGCGATTAAATAGAGCAGCTCTCACAGCTGGAAAAACAAATCCACGCGCTGAGGCATCAACCAACTGCAGGAGCTGGGCCCCAAATCCAAGATGGCGGAGGGAGCCCGTCGGCTCTGCTGTAAAAGGCAGCCCGGGGGCGGCCCTGAGCCCGGGTCTTCACTTGAAATCTCAAGCTCATAGACGGGCAGAACCAGACAGGCTCTGGGAACTGAATGATAATAGCACTCCTTTCCAGGATATGACAAGGCCAGTCCCATCTAGTGCCTTACAAATATTCTCTTTAGCCCTCAAAGTAGCCCTCTGAGTAGGTCCTGTTGCTTAACCAACTACCTCTTTACTTGTTCTTTATGGGGTAGCCCCATTTTATAGGCAGAAAAACTGAGTCCTGTTGTTTGTCCGAGATCACACCTAGCAAATGGCAAAGTCGAGACTTAAACCTTGTATCTCCCGCTTTCCCAGCCACTGCTGTCCAGGTGAGCCCCATGAGATACTGTATGTACCTCCCACAGGGAAGGTCCTGGCCCTGATCACAGAAGCCCCCATGGGTTGGGGATAAAGAGCCAGGGGCCAGCTGGAGGGACCCTGTCTCCTTTCCAGGTCATAACCTGGGAATGCAGACTTGCTCTTTTTTCCAGACCTCTGTAAGTAGCATGTACCTCAAGAAACCCTTTTGGGGGAGGTGAACGGGGATGGGCCGATGGCAGGGTGGGAGAGAGATAGCTCCTGACTTGTTGGCTTAGCATGTTTTCGTTTCTCCTTTTGCTGGTGACTCGCTTTTCTTCTGGCCACCTCTCCTCCTCTGCTCCATTTGATTCTAGCAGAAGTTTCCCAAACGTTCCCCTGCCCTTCATAGTGGCTCGCATATGACTCTGTGTCTCTGTTAGGAGTACTTTCACCTGTGAGTAATAGATTGCACACCTACCAGGAACTCCAACAACAAAGACACTGAATTATCTCCCATAAGGGAAAAAATCTGGAAGTGGACATTTCTAAGTTTGGTGTAACAGCTAAACAATATCATCAAAGAACAGATTTTTATCATTCTCCTGATATTACTGTACTGGACTTTTTCCTTTGAGCTTGTTGCCTTATGGCAGCAAGATGGCTATAGTGACTTTTGTATTATGATTCCATCCAGAAGCAAGGATGCAAGAATCTTTCCTCTTGCTAACCTGGCTTTTATCAGGGAGAGAAAAACTTTCCAAGAAGACACTGACGTACTTTCCCTTATATGCTAGATGTGTGTGTGTGTGTGTGTGTGTGTGTATGTGTGTGTGTGTGTGTGTGTGTGTGTGTGTGTGTGTTAGTTGCTCACTTGTGTCTGACTCTTTGCAACCCCATGGACTGTAGCCCACCAGGCTCCTCTGAACATGGGATTTTCCATGCAAGGATACTGGAGTGGGTTGCCATTCCCTTCTCCAGGGAATCTTCTGACCTAGAAATCAAACCCTGATCTCCTGCATTGTGGGTGAATTCTTTACTGTCTGAGCCATGAGGCTCTTATATATAGTATATATTTTAAATTTTCTTATCTGGACATCTCTCTCTCTCTCTTTCTCTAAGTTAAATTAAAGTTGCCCAGGTGTAAAGTCTGAATTCTTTATTTTTGATATCATTATAGGTGAAAATCCAGTGGTATCTTGCCCTGTGGTAGAATGACTCTCATGGAATTGAGAATAGAATGGAATGTCGTGAAAGTATGAGGATGAAAGGGCAGTGCATGGGGTTGCCTTCCTTAGAGATCTCTTAAAATAGGATTCTGTTGGTTTTCTATTCGTGAAAAGCAATTGACTACACAGTTAGTAGCTTAAAACACACACACACTGACACACTCATTTATCAGCTCATGTTTTCTGTGGGTCAGGAGTCCAGGCACAGTTTAGCTAACTCCTCTGCTTTGGCTTTAATCCAGGTGTTGGCTGGGCTGAAGTCTCATCAGAAGCTTGACTGGGGATCGATCCACTTGCAAATGCACTTGGGATGTTGGCAGAACTCATCTCCTTGTTGTTGTAGTACTGAAGTGCCTATCTTCTTTATACCTGTCAGCTGGTGGCTGCTGGCATTTTCAAGAAGCCACCCACAGTTCCTTCTTTGTGACCCTTGCACAACAACACAGCAGTGTACTTCTTCAAAGCCTGCATAGGCATCTCTTTCTGTGGTCTGCTAAGATGGAGTCTTTTATAAGGAAATGTAACCATGGAAGTAACATCCCTCTGCATTTGCCACATTCTGTTGATTAAAAACAAGTCACAGGTTCTGTCCCATACCAAGAGGATGAGCACAGATGCCCGGGTAAGGAGGCAGTGTGTCTGGAGCAGAATGAGGAGTGGTGTGGAAAGAGAGGGGAGAGGTTGGCAGAGCCTTCTAGCCACTAAAGGGACTTTAGATTGTATTCTACATGAGGATGGGCTTCCCAGATGGTTCTAGTGGTAAAGAATCCGCCTGCCAATGTAGGAGCCTGAAGAGATGTGGGTACAATCCCTGGGTCAGGGACGATCCCCTGGTGAAGGGAATGGCAACCCACTCTAGTATTCTTGCTTGGAAAGTCCCATGGACAGAGGAGCCTGCTGGGCCAGTCTGTGGGGGTTGCAAGGAATCGGACATGACTGAGTACGTACACACAGTTATGTAATGACAGAGTCCAGTTTGTTCAGTGCTTTGCCATGTCTTCTCCCAGTTGATCAGAACTGCTCTCTGAGGGAGGGGGTGGTGGGGAGTAGGGTAGTCTCTCCATTTCACATCTGGGAGACTGAGTCCCAGAGAAGAGGAGGAATTTATTAAGTACTCCCAATTCAGGAGAGTTTGCCCTCTTAGCCCAGAGCTGAGAGAAACCTCCTCCCATTCTCTGTTTGTGTGCATTGTGGGAGGGGTGCATGAACGGGAGAGACGGTCCCAAAGGGTAGACACCCCTGTGGTTAACCACGCCACGTCAGGCATGCCCCAGTGCCAATCCTCTTGCCCACCAGAAAAGCAGCCCCACCCCCCCTCCCCCCCACAGTTTGACAGGGACATTCCTCTCCCTGGGTTTCACCAGCCTCAAGACAGGAAACCAAGTGGGTTTACGGATTTACAAGCTGATGAGACCAGAGACAAAGGCTCGTTAAGCCGCTCCTCTTGGTCCCCTGGAAGGCTGCGTTCATCAGAGTCTCTCATCTCACATATTGTTTCTCCAGTCCTCTAGTGGCCATTCATCTGCTGGCTTTGCCAAGGTTCTCAGGCTCCTCTGTGCCCTCATGTCCTTCCTAGGCATCTCTCTTGTCCTTCCCAGGAGCCTTACAATTTTTCCCTTTTTTCATCCATTCCTTAACCATCCATATATCCATTCACCCATCCAAACTTAGAGTCATTACTATGTTCTAGGACGTACAAGGATGAACACGGGGTGGCCTGCCCTGCCAGGCCTTGGTTATTGTGATAGATCAGCAGCAGGAAGAGAAGGGAAAGCGTGAGGGAGGGGTTGACTGTGTGAGGATCAGGGCACTCTGCCTTGTGCCCAGTCTCTCCAGGAGTTAGAATTGGAAGGGTAGGAACTTGCTCCAGACAGTCAAAGGGATGTCTAAGGACCTTCTGGATTTGACGTGATGTTTGGGCTTCTCCTCTGAACTGGCAACCTTTCGTGTCAGGGAGAGGAGTTATAGGAGCCCTAATGCTTTAGGAAATGGATATGTCTCCTAACCAGCCTTTTGTCTCAGGGGCCCACCTGCTCCGTCCATCCACAGAGTGATCCTTCTAAAGCACAAATCTGACCACATCCTTCCCCTGCTCAACGAATTTCTGTGACTCTCCAGTGCCTTTGGGCTGAAGTCCAAGCTTCTTTGCTTGGCCCCATGTTCTTTCCCCTTACAACCCTCTGTTCCAGCTTGTTTCTTGTTTCTCTCATATCACTTCTTATGCAAGTGATGTGCTGGTCAACCGACTCTCTGGAAGAAATCAAATTAAAAAGCCCTGATTTGTAGCATTTGCCAATTTCTGGGTGCAGATACTCTCGCCATGGCTGATTTCAAGCTGCCACCCTGATTCCACTGAAAGCAGAATAGGGAAGAGATGAGAAGGATGGGTTCTCGGAAGCCCTTCCCTTTTCTCCACCTGATGTAGGACAGTGTCCAAGGTAAGCGTGCTGCATTCCCAGTATCCTCCTTGAGTCCGTGTGACTTGGGTCAGCTACTTAAGCTCTCTATGCCTCAGTTTTCCCTAATCTAAAATGGGGACAGGGGTAATGTCTCCTTAATGTGCCACTATAAGAACATAATGAGAGGGTGCCTCAGCATGACTAGTACAATACCTGACACAGAGCAAGTGCTTAATAAACAGTGACCATCATCTCCGCTTGTGAGGTGCCTCCCCACCCTTCATCCTCAGCGCAAAGCCACCTCTTCCCTGGAGCCTTATGTGATCTCATCATTGAACTAAGTTACTGATTTTCTATGCCAGAGGGCACGTTTTATACACCATTGTTTCACATCCTTTTTTTTTTTTTTTTTTTTTTACCACTCAAGACCCTAATGCTGACAAAGATTGAGGGCAAGAGGAGAAGGGGGTGACAGAGGATAAGATGGTTGGATGAGCTCACTGAGGGCAGAGCTGGGTCTGGCCCATCCCCATGCCTGGCACGGCTCCTGGGACGAGCCCCTGCAGGGAGCCACCCTCTGGCTGAGGGGGCCGCTCAGCTCAACGCCCGTCCCGGGGCCACTGCTGTCTCTCCGACACTTCTTCCCCCTTGCTTGCTTTTTCTTCTGTTTTCCTCACTAGCATATCAATGCGTTTCTCACTGCTGAATTCCCAGCGCCTTGAGCAGTGCTTGGTAGGTGCCAGGAGCTCAGTGGAGGGACAGATGAGATGGGAAACCATCCTCCGAAGATGCCGCTAGGATAGTCACGAGGTCACTGATATCACTGTGCCCCCGGTCCTGCCCTCCAGATCTGGCTCAGGCCAGGCAATGTTCTCCTCCTGCCCACCCTGGGGACTTCTGTCTGGAGGCACTTCTGATTTTCATAACTGGCTGGGGAGAGGGTGGGGATGGTACTACTGGCATCTAGTAGATGAAGTCAGTTTTGTTTTGTTTGAGTCGCTAGGTTCTGTCCGGCTCTTTTACCACCCCATGGACTATAGCCCACCAGGCTCCTCTGTCCATGGGATTTCCCAGGCAAACACTAGAGGGGGTTGCCTCTTCCTCCTCCAGGGTATCTTCCCAACCCAGGGATAGAACCCGCATCTCCTGCATTGCAGGCAGATTCTTTACCACTGAGCCACTTGGAGATGCTGCTACACAACCTCCAGGGCACAGGACAGCCCCCTGCAATGAACCCTTATTCAGCCCCAAGCCTTCATAGTGCAGAGGCTGAGAAACCTGCTCTACATGGGGTTGGTAGTGCGATGTACAAAAGACTAGAAAATCGTTAATTTCAGGTGACATAATAGTGACTAGAGTGTTTCATTTACAAGATAACCTCTACCTTTTTGTTCCAACAATACAATACTGGGCCTGAAGGTGATGACAGCCCCCTCGGGGTGGGGTAGGGCTGTGTCGGTGAGAATTCAGTGGGCATTCAAGGCCTTCAGCATGACACCCAAGGGGCCCTTGGACAACAGGGAGATCAAACCAGTCAGTCCTAAAGTAAATCAACCCTGAATATTCATTGGAAGGACCGATGCAGAAGCTGAAGCTCCAAAACTTGGGCCAACTGATGCAAAGAGCTGACTCATTGGAAAAGACCCTGATGCTGGGGAAGATTGAAGGTGGGAGGAGAAGGGGATGACAGAGGATGGGATGATTACATAGCCTCACCAGTTCTGCAGCCTGGTGTACTGCAGCCCATGAGGTCACAAAAAGTCGGACACCTCTTACTGACTGAACAACAGCAACAACCACCAAGGGGCCCGGCTGGCCACAATGAACCTTTTTTCACGTCAGCAGGTGGCTTCTGCCATGTGCTTTCTGCTGCATGCTCTCTGACTGGGCAGGGAGCCAAGAGAAGATGCTTAAGGTCCTGGCTGTGGCGTCCCCGTGACTGGAGCGTGGTGTCCCAGCTCTGCCACTCACTACGTGACTCCAGGCAAACGGCTCGGCTTCCTGGCCTTTTCTGGTTTCCTTTTCTGGAAATCAGGGGACCTGGATGTACCGGCCTCAGTGTGTCGTTCTGAGGATTTCACTGCGACAGCACATTGAAAGGAGCCCAGCCCATGAGGAGCGCGCAGCCTGTGCCACTGGTATGCTCCCAGGTCCTAGCACGGAGCCCGGCACACAGGAAGTGCCCTGAGTGTTAATTCCTTCCATCCTCGCCCGGGTCAGGCACGGCCCCTGGGGGGGAGCCTTGGTCCCTGCTGGAACCTTTCTGTCTGTGCAGCCTGCCTTCTGCCCCAGCCTCTGCCCGGGTGGCCACCCTGGGTCAGGGCAGGGCCTGGAGCCAGGAGGGCCTTCAGCTTTCAATTTCTGCCACTCCCCCTTCCCTTCCTTGGCCCATTCCATCTCGATTAGCTTCCTGGCCCGCCCCATCTCTTCCTCTTCCCCTTTGAAATCCCTGCCGCTGTCCCGGGTCCCTCCAGACACTGCACAAAGGCGTCTTGGATTCCAGCGTCAGCCCCAGAGGCCAGCCCAGTAATTCAATTATGGTGGGGAGGCTTTCTCCTTTCTTTTCCCCCCCTTCCTCTCCCTTCCTTTCTTCCCGTCTTTTTTCTTTTTTAGATCAAAAACCAAAAGACAGACATTGTGACCCTTAGAAGATGCTGGGACTGAAAATTCCCTTCTCGGCTCCAGGCCCCTCAAATGAAATACCAAGAATTTTCTCCCCTCGGAACACGTGCGCAGCATTTGATGTGTGTTCTTTGTCTGGGGCTTCTTTCTGGGGCCTCCCGCCCAGTGCTGGGGACCCATACAAGTTTTCCACCAGAGGAACGATGGTGGTGCCCTTTGTCTGCCCAGCCTAGACTCGGGCAGCCCTTGGCTGGGCCCAGGAAGAGATACCATCTCCTATAAGGCATTGCTCATTTCTGAGCTTGGCATGTATTTTTTTTTTTTGTGGCCTTCACACATGTGAAGTGTGTGGATAGGATTGTCACCTGGAAGAAAGCAGTTTGGAGGGATGAGAGACAGGGCGGTGGTCCCAGCCTGGATCTGGCTCTTCCGTGCTGGGTGATGGAGGCAGGTCATTGGCTCTTGCTGGGTCTTGCTCACCGGTGGACTTCAGTTCTGTCTGCAGTTCAGCAGATGTGGGCTTAGAGTCTACCAGGTTCCCAGTTCCATGCTGGGGTCTGGGGACAAAAACCTACCAAAAAAAACCCCCGATGTCCCAGACCTCCATGAGTTTGGAGAAGATGGTCTTGGAAGCCCTTTCTGGCTCTGATGCCCTAGAAGCAGCCAAGAGAGGCTCAAAATAGACATTTGAGCTGACTTAGCCAGGTGTTCCCAGGAAACCAGGTGGCAGGGGTAGAAGATTTTCTGTTGCTTTTTAAAGTGAATTTTCAGAAATAAATAGAGTCTTAGAGGCAAAAGGTCTCTGAGTATTCAGCTGTCCCAATTCCTCTCCAGCGCAGAGAGTCCTCAAAAACGTGGAGGTCAGGTGCTCTTCCCACCTTGCCCGGGAGAGATTGTCACCTCTCGAGGGCAGGCAGCACAGAATATGGTGGGAGAGTGCGGCCTCTCTGCGCCCCCATCGCTCATCTTACTTCTGCCCCCAAAGGGCTTCACAGAGAGAGTCTGATCCCTGTTTCCCCAGACAGGTATGGGAAGATGGTGATCCTGTATTTATACAGGATGCAAGGAGGAGGACCCCTTCCTTTTCCAGTCTCAGCTACCCCTTCACAGCTCTTGATCCCTGCATTTGGGGCCCCCGAGGGGACCAAGAATGACCAGAATTGGAAGAACGACAGGCTGGGCAGGGTAGAGTGGTAAGCAGGATCGGATCCATAGGATAGCTTAAAGATACAGGAGAATGTTGGGGGTCCAGATCGGAATACCCCAATGGAAGTCGTTCACCAATCTGCGGGATTTCTCAGGCAAGTATGCTGGAGTGGGCTGCTGTTTCCTTCTCCAGGGGATCTTCCTGACTCAGGCAACGAACCCAGGTTTCCTGCATTGCAGGCAGATTCTTTTTTTTTTTTCCTTTAGCCATGGACTTTATTGTTTGAATATTTGCAATTATTAACCTATACACAAATGTTACTTTCTTACAAAACTCTGTATTCCATACTGCTAGGTCACTTTGCTCTTCACTTTATGTCACATTTCCATCAAGAACTATTTCCCCAAATCACAAACTGCCTGATCGTGTGTTGTTGTTGTTCAGTTGCTAAGTTGTGTACGACTCTGCAATGCCATAGACTACAGCCCACTAGGCTCATCTGTCCATGAGATTTCCAGGCAAGAATACTGGAGTGAGTTGCCATTTCCTTCTCCATGCAGGCAGATTCTTCACTGTCTGAGCCACCAGGGAAGCCCACCAATATGGAGGATGGCAGAGAAAAAAGGCTCTGTTGGCAAGGGAGAAGGAGGTCCAGAGGACAGGGGGCCTCCGCCTTTTTCTGCCTCTGAGCTTTTGCTGAAGCTCTTTCCTTCCTTCTGAAACACCCTCTCCACAAGGCTGCACGCTCACACCTTTCCTTGTCATCATTGCCTGGCTCAAAAGTCACCTCTTCCATGAAACCCGCCTAAATCTCCCAGCTGGAAGTTGCTTTTTTCTCCTTCAAGCTCTCATTGCATTTTGCCTAGACTGCTCAACAGATCATTCCATCTCATTTCATCCTCACACTACTTTAAAAGCGATGGACTATTGTTTAATCACTTTGCAGAGGAGGAAACCCAATCCCAGAGAGGTTCTATAATTTTTCCAAAGTTGCAAAACTCATTTATCGTAGAGCTTCATCTACTCTTTTACCGTGCAGCACCCTGCTCATTATTCGTGGCCCAGGCAGTGTTATTTTTAAAAATGCTTGGTGCCCATTCCATTGAGGATGACTTAAAATTTTTCAATCCTTATATATTTGCATTGATGTGTTGTAGTAAAAATATAATCACCACAGTAGACCTATTATTTTATATATGCTATTGCATAAAATGAAGCCTAAAGAGGTTAAGTGAATTTTAAAAATTCAGAGGATTATTGTGTGTGTGGTGGGGGAGTGAATTTTAAATACTAATTAAATAGTATACACAACAAAAACTGTGGATGTGGTTGAGAGATGACTGAAGTTTATGCAACACTGGTTTAAATACATCCATGGTCTACCAAGGTATTTTTTAAAACTTAAAAAAAAAATTATGAGGAACAGTAATTACATATTAACTGGAGAAAAATTTGGCATTTGAGATAAGGCAGGAAAGGTAAAATCGTCCTCCACACCACGGGGGGCTGCTGTGTACAGCTAGCCTGTTAGCTTGGTAGGAGCCCAAGCTGACTGTGGGGGGCAAAATGGAACTTCCCTGGTGAAGGTTCCTCAAAGCTACACTTAGAACCTGGCCTCGGGATGACTCTGAGACCTTTGACTTGGTGGTAACGGCCTGCCCAGTGGCTTGGAGATGTCAGCTACAGTGCTGCAGACAGGGGGGTCATGCTTTGGTTTCTCCTATCCCCTGCCCCAAGCTGGTGCACACTCCTTCCTTTCTGCCCTTACCCTCTGTCAGCTCTTGTACATGAGTTTATTTACATGTATACCATCCTCCTCCTAGCCCTTAAAGCTCTCATGGGTCTGAGACTTAAAGTGCTTTGCATACAGCTTGGCACAGAGATTCTGAGTAAAGAAAAATTTTGCATCAGTGCAATCCAGTCTGGAGACCACTGCAGACCAGATGGTTCCTAGAACCCAATAGGACCAAGAGGAAAAAAAAGAAAAAAACTTGAAGAGTCTTTACTCTCTGCC
Organism: Okapia johnstoni; assembly: GCA_024291935.2. NCBI lineage: Eukaryota > Metazoa > Chordata > Mammalia > Artiodactyla > Giraffidae > Okapia > Okapia johnstoni. Next base: position 6,266,951 of record CM044325.1, on the reverse strand, counting down.
CCTGAGACAAATTGTCCGTTTCTTACCGTGTGGTCTTCTTGGCTTTTATCTTTTCCTAAAATGTAATCACTGGATATCTATTAACGATCCATCTATCTATCCATCCATCCATCTATCTATATCTCTCTGTTTATCTAGATCCACACAGAAAACAGTATTGTTCCTTTGGGACTCCTGGGCAATGAAGGCAAATGGTATAATTTATTATAATGAGTAGCTATTATGTTTCTGACCCAAATTAGTGCTTCTTCCAATTTACCTCTTCCAATCTTCACACTTGTGTTGAGATGTCATATATTCTTCTTCTTCAAGGAAGAGGAAACTGACTCTCAGAGAGAATCAAGACTTGTCCAAGAGGACTGTGCCTATCATGAGTGAGGTTCACCAAATATTTTTTTGTTGAGCTCCATGGCACATGGTAGGATTGTGCTTCCTTTGGAATTTGCTTTAGCCAATAAAATGTGAGTGCCTCATCCTCTCCCACTGCCCAGGCAGCTGATGGCATTTCAGGTGGTGGCAAGTCCATCAGTCTTGGCTCTGGAAGGAGGATATTGGGGAGCAGAGTCTCTGACCAGCTTGTAGTGGGCTTGTGGTATGAGCAAGACATTGTTGTAAGCCCCTGAGTCTTGGGGATGTTTGTTACGGCATCATAGCCCAGCCCTTCCTGAAGCAAACAGTTCCAAAGCCAGTGAGTTGGCAGGGCTGGAATTTGAATCTCAGACTTTCCGATCCTAATGCCATTGCCGTTCCTACTGTCTCCATAGTTCCTGACACCATGTTTTGAGGGCACATGAGCTATCTGATTTTGAGACCTCAGAATGTCTGGTGTATTGATAATGTACACATGGGAAAAGTCACCTCACTTGCAAGCTCTAAGTTTTCCTGATTTCAGATGAGCCTGCTGCAAGCTCATTTTAGTAGGGAGGGTTGAGTAAATGACTGACCATATAAAAATAACAATAATAAAAGAAGACAACCAAAGTTGGTGCTTACAACACATCACCTACTGTATTGAGTACTTTATCTCTTTATCACCACCTTCCACAATGGTACCTGTTTCATAAATAAAGAAAACTTGAGATTTAGAGAGGTTAAGTAACTTGTCCGAGTTGATACATCCTTGCAGCATGGAATGGCTTCCTAGCTGTCAAGGCAAAAATGGAAAGCAGTGGTTTATACACTTTTCATTGTCTGTTGGAAGGAAGCCTGTTGGCATTTAGTACCAAGGAAAAGTCTAATTTCCCCCAAGAAAATGAAAGTTTTTCCATGGATCATTTTGTGCAGTGCATGACTTTATATAAAAATTTTTATTGTGTGTAACTTGAAAGTTATAAAAAAAAGTTGCAAGGATAGAACAAAGAACCCCCTGTTGCCCTTCGTTCAGATTCACCCTTGTTAACAACATCTGCATCATTTGCTATATCTGTCTCTCCTTCTGCTCATATGACTATTAGTTTTCCAAGCCATTCAAGAATAAGCTGAAGACACATTCTTCATTCATATTCCAGTCCAGAGTCATACATTGCATTTAGTTGTAATGTCTATCTGAACTCCTTTAATCTGAGCAGTCCCTCGATCTTTTGTTGAGATTTTCCCAGAGCAGATTGTTTGTAGAGTATCCCTCAATCAATATAGGTTTCTCTGGTGTTTCTTTCCATGTAGATTTGAACTATGCTTGTTTGACAGGAATATCACTGAAGTGATGCTGTGTCCTTCTCAGTACATTATATCAGGAGGCACATAATACCTGTGTCCCATTCTTGTGGATGGTGAGTTTATCCTCTTGAATAAGGGGGTGTCTGCCAACTTCCTTCAGTGTCAGCTTACTAGTTTTCTTTCTGGAATAGGTAAGTGAGAAGATACTTTGAGAGTATGCAAATATCCTATTAATTCTCAACTTTCACATACTAGTTTTAGCAGCAACTGATGATCTTTAGTGCAATGTTTTTAACAGTGGTTTTATCAAAGATAAAAAAAAAAATTCTTTCCAAGACAGTTTCTTATTCAGAACCACTCTGAACATCTGGGATAGCACTTCTGTTCAGAAAGATCATTATCACTTCACTGGAGTAAGGGTTCTTGATATTCCTTGATTGCTAATTTGTCCCAAGATGGGAGGGGGAAGACTTGGGAAAACTTGGAGTCATTTCAAGCATTTGGGGAAAACAAGACTTCTACTCGTGGTTGGAATAAGTGATAGAGGAAAGAGAAGTTCACGTTTAGAGAACCAAACCTGGTGTATTAATTTGTAAGGGTTGATGTAAACAAAATACCAGACTGAGTCTTAAACAACTTAAATTTACTTTCTCAGTGTCCCGCAGTCTGGAAGTCCAAGATCAAGGAGACCTCTCTCCTTGGCTTGTAGGTGGCCATCTTCTCATGTGTCCTCACGTGGCCTTTCCTCTGTGTGTACAGAGCTCTTCATCTTACAAGGACATCAGTCATGTTTAATTAGGGAGCCACTTTCTGGCTTCATTTAACCTTAGTTATCTTTTTAAAGGCCCTATCTTTAAATACAGCCAAATTGGGGGTTAGGGCTTCAACATATGAATTTGTTGGGGGTGGTGCACAATTCAGACCATAGCACTTAGGTAGGGAAAAAATCAGGAGAACTGAAGAATGCTGAAGTGTTGTAAGCTTTCTCTACCACCTCTGCCCCATGCCCTCAGTGGGCTCGTTTATAACTGCTGGGAATGAGCAGTCCTCATGGGACAGACCTTCGTGTTCCTTTCTCCAAATAATATGTCCAGCTCACTGGCAACCACATAGCGTGCAAACCCATCCTGTCTCCAAATGCTGCGTAACTGAAGGGTCTTCCATATCATTCTAGATTCAAGAGTGGTGATGGACAGTGGGATCCCAAGGTGCTCCTTGAGGTATCTCCTAAGGAGGTGATATCTTGATCTAGGATCTGTGCCACACATTGCCCCCAGTCCCGCTTGCACAATTGTGTGTGTCCAGCAGGGCTGACTCATAACTATATCAATATTAAACCTATAAGAACCAATCCCTTAGATCTCAAAATGTTTCTTTCTTAACTCTGGCCCTTAGTTCTTTGCACACTTTGCCTATCTATACCTTCTTGGTTGTAATGGGTCTGTCTATAAAGAGAAACCCTTCAGATCTAGACACCATGTCTTTCTTCTTTGTTAGAAAGATTCCCCTTCTCACAAGTTCCACTATCAGTGAGGTCCTCAATGAAGCGTGGTGGGGAGGGTCCTCTCCATAGCTCCTTGAATATAAAGGGCTCCCCAGTCCCTCAATCCTGCTATTTTAGGGCATAGCTGTCTTTCCCATGGCATCAGCTGCAGCCACCTCTGGCCATTTCCCCTGCTTCCAAATTCGGTTGATGCAGGAAGCCTAAAGCCCACTTGGGAACCGTCCCAAGAGTTTTCTCTCCCTTCCAGACCCTCCAGGGTGGTGCCAAGTGGGAGGAGGTGGGGCGCAACTCTCTGCCTTCCTGCAACTCAGCAAATTGAAATTTATGAGTTTCAATCCACATGAAAGGGCCCCCAACCAAGTCTCTCTGGATTCATTTGGAATGCTGAATTAATTTGGAAAATAAGGGAAAAAAACAACTCGGTTTCAGCCCAGCAAGGGATCATGACATTTTACCAAGTCCCGTCACCCCTTTAAATTTTCTTCACCTCCTACCTGAGTACCTCCTTCCAGTCTGACTACAGGTAAAGTGGGGATGGTGGCAAAAGTCTATGCTGTTGTGAGGGTCATGATTCACTCAAAAGAGGGTGCGCACTGAGGAGTCTGGACCATCACACATCTCTGCAGAGAGCAAGTGAGACTCCAGGGAAAGGACTCTCTCTAAGGGGAGTGTTCTCAGTGTTAGCCAAGAATGAGCCTTGAGCTTTGAGGCTGAAAGACCTAGGTTCCAATTCCCCCTCTGCAGGAAATACATTTTTTTGACTGTTGCCTTTCCAAATAGCCTTGAGCAGAGGGCTAAGGGGAGGACAACAGAAGGGACAACGTCCAAAATTCATCCTGTATCAGCACATTTTCTCTCCTGCAATGATCTCACCTGAGTTCACTGTGATTTTGCTCCTTTCCTGTTGCAGTTACCACCGGTCACCCGCTTCCACTTTCGTTACCCCTTCTCCCCATCCTCAAATCAATTTTTCCTGCAGCAGTCAGAATAATCATTCTAAGACATAAATCAGATCACATCTCCTCTCTGTAAGCCTTCCATTGCTTGTCATCACACTTGGATACAAACCAAACGTCTCACAGGACCTGAACTGAAGTGAACTGAAAATCACTCAGTCATGTCTGACTCTTTGTGACCCCGTGGCCTACAGAGTCCATGGAATTCTCCAGGCCAGAATACTGGAGTGGGTAGCCTTTCCCTTCTCCAGGGGATCTTCCCAACCAACCCAGGGATCAAACCCAGGTCTCCTGCATTGCAGGCAGATTCTTTACCAGTTGAGCCACAAGGAAATCTCACCAGACCTACTAGGGAATAAAACCTGGCCCCTGCCTTCCCTTCCACCTCATTCCCTCTCCTTATGCCCCCACACTAGCCAATCTCCTTGCTTCTTCACTGCTCCTCCAACTCCCAGGCTCATTTGCCATTGTCTGTGCCCTCTGCCTGCAACCTCTTCCCCCTCCACCTGTCTGGCTACTTCTGGTCCTCCACATGCCCTCCAAATGCCCCTCTTAAGAGAGACCCTCCCTGGACCATCAGTGTAAAGAAATGCCCCTGACCCCAGCCTGTTTTATTTTCATGGTTATTACCAGTTGAAAAACCATCCTCTCTGTTTTGTTGCTATTGTTTTGCTTATAGTCTGCCTTCCCCACTCAAATGTCAGGTCCATAAACATAGGAACCTTTCGGATCTTGTATCCCCAGTAGCCAGAATGGTGTCTAGTCCATAGGAGCTGTTCAGTCAATGTTTGTTGAATGAATGAATGATCAGAGGGGTGCTGGCAGGCAATGAGACCTCGTCATTATCTGTTACTTCATCTAGAACATGGGGATAATAGCACCATGCTCATTAGGTTCTTTGAGGGTTAGATGAGTTCATAATATAAAGTTCTTAGAACAGTGCCCGCGTGCGTGCTTAGTTGCTCAGTCATATCCGACTCTGCGATCCCGTGGACAGTAGCCCACCAGTCTCCTCTGTCCATGGGATTTTCCAGGCAAGAATACTGGAGTGGGTTGTCGTTTCCTCCTCCAGGGGATCATCCTGACCCAGGGATCGAACCCACATCTCCTGCATCTTCCTGCATTGGCAGGTGGATTCTTTACCACTGAGCCACCTGGGAAGCCCCAGAACAGTGCCTAGTGCACAGCAAGCACCAGTAAGTGATAACTGCCAATTTTTTCATTTTAATATTATTACAATTAGGTTTATAGATGTATTTCCTAACACTGTCTTTGGAGATTTAGTGTCTCACAGGGTGCCACAATATCCAGGGGTGCTCTTCTCTCTGAGGAATGTCCTCGAGGGCCCCTTGGTGGTGGGAGGCCCCGCTTCTTCCCTGACCTTTGGGGGACCCTGTAGAGGGTTGGGAAGCATGTGAGCTATAGTCAAATGTGGACAAGTACAGGTCCCATCTCTGTCATTTAATCACCATTTGATTTTGAGCAACAAATTAGACCTCTCTGAGTCTCAGTCTCTTCAACAAGGAGATGCTAAGAATTCCCCATTGCTGGAAGGGTTAGTGACATGAGCAGGTCCTCAGTAAAGTCCCATGCCCATGGAGTCCAACTCTGCCCCTGCTGGAAAAGGCATTGATTAGGGGGTGCTGGTCTCCCTGGGATGCGGGACACTTTGGCCCGCTGCCCCTCTGTGTCAGCTCCAGAACTTGCCATCTCAGAAGAAATCTAACATTCCAGGAAAAATGACTCTGGCCATGTTGTTAATGTTCGACAGCTGTCAGAATGTGGCAGGGTCTCCCCGTCTCCTGACTGGAGCTGGTTTCCTTCCCATGTCTCTACCTCTCACAGCCCTGGTACAGGCAGGAGAGGTGGGAATCACATAATAAAGGCTTGCAAATAGCTGCTTGCCCGTGGCGAGAACTGGTTTATACTTCACTGTGGACCACCTGGGGCTTCCCTGGTGGCTCAGATGGTCAAGAACCTCTCTGCAATGCAGAAGACCTGGGTTCAATCCCTAGGTCAGGAAGAGCCCCTGGAGAAGGGCGTGGCAACCCACTCCAGTATTCTTTCCTGGAGAATCCCATGGACAGAGGAACCTGGGGGGCTACAGTCCATGGGGTCATCACCACTTGGTTGATATCAGTGGAGGGTGGAGAGTAAATTCTTTGCGTCTGAGCCAGGTATCAGGTTCAGACCCTAACATTACCATGTAGTTGCACAAGCCCAGAGGGCTCCAGTCACATCAAATTCTACATCAGAGGACCCTGTGAAGCAGCAGTAACTCCATAACTGGGGTGTTATATACCTGGGCTTGTATGACCAAACTTTAGTTTCCTCGTCTGTAAAATCGGTGGAGAGATTAAACCAGGCAACATGCAGCAGGAGCTGGGCATTATAGTGGCTCAATAAAGAGCAACTGTGCTGATTAGTTCTGCTTCTTTCCCTTGCTGGGTATTCTTGGGATATTTAGCTTGTGTGAGAGCCCCGAGGGGTCACTTGTGTTTGCTTAGAACCACTCGTGCCTGCACCCACTTTGGAGCCTTGTTCTTGAGATCTTCATGAGTAAAAACCCTCCAATATATCTTCCCAGGAGAAGGTACTCAGGGCGGCTTCCAGATCTTTCTCTCTAGCTTCTGTCCCTCAATTCTTCTGACTGTGAGGGGCAGAAAGTCTCCGTTGGGGACTAGTCGTTCTGAGCACCTGGGACATTTGTTGCACAGGGAGTTGGAGCGGCAGGGCTCCGTTGGGGAGCAGCAGCGGTTGTGAGGTGACGGTGTGGGCCTGGGGGAGAAGGGAAGCGCGGTCCGTTTTCATACCTTGACTCTGGCGGTTCCCTCCCTTGGGCCTCTGTGAAAGGTGAAGGGTGTGGGGGAGGGCATGACTTCCCTCCCTCTGTTTCTGGAAATGAATCCATGGAAAATCTTGAAGTGGTGTTCCCGCCTCTGGAGCCACTGGGACACCGCAGGCCTCAGGCTGGGGACCGGCTGTGGGAACATTGCAGAGCTGACGGGATCAAACTGACTTTTTGACACATTTCTGTGGGAAGGCGTCGACGAGTGAGCAGCCCGCTCCCAGAGCCGAGGGGGAGCTTTCATGTGGCTCCAGGGCTGACACTGGCCCCCTTCACAGGAACGGCGGGCTCTGCCTGGGCCGAGAGGCAGAGGCACAACATGGACACTGGGTGATCCAGGCCCAGGCCATGAGGAAAAGGTTCAGTCCCAACTTCTTCCTACCCCCAGCCGCCTGGTATCTGCCTCACCTAAGGCTGGGGCAGCAGCCTGCCTCTTGGGTTCAAATCTCTTCTATTCCCCAGCTTGTGTGACCTTGGAGCAAGCTATTTAACCTTCTAGGTGTTCATTTTCTCATCTGTAAAAACAAAGATGAGTCAGAAATGAAGCCAACCAGTGGGAAAAAGTAGTGTGGGTTACTGATTACCGTGATGTTCCAAACGCTTACAGGGGCTACTATTTCATTAAAGTATATTATTGTATTGATATAGGTTACGTATATTTTTATTTCATTGAATCAGAACAATCCTGTAAGGGAGAGATTATTAAGCCCATTTTACAGATGAGGAAAATGAAGCAGGGGCTTAACGAACAAACACTCAGATGGTGGGGGGCACAGTCCAGATGGAAACCAGAGCTGTTGGCCTCCAAAGTCTGTGTTCTTTTTACTACATTCAGAAACCACTCTGCCTCATGCTATTAATGGAAATATAGTTTGCATTTTGTGAATGAAGCTGATTGTGACCACCTGGACCTGACAGCATCCTCATGGCCTTGTCTTTGGAGCCTCTGGACATCCCATGTGGTGGAGACAAATATCCTCCTTTCATGGGGTTGGGGGGGAGGGGACGCTGAGGCTTATAAGACCAGAGAAGAGACCCAACAAGGAAAGTGTATGGGCAGCAGGCCTTCCACTGATGGTGAGATGTCCAGTCCACTCTTCTTGCCCTGGAGCCATACCAAGCCTGGGAACCAAGGGGCCTTTGGAGAATTCCACCTGGAATTAGGGTGGCCAGGCAGGAGGGGTCTGCCCCTTGGCCTTCCTGCAGCCTCCGCACATAGCTGGGGGGTGACTCACATCCCCTGGGGGACTTCTCTAATCGTCCACAGGTACGGAGGACCTCGCTGCTGAGCCTCCCAGGGATTTGATGGAGTCCAGGCCCAAGTGCAGGGAGCTGGGCAGCCAAGTGGCCCAGAGGAGATCAGGGAGGGTGGCTGTCTTTGTGCCACTTGCCTGGGACTCCCAGGGTTCTGTTCGGCCGGGCAGGGTTGGATCAGCTGAGGCTCAGGCCAGGCCAGTGCCCTGGGGCCACGTGGTAGAATGCTGGGCTGGGGAGACAGACAGAATCAGCCCTGAATTCCAGTTCTGCCGCAAACCAGCAGAGAGACCTTGGCTAGCTGACTGCCCCCCACTGAATCTCAGCTGCTACTTCTGAGAAAAGGGGCAGTAATGGTACACCCTCCACAGGGGTGTCAGAGGACCCCAAATTGATACTGCTTATTTGACAGTAAAGAGGTTTCCACAAGGATACACTCGATGTTTGTCAGCTGTCACTGCTGTTATTATTATCACCCTTGGTCCAATTTCCAGAACCTTCTGCCAGCTCAGAGCCACACAGAAGAGTGGTGCCCAGGGCTGCTTTGATGGACAACCCCACGTGGGGGGCCCTGAGGGTCTCTTTCCACCAGCATCAGCTCTCATTTGGGGACCTGAAGGACTTCTGGTCTTTAGAGTGTCCCCTGTGGAGACGCCAGCACCCGTGATGGGGGTTTTTTATCAGTGAAGCTTTCACTGGGTGATCAAAGGATGGAGTGATGGCCTTCTGGGGGAGGTGGAGTGGGAATGCTGGCTGGCAAGCCTCCTTACTTCTCTGAGGCCCTTCCTGCTGGGCAGAATCTGAATAGACTGAGGCCTCTATGCGGTGGTGTTTGGGGCCTGGGATTCAAATGACCCCAGCTGTGAGGTCCTCTCCTTGGTGGGTCCCTGGAGGGCCCCTCTCAGGACATGGCTGTCCTTGCTGTGGAGGGGTGGTTTCCTGCACGTTGCTAGAGGACAGTGGGGCCGATTCACAATGCTGCTCAGGCAAGACGACGCCCCTCTCTAAGCTTCAGCATTTCCCTCCGAGCAGTGGGTAGAGTCTCCTTGGCTTCCTCTGGGAGAAGCCAGGGATGCAGAAGCTGGAGAGCATGCCTAGGGGGACCCAGGACGAGCTCCTAATTCCACTGGGAGACTTGATTGATCTTCAGGGCTCCCAGTGGGCAGGCTCATCCACACACCTGAGGGTGGTCAGCGCACACTCCAGGCCTCTGCCTGAGGTCTGTGTTGCTGGTGGAGGCTCCTGCTCCCTGGGCAAGGAGTGAAGATTAATTAAAGTTGTCAGAGCTTAAGTAAAATCACCGATGTCAATTTCCTCTCTCTGGTTCTTGCTGTCAGAATAAATTGGATGGTCATTACCTAATACTTATTACCTATTTCCCCAATATTTCATGGACGCTGAAGTGCTGATGGGAAACAGGGAAGCCGAGGCCCTTCAGAACAGGGCAGAGGGGCAGCTGCATGGGGCTATGCTGTCCTGGCAGAGGGTCCCATCTCAGGCCAGTCTCTAGGACTGTGGCCTCAGGAGTGGGCTCAGAGGACAGTCCCAGGGGCCAGGAATTGGGCTCTGTCCATAGAGGTCACTGTTCTGATGCAAATGAAACCAAAGAGCCTCTGTTTGCTGATCTGTAAAATGGAGATGCTGTGCTTTAGGTCTGCCTATCTCCCCAGAGTATTCATGGGCTCCATTATACCAGGGCTTAGGGCCATTCACCTCTAATCCCCAGGGCCTAGGACACCATGAAGAGTGGGGATTTACTATGTATTTTTTGAATTAACATGTGCAATAAAATCAAGCATGGGATGGGTCCAGAAATAGCCAAAGTAATCGTGAGAAAGAAGAACAAAATTGGAAGACTTACTCTTCCTGATTTCAAAACCTGCTACAAAGCTACAGTAATCAAAACAGTGTGGTGTTGGCATAAAGACAAACATACAGACCAATGGAATAGAACAAAGAACCTAGAAATAAAAGCTCAAATATACTGTTAAATTATTTTTGACAAGGGTGTAAGACCATTCACTGGGGAAAGGACAGTCTTTTCAACAAATATGCTGGGAAAATGGAATATTCATCTGCAAAAAATGAAGTTGGACTCTTACCTAACAGCGCATACAAAAATTAACTCAAAACAGATTAAGGACCTAAATGTAAAATGTAAAACTCTTGGAAGAAACCATAGGACAAAATCTTCATGACATTGGCTTTGGCAATGATTTCTTGGATGTGACACCAAAGGCATAGGCAACAATAGGGAAAAAGTAGACAAATTTGACTTTGTGAAAACTTAAAAGTTTTTTGCATTAAATGTTACCATCCATAGAGCAAAAATACAGCCCACGGAGTGGGAGAAAATATTTGCAAGTAGTATATTCGATAAGGGGTTAATATCCAGAATCTATAGAGAACTCTCAAAATTCAGCAACAGCAAAAGAAACAGCCTGATTCAAAATGGGCAAAGGACTTGAATGGACATATCTCCAAAGAAGATAAACCAATGGCCAACAAGCACATGTGAAAAGACGTCTTCTTTTCATCACTAATTATTTCATAATCTTTTTATCACTAATCACTAGGGAAATCAAAACTACAATGAGAGTTTGTACACCTAGACCTCACATTAGAGACCACAGCCATCACGATGGCTACTGTATTAAAAGGCAAATGAACAAACAGAAAACAAGTGTTGGAGAGGAGTAGAGAAACTGGAACACATGTGCACTGTTGGTGAGAATGTAAAGTGGTACAGCTCTGTGGAAAAGAGTGTGGAGATTCCTCAAAATATTAAAAACAGAACTACCATATGACCCAGCAATTCATTTTCTCAGTATATTCTCAGAAGAATTGAATGTAGCATCTCAAAGAGATATCCGTACACCCATGTTCATAGCAGCATTATTCACAACAGCTAAAATGTGGAAGCAACCCAAGTGACCATCAACCCATGACTGGATTACCAAAATATGGTCTATACCTACATCATTCAGCCTTAAAAAGGACAGCAGTTCTGACATGTGCCACTGCATGGGTGAATATTGAGGACATTATGCTATCTGAAATGTCAGTCACAGAAAGACAAATACTGTAAGATTGTACCTGTAGGAAATACTTGGTAGGGGTAGTGGTTTAGTTGCTAAGTCTTTTGCGATCCCATGGGCTCTAACTCACCAGTCTCCTCTGTCCACGGGATTTCCCAGACAAGAATAATAGGGTGGGTTGCCATTTCTTTCTCCAGAGGATCTTAGTCACAATCAGAGACAGAAAGGATAATGGTGGTTGCCAAGGACTGGGGCAGGTGGAGAGGGGTGGACGGGGAGTGTTAAATTGAAGTAGAGTTTCAGATTTACAAGATGAAAAGAGTTCTAGGGATGGATGGTGGCGATGGCTGCAGAACAATGTATTTATACCACTGAGCCGTACACTTGACATGAATTTGAGCAAACTCTGGGAGATAGTGGAGGACCGGGGACCCTGGCGGGCTGCAGTGGATGGTATTGCAAAGTGTCTGACACAACTTAGCGACTAACCAACAAAAAAGTACACTTTAAATGGTTAAGAAGGTAAACTTTATGCTACACGTATTTTAACACAATTTTTAAAAAGAAAAAAAAAATCAAGCATGGAAAGTGCTTTGTAAACTCTGAGACTAGGCGTATCTTGGACATTTCCTCCTGGGTTGGACCTTGAAAAATAAATATTGGGACCAGCCCTCAGTTCACGGTGTAGACCATGGGGCAGGCACCTCCCAGGCAGCGGGAACATCTTAGGCAAAGATAAGAAGCAGGAAAGGGGAGAAGCCGGCCGTGATGGAAGTTTGTGTTTTTTCTTTCTAAACAGTTTGGGTCTAGAGTAGACACAGTGTCACCTTAGTTCCCGAGTCCAGCGGCTCCACCCAGAGGGTGGGACATGGACACGCCCCCTGGCTGCCTCTGGGAGGCCCAACTGGCTGCTCTCTCTGAAGTCCCCATCGTTCCCAGGGCTTCACAGTATTGCTTAATCCCCCCAAATGCAAGCAGCTTTTAATTTACGGGGACTCGATCGTGGCCCTGGGGCCTGAGCTAGGAATCAAAGCAAACAGGCATCATTTACCATAAACAGGCCTTTCCCCAGCGGGGTGTGCAGCCCGGGGACAAGGAAACCCCGAGATCCTCGGGCACTCACAATGAAAGCCACCAGCACACAGGGCTGCCTGCCAAAGCTCTGATGGAGAGGTTCATCGGCTCCTTCCTCCTTCGAGCAGCCTCGGAGGAGCTGGGAGGAGCCGTGGACAATGGGGGGTGGAGCCCACCAACTGGACGGGAAACAATGGGTCCTGATCAATTCAGGAGACTCCACAGTTGTTCTGAGCAAGTCCTTGAGGTGGGGGCAATGGGGGTGGGGGTGGCGGGGAGGTGGAAGGGCTTTTGGGGGGTGGCATCCCTCCCCCACGCCCCTCCCTCACCCTGCAGCTCCTCAGCATCCTGCAGGCCAGTGGTGTGCTCTTAAGCAGCTAACAACCAGTTCTGGAGGGGGCAGCTCTGATTCGTGGTGTTTCCTGATTTCCATATTGTAAAGACTCCCTCCAAAGGCCAATTTCGAGCACCTTGGGTGGTATCACAGATCACAGAACTGGGAAGAGGGGTGCAGACAGGGCACCACTGTATAGGGCTCCTGCCATGCCCTAAGCATAGATGTAAATAACCTTGTGGGCATTGATAATAGTACTACCAGAAAAGGTACTGAAGTGCTTAGAAAATAAATGAGCTTTGATTATTTATTACCTTTGTTTTTAATATAGTGTGTTTATTTAACTAGGTTCCTATTGTCTGGTTTGATTGCTAAGTCATGTCCCACTCTCTGTGACCCCATGGACTGTAGCTCACCAGGCTCCTCTGTCCATGGGATTTTTCAGGCAAGAATACTGGAGCGGGTTGCCATTTTCTTCTCCAGGGGATCTTCCCAACTCAGGGTTTGAACCCAGGACATGTTCAGTGCAGGTTGTCTCCTGCACTGCAGGCAGATTCTTTACCAACTGAGTATCACTAACTGCTTCAGAAAGTCCTGCTCCCGAAAGTCCCAAAAACGTAGCAGTGAGTCTCATGAGCCGAAACAGCTTTGTATGAGTCAGTGTGGCTCCTGCATATTGCCAAGGATGGGAGACCTGGGCCAGGCCCGTCCCAACCTCCTCTCCAGCCTCTGGACAATACTGAGCAGCACCTGGCTTTCCAGGAGGTGAGAGACTGTCCTTGGGTGAAGTATGGACACTGATGGGGTTGGGGTGGGGAGAAGCCAGAGTGGCCACTACTTGGGCTCCAGCCGTGACACCCCTTGGCCTGGGCAGCCTGCTCCTTTCCCAGAGTCCTGCTAAGGTGAGGCTCTGCGTGACTCCAGCCCTTGTGGGATTCAACTCCTCCTGCAAGCCGCCCTTTTGCAGCAGGGTATCCGACCCGAGTTGACCACAAGCCCAACCACTTAGCCGTGGGTAGTTCTGACAGAAGCATGATTCCACAGCTTTATCACAGTGGGAAACCTTTTTATTAAAAAAAAAACACATTAATTTATTTGGTTGCACCAGGTCTTGGTTACGGCATTCGTGGTCTTTAGTTGCAGCACATGAACTCTTAGTTGCAGCATGTGGGATCTAGTTCCAAGACCAGGAATCGAATCTAGGGCCCCTACATTGGGGGCGTGAAGTCTTAGCCACTGGACCACCGGGGATGTCCTGGAAAACTTTGGGCTCCACGCATTCTTCCGGTATCGCATTCTGCCCACACCACCCCTTGCCTGCTTACTGCTAACAGAATAACTCAGTTATACTGATGTTTACTAAGCGCCACGCATCAGGCTACCACAGTGCAACCTTAGGTGGGAGGAGCCACTCCTATCCCCATTTTTGTAGAGGGACAGAGCGGGGAGGTCTCTTGCCCAAGGGCACACAAAGACCATGCTAATACAAGCCGAAGTCTGTTGTTGAAAGCAATAACAGATAAATTTAACTTATATTTCCTAAAAATAGTTAGTCCTCTTTTTGTTTGTTTGCATAATTGATCTTCCATTTGTCCATGGAAATCTTGGTTGGTGATAGAGTCCTGGGTTGGGGACAGAGAAGAGCTCTGGGGATGGTCAGAGGGCCACACATACCAGGAACAAAAGTTAGCATGTTGGCAAAAAAAACAAGGAATGTGTTTCGGTCTTTCTTCCTCTGCCTGCTCCCGCTCAGGACACCCTTTCTCACTGGGGAAGTGGGAATGTTTTCCAAGAGACCTCGATCAGTGCTAGGTTTGAGTCCTAGCTCCCCCTGCTTCCCAGCTGTATAGCCTTGAGACAGTTTTCCTGTCTGAGCCTCAGTTTCTTCATCTGTGGAAGGAGAGAGCTTAATTCCAGTCAGTGAGGGTGGTGATGAGACTTAAGGCAATGCTCACTCAACACAGTGATGGCAGATGCCTGTCCATTGATTATTTATTAATATTAATAGTTTTAGGGTCCAGATGATCTGGGCTTTAGTCACTGTGGCCTGATTGCATCCCTACCCTGAGCTTCTAGTCTCTGTGGCCACCCCTTCACTGGAACGACTAGCAGACTGTTTTTCTGGTCTTCTGACAGCAAGATTTAAAGCCCCATCTGGGTGCATTTGTTGAAACTGTGAGTGAAATTGTAGGGGAACAGTGGCCTACCTCTCCCCTGCTCTGGAGCTGCCTGGTATTGACGGAATAAATGCTCACATTTACTGTGCTCTCGTGGGCTCTGGACTCTGTATCTGATCACTTTAAAAGGACCTGACGCAGATGATCCGGTTTGGAGGCTGACAGGGGAAAGAGCACAGAAGATCATACATCAGGTGAGATTCTCCTGGGGCCCAACCAGGCCTTGGAGCAGGGCAAGCAACTCACACTGGCTTGGGGCATCTCGGTAGACTCAAACCAGGCCTGGAAATGGGTGAAGGTGACCAGGAAGCCAGCCTGGTTGGGTGCCAAGGAAGCCTGGGGGTCCCTGGGGGCTGCCCCGGGTCTCTCTCCTCCATATCTGCCACCCTGCCCTCTGGGTGTGAAGCCACACCCTTCACCCATGGGGCCAGAGCCATGAGGGGAACAAAAGCCATGAGCACAGTCTCTCCCTCCAACTTTGCCAAAGACAGACACACTCATCACAGATTTGCAATGTCAAAGGCTGAGCTCGAGTCATCCTCACAGCCACCTTTGGGAGGTGAGTGAAGGCTCATTTCACAGATGGAAAAGGAGAGGCCCAGAGAAGCCCACTGGCTGGGCGAGTGGTGGCCCAGCTGTGAACTGTAGTCTCTCCATGTGTTCCAGGCCTTCTGATTCATGGTCTAGTGCTCTTGCAGCCAGACCGCCACAGTTCCCACGAAAGTGACTGGGTGTGTGGCACTGGACAGAGGGTGAATAACTTTGCCCTTCTTCTGCAGTGGCTCTGACCACTCCAAGTCTGGCAGATTTACAAGAACAGGCTTGTAAACTCAGCAACACCCCATAATCCTTTTTATGGGGACTGCTGCGGTAATGGACATTCATCAGCTCTCCCAGGCTAAGCATGGTGGGCCTTGAGGGGTGAGGGGCAGAGGGGAGACGTGCTGGCCCTCTACCACCGCTATCATTGGATCGATCATCCCAGGAAAGCCACAGGACCAACGGGTTTCTGATCAATGCCAAGACCCTCAGCCAGGGGGCGCTGTGCAGCCAAGGCCGGAGAGAAAGCTACAGAGGTCAACAAAGGGTTGAAAACACCTGGACACCAGCTCTGGCTTCATCTTTACGTCCCCCCAGGAGCTCGGGTGGGCCAGGAAGAGGGGAAGTACTGTCTAACGTGCCAATTCCCAGGCTTATCTCCAAACCTCCTGAATCAAAATCTCTGACAGTGGCCCGAGGAACGTGCAGCTGACATCTCATATTCACAGGTTTAGGAAGAGGCAGAGAATAATGGCAGAAAAGTGCAAGATAGGTCAGATTTCTCATTTACTCACTCAACAAACATTCATCCAAACCTGGCCCTGGTCTCGGACAGGTGAGGCCGCACTTTGCCTCCTCGTGGGTAGGATCTGCCTTCGCCTTCACCTGTACAGTCAACTTGGACCCTTCCCTGCCCTCTCTGGCCACTGTGTTCTCCTCCGTCAAATGGGAGGAGTGTCTGCGGTCCTTTTCAGCTCTGACACTGATGATTCAGTCGGGGTGTAAATAATTAACCAGGATGGCCTTGTTATCAGTTAGCATCTGGGCTACTAGGGGACTGACGACAGATCCTGGTAATACCCTGGGACTCCAGGCCGAGGGCCTTTCACATCCCTTTTCTGCCTGCCCACTCTCCCTGAAGGTGTGAACTGTGCCCTTCAAGTCAGGGGACGAGCATGATGGTGCTTCCCTCTGTCCACGTGAGCTCAGAAGGCCAACCACTGGGGATCTGTAAGGGCTGAGGTGGACTTGACCATATCGTGAGGCCCCCTAAACAGCAATATTGCTTCTTGGGTTTTAGACTGGGTTTTGTTTAGTTAGATCTGGGTTTTAACAGGTTGCTGAATGATATGTCATACCTGAGTACTGTCTGCATCATTATTTACTTCATACACTTCCTCGAATGCATTGATTTTCTTTTAAGGCAATTTATTTAAAAGGGAAATGTTATATTATTAATATTCCTGTAAGTGTAAAAGTAAAATTAATTTTGTGAAGAGAATAGAGCAATCAAAGTTAATACAAGGAAAACAAAGTGATGAAAACCTGGGCAGATCTAGAATGTAGTGGTAGTCACAAGGATCTACACGTGATAAAGTGACATAAAAGTCTCCATGGTGGTGGTTTAGTTGCTAAGTCGTGTCCAACTCTTGCAACCCCATGGACTGTAGGCTATCAGGCCGCTCTGTCCATGAGATTTCCCAGGCGAGACTACTGGAGTGGGTTGCCTTTCCCTTCTCCAGGGGATCTTCCCAACCCAGGGATCGAACCTGGGTCTCCTGCATTGCAGGTAGATTTTTTTTTTCATCCACTGAGCCACCAGGGAAGCCCGTACATTGTACCAACGTCAATTTCCTGGTTTTGACATTGTACTTTAGTTATGTAAGCTGTAATCATTGGGGAGAACTGGGTGAAGGGTTCACAAGACCTCTCTCAATCATCGTTGCAACTTTTTGTGAATCTATAATTATTTTTTAAAAAAAAATAACCCTATAGATGCTTTCTTCTAGCCTGAGGCTGGCTCTCTCTCCTTTTAAAGAGGGATGGATAAGTGTTGATGTCAGACATCCTAACCCCATACCAAGATTTTCTCCTAGACTAACCAGAAGGTTAGAGAGAGATTCTGAAAAGAACCCAACTTTTTCGCTGTGGGAGTTAAGGTTACTAAACACTAAACCATCTCACATGCTATGAGTGGTGTGTGTATCTACTTTGGGAAACACTGTCCCCAGTTTTGCCTCTGCTGCCTGACCTAGGATAGATAGCTCACAGCCTTGCTACCTGGCTGAGAGAGCAGCTGCTTACAGAATATCACAGAACTGCAGGCCCCAGCCCCACCCAATCAGTGTTTTTCACATCCAGGAGCCCACAGACATGGGCCATGCTATTGCCAGGCGCCTCCCATGAGCTGGCACAGAGCTTCCTGAGATCAGGATGCCTGGGTCTCAGTTGCAGCTCTAATCAAAAAAGTTACTGTGTGGTCTTGGGCAAGCCCCTCTCCTTTCTGGATCACTCTTTTTTCGTATCTGTTATATGGGATCTGGGTTTCCCCAGCTAAGAATCTTGAGAGGGCACCAAACCTCTTTGAGTTATAAGGCAACTACTGTCTGTGCATCATTCCAAGGAGATGGTCTAGGGTTATGCTATCCGGTTTAAGGCAACCAACCATCCAGGTTTGCCAAGGACCCAGGGGTTTCCCAGGGCAAGGCACCATCAATGCTAAAATCAGGGCAATCCTGAGCAAACTGGGGCAGTTGGTTACCATAAACATAATGGCCAGTAGACACGTATGACTACTGAGCACTTGAAATGTGGCTAGTCCAAATTAGATGGGCTCCAAGTGTGAAACACACAGCAGATGTTGAAAAAAGAATGTAAAATATTTCAATAGTTTTTAATTGGTTATATGTTGAAATGAGAGCATTTTGAATATATTTGGTTAAATAAAATATAATGTTAAATTATTATTAAAATAAGTCTGTTTCTTTTGATTTTTTAAAAATGTGACTACTTAAGAGAATTCCCTGGTGGTCCAGTGGTTAGGACTCAGGCTTCCATTGCTGGGGGCGTGGGTTCTATGCCCAATCAGGGAACTGAGATCCCACAAGACACAGCATGGTCAAAAAAAATGTGGCCACTTAAAAATTTTAAATTCTATATGGGTCTCACATCTGTATCTCACATTGCTTTTCCATTGGATATCACTGCTCTAGAGCCTTCTGGTCTGTGACTCTCAAAATGCTCCAGCCCTTCTTGATCAAAGATGTCAAGGTTCCTTCCAAGTTAGTGATGGCACTTTGTGCTTTTCTGAGTAGCTTCCAGGTCCTTTCCTCCTGGAAAGCCCTTGTATGAAGGTGCACGCATGCACACGCGCGCACACACACACACACACACACACACGCATGCGTGTGGGCCACCACCCACCCCTCCCCTTTCCCGATGGCCCCCTTGCCCTTGTCCTTTTGTTGAAAAGCACTCCTCCTAGCTCAGGCTGCTTCTCCCCCTGCTCCATGTGATTTTCATTTGTCTAATTAAAACTAATCTGATAAAGGCAGGAATGGCAGAGATGTGTAAAAGCTCCAGTGAGCACAGGTCATGGCCTGATCTAAAGAGGGGGTCTTTGTCTCCCCACCCCCAGGCAGTAGCCAGCTGGGCAGTGGGTTACCCAGGGGAGCCGGCAGAAGAGCCTAGACCAGGGAGGGAGCTCTTCTGGGACAAGCTGCTCTGACATCACTGGATTGACCATTTGCAAACACAACAAGAAAGAAGCTAAAAAAGGAGAAAAAGTCCTGTGAAAAAGAGGGGTGCTCAGGAGTTAACTGTGGACTAGGAGCCTGGCTTATCGTGCCTTCGTCTTTCCCATCTGGTCAGTGGCAGCATTTCACCCATTACTCTGGGTGAAAAGAGGAGAATCTGGTATGAATGACGTGGGTCTGGTATCATATATCCAGGGACACCGAGCTTCCTCATGGCCTTGAGATCTCCCCACATCCACCCCTGGAGTCATCCTCCAAGGGCTCCCCACAAAGACACTTCTTCCAGAGCTCGGAGCCCTGGAGCAGCCCCTCTGACAACACAGGACAGTGTGACACCCACCTACCCTCTCTCTCAGATTACTGGGAATCCAGAGATGAACTAGATAGGGTCTGGAATATCTGAGATGTTCTGTGTTTGTGGCAGCTCTTCAGTTTAAAACTCCCTACTTCGTCTTTGGTTGAGGGAGGTAGTCCAGTGGGGAAAAACCAAAGATCCTACTGATGAATGAATTAACCAAGCTAGAAGCATTTCCTAAACAGCTGGTAGGTAACCAGGCCTCAGCTGGAAAATTTTGATGGAGACAAGAGAAGAAACAAGGAGGTCACACTTGCGCTGGGGAGGCTGCCCTCATGTTCAGGAACAACCAGGGAAGAAGATAGACCCACTCAATGGTCAGGCTGAGCAGAGCCGAGCAGGGGCTCTTGGGGGTGAGAGTGGCGAGACAGCCAAGGAACCTCGGGTGTCAGGTGGGCATGAGATGAGGGCAAGACTAACGGGAAGAGGCCTGTGCTCTACTTAGGCATTCTTACACTAACCCTTTGAACCTGGGCAACCCAACCCACTCCCTGGACCTCATCTTCCTCATCTGTAAAATGGGGGTGATCCCCAGGTCTCTCTCTTTACTGAAGATAAAATTCTAGGACTGGCAGCACCAAAGAGGAGTGGGTGAGAATTCCAGGTGGGAAGAAGGGTTGGGGCACTCCTGGTAGGACTGAGACAGCTGTCAGTGGGGAGGACCCGTGGTCAGCGATGCTGGGAGGACCAGCTCTCCAATGCTGGGGGAAAGTGACCCAGCCCTCCTGCTCATTCCAGTCCATCTCGGGGCAGGGAAGGCCCATGGCCTCGCTGGGGTCTCAAACAAGCAGCTGTATTGTGTGTGCCCAGCTGGGGTGCGGGCCAGGGCGGGTGTCATGGGAACGGCCTCTCTGCTTCTGAAGAGAGGAGCGAGATGTGGCCTCAGAGGCTTCGCCCGGCGCCTCTGTTCTTTGCTGACAGATTCAAGGCCACTTCCCTAGAGGCCCCTTCTGGCCTTCTTCATCATTTCCCAAGGCGAGTAGAACCCCGAGTCAGAGCTGACTGTGTGGGGAGGACAGGCAGGGAGGTCAGATCTGGGTTCTAGCAAAGTGTTAAAGATGACTTCCTTCCTACCGGAGCTCAGTCGTGCTATAGACCCTGCCACACCAGTGTGGATTCAACTTATGAAAATCAGGAAGTTCACCAATGCAAACAATGGTGGGCTTTACTCCTTGCCTTGTTCTTTCACTCGACCAATCTGTAAGTGGTTGTGAAAGGCTGTCGTGCACCCAAAATTGTGCCACAGTGTTTGCAGATGTGCATAGCTTTCTCTTCTAACGTTGGAGGATATCCCCTGCACCCCAGGTATGGGTCTTCTCTGCAAGGTGTCTGGGGTCAGGTGTCTCCCTCCATTGCATGGCCTTGCTTTTCTTTACAGACTCATTTCTGTCTAATGCTAGCTCATACATTGACTTGTGTATCTGTGTACTGTTACCCAAGCACATGGCTTCGTGAAGAGCACCCCTGAGCTTGGCCTGTTTTCCTGCTGGATCCCTGACCCCTAAAAGAGGCCAATCACCTGGCAGGCAGTAAAGAAATATTTGTTGAATAAACGAATGTGGAGACAGGTGTGCTGCCCTCACGTGGGACAGTCTAGAACGGTAGAAAGGTGCGATGAAGCAGAGCTATTATTTGGGCTGGCATCAGCCATAGGTCAGGGCTCTGGTGGGAAACAAAGGACAAACTTGGACAGGTTAATTGAGGTCGGTTTACTCAAGGGCTGTTTACAAAGACCCAGTCAGTGTCAAGGGCATGGAAAAGGGGCAGAGACACAGGGGTGAGGGAGAAAGGTGTGACCCCGGGGACACCAAGGGCAAGGCGGGATGGGTGTTGTTAGTAGATTCACAGCAAGGGTAGTCTGATGGGAGCTGTGGCCTTTGGTTGAGGGCTAAAGATGACCCTCGGTGACCTCGCAGGGTGGGAGTCAGGGAATAAATGGCCAGCGTCCCCTCTCCCTGTTCTTCCTCCTCCACCTGTGGGCTGAGCCCAATCAGAAGCCAGAGGCCAGAGCAGCCATTCATGCAGGAGATGGGGTCACAGGGAGAGTCAGTCTCATGGGATCCAGACAGGGTAAAGGGGATCTGGGGGGATAAACAGAGAATGTCCAGCCCAGCTGGTAGAGGGGGACACAGCTGTGCCTGTGACTACTGCTGTGTAACAAATCTCCCTAAAACTCTGGTTAGAAACAACCGCCATTAGGTTAGTACCTTTCATGGTTTCTGTGGGGCAGGGGTCCAGGAAGTGCTTTGCAGGGTGGTTTCAGCTTGCAGTGGGGGGGTGTGTGGCGCGGGGGCTCTCACAGTTACAGATGGACAGTGACTGCAGCCAGGGTGGTGAGGGGCTAGAGAAACCGGGTGGGAGCAGGTATCTCTGATTCTTCTAGAAACCTCTGGCCTCTCTGTGTGGTCTGCCCGTGGGAGCTAGATTGGGCTTCCTTGCAGCATGGCAGCCTCGCTGTGGGAACAAGTCTGGCCCGGGACTCAGGGCTTCAGCTTGAGCCTGCTTAGTGAACCCAGCATGAGCACCGTTACCTTCATGACCCACCCCTGAGTCAGAAGGTGTTGTGTAGCCTCACTTCTGTCACAGTCTAGCAGTGATGAGTCTCTAAGACTTGTCCAAAAGCAAGCGGGAGAGGCCATAGACCCCACCACTTAATGGGAGGAATGCCAAAGAATTTGAAGAAATGTTTCCAAAGGTTAGAGAGTGTGGGGGCACTTGAGTTATAATTGAGTATCATTTGGGTGTTTGCCAAGGAAGGCTATGACATGGTGCTTGGTGGAGACAGGGATGGGGCAGAAACTTCCAATGTGGTCAGGAAGTTGGATCTGTTGAATTTCTCCTCTTCAGGTGCCAAAGGACACGTCAAAGAGCATCCAGCCTGGAGAGGCAGAACCCTTCCCTTAGTCTCTGGAGATCCTGGGCTCCCTGAAAAGGGAAGCTGGGTGGTGGGGGCAGAGCCGGCCCTCATAGGTCTCTGGGGCTCCTTATCCGACGCTAGAGAACCAAAGACCAGTTGCTTCTGGCTCATTTTCCTCCCACATTCCCCTCCCAGACACCGGTAGCCTCCCTCCCTGGAAGGAAGGGGGAGAGAAAGGCAATTTGGAGACTATCAAAGCGAGTAGCTTTCACTTTCAGGGAGCAGGCTGGGGAAGATTGCTTCCAGGTGCCTCTCGGGGCCCCTCCCAGCCCGGCTGGGGCAGACGGTGGGCCTGGAGGCAGGGGCAGCAGGCCTGGGGGCTGGGTGAGCTGCTCCCCAGCCCGGGTGTTTTTTTCCAGAGCTGTCAGGGCAGCCTGCTTCTTAACCAGGTCTCAGCTCAAAGGCCCCCTCCTCTTGGAGGCCTTCTCTCATCCCCTCAACCAAGTCAGCACCTCTGGCCCGTGGCTTCCTAGAGGAGCAGCCCTCAAACCCAGTTCAAATGGGCCCGCTCGGGCCTGACTTCTGGGGTGAGGAGTCCATGGCCGAGGTGGTATGCCTACCTGGAGAGCACACCTGCCCATCTAGACAACACTCAGGGTTCTGAGAGCTCTGGAATTCCCTGTCCAAACATCTTGAGCCTGCTTTTCTGGTGTGTCCTCCAAGGGTCAACTCTGCTCCTTGTGTGAGCACCTGCAGTCCTGAGGGGTAGCCCAAAGGTGCTCCTGCGGTGTGTGTGGCGTGGGTGCTGGAGGGCATGGACAGCATTGACGGTCTGTACACACGCGTGTGAGGCCCCTCAGGATTTGGAGCAGAGATAGGGTAGGAAAGAGGGGGGCATGGACGAGGCCCTTCCTTTTACTAGTGCTAGGCCCACAAATACCAGGGGTGCTCCTGGATTTCTGTCTCATCACTCTGTTTCATTTGTTCCTAGCGCTTTCCACTGTCTGAAATCCATCACTCCTTTTCAATTTTTTCTATCCCCTTCCCCAACTGGAATACATACCCAGCAGGAGCTGGGGCCTTGGGTTGCATGCCTGCTTGGGAACTGGGGTCCCTTCATCTCCTTTGCATGAGGTAGGTGTTAGTCTATAAGAAGGTCCCCGCAGGAAGGAGTTGGAGAATCTAAATTCCAAATCACCCAATTTTACAGATGTGCAAACTGAGGCCTAGGGAGAAGGGACTTGCTCAAGGTTACCTAAGTAGTATATATGCATGCTTAGTCCCTCAGTCGTGTCTGACTCTTTGCAACCCCATGGACTGTAGCCCGCCAGGTTCTTCTGTCCATGGGATTCTCCAGGCAAGAATACTGAAGTAGGTGGCCGTGCCCTCCTCCAGGGAGATTTTCTTGACTCAGGTTGCCTGCATTGCAGGCGGATTCTTTACCATCTGAGCCACCAGGGAAGCCCAAAATAGCATGCGGCATGTCACAGGTGACCATGCTGACTCCTAAAAGCATGATGTTTATTTTTCGGCCATTTGCCTGAGTGGCCCCACCCAGGCCCAGCCAGTGACGGGGCCACCTCTAAGCAGGCAGCTCCCAAAGGGGAATGTGTTAAAAAATACAGGTTCCCTGCCCTGTTTGTCTTGAAGTAGGATGTCTGTCCTGGCACCAAGATGTCTGTGCTCCCAGCATGTACCACAGTGAGAATGGGGGATGCCCAGCATTGGGAGGGAGGGCAACCCTGGGCTTCACAGCTGTTGGTGCCAGAAAGTCCTTCCAGAATCCAGTCCCATACCTCGCTCAGTCTTTTAAGAGAGGACATGTAGCTTTTACGAGAGGGTGCCTGTCCCCAGGTTCCAGGTCTCGGAAGGCCCGATGCCCCCAGGAGGGCAACAAATGGGTGTGGGGAGGCAGTGACATCTCTCTCGTGCCCCCGCTCTGTCTACCTGAGCTGTTTTTATTTGTGTCATTATTTCATCCTCTTCTGAACTCTTTTTCCTCTTCTGGTCCCTACTTTTCATCTGATGCTGAGTCAAAATCTGTACATTTACTTTTTTCTGTGTGCAGGAGATGCCCACTTGATAAAGTCCCCATCCCTCTTTTCCTTCTCCCCAGCTCTGCCTCACACCCAGAGGACCATGCCATACAGAGAGGTCAGGGAACCTGAGTTTCTGACCCCAGCTCTGCTATGAGTATGCCGCTACGTTTTTCTGCAAACTTTAAATGACAAATAGCAGCTTCTTCCCTCCCAAGGATGGTGTGATGGATGTGATCATGAAAGCAAAGCTTCCTCAAGAACCAAAGATGCTGCCCATCACAAAGGATGATGCTTCAGCTTAGCAATGACCCCACTGAACAAACACATCCGACTCAACTCACTGCTTTGAGTGGGCATCCCCAATGCGTGGAAAAAAGTAAATACATGGATTTTGACTTAGAGTCAGATGAAGAACGTGGACCAGAAGAGACGAAATAATGAAAATAGAAACAGCTCAGATGTACGGAGTGCTTCCTCTGTGTCAGGCATGGTTGTCAGCGCTTTCCAGTTCCATGAATCGGATCCTATTAAATACCCATTTTACAGATAAGGAAGCTGAGGCACAAAGAGGCCACAGAACTAGTAGGTGACAGAGCCAGGATTTGTACCCAGGACAAGCCAGGCTGAGCAGGAGTAGCTGGGCAGGAGAGGTGGGGCCAGGGCCCCCTTCACTATGGTGGGGCTCAGAGAGGCCCTTGGGGGATTTTGCTAAATGAGTGGGAGAAGGCAGCTCTTGTCGCAGCCCCTGAAGAAAGATGAGACTTCATGAAGCTGATAGTGCCCTTTGGGGTAGAATCTGGCAAAGTGGAAGTGATTCCCTGATTCCTCATTCTGGGCATAGCTGCCATGAGAGATTCCAGGATTCCCCAAGTGCCCTGTGTCACTAAACCTTGTCATGTTGGAGGCTGGGATTGGCCTTTTGTCTTTGACTCCCTTTTCCCGTAGTGTCTTGCCCAGTTTGACATACAGTAGGTGCTCATAGAATACTCACTGCCCTGGGAACAAGCTCTGTGGGTAAGGGGTCCCCAGAAACAGGCACAGGCTCCTCTCTGGAATCTCAGTGCTGCCGGGAGACTCTCCTCCGTCCCGGCTGCCCTGGCCTCCTGCTGGCCTGCCTTGCTGCCTCCTCCTCCCTCCAGCACGGCCCTTCCGTTCCACCACCAAGATGTCCCAACAAAGCATCCTCTCCTCTGAGCGAAGCAGGGATCAGAGGTAGGCAGGATGGGAAAGGGACACCCAGACAAGAGACTGTTTCTTGGACAGGCGGTGACCAGCTCATCCTTCCCTTTGAGCTTCCCCATCCCAGGTGGCCTTATCAGGAATGCATCTCAGATGACGCCTCCAAACTTCCCCAGCAGAGGCCACCTCCTCTGCTGTTCGACACCCACCTGGCCTAACTCACTTCATTGGCCATGGTAGGAAAACACTCATTTTTGTGTGTTTTTTTTTAATTGTGATAAAAGTATATATAAACATTTACATGTATATGCTACATATATGTAGCGTTTACCGTTTTATACTATCTTAAAATGTGCAGTTCAGCGTTGTTGCTGTTATCGTCTAGCCTCTAAGTCGTGTCCGACGCTTTGTGACCCCATGGACTGTAGCCCACCAGGTTCCTCTGTCCACGGGATTTCCCAAGCGAGAATACTGGAGTGGGTTGCTGTTTCCTTCTCCAGGGGATCTTCCCCACCCAGGAACCGAACCCGCATCTCCTGCATTGGCAGGTGGATCCTTTACCACTGAGCCCCCAGGGGAGCCTCGTGCAGTTCAGTGGTGTTATATATATGCTTACATTGTTGTGAAATAGATCTCTAGAACTTTGTCATCTCGCAAATCTGAAACTTTATATCCATTAAACAACTCCTCTTGTCCTCCGCCCCTCAGACCCTGGCAACCCTCACTGTACTTTCTGTCTTTTGAGCTTGACTGTTCTGGATAACCTCGTATAAGCAGAGTCATCCAGTATTTGTCTTTTTGTGACTGGTTTATTTCACTCACATAGTGTCCCCAAGGTTCAGCCAGGTTGTAGCATGTGTCAGAATTTCTTCCCGTTTTGAGGCTGAATGGTGTTGCCCTGTATGTATATGCCACATGTGTTCATCGATCCATCTGTCAGTATACCTTGGGTTGCTTCCGCCTTTGGACTATTGTGAAGAATGCTGCTAGGACTTCGTTTTCTAGATGCACAACACTGTGCCGGTTACTCGCAGAGAACCAGGTACTTTATGTATCTTTCTAACAGACTATTTTTGCCTTTTACAATGGAGGAACAGTCACTTGGAGGCTTAGAGGCTAAATAACAACAACAACAAAACCCTGAACTGCATATTTTGAGACAGTATAAAATGGTGAAATATGTCGCTTGCTCCAAAGCCCACAGCAAGTAAGTGGCAGAACCTGGCTTTGAATTCATACTGATGCCAAACCTCACATGTCGCTCCTACTTTCCGCTACCTCCTTTTCTCAAGGACGTTTGTTTTCATCTATTTGCTGGGGAGAGGTCCAGGCTGCATGTGCCCACCTCTGAGGCTCGGGGCCAGTGCTTGTACAGGACAACACAGTACGGTGGGTAAGATCAAGGCTTGAACCCAGACTGTTCAAGTTCAACGTTTGACCCCCCTCATTTCTTAGCTGTGTGACTTTTGCCAAATTACTTAACCTCTCTGTGCAGTGGTTGATTAGTGATGCCTGCCGCAGACTCAGGATGGGGTCCACATGTCTCTCAGCTCTTTTGACAAAAGTAAAATCTCCCTTGAAACCACACCTCACACCAGGTTCTGTCCAGATTCTTAGTCTTGGAAGAAAGGAGGTTCCTACAGAACTGCAAGCAGAGAGGCCCTGAGGGAAGATGGGGCAGGACTCACTCCAGAGGGATTTGGCTTCCCTCAGAGTGGGAGTGTCTACCCTGGCTCCCAGTCTATTTACCCCGAGGCAGTGGGGTTGGCCCCCAGGCCTCGTGGCCGGCAGCTGGGGGAGATTAGACTGCGTGGGGCTCCCCTCCCCAGCCTGTCCTTTGAACTCCCTGCATGCATTACTGTTCCCTGGGCCGTCACTGCGGCCGGGCCACATTTCTAATGTGTTTACAAGGTTCCTCTTGGTTCCCTCCTCCCCAGAGTTTCTGAGGCCCTCACTTTTCTCTGCCTCTCTTCCCACCCCTCCCCGCCACCTTGTCAAAGCCAGTCTTCATCTGAGATCCCAGGAGAGATGGCGTGAGAGCTTCAGCTTGGTGGTGCCCTGATTACAACCTCTGCTGACCCCAGGGCCTCTGGGTGGAGGGGAGATGTGTCTGGCAGCTATGGGGCCAGTGTGTGTGGGTCCAGGCACAACTCTGGGGGGATGGGAAAGAGCAGTTAACATGACACCTGTGGACTCCCCTGGTGGCCCAGTGGTTAAGAATCCGCCTGCCAATGCAGGAGACATGGGTTCGATCCCCGGTCCCGGAAGATCCACCTGCCTCAAGGTAACTAAACCTGTGGGGAACTACTGAGCCTCCTTCCCCTCCTCAAGCTGGTGCTCGGCCACAAGGGCGTAGCCTCTGCTCTCGCAGCTAGAAAAAGCCCATGTGCGGCAACAAGGACCCAAAATAAACTAAGTTTTAAAAAAATGACATCTGTGAGTGCCGCTGTGGGTGACAAGGAGACTGCTGGAGATTACGGGTGGGTGATGGCGTGAAGAAATGGAACTGCCGTGGTTAATGGTGAGGGGCGAGGGGTGACAGGCGACCCAATACATGTCACCATGAGTGACTGACAAGGCTGGCCCCATCGGAATTCATGGGGATGGCCTTGCACCTGGGTGGCAGTGGCGGCCACACTGTGTTGGGAGACAGGCGAGCAGCTGGGAATGTGGGCTGGTGGCGGGTGGCGGACCTCAGAGGGTGTGGGAGGGTGGCTGGGTGGCAGGCGCCCAGACTCCAGGCTGCCTGAGGCCACGGGTCAGGGCCCCCGGCTTGTCTTTAGGGGACATTGTCCATGCCGGAAAGAAAAGAGCGAATGTGTTTTCTCCGCATGTTGAAAGTGATTTCGAGTGAAGGGGCTCGCGTCCTGGCTGGCGTGAGCCTGACTCCGCTGTGTCAGAAGATGATTTTTCACAGATGCTGAAAAGTTAGGAAGTGTAATTACGGGGAAATTGCACTCAGGCAAACGAGTACAAGCCAAGGGCTGCCAGGCCCCATTCCTCACCTGAGCCCCCTGATTGCGGCCGACAGCCCCACATCTGTATGTGCTTTGCAGCCGGGAGAGGAAAGAAAGCGGGAAGCAGAGAGGGTTCGGGGCGGAGAGGGCGGGGGGCGGTGCGGGGACCTTCGGCTTACCCTGCCCGCCGCGCCCCCACTTCCCTCCGGGAGGAGCTGAGGGAGGGTGCGGCCTGGGGGTGCATTCCTGGGTTCCCAGGGCCTCCCGGGGTGCCCTGGAAGGAGCTGGAGGAAGAAGAGGAGGCAGGCTGAGGCGCTTTCCTTCCAACATCCTCATCTCATTGGCGGGGCAACAGGGACTGGACTGAGCGCGGGTCACACGTGGGGGTCAGCAGGATGCGACCCTCCACCTCCAGACCAGCCAGGGCTCCTGTCACACGCACACCCCCTCCCCAGCCAGGAGGCAGAGGACTGACCGAGGCGCTGAGCCCACGTGTGGCAGGCAGACCCTGCCCTCCGCCCAAGCCTCTCCACAGAGCCACCCAGCAGCCTTGGCATTCCTCAGATTCCTCTCTCTCATCTTCTCACTGGGTTCCTGCCCCTTGGCACCTCCCTGCTGAGGAAGCTGGGAAGCTCCCGGCCAAGGGATGGTGCTGGGGGGGTGCCCTCCAGTTCCTCCTTTGCTGTGGAGACCACTGCTCCATCCCACTCCCACCCCCCACCGGCTCCTTGAGTTTCTCCAGCTCCTGGGATGGCCCCAGAGAGTGGGGTAACCCGCCTTGTTCGACCCCTCTTGGGCTGACTCAAGGGCACCCGATGCTCACAGCTTCTGGCTCCTTGCCTGTCCCCCGATAGGGAACTACTCTTGCCACCAGGCACAGCGTTTTTTCCCCAGCTCCATCCTGGTAACCAGCGCCCTTCCTCCGAGCCTCCGAGGTGGGCACAGGCAGACTCTGATGGACCAATCATCCTACCGTCCTCCTGGCCCTAGCCACCGGGTCAGGGGATGACCAGGGGACCCCCACAGAGGAGTCACTAGGAGCAGGAACTGGCTTCATTCCCGCTGGAGCTGAGAGGTTGGGAAGCTATACATTTGGGAATCCGAGGTTTTCTTTTTCCTATACAGAAGCCCATCTGTGAGGGGTTGGGGGGGAGGGAGGAAGGGAGGGGGCGGAGTAGAAAATCAGCATTTTTGAACTCTGGATTCAGCCCTCTCTGCATCCCCACAGCTCCCAATTATATTAGCCAATGATTCTATTCTATTCTATCCTATAAGT
Organism: Okapia johnstoni; assembly: GCA_024291935.2. Classification (NCBI taxonomy): domain Eukaryota; kingdom Metazoa; phylum Chordata; class Mammalia; order Artiodactyla; family Giraffidae; genus Okapia; species Okapia johnstoni. The sequence continues at coordinate 6,237,152 of CM044325.1, read as the reverse complement.
GGCACTAGTGATAAAGAACCTGCTTACCAATGCAGGAGATGAAAGAGATGCTGATTCCAATCCCTGGGTCAGAAAGATCCTGGAGGAGGAAATGGCAACCCACTCCAGTATTCTTGCCTGGAGAATTCCCTGGGCAGAGGAGCCTGGTGGGTTACCGTCCGTGGGGTCACAAAGGGTCAGGAACACGACTGAAGTGACTTAGCAAGCAGGCACATTCTATTCTATTCCATTCTGTTTGCTTTCAGTACATTCAACCAGATTTCTGTCACTTGCAATCAAAAGAGACTTGATTCACGTAGCAGCCTTAGAGCTGGAGCTTGGGTGTCCCGAGAGGTACTGATGGGTACGCTGGCAGGACTGAGGTAGGACCAGTGCCAGAGAGCCTGGTGGTCACCTGTTGGCCGGGAGGGCCTTGGTGGGGGCAGCGTGGCCTGGTAGAAATTTGCTAAGGAGTAAGTGGGCACAAAGGAAGGATACAGTAGAACCCCAACACAGAAGCAAACGGAGAGCTGAAGTCCAGCTGCAGCCCTAGAGAAATGCTTATCTGGGGGAGAGAGAAATACCGCAGCCTCCAGAGAGAAAGGACACCTGAGGGGAAGTGTCTTCTGGGCCACGCTCAGCCCAGAAGGCGTATGTTGACTGCCCAGCTGAGAGTGGTCACTGGGAGGTTCCTGCGGCAGCTGTACCAGGAAGGGAAGAGCTGAGGACAGTCCAGAGAAGGTCTGAGCAGAAGGCAGCCCAGCATCATGGTTCCCCAGCCTGGATCTGGGCAGAAGTGGGCTGGTGTCCGTCCAAGCGTGGGAAACACCACGGATGGAGGACGTGACCTGGGGCTGAACCCTCTTCCTCTGGAGTCTGGGATCTGAGGAACTGCAGTCAGAGGAACGACAAATGATGTGAGAGACTGGACGTGGGCCGGCAGGCCCTGAGCAGGACCTCACGGGTTTCAGGCAGCCACGGCTAACCGTTGCCAAACCCCGAGTGAAGAGGGATTGGGAGGAACCTCGGCTCTGCAGCTCTTTACTCTCAAGGAGGCTGTTGAGAATCCTTCGTGTCATTTGGCAGGGAAAGTTCCACTACCCAGAGGCAGCATGGTATGGAAGGAAGAATCAACGTTTAGAGACAAACATTAATTGACTTGGAGTCCTGGATCTGCCACTTTCAAGCTCAGAGACCTTGAGCAAGTCACTTGATCCCTCTGAACCTCAATTTTCTCATCTATGAAATGGGAATAATAGTATCTTCCCCACACGGGATTAAATATCACAGATCTAAGGTGAATTAAATGAAGCAAACGTATGTCAATTCCAGGCACTCCCCAAACACTCTCCTTTCCTTTTGTTTGCTGTGGTTTAAGCAAAGCCCTTGAGTTATAAAAACCACCTTGGGAATTGTAAATCCAAGGTACCGAACTAGAAAAATGTTTTCATCACTCCTTAGCACTCAGCTTCAGCTGACGGAGCAAGTAGCTCCTCGCCCCTCCCCAGCCCTCACCAGCCAGCATTCAAGGTAGTATTCTTCTTGGGAAAGCCAAGTTTACCAAAATGGCACAAGACACGACATCTTGAATAAAGTAAGATGATCTTGCTTAATTTGGAGCTCTTCAGGGTCAACTATTAGCAGCATCAGCAAGCTGTGCGGTGGGGAATCTTGTGGTGGTGAGAACCCACCCTACGTTGCTTCTCCTTGCTCCAGGTCCTCCCATACACCTCAGCCCCAAGCATGCCACACTCTTGCTCTGCAACCTTCCATGGCTCCCTCTTCCTTTGGAAATATGTACAATTTTTTTTTTAACCTGGCATTTTATGGTACCTGCTGTCTGATCTCAGCCTACCTTTGAGCCTTATCTTCTACTACTCTGCTTCTTACCCCGTACCCCGTAGTTCTAGCCGAACTTCTCTCTTCCAGTCACACCCTGTGCTTTCCAGCCTCTATGCCTTTGCTCAGCTTGTGCCTACTGACGGGTTTGCCCTTTTCCCCCTTAGTCTTTGGAAATACGATTCCTTCTTCACAGCATCTGGCGAATCCCGTCTCCTTTCTGAAGTTCCTGTTTTACCCCGAACCAGACATGATCCTTTCCACCTCCTTTACACACTGCATCTCATCTTGTGAACTTCGGCTTCAATAGTATGGAAACATTCCTGCCTCAAGAAGGACTGATCTCTTCCACTAGGGGTCTGCAATCACTGTTCTCAGTATGTGGCTCAGATGAGTTGTTAAAGTGCCTGTTTCTGCTGTCAGACCACAGAGACGGGGACGCTTGGCCTTGCCCGTACGCCTCCGCACCCTTGCCTATGGATTCCAACATGCTCAACCACAGGACACTGGCTAGTCCCATTCTCTGCATGTATCTAACATGCCTGGAAATAACATCCTGAGAGTTGCTCTAAGTGTAAGGTCAAGGCCACCCCTCTGCTCCCGGCAGCCAGGGGCCTTCATGTTCTGTTCCCCCTTCTTGCTGTCAAAACTCCTCTGCCACCAAGCAGTTAGACCTGGGGTAAGTCACCTCCCCATCTGAGCCTTGATTTCCTCCACAGGAACATGGAGTTTGGCCAGAATCATCCTTAACATTGTGCTCAAGCTAACAATTCTCCTGGCAGACTCTTGTGGAGGGAAATCAAAGCATAACGGCAGATATATAGTTAATAATACTATTGTTACAATAGTTAATAATACTTGAAAGTCGCTAAGAGAGTAGATTATTAATGTCCTCATCACAGAAAAGAAATGGCAGTTGTGTGATGGAATGGAGGTGTTGGTTAAGGCTATGGCAATCATCACTTTGCAATATGTAGGTGTATCAAATCAACACAATATCCACATTAAGCTTACACCATGTTGGGACTTCCCTGGTGGCCTAGTGGCTAAGACTCCACGCTCCCAATGCCAGGGGCTGGGGTTTGATCCCTGGATGGGGAACTAGATCCCACATGCTGCAGCTAGGGTTTCATGTGTCTCAACTAAAGATCCCGCATGTTGCAACTAAGACTGAGTGCAGCTAAATAAATAATAAATATTTTTAAAATTTATACAGTGTTATAAGGGTTTCCCAGTTGGCACTAGTGGTAAAGAATCCACCTGCCAATGCAGGAGACACAAGAGATGCGGGTTCGATCCGTGGGTTGGGAAGCTCCCCTGGAGGAGGGCACGGCAACCCACTCCAGTATTCTTGCCTGGAAAATTCCATGGACAGAGGAACCTGGCGGGTGATAGCCCATGGGGTTGCAAAGAGTCAGACATGACTGAAGCAACTTAGCACACACACATGGGTACAATGTTATATGTCAATCATATCCCAAGAAATCTAGGAAAAGTGATGGTGGATAAATGCCTCGATGGTAGGATTCTAAGCACCTCGACAGACATTTGAAGCGGACAAGGGTAGCCAGGTTGATGAGGATATAGACAATGTTGGTAAGACTTAACATTTATCGGGTATTACTGTGAGCTAGGCACTTCATGTAAGCTGTCTTGAATCCTTCCAGTAAATCTTTGAGGGAATATTAAAACTCACTCTATAGATGAGGAAACAGGTTCAGAGAGGTGACGTGACCTTCCCATTATTCTACCAGGAGGCAGCCAAGGCAGAACTTGGAGCCAGGCCCACTGGGTTCCCTCCCAGACTCCTCTGGCGCATTTCAGGCAGGCCCAAGTGGCCAGAGCAGGCCCCGCCTGCCTTCCCTCCTGCCCTCTGCGGCTGTTTCGTATCCTGCTGGATTCCTGAGGTGTCAGGCCTCATTAGGGCCCGCGGCCCCAGCAAGCGTGGAGAGGCAGTTGACAGGTATATAGTCTGACCGCGGCTCCCTTCAAATTATCAAGCTGTCTTCAGGCAGGAACGTGTGGGGAAGCTGGGCAGAGGCCCCTGGCTTGGCTGCATAATCTGATGCACATTAAAAACATCTTTTGGACGCCTTTTCCCTGCTCATTCTCACTCTCTCAGCTTCTCTTTTCCTCCATCCAACAAAAGCTGATGAAGTGAGCCGGTGGTGCACGCTCTCCAGCCCAAGCAGGGTCTCGTTGATTGCACGGCCACCCAGAAATGGCTGACATTCTTGGGGTTTGGCTGGCATCTGGGTGGCAGTGCCTGTGACATCGGGCCACACCCGAGCGAGTTATGACAGGGAACAGAAGCTCTGCCTTCTTCTCCAGTGCCGGGGAAGGGCTGCAATTTTACCACAGCTTCAGTAGAAAGCCCAGACTAATACTAATCATGAGTGGCATTGGATGAGTGCTTGATTTGGTGGCCGAACCTCTTTTTGAGTTCGGGGTGTTCCCCATCCCATGAGTCAGGGCTGGAGGAGGACAGCCCGCCTTCCACCAAGAACCTGAGAAAGCCAGAGCCTTGCTTTCCCGGGGGCCCTTGCCACCAGGAAGTGGGCACGTGAACAGAGCCAGCCAATCTGATGCTCCTACTCAGTGCTAATTCAGCCCAGGAGCAGTGGAGGGTCTGCTCCACTGTTCTGGGGTGGCCGGGCCACAGGCAGTGGGCATCTGGTGCACAGGGCTGGGGTGATACCCTGAAAGCTTCACTGGGTAAGTTCCATACCCTAGTTTGGACTGTGGTTCTGCCTGCTAGTTCTGCCCTGTTCTAGCATTTTCTGACCCTTGATTTCCAGCCCTCCTGATGACTTCTGCTTAAAGTGGCACAAGGGCAACCTCTGTTGTTTTAATTAAGGTTCTCTGGCTAGAACTCACATGATGGCTGGTTTAATTCTTACAACAACCCTTGATATAGCTCTACTTATTTAGTCCCATTTTAAAGATGAGGAAACTGAGGCACAGAGTGATTCAGTAACACAGGCCATATAGTAAGAAACAACAGGATGTGGATTCAAACCCAAGCATGAGGGCCTGGGCTGTCAAACACTTTGGGAAACAGCCTATGGTAGGCTGAATGATGGTACCCAAAGGTGTTGGATATAATTAGGTTAAGGATCTTAACATGAGGGGATTATCCTGGATTATCTGAGTGGGCCTATTGTAATTACATGAGTCCTATAAGAGAGAAGTCACTCAGTTGTATCTGACTCTTCAACCCCATGGACTGTAGCCCTCCTGGCTCCTCTGTCCATGGAATTCTCCAGGCAAGAATACTGGAGTGGCTAGCCATTCTCTTCTCCAGGGGATCTTCCTGACCCAGGGATAGAACCTGGGTCTCCTGCATTGCAAACAGATTCTTTACCATCTGAGCCAAAAAGAATTAAGGACAGAGCAAAGGTCAGAGAGGAGAGAAGCTGCCACAGGGCTGGTCTGAGGGTGGAGGGAGGGGCCATGAGCTCAGGCATGCAGGCAGCCTCCAGAAACTGCAAAAGCCCAGGAAACAGATTTCTCCCCAGAAGGAACCCGCCCTCCCAACACCTTCTTTCTAACCCAGTGAGATTGATTTCGGACTTTTGACCTCCAAAACTGTATACAGGTTTATGTTGTTTTAAGACACTAAATTTGTGGTAACTTGTTATGGTAGCAGTAGGAAGCTCCCTGGAACTATAAAAATGTTTACGCCATTTGTAATTTCTGTTGAAGGTCGGCTACTGAGAACATGGAGCTCCGTGAGAAGTGACCCCGGAACCCCAGGGCCCAGGGCAGTGCTTGGTTCGGGGATGCTGTTCAGTGTATCTAGAAAGCGGCACTATGCTTTCTGCTTGAACTTGCTTGTAAAATCCCTCATTCAGGCCCTCTGTGCAAGAGACAGATTCGAGAAATCTGTGCCTTAGCCAGATTTTTACCTCTTCCTATATTGTTCCCATGAAAGTGAAAGAGGAGAGTGAAAAAGTTGGCTTTAAACTCAACATTCAGAACACTAAGATCATGGCACCCGGTCCCATCACTTCATAGCAAATAGATGGGGAAAGAGTGGAAACAGTGGCAGACTTTATTTTGGGGGGCTCTAAAATCACTGCAGATGGTGACAGTAGCCACGAAATTAAAAGACACTTGCTCCTTGGAAGAAAAGTTATGACCAACCTAGACAGCATATTAAAAAGCAGAGACATTACTTTGCCAACAAGGGTCCGTCTAGTCAAAACTATGGTTTTTCCAGTAGTCATGTATGGATGTGAGAGTTGGACTATAAAGATAGCTGATTACCAAAGAATTGATGCTTTTGAACTGTGGTGTTGGAAGAAACTCTTGAGAGTCCCTTGGACTGCAAGGAGATCCAGCCAGTGCATCCTAAAGGAAATCAGTCCTGAATATTCATTGGAAGGACTGATGCTGAAGCTGAAACTCCAATACTTTGGCCAGCTGATGCGAAGAGCCAACTCATTAGAAAAGACCCTGATGCTGGGAAAGATTGAAGGCAGGAAGAGAAGGGGACAGCAGAGAATGAGATGGCTGGATGGCATCACTGACTCGATGGACATGAGTTTGAGTAGGCTGTGGGAGTTAGTGATGGACAGGGAACCCTGGTGTGTTGCAGTCCATGGGGCTGCAAAGAGTTGGACATAACTGAGTGACTGAACTGAGCTGATATTGTTCCTATGCGTTCATGGTTGACAGGAGTGTGCCCCAGAATAGCTAACACAGTGAATGCCTTTCATGGGCTCATTCCCTTTGTCTTATTTCTGGTAAGTAGCATGGGCTTCAGGCAAATGTTACAAAATCCAGGAGGTTCTCCCATCCCTATCATGCTCAGAAGCTCCAGTGCCTAGAGCTGTATCCTGACAAACTCCTATTCATCCTTCAAAACCAAGCTGACTAAATGCCACATGATATCCTGGATTGGATGCTGGACTGAAAAAGCTGCTGAAATTCCAACAGAGATTGTAGTTTAGTTAATGGTGCATTGGTTGCTCAGTCGGGTCTGACTCTTTGTGACCCCATGAACTGTGGCCTTCCAGGCTCCTCTGTCCTTGGGATTCTCTGGGAAAGAATACTGGAGTGGGTTGTCATTTTCTTCTCCAGGGGATCTTCCTGACACAGGGATTGAACCCAGGTCTCCTGCACTGCAGGCAGATTCTTCACCATCTGAGCCACCAGGGAATCCCAGTTTCACAGAATGGTACCAATATTCATCTCCTAGTTTTGACACAAGCAGCTTGGTTATATAAGATGTTAACCTTAAGAGAAACTAGGAGAAGAATATATGGGAACTTTCTCTACTACCTTTGCAACTTTTCTATAAATCTAAAATTATTCTGTAATAAAACATTTATTTAAAAAGAAAAATATCTTGGTCCAGGCATGGCCAAGAGTAGAAGCCCACAGACAGAGAATAGACTTAGGGACATGGTGAGGGGGAAGCGGGGAGAAGGAGAGGGTGGGGCAAATGGAGAGAGAACATGGAAACACATACACCACCATATGTGAAATAGAGAGCCAGTGGGAATTTGCTGTGTGACTCAGGGAACTCCCACCTAGAGCAGTGGGATGGGGTGGGAGGTGGGAGGGAGGTTCAGGAGGCAGGGGATATAGGTATAACTATGGCTGATTCATGCTGCTGTTTAGCAGAAATCAACACAATAGTGTAAAGCAATTATCCTTCAATTAAAAAATAAACAAATATTAAAAAAAAACAAGAGTGGAAGCCCCTGAGGCCAGGCAGATTCCTGCCACGTACACCTGTGTGCCCTGTTCTCGACCCTGTTGTGGCTGAGATGTGTTGATCTTTCTCCTAGAAGCTCATGAGGGCAGGGGCTGCATCTTATTGCGCCTTCTGTGACTGTCACAGAGCATTTACAGTGTGCCGGTCACTGTGCTAAGTGTTCTATGTACTTTCCATGTAGTAACTCCTTTAGCCCTTACAGCAGGCTTGGAGGCAGGTACTATTGTTATCCCCATGTGATGGGGATACAGATGGACATACTGAGGCATAGAGAGGTCAATCACCAAAGTCCCACAGCTAGCAAGCAGCAGGGCTAGGACCAGGATTTGAACAGCTCCCAGCTTCAAAATTCACATGGTGCACCCTCTGCCATGGGAAGCCATACAGTTTCGGGGCTGAGCAGACCTTTTGCATCAGGTTAGCATCCCAGCTCACCACTCACCAGCCGTGTGACCCTAGACAAATGGCTCAACCTCTGAGTTCAGTTCCCTCATCTGTGAAATGATGAGAAGAATAAAAACGACCTCCCAAGGAATACAGGAGATGTGCAGAGTGCTTCGCCTGGTGCCAGACACATAGCAGCTGTGATGATGATGGTAAATGGTAACCATGGGGATGGTGATAAAGGTGGTAAATGGTAACTATGGTGATGACAGGATGAGTACGGTGATGATAGCAAGGATGATTTCATGCTTGCTGACTGAGCGAACATTGCAGGAGAAAAAGGGGGACTATTCTCAGCTTCTGGAAAAGTCAAGACACAATAGACCGGGTGTTGGAGGAAGAGTAGATGCCAGCTGCCGGCAGCGACTATCCATCCAGAGGCCAGAGTGGAGAGAGTGAGGGAGGAGGTCAATTGCCAGGGAGTGCAGCCAGTGGAGAGCAAAGGAAGAGAAAATGGTCCCAACCCTGGACCAGACGCACGCTCCTCTGACTCTGCCAGTAGGCGAATGTGTGCACCTTGACCTCCTGTGCTGCTCCAGCCTGAGAAAAAGCAAGCAGATCAGATCTTGTGCTTTGGCAACCTTTCTGGTCCACTGGCGAGAAAGGGCTTGGTCTGTTGTTTGCTCCACAATTAGAAGCGGGCTCTTGTCCCTGCCTGAGCAGGAAGCTTCTTTTGGCAGGAGGAAGAAGAGCCAAGGGACCCTGGAGAGGAACCTCTGATACCACATGCTCCGGGTTCCTGCTTTAGTGCCTGCCAGAGCCCAGGTGGGCGTGGAGGCTAAGGAAGACCTCGCCACCCACGGAGCAAGGCTCCAGAGGACTGGCACCCGCAGGAGAGGTGGTGGCTGTCAGCACCGAGGAGAAGAGCATTCCAGGGCACAAGAATAGGCCGACTGCAAGACAGGGAGACGCTGTCTCTGCAACCTTGCCTTCCTCCCTGAAGCAGAAGAGGCCACATGTTGGGAGGCCCTAAGGCTTCTTGGAACTGTGAGGAGCAGAGACCACTTTCCAGGTGGGCCAGTTTCCCCTGAGAATTCCCAGAGCCCTGAGCATGGAGTGGGCACCTTCATGGAAAGGGTCCCATCGTGCTTGTCCACGTTCTGTAAGGACAGCCTCCCCCACAGCTGATGTCCTAATGAGAGAGTGCCTCTCCTACCATCGCCCGGCAGAAGGTGGGCCATGCTCTTATTGTTCATGTGAGACCCTCCATGAGACAGTGTTGGCAGAGCCTGGATCCCACCATGAACACAGAAAACATACGCAGACTTCAGCTTATCCCAGCTCATGCACCCTTGTGCATTTAATTGTCCACCTCTTAAACAGCAGTTGAGTGCCTTCGTGCCAGGCCCTGTTCTAGGAACGAGGGGTGGGGGAGGGGTGGAATGGCAAGCAAGTCCCTGTTCTGGGCCTAGCGCCAGGGCAGGATACGTCTACAAGGGAGGAAAGGGATGGTGAACAGCAGATTCTTTTGGATGCAAAGACCCAGAGTGTGGCTAGGAGATGGAGATGTCCGGATCTGGGGGCATCAAGCAGCTGCTTCAGTCTGGCAGTCAGGGAGGCTTCTCGGAGGAGGTGACCTTGGAGTGGATCCCTCTGAGGTGAGAAGCAACCAACCACGCAAAGATCTGGGTGAAGAGGATTTTGAGCAGGAAATAAAGCAAAACATCAAGCTGCAAAAACCCCACCTGAGGAAGGAGCAAGCGGGGAAGGAGAAGAGTGGTCAAGATAGAGCAGGAGCAGGGGAAGTTGGCGGGAGAGTGGTGGCTGGGCGTGGAGATGCGGAGCCTTATAAATCAGGGGAAGAAATCTGGACTGAATTCTAAGGGAAATGGGAAGCCATTAGAGCGCTGTAGACAGAGGCATGGTGTTGACCTGGCTGTTGTCAAAGCCCACTCTAGTGGGGTGAGGCAAGCGGATGGTAGAGGGGCAGAGGGAGGAAGCGGGGAGACCTAGCAGGTCTGTATCGTTGCAGCCGGAGAGGGTGATGGCTCAGACTAGGGAGGGAGGGCAGTGGATAGAACGGAGCTCTACAGTGTTCCGGAAGGTTGAGCTGATGGGAGCTGATGATGGAGTAGATGAGCAGTGATAGAAAGCAGGGGGTTAAGATTAGGACAGGGAGCTTCTGTCGGCCAGAGGAAAAAGAGCCGAGGGACGCTAGAGCCCCCAATACCACATGCTCCGAGTTCCTCCTCCGGCACCTGCCAGAGTCCAGGTGGGCGTGGGGCTTGAGGCTTGAGTTGGTGCTTGAATTGATGGCTGGGTGACAGTGGCCATTTGCTGTATGGAGAAGAACAGGTTATGGGGTGGGGGTGGGCATCGGGGTCAAGAGAGTGGCACTTTGCAGAGGAAGCTGAATGTCGAGGGGTTTGGGCTGAACTGGGGTTTTTATGGAGTGTTTGGGAAAGTGGTTCAGGTCTATGGAGCTGCCACAGTATGTGGGAGATTGTGGGAGCAATCAGATCTCAGTGAAAACACAGCAACTCCTGTTTAATCTATTTTGTAGATTAAAATTTTTTACGGATGCAGAAAAAAAAAAAAAACTTCATTATAGCATTGTTCATAGTAGCCAAACAGTAGAAACAACTCAAGTGCCCATCAATAACAGATGAATGGAAAAACAGAATGTGGTATATACATACAATAGAATATTTTTCGGCCATAAAAAGGAATGAAACTATGACATGTATTACAACATAGATGGACCATGGAAATGTTATACTAAGTAAATACCCCAGATACAGAAGGACAAATATTGTATAATTCCATCTACATGAAGCGCCTAGAATAGGCAAACTCATAGAGACACAAAATAGAATAGATGTTACCAGGTACTGGAAAGAGGTGAGAAGAGGGAGTTTTTATTTAATGGGTCCAGAGTTTGAGCAAACTCAGGGAGATAGTGATAGAGAAGCCTGGCGTGCTGCAGTTCATGGGGTCACAAAGCTAGACACGACTGAGCAACTGAACAAGTTTTTGTTTAAGATGAAAAAGATTTGGAAACAGGTAATGGTGATGGTTACACTTGATCTTCTGTGTACCTGGGTCCTGTATTGTGCTTAGTCACTCAGTCGTGTCCAACTCTTTGTGACCTTATGAACTGAAGCCCACCAGGCTCCTCTGTCCATGGGGATTCTCCAGGCAGGAATACAGGTGGGTTGCCATGCCCTTTTCCAGGGGATTTTCCCAACCCAGGGATGGAACCCAGGTCTCCTGCACTGCAGGCAGATTCTTTACTATCTGAGCTACCTGGGTCCAGGTCCTGGCAGATTTGCATTCCAGGAAGGGTGCCCTTAGGTGGAGATTCACCCAAATTTACCTTTCTCCACCACCTGCAGGATGTCTTCATCTGATGCTCCAGGTTGCCTTGTCCCAGTCAGCTCAGGGTGCCATAACAGAGCACCATAGTTTGGGTGGTTTAACAACAGACACTTATTTCTCACAGTGCTGGAAGCTGAGAAGTCCAAGATCAAGGTACTGGTCAGTCTGGTTCTTGATAAGACCTGCTTTTGGTTTGCAGACCTTCTCACTGTGTCTTCACATAGGAGAAAGGGGGTGGGGGCAGTGAGGGGACACTCTAGTGTCTCCTCCTATAAGGACACTAATCCCATCTGATCAGGGCTCCACCCTTGTGACCTCATTTAACCTGAATTACTTCCTTACTCCAAACACAGACACCCTGGGAGTTAAGCCTTCAACATATGAAGGAATTATTCAGGTGAAGGGATCACAAGTCAGTCCATAGCAGGCTTTAACCTAAGTGTGGCCTGATCCAATCTACACTCCTGCTCCCAAATCAACATCTCCTCCTCACTTCTCCCCTCTACTGGTGGCAGCTCTGTGTTCCAAGTCATTCACTAGTCCATAGTCCCTCTCCTCGCCCATGACCCCCCTGTCATCTGCTGTCACAGAGGTCTTTCCAAAACACTAAAGGGGGCAGACCATCCCTTTTCTATCCCCATTGTATATGCTCAAACACCCTCAGTGGCTCCCCACTGCCAATCAGTTAAACCATTCACCCTGGTATTCAAGTTCATACTATGGAACCATCCAAACCTGTCTTTCCAGTTACTCCCCTGTTCTCTAGTCAACTGTTACACTTTTCTACTCTTAAGGGGGAATTGGGTTTCCCTGGTGGCTCAGATGGTAAAGAATCTGCCTACAATGCAGGAGGCCGAGATTCAATCCCTGGGTCAGGAAGATTCCCTAGAGAAGGGAATGGCCACCCACTCCAGTTGTCTTGCCTGGAGAATTCCACAGACAGAGGAGCCTGGCGGGCCCCAGTCCATGGGGTCACAAAGAGTCAGACACAACTGAGTGACCACCACTTTCAGTTAAGGGGGAGTTAATCAGCCTGTGTATCTGGGAAGTCCGGGCTTGGAGAAGATTTCAGAAGTAAAAATATCAGGACTCTGTTGCTTTTCATCACTCAACCCTCAGGTCTCTAGGGATTCCTTCACTCTTTCCTATTACAGATGGAGTCCCTCCATGCAGTGGGGGAAGAAAGAGAACCTGGTCACAGACAGCTGCAGGCTCCCACCATCCCAGTGTAGTGACCCCGTGGGAATGAGAGCATCTGCCTACAAGTTTAGAGAATGATTCTGATTGGCCAGGTTTGGACCATGTGCCATTCCAGATCAGTCACTGAGACCAGAAGAATAGGGCGCAAGATTGGCCAGGCAAGGATCACATTACCACGTGGTGGGCCAGAAACAGGGACTGTCGTGATTGGCACCTTGCCAGTGATGGAGTGAGGGAAAGGAAGCTTCCCAAAAAGGTGTGTGGCAGACAAAAACAATGGTCCATCATACCACTTCTCTTTATTACATAACTGTTTGTATTTGTGATTCCCTTTGCCTGTGTCTATGTGCATCTCACATGCCACATTTAAACTCCCTGGGGACAAGGGGATGGGGCTGTTTTGTTTTCTTTCTAAAGCTCCACACCTGGCATAGGGTTTGACCTGTAAGTTTTCAATAAATGCTACTAGCTGTGCCAAGAGTGTCCTCTTTCCCCTATGCTGACCTTTCAAATGGTCTTCAGTGAGGGAGAGGAGATGAGCAGACTGTACCCTTCAAATGGGATCACCTGGTTCCCTAAGGAGTTCTGAACACCTTCTACCCTCCTGGGAAGGACAGTGCATCATCAGGCTTCTGTATGGTCCCATCCCTGGTTTTCTCTCTTCCGTATAAATTGAGATTTCTTATAGAAAATTTCATCGTTCAGTCGCTCAGTTGTGTCCAACTCTTTGTGACCCCATGGACTGCAGCATGCCAGGCTTCCCTGTTTTATAAAATTTGTTTAAAAAGTTTGAAAACCACTGTTCTGGAGAAGGAGACAGATAGACTATTGGTTCTTTGAGCTGCTCCTCCTTGAAGGATTCTGTGGTCAAATGAGTTTGGGAAACTTAATTCACTCTAGCCCCTTCTTGGTGAAAAAATAATGCACATTAATTTATTAAAAGCTATGAGAAGTCCTTCTAGAGAGAATATCTTTTTGGCTTTGTTTAACTGGCTAATTCCCAAGATGATTCAATCATAAATTATACTGTCTGCTAGTACCATTAACACCCTGCAGAACCAGTGTCCCATAGAACACAAACGGGAAACTCCCTGCCTGGGGATCTCTAAGGTCGATCCTGAGCCTGCTGTTCTTGAATCCCTGTGAGAAGTGGCTGATAGATCTGGAGATAAGCGACTAAATTTTTTCTGAAAGATCTGTCATTGGACTGGTAGCTATTCTGCATCATAGATCCCCCACGGGAAGCCTGCCTTAAAAACTGAGCTCTCCTAACTCCCTGGTGAAGGTATGACATGGGTCAGATTTTTTTTTTTTTAAACATCATTTTAGAAACAAGTGTCCAAAGTCTTAAAAAGACATACCTCCTTTGCTCCAGTAACTCCATTCCTGAAACTTTATCTGAAGGAAACAATGGCACAGATGCACAGAGATGTAAGTATGGACAGGGACATTCACCAGTTATTGCTTATTATCTTGAAAGCTAAAGACCATTTGGATAGCCAGCTTTAAGTTCTGGTAACAAAGCTGCAGGGCATCCATGGAAGCCAGCAGCCACTAAACACAGTATGATAAGGTGAGGGAGACACAGTATGAACATGAGGTGGGATATGAACCCTTTTAAATCATAATATCTGTATTAGTTCTTCTCAAACGAGCCATGCTGAAGGACTGCTTTGCAATTTTCAATCTGCTGCAAGTCAATAGTTTTGTTAAACACAATATATAAAAACGTGGTGTCCGTGTCAAATTGCTCTGAGAGTTCTCTAAATGCTTACTCTTGTTTTCCACACTCATCTCTTTAGGCACCAGGAACAAACAGTTCCCAGGCCACACTTTAAATGGCCCTGTTTTATATCTTATATAAAAGTCTGGGAGGAAATGCAATACTAGGTCAAGAGTGATTTTTGTCTCTAAACAGTGAGTTTGGAGTGGTCAATCTTTTTCGTTTGTTTTAGAAATTTGAATTTCAGCTTTGCTACAACGAAAAGCTCATTTCTTGAGTAATAAAAAAGTGTCCAAGGTGGGGCTGGATGAGCATTTAAGAAGGAGGCTGTACAGGCTGTCTGGCATGGGGTGTGCAGGGGGGAGCAGATGGCCATGGCGCCTTTCAGTTCCCAGATGAGACCTGTGGCTGCCTTTGTAGCAGGAGAATGTTTGTGAGTCAGTAGCTTCCTCCAGGCAGAATCGGGAAGCAGCGGGGGAATTCAGCCCTCTTCTGAGTCTGGAACATCGTCCCTGTTCCTCATCTGGGCTGTGCCCAGCACTCCATCCGCATTCCTGGACACTGAACTCTCAGGCCATCCTGCCAACCTTTCCCTAGCCTCGCCAGTGGGCATACGGAGCATCGCGGACCTCACCTGCCCAGCGCAGCCCCGCCCGCGCCCGCGCTGAGCCGCCAGACATCACGTCAGGGCGTCCCAATGGGGAGGCTGAGCCGCATGGAGCCCAGGCCCCTGCCAAGGCCCCGGGGCTAAGTCGGCTGGCTCCTCGGCTCCTCCGGGGAGTTTTCCCAGGGACCTCCACCCTGCCAGCCCGCCAGCCAGAGGCGGAGGGAGGGTGGGCAGGAGCCGCACAGTTGTGGTTAGCTTGGCGGGGGGAGGGGGTGGAAAGAGCCCTCCCCGCCCGCTGCCATTCCTGCCGGATGGAGGCAGCGCTGTCCCCCAGGACAGAAATCTAGCTTTGCTGTTGTTGTTTCCTAAAGAGAAGAAAGGGCAGAGATGAGTTTCCAGACGCCAAGAATGGGGAAGAATGTGAACCCCTGCTGGGATGACAGGGCCACCGCCTCCGTGGTACCCAGACCCAGTGGATGCCTCGGGGCGGCGGGGCGGCAGCAAACACAGCCGGCTCTGCAGAGCCACCACTCGCTCTGGACCCCAGAGGGAAGGTGGGGTGACTTGGGGTGACTGTAGATGTCTTGTGCCTCCCCAAGGGCAAATCATGGTGGTCAGGGGACAGATCTAAGGATTCAGACGGTTCCAGAGTTTACATGGACCCAATGAGACAGGTCTTAGTGTTATTCCTGTTTTACAAATGAGGCAACCAAGGCTCAAAGCAGTAAAGTGGCTGAATTGCCTAAAGCCACAGAGTTGGGAAGTGGCAGAACTTGGACTCCGGCCAGGTTAACTCTAAGGCATCTGCCAGGGCATTCTGTCTCCTAAGATGATTAAAAAAAAAAAAAAAGGGTGTGGTCTAATTCTGGTTTATACCCCCTCCTCCTTCCAGACAACCTCACTGCATCTAGAGCTCCTAATGCATGGTGTGTACATTCTGCCTCTTACTAGACTCCATCCCTGTTGGAAGGTGCCGAGAAGCCAGTCGTTGTCTATGTGCTCACTGCAATAACTCAGGAAGCTTTCATCCCGGTAAGATGAATATTTTCAGAGTAGACTCTGGGAAATCCAAATCAAGGTCCAAAGGAATGAATGTCTAATGGTGAAATTTCAGACACTGTGGCACATCTTTGATTGTGGAGTCCTTCCTGGGACTCTTCAAGTTGTGCTCTACCCTGTGTATAGCCAGCCATGCCCCACATGCTCTTGCAGAAGACCTAGATTCTCACCTGAGTTCTGACCCCCATTAACTGTGTGACACTGAAAAATCACCTACCCTCTCTGAGCCTTAAGAAACTGAGGAGGGCATAGCAGAAAATGACTCAGGGTCCACTATGAGTTATGTGATAATTGTAGGTTCTTATGCATGTCCTCTTCCCCCAGCTCTGATGGATGAGCCTCTCTGGAGGGTAGAACCAGGGAACCTGCCTTTTGAATAGATTTCCCAGGTGATTCTGAAAGGCACTAGAGTTGGACAAGCACTGACACAGAGGATGTCTAAGGTCAATTACAGGCTCTGTATGTGATCCTAAGGTTGATGAACAGTATCTTTCTGTCTGCCTCCCCACTCCCACACCCACCCAGATTTTCTATGCCAAGGAGAAGCTGCTGGGAAAGATCTGACATGTATGCTGCTGGGGCTTAACCAGCAGCTGCAGCAGAGCAGCAATGGGTGAAGGGCTGAGGCCTGGGTGGAGCCAGAGCTCTGTCCTGGGGACTGCAGGCCGGATCTTCACTCCAGGGCCGGCCTGGCCCGGCCCCAAGTCCAGAAGTCCACATGGGCTGGAGCCTGGGTGTGCCATTGCTTCAGCCCACATTGTCCTGGGCTGTACCAGATCCCCACCTTCATGCCACAGCTCTCTGATCAAGGACTTCTGCCATCCCAGGCTCTGGAGGACTTGCCAGGGGCCTGGGTCTCTCTGCCCACATTAAAGCCCTGCTGAGTCAACCTGGTCCTCCTTCAGAGGTGCTTCTGGATGATGTCAGAGTCAAGGACCAGGTGTGGGATTGGGAGCCAGG
Source organism: Okapia johnstoni (assembly GCA_024291935.2). Taxonomy (NCBI): domain Eukaryota; kingdom Metazoa; phylum Chordata; class Mammalia; order Artiodactyla; family Giraffidae; genus Okapia; species Okapia johnstoni. The sequence goes on along the minus strand of CM044325.1, from coordinate 6,220,298 downwards.
TAAGGGCGAGATGCTGCGCTGGGTCATCCCATCTGACCCAAACTTGGGAAAACGAGTAGAATTCTACAATGCTGGCTGAGTTACTAAAATAACCAAGAATTCAGATCAAATCCTTAGAAAGATCATCAACAACAGTCAAGCGAAAAAAATCTATAAAATAGGATTTGTAGAACTATCACATCTTTGCAAATACATGTACTATAATGAGTGTATATGTGTGAATCTATGTCTATTTCCATACAGACCCAGAGATGGGCCAAAATTTACAGATTCAAAACATGGTCCTCTACAAACTGTCCTTTCATCAGCCACCATGGCTACTGCACTTCAAACCAGCTGGCTACGGACTCTGAGATCCCCATGAACTCCCTCAGGTTTGACAATTCGCTAGAAAGATTTATAGAACTCAAAACAACACTATAATTATGATTACTGTTTCATTATAGTAAAGGACACAAATTAGAAGATACACATGGGGCTGTGTCTGGGAGGGCTCCAAATACAATGCTTCCATCACCCTCAGGACTCCGTTACCTCCTGGCATCCACATATGACAAAGAATACTCCAACCAAGAACCTCACCAAGACGTCAGTGTCCAGAGTTTTTAATGGGGCTTCATTGCATAGGGATGATTAACTGAACTCAGTCGCCAGCACCTTCCCTTCCCCAGATGTTGGGCTGATACCACGTGGCTCAAAGCCTTGTTCCTCTAATCACAGGATTGGTTTTTCAGGCATGGCCAGCTCCTGTCCTGAGCCATCCTGTTAGGAGTGGCCCCAGGGGTCCACCAGGAGTAATAATGTACTCCTGTTACCCAGCAAATTCCAATGACTTAGAGATTGCCTCCCGGGAACTGGAGACAAAGACCCAAAGACCCATTTATTACACAAAATGTTCACAAAATTCAAAAAAGATTGGAAGGAGCTCCCTCAAAATGTGAATACTGGTTCTGTCAGCATGCTGAAGGTTGGGTTACGGCAGACGTTGTGATATATTCACCAGAACCCACTTCTCTGCTCCCTGACACTCAGACTACATTCCCCAGCTTCCCTTGCAGTCAGATGTGCCCATGTGACTGAATTCTGGCCAGTGAAATGTGAGAGGAAATAATGCTTGCCATTTCCAAGCCTAACACATAAAATCTTTACTTTTTTTTTTTTTTTCCTACCTACTGGCTAGAGACAAAGAACTCAGGGCCCTAGAGGATGATGGAACCATAGGATATGAACATTCTGGGTCCCTGAATCATCCAGAGAACACTGTCATTGGACTTTTGCATGGGCAAAAACAGTCTACTATTTTAAGCAACTGAGATTTGAAAGTTGTTTATGAACATCAGGTGCCCACCTTAATTAATGTACAGGCAAATTTCCTTTCCTCCCCACTTATGTTAATTTTCTTAACATGCTGTAATAAATATTATACTTACCATTCTTGTCAGAAGAAAAAAGCAAACACCAAGCTTACTTTTTTAATGACAACATACAAAAAATTAGGTAGTTAGAGTAGAGGGTTGCCTGAATGATTTTAAAATGTTTTTGAAGAAAAAAATTAAAAGAAACATTTGATAGCACAGGAAAAAATCTTTGTTCTTCTTGAAACCCTGAACCCTGAGGATCCTCTCCTTTCTCATTAACCCACCTAGCAGGCCTTGATGTTGCTTTTTTCCTTGAGTGCCCCCAGAGTTAAAATCATGTTTCCCCCATAGGACTTCTTCCCAGCCTGCTGTTTGGGTTGCCTCCTGGGAGCTGCTTCTGCTCCTACTCAGTCCTCTCAGTCTAGCGATGCGGCCCAGGGATGTGGGAGAGAACTCAGGCTAGGACCCTACTTTTCTCTCCATCCGCAAGTTTTCTCCCTTATAAAGCGGGTGTTTTCGTATAGAGAACAATCTGGGCTCCATAAGGATATCTCATCAACCTTATCACCTTGATGCTTCATCAAGAAGGAGGTTTCCTCCCCCCCCCCCCCCCCCCCCCCCTTCTGCTGAATCTGCTGTGGTTTCACAGAGTAACCAGACCCAGCTCTGGGGACAGCCTCCCCAGTGCCCACCCCTATGACCACTTAAGGCTTGCCTAAGACCTAAGGGTCTGGGGCCCCAAGGATGTGCTTCCTGGGGATACACTTCCAGTTCAATTCTAGAGAATTTCCCTCTTACCACTGTTCATCCATGAGGTGGTTGGTGCTACGTGGGTGTGCTTTTCATTATCAATAAACATAGGATTTGTATTGGGATTCTCCAGAGAAATAGAACCAATAGAATGTGTGTGTTTATATATAATGTATGTGTATACATATAATGTGTGTGTATATTATCTATATGTGTATCTATATAGACATATATGTGTATCTATAAACATTTTTAGAGAGAGAGGTTTATTTTAAAGAACTGGCTCATGTGATTACAGAGGCTGACAAATTCAGAATCTGCAGGGTTTCTCAGCAGGCTTGAGACCCAAAGACTAGTCCTTATTGCAGTTTAAATCCAAAGGCCCTCTTCTGGCAGGATTTCCTGTTGCTTGGGGGATTCAGTCTTTTGGTCTATTGAGTACTTTGTTTGGATGAGGCCCACCCATATTTATGGAGGGCAATCTGCTTTACTCCAAGTCCACTGATTTAACTGTTAATTTCATCTCAAAAATCCTCATGTAAACATCCAGGATAATATCTGACCAAATATCTAGGCACCATGGCTGGCTCAAGTTGGCACATACAATTAAGCATCACAGTTTCCTTGAAAACCCAGTCTTTAGGTCAGTTTTCCTTGACAGCTAAGACTTCATATTCCAGGAGATTTTCAGCTTGTGATAATCACATGAAACAGCCGCCTGCTGAATGCTATGGACTCCCCACCATCCCCATCCCCATCATGATCACTACCACCATTGTTATTATCATTATTCCCACTTTACCAAGCAGATACCCAAAGCTCAGAGAGGCTCAATGACTCACCCAAGATTACATAGCTGGGAAAGAGAGGAAATGGATTTGAACTCAGATATTCACTTCCCTGGTGGCTCAGACGGTAAAGCGTCTGCCTGCAATGTGGGAGACCCGGGTTCGATCCCTGGGTTGGAAAGATCCCCTGGAGAAGGAAATGGCAACCCACTCCAGTACTCTTGCCTGGAAAATTCCATGGACAGGGGAGCCTGGTAGGCTACAGTTCATGGGGTCGCAAAGAGTCGGACACGACTGAGCGACTTCACTTCTTTCTTGACTGACCCCGGGTGGCTCAGATGGTAAAGCGTCTGCCTGCAATGCAGGAGACCTGGATTCAGTCCCTGGGTTGGGTAGATCCCCTGGAGAAGGAAATGGCAAACCACTCCAGTACCCTTGCCTGGAAAATCCCCTGGACAGAGGAGCCTGATAGGCTACAGTCCATGGGGTCACAAAGAGTTGGACACGACTGAACGACTTCACTTTATTCAAGCCAAGGTTGTGGTCTGTGTGATCAGATTAGTTAGTTTTCCGTGACTGTGGTTTTTAGTCTGTCTGCCCTCTGATGGAGAAGGATAAGAGGGTTATGGAAGCTTCCTGATGGGAGAGACTGACTGAGGGGGAAACTGGGTCTTGTTCTGATGGGCGGGGCTGTGCTCAGTAAATCTTTAATCCAATTTTCTGTTGATGGGCGAGGCTGTGTTCCTTCCCTATTATTTGACCTGAGGCCAAACTCTGGTGGAGATAATGAAGATTATGCCAAAGCCTTTGACTGTGTGGATCACAATAAACTGTGGAAAATTCTTCAATAGATGGGAATACCAGACCACCTGACCTGCCTCTTGAGAAATCTGTATGCAAGTCAGGAAGCAACAGTTAAAACTGGACATGGAAGAACAGACTGGTTCCAGATAGGGAAAGGAGAACATCAAGGCTGTATAATGTCACCCTGCTTATTTAACTTATATGCAGAGCACATCATGAGAAATGCTGGGCTGGATAAAGCACAAGCTGGAATCAAGATTGCCTGGAGAAATATCAATAACCTCAGATATGCAGATGACACCACACTTACGGCAGAAAGTGAAGAAGAACTGAAGAGCCTCTTGATGAAAGTGAAAGAGAGTGAAAAAGTTGGCTTAAAGCTCAACATTCAGAAAACAAAGTTCATGGCATCCGGTCGCATCAATTCATGGCAAATGAATGGGGAAACAGTGGAAACAGTGGCAGACTTTATCTTTTTTGGACTCCAAAATCACTGCAGATGGTGACAGTAGCCATGAAATTAAAAGACGCTTGCTCCTTGGAAGAAAACTTATGACCAACATAGATAGCATATTAAAAAGCAGAGACATTATTTTGCCAACAAAGGTCCGTCTAGTCAAGGCTATGGTTTTTCCAGTAGTCATGTATGGATGTGAGAGTTGGACTGTAAAGAAAGCTGAACGCTGAAGAATTGATACTTTTGAACTGTGGTGTTGGAGAAGACTCTTGAGAATCCCTTGGACTGCAAGGAGATCCAACCAGTCTGTCCTAAAGGAAATCAGTCCTGAATATTCATTGGAAGGACTGATGCTGAAGCTGAAACTCCAATACTTTGGCCACCTGATGCGAAGAGCCGACTAATTTGAAAAGACCCCAATGCTGGAAAAGATTGAAGGCAGGAGGAGAAGGAGACAACAGAGGATGAGATGGTTGAATGGCATCACCGACTCGATAGACATGAGTTTAAGTAAACTCCAGGAGTTGGTGAGAGACAGAGAGGCCTGGTGTGCTGCAGTCCATGGGGTTGCAAAGAGTCGGCCGTGACTGAGAGACTGAACTGACTGACTGACTGATTCAACCAAGCCTCGGACTTTTCATTATGCCATGCTGTCTCTCTTCAAGCAAACACAAAAGCATTTGCAGCAGGGTCTGGCACCACTATGGGCATTGATAGTATTCTTGTGCTTAGTCGCTCAGTCATGTCTGACTCTTTGCGACCCCATGGACTGTAACCCACCAGGCTCCTCTGTCCATGGGGATTCTCCAGGCAAGAATACAGGAGTAGGTTGCCATTTCCTCCTCCAGGGGAACTTTCCAACCAAGGGATCGAACCCAGGTCTCCCTCATTGCGGGTGGATTCTTTAATGTCTGAGCCAAAAGGGAAGCCTGATAGTATTCTTACCCATCAAATTTCTACAATAGCCCTATGACATCAGTACCTCTAATAACCCCATTTAGCAAATGAGAAAAAGCAAAGTGCAGAGGTGGGTTAATTAGCATCACAGCAGAGCTGAGATTTGATCCAGGCAGTCTGACCCCGGAGCCCACAGCTAACCACAACCTCTCTCTGGTGTCCTTTCCTCTCCACCCCTCAATTACCAGTATTTTAAAAGAAATTGTAGAAGAGAAGAATCTAAAAATCATTAGGTTCCTGCTCTTTGCATTCCTCCAAACTGAGCCTTTTGGGAGACAAGGACTGGGTCCCATGGTGTACCTGTCCTTAGAGGTATTGGCTACCCAGATATGGATGAGAGGCAGGTCCTGCTCTTCTCTGGTTCACCATCTAGCCACGCAGCATAACCATATCCTCTCCACCATGCAACTGACTTCCCAGGACCCCACGTTGCAATCCCTGGCCAGCCTCCACCTTACAACTTGGCCTCCCAGCCTCCAGCCTGCCACCCAGTGCCAAGGCCTGGCCTCCCAGACAAGGTGGCATCTGGTTCTGCTTTGCTTGGGAAGAAAGCTCCATTTACAAATATTTGGACCATGTAGCTTGTCTCCCCAGTCAGCCTCAGCTTGGGCCTCAACATGAAGCCTTCCAGTAAGGGACCCGAGACAGGTTTACTGCCTGGGAAAGGGGAGGTCTTTGCTGAAGTCATCATTTTCTCTAATGGAAACCGCACCCCCAACCCCCTCCCCTGCAAAAAGGGCAGGGCTGCTGGTGGTCTGGAGGCCCTGGATGGGCAGTAATTCCAGATAATGGGGTTGGGCTAGTGGGGGCTCGCTGCCTACCTGCCACACTGAAACACTGGACCCCTCCCCGTGAGCCCTCAACAAAAGGCCTTCTAGTCCCCTTTCCCATAACATCCCTCTCAGGGTTTCCCTCCTGCCCTCTCAGTTCTGGCAGCCAGGTTGGCCCCCCAATCCCACCACTGGAGCACAGTGGCCTGCAAAGCTGGTGCCCTGGGAGCAAGGGTCTGGCCCTACAGAGACCAGGATGGTTTTTCCGGGGAGGGGTGGGTGTGGTGGGTGCCAGGTAGTGCAGTGACAGAGCTGCGTTTCAGCCAGGAGTCTCCCCTGAGGACTCACAGGCAAGAGACAGCTGTTCAGAGTTGCCAACAGACATGATTAATTCATTCGCCGATTACTGAGTTCCCACTCAATGCCAGTTCCAAGCTAAGACCTGGGGAGCAAAAGCAGACACAGCCCCTTCCTTCCTAGGAGGTGGGAGGTGGTGAGAAATAGTGATGAATGAGAACTGAAACTAATGGAAGGTGCTGAGGAGACTGATTCTATGAGGCCTGATACAAAGAACCAGATGGGAGTCTGAGAAGACTTCCTGGAGGAGATGAGGCTTCACTTTTGTTCTGTCATATCAGTAGGAGTTAACCGAGGGATGGAGGAAGAGTGAGGGTCCCAGGCCAGTTTGGAGGATTTGTACAGAAATCTCAGTCAGTGGGAGGACAGAGATGAGGGGGAGGTCATAGGGGATGGGCTGAAACGCCTTGGGCAAGAGACAGAGGAGGCGGACCAGGTAGGGTCTTGAAGGGTCTGTTAAGGATCCGGATCCCCGTCCCTCATCCCCCAGTGGGCAATCCGCATCTTCACTTGGGTTTGTGTGCCTGTTGGGCAACTTGCCCAATGACCAGAGGGTCTAATGTCCATCATTCGCTGGAGGATTTTGATATCCATATAAACTTGTTATTATTTATTATTTTTAAAGAAATGCTAAATAATTTATCCAAGTGATGAAAAATTGTTAAACATTAAAAAATGTTGCCACAACAACGCTGAAAAATCCTATTACAGTGTCCACAGGAGACTGGATCCAGGAGCCCCCTCGTATACCAAAATCCATGGATGTTCAAATCCCTTATACAAAATGGCCTATTAGAATGAATATCATGGTCCCTCCATATCCATGAATCTGAAATCTGCAAATATGGAGGAGGGCTGACCATACATTTATTGAAAAAGATCCGAGTATAAGTGGACCTGTGAAGTTTGAACTCTTGTTGTTCAAGGGTCATCTGTGTTTATAAAAGTTTAATTATTGAACTGGAATCAAGATTGCCGGGAGAAATATCAATAACCTCAGATATGCAGATGACACCATCCTTATGGAAGAAAGTGAAGAGGAACTAAAGAGCCTCTTGATGAAAGTGAAAAAGGAGAGTGAAAAAACTGGCTTAAAACTCAGCGTTCAAAATGCTAAGATCATAGCATCCAGTCCACGTCTATTTGCCGTGACGTGATGGGACCAATAAAGTTACTGTTGAGTCTAACAATTAAGAGCAGGCATGTGTGTACTTGTGCGCTCTTTTCTCATTTGGAAAATGGGGGATTATCTAGTTCACAGTAATATTGACTAATTAAGGAACACATGTAAACACATGGCAGGTACTTTGTGTTTGATTAGCTATAGTTATTATTGTTGTTTGTGAACTTTGAATTTCCTCCCACCAAAACCTATTCCATTCTTACCAGTATCTAGTACTGTTCAAGTGTCAAATCCAGGAGTCACCTTTATAGCTCTCACTTCCTTTACCCCCCAAAGCTGATCCATCTGCAAATGGCGCCACTTCATGAATCTGCCCGTGTTGGCCACGTCTCTGTGACTCCCCCACTTTCTCTCTTTCCAATTCTGCATCGCAATCCCCTTGCTCACTGTACTGTTTCCCAAGTGGTCTCCCACTTGCCAGTGCCCCCCCACCCCACAGTCCATTCTCCACACAGTGGCCAGAGTGACCCTCAGGTCCCTGTAGTTCTGAATCCTTCTTAACGTTCGGGTTTAGGGTAAATTTCAGCTCCTCATGGAGGCATCTCCTGAGCACTTGTCTTAAGTCATCCCTCCCCACCTCCCACTTTCTATCCCTTTATCTTATTTACAACACTTCCACCAATTTCAAATTACCTTATTGATTTGTTTACTTGTTAGTGCCTAAGTTCTTGGAGGGTAAGGACCCCTCAGTCTGGTCTATCACTCTATCCCCAGTACACAATACAAGCTTGGTAAATATTTGTCAAACGCAGCAATTACTGATAGCGATACGGTTCCTACAAAATTAATTTGGCAGAGCCTAAAATGTCACATCCTCTCTGAAGCCATCTCTGATCTCTAGATCACTTTTGTGTCTATGTCTATTAGCCAGCTGACCTGGAGTTGAGCTGGTTTAAGGCAAGGTGTTCCAGGGCTGCTGAGAATTGTTGTAGGGTTTTTCTGAGAGGATAGATCAACCTTGTTGCCTTGGAGGCCTGGAACTCTCACGAAGGAACTGGCTAGCACAGGCCTTCATTTCCATCATACATCTGATGGGCTGGACAAGAAGGGATTAGGACCAAAAACTAGAAGCAATTTCCAAAAGATGGAGAGAACGTCAACCATTGACCGCAGCATAATGAAATGAGAGAGCCGCCCAGAGAAAGTTTGCATTTTAAAAACTGAGATCTTCCTGGGCCCAGGCATATCAATTTAGCATCTGGGATTTGCCCTATAACCATCTCCTCACCCCACACGAGCCTCCCCAAATATTTACTTTTTTGATAACCTGGGGCTGCCTGGAAAGCTAGGAGTCCCTGGCTTTCTCAGGGTGGCTAAATCAAAGAAGGTGCAAAAGAGAGAAGGCAAGCTCTGTGGTTAATCTGGATTTGGGTTTCAGAGGTTATTCTGGAGCTTGGAATAAAGAGCAGATTTCTACTGGGTTAACTCATGCTACTGCAGAGACTATCAGACAATGAACTCCAGAGTCACTGGATTCAAATCTTGGCTCTACGAACTGTAAGCTTAATGATCATAGAAAAATCATCAGCCTTTCTGGGTCTCATTTTCTTCACCTGTAAAATGGGTACCCACTTCAAAGGGAGATTAAATGAGACAATTTACATAAATGCTTAGGAGAGTAGCATACAGCTAGTGCTGCTTTGGTGTTTACGTTTATAATTACCCTTTATCTACACAGATTGGCTTCCTATAATATGACAAAATTACAATTCGAAAATTGAAGGTTCAATTTACCTCATCACCAATTCAATGGGCAGTACTTCTGGATTCTTGTCTACTAACCTTGAAGTTTTCAGTCCACATGTAGATTAGAAGAAAGAAAACATACTCAATATGAAGAGCCATTTCAGGCTAAGACCTCACTTTGAACCTCCAACTTCTCCCACCCCAGTCTTTCCTAGAGAGTAATCTTTCTGAAGCATAGATCTGGAGACAAGAAGAATATCTTCATCTCTCTGTGAAGGCCAAGATAATTAATGGAAAACTACGATAAACAGAAAAGAAGCTTGACATGATGTAACGTTAAAAATTAAATATACAACAGTCAGTAGCTTTCCTGTGTGACAGTAACCAGCATAGCGAAAATAAAGATCAACAACGAATAAAATACTAAGAACAGATTTGGAAAGAGTCAGCAAGTCCACATGGAAATTAAATACATAACCCCCAAAAGTACAGAGAGGGGAACCTGAGTAGATAGATACGTGTCTTGTTCTTGTCTAGAAGGTCTCAAAATTATACAAATGTCAATTCTCCTAAAGCATATTGAAAAATCCAATCCCGTGTCAACCCAAATTCCAGTGTGGTTATTTTTGGAGTTTGACAGCATGGGAGAATAAATCGGAGAAAATAGATATCTGGGGCAAAAGCGCGAAAAGAGGGGAAAGTTGCACTTTCAGCAGATACTGAAACGTACTATAAAAACAGAATACTCTGGATCCTTTGGTATGGGCTCTAAAGCAAGAACGTCAATAGAGTAGAGGAGAAGGTGCAACTTGACGTGAGAACTTAGTACTCGAGAAGAGACACTTCTAATCAGAGGGGAGAGATGCGTTATGTAATAGATGATGTGGGCGACTAGCTGGCCATTTGGAAAGAAAATAAAGACAGATTCATACTTCTTTCGCCAGAATACATTCCAGATGGAATAAGATTTAAATGTAAAAATCCAAACCATAAAAATATTAGAAAAAAGCAATGGAAGAATATTTTATAAGGAAAAGGTTTTATAAGTAGCAAATGAGACCCAGAATCCATAATGGAAAAAGATAGGCAGTTTGAGGTTTTACAGATTTTACAGTAAAATACACTGCAAATAAAGTTGAAAGACAAGCTTTGCCTGGGGAAAAAATATCACAGAGATACATTTACTATCCATAAGATAAAAAGAGTTTCTACAAATCAATGAGTAAAAAAAGCAAAGGATCTGAAAAACATTGATGATCAACCTCTCTAATAATAAAAGAAATAAAAATTAGAATAATGAAATGTATTCTCCCCCCACAACATAGACAGTTTTCAAAGATCAAATACTCCAAGTTGGCTAAGAGGTTGGGAAACAGGCATCTTTGTTCGTTGCTGGTAGAAGTATAAATTGATTCAAGATTTCTTAAGAGAAATTTGGCCATATCAGTCAACATTTTAAATGTGCAAAATACAGAGTATAAATTTTTGTCCTTTTTTTTGGCTCTTACACATCTTTTCATGTGAGAAAAATGGTGATGTAGTGGATGCTGTGGTGTGTTACCCAGATGCTCCTTCAGCTACTAAGAGGGTGGACAGCTGAGAGCTCACAGCTGAGAATCACCCCGACTCCAACCACCCCAGGGATTGTGTACTGTGTATGCTAAGTCGCTTCAGTCACCTCTGTCCATGAGATTCTCCAGGCAAGAATACTAGAGTGGATTTCCATGGCCTCCTCCAGGGGATCTTCCAGACCCGAGGTATCCTAGAAGATTCAGGAGCCACAGTAGTGAAGTTTGTGGTCCAGTCTAGTTTGTCCTGGCCTAGAGCATACCGGGACACTCCCTCTAAAGTAAAGGGCAAATGGCTGCATCTCACACCTCTCACTGCTAAGGCAGAACTACAATGCCTGGTAGACCTCTGTGGGTTCTAGAGGAAGCATATTTTACATGGGTTCCATCCATACATTGAAATATATGAGAAGTATCCAGTTTCAGTGGAGATCAGAGCAGGGTCTGTCTACAACAGATCCAGACTGTACTGTAAGAAGCCCAGCTGCTTGGGTCGTATGGCTCAACAGACTGGATGGTATGGGAGCTCTCCAAGGGGGGAGAAAACACCATGTAGATTTTGTGGCGAGCCCCACTAGGATAATCTCAGTGTAGACCTCCGAAGTCCTGGAGCAAGTTCATGCCATCTTCAGTGAAATATATACATCTTTGAAAAACAGTTCTTGGAATGATTCTGTGCAAAGGTGTGGATAGAGTACCCAACCACAGACAGCAAGTTTCCAATAGCCAGGGCTTTCTCTCACTAGCTGAGTTCCGACAGCACTGCAAAGACAGAAGTTTGACCCAACAAGACCGGAGGGTACAAATAGGCTGACAGGCCTGTAACCCAGATCTCCTCACCACCCACCACTCTTCCACTCATCCCGTGTCCATCTGTAGAGTCCTTATAAATAACTGAGACAGGAGGGGGCAAGTTCACAGATGACATTTAGAGTGGATAAACCATAAGGTCCTGCTGTATAGCACAAGGAACTATATCCAATCTCCTGGGATAAACCATAATGGAAAAGAATATTTTAAAAAGGGTATGTATGTGTATAACTGAGTCACTTTGCTGTACAGCAGAGATTGGCACACCATTGTAAATCAGCTGTGCTTCAATTAAAAAAAAAAACACTTAAAAAAAAAGTTCACAGTTGGGTTAACTTGATGTGTGGATGCAAGCTGCAAGTGGACCCTAACTGCACACTGCCCCATTCAGGGTTTGTCCTGAAAAACAGTAGTGGGGTGGGGGAGATTCTAGCCTTGGGTGGAGTTTTTGGCAGTGATCTGATCATCCACTCAGTGCAGAAAGAGAATTGGCCAGAGGTTAGAATATGGATGGATTCATAGGAAGAGGTGAATGGCTAGATTGGCTACTTAGGAAAACGAAAGAGAAAATTTGGAAGAAATAGGTGGAGGGATTTAAGGGAGCAGGCCTAAAGTGTGAAGATTTTTTTCCATTGCATGTGCATGCCTGCAAGGGAGTGTCCACCTCAAAAGAGTCAGTAACCAACCAGCCAGACAGAATGACTCAGCCAGATGATGTCAGCCGGTAATATCAACCACCCCAGTGCCCGTACAACTGGCACTGAATGGAGGAGGCATGGTGGCCAGGATGGAGGCTATGCTTGGGAGGGTCCCTGTTCTTAAACTGCCTCTGCTGAGCAGCCAACCTACCAGGAGTGGGACAAAATCTGAGCCCCTTTATGACACTAACCTCTAGGAGACCAAACAGCCACTTGGTGACAAGTAACTATTTTGGATTCCTTCCACCCAGGAAGGAACAGATTTATCTTGACTGAAAGTGACACATACTCAAGGTATGAATTTGTCTTTCCTGTTTGTTTTATCCCAGGAGGGCTTTAGCAAATTACCTACTCCTATTCCAGGTCCAGCCATGTGTTTATCCACCCAGCCAGGTTCGTGCATAATATTGCATAGGATCAAGGTACCCATTTTAGAGCAAAGAAGGAGCAGCTTCCTTCCACCATCTTCAGAGTACGTCATTTTAATCTCTGCTTCCATCGTCACATCTCCTCTCTGATCCTCTTGTCTTCCTCTTATAAGGATGTTTGTGATTATACTGAGTCCACCTTGAAAACCCAGGGTCAACTCCCTATCTCAAAATCCATAAGTTAACCGCACCGTCAAATTTCTGTTTGCAATGTAAAACGACATAGTCACAGGTTCTGAGGGATTAAGATGTAGATAACTTTGGGGGAGAGGCAGCACCCTGTCCACCACAAGTGATAACCCCAGCAGCCGCACTGTTTATAAGACAGCCAAGATGAAACCCTAACTATAGTTCTTTTATCCACTACAGCTTGAAGTCAAGTCAGCTGGTTTACCTGATTTTAGCTGGGACAGAGAGCAGAGCAAGGCATTATAAGTTTGAGCCCTAGAAAGGCTAATGGCTTGGTGAGAGCTAAGGGTTGGCGATGGCAGTGATGCTGGACAGGGAGATTAGCCCAGGGCTCTGCACAGGTGGGTGATGGAAGGGCTGCAGTGTAGAACCTGAGAGGATAGCAGTGCTGTGTTGGCAAGACAGTACCAACTGTCAGCCTTCAAGCTAGAGTCCAGAAATGGGACCCCAGCCACCTTGCCAGCTCAATTAGAACATGGAATAAACTGCTGCGTCTGAGAGGCAAGGCTGCAGCAAGGGGTCATTGCTCAGGGCCTCATTCCTCAGCTAGAAGATGAGGGTGACAATAAGGATCCTCTCTGGTGGAACTGCCGTGAGCATCCATGAATGGTGGGCATAAGGGGTACCACATGGGACCAGGCAGTGATAGCCATTGAGACGGTGGTGGTTGTCTACCTGCCTAGAGTTATGCTTCCCTTCCAGGGTGCAGAGTCATTGCTGGCAAAAGCAGTCTAGATGAGAACTACATTTCCCAGGCCCTTCATCTGTGTGTGCTCACATGACTGGTTCCGGCTGATGGAATGTAGGCACTGTGATGAGCTCCTTCAGGCTGGACCCGCAGAAGACCTCCTGGTGGTCTCCTCTTCCTCTCTCTCGTGTCTGCCTGAATGTTGATGTCCCACGTGACCTTTGAATCTAGGAGATGAAAATGGCAAAGCCTCCATCAACCTATGTCCCTGGGTATATGGGGCTAACACCTCCCTGGTATTCCGCTGCCATTTAAATTTTATGTGAATAAGAAATAAGCTTCTATTATGTTAAACCACTGAGATCTTGGGATTTGCTCTATTTTTTCTTTTTCTTTTTTTTTTTGGTTGTGCCACAAAGCAGGCAGGATCTTAATTTCTTGACCAGGGATCAAACCCATGTCCCCTGCAATGGAATCACAGAATCCCCCAACTGCTGGACTGCCAAGGAATTCCCAGGACTTACTCTATCTTTAACCTCAACTAACTTTACCTTAACTGATCCAGTTGTCAGTGATGACTTAGCCATCTGATTATCCTGAAGATCTAACTCAAGATATAAAACTGACATGAAGTTCAGAGAAGAGCTTCCGTAATTTCAGAAACAGAAGGAAAGGGTGGGGTGTCAGCACCCCTCAGCTCCCAGGACTGACCCTGTTGGCCCAGTGTGGGGCATACAGGCTCATTGTTGTGCCTGGGCTAAATGAACATATTCATCATGAGAGAGCCAAGTCATTGAGCATTTCCTGTGTGCTGACTCTTCCTTTGTTTTCTCTCCCTTGTTGTTCAGTCGCTCACTCATGGCCCACTCTTTGCAACCCCATAGACTGCAGCATGCAGGCTTCCTTTCACCATCTCCCGGAGCCTGCTCAAACTCATGTCCATTGAATCGGTGATGCCATCCAACCATCTCGTCCTCTGTCGTCCCCTTCTCCTCCTGCCTTCAATCTTTTCCAGCATCAGGGTCTTTTCCAGTAAGTCAGCTCTTCGTATCAGGTGGCCAAAGTATTGGAGCTTCAGCTTCAGCATCAGTCCTTCTAATGAATATTCAAGATTGATTTCCTTTAGTATGGACTAGTTTGGTCTTACAGTACAAGGGACTCTCAAGAGTCTTCTCCAGCACCACAGTTTGAAAGTATCAATTCTTTGGTGCTCAGCCTTTCAACTCTCACAACCGTACATGACCACTAGAAAAACCATGGCTTTGATTAGACGGATCTTTGTCGGCAATGTGATGTCTCTGCTTTTTAATGCACTGTGTAGATTTGGAGGGTGAAAAAGCGTTATCTCTCTGAACCCTCTTAAACAGCTACCAAGTTTATGTCCATTTAACAGAGAAGAAGCCTCTGTAAAAACCTCACAAAGAAGTTCTATGATTGCACAGCTGGAGGGCAGGGGAGTTAGATTCAGGGCTGGGACTCCTGAAGCCAAGCCATACTCTCAAGCCCTGTGCTGGCCTTTCTTCCTAGGCTGGTGGGAATCAAATAGATTTCCAGACTCATAAGGAGATTTCTTGTTTCAATAGTGAATGGCTAAAGCCATCCTATTAATATTAAGATGCTTAGAATCAGATTTGTATAATTAACAGGGAAGGTCCTAAAAAGAGTGCTCTAATTTATGATTCTGGAGCCAAGATGGCTAAATGATTTGGGTTAGAAGATATAGAAGGAGAAAGTGACCTGGCCTATTTTCTCATCTCACTTCCTCTGTCTGGCCAACATCATTAATGTTTCTGGCATTTTTTATTCTTGGTTCTTTATCTCAGACAAAACAAAGCAAAACAAAATAATGAAGATTATTTATTATATCTCAGATCTGGAGATTCATGGGCTCACAGTTAAATAAGCTTATGGGGATTAGGGTAGGGTGAACTCTCTTTACAAATGTCAACATCTTTGTGTCTTAAATGCCTTAAGAGCTATCTAAGGAAGTCTGGATTTCATAAGCAAACATCACTAATATGTCATATTAAGATCTGAATCTATTATCTGTTGCCACAATAATGCTGATTTATAGCCACAAAAACTTGGATGCCTACAGCAATAAACATGTCTTTGGCTCAAGAATCTGTAAGGTTCTGCTGATCTGGTGTGGGCTTGGCTGACCCCCGGTGGACTTGCTCATGTGTCTGCTGCCAGCTGTGGTTATCTGGGCAGCTTTATCTTGGCCGAGTCTGTGCACATGTCTGGAGTTGGCTGGCTCCTGGCTGATCTAGGTTGGCCTTGTCTGAGATGACTGGACTGACTCAGCTATACTTCAGAGAATCCTCCAGTAGAATAGCTGAGACTTATTCTCATGGCAGGTACAGAGAAGCGAGACTGACGAACTGGAAATACACAGGCTCTTGAAGTACACTTGACCCTTGAACAACATGGGGTTTGAACTGTGCAGGGTCCACTTATATATGTTATGTTCAATAGTAAATACTATAGTACTGTGGGTACTTTAGTATTTACTATGGGTGGATTGGTTGGTTGAATCTGTGAATATGGAGCCACGGATATGGAGGATCTGCAGGTAGAAGGGACTTGTGTATAGGAAGGGCCAACCATAAGTTATACTTGGATTTTCAACTGCACAGAAGGTCGGTGCCCCTAAACTCCATGTTGTTCAAGGGTCAACCGTATAAGCTCACACCTACTATCATTTCATTGGCTAAAGTAACTCACACGTGTGAGCCATAGTCAGAGATGTATGACACTAAAAATTATGTAACAGAGAGTGCGGACATGTGAAGACATAAAGAATTAGACAAAGGGTGGGGAGGTCAGGAGTGGGTGGAGGTATTAACACTGTTGATCTACCATAAAACTTAGCATTTATTGAGTATCCACCACGAGCCAGGTCCTGGACCAGATCCTGAATATATCATCTTTAATACTCACAGCTATTATCATTCTGTCCCTGATTTAGACCTCAGAGAGGTGCAGTAACTTGCCCAGGGTCACGCAGCTAGTAAATGGCAGAGCTGAGATTAGATTTCCAGTCCTGCTGTAGTAGGTGATGTTTCCACACCAGCACATGGCTTGGATATAAGTGTTTTCATTACTAACTTTGAGGCTTTATGATACCATAACTGCTTAAATTTTTACCTTAAGCAGAAGATCAGTCTAGAAGGTTTGATCAAGTCTTTGTTGGTTTGTTAGGGTGAACATCTAAAATGCAAAAATTTTGATATAAAATGATTATTCCCAAATAACAAGGATAACAGTAAGAGTAGTAGCAACAGGAACTTACCATATGATAAGCACGTAGGTCTCATAACTGGTCATAATCATAATGATGTAAGTACTATTTTTCCCTCTGTTTTATGGATGCTGATTGGAGGCAGCCCTGGGTGCGGAAGCAGATGCGATGGAGCTGGAGCGCCACGGCTCCCTTCCTTTGTCATTAAGTAGAATTTAATACGTTTGGGGGCCACATTGGGGATGGTCAGGTGTGTACCATGAGGCTTTCCCTCTTATCTCGTGATCAATCTCCTCACAGGGATGAACAGGTTCTGGGTAGAGGTGGGAGGACATTGGGTGGAGGGGAAGTTTCTAAAGCTGCAGCCAGGAAATTGTGCTGGAAGGGGGAGGAGGGATCCTCCTCACAGAGTGAACAGCCATTGGCCACGGGGACCTGGCTTCTTGGCTGTGTAGCCTCCAAGATGGATGGCCACGGCCTTCAGGGCCGGATAACCTCTTCTCAGGCCTTTGATGCTGAAAGCAGAACAAATGTGAGCCGGCCGCCTGGCCACAGCTGCCTCTCATTAGGGCCCGCTTCCCTCAGCCCAGGACAAGGTGGACCCGCGAGGTAAGCCGGGGCAAACACCAGATGTGTCCGCCACAGCTGGCTGCAAAACCTTGCTCTTGACTTCTCACCCCCAGACCTACTTCCCTGCCCCCACCCGACAGCCCCCTGGTTCCTCAAGCCAGAATGGGTCCTCGCTCCCCATCACTCCCCCCCCCCCCCAACCACATATCCAATCCATCAGCAGATCCCATCAGCGCCGCTTTGGGAATGTCTTCTGTCTGACCACTCTCTCCGTCTCCACCGACATCACTGATCGGGGCCACGGGCTGGATCTCTCCTGGACTAATTGCACTAGCCTCCTGGGATGGATTGAAAAAATTCAAAAATGTTGAATGCATGTGTTGAAATCCTAGAGCCTCATACCTCAGAATATGACCTTATTGGGGAGTAGGGTCCTTATAGATGTAATTCGTTATGATGAGGTCATACTGGAGTAGGATGGGCACTAATTCAACATGACTGGTGTCCTTATTAAAAGGGGAGACTCAGACACAGACGCATAGATAGGGAGAATGGCATGTGGTGATGGAGGCAGAGATGAGGGTGATGCCTCCGTAAGCTAAGCGATGCCAAAGATTGTCCGCAAAACTTCAGAAGCTAGAGGAGAATCCCGAATCAATTCTCCCTTCCAGCTTTCAGAAGGAAGTGACCTTGCCAACACCTGGATCTCAGACTTCCAGCCTCCAGAATTGTGAGACAACACATTTCTGTTGTTTAAGCTGCCCAGCCAGCAGTTTTTGGTTGTGGTAGCTCATAAAGGAAAACACCTCTAAACTGCAGTCTCTGCTTTCTCTCTTGCCTCTTTCCCTAATCCACGTGCACGTTTTACTCCACAGAAAGTGGATATTTTAGAATTCCAACTGGGATCATGTAACTCTTCACTTGCCACCCATGGTTTACAAAGCCCTGGGAGACTTGGTCCTGCTGAGTTCGCCAATGTCCCCCTCCTCGCAGGACCCCTACACACCACTCACACCAGCCTCCTTGTCAGTCTTATTTTTTTTGGCCATACCACGTGGCTTACAAGGTCTTACTTTCCTGACTAAGGATCAAACCTGGGCCCTGGCAATGAGAATGCCAAGTCCTAACCACTGGGCTACCAGAGAATCCCCTCCATGTCAGTCTTGAACATGCCAAGCCTCTTCCAGCTAAACGCCTTTGCACATGCTGTACCTTCAGCCCTCGTCCAAGTCTTGGCATAGTCACCTTGTCTGGAGAGCCAGAGAGACATGGACACCAATGATATGGCTAGGACAGGGAGGAGGATGTTGCTGGAGAAAGGGGAGGAGAGAGAGGGATGCTGATGCAAGACCAAGGGGCCTGTGCCCAGCTCACAGCCTCTGAAATGAGAGGTTTGCCTGTCAGGGGTTTTTATGTTTTGATGTGAAGACCCAGACTCTTTCACACAATACTTATCTAATATCTTGCGTAACCTTAGATGAGTCGGGATGGTGATGTGGGCCTCAGTTTACCCATCTGTAAAATGGATCTGTACATGACCTCATTCAGTTCTCCTGAGAACAAGTAGGTGTCATCTCATCAGTCGTGTCTGTTAGTGCCTTCATTTGTTAGAGG
Organism: Okapia johnstoni; assembly: GCA_024291935.2. Classification (NCBI taxonomy): domain Eukaryota; kingdom Metazoa; phylum Chordata; class Mammalia; order Artiodactyla; family Giraffidae; genus Okapia; species Okapia johnstoni. Next base: position 6,201,379 of record CM044325.1, on the reverse strand, counting down.
GGGAAACTGAGGGGTGGGGTCAGTGAAGTCACTTACCCAGATCACCCAGCATGAGGAACGGCAGAACAGACATTTAAACCTGAGTCTCTCTGGTTCCAGAATTCACATCCTTGACCACTGTGCTATCGTGTGTCCAAGAAACTGGGCCTGTGACTGCCCACACCTGCAAAATGGGCAGGTGTCTGTGGAGGTGAGATCACGAAGCACTGGGTAAATTCATTCAGAGGGAGTCTATGACACCCTTCTAAAAGGAGAAGTCCATCTAGATGGACAGGAAGGTCTGGCATGTGGTGGTTCATGGGGTCGCAAAGAGTTGGACACAACTGAGCGACTGAACTGAACTGAATTGATCTAGATCCGAAGCCAGATGAAAAGTACCCCACAAACACACACTCAGTAGATGGTGTGCACATCCCGTGTGTCTTCTACTCTGTGGCTTAAGCAGGAGAGAAATGCCCAAACCCATGGGCCAGACTTGGGGGGGTCTCCCTACAGGGTCAGAGGTCGCTGGTGTTGGGGAGAGGGAGAAATAGCTGGAGAAACCTCTGAGACTTTGTCACGATGGAGATGTTTCCAGTGGACACGGGGCCCCATTTCTCCAACTTTACACCAGTGCTGAGTTTAAGAACAAGAGATGGATGGACGATTACAAGATCAGTATGACTGAAGTAAGTTTTGAATCTACTGCAAACAGACTACTTTTAAACATTCCTTTTGCTGATTGCATATCATTCATGGGAAGTCATACAGCTTACCCACCACCTGAAAAGAGCAGGGCGGGGATGTCGGGCTTGAGTGCCAGTCTCCAGGTTGACACCCTCACATGCACACCCATGAAGCTCTCCAACAAACTTCTGAGGTGGGGACCAGCCACGCTGTGCTCATTTTACAGAAGAGGAAACAGCTTCAGCAATGGTGGCCCATCACGCAGGGATCGCAGCAGGCTGATGTGCAACATCTCAATTCTTTGTTTTTCTACAACTTTCTTAACCTTTTGATGCTCTGCACCTCTCACCTTTGTGTACTGAGCCTTTAGTTTTAAGTAGCCTTTGGCTGTGGTCCCAGGGAGGTGTCACAAGCAATTAAGAAAGATCAATGATTCCAACATTCTATAATTCACTTTGATTTAGGTAAGTTCAGTTCAGTCGCTCAGTTGTGTCCGACTCTTTCCGATCCCATGGACTGCAGCACGCCAGGCCTCCCTGTCCATCACCAACTCCCAGAGCTTACTCAAACTCATGTCCATTGAGTCAGTGATGCCATCCAACCATCTCATCCTCTGTTGTCCCCTTCTTCTGCTGCCTTCAGTCTTTCTCAGTATCAAGGTCTTTTCAAATGAGTCAGTTCTTTGCATCAGGTGGCCAAAGTATTGGAGTTTCAGCTTCAGCTTCCTTCATTCCTTCCAATGAATATTCAGGACTGATTTCCTTTGGGATGGACTGGTTTAATCTCCTTGCAGTCCAAGGGACTCTCAAGAGTCTTCTCCAACACCACAGTTCAAAAGCATCAATTCTTCCACTCAATCAATTCGCCCAGCTTTCTTTATAGTGCAACTCTCACATCCATACATGACTACTGGAGAAACCATAGCTTTGAGTAGGTAAACCTTTGTTGGCAAAGTAACGTCTCTGCTTTTTAATATGCTCTCTAGGTTGGTCATAACTTTTCTTCTAAAGAAGAAATTTCAATTATTTCAATTTCATGGCTGCAGTCACCATCTGCAGTGATTTTGAAGCCCCCCCAAAATAAAGTCTGTCACTGTTTCCCCATCTATTTGCCATGAAGTGATGGGACCAGATGCCATGATCTTAGTTTTCTGAATGTTGAGTCAACTTTTTCACTCTCCTCTTTCATTTTCATCAAGAGGCTCTTCCCTGTCTGCCATAAGTGTGGTGTCACCTGCATATCTGAGGTTATTGATATTACTCCTGGCAATCTTGATTCCACCTTGTGCTTCCTCCAGCCCAGTGTTTCTCATGATGTACTCTGCATATAAGTTAAACAAGCAGGGTGACAATATACAGCCTTGACGTACTCCTTTCGCTATTTGGAACCAGTCTGTTGTTCCAACCGATTTAGGTGAAAAGCTAAGCAATTTGGGAAAAGGGTTTATTTCAGGAACGGCAGGGTTTGGAGGAGGCAGTGGGAGGCTTTGTGTCAGAATGGAGGCACTGCTAGTGATGGAGAATCAGAGAAGTGGGAAGGACCGCCTTCTTTACTCGGGGGGATGAACAGGCAGAAGGCAATGGCATCTCACGGCTCAGGGAGAGCCCAGGGAAGCCTGGAGCTCAGCCCTCTGTCCCCCAAAGAAAGACAATGATCACACGTGTCTGTGAGAAAGAAGGGCTTGGAGCAAGGGAATCCCTTATAGTTTGGCCAAACAATAGAAAGGTAGGGACCCAAAGTGGAGGAGAACCCCGAGTCAGGGAGAGGCCCAGAGGACGCTGAGCTGTCTCCGCGGGTATCAGCCTGTGGCGCCGGCAGCTGAGACCTGCATCCGAAGGATGAACGACGAGGCAGCGGCCCCAGCTGAGGAACGCCTGCCTCCACGTTGGCCCAGGAAAGGCCCGAAACATTCATGGCTGTCAGTGCATCTGCCTGGATGGGATGAAGTTTTACTGCATCAGCACCAAGAGGGTTCTGGAGAGAAATCAAGATCGGTCCCAGAAAAACAAAGAAGTTACGTTTGTTGACACACTTGAGTTTACAGCCTGTAAAACATATACCTGTCTTATTGCCCCGCCTCACACTATGAGTGGGCTCCTGCTGGAACCTTCAGTTTTCTGCACACCCACCCACCCGACGCGTGCACGCAGATGCACACACACACACGCACACACACACACTGAGGAGGGTTTCTTTCTTAGCTCATGTGATTGGCAGAAAATGCCCCCCCAATATGTCCATGTCCTAATTCCCAGGACCAGTGATTACATGATGGGCAAATGAAGGGTCATCTCAGTTGAGGCTGCTGGTGGCAGGAGGGTCCCACAGGGCAGGGCAGGAACAAGCCCTCACTTTCCTGGGCCTCTTCAGTCTTTTCCAAGTTGGGACTTGTCCCCCACCTCCACCCCCTGGCCAAGGGTGGGGAGTGCAAGCCAGGGTCTCCTGCCTGTGAAGGCTCTAATGTGGGCTGGGAGCAGAAAAGGGGGTGGGGAGGGCCCCCGAAGTTCCCAGAGAACATCACACCTCGTAAAGCAGCGCGAGCCGGAGTGCGGAGAGGGACAGCCCGCCCGACTTTCATCTCCTGTCAATAAAGCGTTATCAGCGCTGAGCTGGGTTTTCGGCTCTTAATTCCAGATGTGGCCCAAGGCCCATCTCCAGCAGGCTTCTTCCCTCCCCACCCCACCCTCTTCCCACAGAGGCCCCTTGGGGTGATGCTGCCCTGGGGAAGGGAGAGGGACAATAAGCCTTTCGGGACCCCAGTCTGGGGGTGCAGGAGCCAGGCTAGCCCAGCCAGGCTGGCGGAAGGTCATGCAAGTGGAGATGCCCGCTGCTGAGACAGAGAGGGGGTGGTGGTGCCAACTGAGGGTCTGCCTGTCCCTGCTGAGACGTGTGAAGGGCACACCCTACCCTCAGTGCTGGGACGCCTGGATCCCCGGCCTGGCCTTGACCTGAGTGGTGACCTTGGGCAAGTTAGTTTCCTTTTTTGGTCTCAATAGTCCTGGTAAAATGAGGCACTTACTCTAGTTTCTTTTGCTAATCAGTCAACAAGTATGTATTAAGCCCATAGTGCATGCTGGTTTCTGTTTAATCTTGGGAAATGTGGTGTAGACAGAGAGAAGGGCTCCTGTTCTTGTAAAGCACCCATCCTTGTGGGAGGAAGCAGTAAATCCCAAGTAAACATACGCAGAAGTGAAATACCTGGACTGTGAAAAGTGCTGTGTAAGAAAGGAAATAGGATGCTGTGCTAGAGGAAATTTTATGTGCAAGACCTTTGTTGGGAAGACGTTGGGATGCCTCCCTGAAGAGCAGATGTTTGAGTGAAGCTAAATGGGAAGATGAAGAGGAAAAGCATTCCAGGAAGATGGAATAGCAAATCCAAAGTCTCCGGGGGGAGCAAGCTTGGAGTACTACAGGAACAGGAAAGCCATTATAGCAGGCATGGAGTTAGTGAGGGAGAGAGAGGGCTGGTGAGGGCTGTCTGATAGTCAGGGACAGATTTCCTAGTATTAAATAGGATCAGGTCAGGTGCATGGAAAAGATGTCCAGAAGAATGTAGCTTGGGGCTGGTGTGACACTATACAGTGTCACATCCCCAGCTCCTTCCATGTTGCTTCTTTACATTCTCAGCATGTGACTTACTTCTCATGACACAAGATGACTGCCTGAGCTCCAGACATCAAGTCCACTTTCCAGTTATCCAGAAGAAGGAAGGAAACAAAGGAAGATAGCCTTTCCCCTGCTTGGGGCACTTCCTGTTGTTGAACACAGCATTTCTGCTTACATATTGATAGCAGGAAGGCTAGGAAGTACCTCTTTATTCCAAGTAGTTATATGCCCAGCTAAGAATCAATGGTTATATTACTAAAGAAGAAAGAGAGAATAGGTATTGAGGTGGACACCTGACAACTTTGCCACTGCCTACAAGGTGGGGAATTCTCATTCAGAACCTACCTCCTGGTTCCACCACTCAAAGCCACAGCCAGTGATAAACTACTCATTTACCTCATAAACCTAGTCTTCCCATCTCAAGAACTGGCATCACTGTCCAGTCAGTTGCTCAAGTCATACATCTGACAACTCCTCCCTCATCTCCAGCAAAGAGCCACATACAACATATCACCAAAGTCTGCCCATTCGACCCCCAAAATATTCCTGAATCTCTCCTCCCTCTCCATCTCGCCAAATCACTATCTTAATTAAAGGCCCATCTCTCCCTTGGTCCACTGGGGTAGCCTCCAAACTGGTTTTTCTTCTTCCACACGATCAGTTCCACACAGAGCAGCCACCATCATCAGTCTAAAAGTCACTGCTCTGTCTAAAGTCCTTCAGTGGTTTTCTGGCTAAAAACAATGCAGTCCCATATCTATGACCAGGCTTTTGTCTTATCTTGTTTCATCTCCTCTCTCTGGCTCCCTCCTTCCCTCCATCTGTTTGTCTGTCTTTCTCTCTTCTCCTGTCACACTGACCTTCTCTCAAGTCATCGAACATTCCAGGCTCCTTCCTTTGCACATGCAGATCCTTCTGCCAGGAATGCTTCCCCCACCTCCTTTCTCACCTGATGAGATCCTATGGAAGAGGGCTTTCCTTCTAGCTGGTCCTAGACAATGTTATTTGCTCCCTCCTTGCCCTGTGTATCTCACCCATGATATTTATCACAATTGCAACTAATTAATCGTTCCATGTCTGCTCTCCTGCCAGAACAGCCACTCCTGTGCGGGGAGAAATGTATCATGCCCATAAAGAGGGGGTGTAGTAAATGGTTCAATGCCTACATTGAACTTCGCCAATTCCCTGGACCCCAGCGTGCATTAATGGATGCCTCTCAACCCTGAAGATGGATGCACAGACATCTGGGAATTGAGAGACTGTTCGTGTTAATGGTGAGGCTCATACAGCTGCTCATTGTAAAATAAAGCCTGTGGCTCCTTGAAGAGGCCTTAACCGTTACACAAAGTGCTGGGTTCTCAGCCAGACGCACATGGGGTAGCCCATCTCTGGGTGTCAGCAAGGGGCTTAAACCTCACTGGAGACCTCCAGCAGGCAGAATCCCAGCAGGGGAGAGAGGGAGGGGCTGGGGACTAAGGAGGAGGGGTCTCTGCAGGGTCTGAAGCAAGCCAGGGTGGCGGAGCAAATCTCTTGAACTTTTAGATTATTTGTCACTGAAGCTTTGATTTGATCAGCTGGGCTGATGGGCTGCAGACCAGGAGACCCCCGCTGAGGACTCACTCAGCCAGCACCCTAGTGCCTCCCTGAGGCTTCTGCTCCTCCTCTCTGGGACTGGCTCAGTTTATCCATCTGTGGAAAGGGGGTGGCCGAACTAGAAGACTCTGAGGGTCCTTACAATAAACTCTCATGTTGATAAAGCTATGAGCTCCTGACTGTCTCTGAAACAGGTAGGGACATATTTAGATGTGAATCCAGCTACTAGTCAGGATGGACCAGGCTACGTTATGGTAACTCACAGACCCACCCAGCCCAGCAGCTTGGTGCAATATCCTTGTTGCCCTCACTCCCCAAAACTTTGCTGTGTGTTAGCAGCAGCCTCTGGAACAGGTAGCCTCCTAGGTCCCAAGGCAGGGGAGAGAAAGATGAGGAAGTAATGCTGGCTCTAACTGCCTCTGTCTGGCAAGGACGCCCAGGGAGTCCTGGGGGCCTGCCCCAGCTGCAAGGGATTCTGGGAGATGAAAGGACCACTTGGAATATTTGGTGGATTCCCACCGTTTCTGACACACTCTGTGATGTGATGTCAGGGTGAGATAAACCTCTGTACTCTTAAGGCTGTGTTGCAACACGTGAGCATCAAGCACCTTCCTGGTGTGTGTCCCGGAGCTGGGCTTCATCTATGCCCTCCCCCTGGCTCACACTCATCTCAGCTGACACATAGAGACCCTGATCTCTCTTCTACGACATCACCCATTGGCTGAGCAACCGGCTCCTCAGAAACATCTGGAATCCCTCTTTCCCAGTGGGAGACAAGGAGCTGGCCACAGATGGTGTCTCGCCAATTCTGGGGCCTTCTCGGTACGACAAAGAGGACATCTGTTCTCCCTTTGTTTGGAATATGGTTAAAGCGAAGGAAAGACGAGAGTGGTCTTTCAACTGAAGGAAACATTTGGTTTATGGATCTGGATACGTCTGTTGTTCTTTCTCCTGCCACACCCTCCGTCCACCTTTCCGTTTAGTTATTCAGTCATTTCACACAGATGCTGGATGAGTTTAGAATTTTGTTTTTGCCCAGTTGCTAAGTTGTGTCTGACTCTTTGAGACCCCATGGACTGCAGCACACCAGGCTTCCCTGTCCTTCACTATCTCCTGGAGTTTGCTCAGATTCATGTCCATTGAGTTGGTGATGCCATCTAACCATCTCATCCTCTGTTGCCCCTTTCTCCTCCTGCCCTCAATCTTTCCCAGCATCAGGGTCTTTTCCAATAAGTCACATCTTCACATCAGGTGGCCAAAGTATAGGAGTTTCAGCTTCAGCATCAGTCCTTCCAATGAATATTCAGGACTGATTTCCTTTAGGATTGACTGGTTTGATCTCCTTGCAGTCCAAGGGACCCTCAAGAGTCTTCTCCAACACCACAATGTTAAGGCATCAATTCTTCGGTGCTCAGCATTCTTTATGGTCCAGCTCTCACATCCATACATGCCTACTGGAAAAAAAACATAGTTTTGACTATATGGATCTTGGTCAGCAAATTGATGTCTTTGTTTTTTAATATGCTGTCAATGTTTGTCATAGCTTTCCTTCCAAGCAGCAAGCTTGAATATGACTTTAGAATATGAGGCCCCTAAACTGTGCAAAGTATTGTTGAACACACAAGAGAACCATGCAGGGGCCTTGTCTTGGCAGCCAGTCTAACTGGCTTTACTGTCATGATGACAAGGATGCTGAAGACAATGGTGACAGATGCTGTGTCCTGAGTGGCTGTGTCACCAGACCCTGTGGTACCCTGCTGAGTGCCTTACAGATAGGGTTGTCTTTGAGCTGCAAAGCAATCCTATGCAAGCAGGAATTACTATCCTCACTTGCTCAGTAATTCAGTGTCCCCAAGCCAGTGATGGTATCTGGCAACTGTCAAGTTAGCTGAAGTCTGCTCAGGAATGATGGTGGCTTATTCCTGGGCCAGTTCTGTAGTGCAACTCAGGGCATTGTTCCTCATGAGAGCATAGCATCCGAGCCTGGTTTTCCACCTTTGTGCAAAGTAGCCGCCATTGGTTTTGGTCACTTGCCACTAGGAGCTCTGTGTTGTTGGCATCAATCAGCTGGGAAATGCCCCAGAAAATGGGAGAGAAATTCATCAGTCCCTCAAAGGTGCCCCCTTTTCCTTCCCTCTTCCTGGGTCCAAGGCCACCTCAACTCTCCCTGCATCATTAAGACAGTGGCCTGCGTGGTCCTCGATTGCGCTTCACTTCATCCACACAGCCACCAGAGGGCGCTTTCTTTCTAATGTGGACACCTGAGCCTCACACACCCGCCTTCAAAGTGGGGTGAGCTCAGGAGGACAAAGAGTCCCTCTTCCTCCAGGGCATCCTGGCCCTTCGGATCTTCCACTGCCTGCCCTTGGCCTCAGCTCCAGTCCTGCCTTCTCTTGGCCACCTCTGGGCTGTTTGCAGAACCTTGATTCACACTGTTCTATCCAGTGAAGAGCTGTTGGATGTTGAGTCTCGGGTTGGTATGTGCTCCTCCCTAGTGTCTAGCTCGGTGCCTGGCACACAGAGAATTCCCCCAAATGGTTGTTGAATTAACTGAATTAAGTTAGAGGACTCTCGAGGGTTCCCCTCATTGGGAGGTTTCAAATAGGTGCCCCCAGGGAGGAGTCAGCCGCATCATTTAAAATTCGATGTAACTAGCTCTGAACATTCTTAAAAGGGGCGATTCCATGGAGGAATGAACTCCACTTTCTCTCCAATAAGCAGAAGGGTTGCCACCATCTCCTTCCTGGACCTAGCTCTGACAAAAATCCCGTTGGTTAGAGCTGAAGGGTGGCCCCTTCTTACAAACAGCAACTGTGCTCCTTTTTTCCTAAAGCTTCGTCCCCTGTCACTTCTCCCTTCTACACAAAATCTGTCCTGGGCTCCTGTAAGCACTGACATTTTCGGTTTCTGATTTGTTTAAAACCTTCTTTTGCAGGTGGACATAGATGCGCAGTTATGGGGTTGTCCGAGATTGCATTTAGAGACAAAGTTTGGTCCAAGGCTGGGACCGAGGTCCATGAGTCCTGCCTCTGCTCTTCTGCCTGCCTCAGGTTCTCCATGCGTCCTTCCTTGTACAGTGGAACCAGCCCGCACGCACCCTACACGTGCTTGGAATCTCCGTTTTGGATTTGTCTTAAGCTCCTTTTGCTACAAGGTTGGGATGTTTTAGAGCTTCCTAAGTCTACATCAGCTCCTCCCATTACCACCCCCAACAAGCTCGTCGGTGCCCCCGAGTGCGGCATCCAGAGCCACATCCATCATGGACACTGGGCTGTCAGCGTGGCCACGTGCCCCTCTCAAAGGCCCGAATCCAGAATGGATTTATCCCAGGGGGAACCTTGTTATGCTTTTATGTCTTCAATTCATTAGATTCTCTGTCAGCAGCATAAATCATGGCTGGACCCTCTTCTCACACACTCGGGACTGGGGAAGACACGCAGAGAACAGAGAGAAAATGCACAGAGGGCTGGATATGTTGGACAGTGGCTTTCCCACCCCTGTATTTATTCCTTTGTTTTTTTAGCCAAAAAGGAATCTTAGAGAGATCACCGGGGTTACCAGGGAGATGGAGAGGAAAGATGGGGGAGATTGAAGCTAGAAGTGTTGATTTCCCCATAATTTTATCAGATTGCCCCTGACCTGACCCCCCCCCCCCCAGTTCCATAGTCTAAAGTTCTCCCCTTTCATTCCACCATGGCATGCCTAGGGGAGTTATCTTTACAAAAAACCAACCAAATCACATTAAATTCTTCAATATCTCCCTGCTTCAATTAGTACAAGCCCCAAACCTCCTACTAGGGTCTCCTAGTTCTCCGTGGTCTGTCTCCTTCCTTCTCTCCCGTCTCCCTCCGCTTGATAAGTTACAAAAACCATTTTTATTCATTTGCTCATTAATGCAGTCATTCGACAAATGTTTCATAAGCACCTAACAGGGCCCAGATGCTTTTATAAGCCCTCAGAACGCAGTCAGGAACAGACTCAGCTTCTTGTTCTCCTAGAGCTTACATTTTGTTGGGAGAGGGGCAATATCAGAAATAAGCACACAAATACATAATATGTCAGACTGTGATATGTGCTATTTAGAAAAGAAAGTGGAGTAAGGGTGGGGAGACCCAGAGGACCTCTCTGAGGCCATGTCATTTGGACAGAGACCAGAGTGAAGTGAGGGAGTGGGTCACTGGGGTGAAAGGAGAGAGAGTGGTACAGGGAGAGAGAAGGGTGAGTGCAAAGGCCCTGGGGCGGGAGTGTGCCATGTGTTCAAGCAAGTGCAAGATGGCACACATGGCGGCCAAATGGTGGGATGGGTGTGCATCTGGAAGAGGTGACCAGAAGCCAGCTCACACAGCTCATGCCAGGGAGCCACAGCAGGGACTCGGACGTATTCCGAGAGTGCTGGGAGCTCTAAGGGTTTAAGCCTATGGGTGGCAGACTCCTCTGCTTTAAAAGGATCACTTTGCATCCTATTCTCCCATGGGGTAGACCAGGAAGGTCTGAGTGGGTGCCGGAAGCAATCCAGGTGGGGGCCTGAACTGGGGCAAGCAGAGACTGGAGAGGGAGGGTGGGTGGAGGGGGTGCTTTGACATCAGTACAGAGAGTGAAGCTTTACGCCTTAGGTGTTGGCCGGGGGTTCACACCGTGACATCATACCCGCACTACATCTTTGTATCATGACCATGTCCCTTGAGACATCCTGCGGTCCAAAAGCCTCCATGGGCTTGGAATCTCAGATCGTCCTCTGAGTTCACCTCCCACATTGTTTTGCGCATCTGAAAAAGTGCTAGGTTTGAGCCAGCATGAAGGGGAACGAGAGGGAAGAAATGCTTTTCTAAGAACGGTGAGTGGAAAGGTGGGAATTTTATTCCTCGTATTCCCAAACTCATCCGCATGTCCAAGGCTTTAAAGCAGCCACGGCTACCAGAATGTGGTCCCCTCCTGCAGCACCTTCACCCTTCACCCAGGTCCTCATCCATCCATCCTTGAGAGCAGAGGAGTGTCTCCCCAGACTCATATGTTGAAGCCCTCACCTCCAAAGTGATTGTGTTTGGAGATAAGGCTTTTAGGAGGTAATTAAGGTTCACTGAGGAGCCTGGCAGGCTGCAGTCATAGGGCCCGAAGAGTCAGATATGACTGAAGTGATACAGAACACACACACAAGGTTCAGTGAAGTCGTAGGAAAGGAGCCTAGTCTGATAGCCTAGGTGGCCTTAGAAGAAGAGGAAGTAAACGGGGACTCTCCCCACCCATGTGCAAAATACTGGAGCGGGCTGCCATTTCCTCCTCCAGGGAATCTTCCTGACCTGGGGATCAAACCCAAGTCTCCTGCATCTCCTGCATTGTAGGTGGATTCTTCACCGCTGAGCCACCGTGTAGCTAAGAGAAGGGGTCTTCCAACTCTTGATAACATGCCTCTCCCCTAGCAGTAAAAACACGGAGCACACCCCACCACTGCATGTAGAGCTATTTATGATTTCATATGTATACCACATATTCTACCATCAATGTATATATTCAACATCAGAAAAAATGTTAGTTTCTTTTTTTTTTTTTTTTGATGTTTATAGTTTATTGATTTTTGACAATGGCACCAATACATTTCAAGGGCAAAGGAAAGTCTTGATTTCCTACATGTATTTATTCATTCATTTAACCAGTATTAATCACCTAATCTGGGATGTACCCAGTGACAGTAATTGAGGGTCTTTTTTTAAATTGGAGTGTGGCTGCTTTACAGTGTTGTGTTAGGGTGTTTGTCATTCAGTTGCTAAGTCGTGTCCAACTCTTTTGCGACCCCGTGGCCTGTAGCCTGCCAGGCTCCCCTGTCCGTGGGATTTTCCAGGCAAAAACACTGGAGTGGGTTGCCATTTCCCTCCCCACGGGAGGTTAGTTTCTTATTTTTAAAACTGAGAAACAAAAGCAAATAGAATTTCTACTCTTTTCTTCATGTAATCCAGTCAAGTGAGAGTCACTCAGGACTCGCCATTTGGGAGAAATCATTTTAGAACTCAACCTCTGTCCTTCAGAAACCCTTTTTTGACCTACAGCTCACCCCTGTATTCATTCATTCCCTGGACAAATACCCATAAATGGCCTTCTAGGGACCCAGTGTATGTGGGTGCATCGGATAGACACGGTTCTGCTCTTGAAGGTGACTACCCAGTCTGGATAGACTCTCCTGTTAGGTACTCTCCCCTGTAATTAACTGTAATTAATTAAGGGTTTAATTACCTGTTTACAAGACATCGATCTTTCCTCCCAGAGGACTGAGGAGGACAGAGGTCAGCCTGTCCTCATTCACCGTTGCATCTTCAGTGCCTGGCGTATAGTACACAGTCCAGGAAACAGTGAATGGATGAGAGATGAGTGATGAACGAATGAATGAACCATAAGGGAACGACAGGGTCCACTCCCTCTTCTGTCCCTTTTGCTCAAGTCAGTCTTGCCATGAGAAACTGTCAAGAGTAGCTGAGGGGCAGGCGAGCTGGCCACAGGGTGGGGGTAAGGGGGAGAGATTTGCGAGCAGGGCCAGGTTAGTGGTGGTTTTATTACATGCCATTAAGCATCTGGTCATGATTATAATAAGCACATGAGTTATGGCGAGTGACATATGTTTCTTGAAGGAAAAAAAAAGGAGAGAGGAGGAGGAGGAAAGGAACATGGCAAGCCCCCAGTGGTGGCCTGGCTGGTCGACCCAGGCGTGGGCCTGTACTGCTCTGTGCTTTTGAACCCTCTCACATCCTGGGTGAGGCGCTGGGGACAGAGGGACTCCTTGGGGACAGGCAGGGTCTCGGGGCTCCCAGGAGGATCCTTCTTGCCCACTTGTCTAAGAGCCATCAGAGGACAGGGATGTGATTGGTCAGCTCAGCTTAAAGGCCCCAGTGTCTGGGACAAAGCCTGGTTCAGAACAGACACTTGGAGTGTGAAAGGTCCATCCGGTCAAGGCTATGGTTTTTCCGGTAGTCATGTGTGGATGTGAGAGTTGGACTATAAAGAAAGCTGAGCACTGAAGAATTGATGCTTTTGAACTGTGGTTTTGGAGAAGACTCTTGAGAGTCCCTTGGACTGCAAGGAGATCCAACCAGTGCATCCTAAAGGAAATCAGTCCTGAATATTCATTGGAAGGACTGATGCTGAAGCTGAAACTCCAGTACTTTGGCTACCTGATGTGAAGAGCTGACTCATTTGAAAAGACCCTGATGCTGGGAAAGACTGAAGGCAGGAGAAGAAGGGGACGACAGAGGATGAGATGGTTGGATGGCATCACCGACTCAATGGACATGAGTTTGAGTAAGTTCCGGGAGTTGGTGATGGACAGGGAGGCCTGTCATGCTGCAGTCCATGGGGTCACAAAGAGTTGGATACGACTGAGCGACTGAACTGGACTGAACTGAACTGAGGAGTGTGCAGGAGGGCAAGGAAAGAGAAGAGAAAGGCAAGATTGAAGGAAGTAAGGAGGAAGGGAGGGAGGAGTTTAGAGCTTCTCACTCAACTTTCATTCATTCATTCATTCATTCAACAACCAGGATCTTTCTATTGCGCACAGCGTGGTATAGCAGGTGAGGCCTGGGCCAAGGTCGGAACACCTGTGTTGCTCCCTGGGCTCTGCCATGAACTCCCCGCCTGTATGGCCTTGGATGAGTCTCTCTCCTTCTCTGTGTTCATTTGTAGAAGGAAGCCCTCACTCAAGTCTCTCCCAGCTCTGACGTCATGGGAGCCACAGATCTATGATGGAAAGGGCACAGAGACACCTGCCTCCTGCCCCAGCGTTGGGAAGGTCCACACCCAGCCCTTAGCTGGAAGGAATCTCCTTCCTGCTCACCCATTTCACAGGTGTGGAAACAGAGGCCTGGATGTCCGTGCTGCCTAATGTTGAACTCTCCAGTTCTCTTCCATCTCTTTTATTTCCCCCTCCTCCATCCCAAGGTCAAAGGGGATTAGAGCCACTCAAAGACACAAGCTTCTGTGACCAAGGACATCTCCACATCTGGGCAGCAGCAGAAGACAAGATCTTCTGTTTGGGGAAGGTCCCCCTCACACTAGCAACCAGGCTGTGGCCCAGCAACAGACCTTGGAGCCGATGGGGGGTGTGGACACTGGGGGTCTGGGCCACCATACCCTCGGGTGTCAGGAACCGTGAGGCCCCATCTCTGAAAATGTGCTCGCAAGCCAGATCACCTAGAGATCTCGTCCTTAACTTCCTCACGTGGTTTCACACTCTCTCTCCAGTTGAGAGATGAGGTTTGCTCAGACTCTCACAGCAGTGAGTGGTGGAGCTAGGCTGGGATCGAGGTCTGCCTGACTCCAGAGTCTGTGCTGTGTTTTCTTCCCCAAGGTCTCTACCTCTGCAGCATGGAGGCCTGGCCTGGGCTCTGCCAGTGTGACTGTGGACAAGTCAGGTCACCTCCCTAACACTCGGTGTTCTCACCCGGAGAATGGGCCCACTCTCAGAGGGCCGACAGGAGGGGGTCATCAAGGTAGCATCAAGCCCAGACCTGGGGCAGGAGAGTGGGGGCGGGGCTAGACCAAATCAGAACTTCCCAGTCTTTTTTGCAAGAAATGCAGCTCTTATCTCATGTTTTGAGAGATCTTATCTCTCAAACACATTTTGTTTTAAAGTAATACCTAATTGGGAAAGACCCTGATGCTGGGAAAGATTGAGGACAGGAGGAGAAGGGGGAGACAGAGGATGAACTGTTTGGAGGGCATCATTGACTCAACGGACATGAGTTTGAGCAAACTCCAGGAGAGAATGAAGGACAGGGAAGCCTGGCGTGCTGCAGTCCATGGGTTCACACGACTGAGCTACTGAACAGCAACAACAAAACTTAATTCCCCCTGCCCTTCTTATTCCTCAGACATGCCCATGGACATCGTCTGAGATGACCGCTGTGTCCACATTGGGCTGTCAGAATTCTAATCACCCCCAAGACAGAATATTCTCTGCCTGGGCAGGATTCCCTGAGTAGGGTCTGTAAGGGGCTTGGAATTGCCAGGATAATAGGATGGTACCCATTCTGTTACCTCTCTGAGGACCCCAGGTCAAGAGCCCCTGGGAGGGTGATGGTGACAAGAAACGCAGTCACAGGTCTTCACTGAGCTCCCGTCCTGTGCCCTGCATGGTTCCAGGAAGTTTCCACGTGTTACCTCACAGGTGCTTCACTTGTCCTCTTTCTGCATGGAGGAAGCCTGATAAAGACCCAAAGACTTAACTGACTGCCAAGGTCATGAGCTGGGATACAGAGGGTCAGTTCTCCCATCCTGTCCGATTCCAGAGCCACATTTCTGAATCCCAGCACTAATTTTCCCTCCCTTGCCTGAGTCTGTCATTGTTGTTTGTCAGGCGCTCAGTTGTGTCTGACTGTTTGTGACCCCACGGGCTGCAGCACGCCAGCCTCCTCTGTCCTCCAGTCTCTCCCAGAGTCTGCTCAAATTCATGTCTATTGAGTGGGTGATGCTATCTCATCAGCTCATCTTCTGCCTTTAATCTTTCCCAGCATCAGAGTCTTTCCCAATGAGCTGGCTCTTCATATCAAGTGGCCAAAGTATTGGAACTTCAGCATCAGTCCTTTTGATGAATAGTCAGGGTTGATTTGCTTTGGGATTGACTGGTTTGATCTCCTTGCCTGAGTCTAGAATCCTGTGATTGGAGTGAGGGTTGTAGGACAGCGTGGGTCTTGCCTGGAGGACTTCCCAGCCTAGCCGAGGATACTGGATGTGAATTAATGTGCCCAAACTTGCAGAGCAGCAGCACAAAGGCCCCAGGAGGCCCTGCGTGATTTGGCCAAAGATGGTACCTGCAGCAGAGCCAGGCTGCCCAGGCGACCCGTGACCTGAGCTGCTCCTCACTCAGCGCCTCAGTTTCCCCAGGCAGAGCGCACAGACGCTAATGCTTCCAAGGGCTGCTGTGAGGCTTCCAAGAGATAGCAGAGGCCCAGACGCCCAGCCAGTATGGATGGTGACTAAGACGAATCGGCCCCAGGCTTCAGGCTTTCTCCGAGTGTTGCCAGGTGGGGCTGGAAAGGAAGACGGAGGAGGATTGCGTTCTAGGGGCCTGTCCTGAGAACCGGGGCTGCCCTGCAGAGTGATGGCCGCTGGGGGACGAACCTGAAGATAAATAAGAACAGTCCGCGTGAGCCCGGGCTCATCTTAACACTAAGCAGAGAGGCCTGGGGCTGGACTTGAAAGCGTCCGGCTGAGACGGATGGGCTGCGGCCGAGGTGGGGGTGGCTGGGCGTGGGGAATGAGTGATGGGGTGTCGGGGCGCTCAGTCACCGCCAGCCAGAGATGCCGGCCCCTGTCCAGCCGCCAGGACATGTGCGGGGGCTGCCCCTCCTGCCGCCCGACCCGGGGATTTATGGCTTCGTTAAGGCCTGGAGAGGGGCTGAGGCCAGGCCTGAGGTGGGAGGGTTTGATGTCAGCCTGGCAGCCCCTGCTGGATTTCCGCCCCGAGCAATGCCGGGGAAAACAGGCCCGGCCTCACAGGGCAGCAGTGACTCAGGGTCATGCACAGAGGGGCACGAGGCCTGGGCCCCTTCCTTAAGTCAGCTGGGAGCCTCCTGACCTCAGCCACTTCCAGTCTCCATGCGTTTCCAGCCTCCTCACCTTTACCCAAGCCAGTCCTGCAGCCCAGAGGGCTGGGTGCCCTGGAGAAGTCCCAGCCATCCTTGCAGCCTTGGCATCTGTGCCACCTGCTGTTGGGAGGCTCGCTTTGGCACCCCTGCTCCCCAGGCCCACTCCTCGTCCTTACCAATCTCTTTCTCAATCATCTGGTATTTGTCCCCAGATGACCATGAGTCATCTTTGTCTTGGCCCCCTGGCATTTATCCCATGATATAAACCACCGTTCACCAAACTCTTGCTGTGTGCCAGGAGCTGTGTGAAGTGTTTTTCTATTTTACTGTCTATCATGTTCATCTACTTTACAGGCACGGAAACTGAGGCTCAGAGAATAGTTAGCCAGGATTCAAATCAAGTCTATCTGATTCCAAAACACAAGTGCTGGCCTGCTGAGCTAAGCGCCAGTCTGGGGGTTAAGTTGGCAAGCAGGGAATGTTTCCCTTTTCCTCCCTACCCCTGACCCAACCCCTGGTGGTGGCGGTGGTGGTCTAGTCGCTCAGTCATGCTGGACTCTTTGCAACGCTATCGACTGTAACCTGCCAGGTTCCTCTATCCACAGGATTTTCCAGGCAAGAATACTAGAGTGGGTTGCCATTTTCTTCTCCAGGGGAACTTCCCGACTTAGGGATCGAGCCCACATCTCCTGCGTGCAGGCGAATTCTTTACCAACCAAGCCACCAGGAGAGCCCTGACCCAATGCCTACCCTTTGCCATTTGCAGAGCATAGGGCTTCCCCTATTGATCTCCATAGCAACCCTGTGAGGTCAGCATTATGGTGATCATCCCATTATACAGAGTGAAAAAACTGAGGTCCGGAGAAGGGACATGCCCACCAGGATCACAGCCAGTGGGTGGCTGAGCCAGCGCTTTTGACATGGACAACCCACACCCTCCCCACAGCCCCTTGGCTCTTCCCACACCTTCTGCCTCTCAGGGCCATCTCAGCTCAGGAGGGCTGGGCTGGGGGACGCTGAGGCTGCAGGTGGACTCTTGGCCCTTGCCCTGGGCCACAGAGGAGCCTCCCCAAAGCCCAGGCCCTCCCTAACGCCTCCCACCAGGAGGGAGCGTTCCCTCTGGTAGAGTAAAGCCCCTGGCCGCCAGCTAGCCTGGACTCTCCTGGGCCCGGGAAGCTCCCGGATGGCCCCGCCCGCCTGCCCGCCTTCAGCCCCGTGCCGCCCCGTGCTGAGCACGCAGGTGCCCCCACCCCTTCCTGTCTGCGCCTGCCGCTCCAGAGCCGCTGCAGCTGTGAGGAAGCCGCCCTCTGCCACCACCTTGGCCGCACTGGCGGGGGCTCCGCTCCGCGCAGGGGTGTGGATGATGGCCCTGGGCTGTCTGGAGCCGCGTGAGCCAGTCCTGTCTCTCTTCCCTCCCCATCCGCATCCCCGCAGCCTCGCTGCTGGCTCTCTCATCTATTCTGGGCCCAGATGTTTAACAAGTGGCGATTCTCAGCACCTGTCCCAAAGGATCCGCCAAGCTCACTTGCTTTTGGGGAGGGAAGGGGGCCTTTTTTCTTAGACTGTTCAAACGGCGGTATAGGTGCTTTATAATGCTGCTTTAGTCTCCGCTGTACAATGAAGTGAACCAGCCATATGTATACACCTCCCTCCCCCCGCACTCCCCACTATCCCACCCACCGAGGTCATCACAGAGCACAGAGCTGAGCTCCCTGCCCTATATAGCAGGTCCCAACTAGCTAGCTATTTCACACATGGTTATGTATGTATGTAGAAAGAAAGAAAGTGAAGTTGTTCAGTCGTGTCCGACTCTTTGCGACCCTATGGACTGTAGCCTACTAGGCTCCTCCGTCCATGGGATTTTCCAGGCAAGAATACTAGAGTGGGTTTCCATTTCCTTCTCCAGGGGATCTTCCCGTCCCAGGGATCGAACCTGGGTCTCCCGCGTTGTAGGCAGACGCTTTACCATCTGAGTCATCAGGGAATCCCCTATGTATTATGTCAACCCCAATCCCACAATTCATCCCATGCCTCCTTTTCCCCATCCCCGTGCCTACACATCTCTTCTTTACGGCTGCATCTCTACTCCTGCCCTATAAATAGGTTCATCAGTACCATTTTTCTAGATTCCACCTGTATGCCTTAATATATGATAGCTGTTTTTCACTTTCTGACTTACTTCACTTTGTATGACAGTCTCTAGGTCCATCCGCATCTCTGCAAATGACCCAATTTCTTTACTTTTAATGGCTGGGTAATAGTCCATCGTGTAAATGTACCACATCTTCTTTATCCATTGACCTGTCAATGCCGTTTAGGTTGCTTCCACATTCTGGCTATTGGAAATAGGGCTGCAGTGAACATTGGGGTATGTGTATCTTTTCCAATTACGGTTTTCATCAGGTTATGTGACAACCTCATTGATGATTACAGAAGGGAGGCTTTAAGGAGGAAACTGATAATTCTGCATCCTCTCTGGGGCAGGAGTGTGATTAGAATTTGAGTGTGCAAAGATTTTCAGCCTCTCATTCATTCATTCATCCATTCACCTACTGTGTGCAAGGCACTGCTCGGTGAGTACCTACTATATGCCAGGTCCTGTTCTAAGCATAGAGATACCATCATGGACAAGACAGGAAAATGTGGTTTTTTTTTTTTTTTTTTTCATGGAGTGACAGTCAGATGAAAAAGACAGACATTAGATAGACCTCCAGAGAAGAATTCGTTCATGCTGTGATAAATCGTTTCCCTGCAGCTCTGCTTCAGTATCACCTCCCCAGTGGGACTTTCCTGATCCCCGTTTCTAAACCGCCCTCTCAATCTCCATCCCCTTCTTGACTATTTAATAGCAGTATGAGTATTTGGCATTATGTATTTCTTCGTTTACTTTACATCTTTCCCCTAGAATGTAAACACCGTGAAAGTGGACAATTTTGTGCTCTGTCTCCAGCACCTGGCATGTAGTAGATGCTCGATAAACCCCTGTAGGATGAGCAGTGGATGGATGGATGAAGGCTGAGGAGCCACAGTTTGTGTCGAGCCCAGGATGCCTCAGAGAACCAATAAGGTCCCTGTTGATGTGCCCATAGAGGACAGTCATGGGCAGCTGCCATGACATTTTCCTGCAAGCCTTTGGTGGCATCACAAAGGGGTCTGGATCCTTGGATTAAAATCCTGCATCTCCCACTGCCTTTGTGAGTGATCTTGGGCAAGAATTAACCTTCCTTTCCTCCATTTCCTCACCTGTAGAATGGGGGTGAGTACACCATCTACCTGGTCCGGCTAACTGTGAAGACACATGGGATGACGGCTGTGAGTGTATTGTTTTCTCTTAATTTCTTTACTTTTAGTTGGTGGATAATTACGATATTGTGTTGGCTTCTGCCATACATCAACATGGATCAGCCTTAGGTATACGCATGTCCTCTTCTCCTTGAGCCTCCCTCCCATCTCCCCCCTCCCCACCCCGCCAGATTGTCACAGAGCCCCAGGTTGAGTTCCCTGAGTCATACAGCAAATTCCCACTGGCTATCTATGTTGCATATGTTAGTGTACATGCTTCCGTTCATCCCACCCTCTCCTTCCTACCCCCACCCCATGTCCATAAGTCTGTTCTCTATGTCTGCATCTCCACTGCTGCTCTGCAAATAGGTTCAACAGTTTCATCTTTCTAGACTCCATATATATATATATATATATATATATATATGATATTTGTTTTTCTCTTTCCGACTTGCTTTACTCTGTATAATAGGCTCTAGCTTCATATTTAGACAGATTCTGACCCACAGTGAGAGCTTAATAAATGCTGGCTATTGTGGCCCAGGGCTGCCCCCCATCCCCCACAGAAACTTAGGCTAAGATGCTTACTCTTTTAAAGAAGCCATTCCCGGTTGGCACAGATATAGGAATGATGGGGTGGGAAGTTGGAAGCACTGAGAGTTAAGTCATTTCCAGTCTCTGCCTTGAACAAATCATCCGCCTCTCAGCCTCAGTGTCCCCGTCGACTCCAGGGGGCGTCAGCCAGCTTCTCTCTGGGGCTGCCCCCCTCCACCAGCCCTTTCCCAGCCAAGCTCCCTGTTCCCTGAGGCATTAACTTCCCGTCAGAGCCCTCAGGACCACGCAGAGCCAGGCCTTCACCTCCTGCATGAATATTTTGCACCTTCCCCCAGCCCAGATGTCCTGGAGCCTTGCCTCCCCGGCTCTCCCTGGGGCTGCTCTCTGTCCCCACCGCCTCCCAGCCAGAAAGCCCCTGGCCCCTCCTCGTGCCCCCAAGCGCCTGTTGCAGGGGCTTGCTCTTCCCTGGAAAGCCCACTGGAGCCCCAGCACCCCGCAATCCCTCACTTCCTCCCGTCTATGCAGCAGGAAGTTGTGCTCACACCTACGGGAATTACTCTTAGGGGGTTGAGTCACAGTGAGGCTTGGTTGGAAGGGTCCCCCACCTCCTTCTGCAGGAGAGACGTGCCCCAGGTAAGTGTGTGTGTGCGCGCGCGCGCACACACACACACACACACACACACACACACACACACACACACACACGGCCTCTGGAGGGCTGCAAAAGCTTTCTTCCCCCCCAACCCCCCCCCCAGACAGAGACTGAGTTTCAGAAACTCAGGACAGTAAGAGAGGGGTCGCCGAGGGGGCAGGCTCTGGCACTGGGCCCAGAGCTGCGGTTTCTGGAGCAGCCTCAGCCTGGGGCTTGGAGGGAAGCAGAGCAGGGGTGCGGGGAGGGAGGAAGTGCTGAGTTTATGAGCGTGGCCGGAGAAGTTCACCGGGCAGAGGTGGACCCCGGGAACGGTACCAGGGCAGGGTGACCCGGCTTCTCCCTGTGTGGGGACCTTGGGGAAGTCACTCTTCCTCTCTAGGCCTATTCCCTCCTCTGCAAAATGTCATTTCCAGACAGTGGCCCACATGGAGCCAGGCAAAGATTAGGCAGGCCCGGGTCTCCATCACAGACCAGGCCCCCAAGACTGTGGGGCTGCCATGGAAGTTTGCATCTTGCTGGACCTCATCCCTTCATCCACAAAATGCAGAAATCAACCCTTACCTTGCCGTGCTGCCAGGAGGTTAACTGACGCATGGAAAGCATCTCATGCATGCCTGAAAACACATCCATTCCTCAGGGGGAGCCTGACCCCGAGGTGAGATCCAGCCTCATTGACAGGACCTTTCTTTATAGCCTCTGTCCTTGACAGCCCTGACTGCCCTCTGTAGTATATATGTATGTGATGATTGGATGAACACCCTTATTCTCTACTAGGTTATACATTTCTTGAAGGCAAGAACCTGAGCCTGGCACATAGTTGGGGCTTTTATTAGATCCAGTCAGGAAACCAGAACTCCTGCAGTTCTTTCCACAGAAGGAATTTAATATAGGGCGCTCATTTTGAAGCGGTTGGAAGAGCCAAAAGACTTTATGGGATGAGGGGCAGCGCAGGTCCAAGTAGCAGCAGGAAGCTGCAACATCCCTGGGACTGGAGGGACCGAGGAGTAAGTGCTCAGGAGCCAGGATCAGCGAAGGATGCTGGAATTAGGCACTGGCTGCCTGTTGGAACTGGCACACAGAAGGAGCTCCTCCTGTCCCCAGGACCTGGGAGCATAGGGGTGCTTCAGACACTACCCAAGATGACAGCTGAAGGAACCCTGCCTCCTGCCCCCTAATCTCTAACCGGCTCATCCCACTGGCCAAGGATAACAGGAAGCCTGTTGGCAAGGGAGCTTCGGCAATGTCCTTTGGCAGGAATCAACCCTGAGATACAGAGGATAAAGAAAGAGCAGGGGGCATATCTGAGTTGAACAGACAGCAGAGTCAAGCCTCAACTTTTTTGTTCATTCAGGAATGCATACAGATGATTATACACGTGCATATACTCGTGTGTGTGTGCTAAGTCGTTTCAGTCACGTCCAACTCTTTGTGACCCAACGGACTGTAGCCTGCCAGGCTCCTCTGTCCGATTCTCCAGGCAAGAATACTGGAGTGGGTTGCCACTCCCTTCTCCAGGGGATCTTACCCACCCAGGGATTAAATCCCCATCTCTTACGTCTCCGGTATTTGCAGGCAGATTCTTTACCACTCATGCCACCTGAGATGCCTGTGTGCATATATACATATGGGTGGCTCAGCTGGTAAAGAATCTGCCTGTAATGCGGGAGACCTGGGTTCGATCCCTGGGTTGAGATGATCCCCTGGAGGAGGGTATGGCAACCCATTCCAATATGCTTGCCTGGAGAATCCTATGGACAGAGGAGCCTGATGGGCTACAGTCCAAGTAGTCGCAGAGTCAGACATGACTGAGCGACTAAGCACAGCAGATAGCACAATGCTTGTATTTACACTGGGCACTATCGGAAGAGTTTTACAAAGATGAACTCATTTTATAAGCGTTTGTGTTAAGAATAAACAGTACGCCCTCAGTAAATGCTGCCTGAGCCCTTGTTGATCAGACTGCTTGAAAGGGCTCAGGCTTGCAACTACTCTGGGATTTCCCTGTCTGGGACTCCAAGACCTCCACCCCCCAGCCTGTACTTCCTGGGCCCAGAGAGTGGGGACCCAGGCCCCCAGGCTCTGCTTGGCTGAGAGCAGGGAGGAAGGGCAGAGGATGTGGGCCCTGGAGCCCCGAGCCCCACAGAGTCCCTCCATCTCTGCCCGGGGCTCCATGGGGAGCCGGCGCTCCCTTTCTGCGCCTGTCAGTCAAACCCGGCTGCTTGGAAGTTCAAGCGTGGCCAAAAGGAAGCAGATTTCAAAACACACCTCTGCTTGCCCCGCTTCCCTTCCCGCCCCCTCCTGGCTGTGGCTCAAGGCTCCCCAGGGGGCTCCCTTGCCCCTGGCCTGTCCCAGGCAGAGCCGAAACCAGAAGGATCCCAGGGCAGAGGGGTGGGCTGTGGGGAGGGAGTAGGGGGCACCAGCCTCTGTCTCACGCCCACATGAAGGGGGAAGGGATCGAAGGAGGATCGGGGTTGGGGGGAGCGGTTAAAGCTGCCTCTTCTTTAGTAAGGAAAGAGGTGGTAGGCAAGAGGGGGCCAGATGCTGAAATTCAAGAAGCCTTGCTGTTTTCCTTTATGACTCTATCCCTACACTAGCACAAGCCTTGGCTTCTAGAAGATTCTCTGCAAGCATCTGTCACATAAATGAACGAATGAGTGTATTCTCACTAATGATAAGTTGGCTCAACTTTGAAGCTGAAGGTAAAGTAGGCTGTCAGGTTGGAGGCACCCCCCCACACACACACCACCTCCACTGACCTCCAAGAACCAAAGTCTTCCTCTCAGCAAGGGCATTTGGGTCCAAGCTCTTGGACACCATCCTGATTCTGTCACCTTCGAGCTGTGTGACACGGAACAAGCCTCAGTTTCCACACCTGTAAAATGGGCAGAGATGTCCTCTGCTCCTGAGCATGCTGCGTGAAGTCACTTCAGTTGTGTCCGACATTTGCAACCCCGTGGACCATAGCCCGCTAGGCTCTTCTGTCCATGGGATTTCCCAGTCAAGAATACTGGAGTGGGTTGCCATTATCTCCATCAGGGGATCTTTCCGACCCAGGGGTCGAACCCACGTCTCCTGTAGCTCTTGCATTGGCAAGCAGGTGCTTTACAACTAGCGCCACCTGGGAAGCCCCCTGAGCATGCTGGGAGGCCTGAATTGAATGAGTCCCTGAAAATAAATCCTATCGCAGGCCTCTGTGTGCAATAAAAGACTTCGCAGACACCAGAGGCCATTGGAAGTTAGAGAATGAGCTTGAATGTCCTCCTGCGAGGGTGACAACAATGTTAATAGCATGGCCATGGCTTCTTGTAATTTCTTTGCTAGAGCAGATGGAAGTGAAGCGAAGCCATGCCCAATCACGGAGGCCGACTGTGGAATGAGCGCCTTGACGGAATGGTGAGAGTTTGCCTTTCCTGGTTGGTTTGTCAGGTTTTTTTCTCCCCCTCCGCACCCCCTCCCTGCTCAGAGCCCAACCATAAACTCAGCGCCAGCCCGGCCCACACTCTTCCCTTTATTGCCGTGTTGTTTTCCATTTGGAAGCTCTCTCTCCAGAATGTGCTTGAGATTTTGAAGAAGTGAGTGAATATATCGATGATGTCTTTATTGTCAGGACACTTCCTGAATTAGAAGTAAAAGGCTCTGCTGAACTCAATAAAATGACATGGGGGAGAAAACGTTCTTTCCCAGCATGAAAGCCCTTCTGCTGCGGCTGGCTCGGGGTTGGGGGAGAGCGTGGGGAGCCACGTTCGGAAGCTCGGAGCTTCGCGTGAAGATTCTTCTGGTAACTCGGCTTCTCCCAAAGGCAGAGGAGAAATCTCTGCCCTTCCAGGAGTAGCAAGCAGGACCTGTGTGTCTCTGAGGTCCCGGCCCGTCTCTGGCCCTCTCCTGGCCTTCCTGGCCGCCTGACAGCTCCGACCTGACTCTCCCCAGGACCCCCTGTTCCTGTAAGCCATGCAGCAGCATGGGGCAGATCCTCCCCTCTGCAGAACTGGGAGGAGACAAACACTGCCCTTGAACTCCCTTCTCTTTTCCAGACCTCGCCAGGCTATGCCCTCTGTCCCAAGACCCCAGTGTCCTGCCCGCACCTTCTTAATCTGTCCAGTCTGAAATCTGTCTATGATTCATTAGGAGAGGCAGACTTGAAAAGCAAAGCCTTGGGTTCCCACGGATCTGGACTTGTGTCTCCTTGGCTTCTTCATTACTGTGTGGCCTTGAGCGAGTGATTTGACCTCTCTGTGCTTCAGTTTCCCCTGCAGTGATGGAAACACCCAGAACAGGGCCTGGTAAC
This sequence comes from Okapia johnstoni, assembly GCA_024291935.2. NCBI lineage: Eukaryota > Metazoa > Chordata > Mammalia > Artiodactyla > Giraffidae > Okapia > Okapia johnstoni. The sequence goes on along the minus strand of CM044325.1, from coordinate 6,176,172 downwards.
TAAGACTGCTATTTATTCACTTGCCTATAATCTTGTTGTCGCTGAGGAAGAAGTATGCTGGGGGAGAAGGAGCCTAATATATAGTGTGTTGGCGATAGGAGGGGTGGAGCAGCGGAAGTTTCCTCTCAAAGGCAAACAGAAGAAGAGGGATGACCTTTTTAATGAACACCTACTATGGGTCCGGCATACAGCAACCCTTACTCTACAAGGTTCAGAGAGGTTAAGTCATTCGTCTAAGGTCACACAATAAACAAAAGAGACTCAGATTTGCCCCTGGGTCTGTCAGACTTCCAGTTCACGCTTAGCTTACTCTGTCCTGGAGAATACCTCCCCCAAAGCCATGTGTGCCTTCAAAGGTACAATGTGGGGACCCACGAGTGGGTGGAGTAGAGTCCTTAGGGGTAGAATCCTGCTGTGAAGGAGGGAGGGACCGGGCCAGCTGTCACCCTCCCTCTGGCAGCCCTTGCTGTGGGTGATGAGGGTGTCTGCGTTCAGCTATGCCAGTCATGTCCTGGGCGGTGCCCCTTTGCCTTGAGGAGACAGCCGGTGGTCCTGGGAGTAGTTTTATTGACTCAGACACCTGAGTGGGCTCTGTCTCCAGGGCCCAGCGCTTCTGGTTTAATTTCTTGTTTCCTGCTGGTGGGTTTGCCCCCCCATCCCAGCGCCTGCCACTCTGAGTCTCTGATGTCTTGCTTCCCAGGCTGCCATCCTGGTCTCCGTTAGGCCAAGTGTGAGGGGGTTCAGGACCCAGGACCAGGAAGCTCGGGACAATGGGCCATCTCCTCTGCACGGGTGGGGCTCCTGTGGTTTGGTACCCCAGCTGGGGAGGAGGCAATGGCTGGATGGGTGGGACCCCAAGCACCCCTGGTCTGCCTAATCCTCGGAAGTGAAAGGCGCTCAGTCGTGTCCGACTCTTTGCGACCCCAAGGACTATAGAGTCCATGAAATTCTCCAGGCCAGAGTACTGGAGTGGGTAGCCTTTCCCTTCTCCAGGACATCTTCCCAACCCAGGGATAGAACCCAGGTCTCCCGCATTGCAGGCGGATTCTTTACTAGCTGAGCCACAAGGGAAGCCCAAGAATACTCGAGTGGGTAACCTATCCCTTCTCCAGGGGATCTTCCCAACCCAGGGATCGAACCCAGGTCTCCTGCATTGCAGGTGGATTCTTTACCAGCTGAGCCACTGGGAGAGCCCACCTAATCCTCAGGACCAGCCATGGGTCAGGCTGAGGGACCTCATCCAAGGATGGGAATGTTCCGGTCTCAGCGCTCAGCACTGCCTTCTCTCATCCCGGGCACCCTGGGCAGGGATCCAAGACCTCAAGTCCGTGTGTTATGAGTTCCCTCGAAGGCGGGGTCCCTTGAAGGAATGACTGGCCCTCTCGATGTCTTGTCGCCCCATCGATGCCACCTGCCTTGTACACGTCTTTGGGACTGTCGGATCCTCTGCAGCTTCGTGCTCCTAAACTTCAACCTAAACTACAGCTACATCCCGACTCCTCTCCCCTCTGGCCACCCAGCTTTGTTTTCCAGAAACTTCCAGCTGATCTAAGGATGCTGGCCGATGGTGATGACCCCCCCACACTCCCGCCTTGTTCCCTGGGTTGTTTGGAATATGAGCTCAAACTCCCATGGGCTGAGTCACCCCTCTCCCTGCCCAGGAGTGCCCAGGGCCAACCAAGAGTCCAGAGACCAGCCTTGGCTTTCAGACCAGGTCACCAACTTGCCGTGAGGCCTCGGGGATGTGACCCTACCACATCTCTGTGCCTTGATTTCCCCATCTGAGCAATGAACGTGCCCCACTTCCCCAGTCTTCCCACCTCTCCCATTGTCCAGCTGCTCAAAAAGCTAGTGCCCGGAGGGTGTCAGTGGCTGAAACCTCGAGGGGAACAGCTCAGTGGGCCTGGTCTGGAAGCCCGGGGAAGGCAAGGAGGTGGGGTGAGGCCACGGTGGCCGAGCTCCCCCCACCGCGGAACGCCCACCGTTCGCACATCTGCAACCCCATCTGGAACAGCCGGGCCCCACCTCCACACAAGGTCAGGCAGCCAGACCTCCACCGCCGCCCCCCGCCCCCCACCTTGCCTTCCCGCCTGGCTGCCTTTCCAGCCACCCCCAGATTTGTACCCATAATCTGCATATTTAGCAGTTCACCACGTTGCAGGCCAAACCATAAATCCTTCTTTGGTGGGGTCCTGGGAAAGAGTCCCCAAGCTTCCACAGAGCCCTGAGGCCTGACCTCTGAGACCCTGCTCCTCCGAGTCTTCAGGCCCCGAGGGGCATCTGCTCCGTCCTTAGGTGTCCCCTGGCCTCCAGAGGCTGAGCCAGGCAGCTCGGAAATCGGAATAATCGAAATGATTGGAGGAGGAATCCAAGAGCAAGAAGAACAGTTACATTTGACTTTCAGGTCACCAAGGGAGATGGACTGGGCAGTACTTTTCTCCCCATTCTACAGAGGAGTAAACTGAGGCTCTGGTTCTGTCCTCAGTCATTCAGGGCCAGCTCAGCGACAATGCCAGGATGACATGCCATTTCTCAAAGGCCTGGCCAGTGCAAGTAAACTTCCATTCTTAAGTCTGGAAGCTGCTAGGAACTGTGGGTGGAACACAGAGCATGGGACCCATGCACTTGGCCTCTAGTCCCCACTCAGTTATGTAGTCACGGCAATGTTCTTGGGCCCGCTGAGATTCTTTCCATCGCCCATTTAATCCTGAGCTCTCTCCAGCCTCCTGATGCAGCCTCCCCAGACTCTCGAGCCCCAAACTCAAAGGGGCAGGACCTTTTAGGGTCACTGATTCTCCTCAAAGAAATAGGAATGGACAGCTTTGGAAAGTTGTTACCAAGAAATATGCAGAGCAGACCTCATGGTTCTCCTAACCCATCATTGAACCTGACCTCGCTATCCCAAAGTACCAGGCATTAGCATTTTCTGAGCTCCATCTATGGAACTGATGCTACAGCGAGCACTCTGGGAGGACTTTCTTATTCAATCCTGATGTCAGCCTTTTAGAGAGGGAGGAAAACGATGAAGATGGTAAAGGAGACAGTGCTGGTGAGTGGCAAGGGCCAGATTCCAGGCCAGAGCTGTCAGACGCAGGGCCTGAGCTTTCACTCCCACGCTAGAGCCCATGGCCACGGATGTCCTCAGGAGGAAGGAATCCACCCAGGCTCTGCGCTCTGCTGCTCCTGAAACCTGGCCTGCCCCACGCAGCCCACATCGTCTCTGGATCCCAAAGGGTGCACCCTCCTCCCCACTGCTCCGCCATGGTAGACTGGGGCATCTCCCATCAGAGATTTATGCCAACAGGAGCTCTCCACAGCCTGCCCCTGCCACCCTGGATCTGGCCCCTCTCCCTGGCAGCACTGGGTGCTCATCAGGGAAGGATTTGGGGTTCAATGTGTTCTCTCTATTCATGCGTCTAAAATGTGCCTCCTGTCAGACACTGTTTTGGTGATGGAGATAAAGTCATTAAAAATGGTCCTCAGTTCTATTATCTTCAGCACAAGCTATTAATATCCCTGGGCACCCTTTAAGTATCCACTGATGGATGGAACAAAGAATTTAGATGGGAAATGCAAAAAGCCAGGCCTGAAATTGGAAGACCAGGCTATACGTGTTCACCTTGCTGTTAACTTTCTCTGTGACCTTGAACGAGTAACTCAGGCTCTGGGCCTCAACCTCCCCATCTGTCAAATGGGAGGCCTGGACTCCAGCATTCCCGCAGCCTCGCTCTCTCCTGTTCCCCCTTCCCAGCTTCTGCCACGTGTGCCTACCACCTGTAACTCTGTTAACTGAATATTATTCTTGAGATCAGTGTACATTTTCTAATTCAGCAAATTTATTTTAAAAGGGAATTTTAAATCACTTTACAAATGGAAAATTGCAGTATCGTTTGCCATAAGAAATAAAAGGTAACCAGAAAAATAAATACAATGAAGATAAAAGGATTGTTAGTTTCACTGGAACCTGTCTCCTGCCCAAGGCTGCGGTCCCATTGCCTTCCTCTCTCTTCTGCCTATTCAGCTGGCAACTGTCCTGGGAGTTCCTTCCACGTGCCAGCCACTGTTCTGGTGCTAAAATAAAGCAATTAGAATGAAGTAGCAGATGAAGGAAGGGGTGGTGCATTACTGAGTATTGGGAGTGGTGGTGGGAGGGTCTCGATGTGAATTTGAGCATAGCTTTGAAGGGAATGACGACAGAGCCACGTGGGTCATTTGCTTTTATTTTTTAAAGAAAAGAGCATTCAGATTAGGAGAATAGCAAGTGCAAAGGCCCTGAGGCAGAGTGTTTTTGTGTGCGTAGCCGAGTGAGCTGGGGGAGGGGCCAGAGAGGTATGAATAGCAGGGAGGCTGCAGTTAGCAGGCGAGGTCCAGAATGTCCAAGGGGAGTTAAAGGTAGAGGAGCAGCAAACTGAGACCTCCCCCTGGGCTTAATCAGGAGGGAAAGTGTAAAGGGGACCAACAGCTCTCTGGTCCTGTGACTCAATGCTGTGCACTGCTGGGTCTTTGTAGACTTTTAAAGTCATCTTCTGGAACTACAGGGGCGCACATCCTGACTGCCTGCCCATGGAACTTACGTCAGGGCAATTGGGATTCTTTACTCCTCACCTGGTCCATGATTTCTTGTGCTTCCAGGCTGGATACCAAGCTCAGGAGGTCATCTGAAGTGGCCTACAGACGCCCAGCAGTCTTCCCTTCCACCTGGTATTTCTATGTTTGCACATTATATGTCCTCCCTTCCCGGCAAACCCTGAATATTCATTGGGAGGACTGATGCTGAAGCTGAAGCTGCAATACTTAGGCCACCTGATGCAAAGAGCTGAGTCATTAGAAAAGACCCTGATGCTGGGAAAGATTGAAGGCAAAAAGAGAGGGGGTGGCAGAGGATAAGATGGTTAGATAGCATCACCAAACTCAGTGGACATGGATTTGAGCAAACTCCAGGAGATGGTGAAGGACAGGGAAGCCTTGAATGCTGCAGTCCATGGGGTCGCAAAGAACTGGACACAACTGAGCAGCTGAACAGCAACAACCTTCCTAGACAGTCTAAACACATGAGGCAAGCGTTCACTCATCCAATTAAGCCATACACATCCTTTCAGTGGTTAGAACTGCTCTAGATTCAGATCAGTGCAAGAAGGCAGACACAGTCCTGCCTCAGGGACATACATGTGGGAGGGGAAGTGAGAAACAGGGCAAAATGATTTTAGCTGGTAAGAGCTGTGAGGAAAAGACAGTGGAATGAGACTTGGGGAGGGGCAGGGCCACCTTAGGGTCCTTAAAGATGCCTCTTTGAGAAGCGACATTTGAGCTGAGCCCTGGATGATGTAGCTCTCTGGAGGAAGGGAAGTCCAGACAAGGGGAACAGCCAGTGCAAATGTCCTGGGGCGAGTGCAAATCTCTCACTAGAGAGAAGGCTGGTGCAGCTGGAACTTGGTGAGTTGTGGGGGGAGGAGTAGTTGGCAGGGGTTGAGAGAACAGGGCCTAGGGCGTGCAGGCTGAGGCTGGGTAAGGAGCTCGGCAGGCTGGAGCCGGATGGCATCTTCAGCTTCAACAGACGGCTCCGGATGCTGGCTGAGAACGGACTGGAGGAGAGCTAGAGGAAGCAGGCGGGCAACCACGGTTGTCTGGGTGAGACGGCCTGGTGTCTGGGCTGGAGGTGGAGGCAGATGGCATGGAGGCTCTCGTCAGGTATCTGTTTGGAGGGAGGGCTGACAGAAGTTTTGAGCGGACCTGCCTCTGTGCTCTGCAGGTAGATGACCTGAGGGGCAACTCGAGGGCATCCCTGCAAGGGGCCAGGTCTAGTGATTGCGGTGAGCAACCAGCCTGCGAGCCCAGCAGGGCCTGGGTAATTCCTCAAATGTCCTCAAGGTGGCAGAGGGTGGCAAAAGAAAGCGGCAGGAGAAGCAAGGGCTGGATGGGGCTGGGCAGTGACTTTCGCAGGCTTGGAGGCAGGGCTCATCCCAGCTCCGGGGAGTCGGGAGCTGGCTGGAGTGAGGTCCCAGCTCGAGAGCATCCTGGGAGCTACGGCGAGCTGGGTCTGGAGCTGATTAGCCACCAGGAGGGGACTGTGAAGGTGGTGACCTTCGGAGACCGGCTGGCGTCCCACAGGCCCCAACACCAAGTGCAGCACCTATGGACATTCAGCCCCCTCTCCAGCAGCCTGGAAAAAGGCTCTAGGTTGAGGGACAGAAGTGGGGTGCAGTTTGGTGGGCAGGACCCAGCTCAGGCTGAAAAGTCCGTGGACCTGGCTTCCAGCCCCAGCTCAGCCACCCCCCAGGCTCTGGAGACCTTGGACTAGTCCCTGATCACCTCTTCATCACTTTCCCATCTACAGAAAGTGATGGATGAAGCTGGTGGCCCCTGCCAGGGGCTCCCTTCCAAGCCTCACATTCCCTCGGCCTGAGACTGCGAGGAAAGGCCAGAGGATGGGAAGTCCCGGGGGTGGGTGAGGACAGCGACATGACCGGGAGAGGAGGATCTGCAGAGTCATCAAACTGCACTTGGAGGGGACCTTGGGGGATGCTCAGGGTCACTGCAGGGGAGGGGCGGTCAGAAGGCTCATAGCTCCTCTCCCGGCCCCTCCAGACCCTGGCAGTGTTGCTTTATCTGCTTCCACATCTGACTCCACAGGGGATGTGGCTCAATGCAGTATCTACTGCTAAAGATCAGCTTGTGAACTCCTGACCTTCGCCCATCCCATTTCAGGAGAGAATTACCCAGAAAGGAGAAGGGATTTGCTTGAGTCACACAGCCAAAGAGGCTGAGGGGACAGAGGTGAGAGAGGACCATCCACTCCATGCCCTTATCCCCTTAGTCCTAGCATGGTAACCTCTCGAGAAAGATCTTCATTCTATCCAAGTGGGCTCAAACGAGTCACCCAAAAGTGTGTCCAGTGTGTCTGCAAATGCCCCCATCATCCCTCCAAATGTAGGGGAAAGTTCAACTTAAAGAAAGACAAACAAGGAAACTAGAAAGCAGATCAAATCCTTTCCCACTATCCAAAAGGGCCTGCCAACCTACCTATGTCCAGTGGTAGCATTACTGCCCCCACTTGGCAGATGAGGAAAACTGAGGCTTAAAGGGGTGAAGAGACAGACCCTCCTGGTGTTCCCTGCAAGGACCAGAACCCAGGCCTGAGGACTCCACAGAGCATGAGGCTTGCTATGGTGAGATTTTTCATACTTCTCCCAGTGCTTTCCCCTGGATATTGAAAAACTCTCCTCCTGCCCATCTACTGAGCCAGCAGCATCTTCCCATGTCCCTTCCTGTGCCCTTGCTTGAGCCTGGACCAGTGCACAAGGCCACAAAGTACCCCATTTCAGAGACAATGGCGACACCTGGTGGCAGCTCATAAGTATGACATGCTGCTAAATGCTCTGAGCTGCTGCTACTGCTGCTAAGTCGCTTCAGTTGTGTCCGACTCTGTGTGACCCCATAGACGGCAGCCCACCAGGCTCCCCCGTCCCTGGGATTCTCCAGGCAAGAACACTGGAGTGGGTTGCCATTTCCTTCTCCAATGCATGAAAGTGAAAAGTAAAGGTGAAGTGCTCAGTCGTGTCCGACTCTTAGCTACCCCATGGTCTGCAGCCTACCAGGCTCCTCCGTCCATGGGATTTTCCAGGCAAGAGTACTGGAGTGGGTTTCCATTGCCTTCTCCAGCTCTGGGCATAGCCCTGGAAAATAACCAGGTCAGTTTCTCTCCTCTCCACTCTCCCTCAGTGTGCATTTATGGAAGGCCTATTCTTTGCCAAGCGTAGTTCAACGTGTCAGGGACACAAAGCTAAATGTGATCTTTGCCCTCAAAACACCTCCAGCATAAGAGAGAGAAGCTTCCCTCAAGAAACGTCAAGCATATAATATTCTTATGTAAGAATGGTTGCAATGTAAAGTATGAAAACCGAATTTTCACAGCTTTTCCTTTTAATCAGGGCAGACTAATCCAATAAGGAAGTGCAATTTACAGTAATATCCAACACTTCCTGAACACTTACTATAGGCCAGACCCTGTCTTTATGTGAAGAAACTCACTGAAGCTTCCCAACAGCCTTAGGAGACAGACACTGTCATCAGCTCCATTTTCAGATAGTAAGTATATTACTAGCAACATGTGATATCATGTACATGCGGTCACTCAGTTGTGTCCGACTCTTTGCAACCCCATGGACCGTAGCCAGCCCACCAGGCTCTTCTGTCCATGGGACTCTCCAGGCTAGAATACTGGAGTGGGTTGTCATTTTCTCTTCCAGGGGATCTTATCAAACCCACATCTTCTGCATTGGCAGGCAGATTCTTCACCATCTGGGAAGACCCTGTGATATCAGGTACATGGTAAGAATATTAGCTTCATTTGCAAAATGAGTGATCAGAGAAGTTGAGCAACCTGGCCAAGGTCACACAGCTTGAGATGCAGAGTCAGAATTTGAACTCAGGACTTCCTTACTGGCTCAGAGGTAAAAAATTTGCCTGCAATGCAAGAGACACAGGAGACACAAGTTCGGTCCCTAGGTTGGGAAGATCCCCTGGAGAAGGAAAATGTAACCCACTCCAGTATTCTTGCTGGGAAAATCCCATGGACAGAGGAGCCTGGTGGGCTACAGTCCATAGGGTCACGCAGAGTCTACAGAGACAGACACGACTGAGCAGTCACGTACATACACAGGTTGGCTTTATAAGCCTTGCCCTTCATCTAAGTGTCACACTGCCTGTGGGGACAGCTTGCACAAGTGAGGCTTCTCTGGCTGGAAAGAAGGGGATTGTCTTAGGAGTCATGCTTGTTCAGCCCACCCCATACCACCTCTGGACACGCAAGGGGTCATCAACAGATGTTGACCTCAGTGTGGAAATCAGTGAACACCCAACATGGAGATGTTGACAGACTTTAAACAGAAGAGAAAAATTAAATTTGCACGTTGCAATGATTACTCCAAGGTGGGCTGTGGACAAAAAAATACTACCTGCCATTCCATGAAACGACAAATCTTGCCTGCTATCAAGCCATCAGCCACTGCAGCTGCATCCAATGGTGCACCCTCAGGGGAATTCAGAGTGAAGAAAAACAGGATACTGGTCCTTGATAGTTAAGATGTATAACTAAGGAATAATTTCAATGAACTCAGACTCTTGCATCTTCCCATACATAGAAAATCACTAAGATTATTAACTTGAGATATCTTTTTATGATTAATGATTAGTAATCTTTTAATGTTTGATTATATTTTTTTTTCCAGCAAAAAACTCCTACATATACTGGATCCTTCCTTACCTCTTCAGAGCAGTTCCTCAAAGCTACCTGAGAGGCTGTCCCAGGTTGTAGTTCTCAGTAAGGTCCTGGATGAAACATAACCTGCAACTTAGGTTGTGCATTTTTCTTCAGCTGATGGGACCCAGGGGCTCAAGACTAGAGGCTGTGATCCGAGTGAAGGGGCTGAACTGGGCTGGTAGAGGACAGGAGGGCAGAGGGGGAAAAGTGATTGGCCTTCGCCATGAAGATCATACGGCCACAAGCCTCGCCTGTAATTTACTTGGAGGTTGGGGATGGGATATGATTCTAATTTGCCTCGGGAGCCAATCAATTCAGTGAAAAGTCTTTATTAATAACTGGTATGTGTCAGCCGTTGTTCTAGGTGCCGAGGCTATAGTGGGAAACCAGAATGCACTGTTAGCTTTTCGTTTGTTTTCTAAGATTTTTGTGGATAATGTTTGCATCTATGTTCATGAGAGATACTGGTCTGTAGTCTTCTTTTCTCATGATACCATTGTCTGGTTTTGGTGCTAAGGTAATCCTAGCCCCCTAGACTGAGTTAGGAATTTGTCCCTTTACTTTTATACTCTTTTGTTTATGATGAAATAGAGAACGAAACAAGTGTATATGAGCATGTGTCTACTACAAAGACAAGGTTAAAATCAAACGTCCGATAACACCTTTATAAATACCTTTACTTTCTCATATATGAAAAAAAGTATGTTCAGTGGGTGGAGGACTGCGTGTGGGCACATGAAGTCTCACTTCCTCCGTTACTGAGCTTTTCTACTAGTAGATTAGACATTTCAGGCCTCTGGACTCACCTTCTTTCTTCCCAGGCTTTTTTCCTTTCATAGAAAGGAAATTAGTACATTTAATAATGTGTATTATTACTATTAATAAGATGACAGTGGTGGCTCGTGGTCCATCACACGGTGTAGACACTGGATGTAGCTCTCTAGGGAGAATCACTGAGATGATGCTCCTGCTCACATGGTCTTTGCCCTGTATCTACCGGCAGTGCAAACGTTCTCATGCCATCATCTGCAGAATCAGGACATGGGGTTAGATCATTAGAGAGTGAAGTTTGGGTAAATATTTTTTTCAGGTCATTTTGAGCATGTGTGTGTGTGTGTGTGTGTGTGGCCCTTCAGAAGAAATCTTAATCTGATATATATAAAAAGTTGAGTGCAGAGCTGCCGGAGGCAGCGAGTGGTGGGGCCCGAACTCATGGCACCACCCTAGGGGAACCCAGGCACGTCCGCAAAGCTATGAAGATGCTCATCACCTTAGAGCTTGCTTTGAAGAGCCTTGACCCGGATTATTTCCGTGTTTCCAGCCTTGCAGCGGCTCTGGTTTGGGCTCACTCGTTGGCGCTTTTCTCAGCTGGGCTTTCCGCAGACGTACGTTCCCTTTCTCTCTAGGACCTCCACCTTCTTGCGTTGGTGATGTTTTCTGGGTTCCTCTCACTGTGACTGCTGGCCGCTCTTGGGGATGTGTCTAAGCCAATGAACGTGCTTCTGAATGCTCGCGGGGCCCCCTTGGCCCCAGGCCGTCTCCCGCCTGGACTATCGCAGGACTGCCCTCCCCTCTTCTAGCCTTGCCTCCCGGAGGTCTGTTGTCAACCCAGCAGCCCGAGGGATCCCATTAAAATAGGAATCAGATCCCGCCGTCTTCCCTGCTCTGAGTGAAAGCCTAGGCCTGGAAGGCCATCCAGCATCTGGCTCGGCCACGTCTCTGGCCTCGTTTTCTATTACTTGCCCCGCGTGCATCCTACTCCAACCTCGCCTCAGCCCCAGGGCCTTGGCACGTGCACCTGCTCTGTCTGGGATGCTCTTCCTCCCTCACTTCATTCAGGGCTCTGCTCACATGTTGCCTCCTCACATGGGCTTCCTTGACCTGTTATATGAAATATCTTCCTTCATCCAGAAACTCCCTACCCTTTCCCCTGCTTCAGGAGTGTCCAATCGATACACACACACACACGTGTGTAAGTATGTGTGCTAACTCATTTCAGTTGTGTCTGATTCTTTGTGACCCTACAGACTGTAGCCCACCAGGCTCCTCTGTCCATGGGATTCTATAGGCCAGAATACTGGAGTGGGTTGCCATACCCGCCTCCCTATTGGAGGAGGACATGCCAACACACTCCATACCCAACACCTGCCGTATTATATATATTATTGTCTATCCATCAATGGACGGTAAGACGCTCCAAGAAGGCAGGACCTTTGACTGTCTTCTCAGTGCTAGAATATTGCCCACCACATAGTCTACACTCAAACATGTATGGAATGAAAGAATGAATGATCATTAAATGTGAATTAGTGTTAGGTGTGATTTTTGGCATTTGGTTGCTTTGCAACTGGTTCATATTTTAACTCTGCTGCCTAGAATGTAGCTCTCAGTGCTAGGAGAGCTGGTGGTAGAGGGTACTTTTGTTCCCAATTATCCTTATTGCAAAATTCAGACTTAAATTGAAGAAAGCAGGAAAACCACTAGGCCATTCAGGTAAGATCTAAATCATATCCCTTACGATTATACAGTGGAAGTGACAAATAGATTCAAGGGTTTAGATGTGATAGACAGTGTGCCTGAAGAACTATGGACGGATGTTGGTGGCACTGCACAGGACACAGGGATCAAAACCATTCCTCAAAAAAAGAAATGGAAAAAGGCAAAATGGCTGCCTGAGGAGGCCTTACAAATAGCTGAGAAAAGAAGAAAAGTGAAAGGCAAAGGAGAAAAGGAAAGATATATCCATCTGAATGCAGAGTTTCAAAGAATAGCAGGAGAGAGAAGAAAGCCTTCCTCAGTGATCAATGCAAAGAAATAGAGGAAAACGATAGAATGGGAAAGACTAGAGATCTCTTCAAGAAAATTAGAGATACCAAGGGAGCATTTCATGCAAAGATGGGCTCGATAAAGGACAGAAATGGTATGGACCTAACGGAAGGAGAAGATATTAAGAAGAGGTGGCAAGAATACACAGAAGAACTGTACAAAAAAATCTTCATGACCCAGATAACCAAGATGGTGTGATCACTCACCTAGAGCCAGACATCCCACAGTGAGAAGTCAAGCAGGCCTTAGGAAGCATCACTACAAACAAAGTTAGTGTAGGTGATGGAATTCCAGTTAAGCAGTTTCAGATCCTAAGATGATTCTGTGAAAGTGCTGCACTTAATATGCCAGCAAATTTGGAAAACTCAGCAGTGGCCACAAGACTGGAAAAGATCAGTTTTCATTCTAATCCCAAAGAAAAGCAATGCCAAAGAATGCTCAAACAACTGCACAATTGCACTCATCTCACAAGCCAGTAAAGTAATGCTCAAAATTCTCCAAGCCAGGCTTTAGCAGTACGTGAACCAAGAACTTCCAGATGTTCAAGCTGGATTTAGAAAAGGCAGAGGAACCAGAAATTAAATTGCTGATATCCATTGGATCATAGAAAAAGTAAGACAATTCCAGAAAAACATGTACTTCTGCTTCAATGACTATGCTAAAGCCTTTGACTTTGTAGATCACAACACACTGTGGAAAATTCAAGAGACGGGAATACCAGACCACCTGATCTGCCTCCTGAAAAATCTGTATGCAGGTCAAGAAGCAACAGTTAGAACTGGACATGAAACAATGGTCTGGTTCAAAATTGGGAAAGGGGTACATCAAGGCTGTATATTGTCACTCTGCTTATTTAACTTATGCAGAGTACATCATGAGACACACTGGACCGGATGAAGCACAAGCTGGAATCAAGATGGCCAGGAGAAATGTCAATAACCTCAGATATGCAGATGACACTATCCTTATGGTAGAAAGCAAAGAGGAACTAAAGAGCCTCTTGATGAAGGTGAAAGAGGAGAGTGAAAAAACTGGCTTAAAATTCAACATTCAAAAAACTAAGATCATGGCATCTGGTCTCGTCACTTCATGGCAAATAGACGGGGAAACAATGGAAACAGTGACAAACTTTATTTTCTTGGGCTCCAAAATCACTGCAGATGGTGACTACAGACTAGACAGTGTATTAAAAAGCAGAGACATTACTTTTCAGACAATGATCCATACAGTCAAAGCTATGGTTTTACCAGTAGTCATGTTTGGATGTGAGAGTTGGACTATAAAGGCTGAGTGTTGGAGTACTGATGCTTTTGAACTGTGGTGTTGGAGAAGACTCTTGAGAGTCCCTTGGACTGCAAAGAGATCCAACCAGTCCATCCTAAAGGAGATCAGTCCTGAATGTTCATTGGAAGGACTGATGCTGAACCTGAAACTCCAATACTTTGGCCACCTGATGCGAAGAACTGACTCACTGGAGAAGACCCTGTTGCTGGGCAAGATTGAAGGCGGGAGGAGAAGGGGACGACAGAGGATGAGATGTTGGATGGCATCACTGACTCAACGATGTGAGTTTGAGCAAGCTCTGAGAGTTGGTGATGGACAGGGAAGCCTGATGTGCTGCAGCCTATCGGGTCGCAAAGGATCAGACAGGACTGAGCGACTGAACTGAGCTGAACTGATCTTGACTTGTTCCTGGCTTTGCCACTCCCCAGCTGCGAGATCTTATTCACTACATTTAATTAAACACACGAGACTTAGTTTCTGTCTCCACAAAACAGGGGTGGTAATTGTCTCTACCTCCAAGGGTGAGTGTGAGGATAAGATGAGATAATGTCCGGAGCCTGGTGTGTGGTACACCCTTCATCAGCAGGAGCTGCAGAGGATGCTTGTCATATTCACAGCTGCCCTGCATCTTTTGGATAATTTTTCTATACAGGAAGAAATTCCCACAAGTTCTGCCTCCCAGAGCGAGCATCAGAACTCTTAATTCCCAGCCTTCCCGGAAGCGTCCTCTGCAGCTCCTGCTGATGACTGTTTTTGCTGACTGTATAGAACTTCTCCATCTTTGGCTGCAAAGAATATAATAATCAATCTGTTTTTGGTGTTGACCATCTGGTGATGTCCATGTGTAGAGTCTTCTCTTGTGTTGTTGGAAGAGGGTGTTTGCTATGACCAGTCAGTTCTCTTGGCAAAACTCTATTAGCCTTTGCCCTGTTTCATTCTGTACTCCAAGGCTAAATTTGCCTGTTACTCCAGGTATTTCTTGACTTCCTACTTTTGCATTCCAGTCCCCTATGATGTAAAGGACATCTTTTTTGGGTGTTAGTTCTAGAAGGTCTTGTAGGTCTTCACAGAACCATTCAACTTCAGCTTCTTCAGCATTACTGGTTGGGGAATAGACTTGGATTACTGTGATATTGAATGGTTTGCCTTGGAAACAAACAGAGATCATTCTGTGGTTTTTGAGATCGCATCCAAGTACTGCATTTGGACTCTTTTGTTGACCATGATGGCTGCTCCATTTCTTCTAAGGGATTCTTGCCCACAGTAGTAGATATAATGGTCATCTGAGTTAAATTCACCCATTCCAGTCCATTTTAGTTCGCTGATTCCTAAAATGTCAATGTTCACTCTTGCCATCTCCTGTTTGACCACTTCCAGTTTGCCTTAATTCATGGACCTAACATTCCAGGTTCCTATGCAATATTGCTCTTTACAGCATCAGACTTTGTGTCTATCACCAGTCACATCCACAGCTGGGTATTGTTTTTGCTTTGGCTCTGTCTCTTCATTCTTTTTGGAGTTATTTCTCCACTGATATCCAGTAGTATACTGGGTATCTACCGACCTGGGGAGTTCATCTTTCAGTGTCCTATCTTTTTGCCTTTCCATACTGTTCATGGGGTTCTCAAGGCAAGAATACTGAAATGGTTTGTCATGCCCTTCTCCAGTGGACCACATTTTGTCAGAACTCTCCACCACAACCTGTCCGTCTTGGGTGGCCCTACACGGCATGGCTTATAGTTTCATTGAGTTAAACAAGGCTGTGGTCTATGTGATCAGATTGGTTAGTTTTCTGTGATTGTGGTTTTCAGTCTCTCTGCCCTCTGAAGGAGAAGGATAAGAGGCTTATGGAAACTTCCTGATGGGAGAGACTGACTGAGGGGGAAACTGGGTCTTGTTCTGATGGGCGGGGCCGTGCTCAGTAAATCTTTAATCCAATTTTCTGTTGATGGGCGGGGCTGTGTTCCCTCCCTGTTTTTCGACCTGAGGCCACTACGGTGGAGGTAGTGAAGATAATGGCAACCTCCTTCAAAAGGTCCCATGCACACACTGCTACACTCAGTCCCCCCAACCCTGCAGCAGGCCACCGCTGACCCACGCCTCCACCAGGGACTCCTAAACACTCCCAGGCAAATCTGGCACAAGGTTCTGTTTGTGCCCTCCCAGACTCTGTTTCCCCAGGCCTGTGTAGGTTCTGGCAGCTCTATGGTGGGCTTAATGATGAACTCCTCCAAGAGGGCTTATGCCATACCCAAGTCTGCTGCACCAGAGCCCCTGCCCCTGCGGCAGACCACCACCGACCCGTACCTCCGCAGGAGACACTCAAATACATTTCTGTTTCAGTCTCTGTGGGATCCCTGGGTCCTGGTGCGCACAAGGTTTGTTTGAGCCCTCTGAGCATCTCTGGTGGGTATGAGGTTTGATTCTAGATGCAGTTTCACCCCTCCTACTGTCTTGCTGGGGCTTCTCTGCCCTTGGACGTGGGGTATCTCCTCACGTCCTCATACAGTATAATATTATTTCATTGTCTACTTAACATCATTTCAATGCCTACTAAATATTTTTTCATCACCATTATTAAACAAAAGTCACTGATCTTCAAGGCCTTCAGACACCCAAAGGTACTGCAGGCCAATTAACACTGGCTCCCACATCCCACGCCAAGTTTCTGTGTCTGGGCTGGGTGAGGGATCTGCAGCTGGAACCTCCTAAGGAGACCCAATTCCACATCCGCCCTTGCCTGGCCCTCACTTTGGGCCCCCACTCTGCTCCTGGGAGCCTGAACTGACCGGAGGCCCCGGGGTGGAGGCTGGGGACCCTTGCCTCTCCCTCCAGCCTTTTTTCTCCAAGCTTCTCTTGCTTGGTTGCACCGAGAGCTATGGTCACCAGAGGGCGCTAAATGCTCATTTCAGAGAGAAGCCTGTGAAAAGTTTTTTTAATGTTTTGTTTTCGTTTTAATTTCTACATGTCTGCTAGTGAAAGCAATGACTTGGAGACAACTAACTAGTCCATCCTAACGCCCTAATGTAGCAAATGTTGCATGTATGTCGTCTGCAGCTTACAGATGAGGGAACAGACCCAGACAAGTGAATGTGTAAGCTTAAGGTCATCTGGCCAGAAAGTTATCAAGACAGGGACTTGAGCTTAAACCACCTCTCACAGAGGAGAACTGTGCTAACACTGCAGCTTTCTCAGGGAGGGTCGTGGAGAGAAGGGAAGAAAGTCCGCGCTGTCTTCTGGCAGAGGTCTGTGAGGCAGTGCTGCTCCTCAGAGAGCTCTCAGTATGAGCGCCAATTGCACCAGCCTGTGTTGAGCCCAGCACTTGCAAGCTCAGTTGCCCACAGCAACCAGGCAGGTCCCACAGAAATGAGGAGAGCCAGTCAGGTAGGCAATAGGGAGCGGTGGGGACTGTGGTCAGCTGGGGGGTCTGTGTTACAAACAAAGGGGGTGCCATACTCAGGTCCACTAGCTATTGCCCTATCAGGGTGTTCTGGACTGTTCTGTTTCCTTCATCAGAAGTTGTACATCTAAATATTGTGAAATCCCCAATGATGAAATATTCATGACAAACGCAGTATTTTTTTTCTGAACTCTCTGAGCTTTGGCATCCTCAACTTTACAATGGAGGAGACTCTCTACACCCTTGGCTTTTGGGGTCACGGGAGTGTTCTTCTTGGCCTTGCACCTACTTTAGGGAAGGATCTCACGCTGCTCCTGTGCAGCTCCACCCAGTGGCAGGTGTGAGAACTGCCATTTCTGATCCCCTTTTGGTGGTAGTTCCCCCCCATCCATCTCAGGGATGTAGGTGTATTTAAAGACCCTGAAATAGGGTTGCCCAGAGGAGCCTTCTCTGTTTTCTGCTTTTCTGCTCTTCCCTGTAGGCACAGAAGCCGTGAGAGATGGTCTCCAACAAGATCTACTGTGGTTCCAGGAGAAAATAATAGGGTTGCCTATTTGTTGATTTTTATGTTTATGTATCTTGAATATTTTAAATGATTTTTTTATCTTGTTTTTTAACATTTTGATTTTGAACACAGTTCAAAATATGCCAAATGGTAGCAAGGTGCTACCATCTATTTACTTAGAATATTTATAATCGAGACACCTACATCTTGATTTTTATTTATAACAGAAATGCTACCATTTATTTACAACATATATAATCAGGAAGCATACATCTCAATATTTACTTATTTATAATGAAGATGCATACATCACAATTATAACATACATTGGCATGTGGGTTCATGACTGTTTGGGGTGCCCAACTCCTGCCATGGGGTTGACCTGATGCCCGAAATTGGAAAACAACAGATGTAACAGGGAATTGTGGATAGGGAAACATCCTTTAACGGCTTCAAATAGTTGCCCAAGTGCCACAGGTGTTTTTTAAAAAGCTTCATAATATGTAAAGCACTACACAAATGCTAGTTATCAAATTAGTTATATATACTTATAGTCATTTTTAAGTTGTCTGGTGCATGGTAAGAGCTCACTTTAAAAATGGAGGCTCTGTTGTTAATGTCGTCTTCATTCTTGGTGCTGTCATGCTGTGGGGCACCCCTGCCCTGGATTCTGGGTCAGCTTCCCAAATGTACTGAAAGCCCCATGAGGCCAGGGCTGTATGGGATTAACCCTCAGACCTTCAGATGTAGTAGGGGGCAGGGTGGGATCCAAGCAGGGGTCTAAATGATCTTTGTTAAATGGCTGAGACAGAAAATTAAAAAAAGAAAAGAAAGCAACCAATGACTCAGTCCGTATGGTGGGAACTTGGGGCTTCCCTTGTGGCTCAGCTGGTAAAGAATCTGCCTGCAATGTGGGAGACCTGGGTTCGATCCCTGAGTTGGGACGATCCCCTGGTGAAGGGAAAGGCTACCCACTCCAGTATTCTGGCCTGGAGAATTCCATGGACTGTATAGGCCATGGGGTTGCAAAGAGTTGGATACGACTGAATGACTTTCACTTTCACTTTGGGTCCTGTCCCAGCTCCAACCCAGCTATAAGGGGCTTAGAGTTTAGATCTTCATCCAGTCCTTCGGAGAAGAAAGTAAAGACCTTGGCCCTGCTGAGCCCCTTCAAATGCAGGCATTACTGTGCTCAACCATAGACTCAGGCTTGAGAAATGCTACTGACCACTTCCTGGCCCGAGACTCGGAAAGAGGACACAGTAAGCAGCAGGTGTGTGTCAAGCAAGGGTGGAGCCCAGCTCCCTGGAGACCAGCATTTTTTCTGCTTCTCAGGGAGGAAGGTGGGTGTTTTCAAGGCCCTGGGGGGAGCTCTTTGATTCAGTGTGAGCCTTCAGAGATAGACCTGGTGGCGTGGTGCTGGTGGTCGCCATCTGGGTGTCTGTGTCCTGCCCAACCTGGGCCTTTCCCGTTGGAGTCAGTTTCTTGCAACTGAAAACTGGGTTGGCTATAAACTCTCACTTCTCTTTCCTCTGTTACTTACTAATTATATGACCCTGAGCTGGTTACTTACCTTCTCAGTGCCTCCATTCCGCTATCTTAGAAATGGACATCATAATAGTATGTACCTCCCAGGATTGTTGTCACGAGGATCCAATGGTTGCTATGAGTTTAGAACTTTAAAGACGTGGTACAGATTGAAGTGAGTGAGGTGTTAACTCTGTTCTGAGGACTCTGAAGAAGGACAATCCTAAACAACCCAAACATTCAAGACTAAGTGTCCGTGGCCAGAGTTCTGATTCATTTGTTCATGAATGGTTGTGAGAGAAAATATTGGGCACCTTTTTCTTTAAATCAGCTTAATTCGGACTCTCAGTTCCCACCAGAGGACTTTCTACTACAGTCATTCTGAGGTCCCGCTCGAAACAGATTGTATTTTTCAGATTGATTCTCCCGCCAATAGGAATATCTGCAACAGTATTTTCTGTCCTGCAAGTGCTTCTAGGTCATTGCAACCCCTCATAGAGAAAAGAAGACTATGTCCCCTTTCTTGAACCAAGTGGAACTTTGTCACTGCCTCTACTAATGGGAGGGCTCCCAGGCGGCAGTAGCGGTAAAGAACCCGCCTGCCAATGCAGGAGACGCAAGAGACGTGGGTTCGATTCATGGATTGGGAAGATCCCCTGGAGGTGGGCATGGGCAACCCACTCTGGTATTCTTGCCTGGAGAATCCCATGGACAGAGGAGCGCGGCGGGCTACAGTCCATAGGGTCTCAAAGAATTGGACCCAACTGAAGCAACTTAGCATGCACACACCACTAACAGAATACAAAGGAAGGATGCGACATGATTTCCGAGGCTAGGTCGTTAAACACCATAAAATATCATATGCTTCTAACTTGATCTCTGTTAGCTCTTGAAATCCAGCCATCTTGCTGTGAGGAGGCCCCAGCAGCCTGCCGGGCCTCATGGGGAGGAACAGGTCCCCAGCTCTAGCTGAGCTCCCAGCTGACAGCTGGTGCCAGCTTGCTAGCCAGCTGGGTGAGTGTGCCATCTTGAAAATGGATCCTTAACTTCCAGTTGAATAGGTTGATATCGCGTAGAGCAGCGAGAAGCCTTCCCTATGGAACCAACCCCAAATGGCAGATTCATGGGCTGACTAAATGATTGGTGGTTTGTTACACAACAATCAAAAACAGATGCACCTCTCACCCTCCATTTTTCCCCCCAGAGCTGTAAAATGTCTTGGCCACTTACCTTGGCCCAGGCATCAGTGAGACCCTGACACCCATGCTCTTGTACCACACAAGGACCTTCAGATCTCCTGCCCTGCAGCTCCTGAGCCACCTCTGGAGTGGAGGATCTTTTGAGAGGCTGAAAACCCCACAACCACACCCTTTGGAGGTCTTGCCATAACCACCATCTCCCCTACCTCCAAGTTGTTCATCTGCAGGCTTGCCTCAAGTCTTTCTAGAGTAGTTCTTCTTGCCGCTTTTCATGCCTCCAGAACGCCCGGCTTCACCTCTGAAATGGATTGGAGAATTTCCCAAAGATTTCTATCTGTAATCTCTCACTACAGGTGGCTCAGCTCTCTGCCAGGAAAAATGCCCGAGACAAGTTATGACAAAGGCTGACTCTGGCTGGAAGGGAGGCAATGCTGGAAAACCAACCTAACTTGCTATTTCATTAACTAACTGAGACACGCATATACTCAATGACTGTCCCTTAAGCTTCCAGTGTGTGCCTGGCATTACGCTAGGTGCTGGGAAGACCAGGCTGAATGGCAGTACCACTCATCATCCTGGACAGGAGGCCACCGGTGTCTACCCAGAGCCTGCACCCCAACCCCTCCTCTATCATGCTTCAGGTATCTAAAAACCTATCTATCGCTGCCTAAATGGCCCAAGCATAGTTCTAGGACTTACATGAGCAACTTCTCCCGGTCCATCCAGGGGGACATGTCCCCAGGCAACCCTAGAGGTGTGACTAGTGGTAGCTGTAGGCAAGTGGTGTAGATAGTTTGGGCCTGGGGGCTGGGGTGTTCACAGGCCGGCATCCTAGGCTTCTTGTGACACAGGGCAGAGATGGCGCCAGGAAGAGAACTGGGGTGGGTGGCACCGAGGGCTGGGGTCAGAGCTGACTTACTCCACATCACCATGTTCCCGCATAGAATTCCACAGAGTACAAGAATTCTAAATTTCAACATGGCCTTCTTGGTCATTGTAAAGAATATTTCTCAAGGCAGAACAGACATGTTTTATTTTCAGTTCAGTTCAGGTAGCTCAGTCGTGTCTGACTCTTTGCGACCCCATGGACTGCAGCACGCTAGGCCTCCCTGTCCATCACCAACTCCTGAAGTTTGCTCAAACTCACGTCCATTGAGTCGGTGATGCCATCCAACCACCTCATCCTCTGTCGTCCCCTTCTCCTCCTGCCTTCAATCTTTCCCAGCATCAGGGTCTTTTCAAATGAGTCAGCGCTTTGCATCAGGTGGCAAAGTATTGGAGTTTCAGCTTCAACATCAGTCCTTCCAATGAATATTCAGGATTGATTTCCTTTAGGATGGACTGGCTGGATCTCCTTGCAGTCCAAGGGACTCTTGAGAGTCTTCTCCAACACTTCAGTCTGTTAAATGTTTAGATATAAGGTATATGGGCCTCGATTTTCACTATCAACATGTCAGGGTAGGTCTGTGGAATAGGACCAGTGCCCCTGGCCAGAGCTCCTATAGGAGCCCCTCTTCCATGGGCTGCAGAAGATGGTGAGGGGAGTCTGGGTAGAGATTCCAGAAGTTGCCTGCAGATTGCCCTCCATGTTGCCACCGCTGTCTCCATCGCTAATCTGGAGTGACAGAGACAGGAAAGGGTGGCAGATGGGACAAATGTGACCTCATGCCTGCCTGGAGGAAGGGGGTAGGGTGGGATGACGGAATCCAGCTGTTTAGCCACCTGCCAATCACCATCACCAACACCCCCAGCTTGAGGGATGGAGATCTGGAGCAGGGTAGGAAAGGAAGGTAGTTTATGCCCATTTTGCACTGATTGGTGAGGGTGGGGAGTGGGAATCCAGCCCAAGGCAGAATAGCACCATGGTTCTCAAAGTGTGGTCTGTGGACCAGCAGCATCAATATCACCCAGGGCTTTTTAGGCTCTTGTCCTCTGCAGGAAAGATGGTGTCCTTCTGTAGGAAGGACAACACTATGGGACATTTCTAGGCTTAGAGGACTCCCCAACCCCTCTCCTCCAGCTTAATGTGGAGATTCTATGAAGGAAACTTTTTACTAGAAAGAGAACAGTTATTTTTTAAGCAGGCAGGGTATCTAAGAGTGGATAAACACTTCATGGGCATTACCACATTTAATCCTCAACAGCCACCCTCAAGATTGTTCCCATGATTTTCCCTTTCAAGGGCTCAGTCTAGAGAGGTTAATTAAGCAGCTTCCTTGCTTTGCCTTGGGTCACAAGGCTCCCAGGAGCCTCCCTGGTCTGTGTGATTCTCACATCACACTAACTTCACCTTTATGCTGAACAGTGGTTCTCAAGTGTGACTTAGAATCTCCCTGAAGCCTTGTTAAAGCAAACTTGCTAGGCTCACATCTCAGAGTTTCTTATTCAGTAGATCTGAGACGGGGCCCCGAAACACACGTTCCTAACAAGTTCCCAGATGCTACCGCTGCTGCTGCTGGTCTAAGGACCATGCTTCGGGAACCACCTTGCTGGGCAGGGATCCAGCTCCCCAGCTTACTCCACCCATGCAACACCAGCATAATCATACCCTCCCCACAATAGCGTCCTTGTGAGATGTCAGTGAGATAATGAGAGAGAAAGAGCTTTGCCAGCGGGACAGGTCAATGCCTCTAGTCATTACACAGGGACCCAAGGCTGGCGATGGGATGCAAGTGGGGGTACCATAGCCATCTGGAGATCTGCTGCTGCCCATCTTAACTCTGAGCCACTTCTCTAGAGAGAGAAAGCCACCTTATTTCTCTCTGCCCCTCCCTGCCACCCAGCTCATCAACCCACGCCTCCTCCCCTTACCACGGCAGCCTGCTAGAACTGTCTCAGTAGCTGGCTGGTCTGGGCTACTTCTCCAGGGACCAGTCCAGACAAGCTGGTGCAGCATCAAGCCTTATGATTCACGGCCCTGGGGCTGGGTCCTGCTCACCACCCGTGTGAGACTTGGGAGGCCCGTGACTTCCCTTCTCTAAGCCTCAGGTTGCTCATCGGTAAAATGGGCGCAACATCTGGACAGAGTCCTGTGAATTCAACCGCCAGTCCTTGTAAAGTACTCTTCTAAGCCAGAGTTTGGCATAGAGCCTGGCCTATGGCGAGAGTTCTATCCGTGGTGGCTGTTAGTATTTTCAAGTAGTGCCTGGGTCCAAGCTTCGTCCTGATAGAGGCCCGGACTTGGAACGCAAACCGCTCCCACGCCGCCGTTCCCCCGTTGCACCCGGATACACCCGCCCTGGAATGCCAAGTGTGGAGGCCCCCCTCCCCGGAGGCCTGCCTGTCCGGGGTAGGGTTGCCAAGGCAGGGCAGGATTAGAGAGGCGGTGAAGCGTGGGAAGGGGCGTTCCTGGGGAGTGGCCTCTTCCTAGGAGGGCTGGTGGCGGGGGATATAGGCCCGGAGCCGAAGGAGTCAGAGGCAGGGATGCTGGGAGGACCTTCCAGCGGCCTGGGAGGAGCCTGGGAAGATTGAGGAAGGCTGAGGAGGGGGCGGGACCCTTAGGTAGAGCTGAGACGGGGGGCTTCCCACCCAGCCCGGGCTGGAGCTCGGGGTCTGGGCCAGAGAGAGCTTTATCCAGGCAAGGCCCCGGGGGCTGGAAGTAGGGTGGGGTAGGCCTAGGGAGGGCCCCAGCCCCAGCGTGACCGTGGGGGCGGGGCCGACCGGGAGTGTTTTTGGGGGGAGCCGTCAGCGAGGCGGAACGAGGGGCACAGCTCCACCCGCCCACAGGGCCCGAGGCGGGGGGAAGGCCGAGGCGAGCGGAGCCGGGTCGGGATGCGAGCCCAGTCAAGTTCCCGCAGAGCCGGGGGCGGGGCTGGGGCCCCGTCCGGAGGCTGAGGGGCGTGTCCGGGGCGTGTCCTCTTGGGGGGCGGGGCCAGGCCGAGGCCGTTGAGTTCCCCGAAGACGGGAGGGGGACGGCCGATCGAGCGACTGAACCCGGCGCTGCGCAGTCGGACGCGGAGGACGCTGGCGCGAGCGGGCGACTCTTGGGCTTGCAGCGCCGAGCAAACAAAAAAAAGAAGAAAGCAGAGGCGGCAGGTGAGAAGTGGGTGGGGGAGGCCCTCCGCCAAACCGCGAGCACGGGTGGTCTTCGCCCCCAACTTCAGAGCCCGCTCGGGGCAGCTTTCTGGGAACAAGTGACAGGTCGGGCCGGGAAGGCAAGCTGGTAGCTGATTGAGGAGGCGCTTAAGTTCCCAAGTCCTGACCGCCACCCCCCCTCCCAGTTCTCCGGCTCCGCCGCTCACCAGCTGTGTGACCCCAGGCGCGTACCCCCCGCGATTAACCGGCTTTGGACCTCTCGGATTCCAGTACAAGGAGGGGCTGGACCCAGGTGGACTCCGTGCTCCCACTGCCCTTTCTCGCTGGGAACCCTCGGAAGGCGAGGCCGGCAGTGAGAGCGGACTGCAACAAGTATTCAGATCGCGTCACCCAGACTACAGTCTGTTTCCCTGCAGAGTAGCACTGAGCAAAGCGAACTCTCGGCGAGCTTGAAGCGCATTGCTTTAAGGGTCACACTCGTTCCTCCGATGGGACTGGAACTCACAGGCCTGGGAAAGCTGGGGGGCAGAGGAGGCGTGATGACCCAAGTCAGGGAGGTCTCAGCCTCCCCTTCCCCCCACTCTGAGAGCCCAGTAAGACGTGGGGTGGGAAACTCAGCGGGACTTTGCCCACCTCCTACCCGCCCCCAGGGCTTTTCCAGGTGAGCTGGCTTGGGAGGCCCCTGGCGGAAGCTAGGGGACAAATTCTTATCTGGGTGATTGGGGAAGACAAGGAAAAACCCCATCAAACATTGGGCCCAAAGTCAAGCCCAGAGCCTGGGGCTCTTGCTGCATGCCAAGTTCCTTCTTGGGCTGGAGGCTTGGGTCCCTGGTGGCGTGGGTGTTGTTTTGGGCCATAGTAGCTAGTTCAGTGATCAAGGACTTGGGACCACATTGATTTGGGTTCCAGTCACTTTTCATGCTTCAGTTTCCTCATTTGTAAAATGGGCATAGTGATGATAATCAATGGTAGTGGTGGTTGTTGTTTAGCCGCTAAGTCATGTTCGACCCTTTTGTGGACTGTAGCCTGCCAGGATCCTCTGTCTAACGGGATTTTCCAGGCAAGAATACTGGAATGGGTTGCCATTTCCTTCTCCAGGGGATCTTCCCGACGACCCAGGAATCGAACTTGCAACTCCTGCATCGGCAGGCGGATTCTTTACCACTGAGCCACCTGGTAGTGAGGACTTAATAGAATAATGTGTATACAGTGCTTAGCAAGGCGCCAGGCACCCAGTGAGCCCTCCCGGTATGACAGCTGCTCTGATGTGGATTGGCAGGTGATAGGCTGGCTTCCTGCCTGGGAATGAGACTGTTTTTGGAGGGCTGGCTGAAGCTCCTCCTGACCTTGTGAGAGCCAAAACTCGCCACCTGCCACCAGCAACACTTTGTCCATTTTGGGGTTGGGGGGAGGTGTCATCTAGACCAAAGACTAGCTGAGTTTTGGGTAATACTCTTGCAGTCATTAGGTATCTGGTTAAATAAACCCCCAAATGTTTACTTAACATCTATTATATATCAGATGGAGCTAGGTGATGTGATGTAGAAATGAACTAGCCTTTGGGTTCTGCACTCATTTTGAGTTGCTCCCAGTGGGGTCCCCATCCCCACCATGCCTCTGCTGGGGAAGGTAACTAACGCCCAGAGCTCAAGGCCAGATGAGATATCATGGATATGGACTGCTCTGGTGGCCAGAATCCAGCTCTTCCATTGCATGCTGGGCTCGGGGTGGAGGTGAGGGGCAGTGTGTGCACCTTTTATCTGTTTGATCAGGGCTGGGCACTGAAGGTGACTGACTCCTTGCATCTCCTGGCAAGATGAGCCCTATACTTTGGAACCAGCTGGAAAGCACTACTGGAGAAGGAAATGGCAACCCACTCCAGTATTCCAGCCTGGAGAATCCCAGGGACAGAGGAGCCTCACAGGCTACAATCCATGAGGTCACAAGAGTTGGACACGACTTAAACCACCATGGGACAGAGTTTGATTGAGGGCTGTATTATTAATATGTGGAGGGGACAGCATGTGTAGGCATGGGAGGGGTGGTGCTCAAGAGAGGTGAGACACTAGGGAAATCAGGGCAGGGGGAGAAGGGGCTTCCCGGAGTTGTTGAGACTTGAACAGGACTTTCTGCCTGTGATCCCAAGTCCTGCTTGGGCTTAGATCAACTTGGGGCCCCAGACTCCCTCTCTAAGCTTTTGGGTGGCATAAGATTAAGAGTTTGGTATGGTGGGGAGGGAGAGGGGTCAGTAGGTGTTGCCTGTGAGGGGGGGGCAGGGAAGAGATGTTCCTTTCCAACAGTGCTTAGTAAACATCTAGTGGAAAGTCCTCCCACCACCCCCCCACCCCATGTGGTGAATGACGGATGATGACACACTGACCCCATGCTTAGTTGCTTACAATCTGGTAAGGAACTTGGACAAAGGGACTCTGATAGGAGATAGACGAAGAGTCAAAGGGATCTTCAGGAAAGTTTCTGGAGCAGGTGGAGTCTTGGTTGGGCCTTAAGGATTTCAAAGGTTTCAGCTCCTACAGCTAAGGTAGTGTTTTGGGTAGAGGGGTATACCGAGAGGAAGGTAAGAGGGTCAGGGTGTTCAGGGGAAATTTTTTTCAACCTTGTTTGAAGGTAGCCCACATGCTATACAGCAGATGCTATAAGCACAGCTTCAGTACCACTATTCCTCCTTTTATGACCACCAGGACCAGGGTTCAGATTTGATGGAAAAGGGAACCAGAGTGTTCAGGGGATTTCGAAGAAACTGCTCGATTGATCAGTCTGGCTGAAGAGTTGAGACTAGGCAGGAATGGGAAGGGGGAATGGTAGGTTGCATCGACTCGTGGAGGACTTTGAATGCCAAGATGAGATGTTTGGATTTACTTTATAGACCTTGAGGGCTGCTGAAGGTTTTTGAGCAGGGGAGTGACCTCGTCAGAGTAGCACTTTAGGATAGACAGTCTGCCAGATGTGCTGGGGTTCAGGACCCAGCGGTCAAGGGAGAATGAGCCGATGGCAGTAGTGATGGGGAAGGAGGGGCCACAGGGGCTTTGGGGAGGTCTGGGGATAGGTGGGGGGAGGGGAGGCAGAAGCGAGTGTCCCAGGGTGTGCCCTGTGTTTCTTTCTATCCCCCACCCAGCCTAGACCGAAGAGCACGGCCAACACTCAGGAAGGTGGCTGGGTTGGATGGGTAGGGATGCTGGGGAGGGTGATGAGTGGTACAGAGTGATAGAGAGGGAGTCGCCCAAGAAGGCTCTGTGTTTGCCCATGCAGGACAGGCGTCTGGGCGAGTGGAGGGAACGTGGGCCAGTTTTCAGGGGGCGGGGGCTGGAAAGCTGGGTGGCTGGAAAGAAGTGCCTGCAGCCCCTCCCCTCCTCGTCCAGCCCAGGGAGGGCCGGGGTGAAAGGTTAGCCAGTGGGAGCACACATTTCTCACGTGGTGGGGGGATTTTTCTGGTTCCACCAGGGCTCCTGTGAAGTTTTGGCAGTGTGGGGCAGTCCCCTCTCTCTTGAGGCCTCAGAGTTTTGAACCACTGCCTGGAAGCTCCTCCCTGCTTGCTCACCCCCCAACCCTGGGGACCTAGCCCCTGTTCCCCCCTGAGACCCAGACAGCCCCTCCCGGCACAGAGGGGAGCAGCCCCAAGCCCCAAGCATTCCTTTTGAGTTGTAGCGTCTGGGGCCAGCTGGCACCCTGTGGTTTTGGCTTGGCCTTGACCCCTCGCTACAAATCTTTAAACCCACTTCTTCCCCGCCATGGGAAACTCAGGGGGCGGTTATGATCTCACCTAGAGCATCAAATGGTCAGGAGTTGGCTCTGTGAGAGGCAGGCAGGAGGGAAGAGCCTGGGCCCCTCCCTAGGACAGGCCAGGGCCAGGGGTGGGGGACCGGTTTAATCTCAGCAGGAACTGCCCTGCCCACCGGCTTCCCCTCCCGTAAGCCTGAGTCTGAGGAGCCAGGAGGGAAGCCCAGAGGTAAACATGGGCTGAGTGTCCTGCTACGCGGGCTTCCCTCTTCCCCTTACCCCTGACGCTGCCTGTGAGGAGGCGAACCACAGGCCCAGGACCTCTGTGATGGGCCCACTGGGTGTCTGAGGGCCGCCTGGTTCCTGACTCATCCCCAGGGTTCCCCCAACACCGTGGTTTTCCTGTGAGCAGCAGATTCACTCTGGGCTGACATGGAGAGGCAGCTGAGGGGAGGGAAGAGGCCTGCAGTCTGGGTCTTAGACTTTGTCCTGGTTCCTCTGTGTGACTTTTCAGAAGTTCCTTCTCCTCTCTGGGCTATCCTTCCCTGCTCTGCTAATGACTTATTCTTTACTTGGCTCTCAGGAAGTTCTGTAACACCAGACACTTGTAAAGTAGGGTACATGTGAGTGTGCGCATGCACACACACACACACACACACAACTCAGGGTCTGTACAGAGTGGAACTGGGTGACTCCTCTCAAACACACGGTAATGGATCCCACTTTCTAGCCTTGCCTACCTCTTACCTGAAGCACCCTTGTTTCTTTCTGCCTGTCCACAGATTAGGAATATAGACCAGCATGGCAGTGAGGAATTGGAGCCGAAGTTTTGGCCCTGCCCGTCCCTAGCTATGTGACCCTTGCTGACCCTCAGTTTCTGAATCTGTACATTGGGGATAATAGTGATTACTACTTCATAGGGTGACGTGAGGATAAAACAAAAAAACTGCACGTGAAGCGCTTAGCAATTCTCTGCCTGCACGTGGTAAATGCTCCCTCAGTGAGAGCTGCCACTGCCCTTATTTTCTACATCTGGCCCGTCTCTCAAGGCTGTACCAGGCTGCTTCTCAGGCCCCCGGAAACATTCCCCAGAGCCCCAGCCTTCCATACAGGCCCTCTGTGCCTCTCCAGCATTCGTGTGTGCGTGCCCCAAGACACCAGTCATTTCTGCCTGCGTGGTGTCCTTCCTGGGAGTTTCTGGGTTTCCCCAAGGTGACTCTAAGCTTCCTGAGGGGAAGTGGGTCTGAGCGTCAGTGGCAGATTTCCTTCGAAACCCTTCCTTTCCCTTCTCTTCTTCCCTCTTTGCTTGTCTACACGGAGCCCTTGCCTCTCTGCTGCTGTTTGGCGGCACATGGAGTGTCCCTGGGAGCCCTCCCAGTCAGGGACTGCCCCGTCCATCTCTGTGTCCCGACTGCAGGCCCAAAGCCTGGCCCACAGTGGGCACTCAGGAAATGGTGGTTGAACAAGTGAGTGATTCTCCTCAGGGTGGCCCAGTGGGACCCAGTTTGAGCCAGATCCTCGGTGACTCCTGGGCAAGGGTGGGGGTGGGATGCGGAGTCTCACGCCCCTGAATTGCCCTTCACGACTGCCCACCCTGGGCCTGGAACTGAGGTCCAGGAAGGTGGGAACAGGGTGGCTGGATTGCTTCAGCCTGGGCTTCAGCTTCCCTTGTGAGGCCTGGCCTTTCCCCTCCTGAGAGGGGAAGAGCCCAACTTCCTCCAGCCCCAGCCTGGTGGGGGCATCTCCGGCCTTTCGTGAACCCTGACTCAGCCAGAAAAGCCACCTTCAAGTCAGCAGTTATTAGTGGCAGGTGCTCCTGTCCTGTGAGGCGCAGGCTCAGGGCTGGGGGATGGGAAGATGCCCTCCCAGACCCCCACTCCCCCCAACATTATCCCTGGAGACCACCCAGTGGGGAGCTCTGGGAGGCCTGTCCGGTCTCCCTTCTGGCTTCTTTCCTGGCTTCTTTCTTTGCCTTTCTCTGGGCCCCACCTCGGACTTTCCCTGCTGTGTTGAGGGGTGACCCAGGATGGGAGTTGCTGAGGATTCCAGACCTGGGCTCATAGGACCTGTGCAGAAAAGTGGATGAAGTGCTGGAAACAGGGTGTTAGGAAGCCCAGGTTTGGTTACTGGCTCTGCTGTAAAGGGGCAGCGTGAGCTGGTCCAGGGGGCTGGTGCCCTAGGCCAGTTCTCTCGCTTCTCAGGCAGTAAATGCTCCAGAAGCCTGCCGGAGGTCCAGCTGGCCTTGGCCCAGGACAGTGGAGAAGGAACCATAGGCAACGTCATGGACTCTGGAATCGGGCTATCATTTGTGCTTCTGCTATTTACCTGCTGGGTGTGACCTTAGGCATACCCTAAGGGTCTTAACCCCTCTGCCCATCCATTTCAACATCTAAAATGCAGACAGTTATAGTATGTATCTCATAGGGTTGTTACAGAGTGATACGAATCAATGTATATGAAGCCTGTGTGATACATACCTGGCACACAGTGAGTGCTTTATATTAATAGGTGTCAGCTGTTTGGGGTAGTATTGCTATTATTAATGTGCTTCCACTCAGTCGCTTCAGTCGTGTCTGACTCTTTGTGACCCCAGGGACTGTAGCCCTCTAGGCTCCTCTTTCCATGGAGTTTTCCAGGCAAGAATACTGGAGTGAGTTGCCATGTCCTACTCTGGGGAATCTTCCCAACCCAGGAACTGAACCTGCGTCTCTTGCGTCTTCTGCCTAGGCAAGTGGATCCTTTATGACTGTGCCACCTGGTAAGCCCATAGGGAGCAGGATTTAAGTCTTTGGGGGCAGTCTTTGGTGAATGGCTTGAGTCTGGGAATCTGGAGACCTGGTTTCTGATCCCAGCTCATCCTTTACTTGCCATGTGATCTTGGGGAAGAAATAGCCCTTCTCTGGCTGCAAAACTCTTGTTATCGTACATCCGGCTGCACTTGGCTTTTGTAAGAGAAGCCCATGCGATATCACAGTGGGGAGTTGCAGGGTTTTATTCAGGGAAAGGACTTCTGGGTGCCCACCCTGTTCTCCTGCCCTGAAACAGTCACTGGAGGTGGGCAGGTCCCCACAGTGTCATAGAGACACTGCAGAAACAGAATGACTGGGTGCTCCCCCCATGACCGCATTCAACAAGGCTAGAAAGCAGATGAATACATTTATATACAACATAATAATGGGATTATCTAGATCAAATTACAGACTTTTTTTTTTAACTTTTCCCCATTTTCTGAATCTTCTGCAATAAACCCGCATTATTTTTATGCTCAAGAAAGAAAGAACACACTTACACGATAAAGCTATCAAAAAGCGTACTGTACATATTTAAACAGAAATGCATTATGTGAACTTGGGATCACATTGAGGGTTTTGTTGTTGTTAATAAATCATATTTATTTCAAAAGGGGGTGGGGTGTTGGTTTG
Organism: Okapia johnstoni; assembly: GCA_024291935.2. Taxonomy (NCBI): domain Eukaryota; kingdom Metazoa; phylum Chordata; class Mammalia; order Artiodactyla; family Giraffidae; genus Okapia; species Okapia johnstoni. The sequence goes on along the minus strand of CM044325.1, from coordinate 6,144,980 downwards.
AAATGAATGTCAGTTTGTCAAGCCTCAAAAGACTGAGGGAGTGTCTGTGGAAGAAGCCAAGAGTCAGACATGTATGGGAGCCCACTCCAGCCTGCATCGTGGTGGATACGCCCTGAGTGCTGCCTGGTGTTGAGAAAGCATTTCCACAGTCCTTCACTCCAGAGGGCTGACTTTCCTCACTTGTCAAATAGGGATGATAATAATAAACAATTCAGAGGGATGCTGTGAAGTTTACAGGGGCTTCACTTTTAAAGTTTAAGTTTAGAGGGAAGCCCTCTCCTTCTGAATTTGGAACCAAGTGAAAAGTGCAGCTGACAAAGATGGAGCTGCAAAGGAAGGCAGGAAAACGTGCCTTTAGATCTGGTGCCCAGAGGGCTGGCTAACTCTCTTCCCTGGAACTGGCAGAGTTACGCATCCGGTCACAGGCAGCTCTGAACAGGAGCCAGCCTCTCCCCAAGAGCTGGTAGTATGCAGGGGAGTAGCCCAGATGGAATACTCCCAGCAGGCAACCTGGTTCACTGAGAAGGGGAGACCCCCCACTGAGCGCATGGAGCTCATCTCCCAGACGAACCAATCAGACAAGCTGCTGCTCGGGGTCCTGGCATGAAGTGAAGAAGTGGGTGGAGCCAGGCCTCAGGTGTTCGGCCAGCACAGGTGTTCAGGGAAACAAGTGGAGAGAAGAATATGTGTTCCGCCTCATACCTACAGGATGCTTCTAATGATACCTCGTAGGCAAACATTGATTAATGTTCATTTGACGTTGCTGAAAATAATGTTAGCAATGAGTAATTCTACTACTGAGGCTGGAAAATCACTCTCCCACTCACTGTCTGAGGAGATGGAATATGAGAATGCTGTTGCAATGGGACACGATGAGACGTCCTTACATATAAAGGAAACAGAAACTGAGTGGGGGTGGATATGATGGCTTTGTCTGAGATCTCGCCGCAAGTGAGTGGGTAGCCAGGCCCTGGGTCACTGTTGGGCACGTAGGCAGAGAGGCCTCCGTGACCTGACCCCTGGCCTCTCTGAACTCACAGCCGCAGGAGGCCGTGTCAGAGGCTCTCCGATGCCCCTCTGATCCCTTCTCTCACGACTTTTGGTGAGGATTAAATGAGATCATGGTTCTGGGTGGGCCCAACACGGAGTGCCCCCTCCATTCAAGCCAGAGGATGATGAGGGTGATAGTGACGAATGAAGGCTGCCCCTGGCACCCCTTTGGGGAAATAACAGAGTCCTCCTTCCCCAAGGACAGAGGTCCCTCACCTGGAGCGAAGGAGGTTCCTGGGTCTCTTTGGAAATCTGGGGTCCGGAGGGCCTTAGGCCTCTGTGGGCTCAGTCTTCCACGAGACTGTCCTTGGAAATCTGGGGCCCGGAAGGCCTTAGGCCTCTGTGGGCTCAGTCTTCCATGAGACTGTCCGAGCCCAGCCTCCACCTGCGTGTGCTCTTGGCTGAGAGTGAGGGCAAGGATGGGGGCTTGTGACTAAATTCACAAGATCATATAATGCTGTTTTGTGAGCAGCATTATAGTTCCCTGAGTCAACCTATCTGCCCCATCTGACCCCTTAGACAACATTCAGCCTTTGCTTGCCACCTCAAGGCTTGGAGAGGTCACTGCCTTTCATCTCCGGATGGATCAGACTCTTAAAAAGTATCGTGTAGAATTTGAACAAACCTATCCCCTCTTCCATCTGTTGGTCCTGATCATGATCGTGGGGACCACTTGGGGACCATGTAGAGTATGAATACTCTCTGAGTGTGTGGGAAGTGGTAACCAAGCCTCCCTTATAGCACTCTCCCCCTCTGCCCTCAGGTCAGTGATTCTGATGTAGGAAAGAGACATTATTGTCAACTCTTTTGTTGTTGTTTATTTTCACTAATTTTTGTTGGAGTGTTGTTGATTTACAATGTTAATTTCTGATGTACAGCAAAGTGAATCAGTTGTATATATAATCAAATATCCATTCTTCTTAGATTATTTTCCCATATAGGTCATTACAGAGTATTGAGTAGAGTTCCCCGTGCTACACAGTAGGTTCTTATTAGTTATCTTTATATATAGTAGTGTGTGTATGTCAATCCCAACCCATTTCTGTCAATTTTTTATAAAAAAAACCCTTCATCTCTGTCTGAACTAATGGGCCCTTTAAAAAAAAACCACTTTCTAATTATTGAAGAAATAGTTTTGTGGAAACAGTTTGAGGGTGAATAACAAATGCAGAGGAGGAAATAACTGCTCAGAGATAAGTCCTGAGAAGGGTTTGGTGTTCACACATACGCATATGCACTCACACACACACACAAGATTGGAATCTCACATATGAACCACTTCCTGTGCTGTTGCTTTTAGGTTAACACTGTAGAAGGAGGATTTTTCCATGTTATTCAATATTCTTCCACAGCGTGTTTCCCAGCTCCATAGCATCACACCACATGGATCTGCCGTGACCCAGTTAAACAGTCCCCTGCTGTTGCACATTTAGGCACTTTTGAATTATTCATTCGTGCCCACATTGCCATAGTGATCACCTTGTTCATATGTCTGTTTTGTTCTCAACTTGAGTGATCTTCACAGACTGAATTTTTCAAAGTGGCTTTCCTGTCAGCTGATTTTTAAACTCAAGGTCTGAGGACCAGATTCTCAAGGAAAACCCTCTCTGTGATATGTACCAGAGTGCATATACCCCCACATTTAGCTCCAGGTCTCCTGAGGAGAGGCTTCCCTCGTAGCTCAGTCGGTAAAGAATCTGCCTGCAATGCAGGAGACCCAGGGTTCGATCCCTGGGTCGGGAAGATCCCCTGGAGAAGGAAATGGCAACCCACTCCAGTATTCCTGCCTGGAGAATCCCATGGACAGAGGAGCCTGGCGGGCTTCAATCCACGGGGTCGCAGGAGTCGGCCACGACTTAGTGACTAAACCACCACCTCCTGAGGGGAGAGGCCCCGCCTGCCCCTTGGTGCTGAGCAGGCTCACAGAGGGGAGCAGGCAAGCTCTTGGGGCATGTATGTAAGGCAGTCAGTCAGAGACAAAGAGAAAGACAGATATGAGGGAGCTTTTCCTCTTCAACTGTAGTCTGACTTTTGACCCTCCTGTCAGGGAGCCTGGCGTGTCATTAACTAATTATGGGATCTTTACTATTTAATGACCTCTCTCCATGGTGACTCCTTCCCAACAGCCTGCTGGGAGCCAGGGAATGGGAGATGAGTCTGTGGGAGGAAGTTTCTCTGGAATAGGAGGCAGGTCACGGGGTGTTGCAACGGTTCTCAAACCCTGACATACATCAGAGTCTCTTGGAGGGTTTGTTAAAACGCAGATCGTACAGTTTCTGGTTCCGTCGGTCTGGGGTGCAGCCTAGGAATGTGTGTCGCTAACATGTTCCCGGGACGTGCCGCTGCTCTTGGTGTGGGATCACAGTCTGAGAACAATGAAGTAGTGGGTTAGGGCAGAGAAGGCTCTGCAGTGAATTTCAGCTCCTGGGGTTGCTGCCGGTAGGAACCTTGGCTTCTTTAACAAAGGCTGGTGTGAGATCTGAACTCAGCTTTCCCCTGCCCCCAGCTCATCACCCTTCTCCAGGATGCACTATTATATAACCGTGTGCAAGAGGAGAAAATAATCACCACCATTCCCACTTTATGGAAAGGAAAACTGAGGCTCTGACAGGTGACCTGATAGGTCCAAGGAGAGCCACCAGGAGCTCTAACATAGGACTCCTGATTTTGTCACCTTTCCATGCTCCTCCTGAATAACCACCCCCCTCAAATGCTCATGCTGTTTCTGGGCTTCCCCCGCACAGGGGTCGTGCAGGAGCAGAGATGCAGTCCCTGAGCCCTGTGCCTGCCCTGGGGGACTGACTCCACGTGAGGGGACGGGAAGCCAGGTTCCCCCTCATCATCTCTGAGCCAGCGTCTTGCTCCAGTTTTTACCCCCACTGACCATCCAGTAATGTGATCTCCTGCCAAGATCTTGGGTCCTCCAGACAGTTTACGTTCCCAGTTATGGTTCTGGGCTGCTTTGCTGGCAGGCTGGAAACTTTTCTCTGGTTGAGCCCAGGCGCTGTCTGGCAGGCACAGCAGAGGAAAAGGAGAGAGCCCCAACTGTTGTGTGCCAGGTCTGGCCCTGGGCACTTTGCAGCTGTGATGTCAGGTTATCTTCCCACCAGCCCCCTCTCCCCAGTAGAGTTATCATCACACACACACACACACCCATTTACAGATGAAGAAACTGAAGCTCCCATGGCTGGAACGACTTGTCCAAGGTCACAGCTGGAGGCGGCAGAGCTGGGCTTTCATTTCCAAACCCCAAGGCTGGGCCCCCTGGTCTGCAGCGGTAGCAGGTCCTGGAAGGAGCTGGGATGTGGGGGACACAGCCTGTGCCCCACCCACCACCCGTGCAAAGAAGGTCAGCCCAAGCGACAGGGCTCCCTGGAGACTCGGGGTCTTGCAGTGAGAAGACTCTGGCCCAGCCAGCAGGAGCCGCAGTTCAAATCATGCTCAGTTGCCACCTGGTTGTATGACCGTGGCAAGTCACCCTCTGCCTTGGGGCACCCAAGTCTTCATTTCTCATAATGATACCTTATGCTTTATAGCGTTTAGCAGTGGATGTTTTCTCATGTGCTTACTCCTGCAAGCCTCCCAGCCCCTTATGAAATGGTCAGGGGGTGGTGATTACTGGGCCCATTTCACAGATCATGACAGAGACTGTAAGTGAGATGCCCAGGATCCTATGGCTAAGGAGGGGCTCAAGCCAGAACCCATGTTGTCTTTGCTTCCCATCTTGAGCCTGTCCAGCACCCTAACTGCCTCCTAAGTAAGAAGGGAGAACTCTGGTCTCCTTCTATTCTCAGCTCAGGATCGGGGATCCCAAGGCTCTTAGCTGGGCTGGTGGCTCTTGGGTGCCAGGGGCCCAGGACTTCAGAGATCCTCGCTCTGGGCTGGGAACCATGGATAAGGAAGATAGGGTGGTCCAGGCTGTCCCTGTTACCAGTTCCTCCCCAGGCCCAGGCATCTGAGGTCCTTGGAGGACAGGGCGTGGTCTGGCCAAGGTCCTCCCACTTCAACCCTTGGTCCCCCTGAGGACTGTACTTGCTCTCCAGGTACACAACCCAGAATTTTCCAGATCTCAGGACTCAGTTCCCCTGCCCTCTGGTTCTGTCTGAATGCCTTCAGCTCCTCCTCTCCTGATCTGGGTTTTCCTCATTCCCTCCAGACCCAACTCCAACCACCTTCTTCCCTGTGGCCAAGTCAGCTCAGCTGTCTCAGGTTCTGTCCTGCGGGTGAGCTGGCTCACCGGATTAGTTGATGTTCCAAAGTGGCATTGAGGGCAGCAACTGGCTACTATGGGCCCGAGCCCTCGGGGGTCTGTGTGGGCTGGGGACAGCTGAGCCACTGGTGGTCAGCCTCAGACCTGCTTCTATCCTACTTTGCCACCATGAACAAGTCACTTCTCCTCTCTGACCACCGGCTTCTCTCTAAAAATAAGAACGCTCTCTTCCTCACCAGTCACTGTGAGGCTGGTGTGAGATGCAATGGATAAAACACCGACCGCTGATGTCCAGTGGGTTTGAGGCTCGCGGGAAATGCTGGCCACTCCCCTTCCCTGCAATCAGCTTGGGTTTTATTCCTCCTCCACCACCCAGCCCAGGGGCTGGGTGTCTGGTTGGGCCTTGGTGTCAGGCCTGAACTCCATCTGCTCAGGCTGGGGGGTGTTCTAGGCAGATAACGGGATGATTGGGCAGACAGACAGAATCAGCTCCCAACAGGCTCTGCCAGCCCCATATTGTGACCCTGGGCACGGTACCTCCTGAGCCTCAGTTTCCAGGTCTGTGGAAGGGGCACACGCCTATGACCTGTGTTCCTAGGGTCACACAGGGCCTCCTGGGAGAGCTGGAGGAGTAGGGGTGGGAATTCAGGTGGCCTGAAGCACTGTGTTCTCCCTCCCAGGAGCCTGGAGTCTGGCCAGTCACAGGTCATTTCCATGTCCACTTTCCTCCTGCGACACAAACAGTCCCTGTTCCCTCTGGCTCCCATGAGGCTCACCAGGCTGCTGTGTTCCTGGCTCTAGGCCTGGTGTGCAGGGTCGCCAGCCCTCTGGACTCCTTTCTTCCCGTGCAGCCCGGGGAGCCGGCCCAGGCCCGAAGCCCCATCTGACAGAAGGAAGGTCCCTGTGCTGAGAACTCTCGGAACCCCATGCCTGGTCCCTGGGGCTCATGGGGGGCACAGACCCTAGCAGCAAGCCCCTTTCCTTTCCACTTCTGTCTGTTTGTCTGTCCATATACCCTCCTCCTCCCAACTCCATGTGGCCCGGAACCTTCTCACGGTGATAATAATCGCCATACTTCCCTTGATTGTGCGAGAGCGTTTTTATTCTCCAAGCCTGTCTCCTCCCTGTAAGGTAGGAGTGAGATGCAGTTGTCCAAGACGGGGTAGGGGACTTTTCAAAGCCCGCTCTGGGGGCCTCATGGCCTGTCTACCCAGCCCCATTCCCCAGCCCTCAGTGGACATTCGTATCTTGGATGCATTTTGCCGTGGGCGTGCCCCTGGAGTCAGGAGTGGGAAGTGGGTTGTGAGAAGGTGAGGGTGGCAGAGTCCTAGATCTCCAGGGTCGGGGTGGCAGGTTCCCTGCTTTAGAGGCTAGTAGAGGGACTATCCCCATGGCCGAAGCCGGGGGAGCTGAGGTTTATGGAAGAGGAATGAGGGTGTGGAGCTGGCTGGGCTTTCGTCTTTCCTCCCCAGGGCCTGAGTTGGGGAGATTCCAGGGGGTTGTTTGGGGCCTGGGTGCTCATTTTGGTGGCTTAGGTGCTGCTGCATGAGGTCAAGTCCTTCGTCCTGCTTCAGCTCCTTTAGGCCTGGGAGTGACTCCAGCACCAGCTGGTGATAAAGACCCAGGCTGCCCAGGAATCAGCATGTGTGTGTGTGTGTGCCTGGGTCTGTGTGTGTGTGTGTGTGTGTGTGTGTGTGTGTGTACCTGTGTCTCTGTGTGTGTGTTTCTGTGTGTGTGTGTTTCTGTGTGTTTGTCTGTGTGTCTGTGTGTGTGTGTTTCTGTGTGTTTGTCTGTGTCTCTGTGTGTGTGTGTGTGTACCTGTGTCTCTGTGTGTGTGTGTGTCTGTGTGTGTGCACCTGTGTCTGTGTGTGTGTGTCTGTGTGTGTGTTTCTGTGTGTCTCTGTTGTGTCTGTATGTGTGTGTGTGTGTGTGTGTGTGTGTAGGAAGAGGGGGTGTCTGTCCAGGCGCTGCTTGGCAATTCCTGAATCTGGGGGAGGCCGAGACTGAGAAGAATGGGCTGAGGAGGGAAGGGGCCATCGTTGAAGGCCGGTGGGAGAAGGGTGGTGCAGGCTGGTCCATCCAGGAGGCCAAAGGGGGAGGCAGGGCTCTTGGCTACAGAGGCAGGGGAGGGGAGAGGGGTGGTCTGGGGGGCAGAGCTGCGCTGGCTCCCAGGGTGGCATCCTGCCTGGACCAGCAAGGCCTGCAGTCTTGGTCAGGGGTCGCCTCAGGGCCCCCTGGGGTCTTCCCGTGGAGACCAAAGGGCCTGAGGTCTGGAGCCTGGAACCCTGGCTGCCCTGGAGGCCCTCCCCACCGAAGGTCTGTCTGTCCTTCTCCGCCTATCATTCTCTCTCTCTCTTTCCTTATCCCTGCCTCTCTCCCTCTCCCACCTCTCTATACCTCCCCTACAACCAGTGCCCGCATCAGTCTCCTGTGTCTCTGAAGCCAGGGCATCTCTGCAGGGTCTAGCAGGGGCTGAGGGGCCACCCTGGCTGAGCCCAGAGTAGAGGAGCTGTCCTGGCCCTGCCTCTCTGCAGTCCCGGGGGGCCCTGGGGAGGGAGCCCCCGCAGGCTGCACTGGTCTCCCCTGGGGCCCGCTTTCCTGCCCCAAATGCCACATGTCTGGGCTGGTTACACGCCCACTGCCCTGCCTGGGAACTGGGGGCCCGGGTTCTGCCCATCGTGTGGAGGTGCAGCCTCGGAGGGCCTGGACCCCTGCAGTTGACGGTGGAAATGGGTCCCCTGGGCCGTTCCTCCCTGGAGCCCATGGCCGCCATGGGGAGGACTGTCTGTGCTGGGGTCTGGGGCCCGTGTCTGAGGTGAGTGCCCAGGACACTCTGGGTGTTCAGAGACCTCTGGGATGTGAGAAGAGAGACTTGAGATCTGGTCTCAGAAATAGGAAGAGGGGAAGGCTGGAGGAAGCCCCCGACAGACAGATGGACAGATACAGATGGGAAGAGACAGGTGAGGAGGAAGGGCTGCAGGACAGAGTAGGGAGGCCCCAGAGGCCCCCCCCTCCCGGCCCCTCCTCCCCTGGCTGAGCGGGGTGGAAGACCCCCGCTCCATCCCACCTTCCTACTCCAAATTCTTAGAGTCACAGACCTGCCCTTACCCTCTTTCCTCTTCCCCATCTTTTCTGCATTTCCCCCCAGGACTCAGGAGAGAGCACCCCTATACCTGTGTGTGCAGCTCTCTGCCATTACTGTGTCTCACTCACCTCCCTCTCTGTCTGTGTCTCTCTCTCTATCAGACGTCCCCAAGGCCAGGATAACTCTTAGACCGAGGAAGGTGCTGAGAACTACAGCTTGGGAAGTAGGAAGTATTAGTCCATTTTTCAGATGAGGAAACTGAGGCTCAGAAAAGTTAAGTGACACTGAGGCGTGGGCAGAGCCAGGGTTTGAACCCCTATCCACTCGATGCCCACCCCAACTACTCAGGCCGAGATGATCAGGGCTGCCGGATAGTGCCCCGTGTTCATCTGTGTAGGAGAATGTTCTGGAGAGGCTGCTTGGAGGAGGTGGCATCACAGTGGCCCCATCTCTTCCTGAGCCCAGGGTAGGGGGTGTGTGTGCTGTGACTGCTGCCATGTGAGGTCCCTGATTAGAGTTTCCCCTCCTCCCTAATCACCTTGCTGAGGGCCCACACCCAGCTCTCCAGTCTCCATCTCCGCAGCCTCGACTCAGAGGTTAACCCCTCTTTAAGCACCTGCCCCCAGCTGCCCAGGCCCCTGGATGGGTAGGGTATGCAAGCTGGGACCTGGTGCCTCGGCAGAATGTCTTCAGTTGGCTGGGTCCAGAGGCTGGGCTGTGAAACCCGATGAATGCAGGCCGGGCCTTGCGAGCTTACTTTAGTTTGTGTCATGAATCACTTCATTTCTGCAGGCAGTACGGTTATGCTCAGGGCCTCTGGTCAGGCTTCGGGTTCAACTCCCAGCCCTGTGGTCTGGGTAAACCATGGGCAAGTCCCTTTGCCACCCTGAGTCTCAGTTTCCTCAACTGTAAAATGGGGTTAAAAGCAGTGCTTGCCCCATAGGGTCGTTGCAAGGATGCACTGAGCCATGTGAAGGACTGAGCACAATCTCTGGCAGATAGTAACTGAAAGGGCGCTAGCTTTTGTGATTCTTGAATCCTGGGGGCTGTCTTCTAAAGAGCCCCACCGAGGGAGAGCTGGAGGCTGGGTGGAATCACCGGGCCAGTTTATGACGATGCTGGTGTCTAATTGCTCACTTTCCTACCTGTCCCCTCTCCAGACTGAGCACTCCCCGAGCGCAGGGTAGGTTTCTTCCATTCATTTCCTGGGTCCAGTCTGGGGCCGGCGTTGGGGGTTCAATGAACTGAATGGACTCAGGACGGAAACCTAGCAGAGATGGCCGCTTGGGGGCCCTCTGGGAGGGCAGCCACTCAGGCTTTCTGGCCTCTGAGCCGCTCTGTTTTCTTTTTGGCTATACTGGGTCTTCATTGCCGCATGTGGACTTTGTCTAGTTGTGGTGCTCAGGCTTCTCGTAGGGCTGGTTTCTCTTGCTGCAGAGCACAGGCTCTAAGGCAAGTGGGCTCAGGAGCTGTGTGCATGGACTTAGTTCCCCACAGCCTGGGGAATCTTCCTGGACCAGGGATCGACCAATGTTCCCTGCATTGTCAGGCGGATTCTTAAACTCTGGACCACAAGGAAGTCCCCATGAGCCATTCTGGAAGTCCCCTCTCATTCTGGGAGGAGGAGGTTTGCTGCCCTCTTTGAGGTCGCCTCTGAGGATTAGCCCTGGGTTTACTCACATCCTGGGGGTTCCACCCGGCCCTCTGCACCGACGGATGCCGCAGTTGCCTGGTGTAGGGTAAGAGTTCCACAATGCCTGTGTGCTTCTCAGACCTGCAGACACCTGGCCCGGCTCCTGGATACTTGGATTCTATGGGCTTTGATATTGGGCTTTTGTGACCCCACATGAGAAGTCTTGGCAGTGGGCAGCAGTGTCACAAAGCAGGTAGGACATTGGACTCCAGAGTTGGAGGGTCTGGGACACAGAGTTCAGCTGGGCCACTGTCCTCTGTGTGACTGGAGAAGGTGCCACTACCTTCCTGAGCCCCAGACACCCCACTTATAAAACAGAAGCCGTGCTCCACACATGGCAGTGGGTTGTGGGGTTAAAGGAGATGAGATCAGTGAAGCACAGCTCAAGTGGGGATGCTTTCATAAATGTTCATTTCATCAGCCATCCCTCTGCCTGGGATCTGTTTCAAGTTCTTGGGTGATAGTTACTTTCCAGGGGCAATTTGTCGGAATCTCTCTGCACCCCGCATCTCAAGGGACAATCTTTATGCATACCCTCCTCTTGCCATGTAAGGAGGGGACTCTGCCTAACACGACCTCTTCCCAGAGACTTCTACCTCTGTCATGCTTGCTTCCTAGGGTGTGGCAAGTTGATTCCACCATCTTCCTGAACAAGCTTTGATATCCCCATTTTATAGACAAGGACACTGAGGTTCAGGGTGGGTAGGCAGGTTGCCAAAGGTTACACGTTGCTGTGAAATGGGATTGGAATTTAAGTCTCTCTCAATTCAGAGTTCATACTGTGAATGGATTTATTATTCTGCCTCCACACCTGGGGCTGGGTAAGGGTCCTTTGAAGCTGGTTGACTCCCTGAGAACCCGCTTGGGAATCTGGGTCTTCTTGTTAGGGCCCCCAGACTCTGGGGCTCCTGGGCATCCTCTCACATAGTCCTAAAGATGGTTGGATGGCATCACCGACTCGATGGACATGAGTCTGAGCAAGTTCCGGGAGTTGGTGATGGACAGGGAAGCCTGGCATGCTGCAGTCCATGGGGTTGCAAAGAATTGGACACGACTGAGCGACTGGACTGAACTGATCCCTTTAACTTAGCATTTCCCAAGTGATGTTCCCGAATGGCTAGTTATCTCCTCAGCCCCTGGGAACAGAGCCCTGGGAGGGTCACCTCAGACCAGGCTCAGCCCTGTCTATCCACTTCAGTGTTCTGAACAAATATGTGTACTTCTTCACATGTATCATGACGTGAAACAGGTTGGGAAGTACTGATGGCTCTAACCAATCCCCCTCCTGCTCTGTACACATATACTCCCCAGAAGAGTGGGGGTTCATGGTCCTCTTTGTGTCTCAGTCTCTTCCTTGTAGAAATGAAGACCGAAGTAGGTAACGTCAAAGGCCTTCCTAGCACTGTGAATCTGAGTGTGTGAGGAGGGAGCAGGGTTTGCATGGGGCCCAAGCAGCCTGCAAAAAACATAGGAAAGGGGGTCACGGAGAGGGAGAGGTCAGAGGCTATGGTTCAGCCTCAGCTTGAGTCTTTGGCTGCATCGGGCCTGGTGGGGAGGTTGCAAGTTTCGAAGGGTCTGCTCTTCGCCAAGCTGCAGCCTCTGTCAGAGTGGCCCCTTCTTCATGCCGAAGGCCCTCTGGTCTCACTGCTTGGGCTTCAGAGAAAAACAAGGAAGGGCCACATCTGTTGGCCTCATCAGCCCTTGAAGGAACAGCATGGCCAGGATTGGTGGGGCTGATCTTTTCCTTCCTAACAGGAAGCCAGGAGTCAGGTTTTGGAGCTGGGGTGGGATGAGAGGTCAGGCAAGCAGTACGGAAGGGTGGGGTCGGCGGGCTTCACCATCGACCTCCTTCACTTTGGCAGCAGGTGAAGAGAAAGGAGCTCTGGTCTCAAGTCAGACCTGGAGTTCAGTCAGGGCTTAGCCACTGACTTGTGTGGCCCGAGGCAAGTCACTGAACCTGAGACTCAGTCTCTTTATCTGTTAAATAGGAATGATGATGTCTCAAGGGGTTGTTATAGATTAAATGAGGGATGGTGGGTATGGGCTAATACGAAGACATAGTGCTGTCCCTCTGCTACTGCAGTCTGGCCGGGTAAGGCAAGCAGAAGGCTTTGAGCTCTGGTTTGGGCTCTAGGAGATCAAACCAGTCAATCCTAAAGAAAATCAGTCCTGAATATTCATTGGAAGGACTGATACTGAAGCTTCAATACTTTGGCCACCTGATGTGAAGAACTGACTCCTTGGGAAAGACCCTGATGCTGGGAAAGATTGAAGGCAGAAGAAGAAGGGGACAACAGAGGATGAGATGGTTGGATGGCATCACTGACTCAATAGATATGAGTTTGAGCAAACTCCGGGAGTTGGTGATGGACAGGGAAGCCTGGTGTGCTGCAGTTCATGGAATTGCAAAGAGTTGGACACGACTGAGCAACTGAACTGAACTTGGGCTCTAAAATCCTGGGATTCCTGGGAAGGTCTTATCTGGACCTGTTTCTTCCACCCCATGGTGGCGGATATGGGGTTTGCTCACTTGCGCTGTGAGCAGCTGATAGTGTCCCCAAAGCTCTTTACACGCCTCATCTCAGTCCTCCAGCAACCCTATGAGATGGGAAGCCCTGCTAGTATCCTCGTGTTAGAACTGAGATGTTGGGCTCAGAGAAGTTGAGTAACTTCCTTGCTGGTGGTCACACAGTAGGAAGCAGAGCTGGGATTCACACCGAAGTCCTGAAGGAAGCTGAGATCCTAATCATGCTGTTGTTTAGTTGCTCAGTCATGTCCAACTCTTCATGACCCCACGGACTATAGCCCACCAGGCTCCTCTGTCCATGGAATTCCCAAGCCAGAATACTCGAGTGGGTTGCCATTTCCCCTGGAGAAGGAAATGGCAACCCACTCTGAGGGCCTCCTAATTTTCCAGTTGCCCAGGGTAATGGCTTTTCATTTTTCTGTTCTAACAGCAAGGGTAAAGGTAAGACCTGAGATTGAAAAGGAGGATATAGGGAGGCCAAAAAGCCAGCCCCCTCCAGGGAGTCAGCATGGGTTTCAGGAAACACATCACCTGTCACAGATGAAAACAAACACAGCCACCTGTGACCCGTCTCTCTTCTCGGGCAATCGGGACAAAGTCCAGAGAACTGCAGAGCCGGGTGGCCGAGAACCAACTTGCAGGTGGCGTTATCTGTTGACAGGCGGGCTTCCAGAGCTGAGCAGCCAGGCCAGGTTTGCTCTCTCCTCTTTCTGTCCAAGCTGCCTGGGCTCCCACAGGATCAGTTGTCCAACTCACCCAACTGGCTGGACACCCAGGTCTCAGGCAGGCCGCTGAGACACAGCCCAGAAGCTCAGAGACAGAGGCCCTGCCCCCATGGAGGGCAGAGGCCTCCTTCCTCAGGTGGCCCAGCCCCGCCCTGCTTCACCCTGCTCCCCTGGCCTGAGAGCAGGGTAGTCACTCTCTGGCACTCCCCTACACGTATCTAGAGGCTGGCTTGAGGCCCTGCAGAGGGCTTTGGACTGTTGGTCAGGAAATCAACAACTTCTGGATGATGATGATCATAATCGTAATTGGTGGCATTTATGAGACACTTACTAGGTGCCAGGCACGTTACAGATACTAAATCATGTAAGCCTCACCAGAGTCCATTATTAAGTCCATTTTACAGGTGGGAAAGTTGAGGCACGGGGCTGAAGTGATTGTCCAAGTCCATACAGTTGGTAAGATATGGCAGATTTGGCATCTTTGGGCAGGGAGAGTAGGAGGAGGGGGGCAGGGAGAGTGGAAGGAGGGGGCCAGGGGACCTGCATGGATTGAGCCCTACTACACGGAGCCTGAGTCCAGTTCACCTTCACACCTGTAAGTGGTGAGTGGGTTTTGTCTCTCCATTCACTGATAAGGAGTCAGCTCTGCAGATTGTGTGGCCCAGAGGTAGCAGATGTAGGGGTGAGAACCAAGGATGACTGTGTGACACAGAGTCAGTTCTCCTTAAATCTCTATGAGGAAGGCCTGGAGAGCTGGGGCAGGGCAGCAGGTGGAAAGAGAAAAGCTCTGGACTGGGCATCTCTAAGTCCTCCACGGTGAGCTCAGCCCTGAGTTTGCTATGGGATCTGTAGTCTCCTGCATTCTCCAGCCCCTCTGAGAAAAGCAATGATCTCAAAAGTCTTCTCCTGCACAGCGGATATTGCTGTGGGGTGAATCACCCCGGGAATGTGCCTCCAGGAAGCGGAGGACAGAGCAGAGGTAAAGGAAGCTTCACGTGAGATTCTCCCGGGCCAGGACCTGCTGCCCCAGGATTCCCAGGCCCAAGGCATCCCCACTCAGAGCAGAGGGACCAGGCCATGCTCGGTCTCGATGCATGAGAATCCCCTGGGAAGCTTAAAAAAAATAAAACCCTAGTGTCCAGGAGGAGAAGAGGCAGACAGGGGATGAGATGGTTGGATAGCATTGCTGACTTGATGGACTTGAGTTTGAGCAAGCTCCGGGAATTGATGATGGACAGGGAAGCCTGGCGTGCTGCAGTCCATGGGGTCGCAAAGAGTTGGACACAACTGAGTGACTGAACTGAACTGAGTGCCCAGGCTGCACCCCAGACCAATTAAATCAGGATTTCAGGGGTTTGGGGGTGGGGTTAGCAGGGCAGGCACCAGCAAGGTTTAGAGCTAATTCTAAGGTTCGGTCAAGATTGGGGGCCACTGCTTTAGCAATTGGGAGATGGGGGAAGTAAGACCCTGGCTTTCCAGGGTTAGTGACCCCCTAAAAGCAGATGAAAGTGTACGCCTGCCTGTCTTTGTGCATCTTTCTAGAGAGAGGGGGTTCATGGCTTCTGTCAGCCTTTTCTCACCCAGCAGAGATTAAAATTCAATCTCTGGGGAAGGGAAGTAACCCCCTCCCCACAAGCCAATGATGTTATTTTTAAGCACCAGAGACTTGCCTTTTCATACTGTTCATTCCAGTAGTCACATATTGATGTGAGAGTTGGACCAAAAAGAAGGCTGAGTGCTGCAGAATTGATGTTTTTGAACTGTGGTGCTGGAGAAGACTCTTGAGAGTTCCTTGGGCAGCAAGGAGATCAAACCAGTCAATTCTAAAGAAAATCAACCCTGAATATTCATTGGAAGGACTGATACTGAGGCTCCAATACTTTAGGCACCTGATGTGCTCAGTTGCTCAGTCGTGTCCATCTCTTTGCGACCCCAAGATCTTTGTAGCTCACCAGGCTCCTGTGTCCAGGGCGATTCTCCAGGCAAGAATACTGGAGTGGGTTGCCACCCCCTCCTCCAGGGGATCTTCCCAACCCAGAAAAGGAACCCAGGTCTCCTGCACTGCAGGCAGATTCTTTACCGTCTGAGCCACCAGGGAAGCCCTAGCCGTTGATGCAAAGAGACAACTCACTGGAAAAGACCCTGATGCTGGGGAAGACTGAGGGCAGGAGGAGAAGGGGGCGACAGAGAATGAGATGGTTGGATGGCATCATCGATTGGATGGAAATGAGTTTGAGCAAGCTCTGGGAGTTGGTGATGGACAGGGAGGCCTGGCGTGCTGCAGTCCATGGGGTCGCAAAGAGTCGGACACAACTGAGTGATGGAACAACAGCAAGAGACCCGCAGTTGCAGGATCAAAGTTGGTTTGCCTTATCTCCTCTAAGGAACTGTTCCTGACGTCCCCAGACCATCCTTTCCTTTCCTTCTTCCTGAAGATACACATGGAAGACTTACGGTGTTCCAGGCACTGTCCTGGACTCTGGGTTACCGGGTAAATGAAACGGATGCAGCCCCTCCCCGGAAGGAACCATATTCTATTAGAAGCATAGAACTAACAGAACCATATTCTATTCTAATGGGGCCTCCAGTCACGGTAGTGGAGCAGTAAGGTGACTGCAGTGAGCAGAGCCATGTGACAGGCCCAGGTGGCCAAGCTGCACCAGGGGACTCCCCGACCCCACACCCAAGAGTCCGATGACCTGACTGGGGCAGGGACCAGGGGCTGCATATTAGCATATTTTTATTCCCACCCACACCTGGAGTTGTGGCCAGCCACCCAGCCATGTAGATCAGATGTTCAGGGAAGGCCTCTGGGGGGAATACCTCGGCCTGCCTAGGCCTCCCAGGAGGGAGCCAGCCTGGGTCTTTGTGGGCAGAGTCCTCCTGGCAGAGGAACTGCGAGGGCAAAGGCGTTCAGGTGGGCAGGGGCCTGGCGTACAGAACAACAGGAAGGAGCGGCCTTAGGAAGGAACGTGTGAAGGGGAGGACGGAGGTGGGACGGGGCCAAGCGGGCGGGGATAAGAGTCTGGGTTTTAAAGCGAACGCCTCGGCTCCGTCACCATTGGAGGATTGCAGGCCAGGGAGTGACAAGATCTAGTTTGGATTTTCCCAGAGCCCTCCCTGCAGTGGGGATGACGGCCTGACAAGGGCAGGAGGGGATCCCATGAGCAGCCAGGGAGCTGCAGTGGTCCAGGTCGGAGGTGGGCGGGGAGCTGGGAGGGTCAAGTGTTGGAGGAGACCCATTCCAGCTGTGGGATGAAGGAATGAGCAGGAGACCCGAGCGGGGCTCTCGGGGGTCGTGTCTGAGCCAGCTGGCGGGTCGAAGGGCCGTTCATCTCCCCATCTCTGAATCCTGCAGCACTTTACAGGAGCCGCAGCCCCAAGGGACCCTCAAGAGCCTTTGGCTTGGTGTTTCCTAAGATGTATTCCATGCAATGTTAGGCTGCTGAGTGATAGATGGTTTTCGGTCAGCGGTGTTTACTGCCCGGTGTCTTGGAGACGCTAATAGCCTAATGTGACCCTCGGGAAGAACTGACCGCTCTGTAGACTTGGTGACAGGGGAGTCTCTAGTTCCGAACGGCGTGTCTTCTAGGACTTGTATTCCAAAGAACTACCCTGGAAAGTGCCTCTGCTCTGGTCCCAGCCTGTCCCTTGACAGTTGACGAGGCAGGTCCGGGGTAGGGGTGGGAAGGACAGTCACCTGTGCTGGGTCTCAAACAGAGCGTCCCTTCAGAGCAGGCACTGGGCTTGAACCTCCAGACTTGGGGCCTGGAGGGGCCACAGCACCCGCCTCAACACTTGGTTTCCGCAGGGCTGTTCAGGGACATCCGGGTTCCAGGGTCAGGCCAGGGGGGCTCCTCCTTCATCAGGTGAAGGATGAACCAACCTCCCACCCTACTGGGGTGAACTCACAGGGGCCCGGCACAGACGAGGGGTTCTCTTAAAGAAGGGGTTCTTCCCCATGGGCTTCCCCCCAACCCTCGCCAGGGAAGGAGAGGAAGCCGTGACTGTGGGTCTTGGCCTGCAGAGCTGGCTGCAGAGCTGGCTCTGAGTGCCGCCCCTCCACATCCCCACCCCACCCCTTGGGACAAGACAGAAGAAGTCTGAAAAGGGAGTCTCAGCTGACTTGGGGGCAATGGATCTCAGGCCCCCTTCGGGCCAGAGTGAGTTTCCTGGAGGAGGTGGATGTCTGAAGTGAGTATTGAAGGATGAGCCGGAGTTAGTAAAAATACCAGTGGTATAATAATTTCATTGTACAAACTGATTTGGCATAGAATTTATCTATTTGGTCAATTTAAATTGAAGTTGCTTACAAATGGTCTGTTTACCTGCTCTAGAGTATTCCATGAAATCAGCAGCTCCTTCCGTGTGGAAGTTCCTTCTCCTCCCCTTCACCTCTCTGTCCATCTCTCTATCCATCCGCCCGCTGCCTCTCCACTCACGCCTCCCTCCATCCACTCATCTGTCCATCACCTACCTATGCCTTCATCCATGTACTCATCCCTCCCTGAATCCATCTAGTCTCTCATTCAACAAGTTTTGGATGAGCCCACATTAAACTCAGAGAATACATCACCTTTCCCCTCAAGATATCACAGTCCATAGGGGAGATGGACAAGTAAGTAGAAAATTACTGTACAGCTTCATGAGTTATAATAGTAACCTCCATTTATTGAAAGCGTCCTTCGTGCCAGGCATTTTACTCACATTATCTAGTTTAAGCTCTAGGCAAATCTGCCAAACGGGTTATAGTTTTCTTCTCACAGATGAGCAAGGTGAGGTTCAGAGAGGTTAAGTCACTTGTCCGAGGCCACACAGCCAGGAGGTGATAGAACAACGTTCAAACCCAGGCGGTCTGATGCCAGAGCCTGCTATGGGAACCGCTCTAGTACCCCGTGCTGCTGGAAGGAAGCAGAGGGGGAGGCCTCCTAACCAGCCTGTGTGTTAGTGGGGAGTGGGTGGCAGTGACGGTGGTGACAAGGATGGCCAGAGTGGGTTTCCTGGAGGAGGTGGATGTCTGAAGTGAGTATTGAAGGATGAGCCAGAGTTAGTAAAAATACCAGTGGTATAATAATTTCATTGTACAAACTGATTTGGCATAGAATTTATCTATTTGGTCAATTTAAACTGAAGTTGCTTACAAATGGTCTGTTTACCTGCTCTAGAGTATTCCATGAAATCAGCAGCTCCTTCCTGCTGCTCACAGAGCTCTCAGTGACTGTTCCAGAATTTTCCAAAAGAGATGGGCTTGCATCTCCTTCCCTTGTTTAGTGACTGTCAAGACGTCCTCGCAGGAATGCATGGGCAGACCGTCTTGTGTTTACAGAAAGCGTATACAGGAAAGCCTGACATCGGGAGATTCCCTCTTTGTTTAATTTCACGTGCAGGTGAAACGCTCACCCTTTGCTTCTCGAGCAAGTGCTGATGAAGACGCTTCCCCAGCTCCGGCTCATCCAGCCCTTACTGTGCCAGGCGCTGACCTCATTTTTCTTTATAACATGGGCTTCCATTGGGCAACGAGGCCCCGGAAGTCCCTTCTCTGGCCGTGCATTGGCAGAAAGAGGATTTGAACCCTTATCTAGTGATCCTGCATCTTCTCCTTCCTAATTATTCAATTTCTGCCACCCAGCTTGCTCTCCTCCAAGATCCCAAGCTCTCAGCAGTCCTGATCCTTGCCATCTCTTCTAGACACTTGTGTGTGTACCATCTGCTCCCCTGCACCAGGAGCCTGCAGACTTCTTCCATAAAAGGCCAGGCAGGGATGTTTCAGGCTTTGCAGGCCAGTGGCCTCTGTCACAACCAGTCCACTTTGCCATTGCTTGTGATAGCTACCATGGGCAAATACATAAAAGGGTGGGCATGGCTGGGTGCCAGGACAGCTTTATTTATTTGAATTTCGTGTGTCACAAGATATTCTTTTTATTTTTTCCCACCTACTTAACATGGTTCCCGGTTAGGGAAGGTATGATTTGGGGCTTCCCTTGTGGCTCAGCTGCTAAAGAATCCCCCTGCAATGTGGGAGACCTGGGTTTGATCCCTGGGTTGGGAAGATCCTCTGGAGAAGGGAAAGGCTACCTACTCCAGTATTCTGGCTTGGAGAATTCCAGGGGTCACAAAGAGTCAGACACGACTGAGACACTTTTCTAACTACTTAAAAATATAAAATCTGTTCTTAGCTTGTGAGCCGTACAGCATCTAGAGGGTGGGTTGGACTTGATCTACAGGCCCTAACTGGCCAATCCCTGCCTTACGCCAACCCTTATTCTCACATGAAGAGACTGAGGTTCAGGCCACTAGAGTGTGACCCCAGACCCTCGGATCCCGACTTTGGGGTCTCCTCAGGGCTTGGTAGTCTTTGTGACCTCACTGAAGTTGCTGTCACCCTGCATCAGGGGCGACCTGGGCATGTCCCTAGCCTGAGCTGACTTCCTGCCCTTTGTGGGACCACCCATCTTCTGCCCCAGTATGGACGACGTGTTCATCTCCTGCTGCCTGTTTCTGTAAGGGGCAGTGTCAGCACTAGCGTGGCAGAAACACTCTGTATCCTGGATCTCAGCCGACAGGTCCAGGAATCACACATCACCCCAGACTCTAATTCTCAGCCCCTTGTCGTCCCTCAGATGAGTCTCAGGTGGTCTCTGGGCTTTCCCTGGTTGGCCAACCTACCTGTCAATCACGGGGCTGCCTGTCTCAGCAACTGAATCCACCCAGCTGCCACCTGGAGAGGAGGAGGTGGCCTCAGGGGCCAGGAGGCCTGGGTTCTGTCCTTGCTGGTCCATGTACCCATGACCTTGGGCAAGCTCTTTCACCCTTCTGAGCTCCAGTTTGCTCATAGGATGCTGAAGGGCTTCCTTTTCTGAACTCCTAGTATAATTTGAGTGCGTGAAGAGAGATCACCGAGGTTGCCTGTAGTATCAGGGAATCCCAGCTGAGCAGCCTCTGCCTCCTTCTTGCCTGCAAACCAGAGCTTCTTTGGACAGTCGCCCTACTTAATGGAACCCCAGCCATTCCCAGAGACCCCTTTCTGCAGTCAGGGCCACTCCTGGAAGGCAGCACTTCACAGTCCTTGGGTCTGGAGCTATCATGTGTGCTAAGTCGCTTCAGTTGTGTCCGACTCTGCAACCCCATGGACCGTAGCCCACCAGGCTCCTCTGTCCATGGGATTCTCCAGGCAAGAATACTGGAGTGGGTTGCCATGCCCTCCTCCAGGGGATCTTCCCGACTCAGGATCGAACCTGCATCTCTTACATGTCCGGCATTGGCAGGCGGGTTCTTTACCACTAGTGTTAGTTGCTCAGTCATGTCCGACCCCATGGACTGTAGCCCACCAGTTCTCTCTGTCCATGGGATTCTCTAGGCAAGAATACTGGAGTGGGTTGCCATTTCCTTCTCCAGAGGATCTTCCCGACCCAGGGATTGAAACTGGGTCTCCTGAATTGCAGGCAAACTCTTTACCATTTGAGCTACAAGGAAGACCAAAAGTGAAAGTGAAAGTCGCTCAGTCTGTCTGACTCTTTGTGACCCCAGGGACTATACAGTCCATGGAATTCTCCAGGCCAGAATACTGGAGTGGGTAGCCTTTCCCTTCTCCAGGGAATCTTCCCAATCCAGGGATTAAACCCAGGTCTCCCGCATTACAGGCGGGTTCTTTACCAGCTGAGCCCCCAGGGAAGCCCAAGAATACTGGAGTGGGTAGCCTAACCCTTCTCCAGCGGATCTTCCCAACCAAGGAATCGAACCAGGGTCTCCTGCATTGCAGGCAGATTCTTTACCAACTGAGCTATCAGGGAAGCCCTTCTTTACCACTAGTACCACCTTATAAAAATCAATAAAAAGCAATACCATGCTCATCAGATAGAGTGGAATATGGTAGTTCTATGGCTCAAATACCATACCACTGCTTAAGAATCTATGTGACTCGGACGAGTTACTTCACTTCCTTCCCCCTGCCCCCGACCCCCGCCAGAGAGGAAGACCCTACACACCTCTGGGCAGGCTGTGAGGACTAAAGGGATGACACACACCGACAGCTGCCCGGAGTCGGTACTGTACGTGAGGGAGGCCAGGTGGTTGTCTTTGTTTAGTCGCTCAGTCATGTCTGACTATTTGGTGACCCTATGGACTGTCCATGGAATTTCCGGGGCAAGAATACTGGCGTAGATTGCCCTTTCCTTCTCCAAACAGATCTTCCCGACCCAGGGAACAAACCCGAGTCTCCTGCATTGGCAGTTGGTTTCTTTACTGCTGAGCTACTGGGGCAGCCCTGGCCAGGTGGTTACTCTTGTCTAAAAATCACCCCTTTCTGAACACCTGCAACCCTGCAAGGCTGCCCTGGAGACCCAGCCTGAACGGAGGTTGTGAAGCCGGAAAGGGTAGAAACTCCTTTCCCTGTGCAACAGCGCCGGCTGGCATTGATTGCCAAAGGACCGACCGTTTCCACACTTCTCCAGTTTCACAAGAATGCAGCCAGCATCCCCGCTCCCCGAAGTGGTGGGGTTCTTGTCGGGAAGGGATGACTTAGCCATAGGCAGCTTGAGGCTGAGCCTGGGGCAGCCCCTCTGCTTTCACGGGGAGGAGACTCAAGCAGGACCGTGGTCGGCAAGAAAAGCATGCCTCCTTCGGCGAGAGGCTCTTTCTTCTCTTGCTGTTTTGTTCTGTGCCAGTTTACCAAGTGCCCGTGGTTGTCAGGCGCTGCACTGGGAGGGGAGAGAGAAGACAATAGCTCTCCTTCATGAGGAACACCCCCAGCAGACCTTCCTGGGGCCAGGCCTGGGTTCAGGATCTCAGATCTCTGGATCTCTTGACACACGGGGAACCCTTGTTTTCTCCCTCTCTGGGCCTGGGGGAGGCCCCAGGTGGAGTTACCGAGGCTGGACTTCCTTGGCTCTGAGTCACTGCTGTTCCCACATTTCTCAGACCCAGGCCTTGGACCCTGGTAGCCTGGAGAAGTGTTCAGTCTAATCTCCCCCTGTAGCACTTGAATTCCCATAAGCTTTTATTCAGCTGTTGCTTGCATGCCGCTTGGGATAGGGCACTCACTACCACCCAGGTCATCTTTTCCTTCCTCGGATGGCTTTGTTTCATGTTGTGCCCAAATCTCCCCCTTAACTCCCCTACCCCGGTCCCTGGAGGTGTAGAAAATTGAAGCTGAGCTCCCATTTGGCAAAACTGATGGATTAGACCAGGGTGAGGGCGCCTCCGTGTGGACGGGGGCAGTCATAAGGCTCAGGATGGCCTTTCACCCTTGCAGGAGGAAGAAGTGATGAAGCGCATGCCTTGGGCCCTCTGTTCCCTCTGCTCCGTGGCCTGCTTCTCCCCACCCTCCACGGGTGGTGGGAACAGGGTCTGGTGCCTACTTCCCCACCCCCAGGCCAGCTCGGCCCCTGCAGCTGTCCCAGGCCAGCTGTCTCATTCCCAGCTGCCTTTGCTGGCTCCCTTGGCCCTGTGGGGCCTGAAGACTGGCTGTTAGTCATTCCTGGTTGTGTCTGACCTCAGGGAGCCTGAGGGTATCGTCCATAACTTTCCTGTAGGCCCGAGCCCTGGTGGAGTGGCTGAGCCAGACCCTAAGTGCCTCCCACACCCTCACCCCACTGCAGCGTGGCTTTGGGTCAGTCATCTAACCTCTTGGCCTCAGGGTCCCCTGTAATAGGACCTGACGTCGTTAGCACCTACCTCATGAGGTTGTGGCAAGAGTGTGGGGTGATTGAGAGTCAGTGGGTCTGGGGTGTCCGTCAGCATCGGTTCCCTCTCCTCCCCCTGGCCCAGGTCCTGTGCAGCACTGACCTCCCTGCCTTCTCTCTTCTCCCCAGGGAGCTCCAGGACTGACAGGATGGGGTCAGCCTGCATCAAAGTCACCAAGTACTTCCTCTTCCTCTTCAACTTGCTCTTCTTTGTAAGTATGACCCGTGCCACCGAACTGCCTAGGAAAGAGATTCTCTTCCTGGAGGCATCCCAGTCCAAGACCTTCCAGCCTGGGGCTGGCGGTGGGCTGGGGCCTTAGGCAGACTGTTGGAAATGAAAGCAGGTGGGGGTGGAAGGAGATTCCCAGCATTCCCAGCTGGCACAGAGGCAGAATACTGGGCCCTGCCCCAGCCATTCCCTCTCCCAGAGTTCCGCCAAGGCCGCGGGGGTGGCCCAGGCTTGAGGTGGACGTGAGGAGGGCGGCATCTTCCTTGTCCGGTCCCGACTCCCCATCCTCCTCCACCTGCTCTGAAGAATCTACCTGTGGCAGGTCTGGGTCTCAGCTGCCCCCACCACACCCCCACCCACACAGTGAGGGGCATCCCCCCAGCCCCAAGCTCCCAGAGGATGGGCAAGAGGAGGCGGGGCTCTGGGCCAGAGTGAGGACGCCGACGCCCCTCCCCAGACCCACCCTGCAGGCCTCTCCGGCCACGAGCCGCCCAGATGTTTGCTCCATGCACATCTGGAGCTGCTTTTCCCGGGGCCTTGATTTTCCTCTCTGGTCTGGCACAGGAGGACTCCTCCTGCCTCGGAGTTGCCAGGATGATGGAATGAGTGTGTGTATGTGTGTGTGTGTGTGCATGCGTGTGTGCACATGCTTATGGGTGAGTATGTATATGTGAGATTATGTGTGAGTGTTTGGGGGGGTATGTGAGCGTGTATATGTTTGTGTGAGCATATGTGGGTGTGTATGTGTGGGTGTGTGAGTGAGTGTATGAGTAGTGTGTGAGAGTGAGTGTGTGATGGCGGTCGGGGTGTGTGGAAAGTGGACTAGAGAGACCGTTAAAGGAGTGGTGCTGGGGGCTGTGGCCTCTCATGCTATTGGTTCACCTGATACTATTAAAAAAATCAAAATTTTTATAGGATGTTTATTATGACTCAAATTTATTTTTAAAAAGGTATATATACATGAATATTTTTGAGAGGAACAGAAAATATCTCTGAATGTTCATGTTGGGATTCCTGAGATTTTTGGTCTCATTATTTTTGCTTCTCTGCATTTTTCAAATTTTCTACAATGAATTCCTTGTGGGAAAAAAAGGTTTTTTACATTACAAGTTACACAGGAGTATAGAAAGTTTGGGAAATAAAGCATCATTCTAAACTCCCTCTCATAACTTTAACCCAACACATAGATGTTTACAGGTGCGTTCCTGGCACACATATGTACCCACACATGCACCCACACATGCATGCACACACTTGCATGGACATGGACAGCCCTGGTGCTGCCTGCCCTGCAGCGGGTCCACCCTGGCTCCAGCCCACCTTCTCCCCCCAAGGATGGTGCTGAGGCCGCACTGCCACTCTGGCCCTCCACGGATGACCGCAGGGCCTGGGAACGTGAGTTTCCCAGCTTGGCCGTCAGGGCCCTCCTGGTGGGGCCAGGCTTCTGGAAATCAGCTGCCCACACAGCCAGAACCATGCCTTCCCTGGCAGGCACTGTGCTCCCGGGCTGCGGCCCAGCTTTAAGGGCCAGCCAGCCAGGGTGGAGGGATGGAGTGTGGGAGCCGATGGTTCTGTCCCTGGGGCTCTCGGGGCCCGAGTGGGAAGTCTGGGCTACAGCCTAGGAGGTGGCAGGGCCTGGGGACACAGGGACACAGACATCCCCTCTCCCCCCACGCAGCAGGAGGGAGGGAGGTAGAGACTTCATGGAGGAAGGGAGAGGGGTTGAGGGTTTGGGGCCAAGGTGTCCCTTCCACTCCCAGGCTTCCCACGGAACCAGAGCCTAGACAAGCTTCCCTTGGGCCATGCTCTGAGGGTTGGTCTCGCTTCGTCTCCTCCCAGCGGCTCCAGGACACTGGCAGGAAGCAGGTGTTCCGTCCCGGGGTGCTGCGGCCCAGGAGGGCTCATCAGGATATGGAGGAGGGGCTGTAGTGGGAGAGAGGGGGAGCTTTTTATCTCAGGAGGGTGAGAAAGAAACGAAAGAATGAAAGGAGACTGTGCGTGTGTTTGTCCATTTACCCACCACTCATCCCTCACCCATCAAAGGTATACTTGACAGCCCTGTGTATTCAGACCTCATCCTGAGTGCCAGGTAGACATTCACTTGGTGGAAGAGCCGTGACTTCTGCACTTGCGCGGGGCTCGCGGTCCAAGGGGCGATGGGCTCCCATCAAATACTGGCTCAAGGGGACAGTAATACTGCAGTTGTGGGAGGTGCTGGGAATGAAGGACATGGTCCCTAAGAGAGCAGATAACAAGGCAACTGACCTTGTCGGGGCAGTCTGCAAGAGCGCCCTGCAGTCATGCGTGCGGCTGGGGCGCGCGGTCCTGCACCAGGACCGGAAGTCCAGCACCGGGGGAGTAGGTCCCAGCGAGCCTCTCTCAGCTGGGGGAGCAGCCCTTCCAGGAAGGATCCGGGTCTTTGTTTCCTGCACAGCGGGAAGCGGTTACGTGATTGAACTTGTGGTTTGGCAAAATACCTCGGGCTGCCGTGTGTTCTCACGTATGCACACGGGTCCACATGTACACCCTTGCCTACCCTCCCTCATGACCCCAAACTCCCCAGAAAATTACCCCGTCATCAGCTTTTCTCAGATCTAAAGAAACTTTGAGGCCGCGGGTGCCGTGGCCTTTCTGCAGGTAGGATGCTGGCTGTGAGGCACCTGGCTCCTGTCCGGAGGCTCTGGTGGGTCTGGGGAGGGGTGTTCATGTGGGGTGTGCCCCGTGGCCCCAGTCTGGATTCACAGAGAAACAGGGTGTCCTCGGACCCCTGACCTGTCCTCACT
Organism: Okapia johnstoni; assembly: GCA_024291935.2. Lineage (NCBI taxonomy): Eukaryota > Metazoa > Chordata > Mammalia > Artiodactyla > Giraffidae > Okapia > Okapia johnstoni. The sequence continues at coordinate 6,118,998 of CM044325.1, read as the reverse complement.
CCTGGCTGCCCGGTGGCCTGGTGTGGATCCAGCCACACCTGGTGGGCGGTCCCCAGACCTGCAGAGGAACTGAAAAGATCATGCCAGACGCTTCACTCCCTGGGCTCCCGGAGGCGAGCTGAGGAGCCCAGCTGGGCAGTCTGGGATTTTACTCTATTGAGGGTAAAATATTTGCCCAGAGGGCATTTTCTGCCCTGTCTTGCATTCTCTGTTGGAGAGGGCAGTTCTTCCTGCAGCCCTGCCCCATGAGCGCAGGTGAGCAGACGGGGGCTCCTTCACGTGGCTGTGAGGTGGACAGGGCAGACCACGGGCCAGCCGTGCTGAGGTGCTTGGCTGGGGTGGGGAGGGGTTCAGGAGTCTTTGGAAACCTGACTGCCAGGCCCTGTCAAGCCCACCTTCCTCCCAGCAAGCTGTGTGGTCTGAGGTGCCCCCCATTTACTGATGGACCCTCACCCCCCCACCCCACCCCCAGGGTCCCAGTAGTTTTCCTGTCTTCAGGGGCTGGCTTTCTGGGCCACGGCCCAGGACAGACCCCCAGAATCCCTCACCCTGGTTTGCCGCCACGTGACCAAACTATACAATCAGCCCTGATATTGAGCCCCTGATGGGTGAATTGGGTGACCTCGGGCAAGGTCAGGACCCCAGTTTCCCTGTCTGTAAAATGAGGAGAATAGCAGGGCCCATCTGACAGGGAGAGAGGAGGCAACAAGTGATGCTGGGGACAAATGTCAGGAGGTCATTGTTCTTGCCACTTCCTGGCCGCAGCTGCTGTTGTCTTTAAGGGTGAGGCAAGCAAGGAACTTGCTTTGGGGTCAGAAAGAGCCCACCACCATGGGGCCCTGCACCTTTCCAAAAGGCAAAAGCAGTTAACACCAAGCCTGTCTTTGTTTAAAAGATTGATATTTTGTTCATCATGAATTTTTTTCCCAATTAGGTTTTGTTTCTTAAAAATGATTGCTATAAACTCATTTATCTTGGTTACTGAGTGGTTTTGGTGTCCCCTGAGTTTTTACATGTGAAGCAAATGCCCCATTCACTTTACCCAGGGCCCCAGCTCTGGTTTTTAATAACTGTAGAGCAAGACTGACGAAGCCCCTGGGGCCAAGGGGCTCGTCCCAGGCTGAGGGCTTTATCAGTAGCTGCTGGCCTAGCCCCTGAGATTATGGGCTCTCCGCTGGAGCCCAGGGCTGGTGGTAAAGGGGCATGGTGACACGCTGGGACCCTGAAGGTGGGTTATCCCCAAGGTGGACTCAGGCCAGACCCTAGGGGAAAACCAGTCTTACAGGGTGATGCAGGCCTCTCCACCTCCATCCCCTTAAGGGAATCTGTGCTTTGGCCCAGACTGTGGGCCCTTCCTCACGCTTAGCTGGCTTGATGGGAGGGTGGATCTTGGTGGGGGTTCCACCTGGGGAGGTAGGCTCAGGTTGTGGGTCTGCCTGCTGGTGGAGGGAAGGGAGGCAGGAAATCCCCGGGTCTGGGCCTACACAACCACCCCCCACCATACACCCCATTCCTTTCCTTTTCCAATCTTGTATGTACACAGTCTGGTTCATGAACTCAGTCCCCTGCTGAGTCCTCCACACCTGGTACAGTAGGTGCCCAGGTCCACAGGCTGCATGCAACCAGTCCTGCCCTCAGGGAGCTCACAGTCCAGCCAGAGAGACATGCGGCAGAGTTAAAACCAGTGGGTTTAGCGGGTTTAAGAAGGGTCCAATGGTGGTTGTCCCACAGTTGAGGCCCCTTAGTTGGCTGGGGGTCAGGAATTGTCCCGTGACAATTGGTGGTCTCGGAGCTAAGAGATCTGAGGACAGGTTGGGCTTCGATGATCAAGTCCATGGAGGGTTCCAAGTGCCCCAGAGCCTGGCTTATCTGGGAAGCTCCCAGCCGCCAAGCTGGGGAAGGGCCAAGAGAGATGTAGGAGGGTCCCCCTGGCAGGAGGCAGCACCCCCAGAGCTGGCACCCTTGGTTTGACCGCACACAACGAGGAGGGACTTCCCACTCATGGCCTGCTCTCTGGATTGCTGGAGTTAGTTGCAGTTGGGGTTCGGGGCCTGAGGCCATCCTGACATCCTGGGCTGGGCAAAGACGGATGTGGCCCCCCCACCCTGGGGCAGCTGGGAGGGGACCCCATGAACTGCCCCTTTCTTCTTCCAGGTCCTGGGCGCGGTGATCCTGGGCTTCGGGATATGGATCCTGGTCGACAAGAACAGTTTCATCTCCATCTTACGTAAGGGCCCCTCTGCTCCGCCCTGGCCCAGCTGCCTCTGAACGAGGGGCGGGGCAGCAGGCGGGGCAGCAGGCGCGGCTGCTTCCACAAGTCCTGGACCCTCAAAGCCCGTCCCACCCTTTTTCAGCTGCCCTCGGGGCCCGCCTTGCCCAGGTCCCGCTGCTGACCACTCTGCCCCCGGCGCCTCTCCGCAGGGGTTTTCAGAAGGCATTTTCTCTCCCTCTCCAAACAAAGCTGCTGTTGTCTGGAGAATGCTGGGGGATGAGAGAGGCTTGTTCTCCATCCTGGCCCCTTCCCTTTGCCCTGACCTTGAGAAGGCCTCTTACCTCCTCCGTGCCTCCATTTGCCTGCTCAGAAACACATGGGCAGTAGTGCCTCCCCTTCCCAGTTCAGAAGAAAAGCCAGGAGTGGTAGGTCGTCACATGTGCACGAAGCACCTACTATGAGCCTGGCCCCGGCCAGGCGGGCCAGGCAAGTGCAGTGATGAGGAGGCGCCAGGCCAGCACCTACCGTTTGTGGTCACAGTGTGCCAGGCATGGAGCCAAGCGTTTGGCATAGATAAACTGCCTTAGCCTCACAGCAGCCTCGGGCAGCAGGAACTTCCTGCCTTTCAAATGAAGAAGGGGGGCTCAGGGAAGTAACGTCCCCAGCTGAAGTTCACTCAACCTCGGAGTGATGGGTGTGGGACTCGAACCCCCAGAGCTTTGGTCCAGATGGTAGGGGAAGCCCCTTGTCTCCCTCTTGAAGCTGGAGGGGAAGAAGCCCAAGGCCCCCCTGCCAGGACGATAGGAGGCCTTTCTGGTCATCTCACTGCCTCCTCCAGGAAGCCTGCCAGGCTTGCTGAGCTAGCCTCCAGTGGATGTCCTGGGGTGGGACGGAGGCAGAGAGTGGAGTCCAGTGATGCCACGCCCCTCAGATAGCGGGTCCTTGGCTCACTTCCCCTCCCAGCAGCTGCCCGAGGCAGCAGGCTTGGACTCAGGCCCATGACAGCTGCTTGATTTGAATGAAACGGAACCAGGCTAGGATGGGTGATGGAGGGGGCCCTGGGGGTTGGGCCTCCCCTCAGACGTGAAGGGAATGGAAGTAAGGGTGATTCCCCCCTCCACCATATCCGCTGCCATCTGGGGCTGTCAGTCCTGACTTCTGCTGGGGGCAGGGCGCCGACTGCTCCCCATCCTGGGGCTAAGGTTTGGGTTTCTTGCCGCAGCTGGGTGCCCACACTCCCCACGCCCTCCCCGCAAGGAGAATGGGAGACATTCTCCCTGGCCCCGCTCCCTTGGCCCAGGCTGCCCACTTCCTGGGCCGTGGTGTGCACCTAGCAGGCACTGCACCTCGGGGCAAAGTCTCAGGGCCCAGACCACCCACTGCATTTCTGCCCTCTGCACCCTACCCGTCCGGCGTTCCCGGGATCCTCCCTGTTCAGGGCTGAGAATCTCAAACCGGCCAGGCTCTGGAGGCCCCCTGGATGCACCTGAGTGATTTTACAGATACCAAGGCCTGACCCCACTCCCAAGGGATCTGACTCCAGGGGTGTGGGTGGAGCCCCAGAGCACTAGGTTTTTAAAAATCTTCCTAGGGGGTTCCCCGGGCAGCCAGAGTTCAGAAACACTAATTTGTTAGCCCAGTCACTATACCCTTGAGTAAACTGAGGCTCAGTGAAGGGGAGAAAAAGACTTGTTAAGAGCCTTGCAGCAAGTGAGAGTCAGAACCGGGAGCCCAGGGCCTCCTGTGTGCCCGGCCTGCGTGACACAGCTCTCCCCTTACCTCATCGAATCCTCACTGGGAGTCCCTGGGGCTGGGCATTACTAGCCCCATTTTACAACGGAGGAAATTGAGGGGAAAGGTAGTAACTTGTCCAAGGGCAGAGCTAGAGGGTGGGAAACAGGGATGGGAGCCAGGGGGCATGGCTCCAGAGCCCCCACCCCCCAGCCCCCTACCACGGGGCCCTGCGGCCTGCCCCACATTGACACCGTCAGGAGCAGAAGCCAGCACGGTGGTTCGGGACCCAGAGCGCTGAGCCCGATCCCAGGGTTCCAGTCCTGGCTCCGCTATCTACCACTTGTGCGATCCTGGGCCAGTTACTCCACCCTCTGTACCTCCTCATCTGCAATATGAAGATAATAACAGACCACGCCATAAAGTCCATCATGAGAAATTAGGCAAGTTAATGTCTGAACGAGTTTAGAACATAAATGATTGTTAAATCAGTCTATAATACCCTCTGGTCCTTAGAACACCTTTAAGAAGCCGGAATTACTGGTTTTATTTCGCAGAGGGAAAAAAACAACAGAAGCCCAGAAGATGGCCTGCCCACACCCCACAGGAGTCAAAGCCTATTAGCAGCAAAGTTGGGGTTAAGTAGCAACTGACTTTGCGTGGTCCTTCGTCACTTTGGGAGGTTTGGGCTACTTCCTGCCCACTTTGCTGGTACCTCTGAGACCCAACAAGACCGAGAGGATGCCCGTTTTGGTGCACAGGACCTGGGCTATACGTGTGCCCCCTTCCTAAGTCAGGTTGCTCAGATCAGGAGCAGCCTGAGACCCTGGAGGAGGACAGGGACTAGCGCTGACAAAATGTTCTGGGAAACAGAGACCCCGCACCTCGGCTGGCCTCCCAGAAGGCCCCAAGCGGTGGTGGTGGCGGGGTCTCAGCCCCCAGCCTTGCCCCTTGGGCCCCGTCTGCAGCCTCCTAGCTGCTCCGGGCCCTGACGGACGGATCAGGGTGTGGAGCCACCTTCGCTGGGCCGTGGCAGAAATTCAGCAGGCTGGTTTGGATAAAGGGCCTTCTTTGGGGCTGGCACACTGTGGATTCCCAGGCAGTGCCACTTGATGTGGGGGAAGGAGGACTCACTGGGAGGGCTTGCTGAAACCCAAACCCAGGAAGCTTAAGAAAAAGCAAAATTTGACTGCCTTCCTCTGCTCTTGTCGGTGGCTGAAAGCCCGGGCGGTGAGGGCCTGGAGTAAGAGGGAAGTCTCCTCACTCACCCCCGGGACCTCTGCCCGGCTTCTCGGGGGCTCCTTTAAGGAGCTGGGGGTGGTGGCCACCCTGCCCTGATGCCTGAGAGTGAGGTGGGCTGGCCAGGGCTTTTCCTCAGCTCCAGAGCCTTTTGTCTATGCCCAAGAAGTGGAGCTGGATCACCCCCTCCTACCCACCCATGCGCCAGCTTTGTGGTCATTCCTTAAGGGCCCTCACGCCCCCTCCGTGGCCGAGGTGGGAATCTCAGCCCCTCTGAGGGCCCCCCACCCCACCCCTGGAGTTGCGGTCAGTCAGCCCATTGGCAGCCCTGGCTGTGCCCAAGTCATCGGGAAAGCACAACGAACAGGCAGATGCCAGGTCGTCTCCTCCCAAGTCTGCCCGTGTGCGGTGGACCCAGGAATCTGCATCCTTGAGGGCGGTCCTCCTGATCCGCTGAGGCTCTCGGGGGTTGTTCTGTGGCCGTCTGGAAGCAACCCCCCCGCCCCCGCCACGCCCTGAGAGTGCTTCACCAGCTTCCCCTGGAGCGCCCAGAGCTGTCAGAGGAGAGCGCCCGCAGCCCCTGCCCACGGGAGGCGCGTCCTCCCCGGGCCTCCTGGCACGTCACAGCCTCAGGGGTTGGAGAGGACTCCCCGCACCCTGCGCCTGGGAGCTGGAGGAGGATGTGAGCGCTTCCCTGCGTGATCTGCTGGGATTCTTGGGAAATGATGGTCGAGATTTCCGACCTCCATCTGCCTGGGGGGGGCTCCATCATTGCCATTAGGCACCCCCCTCCCCCGGCATGTCCCCTGTCAGACTCTCTCCTTCACGCCGGTCCAGTCTCTTTCACCTTCTCTTCCGTCTTCCCGTGCCCCAAGCTTCCTCCCGCCTCAGGCATCTGCCGTGCTCACTTGACCTTAGCCAGCCTCAGTGTCTTCATGGCCTTTCACACCCCTCACCCCACGGCACGTCACCTTTGTGGGGTGGGGACCTCAGCAGGTTGACTGACCGCTGCATGTCTAGCAGTTGGCATGGTGCCTGGCATGCAGTGGTTCCTGGTAAATCTCTGTGAACCGAACAGATGAAGGAGCGACAGACACACCTGCGTTAGTATGCATGCCCCGTGCAGAAGTAGAAAGAGCCTGGTGTTGGGAGTCTGTTGTTCAGTTGCTCAGTCATCTCCGACTATTTGCGACCCCACGGACTGCAGCACAACAGGCTTCCCTCTCCTTCACTCTCTCCTGAAGGTTGCTCAAACTCATGTCCATTGGGTCAGTGATGCCATCCGACCATCTCATCCTCTGTCGCCCTCTTCTTTCGCCTTCAATCTTTCCCAGCATCAGAGTCTTTTCCAGTGAGTCTCTCTTTGCATCAGGTGGACAAAGCATTGGGTCTGCCTGTTTGCAAATCCCAGCTATGGCCCTTGCTGATGTGCCTTTCTGAGCCTCAGTTTCCTCATCTGTGAGATGGGCGTGCTGGTGCTGCCGGGCAGAGTTCTGGCAGACGTGTGAAGCCCTGAGGCATAATGAGTGGGCAAGAGGGGCCACGTTTGTTATTTATGGACATGGAGGAAGGTGGGCCTCAGTGTCCGTAGCCCCAGAAGAACCTGCCAGTCTCTTTTGCTAATTCAGCAGTGACTCATACAGCACTTGGCTGCGCCGGACACTGTCCCGGGGGTGGGGGTTCAGCAGGGAACGGTCCCAGCCCTCCTGCAGCTTACAGGCTCCTAGGAGTCGCAGACAATGAGCAAGAGGAGTCAGTAAAATTAGAGTCTTTTCAGTCCCGTAAGTGCTAAGGAGAAAAAGTAAAGTAGGGGTGGGGTGGGGCACACATCTAGGGGAGGCCACCTCCAAAGCGGGGGAGCAAGCAGGCACCTGGCTGGACGGCTGACCCCAGTGTTCCGACCCCACAGCAGGGATGTGGCTGCAGCCCTGCCCCGATTTTGCACTCAGCAAGGGCAAGACAGGCAGGCTGAATCCAATGTCCTTCTCCCCTGGCAGAGACCTCCTCCACCTCGTTCAAGGTGGCGGCCTACGTCTTCATCAGCGTGGGGTCCCTCACCATGCTCATGGGCTTCCTGGGCTGCCTGGGTGCCGTCAAAGAGGTCCGCTGCCTGCTGGGGATGGTGAGTACGGTCCCGCAGCACTGCCCACCCAGCGCCCCCACCTCATCCTGCCCAGGGGGCCCTGGCCCAGGCTGGGTGGGGACATCCGAGGTGAGGGGGACGTGGCAGGGACCCTGCTGACTCTGTGCCTGCTCTGCGTCCCCAGTACTTTGCCTTCCTCCTGCTGATCCTCATCGCCCAGGTGACCGCAGGGGTCTTCTTCTACTTCAACATGGGCCAGGTGAGCACCCCCCGAACCCGTCCCCACCCCTAACCTGGGCTGGACTAGCCACGTGGGTAGGGGGTGGCGGTGGGGTTGGCCTGGGGGTGGGGGATAGACAAGAGGCCTTGTGGTTGTCACAGAGAAACCCAAAGGTAGGGAATTTCCTGGCAGTTCGGTGGTTAGGACTCCATGCTTTCACGGCCAAGGGTGTGGGTTCAATCCCTGGTCGGGGGACTAGGATCCCCCAATCCATGCATCGCAGGAAAAAGGGAAAAAAAGAAACTCATAGGTGCCAGGTCAGCCTCCCGGGCCTCTGGTTCCCTGTGGTCACATGGCAGAATGCTAGAGTGGGGTGGAGACAATACAGGTGGGTGGAGTAGCTGCTGGGCCCAATATTGACTGGACCCCACCACTTGCTAGCTGTGTGGCCACTGGCAAGCTGCTTGCCTCTCTGTTCCTGTTTTACCATCTGAAAACGGGCATCATTAATAATTTAACTCTCAGGGTTGCTGCAATGATTCAGTGAGATTATCTTAGCAAAACACTTAGCATAATTCTCAGCATCTTGTCTGCAGATGAGGCCCCGGGAGGAGACGGTCCATGAAAACCCATGACATGAATTCCCATGTCAGAGGGAAGACCCTCAGTGTTAAGGAATAGAAAAGCAGACATACTGGGGCTTAAACGCTAAGGACGTATGTTGTTGATTTAACCAGAAGTCAGGTTTGGAAGTTCAAAAGGGCCTGGTTCTGGCTGTCTGTTCAGCATCCTCATCATGACATCTTTCCTCCATTGTGCCACTTTCTCATGGTCACAAGATGGCTGCCACAGCACCAAGCCTGACATCTGGGCTGCTCTGGCCAGAAGAAAGGGAGTGGGGCAGTGCCAGCCACGGCCATCCCTTTTATCTGAAAAGCAAGCCCCCGACCAGTCTCCTCCAGACTTAGTTTTAAAGGCACTCCTAGCTTCAAGGGAGGCTGAGAAAGTGAGTATTCAGCTTTCAGACTCTAAAGACAGAGACGCAAGAGAGAAGGGGGCTGTCTATTGGCCACTGGGTGTGCCAGTTGATTGTGACTGTCACAGTTACCATTATGGAGCACCTACTCTGTGCACTTGGTATTTTCTAGAAGCTTTATGCACATTATCTCATCTCATCCTCCCAGCAGTTCTGCTGTGTAAGTCTTACGTTGATGGGCTGGGAAGAAGATGCTCAGAGAGATGATTAACAATGATAGCATTAATAATAGTAACAATAGCCCCTTATCCCTAATCCCTACTGAGCACACCCCGGATACTGGGCTCAGTGTCAGCCACTTTCCATTCCTTCTTTTCCTGAGCCTCACCTCCTCATGCTCCAGGTGAGGGCTGAGGGCATACAGTGGCAGTAGCCAGGCCAGGTGAGAACCCAGGCTCCACGAGGCCAGTTGGAGTTCACCCTAGGCCCAGCTGAGGCTGGATCCTGCCTTTCCTCCAGGACTACAATTCTCATCTACCCACAGGGCTGGCAGAGCCAGTGGCCATGTGGACTCCTACATTTTACCACTTGAAGGTCAAGTTGCCACAGATCGTTCTTGGAAGGAAGTTGAGAAAACATTACAGCAACATCATCAAGTAATACTTCGTAGAATTTAGAACAAGCCTGGTACTAAATGCTTTGTATACACTGCATTTATTTGTTCCTCATAGCAAGCCTGTGAGGTCATGGGTATGAGTACCCTCATTTTGAGATGTAGAACCCAAGGCACAGAGAGGTTAAGTTACTAGACCAAAGGTCACACAGCTAGTAAGCGGCAGAGCCAGGGTTTGAACACAGGCAACCTGGCTTCCCGGTTCATGCTGGTGAAATTTTCATTGTAGTGGTTCCTACCTGAACCAGCTTTGCTTATTTATAATCTACCCAGCTTGTTTCCTAGGAGAACTGAAGCTAGCTTCCAATGTAGGCATAGAGCAGCTAAAATCAATATGAGAAAGATGAGAAGACACACTGAGAAAGAAGAAAAATGTTATTCCTGAGCTGGGGGACAAGATACTCATGGGAGCTTAGAGCTAACTTGAACACTGAGCTTCCTGACAGCGAAGGTGAAAGGGAAAATAGCAGTTTAGTAGATGAAAGGAAGTTGGCTTGTTACCAGACAGAAAGCCAGTGTTTAGGGCAGGGAAGCTACTCTCCCAGTGCAAGGGTGGCAGGATTAGGTCTTCATTTGCACCGTGTGGCACTTGGGGCTTCTCTGGGCCCCAGTGAGTGGTACATTACCAAGAGAATGGATGAGAACGGGGCCCCAGTGAGCAGGTCCAGTGACTCAGAAGCTAGTCATACGGAGTAGGGCAGTCTGCCTCTTCACCCATCTCACAGGAATAAAGACAGTGTCCATCTGTGAGCACCGATCACGTCCCGGGGGCTGAGCTAGTAGCTGGACACCCGTTTTAGTTTTACCAGCATTTTCAAGTTCAAGAAACTGAGGCCCAGGAAGGCAGTGACTTTTGGCCTTGGTCACATGCAGTTCAGGTGAGACAGGGCGGAGATTCCCATCCACTCTGACCCGTGGCCTGTGCCTCCCTCTACTTCCACACTGCCTCCCCTCTAGCTGGCATAATCTACTTGGCTGCCAACCAGGAGCCATGCCCCAGAGGCGACGCCCAGCCCCAGAGTGGGGCTGGTTTGGAGAGTCAGCTCTCCTGACTCTAGTCCAGCCTGTGTGTGTCATGGTATCCCACTGTCCCCTTCTCTGCCTTCCTCCAAGCCCCCAGACTCCACGCTTCATGCCCCCCAGCCCCTAGCTCCAGCCCACCTCCCCTTGGCCCACCTCCTTCTCTGGAAAGCAGGGGGAAATCTCCTGGCTTCACTGGGGAAGTTCTGGCGCCACGCGATCGCCCGAGTTGGAATGAATGATTTATTTTTTCTTTCCCAGCACATTGTAAATCCCAGTGGAAGACTAAACATGCCCTTGGTGGTGTTTATTCCTGCAGATGAGGCCCAGCTGGGGAGGTGGGACTTGGGTGAGCCTGAAGGAAAAAGGCTTTTTTGGAAGGCGATGGCCCCGTCTTCCCCCTCTCTCCAGGCCTCCTGGGCAGGTGGGAGGGACTGAGCCCCTGGGGTCTCCCTGAAGTGGTCTCCAGTGTCCTTCCTCCCAGCAGCCACTGTACCCAGGGCAGCAGCAGGGGAAACTGGGTGCGTCAGGCAAAGCACGGGCCTTCCAAGCCATGGGGTCTGCTTCTGTCAATGGAGAAGAATAGACCTGGTTGGCTTCCCCCCAGTCTCAGGGTTGCTGGGAGCCCAGACTTCAAGGCTTGTAGAAAACACAGATCTGTTGGCCCAGGGCCTGGACCCCAGAACCAAGCTGCCCATGTTGCAGCCCTGCTCTGAGACCCTCAGCAAGTTACTCAGCCTCTCTGTGCCTCAGTTTCATCCTTGGTCAAACAGCAGCAATCCCACAGGTCCCTCTCCCTTATCCATAATTCCAAAGTCCAAAAAACACTTCGGAAACCCAGTGTACCACTTGCAACTCCTTTGGTGGCAAAATTGAACCTGGATGGAAATGAGCTTGTTGATGGCCTTGGCTTACCCCACTTAGCTGTCTCCTGGGAAGTACAGAATGGAAGGGATTGTGGGGGGTGACACGCAGCCCTCCAGCCCTGCCTAAAATCTGACCGTTTCTCAGTCCCGGAGCACACTGGCCCTAAAGGCCATCTTATCAGCGGGCCACCGAGGGTGGAGAGCGTGGACAGATGGGAAGGGCCTAGTGTCTGCCTGGCCCAGAGCAGATATGTGCTGGCATCATTGCAAGAGTTTGCTATTACTGTCACTGTTGCTGACTTCAGTAATGCCTGGTAAGGGCTCAGTAAACGGGCAGCTGTTCTATTGTCAGTATTAATGTTCATATTAGCCAGGGCTGTGGGAACCGGGATTTAGGTGTGGAGTTAAGATTCTTCTGGCTGTTTCCTTGTCTGATCATTACCCAGCTCCCATTTAGTGGGAAAATCTCAGGTCTGGGATTCAGGCGCCCCTGTGTTCTAGGATGGGTTCTGCTGCTGCCTGCTATGTGGCCTTGGACATGTTGCTCAGCCTCTCTGAACCTCTGATGACATCTTGGGCCATTTCCAGCTCTGTCACCCTGGGATGTTGGTTTGTTCTTTCCGGATGGTGGAGGGTGGGCAGGGGTCAGTGCAGAAGTGGGTGAACTGGTTCCCAGAATGTGCTGGGTGCTGGGTTGGGTGCACTCACACAGGCTGTACCACTGACCTGCACATGTGAGGCCACTGAGGCTCTGAGAGTTTGTATCAGGGGGCTTCCCTGGATGGCTCTGATGGTAAAGAATCTGCCTGCAGTGCAGTGACCTGGGTTCGGTCTCTAGGTCGGGAAGGTCCTCTGGGGAAGGGAATGGCAACCCACCCCGGTATTCCTGCCTGAAGAATTCCCTGGACAGAGAAGCCTGGCAGGCCGTAGTCCACATGGTCGCAAAGAGTCAGACACAGCTGAGCGACTAATACTTTCACTTTCAACCTGAGCAGAAGGCCTGAGGGCTGAGCGCATGAGAGGAGGGGCTCGCATGGTCTGGGTGGTCGTCAGGGTGGAGGCAGGGGGAGGCGGTGGTGACAGGGGCTCAGCTGGACTGCTGTGTGCTCCACAGAGAGGGTGGCTGGCAGGAAAACCATTCTTCCTTTCCTCCTCCTTCCCTCTCCCATGCAAGAGGCCCACAGTAGCCAACTAGCCAGTGCCCACAGGAGCGAACACACAGGTGATTAAACAAGCTCCTTGAGGATAGCGTGTTCTGTGAGACAGCTCTCCCTGCCGTGGAAACTTCCTGATTCACTAGCTTGGGTTTCCACTGCTGTAGGGAGGTGGCTGGAGCCAGGACGGGGGTGGAGCGGGGTGATGGGGACCTTTCTCTTCCCTTTTGGGAAAGGAGAAGAAGGCACCCAGACTGTCCTTCTGGAAAGGGATTCTGGAGACGGGTGGGCAGAGACTCTTAAGCGCCTGTGTGTCTGGCTCCAGCACCTGACTCGGGCCCCGCCCTCAGGGAGTCTATCGTGGGGGTGGGACAGAGGTACATGGCGTGGTCCCCTGCTGAATTCTTCTTCGGTAGCTGGTTATGTAGATTGCAGCCAGACCTAGGTTGTCACTAAGAGTGAAAATGCTACCCCCTCCACATCTTCTAGGGCAAAGGGTCCTTATTTCTTACCAGGTTCCCAGGATGAAGCCTCAAAGCACTTGGCAACACCTTCTGTGGGTACAGGGGAAGGAGGCAAGAAGGTGTGGATCCCTTTCATTGCATGGGGACACCTCAATTTGGAGAGGCAATTTGGCACATAAGAGCATGGAGAGAGGGCTGAACACCATCCCAAAAAGCCTGCAAAGGAGCCTGGAGATTTACCCTGGGGAGGAAGGGGTAAAGGGAGATGAGGTTGGGTCTCAAACATCTGAATGACATTTGTCCTGGGAGAGAACAATTCGATTTGTTCTGTGTGCTCCCAGCTGGGACTTGGGAGGGAGAGGGAGGATGGGAACCCATGGATAGAAGTCATTTGGGCTCAACTTAAAATGAACTGATTATACCAAGAGCCTCCCTGCAATGTGCTATTTTGTGTGGTACTGAGTTCCCCATCAAAGGAAGCATTTAAGCAGAGCCTGGAAAAATACAGAAAGGATTCTTACTTTTGGATGAAATGCTGGACTCAAACATGTCTTATGATTGTACCTCTCTCAGAAAAGTCACACTACAAAGTGACATAAAAGTATTGCATGGGGAGGGAGCAGGGGAGGAGAGTTATCCCAGAGGGTGGCAGGATCAGGCTCAGGTGGAGATGGTGGGTGGCTTGCTGTGACAGGAGCTCAGGGTTCTGGAGATGCACGTAGCAGGTGATGGTTATATCTGCACAGCTTGCCAGCTGTCTGATCTTGTGAAGTTGTTCTGACTGTCTGAGCCTTGGTTTTCTCTTTGGGGAAGTGGGGGGGGGGGGTAGCTCCCCTGGCAGCGAGGGGGCAGGACTCCTCAGCCGTATGGTGGGTTTGAGGGGTGCTTACTGCGAAGGAAGGGAATTGCTGTGTCAAGAAGGGAGGGTGGACATGCTACAGGCAGAAACCACAGAGAGGCCCCTGCAGGGATGAAGCGAGAGGTGAGCTGCTTCTCCCTGCTCCTGCCTGTCTCAGGAACAGCCTGGTTGCCAGGGAAACTTCCCCGGGCTCCCGACACTGCCTCCTGGGCATTGCGGTCCCAAGGCATCAACTCCGAGCTGAATCATCCCCTGCTGCCGTGGCCCCCGTGGCCCAGTTGTGTCCCTCAGCCCCATTCGGGGCTGGAGGATGGATGTGGTGTTTCCACGGAAACCACCCAGCCTCAGTGGAAACCACCCAGCTTCCATCGCCTTCTCATTTCTGGGGGCTGAAACAGGGAAGTCTGGGCTGTCGGTGGCAACCATGCCGGGTATAAATAGAGCCCAGGTTGGTGGGGGAGGGCCGGTGGGAGGGTGTATGGGGGACAGCTCTCTGTACAAGCATCCCTGGGAACCCCCTTCTTTCCACGCCTCAGGGGTCATCTGCTCACTGGGGCGTAGAGGTGGAGTGGAGAGGGTAGGGGCAAAGAGACTCAGATTCTGCAGGCAGACGGCCCTCGCTGTGTGACATGGGCAAACCACTGAGCTGCTCTGGTGTAAAACTGCTCTTTGCAGTGATCTCAGGGGGTTTCATTCCAAACAGGAGAATTGAGATAGCTTAAAATGATACCTAGGCAGGTTTTAATTATTCGTTAAGAGATTTTAAAGTAAGGGGTCCTTGTTAGCACCGGAGAAAAGACTATGTTCACATCTGTGAGTTAACCTAATGTCTAACTTTAAATTTTACATTCTCCGTATGGTGCTGTTATAATACATCATGCATTGTGTTACACAACTATATGGTCTGTAAATTTTTGTAGACTTCCATAGATTTTGACCAAATTAAACCTATTAAAGATTAAATGCTAAAAAAAAAAAAAAAAAAAAACCCTGGTCTGACCTCTTTCAAACGATGGCCATGTGGTTTAAATGGTGATAGGGCTCAATGGGTAAAAACTTGGGTTGTGGAATCAGTTAGACCTGGGTCCAAACCCCAGCTCTTCACATGCTGGCTGTGAGACCTTGGGCAAGTTAATTAACCTCTCTGGGCCTTGTTTTCTGTCTCTCCATAATACCTAGGCCATCGATCTGCCTGGAGGGACAGTCAAATAATGCATTAAAAGTCCTTTGCACGGTACTGGTAATAACAAGCTTGATCAAAGTTGGCTCCTACTGTTGTGATTAGTTACTGACAGGCTAGCTTTGCAAGTTGTAGATCTCTGCCGGTAAAACCAGAGAAAATATTTGACTAAGAAATTTATGGTAAGAGAGAGGGACAGAGAGCTATCCTGGGGTGGGCCGGGGGGTGGGGCTGCCTGGGAGGGGGCTGGTTTCCCAGGGCGGGTGAACCGAGGCGGGCCGGGCCCAGGGGTGTCTGGAGGATGTGGGTTCTTTGAGCGCCACGTTCGTGGGGAGCTGGAAGAAGTCCCCGCTCACGGAGTTCTGAGCCAGCTCGCTCTGAAAGCCCCTATCTGGGGGTCCCTGTCCCACCTCCCCGATTCCTCTTTCTCAGGAACCGAGGGGCCGGCGTGGGGCCGTCGCCTGGGTGTTCCTGCTCCTCTCAGGCCCCTTGCCCCGAGGTTCTCTGGGGACAAGAGGTGACCGTGAGCAGCTAGCTGGGGCGCCTGGGGAGACGCCGAGGGAAACTGTCCTCAGCCCTCACCTCCCGCTGCACCTGAAAAGCTGCCATAGTGAGATCCTCTGTTCAAACCCCAGGAAGAGGCCTTGGGGCCCGAAGCCTTTTGATCCCTGCACTTCACACCCACCTTCTTTATAAACGAGTGTTTCCTCTGTGGGGTGAGCGAAAAGCAGGTGCTTCCCTCTCCTGCCACAGGGGCCCTACATTCCGAGCCAGCCTAGGCAGATGTGAACTTTGGGGGGCCCTGGAGCTGGGCAGGTGGCGGGGTTCCTTGTGCGTTCATTCTCCATGCTTGCCGCACATTTCCCCTGGCCAGGCTGCCTCCGACTCAGTCCCTGCCCCGCCACGGAGCTGATGTTCTAATGGGAGAGAGAGACCGTAAATCCTGGAAGCAGATGAGCACGCTATGACGAGGCTACAAGGACACCTGCAGCGTGCCTCCCCTCGTAGGATAAGGGGGGCCTGGGAGGGGTAGGGAAGGGCTGAGATTTTCCTGAATGGTTCAGGACGGCCGTTCTGAGGAGCAGCCATTTGAGGAGAGCTCTAAAGAGAGTGGAAGAATGAGCCACATTCATATTTGAGGGAAGAAGATTTTAGGCAGAGGGGACAGCAAGTGCAAAGGCCCCAGGCAGGAGTGTGCCTTGCCCAAAGACCCGCGTAACTGAAAAGCAAGGTGGAAGAGCAGAGGAAAACGGGGTCTGGAAGCAGCAGGGCCAATTCTGTAAAGCAATTATCCTTCAATTTAAAAAGTTAATTAATTAAAAACAAAGAAACAAAAAGAGCAGGGCCAAAAGGTGTAGGGCCTTGTGGGCTGTTGAGAAGACGGCAGTGTTTCTCCCGAGCTTGGTGAGATGCCCGCCGCTGGACAGTTTTCAGCAATGACGTGGACAGATTCTCGTCTACAGGCTCACATGCTGTTGAGTGCTGAGGAGACGGTCAGGCGGGGGGGGCTGACCCTGACTGCACTGGGGTCGGGGGTGCTGGTGCCCAGGAAGTACCAGGGAAGTGGTTAGAATGGGTGACAACATGCTTCTGAGCGGTGAGCAGAGCCCCTGCGTTCAGGGGAACAGCGGCGAGGCAGCTTAAGCACGTGTGACCAGGGATGGGGTCGCAGGTTTCAAGCATTCTGACCATGGTCTGTGCTCTCTCCTCCACAGCTGAAGCAGGAGATGGGCAGCATCGTGGCTAAGCTCATTCACAACTACACGGACGCCTCCGGGGACAACCTGCAGGAGGCCTGGGACTACGTGCAGGCTCAGGTGAGGGGACACACGGGACAGGACTCTGCGTGTCTGTGGGCCTGAGTGTGCCTGACAGACAGAAGTTAGTGGTTTGAGTGTGAACGTGTGTCTCCTGGGGTCAGGGGCTCCTGAACAGCCCCTCTTCCTGCCCGACCCCCAGCCATCCCCACAACTCTTTGCCCAGGGGCCGTGGGCCCGGAGGCTGATCTAGGATTCACAGCGCTCTCCCCACCCATGGCCAGAGAGATGGGGGCAGTCCTCCACCCTCTCCTCTCAAGCCAGGTTGGGCACTCCCCATGGACGTTATGAAACTGCATGTCCAAGCTGAGAGGCTACACAGGGTGAGGTCCACCTCTGGGGAGGTGGCATGGGAACCTTCAGGGGCGAAAGGAATGTTCTATTCAAATTTTGATCCAGGTGACAGTTATGTCAACATGGGTAGAAAAGTTCATCAAGACGCATTTGTTCACTTCAGTGTGAAGTGAAGTTGCTCAGTCGTGTCCGACTCTTTGCAATCCCATGGACTGCAGCCCACCAGGCTCCTCCATCCATGGAATTCTCCAGGCAAGAGTACTGGAGTGGGTTGCCGTTTCCTTCTCCAGGGGATCTTCCCAGCCCAGGGATCGAACCCAGGTGTCCCGCATTGCGGGCAGACGCTTTACCGTCTGAGCCACCAGGGAAGCCCTATACACTTTAGCGTATTTCACCTCAGTTAAAGTGGAAGCGAGAGACAGGCTGAGTGACTGAATGGGTGCCCAGCCCGCCTTGATGTCCATGTTCCTGCCTTGATGTCGAACCCGTCACCAGACACAGCAAACACCCTCGGTGATAAGGTCCCAGACGTCCCACTTGGGTGGTCCCGGATATTGTGCGCCCTTGGCTGAGACCCGCCATCCCCAGGCGGTAGCCTCCCCCTCCGACCGCGGCCTTCAGGGAGGCCTGTGGGTGTGAGGGGCAGGGAAGGGATGGCACAAGAATGCCTGACGCCAGGAGACCATGGAGACCAGAGGCGGGTCTCTGTCCTGGCCTCGTGGGCACATCTGTTCTCCGAGCAGTGAAGAGTGGAGGGAGACACTTCCCGGCCTACACGTGTCACCGAGTTTTGGTGACACGGGGGGCCCGTGTCACCTGAGAGGCTCCAGGCGCACGGGAAGACATTTTCATCCCACCTTGGTTTGATCCACAGCTACTGAGAACCTTTGCTGAGACCAGAGGGAGCAGGGGGTCCCAGGATAAACGAATGTCAGGGGAGGAGGTGGACTGACTGGGGGAATTCCTGCAGCAGGCAGGACCTCTGGGGGACTTGATGTCTGTCAGATGCTGCTTGGGATGGTGGTAAGAAAACAGGCGGCAAGTCAGGCTCCCAGGGGCTGAAATACAAAACTCAGCTACTTCCTGGCCAGGCCTTCTCTCAGTCTCCTCGTCTCTAAAATGGGACTATTGATCCACACTCACATGCAATGAGTGTATAAAGCCTGAGGCACTTACCATGTGGCCTGTGAGTGGTGATGTTTGGTTACGATGCACAGGCGCTGAGACACAGGGGTGTCCTTGCAGGGGGCCCTGGTGAGCAAGGCTCTGCGTGGTGCAGTTGAACGACCAAGAGAAGCTGCCTCACTTTGCTTGGGTGTGGGAGGGGCTGTGGGTGCCCCTTAGAGGTGCCAGCCTTTCTTGCTGGAGAGCTGGCAGCCAGGAAGAAAGGAGCAAGGTAGAAGATAAATCCTCAGCTAGAAACTGACCAGGGCGGGTGAACGCCTGCGTGTGTCTGGCACGCCCCCTGCTGGCCACGGTGCTGCTGTGCAGGAACTCATCACCAGACGGGAAGGAGGCCGGCGGGGAAGGGACCGTGTGCTGGACATGGTGGCAAGCAGCTCACCCGTACTAGCCCTTCAGCCCTAGCAGAGTGGCTGTCATCACCCCATTCTCCAGATGAAGAAACTGGGCCTCAAAGAAGTGCAGCAACTTGCCTGTGCACAGGGCAGGGCCAACATATGAAAGGGCCCACCCCCGAACCCGCTGTGCCTTCAGGGGCATTTTCTGGACACAGGCCTAGCTCCTGAGATCCTGGTCCCATTGGCAAGTCAGGAATTCAAGCCCGCCTGTGATCTGAAGCCTCTCGGGGTCCCCTTCACGAGCTTTCTTTGCCTCAGGATCATCTTGAGCATTTTCTCTTCTAAAAAGGCAGACGTGCATCTCCCTTTTCACTCTGGCAACCAGGAAGCTCAGAGCCAAACCTCAGCTCCAGCATGTGCTCAGAGCCTGCAGGTGGAACTGGCCTCTCCTGGGAGACTGCTCTGCCCTCCTGACCTGGGCTGGACACTTTGCCTGCCTCGTCCCATTTCATCCTCGTAACAGATCGAGTTAGGGAGTTAGTTTCCCTCATTTTCCAGAGGGGAAAGCTGAGGTCAGCGCTTTGACCAGAGTTGAGTAGCTAGTAGGTGGCAGTACTGAATTTGACCCTGGGAGCTTGACTCCAGGCCCCACACCCCCAGTCGTATGCCATCTGCCCTCCTCATGTCCTGCACACCCATGTCCTTTCAACTTAAACTGTCCCTTCTATTGTTTTATATTTTTGCTGCTTCTGATTTTGTTTCCTGCTGTTTTCATAGTTTATGGTGTATCCTGAGAGCCCCTTTCAACTCCTCGTGGCTCACAAAGGCCAAAGTGAAACCTAAACTCTAATCCTGGGAGTTTGGCTGAGAAGGAGGGGTGGGAGTCTGGGGCAGACCTGGACGGGGCAGATCTGAGCTCCTGTCCAGGAAGACCCCAGTTGAGTGGGCGGTGGGCTCAAGCTCCTTGTCCCTTGCCCCACCCAGGTGAAGTGCTGCGGCTGGGTCAGCTTCCTCAACTGGACAGAAAATGCCGAGCTCATGAGTCGCGCCAGCATCACCTTCCCCTGTTCCTGCAAGAAGAGCGATGAGAACGACACCTTCATGTTGCCGCCGAAGGGCTTCTGCGAGGCCCCCTTTAGCAACGGGACCCAGAGCGGCAACAACCCCGAGGACTGGCCGGTGTACAAGGAGGTGCGTGGATGGTTGTCGGGCGGGGCTGGGCTCAGGGCATGGTGGGTTCAGACCCTCAGGCCCCCAGCCTCACCTGGGCTATTGCTCCATCAGCCTTTCTAAATTGAGCCATTCCTGCCTTCCTTTGATTCATCCTGCTTGTCATTTGCACCTTCATCTTTGTGTTCATCAATGTATCCATACAAGGAACGCCCAGAGCCCTCTCTGCCGGACCTCCAGGCTGGGGGTGGCCCCCGCCCCCAGTGATCCTGCACGTCGGGTTGAAGCGGCCCATCGTCGGGTGACGTGGCTGTGTTCTCTGCTCGTAGGGTTGCATGGAGAAGGTGCAGGGCTGGCTGCAGGAGAACCTGGGCGTCATCCTTGGCGTGTGTGTGGGCGTCGCTGTCATCGAGGTCTGGGTCTCCTCCCCTCCAACCCCCACCCCGGGCTGCCCCCCAGATTGGCCCTGCTCTGCAGACGTCAGGGGTGGAGGGAGGGGTGGGCTGAGGCCCATCGGCTTCTGGAGGCCCCGTGGCAGACTTGGCCTGACTACTGCCCCTCGCAGGGCCCTCTGCCACTTGAGTCACAGGTTGGCCCTGAGGCTGTAGCTGAGGATCGACTTCATCCAGGTCAGGTCCTGTGTGCTGGCCCCGACTATGGGATGCTCCTCTGGGGTCCCACCTCTGACTGTCGCCCTCTCCCTCACCAGCTCCTGGGGATGTTCCTGTCCATGTTCTTATGCCGGCGAGTCCATTCTGAAGACTACAGCAAGGTCCCCAAGTACTGAGGCGGCTGCTGTCCCCACCTCCCTGCCTGTCCCCCCAACCTCAGGGCTCCTAGGGGTCTCTCCTAGGCTCCCCCGCTCCAGGCCCGCCTCCCACCTCACTGCCAAGATCCCTTGTCCGTCCTTTGCTGGCTGGGAGTGGGGGACTTCCTGGGGACTGGAACCCCTCTCCTTTGCTTTTCAGCCATCAGCCTTAAGCCCCAGCTATTCTGTGGCTCCTCCACGCACTCCCTGTCTGCCAGGGTTGTCTTAGCAACCCAAAGAAAATGCTCCCTGCACAGGTGGGCTGGGTTTCTACCTGCCTTGGGGCTGTATATATTGTATGGGAGAAAGTGTGTTAAAAACTTGGGCGGGGGTGGATAAGGCACCCTGGGTTGTCACTGCCCACTGCGTGGGTCAGCTTTGTTTCCACTCTGATGCTTCTGTCCTTGGTTTGTCCATTATCCTCGAGGTAGTGGGAGAGGGTGGGCTTGACCTGACATAAGAAACGGCACCCCTTCTCCAGCCTGACCCAGCCCCACCCAAGCAGCTCAGGCCAGTCTGGGCCACGCTGTGGGGGCAGGGCCTGGGTGAGCTGGGCTGAAGGGGGGCAGCCTGGGCATGAAGGTCTGGACTGGCCCTGGGCTGCTTAGGGAAGCAGGGTGTGGCACAGAGCTGGCCCTGCATTCACCAGGACCCTGAGTGGCCCAGGGAAGTGAGGATGCTTTCTCCTGTTCTCTGTCCCCCAGGAAATGGGCGGGTAAGGTTGTGCCTTGAAAGGGAGTAGGGAGGGACCCAGGGCACAGTTCTGTAAAACACACACACGACTGATTATTAAAGAGGATTTGTAACAATCCAGCCTACCATGGTGGAGATGCTGCTTCCGAGGGCAGGAGGGGAGGACCAAAGGGGCGAGCTGATGTGGACGGGGTGGCTGGGCCTTCGGGAAAGAGTGGTGAGCACCTCCCTGCTGTCCCCAGGACCGGGGGTCCTTTAGGGGCATCTCTGGCCCCCTGTTCAAGCTGGTGCACGAGAAGTGTGACGCCTGGCTCTGACCCAATTGCCTGGCTCCCGGGGTGGCTGGGGTTTGATTTGTGTGTTCAAACAGGTGTACATGGTACCCCTAGGGTACAGGTGCCCCCAGAAAGTGTACCAAAGTGGGATGACTGCAGAGGTGGGTCAGTGAAGCCACAGAATGAAGTCTGCCTCTTTCTAGAGCATCTGTATTTTTTTTTTTTTAAAAAAAGAAGGAAATATTTCATATTGAAGAAATGTGATGGAGTAAGATGTGCAGAATTCAGGAGGTTTTGAAAGATGCAAGAAGCATCGTTAAAGGAAGCTCTTACTTGTACTTACTCAAGTAAGGAAGTTGAGCCCCAGCACACCCCCTGCCCAACGTCAGGAAGCTCAAGGGGGCTGTGCAGGGGCTCTGACCTGGCAGTGGGCCTTAGGAATGTGAACGGGAGGATGTCCCCTGGGGTGGAGGTGTGGTGGGTCTGGAAGGCTGGGGGAAAGGCCCATCTAGGAAGTCACTCGCTCCACAATCTCCTCCTCTCTGCCTTCTCTGAGGCCCTGGAGGCAGAGTGGGTGGGTGGGGGGACTCACCTCCCTAAAGGGGGGCGGGAAGAGCGGCGGGTGAGGGGGTGTTTCAGCAGGAGCCACCAGGTGGTGCTGCTGCCCCATCCTAGGAGCCTGGCGGACCCCAGCGTGGTTCCCAGGCCTGTGGGTCTCTCCCTGGGGTGCAGCTGGTGAAACTGCAGGTTCCAGGGCTCAGCAGATCAGAGGCAGCAGATCTGGGCCGGGGAGAATGAACCAGCATCTTGAGCAGCCCTAAAAGGTGATTCCTGAGTCAGGTTGCTTTCATTTCTCAGGCCCTGACAAGAGGTAGCTTAGAGACGCTCCCTCCCCAAAGAGAGACGGGCTGGAGGGCGGGCCTGGGGCAGACAGTGCTCAGCTATCCAGGAAGGAGGGGGTGCATACCTTAGGAGCAGCTTAACGCTTGATCTGAACCTAATTAAGTTCTTGCCAGAGGCTTTCTGTGGCTAAAACCCTAGGCAAACCCAAGTTGGGGCCCGTGGGAGGTATCAGACACAGCCCTGGGCTGAGGAACCCTTAGACTCCACGGTGCTGTTTACCATAGTCAGGGATTCCCCTGGAACTCTTACCCAGCTCAGAGGGCTGAGGGCTCCCAGCGAAGCCATTCCAGCTGATTTCGTTTTGTTTTTTATAATCCGCCTCATTCCACAAAGGGAGTACATATAATAAAATATGAAACAATAGAGAAAATAATAAATTTACGAAGAAGCTCCAATGCTTTGGCCAACTGATGAGAAGAGCCAGCTCATTAGAAAAGACCCTGATGCTGGGAAAGATTGAGGGGAAGAGGAGAAGGGAGAGACAGGATGGCACGGTTGGATGGCATCATTGACTCAAAGGACATGAAGTTTGAGCAAATTCTAGGAGATAGTGAAGGACAGGGAAGCCTGGCATGCTGCAGTCCATGGGGTTGCAGAGTCAAACATGACTGAGTAACTGAACAACAGCCACCACAGTGAAGAAGTATAGACTTGAATGAAATAGACACAGTTTGAGTTGCCCAACCTGGTGATGGCAAATGTATGGTATGCACAGAGTGTGTTCCCTATGGCTGCACTCACAGCAGACATCACTAACTGATACTCTTCTCATTTTCCTAGCCCAGATGTACTCGGGCTATGCTTCCAGCTTATATCCCTCATTGCAGCCTCTGAATCCTGCTCAGCTCAGCACAGTTGATCAGTCTAGCTGGAATGCAGAGTGAAAGCAGTTGCCAACCTTGAGCTCTAGTTGTTTAGTTGAGCCGTGTATAGTTTTACCTCTGAGCTTCCTGGTGGTCAAAGCAATAAAGGGAAAATTTTCAGTTACATAGTTTTAATTTCTCAAGGTTTCCTTAGCTTAGCCACTAGGAAGACTGCAACTGGCCAGGATCTAGAATTCAAGACGGCTCAGTTCAGTCAGTTCAGTCGCTTAGTCGTGTCCTACCCTTTGTGACCCCGTGGACTGCAGCACACCAGGCATCCCTGTCCATTTCCAACTCCTGGAGTTTACTCAAACTCATGTCCATTGAGTCAGTGATGCCATCCAACCATCTCATCCTCTCTCGTCCCCTTCTCCTGCCTTCAATCTTTCCCAGCATCAGGGTCTTTTCAAATGAGTCAGTTCTTCGCATCAGGTGGCCAAAGTATTGGAGTTTCAAGTTCAGCATCAATCCTTCCAATGAATATTAAGAACTGATTTCCTTTAGGATGGACTGGTTGGATCTCCTTGCGGTCCAAGAGACTCTCAAGAGTCTTCTCCAACACCACAGTTCAAAAGCATCAATTCTTTGGCTCTCAGCTTTCTTTATACTCCAACTCTCACATCCATACATAAATACTGCAACCTCCTGCATTGCAGGCAGATTCTTTACCAACTGAGCTATCAGGGAAGCCCCCAAGATGGCTCTCAGACCCACAAACTTTGATATCCCTTCATGGCAGGAGCAGAAAGTATAAACGGACCTGCTGAGCCTGACCTGAAGCTGGTTATTGGCGATGGGGACAGGAGCTGTGCTGTCAAGGGGGACCCAGGAAGATCTAGTGAAGGTGACAGTTCTGCATAGCTGGTGCTTGGCCAGCCTTGACTCTGTCCTAGTCCCACTGACATGTTCACTCATTTGCTCACTACAATCCAGTGAGGTGCATGGTCATGATTACCCCCGTTTTACAGACAAGGACAATGAAGAACAAGAGCTTAACTAGTTCCCTCAACATTCTGCTATTGCTAAGAGGAGCGGGAGGGACTTCCCTGGTGGCCCAGTGGTTAAGATCCTGCCTTCCAACACAGGAGATGTGGGTTCCGTCCCCACTCAGGAAACCAAGATCCCACATGCCTTGGGGCAGCTAAGTCCGCCAGATGCAACTACAGAAAGCCTGTGCGCTGCCACGAAGACCCAGCACAGTCAAAATAAAAAAGTAGTTTTAAAAATAAAAGAAGTGGGAACCAGATCCTGACCGTTGGGTTGCACCGTCTGCAGGTGAGGGTGTGGTCCTACTGCCAAGGCAGCTGGGAGCTGACCCACACTGAGAAGGCAATGGCAACCCACTCCAGTCTTCTTGCCTGGGAAATCCCATGGACAGAGGAGCCTGGTGGGCTGCAGTCCATGGGGTCTCAGAGGAGTCAGACACGACGTAGCGACTAAACAAACCACCACCATCACTCTGCTCTGCAAAGGGACCCATGAGCTACCCCTGCCCCGCAGTGGGCTTACAGAGGGGACAGAGGCTAAGAAAAGAGACAAGGCTTGGTGTTTGGCTGTGGGCTGCGGTTCCTGGCCAGATAAGGAAAATCTGGTACTTCAGCTGGACTCAGAGCTATATGGTGTCAGGGATGGGGTCTGGTTCAGCTCAGCTGGCCCTCTGCGCCCAGACAGCAATTCCACCACACAAGGTTGGGGGTGGGGAAGGGCTGAGAAGGGCTCAGTCGTGGGTCAGGCAGATTTGGCTTCAAACAGGAAGCTCAGGTGCTCAGGAGCCACGTGAGCTCTGGCAGCCATGTGAGCCCTGGCAGCCACGTGAGCCCTGGCAGCCACGTGAGCCCTGGCAGCCCTCTTCACCTCTTGGTGCCTCACTTTTCTCATCTGAATGTTGGGAGGATGACAGGGTCATGCCAGGCTCAGGTCACATGAAGGATGTGGAACCTGTAGACACCTGGGCCCCCAGGGACCCCGAAGCCGAGCGAACAACTGTCTCCCTGGGCTTTGCCCATCTCCTAGTGCCACCAGCTGAGCAGACGTCTGTCCTGTCTGTCTGAGACCAGAGCGGCAGAGGGTGTGGGGCTCATATGGAGGGTGAGGGGCTGCAGGAAGTGGGGCTAGAGGAGCCTGGGCCCCTGTGAGGCAGGTGGTCATAGGACAGAGCTTCCCTGCCCTTCAGTAATGTCTGTGGGGGTGGGGGGAGGGCCCAGCAGGATGCCTGGGACAAGTAGGCAGGAGGGTGTCAGACCCTGGGGATCTCTGCCTGGGGTCTGGTTCAGGACCCCCAGGCCCCTGGAGATGGGGATGACACCAAGGTGGGACCAGCAGTCAGGTGAGCACTAGGAAACCTCCACCTCCTTTCTTCCCCACGCACCTCTCTCCTCCTCAATCCCGCTGGGCCTGGGTGGAAGAATAGGAGAGCCAGGACGGTCCAGAAAGCCCAGAGCGCCCTCCCCAAAGAACAGCAACAGAACAGCGTTATCTGGCTGAGAACACGATGTGAAATCTGGGTGGGTCGGGCTCTGATGCCCGGGGCTCTGGGGCTCAGGCTGGGAGTCTCGAGAAGCTGGTGTGGGGGTGCCAGGGAGCCCTGAGGTAGCTCCTGTGCCCCAGCCACTTGCTGACCATCGGCCTCAACGGGACCTCGGCCAC
Organism: Okapia johnstoni; assembly: GCA_024291935.2. Lineage (NCBI taxonomy): Eukaryota > Metazoa > Chordata > Mammalia > Artiodactyla > Giraffidae > Okapia > Okapia johnstoni. The sequence continues at coordinate 6,093,332 of CM044325.1, read as the reverse complement.
CTCCCAAGGCGGGTGAAGGGGACGGGTGGCGGAATGTTGAAGGTTCTACCTGACCCGTCCTCACGGGCCCTGTGCCATAGGGAGTGGGGGCGGGCTCAAACCCACATCTGCAAAAACCTTAGAGAAGACAGAGACGATGGCAGAGTGATACGGGCTGGGCCACTTCCCGTGGCATGTCCACCTTGTGAGGCACGTGCCAGGCCTGGCAGCTGGAGGGTGCCAGAGCCAGGCCTGGACCGGCAGGGAGCTGACTCAGAGGACATCCCCCTGCCTCCATAGCTGCTCTCCACCCATGGATTTCCCGATTTCCCAGGACGACCCCAGGGTCGTGTTGCAAAACCTGGTCACCATGGCACCAAGCCTCGCTCCTGCCTCCTGGCAGGACCCAGTTTCTCCACCTCCTCCTCCACCCCCCGCCCCCAGGCCCATGGAGTTCCATGAGGAAGGACTATAAACTGGATTCTTGAATTCCCAGATGGCCCTGAGAGCCGGTCATATGTCCGCAGGGACCCTGGGCCCTGGCCTCCTGCCTCCTGGCAGGACCCAGTTTCTCCACCTCCTCCACTCCCCGCCCCCAGGCCCATGGAGTTCCATGAGGAAGGACCCTGAACTGGCTTCTCTAATTCCCAGATGGCCCCGAGAGTTGGTCATACGTCCGCAGGGACCTTGGGCCCTGGCCTCCTGCCTCCCTCCCCAGGAGCTGGGCCAGGGCCACCTCCAGGCTGCCATCTCCCCCACTGATGCCCAGGATGGGGGGGTATGCTGTGCAGAGGACTGGCCACAAAGGGCCCCCACAATGCCTGGGTGCTGAGCCCCTGGGCAGTGCCTGCTCATGGCTCCCAGGGGCCAGGTAGGAGGCCTAGGTGGGCACCAGTTTGCTCTCTGGGTTTTGGGGGAGCCAATGGTGGTGCCTAGGAAGTGTCCAGGAGGCTGGACTTTGCGGGGGAGCTGTGTGACATGGGTAGTGACCATCACTTGAGTCAGAATAGGGCCCTTCTGTGTGGATTGGCAGGCGGTGCAGGGTCTCCTGGGAGCAGGCCTGGGGGGATTGTCCTCCACCGGTAGAGAAATATTTCAGTGTTTTAGTAACTAGCATTGCTGTATAGGTGAGTACCTCTGAATGTCAGCCCTGTGCGCGCGCGCGCGCGCGCGCGCACACACACACACACACACACACACACACGGGCCCTGAAACCTCCTGAGCTCAGTCCATTCCCGGATGGCAGGACCTCCAGCTCTCCTCTCAGCTGCAGGTGGCCAGTGGTAGCAGGAAAGACCGAACGTTGCCAGCCTGGAATGTTCCAGGCCTGTGTGGCAGAGCCTCCCACCACAGACCCCAATCGTGCCTGTTCCAGGGCAGAGAATCCTCCAGCCCCTGCTCTGGGGTCTTCCAGGTGAGCAAGTTCTCCAGGCCAAGGAGCAGCCAGCGAAGGGGGGTCATTGTGATACCGGCGTGGCCAGTCACCAGCACATCTCCTGGGCCAGGACTGCCACCACCTCTGCCTCCTGCAGAGGGACAGAGACCTAAGTTGTCACACCGCCTCCAGGTGAAGACCCGCTGCTCCCTGGGAACCTGTGGGCTCATTCATTCATTCATTCATCCTATGAACATTTAATGGGCAGCTGCTATGAGCCAAGCCCTGTTCTAGACCCTTGAGAACACGGCTGCAAAGACACCTCCACGGCACTTGTATTCTGGTGAACGTAGGGGAGTCTGGCACACTCACCTGTACACACCTACACGCACATGCACACAACCGCCAGCTGCTGACAGCACGGCCCATGCTGAGTGTGGCTGGGGACCCCTGGGGCCCACCCAAGGCCTCTGGCATCCTGTGGAAGGAAGCAGCATCATGAACGGCCAGTGGAACAAACAGGAAAGGGGGTGGGAGGCTCATTACTCAGCCCCCGTCCCTGCAGCCACACTCCGCAGGACTCAGTCCTCTCCCCTGGCACCCCTCTTCCCGGCCAAAACCAAACACATTCAGAACACCTGCTGGTCCTGGGGGCCGGGGGGCAGCAGGCCCAGTGACTTCACCTCTGTTAGTCTCATCTGTGAAATGGGGACCACAGTTCCTGACTCCAGGGATTTTTGTGGGAATCAAACGCCCTAAAGCTCTTACTGAGCTACTTCCTGTTAGCGGATTCCCAGGGCGGTCCTCAGCCTCAGTGGGACTCCCCATCCCCCTTGGGTGGGCCTCCCTGGACCTGAACTTGCGGGTTGGAGAACTCTGGTGCCTCCAGACCAGGAACTGCTGGTTGGTCTATGAGGCTGCGGCCGGGAAGGAAGGAATCTGTGTCCAGCCCCCTGCCCCACTGGGCTGCTGTGGGAAGGTGCAGAGGGGTAGGAGGGGCCGCTAGAAGGCAGCAGGCCGTGCATGCCCCCCCGAATCCCCCAGCCGCCCCCTCTGAAGTCATTTCCCCAGCACCTGCCTTCTGGGCCGGGGGAATGTCAGGCCCAGAGCCAAGCTCCCCCCTCACGCCCTAATGTTACCGCAGATGCCTCCAGCAGCACCTCTGGGAACAGGATTGGGCTTCCTGCAGGATGCTGGGGGTGTGGGGGCACCGGCAGGAAGACCCGGAAGTATAGGGGGGTTGGGGGGAGGGGAGGATGGAAGGTGGGAGCCGGAGAGGCCCAGCAGCCTCGGCGTGGGGGGAAGTGCGGGCAGAAAGGTGCTGATGGCGGCTGACTGGTGTGGAGGGGTCTGCCTTCTGCCCTGTATCACACACCTGGGAGAGCCCACTTTGGAGCTTTCAGGGGGACCCCCGCTTCCTGCCGGTTCATGGAGGACTCAGGGTCTCGGGGGACTGGAAGGGTCCCAGTCCTGGGTCTGGTAGGATGGGGGGAGAGAGGCTCACCCACCAAGCTGCAGAGAGGAGGGAGGGAGGGCAATTGTGGGAAGGAGGCTCCGAACAGGACCCTGGCTGGAGGAGGAGCTGGGCATAAGGGCTGGGCCAGCTCTGCAGGGCGAGGCATGACTCCCCTGTGCCGGGCAGTAAGAAGAGCGAGGGCGGGCAGCCAGCAGTCACGCAGGCTGGGCGCGTCTCCCTGGAACCCGCCTCCTTCCCTGTCATCATCCCCAATGGTCATCACCACCGCAGTGGCCACCGGGCACCTAGCGTCAGCCTTTACCATCATACCCCAGCACCTTAGATGCCCCCTATGCTTGTGGAAACTGAGACTTGGAAAAGCTACACTACACTTGGAAAGTGCCCCACTACACTAACCCAGGAGGAGTCATTCACACTGTAGTCTAAAGAAAGGACTCCCCCTGGTGGTGGCAATGGACAACCTGTACCACTGCACATGACCACCTCCTGTGACGGTCACACAGTAAGTAGAGAAGCTGGGATTGGCCCCCAGGCCAGTGGCTCTGTGCTCAGGGCTCTTTCTACTAGACCTCAAAGCCAAGGGGCTTCCCTGACAGCTCCGTTGGTAAAGAATCCACCTGCAATGCAGGAGACCCTGGTTCGATTCCTGGGTCCGGAAGATCTGCTGGAGAAGGGACAGGCTACCTACTCCATTATTCTTGGGCTTCCCTTGTGGCTCAGCTGGTAAAGAATCTGCCTGCAATGCGGGAGACCTGGGTTCGATCCCTGGGTTGGGAAGATCCCCTGGAGAAGGGAAAGACTACCCACTTCAGTATTCTGGCCTGGAGAACTCCATGGACTATATAATCCATGGGGTTGCAATGAGTCAAACACGATTGAGCCACATTCACTTTCAAGGCCAATAGGAATAAAGGCTCCTGGTTCGGAAAAGGAGAGAGGAAGTAAGCCCTTTGTGAGGAGGCTCTACACAATCAAATCCAACTTTTCATCCATCCATCTGTGCAGTAGCTATTGGGCACCCACTATGTGCCAGGCTCTGTGGAAGGAACTGGAGTTCGCCATGGTCCCTGACATCATGGAGCTCACAGTCTGTGGCGGGACACGGGCCATAAACAGAAACAGAAACTGGAAAATGTGCCCTGTGTTGGGGACATATGATCAAGACCCTGTCTCTACCGGCCAGTAAAGGCACGGAGGATGGGAGAAGCCTGTCCCCAGGCTGGTCATTGTCACCTGACGTCCTCATTGCCTGGAGCCCTGCAGGGCTTGCCCCCCACCAAGAGGCTGGTGACCCAAGAAGAGGCACAGGAACCAGTTAAAATGTGAACACAAATGAGAACCAGGCACCCCTACCAAGGGGAACTGACGCGGCCTCCTGTTCACTGGATGTGGGCAGCAGAAGCTATCGATAGCTAGTGATGGTCTAAAACAGCCCCTCAGGGAGAGCTCAGTGAGCTTATTTAGTGGACAGCGGGGGCGATCCTGTGGGGAGGGGCGCAGGACCCCCGTGTGTCCAGGTGTGCTGTGTATATTTCCTTCCTCTGAGGACTGAGGGGGCGGGGACTCCGTGGGGTTTCCTTGGTGGATGCAGGTCACCCGGTTCCTATGGTTCTGTGAATGGGATCCATGCAGCTGGCCTGCGTGGGGTCTGGTCTCCATCTCCTAAGGTTACAGGGATTTGAAGAGGGCAACCCAGCTCTGACCGGGGTTGCAGCAGGGAGCGATGAAGCCATCTGAGAAAGCCACAGGCTCTGCTGATGCTGTCACAGGGCAGAGCGGGCAGCTGAGGGAGGGTCACTGCACTGCGAATGGAGAGACCTGGTTCCTGTCCCAGACATCCCTTGACTGGGCCGCACTGTGGCCACAAGAGGAGAGCCAAAGGATCACCTCGCTGAGCCCAGCCTGAATTGTCAACTTGCTAAATAGAATCATGAGCTAAATAAACGGCGATTGTTTTCGGTCCCTAAATTTAGGGATAGGCATTACACGGCAACAGCTAACTGGTAAGGGATGAACTTGCCTAATAATAATGATGGTTACCATTTGCTGAGCCTACTGGGCCAGTGCTAGTCCCAAGCCCTCAGCATAGACCCCCTCTTTTAATCCTCCTGGCAGCTCTGAACATTGGTGTCTGGATCTTTACTCTCAGACAAGAAAACTGAGGTTGGGGAAAGGCACAGGCCTTGTCTAAACTTCCCTGAGTGGCTGGCGGCAGAAGCAGGATGGGAACCTAAAATCTATCTCCGTGGACTCAGTTCTGAATCTCCTTCCCAGATAAGCCTCAATGTCAGAGCAAGCCAGCAGCACCTGAGACCATAATGTATTCTGCACACGGGAGCTGACGTTATTAAGAATGTTCTCAGCCTCCCGTTCCCCAAGAATTATGCCATATCTCACCCTGCTCCTCTCTCACCCCATCCAATGCCTCTAATTCCCGTGTGCTTTTAAGATGACAAAAGTACGGATGTCGGGATTATTTATTTCCTTTTTATTCAATCTCCTATTTAATCAGAAAATGTTTGTCGAGGGTCTGTCGTGTGCCTATTCCCACAGCATTCTTTCTATGCTGACATTTCCTGGACCCTGACTGAGCGGCAGGCCCTCACTCAGCGTGTGTAACCCTGACGACAACACTGGGGGAGCGAAGGTCATCCCCACTTTACAGATGGGAAGACTGAGGTTCCAGAGAAGTGGCGTGGCCACCCTGAGGCCACCTCACAAGTGAGTGGCTGGGACATGATTTTATTCCAGGTTTGACTGAATTCAGGTCAAGCCTCTTACTCTATCACCATAGCTGTGGCTTTAAAAAAAAAAAAAAAAGACTTTTTTTTGAAATTTCCCCTGAGCTTTGAGTATGGCAGACAGGATACTGGGAGGTTGAGAAGAGAAAGAAAGTGTAGTGGGGTGTTGGAAAATGTTTCCCAATTCCAAGAACTGTCGGGCTCTCTGCTGTAATGCTCAGGCCCAGGTAAGCGGCAGCAGGTGAGGGAGGAGGATGCGTGTGCTGGAGGGGTGGAGAGAGAAGCATGGCTCCACCCTGCTCCCAACATCCAGAGCTGACAAGTCCTGCCCATCCTTCATCCCCACCCGCCGGCCCCGCCCCTCCGCTTAGCCGCTGGACTGCAGCCATCTTCCAGCACCAGACACCAGGCACAGAGCCCTGCCCCTCCTGGCTGAACTGTTTACAAACCGGGGCTCAGGGACCTTCCGGCTGTCTCCTCCTCCCAGGGTGATTATACTTCTAGGCTGGGATTTAGCCACAGGCCTTCGAAGGTTCCCAGAGTCCTGTTCCCTCCAAGGCTGCCTCCTCTAGGCTGGCATCAGGCCCCACCCAGGTGTCCTGGCTGATCAGAGTCGGCCTGCAAGAAGCCTTCCTGTGGCCCAGGAGTGCCAGGGGGTGTGTCTGGAGGAGTGGGAAGAGTAAGGAGGTACTAGGCTAGGAGGCCTGAGGGTCTTGGCAATGCGGGAATTTCACATCCCATAACCACAGATGGCTCTCTTCCCCTGGGGGGACTTGGGTGCTGGGAAGACCCCTGCACTGGGCACCCTCACTGACCTTTGACTAGTTACTCTAAGTCTCTGGACCTCTGTCTCTTCATCTTTAAACTGGACGGAAAATGCTCAGAGACACATATGCATAGATGCTAAAGAACAGTGCTTAGTAAGTGCTCAGAACTTCATACACATTCTCTCAGTTATTTTTCCAACCAACCCAAAGACTCAAGAATTTTTAGCATCGACCCATTTACAGGCAGGAAAGCTGAGGGGGCTTGGTGAGGTTGAGTGGCTTGCCCAGAGTCATGCAGATGGTAGGTGGGTGGTGGCCACAGTCATTTGAACCAAGCCACCCCAACTCCCAGCCCAGGGGCTTGGCCTCCCTTCTGGGGGAGGTACCATTTGCACATGGCGTTGACACGCTGCCAGATTCACCAGCTGCTGGGCAGGTGGACCTCCCATGCTCACCTGCCTGGTGTTCTGGACTAAGCAGCCAGCCCTGCACTCCAGGAGTGCCCTGAGCGCTTCTGCTGTGCTAGCGCACTCAGAAACATCCTCTGCTTGGGTCTGGGAGCATCTCCCTCTGGTCTCCTGTCTAACCCCGCTCCTCCTTCAGATCAGCTGTCAGGGAGCTTCCCTGACCTCACCTCCAAGTGATGCTGGTGGCCTTGCTGTGCTCTCCCATGGCCCTCTCCCCACAAGGCAAGATAGCACTGACTCCTGACTGCCCACACATGGGCCACGGGTTCAAATCCAGACTCTGCCCTCCCAAGCTGTATGACCCTCAGCAAATGGGTTAACCTTCTAGTTCCTCCTCTGAAAAAAGGGCGTAATCACCATCCCACCTGGTAGGGTTGATGGAAGGACTGAATGAGTTAGCGCTTGTGTAAAACTGTTGACAGATGCAGAGCAGGCTCTCAATGCCTGATACCAGGCGCTGTTTCCCCACTGGGGCTCTGGTGACAGTAACTGCAATTGTTGGTTAAGATTTGTATCTTCTGTTGAACTCCAGGTTCCTTGAAGGCAGGCAGGGCTTCTAACTTATTTTTTGTCACATCTCCTGCTTGGAACACAATGCCTGGCACATACTGGCATTTGATACATACTTGTTGAATGAATGGGCTTCCCAAGTGGTGCTAATGGTAAAGAACTCACTTGTCAGTATAGGAGACAGAGACATAAGAGATGTGAGTTCAATCCCGGGGTTGAAAAGATCCCCTGGAGCAGTGCATGGCTACCCATGCCGGCATTCTTGGGCTTCCCTGGTGGCTCAGACAGTAAAGAATCCGCCTATATTGCAGAAGACCCATTTTGATCCCTGGGTCAGGAAGATCCCCTGGAGAAGGGAATGGCTATCCACCCCCATATTCTTGTCTGGAAAATCCCATGGACAGAGGAGTCTGGCAGGTTACAGTCCGTGTGTTGCAAAGAGTCGGAGATGGCTGAGCGACGAACACTTTCACTTTCTTTCTTTGCTAAATGAATGAATGTGATTTCCATGCCAGAAAGAAATAAGGTGATGCAGAAAAGAAGTCAGACAACAGTCCTTTGAGCATTGACCCATGCTTGCCTAGTACAACAATCACTTGAGCCTCTCCTTAGCAGTGGAAATTCCCAGGTTCCATAGGCTAGGGCAGAAGGTACAGAGCTGGTGAGGGAGGAGAGAGGAGAGGTGAGTGAAGAGCAAGTGAGTGAGGATTTGGGGGGAGCGGTGTCAGAGGAGGGGGACTTAATCAAGTTGGCATCTTCAAGAATAACTCTGGTTGCTGTGTGGAGAGCAGCTTGGAAGGGCTTGAACTGGTGCAGGGAGACTTAGTTGTCTGAACAGAAGGTGCCAGCAGCCTGGATTATTTGGAGTAGTGGAGATGGAGGAGGGTGACCAGCCATCCTGGTCTGCCTGGGGCTGAGGGAATCTCTGGGATGTGGGATTGTCAAGGCTAAAGACAAATGGGATGGGTTGGTCACTCCAGGATGGGTGAGGCCTCAGAGCAAGGGGGTTGATTTGGGTTAGAGAGGAAGGGTCAAAGAAAGTTCCCCGGTTCCAACATGGACAACTGAGTATGATGAAGGGCCATTTACAAGCTTGGGAGCCTGGAGGAGGAACGTGACTGGGAAACAATAAGGGGTTGTAGTGGGGCAGGACCCATCGTGGAAGCTTGGGCAGAAAACAGGTTCACAATATGCCATATTGAGGGTGTAAGTGGGTCAGGTGCCTAGAGAGGAGAGAGATGTCGTTGGAAGGACTTCTCTGGAGGGAGATCTAGGGGTGCTTGGATTCTGGCCCCTGTGAAGTGGGGGAGGTGGGACTACCCACCCCTCCTTCGAGCTTGGTGAGAAGCTTTGCAGAAAGCTTGGTCACATGTGTGTCCTGTGGGTCAGGCACACAGTGGCCCAGATACAGTTGGCTCCCATCAGGGAGACCTGAAAGGGCCAGAAGAGGGCTGAGCCGAAGGAGGGGTGTCTGGGGTGGAATGGGCCGGGACCCCAAGAGCATGTACAGGACACATGTATGTTTTCTGTGGTCCAGACAAGGGCCTGGTCTGCTGAGGTGTTTTACAAGACACAGAACATCAACACCATCATCGCCATCATCATCACCATCTTGTGGTCTAGTAAATTCGAGAAACAATGAACAGAGTCTGTGTGGCCCTGGAGAACCTGAGGTTGACTGGGGAGCAGCCACGTGGAGAAGACACGTGCCCACATCGTGGGAGGTGGGAAGGGGTCCTGAGGACCCCTGGAGTCAGTCCTATCCTCTGCAGGGCCCCGGGAGCAGAAGCCAGCTCAGGAAGGAACGAGTGAAATAGAACCTTTCCTTCCCTGGACTTCGGCTCCTTCCTCTCTCGGCTCTGGCAGCCTCTGAAACTCAAATATTCAATACAAGATGAGGGAAGAGGGCGGGGGAGCAAGGGCGCGTGCAGGGCAAAGGAAGGCCTGGCCTTCCCCAGCTCACAGCCTGTGGGGGACAGGAGTAACTCTAAACCGGGTTCAAAGGTGCGACTCTTACCGGGGACCAGACGCTTTGAGTTATTAGCTTGACTCCATGTTTGCCACTTAAAGCGACCTAAGAACTTTTGTCCCCTCGCAGAAGACAGAAAACTCGTGGAACCGCCTGAGTTTTCATCTAGAATCGGGGGATGAACTGTCTCCCACAAATGGCTCGTAAAGAGACATCAGAAGACAAGAATAAAGAGGCTTTCCACTCCACTCCATGAGTGGGGCTTATCCAAAGCGCCGGCTGGGGTCTGTCTTCAAGGCTATGAATTGATCTCCCCTCCCAAAATGCAAGCCCTTATGGACAGGTCCTTGTCGAATTCAGCTCTGGCACCTGGCCACCCTTGGGTGTTAATTTCCTCCCTTCCTTCCACCTGACCCTGGGTGCTCAGAAAGGGCGACACGTGGCCCCTGAGAGAGGCAAGCCCCAGGCTTCATAGAAGTGGATGGAGGTTCAGCCCATCCTTTCCCCCATCTCCAAGGACCAGTCACATAAGCCAGACAGGCCATCCCGCACTGCGGAGGATGAACGCTCAGGCCGTCAGAGAGTAGAGCATTGATCAGCAGACGTCTGGCTGCCAGCCGTGTCAGACAGACAGACCAATGCTCCACACTCCCTCTGATGTGCATACTCCTTCCAGAGTCCCCTCCCAGGACTCTGGGGATGCATCTCCTTTCCCGGAGACCCCCTGCCCAAGAGCCCTGGTCCCGGGTGCTCCTGGCAGGGTGCCCATTCCTGATCACTGACTTGGCAGCCTCCTCACTGCTGGCTCCAGGGCTGCCCCTCTTCCCCCCTCTCCCTCCCAAGGTGGGAGCTTCGGGCTCTGCCAAAGCATTACTAAGAGGGAGGTGACGTCACCCTCCCGAGTCCCACCCTGCCCCCGGCCAGCTTACCCTTTACCCTTGGCTGTCCCTGAGAATATGACACATCCTGGGTGGGGGAGGGAGCCGTCCCCTGGGGTCCTCAGCCCCAGTAAAGCTCAGTGGGCTCAGGCTGCCCTGTTCCCCACCCCTGCCCACCACCCCAGGCTGGGGGCTGCTCTGTCTTGTTGGAGCAGTCATGGTCCTGGAGGCCGTGCCATGGGCTCCAAATATACCCCAGGGTTCTCCATCCACCAGCTGGGTAGCCCTGGACGAGTAACTTTAGCCTCTTAAGCCTCATCTCTAAAACAAGGATAGTAACCAGATTTGCCTCACAGGGTGAGTGTGAGGCTTACATGATATCATGTTCCTTCGGGCCCTGCCCTGGGGAAGGGGAATGTCAGGCCATCTTGCTGGCCAGTAGGATGCTCATGACTAAGTCCTCAAGGCCCATTTCAAAGTTAGATGTCTGGTCCTTTGCCATTGTGGCCATCTGGGGGACAAGGACCTCCCAACCATGCTCTCAGCACCCACCTCCCGTCACCACTGCAGCCATCCCCAGCGTGAAGCCCTGCCATGGTGCACATTCCCAGCTCAGGTCCTGCTCTGATTGCACTAACTCCCGCTCCTGCATCAGAGCCAAGGCTGCAGCCCCAGTGCCCAGCACCGGATCTCCATCCTTCCTGTCAAGGGCCTTGTGCCTCCCAATCAAATACCCAGATGGAGGTTCTATTCAGGAACCACCTCACGCGATGAGGCTGTTAATCCCCACCTCCTGCCGCCTGGGACCCAGAATCTGAATATAGAGGGCAGCTGTTTTGGTGTTGGGAGATGCGAGAGCCTCGCAGGCCCTCCACCTGGGAGATTGCTCTCCCCGAATCCTCTGTCTGGAAAAGACTCTTGAGAGTCCCTTGGACTGCAAGGAAATCAAACCAGTCCCTCCTAAAGGAAATCAACTCTGAATATTCATTGGAAGGACTGATGCCGCAGCTGAAGCTCCAATGCTTTGGCCACTTGATGCGAAGAGCCAACTCATTGGAAAAGACCCTGATGCTGAGAAAGAGTGAGGGCAAGAGGAGAAGGGGGTGACAGAGGATGAGATGGTTGGATGGCCTCGTCAACTCAACAGACATGAGTTTGAGCAAACTCTGGGGGGTAGTGAAGGACAGGGAAGCCTGGCGTGCTGCAGTCCATGGGGTCAGAGTCGGACACAGCTGAGCCGCTGAACCCCAGCAACAACAGTATCATCTGTCTGCCCCTGAGGTCCACAGGGAGGAGGTCCCCGAGGCTGCCCCAGCAGGTGCCACCCAGACAGCACCTCCCAGCTGTGTACCTCCGGCTGCCGGTTCTGCAGGGGCCTTCATCAGAGACCACCTACACACGCCGCTGCCACCACCAGTATGGTTGAGTCAGTTTAGGAAGCAGTGCAAAAAAAAACCCTCCTCACCTACCTCCTACCTATCCAACCTCATCTTAGCTTTTGGTGAGCCCTTCACATTTCTGTTATAAAAATAACACACGGTTACAGCCAAAAGGTCACAACGTGGAGACAAATAGAAACTGAAGATAAAGTTCCTCCACTCTTTCGGGGTTCAGCTCAAGCTCCCTCTTCTGATGCCTTCTCTGGCTGCCCTGATTAGATCTCCCCCACCCCCACGTGATACTCTGCTCGCCTCACCCAGCCCCATTTCCCTTCACAGCACAAAGCACCATCCGGCACTGTGCTATGGACTGTTTAGCATAAAGGTTTGTCCTCTGTGCTTCCTAGACTGGCAGCTCCAGGAGGGCAAGGATTTCCATCTGCTTTGCTCAGTGCCTAAAATGGTATTAAAAATGGCACAACATTCTAAATCAACTGTACTTGGATTTTTATTTTTAAAATGGGCTTACCTTTTTTTCATTCTACTCTGGTGTTTGTCAAACTTCTCTGACATCCATAATACTAATCTTGTAGAAGGGGTGACTTTCAGAGTATACTCTGGGAACCGGTGCACACTCAAACCCCACATCCAGCTCCCCTCCCCTGATGCAAACATCCGGAGCCTTGGCTTTCCTAGCTAGGAGGTGATATGCAGGCAGTGGTGGTTATGTACATTACCAGCTGGCACTCTAGTTTATGCATCATCCTTTGGAAGTTTGTAAGTGTGAATCACCTTCCATGAACCTGATCAACTCTGGGTCATTGAGAAGTTGGATTGCGGATTGCGCATATTATCAAAGAAAATGCCACCCGATGGCAGCCAGTGTGGGTGACCTTCACTATGACTCAAATTGTTTCCATTGGATCCTTTTCATCTGGAGGCTGCCGCTGGCTTCATCTTTCGCTGCACTTAGAGGCAGCTGGCCCATAGTGGCTGAGTGCGTGGTTCTGGAGTCAGAGTCCCTGGGCTAGAATCTCCACTTCAGCACCACTGCCCGTGTAGTGCTGAAATGACTCAGTTTCCCTCCACCTCAGTTTTCATTCTTGTAAGTGGTGGAAATAATAGTACCTATATACAGGGCTGTTAAGAATATTAAGTGAGTCTGTACACGTAAAATGCTTAGATTCTTTAAGTCATATGATGACTGAGCTGCTCTGACTTTCCCTACTAAATATATTAACTAAAACAAGCCAGATAAAATATTAAAAGACAAAAACTTGCAGAGGCCAAAAATGATTTTCAATTCAGAATATCTGGGATGTAAATCAATACAATGCCAGCTTTCACCTGCTAGACCCAAGTGAAATAAATCAAGAAGACCTAAGTAAATGGGAAGAGATATCCTGTTCATGGATTTGGAGATTTGATATTGTTCAGATGGTGATACACTGCAAATTGATTTATAAATTCAATGGAACTTCTTTCAAAATCTCAGCTGGCTATTTCCCTCCCCACCCCCGCCAAAATGACAAGCAGATTCTAAAATTCATATGGAAATTCAAGAGACCAAGAATAGCTAAAACTTGGAAAAGAACAAAGGTGGAGGACTCATACTTACTAATTTTAAAACTTATAATACTGTAGTAATCAAGACAGGGTGGTACTGGCATAAGTATAGACTTAAAGATCAATGGCACAAAACTGAGAATACAGAAATAAGCTAGTGCATTTATGCAAATGGGTACCAAGACAATTCAATGGGGAAAGAATAGTCTTTTCAACAAATGTGCCAGGACAACTAGATATCCACATACAAAAGAATGAAGTTGGAGCCTTCCTTCCATCACACATGAAAATTAACTTAAAATGGATCATAAACCAAAATGCAAACGCTTAAACTGTAAACTCTTAGAAGGAAACATTTGTGTAAATATTAGTTACTTTGGTATAAATCTTAGGTCCTTTTTGGATACAACACCAAAAGCACAAGCAAGAAGAGAAAAAAGCAAGAAGAGAAAAAATAGATACATTAGGCTTCATCAAAATGGAAAACTTCCATGCTTCAAAGAATACCACCAAGGAAATGAAAAGACAGCCGTAAAATGGGAGAATATATTTGCAAATTGTATATTTGATAAAGAGCTATCTGTAATATATAAAGAACTCTTACAACTCAATAGTAAAAAGACCAATTACTCAGTTGAAAATAGGCACAGATTGAAACATCTCTCCAAAGAATACATGCAAATGGACAATAACTGCATGGAGACAGAAGTACAGGCTGAACATTATTAGTCATCCCAGAAATGCAAGTCAAAGCTACAATGAGATATCAGTTTATACTCACAAGAAAATATCAGGCACTGGTGAGGACGTGGGGAAATTAGAACCCTCATATGTTGCCGATGAAAATGTAAAATAATGCAGTCATTTTGAAAAACAGTCTGGCAATTCCTCAAATTATTAAACAGAGTTACCATAGGAGTCAGAAATTTCACTCCTAGATATATACCTAGGGGAAATGAAAGCATACATCCATACAAAAAAAGTCATACACAAATGTTCAAAGCAGCGTTATTGGAAACAACTCAATAAAAAAGCGGAAACAACCCCAATATCCTTTGGCTGATGAATGGATAAAGAAAGTGTGATATATTCATGCAGTGGAACATTATTTGGCAATAAAGAAGAATGAAGTACTAATGCATGCTACAATTTGATAAATTTTGAAAGCGCTATTCTAAGTGAAAGAAGCCAATCACAAAAAACCATATATTGCATGGTTCCATTTATGTGAAATGTCCAGAATAAGCAAATCTACAGCTGATTGGTTCAAAACTGGGGAAGGAGTGCAACAAGGCTGTATACTGTCACCCTGATTATTTAACTTATTTAACAGAGTACATCATGTGAAATGCCAGGTTGTAGGAATCACAAGCTGGAATCAAGATTGTTGGGAGAAATATCAACATCCTGAGATATGTAGATGATACCACTCTAATGGCAGAAAGTGAAGAACTACAGAGCCCCTCGATGAGAGTGAAAGGGGAGAGTGAAAAAGCTGGCTTGAAACTTAATATTCAAAACACTAACAGCATGGCATCTGGTCCCCTCACTTCATGGCAAATAGATAAGGGAAAAGTGGAAACAGTGACAGACTTTATTTTTATGGGCTCCAGAATCACTGAGGATGGTGACTGTAGCCATGAAATTAAAAGTCACTTGCTCCTTGGAAGGAAAGCTGTGACAAACCTAGACAGCACTTTAGAAAGCAGAGATGTCACTTCACCGACAAAGGTCCATATAGTCAGAGCTATGGTTTTTCCAGTAGTTACGTACAGATGTGAGAGTTGAACCATAATGAAGGCTGAATGCCGAAGAATTGATACTTTTGAATTACGGTGCTGGAGAAGAAGACTCTTGAGAGTCCCTTGGACTGGGAGGAGATCAAACAAGTCAATTCTAAAGGAAATCAACCCTGAATATTCACTGGAAGGACTGATGCTGAAGCTAAAGCTCCAATACTTTGGTCACGTGAAGGGCTGACTCACTGGAAAAGACTCTGATGCTGGCAAAGATTGAAGGCAAGAAGAGAAGCAGGTGGCAAAGGATGAGATGGTTAGATAGCATCACCATTCAATGGACATGAATTTTAGCAAACATCAAGAGACATTGGAGGAAAGAGGAGCCTGGCATGCTACAGTCCATGGGGTTGCAAAGAATCAGACATGACTTAGTGACTGAACAACAATACCAGAGACAGAAAATAGTTCAATGGTTTCCTAGAGCTGTGGGATTTGCAGGGGAAGCGTGGACTGACTGTAACTGCTACTGTTATGGAGAACCATACTGGGTGGTGAAAATGTTCAAAAGTTGACGGTGCTGGTGGTTGAACAATTTTGAATATATTAAAAATCATTGAATGGTACTAAATGGACAAATTGTATGGTATGTGAATTGTAGCCCAATGAAAGTTGTTTTTTTTTTTTAATGTACTCTAGGCAGAAAAGAAAATATCTCACTCAGAGTTGATAGGACTAAGGTGCAAGAAAGAATGGTGATGATGGTAAACATGTGGCTCAATTCTAAACACAATGTCTGTATCATACAAAGCAAATAATGTCTAACTGGGGGGAGTCTAACATAACAAAGTAGACCTGAGCTTTGTTTTGCTGAGTAAGAGTGTGAAAATACTAAAGGTGACAGCTAAAAGAATAGATAAAAGATAAAATTGCCAAACTAGTTGGGGGAATGGAATTCAATATGCATGAAAATCTGGACCTCTTCTTATTACTGGGTATATAAGCAGATCACAGAGCAGCTGGCCCTGTGGGCAGAGTGCCATAGAGAAGCTAAAGCTCACTCAAAATAGACTGACCTTTCTGGGGGCTGGATCTGGGGGCATTGGCAGATAACATTACTTTCTGTCCCTCCTGTTAGTTTTTCTCCCGTTAATGAGTTCTTCAGTGAGGACGAAATCTGTTTAATTCAAAGTGAGGCGTAAAATAAAAGAAACAGAAAAAGCTGTACAAATAAAAAGCACAAAATAAGACGGTGGGAATAAGCCCAATATACAAATAATCACAGTCAATACAAATGAACTAAATGTTCTCATTAAAAGACAAAATTTTCAGACTCAATTAAAAGTTAAATTCTAGCTCTAAGCTAGTTATTTTTCAGTCTGAGCCAATGTTTGCTTGTATGCTTCTGTCTTTCTTCTTTTAAATAGCAGCTTTATTAAGATATAATTCATATGCCACACAATTCACCAATTTAAAATGTGAAATTTAATGGTTTTTAGTATGTTCACAGGGTTGTGCAACTATCCATCTTAGAATATTTTCATCACACCAGAAAGATACACCATGCCCATTAGCAGTCATTCCCCACTTCTCTCAAAATCCCCAGCCCTAAGTTGCCACTGTGTTCTACTTCTGGTCTCTTCTGATCTCTAGATTTGTCTGTTCTGGACTTTTCAGATGTCAGATGTGTGATGAATGGAATCACACACTATGTGGTATTTTGTGACTAGGTTCTTTCACTTAGCATAACCCTTCTAAGGTTTACCCGTTGTAACATGTCTCAGTATTGGATTGACCAAAAAGTCCACTTGGATTTTTGTAACATCTTACAGAAAGCCCAAACAAACTTTTTGGTCAACCCAATACTTTATGCCTTTTTATTTCCAAATAATATCCCATTGTCTGATAGCCATTTTATCTATCCATTCGTTAGCCAAAGGACTTTTGAGTTGTTTTTACTTTTTGTCTAGTCTGAATGAAGCTGCTATGAACATTTGTGTACAAGTTTTTGTGCAGACATTTGTTTACTAAGACTGGAATTGCTGGGTCATATAGTAACTCTCCTCTTTCTCAAGATGGTGGAGTAGAAGGACATGTGCTCATCTTCTCCTGCAAGAACTCTAAAATTATAACTCGCTGCTGAACAACCAATGCAGGAGAATGTTGGATCCCACCAAAAATACATACCCCACATCCAAGGGCATAGGAGAAGCCCTACAAGACAGTAGAAGCAGAGAAATCACATTTAGAAACAAACCCCATATCTGCCAGAGATGCTCAGAGGGCTCAAACAAAAACTTGGGCATACCAGGACCCAGAGACTCCACAGAGACTGAGTCAGACCTGCCTTTGAGTGTTTACCTCCTGCAGAGGCACAGGTCAGCAGTGGCCTTCCATGGGGACAGGACTCTGGCTGCAGCAGACCTGGGAGGTGCAGCATGTGGCATAAATCCATAGAGCCACCAAGCAGATGACCCACAGACTGGACAACAATTATATCAAAGAAGTTCTCACACTGTTGCAAAAGTTCTACGGCCCACAACAGATTCCCCAACCTGGGAATCCGGCAAAGGGACTGATTTACAAAAGGCAGAGGAACCAAACATCAAATTGCCATCATCCTTTGGACCAAAGAAAAAGCAAGAGAATTCCAGAAAAACACATACCTCTGCTTCATGGTCTATGCTAAAGTCTTTGTGTGGATCACAACAAACTGTGGAAAATTCTTCAAGAGATGGGAATACCAGACCACCTTATCTACCTCCTGAGAAATCTGTATGCAGGTCAAGAAGCAACAGAAATGGACATGGAACAACGGACTGGTTCCAAATTGGGAAAGGAGTATGTCAAGGCTGTATATTGTCACCCTACTTATTTAACTTATATGCAGAGTATATCATGTGAAATGCCAGGCTAGATGAAGCATATGCTGGAATCAAGATTGCCAGAAGAAATATCAATAAACTCAGCTATGCAGATGACACCACTCTTAGGGCAGAAAGCGAAGAGAAACTAAAGAGCCTCTTGATGAAAGTGAGAGAGGAGAGTGAAAAAGTTGGCTTAAAGCTCAACATTCAGAAAACTAAGATCATGGCATCCAGTTCTATCACTTTACGGCAAATAGATGGGGAAACAATGGAAATAGTGACAGACTTTATTTTCTTGGGCTCCAAAATCACTTCAGATGGTGACTGTAGCCACGAAATTAAAAGACGCTTGCACCTTAGAAGGAAAGCTATGACCAACCTAGACAACATTTATTAAAAAATAGAGACATTACTTTACCAACAAAGGTCCATATAGTCAAAGTTACGGTTTTTCCAGTAGTCAGGTATGGATGTGAGAGTTGGACTATAAAGAAAGTTGAGCACCGAAGAATTGATGCTTTTGAACTGTGGTGTTGGAGAGGACTCTTGAGAGTCCCTTGGACTGCATGGCTATCAAACCAGTTCATCCTAAAGGAAATCAGTCCTGAACATTCATTGAAAGGGCTGATGCCAAAACTGAAACTCCAATACTTTGACCATCTAATGCGAAAAACTGACTCATTAGAAAAGACCCTGATGCTGGGAAAGGTTGAAGGCAGGAGGAGAAGAGGACGACAGAGGATAAGATGGCTGGATGGCATCACTGACTCAATGGACATGAGTTTGAGTAAACTGCAGGAGTTGATGATGGACAGGGGGGCCTGGTGTGCTGTCGTCCATGGGGTCGCAAAGAGTCAGACACGACTGAGAGACTGAACTGAACTGAACTGATAGTAACTCTATATTTGGGCTTTCCTGGTGGCTCAGATGGTAAAGAATCCACTTCCAGTATGAGAGACCTAGATTTGATCCTATATTTAACCTTTTGAGGAATTGACAGATTTTTTCCAAAATGGCTGCCCCACTTTCATATTTCTATTAGCAAAGTGTCAGAATTCTAATTTTCCCACATCTTCTCCAATATTTGTTATTATCTGACTTTTTAATGGTATACTTTAAAATGATAGTGCATCGCAATCAAGTGTGGGTTTTACTACAAAAACACCACACCACACCAAGGTTGGCTTAACATTCAAAAATTAATCAATGTAGGCACTTCCCTGGAGATCCTCCATGCTGTGCAGTGTGGCCAATAGAAACAACCCCCAAACAAACAAACAAAGAAAACCAATCAATAAAAACCATCATGTTAAGAGACTAAAAGCACAGAAGCCATTTGATCATCTGAATGATCAAAGCACTAAAAGCATTTGTCACATCCAATATCCATCCCTTATAAAAGCTCTCATCAATAAAATAAAATAGAAGGGAACTTCCTCATCATAAAAAATGGAAACTATAAAAAACCTACATCTAACATTGTACTTGATGATGAAAGATTGAATATTTTCCCCCTAAGGATCAGGAAGAAAGCAAGGATGTCTACTGTCACCACTTTGATTCAGCATTGCACTAAAGCTTCTGGCCAGTGCATTTGGGCAAGAAAAAGAAATAAAAGTCATTCTGATTAGAAAGGAAGAGGTAAAGTTTTCTTTCTTTTGCAAATGACACAATGATCTATGCAACAAAACCTCTGGAATCCGCAAAAATCCTGCAATAACTAATAAGTGAGCTGATAAAGATGAAGTAATATAAGACCAATATACAAGAATTAATTGTATTTCAATGCACTAGTCACAAAGAAAACTGAAGCAAAAAGCATTTTTTTTACAATCATATCAGAAATAAGAAAAACTTAGGAATAAATCTGAGAAAAGATGTGAAAAATCTGTACACTGAAAACAACAAAACATCATTGGGAGAGGTTAAAGGAGGCTAAAGAAACGGTGAGTATACTGTGTTCACGGGCTGGAAGGCTCAGTGTTGTTAAGACGTCAGTTTTCCCCAGATCAATCTACAGATTCAACTCATTCCCAGTCAAAATCTTGGCAAGCTATTTTGTAGAAATTGACAAACCTGCTTTACAATTCATTCAGCCATTTGAAGGGCCTAGAATTAGATAAAACAATTTTGAAAAAGAACAGAGTTGGATGATTTATACCACCTCACTTCAAGACTTGGTATAAAGCAATAGTAATCAAAACAGTGTAGTGCCAGCACCAAAAACAGACAAATAATTTCATGGAACAAATTAATAATCTGTAACTAACCCAGGTAAAAGCATATGTTTCATTTAAAGATTTGAACACCTCTGTTCAAGGCAAGTTTTAAAATTAGAAATGACTGAAATGTCCACCAAAAGGGGAGAAGATAAACAGACTGTGGCTTCCATGCAGTGGAGTGTTCCTGAGTAACAACAGTGAATGAACTATTGATACAGAGAGCAGTTTAGAGGAGCCTCAAGATAATTATACTGAGTGGAAAGAAGAAGCCAGACGAAATAGAGTATGCATTGTATAATTAAATTTTACAAAATTCTAAGAAATTAAAACAAATGCATAGTGACATAAAGCAGATCAGTAGTTACTTGGAGGGGACGTGGGAAAAACAGAAAGGAATTACCAAGGGGGGTGAGCAAATTTGGGGGGACAAGAGATATGTTCACTGTTTTGAAAGCAGTGATGGTTTCACAAGTGTATACCTTTGTCAAAACTCATCAAATTGTATGCTTTGTATGTGTAAAGTTAATGGAGGTGATAACTCAATTAAGTTGCCCAAATTATCAGAAGATATTATGAATTTTCTTCAAATACATTTTCAAAATTATGTGACATGAATGAATTCTTAGAAAAATAAAACTTAAAAAATTGGAACCAGAAGAAATGCAAGGTAAACTGATATCTTGAAAATTGTAAGCATGGGATCCCCACCCCCTCGCCCTATCTGAATAGTTTTAGAACCACAGAAGACATAGAATCTGAAGTTTCAGACTTTCCAAATGGGAAACATCAGGCTAAGGCAACTTTATAGGCAAGTTCTACCAAACAATCAAGTTTCAGATAATTCTAATTCCACACAAAATATTCCAGAGGACAGGAAAAAAGAAGATAATCTCCAGTTTGTTTTTATAAGGCAAGTTAAATCATGATACCCAGGCCAGACACAGCACTGTGGAAAAGGAAACTACTTCCTTTGTGAACACAGAGAATCCTGGACCAAATGTTAGCAAACTGAATCTTCTAAAGAATAAAAGTGACAACACGTCATGACATGTTCAATTCATCCCAGGAATGCAAAGCTGGTTTGACTTTGGAAAATAGATTAATGTAATTTGCCACATCAGACAAGTCAAAGGACAGATGCTATATAATAATCTCAACAGATGCAGAAAAAGTGCAATAAATATCTATTCATGACAAAAACCCTTAGAAACCTGGAAAGAGAAGAAATATTTCTTCAATCTAATAAGTAGTGTCTCAGAAACTCTAGTGCAGACTTCATAAAACATGAGAAGTGATGGAAACCATTCCCTTTAAAATTGGGTATAAGACAAACATACCTGCTAATGCCACTTCCAGGGCTTCCCTGATGGCTCAGCAGGTAAGGAATCCGCCTGCAATGCAGGAGACACAGGAAATGTGGGTTCAAGCCCTGGGTCAGGAGATCCCCTGGAGGAGGAAATGGCCACTCCAGTATTCCTGCCTGAAAAATCCCATGGACATAGGAGCCTGGTGGATTATAGTCCAAAGGGTTGCAAAGAATTGGATACAACTTAACAACTATGCACACAATGGCACTTCTAGTCAGTATTGTATTGGAAGTTCCACTCATCCCAGTAAGACAGAGAGGAGCTAAAAAGCCTCTTGATGAAAGTGAAAGAGGAAAATGAAAAAGTTGGCTTAAAGCTCAACGTTCAGAAAACTAAGATCATGGCATCCGGTCCCATCACTTCACGGGAAATAGATGGGGAAACAGTGGAAACAGTGGCTGACTTTATTTTTTGGGGGCTCCAAAATCACTGCAGATGGTGATTGCAGCCATGAAATTAAAAGACGTTTACTCCTTGGAAGGAAGGTTATGACCAACCTAGACAGCATATTAAAAAGCAGAGACATTACTTTGCCAACAAAAGTCCGTCTAGTCAAGGCTATGGTTTTTCCAGTGGTCATGTATGGATGTAAGAGTTGGACAGTGAAGAAAGCTGAGCGCCAAAAAATTGATGCTTTTGAACTGTGGTGTTGGAGAAGACTCTTCAGAGTCCCTTGGACTGCAAGGAGATCCAACCAGTCCATCCTAAAGGAGATCAGTCCTGGGTGTTCATTGGAAGAACTGATGTTGAAGCTGAAACACCAATACTTTGGCCACCTGATGCGAAGAGTTGACTCACTGGAAAGGACCCTGATGCTGGGAAGGATTGGGGGCAGGAGGAGAAGGGGACGAGAGAGGATGAGATGGCTGGATGGCATTACCGACTGGATGGACATGAGTTTGGGTAGACTCTGGGAGTTGGTGATGGACAGGGAGGCCTGGTGTGCTGCGATTCATGGTGTCGAAAGAGTCGGACATGACTGAGCGACTGAACTGAACTGAACTGAAGCTTTTCAAAGATTAAAGGATATAAATATTAGAAAGAAAAAAAATAATAACTCCTTGCAAACGATGTGCTTATTTCATGGACAACCCAAAAGAATGCATGGATACAGTATTAGGCTTAACAAGAGAACTTAGCAAGGCTGCCAGATACAAAATCAACACAGAAAAGAATCTACCCTGCTGGGTGTCCCAGTACATTGGAGAATGTAAATAATAAAAGAATAGTTTTTGCAATAGTTGCCACAGCTGTAAAATGTGGACAGTAGTGTCCACCTCACCATGTTTGTGTGGGAATTATTGAGAAAAGTAAGATGTACCAGCAAGTGAAAATTTACTAGGTTAATAAACGTCAGCTCCTCCTGTTCATCTCTAAGGCGGTGGATTAGGCAGCCTTTGGGGACTCCATGGCAGGACTCAGCTCACATTTGGTCTCAAGAGTTGCAGGAAGACAGGGATGACCTTCACCCAAACATCTGTCAGATATGACAGAGAATGACCAAAGCCACAGAGGCACCATGGGGTCAGAGGGTGGACAGAGGTGCTTTCTACCTGGAAGCACTTTATTGGGGGACTTGAAAGTAGACAGAATTTAGATACTCAGAGAGGAGCCCGAAGGAGAGGACAGTGTGGTCAATAGCTAGAGGTGGGAACACGGGAAGAGACACAGGGGTCAGTGTGGGCTGCAGCAAAGGATGGGTGGAGAGGAGTTCTGTGCACTAAGATGGATCCATCACTAATGGTGGAAACTGTGGCATCATGTGAATGTCACGTGGGTGAACAGGCAAGAGGCAAGAATACCTGGATGCTGCCGACCCTCAGGGTCGCTCACCTCCTTCCCCGCCCTTTCCTGCACCCACTGCTGAGCTCAGCATGGCCTTCTGTCTCATTCCCGGGGTAGCTGCCCAGAGATGGTGGCCTTCTGGCCCCAGGAGGAAATCTCTGCCAGGTGTTTACTGCAGGGACCCAGGGTGACCATGAGTCAGGCCGAGTGCTGACCAGGGACTCTGGAAGGAAGAGGGAAGGGGGTTTGGATGTTTGAACAGCTGGGGCGGATCAGGGCCTGCCACCCCCTGGCCCTCTTCTCCCTCCGCCTGCTGGTTTCCAGGCTCAGGCCCCTTCCTAGCTGGGGTCTGGCTGGAACAGCCTGCTAACAGAGCTTTGTGGCTGGAAGGTGCTCTCTGCCCTCAAAGAGACAGACTACTGGGGGACAGGAGTTTGTGCTTGGGTAGTGGATAAGTAGTAGGACCCACAAACGTACTGGTAGAATTGTTCGTGGGGTTCCACAGAACTTGGATTGGAGACCCAATCAAAAGCAATCACACAGATATGTAAATTCGTCAGGGGTTACAGCAAACCTGGGCTCCATGGACGATACCTCTCAGCAAAGTATACAGGAGATATCAGGCCCCCTATCTCTCCAGTTCCTCATGGAGACAAACCTGAAAGGGTGGTGATGGGGCTGGAGCTTGTGGGGAGCCCTGGAGAGAGCTTCCCCAGCCCTGATCTCCTATCATACTTCCCCCCAAAGCCAGCATGAATCCCTTGTACAGCTGCAAAGACAGACTTTTACCAGGCAGATCTCTGGACTCTGACATCCACAGCCTGGCACATTTCATCTTGCACGTCCTTCGAGGGGTGTATCATCGGGACTGGGCATTCCCACAGATGGTCACTCTGCAGCCACCGGTCAGCAACCACAGGCCCTGAGTTCTCTCCCATGTGACCAAGCCTGGGAGGGCTGACCTGTGAAGTCTGTTCAGCCCATGGGCGCTGAATCCCCTGCAGTGACCAGTCACTCGGGGTGAGAGCCCTCCAGGAGCTGAGATGGAATTCTCCAGGAAACCTCAGAGAGGGTCCAGCAGATCCACTCAGGACTCCCCTGGGCAAAGAGCTTGCCTCCGAGGTGGCTCAGAACAAGTGGCAGGATCACTTAGAAGGTTGGGACAGGGGCTTCCCTGATGGCTCACTGGTGAAGAATCTGCCTGCCGATGCAGGAGACACAGGGTTGATCCCTGGTCCGGGAAGATCCCACATGCTGCAGAGCAAGTAAGCCCTAAGCCCACAAGAGAAGCCGCTGAGACGGAGATCCTGTACACCGTAACTAGAGAGTAGCACCCGCTTGCTGCCGCTAGAGAAAGCCTGTGAGCAGCAGCAAAGGCCTAGAGCGGCCAAAAATAAAATAATTTTTAAAAAATTATTTAAAAAAATGAGTCATTCAAAAAGGAAGTAGTGACAGAGAAAACCTTGCAACCACCCCGGGCTGGGTGGGCAGACTCGGCAGGAATACAAGTTTAAGCTCAGATCTCAACCGCAGTTCTCCTCAGCTGCAAGCTCTCAGAACTTCTGTGCTTCCATCTGTAAAGCAGGGTGGTGGTGGTGGTGGGGGCGTGCGGGTAGCGACTCCCATCCACAAGGTTGCTGTAACAATCACAGGAAACGAAAGGGTCCCACTGAATGATCAGTTCCCTTTCGCCCCTGTCCCTCCCACCCCCCTACCCCCACGCCCCACACAGCTTTCAGTGAAGAAGCAGCTTTGGAGTTTCCAAAGCTTGGTCCTGGCCCAGGAGCTGGGTTTTACTGCCTCCCAGCCAATGGCATCCTTGCCACTATTTTTCCAGGGCTTTCCAGCTTGGTAACTGCCCTGGGGCGTGGGGAGGGGAAGGGTGGCTGGGGGCCCAGGCGAGTGAGTGGAGGGGTGGGGGTGGATTTCGCTGACTTTGCCTTTCTCCTTCAGCCAGGATGGGATCAAAGTGGGAGGAGTCTCCAGAGGAAGGAAAAGGGCCTCGTTCCCAGCCGGTCTAGCTTCCTGTCTCTTCACCTGCCAGAGGCTGTGAGATCCCAGGGACAGAACACGGCTCAGAGGTGTAGGCCGTGAAACCGGAGATATAGGAGCAGGCGGGTGGCACCCCTCCCACCCAGATCAGGTTTCTGGGCCCCCAAAGAAGAAACTTACAAAAGATGGGCTCTGAATTATTTTTCTCTGTGGCTGCTTCCCGTCCCAACACCCTGTCCCCCTTCGCTTCCCTCTTCCCCATTCACTCTGCAGAGGGACACCACTCTGTGCAGGCCCCGGGCACATGATGCTGGTGAAGCTGGGGGTCCCCAACTCCCTTCTGCCCTCCCCCTGAAGGCGCCACTGAAATGGGTGTCACTCTCATCAGGTGACTTGGGACCCAAAGCTGGGGAGAGACTCCCACTTGGAACCCTGGATAGGGAGGTCCCAGGGCAGGGGTTCCCGTGAGGCCATGGTCTCTCCTGGGGGCCTTTACGGCCCAGGAGGTGGTGGTCCTCATCTCTACGGAAGCCCTCTGTTTCTCCCCTACTCTGCCTGACCCAGCACGGCCCTCCTGGCCAGCGCCCTGGGGCCCAGACCTTGTCCTGTGACCGTTGAGCTGTGCCTGCGGATGCTGGGCACAGTCACTCATGCAAGAGCCTGAGAGGGGCCGCGAGGGGAGCCACACAGCTGGGGCTGGGCCTCGGCTTGACCACCGCCCCCGGTGTACCATCTGGGACAAAGCGGTTAGCGTCTCCGGGCCTCAGTTGTCTCATCTGTCAAATGGCCCTGAAAATAGCTTGTGAAATGAGAGCTAAGGTATTTGTGCAGTGAGCCTCACAGCATGGCACTGAGGAAGCGGCCCTATTGTCATGGTCTCAGCCCTCACCCTGGATGTCCCAGGCACTACGGTCTGAGAAAGCACTGCCATCCCCCAGGGAGAGCGCCCCAGGCTGGCCCGGCTATGGTTGGTCCTGGCTGCTGCTTATACATGGCCCATCTTTTGGCCAACAAGGGACCTGCAGTATGCTTGGCAAGACACCTGCGCTGATGGGCCATGTGAGCTAAAGAGGGAACCTTGCAGTGGCAGAAGCCCACCCACACTCTCACCCAGCTCCGTGCCCAGCCTGGTTACCCAGGTACAGGGCAGGGGCCAGAGGAACGAGGGGACTAAGGTGACCAGAGGAACGAGGGGACTAAGGTGATTGCCTGCAACAGACCGGGCAAGTGCCTGTCACGTCCTCCCAATCAGCCTGCGATGTAAATATTATGGCACCTATTTTATGGATAAACACTAAGAGTTCAGTGATGCCTCCTTGGGCCTGGAGATTGCCTTGCCATGCTGGTGGCAAAGCTGGGCTTGCATCAGAGCTGGCACAGGAGGCCCTGCCAGCACATAGGAGCCTCTGTTCCAGATGGTCCTTGCAGGCTCAGCTCCCACAAATGAGACAACCGGGGGCGAATGGCGCAGGCCTGGTGATCCAGCTCCAACCTTCTTCTTGTCCAAAAGGGCCCCACCTGCCACCTACACCCATGCTCCCTCTTGGCCCACTCCACGCCAGGGTAGGGGAGCGGGTCATTTGGATGGCTCTGAGCCCTGGGTGTCCCACTGCTTGAATTCCTCCCCTGGCTATGTGCTTACTAGCTGAAAAGTCTTGAGGGAAGTCATCTCATCTTCCTGATATTTATTTATTTGTTTGGCTGCATTGGGTCTTAGTTGCGTCACATGAGAGCTTCATTGCATCATGAATGGTCTTTCATTGGGGTGCGTGGATGCTCTAGTTGTGGTCTGCAGGTTCAGCAGTTGGCAACAGGCAGGCTTAGTTGCTGTGCAACTTGTGGGATCTTAGTTCCCCAACCAGGGATTGAACCCATGTCCTCTGCATCACAAGGCAGGTTAACCACTGGACCACCAGGGAAGTCTCTCATCTCATCTTCTTGAGCTTCACTTTTCCATCTGCAAAATGAGGATAAGCATGGTGTGCCCCTGAGAGAGTGGTTTGAGTTAAATGAGATGCCACACGTCAAGTTTCAGCCCCCAGAGCATGTTACATGTTCGCTCTGATTATCTGATTCCCAGATTCTCCTCCTCCTTCCCCAGATGCCCTGTGGCCTGGGCGGGGCTGGTCTAGGGCAGGGAAAGCAAAAGAAGGAGGCATCCAGTGTGGCCTCCTTGGACCTGGGCTCCCCAAACTCACAGCTGGGGTCCTCCAGCCTTCCCAGAGGCAGACCACCTCTCAGCCTCTCTCCTGTTCTGAAGTAGAGATCAGGCCAGGAGGAGCTGAGCGAAAGCTTGAAGCTCTTTGAAAACGATAGACAAGGACGATGCCCCGCTGGTTCTCAGCTTTCTGACAGGTCGGCATCCACACTCCAGTGGTTGGCAAATATTCTTCGTATCAGCCCTGGTAATAAATCTGGTCCAGCTACGTATATTGCTTTCCCATTATGTGTGTTCTGGTGTTAGATTATGTGTGGGGATACAGGGCAGGGGGAACGACCAAGATAACTCAGATAGCAGGCCCCTCACTGCCGGAGTCCAGCTCCAGCAGCCAGGGAATCGGCCTGAAGGGATGAGCGGTGTTGGCGGAGAATGATGCAGCCTTTGACTCAAGGTGCGGGACTGCATGTTTATTTCAAGCATCAGGTTTTCTTTTATACTTTGACAAAGGCATTAGGTCAGAGGTTTGACATCTTCAGTTCCCCCTCACCCAGATTTATTGTCTCCAGAAATCACTGTTGCCCTTCAACCAGAGTTCCCGCTTTAGCGATTTTCTCAGAATCAGGTTTACTATCTATTATCTACTTTCTCTTCAGTATCCTATATTTAACTTGTGATTACATTGTAACTCATGCTTATATCTGGGCTGCATACCATATTCCTCAGTTTATTTCTTATCTTTCTAAATCCTGCTAGCCCCTAGTATCCTAAGCTCACTATCTCCCAAAAAGGCTTCTAGCTATTAGCATCTCTAAAATTCCTAATCTCTATAAGCTATAGTAAAATATGCTAGCACTACAACATTCCTTAAACTTTTAGCTTCTAACTATTCTTAATCATTCCTAAAGCCTAAACTCAGCAAACTTCTTTTGCCATAAACATTTCCCTCACAAGCAGGTCTCAGATAACAATCCTTCCCATGGCCTCAAGCTGCGGCCTACGTGCTCATCCTGGAACATTCTTTGTAAAGATCCTTGAACAAATGTCAGTCGTTAACTTTATGGATTATTTTCTGGGCACAACTGCAGAAGGCTTTGTGCTTTCTCATGCTCCTCTCAAGAACAATAAGCACCTTAACATTCTTTCCAGCCAACTCAACCGAAGAAAGGAAAGAACAAGTCAGAATCACAAGACCTAACTTCTTCATCCCGGGACCGTGACTGCGGGATGAGGAGAGGGGGTTGGGGCCGTGCCTCCATTTTGTCAGTAATGCCTAACGCAGCTCCTGACACCTCACCCCACTTAAGGAGCCTAGAGGAAGATGATGGACAGACAGACCTGCCACCCTCTCCCTCAACACGTCTTCAGACAAGGCAGAGTATGCGATGTTTGTAAATGTGAGTAAACACAGTTCTGTGGGAACAAAGGAAATGATTTCCTCTTGCTGAAGTTGGTGGAGGTGGAGGCAATCTTGGAAGACCTCCAGAGGGAGGCATTCATGGAGACCAGTGTTGGCAAGTAGGTAGGATTTCTTCTGGTGGAGAAGAAGATGGGGGTATTCCAGACTGAGGGAACAAACAGGAGTAAGTAAATCAGCCTTGAGGTGGAGGCTGTGTTTGGTGGGATGCTGGATGTGCCGGAGGAGGAATTTACAGGAAAACCAGAAAAGGAACCAACATCTGATCCCCAGAGTGGAGCTAACGGCAGGGCAGAGACTCATTTCCTTCCCATGCCAGGGCCTCTGGCCCAGTTCCTCACTCATGCATAAAATGGGCGTAAATCACATCTTCCTCAGAGCACTGCTGCTAGGAGCTAAAAAGAGAGAGAATAAGTAAGGCTCCTGGCTTACCGTAGGTACTCAGGAAAGCTGAATGCTTCCAAGGTTTCTCTTTTGTCCACCTGCTCTGCAAGCACAGACTTAGTCCTGACCACCAACTTAGGAGAATCAGAGTTAGTTATGGAGTTCATTCTCAGGCTAGGGTAAGCTCCAGAAGGCAGGAGCACCGTTAGGTCCCGTCAACAAACATTGAGAGAGTGTCAGATCCTAACCTAGACCACCAGGGAACAAACATTTCTTGAAAGATTACAGTGTGCAGCATGCTGGCCCCCTGAGGGAATACAGAGATAAAGCCTGCTTCATGGAGAGCTCTGCAAAGCTGGAGAGATGGATGGAGAAACGGACAAATGGAAGGAGAGGAAGGAGGGGGATAGAGAGAGGGCTGATGGCTAGAAAAAGGGTCAAGAGAGGCAGGGATGGATGGAGGGAGGACGGAAGAATGGGAGGAGAGGGGTAAAGGGGTGAGTGGGGGACTGGAGGAAGCAATGAAGGGATGAAAGGGTGGGAAGTGGATGGAAGAACAGAGGGATGGAGAGGGAGGGATGGAGAGGTCGATGGATGGATGGGTGACTCGAAGGGTGGGTGGGTGATTGCTTGGATGGAGGGATGGTTGATAGGATGGAGAGAGAGAGAGGGAAAGATGATTGGCTGGAAGAAGGGATGGAAGTTTGTGTGGAGGAATCTGGGAGGGGTGAAGAGAAGGATGCAGAAGAGAGAAACTGATAGATGGAGAGATAGAACGGTAGAAAGGGACTGAGGAGGGAATCAAGAGGCAGAGAGAAAGATGCATGGAGGGAAGAGTGGGGAAAGGGAGGCAGGGAATGAATAGAGAAATGGAGAGATGGATGTGTGGATGGACAATGGCGTGGAGAATGGATGGAGAGATGGAGGGCTGGTCATCCCCTAAGGAGCTCACCTTTACCTGTCTCTGCAGACCCTGGCACTAGGTAGGCACCTTTACCTGTCTCTGTAGATCCTGGCACTAGCTAGGCACCTGTTTGATTTCAGGCTCTGTAGATTTAACTGAAACCAATGCAGCTGACTGTGCTTTGGAAAGTACGAAGACCCTGTAAACACTGAAACTTCCCATTTAGTCTCCTCCTTAGTCAGCAGTGGGAGGTCCTTTGAGGAAGGAAAAGGGAAGAGAGGCAGGGAGGTCTGCTGGGGGGAGAAGGAGGAGGAGAGGGCAGCTCAGCTGTTCAGTGGAAACGACCCATCCTGGTGGCATATGGGGAACATGTGGCCCCCCTCCCTCCTGGCACCAGAGACGCATCATACCAGGAGAAGCTGGCAGCCAAGGGCACGGAGCGTTCCCAGAGGGAACTGCTGGCAGCCGAGCAGGAAGCAAAACTTGAAGCTACAGCCTGGAGCGGGCTCTGGAGTGGGCCCCCGGGGGACCATGGGAGGTTGGGAGGGGTGGGCTCCGGGCTGCCTGTCCCCCGGGGCTCTGAGGACAGTCGTCCTGCTGGGTCTCCCAGCCCTGCAGGCCGTCAGAGCCCACGCTGCTCTCAGGAACCTGTGCAGTGGAAAGAGCCCTGCACTCAGGGTCTGCTCGCCCTTCACTCACCGCGGGATACCAAACACATCCTTCTTTCTGGCCTTCGGCGTCCAAGTTGTTCCAAACACCGTCCTGCTCACAGCAGTGAGTCAGTGAGGAGGTTTTTATCCCCAAGGAAGAAATAAAAACACTGCATATTGAGATTTCCAAGAAGCCCAGTGTTCTCTATATGAAGGACCATCCATCATCTTGAAATCACACCCACCCTTCCTCCTACATTTTGGAGGTTAAGTATACCATTTCTGTTATAAAATAAGGACTAGTAATGATAAATTTTGTCAGACAACTCTCGTTTATTTTTGTAATTTTTAACAGGGTACACAAAAATCCCAGATTGTGAACCACTGGACAAGATCATTCCTAAAAGGCCTTCCAGAGTGGAGTCAATTCTGTCTCAGATGTGCCTTCTCCCCACACCCTCCACCTCCTGCTTCCTTCTCCCACCAGGGCCTGAGTTTGGAACCTCAATGCCTACAGTTTCCTTCCTGAACCTTCCACCTGCTCCTGGGGGCAACAGTGCCCTCTGATGTAGGAAAGGGATGCTCTCTGGGGCCAGAACAGGGCCTCGCTTTCAACAAGCCAGCTCAGCTCCATTGGATGCTCAGTTCACTGGCCACCCCTACCCCCTACCCTATACCAGACACCCAGCTCAATTGGGACCACTTCATTCCTCCAGTGAGGGCAGATGCCCTAGAGGCACCCCAGGACAACTCCAGACAGGACACATGTGGGCTAACCAAGGCTCCCTGTGAACAGCACTGCATCTGGAGACAGTCAAGTTCAAGTTCAGTAGAGGAGCAGCCAGTTAGGCTGGGTGGACCAGACCACAGAAGACATACTTGAAGGCTCGTGAGCCTCAGCACATGTGGACTGGCTGGTCCGCACCCTCCGTGATCGCGGGCCCTGCCAGACGTGGGGGTGGGGATCCATCAGAGGCTGTGGGAGTGCGAGATTCAGAGACATTGCCTGGCCCGGCCAGAGCCTTGCTTCCAGAAGCTCCTCCTAGGACACAGTGCCCCTTTCATCTTCTCTTCCTCCTGAGGTGCCCCCCACTGGTGCCAGCTCTCCCAGTCTCAAAAATTATGAAAGAAGCGTTCAGGCCAGCCTCCATGGGACAGGCCAGCTCAGCGGTTTCTCCCTCTGAGCAGACTGCGGGCAGCTTGGAAGCCAGCGGAGCTGCAGACAGGCAGGGCCCAGCCGGCTCTCTGGTTTCCTGGATCTGAGAGCTTGTGCTCATTTATTATTTAGCCAATATGTCTTAATCACTGACTAAGGGATGGGTAAAGCACCCCAGAGGGTGCTGGTCGTATGTGTGTCTGCGTGTATATCAGTGTGTGTCTGCATGTCTGTCTGTGTGGCAGAGTGTCAGGGTAGGGGGTGAGTGGAGAGGGGTTTCCCAGATGAATCAACTGGGCCTCGGGGCCCAGGGGCCTGACGCCAGCAGGTGTGCCCCTGGGGAGGGCTGCACACCCACATTTGCAGGGACGAGTGCAGAGGGTGTTGGTAGAAGCTCCTGTTGCAACAGGTCCTGAGATGTCGCGTCATCAGCCAGGTGGCCCCAAGGTCAAGTCCGGAGGCTGTACTTTCCTAAACAGACTCCGGCTCCTGGAAGAGGAGGAAATGTATTGCTGGAAAGGCTTACATTTAAAGTTGGGGTTTTTTTTGTTGTTGTTGCTGTTCTTTTAATTGGCGATACACGCACCAATCTCATTTTGAAAACTGAGATACTTTGAAAGGATGTTGAATTAGCCTCCCACCCTCCCCAGCTGCCAGAGTCACGGGTTCCCCCTGAATCAGCAGGAGAGGCTGTCCCATGCTTGTCCCGGTGTGGTCCGTGCAGGAGCATCCCGTCCAGAGGAAACTGAGCTGTGGGCCCTGCAGAGCCTAGGGGGTCATCTCAACCCAACTCCTTGCTTCCACTGACGAGGAGAGAGACAGAGAGAGTGGGAAAGGGACCTCAAATTTGCAAGGCAGGTGAGGCCAGGGCAGGGCTGGAATCCTTTAACTTCCATCCAGTACTCTTTCTCTGACCCCGGTGTCATAAGTACCCAAGGGATGTTGAAGGTGTGAGTGAAGGCGGGTAGGAATAAGTCCCACCCCACCCCCACACTTCCGTCCCCCACCCATCCCCCAACCAAGATGGCTGCCTCCACACCAGTGCCATGCCTTGTGCCTCTAGTATCTCAGCCACTTACTCACTTGATGCACAGCCTTCAGGAAGCTCAGACAGACCCACGTGTGAACACAGACCCTGCATCTTCTCCCCTCCCTCCCTCCTCTGTACTCTTCAGGGTTGGTCTCAGCCTTTCTCCCTTCAGTTCAGTCAGTTCAGTCGCTCAGTCGTGTCCGACTCTTTGCGACCCCATGAATCTCAGCACGCCAGGCCTCCCTGTCCATCACCAACTCCCGGAGTCTACCCAAACCCACGTCCATCGAGTCGGTGATGCCATCCAGCCATCTCATCCTCTGTCATCCCCTTCTCCTCCTACTCCCAATCCTTCCCAGCATTAGGGTCTTTTCCAGTGAGTCAACACTTCGCATGAGGTGGCCAAAGTATTGCAGTTTCAGCTTCAACATCAGTCCTTCCAATGAACACCCAGAACTGAACACCCTTCAGCTCCATTAAAATAAACATCCATTTGACGGGACTTCCTTAGGGCACCTCCTCCTCCCAGGGAAGCCTCAATCCTGGGCTTGGAAAGCTGGCTTCCCCGCTTGGGTTTCCTTATAATTGTCCTTTCCCCTTTACTTGCTGAGGGCTGTTGAGGGTGGAGATACAGCTGGGCCATTCCAGCTGTTTCCCCAGCAGCTTGAAATGAGGTGACAGCCAGCCCGCCCCCACCCCCCCCCCACCCCCTGCAGGCAGGCAGGGATTAGGTTAACAGGCTGCCAAATGTTCTGGGGCAGCCACCCCTGGCCCCTGGGCTGGGGTGCTTCCTGCAGCCAGCTGGTGAAGGGAGGGAGATGTGAGGGGGGCGCCGTCTCCCCCAGTCCAGAGAAATGCTGAAACTCCGCAGAGCAGGGATTTGGGGGCTTCCTTCCAGCTGTTTCCCACCACCACCTCGCCCTTGATCTTGTTTCTGCTGCAGCTTCAACCGCCCCGGGGCTGTTCTGCTGGGTGACCTGAGGAGACCTCTAACCTCTCTGGCTTCCCATTTACCTTCTGGAAGGAGGGGAATAAATAATGAGGTTGAGAGGGTGTTGGACTTCCTCCATTGTCAAAGTCCCTTTGGACTCTGAGATCCATCCATCAGTCCTGCCTTCAGGCATTGATTCACTTAGCAAACATTTTCTGGGCCTCAGTGTGTGCCAGGCCAGGTCCTGGGGATGCAGGGGTGAATGAAACAGAGCCAGTCTTCAGGGAGGCAGAGGGGAGAAAACAAAGAGAATTCAGGGTGATCAGAGCTCTTGACAAAGGGGAGGCAGAGCCCCATGGGACACAGAGAAGAATATCCCTGGTGCTTAGACCAGGGAAGGCTGACACCTGAAAGACAACCAGCAGTAGCCAGGAGGAGAAAGTCCTTATCAGACTGAAAACTGCCTTGTCCTTTGGCCAGAGCTGCTCCTGCAACTCTCAGCAGAGGCCCAGGCTTCCTGGTCTCCATCTTGCCGATAATGGTTGTACTTCTGTGACCACCATCTGTCAGCTTCACTGGGGTCTTGAATGCCCTGACTCCTAGTGTTAGTCGGGGTCCTCTGGAGAAACAGAACTAGTAAAAGATAAACAGATAGATAGATGTTAGATTTATTATAAGAAATTGGTTTGTGCGATTATCGGGGCTGAGAAGTCCCACGATATATCAGCAGCAGCCTGGAGACTCAAGAAAGTCAATGCTAATTCAGTCCAGGTTTGAGGGCCTGAGAACCAGGAGCACTGAAGTCAGGAAAGGATGGGCGTTCCAACTGAGCAATCAGGCAGGAAAGGCTGAATTAATCCTTCCTTTGCCTTTTTGCTCCATTCAGGCCCTCAGTGAACTGGAGGCTACCACCCACATTGGGGAGGGCAAACTGCTTTACTGAATCTCCTGATTTAAATGTTCATTCCATCCAGAGACACCCTCACAGACACACTCAGACATAATGTTTAGCCAAATATCAGGGAACCCTGTGATCCAGTCAAGTTGACACATAAAATGAACCATTATACCCTGGTATGTACTTCCTTTCTGCCAACCACCTTCTACCCTCCCTTTCTTCCATATCCAACTTGGGATCCATGGTGATCTACCATGTCAGTGATCCTCTGGCCAGTTACTGAATCACCCTTTTCCATCTGCATTTTGCACCCATCTGCAAAACTCCAACCCTAGACAAGTTGATGCTCATCTTTCTCTTTACCCGCACTAGGACAGAAGAAGAAAATTGCCGTCCGCCCCCACCCCCCTGGGGTGGGCTGTTTCCTTGAAAATGCAACAGCCTTCTAATACCCACAATGCCCTAGTGTATCCCTGGATCACTCATCTCCCAATCTCTGCAATATCTAGTTCAGTTCCTACTGCTGCATAACAAAACACCCCAAAACTCATTGGTTTAAATCAATAATATTTATTTAACTCACAAGTCTGTGATTTGGGGCAAGGCTTGACTCTCTCCATTTGGCCTCAGATGGAGCAGTTCAGTGGAGATTGGAGAACATACCTCCAAGGCTGCTAAGTCGCTACTGTTCTCAGTTGAGAACTTGGAAAAAATTGTGTGTATGTGTGTTGGTGTCAGGAGGTTGTGGGAGGGAAGTGCGTGCATGCCAAGTCGCTTCAGTTGTGTTCAACTTTTTGCGACCCAGCCTCCTCTGTCTATGGGATTCTCCAGGCAAGAATACTGGAGTAAGTTGCCCTGCCCTCCTCCAGGGGATCTTCCTTACACAGGGATCGAACTGGCTTCTCTTGGGTCTCCTACATTGGCAGGAGGGTTCTTTACTATTAGCACCACTTGGGAAGCCCAGGTTTGGGTGAAGAGTATATAAATGTTCTTTGTACTATTTTTATTTTTACTTTTTTGTAAATTTGACATTACTTCTAAATAAAAGGTTAAGAAAATAGAATTGTATTACAAAACTTCTAAACATTAAAAAATTTTGTGGTTATTATCATAATTGATTTCACAATGGTCAAACACCAGCCTGTACTCTGTATTATTTCAATCTTTGGAAATTTTCTGAAACTTATTTTATGGCCCCAGTAGAATGCTTTTGGCAAATTCCATGTCCCTTGAAAATAATTCTGTCATTATTTGATATATTTCTCTGTATACATCAGGCATTGCTGGTTAATTAAGTTATTCATATCATCTATGTACTTGATTTTTTGCCACCTTGCTCTAAAGTTACTGAGGGAGATGTGTTAGAATCTCCCATTAAGGTTATTGATTTGTCAGTTTCTATTTGTAATTCTCTATGTGCTTTATCTATGACTCAGTTCAGTTCAGTTCAGTCACTCAGTTGTGTCTAACTCTTTGCAACCCCATAGACTGCAGCATGCCAGGCTTTCCTGTCCATCACCAACTCCCGGAGCTTGCTCAAACTCATGTCCATCGACTCGGTGATGACATCCAACCATCTCATCCTCTGTCATCCCTTCTCCTCCTGTCTTCAATCTTTCCCAGCATCAGGGTCTTTTCCAGTGAGTCCGTTCTTCGAATCAGGTGGCCTAAGTATTGGAGCTTCAGCTTCAGCTTCAGCATCAGTCCTTCCAATTAATATTCAGGACTGATTTCCTTTAGGACTGACTGGTTTGATCTCCTTGCAGTCCAAGGGACTCTCAGGAGCCTTCTCCAATGCCACAGTTCAAAAGCATCAATTTTTCAGCCCTCAGCTTTCTTTATGGTCCAATTCTCACATCCATACATGACTCCTGGAAAAAGCATAGCTTTGACTAGATAGACCTTTGTTGGCAAAGTAATGTCTCTGCTTTTTAATATGCTGTCTAGTTTTGTCATAGCTTTTCTTCCAAGGAGCAAGCATCTTTTAATTTCTTGGTTACTGTCACCATCTGCAGTGATTTTAGAGCCCCCCAAAATAAAGTCTGTCACTGTTTCCATTGTTTCCCCATCTATTTGCCATGAAGAGGTGGGACCAGATGCCATGATATTAGTTTTCTGAATGTTGAGGTTTAAGCCAGATTTTTCATTCTCTTCCTTCACCTTCATCAAGAGTTGCTTTAGTTCCTCTTCACTTTCTTCCATTAGAGTGGTGTCATTTGGATATTTTAGGTTATTGATATTTCTCCTGGAAATCCTAATTCCAGCTTGTGCTTCATCCAGCCATGCATTTTGCATGATGTACTCTGCATATAAGTTAATAAGCAGTTAATAATTTTATCTATGACTAGGTACATGTAAAAAAAAAAACAGATATCAACATCAAGAATAATCCAGACAAAGCAACCTCCCACCAGTGCCCTCTCTTGCCTCCCTCACAGCCAATTGTCTCAAAAGATTTGCCTACCTCTCTGCAGCTCAGTGTAGTCTGAAGACAATCCGCATTTGTATCACCTGGGAGTTTGATGGAGAAGCAAATTCTCTACTCCAACCAAGACCTGCTGAATCAACCCCCTGAGGGTGGGGCCCAGAAATATGTCCGGACAGGCTCCGGGTGGTTCCCAGGCATGTTACACATCAGGAAGCATTCAGCTTCCTTGTTCCCCTTGTCCACGTGGGGTGAGTGCACGTGTGCTCAGTCAAGGGAAGACTACTGGAGTGGGTTGCCATGCTGTCCTCCAGGGTAATCTTCTAGACCCAGGGATCAAACGTGCATCTCTTGTATCTCCTGCATTGGCAGGTGCGTTCTTTACCTGCTGAGCCACTGGGGAAGCCCCTTGTCCACACCTTCCATTTATTCCTCTACCCATCCAATCTGGCTCCTGCCCCTCATTCTTCCAAAGTGATGGCCCCCAAATGGTCTCCTAGCTGCTAAATCCTAAGGATTTTATTCCTCAGCAGTGTTCCATGGGTTAACCATTTCCTCTTTAATTTTATAGAACAACTCCTTGTTTTCTGTAAAAATAATAAAATTCTTATTATAAAAATGAGGTACAGAATACAGACCTTAATAATGTTAAAAACCACCCTAAATCCCATCATCTAGAAGCAACTGTTATTAACATTTAATACAATTCCAGACATTGCTTTATGTGCTCTTATGGAGAGAAGGATGGACACACAGATAATAGAAAAATAGAGAGGTGTATTGCAATCATATGGGGTAACAAAAATCCTATTTTAAAATAAAAAGTATTGTGTGTAATTTTACTTGACTCTAAAAGTATAAAAGCAAATTTAGTGGGGAAAAGGAGCTGACCTAATTAACTCTGAAAACAGTTTTGCTTTTCTTTTTTACTCAGTATTAGAAAGAGGAGACACAGTAAAAAAAAAACACTATACTGTCACTAATTTGTTTCCCAAGGAGTCCAGGTTAGTAATTCTCTGTACTAAGGCTATGTACATATGTACATATATACATATACTAGATAATGAGAGCCAGGTTTTTCACTGTCAAAAAAAGATATTACAAACAAGTAAGGAGAGACTAGAATGAATTCTGTAATGCTGGATTATGATCAAAACATCATGCTTACCGTGACATACATATACAAGTAAATGCAGAAATAAATATAGTTATGTGTGTATACCTACATTTCCTAGCTCTATCTGCTGAGAGGACCTGGGAGCATAACACTCCCATAACAGCAAGCACATTAGCACTCAGATCTTGATTTCTAAATATCATTCTCTAATAAAGGGAACTAGGACTCCCTGAAGAAATGGCTGATTCTGGGACTGAGTTCTGAAAAAAAAATACACATTTATAAGATGGGCCTGGAGCATTTTGTACTATCAGAAAGAAGTAAGAAAGTGCTTAGTTCAGTTCAGTTCAGTTCAGTCACTCAGTTGTGTCTGACTCTTTGCAATCCCATGGACTGCAGCATGCCATGCTTTCCTGTCCATCACCTACTCCCAGAGTTTACTCAAAGTCATGTCAGTTGAGTTGGTGATGCCATCCAACCATCTCATCCTGTGTCGTCCCCTTCTCCTCCCGCCTTCAATCTTTCCCAGAATCAGGATCGTTTCAAATGAGTCAGTTCTTTGCATCAGGTGGCCAAAGTATTGGAGCTTCAGCTTCTGCATCAGTCCTTCCAATGAATATTCAGGACTGATTTCCTTTAGGATGGACTGGTTGGATCTCCTTGCTTACAAAGAAAAAAAAGGATGGAGATAGAGCAATGACACAGGAGGATATACAACATCATAAGTCATTAGGGAAATGAAAGTTAAAGCAACATGGAGATACCACTACATATCTGTTAGAAAAGCTAAAATCTGCAACACAAACACCACCAAGTACTAGTGAGGATGTGGAGCAGCAGGAACATTCACACCCTCTAGTGAACATGCAAAATATTACAACCATTTTGGAAGACAATTTGGCAATTTCTTACAGAGCTAGACATAGTTCATCTAGCAATTGTCCAATTTATTTGAAAGCTGTGTCCACACAAAACTTATAAATGAATGTTCATGGCAGCTTTAATGGCAATTGCCAAAACTTGGAAGCAAACAAGATGTTCCTGTAGATGAATAGGTAAGTGGATGGATAAACAAACTGCGGTACATTCATACAGTGGAATATTACATAGCAATCAAAAGAGATGCTCTCTCAAGCCACAAAGAGGATGCAGGAATATTAAATGCATATTACTAAATATGAGAAGCCAAGCTGAAAAGGCTATGGACTCTAATTCCAACTACGTGACATTCTGAAAGAGGCAAAACCATGCAGAAAACAAAAAGATCAATGGTTAGAAATATCAATTGCCTGGGGTTATTGGGAGGAAGGATGAAGAGATAGTACAGAAAGGATTTTTAGAGCAGTGAAACTACTCTGCATGTTACTACACTGGTGGATACATGTCACTATATACTCGTCAAAGCCCATAAAATGTACAAAAATAAAGAGTGAAACCTAGGGCTTCCCTGGTGATCCAGGGGCTAAACTTTGCACTCCCGGTGCAGGAGGCCTGGGTGTGATCTCTGCTCAAGGAAGTAGATCCTGCATGCCACGGCTAAGACCGTGCGTAGCCAAATAAATAAAAATAAATAAATAGTAAAAAAAATTTTTCAAGAGTGAACCCTATTGTGAACTGTGAACTATGGACTTCAGTTAGTAATGATGTGTCAGTACTGGCTCATCAGTTGTAATAAATTATGCAAGATATTAGTAATGGAGAAAACTGTGTGTGGGGCAGTGAAGAAGGAACTTTCTGTATTTTCCACTCAATTTTTTTTTTTTTTTTTTTTTTGATTTTATAATATCTTTTATTGGTAAAGATGGATATGAAATAATCAACAGTTCAACCAAGTCTGTAATTGTCTGTATTCAATTTCTCATAATAAATAAATCCAGATTCTGTACAGTTAGACAAACTATGATGGTGGCAAACAGCAAAATAGGAAGATAATAAATCTCAGATTCAGAATGAAATAATTAAATCAAAGAAGAGTGTTAAACATATTTTCAGAGTTGCCTCATTAGGGAGTCATGTAATGGACACCACTCCCATTCAAGGTCTCTCAAATGGGCACTAGAATAATGCTGACTCTAAAGCCTTCTCTAATAATCTCTTCTGGTTCCATTTTTGATTACTATCAAACAAAACCCCTTTCACATGAAAAAATAAGTATAGATTGATTCAGATGGAATTGTT
Source organism: Okapia johnstoni (assembly GCA_024291935.2). NCBI lineage: Eukaryota > Metazoa > Chordata > Mammalia > Artiodactyla > Giraffidae > Okapia > Okapia johnstoni. The sequence goes on along the minus strand of CM044325.1, from coordinate 6,053,006 downwards.
CATTTAGATCTTTTGGTGTCCTAACAATTCAAACTGAAATGAAGCCTATAATCCTATAGGCTTCTGAAAACACAGCCAAGGGACACTCAGAAAGATGAAACATTTTTCCTACTTCTGTAAAAATCCAAGGAATTGACAAATCAACACCTAGAAAAAAGCAAGGCATAAATTCATCAGCACCAAGGAGAAATGATCTTCAAATGGAGCAGGTCTGTTAGAAGTCCAGATATCTCTGTGTTGATGAAAAGGTTCTAATCTCCCCTAGAGGAAAAATCCAATGCCTAAGGTTAACGCCTTTAGGCAAAAGGTTCCACTCAATTTTTATGTGAACCCCAAACTGCTCCAAAACATGAAGTATATTCAGTGAAAAAAAAAAAAAAAGTGGGGAAGGGGAGTACACTGGCACCAATCTGCTGCAGCTCTCAATGGCCAAGGCTGGAATAATTTAGATAACAGAACAGATAATCACAGTGTTGGTTATAACCCAAAGAATAAAATGAATAGTCGTGAGTCCATACTGCCATAAACAAATGATTAACTGAATAAATAAATGGAAGGGATACTTCTTCCTTGGAGAGAATTCCAAATAATAAATGCAGAAGGGATGGGGCAGTAGAATATCATCATTCGAACACAAGAGCAATAATTACTACAGGCAAGATGCACTGGATAATGTCCTCAAAGCATCTCTCCAAATATATCTATTCATTGCTGTGGTGGTTTTAATAAATATTCACAAATTCTTTCATACTCTTCCCTCTAGGAAGTGGGGATTAATTCTTTTCCCCTTGAGTAAGGCTGGACTTACTGACTCACTTCTGTCCGATGGACATGAATTTGAGCAAACTCCGGGAAATAGTGCAAGACTGGGGAGCCTGGCGTGATGCAGTCCGTGGACCGCAAAGAGTCGGACATGACTTAGCAACTGAACAACAGCAGCAGTCTGTCTAATAGAGTGTGAGAGGCGACAGAGTTTATTTTCACAGAAGAACCTGGAAGACACCACCATAACCGAGTGAGACCAAGTGATCATGGTTGATATTATCAGTGATAAGTCATGCTGATTTCATGTACTTCCTGATATGGTATTGAAAGTTTGTTTGCTGAATCACGAAAAGGCGCGGGGATTCTTGGCCTCTGGAGGAGAAGAATTCAATCCGGGGCCAGAGACAAGGCTTGATCGCTCAGAACTTTTGTGTAATGAAGTTTTATTAAAGTATAAAGGAGACAGAGAAAGCTTCTGACATAGGCATCAGAAGGAGGCAGGAAGAGTACCCCCTCGATAGTGTTAGCAGTGGAGTTATATACTCTAAGATAACAGAATTAGAATCCAGAGAGTTTAATCCAGAGACTGTCCTCAGGCAGGATACATTATTGTTATATAATCCTAAGGAATGTAGAGAGAAAAGAAAAAAAAAGTTTGTCCTTTCTTCCTCCTTGTGAATTCCAGACCCCTCTCTCCTTGGGGACCCCTAGACTTCTTATCAATCTGCCTAGGAAATGACTCTCTCAATATGAGAAGGGAATGTTTACTTTTTTGGTATCCTTCTCCAAAAACTAGCCTCTCAATCTAGCCACGAGGAAACATCAGACAAACTCAAACTGAGGCACGTTCTACAAAATGCCCAACCAGGACTTTTCAAAAGTGTCATCTGTGAAAGACAAAGAAAAACTGAGAAACTGTCACAGATGGGAGGAGACGAAGGAGACAAGACAACTAAATGTAAAATGCTACCCTGGACTGGATCCTGGAACAGAAAATGGATGAAATCTGCGTAAAATCTGTACTTTAGTAAATGACAGTGAAATTCGCTCAGTCATGTCCAACTCTTTACGACCCCATGGACCATACAGTCCATGGAATCCTCCAGAATACTGGAGTGAGTAGCCTCTCCCTTCTCCAGGGGATCTTCCCAACCAGGGATCAAACCCAGTGAGCCACCAGGGAATCCCAAGGATGGAATGGGTAGCCTGTGCCTTCTCCTTCAGATCTTCCTGACCCAGGAATCCAACCGGGGTCTCCAGCTTTGCATGTGGATTCCTTACCAGCTGAGCTACCGGGGAAGCCTAGTACTGTTTCAACGTCAGTATCTTAGTGTGGACCAATGTGGTGTAATTATACAAGATGTTAGCGTTAGGGGAGGTGAGGAAAGAGTGTGTGGGGACACTTAGCAACTTTTCAATCTAAAACTATGTCCAAATAAAGGGCCTAGAAGTAGACAATAAATTGAAATGGAATAAACTGCTAAATTTCAGGTAAAAAAATTTTTTTTTTTACCATAAGCGACTTTAGTTCCTTTAAGGCCTTTTAAAATGAATAAAAATAACATGTAAAGTATTAATTATGAAATTAGAAGAATAATGTTATTTTTAAAGTGACATTTTCCAACTTTATTCCAGTTATTTATTGATCCTTGCTACAAAAAAATGAGGAAATTAATGTGTTCACACTTCTTCCCACCTTCTCCCCTCCATCTCCCAATTCTTGTTAATCCTCTTGTCCTATGGTTGTTGATATTTACAACATTGTACTGTGTCCTATATTCCAAATTCACAAAGATTTTTCTTTCTGATTGAATTATGGCTGAATTTGTATTTTTATATTTAAATGGGCTCGGTGTTGAAGACCAGTGTGCTTCTCTGGCTTCTCCACTCTGAGCCGTTTATTTTGATAAACCCCTTTGTTGACTAGATTTCATTGCACAGTAGCTTGTGTGTTTCAAGAAGGACTAGGAGGGAATTGTCATTCCCTATGTTCTTGGATGTTTGGGAATGTCTGTCTGAGGGCTTTCTTTGAAGGACATTTGTCTGGGTATAATTCCTTGGGTCACAGTTTCTGTTCTTCAGCCCCTTGTCAATGGTATCCCCTGACCCTGGCACAGAACATCTATAGAGAGGTGCCTGCAGCCAGTCAGACTTCCCCTACTCATATGACTTGAGATTTGTACCTTGATGCCCATAAGATTCTTTAGCCTTGATGTTCGGTAGCTTCATGAGAATGTCACACTTGATGCTGATGATCCTGAATCAGTGCTGTGTCTCCACATTCATATTTTTATTTCAGGAAACTTTGGGCCTGTTGTCTGAATATTTCTCATCATGCTTCATTTCTTCTATTTTTCTTTTCAGGAGCCCTGACTGTGCAAATGTTTTATCTCTTGGGTTAGTCCTCCACATCTTTTAGTCTTTCCAATAATTGTTTGTTGGGTTTACCAGGTGGCTCAGTAGTAAAGAATCTGCCCGCCAGTGCAGGAGACTTGGATTCAATACCTGGACGGGGAAGATCCCCAGGAGAAGGAAATGGCACCCCCCCCCCCCCCCAATATTCTTGCATGGAAAATCCATGGACAGAGGAGCCTGGCGGGCTACAGTCCATGGGGTCACTAAAGAGTCGGACACAACTTAGCAACTAAATGACAACAAATAACTATTTGTTATGGACTGAGTTGTATCCCTTCAAAAAGATAATGAAGTCCTCGCTGCCAATACCTCAGAAGGTGACCTTGTTGAGAAATAGAATTATTGATATAATGAATTAAGATGAGGTGGGACTGGATTAGAGTGGGCCCTTTGTCCAGGTGACTCAGATGGTGAAGGATCTGCCTGCAATGCAGAAGAATCGGGTTCGATCCCTGGGTTGGAAAGATCCCCTGGAGAAGGGAATGGCAACCCTCTCCAATATTCTTGCCTGGAGAATCCCAAGGACAGAGTAGCCTAGTGGACTACAATGGGGTCAAAAAGAGTCGGACACGACTGATCAACTAACACTTTCACTTCCAGTTTTCATTCAATAGGACTAGTGTCCTTATAAGAGGAACATGTGATGATGGAGGCTGAGATGGGAGTGAGCCACAGGCACAAACCAGAGAATGCCAGGGTGGTCTGCAGTCCCCAGGAGTGAGGGCACAGCTGTGGCACAGAAAGAGCCAACTCTGCTCACACCTGGATTCCAGACTTCTGGTCTGCAGAACTGTAGTAGTAGTGAGTCCCTCGGTCATGTCCGAGTTTTTGTGACCCCGTGTGGGAGAATACATTTCTCTTAAGACGCCCCGTTGGTGGTATGTTGATACAGCAGCCCTAGGGAAGTAATATACTCTATCTGTACGCTTGTTTGCTCTTTCCTATTTATTTTTGTGTGCTTTTCTTCAGGTGTTCCACTCCGTGCCTTCTCTCGACTCCAGGCTTCTGTTTATTCTTAGTTGTTTTTCTTCTTTGCAATGCCTTTTTTATTTCTAAACGTTTGTACTTGTTGCTTCCACTTCTTTCCTGAGGGCCACCAACTCACTCTCTGTCTGCTGCTTTACACTCCCTTTAAAACCTTGACATCTTAGCTCATTCAGAGAGGTCCGACCGCCTGAAATCCGAGTCGATGGAGAGCTGGGCCTGAACTCCCACTCTGTTTTCGTTTGTCTGTTAAATAATTCCTCTTGTGCTGTAAGCTCTTTTGCTTTTTGCTTACTTCCATTTCCTCTTTTCCACTGCCAGTCCCATGATGTTTCTTTGTGATTATCATTCATCTTGGAACAGGCCGGCCGTTTGTTGAAGGATGATGTTGAAAGAAACAGCGTAGGTAATCTGGGAGTGATGAGAGTGTGTGTTCTCTGACTTGTTCTTACTAAATCCTTCATTTCCTTGTCTGGGAGCTCACCGCCCTTCAGTCTCAGACCTCAGGACTTGCAGACTCTCAGGAAAAGCCTCCGGGCTGCCAAGCTTCAGAGTTGCAATCTGCAGTTTCCGCTGTCTCCCTCCTTCCCCATCTCAGCCTAGCAGTCTCCTCGTGCTGGGAGGCGTTGGGTGCTGGGCAGGGAGAGGAGCTGCGTCCGCAAACTGCCTGCCCACCCCCACACCATCCTGTGATATTGAGCTGGATCTGAACCAGAAGTGTCTGGTGCCTCCATGGTCTGTACTCAGCCCAGACCCTGTCATCCGCTGAGCAGACCTCACAACTGTGCCACCTGGAGAGACAACCACTACCTCCTCAGACCTCTGCCTTCCCTCTTGATTGAGGTCGTCTTTTGTAGCATCAGCAGATGTACTTCCTGCGTTAGGAAAAGAAAGAGGTACACAGCAAAGGAAGCCATCAACAAAATGAAAGGAAACCTACTGAATGAGAGACATTGTTTGTTAATTATATATCAAATAAGGGATTAATAATTAGCGTTATTAATTATTTTTATGAATTAATGTCCAAAATCTATAAACAAATACAACTCAAAAACAGAAAAAACACAGACCTCCTCGCAAAAAAAATCCAGTTGAAAAATGAGCAGATAATCTGAATAGACATTTTTCCAAAGAAGATGTCTATACAGACGGCCAATGGACACGTGAAAAGATGCTCAACATCGCTAACTGTTAGTATCAATCACTCAGTCATGCCCGACTCTGTGCAACCCCATGCACTATATCCCACCAAGCTCTTCTGTCCATGAGATTTCCCAGGCAAGAATACTGGAGTGGGTTGCCATTTCCTTCTCCAGGCCACTAACTATTAGGGACATGCAAATTAAAACTACAGTGATTTATCACCTCACACCTGTTAGAATGTGTATTATAAAAAAAATAACAAATAAGTGTTGGCAAGGATACGGAGAAAAGAGAATCCTAGCATACTGTTGATGGAAATGTGAATTGATTGGTACAGCCACTATGGAAAACAGTATGGAGAGTCTTCAAGAAATTTGAAATAGAGCTATCATTTGATCCAGCTATTCCACTTCTGGATACTTATCTGAAGAAAAGGAAAATATCAGTTTGAAGATACACAAGCACCTTTATGTTCATTGCAGCGTTATTTACAACAGCCAAGATAGGGAAGCTACTTAGGTGTCAATCAATAAATGAATGAATAAAGATGTCTACATATATACGTATATACACACACAATGGAATGCTACTCAGCCATTAAAAAAAATGGAATCTAGGCATTTTCCACAACATGGATAGGACTTAAAGGTATTATGCTAAGTGAAATAAATCAGAAAGACAAATAGTACATGACTTCGTTTTTATGTGGAATCTAAACAGCAAAACAAACAAAATAGAATGGTGGTTTTCAGAGGGGAAGGGGCTGGGGGGCAGGGGGTGGGTGAAATGGGTTAAGGGAGTTAAGAGGTACAAGCTTCCGATAAATAATCATGGGAATATAAAGTAAAGCATGGTGACTATAGTCAATAGTATTGTATCACATATGTGAAAGTGGTTAAGAGCAAATCTTAAAAATTCATTTCATAATGTGTACAAATATTAGATCATATCGTATACCTGAAAGTAATATAATATGTCAGTTACATCTCATTTTTTTATTATAAAAAAAAAAGGAGACAGAGGGCTTGCTGTTTTTCCCCCCTCCTCCAAATTAATTGTTGTTTTTAGTGGTTTTGGTTACATGAAACAGTCAATCAGCCTTCAATCTGCCATTTTAAGCTCCTGTATTCTTTGAAAACCCTTCCCTTAGCTTCCAGGACCTGAAATACATGGCTAATAGTCCTCTTTTCTTGCAGACCACTCCTTCTTTGTGGGCCTTGCTCCGTCCTCCTGTATCCATGCGATGTGGGCAGGTTGGAGGTGCCTCTGCAGGCCACACCACTGGTAAGGGGAGGAACTGGGATTCCAATGTTGGGCACCCCTCCACCACTAAGGGGCGGGGCTTCTTGGGTACGAGCGTACTGCTACTGGGCACAGTCTCCCCTGTAGCTCCTCAGGAACTGCTATGCCATCCTTGCTCCCTTCTCAGGCCAGAGTCCCCAATATAACAACCAGAGGTGCTCACGGGAAGAGGGATTTTTTCCACCTCCTTCCATCAGCCACAGGTCTGGGAGAGGGGTCTATTGGCCTCCAAGAATCCTGGATGTTGACTCACCTGGACATTATGGGGATTGCAGTGACAGGAATGCCAGTTTCCAATTATAAACAAGCCCTCAGGAAACTCCCCAGCCACCTGCTGCCATGTATTTGGCTAAGAAATAGATAGTAGGTCCTCTCAGCAGTGAGGATGGGGATGAACTCTAGACTCTAAAACTGATTGATTTAGGGAGCACCTTGGGAATGGCCACCCTCTTTTACCTCTGAGTCTCCATGTGTCCAGTGGGTGGTGTGGTCTGGAGGATCTCTGTGTCTTTGCCGCTGCTGAGGCTCCTGGATTATGGACACCCCTCTCCAAGCCATCTCCCAGCAGCTCGTCTTGCTCCTCATTCCTCCTGCAATTCAGCTTGGGCACCTGTCAGTCAGGCAGTCAGTTCAGCCGCTCAGTCGTGTCCAACTCTCTGCGACCCCATGGACTGCAGCACGCCAGGCTTCCCTGTCCATCACCAACTCCCGGGGTTTTCTCAAACGCATGTCCGTTGAGTCGGTGATGCCATCTGAGTGGGGATCCTTCCCTGAGACTTTTCCAGGGTGCGTCTGAGACTAGGGCCAGTGGGGCAGCACTGGGATGCTTGTTTCTGAGGTCCTCAGGCCACCATGATATTCACTCTTTCTTGTCATCGGAAGAGGAGCTCAGGGCTTCTCTTCCCCAAGGAGCAACTTCATGGCTGGTGAACTGGAGGTTCCCAGGGCTCTGAGGGAAACTTTCTGACCAAGGGCAGTTTTCTGGTCATCCAGCATTTGGCCCTCTGCACTTCCAAAGGAAGTCTCTACTTACTCCTTGACATGGTCTCAAGTCAGCCTAGAGGCAGCCTGGGGGAGGCTACATCAAGGGCAGAGTTGAGGACTGGGCTGTGGTCAAAGGTTGGGTGACAAGTGGACTTTGCGTCTGGTCTCCGGTCACGGAGATTTTGACCTTCCTGCCAGCCTGTCACTTCCCTTCTTCCAGCCTCAGGTTATGAAAGGAGAGGATAGACCTTCCGTCTGTCCTACTCATCTATCCACCCAGCGTCCATCTACCCATCCAAAGGCCATCTGTCCATTCTCTGTGTATCATCCATCATTCTCCATCTTCTCATCTTTTCAGTCATTAACCATCCATCCATCATCTATCGATTCAGCCTCTCCTCCCTCACTCTGAAAATCCCTTGTTCAAAAAACCATAGGCTTAATGACAATATCAACAGCAGTATTGCTGTGGGCAATAATGATCATTATCTATTGAAACCTGACAATGTGTTAGATGCCGTGTTCATTGCTTTACCTGAATGATCTCATTTAATCTATGCCTATCCAGTATCCACATTCACTCTCCTAATGCATCCAATGTTACACTGAGGAAAAGGAGATAAATAATCAGCTAAGTACTCCCTGAGGATACAAGAATGAAGAAGATGCCAGATCTCTAACTTCCAGTTCTCACTGTGGCATGAAGGAGACTGATCTGTGAAAATACAGGGTCTCCATAATGTCTAGGAGATTAAAATAAAAATTTATAAAATTATAATTTTAAACGAATAAATTTCATTTTAAAATAAATTTATTATTTATTTAAATCAATAAATTAAGTCAATTAATTTAAAGCAATTAATAAATTTTACATTAATAGTTAAATCAATCAATAAATTTAAATTAATAAAATTATAAATTTAATAGATAATAATTATATGTTTACTTATATGTGTGTTTTACATATTACAGATGTCCTTGACAACCTTGCATATTGTAATATATATATATATATATTAGGGCTTCCATCTGGTGGTCCAGTGGTAAAGGATCTGCCTTACAATGCCAGGAACAGCAGTTGGATCCCTGGCCCCAGAAGATTCCACATACCTCGGAGCAGTTAAGCTCGTGTACCACAACTACTGAAGCCCGCGCACCTAGAGCCTGTGCTCTGCAACAAGAGAAGCCACCAAAATGAGAAGCCTGTGCACCACCACGAAAGAGTAGCCCCGGTTCCCTGGTGGCTCACATGGCAAAGAATCTGCCTGTAATGCAGGAGACCCAGGTTCCATCCCTGGGTCAGGAAGAGCCTCTGGAGAAGGAAATGGCAACCCACTCCACTATTCTTGCCTGGAGAATTCCATGGACAGAGGAGCCTGGTGGGCTATCATACATGGGGTCACAAAGAGTCAGACATGACGGAGTGATTAACACTTTCACCATCTGGTTTGCCACAATAGAGAAAACCTGTGCAAAGCAAATAAAAAATAAATAAAATATATAAACTAAATAAAATGTATATTATATACGTACATATTATACTATATAATATAGTTATAGCCACTGTACTGTAGAAATGCATCCTATGATAATTTTCAAAAAAATGTTGGCATGCTTTCATTTTGGTGATAAAATCTAAGAAATGGGTTTTACACATAAAATATTAAGACTTATGTCTGGTAATAATAATTACCAGTAAACCCTCCTTCCAAGGGAGTTATTTTTAAGAAAAAAAATGCTATTGCCTTTTATCAAGGCAATGCCTCTCTTTCTAAATGATAATTTGCAATGGAAAGACATTTTCCTAGATGGACACTTTGGTTCTTTGGCCAGTATATGTCAAATCAGGGTCTATGGACTTTACAGTCCCAAGACACATTTTTTTCCCATCACAGGGCCTACATGCGAGTCAAGTTAGAATGAGAAACACCGATTCCAGGGCGCCAGGGAGCTGGGAATGTGGGCTCAGGGTATCTCTCATCTCTCCTCTTACTGCTTCCTCACAGTCTGGATGACTTGCCTTTTCCAGAGGTTGGCGGAGATCTTGGAAACATGCGTACCTTTCCCAGGAAAATGAGTCCCCGGGGAGACTTCCCAGCCCACGGGCGCACTCCAGCACCTGTGTTCTGTAACGTAGCCCTAATTGAAATCACATTAACATTATGATTCCATTACGGGGAACAAGAGGCTGGCTGCAGGAACGTGCCCCGTGGGGCCTAATCAGCTGGACTGGATCATTTATATAGGGCTGTACATCTGCTTGGAGCTCAGTGTTAAGTAAGGCAGACAGGGGCCTATTCATTATTAACAAGGCTTGATGCGTTCGGCCAGGCAGAACTGCAAAGCCAAGAGGCGAGTCTGATGGCGGAGAAGCATTGAGGCACTGACTGCAAGCTCCCCGTCTGCCTTGCCCATAGGTGGAGTCCAAATGCCTTCACCCAGCCAGAGGTGACTCCGATTCCCAAAGCCTTGGCTGTGGCAACCCCTCCTGCCAATGGGAGAGATGAAGTAACTTGCTTGAGGTCCCAGATCTACAATGTGGTGGGGTCAGAATGTGAACGCAGGCAAGCTGGGTCCAGAGCCTACAGGCTTAGCTAACCTGCCGTGCACAGTCCAGGCCTTGGCAGCTCACTCCTATCCTGGATTGAGGCGTTGTACACTTGGTGTTCTGGCAGCTCCAGGTCTCTGAGGCTGTGATGTAAAGGAAGGAACCCTGAAAATCAACAAAGGAAAGTGGCAAATTGTGGTCAGAATTTGCTTATTTTATTCATTGCTCAAAGTTTCTACTTATTTTATTCATTATTTCAGTTTCAGTGCTATGACGGGCACTGTGTTTAGTGCCACCACTGAAAAGATGAATGACCTCTTGTCTTGCTCCAGAGGAGCTGAGAGCAAATTATAGTACAATATGTAGAAACCATAGCCATAGAGACTCATGAACTCTAAGTATTCCACTATAAGTGTATAAAATTAAACACTAAATTAACTAGATATGATTGGAGGTGATCTGTATTATAGTTAGGAGGACAGTCTCTGGAATCTGACAAACCTCAATTCTAAGCCTGGATTGGCAGCTTAACTGCTACGTTGAGCCTGATTGTGCTATTTCAGCTCTCTGGGTTCACCTCTGCCTGTTCCTTCTGCCTTGCCTCGTCCTGAGTGTGGGGGATGAGGTGGAGGGACAAGCAATATTGACATCGTATAGGAATATTGACACAGGAAGAGGTTCACATAGTGTTTACAGCTTTGGAGCTGGGAAAGGAAATTTTGGCCAGTAGAGTGGGGTGGTTGAGGGTACGGGCTCTGAAGGATCTGGAAGGCTCTGAAGAATGGATCTGTTTCCCAATTACAGCTCTGCTCCAATGGCTGTGTGACCCCACGGCAAGTCCTGCATTAGGAATCTCAGTTTCTACACCTGTAAAATGGGCACAATAGTAGCATTTACCTTACCAGCTATTAGGAGGGTTGAATGAGGTGACAGATGTAAAGCACAGAGCACCTGATCTGAGGTACAGTATGGATTAAAAAGGAAACAAACACTTTGGTTACTATTTTAGAGGACTACTGAGGTGTGAAGGGAGAATCCTTAGTCTTCCACCAGCTGTGTGACTTAGGCAAGTCCCCTGGTCCTCTTGAGCTGGTAAAACAGGGGTGGATATGTTCTGTAGACGGTAATGTGTGTGTGTGTTAATCGCTCAGTCGTGTCTCTTTGCAACCCCCATGGACTGTAGCCCACCAGGCACCTCTGTCCATGAGATTCTCCAGGCAAGAATACTGGAGTGGGTTGCATTCCCTTCTCTAGGGGATCTTCCCAACCCAGGGATCGAACCCGGGTCTCCTGCATGTCAGGCGGATTCTTTACCATCTGAGCCACCATGGAAGCCCAGATGGTAACATAATGCACAAATGTGTAATTCTCCTTATTGAGCACCCATTGTATACCAGTGTAGAATGCAGACATGGGGGCCAGAGGAAGGGAGACCAAGTCTTCCTGCTCTCCGGGGATACCCAGGTGGTGGTGGGAGGCATCACGACAACTCACATATGTGTGGTGTGTGGTACCCATATGTGTGATATCAACTGAAAATGCAGGCCCTTGGAAGTGATGCCCCACATACAGCATTTCTGGGGGCAATCTGTTCACTGGGTATGAGCATGACCTCTCCTGTGTCTTTTTTCACCCCCATGTTGTACTTTTTTGTGTGTGAGAGCATTTAAGATCTACTCCCTTAGCAAATTTCAATTATTCAGCACAGTGTTATCAACTACAGTCACCATGCTGTACATTAGACCCTCTGACTTTATTCATCTTATAGCTGCAAGTTTAGAGTAGGAAATGGCAACCCGCTCCAGTGTTGCAAAGAGTCCATGGGTTGCAAAGAGTCGGACACGACTGAGTGACTAACACACACACACTCGCACCCTCTTCCAACCTCTCCATGTTTCCCCCAACCTCCCACCCCAGACCATAGCAACAACCTTTCTATTCTCTGCTTCTCTGGGTTGAGCTTTTGCTTCCTTTTTCACAGACCACATATAAGTGATACCAGGCAGTATTTGTCTTTCTCTGTCTGGCTTCTTTCACGTAGCCTAATGCCCTCCATGTTTACCCATGTTGTCACAAATAACATGACTTCTTTCTTTTTAAAGGCTAAATAATATTCTATTGTGTGCATATGTGTATGTATTTTGTTATATATCATATTTTCCTGATTCATTCATCCACGGCAGCCACTCAGGTTATTTCTGCATCTTGGCTGTTGTGACTAATGCTGCAGTGAACACGGGCGTACAGATACATTTTGAGATAATAGTTTCATTTCCTTCGGATAAATACCCAGAAGTAGGATTGCCCGGTCATATGGTAGTTCTCGTTTTACTTTCTTGAGGAGCCTCCATGCTGTTTCCCATGGTGGCTGTATCAGTTTACATTCCCACCAATGGTGTATAGGTTTCCCTCCCCACCATCTGTCATCTTTTTGCAGTAGCCACCCTAACAGGTATGAGGTGATAACTCATCGGGGTTTGAGGTTGCATTCCCCTGATGATTGGTGATATTGCTTGTGTGTCCCCCTCCACATTCCAGGGAACAGCTAGGTTTCCTTCCCTCCAGGATGCTAAGGACCCTAATCCTGTCCAAGGAATAATTTTTCTGAAAACAATCACCCTTTGCTATGAACCGGGCCCTACGTGTTTACATTCAACTGTAACAGCTGTGCTGGGAGGATTCTTACTGATGAAGAAACTGAGGCTCAGAGAGGGGAAATGATTTGTTCCAGGTTTCACTGTCCACAGGCGCAGCCTGTGTGGTGCTGGAGCTCCAGCTCTTATTCATGATGCTGAACTGACCAGCACCCCCTCTCTACCCCAAAGACGCACTTTGTGACCACAAGAGGCATCTTTCCACGTCATTTCTTACTCGGATGATGAGAGATGAAGGACCACCTTTGGAAGGCCTTCAGCCGACAACAACCCCCTCCCCAGCTATATAGTCTAGACCCCACCCTATAGCAGTGACTTCGGGTTATTTGTTCTTTCATCCCAATCTTCTCATGAAATAACAACAGCAATCATCACAGTAGCTGCCATCTAGCTAGTGCTTACTATTTCCTCTGGCGCCGTCACTCTCCTAATCATCACATTAACCATAGGAGGTGGATGTCTCTCTTACAGATGTGGAAGTTGAAGCTTAGAGAGGCTAAGTGAGCCTGAATAGGAATCCAGGCAGCCTTTCCCCGGGAGTTCACCTCCATTTCCTTTAATGCTCATCAAACACTTCTGCAGGTATCACATGTGTTAAGCTTTGCACACACACACTCCCACTGAACCCTCAAAATGTCCCTGCCAGGTGGTATTACTGTTATCCCATTTCACAGATGAGGCATTTGAGGTTCTACAAGATTAAATTAGGCCTTCCCAGGTAGGACTAGTGGTAAAGAACCCAGTTGTCAGTGTAGGAGACTTAAGAAACGCCGGTTCAATCCCTAGGTGGGGAAGATCCCCTGGAGAAGGAAATGGCAACCCACTCCAGTATTCTTGCCTGGAGAATCCCATGGAGAGAGGAGCCTGGCTGGCTGTAGTCCATAGGGTCACAAAGAGTCGGACACAACTGAAGCGACTTTATGTCATATGTCAAGATTAAATTAAATATGCAATTTAAATGGCAGAGCTGTAGCTTGAGCCCACTGTTTTTTGAGGTTTCCACCTCCCCTGCTTACTTGGGAAGGGCTTCCGGTGGGTGAACTTTCTCATGCTGGGGCTGCAGTGGAGGACAGGGCAAAGGCAGCCCCACAGGGAAGACCGAAGCAGAGCCTCCTTTCAAAGCCACCCAAAGCAACCAGTTGTCTCCACCCAACTGGCCCTGAATAAAAATAGAGTCTGCCAGCCTGGCTGCCCAGCAGCTGATCCAAGATCAGAAACCATTTCCAGCAAGCTTGGGTCTTTTAAGTTATTTATCTGCGTGCATTTTTCATCATTTGCCATTGATTTGCAAGGGCCCTTCCCGAGAGCCCCTCTGGTGTCTGCCTGGCAGGGCAGCTGGCTCTTTTCCTCCCTCACCCCTGGGGTTCTCCCCATTTCCCATGAAACAGCCCAGCACCAGCTGCCTGCTCAGTGGCCTCTGAGCTTGGCTCCTCTGTAACCAGAACTGTCTGACCGAAGGGTCTTTGTCTCCCCCTTTTCCTCACCTGCACCTCCCGACAACACGAAGCTGGGAAGTTCCAGAGCAAGCAGATTTGACCCAAAGTCCCCCTGCCCTCCCCTCTCGTACCTGCCCCTACCCCCACTCCAGGCTCTGTCCTGCCCTCCCTGCCCCAGGAGGTCGATCTGTAAGGTTTGTATCCCCCAGGCTCCCTTATTCTCTCCATCATGGTTGGCCTCAGGTACTAGGAGATACTGATGGGAGATCAGAGAGTGGAAAGAGAGAGGGATATTTCCATCGTGGTCTTGGCTGCACCCCTCTAGAGAGGCAGCTCCTGTGGGGGGTGACTCCCAATTGCAGCCCTTGCAGGTGCTGATGAGTGTGTCAGACTTCCCTCAGCCCTGTACATACCTCTGTAAAATCCCTTCATTAAATCCTCCTCCAAATCCTCTTTGATGTGATTTCTGTTTCCTTCCAAGATTCCAAGTGATCCACAGAACTCCTGGCTCCATGAAATGGGAATTGTAGACAGAAATAAAAGCTTTCAGGGTAAAGCTTCCAGGGACCCAGGAGAGACTCACATTTACTCCCAGTTAGGGAGCACAAGTCATGCTCCCCCCACCACATATCTTAGGTGGAATGTCTTCACCCCTTTCTCTCTCTTTCTTCTTGATGGATATACAGAGAGGTTCTGTCTTCTCAATGCTCTTTTGATAGTTGCTTTGGCTAGAAAAGTCTGAGGCTGGATTTGCACATCCTAGATGGAAAGGGCAGGACCTCCTGAGAGCAGAGTGGGCTTGGGTCACAAAACCCCAATGCGCTGTGGCCTCCCACTGTCCCTGGCCAGAGTGTGACTTTAGGCAACTCTACCACAGATCTCTTGGAGTATCTCAATAGGCATTCTTTGCCTGCAAGTGATAGAAAGACCAATGAAAATAGCTTGAATAACAAGAAATGTGTTGTCTCACTGAACAATGTGTCTGGAATGAGTGGCTACAGAGTTGGCAAGTTCAGCAACTCAATGGAAGTAGGACTCTCACTTGGCTTCTCAATTATCTTCTTTGTTTTCCCCTCATGGTTACAATATGGCTGCCACAGCTCCGAACAGCACAAGAGGATCTAAAATAAGAAAATCCGGTGTCAGGTAGGTCAGTGCTATTACAAGACCCAAAATAGCAGTGTATTAAACAACATGGAATTCTATTTTACTGACTCTTTATGGTCCAACACCAGTTCAGAGTTAACATGGCAACCAGTGGAATTGAGGACTAGATTTCTCTATCTTACTGCCCTTACCTGCAAGGATGAAAAGGGTTCATCATCATGTGAGTATTCTAGTCATCAGGAAAGAAGAGATGAGGGAGTAGAGACCATGTACCTCCTCTGGGCACAACCACAGAAGTCACACATATCACTTGTACTTATATCAATGGTTAGAACTTGGCTTTGAGGTTGTCGTTCAGTTGCTCAGTCATGTCTGACTCTTTGTGACCCCATGGACTGCAGCATGCCAGGCTCCCCTGTCCTTCACTATTTCCCGGAGCTCAAACTCATGTCCATTGAGTCGGTGATGCCATCCAACCATCTCATCCTCTGTCACTCTCTTCTCCTCTTGCCCTCAGTCTTTCCCAGCATCAGGGTCTTTTCCAATGAGCCAGCTCTTCACATCAGAACTTGGCTACATGGCCATATCCAGCTGCAAGGGAGTCTGGGAAATGCAGTCTTTGCCTGGACAACCATGAGTCAGCTAAAAATTCCTCCTATATGGAAAAGGGATAAAATAGTTGCGTACAACAAACTATCTCTTCACAGGCTCTGTCCCTTGTCCCCTTTGAATAATAAGGAAAATCTTCCCGGGTACCCTCTATCACTGCCATCCAACTCTCCCTCCATCTCACTGGCAGAGGTTCATACTGGATCAATCCCCTGTCTGTAAAGAAGCCTGACCAAGATACAAATTCCACCAGGATGAAAGAAGGGCAAGAATGGCTGGAAAGAAGCTTCATTCTTGTATTCTTCTCCCCTCCTCCTCCTCCTCCTCCTGCTTCTCCTCCTCCTTTTCCTTTTTCTCCTTCTTTTTCTTCATCTTCGTGGCCAGCAGCAGAAACTGATTCCCCTTAGCTAGGCCAACAAACATAAGTAGGGATGAATAAGCAAACAGTGAGAAGGCTGAGATGTCCCTGGTTCTCAGGGACAGAAAGCAGAAAATCAAATGCCAAGGGGCTCTCTGTCTTCTCTGCAGGTTATGCTTATCCCCTCTCCTTGCAGACAGAGCCCTCCATGGGTAGACGACGTGGTCGATGAGATCTCTGGAATCATATCCTGAGGTCCTTGCACCAGGCAGAACCGCTTCCTCCGTTCCAGAGTTGAGGCACTCTGATTGGCCCAACTGAGATCAAATCCCCACCAATCAGCTGCGATCTAGGGGTGAGGTCCTTTAAGAACAGGGCCACCCCTCCTCAAAGGACAGATGGAGTCGAGAGAGGGCAGTACCACCAGAAAGAAGGGTCGGGTGAAGCCTGGGCAGACGAAACAATAGGTGAGCATTTCCATTCTTGGGGAAGATCCGCCAGAAGGGTCTCTTGCCTGACCCCTGGAAGAGACAAGGAGCAGTCCATCTGGCACCCTCCACCAGGCCTCACTCCGGGGCCAACAGACCCATCAACTGAGCCCTAAGCCCCACCTGTCAGAGCCTTTTAGATGAGGCCTTTGACCTCGCCTTCTGTCCAGGCTGCCAGACAAGGAGGGCTTGGGAAACGGAAGCAGGGCTATGATGGCCCCAGACCTTCACCAGCCAGGGCAGCCACCCGTCCGTCCCTCTGAGACGATGTCGGTCATGGGGAGCCCCCCTTCCCTCCTTCACAAGCTGCAGCCTCAGAAACCTGACATTGCCATCTGGGTACTTTCTAGCTTTCTCTGAGTATGTTCCTTTGACAGCCTAGCGCAGGATTTTACAAAGAAGAGTCACCTGGGGCGCTTGTCAAAATTTCAGCTTCCAAGGCCTCACTCCCCGGACATTCTGACTTAGTGAGTCAAGGCAGGACTCAAGAATCTGCATTTTACCAGCAACAAAGTTGGAGAGTCACAGAACCATTGAGAATAAGAGAGCCAGTCCCACTTCAGGCTATGGATCCCTCTTGACCTGGATTAGATGCTGTGTGATCGTAGGCAAATGACTTAACCTCTCTGGTTCCATCTGAGACAAAATGGGAACAACAGAGTACCTGCCTCAGGGGATCATTGTGAAGCCTGAGACCAAGCAGAGGCATCGCTTAGGATCTGCTTGGTAAGCATCAGCCATTGGTAGTGACCATTATTATTTTTGTTATTAATATTAATTTTATTGCTAACCCCGGCCTGCACTAGGCCTTTGTGCTCCTTAAGTGAAGGGGGTGAGGGCCCATAGGGCACCTGTACCAGCATCTAGTCCTGCATTTTGTCCCCTCCCAGGGCCCCAGGAGGAGACTCAGCCCTGTCTGCCCGTAGGGTCTGTTAATACCATCAGCTCTCTGGCCACACTCCCTCCTGCCACACTCAACACCTCCCCTCCCCGGAGCCCCATCAGGCAGCCTGCCTGCTTCTCCCATCAAGACTGCCCTCCGGGCTGTGCCCTTGGGGGTGAAGGGAAGTCAGTTCCACTTCAGGTGATGAGTGGAGAGCTGCTGCAGGCCCCTGCTAGGGGCTGGGGAGGGTAAGTGGGCAAGGTGGGAAGTAGGTGGGTGAGTAGAGGTCGGCCTGGATGGTCTCCAGTTCAGGGTCTGCCCTTTGTGCTGGGCCAGTGCTGAGTCCCAGACTCTCACCTGGGTGGTATGGAGGTTGGGAAGAGTTGCCTGAGTGGAGAGGAGCAAGATGGGGGATGTCTAAGGAGTCCCCCATGGGCCTGCCTCTCTTTCGCTCAGCCTGAGTGTGTTGGGTCTGAAGATCCGGAAACCAGATGTCTTTGCTGGCTCCACAGTTCAATCCGGGTTCGCAGAAGCATCACTCCACTGACTTCTCATCTCAATAAGTTTTCCCTGGGAAGGATAGTTGCGGGGTGGCAGGTCTGAACAGTCCTGGCAATCGCTTACTCCCACAGCCTCCAGGAACTGTATTTCCCTGGTGGCTTAGTCGGTGAGAATCCATGTGCAATGTAGGAGACTGCTTGCAATGCAGGAGACACCTGGGTTTGATCCTTGGGTTGACAAGATCCTCTGGAGAAGGAAATGGCAGCCCACTCCAATATTCTTTCCTGGGAAATCCCATGGACAGAAGTGCCTGGCAGGCCTCAGTCCATGGGGTCACAAAGAGTCAGACAAGACTGAAATGATTTAGCACACAGGCACAGCCTCCTGCCTCTTGTCCCCACATCAGCCAATGGAATGGGGAAAGGAGGATACCCCTAGAGGAACTTGTAGAGGGGAGGGCTGCAGGCTGGGTGTTCACGGATCCTGGGTTCCAGTTCTGACTCCTCCTCCCCCTCCTCCTTTTTGTGTGTTCTGGGCATTGCCCACATCATCTGATTTAATCCTTGCATCAACTTTGTGTGGGAGGCTGGCTACTGCCCTCTCTTACAGCCAAGGCAGCCAAAGGCTCAGGCAAGAGAAGAGACCTTCCCAAGGTCACATTAAGTGGAGTCAGGCAGGAGGGCTGCCGGATTTTAGAACCAGGGCCACTTAGAGTCAACTTAACTGACATGATGACATTATGTTGGGGAATTCGAAGCCCAAGGAGGTTGGATTCCCTGCCTCAGGTAACAGCCCAGGACTGGTTCCAGGATGCCTGCCCTGCACACCCAGGCAGACCAAAGCCCCTCCTCCTCTGGTTTCTTTACCTCTGTCCCTCCATGTCCTCATCTCACATGTAGACAGACATAGGGTCCGTTTAGGAGCATGCAATGAGGCAGATGAAGTCTTGCTGGCTGATGCTGAGCACAGAGACTGGCACGGGGAACATCTGGTAAACCCTCAGCAAATGAAGATTCTCTCTTTTTTAAAGATTATAATCTCGGGCTGTGTTTCTCCATCTGTGACATGAGAAGAAGTGAGGCTCAAATGAGCTAAGGAGTATATCCATGCTTTGGAAATCCTAAGATTGAAGCAGTCACAGAAAGGGGCTTACCGCAAATCAGTGTCATTGTTAGGAACACAGACCAGCTGGGGCTCCACTCCTCATTCTGTCACATAGTAGCATCTTGGGTGAATTCCTCAACTTTTCTGTGCCTCAATTTCCTCATCTGTAAAATGGGTGCAATAAAGTTGACACCTCCTATGGTTGTTGTGAGGATTTAGCAAGTTCACATCTGTGTGAAAGGCTTTGAATGATGTCAGAAGCAGGTTAAGGATTTTATATGTGTTAACTGTTATTAAACGTGGTTATTAGCCTTTGATCTTTCCAATCAATTGCAATTACGGTATTAAAATAGAATGTGAATGCTATCCACCTTGCCAATGTAAAAATAAAATCACACAAGCAACACAGATTAGGGATTATTCATTAATTTCCTCACTTTTCTTGAAAGGACATCAGTAGATATTCCATAAAATGGACAAGTGAAGAAATGCGAGTGTATTTTAACTATATTTTTTTATTTAGGCTGTCCTAGGTCTTCAGTGTGACACATAGGCTCCTTCTCTAGTTGTGGTGCAAAGGCTTAGTTGCCCTGCCACATCCAGGATGTTAGCTCCCTGACCAGGGATTGAACCCATGTCCCCTGCACCGGAAGGCAAATTCTTAACCACTGGACCACCAGGGAAGTCCCAACAGAGTGTATTTTTAAAAGTTTAGTTCAAACAAGCAAAAAGCAAATGTGGAGTGTTTAGCAAGGTAGGGAAATTCTTTTTTTTTTTTTATTATTTTTTAACCATATCATGTATTCCTTCCATGAGAAAAAAACAGTTTAACAAAATTTTAAGGCCAAATAAATTAAAGACATCCACAAAATGACAAGCAGTCTCTCTGAATGGGCTGTCTTGGAAAGAGTCCTCCACACAATATTTAGTGGAAAAGCAAACTGCAAAAGATCCGAGTCAAGATGATCTGGGTTTTGTAAGGAAAAACAAAATTTAAGTGAGTGCATTGGGTGTTCAGCAAAAATGTGGAGCAGGGCACATACTCAATTATTAATGATGGCAGCCTGCCTCTGGTTGGTAAGAGAGAGTAGATGCCAGGGAGAATTCCACACTCCCATACCACTTGAATCGCTCTGACAGCAAGCATGAATTACCTGTAAAGAGAGAAACGTGCAAACGAAGACATTTGAGACAAATGTGATGATTTTGATTGTTGGAGGAAAGAGCATGACACTCAGAAGCACGTCTCTCGCTTCCCCTCACCTCTGGCCAGACTCAGGAAGCCCCACCAGCATCCCTGGACATCACAAAGGTCTGGAAGTTTGGACAGTGCACCTGGTTTTCTGGCTGGGCCTTCAAATCCAGGTGGCCTCTGCTCAGGGACCCTGTAGGCAGAACTAAAGTTATCCTGAGTAACTTCCTGACCCAGTGAGTAGCTGGCCACCAGGACCAAAAAAGTCTACGGTTAGGTTCCGGGGGGCTTCCTGGTGGCTTCGTGGTAAAGAATCCACCTGCCAAACAGGAGACATGGGTTCAATCCCTGATCCAGGAGGATCCCACATGCCTCAGAACAACTCATGAGCCACAACAATTGAGCCTGGGCTCTGGAGTCACAACTCAAGCCCTCACCAGCTAGAGTCCATGCTCTGCAAAAGGAGAAGCCACCGCAGTGAGAAGCCAGTGCCCCGCACTAGAGAGGAGCCCCTGCTCTCCACAACCAGAGAAGAGCCCACGCAGCAACAAAGACCCAGCACAGCCAAAGACTAGAAATAAGCACATAAAATAAAACTATATAGAAGAGAAGCTTCTGGGAGCAGACAGAGCGGGCAGCCCAAGCAGTTGGTAACGTAAGTGGCACCAGAGAACCTCCTTCAGCAACAGGTCTCCAGTCATCTATTCATTCTCCCATCAAACAGGTGCTGCGTTCTGACAATTATGTCTGAATTCTGACGACTTCGTAAGTCTCTGTGTCACTGAGCCTCAGCCCTCTCACACCTGACACCTCTTTATGTTCAAATATGTAATATCCTCTTTAATACTCTGAAATGAACCTCATATATCCTGTTACCTACCTACACACTCCTTTTTTAAAAGTATCCTTCTGTAAAGTCCCCGCTGTAATGCAAAGTGCAAATACAAAGAATGTCATGCAAAATCAAATCCACAGCTGCTCCAGAAGATGTAATGAAGTTGTCAGGAGCTTGTGGTCCCTGCAGAACCACCGAGAGGGTGGCTGGTCCAGATGTGGGGTGCAGAGCAGAGATTCCAACCCTTCAGAAGGGTCACCGTCTGAAACTGCGAGCCGCTCCTGCAGGTTCTGAATAAAACAAAATATAGACTTCTCTTGTTATTGTCTTTAGTTAGTTGCACCCGTGGAAAATTCAGTGTGTATTCACACTGTGAAAAAATGCTTTATATTTATACGTAAAGCAAGTTAAAGTCTAGACTCATAAAATCATAAACATCTTTCCTCCCTACAGGAAGGTCCAGCAGGACACATGAAAGCCATGTGGATCCTGTGACCGTTCTCACGGGGCCCGGCTGTCCTGCTTTTTGCTCATCACCTGCCTTACCCACCCAGCAATTAGAATGGTGCTCCCTGCCCGTCTCCAGGTTTGTTACCATCCTAGATGCCCGAGGTCCTGCACCCCCTTTCCCCTCCCCACAGAGCTCCTCAGAAGGTTCTCTGTCTTCATGATAGAAGTTAAACCTCCTCCGTCGTGCTGTGATGTCCGCTGTCTCCCTTGAGTCCCACGCTGGCCCTGGAGACGAGCCATCACCAGCCCCATGTCAACAGACGGGGAACCCGAGACAGAGGGCGGCTGTGACTCAGCGAGCACAGAGCCAGACAGAGGCCAAACCACGTGCTGTTAGCTGCCTGACACACACATCGTCATCACTATCACTGCCCCACGGGCAGGCGGCCCACACATCTGGATGCCCTGTGCTGGCGGGGGGACCTGATCAGGGGCCCCACACATCTGGATGCTCTATGTTGGTGGGGGGACCTGATCAGGGGCCCCACACATCTGGATGCTCCACGCTGGCGGGGGGGGAACTGATCAAGGGTGTGGGGCCCTCCAGCCCTGAGCAGTCCACCTGTCCTGGGAGCCTCTGAGAGGCTAGCTCTTTCTCTCTCACACAAACACTCATGATGGGTGGGGGGCGTGCTTCTGCCCCTCTCTCTCTCTCTCTCTATCTCCTGGGGCAGGAAATGCGCCAGAAGAGATAAGAAGAAAAGAAAGGAGGTGAGAGGCCTCTGAAAGGAGCGGGGATAGGAGTGAGGGCGCCACTGCCTCCCCGTGACCAGGGCAGAAGAATGGAAGGAAATGACCAAAGAGAGGCAAAAGTCGGCCTGGAGGTTATCAGCTATAAATAGCCCTTTCTCTAGGATCCCCAGGAGTAGAGCAAAGGGGTTGAGACCAGAGGGTCTGGTCTCTGTGGCTGGGGGGGTGGGGGGCAGTGGTCATTAGTGGCTGCCTGGGATTCAGATCAAAGAGCCAAGCGGCAGATACGAGGCTTGGCTCAGGACCCTCCCCCTCGCCTCCTGCTAGAGGTCGGTGCTCTGACCCTTGTAGTTGGCCAAGCATGTCCTGTATTCTTGCATCTTCCTTGTATCCATCCATCCACCCACCCATTCAATCAGCCACCCATTCACCCCACATGCTCACCTATCTGTCTACACATCCTGCCTCCCTCCCTGCCTCTGAGCTTCCTACTAGCTGTTCCTTCTATCCACAACACTCTTCCTTCCCTTTTGACTTCCCTAACTTGTCCTTTAGGTCCCAGCCAAGACACAACATCCCTCATGAAGTCTTCTCAAAACCCCAAGTTCAAGGCAAGGTATGTAGCCCATCAACTCCCACAGTTCTGGTCTTCTGTTTCAAATGGCACTCATCGCAATTACTTCATTCTTGCTTCCAATTCCCCAGCTCTCTGAGGAGGCTTGCAATTCTGCAGCATATAGGATGATGCCTGGCACATAGTAGATGGTCAAGAAATTCATTGGGTGCATTTATGTCCATATTTGTCCCATCTCTCTTTCCTCCTTCCTTCCTCCCTTCAAGGCTTCCTGAACTCTGATCTGAGTCAGGTCTGATGGCTGTCACTGCCCTTGAGGATAGTTGACTCTGGTGGGAGTAGAGGAGGGGGAGGAGAGGGGAGTGAGGCCCATTCAGTAATCACATGACACAGGTAGAAAAAGAGATGTACTCCTTAGACATCAGGGGAGTGAGCTATCAGTTGGGGGCAGGGGATGAGGAGGTAATGAAGGTGGGCTTCAAGGAGGAGGTGGCCCTTGAGCCGAGACTTGACCGTGCGGACATGGCAGCGGGATGAAGGGTAGGCTCTGCAGGCTCAGGAGACACACAGGCAGGAGAGTGCAAGGTGGTGTCAGGGAGTGGGAGGTGTCTGGAGGGTGTCTCCCTGAAGCAAGCGGGGCAGAAGGAGAGTGATGAAGCAGTAGAGAGGTGGGGGGCAGGGAGAGATTTGGGGGACAAGACATTTCAGAGAGACACAGAGGCAGAACAAGAGCTGTACCAGGACCCCGTAACATGCCAGGAGATATGCTGAGAGGGAGGCCAGAGGATGGTCCAGGAGCCTGGATGTGGTGTGTCCTGCTTATGCCTCTGAGAAAGTGGACAGACAGCTGGCTCCTAATCTCCTCTAGAGAAGTGGTCATGGTCAAAAGGCCTCAGTGGAGCCGATGACTCACAGCTAGAGACTGCAGCCTTGTGTGCGTGCGGTGTGGGGTTCGGCCCATGCAGAGAACAACATCAGGACAGCTCCAAGGATGGAATGCTGGAGCCAAGGCCGGGTCCTCCAAGGCCGGCTTAGTGTCTGGGTGCCCCTGATGGGGAGAGGCTGGCCCCCAAAAGAGAGGCCAGGCCGAGCCCACATCTGACCCTCTGGCTGGGCTGTGCCATCCTCCCATGCCCTAACCCCTTCCGCTCTGGGACAGGGGAGGGAGGTCCTTTCCCCAAGAAGAGTTTCTGGAGGAGGGGAGGCAGGAGCACGAATCCTGGAGTCACTGTGAGTGCAAACCGGTCCAGGACCCAGCATGCAATTGGCCACATCATGAGCATCAGCATGACCGGAAGGTCCCGGAAGGGGCAAAGTGAATCAGCCAGGGATATTCCTGTCCTCCGAGCAGGAAGGTCAATCCCGGTCTTTCAAAACCTAGATCTTAGCAAACTCATGTGTCCTTTGTGCTTGAAGTCCAGGGAATACAGCTTTCTCATTTGCCCTCTGGGAGGGCTTAATTATTAAAGTGAAAATAGCTACTGCTCTTTATTGAGAACTCACTTTGTGCCAGGCTCCAGGCTACATACTTTATAGGAAACATTGTGTTTAATCCTCTGAAACACCTATCAGTGGTACATAAGTATTTTCTCCTGTATTGCACTGCTGTATTCTGTCGGTTAGAAGCAATTTACTGGGTGGAGAAGATTACACAAGACTGTGAACACCGGGAGGCAGGATCACGGATGCCGGGTCTGAGCCCATCTGCCGCCGCTTATTTACAGAGGCAGAAATGGGGCCATGGGAATGTAGTCACCCAGAGTCATAGCTAACAAGTGGCTAAGGCTGGGTGTTTGTGGATCTTGGGAGGCAAATGAGTTACCACCCAAGCCTCAGTTTCTTCTTCATCTGTAAAATGGAAAAGCAACAATCCTTGTAATAGAAAATATATAGCACTCCTACGAGGTGTGTGAAGACTTCTGGGGAATTAAGGTACCTTATTCTTGCAAGCAGGCTTCCCTGGTGGCTCAGCGGTACAGAATCTGCCTGCAATGCAGGACACCCGGGTTTGATCCCTGGGTTGGGAAGATCCCCTGGAGGAGGGCATGGCAACCCGCTCTAGTACTCTTGCTTGGAGAAGCCCCATGGACAGAGGAGCCTGGCAGGCTACAGTCCATGGGGCTGCACAAAGTCAGATACGACTGAAGCAGCTAAGCAGCAGCAGCATTCCTGCAAGCACTGTGCCGTGTGAGCCCTCCCGCCTGTCCACGGCAAACCACGCCGTGTCTTCCTGCCACTCACCCTGCTCAGTGGTTTCCCTTCCCACTGGAAGCTAAAGCCAGCATCCTCTCCACGGCCTCTGAGGGCCTGAAGCATCCTCGCTCACCCACCTCTAGCCACACTGGCTTCCGGCTGCTTCTCAAACACGCCAAGCACGTTCTTCTCCTGGGTCTCCTGCAGGCACAGTTGTGTCAGGCTGGCGTCCTGTTCCTGCGGACACAGCTCCTTCCCCGCTCCGAGCGGCTCCTCGGCTGAGTGTCACCTCTCAGAAGGCCTTCCTGGACCCCTGTTTTCAACACCATTCTCTCTCAGTGTCCATCCTGTGCCCTGCTTCTCTTTTCATCACGGCACCTGACATGACATCCCAGAAATACTTGTTGGTTTATTTGCTGTCAGTCTTCCTCCCCAGAGTATAAGCTCCATGTGGCCAGGAACCACCGTATCACTGGAACCCCCATCCTGCCTAAAGGCACTTGATACATGTTTGTTGAATGAATGAGTGCCTGGATGAGTCAAGGATGGATGGCTGAGTGACAGCATTTGGCCTTGAAAGGCATGGCCATGAGGCACCTCTGACCCTCTGTTCATCCTGGCTGTCCTTCCTCCTCCACTCTTTGCCTTCTCCCTGCCAGAAACCAGCCTCTGTGAGAAGGAATCCTTTGGGAAAAGCTGAAAAGCAGCTCAGAGTAGGGATGCAGTCTGTCCCCAGAGGGCCAAGACTGCTCAGGGGCCTTCCATTCATCAGCCATCAGCTGCCATGCCTGATGCCCTGCCCAGAAACTGATCTAGCCCACCCCCAGGCCTGCTGATTTCCTTGCTGCCAAGTGGTCCCACTCAGCTATGACCGCTCCAGGCAAAACCAGAAGGCCAGGGGCAATAGGACACCATCGCTAGGTGGTCCTCAGGAGCAGTCAGGCAGGAGCCAGGGGACAAGAACACATGCCCTGTCCTCTAGGGGATACTAGCCCTGAACCCTACCAGCAGTGACTCCTCCCTGAGTTAGGATTTTTGTTTGCAAAGTAATATGCCTTATGCCTGTGTGCTAAGTCACTTCAGTCATGTCTGACTCTTTGCGACCCTATGGACTGTAGCCCACCAGCTCCTCTGTCCATTGGGATCCTCCAGGCAAGAATGCCAGAGTGGGTTGCCATGCCCTCCTCCAGGGGATCTTCCCCACCCAGGGATCGAACCTGCATCTCTTATGTCTCCTGCATTGGCAGGTGGATTCTTTACCACCAGCGCCACCTGGGAAGCCCAGTCTCTCTTACAGATGTTTGGTGTTGAACAATTCAGTCAGAGCAGCCTTCACTTTCCATTACAGAGATGCAGAATGCAATTGAAAAAAAAAAAGCTAAAACCCAAACAAGTGGGAATGCAAATACAAATACACATACTAATAACTCATATTTTCTGAGCTATTACCAGGTGTTATGAGCTGTAGTGTGTTTCCTCAAAATTTACACTGAAACCCTAACATAACCAGTACCTCAAACTGTGATCTTTCTCAATCTTAAAGGAGCAAAATTAGGTCATTAGGATGGGTCGTAATCCAATATGACTGGTGTCCTTATAAGAGATGATTAACTGCTGTATTTAAAACGGATATGGGGAGGGAGGTGGGAGGGGGGGTTCAGGATGGGGAACACATGTATACCCATGGCTGACTCATGTCAGTGTATGGCAAAACCCACTACAATATTGTAAAGTAATTAGCCTCCAATTAAAATAAATAAAATTAAAAAAATAAAATGAATAGCCAGCAAAGACCTACTGTATAGCACATGAAACTCTGCTCAGTGTTATGTGGCATCCTGAATGGGAGGGGGCGCTGGGGGAGATTGGGTACATGTATACGTATGGCTGAGTCCCTTTGCTATTCACCTGAAACTATCATAACATTGTTAATCAGCTATACCCCAATACAAAATAAAAAGTTTTTTAAAAATCCAAAGGAAAAAAAAAAGGTTGATTAGGACACAAACATGCACAAAGAAAATACCATGTAAGGACTCAAGGAGAAGATGGCCATCTACATGCCAAGGAGAGAGGCTTCAGAAGAAACCCTGCCAACATCTTGATCTTGGACTTGTAGCCTCTAGAATTGTGAGAGAACACATCTCTGTTGTTTAAGTCACCCAATCTGTGGTACTTTATTATGGCGGCCCCAGCAAACTAAGCCACCAGGCACGGAGTTAGAACATATGTGTAATTCTGGCCAATAGGATGCAAGGGGAAGTCTGATCATGTTTTTCTATAAGGTTTTTCTCTTCCTTAAAAAAGGAACAGGAGGAAGAAGGAGCCCACTGTCTTCACGTCTGTAGATGTTGTTTGAGCATGTTATTCCTGGAGCTGCTGCAGCCATTTTGCATCATGAGGCAGGCATGAATGGCTGAGCAGAAAAATGGAGGAAAATGGGTCTTTGATGCCATCATGGAGCATAAATTATGTACTCTAGTTCTAGACTTCTGTTTATATGAGAAAATGATATGTCCTTACTCTTTAAGCTACTTTGAGTTGGGCTTTATGTTATCTGCATGTACATTGATGTAGCACCCTAGTGATTGCAGAGGGACCCTGGGCACATCTGAGGCACACTGAATTTGGATCAGGCAGCAAAGCAGCTCTGTGATGTTGTATATGGAGCCCCACAGGCATAATTTGGGATTCAAGGAAATGCCTGGGGGAAGGGATGGCTGGTGTTGAGTGAATGTCACAGCAACATCAGAGCTGCCAGCTCTCTGTGAGATGGGGGATGGGCATGATTTGGGAAAGTTAACGAGCAGAGTCTGCCACAAGACACTCAGGAGTCAGAAAGAGATTAGAAAATTTGGGAATGTCTTCTATCTTTACCTTCAGCAGCCTTTTTTATTAATAATCATCAAAGAGTGGCAAACTCCTGTCCATTTTAACTCCATCATATATCCTCTTAGTTTGTCCCCTTCTTGTCATCACTTCTGGGTGGACTTTGGGCTACAAAGGCCTGGGAACACATCAGCTCCTAAGCAGTCTCTCAGATTCCTGCCCATCCCCTTATCCAACGAAACTCATCATATACTTGCAATGTGTCAGGCACTGATCTAGGCATTTGGGGTATTTCAGTGAACAAAATAAACAATTCCTGCCCTCATGGAGCTTATATCATTACAGGTGGAGAAAGTGTTGAAAGTGTTAAACCTTCAGTCATGTCTGACTCTTTTGTGACCGCCAGGCTCCATGGGATTTCCCAGGCAAGAATATTGGAGTGGGTTGCCATTTCCTTTTCCAGGGGATCTTCCCAACCTAGAGATTGAACTCAGGTCTCTTGAATTGCAGGCAGATTCTTTACTGTCTAAGTCACCAGGGAAGCCAGCAACATTCATAACAAACAAGTAGGTGGGACAGTGACAATATAGGATAAAAAGAAATGTAGATCCCAATGTGGAAGCTCGGAGATAGGGCTGCAATTTTTAATTTGTGGACTGTTGGGAATTGCCTAGCTGTTCAGTGGTTAGAACTCTAAGCTCTCACTCTCAAGGGCCAGCATTCAATCCCTGATGGGGGAACTAAGATCCCACAAGCCATGAGGCAAGGTTAAAAAAAATTTTTTTTTGGTGACTGTTATGGATTGAACTGGGTCCCCCTAGTTCAATTTGTTGAAGTACATATCGTCCTCAGCACCTCAGAATGTGACCTTGTTGCAGATGTAATTAGTGTAGTTAAAATGAAGTCAGGCTGGGTAGAATAGGCTCCTATCAGGTCCTTATAACAAGAAATTTGGACACGCACATGCTCATAAGTTATTGAAGGCAAAAGGAGAAGGGGGTGGCAGTGGATGAGATGGTTAGGTGGCATCACTGACTCAAACAAAGGACAGGAATCTGAGCAAACTCCGGGGGATAGTGAAGGGCAGGGGGCCTGGCGTATTGCGGTCCATGGGGTCGCAAAGAGTCACACACAACTTGGTGATTGAACAATAACAACAATGCAGATAAGGAGAACACCCCATGAAGAGGGAGGCTGAGATCCACAAATCCAGGAATATGAAAGACTATCATCCAACCACCCAGGCTAGAGGAGACCCTGGAAGGGAGTCTCCCTCGAAAAGGATCAAGCCTGCTAACACCTCGATGCTAGACTTCCAGCCTTCAGTGCTGTGAGACAATAAATTTCTGTGGTTTAAGCCACCTAGGTTGTATCGCTCCGTTACACAGCCCTAGGAAACCAATACTGTGGTCATGTAGACCTCACGAAGAAGATGACTTCTGAATGAAGATGTGAAGGACGTGGGTGGGAAGACAGTGAGAGTATCTGGGGGAATGGCACACAGGCAGCGGGACTAGCCAGTGCAAAGGCCCTGAGGCAAGCACTTGCCCGAAGTCTTTGAAGAAAAGTTAGGAGACCAGAAAGCAGTGAGTGAGGAGTGTGGTGTTGCAGGAGAGATGAGATAAAGGGTCGATCCTGCAGGGCCCTTAGGCCATTGCTCAGACTTTGGTTTTTACTCAGCATGAGATGGAACCACAGCAGAATTCTCAGCCAAAGAGTGACGCAATCTGACTTACATTATAATAGAATCACTCTGGCTCCTATGCAAGAAGAGACTTGGTAGGGGGGAGGGGGGGATGGAAGGGAAGAGGGGAGGGGAAACAGAAAGTTAGTGGGCATTGCAACAACCCAGGGAAGAGACAATGGTGTCTAGAGAAAGGGTGGTGGCAGTGGAGGCAGGGAGAAGTGGATGGAGTCCACGCACTTTTTTAAAGTGCAGCTGACAGGATTTCCTGAATGATCAGATGGAGGGGGGCAGAGAAGGAGCTGAGTCATGGATGACACCAGATTTTAGCCCGAGCAACTGGAAGGGTGGAGTTGCCATCAATGGGGTAGAGAAAACCATGGTATACTTCCTGCTTCCTGCAGATTTGCGAGAAGCTGGGATGGGGAAAATCACAAGCGTGGTTCTGGATCTGTCAAGTTTACAAGTCCCAACCCGGGTTCATCTTCAAAATAGCTGCTGAAGTGATGTCTCTTTAAAAAGCCAAAGAACAGGACTTCTCCAGGAGTTCAGTGGTTAAGAATCTGCCTGTTAATGCAGGGGATACGGATTCGATCCCTGGTCTGGGAAGATTTCAGTGCCACAGGGCAACCGAGCCTGCAAGCCACAACCATTGAAGCCTACACGTCCTACAGTCTGTGCTGCAAGAAGAGAAACCACCACAAAGAGAAGACTGTATGCCACGACTAGAGAGAGCCCCTGCTCACCGCAGTGAGAGGAAGCCCTCTCAGCAGCAAAGACGCAGCTCAGCCGTAGATAAATAAGTAAAAAAGCAAATGAACATATGAATGAACAAGCAATGAAAAACTCTAGGTGGTTAAGGCACAAAGCCCTAACTCTAGCATGGATGGAAGGGTCGTTAACAGTGTAGTGTTATACATGCAGCTGTGTCCAACTCTTTGCGACCCCATGGACTATAGCCCACGAAGCTCCTCTGGCCATGGAATGCTCCAGGCAAGAATGGTGGAGTGGGCTGCCATTCATAAAACCTGCCAAACATCTTTCCAGCTCGTCTTCCTCAACCTCCTCCATGCTCCTTATGTGTTCAGCCCCACTGAGCTTCTAGCACTTCATTCATTCATTCAGCTCATTCACTCACTCAGCATTAGCATCTACTATGCCGGGCGGTGAATTAGGTAGGCATCAAGGCTGCAGCCCTCATGGAACTCGCAGTCACTCCCGCTATCACATTTTACACACTTCAGTGACTTTGCACAAGCTGTGTCATTTGCCTCAAATCCAGTCACCTTTCTCCTACCCCTATTCACCTTTTTTCACCAAGGCCCAGCCATTTTCCTCTCCTCTGTGGACCTTTCCGATGCCGGAGACTCAAAGTGATGGGTGTTTCCAGAGTCTTCTGCTCTGTTATCTGAAGGGTTTTCTCAAAGCCAGGGACCAGTCTTTATTCATCCCTCTATCTCCAAGTATTTGAATAACTGAATGACTGAATGAATGAGGGTTAGTAAGGATTCCCCAGCTTTGATTACAGTTGACCCACCCTTGGCCAGTGGTATCTGGTCATGAGCTCAGCTGAGATGAGCTGGCCATGGGTCTAACATCTCTTTGGAAATGAACTGTCAGCAATGTTCTTTGGAGAACGGTGTGGCCTCCTAGAGAGTGATGGAGGGTTCTCCAGGCTGGAATCTCCTGGACTGGAGGAGAGGTCTGTTGAGGAGGGGCACAGGAGCCTGGGAGGTGTTTCTGGTCCCAGCTAGTTCAAGCCACCAGCGCCAGCTGTCCTCTGTGGCCTCTGAGGAGAGCTGAGGTAACCATGGCAACCAGGCACCGGAGCCAGGAATGGATGGAGCCAGACCCGTGGAGAGGCCTGCGGGCCCGGCCGGGCTCCAGGGTCACCGTGTGTGTGTGTGTGTGTGTGTGTGTGTGTGTGTGTGTGTGTGTGTGTGTGTGAGGTACAGGAGGAAATAAAGGGGTGCTCCAGAGACCAGGGGATGGACTGACTGTAGGAAAGGGGTGACCTTAAGGCAGAGATTAAGGGCTCTGATTTGGTTAACCATCATTATGCATCATATGGCACACAGTTCTCTGGGTCCCAGCCCCCTTCTCTGAGAACAGGAAGGAAAGATGGAATGAGGAATATGGAGAGAGAAATTGACACTGGGAGGAGAGAGGCAGGAGGCAGAGAGGGAGGGAGAAAGAGAGATTACTAGGAGGAGAAAGGACAGACAGAGGAGAGAGAAAGAGGAGCAGGGCAGATTCACACATAAAGTACCAACGGAGGACAGACAGAAAGAAAGAAAGGGACCCGGAGACTGAGAGACACACAGAGATGCAGAGACGCACGGAGAGATGGAGGAATAAAGCTAGCAAGAGATGGAGAAAGAAAGAAAAAAGAGAGAAGGTGAGACAGAGATAGAGGCAGGACTAAATACAGAGATCAGCAAAGGGAGGCTGAAGAACACAGGGGCAGGAAATCAGAATCAACAAGAGGGTCACAGAGAGAAGGTAGGCGAGAGAGACCAGCAGAGAAAAGAAGGGACTAAGACGAGAGAATGGTTAAACATGAGGAAAAGAAAAAAGAATCAGAAATAGAGAGGTCAGCAGGAAAGGGGGCAGGAGGAGAGAGGCTGAAAGATGATCAGATTGGCAGTGGGTGCCCAGCCCCGCCCCACTGGGATCTGAGCCCCAGCCATGGGAGGGACCTGGGAGAACCTCAGTCTGTCCTAGGAAAGGTCACGAGCGCTGTGCCCCTTGCCTCCCCAGGAGAACAGCCAATGTCCCATCAGTGCCCCCAGGCCCAGAGAGGCCCGGCTGTTCAGTGGGGACCACTGGGAACAGCGGCAGTGACAATGCCGCAGGAGGCTGGCTGCCGAAGTGTTTCCTAGTGGAGGCTGCGTTCCCTGGTCCTCCATATGTCCCGTTCATATGTTTAGCAACCTGCCTCCAAACTGGGAGCCGTATTTACACCCAGGGCGGGTGACAGTCTATTGTCGGAGAAAGGAAGCTGGCAGTGTTTTACATTTCAAGGTGTTACTGCCATCTTTGCAGGTTGGGATTCCCGGGCCACCTGCAGCTCTTGCCTAATGGAAAAATAAGAGCTACTGTGTTGCCGCCAAGAGATAAATTCCTCCCAGACGGTGGTGCCAGCAAGGAGATTTTTCTCTTTCAAAGAATTTAAGATGCCTTTTCCCTTCTGAAGATAAACGAGAGCTACAGAACCTGGTTATCATGTTTTTGCCTTGGCTGCTGGGAAGCTCGAATCTAAATGGTCATAATTCATGCATGTATAACCAGTTTCCAAGTTGGTGATTCTTCACTTGACTCCTTTGGATCATCAAGGCTTTCTACAGCCCCTGAAATTGTGTGTGAAATGATTTCTTCTGCTCCATCACAAAGCACCACAGGTTAGATAGCTTGAACCACAAACATATATTTTCACAGTTTTGGAGGCTGGGAAGTTTAAGATCAAGGTGCCAGCAGATTCAGTGTCTGGTGAAGACCCTCTTTCTGGCTTGCAGATGGCTATATATATATATATATATATATATATTTTTTTTTTTTTTTTGCTGTATCCTCATATGACAGAGAAAGGAGGCTCTGGTGATTCTTCCTTTTACCAGGGCACTGATTCCATCATGGGCGTCTATGTAACAAGCCTAATAATCTCCCAAAGACCCTACCTCCAAATACCATCACATTATGGGTAGTAATTCCACATATTAATTTGGGGGGACATGTTCAATCTACACCAATTCCATGAATGTAAATTTTTCTGCGAGGGAATTTTCAGCTTCTCAACATCCTCAAAGCTGTTCATGACCTCAAAAGGGTTAAGTAAAAGGGAGCAGGGACTAGCTTGGTGGTCCAGTGATTGAGACTCTGTGCTTTCACTGCAGAGGGCATGGGTTCAATCCCTGGTTGGGAAACTAAAATACTGCATGCTGCAAGGCATGGCCGAAAGGAAAAAAAAAAGGGAGGGGGCAGTCAGGGTTCGGCTTATACCATCCCTTGGATAACTAACACTTTCTTTGAAGCCACACCTTCTGTGAGGTGGGGGCAACATGGTAGGAGTAGCTGATAATTGCTGTTATGAAGATGAAGCCAGCTGACACACACACAGCCTGGGGTAGAGCTGATAGCAGGACTTGATCACAGTTGGTTGTCCCGATTGTTTTACAAAGTTACCCTCTGGTGTGACTTCTAGCATGGTGCTGTGTATACGGTAGGTGCTCAATAAACACATACCTGCCTGCCTAATTTACTATCTGAGCTTCTCAGTGTCCCTAGCACCTCTACTGGGCCTCTGTAAATGTGGCCTGAACGAGAGGACTCTGAGAAGAAAGGGCATGTGTAAGAAGACTTACAATAAATCCCGTCTCTGAGACTTCTCTGGCTGTCCAGTGGTTTGGACTCCATGCTTCTACTACAGGGGGCGCAGGTTCAATCGCTGGTTGGTGAACTAGAATCTTGCATGCCATGTGGAAAAAATAAAAAGGAAAGTAAGTTCCAATTCTGTCTAAGCCCCTCTCACAAAAGAACTCTCCCTTTCCCCCCGCCACGCCCATTTAGGCCAAGCAAGCTCACCTGTCCTGTCTTTTCTGTCCTTGCATTTACCGTGCTGGGGGGACTTGAGGCCAGGTGGGGAGAAGAGGCCACCAGAGGGCTGCCTCCTTCTGCCAGGAGCACCAGAACAAATGATGAAGACAAGAGGGGCAGACGCATTTGTGCTCAGTGGCGTCCCTTTCCCAAGTAGAGGGAATAGCCTTTGCAAAGGCCCTGGGGTGGGAATAGTTCTGGCATGCCGCTGTTGGAGCCAGTATGACTGGAACAGGATAAGTGAGGTAGGATATGGAAGGAAATGACACAAGGCTGAAGTGGGGAGGACAGGTTGGGCCTGCTATTGCATTGTCAGAACTTCAGCTCTTACTCTGAGAAGCAGCATGGACATGCAGGGCTGCCCTTTGATCTGTCCTTCACCTTGGTTCTCAGAGGTCTGCACTGGGGTGGGGATGATCTGTGGGAAAACCCCTAGTAGAAGTGAACACCCCTGTGGGTGACAGAAAGGCCTGGATCACGGTCTCTGGTAAGCCACAGGATGGCCATGTGTGCAGAGCCCCGAGCCCAGATAGTCCCTGTGTCCCTGGACCATGAGCACTGACATCTTTGGCCTTTGACTTCTGAGCCCAACAGTGAAGGTTGGAGCTCCCTCCCAGAACTGAGGTTGGCTGAGTCTTTGGGGCTGGCTGTTGTGGCCAGTGGTTCCCTAGGGAACTTGCTTTTGAGAATATACACAGGACAGACCAGGCAAAAGTAGGATCCCGAGTCAGGGGGATGCAGGTAAAAGGCGTGGACAGGGACAGGGCAGGGAACTAGAGAGATTTATATAGACGCCAAGGTCTGAGCTGGAAAGGAATTCACAGCTCATCTTATCCAACCTGTACAAGTCAGAGAGGGTAAGGCCTTCTCCAGCTCACAAGCCTATCACTAATTCCAGCTAGAATCTTCATCTATTGACGACCAGGGTGGTCAGACCCCTCCAGCCCCATTCCCGTTGCCCCCAAGTTTTGAGCATATTCAGGGCTCCATGGAGCCCCTCTTTGGGCTTAATTATTCCCTTGAGTTGTCAGTTTGTTTTAGAGGGTAGCAGTTCTGGGCTCTAGAAAGTGAAGTATGAATTGTACAGTGAGTTTTAACTATATTAATAAAGTGGTAATGCTCAGCTTGGCCTCATAGGAAGTGTGGGAGGGTCACCCCCTATTCCCATAAGTGGCTTTGGGGTCTTTCCCTACCGTGAACCATGAGGAGGGACCGGGGCCACTTCTGCCTTCACTGGGCAGTCTCATGTCTAGTCAGTCCCAAGGTAGACAGCTTTCCCCATGGTCTGTGAGCATCTCAAAAGCAGGGACTGCACCTGTCGGGTTTACCTTTATACGCCCAGTGTTTATCCAGCTGCTGGACCATGGGCACGGACTCTAAAATCCTGACCGGATAAATGAAATCCCTGAATTGAAGGATCTTTCCCCAGAATGCAGCACACTGTCTAAATACAGGGAGCTCAAAGGCAGAGATTATCAGAACAAGATTCTTTTTGTCAGAACGAATATGCTATTTGTTATTTTCCCTTTAGAGAAATTTATCTTCTAATTCTGCTTTGCTAAAGCTAACACTTATTGATCTATTTGAGTCACTCCTTCATTCACTAGATATTTATGGAATCTTTACCAGGTGCTGCAAACTAGACAGTGGAAGTGAATGGTTCTCAAACCCTCGATCGTGAGCCCCTGTGATCGGCTCTGGATCTGAGTGGACCCAGGGTCTCGTCGCAAAGGCTGGCCTCGAAAAGATGGAGCCAGAATGCAAACATTCTAGGGGCGCTTTATGGAGTGAAGCTGTTTATGCTGGGGAAGCACTGCTATAAACTGCACATGGGACCTTTTATCCACCTTATAATTGGCTCGGGTTCCTCTGTAACTGGGGATAAGTCAGACGTAAGCCTGTCTCTAGGTTTATTAGAGGTTTACATATTTGGAATAAAAAGTAAGGGATCTGGCAGGCAGTAGCAGAGAAAGAGAAAAACCTGGGTAGAAGGAAAAAACAGAAGGAGAGAAGCTGGACCAATGGGGTTGACCCTCGTTCTGCTGCAAGTCAGCGGACGAACTTGGCTTCCATGGACCTGCTGGGTTCTGTGAGGCTCCACAGCTGCACAGCAAGTCAGCTGGCTAAAATCACTTTTGATAAACCAGGAAATACTCCCCTTTACCTCTCTTCTGGGAGTTTTTATTCCCTATCTTCCTTTGCAAGCCTCTCAAACTTCCTCTTTTGTCAGAATGCTAGATGGAGGTCAGTAGACATTGCTGTGCAAAACAAGACAAAGTCAGAGAGAAGCTGACTGCTGCCTAATGCTTGTTAACTCAGGAATGAGAGCCACGCCATATTTTGTTGGTGGAGGGGTCTCGAAGGTCAGTTCACTTATTGGCACATGGACTAGCTGTTCCCATTAAATGAGTCAGTCACCATGTGAACATTAATTTGAGTAAATGAATCAGCCTCTCTCTGAGAAAGAAAAGAGATGCCATTAAGCAGTGTGGACATGCACCAACACACACACTTACGTAAGTACAAACATGTACCATCACACACACATACACAGATATATACCATCACATGTAACATATATACACATCGTAAGCATAGATGTGTCCCCTTATACACACACACACACACACACACACACACACACACACACAAGCATGGGCATGTACACACACAAGCACAGACAGATATACACACACACACACACTCAAGCAGAAGGCTAGCCAACCATCCCAGTTCCTTCCATCTCCGAGGTCCTGGGAGCTCACAAGTCCTGTCACCATGACAGCCAAGCGCAGATCTGTCCTTGGAGTTGGCCCGGCAGGGAACCAGGTTTCTCAGCCTTACTCTCTGTAGCTATCTGGCACCTGAGCACGTGGAATGAACATCAAAATCAAGGACCACAAGGTGGCCTCACCTTCTTGTCACCAAATCCAGTACACACCCCAGTGGCCCGAGAGCCCTGCATGACCCCTGAAGGGTCACTTAGCTTCACACAGGCAGCCCTTCCTGGCTCGACAGAACCTGTAGGCCAGTCAGCCGGCCTGGGTCACAGAAGTCAAGGCCACTGCAGCCAGAACATCCAGGGTTCTTTCCAGTTCTGCTGCTCCTCTGCTTGGTGAGTTACTCTACCTCCCTGAATCTCACTTTGCGCATCTGTAAAATGGAGATGGTTCTAATAACCACAGGGTTATTGGGAAGAACAGAGAGACAATGTGTGTGAAGAAGTGAGTCAGGATATAGAAACTGGGCTCTGGAATATGGCTGACTGCCTGGGTTCAAATTCCAACTGTTACCACTTACCAGCTAGGGCATCGAGGACAGGCAACTTAATCTCTAAGCCTCAGTTTTCCCCTCTGTAAAAGGGGGACGCTAATGGACTCTTCCTTACAGGATTTTTGGGAGGAACAGAGTTACAGTGTTAAGTGAGATTCTTGGGCTTCAGTAAGAACTCAGTAAAGTTCTTGGCTGTGGCCTTTGTAGCTTAGCCTCCTTCTAAGCACACAGTAGGCTCACAACACTTAGTGTATCAATGAGACTAGGTTTGCAAGGAAAATAAGTAGAACAGTCTTGAATACTTACCCTGTGCCCTCTAGAAGCACTTTCCATGTGCTATTTCAATGAATCCTGTGGAGGAGGAAACTGAGCTTCAGGGAGGTTAAGTCACAGCCCCCTCTAATCTGCCCCTGAGTCCAAAGACTTGCAACATGCTAACACTGCAAGGAAATTGATCTTAATCCCCATGACTTCCCTGTTGTCTTGAGTGTCCCAGATGAGGGGTCCAGGGCCCATGGGCAGAACTGCCCTTGGCCAAAGACCCATCTCTAAGGGCTTTCTGCAGTCAGTTCCTGGATACTGCCTAAGGCCCCTGATCGACCAAAAATGTGCATGGCCACATCCTTCTTTAGAAGTTGTTTTCATCAGAGGGCAGAAAGGGTGGACACAGACTCTTGGTTTAGGGGGTAGAGGTGTGGGAGTCTGCTAATGGTCAGAGTGGGAAGACGGTAGCCACTAGCAACTTAGGCGCTGACAGCAGAAAATGAGGCAGGTGGTTTGGTCAAAAGAACACCGATTTGAAAGCAGGACTCAAATTCACTAAACTCTGAAGTCAACTTGCTGGCAGATGGGTAAATGGTTGCTACCCACCCTGGGCTTAATGTCAGTGTTTTCATCTGTGAAGTGAGAAGTCTGTTTTACAGGATGAGTCTTAACTTTAAAACTTTTCTGATTGCATTGATGGTTCAATCATCCAAAGAAAGGTAGGGACCATATACATTTTCTGTTCTTACTCAGGTTTGGATGTCCAAGTATGGAGCCACTTCCTTATTCATAGTTGCACCTTCAGGAATATTTATTGGATTGACTGACTTGTACCAGGAAGACTCTGAATCCTAAACACGAATGATAAAGATGATTTAAAAAACCAAAACTTGGAATTGTTACGTGCTTTCTGGTTTTCAAAGCCCCTTTGCAGATGTTGTCTTCGTCAATGTTTACAACTGCCCTGTGGTGTAGAGCCTATCATCTTCCTTTACAAAAGCACAGGGAGACTCCGAGAAGTTAGGCAACTTGACCAAGGTCACACAGCCAGAATGTTCAGTGCCAGGATGACCCTCTTTCTGACCTCTTCCCTGCCCACCACTCTCTCCCTGTCTCCTGGGTATATACCCCCAAAGGTGGTGAAAAGAGAAAGGTTTGAATTCTTGTGCATTTTTTTGCTGGGCAACTTATGGGAAGTCTTTGAGCTTTTTCACTAGCCGTCCCCATCTAATGGAATTGTTTGGAGGCTTCAGTGAGCTGGTGCTTTAACAGCCTTATCATAGTGCCTGTCATACAGTGTACATTCCTCCTGTTAAAGATTAGGAGTCTAAAGCAGTTTCCCCATCTCTCTTTAGTCTACTCTAAAGAGAGGGAAAGTAACTTGCCCAAAGTCACACAGCTGGTACACAAAAGAGCCAG
The DNA here is from genome assembly GCA_024291935.2 of Okapia johnstoni. Taxonomy (NCBI): domain Eukaryota; kingdom Metazoa; phylum Chordata; class Mammalia; order Artiodactyla; family Giraffidae; genus Okapia; species Okapia johnstoni. The sequence continues at coordinate 6,013,669 of CM044325.1, read as the reverse complement.
GTTTATGAACCTGGGTTTATCCAACCTTAAAACCCGAGCTTCTACCCTAGTAAGCACTCATGAATGGTAGCTACAATTGGGCTGGCCAAAAAGTTATTTCAGGTTTTTTACCCTAAGATCTTCTGGGAAAACCTGAGCCAACTTTTAGGCCAACCCAATATTATTGTATTACTTACTATCAGTTGATAAAGAAAATGCAGGTAATGATGAAGGTTCAGAAGTATCCTTATCTGGCAAGATCTAGTCGAGGAGCTGCTTTCTGGAATATTGGGCTACAAAACACCCAAAGGAAGCTCAACCTTGGGCCCTTCCCAGGGCAACTATCCAGTGTTAGTGTTAGTCTCTGAGTTGTGTCCAGACTCTGCGACTCCATGGACTGTGACTCGCCAGCCTCCTCTGTCCTTGAAATTTTCCAGGCAAGAATACTGGAGTGGGTAGCCGTTCCCTTCTCCAGGGGATCCTCCCGACCCAGGGATTGAACCCCCATCTCCTGCATTGTAGGCAGATTCTTTACCATCTGAGCCACTAGGGAAGCCCAACTACTAAGAATCCACCTCTTTTCCTGCAGAAGGTGGGAGAGGGAGCACAGGCCATCCCTTTCTCCCAGCTCCCAGCCAGCAGCATTCCTGGGGGTGGAGGAAGACCTTGGCAGGCAGGCCCTTGGGCCTGGTGCTGAAAACTCTCAGAAAGACTGGCCAGTGTCTGTGGGTAAGCTAGTTGGAGGCAGAAAAAGAGAAGGGGTAGGGGTGGGGAGGATCCTGTAACTGGTCCAGGCTCCAGAGGGTCAAAATCATATTCATCAAAGCTCTAAAGTGTGTTCCAAGGATTTGCAAATTTATTTCTATGAAGATCATTACAAAGATAAACAAATTCAATCACACTCAGTTGTACATTTAATGAACTGTCATTTTGGGGGAAATGATTGCAAATTACATATAAAAAGAGACAATTCAGAAAAAAAATATCAGGGAGGCAATGATTGAACATTTATAATGCAGACTGCCTTGGAAAGGCTGGGTTGGGAGGTCAAGATGTCTTCTGGGAAAAGGATCTAACCCGACTAGCATTGGTTCAGCCAGCCATCCACACGTGAGGTGCACCTTGACTGAGCGTTCATTATATACCAGGGGTTTTCCAGGAGACTCCCACAGCTACTCCAATTTACAATTGTAAATTGTATTTACAATTCCCATCTAGAAATGCATCAGTTCACTGAGACTCAGAGAGTTTTTAAATGGTCAGTTCAAGGTGGTACAGGTAGAAAGTGCCACCCATGTCCCCTGAGCACTGATTCTGCCAGGTGCCGAAGGCCCGCAGATGAACAAGGCAGGGCCCCAGTACTTGAGAGGATCACAGTCTAATCAGCCATAAATTTATAAGTGTCAGGAGCAAAAGGTCATCTCTTTTAGTGATTTCAAATTCTTTTCAAGTGAAGGACACTTTCTCCTTGAAATCTTAATGTGAGACACCAGCGTGCAAAACAGAGGAAAAGGGACCTTGCTTCTGGCCAAAGCCTGGAGGGAGATGTCCTTCCCTCTTCCATTATCTTTAGGAGCAGGAACTGCCAGCCTGAACAGAAACCCACTGAAACCCTAAGCAGCTTATGTTACAGGTGGGAACACTGAGGCCTAGAGAGGGAACGGAACTGTCAAGATGGGCAGGACTGGACTTGGCTCCATGGACTTGTGTTTTGGGGCTCCTGGCTCTGCCTTAGTGCCCCCAGGATGCCAATGTGTGGCTGCTCACTCCAGGTTTCCTGTGCCCAGTGACTGCAGCACAGTACTCGGGTTGCCCAACTGGCCACACTCCGTGAGTTTGGGGCTTTCATGCCAATTCAACATTGTTTACAGTGACAGAGAAAAATAACGTCTAAGAACCCTTTGGAGGAGAGGTGAGTATTTTCAGAAGAACCATTTGTACTAGACCCTCAAACACCAGGCGAGTAGAAAGAGCCCTGACCTCGAAGTCAGGAGGCTTCATTCAATGCCCAGTTCTCTGACCATGAGTGGTAGCTAGTCTGTGGTTCTTCCTCACTTTTCCCATCTATAAAATGAGTGGCTGGATTACAGGGAACTCTCCACAAGATTGCTGCCAGGATGGGCAAGTGGGGAGTCTAGAACCTTCCCGGCCAGGCCACTTCTGGGTTTATGACAAGCACAGATGTGAGAATGGACCATAAAGAAGGCTGAGAGCCAAAGAATTGATACTTTTGAATTGCGGTGCTGGAGAAGACTCTTGAGAGTCCCTTGGAAAGCAAGGAGATCAAACCCATCAATCCTAAAGGAAATCAACCCTGAATATTCTTTGGAAAGACTGATGCTGAAGCTGAAGCTCCAATACTTTGGCCACCTGATGTGAAGAGCCTACCCGTTAGAAAAGACCCTGATGCTGGGAAAGATTGAAGGCAGAAGGAGAAGGGGAAGGCAGAGGATGAGATGGTTAGATGGCATCAGTGACGTAGCGGACGTGAATTTGAGGAAACTCTGGGAGGCAGTGAAGGACACGGAAGCCTGGTGTGCTGCAATCCATGGGGTGACAAAGAGTCAAACATGACTTAGTAACTGAACAACAACAAACTCCAGTCTGTCTGCAGTGGCCTTAACACCACCTTCACTCCTTCCTGGGGACTGCTAACCCTTCCTCACAACTCCCCCACCCCACACACAACATTTTCTCCCTTATTGGCCTCACCCCAACCCACGCCCTCTCCTCGGTGAAGCCATCTCCCTCTGTCTTCCAACAAGCCACAATCTTAGCTCCTTCCTTGCTTTCATCAAAGAATGATCTCAAAAGGGACCCTAGAAGCCATCTGCCCTGGCCTCTTTGGTTCAGGAGGCAACACTGAGGCCAGACAAGGCAGGACTTCCCCAGGGCCATCCTGTGAGAAGGAACAAGTCCGGCTCTCTGGAACCCAGATCACTTTCTCTTGTCCAGGACTAAACTCTTGCGGTTCCTGACTTTTGCCAAAAAGTACTTTTTGCCTAAAAAACTTAGAATTGGGTTTGCCGATTATGGGGCATCAAAGATTCTCAAGGAAACTTTACAGGGGCCTTTAATACCCCAATGGACCTCCCGGGGAGGAGGGGTGGACGTCCCTTTCCAACTCTCAGCCCTTTTGATCTCGAGTCTTGATTTATTGCTGCTGTGTCCTTAACACTTTTTTTTCCTTGTTAATCTTTCTTTTTCAGAGACAGAGGGGCCTCTGGCTCCACACCTTCCCTAGGCATCAGTATCTTGTTGGATTTTTTTTTTTTTTACTGTGGTTAAATATACATTGCTAGAATTTAATAACACTATTTTATCTTCACTGTATTCATTTTTATGGTTACCTCCTATTTATAGTAGCGTGATGCCCATTTTCCATTTATGGTAATGATATAACATTTCTTTGTGAAAACAAGCACATTTAAGTTTTAAAAAAAAGGGGGAGAGAGCAATAAAACAAACAAACAAAAAATCCAAGAGTTGATTTAAAGGAAGCTATTAAGCCAATGGTTCTGTCTGGGGTGCAGATATGGCCAGATTCTCCACGGAGGCAGGAGAAGGGCTGAGGTCTGGGAAACCCTGCCTTGGAACCAGAGCTGTCCTCCCAGCTGGGTGTCCGAATGTCCAAATGGCCTGCTCGGTCCTCCTCTCACTGGGCTCCCTTCTGCTTCTCCCTGCCTGCTTCTGCCAACCCCCCGGACCCTCAGCAACTCCACCCCTCCCTCCTGGTGCCTCTGGCCCCCACCTCCCAGGCCGCCAGCACCCTCATGGTAGGTTCACGCTTTCTTCCTCTTTAAATTTATGTGGCGCCTCGCATCCAAGGAGGCCCACACAGCCGGCCTCTTCCAAGAGCATTCCAGAAACATAGAGCCTATGGGGTTTCTCAGTGCAAAGGGTCAGCCTCTCCCCCAACCCTGTTTTGGCAGCTGAAGGGGTGAATGTAGAGCCTGAAGCCCTTTCAACGGTTCTTTGTCCTTGTTTTACAGAAACTGCACTAGTAAAGATTTTTCTTCCCTTGGGTTAGGCATTGCTCACTGTGAGTCCATTTAAAAACTATGGATCCAGGTTTTTTTTTTTCTCCCAGTCACTCCTCTAAGGTATTAGCCTTGCCACAATTTACTCAGTGAAATAGTTGAAAGGACCAGACATCTTCGAAGTCCTTAGAAGGATGTATCCTTTTCCTGGAATGTGGGCAAGGAAAGGCAGCGACTTCCTGCCCCTTGCAAACACTGCCCGGTGGCCTGACATCACCAACATTCCTATCCAAGACTGGAGTAGGTTCAACTCCTATCAGTCACTCACTCCTTAGTGCGAATCAGTTGACCAAGGGGCCTCCCGCAGAGCTTGAGCGTGTTTGAATGTCCAGGCAGCCAGGCACCGGGTGTGGACGCTTCAGAACTGGGACTCAAAAAGTTGTTGCCCAGGGAAAAAGAGTGGGCAACCCAGGCCCCCTCTCCTCTGGAGAGTTAGGGGGCACTTTCACTTGGGCTGTCTGCTTTGGTTGGCTTGCTTGCCCATTTTGTCTGGGGCAGGCGGTGGGTTAGTTATTTCACAGAAAAGGTTCAGAGGTTAAATGTCTCGGTGAAGTCTGTGCCAGTGGCTGGAGGGGGCTGTGGCTGAGGCAGCGGTACAAAGATGAACAGATAAGCCCTGAGATGGGGACACAGGTCTGGCCTCTTGAAATCAAGTCATTTGCATCTGGTCTGGGGTCTGCACCCCCCAGCTCCCCTGGACCACCCCCCCCTCTTCCTGCAGGAACCCCTCCAGGGGTCTCTGTTAAGGACAGTAGTCCAAAGCAGCGCAGGGAGAGTGAATCCCCCTGGCTTTCAACAGGTCCTTCCAGGGCAGCGGGAAGCCGAGGAACGAGGTCCCCACGGAGGATCATCCCGCTCCCAGCCCTGAGGTCCGGTCAGGGATGTGGAGGGGGCCGCGTGGAAGTTTCCCTGGAACACATCCCCTGTCTAGGGTACCCCTCTCCCTACCCCCCCAGCGGATCTCCTGAATTCAGACGAACCAAGGGCGGGGAGGCGGGCAAGAGGGAAGGAAGGGGAGAAGAGCAGAGGGAGGCCCCAGGGGCCCCCGAGGCGAGGCCGGGATGCCGTCCAGAAGGCAGGGACCGAGGCCGGGGGGGGGGGGAGCGAGGGGGGCCGGCCCGCCGGAGGAGACGTGCCTTCACGGCAGCGGTGGCGGCAGCGGCGGCTGGAGACTGAAGGGGAGGAGGTTCGGGGAGGGGAGGGCGCGCGGGCGAGAGCGAGGGAGGGACAGAGCGGCGGCGGGGAGGTGGGGCCGGCGGGCGGGCGGCTGCAGCTGCCGCCGGCGACTCCGGGGCTCCAGGCTGCGGGGCGCACGCAGCGCCGAGCGAGCCACCGCGGAGCCGCGCGAGGCCGCCCGAACCCCGAGCCCTGAGCCTCGAGCGAGCGCCGCGGCCGCCGCCGCCGCCTCGCGCCAGTCGGTCCCCGGACGCGCCGCCGCCGCCGCCGCCACCGCCGGGAAGGCAGCGGGCGCCGAGCAAGTTGCGAGCGCGCCTCTCTGCCCGGGGGAAAGTTTCCCCCGCGCCGCCGACGACGCGAGTTGGCGCGGGGTCCGGCCGCTGCGGCTGGAAGGTAGGAGCCCCGCACCTCCGCGCCCTCCGCGCGCCCCGCCGCCGCGACCCCCGGGGGACTTGGGGACCCAAGCGCGCCCCCCGCCCCCACCCCGGCGCGGTGGGGGCGGGGGTGGAGTGGGGGGAGCCCCCAGGATGGTCCTGGGGAAGCCCGGGAACCGAGTTCTACTTTGGCTATAGGCTGGGGAAGGGGCGGGGAAGACGTGCTCGCCCGCATCCGCGCTCCGAGCCCGCCGAGGGCCGGCGGCGTCCCCCGGGGCAGGTGCAGCGCGGCCCGGCACTCCGGGCCGGGTGAGTGGGGTGCGCCTGCAGAACGGCGCGGGGCGGGGGGCAGGTGCGGTTACGAGGTCTGGGGGCTCGGCGAGCGCTGAGTCCCGAGGGGAGGGGGCGCAGGCAGGGACTAGGACTAGGAGCGAGGATCAGGGCTCTGGACGTGGCCCGGCCCAGCGGGGCCACTGAGGGCCGGCCGCCTTCGGGGTCCCTGCGAGCGGGGCGGGGCGGGGGCGCCACGCTTTCCCTCAGGGTGGGGGGTCCCCCTTTACTCCGAACGCGGTGTGTGCGGTTTGGGGAAGCCGAGACTCCGGTAGGTGCTTGGTGGGTCCGAAACTCGAGCACATCCAGATTTAGGGGCGCAGCGGGAGAACGCTTGGAGGGTTGGCGGGCGCCGGTGGGTTCCCGCCGGCTTGGCGTCCAGGCCGGATTGAGGGGAGCTGGCTCCCGCCAGGGGGCGCCATTCTCTGGCCCTTTCACCCCTAGAAAGGCGAGTTCTGGTTCCAGCGAGACAAACGCACGGAAATCCAGGACCTACAGACCGCAACCACAGACCACCCCACAACGCACGAGGGACCCCCCTGAGGAGCACCGCACCCCGGCCGGAATGGGGGAGGGGGTCGGGGTGTGAAGCTAGGGTGCCCCCAGTTATAACTGTGCATTGGAAAGCGTGGCTTTCAGGAGCTGGTTTTTCTTGGGCGACCGGGCAGGATGTCTGGGTGAATAAAAAAAATTCACCCCCAGAAAAGCAAAAAGGAGGGGAACTTTACATTAACAGCAAATCGGTGTGAAATGATTGGATGGGAGAATTAACTTTCTGAGGTTTCTGTGGAGCCTGAAACCTAAACGGCTGAACGCAGCCTTTTTGTGAAAGTTGTACCTTTGTTCCAGGGGTCTGGCCAGATCTCTTTCTGGTGTGGATGGGTTGAGGGTCTTGGGGTGGATCCTTTCTCTGGGCACAGGGTGGGGTTGATGGGGGCGCCTTAAAGATTTTCGCTGTCCAGTGGTAAATTTCTCAGTCAACAAGAGCCCCTCCTCTTGGGGTCTGGAGTCCAAGGGCCACATTCATCCATCATTTCACAATTATTGGTGGAAACCTGCGGTGCGTCCCGCTGTGGGACCTCAGGGCCCCTTTGTGTTGAATCTGTGAGCCTGTGCTAAGGCCTCGGAAAACAGAAAACTGCTGACGTCTATGAAGAGCATCATCTTTGTCATGTGTGGTGCTGTTCGACATTGAAGGGACACTAAAGGGACTGTGGTCTCATCTTTCTCTAATTCTCTCCCTCCTCCCGGCACCCCAAGTGAGCACAACTGAACAAATCTAAGAATGTGCAGTGGCCTCGGAGCGGCCGGTGGAAGTTTTCGTCTTTCGGCTCCAAACAGTGGCTCATTGGGCAGCCCCCCGCCTTCCTCTCATGTCCCCGGAGTTCCCTGCAAAGGTGATGGAAACGGGGTGGTCCTTGAAAAAGAGCTGAGGTTCTTGCTTTGGGTGTAGCAAATGTTTTTTATTGGATGTTCTCAAATTGCTGTAGGACAAAGTTGCCATGAAGAAAGAGCAGCATGGTTTTTATTTTGAATAGAGGAGGACATGGAGGGAGGAGACAGAGGAAGGGGTGGAGAGGCCTGCTGTCTCTGGATTTGTCTTCAAGACATTCCATGGGGCCAGAAAACAAAAGGAGATGTTTTGTTTGTGTTCAGTTTTGTTTTTTATGACTCGTTTTTCTGCAGAGGGAAGACTGCCCAGAATAGCCCTGCCCTTGGAACCTGGGAGTGAGCAGGGGGCCCCCAGAGGGCTGGCAGGTCTGCCTTCTACCCATCCTCCCTGCCCCCCGCTTCACACCCAACCTGCCCCCAAAAGAGGAGGGGATTGAGACTCCGAGGGCAGCTGACGTCCATGTCTGAGTACCATGTGTGAACTCAGTCTGCTCCCTGGGAAACCCTAAGATCTCTGATCCAGTAGAATTTCAGGTCTCCTGTTCAACAGTCCCCAGATGCATCCAAATGGCAGACCTCTGGGGTATCTTTACCCAGCCCGAGGCTGAAATGGCAGTATATGGATGAAAGTTCCGGGCCACTTTATAGAGGAATCGGTTCATCTAGAGTAGGAGTTAGGACACCTTGGGTTGATCCAGCAAAAACTGCTCCCCTGCCTCCTTTTGAAACTGCCTCATCAGCTTGGAAACAGCTCCCTGAATTACTGAATGAGTTTTTAATGGTCTGGGGCTGGGGTGGGGTTGGGGGAGACAGAATGGGGATGGAGGACAGGGCAAACCTGTAAGATGAGGGTGTTGGCCCAGGAGATTCTGAGGGGGCCTTGCAACTTAAAGTCAGGAGAGTCTGACATTTCAGGGCGCTAGGCAGCCCTGTCTGTCTTCCATCCAGTGAGGGGCACCTCTCCTGGCCATGTCTTGCTCCACTCTGCCCCTGCGCAGCAAAGTGAACCAGGAGCCTGTCAACCATCAGACTGTGGCTTGGGGACAGAGAGGGTTGAATAGAGGAGGTGACCAGTTCTGTTGGTGACTGTTGGTGACCAGTTCCTGCTGGGCTCCTCATTTCTGCCTGCAAGCTTGTCCGCTACCTTTCTCTGGATGTCTGTCCAGCTTTCACTGTCTCTTTTCCTGGGAAGAGCAAATGGTGGCCCCTCTTAGGGACCCCTCTTTCCAGAGGGCTGCTTTTCTGGTCTGTTTCATCAGCCATTGAGAAGGAAAACCAGGAACATTTGTTCATGCTCAGCTGGGACACAGCCCAGGGAGGGGGCCCTTTGGAAGCCAGCACTTTAGTCCCCCAGAGCAGATGATGGATTGATGGGTATTTTCGCAATCTGATGCTGTTAAGTAACCCGCCAGCCTGGGCTCCTCCTGCTGCACGGGCTGCCACCTTGGACCCGCATCAGCGCTCTGGACCCGCATCAGCGCTCTGCCCCGGGTGGTTGGGGGATAGAGTGTGCAGATAATGAAACGCTGATTAAGAAGAGAGGGAGAGAGAGAGATGGGCCCCAGTGTTTGCAGCTGGCAAAGCAGATCTTTCATCTCGGCACTTGTCATCTTAAGGTCCAGCCCTTGCCCCTGTTGGTACCCAGAACTACTGGCTTAATTAGTAATTAAACCACTTGGAGATGAGCAAAACCGTGTGTGCCAGTCGTATGCATGTGTGTACTTACTGATTGGCAACAGGATGCAATGGAAAGGTCACTGGACCAGCTGGATCAGGAGTAAGGAGACCTGTGTTCTAGCCCCAATTCTGTTACACCTGGAGCTGTGGGACCTCGAGTGAGTCACTACCCCTGTCTCAGTTTCCCCATCTTTAGACGGAGCATGGTGAGGCAGTTAGACTGCTTGGGTTTGAATGTCAGCTTTCTTCTACTTACTAGCCGTGTGACCTTAGGCCATTCAACCTCTGGTGCCTCAGTTTCCTGATCTGTAAAATGGGACTAATAATACTCCCTCAGATTGTGGCGAAATGTCAACAAGATAAAACATGTGAAACACTTAGCACCGTGCCAGGAAGGTAGTAAATGCTCAACAAACATACAGTGTCATCACTGTCATTATTATTACTTCTACTGTTGCTGTTATTATGAAATGGGGTGGTGGTCAACGTTGATTCTTTCCAGCTCTGATATTTTGGGGCATGGTATATGTGTGTGTGTGTCTGCTTTTGAGATAGAAGACTAAGGTGAATATTTCTGTTGCTTGTTTTCTTTTTTCTTCCTTTCCCTGCCTCACTGGAGGGACTCCTGAGTTAAGATCTTGTGCATGTTCTCATGATAGCCCCATCCTTGTGGCAGGAAGCCCAATGTGACGTCACTGAAAATATCCTGCTTTCTGGCACTTGAGGGATGATATTTCATCAGCTAGTAGATGCCCATCCTTTGTCTCCCACCCTTAACTATAGTACGAAGACCATATGTGCAGATAATGAGTTTAAGCCGATAAACAACTCCCAGATTCACCCAAATAAAAGGCCATCCTCCCAGAAGGCACTTTTGACTTTAAAATAAATAATCTGGCTCCTCGGCTGCATTGCACTATGTCTGGCTGGCCCTGCTTCCCTCTCAGTGTTCTGCCCCTTGGTCTGTTGCACGGACGTGGGCTGGGCCAGACCTGTGGGCTGGGCTATGTCAGCCACCCTGGCGAGGCAGCCTCTAGCGGCACTGCGGCCTCATCTCCCTCCAGCAGAGGCTGTTCTCTGAGCCATTCCAGCGATGATCTTCACGATGGCAGGTGTTTGGGGGGTGCTTACTGTCGGCCAGGACCTAGACAATGCTTCATCTCACCTCCAACCCTTAAAGCTGGTTCAGATATCACCCCCATTTCACAGATTTGAATGTAGGGCTCAGAAAAAGCAAGACAGTAAGTGAGGGGGACTGGAATTAGACGCTAGGTCGATCTGTTTCTCCCTTTTGTGCTTGAAACCATTCTGTGATGTTTCTCTCCCATCAAAACTGCCTGTGGAGCCCCAAAGCCCAGGAAAGATTTCCCTGAGATATGATCAGGCCCCCTTCTCCCTGCTTTTGCCCATCTTCCAGGCTCATAGTGCTTTCCGAGATGCTCTTTTTTCATCCTGAGCTGATTACTCAGCCATTCCAGGGATGCTGAGAGGTAGGAGTTTTTTGGGACAAGGTTGCTTACAGGAAGGGGACGATCTCATTCAGCCACAGAAAGCTGTAGTTGACAGATGACGCGTGTTGGAGTCGCAGATGTGAACTTGCTTCGTGTGCCTGCCGTTTACTGGCTCTCTGGCCTTGGTTCCCAGTGTTAAGTGAAGTAACACCAGCAACCACAGCAGATGACCCCAAACTCTCAGTGGCTGAACCTTGTGGGTTCAGCTCTCACTCTGGCTACTCGTCTAACGTGGATCTCTGCTCCACACGATCACTTAGGGACCCAGGCGATGGTGGCTCCACCGTCGCTGTGGCTGCACATTCTGGGTGATGTGGCATCCATGGTTACTGCAGAAGGAGAGGAGAGCAATGGAGAAGGAAAAGGCCCAGGAATACTCCACTGCCTCAGCTGGAGGTGACACACGTCACTTCAGCTCTGGTGCATCGGTCAGAACTGCACTAACTCCTTGCATTTCTATTTTCTGGATAGAGTACTTTGAGGATTCACCGAGATGATGCATTTGAAGCTTCTAGCATAGACCTGGCATGTAGTCAGTTCTTAAAACACAGATGCTTCCTTTCCTTGATGATCCTTGATGTGCATTGCTCTTAAGAGATTACAGACTGTGTACCTGGAAACGATCTCTGGGCAGATGATGTAGTGCCCATAATACACTGGAGAGAGGCTGGGCTCAGAGAGGCCAAGGGACTGGCTCGTGAACACACAGCAAGGGTGCAGAGCCGGGCCCTTGACCTCCACCCCAGAGCTCCCATGCCTCCTTTGCCTTACTGAAATTTGCTGCTCTGAGAACTTCTTCCAAGACCTTCCAGAGCCTACTTCTTCTTCTATTTCCTCTTTCCATGCCCTAATGGGGAAGAGCTCTGTGTTCATCTGTGTGCGCAAGGGGCAGGGGGAGAGGAGGCTGGGGGAGGCTGCAGGAACTATCTAGAAGCTGAGGTAGTAGCCCTGGGGCATGAGAAGGCTTGGTTGTAAATACTCATAGTGAAAGCCATAGGCATTTGGAACCTACATACATTGCTTTCGGAACTGCTGTGCATTCAAGCTTTGGGGTGCCCCCCAAATGACACAGAAGATTACCTGGGTTTCCTGTCCCATCTCTGAAGGCTCCTTCTTCCCCTTTCACTCCTTGTGGGATTGAGCAAGTAAAGAGAGGGCGTCTGATGAGACTTCCCACCCTTGTTTTTCTGAGAACAGTAAGATGGTCAAACTTAGGTTCGAATCCTGACTCCTCTGCTTAGCATGAGTGCATCTTTCTGAGCCTCAGTTTTCTCCTCTGTAAAACGAAAAGAGTGTAGAAAGCTATAAAGCTAATTAAGCGCCTGGCACTTAGTAGGTGTCAGGATATTTGCGCATTGCTCCTCGCCCACTTGAGTTAGAAGGGAGTGACGCCTCTGGCCAGCGGCCAGCATCTGAGGCGAGGCTCCAAGTGCTCCCTGCCTCCCCACCTCCTCCCTGCCCCCCACACCCATCTTTCACTCCCGTCTCTTGGATGGAGAGGCTCTGGGCTCCCATCCTGGGTGGCCTCGGGCTGGGCTCTCGTGTTGAACTAATACAGCTTCCATTTGAAATGGGAGAAAAATTTGGAGCCCCTGCCCTTGGATTTAGGCCCGTCTTTTCATGTCTAATTACCAGTGTGGGTGCGGGGCCTGGGGGTGCCGCTGAGAGAGGCCCCCTCTCTTGGTGCCGCCTCTCCGGCTGGGACAGATTGCCATGTTCTCGCTGGCCAAGAGTGCCTCAGCCTCCTGGGGGTGCGGCAGCCCGCCGCCACCTGCTGCCTGACATACAGGGCTCCCTCCCCAGGGTGAGCCCAGGGCACTCATTTTGTCTGCCATTTAGCCCCCAGGGGAATGAGGGTCTCCTCCAGCCAAAATATAAACACCCCTAGGATAATGGGGATTTACTGTCCCCCTTGCAAAAGACCTCCCAGGAATAGTTGGTGGACTGGACACTGGGGTGGAAGTGTCTTTGGGAAGGCTTGGCTCCTCAAGACAGGATTCAGAGGTGGCCTGTGTCCCCCTGAGTAGAGGGGATGATTGTTCCTGGGGGCACAGATAGACTGGCCTCCCACTGCAGCTGCCACCAAGATGCCTGTGGCTTCTCTGAGAAGCAGTGATGGGGGGCAAGCCAGTTAGGCTATGAGTCAGGCACTGTGAGGTCCCTAAACACATCTCATTCGCTCCTGCCCCCAGACGTCAGCTGCTGCAGCCCCTCCCCACTAAACACGGGGGCAGAGCTTTGGACCAGCTCAAGAGCCCGATGAGGCTGCATTGGTTTCCCAGGGCTGCAGTGATAAATACCCTAAGCTGGGAGCTTCAAACCACAGACATTCATCCTCTCACAGTTCTGGGGGCTGAAAATCCAACATCAAGGTGTCAGCAGGGCTCTATGGGAGGGTCCTTCCTTGCTCCTGGTGGCTGTTGGCAGTTCTTGGTGTTCCTTGGCTTGTAGACTCATCACTCCAGTCTCCTCTCCTGTCATCACAAGGTGTTCTTCCTGTGTCTATCTTTGCTCTTCTTATGAGGACTCCAGTCATATTGGATTAGAGCCTAATGACCTCAACTGAACTCGATGACATTGGCAAAGACCCTGTTTTCAAATAAGGTCATGGACCAGCGGTTAGGATGTCAACACAGCTTTGGGGGGCACACAGTTCAATCCATAACAGGTGGGTATGTTATCACTCAAGGTCATTCAACTATACAATTAGTAATTGGTAATCTCTGTACATCTCAGTCTTCTGATCAATAAAGTGAGGATTTACACCCACTTTGTGGCCTAGTTATAAGCATCAGAAGAGTCAGTGTCTGCATCAGACATACTCTGTCCACCACTGGCATTTGTCAGATACTGTTTTCCATATTTGTTCCCTCCCAACAGACTTGGAGGGGCTTCCCAGGTGGCACTAGTGGTAAAGACCCCGCCTGCCAATGCAGAAGACATAAGAGACATGGTTTCAATCCCTGGGTTGGGAAGATCCCCTAGACAAGGAAATGGCAACCCACTCCAGTACTCTTGCTTGGAGAACCCCATGGACAGAGGAGCCTGGTGGGCTACAGTCCGTGGGGTCAAAAAGAGTCGGATGAGTCTGAAGCAGCTTAGCACGCAGCACACAACAGGCTTGGAAGGGTGTTGGGTGTTCAATATGGGCTTAAGAAACATCAATGCAAGTGAATTTTAACTAATTGCGGATAAGATGTTTTCTAGAAAGAATGATTTGAAAGGATTGCAGGAAAGGCACCATTTACTTTTTTTTTTTTTTTGACCTGTCTTTCTAGGGGGGTGAGGTGCCTGTTGTCTCCATCTCCTCTCAGGCTAAGAATGTCTGGTCCTGATGCATTATCCTTGCTGTTTATCCTAGGTTCACCTTCAGCACCAGCGATCACTATGATGTTAGCAAGTTGGGTTCCTCTTCCCCGGGGGCGGTGTCCAGACTTCTCTGCATGAGAAGGGAGCCTAGGACAGACTAGCTGAGGCTCCCAGCCCCCGAGCCCATCCCACAGGGACCCTGTAGGGTTTGGAGGCTCAACTGTGGGAGGCTGAGGTTCAGATACACAGCTGCATCCCGTGCATTGAAAGCAGAAGAGGCAACACGCCATGCATGGTTAGGCGTTCTGAGCATAAGGGCCCTGGTTCAAGTCCCAGTTCAGCCACAGTCCATGATTTTCGATGGCCTTTAGCCAAATACTTAAGTTCTCTGTACCACCATAAGGTGCTTTTTTTTTTTTTTTTTAAATTGAGGTCTAATTGACATAAAACATATTACTTTTAGATGTACCACATAATTATCCAATTTTTGTATGTTTTGTGAAATGATCACCGTCATAAGATTTTATGAAGATAAAATAAGATTAAAATGCATAAATGTATCTTTTAGGATTGAATGTGGCACTTCAAAAGTGTTCAAGGAATGTTGGAATTAATCTAATTATTTTATTTATGATGGTTTTCCTCAGTGGGGTGAGGGCAGAGACGTGTCTGTCTCATTCTCCATGGAGCCCACAGCATGTGTAACTCAGTGCCAGGACAGAATAGATGGATGTTCATAGGTGTTCATACATGATGAATGACTGAGTGAATTCTTAGAGCTTCTTTGGGATCTCATCCTTCTTTGCTGTGTACTAAGGCCTCTACCAGTAACCCCTTAGGTGCGGACACTGGGGACAGTATGGGGACAAACCCAGCAGGGAGCCAGGGGTGCCGGGACAGACTCATGAAAGACAGTTACATTTGGGGGCTGGGGCAGCAAAGGCCTCCGCCTGGAAGTAAGTACAAGTTAAAGCTTGGGGGATGAGGAGGAGCTGGGGAAGAGGAGCCTGGTAGGTTGTGGGTTCCAGGAAACAGGCTGTGTGGTGGCCCGCTGGGGAGAGCCATGTTCACAGCTTCTGGTTCCCCGAGACTCATGGGGGAAACAGACGGCCACAGCCAGCAGAGACACTCGCCCACACGCTGCTGCACGGAAAGCCAGTCCTGCTCCAGTATTGTTACCTAGCCAGTGTACCTCACTCGAGGTGGCCGAATCTATGAAATGCCAGCTGGATCAGAGGCTCCTCATTCCATTTACAGACAGTTAACTCTCAGATTCCCGTTCCTCCCTACTGCCTTAAAAATAAAATTCAATTTACTGACGTTCAACCTGCATGCTTTGTTAGAGGAAACATCTGTTGTGTAATGTGATCATGCTAGCCATGTTGCACTCTTTTGGAAACCCTTCCATAGATTCTCACTTGCGTTTATTTTAGTGTATCTGCTGCCGAAGTGAGCACCTCACTTGCGTTTCTAAGACTTTCTGGCAACCTCTGCTCCCTCTGCCACCCAAGCCTACCACCCTCTGCTCCAGCCTACCGCCACCTGGCTTCCTTCTCTTGCTCCTACCTGCACAGGGCCACTCTGAATGCTCTTCCCCAATCACTACAATCTTTTGCTTCTTCTTTGACTACCCAACTTCCCTTTATCCTTTGGATCCCATCACTTCCTCCAAGAAGCCCTTCTTGACTTCCAAGTGGGCCAAATTTCTCACCCTTTGGCTCTGATGGCTCCACTGTGCTGTGTGCTTAGTCCCTCAGTCGTGTCTGACTCTTTATGACCCCATGGACTATAGCCCAGCAGGCTCCTCTGTCCCTGGGGATTCTCCAGGCAAGTACACTGGAATGGGTTGCCATGCTTCCTCCCGGGAATCTTCCCAACCTAGGGATAGAACCCAAGTATTCCTCACTGCAGGCAGATTGTTTACAATCTGAGCCCCCCAGGGAAGCCCATGAATACTGGAGTGGGTAGCCTATCCCGTCTCCAGGGGATATTCCTGACCCAGGGATTGAACCAGGGTCTCCTGCATTGCATGTGGATTCTTTACCAGCTGAGCTACCAGGGAAGCCCCGATGGCTCCACTATCCTCTTCTTAACAGGAAGTTTGTCAAAATTGGGTGACTATTGACTTGTCTGTGTGATTATTTAACTTCCATCTCCCCATTCTAGTGTGACCCCTGGAAGGCAGGGACCCTGTCAGCCTTGGCTTATCCCTGGATCTCAGGTACCTGGCAGGTGCTCACGAAATACCTTCCTCCATTTTCACCCTTTGCAGACCAGTCTTTTTCAGGTTGTTTTAGATAATGAACGTAGCTAACAGGTATTGAGCAGTTTCAGTGTGCCAGGCACTTACGAGCCCTATCTCATCCAAAGGGATGGTCTACATTCCCAGCTCTATCACTCACCAGCTCTGCAGCATCAGGCAAGTTATTCAGCCTCTTTGTTCATCACTTTCTTGTCCATAAAATGGGACTAAAAATAATACCTAATTTATTGGGTTGTTGCGAGCACTAAGTAAGTTAATTCTTATCAAGTTTATTTTTCACAGTTTTGGGTAGAAGGGTAGAAGCTCATGATCAAGGTGTTGGCAGATTCAGTTTCTTCTAAGGTCTCTCTCCTAGGCTTGCAGCAGGCTGTCTTCTCATTGGGTCCTCTGTACCTCTGGTGTCCCCTGGGGTTCCAATCTGGTGTCCCCTGGGGGTCCAAATCTCTTTTTATAAGGGCATGAGTCGGATTGGATTGTGACCCACCCTAAAAGCCTCGTTTTAATTTGATCATCTCTTTAAAGACCCAGCATCGCATGGTCTGTTCCCTGGCTCTGCTCCTCTGTGGGACACCAAGGTCTCCTCTGTTGGAGCCAGTTCATGTCTTATCAGCCAGAGTGGGAGGAAATCAGGATCCAGGGGTCTTAGAGGCCTCTCACCTGGCCCTTTGCTCCCCTCCAGTCCTTAATTCCTTTGTTTGACAGCATCTGCCAAACCTCTGAGGGCACTGGGACCTATGGTACTGCAGGTGGACTGAGAGGGAGGCCACGGGCCCGGGGAGGTGAGAAGGAGGTGGAGGGTCCTAGGAAGTCAGGGGATCGTTGATTCTGGGTTTTTCTCCCTTTCTATAGTTCTTTTTCTTGTCTTTCTTTCACTTTCCAGAAGCTCTTTGAAGTGAATCACTCTTTATTGGTAAAAGACCAAAGGAAAAAATAATCAGAATAAACATAGTAAGAGAGTATAGAAATAGAACAAAAGCAGATTCAGTGGAAACCGAGTCTTAAGCCCATCTCCTTACCCAGGCCCATTGTGAGCAACCCCCTACTCTGCTGAACTGTTTGCCCAGTAAATGAGCACAGCTGTGTATATGGTGCCTGTTATTCCTACATACGGTAGGTCCCTCACGTATGAAGGAGTTCCATTTCCAAGAAGACGTTCGTAAGTCCAGTTTGTAAGTCCAACAAAGTTAGGTACCCAGCTAACACAGTCTGCTATATAGTACTGCACTGTAACAGGTTTATAATACTTCTCACACAAATGATACATAAAAGCAAACACAATAAATAAAACATTTTTAATCTTTCAGTGCAGTACCTTGAAGAGTATAGCAGTACCGGTATAACAGCTGGCACCCAGGGGCGTGTTTGCATTGCTGAATGTTTGCAGCTTGAAGGGAGGGGACTTACTGCCCTGGAGGCATCTCACCCTTTCTACTTTGCATCTCGCACTTTTTCCTTTGTTCTGTGTTAGCACGTACACTTCTGCCTTGACCTAGTTGGGGGTCTCCAAAAACATACCCTGAGCAAGGATTTGGGTACAAGGAGTGTATGTATGGTGAGGGTGTCCCAGACAGGTGAGTGGACAGGGAGGGGAGGAGAGCCAATCAAAGATGTGCTAACAGGCCGCCTCCTGCTGTGGGCAACCGGGGCCCCGTCCCACTGGGGTGGACCCCCTCCCAGAAGACTGTGTGGAGGAAGCTTCCAGCCCCTCAGACTGAATGGGGGTGCTTGAGTAGGGGCTCCTGGAGTCAGCGGAACTGTCCCCAAAAGCGTAGGGAGCCTCCAGAGTGGACCACGGGGCAGGGGAGAGGCACGGCTCCCGTGTCAGTTACTTGCCGCGTCGTCTCGGGATGGCTGCCTGGTGTACCCCTGTGTGGACAGCATGATGCCTTTGCTGGATTCCCCGCTGCTGAACTGAGTTTCTTTTCTGGGACACACCTCTTTCTCGCTGCTCCTCCAAGCAGAGAATCTGTGATGACCACCTCCTGTGGAGTGGCCAGCCTGGGTCAGTGGCCATCTTCTCTTTCCATGGTTTCTGGGTCCTCTCTGGCCTCTTCCTGGCCCCTGCCCATCCCCATGTAGTCCCTACAGATGTCATTTTGACCCTTTCATCTCATGGGGCTGGGAGCCTGGCCTAGTGGGGTCTCTGGAAGACCAAACGAGGACTATGGGGTCCAAGCTCAGAGGCTGGGACGGGCTCACGGAGGCCTGGGAATTGGGTAGGGGCACCAAGAGGGCTGAGGAGAGCATGGCAACCCACTCCAGTATTCTTGCCTGGAGAATCGCCATGGACAGAGGAGCCTGGTGGGCTACAGTCCATGGGGTCGCAGAGTCAGACATGACTGAAGTGACTTAACATGCATGCGCCAAGAGGGCTGGACTAGACCCAACCCCTGAATTGCCATCCTTACCGTTGCTCCCCAGCTGAGGAAGTGGGGCAGGCGCTGGACTGGGAGTCCAGACAGTTAGAGCCTAGACCTGACCCTGTTTGGGCTGCAACCAGCTGCAGACCTCTGACATCACAGCCACACCCTGGGGAGCACGGCTGCTGGTCCTCCAGGTCTCCTCTGACTCCAGAATGTCCCCTAGTGTCTCCAACAGGGACTACAACCGAAAGGCCTCGAATCCCCTGGAGAAAAGCGCTCAGGAAGCCAAGGCGTGGTTGTTGATGGAAGCGGGGGTGTTGTTTAAATAAATTAAAAGTGCAAGAGGAAAATCCATCAGATTATTCTCAATAGCGGGGATGAGGAGCCTAACATTTCCTCCTTTTGTTTGATCGTTTTCCCTTCCCAAAATAGTTCGGAGAAAGAAAATGTCTGATGATTCGCCACACAATAAGCTCAAATAAATATACTCTTAAAAAAAAAAAGTGGTTGCTATGTAATTAAATTGAAATAATAGGTGATTTTTGTTTCTAAGTAGCCCTACCACTCATAAAGGTCTATTCAAACCTGTTGGAGAGGTGCGTGTGTGTGTGTGTGTGGGCAGAGGAAGTAAAAAAGATCTCTGTTAAGGAATCTTTAGGCAAAGCAATAATAATGATAACAATATATTTAAATAAAGTTCTGTGCATGTCTGCTGGGGAGAAACGTACGGGATTAAAATTAAATGCTCTTCTAGAAGGAAGAGTTCCGAAGGCAGTTGTAGAGCCCAGGTGGTATTTGAGTAGGGACATAAATAAGTAAGGGGGAATTCTGGCTTCTGAATTCCACACTTCAAATCCTGACTGTTCAAATCCTCACCAGCTTCATGGTCTTGGCACGTTTCTTATCCTAACTGAACCTCAGTTTCCTCATCTGAAAAGAAGGGGACAGTACAAGCTGCACCCACCTGGTGCTGTGTGTGGCGTGACCTTCCACACTGCTTCTCTTTCCTCCCCTTCCCATCCCAGAAGCACAGCAGAGTTTTTCCATGTATCCATCAGACACCCATGTATATGATCTCATTTGATGCCCAACAGTCCGATTGGGGTAAGATTTTTAATCCTTGTTTTATGGAAGGGAAACTTGAGGTGCTAAGATAATGGAATTCCATAGATCACCTGGTTGTTTGGAGTGGTATGAGAAACTGGAAGGGTTTCTCTGAACCATTGCAAGGCCCCGGCCTTTTCCATTGCAAGAGCATCGTTGCCTGGGAGATCTGTTGAATGCAGAAAAGGGTTCCTGGTGTTGTTTGGCATAGACATTCATTCATTCTTTCTTTCTTCCTTTGTGTATCCAGTCAGCTCTCCGCATCCACAGATTTTGCATTGGTGGATTCAACCAACTGTGGATTGAAAATATTCAAAAATAAAATTTCAGAAAGTTCCAAAACAAGCAAAACTTGAATTTGCCACACTCTAGCAACTATTTTGGAGAAGGAAATGGCAACCCACTCCAGTGTTCTTGCCTGGAGAATCCCAGGGATGGCGGAG
This sequence comes from Okapia johnstoni, assembly GCA_024291935.2. NCBI lineage: Eukaryota > Metazoa > Chordata > Mammalia > Artiodactyla > Giraffidae > Okapia > Okapia johnstoni. Next base: position 5,993,708 of record CM044325.1, on the reverse strand, counting down.
CCCAGTGGGCTGCCGTTGATGGGGTCGCACAGAGTTGGACATGACTGAAGTGACTTAGCAGTAGCAGCAGCAGCAACTATTTGGACTGCCCTGGTGGCTCAGTGGTAAAGAATCCTCCTGCCAGTGCAGAAGATGTAAGAGACGTAGTTTCGATCCCTGAGTTGGGAAGATCCCCTGGAGCAGGAGGTGGTAAACCACTCCACTATTCTTGCTTGGAAAATTCCATGGACCGCGGAGCAAAGAGTCGGACAGGACTGAGCAACTGAGAGAGAGAGAGAGAAAGCAACTATTTACATAGCATTTACATTTGGTGGTTCAGATGGTAAAGAATCTGCCTATAGTGCAGGAGACTGAGATTCCATCCCTGGGTTGGGAAGATACCCTGGCAACCCACTCCAGTATTCTTGCCTGGAGAATTCCATGGACAGAGGAGCTTGAGGGCTACAGTCTATGGAGTTGCAAAAAGTCGAACATGACTGAGCAACTAATACTTTCACTTTTCCCTTCGGGTATTATAAGCAATAAGATGATGTCAAGGATACAGAAGGATGGGTGTAGGTTATATGTAATTACCACACCATTTTATATGAGGGATCAGTGGATTTTGCTATCCATGGAGGTCCTGTAACCAATCTCGAGAGATGACTGTACTAGACTTTTACTGAAGATTTGAGGTGGAGGGTGCTACAGACAGAAGGTGTATAACCACCCAGTTCAACACTGGTCTTGAAGCCCCTGAACCATACCCACCATGAGGAATTCTCTCCTGGGCCCCTGACTCAGGCTGCACCCTCTTGCCTACCCCTCTCACGTCCCAACCTTCGCCCCTGTCTCAGGCCCCCTCTGTCCCTTCCTCTGAGGACATGGAGTTTCTGGTCTCTTGGAAGATCCTCTGTCCCTTATGTGGGTGACTCAGGCTTGGTATTGCTCTCACTTGGAGAATGATGGGAACACAGCCTCTCCAGCACCTTTCCTCCCATACAACGTCGCCCTTTGTCAGAGATTTTTTTTATCAGTCTTGGCTGGGCTCCTGATGCTGCTTGATTTTCTGAGACTATCTGTGCCTTGGTACCTAAAGGTTCTTGAGAGAATATTTTTCTTAAGTGTCCTCCCTTGGGGAGCGGCAGGTCATCTCCCTGGTTCACATCTGTAGTCTTGTCTCTCCTGCCAGTTAACAGGATGGTATGAACAGAGGTTGTATTTATTCCCCCAAAAGAGAATTAAGGAGATGATGTCACACCGATGCGTACACATGTGTGCACTTGGATGGGTTTTGCTGGGCCCTGACCCTGGGCCTTGGGCTTCCCAGGTGGTCTAGTGGTAAAGAACCTGTCTGCTAATACAGGAGACATAAGATATGTAGGTTCAATCCCTGGATCAGGGAGATCCCCTGGAGGAGGGCATGGTAACCCACTCCAGTATTCTTGCCTGGAGAATTGCATGGACAGAGGAGCCTGGAGGGCTGCAGTCCACGGGGTTACAAGGAGTCAGACATGACTGAAGGGACTTAGCACACACACAAGAACCTGGGCCTTAAGGCATCCCCAAGGGCCACATTGGACATCAGTGTGATGTTGAAGGCAGCAGATGACTGTACCTTTGGGATGGGAACATTTCAGGGCAAGGTCCATTCCAGCCAGTTCAGTAGTAATGGGACGAGAACCTTGTGGGGCAGCGGTCAGAGCCTGGGCCTGGGGTCAGGCCATCATGGGTAGATTCAGACCCTGTCACTTTCTGGTGTGTGTGTGTGTGTGTGTGTGTGTGTGAGACAGAGCAGCCTCGAGTTGGATTCAGACCCTGTCACTTTCTGGTGTGTGTGTGTGTGTGTGTGTGTGTGAGTGAGACAGAGCGACCTCGAGTTGGTTTCTTTTCATTCCACGTGAAACTAGATAACAGTGGTGCAGGTTGGTGGGAGGCTGAGTAACTCAGTCGGGTCCCGCCATGAACACGAGTCCTCAGAAGTTTGGGGAGAGGTGTGTGTAAGAGTAGGAACTCCCCACATTTTGAGCTGGATATTTCCCAAGCACTGCAGGCATTCCAGGTCTTGCCTTTAGTCTCCGATGTAGATGTGGGCATGGATGGGCATGCTGGGTGCCTTCCTCTGCCACCCCGGGGAGCCCCAAAGCTCTATAGAAGGCAAAGACTTTGGAGGTGAAGTTACAGCTGTTCCCAAGGGGGAAGGTACCATTTTAAGACAATCCAAGGACTCAGTTTTGGGCACCTTTGGCTAAAAATGACCTTGAAAGGCAGATCTGCAGATGTTAGGGATCTTTTAGTATTTTTGAGTTTGAAAAAAAAAAAATTCTAGCATGAGCAAGGGGACAAGAGTGAGAAGGAGCCATCTGGCCTGGTTGAGGGGAGAAAATGAAATTGCTTGGTTTTCATTTGCAGCAAAGCACACTGTGAATTTTTCTGCAAATGTTAAGACAGAAAGCAGTGGGACCACAGAGGCCCCCTGCCCCCCGGCTGCTGCTGGAAGCTCCTCCATCTTGGAGCCCCTCTCTGGGTTTGTGTGGATTATCGCGTTGGAAAAGGACAATTTTCAGCCACGGTGGGTCACTGAACTCAGCTGCATTAGGGAAAATCTCTTTCTTGGAGCCCAGGGCTCAGTGTGAGAATGACTTCTTGCCGGCTCTTGGCCGAGGCCTTGTCTGAGCTGAGATCCCAGCCCGCGGCCAGCCTGGACGCTGTCTCCACTGTTTACTGCTTAGCGGGGAAGAAGTGAACCAGATGTGATTGGTTCGAGATGAATGAGGTTACCATTGTGTTTCTGGCTTTTCCAGTAGTTCCTAATTGGTTGTGAGAGATCCCCTGGAGAGAGTGAAAGAGCCCTGGATTAGCAATGGGGAGATGGTTCAAGTTCCCCTTGGGCAGGGCACTACCCTTTTCTGGGCTTGTTTGCCACCCATAAAACCCATAGCCAAAACCCCAACAAACAAAATTATCCCAGGGCAGAGATAAATTATCTTCATGTCAAGCTTCTTGGGTTGGCGTGGGAATCAGAATCAAAGAAGCTGAAGAATGGGGCCAGGCTTGGGTTTGGTCCTGTCTCTGTTTCTTACCCGTCCGGATGTAAAAAGGCTGAGCCACTTAAGGAAGTAGCAAGCATTTCCAGGGGCCAACACTGAATAGCAGGAGCGGCAAATACATACATGAGTGCATGCTAAGTTGCTCCAGTCATGTCCAACTCTTTGCGAACCTACGGACCATAACCTGCCAGGCTCCTTTGTCCATGGGATTCTCCAGGCAAGAATCCTGAGTGGGTTGCCATGCCCTCATCCAGGAGATCTTCCTGACCCAGGCATCTAACCCACGTCTCCAAAGTCTCCTGTATTGGGAGACGGGTTCTTTACCACCAGCGCCAACTGGGAAGGCCTGGTGGCAAATACATTTAGTCTCAAATGCCAACTCGGATCGATTAGTAGAGCCTGCCGAAGGGTAGATCAGGCTGGGTTCCTTGGGCTCAGCAGGAAGGAAGTCCAAGATCAATTATTGATGTCTGTTGTGGTTGGAGGAAGGTGGAGTGCTAGCCCACAGGGTAGATTTGGGGAACCCTAGGGTGCTAGGTGAGCTTCCCAGGTGGCACTAGTGCTTAAGAACCCGCCTGCCAATGCAGGAGACACAAGAGATGTGGGTTCAATGCCTAGGTTGGGAAGATCCCCTGGAGGAGGGCGTGGCAACCCACTCCAGTATTCTTGCCTGGAGAATCCCATGGACAGAGGAGCCTGGAGGACTACAGTCCACAGGGTCACACAGAGTCGGACACAACTGAAGGACTTAGCACCTACAGGGTGCTGGAGACTAGCTGCTGGGAACCTGGGTGCTCTGCTGTCACTGGCTTTGTGCTCTATGGCCTCAGGCAAAGGTTCTTAATTAGGATACATTCCAAAATAATCATGCCTGGGTGTCTGTGTTCTCCGGAAATCTGATCGGTACTAGTGCAGTGCTGGGCATGTGTAGTTTGAAGCCATCGCTCAAATGATTGCAATGTATTGGGCTGGCCAAAAGTTCTTTTGGGTTTTTCTATAAGATGTTACGGAAACACCCAAACAAATTTTTTGGCCAGCCCAGTAATTTTATCCTCATAGAGAAATACTCACTAAAGGACAGTTAGCCCTTGACAGCTAACTGAGGTCTCAATCACTCAGCAGTGTGGTGAGGGGGAATGTTAGACTCTTCTCTACTGTATCAAATGAACTTGTGAGGCACTACAAAAGATGGTTTGGCTGGTGGCTACTATGAGTGAAGTGCATAGGCCAAAGGTGCAACATGAACATGGGGGCCTGCAGGCCAGATCCTAGCTGGAGATGTGTTTTGTTTAAGGTGCACAATGTTTAAGACATAAGACTGACTCAACATTAGAATATTGGGTGTGAGTGTGTGCTTAGTCACTTTGGTAGTGTCTGACTCTTCGCGACCCAATGGACTGTAGCCCACCAGAATCCTCTGTCCAGGCAAGAATACTGGAGTGGGTTGCCATTTCCTTCTCCAGGGGATCTTCCTGACCTGGGGATCGAACCCATGTCTGCCTGCCTCTCTTGCGTTGCAGGTAGATTCTTTACCTACTGAGCCACCCAGGAAGCCCAGGTAAAGTATACATATACCATATGGCCCAATAATTCCACTCTTAAATACACTTCCAATAGGAAGGTGTACTTGTGGTCCTAAAAGGCATGTATAAGAATGTCCACGGCCTCATTCTGCATGAGAGAATGATACCTGGAAACAACTCAATGTTCATCAGTTCTAGAATGCATATAGGAGTACTACACAGCAGAGAATGAATGAATGAACTGCAGGTGATGGCAATTTGGGGAGAAATCTCAGAAAACTGATATTGAGCAAAAGACCCCAGAGGTGAAAGCGAATACACAGAAGAATTCTATTTATATAAAGTTCAGAGTCAGAAAAACGAAGCTATGGTGTTAAATTAAGTCATGATAGTGATTCCATTTGGGCGTAAGTCGGGGAGAGCCTGGAAGAGGGCTCCAGGGACTTCTGGGCGCTGGTTTGTTCCTTTTCATGTTCTGCTTGCTGGTTTTACGGGTGTGTCCAGTTTCGGACTATTCATGGAGTTGTGCGTTTCAGATCCAGGTACTTTTCTGTTTATAGGTTATATTTCAATATATTGCATTGTTAACAAAACAGAAAGTCGAAAGAATTCTAGCCAGCTGAAAAAGAGACGTAGCATAGAACTCTAGGTTTCTGCTTTCCTTGACAAAGGGGCCCCTTCATGGCAAGAGCAGGCTAGGGGTGAGCAGGGGCTGCCCCCTCGGGGCAGGTTTTCTGTTTCAGGTTGTCTGTTGGGATTTGCCTTTGATATGCTGCACTCTGGGACTCCCAACCTGCTTCAGAGAGAAAGGCTTTGCCGGTGAGTGATGGGTGATGTAGAACGGGCAAAGTCTCCAGGTCAGGCTGGCTTCAGTCCTGACCATGTGGACACTTAGAATTTTGTAGATGTTGGGCGAGTTATTTAGTCTCTCTGAGCCTCGGTTAACCTGTTTGCAAAGCCAGAAGAGTAACACCCACTTCAAAGGATTGTTCGGGGGTCGGGACAAGATTAGGATGAGAAAATGTGTGGTGTGCCTCGTGGCTGTGTCTGCTTGGCAGAGTGACATTTGCCTGGTGCTGTCCCTTCATGTCCACTGGGAGCACGAGACTCTATGGTTGCTGAGATGTGGCCACCTGGACCCATGTCCCTTTGCTGAGGTTGACGTGGGAGATGGGTGACCTTCTCCCTGGTCCAGTCCTGTGCACCAGGGCCTGGCTTGCATGGAAGGGCAGAGCCTTCTTCTGGCTGGTCAGGGCTAGGCACCCAGGCAAAGTGATGCCCATAGCTCCTCATAGCTAATACTGCCCATCACGGTGCCAGGCACTCCTGCAGAGGCAGGCATCTGCTTTGCCCTGTGGACAGCTGGGAACCTGTCATCTTCACTCCCTTCTTGCTCCTGGTGCCTGCTTCTCTGTCCTGTTTGCAGTGGCTAAAGCAGCCCTCCTTAAGGGAGGGTCCTCAGGAACACTGTGCCTCTGGAAGATGCTTGCTGGCTGTATCTCTACTGCTCATCATGCTTCCTTATCCCAGGAATCACACGGGCTAGGAGATGTAGGGGCCAAGTGACTTCCCTTCTCCAAGCCTCAGTGGCCTGATCTGGAAAGTGGGCGTTGATCACACCTGCTCCTCCCGGCTGTTCAAGAATCCTAGCTATGACTGTGAATAGTCATAGTCGCTATTACTGTTGGCTATGAGAAAGCATCAGGTGGGCCATTGAGGGTCGACTTGGGGAAAGGATGTGGTTTGAAAAGGCCTCTTTGTCTCAGAACAATCTGTTTTGATTTATTTGACTGTGGGAATTTGAAAACAGCCCAAATGCTTTTCCTCCTCTTGTTCTCTCTCTCCAACACTCGGATTTCCCCTCACCCGCTCGTTGACTCACTTCCCGCTCAGAGCCCTCTTGCTTACACTTGTTCACACTTACCTGCTCACAGTCAAAGTGCAGGTGGGAGATCAGATGCCCCAGACGTTTCTCCATCTCCCTCAGAGGCTCATGCTCTCACAACTACTTACACTCGGAGGTGTGAACGGTCATTTTCACACTCAGACTTCTCTCCTGACCCTTGCTCCCCCTCACCCCCTCCACTCCCCCCACCCCTCCAAGTCCCAGCAAAGCCTTGAGGTCAGGAGATCTGGGTCTCACTCAGTTTCTTTAACCCCAAGACTCTGTGGCTGTGTGACACAGGCAGAATCACTCAGCCTCTCTGGGCCTTGGTTTCCTCTCTCACAACAGAGGCAAAGCTACCAGTTTACATTTAGAGGGATCGTCACTTTGTTCTGCAGTATCTCAAAGGCTTGGAGATAAAGTTCTTTCCACATCTTAATTTCCCTGATGCTGCAGATGAGTGGATTCGATCTCATTAGGCAGACTGTGCGCCAACCTGAAGTTGCTCTTTAGCCTTTTCCCGGTGCTGAGGAGACATCGTTTTATTTGGAGCCTAGAACTTAAAACAAGGTCAGGAGAAACCAGAAAGTTCAAGATGGTGATTCATGCTTGACTTTGGAGAGACACAACGTCATAACGTCTCACTGGATCCCATTCCTCTTCCTCTTAGTGTCCCCAGGAGAGGTGACTTGGGAAACAGGGATGGTGGTCAGCTTGCCACTGCTGATGCGGGAAGAGGGTGGAAATCAGGAGCAAGATGCTATGTTTCCTGCACCAAGCCCAGAGGAAGGATCCACTTGATTTTGTGTCCCTGTCTCTGCCCCAGGTTATGGCAAATACACGGCATATACTGTCCTCCTGAATACTTGCAACAGCCCTACAGGTTATGTATGAAAATCATTCCCATTCTAAGGATGGTGAGACAGGAGCCTGGGAGGCACAGCTGGGTCTGTGACATGGCAGCGACCTGCACTTGTGCTAAGTTTTGACCCCCAAAGCACGCTGTCCTGAGCAGCCCATTGGTGCCAACGTGGAGTGGGAAGAAATGGGATTTCAAGATGGGAGTCTGAAAATTAATCCTCCTCTGGTACAAGCTCATTATGAACCTTGGGTAAATCTCTTACCCTCTTTCGGCCTCAGTCACTCATTGTAAGGGCTTCCTAGGTGGCTCAGTGGGTAAAGAATCTGCCTGCAATGCAGGTGGTACGAGTTTGATCAGGGGTTGGGAAGATCCCCTGGAGGCAGGCATGGAACCACTCCAGTGTTCTTGCCTGGAGAATCCCATGAACAGAGGAGCCTGGCGAGCTACAGCCCATGGTCACAAAGAGTCAGGCGCAACTGAAGCGACTGAGCACACATGCATGCACATTCATGGTAAAATGGAGAAGAAGATCAACTGATCCCTAAGTCCGTTTCCAGCGTGATATTTTGTGGCTGTCTGGGGTAGTATGTGCAGTGATTTCGGGCAGTGATTCAGAGATAGGGTGCTGGGGTTAAATCCTTCTGCAGAGCTGTGTGGCCTTGGGTAGATTACTCAACTTCTCTGATGCACAATTTTCCATCTGCAAAATGGAGAGAAGCTCAATGCCTATTACATAAAGCTGCCATGAGGGCTGAGAGAGAGAGTACCTGGGACAGTGTAAGTGTTGCCGTGTGAGCCAGCGCTCATTGGGCTTTTATGATTTGTCTTGGCCAACGCTTTCTCTAGGGGTATGGACGTGCTGCCTGCCACAGAGAGCCCATCCCAGAGTCAGAGGCATTCCGTCCCCAAGTGCTATTACACACAGATCACCATGATGCCTTTGGATTAGAAACCATTTGCCCGTCAGATGACCTTGGAGTTTCTTAACCAAGGTACCATCTTCAGCATCCCAGATTCTGGACGCCAAAATGAAAAGGGTCTGTGATGACTTAGTCCAGTGGCATTCAACTTACTTGTGGTCACAGACCTCAAAGAAAGTTCACTGTGGAGCCTCCAAAACAATTCAGAGACGAGCTGCCCTGTTGAAGCAGACATAGGCGGCTGGTCCCCCCTCCCCTCTCCCTCTCCACGTGGGTGTCTCTTGAGGAACCCCTGGGAAACCCATTCTGAGAATCACAGACCATTAGGTGACAGTTAATGAAACTGAGATCTCGAAAGGGGCATGAACTCACCCAGGAATCAGAGGCCGACACGTCTGCCAGAATCATTTTCATTCACAGTATCATTTCCCGTTTCTAGAAGAGGGCTCTCCTGTGTTTCTTTTGGCCATTGATCTTAATTAATCACCTAGAGATGAGTCTTTCAATATTGACACTTCCTTAGCGTCTGACATTTCTGAATTATTCTCTTCTGCCTTCCTCAAAGTCATAGGTAGAGGCGGATGGATATTTATTGTTAAATCAAGGAAAATGGGGCTTTTGACTTGAAATCTTTTGAAAAAGAGTATTTACCCAAACAATCCTGCCCGACTCTGTAAACATATTTGACCGAAATAAATAATAAATAAATAAATTGTGAGCAGAATGAATCCACAGATAGGGTAGTTTATAGGGGCTCTCAAGAGCCCTATTGAGATGAAGCATTTTCCCCACTCCCGCTTTTGCAGCCCTCCACCCCAATTTGGTTTTCCAGATCACAAGGTATTCTAGTTTCCGCACAGATTTAACCAGCAGTGACCTGCCACGTGAAGAGCTTTACTAAGAATCAATAGGCTTGGGTCTCTGGTATGGGCTCCCTGACTGCTGCATATAAAACACCCCGGCAGCGACAGCAAGATTGATGCTGGCAAGACATCTGGGGCGTCACAGCACAGCGGGTCCCCCCTGCCCATTTTAAGGGCAAGGAGATAGCCCAGAGATGCTTGGTGGCTTGCCCAAGGTCACACACAGTGATCTGGAGGCAGGAGCCCATGTTCTCCAGGATTCCAAGGCCAAGTCCCTTTCCAACATGCTGAATCCCCTCTTTGCTGAAGCCAGGCTGCCCTTTGCTTTAAGATACAGGTAATAAACCAGTCTGTAGTGCCTGCGTGGGCAAGGAGAGAGGTGGAGTGTGCTATTAATTAGAGGCTGCCTTTTAGAGTCCCTGAACGGGGTTAGCTAGAAGAGGTGCCATCAGAGCAGGGAGAGAGGTGTTCTGAGACATGTGCTGAGCATCCATTGAGTTCTGATGGGAGGTTCCAAGAATGGAGAAGAGCACTCCCAGGCTGCAAGTGTGGGAGAGACACATGTGAATTCAATTCAAGGCTGGCAAGGCTTGCGCTTGACTTCCCAGCACATGGTGCTCTGGGAGTGGGTGGGAACACGGTCTTCTCCAAGCCTGACCCTGGCAGCCCGGCAGATGTGTTTATTTCTTCCTTTTCCACTTGGGAGGCAGGCGTCTGGCAGGGGGGTTAGCCAGGCAGGCTGTGGGGGCCAGATCCTGGCTCTTGCTGTTGAGATCCGGGATCTGAGGCTAACTCGTCTGCTTCCATTTCCTCATCTGTGGAACAGGGAGAGTAATGGTAGTTTTGGCATGGATGGTGTGATGGTGAGGCCTTAATGAGGTGGTCCACTTAGGTGCTTAGAGCCCCATGCGCCCTGACAGATGGGATGAGCAAGTAGCTTGTATTAGCTGCTAGCCTAGGGATCTTACATGGGTGTGTATTTCTCCATTTAAAAAATAGTGTTTATCGCTTTTTTTCTGATTGTAAAAATCATACACAAACACCAGTTACCTAAAGATACCCACTGGTAACATTTTGCTGTAGTTTTTTTCCACTTTTACTCCTGTGCATTGTGTGCTTGTGTGTGTGTGTGTGTGTGTGTGTGTGTGTGTGTGTGTGTGTGTGTGTGTAATTGGGCATGTACTGTCAAAGTATGCTTTTCAAAAAATTATAAATCCTGAATCACATGTCAATCTAGAATGAACAAGGATCAAAGACAGATTTGACTTGTAAGTGAGGGAGCCAACAGGAGGAGCCCATGGGTAAAGCTGGTTCTCAGAACTGGAGTCAGCACTTATGCATGCATGGGGGGAAGAATACTGGGAGAAGATGGCTGGGTTGGATACACAGAGCTTAATCCTGACCTCTGGATTATCTTTTCTACCAGACCAAAAAATTCACCTGTAACCTCCCATGAGTCAAAGTTACATTTCTCTAGAATCCTCTAGATCAGTGGTTCCCACCCCTTTTGTCACCAGGGACCTGTTTCATGGAAGACAGTGTTTTCACAGACCCGGCTGGGGAGGGGAGGATGGTTTCAGGATGATCCAATCTCATTACATTTATTGTGCACTTTATTTCTATTATTATTACATCAGCTCCACCTCAGATCATCAGGCATTAGATCCTGGAGGTGTTGGACCCCTGCCCTAGATAATCACTCCTTGGGTGCGCCTGCTTAACAGTGCTCCAATGTGATGTTGAAAGTTCAGTTATCATTTATCCTACCAGTGTCTATATATTCTTCCTGATCATATGCTAGCTAACTGCACACTTCACCTTCAGTACTTAATATGCCCTCACATTCATTTCTTTTCAAAAGCAAGTTTCAAGGAAGGACCAGGAGTCCCCTAAGGGTGTGACTCGCCCTTCAGCCCAGCTTGACTGAGGTGCCCCACCCCCACCTTGGGGTCCCAGGGCAACGGTATTGGCCTCAGTCGCCTGCTGCATTGTCTTGTGCCTATCAATTTCCTTCTCTCTGTCTCCCCATCTAGACTGAGTTTTCTGAGATCAGGGATTTGCTGAGTTGATCCGTCTTCCTGATCCTTCCTTCCCAAGCGCCTCTGCCATGCTTGTCGGGTGAGCAAACAGGGATGTTAAGAGGCCTGGCCTTCGTCGGTTACAAAAGCGGAACCGTGCTGTTCCGAACTAGCAGGGCTCCTCTCCAGGACTGGCTGTGTCCTTCTGTTGAGTCAGAGAAGCTCCCAACCCCCACTTAATATCTCAGCCTTTTCACTGCACCCCCACCCCCACCCCCATGCCTGATTCTGCCATTTAATTGTGTTTGGAGGGCTCTACACACTCGGTCTAGATAACTCGGCTCTCTTCTCTGTAGCACTCTTGAGACTGAGCTGAGTTCCTAACTTTCTTTTTCCTAATCAAGGTCTTAAAGGGGTAAAAAGTTCTTGGCCACCTCCAGCTGTGGAGGGAGACGGGTGATGGAAGGATTAATCTCTGAGCGATGAATTTTAAAGCCCTCTTGTTCCACGTGTTGGGAAAAAACCCATCAAAATGCTAATAGATCTGCCATCACCTCCCGCAGACCCTTTTCTGCATTGGAATATATTTACAGGGAAATATATTGAGCAGGGAAGAATTACAAGGAGTTGGGGTGCCTTTTTCCCTGATTCCACCGCAGCCCCGTGGGTTGTAAAGGCTGAATTAATAGCCCCACGTTGCAGAGGAGGGTTGTGGTGGGCTGCAGGCTTGGCTCTTCAATTATGAGTTCTCAGCTTTCGGCTTCCTGGCTAACGGCAGGGCGGCTGGTTTGGAAACATCTCTATTACTGTTGTGTGGCTTTTTAACCCTGATTCTCTCAGAGGCAGAATAGCCTCAGACAGGCGTTCCCGTAGGTGTAAAGCTGGCTGCACAGTGGATCCCCATTGAGTTCAGGGTCTGCAGCGTGTTGAGACTCATTTTGTGCCAAAGTCAGCTTCAGCACTGAGATGGTCTCAGCTCTTCTTGAACCCTATGCTGGGAAACGCTGGATTGTTCTTGAAGCCTTTGAAACCCCAGGCATCTTTGTCCAAACAGCCCAATGGCCTGAGAACTTCTCAGATGCATCCTCTGGAGACAGGATACTTACGGGGTTAGCCTAATGCACACTGGACTCTGGAGAAGTGGTCCCAGAACTTTGGCTACAGGCAGCATCATGAGTGCCGGTCCTTCCTCTGCCTGGTCCAGCTCTGTCACGGCAGACAAGTGACCTCTCTGAGCATCACTTCCTTCCTTTGTTAGTGAAGAGGAGGATGCTGACCACTTAGGACAAGAGTACTGGGGCTCAAATCTTTCATTTTTCTGTGCTTCAGATGACACGGTGAAGCCAGGGCCAAGCAAGCCATGCTCCATCTTCAGAGATAAGTCCCTTAAACCGTTAGGGCTCCTGGGTCCCTCTGGGTGCTTGTCTGACAGGTCTGAGGGAGCCCCAATCTCCTTGTGAGAATGAGTGAGCCTTACTTAGCAGATAGTCTTGTTGATTCTTTTTCCCTTTCTCTATGAACTAAACCAATGTTTGGGCTTCCCAGGTGGCGCTAGTGGTAAAGAACCCACTTGCCAGTGCAGGGGACATAAGAGATGTGGGTTCCATCCTTAGGTCAGGAAGATCTCCTGGAGGAGGACATGGTAACCCACTCTAGTATTCTTGCCTGGAGAATCCCATGGACAGAAGAGCCTGGCCGGCTACAGTCCATGGGGTCGCAAAGAGTCGGACACGACTGAAGCGACTTAGCATGCTCGCAAACCAATGTTTAGTGACATAAAAACGCTGTGGCTCAGGTCACTTTCCTGTCTGTGAAATGAGAAGGGTGGTGATTCTGTCCTTGCAGTGTGGGAGGAAGAGGAGTGAAGATCAGAAGCACAGTCAGCTCCAGGGGAGGCACAGCCTTTGTTCCCCCCTCCCCCGCCCCCTCGGGTACCAAAAAGTGCTTCCAGTCAGGAAAGAGGGGGAGTAGATGCAGGGCAATGCCTACTGATGACAGGGCAGTCTCACCAGTTCTCCTTCCTGTTCCGCCAAGCATCATAGGGGTGGAATCTGTCCCATGGATCCTGGTACTCTGCAGAGGGCACGGGAGACCCTGACTGGCATGTCAGAAAAACTCCAGACCTGACGGCAGGTGCTGAGAAGGGGAGATGATCTCTAATGACAGTTGCAGTGAGAATAAACAGCTTCATATGTTAATTTGTGGGGAAGGTACATCTCTCTTCGGGGCCCTTCCACCCTCCCCAAGCCACCAAGAGCTAATGGGCTCAGATTGGGAGTCCCTCTCCAACCAGGCAGATCCTCCTGGGCCCTGGCTAACAGTGCCAGCGCCCACTGCACTGTGCCCGATGGTAGGTGTGGCCCTCCCCTCCCAGAGCGAAAATAAATCACGCCTCCCAGGCTTTCTGAGGATGTCATGGCTCCCACTTCAGCCCCATCGAGACCCTGGGACACAATTAACAGGCTCATGCAGGGACTTGTCACGGGAACAGAGGGTGATGGGGCTGAGCGACAGGGCGGGCGTCCCTGGAAGGCACTCTCCCTCCCCTAGTGATACAAGTGAAGGTGGAGAGACGAGGCAGAGGCGTGATGAGCTCAGGCGGCTTCATTAAGGGCTGCCTGGGGGATCTTTGAGATGCAGGACGCAGCAGGAACTCATCCTGAACACGCCTCGGCTCCTTTCCCTCTCCCCCACCCCCACACCAACCCCCTGCGTTGCTAATTTAAAACAAAGCAAAACAAAGCCCCAGCTTTGCTTTGGAGCCATAAACTGCAGAGCTTTTATCTGTCAACAAGCGATGCATCTGGCTGGCAGCAGCCCAGCCTGGATCCTGTGGCCTGGCATCGGTGTGGGGCAAGGGGGCCCCAGGCTGAGTTGGCTTCCAGGACTCGCTGAGGATGCTGCCCCTTTTTTGGGCGCAAGACCCAGAGTCCTTGTGATCACAGAACTCAGAAGGATGGCTGGTCCACCTAGGGTGGCTAGTAGATAGAGAGGGAGAAAAACAGAGAGAGAGACAAGAAAGAGAGAGATTTCTAGCAGGAGCTAGCCAGGAAAAGGCTCATCATTGAGCTGATCACCTTCTTCCGTCTCTCCTTTTCTTGCTGCCTCTTCCAGGAAGACGTCCCAGCTCTCCACTCTGAAATCCTACTGACTTGGGATTCTAGGATATCAAGAGGCTATCTATCAGTCATCTTCAACATTATCTGGAAACTTAATATATAATCAGTCAGAAAGTCTATCTGTTGTGAATTAAGTGGTAGGCTGTATATACAGGGTATAGATGCCATCTGTTCTGAGTGTAGACCCCTGAGGGAGAGAGGGCAGGGTCTGAGGACTGTGACTTTGAATCACTGATCATGGCCACCAGCCTCTTTATAGAAAGTAGCAACAAGTTCTTTCACGTAATTTCTGTGGCCTCTGAGGGCTTATTCTGTGCTGAGCACCGTGGGAATCACTTACAATCCCTTAGCTCATCTAATCAGAGAAGGCAATGGCAACCCACTCCAGTGCTCTTGCCTGGAGAATCCCAGGGACAGGGGAGCCTGGTGGGCTGCCGTCTATGGGGTCGCACAGGGTCGGACACGACTGAAGCGACTTAGCAGCAGCAGCTCATCTAATCTACAGCTCAGGCCACTGAGGTAGGACTGTGGTGGTCCAGAATTTGCATGTGACTAACGTGAGGTTTAGTGGGATAAGGAACTTTCTCAAGGCCCCAAGGGTGGCAGGTGGCCTAGTTGAGACTCATACCTAGGCCTGTGGGAGAGGAAAGCCTGGTCTGTTGACCACGTTGCTTATTGCCATTTGAAGCTGAGGTCACTCCACTTACCACCTACCCTGCCCCACATTGCAGAGAGGCAGCAGGCTCTAGTGGGGGGGTTGCTCCCTTTGAGCCTACTCACAGGTAACCATCCAAATGGTTCTACACTGTCCACTGAACCTGACCTTTCAGCCATTTTGTTGTTGTTCATTCACTAAGTTGTGTCTGATTCTTTGTGATCCCATGGACTGCAGCACGCCAGGCCTCCCTGTCCATCACCAACTCCAGGAGCTTACTCAAACTCATATCCATTGAGTTGGGGATGCCGTCCAGCCATCTCATCCTCTGTCATCCCCTTCTCCTCCCACCTTCAATATTTCCCAACATCAGGGTCTTTTCCAATGAGTCAACTCTTTGCATCACGTGGCCAAAGTATTGAAACTTCAGCTTCAGCATCACTCCTTCCAATGAATATTTAGGGTTGATTTCCTTTAGGATTGACTGGTTTGAACTCCTTGTAGTTCAAGGGACTCTCAAGAGTCTTCTCCACACCACAGTTTGAAAGCATGAATTCTTTGGCATTCAGCCTTCTTTATGATCCAACTCCCCATCTGTACATGACTACTGGAAAAAACATAGCCTCTTGGGGTCCATAGGAAATTATACAAATAGTTAAGAATCTTTCATTCCTTCTCTTATCTCCATTAACCAACTTCTGCCTTCCCACTTTTCATATAAAACCTGTTCTTTTATAGATACATTCACTTCCATCTGTCCTATTAATTTCTCCATTTATCTGTCCGTCTATCCATCATCCATCCATCCATCCATCTATGTGTATCATCTGTGTATCATCCATTTCTGTTTCCATGTATCCATGCATTCTTGCATTCATTTATCCGTACATTTCTGCATGCATGTATCCATCGTTCGTCTTTCTATATCTTTAATTATTCATCCATCCCTGCAACCAACTACAATCTAGTTCCTTTTTCTCTTTTACCATTCAGTTCTTGTGTAGATCCACTCTCTACCCGTTTATTTATTCATCTATCATAGCAACTATCCATTCATCCAACTATTATGTGCTGAGGCAGGAATTGAGACCGCAGAGTGGGTAAAACATCACCCACATCCTTCAGTCTGATGGATGAGAAAAATCACATGAACAAAAAAATAGACTGTGCTCGGATGCTGACTTTACTACCTATATACACAAATTGTTATAAGAACCCAGAGAACAGTGATTAATCATGCCTGTGTAAGTCTGGGAAGGTTTGTCAGAGCAGTTATTGAAGAAGGGTTTTGCAGGATGAGTAGGAGTTTGCCCAGTGATTTGGGGAGTGTGGGGGTGGGGCTGAAGTTCAGGATTAGGAAAGGCAGAACGGACTTCCAGGCAGAATGAAAAACAGCCAGATCAGACTGAGTCTGATGGTGTGGCATGAGTGTCCAGGTCAGTTCAGTTTAACTGTGGGATCTGTGCATACTGCAAGAACCTGAAGATGGGCCTGGCAAGTCAGATGATGAAAGGTCCTGTATATACAGGGGGAGGCCAGGAAACCCAATGAAGCAGGAGAGAAAGACATGGGCTCTGTCTGACAGCAAAGGAGAGGGCACGTTGGAAGGAACAGAGGCAGCAGGCTGGTAGACAAGAGGGAGCCTGTTTGCAGTAAGCAAACCGATGACCTCTGGCAGTGCCCAGACAGGGACCAGCAGGGGCAGTGAGGATAGAGAAACAGGGATGACTGGGGAGACATGGGATGAAGAGAAACAATGACTGGGAGAAGAGTGAAGTCTTTGATCTGGGTGTCCCGTTCCACAGGTACTCTGCTTTTGAAAAGCCAGTAGGCTGTATATTCCTAGTGTGTACACCATTGTATATGTGTGTGTGTATGTGTGTGTGTGTGTACTATTTCAATTTTAATATAGAGTAGAAAACATCAGGGTAGATTTTTAAGTCTCTCATCTGGGTCTTATCCAGGATACTGAAGTGGCTGTCAGATTTTTTTCCTATACATTTGTTTTAAAATGCAAATTTGCTTTGCTTGGAAGAAAGAAGAGGAGAAAGAAGATCCAAGTTTTGAACCAGACCTTGCAAAATCGGAGCACTTAGCTAATATCATTACTAACTAGCATTGACTAAGCTCCTACTGTGCATTTCATGGATTCCAAGGTACCCTTCTTTATATCTTCTGCTTCTGTTAGGTCCATATCATTTCTGTCCTTTATTGTGCCCATCTTTGCATGAAATTTTCCCTTGGTATCTCTAATTTTCTTGAAGAGATCTCTAGTCTTTCCCATTCTATTGTTTTCCTCTATTTCTTTGCACTGATCACTGAGGAAAGCTCTCTTATCTCTCCTTGCTATTCTTTGGAACTTTGCATTCAAATGGGTATATCTTTCCTTTTCTCTTTTGCCTTTCACTTCCCTTCTTTTCATAGCTGTTTGTAAGGCCTCCTCAGACAGCCATTTTGCCATTTTGCATTTCTTTTTCTTGGGGGTGGTCTTAATCCCTGTCTCCTGTACAATGTCTCGAACCTCCGTCCATAGTTCTTCAAGCACCCTGTCTATCAGATCTAATCCCTTGAATCTATTTCTCACTTCCACTGTATAATCTAAGGGATTTGATTTAAATCATACCTGAATGGTCTAGTGGTTTTCCCTACTTTCTTCAATTTAAGTCTGAATTTGGCAATAAGGAGTTCATGATCTGAGCCACAGTCAGCTCCTGGTCTTGTTTTTGCTGACTGTATAGAGCTTTTCTGTCTTTGGCTGCAAAGAATATAATCAATCTGATTTCGGTGTTGACCATCTGGTGATGTCCATGTGTAGAGTCTTCTCTTGTGTTGTTGGAAGAGGATGTTTGGTATGACCAGTGCGTTCTCTTGGCAAAACTCTGTTAACCTTTGCCCTGCTTCATTTTGTACTCCAAGGCCAAATTTCCCTGTTACTCCAGGTATCTCTTGACTTCCTACTTTTGCATTCCAGTCCCTTATAATGAAAAGGACATCTTTTTGGGGTGTTAGTTCTAGAAGGTCTTGTAGGTCTTCATAGAACCGTTCAACTTCAGCTTCTTCAGCGTTATCGGTTGGGGCATAGACTTGCATTATTGTGATATTAAATGGTTTGCCTTGAAAATGAAAAGAGATCTTTCTGTTGTTTTTGAGACTGCACCCAAGTACTGCATTTTGGACTCTTCTGTTGGCTATGAGGGCTACTCCATTTCTTCTAAGGGATTCTCGCCCACAGTAACTCTTAAAGAGATGGGAATACCAGACCACCTGACCTGCCTCCTGAGAAATCTGTCTGAAGGTCAAGAAGCAACAGTTAGAACTGAATATGGAACAGCAGACTGGTTCCAAATTGGGAAAGAAGTATGTCAAGCTTGTATATTGTCACCCTGCTTATTTAACTTATATGCAGAGTACATCATGCAAAATGCCAGGCTGGATGAAGCACAAGTTGGAACCAAGATTGCTGGTAGAAATATCAATAACCTCAGATATGCAGATGATACTACCCTTATGGCAGAAAGCGAAGTACTAAAGAGCCTCTTGATGAAAGTGAAAGAGGAGAGTGAAAAAGTTGGCTTAAAACTCAATATTCAGAAAACTAAGATCATGGCATCTGGTCCCATCACTTTATGGCAAATAGATGGGGAAACAGTGACAGACTTGATTTTTGGGGGCTCCAAAATCACTGCAGATGGTGACTGCAGCCATGAAATTAAAAGACACTTGCTCCTTGGAAGAAAAGCTATGACCAACATGGACAGCATATTAAAAAGCAGAGACATTACATTGCTGACAAAGATCCGTCTAATCAAAGCTATGGTTTTTCCAGTAGTCGTGTATGGATGTGAGAGTTGGACTATAAAGAAAACTGAGCACTGAACAAATGATGCTTGTAAACCATGGTGTTGGAGAAGACTCTTGAGAGTCCCTTGGACTGCAAGGAGATCCAACCAAGTCCGTCCTAAAGGAAATCAGTCGTGAATATTCATTGGAAGGACTGATGCTGAAGCTGAAAATTCAGCACTTTGGCCATCTGATGTGAAGAATTGATTCCTTGGAAAAGACTCTGATGCTGGGAAAGATTGAAGGCAGGAGGAGAAGGGGACGACAGATGATTGGATGGCATCACTGACTCAATGGATATGAGTTTGAGCAAGTTCCAGGAGTTGGTGATGGACAGGGAGGCCTGGCGTGCTGCAGTCCATGGGGTCGCAAAGAGTTCGACACAACTGAGAGACTGAACTGAACTGAAGGCGCCCTTGTTAAAAAAATATTTTAAGGTCTCTGAAATGAGGATGCATCATACAAAAAGTGATGTCATAATCAAATAGCTTAACAGGCACTATTTTCTCTTTATCAGAAACCCATAAAATAATGGTGCAATTATAACCCATGGAGTCTTACATTCAAGAAACAAGGTATTATGTGCCAGGCTCTTGGCTGAGTCCTGTGTGTACATTCGTCATGTCATCCTCAGATGCTGTGAGTCATCAGCTGTTGTTAACCCTGTTTCCCAGATGAGAAGCTGAGGCGTGGAGCAGGAAGTTCATTTGCTCAAGGTCTCAGAGCTAGTCAGAGTTGGATTCAGGATTCTACAGTTTGTCGTGATCCACATAGTCAAAGGCTTTAGCATAGTCAATGATGCTGCAACTGAAGCTCCAATAATTTAGCCACCTGATGTGAAGAGCCAATTCATTGGAAAAGACCCTGATGCTGGGAAAGATAGATGGCAGGAGGAGAAAGGTGCAACAGAGGACAAGATGGCTGGATGGCATCACCGACTCAACGGACATGGGTTTGAGCAAGCTTTGGGAGATGGTGAAGGACAGGCAAGCCTGGCGTGCTGCAGTCCGTGGGGTCGCAAAGAGTGACTGAGAGACTGAACAACAACAACAGGATTCCAAGCTGTTTCACTTTAAACCTGCAGGTGGATGGGGTGGGTGGGGAATTTTTGGATAAAAGCTAGAGCAAGTCCACGGCACAAGACAACCTGGTCAACCGCGGCCGCCATCACCCTGCCGGCCACCTTTCAACGCTGCCTCTTGTCACCTGCTGCCCCTCCACGGGCCTCCACATTGCCATCTTGGCCCTAAATCCTAGGATTCTTCCCCCCACCCCGACCGAGGGCTCTGGGTCTAACATCTGTAGTGACTTCCCTCCCCCACAGAGAGGAGGGGGCTGGGAGGAGATCTCAGGGGAGAGGGGAAGACATTCCGAGCCCAGCTGGTTTCCCTCACACAATGCAGATTTGCTTAAATGGGAATTAGGATTAGTGCCGGATTTCACCTCTCCTGGCAGGCTGGTAATAAACTAATCTCCTCTTAGGCTGCAGGAAGACTGAATTCCATCGAAGACTGAAGACAGCTTCGGGCTCGGGAGTGCAAAACCCGAAAAGTAATTTTGTTGTTGACGGGCCTTGCTCACACCTCCTGACATGCAGCCTGCGGCTGCTTCCCAGCGTGGCTGCAGCCTTTAATTTTGTTAATGTGTGACATTCACCCAGGCTGCGTGGCTGACGGGCACACTTGACATTAATACGTGTTCCTCGCGGTCCCTAGAGCTCGTAAAAGCTCATTATCAGTTCTGAGCCTGTAAATGTAGTTCCCAGGCTCAGGTGGACCAGGGACACGGAGATGCTCCAGGGAAGTGGAACAGTGGACAGCTATGTGAGCCAAGAAATAAACTCCTGCCTCATCCACTGCAGGCTAAACTCTGAGTTCAAATTTGCATTCAAGCAAAGGGGCTCCTGCCCTGCTATTTGAAGGGAGTTAATCCTGTATTGTGGGGCTTCCCTGGTGGCTCAGCACTAAAGAATCCTCCTGTCAATGCAGGAGACTTGGGTTTGATCCCTGGGTTGGGCAGATCCCCTGGAGAAGGAAATGACAACACACTCCAGTATTCTTGCCTAGGAAATCCCACGGACAGAGGAGCCTGGCGGGCTACAGTCCGTGGGATCGCAAAAGAGTCGGACACGACTTAGTGACTAAACACAGCAACAACAATAGGGGGAATGCAGTTTGTCAAATATGATGTTTGCAGAGCCTCTGCCTGGCCATCCAGCTTCGAGGCATCCAGGCTTTGGAAGTGCTTGAAAACATCCACACAGAAGTGTGTGCACCAAGGGGACCCATGGCCACAGGTGGTAACAGCCAGAAATGGAAATACGCACGGTGGGCGAGGTGAGGGGTTGCGGTCCACACCTACCGTGGATAGTGTGCAACTGTGAAGAAGACTCCAGAAGATGCCTGTGTGCTCACTTGCAGGGGTAGACATGGTCTCACGGAGAGCTGGGGTTGTATAACACGTGTAAGATCCCATGGTATAAAAGGTTGCACCGTCTGCATGTAGGCCCCCATGGGTACATGCTAATACACACATGTACACAAATATGGTGCTAGTGGTAAAGAATCTGTCTGCCAGTGCAGGAGACATGAGAGACGCAGGTTCGATCCCTGGGTGGGGAAGGTCCCTTGGATGAGGGCATGGCAACCCACTCCAATATTCTTGCCTGGAGAATCCCATGGACAGAAGAGCCCAGTGGGCTACAGTCCATGGGGTCACAAAGAGTCAGGCATGACGGAAACAACTTAGCATGCACACACAGACATATGTGATTACATGGACTATAACCTGGAAGGTCATATTACAGAGATTGTACAGTGAGTCTATCTGTTAAACAGGATAAATGAGTGTGGAAAAACTTGCAGTTTTGTAGTTAAAAGTGAAAATTATATACATATACATCCTTATCCATATGTGTATGGAAACAGATATGGCTGTAGGTGTATCTGTACATGTATATGTATCGTGAATTACTCTGACTGTAGCTTTAGTCTGGCCCACGACACTCGAGGCCCCCTGAACTGACAACGCCTGGGTGGATGTCGGAGAAGGCAATGGCACCCCACTCCAGTACTCTTGCCTGGAAAATCCCATGGATGGAGGAGCCTGGTGGGCTACAGTCCGTGGGGTCGCTAAGAGTCGGACGACTGAGCGACTTCATTTTCACTTTTCCCTTTCATGCACTGGAGAAGGAAACGGCAACCCACTCCAGAATTCTTGCCTGGAGAATCCCAGGGACGGCGGAGCCTGGTGGGCTGCTGTCTATGGGGTCGCACGGAGTCGGACACAACTGAAGCGACTTAGCAGCAGTAGCAGGGTGGATGTCTGAGGCAGAGATAGCCAAATAAAACGAGGTCACGTCCTCCGGCCAAGCCTTGTTCCCCATCAGTTAGCAGGGAGTTCCGAGAACTTTTATGCATCGGGTGCGCTGGTGCTGGGATCTACAGGGCAGACCTTGAACTCATTGCTCTCCTTGAACCATGCTTCCCCCACCATGGAGAGGGCAGTTTCAAGGGCTTGACTTCCCTGAGTGTCGTCCCAGGTCTGTCCCTTTTCAGCAGTATGGCCGTGTGGGCAAGTTAACGCCTCGGAATTCATCGTGGTCCTCATTCCTAACGGGGCCATACTTTCTCGTGGGATTGTTGAGGGTGCTGGGATCGTTGTCACTATTATTTGAGGAACATGAAATTTGATCGGGGCTTCCGTGCGGCCGGTCATTGGAAGGCAGGGATGGGGGCCCCGGCCCTCCCTGTTTCTGCTCAGCTGGGCACGTGAATGAGCTGGTCCCCTGGAACCGGCCTAAGGCTTGGCTGACAGGTATGCAGCCTGGATGCGGTGAATTTGATCCTTCTCCCGTGACCTGGGAGCTCTTCGTCAAACTGACCGAGAGGAGGTGGGGGTGGGGGGAGAGGCTGGACTTCTGGGTCCTGGGCTCTGAAGCTGAGTTGTTTCTCTCACCATCAGAGTGTTCTCCACTTACTACTTATCTGTGCCTGAATACCAGATCTTCAAAGTGTGGGTCTGCCCCAGAGCCTGCATTCATCAAGCAATGATTAATTCGCTTTCGCATTTTCAAAATGACTCAGAGAGCCTTTCCTTCGCCTGAGGAAAGCGGAGTCCCCACACCGAGCTGATAATATTCTAGCTAGAAGCAAAGAGACGCAGTGTGGTGCTGTGATCAGCATGCTCCCGCGTCATCACAGGGCCCTTGCACAGGCTCCCGGGGTTATTTTGGAAGACTGGAAATACACCCCGGGCCCTAGGCTCTGAGGACGCCATCTTGCGACCCTCTGTGGGGCTGGGTGCTTGCTTCTGTCTTTCTGGGCCCTGTCTGGCTTCTGTATCACCTCCTGCAGAGATGGGAGGTGAGAGTGGGTGAACATCTAAGCGACGTGACCCCTAGAAGCCGCATGCCCCCTATCCCTTGCCTTATTTATTTATTTTTGGCGGTGCTGGGTCTTCGCTGCTGCGTGGGCGTTTCTCCAGTTGGAGCGAGTGGAGGCCACTCTCTAATCCCGGTGTGCGGGCTTCTCATTGCGGTGGCTTGTCTGGTTGTGGAGCACCGGCTCTGGGCACATGGGCTTCAGTAGTTGTAGCGTGTGGGCTCAGTAGTCGTGGTGCATGGGATCTTCCCGGATCAGGGATTGAACCCATGTCTCCTGCATTGGCAGATGGATTCTGTACCCCTGAGCCACCAGGGAAGCCCCCTTAGCCTCTTAAAATGTATTTCTCTTTGTTCTCCTTCTAGAGTTCATCCTGAAGCCACCATCAGAGAGAGACCTCAGGAGAACCTTGACACCCCAGTCAGGAGAAGACACCAGTTGAAAAAGGTAAGGTTGGTTCCCTGGAGGCGCGGATCTCAACTTATTCAAATAAGAGGGTCGAATCTTCTCTCCTCTCCCTGCTCCCAGACCCTCTGTGGCTGAGTGAGAAAGCCCTCAGCTCATGCTAGAGGCTGCAGGGCAGGCGAAGGGCGGCTTTTCTCTTGTCCTTACCCCCAGATGTTTGCTCTGTGATGGGAACAAAGGTGAGGGGTGAGGAGTGGGGAGAAAGAGGCTGACGCTGAAGGGGGGATCTCACCAGACTTGGTGCTGCTCTACTAATGGGGCCAAAGGTCAGGTTGGTCCTGAGACAACCCAGGAGATGAAGGTTGAAGGGTGGAGGAAGTGAGCCCTCCGGGGGAAAGCAGAGCTCCTGGAGGCTCACAGAAGGTCCCACCTCTGTCAAGGACCCCTCCCTACCCTGCCCTCCCCCACATGCTCCTCCCCCACACCTCTCCCCCACACCCCCTCTCCCCCACACCTCCCCCACACCTTCCATCCCCCCCACACCCCCTCCCCCACACCCACCATAATCTTAGGATTGTGGGAAGGAAATGCTTTCCTAGGGTGATTTCCACCCCACCTCTCCCCTCATCCCCTCTCCCATTCCAAGACTCTCTTTTTGGATAAAGCTTAAATCCACAAGTACTAGGATCAGTCATCACATTCCCTGATGGATTGGGAAAGAAAAAGCCTTGATCTACTTCTTGGGTTCTGGAAGCTTCTTGGGCTGCTCACAATCCCAGGTCTGGTGATAGGCTGGGTCACCTCATTTTTTTTCCCCGAAGGTTCCTGAATGAGGAGCCAGGATGTTTTGCTTCTGGCTCAGTCTTTGCCTCGTTTTCTCATCTGTAAAAATGGGGCAGCAGTGACTTGAATCTCTGTTCCAACCACATGTCCCCAGTTGCTGAGGTCCGAAGACCAGGGCTGAGCTACAGGAAGGGACAGGTGGTGGTATCGGGGTGGGGGGAGCGGCAGGGAGGCAGAGGTTTGGTCAAGTCTGTGGAGAGGAGAGGGGATTGGAAAGCAATGAGAGATTTGATTTTTTGCCTTGGGTAAAGGATGACGCAGACCCTCAGGGGAAAGACCATAGGTGCAGGCCACAGAGGTGCAGATGGAACTGTGTTTGAGTCCCAGCTAATCAGAAGAGTCAGATTTACTAACCTTAGTTGAAGCTTCTCCATGCCAAGTGCAGGGTTAAGTGCAGTCCCTGTACCAACAGCCCTATTGTTGCCTCCATCTTAGGGAAGAGAAAACCAGGCCTCAGAGAAGTTAAGTGACTCACTCAAGGTCACACAGCACTGTGTGGCTGAATTGGAAGCACCTCCCTGAACCACCCAACCATTCTTGTGTATTTTGCTTACCGGTTCTATGACTTGAATCTTAAGGTTAAAAAATTCCTTGAAACCAAATCACATCTCTGAACTTCATTTCTTGAAAAAGACACAAAAGTCTTTTTAACAATTTTTTTTTTTTTTTTTTAAGTTTGAGCTCTTGTTAACATGTCTTCAGGTCTTGGTTTTCTGGTTTGAAACCCAGTGGTTGGGCTTGCACTTGGTTGCTTTCTGACTCCCTAATCTGATGTTCCACCAGTCTCCAAGCTCGTCCTGTCAATGGTGGAGTGTGCCTCCTGGCTAGCTGGGGTTATTTTAGGTTGAAATCCGAGGCAGGGTGGCCAGGTCCTAGCAGCAGATAAAGCAGGACCATGTCAAGGGCCACCCAAGTGGACAATGCAGAGGAGCAGTGAGGCCAGGAATCGGTGTGGGGGGCTTCTCTGGAGCCCTCACAGCATCTGTCCTCCAGCTCCATGGGCTCCACCAGTTACCTCGGCTGTAATCTTCAGGGTAAACCTCCTGGCAGCGACTGCCCTGATCCCCGGAGGAAGCAATCACCTTATCAGAGCCTGGATTCCTGCCTGATTTTCTTAATCAGGGGAAGGTGCTGAAGTGAGTCAGAAATAGCTTAACTTCCTCAGGATCTTTCTGTGAGGGATGTTTCTCCATCAGGGGAAGCCTTGGGCCTTGGGTGAGAGGAAAGAGTCTCTTGAAGTACAGAAAAAGAAAAACAGTAGGGGGCTGTTGATCTTGGTTTACCATCAGCAAGGCTGCTGAGACAGCAGTGATCTCGCCTGGCCTCAGTTGTTAATCAGGAAACAGAAATGTTACAGTCACAGGGAGCATGTAAAGATGACCATCAGCAACGGGCAGACAGGCGTGCACTGTTGTGGGAAATGTTTGCTGGCGTCTCGTAGCCAGACTGACGGAGGGAGAGTCCCAGCTCTGCCCTTCAATAGCCGTTTGACTCCAGATGAGTGCTTTGATCACCCAGAATGATCTCAGTTTTCTAATCTATTAAGTGGGCAAATAGCATGCGCCCCCCCTGGGTGGTTGTAAGGGCCAGGAAATCGCCAGCGCAATGCTCCTGTTTGCTTTGAACCAGGGTCGCTCCCTGGAATGATGTGGGTGGCCTTCTGAGGTGACCTCTGTGAAGAGGCTTGGGCCCTTGACATGAGAAAGCTGGGTGTTTGTGAGCACACAGTGAGGTCACCCTGGAGACACATACCTCTTTCTGTACGTGATCTAAAAATGGCCCGAGAGGAAGCGCCTGGGTTGTGTCAGTTCTCTGTTCTGACACTCCTGGGGCGTGAGGCCACGTCGGGTGTGAACAGTTCTTCCTGAGCCTTAATTCCATGGTTTACGTTTGACTCCCAGTGATCTTTCCTGGACCCTCTCTGGAGGTAATCACGGATCCTCCCTACATCCAGGGAGGCAGGGATTAGTAAGCTCTTTTTAAGGACAACTGGGATTCTGGAAAGTGGTAAATTATTCTAGGGTTCACCTCTAAAAAAGCAAGGTTAGGACCCAAACCCAGGGTTCTTGCCCTAAAGACAATGTGTTTGCCATAGCACCCCACAGCACCCACAGTCCCCTCAAAGGCACCCCTCCACATTTCCAGAGGCACATTGTGTGTGTCCTTATGGACTCCACAGTACTACAGTGGCTCCCCGTTGTGCCCACAGAGGCACCTAAAGCATTCATGAAGCACCCCCAGGACTCGCATCATCACCGCATGGCGTTCATGGTGGTCCCCATGTGGCTGAAGAGCACCCTGCATGCCTGCAGTGATGCACCACGGCAGGCACTCACATTGGCACTGCTCCTATGTTCTCCACCCAGCCTTGCATGGAGTTTGGAGCTCAGGAAGAATGGAGAGTGCCTTGATGTTTTTATCTCCCCAGTCAGCCCTTTACAGCAGGCTGAGCAAATGAGTGAAGGCAGCTTCCTGGAAGCCTCCAGATCATCCTCCTGCTGAGAACTCACAGCAGGAAGCAGGTGGCTGCTGGGGGTGGGTGGTGGTGAAGAAGGCCTGGCTGCCTAGAGCCTCTTCTCACTTATCTATTTTCCTTTTGTTGCTTGTGCTTTTGGTGCCATATCTAAGAATCCATGGCCAAATCCAAACTAATAAAGATTCACCTCCGTGTTTTCTTCTGAGTTTTAAGACCTTAGCTCTTACATTTAGGCCATTGATTCATTTTGAGTTAATTTTTGTATATGGTTTGAGGTAGGGGTCCAACTTCATTCTTTGGCACATGAATATCCTTGGACAACCATTGAAGAGACTGTTTTTCTCCATTGCATAGTCTTGGCACCCTTGTTGAAAATTCATTGGCTATAGGTGTATAGGTTTGTTTCTGGATTCTCAGTTCTATTCCACTGGTCTATTTGGTGCTGTTCTTTAGTCCAACTCTTTGTGACCCCGTGGACTGCAGCACACCAGGCTTCCCTGTCCTTCACTATCTCCTGAAATTTGCTCAAATTCATGTCCATTGAGTCATTGATGCCATCCAACCATCTCATCCTCTGTCATCCCCTTTTCCTCCTGCCCTCTATATCTTTCCTAGCACCAGAGCCTTTTCCAGTGAATCAGCTCTTCACATCAGATGGCCAAATTTTTGGAGCATCAGCTTCAGCATCAGTCTTTGCAATGAATATTCAGGGTTGATTTCCTTTAGGATTGACTCGTTTGGTCTCCTTGCTGTCCTCTGGTCTCTATGCCTATCCTTATGCTGTTGCCATGCTGTTTTGATTACTGTAGCTTTATGTGCAGTTTTTTTGAGTAGTATTAGTATATTTTAAAGCTCCCCAGGTGACTCCAATGTACAGCCACCATTGCACACTACTGGTGTTTAGAGGAAGATGAAGCACAGTCAGGGAGGCTGCCAGAGTGATCCAGGGCAGTGCAGGGCAGAGAAGATGTGACCCTGAACTAAAGTTTCAGTCACTGAGGTGAAGAGGCCATGATAAAGTTGAAAGAAGTTAATGAGGGAGACATCCTGATTCTCCTTGATTCTGGAAAGGCTTCAGAGATATCAAACAGAAGCCAGTGGTCCAGTCGAGTTTGATTAACCTCTTACCCAACCCTAGTGTGATTTGGAGGAAGACCTGAGTCCCAGTCCAGCTCGTCTACCTGTGACTCATGACAGTAACCTAGTCCTTCTCTGCTTTCCAGGATATTGTCCATACCAAACCTTTCCTTTCTTTTCTTTTTCAAGTTGTTTTAAATTTGCACAAGAAGGTCATCCCAGGACCACACACACATTGTCCCTGTGTTTTCCCCTCTGAAATGTCCCCTCTCCCTGACCTGGTTGGCTGTGAGAACAAGGCCGGACCGACCCTTCACTCTGTGGGGTGACCACTCCTTAACATCATGGATAGTTAGTAATAAGTCTGAACTTCCTCATCTAAAGAATAAGCAAAGTGTTACTTTTCTGTTCATGTAGCAAAAATGAGCATAACATGCCCTTAAAGTTTTTATTTTTTTTTAAGTGATGACATATATCTACACTGTGAATCACAGCTGAAGAATTTTCAAATAGCCAGATGTGGCAAAGTAGGAGGGAGTATTCATTTTCAGATGCTTTTCAGTATCACAGAGGAAAAATGCCTTGCCCAAGGTCACAGAGCTATGGAAGGGGATGGGCTTACCCTGCAGGTCTTCTGACCTGGACTGGTGATCATCCTGCTGCACCCAGCCATCTTTTTATTGGTTAACAGTATGAAATAGGGCCTCCCTGGGTGGATCAGTAGTAAAGAATGCACCTGCCAATGCAGGAGACATGGGCTCGACCCCTGATCGGGGAAGATCCCACATGGCGCGGAACAACTAAGCCCGTGCCCCACAACTACTGAACCTGTGCTCTAGAACCCGGGAGTTGCAACTACTGAGCTCAACTTGCTGCAGCTACTGAAGCCTGCACACCCTAGAGCCCATGCTCCGCAACAAGAGAAGCTACTGCAATGAGAAGCCCTTGCACCGCAGGGAGTAGTTGGGGGCCAGAGAGTAGCCCCCAACTCGCCACAACGAGAGAAAGCCTGTGCACAGCAATGAAGACCCAGCACTACCAAAAATAATAATAATAATTAAAAAAAACGTGTAAAATAATGTAGGTTAATTAATAGCCTACGAATAAAGAAAAAAGCCCAAATCAACTGGCAGTGCTGCTTTGGCGGCCGTGGTAGTATATTTTCTGCCCAGGGCTGTTGATGTGAGAAGTGATGAATGGAGACGTTCCCTGTGCTTTGGGGTTTGCCAAGATGTCCTCCTTTTCTGGACCTTGGGCAGGGCTGTGCTATGGGATGGAGGGAGGAGAATGGGGTCTGGACTCTGAAGTTTTTTCTTTTTTAAAGTAGACTTTGCTTTCTAGAGCAGTTTTAGATTCATAGTAAAACTGAGGGGAAAGTGCAGAGAATTCTCATATTCTCTCTGTCTCTGTGCATTCCTACACACACATACAACCACCCCCACTACTGACATCCCACACCCAGTGGTACATACATTACAGTTGAGGAACCTACGCGGACACATGGTTATCACCCAAAGCCCATAGTTTATGCTGTGGTTCTCTGTTGGTGTATATTCATTCTATGGGTTTTGACAAATGGATAATGACATGTGTCCACCATTGCAGTATCACACAGAGTAGTTTCACTGCCTGAAAAAATCCTCTGTGCTCCAATTCATCCTCCCTCACGCCCCCCACTGAACCCTGGAAGCCTCTGATCTTTTTGCTATCTCTATATTTTGCCTTTTCCTGAATGTCATGGAGTTAGATCATACAGTATGGAGCCTTTTCAGATTGACTTCTTTCACTTAATAATGTGCATTTAAGGTTCTTCCATGTCTTTTCATGTTTTGATAGTTCAACTTTTTTTTTTCCCCTATTTTTTTATTGTGGTGAAATTTATATAACAGAATTTAATGTTTTAACCATTTGAAGTGCACAGTTCAGTGGTATTACGTGCATTTACAATTGTTGTGCAACCATCCCCACCATCCATCTCCAGAATGCTTTTCATCTTGTAAAAATAAACATTAAACAATAATTTCCTATTCCCTTCTCCTCCCAGCTTCTGGCAAACCCCATTCATCTTTCCTGTTGCTGTGATTTTAACTTCTCTAAGTACCTTATATAAGTGGAATATCCATTATTATTATTTTTGTAATGGCTTATTTCACTTAGTGTAATGTCTCCAAGGTTCATCCATGTTGTAGTGTATGACAGAATTTCCTTCCTTTTTAAAGTTGAGCAATATTCCTCTGTATGTGTAAACCACATTTTGCTAATCCATTCATCTGCTGATGGACACTTGAAGTACATCCACATTTTAGCCATTGCCAATAGTGCTGCTAAGTTCATTTCTTTTTAGCACTGAATAGTATTCCATTGTCTGGTTGTACCACAGTTTATTTATCCATCACCTACTGAAGGATATTGGGCTTCCCTGATGGCTCAGACAGTAAAGAATCTGCCTGCAATGCGGGAGACCTGGGTTCGATCTCTGGGTTGGGAAGATCCCCTGGAGGAGGGCATGGCAACCCACTCCAGTATTCTTGCCTGGAGCATCCCCATGAACAGAAGAGCCTGGCAGGCTATAGTCCAACGGGTTGCAAAGAGTCGAACATGACTCTGCGACTAAGCACAGCACAACTGAAAGACATGTTGTTTGCTTTCGAGTTTTGGCAATTATGAATAAAGCTACTGTAAAACTTCTGCAGGTTCTGGTTTGGACATAAATTTTCAACTCATTTGAGTAAATACCAAGAGGCACAACTGCTTGATTATATGGTAAAAGTATGTTTAAATTTGTGAGAAACCTGCCAAACTGTCTTCCAAAGTGGCTATACTATTTTGCCTTCCAAACACCAATGAATGAGACTTCTTGTTGTTTCACATGTTTGTCAGCATTTGGTGTTGTGTCAGTGTTTGGGATTTTGGCCATTTTTACAGGTGTATAGCGGTATCCAATTTTGTTTCAGTTTGTAGTTCTCCGATCGCATATGGTGTAAAGCATCTTTTTACATGCTTATTTTCCACCTGTGGATCTTTGGTGAGTTGTCTGTACAGGTCTTTTGCCATTTTTAAATGGGGTTATTTGTTTACTTATTGTTTGGTTTTACAACAAAGCAAGTTTACAAATTTACAAGTTCTTTGTATATTTTGGGTAGTAATTCTTTATCTATGCATCTTTTGTAAATATTTTCTCCCAGTCTGTGACTTCTTGTTCTTTTGACAATGCCTTTCACAGAGCAGAATTTTAAAATGTTAATCAAGTCTAGCTTATCAATTATTTCTTTCATGGATTATGATGCTGTATCTGAAAAGTCATTGCCATACCCAAAGTCGTCTAGATCTTTCTCCTGTGTTATCTTTTAGGAGTGTCATAGTTTTGTATTTTATGTTTCGCTCTGTGATCCATTTTGAGTTAATTTTGGGAATAGTTATAAGATCTGTGTCTATATGTGTGTGTATGTGTGTGTATATATATTTTTTGCTTGTGGATATTCAGTTGTTCCAGCACCATTTGTTGAAAAGACTACTTCTCCACTGCATTCCTTTTGCTTCTTTGTCAGAGATCAGTTTGCTGTATTTATGTGGGTCTGTTTCTGCTCTTCATTCTTTTCCACTGATTTATGTGTTCACTGGTTTGCCACTACCATACTGTTTTGATTACTGTAGCTTGTAAGCCTTGAAGTCAGTAGTGCCAATCTTCTGACTTTGTTCTTCTCCTTCATTGTAATGTTGGCTATTCTGGATCTTTTGCTTCTTTACAAGACTTCAAAATCAGTTTGCAGGTATCCACAAAACAACTTTCTGGAGTTTTAACTGAGGTTGTATTGAATTTACAGATCAAATTTGGAAGAACTGACATCTTGACGATACTGAGTCTTCCTATCCATGAACATGGAATATCTCTATAATCATTTAGTTTCTTCTTTGATGTCTCTCATCATAGTTTTGTAGTTTTTCTCATATAGATCTTTTACATATTTTGTTAGAATTATACCTAAGTATTTCATTTTTTTTGGTGCCAATGGAAATGTATAATTTTTTTAAAAATTTCAAATTCTAGTTGTTCACTGCTTGTGTATAGGGAAACAATGGACTTTTATATACTAAGCTTGTATCCTGCAACCTCACTTTACTGTAAATACTTATTAGTTCCAAGCAGTTTTCTGTCAGTTTTTTCAAATTTTAAAGATAGACAATCATATCATATGTGAACAAAGACAGTTTTATTTCTTCCTTCCCAATCTGTAAAATTAAAATACCTGTAGAAAGTAGAAAAGTTTCCTTCCTAATATGTGAAAATAAAAAAAAAAAACCTATGTCTTATTTCACTAGCTAAAACTTCCAGTACAATATTGAAAAGCAATGGTGAGAGGGGATGTACTTTCCTCGTTTCTTAATGGGAACGTTTCTAGCTTTTCACCATTAAGGATGATGTTAGATATGGCTTTTTATAGACATTCCTTACCAAGTTGATTAAAGTTCCCTCTGTTCTCTAGTCTTCTGAGAGTTTTATAATGACTGGGTATTGGATTTTGTCACATGCTGTTTTTATGTCTATTAATGTGGTCACGTGATGTTTCTTCTTTAGCTGATTGATATAATGGGTTACTTTAGTTGGTTTTTGAATATTGAACCAGCCTTGCATACCTGGAATAAATCCTACTTGGCCATATTGTGTAATTCTTTTTATACTTTTTTCAATTCTATTTGTTCATATTTTGTTGAAGATTTTTACATGTATGTTTATGAGATATTTGTCTATAGTTTTCTTGTAATGTCTTTTTCAGTTTTGCCATGCCAAGTTGCTTCAGTCATGTCCAACTGTTTGCGACCTCATGGACTGTAGTCCTCCAGGCTCCTCTGTCCATGGGGGTTCTCTAGCAAGAATACTGGAGTGGGTTACCATTTCCTTCTCCAGGAGTTCTTCCCAACACAGGGATCAAACCCGAGTCTCCCTCATTGCAGGCAGATTCTGTACCATCTGAGCCACCAGAGAAACTCAAAAGTTACTCAGTCATGTCTGACTCTTTGCAACCCCATGGACTATACAGTCCAAAGAATTCTCTAGGTCAGAATACTGGAGTGGGTAACCTTTCCCTTCTCCAGGGGATCTTCCCAACCCGGGGATCGAACCTAGGTCTCCCACATTGCAGGCAGATTCTTTACCAGTTGAACCACAAGGGAAGTCCAAGAATACTGGAGTGGGTAGCCTATCCCTTCTCCAGCAGATCTTCCCGACCCAGTAATCAACCCGGGGTCTCCTGCATTGCAGGCAGATTCTTTACCTACTGAGCTATCAGGGAAGCCCTGTTTTCACTTTTGGTATTAGGTTAATACTGGTCTCATAGAATGAGTCAGAACGTATTTTCTTTGCTAGTATTTCTGGAAGAGATTGTTGTGAATTGATACATTCCTCCTTAAATGTTTGGTAGAATTCACCAGTGAACCCATGTGTGCCTAATGTTTTCTTTTTTTGACAGGTTATTAATTATTGATTCAAAATGTTTAATAGATACAGACCTATTCAGATTGCATATTTCTTCTTGTATGATTTTTGGCAGATTGTGTCTTTCAAGAAATTGGTCCATTTCATCTAGCTTATCAAATTTATGGGCATAGAATTATTCACATTATTCTTTTATTTCCCTTTTCATGTTTGTAGGAACTACAGTGATGTCTTCTCTTTCATTTCTGATATTAATAATTTGTATTTTCTCTCTTTTTTTCTTAGCCTGGCTAGAGGCTTTTTCATTTTTGCCAGTTTTCTCAAAGAACCAGCTTTTGATTTTGTTGATTTTCTGTATTGATTTCCTCTTCTTTGAAGCCTGTGTTTTAATCATGGATGTGTCACTAACAGACATGGATCTGAGGGGTCTTGAGGCTAAGTCCCTCCCATTCTCTGAGTCTCAGTTTCCGCATTCACAAAATGGGTGTGATGATAGCAATACTTCGCCCAGAGTTAGTCTGAGGGAAGATGTCAAATGTAAGTCCACTTCATTGATTCAGTAAATACTGTTGAGCCCCTGGTATGTATGTACCAGGTTCTGATTTATATGCTAGGAATGTAGTATTGTGAACAAAACAGCAAAGTCCTTGCCCTCATGGAGCTTGGCCTCTAGTTGGAGGAGACAGAGATCAAACAAATAAACCGAGTGTCAGACAGTATTAGAGGCAGGAAGAGACACGGAGGGGCCAGGGATGTGCTATTTCGGATAGGGGGCATCCCGATCAGATGTCATTTGAACTGAGACTTGCAGGCAGTGAGGAGTGAGCCTTGACTTCATCTGTGGGAAGAGCCTGCCTGGTGAAGTGAACAGCAAGAGTAAGGGCCATAACGGCAGCTGGCATATTAGAGCATCAGCAAGGAGGCCACAGTGCTAGAGCGAGGGAAGTAAGGAGGGGGACGAGGCCAGGAGGGAGCTACCAGTCAGGTGAGGACTGTGGGTTTGGATTCTAAGTGTGATGGGGAGCCAGTGCACAAGGAGGAGACAGGATCGATTTTGTTTTACCCAATAAAATAATACATTTTACCAAGATCACTCTGACTGCGGAATAGAGGGCAGATTATAGGGGACAAGGAGACTGGGATAGAGAGTGATCCAGGCCAGAGATGAGGTGATTTTGGAAGGACAAAAGGGTGGTGGAGGTGCTTTGAAGCCAAATCATTCATCATATGTTTGGAAAGTAGAGCTGACAGGCTCACTGATGAGGAGAAAGAGAAATAGAGGCGTCATGGATGACCGTAGAGTTTTGTGCCTGTAAATGGAGGAGCCTGGGTGGCTAGGCTTTGGTGAAGGATGAAGGGCACATACATACTGAGCTCTCTTTTGAGCCATTTTAAGTGGGACATTGATCCATCCACATGGAGGAAGGAAGGTATATACCTGGAGTTCAGGGGCGAGCTCTGCACTGGAGAGACAAATATGGGACCCATCAGCTGACAGAGTATTTCCAGCCTTCATCTCTAATGAGACCCCCTCGGGGTGAGTGTAGATGGAGAAGGTGATGGAGGAGAGCAGAGTCTTGGAGAACCTGCAGAAGGTGCCTGTTGGCGGCTACCCAGAGCTGCCCAGAGGGTGGCCCATCTGGGACACCAGGGCGAACAGATCTTAGTTTTGCATTGTCCGGGGAACTGTTGTGCAAGAGAAGCCAGCTGCGAGAGCAAGCCCAGGCTTAGCTTGCCCTGAAGGCGAGCGCTGTTCAATTATCTGTGCTCGACATAAACTAGAACAGGGCAGCAGGACTATGTATCTCGGATATGCGACGCCCAGGGAAGATGTCTCTTAACACCTGTCATCTCTGTACAGCAAAATTATTTTCAGTAATAGTGATGAAATAAAGCCAATTCTAATAATGGCCAGAAAAGAAACAACAAAACATTCCTTTCAGTGGACTTTATATACAGAACAATGCCGGTCACCAAACATTACAGCACAAAGAAAAGCGAGGGGAGGAATAATGAGTTCATACTTTTTAATTACATTAATGGATTTTTTTGAAAAAAGAAAACAATTGCACAAAGAAAGTTCCAAAAGCGTGAACCCCGCAAGGCTGGGAGAACGAACAGAGGTGGCTGCCTTGGTAATAATCTGTTTCAATGTCCTTGCAGTCACTGCACTGTCATTGCCTAGTTCAAGTTTACTATTTGAGACTTGAAGATCTGGTATCTGTGAGAATATCTAGTATCAAAGAAGCTGGTACAGGGAGAACTAGTGCAAAGTGCTAGTACTAGTACCACCCCATCCAGAGAGAACTCGCTCGGCTCTGAATCCTTTTTCACAATGAACGTGTGCAGCAGAACTGGCTCGTGTTGGGGTCTGGCTCTACCAGAGGTTGTTCTCTGAACTCACATCCACGTAAGCACAATATTTATGAAATGTCAAGTAATAAAAATGTGCTCATCTGAAGCTTCCACACATATTATTAAAACTCAACCGTGATTACAGCAGTTGTTTAGAACTCGGAACAACAAGATTGTTTTTTCAAGGCAGTATGCTTTATCGTTGACATGGTTTGGCATTGTCAGCTTTTAGCTGGTTTTATGTTTGTTTTAAATTTTCCTGCAGACAATTCATCCCCTATTGCCTACACCTTGTGCAGACTGCTCCTACCACCCGGCCCTTGGGAGCTATTGCAGGAAACGAATGGGCCTCTTGTCCTGGGCAGTGGAGGGGAGGCCGGCAGAGGACTCTGAAGAGGTGATGCTGTGGACGGGCCCTGCTGTGTGACCAGCTAGTTTCCAGGTGGAAATAGGTGCAGAAAGGGCTTGAAGGTGTCCTGTATACACTGAGAGAAGCAGGAGGATCCTGAGTAGGTTGGCATTAGGCGCTAGTTCCTAAAGGCCATTCTGGGTCTGAGCACCATCTATGTACGAAGTCTAGCGTAACAGAGAGCTGGACGTGGAAAGCTGCCTCCGTGGAGTGACAGTTTGCTCAGGTGGATATGAGACGACATCCCCCCTGGAGATGCATCCAGCCCTCCTCAGTGGGATCCCTGCTCTCCTCCCCTCCCTCTCTCTCCTTCCCTTTCCTTTTTCTGCAGAGCAGTCTGTGAAGACAGCCATTCTAATGAAAAATCTCATAAATACCAGGAGATAAGCATCCAGGACCTTGGGTTTTTATTTCTGCCAAGACTCCCCAGAGAGCCTCCTTGGTAGGAAATATCCCTCCAGAGCTGAGATTTTTCTCCCAGGCTTCAAAGACAGTGCTGGCTTCTTAGGGACACAACATCTGTTTAAACTGAAGTTGAACCGGGAGGCAGGAGTGTCCCCCACAGGAGGGGGACAGGGTGGGGCAGGAGGGTGCAGAATCTGCTCTCTGGCCTAGCAAAAGCTCCCCAGGCCTGTTCCTCCTTCTAGCGGTGCATCCTGCCAGGGCGTGGCTCTAAGTGCAGACCGCTGGGGGGCAGAGGCTCCGGGTGTCTCAGACCTGAGGCTGAACTTTGTGCTGCCTGCTCCCCAAATAGCCCCCCAGCCCATGACTGTCAAGGCCTCCGCACCCAGGGGAGGGAGCAAGGAGATCCAGGGTAACAGAGCAGCTCCAGCAGCCTGGGCGGTCTTGTGGGCCCTGGGAGCCCCTGTCCAAGCCCAGATATCCCAGCTTTTGGCATTTGTACCAACAAATCCTCTCTCTCTCCCCTCACCCCCTCCCTTCTTTCCTTTCTCCCCTCATCATTCGCTGAGCATCCTCTGGGATACAAGAATTAAAAATCCCTGGTCCATAACTTCAACGAGCTTGAAATCGGATAGAACAACCTGATTGCGCTCCAAGAATAAGGAAAATCAAGTGCTTTGTGTGCCTGGGTGGGCGTGCCAGCTCACACTGTTATTGTTAAGGCCATAAGACAACATTAGAGAGAGCTTGGGAAATGGAGGGAAGAGAACTCAGGCAGTGCCCCTCACAGGACAAGGGGCCCATTCACTTCCTGCTTTTGTTCCCACTCAGGCACACATACAGCAGAGATGCCTCCAGAAAGTTCACTGATTTCAGCTTCCTGCTTTTCTTTGGGCACCAGGTCCTGCTGCAAAATAGCCATGAGGGACTCCTTCCTGGGCAGTACTGGACTGGGGGCTCGCATTCAGAGCAACTTGCTCCCGAGGTCCACCAGTGCTCAATGGTAAATGTGTGCCTCCTGGAAAGGGTTGCTAGGTTAGCAGATTGCACTGCAGGACTCCCCGGCCAACTCGAGCTTCGTAGAGCCAGCGAATCGTTTTTTAGTGCGAGTGTGTTTCCCATCAGTAGAAGTCCCTGGTGGCTCAGATGGCAAAGAATCTGCCTGCAATGCAGGAGACCTGGGTTCAATCCCTAGGTCCGATTCCTGGGTCAGGAAGACCCCCCTGGAGAAGGGAATGGCTACCCACTCCAGTATTCTTGCCTGGAGAATTCCATGAACAGAGGAGCCTGGTGGGCTATAGTCCATGGGGTTACAAAGAGTCGGACATGACTGAGCAACTAATGCTTTATGCTCTTATGTTCCATCAGTATCAGTCCCACGGACTATTTGGAACAAAAATTAAAACATTCTTTAGTGTCTGTCTGAAATTCAGACTTCACTGAGCATCTTGGATTTTTCCTGGAAACTGTGTACCTGGAGAGTCTTGTTGCATGTGTAGTCAAGGCTGCTTTATTGAATGCTACAGGAAACTAGCTGGTGATATGTTTCCTTTCCCATTTTGCGGGGAACACTCTCCCTAACTTGAATCTATCCCTGCTTTTTTATTGTGTCTCCCTGACAACTCTGATATCCATGGCTCTGTGGCTTAGCACACTTGGAGGTTAATGAATTCATCCCCTGTGGTCCCTCTGAGTATATCTCTCTCTCAGCCTCTTTCTGGAGGCTTCCAATGACTGCAGATATTTGGTTTGCTTTATGGAGGGAGAAGGAAGGGCTGGTGGGAGGCGTATATTAGCACTCCCCCTTTGGTCCTTGGAGCTGCTTCCTCCAGAGCCCATCAGTTCTCTGGCTGCCACAGATATAAGCAGTGTGCCCACCTTTGCCCTGCTGGAAGGAGCAAAGATTTGAGGATGTTGGTCTAGGGCTGCAGACCCGCAGAGGTTCATGACATCTTTCTCCCCATCAATGAACTTATTTTTCATTCTTAGGCAGCTTCAGGGAATAAAAATATAAATCGAAGTGGCAGACAGTAAAGAAAAAAAAATGATTGACTGGAGAGTGGGACGACAGAGTGATGCCTTGTGGTTAAATGGATTTTCTGTTTAACTGAGGGTTAAGAAGAAAACTCGTTTTGATTCATCCTCTGCTCTTGCAAATCTTTCTGAAATGTATTAGCCTGCTCCCTGGTTTTCCTAAGTGCACCATAATGACCATAATTGAATCTCTTTGCTGGCAGAGCATCCTGTGGGGCGTTGGGGCATGCTGTTGTAAATGTCAGTCCTCTAGGTGCAGTCAGGACTTGAGCTTTGGAGCCTGTGGTGTAGGCTGTGTGCCATGCAGTGGCCCTTCCTTCACATCCGCTGCCACCTTATTCAGTCTTCCCAGCCGCCCTGGACTGGGGCTCAGGAAGGGACCCCTTTACAGGTGTGGAAACTGAGGTCCATGATATGACTGACTCACTTTAAGTCACTCTGGCTGGTAGAGGAGCTGAATCTGAAGCCAGTAGAAATGGTGGTGGTGAGTTGGTCTGGATTCAAATCCTGGCCCTCACTTCCTGGCTGGAAGAAGACCATTAAGCTTCATGAACCTCAGTTTCTCCATCTCTGAATTGGGCATAATAACCTTTCCTTACAGAGCTGCTGATGAGATGAAGTGAGGTAATCGTGGGTGGGCTGCACACGTGGGTCTTCATATATTTTTAAAAAAAAATGGCACATACACCTTCTTCTCCCCAAATGTCCCTCACGCTCTGGTCCTGGGACCCTGCCTCCAGCTTCTTTCTATTTTGCTGTCCTGCCTCCTCTGTACCTTAATCCTTTTGTAAGACTGCAGAACCAGAATGTCCGGGTTTGAATCCTGACCTTGTGTCCCACTCCTTGTGTGGTTCTATTTCTGGGCCTCAGTTTTCCCATCTATAAAGTGGGGATAGTAGTGACCTGCCTCCTAGGGTTGTTGTGAGGATTAAAAGGAAGAGAGCTTGTCCAGGTCAGTGTTATGCAAGGATTTGCCATTGTCATTCTAGGACTTGCTTAAGTGAGTCCAGGTTAATCAGGCTTTTAGGATTTGGTCCATACCCTGAGCATGTTAGCAGGAGTAGACTTGCAGACCAGGCTCCCTGTTGGTGCCCCTGGAGTTTGCACCATCAGTCTGGGGAGAAGGAAAGAGCTGTTCTTTCTTCCTGCCATTGTGTGATGGGTGTTTACCCACCCTTGGGTGCTCAGAGAAGTACACCCAGAGGGAGCCATGGGTAGGTTATGAGGGGCCCTACTTTGGCCCTGACAGAGGCCCCTGCCCAGAGGTCATCACCCTCCAACAGTTGGTCTGTCTGCGACCTCAGTGCTCCCCCTCCGTATGTCATGGATCCCTAGCATTTCAAGAAGGCATTTGTTTTTCTCTTTACCAAGGGATCCACTTGGAGCACAGAGGGCTCTCTGTGTGTGACCTCTGGACTCCCCCTGGGGCCCGGGGTGGAGGGTGGGGAGGACACTTCGTCAAACCAAACCTAGACCAATGAGGCCACCGGTTCTGGGCTGTGGCCTGCCGGGTCCACACCTCCGTGGGTCTTCTGAGTCCAGCCGAGCCACCTCCTTGCTCTCCGAGTCACCCAGTCTGGACACCCTTTGGTATTCTTTGCAGCAGCTGAATAGTCAGCTGGTACTTGGAGACAGGAACAGCAGCCTGTGTGCAAAGCCCCGGGTAGGCTGGCTTATTTATGCGTTTATCTTTAATGGGAAGGCTGAGAGAAACTGCGCGGTTTGTGAATATTTACAGGCAAATTACTACAGGGAGGAAATGAATTCATTCCGTCTCCTCTCCCGCTGATCACACTGTGGTTCCCCACCGCCTGCCTCCCACGGCCCTCCCTCCCTGTGCTTGTAATTCCGTGTAGTCTGTTTTGTTTGTTTTGTCTTTTGGCCATGCCCTGGCAGTATG
Source organism: Okapia johnstoni (assembly GCA_024291935.2). Lineage (NCBI taxonomy): Eukaryota > Metazoa > Chordata > Mammalia > Artiodactyla > Giraffidae > Okapia > Okapia johnstoni. Next base: position 5,953,277 of record CM044325.1, on the reverse strand, counting down.
TGGGGATCGAACCTGCAATCCCTGCATTGAAAGTGCGGTTTTAACCACTGGACTGACAAGAAAGTCCCCCTTGTAAGTTTTTACTCCAGCTCCAGAAGGGGCAGACAGGAAGATGCATCAGTGTGATTCCCCCATGCACTTATTGAGCGTCTACTGTATTCCACCCCCAGTTTGGGTGCTGGGGGTACTGAGGTGAGCGCCATGCCTGTTGTCCTGGCTCTTCCCATCAAGGGGGTCTGTGGACAAGAACAGCAGTGTTTGTTGGAGGAAACCAGTTGCTTTGAGACCTGTGGCCTTGGGGGTGGGGATGGGCAAGATGGGAGCTGTCTGTTTAACACTGGGGAAGGCTGGGCAGTAGCAAGGCTGCTTGTCCTGGGCCTGGGAGGACTTTTCCCAGCTAAAGGGTCACTTGGGCAGAGGCCAAGCACAAAGCCTTGGGGGTGTAAAGGATGGATGGCACTTCCCGGGGGTGGGGTGGTAGGGAACCTTCTGGTGGGTTAGACATAGTACCTGTGGAAGGAAGCAGGAGGAGAAGGAGCTGGAAATGTGGGTGGGCTAGGTCATTTCTGGTTCTGAGCTGGGGAAGGAGGGGACCTAGAAGGGAAGACGGGGACCAGGGTTGCCCAGTTTCCAGAGATAGCCAGGCGGAGCACTTGTCCTGTGGTGAAGGACTAAGTTGGTGAATAATGGCCTCTGTTGAAAGAGGGAGTTTCCCGTCCCCTCCCCCCTCCCTCCCCCTCCCCCCTCCCTTCCCCTCCCCCCAGCCCCCCTCCCCCTGGTCTGAGCTGACAGTCCTGTGGTCTGTGGTTCTCAGAATCTCAAGTGTTGGGGTCAGCTCTGACCAAGGGCAGGGCTGGCCCGGATTGTTCCAGACAGATGGCAGTCTGTGTGGCCACCTGTCCAATGGCCGGAAGGCGTTGGGGTCCCTTGGGACATCGGGCTTGGTCCCTGGTCCACACACGAGGCCTCCCCATGGCAGTTGGTCAGATGCCCACCACATCCAGCCTGTGCAGTGAGAACCTCAGCTCTGGCTCTGGGTCCTGCTGAGCTGAGGGAGGAGCTGGGCTGCCCGCTGAGGACTTCGTGGGGGGCTCAGGCAGGGCCCCCTGTGTCGGTCCTGGGAGCCTGCCCTGGAGTTGACTCTGGACTCTTCTCAGTGAGGAGAACCTTCGATCATTCTCACTTGTCTCCCAGATTTGCTCATTCTTCCCCAATCCTCCCCTCCTGGGGTGCCCTGTTGGCTGTGTCCTCAGTTTACCTGAGATCGGGTGCAGTAAGACCAACCCTTTGCCCTCAGGATTCTGAAACGAGGCCGGACAGGAGCACCAATTTCAGAACTGTCTAGGGCCTCCCCTGGCCTGGATACCCTCAGACGTTAATAAAAGCTCTGTGTGTTTTTCGGATTCAGTGAGGGGCCCTCCTTGACCTGTGACCGGTGGGAGGGAGTGGGGCAGGCCAGCCGGTTCAGATCCTGGGGAGGGGTAGTGGGAGGCAGCGAGGTTCCCAGGCTGGGAGGCTTTGGGATCAGGGCTGTGGTTGAAACTGATCACCCTGGGAGCCTGCACCGTGGCCTTGTTAAGACACAGACTGCCTTCAACTGCTTCTAGTGGGCACAAGCACCTGCCACCCCCATGCCTTCATGCTCACCATCCTGGGCACGTGCTGATCACATGCCTGTGCACACCTCCAACATGCCTGTGTATACTTACTCACCCCTGCACGCACCCATTCATGCAAGTGCCCTCACATCCCAGCACGTGCCTCTCTTCCACACCCACCCCAGCTCCCGCTTCCTACCCACAGCCTTCCTATACACACCCTGTCCTTTCCACAAAGTCCCACCATTCATGAGCGCACACACAGACACGCACAGGCTGCAACCAGACTTTTAGATGATCTTGATTGTTTCTCAGCCTGAAGAACTCTGGATTATCTGGAACCTTTTTTACTCAGATGCTGAGCCCAGCAAAGGCTCCAGGGAGAGTGGGAAGATTGAGTCAGAGAATAAGCCTGGACCCAGTACAACTGCCCTGTGAGGCAAGTGTCCTGACTCCTCCTGTTTCACACATCCATCCATCCATCCATCCATCCATCCACCCATCCATCTACCCATCCACCCATCTATCCAGCCAGCCAGCCATCTACCCTCCTATCCATCCATCCATTCATCCATTCATCTATCCATTCACCAGTCCATCCATCTATCCATCCATCCATCTGCTTATTAATGTAGCCATCATTTATTCCAGCACATACTCATAGCAGTGAACCAGGCATTTCTTTCATGGTTCTGAGATTTGTTAAGGAGGAAATGACATAGGGCCTTGATACTTGTTTTTGAAGCCAGAAACCTTGGAATCTATTTCCTGCCTCTTGCTAGCTTTGTGACATTGGTCATGTCCTGTCATCCTTGAGCCTCAGTTTCCCCACCTGTAAAATGGGAATCATGGTGCCTCATCCCAGGAAGAGTACTGGGCCGTGTGGATGGCAGCCATGAGCACTAACTTGGGGACTTCTGTGTCCATCATCAAAACCCTCCTTGAAAACTCTGATTCAAAAATATACAGGCACCCCAATGTTCACAGCAGCACTATTTATAATAGCCAACCATGGAAGCAACCTAAGTGTCCATTAATAGATGAATGGATAGGGAAGATGTCATATATATACATACAATGAAATACTACTCAGTCATAAAGAAAGAAAGAATGCCATTTGCAGCAACTTGGATGAACCTAGAGATGATCATACTAAGAGAAGTATTAATAGGTCAGACAGAGAAAGACAAATATCATATGATATCACATGTATGTAGATCTAAAATATGATACAAACAAACTTATTTACAAAACCGAATAAACTCAGAAACATAGAAAACAAGGTTACCACAGGGGAAAGGGTAGGAGGAATAAGTTAGGAGTTTGGATTAACAGATACAAACTACCATATAGAAAATAGATAAACAACAAGGTCCTAGGTACAGTACAGGGAACTATATTTAACATCCTGTAATAAACCTTTGACTGTGTGGATCACAATAAACTGTGGAAAATTCTGAAAGAGATGGGAATACCAGACCATCTGACCTGTCTCTTGAGAAACCTGTATGCAAGTCAGGAAGCAACAGTTAGAACTGGACATGGAACAACAGACTGGTTCCAAATAGGAAAAGGAGTACATCAAGGCTCTATATTGTCACCCTGCTTATCTAATTTATATGCAGAGTACATCATGAGAAACGCTGGGCTGGAAGAAACACAAGCTGGAATCAAGATTGCCAGGAGAAATATCAATAACCTCAGATATGCAGATGACACCACCCTTAAGGCAGAAAGTGAAGAAGAACTAAAGAGCCTCTTGATGAAAGTGAAAGAGGAGAGTGAAAAAGTTGGCTTAAAGCTCAACATTCAGAAAACTAAGATCATGGCATCTGGTCCCATCACTTCATGGGAAATAGATGGGGAAACAGTGGAAACAGTGTCAGATTTTATTTTTTTGGGCTCCAAAATCATTGCTGATGGTGATTGCAGCCATGAAATTAAAAGACGCTTACTCCTTGGAAGAAAGGTTATGGCCAACCTAGATAGCATATTTAAAAGCAGAGACGTTACTTTGCCAACAAAAGTCTGTCTAGTCAAGGCTATGGTTTTTCCAGTGGTCATGTATGGATGTGAGAGTTGGATGGTGAAGAAAAGCTGAGCGCCGCAGAATTGATGCTTTTGAACTGTGGCGTTGGAGAAGACTCTTGAGAGTCCCTTGGACTGCAAGGAGCTCCAACCAGTCCATCCTAAAGGAGATCAGTCCTGGGTGTTCATTGGAAGGACTGATGTTGAAGCTGAAACTCCAATACTTTGGCCACCTCATGCAAAGAGTTGACTCATTGGAAGAGACCCTAATGCTGGGTAGGATTGGGGGCAGGAGGAGAATGGGACGACAGAGGATGAGATGGTTGGATGGCATCACTGACTCGATGGACATGGGTTTGGGTAGACTCAGGGAGTTGGCGATGGACAGAGAGGCCTGGCGTGCTGCAATTCATGGGATCGCAAAGAGTCGGACATGACTGAGCAACTGAACTGAACTGAACTGAATAAACCATAATGGAAACAAATACAAAAAATATATATATCTATAACTGAATCACTTTGCCATACATCAGAAACTAACATAATATTGTAAATCAATTATACTTCAATAAAAAAGTCAAAACCCTCCTTGAAATAGAGATGAAACGAGGCAAAATAAACTCCCTGCAACCTTCAGCTTTCTAGGGTTGGAATGAGAAGCGGGGATGTGGGTCCTGGTGGATCTTTGGGTCTGTCTGCGGAATGCCTACATTTCAGCCATGGTTGGTCAGTTTCTATTTTTCTGTCCTTTTAAGGGAAAGAGATTGAGAAAGGACTAGCTATCACACACATTAAGGAAATGTGCTGCTCTAGAGGTTTCTGCAAAGGGCAGGAGGAGTAGCCGGAAACTGGTGGCTTAGCCATCAGGAGGCTGCACTGGAGGGCCCCTGGCAGTCGTGCCATCTCTAGAGACCAGACAGTGAAGCCTGTTGGAGGTACGGGAAACCTCGCTGATGGCGGAAGGTTGGGCCTTGCTGGAGGGCAGCCCACAGTCACCAGATCCCCCAAAGAGCCCCACCCGCCCTCCCCAACCCTGGGCCTTCTTGAAGTTAGGGCTGCCAAGGGTCCGGGGCAATGAAGAGGTGGCTAGTGGCTGTGTTTTGTTTTGTTTTTTCAACATTATCACACTTTTAAGTGGTTATTGGAAAATATTATGGCTAACTTCCTTTTTTAAAATATTTTATTTTCTTATGGCGGTGCTGGGTCTTCATTGCTGTGAAGACTTTTCCCTAGTAATGGCGAGTGGGGACTACTCTTTAGTTGCGATGTGTGGGCTTCTTATTGTGGTGGCTTCTCTTGTTGCAGGGCACGGGCTCTAGGGTGCACAGGCTTCAGTAGCTATGGCACATGGACTCAGTAGTTGTAGAATGGTTGCATTAGAGGGCAAGTGTATGTTTAACTTAAAAGAAAGTGCCAAACTGTTTTCTAAAATTCTTGTACCATTTCACACCTCCACCAGCTGTGTCTGAGGGTTCCAATTCCTCCACAGCCTGATCAACCTTGGTATGGTCCACAGAGCTTTTTGATTTTGACATTCTATAGTTGTGTGACATTATTTCATTAGTACACATATTTTCATGTGTACTTCTCTGTTTGGCTAGTGAAGTTGAGCATCTTTCATCTGAATTTCTTGTTTTGTGGACTGTCCATTCAAGTCTTTTGCCCATTTTTTATTGGATTGTCCTTTTATTATTGAGTTAAAGGAATTATTTAACTTTTGGAAGACAACCTGACAGAATAGCTTCACAATCTTGCAGTGGGCAGAGACATCTTAGACAGGACAGTAAAAATAGGAACTGTGAAAGGAGAAAAATGGATGAATTGGACTTCACCAAAATTTAAAACTTCTGCTTATTTCTATTAAGAAAAGTGAATGTGAAATCCACAGACCGGAAGAAGAGAATCACAGCACATGTGCCCAGGATGTACCACAACCATTTTATGAGGACTTGCTTCTACCTGGCACTTGCCCCACCCTATGAGGTCCTACAGATCCCACTTGCCTAGCAGCCAGGGTGCTGTTTGTTGAAACGCAAATCTAACCTGGTTGAACTTGCATCACTCACAGGATAAGTTCCAGCACCCTGGAGGTGGCCTCAAGACTCCGCCCCCTGCCACTCAAGATCTTGTGTTCGCGCACTAGTCTTGAAGTTAAGCACCCCCCTCCTCCCCCCTGAGAGCTGCCTTCTCAAAGTCTGTTTCTGAAGAACACACTTTTCCTGGCGGTTCATGCCGTGGTCTCGCCTCCCTCTTCAGAACTCACCTGAGGTGAGCCTTCTAGAGTGGAATTTCCCTGGACCCTAGAGGTGGAGGCTGACTCATCACGGGGGCTTGGATGGAAGGGAAGGGTCAGGACTCAGCCTGCATTTCAGGGAGAGATTGAGGGGTGATTTAGAACCCACCCCCCACCCCCCTATCCTTGGACTCAGGGACAAAACGCCAGCTATTTAATGACAAGTGGGTGCTGGTACTGACCGGCCAAGGTAGACCCTGGTCAGAGTGCTGAATCGCAGAGGTCTTGCGGGGAGCAGACACCCCTCCTTCAGCTGCTGGGGAGGGGCTGGGAGGCTGTGGGGAGACTTTGGAGCCCAGAGCAACAGTTAATTATTAATACCAACCAGTGCCAGCATATAGCAGGACTCTTGTCAGATCCGGTGTGTGCAGGCGAGTACTTGGCCTGTCTGGTTGGCCTTCTGTTCCTGGCTCACGGTCTTGCCTTCACCCTGTTTTCTCTAAAGCCTTTTTATTCATGTCAACCCATTATCATTCCAACAAGCCTTCAGATGATGAGACTGTGTTCAGGCATCAGTGCCCCCATCAGACCTGTTGAACCCTTTGCCATAGCTCTCTGGGGACAGTGTGCTGTCACTTTGATGTTTCTCTCAATGAAATGAGGCACTGTTATAAGATTCTTTGCCCACTGTCTCCATCCCAGGACAGCAGCTGCTGAGAAGTCTTCTGTCACACCCCCTGTCCTGTCCCCAGCACTCGGAGCTGAACCTGGGACTTAGGAATTGCTCAATGAATATGTCACCAATCAGTGAAGGCTAACTAACAACCACCCGCCATGATAGACAACTAAGTTATTCTTGTCTTGTCGCGAAGTCGTGTCTAACTCTATGTGATCCCATGGACTATGGCCCGCCAGGCTCCTCTGTCCATGGGATTTCCCAGGCAAGAATACTGGAGTAGGTTGCCATTTCCTTCTCCAGGGGATCTTCCTGACCCAGGAACTGAACCTGAGTCTTCTGCATTACAGGCAGACTCTTTACCACTGAGCCATCTGGGAAGCCCAGACAACTGAGTACATTCTTCCATTTTCTCAGTTGGGAAACTGAGGCTCCAGGAAACTCAGTGACTTGTTCAGAGTCTCACAGCTGATGAGAGGCAGAGTCACGAGGGAAAGGCAGATCTGGTTTCTGGCATTTTCTGCCCTACCATGACTACATTCCTTCTTCCTAAGTATAAACCCAATAATGGAAGTGGTGAATGCTATAAAAATGTGCAGTGTTATATAAATGAAAGGTATCATTAAAAATGTCTATGTTGATTTTTACCATCCCCAACTACAATAATGAGACAAAGCATCTTTTGAAACATGGGCAGGATTAGGGCTAAAATTGAGATGTTTTTTAGGGTCTTGGTATATCTCACGTGTGAATGCTTCTGTTGAACATTGGGATGCAAAGGATATTTATCAAATAAGTGTACGGGATCAGTTATAACAGCACATCAAACACGTGAGTACCCATCACCCCAGCCCAGAAACAGCAGAGGCTTCACCCGACCTGAGCCAGTCTCTTCGCAGCTCAGATTTTGCATTTATCCCCCTCTCGCTTTTTTTTTATGACTTTTCCGTTACTTGAATACTTTCCCTTCATTGATACACTCATCCAGCAAATGCTGGCAGAGCTCTACTCTCAGGGGAGCCTCACAGAGTCTCCCAGTCCCACCCCTGCAGTTTTTAAAAAGGAAGAAAGATAGGTGATTTTTTTTTCCCCTCTGACCAAAAAAAAAAAATTATTCTTCCTGGTGGTATGTGTGTCCCACCCCCCACCACTCCATGAAGCCAGCTTTTCCTCTCAAGTGCCTCCTTTGTGTTTTGGCGCACACTGTAGCCCTCTGTGAGTGTTTTTCCACAAAATATTTGTGGCTTTGGCAAGGTGGTTTATACCATTAATAGTACTTCCTTTGTCCCGAGGTTCCCCTGCTCTGCTCCACTCTGTATGCATTGGGTCACTGACTGAACCAGGCAAAGCAGAACTTTGCTCCCAGGCCCTTTAATTCTATTTACGTTTTATTGATTTAAATGTAATAGCCATGTGTGGCTAGTGGCGGCCACAGGGGACCATGCAGTTTGGAAGAGGGGTTTCCTCCAAAGGGAGGTGTTCAACAAGAGCTGGTGGCACCTCGTCCCTGGCTTTATTTCCCCTGTTCCTGGAGAAGCCGGCCAGGATCGAGGAAGTCATGTGTCAAGAGTTGATTTCTACACGAATTCCCTCCCCGCTGCTCCAAGCGGAGAAGAGAGCAAGAGGAAGGAAGAGCCCAGGCGTCTGGCCGCCTTTGCCTTTCTGCAGACGAGGCTGTGCAGAGCGCCTGGGCATCCAGAGAGCGATGCGAACAGCAAAAGGAGAGAGACGTGCGGGTATTTGGTGTGTGACAGTCTTGCCCCCCCACTGTCGTGTCAGTGGCTAGGTTTCATTCACCCGGGGAGAAGGGAGTGCTGTATAAATTCATCAATGAATTCTTTTCACAGCTTATGAATGTTTACACGAGGCAGGGCTGGGTTCGGCAGAAAAGCTGAGGTTCTCACTTCCCAACAAAAATAAGTCACGGGCGGGGAAATAAAAAAATCACCCAATGGCGGGGCTTACAGGATTCTTCCCCTCTTTAGCCATTGCTGCCAGAATTAAATTGTCCAATTTGGAGCCTTAGGAAGGAAAATAGCTCTATTGGCTTTTATATCTACTAAGAAAAAAGCTTTCCACGATTTGTCTGTTCCTTTGTGAACTTCCTGTGTGGCCTAAGACAAGTTACTTACCCTCTCTGGACCTCAGTCTCACCATCTGACAAAGGTGGGCAATGGTACCTTGTAGGGGGCTTTTAGGAATTTGCCAAGACAAAAAACTGGGCTGTCATACGGCAGAGGGAGGTGTGCTCACAAAGAGACTTCAAGATTAGTGATGCTGATTCAGGAGCAAGCCATGGGTGGAGTGTGTGCCAGAAATCCAGAATTATGGTATTTGTGGAATGAAAAGAAAAAAATACCCCAGATCAGTGGGAAGTGAATCTTTATTTTCATAGTCTGTCAGCAGGACACTGCAAGCATCGGAAAAGGAAAAACAATAATAGTCCGTGTTTAAATGTAGCTCAGGCTCCCTCCACCCAATCCTTGTTTGTAGGACTGTGCATGGACCAGAAAGACCCCTTCAGGAGCCCTCACCCCATGCCACAGCCCCTTGGTGAGTGCTTTGGGGGCCTGGGGTGATGCTGACTGGTATTCCAGGGAGCAAGGTGTCTTGGGATTTTATGAGCTGTCAGAAGGACACCCATCATGAGAATGTCCTTATCCTGCCCCTGAGGCCAGGACCTCAGGCATCATGGACTCATAGCCCTTGGTCCGTCACCTGGGCAGTAACTTCACTGCTGGGCTATCGGAGGCCAGGAAGGTACCTGGCTGTGTGTGTGTGTGTGTGTGTGTGTGTGTGTGTGTGTGTGTGTGTGTGTGTGTGTGTGTGTGTGTGTCCAGGCACCTGTGTGAATGCTTGCTCTGAGCTCTCAGAGAACAGAAAAGGAGATGGGATAGTAGACATCTACGGATACCCGGAACCTGGTCAAGCAGAGTGAGGTACCCCAAATAGGGACACCACGAGGTTTAGAGTCCTGCACTTCCCCCCTGAGCCTTGACATCCTTATCTGTGAAGTGGGACCGAGGAAAGCTAACTCGCAGGGTGAGAGGACAGGGCGGTGCGGGCCAGGTGCACAACGGGAGCCAGGACAGGGCGGCCCGGTGTCGGAGTCATCCCAAAGTGGCTTCCTCTCGTGGATCCCCTTAGGAAAGGGCATTTTGTGTTGGAGGTGGGAATTCTCTAGTGCATCTAGGGCAAGGTCTCTCCTAAGCCCCTTCTCCAGGCCCTCAGAAAATGAAGGCTACTCTGGTCCCCATGTCGAGGCAAGCAGCAGCCCCAAGCTGGTTACGAGGCCTTCTGAGGGACTCCATGCCCCGTGAACTTTTGGAAACTGGGTCTGGGGTAGTCTATCCTGCCCCTGTCTCCTCTCTCACTACTGAAACATACAACAGGGACGGAGGGCGAGGTCAGCGGAGAGGCCCCTGGCAATGCTCTGCTGTTGGCCGACTCTAGCCCGGGTTTGGGGGGTGAGCAAAGGGACCGGTGTCATTGGGCCCCTGCTTCTCCTGCTTTGGTGGGGGAAGATGGAGGGATCCCTGAAACACGTTCATAATGATATGCATTCAAACGTTTGAGCTAATGGGCTCACGTGTTCAGTTAGTAACAACATATTGGGTCCCCCGAAGAGGTTTCAGAGTTTGCATCTGGACCCCCAGCATGGTGAGGCTGGAAGCCTTGGCCGTGACTAAGGAGCTGGTGGGGGCAACTTTCTGTTCTGAGGAATACCTGCCCCTGCCTTCACTGGCTGCACCTCCTCATGGGCACCAAGAGATGCTCAGAGGTGGCCCAGCCACCCCTTCTGTGGACCATCTCCTCCTCCAGGTCCCCGCTGTGTCCCCTGCCACGGAGGAGCCATCACCAGGGTCTGGGCGTCTGCTCTGGAAAGAGTAGCCGGGCTCTGGGGACAGTATGCAGGGGGTGGTGGTATTGGTGAGGGTTCATGGTCAAGGCTGGGCCCCGGGGCTGTAGAGTCAGGGTGTCCTTGGTCTGTGTGGCCTTGGGCAAGTCATCTCACCCAGTGAGCTTCAGGGTGTAACAGTACTTACATCTCAGCAGGCGATTAGGGGCTAAGACCGTATTCATTCATTCAAAAATATTTGTTGAGCATTTACAGTGTACTGCAGCCACCGTTCTGGGTATTGAGATTATAGCAGTGAACAAAGGTCCTTGTTTTCTGGACGTTATACTCTTGCGGGAGAGACAGACGACTAAATACATGGTCAATGTGAATCGATTTATATGTTATACACGTAGTATTTACTTAACCGTACGCCTGTCATTAAATATATATTTATTGTAGGCTCATATATTATACATAAACAAATATGTACTTAAGGTAGTGAGAAAATCAGTGAGTGATGATGGGGGACGCTATTTGCAATAGAGGGGATAGAGGGGTCGGGGAGAGCCCTCTGACAGGGATGTTTAAGCAGAGACCAGAGGAAGTGAGGGAACACGCCCAGGGCTTCTGTGGTACAGAGGGCTGCAGACAGAGGAACCTCAGGCATCAAGGGCTTGGCTTTCCAGGACTGGGGTGATGCGTGAGGGAGCGAGTGTGAGGAGGTCAGGGAGGCAGCCGGGCCGTCATATAGGGTCTTGCATGTGTCGTGAGGACCTTGCGGCTTGTCTGACTGGCACAGACTAGGTGCTACCTAAGTGCGCCTGCATTCACTCATTCGGTGTTTGTTAGCACTTCCTCAGTGATGGACTGAGGAGGATGCGGAGAGGAGTGCCTGCCCTGGGCACTCACAGCCGGCTCTGGGACACCAAGGACATCCCCTTCAAGTTGGGGCTTTGGTGGAAGTGATGTAGTCACAAGGAGGTCCCCATGCTCCTCTGAGCCCCTTCAGCGGTGGCTCAGGCCCAGGAAGGCCTCCCGGGCAAGGGGATGCCTCAGCAAGCCCTCGTAGGGTGCGTGGACCTCAGCCCCGGGGAAGCAGCCTGGGAAGGAGACGCCAAGCCGAGTACACAGACCAATGGCACGTTCCAAGGCCCTGAGGTTTGGAGGAACGTGGCTGTGGGGAAAGGCCCTCTTTTAGTGTGCCTGGGAGTCCAGACTGCACGAGGGATGGGAAGGGCTGAGAGCCAAGGTCTGGGTATGGGAATGGCTCCAACATGACCCACTGTGTGCCTGAGGTCAGGCTGTCCCCGGAGCAGAGCCTGAGGGGAGGGTCCCGTGCAAGTGATTTGTTAAGGATCTGCCCCCAGGGGAACTGATGGGGGGGGTCGTCAAGGTAGGGGGATCCCAGACAGCGTCCGGCAGAAGGTGGCTTTCATTTGAGCCCCGAGGGGAGCTCAGAACTTGTCCTAGGCCAAAACCAGGGAACAAGGCTTTTCTGTCGGCTGTTGGCTCAGCACACCCCACCCTGCCGCCCGCCTGCCCCCAGCGCAGAGGAGGGTGGCTCGGAGCACTTCTGACTGTCTGCTGGGGGAGCAGAGCATCTCTGGGATGTGAAGGAGAGCCACAGGTATAGGCATTGGAAACAAACGCACAGGAGGTGAACCCACCATCCCAGTTTGCCAGAGACCAGGGGGTTTCCTGGGACGTGGAACTTTGAGTACTAAAACCAGGATGGTCGGTCACCCAGAGCATTGCCACAGTGGCCTCTACAATGACCTCACCTCCTCAAGCCTCAGTTTCCTCTTCTGTAAAATGGGATTCATAATTCTGCCAACTTCATGGGGCAGATGGTGAGATTCATCACAAATAGCCCAAGCAGAGCCCGTTACCCAGACTAGAAGCCACTTGAAGAATGTCCTCTGAACCCAACTTGCCGGGCACTAGGTGACCCCAAGCCTTAGAAGGATGGGAGCCGATATTTCCAAAGCCAGGGGTCTGCCTCCTTCTTCACCTCCCACCACATTCATCCCCTACCCACTCCCCAACCACTTGACAAGTGCTCGTGGACTGAGGCCCCGAAGAGGAGGCGGCTGTGTCTTTAAGTGTTCAGAACAGGATTGAAATGTTATGACAGTGCATCTCACAAGGGATGCAGTTTCCACGGCAACCCCACACTAAGATAAGCAAGCCGCCTGCGTTTTTTCCTGAAAGGTTCAGGAACAGGGGGGAATTAGGCGATCTGTCAGCGGGTGGGACTTGAAAGCCAGAGCCAAGTCCATTAATCCTTGAGCTCTGATTGCGTTATCCAGCAATGAACGTGAGCTATTACAGGAGGGACAAGCGGGGCCCCTTCCCCTGGCGCCCCATCTCATGGGCCAGAGCAGCAAGAGGAGGAAAGAGGAAGAGCCACAGTCAAGTTCTGTTTGAGAAACTGTGATCCACTACGAGCTCCACCCCTCCACAGTGTTTCCTAGTTCCCAGAGAGTTAACACCCAGTGTGTGTGTGTGTGTGTGTGTGTGTGTGTGTGTGTGTGTGTGTGTGTGTATCTTTGGGGGCGGGGAGGCGGTGGTGTTTAGTATTAAGGACTCAGTCTCTGTGCTCACACAGACATGGGTTCAAGTTCTGGCTTTGCCAGTGGCTTGGGTATTGGACAAGCTACTTAACCATTGGAGCTTCAGTTTCTCCATCTATAAAATGAGAAAGTACCGAAAATAACCTGTGTATTATTGTAAAGTAAATCATGTTGTAAGTAAAACTGTGTCATGGGATAGGCATGAGGATTTAATGAGAGAGTGACTGTATTGATATGGAACAGTGCTCAGCACAGTACCTGGCACACGGTAGAAGCTTAGTACATTCTAGTTGTTGTTCAATCATCCGGTCGTGTCTGGCTCTTCACGACCCCATGGACAGCAGCATGCCAGGCGTCCTTGTCCCTCACCATCTCCCAGAGTTTGCCCAAGTACATATCCATGGCATCAGTGATGCCATCCAGTCATCTCATCATAACTCAAATGCTAGCTATGATCATTTATATTTACTAGCTGAATCAATGGAAGTAAGTGGTGCCACTTGGGTTGATGCATGAAAGATGGGTCATAACTGGCTTTAGGCAGAAATTGATATTATGCAGGCCTACCCTCTAAGACCTGCTGCCCCATCTGCCATTGGAAGCCCCCTAGGATCCTCCCATCACACTTAAAGTAAGATTTAAGCCCATCCTGTGGGCGGGCTCCTGCCGACCTATCTTACCCCTTCCCCTTTGCTGTTTCTACTCCAGCTGTATTGGTTTCCCTGGGTTCCTTCAGCATGTCAAGTCAGTTCTTGTCTTCATGCCACCTGCTTCTCTGCTGGGACCCCTCTTTCCTCACTGCGGGAGATGTTTGGCATCATCTGACAGACACCACCACCCAGTCCCCTAGTCCTGATATTGGCATCAGCTATGTTTAAGATGCTTGCCCTTTAGTCTTCCTATCTGAAGGAAATCCACAGTCCCACCTCACCTCTCCCAGTAAACATGAGCCAGATCATTTCTTTAAACTTAAGCTTCCTCATCTGTAAAATGAACATAATGATACCCTTACCTCCCCTCATTCATTCATTCTACCAAACAGTAGGGCAGAGGCCCCAGAGACTGGGTAGGAGGCATTAGTTCAAGCAGACAAGGGTGGTAGCCAGGATCAGTAGTGCACCAAACCTCCAGTGAGTTCACACCCAGGAACTGCCACCCTCTGAGTCCTGCCACTTCTGGTGGGCCAGGCCCCTGCTCTAAGGGCAGGGAGAAAGGTGGACTCTCACCAGACCCCTGGAGGGATCAGTCTCAGGATCTGATTAGTGCCCAGGTGGCTGGAGCCTAAGGCTCTGTAGCTGCAGGATGCACCTGCTTCCTTCGTGGAGGCACGTGGGACTGCCTCCGGGCCCAGAGTCCACAGCAGACTTGCTCCAAGGGTGTTCTGGGACTCTGGTATAAATGAGGACTGTCCAGAGCCCTTGCCCTTGGGCCTGTTGAATGTGGAGCCGCAGCCCACAGACCTGACCTGTCACTGCCACTGACCACCCCAAACTGCGAGGTTCTGCCACAGCTGCATATACAGCTGCTAGTCCTTTTCCATGCCCCAGCCCATCGCCCTTGGGCCCCTTCCACATCGCAGCCGCCTCTCACTGTCTCAGGGTCCAGGACATCCTTTGCCTGTGATCGTCAGCTTTTGCAGAACAGCCAACTGAGGACTCACGGAATGGCAAGGAGGAGGCTCCTGGTTCTTTGCTCATTTATTTTGACAACTGTAATTTCATTTTAATTATTTATGCTCATGCTTCAGAGTTTACCGGCAAATGGCTGGAGGTGTGTGTTTCTTGCGGTGGAGAAAGCGCAAATGGGAGATTTGGTTTTTAGGTTTTCAGCTCATTCACAGGAAAAAGATGTCAGAGTCCTCTCTTGTTCCCCACTTTCACCCCATGGGTTCCTCCACCGTCCCCGGAGAAGTATTCTGGGTTCATACCAGGAGGTATAAAGCAAAAGTCCAGGGTTCAGTGTCACATGGGGGGCTGAGCCCCCTGTTTTAACTGGGCTGCTCCTTCTTGGATTGTACTGCTGGCCCTCTTGCAGGGGTGGCTCGTTCATGGTGCCCACAGTGGAACCTGGAATATTAGACTAAGCAGAATGCTTGTCTTGCCCTCTTGTTTGTGCACAGGGGAAATAATGACCAGAGAGAGACAGGAGTATCTTCAGTCACACAGCAACAAACAGCCCCTAGACCTGCTCACCCCAGGCGAGCTCGAGCCCACCCTCTCTCCTCTATCTGCCCCTGTGCTCCTGCCCCAGCTGCAAATGAAAGCAAGAATGCACAGTCCATCGACATGTGTGTCCCTAGGTCCCAGGGCCCGAGTCCACAAGGCGCATAGTCCCTCTTGAGATACAGGCTTGGTGTGGTCATGACTGGGGTTTCTTCAGGGCCACCAGGTGGGTTTCTTCCATTATCAGCTTTGAGGGTGCCAAGGATACACCCCTGCCCCCAAGTAATACCCTCATCTCATTTCAAGTGTCACCAGACCTGACATTCTGCCATGGGAGGATCTGTCTTTAGGGATAAGCTTTACCCTTGGTGTTCCTTCTAATGAGGATGCACTTGGGAGATGCTGCTCATTAAGGCCACGAGGAAGGCTCTAATAATGACCATGTCTTTTGAACACGTTGCATGACTGGCTCATCTGATTTCTCACAACTACCCAGGAAAGCAGACAAAGCGAGGCTCACCCTGTCTATTTTACAAATGAGAACCCAGAGGCTCCAAGAAGCTGACTGCTCGTGAGGCTCAAGGCCATGAGTTCACAAACCAGACTCTGGACATTTGAGCCCTGCTGCACCCTGATGGGGGGTAGGTGTTAGGGAATAGGGGAGGAGAGGCTGAGGGGTGGTTGAGGGGTAAGAAGGGAGAGAAGGAAAGGCTTTGGCCACCACACTGTTTCCCTCCACATTTTGGTAGTTAGAAGTTCCATTCATTCATTCATTTTTCCGATGGCATACTGTTTTAGACTGAAAGATCTGTTACTGATCCCCTGCATCACAGACTGGCTATGTGACCTCAGCTATAATTAGAGAGATGAAACCTACTTCTCAAGTGTTGACGTGAAGGGTTTTAAACTTATCTCCAGTATGTAATAGTGCCTAGCTCAGTGCTTGCCACCATACCTGGCCTCAGCTACACTCTCCAAGTGGGGCAGGCTCCTTCCTGGCTGTTTGCTCAGGACTTAGAGCCCGAGTCCCTGTCATCAGGCCTGTGGGTGATGATGCGCAGGAGTATTTTCTCAGTTGGACCAGGACCAGGATCATCCTTGGCAATGCCACAAGCCAGTGACTGTCCTCACCGCTGTCTGCTGAGCATTCTCCCTCATCCTGTCAGCAAATATTGCTGGGACACCTGCAATGGCGAGATGTTATGCTAGATACTGAGACTAGGGCAATGCATAAGGCAATCTCCTGCCCTCACGGAGTTTCCTACCTTCTAGTTCAAGGAGAGAGAAAAGAAACATGGAAACATGGAAACAAAGTAAATACAGAACTTTCAAATGGAGATAGTGCTGGGAAGGAGACAGGGAAATGTGACAGCACCTATGACCATCGGGATGGGAGGGGCTACTTGGGATGGAGTGGTCAGGGAGGGTCTCCTCGAGAAGGTGGACAGTTAGGCAGAGTCCTGACATCTGCATGAAGTTCCAGAGGATGTGCATTGCAGGAAGAGGGACCAGCAAGTGCAAAGGCCCTGGGGTGAGATCTGAAAAGGCAACCAGGCTGCAGGACAGTGAGTGGCAGGGTGAATTGCATGCAAGTTGGTGGGTAAGGTAGGATCATGGGGAGCTTTAGAAGACAAAGC
This sequence comes from Okapia johnstoni, assembly GCA_024291935.2. Taxonomy (NCBI): domain Eukaryota; kingdom Metazoa; phylum Chordata; class Mammalia; order Artiodactyla; family Giraffidae; genus Okapia; species Okapia johnstoni. Next base: position 5,936,529 of record CM044325.1, on the reverse strand, counting down.
TTTTGGTTTAGTGTGAGAGAAAGCCATTCGATAGTTTGAAGCAGGGGGGTGGCATGGTCTGATTGCATTTAGCTCATCTGCCTACAATACAGGAGACCCAGGTTCAATTCCTGGGTCAGGAAGATCCCCTGGAGAAGGAAATGGCAACCCACTCCAGTATTTTTGCCTGGAGAATCCCACGGACAGAGGAGCCTGGTGGGCTACAGTCCATGGGGTCGCAAGAATCGGACACGACTAGCGACTAAACCACCACTGTGGGGAAAAGGCCAGTGGAGCTAGAGGGAATCTGGAAGATCAGTGAGGAGGCAACAATAGCGTCCAGGTGAGAGATGATGGGGACTGGGGAGAGTGCAGTAGTAGTTAGAAATGGTGAGCCATGATTAAAGTTGGGACATATCTTGGGGTAGATCCAGTAGAACTTGCTGATGGAGGGGGTGTGAGAGATGAGGGGCAGGAGGGATAGAAAGTGGCTGCGAATTTGGACCTGAGCCTCCAGGAGAAGAGTCCTGCCATTATCAAAAATAGGGGAGCAGATAGACATAGCTGCAGGTCTCCCTAATAAGACAAAAAGATTCTTATGCAGGGCCTCGTGAGATGAGGTTACCATGACTGGTTCATGGAATGCGGATGTGAATGAGGAACGAGAAAGGGCTTATGAAGGCAGGAACGTGTGAATAAATGAAGCAGGAATGGGTGCAGCAGCATCCGGCCTCCCCCCCAAGTGGGTGACCCTTGGCTCTAAAGGATTGTGAAGCAGAGTGTGCATTCTGCCTCCCTTTCTGGAAATTCTAGATGCAGATTGGGTCCAACAAAGACTTTGATAGTCCCTCACAAAAGATCCTGTTTAACTTGGGTTAAGCCAGCATTTCCCAGACTTCACCGATCACAGGGCCTTTTATTGCTTGTGCACTTAACATGTGAACACACTTCAAGAAAGGCTCTACTGGCCGGCCCCCCGCCCCGCGTATCTGCTCAATCGCTGGCTGTCGCTGAAGAGGATCAAGGGACACGGTGCCCTCCCACACTTGGCTCTTGGGAAATCACTCCCTGAGGCTGAGGATTATTCTGAAGATGGTGCCATCATTAGCATCATAATAATGGCCACTCCTTACTCAGTCACATCCTGGACCAGGCGCTGTTGTGAGTAGTTCCCAGGCATCTTTCATTGAAAGCTCTGAACAGCCCTGGGACTTGGATACTATCACCGCCATCCTCATTTTCAGTTCAGTCCAGTGCAGTTGCTCAGTCGTGTCCAATTCTTTGCGACCCCATGGACTGCAGCATGCCAGGCCTCCCTGTCCATCAGCAACCCCCGGAGTTTACTCAAACTCATGTCCATTGAGTCGGTGATGCCATCCAACCATCTCATCTTCTGTCATCCCCTTCTCCTCCTGCCTTCTATCTTTCCCAGAATCAGGGTTTCTCAAATGCAAGACTTGGGAGGATTCAGGTCCCAAGGCTGGAAAGTAGCCAAACCAGCAGGTAGTCACTGGAAGGTCTCGGAGGGCACCCCTCCCCAAGCCTAACCACTACCCTACCCTGCTAGGGGCTGGTACCCACCCCCATCCGTCCCGGGCCCTGGCCAAACCACAGTGGTGGTAGGGAGGTTGGAGGGGTATCGAGGGGAGCCCCCAGTTTGGTGTTTGCATTGTTAGCTGGCTGGGAAGCCCACCCCCTGCCCTGCCCCCAGCCATCCCAGAGCTGACGCAGAGCATCTCAGAAGCCCATGGAATTGGAGAGTTTTAAACAGGAAGCTGGTATAATTTTGGTCAGGAGCTCAGGCAAGAGGGAGAATTCTGCCAGGCACAGCCACGTCCAAAAGAAATAGGGAGGGTTTAGGGTTTCAAGTTTGTGCATTTAAGGGATATTAAGACAAATAAAAGACTTTTATTCAGCCCCATCCGGGCTTGGCCATCTCCTGCTTTTCTAGGCTCTCCCATCCCTCGCTGAATTGAGGGAGACTGGGGTTGACCAGCGGACCCCAGGGCAGGGACCCTCCACCTCCCACCCTGGCCCCTGTGACTTGGCATATGGCACCCCCTCCCCGCCCCCTCTCCCAGGCTCCAGTCCTAACCAGTGTAGTCCCCCTATCCTTCCCCTCCCTCGGTTTTTTGTTCTTCTGAGAGCTCCCCAGAGACTGGGCCACTGTGGGGCCTGCTGGTACGGAGAGGACACAATGGAGCCCTTGTGAGGCTGTAGACCCCTCCTGCCCCCTCCCCACGGGGCCTGGGGAACATTCCTCAGCCTTGCCCAAGACCTCCCTGAACCTCCTCCCCTTGGAAAACCAGACTAAACCAGTCGGGGTGGGGTCGGGGGGTGGGCGCGGATGGGTTTTCTTTGCCCCAGGAGCCTGTCCCCCTACCCCACCCCACTGCCCTGGCACGGTCCACACCCATGGTCCACATAACACAACAGCAACACAGCTCCAGGCTCAGATTTAGCCGTTTTATTAGATCAGCCAGTTCATTCTTCCCTTAGGTTTTCCCAACCCCCATTCAATTGTATTCCAATTCCAGAAACATCTATTAGCCTCTCACCGCATGGGAGAACAACCGTGAGCAAGCAGTGACTTGTGAGTGGGGCGGAGGCAGTGGGGGGGCAGGGCAGGTGACAGCTACAGGCACGTATCGAAGGGAGCGTTACTGAGTCTTAATGATGTGCCAGCTATGGTCCAGGTGGTCACAACAACCCCGTGAGGTTGCTGCTTGGCCTGCCTGCAGGAGAGGAAACAGGCCACGGGAGTGATGCTCCTTGCTCAGGTTTACGGTCAGCACAGTGGCAGAGTCAGGATTCGAACCCGGGCAGGCTGCTTTCAGAGCTGCTCTTCCACATCTGCCGCGTTTATCAGAAGGTCTGGTGAGCGTTTATGAGCCATGCATTGTCTCTGCCACCAAAACAGCCTTTCTCGAGCACACATGCTTCAAGATTCTCTTTCCAATTACGGTCTTCAGGATGACCACATGGGAATTACAATGCCTGTTTTGATGATGGGGAAACTGAGGTCACAGGGGGTGACCGGAATTGCCAGAAGCACCAGAGCCTGTAGATCCAGCATTGGGACCATCCTCTCTAGCTCAACTGATTTTCACCTGAGCCATCCGGTCAGGGTCAACCTGTGAATGAAAGCCAGGTTAATGCAGGAGACCAGCGCATGGGTCTGGACCAGCCCCTCTAATCCGTGAGAGAGCCAGCCGCCTGGTCCAGGGCCCTTCTGGACTGACTGATGGGCTTCTATTTGTATAGTGTTGAGACTGATCTCCGCAGGAGGGCTCTTCCTGGGCTGTCCAGCAGGACTCTGGGTGACTCCTGGCTGTGGAAGTTTCTGGTTTCCCCGCTTGGACCAGATATCCCCCAGGCCACGTGTGGTCCCCTCCCCGAGAGGGCGGCTTCCCAGAACTGGAGAAGGGTGCCCGCTGTCAGATCCTAAATCAGGGCCAGCTGCGGAGCTTTCCCCACCAGAAGCGAGTGTTTTCAGGGAAGGCTGTCTCCTGGGAAAAGAGATTTCCAGAAGGCCACGATGGCTCACGACAGGGACCCCGCTTGGATTTTGGAAGCTGCCAGGGCCTGACTTACAGCCTCAGGCCACACAGCTGGTCAAGGGCAGCACCAGGACCTAAACTCAGATCTTCTGACCGCTCCCCCTCCCAGTCTGATACTTTTTCAGCTACACATGCTGATTTATTTATTTTTTAAATAGCGTCAGAATAAGGACGGCAGGATTGTTGACGCTGAGTGAGTGGTTCACAAGAATTCACTGCGGTATTCTCTCTGTGTGTATGTTTGAAAGTTTCCACAATCATCGGTTAAAATCTTAAGCTACATATTACCTCCTCAGAAAGGCCTTCTCTGAAAGAAAGTATTAGATTACCATTCTCCTCTGCAGTGCTTCTTTGCTTCCTCCGCAAAACTTAGGCTAGTTCGCAGTTCTTTGTATTTATTGGATTGCTCTAGGTCTCAGGTGTGGCATGTGGCTTTTTGTTTTTTTTCCAGTTATAGCATGTAGGATCTTTAGTTGAGACATGCAAACTCTTAGCTGCACAGTGTGGGATCTCGTTCCCTGACCAGAGATTGAAGCCCAGCCCTCTGCACTGGGAGGGCAGAGTCTCAACCACTGGAGCACCAGGGAAGTCCCCTAACTCAGTTCTTTTTATTATTTGTCTACATCTGTCTCTCTGTAGAGTGTGTGCTCCTGCATTGGCTTGTTGACCGGTGCATCCATGTCTGCTAGCATGGAGCTGGGCTAAACTAAACTCCCGTGTAGGTCTTGAGAGTTTCCTCATTAAGAAAGGAGGGAGGTCCTCCGGTGTGTGGGGAAAGAAGTAGATAGGGGGAACCCTGGGGAGACCCCCAGGGTCTCTGATGGGTTAGGAACCCTCCTGGAGAGGGGACAGCAAACATAGGGGCCTTGGGGTGTGTCCAGGGACTCAGAGAAGGATTAGCCACCCATTCATTGAGACCCTGGTGTTTTCTACTTTCTTTTAATACTACTAGGTATTAAAAGGTATTCACTAGTCCATAAGACCAGGTTTCTGCCCCTAGGAATTCAGCCTCATAATATTGACTATATATATAACTGAACTACTTTGCTATACACTTGAGACTAACACAACATTGTAAATCAACTATACTTCAATTTAAAAAAAAAAAAGGAAATCTGTGCAATGAAATAACAGACTGTCTTTTTAAAAAACAAAAACAAGGGGGTAATTACAGACTGTAACAATGAAGTAGGGTATGAATGGTGCCAGAAGCAAAATCCACAAAGATAGTTAAGACTTTTTAAGAGGATAAAAGTGAAAGAGGCGTCAGCAAAACCTTCACTGAGGTGGCCTTGAAGGACTGAGGTTGGGAAGACAGCATTTCAGGTGGTGGTGTAGCATTTGGCAACACTAGGACATGGGAAAGCATGGGGTGTATATTTTAAGCAAAAAAGGAATCATCTCTTTTGATGACAGTTCTGGCAACATGTAGAGGAGTAGTGGAATACTGAATTGTAAAGGTAGGTGGGAGTCAGATTATAGAAGTTCTTGAATGCTGAGTTTGGACTTAATTGTTCAGCCTTTTGGAGGGTAGGAGTACTTTGAAAGTGTTGGATCAAGCCAATGGTCAAGGGGGATTTGCTCTGACAGGGCTACAGAGGATAGACTAAAGAGGTGAGAGACTGGGACCGCTGCCTACTGCAGAGGTCCAAGCAGTAGAATGTGCAAATGTCAGGTAGAGCAGGGAGGCTGGGGTAGAGATAAGGGGGCACATGCAAGAAGCCACGGGAAGACTCTATAGGACTTTGGAACAAGTTGGGAAAGAGCAACAGTAGAAATGATGAGGTGACTGGGAGATTGTTGAAGCTGCTGCGAAAAACAGTGGGAGCCCAAAGGATGGGGAAAGAGAAAGTTGGAGAGGTCAGGGAGATGATAAACTCAGCTTTGAGCAAAGAGTTATAATTCTTACTCCACCACTATATCCTATATCCTATATCCTATATCAGAATTCCTTTCCAGCAGTACTCTCTCAGCCCTGAGATGGAAGTTCGGCCAACATTTATTAAGGCTTGAAAAAGAGAATAGAATATTGCCAGCCTGGAGCCTGACTGTGTGGTCTTTTTCAGACTACATTGCTACTCATCCTTACTCTGTTTCTTTCAACTCTTGCAGATGTTGAATTCATCTGGGGCCACAAGGCAGGGGCCACATTTGTTCTCTTTTACTCCTATGGACCCAGAATACGTGGCTGTGTTTGGTAACAGAAGAGTTCAACAAGGCGGCTGGAAGGGAGGGAAGGAGGGAGGGAGGCCTTATTCATCTCCGTTGAGCACTGAGCCTAGCCCTCAGAAGCTTCTTAACTGATATTCATGGACCGGTGTGCAGTCGAGAAGTGATTCTTTGCAGGCTGAGGTTTCAGAGCTCCTCTCTGGTAGCTGCCATGTTTACAGTCAACGGTGTATTTATCTTTAAGGTTTGGATATAAATTTTCCTTTCAAGTCCAAAGGCATTTACCGACCTCAGCCTATAAAACAAGCGGGCTGCATTTCTAAGGAGGAGTGGTGGGGGAGGGAAGAAGGAAGAGGAGAAAACAAGAAAACTTCTCCATCCCCATCCCTTGCCGATTTCTGGGATAGAGGTTAGAGCTATAAAAACAGCCGGGGGGTGTTTTAAGTGGGGAGAGCCACCAGCCCAGCCCCAGGGGTGCTGGGAAGAGGAAGGGGGAAGAAATCAGTTTATGGAGAAGTAATAGACCTTCTCCTGGCTGGCTGCATTTAGCAGCAAAAACCACAGCCACCCTGGGGGAGACATGGGGAGTGCCTGTCTGGCGTCTTGGTAGTGGGAGTGGTTGAAGCAGCCCCGCATTGTCCACCCAGAAGAAACTGCTTTGGTTATTGCTTTTTATAAAAGTTGGGTCTGATCGATGCGTGGGTGGAGCCCCTTGTTAGTCGCTCAGGTGTGTCTGCCTCTTTGCGACCCCATGAACTGCAGCACACCTATACTCCAGTATAAAATAAAAAGTTATTTTTTTATTTTTTTTTTTTTTAAATAGCTGTTTCTACTAAGGCAAATACAGTCTCGGGGATTTGGGAAGTTCGGAGGCAGGATCTGCCTACCTTGTGTGCTGGCGGCTGGTTTCTAGGATGCTCCTGTCTCTTTCAAGGAAAGATGAAGACCCAGCCTGGGAGGCTTGAGTTTCAGTCCCAGGTCTCAGATTAAGGAATCGTGGGACCTCAGCTCTCTCTAGGTCTCTGTACTCACCTTCTGTGTTAGTCTTGGGGCTGCTGTAACAAGTTACTGCAAACTGAGTGCCACAAAAAAACAGTGTAGTCTTTCACATTTCTCGAGGATGAAAGTCTGGAATCAAGGGGCCAGCAAGACCTGAGCTCCATCCAGGATTCTGGGGAAGAATCCTTCCTGCCTCTTCCAGCTTCTGGTGGTTGCTGGCATTTTGCGGTGTTTCTTGGCTTTGTAACTGCATCGCTCCAGCCTCTGACTCTGTCCTGCTCCTGTGTCTGTTTTTCTGTGCTTCCCCTCCTCTTACAAGGACTCAGTCGTTGGATTTAGGACCCTCCCTAAGTCAGGATGACCTCATCTTAACTAATTACATGTGCAAAGACCCTTTCTCCAAATAAGGCCACGTTCTGAGGTTCCTATGGTCTTGTGTTTGGGGGGAACACAGTTCAGCCCAATATATCTTCCTCCTTTAAAGAGTTGTATTTTATGGAGTTCAACATGCGTAGTTCATAAGCAATTATTGAGTGCTTGTTGGGTTCAGAGTGCGGGGGAAGGAGCCTCCAAAGATGAGTTTTGGATTTGTCAGCTTCATTCATAACAAGTCTACGTCGACAGAACTTGAGCTAGGCCTGTTGGAGGCTGGATGGGTTCCAAGAAGACAGGGCTTTTTCCCAAGAAATATAGCCGTGTAACTACAACACCTGAGGTGTTTGCATTAGACAACCTCAGACTTCCTTGGACATCTAAAGAAAAATGTCAGAGCTATAATTTTTTATGTCACTTCTTCCATTATAAAACTCTGTCTCACTTGTCTTGGGACTGAAAGAACATTTTCTGATTCCACAGACTCTCGATCCAACAATTGTTGGAATATTGACTGGATAATCTAGGAAGTCTTGGCAGATCTAAGTCAAACAGAACTTTGGGAGTCTGGTTCCTTCAATGCTTCCAGAGCACGGAGAAAGGACATCAGGAGTCAGAGACCCATGACATGTTCAATGATTTTAGGTGGAACACAGGTGAATTAGAGCATTTTTCATCTTCGTGGTTGTATAGCTATTAAACATCTCCAACCCATGGTTTCCTGGATAGTGTTGCTTAAGGTCAGGTTTTAAAAACTAGACTGTTTATTTAAGTCATTTGAAAGAGCAAGATTCAGAAAAGAACAGTACAAATGGGATATGTATATGATAAGATGAGTGAAGGGAGGTAGTATGCAATGGGTATGGATTATTGCAGATACTGTGATAGGGTTATGGAAGTGACTCAAGTTCGGGGAACACTAGCTGAGTGGATTAGAGAGGTTAGCATTCATACCTGGGTTTGGATTTTGGCTGTACCACTTACTGGCCTGGGAACCTTGGGAAAGTCACTTAATGCCTTTGGGCATCAGTTTCCCCATCCAATGGCACAGAGAGGATCATCCCTGTGGAGCACTGGGCACGGAGAGAGAGCTGATGTGGGCTAGAAGTGGCTGTCCAATCAGAGGTGCCTCCTGTGGCATTCAGATTGGAAGACAGGTCCAAACTTCCAGTTGCCCAAGAGAGGGGGCAGTGTGGGGCTGGCTGAGTTCCAGGGCTCTGAGCTGAAGGGGTCCCCTAGAATGCTTGACTCTAGCAAGCGATCCTGAGAAGGCAGCCTCTTGCAGTTTCAAGGCTAGAGTGGGACCAGGAGAATAAACTAATTCAGGAAGCTTTAGTTTGATTTTTTATTTTTTTGAAAGCTCCTACTGTGTGCCAGGTACTTCACTTGAATTTTTATTACTCCCGAAAGAACCCCATGGGGAAAAGTGATATTATTCCCATTTTACAGATGAGGGGACTGAGGCTCAGAGAAGTGAAATAACTTGACCAAGGTCTTACAGCTAGAAGAGGTGGAGGGAGGGTTGGAAACCTTCCCGGTCCTTCTTGCTCCAACACCCTGGTCCTACTGCCTTCAGGATGGGTGTCTCTGTATCTGGATCCAGGGAACAGCTGTGGTGACGGACAGACCCGGCATAGGAGAAGAGACAGGAAATTGACCAGAAAATCCTACACCACCTTGTACATAAGCGTCCCCTAAGTACATACAGCACCCCACAGGCTTATGCTCATTTCACCTGTCTTTCCAGAAAGGAGACACAGGGGATCATCACCTCATCTGAGGCTTTCACATTTCTCTGCAGCACAAGAGCCAGTAAAATCGTCCAAACGCATCCTCTAGAGGCCATGGGGGTGTGGGGGGAGTGCAATCTCCTGGGATTAAAAAGCAATTTGAACATGAAATTACTCCCCAGGGCCTGGCAGTTGCACAGGGAGGGAGATATAATTTGACATTTCTTGGAAATGGATATTCTCACTTCCCAGTAGATCTGAATTTGTGGACTGTCTCCTGGGCTACGTCTCTCTCATCACGGTCATGATAGCCGCCAATTGCCCTTATTCTTACAAGGCTCACACTTGCACGTGGACTTTCCCTTGAAAACAGGCCTGAGTTCGTGTGACCTTTGGGTCTGTTGTGGTTCACCAGATGTCTGTCTGAACTTTGCACCTTAATTTCTCCCCAGGCTCACACTCTGTACAGGCAGAGACCAGGGTGATGATAATAAGACTTAACGGTAATCATATAGCAATAACTACCTGTCAGGGCTTCCCTGGTGGCTCAGCTGGTAAAGAATCTGCCTGCAATGTGGGAGACCTGGGTTTGATCCCTGGGTTGGGAAGATCCACTGGACTTGGGAATGACTACCCACTCCAGTATTCTGGCCTGGAGAATTCCATGGGCTATATAGTCCATGGATTTGCAAAGAGTTGGACACGACTGAGGGACTTTCACTTTCACTTTTCACCTGTCAATCCTTGTTCTAAGTATGTCTCATGTCCTCAATTATTTAATCCTCAGCACAACCCTTTGAGGTGGCTACAGTTAGCCTCATTTTAGACGTGAAGCCCAGAGAGGTTAGGTGACTTGCCCAAAGTCACACAGCTCAGCTGTGATAGAAGCAAGATTAGAACTGGAGTCTGCCTTCTTAACGCTTTGCCACACTGCACCGCTCACCCATTAAGCAGTTTCTCTCCATTCCTCTCTTCCTCCAGCTCCTCATATCTGCCTTCTCTCTCAATAGATTTACCTATTTTGAAGATTTCATATCAGTGGACTCCTACAATATGCAGCCTTTTTGGATGTAACCTTTCTTTCACTTAGCAAGTTGTTTTCAAGTTTCATCCATGTTGTAACATGTGTCAGTACCTCATTCCTTTCTGTGGCTGAGTAATATCTATGGGATGGATGGACCACAGTTTGTTATCCATTCATCTGTTGTTGGGCTTTGGATTGTTTCCACCCTTTGGTTGCTATCAATAGTGCTGCTATGAACGTGCATGTACACAGGCTTGCTTTATTACCTATTTATAATCTCTTGGGTTTATAGTACTTTCCTTAAATTTTAAAGAACTAGGCAGATGCGTGCTGCATTGTCATGTCTTAACATTACTAAGCCAGCAGGCATTTATAATTAAAGAATTTGGTTAATGTCTGTCTCATCCCCCAAAATAATAGACTTCCTGTCCTACAAATGTGGTTTAGATACCTCAGCTTCCCTGGTTCATGTTTTAAACACACAAGTGTGTGCACACACACATACAAATACATGCCTGAGCCTTCTCAGGCGGTAGCCATTGCTTTTCCACCGGTTGCTCTCCAACTGGGAGGCTGTGTCTCTGTTGATGTTTATTGATATAATCTGATGTTTGGGTTTGTAACTGCCTCCATTAGGCACTCAGAGCCACTCAAAAGATGTGAGAAAAGAGAGAGGGGGAGAAAGCACAGCCACCAATTAGCCTTGGGGAGGGACTCAGAAATGCAAGAACACATTCATCTTCCAGTGATAGACTCCTTGATGGCATGTACAGCATTTCATGCTGTTGTCTTTGGCTCCACATGTGGGGCTCTGCCCCTGTTCAGTTTTGATGTGCTGACAAGCTCCTTAATGAAGACAGCCGTGGGCAAAGTGAGGAACCCCCAGGAAGAGCGGAGAAGGGTCACCTCACTTCCTGGGGTGCCTGTCACTGTTAACCCCGTGAGTGGGCAGAGCCAGAAGCACCACGTGTTGCCATCAGTCTGTTTCCCCTGGTGAACCTGGTGGAAACGCCCCTCTCCGTGATTAATCAAAGCAGGCCTCCCAGGTCGCCACCAGATGGGCCTCCAGGCTGGGCACGTTCTGTCCTCCGAGGCCAGATGGGCCTAACCAGGGCCAAGAACATGTACTTTGCAGGTCTATAGACCTCGTTTCAGCTTCCCAACCTGGCCATTTCCTGGCTGTGTGACCTTGGACAAATGACCCAACCTCTCAGAGGGTATAGTAACCAAGAAATGAGCTTGAGCTTATGTGCTTAGTGTCTGGTGCATATTAAGAACTCACTAACTTCTACAATTGTTCTTACTGTGCCCTTTTCCTTCCTCCCTCCAGACTCCAGACATTTTCTGTTTCTGGTATGTGATAGGAGCTGTGACTCCTCTGCTGTCCTGAAGGGCAGTCCAAAGGGATGATATACAAAAAAAGAGGACTTCTCTGGTGGCCCAATGGTTAAGACCTCGCCTTCCAGTGCAGGGGAGTGCAGGTTCTGTCCCTGGTCAGGAAGCTAAGACCCCACATGCCATTCAGGCAAAAAAGCAAAACATAAAACAGAAGCAATATTGTAACAGATTCGATAAACATTTTAATAATGGTCTGCGTTAAAAAAAACTCTTCAAACAAACAAACAAACAAATGGAATCATGGAGGATGTACCACTCGCTGCTGGAAATCCTGCTGGGGGTGTGGATCCATCCTTTTGGGAGTGACTCCCTACTTGGCTCCTGGAGGGTGACCAGCAGTCTGCCTGGTGGAAGAGGTGGGTTGGCATTCATTCCCACGAGGGCCTAGCCTGCGCAGAGGCAGGGAGGTGTTTCAGAACAAGATGAGCAGTGTAATTAGGTGGGTCGAGGTCTCCAGGGGTGTGTGCGTGTTTAAGGTGAGATCTGACAATACCTTACTGCGTGCGTGCGCAGTTGCTCAGTTGTGTCTGACTCTTTGCAACCCCATGGACTGTAGCCCACCAGGCTCCCCTGTCCTTGGGATATTTCAGGCAAGAATACTGGAGTGGGGTCCCATTTCCTCCTCCAAGGGATCTTCCTAACCCAGGATTCAAACCCATATCTCTTGCATCTCCTGCATTGGTAGGTGGATCCTTGAACAGTGGGCCACCTGGGAAGCCCAATGCCTTATTGCATGAAGCCTAAGATGAGTTAGAAGTTAAGGCTGGAAGTTAGGGTCTGTCTTTGGTGTGTTAGGAGTACAAGGTGTGGCTCTTGTTCTCTGCAGAACTCGCCAATCCCAGCTCAAAGAGGGAACTCAAAGAAGGAACCCTGATGGGAAATGGGGGCTCAGCAAATGGCGGGATGACCTCTCCAGCTGCCTCCCCGCCTGTCCCACCCCCAAAGAATGTGGGACACCATGATCATTAAGGCACATGCCAGGTTCATGCGATAGCTTCCCTGGGCTGGAGCAGGGGCTGGTGGATTCTTAGCCGAAGCGAGTCTCTGCAGAAGGGATGGGGGATGTAGCTGGCAGCCCCTCCTTCAGTGATGCTGCTGCTATTGGCACTAGTGGGGCCTTTTGGGTTTCCAGAAATGCCAAGACCTATTAGTGTACACATACATGCGCACACACACACACATATGCGGAGCCCACAAAGGGGCACAAATTACTTGTTTTGCTCTGTGACAGAGATAAATGCTCTGTGTGTGTGAGTTAATTAGTTAAATGACAGAGCAGAGCCGTGTCTCCCTGCAACCCTCCCCAGCCCTAGCCCTGCCCTTTCAGATACCACCCGTCCCCCGCACCCCTCACATGGCCAGAGCCTGCTGTTATTCGCTGCTCTGCTCCTGGTCTCGCTCAGAGAGGCCCTGCAGCTTGGATGTCTCCAAGTCTCAGATTTTCTCCAGCCACTCCTGGTCTCAGCAGCCTGGTGCTTCCTGCTTCTGCAAGACAGGGTCTCAGCCAGGCTGTTTTTAAAGACACGACCCTATGCAGAAAAAGGCCAGCTGAATGTCCCGTGGACAGGGACTTGCAGCCACGACTTGCGGAAAAGACACAAAGAAAGAGGGCGGAGTAGATTCAAGTCTGATCCTGGCTCAGCCCCATCTCGGACTTTTCATGTGATCAAGGACAATTTATGAAACCTCCCATGCCTCAGTGTCCACAGACACGAATTGGGCTCCTGACACAGGCTTGCATCTGTGGTTGGGAAGATGCCTTGAAGTGCCTGGCACAGCCCCAGCACTCCACACCCGGGGTTATGAACACAGGGTGAGCAAATTGGAGACAGGTTTAACGTTTCTCACATCCGGGACAGGCTGCCAAAGGGCTCTTGAAATTTCCGTTCAGCAGACGCTGCTGGGCGAGAGACCTCTAAGAACTGGCTTTATGCCTTCCCTTGCTGTGTGACCTTGAACAAGACCGTGGGTCTCTCCAAATGAGGCTAAAAATGAAGGTAGGACAACCACTCCCAGGGCCAGGGCCCCAGATGCATCCGCTGCACCTCAAGGGCAGTTATTTTGTGGTTTTTTTTTTGCAAGATGCACAAAGTCTGGTGCCGAGAGACCCTGGAAACAGTGTGTGGGGCAGAGGACGGTGGTCACTGCCAGACCAGCACGAAAGATCAAGCTGGACTAGCAGGAGACTTTCTGGGTTCTCCAGACCAGAAAGTCCAAGCCTGGCTCTTGCACACCAGGAGTGCAAGCACACCTGGACTTGGAGGAAAGTTAGGGTTAGGGTTGGGCTTCCCAGGTAGCTCAGCTGGTAAAGAATCCGCCTGCAGTGCAGAAGACCCCAGTTCAATTCCTGGGAAGATTCCCTGGAGAAGGGATAGGCTACTCAGCTCCAGTATTCTTGGGCTTCCCTGGTTGGCTCAGATGGTAAAGAATCTGCCTGCCATGTGGGAGACCTGGGTTTGATCCCTGGGTTGGGAAGGTCCCCTGGAGGAGGGTATGGCAACCCACTCCAGTGTTCTTGCCCAGGGAATCCCCATGGACAGAGGAGCCTGGTGGGCTACAGTTCAGGGGGTCGCAGAGTTGGACATGACTGAGGGACTAAGCACAGCTTAGCACAGGATTAGGATTAGGCTTAGGGGCTGAGATGCGACAAGAATCCAGGGCGCAGAGACCAAGGAAATGGGACCTTGGAGATCAGTCCTGAGATCATCGAACTCTATAAAGCAGTAAAACTACTTTTTCAAAGGCAGCTCAAAATTGAAACAGACAAAAGCAAGGGAGTCTTGGGTGGTTGAATTCTTCATTGTTGGTGGAAAAGGCCTCATTGTTTGGGGCATGTCAGCAGAGCACCAGGGTGGAGGGGCCCAGACTTCATTTCCTTTACCGATAAAATTACCAAAAAAAAGAGTCAGGACTGGCATCTGCATCTGGTTGACAACCTCTTCCTGTGACAGAGCAAGGATGTTAAAAAAAGACAAGGACCGTCTCCCAGCACCATTATTTCTCAGGCGAAGGCCTGGCACCCTCTCCACCCCAGTGAGGAAGGACAGGGCTTTGCAAGGAGGACACCCGTCTTCCTGAAACCTCACTGCCCGTCTGGAGTTTGCTCGTTGGCGGATTTGAAATCCGCAGCAAGAGCGCTACCAGTGGGAACCGCTTCCAGAGGGTTTCCGGCCATGAGAGCGCTATTGAATAGATGGGTGAAGACCTGAAACATGAGAAGAACCTGGTCATGCAAAGAGCTGGTGGAGGAATGTTCTAGGCTAAAGGAGGATTCTGTGGCAACACTGAGCCATGAGTGGCAATGGGGTGGTCAGGTGAGACGGATTTGGGTGAAGACCTGGAGAAGAACTTCATGATGGTGGGGAATGTTCTAGGCAGCACCATGGTTCACGAAGGTTCCAGAGTGGCAGCGGGAGGCGGTGAATTGGGAGGGGAGAGGAGTAAAAGCTGGTGAGAGGCTCCAGCTGCTGACCCTCGGGGGAGAAAGCCCAGGGGCCGAGTACTCAGCCGTTACGAGCCCAGGGCCCCCGTGGGCTTCACCTTGGGGTCTGCCTGAGCTTTGGCCGGTGTGAAGATGGAAGCCCACCAGGGTTCTGGGCTGTCCTGGGAGGCAGCACTCCTAGGGGAACTTCCTGGGTCTCACTTGAGACCTGTTTTCTGTGACACATGATCTGGATGCAGAGTGGGGGAGCCGGGAACAAGGAGCTGGTCCTGCATTATTATCTCAGAGTCCTTCCCAGTCCATCTCAGGTCTGAAACCAAGGGACCAAAATAAACCTGCCCTATTCCCAGAAGGTGACTGAGAATGAAGAGGCAGAAGCTTAATTCCCCAACCCTACAGCTGGCCAGCCCCTCTGCAGAGGGGTGTGTGTGTGTGTGTGTTGGGATCTGGGTGAGTGGGATAGATAAGATTCATTCAACAAATATTTATCAAGTACCTACTTGATGCTGGGGATCGTTCTAGGCCCTGAGGATGCTACGGAGAGGATGACCTGCTAAAGAAAAGGAAACGAGATCATAGAGCAAGATAATGGGGGCTGCTGGTGCAGCCACTTCAGAGCGAGGGGCCAGGGAAAGGGCAGCCTCTCTGAGAAGGGGTCACTGAGAGTCAAGCTTGAGAGCCCTCCAGCCCTGGGACATCGGGAGGCAGAGGGGCCAGATGTAGGCCACTGTGTGGGGACAGCATTGTGTGATCCAGTAACATAAAGATGGCTGGGTGGCTGGAGCAGGGAAAACTGGGGAGGGGGCCAGAAAACGGAGGGTCTCCCTAAGCCTTACGTGTCAGAGACTGACGAGACAGGGAAGACCAGTCCCTTCCTTTCCCCCCAGTATGTCCAGAAAACAAAGCCAGTGTCAGTGTGAAAAATGCTGGTGCAGTGGGGGAAGCAGCAGAATCTAGAGACCTGAGCTGTTGTGCTCCCCTGTGCTGCCTGGGGCAAGTCTATCACTCGCCCTGGGCTTCTGTTCTGTAAAACAGGACTGCAGGACTGGACCAGGGAGGAGAAATAGGTTTTACTCTTAGTGCCTACTCAGACCCCTGACAGCAGCTGCCAAAGCACTGGTCTGAAATGACTCTGAGGTTTCTTCTGTGTTGATCAGCAAAGAGTATTTCATCGATTAGTGATGTCTGCCACCGGTGGGAATTAGAAGGTACAGTAGTTGCATGCATGCTATGTCTGCCTTTCCTGCATCACTTGTGACTAAATTGGCAGGAGGCCATTTGGGGTATGTTTGTGCTTGTAGCCATTTCAGCATCTGTGTGTTTTCCCCTCTGGTTCATCAGAATCGAGTGTTGGTCCTTGGCACAGACCAGCATCAGAGAATCAGTTCAGTTCAATTCAGTCGCTCAGTTGTGTCCGACTCTTTTGTGACCCCATGAACTGCAGCACGCCAGCCTTTCCTGTCCATCACCAACTCCCGGAGCTTGCTCAAACTTATGTCCATCGAGTCGGTGATGCCATCCAACCATCTCATCCTCTGTCGTCCCATTCTCCTCCCACCTTCAATCTTTCCCAGCATCGGGGTCTTTTCCAAGGACTCAGTTCTTTGCATCAGGAGGCCAAAGTATTGGAGTTTCACCTTCACCATCAGTCCTTCCAATGAATCTTCAGGACTAATTTCCTTTAGGATGGACTGGTTGGATCTCCTTGCAGTTCAAGGGACTCTCAAATGTCTTATCCAACACCACAGTTCAAAAGCATCAATTCTTCTGTGCTCAGCTTTCTTTATAGTCCAACTCTCACATCCATACATTACTACTGGAAAAACCATAACCTTGACTAGACGGACCTTTGTTGGCAAAATAATGTCTCTGCTTTTTAATATGCTGTCTAGGTTTGTCATAGCTTTTCTTCCAAGGACCAAGTGTCTTTTAAACATCAGAGAATAATGTTAGCTGATGTGTGACACTGCTTTAGAGTTTACACCAGGCCCTGGTGCTCGTAACCCATGAAGTCTTCGTAGCAACCCCGGGGATGGGTCTTAGATCTTTTCTCCTTATACTGGGTTTTGAGGCTCAGAGAACTGGTTTCTGGCCATGCAGCTAGGAAGATGCCTGGATTGGAACCCCTCTCACTGCAAGCAGCACACTCTTTCTGCTGTAACTGCTGCCTTCTCAGAGAAGGGGAGGACCCTGCACACATTTGGAGACTGTGCCCTGACAGAGACTCACGTGAAGAGTGAGACCATGGAAATAGATACTGACTGCCTGCTTCTCCTATGCCCTCCTGCTCCCCCTCAAGTCTGATGCCTGCCAATCAAAGTGAATGTAGATTTATTCAAAGAAGCTGGCTCCCTGGTTGCCCGGTGTCCAGGTGCAGGAGGTAGGTGGGCCCAGCAAGAACCTGACAACCTCCTCTTCTGACTGCTGTCTACTTTCCCTCTCCTTCCCTTTCACCCTGGTCTGTCCCTGCCAAGGGTGTGTGAGAGGGTGATAAATCAGAGTGCCCAGCCTGGATGAGGGCAACCTTTAGGGCAGGGGATCTGGTCCTGTGGGCAGCTGGGCTCTGGTCCCAGAGCTGGGGTTAGTGGCCTGGATGCAGTCTGATGGGGCTACTCCAACCAGCAACTCCCCTGCCCCGCCCCCACTCAGGAAAGTGTGGGGAGGGGAGGATGTAGGGGTCTGCTTGACAACAACCCCTCAGGGGACACCTGGTGGGCATCACTGCCTCAGCCTGCTGGGGGGGAGGGGCGGGCAGCTTGAGGGCCTGTCTCAGAGGGCTGTCCTGGGTTTCAGCCCTGGCTTTGCTATCTGCCAGCATCATGAGCTACGCAAGTCACTTAACCTCTCTTCCTCACAGTACAATGGGAGTTGCGTTTGTTATCATCAAAATAATGCCGCATAACAAAACATCCCAAAGCTCAGTGGCTTAAAGCAACATTTATTCTCATGTTCGTGGGCTGTGAGACAGCTGCACCTTGGTTGGGCTGGCCTGGACTCCAGGCTCTGGCTGCAGATTGGGGTTTGAGTCTGTACCACGTGTCTTTCATCCTCTTTAGACCAGCAGTTACTGGGGCTTGAGGTCTGTTCTATGCGTGTTTATTCTGCAGGCCAGGCTACTGAGACATGTTCTTTTCATGGCATTTGACCAGTGCCCAAGAGGGCCCTCCCAGCCGTGCAGGGACAGTCATGCTCTGCTCTGACATCCTACTGGTCAAAGCAAGTCACCCATCTAGGCCCAAAGTCAAAGGGTGGGCGATCACTGCCCATGTGAGGCTCTGGCCAGGGTGTGGATGAGTAATTCTACTATGAGGGCGTGGAGGCTTGGGATCTCTTAATTCTACTCCAGCCACCACTGAGACGCTGAAGGACTCACACACCACCCCCAGCATAGACTCAGCACGCACCCACATCATCCAGGTATGATGCAAAGTGCCTCAGGCACATCAGTTATAGTGGTGGTGGCTCTTCCCCACCCTGTCTTCTTCCCAGATGGGAAAACAAGGCCTCAGGAACTGAAGTCTCACCAGGCCACCCTTCCCCGGGTCCAAACCCTTAGCCACTGTGGTGCAGGCACTTCCTTTGGTGCCGATTAACTTATATCCAACTTGCCAATGGTCTCCAGAGGTACCTGCTTTGCACATGGCCTGGCTGAAGCCAGAGAGGGGAGTCCCATAGTGAGATCACCCATCCATCCAAGGAGCCAGAGACTGTCTACAGACTTCCGGTTCTTTCCACGCTGAGTGCTCATATCTGTTCCTTTTAGCCCTAAGTATGTTTTAGGCTAGGAGGGCTGGGAGCAGTAGCCTGCCAGTCAGGATATCCAGGTTTTGCCTCTGGCTAGGTGTGTGATGTGGCCGAGTCTCTGTTGTTTGACTTGGCCAGTGCAGAACAGACGGTGAATGACAGGAAAGCCCATTTCCCTCCGCCAGCCCTGCCCGAGCAGGGGACGCTATTTCTATACATCCTCCAGGACAGAGCTCTCCTGGGCCCTGACCCTGACCTTCCTCTGCCCAGGGCTCTGAGGCTGGGGCGAGCCTGGAACCCCAGAGCTGGAGGATTTCCTGGCTCAGCCCCACCAGGTGGCCAGAGGGCACATGGCAGGGCCCCCCACCCAGGCCCCCAGCCAGGGTTCTCTGTTTCCAGCTCACCAGGGCAGGCAGGGAGGCGGCATGGGTTTTTGAGGCATGATTGGCTCAGTGTCCTGCATTTGTCTGAGATCCGGCTGGGACTCAAGAGGCCTAGGCCTGAGTCCTGGTCCTGCAACTGAAACACATGGTCTGCTTTCCCTGAGCCTCAGTTTCTCCATTTGCCAAGTGGCCTAGCATCTCTCACAGCGGTCCTAACCTTGATATTCTAGAGACAGGCTGGAGAGGGCCCTCGTGAGCAGATGCTGCAGGCTTTTGCCTGTCTGAACAGGGAGCGTCATCTCAGACCCAGGTTCTGTGGATTGTTTAGAACATCCACCGGTATCGAAGCTTCTGGTTTCTAGATGTGAATGTGGTTCTGAGGATGGAGTCAAGTTGTGCTGAACGTCCTTCCTTCAGGCTCTTCTCCTGAGTGGTTGGAGCTGATCTTGCCAGAGGCAGTGGTGTGGACAAGAGCCTCCTGGCCTGTGCTCCCCTGTAGGAGTTTGCACCCTCAGAGCATCTTAGTGCTAATTAGAGAGCTGGGAGGAGCTGGTAATTATAAGGAGTGGGGTTGGGATATCTTGACTTCTGGAGTTGGAGGTGGGGGTTACATTTCATGCTAATCACAGGGGCCCAGGGAATCCAGCTGTGTGTGTGTGTGTGTGTATGTGGGTGTGTCTTGGGTTCTTTAAAACTGCTAATTGTCAGGATGAAAATATTTTTGCACATTCGCTCTCCAGGAGAACCATTATTACTGAACCCACTGGCAGTCTCGTTGAAGTCAAACGGCCACAGTCAACATGGAAATCCTAATTAATAGACGCTCATGCTGCTCTCGGGCACGGCAGCGGAAGTAATTATCGTGATTTAATTGACTTTTCTCCCCTCTGTTAGGCACTCTGCTTTTTCCATTTTCTTGAGCTAGGAAGGGCTATTAAAAAAAAAAAAAGCACCTCCTTTCTCTCTCTCTTTTTTTCCCCCTTTTATACAGACTGTCTCTCACACCACTGCTCTATTTGTCAAATCCTGTTACAGTAAATATTGTGACAGCACAAATCTCTGTGTTACAGAAAAGTCCAGCGCCTGAGCCAGTGGCTTACTTATAAGGAGCGTGTTGGTTTTGTAAAGGTGCCGGCAGACCCAGCTAAGGTGTCTGGCAAGCAGAAGGGGAGTGCTGGTTCCAGCAAGCTCCTTGGGAGTGGGGGGTGGACAGAGGACCACGTGCCCTAGAGCTACTCGAGGGAGGTAGCTGTCGAGATGTATCCAGAATTCCAGGCAACCTGAGGGACCGAAGTGGGCCACTTCCAAGCTCTGAAAGCCAGAAAACCCTCTGAAGGATTCTAAACTCCCGACAGACCCCTTCAGGACGGCTCTGTGCTCTCACGGCTTCGACCAGCAGTGGCTGCTAGTTTGGACTCTGATCCTGGTGAGCGGATCCTGCGTTCTCCTGGGTTTTGGTCTCATGACCAAGGGCCCTTGAAGCTTCCCCGGGCGAGCCTGCCTGAATGCCTTCCCCACCAGGCTGTGCCTTGCACTGCCAGTGGTCAAAGAGTGGGCTGCCCCGGGCCAGGCGTCCTTCCTGATCCTGTCGGCTGTGGAAGGTGAGGCGGGGTCCTGTGGTCTGCTGTCCACTCTTCAGAAGCTATGGGAAAGCCTTTTGCGGATAGATGGGACTGTGGGTCTTGCCAACATAGCCCTTGAGAGCTTGACTGCCTGGATTTGAATCCTGGCTTGACCACCTACTTGCTGTGCATCCTTGGGCAGTTTACTTAAACTTGGCTACATCTTGGTATCCTCATCTATAGAATGATAGCCTTTACTTCATAGGTTTGTTATAAAAGATATATGACCACTCTGTGTCACACTGGATAAACACTCAATAAGATGTTCACTTATCAGTAGGGGCAGGTGGACAGAGGAGGCAGTTCCTCCATCAGCAAGCGAGAAAACTCTAGAATCACAGACACTGAAGACTGCAGGGAGCCTGAGTGACTGTTAGGTTAGCTCTTTCATCATACCCAAGGGGAAACTGAAGCACAGAGAAGGGCTGTAACCTTTTAGTAATTTCATAATTAGTTAAATAATTTTAGCTGCTATAATATTGGGCTGTTTGGCGTGGAGCTAAAATTAAAACATCCCCTTAGATCTCATTTGGGGCTGCTTAAGAGTGCTTGACATTTATTAGAATATTACACATTATAAAATAAAATAGAAGGGAAGGTGAACCTGGGATTGTTATATTTCTTTTCTTTGTCTCCATTTGGAAATTCTGCTTTTAATCTTTTGAAGGAAGTACATCATCTTCGTTGATCTCCTTTTTCTGGTGATTCCTATGTGTTGGGTCAACGGGCAAGATGTCACCAATCAGCTATGTTATTTTAGACACTTAGCTTTTCTGAGCCTCAATTTTCTCATCTGAAAAATGGGGATATATTACCCTACCTGGAGTGGAGGCTTCTCAAGGGCAAGGATGGTTTCTTTTTTACCCCTTCTTCCTCTTCGTTCTAGAATGTGTATTGCCTAACACACATTTCTAGGAATTTCTAGAAATGCTGAATGATCTTTTGAACTGTAGTGAGGGTCAGAAGGAGTCAGCTTTGTAGACAAGTTGTATGGACAGCTGTGGTCCTGAAAGGGGAGGCCATTTGATGCAGGAATTAAGATTCCAAGAAGTCAAGATACTCCAGACCTTGACAGATATAGAGAGAGAATGTTTGCTGGTTCTGTTTCTTAGGAGAGCTGGAATGGAGGCTAGACTGAAGGGGGTTGAGAAGTGAGTGAAGATGTAGAAATGGTGACAAGAGGTATAGACAGCTCCAGGGAGAGGTATGGCTTCAAAAGGGAGGAAAGAATCATTGCTGTTCATGGGGGTGGAGATAAAGTAATGGGTTTATCAGAGAACGTTTTACACGCTGATGAGACAGGGCCAGGTATAGGAAGTGCTCTGTAAATGTTTCCTGAATTAAACAGACTTCCAGCTGAACCCTTGGGGTTGCCAGGGTCTCTCCCAGCATTCTCAACAATGGTTATTGATGAGATGGTCATAATAAATGAGAACCTAAGACTAGTGTATTGGTTAAGACAGTACTGAGTGCTATAAGAGGTAAAGCCTGAATTTCAGTAGTTCAACACAATGCAAAATTATTTCTTGCTCAGCAACAGTTCAGTGAAAGTGGAAGGTGGCTTTCCATACAGAATTGAGGGCCCCTATTTCCCTTCATCTTCAACATGTGGCTTCCAAGGTCACCATGGAAAGAGGACGGAAAGGTAGAGAGAGTCCGTCTGCTTCCTTAATACATGGACTAGGAGGGCTCACATCACTTCCCCTCCCATTGGTGGAAATGACTCACATGGCCCCAAAGGTGCAATGGAAGCTGGGAAATGTAGTTCCTGGTTAAGCAGGCTTTTTCCAGCCACAGTTCTTCACTCTGGAAGGAGAGCGTGAGTATTTAGAACAGTCGATCTCTCTGCAGTGGAATTGCAACCCTTTTCAGCTCTCTGAGGAGCACTTTCCAACAGCTTGCAGAGACACAATCTAACCAACCGAGAAAATGTTAGACTCCAGATGAAAACCAGGCCCTGCTCCTGAGGGTGAAAGAGAGATAAGTCATTGATCTGGGCCCCCTTTTGCCCACTTGCATAATATTAAGTCCTGCCAGTCCAAGTTAAGGGCATTAAAGGAGCTAAGGGTTGATGGGCTGTGTTGGAGCACTTGATCTTTCACCTACTAGCTGGATGGTACCGGATGGGTTTCTAAACGTTCTGAGTTGTTGTCACATCCTCCCTGAGTTGCCATGAGGATTATTAGCAAGACACTCCTGGCATATAGTCATGCTCAGTAAATGTGAGCTGCCGCTTCTGGTACCCAGGTCCTCTCTCCTTCATTATCTCAACAAAAGTGAACAGCCCTGACTCAGGTTTAAGGGCAAAATGAATAGAATTGATATTGCCTGGAGAACAGCATATTAAAAAGCAGAGACATTACTTTGCCAACAAAGGTCCATCTAGTCAAAGCTGTGGTTTTTCCAGTAGTCATGTATGGATGTGGGAGTTGGACTACAAAGAAAGCTGAGTGCCGAAGAATTGATGCTTTTGAACTGTGGTGTTGGAAAAGACTCAAGAGTCCCTTGAACAGCAAGGAGTCCAACCAGTCCATCCTAAAAGAAATCAGTCCTGAATATTCATTAGAAGTACTGATGCTGAAGCTGAAACTTCAATACTTTGGCTTTCTGATGCGAAGAACTGACTCATTTGAAAAGACCCTAATGCTGGGAAAGATTGAAGGTGGGAGGAGAAGGGGATGACAGAGGATGAGATGGTTGGATGGCATCACCAATTCAATGGACATGAGTTTGAGTAAGTTCCGGGAGTTGGTGATGAACAGGGAGGCCTGGCGTGCTGCAGTCCATGGTGTGGCAAAGAGTTGGACACAACTGAGTGACTGAACTGAACTGACTGGAGATCTTGTCTTCTGCATTTTCCATCCCTCTCTGTGACAATTAGAGAGGGTGTTTGGAGTCAGAGGTGCTATAGCTGGGCAAGATGGGGAGGGGGGACAGAGGTCAGCATCTGGGGGCTGGGTGTCTCCATCCCACTCGTGCTGGAAGACCAGGATCGAGGAGGCGTGTTCCTTGCCTGTCTCTGACAGACATGGGAGCTCTGCTCTGTGGCAGTGGCTGTAAATCAATTAGAAGATGAGGCTTGGTGCTGAGCCCCACCCACCACCCCCTGCCTCCTGTCTTCTGGGTCCTCCCCCAGTGGAAAACCTATCTCACCACCTCCAGTCCAGGGTTTGGAGTTAAGGCCTCTGAGTTTCTCTCAGCAGCCTGAGTTCTGAGAAATCCATAGACTCCTGGTGCTTTCACGTGCCTTCTTCCTCCATGAACTTTCCCCTCTACTGGAGGGGGAGGGCTTGGTGCACCCCATTCCATGCCCTTCCTGGTGGTCCTTATTTAGCATTTGAAGTCACCGGCCCTGGTTACTTATTTGGCCTGGAGCTTTGTGGCATAATCCCCACTTCAGATAATCAGTTGGCTTCCTGGGGGCCTCCGGACTGGACTACCAGCCATTTGGGGTTGGGGGCAGGGACAGGGCAAGCGGAGGCCTCCCAATTTCTGAGAAAACCAGCCTATGAGGGGGAGGATCCCTGGGAAAGGAAAGTCCCAGAAGGGGAACTGCCACTCTGCTCTGCCCTGCACCTCAGGCGCGCAGGACCACTCAGTGACCTCCATACAAAGCCGGGCCCTTGGCCTGGGGCTGTGGGAAGCCGGGCAGGGACAATGGGAGGAAGGAGAAAGCAGGGAGATAAAGCCCAGGGCCCTGGGGTCTGAGCCTGGGATTCCGGAGGCCGGCTCCTCTCACCCCAGGGAGAGGAGGCTGCAGTGTAAACACGACTGTGCTTCCTGCGGTTACGGGGCCAGTGCCTTCTTTATTTTGCAGTGATTGTTGAGATTATTGTTCCATTGCAGGAGAAGCCTGAGCAAGGACAGACTGCCTGTCTGATGCTTCTACAGGGCTACTGCCATCATTCATTCATCCATTCATGCCATAGACATTTATTTGGCACCAGCTGGTACCAAAGGCTTTGCTTGGTGCTAGGAATGTAGATTCAACATCCACCCATCCCTGTCCTTAGTAAGCCCTTCTCTGGTCCTGGAGACAGACACTGAACAGATCCTTGTGGTTCCGTGTGGCCAGCGAACAATCAGAACAAACCCAAGGTTTAAAAGTGCTGCTGAGAATGAAGCAATACACTGCCTTTGAGGGGTACGCACTGGTCAAGGCCCGGTGGGAGGTCAGGGGTGTTCTGATCTGAGCACCTTAGATGCCTGCTGAGTACCAAAAGTGCTCAGAGTTCGCTTTTTTAAATCTCTATCCAACTCCAAACCAAAGTACTCTTAGAATGCAACCAATTAGGAGGCTGAGGTTTATCCAGCATCTTCCATGTGTCAGAAACTACTGTGGGAGCTTATACAGATTATTACCCCAGTGATCTTCTAATCTTCAGGACACACTCTGAGATAGGGCTGACTTTTCTCCCCATTTCACAGATGAGAGGACTGAGGTCACTGGGCCCGTTCACATCATTGAGGAAGTGGGCGGCTGGGTGGTAACCCAGGTCTGTGGACTCCAGGGCCTTCACGCTTCTCCCTGGGTCTCGCTTTTGCAAACCTCTCCCCCTCTGGGTGCTCTCTGCAGGGTTCTCAGGTACCTGCAGAGGTGGAGCCCCACCTAGGACAAGGCTAGCCTTGTCTAACTTGATGCACCCAAGAGGAATCCCCTTCTGTGGGGGGTCTCCTGGTGGACCTGAGCCGGGAACAGGAGTCAGGGTCTGGCTGACTTAAGGATTCTGGCAGGTCTCTGAATCAGCCCTCGAGCCTGATAGAAATGCATCAGGGTAGATTGTCTGTGGCTTTCCATGTCACATGGGACCTGTATTCTTTTACAAGGCTATTTCATGGATTTTCAGCTTCCCCATTTATACATGGAGCCCCTGCTGGACTTGTTTTTCCTTTAATATGTTTTGAGGTGGATGATTTCTCAGCATGTCTTGCAGTACGTGCAGGGCGAGGTGGCCTTGGAAATCAGGTTCTGTGCCCTCACCCTGCTTCTCTCCTGGCTGTGGGGCCTTGGGCCTGGAGCTTCGACACTTCCTTCCTCTGTTTCCCATCATTGAAATGGAACAATGATAAAATCTCCCTTAATGGGCTGGAAGAAAGACGGCAGGAGATAGGGGATATAAAACACTCTTTACATTCCAGAGTTAGAGGGATACAGCTGAAAGCAGGGCTTTCCTGGAACGGAAAGCTAAACAAAAGTCTGTGTCCACCAGTACATGAAGTGCAGGCGTTTTGGGATTGTCTCCGTGTCTGCCGCCTGCAAATGTCAGCAACATTAGCACCTCAGCTTCTGTGAACAGGGCTTTACCTGCCTCACTGCTCCCTAGGTTTAGAGGTGAGGAAACAGATGCACAGAGTGGTTGAGTAACTTGCCCCAGGTCACACAGCTGGCAGGTGGTAGAGGCAGAACTAAAACCGGAAATCTGACTCTGAAGCCAGAGCCCCTCATCCGGTGGGTCTGCCTCTTAACATCCGGGTGGCCTGTGGCTGGACACACGCAGGTGCTTGTGTTCTGAGCTGGGCGTGAGTCAGCCTTGGCAGGGGTCGGGGCAGTGTCTCTCTGGGAGTCCAGGTGAAGGGCGTGGCTTTACTCTCTGCGTTGTGTCATTTCTCCTGTCTGCCTTTTTCAATGAGGCGGTTTGGGTCCACATGCCTCTCCCAGCATTCTGTGCCCCCGCTGCACTTAGAATCAAACCCCTGCTCCTGTGACAGTCTGGCCCTGCCCTACTCCCCAGGTCACTTCACCCACACCCTTCCCTTTGCCTGTCCCCAGCCATCCCTGTCCCCTCAGCCCCATTCCAGTTCCCAGAACGGGGCAAGCCCTTTTCTTGCCTCAGGGTCCCCACAGAGGCTGTTCCCTGTTCAGAACACTTGTCCAGCCTCTGCACGTGGCAGGCCCTTCTCTCTCTTCAGTGTTCAGCCTGCCCAGGGAGCCCTCCTTCCTCTTCTTTTGCATTCCACTCTATTTATTGCCGTGGTGGCACATGTCTCATACTAGATTTACAGATGATTTGGATTTAATAATAGTGACTTGATTTAACAGTAGTCTGGAAGTACCACGGAGGCAGTGACATGTCCATTTGTTGTTCAGACGCATCCCAGGGTCATGCCCGGCGCTTGGCATAAAGGTGTTGCTTGGTATTTATTTGCTGATTGGAGGATGAAGGACTGGGCCGGCTTAGCCAGACAGGAATGGGATGGGGAAATATTTATGGAGCATCAGTTAGGTACCAGCCATAGTCTGACCACCTTCATTCCTCTTCTTTGATTTTAGGAGGAAAGATCATTTGCACTTTATAAGTGAGGAAACCGAGGCAAAGGGTACTTAGATCAGGGATCACTCGAATTCCTACATGGACCGAGCAGCTCATGCAAATAAGTGAGTAGGTTGAGTGACAGATGAACAAATAAACCAGGAACCTAGGCTCAATGCTAATGGGCATTTACACCACGACTTGATTGTGTGGGAGTGGTAAACACTGCGGTGAGCCTCAACACACACTCCCTCCGAGGAGAGAAGCTGCATTTTAGTTCCAATATTTTTAAATCTTCTGCAATTAAAAAAAAAGAAGTCCAAAACTTGGATTTTTAAAGAGATATTTTCCAACTGTTAAATATTGCTGACTCATTCATAGTTTTGTTTTTATTTTTAAATGCCCATGTGCTACCACTGTGCTAGGCCAATGGAGCTCTGGCTTCCCAGACACTGGCTTTCCACTCTGGTTTAGAGCACAGGAAACAGAAAAGCAAAGCTCCTCAGGAAATCTCAGCCTGTCCTGCCCTGTAAGACCCGTTGAAAGGCTCTCTCCTGCCTCAGGACTCCATGGCACGCTACTGCTGATGAGTGGTGTTACATTTTCTGGTTCATCGCTGTCAAAGTCTTTCACCAAGGCCTTTGCCTTTACCAGCCCCAGGGACCCCAGAACTTGGCTTTGGGACAAGCCAACCCACAAATCCAGACCTGACCATCACTGTGCTTATTCACATAGCTCATACCCCACTCCCTGGTCCTGCTGGAGAAGCCCAGGTAATCAGAGTGTCTGGGTCATTCATTTATTCACTCATTCATTCATTCAGTCAGTCACAACTGTATTTTTTTTTAATTTAATTAGAGTTGCTTTACAGTGTCGTGTTAGTTTCAGGTGTACAGCTTCAGATTCGCTTTCAGGATACATTATTATAAGACATTGAATGCAGTTCCTGTGCTCCACAGTAAATCCTTGTTGTTTACCCATTTTATGTATGTCTGTGTGTTCGTCGCTCAGTTGTGTCCGACTCTTTGTGACCCCGTGGACTGTAGCATGCCAGGCTCCTCTGTCCATGGGATTCTCCAGGCAAGAATACTGGAGTGGGTTGCCATGCCCTTCTCCAGGGGATCTTCCTGACCCAGAGATTGAACCCAGGTCTCCAGCATTCCAGGCAGATTCTTTACCATTTGAGCTACTTGGGAAGTCCCATTTTATATATAGTACTCTGTATGTGTAAATCCCATCCTCCTAATTTATCCCTGTCCCCACTTTCCTCTGTAGTAACCGTAAATTTCTTTCTATGTCTGTGAGTCTGTTTCTGTTTTGTAAATAAGTTGATATGTATTTTTTGTTTAGATTCCACATGTAAGTTGTATCATACATTTGTCTTTCTCTGTCTGACTTAGTGTGATCATCTCTAGGTCCATCCATGTTGCTGCAAATGGCAACGGTTTACCCTTTTTGTGGCTGAGTAGTATTCCATTGTAGACATATACCAGGTCTTCTTTATTTACTCATCTGTTGATGGACACTGAGGCTGCTTCCTCATCTTGGCTGCTTCCTCATCTTGGCAGCTACACCAGTGGATGTTGATGTCCACTCTGTGCTGGGCAATATTCTCCATGCTGGGAAACCAGTGAACAACGTCTCCATCCCCCAGAACTTTCCTTCAGCGAGTAACTGGTGGAGTGGGGAGCTGCCTGAGACAGAGTGGCCAGGCAGGCCTCTTGGAGGAGGTGACATCTGAGCAGAGACCTAAATGAGATAAGGGAGTGAACCAAGCAAAGATCCAGGATAAGAGATTCTTAGCAGAGGGAGCGCCAGTACCCAGACTACCTGAGTGGAGCTTCTTGGGGACTTTACTTTCCAGCAGTGCCCCTTTGACATCTACTAAGTGAGGCTGTTCACTAACACCTCTCTGCACTCCCACCCTATGCCTTTGCCCACATAGTGCTGTCCATCAGGAATGCCCTTCCTCCCTTCTCTGCCTGCCCAAAGCTCCCACATTTGGAAGACACCTCCTCCAGGAAGCCTGCCTATGCTACTCCAACAGAAGCACTCTCTCTCAGCTTGGAGCTCCACAGCATGGTCTGCCCCTTACTGTTCACTTCTGTGCCCAGCTGTTCATGACTTAGGGCACAGGGCAGGACATGTGGACCTGGGCTTAAATCCTAGCTTTCCTTCCTGTTGGCTTAGTGACCTTGGGCAAGTAGCCAAACCTCTCTTATCCCATTCTTTCATCTATAAAGTGGACTAGTAAGATTACCTTGGGGCTTCCCTGGTGGGTCAGTTGGTGAAGAATCTGCAATGCAAGAAACCACCTGCAATGCAGGAGACCCAGATTCGATCCCTGGGTTGGGAAGATCCTCTGGAGAAGGAAAGGGTGACCCACTCCAGTATTCTTGCCTGGAAAATCCCATGGACAGAGGAGCCTTGCAGGCTACAATCCATAGGATCACAAAGAGTTGAATGTGACTGAACAACTAAACCACCCCATCACCGCCTTTGTGAACTGGGCCAAATCATTAATCATTAACCAAGGTTACCTTGATGGGATCATTTAATGATTAGAGGCAAAGTGAAACCCCCACCTTCATCCTGGCATGCCACAAATGGTAGCTGTATGATAATTACTCCTCCTTTGCCTTTTACCTGTGCTGACTCCAAGGGTGTTACCGTTCACCTCTTCCAGGAAGCCCTCCCTGGCCTCCCAAGCTGAGTCTTTCTTTCCTCTTACACCCCCAGCACTTCGTTAATGACTGATTTTCCCCCTTAGAACAGTTGTTAAATGATTTTATCTTTTATGCTAGATTCATCTTATGAGGACGAATGACATAACCTTACATCGTGGAGCTCTTCTGTGGTGGCTAAATTTGCTGTGGATCCTGGTAAACCCAGTAGGGTGGCCAGCAGGGAAGAGGAACTGGGAGCATCAGAGAAGGTGCTGTGTACAGACAGCAGTCCTGAGCTACACCTTACCTCTGCCTTGATTTTTCCTTTTTAAAAGTCACCTGGGTCTCTGGGATCTGGGGACTTACAGGAGAATAAAGACACCCCCTTTCCTGATCATCTGTAATTGAATGCTCACTCCCATCTAAAGAGGAAGCTGACTTGCCCATCACCTGCCCAGATGGAACCTGCTGGGCAGGTAAATAACACACAGAAAAGGAATTTATGACGGCAGCTGGGAGATCATTAATAACTGCTGCCTCCCTCTGCCGGGCCTCATGCAGTCCAGGGTTTAAACCATGCCTTTGTTCCCAAGGTTTAAACCCAGACGGGTCTCGGAGACTAGGAGCAAAGAGGGACCTGTCTACGATTTTTTTTCTTTCTTTCAAGAGGACCCCATGGGGAGATGAGGGGACCAAGGCACTGAAGAGCAAGTCATTAGCCCCTTCCTAGCCTTGTACCTTAGCTCCTCTGACACAAGGACCTGCCAGCTCCCACGGCCCCTTAGAGCCCCCCTTCTCTGCTGAGAAAGTAAACCCGTGCCTGAGCTGGGCCTTGCATTGGCTGGGAGAGAGACAGTCCAGAGGGTTCCTTCTCAGAAGCCGGAGAAGCAGCCCCGGAGAAAGCCTGACAGATGGGCTTCAGATCACACTGCGTGCCTGAGCTGGCGGATGATGAATCTGGTTTATTTGTATTTGTTTTTTACTTCGATGAAACCCAAGACCCCACAAGGACTTTTCACCCATCGTCCTTTACTAGGTGCCTCTCCCCGAGCCTCTTCCTCCATGTTCTCATATCTCCAGGGAGTTGGGGAAGTCATCTCACAGAGAGGAGGGGAGGCAGGAACGCTTGGTCTCAGACCGATGGTGGTTCAAATCCCACTCGGCTACCCACTTACTTTGTAACTTGGTTGCTGTTCAGTCACTCAGTCATGGCCGACTCTTTTCAACCCCAAGGACTGCAGCATGCCAGAGTTCCCTGTCCTTCACTATCTCCTGGAGCTTGTTTAAACTTATGTCCATTGAGTTGGTGATGCCATACAACCATCTCATCCTCTGTCACCCTCTTCTTGGGCATATTGTTAAACATCTCTGGCTCCAGCTTCCTCATCTGAAAAGTGGGAATCATCACACCGTTCACCTCAAAGGGTTGATGTTAAATGAGATGACATATGTATCCTTGTCTGGATGTCCCAGAAGTAGACTCCAAGACAAGCATTTGTGAATAAGGGATTTATTCAGGAAGAAACCAGTAAGAAGTTGTGGGAGCAGAATGGGGAAGGAAAAGAAGCCGAGAAAGGGAGCAAAGTCAGGCTGAGTCCTGCAGAGTCTGCTCCCCTGGCCCCGCCGGGAACTCTGGGGTGTAGATTGCATCTCTGAGTTTGTCTCAACCTGAGACAAGAGAGCTGGGCTCGCATCTGCCCATGCCCTCAGACACTGGCTGAAGGCCACCCGAGCATATGGGGGAGGATATAAGCTCCCAGACACTTCTGGTTCCCTACACACGGGGACAAAGGGCTCTGGCAGCCCAAGGGTAGTCTTCTCATGAGGGTGGCAGGTGCAGGCCTTGGGAGGAATAGACACACAAAAAAGGGACCTTGGAGGCGCCCCAACAACGCTGCCACCATATGTGAAGCTCTTAGCTAGCGCTTAGGATGCAGACTGTGGTACCAGGGATCAGAGTCACTGGACAAGTAATGAAGGTAAGGGTAAATCTGTCTGCCAATGCAGGAGACACGAGTTCAATCCCTGAGTCAGGAAGATCCCCTGGAGAATGAAATGGCAACCCACTCCAGTATTCTTGCCTGGGAAATCTGATGGACACAGGAGCCTGGTGGGCTATAGTCCTTGGGGCCGTAAAAGAGATGCATACGACTTAGCAACTGAACAACAACCCAACAACCAAAATGGTCCCAGAGAGGCCTGTACCTTGACCTGTAGATGCACAACACACTCAGGCAGGGAGTCAGTAAATCCTTTGTCAGACATCACAGTCCTTTGGAGTTCTAAGCTGATCTTACTCTTATTTCCTGAGAGCTCTTCTGTGCCTTCCATGGGGTCTGGACGGCTCTCAGGGGTCCGATTTTGCTGGGAAAGCCATCTACAACCCAACTCTGATCACAATGCGTCCCGTTTCACTGGGTGGGTGGTGGCACCAAGATGTGTCCGCTCCACTGTTGGTGAGCCTCCGAGTGGAGTGGTAGGCAGAGTAATGAGCCCCCAAAGATGCCCACGTCCTAATGCCTGGAACCTCTGAATTTATTTTCTTATGTGGCTAAAGGGACTTTGTAGACAAGCAAAGGGTCTTGAGATGGGAGATTATCCTGGATGATCTGGGTGGGGTCAGTCTAATCACATGGATCCTTAAAAGAGGCAAAGGGGAGTTTGACTACAGAGGGGAGTGTCGGGAGGATACATCCTGAGAAAGACGAGGCTGGCCTTGGCTGACGCTGAAGACCATAAGGACCACGAGGCAAGGAACACAGGCAGCATCTGGAACCTGGAAACAGCTTCTCCCTAGTGTTTCCAGAAGGAACACAGCCCTGCTAACACCTTGACTTTTGCTGAGTCCCCTTTCAAAGGACTTCTGACTTGCCAAACTGTGAGATGATAACTGTGTTTTGCTTTAAGCTCCTACATTTGTGGTAATTCATTAGAGCAGCCAGAGGAAACCATATGAGGTGGGGTGGTTATCAGCTTGGCCAGGGCTGTCATACCCAGTGACTGAAGCAAACACCAATCGTGGCGTTGCCCTGAAGGTCTTTTGTACACGTGACTAGACCATCTGTAATCTGTTGACTTTAGGTGTGTAGAAGGGCCTTATCCAATCAATTAAAAGGCCTTAAGAGTAAAAACTGAGGTTTCCCAGGAAAGAGGGAATTCTGCCTAGAGGATGCATCAACTCCCATCTGAGCTTCCAATCCATGTTTTAGATTTGGGACTTGCCAGCCTGACAATGGCATGAAGCAGTTCCTTAAGAGAAATCTCTCAATAGATACACACACAGATTTATTACATGTATGTAATATTGTGCATATATGATACATATGATATCGTCTATATGAGATACATAGATATATACATGTATATATATAAAACTGCTCTTGGTTCTGTGTCTCTGGAGAACTGGCAGGTATAGGTGGCTTCCTGAGTTTTTAGCTATTGTGGACTATGCTGCTGTGAACGTTGTGGTGGCCACACAAATGTGTTTCTGCTCATTTTACCTCCAAGGGGAGCAGCCCTGTGGTTCAGAATATTAGTATCCTGGACTCGGGTCGCTCAGCTCCCACCCTGCCCTTCCTCCACGAAGGCTGCCTCCCTGGCCTCCTGCAAGGGGAAACCTCTTCCCAGACACCCTCTGGGACAAGGCCAAATACATGAGGTTCTCCCTCGGGCTCTTCATCCCCTTTTCCTGGGGCCTCTGGTCTGTTTTTCTCCCTCCCACGGGCTCCCGGGGTGTCCTGGCCTCTCTGCCTCCCCTGCACATCCTCCCTCAAGTTCAGATCCTGCCGCCTCTCTCCCTGTCTCATCCAGCCTGCCTCCTCTCTATGTCTCCCTCTCGCCATCCCCTGGAGTCTGTCTGCCCCAGGGTCCCTTTCTGCCTGCTCTTCCTCCCACCACCTGCCTTCTCTCTGCTTCACAAATCTTCTCTAACGGCTTACTGAAGCCAAGACTGGCTCCATCAGAAGTGAGCATGTGGTGGGGGGAAGGGTGACAGAGTGATGCCCCCAGATGATCAAGGGCCATTTAGGAGTGGGGGTGGGGCTTTGGCCAATGGGGAGGAGCCAGGGGGCAGGCTGGGCCAGTGACTGTCTAAGGAGGCCGAGGTAAATGTGATGTGTTGAGTCCCCATGGATCCCCACTCAGGAAGGTCTTCTTGGGACACAGAGCTGGGTCCTGCCCACCCTAGGCACATTCCCTGTTCTGTGTGCACATTCCTAGGTGCCACATTCAGGGTGACTGTGCTTGGTCCCTTGCAGAGTGGAACCCATGGCCAGCACCTCCCCGAGTGCAGGGCCACCTCGGGAATGAGCAGTGTCCCAGGTCACCCTGTACCTTGCTCTACAAGAAACGAAGGTGCCGGCTTGGCCAAGTCCTCCACGGGGAGAAAACTTCACCACGACAGCCAGGGAAGCTTGAGCAAGGTTACCTGAGGCTCAGTTTATCATTGTTGTTCTTCAGTCACTCACTCGTGTCTGACTCTCTGTGACCCCATGGACTGCAGCAAGTCAGACTTCCCTGTCCTTCACTATCTCCCGGAGCTTGCTCAAACTCATGTCCATTGAGTTGGTGATGCCATCCCACCATCTCATCCTCTGTTGCCCCCTTCTTCTCCTGCCCTTAATCGTTCCCAGCATCAGGGTCTTTTTCAGTGAGTCGGCTCTTGGCATCAGGTGGCCAAAGTATTGGAGCTTCAGCTACATCAGTCCTTCCAATGAATATTTAGGATTAATTTCCTTTAGGATTGACTGGTTCAGTTTACCTATCTATTAAATAGGGCTGAAGGTGAAGCAGAGCACACTGCTAAGCGCACAAGGAGACTGCTTGAGAGGGTGTCCCGCAGTGCCAGGCATGCTGTGAAGGCCCATAAAGCCTAGCCAGCCTTGTTACCTGGGGGTGGAGTGAGTATCCTTGCCTGTTTCACCTGCACAGGCCTCTCTCTCTCTTTAGCAGGGAGTTGATATAATCAGAGCTAGAAGCCACAGGACATCAAAAGCAACATTTGCACAGTGCTTTGGAAGGAATAAAGCCCTTTTCATAGGTGATCGAGCTTAATGTTCTTAACTGCTTGGGCGGGGGGTAGGGGGGGTGGGGAGGGAATTATTCTCATTTTGCAGAGAAGACTCAAGTTCAAAGACATGTATTGTGCGCCTGAGGGCACTCAGCTCTGAGCTGGGATGCAGCAGGATTCCAAACCAGGGCAGTGTGACTCCAGAAGGCTCTCCTTCCCCTTAGTGGCTGCCTCTGGGAGGGGCAGGCGCAGACCCTGATGGGCAAAGCAAACCTCAGTTTCAACATCAGTGCAGCTGCATGCTGTTGCCGGGGTGCAAAGCGTCCCTCCTTAATTATCCTGCTTGATCATGACACAGCTTGCAGCGCAGGCAGGAGACCTTACTCCCACTTTACAAACAAGAAAAGCACAGCCTGGAGAGATGGAATCACCTGCCCACAGATGGCACAGAGCCATCTGTGTCCAGGCTCAGGGCTTCAGGTATGTGACTGTGGGCACATCTATTCACTGCACTGAGCCTCAGTTACCCAATTAATCCTGTCTACAAGGGCTCTAGTGAGAATTAAATGACACAAGGATGCAGAGAGCCTGGCATCGTCACAGTACCTGCTGGGTCCTCTATACCTGAACATTTTCTTTCTTTGGGAAATTCTGACATGAGCTTCTGAAGGCAGCAGGAGCTCTGGAGTGCTGCCTGAGAGGATGAAAAAAAAATGCAGAGATATACTGAGTGTCTACTGTGTATATGTCAGAGGGTTTAATGGTGACAGACACCGTGGCTGACCACATGGAACTTACACTGCAGTGCAGAAGACAGAAAATAAGAAAACCACGAGTTCCTCCAATGATTCCATGTTTTAATCAGTGGAATGAAGGTAGAAAAAGCAAACACAGGGAGGGACTGCTTCTCTGGTCAGGGAAGGTCTTTGAGGAGCAGAGCTGAGTCAGGGTCCTGAAACAGGCAAGGGTTGGCCATGCAGAGCTAGGGAGAGGACGGTTCCGAGTTAAGAGGGCAGGATGTGCAAAGGCCCTGGGGCAGGAATGGATTTGAGTGTTGTAGGCTGGAGGGAAGAGCATTATGGCTGGGATCTAGTGACAGATGAGAGAGAGGTTCAAGCCAAGGCTGGGGAGGTTGGCAGGGATCTAACTATGAGGATCTGGTCATGGATTTGGATTTTAAGTTGAGTAAGAAGCGGTAGCTAAGGTTTTAAGCAAGGAGGGACATGGTATAATTTTGACTTTAAGAAGTAAGCAGTTTATAAGCTCATAAACATTTCTCCCTGGAGAAGGAAATGGCAACCTCCTCCAGTATTCTTGCCTGGAAAATCCCATGGACAGAGGAGCCTGGTGGGCTATAGTTCATGGGGTTGCAAAGAGTCGGACACAATGAGCGACTAAGCACAAACAGTTTTAGCTGAAAAGATCTCTAAATAGGATCTAGTCCATCCGTTTATAGTACAGTAGGGAAACGAGGCCCCGGAGGCGAGAAGTTGGTGAGCAACGTCATACAGCATATGGAGGCAGAAGCAACCCTGGAACCCAAGGCCCCAGACTCCAGCTTCAGTTCTCTTTCCCTTGAAAAGCCAGCCGAAGCCCCAGCCCAGAAACCACCTCTGTCTCCTTCAAGGATGAGCCCAGCACGGTCCTGGCCCGATAGCCTGTGGATCACGCTAGCATTAATGCTTTCCCAGGTCAAACCAGTGGCTGTCCGTTTCCGATGATTTTTGTTCTATGGCCACCGTCTCTAGATCCCTCGACACTGAAGAAACACACATGGGCCAAGTTTGAGTTTTAAACCACACCCTCGCTGTAGTAATTGCAATTCTGCCTGAATGTACTTGACCCCATGCAAAGAGACATCTGCTAGCAATTCTGGGAATGCAGTTAGCATTTTTGCTCTGTGATGCTCAAGCATTTCCCGTGCATAACCATGTTTCTCCCTCTTGGAGGGGAGTCCTGGCAGCAAGACCCTCTCTTGTGCAGATGGGGTGATGAGGCCAGGAGTGGCCGACTGACTTACACAGAGTCAGGGAGGGAGAGCAAGCAAGAGAAGGGGCCTCTGCTGGCAAGTGAAACGGAAGAGAAAGAATAAAATGAACATACCACCTTCAGATTCTAGCATCAGACGCTAAGAATCATTCACCAGGCTCTGAGAATCATAAAATGATAGCGCTGACATGCCTTAGAGATGGCTGGGTCCAGGGGATCCTCTAGTTATTTATTTATTTGGCTGCACTAGGTCTTCACTGTGGCATGTGGGATCTTCTGGCTTTGCTGAAGTATGCAGGGTCTTTAGTTACCGCATGTGAGATCTAGTTCCCTGACCAGGGATCGAACCCCGCATTGGGCTCCCTGCATTGGGAGTGTGGAGTCTAAGCCACTGGATCACCAGGGAAATTCAATCTTCTGGAAATTAAAAAAAAATATTTTTAGGAATAACACATATACAGTAAAATATATACATCTCCAGTATACAGCTCAGTGATTCTTTTATGGACCGAGTAACCACCATGCAGAGCAAACTGGAGGTGAAGCCTGGCCATGCAGAACTGGGGAAGTGAGGGTTCCGGTTTGAGATGGCAAGATGGGCAATGGTCCGGGGGCAGGAACGGGTCTGAGTGTGGATGAATGGAGTGAGGAGTATAATATGGCCTCGTGACAGATGAGGGAGAGGCTCAAGCCAAGGCCAGGGAGGTTGGCAGGCACCCATCCCATCAGCCCAGAGGTGCTCCTGTGTCCCATCCCAGATGACACTCTCCTTTCCTCACCCCCTCTTACCCCCAGGTACCTACTGTTCTGGCTTCAGTCACAATCAAGCTGTTGTTCTTGTTCTTGAACTTCATATAAATGGAATCATTCAGCATGAGTTCCCCAGGCCTGGCTTCTTTTGCTCAACACAATGATGTTATGATCCTTCCATGTTGTTGCACATGATAGTAGTTCTTTTTTTTTAACTGCTGTGTAATATTCCATCACACACACACACACACACACACACACGCGCACACGCTTCCTTGGGCTCATCAGAGAATCCACCTGCAGTGTGGGAGATGCAGGTTTGGTCCCTGGGTTGGGAAGATCCCCTGGAGAAAGAAACGGCAACCCGCTCCAGTATTTTTACCTGGGAAATCCCATGGACAGAGGAGCCTGGCGGGCTACAGTCCATAGGGTCGCAAAGAGTCAGCACAACTTAGCGACTAAACCACCACCACCATACATATGAAATGACTTAGCCAGCACACACACACACACACACACACACACACACACATATATATGGAGAAGGCAATGGCACCCCATTCCAGTACTCTTGCCTGGAGAATCCCAGGGATGGTGGAGGCTGGTGGGCTGCCGTCTGTGGGGTCGCACAGAGTCGAACACGATTGAAGCGACTTAGCAGCAGCAGCAGCATACATATATGTATTACTACTGATTCATCCATTTTTCTGTGTGGGCATCAAGTTGTGTCCCATTTGGGGTGCTTATAAATTGAGCTGCAACAAGTATTTTGTGGTCCACGTCATTTTGTGGGCACATGCAGGCTTTTCTCTTGGATGTGTAACTGGGAATGGAAATGCTGAGTTGCCATGGGTTTGACTTTAAGAGACAGTACCAAAGAGGATGGTTGTGTCATGTGAAGGTCCTTCTACCCGTGTATAACGTTCTAGTCTCTCCATCTCCTCACCCATGCTTGATGTCATCCCTCTGTTCAATTTTAGTCAACTGGTGGGTCAGTATCTCATGGGTCAGTATCTCAGTACCACAATGAGATACCGTGGTTTTTATTTGCATTTCCCTGGCAAGTAATGATGCTGAGCACCTTTTCATACACTTATCAGCTATGTGGCTCTCTTTGGAGAGTATCTTTTCAAGTCTTTCACCCAATTTCAACTGGGTTATTTTCTTATTGATTTGTAGATATTCTTTACATATTCTGGATATGTACAAGTCCTCCATCATACATATGTATAATAAATACAGCTTTCAGTCTGCGCCTTTTTTTTTTTTTTTACTATCTAAATAGTGTCTGGGGATAGTTTGAGAAGGAAGAGAATAAGTACTATGGAGAGTTTCCACTGTGCCAATCCAGATGCTCTGCATGTCTGTCTCACCTTTGCTGATGCTCATCACCACTTAGGGAGGTGAATATCATCACCCCATCTCTCCAGGCCCCCACACCACCTGACAATAAGGGATTTAAGGAACTAGCCCGCCATCTCAGAGTTGGCAAGTGTCTGGGCTGAACTTCTCTGGTCCCAAGCTGCCTTTTTTTGTTTTGAGTGTCAGTTGGAGAGGTAGTGGTCCCCTCCACCTTCCACCACCCACCTCCATGCTTAGCCTGTCTTGCCATCAACAGCCAAGTGGAGAGAAAGATCAAGGAGGTGCATATCTCTTTGCCTTTCCTGGAGTGAGGGCTTTCTAATTTGGCCGCCTTGTTTTATTTGAAGTGAATTTCTTGGCATCTTTAACTAATTCACATTCCATTGCAGATTCAAAAGAGCTTCCAAAAGCATCTTGAAAAGGTTGGCACAGCCTGGTGTTTGGGATTATTCTTAATGCCAATACCTTAAATGTATATAATTCATTTAGTTTAGAAAGTGCTTCCATGATGAATGTCTTATTGCATATTCATTAGTTAAGCCAGTGAAATAAGGGGGGCAACAGTCATTAGCGAGCTCACGTTCAGAGGCCAGAACTGATTTGTCCTGATCTGCAGAAGCTGGGGCTGGAGATATCTCGGGAAACAAACATCAGGACTCAGTCGGGGCCTGGCTGGTCCCAGGAGCCCCAGACATTCAGCAGAAACAGCCGACTCCGGGTGTGTGCGTGCTGGGCCAATGTGGCCAAGAGGAAATGGAGTTGCATTTATTATAAACTGTGAACCAAGACAGGCTTCCTGCCCAGCGGGAGGACAGGTAGGGAAGTGCCTGCTTGTCTGCGAGTTTTCTGTCTCTCCCCTTGCATTCCACAATTGTTTGAGGAGTTCCGCTGGGAGCAGGACCAGTGCCAGGGAAGCAGAGATGAGCCAGCAGGTTCAAGTCCTTTTGCAGTGAACCTGGCCCTGTTAACAAGCACCATTGATTGAGCGCTCTCTGCCTGCCAAGCCCAGAGTAGAGAACTCCGTGGGCATTCATGTCCTTTAACCCTCACCAGGACCTGTGAGTGTGATGATCCCCTCAGGCTGTTGGGGAGCCAGGGAGAGGCCTGTGTATTGCAAACCCTGCAGGAGGCAGGAGGCAAGGCTAACCCAGACAGGGCACAGGGCCAGGGCCTCCAATTAGAGAAATCAGGAAGGCTTCATGGAGGCAGTGACTTTTAACTAAGGCCCTTGAAGAATAGGTGGGATTTTGAGGGCAGAAATGGGAAAAGGGGGGTATGCTGGCTGAGGCAACAACAGAGGCAAAGGCCAGAGATGGGAGAGCAAGGTCAGTCAGCTGAGGATGGTGGCCAAGGGCATGCCCTGCAGTCAGCAAGACCCAAGAGGGAGCCTTGGCTCCCCATGCACCTGCTCTTTGATCCTCAGTGAATTGTATCACCTTTCCCCTCATCAGTCTCCCTCAGCTTTTAAAAGAAATTTGAGGTGAGGGAATTCTCTGGCAGTCCTGTGATTAGGACTCAGCGCTTTCACTGCGGGTGCCCGGGTTTAATCTCTGGTTGAGGAATTAAGATCTTGCAAGCCACACAGCATGGCCAAAAATAATAATAATAATTACAACTTCATTTCATTAAAGAAATTCGAGGTGAAATTCACATGACATAAAATTAACCATTTTAAAGTAACAGTCCAGTGGCATTTAGTCCACAGTGTTATGCAATCACTGCTTTTATCTAGTTCCAGAACCTTTCCTTCACCCAAAAGAAAACCCCAGACACATCAAGGGTACCTCCCTGCAGCCTCTGGCAACCACTAATTTGCTTTCTGTGTATATGAGAGAATAATATTCCATTGAATGGATCTATTATATTCCTATGTTTATACATGTAAATATTGATGAACATTTGGGGTGTTTTCCACCTTTTGACTACTGTGAATAGTGCCAGTGTCAGCATTTGGGTACAAGCGTCTGTTTAGTCCTGTCTTCAGTTGTCTGGGGCACAGACCCAGGAGTGGAATTGCTGGGTCATAAGGTGGCACAAGGGTAAAGAATCCTTGCCAATGCAAGAGATGCAGGTTTGATCCCTGGGTTGGGAAGATCCCCTGGAGGAGGGAATGGCTACCCACTCCAGTATTCTTGCCTGGAGAATTCCATGGACAGAGGAGCCTGGCAGGCCCAAGTCCATGGGGTCTTAAAGAGTCGGACACAACTGAGCAACTGAGCTTGCATGCACACACATGGTAATTTTATGTTGAACTCCTTGGGGATACCGCATCATTTTGAACCTCAGTTTCTGCATCTGTAGAATGGGGATGATAATGATAGTTTTCCCATACAAGGTCGATGGAACAGGGTTTTTGAGGATTAAATGAAGTCCAGCGCCCAGGGTAGCCAGGGCTCAGGGTTCATTGGGAGAGCTCCTGTCGCAGAGGGCTGAAGGGTGTGGGCGGGAAGGATGAGGGGCTGGGCTCAGCTGCGTCCCTGGGCGGTGGGCTGACTGAGGCATTTTGCCCTTTCCTCTCCAAGATGGGGTAGAGTGAGCAGGTGGCTGGTGCTCTGGGAACCAGAGCCTGGTCCTGCTCTTGGATCCAAGGAGGCTAGCCTGCCCTGGCCTCACTGCACTGCCCTCACTCAGGGGCCTAACTGTCAGATTTGTGCCTGGGGCATGGAGGCAGGGGAGCCGCCACTGCCTGCAGAGGTAATTTTCCCCCATTTGCCTCCTGCCCCCTCCCCCCTCCACTCCTTTCAGAGACTGACATGGAGCTGTTCAGGCTTGGCAAGCAGCAGGGGCTCAGAAACCGAATTAACAGGTAAAAATTCCCATTCTCTGCTTGTTACCCGCCTGGCTGAGCTGCAAGATCTGTGACATAACAAGAATTGAGGGAGGGGTGG
This sequence comes from Okapia johnstoni, assembly GCA_024291935.2. Classification (NCBI taxonomy): domain Eukaryota; kingdom Metazoa; phylum Chordata; class Mammalia; order Artiodactyla; family Giraffidae; genus Okapia; species Okapia johnstoni. Next base: position 5,895,193 of record CM044325.1, on the reverse strand, counting down.
GGAGGAGCCTGATGGGTGGGAATCATTTGCGAGGGAGAGAGCCCCAGGCTTGTGATGTGGGAAGGGGCCAGGACGGCACCAGGGAAGCAGTCACTGGTGAGCCACACTCCCTCTCCGCTGGCGAGTTGCCTCCCACTGGCTGCCATGCTTGAGCCGCCTGTCCCAGGAGGTGGCAGAGAGGAATAGTGAGCTATTTATGCATCCCTGGGGCCCCTAACCACTGGAAATCCCTGCCCTCCATCTCAGATGTATTCAGGTCCCCTCTGTGAGTGGGAGGCAAGCCCTGGAGTCCAGCAATCAGGCAGAACTGTGGTCAAATCCAAGTGCAGCCATGTAGGAGTTGCCAGTGACCCTGGGCAAATGATAACCTCTCTGAGCTTTGGCTCCATCTATCAAGTAGGAGCTAACGAAACTTCTTGGCTGGGTTGTTGTTGGTGTTCAGTGATGTCAGAAGGGAACGGGGGTCGCCGGGCATGTCCGAAGCTCTTGATGCTCAGTCTGGTGGGGGAGCGGTGGTAGTGGTTGAAGGGACTGTGTCATGATCAGTCTGTGTCTCAGGTTTGACTCCGGCTGGGTGCGGACTCCCAAGACGGCAGGAGCCGTGTCTGTCTCCTTTGTGACTTAGGTTGGGTTGTTTAAAAGCAGAACCTGAACAGGGACAGTTGTGCAACTGAATTATTGAGGGAGGATACTCAGGGGCTGGAGGAGGAAATGGCAACCCACTCCTGTATTCTTGCCTGGAAAATCCCATGGACAGAGGAGCCTGGCAGGCTACAGTCCATGGGATCGCAGAGTCAGACACGACTGAGCATCTGAGCACAATAGCCTATAGGGTCCACGGGAGGACACATCAGATGCAACGTGGTCAGCGGCTCCATCGTAGCCCCCAAGTACCTGTTGGGTGGGTGGCATCAGGCTTCCTGCTCTCACCATCTGCGTGGCGGCCATCCCAGGACCCTTCTCTCCTGCCTGGCCCCGCCTGTGGGAGCTCCTTCCCTCCTCCAGACGTGAGGTGGACTAGTGACCTCTAGTAACCCCTGTCCCCAGGGCCAGGAGTGGGGAAGGCTATTGTTCTTAGCTCCCTTCCTCCAGGAATGAGAAACACAGCTGGAGCTTTCAGCATCGGGGTCAACCAAGGCCTGGGATTTCCCCAGAGGTGTTTGTACCCTAATGATTGAGGTGTTCTCATTGGTATACGCGGAGACATTCCCCTCATGAATAAAAAGGACACATTTCAGGGGAGGTTAGAAGCCCTAATGGTGGATTCCTTTCTCCAGAGCTCTGAGAAGTGGCCACTGTTTGTCCAGAAAACTGATGTTAAGTCCAGAGCCGTGTTTGCATGTGGCCAAGGTGTCATAAGGCAAGCCCCCCTTCAGGGTGGGCCTACCAGGGGTCTGGGAGGGCTGTACTCCGTCCTGTGGGGACCAGCCACTTTCCAGGGTCCCAGCTGACCTGAGGATGGCATAGAGCAGTGAGGGAGCTGTAGCTGAGGTTTCCCCCAGATGTGGCTGGAGCTGTAATTGTAATACTAATAAAAGCTCCCACTTACTGAGACTAAGTCAGTCCAGACACCATGCTGGGCAATCTCCTTGTGTCTTCTCATTTAACTTTATGAATGAGAAATGTCATTGAACCCATTTTACAGGTGAGGAAACTGAGGCTTAGAGGGGTTCACATAAGGTTTCCAATCTCATAATGAACTGTAATCTCATAATTCCAATCTCATAATGGACTCAGCCTTTGAATTTAGCCTCACCCCCCCATCCCCAGTGAAGCTGAAAGAGCCCTGGATTGTTGAATCTGTCAGCACCTGGCTGGCTTTCTCCCAGGTACAGAGCATGTCACCCCAGGGACTCACACTCTTCAGATTCTTCCTCATCTCACTTTTGCCCATCCACGGGGACTTGGCCCCCTTCCATTCACTTGAGCATTAAAGATCATTATGCTAGTGGTTAAGAGCCTGCCTGCCAGTGCAGGAAACAAAAGAGACACTGATTCAGTCCCTGGGTTGGGAAGATCCCCTGGAGGAGGAAATGGCAACCCATTCCAGTATTCTTGCCTTGAGAATCCCATGGACGGAGGAGCCTGGAGGACCACAGTCCATGGGGTCGAAAAGAGTTGGACACGACAGAAGTGACTTAGCTCATGCATCTCATTTTGCAGAGGAGAAAACAGAAGCCCAGGGCACACAGCAAGGCTGTCCCAGAGCTGAGACTAGAACAAAGGTTTCTGCCTTGTGATCAGCATTCTTGATGTTTTTGACCTTATTGCTTTAATCCAACACCAGAGTTTGCCTTGGGTGTTGGCGCATGCGTGTGCTTGTATGTGTTCATGTGTGCATGTCTGTATGTGTATGTGTGAGTGAAGAGCCAGAATGGGTCGGGGGAGGGAGGGGGCCCAGGAGGCCCACGGGGCGAGGAAGGAAACCTCCCTGCTCAGCCACCTTCATCGTGTACAGCTGAGCGCGGGCCAGCAGCGAGCCCGGCTGGCTCTAAGTGAGGACAACTGCATCCTGGCTTTGCACACCCCTCCCTACACCTACCTGGAGGGTCATGCTTCCTGTTTGTCATCTGGGTTAGTACTGCATCCGCGGAGGTTGGTGGCCAGAGCACTGGTCCCGTGGCCTTGCCCTGTGGCTGAGCAGGGAGCTTTATGTAAATTCCAGGCAAGAGAAATGTTCGGTCAGACTTGCCCTGGAAGCGTTCCCATCAGTTTCCCAGGAGGGGGGCTTCAGAGCTCCAAAGAACAAGGTTTGAACTTTAGACAAAGAAGGAAAACCCTGGACCTGAAGTGGCCCCCATCAGCCCCTCCATGAATTAATTCCCTTTGGCTCCCCGCTAGCCTAGGCTTTGCCACGCAGCCGTGACCACCGGCTCCCTCTTCTCTCCCCTTTCCTGTCTCCGCCAGAGCACAGCCTACTGGCTGCTCCCTCCACCTGTCATGCAAGGGAAGGTTCCTGAGCCACTGCCTGGGCTGTGCCCTGTGCCTTTCCTCCTCTTCACCTTCTCCTTGGACCGGAGCCTACTCATCTAGGAGCTATCTCCCACACCTTCATCCGTGCTGCCATCCGTTCCATCTAGCGCCTGGGGATGGCCAGCAATTTGAGCCTTTGGAGCTATAGCAGTGAGTAACCTTAAGATGAAGGTTTGAAGCACTTCCCAGCCTCTGCCTCTGCTACCTGTAAACTACATCTTCCATGTCACCTCTGCCCTCCTGCAGCACCTAACACAGAGAGATCTTACAGTCGGCACTCGGGGAATGTTTGCTGAATGAATAAATGAATGACAAATATCACTTTCCTGCCTTCTGTTGTAATGATTCTCCAGGAACTTCTCCACCCATAGGTCTAGAACTACATGCCGTGTTCTGCTTTAGACACTGAGTTTCTGTATGTTCCCAGGGTTTACTATTCTTACTGTGGTTTAATCACTAAGTCGTGTCCAACTCTTGTGACCCCATGGACTACTGTAGCCCACCAGGCTCCTCTGTCCATGGAATTTTCCAGTCAAGAATACTGGAGTGGATTGCCATTTCCTTCTCCAGGGGATCTTCCCGACCCAGGGATCAAACTCCGGTCTCCTACATTGCAGGCAGATTCTTTACCGTCTGAGCTCCCAGGGAAGCCCCATTATTCTTACTGATAAAAACAAAATAGCTAACATTGTCTGGCTCTTCCCATGTGCCAGACAATGTGATCAAAGTGTGCGTGACCTCACAAGAATGCAATTGGTAGGAGCTATGATTAGCCTCATTTTACAACTAATAACTGAGGCTAACCCTTGGACAGCAAGGAGATCAAACCAGTCAATCCTAAAGGAAATCAACTCTGACTATTCATTGGAACCACTGATGCTGAAGCTCCAATAATTTGGTCACCTGATGTGACAAGCTGACTCTTTGGAAAAGACCCCGATGCTGGGAAAGATTGAGGGCAGGAGGAGAAGGGGACAACAGAGGATGAGATGGTTGGATGGCATCACTGACTCAATGGACATGAGTTTGAGAAAAGTCTGGGAGATAGTGAAGGACAGGGAATCCTGGCGTGCTGCAGCCCATGGGGTCGGAAAGAGTTGGACACGACTTAGCAACTGGACAACAACTGAGGCTAATAACTAAGAGAAGTTCAGGGATTTTCCCAAAGTCACATAGCTAGTCAGAGGTAGAGACAGGACTCTACCAGTGGTCTGACTCCAGAGCCCAGTGTTTTATGTTATCAAGTAAGTGAATGACTCACGGTGCTTGGATATTTTTGTAACTGAAGGAGTTAAGTCACATGAGAAGTAGCTCCATTGGCCCTGCTTGTGCAAAGAAATGTGTACATGATGCACACCAGGCACACCTGCACACACAAGCACACCACCACCACCCCTTGGCTGTCTCCAGTGTGTGCCATCTGTACCAGAGTTTGTCACCATGTCCCTTACACTCATCTCTTGAGCAGACCACACACTGGCCCCTGCATCTGAGGTTCCTGATACAGTCTCTTTGCTCAGCTGGACCCGTGGTTTCTGTGCCTGAAAATATGGGTTTTTATTTTTATTTTTTTGTTTATGGATGTGGTTGGTTTTATTTGTTTGGGGGTTTTTTGTTTGCTTGTTTTTACTTTTTGGCTATGCTGTGTGGCTTGCAGGATCTTAGTTTCCCAACCAGGAATTGAACCTGTGCCTCCTGCGGTGGAAGCGCAGAGTCTTAACCGCTGGGTCTCCAGAGAAGTCCTGAATACTTTTTAAATGCAGCTCGTTTGAAGATTTTTGTGGGGGGGGGGGTGGGGAGGGGAAATAACCAGTGAGGGATAAACCCCAAATTCCAAGATAAACCTAAGTCCATGGAGATATGCAGGCTCATAAAATGCTCTGGGGCATCCCAGCTTGGTGGGTGTGAATGCCTGTCAAATCTTGCAAGACATTCATTCTTTCATTCATCCTCAAAAGCTTAGGTGCTCATGCAACCAAGCAATGATGGAATTTGGAGCATTGGTGATCATCCAGCAAGGGCAGATGGAATAGGCAATAGTGAGTTACAGATGGTTGTTGAGCAGGAGAGTGGCATGGTCCAAGCTCTGCTCCCTAAGGAGCAGAGTGGAGGGCATCTGGCCAGTGGAGGATGGAATAGGCGGAGGGCAGCAGGGAGATGGTGTGGAGGCTAATGGCCATGGACCAGGAGAGAGGATGCAGGCTTGGATTCGGAAAGTGGGGCCCATGGAGGTGGCCGGTAGAGGGGAGAGGGCAAGGTGGGAAGATGTTTCCTAGTGGACGAGACCAAGCTCTAACTGAGGGATTGAGAGTGGAATCCAAAAACCTGAATGTCTGGGAGACTCTGATTGGGAGAATTCCTGGAGAGGCCATTTCTGGGTAAATAATAGCTATGTGTTAGAAGTTTAGTCATGTCCGACTCTTTGTGACCCCATGGACTGTAACCCGCCAGGTTCCTCTGTCCACGGGATTCTCCAGGCAAGAGTTCTGGAGTGGGTTGCCATTTCCTTCTCCACAGGACGAATGAGGATCACATTAAAACCAGTGTCAGTACAGAAGCAGCACTGCAGGGAGGAGGCCGGTAGCCTGCCTGGGCTCCTCGCTCTGCCTGGTGGGGACCTCAGCCCAGAATATTAACGAGAGGGCAGGGGAGGAAGGAAAAGGAAGGAGAGAAGAAAAATCGCTGCCCGTCATACCTGTCCTTTGGCGAGGCTGGCTAATTATCAAACCCTCGGCAATGAAATATTTCATTTCGGTGTAATTGCAAAGTAATTATGTGGTATGGGTTGTGTATTAATCGTGTTGATTAATAACACTCAGGTAGTAATTAAACATCTGCTTCATAATCGAGTGTGGGTTGAAGCTTACCATACATGCGTGCACGCATGCGTGCCTGGGCCATATGCAAAGCTCCTTCGTCCCTGTGGGGGTGTGTGTGGGTGTGTGTGTATGAGAGAGAGAGAGAGAGAGCCTCGCTGAGTTAAGCGACCCCTCCCCTCCCCACCATACAATAGGCCTTTGTGCCCCCTGCTCACTGGAACACAGGGAGGAACTGACCTGGGCCTGGGCTATGCCAACCTGCAGCCACTCTCAGAACAGAACCCCAGGTCCCCAGTGTGTCTCTTTCCTGGCTGAGCTGCCTGGCTAGCAGGGTGGGCACAGGGACTCAAGGGTTCCATACATAGCAATGTGCTAGAGGGTCTTAGAACACCTTTTGCTATCAGTATTGGATGAGTTGGGCTTTGAGGGTCCTTTCTTGAGCAGATTACTTTTCCCCAGAGCTAGGAGAAATTTCTTATTACAGGATCACCAGGACTAAGGCCCAGGTAACAGCCCTGCACACCCTGGATTTAATAATCTGATCTCAGACGATGCAGGGACCAGAGCAGGTTGCTGACCCGGGTGCCTGGAGCCTGGGGTTCTAGCCTGGATCCTACTACCCCTACCTGCTATGTGATCTTGGGCAACTAGTTCTCCTTCTCTGTCCCTCCGGTTCCAGGTCTATAAAACAAAGAACACTGAGCTTACATGTCTCTAGGGGCCTTTCCAGATCTGCTGTACTTGGATTCTAATTTGGTTTGTACTAATTAGGAATCAGAGAGAATTTAAATTCAATACATATGATCCTTAGTGGGTAAACAATTGGAAATAATTCCTTCCTTTATGACTTCTCAAAGGCTCACTCATGAGCAATGAGAACCCAAGCTAAAATCAATAGCTTTTATTTTTAAGGCAGAGAAATTGCAGATTTCTTGAGCTGCTGGGCGTTGCAATTCATTCTTGTATTTTAAAATTTTGTGTTTATGTTTATGGACTGCCATTAGGTAATATGGATCCATCCTGAAGGTTGATTTTTTTCATTAACTTAACTCATTTTACTTATTAGTTCACATTTATAGCTTGGGTTTAATAAGCACATGGCGCAAAAGTCATAAAGCAGCCCTTTTCTTTAGCAATATTTTAAAATCAAGACTCTTCTCTGAGTCATCCCACATTTATTTGCTCATAATTTGCTTCTCCTGTGATTTGAGGCCCAACACTGCCAATTCCAGCCATTTCTTTGACCTTGAACTTCAATGTCTTCGTTTGTATTAGGGGAAGGTCACCACTAATTAATAAAAGCATAAATGCTTACCTTTTAGAAAGCAAGCATACAACAACCACTTAGTATGTTCAGAATACCTCTTATAGATTATCTGGTTGAATTCCACATCTCTTTATTTTTTTCAGTTTAGAGGGGAGGCACCTGAGGCCCAGAGAGGTAAACTGGCATGCCTGAGAGAATACATGAGGACAGTGACCGAGCTGGGACGCAAACCCAACATGCCCTGATCCAGTCATCATCTGCCCACACACCTGTGCCACCTCCCCACAACTTGCCGGTTTCAATACCCTCCCACCTTCCCCTCCCCTCCAACAACCTTCATCCACCTCCATCCCCACCATCAGGCCCTGCACATCCCCCTTCCATCCTCTCACTGTCTGTTTCCCCTTGCCCGGTCTCCTTGCTGTTGTCAATCTCCTAAAGCATGTTTCTGCTCTATGCCCTTCAGTGGCTCCCCATTGCCTTTGAATAGAGTTCATCGTCCTTGGTCCTGCATTCAAGGACCTTAATCATCCAGCCCCTTCCTATCTCTCCTACCCCTAGGGGCAGCCTTGCTTCCTGGTCCTGAACACCCACTGCACACTTGAGCTCCTCTCTGCCTTTGCTTACCCTGGTCCCTTTGCCCACTGTGCCCTCATCTCCATGCATTCAAATCTGCCTCCTCCTCCAGGAAGTCTTCCCTGGGGCCCAAGGAGGAAGGGGCCCCTTCTTCCTCTGAACTGAAAGCAAAGTGATGAGCCCCCCGAAGCCGCTTTGAACTATGGAGACCAGGGCACAGTCACTCTTCCCTGTAACAGGAGCCCCCTTTTGAAGGCAGAGTTGGTACCTCATCTGGCACCCCCAGAGTCCCAGTACACAGCAGGTATTCCATTAATGCTCACCAAGTGACTGAATGCTCCTGTCCCTTGAGGTCTCCAGGAAATGGAATGCCTTGTGTCTTCTCTGTGGCTTTCAGGGCCAGCCCAGTGTAAACTTGGCGAGAGAGTTTGTCCAAGTTCTATCAGCTTCCAGCAGCTCTGCTTCCCTCTGTTCCTGCGTGCTTCCTTCTGTCTGCTCAGAGTCATTCCTTCTTGGTCAGTGACTTGAACATGCAACCATGAAACCTCTCTCCACCCCTCAAAACTTGCCCATCTTGGGCCCCAGTTACTCAGCTTACTGCTGCAAGAATAGCCCTCTGGTTTCTGACAAGTGAAATCCAGCCATGACCTTAATAGCGAATCATGAGGAAGAACAGGAGACACGGAGGGGCCAAGCACTACTCTGCATCCAAGCCTGAAGACCCTCTGCTTTATGGATGGGGAGACTGAGGCCCGGGGAGGGGGCAGGGGGACTTAACATAAAGGCCTTGGCTGGATTCCCAGTCATTGCTCTCTCGGGAACTCTGCTACTTCCTGGGTTGTCTTGGTCCCTAGATTTCAAACCACAGCCTTGTCTGTTTGTACAGAACGTTATGGTTTGCAAGCCTTTTCCCTGAGGCGGTCATCTTAGCAGCTTGATGAGGGGGTCACTGAGGCTCAGAGAGGTGGGTTGCAGCCGCGATCACACAGCCAGTGGCTAGTGGCTGGAGTCCAGGTCTGACTGGTCCCCAGTGGGTGCGAGGTGCCACTCACCTGCTGGCTTCCCGGCTCACTGGCAGCAGCCCCAGGTGTCTCCTGGGCTCTGTCTTCAGGATCTGTCCCCGGCTGGGGCGGGCAAACCCAGGGGCCACGGAGGAGACTGAGCCAAGAAAGAGACCAAGGGCAGGATGTGCCACCCTCCTGGGCAGCAGTCAGGGGAGCATGGGATCCGGGGATAAGTGATGCAGGCCAGGCTGCATGGCAGGACCTGCGAGCACAGCCCCAACCCATGGCCAGCAGAGCAGGGCTTCGGGGGCCACCATGGGATGGCCCGGGCCCTCTGCCTGCCCACGCCCCAGCCCCATTGGCCACTCGGCCACGTCCTCTCCATTCGGCATTTCTGGGCCCCGGCTTCGGGCAGCAACTTCATTCAGCAGTGACCCACCCACATTTACAATGGCCACATGTTCACACATGCAACTCCCCAACTCCTTGCATGTGTTATATGACACAAAGACTCCTGAATTTCTCTAGTGCTCCTTCTATTTTAAACAGTCTAGACAGCAGCATCCCACAGCAGTCAAGAGCTTCTGCTCTTCATTCAGCTCTGGAGTTCAAATGCAATCGGTGCTGTTTTAACAACCCTATGTCTCTGCTCGTTATTTAACCTCTCTGAGCCTCAGTTTCTCATCGATAAATTGGGAAAGCTAGCAATGTTAGGATTAAAGGGGAATGTGTGGAAAGCACTGACCACAGGACTCTTCCATCTCATTTTCCAACCTCCGCATGGGCAGCCTTGACTCCAAGTCCTCCCCCACCACTAGGTCTCCCCATGCCTTTGCTCACCCAGCACCCTGCCCACAGCACCCTGCTCTCATCTCCACACACACACACATCTGCCCCCTCCTCCAGGAAGCCTTAATGTGCCTGCTGGTGTCATCAGTGCCAGCATCATAACGACATTAGAGGAGGAGGAGCCTCAGACTTCCACAGTGGTCCAGGGTTTGAGACTCTGAGCTTCCACTGCAGGGGGCACGGGTGTGATCTCTGGCCAAGGAATTAAGATTCCGCAAGTGTGCAGCACAGCCAAAAAAAAAAAAGAGAGAGAGAGAAGGAAACTTACATTGGCATCTCTGCCTGTGAGTTGGTTGAGGTGGGGGTGGTGGTGGTTTAAGCTGACTTGGAGAGATTGTTGGGACTGGGGGTGAGTCTGACACCCCCTTTCACAACTAGAGGAGCTAAGAACCCCACGAAGGGGAGGATGTGCCTGAGTGCTCAGGGCAAGTTAGTTCTGTGTTGGGGCTGGAACCCAGAACTCCTCTCTGTGGATCCAAGGGGTCCAATGCTGCCACCTCCTCCTGGGAGAGAGGACGCCCCCCCCCCACACTGCCATGTTAATTGAGGGGGTGGTCTACTTCTCTCATCAGGTTTTCGGGAGCGTGGGCTGGGATGGAAATGATAGGGTGGAGGTTGAGTGTCCCGCCTATGAGCTGCTTCATCAGTTGGGGGAGGGGGTGGAGGCCCAGAGAGGCCGAGACACATCCATCATCTGGATGGGCGTTGAAGCAGGGACCACAGGCGGCCATGGTGAACCTGGAAAAAGTCGCAGCTGCAGAGAGGCTGCCAGGACGGTCTCCACTGTCAGCTCTTTCCTGCAGCCATTCATTTAGTTCTTCATCATACCCTTATTGGGAAAAGCTGAGAACGCCACCCCTCCTGGGGAATTTGCCCCCCACCCTCCAGCCCTTCTCTGTTCTCATGTGCCGTCTGGTGACATTAGCTCACCAGCTTGCAGAGTGCTAATGACATTTGCATTTTGCTGGCTGGTGAAACGTGGGCTGGGGTGTGGGGAGCCCGTGGGTAGGTGGGGAGTTTCAGCCAGCAGGGAGAGGCAGGTACTCTGGGCTCGGGCCCCACGCTGGGCAGTGAAGGGAGAGACGGGGATGGACAGTGGGAGCTAAGAACATGAATCACTGGTAACATCGAGAGATTTTCTTTGTCTAAAGACTTGCCAAGGGTGCAAAGCACCTCCCAAGTCCAGCGCTCTGACTCTCACAGACCCTGCTCTGGGTAGCCACCCTAGCTTTTTGGAGAGATGGCTATGAGCCAAACGCTCTGCCGTGGCCCCACAGACTTAGGAGAGTCGTTTTCACTCCCTGCAATCCTTCAAGAGAGATGCTGCTGCTTGTTTTCTTGTTCTGCAGACAAGGAGACGGATGCTCTGAGAGGACGCCTGCATCCCCCCAGGGTATCTCAGTCCTGGAGAGAGGTTGCCCTGACATGTGACTGAGGTCCATTTGCCTGCAAGCCCATGCTCCCAGCCACCATGGGCACTACCTCCCATAGCTTGTCCAGGCTTGGACGCAGCCAGAGAACCACTCTCCGTTCAGGCCTGTGAGCAGCATTCATCTGTCAGGCCAGGAGCAGAGCATGCCCAGGCTGCTCCAGGGGTGCCCGTCTGACGACCACAAAGGAGGGCGTGGCCCGGGAGAGAGCACCTGGCCGTGGGTTAGGTGAGACACGGGGTTTAGGCCTCAGTCTGCCACCAACTTGCTCTGTGACTTTGGGCAAGTCACTGCCCCTCTCTGGGTGGGGGTCTCTTCATTGGTAAAACGAGGCCATTGGTCTGGCTGGATGGAGCATCCCAGGAGTGTATTTTCACACGAGGAAAAAAACTCTCTCCGCCAATGCACGTGAACTCTCAGTTTCCTCCCACTCACTCAGACAAATAAAATGATGTTTCACATCAAAGCAAATCGGGAGACATTCATCAAGCCTCCCTCTCTGCAAAGGGCGCCGTGCTAGACACAGTGGGTGTGACGCTTGCGTATTTCTATTCAGGACGTACACACACAGGCATATGCATATCTTTGTGTCTTAGAATTGTTTGCAGGCAAGTTGAGCCAGGACCTAGAGGGTGACTCCCCAATCCTGAGGCCCAGGCCCAGGCTCCAGCCCTCCAGCCGCCCTTGGCACTCTCTCCTCAGGGCTCCGAGCACATTTTAAACAAAGAAACCTTAGACAGTGTGAGCTGATGGGGTCCCCCACTAGCAGTCGTGACCGGTTCTGCTTGTCTCTCACAGGTGGGCATCTTCTGGACAGCCGGGGCTGCAGGGACCAGACCTTCTGACACTGGCATCAAAGCACCGTGAACCCTTTGCATTTGAACTCCTAAAAAAGTGAGCACAATCTTTTTCCAGACTTGTCAACACCGGCTACCCAGGTAAGGGAGCTTGGGGTGTTCAGCAGCTTTTGCTGGTTTTGTTGCTGCTAACAGCAGGCGTCGGAGGACACCCTAATCATTCTTTATCACTGTGTCTTATTGTATTCTCTTCATTAGCCGGAGAGCCCAGTGGTTAAGGCTTTAAAGTTGAACAGAGTTAGGTTCAAATCCTGAATCACCAGTTACTAGCTGTGTGACCTTGGGCAGGTTTCTCAACCTTTCTGTGACCTTGCTTCCTCCTCAGTCAAATGAGAAAGCAACAGCACCCCTCTCTTGGGTCTGTGGTGAAGATAAAATGAAGTAATATATGAAAAGCCCTTAGAACAGGACATGTAGTAAGCTTAGAATGCAGTAAGCATTAGCTGTTACTAATAGCATCACTGTACTTGTGACAATCTGTAATTAAATCATCCTCACGTTGAGTCCTCCTCTGTCTCCTGCAATAGAATATGGACTCCAGAGGACAGGGGTTTGTCTATCTCATTTTCAGTTGAACCTCCAGATCCCAGCAGAGTAAACTGGCTGTTATTTGCTAAATGAGTGAGTGAAGCTGTTTTACCTTTATTATGCAGAATCTTCAGGATGATTCTTTTTTTTTTATTTTTTTTTTTCAGGACGATTCTTGAGGGTTCTTGCACTTATAAGGATAATCACTTGGTTGTATGTGATAAAAATGCAAACTAAATTTCCTTAAGCAAGAGACAGGTTGATTTCTCTCTAAGGGAATTTCTAAGCTAAGGGGATCCTTTGACACAAAAATATTAGGGACCCAAGTTCCTTTTGTCCTGTGGTTGTACCCATTGCTTGTCTACATGACCCACGATGGCCCGTGACAGTCTCTCCATTCTGGTCGGCAAGAAGGAAGAAATCGGAAAAGGAGAGGGTACTCCTTCCTTTAAGAGGGTGCACACATCGCTTCCTCTCAGGTCCCATTGGCCAGAATGGAGTCCTGTGGCACAATTAGCTGCAAGGGAGGCTGGGAGTTAGAGTCTTTATTCTGGGGAATCATCTGCCCAATTATAATTCTATTAAAAAGAAAGGAGGGGCAATGGATACTGAGGGACCCTCTGCCTTGCCAGATGATATGATCCCCCCCTTTTTTTCATCCTCCATGCCTTCTTCCTCACCCCCAGAAACCAGTGACCCTTATACCACCTTCTTTCCTTTGTGCCGTTTCCAGAATGTCATATAATGGAATCTTATAGTAGGCACCGTTTTCAGACTGGCTTCCTTCACTTTGCAATATGCATTCCTCCATGTCTTTTCATGACTTGATGGCTCATTCATTTTTATCACTAAATAATATTCCACAGAAGGCACCACAATTTGTTTACCCATTCATCTGTTGAAAGAAATTTTGGTTATTTCCAGTTTGGGGTGATTATGAATAAAGCTACTATAAACATTCATGTGCAGGTTTTTGTGTGGACATAACTTTTCAATCAGTTGGGTAAATGTGTAGGAGCATGATCGCTGAATTGTATGGTAAGAGTATATCTAGCTGTTTAAGGAATTGCCAAGCTGTCTTCCAAAGTGGCTGTTTCACTTTGCATCCCCACCAGCAACGAGTGAGAGTTTCTTTGCGCCATCTCATCACCACCAACTGGTGCTGTCAGTTTTGTACATTTTTGTCCTTCTGTGAGGTGTATAGTGCTATGATCCTTGCTTAAAGTTGAGGATCCTGCAACAGAGAGAGCAGCTTGCTCAAGAAGATACAGCGGGTAAAAGATCGAGGAACTGTCCCCACCTGCTTGACAACTGAGCCCAGTCATACCCCACTGCCTCTGCCCTCAGCAGGTCTCTTTGAGGCACAGGCCAAAGCCACGGGGTGACTCTTCCCACCCCAAGCTCAGGAGGGCCCTCATTCACTGTGTGGCATCTGTTTCCCACAGCAGAACTGAAGTCCAGTGAGCAGAACAATGAGGGATGGGGGCAGAGTGAGTGGATTTGAGTCCCAGGTTGGAGGGGTCTCATGAGATCAGCCAAACGGGACCCCTAGGTGGGGCAGCAGACACAGGCGGGTGGGGTGGGGTAGGGTGATGAGTGAAGTGTTAGTTTCTCAGTCGTGTCCGACTCCTTGCAACTCCATGGACTAGAGCCCACCCATGCTCCTCTGTCCATGGAACTCTCCAGGCAAGAATACTGGAGTGGGTTGCCATTTCTTTCTCCAGGGGACCTTCCCAACCCAGAGGTTGAACCCAGGTCTTCTGTATTACCAGACAGATTCTTTACTGTCTGAGCCACCAGGGAAGCCAGGCAGAGCCTGAACTGAGGTCAGATGCTGCATCATTTGGGAGCCCACACTCATTTCAAACCTGATAAAGCAAGAAGATACGCAACGTGTTCATTTTTTGGTTTGTTTTGTTTTCCAATATCGTGGCAATCTGGGGCTTGTTTAGTGGTGTCCAAGGCTCAAGAGATGCCCAGGTCTGTGCCTTCTGCTTCCTTCCTTGTGGAATTCAGTCCCTAGTAAGCATTCTCCACGTGACAGTAGGGCAGCGGCCAGGAGCTCCAGGCTGACATCCTGTTCATTGAAAACCCAATGAAAGGAGAGCTTCTATTTCCCAGGAGTGAATTAGAGCCCGGGTTGGAGGGATCTCACTAGATCAGCCAAGACACAACCGTAGGTGGGGCCAGACAGCTGGGAAGGCTGGGGTATGGGTGAGCCCCACAGGCTGCTGGCCTGTGCCCAGTCCTTGGGTCTGAGGGGAAGGCTAGAGCTGTTGCCCAGGTCAGAAGAACCAGTGACGGGCTAGAAGTGAAGGTCGGCTACAGGGAATACCAAAAGTCCCAGAGTCGAAGATTATTGGCTGGTCTTGGGTCACATGACCACCTCTGACCAATCACTGAAGGAGAGAATGTGCTCATTGACCAGACTAGGCCAGTGTTGAGTGGTCTGTGTTTGGAGGTGTGCGTGTGTGTTGTGGGTGAGAGGATTCAGCCTGAAAGTGTGAGAGGGCTGGTACCCCAAAGGGGAAACCCGGGTGCTACTTTCAGAAGAAGGAGGAAGGGATGCCGAGCAGACACAGCAACAGGTGCTCCCTACTGGTGCAGGGGGTGGGGGCTGGTTTGTCCTAAATGGGCCCTTCCTGTGGCTTACAGTTCCCTGGTAGCTTCTCTCTGACAGATGGGTTCGGTTTCAGTGGATCTGGTATCTGAAAGCCTCTCTCACACACACACACACACTCTGCAGGTGGCGCTTCACTTTCCGAAAGCATTGTCCAGAAAG
Source organism: Okapia johnstoni (assembly GCA_024291935.2). NCBI lineage: Eukaryota > Metazoa > Chordata > Mammalia > Artiodactyla > Giraffidae > Okapia > Okapia johnstoni. The sequence continues at coordinate 5,880,108 of CM044325.1, read as the reverse complement.
CAAGGGCTTCCTGAACTGAGTCCTTGTGCTCCCTAGCAACCACCACACTATTTCAGCTACCGCTTGAAAGTGAAAGTCGCTCAGTCCTATCGGACTCTTTGTGACCCCATGACTCTTTGTGACCCCATGAACTATATACAGTCCATGGAATTCTCCAGGCCGGAATATTGGACTGGGTTGCCATGCCCTCCTCCAGGGGATCTTCCCAACCCAGGGATCGAACCCACGTCTCCTGCATTGCAGGCAGATTCTTTATGGCTGAGCCACCAGGAAGCCCACTTCAGCGTTTATTTGCCCTAAATGGCCTCCCAGAAGACCTGGCCTATAACAGCCCAAAGAGGGCCCACAGCCCTCCCCTCAGCCACCTCCTTCCTGGGGCTTCTCGGAGGGATAGGAGAGGAGAGGAAGAAGTCACTGGTGGAGCTGGAGGGGCCCCAGGAGTCCCGGGGTTTGCAGGCCAGCCTCATAGCCCCAGCTGACATCCACCGTGGAAGCTCTGTTATGCATTTACTGTACGGTGTATGATTTCATTTGAAAAAAGATTGCTCTGCAGAAAAAAGATGGAAAACCACAGTGTTTGATGCTGCCTCCCAGGCAACTGTGGCCAAGTGCTTTTTAAGATCTGTCCTTTGTTGATTTCGGTCAACCACAAACCTCCTGGCCCTGTACCCGTGTCTCTCTCTCTCTCTCTCATCTCTCTCCCCTGTGAATTCTGCAGCTCTGACTCACTGCACAGACCAACTCAGTGTTCAGCACCACCCTGCCTTATATGGGCTGCTCACTGCTCTTGGGTCAAAACGAATTAATTCATTTCTACAGCCGTTGTCTTTTGAGCTCCTACTGTGTTCCAGACACTGTGTATTTGCTGGGGATTAGGAGCGGGCAAAATCGAAAGGTCCCTGCCCTCAGGGATCCCTCCCATCTCCTCTGTGAGATCCACTGAGGGCAGGACCTCTCCTCTGGGTCTTTTGCCCCCAACCCCTGATACAGTGTCTCATTCAATGCCAAAATGTAGTTGGACTTGGCAGATGTTTGTCACAATTATTTTCCACATTATTTTTTAAAGCCCCCACTTATGACTGATGCTTCAGAGACACTGGAATGATTTGGTCCTCACCCTCTAGGACTGAGAGTTTAAGATGAAGCTGGTAATGGGCCCTGAAGAGGAAGGAAGGTTAGAGATCTGTATGCAAACACAGTCGGGGTGTGCACAAGTCAAGAGTAGGCCAGCCTCTCCACTCCCAGCCAGCGCTGGGGGCCCTGCTCCGAGCCACCTGGTTACAAGGGAGATAGACATGAAAATAAGTCCTGGCATTTGAGGTGGAGAATGGGAGAGTTTGGAGCAGAAATATGAAGGAAGGCTAGGAGGTTCAAAGACCAGTTCAAGAGGACTCTTCTGGGTGGTGATAGTGGTGGAAAATCAGGGGAAAGCAGTGCATTTGATCTGGGCTTTGAAAACTGGGTAGGACATGGGACAGGCGAAGATGCTGGGGGGAGGGCTTTCCAGGAGAAAGAACAGTGAGAGCTGAAGCCTAGAGGCAGGAGCTCTGGACCTGGGAAGACTGTACCAGGCAGGAAGTGAGATGAAGGCAGTCAGCTGCTTCTGTGCAGTCCTCCACGCTTGGCCATGCAAGGCCACCTTAAACCACAGGCTGGGTTTGGAGCTGAGTGGCTCTTCTGTTTTCCCCTTTTCCCTTCCATGCCCAGGAGAGGGAGTTTTGGAGGGGCCCTTTAGAAGAGATAGTGCTACACACCGACCAAGGATAATCAATCTTCCCATCTCAAGGTTCTTTGCAGAACTTTGAAACCACCATCAGTGACAGTGTTTCAAGCAGCAGGCCTAGTGGCAGACCCTGCGCTGCAGGTAGGGGCGCTCTCGAGTTCCTGGCCCAGCTGCGCTACTGAGGACCTCAGCCCCCCTGTGTTGTGGTTTGTGCTTTGTAATATGAGGGGTGAGGCCCCTTCCAGCTTTAAACTTTTATTCCAAGTCAGACCTGGGGGCCGACCCCAGCTCTGCTACTGGTACAGGCTTGGCCCTCTGAGCCTCAGTTTTCTCATCTACAAATTGGGGCTAATAATACTCTCTATCTCACAGGACTGATGTGAAGATGCAATAAATAACTAAGTGAGATAATGTGCTTGATAGCACACCTGCTGGAGCTCAGTCCTTTGTGATACAGCACTGATGCTATTGGTGTTCACATTATTTATATTTTCAGTTTTATAACTCTGTGGGAGGAATCCTCAACAGATTCTTTGTATAGGTGCCTGAAAGGCAGCCTATGTCCATGTCCACCAAAATTGGGCGATGGAGTCGAGAGTCACATCCCTCCTATCTCCAAATGGGGACATAGCTGCCTTCCTCAAAATCACATTCATTCATCCATTAAACATGCTATGTTCTGGGGTCTGTGAGAGGCACGTGGGATCTTGTTGATCTTGTTGAATGGGGCACCCATGCTGCCTGCTGTCAGCAGCTCAGACTGTGCTTGGGGCAGTCTCTGCCCTCCAGCTGGCTCCGTGGATACCACTGGCCAGAGGAGCTCATGGCAGCGTAAATGCACTCAAGTCTGCAGGTTGGCACGCGGGGAGAAATCCCATCCTGCCTCCTGCAGTTCCTGGAGTTTTGCATAACCCCTTCCTTTCTGTCTTGGGGCTAATGGATGAAATGCCACAGAATCCAGCACATCTAGCTGGTCTGGTGTATGCATGGATTGGATTGACAAGACCAGACTTGGCATTATGCACATGAAGGCATTTGGGAGAGTAAGCCCAGCAGTGGGCATGGGTTACAGGGTTGTGTTTTATTCTCACTCCCTGTAATGCTTGTTTGGATCCCAGATTGCAGAGGGTTTGGGGTCTTTCTGGAGGATACAAAGCTGGCAAATTGGAAGGTGCTAAGGGCTCCTGTCTGCCTTGTGCTCACCTGATCCTCTCCTGGTGGTTGAGGGCATCTCACACTCTCTGGTCCCCAGCATCTAGCACAGAGCCAGGCATGCCAGGCTTCAGTCAGGGGTTGGGGAATGGTTGGACGGATGGGTGGATCACAGTGGATTCACTGTCACACACACTTTCCTTGCCTTGGCCCAAATTTCCAAGGCAATTGGTGATACCAGGTCCTGGGTTTGTTTTTCTTTGACAATTTGATTTGGGTTCCTGTGCAAAACCAGTGGTTTTCAAGTAGTGGAGTGAACACAAAACAAATGGCTTTGGGGGCCTGTCAGTTTTTCGGTTTCAGTTGCAGGAGGTAGCGTGGTGTGTACCCTGATCTAAGGACGAGACCTTGCTCTCTGTCAGACACACGAGAGTTTAGACCCCCCGCTCCAAGGGTGGGTAATCTTGGGCATGTTATTTAGTCTGGATCAAATTCTGTTTTCTCATCTAGAAAATGATAATACTAATAACTTCCAACTTGTAGCGCTGTGCTAAGCATTAGATTAAATAATGGGTGTTACAACATGGAGTAGCGCTCTGGGCTCATGGTAGATGCTCAAGAGAAGATGATGTATTTAATGACCCCTTAAGCTATTGTGGCATAGACTTCTTTTTTCTGAACAAATTTTTGCAGACTGCTTTGCATTTTTAAGACAAAAATTATTTTTGAAGGTTATTGTTATTAATACATGCTCCTTGAAAATTCAAGTGAAAGGATTTGAATATAAAAGCCAGTGAGGCTGGGGAACCCAGTCTCTGCCACCTTCTAGCTCTTTCCTTCCCCTTCCCCAGCAATATTCTCTTTGAATGCAGAGCTTCCCAAGCCTGGGAATTTTCTCCTTTTCTTCTGCCTTAAGGGCAGATAGACAGTCAGAAGGGGACAGTGGACAGTTGGCGGTTGCATCAAATTGCCATTAGGGCCAAAAGTGCTACAATCAGTGCCAGTGGTCCTATTGGAGCCAGGGCAGCCTGCGTGTCCTTGGCTCCAGTTGCTCTGAGCCTTGAGGGTCTCCAGTGTTGTGTCCTGGAGTGGTAGCCTGAGGGGTCACATTCCTACCAAGCTTGAAGTGGGAGGCTCATAGACACAAGTCTGGCCATGTGGCCAGGCCCTCTTTTGTCACCGTGCCCCAGGGCTCAGTCCAGCCCAAGCTTCTACGTTCCTAGCAAGACAATTGCTCCTTCCTGTCCACCTTCTGACAGCCTGCTCTTCCCTGTGTGTGTTCTCTGCTGCCTTCCAGAGGATTCTGATGCAAGATCAAGTTTGAGAACAATAGGCAGGCAGCCAGGGTCTAATATACTGTGGTGCAGTCACACTTAGAAGGGGTGAAGGAGCCCACGCTGGGGAAGGGGGAGGTCTTGGGGAAGGCTTGGATTGTGGATGACTTAAAGGTGGACAAAGACATCTGTGTGTGACTTAGGGGAGGGGAGTGGATTCCTGGCAGAAGGATCAGCCCAAGCAAAGTCCCTGGGGCGTGATAGAGCCCCAGCCTTCAAGGAGCAACAAGGGGTACTGCTGGGCATAGAGGAGGGGAGGACACAATCAATAGGCATCTTGTGCTCTGAGTTTGGGCTTTTCCCCAGGAGTGCTGGGGAACCATGGGAGGGTTTATGCAGGGGAAGGATGGTGGGGAAGATGGATGGTTGTGTGGGGTTCCTGGATCACAGCAGGTGGCAGGCTGTCTTCTGGAGGGCACAGCTGAGCCTGCAGCGGATGAAGAGAAGGAGCCAGGGTGGGGCTGGGCTGCCCTGAGTTGTGGAGGAGCCTGGCCCCGTTACTAGAACATTCTCTCAGGAGAGTACAAGAGCCCAGGTAACCATTTTGTCCCTCCCTGACTTAAGACGTTGAAAGGATGCTGTAACTGTCTTGTACTGCAATTAGTCTGAGCATTCATGCCTTCCATTCCCAGAGTCTCCAGTCACTGTTTCTGGGGTGAAAGTCAAAGTCACTCAGTTGCATCCGACTCTTTGCGACCCCATGGGCTATACAGTCCATGGAATTCTCTAGGCCAGAATACTGAAGTGGGTAGCCTTTCCCTCCTCCAGGGGATCTTGGATACCCTGGGATCCAAGCCCAGGGATCAAACCCAGGTCTTCCTCATTGCAGACAGATTCTTTACCAGCTGAACCACAAGGGAAGCCCAAGAATACTGGAGTGGGTATCCTATCCCTTCTCCAGGGGGATTCCCAACCTAGAGATCAAACCTGCATTGCAGGTGGATTCTTTACCAACTGAGCAGAAAAGGCTAAAGTGCTTCCTGCACATCTGGGATCTAGGTCCAGAGTGAGGCACCAAGAGAGGGAAGAGCAAACGGAGATTCCCTCTGAGGGTGGAGCAGGGTAGAGGCTGGGGAGGCGGGAGGGTGAGGAATGGATGACAGTGTGGGTCAGGAGGGCCCCTGGCCTTCCCAGCCTCAGTGCTGGCTTGGGGAGCCCCCTGAAGAGGAGGAGGCAGAGGAAGCCCCCAGCCCAGCCCCCTCCTCTGAGGCCCAGCCTCCCTCGCTGTCTTCCAGGGCCAGGCCGGCACTTGAAAGGGAGCCGGGGCCTCTTCCAGGGCTGGGGCTCTTGATTGGGAAGAGGCCTCTGATGAGCTCATCCCATGGTGAGTCCAGAGCTGGGAGGATGCTGAGTCCTCAGGGAGGCCAGATCCGAGTGCCCCTGCGGGGCAGAGGTGGGGCAGGTATGAAACAGGTCTCTGGCTGGAGGGCCAGACAGGGCCCTTTTTCCCGGCTAGGCAGCAGCTTTGGGATGGCAGCTCCTGTTCTTTCTGCCCTCACTCCCAGAGCTAGTTTAGGATTAAGTGCCATTGCCTGGAGCCTGGTGATGCTCGCCTGGCCCAGTCCTTGTGTATTCGAGTATCATGTCAGCCCCAAACAGCAATCAGTGGTGGTGTGCGGCAGGAGCTCAGAAGGGCTGTGATTCCAGCTGAGGACATTCCAGCCAAGCCCTGCCCTCTACATCCCCTCCCTCAGGGGTTCAGAAATGGCTCAAGCTTTTCTACTTTCCTCTCAGTCCAGATTTAACTCTCAAGGAAAATGACCAGCACAGATTTGTGGACTTGCAAGCTAAGTGGACTAGGAGGGCTTCCGAGGTCATCTGTTTTGACTTCTTGAGGGGTATTTATTAAGCCTCTGCTTACATACCTCTAGTGATGGGGAGCTCACTACTAACCAAGAATACGCTTTCATTCAGTATGCTCTGAAAGTTATTCTTCTGCTTGATATAGACCTTTGTTTCAAATCTTGCTTCTGCCACTTCCCGTGCAGTCTCAGCCAAGTGACACAGCTTCCATAGCTCTGGTTTCCTTTCATGTTAAATGGGTCTGATAAATGTTGCTGTGTAGTTGCTCAGTTGTATCCAACTCTTTTGCAACCCCATGGACTGTAGCCCACCAGGCTCCTCTGTCCATGGGATTTTCCAGGCAAGAATACTGGAGTGGGTTGCCATTTCCTTCTCCAGGGGATCTTCCCGACCCAGAGATCAAACCCGTGTCTCCTGCATTGGCAGGTGGATTCTTTACCACTGAGCCACCTGGGAAGCCAAGGTTTGATAGATACTCACTTCTCACTTATATTTATACTAGACAGCTTTACAACCATGAGCAAGTCAGATCTGTCCGCAGTGCATAGGTCTGGTGCCCAGATAAGACTTCGCTGTGGGTCTGCAGGTCCACAGCCAGTCACATCACCAGGGTGAATGCCCACCCTCCCCAGCACATAGTAGGTGCTCAGCAGATAATGGCTTGCATCTCCTCCTCCCTCAAGTGGACCCAGCAGTGCCTTAAGACAAGGCCAGGCCAAGTCCTTGGCTTTTATCCTAACTTAGAGACCCAGAACCACAAGGTGCTCTGAGCTGCCACACAGCACTGGTCTCTGAAGTCTTCCAGGAGGCCAGTCTCCTACAGGACTCTGGATTCCTCACCCTTCTGCAGAATCCCACCTCCTCACATTGCCTGAGGTTCTCTGCAGGCTTTTAATGAGGTTGGCCAGTGGGTCTGTTCCATTTCCTCGCATCTTACACAACAAAAGACAACAAGGAAGTGCCAAGGCAAAGCCACAGGTGGAGGAGACCGGAGGTGACCTCAGGCCTCCTGACCTCTGACCTCAACCTGCTATCACCAAGATTCCCATGGGGCGTGGACATCATCCTCCACCACACCACTGGTTCCTCTGGAATCCTATTTTATTGGTGACTGTTTTGGTTTTGTTTTTAACAGCTTTGTAGAGGCAAAATTTATGCACCATAAAATTCTCTCACTTTAAGGGTATGAGTCAATGATTTGTAGTAAATTTATGAAGTTGTATAACCATCACTACAATCTAATTTTAGACTATTTCCATCACCCTCCAAAAGCAACCTGGTTCCTATTTTCTGTCAGTCCCTGTTCCCGCCCCCTGCCCTAGGCAGCAACCAATCTACCCTTTGTCTCTATAAATTTTGCCTTTTCTGGACATTTTTTATGAAGGGAATCATGCATTGTGTGTGGACTCCTGTTTTTCATAGCCTGGTGGAGGTGGGTGGAAACCATGTCCATTCTTTCCATAGCTGGACAAGGCTAAGTCGTAAGTGTGCTTTTAGAGAGTTGTAAGAACTCATAAGGACACTGAACACAATCTTTATTTCAGTGCAAACAAGAAATCCTCCAACCCCGATCCTACACTCAGGCTCTGACATCTGCTTGAATACACCCAGTGGCAGACAGCTTGCTACCTCCGCTACCTTACTGCCTTCCTGGAGACCGAAGGAAATTTGCATATCCTGATCACATGCCAAGTGCCAGTGACCCATACACCACATTGTATTGCCAGATATTATTGATATCTTTCATCTTTGGTTTCATCCTCTGAGATGAAATCATTTTACAGCTGAAGAAATTATAGTTCAGAGGGATTAAGGCACTCCCCCCAAAGCAGGAAGTGGCGGACACCGAGATTTAAACCCTAGGCCTCTCTGACGTCACAGAGATGAGAGATACATATTACTGTATCAAGATGAACTGTGTCTCCCTGTAACTGTCACATGTCATTTCTAGTTTTGTCAGTTAGACCCATGCGTGCGGGCATGCTAAGTCGCTTCAGTTGTGTCTGATTCTTGGCAACCCCATGGACTGTAGCCTGCCAGGCTACTTTGTCCATGAGATTCTCCAGGCAAGAATACTAGAGTGGGTTGCCATACCCTCCTCAAGAAAGTTTTCTTGACCCAGGGATCGAAGCCAAGTCTCTTTCATCTCCTGCATTGGGAGGCGGGTTCTTTACCACTAGCGCCACCTATGAAGCCCCAGTAGGACCCTCCCATGCCACCAACCTGGACATGAGGAAGTCGGAGGGAGAAAGAGTTAAGGAAGACTTCTTGGAGGAGGTGATATCTGAGTTGGGACTTGGAAAATGAGCAGAAATTAACAGGTAGAGCTGGTCAGGAAGTTTTTTTCCAGGGACTCTTCTAACTGCTGTCCCTTCTAATGTTTCACAGCTGCTTGAGGCTGGAGAGAACTGTTGAAAATATATACTCTTGCTCTTCATATTGTATGAAAATGTCTTCTTGCTGTTCGTTCTTCCTCAAACATCACCAGTAAGTAGTGGTCCAACAGCAGTGCTTGAATACCTTCAAGGACAGGGAGCTTACCACCTGACCTGGGAACCTTTTCCACTGTAGAATTGCTCTGGCTGAAGATAACTCCCTGTAGCCACAGCCAGCTTGTAGTCACATAGGATGCGGTCAGCCCCTCTCCCCACTACTAGCCTTCAGATGCTGGGCATAGCAGGCAGGTCTTGGAAACAGCCTGAAAGTCTTGGCTGAAATGTGCCCCATTCCTCCACCTATGCTCCTTGATATAGACTGTCCATGCTGCTCGGGCCTGGCCACCTACTTCTGGGATGCCCAGCCCCTGCCCTTGAACTTGGAGGCAGGTTCAGGTAGAGTGTGGACTTGGTAGCCAATACCTGGTTCACAGCCCAGCTTTGCCACTCATCAGGTATGACCTTGGGACAAGTCCCTTAAGTTCACCATGCCTCACTGTCCATTCATCAAATGAAATTAAGAATAACACTATATTATATTAGTCAGCTAGAGCTGCCATAACAAAATAGAACAGTCTGGGAGCTTAAACAGAAGACATTTGTTTTCTCACAGTTCTAGAGAGTCAAGAAGTCCAAGATCAAGGTGCCAGGAAGTTCAATTTGTGGTGAGGCCTCTCCTCCTGGCTTATAGACAACCACTTCTGTGTCCTCACATAGCCTTTGCTCTGTGTGTGCCTGGAAAGAGAGAGAGAGGAATCTCTGGGGTCTCTTCCTCTTCTTATAGAGACACTAATCCTGTTGGATGAGGACCCCACCCTTTGACCTCACTTAACCTTAGTCATCTCCCTAAGGACTATATCTCTAAATAGAGTCACACTGGGGGATCAAGACTGCAACATATGAATTTGTGAGAACACAATTCAGTCCATAGCAAGCACAAACCTCAGAGGGTTGCTATGAGATCAATTGGGTAAATGTGTGTAAAGCATTAAGAGCAGTGCCTGGCATGTGGTAAGAGACATGTTTGTGGACACTACTGTTGATGCTGTTAGCATTAAACACAGGGAATGGGAGAATCCGCTATCCTCGCTGCAAGTCTAGACTCTGTGAAAATCTAGTAAGTAGACACAATAATAATAGATATCTATATTCAGCCATAAAAAAGAAGGAAATCTCAACACTGAAACAACATGGATGAACCTTGAAGGCCTTATGCTGAGAGAAATAAGTCAGAAAGACAAATACTTGTGATCTCACTTATATGGGGAATCTAGTGTAGCTGAACTCCTGGAACTAGAGATCAGATTGGTGGTGGTGGGTGGGGAAATGAGGAGGTGTTGGTTAAAGGATACAAACTTCCTGTAAGATTATTGAACTCAACAGGTGTAATGAGCAGCGTGGTGACTATAGGTAACCATACTGTATTGTATACTTGGAAGTTTTTAAGAGAGTGAATCTAAATGTTATCACCATGCGCTGTGTGTGCTGTGCTTAGTCACTCAGTCGTGTCTGACTCTTTGGGACGCTATGGACTGTAGCCTGCCAGGCTCCTCTGTCCATGGGAATTCTCCAGGCAAGAATACTGGAGTGGGTGGTTATCACCATAAAAAAGGTTTAAAAAAAACCCAACAGTATCTATTTATATCATGCTTCTATACCAGGCTCCATCGAAGTGTTTTATAGAGCGGATGTAAGCTCCATGTCAGCCTTGTGAGATAGATATTCTTAGTATCCCAATTGTGCAGTGAAGAGATGGAGGCACAGAAAGGTGAAGTCACTGGCCCCAGGTCACACAGCCATCAAATGCCCAGTAGGTTAATAGCATTGATGCCATTATTTATTTGAATAGTATTTATTAAGCTTCCTTGGTGGCTCAGTGGTAAAGAATCTGCCTGCCAATGCAGGAGACACAGGTTCAATCCCTGGGTTGGGAAGATCCCCTGGAGAAGGAATTGGCAACCCATTCCAGTATTCCTGCCTGGGAAATTCCATGGACAGAGGAGCCTGGTGGGCTGGAGTTCATAGGGTTGCAAGAGTCATGCATGACTTAGCAACTGAACAATAATAACAACAAATTCATTAAGGGTAATCTGACCATGCTGAGAACTCAGTCCCTGCCCTCTGGGAATTCACAAGCCAGTGGAGGAGACAGACCCCAGGGCAAGTAGTGGCAGTACTGTGTGCCGAGTGCTCTAATGGGGCAAACCCAGGGAGCTGTCATGAAGCTCACAACATGACATCTGTGCTGTGGCACCTAGCAAGGCCCAGGGAGACACCAGGGAGGGCTTCCTGGGAGAAGAAACATTTAAGCTGAGATCAGAAAGAACACAACCTGAGTATAGAGCTGGGAATGAGAGTGTGCAGTTGTGGGTTACTGGAGGATCCATAAGCTGATCATTTCCATTCTAAGATATTCCAGTGGTCCTGTGACAGCACAGGGGTTCTTTGGTGGCCCAGGGTCTCTGATATCACCTAGGTGTCCTGGAGCAGCCCAGCTGCACCCCCCCACCCCCGCCATTGAAACCTGGAGGTTCCATACTGGTACAGGGAATTATATGGTAACCCCTCAATTTTTTCTGGCACTCAGGGGACCTGTGTGGTCCCAGCGCAGTGTGACAGCCTAGGGATCTGGACACTCCCAGGATCACTGTGGCAGCTTCTGAGGGTTCCAGATGTTTTGAACCCTGGGGATTCTGTGAGGAATTATTCTTAATTCAGAATATTATTCTTAATTAAGGAATTATTCTTAATTCTGTCCACAATTATTCTTAATCTTGAGGATTGTGTGTCATCTCTGGGGTCCCCTAGCTGTACTCTTTAAGTTTTCAGAAAGAATATGCAGACTTGTAGTAGGCAAACTCTTTGATGGGGGGAAAAGGAAACAGCATGGAAAGATCTATACCTGGATGTGCATTTACAAGGCTTGTGCTACGTCATGTCAGTCGTGTCCAACTCTGTGTGATGCTATGGGCTGTAGCCCGCCAGGCTCCTCTGTCCTTGGGATTCTCCAGGCAAGAATACTGTAGTGGGTTGCCATTTCCTTCTCCTGGGGATCTTCCTGACCTAGGGATCGAAACTGTATCTCTTATGTCTCCTGCATTGGCAAGTGGATTCTTTAACACTACCACCACCTAGGAAGCCCTTTACAAGACTTAAACAGGTGGAACATCTAAGGAGATGTGGCTAGAAGCCCTCTGCCTCCAGAAGCCTGGGGGATTCAAGGAGTCTTGATTCTTTAGGGTCTATTTCCTTCCGGAAAGCTGAAAATGAGCCACCTCTGGGAGGTCTGCAGGGAGCACTGTTCTGATGAGCAGACCTGTGACTTGGAGAGGACCAAGGATGCACCTGTTGCCTGGATACGCAGGCGCTGCTGCTTGGGGCCCTCCTAGCAGGTGCATCTCGCAGGGCTGTGACTGTCTGTGAGGGGGCTGCATGCTGCACTCTGGACACCAGCGCTGGCCCCTCCAGGGGCTCCTATGAGCTGAACCTTGCCAGACTGGCACCCCTGGGTTCATCCCAGCCCCACTCACTGCTCCAGGCCAGCAGGGAGATTTGCCTTAGCCTCAGGTTCGTGCCTGCGGAGCAGGGCTGATACTCCCCGCTGTTTCATGGGGGGCTCGAGGAGCCGAGTGGGTGGGGGAGAGCCCTGTATGAAAGCATGAGAACACAGTCCTGCTTCCCCACAGGAGCTGTGCGCTCCAAGGCAAATGCCTTCATACTGCGGGACTTCCTCGGTTTCCTCACCTGTAGAAAGCGGATGGGGAGAGCTCAGTGCAGGACACACAATAGTTCCTCAACCAATGCCAGTTCTACCCCCAACTCCTCCACCTCCGAACAGAGGTGGCAGCCAGGTACCCTGGGTGTGGGGAAGAAGGTGGTTTTCAAGTGGAAGAGCCCATCAGGCCCCAGGAAAGTCAACCATCTTAGCACCTTTGCCTTTTTGTCATCCTGGGCAGAGTCAACCGAGAGGTGCCCTTGTCAGGTACTGGGCTAAGAGCTGTACACTCATCATCTCGTGTAGTCCTCCCTACAGCACTATGAGATGGTAGTATGGTAACCCCATTATACAGTCAAGCAAACTGAGGCACAGAGAAGGCAGCCAAGTTGCCCCAGGTCACCTAATGAAAACAGGGCAAACCTTTGTATCCAAGTCTGTCTTGACTGCAAAGCCTGGACACTAATCACTTCTCTTCCCAGGTATCTTTCTAGAAACAGTCAGGGGAGAAAGAAGAAAAGGGTGAGATGAGAACCAGCTGGAGAGCTCATTGGACGTTTGGTGCCTGGGTGGGTTGACCTGGCTGGGTTGGACTCAAGCTGGCTCCTTGAACCCCTTGAGGATTCCCTTCCTTCAGAAGACTGGACTCCTCCCTTCTAGTGGCCCGGTTTTAGAGAAGCTGCTGGTGGAGGGTGTCAAGAGTGTCTGGTCTGAACAAGAACCAGTTCTATCCACACTTCAAAGATCTTCCTCTTGGCAGAAGGGAAACAGACATGGTAACTGAAAGAGAAGGGGGTCTGGTGGCCCACTGACCCATTTTGCTTTTCCAGCCAATTGGGACTTGGCATCAAACAGAAGGGCAGGATTCATTTTCCCATCCCCATTGTAGCCAGATCTGCTCTGGTTCTGGGATCCATGGAAAAGGGGGACCCTAGGAACCAGCCCCTGTGCTGCAGCCTACATTCTCCCCGATAGGGCTCCCCCAGCCCAATGTGGGCCTGAAAGCCAGACAGCCCAGCCCAGAGCCAGCCTCTCTGATGCCACAGCCAAACACCAGACCACTTATCGGGCTTTTCCAGGGAACCAGTGTCCCCAAGCAGAGCTCCAAGCCTGCAATTAGGAGAGCAGCAAAGGGCTTAACTTTCTCTGGGCTGCAGGCTTTTGAGTGGGAAAGATAAGCTTGGTCTGGATTAAGCTGGAGGGTAAAATAATATTTACTCTCAAACAGTACTCTGTCTCGGGGCGAGTCTGGGCCCTGGGGCTTCCAGGGATTGGGGTCGCCAGGAGGTCTGCTATGCCCTGCCAGGTCCCCAGATGTCTTGCCTCCCCCCCCACCATCCACTGGGCGGGTTCCACAGGCCAGTTCCCTCAGTGTTTGCCTTCATTATGAAAAGCAAATGAGAAGAAGCTGTAATGTTCAGTGTGTTATTATCTGCAGAGCAGTTGGCCTGTGTAATTATCTCCTCGAATCCATGAAACTACCTTGGGAGTTGGGCTTACTGACCCCCAAATAGATCCAGACTCAAGTCCCAGCTCAGTCACTTTCTAACTCTTGACCCGAGGGAAGTGACTTCATTTCCCACGAACCTCAGTTTTTCACCCGTAAAATGGGAGTGCTAATAGCTTCTTCAGAGTGTGGTCAAGATGAGGCACAGTGTCTACCAAACACCTCACTAAGGCCCTGGATCCCAGTGGCGTAATAAACAGTAGGTTGTTTTCAGAAATAAGATGGTGCTACTGGTAAAGAACGCACCTGCCTATGCAAGAGACGTATGAGATGTGGGTTCGATCCCTGGGTTGGGAAGATCCCCTGGAGAAGGAAATGGCAACCTACTCCAGTATTCTTGCCTGGAGAATCCCATGGACACGGGAGCCTGACAGGCTACAGTCCATAGGGTCACAAAGAGTTGGATATGACTTAAGTAACTTAGCACCTAGCACTGGTAAAAGAAACCTCAGGTGACCTCCCATCTTTTTTCAGTGGTAAAGCTGAGATGCACACTCAAGGCGAGGAAGGCATGGCCTTGTGTGAGCCTGGCCTCTAGCCACTGGGCCAGGGAGGGGCCCAGGGCAGGAGCCGGGTGGGCAGAGGGGCCCTGGGAGAGGTGGCCTTTCAGACACAGCCTCAGGGTCCAGAGCAGGAGGAGAGGCCCCCCGTGCTTCCTGTCCCCCATCCCCTTTGTGGAACAACAACCGGCCCATTCTCTGCTCCTCATCCCCAGCTTCACTGATTTGTGCCCCTGGAGGCAGGGAGAAGAGCACCCTGGCTCATTCCTGAGGAGAACAAAGACGGAGGTCAAGGCCGGCTCAGAGGGCAGGCTCTGGCTCCGGGGAAGGACGGGGGACTGAGAATGGAGCAGGGTGTGCACTGCCCTCCCTCCCTCCCTCCCGCCCCCACCCCTGCTGTAAGAGGAGCCCTTCTGGGTCCTGGGGTAACTTCAGCGCCCGTGACCTAGCTGTGAGACTTGGGGGAGACCCCTGCCCCTCTCTGGGCCTCATCCTCTCATCTCCAAAACGAGGGTCTCAGAAATAAACAGAAGGTTAGCAGATGCAAACTAATGTGTGAAAGTGAAAGTCGCTCGGTCGTGTCCGACTCTTTGTGACCCCATGGACCATACAGTCCATGGAATTCTCCAGGCCAGAATACTGCAGTGAGTGGCTGTTCCCTCCTCCAGGGGATCTTCCTAACCCAGGGATCGAACCCAGGTCTCCTGCATTGCAGACGGATTCTATACCAGCTGAGCCACCAGGGAAGCCAAACTAATGGATACAGGATGGGTAAACAACAAGGTCCTACTGTATGACACCGGGAACTATATTCAATATCCTGTGATAAACCTGAGCGACTGAACAACAACAAATATGTATGTATAACTGAATGACTTTGCTGTACAGCAGAAATTAACACAACATTGTAAATTAACTATACTCAATAAAATCTAAAAAAAAAAACTGAAGAGAACTCTGCCAATGCTGGAGAAATCAAGGAAGGCTTCATGGCTGAGGAGCCATCAAGCAGGGCACTGAAGGGTGAGAAGAAATTCTCCAGGCAGACAAGAAAAGAAAAGATATTCCAGGCCCAGGTTGCAATACTCACAAAGACCTAGCAGCTTCAGAGTGTGGAGGAAATGGCCCCTTTGCAATGATTTGTTTTAATTAGATGACTAATATATGTTCCTAGTAACAAAAAAAAGTCACTGAATACAAAGAATAAAAGAAAAAGTCACCAAGAGACTGAAACAGTTTGATACTGTTTCAGCCTTTTTTAATATGGTTAAGTAAGGGGCCTTTAAACTCCCTAATAAATGGAGAATCTCAGAGTCTAGGCAGACAGGGAAAGAACAAAGACCTGTCTTCTGCAACTGGAGCCAGAACCCAAGCCCTGGACCGACGGACAGCGTTTCCCGGGCGTGGGGGCTGGGAAGATCACAGCCGGGGGGCGGACGCCCAGGCAGACACTCGGGTGAGGGGCACAGCGCTGGCGCCTGTCCCCCCACAACCTCTCACCATGCAGGGCCTGCAGCGGGACCGCCAGGGCCGAGGCGGGGAGGCCAGGCAAGGCTCTTGTGAGCACGAATGTGGCTTGTGGTGAGGACCAGCACTGAGGTTCCTGGCACGCCCCTGCCGCTGTCAGCTGGCAGAAGTGGCCGTCCCGCCACCAAGCAGCTGAGGGGTCCCCATCATGGCTCAACTGTGGTTTCCTAAACCGTCTGGCTGCAGCCTGGGGAGGGGGCCTAATGACACTGTGAGGTCACTGCTCTGATCTTGCCAACTCTTCAGCGCCACCTTTAAAATATGGTTCATCTTGATGGACTTGGGGCTAAGAGGGGGGGTCAGCAGGGGCGGGAGGGGGCATGGACCCAGGACAGGTGGCTTGAGCTGGCAGTGGTGGGTCCACATCAGCATGGGCTGGTCTGTTCGTTCCTCGACCTCCAGGTCCAAGGCCAAACTTGAAGTCTCTTCTCGAGTAGCACCCCATCTTCCCTGGACTCCTGCCTCATTTCTCCCAGCTCCCAACACCAGAGAATTTCCCCCAGAGGCCTTACCCAGGGCACCTTATCTACTTGGTACAATTAAAACAGTCTGTGACGGAGCCCTTGGTCCCACCCCCACCTCCAGTATCCTATCATATCGGGCAGTCTGGGCACCTGGGGTCCCTGGGGGGAGTCACAGAGCCTTGTGGCTGGAGCAGGGGGATGCAGTGACCACCTGAACCATCTTCACCTTGGCTATGAATATAGGATGGGGTGTTCCATTTCCTTCACGGCCCCTGTGAAATCTGTTAACAGTAATTATGAAGTTATGGGGAATTCCCAGTCCTCCTAATTAGTGTTAATAGGGGCTGGGTGAGCTAGTCATGGGAAAATAGATGTCTTTGTTTGCGTTGTTGAAACTAGAGGTCTGCATCCTGCCTTTAGGTGTGATTCAGCTACGTTCTCTTCTCTCCCCCACCTCTTAGTCCTATACCTGGCACCATGAGTGTACACACGGTGTACACACCCGCCAGCCATCGTAATCACTGTGCACACACACATATACACATGCACACAGGTACACGTGCGCACAACTGCCGCAGCACAGGCGGCAAGTTGTGCTGCTGGATTTGGATGCTGGATTAAGACATCATTTTGCAAAGCAGGCACCAAAGCCACACTCCCAGCCCTTCTTGGCAGTACCCTCAGAAGCCCCCATCCCCACGCCATATCGCCACCCCAGAGACCCCTCTGAGCCAGGCTCCCCATATTAGACCGTATTAATAAACCATTACACGTTCCAATTAGCATGGTGAGTGAAGCTGGCTGGCTGAGCAGGGTAATAACGCTCTCCTCTCGCTGTTAACAGGCCGAGGCGTATTTCCCCAGGAGGGAGGATTCCCCCCACCCCACCCCCATCCCCCATTCTCTGTTGTGAAAACGAGATCTGTGCGAGACTCCTCGCCATCTGGGTCTGAGGCCCTCCTGGAGGAGGTTTCCCCTGGACCAAGCAGGAGAGAGACAATGAGTGAGGAGCTGAAACTAACATTTACTGTGCAGTGTGTGCTGTTGAACCTGTGCAAGGGTCTTCTACGGAGGACGGTGCTTTTTCAGCTGAGGTGTGAGTACCCACGGCACCTGGGGCTTTCCTCCCTAAGCCAGGGGCTGCACAGAATCTCAGGACTAGCTCTTTGTGTCCTAATGGAACACCAATGCACTCAAAGATTTGGAAGATAATACCTTATCTTTATATTAAAACAACTGTGGATATACTTTGCAGTCGAATGGAAAAAATATATGTATATATACACATGAATATGTGAGGTGAAATAGATTTACAGGCAATTTTGCTCTCCTACTATTCTTCTCTGGGCTGGGTCCCCTGATTTCTAGGTGTGTGGAGAGAACAGGATTCCTTCCATAGCCGCTGAAACAACTGAGGAGGGGAGAGTTTGCGGGGTTCTAAGCCATAGCACAATGCTGTGTGATATGGGACAAGTCACTATACCTCTCTGACCCTCCTATCTCTGAGCAGCACTAGGGAAATGGTGATAACAGAACCTCAGGGCCAGCTTCAAAGGTGTGCAACCTGGGCAGTGGCCCAGAGCCCTGCACTTGGCTTAATGCTCTGCTGTTGCCATCTTGTAAGTCATAATAACTTTTGAATGAGACACCCTTGTTTTTACCAGGCTTCACAAACTGGTCCTACATCTTCTGGTAGTGTTTTAGCTAGAGTCAGATCAGAATCGTGTGAAAGAGGCCCACACAGAGGTTTACTCCTCCTTGCCTCTCTTCCTTTTTTCCTTCCCTCTTCAAACGTCCACTGAGCACTCCTTCTGTGGCAGGTACTGTATCAGAGGCTGGGATTCAGCACTGAAGCAGACAAACAAGGTTGCTGCCTTCCTGCTTTCAAGGGAAAGAGACAGAAGAAAACATAACTGAAAGGGAACTTTGTTGGAGATACGTGTCAAAAGGGGAATGGATGGTGACTGACTGTTGTTCAGTCACTCCGTCATGTCTGACTCTTTGCGACCCCATGGACTGCAGCACGCCAGGCTTCCCTGTCCTTCACCATCTCCCGGAGTTTGCTTAAACTCACGTCCATTGAGTCGGTGATGGTGACTGGGGAGAGGTACTATTTCAGGTTGTTGGGGAGCAGAGCTGGGAGTGGTCAGGGAAGATCTCCTTGCAGAATGTGATCAGAGGCCTGAATGAAGTGAGGGAACACAGTGTGTAGAATATCGGCAGCAGAGTCCCAGGCAGAAGGACCAGCAGGTGCAAAGGCCCTGAGGCAGGTGTGTGCTTACCATGTGGAAGAGACCAGGGTGACTGGAGCTGACTGGAGTGGGGTGAGGGAGGAGGAGGTAGCTTAAGATGACCTTGGGCGGGGGGCAGGGGGCTTGCAAGCTGTTGGCAGGATGGGATGACGTAAGTATTGGGCTGGCCAGAAAGTACATTCGAGTGTTCTGCATAATGTTAAGAAAAACCTGAACACACTTCCTGACTAACCCAATAAATGACCTGGGGGCAGAGGATTCCTTCACCAGTGCTGGTTGTTTCTCGTCCCCCTGCGGTTAATACTTGGAGGCCAGAATGGCAGGGGGAAGGATGAAGGTGTCCCTTTGTCCTCTGGAAACTCGGGGACACGCTGTCCCTGGGCAGGGATGTGTGGCAGTTCCTCCGGTTTGGTGAGAGGTGATGACTCCTGCCTTAGATCTCTGCCTTCTCCCTGGGCCTCTGAGGCTCCGTCTCTGACAAGTTGTGCAATCAAAAGGCCACCCCTCCCCCCCAAAAAAACCAGGCCAACCCAAGGCACCCAGATGCCGTATGCGCCAGAAGTGCCCCCAGGACAGCCACTGTGGTACAGCTTCGTAAGCCTTGTCCCCTTCCTCCAAATGAAGTCTGAGATGGATGGCATGAACCCGAGGGAGTGGGCTGGCCGGACGGCCTCAGGCTCCAGGTCCTGTGGGCGAGCTTTGGAAGCTGGCCTGTGCTGAGCGTGTGGGTAATCAGAGACCCTTCCTCCCTGCCAGTGGCCCCAGGGTAGAGGCCCACAGCTTCTCTTCCTCCAAGCCCTGTGACCCTGGGGAAGGGATCCCATCTCCTCATCTGTAAACGGGGGTACTAATAGTGATGTGAGGATCAGACGAGAGGGCAATCGGAGCGCGTGGACCATGAGAAGTAGTCATTCCCTGAGATCCTTCGGGAGTGGGGTGTCAGCCTGAGTGTCACCTCTGAGACTCAGCAGCCAGCCACAGGCGACCTGGGAAGTGAACAGCAGAGGGTGAAACAACCTGAAGACCAACCCGTAATGCTGATGCTCTTCAGGACATGCTGTGTGACCAGAGCCGGGGCAGGTCCACAGAGCCGTCATCTGTACCATGAAAAGGACGGACTCTAGGACCTCGGGGGCCCCCTCAAGGCTTGACCTTCTCTAAGATGGGAAAGTGATGGAGTCCTCCCTGAGACCCCATCCACTAGGACACCATTCCTCCCTGTGTGAGGGCAGCAGACAGCAGGCCCCACATTTGCCTAGTGGCCCTTCAGGGCCGGGCCTGCAGGCTGAAGGCTCTGGCCGTCAGCCTGTCTGCAGCAGGCCTGGGGCCCCTGCTATCACAGGTGGGAAAAGGGCAGCGTCAGGCCTTTGTAACAAGCCCAGACTCCGGAGTCAGCCCTGCTGCTTTCTCGCTGTGCATCCTCGAACAAGTTGCTTACCCTCTCTGAGCCTCAGTTGTCACAGCTGAAAACTGGGGATAATAAGAGCATCTACATGGGACTGCGGAAACTAATGAGAACCGTGTCTGGCCCAGGCAGCTCTGTGGACGTGCAACACGTTCTTGTTATTCTTCCTCTCCTGGTGAACTGGTTCTACAGCTGAGGGCAGGGACCCTCCTTCCCAGGCCCTGGCTTCTCAGTCCCCTGCCACCCTCCGGACCTCTGCCACTGCCCCTGAGGGCCAGTCCCTTCCGAAAGCAGCCGGGCAGATATAACCTCGTGATGGGGACAAGACATCCTGGGAAGAAAGGATCTCTTGGGGCACCACTGATGAAGTTGAACAAAGGACCCCCAAATCCGTATTTTGGGGGGACACATGACCTTAAAAGGGTGTGAAGTCATTGAAAAGCAGCAGAGAGAAAGGCACAGGTCTGGGCTTTAGAGCTCACACAGTTCAGCCCTAACTGTCTCTCCTCGCTCCCACTGCTCTCTAACCCTTCAGGGTCTTCATCCTAGTTTCCTCCTCCATGAACTAAGGAGAGTCGCAAGGTGTCAGAAAGCTTCATTGGGATGTTTGTGAAAATCTGTATTCTCCACCCAGCGAGAGGCAATGCGTGTGGGCCTTCCCTGAGGCCCCACTCTGCCAGGCCCTGTTCTAAGCACCTCCATATTTCCTTCATCCCCTCTGACGGGGAGGCACTCACTGGCTGCCCCAGGGTGGAGCTCGGAGGTGGTTTATCCCTGCCCTGTTGCTTCACCCGGTTTATGGAACCAGGTTTTCCTTGCTTCCTACTCGAACACTGACCTTGGAAAGTCCAATATGAGGCCTCTACAGAAGAACCGGCCTGCCAACGCAGGAGACATAAGAGACTCAGGTTTGTTCCCTGGGTAGGGAAGGTTCCCCTGGAGGAGGGCATGGCAACCCACTCCAGTATTCTCGCCTGGAGAATTCCAAGGACAGAGGAGCCTAGCGGGCTACGGTCCATGGGTCTCAAAAGAGTCAGACACGACTGAAGTGACTGTGCGCTCACGCACAGAAGATCCACTTCCCCACAGGTTTCTTCTCCAATAATATCTACTGTTCAGATTACACCCAGGAAGGGGCAATTGGTGGAGTAATGGCCGGAGACAAAATGCAGAACCATCTCGCCAACACGTCCCTCAGCTCCTGGCATAGCCCTGCTGCCTATGTCTGCCTGGACATGACCCAGGTCTGCACAAGCAGTCAGGGCCCTCGTGGCTCTGGAGTCACCTCCGAGGGGCTCAGAGGTGCTTGCTCAAGGTCACACGAGCACCTAGGGGTAGGCTCAGAGGGCAGCCCAGGACGGCCTCATCCTAAAGCCTGTTCTGTACCCCCGCCCCCTCCTCACCCCCACAGGGTCTCTGGAAAACCCCAGCCTTGCCCCCTGAACTCTCTGAGTCTTCCTCTTTCTTAATTAGCGGGCAGCCGGGGGGAAATGAAACACCTGCCACGTTCTTCCTTTTCCCAGCAAGGAGGCTCCCCAGGCTCCCTGCTCCCAGCAGGGCCCCGGCAGTCGTCAGGCTGCTTTGGGCAAGCAGGCCTTTGCACAATGGCTCACATGTGCAGAGCCTCTAAATTAAACGTGGCTACCACCCGCTGGGGGTCACGGTCCCAGGGCAGGGCTAGGGGATTTCTGTCCAGGCCCCCGAGGAGGTGGGCTTTAAGAGGAAAGGGATCTATCCACCATCAGCAGGTAGCCTTCCACCCCTGCAGGAAGTGGTCACAGTGTGTGTGTGTGTGTGTGCGCGCGCACGCGCGCGCACACACACACTCTTGTGCATTCAGAGAGGAGAGAGAGCACAGACAGAGCAGAGATGAGACTCGAGATGGAGAGACAGAGGGAAGCCTGATACCCAGGACCTGAGACAGAGAGAGAGGGGGCTGGTCCAGCCATAGAGCTAGCTGGTGGCCGTGAAATCCCAAACGGGATTTGATTCCAGAACCCTGGACTTTTTATACTTACAGCGCCTGGAGCTGTGGATTTGCCTGAGCCCCGCGCCTGTCTCCCTCTAAGCCCAGCCCCACCCTGCCCACATCTTTCTTTAGGACTCCTAGGCACAGCTGGGATGATTTTTTATGGAGAGGAAAGAATGCAGATCTCTCTGACTCCTGCCTCCTCCTCTTCTCAGGCCCCAGCCCCGATCTTCCCTTGATTCATTTCCTCTCAGGAAATGTCACGATCCCTCCACTTTTCCGTTTCTTTCCCTCCATAACTTGAACTCCAAATACCTGTAGTCATTCCTCTAATGGGAAAGGGTTGTGGCCCTCCCGAAATCAGGCCAGATGACCAGAATCATTGCAGTTGCCCGGGGAAGACCGGGTGTCTCTAATATTTACTACCGAGTGAATGTAAGTGGGGCCGTGCGCCCGGTGGGTGTGAGGCTTGGGTGGGGCTTGGCTCCGTCTCCAGTGACAGCTCCTGGTCCCTGGGGAGTTGAAGGAGCCTTCCATGGGATGAAGGATGCTCAGAGGAGGTGTGGGCAGCCACACCAGCCTGCCCTCAGCACAGGAAGATCGCTGTCTTGGGAGGGAGCGTGCTGTTTGCCGCTGGGTGGAGGAGCTTGTTGGGATCACCCAACTTTGAGAGGCCCCCACCCCTATGCTGCACTCGGGCATCACTCAGGCAAGAGGGAGGCGAGCCAGGTGCCGTGTGGTCCCCTCACTGACAGGCTGAGGTCCAAGGAAGCTCAGAGGCTGAGAGGAGAAGACAAAACGAAAATGGTGGGACATTGACAGCACCTGATATATAGTTCGTGTGTGTGTGTTAGTCACTCAGTCGTGTCCGACTCTTTGTGACCCCATGGACTGTAGCCCACCGGGCTCTTCTGTCCATGGGATTCTCCAGGCAAGAATACTGGAGTAGGTTGCCATTTCCTTCTCTAGTATATAGTTCGAGGAGCCATGAAATCAGCAGCCTACATCTGGGTTGAAGCCCAGCTTCAATAGGGACTGTGTCATCCCAGGCAAGCTCCTTGACTTCTCTGGGCCACACTCGCCATAAAATACTATAATCATCTCCGCTCTGCTTGCCTTGCTGGACGTCTGTGAGGGTTAAACAAGAGCTTAAATACAGGAGCGCTTTGGGCGCTGCAAAGCAGGGTATCGATGGGAGAAGTTGCATTGTGATTAATGTAGAAGGGGAAAGTGAAAGTGTTAGTCGCTCAGTCGTGTCTGACTCTTTGTGACCCCAGGGACTGTAGCCTGCCAGGCTCCTCTGTCCATGGGGATTCTCCAGGCAAGACTACTGGAGTGGGTTGCCATTTCCTCCTCCAGAGGATCTTCCCCAGGGATCAAACCTGGGTCTCTTGCATTCAAAGGCAGATTCTTTACCATCTAAAGCAGGAACTTGGTTAGATGTCAGGAGAAACTTCCCTACTTAAGGAGGAGACATCAGAATGAGGTTATGGGATTTGTCCTCCTTCCTGAAGAGCTTTAAAAATAAGATCAGATCCATTTGGCTGTTTAAAATAGTCTTGAGGTTGGCAGAGGCATTGGCCAAATGGTTTTGGATGTCTTTTCCCTTTCCTGACACTATAGTTAATTCAGTCAGAAGGAAAGTGATCAGAGTCCACATCTGTGTGTGTGTATCTGCCTGTGTTTGTGCCTATCTGTGTACCCACATTTATCTATGGGTCTATATGTGTGTCTGTGTCTTTGCATGTGTCTGTGTGTCTCCAAGGCTGTGTCTACGCTGTTGTCTATGTGTCCATGTTCTATGTGCAGAGTAAGTTACTGAAGCCAAAAAACCTCAAGGTGACTCATCTTCATTACTGAATGGCTGGAAGAATTTCCTCTTGCCGTGCTATCCATCTTGGGAGGACATGGACAAAGCACCAGGGTGAAAAGGGATTTTGAATTTGGTTTTTACTTATTTATTTGTTTTTGTTGTTTTTATACAACGTTCTAATTTGGGGCTAAGGGCTAGACGAAGGGCACCGGCTCCGGAGTGTCCCTCTGAGGCCGGAGTACAGGCTTCCCCACGTCCCTGTGATCTTGGAGTTTGACCTCCCCTCTCAAGACCTCAGTTTCCACATCTGTAAAATGGGGGCAGTAACACCTCCCTCACAGAGCTGTTGTGAAGTTTAAGTGCACTAGAGCCTGTAAAGCCCTTAGCACAGCAACCGGCCTGTAGAAAGGGATTTATACACGCCCCTTCTGTTACAGGCATTCACTCTCAGCAGTATTTCCAGGCTGGCTCCTGATAGATGTAGCAGAAAGAGCACTGGCTGTGGAGACACCTGGTCTTGGGTTCCAGTGTGCCTCTCAACAGCTGTGTAGCCTTGGGTGAGTCACTTCACCTCTCTGATCCCCATTCTCAGTTGTGAGTTGGGACCAAAAATATGCCTGCCTCATAGGATTATAGTGAGGCTCAAAGGAGAGAGTGTAAGACTTTAGCACAATGTCTGCTGCACTGAAGCACTTAAGAAAAAAACAAATACCCGCCTGTGACAGAGAGTGTCCCCTCCGAGTCCCTCCCCCTCCATTACCCGCTCCCCTCCACCTGCTTGCAGTGTAATTCTGTGTCTTACCCACTGCCTAGGCTCCTGTCTTATCCTGTCAGACACTTCAGTTCAGTTCAGTCGCTCAGTCATGTCCGACTCCTTGCGACCCCATGGACTGCAGCATGCCAGGCCTCCCTGTCCATCACCAACTCCCAGAGTTTACCCAGATTCATGTCCATTGAGTCGGTGATGCAATCCGTCTCATCCTCTGTCGTCCCCTTCTCCTTCCACCTTCAATCTTTCCCAGCATCAGGGTCTTTTCAAAGACCCCTGTGGTGGGGGTGCAGGAGCTGCCAGGGCTCCCCCACCCCCTTACCCCAGCTCAGACCTGTGCCCTTTCCCGCCCAGTTCCCAGGACCCCTTAATACCCGAGAAGCCATTAAATATTTAAATCCGGGCTTTGTGTGGCAGCCAGGTTGCCCCAGCAACAGTCCTGCATATTTTGGGATGGATTACCAAGTCTTTCAAAGGGTCTCCTGCTGCTGTGGCCCGAAGGGGGATGAAATGTGGGAAGAGAGAACTGTCAGAGGGAGGGCGGGCTGGGGGTCCGGAGCCCCACTGAGACTTACAGAGACCGTCATCGTGGGAATCAGCCAGAGGACTGGAGGGTCAGAGACAGGGCAGGATTCTCCCTGGTTTTCCAGAGTCTGGACTTGAATCCAGGCCTCACGCCTGCCAGCTTGTTCTCTTTGCTTGTTTCCACCTTGTGGGCGTGTTGTCTGGATTGGGGTCTGCACCCCAGTTCTGCCCTCTCCAGCTAGACCACCGTGGGAACCTTACCTTCTCTGGGCCTCCATGTACTCCTGGGGATAATTCACTCATTTCAGATGATGTTGGAACTTTGTTCAGCATGGCTCCTGGCCCACGTGAAGCAGGAGCAGTTATTATATTGATATTCCATCCCGGGGCTTCCCTGGTGGCTCAGCAGTAAAGAATCTGCCTGCAAATGCAGGAGAAGCAGGTTCAGTCCCTGGGTCGGGAAGATCCCCAGGAGGAGGAAGTGGCAGCACACTCCAGTATTCTTACCTGGGAAATCTTATGGACAGAGGAGCCGGGCGAGGTACGGTCCATGGGGGCGCAAAGAATCAGATAAGACTTAGTGACTGAACAACACCCCTGTTTGCCCTGAGGAGGCTCCGAGGAAGTGGGAGACACAGCCCTGGCCACCAAAGGCTTATATCTGATGGAAAGGTCTGCCAGCAATGGTAAATTTGGAGGACATGTCCAGTGTTCCCTGTCCCTGTCCCCTCCAGGCCCAGTGTGAGTCTACCTGGGAGTTGCCTGGGGTGCGTTTTGAGACTGGCCCCCAGCATACGGCAGGGAGCACCCCGGCTGGGAGCCTGGGCTGTGCCGTCCAGCCGCGACTCTGCTGTGTTTCCTCGGGCAAGTCCCTTCCCCTCCGGACACCAGTCTCCTCGGCTGTGGGATGAGGGTGGCTCTGAGTCACTTCCCGGGGCAGCCCCCCTTTCCAGCTGGCATGGAGGCACCAGCCACCCATAAAGATGGCCCATTCCCCACCCCACCTCATGCTGCGATGCCCCTTTAGGAAGTGAGCCCGAGGGGATGAGGCCGGCCCTGCCAGTTCCTTGTGACCTCCACGTGGACTCAGCTCTTTAGTCCTCAAAGCGCCTCCTTTCCTATATTTTCTCCCCTCTTAAACCCCACTGCTGCCTCCCACCCCAGCCCCAGGCTCTCTCCAAAGGCAGGAGGATTTCCAGAGAATTAACATCTCCGCTCCAAACACTCCAGACACTCCAGACACGTGCTGGCTCATCCCAGTCAGAGGCCAGTGGTGCAGAATCCTTGTCTGCTTCTCCGTGAAGGGGAAGGGGTGAGTGGGAGGCCCAGAGGAGGCCAGGAGCCACTTGCTGGATGCTGGGTTATGTCAGGGAACCTGGGCTGCGGCTGCCCACAGTGATGGAGGAGGGAGACATCTAACCAGCATCTGGGCATCTAACCAGTAGACGGCCATTGGCTGGTTGCACCGATATCCTTCTAGATTTGGGGAGCATGATTTTCAGCTGATCTGGGGTCCCAGCCTCCCAGATAGACCTCAGTAGGTTGTGGGGGAGGGAATCTCACCTTGAGGTCTTTGAACCTAATAGTGTAGACCCCCCCCCAGGGATGGATCCAAAGGAAAGGCCCCTCTTGGAGCCCACAGAATCCAAATCTCAGGGCTGAAGCCTCGAAGTTCGAGGGTTTATTAACAAATTCCCCAGGGGCTTCTCAGACGGACTGGCTCCCTGGCCGCCCCCTCCACTCCAGCTGGCTGTGTCTGCCTCGGTCAGTTTAGGATTCTGATCCTTCCATCCCACCCCACCCCACCCCACCCCCGCCTCTCCCCTGCCCCTGCGGTCCCATCTGCTCCTGCTGTAAACTCGCTGCCCCTCTGCTGGGGGCAGGGGCTGAGGGGAGAGGGCATCCTCTGTCTGGGGGCGGGAGGCATGGTGGGGATGGAGATCAGAAGTAACAAACTGGATTAATGAGCTACAGACAGGGAGGGCGTCACCGTCAGGGATGATCTATGTCTAAGGACCCAGGACTTCCCAGTGTCCACGGATCACATGAACTCGAGAAACTGGCGAGCTTGGAGGGATGAAATTATCTCTTTACTTTCACTAACATTTAACTGACATTGAGCATATCCTCTTACAACTGTTGTTCAGTCGCTAAGTCATGTCCAACTCTTTGCGACCCCATGGACTGCAGCACAGCAGGCTCCCATGTTCTTTCCCGTCTTCCGGAGTTTGCTCAAACTCATGTCCATTGAGTCAGTGATGCCATCCAACCATCTCGTCCTCTGTGAGCGCAGGCGCTGTACTCGTAATATTGCCATCAATAGGTAGAAGCAGATATTTTCACATCGCCCCCAAACTGTTGCAGATCTTTTGAAATTACAATAGCTGTCAAATCTATCATTAGTTATTGAATTTAATGAGTTAATAAAGAAATATTTGCGTATTACAAACATTTTGAAAATATTTTGATAACATTATTTAATATAATTGGTTTAATCCCATGTATCTTATTTTATATAGGGGTGGGGGAAAAGAGCTTACCTTTCAGATCAGGCCAGGGGATCCCTAAGGCAGGCTGCTCACTGTCTCTGAGCCTGATTCAATCACAGGTCAGTGCGGCAGCAGACCCACCTCCTAGAACTCTTGTGAGGATCTGTATGCTGTTAGTTCAAGGCCAGATATACAGAAAGAGTTAACTAGATGCAAGCCCTAGGTAGCATAAAGTTTAACACAAGCTTCCAGGAGGTGGCCTGGAGAATAAGGAGACTCAACTAGGTGAAGCAGAGGTGTTACCAGAAGCCACACTTGAGCCAGGCTGGGCAGGGAGAACCCACATGGGGAAAACGGTTGCCAGAGTTTGGGGACACAGTGACCCTTTCCAGCACCTCGTCCCACAGGGCTGTCGGTTTACCCCAAAGACCTGCAGTGCTCACTAAACAGAGAATGAATGAAAGAAAGTGTACATGAATGGAATGCTTTCTGATGTAAATTGCCACAAGAATAATGTTTGTCTGGGAGGGAGTTTGTTCTTTGCCCATCTAGGCAGGCCCTGGGGTAGGTGCTCTCTGAATTCCACGGAAGCAGCCAGGCTGCCTGCCAGCCTTTGGTGGAGGGTGCAGAGCCTTCCCAGA
This sequence comes from Okapia johnstoni, assembly GCA_024291935.2. Lineage (NCBI taxonomy): Eukaryota > Metazoa > Chordata > Mammalia > Artiodactyla > Giraffidae > Okapia > Okapia johnstoni. The sequence goes on along the minus strand of CM044325.1, from coordinate 5,852,085 downwards.
GGCCTTTGCACCTGAGTCGTCCCAAGGGCAAAAGCAGGAAGCTGGAGCCGTGGCCCTGTCCCAGGAACTGCCAGAGATGAGCGCCTTCTGTGGTTTTGAGTCCAGTTCGGGTCCACGGAGCAGGGGACACGGATTGTAGCAAGGGTCCCTCTGGGGACCGACAGCCCAAAGTCCCCGGGCCACACCTCTGGAGGATGACCAGGGCAGAAGGGCGGGAATCCTGCTTTGTTGTCCCGGCAATTTCTGCAACCTTAGGCCAGGGCTTTCATCTCTCTGAACCTCGGTTTCCTCTTCTATAAAGCAGTAGTGCCTATCTCCAGGGTGATTGAGAAACAGTGTGTGTAAAATGCTCTCTGAAGTCAAAATAAATTAAGATGTTAGTCTCAGGAGGCTGCCTTGAGTGATGGAAAGAGTGTGTGTGCTGCTAAGTCTCTTCCGTGGTGTCTGACTCTTTGCGACCCCATGGACTGCAGCCCGCCAGGCTCCTCTGTACATGGAATTCTCCAGGCAAGAATACTGGAGTGGTTGCTATTTCCTTCTCCAGAGGATCTTCCCACCCCAAGGATCGAACCCGGGTCTCTTACGTTTCTTGCATTGGCAGGTAGCTTCTTTACCACTAGCGCCACCTGGGAAGCCCCAGGTGGGCGGAGCAGGGGGCTTAAAATCAGGAGTTCCTAGTTCTGGCCCTGCTGTGTGACTTTGGACCAGACCCTGCCCCTCTCTGGGCCTCAGCATCCCTCAGTGTGAAAAGAGACAGTTGGAGTCAGACCTCACTAAGGCTTCCTTCTCTGAAGATCCTCCGATGGCAGAGGAGAGGGCTTGTGGCAGGAACACGCAGTGCCCAGAGCTAGTTTGGCTCCCAGATCAGAGACTGTGCTCTCCAAGACGCTGCAGCCACTCTGCTTCCTTGACATTCAAGATTCAGTGAGTGCGGGGCCAGGGAAGGCTGTCACTTAGGATCTGCTACATCCACCACAGGCTCTGCCTCCAGGAGCCTAATTAGATATTATCCCCCATCAGCTATGTCCACGTCCTTGTGTTCATGCTGTTCACCAGGCATGACAAGATTTGGGGCCAATTGCTTGTTTATGAGACCGTCTGTCTTGAGATGAAGTGCAGCAAGCACCACCAGCGAGCAAATAAGTTCCTCCCCCCCGCCCCCGGCTTGGAACCTGATGACAAGCATCATCGTTATTCCAGCAAGTCTCAGCCCCAAGTCCTTACTTTTTTTTTTCTTTTTTGGCCACACCGCTCAGCACATGGGCTCTAGTTCCTTAACCAGGAATCGAACCCGTGGCCCGAAGGGCGGAGTCTTAACCGTTGGACTGCCAGGGAAATACTGCCTTGCTTTTTTTTTTTTTCCTAAGCCTCAGTCCCATGTCCTGAAGAAGGAACACAGGGGTCCTAGAGTCAGGCAGACTTGGGTCAGTTCTGGCTCTGAGGGCTTTTCAAGCCCCTTGGGGCTTTAGTTTCCTCTTCTGTAAAAGGGAACAATGGCAATTCATCTAATTTGCAGATCTCTTTGGAGGATCAAGTAAGGTCATTATAGGTTAATGCCCAGGGTGCAATGCCCTGCAGCATCACTGAGGCTCAAAACTGGTCCCTGCCAACAAAAATGTGTGTCCTCCCCACACACAGGCCCCCCAGGCTTCTCGGCTGCCCCCGTCACACCCCCTATCATCCCCTAAGGCGGTCCGTGCTTGTTTCCCTTCCTGCCCAGCATGCTCGTGGTCACTGTGGCTGTTAACAGTCCTCTCTGAGTACCAGGTTATTAATTCTCAGTAGCCTCGAGTCCTTGAGGGAGGGAAGCCACTGGTCTCCGTGCCTTAAACCCAGCCCAGTGCTGGCATAAACACACAGGAAGGAAGGAACCCCAAAGTGCTTTTACCAACACTATCTCTTTGAATCCACGCACTGACCCTGCGAGTTAGATGCGAGAATGCCCATCTCAGAGGTGAAGCCATGGAGGCTCAGGTGATGAGGAGGCTGGCCCAGGGCTTCCAGCTTGTTGGAGGCAAGGGCACTGGTTGAGACCCAGGCAAGGCTGGTCCCTTGGAACTCCCAGAGGCTCTGCCCTGCACCACAGGGCCCTCAGGAGTGAATACAAGACATTCTTGGCTCCCACCAGCCCAAAGCAGATCTACCTTTGCTTCCTCCGATGGGGGTTTTGCCCTGTCTGTCCACGTGCTTTTTTTTCTCTCTTTCCAGAAAGCATGTCTAGGGGGCTGGAGGCGGTGAAAGCAAAAGGAGTGATTTATGAACTGAGCTGTTTTTCTCAATCAAAGAACCGCTTCTGGGCCTGCTCTGTGCAGATGGAACCTAGTGGCCGTCTGGGGGCAGTGGGAGAGGCAAGATGAATAAATCTGTCTGGCCCCTGCCGGCGCCTGCAGAGGAGAACCTGGCAGCACTGCGTGACCTCACCTCATGTCTGCCCCTCTCTGGGCCTCGGGGCTCCCATCTGTCACGGGATGGCAGGACGGGGTCATCCCCCAGAGGCCTGCAGCTGGCATGGGGGAGGATGCTAGCCGGTCCCTGGGACTCGCTCACCTTGTTGCCTGACTGGGCTGACAGCACTGGATTAGAAACTTTGGAGACCGAGGCATCACACTCCTTTCTGGTGCCATGTCCATGGACCCTATCGGAAGCTCTGGTTTGGAGTCTAGCAGACTTAGTCTTGATTCATGGCCAAGTCTTACTAAACATGTGATTAAAATCCAGGCCAGTTAATTATATTCTCTGAGCCTCAGTTTCCTCATCTGTAAAATGGGTTAGCAATGACACCCACCTCCTATGTGAAGATTAAATAAAAGAATGTGGGAGAAATGCTTAGCAGAGTCTGATACATGGTAAATACTCAATACTATCATTTACTATGAGGTTCAGTTATCACAAAATTGGAGCAACTAATTTGACTTTGGGGCCACTAAGAGGAAAAAAATATATATGTATGTATGTATCCCTCCTGACCAAGCCAGATGTCCATGGTCTGCCCCACACCCACCTCCACTGATAACTAGTGAACATGGTCTGGGCATCCACCTATTTTCAATATATGAGGATGCTGATAATAATAACTCCTCACGGGAGCAGTGCTTTGCAGTTTTCCAAGTTCTTTCACATCATATCACTTCATTTCATGTGCCTCATTGAGTGAATTCTTACAACCACCTTCGGCTTCAAAGTTGAGAATCACAGTTTTCAGAGTAGAACCTAGCATCTCGGGGAGGGCAGTGACTTTCCAAAGGTCTCCAGGGAGCTTGCTGAGGCAGGGGCCGTCACAGGCTGTGCAGAGGCAGTGGTGATGGCTGAGTGTGGCGGGCATCTCCCAGGCCATCCTTTCCCAGCTTCCCCTTAGTGCAAATCTCCGCTGTGTCAAAAAACAGTTGGGGAGGGGGCATCCTGGCAAAGAGGAGGGCAGGAGATGTCAGAGATTCATGTGGAGTTCAGCACCTCCTCCCTACCCCTAGGGTGGGGGGGTGCCTTCTGCATCACCCAGGCCTTCATCCCAGCCTCAGTGTCCAGAGGAAGTGGGTCACATCACATCCAGGACAACCACCAGCCTGAGATACTGGGCAGAAAGTGGTGATATTGTCTCAGAGGCTGGGATGGGGCAGGGGAGGAACAGGGGTAAGAGAAAACTATGACCCCCTCCTGCTTCCCTGAGCCCTGAGTTCAGGCATGGGGTGCAACCACTGAACTAGACTTTAGAGCTCCCCTTCCTAAGGCTGCAGAAACCTGAGCTTTAAGAAGGAACCGAAGTTGGCTTCATCTTGCCCAGTAAGCCAGCCTTGGACAGTTCCAGCCCAAATGTCCTTGGCCCTTGCTTAGACCCAGGGGTTTCTCACTGCAGATGTCCACCTGGGTAGTAGGATGCTACCTGGTAGTGACAATGTCTTCTCTTCCCCACACCCCCCAGGGCCAATTTCAGGGGATCCCTCACTGCTCAGATGCAGCTGAGCTTCTGACCTCTTCCCCACTCCTGCCCCCAACACAGCTTTTCTAACATCTTGCCTGGAGTTTCCAGGAGACTCAGCTTGGCCACTTAAATTTCTAAGGCTCACCTTCCTTCTATAAAATGGGGTAATAGTCCGCCTTCCAAGGCTATCTTGAGGATTCACCATAATCACATGGGTGGATGCGCAGCCCCTTTCATGAAGGCTAGTTTTGATTCTGACTCCTGGATGTGGATTCCTGGTCCGTAACTTACTAGCTGTGTGATGCTGGACAAGTCGCTTCCTTCTCCAGGTCTCAGTTTCCATTGTAAAATGAGGGTGATGGTATGATATCTACTTCCTAGGCTTGTTCTTGGCATCTAATGAGCTCATGCATGTAAGAGTGTTGCCCAAAGCCATGCAGCAGATACCAAGTAAGGTGGTTGAAGAACTTTCCACATGTTTATGTTTAGGGCAGAGTACCAGCTCCCAGGGCCTCCGAGAGCTTGCAGGAGGGAGGCCCCTTTTCCTGCCTTCCTTCCCATCTGCCCATCCCCACCTCTACACTCCCTCCAAACTTACTCTCCTGCACCACCCCCTTCTCAGCTGAAAGCTCCTCAACTGCCCCCAGTGGAGTTACCCCAGGGGAGAGTTTGTCCTCCTTCCTGTGGTCCCCAGCCCTAGTGTCATCCCTTCCCTTGCCCCCTCCAATCTCCTACCCCGACCACCACCCAAGTGTGAGTTCGTGCTTATTTGCATCTCTATTCCCTAACACAGCACCCAAGCACCCAGCGCAGAGTAGGTGGGTGGGTGGATGGATGGGTGGAGGGAGGGAGGGATAAATGGAAGGAGAGAGGGAGGGATGTATTGTGTTGGCCAAAAAGTTCATCCAGATTTTTCCATAACATCGTATGGCCAACCTAGTATATGGGTGGATGGATGGATGGATGGACGGACAGAGAGGAATATTTCGTATACAGCCTGACCCCCGCCACCACTGATGAGACTGGAAAGGAATCTGAACTGGTACCCGAGGCCCAGAAATCCCCACTTCCTGCCCATGGGGATGCCCATGCAGCCCAAGCGCCCCAGGCCTCGATTTTCCCTGGCAGTGTTCCCAGCCCAGTGTTTGGGCAGGAGCAGATGCGGAATTCCCACACGTGTGATCGGCCAGGCATCTCCGTATGGGCCCCCACGACTGCTGAAACCACACCCTCATTTCCACTGCTGGGAGCTGGCTCGCTAAAGGAGCCTTCTGGCAAATCCTTAGGCAAAGCTAAGGAACCCTTTCCAGCATCAAATTTCTCTCTCCCTGGGAGTCAGGATTTCTGGGGAGAGTGTTTGATTTACAGGGCCCGGCCAGCTCTCTCTCTCTCTCTGCTGGGGCACCACTGCAGACGCCCAGGGAGCAGCCAGGTGGCATCCCAGGGTATGGGCCCCCATCCCTCCTCCCAGTTCATCCGCCGCATGCAGCAGTGTCTCAGCAGGGATGAGCCTGTGCCAGGAACCGCGAGTCTCTTGGAGATGAGGTTCCCCAAGCAGCCCCATCGAGGGCACCTGGCAGCTGCCATGCGGGCAGAAGGCGGGCGCAGTGTGCGGGCCTCCCTGGCTGGAGCGCCCCAGGTGCAGAGAGCGTTTCATTAGCACTAATGGGCCCCGATCCACAAGGCGCTTGCCCTGAATGTGTGTGTCCAAAGGGCGGGCAGGTGTTCACATGCAGCTTCCCGAATATGGCTCCTCCTTATTTCTAGAGTAATTGAGCATTTTCTCTTATAGGACAAGCTGGGCCAATAAGGGAGACTGACCAGGAGACGCTGTCCTGCTGACGTCGGAAGAACTGTCCAGGTGACAAGTCAGTAATTGCTCCCCACGCCCCCTCCCTGCACCTGCCGTATCCCTGACTCCACCCTCTGTCCCCATAAGATCTCAGTCTGTCCTTTCCCGGATCCCTTCCTGCCATCTCTCGTTCCTTGTATCTCACCTCATCTTTCTCCATCTTCCCCTCTCTTTCTGACTTTGCCTATCTCTCTGATTTACTGAGTCTCTATTGTTCTCTGTGTTCGTTTTCTCTTTTCTCACTCTCCACTCATTCCTTCAGACAGAGAAATTGAGGACCTACACGTGCCAGGCACTGCTCTGGACACTAGGAACATGGCAGTGAACAAAATAAGTCCATGCCTTTCTCAGCATGCATTCTAACAGAGGAAGGTGTGTGCTACCAGAAGAAATCAAATGTTGAGAATAGCCACAGGGCACTGGCCTGGCTTTAAGAAACAGGTCTCCAGACCCAGATCCCTCACTAACTGGTTTTGTAACTTGGCTACACCCCCTTTCCCTTTTGTAGCCTGTTTTCCCATTTCCATGGTGACATAAGTTATACAAGGGCTGGACTCTAAATCAGTTATTACACAGACAGTAGTGTCAAACTGAAGTTCCCTTTAAAGTCCATAAACATGTTTGGCTTTGTTATACATGAAACAGTCAGTTGCATCCAAGGTCACATTGAATCATAAGACACCCATCTGTGAGCCGGGAAGCCTCAGTGTTCAGGAGCAGGGGGTGCTGTGACAGGCGCAAGAGACTTGAGACTATGAGACCCATGGCAGCAAGTCCACAGCTCCCACTCAGGCTCACCCTGGGGCAGGCACCCTCATGGAAGGGCAGCCAGATCCACAGCACCTCAGCTGCCTTCCCAGCACCTGTGAGATTTGAGTTCGTGAATGCTGCAGTGGTAAAGAATCTGCCTACCAATGCAGGAGACCAATGCAGGAGACTGGAGTAGGAAATGGCAACCCACTCCAGTATTCTTGCCTGGGGAATTCCAGGAGCCTGGTGGGCTACAGTCCATGGGGTGGCAAAGGGTTGGACATGACTGAGCGACTAACCACACAATGCAGGAGACGTGAGAGATGCAGTCTCGATCCTTGGGTCAGGAAGATCCCCTGGAGAAGGAAATAGCAACCCATTCCAGTATTTTTGCCTGGGAAATCTCATGGACAGAGGAGCCTGGCGAGCTACAGTCCATGGGGTCGCAAAAGAGTTGGACATGACTGAGTATTTGGGCACAGGAGGTGTGAAGACAAGCCTGAATTTTGGAGGAAAATGGATGAAGGGGGCAAGGGAATTAGCTTTCATTGAAAATGAGGATTAAGAGCTGTGGTTCCAGGGATTTTCCTGTTAGTCCACTAACTGGGACTTCACGTTCCCAACGCAGGGGGCCTGGGTTCAATCCCTAGTCAGGGAACTAGATTCCACACGCCACAGCTGAGAGTCTGCATGCCGCGACTAAAAGATGCCACATGCTGCAACTAGAACCAAATAAATAAAATTCAACTTTTAATTAAAAAAAGAAAAAAAGAGTTGTGGTTCTAGATTAAGACAGACCTGGGTTCAAATCCTGCCTCAGGCATTCCCATGCTGTGTGACCTTAGAGAAGCGATTCCTCTGAGGCTTAATTCCCTCACCTAAAACAAGGGCAATAACATTGCCCACCTCCGGGAGCTTTAGGGAGACTAAATGAGGCTGTGCATGTTCCCTGGCACGTAGTAAGACTCAAGGGGAGCCGGGCATTACTCACTGCGGCTATTATCAGCTGCCATGCACCAAGCTCTGAGCTCCGTATTTTCCATGCATTATGAGGAAGGCATTATCTTTACACTAATTTTAAAGACGAGGAAGCTCAGATGCACGAAGTACAGGAACTTGCTCGAGGCCACCACCTGAGCCTGGCTGAGCTGGGACCTGGTCCTCTGCCAGGCTCCCAAGCCCTCTGTCCACTCGGCTCCCTGCCCTGGAGCTGGGGCCCAGGCCCCCCTGCCTCCGTCCGCCCTCCAGCTCACATCATCTCTCCCTCTACTTTCCTCACCTTTGTCAGAGGCTCTTCCCAGGAGACACGTCTTCTATTGCATTCTTCTGGGAGCCCAGCGCTCCACAAGCTGCCCATTAGATGTAATCTCTAATGGACGTGATACATAATAAATACAGGTAGCCCGTTTATGAGCTGCTATGTTTATTACGCCCCTTAATTGCCAAACAGTCAGAGCCAGCTGAAGCCAGATCCGACCCTGGGGACTAGGCTTTGCCTGGGTGGGCAGAGGAGGGGGCCCCAGAGCCCCACCTCCTACAGACTCTCTCAGCATCTCACAGGGGCGGTCCCTCCTGCCCTCCAAAGGCCCGTCCAAATCAGAACTTGATGGCAGGAGCTGACAAGCCATCAACTCCTTCTCTATCATTTTGCAGCTTGGAGCTCCCAGCTCCCAGTCTAGGGCTCCTTCTGCCCTTCTGTCTGCCCAGTCAGTGGCCCCCGGGCCAGGTAGAGCACAGGATGTGGAGTGGGCTGAGGGGCTCGCTCACAAGCTGCAGGAGGTTGAGCAGGCCACCTCACCGCCCTGAGCCTCAGTGTGCTCACCTATGAAATGAACACGATGCTTCCTGCCTATGACACTGTAGAAAGATTCAGGGTAGTCACTTCCTGGAACTGGCATGTGGCTGGCAAAGAATCCGTCCTCAGTGACTGCTCTTTCCTGTCTTCTTCCCCCTGTCCAAGGAGCAGGGGGTGGTCTCAGCAGATATGTGGAGCTGCATTGGCCAAGTGCCCGAGGGAGAGGGGTCAGTGTGCAGTGCCTGGGATCCAGGTCGTTATCCTGGGGTCCTGATCTAGGGGCCGCAACAGCCCAGTGACTCACCTGTGGCTGTCAACTTAGGTGTGTTCCTGGTAAGAGGAGTCCACCCCACTCTGAAGCAGGTTCTGGGGGGAGCCCTGACATAGTATGTCTCATTTAATCCTCGCAACATGCCACGATGTAGGTCCTAAAAACCCATTTTCATGGATGAAGAAACTGAGACTCTAAGAGGTTGCATCCTTTACCAGACACAGAGGTACAGAGGTGTGAAGAGCCAGGATCAGAGCCCAAGTGTGTCTGACTTCAGAGACCCTGCTTGGAACTGTCGTGTTTAGATGCAGGTTAGATGCTGCTTCTAGAAGGTCAGAGATGGAGGAGTTGGAGTAGGGTGGCTGGCTTGGTATGGGGACTTGTTCTGAAGGTAGAGAGCCTTGGCTTGGAGATGATGCAAGAGAAAAGGATATCAATTGGCAGGGATGATGGTTTAACAACTGATGGGCATGGCATGGACCTAGAGATGCTAGCTACACAGGCCTGCCATACCCACAGGTCCCCACTGCGTCTCAGCTTTCCACTGGCTGCTGGGAGGACAGGGCCTGGACAAGGATCCTCCTGGGCCTGCCATCCTCTCCCCAGGGCTCCCCAAAAAGAAAGCCTGGGAATATTGATTATAGTGTACTGAACATGACTATGACTTATGTGCACCTTGAAGGCTGACTTGTAATAGCAGATGCCATCTGCTTCCCCTGGGCACAGGGGAAGGCTTGTTTTCAAGCCACACTGACTGGCATCAAGTCATTGCACAATAAATGCTGGCAGAATAGAATTGTATTCAGTGGTCCGTCCCACTACCATGGATGTACTTAAGAGTCCATAGGGACCAGGGAGGCTCCACGGGGAGGTGGGATGCTGTAGGTCTCATAATGGAGGTGATCAGGGTTAGGGAAGCATCTGGGGGCTTGAGGCCCCAAGAGGCGCCAGCAGCTCTTTCCCTGCAACACCTCGGGGGCAGGTCCTTCTGGTCAGAGGGCACGTGGGGTGGCAGGAAGTTTGTCAGGTCTGGGTCCTGATCCTGCTCCATGACCTCGGCAAGTCCCTCAAGGCTCTGAGCCTTAGTTTCTCATCTGTCAAATGGAAGGCTCACACCTGCAATCAAGTAACATCATGATGTCATACCTCTGAGCATCCGCCATGTGGTACTAAGCATGTTTATGCGTTATTCCAGTTAATCCTCCCAACACCGCTGGGGAGGAAGCTTCTGTTTTTAATCTCCGTTTTCAACTTGGAGCGAGCAGGACTCAGAGAGGGGGAGTCATTTCCCTGAGTGCGTGTTAAGTTGCTCCAGTCATGTCTGACTCTTTGCAACCCTATGCACCATAGCCTGCCAGGCTCCTCTGTCCATGGGATTCTCCAGGCAAGAATACTGGAGTGGGTTGCCATTTCCTCCTCCAGGAGATCTTCCCGACCCAGGGGTCGAACTCACATCTCTTACATCTCCTGCTTTGGCAGGTGGGTTCTTTACCACTAGTGCCACCTGGGAAGACCCCATTTGCCTGAGACCACACAGTTCATGAATGGTAGAGAACCCAGGCTGGCTGGCTCACAAGTCCTCACTCCTAACTCCAGCCCCTCAGGGCAAAGCCCTGTGATAAGGAAATTGTGATCAACTGTTCTCTTCCTCTTCAGCTCCAGAGGCAGACTGGCCACTGGGACACCAAGGGGGAGGAGACGGAGGACAGGCAAGGGTTTTTCTGGATGGGGTCCTCCACGGAGAGGACTGAAAGGGCCTTGCTGTTTTGCAGGGGGATCACCATGGAAGGCGACTGTCTGAGCTGCATGAAGTATCTGATGTTTGTGTTCAATTTCTTCATATTTGTGAGTATTTCTGGAACGTGTCTGGGGTTCTCCCCAGGCCTCTGTGAGGTGGGGGGAACTGACTGATGCTTGGGAAGAGTCACGTTGGGCTGAGGTCCAGGGGCCAGTGCCAGAAGCTGGACTACCTGCCTGGCTGGGGGGTTGTGGTGGGGAGACCCCGAGTAGTGCCCATCCCGACTTGGAGAGCCCGCCGTTACAGGAGAGAGATTTTGCACAGCCCCAGGATAGTTCAGCTGTTCTAAAAGAAAGGGGGAAGGGGCTTTAGCCCCGGCTACTATCCTGAGGTCTGACCCCTCGTAGGGAGTTGAGGTGAAAGGGAAGGTGGAGATGATCAGAGGGTAGCAGGAGCCGCTACCAAGCCCTGACGCCCTGAATGGTTATGGAGAGCGGAGCGGAGCTGAAGTAGTCACCTAATGCAGTCTGAAACCTCTCTGGGACAGAGACACCTGGGTTCACAGCTCAACTCTGTACCTCCCCCCTACGTGATCTAACACACATACCGCCTCCCTGAACCTCAGTATCGTCATCCCTTAATCTTCTACCTCAACAGATTCTTTGAAAATGAAGCAAGATTAGTTTAGGAAGTGCCTGGAATGTATCGGCTCCATCCCCGTCTAACTTATGGATTCTATACATGAAAGGACAGAGGCCCCGAGGGCTCAGGGGGCCAGCCCAGCGCCCTGCAACCCAGCCCACCTGCTCTGCTCAGACCTATGGCCTCTCCCGGGAGCAGAGCCGTGCTTGTCACATGACCCCACCTCAACCTTTGATCTTAGTGCAGCCAAGACCTGGATGAGTAGACACCCACTGAAGTCCCCCAGGGCAGGGTCACTAGGAAGGAGAGGCCCCTTCCAGTCAAGACTGACTCGTCTGTCTGTCTGTCTCCATCTATTCTGTGTACACTTCAGCAACTTTCCTGGATTTCCCTCCCCTGCCCCTAATTCTAAAGAGCAGGCAACCCCACAGATTTGAATTCTAGACCCGACTTCCAAGCGGGGTGACCCTGGGCCGCTCAGTTTGTGCCTGAAGCCTCCCTTGAAGCAGAACTCAGCACATAATTGTTAAACTCCCAAACCTCCAACAGCCATGAGGAGTGGACACGGGTTTTCCCAGATGTTCCACATGATTTCTTCCTGTGACAAATCTGTTTCCAACAGACTGGTCTGTGCCCAAGACCAACGGAACGGATGTTTATTGAACACTGCTAGGCACCTTCAAGTCCCTGGGAGGTGGGAAACAGTATCTTCTTTTAACCACGAGGAAGCTAGTGCTCAGAGAGGTTAAGACACTTACCCAGGTCTCACAGCTAATAGGTGGCACAGCCCTTTCTCTGGACTAAGCTGCCTCTCTCCAGAGATAAGTAAGGCATGGAGAGGTGGACCGTGGAGAGGAAGCCATGAACAAGAAGGCTTTTTAGGAGCAGATTTGAGAGTAGGGAGCTCCTGTGAGGACCAAGAGGATGGCTTTGGTCTGTGTTTTCCCAGCAGAGGTGTCAGAGCATGTTCACGAACTTGGGGAGGGTCTTGGGGCTGGAGTCAGGGGGACCTGGGGCTCAACCCTGGCTCTGCTATGAACCTACGGTGTGACCTTCGGCAAATCGTTGGCCCCCTCGTCAGAGGGTTGTACTGAACGACCTCAGTGCCCAGCAGCTCCAACGCTTAAGGAGAACATGAAAGTGGCAGATGGACTCTACAGGACATGGTTCCCCGTAGCCCAAAGTAGAGTGTTGGTCAGAGACGGGCTCTGGAGGATGCGTGATACACTCTAGGTCAGAGGTAAACAGTGAAATTCAAAGCAGAGGAAAACACAGACAGAGTTTCTGCCCAGCTCACTCAGCACCTCCGCCCTAGGGCCTCGAGCAGGGATCTGGTGTGTGTGTGGAGTGTCTAACCTCCGTGTCTCCCCGTGTCTTCTCCGTGCTCCCCCCTGGCCCCGGGGAGCAGCTGGGCGGGGCCTGCTTGCTGGGCATCGGCATCTGGGTCATGGTGGACCCCACCGGCTTCCGGGAGATCGTGGCCGCCAACCCCCTGCTCATCACAGGCGCCTACATCCTCCTGGCCATGGGGGGCCTGCTTTTTCTGCTCGGCTTCCTTGGCTGCTGCGGGGCTGTCCGGGAAAACAAGTGTCTGCTGCTGTTCGTGAGTATCCCATCCACCACCCCACCCATGGGTTCCCTGGTGGGGGGGGGGGCGGTGAATAGAGCCCTGCATCCACACTAGGGGGGACTCACACTGAGGTCTGAGCCAGGTAGGCTGCCCCCCAGGAGCGTGAGAGCCACCAACCCTTGCCATATGCATCCGTGCTGGCCCCGTGCCTGCCGCCTGGGTGAGCCGCCCCCAGGCACGTGGCGGCCTCGGCCTCCAGGCCCGAATGGCCAGGCTTCCCCACAGCAGGGTCAGCTGAGAGCACTGACTCGTGGTGCTTTTCGACTTGCTTGCTTCTGAGAACTCAAATATATAACTCTGTGATAAAAGAGCAAAGATTGCTATCGGATAAATCATTCGGCTTTCACATTTCCACTTCTAAAGTGGAAATGATATGATCTCGGTAGGTCCTTTATTCATTAAATGAATGGTCTTTGACCTGCTGTCACAGGCCACGCGGTTCACTCGTGCATAGGTACATTGAGGGCCGGGTGGCCATCCATAGTACTGGGGTTGGGGGGGAGTGGGGCAGGCGAGCCCAGGAGGATAAGCTGAATTTGTGTGTGCGACCCGCTCTGTCTCATAACAAACAATGTGACTCTGGTTTAGTTTCTTAACCTCTCTGAGCTTTAGCGTCTGCTGGTGAAGCGAGAGGCCAACTCGCTCGGCTGTAGATGGGAGTCAAACGAGACCAGCGGTGGATGTCCGTTTTCTCGGGTCTTCTGTATTCACACGGGCTGTGGCTCTTTCTCTCCTTACTTGTCTGGCCTTGGTGATGGGGCTTCCTCCCCTCTCAGGTCCTGTGCCTTCAGGGTTAGGAAAACTGGGTTGAGCACAATCTTGCCAGAGGGGAAGTTAAAAACAGCTCAGCTTGGCCATGGGGCTGGGCCAAGTTGCAGACTCGCCTAAGGAGTGAGCCAGTGGATGAGGCAGGAGTTAAGTGATAGGGAGGCGTGGGCTGGTCAGTGATGTGGCCTCTCAAGGTGTCTAGCGTCTCCTGGTGGACAGCTCTGCGCAATGTCCAATAGTGCAGGCGGTCTAGGCTTGGGGAGCCTGGGACTCTGAAAGGAGCTGAGTATGGGTCCCAGGACACACCAAACCCACCCTCCCCTGCCCACCCTGCACCTCAGTGCCTGAGGCTCGTCCAGCATGAATGGGCTCATCTCTGAAGCCAAGACAGAAACCACACTGGTGCTCTGGGCCGGAAGCTAGCTGGGGGCCTTGCAAGCCCTCTCCAGCTAAGTGGCTCCTTCAGAGCCTGCCAGCTGGACAAGGCATCACTCTCCCCAGTGCCTAGGGAAGAAGGCTGAGACCCAAGAGGGGACTGGCTGCAGCTCTCCCCGGAGAGAGACTTAAGTCCTGGTTGTGGCCGGTCTGCCCACCGAAGCTTAAAGTCTCCCCTCTCTCCGCCTCCTTCTCCTTTGTCTCTCTTCGGTCTCATTGTGTCTGCTTCTCCCCTTCTGTTCCTGCTCTTCCTCTGCCTCTGTCTCCCTCTCTCTCTCTGCCTCCCTCTTGATCCCTTTCTGTTCCTGCTCTTCCTCTGCCTCTGTCTCCCTCTCTCTCTCTGCCTCCCTCTTGATCGCTTTCTATTCCTGCTCTTCCTCTGCCTCTGTCTCCCTCTCTCTCTCTGCCTCCCTCTTGATCCCTTTCTATTCCTGCTGCCTCTCCTTCTCCTGGATGCCCCCTTGCCTCTGCGCCTCTCCGCCTTGTCCCCACTTTCTTGACTTCCCCTTCTTCCCCTCTTCTCCTCCCCTTCCCTCTTGTCCAGTCCCCTCCGCTTTCCTCTCTGTCACAAGCCTAAGGCACACAACCCTGAGGTCACAGTGCAGGTCAAAGGCGGGGGACGCTTGGACCCGGGTCTGCTGTCTCAGAGGGACTGGTCCAGGGGCCTCTAACCTGGAATGAACTCAAGTGGTTAAAAACTCAACTAAAATTATATGCAAAATATTATGTCAGGGCCTCTGTGTGTGTGCCTGTACATGTGTGTTCTGCGTGTGTGTGGTGTGCGTGTTTGTGTGTTTCTGGGGCCCCCACAGCTTCTGGAAGGTTTTCAGAAAGATTCATGATCTGAAAAGTGAGAAGAACCACTTTTTTTCCCCAACCTGGACTTGGCCGTGCAGGGTGGTTCCAGCACCAAGTCTCACCCCTCCTTGGTCGTTAAAGAAGCCTGAGCCGCCTCATCACCCTTCGGGGAAGAAGCGAAGACTAGTCTTGGGAGAAGCCAAGAGAGGGTGACTTCAGTCACCTCTGGAACTGTGACTCCCAGGCCCGCAGAGAGAGGAGCCTTGGGGATGCAGGTCGCCTGGGGACCCCTGCTCCTGCTCGGAGGCTAAGCCCTGAGGGACCCCAGTGACCCTTAGCCCAGAAACAATGATCCTAATGTCACCTAATGACCTACTTTTCTAAAAAAATTCTTCCAAACGGTCCTGTTGATCAATTCTAGAACATTTTCATGGACCACAAGACAACTTCAGCCTATTAGTGACATTTTGTGGCGTCTGTTTTTGCCTAGCTGCTCACCTATAAACAGTTCAAGGAATGTTTTTAACCCATTTATTGAGAGCTTCACATTTTAAAAATATTTTATAACCAAGGCATGCTAAATTGGAAAAGAGAACAGCAAAAAGGGAAGAGTATAATTTAAAAGCGATGAAACGAGCTGAATTGTACATCAAGTATGTAAATTTGGTAAATATTATTAGAAAAGAGAACTAAAAGCAGATGTATTGTAGGCAGATGGGTTAGAAAAATCTGGAAATGCTCACAAGTAGGCAAAATAGCAGTTTCTACCCCTTTATTAATCATCTGATCCTAAGCAAAATGTTGTAAATTTGATGTCCAGAAATTACTGGCAAATGTGCCCTTAGGCAAATGGGATGAGGTCAGATAACTCCAGATGAACACACTCTGGTAAAGGCCCTGGTTTGGGGGAGCCTTATGGCTGGGTCCAGGCGGGATCCCCCTTCAAATACCCAGTAGTAATCTCGTCAAGCAGGAGGTAATTGTTTCATGCTGGAGACGCTGGCAGAAGTGACATTGTTACTTATGTTGGCCCCATAGCCCTGCACTTTCCTCCAGGTGACTTACACACTCACGTCACCCACTCCGTGCCCAGGCTTCTGGGAGGCCCTGCTTCAGGCAGGAACAATGGCCAGGAGATCTGAGACCCTCTTCCTCTGGGGAGACCTGCTTTCCCCATCAACGAATTACAGGTTTATTCTTTCATTTCATCTCATGACTCTTACGCTTTTCATCTCGTGAATTTCATTTCATGGATCATGAATCTTGGCTCAGTGGAAACTCCATCACAGTGGGGATCACATCGTCCTTGTGTGTATTTGTTTATCGGTACCTAGCACAGTAGGCTTCCTGGGTGGCTCAGAGCGATAAAGAATCCATCTGCCAATACAGCAGACGAGGGTTTGATCCCTGGATCAGGAAGATCCCCTGGAGAAGGAAATGGCAGCTCACTCCAGTATTCTTGCCTGGGAGGTCCCAGGGACAGAGGAGCCTGGCAGGCTATAGTCCATGGGATCACAGAAGAGTTGGACACGACTGAGCAACTAAAAAACAACAACCTAGCACAGTACCTGGCACAGAGTGTGCACTCAGTAAACAGGCCTGGACTGAAGGAACAGAGAGGAGGCGTGGGTCAGAGCATAGGCTTTGGAGTCAGAAAAGCTTGGATCTTATCCCTTCCGTGCCACTGCCTGGCTGTGTGACCTGGGGTCAGTTACTTAACCTCTCTCAACTTCAGATTTCTCATATGTAAACTGGAGATAATAATACTGCCTTACCAGCCATAATATTGTGATCAGCATTCAATAAGAAAATGTACATTTTGCTTAACTGTGTTCCTGGCACACATAAGCATTTGATAAATTGAAAACAAAAGGATTGGTGTTGATCCACAAGAGACCATGCAGGCCATCTGAGTCTTCAAACCTGGAGCTCTGGTTCCGACAGGTCAGGAACCAGACCTGCAGTAAGCCTCACTGCAGTCAGCTGTGTAGGGTGACCTTGGACTGAAGTTGGAAGATAGAGCTCCCCAACCAGAAAGGAGAGTGACAGAAGACCTCCTGTACCCTGGGTAGCCTGCCCCTGGCCACAGTGCCCATCCCATCCCCCTCCACTTCCAAGAGCTGGTCCTTGGGTTAAGAGGTATGTTCCCCACCTCTGCAGCCTCTCACCCCTGTGACAGTGATGAAGGGCCCAGGCAGGGCTCCAGGCACCTCCATTTAGCTGGTGACAGATGGTCATCCAGTTCTGTTTCACATGGCCTCCACGGAGCCCTGCCTTGCCCTCCACCCTCTCGGTGGAGGTGCTGGCAGTCCTCAAGCTGGCAAAGAGCAGCCTCGGAAATGGTTTCCACCCCAGCGATGTGACTGAGCTGTCTCTGCCTATCGATCTCAGCTTAGACAGTTATAAACTATGGATGAGACGGAGCTCGTGAACTCCGCATGCTCATCACTCTGGGAGCGTGTGTGCACTTTTCAGGGGACTTGGCACCACATCAGTGAGATGATGCAGGTGAAGCGCCGTGCACAACGTGAGAATGGCCAGATGGTGGCTCAGAACCAAGAGCGAGCATGGCCTTCCTGGAGACAGACACTGGCATGGGTGATCTCTGAAAAACTCACAATAACTATCATCTATCCAGTGCTTGGGGCTTCCTGGGTGGCGCTACTGTTAAAGAACCTGCTTGCCAATGCAGGAGACTTAAGACACACGGGTTCAATCCCTGGGTCAGGAAGATCCCCTGGAGGAGGGCATGACAACCCACTCCAGTATTCTTGCCTGGAGAATCCCATGGGCAGAGGAGCCTGGTGGGCTACAGTTCAGAGGGTCTCAAAGAGTTGGACACGACCGAAGTGACTTAGCACTCACTCAGGCATCCAGCGCTTAACACCTAAGCATGGATCTTACGTGAATCATTTCATTGAATCCTCTGGGCAGCCTGGCAAAGCAGCTGCTGACCATCAACACCCTTGTTCTACTTATGAAGAAACTGGAACCCTGACATGGTAGAACCTGACGGAGCTGGTCCAGCTAGCAAGTGGCACAGTGGAAATAAACATGGGACCTCTGATTCTAGAACACAGGATCCTAACACCATGTTATCCTGGAACCCAGAAAAGCCTCCAGGTCTTAAGACTTTAAAAGTGAGCCAGGGTGGGCTGAAGTGCCGAGGACAAGCTCAGGACCCTTTGCTTCCTTCCAGCATGGGCACACACAGTGCATACTGGAGGGCCATGACCCAAGCACTGGGGCTGCCATGTCCATGTGCGCTGGGGTTTCAGGGTCCTGCTGGTGGTCTCCAGGTGGGGTGACAGCTCCAGGACTGTCCTAGTGCAAAGGGACAACGCTGAGTGATCAGGGCACAGCCACTTCCTCTTTTTTCTGCCGACAACCATCCACCCATAACAGTGCCTGTGATGGCTAGGGCCTAGAGATAGCAGATAGCAAGGTCATTATGGTGAGTTGGTCATTCATGGATTCATTTACTCATCGGAGAGCCATATACCAACACCAGTGCTGTCCAGGTGTCAAGAACACTGCCCGCTGGATCCAGCTGATGCTGGTGATCCAGCGAGGACGCAGCAGCTGCGGTACACACTTCTGTGGGCCCCTGTGATGTGCGGGAGCTAGGAACCGAGTCTGGAAAGCAGGTTGATGGTGGGCAAGCAAAGGCAGGGCCTTCCAGATACAGGGAGCTCAGCATGTGAGGTGCCTGAGGCGAGAGGTGTCGTGGTGAGTTTGGGCAACATGGAGACATGAGGAGAGTAGCACAGAGGGGGACTCTGTTAGATTCCAGACTCTCAGCCCCTGGGTTTTCAGATTTTGATAGACATAACACCTTCCCTCCAATCATGCTCCTTTATTGCAGCTGAAAAGTAATGTCACTTCCCCTACTACCCATGGGAATGAGAGGCAGCCAGGCAGGGAGAGGCGGCCTGGGCCTGATGGGGTGGGGACAGCCAGCCAGGGATCCCCCAGGACTTCAGAATTCCCATTACTTGGACAGTCCACATGGGGGAGGTCCAAACAAGTTTCAACATCGATCTTCTTCAAGGGCTGCCAAGTACGGTTGCTCAGAGCACACACTGCACAAGGGGCCTCTAAAGGGTGCCTTTTGCACAGAAGGCATATCTGTATGTTTATTTGTTCTATATTTGTATTACAACCTTGTTGGCTCCAAAGATGGATTGTTGGGGTGTTTATTATGAAAAATGTCTGGTTTATGGCAGTTAAGTTCCTGAGTCTTACGAAATCAGTACATTGCCGCCATTGTGTGACAGATGGAAGAGTGCCTCAGAGTGCGGTCAGCTGTCCCCTTCCTACCTGCCCTCGGGACTCACAAGTTTGCCCCCTTCTCTCTGCAGTTCTTCTTGTTCATCCTGATCATCTTCTTGGCAGAGCTCTCAGCAGCCATCCTGGCCTTCATCTTCAGGGAAAATGTACGTACCTGGCCCCGTGTGCCCTGGCCCATTCATGGCCAGCCCCTCCGTCCCCAGAGGGTCTCACAGAGTCAGCGTCCTCTCATCCAGTGGTTCCAGTTCCAATCACAATCCACTACCCCAGTGAAGCCCCACAGCCCAGAAAGAAACCTGTGAGCCTGTCCCTGCAAGGGCTTTTCCAGAAAGTCAGAGTCAGAGGGCCTTTAAGGGTCTCCGCTCTTTCCAAGCATCTGGTGCAACCCCATCCCTGACTCTAGAATCTTCCATTCTATGCCTTGCCCAGCCCTGGCCCAGCAGTAGTTGTTTCATAGTCCAAGGATAGTCAGAGAGGCAGCCCACCCCCCAAGCCCCCAAGCAGAATGTGCACCAAGTGGGAGAACAGGGCAGAGCCCTCCTGGATGGGGTCCTGGTAAGTATGCAGTTTGGGCCACTTGCCCCCAGAAACCATCTTATCCCAGAGGCTCCAACCACTGGGAGCCCCACCCTTCCCTGCAGAGGGGAGCAGGGTGATCAGGCCTCCGGGGACTATTTTGAAGGTAGTAGCGACTTCCGAGGGCATCTTTGGAAACTGCGGCTCTGCAGAGAGGGCCTGCTGCACACACAGTGGCTTCTTCAGGGCCCAGGACATAGCGCATCCACTCAGCTCTGTCTGAGGAACAGCTCAGGGTTAGGGAGTGGCAGGAGGGGTGAGACCCCCACTGTGGACCAGCCACCCTCTGGGAAGAGCTGCAGTACCGGTGGAGGTTCCCCAGTGGCCCTGGCCTCGGGCTTGCTGAGGGCTGTGTGGGTAGTCTGCGTGTTCACGCTGGAGATCTGATGGTGCAGGGAGGCCATAGGTCCTTAGGAGTGGGGGGTGGACCCCAAGGACCTGCCCCAAGTCAGCTGCTTAGGAGGAGGTTCCCTGGCACTGGGCAGAGGCCTTCCCCCACCCTCCCCGGGAGCAGCTGAGTGGAGAGGCCGGGGAAGGGGGCGCTGTATTAAGCTGCCATGGCTCTCAGCCCGCCACCTCCCTCTGTGCCTCCAGCTCACCCGTGAATTCTTCACCAAGGAGCTCGCCAGGCACTACCAGGGCAACAATGACACGGACGTCTTCTCCGCCACCTGGAACTCCGTCATGATCACAGTGAGTGGCCTCCGGGATGCTCTGAGCCCTCAGAGCCCCAACGCCCAGGGGAACCATTTTCTGGCCTCTGGAGCCTTGCTCTCCGCGCCTATGCAGATGTCAATAATCAATCAGGCACTGATCCGCCCAGCCCAGGCCCAGCCTCAGAACAGGCATCCATCCGCACAGCCTCTCTGGCAGCCATTGCCCATCAGCCGCAGTCTGAACTCAGGGTGAAACCTGTTTGCCCTCCCTGTCTTGAGTCCTCAAACAATTGTAACTGTCATCAGTGATAGTAACCATAGCAACTACTTATTGAGTGCTCAGTGCTGGTGAAGTAGGAATTGTTACCTCCACTCTCATGGACACTGGAAGCTCAGAGAGGCTGAGTGGCTTTCCCGTGGCTGCACAGGTGGAGCCTGCTCCCACTTGGGTCATGACTCCCCCCGACTACGCTGCCCCACAGTGGCCTGTGGATAGGCTGTGCGTTTGTCTCCTCGCTCTCATACCTGGCTCCAGCTCCTATCCCCCGCCTTCTCTTTGCTCTCTCCTAGTTTGGTTGCTGTGGGGTCAACGGGCCCGAAGACTTTAAGTATACATCAGTTTTCCGACTCCTAACTTTGGACAGTGACGAGGTGCCAGAGGCCTGCTGCCGGAGAGAACCCCAGAGTCGGGACGGGGTTCTACTGAGCAGGGAGGAATGCCTCCTGGGAAGGGACCCATTCCTGAACAAGCAGGTACCAGGCCCTGCTTCCCCTGGCAGGGGAGACCTGTCCATGAGGATTGGCTGGCCAAGTTGGGTGGGTGGCAATGTGAGCCCAGAAGGTCTGAAGGCATTCCGGGAATCCCATGGAAATGTTGGCTGTGATGTGGGACTCCTGAACGGGGGCTAAGGAAGGCTCCATTCATGTCCCTGAGATCCAGCCAAAGGTGTTAAAGGATGAGAATGGCAGGCAGTCCATCAGTGGCACAGACCAGAGGAGTGGGCATTTTGGCTGGGGTTCAAGGATAACTAGGAGTTTTCCAGTGTTCCAAGTAGAACACTCCCTGAGCTTCTGCTACTGCAGGTCTCAAGAATGAAAACCAGAATTACACAGCAGGGCCCCTCCTCAGCTGTGCACTTTATTTGGGGAGAATTCACATTTGTCATGTGGAAGCACCCCCAGACCCCAAGAGAATAATGTTTCCCTGACTTTAGCCTCCAAGGTCAGGGAAGCTCCTAGACTTCTTGGCTTCTTTCACAACCCAAGGACTTCATCTCAGTCTCAGAAACCCTTTCCCTTCCTGCTCTGTCCCTTCGATGAGACACACAGTGCCCTTGACCTCGATCCCCCTTCCTACTGACCAATCCCCACACTCCTCAGGGGGATGTGTGAGGCCAGGCTGGGGGAGGGTGGGGCAGTGGGGGGAATTGAGGGTGAACTGAGCCCCACACCCCTTGCTTGATTCAGGCTTTGATGAGGCTCCCATGGGAGAGCTCCAGATGTCGGGGGCCGTAGCAGGGGACAGGAGACAAAGCCACTATTCCTGCGGGGCCTACAGTCTGGCTAGAGGAAGCAGATGATAAGCAAGCAGCAAGCACATAAGAAGTCATAATCTCACATGAAATAAATCATTTCACTATAAAGAAAATAAAACCGGATGATGGGCTAGAAGGGACGAGGGTGGGACGGGGGTAGAGCTTAAGGCAAGCCTCTTAGAGTCCCCCTGGGGAAGGGGAGAGTTGGGCTGAGGCCTGACCCTGGCCATCTGATGAGACTCTTTCCAGCTTCAGCTTTGCTTCATAAACTCAGCACCCTCTTCCCCTGCACCTGCCACGTCACGTCCCGAGGCCCAGAGAGTCACGTTCCTCCATCCCTTATGGTCCTGTCTCCCTGCGTTGAGTGAAAGAGACCTAAGTAAAGAAACAAAGGTCCCGGGACGAGGCTGCTGTGAGCTGGGGGCAGGGACAGCCGCCCCCGGGGGTCAGGTCTCAGCCCTGAGGAGAGGCTGCAGAGCACAGGGGGAAGTTTCAGGCAGACCTGGGCTGTCAGAAGCGTTGTCACCTTGGCCAAGACTCACTCTCTGGACCTCGGATTCCCCATGCAGGGGCATGTTCAGTTCAGGCTTCCTCCTTGGAAAGAGGAGGTTTACAGACCCAGTGACCACCAGGTAAAGCTGCTTTTCCAGCCTCCCTTGCAGTTAGGCCACATGGCAAGTTCTAGCCAAAGGGAGGAAAGTAGAGGTGATCTGTGCAACTGAGTCATGTCCTTAAGAGAAAGTGCTGTGCCTGCCCCTTCTCCCTCTCATCCCCCCACCCCCAACTCATGGTTGACAGCCGTCTCAGACCTTGCAGAGGAGAGTGACCCCCTAGAATATCTGAGCATCAAGAGAGAAGGTGCCTGGGCCACTGACAACCATATGGAGCATAGCAGCCAACAACTCAGGGGTTTATCAGTCAGTTCAGTTGCTCATCATGTCCAACTCTTTGTGACCCCATGGACTGCAGCATGCCAGGCTTCCCTGTCCATCACCAACTCCCAGAGCTTACTCAAACTCGTGTCCATTGAGTCAGTGATGCCATCCAACCATCTCATCCTCTGTTGCCCCCTTCTCCTCCCACCTTCAATCTTTCCCAACATCAGGGTCTTTTCCAGTGAGTCAATTCTTTGCATCAGGTGGCCAAAGGATTGGAGTTTCAGCTTCAGCATCAGTCCTTCTAATGAATATTCAGGACTGATTTCCTTCAGGATGGATTGGTTGGATCTCCTTGCAGTCCAAGGGACTCTTAAGAATCTTCTCCAACACCACAGTTCAAAAGCATCAATTCTTCAGCACTCAGCTTTCTTTATAGTTCACCTCTCACATCCATACATGACTACTGGAAAAACTATAGCTTTGACTATGGTTTTGATGAAGACAGCGGTTGATAAAGACAAACAAACTTCTGTCAATAGGACTGCTTGCTGCCTGCAGCCAAACGCCTCTCCTAAGGCCACTTGTGACTTGTTCAGGGAGGTTTCTCATGGGCCCTGTTCTTTCCTGGCTTCATCCTCCATTACACAGACTCCTTCCATCTCCCAGGCGTGGCTTTGAAATTGAAGCTCATCAGAGAGATCCCTTTGCAGCTACATTAGTTCCATGACTCTTCCCCTGTTCCTCAGGAGGACTGCCTGAAACTGACTTCTGGGATTCCTTTTCTGAGGCACCAGCACCCCCACCGAGCACTCTTCCTTTTAAAAGCTTCTGCTGAGGGACTCTGTTTTTCCTCCAAAGCCTGCTTCTCTGAAGCCCAGGATGCATTTCTGACTTTGCCTCACATCCTCATAACAATGTTGAGTCAGTAAGCAACATATTTGATTCCGAGTACTGAAAATCTAAACTTAAGGCAAATGCCTTTGTATTTCACGCACAGTAAGAATTCTGGAAGATGGTGGCTTCTTTATTTATCAATGGATCCATCATATCTTCCAAGGTCTAGTCTCTGTAATCCTTGCAGCCTTTCCTTGTGCTTAGTACTTCATGGTGGCAAAATGGCTGCCATGGCTCCAGACATTCCACTCATTGATGATGGGAAGAAACTTAAAATGTGATGCCAGCTTCTTTCCCAGAAACCTCCCTAAGACTTCTGCTTAGGTCTCATTGGCCAGGACTCAGTCACATGGCTGTCAGGAGCTGAGGCAGAGGGCACTCGTCCATGGGTACTGAGTTAGTCCACCAGCCCTGTTTATCACTGAATGCCAATGAAGAGAAATAAGGAAGTCCCCAAAGAAGGTGATCCAAGATGAAAAATCAGGCTCCTCCATAGGTATGAGTTGAATCTACCATGGCAGCTTCTCCTGCTCATTCCTCAGCCTTCCCTGGATCAAGATAGTCATATGGGCAAGTCAAGAATGTATTTCCCTGCTTGGAAAAAAAAATCAGGGGTTGTCCCAGGAGATGGTGACCTAGCTAGACCTTGACCCAAGAGGAAACCATCTATTTTCCCCACTTGTCAGAGTGGTCTTAAGTCTTCTCGCCGCATAGTATCACTGATTCTCTACTTTATCCTCATGGCTCCCCACCTGCTTCCTGGGTGGTCGTGAGTATGGGTGATGCTGTGACTCTCATAAACATAAATTTCTACACTCTCATCTTCCTGACAAGGGAAAAGCACTCCAGCCAGAGAGTGTGAGCAGCCTGTGCAAAGGCTCTGGGGTAGGAGGGAACATGGTGTGTCCAAGAACCAAGAGAAGGCCAGTATGGCTGGAGTACAGTAAATAAGGCAAGACTAGCTCCAGGCTAGGTATCAGCAGGGCCAGAACATGCAGTGGTGTGTGGACCCAGGGCAGAATGCTAGACAATAAAAGAAGCCCAAGTTCTACGTGGGGTTGTGGCCTGGTTGGCATCTCTGGCTGCTAATTGGCCAGGGGTTAGAGATGGGCCTGAGTAGACAGGAGGGATTTGTACACTGGTCCCAACAAGAAACGAGGATGGGTTAGACCAGGATGACGGTAGAGGAGACACAGAGAGGTGTGTGGATCTGAGAAAGGAATCAGGAGGTAAAACGGTGGTAGATTGACTTTGGAGAAGGGAGGATGAGGCGGTGTTGAGAGTGACTCCGTAGGTTCTGGTTGGGGGAACCTCAGATCTGTCCTGTAGTGTGTGGAGTGTCAGGTGCCTTTGGGACCTGCAGGCAGTGGGCATTTGTACTTTCAAGGCTCGGGGGAAGGTCCGTGCTGGACATAGAAACGTGGTGGTCTTCATGGTGGCCCCTTTGGCCTCTGTCAGATGAGGTTGGAGGAGGGGTGACTGCGGCCGGGAGTCAGGGTTGGGGGCGTGTTCCCTTCCTGCAGAGATGGGGGGGTGGTGCTGGCGACAGCAGCACAGCTCAGGGACACACAGTCTGGTGGCAGCAGGGTAGGGAAGGGTGGTTCCTGCAGTGTCTCAATGGGCAGGGTAGGGGGTCGGGGTGGGCATCCATCCTGAGGGGGAGGAAGAGGTGATACCCAGGGATGCCAGCTGGAGTTTGGGGCCCTGAGCCAGGGATCCCGCCCTGGTGAGCAGGACCCAAGGCTTCCTGATGTGACTGCTTCCCCTCAGAATAGAGCAGAGAAGAAGCTTGGACTCCCCTTAGTGCAAACCTGTTTCCCTGCCTCCACGGCTGGGACTTTGAGCCAGTGGTCATCTGCTCCCTCCTTCCATTCCTCTTCCTCAAGGGGCTGGAATGGGGACTAAGTCAGAACAACCACATGAGGCCCAGCAGAGTCCCGGCCAGAGGGGACACTCACTGAGTCCTGGCAGCATCTTCCGTCTGCCCTCTGCCCTGGCTGCTCTCCCTGAGGGCGTCTCAGAAGCAGGGCCTCCATCAGCCAAGCCATCTGCTTGGTTCAGCCCAGGGCGAACCTTTAGTGTCAGAGCCCGACAGAGGGCAGATGAGCAGTTAAGGCCCCGGGTGCCCGGCCCGCAGCAGGTGAGGGGTGCAGGGACAACTTCCCTCAGCCAGAGAAGGCCCACCAGGCCTAAGAAGGCCCCCCAGGCCCAGGTGAGGCATGTGAAAGTCAACATCAGGTTCAGAAGGGGGCTACTGCTTCTCCTATCTCCTTATGGTACAGGGGTGCATGCGTGCTTGTGTGTGTGGGGTCCCCTGATCCCCGGGATTGTAGAGGGCAAATGCAGTTCTGCACTCAGACATCTCCCACCCCCAAGCTGTGCTCTGAGGGGCACAGGGAGAAAGCACATGCTCCCAACGGGACTGAGGGGTGGATCCCTGCCAGCGCTGTTACACATGCCTTATCCATAGCATCTCATCTCATCCTCACACCAGCCCTAGGAATTAGTCAGCCTACACAGGCCCCAGTCTTTGGATGGGGCAAAGGAGGCTGAGAAAAAGTAAGTACAGGCACACTTCAGAGAGACTGAGGGTTCGGTTCCAGACCATTGCAATGAAGTGAGGGACAGGGAATTTTTGGTTTCCTAGTGTCTATAAAAATTATGTTTAGGGGCTTCCCTGGGGGTCCAGTGGCTAAGACTCTGCACTCCCAGTGCAGGGGCCCCAGGTTTAATCCCTGGCTGGGGAACTAGATCCCACATGCCACAACTAAGACCTAGCACAGCCAAAGAAATAAGCAAATTTTTTAAAAAATTGTTTTTACACTACACCTTATTCTGTTATGTGTGCAATCATTTTATGTCAAAAGAAAAAATCAGTATGCATGCCATAATTTAAAAATGTTGTATTGCTAAAAAATGCTAACCGTATCTGAGCCATCAGCAAGAGGCAGTGTGTGCTAAGTCGCTCAGTCGTGTCCGACTCTTTGCTCCCCCGTGGACTACAGCCCGCCAGACACCTCTGTGCATGGGATTCTCCAGGCAAGAATACTGGAGTGGGTTGCCATGCCCTCCTCCAGGTTACCTTCCTGACCCAGGGATCGAACCCATATCTCTTACATCTCCTGCGCTGGCAGGTGGGTTCTTTACCACTAGCCCCACCTGGGAAGCAAGAGGTAGTAGTAACATCAAAGATCACTGATCACTGATCCCTGTGACACATCTAATAATAATGAAAATGCTGGAAATATGGTGAGAATTACTAAGAGGAGACACAGAAGCATTAAGTGAGCAACCACTGTTGGGAAAATGGTGCCGATAGCCTTGCTCAATGCACAGTTACCACAAACCATCAATTTCTAAAAACATACAATATCCGTGAAGTGCAATAAAATGAAATATGCCTATAAATTGACCAGTAAGCAAGTGGCTGGTGTTACCTGTGTAACCACCACTTCTTCCCGGGTTACTGGTGCTTCTTGTCTGGGTGGCCCCTCAAAGCACATCATAAGTCCAGGCTGTGTTGGGTAGAGGGAGTGGACGATGGTGGGTGGTGGAGTATTGGTGGCAGGAGGTGGACTCGGGGGTCGGGGGAGGAGATGAGTGGCAGCCTAAAGGAATGACGGGAGGCTGGGGGCACCTCTGCCAGGCTTCTCCTGGTCTCCTTCCCTTCCCTCTAGAGCAGGCCTGCTTGCTGCTGCTGTTGTTCTATGTGTCAGGGTTCTGACGCTTTAAAAAGAGCTAAACAGAGCAAGGGCTCCCCAGGTGGCGCTAGTGGTAAAGAACTCGCCTGCCAATATGGGAGACGTAAGGTGATACAAATAGCTGAGAAAAGAAGAGAAGTGAAAGGCAAAGGAGAGAAGGAAAGATACACCCATTTGAATGCAGACATCCAAAGAATAGCAAGGAGAGATAAGAAAGCCTTCCTCAGCGATCAGTGCAAAGAAATAGAGGAAAACAATAGAATGGGAAAGACTAGAGATCTCTTCAAGAAAATTAGAGATACCAAAGGAACATTTTATGCAAAGATGGGCTGGATAAAGGACAGAAATTGTATGGACCTAACAGAAGCAGAAGATATTAAGAAGAGGTGACAAGAATACACAGAAGAACTATACAAAAAAGATCTTCACAGCCCAGATAATCATGATGATGTGATCACTCACCTAGAGCCAGACATCCTGGAATGCAAAGTCAAGTGGGCCTTAGGAAGCATCACTATAACAAAGCTAGTGGAGGTGGTGGAATTCCAGCTGAGCTATTTCAAATCCTAAAAGATGATGCTGTGAAAGTGCTGCACTCAATATGCCAGGAAATTTGGAAAACTTAGCAGTGGCCACAGGACTGGAAAAGGTTGGTTTTCATTCCAATCCCAAAGAAATGCAATGCCAAAGAATGCTCAAGCTACCACACAATTGCACTCAACTCACACACTAGCAAAGTAATGCTCAAAATTCTCCAAGCCAGGCTTCAACAGTATGTGAACTGTGAATTTCCAGATGTTCAAGCTGGATTTAGAAAAGGGAGAGGGACAAGAGATCAAGTTGTCATATCTGTTGGATCTTAGAAAAAGCAAGAGAGTTCCAGAAAAACACCTACTTCTGCTTTATTGACTATGCCAAAGGTTTTAACTGTGTGGATCACAGCAAACTGGAAAATTATTCAAGAGATGGGAATGCAAGACCATCTTACCTGCCTCCTGAGAAATCTGTATGCAGGTCAGGAAGCAACACTTAGGACCTTACATGGAACAACATACTGGTTCCAAATTGGGAAAGGAGTACGTCAAGGCTGTATCTTGTCACCCTGCTTATTTAACTTTTATGCAGAGTACATCATGAGAAACGCTGGGCTGGAGGAAGCACAGTGAAGATTGCCGGGAGGAATATCAATAACTTCAGATATGCAGATGACACCACCCTTATGGCAGAAGGTGAAGAACTAAAGAGCCTCTTGATGAAAGTGAAAGAGGAGAATGAAAAAGTTGGCTTAAACTCAACATTCAGAAAACTAAGATCATGGCTTCTGGTCCCATCACTTCATAGCAAATAGATGGGGAAACAATGCAAACAGTGACAGACTTTATTTTCTTGGGCTCCAAAATCACTGCAGATGGTGACTACAGCTATGAAATTAAAAGATGCTTGCTCCTTGGAAGAAAAGCTATGACCAACCTAGACAACATATTAAAAAGCAGAGACATTACTTTGCCGACAAAAGTCCATCTATTCAAGGCTATTGTTTTTCCAGTAGTCATGTATGGATGTGAGAGTTGGACTCTAAAGAAAGCTGAGCACCAAAGAATTGATGCTTTTAAATTGTGGTGTTGTAGAAGACTCTTGAGAGTCCCTTGGACTGCAAGGAGATCAACCAGTCCATCCTAAAGCAAATCAGTCCTGAATATTTATTGGAAGGACTGATGCTGTAGCTGAAACTCCAATCCTTTGGCCAGCTGATGTGAAGAATTGGCTCCTTTGAAAAGACTCTGATGCTGGGAAGGATTGAAGGCGGGAGGAGAAGGGGATGAGAGAGGATGAGATGGTTGGATGACTTCACCGATTTGATGGACATGAGCTTTAATAAGCTCCGGGAGTTGGTGATGGACAGGGAAGTCTGGTGTGCTGCAGTCCATGGGGTTGCAAAGAGTCAGACACGACTGAGCAACTGAACTGAACTGAAAGTGATACAAGTTCGATCCCTGGGTCAGGAAGATCCCGTGGAGGAGGGCATGGCAACCCACTGCAGTATTCTTGCCTGGAGAATCCCCATGGACAGAGGAGCCTGGCGGAGTCGGACCCAACTGAAGCAACTTAACACAAACACAGGCAAACAGAGTAGGGGGGTTGGCAATTTGAGTTCTGCCCCAACACGGGTCTGCAGGCAGATCCAGGATGGCCCCAGGCCTGGCCGGCTGGACGGGACTTCCCTGCCAGCTCTGAAGCCACCTCCAACCACTCTGGATTCCAGACCAGCTGGCCTGTGGGAGGGTGCCCTTAGGGCTCCAACCACACAGCGCTTGGCTGGGCTCCCAGTCAGCTAAGGCCTTCTTTCCTTGCCGTCCTTGCCAGGCCTGGGGTGTCTCAGCGTGACCATGGCACAGGCCTTAGAAATCACCTGGGGTACCTGCTCCCCACCTAGATTCCTGGGCTCCACACCAGACCCCCCAATCCAG
This sequence comes from Okapia johnstoni, assembly GCA_024291935.2. Classification (NCBI taxonomy): domain Eukaryota; kingdom Metazoa; phylum Chordata; class Mammalia; order Artiodactyla; family Giraffidae; genus Okapia; species Okapia johnstoni. Next base: position 5,822,492 of record CM044325.1, on the reverse strand, counting down.
GGTCCTGGGGGTGCAGCCTTGGCGTATGTTTCATTAACTACTTCCCAGATGATTCTGACACAGTGTTGGCTCCAAGAACACTGTGGATCCAGATCACCATGCTGGGGGGATCATCTGGGTGCATCCTGTATGTTTGCGGGGTGCTCAAAGGGGGGCCTCTGGGCCTCCCCCTGCCCAGCCCCCATCAGCCTCCAGCAGGAGGATCCCATGCCATCCTCCTGGCCACTCTGCCCAGATCAGGTCCTGCTGTCCACCTGCCTGAGTGCAGCCTCATGGCATGTCATTTCCACTTCCAGCCAATGAGGCAGAGCTTCTGGGTGACTGACAGTGGGTGTAAGCCCCCAAGAATCACCTAAGAAGCACCCCCAAATCTCAACAGACAGCCAGTGTCACCCAACAGCGACCAGGCATGATTCCCTAACCCTCACCCAGGTGACTCCTTCCCTTGCAGGTCCTCTGGCTGGGCCCAAGGAATATGTAGATTCTCCTAAAAGAGAAAATTCTCTCTCTTTAAAAATGCATTCCTTTCAAAGCAAATACCACACATCAGTCTCTGGTCAGCATGGTGCAGAGGGAGGGAGCATGGCCACAAATATGACCCAAGATGTGAGGCACTCAGGGTCAGATGGGGTGGCAGTCACATGCTGGTATGCTGTCCCTCTCTTTCTGTCTCATTCTCTCACTGGCTCCATCTCTGTCTCAGTCCATATATCCTGAGGACTGCTTGAGAAAGCAGTAATAGCACAGGAATTCAATCCATTTAGAAGGGTCCCTGTGAGAGCTGGGCTGGTCCTGGAAGGCTGCCTGGAGGTGGTGAGGTATATGCTAGGTCTTGACGAATGGGCTGGCTTTCCTTGGGGCAGAGGTTGCAAACCAAAATCCTGCTGCCAGGCTGGTAATGGGGAGGAGTAGAGAGAGTGGGTGTGGGACGATAGAAGACAGTGGGGACTGTGAATCCCCAGGGAGCATCTGTCCCCAGGGAGAGCCACATAGAAATGATGGCCTACCTTACTGGATCTTCTGATTTTTTTTGAGAGCAGAAGGGAGTCCAGACATTATTGGAAATTTTCCAATATTCCCATCAAAAGAGAAAAAAGGATCTGTGTCTGATTGAGCAGCAGCCAAGCTGGCCATTTTCAGCCCCACCTTAGGGGCTGGAGGGCCAGGTCTCTGGTGTGTTGCTGCCAAATTGCTGTGTTTATGGGCCTCCTGCCTCCCAGCCCCTCCCCACTAAACTCTCCCCACAGCAGTGTGACAGGGTAGGCCGGCTGCTGCCTGAGCTTTGGGGCCACATGCCAGCTCCCAGGCTTCACTCCCCAGTCTGGAGGCTGGCCCCTGACCCCTGTCCCTCCTGGCTTTGGCCTCACCTCTGGTCCTTCCCCCCCAGGGCTGTTACACGGTGATCCTCAACGCCTTCGAGACTTACGTCTACCTGGCCGGAGCCCTGGCCATAGGGGTGCTGGCCATCGAGGTAAGTGAGGGCCCCCACTTTTGAAGTTCCCCAGAAGCAAGACACCCTTACAGGGTCTGGGGAAGACCCCCCCACAGCCTGCACCCCCAGCCTACCTCCACCTCCAGATCCCTAACCCAGGGACCCTGCATCGGGGACTATGGGGTGACAAGCCCAGCCGTGCCTGTCTGCTCCCTGAGTTGTTATGGGGCTCTGGACACATCTGGGCAATGGGGATAGACAGGCCCTCAGAGTCACTTGCCCCCATCCACTGCTCCCCACCCAAGGTCCAGAGTGAACTCTGAAGGCTCAATGCAGCTGATTTGAGGGAGGGGCTACAGCCTTTGCTTCTAGATCAGGCCTTTTCTCTGTGGGATGTTCAGGGCTCGTGGGGCCTTGTTAACCTCACAAGTTGCAGATTGAGTCCCAGAGGTGAAGATCAGAAGGGCGCTAAGCCCCCTTAAAAGGAAGGCCACTGCAGACGCTTGGAGAGGCCACTAGGTGGCGCTGTGGTCAAACGGTGGAGCTGCCCCCTTCCTTCTTCCCAGGCCTGTCTGGGATCTCAAATCCCCTGTCCTGGGAGGTTGCACAGACAGTTTTGCCCACGCCCCGTGATGTGAAGAAAGGGGCGGCCAGTTCTTGGCCGGCGGGGAAACGAAATCAGGCAGCGCAATCCTCAGCCTACCCCTCCCACCTAGCACCATAAACCTGGACTTGCTTAGCTTCTTACTGTGTCCTTTGTTGTTCAGTCGCTCAACTGTGTCCGACTCTTTGAGTGAGACTCCATGGACTGCAGCACGCCAGGCTTCCCTGTCCTTCACCATCTCCCGAAGCCTGCTCAGACTCATGTCCATTGAGGACTGTGTCCTGCAGTCCTAGAGCAGTTTTGTGGAGACTTTCGAGGATGGGGAGGTGGATTTATTCATTCACCCACTCATTCACTCGTCTAGCATAGGTTGAGCCCTAGCTGTGCACCAACACTGTTCTAGGTGGACAAGTCCTCTCCTGGGAGGAAACAACGATCAGGAGACATAGATCGTACCAGGCCCCCCGGGAAATCGCAGACGCGCGTCCCCTGCAGGAAGACACAGGCTCCTGGAGTTCAGCTCCCAGCTCTGCCTCTCCCCACACACGGGATGCCTGAGTCACAGTTTCCTTATTTGCAAAATGATTTTAAAAGCTGGCTCCTACAGCACTGTGGACATCAGAGGTGGTGGGGACCCTGTGACAGTGACTCAGTAAACAGTGTCTGTGTTCCCAATCTGCTGCCCTCACACCTAGCCCACAAGCCCAGCTGTGGCCTTTGTGGTAGGGGGTGGGGGGGTGCAGAACCTCAGACAGGCACAGTTACCATATGCCTCTCCTCCCCTACCCAGAGTCCCTCCTGGAGGTTCGGTCATGAGCCTGTGGTTTGGGGACTGTGACTTGTGCTACTTGAAGGAGCTCTGGCATCGGGGTACAAGCTAGCCTGAATAAATGGGCATCCCTGAGTCAGGGTCTCTGCATACCCCACCCTCCCAGGGCCCTTAGACAGGTGTTCCGTGACTGTGCTCCTAATTTGGGGAAGGGCTACATCTTTCTTGCCTGTCAGTAACATTTCTAGTAACTTTTAATTAAACATCTACTATGTAATAGGCCTCATTACATTGTTAATCACCTTAGACTTCCCATCTCACCCGCGTCCTGTGAGCCAGAAGGAGGGGAGTGCAGGGGCTGTGAGACTGGCCTCTGGACTCAGAATGCCTAGACTCCAACCCTGGCTTCCTCATTGGAGCTGTGTGATCTTAGGTAGGTTCCATGACCTCTCTGGGTCTCACTTCCTAGTCTGTGAAAAGACTTCTGAGAAAGCATTTAGAACTGTGCCCAGCACATGGTAAGCTCTTGATACATACTCAGGCCCAGAGAAGGGAAGTGTTTGGCCCATGTTTGCTGATGGCAAATAAGGGAGCTGGATTTGAACCTATGGCCAAAGCCCCCTTCTTTTCATGACTACACTGCATGAGGGGACCAGTGGCTGGCAAGAGGGGCTTGCCCCCACCCCTGGGCAGTGGCAGCAGTGCCCACAGCGAGAGCATCCTAAGAGTGATGGGTGAGCCCCCTTCCTGTGCCAGGGCAGGCAGCCACTTCTCCTCGGGGTGGGACAGCCTCCTGGAGGGCTGTGAGCCCAGCCTGACAAGCCAAATCCTACTTTCTTTGCAGCTTTTTGCCATGATCTTTGCCATGTGCCTCTTCCGGGGCATCCAGTAGAGGGTGTGGCCTGAAGCTTGAAGACTTACCCCGCCCACCACTGCCCAGCACCCAATGCCCTCCCCTCCCCCACACCCCTGCCCTCTTGGCCCTGGGGGAGGAGGTGAGGCCATCGTGAGTGGCCAGGAAAAGGGGTAGAGGAAAAGAGCTATTTTTTTAACAAAACAAAATGAAGACAAAACTATGGACTGATACAGCCCGTCTGGACTCGGAGTGGGCACCGCGGGTTCTCTGCATGGACCCGGGCACACCCAGGATGCAGTCTGCACTGGAGACCAAAGCGACAGCAGGGCCAGGCCCCCTCCTCGGCCCAACCAGATCTGGCAGCCTGGGACCTGGGCCCTCGGCTCACAGCTTCAGGACTGGGTGCCAAGAACGTAAGGATGTAGGCAAGAAGGAAGCAAAAGAAGACAGTGGAGGAAGCCTGGCAAAGCCCAGGGGCCCCCAGGAGACCTGGTCACCGCATCCTCGAGGATTTGAAACCTACTCAGAATCCCTGGTCCCCAGAAGATGGAGTTGGCCTGCCTCAGGCCAGGGCCAAGAGTAGGATCCAGAGACTGGATCCAAGAATGGCCCCAGCTGGTAGGGTCCACGCTTCCCCATCTGTCGGACCAAATACTCTGGAAAGCCCAGAGAGGGGCAGTTTCTCATCCATAGTCACACAGCACATACATGACCGTTCTGAACAAGAACCCCATCACTCCGAGGCTGCCTGTCACTGCTCCCAAGGGTATGTTGGTCCCAGAAGATCTGCTATTCTCACGGCTCTCTGGCCTCCGAATCCTGTTTTCCCCAGAAGAGAGAGGGCAAGCTGGTCAGGAGTTGCCTCCTCCCAGCTCCACAGCTAAGAATATTCTGGACTCTATCCTCCCTGCTGTCCCCTTGTACCTCCCCACACTCTTCTCACACACACACATGCACACACACCACAGCCCCTTTTCCACACTGCCCACCTTTCCTCACAAGCCCCTCCCTGGTCTCCACCAACTCCCTGGCTCCCAGGGCTGGAAGGAACCCCCAGGATCATCTGGCTTGCCTCTCCTCACTCAGAATTGCCGCTTGGATGCCTTCCACAAGATCCCTGCCACGACTTCTCCATCTTCTTGCACACCTCCAAGGACAGGGAGCTTACTACCTCCCAAGACAGGCTTCTCTTTGGACTGCTCTGACTTCAGCATCAATTCAACACACGCAAGAGGTTTCTGTTTTCCTGTGGTTCTGTCCATGTCATGCCACTTGCTCTCTCTCTGCCCCAAAGTATGGAGGCCACACATTGTCCCCCCTTTACCCTCAGGCTAAAGAACCCCAGAGTACCGCGTCAGTTTTGCTCTGACATTGTTTCCCAGTCCTTTCCCCATCCGTAGCACACTTCTGAGTGTTTCCTCTAGGGTCCGGCAGGGGGAGGTTTCCTCACAGACTCACCCACAACTACACAGCACCCACAGATCAGCCCCTCATATGCAGGTCTCGAATTCTAGACCAGTGTTGGCAACTGTGTTGCAAGATGCCTTGACCCTGACCAGTCAGGAGTGGCAGCTGTGCAGAGGATCTGAGCTCTGGTCTGGGCTCAGTGGGCAAAGACAGTGTGATCTTGATTAGTGATGTCTGCCAAGCAACTCAGGCTGGATTGCTGTCTGCCACAGGCATGCGCGTGGAAGGGGCAGTATGTTGCCTGCTCTCCCCCTTTCATTGTCCCTCCCTGGGGTCTGGGAAGGACCCATTCTGTCTCACAGGCCCTATGCCAGCTTCCAGCCTCCCCTCCGAGACGGAGCAGCGGCCTAGAGCTCATGCTTCCCTGCTCTGCCACCTGTCCCCCTCCTGAGATGCCACCAGAGCTCAGTGCCTGCTGTCAAGATTTGGTCTGACCCTCCCCCTATTTCTTCCTTCCCCCCTTGCACCCTCCCTGCCGTCCTCTCTGGTCTGGATCTTTCCATATTGCTCCTCTATCAGGCTGCCCTGGCACCTCCATAAATGATGTTATGAACTCCCTAGTGACCCAGCATCTCCAGGACCCCAAAGGCCACCATGCAGCTGGTACCCCAGCCAGGTCTCTAGACCCACCCATAAGTTGGCTCCAACTTCCTGGCAGAGACAAAAGTCTGGTGTGAGGTGGACCCAAAAAAGGCTGATTAAACAGGGTTTAGGGTCAATTTGGGCAACTGTGTGGCTTCAGTTTAGGGGTTCCCTAGGCATCAAGGCCCCATCCGGTCCCCACTGCCCAGGAGAATTTGGGGCCTTCAAGGTAAGAAGAACCAGGCATCATGCACAATCCCCTCTGGGCCCTTGAGATGAAAGGCTGGTTGTGGAGGAACATCTAGGGGAGATGGGTTTGAGGGCGGATGTGAGAGTCTCTCATCACCAAGGGCTTTCCAGAAAGGGTCAAGGAGCCTGGATCTGCTGCCACCGACTACATTCTGGGGCTGGAAAGGGTAAGCAGGCCTCCCTGCTCTATACCATTAACACAGGCTGGCAGCTTATTTTCAAGGCTGCCCGCAGCCATTCTGAACAGGCCTGAGAAGGCAAAGCCCAGCCCCAACAGCCCTCAATGGGTGCAGATGGCAATTTGGGGGCTGCTGGGGTGGGGGTGGGGCTTCCTAGGTGGCACTGATGGTAAAGAAGCTGCCAGGCAATGCAGATGTAAGAGACGTGGGTTTGATCCCTGGGTTGAGATTCCCTGGAGGAGGGCATGGCAACCCACTCCAGTATTCTAGTCTGGAGAATCCCATGGACACAGGCGCCTGGCAGACCACAGTCTATAGGGTCATAGAGTCGGGACACAACTGAAGCAACTTGGCAGGCACTCACGGGGCAGGGCGGGCCATGGCATCTCTTTGCTGAGACTTCCTAAGCCCGAAAATAGGCCAGGAACCAGGGAGACCTTGCGCTTGGTCACAGGCCCTGCCCAGTGCTAAAAAGGCTGCCTTCCTGCTTAGGGGCCGGGGGCTGGGACCCTGCCCAGCATCCCATGCCCCCTCTCTCCTCTCCACGCCTAAGGAGCCCAGACAGGATCCTCCAAGCCAGCTGAGGCCCCAGCCCCCCACCTCCCTCGAAGCCCCCTCGCCCCTCCCCTGGTGGGTCCTATATGTTGAAAGTCTATTTTGGAAACTGTACATGTTCCCTGCCGTAGGTAGCAGAGCTAATTTATCATGTTTATCCCCCGTGAGCCTCCCTTTTTTATATTATATATCAAGAGGAGTTTTGTAATATAAAACAGGACGCCCACACTGATGGTTTTGCACTGGCTTTTGTGACTGTTTCTTACAAAAAGGAAAAGGAACGAAGAATAAATAGTGACCATAAGGAACGGTGGTCTTGATTGGGGGGTGGGGGCGGAGGGGGCCGGGGCAGGAGCTTGGTGGAAGTGAACCGGGTAGGGGCACCCTGGATCTTCTGGAACCTTTAGGAGGGACAGCGCCGTCCCTGCGGGCCCTCGTCCACCCTCTCTGGAGCCAAGGCCGTGCCGCACCCCCCAGCTTGGCTGGCTTGGCCCGGCCCTGCTCCGGCGCCCACGCTTCCCCCTTCCCTGCCAGCCTCCCTCCCATGCTCAGCAGTTGGTGCTTAGGACAAACTGTCCATCACTTGGCACATTAGCCAGGCCTCGAAAAGCATGGGTCAGCTTCGACACAGCGGGGCCAGGGAGCACAGCCTGCCAGCCACCAACACCACCTCCCAAAGGCTGCACTGGCTCCGGGCCTGCCTGGGACTCGGTGGAGGGGTGCAGGGGGGTGGACAGGATTCTACAGAGACTAGAACCTCAGCCCAAGAGACAGAGGCCCCGTGGGAATGGCCCATCAGGGTCTTTCCCCTGGCACATTAGCCAGGGTTTGTGGCCTCGTTGTGGTTGGGAAGTGAGACCCAGGGTTGGGGTGGGGGGCCCTCCATGTGGCAGCAGCTGGAGCTGGGCTACACCTCAGGACCAACCAGTGTTTCTGAGTCAGCTTCCCCGCACCCCACAGGACATGGGGGCTGCCAATCGCCGCGTGACGGAGCAGTCGGTAGCGTGAGGGATCTCGCAGTGTGTGAATGGGCTGGGCAGGGTGGACCTGGGGGGCCAGTTGCAGGGGAAGAGGGCACCTGGGGGCCTCCATGAGCTGGGGGCTGAGGCAGAGAAGCCAAGAGTGAGGCCGGGGCTGAGGACAGGGCCCCGCTGCCTCCGGGAGGCGGAAAGGGAGGTGCTGGCTCAAAGGCGGCCCCCCACCACCTCCCTGCCAGGCCACAGCTGGGCTGGGTGTCTAGGGGCACAGGGTCCCCTGTGTGCAGAGAGGGCCTGCATGGAAGGGAAGGGGCCCAGGGTCAAGGTCTCGGGTTTTCCAGGCAGGGGCGGGAGCCAAGTCTGGCTGCTTGGGCAGCGAAGGCTGAGGGGTGCAGGGGATGGACAGGGAGGCGGTCCACAGCCTCTCAAGAAAGAAGGGTCTCGTGACAGGGGAAGAAGGGGCCTGGTGCGGCCGGATGCCCGTGACTCAAGCTCTCCTGTGAGCATCTGTCTAGGGGGATACAGAGGCCAGGAGACCCACGAGAAGGAGGCGTCACCGTGCAGGGGGAAGGACAGGGTACAGAGGCCCCGTTCCCTCCCCAGCCCCGACGGTCCAAGAGATCACAGCATCTGGGGAGGAAGGGGAAAGCGCCTGCCTTGCCTGCCCGGGGCAGGGTCCTTCCTGCCTTCCGGAGCCAAAGGGGATCCGAGGTCGGTCCCAGGGCCTCCCTGCCCCAGAGGGGCCCCTGGCCTGGTGGGTGGCTACACCTTCTTGGGTTTTCGGCCGACTTGGTAATAGTAGTAAATGCTGATGGCGACAAAAAGGAGGCGGCTGGCCAGCAGCAGCAGGATCCCCTGAGACACGAGGCCCGTCTCGGCTAGCGTGGCAGTGACCACTGTGGGAGAGAGGCAGGAGGGACAGCAATCAGGAGTGCTGCTCCTCACCCCCAAGCATGGGAAGCCAGGGGCCCCGGGGCAGCTGCCTGGCTGACCGCACCCCCGCCCCGCCCTGAGCTGGGGCGTCCAGCCAGCCACCCAACCCCACAGGTACGTCTGTTGTGAGTCCCCCCCATGGCAGGGACGGGGGCGAGCGTGTGGGCACAGCTGGGTGTGTGCTGTTCCCCCCTGTGCTGGGGATGCAAGGGAGCAGTGGGTGGTGGATGCACGGACGTGCATTCAGGAAGATACAGCACACATCGGCCGTGTGAGCACAGGTGTGTGTGCACAAAGGTAAACGCGGCCACATGAGTCCCTCCCCCTCACACAGGTTTTCATCACTTCCCAGAAATCAAGTGGCAAAAGCTGGGAGGTTAGGGATCAAGCTACCGGCACCCCATCAGCTACCCACCTCCCCCCCCAAACTGTCCACCTCAAGACTCACCCAAGAACTGGACCGAGAAGTAGCAGGCTTCAGTGAGCAGAGTCCATCGGATGATGACCTTCTCAGCCGTGTAGAGAGCATTCCACATGATCAGGGAGATGCCTGGGGTGAGGGACAAGGAGGGGACTGGGCGCGGGGCGGCCTGATCCACCCTCCGCCCCCCAGAGGCGGGGGCAATGGGTCCGCTCCTCTTCCCTTCAGCAAAGTAGCCAGGACCCCAGGCATGCCCTCCCCCCACTCACAGGCAGGGAGGTTTGGAAGGGAGGCTGGATCCACCCCACAGATAACCCTGAATGTCAGACTGGGACTTTAGCCTGCAGGTAATAGGGAGCCATAGAAAGTGCTGGCGACAAGGAGGGACCACAGGTGCTGGCTTTTAAATGCTGTCATTCAGCTTCCTAACAGGCACTGCTTGCCTATAACTCAGGCTGGAGAAGAAACGGAAGTGGGGAGGGTTTTACAGACGCTGTGTTGATTTCGCCTCCTCTTCTAGGCTGTGAGGCCCTGCAGGGCAGAGCCTAGGCTTCTTTCATCTCTCTATGCCAATGCCCTGGTGGAGCACCGCACACAGCAAGAGCTCAGTAAGTGCTCTGTCTCAGCTAACGGTTAAGAACAGCCCCGAACCACGGGCGACATTCCATCAGTGACCGCAAGATGGTAGCACACACTCAGCAGAGACAAACTAGGCAGCTGAAGGGCGGGCTCTGGGAAGAGGAGCCCCAGCACAAAGAGAAAGGCTTCCCAGGTTTCCCTCGCCCTCCATGGGCCCCCCCCAGTTGCTCGTCACCTTCCCAGCGTCTGCCCAGCAATACTCACTGAGGAGGGCACCGCCATAGAGGCGGATGGGGGTCTTGCTGGTCACCTGCGCTCCGTCGAAGACTGCATCGTAGAGCTGGTCAGGAAAGGCAAGGGCCTGCGGACAGTGGGCGGGAGGCTCGGGGTGAGGGGCTCCCTGTGGAACCTTCCCCTTGGACATCTCCTTCCTTCCTGCCAGCAGCAGTCCAGGGTCAGGACCCTGACTGCCCCCACCCCGTCCATGGCAGCAGAGATCTCAGGTTCCAAGGACAACGAGTCGGGACCACGGACCAAGGGACCTCGGATGCTCCAGGGCAGGGCACAGGTGGGGATGAGCATCCAAACAGATCAGGGAGGCACCCAGAGAGCCTGGACAGCAGAGGTGTCAGTATGATGGCCCGAAGGCCCTGTGGGGAAAGGCAGCAGGGTGTCTCAGGGCAGCAGAGGGTGCCGGGTCTCAGTGCTGGGGCAGACTCACCATGATGGCAATGCCGGAAAAGAGCACAGCAGAGACAAACTGCCAGACTCTGGGGAGACGTGGAGATGAAGGTCAGAGGCAGATCCATCACTGCCAGCCCCAGGCCCCACCCCGGGACCCTCCCCTCTCCAGGCAAGATGGAGGAATAGCTAGTCTGGAGGAGGGAATGAGACCAGATGGAACCAAGGACAAAACTACACAGGGCCCCTCCCCACAGCCTTGCACCCTGCCAACACTCACAAGTCAATGCTCACCTGAGCCCCAAAGGCTCTCGAACAGCAAACTTGATCTCATTGCCTAAGACCTGGCTGATCTGTGGACAGAGAGGGGTCAGAAGGCAGCGCTGTCTGCCCAGCTCACTCCCTACCTCCCAGAGCCTGCTAGATGCCCAGGGACCCACCTGGGTGCCTCTGCTTAGCCAGAGTCACCTAGGCTAGAAGGGTCACACTGAGGCCACTTTCTGCCTCCTCTTGATACCAGGGCCCAGGGGAAGCTGAAAATATGGGGGCTGAGAAATGTGAGCTCAGGTATCTGCCAGCTGTGGACTTGAAGCCTGGCTCTACCATTTATTGGTGTGGTCCTGGGCAAGTCTTTAGTCTCTCTGAGCCTCAGTTTTACTCATCCATAAAATGGGTTAATAACTGAACCTACATCTCCCAGGGCTAACAGGAAGATTAAATATGGCATCTGGTGCCATAACAAGCAAATAATCAGCACTCAACTAATTCTAACCATCCGTTTTCATTATTGCTGCTATTCCTCTGACATATCCATTACATTTCCAGAAAATATGAGCTAAATCTGGGGGCCCCATGCAGCTATATGGGTCTCAGCTACTCTTCTCCCCAAACAGTGGGCCAGACCTGCCTCCTCAAATTGGTGTTCAGAGGCAGACCCCCATGTGTGGCTGGTTCAAGGCCCCTCCTCTGAACCTGGCCCACCTTGGAGCGGTGGACCTCCCCGTCATCGTCCTCCCCTCCCACGCCGAGGATCTTGCGGGTCTTTAGACGGCTCACGAGGTCCGTCTGGCTGTGCTTTTTCATGAGAGGTGGGGGCTGCTTGGCTGCCATCTTGTCCTGGAGCCCGGCCTCTGCAGGAGAGCTGCGGGGAGAAACCGGTCTCAGCCACTGACATTGACCAGGATCCAGATCTCAGAAGGCGGCCAGACCCCAGCCTGGGGCAGCAGGTGGACACCAGAGGACTCTGAGGGCCCGGGCTTAGTACTGGGCTCCCTAACCACCCAGCTGTGGGATGAAAGGGGCAAGTCACTGCCTTGTCCTGGCCTCAACTTCCTCATCTGTAAAATGGGTTAGAGCAGATGGTCTTAAGGCCTTCCAGCTCTACCAACCCATTTGGCCTAAATGGATGTGGCCTACCTCCAGTGACCAGGCTGGAGGAAGCCTTACAGACAGTCCTAAGGGAAGTGTAGGCCTAAGACTAGGCATTCAGGCCTAGATGGAGACTTGACCCAAAGATTCTTGGAGGCAGGGAGTTAACTGGGGCCTGGGTCAGCCTGGCTAGAAAAGGGAAAGGTCTGCCCAAGCCTGGGTAGGTGTCCTGAGAGCTGGGGTCCAGGCCCGCACTGAACTTTTGCCCAGACGATTCCTACTGCCCAGCAAGCCCTCCCATCCACCCACACTCCCAGACAACCTCCACTCAGCCTGCCAGCACTGGAAAGAAGGGGAGGGGGGACCCCAGGACCCAGCCAAGCCAGAGGAGGGATGCCCAGGAGAGCTGGCCGGGCTCTGGGGCAGCAGTCCGCCCTTACCTCTCCCTGCTCTCCCCCCTCACCCCTGCCCATAAGCCTCGAAGGCCCCCAGTCTCCAGCCTCCCCCCAGCTCTGCCTCCGGCCGGATCTTGAGCACCTACTGTGCGCCGGGCGATGGAGACGCTGAGGTAAGTGAAGTGGCCGTCCTCACCTTCAGTCAGCACAAAATCTATGTGAAGAAGACAACAGTATAAGCCACAGTGAGGTCAAGGTGTCCAGACGCTGGCCCTGAGGGGGGCCTCCTGTGACCACAGCCATCTGCTAGATGGGTACCACTTATACCCATTCTATAGATGAGGAAACCAAGTTCAATGAAGTTCAACAGAGACTGGGTTAAAAAAATGGTAGCAACCCCCCAGCCACTGTCACACCTCAGTTACTTGGGCTCCTCAGGGCGGGAGGGAGCACCACCTTCTCATGAATCCAGGTAGAATGTATAATTAGACTTGCGTCCTCCGGATGCCAGATGGACCTCTGGAGGCTGCCACTGCGAGGAACAGCCCAGAGCTGGCCCCCGCCCGTCCCTCCACCAAGGAAGCACCTGGCAGCCACCCTTCCTCTTCCAGCCTCCCCTTTGGTCTTTTAATTTGCCTACAGCAAAATGGAGCTTCTCTGTGGTCTGTAGTGCTAAGAAATGTAGCACAAGGACAGGTAACCAGCCCCTCCACATCAGGACCCTCACCACTCAGACCCTCCCCTTGCCCTAACCCCTGGCAACCACCGATCTGTTATCTGCCATCTGTCGCTATAGTTTTGTTTCTGCACATGTGTTACATAAATGGAGTCATATAGTACATAATCTCAGAGACCCGCTTCCTTCTTTCATTCAGCATCGTGCCTTTGAGACCCATCCGCGCTGTGTGTACGGACGGTCCCTTCCTCTTGGCAGGAGAGTCGTATTCCCAGATGTCAATGTACCAGTTCGTTTCCCTGTCACTCACTCACTAATGGACATCTGAGTTGTTCCAGAGTTTGACTGTTAAGAATACAGCTGCCATAAACATTCGTGTGCAGGTTTGGGGGTGACCATGAGTTTTCATTTCTCTAAGGTAAATGCTTGGGCATTTACCCAAGCATTGGATAAATGCTTACCCAAGCAGTGGAATTATATTGAATTACAACATATATTAAATCTACACTCAACTCTAGGAGAAAGTGCCAGATTGTGTTCCAAAGAAATGAACCATTTACGTTTCCCCCCAATGCACTAGTGTTCCTATTCCTCCACATTCTCCCCAGCCATCAGCTATTCTCAAACTTGACTTTGGCCCTTCATATAGGTCTCCCTGGCATTTTAACCCTTCTCACCCAGACCGGCCAGGCTGCCTGACTCAGTCCTGCTGTGCCCATTACTAGCTATGTCGACAAGTCACGTAGCTCTGAGCCTCGGTTTTCCCCATTTGTGAAATGGAGCTGTAATTCTCAGCTCCTAGAGATCCAAGGGCAAAAAGGGAAGCTTGGTCCCAGCACACAGCACAGCACTTGCATGTTTAAATGAAAGAAATACATTTAGTGAGGATTAGCTGTGAGCAGCTTACAGCCTGGGTGTGGCTCGGGATGCTGATCTGTCAGCCACCAATCAGAGCAAGTTGCTTCTCTGAGCCCCAGTGTTCTCATCTGTGAAATGGAAACAGTAATCCTTACATTTTCCCTAGGGCTGGTCAAAGGAGACAGAATAATGGCCAGAAAGTAGTTTGTAAAGGGCCAACTAACTGCTAAAGCCGGAAGAGCTTAGCTGCCGAAGCCGTACTCTCCCGAGTTCAAAGCCCAGTGTCTGCCACTTCTTAGCTGTGTGCCTGTGGGCAAGTCACTTAACCTCTCTGGGCCTCAGTGGCCCCATCTGCAGCTTGGAAAGCCAAGGGTCTTCCCTCACAGGGATGCTGTGAGAAAAACATGCAGGGAGAGAGCGTGGAGCAGTGCCAGGTGCATGCCAAGTGCTCGGCTGAGATGGTCACTGATACCCAGACACCCCCTCCTCCCCATGCCCCTCATGCGGCAGGGGCTTGGATGGAGACTGGGGAGGATCAGGAGAACGGACTAACTAGCATTTCCTAACGTCTTCACCCTCTGGACGAATCCCCAAGATCTCAAACCAATTGTCTAAGGCTGATGCTCAGGCCACAGCACCCCAGACGCGCGCCAGGTCAGCGATCCCTGCTAGGAGGGTCGGCTGCCTTCCTCTGCCCTCCGTGCCCTCCCCACCAACACAGTACAGTGCTCCCCTTAGCACCACAGGCCCAGGGCTGGTACGGATGGGAGGGTCACAGCGTCCTGGGCGCTATCGGACGTCCAGCATCGCTGAGGTGGGATGAGCCTTATCCACAGACACTGCCGTCAGGCACCTGGTCCGGGGGGACCCACTGTCGCCACCCCCGGAGCCCGGGGCCCGGCCCCAGCAATGAGCTCACCACTGACAACCGGCTCTGCAGCCTCCCAGGGAAAGTGAGATCCTGAACTTTATCTCCAGGGAGCAGGGGCCCCAGTAGCCAGGTGGCCCTATGGAGCTAACTGCTCTGAGCGTTGAGTCCCGGGGCTCCTTCACCCCAGGACTGGGCCCTGCCCACCCGGGGAGGGCAGGTGAGCAGCTCTCACCAACCCCTAAGCACCCAACCCCGAGACAACCCCACACACCCCCATCTGCCTGTGAATTGTCCTCCTTTTAAAGGCCTCTCCAGGTGTCCTTTTTAGGAGTGGCCCCACTTTAACCTAAGAGCGGATGGAGGGAGTGTCCCCCACTCCCTCCCTGCACCCCAGCTGGACGCTGGCTTTGGGACAGCCAGACCTGGGTTCGAATCCTGATTCTGTAAGGCGCTGCAGCTCTTCCAGTTTCTACCCCTGTGCTAATGAGAAGGGGCACTCTGCCTGCGGGGGTGGGGCGGGGGGTGGGGGAGGGAGGGAGTGTGTACAGGCAGGTACCAACAGCAAAGCGCCCTTCCGCCCGCCCTGCCCAGGGCCAGGCCAGGCCAAGCCGAGCCCCTTCGTCTCCCCTTTCCTCACCCAGCCATGCAAGTGGAAAAAGCCTGCCTGTCACAGCTGTCACACTTCCGTTCCCAGGCCCCGCTGCCTCCTGAAGGGCCCCTAGGGCTCCCGCAGGGGGTGCCAGGTTGCTGCCAGGTTGCCCAAGGCAAGTGAGAGAGGGGCGGAAGGAGGGCTGCCTCTCCACGGGCCAGGCGAGGAGAAGGGGAAATTCGGCTTGCAGCCCCCAGACCCAGCGTTCATGACCTTCTGCATGCTGCCCCCAGCCAGCTTCTCTGACCTCGATTCCCAATAAACCGGCAAATCACAGGCCTTCAAACAGTTGCTCCCCTTTCTGAACCACTGCCCTCTGTTCCTCCCATCCCGAGGTCCACAGCTCCTCAGGGACTTCGCAGCGCCCCTCCTCCAGGGTGCCTGCCCAGGGCTCAGTGCCCTCCCCTCTCTGAACTCTCAGTGGCGCCCACGGGCCACTTCCAGCCCATCCTTCTCAGCATTTCAGGGCCAGTTGGCCTCCCCAGGACCCAGCGATCTGAAGGTAGGGCTAGTATTATCCCCACCTGAGAACAGTCCTGCGGGCCCCCGGACACAGAGACACTCAACAGCACTGACGAATACCAGACAGTGGGGCCAAGGCAAGCAGGCCTCCTCCACCCCACCCAGAAAACTCAGGATCACTCTCAGAGCTGGCAGGGCCTGAGGGGAGGCTCTGCTCCAGACACAGCCTGGACAAGGCAGAGAGCCGAGGCCCAGGGCGGGCAGGCACTGCCCCGGACCATGCGTGAGCTGGTGACCCAGGAGGGGCAGGGTACTCTGTGGTCAGGCAGAGCTGGGTTCCAATCTGGCACCTCCTCTGGTCAGGCGGCCTTGGGCAAACAGGTCAGGGGTGCTGAAGACTCCCTGAGAGTGGTTGGGGTTCTCCTGGCATCTGGGGTGCCCAGGAAACGGGTGAAGATTGGATGAGAGCATGGGATGAGACCACCCCCCCCCTCAGAAAGCCAAAGCCACCTCTAGGGGAGTGCCACAGGGCAGGGCTTACTGATGGTTTTGCTCACCAGGCCTGGACAGCTCTGGGCGTAGGAGGAGCACAACAAAAATTTATGACTAAAGTTGGGGGGAAGGGTTTTGAGACCCCCTGCTAGCCAAGATCTGACCCCCCGTAGCCCCTTCCTCCTTCCTTATCCGAGGCCAGAAAAGAACACCCCCAAAGAGCTCCCAGAGGCTAAAAGACAGAAGGGGCCATAATGGGACAGAGACTGAGCAACGCCCCCAGAGACTGGACCAAGAGAGAAGGGCTCACTGGGGCAGGGGAGGGGTTATGGGGAGTGCTGGTTGGGGGTGCTGGGCAGGGGAGTGTTGTGGGGGGTGTTACAAGGATCAGGGGAGGATGGGAGGGTGGGTATATATTTAACAATTGGGCAAACTCAGATTCAAACCCCCAACCCTTTCTCTCAATTTGTTCTCTGACATCAGGAAAGTTACCTAACCTCTCCGAGCCTCCTCATTTGTGAAACCACAGGACGACGTCTTAGCTCACAGGGTTTTGATTAGACAGACTGAGAAAAGGCAGTGGAGGGGCCTGGCCCCCGGTGCTCCCCAAAGGACAGCAATTAACAACACGAACGGGGCAGCTGTCCAGGCCCTGCCCCCACAGCAGATCCGTGGGGCTGGGGCATCACTCCCGTGTCAGTCTTGGAGGACCTCTCCCAACCCCCCCTAGAGCCTTCCCAGGAAGCCTGGTTTCCATAGAAACAGATGGACTGCAGAGCTGTCCCCTTCGTGGAGACTGTGCCCCCACAAGGGCTGGCTTAGGAACCTAACCAGCAGGGGAGGGGGGAGAGGAAGGGGCCTGGGGCCCAGAACACCCACCAGCTGCCAAGCCTCTGGTGATTCAGGGGGGAGTCACTGCTGCTGAGTATCAGAGCCAAGAGCTGCTTCCTTTGCAAACAAGACCCTCTGCAGGAGGGTCAGCACACCTGTAAGGAGAAACACTCCCAGATCATCCACCCCAGGAAAGGAGGCAGTGGACAAGTACTTCCAGACCTGGAATTCCGTGCTCATCCCCAGAGCCCAGTGAGAACGGCTGTATTACAGATAAGGAAACTAAGGCCCAAGTGACTTTCGCACATGTGTATCTTGGGCTAAGTGACAAAGCTGAAATTCCAACCAAGTTAACAGTGCCTAATGGATATTCAGAGAGAAGCTGGTATGTGTGTGTGTGTGCACGTGCTGGTATGTGGGCTGGGGGTGTGGTGTGGTGAACATGACATCCAACAAGAACCAAGCTCTAAGCCTTCTTCCCCATCACATCTCCCCTTGAAAGTCCCTGGTGGGTTGCCAGCATCTGAACCCCGCCCTGGGGTCCAGCCTCCCTTGGATGAAGGCTCTGTGACTTCGGCAGGACCTGGGGAGGGCTGCAGGGAGACCCATTGTTCTGTTATCACGTTGGTACAAAATAGCTGGAAATGGGGACTGGAACATGCAGCAGAGTGGGGGAAGTGAGAGCCGGAGTCTCCCGGCCCTGGGCAGAGGAAAGGGAGGCAGGGAGAGCCCCAGCAAGGGCACCGTGGGGGCTAGGAGGTCCAGAGCTGGCATCATCCTTCTTGCAGTCCTTCCCTAGGGCAGCCCATCAGCCCCTTGGGTCTAAAGATGCCCAGCCCTGAACCCTCCACTTAGTTAGGCCCTCAGGCAGAGTGAGTCTCCAGTCTCAAGGGTGCACGTCTCTGGGCTCTGCCCCATGAGTCCTGTGCCTTTGGGCAGACTGAATTCCTGGAGCCTCCATCCCTTCACTGTAAACAGGGGGGCAACGCCTGACTTACTGGGTTGTCAGCAGGGTCACACAGCTGCATCATGGCCACGATCACGGTGGCCTCTGGGGTGCAGGTTTTTGCCAGGGTAGGGGGTTTTCTCAGCTCACACAGGCTAAGGGCAGAAGTCGAAGCAAGGGTACCACGCGGCAGGACTTCCCTGCAGTGTGTCCCTCGAGAGCAGAGTGCAGTTATTCTAAAGTCCAGCCCGCCTTGTGTCTCAAGTAGCCGGTGAGTCAGGGGAGGGTGGGGCCGCCTCATCCACGTCTCTCGGGTACCAGCTTCACCACCGGGCTCAGGATGTGTCAAGGGCGAGGATGACAGAGTAGAACCGGCCGAGAAGAGGAAAGAAGGCGGTTTGAATCCCGCAGCGACAGAAACCTGCCCCCACAACAAGGCTCGGTAGTCAAGAAAGGGATTCCACACTCCATTTCCAAGAACCTCCAGGAACACAGGAGCTGGCAGCGGAGGGTTTGACAGAAGCTGGAAGGCTGAGCCCTGAGTCACTGGGCTGGGAGACAGGACAACTGAGGTCAACAACAGACTGCCCTTGTGGCAGAGGGCAAGCTGGGGCCCAACCCTGGGACTCAGTTTCCTCCATCTAAAAAATGAAAGCGTGGTCTCCAGGGCCCCTCCCGGCTGTGATATTCCTGACTTGGTTTCCAAGCCCTGTCACTCACCAGCCACACTCCAGCTCCAGCAAAGAACCCGGCACAGGCTGTCCCTCCCCCAAGCCCCCCCAGCACCTCGCTCATTGGCTCTGGAAACACACACATTCTTGCTGCCTTTCTACTAGTTCTCTTTCTTTTGAAGCTGCAGAATTTCCAGGACAGAGGAAAGCCCACATTTTCATCACGAACATCTCTAAGGCCTTAAGGACAGAAAAAAAATAAATATCCCCTGCTGTGCTGGAGAGGGTGAGAGGGCAGGGCAGGCAAGGAGCAAGAAGGAGGGGACATGGGGCAGGGGGAGGTCACTGACTTCCCCAGCCCTTTGATGGCCGTCCACCACCACTCAGGAGTCACTGCAAGGGGCACCCCTGTCCCCACTGTCATAAAGGGCAAAACACACGGAGAATTCCTGTCCTTTTCAACCCAGGAATGGGCCAGCCTCCCCCTTGGCCCAGTGACCACGTCAGGGCCCTCAAGGCAGCTGCTGCTTCCAGACCCTGTGGGGCCACAGTCAGCAGGACAGCCTGGCTTCCAGATCCCACGAGCTCTTATGAGAAGGCAGTGGACATAACTCTCGCCCCTCCGACTCCTTCCACCCCCCCCCACCCCCCGCCCCGTAGATGCTCAGAAACTTGGAGGGGAGGAGAAAGGGAGTTTCCCTGAAGAGATGCTCCACTATTTTGAGCCAACTTTTTCATAAGCAAGAAGCTATTTGCCCTTTGGGTAGGTTGGGAGAGGCAAGCAGAAAGGTCCCGGTACTTCTCCTGGGGCCTGGATGGGCCAGAACCACAGATCAGAACCGACCACCTTCCCCAGGATGTGGAGCTCTGGCATGACTCAAAAGACCTGTGCTGACATCCTGACTCCATCGCTCGCTAGTTGCATGGCCTTGGGCCCGTTACACCAGCTCCCTGGGCCTCAGTTTCCTCCTCTGTAATAATGACACGCACCTCCCACCGATGAGAAGAGGCACAAAAACACCTAAAACAGTACTGATCTCTGGTGAATGCTCAAAAATTATGGTGCTATTATTTTCAGACAAGGACATTCAACTTCTCTGCTCAGTTTCTCCCCTGGCCATATCAGCTTCAGAACAGGTCTCCCTGTAGGGGCCACATGTGGATACGGAGTGGGGGGTGCTTACAGGGGAGGGGCCATAGGAAGGACATGGGGAGAGAGAACTAGAACTAGGGTCACTCTGGCTCAGGAGGAAGATGACAGCCTGAGTGTACTGACCACAGGTGGGGAGGGAGCACCTGCGGAGGGCAGGGACTGAGCCTGGGTGGCTCCCCTCCGTGTCCCCAGCATTGGGCCAGGCCTGGCCCTGCCAGCGGAGCAACCACTGTCGTGAATAAATGGGATGCAGAGTGAAGGGAAAATATTATGGGCTAGGAGTTAGAACACTAGGCACCCCACCCTGCAGCTGCCTCTCCAGAGTGGCTCGCCCTGGGGTTACTTATATGTCATCTCTGAGCCTCACTGCCTTCATCTGTGAAATGGGAATGCTTATCCCCTCTCAGCCTGCCTCATCTCCTGTCCCTTCCCCACCCTGTCACTCTACCCTAGCTGCACTGGCTGCCTATGTGTGTGTGCTCACTCTGTCATGTCTAACTCTTTGCAATCCCATGGATGGTAGCCCGCCAGACTCCTCTGTCCGTGGGATGCCCAGGCAAGAATACTAGAGTGGGTTGCCATTTCCTCCTCTAGGGGATCTTTCTGACTTAGGGATAGAACCCACAGTTCTTAGGTCTCCTGCACTGGCAGGCAGATTCTTTACCACTGAGCCACGAAGGAAGCTGCTGGCTCCTTACAGCTCCTAAAATACAGCGGTCATATTCCAGCCTCAGTGCCTTTGCACAGGCTGTTCTCTGCCAGATCTTTAGTCCCTGAAACTCTCCCCAAAGCTCACTCTCTCAAAACCTTAGCTGAAAAGTCACCTCCTCAGGGAGACCTCCCTGACCACCCTATTTGAAATGGTGACCCCACCCTTGGCCTCAACACTCCCCTCAACACTCCACTTTTCCCCCCTCACCTCTCAAAATACTATATAATTTTCTTATTCACTTTATTAGTTATCTACCCCTCCCCCATTCCGTGTCAGCTCCGGAAGGGCAGGAATCTCTTAGTTTTGTTCACAGCTGTCTCTTAGTGCTCAGAACTATATCTGGCACTTTGTTCATTACATCATGTTGGCCTGGCCCTCACTAACCGTTTTGTTCAGTAAAGGAAAGAAAGGAAAGAACAGCTCTGGGTTGTGTGAATATCACAGGTCACTGCTAACCCCACTGTGCCTCCCATGTCAACCCCAGGACTGACAAGCACCAGCAAGCCCTTCCTCCAGTAGACAGAGGAGGGCGTACCAGAAGCTCCTGCGGAGGGGAGGCAGTTGAGTGTGGGGCTGGAGGCCCTGGAGTAGGGGGTGGGATTGAGGGATCTGCAGAGAACAGGCCTGCGCTGTGCATCCAGCAGGTGCTGACAGCCAAACATGGGTGGAGGGCTTTGGGCCTCAGCCCTCCACTCCAAATTTAGAAGGATATATTAAGCTGACAGCAAGTGGGCAGAAAAGGAGGAGTCAGAGTAGCCGGTTCCCAAGACAATGGGGCCTGGAGGGGACCTTGGAGGCCAGAGGGCCTGTTTTACAGATGGGATAACAGAGGCCTGGAGAATATGTGGTCTTATTTATTATACTAACAACCCAACAAGAAAAATCTTTGCTCCCCCTGGGCTAAACGGAACGAAGCTGAAAAATGGACTTTGCCCCCTCCTGGCTCTCCAACAACCCTCTCACCACCTCCTTCCAGGTGGCAACTCAGAGCCATGGACCTGCCTGGAGGTGAGGACAGAGTCCCTGGTATCTAAGGACGACGGAGTCCCTGGTATCTAAGGGCTGGAGGAAGAGAAGGTATCATCCCCCTCCCCACAAGGCCACCAGGGCCGGAGGTCCAAGAGGCCGCTCAGTGGGGGCAGGCATCCCCGGTGCCCTCCCCGCAGGACGGCCCCACCAGGAAAAGTTTGTCCGAAGGAAATCAAGCAGGAAGTGCGGGGCCGTCCGTGGGGCGGCGAGGCCGCCTTGGGCGTCGGCGCTGGGCTCTGGGCTCGGGAGAAGCCTCGGGGCTCTCGGCCTCCACCCTCCACCGGGCTCCCGCCCCCGCCCCCTTCGCTCCCGGGTAGAAACCCGCTTCCCCCGGGGCCTCGCGGGGGCGGCGGGAGCCCGGGACCAGGCGGGGGAGGGCGGAGCGACAGGACGCGGAGCGAGAGCCCCACCGCGCTGGGGGCGCGCCGGGGGGTGGGCGCGGCGTTCTGCCGGCTCCCCTGCGGACCCCCAGCGTGGGTGCGAATTCACAGCCCAGGGTTGGCAGTCCCCGGCCACTCAGCGCCAGGACAATGGCCCCGCACGGCCCCCGTCCCGCTAAGCGCGCGGCTCAGGAGAGAGTGGGGAGCGCCGGTTTCCACCTGTGCGTCCCTACCCCCCTCCCAACAGCTGGGGCTTAGGCGCGGCTCCCACCGCTGGTGCCCCCAACCCCGGAGACTGGGGTCTCCAGGTCTGGCTCCTCCCCCCTCCCATGGGTCCTTTATCTCCCAGCTCCAGACACCCACCCACTTTCTGAGGCTCGAGTCTGCGAGCCTGGGGGCTCCAGGCGGTAGCTCAGGGCTGTTGGGCGCCGGCGGTGCTCCCCGCCCCCGGCCCCCCGAACCAGAAGATCCGGCCAGACTTGTGGGCAGCGGGAACTCCGCCACCTCCAGCCTCGACCCAGCGGGGGCGAGGAAAGGGTCTCGCAAGTTTGTGCCGCGCGCACCCCGGACCTGGGAACAATAGAGGGAGGAGGATGGGGACGGGGATGGAGCGGGGGAGGGGACAGAGAACGGAGCGCGGGGACCGAGTCAGACCCCAGAACGGGAAAATCTGCTTTCCGTTCGGCTACTCCCTCGCTCCGAAGCAGAGAGCCCGAGCCCGAGACGGGGAGGCCGAGGGCGGAATCAACAGTCCAGGAGGGAGGAGATGGAGGAGGGAGGAAGCCGGAGGAGAAAGGGAAACCGAGTCAGAGGACCGGGCAGCGAGCGGGGAGCGCGAACGAGAGGACCAGAAGGGGCTGCGGGACGGCGCCCGGGAGAGCCGAGGATGGGGGTGGGGGCCGAGACCCCCGGGGTCCCGGCAGAGCCTGCCGGCGCCGAGAGGTGCTGGGGCGCCCGGCTCGCGCGCACTGGGTCCTCACTGTCCCCGGCGGTCCCTGCGGCCGCAAGAGCCTCGCTGGGCTGTGCTGCGCAGGCACCCGGCCGGCTGGAGGCGGGAAGGGAAAGTGCGAGGCTCCGAAGCGGCGGCGGGGAGCAGAACTTACGTTCGTAGCGCCTGCTGGCGCCGGCGCTGCGCGGAGCTCGGGGACTCGGGCCCTCGGGCGCCTCACATCGCGCCGCCTGCGCGGGGCAGGGCAGGGCAGGGCAGGGCAGGGCAGGGCCGGCTGGACTGCGCGCGGCGCCCTGTGCGGCCGGGGTTTGCCCGAGTCTGGCGGCCCGAGCTGGTCCCTCCTCTAGGTTCCGCGCACAAGCCAATGGCGCGCCGTCCCCTCCCACGCGCCGGGCTGCCTCGCCCCCGAGGGTGGCCGCCGGGGCGGGCGGGAGAGAGGGGTTGGGGGGACGGGGCCCCCCGGGCTCCCCAGCCGAGGCGTTCCCGGAGATCGCCTGCTGGGGGCGCGCTCACGCCCAGGGGGGAAGGCGGCAGGGAATCCTAACGGAGGGCCCGCGCCTCCCAGGGAAGACTTTCGTGGCAAGTTCTCCTTTCGTGAGACTATCAACACCCCCATAGGTTGGCAAGCCACCTTGTCTTAAATATCTCTGGGGTATCCCCTGGGGCCTAGGCCAGTATCTAAAATGGAAAGGACTCTGCTTTGACTGTAGATACCGAAGTGTGTAAGAACACAGTTGTACAACAATGGTCCCCGTCTTGCTGAACGCCCGCTCTGTGCCAGGCACCGCGTGCTGCAGGAATTACGAGTATTAACTCATGTAATTCTCACTACCACCTATGGGGCCAGGATGATGGATTCCATTTTATAGATGGCAGTCATTAATGTTTGATTTCATTTAGCCTTCTGGTTTCCAGCCTAGGCTCACCCTTCTGGTCGCCCCTTATTTGGTGTGACTTTGTCAAATAACCTGACACCCATCAACCCCTCCAACCTGCCCCTCACACACACACACACACACACACACACACACACACACACACACACACACACACACACACGTCTCCATCCTCCAGCCTAATATCCGACCTCAGCCAGGTTGCTGCAAATTGCACAGTGAGGGGACAAAGATCTTATCTGGGGCTCATTGGCACAGTGGTGGGGAGGGTGGGGCACTGTGGCGAGTCCTTTTATGTCCACACATCCTGTGGTGGGGAAGAGGGGTAAGAATGGAGTTTGGGGGTCTCAGAGGCTTTCTGGGAACCTTTCAGCCTAAAACAGCTAGATTCCTACAGCAACAACTCCCCCACACACACACCAAGATTCTGGGTTCATTTCAATCCTTTGTGACCAGTAATGTGTTTCCCTATACCACCTCCCCCCAACCTCCTCCCTAGAAAAATCACCTACCTCTTTATCTTGGCTATGGTCTCAATGGGGGAAGAGGTGGCTGGAAGAGGAAGGCAAGGCTGCTGACAAACTCCCTCTTTGCAACATAAACAAAGTGGGCAGAGAAAGGTGAGTGGTTCCCCCAGGCTTCTAGCTACGTGGGCATTTTGACCCACCAAATAAGCTCTGAATTTTTTTTTATTCCTGCACTCATTCCTTAATCAGGTTTCGAGATCTTGGACGGCCCAGATCTCGGACGGCCCAGATCCAAATCCTGACTCAGCCTTTTGGAAACCGTGTGGCCCCAGACAAGTTACCCAACTTCTAGCGGTTTGAATTTGTCAGTGTACAAAATGGGGCAACCAAAAGTAGGAACCACTATGGTTGTTGTGGAGATTTAAATGGTAGCAACTCACACTTACTGGGCACTGACTATATCAGGTGCTCAGAGCTGGAGTGCCAAGCAGACTCGCATCGCCCTCCTGGGAGTTAGGACTGGGTGGGAGATGCTATGCCCTTTACACGGAAGTAAACAGGAAGTGCCTGTCTCACAGGAAGCCCTCAGTGACGGTTAGCTGTCTAATTACCAAGGTAACAACTCTGATCCTGAGGCAGTGCGGTGGCCCACAGTGTCACCATCCCTGCTGCCAGCCAAGTGCCTGCCCAGTGATAGCCAATAATGAGTGAATGAATGAATGAATACGACTACAGATCAGGATTGTTCCTAGGTGTTCCGGGGAAAGCACGGACCCAAGATCTACCTGACTGGAGTCTCAGGGCTTGGTAGTAGCCTTTGTGACCACTTAGAGTCTCAGCTCACCGCCTTAACAGAACTGGCTCAAGCAGCAATGATGAGTTCATTGGTCATTCCTCTTGCCTTCCCAGCAGCATGCTCAAGGGCAGGCGCCAGCCTCACTGGTATGCAGTGTCACCCCTGATTGCCCCCACTGACTTGGGGACACTTCTAATGCCCCCCTAGATGTGGCTCCTGCATATACCCAAGAGTCTGCCTTATATCAGTAGAATGAGGTTATAGGGATCGCTCCAAGTTCTCCAATACAGAAGGAGCTGCCTCAGTAGAGGCGAGCACCCTGTCACAGGGAAGAGTTGATGAGGGTGCTAAAGGAGGGGTTCATGCCTTAGTGGTGTTTGATGTGGATAAACCTTGAGCCCTGGGTGACTCAATTCTGTATTCTTGTTTCCCAAGCCCATCAGATGGGAGGGGTGAGCACAAGCTCCTTCATCCTTTGTGAAGGAGGCAATGTTGACTGGGCCCTTCTGGTGTGCCAGGCAAGGTGCTGGCTGCAAAGGTCCCAGTCCCTGTCCTTGAAGAGCTCACAGCTCCTGGGAGACAGATACACTCACATATAGTCAACAGCAACAGTAGAAACAGCTCACAGTAACAGCCAAAATGCTTGGGGGGTGGGGGTGGGGGGCAGAGGAGAAGGAAAAGACATTCTGCATTATCCTTGGCGTCCACTTTCCTTAAAGAGCCCATTAGAAGCTCTGTCCTTTTCCTTTTTACACAATTTTCAAGAGTGATGAGCTTCTATTGCAGGAACATTCTTTAGACTGCCGTTCTACCCTTAACACTTCTGAGTTATCTCATCTTTACAATGAACATAAATGTAAAGACGACAAAAACTGACACGTTGACTTGATTTATTTGTTTTGGCCACACCACACAGCTTCAGGGATCTCAGATCCCGGACCGTGGATTGAACTCGGCACCCCTGCAGCAGAAGTATAGAGTCCTAACCACTGGACTGCCAGCGACATCCCCAAAAGCAGCACTTTAAAGTGCTGCCCAAATCTAGGCAAGCATAGATGCTTGACACGTGGTGGCCATGAGATGTCATGATGATTTACAGTGCAGGACAGGGAACGTTAACTGACAGGGAGAGAGAAAGGGGTTAGGACCAGGGCTCTGCTTCTAATCAGCCATAGAGCCCTCTGCTGCTCCTGAAAAATGGAAATAGAAAAATACCTGCCTCTTGTGCTGTGAGAGTCACGTGAGGTGATGAGATGCAAACGGTTTGCAAACTGGAAATGCCAATTCCTACTATTATCATTCATACTGTGATTCTCATTATTGTGAAATAAGTCCCTCAAAGCCCCGGGGCGGGGGGTGGGGTGGAGGGGTGGAGCCCGGAGCCACCGGCTGGGGGCGGGTCACTCCCCTCCCACCTCCCACAGGAGCCTGGGAACAGCTGGGGCTCCATCTGCCCCAGGCCCAGCCGGCAGCTGGGCGGTAGCACCTCCTTTGTGCCCGTGTGTCTGTGTGTGTGGCACGCGCAGGTGGGTGTTGGAAGGTGGCGTGGGCACAGGGAATGCCAGTGTCTGTGGTTAGAAATCACTTGTGGATTGTGAATCCCGGGGGGAAGAATGCAAATGCAATCAGATTTCAAAGATTCCAGCAGTGTTGGCACCCAAGAGATGAGAGAGGCTGGGGGTAGTGCGGGTTGGGTCCAGTCTTTGGTGTTAGGGACTGGGGATAGGTCTCACTAGGGTCCCCTCTGCAGATGCGAGGGGGGCGGGGGTGGGAATGTGTAGAGGAAGAAGATGTCAGAGGCCTATGGTGCTTGAGCCCAGGGGTTTGAGAACAGACTGTTGTTGTTCAGTCGCTCAGTAGTGTCCGACTCTTTACCACTCCATGGACTGCAGCCTGGCAGGCTTCCCTGTCCTTCACCATCTCCCGGGGTTTGCTCAAATTCATGTCCATTGAGTCAGTGATGCTATTTAACCATCTCATCCTCCATCGTCCTCTTTTCCTCCTGCCTTCAATCTTTCCCAGCATCAGAGTCTTTTTCAATGAGTCAGTCCTTTGCACCAGGTGGCCAAAGTATTGGAGCTTCAGCTTCAGCATCAGTCCTTCCAATGAATATTCAGGGTTGATTTCTTTTAGATTGACTCCTTTGACTTCGTTGCAAGAACTGACTGACCTGGGTTCAAATCCTTGGTTTGGGCCAGTGATTTCATTTCTCTAAACCTCAGTTTCCTGATCTGTAAAATGGGAGTAATAGTGGAGCCTATCTCCTAAAGGTTATTGGGAATTTAAGAGAGAGGATGCTTGGTAAGCCCTTAGAAAGATAAGGCACATAGCAAACTGTTGGGGCTGATATTATTCGTAAGAAGCCCAGAAAAGGGAGGGAGAGGGCCTCCGAGGGGCCGGTGCTTTGGAAACTGGAAAATTAGCTCTGGGGTGAACTCTGTCAAGCCAGGGGGTGATGGAAACTGCCAAAATGAGCCCCACGTTGGCCCAGGCGAAAGCCTGCTGTCCCAGGACACAGGGCTTTCATAAAGCAGGCCAGATGGGCTCTCATAACTCCTGCCGCTTTGGCTTCCTGGTTCGCCTCACTTCCTCCAGAGCTGCTTCCTTCCCAGTGAGCATGTCTGGTAAGGAGATCTCTGAGTCTTTCCTCTCCAGTCCCAGCATGCCCAGGCTGAGCACAGCTTTGGGGACTGGGAGGAGCTGCTGGGAACTCAGGGACCCTGGGACCCGCCTCCCCCACACTGCCTGGCCCCTGCCTCCAGCTCAGGGACACTGCCCAGGCTCCTTCCCTCCACTGCGCCCTCCCTCCTATGAATCATCCCCACTGCTGCTGTTGCTGCTGCAGGACCACAGAAAGTCAAGCAGCTCCTCACCTGGGGGAGAGGCAGCCCATTACAATGGGGGCGGAAGCAGGCAGGCTCAGCCCTTCTAAAGGAAGGAGGTAACAGCTCAGACTTGGGACCGGTGACCACAGCCAGCCCTTTCTTACGTGGTCAAGGCCCGAGTCTTCTGCTAATTGAGTCTGTGGCCTTAGTCGAGTGACTGAGCCTCTCTGGGTCTCAGTTTCTCCATCTGTCAAATGGAAAGAGAAAAACCATGGACCAGGCACGGGGTACTTGGAGGATTAAGTCAGGCACAAACTCTGAGACCTGAACTCAGAGCCTGGCTCACAGAAGTGCTCAGTTAATGCTCATCGACTCAATGAATGAATGAACATGTGGAAAAATGGCAACGAGTGGGGTGGAGGGAGGTGCATATGACTGTCTTCGGCAAAGCCAACCCCTGCCATCTGCGCGGGGCGGGGTGGGTGGGCGGGTGCTGTCTGGGGCCCAGGACACCTGTTTTTCTGTGCTGGTATGAAGAAGGCAGCTTCCAAAACTCAGACAGAATGGAGTAAGGACTACCCCTGTGGGTAGAGCTGACATTTCTGCAAATCAAATAAGAGCCTCAGGATGGGTGCAGACTCTCTGAAAGCTCTTGAGCCCTGCCTAAACAAAAAGAATTGCTATGGGGTCGGGGAACAGCAGATAGTGGATCTTCAGCTTGGGAGACCCCCAGCACCCCTTCACAGTGATAGCTTACAGCAGCCACTCTGGGCTGTGAGGTCAGGACCTTGGTCCCTGGGTAGCCAACTAGGGCCAGGAACAGCACCTCACCTGCCTCCTGCCCAGGAGGTTGTGAGGCTACTTGGGTACCACACCCCAGAGGACTCTATCATCATCTCAGTAGATAGCTTTCAGACCCCTATCTAGGTGATTTATAGGTATTCATCATAACAAAGGATCACTGATGGCTCAGAAGGTAAAGAATCTGACTGCAATGCAGGAGACTCCGGTTCGATCCCTGGGTTGGGAAGATTCTCTGGAGAAGGGAATGGCAACTCACTCCAGTATTCTTGCCTGGAGAACCTCACGGACAGAGGAGCCTGGCAGGCTACAGCCCATGGGATCGCAGAGTCAGACATGACTGAGCAACTAACACACACACACACACATCTTAACAAATGTTATGAGGTTGGTACCCAGTATTAGCCCCATTCTATAGATGTGGAAACTGAGGCCCATTGCGTTACATAACTTGCCCAAGGCCACATCCCAGGAAACAATGAGGTCAGGATTGGAACCCCAGGCCCAGTGGCACAGATGGCTCTGGCTGTGAGGCTGACCAGGGCACAGATGGTTGACTCTCCTGCAAGGCTGAGCAGACCCTTGGCCCCACCCTATCCCCAGTGTGGGGCTTCCCAGGTGGCCCTAGTAAAGAAGCGATCTGCCAATGAAGGTAGATGTAAGAGACAAGGGTTTGATCCCTGGGTGGGGAAGATCCCTTGGAGGAGGGAATGGCAGCCCACTTCAGTATTCTTGCCTGGAGAATCCCATGGACAGAGGAGTCTGGTGGGCTACATCCATGGGGTCGTGACAAGTTGGCCACAACTGAAGCGACTTAGCATGCACGCACACATCTCCAGCAGTCATCCGAGACTGGAGTAAGGGCATGAGTTTACATTTATAACAGTAAGTCATAAACGGCTTTTGAGCAGTGGTTCTCAAAGCATGGTTACAGGAAACAGGTTAGAAATGCAAAGTCTTGGTCTCACCTCAGACAGCACAGAATGGAAACTCTGAAGAGACAGAGTTGCTGGGCCAGCAATCTGCATTTCAACCAGTCCTCCCCGCGATTCTGATGAAGCTGAAGTTTAAGAACGATGGCTTCAGAGCTTACAAAGCAGAGTAAGTTCCTAGACGCTCTTATTTAAACTGACACTTGGCTATTATTCGGCCCATTCTACAGGTAAGAGTAATGAGTCCCCCTTTGCCAGATTATCACCCACCAGGGAAGTGGAAGAGATGGGCCTGGGACCCATAGTCTTCGGTCCTGTTTTGTTTTGTTTTTTTTCCATTCTTGGGTATAGACTGCTGACCAAGGCGAGGAGGCGGAGGGGCTCAGAGCCGAGGGACTGAGGGTGGGAGGGGGAAGCCAGCTGCCCTCCTTCCCAGGGGAGGGAGCGGGCCGTGTTTATTTTTCTTTCCGAGGTGCCCCAGCCCAAATTCACGTAAATACAGCCAGCCTGGTGTGTTGCGGGATCGGTTTATTAATACTCGCAGGGCGCTGCCGAGGCGGATTGCAATAACAAAGGCGGCCTTGCCGCCGCGCACCGCGCCGGAGGCATCATTATGTAATTGCTCCGAGGAGGAGCGCAGGCTGGGCGTGCTCGAGGCTCTGGGCACCCGCGGCCGCCGCCCGTACTTGGGGGGCGGGGGACTCGGCCGGCGAGGAGGCTGCGCTCAGGGGCGCGGGGACCCCCGGGCAGGCGGCGAGCGGGTGGAGGGAGCACCTGCCGAGGAGCCCTCACCCCGCGCACTCCTCCTCCTCCCACGCCGAGCCCGCGGCCAGGAGGCCGGTTAACCCCTGCCTGGCTGAGTGCAGCCTGTCGCTCCTGGGGAGGGGGCCCCCAGAGGCAGATCCCCAGTCCCCCTGCTCGCCCCCAACCTCGGCAGGCTGAACCTCCTCCCACTCGCCGCCGCTGTCTTTGTCCAATCCTCACTAGAGTTGAGGTAGAGAAAAGACCACACGCTGGGCAACCTGTGGGTGCAAGACCCGTGCCTTACCTATCAAGCGTCTGTGACATGGCCCATTTTACAGATGGGAACCTGAGGCCCAGAAAGGGTCGGCTTCGTGCACCAGAAATTCCAGCCCGCGAATCTGTCAGCTCCAAAATCTACGGTTTTCCCCTGGTGCGCTGCAAGAGGCCTTTATAACCACCGTGGATCAGTTGTTGCCTCTGTTTCCCCATTTAGGGTCCGAGCACCAGGATGCTGGAGACGGTGTGGATCTCCCCGTTAGGGTCTGGGGAAGGGGTTCGGCTCGGGCAGCGCTGGTGTTCACTGAGCAGAGGGGGCCAAGGCCGCTGTTGCCTGTTTGGGTGAGTGAGGATCAGCACACCGGCCCCGCCCCCACACTCTCCACCAGCCCGGACCCTGAGAAGCCACCTAAACACTCCATTGCTTCAGCCCTTCTGGCCTTTGCCCAGGCTTGGCCTTCTGCCAGGAGTTCCCTCCTTCCACCCACCTGGCAGTCTCATTTTTGAGGGGTCCTTCCCAGCACCTCCCCCCTCCTCCCTCCATCATACACGTACCAGGAAGCCTTTAAGGCTGCCTCTTCCAGACTTGGGAGCACCTGGTAACTGCACCTCCCTGCCAGGCTCTTCTGTCCAAAGGATTCTCCAGGTAAGAATACTGACTGGGCTGCCGAGCCCTCCTCCAGGGGATCTTCCTGACCCAGGGATCGAACAGTGTCTCCTGCATTGGCAGGCGGGTTCTTTACCACTAGCACCACCAGGGAAGCCCGAGTAGATAAGTAAACTCTCCCATATCACCAGCTGGTAAGGGACACAGCCTGGCTTCGAACCGTAGTCTCAATGACTCCTGTGTTTCTAATTTCCTTTTTACAGGATTATTTTGGCAATTGGATGAGAAATACTGAAGGACCAGCATACAGCAGGTGCTCAATAATGTGTATGCCCCTCCACTCTAGCTCCCAAAATTTGCCCACTGCCCCCCGCCGCCCCGGGGCATTCTGGGAGCCCCTCTGTTGGGGTGTGGCTGAAGGAAGGGGTTGCAGGAAGACTTTGGCAGAAGGAAGTGTTCTGGTTTCTGAGTAAGAATAAATTATTGTTTTATATCCTTATATTAAGAGAAGGGCACAGTGTGCGTTTGCCAATCTAAGCATGCTGAGCTGCTGTGCCTTGTGTTTTGCCAATTGCTAAAATATATTTTCAGCCCAAGGCAGTAAACAGTAGCCCACTCTGCCTGGCTGCTCCTGCACTCCAGAGGTGGGGAAGGACACAGGCCCCAGGCAGGGCTATGGGCAGAGGAGGTGTCAGTGGGGATCCTGAGGCAGGGAGAGAGTTCCTGGGGGTCCCCTCCAGGTCATTAGGATTTGAAGAGCAGGACTTTTCATTTCTCTGAGCCTCAGTTTACACAGCTGAAAATGGGCCTATTGCTAGGGCCCTGTCCATATGACAAGGTGAGAAAAGTGGCTGTTGAAAGTGCTTTGTACTCTTGAGCCACCTTATTGGTGGTGGTGGTGTTAACTACTGAGAGCGGTAAGAGTACCCATCCCTATGTTGCCTCAATTCAGCTACCAGCACCTACCCTGTCTCCCCAACTGTAACCCGAGTCACCCTCATCTCTCACCTCGATTGCTGTCTTTCCTCCTAACTGGTCTCCAGCTCGTAGCTTTGCCTTCTCCAACTTGCCATCCACTCAGCAGTCCAAGAAAGCTTTGAAAAAGTTGATCAGAGTGATGAACCCTGGCTTCCCCTGCTCCGTTGAGTAAAATCCAGACTCATCACTGTAGCATCCTGGCCCTCCCTCCTCTGCCCTCCTGCTCTCTTTCTCTTGCGCCAGCCACACGATGTTCACCTTTCTTTCTTTCTTTTTGGTGGCACAGTGCAGCTTGCAAAATCTTAACTCCCTGACCAGGGATTGACCTCGGGCCCTCAGCAGTGACAGTGCCAAGTCCAAACCACTGGACCACCAGGGAATTCCCCAACCCCCTTCCCAGTTCTTGTATCCACTGAATTTATTTCTACTTTGGGCCCTTGGTACATGCTGTTCCCTCTATCTGGAATGCTGTTCCCCTAAGGCCTTCCCACGGCAGCCTCTCTCTCTCTCCGCTGGTGTCAGCTGAAAGGTCACCTCAGAGAGCCTACTCGGTCACCATATCACAGTTGACCCTGTTCCCCAACTGGTTCATCTGTTCTCTACCCTTACAGCACGTGTCACCATCTAAGATTACCTTTCCATTTGTTTCTTTTATCTGCCTCCAATAGAATATACCCTCCTTGCCGATAGAAACTTGATTTGTCTCACTCACCATTGTATTCCTAGCACCTTATTCTGCAC
Organism: Okapia johnstoni; assembly: GCA_024291935.2. Classification (NCBI taxonomy): domain Eukaryota; kingdom Metazoa; phylum Chordata; class Mammalia; order Artiodactyla; family Giraffidae; genus Okapia; species Okapia johnstoni. Next base: position 5,789,703 of record CM044325.1, on the reverse strand, counting down.
ATATTACATAAGAGAGAGAAAGAGAGAGGTGGGGAGATTCATAGAGGAATTGAGAATAATTACTAATAAATAATAGTGTAGAGCAGAAGCGCCAGATATTAATCCTATCCTATTGCACCAGGAATGTTGCAGTGCACAGCCTGTGCAGCAGTACCCAGCAGCCCGAGGGTAGAGGCCATCATGGACCTGTCACTTCATTTTGCAAGATTTTTAAATGAACTTCTAATGTTTGAGCTAAAATGAATATGAGAATATACATACATAAAACAAGTGATTTTTGCCACAGAGAAGCTTGTAATCTAATGGGGGAGACAGACATCTGAGCAGATGCTGCTTCCAGTTGCCCTCTTGGGCACTGCTGTGTCCTGCTGTCTGGATCCGTCCTGTGTGCTGTTCCCTCCCCTGGAATGCTCTTCCCCCACCACGCCCAGTCTTCACCTAACAGCTCTTGTTCATGCTTCTCTTAGCTCAGCTCCTTTCCTCTCGAAATTCTTTCCTGGCCGCTCACCTGCATCTCCCATACTCTAGTCCCAGATTGAGCTCCCAAAGACCCTCCCCAAACCTGGGTCAGGGCTGCTGGAAAGGCTCGTGAGGTAGGGCTCTTCGGAAAGGCTTCCTAGAAATGGTGACATTTAACTGAGCCGGGAAGGACGAGTGGGAGCTATGGAAAGTGGTGGAGTGATGGAGAGCCAGCCCTGGGAGGGACTGGAGACCTCTTCTGGCCCCACGCTCTCGTTTTACAGATGGGCAAACTGAGGCCCAGGAAGGCTGTGGGAATTGCTCAAAACCGCTTACCATTAGTGGCAGAGCCCAAGTTGGAATGCAGGTGACCCCGGCAACTTTCGCAAGACACCCTGGTGGAATTGAGAGTTAGGTTCGGAGTGCCCAGGGCCGACTGAGAGCTACTTCCGGGCAGGACTGTGTCCAGTTCACTGTCCTATCTGTGTGCCTAGCCCAGGGTCGGCACATAGTGGGTGTCTGCGGAGTGTAGGGAGTGTGTGTCGGGGCCGGGGGGATGTCTGTGAGAGTAGGGGTGGTCTTGGTCTCAGCAGCCCCCCTCCAACACACAGCCAGCTTCCCAGCTCAGAGCGTAACCCCTGGAATCCAAGCAGCCTGACCTCCGGTGGGTGCAGCAAGCCTTTGAACAACTCCCCCCAACCCATCCTTCCCCTCCCCCTCCCCTACCCCACCTTTCCCCTCCCTTCCCCTTTCCCTCCCCCTCCCCTCCTTCTCTCCCAACCAGGGGTCCAGGGCAGCCTGCAGCCACCCTGACCTCTGTTCAGTCAAGCTTTCTCTTTCTTTTCCTTCTGCCTTGCTTCACACTCAGTCCCTCCCCTTCCCTGGTGAATGCAAACTGGAAAAAAAAAAAAGAAATCCCATTCGGCAGCGGTGGCGTCAACAGTGAAAAATACCCAATTTGAGGAGTAATCGCTCCTGTAATGATTGCCAGAGCCCTGAGTCACCACAGCACATCAGCGGCAGGCGCTGGGTCTCCGGGCCCCCTGAGTCGTGCCACTTGGGCTGTTTAATACCCAGATCTCAGTGTCTGCGTCTGTGGAGCAGAGGGAATACCGGCCCAAAGGAAGGGGCAAAGGGTTGCTCCATCTCATGACTCTCCCTGAGGCTGAGGGTCAGAGATCGAGGTGGCGCACACAGCCAGTATGAATCAGGGGACATGGTCAGCCTACCCGGGGCCAGTGGGAGGAATGCAGTGCTGGGGTCGGGGCTGCTGGAAAGGCTTGTGAGTTAGGACTCTTAGGAAAGGCTTCCCAGAAATGGTGACATTTAACTGAGCAGGGAAGGACGAATGGGAGCTATGGAAAGTGGTGGAGTGATGGAGAGCCAGCCCTGGGAGGGACTGGAGACCTCTTCTGGCCCCACGCTCTCGTTTCACAGATGGGCAAACTGAGGCCCAGGAAGGCTGTGGGAATTGCTCAAAATGGCTTACCCATTAGTGGCAGAGCCCAAGTTAGAATGCAGGTGCCTTGACTCCTGCTACAGTGCTCTTTCTTCTGATGTCACTGTAGCTCACAGCAATAATAAAGACAGAGTGTTGAATGCTTACTGTGAGTCAGGCTCTGTGTTCAATGCCTTCTGTGTGTGTGTGTGTGTGTGTGTGTGTGTCTTTGTGTACTATCTCCTTCCATCTTTGGATAACAGTGTAAGGTAGGATAGAATATAGTCCTGTTTTACTTTAGTAAGCTTCAGAGAGGTTAAATGACCTATTCAAGGGCACACAGCATGGCCTTCTCAGCCCTCGAAGTCCCTCTCGGTTTCTCCATCCTCCAACCAGCTAATGCCAGTGGTCCCGAGAGGAGAGACGGGAGCTTCAGGGCCCCATCCCTGGGAGGGCTGCCCTCTCTCTCCTCTCTGAAGAGGATTAGGGAGGAACCCCTTCCCCAAAGGGGTGAAGAGGGAGCCTGGACCTTCCCTCAAGGCCCCCGCAGGAAGAGAAGGCTGATGGTCAGGGAGGTGAGAGGCAGATATTTCAAATCCCTACCAGTGAGAGTCTGCCTTGCCAGGGCCCATCTGAGATCGATGCCAGGCCCCCGTGGCGAGCGGATTCCAGCTTTGTGGGGAGGAAATTGGGTGGAACTGGAGGAGGGAGGGGGAGGACAAGGCTCAGTGGAAAGAGGGCCGCTCTCAGTGGCAGGCTGGCCCCTCACTCAGGCCCCCGGGTTGGAAAGGGCCCCTGGGACAGTGAGTTATCTCTTAGAAGTGGGGATATTGCTCTGGACACCATAGAAGGAGGGCCACAAAATGAGGGCAGGTGCTTTTAAAGGATTTAATAATATTTTTTAAATGCAAGGTACTATGGTCATCATGGGATTTCCTTACAATTACTTTAGAGTTTAATGTTGTATTTAGAGTTTCCCTGGGGATAGAGGGAGATGCCATCATCTTTTCAGCGCTTGGGGCTTTAAGTGTTTTAAGCGTGGGGAAGGGAGAAGTGGTGTGGCAGGAGGGTCTCAGGACCATTCCTGCTCTCTCCTGGGAGATGGCAGGGGGCTGTGGTCCAAGAGCCACTAACTAAGGAGCCAGCTCTATTCGATACCAGACCAGCCTCTGGCAGGACCTTCCTGTGTGAGATTTACTTTGTAAAATCTCCTGCCTTTGGAGGCTGCGGTTTCTTCACCTGTGAATTGGGAATGGCGACTTGCCTGTGTCACAGAACTTTAACTGCCATTCAGGCTAAAAATAAACAGAGAAGACAGCAAGCAAGGCTGCGCCTGTGAGGCCTGCTGGGAATCACCTGGAAGGTTTACCAAGAATGCAGATTCCCTGGGACTCCCTGGGTATCCCAGCGGTTAAGAATCTGCCTCTACCAATGCAGGGGACACAGCTTTGATCCCTGGTCCAGGAAGATCCCGCATGCTTCAGGGCAACTAAACCTGTGCACTGCAACTAGCGAGGTCCTCTTGCTCTAGAAGTCTGTCCCCTGCAGCTAAAGAGGTCACCACAGTGAAGAGCAGCCCCTACTCGCCTCAGCTAGAGAAAGACCACGCACAGCAGCGAAGACCCAGCACGGCCAACCCCCTGCCAAAAAAGAGCGCAGATTCACAGGGCCCTCCCTAGACCTTCGGGGTCAGAAGGTAGCCACCCCTCCCCACCCCAAGTCACCCCGAGGCCTGGGCAGACTGAGGACCGCAGCCGTGAGGTGGTGAGCGCTCACCAGGAGCCAGAGGAACTGTGTGGCCTCAGCGGGTGGCTGGCGTCTTTGTGCAGGCTCAGGGGACTGGCCTGGGCCCGGCAGTGTCAGAGGCGGGGCTGCCTAGGCAGTGGGAGGTGGGAAGGGAGTGAGTCTGGCACAGAGGCCCAGTGAGTTTGGGGCCCAGGACATGGAATCGGGCCCTGACCACTTCTGAAAGAGAGGGGCAGACCCCACCAACCCCCGGCTTCCAGCTGGGCCTCAAGCCTTCCCCAGCCTCCAGAGAGGGGTGGCAGCAGGCCATCTGCTCAGGCCTGGGCGGTGGGGGGGCAGGCAGGGAGCGCTGAATGGCCTTTCTATTGGGACCCAGCCTGAAGAACAGATGGCCAGGGGGCCGCTGGCGGGTGAGGGGGTGGGCAAGAGGCCTGGTTTGCCCCCCTCGCTCCTGCCAAGACACAAAGTCCTCTCTTACAGGGAGAGGAGGTTCCCACAGGCCATTCATGGCGACCGCAGCCAGGAAGATGTGGGTTTAAGGAGATTAGCCGGGGCCCACCGCAAGCTGCTGCTGGGAGAGGCCGGAGAAGTCCTGTGACACCTGCAGCTTCAGCTGGAGCCAGGACGGAGCAGGAAGGGAGGGGAGGGGCTGTAAGAGCCACCTCTGGCCCAGGCAGCTTAGGGCTCACTTGTCTAAGTGAGATCCAACCAGTCCATCTTAAAGGAAACCCACCCTGCATACTCACTGGTAGGACTGATGCTGAAGCTGAAACTCCAACACTTGGGCCACCTGATACAAACAGCCAACTCATTGGAAAAGAGCCTGATGCTGGGAAAGATTGAAGGCAGAAGGAGAAGGGGACAACAGAGGGTGAGATGTTTGGATGGCATCACCAATGCAATGGACATGAATTTGGGCAAACTCCAGGAGATGGTGAAGGATAGGGAAGCCTGGCGTGCTGCAGTCCACAGGGTCTCGAAGAGTCTGACAGGACTTAGCAACTGAACAAGATTAAACCTGTCTCACTGGTTTTGCCAGTTGGGAAACTGAGGCCTGGAAAGGGGCAGAGACCCCACCCCACGTCCCCCAGCAAGTCAGAGGCAGAGCCCGGAGTGGAACCCAGGGTCGGGATTTGAGGCTCTTCCTGTTACACCTCCCCCTTCCCTTCCGATGGCCTCTTCATCCCCCTCCTTCTTCCCTCCTCCCTACCCTGTGATCAGGCCCTGGCTGCCTCCCCAGACCTGGCCCTTGGCCTGCCCATCTGTGTGGTTGAACTTTCCCTCCTGCAAATCTTTCCAGTCCCAAATCCAGCGTCCACTTTTGAGGAACGTTCCTTGGAGCCTAGATATCTGACATGGGAGGCCTGTGCTGTTAGCTTTGGGTGATAAAGGCCATTTCCCTTCATGGTAAACGAGTAACTGATACCCAAAGAGGGAACGATGTTTAAAAACAGTTCCCACCACGTCGTACCTTGTGGGCTTCAAGTTTTCTTTAAAATATATTCGAGCTTCACTTTACCAGATGCTGACAAGAAATCTGGTGAGACAGGGTCCCTTTGGGTCTCTTTTCTTGAAAAGAGAAACCTTCTGTTTTCTCTCCAAGGCTTCCTAGAGGGTCAGATTTCCTTCATTTTCAGAGGCAAGCGCTGAGCAGGAGAAGCTGGGCTGGGTGCCGGTGGGCCGGCCGCACCTGCTGACACCCAGACGAGGCTGGCGACTGCCCCTCCCCTGTGTGCCGAGGACAAGCGGGCCCCAGGGCCATGACTCTGCTAAAGCCTCGCAACGCTAGCTCAGAAAGAGGAGCTGGAGAGGGGGAGGGGAAGGGCCGTCATCTTGGGCCTGCGGAGAAACCCAGGTGTGGTCCTGGCTCCACCTGCGTGAGCCTAGACCCCTCTGCACCTCACCTGTGCCTCCCTGACCAGGCTGTAGGGACATCCCACGGGGGTCCCAGGAGGGTCACATGAGTACAGACACCAGTCCCCAGGGAGGCGATGTCAGGCCTCAAGCCCTAGCCCTTGTAGGGCCCTGCCCGGGCCATGACACCACTGTCCTCCATGGCCACACACTTCCCAGGTACCGCAGTTCTTTGTGCCAAGGAAATGCTGACTGTCTCTTCACATGGAAGTGCTCCCTGTCCCGACCTTGCTGTATGTCTTTAGCTACAACCCTGCCCCTCTCTGATACTCGGATATCTCGGTCCTCAAAGGAGGGCAGCTGACATCTCGCTCTTCAAAGCCTCTGCCGGCCCTGGAGTGTTTCTCTGAGCACCGTGGACAGGTCCAGGGACATCTGGCCTCCCTGATATAAGCAAGGCTGGAGAGGCCTGAGGCCAGAGATGGGGAGCTGGTTCCCATATTGTGGAGCTTCTAGTGGTGGCCAAGAGACAAGCCTGATCCAAGAGAACTTTTGTAGATCCACCCAGACCAGATTCATTCATTTCATATTCATTCGCTTAGTGAGCACCTACAGTGTGCCAGGGACCATGGTGGGCTCGAGCACACAGTAGTGAAAAAGGCAAACATGGGGACTCCTCAGTGTTCCCCTAAGTTTATCCTCAGGTAGAAGAGACAGCAAAGTCTGCAAACAGATTTGCATAGTGACAAAATGTGATGGGTGCTCTGGAGGTTGTGAAGGAGTGTGGAGACAGAGGATACTTGCAGAGAGGAGGGGTGGTTAATAATCTTTAGGTGAGGGGCTGACCCTGGCCCCTTTAAGGTGTGATCTTAGGACTGAGACCTGAAGGGTGAGAGGGAGCCAGCCACTTGTTGTCTTACGCGGAGGTAGGTGACGGGGTCAAGGGACTCCGGGAGGTCCTCATGATAGAGGCAAAGTGAGACAGAATCCAGAAGCGGGGCTGCAGGTGAGATGGGAAAAGCAGCCCGACCCGTTAAGTTTTACTTTTTCCCCAAGACCCCTGGGAAGCCATGAGAAGCAAGGAAGGGGCAGTGACTTGACCAAACCCACATTTCCCGCATGTTCCTAAGCTCCTGCCCTCCTGTTTGTGACAGAGAAAGGAAGGGGGCGAGGAGGACGGCTGGGAACCTGACATGGGGTCTCCAAAGTGGGGTGCGAACACCCCAAGGAGGTGCTCAAGGGAGTTCACTGCCGAGAAAGGAATACTAAAAATTGATATTTCTATTTCCATTTAATCCAGAAAGGGGCGGGAGGAGAATTTCGTTTTACCAGTATTTATGGATTCACGCTGATGTCCATATTTGGTCTCTATGTCAAATGTTCCTGCGGGAAAGTTTGGGCTGGCAGCCCGGCCTTTTTCTTTGCTGTCTGCATTTTGAAGAATTTCCTCTTCATTGGAGACCAGTTCAGCAAATTTCTAGATTAGAATACTCTCCAACTGATTTTTCACCAAGTGGAAGGAGGACTTAAAAGGAAAGAGTAAAGGAGGGACAAAAAATGTAAGAAACCCTGAATATAATGCAAGCGCTCAAATCCAGAATGAGGCCTGGTGTGGGCCCTTTGCTTCCCAGCATCCGCCCTGACAGCCACGAAGGAGCAAACATCGTGATGATCCAACTGGGTCTAATAAGAGAGTGGTCCCCAAAGTTCAGACATGAGGAAGAAGACAATTTGCAATAAGAATTTACATCCCCTACTATGACTGTGCCTGTGTGCTTCGTTGTGTCCGAGCCCTTGGACTGTAGCCCGCCAGGCTCCTCTGTCCATGGGGTTTTCCAGGCAAGAATACTGGAGTGGGTTGCCATTTCCTTCTCCAGGGGATTTTTCCAACCCAGGGATCAAACCTGCGTCTCCCGTGTCTCCTGCATTGCAGGATGGGTCTTTACCCACTGAGCCATGGATTCCAACTTTAAATGTAGATTTTTGGTTTGAGATCTTAGCAAATGATGGCGTAAAACCATTCGCACTTATTAAAACATTAAAAATATTATTGTAATGTGATTTAATTGAATTGCACTTTCAATTTATATTTTTGTGCCTGTTCAATAACATTCAGCCTACATAAGTATAGTAATGCATGATTATTATTTGTAAATGAAGAGAGATATTCAGTAGGTGTGATCAAAACTTTTTGCTGTGTCAGGGGCATGAGCAAGCTTGATAGACACCCCTGGACTGTGATGTGAGTCTTTCGTCTGGAAAGAATTTTTTTTTTTTAACTCCCCAAATGAAACAGAAGTTCATTCCCTTAAAGGGTAAACGGCAAATCCTGGCAAGTCTTTCTGCTTATTTATTCACTGGCCAGTAATAGAAGTGAACACATATCCTGGCTGAAGGAGCGGGTGCTTCTGATGGTTGTGCATGGGGCTGGAGACTGGGAGCTTGCCCGCTGTGAGGTTTGCCTGCTTACCTCTATACCAAGACCCACTTCTCTGGCCTGACCTTATCAGCCACGCCATGGCTGACTGTGTCTGTTTGTAGCATCCTGGAAAGGTGCTGGTGATGCTGCACTGTGAGTACAGAGGGTCTGCTGTGTGTCAGGCCCCAGGCCCTTCATTCCACATCCCTGCCTCCCTGCCTCGGAGCCCAGCATCAGGCCAGCAGCCCCTCTGGGGAATTTGCCTCCCTGCCTTTCTCGTGCTTTCGGGGCTTAAGCTCCTCTGGAGGTACAGCACTGATGCCATCTCCCCCTGCCCCTCATCACACACCCAGAGTCCAGCAGACGCTGCCTGCAGCTGGGCTAAACCAGACTCCAGCCCCAAGCAGCTCCAAGTCCTCCGGCTGGAGGTCAGGGCACCAGGTTCCTCCCCATCAGTTCCCTCCAAGCTCTCCTTTTCCCAAAAAGGTCTTCACAAACTCCAGCGGTCCTTGGATGCCCCTAGTTGCCCTAAATTGGGCTATCAGGCCGCCTGCCTCCCCTCTCCCCACCCCGATCCCTTTCTGTCACTCCTGCCACCGTGATCCAGCCAGAAAGCTCCCCAGAGCAAGCTCCCATTCCTGTTCCCAGGCATCAGTCTCCATGTTGTTGGCATCAGTACACATTTATTAATAAAATGAGCAAAGGAACCAAATGCTTCGGCAGCTCCTGACATTTGTCCGAGGCTCTCCGCATGCCCAGTGGCACCAGAGGGCAGAGACAGGGTCCTGGAGAGGAAGTCTTCGTGCAGCCAAAGAGGGACAGGTCCCTGATCCTTGGTGAGACCTTCCAGAATGCGCAAAAGCTGATGAAATAGTTTTGGTGGCTTTGGGAAAGGAAGCTATGACGAGGGCCTGGTGGCCTGCAAAAGGCTGCTTAGAAGACCTTGCTCCAGACAGCCCCTTGCAGCCCTCTTCCTCGGAGAGAGAGGGCCAGGCTAGAACCATACCCCCACTCCCCATCCCTCCCAAACCCTAGGGAGCTGTGGAGAGTGGGTTAGAATCCACCCACCAGCGGAAGTGCTCTTTGTGAAAATGATGTCACTACAACAGTCAAATACTACCCTTGTGGGGCCTTTGCCAGATCATCTAGCCCAGCTTTCCACTTCCAGACCACCTGGGATGCTGCACTCACTGCAAACACATCTTGTATCCTCGGGCCCACCCTGGACTGCCCGGGGAACTTTGTTTATCACATGTTCTCTGTGTGTTGGTCTGCAGTCAGGCCAACACTCAGGAGCCACAAATTGAACCGCTCAATTTTCATTCCCCTCCCCCCGACAAAACAAAAGACGTCAAATAAAAAAAACAGGGTAAGGTGAGAAAGAAGAAAATTGTTTTAATCTTTCAAAATCATTATGAAGATTAAATTGAGGAATGTATTTAAAAACATCAATCTAATCACTAAGACTATATGTATGAACTCACTTAACCCTCGTCACAACCCTAGGAGGTAGACATCATATTAAGCCCATTTCACAGATGAGGAGGGCTTCCCTGGTGGCTCAGCAGTAAAAAAATCTGCCTGCCAATCCAGGAGACGTGAGTTCGATCGCTGCATTGGGAAGGTCCTCTGGGGAAGAAAATGACAACCCACTCCAGTATTCCTGCCTGGAAAATGCCGTGCACAGAGGAGCCTGGTGGGTTACAGTCCATGGGGTCACAGAGTCGGACACGACTGAGCAACTGAACAACAGCAACAACAACAGATGAGGAGACTGAAGCTCAGAGAGGTTAAGAGATTTGCCTTAGGCTGCACAGCGAGTTGTGGCTGTGATTCAGGTAAACTGCTTGGTACAGTGCTTGAAACTTAGTAAACTGGTAGTTTATTTAGAAGGAAAAGAAAAAGGGAGCTCAGATCTGTGGCTCAGTCTTGGGGAGAGGACATTGTCCTTGCCTCGCACCCAAAATTTTCTGCCCTACCCCCAGTCAGCCCACCCCCAACCAAAAGGCTTTCCGGGCAGAAGCACCCCAACTGCCCAGATTCGCGGCCAGAGCCAGCATCTCTGCCCCAGTCCCTGCATCCCAGGCCCCAAGGCGAATCTTGGAAGCTGAATCCAGCGTGATCCCTCGGGTACCCGCGCACACACTCAGGACTCGGCCATTTCACCCTGACGTCCACCCAGGCTTTCTCACCAGGACGGGGAGGGAACATGCATTAAGCCTCCTCAGCTCACGCCTGTGCGTTCAAGTTCTCAAGTGGCACTTTTCTTGGAGCGGCGTGTCACGTACGCTAAAAGAGTGAGTCTGACACGGGAGGATCGCAGGGGGATGGAAGAATGTGCGTTCAGCCAGGCGCTGGGATGGGACCTGGGCGTGTTGTCTCGTTTGTCTTCCCACCTGCCGCGTTTAGGATCCCTTCGGAATGTTTACCCCCATCTCATAGCTGAGAAAACCAGGGCTCAAAGCTTAAGCAGTTTGTGATGGTCATAAATAATAGTTTCATTTACTGAGTGCATCGTGTGTATGGATGGACTCCCTTAATTCTCACAAGGACCCTTGGAGGCCCAGCCGTTGTCCTCACAGGGAAGGTAAGTGACTTGCCCAGGATCACCTAGGAAGTGACACAGCTAAAATTCAAACCCTGGTTGCTGTGGGTCCAGAACACTTCTCTCTGTCTCTAAATGTCAATGTTTTAGCATTTCATGGCTTGTTTAGACACTGGAAATCTGTCCCCAGGTTTTCTCAGACCTCCTCCTGCTTGCTGTTGTTGCAGTTCAGTCGTTCAGTCCTGTCGGACTCTCTGTGACCCCATGGTCTGCAGCAGACCAGGCTTCCCTGTCCTTCACCATCTCCTGGAGTTTGCTCAGACTCATGTTCATTGAGTCAGTGATGCCATCCAACCATCTCATCCTCTGTTGTCCCCTTCTCCTCCTGCCCTCAATCCTTCCCAGCAACAGGGTCTTTTCCATTGAGTAAGTTCTTCGCATCAGGTGGCCAAAGTACTGGAGAGTCAGCTTCAGTATCAGTCCTTCCAATGAATATTCAGGACTGATTTCCTTTAGGATTGACTGGTTTGGATCTCCTTGCTGTCCAAGGGACTCTCAAGAGTCTTCTCCAGCACCACAGTTTGAAAGTATCAATTCTTCGGTGCTCAGCCTTCTTCATGGTCCAACGCTCACATCCATACATGGAAAAACCATGGCTTTGACTATATGGACCTTTGCTGGCAAAGTAATGTCTCTGCTCTTTAGTACACTGTCTAGGTTTGTCATAGCTTTTCTTCCAAGGAGCAAGTGTCTTTTAATTTCATGACTGCAGTCACCATCTGCATTGATTTTGGAGCCCAAGAAAATAAAGTCTGTCATTTGTCTCCCCATCTATTTGCTGTGAAGTGATGGGACCAGATGCCATATCCTCCTACTTGGAAACCTGGATTTGTAACAGAGGGCATGGAGTTTGAGCCCCCACTTGCTCTGTGACCTTGGACAACTTGCTTCACCTCTCTGTGCTTTGGTTCATCATCTGGGAAAGAGGAGAAGTGATCCTTGTCGACATTACTGACATGTGAGGATCTACGTGGAGAGACACTGCAGGTACAAGTAAAGGACCTGTAAGAGGACTTGGTCTCATTCAACCACAGCTTGTACCACCTTCCTCTCACTCTGGGTCACCTTTACTTACAGTTCAACAAATGCTAGTTGCAGCCATGTGTGCTCAGCAGCGCTGGGTTGCAGGGGTGCATCTGGAAGTAGGGCCAGCTGGAGTCTGGGGCTTGCCCACCTGCCCCAATATCTGCCCTTAAGTCTGCACTGCAGCCAACCTGGGCCACCTCCCAGCTGTCCTCACCCGGGCCCTCCCGATGCAGGTCTCTCTCTCTCAAATGCCTCTGCTCCACTGCCCTAGTCCCAGTTGTCCTCTGAAGCTCACGTTCCACCTTCCAGGAAAACTTTCCTCATTGATCAGGACCTCTCTGAGCTCCTCTTGTGATCTCCTCCAGCCAGCCCGCAGCTGTGCACTCAGTCAGTCCTGACCGTGACTTTGTTGTGTCCAGAAAAGCCTCGCTAACTAAGCAGAACCCACAGCTCTGTGCCCAGCAGCCTCCAGCACAGAGCTGAGCCCACTGGTTCAGAGGGCTTCAATGCCAGCCCTGCCAACCCACAGGGATGGTCAGCGGGTTGCTTCACCTTTCTGGGCCTCAGCTTCTAATTCGGTAAAGTGAGGATAATTATGGTATCTGCTTCACGGTGTTGCTATGAAGGTTAAAAGAAGCAATTTGTGTAAAGGGCTACACCCAGTGCCAGAAATATAGGAAGACTTCAATAATGATAAATAGTAATAATGATAAAGGAAGTGTGAAAGTATTAATTTCATTGATGCGCTAGGGCTTTAGCTGATGAATACACATTGCTGGAGATCTAGGGCTGGTGGAATATTTTTTTTTTAAGGGTCTTTGTGGGCATTTGGCCAGGGTGGGGGTGGGGAGAGGGGAGCAGGTAGGAGGTGGATGCAGAGGTAGGTCCCTGGCCGCAGCCACTTCTGGGGAGGTCTGCAGAGCCTAGGAGGAGAAAACCCCTCTTTTCTATAGCAACTCCTCTGTTCACATCCCCGAGGGAGGGTGTAGGATGGTACTGTGTGACTCCACCCTAGCTAGGGGTAATCAGACTCAAGTTGGACATGTGATCCCATCTGGGCCAGTTGTTCCTGCTCTTGAACACTGGGATTTGGGATGGACAGGAGAGGGAGGGACACAGCTGGTTGGTCTCTCTGTGGAGCTGGGATGGAGCCAGAAGCGGGGCCCCAGTTGCTCCAGGCAGCCGTGCCCTCTGAGGAATGGAAACTGCTCTTGGCCAAGAAGGAGAGGAACAAGACCAGCTGGCAGAGGGGACCCAGATGAGGAGGGAAAGACATTCCCCATGGTTCTGAGCCCAGCTCTCGTCTCCCAAGACCCGGCCCTTCCTGCCAGCCCCACGTGGGCAATCTGGAAAACACCATTAGGATTTCATAAAGATGTCCCCCTTGTCACTGAACCCAGCGTGAACTGTTTCTTGGGCTCAAAACTCTGGAGCCCAACCACTATGTCCTTGCCTCCATCCAGGCCAGAAAACACCCAACCCAGGAGTCCCCATCTCCAGGATTCATTTATCAGAAAACCTGGAAGAGAAGACCTGGGAACGGAAGGGTTTGGTCTCCTCTGGGGGCAGAAGTGGGGCTCTGTAACCCAGGCAGTGGGCCTTAGGAACCGCTATTACAAACAAAGCTAGTAGAGGTGATGGAATTCCAGCCAAGCTATTTAAAATCCTGAAAGATGATGCTGTTAAAGTGCTGCACACAATATATCAGCAAATTTTGAAAACTCAGCAGTGGCCACAGGACTGGAAAAAGCTCAGTTTTCATTCCAATCCCAAGGAATGTTCAAACTACTGAACAATTGTGCTTATTTTACATGCTAGTAAGGTTATGCACACAATCCTTCAAGCTAGATTTCAACAGTATGTGAACTGAGAACTTCCAGATATAAAAGCTGGGTTTAGAAAAGGCAGAGGAACAAGAGATCAAATTGCCAACATCCACTGGATCATAGAGAAAGCAAGGGAATTCCAGAAAAACATCTGCTTCGTTGTCTGTGCTAAAGCCTTTGACTGTGTGGATCACAACAAACTGCGGAAAATTATTAAAGAGATGGGAATACCAGACCACCTTCTCTGTCTCCTGAGAAATCTGTATGCAGGTCAAGAAGCAACAGTTAGGACCTTACATGGAACCTTACACGAACTGCTTCAAAATTGGGAAAGGAGTATGTCAAGGCTGTATATTGTCACCCTGCTTATTTAACTTATATGCAGAGTACGTCATGAAAAATGCTTGCCTGGATGAATCACAAGCTGGAATCAAGATTGCCAGGAGAAATATCAACAACCTCAGATATGCAGATGATATATGATACCAACCTAAGACAGAAAGCGAAGAGGAACTGAAGAGCCTCTTGATGAGAGTGAAAGAGGAGAGTGAAAAAGCTGGCTTAAAATTCAACATTCAAAAAATTGAGGTCATGGCGTCTAGTCCCATCATGTCAAGGCAAATAGAAGGGGAAAAAGTGGAAGCAGTGACAGGTTTTATTTTCTTGGGCTCCAAAATCATTGTGGACGTTGACTGCAGCCATGAAATTACGACTCTTGTTCCTTGGAAGGAAAGCTATGACAAACCCAGATAGCATATTAAAAAGCAAAGACATCAATTTGCTGACAAAGATAGGTATAGTCAAAACTATGGTTTTTCCAGTAGTCATGTAAGGATTTGAGAGTTGGATCATAAAGAAAGCTGAGCACCAAAGAACTGATACTTTCAAATTGTGGTGCTGGAGAAGACTCTTGAGAGTTCCTTGGACAGCAAGGGTATCCAACCAGTCAATCCTAAAGAAATTCAACCCGGAATACTCACTGGAAAGACTGATGCGGACGCTGAAGCTCCAATTCTTTGGCTACTTGATAAAAAGCCGACTCATTTGAAAAGACCCTGATGCTGGGAAAGATTGAAGGCGGGAGGAGAAGGGGATGACAGAGGATGAGGTGGTTGGGTGGCATCACTGACTCGATGGGCATGAGTTTGAGCAATCTCCAGGAGATAGTGGAGGAGAGGGAAGCCTAACGTGCTGTAGTCCATGGGGTCACCAAGAGTCAGACACAACTTAACGACTGAACAACAATAACCCAGGCAGCTGCCAAGGTCAGGGGCTGCCCTCTAACCATTCGAGTGTGGGGCAGCAGATAGAACTCCTTCTCACTTTGATCTGTGTGGCATTGAACCATTTCTGAAAACTTGATCCCAAGACAGAGCCCCCATTACAGATACTGGATAAAAACCTAACCATGGTTCCCACTTATTCCGCCCTTTAAGTGTGTGGGTTGTCTTGTAATCCTCTGGGAGACGTTCCTCGACCTTCCCATCAGACCAACGTGGTCTTTCTCCCTTTTACCTTGGACATCCATCAGCTGTGCCTGTCACACCCCTGAATGCAAGCAGACTGCAGACAGAGGCAGAACACGTGCTTCCGAGCCCTACCACTCATTCCCATTTGTGAACTGGGGTGAAATTCCCCCCACTGAGTTATTTAAAGGATCTTATAATACCACATACCTGAAGAGCTCAGTACAAAGCCTGGTGTTTAGTGAAATTTCAGAAAAGTCCATTTTTCTGCTGTTAGTTTATACGTGTCTGTGTTCCCCACTGGACTGTAAGTGCTTTGAAAAGACAGGAGCTATTTATGGCTGCAGCCTCCCATTTCTCAGTGCCTGGCACACTGTGAACACCTGCCCGGTCAGCAGTAATGGATTTTGGATCCACAAGATTCCCTGAGTCCCAACCACCAGTGGGATTGACCAGGCAGCATGCTGCCTGGGCCCCAAGTGGGACGGAGCCCAGGTCCAGCTGAGCTCAAGCCCAGGTGTGGTCCCCACCTTGCCAGGTTGTGTATCTGCTCGAGACTGGATGAATCTGAATTCCAAGCTCATTTGAAATGAAACAAGCTTCGGGGCCTGGTGATCTGTTTGAGAATATGCGTGACCTGTCCCTGACTGAGGTTTCTCCATCAAGCCTAACTCAGAACAAGTGACAGGGTGGGGACACATGGCAATCTTTCCTAGAGGAAGCCCAGCCCTGCCCCTCTGCCTCAGCGGGCCAAGAAGTGCTTTGCTGAGTTGTAGAGATTCAGTGCTCAAAGTTTCAGAGGAGTCTGGGCCTCTAAGGTTCTCAGAATTGCCCACCCAAGGGTCCCCATTTCAGGTGTCAGGGTCCCACTCTCTCCTGAGTAGGGCTCTGGCTTTGCTTTGGAGATCTGTCTAGACTGTGCACTAGTTTCCCTTGCAGCCCTGCCCCTCTCCAAGTCCCCCCTGAGCCTGATCATCAGTACAGGGTTCCCTTTGGCTGCAGGAAGAGAGAGCCTTTAAACTGTGCCATTGAGCGTTTGGGTGTTTGTCATACGCCATGAGTTGGTACTTGATTGACCTGAGCCTGTTCTTTTCTTTCTTCAAGGCTTCCAAAGCAGTTACCAGCAGCCGCCAGCCCCGCACTGCCAACAGTCTTGAAGTCTGTGATGCTCAGTATGGCAGCTTATCGTACCCACCCCCGCCCCAGTCCCACTACAGTGGGGTCCTCACGGCATCTCACCAAGTGATCCTGTCCAGAATGCCACAGGGCCAACTGTCTTAGCCTAGAGTCCCCTCAAAACAGAGCCCAATGAATGGATATGTGTCCAAGGACTTTATTTTGGAGGTGATCCCAGCGAGCAGAAATGAGGGACCAATCCGACTGAAAAAAGGAAAGTAGAAAATCCAAAGTAATGGGCATCACCAGGTCACTGCTGAGGGTGATTGGGGCTCTGTGCTGCTGGAACCTTCCAAGAGCAGTGTATTGAAGGACCCTCCAGCTTGTCAGCCAGATGGCGAGCTGGCAGGAGCAATCATCCATCAACTCCAGGCCTCATTGGTTGAAGCTGGCCCAGAGAAAGACAGCTTCCTTCCACACATCCTCATGCTGAGCGTACTCCTGGGCCAGCAGCCCACGTTGGGCACTGCACAAGCTCTAGGGAAGAGACAGAAAAATGCCTGGTGCTCACATGAGGCGAGATGCTGTCAGTGCAAAGTGAATTGAAGCCCGCGTGAAACTGTTTGCCACAGCGTGGCTGAAAATAGAGGTGCCGCTGAGCGCCTGGGAGGCTGTGAATATGGGCTTTCCAACCAGACTGAGTTCAAATTATTTTGCTGTGTTTCATTTTCCTCTGCTCATAAAGGAGGAATTCTAAGAGGAAAACACTATCTAATAGACTGCGTTGTGATGAGGTTAAGGAGAAAATTCACACGAGGTGCTTAAAAACGGTGACAAGTAAGAAGCACATAACAAGTCTTTAGTAAAGAATGATAGTATTATCCTCATTTTAAAGTTGAGGGAACTGAGGTGTAATTTCTAAGGATGCTGAGAGAGAAGAGAAGGAGAGGGAGGCAGCAACTTCGTTGAGACTCCATTCAAACCTCCAAAGGGGTGTCGGTTTGCAACTCACAGGAAAACTTGGTTTCCTAACCAGAATCTCTTGCCCTTTCTCTATCCTGCCCACTTCCCCTATCTTGTGACGGGCTGCAGGAGGGAAAGCAGGCACTCTCTCTTGCCCTGAACATGCATTCATGCTTTCTTCGCTCTGGCTACAGGGTCCATAGGTTCCTTGTGATGTCACAGCTGGTTGCTATGGAGACCAGGTCTGTGAATGTCAGTCTGGGTCCATGAAGAGCACAGGGATCAGCTGGGTCCAGGGGGAGGGGAAAATGAAGCACCCCAGGAGGTCTCATAAACACCTCTCTCCCATGCCCCGAACACGCAGACACACACCATGGGGCCAGCAGCTCCCCCCACCCACCCAGTGGCCACTGCCCAACCTGCTTGGATGAGATCTGACAACATAGGTTTGGCGGCAAACAACCCCAGCAGCCAGGAGCATCGTCAGCCACTGTCCCTCCCACTTGTCCTCCTGGCCACCACTGGCAGGTGGCGGGGGCATCCCTAGCGTTCCCATGGCAACACTGAGGTCAGACTTCAGCATGGTGACCTTCCTCTGGGGCTGCTGGGCTCCGGCTGGGCTGTCATCGCCACCGAGGGAAATGGAAGAGCTGCGAAGACAGGAATCTGCCCTCCTCGAGGCAAGGGCTCTGGGTGAATCCGCCCCAGGCTGCTTCCGGTTTGTAGTCAGGAGAGAGGCTGTTGGGCCAGGGATTGGTTTCTTACAGGATACAGCTGGGGCCAAAGGAAGTGGCTTTCCCGCCTCTGAGGACAACAGACAGCTTCCTCGGAAAGGGCTCCCATCACCCACTGGCTCTGGGTGCCCGGGTAGCCGTGACTCTGAGATGTGCTTGGGGCAAGTCTGCTGGGGGGCTTGGGTGGGCAGGAGTGAGCGAGCACCCCCCTGCCCTTCTCTGGAAGTCAGGAGGGAATCCCCACACACACTCTAGCCAGGCCCTGCACCCTCCCCGGACGGAGTCCTCCTGCTGCTTGCTCACCCCACCTGCTTGCCCCCTCCTAGCTGGAGCCCTCTTCCTCGCCAGCCCTCCAGGACCCCACTGCAGCCCCTGCCTGTTTAGGACGCTTCCCCAGAAGGCACTCTCGCCTTTTTTGTGATGGACCCTGGGAGGAAACAGGGCCTCCTGGCCTGGACCTTGACCCTGTAGTTGGGACTCTTCACCCTGCTGATGGTGGGAGAGAAAGTACAAGGCTGTGCTAAGTTTCAAAGTCCATCGCCACCCCTTCTAGAAGTGTGGCCTCGTCACGTCCCCTGTCTCAGGCTGGCTGTGAGGATTACATGGCCTCATCAGCGCTCACATTCTTCTCCTGGGTCCCCCCTGCCTGGACCCCCAGATGCTACCTCCTTAGAGGCCCTGTACCTGCCTATGTTCTGCACACCTGCTGTCACCTGTTGCTTCACCTGTCCCCTCCCCCACCAGACCTATGGATTTTCTACACCTTGTTCTTGCTGGCTCTGCAGATGTGTCTAACTGAAGTCATCCCTGAGCCCACTCCCCACTCCCTCCCAGAAAGGAGGACCACTGAGAATACATACCTGGTTCTGCATTAGGTATCTATGATGGACACTCCACACCCATTACCGTATTAAACACTTCTCACAAGACCATCAGAGAAGTATCACCAGTTCCATTTCTAGAGATTTTAAAAAATGGACACTTACAGAAGTAAAATGACCTGCCCAAGATCACACAGCCACCATAGCTACCATTTATTATTTCTCTTTTGTTAAATTTTGTATGAATATGCTTTATACATACTATCTCAGTACAGAGTGCTGTGCTGGGCTAGTCGCTCAGTCATGTCCAACTCTTTGTGACCCCATTGATTTATAACCCACCAGGCTCCTCTGTCCATGGGATTTCTCAGGCAAGAATACTGAAGTGGGTTGTTGAGCCCTCCTGCAGGGGATCTTCCTGACCTGGGACTGAACCTGAGTTTCCTGTGCCTCCTGCATTGCACAGGAGATGCGCTTGGGAGAAGTCTGCTGGGGCTTGGGTGGGCAGAAACAAGTGAGCACCCGCTGCCCTTCTCTGGAAGTCAGGAGGGAATCCCCACACACACTCTAGCCGGGCCCTGCCACCTCAGGGAGGGGAAGTGATCCGTCTAAGATGCCCCAGCTGGCTGGAGTCAGCCTCTGCCAGAGGCAGATTCTTTAGCTGCTGAGCCATCTGGGAAGCCCCAGTACAGAGTAGGAAGTTAAATACTTGAACTCTAGTGTTTGAGTCCTGTCTCTGCCTCTTAAAAGCTGTATGTAACATTAGATGTCAATTATATTTCCTCAAAAAAAGCTATGTGACCTTTGGCAAGTTACTTAACCTCTCTGTGCCTCAGAAGCCTCATCTGTAAAGTAAGATAGTAACAGTGCCTTCCTTATGTGGTTTTGATGAGGTTTAAATTAGGAATACCAGTACTTACAACAGTGCCTGGCACAAAGTAAGTGCTATATAAATACTGTTCCCTGAAAATGAAAAAAAAAAAGAAGAGGTGGAGGTGATGAAAGCTTTGCATCATCTTTTGGAGCAGAGTACTACCGTTAATCACCGCGTGGGGCTAAACAGGCTCAGAGAGGCGAGTTAACATATCTGAGGTCACACAGGCTGTGTGTGGTAGACCTGGGATTAAAATCAGGAGTCCCAGTGCCAAAAGCTGTGTTGGCTCTATTTTGCCTGGCCACCCTGCTGGGAGGACAGCAGAGGTCCTGCCAACATGGAGGGAGAGCTACCCAAGACGCAGGGGTGGCCCAGGTCAGGCAGGAAGACGGAGCGAGGAGGGGAAGGAGGGGAGGGAGACCTGCAGAGGTCTACAGACCTCAGCATCCAACGTTCCTGCTCCAGCTGAGTCCAAGAGAAGGAACTGTGAGTTGACTGGGCCACTGGCCAAGCTGGGCTCTGGGCCACCGGACAAAGCCCCCTGCTTCTTGCCTAGTCTGAGCTTGAGCCCTTGTAAATCTTTGAAGTGACTATAGTCACGCAAAGCTCTCAGAAAGTTAGGAGCTGCCAAATTTGCCCATTTCCTCCTCAAGAAGCCTGGGAAGATAAAGGGAAGTCGCTTCTCCAGTCCCAGAATGCTGACTCTGGCCAGCTGGGGGGTCTTAGATGGATCCCTTCCCCTCACTGAGCTTCAGTTTCCTCATCTTAAAATGGGGACAATGAAAGCACCTAACCTTTTACCGCTGGTTTGAGAGGGTCCAGTGCTCTCACGTATACAATATGGATTAGCTTTCAGCCCAGAAGACATTCCATAGCTGGAGTCATTTTTTCTGACTCTGCCCTTAGACCAGGGCCTTGTCTAGCTGGACCTTGTGTCACGAGGTTGTTACGGGGAATGAGCGGGTTCACGAACTGAAGCTCCTAGCACAGTGCCTGGGCAGCGTGGGGACACAGTGTTTGGTAGTGCCTGTCCCCTGCCTGATGCCCGTGGACCATATCTGACTCTTCTTAGTAGACAGTGTCCAGAAGAATGCTTGTGTGCCCAAATGTGCCTTTGTGGTTCTCTTAGTGGGAGAGTGGGAGGCTCAAAGTTGTCTTTGCTGATTCCTTGGGGGTCTCTTGGAACGAGAAACCTGGCCTTAAGGAATAACCATCAAGCATACAGACATAATCAGTTTTTCACCTTGTTCTTCGTACAAAATCATTTTGGAAGTGACAGCAGGTCTAAGGGAAAAGGGCTCAGGCCAAGCCAGAGGGAACTGTGCTGACCACAGTGACCTCCTAAGGCAGCCTGACTGTGGCAGCAAGACAGCAGCTAAGTGAGACCCCGAGGGAGACACGAGACTCAGCAGGACGTGGTCAGATGGCTCTCACGTCAGCCTCCCTGTTCTCCTCACCTCTCCGTTGGAGGCACACACGTCCCTCTGTACACACTTGTGCCTGAAGTTGGCCAGATGACTGGCCTCCCGTGCCTACGGCGTTCCCCAGCATCATACGCCCCATCCAAAGTGCCCTGACAGCAAAGGAGAGCCAGGACCCCGGTTGGTAGTGGTCAGAGGGCTTTATCCAAAGCAGCCTCTGTCGGCACAGGGAGTGCGCCGAGCTCCACACATTATCTCATTTAATCCCATTAGCAGGAAATGCCTTTGAAGTCTTGTGTTTGAGCTTAAGAACTCCTGAGCCGTTTAGCCCTTAATAAAGCCGAGCTTCTTTCGATTTGAAATCAGGCTGAGATATCTATGTGAGTGAAAAGTCACTCAGTCGTGTCTGACTCTTTGCAACCCCATGGACTATATAGTCCTTGGAACTCTCTAGGCCAGAATACTGGAGTGGGTAACCTTTCCCTTAGTCATTGGCATTTCTTTCAGGGATTCTCTTGGCTGGGGGTGGAGGGCGAGGGGAGGAGGGTGGTGGTGGCAGTGGGGGGACCAGAGGGGACGCTTGAGTAACAGAAGGTGATACCAGGGGAGATGTGGATGTGAGGAGGGAAGCAAGGAGTGCGTGATGGGGGAGGGATGCAGGGTCTAGGAGAGGGGAGACTGAAGCCAGTGATGCTGGAGATGCTTCTGGGGGCAGAAGAGGGAAGGATATGAAGGCCCTGCCTGTCAGCGGAGGAGCCAGCAGAGGCCCCAGTGGCGGAGTGGCTCGTGTGGGGACAGATGTGCTGTGTTGGGGCGCTGCTCCCAGCAGACGCCCAGACCTCTTCAGCCAGACCTCACCGCGTTCTGTGTACCCTGGGCGTTGTTTGGCCTCCACCATGCCTCTTCAGTCTCTCCTTCCCACCCGGCTGTGACAGTCCCAGGGGCAGGAATGTGTGGCTTCATTCCTGAGCCCAGGTACCACTGGAGCTAAAACCATCAGCATAGTCCACATCGCTGGAACTCCACCAACCAGCCATGCAGGAAGCCCTGCAGGTGGAATTTGAGGGTTTTTTTCCACTCTGCTAGTTTTCTAGGTTCGTTTCATTTAGGTGGTTCAGGTTCAGACTCAGATCCTCCCCTGCCTCGTTTCGATTTTGCCTGGAAGATGGATTGGCCTAGCAGCCTCAGACTGTCCCAGTCCCCAGCTGAGTTCCTGGGTGTGATGGGAAGCGACGCAGGACTTCTGGTCTAGAATCTTCTAGATGTCCTGATGGGAGGCCAGCATGCTGCTGAGAAGGCAGAGGGCCAAAGGGGATCCCTTCTCTGGGCTGCCCTGTCTGTCCTGGGCTTTTGAGCCCCAAGAAGGGAGGAAGATGGATCCTGTAATCCAGGCCTGTTCATCCAGAAAAAAAGCCCTGAAGCTCTGTTTTCAGTACCAGAGGTGACAGATAGATACCAGAAGCTGCTTGTTTCCCATTCAGGCAGAAATGCACCAGTGCAAACGCCTGGAGTTGTGGGAGCAGCGGGGGTGTTCGCCAGACCTCACCAGGACCTCCTGGACCGAGCTGCCACGTTAGAGGGTTCTCTGGGGAGAAAGAGCAGCACCCCTGACAGCCCCAGGGGTGGACAGACTTCCAGAGGTGGCAGGTCCCGTGCCGCAGGAGCTCTGAGAAGGTGGAGACTCTGGAAGGCTAGCACACCTACGCCAGCATCACAACATCAGCCCAGCTCTGTTGTGAGTCACCGTGGATTAGCTGGTGGTAGGTGGGAAGCTGGTGGGCGAAGGATGAGCCCTCGGGTTGGAGAAAAAGAGGGTGGAGGGTATGTGTTTGGGGTGAGAGCTGGAGGCATGAAAAGGCCTTGAGAGGGTGGAGGGGACAAGGAGGATCCATGCTTCTCTCAAAATCATCTCCATTTAACTGACCTGACCAGTCTGCTGGAGCCCTGGGCTTCGGAGGCTGAAGCCAGAGAGCTGCGGAAGTGTAGGGAGGTGACGTTCACTCCAGGAGCCAGGGAACGCCTGTAAGACTGTGAGCACTTATCATGTACTAGATGCTGGCTGAGCCCGTTGAATAGGTGATAACAAGAGCACTTACTCTGTGCTGGGTGCCCTTCTGCACATCTCATCTGTATACTCACATTATTCTTATTAACCAGAGGAAGAAGCAGAGGCACAGAGAGGTTAAGTGACTAGTCCACGGTCACCCAGGATTGGGGCTCCAGTGGCCACACTCCTGAACCCCCACAGCAACCTCTCCATATGGTGAGTCTCTCTCCACCGTGACTGCACTGCAGATGCTATTATCCCCATTTTACGAGTGAAGAACCTGAGGCTCAGCAAGATTAGCTAAGCAGACAAGGAGCCTCCTCTCCCCCAAACCCTCACCGTGCCAGTCTCTGTCTTAGCTACTTCCCATGTGTTACTCCTTTCATCCCGGACTAGGATGAAAGTCACAGGACTATGAGCCTCATCGCACAGAGGAGAAAGGAAGGGGAGATGAATTATCCGCCAGGGATAAATCATTTGCTAGGATTTGGTCTGAGAATCTATTTGAAGACTGTGTGAGTTTCAGCAATTGATGGCTTCATAGAGCCATGGCTTTGAAACCCCAGTTCCAGGGTCTAGATCTTTTCCTCCCACACTGTCCCATTGCAGGGGCCCAGGCTGGGGCCAAAAGGGTAAGATACCATAGAGTCCAGCTCTCTGCTCCCACTCACTCTGGCCCCCAGGAAATGCAGACAATTATTCCCAAGGGGTAGAGGAGCCCCACCTCCCAGTGGGAAGGGTACCTTTTCGAGGTGGTAGGGTCCATGGATGAAAGCTTTGTCTCCTGTGTGTGGATTCTGATTCTGGCTTAATAACCCCTGTGGTCAGTAGCGGTCAGAGCCTCAGTTTCTTTGTCTGTTAAATGAGAATTGTCATCCTCCCCATCTAGGGGTATAATGGGGACCACCAGATAGAGCAGGGTGCTGGCACAGGGCCCCTTGGGCTGGGCCTTCCGAAGCAGAGCCTGAGAGGGGAGTTTCTGTGCGATGAGTCCATCAGGGCCGGGCTCCAGGGGAACCAGGGGAATGAGAGAGTGGGGGGCAGGGCAGTGTGGGGGAGGGGAGCCAAGGTGCTGTGCTGAGATGCTGCCTAGTGTAGATCACTCCTCTGAGCTGGTCAGACTTGAGGCAAGACTGAGGGTCATCCCAGCTACCCGCCCTCTGCAACCGAGGTCAAAGGGGCTCCAGGCCTGAGGACTGCTAGAAGCCAAAGCGCACAGAAGCTAGGGGTGGGAAGTGGGGCAGTTGGAATTGGCAAGAGGACCCCAAGGGATCTCTGTGTCACCTACTCATTAAGTGCAGGCAGGGGCAGCCCCTGCACAGAGCTGGGACCAGGACCCCTGGGCCTCGGACAAGCTGTGTGGCCACCGTGCCGTGGCAGGCGTGTTCGTTTCCTACTGCTGTTTTACCAAAGCGGCTTGAAACCATACCATTTTAGAGGTTAGAAGTCGAAAATCAAAGTAGCATCAGCGCTGAGCTCCTCCCAGCCACCTTGGAGGAGACTGTTTCCTTGCCTCTGGCAGCTTCCAGAGGCTGCCTGCGTTCCTTGGCTTGTGGCCTCTTCCTCACATCATCGCCGTCTCTCGCACCTAAGGTCACCTCTCCCACTACTGACTCTGACCCTCTTAGGCCCCTTATAAGGACCCATGTGATAACCCTGGGCCATTCAGTTAACCAAGAATAATGTCCCTGTCTCAACGTCCTTAATCGCAATGTCTCCCCCACCCCCAACTTTTTTTCAACCTAGAAGGTAACGTACTCACAGGTTCTGACAGTGAGAATGTGGACATTCGTGGGGGTTACTGTTCAGTCTACTCTATTGGGGGAAGGATGGAGGCACACGCCTCCCCCAACATGGATACAAAGGTCCTACCTCGGTCTCAAGGGGAACAAGTCTGTGGTGTTCTAGAGACTTCTCTGGGATCAGACTAAATCCAGACTTCAGCTGAACCCACAGCTTCGCTTAGCTTCTTCTCCAGCCCATCCTGTTTCCTTTACTCCCCTCCAGTTCTCCCCCTGTACACCACTTGGACAAGAATCCTCATCTCAGTCTCTGCTTCTAGAGAATCTGTCCAAGTTACTGAGTCCCCTTGCCCCCATTTTACAGATGAGGAAACCGAGGTGCGCAGAGGATGATGAGCACATGTTCAAGGTCAAATAGTGAGTCAAGAGCATAGTCCAGATTCCTGGCTCTGGGCTCTCCGTCCCTCACTGCTCAGCCTCCAGCTCGCAGGAGGGATTTGTTTAAGGGCCTGTGAGGGATTCTGTGCAAGATCAGAGAGGCTGTGAGGCTCTAATTGCTTCTCAGGCAGTTGTGGCGGCTGCTTAACTGGCCGCCTGCTGGCCTGCGCCTTTTTCTTCCCTCAGTCTTTTGTTGCAGAGATGGGCTTTGAAGAGTTTGCTGGCTGTTTTGCTTTGAATTTCCCCAGCAGCTCTTTTGCCCCAAATCCCAACAGTGTGGCTTGGGGAGAACAGACTTTCCACCCAGGGCGCTGGGATGGTGTGGGAGGCTCTGCTTTTCCTGGAGGGGGAGGGGAGCATAGAGGCAGGCAACCCAGACCTCGGGCCCCCTTCAGAACACCAGGCATATCTCAGACAACTCCAGTATGTTTTGCTGCTGGTTTTCCATCTCCTCACCCCATCTCTTCCCTGCCTAGCCCTGCACCTCTGCCTCTGGTTGGGCTTCAGCCAACGGGAGGCACTGGCAGGAGAAAAGTTCAGTTTTCATTTCTCCCTTCCTGCTTCCGGCCTAGGGATGGTAATAGCTCCCCATAGATGCTAATCCCTGGCTGCCTCTCCATCCACTTCTACATTTGATGGGCTGAATCATGGTCCCCAAGATGCCCATGCCTTAATCCCCGGACCCTGTGAATATACTACCTTATATGGCAAAAAGGATTTTGCAGGTGTGATTAAATCAGGGGTCTCGAGATGGGGAAATTATTCCCGGGTTATCGGGCAGGTGCAATGATGTCATCATTAGGGTCCTCATAAGAGGGAGGCTGAGGGGCAAGGTGATTTGATGATGGAAGCAGAGATTGGAGTGATGTGGCCAGGAGCTTGGAAAATGCCCTCAGCCTCTGGAAGCTGGGAGAGACAAGAAACTGAACCCCGTAGGGCCTCCAGAAGGAGTCAGCATTTTGGACTTCTGACCACCAGAACCAGAGAGTAAATTTGCACTTTTTATAAAAGATTTATTTAGTTTGTTAATTAGTTATCTTTGGCTGTGCTAGGTCTTCATTGCTGCCCAGGCTTTCCTCTAGTTGCAGCAAGCTGGAGATACGCTCTAGCTGTGGGTGCTGGCTTCTCATTGTGGTGGCTTCTCTCGGTACAGAGCACAGGCTCAAGGACTCGAGGGCGCCAGTTTGTTGCAGCGAGTAGGCTCAGTCGTTGCAGCTCCCAGGTTCTAGAGCACAAGATCAATCGTTGTGGTATGCGGGCTTCGTTGTTCCGTGGCATGTGGGATCTTTCTGGACCAGGGATCAAACCCATGTCTTCTGCATTGACAGGTGGATTCTGTACCACTGAGCCAGCAGGGAAGCCCTGTATTGTTTTAAGGGATAAGCATGTGTAGTAATTTGTTACAGCAGCAGTAGGAAACTAATCCATAACGCTTCTGTAAAGAGCCCCTTCAATTCTCTTCAGTTAAATCCTTGTTTGTGCCTCTACTTCCTGTAGGATCTTGACTAATGCAACTACCAACACAGGTCAGACACTGTACTCAATTATTTTATTTGTATCTAATGACCTGTTTTCCATTTTAGGGGAGAGCGGGGCTTCAGACACACAGCCAACAGTTAGAAGTTGCTTTCCACACTCTGGGTCCAAAGCCTGTGTGATAATCTGGTGAGCTGCTGCCTCCACTATGAACGGGGGAGCTGGTGCCAAGGGAAGGGATCCCTGGTGGAAGTGACTAAGCTCCGCAGGCCCACAGGCTGGCCAGCTGCAGGCTTCTGTGCCCAACTTGGGTGGGGTGGTGGAAGCCTGGGAGTCCCCTCCCTGCTTCAGAGGGGCTTGAAAGGCACTCAGAGGTTTTTCAAGGTTTGACTGAACCCAAGGAGCTGGATTCAAATCTTGGTGACTTGCTGGATCCCTCTTAACTTTCCTCTTCCGTAAATTGGAAATCAAAATCCCCACCTCAAACGGTGAGATTGAGACAATTCATCAAATAAAGTATGCATGAGAATTGACTAGCGGGTAATTGCCCAACCACAGTAAATATTGTTATTTGAGCATCTACTGTGTCCAAGTCAGGGTTCCAGGTCTTGGGGATGAACTGGAGAACAAAACAAACCCACACCCTCATGGAGTGTTCATTTTGGTGCAGACAGACGATAAACAACCAAGTAAATTATCAGAAGGTCAGAAGGTGACCCACACTGAGGAGGGTGGGGCTGTGGAGGTGGAGCACTGTGGTTTATACAAGGTGGTCCGCATGGCCCCGCAGAGGAGCAAACATTGGTTTCTGAGCTTCATCTTGCTTCATCCATCCATGTGTTGATGTTCTCGAATTTGCTTCAATAAAATCGGTGCCCAGTTGTGATTGTCTCCTGAACCCCAGACGAGGGAAGCATGAAGACTGAGTGTGCTTCTGTGCATGTATGCGTGTGTGTGTGTGTGTGTGCATGTCTGTAACAGGAAATGCCTACTCCTTATCACACGGATGGATGATGAAGGCAGAGAGGATTGGAGACGAGAGAAAATCTTCTTCTTAACTTTCTACCCTGGTTCAGCCTCCCCTCCCGTTGGCTTCACGCTGGTCTCCCATTCCTGTTCGCTTCCTCCTGTCCTACTTCTTTGTGCTAATTCGCCGGCTCCCAGCTATCTTTTTTTCTCCCCCCTGCGTTTTCTCTCACACTCAAGTTCTCCGCTTTCCCTTCACCTGCTGCTGATCAGTGCCTCTGAGCCTTCGCACATGCTGTGCCTTGCACCTGGAACGCCTGTCCGTGCACCCAGCCCTCAGCAACCCCCCTCATTTTCCCGTGTGCCCTCCCCTTCCTTAGGCAGAATCAATGGCCCCCTCTCTGCGTTTGCACAGCCCTTTGTAGGGATATCGGTCCTCATATGTGCTGCCCTGGGTACAGTTGTCCCCACTGCACCCTCCAAGACAGGAAGGGACAGCGTCTCATTGGATTTCACATCCTGAATGGGCTCCTGACACGGGACTTCAGCTGGGTCACTTAACCTTTCTGAGACTCAGTCTCCTTATTAGAAACTTCCCCGGGTGGAAATGGTTCCACTAACCAATGGTGACCACAGCGCAGCGACATCACAGACGTCCTGTCTGCCGGGCATCCCTGACTGCGCTTTCTCGCGAGTTCTCACAACCCCTCCGGGCCAGATGCTGCCAACATCCTGTCTTCACAGAAGAGGACACTGAGGCACAGACAGAGGCTAAGTAATGTGCCCAAGGCTTCCCTCTTCACCCCAGAGTCTGACCGAAGAACAGTGCCCTAAGCTTGATTTAATTTTGAACGGCCATTCATGCCTATGGTCCAAAATTCAAAAAGTGATGTAAGTTATGTGACGAGAGACCAGTCTCTCTTCTCACCCTGTCCTTCAGCCACCCGCTTCCCCTCCTAAGAAATATCCACCACGTGTATTTGGCTTTTGAACACCCTTCCAAGATCATCTGTGCCTAAATATACATGTATCAGAAAATGTACCCATGTTATGGAGGCACTGCAATGCCTCTACTCTGTACCTCATTTTAGAAAATACTGAAAGTCCAACCTACTTTGTGAAATCAAAGACCAACCCTGAACCCACATGTATGTATTTCAGATTCATGTTTTCCACAAACGGGAGGAGAAGGGGCTGTGGGCAGCCGTATCTGTCTTGAGGCAGCTCTGCATCCACGCTGACTCTTAGTGGCCACTCTGTTCCGTCCAGGGGGAATCAGAACAAGGCCACCTCCTGGGGATGCATCCTGAGCCCACGGTTCAAAGCGTGCACACAGCAGCGCGTGGTGATGCTAGGTCATCGCCCGGGCATGGTGACGTTCCAGGCCCGAAGACAGCACTTCCTCTCCCGTCCTCCTGCCCAGCCTCCTATAAACAGGGCTGGTCACAGCAGAGCCGACCATTCCAGGCTGTGTCTGTTGGAACAGCAGAGGAGAGAGAGGACAAGAGTCCACAAGCCTCTTGTTCGGAAGACAGGCTCCAGGGAGATTAGCCCAGATCCCACATAGCTCCAAGGCCAAGGCCGGCTCAGAGGAAAGGAACTCAAGAAGGCCACTCCCTGGCCCACGGTTGGGTTCTGTGCCTGGGACGGCTGGGTGAACCCAGTGTGCAGTCAGCATACTTGATCTTAGGCTCTGAGCTCCTTGAGCCCCTCTCCTCGCCCCCTCCCCTCCCTCTGGGTCCCAAGCTCTGCTCTCTGGGCCTCCAAGGCACAGAACCAGCCCTCTGCAATCCTTGCTCCTCCTCCAGGAACAGGCCAGTTTCCAGTCTCCTGGTCAGCTGTTGGCTGTATTGCCGAATCACCATGTTGGGACCCCCTAAGAGGTTCTCTCAACCAGCCCTTGTTTGAAATGTGGCTCTCTCTGCAGTCCAGTCCACTGGTCTTCTAGCTTTTTCCTTGAATACCTCCAGTGACGGGAATCTCACCATCTCTCAAAGGCATTTTGGGAAGTTTTTCTCTACTGAACATCAGAACTAGAAGGAATCTTAGGAATCTCGAAGCCCACCCTTCCATTTTTCCTGACCCTACCTCTTCCTGTCTTGTAATTTACCCAGTTCAGACCCACCTCCCGTCCCCTTGGTGGGCTCCTTAATTTCCAACGTGTGGGGAAGGTCCTCTTCTTGAAGCAACTTCAGCGAAGGTACCACAGAAGAAAAATAAAAACCAACCCCTACTGTCTGCCCTTGCTGCCCCCTGCAGCCGCACCCAGCCAGGCTAGGAAGTGCCTGGCATGTGTGCCAGCGTGATGGCCACCACATGCTCGGTCACCATTGCTAATCAATTGCCACACTCAGATGCAGGCTCAGAATCCTCAACCCAGTGCTCGCCAACAGCTACTCCAATCAGCAGAAATTGGCATGTTAAGGTGATACTTCTTTTTATCTCTGTTCCTCCCAATGAGGCAGCCCCAGGCCAGATGAGTTTTTCCAAATCCATCAACTTGCAACAATATTTCCAGTCTACTCAGACCAAGGCCTCTCTGTGTCCTCAGGCCTCCTCAACAATTGACATCAGTTTTGTGTTCAGCCCCCTAGCTGTGTGGGCCTCTTCCCCAGTTGGTCCAGTCTCCTTCATTTGCCTCATTTCCCCTGGTCTTGCCTGGCAATCCAGTGGTTAGGACTCTGTGCTTCCACTGCAGGGGACACAGGTTTCATCCCTGATCACAGAGTGCAGCCAAAAAAGGAAGGAAATGTCTCATTTTCCATATGCCATGCCACGCCCCAATCTCTAAGATTTTTTTCAGCCTCTTCCCAAAGTCTGGAATTCCTTCCCTGGTCTTTTCTGTGTATTTAAAGTTTCTCTGTTCCTGGTTGTTTTTGCTGTTGTTCAGTCGCTCCATCGTGTCTAACTCTTTGTGAACCCGTGGACTGCAGCATGCCAGGTTTCCCTGTCCATCACCAACTCCTGGAACTTGCTCAAACTCATGTCCATTGAGTCGGTGATGCCATTCAACTATCTCATCCTGTGTCATCCCCTTCTTCTCCTGCCCTCAATCCTTCCCAGAATCAGGGTCTTTTCCAATGAGTCAGTTCTTCACATCAGGTGGCCAAATTATTGGAGGTTCAGCTTCTGCATCAGTCCTTCCAATGAATATTCAGGACTGATCTCCTTTAGGATGGACTGGTTGGATCTCCTTGCAGTCCAAGGGACTCTCAAGAGTCTTCTCCAACACCACAGTTTGAAAGCATCAATTCTTCGGTGCTCAGCTTTCTTTATGGTCCAACTCTCAAATCCATACATGACTACTGGAAAAACCATACCTTTGACTCTACCCTTAAATTGATGTGTCTGTTTTCTAATATGCTGTCTAGGTTTGTCATAACTTTTCTTCCATGGAGCAAGCATCTTTTAATTTCATGGCTGCAGTCATCATGCACAGGGATTTTGGAGCCCAAGAAAACAAAATCTGTCACTGTTTCCATTATTTCCCCACCTATTTGCCATGAAGTGATGGGACCGGATACCATGATCTTAGTTTTTTATCTGTTTCTGGAGGGTCCCTTTAATCACCAACAGCCCTGGAAGCCTTCCCCAGCCGCGGCAGATGGTAAAGAAGCCTCCGTCCAAGACAGTGGCTCTGGGTCCTGGCTGGATACTGGGATTGCATGGGGAGATTTAAATGCTACAGGTTCTGTGAAGGACCTTCAGAGAACCTGGTTACTTAATTGATATGGGGTATGCCCCGGGCACCTGGATGATTCTAATATGTGGCTGAGGTTGAACCACTGCTGGGCGATCCAGTAGAATTTTCCATACACTCCTTCAGTTTATGCTGCGGCCAGACCTTCTTGCGAACTGCTTTTATTGATTTGTTTATTTGTGTCGACACTTACTAAAAGCTAAAGGGCTGGAGACTTCCCTCGGGGTTCAGTGGTTAAGACTCTGTGCTCCCAATTCAGGAGGCCTGGGCTCAATCCTTAGCTGATGCACTAAGACCATGCATGCTGCAAGGTGCAGCCAAAATATGAAAGAAAAAAAAAGAAAAACTAAAGGGCTGAATCAGAGCCTTTATTAGGGGCCAGGCATCATGCTGAGTTTTATTCCTTTCACCCCATTAAATCTTCGTGGCACTCCTGTGAAGTAGGTATGTTTATTATCCTGATTTTCAGGAAATCGAGGCTCAAAGTGTGAAGGGCTTATCATATTTGTACAACTAGTGAGTGAGACCCCCCAGGATCTGAAACCAGCCTGATCCCGTAGCCCACACAGCTCACCCCTTCTCGGCACAGCCGCTCCCTGCCCGTAGCTGATACTCTCCGTCTTGTTGCCTCCTGTTCATCCTTTGGATCTCAGCTCTGGGAGGCCCTCCCTGCCCCATCCACACCTCCCTCCGGGCACCACGGAACTTGGCAGTGGTGGGGAGGCCACCGGTGCCAAACCAGGGGATACAGACTCTGGGAGGGGACTTTCTCCATGAGCCCATTCTCCCCAAAGGGACCTTCCCAAAGGGAGCTCAGATCATGCTGAGAAGTCAATGGAGGTAGTGGTGTTAAATAGGGGACGGGAGCACCGATGGTCAGACCGGGTGGGGCAGAGAGCGGACCGTCAGAGCCAAAGGGCCCTGGTGAGGTTCTGTCTCCCTCCAGCCGCTGTCGCAGCTCCCTCAGGCGTCACCCCTCCAGGCTACACCGCTGGGCTCCAGCCTCTTAAAGAGCTCTGACTGAGATCCACGGATCTGAAGGGGGAAAAACCCTTCCATCGTCCTTCTTTGAAATTTACCGCTTCCTTCAAGAGTGTGTAGGCAACAAACCACAGCGATGAGCAGCACCTGTGACTTTGTTGCCATAAGAAATGACAGGTATTTCCATAGTATCAATACATGCTAGGTGCGGCAGGCATCTTGAAATCTCATTTGTGCTCATCATTACCTCGCTACTTTGAAACCGCACTAGTATATTAGAGCTGCTGCTGGATCTTGCTATTTAATGAAGCAACAACAAAGCCCCTATATTACTGTATTGCACATTTTTGTTTGCTTCATAGATTTTAACGTAACTGGTTTCCTATATAATTATGTATACTTTGCTTTATGAACTAATACAAAATTTCTCTGGGAAAATGTCTGTAGGTCAGGCGGCTAGCAAGGTGCATGGCAGGGACAAGGGCATGCCCTCTTCTTAGAGCCTGGCTCACCTTTTGCCCAAGCAGGCATATCACTGTCTGGTTCTTACTGGCCCTCAGTCCGTCATCAGGGGCCAGGCCTGTGGCCGTATGTTAAGTTATAAGACAGGTTTGAGACTCTGAGTTTGTTTGGGGGTGCTGCCCTCAGTCTCCAGGGATTGGTGGATGAAGGATGGGGATGCCTAGGGCAGGGGTCCTGGACCTACCTTCCTCTGGGTCAGGACCGGCCCTTCTAGCTTCCCTATCAGTAGTAGCTTTGTTTGTGGATCCTTCCAGGCGCTCCCCTGAGCCTCTGTTTCTTTGTCTGTAAAATGGGGATAATGCCCAATTTACAGGCTGACACACATTCTAATGAGGTCACTTGGGAAATGTGTCAGTGTCATGTCTATCATGTGGGTTGGTGACAGGGCCACCTCTTCTCCTCCATGGTACCCAGGCAACCCCCAAGCCAGCATCCCTGGAACAAAGCCAGGTGAGGGATCACTCCTGGCAACCCAGGACCTCTCCTTTCCTGTGTGGCCAACGCTTCAGCAAATGCCACAGAACAGGTGTGGCTTGGTGCTTAGGTCAACCCTGTAATCTTGCTGGAGATTGGGAGTCACTGCAACAGGAATCCTTGCAGAGAGACAGCTGGCTCGGAAAGTCACGCCCAGCCTGGCACGACCTTCAGTTGCAACTCCCATCACCTCCTGTTGACAGCTTCTGGCTGAACACCCAATCACTCACTGGACAAATCAGCAGAGTGGTGATAGCGAGAACGTGTTAACTCACTCCGCCTTCAAACAGCCCCATAAGAAAGAGACTGTTATCATTCCACTGTTGTGTTGCTCAGTTGCTCAGCTGTGTTGGACTCTTTATGACCCCATGGACTGTAGCCCCACCAGGCTCCTCTGTCCATGGGATTCTCTAGGCAAAAATACTGGAATGGGTTGCCATTTCCTTCTCCAGGGGATCTCCCCGACCCAAGGATCAAACCCATATCTCCTGCATCTCCTGCATTGTCAGGTGAATTCTTTACCGCTGAGCCACCAGGGAAGCCCTATCATCCCCATTACACAGCAAAGGTGCAGGGAAGTAGAGTCACCCTAGGGTTTGAATCAAGGCAGCCCTGGCTCCAGGGCTGGTTCCCTTAACACAGCTCTGCATCAGAGGTTCACACAGTCGAGTGTGTCTCCAAATCACCCATTAACACGCATGCCACTGGGCCCCATCCCAGAGCTTCTGATTCCATATGGCTGACAACCACAGCGCTAGGACCTGGCTGCTCAGGGCACGGGGACTGGTCATGCCAGCATCACCTGAGCTTGTTAGAAATGCAGATTCTCAGGCCCAGCCCTGGTCCTACTCCATAGGAATCTGCATTTTAGCAAGATCCCCAGGTGATCGGGGAGCATGTGGTAGGGTAAAAATCTCTGCTCTGAACCCCTCCGTGGACAAGGACTCTTTATTCACAAAGCTTAGATACCAGTGGGAGGGAGAGAGAAAAACAGACAAATATAGATATCATGGGATCATCTTAGAAAGATGGAAAGGAAAATCTAAGCAAGGGGAGGTGGTCAGGGCTCCTGGGAGTGGCCCTGGAGATTCAGACTTGGGGGAGAGCCAGCACCTACCCCCCACTCAGGAGCTCTCAGTTAGGTGGTAGGAAGATGAGCTGTGAGCACAAGAATTATAAAACAAAGTAGGAGGGACCGAGCTAGAGAGGCAGAGAAGAGCGGTGAAAGTAAATGTTAACCCACAGGCACACATATATACACATAGACACACACATATACACACATACACACATGCCTACACACACACACACACACACACACACACACATACTTATTGCTTATCACACTGTGATTCAGAGCAGGGAGCTGGAGCCAGACTACCCTTGCACACTCTCACCTTGGCTACTGATTAGGCCTTGAGCTTGTTCCTTCACTTCCTTGTGCCTTGATTGTCTCTTCGTAGGCCAGGAACAAGAAGAGCACCACCTTTGCAAAGCACCTTGCATGGTGCTTGGCAGGTAGCAAGTGCTGTGTGAGTCTCCACTGTACCCTCTGAGCCTGTGATTCTCCCAGGTAACTGGACTAGCATCCCAATTCTGTAGACAGAGAAGCTGAGGCTCTGAGAGTTCCACCAACTCCACCAATCAGAATATCTGGCTGTCTGACCTGGCATTCAGAAGAAGCAAGTTCACTTCCAGCAGGGTTGGGTGCAGGAGGCTTGATGGAGGAGACATCTGGGCTGGGGTGCATGGGATGGAGAGGATCTGGTCATGTGGACAAAGGATTGGGGCGGGGCACCGGGCGAGAGGGGGACAAAGTTAGTACTGGAGGCAGGAGAGTGAGCAAACACACAGAGGGTGTAAGCTAGGAAGGCATATGGAGAACTCGCAATAGCGCCTTTGGGCCTTGACCGTCAAGGCCGTGCAGGGTGAAGAGTGGCCGGGCCAGATGGAGGAGGCTCAAAGGTAGGAGCTTCAGGATCGGTCTTGGAAGTGGAGCCATAGAAGGTTCTATTCCATCCCCCTGTCCTGAGCCACCGCAGAGCCCCTGGGAACCTGCAGATGAGTGTAGCCTCCTTGCCAATGGCCACACTCACTCCCACTTTACAAGACCTGGCACTGGCCGAGGTTCTCAACCGGGCCTGAAGCCACATGTCCTGGAGCCAGGTCACAATCTACAGCCAAACCTCACTTCCCAGGGCAGAGCCTTCGAGGAAGGGAAGCGGGACTCCCCCCAGCAGGGCAAACTCTGAGGGCGGGAGGTGCCTGGCGAGTAGCAACAGCTGTGGGGTTCGAGTTTTTCCACAGAAGCTCTGCCAATGGCAGCGTTCACCTCCCTGGCTGGCTGGCTGGCAAAGAAAGCAGAGAGCTCTCCCCTCAGCCCTCGGCTAGACACTGGCTTTGCCTGGAGGACAGCTGGCACTCTGGGCCCAGGAAGGACCATCAGCACAGGCTGGAGAAAGCTGGGAGGTTGCCCCTAGTCTCAAGAGGCAAAAAAGCATTTGCATCTCAGCCAGGCCACCAATTTGCCATGAGACCTTGAACAAGTCACAGCCCCATCCTGGGCCTTGATTCCCCACCTGTCAATTGGAGGTGATGATGTTTTACGCTTTTTTCTGGCCTGTGTTTTCTTTACTTGTGATTGTTTAATTAATGTGTGTACTTGTTTACTTCCTGGGTTCACGCTGTGCACCCCATGGAGACAAGAAACACATGTCTTAGGTCACCTGGCACAGAGGAGGTGCTTGGCACACAGCTTTTGATTGACAAAATGATTGTTGTGAATGTCAAATGAGTTAGTGTTTGTGACGGCACTCGCAAAATATGAAATGTGAATGATATGAACAAGGGCGTTAGGCTCTCAAACTCGCCAGGACTTGTTTCCAGTCTCAGCACATGAGAGGATTGCTCCAGGTGGTCCCAAGAACAAGAAAACACAAATAGAGATGAAAAACATTGGAAAGGAAGGCAAAAACGATAACAATTTGCTGATGATGTGATTTTTTCTAAGTTGAAAAATCCAAACAACTATGCCTGGATAGCAATGAGCGATCCTGGTTAAAAAACGTTTGTTAAAAGATGTAGATATGAAAATTAGGTAAAAATTGTTTTCCCATCTAGTTAGTATACTTCATTTCAAAGTGTTTTTTGAAAAAGGATCTTGCTTATAATAAGAAGCTGAAAACCCTGTTAGGAATTTGCTTCATAAGAAACATTGCAAGAGCTCTAGAAAGAAATCTATTAATACTTCACAACAGGAAAAAAGAAAGAATATCTGCATAAGTAGAGACATAATCGTATTTCTAGAAAGAAAGTCCTAAATGTAAAGATGTCCACTGTGTCTTCCATAATTAATAAACGTAAGGTAATTCCAAGGAAAAGAGTAGTGGGGATATAAACCGCATTTAGAAAACTAATTGCTTGCAAACAGCCAAGAAAATTATGGACAAATAGTGATGAAAAGATGACAAGGAGATTTCACTTTATTGATACCAAAATATGCTATGACGTGACAATAATTAAACCAGTGTGAGTTTTGCATGGGAAAACCTGGTTCAATTCTCACCTCCCCCTTCCTAGCGGTGTACTTATCTTTTCTAGTTCATTTCAGTAATATGAGGATAATAATGGCCTCGGAGTTGATGAGGGAATCCAATAAGCTGAAGCATAAGTGGATTTAGACTGGTGCCTGGAGTAAACTCTCAATAGATGACATTACTTTATTCACTAAAAATAATACTGAATAAGTACATCATTAACTGTCTTACGGGCCGAGGAAGAGTCAGTTGCATTTTTCAGTACTTGCTGGGATCTTGGTTCAGTTTCCATATTTGAACCTGTGCTGGGCAAGCTCCAAGCAGCTGGGAGGAGGGACCCTCTGTGTATTACTGAGCTGAGGTTTGTCCCCCTTTGCCCTCAGCTCACCTTCCCGTGAGCTGGTTTCCTTGCGGTTGTTTTTTTTTCCGATTGTGAATCACAGAGCCATCCTTTCTGTCACCTTCACAGGTCAGACTGGCAGAAGCCGAGACCAGGGAGCCAAGGCCGCCCAGACTTCCCCCTGTGGGGGCAGGGCCTTTGCTCTTGGCCATTAGTGCCCGAGATGCACCCCTCCCTGCAGGACTGAGTTCAGGCAGTACAGAGTGGGGGGCCCCTTTCCACACCTCCCCCCACCCACCCCCACCTTCAATACTCCCGGGCTCTCTTCAGGAAGAGGATAGTATTTTCCTGAACACCATCTGTATGTGACCTGGAATGACACTCCTGGGGGTGACCTTGGGATGTTTGCAAGGAATGAATGAGGCAGAAAGCACACTGAAATCCCCAGTATCCTGCGAGCCCAGCCACGTCACACAGGTGCCCTATGCTGTGCGTGCCTAGTTGCCCAGTCGTGTCTGACTCTTTGTGACCCCGTGAACTGTAGCCTGCCAGGCTCCTCTGTCCATGGAGTTTTCCAGGCAAGAATACTGGAGTGGGTTGCCATACCCTCTTCCAGGGGATCTTCCCAACCCAGGGATCGAACCCAGGTCTCCTGCACTGCAGGCAGATTCTTTACCATCTGAGCCACCAGAGAAGCCCACATGGGTGCCCAGGGACTGTCATTACACCAGTCCCCTCTGATGGGGGCGAGGGGAGCCCCTGGGGGATGGTGTCCTGGGAAGAAAGGGGATCGCTCTGAGTGGGAGGCTGATGGAGGAGGAGGAGTGCTGGTCGGGGATCATGAGGCCTGAGTTTAGACCACTCAGCCTCTTATAAGAGGCTATAACTGCAGCGTGCCTCTCCCACCAGGCTGTGCTCTCCTGCAGAACAAAACCGGTGTCCTATTTATCTGGGGTCCCACAGCCCGCTAGAGGGCCTATGCACCTTCAGTCCTAGAGGTGCTCCTTGCATTGAGAATGTGAGGGCCATGTGGGCTTGGGCAGAGGAATGCCCAGGGATAGCTGACCTTTCTGAAGGGCACTGAGTGATGCTCCCAGGGTCCTACCCTCTCTAGCTGACACTCGTCCACAGATGAGTGCCACTTGGACACCAAAGGCATGGGTTTGGGGACATCAGTAGGGAAAGGACTTAGAGATGCCCAGGGTTAAGGGTCAATCTAATAGGGGTCAGGGCTCAACTGTGGCCGGTCACACAGTCCGTGGCTGAGTTGGTCCCCTCCCTTCCAGGTAACCTGTCCCAATCCTCATTTTCCCCCATCTCTGTAAATGGCACCACCTCCCCCCAATTCCCCAGGCTACGAGCAGAAGAGCCCTGCCGGTTTCCCTCCTTCCCCGCACCACCCACATCTCATCCATCAGCAAACCTTGTCAGCAGCTCCGCCTCCGTGTGAGATCTCAGAATCACCCACTTCTCTCCATCTCGGCACTGGTACCGCAGCCCAAGGCATCCCAGGGCGGACAAAAGGTACACAGAACTCCTTGGTGGGGGGTGGCGTGGGGGTAGTGCGGCCTGACTCCAGCATTCAGAGTTAGGCGGCTCATTTCTCCAGTGGAATAAGCTACAATTTCCAGTGTCAGCTTCATCAGTAATAACGCTGATATTTTTCTATTTCTCAGTTGGTTCAGAACCGAGGGATGAGAAGAGGCAATTATCAGCCCCCATCAAAAACATTAACACTAACACCTTGATTGGACCATAGACAAGGCTGAGCACCGGAGAACTGATGCTTTTGAACTGTGGTGCTGGAGAAGACTCTTGAGAGTCCTTTGGACAACAAGGAGATCAAACCAGTCCATCCTAAAGGAAATCAACCCTGAATATTCATTGGGAGACTGATGCTGAAACTCCAGTACTTTGGCCACCTGATGCAAAAAGCCAACTCATTGGACTGATGCTGGGAAAGATTGAGGACAGGAGAAGGGGGTGACAAAGGATGAGATGGTTGGATGGCATCGTCGACTCAATGGACATGAACTTGCAAACTCCAGGAGATAGTGAAGGACAGGGAAGCTGCAATCTGTGGTGTCAAAAGGAGTCAGACATGACTTAGTGACTGAGCAACAACACCACTTTGATAGCACTTTAGAGGTCAGAGACCATTTATAACTTCCTGGATTCCTCATTTCAGCTCTGCAATGAGAAGGCTATTGTTATTATCCCTACTTTACTAATAAAGAAAAAAATACCCAGAATTGTGAAGTGACTTGCCCCAAATCACACAGAGTCAAGCCTGGAATCCAGATTTCACAACATGTCACTATCAGAGCTTCTCACTTACGGCCTAAGTTCTGAATTCCTATTAAAAGGCAGTTCTTTTACTATGCTGCTATAGCAATCAAGACAGCAATCAAGATCCTGGCAGAGGATGAGACCCAGAGATGAATGGAAGATCCATTTCTGGGGCTGGGAGAGGAGGTGTGACTCTGCAGGGCGAGTACAGGGGAACTTCTTTATCTACAGGCATGATAACGTTTGATACCACTCTATACCTCCTCTCCTAATGAACATGCACAAAACTGGTGAAATCCAAATGAGGTCTGCATTTTAATTAACAGTGTTATACCAAAGTCAATTTCCTAATTCTGATAATCACTTCTGGCTATGTAAGATGTTATCAGTGGAAAGCTGTAAGAAGACTATGTGGGAACTCTCTGTAACAACTTTACAACTCCTTGCAAAGCTTCCCATATTTCAAAATAGAGAGGTGTTTTTTTTTGTTTTTTTTAAATGCTACTGCCTCCAGGAGATAGGGATCAACTTTAATCCTGAGTGGGCAAATGAATTTCAACTCCTGTGCCAATTGCAACCAGTTCATAGGTATTCTGTGAATCACAACCCACAATATGAAATGAAGGATTCCATGGCCGTATCTGGGCTTGGTGGGAATGAGTGTATTAACTGATTCGTGATGTCTGCTGTCGTCTCTGGGAATGGCATGCGCGAGTGTGGACCAGGTTCACGGCTGTCTCTGTGCCCAGTTCTTGACTGGTCAGAATGAACCGAGGCCCCAAGAATGGGAGGACACTGACCTGAGAGAGGGAGGGTGTGTGTGTGTGTGTGTGTGTGTGTGTGTGTGTGTGTGTGTGTGTGTGCGCTCAGCCGTGTCTGACCCTTTGTGACCGCCAGGCTCCTCTGTCTGTGAAATTCTCCAGCCAAGAATACTGGAGTGGGTTGCTATTCCTTTCTCCAGATGATTTTCCTGACCCAGGGATCGAACCTGCATCTCTTGCATTGCAGGCATATTCTTTACCATCTGAGCCACCAGGAAAGCCCTGTTAAGTGACAAAAGTTACCCTTTAGTGTTTGAGCGCTGTGGTGCACTGGCGGGCACGCCGAGCACAAACCTTGCCATTGGGTGGTACCCTGAGTTGTGTGACCTTGAGCAAGCGACACTGCTTGTAGGTGTCTCCCCATTTGTCAGATTTGTGAAGCTTTTGTGAGTTAATGCACGCAAACTATTTGGATCTGTGTCTGGCACTCATAGTATTCAAGAGTTTTATTTTTATTTGTACTCTAAAAATCAAGGTATGTGATTTGCACATATCTTAAAAGTATAGCGAGAAGAGCTTTGACAAATTAAATACGCCATCTCCATCCACATAGCGTTAGTCACTCAGTCATGTCCCACTGTTTCAGACCCCATGGACTATAGTCCGCCAGGCTCCTCTGTCCACGGAGGATGGCAAGAGTAGTGGAGTGGGTAGTCATTCCCTTCTCCAGGGGATCTTCCCGACCTATCCACGTAGCCACACCCAAGTCAAGGTACGGAACATTCTCACCATTCAGACAGACCTTTGTTCCCTTTCCCAGTTAATTCCTGATGATCTCCACTCCCCAAGAGACTGCTCGATCTATAGTAATAGACACAGCAGCTGTCACTCGAAAGGGTTTCTGAATTCATATGAATGGACTCATACAGTATGTACTCTCTGGGTCTGGTTTCTTTCGCTCAGCCTAATGTTTTTAAGGTTTATCCATTTTTGTTGCGTGTACCAGTGGTTTTTTTCTTTGTTATTGTTAAGAAGCAGTCCATCATATAAATATGCCACATTTGTTTATCCATTTTTCTGTTGATTAATAGTTCGATTGTTCATGCTTGAGGGTAACGGGAATAAAACTGCAGTGAACATTCTTATATCCTACTCTTTGTGGACATGTTTTCACTTCTCTTGGATACCTAGAAACACAACTGCTGGGTCATAAGATAAGTGGATGTTTAAGTTTCTAAGACATGATTTCAATCATTTGACGTTACTTTCTTTCTTTCTTTTTTTTTTTGACATTTTTTGAGAGCTCTTTTTTGGCCCAGCGTATCATCTGAACGTCTTCACATGCACTTGGAAAAAAATGTATATTCTGCAGTTTTTGAGTATAATTTCTACAAATGTCAACTGGCTTACATCTTCTTAATCTTACCGATACTTTGCTTCTCAGTTACTCGGAGAAGACTGTTAAATTCCCAATGATCATTATATATTTTTTTCTATTTCTTCCTCTAGTCCTGTAAGTTTCAGCTTCACATATTTTGTAGGCCTGTTTCTAGGTACATAGGCATTTCAAGTTATTGGGGTTTTTTTGATAATTGGTCACTTTACCCTAAAGAAGTGCTCTGATAATATTTCTCATCTTATATTCTGCTTTGTCAGATCTTAATACGGCCACATTACCTTTCTTATGCAGTGTGTTTGCATGGGTTATCATTCCTTAGCCTTTTATTGAAAAGAAGTGTATTTGTATGTAAAATTGGTTTTTTGTGGATGGCATAGAGTGGGGTTTGCTTTTTTTTTTGGGGGGGTTGCTTTTTTAATACATTTTACAGGGAATTCCCCGGCAGTCCTGTGGTTTGGACCTGGTGCTTTCATTGCTGATCCCTGGTCAGGAACTAAAATCCTGTAAACTGCAAACATGGTGCAGCCAAAAATAAAATGAGTAAATAAAATGCTAAAAATACATTTTGAAAAACCTCTGCCTTTAATTGGAGTGTTGAGCCCATTTATTTAATATAACCGTAAAGTCTGATACATTGAGTTTGAGTCTACATTCTGTTGTTTATCTTCTGTTTGTAATCATCTGTTCTTTGTCCCTTAGTTTTGCCTTTCTTGTCGTCTTTTAAATTACTCAAGTATCATTAAATTTTTAGCATTCCATTTTATCTCTTAGATTGACCCTTGAGGCATATATTTTGTTTTATTTATTTATTTTTAGGGGCATCTCCAGGGGTTAAATATGCATCCTCAGTTATCACATTCTACTTTGAATTGATTTTATACACTTTCTTGTATCATGGAAGATTTGAAAACATTATGCTTCCATCTTAACCTCTTTCAGCCTATTGTGCTCTGGTCAAGTGTTTCACTTCCATATGTGATGTAAAACCCATAGCTATTATTTTTGCTCCTCATAGTCAATTTTTAACAGCTTTATAGAGGTTTGCTTTACATGTTAATAGCATAAAATCCAGCTATTCTAAGTGTACAACTGAATGTGTTGTTTTTTTTAAAATTAGAT
The DNA here is from genome assembly GCA_024291935.2 of Okapia johnstoni. NCBI lineage: Eukaryota > Metazoa > Chordata > Mammalia > Artiodactyla > Giraffidae > Okapia > Okapia johnstoni. The sequence continues at coordinate 5,747,145 of CM044325.1, read as the reverse complement.
CTGCAGAGTTGTGCAACCATTACCACAATGCAATTTCAGAAAATTTCCATCACCCCCAAAAGCTCCGTTGAGCCCATTTTAGTGACCCACCATTGCCCTCCCCTCTTCAGCCTTAGGCAACCACCAGTATACTTGACGTGTTGTAGTTTTGCGCTTTCTGGACATTTTATATAAATGGAATCATAGAATATATGGTCTTTTCAAGCTGATTTCTTTTATGCAGCATAATATTTTTGAGGTTCATCCATGTTGTAGCTTTTGTCATTAGTTTGTGCCTCTTTATCACTAAATAATATTCCAGTGTGTGACTATATCACATTTTTTGTTTATGCCATTATCAGTTGATGGGCATTTTGGATTGTTTCCACTTTGTTTCCACTTTGAATACTGCTGCTATGAACATTTCTGTAAAAGCTTCTGCATGGGTAATTGCTTTCATTTCTCCTGGATAATATATCAGGAGTGGAACTGCTGGGTTATATAGTAAGTTTATGTTTAACTTTTAAAGGCTGCCAAACTGTTATTACAAAGTGGTTGGAATATTGTACATTTAGCCTGCAATGTGCAATCAATTGCTTTTTAAAGAAGCAAAGAGAAAAATATTCCTTTCTATTTATTCACTTATTTAGCTTTTATGATGCTCCTTATCTCTTCCTATAGATTTGAGTTTCTATTTGCTATCATTTCTCTTCAGCCTGAACATCTTCTTTAAGCATTTCTTATTATGTGGGTTTTCTGGCAATGAGTTCTCTCAGTTTCTTTCTATCTGAAAATATCTTTACCTTACTTTTATTTTTGAAAGATAATTTCATTGATCACTTTTACCAGCACTTTAAAGATGCTTTGCTTTCCATTGTTTGCTAACTTGCACTATTTCCAGTAAAAAGTCAGCCATCAGTCTTATGATCGTGTCTCTCCAAGTAATGCATCTCTTTTGTTTTTTTGGATGCTCTTGAGATATTTCTCTTCATCACTGGTTTCTATCAGCATTATAATAAGTCTAGCTGTGGTTTTCTTTGTGCTTTTGCAGCATTCATTTTTCCATCTGGTACTCCAACTGCACGTCTGCAAACTGGTTGACGTTCTGCTGTAGGTTACTGGTGCTCCATTCATCATTTTCCATAGTGTTTCCCTCTGTGCTTCAGTTTGAATTTGTTTTGACCACTTTTCAAGTTTACTGCTTCTTTCTCCTGCTGTGTCAAATCCACTGTCTATACAATGTTTTGCAGTTCTGATATTTTAACTTTTATTTCCAGAATGGCCATTTGGTTATTTTTTAGAATTTCCATTGATATCCTGAAAAATCCCATCTCGTCACCCATCCTGTTTCTTTCCCTATAAATTTCTTCATATGTTTATATATGTTTTTAAGATCTTTTTGTTGTTAATTGTAATAACATGTCTGGTTCTATTACTTCTGCTTTCTCTTAATTATGGGTTACAATTTCCTACTTATTCTCTTGCCTAGTGTTTAATTGTCTAGTGCTTAATTTTATTATATTCTTGAAAGTGTGTATAAAAGAACAATTGAGATTGCAGTTTGATTTTATGTTTTATTTATTTCCTAGAAAGTCTAAACCCTTTTTTCTGTCTAATGGCTGGATTGAGAGGCTGTTCATCCAGATTTTTCTTAGAGTATAATTGAGCTGGGACTGAGAAATAGCTTCAATTATTCTTAGTTACCTGTAATTAGCCCAACCACCAACATCCTCTGCCTTTTTTATCTTGTCAGGATTTGAGTTAGGAGGGGGTTGGCTGCAGTTTCAGATGTTTTTGGTTTACCTGCATTCCAGTCACTGTGAGAATGCACAAGCCTATGTCGTTTTTCTCTCCTTATGTACTTCTCCTCCACCACTGCCTTTCAGAAAAGATTAGGTATGACAGGTAGGTGGGGAGGATGAATTGCTGGACCAAATGATCTTTTCTTTCATTGAGAAGGTGCCTCGTCCACCTTGATGGAATGAGTGATGTCTTATATCATTCAGGATGCATCCAGACCCCAACCTGACCTGCCGTCCCATACTCTGGTCCAAGTCTAGAATGGTTTTTCTTCGTCCTTGTAAGGTTTCTCCATCTATAGCTGATGTTCCTCTCTCCACCTGTACACAGACCAGAACCTCCGGCAGATATGGAAGCTGTCGCAACTCTTGCTCTCCCATGAAGAGCTGGTCTCTTTCTGGAATTCAGTTCTTTGGTTCTATTATTCTTCCCTAGAACCACAGAAAGCCTTAGTTTTTATTTTTTCTGGGTTTTTCTTGTTGCTACCACAGGAACAAAGGCCTTTAGATTTCTCTATACCCTTATTGGAAACAGGAATCTCTGTGTTATTATTACTAGTGGACACAATCATGAATAAAATAAGCACACAGAAAAAGAATATAATTGCAATGAAGATTAGTGCTATGATGCAGAAGTACATGGTTCTGTGAGAGTATTTGCTGGCAAGATGCCCATTTACAGATGAGGCGAAGAGAAACTGAGTACTTTGTGCAAGGTCTCATCTCTGGCAGAGAATAGGGTCAGGATTTAAAGTCAAGTCAGCCGATTCCAGAATCCACATTTTTACCCATTCTGCTGTAAAATAAGGATGTACATTTCATTTACTTGAGGTAAATCAGTAAACACTCAATGACTGGCAGAATGTAAAATGCCTGGCTCTCAGTGGATCAGGGGCTGCAGACTCAGCACAGAGAGTCCTCTTGACAAACATTTATTGAATGAGTGAATAAATCTCCACTATAGCACACATATGCATGTACACACACACACACACACACACACACACACACACACACACACACCCTCTCTTGACCTAGAAGAGCCTCATGCCTCAAAGGATCTGAGAATGTTCTTTCATAAACACTAAGTCTATTTTCATGTCTCTTTTGAGGTGCCTCCTCCGTCTCTTCTGACAGCCAGAGACTCTGGGGAATTAAGCAAGGGGACAGAGAGGACAAATCTCAGTTTCTGAATGGTCTCATATTCTCAGCTATTGTCCCTGGAGATTACTTGGTTCCTGGCTCCAAAGTGACCCAGTGGCATCTTCATTAGGGACTGGAGACTGCAGGGCTTGGTATCTTACCCAAGGTCCATCCACCCTGGGGCTGTTACTAAACCCCAGGGAGCAATGGCCCCAGCCAGGTCATCCCTGGGTGGGAACAAAGAACAGCACTATGTGCTGAGCAGCCACCACTGCTAGAACCTGTGCTCAGCTTTTAGATTCGAGGATAATCGCAAAGGTTGCTGCACAGGAACACCCAGTTCAAATCCCAGCTTTACTTACTCCCAAGTGTGCCAACTTGAGCAACATAACTAACCTTCCTGAGTCTTAGTTTCCCATTAAACTATGGGGGTTAAAAATAGTGATTAAGTATAGATCAATCAGTACATAGAGTGATTGATCAACAGGGCCAATGCAAGGTCAGGTTTGCTTGGTTCATGATAAACATTCTATAAATATTAACCATTCTTAGTTATATCAGCTAGGAGAAGGCAATGGCACCCCACTCCAGTACTCTTGCCTGGAAAATCCCATGGACGGAGGAACCTGGTAGGCTGCAGTCCATGGGGTCGCTAAGAGTCGGACACGACTGAGCAACTTCACTTTCACTTTTCACTTTCATGCATTGGAGAAAGAAATGGCAACCCACTCCAGTGTTCTTGCCTGGAGAATCCCAGGGACAGAGGAGCCTGGTGGGCTGCTGTCTATGGGGTTGCACGGAGTCGGACACAACTGAAGCGACTTAGCTGCAGCAGCACTTGTATCAGCTATTTGGATTGCATATTACTGAAAAGCAGGACCGGGATTTGAATCAAGGTCAAACAATGTCTGTGTGTTTTACCCGTTGTACTAGTTTTCACCCAGAGAGCTGGTTAACAGGGCAGATTCCAGACCCTATCCTCAATATGCTGATTCAGAAGAACTGAGGTAGGGCCCAAGAACTCACATGTTGACAAGCACCCGAGGTGATCTGGATACAGATCTGGGGTCATACCTCAAAGATCAGCCTTAGGCTGCTTCACCTTCCTGCTTGGAGCCAGGCACTGTGCAGAGGTCGGGGTCTGGGGGGAGACACTTATGACATCTGGTCACCAGCACATCTTGTCTCCAGACTCTGCAGACAAAGAATACCTTAGCCTGCATCATGGGTACATTTAGCTGGTTCTGGGAACCCTGGGGTATCAATTCCACAGCTGTCAGCATGAGACTTAACACAGCTGGACTGGGACCCTCAAGTCTAGCCCCTCCTTCTTTCTATTCTCAGGAAGTGGCAGGTGGGGGCTGCTCTCACCCTCAAATAGAAGGCTCTTAAGCTGGCTCACAGAATTGCCAAATTCAGCTGTTAACCTACTAGGCTCTGAACCTATGTGAGGTGGCGGCTCTGCTGGTCAAACAGGTTTCATTCCAAGGGCCGACTCAGGTTGGCAGTGGCTGCTTGGAGTGCTGTGTCCCCAAGGATGCTGGGGCTGAGCCTGGGTAGCTGTTCTTGTTGTTGTTCAGTCACTCAGTTGTGTCTGCCTCTTTGTGACCCCGTGGACTGCAGCGCACCAGGCTTCCCTGTCCTTCACCATCTTCTGGAGTTTGCTCAAACTCATATTCATTCCATCCAACCATCTCACCCTCCATCACCCCCTTCTCCTCCTGCCCTCAATCTTTCCCAGCATCAGGATCTTTTCCAGTAAGTCGGCTCTTCACATCAGATGGCCAAAATACTGGAGCTTCAGCATCAGTCCTCCCAGTGAATATTCAGGGTTGGTTCTCAACCAGGGGCAATTTTGTCCCCTAAGGGATATCTGATAATTTTCGGAGACATTTTAAGTTGTCACATCTGGGGTGCGTGGGATAATGACAGTTAATGGGTAGAACCCAGGGTGCTGCTGAATTCCTACAATGCATTGGACAGCCCCCCACAACCAAGAATTATTGAGCCCAAATGGCAGTAATACCAAGGGGAGAAATTTTTCTCTAGGCTCAGTGGGAAAGGGTGTCGTGAGTGATTAACTATGTCTGGTGGGAGGAGGGTAGTGAGAGCACATGGGGTCTCCACTTGTAGATTCTAATCTTTGAGCTTTGATTTCAATCTGGACTTTAAGATTCCCATTAAATGAGAGAGGAGACATTGTAACTCCTGTTGGCCAAATGGGGGAACAGAAACTCAGGAAAGTAACATGAAGTCCTGTGTTTGATGGTCTTGCAGTACCCTGAGACTTGGGGACCCATGGATGGGGCTCAAGGAGCCCTGTCCCGATTGACATTGGCGCCCCCTCTCTGGCCTGATTCATTCTAAAAAGTCACTTTTTTCCCTTGGGGACCCAACCCAGGCCAGTCCTGGGGACATGGTAAAAGAGGAAATGCTCACATCCTCTTGGCCTCCGGTGGGAGGGGAAACCAGGAGCCAGTGGGATGTCCTGGGAGAGGAAAGGGCCATCAGGGAAGCTGCTGAAGAAGCAGGAGGACACGCCCAGGTGCTCTCCCCAGTTCCGTGCTGCAGGGTGGCCGCCCCTGCCCACCCGACAGAGGACTCCAAGTTTATTCTCTGATGATTATGAAGCAGGCGTCTGTCCTTGAGAGCTCCAGGCACACGGGAATGGGGGGTACCATATAAAAAACAGAGGAGGGACTTCCTGTAGTTCAGTGGTTAAGATGCCTCACTTCCACGGCAGGAGGCACGGGTTCAGTTCCTGGTCAGGGAAGTTTTGCATGCTATGTGGTGCGGCCAAAACAACAATAACAAAAAACAAAAAAAAACCCAGGGGGGGTAAGTAAATGTATCATAAAGAAGACTGGCAGCCAGACCTTTAATGGGACCCAGATGGGAAAATGGAAGGGTCTTCTCTGGGGAGCTGACAGATCAGGAGGAAAGATCTAAGGACCCCAGCATCCCCCATAGATGCTCAACATGTCCATCCTCTATTGTGTTTGTCTGTTAATCAAGAGCAGACAATGAAGACTCGCTGGGCATGGCTGAAAGCCACTAATGTGAACTGGAAGACCTAAACAGATACACAGACTAAAGGAACCAGAACAGGAAAGATAGTAGGCACAGAGGAAATCATAAACAGTATAATCCTCATAAAATAAAAAATCTCTAGATCTAAAGATAGACAATAATGCATCCACGAAAAAAGAACATGATGCTGTAAAAAAGAACCACAGGGGAAAAGAACAGCTCTTGGGGAAAAATACGACAGCAGAAACATAAAGCTCAGTTAAAGCTTTGGGAGGCAAAGTGGAGGAAATTTCTCAAGAACATGTAGCAAAATCAGTCATTGAAGACAGGAGGTACATGATGAGACAGTAAGAGGACAGGTACAAAGACTGTAATATTCAAATCATAAAAGTTCTAGAAAGAGAAGGAAAGTGATGGGAAAATCAATAAAATAGTTTTTGGGACGTTTCCCCCAAGTGGAGGATGTGAACCCCAAGATTAGAGAGACCCCACAAGTGCTGAGCACAGAGCACAAGCCAGACTTTCGTCAAGGAAGGTCAACAGGAAATCTCAGGGAAGAGTTGACTGACTTCCAGAGAGGTGAAAATGGAGTCAGAATGACTTAAAGCTTCTCGTGAGAAACTCTGGAAGGGAGATGATAAAGAAATGAAGCCTTTACATTCTGAAAGAAAAGTGTCCGCAACCTAAAATTTTAGGTCACACCAAAAATGTAGAGACATCCTTAGAGAAACAAGGAGAAAGGTGTCTCCCACCAACTCTACCTCAGGAAGCTGACAGAGGAAGCTCCCCACTGACAGCAGGAGTGAGGCAGGAAACAGGAAGAGGCGGAATCCAGGAAGCAGGAAATCCAGCTCCAGAGAGATGAGGAGGAATCCTCAAGCTGATGGGGGGCTGGGCCCTGGAGATGGGGGTGGGGCGTGGCGGGGGAAGGGGAGATGCCAGAGTGCTGGCAGCAGAGAGCAACACATCCAGTTTAGAAATGCCAGGAATTTCCAGGAGAGCTTCTCTCATTATGATGAAATGGATAAAAAGTTAGATGTGAATCAAAGTACTAAGAAAGCTTCAGACAACTGGCAAAGAAGTTGAAAAAAATTAGTGACGGGCGCAGAAACCTAAGCAAATGAAGAAATCCTAACAGTTGTAACATTGAATGCCAATGTCATCAAAACTATGGCACAGCTATTTAGGGAGGGCAGGAGGAATGAAATAGTTGGGTAGGGCAGTGGAGGACAGAGGTTGAATGAGTATTGCATATCCCAGGGCAGGGAAGCAGTGGAGAATGTCTGACACTGAAAAATACACATAGCGATACACATTTGTCACGGGGCCATCGGGAGCTAAACACAGAAGGATCAGCTGAAGGAAGTGAAGTGGCCATTTCTAGAGAAGAAGATGGGGAGGGGAGAAGGGCTGGAAATGACCACTTGTCTTAACTAACTTCCTAAACCAGCTTCATTCTCTTAACTAGGAGCCCGGTAACTGACAAAAATTGGAAATTAAAAACAATGCCATCAGCGTGCATGCAAAATGGTGAAATCTGAGTAAAGTCTGTATCCGAGCTACTAATGTTGTGCCAATATCCGTTCCCTGACTTTGATGATGTACTTTGGTTGCCCGCGTGTGTGTGCTGAGTCGCTTCAGTCGTGTCCAACTTTCTGTGACTCCATGGACTGTAGCCCACCAGGCTCCTCTGTCCATGGGATTCTCCAGGCAAGAATACTGGAGTGGGTTGCCAGGCCCTCTTCCAGGGGATCTTCCCGACCCAGAGATCGAACCTGCATCTCTTGAGTCTCCTGCATTGGCAGGTGCGTTCTTTACCACTAGCGTCACTAGTTACTTTAGATGTTATCATGAGGGGGAACCAGGTGAAGAATATGTGGGAACCCTGAGATATCTCTGCAACTTCTGTGCATCAAACGATTTTGAATTAAATATTTACATAAACAGCAACCAACCTCAGTTTCAATAGGAGACTATGCTGTCTCCATAGTCAGTATTTGCAGAGGAAGGAATGAGGATTCATTACGTGGCCAGGCAGCGTCTGCAAAGAGCGGCTGTCCATTCAGTTGGCTCTCTCCCCAGGCTGTGGCTCTGTGGCCGCAGGCAGTGAGAGAGCTGGTGTACTCCAGGGTCAAGGAGCTGAGTGGTGTCTGCCTGCCAAATTCTCTTGTCCAATCCTCGTGGGACAGATAAACAAATAGGGTAAGGGAGGCAGGAAGAATTGAATTTGGAGTTAGACAGATCTGAGTTTACATATGAGGACAGCCGGACTCTGTGTATCTATCTATAGCCTAAAATCCTTGGCAAAGAGCCTTGTACTTCCTGATCATTGTTTTCTTCACCTGACTACGAAAGTCCAGTGTGAAGGCTGGAAATCAATGTCCACCAGTCCCCAGGCACAGGGCCCCGGCACTTCGCCTTTTTACATTTGATGAACTGTGGCCCAGAGATGTTAAGCAGTTAGCCCAAGATCACACAGCAGAGAAGGGGCCCAGCCAGGAAGGGCACCCTTTTGGTGTGGGTTTAAAGTATGGCTCCACCAGAAAGCAAACTCTTTGCAGTCTATGCCACGGTACTGTGGTGTGCGATCGAGTGTCCCCAGATCCTCATAGAGCACCTCCTACGTTCCAGGCAGCATTCTAAGAGCTGAAGGTGCTGCTGTGAATGAAATCAGTCCATGCCCTCAGGAAGAGGGGAGGTGTCAGACATGAGATAAGCCAGCTAGCTGACAGGCATGCAGAGCCCTTTGTGAGCCTGTGCTGTCAGAGGGAGGTGCCATCACTTTCCAGTCAGGAACCCGAGCAAGTTTCTCTACAGGGGAGAAGATCCTGGGGTTGGGGGACAGTGGGGTTTGGATTCCAGCATCCTGCCCCCTGGAATGACTGAGCAGCAAGGCCACAGCCTTGGGGATTAGCTCAAGAATGAATAAGCTGGAGGCTATTGCTATAGCTTGGATGTTTGTGTCCCCCTAAACTTTGCAACACTGAAAACCTAAGGAGATGGTACTAGGAGGTGGGGCCTTTGGGAGATCCTTAGGTCATGAGGTTGGTGCCCCCATGAATGGAATTAGTGCCCTCGCTAAACGGGCCCCAGAGGGATCCCCTGCTCTTCCCCCCTGTGATGATACAGCAAGAAGTCAGCAGTCTACAATCCAGAAGGGGATTCTCAACAGAACCTGACCGCACCCACACGCCTGTCTTGGACTCCAGCCTCCAGAACTGTGAGGAATGAATTTCCATCGTTTGCGAGCCCCTCAGACTGTGATAGTTTGTTCCAGCAGCCTGAATGAACTAAGACAGCTACAGTGGTCATGAGACTAATGCCCCCTTCTCTCCAGACCCCCAGGCGGATTACAGGGCACAGTTCCTGATGTGCCGTAGATGACTACCCCTCTCTCCACTCCCTGATTTGTGGCCTAGTGGGGGTCACTGGACTAAGAGTCTAGCCCCCATTCTGCTGCTCACTTGCTGTGTGACCTCAGATGAGTTCCTGGCCCTCTCTGTGCCTTAAGTTCCTCACCTGGACAGTTTGGAGGTTGGACTTCATGAGGTCTAAGTTGCCACTGTCAAAATTTTGGGAAAACATCCATTTATTCAGCAATCAGGGGAGGCTTTTCAATGTCTCTGTGCTGAGATATGGCTGAGCCACAGATATGGATCCTCACTTCTCGGAACCTATGGAGGGAGACGGATTAAGCTGACAATGACCGAATGACCAGTTGGAAGTGGCTGTGAAGGAAGAGGGGAGGATGCACAGCAAGGTGACTTTTCTCATTGGTGGAGTTTATGAGGCTGGGGATGGTAGGTTATAGCAGATGGATAGTGAATAGACCCAAGGAGGAAGGCCTGGGAGACAGGGTCCATAAGTACCTCTATGGGTCTGCAGACAGCACAGTGCTTGCAACCCAGGTCTCCAAACCAGAAGCAGGGGCCGAAAGTGTCGCCCTCTCCCAATGTCTTCCTGCTCAGTGAAATTCAAGGTGTGTGTCGGTGGGGAGTGAGGGACAGTGGCATCTCTTTAGTGTTTAGCCTGCGGACACTAAGAAAATAGCCGAGTGATTTTGTGCCACTCACTCAACTGCTCTGAGCTCTGCTAAGTTTGTAAAGCAAGGCTGACAGCATCTCCTTCACAAGCTGGTTGGAACAATTCAAGGAGATAATACATCAGAATCATCCGCACACGCGTGTGCAGTAAGTAGCAGCTGCTCTCAGTCGGCCCGACTTCACTTCCTACCTTCTTCCAATGTATTCTTCACAATGCACGAAGGATGAACTCTGAAAAACGCAGACCTATCCTACCTCTCCCACATTTAAAAGCTTGCCACAGGTCACTAGGATAAAGTCCACCTTCTTCACTATGGCCTACACAGTCACACTGGCTGCCGGGCTGTGTCTTGACTATGTCAAGCCCATGCCACAACCTCAGGGCCTTTGCACTTGCTTCCCCCCTACCTCACCACCACCACCCCCACCTACAGTCTTTATCTCATAAATTATTCCCTGTCAAGTCCTGAGGGGTGTTCTAACAAAAGGGAACAGGATACTCCAAGGCTCTGAGGAGAGACAGAGGTGGGTGAGACCCAGGAATCCAGACGGTTTGCAAGGAAGAGAGGGGGTCCGCAAAGTGCTGGGAGGAGCAGAGTGGAGGAGCCGGTGCTAATGGGAGAAGCAGACGCAGACGGGGCTGCTTTGTTGTTGCTGTTGGTATTGACGTCAGCTCGGGTTCAGGGCCGGACCCAGAGCAAAGGCTCAGTTCGTGCCGGACAAGTGGTGCTGAGGGAGAGGTCCAGGCATACGCTGGGTAGTATTTCCATGGAAACCCATCACGCTCCTGGCTGATGACTCCAGAGTCTCCCCAAGGTCTCATATCCCCTGGCCCTGAGCCGATAACACTTCCTGAGCTCATGGGGAGGGGGGTCACTTCCCCTTCCTCTGCGTCTCTCTGAGCCCCAGCTGTTAAGGAGTCGCAGACTGGGGGCGGGAAGGCTCTTCCTCGGGAAGGCGAGCTACACGCACAGACAGCACATGCAGCCCAGGCAGCCCCAGGCCAGGCCCCACCGCCACCTAAGCCCGTCAGAGGCCTGGCCCGGATGCAGCTGGGGCCCTCCTGGGCCTCCAGCAGGAAATGCGCACGCCGGCAAGGCCTGGGGAGTGGCCACCCACTGCCCAGACAAGGGAGCTGGACGCAGACCCCTTCCTCGCAAGACTAGACTCGGCCGCCAGGGCGGACTATCAGCACAAGTGCTCATGTGACCGCGGGGATGGAGGCCACTGGGCCCACTGGACAGCCGAGGAAACAGGCCGCCGAGGCAGGACCAGCCTGCCCTGGGAGGGACGTGCTTCCCGCAGCAGACTGCACCCTCCAACTAGGCATATGCGTCTAGGCACGTGCTCACACACAATTGCATGTGGTGAAGACAGATCCAGATATAACAGGCTCTGTTATAGTAAGACAGGAAACACAAAGACACGGCGACACGCAGCAGACACGGGAGGCACACACGGACGCACACTGTTCAGGGGGACACTCTGCTACGAGAACGTGACACACAATCACGCAATTCTACACAAGGCAGACACACAGGCACTTCCACACAGACACTCCTCAGCACACACGCAACGCCGCAGACACATCCACTGATGCCCCTGACCTCACTTCCCAGATAATTGTGCCAGAAAATAGAAACACCAGCTCCCCACCGAGCCGTCCCTCGGCAGTGGCAGGAGTGGACTAATTAAGCCTTCACAGGAGGCTGGCATTTTCCTGGCAGTCCTGTGGCTCCTCACTGCCAGAGCAGCCACCAGCCCAAGTGGCCTTTGTGAGGGGCCCCAGGGGGCATTCGGCCCAGCCTCTGTCCCCCTTCTCCCTCTCTGGTCACTGGAATAGCCCCCAACCTTCCTGTCCCCAAGGATACTTCCGGGACTGATGGCCTACCGATGAGGTTGCTGGGACAGAATTGGCCCAGGGAGGTTGAGACCTGGGTCAACAGATTCCCAAGAACTTGAGGATACTTAAGGGACTTAAATCAGCTGTAGACATGACAGCTGGATGCCCTCAGCTGCTCTCTGCCTAGTTCAAATGCTAACCCCTGTCCCTCTGGCCAGAGGGAAACTCAGTTTCCCTTGTCACCCTGGACTCAGATCCTCAGCTGTGGCCTCTCACACACGGTTGTCTCTGCCACCCTGGCCTTCCTGCTCTTTTTCTAACACACCTGAGGGGCACACTTGCCTCAGGACCTTTGCAACTGCTCTGTTCACTGTATGAAACCCCACCCCCACCCCCCAGTCTTCTGTCTCCTTCTCACCCTTCAGATCTCAGCTCAAATGCACCCTCCTCCAAGAGGGCTGCCTTGCCCTAGTTAAAACATCTCCTCTAAGTGGGCCCTTCAATTATTTCCCAATTCAGTGATTCTCCATCCTGGCTCTTTGTTAGAATCTCCGGGGGGGGGGGGGGAGGTTTAAAAAATCAGTTGACGCCAGGTCCTGTGTAGGCTTAACTAAGTAAGAATCTCTGGGCTCTGGGTCTTGAGTGCTGGCATTAAAAAAAAATCCCCATGTAGTTCTAATGTGCAGTCAGGATTGCGAATTCTTGGCCCAGAGACTTTTCAGTTAGTAAGAGGAAAGATGGAACTTTGCAGCCTCCTTGCCTCCTCCTTATCTTTGCTGCTGTTTACTGAGTACTTGCTCTGTGGCGGGCCTGTGTTGCTCTGTGTACATTAGGATCTCAGCACACACTTGGGTAGCACTTACTGTGCATCCAGTACAGCTCAAAGGGCACTGCATGGGACAGTTCATGTCATCCCCCATCAGCCCTACAATGTGGGAACTAGTACCATTTTACAGATGAGAAAACTGAGGCCCAAAGAGAGAAAGTCTTTTACCCAAAGTCCTGCAGCTGGAAAATGGCAGAACTGAGGATGTAACCTGAGCACATGGCTCTCAACCCTGAAGACACAACATTGTAAAGATGTAGAAACTCTGGCTCAGAGAGTCAAGAGACTTGAGGATTCAAACCATGTCAGGCTGACTCTCTATAGTAGAGAGTGCAGACACCTTCATGATCCCTCATGTCTTTATCTTCCCTCCTTCCAGAAACCAGCCTTAGTGGCAGCAGGGCAGAGGGGAAATTAGAACCAGCATGGGTCAGCCCACTTGAGTTCCATGAATCAATAACAGTAGTAACTGACATATATATGGTAGCCACTGTTCAAGATACATTGACTTATGTCACCATCAAAGGGACCCTCATTTTACAGAGGAAGGAGCAGATGCACAGAGGTTAAATAACTTGCCCAAGGTCACACAACGGGTTGGTGCTAAGCTGAGACTTGAACTCAGGCAGGCTGGTTCCAGGGTCTCTGTTCTCAACTTCTACACCATACTGCCTCTCAGCTCCTGTGGTTACTTAAGCTGCTCGCTTGAAATTCACTTTTCTCCTCTATGAAAGATGCGTGTTAGCGCCTACCTCTTTTGGAAAAGTAGATGAAACAAGAGCCCAAACGTATGGACAGGCCTGCGCACAAGGCCCTTGCGAGGCCTTTAATAGGAGAGGTCACCGCACAAAGCCAACAGAACCACAAAGGCAACCTTCATCAACTCGCCTTGACTTTCACACACAGTAGGGGCTGAGCTAACGTGGGATGTGGATGCAGCTGGTGACATTTGGAGGTCTCCAGCCTGCTGATCCCCCAGAGGGGTGCACGGGCCCAGTAGGCCCCTGGGGCCCTGAGCTCCTCGTGGACACCTGCAAATGCCTAGAAGCTGCCTGTGTGCATCACCACTGACCCTCCAATAATGTGTAATTGCTATTGCAGGCGAGTAGCTGTGTTCTCTGGGGTGAGATTTACAAGCAGAGCAGGAAACAGCCCAGCAACAGGAGTGATGGAGACGGGAAGAGAGAAAAAGCTGCAGGACCAGGGGGAGAGGAGCCTTCCAAGCAGGAAAGCTGGGTCCTGGGTGAATTTGCAACCTGGGTTTTCGAATCCAGACTTTGTTTTATACAGTCTGCCCTGCTGTTCCCACCAAGCATGTCCTGGAAATACAGCATTTGTGCTTCTAAGCTCCATCTCCCATAAAGGTATGGAAACATATCCATCCAGTGCGAAGTACTGAGATTAAAGCTTTTTGAGTTGTCTGTGCATGGTATCACCGAAGTCCGCAAGCATCATCAGAGATGATGTGTCCCATGGGGTGTGAAGGCAAGCCTTTCAATTTCAAGGCTTCAGCTGCCCATCCCGGGAATGGATCCTCACATACCTTCCTAGATGTCTTCAAATGCACACACAGGCTGCTAAGTGCGTCCCGTCAGATCCATCGTGCCCTCCGAAGATGCCTCTGGAGTTAGGAAAAAGGAGCGCTATGCCTCAAATGCACTCTATTTTCTCCTGCCTTCTTACCTCTGCACCTGCTGTTCCCTCTGCTGGGGATGCTCCTTGTCCAGCCAGCCTGGCAAATCTCTCCTGGCTCTTCAGGTTCCACTCCAGTATTACTTCTTTTGTGAAACCTTCCCCAATTCCTCTTCCACCTGAACCCCCTGCAAAGGCGCCTCTCCCCCAGGTCTGAGTTAACCCATAAGAAGTTTGCTAGAGCTCTTCCAGTTCTCTTCTTTCCTGTTTGCCTTCCCAGATCAACTTCAGGTCTGTCATTAAGCCACTAGTGCAGTAGAACAGTGGTTCTTTAAGTGTGATCTCTGAACTAGCAGCATCAGCATCCCCCGGGACCACGTTGGAAATGCCGATTCCTGGTCCCACTATAGACCTACTGAATCAGCAGCTCTAGGGGCGGGCCCCTTTGTCAACAAGCCTCCTAGGTGACTGATGCATGCTCAAGTTTGAGAACCAGTGTAGTAGGAAGATGAGGCAAGTTTAGGAACCCCTAATTCAGAACAGAGGACATACGTATACCTGTGGCTGATTCCTGTTAATATATGGCAGAAACAACACAATGCTGTCAAGCAATTATCCTCCAATAAAAAAACAATAATTCAGAACAAATAATACAAAAACAGTCACAGCAAATACCATCCGAGGGAACATGTGCCAGGTGTATGCCAGGCACTTTACCTGTGTTACTTCTCCTCAGCAACAAGTGAGGAAGATAATAATACACCCATTTTACGGATAAGGAAAATGAGGAAGCAGGAGTCCCGGTGTGGCCTCTGGCTCACCACTGACACTCAGTGATCACTTTCCCATCTGGCCTCTCGGGGCTCTTCTGGGCCTGGCATTCACTGATTTGCCACCTGACACTGCATTTTGGCTCAGGCCCTGCTGACCTCTACCCTCCAGGCCTCTCTCCATGGGCCATGGGCTCAGGTTCCTCGAATTTTGTTTTCCATTTAGAGATCAAAGGACTAGAAATGGTGGATGACAGGCTCACGGGCAAAACAAAACCAAAAAAGCCCATCAGAGGGGAGGGACTTTTATTAACTTAACAGCTGGCGCCAGAGCTCCTCATAGGAAGATACATAACATTGTTTGGAAAAAAATATTTTGACAAGTGTTGGGGAGAGAGGTAAGAACTTTGGGCCTGGTGCCCATGACTCAGAGTGAGGGAGGAGGGGCTGCCCTGCGAGAAGGAGACTTCTCAAGCTCCCAGGGCATTCAGGAGAGCGGGGGCGAGGAACAATGCAAACAATTGCTAGTATTTATCCATACCCGGATCTGCACTAAGGAATGTGTACACTCTGCGCTTTGTGCATTGCAGGAACCAAGGTGCTCAATTACAGAAAAAGAGCAGAAAGGAAAGAAAGAGGAAGAAAGAGGAAAAGAAAAGCACAGAGCAGAAAAAACCAGAAAAGATAAAGGAACCACCTCCGGTAGCTGAAGCCATGGAGGAAACCTATTAGAAGGTGTATTAGAGATGGTCGGATGGCATCACCGACTCAACGGACATGAGTTTGAGTCAACTCCAGGAGTTGGTGATGAACGGGGAGGCCTAGCGTGTTGCAGTCCATAGGGTCGCAAAGAGATGGACACAACTGATCGATTGATCTGAACTGAACTGAACTAGCTGCCTATAAGGCAGGGAGCTCCAGAGAGAGGAGGCCAGAAATAACATGGCTTAAATGAGAGAAATTTCTTTCTTTTTCAGGAAGTAGCTGAAATGTAATGGTGGTTCTGCTCCATGAATTTTTCAGGCCCTCAGCATATGCTCCAGGAAGATTCATGCTCCGCTAGCAGGAAGGGGAATAAGGAGGGGAGGGGATGGTCTCTCCCCGCAAGGCCCCCCTGGAAAGTGAACCCTTACTGCTGCTCACTCCACTCCCATCAGCTGGAGCCTGTTCAACAGCCAACCTGTGGCGAGGGAGGCTGGGGAGTCTAGTTGTGTGCCTAGTAGCCATTAGCCCAGTTAAATATTCTGTTAGCTACATGAGTAGGGGAGATGCTGCTGAGGGGTAGGGCAGAAGTCTCTGCCACAGATAGAGCTTGGGGAGCTTACAAAATTGGGGTGAATCAGGCTCAGAAAACTGGTAGGAACCAAGGGAGGCCATGGGGTAGGACCCACAACCACGGTCACATTAATAGACAGGCCAGCTAAGGCATGTAGCCAATGCTACCACTGGGAAGGACATACCATCTGTTCCTGCATCTTGGCATCAGGATCCAGAGGGGAGGTGTTCAGACTGCAGAGGCATGGTCACAGCTCTGAGCGTCAACTGCCACGGGCTTTGGTGCAAGGGGAGGGGCTCCAGGTCCACCCACACCTCAGGGACTGAGAATTCTTCTCCAGATAAGTTGAGAGTTGGACTCCTGGAGGCACGGGCCCCACCAAAGAGCAAAAAAACAAAAAAAGAAGTCCACAATGCTTTTAATGTCATTTCTTCCTCATAACCAGGATAAGTCCCAGTTTTCAAGTGAAAGGGGTTAAATTTAGTAGTTGCTTCTAGAGCACCTCCTGAGTTAGGCATTCTCTAAGCAGTTTACAATTATTAACTCATTAATTTGCCTGCTTCCCTGGTGGCTCAGACAATAAAAAATCTGCCTGCAATGTGGGAGACCTGGGTTTGATCCCTGGGTTGGAAAGCTCGCCTGGAGAAGGGAATGGCAACCTACTCCAGTATTGCCTGGAGAATTCCATGGACAGAGGAGCCTGGTGGGCTGCAGTTCATGACTACAAAGAGTCGGACATGACTGAGGGACTAACACACATTAATTTGCCTGAGCCTCAGAACAACCTTTTAAGACAGATCCTATTAGCATCCCCATTTTATAGAGGGGATTCCCTGGTGGCTCAGACGGTAAAGAATCTGCCTGCAATGCAGGAAACCCAAGTTTGATCCCTGGATCGGGAAGATCCCCTGGAGAAGGAAATGGCCACTCATTCCACTATTCTTGCCTGGAAAACCCCATGGACGGAGGAGCCTGGGGGGCTACAGTTCATAGGGTCACAAAGAGTCAGACATGACTGAGCAACTTCACTTTCACAGAAAGATTTTTCTAGAGGCACAGAGAGGTAGGAAAGGTGCCCAGGGTGGCACAGCTAGTAAACAGCAGCAAGGCTGGGCTTTGAACCCGGACAGTCTGGCTCCAAACCCCTAGCTGGTAATCACTATACGACACAGCCGGCAAGAGAAGCAGCAGCTGAAATTATGAGAATGTGCATTTTGTGATAAGGCCACCCTCCCCCCCAGGTTTTCCAGTAGAAGATACTGCATTCATGAATATTTTATGTAAATGTTTGGTGCTTCTCTTCTGGAAATGAAGCCAATTTCACATCAGGATCAGTGAGGCACAGTTCAGAGGCAGCATGTCCGGGGAGCACGGGCCCAGAGGGAAGACCATCAGGGACAGGTGAGCCCCTCCCCTTTCTGCTGTCTTTGTTCTTGCTGGGAATTAGCAAAAGTAGAGAAGTCTTTGAACTTCACTAGGTCTTAGGACAAAGGCCATAAAGACAATCTCACGGAGACCTCAGAGGCAGGCTGGCCGATAGCTGTCGTCTGAGTCACTCGAACTCTAAAGCCAGCATGCAACAGGCTCGACTTCCTGCCCCGTCCTGCCAACAGCCGACCTGGGTCTTCAGTCCCTGTGTGCTGCCTGGGAACTGATTTCTTAAATCTGAATTTTACCTGACCCGGACCCCATGTTCCCACAGGGATGCTCCAAGCAAGCTGTGACCACAAGGAAGAAGGTCGAGAAAGAAAAAAAAGGGGTCTGCCACACTCATCAATATGTCCCAGAATCCACCCAGCGTGTCCCAGGACTTACCCCTTGCTGCGGGGCCCTGGATCTCGCAGGGACCTGACTGACCTCAGGAGGAAGCAGAAAGGCCCTGAGGGAGCCCAGCTTCAGAGACATTGCTGTAACCTGCTGCAGAGAAGCTCGAACCCCTAGCTGTGTAGGTTTAAGAGCCGGGAAGTTGGGAGCTGTGGGTCGTCAGAGGCCTACCGTCCACACACACACACGCCTACACATCTGCACGTATGCACACACACACCTGCCCCCGGCATCAAGGAGACCCAAGGTGTCACTTGACTGAGTCGCACCATACCCACTGATTATGTCCCCAGGGCCAAGGCGGTCCTACTCTTCTGCAAGCAGTAAGAGAGTCATCCCCTTAACACTCACACGCTGGGACTTCCCTGGTGGTCCAGTGGTTAGGAATCTGCCTGCCAATGCAGGGGACACTGGTTCCATCTCTGGTCCGGGAAGATCCCACATGCCATGGAGCAGCTAAGCCCTGTGCCACAGCTTGTGCTCTAGAGCCCAAGCGCTGCAACTACTGAAGCCCGTATGCCTAGATCCCGTGCTCCCCAACAAGAGAAGCCACTGCAGCTGAAGGGTAGCTCCACCGCAGTGAGAGGCCTGCACATCACAGCTAAAGAGTGGCCCCCATTCGCTGCAACTAGAGAAAACCTATGTGCAGCAACAAAGACCCACCACAGCCAAGAAATGAATAAATCTTAAAAAAAAAACAAACCACAAGCCAAAGGAGTTCATTTCTTAGTAAGGTGTGTTCATTATTGTTACTCAGCCATCACTTTTTAGTATCTCCAATACCATCCACTACAGATCTTCCTCAGCTTACAACTGGATTATATCCCAATAAACCCAATGTAAATTGAGAATGTCATAAAGCAAAGATACAGTTTTACAGATAACCTACCAAAGATCGTGGCTTAACCCAGTCTACCTTAGGCATGCTCAGAACACTTACATCAGCCCACAGTTGGACAAAATCATCTAACATACAAAGCCTGTTTTATCATGAAGTGTTGCCTCTCTCGTGTAACTGATTGAATGCTGTATTGAAAGTGAAAACTAGAATGGTTGTCTGGGTAGAGAACGGCTGTAAGCGTATCGATTATTCACCCTCCTGACCATGTGGCTGATTGGGAGCCGTGGCTGCGGCTGCCCAGCATCACGAGATTATGTGCCACATATTAACAGCCTGGGAAAAGATCAAAATTAAAAATTTAAGGTATGGTTTCTACTGGATGCTATTGCTTTCATACCGTCATAAAGTGGAAAAACCATAAGTAGAACCACACTCCGTGAGATATAGGGACTGCCTATATATTAGACACTTAACATTTGCTACCTTTGGCCTTCTCAAGTGGTGGGTAGGGACCCCACACCCGTCCTGCAGATGGAGAAACAGAAGCTTGGAAAGATGGACCGATTGTTACACAATTCATACAATGCAGGACCAGTAAGCCCGTGGTTCCTGCTGGACCCTGGGCACCTCCAGAGCACAAATAGGCAATGGCTCACCCCTGCGGGAGCAAAAAAGCAATCCCTGAGATAGCCTGGAAGACAAGGTCCTCATGGGGAGGGTTGCTGGGTCAACCAGCAAAGCTGTCTTTGTACTGTGGTCCTGGGAGACACACTGTGGGTTCTCCCTGGGTCCCAGCACCCCAGAAAAGTCTCAGCTAAATTCTGACAGCCTGCCGCCCCCAAGAACAGCACACTCACAGCCCAGGGGCAGGGCTGTACCTGGGAAGCCATTTTTGCGTCACGTCTTCCTTGATGTTTGCAGCCGATGAGCCGATGGGACAAGGAGTAGGAAACTAATCCCAGGGTGCCAGCCCACTGCAGGGCCAGGGAACCCTTTTTCCATAAAAATATGAACTCAGAGACAAGAAGTCTCCAGTTAACTGGGATTCTGGGTCTATAACAGACTGTGGAATTGGGGCCAGTCTGGACACCACAAACTTGCCAGCTGTCTTTTGCGTTCTCTCCTCCACAGACCAGCAGACTCTTGCTGGCATATCTGAGACCAAAATGACAGGGAAGAAAAGAAGCCACAAGGATGCAGGGTATGTAGACAGAAGAAGGAGAATTGTAGAAGCAAGATCACATAGGTAAAGAAGAGAGAGGAAACAAAGCAATCGAGAAAAAGCTACTTTCTTGGTTCCCCCCAGCTCCGGGTTCTGCCAGGTCCAAATCCATTTCATTTCCACGATATCTGTACTCTTCCTAGCTTCCTTGAGCTATTTTGAGTCGTTTCTATTCCTTGCAACTAAAGAATCTCTGACTCGCAGAAAAATTGAAACCAAGAATGGATTTGCAATAATGTCTCAGAAGAAACATGAAGCTGTCTGTAAGATTAAAGCAAAGTGAGAGACAAGGAAGAGCCTGTGGTAAATGGTTTAATGGCCATACCTTCCTCCCATCCCAGTACACTGGCCCCTTTGCAACATGAGGCACTGAATGTCCCAGCCAGAGGTAAAGCCTGTTTCTCCATCCCTTTGAATACAGCCTGGCCTGTGACAGTAGAATCTGGCCAAAGTGAGGTTGTGTGAGTTTTGGAGTCTAGGTCTCAAAAGGTCTTTCAGCTTCTGCCTTTGCCTTCTTGGACCATCAGCCCAGCATTCAAGCAGCCCACCGTGGACCATGTGGGCTCAGATCGAGACCTCACTGAGAGGAGGCCTGGGGGAACTTGTGGAAGCTGAAAGGAAGGATATTGGAGCATGCTGATCACCTCTTCTGACCTTATGTAAAAGGGAGAGAGACAAGCTCCAGTTCTAGGTTTTCCAGCTGGAACCAGACATTTTCTTAAACGGCACAATCTTATGGCTTTTTGCTTATATCCAGCCCTCTGAGACGGCTGAGACCAAATCCAGAAAATAATCGTGCACCTTGCCAAATTGCAGCAGCTAAATTTTCTGCCATTCTGGGTTTCTCTTATCAAAATTAATTAATTTAATGGAAAAGCCTAGAAGGGCAAATTGGGCATTCTAGGCAGGGAAAAGTCTTTGAGCAAAAGCTCAGAGAGATAGTGCCAATGAGATTTACTCTCAGATACAAGTAAACAAGTACCAGATCAATGAGGTGCTTAGGTCAATGGTTCCTAAACTTCGCTGTGCATCAGAATCACCCAGAGGGCTTGTAAAAATTCAGTTTGCTCAGAGTTTCTGCTTTAGCAGGTCTGAATCACGGAAGGAGGGCAAAATTTTGGTTTCCTAATAAGTTCTTATGTAATGCCCATGCTGCCGTTCAAACAAGTACCACACCTTGAGAACTACTGGCCTAAAGTTTAGCTCCTAAACAAATAGAGGCTTGTTCTTCTCACCTTTCAGTAGGTGATTGGGGTGGTAGTTCAGGTCTCAGCAATGCCATCAGGAACCCAGAATTATCATCCTTCTTCTTGAACATTCTTAGCTTACTGGTTTTCATTCTTATGCTTGAAGTCTCATGGTCACAAGATGGCTGCAGCAACTCCAGAAGTCATGTCTCTATTTAAGGCAGAAAGAGAGTAGACGTTAACCTATGTATTAATGTAGCTTTAATTCTTTACCAGGATTTCAAAGCTTTTTGAAATTTTTACGAGGATTCCTTGAAAGATCAATCCACCTCCCACTAACGCTGGCCCTAACTCCCCCTGCCAGATTGTCAGATACGTATATGAGCCATCTCTAGCTGTAAAAGAGACTGGGAAATTGAATCTCAATGCTATAGTAGAGGCAGGCAGGAAGAAGGGGGTAGGGAATGAAGCGACAAATATGAAGGTCTCTGGATGTGACCCAAAGTCTGGAGGCCAATCCTTGCTGGATCTAATAGGCACCCAATAAATGTTTATTTATGAATGAATGTCAGGAGTGGATGTAGAAAGAACATTGAAATTAGACTTCTTCAGCTTACCAGCTGGGTGATCTTGAGTAAGTCACTTTAACTTTCTGAATCTCAGTCTCCCTTTCAATGAAAAAAATCAAATTAGTCCCACTGAGTTGTTGTGAGCATTCAGTGAGATGTGAGATGTGAAAGTGTCCAGCCTGAGGCCTTCGGGCCTGGTGGGTGGGTTGGAATCAGAAGTGTAAACCTGTACCAATAGCCTCAACAGAAGCATGTGTGCCCTGGGCTCGGTGTGAAACCCTTTATGTCCTTCTGTCCTTTCCTCCGTACATTCCTATTCTTCAGATGGGAAAACTGAGGCTCAGATGAAGATTTTAAAGTCAAAGCTGGTAAACAGAGAGGAAGGATTCAACCCAAGTCTGTTGGGCTCCAAGCAAGCACCCCTAGACATTATCCAGATGGCTTTAACGGAGAAATAAACTACACAGAGCCTCCAACGCCATGAGCTCAGCCAACAGTCTTCCCCATCCTGCGTCCTGTTCTCACCAGGAGCAGTAACTCAGGGGAAACCATACTCACCTTTGCTGTCCCTACCCTTCAGCTGGAAGTGGCCTGCAGGAGCCAGGCAGAGCAGGTCTCCCACCCAGACTGCCTCCCCTAGCAGAAATGGAGTCCTGCCAGGACAGTGGAGTGGCTCCAATTAAACACCAGCTCCTGCCCAGGCAGGGCCCAGTGGGGAGCAGGCAGTTAGAGGGTAATTAGATGTGACTATGGAACAGCTCCCTTAATAAGGAGGGTGCTCTGGGCAAGAGACACTTGGGTGCATCATCACTCCAGGCACCAGCCACCCATCAGCATCTTGCACTGGGCACAAAGCGGAAGGAAGAAGCCACTAACATTCTTTGTGGCCCAGGCCCTGTGCTGGCCACGGGTCTCCTTCATCCTCATAACACTTGGCCTGTAGATGAGAACACAGTCTCAGGGAGAGAGAACAACCTCCCCAGGCTACACAGCTAGGGATGGCAGAGAGAGAGGTTGAAAGATCTGAAGTCCCAAGTCTGTGCTCTTTCTCCTCTAGTATACCATTGTTCCTATGTTCTTCATCTGCTCATGTCTTCTGACATTAGAGCATCTAATAGGTACTAAAAGTTGACACCAAGGATGATATTATAGTTATATCAACTGATATGGACCCTGATGTTGGGAAGAATAGAAGGCAGGAGGAGAAAGGGATGACAGAGAATGAGATGGTTGGATGGCATCACTGACTCAATGGACATGGGTTTGAGTAAGCTCCAGGAAATAGTGAAGGACAGGGAAGCCTGGCGTGCCACAGTCCATAGGGTTGCAAAGAGTAGGACATGACTGAGCAGCTGAGCAAAAAATAAAACAAAACCTCGGCAGAGCTGTGACCAGCTGGAATAGGCCCAGGCCTGCTGGAGGCTGGGAGGGGCCCCAGGGGCCCCAGGCTGCACCAAGCATTAACCCCTTGGCTGCCGGATCATGGGAAGGTACAGAGGGTCCCACAAGAGAGGCTGTAGTGGCTGGGACAGCAGAGCGGGTGAGGGAACTCGAGGGCTCAGAGCAGCAGCTTTTAACTGATAGGTATGGAGGAATTTCCACTTTAGTAACCAGCATAGCTGTAATAAACAAGGCATCGTGGCAGAACCTTAGCCACCACTGGGCCTGGCCTTGGAGGTGGCGTGCACTTTCTAAGACACAGAAAGCCCTTGCCTTCCCGCTGAGCACACCATTCCTGCACCCCACCACTGGCACCCAAAGCCCAAGACGGGTGACTCACACTTTCTCCCAAGAGTAGGGAACAGACTCCCCAGGCAGGAGCAGCCGGATCAGGGAAGCCCCCATCTGGCTGCGGTAATCTGTCCTTCTGGAAGAGGGTAGAGTGTGCCAAACTCTACAGCAGTTGTGCCCAAAGCTAGTTTGGCAAATCTCAAAGGTCGTCTTCAGGAAAGAGGGTTCCTCGGGTAACTGTTTGGGAAACATGTAGGCTGCAGCCCCCTTTGGAGAGTCCCAGCCTACGCTGACATGTTAAAGGTCCTCAGACATCCTGGGTAGGAAAGGGACCGGAAGATCTTTTGACTTTATTTAACCCAATATTTTCTAGACGTTTTAAACCCCAGAGCTGTTCTTGGTTTAACTCCACTGGGCCTTCGAAGGCGTAAGTTTTCCTTGGAAGGCAATCTTGGAAATACTGTTATGAACAAAATCCTTTCTCTGATCCGAGCAGCCCAGACATCACCACACAGTTACAGCTGATACCGGGGGACAAAGATTGAATCAGGAGAAAAGGGAACAAGGTTTTGAGGTGTGGGGGCTGGTTGGTACTCCCAGGGCCTCTGGAAACCCTTTATTCCCCTTGGATGGTCTCCTTCCATTAAATAATCAAAGCCCATCCACAGGTGGGGGGCTCAAGCAGGAAGTAGTCTTTCCTTCAAGGTGGAAGAAAGGTTTAACGCTGCAGCTCAGCCTCAGAGCACCAGAAAACAGCCCCTGGGTGCCAAGGACTCTGGACTGGGACAGATGGAGTTCAAGTGCCAGCTCCACCTCTGAGCAGCTGTGTGACCGTGGGCACACTGGCATCACTTAACCTCTCTGAACTCCAGCTTTCCATCTGAACAATTAGGTGATAATATTTAGATCATAGGGTTGTGATGAGAATAAAGACTTAACAGTTATAATAGCCACCCTTGTATAGCACTGCCTGTGTGTCTGTGTGGCTCTAAGCAGTATATATATGTGCGTATTAACATATTAATGTTGCTTCCGTAACAGTTCTATGGGGGAGATGCTCTTGCCCCCACTTTCCAAATGAGGATGCTGGGTCACAGATTGCCCAAAGTTGCACAGGTGATATAGGTGGTGGGGCCAGGACACAAACCCAAGGAGTCTTGTTCCCAAATCCACTCTGTCAACCATTACACACAGAGGCCAGCTGAAGGAAAGGCTCGGTAGCTGGTAACAATCTGTGTCGGAACACAGAGGTTCTGGGGAATCTAGATATCACTGGGTTTGGGTGGGGGGAGCGGGGACTGAGAGGTGCCCGTCTAACGCAGGAAGAATGAACAAGTCTAAGAAAAGAGGGACACAGGAGGGGAACTCTCCTTTCCCAGAAAGCGTGGATGTGATTTCATATCACCATCACTCCACTTCTAAGGCAAGGAAGGAGGCCTCCTGGAGGTGCCCTATCTCCCCAGTCTCGTGATACACTGGTTATTAGGGCCCTTGGAGGGCAGGGGTTGTCTTGTTCAGGGTGTAACCTCCGTCTTAGAGTCTAGCCTTGTAGGACGTGAACATCTCCTGGCTGAATGTGGGTAGATAAAGGGCATGTCTTAGTCTGGGGTCTCCAGAAAGCAGAGCCTACGACAAAGTTTTAAGTGTGATTACTTAGAGAGTGTGATCCAGGGACTTGGTCAGGGTGCTGGGATGGGGGCTCCAAGCTGAGCTGCTCTGTCTCAAGGGGCTTCCAGGAGCACTCAGCCCAGGAAGAAAGTAGAAAGCATTCATTCTTAGGCTCTGTCCCCCACTGGCCAGGATCACTCACACTTATGGGCTGGTTGGGGCCACAATGGCCCAGGCCCCAGGAAGGATCAGAGGGGGCAGGCAGGATTGGGGAGAGGCAGACTGCTGCTGCACAAAGTGGGTAAAAACCTGTATGAAAAACAAACAAACAAAATCTGCATAGAGCAGAGCATCACAGCTATAGCTAGCTGGAGTGAGCGATGAGACCAAAAGAATTTGAAGGGATGCCCAGAGTTATCTGATTCCAGATGCTATTGAAGATTTGGGGCAGCAAAGTGTAGCGATTGTAGGTGGATTGTGTATTTTAGAGCAATTCAGCTGATTTGGAGGGAAGAATGCGCAAAGAAGGCCAGCCCAGAGTTTCTGGATGTCAAACTTTGGCAGCCCCAGAGTCACTTGGCGGGCTTGGTGGAGCACAGATTGCCAGGCCCCAGGCCCAGGGACCACATTCCTGCCATGCTTGAGTGGTTCTGATGCTGCTGCCCTGGGGAAACTCACTCTGAGCTGCACCAGTGTCAGTTCTGAGATGGCGAAAGAGAACGGCTTCCAGACCATGTGATTCAGAAGAGGCAGCTGGAGACCGCATTCTAGTCCAGACTCACCTTTCTGGTCTCAGTCTTCCCATCCCCAAGTGAGTGAGTGCATGGCTCTGAACGATTATCTTGCAGGCCCTTCCTGCTCTGAGGTCCTGTGAGTCTCCAGATTCAGAACAGGCAGAGGTAACAGAGTTGTCACCACTCCCAGACACTTAGAGAAAAAGGAAAAAAAGGACTGTGCCGGGAAAGAGATGCCTCCTGGAGCAACAGGGTTGACCTGGAATTGCAATGCTGCCCCGGCTCACTGGGCTTCCCAGGTGGCTCAGTGGGTAAAGAATCCACCTGCAATGCAGGAGACACAGGAGACTCAGGTTCAATCCCTGGGTTGGGACGCTGGAGGAGGGCACGGCAACCCACTCCAGTATTCTTGCCTGGAGAATTCCATGGACAGAGGAGCCTGGTGGGCTACAGTCCATAGGGTCACAAAGAGTCGTACATGACTGAAGTGACTGAGCACGCACGCATGCATGCCCTGTTCACTACTGGAGGAGCTCACAGGTTCATCTGCTATAGCCATGCTGGCCTCCCTTCCTCGCAGGGCCCCAACTGTGCCCCTACCTCAGGGCCTTTGCACTTGCTGTTTCCTCTACCACGAACAGTTGCCCTCCAGCAGGCTTTGATTCTAATTACTCTAGACTTAAATAGCCACACGTGCCAGTGGCTCCCCAGTGGGCAGTGCAGGTTCATAATCTCTGTGTCCTCCTGAAGAATACAAGTACTTGGGGGTGGGGGAAAAGCTTCTCCCTTTCATCTGTAGATAGATCCCAGGGCCTAAAACATTTTCTAGCCCATGTGCTGCTGCCGCTAAGTCACTTCAGTCATGGCCGACTCTGTGCGACCCCATAGACAGCAGCCCACCAGGCTCCCTCGTCCCTGGGATTCTCCAGGCAAGAACACTGGAGTGGGTTGCCCTTTCCTTCTCCAATGCATGAAAGTGAAAAGTGAAAGTGAAGTTGCTCAGTCGTGTCCGAGTCTCAGCAACCCCATGGACTGTAGCCTACCAGGCTCTGCCGTCCATGGGATTTTCCAGGCAAGAGTACTGGAGCCCATGTGGAATATGCACAAAAACACCTTATCAATGAGTTCCTCTATTACCATAGAATTATATGCTCTCTCTCCAGTTTACATGAATGAGGCTCAAAGAGGGCAGGCGTTCCACAAGTCACACACAGCAAGTCCCTGTCCACTGAAGCAGACTTCCTTTCCCTGCCCAACCCCACTCCACTCCCTGGTGGATTGTTGGCAACGGGGAACTGATTAAAAACTAATCAGCCTGATTAATCCCAGAGTATTCGAGAGGTTCAGCTCTAGGTGGCATTTAGCAGAGGCCAAGACAGTATGTGAGCTAAGGCAGAGGCCGCTAGGCTGCTGCTATGGCTGGGGATAGAGGGCTGAGATCTCCCCACACCCCACTCCCCACTCCGGGTGTGTGAGTCACAGGCTAAGCATCATGAAATCGCTCTCTATGACAACAGAAGAAAGACGCAAGCTCGGGAGACAGCAGGCTTGCTATTTTGTTCAGTCAAGAATTCTTCATGGATTTCTCCTCGTCCAGCTTCAGGAATCAGGGGTCAAAGAAAAATCTAGCTGGGTTTTAAAAAGGAAACAGGAAACCTGGCTTCCTGCTGGTTTGAGCAGGAAGCAGGTTTATAATTAGAAAGAGAAAGGTGGGGAGGGCAACCAGGGGTCTCTGGCCAGAAAATGCTGCTGTCCTAAACAGCCCCTGCTACTGAAGTTCGTGCTGTCCTGGTTCCCTCGGAGAATGGGGGAGGGTGTCCCCAGACCTCACAGCCCAGGTTTGCATCTTGTTATCTCACTTCTCTGAGCCTCAGTTTTCTCATCTGTGTAGTAAAGGAGGAAGGAGCCTGTCCCCCAGGAGACACGAGAATAACACATGAAGGTCCAGCATGGTCAGTGCTGGGCAAGGGGTAACTGACCTCACCATTGTCATCAGAGCCTCCTGTGCTGGGACGGATGAGGAGGTCAGAAAAGATTCTTCTGAGCTGGTGACAGACTGGACCTCGGGGAGCAGGGGAGGCAAGGAATGGCCTGCCGGGCAGAGGGAATGGCAGGTACAAAGGCTCAGGGGTGAGACTGGCCCACAGGGCACAAACCGGCAGGTCCTAGCTCTCTCCCTGCTCCTGACTGTGACCTCAGGAGACCATCCGTCTGTCCTGCCTCCTCCTCCCCAGGGGTCCCCCAGTGGGAACCCCCAGAAGCAGGATGAAGGTGGGAGAGACAGAGCCAAAGGTGCAGATGAGGGCAGGCAGGTGAGGTCTAGCTCACCCATCTGAGAGGTGACAGAGGAGCAGGCATCTTCTCCGTCTTCCCTCTGAGGGCTGTTATGTTTAGCAAAGAAATAAAACACCCAACGGGATACCCAGTTAAATTGAAATTTCAGATAAACTGCAAATAGTTTTTTTATAGTAAGTATGAAGAAGCCAGGACTTACTTATCCTAAAAAATTACCCTTTGTTTACTTAACACCCAAGTATAAGTGGGTCTCCTGAGTGCAGGCGGGGAGCTGGGTTGGCAGGGCAGCCCCAGATGCCCTGCCCAGGAGTTGCCCCTTCGAAGGGGCTCTCGTTGCTCCCCAGGGAAGTCCAAGGGCCAAGGGCCAGACACACCAACCTCCCAGCTTCATTCAGTCTCACTGGCCCTTATTGCTCGAACCCCACTCTCAGGCCTCCAGACCTCACCCTTGCAGGGCCCCCTGGCCAAGAGGGAGGTCGTTCCCACCCCTGCTCCCCCTTCTCCCCAACGTAATTCAAACTCTCCTGCAAGCACTCACTTCGGTCCTCACCTTTGCCTCCCACAGGAGTCAGTTTGCTCTGTTACCACTTCTCACAGCCCTTGAACTTTTCCTTCAATGCGGCCAGGGATCGTCTGACATTCACTGAGAGGCCCTGGAGGTTCTCTCTGCCCGGTCACTCTGGCTCACCGCTGTCCCCCAGCGTCTGGCCTTGTCCTGTGTTAACAGGTGCTGCTGCCATTTTCGTTGTGTGACGGAATAGCAGCTATTCCAGGAAGTGGGGAGGAGGCAGATAAGGAAGGTCTGAGGCACTCATGTATTCACATCTTCCCTGGGAGAAAAACCCATTTCCAAACCTAGCTTTCTGGACAGGACAGGGGCCCGTGGCCACGGTCAAGGGGCCAGAGCTCTTGGGGAGGCTGAGGGCTGGAATCCCAGCCCTGTGCGTCCAGTTGTTCACATCGGGCAACCCTCTACTTCTCCCTAAGTCTCTCCTGTTTCCCTAATAGTGACAGCATCCTTCTCAGCTCTGCTTCACCATGAGGCTTGTCACTGAAGACCCCGTATCCTCCCAAGGGACTGATGCTGAAGCTGTAGCTCCAATACTTAGGCCACCTGATGCAAACAGCCAACTGGTTGGAAAAGCCCCTGATGCTGGGAAAGATTGAGGGCAGAAAGAGAAGAGGGTGACAGAGGATGAGACAGTTGGATGGCATCACCGATGCAATGGATGTGAACTTGGGCAAACTCCAGGAGATGGTGAGGGACAGGGAGGCCTGGCATGCTGCAGTCCACGGGGTCACAAAGAGCCGGACATGACTTAGCAACTGAACAACAGCAACAAAATAATGACAACATCCTTCTCGGCTCTGCTTCACTGCGAGGCTTGTTACTGAAGACCCCGTATCCTGATTTCGAGCAAATTACAGAATTAAGGGGCGGGGTGGTTGGGCCTGTTCTATATTTGGCGCTGGCATAGCAGCAGAGCCAGCAAGAGACTTCTGGGATTGTGCTCAAAAATCTGATTAGGGTCGGCTTGGGCCAGACAGTCGCGTGCTCCCCTGGATGGTCAAGGATCTCACCGACAGGAGATGGGGGTCAGCCTGAGACACTCGCGCCCCCAGCCCCTAGCCCCCATTAACTCAAATAAAGTCACCGCGGCTGGGGTGGGGGGTGCTGGCAGCTGGCAGATGCTATGTTGCCAGAAGGTGTTGCTGGCACCTCTGATGGGGACCAGATTACGCCCAGCATCCAAGGAGGCTGGGAGAGAGAAACCAAGGAGGTGCGAATGAGTACATCTTGTCGGAACAGGATGGGGAGACTGGAGGGGGAGGGGGGCGCTGAGAAAGTTGGGGGAGGGCACAGCGGTGTGAATTAAAGGAGAGCTTCTCTTTGCAACCTTAGCTCTTGCTACCTGTAGAGGCCATCTGGTATTTTCACTTGCTTAACATTCATTTTTTCTCCTCCTGAAAGCATCACTCTGGCTTTCCTTTGAGGAACAGCCTAGCCTCACCTCTTAGGGGTTCAAATTTAGGCTCCACCTCCTAGTGGTTTGATTCCTGGATCGGGAAGATCCCTGGAGAAGGGAGAGGCTCCCCACTCCAGTATTCTTGGGCTTCCCCTGTGGCTCAGCTGGTAAAGAACGCGTCTGCAACAATCCGCCTGCAATGAGGGAGACCTGGGTTCGATCCCTGGGTTGGGAAGATCCCCTGGAAAAGGGAACAGCTACCCACTCTAGTATTCTGGCCTAGAGAATCTCCAGGGAGACCTGGATTTGATCCCTGGGTTGGGAAGTTCCCCTGGAGAAGGGAACAGCTAGCTACCCACTCTAGTATTCTGGCCTGGAGAATTCCATGGACACAGTCCATGGGGTTGCAAAGAGTCAGACACGGCTGAGCGGCTTTCACTTTTACTTTCCTAGTAGCTGATTTACCTTGGGAAAATCACTCAGCTGGATTTCAACTTAGCTCTTTTCATTATTATAGTGAAAATATATCTATTAGGAAATGTACCAATTAACCATTTTCAAATATACAGTTCAGTGGTATTTTAATACACTCATATTGTTGGGCAAACATCACCACCATCTCTCTCCAGAACTCTTTCCATCTTGTAAAATTTTAAGTACCCTTTAAACGCTAATTCTCCATTCTCTCCTGCCCCTCAGCTCCTGGCAATTATCATCCTGTTTTCTTTGTCTGTGAACTTAACGACTCTAGGTACTTCATATAAGTGGAATCGTAGAGTATTTGTCCTTTTGTGACTGGCTTATTTCACTTAACACAGTGCCCTCAAAGTCCATCCTGTTGTACCATGTGTCAGAATTTCCTTCTTTTTTTTAAATGTTGACTAATATTCCATTCTATGGAGTCTACCTTATCTTTAAACCAAGGCTGGAATCTACCGCCACCAAGAGCATCAGCCATTAGAATGGGCATCTTGGCTACCCGTTGCCCTCATGGCCCAGGCCAGGTAGGGAGAGTGGGGGACATTTCAGGAGGGTGGGGGGAACTCCCACGGACAAGGAGATAGGTCCACGCTGAGGGGTGCCACTGGCACCGTTGCCCCTCTGAAATAAGTATCCACCATGGAGGAAAAGAGAGGGAAGACTTGGTGTGTCTCTGCAGGCAGAGAAAGTTCTTGACTCCACTTCCTCTCCTGTCTGGGGGACGCCCACTCCAAACCAAGAGCTGAGCCATCACTCCTGCTTGCCAGCTCTCATCCCAGCTGCCAAGGAAATGTCCATTAGGGGGATGGCAGAGCAGGAAAGTGGAAGAGAAAAGTGCCAATCCAGAAACTCTTGGCCGAGCCCCCAGTGCAAAGGTGATGTTGCCACTTCCCCTAGGGATCGGGCAAAGCCCGGGACTGTGGAGAAGAGACATTAAACACTGAGTGTCAGTTCAGGGGAGCCGCCTGCAGAAACCCGGGGGAGGAAGGGGCATCACCAGCGGGTGCTACGGCCCACAGACAGGCTGCCCAGAGGGCTCCTGTGAGACAGCGTGGCCGCTCTGCCTTCCAGACCCCCCTGGGCAGTAGCATGGGCTGAGCCAGGCGCAGGGACTGGGTCCGTGGAGGGCAGGGCAGGGAGGGCAGGGGACAGCCTACAAATCACCCTCAGCCTGTTGGCACTGCTTGGGTTTACCAGGGGTTGCACATTGGACACTGTGAGATTCTGCCACAGATACATATGTATTATATATTAAATTACATATTATATAAATTAAATTATATATTATATATATATAAAATCTGGTTAATATATTATATATAATAATATAAATATTATATATTATGTATTATATAAAATAATAAATATTATATATGTAAAATATGTTATATATATTATAATATATTTTACATATATAATATGTATTATATATATATATAATATATATATTATTATATTATATATATTATATGATATATAATATATATTATTGTATTATTATATATTATATATTATAATATATATTACATATGATATATAATATATATAATAATTATA
The DNA here is from genome assembly GCA_024291935.2 of Okapia johnstoni. Classification (NCBI taxonomy): domain Eukaryota; kingdom Metazoa; phylum Chordata; class Mammalia; order Artiodactyla; family Giraffidae; genus Okapia; species Okapia johnstoni. Next base: position 5,714,789 of record CM044325.1, on the reverse strand, counting down.
TATATTATATAATACAACAATTATATAATATATATAATATATAATATCTTATTATATATAAGTGATATATAATATATAATATATGATATATATTATATTATAATAATACAATATATAGTATATATATAATATATAATACAATATATAATATAATATAATGTACATAATATTATCACATATATAATATATAATGATATAATATATATGATATAATACAATATATGTATTGTATATATATGATATAATACAATATATAATAAATATATATAATATGTATAATACACATATATAATATATTGTATTATATATTATATATAATATAAATTTTAAAAAATATATTATAATATCTATATTATATATAATATATTATAATCTAATACAATATATAATAATTATATATAATATACACTATAATATATTGTAAGTATATTATATATAAATTATATATAAATTATATAATTATATTAAATATATACATTATATAAACATATATTTTATATATTAATTAATATATATTATTTAATTGTATATTATATAAATTAAATTATATAATAATTATATTTATTACATATATTAATATATAATATTTTATATAATAATATATAAAATATATTTATATATAAATATAATATATAAAGTAGATGTAAATTTAAATATATATTAAATATATTTATATATTATATATGAATATTTATATATAATATATATATTATATATATATAAATATATATATTTTAAATGTTTTTATATTTATAAATACCCAGGATAATCCAGAGCACTCCCTCTTTCGAAAACTCTAAAAATTAGAATTTATCACCTCCCAAGGCTTCCCGGGTGGTACAGTGGTAAGGAATCTGCCTGCCACTGCAGAAGATGCAGGAGACATGGATTCGATCCCTGGGGAGGTTTTCAGTGGCTTATGTAATTTGGCCCTGTCTCCCGTACTTTGACCAAACCCAGCAGAGATCAGCTGAACCCCAGCCGACTCCAGACCCAGAAGGGAGAAAAAGAAATACTAGTTCCTGCAGGCCATTGAGATGTTGCTGTTTGTTCTTTGGCATTATCATAGCCTTGGCTGACAAATGCAGTGATACACATACATGTATCCAAATGACACAAAGGCTAGCTCACCCACCTACATGTGTATTGTGTATTGTATACATGTCACAAATACACAAACTGAAATTCACGTACAAATTCTCCCTTGTGGCTGGAAACTGTCAAGTCCAGGGCAGTGTGTCATCAGACTGTTTGCAGCCCTCACTGGACCTTAATTATCACCTGAGTCTGGGAGCCTGTGCCCACCTTTCTTCCAGCAGGAACCTGGGGGAAAGTGAAGGTGGTAGGTCATCCCCTCTCAGTCACAACATAATCAGCTCAGAGCAAAACACACCAACACAATCAAATGTCCAGTTGGAGTTCACCGCATTGATGATCCAACATGCCGTTGGGTGCTTTTCCTCTGGGCAATGGGGATTATTGGGGTCCCACCAGCCCTGGAATTCTGGGATTCTCTTGGCCCACTCTGATGTCAGCAGGCTATTAGCAGGCAGATTGAGCCTGCTCAGTAGGAAGGATGGCCACACCAGGTGTGGGAGACCCGGGCCCCAGTCCAGTTGCCCCAGCCATTGTGGCCCTGCCTCTGAGCCACACCCCACCATGGGCACGGGGACCCCCATGGGCCTTCACTGACATCCCTCCACTAGGGAGACAAGGTTTTGTTTAGCCCACAGTGGTAACGGGATGGGGCTCTGGCATCAGACTGCTTGGGTTCAAACCTAAGCAATCCCCTGCTTAGCTGTGTGTCCTTGGACTAGTCACTCTACCTTTCTGGGCTTCAGCTTCTGTCTTTGTAGGCTGTTTAAGACCAACCCTCCACCTGCGCCTTAGATGCCAGCCCCTTTCAAGGTGATGTTCCGTCACTTCCTCCCGGTCGCTCTCCTGTACCGTCAGCTTTCCCCTTCCCTGGGTCATTCTCAACAGAAGACAAACACTCAGATTTCTCCCATCTTCAAACAAACCAGCAACCAGAAAACCTCTCTCCACGTCTTATCTCCTGCATGTCCTCTGTTGGCCCTGAAGGAGATGGCCAGGCCACCTCTGTGAGAGAAACTCTCTCCATTTCCTCTCCTATTCTCTCTTGGACCAACCTCTGTCAGGTTTTTGTTCCCACTACTCCACCAAAACCACCTTTGTCAGGGGCATCAAAGGCCTCCATGTCCCTAAATCCAAGGTCATTTCTTGGGCCTCCTCTTACTGACCTCTCGTCACATGGTGATGGCTCTCTCTTCCTGGGGACTCAGGGCTCCTGGCTCTGTTCCCAGCTCTTGGCTGCCCGAGTCCATATTCTCCACTAACATGCAGGGCCAGGGACTTGATGGGCTTCTCTTCCATCTACACCCACTTCCTTGGGGATCACAGCTCCAAACACCATTTATACAGCGACAACTGCCAGCCCAGATTTGAGCCCTGACCCATCTGCTTGGTGGACGCCCCCATCCGCAAGGCCAATAGGCATCTAACATCTGCCATGTTCTCAGCGGGAACATGTTCCCCATCTCAGTAAGTGGAATCTCCCCCTTCCAGTCACTCATCCAAACACCTGGACAGCATTTTCCCTCTGATCTCTGTTCCCATCCATCAGCACTTCCTGCCCATTACACACTCGGGATGCACGTCTAACCCGGCCGTGTCTCTCTTCCTCCCCTCCTTCTTGCAGCGTGGTCCCCGCATGTCACTTCTCCACCCCAAATACTACCCCCTCCAAGAGGCTCTGTCTCACTCAAGGTAAAAGCCCAGGTCCCTGCCCGGGACCACGGGCCTTAGGTGTGCTGGTCCAGATGTCCACGTGTCTCCAAGTCTCTACCAAGGACAGTGTGAAAATCTCAGACAGAAATTCCTCCCCACCTCCTCCCACTTCACTCAGCTATAGTCACATAGATCCTCAGTTGCTCCCCAAACACTCCTTAAGGGGCATCTCCCGCCTTTAAAGCCTTCACCAGGGCTGTTCCCTCTGTCTGGAGCACTTTGTTCTGACACTCACATGGCTCCTTCAGCTCTGTGATCAAACCCCACCTTCTCCAGGGGCCTTTCCTGATTGGAAGTGGACGTGTTAGTTGCTCAGTCGTGTCCATCTCTTTGTGACCCCATAGACCGTAGCTGCCAGGCTCCTCTGTCCATGGGATTCTCCAGGCAAGAATACTGGAGTGGATAACAATTCCCTTCTCCAGGGGATCTTCCCAACCCAAGGATTGAACCCAGGTCTCCTGCACTGCAGGTAGATTCTTTACCATCTGAGCCACCTGGGACCTGATTTTAAATTACAACCTCCCCCCCAACCCACCATCCCATCCCCTGTCTCAGCTTGACCTTCTTCTGTTTTACTTATTAATGATTTTGTTGTTGGTCTCCACCCTAGAATGTAAGCACCTTGACAGTAGGGGTTGTGGTGTTTTTTTCATGTCACCTAGAATGTAGTTGGTGCTCAATAAACACGCATTAATGAACCAGGGAGTGAATGAGGGCTGTTGGCACCTGCCTCTCTGGGGTTTGGGTTCAGTGAGAGGTTGCAGGTGGGTGCTCAACCTGTGGGCACACGGGTTCACATAGAAAGGTTAGCGGTCATTGTCTTGGCACTGCTCTTGTCATCATCACCATTAATCTATTTCTTTCAAGTGCAGAAAGCTGGGCTCAGAGAGTTTAGGCCAGCTCAAGGTCGCAGATCAGGCCACTTGAACCAAACCTCCTTGATGACAGATATGCCAATCCTATGCTTTAAGACTCCCAAACTTCAAGGTGGTATTTGGAAAGCTCTAGAGCTGGAGTGGGTGCTTCCTTGGTGGCTCAGTGGTAAAGAATCCGCCTGCCAATACAGGAGACCCAGGCTTGATTCCTGGGTCTTACACTTCAGGGCAAGCCATGGAAGTGTAAGAGGCAGCGTGGCTGGGAATCTTAGGAAGTCACTTTCCCTGAAAGTCTTGTCCTGACTTGTATGTTGTTGACAAGGGAACTTGTAAGACTCACAGCGTAAGTTATATTTTCAGAGAACTGAGCACAGTACCCGGAACGTGGTGTGGTCTGTGGTTAGCTATTTTTATCCATTCGTGATGGTTACTAAGTTGTTTTCATCAAAACATAGCATCGTTAGCTTTGTAATCAGCAGACCTGGGTTTGAACCTGGCCTTACCTCTTTGGTGCTGTGCTGTCTTGAGTGTGCCCAGTCGCCTCCTGAAGTTCCCATTCTTCTTCTGCAAAATGGCTGGAAGGGTGGCACCAACCTCAAAGACCTGTTGGGAGAATGGAATGGCAGAATGGAACACAGACCTGGCAGCCTAGGTGAGAGACGGTGCCATGCATTTAGAAAGTAGCAGGTTGGATCAGCCAAGAGCCTGAGCCTGCAATCACCCGACAAAGGGAAACGTTCTCATCTGATTCCCGCAGCCGTCAGGGACGTCTGGCGTCCTTGGGGGGACGGTAGCCCTGCTTCCTGGCTGTGACCTTGGCAGGCTGTGACCTTCTCTGGGCCTCAGTTTCTCACCTAGAAAGTGGGCCAATGATGGTAAAGGTTAGCTCTGAGGTTTTATTATTCCTACTTCTTCTACTGTGTACCAGCTTTGCAGAAACATTTTAAAGCACCAAATCTTCCCCAAAGCCCTTGATTGAGCCCCATTTCAGGCATGTGAAAGAGTTCGCAAGGTTAAAGTGACTTGTCTAACACCCACTAAGGAATAAACAGCAAAAACAGGATGTCAGCCCAGTTGCTGGGAAACCAAAATCTGATTTAACCATGGGACCTTAATATACACCCCTCCTCCAGTCTGGAGGTGATTCCCTACTCAACCCACTGAAGGAAAGGTAGTCATGGATGTTGACACACAGGGAGGAAATCATCAGAGTGGGTTTTACAAGTGGCATTTAAGCCTTGAAAGATGGGTCTGGGTAAATCAGTTAGACTTGAGGGAAGGGAGAAGCAGAGGTGCATCATGAAAAGGGCACAGAAGACCCCAACATAGAGTATGCTTGGAGGGCACTACCTGGTCCCTCTTGGGTGGTGCGTGGGTAGGATGGGGTAAGGGAGTCACTCAGATCTAGGAGGTGCTCCTTATGTTCATAAGCTTCCCTGGTGGCTCAGACAGTAAAGAATCTGCCTGCAGTGCAGGGAACCTGGGTTCGATCCCTGAGTCAGGAAGATCCCCTGGAGAAGGGAATGGCCACCCACTCCAGTATTCTTGCCCAGAGAATTCCACGAACAGAAAAGCCTGGCAAGCTACAGTCCATGGGGTCACAAAGAGTTGGACATGACTGAGCAACTAACACTTTCACTTCACTTCCCTATGTTCATAGCAGCATTGTTCACGATAGCCAAAACATGGAAACAAACTAAATTTCCATTGGCAAATAAATGGATAAAGATATGGTACATATACATATATACAATGGAACAGCACTGAGCCATAAAAAAAGAAAAAAAGAATGCTATCTATAACAACATGGATGAACCTAGAGACTATCATACTAAGCAAAGTCAGAAAAACACGAATACCGTATGATATCACTCGTATGTGGAATCTAAAATATGACACAAATGAACACATCTATGAAAAAGAAAAAGGCTCACAGATATAGAGAACAGATTTGTGATTGTCAAGGGGGAGGGGCATTGGGGGAGGGAAGGATTAGAGTTTGGGATTAGCAGATGTGAACTATTATATATACATAATGGATAAACAACAAGGTCCCACTGTATAGCACAGAGAACTACATTCAATATTCTGTGATAAATCATAATGGGAAAGAATATGAAAAAGATTTGAAAGAATATAAAAGAATTTAAATTTGAAAGAATATGAAAAAGAAAAAAAAATACGTCTGTGTATAACTGAATCACTTTACAGCAGAAATTAACACAACATTGTAAATCAACTATACTTCAATAAAAATTTGAAAAACAACAACTAGGAGATGCTAATAAGACTTGGCCCCTGAAGCTTTAAATAGAACCAGCGTAGAAGATGCCTTTCCGGTGCTCTCTATGCTCCGTGTCAGCAAGCCCTGACAGCGCCTCTGTTAGTGCCAGGCCTGATTCCTTATCAGGACCTTGATGATGCCCGAGGCCCCTGACCCATTGAGACAAGGCCCTCCCTTACTCCAGGGCAGGGTTTCCCAACCTCAGCACTACTGAAGTTCGGGCAGGATAATCCTTGCTGTGGAAGGACTGTCCTATGCACTTCGGATGTTTAGCAGCATCCCTGGTCTCTGCTCCCTCGATGCCAGTAGCATCCTCCACCGGTTGTGACAACCACAGTGTCTCTGTTGAATCCATTGCTCAGCCGCTCAATCACGTCTGACTCTTTGCGACTCTCTGCCTGTAGACTGCCAGGCTCCTTTGGCCATGGGATTCTCCGGGCAAGAATACTGGAGTGGGTTGCATGCCCTCCTGCAGGGCATCTTCCCCACCCAGGGATTAAACCTGAGGCTCCTGCATTAGCAGGCAGATTCTTTACCACCGTGCCACCTGGGAAGCCCAACATGTCTCTAGACATAACTAAATATTCTCTGGTGGGGGCAAAACTACCCCCAGTTGAGGAGCCCTGCACTGGGGCCTTCCTCCCCTGGGGCCCAGATGCAGACCTCCTGGGTCCTCTACCCCCGATCTGCATGCTCATCCACCCCCTGGGGGCAGTCCTCCTCCCCACTTCCAATCACTGCAGGGGTGATGGGCTTCCCCAGAGAACAGACTGAGCCCTCATCCTGGAGGAGCTGGTCCCCACTAGGCAATGGACCGTAATTGTCTTGTTGTGACGTGCTGTGATAAGATAGATGCACTGCCTCACTCAGGCACCCTCAACCATTTACTGTGCAGAACAAACCTGTACCGCATACTGACCCAGGGCATCAATTTTGGTAATAATGATAAATCTTAGTGATTTTCCCAAAGGTCAGGAAGCCTGGGGGCAGAGGGGTAACTCAGCTGTTAAACTCTGACAAATTATCTTCGTCACCCCATGGGAGAGCAAAGCACTTCCTCTTTTGGTCTTCTTTATCATAAAAGCAGCAGTATTGTCAAAAATTTAGGAAGGAGAGAATGCAACATCCCATGTCCTGCCACTGAGATGGTTTTCGTTTCTGCTCGTTTGGCCAAGCACAGGCCGAGGCTTCCTGTAATTACTGGCACAGGGCATACACATGGGGATATTCTATTTTCTTTCGTGTTTTTATTTCAAGTTGTGCATAACTCCAAAAACATCTCTTTATGCTGCCCCACAAGGTCCATCCATCCTGTGGTGTTTATCCAAAGGGCGGCTCAGGAAAACAAGGGGCCTGTCTTCATGGGCGGGGCCTTTGAGGGTCTGTGGCCTCAGAAACATGAGGACCTGGTGTTTACTCAAATCTGGGTCTTAGAAGTATGGTCAGACCCTTGGGTGGACCATGAGATCCTGCTGCATCATAATTATAAAAATATGGTGCTTGCCCAAAAGAGGGTTTGGGAAGACAAGAACATGATCAGTTTCTTGGGCGGAGGCCGTGAGATGCTGAGATTTGTGAAACTCTAAAGGATATTCTATTTGAGATCACAAAACCCTGTGGTTTCCAAATTTAGGAATGTGTGTTTTCCCTCAGGGAGAGGCCGGCTTCTCAGGAGAGGCCAAAAGAGCCCACAGCTGCAAAGCCTTGGATATCGGATATCAAGTGTTCCTGACCAGAAACTTGCCTCCCAGGGCCTGGAGGAGACACAGGCAGCCACGTGGACAAGGGTGAACACTGGCCCTCTAGCTGCACCGTTCACCCAGACTCTTCTTTCCAATGAGTTGGAGGAATTAAGTCCAGCAGGCCACTCGGCCATGGGGCTCACACGCTTACTCACTAGTGAGCTAGTGAGCTAGTACCACGTGCACTGTCCCAGACCTCACAGTCCATGATGAATAAAACCATTCTGGCTTCACCTTGGAAGAGGCCACAGTGGATGCACCAAGGGCAGCGTCCACCAAGTAACACAGTAAGTAATCGTTGCCTTGCAAACCTGAATCACTAGGAAGGATACTCACAGGGTGGCCCTGCTGGAGGAACGATGGAGGGGTCGTATCCTTATAATAGCAGGGTGGTCAGGGGTGGCCTCTCCGAGGAGGCAGACGTTAAACTGGGGCCTGAAGGAGGAGAAGATGCAAGTGCAGTGCCCTTCTGGGGAAAGGTCGGGGAGTTGGAGGAACTAGGGGACCAACACGGATGGAGAGAGGCTACACCTGAGGACTCCTTGCTGTAGAGGCCACAGTGAGGAGTTCAAACTCAGTCCTAAGTGAACTGGAAATGAAGGAGGAAACAGACAGAACAGGCTCCATCTTGAAAGCAGGACTCCATCTTGGGCCGGACTGGGGACTTTGAGCTCTATGCCCAGTACCTATGGAAACGACACAGGAACTAGAAAACCAGGCCCCCGGAAGGAAGAGCCCCAGGGCTCATACCTAGACTCTCCATCGCCTGAAAGAATACCCCAATTATCTGTGTGAATACCCCAATTATCTGTGTAACCGAATAGAATCATACATTCTGTTATGCTTGTTGGGGGATGACCACAGGCCTATTGATAATTGTCCACTGCTAACTACCTAGGCTTAAGGCATGTGAATCATGGGTTAACTTTGATTGTATCTTTTCCTTTGTTCAGACTAGTTTCAGGGAATTTGGGGAGGTGGGTTTGGGCTTGTACACTTAGGGTACATAAGGTTTTCACAAAAACTGGTCGGGGTCCTTGGCTAAGAGGAGACTCTGCCTTGGCCCTGCCGGTGTAATAAACTGCACTCCACTGTTTGCATTGTCCTTCTGAGTGAGTTTTTTTCCCGGAACGCGTGGCTACAACAGAAAGAGAGCACAAGGACATCTTCAGAAAGATGACTCTGGCAGCTAAGTGGAAAGTGTGTAACGGAGGTGGTAGGTTAATCGTAGACACAGGGAGACAGGCCAGAAGGCCCCGGCTTCCTCTGGGAGAGAGACGCAGTAGCCCAGGCAGAGAGAGGATATATGGCCGGTCCTCACTGTTCCCAGGTTCTGTACTTGCGAATTCACCTTCTTGCTAGAATTTTATTTATAACTTCAAATCAATACTCGTGACGCTTTCACGGTCACTCTCGGGCACGCACAGAGCAGCAGAACATTTGAGTTGCCCACATGCATGTTCCCCACTGAGGTTGACCGGAACAATGGTCTGCCTCTTCGCTTCAGCTCTTACTATAAGCAACTGTCTTTTATGCAGGCTATTTAGCACTGCATTTTTTTCCTCGTTTGTGCTTTTTTGGGTGATTTTGCTCTTTAAAGCCATCTCCAATTATAGTGCGGAAGTGCTGTCTACTGTTCCTAAGCACAAGAAGGCTGTGATGTGCTTTCTGGAGAAAATATTTGTGTTAGATAAGCTTTGTTCAGGCATAGTGCGGTTGGCCTTGAGTTCAGTGTTAATGAAGCAGTGTGTATTAAATGGGATGTCTTTCAAGAGAAACACACATAGAACAAGGTTATGTATGAGAAGGTGGTGAAAATGTCGCAGCCAGAGACTCACAGGAACCTAACCCTATATTTCTCCTAGAAGCAATGGTCCCATATCCCCTAATCCATAGTTTGCCCACCTTTATAGAACACAACCCAGCTGGGCTTCCCTGGTGGCTCAGCTGGTAAAGAATCCGCCTGCAATGCGGGAGACCTGGGTTCGATCCCTGGGTTGGGAAGATCCCCTGGAGAAGGGGAAAGGCTACCCATCCCAATATTCTGGCCTGGAGAATTCCATGGACTATACATATACTATACAGTCCATGGTGTTGCAAAGAGTCAGACATGACTGAGCGACTTTCACTTCACTTCACTTCGCAGGACACAGTTACTGTGAATAATGAGAATTAATTGTATTTGAGGGTGGAATCAACAAGACTTGCCCACTGAATTAGGTGTGGAGGGAGAAGAAGAAGCAGAGAGGACTCCTGCTTTCCTGTCGCTCCCTCCAGGCAGTGATGGCCTGCATCACAGCCTCCCAGCCCCTTCTCTTCCCACCTCCACCTCTATTCCCCACAGCAAGGGGTTCATACGCAGGAACATCCAAGCAACGACCAAGGCATCCCTCCAGTCACAGTCATCCTGTGGCCACCTGAGCCAGAGGGCAAGCACCAGAATATCTACCTAGAGGGTGCACCTTCAGAATAAGCCCTAGAAGCATCAGCTTAGGGCTGATGTTCAGGATGTTCTGAGGTCCTGTGTACCTGGAGTCTGGTCTAGAAACAGGGGATATGAACTCCAAGCGGGCATGTCCCTTTGGTCCCCTGGACTCCTCACTCCATGAGAGGGACGCAGCTGGAGCAGAGCCAGAGCAGGACCCTCAAACACTTCACTGTCCAAATCAGTAGCCACACACCACATGTGGCCGTTGAGCACTTCAGATGTGACTGGTCCAAATCAAGACAGGCTGTAAGGGCAAGAAATATACCAGACTTTGAAGCCTTAGCAGGTAAAAAAATACCTCATAATCACTTTTATATTGATTACTTGCTTAAATGGTAATATTTTAGATATAAGTTAAATAAAATCTATTTTAAAATGAATTTCACCTGTCTCCTTTTACTTTTTTTTTTAAACATGACCACTAAAAAATTTAAAACAACATACATGGTTCATACATACAGAAGCTGAAGCTCCAGTACTTTGGCTACCTGCTGCCAACAGCCAACTCACTGGAAAAGAGCCTGATGCTGGGAAAGATTGAAGGCAAAAGGAGAAGAGGGTGGCAGAGGATGAGACGGTTGGATGGCATCACCGACTCAATGGACACAAACTTGGGCCAACTTCAGGAGATACTGAAGGACAGGGAGGCCTCACGTGCTGCAGTCCATGGGGTCGCAAAGAGTCAGACATGACTGAGCGACTGAACAACAACAACATGCTTCATACTTGATTTCTATTGCATGGTGTTGACCTAAAGTGTGGGATGGAGGGCAAGAGCCTTGCCTGTGCAGGAGCTGGAGAAGACTCAAGTGGTGGGGTGAAGACATGGGGTCCAGAGACTCCTATGATAATGCTGGACTCCATGTTCACCAGCTTGTTGACTGCTGCCTTTCCAGGTTCAGCGATTATCAAGGTTCTGCCACATTTGTCTCATCTGGGGATCCATTTATTTAGTGATGGTTGAGGTTTTCCCAGATAACCCTTAGAATGGCAAAAAATGATCACAAATTCCTTCTCTCCCATTGAGAGGTGGAGTTTATTTCTACACTCCATGATCTGGTTGGCCATGCACGTTGCTTTGGCCAGTGGAACTTTAACAAACATGACTCAAGCAGAGGCTTGCTCATTTTTGCTGCTTTTGGAACAGTGCTGCCTTGGGAAGAAGCATTGATGACCCTGACTAGTAGCCCCCCTATATCTACACCCCATACATGTGATTTTGAAGGTCCTCTCATCAAGAGATGGAGTCAATGTCTCCAGCCCTTGAATCTGAGTTATCTTTATGACTTGCTTTAATCAGTGAAATGCAGTAGAAAGGAAATTGTGTATAGTCTAAAACTAGTCCTCAAGGGGCTTTGCAAGCTTCTGCTTTTTCCCTTGAGCTCTGCCAGCTGCCATGTCAATAAGCCCCAGCTAGCCTGTTGGAGACTGATAGACCCTGAGGGGTAGAAGCCATTCAAGAGCAGCGATACCTCTGCTGAACCACTGATGGCAGGTTCATGAGCAAGCCCATCAAAAATCAGCCAAGCTGAGTCCAGAAGAGTATCACTTCCCAAGCAATCTGCAGACTTATGAGCTAACTAAATGCTTGTTGCTTTAAGTTATTAAATGTCTGCTTGTTTGTCATGCAGCAAGTGCTAACTTATACAGTGTTGTAGATACACATGAGATTTGAATTCTGTCAGACCTGATTCCAAAGCCCAAGATCTTTTAATTACCACACTCTACTGATTATATTTAAATTCTGCTGACACCCAAAGCTCTGAGGTGAAGTGGGAAAAATCCCAGCCTAATGATGTGGTTTCCCCACAAGCAGTAAGAATGGTTACCCCACACTGTGCCAGCTTCAAAAGGTGCACCATCTGAACTTTTGGTCCCAGCAGGAAACATTAGCAATGAGGCACTGCTGTCCTTAGGGATGACAATTACTCTTTGAGACACCAACGTCAGCTGTCTTCCTCATTAAGGATTATTAACCTCATTCTTCTTTGTCTGCTGTTAGACCCAGGAAGGGCTGCTTTGCAGATCCTGTTCTGCCTCGATAATTACCCATCATAAGAACTGTGCACCTCTAATGGAAACCTTCCTAATTTCCAGCATTTACCATTTACTTTATTTTTGCAAACCTCCCCCAAATCGCTAGTCACACAATTCATTAGAATTGCTCTTTGGATGAATTTAAAAGGCTCTTTGATGATATAATCACTATATTCTGTATTAGTGCTTTTCTTCAGGATATTAGAACAATTTACAGCTGTTTATCCAGATCACCTCATTGTGTCCTGTGAGGCCAGTGGGCAGGTATCCTGAAAGAAAGAAGCCAAGTTTCTTACTCTCCCCACTTCACCAAAAGTGGAACTTACACAGACAGACTGTATCTTCCATTGCTTCATGACAAGTTACTACCAACAGAGAGACTTAACACACACACTTCTTATCTCACAGTTTCTATAGCTCAGAAGTCTAGACACAGCTTAGCTGCAATCCAGGTGTTGGCCAGTGCTGCAATCTCATCAGAGGCTCAACTGGGGAAAGACCTGCTTCAAGCTCATTCAGCTTCTTGGCAGAGTTCCTCTCTTTGGAGCTCAAAGGCTGAGATCACCGTTTCCTCACTGGCTATCCAGCGGGTGCCACTTTCAGTCTCCAGAGCCTCCCCGGTGTTTTCTGCCATACTGCCCTTTCCTTAAGCCCTCTCATGACATGGTAGATTATTTCTGAAAAGCCAACAAGAGTCTCTTATTGACTGTCTTCAACCAGCTAAGAGAGTTTCATATAGTAAGATATAATTACAGGAGTAACATCCAATCGAGCTTCCGGGTTGCTCATTGATAAAGAATCCACCTGTCAATGCAGGAGACACAGGAGACTCGGATTCGATCCCTGGGTCAGGAAGATTCTCTGGAAGGGGAGATGGTAATCCACTTCTTGCCTGGGAAATCCCACGGACAGAGGAGCCTGGCGGGCTACAGTCCGTGGGGTCACAAAGAGTTGGATACAACTGAGTGACTAACACACACACCCACACATACACACAACATCCAATCACCTTTGCCATGTTCTGTTGGTGAGAAGCAAGTCATAAGTCCTGCCCGCACCCAGGGCGAGGGGAATCACACGAAGCTGTGGATACCAGGAGACCGGATAACAACAGAGGTCGCCTTAGGGTCTGACCATCACGTTAGGCAGATGATCCAAGGTCACTTAGCAATTGATAATTCAGTGCTCTGGTAAGAGAGCCTGGAAGCATGATAAACATCTTTGCTGTCATGGTGGTGGCCTCTGCTCTGGTGCCCACGTGCTTGCACACCATCATTGCTGCTCATGCACCCGTATCCCTGGCACCTGGCAAACCCACCAGCACTCCCTATGACCTTTGGGGGTTCAGGTCCAGATGAGACGGTAGCCAGGGGTCCAGCTTGGAGAGTGAAACCTCCCCCACCCATGTAGACCTCACTTTCAGCAATGGCTATTGAGTTCGTACAAATGGGACACTTAAAACAGCATCTGGCACTCCACCAGAGTTTAATCCACTCTCGCTATTTCTGTTATTCCTGAAAAGAAGCTTGTAAGTTAAATTTAGAACGACCTGACTTCAAATGCACGAGAGGAATATATACCAAGAAAGGACTATGAGAGTGGGGGTGGCTTTTCTTAAATATATACTTTAAATATATACTTAAATATATACTTTTATAAAGTGCTTTCATCACTACTTCATTTTTGTTTCCTTTGTATTTTCTTGTTTGGGCACTGAGCTAAAGGCTTTCATAGATAGTTTTACTTAACCCTCACAGTGATTTTTCTAGAGAATAAACTTTATTTTCCACATTTTGCCAAGCATGCCTCCAGGTGACCCAGGAGGCTAAGTGACTTGCCAAGGCCACACAGCCTGCTGGTGGCAGAACATGAACCCCTAATCTATGCTGTGAAACATTCAGCCGACCTGCCTCTTCCTTTTTTCACCTGCGTTTTTAAGATTTGGCCTCCAGCCCATCATACTGGATCCTCCATTTCTCAGTCAGCTTCTTCCACAGTCCTGCTCCGTGACCCATGTGGTGGGGTGGGGGCAGCAGGTGATGAAGGGAGGGAATGGCTATATTTCCCTCCTGGAGAATCAGGGTCAAGGCTCTCTGTCTCTCACATAGAAACTCGTATACGTTTACATGTGGCCTCTTTTAAAGAAAACAGACCAAAAAAGTCAAACGCGTTTCCTTGATGGAACTGTCTGAACTGAGTGCGTGAAGTCATGACCGCATTTCATTTTTCTCCCGTCACTGCCCCAGTCCTGCTCTGTCTCCTCTCCATCTGATGTTTTCATGGCATCCAGGCAGGTCTCGTGGTCCCCCAGGCACTTTGTGAAGATATGAAACATCATCCAGGAGCCCTGTTTAATGTTATATGGCAGCCTGGATGGGAGGGGAGTTTGGGGGAGAATGGATTCACATATATGTGTGGCTGAGTCCGTTTGCTGTCCACCTGAAACTATCACAGTATTATTAATTGACTCCTCCAATATAAAATTTAAAAAAATAAGAAAAAGACCCAATCCAGAGTGATACAGGTTTGAACTTCAATGTCTTCTTAAAGAACAGTCCAGCTTGGGCTTGGCCCAAGAACAGCGCTCCTTGGCCTGCCCCAGGAGGAGGTGTGTAGGGAGAGAGAAAAGTCACCTTTTCCTCTTTCCATTTTCCTGAGGGATTGGGAGGAGGCAAGACACATCATTCACCTCTCCCCTGGGGTACCTCTTGCTTCAGGGACCCTTTCACTGGGGACCAGCCTTTTTGCGGACAGTCCAGCAGGATGGCTCAAGCCAAGGGCTCACCCCAAACATCTGCATCCTTGCCACACCAAGTTATGAGCAAGAATGCAGTCATCCGCTGCTGACACCTCTCTGTCTCTGTTATTTCTCCAGCTCTTGGCTCCCGGCCTTGCCCAAAGTAGAACAGGCACCACAGACACCCAGAGGGGGTCAAGATGCTAAGGGCCTTTTCCAGGCACCCCTGTTTTCTGTGATGTCCACCTGGACCCATCTTACTAGATTTCCTGGAAGGACCACACATGGGAAGAGATGGGAACAGCATATCATGTCCCCCATTGGCTGATGATTCATTTCTCAAAATTCCCCCTGAATCCCAAGGCTTGGTGGGGTCCATATGTATGTGTGGGCACATTAGGGGGGCTGCCTAGCTTGCTCTCAGTCAGTCCACAGCTCGCTCTTCTGAATGTGGGACCACACAGCACCCATTGTTTTCAGCCTCATCCCTTGAGTGGCAATTCCAAAGTGATAGAAAAGCCTCAACCAACAGCCTGCTACCCATCACTGTATCCTCAGCTCCCAAGCCCCCCAAGGAGCAGATTGAGCTCTTCTCTTCTCACAATGCAGGTGCTAAACACAGCTGATGATTACATCTTTCCTTGGAAGAGGCTTGATCTTGCTGTGCAAGAGGCCACTTGCTGCACAAAAGATTGCAGTGCCCTGCTGCTGGCCTGAAATCAGCCACTTCCAAAATAAATCCACTCATGGCCCCTGGTGAGGGTGCACCTGGGAAGTTGAGTGGAGTGGCAGAGGGTAGAGCCAGGCTGGCTGCTTGGATCCACCAGGCTGGTGAATAGGAGTCTGGTGCCACTCCTGGGTATCCCCCAGCCCTGCCATGGACCCCTGGACAGTATGATTTTTTTTTAAGCCACCATTTATTTCCCTCTTACAAGGTCCTGTGCTGTGCCAGCAGCTCTGGTTTGTACTGTCTTTTTGAGTCTGGTTGACAGCTCTGTGAAGCTCACTTCTCCCTTTTACAGAAAAGGAGACAGAAGTTCAGACTAACTTTCCCAAAGTCAGACAGAGCAGGTGGGAATGATGAAGCAAGGCTCTGAAGCAAGATCAGTTCTATAGTCTGTACCCATGAACACTCTGCTATGTGACTCCTTGCAGTGAGAGCACATCAGTGAAGACCTTGACTCTGGAGTTGAAGGTTTTAATCCCAACCTGGTCACTACCTCACTGTTTCTACATTGGACTTATCATACATCTCTGACCTGTCTCCATTTCCTCATCTATGGAATAGAATTCTAATAACACTGCCCTTATTAGGGCTATTGTGAGGAACAAAGAAGACAAAGTGGGCAAAGTGCTTCTAGGACCACCATGTATGGGCGTTCAAGTTGGGCACTGCACAACTCAAGGGAGTTGAGCAGTGCACAACTTCTACAGTTGTACTTGACAGACTTGCTTAGCACAGTGCCTGAGAAAAGATCACTGCTCTGTAAAAGTGAGCTCTCAATTCCTGGGAAGCACCCACCACAGGCAGAGAAGATGATGATAGAAAATACTCTCTGGCCCTTCTCTTCCCTGGGGCCCCAGACCGCCCAGAGGCTGACTCCTTGGTAGTGCTCACTCCTGTAGCTTCCCGAGAGAGCACTGTCCTGGAGTCTCCAGGAAAGCTGTGCAGAGAGGAAGCAGAAGGAGACGATGAGGTAGTAGATGATGCTCAAAGTGGACACAGGTTGCCCAGGTCAGCTACAGAGGGAGTGGGTTCAAAGGTTACTAAGCTCTGTCCAGTGGTCCTCAGCCTTCTCAGAGGAGCTGGGGAGAGAGGCTCAGAGCAGAGGGGCTGATGGGCACCCTGAGATCTCGGAAGAGGGGATGGCGGTCAAATGTTTCCTCTGGAGTCAGGACCTCTCCTCGGCACAGTGGCCAGAAGCAGGAGTGAAGTCACCTGCTAGTGGGTTCCATGGTGGGAGCCTGAGGCCAAGCAAGTGCTGAGCACTCTGCATCTCTGAAAGGCTGGGGAAGGCTTAGACCGTTCTCTGTGTGAGTCAGTGGGAAGCAAAATTCAACTCACGATAAGAAAGACTAAGAGACATTGTTTCCAGGGGATGCACTGCCCTGAAAGGTGGTGAGTTCTCCATCTCTGCACGTATGCTAGCGCGGTTGGCCTAGGTAGTTTTTCAGAGCTGAGGTTTGAGTATCATTCTAAACTCTCCAACCGCCAAGCTATGCAGCCAGCAAATCAGCAGATGCTCTGAGCAAAGCCTGGGCAGCCCAGGTCAAGGGCAAGTAGCAGGTATCTTGCTTTCAGAAGCTGCAGGTGGGAGACCACAGAAGATGGCTCAGCAGGTGGGAGGAAGGGCAGGGAGGCAGTGGTGGCATTGGCACTGAGCTGGCTGCACTTGGACCTGGGCAGTGCCAGCTCCCTCCCCGGGCACCCGAAGCCTTCCAGGGTTCACAGCTTTACAAGCCTTGGCTCTAGCTGAGAAAGCACCAGCTTTGGTCAGAGGAGCAAGGTTTAAAGGACCTGTCCCCATCCCCCAACTCCAGCACACAGGCCAGGGCTGTCAGCTGCACTGTCTCCTTCATGGATGCTTGCAGCCTACAATGGTTCCCGGCATTAAAAGTAACACCAATCCCTTTGTTGGCCTGCCGGACCCCCCATGACTCTCTGTCACGCACTCTCTCCTCTCTTTCTTCATAGCACGCACATTCCCACCTCAGGATCTTCTCCATGCTGTTCCCTCTGCCTGGAACATACTTTCCCAAGACCGCCACAGGCTGGTCTCCTTCATTTTATTCAGGTCTTTGCTCAAGTGTCAGCAACTCAAAGAGGCCTTTCCTGTCTATAGAGCCCCTTCCTGGCTCTATTGCACTTTCACCAGCTATGCTTTCCCTCTGAGGATCTTTCACCACCAGACACGACATGTTAATTTGCTTATTGTCTGGCCTCTACTAGGACGTACCCTTCGAGATGCCAGGAAACTGCATTCCTTCACTGATGTTTCCCCAGCACCTGAAACAGAGCCTCTACTATACCCAATGGGTCTCATGAGTACTTGTTGGAGGAAGGCAGGAAAGAAGGAAGGAAGGCAGGCAGAGAGGAAGGGACGGAGGGAGGAAGGAAAGAAATTGCTTCCTCTTTTTGACAAATGTGTACTCATTCCTCAAAATCTAGGTTAAATGCCACCTCCTTCAAGAAGTCTTCTTTGACTGCACTGGTAGGTTGCGCTCTCCTGTGTTCCCCAAAATTCAATGGAAGAAACCCTATTAAATCACTGGTTGCTAACAATGGTAAGAAGAGCTGTTATTTCTGGAGCAGCTGCTACATGCCAGCATGTCCTCTGCACTTCACATTTGTCAGCTTGACCTCCTCCTCCACCTTCCATGGTCCCACCTCACCTGGTCCTTCTCTCACTCTCCTACTGTTCCTTCCCAGCCTTCTCTGCTGTGTGGGGATGGGGACATCCCCACCTGAAGGTGGGCTGTGGGAAGTTCCAGCGCCCTGGCTCCAGCCCTCTGCATTCACTGCTGTGATGATCTCGGCCTTTCCATATCTTTCCACGCCTCCTACACACAGGCAACTCAGCACGTGCCTCCCCGCCCCTGACTTCTCATTTGATGCCTCAAGCTGTGGATTCGGCATCTCTGCTTCGGCGTCTAATGGGCATCTCACTCTTGGTTCTCTCAAAACCCTCTACCGGCCCCCAGCCCTTTCCCATCTTTGTGGAAGATGGCACCATCCATCCAGTTCTCAAGTTAAAACAGAAACTCTCTCTTTCCTCCATGTCAACATCCAATCGCAAGGCTAGTCCTGCTGGCTGAATAAATCTCAAAGCCTACCTTTCCTTGCTGGTTGCACTGGAGACCGCAGCTCAAGCTCCCACCCTCTCGGGCCCTTATTGGGGCAGCAGGCTCCCAGCTGGCCTCCCTGACTCCACCCAGCACCCCTGGAATTCATCCCCCAAACACCACCACAGTACTACTTATGAAGCTGAACACTGATCTGACACACATGCAGAAAGCCCTCCAGAGCAACCACACACCCCCCACTCCCTCACTGTGATCAGAATGAAATCCACATGTCCCACAGGGGCCAACAATGTCCCATTCGATGTCCCCTGCCCCCTCTGCCAGGACACAGCGAGCCCAGGACCCCTCTGACCTCAGGTGAGCAAAGCTGGTTCACCTCTCAGGACTCTGTCATGCTGCCCCTCCATTGCCTGGCTAGACTCTGCTCATGCCTTAGGTCCCATCTAAGTCTGCCTCCTCTAAGAACACTTCCCTACTTCCGCTACTAGGGCAGCACCTCCCACTCACATCTGCTGCGACACCTGCTGGGCCTGGGGTTACCATTCGAACCTGAAACTGACTAATTAACGTGCCCGTCTGTTCTGTCTACCCAGGATGCGAGAGTTCTGAGCCTGCGATCTTTGTCCCACTCACCCGTACCTGCACGTTACAGGTGCTCCGTGAAGAGCACTCTGTGCCTGGCTGACCAGCTGAATAACTGACCTGTTAGTCTACACAGTCCTCGCTGCAGCCTCAAGAGGCAGGCACCCCCACTGAACAGGTGAGAAAAGTCCCAGAGGGCTTCCTAACTGGCCCGAAGAGCTCATAAGTGGGAGAGCAGGTGTGGGATCCCTGGTTCATCTAGCTTCACTCTGCACCCTACACCATCAGGCCATGGTGCCCTGGGCTGAATTTTGTTTTTTTATAAGCCTGCGTCCCCCACTAGCTGAAGAGGAAGGAAGCTGGCACCCTCTGCTCAGAAACAGAGCAATTCAGTAGAGTCTATTTCCTGGTGTCAGACTGCCACGGGCGTAGCAAAGCTCAGCAAGGAGCTAGCTGCATGGGTCTCTCTGAGCAAGAAGCTCTTGTATGATTGTTTCTGGCAAAGCCCTCCCGAAGGGATGGGGAGGCAGAAGAGCGGATAGTGTAGGATCAGCATTCCCAGGCACGAAGAGGCTAATCACAGATAATCACGGTCCCCAAGGGTGGATTCAGGCCAATTATGGGCCAGAACAACTAATGACAGCTGGTTCAGAAGGGTGACAGACTCAACTGCAACGCTCACCCCTACCCCCACTTCCACCCCAAGGCTCCCTGGGTTGGGCTGCTCCCCACCGTGGGGTGGAGACTTGGAGACCTCTTTGCACTCTGGGACTGGGGCCTCTCCAGCTGTAGAAACACAGCCTGAAGCATGGCTGGCAGAGTCCACCCTCAGCTGTGCTCCACCCATCAGCCCATGCCTCAGAGCCAGCCAGCCGGGCTGACTCACCATAAGCCCTGGGGCCTCTCTACCCTCTACACCCAGGCAGCAGGAGGAAGAGACCAGAAATTGACGAAGAAATTGATGCTAACCCCCGGCACAGTTCTGCAAATCTCCATGTTTCAGATGAGGAAACGGAGGCTCAGAGAGGTTACATGACTTGGCCAAAGTTGCCCAGCTAGTGAGTTCAAGGGATCAGATTCAGACCCTGGTCTTTCTAAGCTGAGGCTGCCACACTTCTGAGCCAGTGGTCATTAGTTGTCCTGGCCATGTTCTTTTCCAGATCCAGGATTCTAAAAAAAAGATTTTGGGTTAAGGAGTGCTTATAGTGCTTGACATGAACAGAGATGTCAAAGTGCAGAACACTGATCCCCATCTGGATGGGTTAACACTGCCCAGTTCCTAATCAGACTCCAGACGGTGTAGATGTTGTGGGCAAAGCGACTTCTGCTGTTGGGAACTGCCTGCCAGGATGGGCTGTCACTACACTAGGCTGCATGCACAAGAGACCGAAGGCAGGGGCCACCCATTGTCACCCCCAGAGGCAGAGGCAGAGGCAGGGTCTCAGACAGAGGAGAGAATGGCTGGAGAGGAGATGGGAGACAGACGACAGATGGGATGAGGGGGGAGCCTGCTTTTTCTGCTGGAAGGGCGTTGAGTACAAAATAAACTGTCCTTTAACCCCCTTCCCTGTCTGGCTCAGGTAGAGTTGTTGACACAGCCATTTGACACCAGGGCCATCTGACACCATTCCCTTCTGTGTTTTCCCACAGGGATCCTAACAATGGGTATATTTACCTATTACCTTTAAAAATTATTTCCAAAATATCACCCGCTCCAGGTTCTCTTTCTCCCTCCTCACCCTTCCCCATATCTTGTGAGCTGTGGGTGGGAGCATGGGTGGGAGAAGAGAATGGGAGATAGATGATAGACGGGGTGAGGGGGAAGCCTGCTTATTTTCCTCCAGGTAACCATGGCTAGGACAGTGACCTTGATTGGCCAGCTGGAAGGACACAGGGAGCAGTGGACAGATGTGAAGACAATATACTGCCTCCCTGTCTACTGGGGACCAGGGCTCAGCTGGGGGGAAGGACACTGTTAGGACACTGTGGTTCAGAGCAGAGGCATTCCTGAGGGACAAGCGAGGAGGGGTACCCTGGGAAAAGCTGGAGTGTTCTGGAAGCTCCTTGGGCCCTGTGTGCCTGGAGGTTTTGGTAGGAGTGTGGAGGGTGGAGGGTGGGGGATGTTTACTGTCGGAGTGGTCAGGGGATTGCCTGGCGTGACCTTGAGAGTTTAAACAATCAGGGCCCCAGTCTGAGCTCCCCTGCTGTTGGGAGAAGCTGAGAAGGAAACAGAAAGTGGGGGGAAAAAGTTATCCATGTCCTTTAAGGCTGAGCGTGGGTCCCAGCGAACTGAGTTACGGAAATGTATGCTTGATTGACTTGTACTCACCTTGGGCTTAGTGAGTGCCACGCTCTGGAGCTCTGGACGAAAGAAA
Source organism: Okapia johnstoni (assembly GCA_024291935.2). Classification (NCBI taxonomy): domain Eukaryota; kingdom Metazoa; phylum Chordata; class Mammalia; order Artiodactyla; family Giraffidae; genus Okapia; species Okapia johnstoni. Next base: position 5,693,057 of record CM044325.1, on the reverse strand, counting down.
GAAAGGGAGGGAGGAAGAAGGAAGGAAGAAAGGAGGTGGAGTGGGGCAGGGAGGCATCTGCTAAGTACCGTCGGTCTCCTTTTCCCGAGAACCATTTCCAGACGACTTCCAAGAGAGGTCACGGACCCTTCAAGGCTGTACGATGTCGTCAGAGCAGGCACTTAGCCGACAAGTGTCAGAGCAGAAAGGCATCCCGCCAGAACCCCAGGCTCCATTCTGAGTAAACCCATCCCGTCCCTGAACTTCCATGTCCTGGCGTGGGAGTGGTAAGAGGGGAGGCCAAGACTTTCACAGAGTCTGAGGGAGGTGAGCCCCAGACACCCCTACCCGGAGCTGGAGCAGCCAGGGAGTGGAAGGGCCAGGAACCTCCTCACCCAAAGACAGTCTCCCAGCCTGCTCCGTGGGGTCCCACCCCTCACCCTTCCACCCAAGCCCCACCGCCAGGCTTCCCTACTAAACCAGTTGGGTCATCCACAAATATTGGACTCCCTGCAGTAAACATTATTAGTTTCTGACAGGTGGAGGGAGGGGAGGGCTCATCTTCTTCTCCTCCACAACCTGGTTACCAGGCAGTCAGTTGCAATGAAAGCAAGCCTCACACCAAATGTGGCCATTCAGGCATTCATTTATTAGCAACCATACGTTATATATTACCAAGTGGGCCCCAAAACTTCTGCTTTAGAACTCTGTAAAGTCCTAGGTCTCGCCCTGCTAGAAGGTTCTTTAATGAAAGATTTACCCAAGGCAGAAGCGATAGTACTAGTGCTGAGTTCAGCTGAGATTCTAGAGGCAGGTCACACACAAGAGCAGATGGAAATTCTGAACCTAGAGCACATCCCTGGTGGCTCAGATGGTAAAAGTGTCTGCCTGCAATGTGGGAGACCTGGGTTTGATCCCTGGGTTGGGAAGATTAGGAAATGGCACCCCACTCCAGTACTCTTGCCTGGAAAATCCCGTGGATGGAGGAGCCTGGTAGGCTACTGTCCATGGGGTCGCTAAGAGTCCGACATGACTGACTGACTTCACTTTCACTCTCAGAACACATGCTGTAGACTGTAAGACCCATTGGATCCTAAGACCTTGTTCTACAAGAGTGACAATGCCTGGATCGTATCCCCAGCCAGTCAACACACTGCTTACACATTGCATTCACCAATGAAAAGTCATTCTATACCCATTATGCAAATGAACAAGCCTTCTGGTGCTGATTGGCGATAAAGACTACTGAAATGCTTGTATAATAGTCGCCCCTATGCATCGTGGACTTCTGGTCTTTCCAATACTAACCACTTATCCTGGGAGTATGTACTCGTATTTGCTTTAGTTGACTATCCTTGGGTGTAGATTAAAAGTAGCCTAAAAGATAAGTCACAAGGTCCATCTGAAGTATTTTGAAGTAAATTATAGGCAACTAAATGCCACTTAAAGGAGAGTGAGAGCTACAAAGACAAAGATGTGGCTTTGGAAGCGAGTGTTGGGAATAGGGGATGTGCCCTTCCCCTAAGGAAGGCACAGAGGCACAGTGTGCAATTTAAAGAAGATTCCTTTAAGACTTCGGACCATGACTCTGAACCAGACTTGATGAATGTTCATTTAATTTTTGTGGCGATTTCACAAGTGGCTGTTGTGCCCAAAAGACTACTGAGAAGTTTACTTTGAGCTTAAATAACTATGGCTCAATTTATTAAACTGACAAGTTCCTAACCCTAGCTCTCTCTTAAGCTTTTAAATCTGCTTACAAACCTTTTTTTGTTTATACTGAGCAGATTTTAGCGACTGCTTCTAAGAAGTCTTTGAATGATATCTGGTCCTGTTTATAAATGGAAGTAATTAATTAGACACGTCTCAAACAATTCATACTATATTTATAAATGGGGTATTTGGTGTGAGTAGCTTCCCTTGAAGGGGGTAGTGACTGAAAAAGACATGGGATGTGGGGTAGGGGGCCTTCTGGGGTTCTAGCAAAGCTAGATTTCTTGACTTGATTCAGGCTCACTTTATAATCTGAGGACTTTTCTGAGTGTATGTTTTATCTCAAAAGAGTTCTTATAGTCATCTGTTAGATTTCTTTTTTAATTCATTTGCCTGTTTTTAGCAAAATCTCCCTAGGTACTCAACGAATTCTTTTACAGCTAGTCAATTAAATGTGTATGTGTGGTGAACCTAAAATTCTCTTAAATACTCTATTTCTGAGCTTAAGCTTCGTAAGGTTTCAACTTAAATTCACACATCGAAGTTAATGACTCCATTACATTTTTAAATTAGAATGATTAGACGCTCCCTTTAATGGGCCGAATTGTTTTCTTTTAAAGATTTTATTGGTGTGGACCTTTTCTTACCTCTTTACTGAATTTGTTACAATATTGCTTCTGTTTTTTATGTTCGGGTGTTTTTTTGTTTTTGTTGTTAGTTTGGCCATGAGGCAGGTGGGAAGCTTAGCTCCCGGAGCAGGGACTGAACCCACACCTTCTGCATTGGAAGACATAGTCTCAGCTACTGGACCACCAGGGAAGTCCCAGGCCAAATTATCTTAGCATTACAAGTAGTAAGCAAATAACAGAAAAATAAAATGCTATGGTTTTGATTCCCATAAGCCTGTCTAAATGTAACCCTAATTCTTCGGGAGTTCAAAAATGTTCAGCCATGAAAAAAAAAAAAAAAAAATCCTACTATCCCAGTTAACTGGGGCTGCCTACTCCAAAGGGGGCAGTTATGAGCCAGCTAACTGAGGTTGCTTAGGGTAAGACATTTCTCCTGAGATGTTGGTTAAGTTCTTGTTGTTGCCCCCAGAGGCCTCTCTGAAACCTGTTTCCAGGTTCTCTGTCATGGATTTCAAAAATACAAAAAACCAAGAGCTTATCTCTGCAGGTCCCTGGCCGAATCTCTGGATTCTGGTAATATACACACTCCTTAATTCATCTGTCTGTGCCTACAGGAGGTGGATGGCTTGCATGCATTTGATTATATCTTCGTGTATTTACATGGGCTTCCCTGGTGGCTCAGCTGGTAAAGAATCTGCCTGCAATGTGGGAGACTTGGGTTTGATCCCTGGGTTGGGAAGATCCCCTGGAGAAGGAAAAGGATACTCACTTCTGTATTCTTGCCTAGAGAATTCCATGGACTTGGGGTATAGTCCATGGGGTCGAAGAGAGTCGGACATGACTGAGCGAACTTCATTCATTCATTCATGTATTTACAGTTTTAAATCAAGATTTTTGAAGTGGATGGAATCTTCTTTCTTTTACCCTCTTAGGCGTCCTTGGTGGCTCAAACAGTAATGAATCCACCTGCGATGCAGGAGACAAGAGTTTGGTCCCTGGGTCAGGAAGATCCACTGGAAGAGGAAATGGCAACCCACTCTAGTATTCTTGCCTGGGAAATCCCATTGACAGAGGAGCCTGGTGGGCTGTCGTCCATGGGGTTGCAAAGAGTCAGACAAGAACATTTTCTTTCTTTCTGCTTTTTCTTAGGATGCCACAACTGTTAAAGATATTTACATAAAATGCTATTGGATTGAATTTTCTCTTCTGCTTGGTCGTGACAAAATCACTTTTCTGAGGGCGGTGGAGAGAGGAGAGGGAAGTAGGGGAGGGGAAAAAGGTCCTAACGCCCCACAGCTCAGATCAGTCTGCTCCAGCCATCACACAGCTTCTGCTCCTCCTCTCTGCTGGCTAGAATCCATCTTGAGCTGCTCTTCCTTGTTTCAGCACCAGGCAGGCCCCAGAGGCCCCAGGTCCTTATACACTGCAAACTTCTCAGCAAGCGTCAGCAAGCAGCTCATTCCATGAGAACCTGCAGGTCCACGACAGCTGAAGACATCCAGACAGGCTCTCCCTGGATGCCTCCCCTCTTGCCTTTCCAGGGAAACTTCTACTTGACCACATGCTCACAAGTCTCCATCTCCTTATTCACTCCTCCAGTTTCCAGCAAGAAGGGCAGAGACAGCTCTGTTAAAGTTAAGGGAATAGAAGACAGCCAATAGCCTGTGTGGCTTTAGCCTGAAGACCAGCCAACATGCTGATCGAGTATTTAGTAAGTGCTGTACTACATGCACTTGCTCATTTTCTCTTTTTTTTTTTTTTTAAATTTGTATTAGAATATAGCCGATTAACAAACAATGCTGAGACAATTTCAGGTGAATAGGGAAGGGACCCAGCTATGCATACACATGTATCCATTCTCCCCCAAACTCCCCTCCCATCCAGGCCACCATACAACATTGAGCAGAGTTCCCTGTGTTATACAGTAGGTTCCTGTTGGCTATCCATTTAAACACAGTAGTGTGCACATGTCCATCCCAAACTCCCCAGCTCTCCTTACAAGAGCCCTGTGTCAGTTCATTAGTCCTTTTTATGGAGGAGGAAGCTAAAGAAGCACAGAGAGGCTAAGTAATTTGTCCCAGATCACACAGCCAGCGAATAGCAAACCAGAATTGGAACATGGGCCTCCACTTTCAAACACTGCACACACAACCACATAACCCCTAAACTATATGCTGTCCAACTAGGGGAGGGACCAGGCTTAGACCAGGACCAAGTTGCTTGGGGGGAGAAGCCCAGCTAGCTACTGAACAAAATGGAGTGCCCCAACTGTCTCCAGGGAGTAGATATGGCTGAGAAGGAGAAGGGCGAGAAAAGAATCAGTGGGAGACATTCAGGAGAGGAACTGTGGAAGAGCCGCATCATCTGAAGGCCGCAGGAGCGTCCCACGTTCTGGGCACTGCACTGGCCCCTTCATCTTGGGATTCCTCAACCTCATGCATGCAGTCTTTGATAGAAGCAAGCCTCTCTCTGCTTTTGTACTCTATGGAATCCCTCAAAAAGTAAATATTGCAATTAACAATTAATAAAAGCAAAGGAGAAAACCAGGGCTCTGTTCATGAGCCGCACAACCCCCACCCCATCCTTGAGTGCTCATCCAGACATCCCCTCCCCTGAGCCAGGATTACCGCATCCAATCCTCCTCCCAATGATGCCTGAGATCCGCCCATTCTGTAGATGGGGACATTGACATGGAAGTGATGCAGCTGGCTTTCCATGGAAGTCTGAGACCCAGATCACAGGGTTTCTAACCATTATCCGATATTGCCTGCTGGGATGATGTCAGACCCCCCAGCTGAGTATCTACTCAGATGACCAAGAAGCCAGAGTCTTCGCCCGGGTGTCAGGCAAACTTGGTTTGAGTCTGTCGTTTTCCAGGTAGTATCTGTGAGGGAGAGCCTCAACTGGGGGCGGGGAGGAAGACTGACTCAGAGAGGGGGATCGACTTACCCAAGGCCACACAGCAAGTCCGCGGTGGCCTCAGGTCTAGAACTCAAGTCCTGTGTACGTCCCTGCCTCTCTCCTGCTCCCTTCCACCCCAGCGCCCACGCCACACTCTGAGACAGTTTAGCCCGGGGCTGGCTGAGCCAAGCGTGTGCCGCCTGGATTTAGATGAGCGCGTCTCGCTCTGCCGAGCGTGCTGCTTAGTGATTGTTCCAAAGCCGTGTGTGGGCTTCTCCACCCCCCCCAGCCTTCTATTTCTTTCTACGCCCCCAAATGGTCTCCCTTCCCCCCCCCCCCCCTCCAGCACCCAGGACAGCGAGCTACACTCAGCAGGTGTTCCAGGAACGCTTGCCGAGGGAATGAGACATCGGACCATCTGCAGGGGCCAGAGTGGGTGTCAGGTTCCCCGCCCCCACCCGGCGCCAGCGCCAGCACCCAGCCTGGGCATCCCTCCGCAGGTGAGCCTCTTGGGTCCCAAGCTGCCAAGGGCATGGATGGGAAAGACTGGGACTTCTAGAGGGAAGGGGCGGGGGCTGGGTGGGTGGGCCTCCAGTGTGTCTAGAAAGTCAGAGGATGCTCTGGGTCAGGAAACCTCCGCACTCTCCAGCTTCCCCCCGCACCGCCCCCACCCGCCCCAGCTCTGACTTGCAGCAGGACCCTCGGGCGCCATCCACGTCCCCTGCCCGCAAGCCCCAGAAGAACAGGCGCGCAGACCCCTCCCCAGCGGGCGGCTCCTGAGGCAGGCTGCCCAGGGGAGGGGAGTTGATACACAGCTAAAACTGCCCCACTTTGAATTTAGAAACTGCGGGGAACGTGTGAGCAGTGTGGGCAGCTGGGGAAAAAGGAGAGAAGGCTCAGGCTTGCTCATCGGGACCAGCGGAGCCCCTGGCGTCCCCCCGGGGGAGGGAGGTGATGGGGCATGGCCGGTACTAAGGATCCCCGGTACCGAAGCTCCCCCACCTCTGCCGTCCCTGGAGCCCGAGGATCTCCGGGCTGCGTGTGCGGGATCACGTGGGGAACGGGCTCACAGGCAGTTTCCTGGGCCCCAGCCCTCAGAATCTGGTGGAGAAGGTCTTGGGGGAGGTCCAGGGATTTGCCTTTTCAATGAACCTCCTTTACTCCCGCCATCCTGGTGACTCTGGTGCGCTGCACTGCTCTTTGAACTCCACCTTGGAAGCACTTCTTTGGGTTTTTCCCTAAAATCTGGAAGCCCCTGTGCTTATCTGGAAGAGGTTCTGATTGCCCGAGGCCCGAGGCCCCTGTCACCCAGGTCACCTGGTTCCAGAGTGCCTCTGAAGGTTGGTGCTGGCCGCTGGAGTGGACCCCTTTGGGTCCTCAGATGGGTGCCTGGCCCCTCTCCTCAAGGGCCGGCTGAGGGGACACACATTCTTCCCTGAGAAGTCCCAGACCCCTGGCTGGAGCTGGAGCTTCTGAGAAGGGTCAAAAAAATGGGGCCAGGAGAGTGTGCTGAGATGCGAGCTGCAGTCAGATGGAGAGGGGCCACCGTGCAGCAGGGGAGGGGGTCTGGCTGGCCCCCAGCCCCAGTGCTGCTCCCCTGGGGTGATGGTCACAGCTGGCAAGGCGGGGAGGACCTGGAGATCAGCTAGCCACTTCACAGATGGAGACTAAGTTTCCAGAAGTTTCCATCTTGAGCACTTACGGGATTCTGTCTGCAAGCACGTTCCTATAACTCGTTGTGATGCAGCCAGTTCTGGTCTCAGATTAGGAAACAGTGAACTCCAGCTGTATGTCACTGAGACACCAGGCAGGGACTTGTCATGACCTGAACTCAGTTTTTCCCATTGACAATGAGGAGATTGAGTTAAACAGGTAAAGCAACCATTGATGGACAGTGGCTGCCTGTAGTACGGTCTGCAGAAACAATGGGGTGTGTGGGGGCTGAGGGGAGACAGTCACATCCTTCCAGAGTGTGTGCCTGGTACTGTCCTCAGCATTTTGCATCCAGTAGCTCACTCACACCCCTACAATACCACTACAAAGTAGGTTTCCTTCTTGTCCCCACTTTACAGATGAGGAAACTGAGGCACAGAAAGGTTAGGAGGCTTGCCCCAGCATTCACTGAGCTTGTGGAAGCAGGGATTTGACCCTATGTCATCTGATCCTAAGTCCCAGGGACGGCAGAACCTGGTGGGCTGCCGTTTATGGGGTTGCACAGAGTCGGACATGACTGAAGTGACTTAGCAGCATCTGATCCTAGAGGCTCTGTTCTTTTGAATCACACTGTGTTTCCTCAAACACAACACACAGAAGCGGTGTCTGCCCTGGGCACGGTAGGAATGTGAGAACCAGCACACGGTTTTGCAGCCACACTTCCTGTCTGTGGTCTGTCATCCATAAAAACACACATAGACAGGAAGCAAATGAAACAATGCCACACAGCAGGTCACGGAGAGCTGGCGCCCAGGGCTGGCACTAGGTGCTCATGTTTGAGTTCACTGCACCTCTCCATGCCTCCCTGGATTGACCATCATTTGGGTTCAAAGTCAAAGTGTGAAAGTGTTAATCGCTCACTCAACTCTTTGCGACCCCATGGACTATAGCCTGCCAGGCTCCTCTGTCTATGAGATTTCCCAGCCAAGAATACTGGGGTGGGTAGCCATGCCCTTCTCCAAGGGATCTTCCTGACCCAAGGATCGAAGCCGTGTCTCCTGCATTGCAGGAAGATTCTTTACCATCTGAGCCACTAGGGAAGTCTAAGTCAAAGGGTGCTGCTATCTTTTGAAAAAATACTTGCTATTCCCACCTCTGGGCCTTCCTCGAAAACACCTTTCCTTCTTTGGAGCACGTCTCAAATATCACCTCCTCCCCTGAAGCTCTTTGAGATTCACCTCCAATCAAAAAGAAGCTGCCCTTGGTCTGCAGACCCAGGTGGGGGCCTGAGTCATACCCCAGTCTCCTCACTCACCCTTGGCCGTTGCTTCCAGGCTCTGCTCTGGCAGCACGGTCTCTGCTGCGTAATAGGTGCTCAACAAGAGACAGAGACACTAAATGGGACTGTAGCCTTCAGAATTCTGCATGCTTGCCAACTCATTCTCTCAAGCTCTTTTCTTAAATAGAAAAAAAAAAAAAAAAAAGAACTCTAGGCCGGTTCATGAATAAGGATTTACAGTCATATTAATCACAAGAACCTGATCTTTTCTCTCCCAGAGTCTGGTCTGTGGACCAGCTTCCTTTGTCAGCCAGTTTGGGTTTTTTGGTCCACATTCAGCCGTAAAACTGGCAGGGTCAGTGCAGCCACACAGGTCTGAACTTCCTGCCACCCTGGCCTTAGGCATGGGGTGAGGAAGAGACTATGGAAAATGTTCCTCTGCCCTCCAGGAACCGCCAGGCTAACCAGTCAGGCTGGGCACATAAAATCCATGTCCATCAACACTAGGGCGGAGGGGCATGTGGCCAGGGCCCCTGCGGAAGGAGGTGCCAGGAGACTTCTCACTTTCCCCACGGCTGGTTTTCTTCGCACTATTCCCCAGGTAAAATAGTCCTCTTCTCCGCAGGGCCTTGCTGGGAGGGTGAACAGAGGGAGGGGGGCAGGAGACAGCAAAGGTGGGGATTCCGGCAAACCAAGCTGCGCTGGCACCTGGAGGAGAGGAGGGGCCCACCAGGCAGGGAGCCCCAGGCAGAGGCCCACAGCAGACCTTGGCTGCCCAGGAAAGTCATTCCAGGCAAGACGCTTGTTGCCAGGCTCAGCCGGATGGCACCGCCTCTGGGAAGCCTGCTCTGACCCTCAACTGCATCAGGGCCTCCCCTTGGTGCTCCCACATCCCCTGGGTCCCTCTGTCGTGGTGTTGATTGCACACTTCCTGGACTGTTTATTGCAGAGCTTCCCTGAGAAAGCCAGGCACTCCTGGAGGGAGGAGACTTGTCAGATCCTGAGCAACCAAAAGGACCCAGCAGAGTCAGCATCTGTGAGTGAAGGAATAGATGAGTGGAGTAGACCCTGGGGATGGACCTACGGGGCATGTGGGTCTCTTCTGGGAACACCCCTGTGTTCTTGCTGTTTGCACTTGACATCTGACATTCACAAGTGCTGTCTATTCCTCTCCCTCCTACTTCATCTTTCAAACTCTGACGCAGCGGTCTAACCACACACACATACAGGCACACACCTCCACACCAACCACAGATACATATATGTTATACACACATAGACTTATCCATAGACTCTAGTCAAAGAACACATGCATACAGTAATACAATAATACCCATACATCACACACAATAATAATATGCACACATACACACAGCAAACAACACCGACATGCTTACACGTCTGCATGCATACCCTACAAATAACACCCATGACACAAATGCACACGTATTCGTGGACATGCCGACACACCCACCCCCTTAAAGACACACGCTCTGAATGATGTGCTCACCTTCTCTTCCATCTAAGGATTTCTTTGCCTGTCCTCTCCCACAGATCTTGCTTTACAATGAACAAAGTACTTTACTTTGTTCAGCCACCTGCCAACTTTTACTGAGAACCTGTTCTGTGCCAGGTACTATATATAAAGATGAATAGGGCTCAGACCTGCCTTCAGGAGGCTCTCAGTCTAGTGGAGGAAACAGACGCAGAGGCAAACACAAGCTGGTGTGACCATTTGATTCAGGAACTATTGCTTGAGTACTCACTGTGACCTAGACTTGTCTGGGTTTTGGGAATACAGAGATTAGTAAGGTCTAGTCTCCTCAGCCTCGAGGAAGTTCCAGGGACTTCCTTGCCAGCCAAGTGGTTATGATTCTGCACTTTCAATACAAGGGGTGTGTGTTTCATTCCTGGTTGGGAGACTAAGTTCCCACATACCATTTGATGTGGTCAAAAATAAAATAATTTTTTTTTAAAAAAAGGAAATTCCAGACTGGAGGGGAAAGAGATGGTCAAAGATATAGGTATAATATCTCACTATAATGTACACAGAACAGTGGCAGCCCAGAAGAAAGTGATTAACTCGTCTGTTGAAAGAGAATCAGGGAGGGCTTCACAGAGAAGGTGGCACTGGGCTTTGTAGGATGAATAAGAATTCACTGTAATGACTTGATCCTGGAGCAGGTTGACATTTGATGCAGAACAGAGCAGAGACCTCAGAGGAGTCGATCAACGGTTCTGTGGGTCTGGATGGTAATGAGGAGTGTGTGTGTGTGAGAATGGGGTGAGAAGCATTGGGGAGGTCTAAGGTAAAAGATGAGACTGAAAAGATAAACAGAGACAAAGACCAACATCTCCGTTTTACAGCTGAGGAAGCTAAGGCTCAAGGAGGTAAAACTGGTCGACTTTGACCCCTGTCGGACTCTTTCCTGCCCTTAGGGCCTGCTGCCAACCCTGCTGCCCATTCTCTCCAGATGAGACAGGCTGCTTGCTCTTGCTGGTAGCTGCGCAAGTTAAAAGCTCAGAGCAGGTGGGAGGCTTTATTATTGGTTGTGATGATTATTCTCTAAAGTCCAGCTTGGCAGGGTTTCTGCCTCAAATAATTAGCAGCCCAGCAGGCCCTGGCCTGAGGCTATTTGGGCCTTTGAGGCTAAGCTGCCCTCAGCTCAGGGCCCCAGCCCCCTGCCCAGCAGCTGGTTGGCGGCTGTGGACCTCTTTGGTCCACGGTCAGCTGCATCCAGGAGCCGGGACCTGCCCTCCCGGCTCGGAGATCCTCATTCTCCCACCACACCCGTGTTGGTTTGTACTGTGATGTGTCCACCCCAGCCGCCCTCTCATTAAGCCGACCTCCCCCTTCCCACCACCAGTTCTTTCTCGTGGGGTGATTAGCAGTTCCCTGCTTCGCTGAGGTTTCTCCTCCCCTCAGTCAGCGCTGGTGGAAGGGGCTGAGTCATTTTCCAGATATGAATGTTGCCTGAGGATGTGGTCCACCCCCTACCCCGCCCCCCCCCCCCCCCCCAGAGCTGGGTGATCTCAGCTAAGCCACTTGACCTCTCTGAGATTCAGTCTCCTCCTCTGTAAATGGGGGTGTCCATCCACCTGGGTGACGAGGTACAAGGGGCTCACGCTTGGACAACTCTCTCATCCACTCTGGGCCTCAGTATCCCCCTACTTGTGAAATGTGGGGGAGGGGCGAAGTCAGAGATGGAAAATTAGGGGTGCCGCAGGGACAAAGTCGACCAGCCGTTTCTTTGAACCAACATCTCAGTTTCCAAAAGTTGCACCTCAAGGGTGTACCCCAGGGTGGCCCCGTCATCTCTTCCTGTCTCACTCCCAGGAAACTTCCATGGGCTCTGAACTCACCTGAGTTGGCGCGCCAGGACTAGCCGGTCTCAGAGCTGTCATGAAGCCCCTCTCTGGGTTTCTGTGGCTGTGTGGTCATAGGACAGGCCTTCCCAGAGATTGGGCTGGTGCGGGAGGCCCAGCATTCCCAGCCAGCCACCCAGGGCAGGATGCTCACCCATGGACCCTCCTTCCCGATCCAGACCCTCCTTCTCTCCCCTGGCCCTCTGCCCTAGCCTCCTCATGTTCTGCTCTCCCAGCCTGAGACCACCCTGCTTCTATCCTGGCTTGTGTCAGTGGCATTACTCGGAAAAAAACTTAGACTTGCCCATTCAGTTTTGTTTTTTTTTTCCGCAGGACATCATGATCAATAAGCCCCAACTCTGCCTGATATTCCAGGCCTCCACCATCCAGCCCCGCCTACCTTCCCAGCCTCATCACTCTGCCCTCCTCCACCCTCCCTCTCCACTGCCTAGGTGCCCTCCTCCACGTACATCCAGATCCCTGTACTTTGCATAGTCTGATCTTTCTACCCAGAACTCCTTCCATGCCTTCATCACTTGGTGTCACGCAGCAAAGCTTTCAAAGCCTTCTCCCATGTTGCCTCCTCTGGGAAGCTGTCCCTGACTGCACTCAGGGGGAGGTAAGGACTGCTCCCTGCAGACACCCTCTCATTCACAGCAAAGGCCAGGGGACAGTGGTGCTATTGGTATAAGCCCCTTCTTATTGCAATGTTTTCAATAAATTGTAAATATTGACTCATCAATGAATGCAGCCCCACGTTCAGCAGGAGGACAGCAGCCCTGCCTGTCACCTTGTACCTCCGGAGCTCAGAAAGGAGGCTGGAAGCGGGGCAGAAGGTGATCAGCTAGTGTTTGTTTCAGGAACAAACAACAAATCAGTGTGGTCAGCTCTGCCCTCCCCGACCCTAACTCGTATAAAAGGCAAGAGGCACGAAGATAAACACTCACATAGCCCCCATCTCAGAATGAAGAGCCCCTCCCACCCCTCAACTGTAAAGACCTCTTCCTGATAGCTCAGTTGGTAAAGAATCTGCCTGCAGTGCAGGAGACCCTGGTTCGGTAAGATCCACTGGAGAAGGCATAGGCTACCCACTCCAGTATTCTTGGGCTTTCCTTGTGGCTCAGCTGTAAAGAATTCACCTGCAATGAGGGAGACCTGGGTTCGATCCCTGGGTTGGGAAGATCCCCTGGAGAAGGGAACAGCTACCCACTCCAGTATTCTGGCCTGGAAAATTCCATGGACTACAGTCCATGGGGTCACAAAGAATCGGACACGACTGAGCGACTTTCACTTCACTTCACTTCATCATTTATTACTGTTGTAGCCATGTGTTCCAGGAAACAAACTCACTCAGAAGGACAATGCAGATAGTGGAGTGCAGTTTATTACACCAGCGGGCCCAAGGCAGAGTCTCCTCTTAGCCAAGGACCCCGACCAACTTTTGTGAAAACCTTATATACCTTAAGTGTACTGCTCAAGCCCCTATCCCCACATTCCTTAAACCTAGCCTGGAAAGTGTTAAAGGGAGATATAATCAGGTTACAGCCGTGATTCATAATCAGAAGGGTCAGCTGGTTATACACTGTAGCCTACACCGATGGATGCCATAAAGATTACGAAGATGGTTGACCTCATAGGGGATTATTACAGTCTTTTTGGCAATGGGAAATCTTGGTATGGAATCTGGTGTTTATCAGTCCAGGAGGCCAGTTCGGCTTTAGGTATGTTATCCCCATGACTACCGGGCACATAGTCCAAAGCTCACTGAACGTGCAAGATGGAGTTTCCTTCTTTTTCAAGATGCAGTCAGCTCGGCCTATTCCTTTTCTCCTCGTTACAAAACATTTCAACATTCTTGCCGGCCACCCCTGCAGATAGCCCGAATCTGTCATCTATATTCCCTATGTCACAATCAGGCCCAGGACACTGGCTGGAGACCCCCCACCCCGCCTCCAACCTCCCAGGACCCACCGCTCTCCCCATCCCTCTCCTCGAGGTGGCTGGCCATTTCTGTCTTTTGTTCAGTGTGCACATCAGCCCATCCGAGTCCGCATCTCTCTTTGCCTTTCTGTGTTTCTTTCTGTCTTACCCCAGCGACTTACGTCTTTTATTTCTCCAGGCGCCCACCCTTCCGTATTGCTCCCCTCCCCCTACCCCGTCTCTGTCTCGTCTCTGTCTCTGGGTCTCTCCCTTTTTCTTTCTCCGGAGCTGTCGGTCTCGGCTGCCTTTCTCTCCATAATTAGCCTCCCTCCCAGCTTTTACTCACAGGCCCCATGGGGGGAGCGGAGTGGGGGGGCCGCAGGACCAGGAGGGAGCTGTCTTCCCAGCTAGCAGAAAATGGGCCAATTAAAGCCACAAGGCTGCTCAGGCAGCCGAACCAGGAGGAAGCAAAAATAGCCCCAGGCGGCCTCGCTGGAAAGATAAACAGAGAAAGAGGGAGAAAGGGCGAAGGAAGGCGAAGTCCCAAGTCCCCGAGTTTCTCGGGTAGACCAAGAAGGGAGGGGGTGGCCCCTTCCCCCCCAAACCCGGGGTGCGGGCTGGGCTTCAGCTGCTGCCTGCCCGGCATCCCGGCCTCCTCCAGCGCTGCTGGAGCCTTCCTCCCGCCGGGGAGGCAGCCTCCCAGGGCCTCCTCCCAAGTGCGACTGTCCCACTTCACACCTCCCGGTGGTGGCAGCCACAGCGGCCTGAGGGGACGCCGGGAGCTGGGAGGCGGGAGGCGGAGGCCGGGCTAAGGCCTTCTGTCTCCCGCCCTCCATCCCCAGGAAAAGCAGGGCCTGCTCCGCCCGGGGCTGCTGAGCTGGGGTCGGAGCGGGTGTAGAATGAAGACCACAGTCTGTCTTCTCAGGGGCTCACGGGTCAGCGGGGGAGCCGGGTAAACAGGCAGCATCGACTCGTGCGGTCCTGTAGGAGTGGGCCTGTGTGTGTGTGCGCGTGTGTGTGTGTGTGTGTGTGTGTGTGTGTGCGCGCGCGTGCCTTCTCTATAAACTTAGTCAAGGAAGTGCGGCGAGGTCCCCAAGGAATCCACATCTGTGCCCAGCACAGAGTGGGCAGTGGGGGTGGGGACCGTCTCAGACAGATGAAAACCCGGGGACTATCGGAGGAAATGGAGGAAACCCCATGAGGCCCAAGAAGAGTGGGGGGAGGAAGGGGCTGCTTGGAGTCCAGGAAAAGGAGCTTCGAACTTGCGCGCAGGGGACTAGGGAGCCATGACCGGCTCTAAGCAGGGGAAGGGCACCGCGGCGTGTGCCTGCTGGGAGGGCGGGGGTAGGGTGGACGAAGCTGGAGGCAGTGGCGAGGCTGGAGGCAGTGGCGCAGGCCAGGTGCTACTGCAGACCCCCCGGGGAGAGGCAGCAGGCCCTAAAGGGGCAGTGCAAATGCTGGAGCAAGCCTGGTGGATGAGTGAGTCCCTCGAATTTCTCGTTCCTTGGCCAACCTCCAAGGCTGAGGCTGTGGTCTGGCCCCAAGACCCCTCGCGAACTGTCTCCTTGCTCCTCTTCTTCCCAGTGCCTACACACACACACACACACACACACACACACACACACACACACACACACACCACACCGCCTATCGGATTCCCCCGACATGGCTGGATTTATTCCAGCTCTGTACCTCTGCTCATCTGATTACTTCCTTGTGGAATGCCCTTCCGTCATCCTCACAAATCAAACCTTGTCCATCCGGCAAGATTCAGTTCAAATGACTCCTACTCCAAGCAGCCTTCCCTCCTCAGGAAACATTGTCTGAGCCTCTCTTACAGCACAGGCCACTTTGTACTCCTGTAGTGTGTGTGTGTGTGTGTGTGTGCGCGCGTGCACGCCTACTCTGTGAACTCAGAGCATCAGCAGAACTGAAATCCAGGTCTGATTCAATAGTTCTGAGAACTGGCCCTGGCCCAGAGAGAGGTCTCCGTGAAAGTTTAATGAAGGAAGGAAGGAGGGAGGGAGGGAAGGAGGGAGGGGAGGGGAGAGTCGGCGTTTATTGGGTCACCATATGTGTGAGGCTTCAATTGCTTTAGCTTCTGGTGGGTGATCCATTTCTCTGCTGTGCCTTGCATTCCCAGCCTAGCCTCTAACTTGCTGACTCTGACCTATATTCTGATGCTAACATCAGAGATCCTGATTTTCTTTTTTTCCTAAGACTTACTACAACTCCAACCTCCTCGTTTCTGCCTAGTCACAGAAATATATGACTGGATGGATATACAGATGATTGAGTGGTCAAATTAATGACCAAGGAGAAATCATTTTAAGAATGATAAACTACGAGTGATGTGATACCAGCATTTGGTGGATACCATGCAATTCTGGCCATTTAGACATTCATTCAGCTGGCACTAACTAGACACCTACGATGATCATGGGAGACCCTAGAGATCAAATAAACATGGTGCCTAACCCCACAGAGCTGACAGTCTAGCAAAGGAGACAGAGAAATTGCCAAGAGGACATAGCAGCAGAAACAAAGATGGGAGAATGTGTGGGAGGCTAGCCAAGCAAAGAGAAGAGGCATTCATCACTCACTCATTCAGGAGTATCAGGGAAGGCTTCCTGGAAGAAGTGACATCTAAAGTGTACAAGGAAAGACTGATAAATAGCAGGTAAGGAGGGTAAGTGAGCCTGGCCGAGGGAATAGTATATATAAAGGGCCAGAAGGAAAGAGTACAGGGCAGATTTCATTTGGGAAACTAGAGCATGTCAATCAGACTGAAGCATAGACACTGGGGTAGCAGAAGAGCAAAGAAGGGCTGTGAATTCCGAAGGAGTTCAGTATCTGTCTTAAGAGTGGGGGATCCTCTGAAAAGTTCCAAGCAGGGAAAGATCTGACCAGGGATACAGGAAGACTACGAATTGAATAATGTCTCTTGAAATTCCTTCTGTTGATACAGAAAGATTATGTTCTTCTGATGTCTTCCCGTAAATAACATTGCACTAAATCGATAAATCATCTGGGAAATTAAAAAACAGGAAATCTTGTACTGCTTTTCTTGGCAATGAAAACACCAGGAAAACAAAAACAGAATTTACCTCCTACCCCAAAGTTGAAGTTTCTCATTGACCAAGCTTAAATTGCTTTATCTAAAAATGATTTCATTTCATATTGCTAA
This sequence comes from Okapia johnstoni, assembly GCA_024291935.2. Classification (NCBI taxonomy): domain Eukaryota; kingdom Metazoa; phylum Chordata; class Mammalia; order Artiodactyla; family Giraffidae; genus Okapia; species Okapia johnstoni. Next base: position 5,676,430 of record CM044325.1, on the reverse strand, counting down.
CCCAAGAGGTTAAAAGTTCAGAAATTAAAGCTTATGTCTGTTAAAATAACATCAAGCTTCATTGAAGAAAAATAACCCGAATGCCGAAGTGCATTCTTTTGGCTAAATAATACATTTTCTGGCTTGGATTCACTTCAGGAACCATTCGTTCTCAAGTGTTCACAATAGCTGTGATTAACCTGTTGAGACATGTATGTACAGTTCACATCTAAATAAATGGCTGCTTCAAATAGCTTGGGCAAATGCAATGGTAAAAGTGGCAGTTGATTTTCAGATGTAGCTGCAAAGGTAAACAGAAAACAGAAAAGAAATCGCTGTGTAAAAATATGGTAGGTGGCTGTCAACAGGAAACTGACACCCATCCAACCTACAGTCAGCACACTCCACTCACTCAGGACAGTGTGGTCACCCAGGGCCAGGCACGAAGGATGGTGCTTCCTTTAGACACCATGGGTAAAGGAAGCTGTGTTCAGAAGGCCATTTTTAGACCTGAAGAAGGAAAAGGGGCTTGTCATTAGAAGTGCCAAAGAAAGGATGGTCCAGGCAGAAGAAGAGCAGGTGCCAAGGCCCCGGGGCAGGAAAAGATTAATGGAGACCTGATGCGAAGAGTTGAGTCACTGGAAAAGACCCCGATACTGGGAAAGACTGAAGGCACAAGGAGAAGAGGGCGGCAGAGGATGTGATGGTTTGATGGCATCACCGACTCAATGGACATGGACTTGGGCGAACTCCGAGAGTTGGTGAGGGACAGGGAATCCTGGCGTGCTGCAGTCCATGGGGTCACAAAGAGTCACACACGACTTAGTGATTGAACAACGACAACAGCAAAGCAGATGAACTGTCTGGAATCTCCAGGGTGTCCCCAACCTGCGGGGGGGACGCCTTCTCTTCCTGTGCTCCCCAAGCTCTCCTCCCATCTCTCTGGGCAGTGTCTCTTCCTTCCTAAGTGGGGGAGTGAAGGGTCCCAAGTCTGTCCAGAAGCTGCCTCCTCCTGCTCGGGCCCTGCCGTCCTTCCCACCACCCCCGCCTCCTCTCCAGCCTGCCCTCTGGCTGCTGATGCCCTGGCTTTGGGGAGATGAAATTAGCTGCAGGCACATAGATTTAAAAAACAAAACTAAATAAAATAAAAACAAACCCAGCCATTTAAGGACATCAGGTCTCTAAACAGACAGTCAAAGATTTCTTCTTCCCAAGGGAGGTAAGCACCAGGGCCCGGGTCAGGGACATGAGTGGGTGGGGAGAGTCCTGAATGGGGGGAGAAGGGGGCGGGCAGTTCGCTTGTCCAGACTCCCTCCCTCCAGGGGATCTTGCCCTCAGGCCCTGAGAACCAGCTTTGAGAATGTTCTGCTGGTCTCAGGCCAAGCGGTGCCTTGAGTAAGTCTGTTTATTCTCTGGGCCTTCAATAGGGGCATGGCTTCTGTTTTCTTTTTTTCCCTAACTTGATTTGTACTTTTTATTGTAAATCATTACATACATATAATTTATATCACATACAGGTTTTTTTTAATTTTATGTTCCTGCTGCTTCTGTGGCTCCACTCCCCACCCCCAGCCCATCTTGAGGGGGCAGTCCTTGCACTTGGTACCAAGCCACTCTCCAGAAAGAGGGAGCGGAGCCCAGGGTGCACTTCTGGGCAGCGATCGCATGTGTGAAGGCGAACACATTGCACGTTTTAGAGAATAATATATTTACTTACAAAGCAATAAACAAATGGAGGCCTGACATTCACGACTAGCCTCAGCGACATTGCTAAGGTCTTCTGAATGCCCCGTGTTCCCTGCCCCTGTGCACACCCCCAACTCCCCACCTCACTTGCGCTAGTTACCACTGGGCTGAAGGCTGTGCTATTGAAGCCAGCCTGCCAAAGACCCGGGAACACACTTGCGGTAGGAAAATGTTAGGTTTCTTTAAGCCTGTAGCTACAAGGGAGCACAGCCTAGGGAGAGCTTGGGAGTGTCTTGATAAGGCGGGTTTGGAAAAGCCTCTTCATGGTCTGGACTGGCTTTGCATGATCCCAAAGAGGACTGCAGAAGCTGGTCCAGTCTGGTTACTGAGTAGTCTCCAAAACTTGGCATCTGATCATCTTGATCTAGGAGGCCGGAGGATGAAAGCAGGGCTGGATTGTCACTGGTGAGGGAGCTGCCCTTGCTCAGAAAGGTGGTGGAGAGGAGAGCGCAGTGTCATTTGTGGGGTTGCATGGTGGCCCTGTCATGTCTATGCTGAGCACAGCTTATGGTTTCTTAAAAATGTCATCCATTTGTCAGCACAGTTTCTCATCAATTAGTGCTAATTATGTCCTTTCTTTTCTTTGTAACATGTAGGTATAATATGTATATTATGTTTTATGTATGGGTAAACAAGATGTTTATCACCATCACCAACACCAACATCATCATCACCTCTATCACCGCCTCCATCACCACCATCGTCATTACCTCTGTCACCATCTCCATCACCATCTTTACTACCATCATCACCACCTGCATCACCACTATCATTACCACCCCCATCACCACCATCATCACCACCTCCAAAACCACCTCCATCACCACCATCATCACCACCTCTATCACCAGCATCATCACCACCTCCACCACCACCATCATCACCACCTCCACCACCATCATCATCACCACCTCCATCACCACCGTCATCACCACCGTCATCACCACCATCATCACCACCTTTATCACCACCATCGTCCCACCATCATCACCACCTCCATCACCACCATCATCACCAGCATCATCACCACCTCCACCACCACCATCATCACCACCTCCATCACCACCATCATCACTACCTCTATCACCATCATCAGTCCCACCTCTATCACCACCTCCAACATCATCACTACCACTGTGTAAAAGCCCTCCTATCTACACAGGCAGCCTGAGTGGAATGTCACATCTGTTCTGGAGGTTTCACGTGTGTGTGGGGTGCGTCTGTGTGTATGATGGAATGGTTGTTGTGGGTGGGGTGGGAGAGGCTATTTAAAGGGTTTGAGGCTAAGCAGCCCTGACAGTCAAGAAGCTGACTATAAAGAACGGGGTCCTCCTCACTGGGCAGATACTGTGTTCCTGTCTTCATTTTTCAATCTCAGTAAAGTTTGAGGGGCTGGCCTGCCAAACAGGTGTGGGGACTGAGAGTCAGACCAGAGTGGGACTGACAGGAGCCCAACAGTGAGGCTCTAGTCCACCACACTCTGGCTCCCAGCAGTTTACTGTGTGGCTTCTAACAACTCTGCCTCGGTGAATCTCAGTTTTCTCTTCTCTAAAATGGGAATAATAGTAACCAGCCTCAGTGGACTATGGTGAGGATCAAGTGCCATGCAAGTGGCTAGCGTGTAGTTGGAACTCAACAAACTTGGGTCCCCTGTACCCAGCTGTGACAGGTCGTCACACTCTCTCCTGACTCCTGTTGCTGGACAGGAAACAGGAGGCTCCAGGAAAGCCCAGAGAAGATGTGACCTCCCAGCCAGGCTGCTTCTCAGTATCTTCTGATCTTGTCCCGTGCCCAGTGGCAAGGAGGACCCTCAGAGAGGAGGGCATGGGCAGTGAGAGGGTGGGGGAGGCCAGGAGAGGGGAGGAGCCCTGGAAGGGGAAGAAGGAAAAGGGGCAGGAAGAAAGAAAATGCGGGAAGAAGTGAGGGGAAGGGGAATGAAGGGGAAGAAGAAAGGACACTGGGGAAGTGGAGAAGATGTCAGAGAAAGGAGAAGGGGGGAGAGGAGGGAAAAATGGGGGAAAAGGAGGGAGGTGAACGAGCAGGAGGCACCTGATGCTCAGTGTTGGGAGGAGAAAGGCCGCCCAGTCCAGCCACCAGCCCAGGCATGAGGGAGGGGAGGGGGGAGCTGGAGGTGGGGCTGGGCAGGCTGGCCTGACCCCCTGCTTAACAACCCCCGCCCCTCCACCTGCTGCCACAGTGGTGTCCTCTCAACCTACCATTTTGCCCGCTGGGAACAATAGGGAGCTGTCAGGAGCCGTGTCATCAGCTGCCTCCCCCAGAGGAGAGGATGGCAGCGCCTCCCTGTCCTGGGCCTCAGGACCAGCTGCCAGTCCAGTGTGGGAGGGCCCAGCAGCTGGGCTGCCCTTGGTCTTGGCTTCTCCCTCTTGGTGCCCCTAGCCCTCCCTCTAAATCCGCCAGGCCCCTCTCCCCAGGGGGTTCCCTACATCAGGCTGCTGTTTGCTCAAAATGAGAGAGGGGGCAGGCAGGGGAGGAGTCGTGCAGAAGCACAAGGGTGTCAGGATGTGTGTGTTTGGGTCTTTGTCATTATGGCAGAGAGGGCCAGCTGTCCCTCACTATCTGTCCTCCCCTTCTTCCTGATGAATTGCCACCTTTAATTTTGGGCTGGCTACGTACTATCCTGGTGGCTCAGATGGTAAAGAGTCTGCCTGCAATGCAGGACACCTGGGTTCGATCCCCAGGGGAAGAAAACAGCTACCCACTCCAGTATTCTTGCCTGGAAAATCCCATGGACTGAGGAGCCTGGTGGGCAACAGTACATGGGGTCACAAAGAGTCAGACATGACTGAGCGACTATCACTTTCACTTTTTTCCTAACTTGTGATATGACATTGGGCAAGTCACTTTCTGCCTCTGGGTCTCAGTTGACTTATTTGAACAACGAGAGTCTTGCACTAAAAGAACTGATGTTACAGAATAACGGGAGATTCTAGAAAATAGAAAAGGTCACCAAGAGCTAAAGGTCCATCAAGACTGGAGAGGGTAAAGCAAGGAAGTGCTTCACTAGGGCCTCCAGGCCTTAGCTAATTGGGCCCTGCCCCACCCCTCCCACCTCATCTCCTCTCTCTTACAGCCTCCACCCCAGCTATACTGGCCTCCTTTCCAGAGCACCAACTTGCATCCACCTCAGGACCTTTGCACATGCTGTTCCCTCTGTCTAGAATGCTCTTCCCTCCAGATCTTTATTCAGGCCTCTGCTCATTATCATCTGCTCAGAAAGGTCCATCCCAATTCCCCCACCTAATGTTGCCGTGTTTCCCTCCCTAGGACAACAAAGTTTAAAGTCGTTATAGCACTGACTGATGCTTAAAATGTTCTTGTTCATTATTTGCTTCTTGTTGCTGACTTTCTCCAGCAAAATGTGAACTCATGAGAGCAAGCGCCCACCACATTAACTGCTAGATCATCAGATCATCAGGACTTGAAATAGGGTCTGGCATACATTAAGTGTTCAATAAAAACTCAAAGACTAAATATAGGTAAGCTTGGAAGGACAAGAAGGGAATTGGCATTGATCAAGAACCTACTATGGGCCATGCTTCCCATGGATCATCTCATTCACTTGCCTTAACACTCTCAGATAGGACTTGCTAGTCCCATTTTTCAGATCTGCAAACTGAGGTTCTGAGATGACAGTGATTCACTCTCAGGTCCCAGGTCTACACACAAGTGCTGCAGTTTGATCCCAGGTTCCCTGGATAGAGCTCAGTAGGTTTTCATGATTCTGGCCTTGCCACATGCTCTGGGACACACAAGGATCCTCAGAAGTCCCTAATGCCCCCCACCCCACCCCATCCTCTCGCCCCACTTGCTAAGTATCTCCTCTTCACCTCCCAGGCAGCCGCTTCACTGGCTTTGATTTTCAGCATCTTTTCTGTTATCTTCCAAGGAAACTGTGCTCTAAGCCTGAGATATCACAGAGGCACTGGATTCCACAGAGATGCTTCTTCCCAATCTGAAATGTGAGGACTAGTTCCTTCAAGAGGGAAAAAAGCACGCCGGCTCCGCTTCAGGAACACCTGTCTGATATTCATTGCCAACCCTGGCACAGAGGCAGCCCTGTAGCCTTGCTCTCATCTCCTCTGCCCTTTAAGCCTCAGTTTTCTTATCTGGAAAATGGGGATAATAATGATACCCATCTGGCAATGTGGTTGAGGAGTAAATGGGATGATGGTAGGGCAAGGGCGGTTGGTTTTAAGGTTTAAATCAAGGACCTTTCCTGCATTTAAATAAAAACATCTGACCTCCAACCTGTGGGCAACCCCCATACCCCTGACTATGGCATCCTGGTATTATAACACATCAACAGCTCACAAATTTAAATATCCCCTTCTATCCTGAGTCCTCTTCTTTCCTGGTTATATGACCTTAAACAACTCCCTTCCCCTAGCTGAGCCTCAGTTTCCTTGTATGTACATTGAAGGAGTTGGACTAGATTACATTCCAGCTCTAAAATCCTAAGGCTTCTTTATCAAAGGAAAGTGTGAGTGATAATAGCTATCATTTAGTGAACATTTATCATTTGCCAGGGAAAACTGTCAGTCCTTTTACTTATATTGTCTAATTTGGTCCTCACAATAACCCTTGAGGAAGGTATTATTATTATTCCCAGTTAACAGCTGAGGAAACTGAGGCTCAAGAAAGAGAGAGATCACCCAAGATCCCACAAGGGTGGTGGAACTCTAACTCGGGTGTCTGTCTGAAAGTTTGAACCATTTTACTCCACTGTGTGAACAAGATTTGAATTTTATTTTCACCCGCATTTTATGACCAGGGCTTTCCTGTTTTGTTTGCTTTTGAGGACAGGGCTGTCAGGAGGTTGCCAGGGCTTGGGACGACCTGTAGATGAGACAGTTTGCAGAGTATGGAGCTGATTGGCTGGCAAGTGGGACCACAACTTGAATTCCAGTCTCTTTATTAGTCCAGGTCTCTGGGTGATACATCCAAGTTCAGAGGTGCCTGCAGTGGTGGTAGGGGATGGGGAAGGGACAGATACGATGGTTCCCCAAGGAATTCTGAAAACAGGGGAAAGAGCTGCATAGGCAACGTCACGTCACTTGCAAAGGTGCCAGGGAAATGTCAGAACAAAATGTGCTAGCTGAGATCTGGAGATGAGAAATCCATTCCTGGCTTCCCTGAAGCAAATCCCTCCACTTCCCAACATCCATCTCAGGCAGAGAAATTAGTCATTTGGCAGTTCTCTTCAGCACCATGGACAGCACCCCAGATCCGCCTTCACATACCCACCAGGCCTCAGAGTGCCAGGCACGGTGACTGGCACCATGGCCAATGGAAGGGACAGTCTTGCTCCCACATCCATGGGAGCCTACCATCTGCTTCCAGGGAGAAGACTTACATCAGGGAAAACCCATTCACACAGTGCTGGGTGTTCACTCGTGCTACAAAAGGACCCTCCCAGCCAATGTTGCACTTAACTTCCATTCATGCATTTGGCTGTTATTGAACAGCTGCTGTGTGCCTGGTTCGACACCAGATACCAAGGAGGAAGATTAAAAATGAATAAAGACGGTGTTTGTCCTTGAAAAGCTTGAGGCTAGTGGCAGAGACTGGAAACCAGTGATTATAAGACAGATAAGCAAAATGCTTGCAAACAGTTCACACTGAGTACTTATGATATGCTAGGCATGGCACCAGGAGCTTGATACATAGTGATGAGAATGAGCTAACTCCTGTTCTTAGTCCCATTGTACAGGTGGGGAACCAGGTCAGGGGACTTGTCCAAGGTCATAAGGTGATGAAGAGGCAGAGCTGGGATTTGCACCCAAGGGGTCAGGCTCCAGAATCTGTGACTTAAACCACTACCACAGTCTATGAGGTAGTGGCGGGGGGAGCATTTGGTTAAGCTTAGAAGGAGGCAGTGAAGAATTTCTGGATGAGATGACACCTGGGCTGAATTTTCCCAGCTGAGAGGAAGTGAGGAAACAGAAGAGAGAATAACACATGTGAAGCCAGAGAAATACAGCATCCTGTACTGGTTCCTTGTGGCTACAGCAAAGTGGAGTGGGAGCAGGAAGGTGTTGGAAGGAGAGGTTGGACGGGTCCCAAAAGGTGGGACCTCGGGGAGTGTTGTACAGTAAGTTCCCTGCATATGAACCTTCAAGTCGTGAACTTTCAAAGGTGTGAACATGTGTTTGCACACTCAGTCACGTAAGTTAGTTCATGTGTCTGGTGTACATCGTCATGGGCTTGCGTCTTCTACAAGCAGTTGTGCTTTTGTATACTTTGCTGTACAGTACTGTATAGAGCACAGCAGTATAGTATCTTTATTTCAAGCCTAGGATATACAGAAGCAAGTATAAAAGCAATAGCATATAGCCATTGTGTTAGCTGGGCACCTAGGATAACTTTGTCGGACTTTAAATTGAACTTATGAAAGTGCTCTCGTAATGGAACTCGTTTGTATGTAGGGGACTTACTGTATTAAGTTAGAGTGTTGGGTTTTAATCTAAACTCTGCAGAGACAGCTAAAGGTTTCAAGGAGGGAAGGCAGGGGATCAGATTTGTCCTCTGGAAAATGGCTGGCAGTGTATTGGGGGGTGGACTGGTCAGGGACCATGGGTAAGGGGGATGTCCAGCCAGGGGCCTGCTGCAGAACACCAGGTATTCTGCAAGGGGATGCTGGGCTGGGGGAATGGAGTGGATGGTTTGACCACAAGAGCCCTCAAGGAGGATGTGGTTGAGACCACAGGCTCTGGTCCCATACCTCTTGGGTTCGTAACCAAGGTCAGGGGTGAGGAAGCAGCTGCTACAGATAGCCTACCTACGAGTTCATGTGTTTTACTCATAAGTCCTTCTTGCTCAGGGCCCACTTACTCTTAATTCACACACCATTCTGACAGAGTCAAGGGCCTGATTCCTAAACCTACAGCAAATTAGAAATAGGAAGTTTTCCAAGAACAGCTACGCTGAGAGCAGTGAAGAATGATAACTGACATTAAGAGGCAAACTTTTTTAAAAAAAGCATAATAAAGATGCATCATTTGGTAGATTTCAAAAGCAACAACACAACTTATGTCAAAGGGTACTCTGTTTAATAAAATAGGGAAATAGATTATATTTTTAAAAAACATTTTCCTCCAAAGGCTAAAATGAAATTTGAAAGTTTGGTTAAAGGAACAAACCCTTAGCTGTACAGATTGGCCACTTGCTCCCAGGATCCAGGAAACTGAGACCTTTGTGAGCTTTGCATATTTAGAGCGGCTTTCAGAAACCTCTCCTATCCATCAGCTCACCTGATCCTCACACTCATTCCAGGAAGGATATAAGCAGAGAGGCCACTTGCATGTCACAGATGGAGAAACTCATCTCGTCTGTCTTTTCACCACCTATCCAAACAGCTCTTCATCTTTGGGGGTCACACTTGGAGCCCAGGTCTCTGGACTGGTAGCCCAAAACTCTCAGCCAGTGGGCCCCATCTGCCTTCCTTTTCCTCCCTCCCCTTCCGGGATAGTCCACAACCCCCAGCCCCCCACCGATACCCCCACAAATGCTCAACACCTGCTGCTGCCGATTGGCTGGTGAGATGCCCTGAGAAGCAGCCCTCTCCTCCCATAGATCTCTCTGTGGCAACATCACAGATTCATTTGCATACCCATCAGCCAATCAGCACTCACTTCTCCAGCAGGCAATCCGTCTCTGTCGGGTCCCAGCTCCCTCGCTGGGACTGAACGCAGGACAACAACAAACCTGACCCTTAAGGTGTGAGGGCTGCGCTGTGAGTTCTGCATATGTTCCCTCACTGAATGTGCACAGCTGGCTGACCTAGAAACTGTTCTTATTCCCATATCTCAGATTAAGAAACTTTTGAAGTTTGAGAATGTGGCCAAGTTCATGCAGTTGATAAGTAGTAGAGAAGGAATTTGAACCCAAGACTGTCTGACTCTAAATGCTGGGGTGTCCACAGCTCTAGGGTCTCCCACCATGGATACAAGTGAACATTCGCTGGGGCTTGGTTGGGGTCCCCCACGACTTCAGTCTGGGAAGGCAGCCTCTCCAGACCCCATTCCACAGTGTCCTGCAGATTCTTGCTGGAGGGGAGAAGTCCCTGATGAGTCTGCTCCATCAGAGGAGGACACTGGAGAAGAACTTCCAGCCCAGGGAGAAGGCCAGGTGGTATGACCAGGTCCTTAAACCTGGGAGGATCCTGTACAGCCTCCAGGGAGCCCTGAGCTGGGGGCTCAAGGCAGGGCTGAGCCAAGGTCTTGTTGTCAAGGTGCTGGGTGACCGGGGCCATTGTGTGATGAGTGAGCCCTGAGGGCTCCTTCTGACCTGCCTTCTGCAAGGTTGACTTTCCAGGGGCAAGAGATGGCAAATGCCAGCTGGACACAGATGACACAAGCTGAGCCTGTCAGCATTTCCCCTCACCTGGCATAGGGCAAAGCAACCCAGCAGGGGCCCAGGCACACCCTGCCCTCTACCATCCAGCCACCCTCAGGAGGAGGGATAAAAGACCAAGAGCCTTGGAGTGAAACTCCCTCTCGCTGAGTCATTGCACAGGGGATACCTGAGATAACCAGTTCAATGACAATGCAGTCACGGAAGCCTTCCTGGAGGTAGTGGCCATTGGGGTAGATTTCTTAAGCTGGTTGACTGGATGGGTGACTGTGGAGGGAAGAACATGCTGGGTACAGGGAATAACAAAGAGATAAGAGTTTACCTTGAAGAAAGAAAAGACCAGCCCTTGAGGTCACGTAGGCAGATGACTTGAGAATGTTTGATAGGTAAAGCTTGTAGCTCAGCTGGTAAAGAATCTGTCTGCAATGCCGGAGACCCAGGTTTGATTCCTGGGTCAAGAAGATCCCCTGAAGAAGGAAATGGCAACCCACTCCAGTATTCTTCATGGTCAGAGAAGCCTGGCATGACACAGTCCATGGGGTCACAAGGGTCGGACACAACTTGGTGATTAAACCACCACTACCACCACAGCCTAGGTTGCTTTGCTCACAGCCCAGGGTTCTAGGAGCCCTAGCTTGCATTTCTACCCTCTTGTTGGTCTTTGTGCCAATGGACTGGGACTGGGTTAGGGTCACTTCTGCCGTGTCTGCTGGGCAGGGCCCAAGATCACCACCAGCGACTTCTCTGCTCCCGACTCCCACTCCCAAAGCTCAGAAACCGCGACTCGCCAAGCCCAAGGCCTCCAGCTCCTTAGAGTCCAGCCGATGCCGCAGTTGGTCCTTTGCCTCCATCTGGTGGTGAATCTGTGAAATGACAACAGGTGGCCCTTAAGAAGAGGCGGTTGGGGTGGAAGGGGTAGTCAGTCTCTTCTTAAGGGCCACCTGTTGTCAGGCAGAGGAGGAAACATTTGAGGCAGAGGAAGAGGAGGAAAAAGAGAGGAAGGGTGAGAACAGGAAGAAGTAACTGTTTTATAGCCTGTATGAATCACCATGCACTTTGGTGAGAGGCAGACTAATCTTGGTCCCAACCTATAGCAGCTATGCACAGACCTTCCCTGGGCCTAAGTTTACTCATCTGTAAAATGGGTATAAATAACCCCACCCTTATTGTGTTACCTTTGGTGATGCATTGACTGAGGAGCTTGAAGGGGCCTTCAAGGGAGCTGGAAATGATCTCTATAATGGTGGTTGTTATGCAGTTTTGAAAGGTCATTTGCTGTTGTTCAGTCGCTCAGTCATATCCGACTCTTTGCAACCCCATGGACTGCAGCACACCAGGCTTCCCTGTCCTTCGCCACCTCCCAGAGCTTGCTCAAACTTACGTCCTTTGAGTCAGCAATGCCATCCAACCATCTCGTCCTCTGTCATCCCCTTCTCCTTCTCATAGAGCTGCACATTTAAGGCAGGTTCAATTTAGATAAGTTGTATTTCAGTAAAAATACAGTATGAACAACAATGACATCAATCTTACAGGATTTTGGTGAGGACTAAGTGAGATCACGTAGGAAAGGGACTTAGCCTGGAATCTGGCACACAGTAAGGAGGCAGTGAAGGTTAGCGGTATAGTCACCAAAGACTTTCAAATATAGCTGTGTTCCAGTTTTATCACAGCCCTATAAGTTGACTTACATGTTATAGCTGGGGAATTGAGGCTTGGTGAAAAAGTGCTCCAGATTGTCTAACTCCATTTCTAGATTTTTTCTCCTGGGCCTTGCTCTCAAGCCAGCTTGGGCCACACAAGGCCCAGGTCATCATAGTTATCTGGGCAGATCCAAGGGCCACTATGCCCAGCAATGCATCAGGTTAAGGTACTGACTGCAGGTTCCCAGAAGACCTGGATCTTCTGGGTCTCAAGGCACTAGAGGGGCCCCTCTCAACAAAGTGGATGAGAAAGAGCCAAGCAGTCCACTGCAGGAATGGGGGAGGAGGGAAGGAATGGGGGAGGAGTGGGAGTATGGGGGAGGGGAGAGAACCAGGGCAGATCTGGGACTAAATCCAGGCTCTGCTGAGTGATGGGAGATGAGTTGCTTTTCATCCACGGGGATCAGTTTCCTCCTCTGTAAAATGAACATAAGAATATAGGCCCTTCCTGGTGCTTGGGATTATTGTGAGAGCAAAGTGACACTGTGGGGGCAAAGACACTTCGGTCCTCCCACTGATCTTGCAGGCGGGGCAAGAATCTTCCCATTTTACAGACGAAGAACCTGAGGCTTAGATGCTATAGACCCCACCCAGCTCCCACCTTAGACCTCAGCCCATGTGAGCCATGGCATAAACACAGCCCAGAAAAGTGGAGCGAAGTTCTGGGACTGTGGGGTCCTACGGTGGGACGATGTATGCGGCCAAAAGGATGGGTGGGTGGGGCGCCTGGAACACGTGATAGCCCTTTGATTAATTCAGATCAGGGCAACAGCCTTGGCCTCCGCAGCTGCAGTTGACCCAGCTGCCCCTTCTCCCAGCGGTGGTGACACCAGAGCCCTTGGAGGAAACTGGGCTTTCTGGTCCCGGGAACGGCCTGTCCCAGCAGCCCCATGTGGCCCTGGCTTGACATCTGGTGGCCACAGGAAGAATTGCCGGGACGAGGCTTCAGTCTGGTCTCGCTTTCGTCTCACTCAGGGCTGTGCCAGCCTCTGCTTGCAGGGAGGACGGAGCTCATGACTCCCCAGAAGCCCTCTGCTCTGGTGGGCAGCATCTCTGAGTGCCTGTCGCTGTGCCCCCAGGTTACAGAGTAAACAGGACAGAGATCTCTTCTTGGGTCAGAGTCAGGCATCTCAGACCACAAGGTCAGGTTGACTCAGGACAGAACATTCCATCAGTTTCCTTTGGTCGACACAGAACCTTGGGCACAGCACAGGCTCCTAGTCCACAAACTCAGGTGTCAAGAAACCACCCGTTTCATGTTTTATTCCAAAGTTTCTTCTGAGTTTCTCCTCCTCCTGGGCTTGGTGGTGGTTTAGCCGCTTAGTCGTGTCTGACTCTGCAACCTTATGGACTATAGTCTCCCCGGCTCCTCTGTCCATGGGATTTCCCAGGCAAGAATACTGGAGTGGGTTGCCATTTCTTTCTCCAGGGGATCTTCCCAATTCAGGGATTGAACCCAAGTCTCCTGCATGCATTGCAGGCAGATTCTTTACTGACCAAGCCACCAGGGAAGTCTTACCCGTGGTTGAATATTCCCCACCTAGGATCACACAGGACAGAGGTTTCTGTAGCCCCAGTGATGGGGACAGGGCCACTGGGGGTTATCACAGGTCCCAGCGCCCCTGGCCCATGAAGGCAGGAGGCCCTGTTCTCCTGTGACTACCTGGGTTCAGTAGTGTCTGCCCAGGTTGGCAGCCCCAGCTTGGGGTCCACCTCCTCTCGGTGTTCCATGAAGTCATTCCCCTCGGGGGCCCTGGCATCTCTTGGGGGTACTTCGGAGTACAGGGCATCCTTCCAGCTACTCTCTTGTCCTGCCTGCTCTGCCCCTTAGCAGGCCAGGGGCAAGTTAACTCTTTGCTTTTAGCTCCTGTCACCATCCACCTGATTTACTTAGTATTGCTGTGTTACAAACCAGCCCCAAACTGAGTCATCAGACAGTCATCTAATTATGATCAGAGATTTGGACAGGGCACGATGGAGACAGTTGTTCCTGCTCCATGATGCCTGGGGCTTCTGCTGGAAGACTTGAAGGCTGGGAATGACTTGATGGCAGAGGCGGGAATCAGCAGAGATGTCTTCACCCGCTGATCAGGTGGCCAGCACTGGCTGTTGGCTGGAACTCCGGGGTGTCCTCTCTATGAGGCCTCACTGTATGTGTTAGTTTGGGCTTTCCCACAACGTGGTGGCTGGATTCCAAGGGTGAGCATCCCAAGGGACCAAGGCAGACATACATGACATTATTGAGATCTAACCTCGGAAGCTACACAGCCATCTTTTTCCTTACTCTACTGGTGGAGGCAGTCGCAAAGTCTGCCCAGGTCACGGGCCCCACCCCTTGATGGCAGTGGCATCGGGGTCACCCTGTAAGAAGACATGTGGATGGGAGATTCTGTCGTGACTGTCTTTAGAAAGTCCATCTGCCATGTCACCTCACCCAGAGCTGACACTTTCAGAGAAAAACCACTGGTCTGTGTTTTCCACTGTTGTTCAGTAGCTAAGTCGTGTCCGACTCTTTGCAACCCCATGGACTGCAGCACGCCAGGCTTCCCTGTCCTTTACTGTCTCCCAGAGTTTGCTCAAACTCAAGTCCATTAAGTCGGTGATGCCATTCAACCATCGCATCCTCTATCACTCCCTTCTCCTCCTGCCTTCAATCTTTCCCAGCATCAGGGTCTTTTCCAATGAATCAGCTCTTTGCATCAGGTGGCCAAAGTAATGAACCTTCAGCTTCAGCATCGGTCCTTCCAATGAATAGTCAAGGTTGATTTCCCTTAGGATGGACTGGTTTGATCTCCTTCCCATCCAAGGGACTCTCAAGAGTCTTCTCCATTACCACAGTTAGAAAGCATCGATTCTTTGGCACTCAGCCATCTTTATGGTCCAACTCTCACATCCATACATGACTACTGGAAAAACCATAGCTTTGACTATTCGCAACACTAAACTGCCAGAAGCAAGGCAGCTCAGCACTGGGCTACCTACCTGCTACTCCCGCGGAGGGGAACATGAGATAGATTTCCGAGTGGAGGACTGCAAGCAGGGAAGCCCGTCCGGAGCAGAGTGCAGGCTCTGGGAATGAGCTTGTAGAGAGGAGAAATGGAGCAGGTCAATAAAAGTCAAAAGCCAGAACTCTTTCTGTCTCGGGGAGGAAATCAGAGTTGCCGAGTGTGACTGGTTGGTGGGTAGGCCACACCTGAGCTTGTTGTTCAGGTCAGCACAGCTGGTAGAAGGTAATGGGCCATGGGCACCCACCTGGGAAAGGCCTGGGAGCCTCAGCTAAACTGTGACACACACACGTACGCTCCAGGTTGGAAGTGCGGTGCCCCATCAGGTCTGCGCTGGGGCCGCCAGGTGTATCTGGACATCTCAGCGAATGATGGAACTCAGAGGCCAGGCACTGCTGAGACAGCTAGGCACAGGTCATGGCTTGACGCTGGTCTCCACCATCTGTGTGACCTTGGATGGATGACATCTCCAAACCCCACTTTCTCATCTGCAAAATGGGGACAATTCTAAGTCACAGAGCCATGGGCTATTTTAGGGCAAGTTCTAAGTCAGTTTGGCAAAAAGCAAGTACAGGAAAAACCTTCCTTGAAAACCTCTTAGTTTCCTCCTTCCCCACCCCAACATGTATGCAGGGCTTCCCCGGTAGCCCAGCTGGTAAAGAATCTGCATGGCTTTGCATCTACAACCGTGTGGAGTGATTCTAAAGAAAACTAAACTTGGAGAACTGATGAGCTAGAACAGGGAGGGGCAAAGGGGAAGCTGGGAACAGATGGCCCAGCTGTCACACCAGCTGCCTTTAAGAAAATGTCGAGCCCCTAACTGAGTGCTGAGTGGGGGACCTGGCGGGGTGGGGACAGAATGCAACCCATCAGGCTCGCGGACCAACTCCTCTTCTGTTTTCATAGTAATCCTCGGTAACCTGAATATGTGTTAGTGGATCTGTGTGCTCTTGTTGACACGAAGCCAGGGAATACACATGAAGGCTCTCACCACTGTTCTTGGTACATAGTAAGTGCTCAATAAACGTGGGCTGAATTTGAGTCTTGATCTTGCTGCATCAGATCCGTATACGAAGCTTGTTTGCAGCCAGGACAGCTGTCCAGGTTGTTAGGACATCAAAACATGTCCCTACCAGTTGGTGAACAGCTGCTGTCCCAGTCTCCCCCACCACCCCGAGTGTCCCCCACTGCCCCAGTTGACCTGGTCTCTCTAACCTGGGATTCCCAAATCCCCACCTGATCCAGCACCTTGAGGAGTGACCCTGGTCCAGGACCCTGCTCAGGTGTGAGGCTGAAGTCTGTTCTGCTGGTTGGTCCCATGAGCTCCTAGGGTTAAA
Source organism: Okapia johnstoni (assembly GCA_024291935.2). Classification (NCBI taxonomy): domain Eukaryota; kingdom Metazoa; phylum Chordata; class Mammalia; order Artiodactyla; family Giraffidae; genus Okapia; species Okapia johnstoni. The sequence goes on along the minus strand of CM044325.1, from coordinate 5,660,290 downwards.
TATTTCAGGGGTCACCCTGCCCACGTTCCCACAGCCCCGTGAAAAGCTATCAGGAGGAGTCAGTAGTGTTTGCTGCATTTCTCAGCTGGCCTATAGAGGCCCTGAGGATCCCTCACTCCTCCTGGGTTCTGGCTCCTGCCCTCGGGTAGGGTGCTAGAGGCAGTTATGTCCTCCTGGTGGGCCTGCACATCCAGGGAGCCGAGCATGACCTAAGCTGGAGCACAGCCAGGGCCCACCAGCTCAGCTGTCTTTGAAGTCCTCGAGCCCAGCTCCTCTCGGGCCTGCCCTGCAGCTGTGTGGAGACCCAGGCCCAGCGCCCCTCAGACTGTGGGTCCCCCGGCCTTGTCTCACCAGAATGTCCACTCATGCAAGAATGAACAAGTTTGCCTAGCAGTCCAGGCAGCCAGCCCAAAGCAGCTGACACTAGTGTGAAATTTCTTCGAAGTCTTGGGTCTTCTTTCAAAATTACAGATTCTGCATTCTACTCCACGATGTTTCCATTTTTGTGTAAATCTAAAAATAGAGCTTCCACTGAACAAAACTGACTCTCCAGGAAGATGACAGGCTCATCCTGTGACTCTGTAGACACCCAGTTCACTGCCATGGACCTCTGGGCCCTCACGGCTGGAAATTTGAAAAGGTTGCCCACCCCTCCCTGGCCCCCGCATGCCTCAGGTAGACTAGATCTCTGACTTTTCACCGCTGTAAAAAGGAGTACATGGATGCCCTTTCTGAGCCACTTCCCATTTCGACCTTTCTGAAACTGTAGTTAACCCTGACCAGTGCCCTGTGGCCATCGGGAGAGATCATCTCTTTCTGCTTAGGATAGACAGAGGCTGGGCAGTGCCAGGGCCCTGTTTCCCACCCTGCTTGGAGGTGAAATGGCCCTTATTCTAGAAGCAGCTTCTTCCCCAGTACAGATGAGCACTTTGCAGAGACCAGAGCCAAGGAGTGGAGCTGAGTGTTGGAGCTAGAAAAGCACAGGCCTGAGTAGACGGAGGTACTGACACCCCCTCCTCCCATGCCAACCCTGATTGGAATCACCAAAAAAGGTACACTGTGCGGGGCAGGCGTGGGGGTGTTGGGAGGGGGAGGAGTGGGGGAGTGGGCCAGGGGAAGGGCAGTGAGGACCGCGGGAGGATTAGAAAGGAAAAGAGGTTCACACTCTGCATTTTGAGGAGCTTCTACATGCCGTGCTGTGCTTAGTCGCTCAGTCGTGTCCGATTCTTTGCGACCCCATGGACTGTAGCCCACCAGGCTCCTCTGGCCATGAGGATTCTCCAGGCAAGGATACTGGAGTGGGTAGCCATGACCTCCTCCCAACTCAGGGATCGAACCCAGGTCCCCCACATTGCAGGCTGATTCTCTACCATCTGAGGCACCAGGGAGCCCTCTACACACTGCGTAGTGTAGTAGCGTTAGTTGCTCAGTCGTGTCCGACTCTTTGCGACCCCATGGACTGTGGCCAGCCAGGCTCCTTTGTCCATGGGATTCTCCAGGCAAGAATACTGGAGTGAGTCGCCATTCCCTCCTCCACTACACATTGTAGACGCGGGCAATTGGGAAAAAGCCCCTGAACGCTAGGCGCCCCCTGACCATAAGCACCTGGTGGGCTGCTGCTGCCAAGGGGCTCTTCCCTGGACTGTGGGTGGCAGCACCCAGGCATAGCACAGGCCACGCTGCTCTGGCAGCCCGGGCACAACGACCTCACCAGCTGGTAGACAGAAGCCCGGTCAAAATGTCCCAGATCCGCAATGCACGCCGGGCGCATCCTAGCCCAGCGCACCCGAGGGCGCCTTCAGGCCGAGGCACTGGCCGGTTTGCAGAAGTATTACTTCGGTTTTCCAGCAGAGGGCAGTACAGGCTCAAAGGAAGAGGCGCCCTTTCCTGAAGAGCCCGGAAACCATTATGTTCTTTAGGCAGCAGGAATCTTGAAATGACAACCCTGCAGACCCAAACCCGGGAGTCAGATTCTTTTTTCTGTTTACAGAACTCTAATTTTAATCAAAGCAATACCTCACCTTTTAAAAATGTGAAAATGGTCTGTAAGACTCAACAAAAGCCAGCAGCCTCCTCTTCTCATCCACACCCCACCTTCAACCACTTCAAATGCTTTCAGCAATTCTTCTGTTAATCTCTAGATTTCTGAAGAACCGGTTCTTGATTTCCTAGTTTAGACGTCATCTCTGACTGCTATGATGGAAGATGAGATTTATCTCTCTTAATCCACCCCAAGCTCTCCCCTCTCTCAAACATACCCACACACACTTCCTCCTCTTTCCCAGCATATTTGTCTCTCTGTTGTTGTTATTCACTCGGTAAGTCATGCCTGACTCTTTGCCACCTCACGGACTGAAGCATGCCAGACTTCCCTGCCCTCCACTGACCCCTGGAGTTTGCTCAAGCTCATGTCCATTGAGTCGATGATGCCATCCAACCATCTTATCCTCTGTCGTCCCCTTCTCCTCCTGCCCTCAGTCTTTCCCAGCATCGGGGTCTTTTCCAGTGAGTCAGCTCTTTGCATCAGGTGGCCAGCGTATCGGAGTTTCAGCTTCAGCATCAGTCCTTGCAATGAATATTCAAGGTTAATTTCCTTTAAGATTGATTGGTTTGATCTCATTACTGTCCACAGGACTGTCAAGAGTCTTCTCCAGCACCATAGTTTGAAAGCATCAGTTCTTTGGCGCTCAGCCTTCTTTATGGTCCAACTCTCACATCTGTACGTGATTACAGAACAAAACATAGCTTTGACTATACTGACCTTTGTCGATAAAGTAATGTCTCTGCTTTTTAATGCACTGTCTAGGTTTGTCATAGCTTTCCTTCTAAGGAGCAAGCATCTTAATTTCATGGATGCACTCACTGTCCACAGTGATTTTGGATCCCTAGAAAATAAAATCTGCTACTGTTTCCATTTTTTCCCCATCTATTTGCCATGAATTGATGGGACTGGATGCCATGATCTTAGTTTTTTGAATGTTGAGTTTTAAGCCAACTTTTTCACTTTCTTCTTTCACCTTCCAGAGGTTCTTTAGTTCCTCTTCAATTTCTGCCATAAGGGTGGTGTCATCTGCATATCTGAGGTTATTGATATTTCTCCCGGCAATCTTGATTCAGGCTTGTGCTTCATCCAGCCCAGCATTTCGCATGATGTACTCTCCATATAAGTTAAATAAGCAGGGTTCAATACACAGCCTTTTCCTACTCCTTTCCCAATTTTGAACCAGTCCATTGTTCCATTCCTGGTTCTACCTGTTGTTTCTTGACCTGCATACAGGTTTCTCAGGAGGCAGGTAAGGTGGTCTGGTATTTCCATCTCTTTAAGAATTTTCCACAGTTTGTTGTGGTCCACACAATCCAAGAGTTTAGCATAGTCAGTGAAGCAGACGTAGATGTTTTTCTGGAATCTCTTGCTTTTTCTATGATTCAACAGATGATTTGTCTCTCCATTTTTTGTTAAATCTATATTCTGGATATTTACCTGGCTCTTTGCCTATAATATCTCTGCTATCTCTGCATGGAATGCCTTATTTGCCATCATGATTTTCCACCCTACGTTTCTTCTGACCAAAATACTCATTTCATAGCAAAAGAGTGACGCTGGGCTTGGGCCCCTCACCAGGTACTCCATCATCCAGAAACTGGGAGCCTAACTGGTTAGTGGAAGGACCTTCAGAAGACTCGGGTAGTGCTGCTAGAGAGAATGTCCTGAAAGGTTGAGATTCTGCCTTAACAGGAGGCAGAATGTGCTTTCACTCAGCAAGCAATATAAGGTGTTTCCCCACCCCTGTCCACAGTAACTGGGCCAGGAAACACGGAGGGGAGGTGGCTTTTCTCACCACTGCACCTAATAACCGTTTGCCGAGTTTCTGCTTCTTGTCCCCATGACTTTGAACTCTGCTGATTTGGAAATCTTTGTTCCCAAGACAGAAACTAAGGAGGAAGAAGCCCACTTCTGTAGGAATCAGAGACCCAGCTATGTGAGATGTCCTCAGCAGCCAGCCAGCACCATCGGCCCAGGAGCCTCAGCGACAGCCACGCAGAGCCCCTCTTTGAGCTCCAGAGATGCCAGCCCTGGCCGTGCAGCAACCCCTCCAAAGAGATCTGAACCCCAGCCCCGTGCTCACTCCTCCAAGCAGATCCCTTCCCTCCTGCTCTACCCTGAGGTGCGTGGATGTTTCCCCAAGGCACCATCTCTGTGCTTCCTCAGAGCTTCTGCTCTGTCCTCCAGGACCCGTGTAACCAGTTCCCTCTGTATTTCTCATTGTGTCATAAACGAGTGAGGTTTCTGTTTTCATGGCTGGATCCCAACTGATATAGCCATGAGTAAGTCAGCATGGTAAATCCAACTTTTAATGCTTGGGGGCTAAAAAGGAGACAAATTATGCTCCAATTCTTATAAAAGTGTTTCTTTTCTTTGCCAAATACTTAAATACTTTACCACGAACTTTACAAAATGCGAGTAGAATCTAGATGAAGAAAATTACAAAATGTAGTTTTGTAGTGAGCAACAGAAAATATAACCTGAACCAATGAAAGAACACATTATTATAGGAAGAAAGTATCAATATTATTGAGATATCAATAATAACCCATAGTAAGTAAGTGTTAGTGGCTCAGTTGTGCCCAACTCTTTGCGACTCCATGGGCTGCAGCCCACCAGGCTCTCCATGGGATTTTCCAGGCAAGGACACTGGAGTGGGTGGCCATTGTCTCCTCCAGGGGATCTTCCCAACCCAGAGATCAAACCTGGGTCTCCTGCACTACAGGCAGATTCTTTACCAACTGAGCTACGAGGGAAGCCCCATACAAATCTACAAATGTAATGAAATTCCAGTCAACATCCTATTGGGCCTTTTTTTTTTGGAAGCACAACAAAGTAAGTCTAAAGTTTACCTGGAAGACTAAAGCATCAGTGCTCAATAAAATATTCTGAAAAGGGGAAGCCTGCCTACCAGTTATTAAAATGTTTTACAAAAACTCAGCCCAATAAAATAGTGTGGTTTGGTTCTATATCTAGTAATGGTGAAATGGCTTTCATTGAATTAAACATTCCTTCAGGTAATAATGAAATACTATGAACAAAGTATTTTAAAAATTATTTCATTAAAGAGTGAAAAATAATGAATCCAGAATTGTATATCCAGGAAAAAATATATCCTTTAAGCACAGGAAATAGATAGTTCAGATAAATAAAAACTGGGAGAACCCATTTCCAGCAGAGCTGCCTGCTCTACTAGAAATACCAAAAGAAGTTCTTCAGGCTAAAGGGAAATTATACTTAAAGGAAATATGTTTACAGGAAGCAATGGACTCCTAAATGGTAAACAGGTAAGTATTTATTGAAGAAAAAACATATTTTGTTCTCTTAATTTATTTAAAAGGCATAAAACCACCATTAGCAAGTGGATTTTAAAAATCAAATACTTTAAAAATATAAATAATGAAAAATTTCAAGATATATACACTGGAAACTAGAAATCATTGTTGAGAGAAATTAAACAAGACATAAAAATGGATAGACACTCCATATCTATTGATTGGAAGACTCAATATCATTTCTCTCTAAATACCAGTATCTCTCCTAACTGACAGATTCAGGGCCATTTCAATCAAAGTCCCAGAAGGACGCTGAAAATCTGATTCTAAAATACACGGGGGAATGCAGAGAAACCAGAATAGCCAACACGGTCTTGAAGAAGAACAAAACTGGGGGATTCATACAACTGGATATTACAGCTTAAACGCAAAGCTGCAATGATCTAGAAGTCTGCATGATTTGGCTCAAGGATGAACAAGAAGACTGAAGTAGGATAGAGTCAGCAACAGACCCACAGTTATACGGTCAATTGATTTTTGACAACGGGCCACTGCCTTTCAGGGGATAAAGGCTGCCTTTAGAATAAATGTTCCAGTGTTCCTCAATCATTTGGCTATCCATATGGGTAAAAATGAACCTTGACACTTACCTCATACTGTACAAAATTAATTTGAAATGGATCATGGATCTAACTGCAAAAGACAAAGCAACAAGGCTTTTAGATGAAAACAAGGCAGAATATCTTTATGACCTTGGGATGGGCAAATTCTTAACGAGAATGTAACACGTGAACCATAAAATAGACTTCATTGAAACTGAGAACTCTGTTCATTAAAAGACACCAGGAGCGTGAAAAAGCAAGTCGCCACATATTAGAAGAAGATATTCACAACAGAAATTTATCTGGAAAGTAAATAAAACAAAACCCCCCCAAACCAGTTAAACACTGGGCACAAAACTTAAGCACTTTACAAGACAGGCTCTCCAAATGGCCAGTAAACACATGACAAGGTGCTCAACATCATTATTCATCAGGAAAAAACCAATATAAAGCCACAAGGAGACACTTGTGATAGAAGCTGAGCAGTGGTTGTCTCTGGGGCAGTGAATGCACCAAGGGGCCTTTGGGGCTGGAATTGTCCTATTTTTTGGCTTGGGTGTTGGTTATATGGAGGGTACAATTTAGGAGCAAAAATAGGATTTGTGCAATTTTCTATGTGTATGTTATACATCAGTGAGAAATTAAAAGATAGAATGCTACTAAAGAAAGTTAATTATAATGGGTGGGGGGAAATGGGCATACTCATGCTTTGTTGGTATAATTAAAAATCAATGCAAAGTTTTGGAGGGAAATTTAAAGAAAAATCTTAATATTACATATACTATTAATATTTACTCATGAATTCTTCTCTGAATTATCCCTAAACCAGATAAATACACAAAGATGTCATCAAAATCATTACACCATTATTTACCATGGTAAAAAAAGAATTATTAACAGCTAAATTTCTCACAATATATTGAATACAATGCAGCTATTAAAAGTCCTATTAGGGGCAAAAAATTACTGACTTGTGAAAATGTTCATGGCATATTGCTCAATGAGAAGAGCGTGCTCAAAACAATACATGCAACATGATGCTGTTTGCAACAGTTAGAACGCTTTCAGCTGCAGATAAAAAACACCCACCTAAAACTTGTTTCAACAATAAGGGCCATTTATTACCTCATATTAGGAGTCCAAAAATAAGGGTTGGCTAATTAAGTTGTTCAATAATGTTTCCAGGACCTGAGTTTCTTCCTGGGTGTTGGTTTTTATTCTCAGTCTAGCCCCTTCTTGCTTGGCAAATGGTTACAGTAGCTTCCAGAATCTCCCTCTCACAGAGCCAAGTGTAGGTGGAAAGAGGACCATCACCTCCTGTGGATCTCTTAGAACAAGAGAAACATTTCCTCAAAGTCATCCCTGCTGTACTTCTCTGGCCAAACTGTATCATACATCCATGCCTAAACCAATCACGGGAGAGAGACAGGAGAATGGGTTCTCACTACTCAAAGAAAGTTCTAGAAGTTATTTTTAAAATAATACTTTAAAAATGAAAATGACCGTGAGAATCATTTAACTACTTCCCTAGAACTTTGTAGATTGGAAAGATATGTTTCTAAAAAGTAGAATGATGGTTTAAGAAGCTACAGTCACTTCCTTTCTATTTCTATTTCCATTTTGTTCCATGATCCTCTCACAATCTGCCCCTGGGCTATTCAAAATCTGGCTTCAAAGTGATGCTCTAATGGGAAGAACTTCTAAGTACATTGAGGTCAATCTCTTACAGGAAACCCAGAAAGAGAACAACTTACCAAGCTTGTTCAACTTACCAAGGTCATCCAGCTAACTATGGAGAAGCTCCTAAACACAGCAGTGAATGCTTTGGAAATCCCCTGATGGATACACAGCTCCAGTTCCTGAAGTCATCCAGGAGGCAAGGCTGAGCAGGAGTTGGAGACACCAAAGGCTCAGCCTTCTTACCGGGGAGAGAGGAGTAATAGCCTGTCTAGGGACGGGCCACCCAGTCTCCCAAACCACCCCCAAATTAAAGGTAAATTTCTCTCTGTAGTATCATCTCTCTGCTGTACCTTTGACCTTGCCTTCTTCACTGGCTCCAGTCCCATGGGCTGGTAACATGCCCAGATTTCTCCCATCCTTAAACCAAAACCAAAACCTTTAACCCTCCCCTTTCTCTCCACTGTATTTTATCTAAATAGCTCAAAAGATTAATCTACATGTCTTTTTTTTTTCTAATTTCTCACATCCAATTTTCTCAACTCATTCTTATCTGCTGTCTTCCCTGGCATACCACTGAAATTTCTCTTGCCAAGGACAGTGACCTCCTATCACGAAATCTGAGGATCTCCTTAAGTTTTTATCTTACTGCATGTCTTTGTTGCATTTAATTCTATTGGTTACTTTCTCTTTCTGAATTCTCTACTGTTTTGGTTCTCAGGATATCTTGTTCTATGTGGTCCTCATAACTTTCTGTCCACAACATTTTTCCCCCCATGGGAAAGGAGATGAATAAAGATATATTCCTGGTGACATTGTTTGAACACCTGGATCGTGCCATGCCTGAAGCCCACACTAGAATTTTTTTTTAGCTACACTAGCCAATGTGTTTTTATTTTCCTCAAACTAGTTTTAGTTGGGTTTTTGAGGCTGGCCAATGGAACTGAACACAGCAGTGAAATCTCCTTTGATAACTCCTTTCCTTCTGCTACTGGTACCAGCAGCCCTAACTATAATACTAACTACACACATGTTCTCAAAGAGCACATAGCTAAGACGAGAAGTATAATTAATGAGGAGCCATCTGGCAAATTTTCAGGTGTTCCACACAAAGAAACTGGCCTCAGCACACACCCCAATTCTAAGGTCTCATTTGGTGCAGGCAGCATGTTAAGTCAAATGGGTCTTTGCCACCTGAACACTCCCACAACCACCAAAACTAAGATGGGAATCCTATATCTGCAATACTTTGCAAAAATTCAATACATCATTGGCTTCGATATTTCTCAAATCATGTTTGAATTCCTAGAGTAAAATATGTCAAGTTAAGTAATTCCTTTGATATATTATTGCATTCTTTCCTGGTGGCTCAGAAGGTAAAGCATCTGCCTACAATGTGGGAGACCCAGGTTCAATCCCTGGGTCGGGAAGATCTCCTGGAAAAGGAAATGGCAACCCACTCCAGTATTCTTGCCTGGAAAATCCCATGGAGGGAGGAGCCTGGTAGGCTACAGTCCATGGAGTCGCAAAGAGTTGGCCACGACTGAGTGACTTCACTTTCACTATTGTTGCATTCAAGTTGCTTGTATTGAACAGACTTGTGTTTGCCAATGGGGCATGGGTGGCAAAGGGAAGGATTTGGAGTCTGGGATTAGTAGATGCAAACTATTATATATAGGATGGATAAACAACAAGGTCCTACTGTATAGCACAGGGGACTACGGACTATATCAACATTCTGTGATAAAGCATTTGGAAGAGAATATGAAAAAGAATATGTATATATCTGAATCACTTTTTTGTACAGCAGAAATTAACACAACATTGTAAATCAACTATATTTCAATAACATTTTTACAAATTGCTCATGTTATAGACTTTGGTATGAGTGGGTTTTCTCAGTTTTGGAATCAGGTTTATGTTAATCTCAATAACTTTTTGTTACCATTTGCTTCCTTTTTGTAACAGCTGGAGATTATTTATCAATGCAATATGCTTGTGAATCTTAAAGACATAGAAGTAGATTGTTTAAAGTTTTCTTCGGTTTCCTGTATTAACTCTACTTCAGCATGGGCCATTTGGCCTGACTATTCAGTTCAGGCTATTGAATCTCTTCACACATCAAAGGAGTTTTCACTATCTGTTCCTGTATGTAAACAAAGGACAGCATTGATCACCATCAGTAGCTGATGTGAGCTCCCTCAACAATTGTGTCGGCGAGTCGCCGTTTGATCTCTATATGTGTGCCTTGCCCTCTGAGGGTGGTAAGAAGTATAAGGAGACTTAGGTGAGCTGTGCCCCAACCGTTCGGGACAAACGCTGGCAGAGTTTCCCTCCAGGGAGCCTGGGCTAGGAAGCACACTGGCACCATAAAGGGAAACACAACAGCTATTAATATAATTATGGCTGTATAATTACATAAGAGGAGGATGCAGAAAAAAATAGGTACTAATTCTGACATACCAAAAAAAGGCATTGATACAACTCAACCAATTTTCATTCCTAATATAAACTCCTACTAAAATAGGAATAGGAGGACATTTCCAAAGAATAAGAAAGAGATTATCAGAAACCTATAGGCTTCCCAGATGGCGCTAGTAGTAAAGAACCTGCCTGCCAATACAGGAGACACAGGAAACTTGGGTTCAGTCCTTGGGTTGGGAAGATCCCCTGGAGGAGGAAATGGCAACCCACTCCAGTATTCTTACCTGGAGGATCCCATGGACAGAGGAGCCTGGCTGACTGCAGTCCATAGGGTTGCAAAGAGTCTGAAGCGACTTAGCACACGGCACTCATAGAAAACATAAAAGCAGGTGAAAACCTGGCATCAGTAACAAGACACTGTCTCCACTCCTAATCATCGTTTGAAGCTAATGTGATAATATAAGAAAATGGACTAGAATTCACAAATATTTGAAAGGAGGAGTCAAAATAATTATTTGCATGAGATCTTGTTTATCAAAAAAATTCAAGAGTATCAACTCAAAACTGTTATAAATAATATGTGATAGCTAATCAGAATATGCATGTATACAAGGCAGTGGCTTTCCAATATAACAGCAAGGACAAATTAGAAAGTAAAAGGAATTGTGGAGATCTCACCCACAAGAGCAGCAAAATGCTATAAAATATCTGGAAATAAAGCTAGCAAGCAGTATGCTAGGTTCATAAGAAGCAAACTATAAAACCTGGCCGAAGATTGTAAAAGAAGACTTGAATACAAAGGAGGAATGGGCCACATCCCTGAAAGAAAACTTGAAATTGTAGAAATGCCAATTCTCCTCCAATTATCCTATCAATTTAATGGCATTTCATCAAAATCCTGATGGCTTCCTCCCCCAAACCCATTCAGTTCAGTTCAGTTCAGTCGCTCAGTCGTGTCCGACTCTTTGTGACCCCATGAATGGCAGCACGCCAGGCCTCTCTGTTCATCACCAACTCCCGGAGTCTACCCAAACCCATGTCCATCAAGTCGGTGATGCCATCCAACCATCTCATCCTCTGTCGTCCCCTTCTCCTCCCGCCCCCAATCCTACCCAGCATTAGGGTCTTTTCCAATGAGTCAACCCTTCGCATGAGGTGGCCAAAGTATTGGAGTTTCACCTTCAACATCAGTCCTTCCAATGAACACCCAGGATTGATCTCCTTTAGGATGGATCAATTGGATACCCATTACCCCACTCTAAATGCGGGAAAGGCATCAAATAAATGATGACAGAGAGGCATTCTACACAACACCTGACCAATACTCCTCAAAACTGAGGCCATCCAAAAGAAGGAAAGCCTGAGAAACTGTCACAGTCAAGAGCAGCCCAAGGAGATGTAGTCTTCTGGGTGGAATCCAGGAACAGAAGGACGACTCCAGGCAAAAACTAGTGACATCTGAACAAATTACGAACTTCAGTTAATAATAACGTATCACCATCAGTTCATGAATTGCAACCAACGTACCACGCGAAAGAAAGATGTCAATAGGAGAAACTGAGTGAGGAATGTATGGAAACTCTCTGGGATATCTTTGCAATCTTTTTGTAAATCTAAAACTGGTAAACAAATAAAATCTATGTTCTAAAAAAAAAAATCCCAATGAAATATTTTTGAGGGGGTGGGAGATGGAAGGAAGGAGAAACTCTCAACGTTAAAGTTTACTTGAAATGATACCTGGATGATGACGGACAAATTTTCCATTTATGATTAATGGGTGCCTACCAATTAAAGTGAAATGCAGAGTTTCCACCTCCTCTTGTCTTGAAGATCAGCCCAAACCAAAAGTAGGAAAAAAAAAAAAAAACAGCACTAAATCTACCTTGAACGAGAAGAGGATGCATCGGAAGCCTAAGATCTCTAGGTGAGCAGACGGGAGGCAGCTGGAGGAAGAGGTAGGTGAAGAACCCGAGGAGCAAGAATCAAATCTGAGTGCCCGGGGGGGTCACGGGAAAGGAGGAAGCCAGTGTGCTCACCACCACCGAAAGGCTTGGGCATAGAAAGGACCAGGTCCCTAAGAAGGTTGTGGGGAAGCCTGCAGCTGAAAATAAAGGGACATTTTTTCAAAACCTTATACAAGATGCAGTGAGACCCCAAGATTACTCGTCCCAAACACACCCATGGCAGCCAAGGGGCTATCCTTCTCCTGTTCCTGAAGACCACTAGAGATTCCTCTTCTAAAGAAATGGACACAGAAAGTCTAACTTGGTTTCACAGGCACTGAGGAAGGTGGAAAGGTGCTGAATTGAAAAGAGATGAGTAAGGAGACATGGGAGACCTCCAGCTACCTCCTCATTCAGGTCCCAAACTAGAGGTCCCTCTGCTCTGGCATCACTTTTAAGCCAGCCCAGGACTGGACTTACTGCCCCAACTCCCACCCATGTCCCCTGCACACACACCCACTGGTAGCAGGGTGGAGAAGCATTCTTTGCAAACGAAGTGAAGACTTATGCCACCAGGGGCTTCGGCCAACTTCAGCTTCCAGTAAGCCCTGTGCACAAATTCCACCCTCCTGACATCTCCCAGAGGACACTTGGTACCTCACTCTCAAATATGAAAAGGCAGCCAAGGATCACTGGACATTTGAAGACAATCCTAACATGAAAGAGAATACAATAAATAGGAGAGAAAGAAGTTGAAGAAAGCAGCTAATTCACAGAACAGGTGGGGGAAGAGGATATTTCTAAAGAAAAAACATTGTCCCCATTAAAAGGAAAAGAAGCTATAAGAAACAAAGAACAAGAAATCTTGCTTCTTGATGGAAATTCGGACTATGAAAGCTGAATACATACATATATATTGGCCTCACCCCACACAGCACACAGGATCTTAGTTCCCAGATCAGGGGTCTAACCCATAGCCCCCTGCAGTGGAAGCAGGGAGTCTTAACCACTGGACTGCCTGGGAAGCCCCCGGGCTGAAATTTTTTAAGAAAAAGCTTAAGTGTTGAAAGACAAGGTCATGGAAATCTCCCAGAAAGTACAAAAAAAACAAACCTGTGGTATATCAATGGGATGAAATGCTACTCAACACTAAAAATGGGCAAGCTGCTGGCTCAAGCAACAACATGAATGAATCTGAAACCATCTTGAACAAAGAGCTGTAAAAACAAATAAATACTATAGTGAAAACCAAGAATATGTGACGGAGACCCCAGGCAGTGCATAGAGCCTACAGTATTCGCTATCCGACTCTTTTCAGAAAGGTTTCCGATCCACCATGTAAGAAAAAAAGTGTAGGAGAAAACACAAGGCTCTGAGAGATAATCTAAAAGGTTTGAGGGTGTTGAAAATTGTAGTGAAAAGCATTCTACAATGTTAGAATAAAATCTTAGATGTTAGAAAGACTAAGCAAATGTAAAAAAATGGGTCTATTATGAACTCCAGGAAAAACCAAAAGCCATAAAATCAAGGTGATTTAATAACAGTGTGTTCTTGGCTTAGCAATTCACAACACTGACATGCTCACTACAATGAAAACGGTGTACAATGAAAATGGTGACACAGTCACCATTAAGATGTTACCAGCTTGAGCCCAAGGTGGTGGCGGATGGGGGGCATCAGAGAATCGGGAGTGTAAATAAAGGGAAGACTCACCTTCCATGTCAGAAAATCAACCGACAAAGTGTGAAATTACTCACTCAAAAGCTAGTGATGTAAACATATAATTTGGAATATGAAGGCAAACATCATCTAGGAGTTAAAATCTCTGCCTCTGGGAATTAGATCAAGTTAATTAAAGTGGAGACTGTGTCCTGTCTAATACTGAAATATGCTATAAAGCTATAGTAATCTGAACAGTTTGGTACCGTGCAAATAGATAATCAATGATACATAATAGACAGAAGAAATAGGCTTGTGTATGATATGGAAATTTAACATGGGATACAGATGGCGCTGCAAAACGATGAGAAATGGATGAATTACTCAATAATTGGTGTTAGGACAACTACTTATTCACTAAGGGAAAAAAGTTAGATCTCCATGTTATACTCGGCACCAAAATAAATTCCAGATGGGCCAATTTTTTTTTAGTATTAAAATTAGAAGAAAATCTAAGAGGATATTTTTATAATTTTCTGAAGGAGAAAGTCTTTCTGACAGCAGGAAACCAAACCTTTAAATTTCCATATAGCAAAAAATATCATAAATGCATTTACAAATATTTCTGAATTGAGAAAATAGTGATAGAAATTTCAAAGACTTTTGTTATCCTTAGTATGCAAACTACATTTACGAATCAACAAAAAGACACAAGATCCAAAACTTAGACAAAGAATGTGATCAAGCAATTCATAAATGAGACACAAAGATTAATAAACACATGAAAATATCTTGCTATCAATACCATGTGATTTAAAGAAACAATGAGACAGATCACTCTCACATCAAATTACCGAAGATTAAGCAGGTGGATGATGTTCAGTATAAGGGTTTAGAGAAACAAGCAGGCTCTCACAAAGCCAATGAGAGCTGACATTGGTACAACTTTTCTGGAGGGGAATTTGGCAAAATTTTTCAGGATGTGAAGCTGGGCACATGCTTTGTCCACTTCTGGAAATTATTTAAAAGGAATAATGACAGAAGCACATAAAATATATGTCTAAGGGTGTCTGGAGGCTGAGCGCCGAAGAATTATTGCTTTCAAATTATGGTGCTGGAGAAGACTCTTGAGAGTCCATTGGACAGCAAGGAGACCAAACCAGTCAATCCTAAAGGATATCAACTCTGAATATCCATTAGAAGGACTGATGCTGAAATTGAAGCTCCAATACTTTGGACACCTGATGCGAAGAACATCTTTTCACTGGAAAAGACCCTGATGCTGGGAAAGATTGAGGGCAGGAGGAGAAGGGGGCAACAAAGGATGAGATGGATGGATGGCATCACTGACTCAATGGGCATGAGTTTCAGCAAGCTCCAGGAGACAGTGAAGGACAGGGAAGCCTGGTATGCTGCAGTTTATGGAGTGGCAAAAAGTCAGACACAAATTAGCTACTGAATAACAACAAAGACCTGTTCTACCCGTTTCCCTGGAGCACAGACTTGCCTCACTCTCCACCCTGAACTCCCTTCAGGGCATGAAGGTCAAGACCTGCAGCAGAACAGGGTTCAAGAAAAGTGAAGTCGTTCAGTCATGCCTGACTCTTTGCGACCCCATAGATCCTCTGTCCATGGGATTTTCCAGGTAAGAGTACTGGAGTGGGCTGTCATTTCCTTCTCCAGGGGATCTTCCCAACCCAGGGATCGAACCTAGGTCTCCTGCACTGCAAACAGACACTTTACCTTCTGAGCCACCAGGGAAGCCCCAAGCTCTGCAGAGGCAGATGGTAAATGCCCTTGTTCAGTCACTCAAAAGTCTTCTCCAGCACCACAATTCAAAGGCATCAATTTTTTGGTGCTCGGCTTTCTTTATGGTCCAATTCTCATCTGTATATGACTACTGGAAAAACAATAGCTTTGACTATACCGACCTTTGTTGGTAAAGTGATGTCTCTGCTTTTCAATATACTGTCTACATTTGTCATAGCTTTCCTTCCAAGGAGCAAGCATCTTTTAACTTTGTGGCTGCAGTCATCGTCGGCAGTGATTTGGAGCCCAAGAAAACACAATCTGTCACTGCTTCCACTTTCCCCCTTCTATTTGCCATGAAGTGATGAGACTGGATGCCGTGATCTTAGCTTTTTGAATGCTGAGTTTTAAGCCAGCTTTTTCACTCTCCTCTTTCACCCTCATGAAGAGGCTCTTTAGTTCCTCTTCATTTTCTGCCATTAGAGTGGTGTCATCTGAATAACTGAGGTTGTTGATATTTCTCCCGGCAATCTTGATTCCAGCTTATGACTCATCCAGCCCAGCATCTCATATGATGTACTCTGCATATAAGTTAAATAAACAGGGTGACAATATGCAGCCTTGTCATACTTCTTTCCCAATTTTGAACCAGTCAGTTGTTTCAGGTAAGGTTCTAACTGTTGCTTCTTGACCAGCATACAGGTTTCTTAGGAGACAGGTAAGGTGGTCTGGTATTCCCAGCTCTTTAAGAATTTTAAATGCCCTTGAAAAGCAGCAATTTGTAGTTGACAATACAATACAGTAGAAGGAATGGTATGCCAGTCTGAAATTAGGTTATAAAAGATGATGACTTTCTTCTGCCTTTATCTCTCTGATCATTCACTCCAAGGAACGCCAGCTGCTGTATCAGGAGCAGTCCTACTGAGATGCCCAAATCAAGAATCTAAGCTCTCTTTTCAATAACCACAGGAACAGGGTGATCAACTTGCCCTGGTTTGCCTGGAGCCAACCTGCTTTTAAAGCTGATAATCCCATGTTCTGGGAATCCTCCTCATTCTCGGGCAAACTTGCATCATGGGTTATCCTACATTTGAGGGAGTTTGGAAGTGGACTCGCCAGCCCCAGGCAAGCCTTCAGCCCAGCTGACAGTCTGGCAAGCCCCAGCTGACAACCCTACTGCAACCTCATGAGCGATTCTGTGCCAGAACCACCCTGCTAAGCTGCTCCCGGGATTCCTGGTTCTCAGAGACCGTGAAGTAGGGAAGATCCCCTGGAGAAGGGAATGGCTCTCCACTCCAGTATTCTTGCCTGTAGAATTCCATGGACAGAGCTACAGCCCATGGGGTTGCAAAGAGTGGGACATGACTTAACAACTGAACAACAACAACAACATTGATTTAAGCAACAAGGAACCTATTAAAAGGAGTTCAGGTAGCTCATGACCCTCTGAAAAGCTGAAGAACCAAGTGCAGGGTGCACAGCAGAGACAGAGTCACAGCCAAGACCATGCCACAGAACCAGTGTGGACGCTGCCCAATACTGCTAACAGGTACTATAGCTTGTACCACCAGCCCCTGCAGCTCTTGCATATCCAGCTACAGGCACTCTTGCCCTCGAGAACTGACTCTAGTGCACCCCGACTCTCAGTAGAAAGGATCGTCCAGGGTCCATGTCTCTACGCGTCACTAGATTCCAGTCCAAAGGGGGGGAACTTGTCTAACTGGCTGAGGCTCCATCACGTGTCTGTACCTTACCTCTGAGCTACTATACAAAACGCCACAGACTGGCAACTTGAAAACCACAGAAAATCATTTCTCACAGCTCTGGAGGCTGGAAGTCCAAGATCAGCTTGGGTCTAGTGAGAATCCACTTCCTGGTTCTTGAACGGCTGTCTTCTCGTTGTGTCGTTGAGGTGGGAAGGTCAGGGGAGCTCTCTGGAGTCTCTTTCATAAGGGCGCGAATCTCATTTATAAAGACCCCACCTTCACGACCTATGCACCTCCTGAAAGGGAATTTTTGATGTTTTCAGATTCTCTACTGGGCATGGGGGGGGAGGGGAACCTTCAACTCTCCAGGGCACAGAAGCGTGGGAATTTCCCCAGTCACTGGAAGGGAAGTCAGACACTGGGCAGCCAGAAAAAAAGACAGGTCCACATCGACCTCATAAGCAGGGGGTAGTTAAATAACATGGCTTATGAACATACCTACTCACTCCCCTGGTACTTACTTGGTCAATGTTAGTAGCCACATGGCAGCCAAGGTGATGGTGTGAAAACGTAAGTGAGATCCTGCGTTTCCCCAGCTGTAAAGCATCACTGGCTTCTACTGATGTTCAAATAATCCAAACCATGGAAAAGCATGGCCTAGATCCAATCCTTTCTCCTGCCCGCCTCCTTCCCTGTCTCCCCTTCTACACTATGCTCTGCACACTAGCCTTGGGCCACCCCATACAACAAGCTTGGCTAGCTTCTGCTTCAGGGCCTTTGCACGGGCTGTGTCCTCTGCTGAGGGGACTCAACTACTCAATCGTGGGTGGGGGCTGGCTCCTTCCCATTGATCAAGACTCCCATGAGATGCCACATCTCTGAGGCCTTCCCCGTCCGAGGTTCTAAAGCTGCTCTTTCACCCTCAACCTGCATCCTAAGCATCTTACCTTCCCGGGCATGTGGTAGGCAGCCCATAAGGGGCAGTGGCTTCTGTAGAAAAGAGGAGTCTATTTCCTGCCAAAACTCAGCAGGAGGTACGAATGAGGGATGTCTTTGTGTGGGGGGTGGGGGGTAGGAGATAGAGGTTTGTGCTTCCTGGGCAGTAGACAGGAGAGAGGCGAGCTGTTTGTCAGCAGAACCAAAAAAATAGCCATGATGATCTGACCCAGGGCATTTGATCTTAGTCGTCATCGGCAGCTGAGCGAGGAATCCCTTGGTTTTAAGCCAGTCCCTCCTCCCTTCCAAGAGAGGAATCCCTCAGCTGTTGGGCGAGTGGACAAGACAAGATCAAAAGAGAACCATGCCTGGCTTAACACAAGGCCCATGGAGTCCAACTCCCTTCAGCAACTCTTCCAAATGTGGATTTATTTTAAATATTTATTTCTTGCCATTAAAAGGGGGGAGGCATCTTTAATAAAAGGCAGATAAAACAAAGCTGGGTCAGTAGGATTAGAAGTGGGAAAGGAGGAATGAGGAGGGAGCAAGTGCCAAAGTTGTTCGGAATGGGGGTGGAATCTGGCCCTGAGCTTCCTGGCAACCTGCGTAAAAAGGGAAACCTGATCAGTTATGCAGCTCTTCTTGTTAGCTAGGGAGATGCTTGCCAGTTCCTCGAGGGAAATGCAGTTGATCTTTAGTCTGTTTTTTCCAGGCACTAAATCCTGAATGAAATTTCTCCCTCAAGGCTTTCCGAAGGGTCATTGATTGATGCAATAAACACTCGTCCTTGCTTTACAGCAAATGTGGAAGTGAATCACCAGTGATCCAGGGGGCATTTAAGTTGCAGCTCATTGCATGTATGCTTTACTGGGTATCAGTAGTAAGTGAGAAAGGTCTCAGACTGGCTTTTCTTTCCAAAGATCTGCGCTTCATTCACTTAGAACATGTCGATGTCCTCACAGGGACATGGAAGTGACTGGGATTGTCGGTACATTTTTTGTAGGGGACAGTCATGAAGAACCTGACCTCCCATCACAAAGTTCTGGTCAGCTCCTATTGTGTGATATGCCCAAAGGAGAAACCAGGGAAATATTTTACCAACCGTTAGGCTAAAAAGTTGTATTATGGAGAAGGACGACAAACCAGAAATGTCCAAGAGTGCAAGGCACTGAGCAATGGAGTCAGGCAGATGGATTTGAATCTTATCCCACTGCTAACTAGCTGTGTGGCCTTGGGCAAATTTCTTAACCTCTCTGAGCATGGTTTCCCTGTCTGCAAAAATAGTGATGATGCTGATTGCCTTGGATTACTAAGAGTCAAATGGTAAGTTCCCTGAAAGTGTGTGTCATGTGCTCTATTCACTTCAACCCCCTTTGTACCACCCGACCCCCAACTAGTTCTCAGGGGATCTGAGTGGAGCTCCTACTCATCCTTACTTCTGTGTTTCAGGCCCCACTCAGCCCACAGAGGGAAGCTGAGGCACAGCCTCACACGACCTACCTTGTCCAGACCACTTGTCTACAGTGATTACCTCCGGGCCCTCGGGTAATCACCTGAGGTAATTACCACTTTCTGCCCACCAACCCAGGGCATTTGTGCCAGCCCTTGCCTGCCTTGGGCTCCCAGAAACTCTCCCAGTCTTGTTTCAGACTCCTTCCCAAGCCGTGGTGATGATCAGGGCAGCTTCTTGAGGGAACAAGGTAGGACCTCTGGTTCAAACTCTCTGTGTCACAGGAATAAGCTGGAGCCCAGACAAGAGAGTCACGTGCCCCAGGTTCTATGGCATGGGGTGGCAGGCTGGACCTCAGACCTGGGTCTCTGAACCATGCAGACTCTCTGTGCCCACCAAGTGTGATGACTGAAGACTCCTGGCCTGCAGTGCCCGAGGACCCAGCCTCACTCCAGAGCTGGAGCCTGGAGACCGACTGTTCCTGGCAAAGAGAAGCCAGACTGGGCCAAAGGGATGGGGAGATTTAAATAGAAAACCAGCACCACATGGAAAAATTCCCTCTTTGCCTCACTGCTCAGCTCCTTCTCTCAAAGACTATTTTGCTTTTTGGAGGCTGTGACCACCTTCTCTCTTTATCCTCTTGGCTTTCTGGCCTCCTCTCGGCTCCTCTGCCCCACCCACCCTTGAGTCCTCATGGCTGGCCACGTTACACACTCTGGTGCTTTGAGACCTGCAGGTCTCTGCTAGTGCTGTTCGCCTTCCTGGAACACCATACTACCGCTGGTGGAAATTCCAAGCCCCCTGTCAGGGCCCACCTCTGACAACCCTTTCCTTGGCGAACCCTTCTCGAGAGGAATAAATGGCTTCCTCCTTGGTGTCCTTTCCTCTCCCTGCGCAAGCACCTGGCCTCCAGTATAAAGCTTAGCGCAGTTGGGTGTGCATTAATTATTGAATTAATTTGAGTTAGCTACCAGTTCTTTCATCTCCTGGCCAGACCAAGATCTCCTAAAAGGACCAGGTTTAACTAACCGTGGTACTCCCCAGTACCCAACACTCTGCCTGGTACGGAGCAGAAAGACACTCAGAAAGACACTCAGACACTTTTATAGTTATATTGAAAGTCATATAATCCTGATGTTAATTACCGTTACTTGAGCACCTACTGTGAGCAGTCTGATGCTAGGCTCTTTAAACAGTTTCATGCTCCTCACACGGAGCTGGCAGTGTGGGTTGTTATTCGTGTGTCCCACTTTGCAGATAGGAAACTGAGGCTCCGAGAAAGGAAGTCCCTTACTCAAGATCACACAGGAAGTAGATGAGGGATTTCAAGAAGGTGTGTTTGTGATGCCAGAGTCAAGGGAAACAAAAGATGTTGTACATACAGAGCTTCTCCCCTCAACCCCCAACTTCCAGACTCCAAGAGCTAGGAGCATGTCCTGGGGTCTGACCATGGATGCCATCTGGGACTCAGGCTCCCAGCCAGCAGGGAAACTGACAGGGAACTCCATCCCCAGAGAAGATCTCCCCGGGGCGGTACCCACTGGAGGCCTCCTGTGCCAAGCCGTTCAGGGCTTCCTCGGACGTCTGACGGTCGGGAAGCCCCTCCCTAAGCAGCGCCCCGCCCAGGCGCGGTCCTGAGGTCAAATTCCTCCTGACAACTTTCTACTAGAGGTTACACCTCGGTTTCAGAGCCGGAGCTGCACGGCCTCCCCTGACAGGAGAGATCTCGCACTTGGGCCCCTTGCCTTGCAGACGCCAGAAGAACACGGCTACTTTTTGTCTTGCTTACGCCATCCCGCGGAGTGCTCTACTCCATCCTAACCCGTCAGGTTTCTAAGCGTGGAATAAAGCCTTTCAAGCTTTTTAAACACCGTCTTTATGAAAATTCCGCCCGATCTTTTCCTTACTACTTTGTTGCTCTGCGATGTTGAATCCCATTTCACAGATGAAGAAACTGAGGACCCAAGCAAGCGATTTCGGTTTAAACATCTTTCCCAAGACAGCCCGGGACCAGCAAGTCCGGTTCTCAGGTTCTCAATCTTGGTAACAAATTCCGACTTGAAGAACACGTGCGGTTCGCGACGTTAAAACCGCAGCCCCATGTAAATAGTTAACGTTTCAAATGAAACCCCCAAGCCCCCTTCCCCCAGCCTTCAGCGGGATGCATCTGGCCTTACAACCTCAGTTTGTATCTCCGAGTAGCTGGGCATTCAAAGGGTTAAACCGGATCAGGAGGGGGCGAGTTGCGGGCAGCGGAGCCAAGAAAGGGTTAAAAATATCAACACATTTACTCCCCCGTTTGGTTCACAAGGGGCAGCAACAGGAGTGGGGGAGCCAGGGAGCCCCCTCAAGGAATGACTTTTTAACATTCTAGAACTTTTAATTCCGACCAAAAAAAAAAGTGTCCCAGTTCGAAAGTTCTTTCAACCTTTTCTTTTTTTCATTATTATTTTTTTTTCTCGATTTTTCCGCGGGCTGGTTTATAAAAGTCGCCCTGTCCTTTTGGGTTCGAGGCACCAGGTTCCCCCCACCCCCGCTCCCCTCCAGGCAGGGCGCGGGGCGGGGGCGCCGAGGGGACCCCGGGAGTTTTCTCCCGGGGCCGGGTTGGGACGCGCGGCTGCTGAGTCCCGGCTCCGGGCCCCTGAATTGGGGGGTCCGCGTCTGCCCCAAACGCCGCTTTCTTCCGTTTTCCATGTCATTTCCTGTACTAATAAGATGGTGGTCAAAGCAGGGGAGGAGAGCAGCAGCGAGTCGCCGCCGCCGCCGCCGCGCCCGAGGCTGGCGCTGAAACTTTGCCGGGGCCCAGCGCGCCCGCAGCGCGGCCCCGCTCCCGCCGCGGGGGGCCGCCAGCCGGGGCCGCGCCGCCTCCGCCGAGCCGCCCGCCCGGGCCCGCCCGCGCCGCCCGGGCCCCGCGGCCGCCGCGGCGCTCCCGGGAAGGTGAGTCAGCCCCGGTAGCCACTGTGGCCATTGAAAATGGCTTCGGAAAGCGCTCGGCAGTTTGCCAGCGCGCGCGCGCGCGCGCGGGGGGGGCCGCCGGGGCAGGGGCTGCGTGCGGCCGCGGGGGCGGCGGGCGGCCGGGGGTGCAGCGCCCGCGGCGCGGGGGGTCCGGGCGGCGCAGGAGCGGGGTGGTGGTTGGGGGGGGGGGGTGCGGCTTGCCCCGGCCCGAGGTGGGTTAACCCTTCGGCAGGTAGCTGCCGCCGCCGCTGCGGGACTCGGGGGGCCGCCCCTCCGCCTCCTTCCTCCCCGCCCGCGCCCCGCTCGCTCGTTCGCTCGCTCGCCTTGTTACAATGTAGCCTTTGCTCTGCGCCGGCGTGCCGCCCGCTGACGGACGTGGCCGCCGACCAATGGGAGCGGCCGCCCGGACCCCGGGCGTTCGGCCTGAGAACGCGGAGACACGGGCGGAGCGGGGCGCCGCAGGCTGGACTGCTCGCCGCGGCCGCCGCTGCTGCCGCTGGCCTACTTTTCGGGGGGCGGCGGCGGGGGTGGGTGGCGCGCTGTGGGCTCGGCCACCGGGGGTGCGGCGGACGTGGGAGGCACGAGTCCTGCCGGGTTGCGGTGGGGCCCTCTTTTCAACGTGGTGCACGATTTCCCGGTAAACGTGGTCGCGCCGGGGGCCATTTCTTTTGACACATTTCGCATCCCAGGTGCGGTGTAGAGTCTTTGGGAAATCACTCCGGAGTGTAGACTCCATTTCCCCCCCACGCAATCCCCAAGGTAGTCTTCTCTGCAGGCACTTGGAGGCCGATGACCTTTCTCCGGTCAAGGCCAGCACGCCCCAAGCAAGTGGCTGCAAGGAAAATACAGAGTATCTTGAGGGCTGGTCGGTGCTGGTGGAAAAGTTGCTCGTGTTTTGTACGGGGGGGTGGGTTGGGCGACAGGGGCTTAGACCACCCCCGGGATGGGCTGGGACTTCAGGGAGAAAAATGTTAAACCTTTCTTCTTTCTCATATGCTTGTTTCATGTGGAGTAAGGCTGTTGTATATAATTTAGAGTGGCTGAAAGGAAACACACCCAGCTCTTTGTCCACGGGGACAGGGGGAAGAATGAGACAGGGCTCTTGATGCCTGTAAACCTATAAACTGGGGGTTCTGTCTGTGCTGTAGCAAAAGAATTTTCTATGAAGCATGATGCCTGTGGCACCCAAGCTGTCCTTCACCCAAAGGAAGGGGTTGGGGCTATGGGGTCCATGGGGCAGATGTAACTCTCCCTCCCTGGGGAGTGGGGCATGATTTTTGCTCACTGACTTTCTCAGAGGTGGGAGAGCAGAGTCCTGTAAACCTTGAACGAAGGTGTCTGTAACCCTTCCTCTCTGGAATAGAGCCCAGGCCTGTCGCTTTAGTTTAATGAAAAAGGGCTTCTCCATTGGAGTCCTCCTTCCCCTTCATACTGACCTGGGACTTTGGACTTGGCACGGTTACCTTTGACCTCTCCGGATCTTGCTCCTCCATCCTTAAAGTAGGGCCAACAAAGCCTGTCTGGGCAGGTGGTTGTGAGATGAAATGAGACAGCACAAAGACAGTGCCTAGCCCACAGCCCACAGTGAGTTAAGAGGTATTTTTCTTCCTGGGATTATTGCAGAACACCCTCCAGGGAATATCAGAATTGCCCAACAAGCCCCACCCAGGTCCATTCAGTCCCAAACTTGCTGGGGCCTCCAAGGGGCAACTGAGGCAAAGTCTATGCTGCCTACCCTAATGACGTGCTCAGAGATGAGGGGCTCCCCTCACTGGTCCCAGGAGTCCTTCATCAGCCCTCACAGCTGTCACTTACATACTATTCTGACCTGAGTTACAGTTCTGTCCTCTTGACCCTTTGCATTGATGTGTTTCATAAATTTGTTGTCTTTGATGTCTAGTAAGACTTCTATCTTCTGAATCTTTCCTCACCTGGACTTAAATGGGGGAGGAGGGTTCCCCTGGCTCTAAGTTCTTGGCAAGTGTGAAGGAAGTAAAGACCACTAGACAAGTAGGCAGGAGTCATTCCTATTTATTCAGCTGCCTCCTTGGCTCGTCCTCTTGACTATCTCATAGTTGTGACCCACACACAGAGTCCGAGGCTGTTCTATCATTTTCTTCCCTAAACCACCTCCAGGGCTCTCATCTTGGCCAAGGCTACCACCATCTTGCTAGTCCGTAAGGCAGAAACCTTGGTGTCTCCAATCCCACACTGCAATCCACTGTATTTCCAGATTTAGGGAACTTGAGCCTATGAAATTGAATCCATCCACTTCTCTCTGTCTTCTCTTCCCAAGCATCTTGGTCAAGCACCGTTGTCTGTTCCCGACAATAGCACGAGCCTCCTAACTCCACCTGTGACCTCCCCTCCACGTCAGTCTTAGGATGGCAGAGTGATCTATTCCCAAGAAGCTCACAGCAGACTCCCCATTTCTGCATAAAGCATTGGAAAGTCTTCTCAGTACTTGCGGAGTAAAGAACCAAATTGTTCCCATGGTTTAGAAGCCTCTGAGTGATGTGGCCCCTATCCTTTCCTTGGCCTCATCTTCCATCTTCCCTAGATCTCTCTCTTCTCTCCTGCACATGTCAGTCCCTCCTTCTGGAATACTGAAACGGTTGTGATCTAATGAATGAGTTAAGGTTGGGGGAGAGCAAGATGGAGTGAGTGTCTGGTGGTACTTAATGCTACACCCTAAATATTTCCAGTTCCTCCAGGCAGGCACATGTAGGACTGACTGTAGCTCCCCTTGTGCTGGGTGGGGCTGTGTGACTGGCCGGTGAGTTGTGAACTACAGTGGCCCATGCCACTTCTGGTCCAGAGCATCTGGTTGCTAGTGTGAGACCCTCCTGAGTGCTCTTTTCCTGTGGTGTGGCAACTGGCAGGAGGTAGAGTTGGTGGCTGCTTCTGCTGGCCTGGGTCCCTGTGTCCCTACCTGAATGGAGCCTCCTGGTGCCCCTTGATGGACATGCAGCATGAGTGATGGTTAAGCCTTTGCTGTTTCAAGCCGCTTAGATTTGGGGGGTGTTTGTTACTGCAGCATAACCTAGCCTGTCCTGACTTATACAGAGACTGGGGGAGCATTCTAGGCAGAGATAAGTACACACACACAGGCTTGGAAAAGCTCATCCTCAGTGGCCAGGGTGATCTTTTCGACAAATAAATCTGAGTCTGTCAACCCCTGCCTGAAAAGCCTTCTGGAATCCTTCAGTTGCCCTTCAGACACCATGGGGACACCATCTTGAATCCCTCCATGTATCATGTTCAGCCTAACATAGTACTTTACTCATGTTTCCTCTGCCCTGGCCATGCATTCCACTTCACCTGTGTAGCTGTCCACATCCTTCATCGTTCAGCGTCAGCATCACCTGGCCAGGGAAGCCCTCCCTGGTTAGGTCAAGCCCTCCACTGCAGTCTCTCACGGCCCATGTACCTTTCCTTTATAGCACCCGTCT
Source organism: Okapia johnstoni (assembly GCA_024291935.2). Classification (NCBI taxonomy): domain Eukaryota; kingdom Metazoa; phylum Chordata; class Mammalia; order Artiodactyla; family Giraffidae; genus Okapia; species Okapia johnstoni. The sequence goes on along the minus strand of CM044325.1, from coordinate 5,634,418 downwards.
TAGCGGTGCTTTTACGTTCATTGTTGTGTTTATAGATTGTACGCTTCCCTGGTGGCTCAGTGGTAAAGAACCCACCTGACAATGCTGGAGACTCGGATTCAACCCCAGGGTTGGAAAGATCCCCTGGAAAAAGAAATGCAACCCACTTCAGTATTCTTGCCTAGGAAATCCCATGGACAGAGGAGCCTGGTAGGCTACAGCCCATGGGGTCACAAAACACACTGTTTAGCGACTGAACGACGACAACATTGACTGCAGTCTTACTCTTTCATCAGACCATGAGCTCTGTGAGGGCAGGGCCTGGTTTGGTGTGTGCATGCTGCTGTGTCTCCAGTGTCTGTGCACATGAGTTGCTCAGTAAATACGTTCTGATGAATCTCTGAGCATTGGCTGCAGGCTCATGATGTGCTGGGAGCTGAGGACAGGATTCGTTATAAACACTGCTTCCCTGGGGTGTGGGCAGGTAGGCCCAGCAGGAAGGAGGTGTCAGGTGTGGCAGGAAAAGTGATTGGCCCGTAGAGTACAGATACCAAGCTTCCCATATTTATAGGTGTTCATACCCCCAGAAGGACTGTGTTTCTGTGATGTATGAGAGAAAATTACAGGAGGGCCAAGAGGGTGAGATTTCGCAGATCGTTGAGGTCTCTGATCTGGAGAGTATATGATTTAGTGAAGGAACTGTACAGTAAGAGACGCAGGGCTGATGAAAATGAAGGTCACAGTGATGAAGGTAGCTAATGTTTACTGAATGCTTACTGTGTCCTAGGTATGGTCCTAAGCATATCATGTACCATATGCAGAAAACAGAGATAGGCATTATTTCCATTTCACAGATGGGGAAACTGAGGCCCCAAGAGGTGATGGAAAGGATCCAGGGCTACCCAGTGATGTAGCCAGGATTGGAACCCTGGATCTGATGCCATCTCCCTAGGATGCCCTCTTAGAGTGAGGGCAGAGAACTCCAGACCCATCAAGGAGTAGCCGCTTTGGAAAAGTCACATGGGGCTATAAAGTTTCCTGGAGGTAACCCACCTAACATCGCGTTTGAGCAAAAAGGTTCTTGGCTCAGAGGTGCCTGGTAGCCTTGGTGCCAGGGCTTGTCTAGAACCATCTGGTGCCTCCTCCATCCCTGTTGGGGCCTAGGAGTCCTTAGAGGCCCCAGAACCCTGTGTTCTTAGAGTGGGCCTGGGAGGGACTTCCCTACAGCTGGTCCATGGCTGCACCGGAAAAATAAACTGTGCAGAAAGAAAAAAAAAAAAACAATGAAGAAAAAAGAAAAATGTGCTGTTATTTTTAAAAAGCCTGTTTCATATTGCAGATTTAGATCTGCGTCGAAAAGGCCAGCATTCACAGAGGCGGTCATTCGTGGTGGCATGTCCAGGGCTAAGGCTCTGTAAGAGGGGAGGCCTGGGGCATCCTTCCTTCGTTCTTCCTTCGTTCTTTGTTCTTCCTTCGTTCATCAGATGGTCAGTGCACACAACCAGGCACTGTGCTGTGCTTAGGGGTGCAATGCGAAAACCAGTCCTTATCCCTCCAGAACTCACTGATCAGTCTGGGGAGGTGGGCAGTTAACCAAGCAGTTTCAGGTTACAGCAGAAGGGGACAAGAGAGTGGGCTGTAGACTCTAAGTCAAGGAAAGCTTCTCTGAGGGGGAGGCCTTTCAGCTGGGTTTTAAAGGATGAGTAGGAGTTGGAGAGAAAGGAAGGCATTCCAGCATGGAGTGTGGCTTGTACAGAGGCATGTGCACACAGAAGGGCTTGGGGAGGCTCTGGTAGTTCATTTGGCTGAAGGATGTGGGAAAGGGAGAAGGTGAAGGGAGATGAAACTGGAAAGAAATAATAGTGATGATAATAGTGATATGACTAACACACCAGTTCTGAGCCTGCCTCAGGGCCTTTGCACTGGTTGTTCCCACCGCTATAACACTCTTACCCATTATCTCCATGGTAGGCTCCCTCACCTCCATTGGGATTTGCTCAAATGTCACCTTCTCATGGGCACTTTCTTATTTAAAATCACCACCCCTGTCTCCTAATCCCCGTGTTTCCCTGCCTTTTTTTTTTCCTCCATAGTGCACAGCATGTATAACATGCCTTGTGTTTGGCTTATTTATGTTGGTTTTGGCTGCCTCCCTTAATTATAATAAAAGTTCCCAGAGAGGGGGGAGTTTTGTCAGTTTTGTTCAGAGCTGCATGAGCAGTGCATGGCACATAGTAAGGCCTCGTGTTTGTGGAATGAGTGAATGAACTGAGCACTTACTGTTAATATATGCAAAGTCCTTCATGACGTGTTTTCTATTTCATCTTCCCAGCAGCACCCTGAGATTGGTGCTATTATTTCCCTTTAGGAGCCTGAGGCTCAGAGAGGTGGAATAACTTGCCCAAGGTTTCCCATTTGGTTGGCAGCATCATTGGGATTTGAACCCAGGTCTACTGGCTTCTGAGCCCTCCCACCTAACATGGAGACTCTATCCCAGCCAGATTGTAAAAGGTTATGACCACTCTGCAGAGGAGTTTATACTCTGTCTCTGGGGCCTCTGGGAGCCACAGAAGGTTTTATGAGGAGAAAGCTGACATGGAGAGCAGACCGAGGTCCGAGTCGTCAGCAGCAGTGGCAGCTTCAGTGTGAGGCCGGAGGCAGGGAGGCTAGTTAGGAGGCTGTTACAGCAGTCAGGGTAGGAGAGGGTGAGGATAGGGGCATGGTGGAGGCCATTCCAAAAGCGAAGGTGGTGGCGGGGGGAGAGGACTTGGCCCTCCGCACTGAGACTCAGTGCAGTTAGGTTAGAGCACAGTTCTGGGGGCTGCAGGCTTCCTGGAGTGTGTCTGACTTCACTTCTGAGCAGCCATGGCACCCCCAGATAAGACGCGGCAAAGTCCCTTGGACTGGCCTCTTGGCAGCCGTGTGGGAGGGCCAGCGAGTGTGTGGGCGGGGCGCCCTGAAGCGGGGCGTGGCCTCAGGTTCAGCCCCGCCCCCGCTCGGCCGCTGGGAGATGCCAGTAAGAGGCTGCCCCTTTTGGGGTTGCCTGTCTCCTCATCTGCACAGTCGGGGGTGATAATGGTGCTGGCCTCACAGAGCTCCCGGGGAAGCAGCACCAAGCACCGGTGTGGCACAGGGCCAGCTCTGGGGGGAGCCAGCTCCTTGGATGTGAGATCGGGACCACAGGGGAGGCATCTCCCAGGGCACTGACATAATCTTGTGCCACTTGCCAGGGACAGCACTGCCCAGAGATGGGAGGGTGAATTGTCACAGGGGTCTCTACTTAAAGGTGGCCTGACCATACCTTCAGACACTTATACTCCCCCAACAGGCTTGTGTTCAAAGCCAAACAAGCTTGGGCCTCAGTCTCCCTTGCTGTAAACAGAGATGGTAATGTCGGTCCTGTGTTACCTGCTGTGGAAGAAAATTCCTTCCTCTGTGTTTTTTCAGGACCACATTTTAAGAGGAACATGTATTGAGCATCAGGGCACTTGACATGGCCCCATAAGGTCTCTTGGATGAGGAAACTTGGGTTCAGAGAGGGCAAGTGACTAGCTTCAGATCACACAGCCATCATCTGATCTTTCCAATCGCCTGAAGAAACCCACCTTAACAAAGGAGGCTTTAGGGGGCCACCGACTTGTGTTATGTAACAGTTCCCTGCAGGACCCCTGGGTGCTTTCCACACAGGATTTGATCATAAGCTCTTGGCTTCCCTGGTGGCTCAGATGCTAAAGAATCTGCCTGTAATGCGGGAGACCTGGGTTCAAACTCTAGGTTGGGAAGATCACTTGGAGAAGGGAAAGGCTACCCACTCCAGTATTCTGGCGTGGAGAATTCCATGGCCAGAGGAGTCTGGCGGGTTACATACCCTGGGGTCACAAAGAGTGACCACACGACTGAGCGACCTTCAGTTTCACAGTTTCCCTGCCGGGCCCCTCGGTGCTTTCAACCCAGGATTGATTATAAGCCCTTGGTTTTGGGTCCCTCCCCCCACCCAGGAACCTCACGAATCAGATCTTACTGGTACATCTGGACTAAGAGCCTCCAGTGAAACGACTCTGGGTGAGGGGAGCAGAGGTGGAGAAGGACAGAGGGCTGCTCGCTGTCTTGCTCCCCAGTATCAGCCCCAGATCAGGGTGGGTGCTGAGGGATGGGAACCCTGATTGAAAGTGAGGCACCCCTGGGCCTCTGGAGCCTTTGGTGGCTTCTAGGGCTTTCCCTTCCACCCCTCTCGCGCATCCCCCAACCTGACCCATAAGGGCAACCCTGACCTCTCCCCGACTTCACACTTCTCCCACATCCTTTATCGTTACCCTCTGAGGCGAGCAGAACCACTCTCATAACGCCCAGTTTATAGCTGAAAAAATTGAGGCTCAGAGATAGGAAGTGACTTGCTAGAGGTCATGCAACTTAGGGAGCGACCAAGCTAACATTCTAAGTCCAAACCTAGCATCTCTTCCTCTGCACCCCAGGCCTCCACTTCCTAGAATCAGAGCCCAAGGGGGGCCTCTGAGAGCGTTTGGCCCTGTCCTTCCCAAAGGACAGGCTGTCTGGCCCCTGCTTACATATGTGCAGTGGCTGGAGCTCGCCCCATTCTGGGGGTACTGAGGCAGCAGACCGCAGGCGATGTGCATGAAGGAACGGGGGGTGGGAGGGGCTGCTGACTGGTAGACTGCTTCTTCCAGGCAGGGTTGGGGGTGAGAGGGATCAGCAGGCAGGCTATCAGCTTGTCTTGGGCTGGGCTGCTGTGGACGTCACTGAGCAAGTATATATGGAACCACCCCCACGATGTCAGCTTCCCCAGAGCGGCTTCTCTCACTATCTCGTACTTTCCCCAAGGAAAAGTGCTGAGGGCTAGGAAGGGATCCTGCTGCCTGATGCCCAGGGGATGGAAATGGCCAGCTTGGGAGGCTCCGGGACGGCTGCGGGGCATGGGGAGCGGCCCACCCAACCCTCAGCCTCAGCAGGGAGTGAGCCTCTCGTAGGGGAAGCTGACTGGGACCCGGCCGGGCTGGACTCAGCGTTGTCGTGGCCCAAGGTACAGGGGGGGTGGGCTCTGGGTGGGTGAGGGAGGAGTTGAAGGCTGGGACACCACTCAGCCACACAATCCAGCACTTCACTGCTTCAACCCCACCAAATGGGGCTTTTCCAGGGGTGGATCAAGGCCCTTCCTCAGATCAGCTGTGTCCCAGAGGAAAAGTCAGAGGGGGCTGATATCTGGGGAGGAAGTGAAGAGATTTAGAGGTTGAAGGTGTCATAAGGCAGAAGCCCCTTAGCCTGGGGTAGGGGAGGGCAGGGCAATGGGATCTGCAGAGGAAATCAGCCAACTCAGCAACTGAGCAGAATTTACCCCCACAAGAAGATGTTGGGTCTTGCAAAGGGACGATGAGCAGAAAGGGAAGATCCAAGTCAGAATTTTGGACTGGGCGATTCCAGGTCTATTATAAGCATTGTGCAGGCATGCGTGCAAAGTTGCTTCAGTCCTGTTCGGACTCTTTGCAACCCCACGGACTGTAGCCCGCCAGGCTCCTCTGTCCATGGGATTTCCCAGGCAAGAATACTGGAGTTAGTTGCCATGCCTTTCTCCAGGGAATCTTCCCGACCCAGGGATCAAACCCACATCTCCTGCAGCTCCTTCATTGCAGGGAGATTCTTTACCACTGAAGCACTGAGGAAGCCCTTTATAAACATCAGTAACAGCCAAACCTGAATGAAGCTTATAGGTGTGTATGGGCCCTGCCTGAAGCAGGGTGCTGCCCAAATCATCTTATTAGCCTCAGTTTACAGAGCAAAGATTGAGGCCCAGAGGCGTGAGGTGACTTACCCAAGGTCCCACAGCTATTAAAGGCTGAACCGGGATTTGAACCCAGGTTAGGTCTGATTCCAGAGGCCGAGCTCTTCACCGCTCTAAGGGACTGCCTCACTGTTACTGCAGTGGGAACTGTTGTCAGGAGCCTGTGCTGGGGGGGATGGTGGGCTGGAGGGCTTGCAGATTCCAGAAGTGTGCTCCATGATGCTGGGCAGTACAGAGAAAGAACAACATGGACCAGTAGTGACATCAGGCCAGTTACCCTCTCTGCTTCTACGTGCTCACCTGAGGAATGGGGGTGCCTGGCGCAGGTGCTGTCCCCGTTACTAGGTTGCTGGGACCTTCCCATGCAGCATTTGGGTCAGCACTTGTTCAGGGAGCATCCCTTTGGGCTCTGGAGGTCCAAACATAAACATAATTTGGATGGGCCCTGCCCTGGAAACACCAGGGGCAGAGCCCCCCAGGGCCAGGTAGAAGGTGGTCCACAAACTACTGCCCATCCATGAGTTTCCTGTTCCTGGGCCATGGTATGGTAGGTGCAGACCTTAGAGTAAGTGTTGAGAAACTCATATTGCAACTTGACACTGCCGCATCATTTTTTATTGTAATTTACAAAAGCATCAGTTGGCAACAGATTGGAAAACTTAAAAAAAAAAAGTCTCTTGACCATAAATAGCTTGAGCAGCTCTGGCCCAGATCCTAACTGTGATTGAAGGTAGGAAGTGTGCCCTGCTTCTCAGAGACAAGGTGGGGAAGGGAGCAAGTATTCTGCCTTGGTGGTGGGGGAGGAAGGGGGGGTTAGGCTTCCCAGAAGTGCTGTTGAGCTGGACCTTGAAGGAGGAGTAGGAGTTTCCCGGGTAGGGGAAGAGGGAAGGACGTTGTTGGCACCGGGAACAGTATGTGCAAAGGCAGGCGACGTGAAGATCTGAGGGTTCAGGGCATGGAAGGTGATCAGGGTGTTTGGAGAAGAGGTGGTGGACTGGCCCTGGAGAAGCAGGTCAGGGCCAGCCCAGGAAAGCCTTGAATGCTCAGCTAAGGAGTTGAGAACTCAAGAGTGCCTGGGGTCAGAGGTTGTGAGGTGGGAGATAAGATCACGGCTGCGTGGGCACTTTAAGGACCGAAGGGGCCATCCATGTGAAAGTTCCCTTTGGTCTTCGGCCTTGAGGGAGGCTGCCTCATGGTCCCCAGTGGGGTGAGTGGCTGGTAAGCAGACTCCAGAGTTCAGCTGGTACCTAGTTGCTCCGGGAGTCAGTCCAGGCTAGACAGGCAGGCTGTTCTCCGGTGTGAGGGGCAGGCCTTCCCAGGCCGTCCTGGTCAGTGGGTGGGCATCTGGTGTGGTTGGATGGCCGTGGCGGAACCCTTTTGTGCCCCCCCCTCCCCAAGCTGCCAGTGCTGCAAGCTCACGGGGTGTGTCGGCCACCTGTAGAAGTCCAGGGCCGTGTTTGAGAAGGGGAAGGCCTGAGACCCGGGGCTGAGTTTGGGGGCTTGGCCAGGCCCCAGGAGCCTGGTACGTGAGGAGCCTGGGGTTCGCTTGAGAGGTGAGTCATGGTTGACAGCCTGAAGCTGCTTCCTGCATGAACCCTCTCTGATGGGCCAGAGCTGAGCTGAGGCCTGCTTTTGAGGCCTGAGGGCTGGACGCTTGATGGAGGTCGCGAGGCAGGGTTGATGTCCCTATGAGGCCAGCTCCCGGGAGCAGATGGCACAGTGGCTGAGCGGCAGAGTTCCTGCTCTGGCCCAGCCTCCTGTTCCGAGAGAAGGTAACTGCCCTGTCCTGGGGCCCCTGGGAACAGACCACGGTGCTCCTGGGGCTGCATGTGGCCACAGGTCCTCCCCCCCCAGGGAGCTGCGGGGAGGACCTCCCCCGCCCGCCCCACCTACACTCTCCTCCTCGGGGCCCTGCGCGGGGTGGCCCAGGCTCTGGCTCCCTCCCTGCAGCTCCCTGTCGGTGGGGCCCCACACAGCAGGCCTGGCTGGCTGGCTGCCATTCAGCAGGAGTCCAGCAGGCATTTGCTGGAGTCACTGGGGTGCTTTGGTTTTGACCGTGGCCTTGGTGGTGCTGGAAGGGACTTACTTCCCTGGTAGCGACTGCCTACAGTGCGGGAGACCTGGGTTCGATCCCTGGGTCGGGAAGATCCCCTGGAGAAGGAAATGGCACCCCACTCCAATATTCTTGCCTGGAAAATCCTATGGACGGAGGAACCCGGTAGGCTACAGTCCATGGGGTCGCAAAGAGTCGGATACGACTGAGCGACTTCACTTTCACTTCGGTGGTGCTTGGAGGCTTCAGTCCTCACAGCTCCCTGGCCCTCTGTGCCGTGGGCCGGCCCCACGCTTGACCCGGTATTGCCAGAACCCGGGGTCTCCCCAAGGCAGGAGAGGGCGGCTCTGGGGCAACTGGACTCCCTGGCTCCCACCCTCCAGGCTTTGTCCTGCTGCCCCGGCCTCTCCTAGAGCTGGCGCTTCTCACTGTGAGCAGTGGGTGGCACCATCTTACTTCTTGCCCATCCCTCTCCTCACAGGCGCCCCTCCGAGTCTGTTCTTCATGGGCTGTGTGGCTTGCCTTCCCAGGTGCGGCCCTCTGCTCCAGCGTCCGCTGGCAGTGACCGAGCCTTGCTGTTTCTCCCTCCAGCCTCCCTGTAGCTCTGTCACCCGCCCCTGCTCCGGCTCCCTGGGCTGGTGAGGCCAGGACTTGCTGGCCCGTCTCCCAGGGTCCCCTTCCGCAGTTTCAGGTAGAAACCGGACTCCCCCTGGCACTTCTCAGCGGCTCCTTGCCTGCCCCCACTGAGCACCCTGGCCCTCGGTCAAGGACAGTGGCCCAGAAAGGCTCCTTTGCCCTTTCAGATGGACTCGCTCCTGTCTTGAAGCAAGTGTGGCTGCTTTTGGCCCTCGGGTGTGGCCGCCTCCTTTTCTCATGCATGGTGTGGATGAGGCCTTGTGTTTTGTGGGGAGTCTGAATGGTTCACAAAGGAGCTACGTGGATGATATCTCATTTCATTTTCACAGCAGGCTTAGGAGGTGAATCCTGTGAGCCCATTTTGTGGATGAGGTAGTTGAGATTCTGTAGGGTTCAGTGACTTTGTCACAGTCTTGTAGGAAGTCAGGGGCAGAGCTGGAGCTTGGACCCATACCTCTCAGCTCTTTTCTTTTTTTAAATATGTGTTTATTTACTTGGCTGTGCCAGGTCTTGGTTGCGGCATGTGGGATCTAGTTCTCTGACCAGGGATTGAACCCCGGGCCCCCTGCATTAGAAGCGTGGAGTCTTAGCCGCTGGACCACCAGGGGAGTCGATCCTGGCTCTTTTCTCGGCCCCGTCGCTGTCCTGAAGGTGAGAGCATCATTGATCTTAGCTTGTTATAGTGTCGGGAGCCAGGTGCCTGACCGGGACTAGGGCTCTGGCCAGGGCTGGGGCTCAGGCTGTTGGATTAGGTCAGGCTCCTCGTGTGGCGTGGGCTCCTGTCTGGGCTCAGTTTCACAGTCAGGTGCGTTCAGCCCAGTAAGTGTTTCACATCCACTTTCTCCTTCCTTCCTGAATTCCTGCCCCCAGTGTGAGGTCTTCCCAAAGACATAGCCCTGATCCTGGGAGTCTAAGCCTGATGCTAGACATGCTGGCCGGGGGCTGGGGGTTGTTGGGACAGAGGGGCCAGGACTGGGCATTACTAGGGCAAGCAGGGGGGAAGCTGGGTGGCAGGAGGTGGACTCAGAAGCTGGCCTGTGGGCCTCTGACACACCAGTGTCACTGTGAGGGTCCACAGCTCCCAGCCTCTCCCTCCTCCAGGGCCTGAGATTGTGTGCTTCTTTAAAACCATTCACAGTGCCGGGACAGTAAGGGCTTTTCTCCTACTCCCCTGACGAGGCAGTGAGGTTCAGAAGGGCTGGACCCTTCCATCCTTGTGGTAAATCCTTCCACCCCAATGCACGGGCTTGCACACATCCACGGACCAGTAGCTCACTGTTCCCAAGACATCTTCTTGTATTTTTATTATGTTATTTTACTAAGTTTAAGTTATATAAAGAATATACAGATACATTTTTGCTATAAAAAATCAAGTATTATTTAAAAGGTGAAACATGATTTTCCTTGATCACCATAGCATTCCAACCCCCTCCTCCGCAGGGCTTGTCATCAGTTATTACTTTGGTGTATATCCTAGATCTTCGTCTGTACGTTGCCCACAGAGCCTATAGGAATATGCACCATTATAGCATGTGTATGTTCATGCATATGTACATTTCAACAAGTGGTTTCATCTGCAAATTGCTTTTCTCACTTAACTTTGAGTCTAGGAAATCTAGTCATAGTTTTATATAGTGAGGTTACCATAATTTTTTTCTTTTCTTTTTTTTTTGAAAAAAACTGATACACGGTAGTGTACCACTGTAAATCATTGTAAATCAATGAATAGTAAATCATTGGAAAAGGCCCTGATGCTGGGAAAGATTGAAGGCAGGAGGAGAAGGGGAGGACAAAGGATGAGATGGTTGGATGGCATCACTGACTCGATGGACATGAGTTTGAGCAAGCTCCGGGAGTTGGTGATGGACAAGGAGGCCTGGCGTGCTGCAGTCCATAGGGTCGCAAAGAGTTGGACACAACTGAGCGACTGAACTGAACAGTTCAGTGTGTCAGTGGAGAGAATTATCATTTATGTAGCCATTCTCTTGCTGCTGTACATTTAGCTTAATTCTAATTTTATTCTTGTGTTGCTGCTGGGTTATGCGAGCCAGTTGCATTTTTTAAAAATTGCTGTGCAATATTGAAAATCTGTCCACTGAGGCTTTGCACAGAACCAAATGTCTCCCTGGGGATCTCCCGCTATTCCTGCATCTCTTATTTAGCCAGAGAGAAAGTCTGCTCCCTTGCCCTCTGCCAGTCCCCAGAGAGCTGGAAACAACAGCCATGGCCCCTGGAGTCTTCTCTTTCACACTTGGGTTTCTCTACCCTTACTCAAAAGGTATGTTTTTCAGCGCCTCCTTCTGTCTCTGGTGGCTATTGTGATAAGTAAACTTTGGAATCCAAATGCCTTGGTTCAGATCCTGATGTTTCTGGGAAATTGACTTAACTTCTCTGTGCCTAGTTTCATCCTTTGTAAAATAGAGATAACAGTGGCATGTGTAGCACTTCCGTGAGGACCAAGTAAACTAACATGTATAAGGTGCATGATGCTGGTAAAAATCCCAAGCATGTTATTATCCTGGGGTCTCTTGTCCGTGTTAGCTCCAGACCCACCTCTGAGGGCAGAGGGCCTGTGTTCCCTGTGGGCCGCCTGGGATGGCTCCAGCCTTTCTAACAGCTTCAGCCCACTGTCCACTGATTTCCCAGAGGAGGCTGCTGCCTGGGAAGGCAGCGGATGATCAGATTTCTGCCTGGCTCGGCCCTGTCGGTTCTGGATCGAGGCCTACGGGGAGGGAAGGAGGTCAGCCTGACCCTCTGCTTGCTGATGGTGGCCAGGAACCTGGTAATGTAACCCCATACCTCGGGCAGATTTACCGACTCTCAATGGGGCCTGTTGTGGCTAGGGATTTGATCTCCCTTGGCCTGCAGGGTGAGCAGGAGAAGAAAGCCGCCCAGGGCCAAGCTCTCCCTTGAGAGCCCTGGGGCCCCTCTGGACCACACTAGCTGGTCCAGGCCTGGGTTTACCTTTCAGCCCCTGGGGTGAATCTGCAGCTCACCATCTAGTCAGCTCTGCACAGCCGTCCTCTGAAGTAGGCAGCCTGGTCAAGGCCATTTCACAGATGTGTAGACAGAGGCCCAGAGATGTCAAGTGACTTTCCCAAGGCCGCACAGTTAGGCGCTGGCAGGGTTAAGGGAATATACCCAGGCCAACTGGCTCCTTGTTTGGTTCTTTTTCATGAGGCCACCCAGTGTGATAGTTTTGGCAGAAGGTGCCCAGTGGGGCAGCCCTGCCTGTCCTCTTGCCCTCTGGTCCATGGCATGTGTGGTCAGTGAGCACAGAGGGTTGGAATTATTTCCTGAGAGGTGAGAAGCACCGACGCTGGCCCGGGGCCCAGCCCTTTCCTAGCCGCAAACGCTCTCAGCAACCAGAGATGGCAGGACAGAGAGTGGCTGCTTCAGCAGAGGCCATGTGCTCTGCTGGGGAAGCAGCTTTCTCTCTGGGCCTGTCCTGTGGCATGGGCAGGGGTCTGCAGCCCCCTGGGGACCCTGGGTGCTTCTCCGGGGAGGCGGGAGAGGAGCCATCATGCAGCGCATTTTAAGACTGGAGGAAGCGAGGCTCCAAGAGGCGCAGGGGGCTGGTCTGAACCGGCAGCTGGCAGAGGGGAAACTCGAACCCATTCCCTGATTCTCCGCGTAGATCTTCACCTGTCATGCTGCTGGTCACACCAAGGACACTGAGCTGGCCCAGCTTTAGAGTTAAGAGCACAGATGCTGGTATCAGAGGAATATGTGCTGGGTCCTGGCTCAACAATAACTGTTCATATTTATTGAGCACTTACTAAGTGCCAGGTGCTATGCTGTCTTGACTCATAATATCTCACTTAATCCTCGGAATAACCTCAGGAGGTAGACACCATTATTATCTCCCTTTAGTGGGGAAATAGGCACAAAGAAGTGACTTCCCGTGGTCATATGAGGAGGGCTGGGGGTGAAGCTGAAACTGGAATCCCAACAGAGTGGCTGAGAGTTGCCCGTTGCACCATGACAAGCCCTCTCACAGCCGGGAGAGCTACACCCGCCTGTCTTATCCTGGTACCTGAACATGGCGAGCCTTGGTATGCATTTGTTGGGAATAATTGCGTGAATGGATGTGAGGCTCTGGACAAGTGACTCGGCCTCTCTGAGCAGCAGTAAAGTAAGGAGCAGCCACCTTTTCTTCAGTGTCGATGGGAAGAGTACCGCGTGGTGATGTTTCAAAGTGCTGCTGTCCTTCGGGGCAGACGGTGCCTCCAAGTGGCTCTGAACCGACCTGGGAGTCGGGGTGCAGCTCTGAGCTGTCTCACTGGTGCATAGCTGTCCAGCCCTGGGGATGGAGGCAAGTTCTGTCTGCATGGGTGGCTGTGGGGTGTCACCCGTGGCTGGCGTTGGGCTTCCTCTGGGCAAAGCCGGGGGCCAGAGGGGCGGAGGGTGAGCCCTGTGACCGAGTTCGTGCAGACCCCTGCATTCCTGTGGGTCTCTCACAGCCGGCTGGGTAGCTCCCTCCCTCTTTTTTCTTGTCATTTCCCGGTGCCTGTCTTTCATCCAGGCTCCGGGAGGTGAGGTGACTCACCCAGGTTCCCACAGGTGTGGAACGTGATTCCAGACCTCACCCACCGCCTTCTGAGGGCCCCCTCCAGTTCCTCACTGTGGGTTTCAAAAGTGGGGCAGGTGCCTGGGGCAGAGCTCGATCAAGGGCCCCTGGAGGTCTCCTGCGTGGCAGGAGCCCCCACTCAAGTTTGCTCCCTTGGTGGACAGCTCTAACAGTAGGCTCTGTGTAGGGGGACTCAGGAGATGCCAGGCTCCTTCCCAGGAGCTGCTGTAGATCTGCTGTGTGGCTTTGAGTAAGTTCCTACCCCTCTCTGGGCCTGGGCGTACAGCCCTGTGAAGTGGGACCATAGGGCTCACTGCTGTTCTGTCCTTCCCTTTTAGGGGTGTGATTTGTGCCTTAGGACCCAGACTGGCATTTTCTCAACCCCTTTTGAAGGCACTAGGCTACTGGGGACTCTCAGCCTTGCCAGTTGGGGAATCAAGGACCAGGAATCAAGGACCAGGTTCTGGTCCCAGATCATCCTGGGACTGGGAGAAGCACATGGCAGGGTGGGGTGGGGCTTGCCAGGGAACTCCACCGGCTGCACTCCCCCGGGGGGGGCCCGGGGAAACTGGGGTTCAGCAGACAGTACTCCCCCATGGGAGGCAAACACTGACTCTGGAGGCTGCGAGATCTGGGTTTGAATACAAGCTTTCCCACTCACCTCTGGCCACCCACTTGGCCTTTCTGAGCCTCAGTTTCCTCACTGGTGAAACAGGAGGTGATATGGTCCCCCTAAGTTGAGGTTAGGATGAAATGTAGGCGTGTCTCCCCAGCCACCCGCTGACACTTAGCTGGTTCCCCAGTGGCATGCGCGGATCTGTTAAAGGGTTGGAAAATTGGAGGGGGGGGGGAATCAGAGAAAGTTCCAGAAGCCTCTGGAGGCTGAGTCCAGAAATAGAAGACCCCAGAGGCAGAGGCTGCTGATGGCCAGACTGGCCTCCGCCAGCCCCCAGGAGGCCACAGTGAGCTGGCCGGGGGGCCTCCCCTCCCTCCCGGGGCTGCTGACTGCATAAATTACTCGGCAGCCTCTGGGCTAATTTTACCTTCTTGGTTTTCATGAATCATTTCCCATCCGGGGGCGTGTGCGAGGAATGGAAACGGCTCTGCCAGCTGGATGCCCGGGCGCCAGCCGCAGTGAGGCGCCTGTGTGGAGCCCTGCCTGCGTGCTCAGAGGCAAGGACCGGACACCCTGGGATCCCCCAAAGGGCCCCCGAGGGCCGGCTCCTTCCAGCTGTGTCCCTGTGCCTTTAGGTTGTGATTTTGCAGGTTCTGAGCCTGGAACTTGGGCTGAATCTAAATGAATCTGGAATCACATGATTCTACCGTGATGGACATTTGAGTCTTATTTTGACCCCTAGCAGTGGAGTGGTTCAGCAGAGAGACCCCTGTGACCTGCTGGGGTGCTTCTTTGTGGCCCAGCTCTGGGAGTTTGCAGGAATGCTGAATTTTCATAGTCACAGAATACCAGAGCTGGTTGGCTCTGGCTGAAAGTCCAACCTAACCACCTTGGGTAAACTGAGGCTCAGAGAGAGGAAGGAATTTAGCTCAGGACAGTGACTTGTAGAAGAAGTCAGGCTAATGGTTATTTACTGACTGCTCACCATTTTGCTCACAACACCCCTCTTTGACTATTATTAGCCCCATTTTATGGAGGGGTAACTGGAGGCCCAGAAGGTGAGATAAATTCCCCAGATGACGCAGCTGTATGTGGTAGAGCCATAGTTTGTGGAGCCCGAGTTGTTCCCGACTTCTACACCAAGCTGTCTCTCGGAGTGGGTTTATAAGCTCACTGTGAGTGGTCCTGGAAGCCCCCAGCTCACCCTCGTGTTTTCTTCTTCCCTGCACCAAATGTGCATTGAGCCCCTGCTGAGAACCGTCCTGGGCCATTCTTGGGTGCAGCCAGGGTGGACAGAGGCTGGGGCGCCGATGAGGTCCCTCCCCAGCACCCCCATCTCACCTGAGGCTGAGTTCCCAGAGGACAGCGTCTGCACAGCACTTTGGTCTCTGCCACACAGGCTACACACTCAGCGGCCCGGCCCAGGCAGGAGGGACACGGGTCCGCCCACTTGGCCACCACCACCCAGCCCTGGAAAATTGTTGCCACATGGGACTCCCTTGCCTGGCGTTGTGAACGCTTCTGATTTTCCAGAGAAGCTGAACATCCATGTTTTTACACGAAATCTTCTGTTTCTTTAGAGTTGGCAGCTAAAGCAAAAATAAAAATTGGAAAAAAGTCAGCCACCCGTTTGTAAGCTGTGGATCCATACTTCTGCTGCCTTTCTCTAAGCCTGTCTCTGGTTAGAGCAAGTTCTTGTTCTAATCATTCCTCAGGGGCCACCTCTCCAAGGAGCTCCCTTCACTCCCTGCCATGGAAGACTCTACCCCACCTACAATTGCAGTTTATCACCCTCAACACTAGACTGCCAGCCTGGAGTAGTGGAAAAGGGCATGGGCTTTGACCTGGAGAGTCTATAGATAGTTGCTTTGCATCCTTGTTCAAGCTACTTAACTTCTCTGAGCCTCCATTTTTTATTTGAAAAACAAGTACAGTAAAATTGAACTCAGAAGATTGTTGAAAGGACTAAATACAATCAGACAGAAACCCCAGTTAATCAGAATTAGGCAAAAGTGGAATTTATGGGCCCAGCAAAGTGAGAAGTTCATGAGTGGCCACAGCTTCAGGCACAGCTGGATCCAGGGCTCACACAGCGCCATCAGGACTCGGCCTTTCTGTCTGACTCTGCTTTGCTCTGTACTGGCTCCACTCATAGGCGGGCTGCTGGACCCGGTGGCGCAGTGGCTGGCTGCCAGTGGATCCGTACTTATGTTCTACTCTTTCAGTGCTTGCTCTTCCCAGCAGATTCCTCCAAAGCCCCAAACTGCAGCTCCTGATTAGCTGGGCCCTTTGCCCTTCCCTGCACCATTCACTCTGCTGGGCAGGTATGTCTGCTGTGGATCAGTCCTTGGGCCAATCAATCAGAATGAAGCATTTTGAAAAGGGGAATCTCCGAGGACACCAGGGGGCTCGGCGCCAGAAGGGGGAATGGATGCCAGCAGGGACGCCTACAGACGTTCTTCCCAGGCTGCAAGCCTCACGAGGGCAGGGACCTAGTCCAGGCCAGGTTCCCAGCACCCAGGACAATGCCTGGCACTCCACAGCACGCGAAAGTCAAGAGGGAATGAACGGATCTCCTCCACAGGACGTGTAGAACGCCGGGCACAGAGCCTGACGTCAGCCACATCCATACCCCTCCTGCTCGTTCCTGGAGAACCAGAATGAAGGCCTTCCATCCTTGGTCCTTGCCACGTTTACCCCTGTGGAGTGTAAGTGCCTCCTTAGTGTGGAGCTTGTCAGCCCAGCCCAGGAAGCCCCACAACACTGTTTGGTGCGGCTTGACATACAGTCGTTATAATGGTTAGTGACCACAGCACCTTGCATTGACAGGTCTGCTCTGAAATCAGCTCACTCTTTATTCTTTACCGCCTGTGTCCGGATCATTTATGCTTTTTACCATTTCAAGCTTGAGCTGCTGCTAGAGCTTCAGTTTCCTCAAGGGTAAGACAGGGAGAGAATCCACCCTGCAGGGTTGCGGAGAGGATTACGTGAGATAAGAAAAAAGTGGAGCTCCTGGCCCAAGTCCTGGCACAATGGAGGAGCTCAAGAAGAGCCAGGTTCCCTTTGAATCCCCTCAAATCCAGGTCCTAGCGTATGAATAAATCCACATGTGTAAGCCTTTTCATGGGAACGTGGGAAGATAGTTAATTCTTCATAGATGGCCACTAATGGTGCATACATACACATAAGACACACCTATGCACATAAACAATTAGGAAAGAACCCTGATCTCTTGGCATAGAGGCTACATGTGGCCAAGACTCCTCGGATCAGCCAGACAATTTATTACCCCCAGCACAAGAATCAGCGGGCTCATCAGCATGGTAGCACCAGTTACTCTGCCCCCAGGTCCCATGGGGCGATATGATGAACCTAAATGGGGACTGTAGGATATGCCACGCTGGAAGAACTCAGAGCTGAGGCCTTGGCACCTTTTGTAGCCAGCAGTAATCAAGCTGGCTCTGCTTCTCTGGGGAGTGAGCAATTGTATGGTATTTGTGCTGTGTTGCCATGACTGACTTAGTTACCTGTGTGACTAGTTACGGAAATGGCTTAGGGTGGGAGGGTGTTGCGGGCACAGAAGGAGGGATTTAGGTGACTTGTGAGGTTCTTGAAATTCTGGACAGAATTGGGTAAATAAACTGGGTAAGGAAACAGCCAGAGAATGGCAGGGTGAGATGGAATAGGGAGGAAAATAGGGAGCAGAAGGGGACGGCAGGAGAAGTAAAGGCTGTGGTCAGGCCCACTGGGCCCCCGATGGCCCTGCAGCCCCCTCCCCCCACACGTCTTTCCCTCCAGGTCTCATGGTGCAGACAGTGGTATCCCTTTCCTTGTGGCCAAAACACCACACGGTGTTTCATCAGGGTCCTACCTGGTGGTACAGAGGCTTCCGCTCTGGGGATCGGTGGGAAGAGTGTAGAGGCGAGGATGCTAAGGACACCACCATGAAGAGGGGCCGGGAGGACAGAGCTGGGGGAGGGGCTGCCAAGGGCAGGCTGGGTGGTGGTGGGTTTGCATCTCCCAAAGTCTTCTTCTGGGAGGTCTTGAGCAAGTCACTGCCTCTGGGCCTCCATTTCCTCATCTAGAAAGGAGGGGATTTGGCTGGGTTTCCCTGGTGGCTCAGATGGTCAAGAATCTGCCTGCAGTGCAGGAGACCTGGGTTCGATCCCTGAGTCGGGAATATCCCCTGGTGAAGGGAATGGCTACCCACTCCATTATGGCCTGGAGAATTCCATAGACAGAGGAGCCTGGTGGGCTACAGTTCATGGGATCGAAAAGAGCTGAACAGGACTGAGCGGCTAACACTTTTGAAGTCTGGGTGCATCCTGTCAGCTCTGACAGTCTGTAGGAGGCAGTGAGATGTGAGAGCCAGCGTTGGCTCTTAAGAGTTACAGGTGGGACCTGGGGGCAGATTGCTTAAAGACTCTCTGCCTTCTGCATTAGCATCATCGAGGTAAGGAGCTGGGGACACCAGAGGACATGTTGGGTCTCCAGCATCTGCCTGCAACCCAGCAAGCAATCAATGCAGAACACCTCTGATTACCCTTAAATGAATGTACATATCCAGACCTTTGCCCATCAAGACCTTTCCTTCCTCCCACTTTGGCTTCTGCGAGCATGGCCTCACTGAGCCCCTGGTAGCTCAGCCCAGAGACCCTATGCTGCTTGTAGCCTGACCCTGCCCTCCAGAGGCACACCCTCTTCTCCCCAGGCTGTGGTTGACTTGGTGCTCGGGATCCTGGGGCCAACTGGGTCCCAGGGAATGGACATCAGGGTCCCCTTCCGTGGGGACAGCAGGAGGTTGGAGGGAATCCCCACCCCTGTCCACCCTGTGTCTATCAGCAGATACCACCTCCCGTTCTGTTCTACTTGCTGCCATGCTGGAAGGGGAGGAGGTAGGGCAGCCTGGGACTAATTTTTTAGGCTATAAATACTGATATGTACTCTAAAACTTTTTACTATGCAGAAAATATAGAAGAATATAATAAACTTCCATGCATCCATCAGCCAACTTCAACAGTTAGTAACTCCTAGGCATTACTAGGGCTTCTCTGGTGGCTCAGCAGTAAGAAATCCACCTGCAGTGTGGGAGACCTGGGTTTGATCCCTGGATCGGGAAGATTCCCTGGAGGAGGGCATGGCAAACCACTCCAGTATTCTTGCCTGAAAAATCCCATGGACAGAGGAGCCTGGTGTGTTACAGTCCACCCCATGGGGTCACAAAGAGTCGGACATGACTGAGTGACTAAGCGTGCACACATGCATTACTGAGCTATTTTTTTAAGTTAGAAATGCATGGATCTGGTGTACAACTCAGTGAGAAGCAAGTCCCGTTCCCCACTTGTGCCCTCAGTCTCAGGAGCAGTGGCTGTCATAGCCTAGAGCTATTCTGTGCATGTGTGAGCACATATAAATGCATATGTTCATCTAATTTTATTAAAATTGGGCATGTTTATTTTATAAAACACCCATTAATGTAGCTTTCTCATTTTGTATCAGACACCATTCTGGGTAGATAACAAATATTAACTCATTTAATCCCCGTAACAGCCGTATCAGGTGGGTGCTATTAATATCCCCAGGCACAGAGAGGTTAAGGAACTCCTATGACATCACACTCGTTTAGATTGAAGGTGGGAGAAAGGGACAACAGAGGATGAGATGGTTGGATGGCATCACCAACTTGATGGACATGAGTTTGAGTAAGCTCCAGGAGTTGGTGATGGACAAGGAGGCCTGGTGTGCTGCAGTCCATGGGGTCGAAAAGAATCAGACACGACTGAGCGACTGAACTGAACTGATGACATCACACAGGGGTTGGCCTCATTGGTAGTTAAACCTGGGCAGCTTGGTCTCAACCACCATTTTTTACTGCCTCTCAAATTATATATGTAGTTTTCTTTACCTCGATTTTGTTTTCACCACGAATTATGTAATCCATCCAACAAATGTGTGCTTAACTTTGCACCAGGCATTCTTCTAGTGGCAGGGGATATAACAATGAACAAAACAGATACACATCTCTGACCTTCTGGACTTGACATTCTAGTCAGGGAGATAGCCAGCCAGTAATAGAGATAAGTACTGCATATGTTTGATGGCGAATCATGCTCTGGAGGAAAATGAAGCAAGCAAGGAGGGGTAGAAAGTGTAAGGCAGCTGCAATTTTATGCAAGTGACTGGAGGATGTGATCTTGAGCAAAGGGCTGAGGGCATGAAAGAGTGAGCCCTGTGGGTCCCTGGGGGAAGAGCATGCCAGGCAGAGGGAACAGCCCATGCAAAAGCTTGAGACGAAGCGTGCCTTGCCGCAGGCTGTGCAAGGCAGCCTTTAGGGCTGTGGTGAGAGTGAAGTGGCAGTGGGAGGAGATGAGGTCCAGAGTGAGTGGGGTACAGATTGAGTCTGACTGGCACACCCCTGAGGAGCTTTGCTGTTTGCTCCGTGTGAGATGGGGCTCCAAGGAAGGTTTTAAGCTGGGGACATTAGATCTGACTTAGGTGGTCGCAGGTTCATCCTGCCGGCGGGGTGGAGAATGGACAGTAGGGGCAGAGTGGAAGCAGGGGGTGGAGTTTGTTCCATTGCTTCCTCCTTTGAAAAAACTGCCTGTAGCTTGGATATGCTCTCGTGTACTTAACCAAGCTGCAGATGGACACATTGGTTGTTCCTTGCCATTCCAGACGGTGCTGCAATGAATACCCTTACCCATGTGTCTTGGAGAAATTCTGAGAAGTGGAATTGCAGGACCAAAGGTCATGGGCATTTTTTGAAAGGTTTGCAGTGCCAAATTGCCTTCCCTAGAGGTCCCAGTTTACCGTCCCAGCAGCAGCACATGAGAGAGAGCTCAGGTTAGAGTGTCCAGTCAGATCTTGGGTTTAGTGTGCTAGGTCGCTTCAGTCGTGTCCAACGCTGTGTGAGCCCATGGACTGTAGCCCGCCAGGCTCCTCTGTCCAGGGGATTTCCCAGGCAGGAATACTGCAGTGGGTTGCCATGCTCTCCTCCAGGAGATCCTTCTGACCCAGGGACGGAACGACGTCTCTTACATCTCCTGTATTGGCAGGCGGGTTCTTTCCCACTAGTGCCACATGGGAAACTTAGGGGAGAGGGTAGCTGGGGGTGTAATGCTGCAGCCTCCCCCATCTGCCCCTCTGTGGTCCAAGGCACTGTGGAAGAGGATGTTGTACAGAGACAGAGTCCGAGTTCAGATCCCAGCCTGACTGGACCTGAGGGTGGGGGTGGAGCCTGTACCTTTGGTGGGACAGGGTACCAGTGAGGATGGCCAGGGCTGCAGGTAACAGAGACCCCATCCTAGTCAGGCTTGAGTGAAAACACGTGGCAGGAAGTGCAGAAGTAGGGCAGATTTTAGGACCATTTGATTTTTTTATTTTTTTTAATAAATTTATTTATTTTAGTTGGGGGCTAATTACTTTACAATATTGTAGTAGTTTTTGCCATACATGGACATGAATCAGCCATAGGACCATTTGATTTAATGCCTTAACCAGGTTGATTAAAGTCCCCATCTCGGGGATGTTTTCCAATACCGAACAAACTATGCTCTGTGCTCTGATTCTTTGACACCAGTGAAACGAACGATCCAGAATGAACACAGAATCCCACAATGGGGGCCCACTCCCTCATGATTGTCCCCACTTCAAATGCCACTTGAATACCTGGGCCACCCATGCAATACTTATGACCAACATAAATCAGGGGTTTCCACGACCTCCTGCCCAGACGCTGTAACTCCCAAGAACAATTTGCAGAACTCAGGCACGTGCTTTACTTACTATTTTTGGTTTATTATAAAGGATACAACTCAGGTAGAGCCAAATGGAAGAGCAAGGCATGGGGAGAGGGCTGTGGAGCCTCCATGCCCTCTCCAGGCATGCCACCCTCCCAGCACCTGGATGTGGTCACCAACCAGGAGGCTCTCTGAATCTTAAGGATTTTTATAACCCTATAAAACCCTGGCGGCCCAGTGGTTAAGAATTTGCCTTCCAACGCAGGGGTTGTAGGTTCGATCGCTGGTCAGGGAGGTAGTATCCCACATGCCTCACGGCCAAAATAAACATAAAGCAGAAATAATATTGTAACAAATTCAATGAAGAGTCTAAAAATGGTCCACATAAAAACATCTTTAAAAAAGAGAATTTTTAAAGAGTTCGATCTTTACCTCCCCTTAACCTTCTCCCCGATCCCTACATCAGTGGATGGGACTGAAAGTTCTAACTTGAATCTCTTGGTTTTTCTGGTGATCAGCCTCATCTTAAGTCCATTAAGGGGCTCTGTCCTATGTTACCTCGTTAGCATCAACTCAGGTGTGATAGCAAGGGGCTCCTTATGACTAATGAGACATTCCTACTGGGAAATGCCAAGGATTTTAGGAGCTCAGGTCCAGGAACTGGGGACAAAGACCAAATATATTTATTACTATACCACACCTCTCCACTACTCTGCTGTGCTAGCTTCATCCTCAGGGGGATTCCTGCCGGGGTCTTCTGCAGGACATGCCTGCCATTTGCAGTAATGGCTGTGTGCTTTCTCCAGAAGGTAGGACAGTCGTTCCCACGAGGAAGGTGCAGCATCTGAGCAAAATCTGATTTCGTTAGTGGGAGGAGAGGGGGATCCAGGTAAGCCACCAACTGTAAGAAGCCAGCTTATTAAATAGGTGCCATCCTTCACCAGCTTCTCCACTTGACTCATGAACCTTGACACTGTTTCTTCCAACTCCTTATCAAAGTCTTACCGTGAAGGAGTCAACATATTACCTCTAAAAGATTCTTCAGGAGGAAGCACCTTGGGAGTACATGTTCCACAGCCCCGGACCAGCTGCACCACTGGTAGTTAGTGAAAACTGACTTGTAGATAAAGGCCTGAAACCAGATCTGTTGTGACTGAGACAGGAGCCTCAACTGGCTGGACCTCAGTTCCCCCACCTGCAAAATCAGGGGCTAGATGGGGTTAGAGGTCTCCTCATGGGAACTCCTTGCCCTGAGAACCCCTGCAGACTTTTTTCTTTGTTTTTACTAACATATAGAAAAATAAAAGTGTGAAAATGTATTTTCACAAACTTAGAAAATGGGACCAATACTAAGATGGGACCAGTCCTCAGATCTAGAAATAGGGCGTGACAAGCATCCTAGAACTGCCTTTCCTGGCCCTTTATGATTGTTTGCAAGGATAACCAGTTACACCTGTAACCATCATAGTTTTGACAATTTTTAAATTTTATACAAATCAAGCCACAAAGCATGTACTCTCTGGGGTCATGTTTCTTTTCTAAGCATCATGACTCATCTACTCTACAGCATGCAGTTGTGGTCCAATTTCACTTCTGTATCGTATTCTATCCACCAAGCTATTTTTTGAACATGGAGAAGTGTCATGAAAATCGCATGGCTCTGTGTAATCAGCAGGACAAGTGAATGAACCACGCCAGATTTCTTTGCTTTTCTTAGAATGATAGCAGTGAACCTATTTGTTCGCCCAAGTTCTCACATAACCTATAAAAAGATTAGGAAAAAGAATGAATTATTACAGAGTACATGCAATGTTTCATGGACAAAACCTTTCAACTGGGAATCATAAAAATTAAAACAGAGGTGAAGTGGCGCAGTCGTGTCCGACTCTTAGCGACCCTATGGACTGTAGCCTACCAGGCTCCTCCATCCATGGGATTTTCCAGGCCGGAGTACTGGAGTAGGGTGCCATGCCCTCCTCCAGTGGATCTTCCCAACCCAGGGACTGAACCTGTGTCTCTTACGTGTCCAGCATTGTAGACAGGCTCTTTACCACTAGCACCACCAGAAGCCCTAAATAGTTGGTTAGGTCTCTGTATCTAATGACAAGTGGGTAAAGATAGAAGAACTTTAGTTATCATCTTCTCTGGCAGTTTCTCAACTAAATGAGCTTGAAGAGTTCTTTTACAATTTTTTCTAAGTGACGTAAGGAAAAAAGAAAGAAAACTCTTTAACATAAGATCCGCAACTAACCACTAGTGATATCCCAAAATGTATCCTCCCAGACCTGTGTTGCAAATCCATATAGCTAAATACACATTTTATATGCAATTATTTTGCATCTATCTTTTCTCAACTTTCATTTAAAAAATAGACTTTTTTATAGTAGTTTTACGTTCACTGGAAAATGGAGCAGAAAGTGGAGAGTTTTCCTATGCTCCCTGCCCCGCACCCCCTTCCCCACTGTGGACAGCAGCGTCAGTCTTAGGACTAGCCCAGACTCCAAGAGTTGGAAGTGTTTTTGGACCCATCAGTCCTCAGCTATGTGGCTGGTCCAGGGGCCACCCCAGCAGGCATTCAACTGTTGGTTATACGGTTAAACCCAGAGGCATGTACATTTGTTACAACTGCTGAACCTACACTGACATAATTATCATCCAGAGTCCACAGTTTACATTAAGGTTCACTGGTGTTATGCATTCTATGGGTTTGGACAAATGGATAATGACATGTATCCACCATTATAGTATCATCCAGGGTGGTTTCACTGCCTTAAAAATCCTCTGTGCTCTACTTATTCACCCCTCCCACCCTCCACCCCCTGGCAACCACGGATCTCTTTGCTGTCTCCATAGTCTTGCCTTTTCCAGAATGTCATAAGTTGGAATCCTACAAGATGTCGCTTTTTCCGATTCGCTTCTTTCACTTCATAACTTTCATTTTACTTTTAACAGTATATTGAGCCTGCGTTTCCATGTCAATAAATATTCTTCTGAAGCGTTGTTAATTGCTGTCTAATATTTCCTTGTATGTTGTATAGTAACTTCTGTGTTCGAGGTTTAAGTTGTTTCCTGTTGTTTTTTTTTTTTTTTTTTTGCTACTAAAAATAGTGTTGCAGAGGACAGCCTTGTGGGTAAATCTTTGCACACAGCTTAATTATGTCCTTCAGATAAATTATTAGCTTTGAGATGGCTCCTACGAAGGTTTTGCTCATTTCAAGGCTTTTGATATGCATTGCCAAAATGCCGTGTAGAAAGGTTACAGCAGTTTCTGTTCCAACTGCTAGAGTATGTGGGGTATTTCCCCACATACTTGCCAACTCTGACTGGTATTGAGATTTCTAATCTTTGCCAGTTTAATAAAGGAGAGATGATATTTATTTAATTTATATTTATTTGAGTATCAAAGTTTTGTGGTTTTCCATAAAGCATACTGGCCATTTGTCTTTTTTTTTTTTTTTCTTTCACAACTTTTCCATTTTTTTCTATTGGGATAATCATCTTTATAGCATAGGTTTATTAAAAGTGTTTTTCTATTAAGGGTATTGACTGCTTGTAAAGGCCCTCTTTTAATGTCAAAAAATGTCACCAACATCACCAACTAATGTGCTGTGGCTGTTTTTTTTTTCGTTCAGTTGTTAAGTCATGTCCAACTCTTTACGATCCCATGGACTGTAGCCCACCAGTCTCCTCCGTCCATGGGATTTTCCAGGCAAGAATACTGGAGTGGGTTGCCATTTCCTTCTCTAGGGGATCTTCCTGACCCAGGGATTGAACCCACGGCTCCAGCCGCCTCTTCTGCATTGCAGGCGGATTCTTTACTGCTGAACCACTGCGGAAGCCCCATACCTAATGTGTGCTACGCTTTTAAAATAATAAATAAAATGGATGAGAATATTATGTATAGAGTACTTATTCTATGCCAGGCACTGTGCTATGTAAAACAGCCCTATGAGATAGGATCTGATATCTGTCCCATTGGACAGATGCAGAAACAGAGACAGGAGTGGGTAGTAAATTTTCTCAAGGTTACACAGCACAGCTTGTGAATGGCTGTGCTGGTATCAACTGAGTAACAAAACACGTGGTGGCAGAGTTTCTATGAATCAATAACACTTTAAAATAAATTTACCTTTTGTTCATCACAAAAGTATCTACATATTAGTACATTTGCAAATTTATCTAGGTGTGTAATTTATTTTTTCTATAGGCAGTGCTTGCTGGACATATACATCCAACAACTCCCTGTAATAATTTCATGCTTTTTCCTGCTTTCCCCCCATGGTCTACTGTTAAGAACCATGCTGGACCTTTTATTTTTCAGGAGGAGGAAACTGAGACTTAGGGCCAGGCAGGACCTCGCTCAGGGACCACTAAAAAGTTTATGCCACAGTCAGGACTGAGACTCAGGGCTTGGGACCCAGCCCACGTCACCATGTGACTTGGGCAGCCCCCTTACTGCACGTCCCTTTGTCATCAGAGGAGACAATGCAGGATGATGCAGGGGTACAAGACCTGCCAGATTCTCATAGTGTGAGCCTCTAGGGTACCCCAGTGGGTACAGACTCCCAGTCCCTCTGGCCACACTGGCTGCCGGGCATTCCAGGACCTTGGCATCCTGCCAAGGGTGAAAACAGAGCTGCAGCCTCCTGAGCTGCATTCTGCCCCCTCCTCTTAGGTCTGCATCTCATTGCTAGGTTTGCAACATGCCTAATCTCTGCGTGTGCAGACTCCGAGGAGCCAGCTGAGAGGGAGCATTGCCAGCAGCTTGGGAGTCCTCCACGAGGCCTGCCGACCACCCATCCCCCAGGCCCCTCTCCAGGCAAGCAGAGCCAGAACAATCCACAGAAACGGTTGCTGGAGCTTCACCTGGCTCCGGCCTTATAGTGCCTGCTGACATGGACCCAGTGAAGGACATATGCCTGTGCTTTCGCTCTCTTCCCAACCGGAAGTCCATTCGGTCCTATCATATCCCATCTTCTCCCTCCCTGCCCCCATGGCCATTGTTACAGACACAGAGGATTGTAATACACATCAGTCATGTAAGTGAGGCTTGATTCCGATTCTCCAGGCAGCTGGACTCCTCCAAGAATGAGGAGAACTTAACTGTGTAGTTAGTAAATAGGTATCAATAGTGAGCATTTTGTAACCCATCGTATTTCCCTTTTTGCCTTAGCTGCCAGGAGGCCCAGAACTGAATGGAAAACTAGATCACCAACCATCTTATAACAGATTCTGGGTATAACTAGCATCACTGCTCCACGAGGTCTCTGGTTGTTCAGCTGTCCTGTTGAGTATGGGTTTACGTTATAAATCATCACAATTTTTTTTAAAAAAAGAATGGGATGAAGGTGGGATATAAATGAAAAATAAGACCTGAAAGGAAGTGGTCCATAGACGTCTCACTTTGAGATTCAGATGAAGGCTTTTCTCATAAGAGGATGGTCTCCCCAGGGCCATTTCAGACTTACAGAAGTGCCTGTGGGGCGTTTCCCTCCATCTCTCTCTTGGTCTCTCTCTTTCCATCTTTTTTCCTCTGACTTCCTGTCCTCTCCCTCTTCCCCTCCAGCCTTCATTCTCTTACTGTTGCCTGCTTCTCCCTCCTCTCCTTCCCCCTTTGTCTCTATAATCTCCCTCCTCTCTCTCCTCTCTCTTCCTGCTCACTCCTTTGTCTGGCAGCCAGTTTACTGTTAAAATCTCTTATAAACCCTTAGCACTTGGCTCTTTCCAGGGCCTTGACCCAGTCTTTGTCTCATTGATTTCTCTGGGCAATTTTGATTATTTCCATCTTGCCAAGGAAGATACTAAGGCCTAGAACATTGAAGTCATGCGCCCGTGGTTGCACAGCTTGTGCTTTACACTTATTATCAAATCCAAGCTCCAGACTTCAGGAGTCTAATTCCATCACACTCTCACTTTCCCTCACTGCCTCTAGATACCAGCCTCACCCACCTTGTCTAGTAGAGGCCATGAGAAAGTGCCCCAAGAAGAAGGTTCAAAACAGTAACCCACCCACCCTGTCACCCCCCCTTGAGATCTCTTATAGGGTTGAGATTCTCAATGGGGACAGAAGGACATATTAGTGGAGGTGGGGTGTGTTATGACATGGGTCATTTGTCCATCAATTCACTTGACAAATATTTATTGAGAATACGCTATGTGCTAGGCAAGGCTGAGACCAGGTAAGGAAAGCAAGTGTACAATTTAAGGAGGCACTTACTTTCAGGTACCAATCCTGCAAGTGCATGGCCCTGAGAATGAGTGCTTCCTTAACGTTTATGCCCTAGTATCTTGCTTGTCTTTCACTTATTTCTGCCTGGATGTCAGGCACTGTTACAAGTGCTGACGATTCAGTGGTGAGCAAAAAGGCTGTACTCTGCCCTTGGTGAACTTCTAATCTATTATGGGAAACAGATATTAATCAAACAATCATGCTAAAAAGAGACTGCTCTAAGGATGACAAAGGCCATGAGGAAAGGGACATGGGGCTAGAGAGGGTATTATGGGGTAGCAGTGAGGGCTGAAGGATGGGTAGGAGTTTTCCAGGTGAAATGCAGATAGAATACAAAGCAAGTTCACAGGCTTCCTAGCAAGGTGGAGCAAGGGGTACAGGTGGAGGATGGGGTACAGGTTGAGGATGGCATACAAGTATAGCTAGGGGTGGGCAGAGGGGCTAGAACAGGAGGGCTCAATGCAAAATGGTCCCCACCAATCAGTTCCTAATAGAGTGCTAGAGTCTGCAAATGACTGACTTAAATCCAATGCAATGGAGAGAATTCAAAGCCACTCCTTCATGACATCACTCATACCCACCTGCCCAATGAGCTTTCTTCAGCTGATGTGCAGAGATGGTGACCAGATCCCTCCAATTTCTTCTCCATCCATTTAACACAGAGATGTCTGTGATAGAACCTAATACTTGCCACATTTTCCCAATGAAGAAATGGGAGCACAGAGAAGTTAGAAAACCCACCGTCTTAGCTCAGGCTGTCATAACAAAATGTCATAAACTGGGCGTCTTAAACAGAAAACATTTATTTCTCATGGTTCAGGAGGCTGGGAAGTCCAAGATCTGGGTGCTGGCTCATTTGGTTCCTGGTGAAGGCTCTCTTCTTGGCTTGCAGACAGTTACCTTCCCGCTGCCCTTACCTGGTGCAGAGAGAGAGCAGGAGGGAGCAAGAGGGAGAGCACTCTGGTGTCTCTTCCTCTTCCTAAAGGGCACCAACCCTATTAGATTGGGGCCCCATCCTTATGATCTCATTGAAACTTTATCACCTCCTCACAGGCCCTATCTCCAAATACAGGCACACTGAAGAACATTGAGTCCTTAACACCTGCCCAGGGTCCCACAGCCAGTCACAGGGGTTTGAACACAGGCAGTGGATGCTGGGAGCCCAGACTCCTAAACTCTAGACTAACTGGCTCAGAAGGCCGTTGTGTGTGAATATTGTCCATCCAGTTGAGAAGTGTGCCTCAGAGCAGGGGTGTTCAGGGATCTCTTAAAATTCCTTTGGGTCCACCCGGCAGTTGGACCTATTGGGCTGAGTCCAGAACCTACCTGGGGTTGGTGATTCCAATGCTCCTTCTGGAAGAAGACTGGGCTGAGGGTGTGGCATGGAAGTGAACCAGTTCAGACAAGATGCTTACCTTTGGGGGTCCTCCTGTTTCCAATTTACTCAGAGGAGGGCCCCAGGCTCCAGTGTGGGCGTCACCACGAATGGCCTGTATGACCTTGGGGGAGTCACTTGACAAACTTCCAGCCCCGGGTTCCTGCCTCAGTGACCACCCTCCCACCCCAACCCCTGCCACCATCACTGGCGGCTGGGGGCCATTTGGTTGGGCAGCCAAGAACCTGGCGTGAGGCCCTTCGCAGATGCGGGTCTTCACCCGAGGCCGCGCAGGTGGGGAAGGGGGGGCTTGCGGTGCGTGGCCGGCAGCTTGTGTCTGCGTCACTCTGGCCGTGCCTAGGCCGTTCAGGGTGGGCTGCGGAGGCTGGGGATTGGGGAGGGGACCCGGGGGGGACCCGCGGCGGACCACGGGGCCCAGCCTCCCCGGAGCTCTCATCCTCCCCAGACGCCCGGCGCCCCCCGGCCCGCGTAGGGGCTGGAATCCCTCCCAGGCGGGCCCCCCCACCTCCCGGGCGCCCGCTTCCTCCCGCTCCCCGCGCGCGCCCCCCTCCCGGCCGCCAGCCTGCTACGTGCCCCCGGGGCCGGCAAGAAGCCACATGCCCCCGCAAGGAATGCCGGGCCCGGCGGGCGGGCGCCGGGCAGGGCCGGGCTGGCCCGGGAGCGCCCCGCCGCGAAGGTTGGTGAGAGGCGGCGGAGGGCGAGCCCGTGCCCTTCCCGGTCCCCAGCGCCGCCCCTGCGCCCGGCCGGTGCGCCGCGCGGGGCGGATCGCGGCATCTCACACTTTCCCCGCCGGACCCGCGGCCGGAACGACCCGCGAGCTCCGGGGGTGGGGGTGCCCGGGGGACCGGGGGTGGTGGGGGGAGGCTGGGGCGGGGCGGTTAGGCCGGACCCGGGCCGCCCGCGCCCCCCTCCCTGCACCCCGCCCCCCCCCCCGCCCCCCGCCAACACGTCCCCGCCGGCTCGGAGAAGGGGGCAGGCCGGCACGTCTCCCCACACCCCTCCCCGCTGCCGGCGGCTTTTGGGGCCCCGGTGGGGAGCAGGGGGCTGATTAGCAGAGGAGCAGGGGTGTGGCCAGCGGGGCCCCGGGTAGTGAGTCACACACGCTGCTCGCCCAGTCCCGGGCCGAGAGCGCTCGCAGCCCGAGCTGAGCGCTGTCCTGACCCGAAGAGTGTCCCCGGGCTTGGCATGAGGACCCTGGGGTGCCAAGGGAGGGGCTGAAGCCCAGCTCGGTGGTGGAGGAGGGCGGTAAGCTTCGGGCTAGGGAGACTCCCCTAGAGAGAGCTGGGTGGGGCTTGGAGTCAGGGCCGCCCACGCGGGGACCCCCCCCCAACCACCACCCACCACCAGGCCCCGCCTGTACCTGCTCTGAGCTGGCAAAGCGAGCCTGGCTGCATTCCCTGGCAGCCCTGGGTGAGGGGCTCTGCAGCCAGGCGCTCAGGGCCCATTTCATCTGCCTGCCCCGCTTTGGCCCCCGCTGGACTTGAGCGGATCCCGCCCCTGTTCCCGCCCACCCCCTGGCTGCAAAGTTTTGTGCGGAGGCTCCTATGGGTCCCGCATACCTTTGCCCTCTGGGCTTGGGGTCCAGGCTGTGCTTCTCAGCCCTGTCTCCTGGCCTGAGCTACTCCCAGCCCCTGACCCCATGGGGCTGGTGGCTCCAGTCGTCCCCAGGACCAGCCCGGGGTAGAAATGGCATTTCCTCTTGGCCCGGCTACAGCTGTTTTTGTTGTCTGTGTTCTCAAGCGCTTCCTCTAGGGATGGCAGGGAGGGTAACCAGACTCCATGGGACCCCCCACTTGCCTTCTCGCCACTCACCCCTCTTCCCCTGTCTCTTTGATCCTCTTCCTGTGCCCGTCCTGCCTTCGCATCCCCAGGACAGAATGACTGAGAACATGAAGGAGTGCTTGGCACAGACCAAGGCGGCGGTGGGGGAGATGGTGACGGTGGTGAAGACGGAGGTCTGCTCGCCGCTCCGAGACCAAGAGTATGGCCAACCCTGGTGAGGCCCCAGGGTGGGGACAGGCAAGGGAGAAGAGGGGCATCGCCCGGCTGGGTTGATTGGAGACCCTGGGAAGAGTCTCCTCTGGGCAACTCCTAGGACCAGGGGTGGGCACGGGCTCTAGAAAAACCCAAGCAGTGACCCAAGAAGGCCTGAACCCAGGTCTCGGGACCCTGTCTTTCTACTATCTACTGCATCAGACAAGCAGGCTGTCTGGGGCTCCTCTACCTGCCCCATCCTCGTGGCCTTCTGGCCAAGTTCTCAGCTTCTCTGCCCACCAGCCTCCCATCTGATGGCTTTGTGCTTTCTCTACTGGCCCCTGTCCTGGCCAGCTCTAGGAGACCAGACCCCTCAGTCATGGAAGTGGAGCCCAGGAAACTGAAGGGAAAACGTGACCTCATCATGCCCAAAAGCTTCCAGCAAGTGGACTTCTGGTGTAAGTGGAGCTTGGGGCTATTCCTGATCACACCGACCATCACCCCCACCCCCCACCCCATCTCTGCTTAGGGGATTTGCAGAGGCAACTCTGATGATAGGCATTCACCTATTGTGTAACCAGACACAGGTCCAGGCCTCAGTGAATCCTCACCCTTAGCTGCTGAGGTGTCTATTATTTGGTCCCATTCTCCAAGGGAGGACACTGAGGTTTGGTGAGGGTGAAGTACCTCCTGGCTCAGCTCCCACGGCTCACAGATGCACGCCCATCTGACTCCAGCCATGACCTTTCTTCTGTTTTTTCAAATTTGAAACAAAGGGGGCTAGTGGCTTCCTTGGCATTGGCAGGTGTGTCCCTTGGAGTCGCCAGGGAGGGGAGTGGGTTATCGTTACTGAGGACTCAGGGGCCTGTGGCTGCTGGGGTGGAGCCAGGGCTGGGACTCGTGAGTCCCATGCTGTATACTTTCCACTGGTCTGCGCTGTCCTCGGGGTGAGTTTCTCATCAGCCCCTCAGCCACCTCCATGGGGCTCTCTCCCTGCAACAGCTGAAGCTCTCTTTCCTCTTTCCGTCCCTCCAGTCTGTGAGTCCTGCCAGGAGTACTTTGTGGATGAGTGCCCGAACCACGGTTCCCCAGTCTTTGTGTCTGACACACCGGTGCCCGTGGGCATCCCAGACCGGGCCGCCCTCACCATCCCCCAGGGCATGGAGGTGGTCAAGGAAGCCAGCGGGGAGAATGACGTGCGTTGCATAAATGAGGTCATCCCCAAGGGCCGCATCTTCGGCCCCTATGAGGGGCAGATCTCCACCCAGGACAAATCAGCTGGCTTCTTCTCGTGGCTGGTGAGTGTCTCCTGGGCTGTGCCTCTGTAAAGGGTGCTGGTAACGTGGAAGGAAACCAGCAGGGGGAGCCATGTGCTGGCCCAGCCTGGCCCCAGAACTTTTCTGCCATCACTGCTGGACAAGTGGATGATGGATTTTGCTGTCCCTTTGCCCCTGTAACCCTTGGTGGCTGAGGGCCATTTGGAGGAGCCGCCTCTGTCAGTAGTCAGCAGAATCAGCGGTGGGGCGATTTCTCCCTGAATCCTCCTGTGTGTGTCTGGAGGACCATTGTATGACATTTACAAAGGGTTTACCCAAGCCCTCCTCTGGAGTGGATGACCTGGGGCTGGGGCTGTGAGGATGCAGAGCATGACATTCAGCTAAAAAAGCAGTAAAATCCAGAGCTAAATGTAAAGCCTCCAACAAGACAGGCACAGTCTCTGCCCTCAGCGAGTGGACCGTCTGGTGGGGAGAGCGGCAGTGAACAAATACATTCACATAGGACAGTTGCGGCTTAAGGGAGAATCCAAGATGCTTTGGGGACACTGGGAGATGGCAGCGTTCACAGTGCTCTGGAATTTGGGGCCTGGAGCCCGAGTTCATTGTGTCAGCCAGGTTTGCTAGTTACTATCTAATGTGACTTTGGACCAGTCATTGAACCTTTCTGTGACAGGATAATCATAGCTGGTGGTGAAGATGAAATGCATTGATGCTGCAAAGTTCTTAAGAATTGTGCTCGCCTCTAGCAAGCGCGCAGTGAATATCAGCTATTGCTGTTATTGTTCTTGGCCTACTTGCAGGGGTTGGGCAAGATTTCCGCTGTTCTGAGACTTAAAGAATGAGTAGCAGTTAGTCAAAGGAGGATGAAAAATTGCTCCCTGTAGACAGAAGAGCTGAGAGAGAGGGACCCCAAGAAGTCTGGCAGGGCAGCAGCAGTGAGCCTGAGAGGCAGAGAGGTGAAAATCAGCCGGGGAGGGAGATGGGGACCAGATCATGCTGTATTTCATAGGCCATGAAAGTGCATCCTTCATCCTGCGGGCCAGGTAAGCCATCAGAACATTTCAGACAGAAGTGTGACCTGGAAGGTTGCAGAATGGAGAACTGGGGTTCTGGGTAAAAGGTTGGAGTGGAGATTCACATAAGGAAAGATAGCAGCTTAAACTCTGCTGCTAGAGGTGGGCACATTTGAGATTTAAAAGGGAGAATTCCTAAGATTTGTTGATGGATAGGATGTGAAGATGAGGAAGAGGGATTATCAGGTTTGAAAAGGAAGGCTGATCAAAGATGAATTTCAGGCATCAAACTTGGACAGAGATGGGGGGTGGGGACATGGGACAAGTAGGAAAATCTTTCCTTAACCATTTACGAGGATCTCCTTTGTTCCAAGCACTGGGCTGACTCTGGGGACACAACGGTGAACCAGATCAGACATCAGTGCTGCCCTCATAGAGTTTACTGTGGGAAGATGGAATGAATTAAAGAATAAGATAAGTAAATGTAAAATGATGACTATGAAAGGTAGTGAAGAGACAGGGAGGCTAGGAAAAAAGTGATCAACAAAGGGATTTGATGTGGGCAAAAGTCAGGAAAGGCTTCCTGATAGCTGAGCTGTGATTGAAGAAGGAGAATTCCTACCAGGTGATGATTGTGAGGCCCATCAAGATGGATGGAGCAGCATGAGCAACGGTCCTGTGGCAGAAGGGAGCATGGCATGTTTGCTCACCTGGGAGGAGGTCACTGTGCTTGGAGTGCAGCAAACCCAGGGATCTGGAAGAGACAGACGTGGCCATATAGATCCCAGCAGGCCAAACTGGGACTTTTGTTCTCTATTTTAAGAACAGTGAGGAACTTTCAGTTATGTTTTAAAAAGTTGAGTTCGACTGCAGGCTGGAGAACTGATGGGATAGGGGCAGTGGTCAAGAGTGGACATCCAGGGGACTTCCCTGGTGGTCCAGTGGTTAAGATCCTGCCTTCCAATGCAGGGGGGGCTGAGTTCAATCCCTGGTCAGGGAATTAAGATCCCACATATTGAGCAGTGTGGCCAAAAAAATAAATAAATAAAGCGACGAACGTCTGGACACCAGTCAGAGGGCTGTGGTCATTCTCTAAGTTGGCGATGTGGGAGGCTTGGGCTTGGGTGGGACAGAGACATAGAAACAAGTGAACTACTTTGTGAATATTTCAAAGGTAAGGGAGATTTGACTTGGGAAGAGACTGCCCTAAGTAAGGAAGAGGGAAGTATCAAGAACAACTCCTGCAGTGTTCTTCTGCCTCCAGGTCTGGAATGGTATCTTTCTGTGGGAAATGGGGAACACCAGAAGGAGACTGGGTTAAGGGGAAGATCCTGATTTTGGTTTTTGGGCTTGTTGAGCTTGAGGTGATGTCAAGATATCCAAGTGGTGATATCAACTAGGAAGTTAGATTATGGGTTGGGATCTTGGAAAGGAGGTCTGGAAATGTCACTTCATGAGTCACCTGTGCCTAAGTGATCAGTGGGGCCAGAGGGCTGGAGGGCAGTGCCCAGGGAGAACGGGCTGAGTGGGAGGTGGAGAAGCCTACGGACTAAGCTTTGGGGAACTTCAACAGTGAACGGTCCAGAAGGGGAGCTTGATCCTGCACAGGAGACACAGCAAGAGCAACCTGAGAGGTGGGGTGGCCGGACTGTCCAACAATGTCCAACTGGGCTGAGAAGCCAAGTGAGAGAAGGGCTCAAAAGTACCCACTGGACTTAGTGCTGGGGAAGTCACTGGTGATTTTAGCAAGAGCTAATACTATAAGACCATGGTTGCCAACGTGGGGCAATTTATACCTCCTGCCCCCTTTCTGGGATATTTGGAAATGTCTGGAGACATTTTTTTGGCCATCACAACTTGGGATCTAGAAGGAAGAAGCCAGTGAAAGTGAAAGTCACTCAGTCATGTCCGACTCTTTGCAACCCCATGGACTGTAGCCCACAGGGCTCCTCTGTTCATGGGATTCTCCAGACAAGAATACTGGAGTGGATTGCCATTTCCTTCTCCAAGGGATCTTCCCAACCCAGGGATCGAACCTGGGTCTCCTGCATTGCAGGCAGATTCTTTACTGTCTGAGCCACCAGGAAAGCCAGGGATGCTGCTAAACCTTTGATAATACACAGGGCAGCCTCCTACAACAAAGAGTGGTGTGGCCTCAGTCGTCGATAGATCGGAGTTGAGAAATCCTGAAGAAGAGCAATGAAATAAGAACCTCATTAGAATGGAGGTGACTGGTTTAGACACCTTTCAGAAGTTTGATGAGAAGTAAGAAGTGGAGGAGAGACATAGGAAGGGTGATGGCTAAGGGAAGACTGGGGTTAAGGAGGTTTTTGTATTTTTTAAAATGTGGTGACCTTTATTCAAACACATGCATTTGAGTTGGCTTCTAAGTCCCAGACACAGGTTAACTTTACTTAGGTTTCCTTGATTATATTTTAAATTAATTAATTTATTTTTGACCATGTTGGGTCTTCATTGCCGCATGTGGGCTTTCTCTAGTTGTGGTGAGCAAGGGCTATTCTCTAGTTGCGATGCACAGGCTTCTCATGGCAGTGGCTTGTGGGACACAGGCTCTAGGTGCATTGGCTTCAGTAGCTGTGGTGCATGGGCTTTGTTGCTAGTGGCATGTGGGATCTTCCTGGGCCAGGGATCAAACCCATGTTCCCTGCATTGGTAGATGGATTCTCATCCATTGGATCACCATGGAAGTCCCTAAGGGAGTTTGTTAAAAAACCCAATGGAGGAAGTCCTGCTGGCTATACAGTAGAGATAGGCATGATGGATAAGGTTTTATGTTACCTGAGAAGGTTCATATGGAGACATTTGATGTGGAAAGGAGGTAGGTCAATGTTTTTTCTGTCCCTGGAGGACTGTCTTAGAGATTTGGAGCTGATGAAGGGAGTTAGCTATAGTTGATCAAATGATGATTCTCCAAAGATGGCCAGGTCCCTCCCCTGGAACCCGTGAATGTGTTATCTTACATGGTAAAAGGGATTGCACATGTGATCATGTTAAGAGTTTTGAGATGGAGAAATTATCTTGGATTGCATGGGTGGTACCAGTGCAGTTACAAGCATCTGTATAAGAGGAGGGCAGGAGAGGCAGAGTCAGAAAGAAAACACTGGAAGATGCTGTCCTGCTGGCTGTGAAGATAGGGAAGGAGCCAGGAGCCAAGGCATGCAGGCGCCTCCAGAAACTAGGAAAGGCCAGGAAACAGATTCTTCCCTCATGCCTTTCGAAAAACACCCAGCCCTGCCAACACCTGATGTTAGGACTCCTTATTTCCAGCAAAGGGAGACAGCACATTTGTGATTTGTGGTGTTTTAAGCCCCTGTGTCTGTGGCCACATGTTACAGCAGTAGTGGGACTCTAATCCAGTGAACTTACACGTTTGGTAGGGGATGGCTGCTGAAGTGTGTGGAGAGGTGGAGAGAGGTAGCCTGAGACAGAGGAGAAGGTGAGTTCAGGCTGGGGTGGGGAGAGCTGGAGGTGCCCATGAGATGCCCAGGTGGAGCAGTCCCGAGGCACATCGGTGTGTGTGGGTATGCAGCCAAGGGGGGGAAAGCCAAGCGTATGAACTTATGCAGCTGAAGCCCTAGGAAGGGATGGGCAGAGGGATCAGTGCTGCAGAGAGCGAGAGCCCATTGGCTCGGGGGACACACAGATCCTGGTGTCCTTGGCAGGGATAGTTGCACAGGTAGAAGCCACCTTGCTGTGGATTGAGGTGTGAGTAGGAGGTGAGAAGGGGAAGCCAGCAAGGATGATCGGCTCATTTGCAAAGTCTAGCTGCTAATTGAGCAATTATTATATGCCTGGTGTTTACCACATTCTTCCTCAAAATAGTCCCGCAGGTGGAGGTGGCTGCCCTTCTTAATGAGGGTACTGGGACTGAAAAGGTTCAATAAGCGACCCCCCCAAACTCCTGTAGGTAGTACCTGGCAGACCTTGGGTTCCTTCAAAGAAAGCCTCCCTCTGTGATGCCTGGGTCTTTAAGGAGTTCCTTTGTGGGAAGACATGTGGTTATGTGATTAAATTCAATTTAGCCTCATAGAGCAACTCCCATGTACTAGGTACTGCACAGGAAGTTCTAGAGGTAACAGAAATGCACGGAGTTTGCTCTCTGTTCTTATAGAGTCTGTGGTCCAGCCGTGGGGAGCAGGGGCGAAGGTAGATGAGGGGAGGAGGCCTGTTCCCAACCCGGACTGTTGCTGGTAGTCGTGGTGCTGCAGTAGACAGTAGGGGCGGGGAGAAGAGGAGTTGGTTTTGGCTGGGCAAATTGGGGATGGGTTTTGAAGGATGGGTAGGAGTTCAGTAGAGGAGGCCGATGCCTTCTCAGCCTGTGGGAAAGTCTCAGGGGAGAAAATCTCATACCCAGGGTAGGGCTAGGGGAAATCTATTTCTTTCCCACCAGAGTCTACTCCTGGGATGGCCCAGCCAAGCAAGCTTGGGATCTCTAAAGCAGGCATCTTCTCCAGGTTCATGGCCAGGCATGGGTCTAGGATCTGGAGAAAAGGGAGAATAGGAAGATCTGGAGTTTGCAGCCTGGTCCTAGACCAGCTCCACCTCTCAAGAGTGGACGTGGCCCGCAGTTGAGGGGTGTGGCCAGAGGCAGCTATGTTGCTTCCTTGGAGGTTCCTTCCAAGGGCCTCTGAGCTGTGCCGTGGGCATGGGTGTAGGGATGGTGTGGCTGGAGGTCACCGTACCACATGGAGACTTTGACTTTTGTGATCCAGAGACATGAGAGGTGTTGAAGGCCTGGAGAGAACAGAAGTACAAAATGGCTTGAGCAATGCCTGTGTGTGTGTGTGTGTGTGTGTGTGTGTGTGTGTGTTCACAATTGGGGCCTCAGCTGGGGCAAAGCAGGAATGAGGAACAGCTTGCTCAGATGATGGGTTGGCTGAATGGTGTGAGAAAAGGACAAATGGCCT
Source organism: Okapia johnstoni (assembly GCA_024291935.2). Lineage (NCBI taxonomy): Eukaryota > Metazoa > Chordata > Mammalia > Artiodactyla > Giraffidae > Okapia > Okapia johnstoni. The sequence continues at coordinate 5,596,214 of CM044325.1, read as the reverse complement.
GAACCACAGCCCCAATTTTGGACCAGAATCTAGAAGCCCCACTTCCTAAATAAACTGCATTCATGTGTCAGATCCTGTCCCAAAGCCATACTTGATCTTGTCTGTTCTTGACCTTCTGCCTGCCTTCCAAAGCCCTGGCCTCCATCCAACAGAACACATTTCTTTCTATAACTCAGTGTATAGAGTCTCAGTGGAAGCAACAGTGGTGCTCTAAGGATAAGCATAGCCGTTTGTTTATTGAGCGCCTGCTATGTACCTGGGTCTGTGCTCAACACTTCACAGTATGATCCTATTTGATCCTAGCGATGCCCCTGTGAAGCAGGTGTTAGTCTACCCATTACTTTGCTGAGAAACCTGAGGCCTGCGGAAGAGGAGTCATTCTGCACACAGCTGGACAGCTACTGAGTAACTGAGCTGAGATTCAAACCTGAGCAGTCCGACTCTAGACCCCACTCTCTCATTTAGCCTCCTGGCCCTCTCCACCTCCCTTACTTGTCTGGCCTATTCCTGCCTCCTGGCCTCGGTTGACTTTCTTCCACTCATCCTTCCGGCCCAGTACAAGGTTCGTCTCCATCTCCCCTCAGCGTGGAAGCAAGCTGGTCCCATTGCCTACAATGTGATGCAGGGATGGGGCCCAGTCTTAGATGAACCAAATGGCCATCTCCACTTTCTCTCTCTCCTTCAAGGCCTGACCTCCTCGAAAGGAGTTTTATTTATTATTTTTTGGCTGCACTGGGTCTTCGTTGGTGCATTCAGACTTTCTCTAGTTGCCGGGAGCAGGGGCTTTGTTGCAGCATGCAGGCTTCTCATTGTGGTGGCTTCTCTTGTTGTGTAGCACGGACTCTAGGTGCCCAGGCTTCTGTAGTTGCAGCACGCGGGCTCAGTAGTTTTGGCGTGTGGGCTCTCAGGGCGTGTGGGCTTCAGTAGTTGCAGAACATAGGCTCAGTAGTTGTGGCTCATGGGAGCTAGAGCAGGGATTCAGTCGTTGTGGCACATGGGCCCAGGTGCTCTGCAGTATGTGGAATCCTCCCGGACCAGGGATCAAACCTATGTCCTCTGCACTGGTGGGTGGGCTCCCATCCACTGCGCCACCAGGAAGTCCCTCGGAAGGAGTTTTGCATTCACTTCTGGATGTTTAGAAAAGAAATGCCCCTTCCTCTACTTTCTCATCTCCCTGGAAATTGCAGACTCCATAAATCATTGCCAGGCTTGCCAGGATGCCCTCAGACACTACAGGCTGGAGACGATGCTGCAGGCATGAGGTGCCTGGGGAGTACCAGGCAGCCATGTGGTTTGGGAAAGAGGCAGAAGAAAGAGGAGTCCAGCACAGGGTTTCTATTTAAATGTTTCACTGAGGCCCAGTCTGGTTCCAGAAGGGATTTAGGGCAGCCTAGCAGGATATATAAAATATAACACGATAGCATATTAAAACTGGGAGAGAGAGAAGAAAGAAAAACAAGGGTGGAGATCCTAAATGGAGCCAGGAATGAGGCTAAAAATGCATACCATAATGACCTGTGTGTGCACTTTTAGCTATAGAGGCTCCGAATTTGGCGGCCGCTGGGAAGAGGCAAGCCGACCCGGCTACCAGTGCTTTCTGGCCATAGCGTGAGAAGTCCCAGGCAGCTCCTGAGGAGGTCTGCTTCTCTGGGTGGATCCTGGGTGGGGACTTCCCAGGGCTCCTTTTAAAGAGGACACCGTGTGGTGGGATCGCTCCCCGGCTGTCAGCTAGTCTCTCCGCTCGCCAGACTCCTACTGTTCTGGGGAGAAACAGATGTGAAATGGGGTCTCAGGGTTTTCCATTTCAGCTTCCATCATAAAGTGGAGATTTATTTTAAAACTTAAGATTGGATGTACAAAGGCTTGTGACACGCCCTCCAGAACAGAGTCTGAAAACCCCCGGGTTGATGGGAGAGATGAAGTGTGAGCAGATGGTTGCAATAGCGCAAGACGTCAGGGGAGGCAAGCAGGTCTGACCGGGCTTGGGGGTGGGCAGAGCTCAGAGAAGGGAAGAGGAGTAATGGGCTGGTCCAGGAAGGGAAGAAGGGACATTTGAAGCAGGTCAGGCTTCTGTGTGTGTTTGAGAATCTGAGCAAATGCATTTCATGTGTATTTGCTCATTTCTATTAACTCTCTATTCTGAAATTTCAAACTCTACTAAAGCATATGAATTGTATGATAAATCGCCACGCACCCTGCATCTAGCTTCACCTGTTGCTAGCATTTTATAACAGTTGCTTCAGTCTCTCTCTGTATGTCCTGGCTTCCCTGGTGGCTCAGATGGTAAAGAATCTGCCTGCAGTGCAGGAGACCCGGGTTCAATCCCTGAGTCGGGAAGATCCCCTGGAGAAGGGAATGGCAATCCACTCCAGTATTCTTGCCTGGAGAATTCCGTGGACAGAGGAGCTGGTGGGCTACAGTCTATGAGGGTCACAAAGAGTCGGACACAACCGAGTGACTAAGCACCGCAGAGCACAGCATAGCTACCTACAGGCACGTGTGCACACACGCTTGCACACACACACACATTCTGTTGTTTTTTTCTGAACTATTTGGGACATAGTTCCAGGTATCAGGCTTCATGGCCATGCAGTGCCTGTCACCATTATCCAGCTCTGCGGTTGTACTGTGAAAGCATCCATAGACAGCACGTGAATGAGCAAGTGTCGCTGGGTTCCAATAAAACTTTATTTATAAACACTGATGTGAATTTTGTATAATTTCAAATGAAATTTGAATTTATATAAGTTCTGAAAATCATACAAATGAAATTATATGGAAAAAGTTTCAGTTGTGAAAAACAAGCAAAACCATGTTTAACTCACAGGCTGTGAAAACAGATGAGGGGTTGGATTTGACCTACCAAGCGGTACTTTGCTAATCCCTGGCCTATGTAATCACAGTATGATTATTATACTCAGGATACAGTACTGTCTCAACTATAGTCCTTATTCAGATTTTCCCAATTGCCCTGAGAAATGGCGTTGATAGTCTTCCCGCCATTCAGGACCCACTCAAGCATCACACATGGCATTTACTTGTCATGTCTCATTAGTCTCCTTAATTCTAGAACAGTTTCCCAGGATTGCATTTCTCTTTCACAGTATTGCTACTTTGGAAGAGTTCAGGACAGTTCTTTGCAGAACCTGCCACAGTTTAGGTTTGCCTGACTGTTTCCTCACGGTAGATTCAGGTTATAGGTTTTTGGCCCTGGTTATGTTGTGTCTTTCTCACTGCAGGTAACAAGAGCCCGTGATGTCCGTTTGTCTTCTCTCTAACTCAGTGCTTTCAGCAACTATTGATGATTCTTGCCTATATCACTTATTTCTCATGGCTTGAAAGGACTCTTAACCACTCCTTCTACATTTATGACTGAATATTCTTCTGTTTAAAAGAAGTGCTCAACTTTATCCCCACCCCATACCCTAAGGTTATTTTTACTATCAGTATGGACTCATGAATTTTTTTTTTCTTCATTGTGCTATAGTCCATTCCTCTCATGCATTTTGAGCTTTAAATTGCCCTAGATTTGACCAGCAATAACCAATTCAGACTGGCTTCTTGTCCTTACTTTCTTGTGCAAAGTTGTTTTTTTTTTTTGTCCCACCACAGGGCATGCAGGGTCTTTAGTTCCCTGACCAGGAATTGAACTTGTGCCCCCTGCAGTGAAAGCACAGCATTGTAACCATTGGACTGCCAGGAAAGTCCCAAAGAAGATGTTCTAGTTATCACCCTTAGGAGCTCTAATGTGTTTTAGTGAGAAATAGTATTCAGAAGTCAAATCTCTGGGCACGAGATGTGCACATTGTTCCTGGGATATCTTTGCTTCTAAGCCTGAACTAGGTTTTGAGAGATGAGTTGAAGTGAGTGGCCAATAGAGCCAGGAACCGAGGGAACATGAAATCACCAGCAGTGGGCATAGCATGTACAAAGGTCCAAGGGCACGTGTGTAATAGGGCACAGGGTACCCTGTAATAGAGTGATAGAGGTACAAGGTGTGCTGAGAGGGAAAAGTGGAAGATGATGCTAGAAAAAAGTTGCTTTTCTCACATTCTAAGACGTTATGGATCTTAAAACACTATTGAATGCCAATGTCAGCTTTTCTAAGAATGAAAATATGGACCTCAATCCTAAGGTTCCTCTTAATGTCAGAAGCATTAAATGACTTGACTTGTATAACTTTTGTAAATGCTGGTAGTTTTGTTATTAAATCATGAACCAAAGGATGGGGGAGCCTAGTGGGCTGCTGTCTATGGGGTCGCACAGAGTCAGACACGACTGAAGCGACTTAGCAGCAGCAGCAGCATGAACCAAACCAAAGATATCCCTACTCCTCACAAAAAATATAATACTCTAGTTAACTAGTTTTGGCTGGAACTGAGACTATAATTCTTAAAATCTACTATATGGAACAAAAATAAAACATGAAAAACTATTCTGAATTTTCAATATAAACCAACTGCTAACTTGACCTTCAACTTTCCTTGCCTCCTCAGCACTTCTACTGCAATTGTTTCTCACTTGTGTTATATTGAGGCCACTTTTTAAAAGAAATATATGTATATATGTATATTGTTATATATATTCCTGTAGTTACCAAACTCTACATTACATACCCAGCACTAATTTATGTTGACTACCTTCATCGATTTTTATCACCCCGCGACCCTCTGCCTCTGGCAACCATCAATCTATTTACTATATCTATGAGTTCAGGGTTTGTTTGTTTTTTGTTTTAGATTCCGCGTGTAAGTGAGATCATATAATATTTGTCTTGATCTCACTTGTTTGTCTTAGCACAATGCCCTCAAGTCTTATCCACGCTATTGCAAATGGCAGGATTTCCTCTTTTTTATGGGTGAAAAATATTCCCTTGTATATCTATCCACATATTCTTTATCCATTCATTCATTGGTGGGCATTTAGTTTGTTTTCATTTCTTGGCTGTTATAAATAATGCTGCAGTGAACTTGGCAGTGCAAATATCTTTTTGTGTTAAGTTTCCTATGGTTAAACACCCAGAAGTAAAATTAGTGGATCATATGGCAGTTCTATTTTTAAATTTTTAGGGGGCTTCCATACTGGTTTCCGTAGTGGCTGCACCAATTTACATTCCCGAAACTGCTCAAGGGTTCCCTTTTGTCCACAGCCTCGTCAACACTTGTTATTTCTTGTCTTTGTGATGAAAACCATTCTGACAGGTGTGAAGTGGTATCTCAGCGCAGTTTGAATTTGCGTTTCCATGATGATTGCTGATGCTGACCATTCTTTCAAGTACGTGTTGGGCAGGTGTCTGACTTTCATCGTTTCAGTTCAGCTCAGTTGCTCAGTCCTGTCCGACTCTTTGCGTTTATCATTTATGGAGTCCCAATTATTTATGATTACGTTGATTTTACTCTAAAGTTACTTTAAAAGTTTCAAACATAGAAACTTCAATAAACACAACAATTCTTACAGCTTTTAAACAACTATTAAACCAAGACAAACTTACGAATAGAAAATGAACAGAACTACGCAAACCAACGTAATTCAAATGAACAAGATCAGCGTCCTGTGTTGGATCATGCGTTACTGAAACTGAATCGCTGTTTATAGGGTGGATACGATAGTGACGACTTAGACACAGACTCTTCTGAGTTCGGCACGCCTGTCTGCTTTTGTGCGGCATATGACACTGATTTTCTTTATTTGTTTGTCTCTGTTTAAAACACTGGGAGATCTTTTGTTAACACAACTGCCACAGTGTTTCTTAATCTTTGCCAGAATGCATTATTTGCATATTAAAGTTTGTTCTTTTTTCATTAGCTCATGGCAAGTAGTAATAATTGCACAGCCAGTCAGCTGTTACAGTGTAACAAGCTACCTCCAAACGCAGTGCACTAGAATGAGGGTCTGTAAATGTTTGTGTAAATGGCCAGATAGTAAGTCTTTTAGGCTTTGTGACCCCATATAGTGTCTGTCACACTACTCAGCTCTGCCATCCATCACAGTGTGAGAGCTGCCAGAGATGTGTGTATTCTAAGACTTTGCTTATGGAGGCTAAAATTTGAATTCCATGTAATTTTCACATGATAAAATAGTCCTCTTTTGAGTTATTTTCAACCATCTAGAAATGTACAAACCATTCTCAGATGGTGTGCTGTACAGAACAGGTGGAGGAACTGGATTTAGCCTGCAGGCCCCGGCGTCTAGAACAACAATCATTTGTCCTTACTTGGGTATCTGCTGGTTGATTGTAGCTCCTCACTGATTCTGGTGTGTCCGCTGGTTGCCTGTGGTTGGGCTGGTTTTAGCTGGGCTCTGCTTTGCTGCTCAGCCTCCAGGCGCAGGGTGAACTTGGCTCCTCACTGAGGGCCAGGTTGCTCCAAGTGTGTCTGTTCTGGGCCCAGACTGAAGAGGCTGGGGCTCCCTGGGGAAGCTCTTCTTCTGTAGAGGCAGAGGCCCTGGAGGCAGGGCCTCACAAGCCCATGTCAACCCCGTGTTTGCATCATGCTTGTTACCATCCCATTGGCCAAACAAGTCAGATGACCGAACCCAAAGTCAAGGAGTGAAGAATCAGAGGCCACCTGTAAGACCGAGTGTAGTGCAGAGTCTCATGGCCAGGGTGATGGGGAAGGGCGCGAGCTGGACCAGTTCAGCCTCCCACAGGCTGCTGTTCAGTTGCTCAGGTGGGTCCACTCCTCGCGACCCCATGGACTGACTGCAGCCTTCCAGGCTCCTCTGTCCATGGGATTTTCCAGGCAAGAATACTGGAGTGGGTAGCCATTCCCTTCTGCAGGAGATCGAACTCATATCTCCTGCATTGCAGGTGGATTCTTTACTGTCTGAGCCACAAGGGAAGCCTGTGTCTGTTGGCTCAATCATGTCTCACTCTTTGCGACCCCATGGACTGACTGCAGCCCACCAGGCTCCTCTGTCCATGGGATTTCCCAGGCCAGAATACTGGAATGGGTTGCCATTTCCTTCTCTAGGGGATATTCCTGACCCAGGGATCGAACCTGCATCTCCTGCATTGACAGGCAGATTCTTTACCACTGACCCCCTGGAAGCTTTCAGATCTGTAGCGTGATATATACAGTTTGTTTTTAGCTAATTTCTCTCTGGCGACATGCCTGTTCTTTTAAAAACCGTAATTGATGGATTTATTTTCGGTGGCACTGGGTCTTTGTCGTTGAGTGCGGGCTTTCTCTGGTTATGGAGAGGGGCAGCTACTCTTCGATCAAAGTGTGTAGGCCTCTCGTCGCGGTGGTTTCTCTTGTTGGGAGCATGGTCTCTAGGTTGCATGGGCTTCAGTAGTTGCAGCTCGAGGGCTCGAGAATGCGGGCTCAGTAATTGTGGTGCAGAGGCTTAATTGCTACAAGGCATGTGGAATCCACGAGGAGCAGGGATCGAACCCATGTCCCCTGCATTGACAGGTGGACTGCCATCCATTGTACCGCCAGGGGAGTCCGACATGCCCATTCTTATTTGCATTTTTGCTGCCCCGAGATGGGCAGATTCTCCTGGCTCTCTCCCCATCCCTTGCCCTGAGACCTTCGTGTCAGGCATAATGAGGAGACAGGATTCTGGCCAGTCTCCTCACACTGGTCCTCAAGTCCTGGCCCAAGGACTCATTTCACCAGTTTCTCCAACAGCCAGATTTACTACCGAGGGGAGTGAGGCTGAGTGTGTGCAGGGCAGGGGGTGGTTGTTTCTGTGGCTGCATCCAAGGCCGGTTCCCTTTCCAGGCAGAGCAGAGGGACTTGGAAAGGGAAGAGGTGTCTGCATTGGTGACAGGGCTCTGGAATCTCTTTCCTCCCATGTGAGGAAAGTGTGTCTTTGGGCTAGTCAGCATTCTCTCTGAGCTCTATTTCTCTGATCCATCAAATGGAGACCCCCAATCTAAGGGAACGTCCCCCATGAATTGTGAGTATTCATGCTTGTTGCATGCCTGGTGCATAGCAGGTGATGGGCACATTGCAGCCTGATTATCTCCAGTTAGCTTCATGTGGGTCTCAGGACTGACTGGGGGTGATGAGTGAGATTACAGATGTGGAATTTGTGACTGTATGTAAGCATACCTCATTTCCCAGGTACCCAGGGCCTTTTTGAAATTTGATAATTAGAATAATAAAAGGCAATCTGTAAAGTTTTTCCTCAGAATTGACAGAGATTGGTGCCAGGAACCTCCACTGATACCCAAATCCATGGATGCTCAAGTCCTTTATATAAAATGGAGCAATGTTTGCAAATGACCTACACTTATCTTCCTGTATACTTTAAACAGCGTATTTATTTATTTGGCTCTGCCAGGTCTTTTGTGGCATATGGGAATCTCTTTAGTTGCAGCATGTGGGATCTAGTTCCCTGACCAGGGATCGAACCAGGTACATAGATAAGGCTGACTGTACTAATTCCATTGCCGGTTAAATGGTGGTGGGGAGGTGTGGGGATGGGTTAGATCGTGGTTCTTGAGCCTCCTTGGTCACCAAGGAGGTTATTCTCACATACCAACATTCATAAAATGTTGTGCACATTTTAAGGAATCGATCAACACCAGGTTAGGAACCCGTGGCTTGAATCATTCTGTGTTTCTGGGCGTAGCAGTGGCCAGAGTTCAAGTTCATGTCTAGGTTAGCCTCTTTGCATGCTGCTAAGTCGCTTCCATCGTGTCCAACTCTTTGAGACCCTATGGGCTTTAGCCCGCCAGGCTCCTCTGTCCATGGGATTCTTCAGGCAAGAATACTGGAGTGGGTTGCCATGTCCTCCTCCAGGAGATCTTTTCGACCCAGGGACTGAACCCTCATCTCCTGTGGCTCCTGCATTGGCAGGCAGGTTCTTTACCACTAACGCCACCTGGGAAGGTCACCCTCTTTATCTCTCTGCATTTCAATTTGCCAGCCTGGGAAGTGGCTGGAGACAGAGGTGATGCCATCAACTTCCTGGGCCTCTGGGAGGAGCATTTGTGTGAAAGAGCTTTGTCAACTGTCGATGGCTTCACAAATCATTTTTGCAACTGCTTTGCCCTGAGAGGAGCTGCAGAGCTGAAAATCAGAATTCTTTATGGAGTCAATGGTTTCCTGTAAAGTTGCAAGCAAATCAGGTTTTTAAAAATCCAATCTCTGCAGCATCTGGTTATGGCACCATTTAGAGGAACCCAGCAGTGAATCCTCGATGGTGGCAGACGTTCTGCGGCAAAGCAGATTGTTCCTCCCTATTAAACTGCCCATCTTTCTGTAGCAGATTTGCTCAAATCAGCAGCAAAGCTAGGAGTTCAGAGAGGACCCCAGGACATTCCTGACTGATTCTCATGAGGTCATCTGGGGAAGCCTGGGCTGACATCTGTCACGCCACCAAGTGCTTAAGACCATGGGCTGTACCTACAGAGTCTGAACTCCAGCTGCCCCAACATTTCCTCTGTGGCCTCAGGCAAGCTGCCTACTGGCTCTGAACCTCAGTTTCCTAGTCTGTAAAATGGGAATAATAGTTGTAGTTAGCTTCATTGAGTTGTGAGAATTCATGGAGCAGGGTACCAGAGTACTTGGCACAGTGAAGTTGCTCCATCAGTAGCAGTGGGTAATGTTTTAAGGCTGATGTCTTTGTTATTACCGTGGTCAGAAATAGCATTCTAGTCTACGTGGACCCATGCCTGTCCCAAGGAGGCAAACCTCATGTTTTTTATGTTATTTTCTGAGGGTATGCCCACGTGGAATCATAAAATTCTTAAACAGAATTTTATAGGTCATTTAGGACAGACTTCCACTCAGTAGGAAAATTCTTTCTTCGGCTCCCCTGATAGTGGGTTATCCTACTACTGCTTAAATACCCCCAGTGACAAGAAACTCACCTCCTCACAAGGCTGCTTATTCTATTGCAGGACTATTCTGCATGTTGGCACATGTATGTTAGGACTGTTCTGCATGCATATTTCTCATGCCACGTTCAGGCCTCCATCCCTCAAGTGGTCCTGGTTTTGCCTGCCCTCCCTTCCTTGATGGTCTTTCCCACATTTGATGATGTGTCTGCTTCCTCTAGCCTCTTCTTCTCCAGAATAAGGGACCCTCTTCCAATGCTGGTCGCCCTTCTCTGCTCAGACCCAGGCTGTCAGAGTCCTTCTCACATCACACTGTTCAGAGCCTGGGCTGGTCTAAGTGCTGAATTCAGAGTGGCCAAGGAGTTGACCTTGAGGGATAAGGCAAGGAAGGATGCTGGGTAACCAGTCTTCTGGGGCTTGGTCCTGAGCATCTGGCCCTGGCTGGCCCTTCCTGGACCATCTCAGTCCCAGGACTCGAGGTCTACAGCCTGCTCTCTACTTGGATGATGGGGGCTCATCAGTAGCGTGTGATGTGCTCTGAACACCCTCTGTGATCCTGCTTGCCCCCTGCTTCCTCCACTAGAACTCCCTCATCCTCTCCTCCTCCAAGACTTCAGCTTAGATTCCACACCTCCCAAGAAAGTCCTCGATGACCACCAGCTACAGGGCTCCAGCTCTGTGCTCCCATGTTCCGCAGAATTCCCCACCGTAGTTCTGACCACAGGACAGCACAGTGGCCTCTCTTCCGTGTCTGCTGGACTGTGACTTTTGTGAGAGCAAAGATGTTGTCTTCCCAGATCACCATTTTATTCCCAGAGCCTGTCCATGTAGCTGCTTCCTTGGTGATATTTGTTGAATGAATGAATCCTTGATTGGAGAAAAACCTGACTGATGGGAAAGAAAGATATGGCAAGAAGCATCCCTCAGCAAACCTGGGATCTGAACCGAGCAACAGAGATCTTAGGGAGCTCCACAGTCCCTCACAGCTCCCACCTAGGCCTCTCGGCCCAGCTGAGGCTGCAAAAAGTGTGATTACAACTGCGTGTTGTAATACATATAGCCATACAACAATAATACATATGGTTTTACAACTATATGTTGTAATACATGGAGTTTTACGCAAACCTCCAGCCACCTGGAGTGAATCATAAGTAACATTTGGTCCCCTTAATAAACATAATCATGACTGTTTATGGGGTGCCTTTCTCATCAATCATTACAGCAGGGCTGCAAGATTGGTTCCCCCATTTTACAGATGAGGATACTGAAGCCTGGCCAGTGGAGTCACCTGCTCAAGACCACTTAGCTTGTCAGTGGTGATGCTGAAACTTCAGCCAATGCCTTAGGCTCCATGGCTCTCACTACCTACTAGGTGTTCTTACAGCTGGCTTCGGGACCTACAGATGCTTCTGTTTTCCCTTCTGGCAAGAAAGGAGCAATCCGAAAATGCTAATGAAGGATGATTGATTTTATGATAAAGTACAGGGTTCCATGAGATTCCTGGGGAAGGTCCCTGAAGACTGGGGTGTCATCTGGGGAGGCTACCAGGAGAGGGGAGGCCTGAGCTGCATATTTTCTCTTTTTGTCTCTGAATTTTAAACCATAGAGACAGTAAAGTCTCATAAATAGACAAAGCAAAACTTCATCTTCCTTCCCTCTATCCTCACCTCTAGAGGCAACCAAATATGAGTCTGAAGTGTGTCTCCCAGACTTTCTGTGCGTAGAGAAAGACACAGAGTGATGTGCTGGTGATGGTTGTGGTGGGGATACATGTGCCAGTTTCCTTGATGTCAAGGCTCCCACTATGTCTGGTTTCAGGCCACCAACACGAAGGCACTAAATGAGCAGATGGGAAGAGCTGTCATTAATTAATGACAATTAATCTATAGTATTTCTACTCTACAGAGGCCAACATCCTCAAGAACATCAGCATTGTGAAATGTAGTAAAGTAATTAGGAAACTTTGGGCATTTGTTACCTTTTAAAAGTTAGAATGTACTGAATTGTAAGTTCATATAATTCAGTTTTTAATAATGACCGTGTTTCACAGCTGGTTCATGAGACTGGAAAATTCCACAGTCAGTTCTCATTAACCAGGACAAGCCAGTTCCAGCCACTCTTCCTTTTCACTCAAGTATGAACCCTATATAATTTTTTTCCTTTAACTTGCTTGTTATGTAAAAGGCTCTTCATCAGATCATTCATTCAACTAGGACTCTACTGCATGCTATGCCCTGTGTTAGGAACCAGGGCCAGGCCACCATCATGAGCAGATAGCCATGCGCTTGGTCTTCGTGAGCTTTTGGTGTAATGAAGGAGGCAGTCAGTTACCACACTGGCAAGCAGACAAACCCTACAGCTAGGTCTCCCAAAGGAAGCAACAGGATGATGTTTAGAGATAATGCTGTGTGGAGGTCGGGTGTGGAAGGGGAGAACCTCCTTGAGGTTCAGATCAGGAAAAGCTTCTTCCGAGGAGGTGACAGAAAGCAAGACCCAAAAGATAAGATGGGACCAGCCATACAAAATGTGGTGGGAAAGAGTTGCCATAGGATAACACATTCACTTGGGTGCCATTTCTGTTAACTTTACAGACAGGTACAGCAATTCTGTGTGTTGTTTTTTAGAAAAAGTCCTGGAACAGTAAGAATCAAGAAGGCTCCCTTCCAGCTTCAGGATAGTAGTTACCCTTGGAAGGAGGGTGGGAAAGAGAGTGAGCTGGAGGCAGAGATGGTCTTCAGTGACATCTATGTATTTTCCTGATGCTAGAGGAGACAAAGGTCCAGGACAGAACTGGCTGGGGGTCATTTTTGCTGGCTCTTGCTGATGGATTCAGAGTGATCAGTTGTATTGCTCTTTATAATTTCTCAACGCCTGAACTATTTCATGATTATTATTTTTTAAAGAGTGGCTGCAGAAGAGTGAATGGGGGAGAGAGAGGCCTGAGAGAGTCGGAAGGTAGGCAGGGACCAGATGGTAAAGCCTTGAAGATGATGACCTTAAGTCTGAATTTTGCTCTAAGTACAGTGAATGCCTTCTTGAGCTGGGGCGGCACGTTCTAAAGTTCACATTAATACCTTTCTCTGGCTGCTATGAGGAGAATCAGTGGAGAGTTAAGAATGGCGCTGGGAAGTTAGTTGGGGTCTCTTGTAGTTGTCGAGGAGAGCTGATGATGGCGGGAAGCAGTGGAGACAGGAGCAGTATTGAAATCAGGTTTGGATGACATGCTGAGGGATTAGATATGGGGGATCAAGAGAGGGAGGCATGACCCCTTGGCTCATAGTACCACTGTTTACAAAAGCCAGGCCACGGAAGCAACCTAAATGTCCACTGAGAGATGAAGAAGTAAAGTAAAGTCAATATGTGTGTAGTGCATACCTGTTGACACAACGGAATATTACTCAGCCATGAAAAGAATGAAATAAAGCCATTTGCAGCAACATGGATGGACCTAGAGATTATCATACTAAGTGAAGTAAGCCAGAAAGAGAAATACAAATACCATATGATATCACTTATACGTGGAAACTAAAATATGACACAAATAAACATATCTACAAAGTAAAAACAGACTCATAGGGAACATGCTTGTGATTGCCAAGGGGGAGGGGATGGAGGCGGGAAGGACTGGGAGTTTTGGATTAGCAGATGCAAACTATTATATATAGGATGGATAAGCAACAAGGTCCTACTGTATATGGCACTGAAAACTATATTCAATATCCTGTGATAGACCATAATAGAAAAGAATATGAAAACAGATATATGTATAGATATATACATACATATATGTATCTGTGTGTGTATATATATGACTCTCTGCTGTACAGAAGAAATTACATACAACACTGCAAATCAACTATACTTCAATACATTAAAAAAAATAAGGAGGCATGAAAGATGACTTTTTTTAACAGCTTGGTGGAGATAGAGTTCACATAGTATACACTTCATTCGTTTAAAGTGTACAGTTCACTGGGGTTTGGTGGGGATGGCTTTCTTTCTGAAATCTGAGTGGACGGTGGCTTCAAATGCTGTGAAGGAGAAAAAGAGGAACAGGCTTGAGGGTGGGGCCTGAGGTGAGTGTGAACCACCAGTAAGACATCATGTCGTGCGGGAAATTAAATATTCACGCCTGGGGCTTGAGATGAAAATCTGTGAGTGGTGAACAAATTGCGAGTGTGGGGATAGATGTAAATATCCAAAGAAAGAGTATAGTTAAAGAAGGTGTGTGTGGGGGGAGGCAGTAGGGCTTCCAATGCAGATGGATGGAGAATTCATGCTTGGAGCCCCTCCCCCCAAATAAAGGGAAAGAGAAGAAAAGGGAGGGAGAAAGAAGCATAAAGTGACTGCTGGGCTAAAAACAAAGGCCCATAGAGCTCTCATCTAGTACAGACAGAGACAGCCATCAGTTTTAGCTCCTGTGGGGCACTATGAAATAGAAGTGTCTTGTGTGAGGTTGAGAGGGGAGCCAGGTTGACTGCTTAAAATGAGAAAAAGCAAGCAATAGGCAGACAGACTCCTATTCAAGATGAGCCTCTGGACCAAACCTCCAAAACTAATGAAGAAAATTAATGTTACAAAGAGAGCCTTCAAAAACAATGACTATTGAATTCACTCTAATTAAAATAAAAATAGTATTTTGAAAATGAATTTAAAACAACTGTTTAGGGTCTGTCAGGAATATGTTTGACTGTGAGATTGAAAATAACAGTGGCTCACACATAAAACAAGAATTATGTGTTCTTCTATGAATAAATTCTGAGCCTGTATGAAGTCCTCAGGAACCTAGCTTGATCCAACTAATCACTGTCTCAATGCTTGGATTATAGCCTCATAGTCCAAGGTGATAGCTAGCACTCCAGCCATTACATCTGCGTTCCAGGCCACAGGATGGTAGAAGGGTATACATCAGTTGTCTTTTAAAGAAGTTTTCAGGAAGATGATGCGTGACACTTCCACCTCCACTCTATTGGCCAGAACTTGGCCAGAGGAGAAGTCAAGAAATGTATTCTGTTACTACAGATAGCAAGGCACTCAGTTATAATCCTGGGGTTTGTTACTATGGATGAAAGGGATAATATATCATTAACACTTACAGCTTTGGGATCTTCAAAGAAAAAGTAAGGATAACATCCATTAAGAAGAACAAGACTGGTGTTTTTTGTTTGTTGAATTTAAAACCTCTCTCTTAGAAAGATGGTAGTAAGAGAGTGAATAAACAAGCCACAGACTAGGAGAAAGTATTTGTAAACCATATTCTGATAAAGGAATTATATCCAAAATGCATTTTTTAAAAAAAACTCTTGCGCACGTGTGCTAAGTTGCTTATTGTGTCTGACTCTTTGTGGCTCTGGACCACCAGGCTCCTCTGTCATGGGATTCTCTAGGCAATAATAGTGGAGGGGGTTGCCATGCTTTCATCCAGGGAATCTTCCCAACCCAGAGATCCAACCCACATGTCTTATGTGTCCTGCATTGGCAGGTGGGTTCTTTAACACTAGTGCCACCTGGGAAGTCCTTTTAAACCTCTCCGAACTCAACAGTAAGAAAAAAACAATCCACTATTTTTAAAACGGGCAAAAGATTTGAATAGACACTTCACCAAAGAAGATATGTACCTGACAAATGAGGGCACAAAAAGATATTCAAGTCATTAGTCATCAGAAAAATGCAAATTAAGACCACAATGAATACTGCTTCATACCTGTCAAAATGGCTAAAACAAAAAAGCCAGTTCATCCAAGTATTGGCAAGGATCTGGATCAACTGGAAATCCCACATACGACCGATGGGAATGTAAAATGATGCAACCACTTTGGAAAACAGTTTAGCAGTTTCTTAAAAGTTAAGCATATTCTTACCATGTGTCCCAGCAATTCCACTTCTAAGTATTTGCCCAAGAGAAATAAGTGTATGTATTTATACAAACACAGGTGTAGAGAATGTACATGTGGACAAAGTGGGAAAGGGGAGAGAGAGATGAACTGGGAGATTAGAATTGACATACATACAAGACCATGTGTAAAACAGCTAGCTAGTGGAAAGCTGCTGTATCGCACAGGGAGTTCATCTCGGTGATGTGTGATGACCTAGAGGGGTGGATGGGGGGTGGGAGCGGGTACAAGACGGAGAGGATGTATGTATACATATAGCTGATTCACTTCATTGTGCAGCAGAAACTAATAGAATATTGTAAAGCAATTATACTCCAATAAAAGAAAAAGATTTGCTAGTGATGTCTCTTAGCAGCATTATTTGTAATAGCCAAAACTAGCCACAACCCAAATGTCCAGTAATAATAGGTAGACTAAAAAAAAAAATAGTGACACATCCAAGCAATGGAATACTACTCACCAACACAAAGAAATGAACTCTGATACACACACCAGTAGGAACGAATCTCAAAATAATTGTGCTGAGTGAAAGAAGGCAGACATGCCTTCCATTTGATTCTATTTGTATAAAGTTATGGACCATGCAAAGTAATTTGTAGTGACAGAAAGCAGCTCCCTGGTTTCCTGTGGAACTGAGAATGGGAGATATGGAGAGAGGCAAGAGCGAGGGATCACAGAGGCCTCGGTAGTTCTCAGGAGTGATGGATATGTTTATCATCTTGACTGTGATACATACATTTGTCAAAATTTATCACATGGCATATTATATGTTAATTATATTTCAATAAAGCTGGTAGAAAAAGAAAAAGAAGGAGCCCAGCATTATGAAACAAAAAGAGGCAGAATGAGAAAAGGTGAGTGTGAAAAAGAGCCAATTGAAATTTCCGGGAATGAAAAATATTAATGGCATTAAAAGTCTTTTAAAAAGGAAGCAAAGAAAGGAAAAACATCAATAGTCATAAACTCTGGGATGAACATGGTCAAAGAGAGAATGAGGGAGTTGGAAGAGCATTCCAAGAAATTTTCTGAGAACAGCACCCAGAAAGACATAGAGGGAAAATTATGAAAGAGTAGTTGTAAGACTTGGAGAATAGATTGGGTTCCGACCGCATATGTTTAATGGAAATTCTACAAGAAGGGACTAAAGAAGATTGACTGAGAGGCCATACTCAAAAACGTAATAGCTCAGAATTTTCCAGAATTGAAAAGGAGATATAAATCCTAATCAAGTAATATGCTTGACAAGTAATGAGAATTTTAAAAAGTAAATCTCCACTTTAAAACCACATAGTGAAACTGCAGAAAATCAAGCATAAAGAGGAAGTCTTAGAATTCACTGTAGACGGATTACCCACAAAAGAACAACATAGACTAATAGTGGCTTGCTTAAGAGCCTATGGCAGCCTTTTTGGCAGTCTTTATTTTCTGAAAGAAAATAAACTTCATCTGTCTAGAATTCCAGCTGAACTGTGATTCAAAAATGATGATGAAATAAAGACAGTTTTATGGAAGATGAAGGGGTCCACCCCGAACCCTGAGGTTCTTGACTGTTTAGAGACTGGGGAGAGGAGGGACCTGCTGGAATCACGTACGCCTGGTCATCCGGTGTCAGCCTCTATCTCCCGCAGAAACTGTACGGAGGAACGCCTGAATTCAGCTGCTGTTGCAATGTGATGTTCTTGGCAATGCCTCTTGTTGGCATGTGCTGGGTATTCCTTCAAGGCAGAGGAGAGAGATGGGATCCCTGCCCAGCTCCGGGTCAGTCCTGCAGCGATGGGGGCTTAGTAGCAGGAGGCCACAGGGAGGGTTCTGGGTGGTGGCCTTGGGCCCTGGTCTGGGGAGGAGGCTGGGGACACAGAGCCCACCCCTCAGAGATGCCCATTTCAAGACTCTCTCTGTCTTCCAGATTGTGGACAAGAACAACCGCTACAAGTCCATAGATGGGTCAGACGAGACTAAAGCCAACTGGATGAGGTGAGTCCCGCTCTCTGCTCATTTCCCAGGAGCCTTGTCTGAACTCTGGAAAGGAGGCCAAGGGAGCACGTTGGCCCTTTAGGGTCTCCAGTGGTGGAAGTCCCTGAAGGCCCCGGGACTGCTCTTGGCAGGGTCATGTCTAGCTCTGGGGGACCAACCCTCTGACTCCCCCAGGCTTCCCTCAGGGGGCTCTGGAGGAGGCCTGTGGCCAGACCAGCCATTTACGGGAACACACATGTCAGTGTTTCTGGAGGCCCCAGGCCCTAGCCTGCTGGCATCCTCGCATGGAGGTGGGGGATGTCCCTGGACTGTGACATCTCTCACAGGCAAACTCCGGCTGGATGGGGTGCAGGCAACATCTCAGTGCAACTCCCAGCCATTGTTTAAAAGGCCCCCAGGGAAAAGGGCGCAGTCTCTAGCTCAGTTTTTGATTGTTAGAGTGATTTTGTCCATCGCTGGGGACAGAAGTTTGCACCAGAAGGATTCTTCATGGCCAGCCAGAGCGAGCAGGAGAGACTGGCCCAGGGTCACCCAGAGGCAGCTGCGCTGAGCTTTCCTTTGGGTGCTATGCTGCTGGCCAGTGTGGTGTGCCTGGAGGTTGGGGGGGCAGCCCTGCCCGATGGGATCAGCGGGCAGTATGGGAGGTCAGTCTTGCCACATTGCCTCCTTGGTGGCCTGTTTCTGGGATTCAGGAGCCATGAAGGAGTTAGTAGCTGGATTGGGAGCTGGACCTTGGGGGGCTGAACCCGAGGCAGTACCATACCATGAATCGGGCCCTCTGTTGGTGTTTGCGCAGTTCCATGCCCCAGGGGGCTGGGGGCTGGAGGGTAGAGGAGAGATTATGCTTGGAAGGAGGGCAGCTGGGGCCTCCCTAAGGGGAAGTTTGCTGGATTTAAACCCTGAGACTTGCCAAGCGAATGCAGAGAAACTGGTTTGAGGTGGGGAGGCCATGGTGAGTTGTCTGGTCCCGTTCCCCTGGGCCCACTGCCCACAGGTCTCCCACCTGAGGCCGGCTGGCGGCTGGGCAGCTGTGGACACACTCTGGGACACTTAAGGATTCACCCTCTGATTTGTCAGGGTCGCTGTACTAAAATTGCGATTGAACAGGTGCAGAAGCGGAAGCGCTGAGGAACAGGCAGGCCGTGGGAACCAGCCCCCTTTCTCACAGTCAGGTCAGCCATGCCCTGAAAGTGGCTCCAAGAAGGTGGGTGGGCACTTCTGGCTGCCCTCTTCTCCCCGATCACTGGGTGCAGGTCAGCTGAGCATGTGCAACTCAGCCCTTATTCCTGAGCACCTGCGGTGAGTCAGAGCCCGTACTGGGTGTCCTAGATGAATGGGCCCAGCCCTGCCTCCCTGGCCCTCCCAGGACTCACACCTTCTGCCGTGGAAACTGCTTTTTCTTGTGAGGCTGTTCCGAGCAGGTGGGGACGATGTGCTGTGAGATCTCAGATGAAAGCAAGGGTGGGGAGTGCCTTTGAGCTGGGCCTTCAAGGGGGGCATTTGAGAGCACTTGTGAGCAAAGACTCAGCAGTGGGGAGTGGGGACCAGGTGTCCAGCGGGCGCTCAGATGGACTGCATGGCCCAGACCCCTGGCCTGTGGCTCTGGCCTGGCTCTACACAAGCAAAGGAGAGTGTGTTTGAGTGCGGTCTGGGTCAGGCCTTTCTGCACTGAAGCTTTGGCCAGGAGAGCTGATTCAGTTCCGCTCTTCCATGTATCTCTGATCTTTCAGTTTGGGGACAAGGCTTTGCCATCACTGCAGAGAAGGGGATTCATTACCTGTGCTAACTGAGTGGTCATCTGGCATTCCCGCGATTCTGACCTTATCGGGCTGGGACTGAGCCCAGGGCGTCAGTAGTTTGTAAAGCTCTCTGGAGCGATTCTGATGCATTGCTGGTGTTGAGAACCACTGCCCTGCTCTGATCTTCATGCTACAGTGGTAAAGTGAGGCCCAGAGCAGAGCAGGGTCAAGATGATGTGGTCAGCGGCAGAACAGGACTGGAACCCATCTCTGAGCGTCTAGGCCAGTGTTCTCCCTGTGCACAAGGGACCAGGCAAAGCCTGGCTTCCTGGGCCTCTTGTGCGTGGGTTCTGCTACTGCTGCCTTGCTGGCCTGGGGACTGTCCTGTTCCTGCTCCAGGACCCATTTTGATCCAAGATGGCACCAGGGTGGCCCACAGCTGGTGGGGCCTTATCTCATTAGAGACTCAAGGGGTAGGCTGGGATTGGGTCTCTGGTTTATTGCTGGGGAGATAGCCCTCTGGTGGTTGCTGGGTTGAGGGGAAAGCCAATTGATCCTGGGACCCTCTTCTTCCCCCTTAATATATGGATTCCATTTGTATAGCTCCTTCTAGTTTGAGGACACGTTCACTAGCTTAGGGGCTTGCAGAGGATCGAATGGAGTTGGTTAATTTTCTCAAAACCGAAGTTTAGGCTGGGAATAGAATGGGCACCCACTTGTTGACTCTATGGCAGCCCCATGCTGTGTGCTATGCATTCATGAGATCGGTGGTCCACAACCCCACAAGGGCTCTTTTTGTCTCCTGGAGGCTATGTGCTGAGACGTTTTTGGTTGTCACAACTCTGCGGGTGAATGCTGTTGGTTTCTATTGAGCAGAAGCCAAGAATGCTGATAAATATCCTACATTGTCCAGAATGCCCTCTCCCCACCAACAAAGAAATTGTGATCCTAAATGCCAGTAGTGGTGAGATTAAGAAGCCCTGAACAGACTCCTCCTGGCAGCCCTCAGAGGTGGCACCGGTGGGGGGTGGGGGGGACGAGGTTTGCACAGGAGACTCAGCTTCTAATCCAAAGTCTGTCTGTGTGCAAGGCCCAGGCCCCTGCCACTGTGTCTTGGCTGGGTGACAAAGCCTCCGCCTTCTTCTGCCGCTTGGGCTGTGGTATTCTGGGTGGGTGGAGTGGGGAGACGAGGGCTGAAGGATCTTTGCGCCCTGTCCCTTGCTGTGGCTTTGTCAGCAGCCAGAGGGAGTGAATCGGACTCCGGGTCTCCCATCGTACCCTAGGATGCTCTCTTGGGCAGATCTTTGGGACCATGGGCGTAAGATAAAGGGTGGACAGAACCATACTTTGGGAAAGAATGAGTCGCAAAGCCAGAGCAGGTGCCAAGCCAGGGGGGTAAGGGCTGTGCTGTGCCTGTGGCCGAGGACCCTCTGTGCAGATGGAAGCCAAGGTCCTTCCTGGTCTCCATCTAAGTGGACGCTGCCTCCTGATGGATGCTCAGGGTCTCCTCGCGGTCTACCCATGAGCTGCCAAAAGGGAGCTGATGCCAGCGCTGCAGTGGAGTGGTGGTCGGGGCAGGGGGAGCCTGCCCACACCCAGAGGTGGGGACCTGGGAGAGGAGGAAGGGGAAGAGATCTACAGGGGGGCAGAACAAGCTTTCTGTGGCCATGCTTTAATCGTGGGCGTCGCCAGCAAGGCCACACCCCTCGGAAACCCACTGTGAATAGTCTCCCTGTTGAAAGAATCTTTCTGCAAGCCCCTGGGCTCCATAGGTCTGTGTGAACATCTCTGTGTTCTGGCTGCGGCCTCGTCCTATCCCCAGTAAGGATCCTTCATGCCTGTTGAGGGCTTTAAAGCTCTTTACATAAGGGTGCTTGTCCCTCCTTGGTAACAACCCCTGGTTCCAGGATGGGGAGAAGGGGGCCAGGGAAGGCTGCCGAGCTGCCCTGGCTCCTCGCAGCTAGTCAGAGGCCAGGCGGGACCCGAAACGGAAGGCGTCCGGCTCCATCCGCGCTCCCGTCGCACGCGCCGCGGCTCCTGCTGCCCCCCAAGCGGCAGTGCGAGGGGGCTGGCGCCAGGAGCAGGGTGTGGTGGTGGTGAGCAGGTGAGGGCGCCCGGGCGCCTCCTGGCTCCTCGGCTGGGCGCCGGCGCTTAGGAAGCAGGAGGCCCGCCACCTTGACGGTCATTTACCCCATTGTGCTTTGTGGGATATTCAACCCAAGGAACGTGGCGCCCCTGGCCGAGCGTAAGAGGAAGCCCAAGTTCTCCAAGGAGGAGCTGGACATTCTGGTCACCGAGGTGACCCACCACGAAGCGGTTCTCTTTGGGAGGGAGACCATGCGGCTGTCCCATGCCGACAGGGACAAGATTTGGGAAGGCATAGCTCGGAAAATCACCTCCGTCAGCCAGGTTCCGCGCTCCGTCAAGGACATTAAGCACAGATGGGATGACATGAAACGGAGGACCAAGGACAAGCTGGCCTTCATGCAGCAGTCCCTGTCCAGCCCCGGGGCCGGGGGCCGAGCCCCCACCATCGTGCTCACTGCCCACGAGAGGGCCATCGAGTCGGCGCTGCTCACAGCCCGGTCCGGGCACGGCTTCCCCAGGGCAGAACTGGACGGCACGGACAGCCCTTCCACCAGCTGTGAGTACCGCCCGCGTGCTCCCCTCCCCGAGCGCCCCTTGCCTGCTTCCCGCCTACTCCCGGCGATGCCCCCGGCACCTGCCTTCTCCCTCTCTCTCTCTCTGCTGTTCCTTTCTGCCTCGCCCGGCCCTTCCATCCTTCCTTCCTTCTCCCACTTCTGTCCTCTCCCCGCCTCTTTCCCTTCATCCATTATAGAATATGTCCTGAACATGATGCTGGGAGCTGGGAAGACAAGAGCTGAGTCTAAAACCTCCCCTAGCCCTGCTCTTGGGAAATTTCCTTAGACTCGTGGGAATAAGCACCGTTTCATTAAACAGTTGCACGAGGAAATGCGTAAAGAAGGATCGGTAGATGAATACAGGAAGTCCTGAGAGAGAGCTGACTCGGTGGGCGTGCAACTTGTCTCCCCCAAGGGCTTGGAGCTGGGCTGACGGCTCTTGTGCTCGTGCCTTCCTGCAACTCAGACTAGTTTTTGAAGCAGGCACCCGCATTTTCCTGCCGCGTTCAGCCCTGCAGATTAGAGAGCAGCCGGTGGTGGTCTGAGAACAGGAGTGGACTGGCAGGGAAAAGCGCCCCCCCCCCCGCCCCCGCCCCGGGAGAGACAGTTGAATGGAGACAAGGGTAGGGAAGAGTTAACCCGGCCGGTGTGCGTGGGGCGCAGCGCAGGGGAGGGGAGGAGGGCCTCGCAGGCAGAACAGCATGTACGAGGCCCCGCATCAGGAAGGCGCTTGGCACGTTCCAGGAACAGAGAGGAGCCAGGGAAGCCCCGTGCAGCAGGCGAGGGGGAGGGGCGTCAGAGGAAGCCGGCCAAGTCCCCGGCCCCCGAAAGATCAGACCTGTCTGTGTGCCTGTCCCCAGGGTCTTTGTTTCTGTGATATTTCCGCGGGCCCCCTGCGGTGCCCTGCTGCCTTCTTTTCTCTGTGCCCTCTGCCTCTTTCTGCCTGCCGCAAGACTGTCTCTGCGATCCCTCTCTCCGCACTCTGGTTCCTCTCCCCATGCCCCCTCCACCTCTCTTCTCCCTCAGCACGTATCTTCCTCCTTCTCCCTCTGCTTCTTATAGCTCAGGATGGACGCTGATGCCAGGGGCTGGGTGGGTATGGAATCTCCCCGCCTAGACGGGGCGGCCGTCCTTAGGGGCTGTAGTTCTTGGCACTCGCCAGAAGGGAGAGCACTCGAGAACCCCCTTCCTTGCTGAGGCTGCCACCCCCTTTCAGCTCTGCTTCTGCACACATCTGCCCCCGACCTGCGGTCGCAGCTGGAGGCTGTCGGCTTCCGAGTGACCAGCAGGCTCCCTTCCCAGCAGGGCAGGAGGGCTCCAGGGATGCCAGCCGGGCCAGCCCAGGGGAAGATGGTTCACAGAGACCCAGCCTTCCCTTCCCAGGCCCCTACTGCAGGGGAACATGCTAATTTCTTGCCTGGCCGGGAGCGCTCCTGACAAGGGGCCATTCAGAGTGAGCTATTAAGAACTAGGGACGAAGCAGGAGACCCTTCAGTCTGACCTCCGTGTTGTCCAGATGAAGCAGCTAAGCTTCAGACGCAGAGGTGGTCTCAGGACTAGATTCAGAATAAGGATTCGAACCTGGGTCTTTCCAGGTCCCCGAGAATCCCAGCTCCCAAGTGTCAGGACGACGCTACCAAATTATGAGAAAAAGAAGGGAACTAGCTAGGTGAAGTCTGTTTCTTAAATTCTGTCTGGCTCATCCTTCTGTCTCCACGAGACTGAAGGTAATGAGATTACCAAACGTGAGCTGGGCAGGGGGCCCAGGACCCCTCCACCGCAGGCGGGACGGGCCCTCCTTTTCCCAGCTGCTGTGGCACTTGGCCAGGGGCTGGGTGGGACGAGGCCCTGAAAGGGAGGGAGCAACGTCACCACGGTACATCCCGCTCCTTCCAGCAGTACCGCCCCTTGCCCCGCCACAGTGGGAGTCCACGAAGTGCGGGTCTACGAGGCACTCGGCTCTCCACCATGCTGGCCCTAAGGAGATGCCAGAACCCTTGGGAGGCATGTGGCCCAGGGCAACCTGAATCTGTCTTCCTGTCACCTTCCCTGGGGTGGTTCTGAATTCAGCCCCCCGCCCCGCGTGCAGGCAGAGAGATGTGCCTGTCTGGAGAGTCAGCCTGTATGTTTTTCACTCTTGCCATGGGAATTAGCTCAGCACAACCTTGGTCACGAGAGAGCCGCCGAGATCCTTGTGTGCAGGGCTGGGCCCTCCCTGTGAGGGGCCGCGGGCAGCGGTCTGTCTGACACTCCCTGTGTGCCATCGGGTGCTCCTGGGTAGATGGGATGTGTCTGCTCCAGGAGCCCGCCTGGGCACGCCGAGGGGGCGGCAGGGCTGGGCGTCCAGGTAGATCTGCTCCGCCCTTTCTGGGCTTGTCTGTCTCAGCGCCGCCATCCCTTGCCTCCTTTCGCCAGTCTGTCAGCTTCCCCCACCATGACCAAAAGTGGCAGATTCCAGCAAGGCCACAAGGTGGCCCCAAGCAACTCAGAAATGGCCACGTGGAGGCTGGAACTTGGGGCCGTGGCCGAGAGCATCATAGTACCTTTCTGGCAGGTGTAGAGCTTTGCAGAGCACCTTTCTTCTGTCCTCTTGTGTGGTCTTCTTAACAGCCCTGCTAGATGGGCAAGAGGTCAAGGAGGTAGATAGAGCAGTTGTGGTCTTTTCTTTGAGAAACTGAGCTGCAGAGAGAGGAAGTGAGCCCTTGGGTTGACATGCCGTCACTGGGACCATGGTCCCTCTAGAACATCTCTGTGCCTGTGATAGGAAGGGGGCCTGGGGACCGAGGAGGGGTTCATGCTCACCTGTCTCCCTGGGGTGCTTGGCCCAAACACCCTGGGGGCCTAGGGAGCAGATACTTTTCCGTGGCTGGATGAGGAGGGAGCAGGGGCCAAACTAGGCTGAAGGGTAACAGGGTGGGGGAAGCTAGGTAACTTTGCCAGTGGTGGGGGGGTGCGTCCAAGCCCAAAGCTGCCGTCTTTCTCCGGGTTGTAATCATTCGCCTTCTTTGTTTTTTTATCCCCCAAGATGATGAAGACGAGGAGACTCCCGGGCCCTCGAGGCAGCCACTGCGGGTGCCTCTGCGGCCTTCACCGGAGGAAGAGGCCCGCCTGGCCAGGCCCACCCTGCTCTGTTCCTCCTCATCCTCTGACCAGTCCGAGACGGTGGGCCCCAAGCCGGAGGCCCTGCCCCGGCCCTCGCCCCAGGCTGCCTGCAGGACCCCTCGGCCGCACCCCAGCCCGCCCAGCACGGGCCTGGACTGGCAGCTCCTCCATGCCCACGCCCAGCAGACTGAGGTGTTTCGGCAGTTCTGCCAGGAGTTGGTGACCGTGCACCGGGACTTGGCAAGCAGCATGCAGGCCATCGGCCAAGCTATGGCCGAGCTGACCAGCCGCGTCAGCCAGGCGTGCCAGACGCTGATGGAGATCCGAGATGGGGTTCAGGCATCTCAGCGGGGGCCTGATGGGGCCGCCCCCATGGGCCCCACCCCCCCGGCCGAGGCTCGCCCGGTGGAGCCCCCAGAGGCACCCCCAGCGCCAGCTCCAGCACGGACTACCAGGTCTCGGAAGAGAAAGCACAATTTCTAAGCCAGCCAGTCTGCACTGGGAGGAAGAAAGCTGGAGGAGGGGCATCTGGCCTTGAGACGGGGGGCCAGTCTCTCGTGTCCACCATCGATGACCTTGTAGGGTGCTGGGGGGGACTGTCATCTCCTCACTGAATACAGGTTGGCTGCCCTGGGCTCAGCCCTACTCCCTCATCTTCGGCAGGTGCTCAAGATGCAGGAAAAACTGCCTGCTCAATGCTTGCTTGGCCTGGAAGGTCAGCCTCCTCTTGGTCTGCATCCCCTGGCAGCAGGCCTTGCAGGGAAGGGGGCTGCAAGAGCATCTCAGTGGAATCCTGCTCTCCATCCTCAGGGCTGCTGCACCAGCCTCCCAGGCCCTGATTCTGCTGCTTTCGGTGGGGGGGCTGGCGGGGGGTGGCGAGGCCAGCGGATGGGCCAGCAGAGCTCAGCCCTTCTAGGAGGGGTCTGCCCTCCCCGCCCCCAGGGCTCTGAGCCCCGGTGGGTGGCGCCCCGGCCTTGGCCTTCTGCTTGCCATCCATGTGTGTGCACACGCACGCGCGCGTGTGCTCAGCTGCCGTGCTTGCCTTTTGTGGGGCAGGGAGGAGAGCCAGGTGACGTCGTCAGAGGAAGGGGAAGACATGACCTGGCGATCTTAGAGCACTTTACGCTTCTCCGAGCGTGTGAGCTCGGTGGGTCCTCAGGACAGAGCGGGAGAGGCGGCCGAGTCGGGTGTTATGGTCATCATTACCACCATCCTCATCTGCATTTCACAGATGACAAATGAAACAGCATCATCTACTCTGGGGTGAGGGCAGAACTGGAAGCCGGACCTGTGGATTTTTCCAGCTCCCCTGTCAGAGGCCAGATCTGGACTTGGGAGGGGTGTTACTCCTTTCTTGCCCCTGCCAAGCCCCCTGGGTTTTGAATGGAAGGCAACAGCAGCATTTAGGATGTGAGTCCACCCCTGCCCTCCCACATACCCCTCCCTCCACACCCTCCCACCCCGACCCCGACACTAAGGCTGACAGCCAGTGGCTGGGAAGAAGTAGGGTCCGAATCTCAGGATCTAGAAGGCAACACCTCCCCTGGCTTCTAAAAGAACCCAGAACCCAGCAGGGCTCCTGTCCCGTTCCAGGTTCCAGCATGCCATGCCTCTGCTTGCTTGGGCTGCCTATGCATTAGCTACACACATCTCAAAGCTTCGTGTTTGGTTTTGGAGTGTGGGGAAAGAGTCGGGTTCTTAGAGTTAGGGAGGGAGTTGGGGGTGGGGGGGGTGGCAGTTGCAAGCTTAGCTCTGACGTGGGTGCAGCTCAGCTCTATGTCCTCTTGCTCCCTGGCCTGAGGCTGCCATATGTCCCCAGCCATCCATCCTTCCATACCAGCCCCCTAGAGCCAGAGTCGGGGCTGGGAGGATTGCTGTGCCCAGTGCCTGCCATGGCCGTTCCTGGAGTGCTGCTTTTAAACCCAGCCCAAGCTTTGCCCCATGTTGGGAGAATGGAGGGCAACTGCAGTGTCCTGGGCTCCTTCTCCCATTCTATGGTTCTTTGGGGGTTCCTGATCCCCCAAAGTGAACAATCCCCTGTCTGACAGCCCGATGGCTTGACTATATTGCCTGGCATTGCCCCGCCCTCCGATGCTGGAATCAAAGATTGCCTTCCCAAGTATTTTTGTTAAGATGGCAATAAAAAGAATTGATCTCACACTTGGAACACACTTGGTCTCCAGCATCTTTCTTTGGTGTATATTCTCTTTCTTCGCTTCCTGTGAAAACCTCAAGGCCCCCAAAACAAGGATTAGATGACCGAGGAAAAACGTGTTGGTGAGAGGGGCTCAAGTGCCCCTGGCATTTTCCAGGTCCCATCAGCTCTCAGATGCCCTCTGTTCAGCACCCTTAGAGGAAAGGAAAGGAAGTGATGGGCTGAGGCAAAACATCCACATATGAAATCGTTTCACTGCATTTAATTTCTCTGTTCATCAAAAGTGAGATGTGGCTCAATGAATTTTACCTTTTGTCCCCTGAAAGTATGTTAGGGGTCCTAGGGGCAAAAGACCCCACCATTTCTTGCAGGAGACTCCAGAAGGGTCAGGGGCTGTCCATTTGCCAGGGTACCTCAGGGCCCACTCTGAGACACTCACTCCTTTTGCTCACCTGCCCACTGATCTGGGTGTCTGACTGGCACAGGTACAGCCCTGCTCACCTAGATCTGAGGCTTCTCATGAAGTGACTTCCTCTGGCTCCCCTGGGGAGTCTCTTCAGCAGGAAAGGGACCCCCTGACCTATGCATTGCCCTGGCTTATTTCCAGTCACAGGGAGAGATTCTCCCAGGCAGGAAATGCCCAGGTCCTGACCAAGGATCCATCCACTTTCTGGAAGATTCCAGCCTGCTTTAGAACTCTTGGGATCTAGTCCTCCTCTGCCATACTTGACCAAAGAGCAGGGTCATGGAAATCAAGATTATCCAATCTCCAGGAGATGCAAAGGTGCTGTGAAACCAGGCCTGGGGGCCTTTCCCACCAAGGTCAAGGTGCTAAGTGGTGACTGGCTGGCCTCTCCCTCTGGTCCTGGGGAGAGAAGAGGGCAGGTAGGAAGCAGAAGGGACACAGAGATGCAGAGACCTGTTGACTTCAGGTGGAAAAGTTTTCCACTTCTTTTTCTTGGCTTCAGTGTGAATGTGGGGCTAGCAAGTTAAACAGGAAGGTGAAACTGGTGCCAGTGGAGGGAAATGAATGAGCAGCCAGTTTCAGCTTTAGACAGGGATATCACTCCTAAGAGTCTGAGGCGTCCAGCCATGCTGAGGGCTGGCTGGGTGGTGTTCTCTTAAAGTCTAGGTGACGATCTAGGGGGGTGGATGCCTGACCCAAAGGCTTTCTCAGCCCAGGGACCTCGATGCCTAGCAGAGTACAGAGCCCAGCCTCTCCTCTGTCCTTCTTGTCCTATCTCTGCCTCCGGGGCTGGGGCTGCTTCCTTTCCTTCAGAGACAGAGCCGCTGGGTGGGAGTGTCTGAGCCTGGCCTTTGTCTATCCCCTCCAACAAAATAGATGCCCTGTGGGTTATTTTCTCTCTTGAGTTGAAACTGATAGTCATTTCCTGAGCCAGTTAGAAAATATGGTGCACTTGATAAGACACAGTGGGTGAGGTCTGAAAAGTGTTGTCTTAGGGCTTATCTAGCCAATACCCAAAGTCAGCAAAGAGTTAAGAGTAAAAACAATCCATTATCGTCATGAAAGTTTCAGTCCAGAACCACCACCCACCGCCCCCCCCCCCGACCCACCCCCTTGATTGCTTCAAAGGGTTTGAAAAACTGTCAAATAAACACTAGTGTTCACAGATCAGCCTGTGCTGTGCATTCTCTGTCATCCTTCTGACATACTCTGTGCTTCCAGCCAACGAGGTAGTGACCTGGAAACAACAGATAGAAAGATTTTCACTCCTTGGAAGCCTTTTGTTCCAGGAAGGGCTCTTGTTCACTTGCAGCCGTGTAATGGAACAGGCGTGCTTCTTCATACAGGGATTGTTGAGTGAGGACAGAGAGATTCTAGGAGTGGATCCAGCCAGTTGAGTGTTACCGCAAAATACTTGAAAGTGGGAGACCTGACTAGAAATAGTTGATGTTGGGACTTAGCTGGCTCCATTTAGCTTTACTTCAAAAATGATATAACATAAACATCTTTTCAGGGGAATGGATTGTTTATGATTCACTGAGAGTTCCCATGTGTATCATATTTCAAATGCCAACTTTCAGAACAACCCAATACAACAGGATGCTGAACCAGTTTTGATCTTTGAAGATACTTTGTGATCTATACAAAGTTTCAGAGTTCTCTTTCTAAATATTTTAACAATTTATTTAATTGAAATATAGTTGATTTACAGTGTTGTGTTGATTTCTACTGTGCAGCAAAGTAATTCAGTTATACTCACATATATATGTGTATATATATATATATATTCTTGTTCATAGTCTTTACATCATAGTTTGTCACAGGATGTCGATTATAGTTCCCTGTGCTATGCAGTGGGCTTCCCTGGTGGCTCAGCTGGTAAAGAATCCGCCTGCAATGCGGGAGGCCTGGGTTTGATCCCTAGGTTGGGAAGATCCCCTGAAGAAGGGAAAGGCTCAGTAGGACCTCTCTTCCTAAATATTGATTCTTGTTGGGTTAGGGAAGTATGAGGGGGTAGAAAGGGGAATGGACTTGACTCCTTCTAAACCTTCTGCCATCACCAGGTTGCTCTTTGGAATAAATCCCAGATTGTTTTGTGTTCCTCATCTACTTTTTTCTGTTCAAGTTGAATGTCAGAGAAAATAATTCTATCTTTTAGAGCCGGATAGCTATTTAGAAACTGGGAAAACAAAAGACTGTATACTTTTTCCCTTGTGCTCTGTGATTCAAGTGATTCTTGTTAGAAAGAAAAAAACACGAATGAATGGTTTGCCTTCCGTGTCCGGGAGTAGGGAAGTTTGGATTTGCCTCGGTTCTGCTCTGTACTGACCACTGGGCTGATTAATTTTGGATGTCAAATCTCAGCCTCTTGCTAAAATGGGGACTGGAAAAGAGTTTCCACATTCAGAAGAAATCTCACGTATGAAGAAAAAATAGACTCTTGCAGTTGGGGAGACGAGATTGTATGTGAGGGGCGCTGTGCCTGGGGTACCACAGATGTGGATTCCCAGAGCTGCTGGCCACCAGGACTGCCCCACTGCCAGCCTGCACTGGAATTGGTGTTTGTGTATGCCTTTCCCTTTTTTAGGGGGTGGGGGAGAGGGATTAACAGTAATAATTGCTTATGGAGGAAGACTTGGAAAGTACAGGAAATTATAAAGAAGTAGAACCATCTATAATGGCTAATCATTGTTAAAACATTGGTGTATTTCAAGTGGTTTACCAGCCTTGTTTTTAAAGCATGATTAGAACCATAATACACAATCCTATTGTTTCCACTTTGCATTTTATCAGGACCGTTTTTCCATGTCATAAAAGATTCTTTGAAAAGATTTTTCTGTAGATGAGTAGCATTCCAGCATACAAATATACCACAGTCTATTAAATCACTTATCTGGTATTAGACATTTAGATGGTTTTGCTTTTGCACTGTTATAAGCAGTGAAACAAGTCAGTGTTGTGGGGTGCAGAGTTTGTATTCTTGATTCACATCTTAACATTTTAGATATTTTTTCCCTTAATTTTACAGAAACAGGGAAAAATCCACATAACATAAAATTTACCATTTTAAGTGTAAAGTTCAATGGTATTAAGTACATTCACAGTGTTGGACAAACAGCACCAGCATCCTTCTCCAGAACCCTTTTCATCTTCCCCAACTGAACTCTGTACCCACCAAACACTGACTCCCTATTTCCCCCTCCCCCAGCCCCTGGCAACCACTGTTCTACTCTCTGTGAATTTGACTGCTCATAGACGTGGAATCATATACTATTTGTTGTTTTCTGACCAGCTTATCTCACTTAGTATGTGTCTTCAAAGACGTTCATGTTGTAGCATGGATCAGAATCTCCTTCCTTTCTATGGCTATTATTCCACTGGGTGTAGATACCACATCTTGCTTATCCATTCATCCATCAGTGGACACTTGGGTGACTTCCACGTTTTGACTCTTATGCATAATGCTGCTGTGAACGTGAATGAACAAATACTTGTTGGAGTCCGTGTTGCCAACTTGTTTCCCAAAGGGTTGTGCCAGTTTATTCTCCACCATTAGTACGGGAAACCCTAGTTTTGCCACCTTTTCCCAGTACAGAGCTGATCATTTAAAAAATTACTTGTGCCAATAATACAATATGCTGCTTTGTGTCTCTTTTCTTATCAGTGATGCTGAATACTTTGATTTATTCATCCATCCATTTGCATTTTTTTCTGTAAACTATGGTTTCCCTCAGACTGTTCCAACTACAATTCTCTGGACTGGGCCAGTCAGACAGACTTTGATTTCTTCCCTAGCTTTTGAGACAAATCATAGCATAAGGAAAAGAAGGGTTTATTGGGGGGGGGGGTGTGTAACTGCTTCACAATGTTGTGTTAGTTTCTGCTGTACAGTGAAGTGGATCAGCCTGTGTATACATATATCTCCTCCCTCTTGGACCCCCCTTTTTTGACTACAAATTTCCCAGGCACTTGGATAGTGCAGAACCCTTAAACTCCAAATAATGTCCTCTTGTCCATTTGATCTGTACATCTTCACCTCTCTGCAAATGTTGCATCATCTCACCTTTTGGAGGTGAGTAAGGTGGCAGGTTGGATATTGGAAAAGTTTCAGGGAGAATGGGTGAGAGCCACAAATTCTAAGGGTTCAACAGAACTTTGAAGGTTTTCTGGGCATTGCTAAGTTGGTGCTTTACACGCCCACAAAGGAGCCATGAGTTCTATGGGGAAAGCATAGACCTCAATGTTCTATTTCCCATTTATTAGCGATGTAACCTTAGGCAAGTGACTTAGCCTCTCTGAGCCTCAGTTTCCTTACCTGAAAATGACTTAGATTAAGTGGCTGCTCACCTTTCCTTACCTCTTATTTGCCTACCTCTTCTGTCTCCCCTGGGCATCCTTTTTTTTTTTTTTTAATACTTTAATCTTTAGCATTCATTCATTGATCTCGTGGGCACCCTTGTCACATGGGTTATCTGGTAGGCTTTGTGACATACTGGAAACAATTCAAGGACCTCACCCTTACCACCATCAGAGGCCTGCGGGTATCTGGGAGCCCCTGCAGTTAAAAGTTAGTGAGGAGGGGGACTCCCTGGCAGTGCAGTGGTTAAAACTTTGCCTTCCAATTCAAAGGGTGCAGGTTCGATCCCCGCTTGGGGAGCTAAGATCCCACGTGACTTGTGGCCAAAAAACACATAAAATAGGGGCAGTATTGTAACAAACTCAATAAAGACTTAAAAAAAAAAATTAGTGAGAAATAGTTTTCCAGTTGCCTATCTATCTGGGGTTGAATCTCATGTTTACCAGAACCTAGGAGGTGGGCAGGACAGGTGTCATTTCCAGTCTCGGAAAACAGATGCTTAGAGGTACAGAGGCTTGCCTGAAGTCACAGCAGACAGCGAGACGAGGGACTGGCTCCAGCTGGGGTGCCTGTCCTCGCCGGGCAGCTGCCCGGTGGAGTTTGGCAGGCGCCCACATGCTCGTGGACGTCCCGCCACCGGTGCCTGCCCAGCACCGTGCCTGGCACCAGCAGGCACTCACCGAAGAGTGGCCCGCGCCTTCTCACCTGTCCCCCTCGCCCCCAGGTACGTGGTCATCTCCCGGGAGGAGAGGGAGCAGAACCTGCTGGCCTTCCAGCACAGCGAGCGCATCTACTTCCGGGCCTGCCGGGACATCCGGCCGGGGGAGCGGCTGCGGGTCTGGTACAGCGAGGACTATATGAAGCGCCTGCACAGCATGTCCCAGGAGACCATCCAGCGCAACCTGGCCCGAGGTGAGTGTCTGCACGCGGGGGTGGGCCACGTCTGCCACCGAGCCCCAGCGAGGCCAGAAATGCTTCTGTAGGAGCTCCTAGGAAATCCGATGGGAAATACTGTGCATGGGGGAGACCCAGAGGAACTCAGGGAAACTGACGGGCTACACTGGAGCAGCTGCCCTGGGATGGACCAGTGGCAGCCCAGAGTGTCCCCCTCCCTCAGACAGGGTCAGGAGCCCTAGTATAGATGTTTCAGAGCATGAGGGGGTGAGACAAGTCTCCAGTGCCAATCATATAATCCAAATTGATTCTGTTTCCCCAACTCAGATTGATGGAAGGATGTTGTAAACTGCCACTGGCTCGATAATAGCAGCAGTAACAGGTGGTATTTACTAAGTACTTAACATGTGCTAAACGTGTTTTCTACAGCGTCCCATGTAATCATTTCCAGTAGCACCTGCTCCGTGAATGTGCGGTGAGAATTAGATGGATAATATACATGCTAATGCTAGCATGTGGATTATTTTCTCCATCTTACAAGTACAGACACTGAGCAGCAGATAAATACAGGGGTCAGCAGGGGCAGAGCCAGGCTCCTACCCCATGTCTGTCTCAGTCCAGGGTCTAAGCTCTAACCTACAGTGTTGTCTGGCCTCCCGGACAAAACCAGTTTCTTCCCTGCTTCCTCCTGGTCTCATTCCTAGCTGTTCTAATGATACGCTGTGAAAGAACAATTTCTCTTAGGAGAAGAAGGTTGGAGAGAGGTGGGAAGGTGAGCTTATATATGGATCATAGCCTGGTGCGTGGGTGTCCATCCAGGCTCCATTTAAATGAGTCATTTGGAAGTGGTTTAAAATATTCCCCAGCTCCTAGCCCTTTGCTTCTTTAGTCCATCCTCAGCCATGCCAGTGCAAATGGGTGAGCCCAGGTCATTTTCCCAACGGGACCTTCCTTAAACTAAAACCACATATCCAAAGACCCAGAGTCCATCTGGTCCTGGGGACCAAACCTACACCCAAGCCTCACCGTATCATGTTTCTGATCAACCTACTTATTGTAAATAAAGCTTCATTTGGACTATGAAGAGAAATGATGAAAAAGGGGTGAGAAGGACCCACTGGAATTACGCTATCTTCAAAACCAAATCAGAGCAAAGCAAATTGTGGACATTGAGAACACAGCTGCTACCTGACTTGGTAGAAGGTATCTGGTGATTGGATGGGCAGTGAGGGGAGACCCAGTAGATACGCTCATCTCTTGTCTTCTTTGGAGCTGGGTGTTGGGCACATATTTGCCAATTCTTGCCTGGAGAATCCCAGGGACAGTGGAGCCTGGTGGGCTGCCGTCTGTGGGGTTGCACAGAGTCGGACACGACTGAAGCGACTTAGCAGCCTGGGAAGGCATGTTTCCATGACACAACTGCAATGGTTTCCATTTGATCTCCGGAGATGCCATGTATGAAAGTGTCTGGTACAAAGTAGGTGCTCAATAAATCTCCGTTAAATGGATAAAAGAAGAAATGAATGAAAACTGTCAAGAAATCTCCAGAAGAATCTTATCATCAGAAGAGGAGAAAACCAAGCTGTATCTGAGGACACAGGTTCCATCTTTTGGCCGTGATCTTCTTGAATTCTTCTGGATCTGTAAAGTCTTTTATCCCCAGTGTCTTCTCGAAAACACCTCAAGCTGCATCATCCTCAGAGAGCCCTGAGACCTAAGGGGAATGCTCAGAGAAGGGCATGAGCTTTCAGGAGTGATTCAAAGGAGCATGACAGACAGACTTGAAATCTGTCTGCCAAGATGTGTGAAGATACAGGAGGAAGGAGTGTCAATTCCTGGCCAGGCTGAGAAGCAGGAAATAGGAAGGAAACTGAAGCCATGATGGGCAGGGTCAGAGCAGTGGGTGGACTTGGCCCTGAAGCCCTTGGGAGCAGCCATGGGGCTCAGTGTCCTTTAGATGTGTCCATGTAGCCTGTAGCTTTGGCAGTCTCTGATACGGTTAGTGGTGTCTTAGATCTGTGTGCCTGTCCTGCTCTGGAGGGGGGAATCCCCCACACTCAACCACTTAAGGTCTTGCATGGAAGGAGACTTCTTTGTAATTGGAGGTTGGAGCCCTGCTTAAGTCCAGAGCTTGAATTATTAGTCATTATTAAGAAGGAACTCTCATTGGTGGCTCAAGTGGTAAAGAATCCACCTGCCAAAGCGGGAGATGCAAGAGATGTGGGTTCGATCCCTGGGTTGGGAAGATCCCCTGGGGAAGGAAATGGCAACCCACTCCAGTATTCTTGCCTGGGAAATCCCATGGACAAAGGAGACTGGGGGCTACAGTCCACAGGGTCACAGAGAGTTGGATACAACTGAGTGACTGAGCAGCATTAAGTAGGAATATTAGTTGGAGCCCAGAACTGCTTCCTGAAGAGCATGAATTATTCGTTTGTGGTTATCTTTTAAGAACAGGACGCATCTATACATGTATTCAGACTATTTGCTATTTGTCTACACTGGGTCATTGATTTACTTTGTGGTGTTTCCCCCATGTTTTGTGGAGGCTTTAGAATCAATTTCATAATGTTTAAAGGTCTTCTTTGACCCACAGATTTTTGCTGGGAGCCTTGACCTGAAATAAATCTCCTGCTCATCCTAGAAAATTTGAATAACCTTGTCCTTGAGCAGAGAGGCATGAGGAATCCCTGGTGATGTGTAGCCTTGACTTCTTGACATCCTCAGCTATTTGCTGCCTGAGTGGTCCATGAGAAAGTGCAAGGGTAGCCATTGACTTTCAGGGATTCTGATGGGCAAGTGTCTTATCTGTGAATGTGTTGCATTTTTTAAAAGTTCTCTTCATCTCCACCCTTTCTGCCCCTCAACTGTTACAGAAATGAGTTTCAGGAATTAAGGTCATTCCAAAGTGTTCATTTGAGGACAGAAATTGAGCGTCCTGAATAGGTTGCTCCCTTCTGAGCTGTGACCCGTGGGAAACCTGGAAACATACATGGGCCGGGCACAGCACCCCATGCCAGCTGTGGGAAGCCAAGGCTCAGTCACAGTATGGGACATCTGGATTGTATGCAAAGAGCCCTTGGCCTTCACTTGGAGGCCTTGTGCAAACACAGCTCTCAGAAGCCTAATTACAGTATATATTCAGATTCATATCTCTGAGGACCCCGCCCCTGATCTAGGAAACATTTGAGAGTTCCTCGCTCCACGGACAGCTGGCTGTCAGGACTTCTGAGGGTACCTCTTAGCATCTGTCCCTGTCGGCAGCATCCACACATCTATGGCAATTTGTGCAACTGTATTAGCCATTTTGAAGAATCAGGCTAACATACCATATTGTTGGGGAGTTCACAAAAGTCTTTGACATCATTTACATGATAGAAAGAAATAGAAGAGGAAACGCCAGAATTGTCAGGTAAGGAAACACAGCTGCTGTATTTTGAGCATGCGTTGTGTCCGTGCGTCCTGCTCTATCATGCTAGAGGCTGTCATCTTGGAGCCCAGAGCAGCTGTCTGTGTCCCTGACTTCCCTTTTCTTCCTGCCTTGGTCATCAGTGAGACCCACAGAGGTTCAGGCCATGCTTCCTCACATCATTCTATCTTCTGGTTACTGGAAGAATTAGAAAGGACAGTTGCTATCAGATGGACTAAGGGAGCTGTCTCCCGAGAGTCAGGGAGGAGAAAGAAGTGGGACTCGGTGCTTTGTGTACCTTTTACCAAGTTGGGCTTCCCTGGTGGCTCAGACGGTAAAGAATCTGCCTATAATGCAGGAAGATCCCCTGGAGAAG
Source organism: Okapia johnstoni (assembly GCA_024291935.2). Taxonomy (NCBI): domain Eukaryota; kingdom Metazoa; phylum Chordata; class Mammalia; order Artiodactyla; family Giraffidae; genus Okapia; species Okapia johnstoni. Next base: position 5,559,413 of record CM044325.1, on the reverse strand, counting down.
GAAATGACAACCCATTCCAGTATTCTTGCCCGGAGAATTCCATGGACAGAGGAGCCTGGCGGGCTATGGTCCATGGGGTCCCAAAGAGTCAGATATGACTGAGCAACTAACACACTGCTAAGTGGAAGCAGCCACCTTCCAATTGCTGAGACTGGAGGGGAAGCCTGGAGGCATGAGGGGCTCCTTATGCACTTAGCTGAACTATGTTACCACCCACTCAGCTTATCACGTGGGATGTCCTCTTTTGCAACTCCCCACACCTACAGCATTTGCTCAACTTATAAACATATCTGGGTTTGATCTCTGGGTTTAGAAGATCCCTTGGAGAAGGGAACGGCTTACTCACTCCAGTATTCTGGCCTGGAGAATCCCGTAGCATTAATTAGCAGATGCTAAGACTCTATAGTCCATGGGGTTGCAAAGAGTCAGACATGACTGAGCGACTTTCACTTTCACTTTTCGATACACAAGGCTACATTGAAACTGCCTCTTTAAAAGGAGTTCTCACCACTTTTTGGGGTCCTTTGATTCCAGACCCCGTGATCCATTTCTATTTCTTTCTATCATGTAAATGATTTCAAAAACCTTGGTGAACTCCCCAACTATATATTAAGTTAGCCCGATTCTTCATTAAGTAATCTGCCCCCCTTTTTGCCACACCTGCTCCACAAGGCCAGACCCAGAGGGATGTGTCAAGCGACTCCCTGACAGGAGCGCTTTGTTTTCTGTTGGTTTTTCCTCTTCGGGGCTTTTCCCCACTTCCTCACACCCTGGTTTTCCTTCCTAGGAGAGAAGAGGTTGCAGAAGGAGAAGTCTGAGCAGGCTCTGGATAACCCAGAAGACCTGAGGGGCCCCCTTCAGCTCCCCGTGTTAAGACAGGGCAAAAGTCCCTACAAGCGTGGCTTTGACGAAGGGGACGTGCACCCCCAGGCCAAGAAGAAGAAAATTGACCTCATTTTCAAGGATGTGTTGGAGGCCTCACTGGAATCCGCAAAGGTAGAAGCCCACCAGCTGGCCCTGAGCACTTCACTGGTCATCAGGAAGGTCCCCAAGTACCAGAATGACGCCTACGGTCAGTGCGCAACGACGATGCCGCACGGCGTGCAGAATGTCAGTCGGACCCAGGGGGACGGGGACTGGAAGATCCCCCAAGGGGTTTCCCAGGAGGCAGGCCCGCTGGAGGACGAAGAGGAGGAGCCTTCGCCGTTCAAGGCCGACAGTCCCGCCGAGGCCTCCCTTGCGTCCGACCCTCCTGAGCCGCCCACCACCTCTTTTTGCCCTAACTGTATCCGCCTAAAGAAGAAGGTCCGGGAACTCCAGGCCGAACTAGACATGCTTAAGTCTGGCACGCTTCCTGAGCCCCCCACCTTGCCAGCGCAGGTACTGGAGCTCCCCGAGTTCTCAGACCCCGCAGGTAAGTTGGTGTGGATGAAATTGTTGTCCGAGGGAGGAACGTGCGGTGGACAGTGTGGAGGGGGGCCAGGCGCTCCCTAGGGGTGCCACCTTCGGGGAGAGGCCTGGGAACTCAGAGGCAAGCACCGGTCACAGTCCACCGCTCAGCGGCCTCCGACAGGCCGCCTTACCGCCCTCGTGGGGGCTTCGTGTCTTGCCCTTGTATCCTCCTCGTCAATAAAGGAAATTCCGCTGCAGGAGGGGGTGTGTGCTGTGTTCTTGACCCGTTGCCTTTCTCCGGTGTCTTACCCCAAAGCCCAGCTTCTAAACTCAATCTTTCTCTTCTCTCCCAGTCCCAGGCAGGGTGTCCCATGGGGGAGAGCCCCCGGTCTTCCGGATGGGAATGCAGGGCAATGACCTCCCTTTGCCCGTTTCTCTTGGCTGCCTGGATCTTAATTTAGGGCTGTTCAACCGTGAGGAAAGTTTCTCACTACACAGGTGAATTAGAGATTTACACAGTGCTTCCTTTTTAACCACACCCTCTAGCTCAGAATGAGGTGTTTCAGCTTTTCCAAGCCTGTGTCTTAACTGCATTCCGATCCCCAAATCACTTGGGGCCCCAGCTGCCTTCATTTGAGGGCAAATTAGTGGTGGGACAGCTGAGTCCCACATCCTCGCGGTACCGCCGTGAAACCTGGGACGCGCTTTGTTCCTCCATGGGCTCGGCTCTCCTAGTTGTCCTCTTTGGTGAATACAGAACGTTTAAGTTCCTTGAGCTCATGCTCGTGGAGGGTGAGGGCAGGCAGCCTAGAGCGCGGTGGTGGCCACCGGGGCTAACCCACAGAGAGGATGAGACATGCATGGGTGACAAGGATGCTTACAAACGAATTCCAGGCTGGAATTCAGTCTGCCGAAGGGGTTGGCTTCCATTTCTCAGAATATGACACCTGCATTCTGGACCTTATTCCCTTCATTTTGGAAACATCTATCTTTTTTTTTCTTCCCGGCAGATGTAACGGCTTCCTTTCCCATTTGTCTTCCAGCCTCAGAGAGCATGGTCTCCGGCCCGGCTATCATGGAGGACGACGACCAGGAGGTCGATTCGGCAGACGAGTCTGTCTCCAACGATATCATGACAGCCGCTGACGAGCCCTCCAAGGCGTCGTCGGCCGCCGGGCGCCGGATCCGGCGCTTCAAGCAGGAGTGGCTGAAGAAGTTCTGGTTCCTGCGGTACTCCCCGACCCTCAACGAGATGTGGTGCCACGTCTGCCGTCAGTACACGGTACAGTCCTCGCGCACCTCCGCCTTCATCATCGGCTCCAAGCAGTTCAAGATCCACACCATCAAGCTGCACAGCCAGAGCAACCTGCACAAGAAGTGCCTGCAGCTCTACAAGCTCCGCATGCACCCCGAGAAGACGGAGGAGATGTGTCGCAACATGACCCTGCTCTTCAACACCGCCTACCACCTGGCCCTGGAGGGCCGGCCCTACCTGGACTTCCGGCCGCTGGCCGAGCTGCTGCGGAAATGCGAGCTCAAGGTGGTGGACCAGTACATGAACGAGGGAGACTGCCAGATCCTCATCCATCACATCGCCCGGGCGCTGCGCGAAGACCTGGTGGAGCGCATCCGCCAGTCGCCATGCCTCAGCATCATCTTGGACGGGCAGAGTGATGACCTGCTGGCTGACACGGTGGCGGTCTACGTCCAGTACACCAGCAGCGACGGGCCCCCGGCCACGGAGTTCCTGTCCCTGCAGGAGCTGGGGTTCTCTAGCACAGAGAGCTATCTGCAGGCGCTGGACCGGGCCTTTTCCGCCTTGGGCATCCGCTTGCAGGATGAGAAGCCCACCGTCGGCTTGAGCATAGATGGGGCGAACGTCACAGCCAGCCTACGGGCCAGCATGTTCATGACGATCCGCAAGACGCTGCCCTGGCTGCTGTGCCTGCCCTTCATGGTGCACCGGCCCCACCTAGAGATCTTGGATGCCATCAGCGGGAAGGAGCTCCCCTGCCTGGAGGAGCTGGAGAACAACCTGAAGCAGCTGCTCAGCTTCTACCGCTATTCGCCGCGCCTCATGTGTGAGCTGCGGTCCACGGCGTCCACCCTGTGCGAGGAGACCGAGTTCCTGGGGGACATCCGGGCTGTGCGGTGGATCATCGGCGAGCAGAACGTCCTCAACGCCCTCATCAAGGACTACCTGGAGGTGGTAGCCCACCTCAAGGACGTCAGCAGCCAGACCCAGCGGGCGGACGCCTCGGCCATCGCCCTGGCTCTGCTGCAGTTCCTCATGGACTACCAGTCCATCAAGCTCATCTACTTCCTCCTGGATGTGATCGCCGTGCTCTCGCGCCTGGCCTACGTCTTCCAGGGCGAATACCTCCTGGTGTCCCAGGTGGACGACAAGATCGAGGAGGCCATCCAGGAGATCAGCCGGCTGGCCGACTCCCCCGGGGAATACCTGCAGGAGTTCGAGGAGAACTTCCGGGAGAGCTTCAATGGGATCGCCATGAAGAACCTCAGAGTGGCTGAAGCCAAGTTCCAGTCCATCCGGGAGAAGATCTGCCAGAAGACTCAAGTGATCCTAGCTCAGAGGTTCGATTCCCGTAGCCGGATCTTCGTGAAGGCCTGCCAGGTGTTCGACCTGGCTGCCTGGCCCCGGAATAGCGATGAGCTCCTGAGCTATGGCAAGGAGGACATGGTTCAGATCTTTGATCACCTGGAGGCCATCCCCACCTTCTCCCGGGATGTCTGCAGGGAAGGGCTGGACCCCCGGGGCAGTCTGCTGCTGGAGTGGCGGGAACTCAAGGCTGATTACTATACCAAAAACGGCTTCAAAGACCTGATCGGCCACATTTGCAAGTACAAGCAGCGGTTTCCGCTCTTGAACAAGATCATCCAGGTCCTCAAAGTCCTCCCCACCTCCACAGCTTGCTGCGAGAAAGGCCGAAACGCCCTGCAGCGAGTTCGCAAAAACCACCGCTCCCGCCTGACTCTGGAGCAGCTCAGCGACCTGTTGACCATTGCTGTCAATGGCCCTCCGATCGCCAACTTCGATGCCAAGCGAGCCCTGGACAGCTGGTTCGAGGAGAAGTCTGGCAACAGCTACGCACTGTCCGCCGAGGTCCTCAGCAGGATGTCTGCCCTGGAGCAGAAGCCAGTGCTGCAGACCGTGGACCACGGGTCAGAGTTTTATCCGGACATTTAGGAAGCTGGCGTTGCAGAGTTCACTAAGCTGTTGAATATTTTTTTAATCTATACTCATAAGCTTTGATATATTATATAAATATATATTATATTATATATATATATATATCTATAAAAACTCACACTGAAAAAAATTTTAATAACCAAGGTGACACGTCCACCAGAAGCTACTGGGAGTTTTCAGATTGGAATAATGTCGGAAACTGACTCTTGTCTACAAAATTTGGCAGCTGTAACACACGTGGAAGCTCATTTTCACTCACAGAAGCATGTGCTGGGGCTACACGGGCTCCTACCTGACTGTCAGCCAGCTCGCATAAGCTAAGATGACGGGTCTGCCGTCGCCTCTAGGTAGCTCATTTACTTGTTAATGTTCTTGTTTGGGGGTTGAGGGGTTCGGGTGTATGTTCTTGCCTTTTTTTTTTTCTTGTTTGGTTTTACGAGGGGGATCTCTTGGCCTCTCGGCTGATACGCTGGTCCGGCAGAATCAGACCTCCGATTTTGGGATAGGGTGAGCTGTGTATCCGGATCAGAGTGTTGGACTTTTTCCCCCTCCCACCCGGCTTGAGAGGTTTTCATTCATTCCCTGAGGAGCGTTCCTTCACTGTCTCTGAATCAGAAGTGTTGGTCAGACTGACACCCGCCAGTCCCCACCTGTGTCATCTCTCCCGTCCCTGGGCTGTTGATTCCCTCCTTCCAGTCCCCTGGATCCTAAACATTTTACCTGTTAAACTGAAGGCAAAATTGCCTCACAACGGAGCTTGAAATCTTGGGGAAAAGGGAGGACGTGAGCCCTTTGCATTCCTGTTTTTTACCTGGTGTGGGAGACCATAACAGAATTCCATTCAGATCCAGGGAATGTGGGGGAAATGCAGAGCCAAGAAGTCCAGACCCCAGTAGGGCAGCGATTTTTGGCTAAAAACACATAAAATGAAAAGTATGTATTCAATTTACATGAATTATTTATACTCTGTCTTTATAATCATATAATGTGTTTGGGGGGTATATTATTTTTTCCTTTAATAATTGAGAAATGCCTGCTAGAGTTCAGTGGCAGGAGATGTCAATGCAAGTTGTGCCCTGGGTTATGCATAACTCTGATGAGAATCTCTAGAGATTGGGTCCTTCTTTTGCAATAAGGCTGATGACAAGCCCTGCAGCCTGGCAGGGAGGTAGTGGAAAAGTGGGGAATGCGTCTATGCCTGCGAACACTTCCTTTTTTGAACAGGGTAGAGATGTCCTCAAAGAAAGGAATAAACAAGAAGTCAGACAGGACTCTCAAGGCATCAGCCTACACACACACATACACACACACACACACACACACAGCTGAGATATAAGCTTTAGAAATAGCCACTTGCCTGCTCCCTGAGGCAAGTAGTGGTTTCATCTAGAGGAGTCTTGATCAAAGCTCTTTTGTTCATTTAATTACCCGTATACCTCGCAAGGGAGTTTTTTTTTAAACAAATGTGCGTGAGCTGTTAAAAACTTCTGTCCGTGTTTCCACATCTGATGTATGCATATCTGATCTGCAGAGGCCCTACATTGTGGATGTAGGTCATATACGGGGGAAGGGAGGGAGACCTGCATTGTCTATAGTCTGTCACGAGCCACCCCTCTCATTTGGCAGAGGGTGGGCAAAGGATGGGATGGTCTGGCCACAGGCAGGGCCCCGGTGTCCCCAACCTGCTCGGCTCAGACGTTAGAAAACTGTGGTGGCTTCCCCCCATCTTGGTTTATCTTGTCTCTGAGGCCTCATGCCACCGATGAGAGCCGGAGTGGAACTGTCAGCGACACTGAACATGTCACCCCCTCTCCCTTGTCCTGCCAGACCTTCACCCCCCACAGACCCTCTCCCCCCACCCCCATGGTCTTGGTGCTATGATAACTTTAGAATCATTGCTGCTAGTCAATAGCTTTTCATTATATAAATATATTATATATATTATATATTATTTTTGAAACTTTTTTTGTTTTCAACAGTGATGTAGCATGTTAAAACAAAACAAAACCAAACCAACTGGTTTTCTCCGACTGTCCCACTGCCAGGCCTCATATGCTGCCTTCTTCAACAAATCAATGCACCCCTGCCTGGTGACATTCTCCCCTCACCCCCCTCCCCAGTCTCACACGCTTTCCCACCCTCCTCTGAACAAGGAGAGAGTTAGCAGGAACTTGCAAGGAAAGACCCAGAGCCCTTTCTCCAGCTTTGAAATTCCCAACCTCATACATGTCACTTTAAGCCGATGTCCTCTCCCACCATCCCCCTCGTCCGATCAGGGTCCGTATCTGTGGTCAAGTGCAAAGCACAAGGGTCCACCTTTCCCTCCTCGGCTTCCTCTCCACCACGCACCCAATCCACCTGGTCTGCAGGAGAGCTCCCTCTGGACATCACACGGACCAAGATGGGTCGAGGGCGGGCAGAGATGACTGGCAAGGTGGGCCTCCATAGGGATCAGAAACAGTAGTCGGGATCCTTTCTTCTAGCCAACAGATGCCTTACGCCTCCCCCTGCCCACCTCTGCGCCTCCCCAGCCACTACATCGGGAGACAGGGAGTCATCCCCTAGACCACCACTCATTTGTAACCCAGGAGGAAAGACTTGCTGATGGCTGCCTGAGTACCATGGCAGGGCCACAACTGTTTCCTCTCAGGAGGCCATGGCCAAAATTAGCTCGAATTTTTATCCAGAGGGGAAAGAATCCCTTGGGCCAATGTGGTGTCTACCTTATCATTTCAGAGGAGCGGGAGCCGGCCACCTGCCTCTGGGCCAGGAGTGTGGACGGCTGCTAGCAGCACTAGGCTTTGAGCCGTCGCCTGCCCAGCCAGGCTCCAGACTTCGGAGAGGATGGGCTCTCTCGGGGATTCCCGAAGTTTGGGAAGGCATCTCGAAAACTCCAGGCGCTCATGGCAGCCTGAAGGCCACTTTGCCTGGGGACAGGGAGCAATTTGGGTGACACACCACTACAGTTGACACAGAGTCTTTACCCTCAGAAGTTCCAGTGTTTCTATCCTGTGAATGCTGCATGCAATTACCCGTGGTTTTCATCCCAGGCGTTTCCACTCTCTGCCTCCAAGAAGGACTCCTGGGGTGTGGGGACTCTTGGGATCTGCCCACATGCTTGGGCAGTCTAACCTCTCGTCGATGAGTATAAAAAGCTGTGGCCAGACGATCCTTGCATGCTGATGGACAAGAGACAGAGCCCTTCAACTCAACCCCTGACTTAGGAGTGACAACCATTGACTTAGAAAAAAACTGTTCGTGTCTCTGGAGTCGAGCTTGTCCTCGCCGGGTTGACCAATCAGTGATTTTCTTCGGTTCATGGAGTTGGGGGGAAATGAGATCAGGTTTGTGGCCGATGGTGCCAAGCAGATACATCACAGAGCTTGGGAACCAGAAGCCCTTGTGATTAAAAATCGTCTGCTTTTCCTCAATGGAGGGAAAAAACAAAAAGACCCGTTGCCATCTTGTATCTGTCTGTGAAACGTGAGGCAGCCCAGCCCTGTCTGCAACTCTTGCCGCGTCCCAATTTCCAAGTGTCACCTATCTGGTTGGGTATGACAGTCTGGGCATCCACAACACCAGCTTTTTGTTAAAATTTGTTTCTTCTTGGATGGCTGCTGGGCACGTCTAGAGCTGGGCAGACCCTCATCTCCTCATCCTCACTGAAGGATGAGCGGAGGCTCTATCTCCTGGATCCCTGGATAGTTGCATTCGGTGCTGAGCCCTGAATCTAGGGCGGTTGGAGGTCTCCACCCTGGCCACTGCCTAGTGTTTCCATGTTGAGTTGTCTTGCTGAGGCCCCTCTCCTTGACTTGCTTATGTTGCCCCTTTGACTTGGAGAAAGGACCTTGTGATTATTTAAGGTGATGTTTAAATATTTTCCATTTGTTTTGAAGTGTTGCCAAGAAGGAGAAAATAGGCAAAAGAGTGTAGAGTGCTGAATATGATCACGGAGAGGCTGAAGTGGACCAGACTTGGCCCAGCCTGGGCTGTGGAGTGGGGGCTGTTTTGGCTGTTTACCTGGAGCCTTGTGGGGTCCAGAAAGTGGCTTGGGGGTTGAAACAGAACTTCTCATTTCCTTCCCCTTTGTTTTTTCGCCTGTAGGAACAAGAATTCTGTATCTGGAGCTCGTTTTGGCTTCCGGTCTGGTTTCCAAGTAGAATTCGTGTTCTTTCTTGGTCCCTACACCCAGTTTGGACAGAAGGCTCTGGCCCTCATACCCCGTCTCCCTTTCAAGCAGCAGGCCAGCCTGGGACAGCCAAAGCCGGGAGGCCAGGCCTCCTTAGATGAGAAAGGCATGTTCACAAGGCAGCTGAGCTTGGGACAGTCCCATTTCTGACGCCAGCCTCCCCCGGGGAGGTGGTGCTGGGTCGTGGCTTCTAGGCTGGCTTCCTCCTCCAGTCTCGAGGAAGGAAAATCATGATCTGCAGGGACCCTTCTCCTGCTTAGAGGAGGGCCTCTCTCTGCTCTCTGCGGACAAGGTGCTTTAGCTGAGTGTCTGGAGCTGTGATGTTTTAAGAAACCTTTGAGGTGATCTTTATGTGTTAGCCAGAGGGAGAAAAAGTGCCCTTTTGGGAGGAAAAATGGTACAGCCCTCCTCTTTCATCTGGCCCTCCCCACCCCCACCCCATCCTTCAAGTGGTATCGCCCTGGAAATACCTATGCAATCCAGTCTCCCCAGGAGAGTGCATGGAAGCAAGGGTATGTGCAGTGTATCATACAAATGCTACAGCATATATATTGTATATATGGACATATGCAGTACGTATACACGCAGAGTAAGAGATGAAATCACGTCTATATATCTATAAATAATATCCTATATATTTATACATTTCTATGTTTTAAATAGATATAAAAAAATAGAGTCTATAGAGAGCTGGGAGAGCAGCGGGAAAGCCCGTCGCTGTGTTGTGAGAAGAGGGAGGACGTGGAGCCTTTGCAGGGGAGCCTGGGGCAGCTGAGCAGGCGGGGTTTGCTGGGATCGGGGCCTCCTACCCGGAGTGTTGGAGAGGAGAGTAGCCGGGCCCTGGCCCTCTCCATGCACTTTTCTCTCCTTTCCCGCATGCAGGCTTAGTCTGAGGTCGAAAGGAGATCCTCACCCCTTGGGCTTCCTCCAGAAGTGTCCCCTTTGCCCCCCAGCAAGCCTCCGCTTGGGTGGTCCCTGCTGCCTGGCAGTAGGATGTGGTCTCTGACCCCCTGGGAGAGGGACACTGCACAATTTCCCCCAATACCCTCCCCCTCACAGGAACGAGCAGCACTGGTGGCAATAGGAAAGGTGCAAGTTGGACCAAGACTGGTCCAGGAGAGATGCTGCCACCCCCACCTCCCCCCCTTTAGATGCTTTTTGCTTCCCCCCACCCCGGCCCTGGAGGCCAAGCCTCTGAAGGACAGCCGTCCTGGCCTCCTTCACTCACTCTTTCATCGCCTGCCAGGGCAGCATCGCCAGTCAGCGCTGCCCACCATCCAGAGGCTTTCCGGCCAGGGCAGGGGGGTATCAGCCAATGGGAAAGGGTGAGAGAGACATATCCACACACTCATAAATTCAGTGGCAACTCAAGTTCAGAAGCAGGGCTTTGGCCCAGCCCACCTTGCACAGCTGCTGCTGCTCGCTGCACTCAGGACAGCGCCCCCCACCCCTCTCCTGTGCCCAGTGACCCCTGGCCCCACCGGCGCCGCCGCAACAGGCAAGTCTAGTTCACTACACTGTTCTGATTCTGTGACTCGAGGCAGAGGCTGAGCCAGACGCCCCAAGCTCATCCAAGCTCATCCACTTCCGCCGGGGAGGGCGCCTCCCTCGGCTTGGCCCTGCCCCCGCTCCCGGATGGCCAGTGCCACCGGCCGCGTGACGAAGGGCCTATGCAGCCCTGACGGGATCAGAAATCCGTTTCACTTCCAGGTTCCTCTCTCCATCGATTGTTTCTTTCCCTGCCAGGGAAGTGGAGGAGGAGGGGCCGATGGGGCCACAGAGGATGGGAGACAGTGCGGCCACCTCCTCTGCCCTCTAGGCCAGCCTCTGCCTTTTTGGCTCATCTCCCCATCTCCGAGCCTCCTCTGACCTCCGTCCTACACTTCCATACCATTTACCAACGTACCTCAGTCTCCAGCAGAGCCCCCCCCATACCCACAGTCTGGGGCGGGGGGTGTCTCTTCTGCCAATGCCCACCTCTTCTCCACTCCACGTCCACCCTGGTCTCCTTGAGCCACCACTAGCTGCCAACCGGGTCTCCAAACACCCTCCAATGCCTGGCTCAAGAGAGACCAGGCCCGGCCCAAGCCGTCCTCCCGCTGCGGGGGGTCAGACCGGTGGCCAGGGGATGGGCATCCTCGGGTAGCAATCCCACAATGCACTGTACCTCAGAGAGAGAGAATCCTCGGGGCATCAAGGGCGCCGGGCCCTCCGTCCAGAGGAGGACGGCCAGTCACTACACTGCTCCCAAAAAGACAAGGGCCAGGCTGCCCTGGGGGCACCCTCAGTTTCTTCACTTTCGTCTCTCTGGAAGAGCCAGCAGTCTGATTCCGTCTTTTTCAGCCCCGTCGTCTCTCTCCTTCTCTCCACCCCCACGCTGCTGAACCTTTTCATTTCAATCACAGAGGAAAATAAAGTGGGGGTGGCGGGAAATACCTAGGAGTCTATTATCACATACCTATTAATATGTTAATACTTTCTTTCTTAAAAAAAAAAACAAACCCTCGATATTATTTTGCAGACTACGCTTTATAGTACCTGTGTGACGGGACCGAGAACACTGGATACAGATAGAGCTATGTTGGTTTATCATAATATGTACGCGGAGACTTTCCTTTTGTCATATTATCCTCGTAATGTAAGAAGATTGTTAATAAAAGCATTTAAATTTACTCACTGAGGTCGGATCTCTGCCTTCTTCTCTTCCTCTCAAGTCATGCCCGGGGTGATTCAGAATGAGTCCCACGCATGGGTGTCAGGGGAGGTTGCCTGCCTGCTTCCTGGTCAGAAGTGACTGGAAGAGCCCTTCCAAGTCCCCTTCCAGCTGTCCTTACTTTTCCGCTATTCGAGGCCACTTCCAGCTGGTAACCTACACACCTTACCCGCCCATCTGGCCAAAGAGAGCTTTCACCAAAATCGTTTAAAATAAATCTCTGGCCCCCACACACATTTACCCCACAAAATTCTCAGAGCTATTTCAAGTGAGGCGGGCAAGCAAAGTCGCTTCAGTAGTGTCCGACTGTGTGACCCTATGGACCACAGCCCACCAAGCTCCTCTGTCCATGGGATTCTCCAGGCAAGAATACTGGAGTGGGTTGCCGTGCCCTCCTGCAGGGGACCTTGGATGAACAGTGTTCTAATTCTCCATCCAACTGCCTGCATGATTCTCCACTGGCAGACTCCGTCCCCAGGGAGGGTCCTTCCCAACAGTTTGCTAATGGCACTGGTATGGGGGTGGGTGATAAGTGATGTTTTGCTCAAATTCTCTTAGAAAGAAGATGGGGATACATTGGAGAAAAACGTACAAAAGTGGTTGTAGTGTTTCCTCCCAGGTGCTGAGCCCTCCTCTCAGCTCCTGCGCGCCCCAGCCCAGCTTCCGGTCACGGGCCGTCCGTCTCCTCTTTCTGAACCTCTGCCTGCTCAGTGCCTGCCATCTTCCCCCCAGCCTGTCTCCCTCCCAGCCCCAGTCACTCAGAGATTCCTGTAGTGAAGGCCATTCCACAGTCTCCGCGGAATGTTCGGTTCTCTCCTTTTCCCAGGGCAGAGGGCGGAGGGCAGAAAGAGCAAAGGGGTACAGCTGTCCACATCTAATTAGCCCAGGTGAACTGGGGTCGGCCCCGCCCCACTGCTGGCCATTGGATCTGACCTACATTTGCAGCTGGGAGGCAAGGGAAAGATAAATCTTCCATTGGCCATGAGCTGGGTCTCCCCAAAGCAAGGCTTGGAGGATGTGGCAAGGGGGGAGATCCAGTCCACTTCCTCTCCTCCCTCTCCGCAGCTGCCCCCAGCTTCCCTCTCCAAGGTTCAAAAGACAAGTTGAGTTCACCCCACAGAGCAGACTTAGGGGACTGGCCTGGAGACCCATTGCTCTGTGACAATTCCTACAGTGACCTTTTGAAAGCACACATCCAGTTGTGGTGTCTTCCCGGTTTAGGACTCTCTAAAGGTTTCCCATGACTCCCATCCCAAAGTCCTGATCACAACCCATCAGTCTGCGTGGTCCAGCCCCTGCCAACCTCCCAGCCTCCTGGTTCCTTCTCTGCCCATGCTCCCTGGCCTCCTCTCTGTTGCCCCAAGCTCACGGGGCTCCCTCCCATTGCAGGACCGCCCAGCTCACGGTGCCCTCTGCCTGAGATGGTTTTTTTCCCCAGGACAGTTGCCTGGCTGAGCTCTTTCCATCTTCTAGTGTCGGCTAAAATGTCTCCTTTTCAGGGATCTTTCCTGACCACGTCCTCTAAATAGCTACCCTTGAGGCATTATTCATCTTTCCTCCTGATATTTTCATTCACAACCCTTATCTCCAGTTAGCGACTATGTAACTGATGTGTGTGTGTGTGCATGTGTGTGTATTCTATGTCTTGTCTTCCTCCTTTAGACTGTGAAGTCCACAATACAAAAGCAGAGACTTTTTAATACCACTGTGTGCAGTTGCTATCACATCCTCACATAATAGGCACCTAATCAGTGTTCAGAAGCTCCAATATTTTGGCCACCTGATGCAAAGAACTGACTCATCGGGAAAGCCCCTGATGCTGGGAAGGATTGAAGGCAGGAGGAGAAGGGGACGACAGAGGATGAGATGGTTGGATGGCATCACCGACTCAATGGACATGAGTTTGAGCAAGCTCCGGGAGTTGGTGATGGACAGGGAAGCCTGGCGTGTTGCAGTCCACGGGATCGCAAAGAGCTGGACACGACTGAGCTACTGAACTGAATTGAATCTGTGTTTACTGAAGGGATGAATGAATGAGTGTAAATTTCACTCGCCTGATGAAAGTGCAGTCCCAGCAATGCTGTGTTGGTCCCAGTAGAGACCTCAGATGCTTCCACTTTGCCTGTCTCTGTCTCAGTTTCCTCAGTTAATGAGGGGACCCCTGCACCTGACCCCTGGCAACATCTGGCCCCGACCCAGCCCTTTCTCTACAAAGCTGAGGTGGCACCTGAGGCGCTTACTTGAGTTCTCTGCCACTCCAACTTGCACTTGTCCTTTGGATAATGTCCCACCCACCTCAGGCAGGTGCTCCCAGGTTCTCTTAGGGAAGAGAATCTTTCCAGTTCCTTCCAGCATGGCAACTGTCTGAGTTCGTGGTTTCAGATAACATTTTTAAACGACCACCTGTGCATGTGTTACCTTTCTAATAAAGACTCTGGTCACTGGCTCTAAACCACAGCCTGGACTTTAGGGTTAGAGCAGTGTTGTTGTTTTTCAGCTGCTAAGTCATGTCTGATTCTTTGTGACCCCTTGGACTGCAGCACGCCAGGCTTCCCTGTCCTTTGCAATCTCCCAGAGTTTGTTCAAATTCATGTCCATGAGTCGGTGATGCTACCCAACAATCTTATCCTCTGTCGCCCCCTACTCTTCTTGCCCTCAATCTTTCCCAGGGTCAAGGTCTTTTCCAATGAGCTGGCTCTTGGCATCAGATGGCCAAAATATTGGAGCTTCAACTTCAGCATCAGTCCTTCCAATGAATATTCAGGGTTGATTTCCTTTAAGACTGACTAGTTTGATCTCCTTGCAGTCCAAGGGACTCTCAAGAGTCATAAACACCATAATTCAAAAGCTTCAGTTCTTTAGCCCTCAGCCTTCGTTATGGTCCAATTGTCACATCCATACCTGACTACTGAAAAAACTATAGCTTTGACTATATGGAACTTTGTCAGCAAAGTGATGTCTCTGCTTTTTAATATGCTGTCTAGGATTGTCATAGTTTTGAGCAGTACCAGCTTCAAACTTCCCCCTCTGCCTCTTACAAGCTGCGAGACCTTGGACAAGTCACTTATCTGAGTCTGTATCTTTAGGGCTCAGCACAGGGCAGAGACTTGCAACATGATGACCAGGGTCATTACCATCATTACTGTTACCTCTCACATCAGGATGAAGTAGATGTTAGGAAGCCTAGGTTTCCCTTCTTTCACCCAGAATTCCAGGGCCTGGGTGAGGGATTGCCTGTTATGTTTTAATACAGAGCCACCAATACCTATCTCACAACTGGAGTGGCAACCTCTGCCTCAACCCTCTTTTCCTTCTCAGCCTGGAGAGGGAACTTCAGGGTACCCTCTTCTGGTCGACAACTCAATTTACCTGACCCTTGAGGGCAAAGAGACCGCAAAGAAGGTTGGTTTGGTTTTGGTAGGAAAACCAGGTTTCTTTTGGCTTGTTCCTGGTTTGAATCCCTGAGTTTCTAAAACAGGATTTCTGCCATCATCCACTTGTCCTGAGACACCAAGAAAGAACGTTGGGAAACTGGGATGGGAAACCAGTCTCCGGCCTAGTCTGCCTTGAGAAGAGACTTCACCCGGTTGAAGACGAGCCACTACTAGACTGCTTTCTTTGGCAACGTCTAACTTCCAGTCCTAAGTCTGGCTTCTTCCCACCTCCGCCCAGGTAGGCACCTGCCTCCATCTCTGACTTCAGGATGATGCTGAGGGCCCTGCCAGGGACTACCTGTGCTGGCTCCTCTGTAGGAGACAAGGGATGGGTGCAGGGGGCAGTTCTCCAAGGCTGGTACCAAGAAAAGCCCCACCCCCTACATCCATCCACAGCCACGTACTATGGCTCTGTTCTTGCCAGGCATCTGCCCAGGTTTGGAGAAAGAACAGATGCTAGGGTTCTGAGCTCTTGAAATGGTGTTGCTTCCAGTTGACTCTAAAAAATAGATACACTTGGGTGGAAAAATCACCACTGGCTCCATTAGCAATTAAGCACATGAGAAGAGTATGACTCAGAGCCTCAGGTAATGTCACATACTGTCTGGACGAGCAAGCCACTGTCAGGAAACCTGGCCCAGGGCAGGGAAGGCAGGTACCCATGCACATGGGTTTAGTTCATTTTACGCATGAGATTGGAGGCCAAGGATACACGTGAGAAGTCTCAATTACCAAATCACAAAACATTAAATCTTGAAGAGTGATCATTTTGTCCAAATTTATTTTATAGATGTGGGCATAAGCCCAGAGGCAAGTGATTTACCCAGAGCCATGAAGGTGGCAGTGACAGAGACCAGCTAGGTTGCCCAGCTCCTAAATGCATTGCTCTAGACTTCAGTTATTTCATAGGCTGGAGCAGAGTTTGTTATTTAAGGTAGTTCAGTGGAAAGCCCAGTATAAAATCATTCCTAAACTCTTCTTGCCTCTTCCATTTTTATTTTTAGTAAATCTAGATTCTCAAATCTTAGTTTTGGGCTTCAGAAGACATTTGGTTTCAATCCCTGAGTTGGGAAGATTCCCTGAAGAAAGAAATGGCAACCCATTCCAGTATTCTTGCCTGGAAAATTCCATGGACAGAGGAGACTGGGGGGCTACAATCCATGGAGTTGCAAAGAGTCAGACAGGACTGAGCGACTGAGCACATTAGGGACCATATTCATAGTTACCTGTGAAACACAGTCTGCACAATATTTGGCTACATGAGGTAAGAGCCACTTTTCCTATTTTAATATGGAAATTAAAATCCTCGCTATCATTAAAATATAACAAATATATATAATATAAAATAAGGAATTACATGTACAGACTTGGAAAGTGAAGCCTTTCTTTATGACTCATTTATCCTTTATAAGAGGGCTTCCCAGGAGGCGCTAGTGGTAAAGAACATGCCTGCCAATGCCGGAGATGCAAGAGACGTGGATTCGATCCCTGGGCCAGGAAGATCCCCTGGAGTAGAAAGTGGCAATCTGCTTTAGTATTCTTGCCTGGAAAATTCCGTGGTCAAAGGAGCCTGGCAGGCTACAGTCTATGGGGCCACAAGAGTCGGACACAACAGAATGATTAAGGAGCAGCATCCTTTTTCAGAGTCTTTGGTTTTAATTCCACATAACCTGCCTGATTTCCTACTGACCTGAAAATTCAGGCCCTTCCCCTGGCTTAATGCCTGAGCCTCTTTCTCCTGAAGGCAGAGTTGCAGCAGCCAGAAGGAGGCCCTAAGATGACAGGACTCTGGAAGTTCCCTTGACCCTGCCCACCACCTGGAGCACAGGTGAACGCTCAGCCACTGCCCTGACTCTTCCAGTGATGGGGGTATTTCTTTGGGGTATGTTAGAGAAACAGTTTCCACCTTTCCTTCCCAAGAATAAAGTTAAAGCCCCAAGAGGACTTGCCTGAGAACGTTCACAGCAACAGTTCCTCCAACACACAAAAAAGAGAGAAATATCTAAACATACGTTAATAGGGAAATGGGGTTGTGGCATATTCATGCAACGGAAAACGACACAGCCGCAAAAAGTAAAGGAGCTAGAGCTACATAAATCTGCATGGATGAAGCTCAGAATTTTAACGTGGAGCAAAAATAATGTGATACAATTTAAATTAAAAACACAAACTACTCTATGAGGTTTACACATACATTTAGTAAAAAGAGAAAGAAAGGTTTTGGGTGAGAAACCCCAGATTCAGGATGGTGGTGTCCTGAGTGAGAGGCTAAGGGAATTTCAACTATATTTGTCAAGTTTTATAAAACTTGGCAGGAGTTCACGTGTGTTTATCGGATTATTTTTCTGCATTGCCTATGTCTAAAGTTTTTTTTTATTTTGTTTTTTATGCTTCATCTTTTAAAAAATATTTATTTGTTTGTTCACTTACGGCTGCACTGGGTCTTCATTGCTGTGCACAGGCTTTCTCTAGTTGCGTGGATTCTCACTGCTGTGCATGGGCTTCTCACTGTGGTGACTTCTCGTGGAGCACAGGTTCTAGGTGTGTGGGCTTCAGTAGTTGTGGTGCATGGGCTCATTAGGAAGTAGATTCGTAACCACTGGACTACCAGGGAAATCCATGTTCCAAGTATTAAGAAACAGGAACTTAAACACACACACACACACACACACTAGGCAGCTGACCCTGTTAAAAGTTATTTATTTACCACTGCAAGGTTTTTGCTCCAAAGTATGACACCAGACATATGAGTACAATATCTCATGCGTCTTTTTGTGCTTCGGTTCATGATTGCAAAATAGACACAGCATTGACAACAGGAAACACAGGCAGCAAAAACAAATCACAAGGACTAGGTCTTTTTTGGTGGTCCTCACCTCCGTTTGGCATAGGCTGCAGTCTCCTGCTGCCTAGGACTCCTTTATATCCCCAAGGAGCTGCCCCAAAGGACTGCTCCCCCATCTAGCTCTCTGCACATAGCATCGACTGGAGGAGATTCTTCACTCAATCTACACCAAGAGTCACATCTCAAATTGAAATGCCAGACGCGTGCAAGGTCTTGATCAATAGGCACTCAACAAATATAGACGGACTTGATGTAAGAAGTGAGTCGCAAGATGAATGAGATTAGACTCTCAGTTTTCTATCCCCATCACCGTATCTGTGACAAAGCCAGATCACCTCGTGGGCAACATCCCAGTTTTTGGTTGTTTCTCACTTTATTTTCACCTCTGCCTCATGCACTTAGAAAATGCTCCCTGGCAAAGGACCAAGTGTTTCTATTAAAGAGAAGATCGGATGTATTTGCACAGATCCAATTACTCTAATCTGGTAGTCAATTGCAAAAGTATCCGGTACAAGGTAAGCGGATGCAAAGATTACTGAAGTTTTTTCATCTGCCAGTCTGATATCTCTGAGTAATTTAAAATTCGCTGAGATGGAGTTTTGGTGGGAAACACAGCTTTTATAGTCTCATCTATATATCCTCATCCTTATAGCCCACTATATTAATTATCTACATAAAGTAAAAGTAAAGGGAAAGTCACTCAGTCGTGTCTGACTCTTTGCAACCCCATGGACTGCAGCCCACCAGGTTCCTCTGTCCATGGGATTCTCCAGTCAAGAATACTGGAGTGGGTTGCCATTCCTTCTCCAGGGGATCTTCCCGACCCAGGGATTGAACCTGGTCTCCGTCACTGCGGGCAGATTCTTTACCATCTGAGCCACCAGGGAAGCCCAATTATTTACATAGTGAGCTATAAATTGTTATTAGGTGAATGGTAATACTCAACATTATGAATTTCTAGGCCAGCTGCTGAGGTTTCTGATGACCTTACCATTGAGAACTCAACTAGGACTCTGATTTGCATTCAAGTTAGATAAAAATGTATGTTTTTCTTTCTACTCCCCTACCCATCCTTCATTCACTATTCATTCAATAAATTTGTGTTAAGGGTCAATGAGTCAACTCGATTCTAGGTGCTTGGAATGCACCAGTGCACACAACAGGCAAAACCACCTGCAAAACCTGTCTTCTTTCTGTTTAGAGAGATGAAGGCTGACACCCAAGGTGTCAAGCAGAGACATTTGACTCCTTTCAAGGACACCCTTTTAGTCTGGATTCTGGAAAACGAAACCTTTGACACCAAAGAAATGAATGCCTCATGATTGATGACTGTGGGTGGAGCTGATATTCAGGGACCCTGTGAGCTCACTGCAAACATCCTTTGGTGTGACTGTAAGGCAGGCGCATGGCCTTATAAGGAAGTAGAACCCACCTTTCCTGATTGGAAGTCTAGGATCCAGACTATTCTGGATTAGAGTAGCAGTTGTCACTGAGGACTGAGTACTGGTCAGCTTACACAGGGGATGCTTTGCTCTGTGTCAGCGTGCCAACCAAAAACGGGAGACCGGGGCAGCGAGAGGGCTCTCAAAGATGTGTTGGGGGAAGTCAGTGACACACGCCTTGCCTGAGAAAACTTGGCAGGAGGTAGCCAGACTTAATGGGAGAAATGTCCAATTATCTGAGAGATCTTCTCATTTATGAGGGATGAGATATTGTTTCTGTTTTTTCAGGGGATCGGCAGAAGTTATCTCTAAATGCTTTCCTACTGCTGTCCAGAAAGGAAAAGTGATGACAAAAGATGACATGTCTCTGCTCAAATTCTCAGGCAGAGACCAAGAATGACTTGACTTGTTACAGGACTGAAGGAAAGGAATTCTTTTCCTTTGAAAGGACCTCTGAAGGCCCAGAGTATTAAAAAGTACAGATGCGGAGTCCGTGGTTCTAGAAATGTATGGCACTTGCCGGGGATGGTCAGCTGCCAACATAAAGCTTAAAAATGATCTGCTGGTGGCCTCAGAGTTTGTTACTAGCAAGGGGTGCCTATGGCATGGGAGCACAATTTCATCTATTGCATCATTCACAGAGACCAAGCTGCCACATCATTAGGCTGCTTTTGCAGATGGTCAGCAACAGGACCCAGAAATACTGGTACCCAGGCAAATATTACATCCATTCGAGCAAGGCTGATAATATTATAATTAATGATGTGGACAGCTATTTGGAATAATCAGGTAGTGATGTGAAACCTAGCTGCTGATTATTTACTAATTAAAGGACAGATCCTAAACACAGAGCAACAGAGACACACTTGAAAAGACCTCACACCCTCCTCCCCTTCCACGGACCTGGACTAAATCAATGTGTACCCCAAATGGAATTCCTCCTCCCGTGGCCGGTAGGCTGAGAAGGAGGGAGTCTGACTCAGAGGGTCACTTTGGTGATGCTGGTGGACATGACAACTGGTGCCCAATAACTAATGGGGGAATCGCACCTACTCCTGGTCAGGGAAGGTCTCCCCAAGTATAATATAAACTGATTTCGAGATGAAACAATACAGTTACTCAATAGAAAGCACAAAATTCAGTCCAAGAGCAGGATCCAAAAAAGCACAAGTGAGAACATTAAGAATTCAAATGATTAAAATTAAAAGCGGAGGCTCCTAAATTTCACACCGCGGTTGAAATGTCCAGCAATGGCACTGGCTGCCCCAGGGTGTTGGGGGCCCGACGAGGACTGTGAAACCAAGTTGGGGATTTTGTGAAAGGGATCTCTCCAAGTGCGGTGCTCCAACCTCTTCATCCAAATCACTCTGTGCTTATTAAAAACGCAGGCTCCTGGGGTCCAGCCAGGATGATGGATTTGGAACGTCTAAAGCAGGGTCCGGGAATCTGCTGGTGATTCTTCACACACTGTTTGAGAACTGCTGGGTTAGTGCCTTGGGTCAGTAGCACGATTTCCTGCTGGCTGATTTTCCATCCCGCCCTGACCATCTCTAATTCTTTTGAGATGATCCAGAATACAGCATCTCCGTCATCCTTTTTGACACGCTTATTTTTAAAAAGCCACATTCTTTGCATCCATGATTTCCCCAATTCAGCTTTCTCTGCATCTGGCCTGACACCCACTGCAAAATCTGCACACGGACCGTATTTGATAAGTGTCTCTTTCAATAACACAGATCAGCAAAACACGTTCCTCCTGACCCACATGTCCTGTCTCTGTCCTTGTTCGTTCTTAAGAAACAGGAGTGTGATGGGAGATGGGAGAGGACGAGGGTCCTGGTCTCTGCATCTCTGCACACAAGTCTGTCTTCTGGCATCAGAATGTGGATGGGGCACAAGGGGAGGGGGCAGAGGGCAGTGGGGTGGGGGGAGGCAGACTGTGCCCCAGGAGGGCGGCGGCTCGGGTGGCTGCCTAGAGGTGCAGCTGATGCCACATGGCGATCTGCCGCCGCGGATTCTTCAGCATCTCCTCCCAGTGGCTGCGCTCGGAGCCTGAAGCGTGCAGGCCCAGGCTGCAGTGGCCGAGTGTGCAGCTCTGCCCCTCGGCACCCAGGCCCAGCACGTCCAGCTCCACGCTGGAGGCTCGCAGCAGGTCATCTGGCAGCTCAAACATGATCATCTCGTTCCACACGGGGTTGATCTTGTGCTTGGCTCGTTTCGTCTGCTTCTTCTTCAGCTTCCGAGCCTGGTGCTTTAAGGTCACCTTGACAGAGACATCTGGGGAGGGACAGGGGAAAGAGACAGAGAGAGGGGCCAGGAGTGAGCTTCTGGGGTCTGGGGCGAGGGGAGCTGGGGTGATGCTGCCTCTTGGGGATGGAGAGACAGGGTCTCTGGCTCTGGATCCTCACTGAGACTTCTGCTCCACCATCCCTTTCCCCCCACCTCACGGGCCATGTATTTATTCCACAGTGATTCAATGCCCACCTATGGCAGGCGTCGGTCTGAACATGGGGATACAGCAAAAGCTCCTGCCTGGAGTATGGAGAACAGATCAGAGCACAGTACATATGGCTGGTCACTGGGTGGCCCATGACAGAGTCACACTGAAGCACCGCTAGGAAACCTTTCTCAAGAGCCCCTCTGAATGCCTTCATGTTCCATATCAAACCAGGCCCAGGATGACGGTTCACGTTCTGCAGCTTCATTTTAAACTCAGACCAGGAATACTAAGCCATCCCTATGTCTTCATCCCCTCAAGTTCTCCATCCAAGCATTTTCGTCTCTTCCTAAGATAGTCGGTCTCCTGCTGGTTGACTGAGTTTTTCTCATCTGTTCTTTTGCAAGTTTTACTGGAGGATCCCACCCTACTTGGAGGGTGAGGGCAGCCTGCCTTGATCCCAGTAGAGCTGCCTGGCTCCCAAACCCCCACCCCGGAAATCAGGCAGCAGGTTACTAGACAAGCTTTCACATAGCATCTCGAGGCTCTGGACTGAGACTGTGTTTTCATCAGTCAAGATTTCCAAAGCTAATGTGAGAGTAATTGTTACTCTGTATTTATTGCTATAATTATCACCCCCAGGTGGTTAGTTTGTTATTTCAACAGAGATATTTGAGAGATAAAGTGTTGAGCTGTAATTGTCCTGACAGGAGCTATAAAAATTAAAAAAAAATAAAAAGAGCAGGAGGCAAAGAATTGTCAGAGGAGATGAGGCAAAGGCAATGAGTTCTGACCTTTGGCTCAGGGATCTGTCAGGCAGACCAACTCGGGTGATTTTTCATTCGTCAAAAACCTCTTGCCCAAAGGTCCTGACTGCAGAGGCAATTCTTTATTTGTTTCCTGCTATAAATATTGATGTATTTATATCCTGCTCTGAGCACTTGGCTCCCGGTCCAGGTGTCATACGGCTGACCAATGCTGTTTTCTTTCCTGCTCTGACTAGAGAGGCTGACCAGAGGTCCTGAAGCCTTGGGGCCTGTGCCGGGGTATCCAGAGGGAAAAGCCAAGGCTTCCGGGGCATTGAAGAGATGTTTATTTGGGTATATGGGGCAGAGACGCCTCCTCAGCCCGAGTGCCCACATGCCTTCTGCCGTCACCCACACCCAGCTGGTGTGGGGATGGCAGGTCGACAAAGGCTGGGAAGAGAGAGGAGTCTAGGGTGGGTGTGGGGAGCAGACTGGTGGCTAGCCGAGACTGGAGAAGGGAAATCCCACCACCTGCCTAGCAGATGCATCCAGCCAGGTCTGGGTGACAAAACGGGGCCAAGCTTCCCCTACAGCCCAGGTTTTCCGCTCCCTGGCCATAGTCTGATCCTTGGCTTCCTGTGACCCACGGATCAGGCTGTTCTTCTCACGATAGATCTGCAAGGTGGGAGCCCTAGGAAGCTGACACCTGGGCCCTAACAGGTAGGACCGGCCCAGGAGTTAATGGACAGGACTTTAGGGAAGTGAGTATGTCCTTCAGAACTGGTTTGTGAGCCTGGGGTGGAGGACACAGCTGAGGCTGACTCTACAAATGCATTCACGTTCCAGGTCCCTGCTCACCCATCCCCACTGCCTCCCAGGTGCCACCTCTGTCTGTGCACACACCTAGAGGGGCCCTGGCTCCCCTCTCACACCTCACTCACCCTTCCCCAGGAGCTCCTTGGACTGGTTAGAGTGGAGGTTCTTGGCCTTAATCAGCACGACGAGGAGGCGGTTGGCAGCCGGGAGGTAGCTGATGGAGAGAAGGACCTCTCCTGTCCCCGCAGACAGCTCCTGAAACAGAAGAAGGAATGCAGAAAGGGCGTCTCATTTATGGATGCCCTCTGGCCTTGTCACCATTGCTGAGGCTGGGCTCACCCTGGAGGTGTATCCAGGGGGCATCCTAGAAATCACTTACCTATCAGGGCTGCTTTCTCCAGGCTTGCAAAAGGGAGGAGGGCACAGAGGGATTCTATACCAGCGTGTGTTTCAATATGAGTTTGCTTCATTCTCCACAAACGTGATTGTCCAAATAGCTCATATTCAAATTCCACATACCAAACAGATCAAAGAGATGCCATTCAGGATGTGGCCGGGATACAGGGCCAGGACTTCCTCTCACCTCATCACCTGTGCCCCCTCAGGCATCTTTGCCCAGAACCCTAGGCTCTAGTTTAAAAACCATTGCATTGACTGATCAGGTTCCTGGAGCAGCAGGATGTCGCAAGGTTATTACTCTGTTTGGAAAAAGAATCCCTTCCAGCCCCTGCAGGGCTGAGAGAGTCAATAATGTGATGCACTAATGCTGAGCAGGGCTTGGCTTGGTCTACAGAACGACCAACCATGTCAACAAAGGCCAGGCATACAATGGGAGCTAACACATCACAGACACTCACAGGAACTGTGCTTTGCTGATGCTTCCAGGAAGCATCCAGCATGTCTATACCCCTGTCTGTAGCTTTACAGAGTCTCTCCACTGAGATTCCTATAAGAGTTTGTTTGGAATTTCAAGAAATCCACTGAAGGACAAAAATGAGTGAAAGTCCCCACAGGCAGCAGGTCACAGTCCAAGGGTAGAGAGAAGTGTACGGACTCTAGACCATCTGGGTCTCAATTCCAATCTCACCATTTACCAGCCGCGTGACCTTGGGCAAGTTATTTCACTCTCCCAAACCTTCATTTCCTCATCTATAAAATGGGAACCATAATACCTCCACTCAATAGAGTGGTAAAAATTAAATGAGGAATTATTTAATGGCTTCGAACAGTGCCTGGTGCACAGGACAGCATCTTTACCCTTGCTTTGATGATTATCATTAGTTGTCAAGAAAAGATAATCACTACTTCTTGAGAATATTAATTGGGAACATTGTTTCTGGGTGAAGGGGAGACAGAGTGTGGGGAGTAAAGCTGGATGGAAGAGCTGGCCAGCCCTCTGCTTGGGTCACACCTTTCATTCAGGAAACATGTTTTCAATACAACCGCAGCAGTTCAACTAGCCCTAAGTGGCTAGTCGTGTGACGGAATGTTTCTGGGAGTTGCCAGGAACTTTGGTAATGGCATTAAGGGTAGCAGCTAACATGACACCCTCTGTGCTAGGTGCAGTTACAATATCTATCCATCGAGGCTGTCAGCCTCACAAAGCTATTTCCAGTACCTAGTATACAGCTGACACATAATACATATTGTGAAAAGGAAGGGTGAGACATCCTGTTTAATCTTGACGACAAGAGTAAGAGGGATACTGACCTGGTTCCCATTTTAAGCCTGAGTCCCTGATGCTCAGAGAGTGCACTTCACTGCCTAAGGTCATGTAACCAATGTGTGTGTGTGTGTGTGTTAGTCACTCAGTCGTGTCCTACTCTTTGAGACCCCATGGACTGTGGCCCACCAGGCTCCTCTGTCCATGGAATTTTCCAGGCAAGAATACTAGAGTGGGTAGCCATAGCCTTCTCCAGGGGATCTTCCCGACCCGCGGAATGAACCCACATCTCCTGCACTGCAGGCAGATTCTTAATGGTCTAAGCTACCAGGGAAGCCCCATGTAGCCAGTTCAGTAGTGAAACTGTGCCTCGAATGGGGAGTCTGGTCTGATAGCAAAGCCCAAGTCCTAAACCCGTGGTCCTCCAGCATCCTCGATGGACAGACCTCTCCTTTCACAGTGAAGGAACTGAGCTCAGGCCCCTGTCCAGGTGCCCAGCAGGGTGCTGGCTGAGCTGGGATGGGCACCAGTCTTCTGCTTCAACGGCACTTCTTGGAGGCCCACAGGTGTTGGCCGGGGCTTTGGCCACATGGTGCCCACGTGAGAGGAGCCTGGACCCAGCAGCCCGTGAAGGGCTCCGCAGCTCTGTGTAGGGTGCCCAAAGCCCCAGACGAGCCCAGTTGGCAACACCACAGCCATCCGCTCCCTCGGCTCTGCTGTTGAAAGTACCTGCTGACAAAAATAACCCTCTTTCTTTTGCCATCCTCTCCCTGTCTTTCCCTGCTCCCCATCTTTCTCTTGGGCTCTCAGGGAATCACTCCAGCCGTCCCGGGAGTGGGTCACTCTGTGGTCCCCGGTGATGCACATGCCGCTTTGGCTGACCATCTTCCAGTGAGAACTGGGGCACGGCCGGCACTTCCTTTAACCCATTCTGACCAAGAGAAGGAAAACATGTGGGCTAAAGCAGCCGATGGCTCCACCTACTCTGTTCAAATCAGCCCACAGGATCCACTCTGGATGGTCAGGCAGAGGGGCTCCCTAGCCCGGCCTTGGGGCTCTCCCTTACCCCTTACACCGAGAGCACCGCCTCTGACTTCTGAGTCCACGCTACCCTCTGACATTGTTCTTATCCGTGGCAAACAGGCCAGTGGTCCAAGTGGATGCGAGAGTGTATTTGTGGGACAGTGATGGCTACAGTGAGTGCGATGATTAGGATGAGTGAGTCATGAGGGCAGGACTTTGTCTCATTTCCTGGGCTCTCAATTGTGGGCACACTACCTGGCACGTGGTGGAAACCGGACAAGGCCTTTGTGGAATGAGTAAGTTTTCTTCTAGGGAAAAGGGTAGAAGCAGGTTAGGTGCCTGAGATTTCCACCTGTTGGACTGCCACCCTTTGTAGGCAGCACCAAACACTCCAAAGGCCTGGAGGGGGAGGCCCTCCATCTCCCGAGGAAGCTGGATTACCAGCTCAATAAACCCACATGTTGGGCGCCTCTCCCCAGGGGCCCCGGCTGTGATTCCACACAAGTCCCAAGTTGCACACCAATTAGAGAGTGTGCTGCAGAACAGCCTGGTTCCAGCTGACAGTGGCTGTCAATGTCTATCAATTTTCTGAGCCTGGGAAAGAGAGGAAAATAAGGCAAAGAAGAGATCATAGCAGGTAGGGAGTGAAAGCATGCTCTCTCCTCCCACAGTGTCCATCAGGAAAGGCGCCTGCTGACCATGGCTCCTGGGCTACCGGGCACTTGTGTCCCACAGCGGCGGCAGGACAACTTGGGCTTTACAAGCAGACTGACCTGGCCTCAACACCGAGTGTGTGAGGTCCCAGCTGGGCAACCTCACACTGGTTACTGAGCTTCTCTAAGTCACACTGCTCTTGCCTATCAATTAATACCCCTGTCATCAGTCCTGCTTTGTTCATTAGAGGCAGAACTTAGGTACAGTTCAAAGCATAGCAGCTGATAGATGGTAAGTGTTCAAAATTTACTACTGTTCCTCCTATTTTTATTACTCATGGGAGTCAGCAAACTTTTTCTATAAAGGGTCAGATAGTAACTATTTTAGGCTTTGCAGGCTATATAGACTCCAGAGAAGGCACTGACCAGCTGGTTGAGAGACTGGCCATCCAGAAGGGTCCCTCTAGGCACCATCATGGCAGGTCCTGGGTTGAGGGCCTGAATAACCACACACTGTCCCACAGCCCTGACCCTCCTTGACCCGCTCGCTGCCCTGGCCTGTGGGGATTGGTGGCTGGCTCTCCAAAGAGCCTCTCTGAACAGCAGGACAGCTCAGCAGACTCTTGTTTTCCACTCACGGCTTGGGCAGCTGGGGAGGGGTGGGGAGACCCAACCTGGGCCCGCAGCCTTGGTCACTCCTTTAAAGTCCAGCACAAACGCCGCTGCACACCAGGGCTGCTGGAACTCTCTGTCCCAGAGCACTTCAGTTAGGCCCCTCTTAGATGTCTTACGTCATCCGCATCAGCATCACAGCCACCATCACCACCATCATCGTCGTCATTTGTTCCAGCCTCTCCCTCTGGCTTGTACCCTCTACGAAGAGAGGTGCTCCTCTGCCCTGCGGTGCCTGGCACACAGCGGATGCAACAGGGAGTAAGAGTGGTTCTAGATGGGGATAAACATCGTCAGCACCAGAGTCAGGGCGCTCACAGTACGATGTTTTCCATGATGGTGAGGCCAGGGGTAGGGGTGTCTGTGCCTGGCGGGCTAGAAGCAAGACTAGACCCCAGGAATCCCCAAATCCTGGGCTATCAGTCTCCTCTAACCTCCCCCCCAACCCTAGTCAAGACTCCACCTTACTTTTACACCCCGCCTCCCTCCCCAGACTCCCATCCCCAGGCTAGGAAGGTCTCCCCAGTTCTGCCCTGCCACCCCAGGGAGAGGCGACCTTACCTTCACGGAAGTCTTCAGCTCGCCCCACTGGGCGGCCCCCAGGGGCACGGACACCCCATCGAGGCTGAGGCGCAGCTCCCCGACCACGCTGTGGCGGGAGAAGCGGTCGCAGGTCCTCAGGGTCAGCCTCAGGGTTGCTGTGGGGAGCTCCTCCTCGGCCAGGGGGAGCACCAGGCCTTCCTCCCACGTGGTACGCAGCTCCCGCTTCTTGAGGGCCGTCTGGGCCTCCACGGAGCCCATGCTGTTGGCCACGCTGCCCTGGACGTAGCAGTCACAGCCTCCATCGTGGTCGCTGGTCACAGCTGCAGCCAGGGAGAAACCGGCGCAGACGCAGGGGGCTTGTCAGGGACAAGGGGAGGCAAGAAGCGTGGCCCTGCTGTGAGCGCAGGATCTGCCTTAGTGGCCATGACCTTGGGGGTCTGAAAGAGACCCCACAGGGCTGGCTGACCACGCTGGCTTTGTGAGATTGCCTTTCGGGAAGCCGTTTGGAAATAGGAGATCCTTCTCATTATTCTGAGACTTCCCCAAGGTGCCTGGGCCCACAAACTGCTGATGATTTTTATTAGGGTTGCCGTTGATACCGTAATTCATTTGTTTTCTATTTTAAATATTTATAACATAACCACTTGTGATGTGAATCGCTGGGCTACAACCTCATGAGTGTTGTTTTACATTCTGAACCTCGGTGTTTTTAAAGCTTTCCCACTGGAGCTTTCCAGTTTGCACCTGGGGAGCTTTCATGACTGGTTCCTCAATGACAATGTGCGAAGTGGTATCTAGTGTCACCCAGAAGGAGAAGATAAAGAACAAAGGCCATGTGTCCTAACAGAAAGAAGCCTGAACTGAGCTTCAGGGGAACTGGCCTCATCCCGACTCTGGCACCAAGTAGCCAGAGTGATCTTAGACAAGTCACTTGATGTTGCTAGACTTTAGCTTTCAAACTGTAAAATGGGACTATTGTTAAGACCAAATGTAAGAAAGTCTATGAAACACTAAAAAAATAAAATCATAAAAGAAAGCTAAAAGGAAAAATACTCCCTTAAAAAAGCAAAATTAAATACAAAACTCCAGTTTTTCCTGTTCCCAGCTTCTAATTTCCAGGCATCACAGAGTAGCCCATTTTTAGCCCCACATCCTTTGCAAAGTCTTAGCTTTGTTTGCCGATGGTAAAATGAATTATCAGGGTAAGGAGACCAGGCACAATCTGATCCCATAGGAAAGACTGCTTGGTTCTAGGACTACAGAAGCTTTGCTGACCGTTCAGAACACCCTCTGTGTCCAGTACAAAGCCCTGTTCAATGTTAAAAACATCTGTAACAGAGATGACTACCGTTCACCAAAACAAACAAAAAAAACCCCATTCTTTTAACCAGGGACCTGGTAAGCCACATTTCCCAGCCTTCTTTACAGTCAGCGGTCCTGTGACTTAGTTTCAGCCAATGGGAAGTAAGCATATGTAGGTTATAGTTTCTAAGGAATGGTTGTGCCCTCTCCCTGTTCTCCCCATCTTTCCACCTGCTAGGCATAGGCCACAAGGAGGCCTCAGAGAGAAGGAGTCTGGTCCCTGAATCACTATTTGGAGGCAAAGATGGCCGCCAACCAGGAATCCCCAGTTTGGACTGGTATATGAGAGAGAGGAAAAACCCCTGTGTATCTGAGGATCACACGCCTTAGGGTCTTGTTTGTTGCAGAGTGCTCATCTAGCCCCAGTGCTCCCTCCAGCCACAGACGCTCAGGCAGACAGGCACACGGAAGGCTGTGCAAGTCGGCTAGGAGCATACCTTCCAGATGAGTCACAAAGAGTTCGGCTTTCTGCCTGTCATAGTCCAGGCAGTAGTGAAGTTTGGGAGCTTGGTTCCAACTGGCGGCCTTCTCTGGGTTCCAGGTCTCCATGACACAGACATCCTCCACCACACCTGTCAAGAAAGTAAAGTCATTACTGCTACCCACACTGGGATCCTGTTTTCCAGCCCATGACTTTTCCATCTCTGCGACTTAGGTCACGAACCCAAAACAAAATCTTCCTAACTGGGTGCAAAAGCATGGTGGCTGTACCAGGGCACCACCTGTGGTCCTGGGCATCACCTTTTCAGGGACCATCACAGCCCAGTGGGCAAGACCTAGGGTTTGGTGTCAGACATGAGCTGCTACGTAACAGTTATGTGATCCTGGACAAGTTACTTGACTTCTTTGAATCCCGGTTTTCTCATCTTTAGAATGGGAGTGACAGTGGTTCCTTCTTCCTGGAATTACTGTGAGCATTAAATGAAATAAAGTGAGAAGAGCACATAGCTCAGGGCCTGGCCCTGGTGAGTTTTCAGTAGGGAAACTGTCACAGCGTATGTGGCTGTAGCCATTCTCTGTCCGGCAAACCCTTCCCCAGCCCGTCTCAGCTCCACCTCTTTACAGAGTCCAATCCATGCTCCCCAGGAGTTCACGGCTGGAAATAAATGTCAAACAATGAGTCAGGGTAGATGCAAGGTTAGGGAGAGTAGAGCGGACTTTAGTGCATGTTCAGTGATTCCTCGCTGAATGAATGAATGACCTTATCTTTAATTCAGTTACTAAAACTACAGTTATCACTCACTCTTCCTCTCACTTGGACTGCAGCCAAACATCTGGAAGATTCTCATTAGTCAAGCATAATTCAAGAATAAAAGGATTCAGCAGCTGCAGCAGACTTCACTTGAAATAAATTGGAATTAATTTTTTTTTAATTTCAGAATTAATTTAAAGGGTAGAAAGATAGAGGAGTATTTAACTTCCAAAATGGCTCATTATCGGGTTCCTGCACATAGTCAAGAATCTCCCTGGTGTGTCTAAGCCAGGAGCGAATTGACCAGGATGTGAATGGCCAAGTGGAAAGCCAGACATACAAGCACTCAGGACCCAGGTGACTTGGACAACCACAGTGGGGTCAGTGCCAGATGGGGCTTGCCGGGCACCCAGAGCTCTCAGCTCTCAGACCACCTCAGCCTTCAAAATCCAAACCAAACCAAGACCAAACCAAAGCCAGAACCCTGGGGAATGCAGGATGCAGCTTCAAGAATCAGGACCCTGAGCAAAAGGGCCAATGAGGATCTTTGCTCGTGGGAGTGGACTGGATTTTGCACATCATCGGGACAGCGTCTGACCGATCCAGTGTTCTCGTCCCTTACAGCCCCTCGCTTCTGGTCGATACTTGCTGAGCCAATTGGCTCTTACTAGATTGCGGTGGGATCAGAACTTGGTTGTCGCCTTCTGCAGCGGGGAAAAGGAGTGAGGAACCGGAAAGGGAAGACAAGTGTGCTCTGAATCCTTCGATTTCAGACTCTGAAGCGCTCTGCTGCTGTCCTTGGTGGGCAGTGCCCACGCCTGGCTCCATCCCAGCTTTGAGAAATCTGGTGTGTGTGTGTTAGCCGCTCAGTCACATCCAACTCTTTGCGACCCCACGGACTGCAGCCCGCCAGGCTCCTCTGTCTGTGGGGCTCTCCTGGCAAAAATACTGAGGCTCCCAAGATAATGGAGCCCTCCTGTGATTCTGATTCTGATAACCACTCCCGAGGGTCCTCATGCAAATTGTTCCCCACCCACCTTGAGAGCTTAGCTTGGCTCTCAAATCCTCAATGGGTCTATTTTCATTTAAAATGTGGGCTGGCAAACCTGGAGGCTAAAAGCCAATCGGGATTCCTTCCCGCCTTAGGTTCTACCTGAATTTGTTCTTGAAGAAATGCCAGTGTAATCACTGTGGTCCTGGGCCGGGCTGGAGGAGGGGCCACCTGTTCACTGGCTGGCATGGGTGCTGGCCCCCCGACCAAGAAATGCCTTAGGAGTCGGTCAGTGTCAGAGCCGGTTATGCTGCTTCTGTTTCCACCATCTCCCTCTCTAACCACACAGAACAAACCCCAAACCACATAACAATCAATCCATTTGCTTGGCTCGATTTTTTTGGTCTCCTTATAAAAGTCTGTGTGCTCTGCTCCTCTGGGTTAGCAACTGTCTCTGTTTCCATACCTGCCCCAGGGCCCAGCAAAGTGCCTTACATGAGAAGGTGTTCCATTCTTGATGTTGATGTTGCTGAGAAGGAGCATAGAAATAACAATAATGATGATGCTTTGATTACATCCTTGTGCCAGGCTCTGATTTAAACCCTTTATATGCATTGTTATATTTATATTTTATGACAATCTTACTAGGCAGGTGATAGTGTCATCTTATTTTATACCCAGGGAAACTGAGGCCCAGAAAGATGATCGATAGGACCAGGGTCATGCAATGGATACATAAAAGGGGAGAGAATTAAACCCATGACTCTGAATGAAGCCCATAGTTTAACCACAACTCTCTATCCCCTCTCTATAGTTGTACACACAGCTTGGAAGGGACTCTCCATTTCCCAGTGGAAAGCTGGAGGCCTTGGGAAGACACAATGTGGGAACAGGCATGGAATAACGGAGTGTAATTCCAAAGCCTGGTGCCCTCTGCTTGCCCAGGGTCCAATGCCGCAGACATGGGCTGGCCACGCCCACCAGCTAGAGATGCTTTCAAACCCTGCTGGGTATTGTCCACAGAGTCCTACCATTCTGGGGAAGGACGAACAGCTCCTCCGTGACCTGCCTCTTGAGGCGGCTGTCATTCGGGGCCTGGGGGCTGGCCGGTGCAGTGGGCTCTGCCGTGGTCTTCAGCGTGTAGTCGGCATAGTTGATGACCTCTGGGGCTGTCACGGCTGGCCTGGGTCCATAGATGTCTGGGAGCTTCAGGAGGGTTCGGGGCTGGACGGGCTCTGTGGACTTTTTGACGTTAAACTGCAAACACAAATCACTCCAATTAGTCCACAAGAGGTCCTCCTGCCTGTTTCCACACACCGAAGGGAGAAGAGATGACCTGAGCTTTCAGGGGAGGCAGAGGAAGGGCTGGGGTTCCTTTCTGCTCCAAGGAGCAGGACCTGGGGAGGCAAAATATCATCACCAAGTGCAGCAGAGTCCCCGCCATCGTGAATCACGCCGGGGCCTGCCAAGATGTTGGCCCTGTCAGTCCATCCCCTGTGAATCCATGCCCCAGGCGCCCTGGGGCTGTGTCCACAGGAGTTTCCCAGGCCTGTCGTGGTTACTCCTCCTGCCACCGTGCTCATCTGTATACCTGCCTTTGTTTTCTCTTCTCCTTGTCTTCCTCTCTTATTCCTTCTCCCCCTCCCCTTCGCCACTCAGTGACTCAGAAACCACACTTAGAACCAAATCTAAACTCCTTGCAGTGACCCATAAGCGCTTGCCCACCCTGGCTGTGTTCACCTTTCTGACATCACCCCCAAACCCCTCTCCAGCCACTGAGCAACCTGCTTCTTAAACAGGCTGAATTCTTTCTGGGTCTGGCTTCTGGCCCCCAACTCCTCCCCCCAAACCACCCACCTCCACAGGCTCTAAATTAAGTGCCTCTTCCAAGTCTGTCCCTTCCTACCACCTCTTTCTGCACTTTGCTTCAGAGCATGGCTTTCACCCTGTACTGTTCGCATCATTGCCTGGCCTGTTTGTGGTCAGTCTCTCCCACTAGTGTGCAATCTCCGTAAGCACAGGGATTATGTCTTGCCTTGCTCCTGCAGCGTCTGCTCATGGGGAGCATGTAACACATACTTATGGCTGGGGCTCCCATGTTCAGTTGTGTGGTATGTGCACTGTGCAAAGATGCCCGGATAAGGACCAAAATGCGATTTGTGCTCCACTTGCCTGGCTATGTGCCCTGGGGTAGGACTTAGTTCCACCTGGCAGAAAGGGCATCTTTTCTTTATTCACTTGCTTGTCAAGCCTTATATAAGCAAAGCTCCCTCATACAGGAGTGGAATCTTCTATCTTTGCCTCCACTGGGGACTGAGATTTCTCTTATTTGACAGATTCAAAGTTATATAACAGGTAGCAATACTGGGGACCTGCTCAGTCCCCAGGAAATAGGACATGATGACCAGATCTAGAGCTTGAGATGCTGGCACACTGGGTGGGCCGCCCACAGAACAGCCCTCAGACTGAGGCAGGTACCAACCCCCAGCAGAGCCCCCAAGCAGCTGCCTGCCCTCCAGGCTGTCCTCCTGCTCCTCCACTCTCTGTGGCTGTTGGAAGGGCTGGCCAGGGGTCAAGGTGGCTCTGCCCAGTAGCAGGAGTGACTCGGAGATTGGGAAGTCTGTGCAGTCCTGGAGGGACTGTGTTTCAAAGCTCATGTTTACTGCTTGCCCTCTGTACATTTCATTACCCCAGGACAACTCCTGGACACTCTGACCTGGTTGAAACTCTGTCCCCAGATACTCCTGAGAGAGGTTGGAACTTGATGATGGGGGCCATTTCTAACTATCGTCATTAATTGGACAAGGGACGGAGTCCATGAGAAGGTGCTAAAGAGACAAGACGCAACACCCGCTTCCTGCGGATGCCTGAGGGCTGCTATCCCCGCATTGCATTATGCATCCATTAGAGCTCCCTAAGGGACTCAGAGGGGATAAAACACCTCATCCTCCCTTGGGAACACTGCCCAGTAGGCTGTAATACAGCCCAAACACATCTACCTGATCTCTGCCGAGTGCATCTGGCACGCATGAGCTGGAAAAGCACTTCCTGACTTCCATGGACCAAGGTTGTCTGGGGCCAGACAGTGGGGGCAGTGACAGGATTGAACCTGGACCAACCTGGACCCAAAGCCCACTGCCCCAGTGGCTCCTAGCCTTTTTTTCTGCCTTCAAGCCTTTACCAGGCAGCACCCACCCATCAGAGATGCTTGTTATGATCACACATTTCGACGAATCACCCTGGGAGGAGTTGTATGATTTGCAAAGTCGAGCCCCCTTTGCACCTTCACCCCATCGAGAGTGCCAGCGGGCATCCAGGGACCTGGCTTCTAGTGCTGACCTAACTGAGTTGAGCAACTTTCGGCATATCATTTAGTCTCTCAGTTATCACTCAAGGAAGAGGTGATTTCAAGGCTTGTTTCACTCCCACATGCTGAGCAACAAAGAGGCGGGAGACCCGGTTCTTTATCTGCAGATGAGTTGGGGAGACCGTCAGAAACAGGAGAGTAACAGTGTGTTTGGGAAGCAGGACAGAGGCAGGCAGCAGACAGCCTGTGTAACAGGCAGACGACATGTGCAGGGGGCCAAGCAGAGCAGTCCTGGGAGCCAGGGTGTGAGCTACATCTGAAAGGAGAGGGTGTCTGCAGGTGGAAGGAGGAGTGGGGAGGAAGGTTAGGCCCCAGGAGGAGACACAAGAGCAATGACTGATGGCCCCATGTCTTTATGTCCTCCACAAAGTCGTGCCCACCTCTAACACTGCATCCAAGCTGAATTATGCTAATTATTCTATTTCACAATAAGGAAAGGGAGGGTGGAGGAAATTCAAGGTCATACAACTGAAGAGTGGTATATCATCAAGCCTCCAGATATTTTCACTTCAAGTTTGCGTCATTTCCACTGCCTCTCAGCTGCTTCTAAAAAAAAAAAACAAAAAAAATCCCTGTTTGTTTTGGATGCTGGATTCTCAGTGGCAACTGCAGCATCCCGGGTAGGACTGCCTCCTGTGCAGCAGCCTCCCACAGCTGCCCACAGGGACTGGACCACATCTTCTTCTCAGAGTTGTCCTTTTCTGTCACTTGTTGGGGCCAGAACTGAGGCTGTTGGGCTGGTCTGGGGAACACGTTCACATTTTATATTTTGTTTTACCTTAGTTCAATTATTTTAGAAAAGGGTTGTGTGTGTGCATGCCAAGTCGCTTCCGTCGTGTTTGACTCTTTGAGACCCCATGGACTGTAGCCCGCCAGGCTCCTCGGTCCATGGGATTCTCCAGGCAAGAATACTGGAGTGGGTTGCCATGCCCCCCCCTCAGAAAAGGGTTATGTTGATTAATTTCCAATTCGATCAAATCAGGCTGACTCTGCATTTTTAAGAAATAATCACTGGGCTCAGTTCTGAGTGAGGGTCAGTCTGTCACTTCAAGTCCCTGCAGAGCCTGGGCTCGCATCCCTCCCTACTGAGTGGGTCTCCCTTTGTGTGGCCCCTGAGAACCTCAGGAGCCTGGATCTGGCTGGGCTTTTCTTGGGTGCCCGTCAACATTGATCCCCTCTTTCCTCCCACTTCCCTCCAGCTCACCAGGCTTTTTTAGGTCCCACCCCAGTTCCAGGGCAAGGGTTGGGAGGGGGTACTGTTTGGTCTGTTTCTATTTGTTCTTGGCACCACCTTGGGGACTGCCCCGAGGAAGCCACCCAGACGGAATGAAAGGACTTGCTTTCCACGGCAATAGAAGAGATGTTCTATTCCTGTCCACGTGGATAGGAAGCACGTGGCCCTGACTCGCAACCGCAAGGTGAGCCAGTCTTAGGACAGAGCCGCCAAGGTGGACCGCAGGGTGGAGAGACAGAAGGAAGCTGTCTCTTTGATGACAGTGTCACTAAGCCCCAACTCAACCAAGCCTGGAAGCTCTCTTACTGCTGCACTTCCAGCTACATGAACAATATTGTTCTTATTGTTGAAGCCCCTTTAGATTGGGGTCTTTGTGAACTGTGGCCAAAAGCATCCTGAAAGGATGCCATGCATTTTTATCGAGCAACACAGGAGATCACGACCTTGATGTAGAGAAACTGCCTAAACTCAAACCTCTCCCCAAGCCCCTGTGCATCCAGCCAAAGGCATCCTCATTGACTGCTGCTTCTTGCCCAATGTGAGATCCTGCACAGCCACGGCCGCCTTTAGTGAAGAATGATTATTGCCCTTGACCTCACAGAGAGCAGAGCCTGCCGACCACTCCATGAGCCTCTTCAAGTGGTGAAAGCAGCCGCTGATGACCTAGCTCCTTCCCTTGTACAATCTTATTTGTTGCATTTCAAAACCCTGGTTCCACCACATCTTTTAAATGCGTCTGTTTCCACTTAAATAGCTTAAACATTAATGCCCAGGAAGCAGAAAAGAGGTTTGGGAGCTGAGGGAGGGAGCCTGGGAAAGGATTAGAGGTGGAGGGCAAGAATGCCTGGGAGGAAGGAGGTGCTCTGGGGAGCAGACCCCAAGGAAGGGCCTGAGCTCAAGCCTTACTCTGTGGATGTAGGAGGGGCAGTCTTTCTAAGTGGGGTTCTCTTTCTAAGCATCCCTTGAACCCAGAGAAGAGGGTTTGGAAATAGAGAGGCAGGGTGAATCAGGAAGGTTTCTAGTGGAAGCAGGCATTCAACAACTAGGGAACGCCCAGCTGTGCCCAGCTTTGCAGGTACAGAGATGGGAGAGACACCCTTATTGGAGCATCAGCCCCTTTTGATGTGTCTCCTTGGCTTCTCCCTCCTCACCTGTCTCTGGAGCTGTGGGCCACTTACTCCTCCCAATGTGGCCAGATCTGCGTGGTCACTGACCAGCTTCATGTGGGCATAGCCCCAAAGTGCCTCATGTCACATCCATGCCACGCCCCTCTTGCCACCTGCCTTGGAGCCTCTCTGTCTTCCGAGGTTTGAGACACCCAGCGACACACTGGGTGCACCCAAAGGCAACCCCGACGTGTCAAGGATTAAAGCTCCATGGAGGAACTCGACCACCGAGGGCTCCCCCCTTCCTCCTCACTACTCCTCCCAACGGTATCCAATGGCCTTTCGGAAGGTGACACCTGGAGATCCAGCAGTCGCCCTTGGGACTGGCTGGTGGTCGGCATGGCAACACTCCCTGTGTGTGTGCCCCTCCTCACCTTCCACCTAACTCCCTGGACGACACTTGCTAATGAACAGAGGCCTCCAGCAGGCTCAGCTTTCCCGTCATCCAGGCTAAGACAGATGGTGTGGCGAGGAGGGGCAAACCTTCATTTAATGAACAAATATTTATTGATCCCCTATGACAGGCCAGGTCCTCCGCTAAGTGGTAGCAACACAGAATTGAACAAGACAGATGCTGTCCTTTCCTATGGGGCTTATATTGGAGAAAAAAAAAAAAGGAAATTAGTTATGAAGTTAATGATCTGTAAACAAACATTTAACCTTACTAGAGATGTTAGGTGACCCCTTTCGCGACATGATTAATTTTTTCACCTAAAGACTGTTTATTAATTTGGGTTTTCACGCTGAGACATCCATCTTAAAGCATCACAGCATCAGGAAGTTACCGGTGGGGGAAACAGACCCAGATGGAAATGGAAGCAGATGGCTTCGCCCTTTATATTTGAACTTTTAAAAAAAGAGATGGCAGAGAGGAGAGAGTTGAACATCGAGTATTCAGATGAGGTCAAACACAGGCCACTGTGGCTGGGTCTGCAGCTCAGCACAGCAAAGCCCCCCTCAGAGGGGAGCTGGGTCAGAGGCCAAGGACCTGACAGTCTCTGTCATTCTGGGCTCTAAAACTGGTAATTATGCATACTAACATGTGTAAAAGAGTTTGAAATAGAGCCTGGTCATCAGAGTTGATGCTCTAAAACAAGATGGCTTGGTTGGGCTCCAGGCTCAGCCAGTTACTCACTGTGTGATCTTGCATCTGTTTAACCTCTCTGTGCCCCTGGTTTCTTATCTGTAAAAGGGGGTGTTAACAATACCATCTGTGTCCAAGGCTGTATTGAGGAGTAGAAAAGACTACTGAGTGTAGAGCTCTTAGCACACAAACAGGCATGGCAAGCCCTTGGAAACACTGGAGATACTTATTTGACTCTGGCGTCTATGAAACGTGGATTCATGCATTGGGACCAGTCCATCAATATTTTTTAACTTCATCTGTGATGAGATATGTGTGTGTTAGTTGCTCAGTCATGTCCAACTCTTTGCAACCCCATGGACTGTAGCTCACCAGGCTCCTCTGTCCATGGGATTCTCTAGGCAAGGATACTGGAGTGGGTAGCTATTCCCTTTTCTAGGGATCTGCCTGACCCAGGGATCGAACCTGGGTCTCCTGCATTGCAGGCAGACACTTTACTGACTGAGCCAGCAGGGAAGCCCTTGTGATGAGATAAGCAGGTGTAAAAACAAAACAAAACAGGTCCCTCCCCTCAAATGGCTTGAGAAGCTCTGGTCTACATGAAGCTTCTCACACCAGGGCTGCTGGGGCAGGTGCTACAGTGGCTCCCAGGGACCCTCACCTCCCAGGGTGCTCACCTTTGTGTCATTCTTTACCCTTGATTATTGGCTGAACCTTGTGAATTGCTTCTGATGAATAAAATCTGCAAACAGGATGGAATATCTCTTCTGAGACTAGGTTACAAAAAATCCAATTTTACTAGTTGTTCAAAGTGTTGTTTTTTTAAAAAATTGAAGTGTAGTTGGTTTATAAGATTGTGTTAGTTTCCTGTACTATACAGTGGAACCTTGTTTTTTTTTTAATTAATTAATTAATTTTAATTGGAGGATAACTACTTTACAATATTGTGATGGTTTTTGCCATCAACATGAATCAGGTATACATGTGTCCCCCCTCCCCATCCTGAAACTCCCTCCCACCTCCGTCCCCCACGTTGACAAAAAGACTTACACATGAATACTGATAGTAACTTGAATCATACTAGCCCAAAACAGAAAGCAGCCCAAGTGGCCATCAACAGGACAATGGGTAGGAGCCTTGGGGCACGTTCTTACAATGGAATAGTCCTCAACAGTAAAGAAATGAATTGTCAATACACTCAACAACAAGGAAAAATCACAGAAACATGATGAACAGAAGGAGTCACCATACATATTCATCTATACCACGTGATTTCATTTATGTCAATGGTCTGCAACTCAGGGAACATTTGCAATGTTTGGAGACACTTTTTGTTTGTCACAACTGGGGGTGGAGGTTGTTACCAGTTAAGAGGCCAGAAAGCTGCTTGCTATCATCCTATATTTCCCAGGACAGCTTCCCACACCGAAGAGTTATCTCACCCCAATGTAAACAGTGCCAAGGTTGAGAAACATTGATGGAAATGAAGGTTAAGAAGAGGTGAAACTAATCAATGATGATAGAACTTGGCACAGTGGTTCTGATTGCTTCTAGGGATAATTGAGTGGTAAGAGGCATGGCAGAAGTGTGGGTTACAGCCTAGAGGATATATATCTGTCAAAACTGATCTTCATAAACTAGTGACTTGGGATGCACGCATTTCACTGTATGACAACTGCATCTCAACAACATTTAGATAGAGATACACACACACAGACACACACACCTCTAGCCTACCTGCTGAATTAGGCTTTCTGGTCTGGATCAGTGTTTCTGAAACTTCACTTCCAAAGCAGCACCAAAGGCAGACAAAGGTAACACATGCCCCAGGGAATGGGAAGTCTTATAGAACAATTGGATCTCTTTATTGAAATCTCTAGTTCTATCTTAAAGTTCATGTGACTTTTTGTGTTTGACTCCATATAAATTTCTCAGTATTAAAATATTTTGAATTACCACCAGAAAGGACAGAAAAATTTTTCTTGTTTATTTTGTGATGTGGAATTTTCCACAACACTGGCTAGTACCACATTCCCTCTGCTTCCCAAAACACACATACACACACACACACACACACACACAGGCCCTAGTGGAGAAGCAGGACTCTTTCTATGTTGGGCAACATGCAATCAATCAAGCTGAAAGTTAACTGAGAGAAAGAGCCATGTTGTCTCCAGGGAAGGAACAACTCCTAGAAGCTCAGTCTGTGTGAATGGCCCTCTATCCAAGCTCTCCTTCCAACCATATAGATAACTCCCCTAGAGAGACTTTGGGGCGCAGCTGTAGAAGCTCTTGATCAACCCAGACGTTTGATCCCTTTTGCCCATTCCCTCTGTAAAGCATCCTTACACACACCTACAGCTGATTGTACCTTCTTGGCCACTTGCTCATGACCTTGCATTAGTCAGGGCAGACCAACTGCTTTGTAACCAACCTCAGTGGCTGAACACAATGAAAGCTGGTTTCTCTAGTCTTCAAGAATCTGTTTGCTCTTCTCCAAACTCAGAGTCCTCCAAGCCCCTTCCATTTGTGGTTCTGCCCACCTGTGCCCTGTACCATTCAGATATGAACTCATCAAATCCTCATAATAACCCTATCAGGAAGTGCTGCTATGACCAATCCCATTTTACACATGAGGACACACAGCCAGCTAGTGAGCAGTAAAGGTGAGATTCAAACCCAGGCCGGCTCCCCGCTGAGAGCCCTCTGTTTAACTGTTCTGCCGTGCCTCCAGCCCTTTACGACCTCATCATACTTGGAATCATCCTTTGTTCACCCACGTTTTTGTGCCCCTTAGACTGATGCCTGGGCCACTGCCTGGGCGCACCACCCTTTACTCCGCCCCTGCATGCACGCCTTTAGTCAGAGGCAGAGGGTTGAAGCACTGCTCCACACTTC
The DNA here is from genome assembly GCA_024291935.2 of Okapia johnstoni. Classification (NCBI taxonomy): domain Eukaryota; kingdom Metazoa; phylum Chordata; class Mammalia; order Artiodactyla; family Giraffidae; genus Okapia; species Okapia johnstoni. Next base: position 5,518,340 of record CM044325.1, on the reverse strand, counting down.
AACGTGTAGAAATGTCACCTGGGGGAATGTAAAATTGAGATTCCCAGGTTCCTTCCCCGCTTTGTCTCAGAAGTCCTAGGTGGACCCTAAAGAATCTGTATGTCTAAGAATCTCCCTAAGGTGACTGTGATGCAAGTGGTCCCTGACGCTCACAGGGGAATCCTCTGGTTCGGGGGAGGTTCAAGAATTCCAAGCAAGGTAGAGAGATAAGGTGAGCTGCTCACAGGCATGACCTCCCTCTCAGTCCAATCCTGCCGGCTTCCAACAAACAGTTATTTGTCTGGTAGATCTCCAGCTCCTGGGGAGCTGCTCATACCAGGACCTCCAGTTCTTGGCTACTTACGGGTGAATCCACAGGGTCAGGTCCTGGAGGAAGGGTTTATTTCAACCTGCAAATTTGAAATTCTCTTTGAAGAAGCAGCGTGTCTTCCAGTCCAGGCGCCTTGCAGTGTTTCCATGGTAACCCAGCCACCACACATCTTTTGTTATCCCTTCCAACACCTCTTCTTCTGTTTATTATAGATCTGCGCCTTCTTAAATCCCCTTCCCTTGAGACTCACCCCCTGCTGGTCTCTTTCCCTTCCGTGATTATTTTAAATTCTAAAAAGGCCAGCCTGTGATTGACTTAGCACACTCCCTGCCCCATAGCTGGCATCTAAGGCAACACACTAGGGGGTTTATTGGTGGGGTAGATTTGCCAGCTAGGCTTATCTATCAGCCAGGTAAATGTACCTCGCCCAAACCAGCAGGAATGAACCACAACTGGGAATAACAGAAAACCCTTTCTCTGCTGCTAGTGATTCACCAGGGCCTCCTTGATAGCTCAGGTGGTAAAAAATCTGCCTGCAATGCAGGCGACCTGGGTTCAATCCTTGGGTCGGGAAGATGCCCTGGAGAAGGAAATGGCTACTTACTCCAGTATTCTTGCCTGGAGAATTCCATGGACAGAGGAGCTTGATGGGCTACAGTGCATGCGGTCGCAAAAGAGTCGGACACGACTGAGTGACCAACACTTTCACTTTTTACTCTCAGTCATTCATTCATTCGTTCAACATTTACTAAATCTCCAGATACTTATCAGCTTCAGGAATAACACTGTCCAATCATTCTCTCGTGGCTTGGGCATTTCCAGTGGTGTGGGAACAAGAAACCAGTAGATGCAAAAAAGCAATCTCAGGTAAGAAGAAGTCCTTTAAAGACAGATGGTGATGAGGTTGTGTCCACTAGGAATCTGAAATCAAGAAAGGCTTCCTGAGCTAAAACTTGAGGGGAGGAGACCAGCTAAATATGAGATAGGGTACATAGGAGCCCATCAAACATTACCTAGGGGAAGAGTTACAGGGTGGGGTTGGGGGAGTGAAAACAATTTCACGACGATTCAGAGACTCTGGTTTTTGGTTGCTGCACCCCGCAGCCCCAAATCCAAGGCAGCATGCTAACAAGTGGAGAAGTGGCAGAAGGGCTTTTTGGGTCAAGGCCGCAGCTTGAAAGTCTGCAGTGTGTTCAGAGAGCCACGGGTACCACCAAAGCTTAAAGCCCCATGAGAAGAGGAGGGACAAAGAGTGTTGTCACTATCCCCACACTTCTGGAAGACACAGATTCAAACTGATTTTTAAAATAATAATTCCACCGGATTGCCACACAATGGCAAGATCCCGCCCAGAGGACCTTGTGGGTGGCGTCTGCATTGATTCCATCAGTCACATCACAGAACTGGACAGGACAACATAGCTGCCACCTCTCCACCACTTCCTCTGCACCAGATGCTCTGCAAAACACAACAGACTTTACTGTATTTGATCCTCACAAAACCCTAGAGATGAGTGCCTACTGTTTTCTCTTTTTCTATACGGGCTTCCCTGGTGGCTCAGTGGTAAAGCATCATACTAGATGCTGGATCAAATCAGAAAATGAAAGTGGTTTCTAAACAATCATCCTCCGTCCATGGGATTTTCCAGGCAGAAATAATACTGGAGTGGGTTGCCATTTCCTTCTTCAGGGGATTTTCGCAACCCAGGGATTGAACCCAGGTCTCCCACATTGTAGGCAGACACTTCACTGTCTAAGCCACCAGGGAAGTTCCCTTCTAAACAACCAAGCCCTGAGCAAACAGAAGGCACATGTGGGCCCTGACCTTTGCCGATTTGTATACCCTCTTCCTGACTTGCTGACTCCCCCTTTCTCATTATTTATTAAGGTTGGTAACAGTAGCTAACATTGATTGAGCACCTTACCCACAGGGTTGCGGCAGGAGCAGATGGCACATTCAAAGTGGGTCATTGAGGGGACTTTCATAAAGAAGATGTTGACAAAGGTGTGGAAGGCTAAGGATACTAACAAATCATTGGAAATATCCTGGGGCCAGGAGCAACTGGGCAACGTTCACATGCCTAGGACTGGCCTCTGGGACGAGGGCCCAGGGAATAGACAGTGGAGGTTTGGGTGGGACTGGGGGCAAGGGTGCGGGGAGAAGGACCGGAAAGGGGTTCTGGATGCTCTCTGGCCCAGCACTAATGTTCTGGGCACTGTCCTATCCGAATTAGCTGACTGAATCCTCATGACAATCCAGTGTCAACGACACAGTTAACAGATGGTCACACTGAGGCACAGAAAGGTTAAGTCACTAACCCACCGTCACACAGCAAGTGAGGGGCAGACTGGAACCAAAACCCAAAGCCCGAGTGCTACATCCCCTCCACACATCTTGTATGTGAAGTTCAGTCATTTAAAAGAATCATTATAAGGACAACTTAATTATTCATACTATTTATTAATGCATTAACCATTTCACGTACTGTTGCAATTAGTGCGTCCTCCCAAGGCCACCCGAGGGAGTCACAGGAACCCCATTTCTTTCCAGCGGTGGTGTCAGCCCGAGCCACCCCTTCTCCTCTGCTCCTGAGGAGCCGAGGCCCTGCTGTGCCTCCCTGGGGCAGTCCATGCGGTTGACATTGCCCGGATCTCAGGCAGCTGCCCAGAGGAAGGAAAGCACGCCAGTGGTGTTGGCTCCTCTTTGCAGACTCTAAGCCCGTGGGACAGCCCGGCTCACAGCTCAGGAGAGCCGGGCCCCTGCCTGTTCCTCCCGCGGGCTGCAGAGGTTACAAGGCATTCCTTCTTTTAGAGTCTCTTGTTTTCCTAAAATGAAGAATCCCAGGAACACCACATGACATCTGACTGCTAGAACGGACATGCAATAATGGACTGGTTCAAAATTGGGGAAAGAGTACGTCAAGGCTGTATATTGTCACCCTGCTTATTCAACTTATATGTAGAGTACATCATGTGAAATTCTGGGCTGGATGAAGCACAAGCTGCAATCAAGATTGCCGGGAGAAGTATCAATAACCTCAGATACACAGATGACACCACTCTTATGGCAGAAAGCGAAGAACTAAAGAGCCTCTTGATGAAAGTGAAAGAGAAGAGTGAAAAAGCTGGCTTAAAACTCAACATTCAAAAAACCAATATCATGGCATCCAGTCCCATCACTTCATGGCAAATAGATGGGGAAACAGTGAGAGACTTTACTTTTTTGGGCTCCAAAATCACTGCAGATGGTGACTGCAGCCATGAAATTAAAAGATGCTTGCTCCTTGGAAGAAAAGTTATGACCAACCTAGACAGCATATTAAAAAGCAGAGACATTGCTTTGCCAACAAAGGTCCGTCTAGTCAAAGCTATGGCTTTTCCAGTAGTCATGTATGGATGGATGTAAGAGTTGGACCATAAAGCTGAATGCCGAAGAATTGATGCTTTTGAACTGTGGTGTTGGAGAGGACTCTTGAGAGTCCCTTGGACTTCAAGAAGATCACACCAGTCAATCTTAACAGAAATCGGTCCTGAATATTCATTGGAAGGACTGATGCTGAAGCTGAAACTCCAATACTTCGGCCACCTGATGCGAAGAACTGACTCATTTGAAAAGACCCTGATGGTGGGAAAAATTGAAGGCAGGAGGAGAAGGGGATGACAGAGGATCAGACAGTTGGATGGCATCACCAACTCATGGACAAGGGTTTGAGCAAGCTCCGGGAGTTGGTGATGGAGCACTAACAAGTTACCACTTCATGAGAGAACTCTTACCTACCTTACCACACCTAATACCATCAGATTTATATCCATTTGTATGACCTTGTAATGAAGCTCTCTACCCCAAGGACATGAGCTTCAGAAAGTCAAGGGTATTGTCTGCCTGCTCACTTTGGTGTCCCTAGTGTTAATTCAGTGTCTTGCACATAATAGGTGATCAAGAAATCTTTTTGTTTATTTGTTGTGCTTTATTTTTATTGATATATTGGAGTACAGTTGATTAGGGCTTCCCTGGTGGCTCAGTGGTAAAGAATCCACTTGCCAATGCAGGAGACACACGTTTGATCTCTGGGTTGTGAAGATCCCCTGGGGAAGGAGATGGCAACCCACTCCAGTATTGCTGCCTGGGAAATCCCATGGACAGGGGAACCTGGTGGGCTACAGTCCATGGGGTCACTAAAGAGTCAGACATGACTTAGAGACCAAACAACAACAGTTGACTAACAATGTTGTGTTAGTTTCAGGCATACAGCAGAGTAATTCAGTTATACATATTCATGTATCTGTTCTTTTTCAAACTCTCTTCCCACTTACATTATTACACAGTAAGGAAGTATTTTTTGAATGAATGGATATCCTAGGCTTCAGTTGTATCTAAAGGATTCAGATATATCTAAACAAATATCCTAAAGGATTCAGAGATACCTCAAATACACTGAATAGAGAGACCAGACACTGAATGTGTTGGGTGTGTTCAAAAGCATTGTCTCATTTAGTCTTTAATATTATCGTGGAGAACCTTATTGCTATCACCTCTGATTTGTTGGGGAAGAAAGCAGGATTCAGAACGGCTAAGGTCATTTAGCTGGAAAACACTGGAGGTTGAATTCAAATTCAGGTTTGGGGGCTTTCCTGATGGTCCAGTGGTTAAAAGCCTGCCTTGCAATGCAGGGACACTGGTTTGATCCGGGAAGATCCCACACGCCACAGAGCAGCTAAGCCCGGGCGCCGCAACTGCTGAGCCTGTGTGCCTAGAGCCCATGCAGTGCCCTGCAACAAGAGAAGCCATCGCAAGGAGAAGCCCGTGCACCACACCCAGAGAGTGGCCTCCGCTCGCCGCAACTAGAGAAAGGCCACGTGCAGCAATGGAGACTCAGTGTAGCTGTAAAATCAATAACATTGTAAAAAGAAAATAAATTCAGCTTTAGAGTCTAAGTCTAATTTGCTTCCTGTTACATCTCAGCGATTTGATCATGAAGTGAACGTTTTCGTTCTAAGAGGCAATTTCCTCTCTTGCGTGGTCTCAAAGACTAGATTGCTCTTACTTAAACTCATTCTGGTGAATATCCAAATACATACAGGTCTACCAAGTAGTGGTTACCAACGAGATACCTAAGCTCTTGTTCACTCCTTTCCATCCTCTGATCCTTTGTCTCTCTGAGTTTGGTGATGAGGCTGTTACACAGAGAGCAATAGTCATGTTGCTACTTAAAAGATCCAGCTTTCTCGTGAGGGAAGCAACTTATTAGATGATGCATTTGCAGGGAATATGCCCCAAAGCCCTGAGACCATGCTGATGTTTTCCCACGGAGTTTTGTCTCTTCTCGTGCCATTGCTGCCTTCACTATATGTCTCTCTGGGAGCCTCGCCCTTTCTTTGTGAATTGACTGTGCTGGAAACAAAAAACACAATCTAAGGTGCTTGGGGGGTGCACTGTGAGAAAGGATGGGGGGTCAGATATGAAACTCAGAAGGAGTTTAGAGATCAATGAAGTTATTCTCAGCTTCATTCTGCAACTGTTTCCCAGTAAGTCGTCTAGTTGCCCAACAAACTGCTCTTTTCTTCATCTTCAAATGCAATTCTCTTGAAAACATCATTCTTTTTTTCTTTTTTTTGGCCGCACCTCATGGGAAGGATCTCAGTTCCCCCACCAGGGACTGAACTCAGGCACAGCAGTAAAATCGCCAAATCCTATCCACTAGACCACCAGGGAACTCACAAAAGCAACATTCTTAATTCTGTTTGAAAAGCAAAGTCTTCACTCTCCTGCCTCAGTAACTCACACCCCTTTCATAGGCTACTTTTAGCAAGTTCAAAACTACGTGGTTTATAATGATTTCCCAAGTAAAACGTGCTCCCCCAGGGTATTATTTCATTGGTCTTTGCAACGGGAGATTTTTTAAATTGTTTCCAGTGTCAGCTGTGTGAAGGGTGCTTGAAGGGCAGGAAACCAACAGAAAGTGACGACTCCATGCCCTTCCAGGCTTGTCTTGATTCCCTGCCTTGTCGCTGGAGGTGAACACAGAGATTCTTCCACAAGCTCTGCACCTTCTCCTGCATTTCTGTGCTTGCGATTTTTATTCTGGCTATAAGCAGAGGCGGTGGCCCCATGAGTCTCCTTCCCATTCATCTATCCATCCATCCAATGACTCATGCAGTCATTCAATGTTTCTCCTCACTTCTCTTGCTCTCTGCCATCCTGCTCAGTTTTTCTATGAAGGAAAAGTATGTCTTGGATTAATGAGAGGAGGGTGGGTGGAGTCAATGAAATGTATCAAAGTACCCCAGGGTCTCCACCAGACGGGTTAGGACTCAGTGTCACAGGTTTTCCACAGGATGCTCTTCCCTTTTCTCTTACTCGTATATGCATGTGTCCATAGTCACATCCACGTGTGCACACATTCATATATGCAACCACGCCTCATTCTTTGACTCTAATCTGTTCACGGAAACAAGCCTGCCAGGCCAGCGAATTTCAGAGAGCAGTCACTTTTATTCCACTGTTTTAAATGGGAAAAATTAAAATGCATTCTGAGTCTACCCCAAACATCAGTCAGGTTCCCAAAATACCACTGTAAATCACTGCAATGCCCTTAAACACCATGTAAAACTCTCCTAGGAATGTTCTATAATATGAATCAATTAAAACACCCTTTTCTTAATTAGCACTTAGGGAACTCCTCAGTGGGAAGGTCTATTTTTGTTCAGTGAATAGACATGGTAAGCGATCAAGGCTCCTCCTTCTGGCATCACACTGGCCCAGTGATGCTAATGTGAAGAAATGTCTCTGAGACGTAGTAAATACCACCCCAACTGGACTTGAGTTTGTAGAGCCCCCAGGAACCGGGGTGAAGCAGATTGGGACCCTTGAGGGACTAAAGCCTGGGGGGAAAGGATAAGGAAGGTGACAACGATAACACGCATGGGGATCATCCACACAGATTCTGATTTCTCCCTCTGACTCTGGGGCGGTCGGTCACTTTTCTGCTTGTCTCCTTTACTTGTCTTCTGGGTCTGCTGCTTCCCCATCCTACCGGTCTCTCCCCTTCCTTCTGCCTTCCCCTTAAGCCCCTCTGATTTCTAGTTCGGGTGTTTCTCCCATTGTGCTCTGATGGTCTCTCTCTTTCTCTTCCTGTACTCCAGGTACATGAATAATCTGGGCAAGTATCTGAAAATCTAAAAATGTCGAAAGATACAGCAGCATTTTCTTCTGGAGTGAACAAAAGGTGCTAGTGAGCCGTCAATCACATGAAGAGAGGAGCCATGAACCTGAATTATCTACGTGCTGAACCAGAGGAGAAACTAGAGAGGGAATAAGATGGGAGAGGTATGGGACCTGTCACTGAGAAGGACTAATGGACACAGACCAAAGGTCCGAAGTATGTTTCAAAGAGCCTAGTGCTTCCAGTGGGCATATGCTCATCTCCCTGAAATAATCTATGTTGATTTCTTCATGCAAAATTCATACTGTCTTCCCTGTTACTAAGCAACCAGCCCAAACATGTTTACTGTGTAAATTTCTCTGGAGGGCCTGGGGCTACACCCAGTGCCTGAAGCATGAAGGAGGCAAGAGACACAGAAGGCAGCCAAAGCTCTGGGAAAGGTTTCTGAAGCTGACCTGCAAAGATCCATATATTGTAGACACTTTTAGGCCACACCTGGGGAAATGCAGTGGCTCAAGTAAAATTTTGACTATTTTTTTCCTGCTAATCTCCAGCTTACTGGTCAAAGATGTGGTCTCTGAAGCCCGACTTCCTAAATGTAATTCCCAGTTCTGCTACGGAATAAGTTGCTACAGAACAAGTTCCATGTGTAAAATGGATGCAATAATTATGCATATTTCATAGGGCTATTGTGGGGATAAAATTAATATGATTAAAGAGCTTAGAACAGTGCCTGGTACACAAGAAGAACTCAATAAACATTAGCTACTATCACTATTCTTTATTACTCTGTGGAAACGGATATACTTTTTGTTCATTTATATCAATAGAAGAGTTTATCAGCTGGGAGATCAGCTGCAAAATCAATTCTTTAAAAGGATTGAGACTCCAAGGAGGTCAGGCCTTCCAGCAGTCCAGGGCCAAATCAGTTCTAGGAATGGGGTTAGCAATTCATGTTGGCCTCCTGTGATCACTGAAGTACTGGGAGACCTTGTCAGGGCAGCCAGCAAGAACTAGAGAAAAGCCCTACTTTGGGGCAAAGTTGGAGGTGCCTATCCTAAGAGTTTCCCATGGCCCCCTCTACCTCACCAGTAATATGCTTAATGACAACTGCTGGCTTCACTGTCTGCTTCCTCACTTACAAGGAAGAGCATACACCTGTCTCTTTATTGCTATGTCCCTGTTCCTAGAATATGTTCATTAACCTTTAATGAGTGAATTTATTAGCTGCTGAAATGTAGCACTGGGGCTCTGATCCACCCTCTCTGCCAAGTCTACATTCAGACAAGTGCTCTGAGAAGATGCTGCTCCAGTGGTCTAAGGAAAAGGAAGATAGGCAGGAGCATTCATCAGGACACAGTGATGTTCCCCAGGCCCTAGTCTGAGGGAGGAGGCAGCCACAGGAGTGGCAGCAGAAAGCAGACAGGGCCAGGGAGGTGGTGAATAACAGACCACAAAAGAGGGGGCCATGTCTTGATGGTAGCCCCCAAACCCTCCTATTAAAACACACTGGCTTGATACTAAAACAATATTCATAAACATTACATCACAACTTGACAGATAAAAACTTTACTGAATTATAACTACATTCAGAAAAGTACACAAACCATAAATGGAGAGCTGTGTATGCTTTCTTTCATAAAGTGGACACAGCTGTGTAACCAGTACCATGTCAAGAGGCAGGGCTTATAAACAAAAGCTCTACAAACAGAAGCCTCCCCACGCTGCCCCAGGCATCACCCGTCCCCAGTGGGAACACCAGACATAAATGGGCTTGATTTCAAATCTAGTGGAAATGGAATCTTAACCATGAGCTTTCCTTTGTACCTTTACTCTCCTCTTCAGTGTTATGATCCAACATGATGATTTAACTCAAAATATACATTGACTATCATGTGCCCATTATCTACTGGATATTGTCAGAGGTACAAGGAAAATGAAATACACTTCTTAATCTCAGAGTAGGGGAAAGACTCTACTTTACATATGTTGCTTGATAAAAATATAGCACATATTTAAATTATTTCTTAAAAACTTCGAATCTATTAGGTGTTTGCTCTGGTCAAAATGCTTATGCCCCCCTAAAAATTTATGTTAAAACCTAACCTGTAAGGTGATGCTATTAAGATGTGGGGCTTTGGGGTGAGCAGCTGTGAAGGTGAAGCCTTCATAAGAGGGACTAGTGCCCCCATAAAAGTGACAGAAGGGAGCTTCCTGCCCATTCTACCCCATGAAAAGTGAAAGTGAAAGTCGCTCAGTCGTGTCTGACTCCTTGCGACCCCATGGACTATACAGTCCATGAGTATTCCAGGCCAGAATTCTGGAGTAGGTAGCAGTTATCTTCTTCAGGGGATCTTCCCAACCCAAGGATCGGACCCACGTCTTGTGCATTGCAGGTGGATTCTTTACCAGCTGAGCCATCAGGGAAGCCCAAAAATACTGGAGTGGGTAGACCATCCCTTCTCCAGCAGATCCTCCTGACCCAGGAACTGAACCAACCGGGGTCTCCTGCATTGCAGGCGGATTCTTTGCCAGCTGAGCTACTGGGGAACCACGTGAGGTTACAGCCAAAAGTCTAGGTCCTCACCAGACACTGGGTTGGCCAGAGCTTTGATCTTGGACTTCCCAGCTTCTAGCTCCCTGAGAAATAAATTTTTGTTTATAAGCTACCCACTCCACGGTATTTTGTTACAATAACCTGAATGAACTAACAGTATTCCATCAAAAGTCACTTTGCTTCTCAACTCTGCGGGAAGGAAGGTAGGATTTTAGAATTTGGTAGTAAGTAGCAGTGGGAGCTGGGAGATGTAGATACAGGAGACCCGGGGACCACTGCTGGGAGCCCTTGGAGGAAGCCTTTGACCACATGTTAGCTTTAAGGGGACAGCAGCAGGGTTACTCTGGGAACCTCTGAGATGCATCTGAGAAGATTCACATAGGGGACAACAAGGTAAGCGCCAGATGGGAAGAAAAATCAGACACTGAAACAAAAGCTTTCTGAGAACAGAACCCAAGTCATGCTGAGGCGTCAGGGGCACCAAGCCGTGGGGAAGGGCAGCTCCCCCACTTGCTGAGTAGTCATGTAGGTTCACCAAAAGGAGGGCTTCCTCTGCAAGGACCCTGTGCAGACAAGCATGAAAAGGAAATTCTGGGGGATGGAACCAATGAGTCTTGCTGCCTGTCACTAATAGGTTCAGCAACAGCAGTGAATTAAAAATGATCACACACACACACACACATCCCATGTCTGACCCTCTGCTCTATCTCATGGCTCAAGCATTCGGCCATCGCTGCACAATAACCAAGCTTTGAAAGAACTGGGCTGATAACAGAGAACGAGGTCCCAGGTGATGCTGCCAGGTCACAAGGATGGTGTAGTGAGACTGAATCCCTCTCCCCCTCCATAAAGGACTGCATATAATGGGGTGGAGGGGGTGAGGGTTTGTGTAAGAAGGCAGGATAAAAGGGTCCACAATGTACATTTCGGAAAAACTAAGGAAAAGAATGAATTGAAGCCGGGTGGAGGCATGAACAGCAGTGAGGGTTTGCACCTCGGCCACCTCCCATTTGGCAGAGACATTGGTTGAATTTCTACAGTCGTCTAGAGAAACCTATGGTACCTCCTCCGAGTGCCTGAAAAAGCAGCAAATAAAAGACATAGGACTACAACAGTCCACCTAGTAAAATCAATCGGGGAAATAGCTACACATCTGCCTCTTTATTCTTTCATTAAATAAAAGGATCTCATGGGAGATTTAATAAGTACATAATTTAGAATTAGGGATGAGCATAAACACTGTCGTAAAGCATCTGCCACAGCTGTGAGGTACTCTGAAGCTTCCCGTGATTTCCCTTGAGGACCAAGTCACAGATATTGTTCATATTCCTGTGACACGTTGTTTATACTCCTATTTACAGAAAATGCTAAGTTTCAGGTAGAGGTTCATGAAAATTAAGAGAGAGTTTTTTCCTCTCCAAGACCATGAACCCCTTCCATTTCAGCTACAGACTCCTTGCTGGGATCTGTGGATCTCAGGTGAAGAACCCTCAAGGAAAACTTCAAGTTCTTTTCAAAATCACTATAGACTTTAACTTCAGCTGACCACTCATGGCCAGAAATTAGATTCCCCAGGCACAACTAACAAATCCAAGGAATTTTTTCCAGCAACTACAACCAGCAACTTACAGAGACATGAGCAGTGACTCTGTCTCCCACAGACACCCCAGTTCTCCTGGCTACAGGAATCTAGAACCCTCTTCCCCAGCCCCAACGCCCTCTCTGTTTAAGAAGCCTCTTCCGAGAACCTTCCTTACCAGCCTCTTCTCTTTGTCAACATGTGCCAAGCTCATCGCCCTGCTGCCATCTGCCCTAACACCACCTCCCTTTACTTTTTTTGAAATGTCAACATATTGTCTTTTTTCTCTGTGTACTTTATCTGGGTCAGCGGCTGAATCAGTCTGAGCACAATGGCAGCCAAACCAACATTGTGAGATCTCAGCTTCATCACGTTCACACCTATAGATTCACACCCAGGTGCCCAAATCCTTGTCACTGAGGGAACCAAGTGAGGGATGCGAATGGATGGGTCTCACGTATCAAGAGGGGCTTCCCAGTGGCTCAGCATCAAAGAATCTGTCTCCAAGGCAGGAGACGCTGTTTCGATCCCAGGGTTGGGAAGATCCCCTGGAGGAAGAAATGGCAACCCACTCTAGCATTCTTCCATAAACCATCCCATGGACAGAATTAGCCTGGCAGGCTACAGTCCATGGGGTCACAAAGAATCGGACACGACTGAGCGATTGAGCACACACGTATCAACAAGCATTTATCGTGGCCCTGTGAGCCAGCTCTGGGTTGCAAAGTGGTTGCAAAATAATCTACACTTGAAGAAATAACTCAGACAATAATCCCCAACGGCTGGGCATGGGGATCCCTTAACATTAGTCAATAATTTCTCATTGGGCACCTACTAGGTTTCAGACACTGAGTAGGTGCTGGGAATGAATATTGTAAGCAAGCAGATACGAAAAATCACATCCAACTGTCACGAATGCTACAAACAGAAATAAGAAGGAATAGTATGGAGGATATAATGGGGAAGAGGGGCTTTGTTACATGTGGCCACGGACAAAATCCTCTCCCTGAAGAGGTAAAATGCAAACAGAAAGAGACCCACAGGATGAGGAGGAGCCATCTCTGTGAAAAGTCAGAGGAAAATGGGAGGGGTTGGTGTTTGCAAGAAGGATAAAAACCCAGGGGAGCTGAGACCGCCCGCGATGCAGGGCACTCGCATGAGCTTGGCTGGAGAGGGAAACACAGGCCACATCAGACAGGCAAGACCATGGGGTGGAGTGGCTCATAGCATGGACTCCAGAACCAGACCAGCTTAGAATTAGGCTCTGAAACTTCTCGAGCTGTGTGGCCTTGGGCAAAATCACTGACCCTCTCTGAACCTTAGCAGCTTCATCTTTAAGTTGGGTCATCATCCACGTCTGTCACTGAGTGGCTAAATGCATTAAATGTAAAGCACTTAGAACAGAGCCCGGCCCAGGGCACATGCCAGGCTACAGCGTGCTGCGGTCTGTTCCAAAGCTCAGTGAGAAGCTGGGGAGGATTTTAAGCCCGGGAGACGCAGGATCTGGTTTGTCTCTAACAGATCATTGGCAGCTGCTTGGGCTACTGGTCCTCAAGAAGACAAAGAGCTGGAAGTGATCCCGGAGGTCATTTGCACCAACAGTGGCCCCAGTGATTCTTTCCGGGAAGGGGGGAGGGGACAATGGCTGAAGAGCTGCCACGGTGCAAGGCAGAAGAATGGCTGTCCCTTAAGTGTGCCGAGTGGGAGAGGAGGTTGAGGCCTCCATGTTTGGAGAAGAGCTTGTCTAGCAGCACCCCCGACCCCCGCCCAGGCCCCGTGGCAGCCCGCTGCTCCCATTTTGGATGGCTCTGGATCCCACATCCCACTGCCCAGCTGACCCTGGATCCTGCCAGCATCAATGTCACTTTGCTGGGATCCTAAGTGCCTCAAGGACAGCAGCCATTTCCTTCCCCTCTCACAGTGACTGACACAGGGCCCCTGCGGCTGGGTCTGAGCTTTTGAATAATTGATTGGCAAAAGGAAGGCGGAGGCACCGCTCTGTAGAGCCGCTCCTGGAACTCTAAGCCCTGGAAGGAATCGAGGGGGCCCAGGAAAGTCGTTAAGTCACCCCCTACTTCCCCTCTCCAGTCACTCTGGCCAGACCCTTCCTCCCGGGTCTCCAGAGGACATTTCTCCTCTGCCACTTTGGGGATGTGTCCTGGAGTTCACAGCCCACGTAGGGCAGTCCTCCCAAGCCTTTCTCAGACCCCCTTCGGCTGCACTGTACAATGGGGACCCCACCCATTTGTGCCCAGAGAGGCCCCCTGGGGACCAGCTCATGTGGAGATAAAAGCCCTGCTGTCTCCAGAGACATCTGCAGCCACACGGTTGGGGGGCGGGGGACCCTAGAGCTACTCCCTCAGGCTGGCTGGAACTGAGGGCTGCTGGGAGGGGCTGAGGGTGGCCCAGGCCCTCCATACTCACCTGCCTCTCCAGAGGCCAGCACCCCCAGCCCGCCCGCCCCCTCGCCCGCTCGGCCCCGGCTGCCTCCGCCGCCGCTCCCGATTTCGGTGATTCTCCGTTCTCAGCTCGGTCAGTGAGCTCCCCTGCGCCGGCGGCACAACAGCCCCACTCTTGTCGGTCACAGCCGCCCTTTCTCTTCTCCCCAGTTCCTGGAGCTTCTCCTTCTCCGTCATTCCCCTCTTCGTCTCCCCCAGGCCCTCACAGCCTCCCTGTCTTATTACTCCCCCCGGCCCCCAACTCTCCTCCCAGCTCCGATTCCTATCCAAGCCCCCTTTCCCGCTCACTCCCATGCGCGCGCCTTTAGGCTTGCTGTCCCCTTTCCTCCTGTGCCCTAGCCGCCCCCCGCCAGCCCTCCCCAGGCCTTTGGGACCCCCTCCCGCCCCCGCCCCAGGGTCTCTGAACACATCCGCTGTCCAAACTCGTCCGCTGTCCCCACTCCCAGCCGGGCTCTGCCGCGCAAAGAAGAACGCCAACCATTCCTTCCCACCCACTGTCCCCGCCGCGGCCGCCCGGGAGATCCCCACCCGAGCCCCGGGGAGGCCGAGGCCCGCCGCCGCTCACCTGTTGGGCGGCCCGGAGCACGCTGGGCTTAGCCTTCTCCGGGTCGGGCTCCAGGTCTCGCTGCAACACGCCCTTCTTGGGGTGCATATGCCGGCACAGGCAGGTGACCCCGCACAGCGCGAGGATGCTGGTGGCCGTGCCCAGCGTGGCGCCCAGCGCTATCACTGGCACCGACAGCACCATGGTGCCCGTTTCCCCGCACCGCGCTCGGTCCCGCCGCCGCGCGCCTCCCCGGCCTGGGATCCAGGAGCGCCAGCCGCTCTCCCGCCGCCGCAGCCGCCGCCGCCGCCGGAGGGGCGGTGGGGCGGGGAGGGAGGGCGGCTCGAGGACGTCAGAGCCGGAGGCTGGACCGGGAGCTGGCTGGGGCGCCCGCACTCTGCACCGCGTCAGCCCAGCACGTGACCCGACCCCCCACCCCGGCCCAAGGCGGATCCGCTCAGGTGGAAGGAACCTGAGCGCATCATCCTCCCGTCTCGAGTCATCCTTCACGCTTTACATAGAAGGACATTTGGGTTCAAGAAGAGCAGGAACTCGCCAAGGTCACACTGTGCGTTAGGTTAGCCGGCAAACCAGGGCTTAAACCTTGGCCTGCGGCTCTGTCTGGATAGGGGGTCGTTTCACCCGACTACTAACTCTGGTGCAGAGAGCCCACTCCTTGGAAAAGACCCTAATGCTGCTGGCAAAGATCAAAGGCAAAAGGAGAAGGGGGCAGCAGCGGACGACACGGTTAGATAGCATCATCAACTCAATGGACCTGAATTTGAGCAAAGTCTAGGAGATAGGGAAGGACAGGCAAACCTGGTATGCTGCAGTCCATGGGTTTGCAGAGTCTGATACGACTTAAGACTGAACAAAAAAGCTTTGTTCACCCTCTGGCCAAGGAGCCTGGAAAATCGAGGCCTGCAAGAGCTTTTTCAAACATAAAAAGCTGGAGATTTCCCATCTCCTGAAATTGCCACGTGTTTACTACCAGGGAGAGGGACTGGCAACCAGGGAGAGGGCATTGATGTGTGTCTAAGTTTGAGGCTCTACCTATCTTGTCCTGTTGAGGATGACTACAATGATTCTTTTCACATCTGCACTTCCTTAGCCGTGAGATTGAATGTATTCTCATCTCCATTTACAGATGAGGAAGGCTACGCTCAGAGGGGATGTGGGGCAGGTTGAAAAATCCAAACTCAAGTTTGCAGGTTTCAAGTCCACAGGCCACCCTAAAGGAAAGGACTTTGCTTAGAAGGATAAAGAGTATCAAATGCAGCAGCTAGGAGTCCACACTTCGATCTAGAGAGAGAGAGAAAGAAATTTAGTGAGCTTAGAGTGAGGGAAAATTAGAATTCCAGGCATGAGGCGGGTTGTCTAAGATCACAAACAGGGAATTCCAGTGATTTTCATTATGTGGAATGTTTCATTTAATTCAGCAAGCATTTGCTGTGAGTCGGCGGTGCTCTAAGCACACTGGACTCGTGAGGAATGGAGGTGATTTCGTTCCAAACATGGCTCTAAACTTCCCACGAGGCTGATGACTCCCAAATCTATGATCACTCTAGCCAGACCTTTTCTGTCGAGATGCAGACGTGATCAACATGTGATACTTCCCAGTGTTTGTTATCCACTTCTGCATAATAAACCCGTAACTTAGTATATTAGAGGGTTTCCCAGGTGGCTCAGTGGGTAAAGAATCTGCCTGCAATGCAGGAGACACGGGAGACATAGTTTCAGTCTCTGGGTTGGGAAGATCCCCTGGAGAAGGAAATGGCAACCCACTCCACTATTCTTGCTTGGAGAATCCCATGATTCTGTGAGCTACAGTTCATGGGGTTACAAAGAGTCGGACATGACAGAAGCAACTCAGCCTGTAGTGGCTTAGAACAATTCTTTTGTGACTTCTCATGTGGTTTGTGGGTTGACTGAGCTCAGCTGGGCAGTTTTCCTGCTCAACATGGTATCTCCTGGGACAATGGTCAGCTGGGCTGGAACATCCAAGATGGCATACCTCATGGCAAATAGTTGGTACTGGCTATTGCTCAGGGCACAACTGGGCTGTGTATGGAACACTTGGGTTCTTCCTTATGAGACTAGAGCTTCTCACAGCCTCGCAGCCAAGTTCCAAGAGGAAAGAAGCAAAAGTTGCCAGTTCTCTTAAGGCCTGGGTTTGTCAGTCCTAGCACATAATTTCTTTGGTCAAAGCAATCATCTCCTTCTAATCCCTTCTCTCAGTTCAGTTCAATTCAGTTGCTTAGTCGTGTCTGACTCTTTGCGACCCTATGGACTGCAGCATGCAGGCCACCCTGTCCATCACCAACTCCCGGAGTTCACTCAAACTCATACCCATTGAGTCGGTGATGCCATCCAACCATCTCATTTCTCTACAGGGCATCAAAGGGGATGTTTCTGAAATGCAGAGCTGATCTTGTCACTCACACACATCAAAGCTTTCACAGTTTCTCCAGTAATAAACCCGAGAGACTCCAGTTGAATCCAGAGCCCTTTGTGATGTGATCCCAGCCCTCTACACACTTTCCAACTTTCCCTTGAGCCCCAGACACCCCCGGGGACAATTGGATTCAGGGAACGAGTGAATATCTTTAGAGCTTCCATCCTGTCACCCATGGGTATGTACAGCAGGCACTCAGGAACTGCTGAAAGGGTGAATGTTTCACCATCTCATGTAGGACTTCCAGTGGCTTGAAAGGAATCCCATTTGCTAAATGAGGTCCATTTGATTAAATGGAGTCTTCTGTAAGTATTTATTTTGTGCCTGCTGTATGCTCGGGCATATTTTCCTACAGAGCTTCATTTGCTGCCATCTGTGGAGCTGAAGTGCCTTATTCCTGGTGATAGACTTAGCATTCTGTCTCATAAGAGCTTCCCTGGGAGGCTTTCTTGGCTCCTGAGCCTGGCAATGCAAAATGTCCTGGGGAAATAAGAGGTTTAATTAATGCTGTCAGTCTGGATTTCCCATGCCTGAGCTGCTCCCCTGGGAGACCCTCAATGCCACCTAACAAGATCTGGGGTGGGGGTGAGGGAAAGGATGAAGAACACTTACTATCAGACATTTTCTGATGGGCATCAGACATCTGTCATGTGGTCCCTTGTTACTATGGTTACTGAGATGTTAGCAGCTGCAGTGACCTTCATTTTTAACAGGAAGAGGGACTCCAGTCCAAGAAGAACAGAGTGCCTTTTGCCTCTTTCACACACAGTGAACCCATGGCAGAGCTCTGCTAGACCTCCAGAGATTTGAAACCCAATTAAGTCATTAGGGCCCTGGGTCACCTTGGCTACATCTCTTCAAAGACGTGACTTTTGCTTCTTGGTTACTGATACCCAGGCAGCAACCTTTAAAGACAACTCTCTAAGAAAAGGCATTAGTGGGATCCTTTGAAAAATGAGATCATCTAGATTGAAAAAAACAGTTGACAGTGTGGAACACTAAGACAGTCTGAGGATGAGGTTTGCAAATAACTGGAACGCTGGGACCACCAGAATGCCAAGGGCAGACAGAGCAGGACGTTCAGGTTTGGAAGCGGTGGGTGGCGAGGGGGACTTCAGGAGGGCTGAGGAGTAGATCTCTGAAGATTCCCCAGACTCTTGATGAAATGCCATTGTTGTTATTTTGATGCATATTTTACTTGTTGGATGCTGAATTTTGTTGTTTAAGTGTTCTGAGTAACTGCTTGAATTTTTGAGATATTAAAATGCTTTTAACTTGGGGGAAGGATTTCAAATATAGGAGGTACTCTTATTTAGCCAACACTTATGATGTCTGCCTATAGTGCTGGGCAGGAGGGAGGAAATTTACAAGCAGAACAACTGAATTTTAGCATCAGAAGGATTTCAGAGATCACTGTGTGGAGTTCCTTCATTTTACTAAGAGGAAGCCTGGAGCCTGGAGAGATTGTGGCTGTTTGCAGGGTAGAAGGAGTTAATGGCAGAGCTAGGAAGGTATTTTTCATCAGGGTAGATTAGGTTTTGCTGCAGTAACAAGTAACTTCAAACCTCTGAGATTAACTCAATAAAAGTATATCTTGCTTCTGTCACAGTTCAAGGAGGCTCAGAGAACCTGGGTGGGCAGCTCATCTCTAATCAGGAATCTGGGCTTTTTCTGTCTTGAGAGTCCTTCGCTTTCAGCCATGGAGACAGAGGAAAGAGAGGGGATTGAAGACCATTTGTGACATTTCCGAGGTCATGGATGAAAACAGTACATACCTTTCACCCCATTGATCAGTCAGAATTTGATAACATGACATCTCATAATATGACAGAGGAGATTGGGAAATACAGAGGAGAAGCATAAACAAAAGTAGTCTTTGCCATAGAAGCCAGAGCTTAGGACTTCCTCTCTAGTGCTTTCATTCTCTCAAGAAAGTTTTTGAGTTTCTACCATGTGCCAGGCACTGTGCTCAGTGAAAGAGCTATTTTCGCTGTTTAGTTGCTAAGCTGTGTCCAACTCTCCTCGATCCCATGAACTGCAGCACGCCAGGCTTCCCTGACCTTTACTATCTCCCAAAGTTTGCTCAAACTCATGTCCATTGAGTTGGTGATGCAATTTAACCATCTCATCCTCTGCCACCCCTTCTCCTTTTGCCTTCAATCTTTTCCAGCATCAGGTTTTTTTCCGATAAATTGGCTCTTCGCATCAAGTGGCCAAAGTATTGGAGCTTCAATTTTAGCATCAGTCCCTCCAATGAATATTCAGGACTGATTTCCTCTAGGATTGACTGGTTTGATTTCCTTTCAGTTCAAGGAACTCTCAAGAGTCTTAACCAGCACCATAATTCAAAAGTATTCCATTTTTTGGTACTAAGCCTTCTTTATAGTCCAAATCTCACATCCTTACATGACTACTGGAAAAACCATAGCTTTGCCTATATGGACCTGTGTCGACAAAATCATGTCTCTGCTTTTTAATATGATGTCTAGGTTTGTCATTGCTTTCCTTCCAAGGAACAAGCGTCTTTTAATTTCATGGCTGCAGTCACCATCCACAGTGATTTTGGAGCCAAAGGAAATAAGATCTGTCACTGTTCATGCTTTTTCCCCTTCTATTTGCCATGAAGTGATGGGACCAGATGTCGTGATGTTCGTTTTTTAAGTGTTGAGTTTCAAGCCAGCTTGAAGATTCAGGGGCTCTCCCCAGCCCAGGTATTAAACCTATGTCTCTTGTGTCACCTGTGTTGGCGGGCAGATTATCACTAGCACCACCTGGGAAGCCCATGAAAGAGCAAAGTTAGGGGGCAAAACCTAATTTGGGCATGGTTCCTCTCACCATGGAGTTTACATTCCCCCAGGGAAGGCAGACAGTAATCATTCCTCACACAAGTACATGTGAAATGACAACTGTGATACAAGCTAAGAAGGAAAGGTTCAAGGTCTAGATCTGACTTATTCTGAGATACCAATGACAACTTCCCAGAGGAAGCAGTGGGCTTCCCTGGTGGCTCAGACAGTAAAGAATCCGCCTGCAATGCGGGAGACCTGGGTTCCATCCCTGAGTTGGGAAAGTCCCTTAGAGGAGGGCATGGCAACCCACTCCAGTATTCCTGCCTGGAGATTCCCCATGGACAGAGGAGCCTGATGGGCTACAGTCCACGGGGTTGCAAAGAGTCGGACACGACTGAGTGACTAAGCACAGAGGAAGCAGTGGTCTAAAAGACTAAAGCTAATGCAGCAAAGAAGGGACGAGAGTGTTCTGGGCAGAGAGAGAGTACAGGCAAGGACCCTGTGACGGAGCTGCATGCTGGGCTGCATGCATGAGAGCCAGCAGTGTGTTGGTCAGCCACCTCTGGGGGAGAGGGGAATTGATTTTTAGCATTTGTTGATTTCTCTGGTGTAAATACTCCCATCATGGTCAGTTTCCAGCTGCCAACAAATTCCCGAGCATTCACCAGTAGGAGCAGTTCCAGCACGCAACTGGCCGAAGCTCCGTGTGCAATGAGACTGAGGGGAGAGACGGGGTCTGGACCGCCAGGCTTGTGGGCCATGCCGGAGGGGTACTCAGTGCTCTCAGGCAGGGGCAGCAGGATATCGTTGGGTTTATGTTTGAAGAAAGCTCCTCTGGTTGCAGTATTGCAAACAGATTGGAGGGGGGCAAAGCGGACGCTGGTGTATTGGAGAGGCGGCCACAGCGGGCATGCAGGAGAGGGCTGCCAAGCTTCCGTCATGACATGTATACTCATGTGATGGGCTGGCACTGTCAATCGCATAAGGAGAGGGCGGGTATGGGGACACTTTCGTTTTCCCTCTCTGCCAGCCCCCACTTTTCAGTTCCTCATTGTTAGCTCACTCATTGGGTGACCTTGTGGTTCTCTAAGATGGGCCACTGCTAACTGGAGGTTCCCTAAGTCCTGGGCCCCACTAAAGGCAGGACGTGCAGGAGGAAGCTGATGAGACAGTGGAGATCCTGGGTCCCCAACTGAGTGATGCATGCATATCCCAGAGGCCAGACATGGGCAGAGGGGCCAGGAGGTGAGGCCCATCCCCAGGAGGCCCACTCCCAGGACTCCTGCTGCTGGCTCAGAACAGTTATGGGGCCATGTCATAAAGCAAGAAGGAGAAAGGGGCTGGGTATGGGGGCGCCTGAAACAGAAATCCAAGTCAGCAAAAGGGGACGACAGAGGATGAGACGGTTGGATGGCATCACTGACTCGATGGACATGAGTTTGAGCAAGTTCTGGGAGTTGGTGATGGACAGGGAGGCCTGCCGTCCTGCAGTCCACAGGGTCGCAAAGAGTCGTACACGACTGAGCGACTGAAATGAACTGAACTGAACTGGTGCCACATGCCCTGGCAGATCACCTTCAACACCCCTGTGCTCTTCTAAACCTCTGATTCTATCTCAGCAGAAGATGAAGCAGCATAATTCCAATTCTCAAAGGTAGAGCTCCTCAACTCCATGCTATTTCTCATGAAGCTGGCCTAAAGGCTTCTTTTCTCCATAGGCTTCTGGAATATATGAAGATTACAGGGCTTTGTCTAGAGGGTTTTTCCCATCTGGTTGGGAGGAAGATAAGCACTTACACAGAAACGTGGTGCTTTGCCTTGTTTGGGGGACATAGATCCCTTTCAAAACTGAACAAAAGCTGTTTTGTTCTTCAGAAAAGCGCTTGAATGCAATGCATATGAATTTTGTATGTAATGCCAAATTGTTCAAGGACCATGTGACACCTTCTGGAAGTTTATGGACCCCAGAACCCTAGAGGAATCGTTAGCATGACTGAAAAAATAGTGGACTTGAAATCAGAAGAAATAGGTTCTAATCCTTTGTCTTTATGGACATCAGACAGTAATGATCCAATGGCAGATAGTTTTTAAAACTTCAAGCTTTCTGAGCCTTGATTTCCATATCTATAGAATGGGCGCAATCATCTCCACTTCATGAAGATGTTGTGAGGATCTAAAGCATACTGCTGTATAAATAATAGAGAGTACTTAATGAATATTAAGAATTAAAATGATTCTATTTGCTCCAGACACTTTAATTTCTCAATAAAGCAGCTTAGCTTAGTGAAAGAGTAGCTGTTGAAGTCACACAGGTATGTATTATTCTATCTTGGTTGCTTATGAGCTGAGAGCCCTGGATAGATTAGTCAGCTAAGCTTTACTTTTTTTCATTTATATAATGAGTGTGATATATTTGCAAAGGTGGCTGCAATTATTCCCTTTATCATTCTTTGCAATATTATGGCTTTCCAAAAACTGAACGTCTCTTGCTTCACTTCTTCACCTGGGCTGGCCTTGTGGCATAATTGGGCTGACAGCCGGGTGGAAATGTGTGCTGATTCTGAGCCTAGGCCTAAGGAGACCTTGCATGCTTCTGCTCTTTGTCATGGGATCCTGACCAGCCAGCATGTGAAGAAGCCCAGGCTTACCTGTTGGAGGATGAGAGACCAGGTGGCCCAGTTGTCTGCATGACCACAGCCCACCCAGGAGCTGAGCTGTGCAGACGACTGGTAGCTCATCACAGACACATGACGGAGCCCAGCTGATGCTAGAAGAACCACCCAACTGAGACCAGTCAAAGTGCCTGCCCACAGAATTAAGAGCTGAAGGAAGATTTTGAGTCATTTTAAGCCACTGACTTTTGGAGTGTTTGCTACACATCCAGACCTTCAAGTGTAATGATATTCTATCCCTCACAGGGTTACTAGGAGGGCATGGAAAACACCTAGCCCAGAGCCTGGTGCACAGAAGTCATATGAGTGGTTTCGACCGTTATTCCTGCCTCCCTAAGACATCCTCGCCGAGAACTTTCAGTAATGCCTGGTGAGTGCACTAGCCATTAAAATCATATAAGAATCAATCCTGGGGACCTTGACACTTAAAATGGTAATAGCTTCCTGATCCAGCCTCCACAGAACCAACTTTCCAGATTAGTCCAGTGTCTCCAGTCCAATTGTTGTGTTCATCTCCAAATCTTTTTATGCCAATTGTTCTCCATATGTATATAATGTGTCAACTAATGAGACAGAGGGGCTTCCCAGGTGACTCACTGGTAAAGAATCTGCCTGCCAATGCAGGAGACACAGGAGATGCGGGTACAATCCCTGGGTCTGGAAGATCCCCTGGAGAAGAAAATGGCAACCCACTCCAGTATTCTTGCCTGGAAAATCCCATGGACTGAGGAGCCTGACAGGCTACAGTCCACGGGGTCACAAAGAGTTGGAAATGACTTAGTGACTGAACAACAATGAGATAGAAGCATGAAGATATTTAGTTCTATAAAAACGGAAGTGAGTACTTTGGAAAGACCCATAAAGATAAGTTGCTTTCAGGACTTCCATTAGAATAAGTACTAGCAAATTACCTGCAAAGGGCTGAGGGAAATTATAAAATTCTAGGATTCTGCCATCAAATTGTTAGGCAAGTGTATTTAAGCTCTTCCTCTGCTGTAAAGAAAGTGAGACTGGATGTCACAGGCGATGCATCGTGGTATATACAAAAGGAAACAGTGTTAACATTTTTGAAGTACTTCCTACATGTCAGGCAGGGCTCTGAGCATTTTATCTGTACTAACAGGTTTCAGAAACTTTAAGAAAAATGGTACAAAGCTCTAATCAGTAAGATATGGGGAAAATAATGAAAACTATGATTTACATTGAAATAGAATCCTTAAGGTATATGTGTCATTTTTAACTTTTTATTGAAGTATAACCTATGGGGTTGGAATGAAAATTGACCTTTTCCAGCCCTGTGGCCACTGCTGAGTTTTCTAGATTTGCTGGCATATTGAGTGCAGCACTTTGACAGCATCATCTTTCAGGATTTGAAATAGCTCAACTGGAATTCCATCACCTCCACTAGCTTTGTTCGTAGTGATCAAATCACTACAGATCCAAAATCACTGCAGATGGTGACTGCAGCCATGAAATTAAAAGACGCTTGCTCCTTGGAAGAAAAGTTATGACCAACCTAGACAGCGTATTAAAAAGCAGAGACATGACTTTATCAACAAAGATCCATCTAGTCAAGGCTATGGTTTTTCCAGTAGTCATGTATGGATGTGAGAGTTGGACTATAAACAAAGCTGAGCACTGAAGAATTGATGCTTTTGAACTGTGGTGTTGGAGAAGACTCTTGAGAGTCCCGTGGACTGCAAGGAGATCCAACCAGTCCATCCTAAAGGAGATCAGTCCTGAATATTCATTGGAAGGAATGATGCTGAAGCTGAAACTCCAATCCTTTGGCCACCTGATGCAAAGAACCGACTCATTGGAAAAGACCCTGATGCTGGGAAAGATTGAAGGCAGAAGGAGAAGGGGACGACTGAGGGTGAGATGGTTGGATGGCATCATGACGTGATGGGCATGAGTTTGAGTAAGCTCCGGGAGTTGTTGATGGACAGGGAAGCCTGGTGTGCTGCAGTCCATACGGTCACAAAGAGTCGGACGGGACTGAGCGACTGAACTGAACTGAACCTATGGGCAAGAAGTGCACAGATTATAATTATAATTTAGTTCATTTTGCAAAATCGACACATCCGTTCTATCTAGCACCCAGATCAAAAAACAGAACAATATTCACCTCGCAGGAATTCTTTATGCATTGTTGTCTAAAATTTCCCATTTTAACCAGCATTTTTAGATGGACAGAGCGGTCCCGGTTTCCAGAGTGTGAGAACAGGCTTCCAGGGGCATACCATGCTGGGCCTAGGAAGAGGACGGGTCTGTGCTGTCCGCCAACGGGAGGATGCTGCCACCTAGAGGACACAGTGGGGAATGGACTCTCGCCTCCAGGTCTTCACAGCCCGTGGGACCAGCTGTGGCCAGGCAGTCTTCTGTGGCGGTCTGGACCAATGGTCAGGCTGGAAGGTAGTACTGTGTAGTGGTAAAGTCACAGGGTGGTACCAGCTACCCCAGAGTGATTCTGGGTCCCACCAGGGAACCAGCTGGGTGGGCTGTGGCAAAACACGTTATCCTGTGTGTGCTAAATCGCTTCAGTCCTGTCTCTTTGCGACCCTATCACCAGGCTCCTCTGTCCATGGGATTCTCCAGGCAAGAATACTGGAGTGGGTTACCACTTCCTCCTCCAGGGAGACCTTCCCGAACCAGGGATTGAACTTGTGTCTCTGTCTCCTGCATTGGTAGGTGGGTTCTTTACCCCTAGAGCCATATCTTGGTGAGGCTCCGTTTTTGACATCTTATACATGGAGAGAATTAGGTAATATAATGGATAGGAAGTGCTTGGCCCCAAGCCTGGTTCATGGTTAGCATAAGACTGTTGGAAATTATGACTCTCATGCTGAGAGGCTGGGACTGAAAGGAAAACAAGAGGTCATATGGTCCAGGAGAAGCACTGCTTATGGTTGTTACTTGAAAAACATTTCTTGGATTTACCCAGTGGTTAAAAATCTACTGCCAATGCAGGGGACATGGGTTCGATCCCTACTGCAGGAAGATTCCACATGCCTCAGGGCAACTGACCCCTGCGCCACAACCACTTAGCCTGCACTCTAGAGTCCGTGTCCCTCAACAAGAGAAGCCACCACAGTGAGAAGCCTGCACACCACGGCTAGGGGCAGCCGTGCTTCCTGCCGCTAGAGGAAGCCTGCCTGCAGCCACAAAGACGCAGCACGGCCCCAAATGAACACAGTTTCAAAAAGAAAGAAAAACCTTTCCCCGCACGGAGTTTTGTGTAGAAATTGAACTTGTAAACAAAACACAAGATGCTCTGGAAGAAGAAGGAGCAGAGAGAAGAATCGTGTGGGTTCCCCCATCCCCACATCACACAGCAGCCCCTCTGAGGAGCTTCCAAGTGGCTCAAAGGCACCCATGAAGCCACCGATGTTGGTTGACACCCTCATTTCACAGTTGGGGACACCAAGGTCCAGAGAAGAGAAAGGAGTCATTTCGAGTCACAAGACTTTGTAACTGAGGTGGGCTGAGCCTCCAGACCTTGTGATTCCACATCCAGTGCTCCTCTCAGGCTCTCTGCTGACCCCACAAACCATTCAAAGATTTGTTTCTTGGCTGATGGGTGAAGGGCCTAAAGGGCCCTCTCAAACAATGGTCTCCTTTCCCCTTATTCAAATCATGGTGGGCTTCCAGGTGGAGGTGGAGTAGGAGGACATGGGGAGGTGTTTTGGAGAAGACTTCATGCCGTATTGGAGAAGAAATCTCAGAGGCAAAGTCAAGTTGGTGAATTTGAGGAGCTCTATAGGCAAAGCTGGAGAAGGCAATGGCACCCCACTCCAGTACGCTTGCCTGGAAAATCCCATGGATGGAGGAGCCTGGTAGGCTGCAGTCCATGGGGTCGCTAGGAGTCGGACACAACTGAGCGACTTCTCTTTCATTTTTCACTTTCATGCACTGGAGAAGGAAATGGCAACCCACTCCAGTGTTCTTGCCTGGAGAATCCCAGGGACGGGGGAGCCTGGTGGGCTACCGTCTATGGGGTCGCACAGAGTCGGACACGACTGAAGCGACTTAGCAGCAGCAGCAGCAGTAGGCAAAGCCAGGATCAATCTGGTGTCAAAGAGGTAAAAACCCAGAGGGGGTTTAGGGAATTATTATGAAACAAAATCAGATCATCAGTGAAAAGTACTTTGAAGGTGGCTAAGTGCTAAACAAACAAGATGTTTATTGTTATCAGTGTTATCATGACACTTTCTATTAATCAATAGGCCTGGAAGGGATCCCAATTTGGTGAAGAATTGACGCTATGAGCAAAACACCATAGATGAAAATAAGAAAACGTGAATTTCTGGGCCCCATTTCTACCAGGGAGGCTGACCCAGGGTCACTGGTGTCTCCCTGTGTTAAAGATGAATGAGATCTCTACCTGCCATCACTGCTCATAAAGAAAATCCCTCATCCTCTTCTGCTCACAGAATTGAGAGCTATTTATTGATTGCTTATAACACTAATTACTTTCGATGCCTTACCTTGAAAATTTGAAGTGCTCATAATTTGCAAATATATCTCAGGAACAAGTGAAGGTGACAGTCACTCTTTTCTGTAAGTACAATGAGAATGACATCTCTTGCTTTTGTAAATAATCTCACTTGATATAATGTAAAATTAAGATCATTCTTGAAAATATCAATCTTGGTTTCTGTGCACTATGGCAACTGGTGGATGTGACTGATAATCTCCAAAGATGACCATCAATTTCTTCCCTCTCTGTAACTCCTTGCTTCCCCGTATGGAGATGGAGAAGCTGCTTCCCTCACCTTTGATGTGGGCTGAGCTTGGTGATTTTCTGGACAACAGAATCCACAGAAGTGATGCTCTGAGATTTCCAAGACTAAGTCATAGGAAACCTCCCAGCTTCGGCCGAGGCCTCTTGGAATGCTCACTGGAGATGTTCCCTCTAGGAGCCTAGTTTCCAAATCCTGGGAAGGCCAAGAACATGGAAAGGCCTTGTATTGAAGCTCCAGTCAACAGCCTAGCTGAGCTCCCAGCCCACAGCCCACACGGGCTGTGATGAGTGAGCCACGTGGGATGTCCAGCTCATTTGAGCCTTCAGATGACAGCAGCCCCAGCCACGATCTGAAGGAACGCAACTGTCTGAAAGACCCTAAGTAAGATCTGCTCATCTGAGTCCAGTCAACCCTGAGACATGAGAGATAATTACAAAGTACTGCTTCAGGCCACTGAGATCTGGGACTGTTTGTCACATCACAATAGATAATCTGAACTTGTCAATATTTGTGAACCTACTGCCAGTGTATTCTGTCCCCTGTTGACGTGAATATTTCTGCAGAAGTATAATTCAAACAAAAGGATTAAAAAAAAACTCCTGAGACTTCAGAGCTTTTTTCTCCATGTCCTGTGAAAATAATCTTCAAAGAGAAACCTGTGATTTGGCGCAAACATTCTCCTGATGATAATACTGCAATGGATATCTCTGTATTCATAAAAAGCATAAATGCTTGTAAGATGCTCTGTCAAATCAGGACAGGACTGTTGGACTTTCTTCTCCCACGTATATAATGGGACAGAAATACAAGCCCGTGACACTGTTGGATTTCTTATTTTAATAAATAAATAGTCTGTCATTTAAATTAAGATGGGAAATGCATGTTTTCCAGTGAACTCCTCAGGGGGCACTGGTGTGGGTGGTCCACGGACCGCAGCTTGAGAAGCATCAGAGTGGTGGCTGTGCCTGGGGAGGGGAGCAGCGCAGGGCCCTGGTTTCTCCTTTGTGGTTGTTCTCCTGCATACGCTCAGCCGGCTTTCTAGCTCCATCAGTGCGCACCGCCTCTGTCCCTGCCTGCGTCTATCTCCAGCTGTTTTCTACCTGTCCGAAGGAAAGTCACCTGTTTTCAGGAATCAAGAACCAGATTCTCTCTGCTCTCCTTGGGGCCCCACCTCACACACTCTGGCCAGAAAGCTTCACCCTTGCTCACTCCCCTGCCTGCTGCTGCTACTGCCCTTGGCTCCGTTCTGGGCATCTCACTGTGCCCTCCACCCAGAGCCACCTGCCCCTCGGGAGCTCCATCCACTGACCTCAGAGGCTGAGAGGTACCCAGCATGGGCAAGCTGGCACCCTCTCTGTGGGTATCACAGCAGGAAATGGTAGCAAAGTCACTTCCCTTGCTCAGCCCCTAATTGCCTTAATCAAACCCGCAGGGCTTTTTTTTTTAACGAAGAAAAGTAATATTTATAGTTAAATAAACAGGATTATTCAGTAATGACAAATGTGTATCTGTTCACATTTTCTTTCTTTCTTTTTTTTAAGTTGTTTTTTAGGCTATAATTGATATTTGAAAACCGCACATATTTAATGGGCCTTTGTAAAGTTACATGAATTAACGCAAGCAAAGGGCTTAGAACAGTCATTGCATTTGAAGCATCTGGGGAATACTAGTTGCTGTGTGTATTGTTGGTGTCACTGTTATTAATCAGAGCTTCTCTAAAGACAGCAGTGAACGTGGACTTTCTTGGAAGTCTCTATAGTTTTACCCTGAGAAAGTATGTGATTTTGCATTCTCATCCACCATAGATTTTTTATCGGCCTTGAAATAATGTGTTTTAAATTAGCCCAGGAGGTGAAACAAAAATTAGTCCCAGATTTCTTCTATGGCTTCTGTCATTGCTGGCCCAGCACAGGAATGGGAAACGCTCACCTTTAAATTGCTCATCTCTCTCTAGTTTGCCCTGTGCTTTCCTGTCATGATCTGGTCACAGCTCCTTGACATCCTGAGGGTGCAGCTTGGGCCAACGCACTGCTGTTTGCAGAGTGTGTATGGTTAACAGGGCCACGTCCGGAGTCAGACGGCTTGGGTTCACATCTCAGCCACTGTAGTAATAGCTGTGGCGAGTTACTTCACCTCTTATAAGCCTCACATTTCTCATCTGTAGTATGGGGTGAGGATGGTTAATATTGGAACTGTCATGTCGTAAGGAATGAGTCAGATAACTCTGCACAGTGCCCGGCAACAAAATAGTGTTAGCGCTGGTTAGTCGGCGTCCTGATGGCAAATCCTGGGATCAGAAGCTGTTCAAGATCCTCTCTGTGGTGAACCTTGTGTTAGATGTGTTGTTAGGGGTGTGTGTTGTGTGTGTGTGTTGGGTGTGTGCCTCTCCAATTCAGTGGTTCCCAACTGGGAGCAATTTTGCCTTCCGGGAGACACTTGGCAATGTCCGGAGACATTTTTGGTGGTCACTGTTGGGAGAAGGGAGTGGCTACTGTGTAAAGGATAAGAATGCTGCTAAACATCTCACAAGGCACAGGACTGTCCCCATTCCCTGCCAAAAAATCATCTGGTAAAATGTGAACACACATACATCCTGGAGCGGACGGTAAAGAATCTGCCTGCGATGCGGGAGACCCAGGTTCGACCCCTGGGTTGGGAAGATCCCCTGGAGATGGGCATGGCAACTGACTCCAGTATTCTTGCCTGGAGAATTCCATCGATAGAGGAGCCTGGTGGGCTACAGTCCATGGGGTTGCAAAGAGTCGGACACAACTGAGCGAGTAACACTTTCAAATGTCACTAGTGCTGAGGTTAGAAATCCCTGTTCTGGTTAAAATATAACCTTCGTAAGGACAGGGGCTGCCTCTCTGCCCACTGATGTATCCCCAGACTGCAGCAAAGCACTTGGACCTCAGTAAATCTCTGCTTAGTGGATGATTGGCATGAGTGAATGATGATCAAGGTTCTCAGTGGGTAGAGGTGTCTGTGGAGCTGGTGAGCACATGGTTTGGCTGCAGCCTGTTCCCCTGCCTGAGGAGTCATCAAACCTGGCAAAAAGGGTCCCAAGCCCAGAGGGTAGTAGAAGGGTGGGTTAGGGTGAGCCCTGGGATGGCAGGTCTCTCTGGGGGCTGGCTGGTAGATCATGGGTTCATGCAGTCTACACCAAGGGTAGCATTCTAGGAAAGTCATCAGAAAACTCTCACACAGCAGCCATCAGAGCAGAGATTCACCTCGGAGCCTCCTGGAGGCAGGGTCCATGGTTTGCAGGCCCCTGGGACACCTCAGTCAGGTTATTTTGCCATCAGCAGTGTTGAGTGGTCCTGACGGTGGCTGGAGGTGGTGCTAGTGTTGCTTGTGAAGCACTTAGGACAAATCCTCTAGGATCTGCTGATTCCAGAAATCTCCCTGTTTATTTTTTTCTTTAGTGATAAATTCCTGCCCTGGAAAGTGCTACCTCCCAGCATTTCTGCAAGTTTGAGAAGGGAACCCACATCAGCGAATTCCAGCAACCCTCTCACTCTAGGCCCAGCATCCCTTGCACAGAAATGAGCAGGTGGAGGCCTGGATCCTCCCAGCCCCAACCTGTCCCTTTCACATCCCCCGTTCCTTCCCACGGAGCAATGAACCCCAGTGCATGGTGAGGGTGCAAGACAGAGACTAGGGGTGCTGTCCTTAGAAACTGTATCTTCTTGAGTCTCCTTTCAAGTCCACATGACAGTGGCTGACAGAGAGACCTTGGAAGCGAGTTCAGAGCATTGTCCAGCCAAGCAGTGACCGAAGGCTTTTCATGCTGGTAACAGGATCTCGCTTGAAATTTTCCAGGAGTGCAGCTCTGAACTGGTAAATACTTTCAGACTTCAGGAATTGCAAAGTAAGCTTTGAGATCAAGATGTGCATGTATTTAAAAAACGTAGGTACTAAATTTGATTTTACTTAAATTTAACAGAAGAAACTGAGGTTATGCGAAATGAGTTTCTGAGCAGATAACTGCTCTTCTCTACAAGATATTAATTTAAGAGATTCTTTTAAGGTGAAAAAGCAGAGTATGGAAAAATTAGGAGATTAGAGCTATTATAGTGTTGTTTTATACTCCATGTTTTAATTTGAAGCAGAAGAGATTGATACCCACAAGGCCCTGTGATAGATGTTGTTCAGCAAATCCTTCATTCTTTCTCTCCTCATAGCTGGACGACACTCCCCAATGTCCTTTGCAATCAAATTGCATCTGTACTTTAGATGACAACCTACGGGCAGGAGTGCTGCGGGTCAACTTCATGGCCCATGAAAACTGCAGTGGGTGATCCTCCATGCTCCTTCCCTCCCCACTGACTGGATGTGTGCAAACCCAAGCCACCTGGACGCCCATGCTGACTACCAGGGGGCAGACCCCTGGAGCCCTGAATCACCAACTAAGGCAGAGCTGCTGCCAATCAGGAAACAACTATTTGAAACTTCTATCATGTTTGAGTCTTTATATATTTTGGATGCGTTTGTTAAGCTAGTTAACATGACCTTAACCAGTCCTCTTGTTCTATAATTAAATTGGCACAACAATCACTATAGTTTTTCCAATCTGTGTGGGTGTTTTTTTTTTTATATTGACTGTTGGTTTTGTTCACAAATTGGAGAAGGAAATGGCAACCCACTCCAGTGTTCTTGCTTGGAGAGGCCCATGAACAGAGGAGCCTGGCAGTCCGTGGGGTCTCAAAGAGTCAGACATGACTGAGCCACTAACACTTTATTAACAAATAAACCCTTTCAGGAAAACCCACAATAACAATGGCTAAAATTTACTGGGCTCTTACTATGTGACAGACACTGTGCTAATTACTTACATGTACTAATCCATGTAATTTTTGCAGCAGTCGTATTATGTATGAATGCCATCCCCATTATATAGATGAGTAAACTGAGGCACAGCGAGGTTATGTAAAACAATACGACTGAAAATTCCAGAGCTGGATTTCACCAGTTTAGGCAGTTTGGCTCTGAGTTCGTTCTCTTCCCCTCAGTAGCAAACATTTTAGGGAGTTAGATTCCTCAAGTTCTTGTGTGGTTCATTGCCTTATTTATTTATTTATCAAACTGCTCGTAACACCCTTTTATGTGGTACCAAATTCCATGAATATATAAAGTCTCAACTCTGTGTTTTTCTGGATATCTTCCTCTTAGAATCATCCAGCTCTTTTTCTAACAAGATTAACTGCCCTCTAGGCCTGCTCTGTTAGCTAGAGTTCTGGGGCTTCCATCACCCTCTTAGGCTGCATGCCACATTTTTCTCTTTCTTTGGTGCAAGAAACAGGACTCCATTTGCTGGAGCATATCCTTAAGAACTTTTCAGAAAATGACTATGAGGGACAAATATTCTTAGTATTGGCAAATCTGAAAATGTCTTTTTTCTTAACTTCAGATTTTAATAAGGACCACCGACCACTTGGACATAGAATACTAGACTGGAAATTGTTTTGTCTCACACTTTGAGAAGCATGCCCCAATGCTCTTTCCACTGCCCCGTTTCCAGCGCCAATCTGAGTCTCACTCCTTTAATAGCAATCTTGGCTGTTGCCGTTTCTCTTTAAAAAGTTCTACCATTTAGAAGATCTGCGCTTTATGCTTGGGGTTCCTTTCACCACAGTGGGTGTGGGCACCTTTCTGTTCATTGTTCTGGGCATTCTGTAGGCCCTTCCGTCTAAATACCCGCTCCTGAGCGCTTAGTCATGTCTGAATCTTTGCACCCCATGGACTGCAGCCCACCAGGCTCCTCTGTCCATGGGTTTCTTCAGGCAAGAATACTGGAGTGGGTTGCCATTCCCTTCTCCAGGGGATCTTCCCTACCTTGGAATTGAATCCGGGTCTCACGCATGCAGGCAGATTCTTTACCATCTGAGCCATCAGGGAAGCCCACATGGTCCTTAGCCCTGAGGAATACTTTTGTTCCTTTCACTTTCCCAATCCTTTTTCTGGAATTCGAATTAGTCAGATGTTACGCTTTCTAGATCAATCTTTCATGTTTCGCATTTTTCTCATATTTTCTATCCTTTTCTCTTTTTCTTCTACCATCTGGAGATTCCCTTCACTTTATAAATCAAACATTTAATTCACTTTTAATTTTGCTAGTGGTCTTTTCACTTTTCAAGAACTCTGTTCTCTTTATAGCAACTCTTGCTTTTCTTGGTTGCGACATCTTCACAAACTTTTCGGCAGAAATTCTGAAAACTACGGTCTATTACCTGTACTAGCTCCATTAGATCCAACTTTACCATTTATTTATCTTATGCTTTCAGTATGGCTGTTAGCATAACTGATGCCTGATGCCACCTCGGACCCTTCCAGTTTCTCCTGGCCTTCCACTGACCCTACCCATCACTTCTCTGTCATTGAGAGCTTTCGTTAATAATCACTAGGACCAGGTGGCCTCTATGCTCTGTTAGTCCGCAGACAATGATGAAAACCTTTCCTGATGTATGATTCCCAGCACACAGGAGGTTAGTTACCCATTTGTAAATCTTGACTTAGGAATGCATGTCCTGTTTCCAAGCATCTACCCTCATACCCTAGGTTAGCTACGAAATCGTCCCAGGGGCCCCCTGGCAGTGTGGAGTGTGGCTGGAAGCACTTCTGGATCACTGGCTGCCCAATGCAGAGTCCACGCTGCAAGCAGGTTACCCTAGAGTAAATCGATTCATTGACTCTGTGGAGCTGCCTGACTCATTTTTTTGCCTTCTCGGTTTGATGAACACTTTTTCTTCCCTCCATCCTTTGTTCCCTCAGGGATTCTATTGAGGCCAAAGGAAAAAAGAAGCTCTTTCTGCTGGGATCTGTGGCTGTAAGAATAATAGAAATCAGTACTTGCCAGATGCCACCTTTTAGAGGTTTGAGACACAAGTATACGAAGGAAAGTAGAATCCAGAGATGATAGGAAATGCCATTTCCTGTATTCAGCTATGCCTGAAGTCAGCCTAACCTTTGGTTTAATGAGTCACTGATTTTTTTTTTCCTTTGTCTTATCCAGTTTGAAAAAAATAAAAATTCTATTGCTTGCAACCAACAGAGCCCCAAATAACATAACTAACCAGTTACCTACTGACCTTTGGCAAGTCCTTTCAACTTTTAAAACCCAATGTCCTCATCGGTAAGATAAGGGTTGGGATCCCTTGAGGGTTGTGATGAGGACCGAGTGAGAGGCTGAGTTTGATCACCCTTTAAAAACCGTAGAATGCAATGTGTGCTCAATCGCTTCAATTGTGTCCGACTCTTTGCAATCCCGTGGATCATAGCCCCTGTGTCCATGGGAATTTCCTTGTAAGAATACTGGAGTGGGTTGCCATGCCCTCCTCCAGGGGATCTTCCCGATCCAGGGATCGAACCCAAGTCTCCTGCATTGCAGGCAGATTCTTTACCTGCTGAGCCATCAGGGATCC
Source organism: Okapia johnstoni (assembly GCA_024291935.2). Lineage (NCBI taxonomy): Eukaryota > Metazoa > Chordata > Mammalia > Artiodactyla > Giraffidae > Okapia > Okapia johnstoni. The sequence continues at coordinate 5,483,647 of CM044325.1, read as the reverse complement.
ATTGGGGAAACCCCATAAAATGGTATAAATGCACATAATTGATATTGTGGGAATTCTGGTATTTGAGACATTCCCATTTCTGTCACTTGAGAGCCACATAAATGACGAAGAACTGTCCCCAAACAAGCAGAGACCTGGAGACGAGTGATTCTGTGCCACAGAGTGAGCTCTGGACAGGACACACAGACTGTGACACTTGGCCTGGTGTGGGCATTGTCCCTAGACTGTGATCTAGTCTCCTAGGGACTGGTAGCTCAGCTGGTAAAGAATCCACTCGCAATGCAGGAGACCCTGGTTCGATTCCTGGGTCAGGACAACCCCCTGGAGAAGGGATAAGCTACCCACTCCAGTATTCTTTGGGCTTCCCTGGTGGTTCAGATGGTAAAAAATCTGCCTGCAATATGGGAGCCCTGGGTTCGATCCCTGGGTGGGGAAGACCCCCTGGAGGAAGGCATGGCACCCCACTCCAGTGTTCCTGCCTGGAGAATCCCATGGACAGAGGAGCCTGGCGGGCTGCAGTCCATGGGGTCACACGGAGTCGGACACGCTGAATGACCAAGTCATTACACCTTACAAGTGATATTGTAACGATTCATGCTTTTATTTAGTCCCTTCGGTAGGGTCGGTTTTTCTTTTTTTTCCTCCAGCCAAAAGAATCACTAAATCTTTATTTCTTTGGAAAACTAAAACCAAACCAAACTAAGCAGACTTGGTCTTCTGGCTGGTTCCCACTGTAAGGAAGGAGCCTTGGGCTGGAGTGTTTGGCAGGGGCACTTCTCCAGGACAGAGCTGGAACAGATGAATTTCTTACTTAATGTTTGTTTAGTGCTCTGGGCCCGTAAAGGGCCGTGGGGTCTCTGACTGGGTTTGTTATTGATGTTTAGTGAGCCATAAAACCCCGATTTCCTGCCTGCACTCCCAGCCATAAAATAACCGTTTGCTACAGCCCGTAAACACCCCTTGGTCAGCAGGCCCTGCTCCCAACGTCTGTGGGGGTGGTTCACCAACATCCTGCAAGGGCCTACTGACAGCATTTCCCGCCTTTCTGCTCTCCCTGCTGGCTCCTCTGACTTGCTCCCCAGAGTTGTGGACTTGACAGTCCTAGTTTTTCCAGCCTTGCCCTTCAGGACAGGTGGGGCTCTGGGCTGGGAGCAGTGGTCTCAAACGATGGCTGCGTCTGACCCTGAACATGTAGCGTCAGCCCTCTCTGCTCACCACACAAAACTCAGGTGGACCCGTCTCAGGGCCGGGGGCCCCCGGTGAGGCCTCAGCCTTGATGAGGTCCTGCTCAGACTGCACCGCTGGCTTCACATTAGGAAGGTCTACTGGCCTGAAAGGCCTCAAAAGCCTGGCCCACACCTTCACCTTCCGTCTCGGGGCCCCTGCCTCTAGCTGCAGGACCAGAGGGTGTATCCCCACTGTACACACACTGCCACCCTTCAGCTTCTATGGCCTCCAGTGGAAGACTCTCCTGAGAGGGAGGGTATTTGGTCCAATTCCCTCCAGAGACTGGGAAAAGTGATGGGGGAGGCCGGGACTGACTCATTCCAGCCTGAGGAGAAATTCCACATCTGAGCACCATCCAAGAGGACAGTTGACCTTGTGGGCAGTATGTCCCCTGTCATTTTGAGAGACAAGGGACACAACACTCATCTTAACTCTAGTTTAAGCCTAACGGGAAAACCATTAACTCATCCACCCAACTCAGGGAAAAGCAGAGGCCGGGTTATCCTGCCTGCAGATCCAGGGTCTCCACATTTTGTCCTGACCTCCCATTCCTTCAAAACCCTCCGACGGGTCTGGAGGCCAATCCCGAAGCTGTGATTTAACAGGAAAGAACGGTCTTCTCTTTTCAACAGTCATGTGTAAAATCCCAGGGAGGGTGCCTGGTTGGCCTCGGTTGGGTGGTGTGCCCACCCTTGGGCCAATCGCAGAGTCTGAGTGGAGGGACGGGGGAGGGTCCCTCTCTTCAGGAGAAGCACGCTGAGTGGCGGCAAAGCTGAGCTCAGAGGAAAGAGGGGAGCTCAAGTACTAGGCAGGTGCTCTAAGTGCCTCTGGAAGGAGCCGTGAGGGGAATTTCTTCCAGGGGAAGAGTTGGCCTAGACATGCGGTAAGCCCCTCTCAGCTGCTCTCTGGACATCACGTCTCATGCTCTGTGGAAGGGTCATCCTCCCTGTCACCCCAGAGACTGCAAAGGCAGTGCGGGCCACGGGGTGGGGGCCTGCGCATAAATGACTAGCGTGCTCTCCACCGTGTAAAACCTGGGAGCTTTCACAGCCGTGAGGCTGGAGACGTCCTCAGAGGTCAGTCTGTCTCTGCTGCGGGCATACACCCAGTCCCAAGGAGCTGTGAGCTTGGACCGGGCCCCCCGCTCTGCAGAAGCAGATCTGCCTGTGGATACAGGACCGCCTCCCTGCACAGCTCCGGGGCCTCCACCCCCATCGTGAAGCAAAGATGTGAGCTTGCCCTGAAGCTGTGAGTCAGGTACAGAGCTCCTGCCACTCTCTGCGTGGACCCTGCTCAGTAGAGCTCCAGCCTTTCAGTTTCATTCCACTCAAGATGATGCCTATGGGGGTCCTGTAGGGCCCCCTTATGCTCTAAAGCCAATGTGACAAAGTGAACTCTTTCTCTGACTCGCCATCCCTTATGCTGGCAACTGGGTGAGCTTTTTATGAGGCCGAGGTAGGCAGATGGGTAATTAAACGTATACAGACGGGCCAGTGGTCATCTCCGGACACATCCCCCTGTCCTCATGGAAAAGAAGCATGTCACACACACAAATCTTTAAGCTGCATTTGTGAATCCTGGAAACTGATCCATGACTGTCTGCTAGCTGGACGTGATGCCTGTGGAAGGAACCTCATACCATCTCATCAAGGAGTTGGTATGGTTTTCTCCCAACAGGATAGCGAGCTGCTTGGGCAGGCTTTCTTTATATATATGCTCCTTCCCCAAGTACAGGTGCCCGAGTGCTAGGACCATTCTAAACCTCTGCCTCTCCAGTGGCCTTAAACAGCACCAAGAGCTCCCACAGGAACAGGCAGTGAGAAGAGTTGGGTGGTTGTAGGTCTCCTATGGGACCCTAACCTCAGCTCCGGCTGACCTCCCAGACTTCCGGGACCTCCTCTGACTCTGACACCTGGCACTTTTTCCTCTCTTGCTCTCGAGCTCAGCTCTGCCTCCCATGGAGGTGGGTATCCGGCATCCTGTGTGTTGAGGGGTAGGGGAGCAGAGAGTCTCTAATCACTTCCCCACGGGAGCGTGGGGGGGTTTTCCCCTCCTTTTCTTCCTTTCCGCCCTCCCTCCTTCCTTTCTTCCTACAGAAGCATAATTCACACGCAGTAAAATCCCCATCTTTGGTGTGTAACCCTATACGTTTTGATAAAGGCACACAATTGTGTAGGCCTTCTCACAATCAAGATAGAGAACATCTCCATCACCCCAAAATGTTCCTCACCCTGTGCGCCTTTGCAATCAACAAACTCACCCCCCTCAACCCCAATATGTGGCAGCCACTGGTCTGTTTTCTGCCCTTTTATAGTTCTGCCTGTCCCAGGACGTCATATGAATGGAATCATACAGAATGGAGCCCTCTGTGTCTGGCTTCTTTCTCTTTGCAGAATGTCTTTGAGATGTACCCATGTTGTAGCGTACAGCAGTGGTTTGTTCCTTTGATTTCATTTATGGGACATGCGTAGCACAGATTGTTTGATTGTTTATCCGCTCCCGTGTTGAAGAAAATCTGGGTTGTTTCCAGTACTAAGCTATGATGTATAAAACATTCCTGCACAGGTTTTTGTGTGAACATAAGCTTTCGTTTCTCTCGGGTCATATGGCAGGTGCATGTTGAACTGTATAAGATACTGCCAAGCTGTTTTCCAGAGTGGCTGTACCGTTTTGCATTCCTGCCATCAGTGGAGGGAGGCTTTGGATGCTCAGCATTCTGGCTGGCACTTGGTATTGTCAACAGAGTGAACTTCTCAAGATGCAGATCTGATTATGTGAGAATGATTTAATGTCTTTTTATTGCTTTTAGGCTGAAGATCTTTACATGTCCTAGGAGACCTTGCCTGACCTTGCTGTCTCCTCTCCGGCTGCCTCTGGCTCCACCCCTCTCTACCCTGAGCTCCGGGCCCCTTAGCGTTTATCTCCAGGTGCTTCCTGCTGCCTGGAGCCCTCTGCCTCCAATCCTTTACCCTGATCTTTGTTGGGTGAACGCCTTCTCAACCTTCACATCTCAGCTCCAATGCCCCTCCTCAGCTAAATTTCCTGACCCCCAGCCTATATGTGGGCGACCTGGTGGGCTTTCTCATAACACGCTGTGATTTTTCCATCATAGCACTTATCACAATCTGGAAACACAGATTTATTTCTGTGACCATTAGATTAAGGCCCCTCTCAGCCTCTAGCCTGTCATCTTGTCGGCAGGAACTGTGTCCATTTTGCTTTCTGTTGTTTTTCCACTTTCTTGGTCACATAGTGAGTAGTCAATAAATATGTGTCATAATTCAAGCAGTGACTGGTGAGATTCCCTATAGCTGGGCTGGGCCTGGAAAGGACTTCAAACAATTCGTGACTTCCGGCAGGTGTCTGAGCTTTGTGATGTGACACAAGTCTCCCCCACCGTCCCAGGGCTCGTGCCAGCCACCGTCCCAGGCATCAAAGACCTAAGCCAGGTGAAGAGTGTGCTCTTCATTCTCCTTGCTGGATCCTCCATCCTGCCCAAGGTGGAACCAGCCATCCGACAGCATCCTTTCCACGCCCTTCATGGTGGGGCCGGTCTCTGGCATTTACAAGTAGCTTTGCTTGTTTTTTTTATCAGATTTTGTGTTTTATGTTCTTCACTTTTTTTTATTATGAAATATTTTGACCTAGCAAAAAATAGTACAGAAGAGCGTACAACGTCCATCTATGTCCCCATCCCCCTGGATAAAAGAGAAACCATTCCTGATACAAGTAAAGCCCTCTGCTCTCTCCAATTCTTATTTTCTCTCTAAAAGGAAACTGGAAAGTCTAGAATTCGATGGTTATTATTTTCGTGTGTGTTGTTGTATTTTTCCTACATATGTCAGTATCCATAAACCATTTATAGTGTTTTTTTCAAATTTTAAGACTCTATATAAATATTATTGCATTGTATGTATTTTTACGAACTCTGGCTTCTTCCCAATTTTATGTTTGTGAGATTTATCCATGCTGTATTTATAGCCTTGGTTCATTTATTTTTATTGCTGTGAAATATGTTATTTTTTCCAATGTACCATAGTTATTTGTTCTCTCACTGACAAGGAGTGAAGTTGTTTCCAGTTTTTGCTCTAATAAATAATGCTGACTTGAGCATTCTTGTCTGTCTTCTTTCTGCACAAGAGTTTCTCTAGAATGTTCTTGGGTGGACAGTAACGTCATAAGATTTGCACTCCTTGTTATGGAGAAAGACTGGTAGATTGTACCCGTGGCCACAAATGGGATTTTCCATGATTCTTCACCTTTGCCATCACAGAGTGTTATCTGACTCTTCACTTTTATTGATAACGGAAGGAAAATGGAAACCCATAATGCGATTTAATTTGTATTTCCCTAATGACCAGTGAGATGATCATCTTTCTATCAGGGCCTTTCATACTTCATCCGGGAAATGTGTTTTCACGGATCTTGCCCATTTGACTGTTGCATTGTTTGTCTTTTTCTTATAGCTTCACAGAAGTTGCTCATGTGTCACTGACCCTCATTCTGTGTGTGTCATCTGTGTGACACTTTCCCTCTCCCAATGCGTGATCACCTTTTTACTTTGTTGGTGGTGACTTCTGGTAGGCAAATATTTTTAATGTTAAGGTGGTCAAATTTTTTCTTTCATGGCTTGTACTTCTTGTGAATTTTTTAAGAAAGACTTTCCTATCTGAAGTAATGAATATATTACTATATTTCTATGTATTTTAAAATACATAATTTATATATACATATAAATATTTTATTCTAGAATTTTCCCCCCATACTTAAGTCATTTATTCACCAGGCTTTACTTCTGTGCTTGATCAGAAATGGAATCGAATTTTATTTTTTCCGTTAAAATGATCTATTAGTTGACTAGATAGACCATCCTTTTCATATTGATTTACCATGCAACCTCTGCCAAGTATAAAGTTTCCATATTCATGTGGGAATATAAAGTTTCCATATTTGTTTCTGGGCTCACTCTTCTGTTCCACTGGTTCACGTTTCTATCTTGCACCCACATCGCCCTATCTTAATTACACTGACCTTATATTAAGTATTACTTCCCTGATGGCTCAGCTGGTAAAGAATCCACCTGCAATGTGGGAGACCTGGGTTCAATCCCTGGGTTGGGAAGATCCCCTGGAGAAGGGAAAGGCTACCCACTCCAGTATTCTGGTCTGGAGAATCCCATGGACTGTACAGTCCATGGAGTTGCAGAATCAGTCTTAACACCTGTCAGGACAAAGGTCACTAACTTCAAAACTGTCTTGGTTATTCTTGCTCTCCCATATGTATTTTTAGAATCCATTTGTCAAGTGCAGTGAAAAACCTTTTGGAGACTTTGACTGGAATTGAATTGAATTTAGAAATTAATTTGAAAGAAACTGACATATTTATGATGTTGAATCTTACCATCTCCGAACAAAGCTTATCTCTCCTTTGCCGTGGCCTTCTTTAATGGATTTTTAATAAACTTTCACTGATTGCTACATAAAGCAACTAGTAAATCTTTTTGCTAAATTTATTTTTCTTACTTATTTTTGTTGCTAGTATAAACGGAATCTTTTTAAAATTACTTTCTCTAGCTCTGTCGTGCTAGGATGTAGAAATACATTTTATTTTTGCGGATTGATCTTATATGCTGCAATCACAGGCAAACTCTCTTAGTTCTAACAGTTTGTCTGTAGAGTCTCTTTGGTTTTCTATGTAGATAATTTTGTTTCTTCCTGTTCAATCTTTACTTCATTTCTTTTTTCTTTTATTACTGTGTGACTAGAGCCTCCAATTCAATATTAAAGACAAGAATATCAGATTTTCTGCTCCACTGATGCAATTTATTTTTAGGTTAAAAGTCTATTTGGGTTTTGTGTTCTTTTTTTCTTTCTTTATGTTCTGTTTTACACATTTTCTATAATTGGTAGGAATTCCATTCATTTTTTCCTTTTATTGTCTTTCAAAAAAAATTCAAGAGCCTAGAAAAGTTAAAATAACAATCCAGTAAGTACTCCTGGACCTTCTCACCTAGATTCACCAGCTGTTTTTTCAAACTGGCTCCATCTCTCTGTACATAGATATACACACACACGCATGTGCACACACACACGCATGTGCACACACACACAACCACTTGTCTTTTACTGATTAATTTCATAAAATGTGTGTTAGATATTTTCACTGAAAACCAATTGAAAAATTATTGAAATGAATTAAAGATGTAAATATTGCAACTATGTCAATTTTTCCCAAATATTTCCAAAGACTGTGAAAAAATGTTTAACTCTGTTATCAGGAAATGCAAAATAAAACACAGTAAGAAACTATAAGTCACTTATCAGAATGACCAAAGTTTAAAAGACAGACAATATCTACCAGAGTAAAAAGAACATTTGTATATTGCGTGGGAGAATAAATTAGTAGAACTAGTACTAGTTTTCCATAGTAGTTCTATGGAAAAGTGTTTGGTAGTATCTACTGAAGTTGGACATGCACTCAAATTCACACACAAACACACGTGCGTGCGCACACACACACACTTCCCTTTGACCAAACCAACTAAGAGTGAGCTGTAAACATCATGGTGAAGTGAAAAAAAGTCAGTCACTCAGTCATGTCTGACTCTGCCACCCCGTGGACTGTAGCCTGTATTCACCCCTACACACTGAAGCGTGCATCTCCCAAGAACCTTCCTATTCAGCTCATCACTGTTACCACACTTAAGAACATCAGTATTATATCAATAACTTCATCCAACATTCAGTCCATATACAAACTTCTCCAATTATCCTCTTATAACTTTTTAAAAATCTGAAATTCAGTGAAATTTCACCCACTTCATTTGCCTATGTCTCTCTAGTCTCCCTGAATCTAGAGCTGTTTTCCTAACTCCTCCAGTTCTTATTTGATTTGATTTGTTTCAGTGATCATCACGCTGTGAACTTCATCCAAGCTATTGCAGCCAGCAAGAGCTCATTTATCCTTTAGGCTATGTGATATTCCAAAGTGAGTGAATGCTCCACAAATTATTTACCCATTTAAATGGTGGGTATTTGGGTAGTTTCTGGCACTTCCCAATACTAACAATAGTATTGTTAGTAATATGCTTGTACATGTCTCTTGGTGAACATGCACATCTACCCAGGAAGGAATTTTGGGGTCTTTGGATGGGTGCATGACTGACCCCATCTTGGGTCCTTAGTTTCTCCTGGCTTTCTGCTGACCCCACCCAGGACTGTATTGTGCAGCAAATCACTTCTCTGCTGTCAACAGCTTTGTAGTTAATAGATAGATATTCTTTAATAATCACTAGGACTATGTGGCTTATATGCTCTGTTAGTCCCCAATGATGAAAGTCTTCCCTGATGTATTCTCAGTACCCAGGAGACTAGTTACCCATTTGTCAATCTTGACTTAGGAATGCATGCTCTGTTTCCAAGCACCTACCAGTGCGAAATCTAAAGCTCCACTATTTTGGCCACTTGATGCAAAGAGCCGACTCATTGGAAAAGACCCTGATGCTGGGAATGACTCAGGGCAGGAGGAGAAGGGGGTGGCAGAGGATGAGATGGTTAGATAGTATCACCAACTCAGTGGACATGAGTGTGAACAAACTCCAGGTGATAGTGGAGGAGGACAGAGAACCCTGGTGTGCTGCAGTCCATGAAGTCACAAAGAGTCGGACATGACTTAGTCACTGAATAATAACAAAAACAACCCCTATTCCCTGGTTAACTATAAAACTGCCCCAGCAGCCCTTTGACAGTATGGAGCGCAGGTGGACTGCTGCCTGCCCGATCCCGATTCCACTGTGTAAGTTACCCTGTAATAAACTGATCTGCTGACTCTGTGGAGCTGCCTGCCTCCTTTTCCTATTTCAAGATGTCTTCTCAGTTGGGTGAACATTTTTCTCTCTGTCCATCTTCCAACATTCATCATTAAGTATAATGTTCTCTGTAGATTTTTTTTTGTAGCTACCCTCTATCAAATTGAGAAGTTCCTTTCTATGCCTAGGTTGCTATGAGTTTTATTTTTTACTGTGATTGGGTATGAATGTTTATTAAATGATTTTTCATGTATCTATCAAGGAGATCATATTAACTTTTCACCATTGATCTATCAATATGACAAATTATGTTGATCAATTTTTATATGTTAAAGCAATCTTTCATACCTGGAATCAATCTCTCATGTCTATGTGTTGTCCTTTTTATATATTGCTGTTTGATTTATTACTTCAAATAAATCAAAGAGATATTATTTTTTACTATTTCAAGTAAAGACTATATTTTTGTATGTATGCTTACAAATAAGAATGGTATTAAAGAACTATAGCTTTGTAAAGTATCTTTAGTTTTTGATTGCGCTGGGTCTTTGCTATGATGGGCTCTCTGGCTGTGGTGAGCGCGGGCTCCTCCTTGCTGCACGCGTGGACTTCTCATTGTGCTAGCTGTGACACGCAGGCTCAAGAGTTTCTGCACACGGACTTAGTTGCTCTGCAGCGTGTGGAATCTTCCCAGGCCAGGGATCCACTCTGCACTGGCAGGTGGATTCTCACCCACTGTGCCACTAGGGAAGTCCCCAATTATTTTTAAAGTTCTGTCAATTGTATTTTCTACATTTTAAAGTTAAGATACTGGGGGCACACAGATGGAAGGCTGTAATACTGTCCTCATGCATTTACCCCTTCATCCTAACAGAATGTCCCTCTATCTGGAAATGCTTCTTGTTGTATACTTTCTTTGACAGATAGCCTTTGAAGTATATAGTCACATGGGTTTTTATCTGGTCCAAATTTGCATACAAATGGCATTTTCCATTCTTTTCATTTAAACTTTGTGTGTTTAAGGTGGGTTCTAATTCACACACTTTCTGCAGAATTTGACTTCACGTGGGGATCTCTAATGTGACTTCCCTACTGCTTAGGTCTCAGGTTTGGTGTCCTGCCCTTGGCACCTCCTGGGCTGTTAAAACTCAGGCTTTAGCCATCAAGAATAAAAAGATGTACTCTACAAAATTATTTTTAATTTTATTTTTAAATTACTTCATTGAATGAGGTAGGGTTGACATTTAAGTAGCTGTACATGTTTAATGTATACAACTTGATTAGTTTGGAAATAAGTACACATCCGAGAAACCATCATCACAAGCTATGCCATAAACATGTCCATCATCGCTGAATGTTTCCTTCTACCCTCTATATTATTATTTCTTTGTGATAAGAACACAACATTAGATATACCAAACTTTTAAATATACAGTACAGTATTGCTAACTATTGGGCTTCCTGGTGGCTCAGTGGTAAAGAATTCGCCTGCCAATGCAGGAAACGTGGGTTCGATTCCTGGTTCAGGAAGATCCCCTGGAGAAGGAAATGGCAACCTCCTCCAGTATTCTTGCCTGGTAAATCCCATGGACAGAGGAGCCTGGTGGGCTACAGTCCATGGGGTCACAAAGAGTTGGATATGACTTAGGGATTAAACAACAACAACATTGCTAACTACAGACATTATGCAGTGCATAGATTTCTAGGGCTTATTCACTGTGCATAACTGAAACTTTATACCCTTTGACTAATACCCCACTCCACTCCCAGCCCCTGGCAACCTCCATGCTAGTGTCTGCTTCTCTGAGTTTGACCATTTTAGATTCTCCATGTAAATAGCATCTTAAAGTTTTTGTCCTTCTGTGTCTTATCTCACTTAGCATAATGCCCTCCAGGCTTATTCATGTTGTCGTAAGTGGCAGGATTTCCCACTTTTTAAAGGCTGAATAGCATCCCACTGTATGTGGGCACCACATTTTCCTTACCCCTTTGTGTGTTGACGGACCTTAGGTTGCCTCCATGACTTGGCAATTGTGAACAACGCTGCAATGAACATGAAGTGCAGGCATCTCTTTGAGATCCTGATTTTATTTCTTGTGGATTTATACCCAGATGTGGGATTGTTGGATCATAGCATGGTTCTGTTCAGTTCAGTCAGTTCAGTCGCTCAGTCATGTCCGACTCTTTGCAACCCCATGAATTGCAGCATGCCAGGCCTCCCTGTCCATCACCAACTCCTGGAGCTTACCCAAACCCATGTCCATCGAGTCGGTGATGCCATCCAACCATCTCATCCTCTGTTGTCCCCTTCTCCTCTTGCCCCCAATCCTTCCCAGCATTAGGGTCTTTTCCAATGAGTCAACTCTTTGCATGAGGTGGCCAAAGTATTGGAGTTTCAGCTTCAACATTAGTCCTTCCAATGAACACCCATGACTGACATCCTTTAGGATGGACTGGTTGGATCTCCTTGCAGTCCAAGGGACTCTCAAGAGTCTTCTCCAACACCACAGTTCAAAAGCATCAATTCTTCGGCACTCAGCTTTCTTCACCATCCAACTCTCACATGCGTACATGACTACTGGAAAAACCATAGCGTTGACTAGACGGACCTTTGCTGGCAGAGTAATGTCTCTGCTTTTCAATATGCTATCTAGGTTGGTCATAACCTTCCTTCCAAGGAGTAAGTGTCTTTTAACTTCATGGCTGCAATCACCATCTCCAGTGATTTTGGAGCCCAAAAATAAAGTCTGACACTGTTTGCACTGTTTCCCCATCTATTTCCCATGAAGTGATGGGACCAGATGCCATGATCTTAGTTTTCTGAATGTTGAGCTTTAAGCCAACTTTTTCACTCTCCTCTTTCACTTTCATCAAGAGGCTCTTTAGTTCGCTTTCTGCCATAAGGGTGGTGTCATCTGCATATCTGAGGTTATTGATATTTCTCCCAGGCAATCTTGGTTCCAGCTTGTGTTTCTTCCAGCCCAGGGTTTCTGTTAGGTAGTTCAGTCAGGTAGTTAGAATAGGAAAAAGGCAATCCAGAATGGCGGTGGCTAAAAGACAAAGAAGGGAAAATCCCACAAAAATAGAACAAAGGAAGGTCCGAGAATGGGAGTGAGGACCTCAGGTAAAACAAACAGCCCTCCCGGCTAGCCCACTTTACACAGGGCAGGCTCAGGGGAAGGAGAAAAGAACATAAAAAAGGAGCCAAAATTGGGCCAGAGGTTTCTCCTCTCTTCACGTCTTTTGGGTCGGCCAGTCCTCATGCCTTGCAGATGTATTTTCCTTTACTTTCTAAATAAAACTGAGCTGTAACACTGGTCTGTCCGTCAGTTCAAATTTTTGTTGTGACAAGACAGAACCAAAGAAATTCTATTCATTTTTAAGAGGCCTTTAAGTGGACACTGACTCCAGCACTTGCTTACTGTCTGGTTAGCATTTTCTTATCATTTCTGCCCTTTCATTGCTTCCCTGACTTCACTGCCAGCTCAGTCATGATTTTAAAAATATTTTACTTATATTCTCATCCATTTTTAGGTCTTTGAGTATTGAGAAGCGTTCCTCTGAACACTTGCTCCAAAATATTTCTGAAAATGAAAGTCTCTTCTTCACCTACTCACCAATAGGGCTGTTTTTCCAGTATGTAGGAGACCTTTTAAAGCACCATTTTATTTAGAAATACATCCTCCTAGCAAAGTATTCATCTTTCAACTTTGTTAGTAGCATCATTGTTTTCTAACGCACTGGCTTTGCGTTCCCTGCGTCATACATGGAACTCACATTGTCTATTTTACATATGATAATGTGTATGTTTCAATGCTATTCTCTCATATCACCCCACCCTCTCCTTCCCCAAGTAGCATCATTTTTATGGAGAAAAATCAAACACTAATAAAATTAAATCTGTTCCTCTTTTTCTTTATGGCTTCTGGGTATCATATCTCACCCAGTTAAGTATTTCCCACACCTACATTTTATTTTAATTTTCTAAAGTTTAAGCTGTTACATTAAGCTGTTAATTCATCTGGAATTTATTATTGTAGATAATGTATAGAAAAGATTTAACTGTATTCAATCCAGGTAGATTTCCAATTATACTGGCACCATTTAGTAAATAAACTATGCAATATGTTGAGTTGAAATGTCACCTTTATTATACATTACATTCTCACATATACTTGGATCTATTTTGGGCTTTTCTATTATAAGCCAATGGTATATTTGTGTCTTTTGGTATCAAAATCAGACTTATTTTCATTGCAGTGCCCTTAGTTCTAAGTTTTAGTATTTCCTATGGCAAGTTCCTTCTCAAAGTAACAGTGAGACTACTTTTCAAACTTTTTCTTGGCAATTCTTGAATGTTTGTTCTTGCATCTAAAATTTTAAATTGTTTTCTCTGTCCCAGGGAATTATATTTTTTAATTATATTTTATATCACTTTAGGAAGCATTTATCTTTCCTTGCCTTTCTTTAAGAAGTTTTTTTCGCCATACACACAGAGTTGAAATTGCAGAATTTGCTCTGCACATGTAACATGCTGACTCTTTCATATGTCATTTCATTTAATTCTCACCAAAATCTCTGTGAAAGAATGATTAATATTCCCATTTTAGAGTAAGAAAAAGAAGGACAGAGAAAGGCAATAATGTGCCCAGGACCATTAGTGAAGAGTGAGCAGGGGGTCCCACCCCTGATACTATGTATCACGCCCCCAAGGGGACCTGGGCATCTAAGAGTTCATTTCCAGTGGTTCTCAGGCCCCCATTTTCTCGTTAGAGTGCTTGGCTTATTAAATAAGAAATAGTCCAAAATCCACGTTGTGTAGAATAAGATTTGCTCTTGGGACATTGATTTCATCTCATAGCCTGGACCAACTGTCTGCTGGGGTCTAGGCATTTATTCATTCTTTCTGCCGCTTACGCAGCACTCATGTGGAGAGCTGCCTAGTACATGTGACTGCCAATCTTCATATGTCACTGCTGTGGGCACTGTCCAAGACCAGAGAATGAGGCTTTGCCCCAGTGAACTTCCACTGCATTTGAGGAGCTGTAAATAGACAGCTAAAGAGTCAAGCACAGACTAAAACAGCCAACACAGGACTAGCCTCTGTGGTTCCTATTGAGTCCTCAGGTCCAATGCCTGGCAGGTATAGCATTTTGGAGGATGAAGGAATGAGCCAAATCTACAACACAGGAGGCTAAGGAACAAAGGGAATAAAAAAGGGGCTTATTTTCTGTCAATGTAAAACAGCTCTCTCAACTGGAAGAAGAGACCCAGTTAGGAACACACCCAACTGAGATCAGTTCTGTAGAGATCATCTTTGAAATAATGGAGGGGCCTTCTATACCAATGTTCTTAGGAAGATGAAAGAAAGTGATGGTCTCTGGGCAGAAACAAAGGCAGTGCTGTCTCTCTCATTACCTTGTCCAGATTCCTGCCTGAGAAGAGGACACTGCTGTGTGCTGGGGTCCCAGGAAAGGAGCTGGGGACATGTGGGCTGGCTCCTGCCCTCCTCCAGCAAGTTTGGGTTCCCTCTTCAACATGCTGGATGGTTCTTCTCTGGGGTCAGCACCAATGTTTGTTCTGGTTTATCACCTGCCCATTTGTCTTATAATGAGTTTATTTTTATAGTGAGATAGGATCTCTTAACTTAGGACTATTTTTCAAAAGTATGATGAGTTTAAAGCTTACAGCAAATTTAGCAATCATCTCATTCATAGCTTCCCAAGTTAATCCATTGCAAATTATATACTTTAAGATCTTAGTTGATTTTCCAAAAAGAAGGAGGAGGATGTGCTATGGTCAATAAGTTTGGAAATGTCAGATTGAAGAAAATTGAGGAGGCTAGGCCTCTTAACACCATTATCTGCATTTGAGTTGCAAAGAGGGAGCTACAGGCAAAATCACTTATTCGACCTGGGAAATTTTTCCTGTCAGTTTCACTATCTTCTTGACCCATGGTGTTCCAAAGGAAACTGGTCCAGTTCAGTCCTCTTCACAGATGCAAGATCTGAGCCTAAGAGCAGGGAATAATTTGCTCAAGATTTTCTGTTCATGGGTGGCCAATTCTGGACTTCTGACCCTCAATCTGGGACTCTCTCAATGAAATTGACCATCCTTTCTGAGCCAGATTGAGCTAAATGGTGGACAGAGTTGACATCCTTAGTTTTATGTGAACTAAATAGAAAATCAGGACGACTGTTCAAAATAGAGCAACCCAGAGAAGAAAGGAGGGATCTGCTAGGTTGGATGGTGGGCTGGGGACCATGGGTTCACCCCCTCTCTGTGTCAGCTCCCCCATCTCAAGAACCCTTCGTGATGGCACAATAGTTCTGTGATGCAGGCCTAGAATTCAGCTCTCCAGTACATTCTCAGGGCCCAGCTGCCTGAGGCTGGTGAAAGGCTCTTCTGAGCAGGCTAGTGTCCCATGGCTGAGCCCAAGCCTGGCCTCTTGGAGAATTGATTCTATCTTCTACTTCCTGTGTGGTGGGGGTTCCCCCATCTGTTTCTCTGCTTTCTATAAAGGAATCAATCTTTACTATCTTGAAGAAAAATGGAGGTACAGGTCAGATAAGGAAAGCCTACTTTCCAGGCAACAGATTGGGAAGGGCAGAGATTAGAGGAGGGACTAGGGCTCTCCCATCCATGGCTCACACGCTGAGTGTGGCCGGGAGCCTCAGCAACAACTCAGGTAGGATGATTCAGTAGCCATGGATTGGATTCTTAAGAAAGTCTGGAATAGAGTCCCCTGGTCATCAGTGAACCTTGTGCATCGATTGATTTTCTTCTCAGTATCTCTAGATGCAGTCTTTCCTGTTAGGGTTGATCTGGAGAGCAGTCTTTAGCTTTGAAAAGTCTCCGATCAGACCTCTAGCAAAGTCCGGGAGAGATGGCTCACAGGAGAAGAATCTGGAGACCATCTGTGCTGTCCAAGCAGGGGACTGGAGAGTGGAGGTGGGCAGTGCGTCTCGCCACTGGGTGGCGCTGTGAGCTGCCGCGGTTGAGTCTGGAGGACATGTCTCAGGCTTCTCCTTCCGGGATAACTTCCGGCCTGCATCACAGGAGAGTCCGCCAGTGAACATGACTCAGCACTGTACCCGAGGGCCTCATTATCACCTCGTGGTCACTGATCATCTTAGCCTGTACGCGAATTCCTGGGGCTCTCCGGGTCTAATCGAAAGGAACATTCTTCTGGGCCTCCTATAAGACTCCTTTGCTCCTGCAGCTTCATCAGCTTGCCTGGAAGAAGCCAAGGTGGCCCGGGGGCCCCTTTCTCTTAGGGAAAGGTGGGTCATCGCTCCACCTTCTTTCCTGATCCGATCTTCCCAGCAGATGACAGGAAAGGAGAACCTCTAGAGAAGGGGATGTGGAAGAGAGCCTTAGGATGAGGCCTAGAAGGGCTCTGAGAAGTCAGGGATATAACTCCTGACAAGCCCTCCTTGCCCCCATTCTGGCCACACAGCTGTGTATCCATCCCGCAGCCCCAGGGACAAGCCCCCTTGTGAGGGCAGCTTTCTGCAACAGTTGCGGCAAGATCACTGTTGTGGGGCATGTGACGGAGGGTCCCGCTGCCCTCTGGGGGCCCCGTGATGGAGCTACTCCCACTATGGGCCAGCTCCTCCGTGTTTGCCTTCGCCAACACTGGCTTCGTCATCCTCAGCCTCCATTTTCTCCTGGGGCCCGAGGAGCCCTTCCCGTAGCCTTTGTTCTCACTCAAAGTCCTCATTCACTCACTGGCTCCTGTCTTCCACCAGCACCCTTCTACCTCTGGACCACACATTCTTCACCTCTACACTTTGACTTTGTTGTCAAAAGCCAACCGCAGGTGCACACTTGGCCCCTTGAGCTTAAGCCCTGCCCAGCCCCTCCCGTTCTCAGTTGATCCCCCAACCTCACTCAGGAGGGTCTCAACCTCTCACCAAATCCCACGTGGAGCTGACTGTTTTTCATTTGCCTGTCATCACCCACCATCAACTTTCTCCCCCACTGCCAGGCCCCACTTTAAGTCACTCGGGCTAATCTGATGCCATCTTCTCTGTCCCAACAATCCCAAGCAGGGACCACTCATGTCTATTGTTATTAGCTTTATTTTATGATTTTCTCTAGTCTTGATGTTCTAGTATCTTAAGTCCTCAGTGGCCAGGAAGAAATTACCCCTCCAAAGGGTGACCAGTTCTTAGACACAGCAAATGACTTGCCTGTCAGGGTCACGGTTCTTGCATTTGCACCTGTTCAAATGTCTTATTCTTTAAATACTTTTTCATAATACAGTCACTGAGAAAAAGACAAAAAAAAACAAAAAACAAAAAAAAACCTAAAAACACTCATGGGCTTGTCAAATTGAGAGGATCCAGTGGACCCAACCCCAAGATGGGCTTACCCAGTATGTCTTCTTCTCTCCGAAACTTTGCACAGCTGTAGAAATGGGTAGGGTTGCACGCGAAACATGAGAACACTTTGTTGACAGTGAGAAATTTAGAGTATGCAATACTTCTTGGAATTCAATGTTAATAATATCGAGTTGACACAAGAGTTAGCAAATTTACTTAACTTGGTCATAGTTTTGAAACCAATAAGCTTTTGTTTCAAAGCCATATCATTCCTCTAAAAGATGTGAACCAATTGTGTCAACATTAGTCAGTTCAGTTCAGTCGCTCAGTCATGTCCGACTTTTGGCAACCCCATGGACTGCAGCACGCCAGGCTTCCCTGTCCATCACCAACTCCCGGAGTTTGCTCAAACTCATGCCCATTGAGTCAGTGATGCCATCCATCTCATCCTCTGTCATTCCCTCTCCCCCCACCTTCAATCTTTCCCAGCATCAGGGTCTTTTCCAATGAGTCGGTTCATTGCATCAGGTGGCCAAAGTATTGGAGTTTCAGCTACAGCATCAGTCCTTCCAATGCATATTCAGGACTGATTTCCTTTAGGATGGACTGGTTGGATCTCCTTGCTGTCCAAGGGCCTCTCAAGAGTCTTCTGCATATAACAAGGGAAAAATCTTTGAAGTACTAGTTTCAATTATTGGGAAAAAAATTTTGGTGGTAAAATAAATATAATGGAACTTACCATTCTAACCATTTAAAAAGTACACAGTTGGGTGGCATTAAGTACATTCACAATGTGGTACAAACTTCACCACAACTTGGTTCTAGAACTTATTTCTATTTTCCCTGAAAGGAAACCTCACATCCATTAAGCAGTGACTCCCCATTACTCCCACCTCTGCAACCCAGCATCTGGCACCTACTCATCTGTTTTCTGTCTCTAGAGACTTTCTTATTCTGGATATTTCATATAAGTGGAATTATCAATTATTCAACCTTTTGTGTTTGGCTTCTTTCACTTAGCATAATGCTTTCAGTGTTATTCCATGTTGCCCCCCACTCCCCGTTTTAGTACTTCATTCCTTTTTATGGGTGAACAATTTTCCATTGTTTGGATAGCCTACATTTCTATTCATTCATCAAGATATTTGGGTGGTTTCCACCTATTTGCTATTGTGAGTAACACCTCTATGAAATTTGTATACAGATTTTGTTTGAACACCTGTGCTGAAGAGGCCATTTTTTCTCCCATTAAATAGTCTTGGAACTCTCGTGGAAAATCAGTTTACCATATATGTATTAGTTTATTTCTAGACTCCAAATTCTATCTCATTAATCTGTATGTCTATACTTATGTAAGTACCACACTGCTTTTAGTCTTATAATTCTGCAGTAAATTTTGAAATCAGGAAGTGTGAGTCCTCCAGCTCCTTTTTTTTTTTTTTTAATATGACTGGGGGCACTTGAAAATCCATATGAATTTTAGGATAAGTTTTCCCATTTCTGCCAAAAATGCACCTGGGATTTTGAAAGGGATTTCAGTGAATCTGTAGATCACTTGGGATGATTTCTATCTTAATGATATTAATTCTTTTAATCCATAGACACATATTGTTTTTCCATTTATTTATATTTCCTTTAATATCTTTCAGCAATTTTTTTTTCATTTTTGATGTATAAATCTTCCCCCAAACAGATGAGGGAACATTTTAACTCATAACATGAGGCCAACATTATCCTGATCTCAAAGCAATCAAATTCATCACAATAAAAAAAAAAACTACAGATCAATATCCCTTATGAATAGAGATGCAAAATTCTCAACAAAATAGCAAACCAAATCCAACAGCATAATAAAAGGACTACTTATCATGACCAAATGAAATTTATCCCAGAAATTCCAAGGTGATTTAACATATTAAAATCAATATGATACACCATATTGATAGAATAAAGAAAACAACTACATGAATTAATACCAAAAAGCATTTGATAAAATCCAACACAAAATGCCAAAGAATATTCAAATTACTGTACAATTACACTCATTTCACATACTAGCAAGATTATGCTCAAAATCCTTCAAGCTAGGCTTCAAGGTTACGTGAACCAAGAACTTCCAGATGTACAAGATGGATTTAGAAAAGGCAGAGGAACCAGAGATCAAATTGCCAACATACGCTGGATCATAGAAAAAGCAAAGGAGTTCTAAGAAAAAATCTATTTCTGCTTCATTGACTACACTAAAGCCTTTGACTGTGTGGATCACAACAAACTGTAGAATATTCTTAAAGAGATGGGAATAACAGACCACGTTACCTGCCTCCTGAGAACCTGTATGCAGGACAAGAAGCAGAAGAACTGGACATGGAACAAAAGACGGGTTCAAAATTGGGAAAGGAGTACATCAAGGCTATATACTGTCGCCCTGCATATTTAACTTATATGCAAAGTACATCATATGAAATGCTGGGCTGGATGACTCACAAGCTGGAATCAAGGTTGCTGGGAGAAATAGCAACAACCTCAGATATGCAGATGATACCTCTCTAATGGTAGAAGGCAAAGAGGAACTAAAGAGTCTCTTGATGGAGGTGAAAGAAGAGAGTGAAAAATCTGACTTAATACTCAACATTCAAAAGCTAAGATCATGGCATTCGGTCCCATCACTTCATGGCAAATAGATGGGGAAAAAGGAAAAGTGGAAACAGTGTCAAATTTCATATTTTTGGGCTCCAAAATCAATGCAGTGACAGCAGTCAGGAAATTAAAAGACATTTGCTCCTTGGAAGAAAAGCTATGACAACCCTAGACAGTGCCTTAAAAAGCAGAGGCATCACATTGCTGACCAAGGTCTGTATAGTCAAAGCTACGGTTTTTCCAGTAGTCATGTATGGTGTGAGAGTTGGACCATACATGAAGAAAACTGAGCTCCGAAGAACTGATGCTTTCAAACTGTGGTGCTGGAGAAGACTTTTAGAGTCCCTTGGACTGCAAGGAGATCAAACCAGTCAATCCTAAAGGAAATCAACCTTGAATATTCCTTGGAAGGACTGATGCTGAAGCTGAAGGTCCAATACTTTGGCCACCTGATGGGAACAGCTGACTCATTGGAAAAGATCCTGATGCTGGGAAAGATTGAGGGCGGGAGGAGAAGGGAATGGCAGAGGATGAGATGGTTGGATGGCATCACTGACTCAATGGACATGAGTTTGAGCAAGCTCAGGGAGATAATGAGGGACAGGAAAGCTTGGAATGCTACAGTTCATGGGGTTGCAAAGAATCGGACATGACTGAGCAACTGAACAATGATACAACTTCCATAATAAAACACCCAAGAACAAGCAATAAAACTCCTCAACCTAATAAAGAGCATTTATGAAAAACCCACAGCTAACATCATAATCAGCAGTGAAAGACTGAACATTTTCCCCCTAAGATCAGATACAAGGAAAGATGCCTGCTTTCACCAGTTTTTCAGGATTGTAGTGGAAATTCTAGCCAGACCAATTCTACAAGAAAAATAAATAAAAGTCACTCTAATTGAAAAGAGAGAAATAAAAATTACCTGTATTCTTTTGGGGAAGGTCTGTTAGTAGCAGAGTACATCATGAGAAACGCTGGGCTGGAGGAAGCACAAGCTGGAATCAAGATTGCTGGGAGAAATATCAATAACCTCAGATATGCAGATGGCACCACCCTTATGGCAGAAAGTGAAGAAGACCTGAAGAGCCTCTTGATGAAAGTGAAAGAGGAGAATGAAGAAGTTGGCTTAAAGCTCAACATTCAGAAAACTAAGATCACAGCATCCTGTCCCATCACTTCATGGCAAATAGATGGGGGAACAGTGGCAGACTTTATTTTTCTGGGCTCCAAAATCACTGCAGATGGTGATGGCAGCCATGAAATTAAAAGACGCTTACTCCTTGGAAGGAAAGTTATGACCAACCTAGACAGCATATTAAAAAGCAGAGACATTACTTTGTCAACAAAGGTCCGTCTAGTCAAGGCTATGGTTTTTCCAATGGTCATGTATGGATGTGAGAGTTGGACTATAAAGAAAGCTGAGCACCAAAGAATTGATGCTTTTGAACTGTGGTGTTGGAGAAGACGCTTGAGAGTCCCTTGGCAGGAGGGTGATCTGTGCCTCTCAACTTTAAAAGAAAATAATTACACTGGGGCAAAAGGGCAGTTTTCCAGAAAAGAGAGCAACCCCAGTCATTCTGAACCCAGGGAACACAAGAAATACTACTAAAATTATATTTGCCTCTTAACTCAAGAGTCTCCCTTCATCCCAGTGAGCAAACAGCTTCTTCTAAAATGCAGCCCAGATCAGCTGAGCTTGGCCTCCGGGGGGTGAGGATCCCAGAAGCTGGTGTGGTAAGGAGGGTGGGGGGTGTGGACTCCACTCTCTATTGAGCACGTTCGTGCAGGGCTGGGGACACTGGGTAAATGTGCTCCATCAGCCTGGTGACAGTGACACTATACTGACATCATCGCCACCTGAACAGCACCCTGGTAAGGACCTCAACCACTAGTAATTGGTGGGGGTGGGGTGGGGCGGGGGCAGTCTCCAGGGGTAGAAACAAGGTCACACAATGGACACAAAACATTATGACTCTGATATCACCTCCAGAAGGTGCTTCATGGGCTCTCAGCTGGCACAGAGGCCTCCCCCTGTGCATCCCACATACTGTGGGGACCTCCCTTGGGCTTCATGTCCAGCCCAGACACAAGTCTAGCTCAGAGCTCAAGTCCTCGTACTGTCCTGGGTCTTTCTAGCACCCCAAAAGTGCCCTGTCACCCATTATTCTTTGTCTTGGTAGTGGTGGGAAAAGCAATCAGCACCCTTTAGTGCCACCTGTGCATCCACACCTCACTGAGTCCCTAAGGGGTATTTCCTGCTATGACCCCATTTGAAAGCTGGGAACACTGAGGTTCCAGTCATGTGGCCTAGCAGGGTTGAAACCAGTAGAGCTATCCTTTCTCTTTCCACCTCCACAGACCTCTCTGCCCTCCTCAGCCCCTGGCTTTTTTCTCTATTTTTCCTTCAACAAGACAAACTCCTGACAGTTGAACACACCCGATGATCCAACCAGTCCATCCTAAAGGAAATCAGTCCTAAATATTCATTGGAAGGACTGATCCAATACTTTGGCCACCTGATGCGAAGAACTGACTCATTTGAAAACACCCTGATGCTGGTAAAGATTGAAGGTGGGAGGAGAAGGGGACAACAGAGGATGAGATGGTTGGATGGTATCACCGACTCAGTGGACATGAGTTTGAGTAAACTCCAGGAGTTAGTGATGGACAGGGAGGCCTGGCATGCTGCAATTCATGGGGTCACAAAGAGTCAGACACGACTGAGGGACTGAACTGAACTGAACTGACCTGGCTCAGCCACGGAACTGACTCTGAGGGTAAAACCAGTGTCCTTTCTTTTCAGTGAAAGTCTACCTTGACCTTTCAACCTGATGCCTGACATTACCTAATGAGGCCAAGCTGGCTTTGGCTTGAAACCAAACAAGATGGTGCTACATCCTGACTGCTTTGTCTGCAGTTTCTCCCCATTCTGCATGTGGGCTGTTTTATAAC
Source organism: Okapia johnstoni (assembly GCA_024291935.2). Taxonomy (NCBI): domain Eukaryota; kingdom Metazoa; phylum Chordata; class Mammalia; order Artiodactyla; family Giraffidae; genus Okapia; species Okapia johnstoni. Next base: position 5,460,691 of record CM044325.1, on the reverse strand, counting down.
CTGCAGTCCTCAGACTCTGATCAGTGACCACCTTAAGCCTGATCTTAATGAGGGAATATGTAGACTTTGTGATAATCGGTGATTTCTGCCAAAAACCTGTCTATGACAGAGAATTGGGGGAATCTGAAAACAGAAACAAGTTTGGTCAAGTTGGGAAATGCAGCATGGCAAGTCGGACTGGCAGCCCTAGAGGCCTGAGGGAGAGGGTGACCGATATTTCTACAGTTGGGTTTCTGTTCTTGGGCTGGACGTGTTTCCACAGTTTAACCGCAGACACAGCCTCTAGATGCATGACAGTAATAGCTCCTATCAGTTGAATTCTTAACAATGTTCCTGGCTTTGTGTTGAGCACGTAGCATGTATTTGTTGTTTGATTGTAGTGGGGTGAATGGAGGACCCCTCCAAACACATGTCCCCATCCTAATCTCCAGAACCCGTGAATAGGACTAAATTTGGAAAAAGGACCTTTGCAGACATAATGAAGTTAAGAATCTCAGGATCGTCTCTGATTAACCAAGTGGGCCCTATGTCCAATGCCAAGAATCTTTATAGAAGACCCAGAGAGAGACAGGTGAGGAAGCCCACGGGAAGACGGGCAGAGAGTGGAGTGAGACAGCCACAAGCCAAGGAAAACCCAGACTCACCAGGAGCTGGGAGAGACAAGGACTTTCCCTCTAGAGCCTTCGGAAGGAGCACGGCCATGCTGATGCCTTATTTTGGACTTCTGGCCTCCAGAACTGTGAAAGAATACTTTTCTGTTATAAGCCACCCAGCTTATAGCAATTTGTGATGGCAGCACTAGGAAATGATTCCTTCAACCGCCCTGGAAAATGGGCATGTTAATGCCCAAGGTCACAGCTTGACTCCTGTGGGATACCATTTACTTCCATCAGAAAAATGAGAATGTTGGGATAAAAGGTTGAAACGTATTCCCCTAAGTTTCCCATAAATGTGTGAATAAATTGAGGTTATAGCCACAGAGGCTGTAAGAGGCTTTAGCAACATGGCCTCTTTCTGCCCTCTAGTGGTCAAGATGATGAATGTCACCACATTGTTTCCATTTGTCTTGTTTCTAGCGCCACCTGTGTGTGCGTGCGTGCGTGTGTGTGTGTGTGTGTGTTAGTCTCTCTCAGTCGTGTCTGAGTCTTTGAGACCCCAATGGACTGTAACCCCACCAGACTCCTCTGTCCATGGACTTCTCCAGGCAAGAATACTGGAATGTGTAGCCATTCCCTTTTCCAGGGAACCTTCCGCACCCAGGGATCAAATCCATGTCTCCTGCATTGTAGGCGGGTTCTTCACCACCTGAGCCACCAGGGAAGCCCAGCTCCAGCGAGAACCAGTAAAAAGCTGTGCCCTTTAACAGAATAAAACTTAAGAATGTCTCCGTATGCTCTACCAGGGTTCGCCTACACATATTACGCTGAAGAAGAGAGATTATGCCCTCTTCATCAGGGCACACCCAGCCACCCAGCACTGAGCCCCGAAGCAGGAGAGGAGGCGAGGCGCGGCAGGAAGGGCTGGTAGGACCGATCCCCCGCCTGCTCCTCGATGAACCTGGGCGTGGTGCAGCCGTCTTGGAGCCGCCCATTCCTCGTCTGTGAAATGAGCATAAAACCCGCCTCACACTGTGAGATTAAATGGTGTAAAGTGTCCAGCCTGTGGCAGGCCCTCAACAAAGGTTAGTACTCGAGGCATTTTGTGTGAAAGAAATGCAATCCCCTACATAAAGGACAGGGCCTTCCTTCGTGGCTTAGTGGTAAAGAATTCACCTGCCAATGCAGGAGAACGCATGCTCGATCCCTAGGTCAGGGAGATACCCTAGAGAAAGAAATGGCAACCCACTCCAGTATTCTTGCCTGGGAAATCCCATGCACAGAGGAGCCTAGTGGGCTATGGTCCACAGGGTCACAAAAGAGTCGAATGTGATTTAGCGACTAAACAACCACAACACAAAACAAAATGTCACAGCCTAGAAGAGAGCCACAAGTGGTGTGCGAATGAGAAGGAAGCAGGAGGATATTCTAGGGGAAATCCTGGTCTTGTCAGAGCTTTGGGACCTGATTTATTAGCCCTGACACACACTCACTCTATGTCACTTTTCTGGACCTCAGCTTTGTCATCTGTGAAATGGGATGTTGAAGAACAGAATCCAGCAACTGGAAAGCCGTGGACAGTGACTTAACCCCGTGACCAAATCTGTCTTGCCACTCGTTTTCATGCAGCCCATGAACTAAAAATGATTTTTACGGTATCAATGGCTGAAAAACAATCAAAAGGAGAAATGTTTTATGACACGTGAAAATACATGAAATTCAAATATGTGTCTACAAATCAAGTTCTGTTGGAATCTAGCCAAGCTCATTTTTTTATGTCTCATCCGTGGTTCCTTTCCTGCTGAAACAGCAGAAATGAGGCTTGGAAAGCTGGAAATACCTGACCCTTTACAGGAAAAGTCAGCCAACCTCCGAGGCAACCAATAAAGCTATTTGAAGCTCAAAGGGACGGCATTCTGGGTCTACATCTCTGCAGTTCTCTTGACCTTTCCTTCTGGTCTCATGGTGCCAGCCTCAGTTCCATGAATCACCAGCTACAGTCACTACAATAAGTAAGGAGCAGGGAGAAAAGCTCTCCTGCCATGGCACTCTTATCCAGGAAGAGAATACGTCCCAGAAAGTCTGTGTGTGGAGGGGGGCGAGGGGGGTGTTAGTTACTTAGTCGTGTCCATTTCTTTTCGACCCCATGGACTATATAGACTGCCAAGCTCCCCTGTCCTTGGGATTCTCCAGGCAAGAATACAGGAGTGGGTAACCATTTCCTTTTCCAGAGGAACTTCCTGACTCAGGGATTGAACCCAGGTCTCCTGCATTACAAGCAGATTCTTTACCATCTGAGCCACCAGGGAAGCCCCTCCCAGAAGCCCTACCATTGTTTATAAGAGGGCAAGAGCACGGGAGAGCAGAGGGACTAACTGCATGAACTGAACTTAGAGGGTGAAGACAGTGAGATGTGGACAGATTCCGGATACCTCCTGGGGGAATTTCTGCTGGACTGATTGGGTAGGGGCGGAAGGCAGAGAAAATGGGGGCCAAGGGTGGTACCCATATATTTGGATTAAATCCCTGGGAAGCCCCTGGGATGATTGGACAAGTTTTACAGAAAAGGTAAATTTTAGGAATAAATTCAAATGTATTTCTCACATAAGAGCTTTGACTGCATGTTTGTATGTGTGTGTGTGTGTGCATATATCCTCTCTTACTAGGATGCTCCCATGCCCAGCAGGTTGGGGAGGGAGCAGAGGGGTGGAGTAGTGCTCACCACCAGCAAGTTGGCACCGGCTTGCTGTAGCTACTTACTGATACCGGCCCTCACAGCATGCTCACCACATGCCATGCGCCGTGCAGAGTGCTACCAGTATTAACAGATGTAATCTGCAGAACACCCCTAGAAGTCCCTTTACCAATCCTCATTTTATTGATGGGGAAATCTGGGATTCAAAAAAGTGAGGTGATATGTCCAAAATGACACAGCGGCTGGGTGGCAAAGCCAACTTGGGCCACCAGATTTCAGAGTCTAGGCTTATTAACAACCCCTTCCAGCCATGGTAAAGGAAGACAGGGCAGAGTGCTTAGTAGTTTGTCTTCCTTTCAGTGCCTCTAAATGTAAAAATACTTAGCAAAGTAAAAACACTTAGCTGGCACATAGTAAGTGCTCACTAAAGCATAATAATTGCTGTTATTTCTATTAACACCAAGGAACCCAGCAGGCTATGGCCCTCTTGAGTGGCCATGCTCTGTAGGAGGCAGAAGATGCAAGTTGGGTAAAAAATTGATTTATATCAGATGCCAAACCATCAAAAATAACTGGCAGGAGAGCAGAAATCAGACAGAATGTGTAAGTGTCTTTATTTCTCTTTATTTGTTGTCACACTGTTACAGTTAAAGAGTGGAAATTTAGCAAGAAAAAGAACACAAGTCTGCCCACATTTTTCTAGATTTGCATTCTTTTCACTTATCGGAAAAGGAAAGAAATTGGACCAAATGTTAAAAACAAGAAAAAAAATCAAAAGGCAAGAAATATGGAGGGAAAAAAAAATCAGACTGGCAGCTCTGTGGGAATCGAAAAATGCAAATGACATGGAGCTTGTTTCAATTATGTGACGCCCTCATGCTGGAATTGATTACTGCTGTTGGGAGGAAAAAATGGGACAAGAAGGGAGGCACACTTTCCAGCTCAGTCATTCCAGAAGGAAATTTGTGGTCAGGAATGGTTGCCCATGAGAACTGCTTTTCTGGGAACGACAAAAAATGGCTCATTAAGGAGGAAATGAAGATGACCCCCTAAATATGAGGTCAGCAAACTTTTTTGTCAAGGGAAAGTTAGTAAATATTTTAGGCTTTGCAGACAGTTGGGCTCTGTTGCAACAATACTGGCATAGTGTGAGGTTAGCCATAGACAATGAATAAGCAAATGACTGTGTCTGTGTTCCAATAAATTTATTTATGGACACTAAAATTTGAATTTCACTGTGAAGAGAATAAAAAAAACAAGCCACAGACCGGAAGAAAATATTTGCAAAATCATCTGATATGCAAAATATACAAAGAACTCTTAAAACACAACAGTGAGAAAATAAACAACCCAATTAGAAAATGAGCCGCAGATCTGGACAGACACCTCACCAGAGAAGACATACAGATGTCAGGTAAGCATATGAAAAGACGCTCAACGTCATAAGTCATTAGGGAACTGCACATTAAAACAACCACAAGCACCACTACACACCACCGAGAAACGCTAAAATCCAAAACACTGACAACATCAAATGCTGGCAAAGACATGGAGCCACAGGAACACTCGTACATTGCTGGTGGGAATGCAAAATGGTACAGATACTTTGGAAGACTGGCAGTTTCTAGCAAAACCAAACATACCATACAATCCAGCATTCACACTCCTTGGTATTTATCCAAATGAGTTGAAAATTTACATCCACACAAACCTGCATGCAAATGTTTATAACAACCTTATTCTTATCTGCCAAAACTTGAAAATGACCAAGATGACCTTCAGTAGGTGAATGGGTAAACAAGTTGTGGTCCATCCAGACAGTGATGTGTCACTGAGCAATAAAAAGAGATGAGCTAACAGGCCATGAATATACACAAAGGACACCCAAACGTGTGTTACCAAATGAAAGGGGCCAATCTGAAAAGGCTACATACTGCATAATTCGGAAAGGCAAAACTATGCAGACTGTGCAAAGGCCAGTAGATGCCACAAATTGGGAAGAAGGAGGAAGTATGGGTAAGTGAAGGCTATGCATATGTGCAGATGACGTTTAGGGCAGTGAAACTATACTGTATGATACTGTAATGGTGGATACATGTCTTTATATATTCGCCAAGATGCATACACTCTATCTCACCCAGCATGCTTGTGTGTTTGTGTTCAGTCACGTCTGACTCGGCAACCCCGTGGACTATAGCCCACAGGCTCCTCTGTCCATGGGATTTCCCAGGCAAGAATACTGGTTGCCATTTCCTTCTCCAAGGAGTCTTCCCAAGGAGTGGACACTAATGTAAACTACAGACTTTAGTACTTTCACTTTCACAATGTACCAGCATTGGCTTATCCATTGTAACAAGTGTACTCCACTAATGCAGGATGATCGAAGACACTGAAATGGTAGCAGTAGTGCATATGTGGAGACTCTGTACTTGCTGTGAACTTAAAACTAGTAAAAATAAAATAAAATAAGGCCTATTAAAAAAAGAAAGAAAAATATTTTCTATTTCATATATTTTCATGTGTCAAAATATTCTTTTTTTGATAGTTTGGAACCATTAAAAATGTCAAAAGCACCTTTAGCTTGTTCATACAAAAATAAGATCATACAAAAATAGGTGGATTTGGTGGATTTGGCCAGCGGGTATTCTGCCAGCCCCTAACCCTGTGTGTAACCATTTTAATAAAGGTGAGTCTCCTCTGAGAGCTGAGGTGGGGGGAGGGGAGGGGAGACAGAGAGCAGGGAGGGAGCTGCTCCTTGACAACCTACTTTATACATGTTATTCTCGCCACAGTCACGGCCAACCTACAGGCTGGGAATCACACACACACACACACACACACACACACACACACACACACATATGCGTACGTGCACGTGTGTGAGGGTTTTGCTGACTCACAGTGACCATGGGAGGCTGGGAGTAGAGTGGCTTAAAGCAGGGATTCCCGAGGCATGTGGCCTGGGTTTCTACTCCAGCTCGCCACTTGCTGGCTCTCTGGCCTCACACTGGTGACTCAGCCTCTTTGTGTAGTGTTTGCTCATCTGTAGAGCACAGATGATAGCGGCCAGATCTATTAAACAGGGTTGTGGTGCATATCACGTGGTCTATACATGGTTATAGTGTCTCTGTCCCCTAGCCCAGTCTTGGCACACACTCATATTTTTGGAAGAAAAGGAGAAGAAAAGAGGAAACTATACAAGTCAGCTATTAATACAACAGTGCTGCATAACAACCACCCCCAAACTCAGTGGCTTAAAACTAAAGTCCTTTATTCTCGTACACATGGTCAGCAAGTCAGCTGCAACTTGGCTGGGCTGGGCTGGACCCCTGGCCCCAGGCTCCCGTTTGTCCAGTTTGCAGGTTGGGTTCAGATCTGCTCCATCTCTCTTTCATCTTCTTTGGCCAGTGGCCACTTGGTGTGGGTGGTCTGCTCTCCGTGTCTCATCCTGGTGCCCAAGGGAAAGGGAAGTGGCTCTTTGGGGCATGCCACCTTGTAGCAGTCAGTGGAGCATAAGAAGACAGGCCCAGGGCAAAAGCCCAGGGCAAGGGTGTGAACATGTCACATCCACTAGTGTCAAGTCATGTGCATTGACCAGAACAAGACTTGTGGCCAGGCCCAAAGTCATGTTCCCCTGTAGATGACAGAAAGCCAAGATTCCACATTCCAGAGTTGACATTGTCTGTGAACCTGGAGGCCTGTCCACAGATCCAGGGATTTCATTTTATCTTGAATTTTGCCTAGCAGAAGTTTCCTAAGACCTAGTCCAAGAGGCCATGCCAAGCTGCTAGACTTCTCATCACAGGAGGAAAAGCAAACTCAGGTTTGTGCCTGAGACAGGACTGAGCTGGCTGTTCTATAATTTGCCCTGAGCAAGAAGGACAGTGTGGCTTTCTGAAGCCAAGAAATAAAGCCGTGGGCAGGGCAGGAAGGCTCAGATGAAGGAGGACAGTGGTGACTGCAAAGCACAGACAGGATACCTAAGTGTCCACCAGAGTCCAGACTCTCTACTTTATTTTGCATTAAAAATAATTTCTAAGGACTTCCCTGGTGGTCCAGTGGTTAAGAAGCCCCCTTCCAATGCAGGGGATGTACGTCTGATCCAATGAAGATCCTGCATTCTGCAGAGCAACTAAACCTGTGCACTCCTGAGACTGAGCCCCAACTAGAGGCTGTGCTCTACAACGAAAGATCCCACATGATGCAACCAAGACCTGACGCATACAGACAAAGGGGCAACATAAATAAAAATAACTTTTACAGGATTTTCTAACTTCAAAAGCAACACCTCATCTCTGGAGAAAAGTGAGTAAATGCTGGGAAGCAAAGTAGAAGAAAATAAAAATGCACCTATGATCCTATCAACCAACAATAACCACTCTTCACACAGTGTCCATTTGGCCTTTTTCCTATGAGTGCAATATATCCATATGTTCGTTTATAAAAATGGAATCACACACTGCATCCTCAGTGTAACTTTTCCTTTTTTCATGTAGCAGTATATAGTCAATGTCCATTCACGTCAGCAATCTATAGTCCTGTTTTTAATGGCTAGGTAATATTCCATCATATGAGTTGTCAAAAGTTTAAAGAAAATAGAAGCAAAACCAATGAATCACCAAAGTAGCAATTATTAGAAGTTTATTGTACACACACCAAACAGATAGTTGGCAAACTTGGAGTACTCAAATCAAAACATGGAACGAGGTTCAGAGGTGTGTTGCTATAAAGCAGTTTATACAGTGTGGAGGCAGCGACTGCTTTTTCTTCACAGTGATTGGTTAAAAATTAGAGTTTTCTTAAATGAAAGGGAACTAGTTAGCAGTTAGCTCATGTCAATTTGGGGGAACAAGTTAAGTTTCAATTATGATTTTTAGAGGAATAAGCAAGAAGTGACCCAGGGCAAGTTCACCTCGTTTATACCTCAGGGAGGGATATTTAAGGGGACCATACTGATCTTTTAACACAAGATCTAGAACAAAGCTTTGCACATAGCAGGAGCTTAATAAATATGCATGGATTGTAATTTGAGCATAATCAGTTCAGACTCTCCCAAAACTCTCTCTCTGTAGTTCTCCTGCTATATTCTGTCAGCTCCCAGAGATAAAGCAAAGATATAATAATGAGAGAAAGGGAAGAAGTCATGAAGCACCACCAGCCTACAGAAAGCACTTCTCAGAAGTGTGGGTGCAAAGAAAGGAGCACTTAGATACAATCTGAGCTCACCCCCAAAGCTTTGATGTCTCGTTTTTAGACTCTTTTTCTTTCTTTCTGTTTTTTTTTTTTACAAGTTCTCCAACTAGAGGGTTTGGTTCGTTTTGACAGCAGACGATAATCACTGAGAAACAGAAAGAGGTTTGGTTCAGCCTTACAGTAGTTTCCATGTTAAGCCTCACAAATGAAAGTCATATTAAAGTGGATTTATACAAACCCTGACATCAAAGAGAGGAGAATGAAGGAGAAAAATGTATTAAAACATTCAAAAATAATCTTTCTGTAAAACCTGACATCTATTAACGTAGCTCAAAGAAATACCTTAAAATTAATCTGTGGATTACAGCAATTTGAAATGTATGGGAAGAATACAAGGATGAAGAGGAGAGGAAAACAAACAAAATGAAGTGTATTGACATTCTGAAGTCTCTTTTCATTTAGTAACAAATATTTCCAAAGAACACAAGGCTCACTCAGTTATTAACCATTCATTTTTTTTACAAGCTACATTCAATTTCAATCATACACAATAATATAAAAAATCCTCTTTGGGATTACCTGCACAAAATTGCCAAGAAAAGAATTATAAGATCATACAACAATTTCAAAGCTGAATGACAAATGTGTGCACCCAGCAGCAGATACAAATGAAGGAGAAGGTGGGAATGATTTTTTTCAATGTCCCCACAAGGACTTGATGTTAATTTCAATTCACTTATGTGCTGCTTTGTAAAGGATTATTAAAGAAAACAGACAACCTGATATTTTGATGACATGAAGGGAGAGGGAAATGATTTCCTGGAGGGATTGTCACTCAGAAGCGGGGTGAGTCTCTCAGTCACTCGGAGCCTCTGTTTCTCAGACTCTGTCATCTCAACAGTAAGATTAACCTGAGGATTTCAATAGACAGTGGAGTGCGTGTGCTAGGCACAGACGACTCTTACTGACATGAGCATAGCAAAAACTTATTCTTAAAGTGCCTGTAACAAAGATCATCAGTAAGTCTAAATTAATATATGTTTCTAAACCTCCTTCTAATTATTTATGTCTACGGTGCAATCAGTAATTGAGTATTTGAGCTCAGAGTATTTGAAAATGGAAGACATCAACAAATAACAGTAATTTTTATTGAACACATAACCACTCTCCAGTCATCTGCTTACATTGTCTTGAATAAGCTTCATAACAACCCTACAGGATAGGTACTATCATTCATCTTACGTTGCCAATGGGAAATATTGGGATCTATAGAAATTTAGCAGTTTTCCTAGTGACTGGAAGAGGCAGAGGGGTTAAGAGAATGGGATCTGGAGCCAGGCTGCTTCTGTTTCTGCAATGAGGGGAATTAGAAGAGGTGGGGGTATATGTAAGTGTTCTCTAGAGAAGCAGAACCAATAGGACTTATATCCTAAATGTATATGTGTGTGTACACACATATGTACATATATGTGCACATGTGTTATATGTGCACACATACACATGTGCAATATGCATGCACATATGTGTGCATGAGTGTGTATATATGGAGAAAGAGAGGTTTTATTTTAAGGAATTTGCTCGTGTGACTGCGGGGGCTGAAAAATGCAACACTTGCAGGACTGACTGGCAGGTTGGAAGTTTGAAGGAGTTGATGTTTCTGTCTTAAGTCAAAGGGCAATCCAGAGGCAGAATTCTTTCCTCTTTGGGGGACATCAATTTTTTTTCTTAAGGCCTTCATCTGATTACATGAAGACCACCCACATTACAGAGGGGAATCAGCTTTAATCAGTCTCCTCACTTGAGTAGTAATCATATCTAAAAAATTACCTTCACAGCAACATCTAGACTGGTGTTGGACCAAGCAGCTGGGCATTACAGTCTAGCTTAAGCTCACACATAAAATTTACCACCACAGGTGGTAAGACTATTACCCCCTCATCAGGTTTGTGTGTGTGCGTGCTAAGTCGTTTCAGTCGAGTCTGACTCTTTGCCACCCTATGGACTGTACCCCCCCGGCTCCTCTGTCCATGGGATTCTCCAGGCAAGAATACTGGGTGGGTTGCCATGCCCTTCTCCAGGGGATCTTCCTGAGCCAGGGATTGAATCCATGGTTCCTACAGCTTCTGTACTGCAGGTGGATTCTTTACCTCTGAGTCACCAGGGAAGACCCATCATCAGATTTGGGCAGGATTAAATGAGATAATGCATGTACAGTACTGGTATGTCTTAAATACTCAGGATCGTTAGTTCTGATGGACAGAGCCTGGCATGTAGAAAGCAGTTCATAGATGTTAGCTGTTGTTATTAACTGGCAGAATCATATTGAACCTAGGTCATTTGCCTCCAAAGCTCATCATCAAGCTCTCAGCCAGAGTGATCTGCTAGTCCCCAGACAGATATAGCTACCAGGGACTAGTCATGTGGCCAGTGTGACTAAAAATTTAATTGAAAAACTAAAGCAGGAAAAAATTTAAAATATGAAAGTGACCTGGGCTCCAGACCATACTGGATTCGATACAATGTTCCACCAACACACAGTTACTTTTGTTTGCTTTTTCACTTTTCTTAAATGTGGCTACTAGAAAAATTTAAAAGACCCATGTGCCTTGCATATTTTTATTGGGCAATATGGCTCTAAAGTTCATGCTCTCCTAGTAACACACTGGCCTCTCCTGTGTACCTAAATCCTGCAAAGGACAGGCTAAGCAGACCACACACTGCTTGTGTGTGTCTGTTAGTCACTCAGTCCTGTCTGACTCTTTGGGACCTCATGGACTGTGGCCCACTAGGCTCCTCTGTCCATGGGATTCTCCAGGGGATCTTCCCGACCCAGGGATTGAACCCAGATCTACTGCACTGCAGGCAGATTCTTTACTGTTTGACCCACCAGGGAAGCACTAAACACTGCATCAACACACCTTAATTTCAGTGAGGCTGCCCAAATTCCTCCTTAAAAATTTTTAACAGCAGCAACAATCATACAGAAAAAAGCTTTGGATTTTGTTTCAATTAAGAGTTTTGCTCATCAGAAGACACTGTTAAGAGAGTGAAAAGGCAAACCATACATTTGGAAGATATTTGCAATTCATATACCTGACAATGAAATATCACTGTATTGTTATACATTCAGGATTTATAACAAATTCCTGCAAATCAGTAAAAGAAAGGAAAATAACACAAGAGAAAAATGTGTGAGAGATTTGAAGAGGTATTTTAAAGAGAGGATGCCAAATGACCAAAAAACTCATGAAATGCAGATGTCAGCACAATGGTTAAAACCAAAGTGACAGAAGACACCAAATGCTGACAAAATGTGGAACTAACATTCTAACATACTGCGGATGGGCTATAAATGGATATAACCAAGCTGGAGGATTTTTTTTCTTATCCGTGTTTTCCAATTTTCCTACCAAGAGCAAGTATGCTTTCTTCATCCCCACCAAAAAAAAGCCGTAAAATTGATCTTTAACTTAAAAAAACAGCTTTTCAAACTATATAAAATAATGAGGCAGGGAGAAGAGAGCCTTGAGCTCTGGCGCGCTGGAAGGAATTGTCAGCAGTTAATTGAGCCGCAGGGAGACTAAGCGTTTCATAGATGACAAAACACAGGACCTGATCTTTTTAAAGCAGATCTCGTGGGCTCCCGGCAAACTGCAGGACATTCTTTGAGGCCAGGAACAAGAGGGGTCCTGCCAGGGGCTTTGGTGGAGGCAGCGGGGAGTGGCCTGGGTTGTTACTTTCCCATTAAGCCATAAAATAATTCTCTTTGGGAAAAAAATGTGTCTGTAATAAATGCCCCATGGAATTAGATCCGGCCACTGAAAACTGGAAATTTGCAAAGCTTTGCTTAGGCCTTTGATATCATGGTCTGCCCCACATCTAAGAGTTAAGAGTTATTCTTGCCAGGCAGCTGTTTTTGAAGTTCCTCAGAATGTTAAGCAGTGCGTGAGGCCCCATTCAAGCTCTTGATCAGGGAAATGGAGAGATGATCACCATGAACTTAAAGCTGGGGCTCTGGGATCAGCTGCTGCCTGCCTGAAAAACCTGCTGCTTCCAAGCTCTTCTCTGCTCCATGGTTCTGTTCCCAGGGCTTCTTATCTTGGGGGCCACAGACCCCTAACGTGGTTGTGGAAGGGATTCAAGGAGTCTGTGAACCTAGATGGGGGAAAAATAAGTTAATGGTTGCTAATTTCTGACTGAAATTTGGCACTTTAGTTTGCAAAGTAGACCACGAAGTGTAGTAATATTACCAATCTTTGTTGTCCTCCCTAGAAATCACAGATATTTTCATATCGTATTACAGTGGTTGCAGATAGGTTGAAATTAAGTCTCTGCTCAGCTGCACTTCAAAACTAGTTAGAAAACCCACTGCCAGAACTTGTTATTTAAGATAACAAAGAAGCATATATATTACTCTATCATAATTGAAAATCAGATTTTGTAACAGTGTTTCAGGATAATTATCAACTTAGGTATCAAAAGCATCTAAAAGTATGATCCTGAGGTGCCAGTGGGCTTCACCAGACAGCCAAAGGGGTCCTGGCATGACAGAGGTTAAGAACCCCTATTGTTAGGGAAACCACACTGACTGAAACCAGCCACCATTGCCAGGCACCACAGCAACCATTGTGTGAATTATTTTATGACAGAATATCCTGGTAAGGAACATGAAACTAATAACCCACCACCAACCAGAAGAGTTTGGGAAAGGTCAAAGGAGACACCATGTGTCTGATCACCTCCCAGAATCCTTCATGCTGGCATCCATCTTGGGTAAGCCATGCGTGCACCACCATTGAAGGACCCTGAGTCAGTGATTGGTCAAAGACAATCTGGAAGCTAATTCCACTACCTAAAACCCACAGTCATGTATGGATGTGACAGTTGGACCATGAAAAAGGCTCAGCATGGAAGAATTGATGCCTTTGAACTGTAGTGTTGGGGAAAACTCTTGAGAGTTCCTTGGACTGCAAGGAGACCCAACCAGTCAATCCTAAAGGAAATCAGTTCTGAATATTCATTGGAAGGACTGATGCTGAAGCTGAAGCTCCAATACTTTGGCCACCTGATGCAAAGAGCCGACTCATTGGAAAAGACCCTGATGCTGGAAAAGACTGAAGGCAGGAGGAGAAGAGGACCACAGAGGATGAGATGGTTGGATGGCATCACCGACTCAATGGACATGAGTTCAAGCAAGCTCCAGGAAATGGTGAAAGACAGAGAAGTCTGGCGTGCTACAGTTCATGGGGTAGCAAAGAGTCAGACACAACTAAGTGACTGAACAGCAACAACCACATAAAACTCGAGACATGGCTGAGCAGTTCTCCTGGGTTCCCTTACCCTACTGCTCTCCGTGGGCTTCCCAGGTGGTGCTAGTGGTAAAGAACCTGCCCGCCAATGCAGGAAGTGTAAGAAAGGCATGTTCAATCCCTGGGTCAGAAAGATCCCCTGGAGGAGGGCATGGCAATCCATTTTAGTATTCTGACCTGGAGGATCCCATGGACAGAGGAGCCTGCCAAGCTACAGTCCATAGGGTCACAAAGAGTCAGACACGACTGAGGTGACTTAACACATACACACACACTGCTCTCTGCCTGGGCTGCTGCTGTGCTGCTAAGTCGCTTCAGTCGTGTCCGACTCTGTGCGACCCCACAGACAGCAGCCCATCATGCTCTGCTGTCCCTGGGATTCTCGAGGCAAGAATACTGGAGTGGGTTGTCATTTCCTTCTCCAGTGCATGAAAGTGAAAAGTGAAATTGAAGTCGCTCAGTCGTGTCTGACTCTTAGTGACGCCATGGACTGCAGCCCACCAGGCTCCTCCATCCATGAGATTTTCCAGGCAAGAGTACTGGAGTGGGATGCCATTGCCTTCTCCGTCTGCCTGGGCACTCTTTCTCAATAAAGTCTCTTGCTTAGTCAGCTTGTGTGTCTCCTTGGACAGTTCGTTTCTGTCTTAGACAAGAGCCCACTCTCAAGCCCTGGAAGGAGTCCCCCCCCCTCTGCAACACTATCAGGACAGGAAGAAGGGAGATTGGTTAGGGCAGGGAGAACCAAGTCAAAAGCAAGACAGGCTGCAGGGTCTGGGCTTTGGCTCTGATAGGAAGCTGGATATAGCAAGGAGAGGCCTGACTTGACCTGAGAAAGCCAGGCAAACCAAAGGTCCAGAAGAGCAAGTAACCCAGAAGAGGGCGGCTCGTGGCAGCACCAGGAAGCACAACCTGAGCCCGGAGGGAAATCTCTCTGCTTGTTAGAGGACCCAGGGTCATTTTATGAAGCTCCAACTTTGATGTGGGTTCAATTCTGCCTTCGTCACTCACCTTGGACAACGTACCTAATCATGGTGAACCTCAGTTCTCATGGAGAACTCGACACACCCCAACTTTTCGTTAATTTATTCATAAATGTAACATTGATTAAAGAAAGTCAGTATTCTCCTGCCTTTGGCAATTATAATTAGAGGACTCTTGGAATTATTGTAAAAATTTAGGCAGATAGTGAAATGAATTTGGTTCAGGGATCCTATAAAATGCCTCTTGAAAGCTTCCAACCTAACTCAGAGTCTCAGACAAGAAATCCAAACCTGAACCAGCCAAGAACTATAGAATCCAAAAATTCTTGTATTTTCAAAATATTTTTTCCGCTGATAAATAGTGCTAAGCTTATTAGACTCAGATTTTCATCATAATTAAAAATCTTGATTGTGGTAAATCTCATTGTGGTTTTAATTTGCATGTCCCTAATGGTTAATGACGTTGGGTTTTTTTTTCATGTACCATCTATCTATATGTTCTCTTTGGTGAAATGCTTCTTCATGTCTATTGCCCATTTACTGCTTGAATTTATTTTATTTTACTGTTCAGCCTGGGATCTGCATGGCGAAAATCTGCTTGTTCCTCTCGGCCTTCCGACTTCAACAATTACACACACCTTCTCCACTGTCCCCAAACCTCTCAGAGACACTATTCTCTTCCTTCAATGATCTCAACTCTTTAGCCCAGGTGAAAAACATATCATGAGAGCAGAAGCATCTCTAACTTTCAGGACCGAATGCCCCTACCCATGGCTGCTATGGCCACTGGGTGTGAGTTAGAAAGAAGCACTCTTTCCTTAATAGTCATAGTTACCATTCAAAATCAGGATGACCTTGCAGTCAATAGTACCCTCTGAATTTATGAAATGCAAAGCCTGCTCAATGGCACAGATCCTACACTCTACATGCCTGCCCTCTTCCATCTTCCTGTCCCAGGGTTACTACTTGAGATCCATCCTTCCACTTGTTTCCTGAATACCTGCTTCTCCTCTCATCCTGCCTTCAGTTCAGTTCAGTTCAGTTCAGTCACTCAGTCGTGTCCGACTCTTTGCGACCCCATGAATTGCAGCACGCCAGGCCTCTCTGTCCATCACCAACTCCCGGAGTCTACCCAAACCCATGTCCATCGAGTCGGTGATGCCATCCAACCATCTCATCCTCTGTCGTCCCCTTCTCCTCCTGCCCCCAATCCTTCCCAGCATTAGGGTCTTTTCCAATGAGTCAACCCTTTGCATGAGGTGGCCAAAATATTGGAGTTTCAGCTTCAACATCAGACCTTCCAATGAACACCCAGGATTGATCTTTTAGGATGGATTGATTGGATCTCCTTGCAGTCCAAGGGACTCTCAAGAGTCTTCTCCAACACCACAATTCAAAAGCATCAATTCTGCGGCGCTCAGCCTTCTTCACCGTCTAACTCTCACATCCATACATGACCACTGGAAAAACCATAGCCTTGACTAGATGGACTTTTGTTGGCAAAGTAATGTCTCTGCTTTTAAATATGCTATCTAGGTTGGCCATAACCTTCCTTCCAAGGAGTAAGCGTCTTTTAATTTCATGGCTGCAGTCACCATCAGCAGTGATTCTGGAGCCCAAAAAATTAAAGTCTGACACTGTTTCCACTGTTTCCCCATCTACTTCCCATGAAGTGATGGGACCAGATGCCATGATCTTAGTTTTCTGAACGTTGAGCTTTAAGCCAACTTTTTCAGTCTCCTCTTTCACCTTCATCAAGAGGCTCTTTAGTTCTTCTTCACTTTCTGCCATAAGGGTGGTGTCATCCACATATCTGAGGTTATTGATATTTCTCCCAGCAATCTTGATTCCAGCTTGTGTTTATTCCAGCCCAGCGTTTCTCATGATGTACTCTGCATATAAGTTAAATAAGCAGGGTGACAATATACAGCCTTGACATACTCCTTTTCCTATTTGGAACCAGTCTGTTGTTCCATGTCCAGTTCTAACTGTTGCTTCCTGACCTGCATACAGGTTTCTCAAGAGACAGGTCAGATGGTCTGGTATTCCCATCCCTTTAAGAATTTTCCACAGTTTATTGTGATCCACACAGTCAAAGGCTTTGGCATAATCAATAAAGCAGAAATAGAAATAGATGTTTTCATCCTGCCTTACTAAGGATCTTTCTCATGAACTACTGTTGCTGCTGCTGCTAAGTCGCTTCAGTCGTGTCCGACTCTGTGCGACCCCATAGACGGCAGCCCACCAGGCTCCGCCGTCCCTGGGATTCTCCAGGCAAGAACACTGGAGTGGGTTGCCATTTCCTTCTCCAGTGCATGAAAGGGAAAAGTGAAAGTGAAGTCACTCAGTCGTGTCCGACTCTTAGCGACCCCATGGACTGCAGCCTAGCAGGCTCCTCTGTCCATGGGATTTTCCAGGCGAGAGTACTGGAGTAGGGTGCCATTGCCTTCTCGGGATGGGTCAATTTGTCCTTGGGTTGATCAACATCAAAAGTCCTTGGCTCCTCCTCATTGTCAGCAAAAAAATGAATAAACAAAAATTAACTGATACTCAATCTAAGAAAGAAATATAAACGTTTATTTGGGCCACGCTGAGGAGTATAGCCCAGGAGAGAGCCTTTCAGAAAGCTCTGAGGACTCTTCCAAAGAGGCAAGTGGGAGACCAGCATATACGTGATCTTGGTGAAGGAGTATACGCAATCAAGCACACATCTTAGTAGAAGGTTATTGCTATTTGCAAGAAATAGATACCACCGTTAATGGATTTAGCACTTTTCTAAGTATGGGAACATGCAAGAATCTGTGTTCACACAATTTTCTCGTGAAAATATCTAACCATCTGCAGGCCAATTCTGCCAGTTTTCCCAGAGCACAAAATGTCTCCTCCTGATCTTAGCCCTGAATTCCTTTCACCATGTTCTTTAGGTCAGCAACTGCAGTAGCTAATGACTTGATTCTTGCAGAACTTCATGGTGGGCAACACTCTTAGTTTTACAACCTCCCTCCCTTTTGGTCTTAATTTTGATCAAGGTTTTCATGACCAATTTGTCTCTCAGCTCTAGGAATTTCCATTCCCAGGTCAGGCAAGGATTTCATTGATAAGCCACTCTATGTGCTATTATTGGACTGGATCCTCTTAACAGTAACCAAAAGCCTCCAGATCCCCTGTCTTACTAGTCTGTCGCGGTCCAGGAAATGGTTCCCTCTTATTGCTGCTTCTCATATCTAGAGTTGCACATCATAATCATTGGTCTTATAGGATTGTACATTTGGTCACTTGTTTCAAGTTGCCTAGTCATTGTTATTTTTAGCAGAGACTCAGTCATGTATCTGGTAGTGCAGAGAACAATAATGTAAAATAGGCAGAGCGCGAGTCCCACACCTAGTGACATTAACACGGCCGTAAGCGAGTAATGCTGTCTTCTAAGGAGTTACATGCTTCGCCCTAGAAGAAGAAAAATTGATCTTTACGGTTGAGCAGCTATTTCCGCCGTCAGGAGGTCTGATTAACGCATAACGCAAATGCGCAATGCACACCAGCAGGGAGAAAGATGGCCAAAGTGGGCAGAAAACAGTTCATTGAAATTTGTCTTGTCTTACCTTAAAATATGAATTTTATTTTATCATCAGCAACATACAAACAAGCTTATGTCTCTCCGATCTTAGAGAGAAGAAAAGAGAAATTAACGTCCTCCTTCTAGGACCTTTTTCATTTCTTTACAGGCAAATTCTTGGATTTGGCCACCTGACGGGAAGAACTGACTCACTGGACAAGATCTTGATGCTGGGAAAGATTGAGGGTGGGAGGAGAAGGGACGACAGAGAATGAGGTGATTGGATGGCATCACCGACTCGATGGACATGAGTTTGAGTAAGCTCCGGGAGGTGGTGATGGACAGGGAGGCCTGGCTGCTGCGGTCCATGGGGTCGCAAAGAGTCGGACACGACTGAGCAACTGAACTGAACTGAGCTTCTTGGAAGGCCTGTCTGTGTTGTCTCCATTTTCTCACAACCACCCTGACTTACTCACTCCAAACTGGCCTCCTCCCACTATTCCAATATACTTGCTCTAGCTAAAGGCCATACCTAGTCATAGTGTCTCTCAACCTTCATCTCACTAAATTTCTCAAGAAAATTGACCCAGTCTACCACACTTCGTTGAAGTGCTCTTCTCTTGCCTTCTGCAATGTATACTCCTGGGTTTTCTCCTAAGGCTACCTGATCTTTCTCCTCTTCTCCTATAAGTAGAGAAGCCCTTGGGAGCAGTGGTGGGACTCTCTCAAATAGTATTCTCACCGTCAAGCAATCTCTTCCATGCACCTGCTCCATCCTTCTCCCCAAACCCAAGATGAAGAGTTCCAGCTCAGGTCTCTCGTCAAGGGGACCCAAACAGACACATCCCATGGCTGTTGATGTTCTGCTCTAGAGGGTCCCACAAGCTCAAGAGTCCAAAACCAAACTATCCCCGCATATCTGTTTCCCCTTTTGTGTTCTCTTCCAGCATGTGGAACTCCAATATTCAGCTAGCTATCAGCCACACACACTCAAACCACCCTTGAACCCCTTCCAACTGATTCTTCAAACCTGCCTCTATTCACCCCTCCGTGGCGCTAACCCAAGACACCAAACTCCAAGGAGCTTCTAAAGATGCCCCTAGCTCAGCTGGGCCTGCGTAGACCTTGGCCTTGTGCTCCAAATCCTGCTGAGTGGATTAGTGCTTCTGGGTCTGTCTTAGGAGGTTTGACTGCAAGGAGGGAAAGCGGCCCTATGGGTCCTGCTTACCGGGTTCTGGCGCACAGCACACTGCCCTGTACCCAGTGTTGTTTGTGTTTAATCGCTAAATCGTATCCAACTCTTTGTGGACTGCAGTGCTCCAGGCTTCCCCGTCCTTCACCATCTCCTGGAGGGAGGCCAGGGGCTCCGAACTCGCCACTTTTATTTTTTAAGTGAAGAGCTCTTTTACTTGGAAGATTTTGGCATCCCGAGAGGTGCTATGGGACTTGAAGGCAGTGGACATTTTGTTATAGATGACAAAATGGTCACCAAATGAACATTCCCTGCCTTGAAGATCTAGTGAGGATCCATAACCCTCCTTAGCAATGACCTTGGCGTTGGGACGGGCTGTGAAATTCACTCCTTCTCAAGTACTCATCACATCCTCGCTGATGTTTTGTTTAGTTGTTTTACATGGTTCTTGGCCTGATTGTTTGCAGTTTTGTCGGGGCGCAGCAGAAGCTCCTAAGTAGCTTAGAAGTTCATGGAATCTCTTCATTGGTGCAACTTCCACTATTATTTGCATTACAGTGTGGGGTAAGGGTGAGCAGACATTTCTCAAGGCCACTGTTTACAAACACAGCATGCTGCCACTTGACTTTAGAAGGTCGAGAGAAATATGTTTGAACAATGGGTGAATGTACCATAGAAAGGACACTTCGTTTGATAACAGGAATATAGCCTTTGTGCTAATAAAGTGCTTTAAAAATTAGTGTGCAATTTTTAGTAATTAGCATATAATTTTAGTTATCAATTGATTCATAACAAACAGATTAATTAGGAACCCCACTCAGTCATTTATCTAAATGAAAAGTTCTGTTAAATTGTATTTGTGGGCATTGATCAAAGCTAATGGGAAAAAGAGATTAAGATGAAAATCATGGGATTAAATTTTTAATTAGTTTGCCCCCTGAACAATCGCTTGGTGTGACACAGTGATTGATTGGCTACTTACGCCTGCCCAGGAAGGATGTGGCTCTACTACCAAACCTCTGAACATAAAAGTGTTTTACAAAAGACTGAATATTTTATTCAGTTATCTTTCTCTTTATTCCTGCTTAACAAGGAATTGAAAAGGAAGGCAGCGTCTGGGATCTCAAAGTCCTTTGTCTGGTGATACATACAAAGTATGAGATGGAAGTTAGTTCATCAATATAAAAAACTCAACATGTCTAAAACAAAACTTTCCATTTCCATTTCCCAACCTCTTCTCCTCCCAGGGTTCTTTACTTTTAACCAGTGGTAACACCACACATCAGTGCACTCAAAGCAAAATCCCAGCAGTAATCTTGAAATCCTCTTTCTCTCATTCCCCACAGCTTGTCCATTAACAAGTTCCATCAGCTTTTCTTCCAAAACATATCCAAAATCCACCTGCTCTTTGCATCTCTACCTTCCTAACTCAAGCACCATCATCCTTTACCTGCTTAACTGCAACCCTCCTTAATCTGGACTCTGTTCTTCTAATCTCATGACGCATTTCCTCCAGCACCCTCCCAGTCCATTTGCCACTTAACAGTCAAAATATTTGTTTAAAACATATATTAGGGACTTTCCTGGTGGTCCAGTGGTTAAGAATCTGCCTGCCAATGCAGGAGACACGGGTTCTATCCCTGGTCTGGGAAGATTCCACATGCTGCGGGGCAACTAAGTCCGAGGGCCACAGCTCCTGAGCCTGAGCACCTGAGAGACTGTGCTCCATAACAAGAGGAGCCGCTGCAGTGAGAAGACCACACACCACAGCAGAGCAGCCCCTGCTCACCACATCTAGAGAAAGCCCGCCGGCAGCAACGAAGACCCGGGACAGCCAAAAACGATTAATTTAAAAAATATATTATATTCTATAACTCCTCTACCTTGAATCTCTCTCTGTCTTCCCACACTCATTGACGAGCTCTGTGTAACTCCACGTGACCTGGATTTGCCTGTGACCATCCTCCACCTCTCTGTGCACTGTGATCCACCACGCTGTCAGTCTTCCAAGTCTGGACCTGCCTTAGGGCCTTTGCATGAGTTACTCACCTGGAACCCTTGTGGCTCAGCTGGTAAAGAATTCACCTGCAATGCGGGAGACCTGGGTTTGATCCCTGGGTTGGGAAGATCCCCTGGAGAAGGGAAAGGTTACCCACTCCAGTATTCTGGCCTGGAGAATTCCAGGGACTGTATAGATCATGGGGTCGCAAAGAGTCGGACATGACTGAGAGACTTTCACTTCTTTTTTTCTAGATGTTTGCAGAGCTGAATTTCTTGGTTTCTATCTAAGTTTAAATGCTGTCTCCTCAAATAAGCCCTTCCTCTGCCACCTACACTTCAGTAGCCCCCTATGACTCCCTGTCACACCATTCCCAACTCACTTTCATCACAACACTCCTCATTACGGCTGTCTTCTTGTATCTTTCTTACTTTGTTTATTGACTGCGTGCCAAGTCGCTTCAGTCGTGTCCAACTGTTTGTGACCCTATGGATTGTTCAGGGACTAACCCCACCCCAATAATACATAAACAACGAAAGTAAAGATCTTTGTCTTTCTTGTGTGTTACTCTATCTCCAGGGCCCCAAATAGTCTTCAATGCATGAATGAAAGAATGCATGATTGAATAGACTCTCTTGGCACCAAGCCATTATCACCTCATCTCATCTCAGGTACACCGACATAGGAAGATTGGGAAAGGAGAGGGGACCAACTGCCATATGGAGTGGACCTTAGGACTTGAGAGGAGAGAGTCAGGGACACAGAATGGAGAGTCAAGAGAAACACTGTCTGAGGTGGAGAGGCTGGGGGATCATGAAGAAACAGGGGAATGATAGTGTGCAGTTCTTCAGAGATAGCCTAGAAATCTTAAAATGTGTGCAAGCATGTGCCTTGCACACACATACTCATATACAGTCCGGCTTGAAGAACAGTGGCTCTCACATCAGCTCTGTGGTGCCCGTACCTTCCAGAACACTTTCCCGCTAGAGACGCTTAGGCTGTAGTGTCAAAAAGAGTCTGAATCAGAGGTCTGGTGGGGCCCACACGTCTGCTGCCATATAGTGCTTGCCAGCT
The DNA here is from genome assembly GCA_024291935.2 of Okapia johnstoni. Taxonomy (NCBI): domain Eukaryota; kingdom Metazoa; phylum Chordata; class Mammalia; order Artiodactyla; family Giraffidae; genus Okapia; species Okapia johnstoni. The sequence continues at coordinate 5,438,100 of CM044325.1, read as the reverse complement.
GGCCTCATTCTTGGTCGGGGCAGTGAGTTTGCAGCAAATACGAGCAGCTTGGAGACGCCAGTGGGCCATCCTGCGGTGGTTCTATGGAGCCACCCCGTTGGGCTTTCCCTCCATGGACCTCAGTTTTCCCCAAATATAAAGTGAAAGCCCTACGTGGAGTCCTGTGTAACTTTAAAACTCAGCCTTCACTGAAGGCAGGTGTGTGGGGTCCTCTCCTTCCTGGGGATCAATGGGGAGGGGCTGTTGGTTGGAAAACCTCGAACCAGAGGCTCCATCCTAACTTGGCAATTCCACTTACATGACATATTTTGTGTAAAAAGCCCTTTACCATACTATGCCATCTGATACTTATGTTGAAAACTGATGAAAATGTCAGGAGCAAATGACACTGCTGTGAAACTGTGTGGAAGTGGCTTGGATTCATTCTCTTGACTCAGGTTGGAGGGAAGGGCTGGGGGTAAAGGAGAGAATGTGACTGTCACCGATGCTCAGGTCTGAAAAATAAAGATGGAGCTTAGACTTTAATCCTTTCATGAAGCTTTTTTACCCCCAGTGGGTCAGTAAATTCTAGGATTAGCTTTCTCTCTTCTGTTCACCTCTTGGTTGAAGCTTTTGTCAATCTTGAACCCTTCAAGGCTGCTTGCAATATATTTTTGTTTTTAAAGCTGAACTGCAAACTTTCTTCAGAACTTATCCAGCATCCTACATTGCATTTCATTTTCACGTCTCCTTGGTCTTTTCCAACCTGTGCCATTCCTCATTTTTTTTTCCTTGTCTTTCATGACTTTGACACTTCTGAAGAGTTCTGTTGAGTTATTTTGTAGACTGTCCTCAGTTTGGACTTGGCTGATGTTTTCTCACGATTAGATGGGGGTTTTGAAGTTTCTGCAGGAAACCTTCACAGAAGTGCTGTGTCCTTCTCAGTGTGCCACGTCAGGGGTCCCTGATGTCACTATGTTTCATTCCTGGTGATGATAACCTTGACTACTTGGCTTAGGAGGTGTCTGTCAGATCTTCCCTGTAGGGTGGAGAACTCTGTTTGTAATTAATGTATATCTGGGGGCAGGGGGAGGCTGTGAGGCTCACTGGATGTTATTTGTAACCTGATTTTCCTTCTATGTGCGCATCAGGGCAGGTGGTGTGCTTTTAAGAAAACTTTGTTGCTATAAGAAAGACCTGTGGCTACATATTGAGAGACAGAAAGAAACTGGCAGGTTTAAGGCAGTTTATACTGTGTCTGGGTGGAGGGAGGGGTACACTGACAACTGAATGGAGCTCAGTTCCTTTTGTCCATGAATTAATTCAGCAAATGTTTGTTAATAAATGCTAACTTTTTTTTCTAGTGTCTACAATTTGACACTGGTATTAGGCTCTACATCTGTCATCTCAGTTCTATTTTAAAGTAGATATTATCACCCATGTTACAGATACAGATCCTGAAGTTTAAGGAAGCAAGTTGCTCAAAGACATGTGGCAGAACTGGGACTTGAACCCTGGCCTGTCTAACTCAAAAGCATGTTATTTCCATGACACCAAGCTCGCTCGCTTCTATGGGTCAAACACTGATCAGTGCTGAGGACACTGAAGCACGAGACACGGGTTCAGGAAGAGCTGCGGTCCCAGCGTGGGAGGGCTTTGGAAGCAGCACAGAAGGCCTGGGGAAGAACCATTACTTGGGTGTCATCCCTTTTTTTTCCGAGAATCACTGAGCTGATTTTTCTCAAGTTTTTACTGAGTCAGGGTAGACTTTCCAGGCTGCCTTCAGAGCAAATAGTTACCCAGAAAATGGAACTGACATGGATGGTGTGCTTATTGCTCTCGGCGATTTATCTCAGCCACCCTGTGAGGTGGGTACATTTTCCCCACTTAGCTCATGAGGAAATCAAGGCTCAGAGCAGATAACATGCCCAAAGTCATCACCTAGTAAGTGGTTAAACTGAAACTTGATCCCAGATCTGACTGATTTCAAGGTTTTCAGGACCCCTTGGTCCACCAGGGAGTCCAAATTCCAGCATCCTCACCACCAGTAGGGCTGTGCATCTGTCGTCTTCTCGTTTGTAGAAAGGATGCTGGGGATCACATCGTGCCTGGTCGCTGACAGCAGTGCATTTGCAACAAGCCTTTTTTTGTTCAAACCGAAAGATCTTTGTGCAGCTTTTGCTTTTTTAAACCACCTCCTCCCACAGTCAATTCATGTCAACAGAAGGAAAATGAAAAGTGATGATTCTGAATCATTTGTGACATATAAAGTCTTACTTTACAAACAAGCATCTTCCCCAAGAGGTACGGCGGCGTACAGCAAGTCAGGTCTCCATGCCCCCTGGCATTTGATGAGAGAGTCTAGTTCCTCCGAAAGTCAATGCTTGAAAGTGAAGTGAAAGTGAAATTCGCTCAGTTGTGTCTAACTCTTTGCAACCCCATGGACTATACAGTCCATGGAATTCTCCAGGTCAGAATATTGGAGTGGGTAGCCATTCCCTTCTCCAGGGGATCTTCCCAACCCAGGGATCAAACCCAGGTCTCCCGCATTGCAGGTGGATTCTTTACTGTATAAGCCACCACGGAAGCCCAAGAATACTGGCGTGGGTAGCCTATCCCTTCTTCAGATTATCTTCCCCACCCAGGAATCGAACTGGGGTCTCCTGCATTGCAGGCAGATTCTTTACCAGCTGAACTACCAGGGAAGCCCATAGAGTCAACGCTTAGTAAATAATACTTGCTGCTGCTGCTGCTGCTAATAGTTTGTGACCTTCATGTTGCCAGGCATTGGCTGAACTGTCCAGTGAAGGAGGGGGTGAAAAGGTCTGTCATTCTCCTGCCTCTTCCATTTTGACATCTCCCTTGGTGTTCTTAGGTGATTGAGCTTTCTATTTTTTTTAATCAGTGTTGAAAATGAAAAAGCAAGGTGGAGTAGCTGCCCTTATTGGTTGGAAAAGAAAGGAAAACCGATTATTAGCAGGGCTGGGGATTGGGGCGGGGAGATCCGTTGACAATCTGGTTTATTACGATCATTCCATTTTTTGTCTCTACTACACATAGTTCACTGATTATCTTGATTCTGCTGCTACCATTCTGGTAGAGGAGATGAGAAAGAATGGCCAGAAGATAAGATGATCAGGGGCTGTGAAAAAGAACAGGGCATAAGAAACTGGGAGATGCTCTTGTTTTCCTCATCTTAGTTTGGAATCCCCCAGACTAGACCTAGACCCAAGGATTCAAGTGTAGGTAACTTATTTGGAAGGTGCAGAAACCATAGGCAGGAAATTGGGGAGAATGAGCTGGAAATGGTAAAAGGTCAATAAAGGGATGTGTTGTTATCAAGCTAGCTGATACTGAAGGAACTAGAGCTACCGGTGAACCCTGAGATGCAGTGGTCCCAGGTGGCGCCAGTAGTAAAGAATCCACCGGCCAATGCAGGAGACGCAAAAGACGCAGGTTTGATTCCTGCATCGGGAAGAAACCTTGAGTAGGAAATGGCACCCCACTCCAGTATGCTTGCCTGGAAAACTCCATGGGTCAGACATGACTGAGCAACTGAGCACACACACAGGGCATGTGTCAGAATTATCCAGGGCTCCCCCATCCCACCCCGGGAAGGAAGCTGGGGTGTTTATACACCAACTTCAGAGTGTCAGGGATTGAAGGCTGTTCCCCTGAGGTGTGCTGAGTCCACAAAGTGGTTTCCACAGCTTGGGAGAAAGCTCTCAGGCAAAGAGATGCAAATGCTGGCAGTCAGAAGTCAACCAGTGTTCACTGAAGTGGAAAGGCTGTGAGATGGGCACTAATAACATCCTCTGTGTTCCCTTAAAACAAGCAAAGCATCCAAGCTTCCCCCAGGGCTCCCCATATCATTAAATGTACCTCCACATACCCAGCTTCTGATGCCGAAGACGTTACAATTTTCCTTGATATGTTTTTTGGTTTGGAGTTTTGTTTTGTGTGTGTTTGTTCTTGCCACACATTCAGTCTAACCCCAAATCCTACACGTTCTATCTTCAAAATATATCTTGAATCCTACTACTTCTCACCATCTCCATCACCATCTTTCACTAGATTTCTACAATAGCTTCCTAGTCTGAATTCTTGTTTATATGCTCATCCCCCACATGGTAGCCAGAGTAATCTTTTGAAACTTAGATCACTTTACTCCCCATCTCAAAACCATCCCCTTTTCACTCTTAGAATAAAACCTGAAGTCCTTACCAAGTTCCACATGATCTGGCTGCTGGCTGCATCTTTGATTTCAGTTTCTATCCACTCCCCTCCTCACTCACAGTGCTCTAGCCAGATTGAATTTTCCTGGCTGCATTCCTGCCTCAGGGCCTTTGCACTCATTCTGTCAACATAAAACACTCCTCTAGATGTTCAGTCAATCAATTTGTTCAGGTAGTTGCTCAAATGTCACCTCTGTAGGGAGCACTTTTTAAAATACTCTGTCTAGAAAACAACCTTTTGTTACTCTTTTCTCCTAACCTGGTTTTATTTATTTATTTCATAGCAGCAATCAGGACCTGGCTGATTTTACTTTATGGTTTTATTTATTGCCCACTCCTGAACTAGAATATAAATGCTGTCAGGTGGAGGACTCTGTTGCACTAGCCCAGCCCCTTGAATAGCATCAATTCATCATAGGTATTCAATAAATATTTGCTAAATGAATGGATTAATAACTGTTTACTGGTCCTGCTGAGATCACCCATCAGTTAAGAATTTTCAGAACAGACAGGAGAAATTGCAGACCTTAGCATGATAACTGCCTGCCTGCACCTTTCTCCTAAGCTGGCTCTAATGAAAAATACAGTCTTAGCAGAGTCATGAAGGTCTCAGGGCTACGGGCTACTTCCAATGTGTTCTTTAGGGAATACATTACAAATTACAACTTGTTCATTTATCTTTCTGCTTGCCTCTCCTAGAACAGTAGAGGGAAAATCAAGATCATTAATTCTACCTGTTTGCTGATGGAGATGAAATGTAGTTTTGTTTTTTAATAAACTAGATTGCAAAGTTAGTTGTCTCCCCAAGTGCCTCGCACGTAGTAGGTGCAGACTACAAGCTGGGTGAGTGGATGGTATCGTCACTGTGACATTTCTGCTGCTTGCTCTGCAGAAGGTACTTCATTTTACAGCCCACACGCTTAAAGATGCCAAAAAGTGGGGGGACTTTCTTCATCACCGCCCCCCAAACCCAAGAAACCCTTAACTAACCACACCCATCTCCTCTCATGCATACCACCCCACGTTCCCCAAAATAGTAACGTCAGCTCTATCTTTTGTGTGTGATTTAAGACTATCTAGTTTACCCCGTTATAAAAATAGCACAGGCTCATTTTAGAAAAATTTATAAATTATAGAAAAATAAAAGAGAAAGATTAAAAATAACACATCGTTCTACCACCCAGGGATAACCACTGTTAGTATGTGGCTGTATTTCCTTCCAGTGTTTCTATGTATATTTGTGTACAGTTTAAATATACAATTTATCTTTCTTTTTTACTTAACATCGTAACATAAACATTTATTCTTAGTATTCAACCCTTTGCGCACATCTTTTTAAATAGCTGTGGAATATTACATTTCCCCGTTGTAAACCAGTTTGCTTATTTTATATTTTTCAAAATTATCAATAATTCTGGGATAAGCATCCTTTGATGTGTATCTTTGCTGGCACTGCTGATTATTTCTTTAGGATAGAGCCCCAGAAAAGGAATCACTAGTTCTAGAGGATACAAACTCTTAAGACATTTTGTGAGATTTCATTTTGATTTCTAAAACTGTTTGAATGTGACTTCCATAAAAGAGCTCCAGGAAAGCAGATTGCCTCCAAGAATTTACTTCCAGTTTTGAAACGTTTCAGGCCCAGACTGTTTTAGCATTCAGTTTAAATGAGCACAGAAATCTTCTGTAGCATGTCTCCACTTCAGATTTCTTCCCGCTCTAATAAAATGTGGCAACAGCATTATAAAAATTGTTCTTTGGTAAACAGTCTCTTTTGTGTTCTCAAGGATTGTTTTCTGAAGTCTTTCTGGTGGGTATTGGGTTTATGTCTAGAACTGCGTGGAGAATTTTTGCATGCCTGCTCATGATGTCTTAAGGGTTTAGTTATGCTTTATGGTTGTGTTTTGTCTTTTTTTTTCATTGCCAAAAGGAAGTTCAGATATGGCAATGAAACCTGCTTTTACAAGTCTATCTGAGTCCAGCCTCAAAAAGCCAGGACTCCTTTGGCAGGGACTGCTTTGGGGAACACCATACGAGTAAGGAATTTTCTTCCTAAGGCTGGGTCAGCCTGGAAAAGGCCTTGCCAAAGATAGTTTATAAATGGGGGGAAACCATGGCTTTTTTAGATAGGATGGGTCAGACATAATATAAAATATCCAAGAAACATCCAGAAGAGTCAAGGGTTCTAGAGTGGTTTGGAAAGTTATGGTACAGCCATACTGATGCCATATGCGTGCCATCTCATGCAAGCAACCTTATTAAACAGAATGAACACAGCATCTCTGTATTGACCTGAAGAGATATCTGGGTTCTTTTGTTAATTCTAAATAGTAAGTTGTAGAAAAATATGCATGGTTTGATGTCATATTTGTAAAAAATAAAAAAGGCAAAAACTGAGTTCAGGGGAATCTTTAATATCTATGAGAACTGAAAGAAATACATGAAGAAACATACATGAAACTGTTGGTAACTGGCTCCTTAGGAATGCGGAATTTGGGTCAGAGAAGACTGAGAAGACCTCGGCTTTACACGACTCAGTTGAATAATGTGTTACAAAGAGCAGGTATTACTTTTGTAAGTTATAAAAAAATAATAAAAGAAAGCCCCAAAAAGAGGGGGAAAAATTCTGGAGAGGAATGGACTGAGAAGGGAACTTGGTTTGGGAGCTGGCTGACAGGCGCCCTGCAGAGTTGGATATACCCTCTGGGCGAGATGGGTTCATCCTAGGTAGGAAGGCCCTGCTTCCCAGACAACTGGGGCTAGGCAGGCCGTGTCCTTCCCCTGGCAGCTGGTAGAGAATCAATTGTGCTGGCATTTACCTGCGATATCATATTTGAAACGGCTTGTGGAAAAAATAATTGGAACAATCCAGACAGAGGCAGGAGTTGCTATCTCAGGTGGTGCTTGCGGAGAAGACCCTGCCTGCCAATGCAGATGTAAGAGATATGGGGTTCGATCCCCGGGTGGGGAAGAACCCCTGGAGGAGGGCATGGCAACCCACTCCAGTATTCTTTCCTGGAGAATCTCATGGACAGAGGAGCCTGGTGGGTTACAGTCCATGGGGTCGCACAGAGTTGGACACAACTGAAGCGACTTAGCACGCACGCCCGTACTCTGAGGGCTTGAGGGAGGGTGACTAGCAGCTGAGAGGAGAACAGCCTTTAAAAGTCCCAGAATGGAAAAGATGGATCCAGACTCAGCCTCTGAGCACACTTCTAGTCATCTGCGAGATGGACCACAGGCTTTGAACTGGAGACAGTGCCCAAGGCTTTCATTAACCTTCTTCCCTGGAGCCAGTGCCGAGGTGTGTGTCTTTGAAGAAGGATGGCTCAAAAGTGACACGATTTTCAAACATGATTTGTTTTATATTCTATTTGTGAATTAGGGTGTGTTTACAGTGAAAGAATGATTTCGATGATGACGAGTCAGCTGGAAATATAAAGGCATAATTGAATCTCCAAGTCTATTAAAGACTCTTGTCTTGTGTCTTTGGGTTGACATTTTATTACAGAGGCCAACTTGGCTCTTGCCTTCAGTTTCTTTTCTTCCCTTTCTTATCTTTCAAATATTAGATTTTCCCTTCCCCCAACAAGAAATTAAAAAAAAAAAATCCTCCAAGGAGAGCCAGGATGTCTGAAAGGAGCACCTGGGGGAGGTGGCATCACGTGGCAGGTTGGCACAGGGACTCTGAGCATTGGCACAGTCAGTTGTTACCCTCAAAACCTCTGCATCCCCAGCCCTGCCACCAACTTGCTCTGTTTCCTCAGGCAAGTCAGGTCATTCCTGGGGTCCCCTTGGTCCTCCTACCAATGGAGTTCTTGACAGCTAATAGCTCCAGCGAAGCCCAGAAAAGCAACACAAGAAGTGCAAAGGCCAATGATCAAAATAACCCGCCCCGGGTCCTTCGCAGAAGGACAGCATCGTGTCACCGGGGACGGCTCTCAGCAAGCGGGTCTTTTTTTTTTTCCTCTGAAGAGGCTGGAACCTGTTCTCAGGGCTGCTAAAATGGGCCTTGTTCTGCAGTCTGATCTGCTGGCGACCTGTGTCCACTTTACTGAAACTGGCCGGGGGCCCTGGCACCGTCAGGCCACGTGGGCCGCCAAATCGCAAGGCCCTTTCTTTTGAGCAAATAGCATCACACACACTGCCATCGAGAAAATGAAAGCATTCACAGTGGCACAGCGTCCAGCTCCTCTCTGTGGCCTTCGGGAACAATTTTGTGACCAGGGAAGGGCAGGAGACAAAGGTCTTTCTATCTGATCTGCTCACCAAGCTGGCGTTGGACGGTGGCGGGCCTCCTTCCCTGGTACCATGCGGATCGCTATCACCCCATTTGTATCCTCTCTTTGAGTAGACAAGGCAGGCAGGCAGGCAGGCAGAGGGATCTATTTCAACTGCCCTTGCCTCTGTTTATAATCACCAACATGAAAGGAAGGGGAAGAGATGGAGTTTATAGGACTGGGTCTTTGTGTAACCTAATTTATCTCTCTCCGGCAGCAGTGGGCTGAGCAGTTTCCTCTTTTGTTTCTGATGCAGGAAACTGAAATATGAATCTATGTTGATGAGAGAATAAAGGAACTGAAAGAGGCATAAATCTTATCTTCTTGCAACCCTCGAAGATCAGCTTCTTGTGAAGAAGGGGATTATACTTCTGTAATTAACTGCTTTGCAGCTCCTGGTGATGGCTCAGAGCTGAATAATAGCACCCAGCGAAGTTGCATGAAAGGCGGGCAGGCGGGCTGGTGCAGCCGTGGATCATGAACAATGGTCTCGGGCCTGACATCCTTTCCCAGTGCCCAGCTCGCAGAGAGTCAAGCCAGGAGATATTTGTTCCCTGTCTAGCAGCATTCACAGCAGAGAGAATAGAATTCCAGAGCAAATAGCTCACAGGGATCTGTTCCGCTGTAGGTTGGCAGCTGCCATGAGGTACCTGGAAGACCTCCACCGGGTTTTCACCCTTGTGTTTCGGCTGCTGACTAAAGCTCGGTGGAGGTGACTGCCCCTTTCCAGCTGTGAGATTTGGGGGAAGTTGTCTCACTTCTTTGATCTGTGGCATTACCATCCAGGAAATGCAGGGGGTCTTGTAGAGTTTCGGGGAGGAAGAGTTTAGATCACGTGTATAAGCAAATCACTTATCACGCTGCCTGGCACCTCACAGGTCATCAATAAATGCTAGCTATTATAATTACTTCGTGGAATACAAATGAATGGCGAACTCGTCACTGTTTATGAGGCTTACCATGGCAGGCACCGTATATGCCTTAGTGGCTGAAAGCCTCCCATGGTCCCTGTCAGGTAGGATTCTTCCTCCCATTTCACGGACGACAAAAGAGGCTCAAAACAGTGACCTGCTCAGAGTAAAGGGCAGCAGAGGAGCCTGGAAGCTGGGTCTCCTGTGCGGGCCCCTCCCCCTGCCCCCGCTCCCCTCAGCACCAGCCCCCAGGCCCTCAGCTGCTCCTCCACAGGCTCGTCTGCCTGTCACTCTCCGGGCCTCACCACCCCAGGATCCAACCCCTGTGCCGTCTCTGCTCCCCCTCCTCCTCCCTGCCCCATGCCAGCATCCCTGAGCCCTATAGATTCTTCTCTTGAGATGTTTCCAGAACCTCTCCTTTCTCAGCCCTGCTGCCATTCATGCTGGCCCAGAACCCAGTCTCTCAGGCTCCTGAGTGGTGTCCAGGGGAGAGCGGGGCTCTCTTTCCATCACCCCCCAACACTGGTGCCCAGTGAGTGGTCCCCAGCCCCACTTCCCTGTCCTTCCCTGCGAGGGATCAGCAGCCACTGCATCAAGTCTGCTCTTCTTTCTTGGCATTCAAGGCCCTTCAGCTGACCCACCCAAATTCATCTCTTCTCACTTGAACCCCCTTGTCTGGCTGAGCCTGGTTTAGTCTCCATCAGGCAGGCACCCCACAGGCTCTCTGAGAGCTCAGTGGATTAGTTCTTGATAAAGATGCAGAAGACTCTTGAGAGTTCCTTGGACTGCAAGGAGATCAAACCCATCAATCCTAAAGGAAATCAACCCTGAATATTCATTGGAAGGACTGATGCTGAACTGATGCTGACTGATGCTCCAATACTTTGGCCACCTGATGTAAAGAGCTGACTCATTGGAAAAGCCCCGGATGCTGGGAAAGGTTGAAGGCAAGAGGAGAAGCAGGCAACAGAGGATGAGATGATTGGATGCCATCATCAACTCAATGGACATGAGTTTAAGCAAACTCAGAGAGACAGTGAAGGACAGGGAAGCCTGGTGTGCTGCAGTCCATGGGGTCGCAAAGAGTTGGACACGGCTGAGCGACAGAACAACATCAAAGATGCAAATGCCCCATAGAGGAAGCCCCACTCAATGCACAGTCAGTGTAGGACAGCCACGGAGCGCAAAGATCATCTATTCTATCCACCCACGCATTCCACCAGTAGAACTTGAGGCCCAGGGAAGCTGAGTGACTTAGGCAAAGTCACACAGCTTCAGAGTCAAGTCTCAAATCTAGGTCTTCTAACTTAGAATTCAGGGCTCCTCCATTAGACCAATAGACATATCCCCCTCATTGGCGACAGCAGGCACTGGCCAGGGAGGTGGGAGATGGGGACACATTACTCAGTCTGCACATAGGCCGTGGACCTGTGTAATTCAACCAAAGGCACAGCCTGAAAACCTGCCTGCTGAGGGAAAAAAATGACTGGGTTAGGCCCTGGGGCAGGGGTGTGGTGGGCAGGAACTAGAGGTGGGAGGTGGAGACCAAGATTTAGGCAGATGGTCGTGGAAATCAGTGAATAGAAGGCAGATGAAAATGCACGTGAATGCTAGTCTGAGCAATGTGCTTTGAAAGAAAGAATGTGAAATCGCTCAGTCATGTTCGACTCTTTGCAACCCCATGAACCATAGCCTACCAGGCTCCTCCGTCCATGGGATTTTCCAGGCAAGAGTACTAGAGTGGGTTGTCATCTCCTTCTCCAGGGGATCTTCCTGACCCAGGGATAGAACCTGGGTCTCCCGCATTGCAGGCAAACGTTTTACCATCTGAGTCACCAGGGAATTCCCCAGTGTGCTTTGGGAACATAGCAATTAACTTCTCTACTCTGATAGGAGATGGGATCCAGGAGGGCTTTAGGGAAGAAGTGGCCTGTGACATGAGTCTGAAGAAGCAAAAGGATGACTCCCAGTGAAATCAGGGGCAAGGACTTCTGGATTGAGGGAGCAGCTGGACGGAGGCAGAAGGGGCCAGACAGCTGGGCTGATGTGGGGAACAGCACAGCCAGCTGCAAGGGAGCCTGGAAAAAGACAGAAACCTGAATTCAAGTTCTGACACTGCTCCTAGTCTGACCAGCCCAGGATCTAGGCCAGTCACTTTATCTTTCTGCATCTTGGTGGTGGTGGTTTAGTTGCTCAGTCATGTGTCCGATTCTTTACAACCCCATGGACTGGAGCCCACCAGGCTCCTCTGTCCATGTTATTTTCCAGGCAAGAATACTGGAGTGGATTGTTGCTTCCTTCTCCGGGGGACTTTCCTGACCCAGGGATCAGACTTGCATCTCCTACAGTGTAGACAGTGTTCTGCATTGTAGGCAGATGCTTTACCGCAGAGCCATCAGAGAAGCCCCATACATGAAACAGGCATAACAATCTTATGTCTCCTGAGGGTTATTACGAGGATGAATCAAAACAGTGAGGCACCAAATGTAGGGCCTACACATAGTAGGTGCTCAACAAAAGGCCCACTATGGCAGGAGGGTAGGTCCTTTTGAAACACAGAGGCAAGCAGGGGGTTGGGTGATGCTATATGTTTTCCTTTGCCTTCCGATGGGTCTTTCTCCCTTCCTTCCAGGAACTCACCAGCTGGCCTGGGAGGGCTGCTTGCCCACTCAGAGTTGCTAGGATGTTTGGTCATTCACAAGTCCAGAATGGTCTTCTGGTGCTGTCATCATCGTTGAGTTCTTTCCAACCTGAACACAACCGGGGCTGGTGTTCCAGGTCTGGACATGTTTGCTGGCAGAGCCCGTGTTTGGGAGAGACAGCTCTGTTTAGGTAGAAACAGACAGTGAAAACAGCTGCTGGCTTCTCTGCCACGGTAAACACAGAGCAAACCCTGCTACTCTGGGCTTTGCAAGGGGACAGAGCACAAGGCAGGCCCTACTCCCCGTGGCCTGTGGGGTAGGGGAAGGCCAGCTTTTCGGGGAGTGTGCCAGCCTTTTCAGGTGGGGTCAGGCATAGGGGTGGGGAAATGAGTCAGAGACCCTTCCTTTCCCCTTGGCCTCTAGGTGTTGGAGGACTCTATAGGCAATTCCTGCCACTTAATATCTGTGGGACTTTAGGTCAATTTTTCAACCTCTCTGGATGGACCAGTCAGCAAAGGCATGTCCCTGTCTGCTGTTCCTCTTTAGTAAGTGGTGGCCAAATTTACCTATGCATCAGAGTCACCTGGGTGGGGCTAATTAAACATTCAGATACTCAGAATTGCTGAGGGCAGGGCCCAGGAACCTGCCTTTTAACGAACTCTTCTAATGTACAGGCATCTCAGGAACCGCACCTCCACAATCACTGTCTGAATTCCAACAGACTCCCTGGGAAACCAAGAGTAACAGCTAGGCAGAAGGTGGAGCTAATAGGTGATGTCTCCACACCATTCCTCTTCACGTATATATATCCGCAGTTATGCTTTTTTCATGTTGGCTTAGAAACAGATGCTCTTGGATGTATGTCTCCTTAGAACAGATGCCATCACTGTTGTAGGATATAAAATTTAGAGTGATACCCCATCCTCTAGACTTACTCCATTTCCAATCCATCCACCCATCCACCACCCACCCATCCATCCATCCATCCATCATCCATCCATCGTCCATCATTTGTTTTAGTCCTCACCTGTTCTGTGCCTGGCTGGGCTTTGGAGACACAGAGAAGAATAAGATCTGGTTCCTGGCCAGAATTCCCTATCTACATAAATAGACACAGAAATTATCCCAGTGTAGGGGGATCCATCCAACATGCAATGTTTCAAGGGGGGTACAGTGGTGGCACAAGGCAGAAATGATGCATTCTATGAGAATGAGGAAAGGGTCAGAGAAGGCCTCACAGGCAGAAATCTGTGAGTAGATCGTGAAGGGGTGTAGGAGTTTGACAGATGGGGAAACCACGTATGTAGGCAGGTAGCTGACTCCTGTGAATGAAACCCCTTCACATCCTCTACGAGAGCAGAGGCCTCTCCTTGGGCTTCCTGGGGTCCATGTTCCAATGTTCATCTGCCGTTGCTTCCTCAGCCTCATCTTCTGGTCCTTCAGTGTGGAAAGAAACCGTTCTGTAGTTGTGTGTTGCAGGCTCATGGCAGCTGTCTCTTGCACAGCAAAGTCATTGAGCAATTAACAGGTAAACAGCCATCTGAGTTGAGAGGCATGGGATGCTTAAGAGCCTGCGTTCAGGTTCTAGCTTTGCCTGCAACTCACTAGGTAACCGAGGGCCTGTCTCTGGGGCTCAGTTTCCCCATCTCTGAGAAGGAAGATCGGCTTCCAGCTCTGACAGTGTCTGCCTGGAGCATAGTCCTGACACTCAGGCTCCCATGCATTTGTAGCTCCGTTACATTTTCTCCCCACTCTAAGCTCATCTGTCTCAGCACGTCAGCAACACAACATCTTGCAGGATTAGCGAGCTGGATCTGAGTCCCCCAGCATGGTTCGCTGTAGCCCAGAAACGGTTTTGCAGGGGAAATGCAAGGTGGATGCAAGCCTGAAGGTGGCGCTGTGGCTCCAGTTGCCGAGCTGCTCTCCGGAGCGGGTCTGCGTGTTTCAGAGCGTGGTGGGGACTGGGCACTGCTGATGGCAGGTTCTCTCCTTTCGCGGGGCCCCCACAGTCCAGCAGACCCTGTTGGTTTGCAAGAAGCCTCCGGGCCAGCGCACTCGGCCTCCGCACCTCCTGGGCCCCTTCACACATCTTCAGGGGTCTGTTTCTTTCTGGGTCCTCCCTTCAGAAGAGGAGGAAGAAAGCCTGTTGCAAACGGCTTGTGGGTGGAATGGGGTCTGTGCGAGCTTCCCGGGTGTTCAATGCCGGCAGGGGGCCCTTGGTGTGGAGCCCCGTGGGGTCTCTGACACAGCCTCCTGGACCCACACCTCCGACCTCCAGCATCTCCCTGGGATGATGACATTTTGAAAGCACTCCATACTCTTTCTACTGTTGCCTTCTCTCCATTCATTTGGGTTCATCTTTTAGCTGAGCCACCGGATAAAAGGGGCTTCCCAAGTGGCGCTTTCCCAAGGTGGCACTACTGGTAAAGAACCCGCCTGCCAAAGTAGGAGACATATGAGGTGAGGGTTTGATCCCTGGGTCGGGAAGATCCCCTGGAGAAGGGCGTGACAGCCCACTCCAGTATTCTTGCCTGGAGAATCCCATGGACAGAGGAGCCTGTCCATGGGATACGATACGGTCCATAGGATCGCATAGAGTCAAACACGACTGAAGCGACTTAGCACGCACACACCGAATAACAAGTCCAGGGTGAGAGAATGATGGGGGCAAGGAGAAGGAAAGCGGAAAACACTAACATTTATGAAGTGCCCGCTGGGTGCCCAGCACCTCCACACAGCTATAGCTGTGAGCTGTATACTTCCAGCAGCATCATCCCTTCCACCAATCAAAATCACCAGCCCAACCTGCTACTTAAACCAGTAACACCAGAATGGCTCTGGTGGGACAGGTGGGGTGCTGAGGACCCTGCCCCTCATGGCCCCATCACCCCTCCCCCTCCCTCCCAGCAGCCCCTCTGGTGCTTCCACCAAAGCTGGATCTAAAGCATCAGTTCACATTTATCTGCATACAACTCTTAAAGGAATTAGTCTCCCTGTTTTTCAAATACAAAGGCTGAGGCCCAGAGGGGTGAGGTGATTTGCCAGGATCCCATGATTAATAAAATAAGATTATTAATAAAATTATTAATAAATCAGAGAACCAGGCTGTGGACCCAGGCATGCCTGACTCCAAAGCCCCCAACTCTGCCTGGAAGACAGTGGGTGCTCTGCTTCCTAAGGAGGGGCAGATGGGGGCAGTGGTTCCCCGTGCTGCCTGGAGGACCAGGCCAGATACACAGGACATGGTTGATGCTGGAGATCTGGTAAGCTGCCTGCAAAGAAGGAACCCATATAGCACAGGAGGAAGGCGGAAGATGGGAAACGCATGGGGAATGCGTTCTGTGCCCCCGGGGACATGACCATTCAGCACCCTGGCAGGCTCCAGCGTGGTGGACTTCAGAAGACACCAGCTGGACATGTGCTAGACATTCAGATTCAGGTTTTCCAAGCCCTGATCAGGCTGTTTTTTTTTTTCCCAGGGCAGCCAGAGTTTGGGGCTGTAAAACATGAACTGGATTTCAGTCCCTGCTTTGCCAGTGGAGGAGGGACTGTGGAAGAATAGCTAGATGCTTAAAAAAAGAACAACAAAGAGTGAAGTCACTTGTTTGCTTGCAATTTTTGGTTTGTCTGAAATCTTGTAAGGAGCACAGATTTGGAGTCAGAAATCTACGGGCCCAAAGGTCTTCTCTACATTTGACCTGGCTTCTCTGAGTCTCAGCTATCTCCTTTGTAAAATGGCACCATCAACAGTCCCCATGTCCCTGGGCTGCTGGTGGGGGTGGGGGTGGGGGTGGGGATTACACGAGCACTCGCTCGTGCGGGGAAGCAGCAAACCCGGGGGGTCCGCTCCCTGCTCTCCTAACTCTTCTCAAAGCCCATGGAATTGATGGCATGTGCCACATGGATGTCCTTTCAAGGGGCACTTAGTAAACAGGTTATCACTTCTCATTGTGGTAGACTGGCTGAAACACTTATTTTTACTTCTTCCTATGTGAGATGTGACATTGATCCTCAAAATTGTAAACACAGAGCCTTAAGAAGCCCAGGATTGAATCCAACTCCATTTTAGGGATGGGGGAAATGACTTAGCCAAAATCACCCATTGGGTTAGTGGCAGAGCTGGAATGGAATGCATATCTGCTGACTGCTAGCCCACGGCTCTGTCATCCCAGGCGGGAAGGGAGGGCTGCAGGATGCTCTCTTGATCCTTCTGGTCCATGATTCCTGCATCTGTGAGAATAAGGGGAGGGGGTCACCAAAGGAGACCCATTCTGCCCCACGATCCTCATCATGTGGGGTCACAGGTTGGAGTCAATGTGGCCTCCATCATGGGACTGAGATCTCAGGATCCAGGACCAGTCCCGTCATCAACCAGAGCCAGGGTGGAGTCGACTCCTCCCATAGGTGTAAGGGAATGGTTCCATCTCTGCCTCTTACCAGCTGTGTGACCTGGCAGGGAATCGCTCTCTCTGAGCCTGTTTCCTGGTCTGAGAACCAAGGATAATAAAAGCACATACCTCATTGGTTATTGGGGAAGGCAATGCAACGCACTCCAGTACTCTTGCCTGGAAAATCCCATGGATGGAAGAGCCTGGTAGGCTGCAGTCCATGGGGTCGCTAAGAGTCGGACACGACTGAGCGACTTCACTTTCACTTTTCACTTTCATGCATTGGAGAAGGAAATGGCAACCCACTCCAGTGTTCTTGCCTGGAGAATCCAGGGACGGTGGAGCCTGGTGGGCTGCCGTCTGTGGGGTTGCACAGAGTCGGACACGACTGAAACGACTTAGCAGCAGCAGCAGCAGCTCCAGAAAGGGCCCTCCCTCTCACCCTCCCTCTGTCTCTGGCGATTCCCTCCCCTCCTCACCCACCCACTTCTTGCTCCAAGAGTCGGGGGGTGGGGGGTGGGCCCCAGAAACAGTGCACTTGGGTTTCTTGGGCACCGGAAGTCCACCCAACTAGACCATTTCACCTTAAACCACTTTTGTGCTCTGTTTTGTTGTTGGTTTGGCTTTTCACATTTTTTGTTCCTTAATCAAAAGCACAGTTGAATTGCCAGCAAAGCAAATCTCTTGATCCTGTGCTCCTGGGCACCAGGTGAGCCTCTGCACTCAGCTAAGCTCCCAGTGCCAGTCAGCCAAGGGGCACGATTGCCTGGGTTCTACTTGCACGCATGCGTGCTGACCCCCAGCCCATGGCCAGCTTCCTGAATACAAACGACCAATCTGGGAGAAAACATGCTTTCTTGTTTGTGGCTTTCTGGATACACTCAAGTTCCTGGTTAATACAAAGGCCTGGTCAAGATGTCCAAATACTCTTCTTAGCACAGAAACTGATCTTCTCACCAGTCTCTGCGCATAGCCCCAAAGAGCAGAGGGTCTCAAGAAGTAACAGGAAAGGCCAAGTCACTGAGTCTTCCCCCTGAGGCTCTGGTTCCCTTCCAGCTACTTGCAGGCCTTGGGCCCACAGAGGATAAGACAAGGAAATAGAAAAGAGTGCTGAGTAGTACCAACCAGCATGGTGAATAAAGGCAACTGAGGACAACGGAGAATCTGGCCAAGCTATTTAAAGGCCCAAATGTATTGCTTTTTCCAGTGGCCCAAAGAAATAGCAGTCTACCCGGGAGATCCAGATCCCTTACCATCATGGTTGAAAGGGGGAGGACCAAGACCCCGGTGGATGCTAAGGTGGGGGTCTCAGACCTGCCTCTGAGCCTGCAGTGCTAGCATCTACAGTGAAAGTTAACGTGTCGGTCACTCAGTCCTGTCTGACTCTTTGCAACCCCGTGGATTGTAGACCGCCAGGCTCCTCTGTCCATGGGATTTCCCAGGCAAGAATACTGGAGCGGGTTGCCATTCCCTCCTCCAGGGGATCTTTCCCGACCCAGGGATGAAACCCAGGTCTCCTGCACTGCACACAGATTCTTTACCATCTGAGCCACCAGGGAAGCCCAGCATCTATGATGTGTTTGTGCAAATGGTTAGCAGAGCCCCCAGCTGCCTCTTGTCTTCCCATATCTGCTTGTTCAAACCCTGTCCATGATTTGGGATCCCTCTCCAATGCGACCACTTCCAGAAAGACTTAGAATCAATCCCATTTTTCTCCCTTGTACCTCTTATCATCCCCTTCTCTTCCCACCTTCTACCTGGCATTATGGTGGCTTCTCCACCTGCCTTCATTTCGGAGATGCTCATCGGGCTCCAATTATGTGGCAGACCCAGAGCTAGTCACTGGTGATGAGAAAGACACAATCCCTGTGTTACTTAAAGAGTGCACATGCTCACAGTCTAGCAGAGACAGACAAGTCAACACATAATTAAAACGCAGTGTGGAGGAATGCGCATATTGCCTTGAATGCTGAGCGGCTGGGCCATCTGCCTGGGGTTGGGGTGGGGGTGGGGGATCCCAGGAGACTTCCCAGAGGGGATGATGCCTTAGAAGGTGGGCTCCACAAAAGAACAGGGGATGGGGAAGAAAGAGAAATTCAGGGGGAGGTGGAACAGCACCTGCAAAGGCAGGGAGGTGCAGGAGAGTGGTTCTCAGGGAGGGAACCCCAAGGAGCTTCGATGGCTGGAGTGCAGGCTGTCCTTGGCATTGGCAGGAGGTGGGATCAGGCAAGTGGGTTGCTTTCAGGTCACAGAGGGCCCAGTAAGCACTGCTTAGCAGTCTGGGCTTTGTCCTGCAGGTAGTGGAGCGCCATGGAAAGGGTTTTAGGAGGCATGAACCTGACTGGATCTTTGTTTTAAAGAGACCATTTGGGCTGCTGAGTTAAAATGGATGGTTGCAAAGGCAACAGGTGGAGCAGGGAGACCAGGTAGGAGGTGGTAGCAATTGTCCGGGTGAGACATGATGGCTCAGTGATAGCAGTGGAGGGAAGAGAAGTAGAAAGATTCAAGATCCACCTGGGAGGCTGGATCTGCAAGGACACGTTGTTGGCGGGATGGGTGAGGGAGAGAGCAGGTCTGAATGACTCCGAGAATCTCAGCGCCATCAGCCAAGGTGGAGATGAGCTCTGGGGAGGAAAGATGGCATTTAGTTTAGGAAATACAGATCTGAGGAGCTGGGAGATACCCCAGGGCGCCTGTAGCCACCCTTGCCTCCTCTTTCCCTTTCTCCCCAGAACCCCTCTCTGTGGATCTTTCTCAGATTTACTGCCTATACCTATGTTCAAGGGGTAGCCTGAAGGTGGGCTAATTTTTTTCACCTCCAGGTGCCAGACATGTGTAAAAAGTGAGCAAATAGATGCACCTCTGCTGAAGGTGTTCGAACTGGATCCCAGCATGTGATGCCTTTCTGGGGTGTTTGCACTTTAAAAAAGAAATCTAGGAGAAGAAGTTACTCAAAAGGTGGAATTCCAGGGTTGTCAGGAGGGAGATTTGGTGGGGTCACCCCATCGTGTCTCCGGGGCCTGAGAACACACTTGCTGACATTGGTGGACCAGTCAGGCCTGGAGCCTTCCTTCCCGCATCTTTTCCTGTTTGCCTGCTTGTCCAATTCTGCAGTCTTCAAGAATGTACCCTGCACCCGGTCTCCTCACTGACCACCTACTTTCACACTGAGCCCGCGCCACCAACTTCAAGTCCCCAGGTAAGTTCTTTGTCCTTCCTGGGCCCTCATCCTTATTCACAAAACGGCAGGATTAGGCTCTTTTTCTTCCCTTCCACCCACTTTTGTTCCTCCTTCCTTAGTGGTTAAGAACAGGGCTTTGGAATCAGGCTGATCTGGGTGTGAATTTCACTTCCATCACTTTCTATTTGGATGCTTCTTTACCAGGGCCTTAGCCTCCTCATCTGTCAAGTGGGCACAGGAATAGTACCTACTGCATATTATTAGTGTCTGTATTCAATGGGATGGTGTTTGAAAAGTTCTGAGCTCATTGGCTGGCACCCAGTGGGTGCTCAAAACCTGCTAAGGTCATGGTCATCATGTTATCAGGATTCTCCACTTTCCTTTGCAAATACTCCCAATATTGGGGTCCTGGGCTGCCAACCATCCAGTCTGGAGGCAGAGGGCTGGACTGGATGACCCCCCTGGGTCTTTTTGACTTGGCAGTCTGGGACCTCAAAGGCTTGGGAACATTCTCTGTGACCTTTCCTCCCCTTGATTCTTGGGGTGATTTGAAAGCTGGCCTCTGTGGGTCTCTGTCTCTATTTAATTTTTCCAAGTTCTCTGGAGGCTCCGTTCCTCCATCCCCTGCTCTCAGCATCCCCTCCCGTGTCTGGACAAGTTAAGGCATGCCTCTCAGTCAGCCGTCCCCGCACCTATCTGAGGGCTCCCCAATTACTGGGCTTCTGGCTTTGCTTCACTCTGCATTTCCCGAGAAGGTTCTGAGGAGCTGCATGGAATCGCCCCACCTGCCAGCACTCTGTGTTTCTGAGATCAGCTTCAGAGCAGAGGCAAAAGGCTTTGGCAGAATGAGTTTCCACACTGTCTGTGCCGCCTCCATGCCTGGCAGTTCCCGGGGCTCAGGGAGCTCGACTCTGCGGAACGCTTCTGTTGATCTCCTTGGCCTGTCGGCCTATGTTTCAGGCATGGTTCTCCAGGGAAACAGAGCCACTAGTGTGTGTGTGTGTGTGTGTGTGTGTGTGTGTGTGTGTGTGTGTGTGTGTAATATTGTGTGCATATATATACTACGTTACCAGGTACAGTGATCGGGGTGTATGAGTGTGTGTATATACACATATATCTATGTACCTAAACACAAACCAGTCAATCTTAAGGAAAAGCAACCCCGAATACTTGTTGGAAGGACTGATGCTGAAGCTGAAACTCCAGTATTTCGGTCATCTGATGTGAACAGCTGACTCACTGGAGAACTTCCTGATGCTGGGAAAGATTGAGGGCAGAAGGAAAAGAGGGTGTCAGAAGATGAGATGGCTAAATGGCATCACGGATGCAATGGACATGAACTTGGGCAGTTCAAGTTCCCAAACTTTGGGAGAGGGTGAGAGATAGAGAGGCCTGATGTGCCGCAGTCCACAGGATTGCAGAGTCAGACGCAACTGGGCGGCTGCACAGCAACATACACATATATGTATGTACATATACTTGATTCGTTTAAACAAATTGGCTCACACAATTATGAAGCCTGGCAAGTCCAAAATCTGCAGGATGGGTCAATAGGCTAGAGACCCAGAGAAGAGCCAAGGATGTGACTCAAGCTTGAAGGCTTCTGCTGCAGAACTGCCTTCTTGCTTGGGGGAGGTCAATATTGTGTTCAGGCCTTAACCTGATTGGATGAGGCCCACCCACATTATGGAAGGCAAATCTGCTCAAAGTTCACCAAATTAAATGTTAATATCACCTGAAAATACTTTCATAGAAACATCCAGAATGATGTTGGACCCCATCTGCGGGCACCACGGCCCCGCCAGTTTGACACAGATAATTAACCACCGTTCCCTGCTGCTGATGGGGCTTCCCTGGTGGTTCAGTGGTAAAGAATCTGCCTGCCAAGGCAGGTGTCATGGGTTCCATCCCTGGGTCAGAAAGATCCCCTGGAGAAGGAAATGGCAACCCACTCCAGTCTTCTTGCCTGGGAAATTCCATGGGCAGAGGAGCCTGGCAGGCCAAAGTTCATGGGGTCTCAGAAGAATCAGATTTGACTGAAGTAACTTAAATAACAATATCAAAAAAAAGAAAAAATAACCATAGCAGCCTGTTATTGACAGACATATCGGAGAAATAGTCTGGGCCTCAAGGATGCTTCTCCCCACCCTGTATTCCAGACCAGGTAATATCAACACTTGGCTCCTGCTTCCCCAGAGGATCATGATGGAAAGGGACCAACCACCAGGCTTAAACTCAGCCTTAGCCAGTCAACATCCCTTGGCCTGCAGCAGATCAGGTCTGGGGCAGAAGACCTGAGGGGCTGATGGGTTGAATGAGAGACACTGAGCATCTCTATAACGTGAATTAGGGGAAAGGGTTGAGGGATGTCACTGCCCCTATGACCTCACAGACAGTGACCTTCAAACCTGGATGCATATCAGGACTGCCTTAAAATGCAGATTCCCAGAACCCCGTTCTCAAGGGAAATGCCTGATTCAAAAGACCAGGGCCTCTGACTTTTTAGCAAGTAGTTAATGTATTGCAATAGAAAATATTATAATGAGGATGGAGTTATTTAGCATCTCCCGAGGCCAGACATTCTCATCTGTGGTGAGGCACCTGGTCCGACTCAAAATTTCATGCTGATTCAACTTTTTACCATCTCCCTTGAGTGACTCCTGCCATAGAGATCTAATTTCCACCAAGGGAGCCCCTTGTGTTTTTAGAGGAGACACACGAGGTCTGGCTTCCTGTGCCTTCCAGCAGCTGGTCCTCGCTCCAGCTCTTAGAACCAGGAGGAATCTGTCTAATTGCTCATCCACTGGAGAGCCCTTGAGGTATTGATGACATTTCTCAATTCCCGATGTGTCTTCTCTGGGTGAAAAATCCCCAGCCCCCTCACCAGGCAGTGTCTCTCTCAATGTGAGTTCCCAGGAGTGTACCCTGCTCAGACCGTTGTTTGACCCCTGCAAGGCCTAGCAGAATAATCACCTCCTTCCTTCTGGATACTACACCCCCATTAACGTGACCTTTGTATTAGTCCCATCATGCTATGAATGGAATCCTCCAAGGCTGAGCCCTGAGCCTGGATCCTTGCTCTTCCACTTGACATAACTCTTCCACTGGAAAGAAGAGTTTCCTCAAGGGCCTGAGCGCCCCAGAACTTTCTCTTCCATTTTGAAAAACACAAATTACAAGATGTTCTCCAGGCGTCTGAGAACATAGGGGTGGCTGTCCCTTTGGATTGGCCATCTCTGAGGCCATGACCTGACCCAGATTCTGGTGCCCTTCGTGGAAGAGACACCACAGTGTAGTAGAAAGCCTATAGCTTTTGGGCCAAGAAAGCCTGGGTTCAAATCCCAGCTCTAGCAGCTGCAGGACCTGGGGCACCTGAGCCTCAGTTCCTTCATCTGTAAATAGTACCTGCCTCCTAGGGCTGTGCTGAGAATTCCAGACAAAGTGTCAAAGCAGCTCACTCAGGGCCTGGCACGTGGTAGATGTGTTGTAAATCTGATTCTCATCTCCTCTTGAGGAACTTGGTTATCCTCTTCCTTCTTTCCCCACCAGCTCCCCCAATTCTAGCCTCCAAGGCTGAAGAGTCTTACTAAGTAAGCAGACCAGAGGCTCTGAGCAAATCTTGGGGCTTTGGGCATGTGGTCCCATGGGAGGGGACAAACCTCTTCCTCTCCTGTGATCTCAGACCTGAGAAGGGTGACGGGGAAGCCGCTCTAGAGCCCCTTCCAGCTCTGCCCATCAGGTCTCCCCACAAGCCTCCCAGTTCTTTGGGACCCCGAGCCCTGAAAGCGGGTGAGACAGATGTGAAAATTGTCTAACAAGCTAAGGTAAGGGAGGACCATTCCTCTCACCACTCGGCCCAGATCCATGCCCTCGCTCACCCTTCAGGCTTCCACCAGCCCCTCCTCTGCAGGAAGGCACAGGGACACAGATGGAAAATAAGATACTAACAGGCCAGGAGCGTGGACAGACAAGGAAACAAGTAACTGCAGCTCAGGTTGAAAGGAGCTATCCTAGGAACAGAACAGCTAGAAAGTGTAGGGTAGCTTGCAAGATGGGCGGGGGTTCGCCTGGGGTGGGGGCCACTCTAGGCCAAGGGCACAGCCTGGGCAAAGGCCCCGAGATTGGAAAGTCTTCGCAGTGTGGAATCACCTAAGAGCTCAGCAAAGCTTGAGGAAGTGGTTGGAAGACAAGAGTGGAGGCAGGGAGGCCAGATGGGAGTCTACTGTAGTGAGCCAGACTGGAAGCCACGGGGACATGAACTAGGCCAGTACCTCGGTCCATACAAGGCATTTAGGGACACAAAGACCAGCCAGGTGTGGATCCTCCTCTCCAGGGAGACATCCATCCAACCATTCACTCATCAATCAATGTTAATTGAGCACCGATACTGTGCCACGCTGTGCTACAGCAGGGAACTTTCCAGGAGAAAGAAAAGGCCTGTCCCCCAGGGTGTTCGTCTCCTAGGACAACCGTAAGAAAGCAACATGAACTGAGTGGGTTAACACAACATAAATTTACCCTCTCACTATCGGTGAGGCTGGAAACTACAATGAAGGTGCACAGCAGGATCACTGTCAGTCAACTGCGCTTCAATTAAAAATAAGATAAAGTAAAGGTGCGGGCAAGGCCATGCTCCCCCCGAGGCTCTGAATAGAGTCCTATCCTACCTCTTCCCGGATTCTGGTGGAGGCTGTGAAATCCCTGGCTTGCAGCTGCGTGGGTCCAAACTCCGCGTCTGTGGTCGCAAGGGGCTCTCTGTGTGTGTCCGTCTCTGTGTCTCTCCTCTTTTTCTTATGAAGACACTAGTCACACTGGATTAGACGCGCCCCGCTCCCCGCCCCAAACTGAGTATAACCTCTTCTTAACTGATGTCATTTGCAAAGACCCAAATTCCAAATAGCATCACATTTATAGGAACCAGCGGTTAGGACATCAATGTATCTTTTTGAGAGGGGATGCAGTTCAACCCACAACACCAAGTAGCCACAATGCACTGTGGCAACTGCCTTAGATGAGTTGAGGATGGACTTTGGGAAATCAGGCTAAAGACAGCTTTTGGCAAACAGGGGAATCCGGGATGACTTCCTGGAGGAGGTGGCCTTTCAGCCATGTATTAATAGGTAGGATTTAGACATGCAGCTATGGAGAAAGAAAGGCTTTCCAGGCAGAGGGGGATGCAGGAGTGGAAGCACGGAGGAGGGAATTGCAGGGCAGTAATGCTGTCACTCCAGTTACACCCAGGCCTCCCTCCCACCCTTCTGCCTGCCGCCCCCCAACCACATCTTGTTTACCCCACACTCACTCCAGCTCCACCCCATCTTACTCTTGGCTTTGCTGGAGTTTGGAGGAAAATTACTGCCTGGGATCGTCATGACATACATCCCTGTTCAAGTCCAAACCTGGATTTTTTTTTTCCCAGAGCTGCAGTTAAGAAAAAATAATAATAAACTCGGTATTTATCAAGCAGCAAACCAGTAGGAAATTATAACCTCTTTAAATAAATATGTATCTAATTATAGGAAAGCACAGTTTACTTTTGCGGCACTGTCTTTACTTTTGCAGCAGGATTTCCCCCTGCAAGCAGAGTCCGCAGATAGTGTTCCAACCCCCGCCAGGCCCCTGCCCACATCTCACTGGGCATTAACCTCAGAAATACCATCTCAGCTGGTCTCTCTGCAAACAGTGAGCCAGGCTGTGCTGAAATGCCCTGAGCAGGCTTGAGAGGGGCCCGGGTCCCCTTTTAGAGTCCCTTGATTAGCTCCCAACCACAAAGCCACAGTCGCCTACCAGCCACCCTAGACTGTCTGACCTGCCCACAGGTTTCTGCCCAGCACGCATGTCTGGGGTTAGCAGTTGTTCCCCTTACAGAAAAGTCAGGAGCTGCAGACAGCGCTAGATTTAGCCATCTTGGAGGGGAACTCACACCCAAGCTGTTTCACGTGATACATGAAGTATTCCCTCCGACCCTGCCCACCTTTCATGTTTAAGTCCACAAACATTTACTGAGCATAGAATGCCGTGTCCACACATGCCATAAACAAAGTTCACAGAATGCAGAAGGGAGTGCAGATTTGTGCTTATGTGTGGTAACTGTTACTATTCATGAATAGCTTGCAAATACCATCCCCCGGTGGGTCTTGGAATTAGTTCCTCCTTTCAGCAAAGATTTCCTAAGCATCCGTTATGTGCCAGGCACTGCTAAGACACCTGGCTCCCTCCCTCAACTCTTTCGAGTCTTTGCTAGAAAGTCACCTTCTCACTGGGGTCTCCTCTGTCCACCGTCTTTAATCCTGTCCCCTTCTTACCCCACTCTGGGCTTACCCACATGAATTTTTCTCCAGCACTTGCCACCACCTAATATTTTAAGTGATTTACCTTCTGTCTATTATTTTTGTAAGAGAGTAAACTCTAATTAGAAAGTGAGCTCCTCAGGGCAAGGGGGGAGCGGGCTGGGGTGTCTCGTTTGTTTGCTGCCGTAGCCCCACGAGGTCAAGGTTGGGCACATACTAGATGCTTAGTCAGTGTTGGCTGAATTGAACTCAGATCACTGTTTTTGGAGGCAGACACATCAGATTAAATTCCGGTTCAAGGCTGTGTGACGCTGGGCTCTGAGTCCCTCTTGACTTTCCTAACGTGGAGCGTCCATGGGGTCTGGAGAGCCTGGAACAGTGCCGGGCACACAGATATGACTCGGAAACTGGCAGGCTGGCTTCTGAGGGTCCAGTTTGGAGTGGGAAGTCTGTGGTTCATGGAAGCCTCATCCGTCAGGGAAGCCTGGGTTTGAATTCTGGGGCTGCCACTTCCTAGCTCTGTAACCTTAAGCAAATCACTGAGTCTCTCGGAGCCTCAGCATCCTGTTTGTAAAGTGGGCCTCAAACCAGCACTCCTACCGCCCCAGAGAGACACTGGGATGCATCACGAGGTGTCCAGGCACAGAGCAGGCATCCAGGCTCACAGGTCCCCCTTTCCCTCCTTCCAGGGGGGCTGTGGGGAGCCAGGGAGCAGGAGCCTGCAAAGGCCCAGGGGCCTAGGGCAGGGGCACTTGGTCGCAGAAGGGCCATTGGCCCCCCGTCCCCATGCCTATCTGTCCCCTCTGCACCTCCACAGTTACCCAGCCTGGGCTTCGCAAGGATGTCTCCACCTCCCCCACCGTCTCAGGCCCACAGTCTCTGCTCTCCCAAGGCACTGTCTCTCTGCTCACTTTGGCACTGATGGGCCCTAAACACGTCCGAAATGAGAGGATAGCTTCCCCCAGGCCCCACAGCAAGTCCCAGGAAGAGGGGTCTCCTGGGGGATGGAGGGCTTCTCCAGGATTGGGGGTGGAGTGTTTCTCCAGGATTGGGCATGGAGTGTTGACTTCCAGGGACTCTGGCTGGCTTTGCACCCAAGAGCAGAGGAGGACCAGGAGGGGCTGCTGCAGCTCTGCAGCTGCCAGTCAAGGAAGCAGGTGGGGCTTGGGCTGGATGAAATTCAGAACAGGCAGGTAGCCATGGCAACCTTTCCTGTCACTCCAAAACAGGAGATGTCCATCTACCTACTGTGTCTAGGAGGAGCCCCAGGGAGGACTAGTAGGGCCAAGATTGGTCACTGCTCCCACTTTACTGCCCTAAAGGGGTTGTCTCTTTTGAGGATGGTCCTGCCTCCCCATCACTAGCACGGTGTTGGGGTAAAGCCTGAGGCTTGCACAGGAGGCCCTTCAGCAGGCATGGGGGATGGGAGGGGAGGTGACATCACTGCCCACGCTGCAGGAGAGCTGGGAACTTATGAACAATCTTAAAGTTGGCACGTCCACCCAAGGCAGGGATGTGTCAGTCACCACATGGGTCTGGCTTCCCCATCGCAGCTGGCTTGGTGGGTACCGACTTGACAACATCCCACAGCAGCCCTACTCAGGAGGTGATGTGTTCCGGAGTTCAGGACCCTCTTTGGGCTATGGCAGGAAGCACAGAGACCAGGACAGTAGATGCATATGGGAGAGTAGATGAAGCATATTGAGCATCTGAGGTTTAGTGGGGGAAACATGGGCTTCTCATCTGCCTCGGGGCAGCCTGGGTTGGCCACCAAAGCACCAGGTTCATCCTGGGTTTTCTGCCTCGTCCTGAGCTCCTCTGCTGGGCACTCTGCTGGGCACTTTGCCTGCACGATCTCATCCCGTCCCAGATCATCCTGAGGGTGCTACTGCCAGGAGCCCCATTCTGCAGCCAGTGAGGCTTAGCCAGACCCAGCCACTTTCCCAGGGCACACCTGAGCAGCAGAGCCGTTTTTAGGGCCAGCTCAGCCCACCTCCCAAGCGCTCTTTGCAGATGAAGAAACCAAGGCCAGGGGAAGCCAAGGCTACTCACTAGGAAATATCAGAGCTGTGAGGCTCTGAGGCCAAGATCCTTAGCCTAGGGACTATGAACACAGATGGGGAAGAAATACAACTTCATGTTCACTCACCTCTAACTGAAATTTAGTGTTTCCTTCAAGTGTGAATGTAAGCAACACACCAGTTATAGTAATAGCACCTCTGACTTTGTCACCAGTCGAAATCACAGGTGTTTCCATGTCACACTTGTGGCAGAGATCCTGAAATATCATCTGTGCTCATTTCTACTCTGAAAGTACAGTGGTTGTGACATTAGATCTTGTCATGTAACAGTAATAAAAAAGCACAGTCAGTTCAGTGGCTCAGTCGTGTCCAACTCTTTGCAACCCTATGGACTGTAGCACACCAGGCTTCCTTGTCCATCACCAACTCCCGGAGCTTGCTCAAACTCATGTCCATTGAGTCAGTGATGCCATCCAGCCATCTCATCCTCTGTTGTCCCCTTCTCCTCCTGCCTTCACTCTTTCCCAACACCAGGTCTTTTCCAATGAGTCAGTTCTTCACATCAGGTGGCCAAAGTATTGGAGTTTCAGCTTCAACATCAGTTCTTCCAATGAATATTCAGGACTAATTTCCTTTAGGATGGACTGGTTGGATCTCCTTGCAGTTCAAGGGACTCTCAAGAGTCTTCTCCGACACCACAGTTCAAAAGTATCAATTCTTTTGCGCTCAGCTTTCTCTATAGTCCAACTCTCACATCCATACACGACTAATGGAAAAAACCATAGCTTTGACTATACAGACCTTTGTCGACACATACATTGCTATAGCCCAATTTAAAATTGTTTGATAAATTTTTTCAAAAAAGCAACAAAATTGGCTTGTTTTGTAATCATACATATTTTATGATTTAAAAACATTGTTCTGAGAAAGAGCCCACAGTCTTAACCAAACGGTCTCAGGGATCATGGCATAGAAAAGGTTAAGAAAGCCTGCCTCCAGCCTGTGCTCCTAACCACTGACTCATCTCTCCCTTTTCTCCTCATTCCCACAGAGTCAGAAGCTTGGACAAGCTTGGGGGCTGGCACATTCGGGTGGGCTTGTCCCTCTCCTCTTCCTGACGACTCTCCTCCACCCTTTCCCATCCCTCGACTCTCCTCCACCCTTCCCCATCCCTCTGCCAGGCAGGAGTTAAAATGCCCAGTTCTCTGGAGAATCCACTCTTCCCTTTTACAACCAAGGCAGGTTTGTGCCGATTTCCAGTCACCAATTACAGGCCAGCTCTCTCAGACCAATTAAAATGTGCAGGTGCAATAATGTCGACATCAACAGTCTGGGGTTATCTCAGCAGATATTTTTCATGAAATATTTATAAGAGACTCTGAGGATTTTAATCCCTTCCATAGCCCTGCCTCCCTGTTGCAGCAGGGCTCTTGCAGAATCCTGCAGTGATGGGGATGGGAGGGCAGAGAGGCTGAGAATGACCCGGGTCGGGGAGGAGGGAACAGGACTGCACAGAAGTTCTTAAAACCAACAAAAAGAGAATCTGCAGAAGTGGACTAATCAAGCACAGGTGTTCTGGAGAGTGCCTTTGTGGGTTCCAGAAGACCCAGGTTTCAGTCTGGACTCTCCGGTGCCCTTGCTGTGCGACCCCAGGCAAGCAGATCACTAGCCCCTCTGGGCTTCTGTGTCAATTGCAAATGAGAGAAAATGGCCTTCAGGCAACTGCGGTGGGAAGTTCACAGCTAAGAGGGTGTGAGAGGCTTTGGGGAGGGCTCCTGCTTGCAGGAGACTTCCCTCCAGCTGCTCTGGCTCCTGCAACAGGTGACCTGGGCTCTTCAGCTGCCAGGAGTGAAGGGCGCCAAGTGAGTGTGGATGAAGCATTTGTGGAATGAACGCATGGCTAGATTTGGCCACTTTCTAGCTCTGTGACAGACTGTAAAGGTCTGTCAGTCTCTTCGCCAGTAACAGGGGTTCCTGGTCCCAGACCCTCAGGGTTGTCCTGCGGAGATGAGTGAAGACCAGGCTCTTAGGAAAGTGGAAAGACTTCCCAGTGCTTATAAGGGTATCATCTGCGAGCCCGGATGAGCTTTCTGGAGATCTGCCTAGGAGGGTCTTGTGAGCCAGCAGAGACTGTGCTGCCAGATGGGGCTGCTGACAATACTGTTCCCCGTTTTGCCTGCCTCCCTGTCTCCTTGCCCTTGGGTAGCACCCTCCCACACTGACTCTGGCTTGCCCAGGGCTTGCTTTGGCCAATGGAACAGCAGCAGACTTGATGCAAGGCAGGGCTTGAAAAAGCACTTGAGTATTTCCATGTCCCTCTTGCTCCTCTGCCTTTGTCACATGAGTGTGTCCCAGCTGGCTTGCTGGAAGGATTTAAGAGACCTGTGGAGAAGACTTGAGGCATCTCAGACCAGCCTACAGCCCAGAGCAGCAGGGCTCTCCTCACTTGCACCTTACCACAGAGAACAGAAGAGTCAGCCAAACTGCAGACTGTGAACACTAAAAAATAGCTATTGTTTTAAGTCACTCATTTGGGGGATGATTTGTTACACAGCAATAGCTAACTGATACAGTGATTTTATCTGCCCCACAGCCTCTTTGATCTTTGTACTCTCCTTGAAGAGATGGAGCAGCACTTTGGTGTCCTCTTCCCTGAGGGTCACCAGGGCCATTGTCCAAATGGAGAGGCAGTTTGCCTAGTACCAGATGGTGTGACCTCCAGGCTCAGACAGCACTGGGATCCCATCCCAGCTGTGGTGACCTGCAGGTAGTTACTGAGTCACTCTGTGCCTTAATGTCCTCATCTGAAAAAAGCATAGTTTCTTTGCCATAGGGTTGTGATGAGGACTAGAAAAGATATCAGATGTAAAGTGCATGACACAGAAGAAATGCTCAAAATAACATTTTTTGTCATTGTTTATTTGTGCTGGTTGATGATCAACCCTTCCTTCCTCCACAAAAGCCTCTGTTACTCTCTATCAGCTCAGATTGCCTGTAGGCTTTGCCAGGACACCCCCACACCCCATACCACCACCACCCTTCCCTCATCCACAGCAGAAGAAGACAAGCTAAAATCTGCAGCCACGTGTACTTGGTTGGTGCAGATTTCACAAAAGCTGTGATTTTTGGCGAGCAGAGCCTACCAGTTGCAGAGGAACAAGCCCTTCTGACAGCACACAAGTTTTAACCACTGCCAAAGCACTGCCACATCCATGCCCGTGTTTGATAGCTTCACAGGGCTTCCAGGAGATGGTCAGGCCAGGGACTGCTGCTGCTGCTGCTAAGTCACTTCAGTCGTGTCCGACTCTGTGCGACCCCATAGACAGCAACCCACCAGGCTCCCCCGTCCCTGGGATTTTCCAGGCAAGAACACTGGAGTGGGGTGCCACTGCCTTCTCCAAGGCCAGGGACTAGCAGTTCTATTTTACAGATGGGAAGCCTGAGGCTCAGAGAGGTTCCCTGACTTATAGGAGCTAGGATTTGGTTTCAGGTTGCCTGGTTGCAGAGGGGACCCGCCTCCTGTCCTGGATGACTCAACCTCTCCCCCAGGGGCAAGTCTCAGCCTTGGAGATGTGGGTCTGAGCTCTGGGATCTCTGGATGAGGGACTACACCTTCGTTTTTGGAGTCCCGAAGTTACTGCTGTGGAAATGTGATTTTATTTCCCTAGGGGAAAGTGTCTCATCCTCTCCCTGAGCCCCTGGAATAGTTAGGGAATTATGGTGGGAGATTCCTTCTGTAAAGTCAAGATTTTAAAATTAAAAGCAATTAAGCAGGGTCCTCCCTTTCCACTGGCTGTCACCCCTGACCTAGGAGAGCCATCAGCAGTCACAAGGCTGGTCCCTGCCCTGACAGCCCAGCCCCAGGAGGCCCATGGAGCCTGGTTAGGGACGTGGGCACCCTTCCCCTGCCTCTCTCCCTCGTGAACCTTATCTCACAAACCAGCTCACGTAGTGAAAACAGGAGGTGAGGAGCTCTCACCAGTCTCTGCATTTATTCACTCGGAACCTCGGCTGCTTCTCTACTGAAACCCAGCTCTGCCCTCTTGCCACCTCTTCTTCCCCAAAAGTTACTTTCAGAGTTTGCAAAAGAGCCTGGAAGGTTGTCACAGCTTCAAGAAGGTTTGAAACACAATTTAAAAACAAAAGCGAATACCCAGTGTAGCAAGAATATTAAAGAACCCTGTGGGAAAGGGCGGCTGAAAACAGCTTTTTCGTTGGCTGATCCCCTTCCAGAGGTGGGGGTGGAGGGGTGGGGTGGGGTGGCCTGTGAGACAGGCGTAGCTGGAATGAACGTACCACTTTGCCGTCTGGTTTCTTCCCTCGCTGTCCTAAGCGTTTTCCTGTTGCAGCCGGCTCAACTACAGTGTTTCCACCAGTAGAATTTGAGACAGTCGTGAACAAGTGATTGTTACAAAGACCAGACTGTGTGTTGGAATGCTTCAAGGAGGCAGCACCCTTGTTTGCTCTGTGCTTTGCAAACTGGCTCCCAGGGCTCCCAGGACCCCTGGAGCATCCCGTCTGAGGGCAGAGAAAGGGACTGATGCTCTCAAGGCCTGGCCAGGGGGTCTAGAGACCCTCAGCTATAGGCACAATGTGTGCCTGACCCCAGACCCACGGGAAGGACCTCTGTCCAGGCCCACCTCACGCTAATATTAGGGTTGCTGCTGCCGCTGCCAGTTTGATCTCTGAGCCGTCTCTCTCCTCAACCACAAGGGAGACCCTCATCTTGAGCTCCTGGAGAACCAGGTTTGGGTGGAGATGCTGAGTCTGATTTCTGATACTTTGCAGGGATGAGCAGAAGGGGCAAGTGTCTAATTAGTAGAACTTAAGAGAGAGAACTGGACAAACCGGGCGGGGCGTGGGGGTGGTATGTGATCTGAGCCCCTCGGCCAAGTGATGCCTGCACTCCTGGGGAGTGGGCGCTGGTAGGGGTTGGGGAGGGGTCTGGAGGAGGCCCTGAGGTCCTCTGTTATCTCCTTTAGCTCTTCCAGGTCACTGCAGCTCCCTGGAGCCAACACGCATGGGGCAGCAGGTCACCGAATGGCCACGCAGTCAGGGCCCTGCGCCTCATGACCTCCTGTGTTCCGAGATCCCCTTAGTCTTCGCGCATCCATCGTGACCTTCAACCATCAAAGGCCAAAGGTTTAGATTTTTGGAAACTGCCTGATTGCTTTCCTGCTTGCTAAAGCAGGCAGAGCTTCAAGAGGCCCATCCAGACGTGGGCTTAGAGCAATTGACTCTCAAAGTCAGGACCAAGCCTCTTAGAAGGCATGGCGGCCACTACAGCCTGAGACCCAGGCCCACTGGCTGGGCCTGCTTCTCTCCCTGTGATGTGGGAGGGAGGAGTCAGCCCCACTGGCTGACCTGGGGTTGGGAGCATCAACTCCAGGAATGTGACTTTCCTTCAAGGAAAATGAAGGAGCTTCCTGTGAGGGAACAATGGTTTGGTGAGGGAGCAGAGGAGTCTTGGAAAAGCCCTTGCCTCGGCCAGGGTCTCTGAGTTGCTCTGAGGTCCTTCTCAAACCTCTGCTCACAAACCTTCAGGCCTTGAGTCTGCAGCTCTACAGAGTTCATACATCAAATTTTTTTTTTAGAGTGACTTCCAAGTGACAGGCATTGTACTTTAGGTGCTGAACACTCAGCAGGTTAGAGAATCCTGCCCTCTTGGAGCTCATGTTTCAATGAACAGAGAAGAGGGGTCATCCTGCTTACCCCAAGATTGTGTCCAGTTCAGTTCAGTTGCCGCTCAGTAGTGTCCAACTCTTTGTGACCCCATGGACTGCAGCACGCCAGGCCTCCCTGTCCATTACCAACTCCCGGAGTTTACTCAAACTCATGTCCATTGAGTCAGTGATGCCATCCAACCATCCCATCCTCTGTCGTCCCCTTCTCCTCCCACCTTCAATCTTTCCCAGCATCAGGGTCTTTTCAAACGAGTCAGTTCTTCGTATCAGGTGGCCAAAGAATTGGAGTTTCAGCTTCAACATCAGTCCTTCCAATGAGTATTCAAGACTGATTTCCTTTAGGATGGACTGGTTTCCTTTAGGATGGACTTGCAGTCCAAGGGACTCTCAAGACCATGTCCAGCTGTCCCATTTTATAGAGAAGCAAACCCAGAGAGGGAAGGGACTTTCCCAGGGTCACACAAGTCCCGGAACCCAGGTGTCCTAGGTGCTAGCCAGCAGGGCTCCCATCACCCCAGGCTACTGATAAGAGTTAAAGTAGCTAAAAGCACCTCTGAGTCAGGGTTGTTCATCTTGTTATTAGAGGAAAGAGGTAGGTTTGGAAGCCCTGTCACCAGCTGCGGGCTGCCTCCTTCAGCCGAGGAGCCTGGCAGGAAGCTACTGGCCCCGGAGTCTAAGGTCTCTTGCCCCTCTCCCATCGCTGACAGCGTGAGCCAGGAAGGGCCACGAGGTGATGAAAGGCAGGGGCCGGCTAAGGAGGCGGAGACGGGCCTTCCTTGCAGGCTGCCTCTCCAGGCTGGGGCTGAGCTTGGGTCTCTTTCAGGCAGCAGCAGGAATGTCACAGGCCAGTTCCTGAGAAGCCTCTGTTTCCGATCTGAGAGCTGATCCCTGTAGCTGTTACTAGTAAAAGACCATATACTAGCATTTTCCCTGCTATTGCATTTTACAGCTCACGGCTCCTCTGAATAGCGTTTTCCCCATTAAATCAGATGTTTTGCAAAAAAAAGGGGGGGGAAGGGGGAGAAGGGAATCGTAATCACAACCATAAATCAAAAGTCACGTTACTGTAAGTGGATGGCTTCCTGGGACCGGTGATTCGGCAGCGGTGTGTGGGAAAGCTTGCTATAATGAGGCGACAGGGGAGGCCAGGTCTTCCCAGAGGGTGTCTGCCACCAGCCTGATGTTTCACACAGCCTTGCTTCTGGATGACTTCCGCCTCAGGGGGGTTAGCACATTGATTGGAAGACTGGGGGAGGTGGGACGGGGGTGCAGCAACAGGGAAAAGTAAATCGCAAGAGGAGAATGGTATTTGTCACCCCAAATGCTGCCTGATGATTCTAAGAAGAGGTGGAGTGCTGCCCAGGATGCCCCACACCCCCCAGCTGGGTTTGCAGAGAGTCCAGAGTCTTGGTCCAGAATGCCGTCACACACCTGCGGGTACCAAGAAGGCCTGTGTGTTCCCATGGCCCATCACGCTTGCCTTGGAGCCAGAATCCTTAATAGATGAGAAAAACTCTTGTGGGCATGCGTGGGGGCTCCCGGGCTCTGCCAGCGGCACCTCTGTGATCCAACAAGCTCTCCTCCGAGCATAAATAAATCAACAGCAGGAGAACTTAGGGAAACTCAAAGAGGAGAATTTAAAAGAGGGCTCTGGAGATAAACATAAACTATAAAGTACTGTAGCACTTGGGAGAGAGCTTGGGCTCTGAGGAAGAGGAAGAAAAGGGTAGTTAGATGTTTAAGAACAAGTGGAAGGGCTTACCATCCAGACTTCAGAAAGAAGAACAGAGAGGTTCAGGGACTTGCCCCAGGCCGCACAGCGGTCTCGGGTCCAAAGGCTCCTTGTTCACGCAGTCAAGGATTGGTGATCTTAGTGGCTTAGTCAACAAGATGTACTGAGCACTGCAGGTGTCCAGGCCCTGACCTGGGAACCTAGAGGATGAAGATACATCCCTGCCTTCAAACGTTCATAGAACAGCAAGGGAGAAAGGCAGGTTAGCAATTATTGTGTGGGGTAAAGAAATTCATGGTTCATTTTAGATTTATTGCCATGGTTTATTTCCTGAAGGATTTTCAATGCGGAAACTACAAACAAAAAGCTGTGACAGAGGCAGGCACAAAGATTCTGAGGACAATAGTGGCAGAGATGGTCAGGGAGGGAGGTTGGGGCAGAGAAAGTGATGACAGTGGGGGAACTTGGGAGACCTTCCTCTTAATCACGCTTCAGCTTGATCTTGAAAGAAAAATGGGAGTTTGCCCAGAACAGAACTCAGAAGGGCACTCCGAGTGGAGGAGAGAGTCTGTGCAGAGGCCCGGAGGTGGGTAGGGCAGGGTGCATGCATTAACTGCCGATGTTCCGAAGGCTGCCACGCCGGGTGGTTGAGGAGGTCACTGGGGGAGGTAAGGTCAGCAGAGGCCAAGCTGAAAAGGGTTTTGATGCCTAGGAGTTTGGGCTTGATATCACAGGCAGTGAAGAAGGAAAGACAGATTCTTGGAAAAGATGTCAGAGTGAGGCAGGCATTCTAGAAAGATCCCTCCCACGGTAGAGAGGCTGATGGTGGTAAGAAGCAGCCAGGCAACTTGGGCCAGGTAGGAGGGAAAAAGGAAGAGTCTCTTGGGACACTGGCAGTGGAGATGGAAGATTTGATGGAGACATTTGATGGAGGGAATTGACAGGGCTTTGGGAGATGAGGAAGGCAGCTTCCCAGAAGCCTCTGAGGCTCCTTCTTAGAGAGGACTCAAGTGGTCAGTGACGGTGTTAGCCTTTGAGCTTCCCGACTTCTGGCCTGGTCTTCCATCGCTGAACCACCCTCTCTCTTTCTCTCTCTGGTTTGCTGTTGTTTAGTTGCTAAGTCATGTCTGACTCTTTTGTGACCCCTTGCACTGAAGCCCACCAGGCTCCTCTGTCCACAGGATTTCCAAGGCAAGAATACTGGAATGGATGCCATTTCCTTCTCCAGGGGATCTTTCTGACCTAGGGATCGAACCTACATCTCCTGCATTTGCAGGCGATTCTTTACCACTGAGCCACCTGGGAAGCCCTCTCTCTCGCTAGGAAACCTGATGGTAGATTGGGGAACCAGCAGATGCCGGTGGTAACCCCAGCTCCTCTGTTACCAGCTGTGCAACCTCAGACAAGTCACTTCCTCTGTCTGAGCTTCTGGGCTCAGTGTTCTTATCTGGAAATGGGATAACCTGCAGGCAGGGCTGACTTGAGGATCACTACCTGTGTGCTTGTTTCAGGTGGGTCCCAGCAAGAAAACAGACAGCTCACTCAAGTTGGGTGACTGGAGGAGAGTTTAATAAAGGGACTGTTCATGAAGACCTGGGTGGGACGCAGGGAAATGTCAATGAACAGTGCAGTGCCCTGGGGGACTGTGGTTCCCGTCACCACCCCAGGCCTGTGTGGGGAAGGTTACCTGGCAGGAGCTGTGACCTTCAGTCTAGGAATACAGCAGCTACCCCTCCTCCCCATTCATCAATCTGCGCCCCAAGAGACTGAGTAGCTGTCTCCTCTGGAGTGTGAGCAAGGCAGTGGACCTCCCCAACCAACAATCAGCTTATCTGAAGGTCGGCATGGATTCACATTCTTGACTTCAGCCTCCTCACCCAAACCAAATCAGACAGAGAAGGCAAGGCAAGCTGTTAACGCCAAATCAGATTTATTCAAAGCCCTTACCACCAGGACCTGAAATTATCTTTCTCTATGTCCTGTCTCCCTCTACCCTCTTCTTTTCTTTCCTCCGCCTCTTTGTCTCCTTCCCCTTCTTCTTCCTCTTCTTTTTTCCTGCTCTCTCCTCTCCGTCTGTCCTCCTCTCTCCACCCCCCTCTTTTGACCTTAACAGCCAACACCTCAAAAGGGCCACTCTTCAGTCAGAATTGCTCTTGCTTTTTTGTTTGCCAGTTTCATTATTTCACTTGTCTTTACATTTCAAGGAGCTTGATGGGTCTATTACAGAGTGTTTCATTTACTAGATGGATTTATTGCCCTCACTTTTGACCCAACATTTGTGGACTCTGGCCCAGAGGGAGGGAGATATGCAGCTAGTTGTTCGGGTACTGGGGCCCCAAAAGCTCTGGAAACCATGTCCAACAAACAGAGGCTCCTAGGACCTGCTGGGAGTGAGAGGCTTAGGATTTCATTTGTACCTGGAGCACAGCATAGGGCCTGGCTGCCCATGGCCTGGCCCATCTAGTGGGATGGTGGTGGGACCCAGGGGTGG
Source organism: Okapia johnstoni (assembly GCA_024291935.2). Taxonomy (NCBI): domain Eukaryota; kingdom Metazoa; phylum Chordata; class Mammalia; order Artiodactyla; family Giraffidae; genus Okapia; species Okapia johnstoni. Next base: position 5,400,266 of record CM044325.1, on the reverse strand, counting down.
AGCAGCTGTGCTGTGTGTGCTGGGAGAGGGTGAGCTCAGCCAGAACAGAGGCACTATTTCAGGTGGCCAAGGAAGAAGGACAAGAAAAGATGGAACCAGCCAGATGGAACCTACTGTGTCCTCGGCACTGGGCAAGGGCTCTCACATCCTGCGTGGCTCATATCGGCCCCACACGGTACTTCTCACATTATAGATGAGGAGAGCAAGGCTTCGGTCAGTGATAAGCCCTGCGAGGAGTATGAAGCATGTAGAGTAGAGGTCAACAGCCTTATCAGTCGACATCTACCAAGTGCCTGGCCCTGGGCTGTGATGAGGAAGACCATTCTCACCTCACCTAATTCCAGGAAGGAGCAGATGAAACTGGTGGTCAGAACCCCAGGATGTCAGGGCTGGGGACTTCTCAGGCGTCTTCTAGAAGCGCAGCATCTCCACTGAACAGATGGGCAGCTGAGGCCCAAGGGGAAGAAGTGGCTTCCCCAAGCCGCACGGTGAGTCTTCTTCCACCACCTCACAGCATTGCTTCTCCAGGAAGTCTGTTCTGCTTCTAGATTCCCCTGTTTAGAAGTTGATTTTTATTCCCCTATTTAAACAATTAAGCTTTAATACACCAAAAACAGATCATTATCCTCCTAAGTTTTAAAAAGCAAGATTACTATTTGTAACACAAGCAATTATCTACCTTCTGGTGTTTCCATACTTCTTTCTTCCCCCAAAGGACTGAACTCTGGGGGGCTGCAGATTAGGTGCCAGCCAGAGCCAGCAAATGGAAATACTGGGGTCTTGGAGCTGGAAATGCACCAGGAAGGGAGGGAAGTGTGCCGAGGCTGATGGCAGGAGGCTGTGCAGATGTGGAGACCTTCTCTTCAGGGGTGCCAGCTTGGCCCTGCCAGTCCTAGAACATTCCTTTCCCCGCTGCTGCCTGAGCTGCATCACTGCACCAGTGGAATAGGATGGCCACCCACCTCCTGGGATGACAAGTGTGTAAGTCAGCTGTGGCAGCCTAGGTGAGTTCCTCCTATAGAGGACCTCAAAAGGCCCTGTGAGCCCCCTGCATTTAGATGCAACATGTGATGTTTTTTCATAGTTCTGGAAGGAGGATCCCTTGACTTCATCAGATCTTTTTTTTTTAATGGTAGAAAGAAGAATGATCTTTATGTTTATTTTGTGATGGAATATACATAAAGAGAGGGCTTTCCCGGTGGCTCAGTGGTAGAGAACCCACCTGCGAGACAGGAGCCTCAGGAGACATGGGTTCGATGCCTGGGTTGGGAAGATCCTCTGGAGAAGGGCATGGCAATCCACTCCAGTATCCTTGCCTGGAGAATCCCAAGAACAAAGGATCCTGGTGGGCTACAGTCTGTAGGGCGGCAAATAATGAAAAGAACAATGGAAAAAGTGTTGGGTGTCAATCCTTCCATTGAGAAACACGAAGCTGTCAGTAGCTGGAGGTCCCCGGTGAGCCCCACTTTAATTGTATCACCCTCCTCTCTTTAAGGTAACTACTCTCTTGTTTTTTGGTTTTGTTTTTAATGATCATTCCTGGCTGCCTCTATCATTTTCCCACCTAGGAACCTATTCCTAAATGACTGCTTGTTCGGTCGTGCCTGTTTTTGAACTCTGAATGTGAATATCCGTACTTGCTTCCCAAGGAACACATGACATTTGTTTCTGAGATCCATCCAGTCAAGTGTGAACCTGACGTTTGCTACTTTCCTCTGCTCTGTGGTCTTGTGTTGCATAACTCAGCCACAGCTCACTGGTTTCTGGAAATGAGGGCTAGTTCTAGGACCTGACTTTCATGAGCAATGTTCCGTAGACATTGTCTCCTGGGCGTGTAGGAGTTTGTCTAAGGAAAGTAACTGAGGGATATTGTTGGGTCCTGAGCTGTGTGCACATTCAGCTTTACCAGACCTTGCCAGATTGTTTTCCAGAGTATTTTTTCCAATTTACATTCCCATCAGCAGTAGATGAACATTCCAATTCTTTCATATCTCACTGTGGTCCACGTTGTCAGGCATGCTGACTTTACCAATCTGGTGTGTGTGTGTGTGTGTGTGTGTGTGTGTGTGTGTGTGTGTGTGTGTGTGTGGTGGAGGAATGGTAATGTTATTTCTTTGTTTATTTATGTCATGCCGTGTGACCTGTGGGATTTTAGTTCCCGGACTGGGGGGGTCAAACCCGGGCCTTTGGCAGTGAGAGCTCAGAGTCCTAACCACTGGGCAGCCAGAGAATTCTCTGTTGTTTGATTTGTATTTCTTAGAGGATTAGTAAGAGTGGTCACTTTTCCTATGTCTATTGGCCATTGGGGTTTCCTTTCTGGAAAGCAGAGCTCTGGTCTATTACCCATTTTTCTATTGAGGTGTGTTATTTTTTAATGATTGATTCCTGTTGGATTTTTGGTTTGTTCTTGTACTAAAGTACTCTAGACATCAGTCCTTTGCCTTTATATTCTCTCACCATAGCTTTTCTTTAGAGTTTATTCACTGTAGTTTCAAAGGGTCCATGACCCCAGGGAAGGTTGAGAGCCACTCATGTAAGAGATTCTATAAACAGGAGGCCCGTGAGGCAGAAAACCTCAAACTTTTGTTAAGCTTAACGGTACTTAAAGCAAATTGAACCAGAAATTAAGAATGTCACATTCAAAGATCTGCAGTTTCTTGGGAAAGACCGCGCTGTCTGAGTCTGCAGCTTCTGCAGAGTGGGGGTGGCCAGCTGGGCACACGGACGGTGCACACCTTCACCCCAGATCCTACTGCTTCCAGACATGAGGGTCCTTGTGTTGCGCTGGTGGTTTCCTTCCGCCTACCTGGTTTCATTGTGCACATTACCTCTGGGTGTTTGCATGTCGTTAGCACACTGCCTCTCTGTATTACATCATTCTGTGCAGAGCTCCATCTGCCCCTGTGGTTGTCCTAACTTCTCTTGTGGTGTGGACACTTATGGTAGGGCTGCCACTTCAAGTGAGTCCAGAGCAAGAGGAAATCTTCCCACACCTTCTGAGCGGGTTTGATGGAGACCCGCGAGGACCTGGCTCCTACAAGGGCACAGAGAAGAAGGGAGATGCCCAGAATCAGGCCTCTGCCTCAGTAAGTGCTTGGACATGCCATCATCTGTTTGGGAAGACTGGTCTTGACTCGTAAATCAGACAGAGGTGAGCATCGGCTCGTCTTCAGAGGCAGCCCATCCCCTTGATCTCCAGCTAGTTGGTTCTCTGTTTATCTGGGGGCAGTTTGATTTGCATCTTATTTACATTCACTAGTGTGCTGAAGTCTAGGGTCCAGACTTCAGGTGTCTGAGATAAAATGAAATCATACAACGTGCTACAAGTGGATTCACATCTAATATGGGAGGTCTGAGCGGCCCGAAGCCTAGTGGGCTCTTTTCTGCAGCTCATTTCTTGAGCACTTACTGTAGACCAGCTGCTGCGCTAGGAGCTCTCCACGCAGGGTCTTATGTTAGCTTTCATGTGATTCCACGTGCTACAGATACTCAGTCCTCATGTTCCAATGTGGAAGTGGAAGCTTGTCCAGGTGACCTAGTGTGGGGGCATAACACGGTGGTTACCCACTCACCCGCTGGAGTCAGACAGACCAATCCCAGCCGATCCCAGCTCTGGCCTTTGTAGACTGAGTGTTCTTGGACAGGTTACTTCCTGTTTCCAGGGCATCATCCTTCCCACTGTGAGAATGGGAATACTCACATAGTTATTCCTGAAGGTCTGGGTGAGGATGCAATGAACCATGTGGTGAACACAGCTCAGGGATCCCTCTGCACTGTGATGAGAGGGAAAGAGGATTCAGCCAGTCTCATTCTTGTTTCTCTGGGGTCCACTCTGACTCCCACAAAAGCGCTGTTGTTCCCATTAGCCACAGGCAGAAAATGCGAGTTTCCTGCCCTAACCTGCTAGATGCCCACTCCTCCTCCTCACCCAACTTCAGTGTCCCATGGACTCAGCAAGGACACGCAGGCGGCCCCGGGCTGGGCAGGGGGGCTCTTGATGTGCCATGGCATGGGGATGCCACACATGGGAGGTGAGGGGACTTTTCCCCTGGTGTTAGTCACTGCTTGCCTCGTAGAGGAAACACTGGAGCAGGAATAAACATTCAAGCTTCTCTCAGTATTTTCCATTACCTTATCCCTCCTCTTTGCAAGTGGCTGTCCCATCAGTCTGAAGCCGTCAGTGAAGATGTGGCTACCCGTTTTCCTATAAACAGTCAGAGTGTTTTTAACCTGCATGATTGTCCTGCAGTGATGATGCAGAACTTCCTGAATTGTCCCAGACTACTCTAGAATCTGGTCACAGTAAAGCCCTCTGTCACCTCTTCTTCTCTGCTCCCAAGTCTGACCCATCCACTCTGGATGGCTGCTCGATTTCAGCCTCCTGACCCCCTGAATCACCTCTCCCAGGAGAGTGTGGTGGTGAGATTGGGCTTTGGGGGTCAGATCGCCTGGGCCTGAATGCTTGTTCTGCCATTCACTAGCTGTGTGTTCTTGGAAAAGTTATTGCACTTCTCTGCACTTACATCCATATCTGTAAAAACAGAGATACTAATAGTACGTAGCAGATGTTTGTGTGCATTAAATGAATATGTGGATGACGTTGAGAACAGGCATGGAGTAAGTGCCCATGACATTGATCACCATTATTAGGTGATCATGGCCTTTACCTGGGTTCAAATCCTGGTACCTCCACTAAGGTGCCTGTGATCTTAGACGTCTCTTCCAACCTCATTTGAGCCTCCTCTGGGTCGCCTACCCTAGAGGGTCGTTATGAGACCTGATTCATGGATGTGGGATTTCTGTGATCACATAGGGCCCTACGCTTGCGTTCATGTTATACTCTTACCATCTTGGAAACTCTACTAAGTCTTGAGCAGGGGCCTCTCCTTTTCATTCAGCTTTGGGTCCTGCAGACCACATCACACCTTCTTTTCTCCCATCTCCTGCCTTGTTCTGCTCTGGCTTGGGCACCACAGCCCATCACTGGCCCATCAGGGGCCACCCATGTGCAGAATTCAGGGGGCTACCCAGCAGTGGCTGAGTCCTCCCTGGGTTCACCAGACTTGGCTCCCAAGGGCACAAGGGGGATTGTCCCCTCTGGATGACACGTGGACCTGCTGTCAGTGAAAACTTTTTGGCTTGGGTTTCTGACCTTGGAGTGTGTTGATTGAGGCTCTTTGCTGCTGTGGAACTGACCATATATTTTCAGAATATTAGGTGATTTTGAGAAAAAAAAAATCAATTTTAATAGCACCAGTCAAAACTGTAGAACTCTGCAACTGGTACCACAGTCCTACTCTACACTGGTTTATAGGATAAGGAGGCAAAGAGCCAGGTGTCCCCCCGCTCACTGGTGCCTCCCCAGCACCAGAGGGTGGAGGTAAGGCGATGGGGGTGGGGGGAGGTAGTAGATGGGGCCTCACCAGAGCAAGCAAATTCCCTCCCTAAGAGCAGCTCCTTAGATCTATACATTTTCTGTAACAGTTGGTTAATCTTTAAGCCAGAACATATTCTTTAATTACAATTATTAATTGCTTAACAGTTAATTCATTCTCATGATTGCAAATGCAGAAGGCACAGAAGGATATGGAGTGAAAGGTCTTCTTCTACTCTTGTTTTCCTTCTTGGAGGTAACAAATGTTTTCAGTTTCTTGGGTGCTTCTAAGAGATAGTTTATTTTTATTCCAGAAGAAAATATAGTTACAGTTTATATTTGTATATTTAAATTGTCAAGAAGATCCCCTGGAGAAGTGAATGGCTACCCACTCCAGTATTCTTGCCTGGAGAATCCCATGGACAGAGGAGCCTGGTGGGCTACAGTCCGTGGGGTTGCAAAGAGTTGGACACAATTAAAGCGACTTAGCGCTAAGCAGCATTCACACATTCCCCCCCATTCTAATATAAATGGCCACATGCAATGCCCACTGTCTGGGCCTGGCCTTTTCACAGTCCCTCTTAAAAACAGCTACTTATCTATGTCAAGTCCCTCGTTCTTTGATACGGTTACACTGTCTGTTACAGAGGAGCCCCAGTTTACTTCACTAATGATGGATGTGCAGGCTGTTTTCACTTCCTACAGGACTGAGCCTTTTTTTTTTTTTTATGTGCACCATTTTTAAGGTGGGATAGTTTAAGATTCCACGAAGCATGTAAGATTTTAGCTCCCTGACTGGGAATCAGTCTTGCACCCCTTGCATTGGAAGACAGAGTCTTAACCACTGGTTCGCCAGCAAAGGCCCAGGCCTGAGCCTTTAACAAGTTCTATTCCCCCTCAGCCAGATGTAGACAGCACTTGTTTAAAGAAGCCAGTGGGGTCATTCTCTGGCAAGCTCTGCCTAGTCATTCAGCTTTCCTCACATGCCATCAGTTCCAACTTCAACTGGTTTTCTAGATACGATTGTTGAAGACGGAGGTCCTCTCTCCTTCCTCGTTATTCTCTGATAGCCGTCCTTCGCCTCTTCCAGAAACCTTCTCCCTCAACTGCCACGTTCAGTACCTCCATTTGCTCCCACAGCACTTGCCCTGCCCACCTGTCTCCTCCGCCATGGCCACCTCCTGGGTCCAAGGCTGCACCCTGTTGGGTTTGGACCATGGCAGTAACCTCCTCTCCTGCTGATGGGAGCCACACAGTTCAGTCCACTACCTAAAGCCCTTCCATGGCTGCTGGGTGCTCAGCAGATAAAACTCCAAATCCTCATGCCATCCCGCCCCAGCTCCCTCCCTTCTCTGCCACTCATCAGCCTATAATCTCACACGGAGCTCTTGTCTGACTCTGAGTCTCTGCACACACTGTGCCTTCACCTGGAGCACCATCCTCAGCCCAGACACCCTCCTCCACCTTCTCAAAGCCCACTCCCTTGAAGTCTCAGCTTAGATGGCAATTCCTCAATGAGGCCCGCCCTGACATCCTATCCGAAATCAGTCAGCATGCTGAGATGTCCTGGGACCATGCCTTGCTTGTTTCCTTACATCATTCACCAGTGTGTGTAACTATATGCTTGCTTGTGTGTGTGTGTGTGTGTTTGAAAGCGAAAGTTGCTCAGTTGCGTCCAACTCTTTGTGACCCCCTCCCCCAAACTGTAGCCCGCCAGGTTCCTCTGTTCATGGAATTCTCCAGGCAAGAATACTGGAGTGGGTAGCCATTTTCTTCTCCAGGGGATCTTCCCAGCCCAGGGATTGAACTTGGGTCTCCCGTGTTGCAAGCAGATTCTTTGCCGTCTGAGCTACCAGAGAAAAATGTCTGTTTTTCCCATGAGAATATAAGCTGCCTGAGGGCAAAGGTGTGTGTTTTCTTCACGACAATGCCTCTGATCTGTAATTCAGGGCCTCATTAGTGTTTTTTGAGTGAATGTATATTTTTGAGCACTTGCTCTTTAACAGGCCTTATGCTCAGTACTAGGCATTCAAAGTTTAGTAGTTGAAAGTTGAATCCCATGGACAGTGAAGACTGGCAGGCTACAGACAATGGGGTTGCAAAGAGTTGGAAATGACTAAAGTGACTTAGCACAGTTGAAAGTTGAAAGTTGCTGCTGCTGCTGCTGCTAAGTCGCTTCAGTCGTGTCCGACTCTGTGCGACCCCATAGACGGCAGCCCACCAGGCTCCCCTGTCCCTGGGATTCTCCAGGCAAGAACACTGGAGTGGGTTGCCATTTCCTTCTCCAATGCAGGAAAGTGAAAAGTCAAAGTGAAGACGCTCAGTCGTGTCTGACTCTTAGTGACCCCATGGACTGCAGCCTACCAGGCTCCTCCGTCCATGGGATTTTCCAGGCAAGAGTACTGGAGTCGGTTGCCATTTTAGTAGCTAAATAGAAGCCAGAAGGATGTGTACCTTCCTGGTAATATCACTCAGTGAGGAGGAGTTGACTCTACCCCAGAGGAAGTCTGGAAGGATGAGGGACATTTCTGCAGCAGGGAAGAAGGGGAAGGGCATTCCAGGTAGACTGCCCAGCTTGAGCAGAGGCCTGCATGGGAGAGGGTGTGGACCCAGCGAGGCTGGGACACAGGTGCAGCATGAGATTGGACAAGGTGAGCTGGCTCATTTCACTAAGGTCCTACTAGGATGGGTCAAGGAATTTGACGATGTTTCTTGTTTTCTATTTCTTTGTATCCTTATCCCTCTTTTCATCCTGCACATATGGTAGAAGTTCAATGGAAAAAACCCTAGATGTAAGCTGGTGATACTGGACATTAACTCTGTTTTACAGAAGGGAAACTAAGAGTCACAGATTCAGAAGTGACTTGCCAGGCACTTTCTTATTCTTTTTTGTCATATTCATTGGAAGCTGCTTGTATAAGTTAGAGGAAGCTAAGCTGCTATAACGAAGAGACTCACTCCTAAGAAGAGACCACCAGCCTCTCCCCACCTCTTCTGACCTCAGTCTGCTCCTTTATCTAAACAATGCTCTCAGTGGTCAGGCCTCTCCTCAGCCCCACTCCCAGCTGACCATTCATTCCTGGCTGGTGGTGACTCTGAACCAGACCTGGACCTTGGTGCTGCTACTCAGTAAAGAACCCTGGGCAGCGAGTAGGCCTCGGTGTCCACGTTCTAAGGGCTCATAGGGACTGGAAACAGGAGAAACTTTTAAGTACCTCAGAAGCACCTTTGAAGATACAGGAATGAGTCAACTTTTTGTTATCCAGTGATTAACATAGACCTCTGGACTGAATGCTTGTGTCAACCCTCAAATTCATGGGCTGAATCCTAATGCCCACTGTGATGCTCTTAGGAGGCAGTCCTTAAGGGAGTTGCTGCTGCTGCTGCTAAGTCGCTTCAGTCGTGTCCGACTCTGTGCGATCCCATAGACGGCAGCTCACCAGGCTCCGCCGTCCCTAGGATTCTCCAGGCAAGAATACTGGAGTGGGTTGCCATTGCCTTCTCCAGTGCATGAAAGGGAAAAGTGAAAGTGAAGTCGCTCAGTCGTGTCTGACTCTTAGCGACCCCATGGACTGTAGCCTACCAGGCTCCTCCGTCCATGGGATTTTCCAGGCAAGAGTACTGGAGTGGGCCGTAAGGGAGTAATGCCCTTTTAAATAAGGTCTGGGAGAGATCCCTTGCCCCACCTCCCCCCATCATGTGAGTTTAAAGTTAGTCTGTGAATCAGCACACAGGCTCTCACCAGACACTGAATCTACCAGCATCTTGAGTCTGGACCTCCAGCCTCCAAAACTGTCAGAAATAAACTTCTGTTATTTGCCAGCCACCCAGTCTGTGGTATTCTGTAAGCAGCTCAAAGGGGCCAAGACAGCCCCCAAGACTCTTCCTGTCAGCTCTGTCATAGTCCAACAGGGGTCACTGTTTGTACCTGAAAGCAATAAAATTGCTTTTAAAAGTTCTGTGATAGAAATCCAAATTGGACTTTTATTACAAATAGTCTAACATTTTATTAATATTAAAAACTAATAATAGCTAATATTTATTGAGCACTTACCGTGTTAGGTACCTTTTAGCCCCTTAGACGATAGTGCAATCTCTCTTAATCCTTACCACTCCTGAGAAGAGAGCTTCATGCAGCCCCGTTTTCAGACCAGGAGGCTGAGCTTTAGAGAGGAGGTGACTTGATCAGGGCCCCACAGTTAGCACAGAGCAAAGCTAAGTTTTGATCCCAACTCTGCCTGACTCCAGAACCTTTGCTCCTGAGAAGGCGCTCGGAGCTGAGCATCATGGGAATAACTTCCCCCGAGTGTCCGCAAGGTGCTCGTGGCCCCTTCATCCTCCTAGAGCACCCCCAGTTTGTCTCTATCCCTGTCTGAAGAAATGGAGCCACAAGAGGTCACGTCCACACAGCTGTGGAGTCCTTCTTCTTGCCCCTACACTCCTGCAGAGAAGGGGGGCATACCGGCCTTTAGGGATGAATGCCCTTATAAATGAGGCATCCATCCCTGACCGCCCAGCTCTCCCAGGTGGGTGGTCAGTCTTCTCAGACCCTTGGCATGCTCCACATCACTGGGAAGGGAGCCGCTGGCCACTCTCCTCCCCGAAAAAATTGAGCAGGCCCTGCAGCCCCACGGGGATGCCGGCCAATGCTTCTCCCCTCCGGCTCCTTCCCATGTCCCCTTGCTGGTCCAGGGCTGGAGGATTCGTCCACATCCCCTGCCCCTTCCACTCCTCGCCTTGTCCTTCCTCTTCTTCCAGGGGTCCCTGATCTTTCTAAAATATTAGCAAGCCTGAATAAGTCACTTTCTGCCTAGAAACTTTGCGTGTTCCCATTCTCTGCAGAGCAAAGCTGCTACCTGTCACCCAAGGCTCTGCATGACCTGTCTTTTTGTCCTTTCCTGGCTCTTGCGTGTTACCTCCCCTGCCACTCCCTTCCCCTACCCCAAGGTGCCCCCCAGCTGCAAATGCAAAGGGACAGGCAGAGGGATGGCCTGTGGGCAAATATACCTGGAAGAGTCTATATTTCCTTCCTGGAAATGAACCCAGTCTTCCCCATATGTGTTTGACCATGGAGGACCTTAACAGCCTGCAGATCAGTCCCTATGAACCTGCTCCTGTGGCCAGATGGGCGCTCCCTACCCTGTCCTTGCTATCTCCACACCTTTCTCTTCCTCTCGCTCCCCCAGACCGCAGCCCCTGCCCAATACCCACTCTCACCCACTCCCCCTAGTGAGACATTTAAGGTCCAACTCAAAACCATAGTCCCCATGAAACTGTCCTGATTTTGCCCTCATTGAAGGACTTTTCTCAGCCTCAGCATTTGACTAGGCTTCTCTCTAACCTCAAACTGTAAATCCAGCCAGGATGTGTGGTCACATGTGGCCTCTTCTTGTCTTCTCCCTGTAGTTGACTTGCAATGTTGTGTTAGTTTTAGGTGTACAGCAAAGTGATTCAGTTATATATATATATACACACACATACTCCTAGTTTATCAAACCACGGGTTTCTTAAGGCAAGGGGATGAATCTTAGTCTCCTTTCCAAATCTCATACAGGGCCTGGCATGTCACCAGTGCTCGACAAACATTCCTTAAACCAGAACTGAAAGAGGAGATGCAACCTTTGAAGGGCTAAGACCACGCCTTCCTTAGTCCAGCTCCAGCTCTGGTTCCCATGGCAACCACCCCCTTAGGCCCAGGATGGCCTGGCCTGACTCTCTGAGCATGATGGACAGGCCAAGAGGCTTCCCTGGCAGCTCAGAAATAGGCAATGGGGACTCCATTTGTTACCATGACAGGCTCTGCGTGTCCAATCTGGGTATCCCTCGGAGAAATATGTTGTCTGTCATCTGCAGAGTGGCAGAAATGAAGGACCCAGGATAAGGCTTCCTAGCTTGTAGCAGGCTACCTCCATCCTCTCCTGAGCTGAAAAGTGGCTGCGTTTTTGAGAAGGACCAGAAAGATGGTGTCATGTGGGCCACCACAGGAGTGTGTCAGACTTTTGTCCCAAGCCCTGGGGTTTGTGGGGCCCACAGGAATGGGAATGAGAGAAGCGGGCAAGACAGATTTCCTGGTTAGTTTCAAGAGCCCTGCCCTGCCTGGAAGGGGTGCCCTGCTCATCTCCAGCCAGTGCAGCCCTGTGGGGAACAGGCACGCGGGAGAGCCAGAGCTTCTGGTCTGTATGTGAATACCCTGCTTAAACATTGGTTCCAAAATTTTTTAATATGGGTGAAAGCAACATATCAGTCATGGGTTAAATCAACAGCGTTGAATGTCAGAAGAACATATTCGAGTTACATTCTTTCCAGCGTGTCTGAGTCGAGTGCAGGTCACAGTCTGCTCCTCCAGCCGGCCAAGGAGGGGCCCACACAGGCCTGCCGCTCTTACAAATGATAGTTCGTTCCAGGCAGCGCAGGGCCCTGGGGAGGAGGCAGCTGGGACGGCCCGTGGGCTGGCTCTGTCATCTCCGCTGCTACCTGGGGGCTGAGCAGATCAGCTGGTGTGTCCCCCACCCCCAGCTCCATGCTAGGAGATGGGGAGAGAGACAGAGCCTGGGGCCAAGGAAAATGGGGGGAGTCAGCTCTGGCCCTGCCACTCCTCAGCTGTGTGATCTTGAGCAAGTTGCTTAACCTCTCTGTGCCTTCCTTTTGCTGTTGTTTTTCAATCGCTAGCTAAATCGTGTCTGATTCTTTGCGACACCATGCACTGCAGCCTGCCGGGCTCCTCTGTCCATGGGATTTCCCAGGCAAGGGCACTGGAGTGGGTTGCATTGGCAGGCAGATTCTCAACTGTCGAGCCACCAGGGAAGCCACCTCATGCCTCAGCTTACTCCTCTATAAAATAAAGACGGGGAGTGTTATGACAGAAGAGCCCCTTTGTGACCACACTTAGCACAGCACAGGCTCATATTAGACTCCGTAACTGTTCTCTTCTGTCTGTCCTGTCTGCCCACAGGCCTGCATTCCAGGGAGGGGAGGAGGGGACTGGAGTAAGCGGGAAGGACTCTGCCTCCCTCTCTCTGTCTCTCTCTGTCGGCTTCTTTCCCTCCTCCTCCTCCTCCTCCTCCTCTGCTTTCTTCAGCGCGACAGAACGTTTCCATCTCCCATAGTGGACATGGGCATCGTGAACTGCCTTCCCAAGCGGTCTCCGAAGGGAGAGATCTGGAGGGCAGGTCTCTTGACACAAGTCTCCACGGCACTTTTCTCACGCCCCCGTCCTCCCTCCATCTTCTCCACCGGTGGGCTCATCCTCACCTGATTGCCTCTACTCTGAAGCTACCAGCGGCTGAGCGTCCGGCTCCTCCAGAGAGAAATACTAGTAGGAAAAGCCCACGCTGAGGAGCCGGCCCTGCTCTTCCCAGCCGGGCACATTGGACACGGTCCGGGGCCTGTCTGAGCCTCCCTGACCTTTCAGATGAGAAGCCTCCCCACCCCCGCTCCCTTAGGAGGATGGATGAAATGACGATCCTACAGCCCCTAGTTCTGGGGCCTTCTGTCCTCATGCTTCACCCCCCAGAAATGCCCTGTTTCACTCCGTGCAACAGCAGCGGGATCCGACCAGGTGGTCCCCGTTATCCGACTGCCATCTCGTGCCTCCTGACTTCCCTGGGGCATCCCGGCCTTTGACAGCCCGCTTCCTCCCGCGGGGCGGCGGCCTGCCCTGGCTGTGTCCAGCCTCTGTCAGAGCCAGTGTCGGGCCCTTCTCGGGTTTCCCTGCCCGCGTAGCCCTCCAGCACCCACCTCCCGGCACCAGGCCCAGAAAATGACACAGGTTTGCATTGATTTTTGTCAGCCCGTCAGCCCCCCCACCCCCCAGCCCTTCCTCCTCTCCACAGGGAGCCCTCCACGCGGCAGGACAAGAGCCTGGAGGTGAAAACCATGCTCCTTTCTCACACATCCAGCCCATTGTGGGGCGTGGGGGGGTGTGATCTCCGGTTTCACAGGTTCGGCCATTTTTCTTCAGAGAGGAAAAGAGACTCAGGCAGAGAAACGAGGGGGAGGAGACAAAGAATGAGAGAGACTGCGAGTTAAAATGAGCCAGAGACTCAAAGGAAGGTAGAGACAGGAAGGCAAAGCGAGGTGCAGAGCGAGAGAGAGGAGGGACGCAAGTCAGAACAGGGAACACCTCTCTTAGCAGCCAGCTCTGGCCTCCCCTGGCCTCCCGCCGCCTCCAGCCCCGCCTCTGCAGCCCCCAGCTGACTGGCAATCCTGCTGCCACCTTATCCACCGTGAGTGACGGTGCCCTCCGGGGGAGGCGACAGCCTCTCGCTCAGCTCAGCATCCGCCTAAGACCCGGGAGCTGGGACGAGCAGCCCACCGATGCCCACAGGGGACTAACGGGCTGCCTGCGGGGAGCCGAGACCCTGCCCCTCTCACTCCTGGGTCTGAGCAACCTTTGGGGGGGGCAACCCGGGAGCCAGCCCCCGCCCCCCCACCGCCGCTGAACGTTAACTCCGCCGCTGTTTCCTGCTCGGCCTGCCCTCCCCGCTCCACCTCCTCTCTTTGTCTCCCGGTCTTCGATTTCCTATTGGAGAACAGTTCCAGCCTGTGCCAATGCTGAAATTCCCAACCTCTGTAACCAGTGCAGGCTGTTTTGAGCCTGTGAGTCAGAGACCAACGCTGGTTTTTATTTTTTATTAAAGGCAGAAGGAAAATAATCTGATTTATAAAAGCAAAGCACCGTGGTCGAAGCCAAATGTTCCACGGGACAGCTTGCTGCCCGAGAGGGTATTTTGCAGCCTTGCGCATACACACAGTAGACCCCAACCCCTTCCCTGTCTCTGGTGGGAGTGTCAGACCCGCGGGGGCTGGTTTGTTTGTTTTTTCCTAGCTAAATGTTTCTAGGTCACTTCTATACTCCCCCACTGGGAGCTCCCAGACAGGAAACGCTGTGGATTCCATTCTAGTCCCCGAGCCTCCATAATTAATGAGATCGCTTAGAAACCCACCAAGAAGGAGGCTGGGGGCGAGGGGTCTCATCTCTGCCCTTGAGAGGGAGAAGCTTCTATCTGGGTGAAAAGCTGAGCCTGGCCAGGCCCTGGGGCTGTCTGGGCTGCCCACACTGACCTGGTTCCCTGGGAGCCCAGCTGGGGCTGGCCTCCCGGGGCGGCTTTCTCTCCCTACCTCACCACCCTCTGGAGCTGTCTCTTCCTATAATTCTCTCCTCGTCGAGTCTATTAGTGTTCTCCGGCAGGCTCTGCCAAGTTCAGCTGCATCTCCTTGTCTAGTTTATATTAGAAGAGAAAGCTCTGGCATGCTCTCCCCTCACCTGAGGAAAGAGACGCTTCTCTTTTTCAAGACACTCGTAGCCTTTGGTGGAGCCCAAGAAAGACTTGAATGATAATGAAATGCTGTCATTTGGAGATGAGATTGCCCAAGAGCGCTTCCAGCTGCCTTGTGAAAACAGTGTGGCTGTCCAGCCGAGAAACAGCCAGGCACAGTGTCCTGCCCTCTACGCCTTTTTTGCTGGCCTGTTTGCAGCTCGACTCCTGTCTGTTCCTGCTTCCTCGCCTAGACTGTTGGAGTACCCTGTCGGTGCGGTAGGCTCCTGACTAGTCTCCCTATGGTCTGTTCTCTTTCCCTTCTTGAACTTGATTCTTCCTGCTCTGATCACATCCCTTTCCTCCTTCAAGTCCTTCAGTGCCTCCTAAATTCCCAGTTCACATACCCCTTCCCCTCCTTCACAAAGCCTTCTTGACACCTTGTAGGTAGGATGGACTACATCAACTATCTGGCTTTTATAGAACTGTGACTATAGACCAGTAAAAAAAGAAACCCACTTTACTCTTCCGGCCTGGGTTTGTCATTATCTATGTATATTGATAGCTGACAGAAGAGAAAGAAAGCATCCTCTGTGAGTAAAGGCCTACTATATGCCAGGTACAGATGGAAAGCTATCTTGAAGGCGCATGGATCTGGGTTCAAACCCTTGCTCTGCCATTTACCAGCTCAATACCCAAGGGCAAGTTCACTCACCTCTTTGAATCTGCTTCCCCACCTGTAAAACAGGACTAATGATATCTACCTCATAAGTCTGCTATGGAAGTTAAAGAAGGTATAGCTAACATTCTGGGTACATCAAGACTGCTGGATAAATAGTGTCCACACTGCTTTGCTTTTCATTCCTCAAAATGAAAAAGGTAATAACAACAAAAAAATCCCTCATAATGATAAGGAAAGCTATGACAAACCTCATCACGTCATCTAGTTGCTCAGTCGTGTCCGACTCTTTGCCACCCCATGGTCTGCCAGGCTCCTCTGTCCATGGGATTCTCCAGGCAAGAATACTGGAGTGGGCTTCCAGTTTCTACTTCCAGGGATCTTCCCAACCCAGGATTTGAACCCGGGTCTCCCACATTGCAGGCAGATTCCTTACCATCTGAGCCACCAGTGAAGCCCATGACAAACATAGTGTATTAAAAAGCAGAGACATCACTTTGCTGACAAAGGCCCATATAATCAAAGGCATGGTTTTTCCAATAGTCATGTACAGGTGTGAGAGTTGGACCATAAAGAAGGCTGAGCATGGAAGAATTGATGCCCTTAAATTGTGGTGCTGGAGAAGACTCTTGAGAGTCCCTTGGACTGCCAGGAGATCGAACCAGTCAATCCTGAAATTAAGTCAACCCTGAATATTCATTGGAAGGACTGATGCTAAAGCTGAAGCTCCAATACTTTGGCAATGAGCTGACTCTTGGAAAAGATCCTGATTCTGGGAAAGATTGAGGACAAAAGAAGAGGGCAGCAGAGGATGAGATTGTTAGAGAGCATCACCGACTCGATGCACACGAGTCTGAGCAAACTCCAAGAGACAGGGAAGGACGGGAAAGCCTGATGTGCCTCAGTCCATGTGGTCGCAGAGTCGGACACCGACTCGATGCACATGAGTTTGATCAAACTCCGAGAGACAGGGAAGGACGGGGAAGCCTGATGTGCTGCAGTCCACGTGGTCGCAGAGTCGGACACCGACTCAATGCACATGAGTTTGAGCAAACTCTGAGAGACAGGGAAGGACGGGGAAGCCTGATGTGCCTCAGTCCATGTGGTCGCAGAGTCGGACACCGACTCGATGCACATGAGTTTGAGCAAACTCTGAGAGACAGGGAAGGACAGGGAAGCCTGATGTGCTGCAGTCAACGTGGTCGCAAAGAGTCAGACACAACTTAGATACTGAACAACAAGGCTGATTTTATGGATGAAGAAATGGTTCTCAACCATGGCTGTGTTTCAAAAACATCTAGGGAACGTTTTAAATTATAGGTGCTGGAGTGCCCCTAACGCCTCAACTTTTCCTGGGGTTTAACCCCAGTGTGTTTGGCCAAAGATCCCATCTGGAGAAGATGAGAGCTGCTGCCAAGGTGATGAAAAAGCAAATGCCCAGGCAGGATCTGGTTGGGGGAAGAGCCCAGGAAAGGGGCTTCATCACAGGTGGGGAGGACTGTAGTAGAGGTGGGTGGGGCTGGGAGCCTGGGCTTTGGAGTGAGCCCAGGGCAGTCCCTTGATGTCCAAACCATTGACCCATAGGGATGGATTGGGTGAGGTCAGCACCATCTTGCTGCTATCCCTGGGCACACCCAGCGCAGGGGGTGTCTTGAGTCTGAGAGGGTGGATCGGCCTCAGGGGAAGCCAGGCTATCTTGGTTGCCCAGAAACAGGCTGGTGAGCAGAACATCAGCCTTCTAGTCAGGGAGGGGAGCTCAAGAGAAGCAGGAGATAATTGAGGTTGTCAGGGACAAAGGCTTGCACTCCTTCACTGAGAACAGAAAGGAGAAATGCCCAGAGGTAATTAACTTCCTGCAAGATGGCTGGTGCCATGGGTCTTACAGCTGCCCAGGGTCTCACTCCATCTTATTAGAGATTATTGTGCTCAAAAGAAAAACCTTCCCCCAGATCGGAAGGTGTCCAGTATGCTACTGGGGAAGAGCAGAGAGCCATTACTAATAGCTCCAAGAAGAATGAAGGGGCTGGGCCAAAGTGGAAATGACACTCCATTGTGGATGTGTCTGGGGGTGAAAGTAAAGTCTGATGCCGTAAAGGACAATTATTGTAGAGAAGCCTGGTGTGCTGCAGTCCATGGAGTTGCAAAGACTCAGATAGGACCTAGCAACTGAACGACAACAAAGAGAAAAACACTCTCAAACAGTTAGAACTGCCCCCTTTTTTTTTGCCAGTCACATGCTTGTTCACCTGTTCAGTCATCAGTAAACGTGAACCAAGTGCCAGGCTCTGTGCTGGGGCTGGAAACATACCCAGCGGTGATCACAGGAGAGGGTTTTCTGACCTCATGGATCTCAAAATCGCTCGTTAATTCACTTATCTGTCCAGCCAGCACATAGAAAACGACTCTCAAGCAGACCCTTGATGGTATCTGCAGTTGAGTTTTTTATTTCTCCACCACATTCTGGTCCCCCATCTCCTGGACCCCCCATCCCCTCTTGCCTCAGACCCCTAGCACTCCCTCCTCCAGCCCCATCCTCAGCGGAAGGTCTTACTTCAGTTCTTTTAGAAAATAGAAGCAATCAAACAAGAGGCTTTCCACAAGCTCCTGCCTCCCCTGCATCTACTTTCCGGCACATATGTCCGAGTCCTCTGCCTCCCTTCCCTCCTCCCCCCATTACCAGCAGGGACTGTCCCTGAGACTAAGACCACCCCCTCTCTGTTCCCTGGATCCCAGCCACTCTGGCTCCCTGGAGCACATCGTTCGGAGATTTTCTGTTTTATCCTCTGTCGCCAATTTCTGCTCTCTGCTGGATCATCTCCATCAGTATACAAACATGCTGTTATTTCTCCCTTCCTAGAAAATTATTAAGCATCTCTGGACCTCACTCTTTACTCTGGTTCTACTCCACTTCCCGCTCCCCCTTGTCATCAAAACACCGTGAGAGCTGTCCCTGCAGGTTGTCTCCAGTTTCTTCCCTGCAGTCCTTTTTAATCCCGCTCCAATCAGCTTCCACCCCACCTCTCCAGTGGCACTGCTCTCAACAAAGACACCAAAGACCTCTAAGACCCCGAGAGCCACTCTTCTGCACTCATCTCCCTTGACCCGGCAGCAGCATTTGACATAATTGATCACCGCCTCCTCTTGAAATTGCACTTAATTGGTTTCCAAGGCGCCACTCGTCCTTGGCTTTCTTCCCACCTCACCGGTCCTGTCTTCCACCTCCTGTGTTGGTTCCACTCTTCGGTCTCTTCATGTTGGGGTGACTATAAACCACGTCTCTAGGCTGGCAACGCCCACCTTTCCAGCTCCAGACCAGACCTTACTCCAAACTCCAGCATCAAATATCTGACTGCCCAAGCAGCATTTCTTCCTCACACTCAATACACCCAAAACTCAGATCCTGATCATTCACACAATTCTGCCCCTACAGTCCTTCTCCAGCTCGGTTAATGGCAGCTCCATCCTTGAGTTGGTCAGACCAAAACAGCTTGCTGTTATCTGGACTCCTCTCTTTTTCTCACTTTCCCCATCCGTCAGGAAATCCTGTTGAACTTACCTCCAAAATGTACCTGGACCACCATCAACTGTCCCCACCTCTGCTCCTGCCACCCCAGTCCAAGCCAGCATCTCTCACCTGGATTTTTATAGTTCCTTCCTCTCTGATCTCCACAACAGTTATATCAACCTTGACTTCAAACCCAGAAGTGGCCTCGTCTCTCTTGGGGCAACCAAGCTCCACAGACCCTCCTCGTGCTTGTCCCATCTCTGCTTGGACTTCCTCCCTCCTTCATTTCTCCATGCTTGAGTCTTTCCAGGTTTATTCCCTCTTTGGGGCTTTTTAAACTTGCTATTCTCTCTCCCTGGAATGCTTTCCATGCAGACACCTGCCTGGCTTTTTCTGTCACCACCTTCACATCTTTGCTCAGATGTTACCTTCATGGTGAGCCATGTCCTAAGCATCTATTTAGAACTGCAATACCAGCCCCCACTTATTTCGTCTTCCTTGTCCCACCTCCATTGGCAGAGCACTTCTTGCCATCTAACATGCTATATGTTTACTTGTTCTTCACTTCCCTCCACTAGAATGTGGGTCTATATAATGGGTTGAATTGTGTTTCCCCAAAAGATACGTCCAGGGCTTTCCAGGTGGCATAGTGGTAAAGAACCTGCCTGCCAATGTAGGAGAGGCAAGTGATGCAGGTTCAACCCATGGGTCAGGAAGATCCTCTGGAGTAGGAAATGGCAACCCGCTCCAATGTTCTTGGATAGAAAATTCCATGGACAGAGGAATCTGGCAGGCTACAGTCCATGGGGTCACAAAGAGTCAAACATGACTGAATGACTGAGCATGCATGCACACACACACAAGTTATGTTCAAGTCCTGACCCCCGTGGCTGGAATTTAACCTTATCTTGAAATAGTTTTTACAGATATATAATTAAGTTAAGGGTCTCAGGATGAATTCATCCTGGATTTGGACCCCAAATCCAAGAAAAGACAGAGAGAGTTGAGGAACAGAGACACCAGGAAGAAGGCCACGTGGAGATGAAGGCAGAGAGGAGGTAATGCTGGCAAAAATCAAGAAATTTCAGGAGCCATCAGAAACCGGAAGAGGCAAAGAAGGGTTCTTGCCTGAAGCCTGTAGAGGGAGCAAGACCCCACTAACACCTTGATTTCAGAGTGCTGGCCTCCAAAACCGCAAGACTACATTTCTCTTGTTTTAGGCCATCAAGCTTGTGGTCATTTGTATCAGTCCTAGGAAACTCAGGTGAGATCTTGGTTTCATCCCATTGCATCCCCAGTTTTAGCACAATGACGGGCAGAGTGATCACCCACGTGCAGAGTGACTGAACTAATGTCCTTTTGCACAGCAGGGTGACAGCACTCAGTGAGACAAAGAAGCACAGGCCTGGTGTGTCCCCTCCCTCAGCTAGGGACACTGCCCAGAGCCAAGACTCCTGGAGACCCAGCTTCCAATCCCAGCCTGGGACTGAGCAGCTGGAATCTGAACTCCCACCCACCTGCCCTCCTTTGCAACATAAAGGGATAAGTTCCACATCCCAGTGTGGGTGTGAGAATTAGATGGCACCTAATAGATGCTGTGAGCTTCCCTGATGGCTCCCTGGTAAAGAATCTGCCTGCCAATGCAGGGGACGCAGTTTCAATCCCTGGGTTGGGAAGATCCCCTGGAGTAAGGAAATGGCAACCCACTCCAGAATTCTTGCCTGGAAAATCCCACGGACAGAGGCACCTGGCGGGCTACAGTCCACGGGGTAGCGAAAGAATCGGACACGACTGAGCGACTAACAGCAGCCACAGTAGAAGCTGCACGAATGTGAGCCTCCGTCCTCCACCCCTCAGGCTCCTCCTCATTTCTAAAATAGAGGAAACACCCCTGCTTATCTACCTCGGAGAACCATTCTTATGGTTTTTCATCAAACGCTATTTAATGATATGGGAAATATCCACGCTATATTGCTAAGTGGGAAGAAAACTGGTTACAAAACCGCCTGTGCATTAGCTATGCTTGTAACAAGTGAGCATTAAAGTGCAGTGCATTACGGGAAAGAAAATCTTCCTCAAGAGCCCCGAGTCCAGCATCCAAACTGCTCTTTCCTTTTCCGTTGGCTTTCATCTCAGTGCATACAGGGTCCACCTGGCCTGGGCACGGGGAGCCCCCTCGCCTGCCTCTTCTCCCTCCTCCTCACTTCCCATCGTCCCCTCAGTTGTCCCAGCTCTTTCAGTTCTTTCTGTAATGCTTTATAAATTTCTCCATAAAAGTCAGGCACGTCTTTTGCTGTGTTTATCCCTAGATGTCTTTCAGATCGGCTTGCTATTTTAAAAGGAATTTTTTTCTTTCCTATTACAATTTGGTTGGTTTGTTTTTTAGTGGAGGTTTCTCTGGATTGCAGCTTATATGTTAAGTCCATTTTGGAGCAAGCTTTGACACCCCACTGCCTCTGGGCACCATGAATGTCTCCTACACGACTTGCACATTTTTCATTTGGGGTTATTTAATCTCTTTTTTTGTGTGCACGTTTTATTAATGCAATTTATTAGTTCTTGGTGGTCTTTTCTACAGGATTGTGCAGTTTAAAAGATCAAGGATAGAGTCTGCCTTAATCACAACAATTCCCCTGGGATTTACCATAGTGCCTGGCACTTGGTGGGTGTGTGTGCATATTGAATGTGTGCATGTACATGTGGATGAAAGGATGGCGGATGGGTGGAGTGGATGAATGGATGGATAATCCAGGCTCTGCTTCTTCTGGCTATAGCAATTTGGTTGGTTACCTTCCTACTTTGTGCTTTAGCTTCTCTAGTGACAAAGGACATAGCTTCTGGATTCCCTTGTCTTGCTAAAACCCTGTGATTCAGAGAGAAGAGAGATAAAACAGGCCAGGAGCAAGTTAACTCCAACAAGGCAGGCTCCCAACTGTAAACAAAAATTACGGGAGTATGTTCCAAGTTTCTAGCTGCCAGTTATGCTAGAAAGATGTGACATGACATTATCTGATTGACTGACTTCAGATGCCCCCACATCCTCAGCAAGGTTGGAGCACTCTGCCAGAATGGGGAGTCCTGGTCAAAACTCAGCTGGACGTTTAGCATTCCACAGCAGTTGAGCAGATATTCCCTAGGATGGGTCCCACAGAGAAGCAATAATGGCAATTGCATCCGTGCTAGGCCTGGTGTCCAGCTGAAGCATCTTCTTTTCAGTTTGGGGCATCTACCCTCCGCCCTCCAAGTCCTCCATTCTACTAGAATGGAAGGTCATTGGAAATGAATGGAAATACAATTGATACCTAGATATTGAACTTATGCTGGGCAACCACAGCAAACTCTCCTAATCATTCCAGAAGATTGTAGTTCATTTGGGATTTTCTATACAGAAATTTAAATAAAGCAGGTTATGTTTCCTTATTCCCAATTCTTGTGCAATTTGCTTATGTTTTCTTTCTTGATTGCACTGATTAGGGTCTCTAGCTCAATGTTGTACAGAATCAATGATAGAGGGCCTCTTTATCTTGTTCCTGACTTTAGTGGAACTATGTCTAAAGCTTTATCATTGAGTGCAATGTTTGCTTACTTTTTTATGCTTGATCAGATTAAGAAATTCCCTTCTTTTCCTACTTTGCCAAGATTCTTTTTTTAATCATGAATATGTGTTGACTTTATTAAGTGAATTCTCTGCATCATTTGAGATGACCCTCTAACTTTTTCCTTTAATCTGTTACTATGCTATATTATATAATCAATTTTCTGATATTGAACTAACTCTGAATTCCTGAGTTACACATTACTTGATCATGATGTACTTTTTAAAATATATTTCTGAGTCCCACTAGCTGATATTTTATTTAGAATTTTCCTGCTCAAGTTCATAAGTGAGATAGATCTATAATTTCTTTTTTGTATTGGTGCTATTTTGAAGATCCAATAACAAGATGCTTTGAACATTATATAGCATTCCAAATACTTAGATAATTAATAATTGCCTCCAAGAATCTATAGACTGGCTTAGGGAGGAAGCTCTACCTGGCCAGAAGGTATGTTGGATTCTATATATGAGACACTGTGAAGTGCCTGGCTAGCACAGTGCCTGAAATTCCACAATTCAGAATATATCCATGATTCTTGAGGGTCTTTGGTCCTCAAGAGTCCCATTAATATCCAAGAAGCCCTGAGAGTGGGTCATAACTGAAGCTAATTTCAGGATTAGCTTCCCAGGAGACAGGGCAGAGAAGGACTGATTCACCCACTTTACCAGTACAAGGACCACTTCCATACAAGGACCACTTCCACTGCAGCGATAACACATTAGATAATGGTATCCTTGGCAAGTGAAGGGGATATAAGTCCATATGTCTTCACTATCAATATCAAATATGTGTGGAAGGTGGGGGATAGTTGAACTCTTTAAACTGATAAACAGAACATCTTCCAGCCAAGTAGTTCTAACATCAAATCATTAAGAAATAGAATTTTATGCCCATAAGGCACTGTTAGTTTTGTCTAGAATTGTGGCACAGTTCCAGCTTTTGTCCCCAAACAGCACTTTTTATGCACCCTGGAAATGGGATGAGACCTTCTTCTGAGGACCCCAAGAAGACTGGGAATGTAGAAAGAGCCTTGGCATTGGAGTAGGAAACCCACGTCCAAATCCTCCCCCTTCCGCTTATGCTCTGTGATGTGAGCCCTTGACTTTGTGTCTAAATCAAGGATATTTACACTCTACCTTCTAGGGTTCTAATAAGGATTAAATATGATAATAAATGTCAAGGGTCTGGTACACAGTAGATGCTCAATCAATTCCCTTAGTTGCCTGGGAGCCTGAGGACAATTACATGAACTAGGAGTAATAACGAGTGATAGAAACAAAGCTGTGTCTTGCTCCCACACATCCAAACTTAAGACTTCCAACATATTCAGACCTGGCTCACAGGGTGTCAGTATCTAGGAAGAGTCGGCTGGGCTGTGGGTCATGGCTCTATGAGAGGAGCACAGAAACCAAGTTACCAGTTTGTCAGCTCCAGTAGGACCCTCAGAGAAGGACAGCTTGGATTTGTGAATTATCATGGACCGTACAAGGAGCCAGCCTTGGTATTTGTGAGAGAGGAATCCAATAGGACTTCCCCAAATAAAACTTGGATAAGTAGAGGGAGTTCAGTAGACAGCAGCCTCTGATAGCTTGGGGGTGAGTTCAGAGGAGGGCGTCTGGTGCAGCAGGTCCATCCACTGCTTTTGGCACCGAGATCTATTCCTCTATCCTATCCTCTTTCCACTCTCATCACCCATCCATTCATCTGTCACCCATCTGTGTATGCATTCTCATCCATTACCCATTCCTCTATCAAATCATCCACCCGTCTGTCCATCCACCCAACCATCTGCACGTTCATCCATCCCTTCATCATCCATTCAGTTCTCACCTTATTGATAGTAATAATGATAATAGTAAGATCATAATGGCTAACAGTTACTCGTCCTCTTTTCGTGCCAGTCACTGTTTTAAGCTTTTCATTCGTGGAATTTGGTCCTCACGACAAGCCCAAGAGGAAATCCTATCATTGTTTCCACTTTACAGGTAAGAAAACTGAGGCCCAAAAAGAGTGATTCCCTTACCAGGATATACCAGAGCTACGGGCTTCCCCGGTAGCTCAGCTGGTGAAAAATCTGCCTGCGATGCAGGAGACCCAGGTTTGATTCCTGGTCAGGAATATCCCCTGGAGAAGGGATAGGCTGCCCACTCCAGTATTCTTGGGCTTCCCTAGCTGCTCAGCTGGTAAAGAATCCGCCTGCAATGTGGGAAACCTGGGTTCTACCCCTGGGTTGGGAAGATCCCCTGGAGGAGGGCATGGCAACCCACTCCAGTATTCTGGTCTGGTGAATCCCCATGGACAGAGGAGCCTGGTGGGCTACAGTCCATGGGGTCACAAAGAGTCAGACACAACTGAACGCAGCACAGCACGGTACCAGAGCTAAGGTTCAAACCTAGAGGTCTGACCTTAGAGCCCACACACCCCACCGCTGTGGTAAGCGGCCTTCCAAGGACCCACACGCTATCCGCCCAGCGCAGTGCGTCCCTCTCCACTTACTCTCTGCTCTCACCCGTCTTCATTCCCAACTAGTTGTCTGTTTCTCTGCCTGTTGTGCTGCTGCTGCTTAGTCGCTTCAGTCATGTCCAGCTCTGTGTGACCCCATGGACTGTAGCCCGCCAGGCTCCTCTGTCCACGGGATTCTCCAGGCAAGAATACTGGAGTGGGTTGCCATGACCTCCTCCAGGGGATCTTCCCAACCCAGGAGTTTAACCTGGGTCTCCTGCATTGCAGGCAGATTCTTTACCACTGAGCTACCAGGGAAGCCCACCTGTACATCTCTCTATCCACCTACCCACCCTCCTTTGCACCACCTACACATCCATCCATCCAACAACCATTCACTAAGCACCTGCTATGCTGAGTGCTGATGTTTAGAGATGAATGCTACTTAGCTTGTGACATCAAATGGCTTACTCTTGTGATGGTAAACCGGGAGATGAACCAGTGGGGCAATCCAATGGTGTCAGTACTAAGGACAAAATGAGCCTGTGGTGCTATGGCTGTGTGGGGAGAAGGACTCCAGAAGTAGCCTGGGGTGGACCAGGAAAAAACTCTGAGGATGTGAAGGCTGATATGGACGGTCAGAATTATCTTCCAGGCAGAGGAGCTTCCTGTGCAAAGGCACAGACCCACCTATTTAATGGGACTGGGAGGGGGATGGTTTCCCCTTCTCTCAGTTAGATTGCAGGGAACAATGCCATCCAAGTCATAGGCAGCCTTCTCTGAGTTTGTCAGTGCAGATGGGGACAGGTGAGCTTCCCTGGTGGCTCAGACAGTAAAGAATCTGCCTGCAATGCAGGAGACCCAGGTTCGATCCCTGGGTTGGGAAGATCCCCTTGAGCAGGAAATGCAACCCACTCTAGTATTTTTGCCTGGAGCATTTCATGGACAGAGGTGCCCGGTGGGCTACAGTCCATGGGATTGCAAAGAGTTGGACACAACTGTGTGACTAACACACACACACACACACACACACACACACACACACACACACACACACACACACGGGGATAGGTCTAGTTAGAAACTGGCCGGAATGGGGAGGCGGGAGGGCTTAAGCCAGCATCAGAGGGGAGACCCAGGGCGGCTCTCTGAAAGAGAATCCCAAGTTCAGGGTTCCTTTAAGTTCCACTCACTGTTTGGTTTCACCTAGAGCCACCCTGCATTTGCTATTCTGTGCACTTTCCACGTATTTGCAAGTTCTGATTGAACAAACACTGGCTGGGGCACAGTGAACCCAAATAATTGTGTGCCTGTTAGCGGTACATGTTAATTGGAGAGTTGTAGAGTCCACGGGACGGGTCACAAGGGAGAAGCCAATTACTCCATGTACCTATTTGAAAGGCTCCTGTTCCTGGAAGCCTGACTGGCATTAGAACACTCTGTATTGGTCCGTGTTATTGATTTTTCTCCCGCCTCAGTTGATGGGCTCATTAATTGACAATTACCTTTTTCCCTGTGTTGGGAGAATTGACAACAATGACCTGAAGTGTTCGAGTTTCATTTGAGCTGAGCTAAGTCTGTATCTGTTTAACCTGTAACAAGTCCCAACAGGGAACTCTGAGGAGCAGGGGCCTCTAAGGAGGAACCAGGGGTGCTGGGAATGACTTGGGTTCTACTGGGTGCAGCCTCGGGTGTGGAGAACGCCGGGGCCTCAGCATGAAGGATAGAAGGATGCAGGGGGAGAGCTGGGTGGGACCAGGCGGAGACTGAGGCTGATGCACAAAAGCTCAAAATGGGACCTATTCACATTTGGCTCCAGTGGGCAGTGAAAGGGGGCACCGACCATTTGCTGAGCACCTACTATGTTCCAGGCACTTGCTAATAGTTCTTGATTGCATTCCACATTAATTTTGTGATACTGCCGATACGCTATGTATCAGTGTGTGTGTGTGTGTGTGTGTGTGTGTGTGTGTGTGTGTGTGTGTGTGTGTGTGTTAAGTTGCTTCAGTTGTGTCTGACTGTTTGTAACCCTATGGACGGTAGCCCGCCAGGCTCCTCTGTCCATGGGATTCTCCAGGCAAGAATACTGGAGTGGGTTTCCATGCTCTTCTCCAGGGAATCTTCCCAACCCAGGGATCGAACCCTCATCTCTTATGTCTCCTGCATTGGCAGGCAGGTTCCTTATCGCTAGCGCCACCCGGGAAGCCTTAAGTATCTGTATGTATGCTTTATGTATAAAAACGTCAGATTTTTTTGCAACCCCCACCAAATCGATTATTGTCCCCTTGTCGGTGACATTGCCTCTACTGAGAATGTCTAGTGTATGGAAACTAGGGCATATGGACCTGGTGGGGTGTGGTCTCACTCCAGACACCCTGGAGTAAAGGATGAACATCTGACTTGGATTCAAGGCTCCACTCTTTTGCTTACTATTTGAGTTAAGCTCTCTGTACCTCAGTCTCCTCATCTGGTAAATGGAACTAGAAACAGGACTCCCCTTACACTGGATGCAAATGATAATTCAGTGAAGTAATACATACACAGTACTCAGCACATAATAATAAGAGCTCCCAATAGGGACTTCCCTGGAGGTCCAGTGGCTAAGACTCCGCGCTCCCGGTACAGGGAGCCCCGGTTCAATCCCTGGTCAAAGATCTAGATCCCACATGCCTCAACAAAGAATGACGTTTCCATGTGCCGAAACTCAGACCCGACACAGCAAAAAAGAAAAAAAAAATAGCTCTCAATAAATTGTATTCATGACTATACTCATTACTATAGTCATCACTTCCAGATCTCACTGTCTGGTGGGACGGATGTTTCTGGCATGTCCTCTGCTCTTCAGGGGCATGGGCCTTGTCTTATTGATCTGGGTGACTCTGGACCTGGTCCTCACTGCTGTGTGAACCGTCAGCTCTGGAGCACGTTGACTCTGGCTGGGAGCAAGCCAGGCAGCAGGAAAAGGGTCAGGAACCACAGGGGCTGCCCTTAAGCACCTGGGGGCCACGTGTTCCTCTGGGAACGCTGTGTCCAGCCACCTAGAGGAAATTGCTGTTTTAGCCTCTGCAGCTGTCCGAGCAACATCAGAGACTTTCTTAAACTCCTCAAGTGGCCTTGCCAGCTCATCTGCCCAGCGGACCCGAGGAGCCCAAGAAGTCTGTTTTGCTTGGAGGAGGGCAACCTCCCCACCCTCTGCCTGAGGTTCAGAGCCTGATGGCTGGGTGTTGGCTGGAGTCAGTTCTGCCTCTTAGCCCAGCTGGGAGCTCAGAGACACGGGCAAAGGCTCAGGAGCTGGCCTGCCTGGAGGGCCATGCCTCACAGCCCAGATCTTGTAAAAGCTTCCCGCACGCTTTGCCCTGGGAGGTGGCTCCTCAGGTCTAGCCAACCTCAAAGAGACTCTTTCCCATTTTTTAGCAGCTAAAGATTTTAAATTTGAAATAAGAGAAGAGGCCCTGTCCCTACCCCACTGGTGAGGGTCTTCTCTGCCACACAGCCTCATCTCTAGATCTGTAAGTTTATCCTTATACCATCCTGCAGAAAACCACCTCATCACAAACCAATCCAGGAGGCAGAAGCCACAGACCTGACTTGGTTTGGTGCACTGGTTTCCAATTATTTTTAAGCTGTTTATCCCTTTCTTCAAACCAAATCTAATGTGGAAGCCCAATTGATATGTCAGAGGAGCAAATATCTGTAATGTGCAACAGGAACAGAAATTAACCCATGTGTGACTATCACATCTCCTCCCATCCCATGCTTCCTGCTTTCTGGATGGCCTTTCAAGGGCTCTGCTCTGTGTGAGCAATCACTACAACCCAGACTTGCCCCTTCTTTCCGGGCAACTCCCTCTGCCACCCCCCAGAATCCCTAGCACCCCCAGGACACAATGGGAAAGTTCCTAATTGGTGATGTGTGCTAAGTTGCTTCAGTGGTTTCTGACTCTTTACGACCCTATGGACTGTAGCTCGCCAGGCTCCTCTGGTCCATGGGATTCTCCAGGCAAGAATGCTGAAGTGGGTGGCGATGCCCTCCTCCAGGGGATTTTCCTGATTCAGGGATCAAACTCATGTCTGTCTCTTAAGTCTCCTGCATTGGCAGCTGGGCTCTTTACCACTAGCACCACCTGGGAAGGCCCTAGTTGGTGGTGAGATGGGTATAAATCCTAGTCCAACACTCACTAGCTGGGTCACCAAGGACAAGTACCTGAGCCTCTCTGAGCTTGCAGTTTGTCATGTATTAGACAAAAAAAAAAAAAAAAAAAAACCCATTGCATTCACCTCCCTCTGTGTTGCTCGGAGGACAGAGGGGATTGTGAATTTAAAAACAAACCCTGAAGGGCTGTCCTCAGAATTGAGAAAAATGCCTCGTTGAGTTTTGTGTCCCACTCCCTCCTTCCTTTATTGTTGGCTTTCGGGTTGTAGACGGCAGAAGTAGACCCTCCATTAACTGATGAGGAGCTAAACCCTGGGGAAGAAAAAAACTGATTCTGTTTTGCTTGAAAAAAATAAAGACAAATGCTTTCCCTGCCCGCTCTGTGGAACAGAGCCGGCTCCGATCTCGGCTCTGAACACCAGGTTCCGGGGCCGGAAGCCGCTCTGGGTGTCCGAATGTCCCTGCCCTGGCTTCGTCTGTGCTGCCTGATTCTACACAGGAGCGGTTTCAGCCGCTGGAGCTGGAGCTCGGAGGCCCCTCAGGAGGTTTGCTGGGGTTCAGAGCGGGATGGGGGCACCCGACCACCACCAGCGCCAGTTTTAGGTTCTGCCCAGGTGTCTCCCTCCCTGGAGGCCCTTCCAAGACGCCAGCCTTCCTTGCTGGGCAGAGCGGACCCGTGGAGGAACTGGGTCCCGCCACAGGGGTCCTGGGACACCTCTAAGGGACGGGCTTAGTTCCCACGCCCTCACAGAGAAGGGGGCTAGGAGAGGGGCCTGCGGGTTGGGCCTGGAGCCCTGCACTGCCAAGAAACTGAGAGAGGGACACCAGCAGGGCAAACGGAAGCCGCTTGCTTATGGAGTTGGGGCCGGAAGACCAGCAGGGAACTGGTGACTGCCCAGGGTCTCTGTGGCCATGCCTTTGCAAGCTCTTGCTAAATGGCTGCCAATTATAGCCTTAAATGGCTTCGGAAGGCAAGTGTGATTGTCCCCTTTTACAGATGGACATGAGTTTGAGTAAACTCTGGGAGATGGTGAAGGACAGGGAAGCCTGGTGTCCTACAAACAGTCCATGGGGTCACAAAAAGTTAGACACTACTTAGCAACTGAACAACAACAGGTGGGGAAACGGAGGCTCAGAGGAGTTAAGTGAGCTACCTATAACCTCAGAACTAACGCCTCTGGGGGAGCCAGGATGGCCGGAAGAACCTAGCGTTGAGTGAGGCGGGGAGACACTGGGGAGGGGGTGCACAGGGTCGGGACGGGGCTGAGTCTCAGAATTCTGGTGCCCCTCAAGTCAAGGTGATCTGAACCAGCTGACTAGTGGGGAACACCATCCACGGCTTACTGACGCCCGACCGGGCTGATACGGGGGAGGCGCGGAGGAACAGAGCAGACTCTGTCCTCAGGAAGAGCACAGACCAGAGTACAAAACCCCTGGAGGAGGAAAGGGCAGCCCACTCCAGTATCCTTGCCTGGAGAATCCCATGGACAGAGGAGCCTGGCGGGCTACAGTCCATGGGGTCACAAAGAGTTGGACACGACTGAGCTACTAATACTGTTTAGAGTATAAAACAGGCCAGGGGAGTAAACCTAATCCTGCGAGGACAGTGGTGGTACAGAGACGCGTGTGGAGGGCTGTGGGCAAGAGGAACACTGACCGGGGATCAGAGGAGGCCGGTGGAGCCCGGCCGTGAGACGGCAGGGAGCAGGAAGGCTGGGGCATTGGGGAAGAGCTCGGAGCACGGCGTCACTGACCGCACGGTGTGTCTCTGCTCGCGTCCCGTGGCTGCCCTGCTGGACAGGCCCCTTCACATTGGGCCTTTCTTCTTTCAGGAGTGACCTTGGTCAGGGGCTGGGGCTCCCCTTCACGTCACCACTCCCGGGATTCTAGATGCCCAGGGCCCCCTCCCTCTGGTTGGGGGAAAGTTTTGGGCTTGGAGTGGTCCATTTGGGGTGGTTTGAGGGGGGACTGGGCTGTCACCAGGGCTCCAATGGGTGTCACCGTAGACTGGAGGCTTGACCAGTGACCCTATCCCCTGGTGGTTCACACCGACAGCAACAGAAAGGGAAACCCAGTGTCCATGCAGCATCCCTGAAGCTCCTGACACTGGTAACAGGCCTCCCTGGTCCAGCTAGAACTCACAGTGTCTCTACCTCCTAGTCTCCTGGGTCTTCCCTTCCTCCATCCTGTTCACTCTCATCCACAGGGGGATATTCACTCTGCAAGGATTTATCCCAAAGTTGTTAAGACCCAGGACTCTGGAGCCAGCCTGCTGGATTTGGGTCCCACCTCTGAACTAGCTATTTGAGTTGAGACAGGTTAACTTCACTTATGCCTCAGTTTCCTCATCTGTAAAGTGGGTATAATAATAGGACTTACCTCCTAGACTTGTGGAGGGGATTAAGTCCCAAAGCCCACATGTTTTCTGGGACTTCACATTGTCCTCCAGGTGGTGAAATATCACAGATGTTATCCCCAGAGAAATCTTACTGTAGGTGGGAGTGATGGTATTTAGAGTAGGGGTTAAAATGCTGGTGAACTAAACGGGCAGAGGAGAGAACAGTCCCAATGGAGGGTTTAAAACCTAAATTCTGAGACGAGGAAGGTGCAGAAGGAGAAAGAGGTGGTAGGTCTAGAGCCTAACACAGCATCTGGGTGAATAATGTAGGACTGGACAGGAGAGAGGAGGAGGAAATGTGCTCCAGGGGGAGGGACCTGGCTGGGCAAAACCATGGAAGCAGGAAGCTTAGGGTGGGACCCAGAAGGGCACATACACGGTCGGTGTTGAGCACAGGTCCATGAAAAGGCTTTCTGCAGTGCCTAGCGTATGTGCGGTTAAGCCAGCCAGGGACCATGCTGTGAGCTCCTACAGCTGATCTCATGCACTCCTCACATCATCCCTGTGAGTTCCGTTACTACCTGCCTTCCATAAAGGAGGAGACTGAGTCAGCTCAGAGAGCAGAGCTCCTTCCCCCAGATCACTCCCATTGAATGATGTCTCTGGCCCATCTGTCCACAGGGCTGGTGACCTTCCTGCTGTCACCAGCACAACAGGAGACTGTCCAACTGTCCGACTGTCACTTGGGCAACAGGAGAAGAGTCTTGGAGAAGGAAGGGGAATCTGGTTGGGCCCAGGCCCTAGGACTTGGAGCGCTCCGAGGATGTGTTTCAGCTCTTTTTTTTGAGATTTTTCTTTTTTTGATGTGGACCATTTTTAAAGGCTTAATGAATTTGTTACATATTACTTTTTTCATGTTTCGGTTTTTTGGCTGCAAGGAATGTGGCATCTTAGCTCCCGGACCAGGGATCAAACCCACACCCCTGGCACTGAAAGGTGAAGACATAACCAAAGAACCACCAGGGAAATCCCCAACTCCATCCTTCCTGTGGAAGGCCAGCCACCCACCAGGGCCTCACACGTTTGGAGGGGCCACCGATATCCTTTGGCAACAAGGAAACCTAGATTCTCAGCCATGGATCTTATGCTCTGAGACTTTGTCAGGGGTTGGACTCCACGTGGTTGCTTTATTCAGTTCCCGACCGGAAATTTTTCTGTGGACCCATTTTCTTATCTGCGCAGCTCATGATCAGCATATCCGGTACCACCCTGTTGATTCGAGTCTAATCCAGGCTTGACTGTGTAGCAAACGTCCACCTTCTCTTCTTCGTTGGTCCCACAAACTTTCAGAGCAGCAATTCTCAACTCTGGTACCAATGAAAATTAACTGGGAACCTTAGAAAATACTGATGCCCCGGGCTTCTGCTCTGTGAGAAGGCTCTGGGGGAGACATTTTCAAAGCTCCCCAAGGTTGAGAGCATTGCTTTAGAGAAACCCACTGGAATAGGCTGTGGACCCTCTGCGCACAGCAGGTATTGCCTCATGCATATCCACTCACATCAGCCTAATCCACCCTATCAAAGCCCACGAGACACAAATCAAAATGTTCCTGCTGGCCAGAGAATGGGGCTTTGCAAAATGCAGCTGAGCCTTGTGGACTCGTGTCCTGGGGTGAGTTCTCACTGTGTCAGTGCCATTGTGACTTCAGAGTCACCCTGGCCCGGCGTTATTCCTCTGCCGTCTCACCCATGATAGCCAAAGCCCCACTGAGGCTTTTATTATCTGTGTTATACTGTTGAGCAGGAGCCTTAGATGCTTGTGGTCATGATTTTGAAATATTAAATTACACCGAGCATTAGGGCTATGTTTTCTGTTACAAGACAGGTTAATTGCTGCTCTTCATCTTTAATTTTGAGATTTAAGCCAGTTTCTCAGTTAGCTCTAATTGGTAGTGTTTCGACAGCCCTCCCTGACCTCACAAGCCTTTGATATGGTTTAGAAATCCTTTTATGGGAGCCCTTTTTTTCTTGTGCCCTGCACATTTAATAGATTTGTATTTCCTCAGTCATCTTTCCTTCTGCGGAGATATTTCAAAATCACACCATGTGTCTGCAGGGAATAAATGCCTCCTCTCCAGCAAATGTTTTTTTACAGCGATCGGCAAAAGAGGATTAATTGCCCCCATTCACACACATCTCTTACTTGCTGTGTTCCATTTTCATACTAAGATTTTTAATCCTTTCTTCTGTAGCCAGGCTGAATTTGTCTGTAAATGCACGTGCTCTTCAAGTGATGTTTCTGGAATAGATCTGAAGCAAGCATCCTCTCCAATCACTCTGTTTTACAGATAATAATATCACCACGATAATGCGTTATGTGTCAGGGGAGAGCACTCACGGGAAGATGGGAATGGAGGGTGATAATGAGGCTCTTGTCCCTGGAGGTGTTCAAGCACAGTTTGGAAGCAGCTTGTCTGGCATATTTTAGAGGCAAATACAGCCTAAGAACTAAGAGGTTTTAGAGTCAGGAAAACTTGAGTTTAAATCCCTACCACTTACTGGTCCTGTGACCTTGGGCAACTTATGAGCCATACTGAGCCTCCGTTTCCTAGTCGATAAAATAGAGTTAATAATAACACTTATCATATAAAGTTACAGTGGAACTGAGTGAAATAATACCTGGCCCTTAAAAAGAGCCAAATAAATGTGGCTTAATCTTATTAAACATTGTATAAACAGCAGCCAGGCTTCAGAAACGGAAGAAGGTTGGGAATAAGGAAGAAATCAACATAAGCTCTCTCCATTATCAAGATTTCCCTGGTAGTCCAGTAGTTAAGAATCCTCCTGCCAATGCATGGGACACTGGTTCGATTCCTGGTCAGGGAAGAGTCCACATGCTGCAAGGCAACTAACTCCTGTGCCACAGCTACTGAAGGCCACATGCCTTAGAGCCTGGGCTCCACAACAAGGGAAGCCACTATAAGGGGAAGCCCGTGCACCACAG
Source organism: Okapia johnstoni (assembly GCA_024291935.2). NCBI lineage: Eukaryota > Metazoa > Chordata > Mammalia > Artiodactyla > Giraffidae > Okapia > Okapia johnstoni. The sequence continues at coordinate 5,365,917 of CM044325.1, read as the reverse complement.
CTAGAGATTAGCCCCTACTCGCTACAGCTAGAGAAAGCCAGCACGCAGCAACAGAGACCCAACGCAGCCAAAAAGTCATAATAATAACAGTAAATAAACAAAACTTAAGATCTCTCCATTAGCTTCAATCCCAGGGCTCCACGGCCCATAGTTTACAAAGTGCTTTCACATCTGTAGCCTCAGTTTATCCTTACCCCAGCTCCACAACACAAAGGTTCTACTCTCATAACAGTCCTTTATCCAGACTAAATAACAGTGTGAGGAAACAGAGGCTCCGAAAAGTGAAACGACTTGCCTAAATGATACAGCATTAGGATAGAGCCACTAGAATCCAGATTCATACACACCCCTTGTTATCTGCTGTACCCGCAAGACCAGTACCATCATCTCTCTGCTCCATTGTTATTAGTGTTGTTGTTGCTCAGTCGCTGTCTTGTCTGATTCTTTGTGACCCCATGGACTGCAGAAAGCCAGGCTCCACGTCCTTCACTATCTCCCAGAGTTTGTTCAAATTCATGCTTGAGTCAGTGATGCCATCTAACCATCTCAACCTCTGTCACCCCCTTCTCCTCCTGCCCTCAATCTTTCCATCAGGTGGCCAAAGTATTGGAGCTTCAACTTCAGCATCAGTCCTTCCAGTGAATATTCAGAATTGATTTCCTTAAGAATTGACTGGTTTGATCTTGCTGTCCAAGGGACTCTCAAGAGTCTCCTCCAACACCACAATCCAAAAGCATCAATTCTTCAGCACTCAGCCTTCTTCACAGTCCAACTCTCACACATGACTACTGGAAAAACCATAACTTTGACTATACGGACCTTTGTCAGCAAAACGATGTCTTTGCTTTTTAGTACGCTGTCTAGGTTTGTCATAGCTTTCCTTCGAAGAAGCAAGTCTTTTAATTTCATGGCTGCAGTTAGATCCACAGTGATTTTGGAGCCCAAGAAAATAAAATCTGTCACTGCTTCCACTTTTTCCCTTTCTATTTGCCATGAAGTAACAGGACCAGATGCCATGATCTTAGTTTTTTTTTTTTTTTTTAATGCTGAGTTTTGAGCCAGCTTTTTGTTATCCCTTTGCTTTATTATAAAGTTACTTCTTTTTAAGATTTTTTTAATGTGGGTCATTTTTAAAGTCTTTGTTGAACTTGTTACAATATTGTTTCTGTTTTGTGTTTGGTTCCTTGGCTGCAAGGCTTGTGGGATCTTAGCTCCCTGGCCAGGAATTGAATCCATACCCCCTGCATTGAAAGGCAAAGTATTAACCACTGGACCACCAGGGAAGTCCCTTAAGCTATTTCTTAATATCCCAGGATCTTCCTTAGCTGGGTGGGCCTGCTCCTGGTCTGCCCAAATTCTCATTCTGAAGGTGATGCATACCAATTCAAACACAGAACTTGGAGCTGTTTCTTTTATTCCCACATATGTAGGGCAATCAAGCAGCTCAATAATAATAATAATACATAATGTTGGGTACTCATAAAGTACTTGTTTCACGTGGCCATCTGAGAATTTTAATTTGATACAAGGAACATTATTCCATATTCATTAAATCTCACCTTAACCTCTTTTAAAAACCCTTTTTCCGGCAATAACAAAGGACAATTTTACACGAGGAAAGTCATTTGGGGAATAAGATGTATTCAGTAGATTTTCTCCAGCATCGTTACGGTCCAGGCTGACCCCCCATCTCCTCTCCCACACTTCTGGTCTCGCCTGTTGCTGTTAACAATATAAAGTTCAGGAGGCCATTCACATGGGGGCTCATGGACACAGCCACAGAACGGGCCTCCACAGTTCTGATCGAGGCTGGCTCCCAAGAGAGCCCCTTGGCAGAGAGTCAGCCCTTTGCACCAATGTTATGCTAGTGGGAATCTCTAAGGGCTCATAATCCTAAGAGGTTGGGAGGAAAAAAGGGACCAGATCAGGGCTGGGGATGGGGCTGCAGTGAAGGATGAATGGGAGAGAGTCTGCCTCTCCTTCAAGGAGTCTGCACTCCAAGAGCTGGGTTGGAAAAGCTTCAATGTGGATCAAACTTGGTTACCTTCAGGAGGGGGAACCCTATCTAAAGACATTGAAATCCACTAACTCTCCTCCCACCTCACATTACATCACACACACACACACTCACATACACACACATCCCAAAGGAGATAAACCTACAGGCCTAAACCAGCCCTCATTGTCCCTGTTGCTGACCTCTAGCTAAACCAGGAGTTCTAACTATCTTCCAGCAGTGCTTCCAAAGCTCCCTGGGCTTCGGGGTGAGGGGTCTTACTCTGTCTCCAAACTGGGCTTTCTTCTTTTTCCATTTGGCTGCTCTGGATCTTAGTTGCGATACTTGGGATCTAGTTCCCTGACCAGGGATGGAAACTGGGGCCCCCATACTGGGAGCGAGGAATCTTAACCCCTGGACCACCAGGGGACTCTATTAACTGGGCTTTCTAATGGATTCTGCACAGGTTGAAACAAGAATTCTGAGCCCCGGCACCACCCTGAACCCTCCCTGTCTCCTCATTTCACACATTAGGAAACAAAGTTCCAGAGAAGTTTAGAATCTCCTTCCAGGCATGTGCTGAGTCAGAATCAGAATCCAATTCTAACACCACCACAGCGCGCACTCTCACATGCACGAGGCCTTCGGTAAAGCCAGCACCAGAACATCTATTGGAGGGGAACTAGAGTTTACTGTGTCCTTACAATGTTCCAGAAACTCATTCTAAACCATACCCACCCCCTCCGGTAGTTCTAACAACAATTTCATATGGTTGCTATTACTGACCCATTCTGTGGATGAGATCACTGGGCTCAGAGAGTTGAGGCTCTTGCAGGAGGTCAGCAGTGGAGCTGGGCTTGACCCGGGCCCCTGTTATCCTCAACCTCTGCCCTTCAGCCTGTGCTTTACTGCTGGGAACTGACCGCCCGGAGCCTCTGTTGACTTCTCTGTGAAACTAAGCTCCTCATTCCTGTCCAGACTAATTTATGCTAGTGGTTTAAGTCAAAGGGATATAAAAATTCTTGGCAACATCAAAAATGCTGTAAAAATGCATGACTCTGTACTAATGCCATTATAAAATGTGGACGAATTATTTGGTTTGGGTTTTTTTTTTTTAAATGCTGTAAAAATTCTGTCAGGAAAAAAAGGGTCTGTTCACCTGCAATGTATGAGGCATTATGGGTTAGAGACACATTCATTCAAAAACTTTTATTTGGAACATTTTTCTGGGCTCAGTGCTGGGTGAGTTTCCAGGGATTCAGAGATAAATAAAACTGATCCCAGGCCTGAAGGGCCCTTCAGGGACTGCCAAGGGATAAAGCAACAATTACATTCCAGCGAGGAAAGTGCCAGACAGAGAGGGATGGTCTGGAGACCTGTAAGGGAGCCAAGGGAACCTGACCCAAGGCTGAGAGGGTGGGCTCTGATCTAGATTGTCTTGGATTCAAATCCTTGCTCTTCACCTACCAGCTGTGTGTCCTTGGGCGGTTTTCTTGACCTCTCTGTGCCTGAGTTTTTGTTTTTATATAATGAGAATTATAAGAGACAATAATAGAGTCCTATCCCAAAGGATTGCTATAAATATTTCATGAACCAGGGACTCTGGAAGTCTACTGAAGCCTATAGCCTCCTTTTGGGAATATTGTTTTTCAAGGCACACAATAAAAATACACAGATTAAAAAGTGTACTAATTATATTGAAAATAGTATCAAAATATTACAAACACAGATTTATAACTGAGCAATACATGTGCTTCTTTATTAAGGCATTAAATAATAAGATGTAATGGCAGGTCTAATAAACACCATAATTTTGAAGTGATGAGAGGTGTGAATGGTATTTCAAGTCTTTGGAACTATGTAAAGTAATAGGACGGAGAAGGCAATGGCACCCCACTCCAGTACTCTTGCCTGGAGAATCCCATGGACGGAGGAGCCTGGTAGGCTGCAGTCCATGGGGTCCCTAAGAGTCGGACACGACTGAGCGACTTCACTTTCACTTTTCCCTTTCATGCACTGAAGAAGGAAATGGCAACCCACTCCAGTATTCTTGCCTGGAGAATCTTAGGGATGGTGGAGCCTGGTGAGCTGCCATCTATGGGGTCGCACAGAGTCGAACACGACTGAAGCGACTTAGCAGCAGCAGCAGCAAAGTAATAGGAATGTATCGGTTATTTCTACGGGTGACCTACAACGAAAGGAAATGCCTGATTTCGGTTAAGATGAGTGAGTACAAAGATGTAATTTCCCCTTCCTATCTCTCTGACCTCCTGAATTCTATCCAAAGGCACTGCTGGAAGCCATGGACCCAGGTGGTTAAGGCCTGTCCCAGGGAGAACCTCTGGGGAAGGGGAGGAAAGGGCTGATGCTGGGGGCCAGGCAGGAGGAGCTTTGGGGCATCAGGAAGGAGCCCCACCCTAGGGGGCTGCTGGGAGGCAAGGCGGGGCTGTGAGGTCTGGGGTGGTGCATTGCTCAGTGTCCTGGACGTGAGCGACACTAGTTGATTACTAACTGACATCCCGGGACTTCAGCTTGGCCAGTGTCAGATACTCACACACTCGCACCATCCTCTACTTGTAATAATCTGGGTGAAGGTGGAGCTTCATTTCTGCTGAATTTCGGACCTTAATTCCCTCACCCATTTTTTCAGTCACCTTGGAAGAAATCCTTGCCTTCATCGTATCTGAGTTTCCTCATCTCAGTTCAGTTCAGTTCAGTCGCTCAGTCGTGTCTGACTCTTTGCCACCCCATGGACTGCAGCACGCCAGGCCTCCCTGTCCATCACCAACTCCTGGAATTTACCCAAACTCATGTCCAGTGAGTGGGTGATGCCATCCAACCATCTCATCCTCTGCCGTCCCCTTTTCCTCCTGCCTTCAATCTTTCCCGGCATCAGGGTCTTTTCCGATGAGTCAGTTGTTCACATCAGGTGGCCAAAGTATTGCGGTTTCAGCTTCAACATCAGTCCTTCCAATGAATATTCAGGACTGATTTCGTTTAGAATGGACTGGTTGGATCTCCTTGCAGTCCAAGGGACTCTCAAGAGTCTTCTCCAACACCATTGTTCAAAAGCTTCAATTCTTTGGCGCTCAGCTTTCTTTATAGTCCAACTCTCACATCCATACATGACCATTGGAAAAACCATAGCCTTGACGAGACGGACCTTTATTGGCAAAGTAATGTCTCTGCTTTTTAATAAGCTGTCAAGGTTGGTCATAACTTTTCTCCCAAGGAGTAAGTGTCTTTTAATTTCATGGCTGCAGTCACCATCTGCAGTGATTTTGGAGCCCAAAAATATAAGTCTGCCACTGTTTCCACTGTTTCCCCATCTATTTGCCCTGAAGTGATGGGACCAGATGCCATGATCTTAGTTTTCTGAATGTTGTTTTAAGCCAATTTTTTCACTCTCCTCTTTCACTTTCATCAAGAGGCTCTTTAGTTCTTCTTCGCTTTTTGCCATAAGGGTGGTGTCATCTGCATATCTGAGGTTATTGATATTTCTCCTGGCAATCTTAATTCCAGCTTGTGCTTCACCCAGCCCAGCATTTCTCAAGATGTACTCTGCCTATAAGCTAAATAAGCAGGGTGACAATATAAAGCCTTGAGTTACTCCTTTCCCTATTTGGAACCAGATAGGTTCCAAAACCTGTCTTTCCTCATCTAGAAGATCCAAACAATAATCCTGGCCTCATAAGACTGTTGTAACAATTCAAAGAAAAGCCTCTGCATGGTGAGTGCTCCCTGAGCACCAGGTACTGGCGCCTTCGGCTGCAGCAGCCAGCGCTGTAAATGCTACTGACTTGATAAAGCGCAACGAGCCACTTCCAAGCAGGAGAACCTTGGGTTTCAGAGTACAGGCTGTGGTGTGTGACCAGTTGAGTTTGAACCTCAGCTCTGCCACCAACCGGTTATATAACTGTGCGTGCTGTTCAACTTCTCTGAGGTTTCTCCACCTGTAACAGGAGGAAAATAATATTACACATCAGCCTCACAGGATTGTTTCTAAGACTAAATGAATGAATGTGTGTAACACGCTTAGGACAGCCCCTGACACATGTGAAATGCTTGTCTGTTGTTGTTGTTTAGCCACTAATTCACGCCCAATTCTTTTGTGACCCCACGGACTGTCCATGCTCCTCTATCCATGGGATTTTCCTGGCAAGAATACTGAAGTGGGTTGCCATTTTCTTCTCCAGGGGATCATCCCTACCCAGGGACTGAACCTGTGTCTTCCGCAGTGGCAGTTGGGTTCTTTACCACTGAGCCACCAGGGAAGCCCCCAACATTATTAGGATTGATGTCTACCACCCAGTGAGTGAAACTAGCAGCCGCCCAGCACCCACGTTTTGCTATTTTTCAAATTCTAATAATCTTTATTAAGAGTCCAGGAAGACAGTGAACAAGTCCACTTATTCCACTTTTTCAAACAATTTATCTGCTAGAGCAATTGTCACTGATCAGAGACTCAGACGGTTTGGGAGCAGCCGAAGAACCAGGGACCTACATCACCTTGCTTAATCCTCACCATGGACTTTCCAGAAAGTTATCTTTATCCCCATTTCACTAACGAACCAATGGAAGTTCAGAAAGGTGAGGAGATAGGCTCAGGTTTGCAGAACCATGAGTGACAGAGCTAGGATTTGAATCCAGTCTGTCCTACGCCTGGAAGCCTTAGTTGCAAGGATTTTCTGTAGAGCCAGAGGATGGGGTCTGCCTGGCTGAGGCCAGTCCCCTTGGTCCCCACAACTCTGGTCCAACCAGGCTGACAGGAGCCAGAATGCTCAGTCTGTGCAGACGAAGAACGTGTGTTTATCTCATGGGTACTGAGCTGGGCTTCCTACTTGATGCCTTAACTTTTAATGTATGATGATCCTGCAGGAAGAGCATGCCTCTCCTTCCTCCCTCCTTTGGGATGGCCAGCCCTCTTTAGATCGGGATGGTAGATGGGGCTGCAGCTGGGCGTTCTACCTCAGAGCAGATATTATGGCAGGGGATCACCTGTGTAAAGGGATCACGTATCTACAGGGGCAAAAGCCAGATCCCTGTTTCGTTTTGTTTTGTTTTGTTTTTATTGAAGGATAATCGTTTTACAGAATTTTGTTGTTTTCTGTCAAACCTCAACAAGAATCAGCCATAGGTATACATATATTCCCTCCCGTTTGCACCTCTCTTCCATCTCCCTCCCCATCCCACCCCTCTAGGTTGATTCAGAGCCCTTGTTTGAGTTTCCTTAGCCATACAGCAAATTCCCGTTGGCTATCTATTTTACATATGGTAATGCAAGTTTCCATGTTACTCTTTCCATACATCTCACCCTCTCCCCAAGTCCACAAGTCTATTCTCTATGTCTGTTTCTCCACTGGTGCCCTGTAAGTAAATTCTTCAGTACCATTTTTCTAGATTCCGTATATATGCATTAGAATACAATATTTATCTTTTTCTTTCTGACTTACTTCACTCTGTATAATAGGTTCTAGGTTCATCCACCTCATTAGAGCTGACTCAAATGCATTCCTTTTTATGGCTAATATTCCATTGTGTATATGTACCACAGCTTCTTTATCCATTCATCTGTCGATGGACATCTAGGTTACATGTTCTAGCTATTGTAAATAGTGCTGCAGTGAACAATGGGATACATATGTCTTTTTCAATTTTGGCTTCCTCATGGTATATGCCTAGGAGTGGGATTGCTGGGTCATATGGAAGTTTTATTCCTAGTTTTTTAAGGAATCTGCATACCATCTTCCATAGTGGCTGTATCCATTTACATTCCCACCAACAGTGCAAGAGCATTCCCTTTTCTTCATACCCTCTCCAGCATTTATTGTTTGTAGACTTTTTGATGATGGCCATCCGGAGTGGTGTGAGATGATGTCTCATTGTAGCTTTGACTTGTATTTCTCTAATAATGAGAGATGTTGAGCATCTTTTTGTGTGTTTGTTAGCCATCTGTATGTCTTCTTTGGAGAAATGTCTGTTTAGGTCTTTTTCCCACTTTTTGATTGGGTTGTTTTTCTGGTATTGAGTTGTATCAGCTTCTTGTGTATTTTGGAAATTAATCCTTTGTCAGTTGTTTCATTTGCTAGTATTTTCTCCCATTCTGAGAGTTGTCTTTTCAGCTTGCTTATAGTTTTCTTTGCTGTGCAAAAGCTTTTTAAGTTTAATCAGGTCCCACTTGTTTACTTTGCTTTTATTTCCGTTACTCTAGGAGGTGGATCATAGAGGATCTTGCTTTGATTTATGTCATCAAGTATTCTGCCAATGTTTTCCTCTAAGAGTTTTATAGTTTCCGGTCATACATGGAGGTCTTTAATCCATTTTGAGTTTACCTTTGGGTGTGGTGTTAGGAAGTGTTCAATTCATTCTTTTACATGTAGCTGTCCAGTTTTCCCAGCACCGTTTACTGAAGGGGCTGGCTTTGCCCTGTTGTGTATTCTTGTCTCCTTTGATCACTGTTTCACTTCCACTACTCTTCTGGGGCAATCAGGTGTGCAAGAGAAGGGTCCTAGAAAAATGAAGTGTGTTCCTGAGTTCTGGGGAGCCCAGCCATTCACTCACTCATTCACCAAATGAATGCACAGCTCACCACTGTGCTCTGAGCCCTGGAGAGGAAAGGATGAATGTGAAAACTTCCACCTTGGGAGACACACGTGTTTATGTCACTGTGACCTTGGGCATCATTGAGGTGTTGCAAAAGCTACAGGAGGTAAAAGGAGGGAGTGACTAGTTCTCCTTGGGGTAAGGGTTCGGGGGATATAGTGAAAACTTCTCAATGAATGTGCCATAGAAAAACAGAAAAACTTCTGTTCCCCAGGCAGAGAAGTGGGAGCAGTGGGGGACGGAGGGAGATCAGGACCAGTACTTAGTGGCCACCCTCCAGTGTCAGGCAGGTTCTGTGTCGGGTACTTGACCTGATGTATCTCATTCCATCCTCACAGCCACCTGATAGCGTCAGGCCTCAGCATCTTTGTTAACAGGGCAGGAAGTGCAGCTCAGACACATGGAGAGATCTGCCTGTCTGAGATCACACAGCTGAGTGAGAGATGGAGCCAGGTTCCCACCCAAGGCTGGCTGACTCCAGGACTTGGACTTTGTTCACACTGAGCCCAGCCAGAAAAGACCCATCTGCAAAGACCCCGAGGACAGAAAAGACCCCCAAGGAGAGAAAAGGTGCTCAGAGAAGAGAGTTGGAGTGTAAGAATTCACCAGGAGGGTGAAAGGGCACTGGAGTCAGAGGACAAAAGCCTTGAATGCCAGGCCCTAGACAGCACTCTGTGTTGCTGTGTAGATTGTCACAACAATGGCCCCTGATGAGTCACCTCTCCCCGCATCCACACCCTTCACAGTGTGGATGACCCCTCCCTCCTTCAGGAGGTGGAGTCCGTTCCCCCAGTCCTGGAATCTGGGTTGACCTGTGACTGTTTTGGCCAATACAATATGGCAGGAGTGGCCCCATGAGAGTCCCAGAGGGCAGACTTTAAGAGGTGTGCAGGAAACTCAGTCTCCTGTGGCCCTGAGACTCCATATGAGGACGCCTGCAGTAGGCTCCTTCCGTCTGCCAGGCCACATGGGGAAGAGACCTCCCTCCCCTCAATCCGAGGCCCGTGAAGCACTAGGCACGTACATGAGCCCCTCTTGGGTCTTCGTCCCAAACTGCCATTTGAATGTAGCCACCCAGGAGCAACTCTAGCTGGCCGCTCGTGCAACAGCTGCACCTGGCCCTGATCGCAGAATCTGGGCAAATAAATGGCTGTCGCTGTTTTAAGTCACTAAGTTTTGGGGTGGCTTGTCATACAGCCATCGTTACTGAAACAGTTGCCACTTGGAGCAAGTCTATGACTGAACTGAACACGACCCGAACTACTCCCAAGCCTTTTATTCTAGAAACATCACTCCATGTCGAGGGCAAGCATGTGAAGGCCAGACCAGAATCCAGGGACCCGTTGCATCTCCATCACTGGGACAGCTGCATTCTCCTTTGGAGGCTGCAAGCAAACAGCCTCCCTCCTTGGCCAATCCATTTGTTCTACTGCCATCTCTCTTCCCTTTCTCCTTCCATCACTGATGGTGGAGGCAGCTGCCAAAATAAACTAGGGCAGGCCTCACAGCCAGAAAACACCAACTGCCTAGATGTCTTTGCTTGTCTGCTGGCTCCTCTCCGGGTAACACACTTTCTTTCTATTCATGTAGAATCTTCCCACTGGGGACTCAGGGTCTCTGGGGTGTGGAGACTGTGTCAGAGACACAAGCCAAGCCCTTAGGGAAAATCAGGCACTTTATGTGTATTTTTTTTGATTGGAATATAATCACTTTACAATGTTGTGTTAGTTTCTGCTATACAACAAAGCGAATTAGTTTAATGTATACATGTATCCCCTCCCTCTTGGACCTCCCTCTCTCCCCCTCACCCCACCCAGCTAGGTCATCACTGAGTCACTTGTAGAGATGTGGATGGACTTAGAGTCTGTCACACAGAGTGAAGGTAGTCAGAAAGAGAAAAAGATATGAGATATTAATGCGTGGATCAAAATCTAGAAAAATGGTACAGAAGAAGCTATTTGCAGGGCAGGAACAGAGATGCAGATGTAGGAAATGGATATGTGAACACAGGTTGGGGGGAAGGTGAGGATGGGATGAATTGAGAGATTAGGATTGACATATGTATATAGACTACCATGTGTAAAATAGATAGCTAGTGGGAACCTGCTGTATAGCACAGGGAGCTCAGCTCAGGGCTCTGTGTATATTATTTTGGCCATGCAGTTGTCATTATTTATGGATTCCTACTGTGTGCCTGAGATGTTTTCATATGTCACCTTTAGTCCCCACAAAAATACCGAAAGGCCAGTGCCATTATCCCATTTCACACAGGGGAATTCTGAGGCCCAGAGGGGTGGAGTGACTTGTTAGTAGGTGGCAAAGGCAGACTTTGGACTCCGGTTATCTAGCTCCAAAGCTGGAGCTGTTTCCATGCTACATGCTGCTTCCTTTCCAAGAAAAGAAAAATCTGGCAACCAAGAATCCAGGTGATGGGAATATGGCCTGGGTTTGATTGAGCAGGATGGAGCAGGAAACGGACATGCAGTAAGTGCCTTGTGTATTGCAGAAGATGACTCTCTTTTCGCTGAATCAGTAGCCCAAACATCCTAAATTTCACTCCGGGGCATCTAGCCTCAGCAGAGAATTTGGTGGAACGGGGTGTCTTCACTCTCTTTACCACCAAGCTCTGGTCTTACGGGAGCATTTCTGGAGGGGCTTCTTGCTCTGCCCTCTGTGCTCAGGTCTGAGAGAGAAGCCCAGAGCTCTCCGAACAGCTCTGGCTGCAGATACCACCTGTCACTGTGAAGCGCTGTAGTCCAGGCTCCTCTCACCTGGGCATGTCACTGCCTGAGGCTGAACCACCCAGCAGACTCACCAAGTCTGGGTTTGGGGCATCAGCAAAAGAAGAGAACACCTACAAAATACTTTTTATATTAAGAAAAAGAAAAAAAGATGGAAATAAACCTCAAAAGGGAACATCAGAACTTTGTTTAACATTCGTATACTTGCGACAAACTTTTTCATACTGTGGTTACTTGGAATTATTATGAGGAAAGAGGCACCCCAATCATCTTGGCATGGGGCCTTCATGAAACCAGGACTTCAGTTTCTCCATCCTCAAAGGAAAGACTTGTACTCATTTGTGTTCCCAAGCCTGGCTGGGTGTCAGAGTCACCTGGGGAACTGGGGTCCCAGTTTTGGGACCACTGCCCTGGTGACTCTGAGTGAGGGAGGTGGACCCAGGGATCTAGCTGTGTCTTAACCAATGTCCTAGAGTAATTCCTCTAACAAAGGAAGATGTATAATATCTGTGTGTGAGGAACTTCACTACCAGGGGTACCAACTGTCCTGGTTTGCTTAGACTGAGGCATGTGGGACTTCAGCGCTAAAATGAGGAAAGTTCCAGATACACTGGGAGAAAGTCATCTTTTTTTTTTTTTTTAATTTTGCTTTTTCAATTTATCAGTTAGGGCTTTTTTTTTTTCATGTTTTGGCCACACCGCTCAGCATGTGGGACCTTAGTTTCCCCACCAGGGATCAAACCCATGCCCCCCGCATTGACAGCACAGAGTCTTAACCACTGGTCCAGCAGGGAAGTCTGTAGAAGTTGGTCATCTTAATTGTACCAGATGGCCACTCAGAGCCTTCTGGCTTGAATTTGCTGTGAATCTACAGTGACTATCGTATTAGATAAATCCTTCTTGCTAAGAGGAGCTGAAGCTGCCATGTCTTATTTCTAAGGAATCTAAAGTGAGATAAGAAATTATCCTAATTCATGGCAGTGTGAGGTCTCTTGACTGGTTCCCGGGCTGAAGGCAGCAGAATGAAACCCTCAGAGTTGGGAGTGTCTGATCCCAACACACCACCCTCTGTCCACTTCTGCGTCTTCTCCAGCACTGTATCCTGAGGGGCTTTGGTTTCCAGTTTGCACTGATACCTCTGTGTGCAAAGGACACAGGGACAGAAATGGACCTCCTTCGTCTCGTCTTGATTTTTAATTTTGTCTTTTCAGAAAACATGAGAGTATGTTATCTCATTTAATCCTCCCTCCAACCCTGCTGGTAGGATTTATTTTTATCTTATAAATAACACATCTAAGACCCAAATCCCTGTAGTAGATAGACACAAAGGAGGTTGAGCCCCATAGCATCTCCTCCTTGTAACACAACAAACTCCTCACTTGCCAAGCTCCAGGAAGGGGCAATGGTTCAAAGGACGCACACAGAATATGAGGAAAGTTTTGAAATCCATACAGGGAAATAGAGAGTGAATGGGGCCTCACAGAATCACTTGCTGCTGCTGCTGCTGTTTGATTCTTCTAGGTCAGCACTATTGAATACAAACGCAATATAAATTTATTATTGCATGTATGTAAATTTGTATTCTTCATTGGCTGTATTAAAAAGTAAAAATATGTGAAATTGATTTGATAACATACTTTTTTAACCCAATACATCCAAAATATTATCATTTCAGCAAATAATATAAAAATTATTAATGAGCTATTTTACATTCTATTTTCTGTACAGTATATAAAATCTGGCATTTATATATTACTCTTGAAAGTGCATCTCAGTTGAACTTGCCTTACTTCCAGTGCTTAGTAGCCACATGTGGTAAGAGGCTTCTGTAATGGACAGCATTGCTCTACATTCTTTATTTAAATGTTTTTTTCTTTTTTATTTTTGGCCACACCTGTGGCATGCAGGATCTTAGTTACCTGATCAGAGATCGAACCCATGACCCGCTGCAGTGGAACTGTGGAGTCTTATCCACTGGAAAGCCAGGGAAGTCCCTATGTCCTTCTTTTTGGACTACTGAATCGGTCCAGTTCTGAAAAGGGTGTATTAAAAAATCTTCAACTTAAATTATATTTGAGAAGCAATTCTCCTTTAACCTGTAATACTTTTTGCCTTTGTATTTAGTTGCTGTGTTTTTTGCCACATACATGTATATGATTATAACATATTTTCTATAAAATATATCTGGTATCATTTGCTCTGTAGCAAGTCATGCTGTTGGTCTTCAGCTCTACTATTAACGTTGAGCTCCCTTCTTGCTTGCCTGTTTTCGTTTGTTTGGACATTGTGGTGTGATATTCTCCTTCCTTCTGAGGCGTTTCCTTTCACGTGACTTGGCTACTCTCAGTCTCTGCTTCTTTTTATGGGTCTGTCTGTTTCTCCTTTCATGATGAACTGCCATTTTCACCTTCTATTCTCTTTCTATTACCTTGAGGTATTTGCTTTTTTATGGGTTTTGCTGCTTTATAACTTTGGCTTCCCTTGACCTCTTAGAAATCAAATCAACCTCCTGGTCCTGCCTATGCATTTTTTGCATCATACAAGTGAAGAGGAACTAAAGAGCCTCTTGAAAAGAGAAAAAGGAGAGTAAAAAAGGTGGTTTAAAATCCAACATTCAAAAAACAAAGATCCTGGCATTCAGTCCCATCACTTCATGGCAAATAGATGGGAAAACAATAATTTTCTTGGGCTCCAAAATCACTGCAGATGGTGACTGCAGCCATGAAATTATAAGACGCTTGCTCCTTAGAAGAAAAGCTATGACCAACCTAGACAGCGTATTAAAAAGCAGAGACATTACTTTGCCGACAAAGGTCCATCCAATTAAAGCTGTGGTTTTTCCAGTAGTCATGTTTGGATGTGAGAGTTAGACCATAAAGAAAGCTGAGCTCTGAAGAATTGATTCTTTTGAACTGTAGTGTTGGAGAAGACTCTTGAGAGTCCCTTGGACTGCAAGGAGATCCAACCAGTCAGTCCTAAAGGAAATCAGTCCTGAATATTCACTGGAACGACCGATGCTGAAGCTGAAGCTCCAATATTTTGGCCACCTGATGCGAAGAACTGACTCATTGGAAAAGACCCTGATGCTGGGAAAGATTGAAGGAAGGAGGAGAAGGGGATGACAGAGGATGAGATGGTTGGATGGCATCACTGACTTGATGGACATGAGTCTGAGCAAGCTCCGGGAATTGGTGATGGACAGGGAGGCCTGGCGTGCTGCAGTGCATGGGGTTGCAAAGAGTTGGACACGACTGAGCAACTGAACTAAAGTGACCAAACTCCCACACTTGCCAGGGCAATGTTAAAGATACAGATTGTCTGGCCCCTTTCCTTGGAGATTCTAGTCTAATGGGCAGGGCTCAGGAATTCATATTTAAGCAATCATCCCAAGTGAGTCTTCTAAGCCAGCAACTGGGGACTGTGCCCACCCCTAGTCACCTCCCTTCTACATGTAGAAAAGTCTGCCTGGCATCAAATCGGACTGACAAAAGGCCTGGGTAACACCAAAAGGCAAAGAAGGGCAATCCCACTGTGTTAGATTGTTTCAGTTAGTTCCACTGCTCAGTGACTTATAGCAGAAGGTGACAGATGTGTTTTTCCTAATAAAATCCCTATGTATACAAATGTCTTTTCACCCAGAGCCTGCCTATCTCTGCTTAAGAGTTGCTTTGTTTCTAAAATTGTAATGTTGGCTTTCGTTTTTCTTTTTTGGGTGGGAGGCAGTAAGGCTCTGTTTGCTAAAGAAATGGAGGGGAATGTTTCCAATTCTCCTTAATTGAAATGAATCTCATATGCAAACAACAAAAAAAAATTAAGCTTCGGATGTGCCTCTGCAGAATTGAGGGGTAATGACCCCAGCTTAAGATAGAAGGCGATGATCCGTTTCATTGTCTAAAGCCGTAAGCATCTGTCGTGTGTGGAAGGTTCCCTGCAGGAGCTGCCAGGGCCTGGAGAGGGGCTCTCTTCCCTCCATTCCTTCTTTGTTCTTCTGTACTCTATTTCCTGTCATTTTCAGAGAGGGCGGAGGTCTCGGGTGAGTAGAATGGGCACAGGCCGATGTGTCCCAAGGATGCCCCCAATGCTGGTGTACAAGCCAGCACTCTACTTCTTTGGATCTTAAGAAATCCTTGCAGACCCCAGGGCCTCACCTCCCACTCCTGGGGGCTCGGCCTCTTCAGCCACTCTTTTTCTAGGAGGCCTTAGTGTTGTGACGTGGAGTTGCCTCCATCACTCCTAAAGAGGAAGACCCTGTGGCCCCTCCCATCTGGCGGGGACGTTTGGAGAACAGAGAGCCCGATACCGTGAGAGCAGAAGGAGACGGTGTGGAGCGCGGGGTGAGCGGTCAGCTTCTCAAGGGTTTGCTCTCCTGGGTACCCCCCTGCCCACAGCATCAGCAGTCCCTCTATCTCATCGAGATGAGAGGTTGGCAAACTTGTGAGAGCGGAGTTTTACTGAAATGAAGTCATGCCTCTTTGTTTTTTCATCACCTTGACCTGCTCTTGTGCTAGGCGGGGTCATCTGTGTGTCAGGCATTTGAGAGCCTACGTTATAAGCTCCTGTGTGGTTTGGAAATCAGACAGAGTCCTATAGTGGAATGTTTCTCTTCAGGCAGAATTTCGACCTCCGGAGTGTGGACACGAGCTAAGTTGAGCCGTGGCACCAGAGACTGTATGGCTCCAAAGCCCGAAAGAGTTACTATCCAGCTCTTTACAGAAAATGTTTGCTGACTCTGGACTCAGACTACACAGCACGGACCCCTGAGCTGTGGGGTGGCGAGAGCGGCCACCTGAACAAGGACAGGCTCCTGCCGTCATGAAGGGGAGAGAAACGCTGCTGGCCCCCAGGAACCTCTGAAGAAAGACCCTGCGTCATCAGGCACCTCATTTCTCACAGCTTCTCCACACTGGCCATCATGCTGCTTCTCAAACTTCTTCTTGTTCCTACCATAGGGCCTTTGCACTTGCTTTTCCCTCTGCCTGGAACACTCTTTCTTCAGATACCCGCATCTTAGGTCTTTTCACTAGAGCTTTGCCCCAAAGAGGCCTCTCTAAAAGCTGGGCTTGCCCTCTGCCTCCCACATTTAGCTTAGTTTCACCTTTACCACTGTCCGAAAACTTCTGTTTATTGTTTTTATTGCCAACTAGGAAATCAACAGTTTTGAAGTTGAGGAATTTGAAAACTAAGTTTATGTCTCCACCTTTTATTTCTCTCTCTGAATGGTAAAGGAAAAGGGAAAAGAAAATAAAATAGATGACAATGTTAGTCACAATCCCATATCACCTGTGCGTAGAAGAGGACCTGAGATATGGTGCACTTATCAAATTATTGAGGGATTTCCCTGGCATCCAGTGGTTACGACTTTGTGCTTCTACTGCAGCAGGCACTGATTCGATCCCTGGTCAGGGAATTAAGATCCTGCATCCTGTGTGGCATGGCCAACAAATAAATAACTGAATGAATGAACACTTCCCAGAACAGTGGTTGAGGCTCTGGGCTTTGGCAACAGGCTGACTGCGTTAAAATCACAACCATACACTTGGTAGCTATGTGACCTTGGGCAAGTCACTTGACCTCTTGGTGTTCTGCAAAATGAAAGTCACATTTTCACCCATCATTTTGGATTGTAGGAAGAATTAAATGGCATAGTGCATAGAAAGGCGCTAAATCTGTTAGCTGTTAAACTGTGGGTTGGTAGGTATGCCTCAAGCACAGTAAACACTCAACTAATGGATGGACTGTGATTTCTCTTACCCTAGCCTGAGGGCTGTGGAGAGTTTTCCAGTTCTGGGCAGGATACTGGTTAGTTGTGTGACACAGACAAGTAAGCAAACATCTTTACACCTCAACTCCTTCTCTGAAGGCTAGAACTGATTTCTCTTCCTCACAGGAACAACCAAACAAAGTTGTATGTGTTGCCACACTCTGACGGAAGCTCTTGTTCAGGGTCTGCTGAGGAAGAGAGTGTGTGTGGTTAAGGCAGCAGACCTACTGTTAGCTATGTGACCCTAGCTTGCTTCCTTGGTGCTCTGAGCCTCAGTCTTCTCATCAGTAAGATGGGGGCAATGATAGTCTCTTCAGAGTGTTACTGTGATGATTTGATGTCACAAGGGTGGTTCCTGGCGCAAAAGACACTCATCCCATGGTAGCCAGTATTTTTACCGCCTTGTAAGACCTATAAGTGAAATGTAGTGAAGTCGCTCAGTCGTGTCTGACTCTTTGCTACCCTTTGGACTGTAGCCCACCAGGCTCCTCCATCCATGGAATTTTCCAGGCAAAAATACTGGAGTAGGTTGCCATTTCCTTCTCCAGGAGATCTTCCCGACCCAGGGATTGAACTCCAGTCTCCCGCATCGTAGGCAGATGCTTTACCGTCCAAGCCACTAGGGAAGTCTCTGAAATGTACATGAATGTAACTACCATTGGATATGTCTGGTGGTGCTAGTGGTAAAGAAACCACCTGCCAGTGCAGGAGACATAAGAGACACGGGTTCCGTTTCTGGGTCAGGAAGATCCCCTGGATAAGAGCTTGGCAACCCAATCCAGTATTCTTGCCTGGAGAATCCCATGGACAGAGGAGCCTAGCAGGCTACAGTCCATGGAGTCACAAAGAGTTGGACACGACTGAAGCAACTTAGCACAGGCATTCTGATCCAATGTGTCTGTGTAGGAGTACCACAAGGTTTAAAGTTCTGGTCCAGGGTAGATGTGAGTTGAATCTAAGTTCTCCTCTTTGTCAGCCTCTTTTTCACAACTGCTCATGGCAACTAATTTGCTTTGTGACCTTGGGAAAATCATTCACCCTTTCTGAGCCATGATATTCCTCTTTCTACAATGAAGATCATAATACTTGCCCAGTGGGATGATTGACTTATGTGTCAGCTTGATTGGCCCAAAATGCCCAGTTATTTGGTCAAATATTGTTCTCGATATTTCTGTGAGGTTGTTTGGGGATGAGATTAACATTTAAATCAGTGGACTTTGAATAGAACAGACTGGCCCCTTCCGATCAGCTGATGTCCTGAGAAGAGCAAAGGACTGACTTCCCCCAAGTAAGAGGAAATCTTGCTTGCAGGTGGCCTTTGGACTGAAAATGCAACGTTGGCTCTTTCCCGGGTCTCCAATCTACTGACCCACCCTGCAGATTTTTGACTTGTCAGC
Source organism: Okapia johnstoni (assembly GCA_024291935.2). Lineage (NCBI taxonomy): Eukaryota > Metazoa > Chordata > Mammalia > Artiodactyla > Giraffidae > Okapia > Okapia johnstoni. The sequence continues at coordinate 5,347,419 of CM044325.1, read as the reverse complement.
CTTCATAATTGTGTGAGCCATTATCTTTTCATTTTTCAAACTCTCTCTCCCCTTCTCTCTATATGTATACACACACACTTTTATTTGTATTTGATATGCCTCTCTAGATGTGTGTATACTTCTGTACATTCTATAGGTCTTGTTTCTCTGGAGAACCCTAACTAACACACTCACCCCGCTCTCAGGGTCCCTGAAAACCCAGAGAAGAGCTAAACACCTCCACGCAGTCACACAGCCAGATGTCCAAGCAGAGCCATTACTGGCCCCTGGGTCTCAGGGTCTGGGGGGGCACCCAGGGCGTGTGAAATCCTCTCCAGCTTCTGACACAGGGGTACCGCGGTGGGGAGGGGGGCTCAGACTGCCCTTCCTCAGCCTCCTGGAGCCTGGAGGGGCCCATGGTGCCTCTGGGAGGAGGGGGCCTGGGTCCATCATGGGGCTGAGGGCTCACCCCCACCCTTCTGCGTTCCTCTTGCACTAGTTTCCTGGGGCTACCTTAATAAACTACACACACTAGGTCTTTAAACAGCAGAAATGCATTCTCTCCCGGTTCTGGAGGCTGGAAGTCCAAAACCCAGGGGCCGGCTGACCGGGCCAGTCTCTCCTGAAGGCTCCTTGGCTTGTAGACACACCCCTCCAGTCCCTGTCTCTGCCGTGTCGTGGGCTCTCCTGGGTGTCTCTCTTCTCCATTTCTTATAAGGACACAGGTCACATGGGTTTTAGAGCCCACCCTCAAACAGTATGACCTCATCATGACTAATTACATCTGCAAAGACCCTGCGTCCCAGACATCACGTGCTGAGGTCCTGGGTGGACATGAATCTGGGGAAGAGATGATCTGGCTCAATAAACCTGTGTTGGGCTTTTGGGGGCAATTTAACCCCAGGACAAATGGAGAGCAATCCTTTACCTTCAACAGCTCCATTTATCCTGCTCCTTTCCCGGCTGGCCTGGGAACCTGCTGGCATTTTAAAATGCAGCTCCTGAGGCAGGGGGGCCCGGGGAGATTGAAACTTGGCAATACTCCTTTTTGCTGATGTGAGGTTGTAAGTTTGTTTTTTTAATCTTGTAAGATTGCATTAGTAATCCAGTGCCAGTCAATAATATTTGCAAAAGTGGCCATTAGAATGAAAAAAAAAGAAAAGAAAAGCAATAGGGAGCTGTGGCAGCCCTAGGACCCAGATGTCAAAGGTAGGAATTGCTGGCTGGAGTGGGAACAGGCATCGGGACCCTTGTGGGCACCAGCCTATCCATCTACCCACTGACCCTTCTACAGGGAGGGAGTGGATCAAATGGGATGTTTCCAATAGCACATGGAGAGTAGAGGGCTGGATCTGGAATATTAGAAAAGTGTTTCCTCCTAGAGATAAGACCCCTCCATGGGTGAGGGAGGAGGCATTCAAGATTCCACCTCCCTTTGTCTCATCTGGCAGATATTGTAGACCCCTGGCCCAGATCTCCTGTGACCTTTCACCCTGTTTATGCTGGAAGATAGGAGCTGGGAAACAGTGTTGGGGTTTGATATGTTTACTTTCCAATAACCGGTGCCTGGGGCTTCTTGGAGGACTGCTCTGTCCTCTAGCCCCTAGAGCTGCTTTGCTGAAAGGCAGGAAAATTTACATCCCTGGAAAATGCCTGGGAATTTACATCCTCCAGCCTCTCCCACAGCTGCAGTTACCCCTCCAGTGATGCCTTCAGGGGTATGAAAGCCCCAGCATTCTTACTTCAGGGCATAACTTAACACCCCAGAGGTCCCCTGCCGCTGCCAGCTAAAGCTATCCTGCACAGGACATCGCCTGAAGTCACGTACTTTCACTTGCGTGCTTTCTTCACCTTTCCTTCCTGTTTCCTCAACTGCTGCACCTTCTTGATAAATGACTTGCACAGGAATCCTCCTGTCAGGTCTACCCTTGGGGCTCTGGCCACAAGCACCCCCCCTCTGGAATGTCATTTGCAACCCACATGCGAGGCTGACCTTTTGTATCAGTGACACCAGCAAGAGCCTCTGGAGAGTGATCTGAAGGAACAAGGGCCCCATAATCTCTTCTGGGTGCCTCTGAAATCCCCCCATTTGAGAGTCATTCCCTTGGAATGTGTCCCTCTCTCCTCTTAAAATGGAGTTGCTCCTGGGAGATCAGCTTTATCGCTGGCATTAATACTGCTTCTTGGAGTGGAGTTTCCCAGTAAATCAGAAAACTTTTGCTGTTGCAGCTGCTTTGGTGGCACCAGTCGGCTCGGTTCAACCTGCTGGGCCTGGACAAAATGACGCAGGCAGGAACTGCTGCCTTTGCCACGGCCTGCCTCACTTCGCAGAGAACTTGCCCCCTCCTGGCTCCTTCCCCCACCCCTTCCTGAGGGCTTATCTCAGCTTCACTTGGAGGCTAATCCACTCAAGATTTAAAATAATGGCATGATAATAATGCAAATGATGATAAGGTGTTATTATTTTGGGCAAGTTATTATTTCCAGGGATGTTTCCTTTTAAATGGGATTTCTGGAACATCAAAAATGACCATGAGACCCAAGGGGAAGCTTGAATGGTAGAATTCAGCCACTGTGATTCCCAGATAAGAGTAGTTTGGAATCCTGCCCTGTACCCTTCAATTACTGTCAGGGCACACAGGGCTACAATTACTGTCAGGGCACAAGGGGCTTCATGTAGAACTTCTTTGCACAAGTTAGGAAAAGATGCCCCCTCCGCGTAAGTGAATGAGAAAAGGGTGCCTCTTGGGGGCAGACACAGCTCCAAGGCTACTCAGCTTGGAGGGTGAGTACTGGATTTCAGCCCCACTTACTCCTACCAAGTGCCTTTGTGCAGTACACAAACCGCCTGGCCATACAAGGCGGCACCAAGGATCTGACTAGTAGTGAAATGGACAGACCTGGACCCTGTGGGGCTCCTGGGCATGGAAGTTTCTCCAGGCATCTTGTCTGTAGGAAGTAGTCTTCAAGCCTCCAGGACCTTCTCTGAGTTCCAAAGGGCAGGTTCACACAGTTGCTAACCAGGGAAGGGAGGGGATGCAGAGACTAGGGAGGAGTCAAGAAACAACAGAGGCCTTGGGGCAGGGTCCTGATTCTGCCTCAAGAGATACAGGTAACACTACCTTTGAGCTCTTCTGCAGAACTAAAACCCCAAACAAAAGGAAGATGTTAACAACTTGATGAAGCATTCTTCATTCCAGGGAGCAGGTCACAGTTTGATAAGCCCCAGAACCACAGAAGCTCACCAGGAGGACCGTCTGAGGCCGGATTTTAAAAGTACAGGCCCTGAATATTCATTGGCAGGACTGATGCTGAAGCTGAAACTCCAATACTTTGGCCACCTGACCAGAAGAGCCGACTCTTTGGAAAAGACTCTTGATGCTGGGAAAAATTGAGGGCAATAGGAAAAAGGGATGACAGAGGATGAGATGGTTGGATGGCATCACCGACTCAATGGACATACTGCTGCTGCTGCTGCTGCTGCTGCTGCTAAGTCGCTTCAGTCGTGTCCGACTCTGTGCGACCCCATAGACGGCAGCCCACCAGGCTCCGCCATCCCTGGGATTCTCCAGGCAAGAACACTGGAGTGGGTGGCCATTTCCTTCTCCAATGCATCAAAGTGAAAAGTGAAAATGAAGTCGCTCAGTCGTGTCCGACTCTTAGCGACCCCATGGACTGCAGCCCACCAGGCTCCTCCATCCATGGGATTTTCCAGGACAGAGTACTGGAGTGGGGTTGAGCAAACTCCTAGAGATAGTGAAGGACAGGGAAGCCTGGTGTGCTGCAGTTAATGGGGTCACAAATAGTTGGACACAACTTAGCAACTGAACAAGGCCCTGTCACACTCTGGTCTTTATCAGCAACCCTCCCCTTGACCATTACTATAAAACTCCATTCAGTTCTATTGAGATAGATGAAACTGGAGCCCATTATACAGAGTGAAGTAAGCCAGAAAGAAAAACACCAATACAGTATACTAATGCATATATATGGAATTTGAAAGATGGTAACGATAACCCTATATGCAGAATAAGACATAGACAGGATAAGAGACAAAGATGCATAGAACAGTCTTATGGACTCTGAGGCAGAAGGTGAGGGTGGGACGTTCTGAGAGAATAGCACTGAAACATGTATATTATCATATGTGAAACAACACCATTCTAGGTTCGATGCATGAGACAAATGCTCAGGGCTGGGGCAATGGGATGACCCAGAGGGATGGGATGGGGAGGGAGGTGGGAAGGGGGTTCAGGATGGGGAACACATGTAAACCCATGGCTGATTCATGTCAATGGATGGCAAAAACCACTACAATATTGTAATTAGCCCCCAACTAAAATAAATAAATTTGTTAAAAAAAAAAAAAAGCCTCCATCAAATCCCCTTCTAGGTCAGAATTTCATACAGTTTTGAGGGCATGAGCCTGCTGTGTCCCCCTTTGCCTGGCAAAGCAATAAAGCTATTCTTTTCTACTTCACCTCAAACTCTGTCTCCGAGATTCAATTCAGCTCTGATGCACAGAGGCTGAGTTTCAGCATCAGGAGAGTGAGTATGTGTGTGTGTGTGTGTGTGTGTGTGTGTGTGTTTCACTCAGTCGTTTCCGACCCTTTGTGACTCCATGGACTGTAGCCCACCAGGCTCCTCTGTCTGGGATTTCCCAGGCAAGAATACTGGAGTGGGTTTACATTTCCTCCTCCAGGGGCACGTCAGGAATAGTAACAGCCAACATTTAGTTTACTCTGAGCCATCCCTGTGCTAAATATGCTGCCTGCACTATCTTCTCCACATCAATCTGGTGAGGTAGATATAGTCTGCACCCTCCACATTTTACAGATGAGGAAGCTGAGGGCTCAGATATTGAGCAAATTGCCCAGAGCCACACAGCAAATAAATGAAAGGTCCAGGGCTTGGGCTCCCGTCACTGGTGCCACAGGAAATGTCTCCACTCAGGATATTTCTGAAGGGAGAAGAGTGGTAAAGGTGGTGAAACATCGCCAGCAAATCACATCAGCAGAGAAAAGGACGCACGTTGGCTGGGGGCTATGAAATGAGGCTGGGTGGACCAGTGGCAGGCATTGGCCTGGGTGTTCAGGCCCAAGTTAAACTTTCAAGTCTGCCTTTTAACAGCTCTGTGTCCCTGTCTGCCAGCAGCTGTGGGCCTCAACATCTGATATCTTCATTTGTGAAAATAAGGGTTAGGGAGGCAAGTCTCCACCTTTACTTGTAGGTTCTCGTATCGCCCTTCCCACCACCACCCCTAAAAGTGACTAAAGAGGGGCAGGGAGCAGACCACCTGGTCCCCAGTGTGTGGGTTATGAGGAGGGCAGGGCAGGTCCCTGCGCTCTCAGCCCCGCCTGGACTCTGAGCTCTCAACCTACCTCCTGGCTATTTCCGTCCTGACTCAGGCCTACAACTGCATCCTGAATACACCCAGCAGAGCTATTTATCAAACACACACAACTAAGGCCACAGTTGTCAAGATCTATTCCAGGAGCAGAGCCTGGAGGGTGAGGAGGGGAGGAAAAGGAGATGTGGGAAAGGAGTGAACTCCAAGCCACGCTAAGCGAGATGATGGAGGGGCTGGAGGAGAACCACGGCATGGAGTTCGTGGAACACTGACTGTTTCAGGCAGCTCTGCACAGGTGATGGTATAGACCCTGTAAGCTTGTTACCCATTTTACAGATGGGGCGAGTGATGCCCTGAGACATCACGCAACCCAACCAAGGACCTGCAAAGAGGACAGAGGAAGCGTTTGAACTGAGGTAGTCTTGATTCAGAGATGTGCTCTAAACCATACTGGGGCAACCAGATAGTAAAGTACAACTTTGCGCATTGGCCTGGGAGACACCAAGAGAGATACCAGACATCAGAGTGAGGCTGAGATTTCCCAGAGGATAATTTTGAGGACTGGTTCCGTGATTCCTGGGCTCCTTAGCCAGATCAAGGATACAAAGAAGGGTGATTCCTTAGGAGGGCCAATGGGACTGGTGAGAGTTCCCCTTTTCCTGCCCTGATCTCTCTGTGATTGCTGGCCACGGGATCTCCACGAGTGTGCACATGTATGTGTGTATTTTTTGTGTACATAGGTGAGAGTGAGTCAGTGTGTAGGCAGATGATCATTAGGTGGGCAAATGTGATTGTGCATGAACATGGGTGTGTGAACCTTTGTGTGAGGGCTGATGTTTGAACACATGTAAGTGAGATTGTGTGTGTGAGTGTGTGTGTGCATATGTTGTGTGTGTTCGCTGCAGCTCTGCAGAGCCTTGTGGGAGATGACATTTGAGACTGCAGGAGATCCAGCTGCCCCCTTCCCCAGCTTCTCCCTCCCTCTCATTAACTGGCCTGTAAGAGGTGGGAGGAAACAATGTTATCTCCTTGAGGAGTGTCCATGTAGCCCTACAGGGTGGCCCAGGGAGATTTTGCCATCACTTTCTGTCCTCTTTTTTGCTCACCTGTCCCCTTGCCGAACCGAGGACCATCCGTTACCATGGCAAAAGCCCCCATGGAAAACCCGAGGCTGCATCTGGACAGAGGAGAAGAGGGGCTCTGGGTTCCTACAGTCCAGTCTCCCACTTGGACCAGACTGAGCACCACCTGGCCTCTGCTTGCTCACCTCAGTGACGGGAGACTCATGTCATGCTATCACCCACAGACAAGCCCTCCCAGGGGAACACCCTTTCTCAGTAACCCCAAAGCTGTTGCCCTGTTTCTTCCACCCACTGGTCTCGGCTCCTCTCTCCTTCCTGGGTCTTTCCAAGGCAGCCAGATTGTCCCTGCTAAGCCTTCCCCTGAGATCCCATTCATCATTCCTCACCTGAGGACATTAGGTCCTGCTGCCCCTGTCTGGGTCCCTCTTCTGGACACTCTGTGCCTATAAAGTGTAGGGTGCAGATTTGAACCCGCAGCACCTACTGAAGCTGATCAGAGCAGAGAGCAGGGACTGGAGGACAGTCCATTCCACCACCAGAGCCCCAGTAGGTTAGGAACTCACCTCAGGGTCCATGGTTTTAGTAGCCACATCACATTGCTTAGCTTACATTGACCTTGTGGGGTCAAAGAAAAATGACTAGATCATTTCAGGTGGAATTCTGCCAAGCCGGCCCCATCTACCCACCCTCGGCTTGCTCCTTAGGTCATCGATTTTTTTTTTTTTTATCTGAAAGTGCCTGACTTTACATCGATTACTGTTAAACTTCTTCTTGTTGATTTTGGCCCAGCATTCTGTCTAGGAAGAAAGCTTTAGATCATAAATCAACTGTATCAGAATAACCTGTGCTTTCGAGGCTCAGATGAACACACCTTTTGTGTCTTCATCCAAGTCTCTGGCAAAATTTTTGAACGGGTTGGATCTTGGGCAATGTTTGCATTGTAAGCCACTCTCCCAGTTCGTTCCCCTCTACACAGACTCCTTGAGTAGGGGCTGTTCAAACAACCACCACAATCCAACTCTGTCTTCTCTGATCTGCTAATCGGGTCACCCTAGGAGAAGAGGGATCTCACTGGGGCAAAGTTGACTTGGATGAGCCCAGTCTGGCCCTCGGACCGTGTCACATTTCTTTTCTGGATGCTCTGAACTTTCTGTCTAGTCAGCCAGTCTAGGCTGATTCCGCCGTGATCAGAATTCAGTCTTCCACCTTCCCTGCTATTTGGCAAATGAAGGTTGCTTTGCACCTCTTTGGTCTCCTTGGAATTTTCTCATTCTAGCCAATTCTTGGATACCCCACAGGATCTTGGAACTCTTTCCTGCAGAGAGTAACCATGTAACTTTTCAATCAAAGAGATAAATTTCAGAGTGTATCAGTTGTCAATTGATGGGTAACAAATTACCCTAAAACTTAGCAGCTTAAAACAGCAAACATTGATTATCTCAGTCTCTGTTGGATGAGGCATTTGGGAGGCTCCTAGGTAAAAGGTTCTGGATTTGGGTCTCTCATGAAGTTACAGGCAGGATGGTGACCAGGCTGTGTTCATCCAAAGCCTTTCCAGGGCTGAAAGATCCAGCAGGCTGTTGGCAGGAGGCCTCAGTTTCTCACTTCCTTGGCCTCTCTGCAGCACAGCTTGACTTACATTTTGATGCAGCTCTGGGCTTTCACCGGGGTGAGTGATCCAAGAGAGAGCAGGGAGGAGGCCACATAGGAGACTATGCCTTTTGTGACACAGTCCTAAAAGTGAGACCCTCCCGCTTCCACCATATACTATTCATGAGGCAAGTCACTAAGTCCAGCCCATACTCAAAGGGAGAAGAATCAGACCCCACCTTCTGAAGGAAAGAGGGCCCAAAACTGTGTTAACAGATAAAATCACCACAGAGAGTGAAAGGAGATACTATCTAATCACACCAGTTGGATGGACTTGAACTAAGACTGTCCTGTACAAAGCACATTTGCTTACCCAACTCCTTCACGGCCTCTCAAATATTCAGATGGTGAACCAAGTTAAAAATCCACCATGATGGGCTTCCTGGTGGTCCAGTGGCAAAAGAATCCACCTGCCAATGCAGGGGACACAGGTGGCATACCTGGTGCAAGAAGATCCCACATGCTGCAGAGCAGCTAACCCGTGTGCCACAACGATTACCCCGCATGCCCTAGAGCCCATGCTCTGCAACATGAGAAGCCACTGCAGTACTCAGCCTGCGCACTGCAACCAAGAGTAGCCCCTGCTCATCACAACTAGAGAAAAACCTGGATGCAGTAATGAAGACCCAGAGCAGCCAAAAATAAATAAAAAAAATTAATGAAAAAAAAACCATCGCGACCTTCTTTAAATAAACATGTACAACTGAAACAAAAGGTCACGAAATAGCATTTACACTTCCTATATGCATTTTTAGGAGAGCAGAAAGTATTCCTAACCCCTCTGAGGATCCCTGGCTGGATCTGAAAGCTAAACTGCTGAAGACAGAATAATGGGAGGAAAGGATATATATTTAAGTCACATACGTTTTACAGGACACAAGAGACTTCACAAGGGAAGGAAGACCCAAAGAAATAGTCAGACCTGTGCATTTTTATGCCAAGCGGCAGAGAGTTGACAGCTGTGGGAGAACTGTGATATGTTAAGGAGTAGGAGGTGATGTAGGAAACAGGGAAACCTAAGGATTCCTCCTGGTGATCCCCTTCCTTCAAAGATAAGGATATTTCTTTCCTCCGAGTATAAGATGGACACCTCTCACATGAGGGTTTCATAACCTGTTTCAGGGGAGAAGGTGGAGGAGGGATTTCAGAGTGAGCTTCCTACTTCTCCCATTTCCTCAAACTCCTTCAGCCTACAGTTTGCAATATGCCAAGATGCCTATAGTCTTGAATCACGCCACACTGAAATCTAACGTATGCCATTCAGCTTCATTTTACTCATTCTATTCTCCTCTGTACACTTTTTTTTTTTTTTTGCCAAGTCCCATGGCTTGCAAGATCTTAGTTCACTGACCAGGGATTGAACCCAGGCCCTCGGTGGTAAAAACGCAGAGTTCTAATCACTGGACTTCCAGGGAGTTCCCTGTACATTCTTAAAATACTGTTTGTGGCTGACTAAATTGATTTCATCATTCACTAACAGTGTCGGGTTCACTTTGAACAAAAAACCCACCATGTTAGAGTGTGCTGTGTATGTATGGGCGTGAGAGTGCTGTGCGTGTATGGGCGTGAGTGTGCTGTGTGTGTATGGGTGTGAGTGTGCTGTGTGTATGGGCGTGAGTGTGCTGTGCGTGTATGAGCGTGAGTGTGCTGTGTGTATGGGCGTGAGTGTGCTGTGCATGTATGGGCGTGAGTGTGCTGTGTGTGTATGGGTGTGAGTGTGCTGTGTGTGTATGGGCGTGAGAGTGCTGTGCGTGTATGGGCGTGAGTGTGCTGTGCGTGTATGGGCGTGAGTGTGCTGTGCGTGTATGGGTGTGAAACTGCTTCCATTCGCCATCTTTTCTGGAGCTCTCCATGGGTCTGACCCAAGTTTCTTAACCTCCTTTTTTTTTTTTTTAACCTTTTAGACCCCTCTTTCCTTAATGCATACACATGTATTCTTCATCGCTAGTGCTGTGGAGTCACTGAAGCATGAAATGTCAGCATAGGGTAGATACTCTGGACCAGGAATGGTACGTATCATCTCCTTGCCGAGGCCCTGATAGGCATTACTAATCAATCATAGCACTGTCATCAAGCTCAGTGTCCACCTCAGAATCCTCCCCAACTCCAGATATCATTCTTTTGTCAGACAAAAATCTATCGTACAAAGACTTCATTTGAAGCCCCAAAGCAAACTCTGAATCCCAGAGAGACGTAGTGGCCTTACCAAGGTCACCCAGCTGGTCTGTGGCTGGGCAGAAACTGGCATCACTGCTCTCTTGGCTGAGCCCAAGGCTTCCCTAGACTTTGCCCAGTTATTGTCTGTCATCTTAGACCTTGTTCTTCTGATCAGCATCCAGCAATCGCTCACCAGCTCACTCCTCACCAACCACCTATGGACCGTGAGATGGATAATGAGACCCCAGATCTGTTCTAGAGAGAACATCACATGGGGCTTCCCTGCATGGGACGACAGCCAGGAGAAGCAGCTTTGTTTGGGATGCAAACCACAGCTTAACCTCCAGTCCCGCTCAGCCACCGTTGGCCGGAATCAAGGGCCAGTAGTCCCCTCCGCCACCATGACCACCAAGAGGGCCCAGCTGGGGCTGCCTGTTGTCTTCTGTGATTGCTCATTCTCTGGGGCCAGCCCAGGCATGACAAGACTCTGGAGGATCACAGGCAAGCTTCTGGTTATCCCTCCATGGAGGGTGCTGTTATCAGGGTTCCCGGGGTGCTGCAGGAGCAGAGAGGCAACACTTCATCCAAAGGAAGAGAAAACACTTATTCCAAGAGAAGAGACACCTGAGAAGCCAGGTGAAGGTTTAGAAGGATTAAAAGGTTACTCCGTAGAAAGGGAACAGCAGCAACAAAGGCGCAGAGGCCCAAGGAAACAGTGAGTTCAGGGGGAATACAGGCATGTAGTAGTGGAGGAGAGGGTGCTGAAAGGTTGTGGGACGTGGTGAGAGATGAACCTATTACCCACAAGGAGATCTAGTCTGTGAAGGGAGAGAGAGAAAAAGAAAAAAAAAAAATACACGTATATTACTCCAGTTGGTAATAGAAGCAAAAAACAGGAGGGGCCCACAGCTGGGGATGCTGTTTTTCAGATGGGTGATCAGGGAAGGGCTTTCTGAGGAAGGGACATTGGAGCAGGGACCTGAGGTATGCAGGGATGAAAGTGCAGATCACTGGAAGAGCATCCTAGGCAGAGGAAACCAACAGCAGAGATGCCCAGAGGCCTGCGTGACCAGGGCTTAGGGAACACTGGTCCTAGTCAAACTTGGCATGCAGAGAGCTCCCCTGCCTTGGTCAAACTATCTGAGTGAAGATCAAACATCAGCTACCCTCAGTGAGGCCAGGGTAGACCTGGTTGAGTGAGACTTGGGCCAGATTTCTGCAGATGTTGGTGGGGCCCATGTCCCATTCCTCATTTACTTACTAATGGTTCCCAGATGTCCTCTAATCTGGGACTCACCCTTGGCCCAAAGAGTAACCAATGGCTGACGGCCTTGTGAATCCAAGAGGCTGGTCCCCTTGCCTCATGTTGGGACCAACCAAGGGGTTTAGTCGGTCCTTCAGGATTCCCCACGGGATGAGGCCTACGTGAGCCTTCTCCAGCTGAGATCTCCCCTGCCCTGGCCCTCTTCCCTCACTTCCCTTCTCTTTTTTCCAGCTAGTTATATGACTGATCCCTGCCTCAGGCTCTGCTTCCCAGGAACCTGACCCAACATACAGGTTCTCCACGATTCGTCTCAGAAATGCCCACTGCCTTAGAATCTCAGAAAGAAGAACTCCCCTCCCCTATGCTTTACCTGTAAACTGGTTTCCATCTCCACCCACCTCCCCACTCCCCCAGAGGACCTTGCCTCACCAACCTTCCCCTCCCTGCCGCCTTCACCTCTGCTTGATGTATCCTACCTGTTCCCTACCCAACTGCCATAGCAACAGCACTCATTTCCCTCCAAGTAACTCGCAAACCCACATGGCTGTCAAGTGTGCCCTCTCTCCCACCCAGCCCCTCTGTCCCAGCTGCCTGCTAGGTGTCTGCACATGACTGTCTGGCTCCCAACAGCACTTACTCTAAAATTGCACTCATGGTCTTTCTCCAAACCCAGCTCCTCTTCCTGGCTGCCAGATACTGTAAATGCCACACCTCTCCCAGCTCTCCAGGCTCCAAACTTGGCCGTGTCCTGATTCCGTCTCTTCCCTACTCAACTGCCAGCTCTCTTACACCTGCCCTCTTCTCTCTTGTCTAAGCCAACCAGTCTCTTTCCCTCATCCACCTCATTGATTTTAAAATAATCTTGGAAGGCACTTGCTAAAGACTTACTACATGCAAGACTCTGAGTTCTCTGTGTTTATGAACTCAATTACTCATCATAATGACCCTTTGATGAATTATTATCATTATCCCCATTTGATTGATGAGGAAACTGCAGCATATAAAGGTGAAATAATTTACCCAAGACCCTATAGTTAAAAACTGATGGTCGTATTCAGATTTCCCCAGAAACCAACTCCAAGTAAAGGCTTCATTGTGAGAAGTATACTTGGGCAGTGAGTCTAAGAAACATTGGTAGGGGAGTGAGATAGTGAGACAGGGAAGGTGAGGCAGGCAGTAAAACTGTCTTAGCAAGCAAGTTGCCACTGCAGGAACTGGAGCTTAATCTCTCTGGGAAACCCTGGGAAACATGCGCTAGGGAGCTGGGACATTGATACCCCAACTTCTGTTAGTCCAGAGTTGAGGGTTGTTTCTGGGGGCATTAAGTTCCTGGCATTCCTGGTGTAGGTGGTTAAGGTGAATTAGGGCTCTGAGACAGCTCTAATTTGAAGCAATGCTGGGGCTAGGAGTTGGGAGTCAGACCTACCCAATCAAAAGTCAGGGTCAAGGGTGCAGAGCAGGGAATCCACAGTGCCCACTACAGGGGTAGAGCTGGAATGGAATCCAGGCAGCGTAGGTCCACGGCCCACACCTTTAACCACAGGCTCTGCTCTGATGTGGTGGCCTGCTGCTCTTAAGCCTATCACATGCCTTTCTTCCACCATTTTCATGCACCAGGTTATGGTCCTGACCTCATTTGGAGTCAGTCCTCTGTTCAAACCCCTTTGGCGGCTCCCATTGCTAAATGTCTGAAGAGGCATGGTTTATCTCACAGTCCACGTCACCGCAGAATGACCCTCACCTCCAACAGGAGCCTATCTCTCACTCCTCCCTGCAGCCCACCACATCTTGCTCTACCAGCCTCTGCACCTTCGCTTATGCTGTGCCTCTTCTTGGGATGCACTGGCTCCATCACAGCCTGGCTGAGTCCAACCCCACTATCCGTCCTCTCGGTCACACAGCCCTTCTGGAGTGCCCTGTCTTCTGAATGAAGTGGCTCCTGTTGGTCTTTATCTAAGAGCACTTCTGTACTCCGTGCCCCAGCTGTAGCACCGTGGTCAAGCCACTTGCCCCAACTGTTAAATTGCTAGAGACACTGAATTGCTGAATCCTCACTTTGCAGCTGCTGGGGCCCTGAGCAAGTGAGCTGATGGCACCAAGCCTCAGTTTACTCATCCAGAAAATGGGGGAATGAGTATATTTACATCAAGAGGTGACCATGGGGATTGAGTGAGACAATACATGCAAAGAGAGCTGGGACATAACATGTTCCCATTAAATGGGGACCATTTTATTTGGTAAGAACCTCGCCCTGGGCCAGGCCATTCGCTCCCTCAGGAGGGGACATCGCCTCTCAGTTCATCCTCTCCTTATCTGCCATGGCACCTGGTTTTTCCTCCAGCCACTGATGGATCTCAGAAAGATGTGTACTTTACGCCCTGCTGGATCTAACACACCCCCTCTAAGCCCTTCTTTTTGTTTCCCCAGCCCTCCCTTCACTTTCTTTTTTTTTTTTACTTTCCTCATTTTGCTCCCTAATATTTAGCACTTATAAACACTATATTTCCTTGTTCACTTATTGGCTGTCTCCCAGACAGAATTTAGACTCCCAGATGACAGAGGCTGAGGATGTTTTGTGCCCTGCTGTTTGTCTGGTCCCTAGAACATGACTAACTTCTAGCAGTAGAAAAATACTGGTTGAACGTGTGAATGAACGAAGGAAGGAAGAAACTGGGCTAATGCCCAATAAACGTTCGCAGCTATAAGCACTCTCTCCGGAGATCCTGTGTTATTTTCTTCCAAGCCAAAGCTCAGACATTCAAACAGGAGGTCTGATTCCTCTCCCATCCTGATCTTGGCTTGAAGGCACTCCACCGTGGGAGTTTCTCCTTTGGGCTGGGCCTCCTTCCATGCGTTCTGTGCTCCCTCCAAGCCCATTCAAAGGGGGCCTCTATCTTTGTTCTTAGATCCCAGGCCAGGACCCTAAGGAGATTGTAGGGGAGGAGGATGGATGGTAAGAAAGATGGGCGTCCACAGCCATCCACCCCTGCTGCATGGTCCTGCTCCTCACAGCAGCCCCACCTTAGTTTCTCTCAGGAAATGAGTATTTGAATCAGAATCCTAAGGAATCTGAGCTTCTGGGTGCCACACGCAGGGAGGAGTCTACTAGCTGCCAGATCAGGCCCACCGGCCCCCACCTTGGGAGCTGGAGGTGGGGAGAGTGGGAGATGGGAGCATATGGGCAGGTGTGACTCAGCAGGAAGAGCAACTGTTTCTGTGACTCAGCGAAGAGCTGGGGCAGGGTGGGGGTGCTGGGGGGGTGTGGGGGCCAGGACTGGAGCTGAACAAGCAGGAGTCAGCAGGAATGCCCACCTCATCCTGCATAGAGGGTAGCAGCCAAGTGGACTCCAGCGGGGAGGAGAAGCCCCACGGGACCCCCGCATCCAATGGGCTCCATCCACAGCTCCTCATGGGCTTGTTGCCTGCCCCCAGCAAAACCCGGCTTCATTCCAAGTCTTCCAAGACTCTCATCCTGCAACTCTTTTCAACTCTGCTCCAGCCACGTGGGACCACCTGAGCTACACGTGCATTCAACCCCCTCGTTAGTGGCCAAGCCTTTGCCAGGGCTGTGCCCTATGCTTAGAAGACCCACCAACACCCCCCACTGCCATCCAGCTGATGTAATTCCACTACCAGCCTCCGCAGACGCTGTGTGTCAGGAGTGGGTTATGTGCCCCTCCTCCACTCCCCTTGGGCCTGCCTTCACCCTCCTGGCCTGTCTTAAAATGTAGGTTTTATTGTCATTCAGGTATGTGGCGGCTGACAGATCAGAAGATGATCACCACTGAAAAGATAGTTTGTTACTCATGGATCCCAAGAGGAAGGGGCCCACGAGGCCACGGGGGACCACATGAGGAAGCACCAGGGTCGGTCAAGAGGCAGATGGATGGAGAGGAAAACATGGACAAGAGCCCGTATTGTGATTTCTGGGACAGAAAGGGCAAAGCAGGCCCAATCACTGGATGATTCCATCGGGCTCTGGAGCCTGGGGGCTGTCCCTGGTTATCTGGGACTTGGCTCTGGGCTGATTAGGACAGGTGGATAGTGACCAGAGAGTGAGAGGCGGGATAAAGGGATAAAGACAGCGGATGAGGTTTGTCTCTGGCTGGTTTGCTTATGAAAAGTGCGTTCATAGGTAAGTTGTTCCCTCTTGCAAGTAATTGGCTAGCCCTGGGGTGGGGTGGGGGGAGTCTCTCCAGGGTCAGCAAGGCCCCAGATTTCTAAGCATCAGAAACATGTGGTTAATTCAGGGCTCTTACCCCAATGCCTGACTCCCCTGAGGACAGCAACCAGGCCATGGTGGAGCCCCAGCACTGGCCTGGCAACTGGGGGATTCTTGGCAAATGTTGGATGGACAAGGAGCTGCTGTGGACCAGGCATAGTGCCAGCCACTTGGGGACATGGCAGTGGATAGGAAAGCAAGATCCCTCCTCACAAGGATTTCACTTCCAATGGGCATGGCTGACAACAAACCAGCAAAAACAAATTAACAAGAGATCTTCGGCTACTGGAAAGCACCGTGATAAAAACAAAGCACAAAGTTGTAACAGCACCCAGGTGGCCTGGAGAGAGAGGGATTCCATTAGACAGGGTGGTCAGGGCAGCCTCTCTGAGGAGGTGACCTTTGGGCTGAGACCTGAATGTTGAGAAGGAGTGAGACGTGCAAAGGTGTCAGGACAGAGTATTTCAGCAGATGAATCACTGAATGAATGAATGGAAGAACAGATCCATCTTTCAATCTGGGTTTCCCATCTCTTTACAGCTGCCTATGGTGTCTTTTGAGGCTTGAACAACGGCAGTGCTAAAGTCTCACATATTAAATAACTTCCATCAGGATCTTCCATCAGTAACAGGAACATTCCACGGGGTGACCGAGGACCTGTGAATAGGCACTTCTGGGCCTCAGAGCAGGACACCATTTAAACCAGCTTTGCTCTTTGACCACTCATCCCGTTTACACCAGAGCCAGCAAACTTCTTGCCAAACTCGTCCCTGATGAGAATTAGAGCCCAGGTGATGGTACCTCTCACAGGGGAGGCCAATCGACAGTCTGTTCAATTACTGAGGCACTGCCCGGCCATCAGACACTCAGACCAAGCCCAGGCCACAGATGCTGCAAGCACAGACCCAGTGGTAGACCCCTACCCCCCCACTACCCTACACCTCAGCTGCCCAGAACCTTCCAGCAAGGTTTCTTTGGCAACTAGGGCTGGAGGCTCATGGGCAGGGGAGCAGCCATGGTGGGCTCCTTGGAGCTTCTTGCAAATCTCCAGTCTACACTGGGAGGGCCGGGCTGTCCAGACGAGCCACCAGGAGTCACTCTTCCTGCCACTTGAGAGGGGGTGCAAATGTGTTTGACAAATAAAAGTCATAGGGAGGAGGCATTGCGATTAAGCTGTCAGTTGGCAGGCGAGTGGGATATAAATAGTTTTAACAGGCCCCTCTCCCTGCTCTGGGTGCTGGAAAAGCCGTCCTGAGATGTTCATCACGCGGGCTGAAGGGCTGTTTGAGCAGCTGTCTGGGCTCCCCATGGGCCACGGACCTCCCCACAGCAGTCTCAGCCACAGGGTTCTCTGCTCCCCACTGGGAAGGCCACGGGGAGGAACCCAGAGCTGCCCAGAATTGGATCGTGAGGAAAGACAGGGTTTTAGGGGAGGCTGGGAAAGGCAGGAAAGAAATATCCCCCAGCACCTACTCTCTGCTCCAGAGAAGATGAGCAATTGCCCCATGGTCGAAGTGTTGGACTTGAACCCAAGTCTTTCCTGCTTTTAGCTCTCACTCATGTTGCTGTTGCCATCTTCTTTTCATTCATTTATTCATGCATGCATTCATTCGTTGCTCCATTTTTCAAATACTTCTTGAACTCCATAGGGAGTGGAAAAAAGCAGGGATCTCAAAACCCAGATACCCCGGTTCTCCCCTTCCTGGCCAAGAACTCCAGGGCAAGTTTGCTTTGCCTCGATTCCCTTATCACTTTAAGAAAAACATGACACCCGCCGCTCATTGTGAGGCTCGGCTAAGGATCAGTGTGGCTGTGTTAGGATCAGTGTGCGTGCGCTAAGGTCTCCGTAGCCCACAGCCCGCCTCCACGCAAGCTCACCCGTGGCATAGCGATCACAGAAAGCCCGATGAGGTGCCTCAATACTTGCGTTCAAAGTGCTCTGGCTGCACGGGGTCAGACATACCACAGCTGCTTCTACTGGGGGGCAGAGGAGAAAAGATCTGTGTGAGAATATAAGAATGCGCGGCGAGCGGTTCCGTTTGGGTGGGTGAGGGAGTTTTCCACCAAGAAGGGGCATGTGAGTCCCACCAGTGGGGTAGAAGGAGAAGACATCCAGGGGGTGGGGGTGGGGGGAAGAGAACAGCATCCGAAACAGCCTGGAGACCTAAAGGTTCTCTGGGAACAGTGTGGACAGTGTAGATCCATGTTTCGCGGGCAAGGAGACCGAGAGAGGGCTTGGCCTCTCTTGGTGTGGTTGGAGAATCAGGACAGGCCCCTGATTGACTCTGGCTGTTGCACTAGAGGACTTGAACTTTATCCTCTGGGCATGGGGAAGCCCTGACCATTTTTTGAGGACAGTTGTGAATTGCTCTGGCAAGGGTCCTGGGGACAGCTTCCTGGGGACATCATGGAGGATGAATTAAAGGGGCTATGATAGGGAACAGAGACCAGCTCAGAAGTCGTGCAAGTCCAGCCAAGAGATAAAGAGCAGACAGAGCTAGATAAAAGGAAATCAAGTCACTGAATTCTTCGCACGTTTCCAGCACCTTCTGGACATCTTCTCCGTCGCCTTCAGCGGCGCTTTGAGTTATGTGTTCTTGTTCTCATCTTACAGGTGAGGAAACTGGGGTGTAAAGAGGTTAAGTAACGGTGTCATGGAGGTGAAGAGTTAGAATTCAGATCCTGGGCTCTCTGAATCCAGAATGCTGATACTTCCCAGATCCTTTCGCCCAAAGTCGAGAAGACTCAAAGGTGGAGAGGGGGGCATGCAGCAGGCATAGATGACCTTCTCCATCCTCAGCAGCCCTGAGCTGGGCATCTCCCGTTGGCCTCTCCAGACCCACACTTTGCCCTCTGCCTCTACCTGCTCTGTGTCCTGGGAAGATGCTGTGTGGGCAACACCCACGGTCTCCCTGGTCTGGCTGGGTCCGTCAGTGGGGCTGGAGAGCAGAGGGAGGAGGAGAGTGAATGGGGGACATTATTTCCCTGCTCCCTCTCTGCTTCAGGCGGGCTGTGTCCCTCTACTGACAACCTGGCTCCTAAAGCTGCCCTCTCTAGTCAGCTCTCTGCGGGTTCTGGCAGCTGCTCCCTCTCTTGTCCGTTCAAGCCTGGGGGTGGTGACAGCACCCTGTTTTACTTTTTTATTTGACTGCATCGGGTCTCAGTTATGGCACCCAGGATCTTCGCTGCATCATGCAGGATCTTTCGATGTCACGTTCGGACTCCCTACTTGTGGCGTGGGCTTTGGTATTTGCAGCTCACGGGTGCAGTAGTTGTGGCTTGCAGGCTTACTCCTCGGCATGTGGGATCTTAAGTACCCCGTCCAGGAATTGAACCCGAGTCTCCTGCCTTGCAGGGCGGATTCTTCACCACTGGACCATAGGAAATTTCCGGCACTCTGGTTTTTTACAAATGAAACTATCTATAGAGTCTGGACCTCAGGAGAGAGGGCAGCAGGCAGCAGCTTATAACGAGCATTGGTAAGGTCATCACGGGGGTGGATGAGCTTCCTGGAAGGGAGCAGAGGATGACGCCCAGGGACCAAGCTCCAGGGGATGCTGACATTTACGAGTCCTCAGAGGATGGGCAGCCAACAGGGTGGCTGAGACTTGATGGCACTGGAGCCTCCCTTTCATGTTGTTACTCATTCTGTCTGCTTTGTCAAAAGGGCACTGGAGGGCTGTGAAATGAGGTCGGCTAGTCTCTGGAGGCAGCTCTAGCCCTCCCTAGAGGTGAAGTCCACCAGCTGGTCGGTCTCATAGCCTTGCCTCCTGGGGTTTCTCCCAGCTGTGGGTTCAGCAGCCCTGGCTTTGGGCTCTCAGAGGGCCTACGTGGCGCTCCCTCGGGATTATCAGGGGACACTCGGTCTGGGAATGGAGTGACCTTCTCTTTGAAAAGTCTGTTCCACCCCCAGGGCCCTGGCTGGCTGAGCCCTCTGGAGCCAGCCCCCATGAAGGGTGCCTTTTGGGGAATAAGGGCCCCATCTGCCCCATCTGTCACCTGTGTCAGACTCCGTTAGCCCCGGCAGCCAGGTGGCTGCAGAGAGGACCCGCCTGGGAGCAGAGGGGAGATGAACAACGGCTCCAGTCCTGTTATGTCTAGGGTCAGAGAAAGGGAGGGAAAGATACGGCTTGGAAATTTTATTTGTACGTTGATGTTACAAAAATCCATCTTTGAACAAAGGTAGAGCCACTGAAAGCTGTAGGACTTAAGAGCTAGAAAGGGCCTTCCAGAACCCACAGATGAGGAAACTGAGGTCCAGAGAAAGGATGTTACTCCTGGCCTTAAAGGCCAGCCTGGCCCTGCCTGTGCAGTCTCTGCCTTTCCACCTGCCTGCCCACAGCTCTCACCCACCAGACTCCTCCCACAGCAAGAAGAGGGATTATTCCACCCCAGTCAGCATCTGTGTGCCTGCCGCTGGTCCTGATCTGAATTTCTACCCACCTTTACCCCACCATGGAAGCAGCTGTTTGTCCCATGGTGCAAGGCTGCCTGGGTGCGAGACAACTGTTTTTTTTCACAGGGTGGAAATTAGATCGGCTTCTCAGAATGAAGTGTCTGTGAGCTGAAATGCCAGCCAATCGGGTGTGGTGTGAGGCCTTGTTTTTGTTCTGTGCTCCAAGGATGCCAGCCACAAGGAGGAGGCAGGGGGTGGGGACAAGACAGTGAGGAAGGGCCCAGTCCTGCCAGAGCCACTAAAAGGGGCCTGGGAGAGTGTGCAGGTGGAGAGCAGAGGCACCAAGAGGACAGTGGCTAGCCCAGCACTGCGCTGTGAAAACAGCACCATGTGTTCACATCTCCTCTGCAGCCCCCTCTCCCAGACCTTGCTGCCTCTGCCCTTGAACCCTGAGCCAAAGGGACCTGGAGCCAGCAGTGGCCAAAATGAGCCTCTCTCTACTTGTGAACTTAACTTGGGGGTCTTCCAGCCATAATAGACTGGCTTATTATCCAGCAAATATTTATCACCTTCCCCTCCTACTGGGCTTCCCCGGTGGTTCAGCTGGTAAAGAACCCACCTGCCAAGGCAGGAGACATGAGTTCTATCCTTGGATTGGGAAGATCCCCTGGAGAAGAAAATGGCAACCCACTCCAGTATTCTTGCCTGGGAAATTGCATGAACAGATGAGCCTGGCAGGCTACAGTCCATGGGGTTGCAAAGAGTTGGACATGACTGAATGTGTGCGCGCACGCACACACACAAACACACACACACTCTCCCACTGTGCAGCAGGGGCACTCCCTACACTGAAGTTGGTCTTGGCCATGTGACTCACTTTTAAGCAAGAAAAATCAGCAGACATGGCAGAACAGAAGCTGGAGATGTGCTTCTGTGGATTGACCTGCTCCCGTGCACTCTGGTGGTGTCTGTAAGAAGAGGTTCCCTTTGGAGGCTGCTGCTCTTCAGTGGCAGTCATAAAATGACTCTATGTGGAGTGACCTGGGTCCAACCTGCAGTCTGAAACAGCACACAGCTGAGCCTCTCCTAAGTTCGGAGAACCACAGCTGACCTACAGGTCCATGAATGTGAGACTAAATGCCTGCTGCTGTAAGGCACTGACGTTGGGAGTGTTTGTTTTGTAGCATTATCGTGACAATAGCTGACTGATACACAGACCCAGAGCTGGAGCCAGAGAAGGGGCTGAGAGCTGGACTTGGAAGATCCAAGTCATCCATGCCCCTCCCCTCCCGCAGTTCTAGATAATCTCAGCTAACTCCAAGGTTACACAAAGGCAGGGAGGCCCTAGGCCTCTGTTGGTACTTTCTCAGTGAGAAAGCCAAAGCTCCTCGAAGAGACCAAGGTTTCACAACTTAAAAAATGGCCACGCTGAGACTAGAACCAGGTCTCCTGGCTCCCGTTTTCAATCTCCCAGGCAGCCCAATCCTGGGCCAGTTGAGCAGTGAGACCCATGAGGACTGAACCAGTAGTCTGGCTTGGATGTGGTACTCTGGAGGCTCTAGTGTCTCTTCTCCCAAGACGCTTCCCCTGCTGAGATGGTGAGGCTCACAGGGGGCCCAGGCAGCTCCTGTGCCAGTTCCTGTGCCTCCTCAGGACAGAGGGTCTGCCCGGGCCTGGCTGGGTCATCCTGGGTCCTAGGCTGGGTCTTGGGTCCCTGCTCCCAGTGCCATGTCCAAGGTTGAGAGGTACAGAGTTGGGAATCTGGGGTCTGACAGAACTGCATTCAGCCCTTTCTCCGTCCTCTGGCTGTGTGACCTTGGACAGGGTGCTTGCAATGTCTCTGGGCCTCAACTCCATCATTTGTGTAATGGTGCTTTCAGGTCAGTTCAGTTCAGTCACTCAGTCATGTCCAACTCTTTGGAATCCCATGGACTACAGTATGCCAGTCTTCCCTGTCCATCTCCAACTCCCGGAGCTTACTCAAACTCATGTCCATTGAGTCGGTGATGCCTTGCAACCATCTCATCCTCTGTCATCCCCTTCTCCTCCTACCTTCAATTTTTCCCAGCATCAGGGTCTTTTCAAATGAGTCAGTTCTTCCTATCAGGTGGCCAAAGTAATGGAGTTTCAGCTTCAGCATCAGTCCTTCCACTGAATATTCAGGACTGATTTCCCACCCCTGTAAATGGTGAGAGGTTACACGAGATCATATACATAGAACAGAGAGCAAAGACCCGATACAAAAGCAGCTCCGATAAAAAGTGACAGCTGCCATCACTACTGTGATGTACTCAGTGAGCTGGGAGCGCTAGGGGTGCAGAGTGCTGGCAGCTCTGTCTGCAGTCACCAGGGCCTGGCTTTCCTGGGGGCCTGCTGGCTCATCCTGAATCCACCCTGGAAACAGGTAGGTCAGAAGCGGTTTCCTATCAGAAGAGAAAGCTGGCGCTAGCCCTCACTTTGTGCCCCCAATAAGAGCTCTGAGGGTCCCAGCAGCAGGGGCCCAGCCGGCTCCAGCGAAGAAACCACAGTGTGCAGTGTGAAGCCTTCCAAACCATCAGTACCCACTCTGGTCAAGGATGCCCACCGTCCTCCTAGGGTACATGAGCAGGCCCTCTGTCATCCACTTTAACTGCATGTTGGGTCATTCAGTCAATTCTGAAGATGTTCAGTGAACAACTAGTACAAGCCCAGCTCTGTGCAGGGCTTTAGGGATCCAGCAGAGAATCAGACACAGGGGGTCCCATCATTAAGGAGTTCACAGTCTTGGGAGCTTGAAGTGTTCCCTTGATCCATCCCCACACCCTCTCCTTGTTGCTCTGGGGTCCAAACCAGGCTTAAGGGAAGCATCCTGTCAAGGTCACAAAGAGTGACCAGGGAGCCTCAAGTTCTAATCTCCATCAATCTGTTCTGTGACCTTGCCTAAGTCACTTCCCCTCTCTAGTCCTGGATTCCTGTTTCTTTAAAGAGAGGAACACTGGACCAGATGACCCCTGATCCCCTGCTCTCTGGGTGAGTCCAGTATTTGGGCTTTCCCTCTTGGGGTTTGCTTGGTAGGTCTCCGCTAAGGTTGCTCTGGCCATGGATCTTGCTGGGGACCCACGATGACCAGGCTTGGTCCTCTTTCTCCAGGCAGACCCTGGTTTAAATGTTTTAAAAATAAACAATGTGGAAAATAGCTTGGGACATCAACACACTTGGGCCAGCAGTTTTCTACTGCTCCCGAATCCTCCTTCCTGTACAAAATTTAGAGATCACCACCTTGGTTGCAGCCTATTCAGCCTTTATTTTCAGGAGAATAGCATGCAGATCTAGAATAACTGGCTTCACAGTCATGGTGTGCCTCTTTCACACCCAAGAGATAAGAGAATCATCATTAATTATATGGTGAATAGTTGGGGGTGATTGCAAGGGACCCTCTCTTCCCCAGGTTCTTGGGTTCTGCGGGAAGAAGGGCTGTGAGAGGCAGCGGCGGAGCACAGTGTTGAAGACCACAGACTTAGAAGCCAAGCGCCTGGGTTCTAATCCTGCTTGACCTCAGGCAAGTTTCTTAACCTCTCTGTGCTCTGGCTTGCTCATCTGTAAATGGGGGATGATTAGAACAATCCCTACTGATCTCAGAAGGGGGTCAGGAGGATGGATGAGCATTTTTGTAAAGTGCCTTCATCCAATAAATGTCTCCTGGATGTTGGTTGACTAAATGTTGGGTAGGTCCACCCACCTGAGCCCTCCCACGCATGGCTGAGGAATCCTAAGAGTTTTGGAGTGCCCAGTGTCATTGACCCTGTGCCATCATGGCTTGTGCTAGGCAAGAGAGCTGACCGCAGTTCATTTTTGCTTATGGAGAACTCACAAGAGTCAGATACTCCCAGTGTTTTTGATGTACACTAGTTAATCCTCATGATATTCCTAGAAGACACGTGGCTTCTATCTATATCACTCCCACTTTACAGATGCAGAAACTGAGGCATGGAGCAGGTGCAGAACTGGCTGTGGGCAGCACACTCCAGTGAAACAGCTGGGCAGAACGCAGAGGTGCAGGCGTCTCTGGTCCCAGCCCTGCTAGCTCTAACCTGCTCTGTGGTTTGGGCATGGGAATCCCCTCCCTGTTTCCTCCACTGTAAAATGGGGCAAATTACACCTTCCCCATGGGGATACTGTGAAGAGTAAATGAGATAACATGAGTGGCATGCCTAGCTTGCTTTCTATGTACGATGGGGTTCAAGAAATTGGAAAAGTTATATTTTTTAAATGTTGGGGCAGGGGGATGGGGAAAGGAGATTGGGTGGATGTCCTATCACCAGGGCAGCCCCAGGGCAGCCAGGAATCTGAAAACCTCTTTAAGATACACTGAAAGTGTTTAGGGGGAACCCTCCCTTTCCTACCTGTATTCAGAGCCCCAGGAACCTGTCATAAGAGTAAAGATGGAGGGGGCATGGGTCTCGGACCTGGGATTCAGCCAGCCCTGGGTCCCACTCCTGCTCCACCACTCAGAAGCTCCATGTCCTTGGGCAATCACGCTCATCTTCTAGCCTTGGTTTTGTATCTGTTCAAGGGGACAGCAACCAGCATGCACAGATGTGGAGGAAGGAATGAGACCACAGCTCATGTTTATTAAGCGCTTGCCATGGATCATGCAGGGGACTCCCTTCTGTGAAGTAGCTTCTACTATTATCCCCATTTCACAGACTCAGAAACTGAGGCTCAGATAGGTCAAGTAAACTGTGTAAGGTCACACAGCACCTGATGGTAGTTGAACGATGTTGGCCCCAGCAAGGCTACAGAGCTCATGCTTATACCTTTGGTAAATTGTTCTTAGGGGGTCCCTTCGGATTTAAAAGCGGGGAAGTGTGGGTTGTGTCCTGACTTCATGGCCTGAGCTGAGAGGTCCCTGGCTATTTGGGAAATGGGCCTAACGAGGCCTGGGGTTCCAGAGTCCCTGCATAGTCCTACCTAGTTACCTAGTTTCCACAGTTCATACAGTTATCTCAGGGTGCTGGCCAAAGCAGGGACCCAAGCAACCTGGCCTTCTGCCTCAGCTTTCTTCTCAGCTCAGAGGTCAAAGTGACCCCCCACTCCCTCACTTCCCACCAGTTCCTTTTCCCCAGACATCTTCTTCCTGCTGCTCTGGTCCAGTCCATATCCCTTTAGGCCCAGGACAAATTCCTCTGCACTCTGCTTGCAGCAGAAAACATGCCACCAAAAGTGCCGGAAGCACTTTTGCCCCCAAGTGACACCCTGTCCACATTCCTGTAGCTCTAGAGGCAGGCTGGCCCAGCCTGCAGTCATCTGTCCTGGCTGGAAGGACTGTTGGGATCAGTTTGTCCCACCCCTAGCCCTTTGCACAAACCAGGAAATGAAGATACAGATGGGGCAGGGCTCTGCCCAAATGCACTGAGCTCAAAGCCAGGTCAGGACAAACCTTGAAAACAGTCCCCACTGAAGGGCCTTAGGACATGTAAAGAGCTGTGCAAACTGCTTGACATTCATCCAATACTCAGTCCAGCCCTGTGTCAGCCTAAAAAATAGTCACAGCCTAAAACTTGAGAGTTATGTTTTATTTGGCAGACATTTTTAGGACTTAAGGCCCAGGAGGCAGCATCTTGAGTAGCCCTGAGAGAACTGCTCAGAGGAGGTGGGAGGAGAAGCCAGGTTAAATAGAAGTTTGTAACAAAGGAAAGGTAGCGTGAACATCAAAAGTATTTTTGTGAATTAAAGAGAACCAGATACTCCAAGTTAAGGAATTTAGCACTTTTCTATGTTTGGGAAGATGCAAGATCTGAGCTCACTGAAGTCATTCCTTTCATATGCATCTCAGATATCTGGGGCCAGTAACCTGCAGTTTTTTTCAGGAATATCCTGAGCTCCTCAGTGCTCACCATTGGGAGTGGCTGTAACCTGATGGCTGTCTGATTGCTCAGGTATTCGCCTTCCTGAGTTGGAATCACTGAGGGCTGTGACATCCTGGTTTATTGATACTATTTCTCAACCTGCAGGGTTGTTGCTATTCCCATTTTACAGATGAAGGCACTGAGGCACAGAAAAGGAAACTTGATTACCTAAGGTCACACAGAAAGCAATGGTTTAGGGATTTAAGCCAAGGCTCTTTTTCTCTCTGTTGCAGCATCAGTTACTGCAGATTGAGCTTATGGGCCCAGGGCCACCCACCTATAAAACAGCTGGATTCTTTACCACTGCCGCCACCCGAGAAACCTAGCATGGGCAGGGTGCGGGGGACAGCGTTTTCTACTTAATCCATCAATCTGGGTTTCCTCTTCAGGGCTCCATCCCTCAGCCTCTCAACTCAAACCCAGGCCTCCTGACTCCACCATAAGCTCCCCATTCTGCAGGCCGTCCAGGCCTGGGCTGGGAGATTAAGGCCTGCCCCTGACACCAGTGCAGCCTGTGTCAGACTGAACACTTGTCTGGGGCCTGGGAGACCCGCGAGCTGGCAGAATGATTTCCTGATGAGGTTTCTGCATGCTTCTGATGCTAGACAATCCTTTCCGATGCCCAACTTCTGTCAGCAAAGGCCGTTCCCAAGTAATAACACTCTGTGGCAGGATGGGCAGTACATCCTCCCATTTTACAGATGAACAGATGGAGGCTGTGGGAAGCTGTGGTTTCCCCATGGACCAAGGTCAGGTGCAGGGCTCTTCAGGGTGGCTTCCCCAATGCCTGGTGTAGCCCTTTCTACATTAGCAGACCCTCAATTTTTTGTTTGTATTTTTTGTCAAATGAATAAATGAACAAGGTACGGATTTTCCATTTCTTTATTTCTGAAATGATCACATCAAAGACTGTTGCTGTTCGAGCAGGAAGGGGCCTCGAGATCATTCAGTCCCCTCAATGTACCGATGAAGCAACCGAAGCTCAGAGAGGGCCAGGAACTTGCCCTTCAGAAGGGTCCACAACCATTTCAAGCTGCCAGTGATGGTGGGAGCAAGGTACCCTCCACCGACCCAGCCTCCTTCTTGTTTTCTGTGTCTCCTCCCTGTTCGTCCTACAGTGGGGCCACACCCATCCCTCATCACCCACCTGCATCACCCTCATAGCGTTCAGGACCCCTCTCCTCATCCCTGCCTGTCAGAATCCTACTTATTTGCTGGTAGATGGAAGTTCAAGTTCCTCCCCACCTTATTTGAGCTGTGTGACCTTAAACAAGTCACTATGCTTACTAAGCCTAACTCCTTCTTTGCAAAAAGGCTAATAATGCCAGTTTGGGAGGGTTATTTGGGGGATGAGAAGAGTTACTGTGTGTAAAACATGCTGCATTATGGTGGTTTTGGTGGCATGGGGGTGGCGGTGATTGCTAACAAGACCAAAGGCAGGATGAGGGCCTGGGCAGCGCAGAATCAGGATGGCGTGGATTGGGCTCTAGAGCAAGGACCCCCAAGGGTGACCGGGACCATATCCAAGTGACATCAGACAACAAGGCATTCTAGGCAGTGGGCAGCAGCTGGAGTCCCAGGGGAAGGTGGCCGAGTGCCCTACTGGGTGGATGGGTGGGGCCCAAGCTTGGAGGAACCCAGCAGGTGGGGGGTGGGATGGGCAGTGGGCACCATACTAGGCCTGATCACCAGGCTCAATTTGGGGAAAAGAGTCGCAGTAGCCTTCTGAGGGAATGTTTGGGTCCCCACTTTATAGACGGGGAAAGCAAGGCCCAGAAAGGGTGAGTAACTTTCCCAAGTTGATCCAGCAAGAAAGGAACAAAACCAGAAAGAGAACCCAGCAGCCTGTAAACCAAACCGTCTCCACGCCAGCTCCCCACCGGCGTACACGAAAGTCCCACCAAGTCACAGTGCGCACCCAGCTGAGCCAGGGTGTGGTCAGAGTCCCCAGGGAGGAGTGGAGGCGAGGCCAGTGGTCAGCCAAATTCTTCCTCTTTCTGACCACTCCCCACCCCCACCCCCAGGGTGGCTGGAAAGAAGATAAGAGCTCCAAAGACATTCCTAACAAAAAGTAAAGAGAGGAAACATTTAATTGAGAGCAAAGCTGGGATGGGGGGGCCTGGGCCCTTAAATGTGCGGAGGCGGGGCTGGCGGCAGGCCCCAGTTACTCCCTTGATTAAAATAGACCAAGGTATGTGGGCCGTGGGCAGCTTTTAAAAGGATTTGGGTCTGAGCCAGCCAAGAAGGTGCTGCAGGGCCTCCCAGACACCGGCCCAGGTCACTCAGCTCTGGTTGTGGAGTGCCACTCTGCCCTGGAGGGGAGGGCAGAGGCCACCCAGACCCCAGAGGCTTCTCCTGGGGTGGGGGCAGCAGGGACTGTACTTTTCTCCTCCTCTTCTTTCCTCTATGAGCCATGGCATTCCTCTTGCGTCACAGCTGGGCTCAAGTAGCTCAGTTCATCCAGCCTTCACCCTGAGGGACCACCCACGCCTCCTCCCAAGATGACTGCCAAGCCCTTTCCTCTGAATTCCTCATGGAGTGCCAGGCTCCCTTTTCAAGAGGAACAGCCCTTCTGCCTCTGAAGTGGGGCCCGGAGACCCACGGTGAGAAATTCCCGGGAGAGTCTGCTCCCTCATCCCCGTAACGTGTTACCCACCCCTCCCCCACCTTCCCTGAACTACATCATACAGTCTACATTCTGCACAGCCGGAATGATGCCCCCTGGGGGTGTGCAACGCCAGCAGCTCCCCTGGAGTTAGAGGTCACCCAAAAGCGGATGGAGAGGCTGGAGGGCTGAAGAGGGGGACGAGGTACACGGGGAGATGTTCCCATGACACCTGTCACACTTCCTTACCTCCTGGCTGCTGGTCTGGGGCTGAGGGCCTCTTGTGCTTGCTCAAGGGCAGAGCAGAGGAGAGACCACCTCCCTGGGCACCTGGACTGCAGGTCCTGGGCCTTGTCAGTGAAATGGAGCCATCTCACTTCCTGGCCATGCTTTTCCCACCTGCCAGGCAGACTGATGGGACCTAGTTTCCTCCCAGCCCCCTGTAAAGTGTGACCCCTTCTGAGAGCAGACCCAGAGGCCCCTGGAGAGAAATTGACTGCAGAGCTGAGCTCAAATCCTTGTGGCCTTGGGCAAAGGGCTTGGCTCTCTGGGCCTCAATTAGTCCATCTGTAAAATGGGATGAGAATCAAACTGAAATGGTGGAGGGGAACTGCTGCTTTCTGCAGCAATAGAAACAAAAGCTAACGTTTAATGGGTGCCGACAATTTTTGTGCATGATCTCACTTCATTGTCGCACACACCTATGAGGTGGCAGGGCCGGGGGGCAGCTATGATTTTCTCCATCCAACAGAGAGGCCAGTGGAGGAAGGGAGCAGTGCCAGGCTTTCAGCACGGGCAGTCTAACCCCACCACAACCCAGGGTGCTTCTCCTCTGTCCTCTCTCACCTCTCCTGCTGCTCAAGGCTGATGGGCACTTATTTTTCCAGATGCTGTGCAGATCAGTTGGAGAGAGGCTTGAACTAGCAGACTTCCACCTCCCCCACAGCAGGAACTGTCAACCTCATCTGTGGCCCAGCCCACTCAGAGAGGAGGGAGATGTGGCCAAGGTTGGTGGGAGCAGGGGCCGGGGATCCTCTAGCTCACACCCCAGGGAAGGCTCTTTGGGTGGAGGAAGGAGGGGACAACCCAGGCTCTTGGCCTTCACCTCCTACTCCCTCACCGCCCCCCATCCCAAAGGAAGCCCTGTCTGCCCTCTGCTTTTCTTCAGCCCCTTTCCCTGCCCCTCCCAGCAAGGATTTATGGTTTTAATAATGCGGGCTTTCTCCACCAGCCTCCCTTGCTGTTTAGTCCCTTCTAAAGATCCTTAAAATTAAAACACTAATCAGGAATTTATTTTCTCATCAATCCTGCCCTTCAGGTTATGAGGCCCTTGTGTTTTCATAGCCACAGGGAGGGCCCTCCAGGGGCAGAGATGGGTGCAGGGAACAACGGCTCTGGCTCCAGTCTGAGGAGAGAAAGAAGAGAGAAGAGGGGGAGAGACTGCAGGAGGCAGAGTCAGATCCAGGTCAGAGGGAAAGGGGGGTGCAGGTAGCTCAGAGAAGGTGGCACCTCTCTGCATTGGCCCCCTGCCACCCAAAAGGGCTGTTTGCAAAGCCCAGGAATATGCTGTTCCTTCCATGGGAAGCCTACGAGATGAGTCAGGTCACCCTGATTACTGAACAGGGAGTCTACTGCCTGCTTCACCTCTGTCTGGCTGTGTGATGGTGGGCAAGTCACTGGCCCTCTCTGAGCCTTGGTTGCTTCATCAGTACAGTGAGGGGATTGAATGATCTCCAAGGCCCCTTCCTGCTCTAACAGGCAACAGTCTTTGATGTGATCATTTCAGAAATAAAGAAATGGAATACCTTGTTCATTTATTCGTTGGACCAAAACAAAACAAAACAAAACAAAACTGAAGGTCTGGTAATGTGGAAAGGACACCAGGCATTGGGGAAGCCCCTGAAGAGCCCTGCAGCTGCCCTTGGTCCATGGGAAGCTGCAACTTCCCACAGCCTCCATTTGTTCACCTGTAAAATGGCAGGATGTTCTGCCCATCCTGCCACAGAGTGTTATTATTTGGGAAAGGCCTTTGCTGACAGAAGTTGGGCATTGGAAAGGATTGTCTAGCATCAGAAGCATGCAGAAACCTCATCAGGAAATCATTCTGCCAGCTCTGGGGTCTCCCAGGCCCCAGTCTGACACAGACTGCACTGGTGTCAGGGGCAGGCCTTAATCTCCCAGTCCAGGCCTGAAGAATGGGGAGCTTATGGTGGATTCAGAAGGCCTAAGTTTGAGTTGAGTGTCAGCTGCAGCACCTGCAAAATCAGTAGCTTGAGTGAGTCCCTTCCCCTTTAGGTGCCCAGAGTCATCCTCCAAGGAGGTTAAACAGTCCTGCCCCATTTGGTGAGATGTGTGAACTGAGCCGGGCAATGCAGGTAGAAGGACCAAGTGCACAGTAGGTGTTAGGGAAAATACTTGCTTGGCACCAGGTTTAAGCCACAAGAACATCAAGGTCAAGTACCGGGTGTCGAGTTACACTGTCAAGGGCAAGTTGGGATGGTGGTACAGCCCACTGCGGGCGGGGGAGCATGGGGGCTTCGGCCTCCCTGCCAGATGAGGCCTTTCCAGGCTGTCATTAGCATTTTCCAAGATGATTCAGCAAAATCAGGGAGCTTAGCCCAGCTTCCCCTTTATGCTGAGCAGCTTGTTCATGCCTCAGCCCGGCTTGTCTGACTGATAGGAAATCAATGTGTTTATGATCTGAGGCCTCTTGCACAAAAAGAGGAAGAAATAATTGCTCTTCCGAGGTCTGAATAGCAGCCTGCCCAATCTACTGATTTAGGTTACCTTCCCAGCCCTGAATCTTGCCTCTCTTCAAGTTGAAGTTTCCAAGAACATTAGAACTTAGAGCTGTGAACAAAGGACTTTGAACACCCCCATCCTGAGAGATAGATGAGCCCTCCTGGGGGATCCCTGTCTTTGGGAACCAGTAGCTGTCAAATCAGGCAACCTGAGCAGAAGAGTCTGGCTGTGTTCTCGAGAGGTTCCAAGTCCTGAAACAACAGAGACGTGGTCTCTAACTTACACTCCTACAAGAAATCTATGGGAAAAGGTAGATTTTGTTGGGAGGGCCAAAATAATTATACTGTGATTATGTCTCGTTTATCCTGTAATCACATATCCAGGGTAGCATCTGATACTGCTAGTTGCTATTATATGGGATTCCTAGGTCTAATTAACATTGTAGAAACCAATTGAATGTATGATAATACTGATGCCTGTGATCAAATATACTGGGAGAATGACTCAGAACACCTTCAGGACATTATACCAATGGAGGAGAAGCGGCCTGAAGAAGATTTAGATCTGATTAATGATAGATTGATTACAGTCCTTAATCATTCATTAAATGCAGATGGCTTGTAGATCAGGGAGGCGAAAGAATCGTAAAGTGAGTCCAAAAATATGAGAAAATCTGTGCTGGTCTTTTTGGATGATTCAGTCATCTTTTCAGAGTTGTGCCAACCCCCCACTGGTTACTGCAAATGTTTGACACCGACGTGAGTTTTTTAATTGCTGTCAGACTAAGGCTGATCATTCCTTCACAGAAAGGTCTGGGCCATAGGACAGGGCTGAGGGTGGGGGAGTGGGGGACGAGCTGTTTTGCTGGACCCCCATGTGGCGCTGATCCCCTGTCAGGGCATGAAACACACTGTGCAGTGGTGTTGCTCTGTCGTCAGAGGCGGAGGAGTTTCAGGGCGACTTGGACCAGCCCGTCGGAACTGTTCATGGAAAGCAGTGAGGCTGATGGTTTGCACCCGGCCTTGGTAAGACCCCCGACAGGCTCTGCTGTTGAGGTTGGTAATGTAGCAGAAAAATGCCGACATGACCAGCAAGATGTACAAATGCCTAAGCTGAGGCTCCTCCCCAGTTTGGAGGTGCTCCACGTCCCTTACAGAGGGAGGGTGCTGGAGACCCGCACCAGCCTCTCCAGGTCCCTAGCTGGAAAGTACATCCTGACTTGAATGTGGTCACTCTGTCGTGTCCTCCTCCTGTAATCAACTGTAGGTTTGTGAGCACTGTCGTTTGGGATATGTGAGTCTGATTTAGCAGTTGAATCCAACTTGACTGCCACTGTGAAAGGTGAAACTTCTTTCTTCCATATTTCACAGATGAAGCAATGGAAACTCAGAAGAGGAAATGACTTATCCACAGTCATGCAGCAGGTTTATAGTAGAGTCCAGATTGGAGTCGTAGGCTCACATCTCAATCTGTTTTTCCCTCCTGACCTTGCTCCTTAGAGGTCATTGGTCACTTCCCAGGAGGCCTTGAAGAACCAGAGAGAAGCATTGCCCGCTAGCATAAGTGTCAGGGTAGCAGGAGAAGAATTGCCCCAGGATGATGGGAGGTCAGAAGCCAGGAAACCGATGGGAAAACCTAAGGCTCAGGGAGAGGAGGAAATTGAGAGAGAGGCTCAAGACTGAGTCTGTGAAGGAAGAATGTATCAGTCAGTGCAGGATCATTGCTGTAACAAACAACCCCAAGTCTCAGGCCTTTAATTCCAGAAGAGTCGATTTGTTACTCACGCCGTAAGTCCAACGCAGGTCAGTGGAGGAGAGAGAGCACTGGTCCATGCGGTCATTCAGGTACCCAGGCCCGCCCCATCCTGTAGCTCGCCTCCCGAAAGGTCTTCAGAGTCCTCATCATCCAGAGGAAGTTGAAGAAAGAGAGGACACTGGTGTTTTTATGGATATTAAGGCCAGCCCAGGAGTCCTCTCTCTTCTGGACATCGGCATGTCCGTGTAGAAGAATTAGGACAGAGGGGCTGAATCCCTCTCTTTCTGATGGGCAGTGAGGCCTGAGCCAGCCCATGACTTCATCATCCACACCTTCTGTGTCCCCAGGGGCTCTCCTGACATCTTGACGTCAGCACAGTCCCTCTTCTGCATAAGGTGAGCCAAATCCCAAATATGCAGCCAATCCAAAGGCACCCAGGCCCCTCCTTGGTCCCTCAAGTCTCTGAACTTTATGTCCCAAGTTCACCTAAAGTCACTCTTGGAGGAGCATGTGGGTGGTCATGGAGGTCACTTGCCATCGTCATTAACTGAGAATAAATCATGGTAGGATATGAATTGTGAGCTGTTCTTCTCTAGGAGACAGGTTTCCCCTACTTATAAACAGTTGTATCCATGGCGTGGACCCTCCTGGAAGCTGATTCCAATAGCTTAAAAACTACATAAGTGGTCATTTGTATATTACCCAAGAGAGAACTTGCTGGAATTTTCCACCAAGCTTGACAGTAGGAACAGGAGGACACAGGGTGGGAGCCAAAGCGGAGATGGGCTCAGGGTCAGGCTGGGAAAGGCTCCAGGACACGATACCCCAGGACACAGGATGAGGTATGGGAGGAAAACTGGCCTTGAGGTGAGACAGCTCTGGCTTCTACTCCACGTCAATGCTGTGTGACTCTGGACATGTCAGCTCACCTCTCTGGGCCTTGTTTTCTCATTTGTAAAATGGGTGTAATCACAGTATTTTTGTCCCAGGGATGCTGTGTGATTTAATGAAATAATGCCCTCAAGCACAATGCCTGCTCTCAGGAAGCTTTCAGTAACTGAGCTCTCACTGGCCCTCCTCCCACCCTTCTTGAATCCTCTGAACCCTCTGTGATCACGAAAACTCGGGGCGTATGTGAGCTAGCCTTCCAGTCGTTAGAAAGAGTCCTGTGGGTACATGCTATTTTCCTGGGAGCTGAGAATTCCATCTAGCTACACAAGGGTGGGAAGTGAAACCCTATGCCTGATTCTGGTGATCAATGCCAGGAAGCGAGCAAGCTCTGGAGGCTCCATTTGCAGTGAATTCCTCCATTTCTGAGCTATTTTTCTCCACCTGGCCTGGGAGAACCTGGGCTTGTAAAACGCGCTTATTAGTCGAAATGATCTACATATAATCTAATTCTCCCACGGAAACGATGTAATGATGTTCCTCACTAAATACTCGATGCTCAACAATTTTATAAAATGACCACAAACATCTTTGTTAATCCCGGTGAAACCTCATTCCTGGGCTTGGGGCAGCGGTGAGCTTTCAGAAGTGCTTCTAAATCAATTAAACAGGGCGACACGGTACGCGCTCACATAAATACCGTTTAATATGAAACAGAGTGATAGTGAAAAGTACAAAAGGTCCTTGTCAAAGTTCTTGTTAATTTTCACCTCATTTCCTCTGTGTTGAGTAATGACACCTAACATTTACTGGGTGCTTACAACGTGCCAGATGCCATTCCAAGCTCTTTACACATGTCCCTTTGTCCAAACCAGAAGCTGGGGGCCCAGAGAGGTTAAGGCTCCGTCCTACAGACGCACAGGTAGGAAGTGACAGAGCTAGGCTTAGAACCCAAGGGATGAGATTCTGGAACCAAAACTCTTAACGAAGTCAGGGCTTGGTAGAAGTGTATCGAAAGGCTTATCTTTCCAAAAGGCTTCCCTGGCCAGTTTGGCAGGTGACTTTAGGAGAAATTTGGAGACACGGACTCCAAATGAAAGATATCAGCCAGTTATATATGTTTAGTGCCTTTCTGTTCCATGTTCTGTTCAGTTCTGCCCCATCCTACATACTAAGAGCTGTGTTAAGCTTGGGAGATACCAAGTCATTTGAAAACTGGTCCCTTACCTCTGGAGGAAGCAAATATATAAATAAATGATAATTGCAAACCAGGAGAGAAAGCGTAAGAGAAATATACCAAATGCTTGATATAGCATAAGAGAAGAAATGATCCATCTGGGGAAGACTGAAAAAAAAAGAAACAGAAAAGTAGTTACTGCTGGGAGGATTCGGGGGAATGAAAAGGAGTCTTCCAGGCACACAAGAGGAAAATGCATCCTAGACAGAGGCACTCTTGGAGGCTCAAAGATTGAGTAGAATAAACGTGGGCCCCATAAACACTTTGGTGTGGAGCAGCTGTGCTGAGTCCTGCAAAGCTCGGCAGGCCATTCTTAGAAGCTTGGGTTCTCTCCTCCAGAAGAGGACAATTGAATGAGTCAGGACTCTTACAGTTACATATGACAGAAACCCAATTCAAATGGCCTCAGACTTGGAAGGTTTTGACTCGTGTCACCGAAACCATTTCATGTTACTGCATTCAGGCATGGCTGGATCCAGTTGCTTAAACAATATCATCTGAAATCTATCTTTCTCCATCTCTTAGCTAGGGTTCCTCTGGCTTAACCTTCAGGTAGGCTCTGTCTAATTGATGACAAAGATGAGTTTCACAATATCTAGGGTTACATCTGATCAGCTGGGCAACCTCAGGAGAAAGAAAGTGCCTTATTCCTAACAACTCCAACCAAAGTCCTGGGACAGGTGTTACTTGCCTGAAACTGCCTTGCTTGAATGGCTTGTGTGCCGTTACTAAGAAATGAACCCCAAATGTCAGGAGGCCCAGAGTCTTGCTCCAGCCCTGACATTTAACTAAGCAGCCTTGGGTGAATCCCTTTGTTCTCTGGATCTTGTTTTCCTCATCCAAAGAAGGGTGAACATGAGGTCCTTTGGGGTCTTACCTTCCAATCTGGACACAGCCTGCATATTCCGAGTGCTGTGCGTGGTCACGTCTGCAATCTGCAAGCTCTCAGCTCCCCAAGACGGGGATGGGCTTGCCTGCTCACCTCCTGGTTTCTCCTTCTTTGTGACCCAAGAGCAGGGGATGATCGGAGGGGGGCTTGGCTGATGGGAAGGGGACAAGCAGGCATAGCTGGTCCTTCCCCAAGGACCTGAAGGCTTAGGGACCCATGGCACCCTGTTTCAACCCACTGTGTACCCTGCTGCCAGCTTGAGACCTTCAGGCGAGCGCTCCTGCCCAGATGCAGGGCGATTTAATCATCTCAGGAGGCTGGCTTCACCGGAAAGCATAACTGTTCAATCCTTAAATTGAATTTTATGTGATTTTTTTTCCTCCTCATATTCTTACAGTACTTAATTCCAGGGCTAATCTGGGACCCTGACTCTAATTTATGGCCTGGGTAACGGCTGTATTTATCAGGCAGCGGTAAGGCTGCTCACTCAGGGCCTCAGGGTCGTGGGTGGACATTCACCACCCCTCCTGTCCCCTGCTCACCAGGACTCCTGTCTTCTCCAAGCTCTAATCTTTCTCGTCCCTGATTCAGCCTCTGGTCAGGCCCAGTCTCTGACACTCCTCTGGCCCTTCCCAGTGAACTTGACATCTAGGGGTGCCTGTCTTTATATGTTGCCCCTGCCCCCAGGACAAGGGAGGGGAGAGAGGCTCTGAGTGGGACAAAAATGGTTAAGAAGAACCTCACCCAGATCCTGCCATTGGAGGGTAAAGAGAGACGTCTGTCCCCTCCTGTCCTTGGTCCCCCTCCCCACCCCTGCTCCCACCCACACTCTGTGCCAGGGACAGGATGTTTTGTCCGTTTTAAAGTGCAACCTTGCAATACAACAAGAGCTAGGAGAACTGGGAGCTCCTTTCCTATTTTCCCTTCTCCCCTCCCCCCTCCCTTCCTTCTTTCCTTTCCTATTTTCCCTTCTCCCCTCCCCCCTCCCTTCCTTCTTTCCTTTCCTCTGCACTCTCTTTCCCTCCCTCCCTTCCTTGCAGCTACTCAAAGATTTATTGAGCACCTACTATGTGCCAGGTCTCCCGCCAGGTTCTGGGGTTACCGTGACCAAGGCAGATGCAGACTCTGCCTCCCTGAGGCTTCAACTCAGGGCAGACAGGAGACCACTCGGTCGTCGCAGCCACACAGAAGCAAAGAGGACACGTGTCACCCAGGAGTGCCCTGAATGACAAGGGCAAGGGGTCAGCAAGGACAAGAGTCCTGGGGCAGGAAAGGACTTGGCTTTGTGTAAGGAACAGAGGGAGGCCAGTGTGGCTGAGGTGGAGTGAGCAAGGGGAGAAGTGGACTCAGCTGGGCTCAGAGGGGTAGGCAGGCCAGGTTCAGAGTGTACCTCTAAAAGGGCAGGACGCCTTCTGGAAGCGGGGAAGGAAGGTGTGGAGAGTTTTCAGTACAGGCAGAGGGAACAGCATGAGATGAGGCCCAGAGGCAGGTGGGATACATGGGGAAATTCCAGTAGCTCATTCTGGTCCTGTGGTGCTGGAGAAGACTCTTGAGAGTCCCTTGGACTGCAAGGAGATCCAACCAATCCATCCTAAAGGAAATCAGTCCTGAATAATCATTGGAAGGACTGATGCTGAAGCTGAAGCTCCAATACTTTGACCACCTGATGTGAACAGTCAACTCATTGGAAAAGACCCTGATGCTGGGAAAGATTGAAGGCAGGAGGAGAAGGGGGTGACAGAGGATGAGATGGTTGGATGGCATCACCAATTCAATGGACATGAGTTTGAGCAAGCTCTGGGAGTTGGTGATGGACAGGGAAGCCTGGCATGCTGCAGTCCATGGGGTGGCAAAGAGTCAGACATGACTGAGTGACTGAACAACAACAAGAACAACATTCTGGCCCATGGTGGTCCCACAAGAAAAGCCAGCTTGGGGGCTTTTCTATGAAAGGACAATGAGACTGGGGAGAGGGGAACGTGGCTGGGTAAAGAAAAATGGGGGGATTAACGGGGGAGGGGCTGGAGATGGGGGTTGGGCAATGGCTCTGGAAGCTGTGTGTAGAGGAAACCGCCCTAGTTGCTGCCCATCTGGTCTTAACCCTGAGGATGACCTCTGGGCTCATTTGACCCAGCTGCAGGGCTCGCGATCAGAGGTATATGCACAGTCTTGCTCCAAACCCCTGACCCGTAAACTGGAGGGTGGGACCTCAGACGCTGGACCCCAGCTGGGTCCTGCTGGGGCCACTGACTGGCTGAGTAACTTATTCAGGCTGCTTAACCCAGCTGTGCCTCTGTTTCTCCACTTGAACAAATAGGGAGATCTGTCTACCTACCAGGACCATTGAATGTATGAGCAAAGCCAGGGGACGGGCTCAGCCTGGGACACACTAAGGGCTCAGGAGTTATCATCTACTGTCTGGCAGGTGAATAAGGCAAATGCAACAACTGGGGCAAGAACACAAAGCAACCTGTGCTATAAGAGGGATGAGCAGGGTGGCAGAGGAGAGGAGGGTATCATTAGCTCTGACTGGGGGACCCCACAGTGCAATCCAGGAAGGCTTCTCAGTGGAAGTGATGTGGTGGGGGCCCTTGAAGGCTGAGCAGAATTCCATCTGCAGAAGGGGAGGGCCCTGCAGCCTGAGGAAAGGGCACAGTGGGGTGTTTGGGGAAGGGCGAATGGTCAAGATGGGCTGCAGGGAGGGTGGTAAGAGTGACAGGTGAGGCAGGAGACATAGGCTGGGGCCACGGAGCGCGGGCTCAGAATGTCATTCCAAGGAGGCTGACTCTATCCTGAGACCAGGAAAAATGTTCTTTTTCTTTGGCAGCCTCGTGGAAGAGGCTACAGCTACCTTCAGACATCGCAGAGGGGAACCCCCAGAAGCCCAAGGGTGCGGGCTGTGCTCAGGGCAGCGAGTGGCTCCCTGGGAGGTGGCACTCTGGGCTCTGGTCCTGGAGGCATGATCAACTTTCTGGGTGACCTTGGGCAAGTCACTCTCCCTCTCTGAACCTCAGAGTCCTCATCTGTAAGCGAGTGCACTGGTCTAAGTCCCCAGCCAGGTATGCGGCAGGATGGGGCTCTCAAACTCAGGTGCCTGCAGAGAACAACCTGAGCACCAGAGAGGTGGGAATTGTGTAAAACCTGAGAAAATGCACCTTGTTTAGAGAGGGGGCTGCTGCTCTGCCCCAGCCTGCTGTTGCAATGCAGGATATGTGTGTGTGTGTGTGTGTGTGTGTGTGTGCGCGCGCGTATGCGCGCGCATGCACGTGTGTGCGTGCTGGGGTTGCTAGCAAGTCTTCAGACTGGAAATCCAATTTTAAAAAAGTATTTATTTTTAATGTATTTGGCTGTGCCAGGTCTTAGCTGCAGCACCCAGAACCTTTAGTTTTTGTGGCATTCGAACTCCTGGTTGCGGCATGTGTGACACGAGGCAGTCTTGTCAGGAGAGAGGCTGGAGAGCAGAAGTCAGCAGTTTGGCTCTTATCAATCAGGCCACCGGGAGGTTGCTGGGGCGGGGGTGGGGGGGTTGGTGTTGGGGGGTGGAGGCAGGGAGTGGAGGACTCCAGGAGGCAGGGATTCAGCAGTCCTGCCGTGGGGTCAAGGGCACAGACCTGAGTGCCCAAGCACACACGGGGGCATACTACAATAAAATCTTGCAGGGGCGGTGTCATGACCACGTCCAGGCAGTACCACCGTTATTTCCATTTCATACAAGAGAAACCTGGGGTTCTGGCACTTGCCCAGGGTCAATACATCTCATAAAGTCAGATAAGGGGACTTAAGGGCAGGTGGTCGGGCTCTGGAGCGATCACCGCCCCCCAGGTGGTCGAGGAGACCTCCCTCACCCTCCTAGAAGATTAGAGGAGAAACGAGACAGGCGCTTTGACCATGACCCAGAGCCTCCCTCGCCACCTTCAAATTCACTGGGTGATCCTTGGAAAGCTGCCCCCCGCCTCTGGGCTTCAACATGGGGCTGGCTATTGAGCTTTCAGGACCGTCCAGCTCTGACGTCCATTTATTCAACACCTGCTCATTTAGCATCTGTTATGTGTCAAGGGCTTGAGGAGAGAGCAGACAGACAGACAGAAATGGTCGAGCTCTTGGAGTTTACATCTGGGCATGGGGGTGGGTTTGGGGGGGCAGTGGGAAAATCGGCAGACCAGGAGTGCTGCCGAGAGTTGTGACGCGTTTTGACGCAAAGAAAGCCGAATGGTGAGAAAGCGATGCAGGTGGACGGAGCGGGTGACTTTGGATAGAGTCACCAGCAACGTGTCCAGAGGGAGCTAGTCTGTAAGTCCATTGCATGGATGGTGAGAGTGAGGCAGCCACACCAGGGGGAGCAGCAGGAGCAGAGGCCTCTAGGAGGGAGCAGGCTCAGAGTTTTCAAGGACCAGAGAGAAGCTGGTATGACCTCAGGGGCCCACAGGCCCTTCCTGCCCCGCTCTGCCTCCTGCTCTGGAGGCCAAGTTGCCAGCAGCCAAGGGAGAGGGAGAGAGAGAGATAGGGCCAGCTTTGAGAAGCCATAGACCTGTGGGGCTGGCCCTTTAATAGTCCCAGGTGGGCATTCAAAGCAATTGCAATTTGAAGATCCCAGCTTGCTTAGTACAAGTGGAAAATTACCTTCACATCTTTTCTGGATTGCTTTTTGATCCCGATTTCATCATTCAGATGTACAGCAGTGCATTTTCAACGGGTACAATTTAATTAGGCTCAATTTGTATAACTACATTATTAAAGACTCATTTGGAAAGTGCTTCATGTCCAAGGTTCACTGGGCTCCACCGTTTGCGTGAAAACACATTTGGAAGAGAGCCCTCTGATGACCCTGGCTTCTAGAGTGCTCTCCTCCTCCTCCTCCTCCAGTGCACAGGCCTGGCTTGTCATTTAATTTCCATCTCATTTAATATAATGTCTTTGGACATCCCTGGGTCTCTGAGCCTCTGACGGGTGTCTCCTGTAATTACACAGAGATTCCTCCCTACACTCCTTCAGTCAGTCATCAAACATTCATGAGGAACAAGATGGGAGCAAGGTCCTGAGCCAGGGAGCTGAGACAGGAATAAAAAGCTGCAGATACACACTTTAGAGTCTAGATGGGGGCAGGCAGTGCAGGGCTGTCAGCCCTGTTAGCAGATGAGGACTGCAAGTCTGGGTCCCTAATTCAATGCCAGAGTCAGAATTTGAAACCAGGAAACTGGAGTGGTTCTGCTTCACCAAGATCTCTCTTCCCTTGCGGGTGAGTGCAAGGATATTTTCCATTACAGAGG
Source organism: Okapia johnstoni (assembly GCA_024291935.2). Classification (NCBI taxonomy): domain Eukaryota; kingdom Metazoa; phylum Chordata; class Mammalia; order Artiodactyla; family Giraffidae; genus Okapia; species Okapia johnstoni. The sequence continues at coordinate 5,306,048 of CM044325.1, read as the reverse complement.
CAGGTCAAGCCTCCTGGCAGGTATCATAACTGGGGGCCCAGAAACCTCCAAGTAACTGAACTGGGGTGGGGGAGGAGGGGCAGGAGGAGGATATATTAGATTAGGCAGAGTTTTCTGGAGAAGCACTACCAGTAAGATGGATATATACATATAGAAAGAGGTTTTATTATAAGGAACAAATTCACACAATTATGGAGGCTGAGAGGTCCCAAGATCAGCCGTCGGCAAGGTAGACACCCAGGCAAGGTAGATACCCAGGAAAGCTAGCAGTGTAAGTTCTAATCTGAAAGTCAACAGGCTTGAGACTCAAGAAGAATTAATGGTCCAGTTTAAGTCTGAAGGCAGGAAAAGACTAATGTCCTGGCTCAAGTCAGCCAGTCAGGAGGAGCCCCCCCATATCCTTAGCCTTTTTGTTTAAGCCTTCAACTGACTGGATGAGGCCCACCCACATAGGGAGGGCAATCTGCTTTCCTTGGTCTATCCATTTAAATATGAATCTCATTCAGAAACTCCCTCGCATGCACACCCAGAATGTTTGACCATATGTCCAGGTCCCCGATGGCCAAATGGAACTGATACATGAATTAATGATCACACAGGGAAGGAGAGAGGGAGCTTGAAAAGCATTGCTAGTTACAGACCAAATGGTAGCAAGGAAGTAAAGGAAGCTCGCATCTCATTTTGTCTTCACAGCTGCACTGTGGGACAGGGGTCCCTATTCCCATTTTTGAGATGAGGACACAGAGGCTGAGATAAGTGACACACAGATGATGTGTGTCAGGGACACACACTCAGGGACACACAGATGGTGACCCAGTGCCTCCTTGTCTGGATAATATTTGTCTCCGTGGAGAAAGGCTGAGGATGCTGCCCGTAGGACTATCTCCTAAGTCTATTTTTTGCATTTTTTGTTTTCTGTTGCCTCTTCTGCTCTTCCAGTGTGATCAGAATCTGATTGAAGTGCTGAATGGTCCATCTCTATCTACTGCATATACTGAGGGGTGGTGGCATCACTCTCAGCACTATGGTCAATGGAGTCTCCCATAGTCCTCTGCTTCAAAGATGCTAAGAGTCCTAGAGCAGGATGCAGGACTCCCGCTCTTACTGACTCTGAGCTGCTGTGTGGGCTTGGATAAACTTCTTCCAGTCTCTGGGTCTCAGGCTCCTCATCCGTAGAGCAACCAAGGAGGACTGGAAGATGTCTAAGGTCTAGCAGAATCTTCCGAGGGGCTCCATGGCCCCCCTGAAATCTGTGTCTGTCCTTCGCTGGAGACCCTTCATCCTCTAGACAACCCCCCCACCCAGTCCTATAGGACTGTTCTGGCAAGGCCTCCAACCAAGGGGCTTGATGCTTCTCACTGAAGGAAATTGCACCTGGGCCCCTACAAGGCCTTCAGTAAGGCCATGGGCAGGAGGGGATGAGCTTAGATGCTGTGAGAATACGGCCTCACAGGCACCCCTGGTTCCACTTCCCATGCTGTCATCAGCCTGGTGATGTGCACGGCCTTGGACAGCACAAGTCCAGGGGCAAAGGTCTCTCCTTTCTTGCCCATCCCTGAAGAACATTTCTACATGAAGAAAACCATGCTTTTCTGCTTTATTCTCACACTGCAATCACACCCACAACACTTTGGGCACTACGCGTGTAGGTTTTTCCCCCACACCAAGCAGAGCAGCCAAGTGTCCTGCAACTTAATTCTGATGCTACCTATATGGAGATAACCCCAGATCCCACAGGTTAAGGGCTCAGTCCCACAAGATTCACCCTAACTACCTCTCACTTTGGATGCCAATGGCAAGCAGTAGGTTCCTCAGGTTATTCACACCTTCTGTCCAGCTTGACTACAAATTGGAGGTTCTCATGATCCACTCCCTTTAAATTTGATTATTTGCTAGAACAGATCACAGGACTCAGGGAAATGCTTACTTACATTTACTAGCTTATTATATGATAAAGGATCCAGATAAACTGCTGGATGAAGAGATGCACTGGGTGAGGTCTGGAAGGGTCCTGAATGCAGGAACTTCTTTCCCCATGGAGTTAGAATGTGTTACCCTCCTGGTACATGGATTTGTTCACCACCTGGGGAATTCTACAAACACCATCCTTTTGGAATTCTTATGGATGCTTCATCATGTAAGCTTGATCATTTATTATATCCCACCTCCCTTCATGGAAAATGGAGGGTGGGGATGAAAGTCCTAAACTTTTAATGATGGTTTGATCTTTCTTGTGACCAGTCCCACTCACTCAGGAGCTATCCAGGAGCCCATCCAGAGTCACCTCATTAGAACAAAAGACAATCCTATCACCCAGAATTTAGGAACCCTGTGTCAAGGACTGGGTTCACAGACCAACTATTAGAGAAAAATAGGTGCTTCCAATACTCCTATCTCTTAGAAAATTACTAGAGCCCTATTTCAGGACCTGGGACAGAGACCAATATATACGTTTCTTATTATTTCACACGTCCTCAATGACTCACCCCCAAGCCGCATCCAGGGCTGGGAATTGAGGGAAGAGAAGTCAAGTAGATCACTTGTGATCCAAGAAAGAAACTGGGAGAAGCTTGGAGCTAAGAGGCTTGATGGGAGTCTGGGATAAAGACCTAAATTGGGAATGGGCTCTCAGAATCCATTCCTAGTCTTGCTTCTGTCTGACCTTGGGCAAATCACTACCCTTCAGATTTTTTATCTATAAAATAGGAAACAGGGTATGTAAAGATAATCTTTAAGATCATAAGTTTGCCTCTTTGCCACAGGACCTTTGTACAAGCTACTCCCCTCAGCTGGGAATCCTCAATTTCCACCTGGTCAGTTCTTGTTCACATTTCTACTGTCAATGTAAATACCATCTCCACCAGGAAGACTTCTTGGAATCCCCAACCCAGATTAGGTTCTCTCATAACAACCCCCCTCCAAATGTCTCCTTCATAACTCTTGTCTTGATGGCAGCCAGAACACTATGTGTCAGAGTATTTGTTTAACTACTACTTCTAGAACGTTGACAGGAACAGCAGCCACATCCAGTCTGTTCACTTCCAGGTCCTTAGTACTTAGCATAGGGCTGGTGCACATAGGAGATGCTCAATAAATGTTTGCTGACTGATGGGCTGTACACTTGAATGCTTTCACGGTATGAGACCTTGGGGATAAAGAAGAAAATAAATAATAAACAATAATAAATAATACAGAAACCACCCATGTTCTCTGAGCATTATCAACATTTGGCCATCCTGCAGACCACATGGCAAAAAAAAAAAAAATCGTGCATCCCACTACTGAAAAATGGAACGGACAAGTGGGACTGATGAGTGTGGGACACGTGCCCGTCTCCCCTTTCCGCCTCCCTCTCACCTGACTCTCGCTGTGGGGTTTACTAGAGAAAGGACTCAAGAAGGGCTCCAGGTCTGATTTCCCCACCAGAACCCCGCCCCCATGCTCTGACATCCCCATGTTTGCTATGGAAACTACTGTGGCATCATCAGTGTGGGATGAGGATTTCAGGTGGGCTAATCAGCCAGAGGAATTGACCTGGACACTTACAGCCTCTGGGTTGTTCCCATATAAATACTCTTAGCGTAGAGAACAGAAGAAAAGACAATTAATCCAGGCTGTCAGGAAATCCGCACAAGCTGCTTCGTTCCTGAAAATGGTCCTCTTTTCTTCCCCAAGATCTTCCCTGGCTGTGGCACATCTCACACGCTGCAGGGAGCTGTCAGCTCTGTGGAGCGACTGGAGGGATTAAAAATAAAAATTGACTTTCAGAGAACAAAATCAGACCTGACAACTCAAGTCACTCAAACCAGCCGTGGTTAGAAGATTGCAAATATGTTTGTAAAAAGGAGGTGGCAGAGACTGGTGGAGGAGAGACTCTCTCAGGGAGGAACTCTGGGAACATGTTCATCTCCTGAGATGAGGTTTCCAGCAACCACCCTGTCCCACCGTGTTGGTTGCTTCTCTTTCCATCCTTATCATGGTCTGGGCTCATGTCCAGTGAGTGGCAGATCTTTCACTAATTGCAGTCTATCCTCATTACTAGCAGACTCCACATCTGTGAATTCACCTTCTTGCTAAAGCTTAATCTCAAATCAATAGTCATTCATGGACATGCACAGAATCATGGAAAATTCGAGCCATTAACACCCACGTTCTCACCTGAGGTGCAACAATGGAACTCTGCCTTCTCCTTTCAGCTCTCATGCTGTAAACAAGTATCCTTTCGTGGTCTTTGTGCCATGTTCATCACATTTCTGTGGAATTTGTTGATGATTTTGCCATTTAAAATGGCCCCCAAGCACAATACCTAGTTGTGCTCCTGAGTGCAGAAAGGCCACGGTGTGCCTTAATGAGAAAATGTTTGTGTTACGCATATTTCACACTGTTCATGGGGTTCTCAAGGCAAGAATACTGAATTGATTTGCCATTCCCTTCTCCAGTGGACCACGTTTTGTCAGAACTCTCCACCATGACCTGTCCATCTTGGGTGGCCCTACATGGCATGTCTCATACTTTCACTGAGTTAGACAAGGCTATGGCCCATGTGATTAGTTTGATTAGTTTTCTGTGATTGTGGTTTTCATTCTATCTGCCTTCTGATGGAGAAGGATAAGAGGCTTATGGAAGCTTCCTGACGGGAGAGACTGACTGAGGGGGAAACTGGGTCTTGCTCTGATGGGCGGGGCCATGCTCAGTATATCTTTAATCTAATTTTCTGCTGATGGGTGGGGTTGTGTTCCCTCCCTGTTGTTTGACCTGAGGCCAAACTATGGTGGAGGCAATGAACAGTATGAAAAGGCAAAAAGATAGGACACTGAAAGATGAACTCCCCAGGTCAGTAAGTGCCCAATATGCTACTGGAGATCAGTGGAGAAAAAACTCCAGAAAGAATGAAGAGACAGAGCCAAAGCAAAAATAACACCCAGTTGTGGATGTGATTGGTGATAGAGGTAAAGGCTGATGCTGTACAGAAAAATATTGCATAGGAACCTGGAATGTTAGGTCCATGAATCAAGGCAAATTGGAAGTGGTCAAACAGGAGATGGCAAGAGTGAACACTGACATTTTAGGAATCAGTGAACTAAAATGGACTGGAATGAGTGAATTTAACTGAGATGACCATTATATCTACTACTGTGGGCAAGAATCCCTTAGAAGAAATGGAGTAGTCATCATAGTCAACAAAAGAGTCCAAAATGCAGTACTTGGATGCAACCTCAAAAACAACAGAATGATCTCTGTTCATTTCCAAGGCAAACCATTCAATACCACAGTAATCCAAGTCTGTGCCCCAATCAGTAATGCTGAAGAAGCTGAACCGTTCTATGAAGACCTACAAGACCTTCTAGAGCTAACACCCAAAAAAGATGTCCTTTTCACTCTAGGGGGCTGGAATGAAAAAGTAGGAAGTCAAGAGATACCTAGAGTAACAGGCAAATTTGGCCTTGGAGTACAGGATGAAGCAGGGCAAAGGCTAACAGAATTTTGCTAAGAGAACACACTGGTCATAGCAAACACCCTCTTCCAACAGCACAAGGGAAGACTCCACACATGGACCTTACCAGATAGTCAATACCAAAATCAGATTGATTATATTCTTTGGAGCCAAAGATGGAGAAGCTCTATACAGTCAGCAAAAACAAGACCAGGAGCTGACTGTGGCTCAGATCATGAACTCCTTATTGCCAAATTCAGACCTAAATTGAAGAAAGTAGGGAAAACCACTAGACCATTCAGGTATGACCTAAATCAAATCCCTTATGATTATACAATGAAAGTGACAAGCAGATTCAAGGGATTAGATCTGACAGACAGAGAGCCTGAAGAACTATGGATGAAGTTTTGTGACATTGTACAGGAGGCAGTGATCAAGACCATCCCCAAGAAAATGAAATGCAAAAAGGCAAAGTGGTTGTCTGAGAAGGCCTTACAAATAGCTGAGAAAGGAAGAGAAGCGAACAGAAAAGGAGAAAAGGAAAGATATACCCATTTGAATGCAGAGTTCCAAAGAATAGCAAGGAGAGACAAGAAAGCCTTCATCAGTGATAAGTGCAAAGAAATAGAGGAAAACAACAGAATGGGAAAGACTAGAGATCTCTTCAAGAAAATTAGAGGTACCAAAGGAACATTTCATGCAAAGATGGGCACAATAAAGGACAGAAATAGTATGGATCTAACAGAAGCAGAAGATACTAAGAAGAGGTGGCAAGAATACATAGAAGAACTATACAAAAAAGATCATGACCTAGACAATCACGATGGTGTGATCACTCACCTAGAGCCAGACATCCTGGAATGTGAAGTCAAGTGGGCCTTAGGAAGCATCACTATGAACAAAGCTAGTGGAGGTGATGGAATTCCAGTTGAGCTATTTCAAATCCTAAAAGATGAGGCTGTGAAAGTGCTGCACTCGATATGCCAGAAAATTTGGAAACCTCAGCAGTGGCTATAGGACTGGAAAAGGTCAGTTTTCATTCCAAGCCCAAAGAAAGGCAATGCCAAAGAATATTCAAACTACTGCACAATTGCACTCATCTCACACATTAGCAAAGTAATGCTCAAAATTCTCCAAGCCAGGCTTCAACAGTACATGAACTGTGAACCTCCAGATGTTCAACCTGGATTTAGAAAAGGAAGAGGAACCAGAAATCAAATTGCCAATATTTGTTGGATCATTGAAAAAGCAAGAGAGTTCCAGAAAAACATCTACTTCTGCTTTATTGACTACGCCAAAGTCTTCGTGTAGATCACAACAAACTCTGGAAAATTCTTAAAGAGATGAGAATACCAGACCACCTTACCTGCCTCTTGAGAAACCTGTATGCAGGTCAAGAAACAACAGTTAGAACTGGACCTGGAACAACAGACTGGTTCCAAATTGGGAAAGAAGTATGTCAAGGCCATATATTGTCACTCTGCTTACTTAACTTATGCCGAATACATCATGCAAAATGCTCGGCTGGATGAAGCACAAGCTGAAATCAAGATTGCTGGGAGAAATATCAATAACCTCAATATGCAGATGACACCACCCTTATGGCAAAAAGTGAAGAAGAACCAAAGAGCCTCTTGATTAAAGTGAAAGACAAGAGTGAAGAAGTTGGCTTAAAACTCAACATTCAGAAAACTAAGATCATGGCATCCGGTCCCATCACTTCATGGCAAATAGATGGGGAAACAATGGAAACAGTGACAGACTTTATTTTCTTGGTCTCCAAAATCACTGCAGATGGTGACCGCAGCCATGAAATTAAAAGACACTTGCTCCTTGGAAGAAAAGTTATGACCAACCTAGACAGCATATTAAAAAACAGAGACATTGCTTTGCCAACAAAGATCCATCTAGTCAAGGCTATGGTTTTTCCAGTAGACATGTATGGATGTGAGAGTTGGACTATAAAGAAAGCTGAGCACCAAAGAATTGATGCTTTTGAACTGTGGTGTTGGAGAAAACTCTTGAGAGTTCCTTGGACTGCAAGGAGATCCAACCAGTCCATCCTAAAAGAAATGAGTCCTAAATATTCATTAGAAGGACTGATGCTGAAGCTGAAACTCCAATACTTTAGCCACCTGATGTGAAGAACTGACTCATTGGAAAAGACCCTGATGCTGGGAAAGATTGTAGGCGGGAGGAGAAGGGGACGACAGAGGATGAGACGATTGGATGGCATCACCGTGTTGATGGACGTGAGTTTGAGTAAGCTCCGGGAGTTGGTGATGGACAGGGAATCCTGGCGTGCTGCAGCCCATGGGGTCACAGAGTTGGACAAGACTGAGTGACTGAACTAACTGATACATGTTTCATTAAGACATGAATTATAGTTCTGTCGACCCTCAGTACAATGTTAGTGAATCAACAGTGTATGCTAGGTAGGGTATCTTTAAACAGAAACACATGTAAAATAAGGTATTGAATGTTGACAAAAATGTTGTGACCAGAGGCCTACAGGAAACTAACTCTGCATTTTCACCAAGTGGAATGATCCAGTATTCCTTAATTTGGTGTTTGTGGTGGCTTTATAGAGCATAACTTCTTCAAATCATGAAAATCCACTCTATTTCACCCACTGAGTTGAATTGATTTCATATCTGAGTCTCTCCCACCCCAACCCGGAACCCCATGCTGGAGGGGAGAGATGGGACCTGACTCTATATATTCCCCGTACCCTGAGGAAAGCAATAAGTTCTTAGTAAGTGTTTACTGAATGTATGTCTTGCTGTGGACACTGAGAGCATCCATTTGTTCACTCATTCGTTCAGCCAGTATTTATTAAGAGGGCCTACCATGTGTCAGGCACTGTTCCAGATGCTGAAAATACAGCAGTACAAAATCAGACAAAAATCACTCATGGAGGTTTTCTTCTACTTTGAGAACATATACAATAGGTGAAATGTATTCATCAGTGTTCTTCATAGAAGATAGAACCAAATGTAGTTTAAATCATGGAGAGACAGCAACCATGAAGAGACTGTAGCCCGCCAGGCTCCTCTTTCCATGAGATTTGCCAGGCAAGTATACTGAAGTGGGTTGCCATTTCCTACTCCAGGGGCTCTTCCTGACCCAGGGATCGAAATCGTGGCCTTTGCATCTCCTGTATTTGGAGGCAGATTCCTTACCACTGTGCCACCTGGGAAGCCCAGAACCAAACCTATATATATATGTAATACATATAAAACAAAATTTATTATAAAGTATTGGCACATGCCATGAAGGTTGAGGTGTTCTGTGACCTATGATCTGCAAACTGGAGACCCAAAAAAGCTGATGTTACAGTGCAAAGCCCAGAAAGCCAGGGAGTCAGTGGTGCAGATTCCAGTTGGAGTCTGAAGGTCTCAGAACCAGGACCTCAAAGGGCAGAAGGCAATCAGTGTTCCAACTCAACAATTAGGTAGAGAGTGAATTGAACTTTCTTCCACCTTTTTATTCTATCCAGGCCCTCAATGAATTGGATGATGCCCACCCGTGTTGGAGAGGACCAACTGGTTTCCTCAGCCCACCAATTCAAATGCTCGTCTCTTCCAGAAACGCCATCACAGACATGCCCATATATAACGTTTCAGCAGCTCTCTGGATGTTCCATGGCCCAGTCAAGTTGACATGTAAAATACACCATTGCACAAAATGAGTAAAATCTATAGTATGTTATGCGCTGAGGATAAAAAAAAATGACGCAATAAAGAGAGCTAGAAGTTACCAGGAGTGGGGGGTAGACTTGTTAGATGGTGTCGTCAGGAAAGCCTGACCGAGAAGGCGGCTTCTGAGAAACGGAAGTGAAGGAGCTTGGCAGGTAGTTATCTGGGAGAAAGGCCATCCCGGGGCAGGAGCAGGAAGTGCAACATCTCTGAGGCAGAAACACGCCTGAGTGTTCCCGGAGCAGCCGGAGACCAGGCGACTGCCGTAGAGTGAGCCGGGGGAGAGAGGTGGGAGGCAGTGAGGCCAGGTAGACTTTCCTCTGCGTCTCGGTTTATCCCAGGAACACAAGGTTGGTTTAATCTTTAGACATATAATATCATAGTTTATAATATTAAGAGAGCAAAGGAAAGAAAGGAAACTACTGAATCATCTCAATAGATATATCCCCGGAATAAAGCCAACTGGATTGTGATGTGCACTTTATGTAACATGTGATGTGATGTTTTATCCACTATGCAATGTTTTCATTGAGTATCAAAGTCATGCTAACATCATAAAACAAGCTGAGAAGTGCTCTCTCTTTTTTTTTTTCCTAGTCCCTGGAAGAGTTTGTACTTCTTCCTTAAATGTTTGGAAGAATTCCACAGTGGTGCCATATGAGCATGTAGTTTCATCGGTGAAAAAATGTTTAATTATGGATTCAGTCTTGAATAGCTGTGGTACTATGTAAATTTTCTGTTTCTTTTTGTGTCCGTTTTGGTAAGCTGTGTTTTTCATGGAATTGTTCATTTCTTTAGAATTTTTATATTCATTGGCATAAAACTGGTCAAGACATCCTCATTTATTTTTAAGTGTATAAGACGTGTAGTGATGTCCCTTTTTCACTGCAGATAGCAGTAATTTGTGCTTTCTCTGTTCCTCTTATTCAGTGTTGCTAGGGGGTTATCAATTTTAATAACACTTTCAAGAACTAACTTCTGGGGCATGCTAGTAGGCACTGGGCATAAAAGTTGAACATAACAGGGCCGCTGTTCCCATGTATTTTACATATTTGAGGAGTTAAAAAGGCAGTAAACAAGCCAACATAATTTTATTTTTTAACATAATTTTGAAAGAGCGATCCAGAGCAATTTTTGATTATCTGCTTACTTTAAGATGGAGACATTTTAACAGAGACCTGAAAAACAAGAGTCAATCATGTAGAAATCTGCGAAAGGAGATATCTAGGCAGAGAGGGAACAGCGTGTGCAAAGGCTTGAGGTGGGAGTCACATTCAGCAGTGTGTTCAGGAGATAAACAAAGGCTGAAGTGGCTGAAATGTCACGTGTAAGGGAGAGAGGATGGCACGAGATGAGATCTGAGAGGTGGGCAGGGTAGAGTCAGATAATGTATGGCATGTAGTCCATGGTATAGAGTTTGTACTTTATTTTAAATATTAAATATAATGACAAATGGATGTCAGCTATTGCCACAATATTGCTCCATAACAAACAACCTCTCAAATCTCAGTGACTCTCAACAAGTTAATTTTCTATCTCACTGAGTCTACAAGTCAGCTGGCGTGGCTGTAGTTCACACAAATGATCTTATTTTAGGTCTTTTCCATACATTTCTCCTTCTGGGACCTTAGTGTTTACTAAGGCATGCTCTCCTCATGGAAGACAGTAGATACATGAAACAGCAAGCCAAACCATACGAGCTCATTTAAAGCCATTGCTTTCATCATGTCCATTAACATTCCATATGCGAAAGCAAGGCACTGGACCAAGCTCATCATCAACAGGACAAGGAAATACACTTTTGTGACTCTAATGGGACACACTGGAAATCCGTATTGCAAAGGATATCCGGTTCTCACAGGAAGGAAATGAAAGATGATGAAAGATAATCCAATTTACAAATAACTTCTCTCTCAGATTGCTGCAGCTCTTGTATGCAGGATGGATGGACCAGGGAGGGGTGAGAGTGAAGGCAGAGAGCCTGGTCCAGCTGAGAGAGAGCAGTAGCTTGAATTCAGGGATAGCACTAGCAGGAGAGTGAAATGGACCGGCTTGGAGTATATTTTAGAGGCATACGTCACGGGAGTTGATGACGGATTAGACAGGGAGTAACTATTACACTCTCTTTGCTCACTTCATTCCAGACACACTAGCCCTCATGCTGGTCCTCAAACATTCCAGGCAGGCTGTGATTCCAGGATCTTTGCAATTGCTATTTCCTACATCTGGAATATTATTCTCTTAGACACTAGCTTGACACACCTCTTCTATTAACTCCAGCCCTGCTCAAATGTCAGCTCCTGGGTGAGACATCTCTGACCACTCTATTAAGAACCATAGTGCCCTCCTTTACCTTGATCTATTTTTTTTTACACATTTATTTTTTATTTAATTTTTTGGCTGTACCATGCAGCATGCCTTAGTTCCCCAACCAGGAATCAAACCTATGACCCCTGCAATGGAAGCACAGGGTCTTAACCACTGGACTGCCAGGGAAGTCCCCGCTGATCTGTTTTTTTTCCCATAGCTCTTATTGTCAACTGACAGATGCTGATTTGTTTATCAATTTCCTCTTTCCCTCTCTCCTTCATTACAATGGAAGTTCCATTCATGCAGAGATTTTTTTGTATGTTCTTTTCACTGCTGTATACTCTCATCTTGAGTACTGCCTGGCACATAGTAGGTACTCAGTAAATCTTGGCTAAACTGATAAATGAATTCCCACAGGGTAACCCTATGGGGACTATTCACCTTAGATCTGGTCTTCAGACAGCAGAGTCTGGCCCAACCCTCACTGAGAAGACCCCTTTCTCCCCAGGCAGCTAACATAAAAGGGCAAGGGGCTGATAACTGGAACTGTAGTGAGGCCTTCTTGCCTGTTAGGAGTCAGTGAAAGCCCACCTGGGGAAATCCTGGAAAATTGGTTTCTATGGTTCTATTGAGCATCTACCTGGAGGCCTGTGGTGCTGAATTTTTTCTTCCTAGCAGCTAAAGCAGAAAGAGAACTCTGTACCCTAGGCTGGCATCTCTCCTAAGACCAGGGAACCTGGAATATGGACTAAGGTGAGAGTGAGGGCGTCTGAGACCTCCCTTGCGCCCCCCGCGGCCCACCCCCCACCCTCCACCAGATTCACCTCCTGAAACAGAGGCTGGTATCTGCGGGCAGATCTGGGAGAAAAGAAGAGAAAGACTCTTCAAACATTCGTTGGTAGTGATGAGCAAACTGAGGCACTGCTGCTTTTTCAAAAGAATAAATGGCTTCTGATTGAAATGGGAAACTAATCTGTGCTGTGCGTGATGTGTGGGTGCTTAGTCGCTTCAGTAGAGTCCGACTCTTTGTGACCCCACAGCCTATAGCCCACCAGGCTCCTCTGTCCACGGGGATTCTCCAGGCAAGGATACTGGAGTGGGTTGCCATGTTCTCCTCTAGGGGAACTTTTCAACCCAAAGACTGAACCCGAGTCTCCTGTGTCTCCTGCATTGGCAGGCAGGTTCTTTACCACTGTTACACACTGGCTTTTCACAACAACGATGTCTGCCATGAAGGGAGTTCATAGGGAAACCTCTAGCTTGTGTATGTCATGGAGAAAGGAAGAAGCAGCTAGGGTGTACAGGATAGGAGGAGCGCTCTGGTGTAGGATATGTGTGACCAGGAATGTTGTTATGCTCCTAGAGGGGCAGATGTTAGCTAAGTACTACACTGCCTCTATAAGGCAGCAGTCCCCAAACTTTTTGGCACCAGGGACCAGTTTCATGGAAGATCAGGGGATGGGGGGTGTGAAGATGGGGGGGTGGAGATGTGGAGGTGGGGATACAGGATGGTTTAGGGATGATTCAATGCATTACATTTATTGTACACTTTATTTCTAATCTAATGTCGCCACTGATCCGACAGGAGGTACTTGTCCGTGGACTGAAGGTTGAAAAGAAAATGAAAAAGTGAAGGTCTCTCAGTCGTGTCCGACTCTTTGTGACCCCATGGGCTATACAGTCCATAAAATTCTCCAGGTCAGAATATTGGAGAGGGTAGCCTTTCCCTTCTGCAGGGGATCTTCCCAACCCAGGGATCGAACCTAGGTCTCCTGCATTGCAGGCGGATTCTTTATCAACTGAGATATGAGGGAAGCCTCATAGCTGGAGGTTGGGGACCCCTGCTATAAGAGACACGTGCCATAGAGGGAGGCCTTGTAGAGTTCACACACTGCTGTATATTTGCCAGAAATACTCTAACCTGCCATGTGAATGGGGAGATATATAATTGGAAGACAAACAACTGGAGTGCGAGCTCAGGGGTTCAGCCATACGCTACACCCCATGGGAGGGAAGGCAGTTTAGTGTGTATAGTTGGGGTGACTGCTCAGAAAACTGTTGTCACTGCTGAGTGACACCTGCCCAGGTGACATCACCGGGCATTCACAGGCCTGCTGCACAGACGTGCCCTACATGCGGGCATTTGGCTGCGAGGTTACTAGAGGGAGTGACATCTGCTTCCCAAGCTGTGTGCTCTGGTACCATTCACTGACTCATCTGCCCCCTTTTCCTAATTGGGCAACCCAGAGGAGGTAGGTGACTCTGGTCTAACCCATCCACACAGAGGGATTCCTATTTTATCTACTTTGCACCAAGAAGTCACAGCACTAACAGCAGTCTGATGTCTGGGACTCTCCATTCCCTCCCCACATGACCTGCCTTGTTTCCCGGCACCATCCAACCCCATGGCCCCCTTCCCCCACCCCCATGCTCCAGCCAAATAGGTGCCTTTGTCACTCTCTCTACATGCCTCATCTGAGACCTTCCTGACACTCCCGCCCCATCCACTTCCCTGGTCACTGTCACCTTCTCTAAAATGAGCGTGTTAGACTAGAAAGTCTCCAAGATTTCTTCCAGATTCACCATTATAGGATTTTTTAAATCAGTATTGTTGAGGTTTAGTGAAAAAATAATAAAACACCAATTTTAAGTGTCCAATTCAAAGAGTTTTGACAAATAGAGTCATGTAACTACTACCAGCGGTTAAGGTCATTTCCTTTACCTCCATGCGTCCCCTCTTACTCCTTTGCAGTCAGTCCCCTGCCCTCTCTAGACCATGGCACCCACTGATCTATCTCAACAGTTTTAACTTCTCCCAAATACCATATAAATGAAAGCAGTCTGTACCCTTTTGTGATTGGCTTCTTAGCATAACAGTTTTGAGATTCATCTATGTCTTGCGTATATCAGTAATTCATTCAATTTTACTGTTAAGTAGCACCCTATTTGGGCTTCCCTGATGGCTCAGCACATAAGGAATCCTCCTGCAAAGCAGGAGACACAGGAGATACAGGTTCAATCCCTAGGCAGGGAAGATCCCCTGGATGAAGAAATGGCAACCCACTCCAGTATTCTTGCCAGGAAAATCCCATGGACAGAGGGGCCTGGTGGGCTACAGTCCGTGGGGTCGCAAAGAGTCTGACGTGACTGAGTGACTGAGCACAGCAGAGCATCCGATCTTATGGATGTGCTGTGCTTTATTTAGCTGCCGGGAAGCCCATCCATTCCCTGTTGGTGGTTGGTTGTGTTGTTTCCAGCTGGGGCTGATATAAGTAAAGCTTCTATTAATATTTGCATGCAAGTGTTTCTGTGAGCGTATGTTTTCATTTCTCCAGCTTCACTGATTTCTACTCTCCTCCTTTGTGTTTTCTAGCATCTGCCTATTTGCATTTAGTTTGTGCTTTTTTCTTTTCTAGCTTCTTAAGTTGGAGGCTCAGATCTTTGATTTGAGATCTTTCGTGTTCTGTAACATAGTCATTTATCGCTATAAATGTCACTCTACACATTACTTTAGCTACATTCCACAAATACTGACATAATATCATGGAAATTTGCATTTCTATTCAGCTTTAAATATTTTTATATTTGCTTGTGATTTCTTATTTGATCCATGAAGTATTTAGAATTGTGTTTTCGAGTTTTGAAGCATTTGAAGATGTGGTCAGGGAGAATATTTTACATGATCTAAATCTTCTTAATTGTATTGAGACCTCTGCTATGACCCAGTATATGGTTGATCTTGGTGAACATTCCATATTCAGTTGAAAGTAATGTGTGTTCTGATATTGTTGGTGGTGTATTTTATGAAGATCAATTAAGTCAATTTTAATCATGTTGTTCAGATCTTCTATATTCTTGCTGACTTTGTGTTTACTTGTTCTATCAATTACTAAGAGTTGTTTAGTTGCTAAGTCAAGAGTACTGAAATCTCTAGTTATAAATGTAGATTTTATTATGTCCCTTTTCAATTCTATTAGTTTTATTTTCATGTATTTTGAGACTCTCTTATATGCACATATAAGATTATTGTGTCCTCCTGATGAACTGCCTTGTTAACACTCCTTGCTCTGAAGTCTACCTTGTCTAATATTGATATATTTGCTCCAACAGTGTTTGTATAGTATATCTTTTTCCACTCTTTTACTTTTAATCTGAGTATATTCAAAGTGGCTTTTTGAAAGCAGCATAAAACCAAGTCTTGATTTTTTTTTTTTTGGACAAAATGATCATCTCTCCATTTAATTGGGTCATTTAGCCCATATATTGGAGAAGGCAATGGCACCCCACTCCAGTACTCTTGCCTGGAAAATCCCATGGATGGAGGAGCCTGGTAGGCTGCAGTCCATAGGGTTGGTAAGAGTCGGACACGGCTGAGCGACTTCACTTTCACTTTTCACTTTCATGCATTGGAGAAGGAAATGGCAACCCACTCCAGTGTTCTTGCCTGGAGAATCCTAGGTAAGGCAGAGCCTGGTGGGCTGCCGTCTATGGGGTCGCACAGATTCGGACATGACTGAAGCGACTTAGCAGCAGCAGCCCATATACGGTTAAAGTAATTACCAATGTGTTTGAGTTTAAATCTACCATCATGCTATTTGTGTTCTATTTTCACCACTCTTCTCTCTTCCTCTGGGTCTCTAATTCACAAAAGTTAGATTGCTTAATATCGTTTCATGGGTCACCCATGTACCCTCTCCCTCTCTCTCTGCTTCTCTTTCTTAAATCTTTTACAAATCTGTGCCATATTCAAGCTTGTATTGCTTTATCTTCAATTTCACTGATTTGTTTCTTCTGCCACTTCCAACCTGCTCCTAGTTCCATTCAGTGTATTTTTCAATCCATATATTGCATTTTTCATCTTTAGAGGCTTCAGTTGTGTCTTTTTGTATTTTTCATTTCTCATCCTATATTCATGTTTTCCTCTATCTTCTTGAATATATGGAGCATATTTAATACCTGTTTTAAATTCACCACTTGGTAATTTCATTATCTTCGTCATTTTCAGATCTGTTTCAGTTGGTTAATTTTTCTCTGGGGCAATGGATCATATTGGATGTTGAACATAATCAATTTTATGTTTAGGGGTGCTAGATTTTATTGTATTTCTTTAAAGAATATTGAGGCATGCAGTTAAGTCATTTGAAATCAGTTTGATCCTTCTGAGTCGGCTTTTAAAGCCTTGTTGGGGTGAGTCCAAGGAAGTGTTTAGTCTAAGGCTAATTTAGTTCTATTATTATTTCTGAAGACTCTATCTGATGCTCTATGTATTTTGAGGTCTAGCCACTCGGGCTAGTGGGGATATAAACTATTCCCAGGCTTCTCTGAGCTCTGGGAATTTCTCTGCCTACTGCTTTACAGGGGTACTTATCCCAACTGCATGGGGTTTCGCCCCACACATTCTCAAACCAGTGTTCTGCCAAATATTGGAGACCATCCCTCTATAGATAGCTGCAACTCCCTCTCTCTCCCTCCCCCACCTTCACTCCTTCCTACTTTTTGCTCTCTGTGTTAAGTTCTGCAAGTTCTAATGGCTTCAGCTTCCACAAACTCCAATCTCCGTCTCTTCTAGTCAGCAAGAACAGACGGGCTCTGTTCAGATTCCCTCCCTCTTGTTCTGCTCCATAAAAAGTGCCTCCAAGCATTTTGCTGGGCTATCAAGGGGCTCACCTCATGTTTCCCTTCCCTCGGGGTTCACAGTCCCACATCATCATCTATCCAATGTTCGAAAATCAGTTGTTTCATATATTTTGTCCAGTTATTTTTTAATGTTTTCAACCTGAGGGCAGTTCTGAATCTCTTACTCTCTCTTGGCTAAAAGTAGAAGTCTCCCACCACCCAAGGATTTTAGAATTAAGAAACCAAGTAAACCTAAGAGGGATTGCCATCAGCACAAGGACTACAGTTCTTGGAGAGGTGGTGAGGATACTGTTGTTCTCCGGCTCTACCTTGCCCTGACATTAGGAAGTAAAAGCAGGGTTGATGATACCTGTGCAATCAGGGATGTTCAGAAAGCTTCAAGGACTCAGAGGGAGAAGACACTTAAATAACAGGGCATGTAAGAAGAACATTAAGACTGCGGGGCTGGCAATGTATTCAGCAATGCTCCTGGACTGTGGTTTGCTAGGATCTGCCTGAAAGCGGGGGAAAAAGCCATCAATAGGAAAAGAAATTAAAAGAGAAAATGAAATATGATAATGAAACCCCTTTTGCTTTGGGACTGTGAAGGTTTTTTTTCTTTTCCTTAAACAAGTAGCAATGAAACCTTTATTGCATTCTATCGCCCAGATTCTCTTTTTTTGTGCTACATAATGTGTTTGCAAGTTTCTGTCTAACGCTGAGTTTTCCTGTGCTTTGTCCTACGTGAAACCACTGGTTTCCGTGGTAACTAGACTGCCAGCTCAGGGAGTCCAATAGAGGGGCAGAGGCTCTGCAGTGCACCTAGAAGGGCTAACAGAGGCCTGGACCATAGGTAAGAAAGAGATATGGCTACAATGATACATACAAGGGACTTTCCATGAGCCGAAGATCCTCAACCAGCTTTCACCCAAAGTAGCTGCCCTGTGCATCCACAGCCTGGCACTCCTGGGAAGACACTGCCTGCTACCGAGTTCCTTCAGCTGTTGGCATTTATGGGTCAGTCTCTGGGCCGAGTGCCAGGCCCCAGACCCCAGAGGGGCAAGCAGTCTCTCTAAAGAGAGAAACCATGATAAAGGGTGTCCAGAAGGAACATTGATTAAGTGCCATCCATATGCCAGGCACTGACACGAAAATTACATACCTTAAATTTTAATCCTCACAAAAACCCAGTGATTTCATTTTATCCAAGACAACTAGAAAAGGTAAAGTCAGAATTCATCTGGAGTGGATTCTTCTCAACCTCCCCCAACCTGCACAACCTCACCTGCATCAGTCTCTCTGCTCTAAGACTTCTGTCCAGACACCTCCGAGTTTAGAGACAGCCTCTCTGTCTCTCGTTCTCTCTTTTTTCTTTCTCTCTCACTCTTTTCCCTGCTCTTTTCCCCCCAACCCCGTCCCTCTCTGGCCTTGTAAATATCTCTGCCTGGAGTCTCTTCCCTCTCTCTGGAGAGAAATGTATCACGGAACTCAAACCCCTGGAACAGGAGTTAAACACAGGAGCAAGTCCCAGTGCAGCCTCCGAGCCCCTGTCATGCAGCAATGGCATTAATGAAGGGTCGCACAGTCACATCTCCTCTGATCCTCCAAAATCCCACCTGCTTTGTCCAGACAGCAGGAGGAAAGAGCTGACATCCTAAAACGGGAAGACCCACAGAGAGAAAGAAGCTCTTTCAAAATAGCTACCATGGCGGAAAGTCTCCCCAGGCTGTGTTCCCTGGACCAATGGAGCCAGTGAGAGCAACGCTTTCAACCAGATGCCTCCGCCTGGATGGCCTCAGAGGCTGCACCCACAGGGGCTCAACCAAGGGAAATTCAAGCTTACAAAATCAAATGCTGCCTTATCACCAAGTTCAAGGTGAGTTAACATAGCCAACTGAGGCTCAATTCATCACCATGTTCTGCCTCTGCTGAGACTTTACCCACCAGACAGGCTGCGGGTACAGACCTTCCCTCCCCAATCCCTTCCCCTAGATCTTCAATCACCCTGTCTGATCCTTGTTTTAGAAATGACAATCCAAGGCGAAGAGAGGGGTAGTGATGACCAATGAATGGGTCACACAGCAACTCAGAAACAGGGCCAGGACTCTAACCCAGGTCTCAGTATGGGGCCTATGAGACTGGTGTCACCCCAGGCCAAGACACTGGCCATCCTGTGAAAGGACAAGTCTCTTGTCCTGGATGGCCTGGAGACTATGGGAGAATAGGCTTTATACACAGATCTGGGGTGGAAATGCCTCCCAAGGGCCTGACAAAGGACATGGAAGATCTGAGAGGTGTGGCCCAAGCGGATTGAAGACCAAGGGATGGGAGGCCTTCTGGGCACCAGGAGGAAAAGGATCATCTCTGGCCCTGGCTCCTGCCCTGGGAGTGAAGGGTGGGCAATATACCTAGTGACCTTGGACAAGGCTCCTGACCCTCGTTCCCTCCCTTGCGATACAGGGGAGCAGTGGTACGGGGGGCTGTGAGTACAGACCTGGATGACACTATTCAGAAAAGTCTCCTTGCTGGGCCTGGCACATGTACAGCCTTGATAATAACAGCTTAAACACACACCCTCCCCTCACAAGCACTGCGTCCCTGCAGTTTCATGTAGAAACTCCCCGCGGCTCCCAGAGCTCCTAGCAGCCCCCAGACAGCTGCCTTCTGTAGGTCTCTCCCTTCCAAGTGGTTCCGGGGTCTCTCCCGACCCCAGCAGCTTTGTGTCTCGGGTGGCTGCCATCATTGATGTACCAGAACCCTGGTGCCACTGCTACCAAAGCCAGCTGACCTGGAAACTTTCCGTTTGTACAAGGCTCAGCGGGGACCTGGGTCCCTTGGGCAGGTCATGAGACACTGAGCATCTCTGTGCTACAGTTAACTGTTTCGTCATCTGAAAATGACGATGACAGCAGTACATGGTGTACACACACACACACACACACATACACATCTTCATTTACCTCATATCAACAGAACTCAGTCTTTTTTTTTTTTCAGCTTTGTTGAGGTATAATTGACAAATAAAACTGTGAAGATACTTAAACTGCACACCGTGGTGTTTTGATACAGATACCTGGTGAAAGGGTTCTCTGCATCAAGTTAACTATCGCAGCCGTCACCTCACATGTCTTTTGTAACATAGAACTTTTAAGTTCTTCTCACTTAGCAAATTTTAATTATACAATACAGAGTTACCAACCATATTCACCATGATATACATCAGCTCCTCAGATCTTACTCATAACTAAAAGTTATTATAACTTTGTAGCTCATCTTATAACTAAACTCATCTTATATTGTAATGTATAATATATATTATATCATATTGATTATTATATCATATTGTTATATATCATCTTATATATGTTATAAGATATAAAACTCTTCTTACATTATATCTCATCTTATAACTAAAAGTTATACCTTTTTCCTATCCCCGCCCTCCCTCCCCCAGCCCCTGACAACCACCATTCTGCTGTTTCAGTGAATGACTTCTGTCCCACATGTAAGTGACAGCATATGCAGCGTTTGCCTCTGTCTGACTCAGTTACCATGAAGCCACTGAGATGGATTCGCATTGTTGCAAGTGACAGGACTTCCTTCTTTCTCACGGCTGAACAAGACCCCACTGTGTGTGTGTGTGTATATACAGCAGACTTTATTTATGTTGACAGACCTTCAGGTTATTTCTAAATCATGGCCATTGTGCATACCGCTGCAGTGAACACCAGGGGACAGATATCTCTTCACTATCCTGTTTTCATTTCCTTTGGACAGGCACCCAGGAGTGGAATTGCTCGATCATATGGTAGTCTTATGTCTAGTTTTTTAAGGAACCTCCACTGTCTTCCACCCACGGTGGCTACACCAATTTCTATTCTCTCCAACAGTGCACAAGGGTTCCCTTTTCTCCACATCCTCAACAACATTTGCTGCCTCTTGTCTTTTTGGTGAGAGCCATCCTAATAGAGGTAAAGCAATATCTCATTGTGATTTTCATGTGTATTTCCTTTATGACTAGTGGAAGCAATCTACAGGTTAAATGCAATTTTATAAAAATTCTAATGGCATTTTTTTCACAGAAATAGGAAAAAATTCTAAAATTTGCATGGAATCACAAAAGACCCCAAATAACCAAACCAACTTTGAGAAAAAAGAATAAAGCTGGAAGCATCACACTTGTTGATTTCAAAGTATATTGCAGAGCTATAGTAATCAAAAAAGAAGTATGGTATTATCAGAAAACTGGACACGCAAATCAATGGAACAGATAGAGAGCCCAGAAAGAAACCCGGGCAGTTTATTTATGGGTGGTCAATAATTCATGACAAAGAAGAAAAGAATATACCATAGTGCTGGGAAAACTGGATGTCCGCATGTAAAAGAAACTGAAATCCTATTTTATGCCACACACCCAAAAATCAACTTACAATGGATGAAAGACTTAAGTCTATAAAAATCCATAAAAATCCCAGAAAAAAACATAGGAAATAAGCTCCTTGACATCAGTCTTGACAATAATTTTTTGGATTTGATACCAAAAGCAAATGCAATTAGAGCAAAAATAAACAAAGTGGGACTGTATCAAGTCAGAAAGCTTCTGCGCAGCAAAGGGAAACATCGACAGAGTTAAAAGGCAGTCTAGGAATAAGAGAAAAGTCTGCAAATTCTAATAAGGTCTTAGTACCCAATATACATGCGTGGTAAGTGACTTCAGTCATGTCCGACTCTGTGCAACCCTATGGACTATAGCCTGCCAGGCTCCTCTGTCCATGGAATTCTCCAGGCAAGCACAGTTGCCATGCCCTCCTCCAGGGGGATCTCCCCAACCCAGGGATTGAGCCTACATCTCTTATGTCTCCTGCATTGGTAAGTGGGTTCCTTACCACTAGTGTCACCTGGGAAGACCTAATATCCAATATATTGATATATAAAGAACACATACGAATCAGTAGCAAAAACACAGCAATCCATTTAAAAAAGGACAGAGAAACTGAACATGTTTTTTCAAAGAAGACATACAAATAGTCAACATGTAAATGGAAATGTGTTCAACATCACCAATCAGCAGAGAAAATGCACTTTTCAAAAACAGCTTTATTGAGACATAATTTACATACTACACTGTACCATTCACCCATTTAAAGTGTATAATTCAGTGTTTTCCAGTGTATTCATATAGTTGTGCGATCATCACCACAATCAATTTCAGAACATTTCATTGCTCCCTCTGCCCACAAAGCCCATCCAGATTAGCAGTTGCCCCCCACTTCTTCCAAGGCCCTCTTCTCATATGTAGACAACCACTAACCTGTTTTTGCTTCCATAGGTTTGCCTGTTCTGGGCATATAAGTGGAATAACATAATATGCGACATTTTGTGTCTGTCTTCTTTCATTTGGCATGTGTTGTAAGCTCCATCTATTTTGTAGCGTGTGTCAGTACTTCATTCTTTTTTACTGGCAAATAATAGTCCATTGTATAGATGTACCACATCTATTTAGTCATTCATTCTTTGAGTTGTTTCCACGTTCTGGTTATTATGAATAAAGCTGTTACATATTTTGTGTACATGTTTTTGTATGGACATATGTTTCAATGTCTCTTGGGCAAATAACTAGAGGTAGAATTGTTGAGTCATATGTTAACCCCTATGTCTAACCTTTTAGGAACTGCCAGACAACTTTCCAAAACAGTTGAATTGTTTCATTGTCCCAACAAAAATGTAGGAATATTCCAATTTCTCCACATCCTCACCAACACTTATTATTATGAGTCTTTTAAATTATACTCATCCTAGTGGGTATGAAGTGGTATCTGATTGTGCTTTTGATTTACATTTCCCTAATCCCATGGTTGGGCTTCCCAGGTGGTTCCAGTGGTAAAGAATCCGTCTGCCAATGCAGGAGACATAAGAGACTTGGGTTCAATCCCTGGATTGGGAAGATCCCTGGAAGAGGGCGTGGCAACCCACTCCAGTATTCTTGCCTGGAGAATCCCATGAACAGAGGATCCTGGAGGGCTAAGTCCATAGGATCTCAAAGAGCTGGACATGACTGAAGTGACTTAACACATAGCACACAGTCCCATGGTTAATGATGTTGTATATCTTTTCATGTACTTATTGGGCCTTTATCTATCTTTGGAGACAAGTCTATTGAAATCCTTTGCCCATTTTTTGGTTGGATTATTTGTCTTTTCATCATTAAGTTGTAGTGGTTCTTTACACATTCAAAGTGTAAGTCTTTTATCAGATACAAGGCTTGCAAATATGTTCTCCCATTCTGTTGGTTGTCCTTTCACTTTCTTGATAACATTCTTTGGAGTTTTTAATTGTGAAAAAGTCCTACTTACCTGTTTTTTTTTTCTTTTGTGCTGTAGCTATCACACTTTGTAAGGATTGGTCACCCCTACATCACAAATATACACCGTATTTTCTTCTAAGAGTTTTACAGTTTTGGCTATTATATTTAGGCCTATGATTCATTTTGAGCTAATTTTTGTGTATAATGTGAGGGAAAGATCCAATTTCATTCTTTTGCATGGGGATATCCGGTTGTCCCAGGATCAACTACCCCATTTTTAACGATACAATTCAATAAGTTTTAACAAATACACACACTCACATCTCTTTCCACCATCCCTACAATTTGCCTGTGCCTATCTGCAGTCCATTTTCCCAACTCCAGCCATGAAAGGTCTACTTTCAGTCACTATAGCTTAGATTTGCCTTTTCTCTATTTTACATAAATGGAATCACAGGATGTACTTTTCTGGGTCTGGCATCTGCCATTATATTTTTATCATGTAGCTCTCCTATATGAGGATTCTTCAGAGAAACAGAACCAATAGGATGTATGTGGGGTGGGGGAGGGGAGAGAAACAATTTTAAGGAGCTGGCTCACATGACTGTGGAGGCTGGTAAGCCCAAACTCTGAGGCACAGGATGGCAGGCTAGAGACCTGGGGACCTAAGGAAGAGCTGGTATTGCAACTCAAGTCCAAAAGCAGTTTGCTGGCAGAACCCCCTGGGTCGGGAAGCTCCCCTAGAGGAAGAAAGTGGCAGCCCACTCCAGTATTCTTGCCTGAAAACTTTCATGGACAGAGGAACCTGATGAGCTACAGTCCATGGGGTCACAAAGAGTCAGACACGACTGAGCACACACACACCTTTGCCTGGGTTCCCCTAAAGCAGAGCCCAAAACAAAGGCATGTACAGGTAGTTTATTTGGGAAGTGGTTCCAGGGATCCAATACTTTGGCCACCTGACGTGAAGAGCCGAGTCATTGGAAAACACCCTGATGTTGGGAAAGATTGAAGGCAAAAGGAGAAGGAGTGACAGAGAGTGAGATGGTTGGATGGCATCATTGACTCAATGGACATGAATCTGAGCAAATTCCAGGAGAGAGAGAAAGACAGGGAAGCCTAGTGTCCTGCAGTCCATGGGGTCACAAAGAGTGGGCCACGACTTAGCAACTGAAACAACCCAGGGATCCAAAAATAGAACAGGAAGAATGAAATGGGAGCGAGAGAAAGTCAGTACAAGGATGCATCATGGAGATGATCCTCTGAAGGGCCTTATGAAATATATCTCAGAATTGTGCGAGGAGGCATCATCCATCAGTCTTCGACTCCCATCGATCCAGGGTGGCTCCACAGGCACGAGCTCCCCCCCACTTGAAGCTGATCATTAATCAGAGGAATCTCAGAGGCCTCTCCAAAAGGAACAATGGAGAGGTCTCAGGACAGGAAGCAAGAGCCATGTGCCAAGGCTTGAGGGCAGCATTTTCTGATTATACCTGCACAAAGCTGGACAAAGTCTGTATGAGACTGCTCACTGCAGCCGTGGCTGGAGTAAGAGGTGAAGTCAAGAGACTTTTATAGTCATACCCAGTTGGTAATCAATACAGGGCAGGGGCTAGAGAGGGGATATATCTTAGCAGGGGAACACAGTGAAAAAAAATCTTTGAGCCTTGATAGTTACCCTCTCAAAATGAGTCAGCAGTGTCATGCATATGCCAACCAAGCCAATGGAAATTCAGCACAAGCCACAAAAATAAATAAGGGCATGGGGGCTTCCCTGGTGGTCCAATGGTTAAGACGCCATGGTTCCAATGCAGGAGAAATGGTTTGATCCCTGGTTGGGGAACTAAGATCCTACATGCTGTATGGTACAAGCAAAAATCCATAAATAATAAAACAGCCAGAGGAGAGAGACTTGGTGAGAAAGACATGGAGAAAATCGATTCATCATGTCCTTGGCATGAGCATGGTACCCTGTTCCCTTGTAGCTCAATTGGTCAAGAATCTGCCTGCAGTGCAGGAGACCTGGGTTCAATTATTGGGTTGGGAAGACCCCCTGGAGAAGGAAATGGAAACCCACTCCAGTATTCTTGCCTGGAGAATTCCATAGATAGAGGAGTCTGGCAGACTACAGTCCATGGGGTCTCAAGAGTCGGACACGACTTAGTGACTAAACCACCACCACCACCCTGCTCATAGTAGATCCTCAGTGAACAGTGATTGAATGGCAGAAGGATAGATGGGTCAAAGGTAGATGGATAGTCCCAAGAGATACAAGGGTGTCACCTGCTTTAGAGTCAGATAGGCCTGAATATCCTCTGGCTCTGCAACTTACTACTTGAAGTTCATAAGCGAATGACCCCGCAATTGCCATTTCCTGAACTCGCGCTGACTATGAGTGAGTGACTATGGATTCCCTTCATGACTGTGTTCTCTTCTGTCCTTCACAAAATGAAAAACACACCTCCACTTGTCAAGCTGGGCTTATCTCCACTTGGAGGAAGGGCATGCTTCTCTAACATGCAGGGTCATTGAATGGACACCCATCATCAGTACAAAAGGAGAAACAGGGTATGTTATGGGCTAAGATCATTGGCTTTGGAACAGACAGATGTGGGTTCAGATCGTGACCCCACTAATCACTGGTCATGTAACCTTCAACAAATTACTCATAGTTCAGTTCTCTGAGTTATAGTTTGCTTATTTGTAACATGTGGCTCACAAGGGTGATGTCAGAGGTTAGTTGTGAGCAGAAGTGATGCTTTATGGGAATCACCCTTAGCCCCGCATAGTTGGTGCTCAGTAGATGAAGACTACTGCTATCATTATTGCTGCCGTTCACCATGAGCCCCATCACTCCATGTCAGCCGCATCCATGGCAGAGCCTCTGTCCTTAATAATAGGGCTCCCTGCTCCTCTGCCCCACCTTTCACTGGTTCACAGTTCTTCTCCCCATTCTTGGCCCGGCTTGTTCAGGAGCTCCTGCCATGACAAACAGGCCTGATGGTAAATGCTCAGTAAAGACTGGCTGTCTGAATGGACATGGATGGATGAAGGAAGGAAGCATCCATGAATGGACTGGCTGCATCCAGAATCTTAGGGTCTCCTCACTCTCTGGTTCCAGCCCCAAAGAGCTCAACCCCAGAAGCAGGTAGCAGAAATCACTACATGATTATTGGGCAATTCAGACAGTGCTGTGTTTTGGGAAAAGCATGGACTTTTCCATCAGAGACCTGCGTTCAAATTCTATCTCAGTTGCCAGGTGGACAAATTTCCCCTCCAGTTTCAGTCCTCCCATCTGGAAAATGACAATTATGACCATACCAGTGATGGCTCCACCCTCTTCTTCCTGGAAGTTTTGTGCAGACTGAGATATTTCATGTAATTGACTTGAAGCACAGGAGATGCCCTACAGGATTAGTTTTTTTCTGTATCTGCCCATGTCCTTCTCACATAGGAACCCAGACTAGTGGGACAGCCATCATCTCCCATATTGCTGGTTGCAATGGCAGAGGGAAAGAATGTTCTGGAAGGCCTTAGAACTGCAACTAAATGCCCTAGCCTGGAGGTGACCCACATCACTTCAGCTCCCAATCCATTGGTCAGAATAGTCATATGACTTTAGCCAACAGCAAGGGGTCCAGGAAGTACAATCCTACCATGTCCCCAGAAAACAGAGAGCTAGAAATATCTAGAAAATAGCACTAATGACCACCACATTTATTCAGCTCCCTCTTGATTTCTTCAACAGCATAGTGGAATTCACTGCTTCAGCCCTGTGAAAGTGAAAATGTTAGTCAGTCATGTCTGACTCTTTGTGACCCTATGGACTGTAGCCTACCAACTTACTCTGTCCATGGGATTCTCCAGGCAAGAATCCTGAAGTGGGTTGCCATTTCCTTCTCCAGGGGATCTTCCTGGAATTTGAGGTGATCACCAAGGCCCTGCAGGCTTCTGGAGGACTGAGCTCTCCTAGGGTCTCTGAGCACAAATCTGCTTTTCTAAAGCTTCCTGGGTCCTCAGAGCTGGAGCCTGGGGAGAGAACTCTGGGATCCGTGCTGGGGGCCAGGAGATGACAAAGACCTTGTTCTCCAACCCTGAGCCCCAGGGAGCTGGCCCTGAACCTTCAAGCCATCCTCCTGTTGAGACCCAGCAGATATTAAAAATGAAGAAGATAGCCAAGCAGGGTTACAGAACTTGTGGCCTATTGTAAATGCTTGCTTTTCACCAACTAAAGCTTTTGCCACCCACCCACAGCCCAGTGACTGATGCATAACCTCACTGGGAAATGACTCTAAAAGTCTAGACGTGATGTCTTTCATGTGCTTGAGAACTCCTCTGCCAAGGGGGAGTGAAGAGGTGGGAAAGGGACCTCGGTGTTGAGACTACTTGGAAAATCTCCCCTTGTAGGCTCCAGTCTCGTCTTGCAGGAAGCTGGCCGTGGCTTCAATTTCTTGGTTATGAGGTCAGTTCAGCCCTTGAGGCAACACTATTTCACGTTTAAAGTCAGGGACTGTTCAATCTGGGCAGGGCACACAGCTGGGACTGAATTCGGCCCTAAAGTCTCCCCACGAGTCTCTCATCAGGCCTGTCCTTTCCCCCACTAGCAAGTCAGCCACTCATTTGGGACAACGCTCCTGGATACTGGGGTAGGGATGTGATGGAGCGGGGGAAGCTGAGACCTGCAGTGGCCCTGGAAGTCCTTGACACTTGAGGCAGAATTAGCTCTGCATAACAGCTTCTGACCACCCTGGAGGATCCAAAGTCAGGGGTGGAAGGGGCCCCACCGGGACCCATCCTCAGTCTCCATGGGCTCAACCTACCCTTTCGCCTTCCGCTTCTCCCCTTCTCTGCTGACCCGACCTGTCCCCCTTCCTCAAGCTCTCACTGGTTCTCCTGACCTCGCTCCAGGGACATCTGGTCCATTCTGGCCACACACAGAAATGTCCTTCTTTCATTCATTCCTTTACTAATTCATTCAAAACTTATGGAACATTTACTGGGTGCTGACTGTCCTGGGGACCGCACTGTGCCTTAAAGCCCCATCTGTAATCTTTTTTTTTTCCCCAATCTGGAATCTTGATCAGAGCAGACACGGCCCCTACCCTCATAGACCTTTCACTCTCATAATAGAGAAAGACCTTAAAATCATAACTACAACAACCCAATTTAAAAAATAAAAACAGTGGGTAAAACCTTTGAACAGGCATCTCACCAAAGATATATGGATGATATACAGGCAAGTGAAAAGATGCTCAACACCAGTGAATCATTAGGGAAATGAAAATTAAAATCACAGTGATATACCACCACACCCTTATTCAAATGGCTACAACCCAAGAGACTGCCCATCCTGACACCTGGTGAGGAAGTAGCTGGACTAAGTCTCTCATTCGCTGCTGGCAGGAATTGTAAAATGGTGCAGCCACTTCGGCAAAGAGTTTGGCAGCTAGGTAAAAAGTTAAGCATGTACCAGTTATATGATCCAGCCATTCCACTCCTAGATACTTACTCAAGAGAAATTAAAGTTTATGTTCATACAAAGACCTATACACAAACCTTAATTGAAGCTTTATTTGTAATAGCCCACACTTAGAATCAACCCTGGCAACCATCAACAGATAAATGGATATACAAATGATGATACTTCCAGATAATGAAATACTTGTTCAGTCACTAAAAAACAGAATCACTGATACACTCAACAGTGTGGATGAATCTCAAAATCATTATGCTCAGTGAAAGTGTATACACGACAGGATAAAACATGTCTATACTCTAGGATCATCCAGTTATTTTAGAAAATTCTAGAAAATACAAACCAGAAGGCAGATCCATTGTTGACCAGCTGGGGGAAGGATTGGGAGGGAGGAATCACAGAGGGTCATGAGATAGCCTTTTAGGGACAACAGGTATGCTCATTATGTTGATTACAGTGTTGGTTTAATGAGCGAAAATGTATGTCAAAATGTATCAAGTTTTACACTTTAAACATAGGCAGGCCAATAAAGCAATTTTAAAAATTTCAACTACATGATGAATCACTTAATTACAGGTGAAATAAAGAGCTATCAGAGAGGCATTTTGGAGACTTAGAATGTACAACACATTAGTCTGGGGGTTGAAAAGCCTGAAGGAGAGCAAGGTTTAGGTTGAGATGGGAAAGGTGCATTGGAAATGGTCGGGGTGGGGGCAGAGGGCTGAGGTGTAGGGGCTCTCAGGATTGGTGTAAGACCAATCCCGGCTGGGGAACCAAGCGTGTCGGGACCCCGAGGGCTTGGGAGGCAGTGTGGTGAGAGGAGCTCAGGGCCTCAAGCCAGTGGGATCTTCTCCAGATATCAGCTGTCTCAGGCAACGGAGCCCTCCCATGAGGACCTTTACCCTCCTCATCGCCGTGGCTGGTTCCAGAATCATAACACGACGGGGTCCCCCATTCTAGCCTGGGAAGCGAGGTCTACACAGGCCCCACACTGAGCCCTGATACCATCCCAGCCCTGGTGAGATCCTCCAAAGCACAGCTACCCTCTGTCCAGCTGGCGGGGCCAGCAGCCCAATTGTCCATTCCTTCTGTGTTTGGGGCAGCCAGCCACCCTTTGTTCTGGAATCTTGGTTAGAATCATCAGCTCTGCAACCTTCTGGGCCTCAGTTACCTCATCTGTAAAACAAGGATGATAATAGCAGGGGTTCACTGGATTGTTTTGAGGATTACATGAGCTGACACTTATAAAGCACTTGAAGAGTGCCTTATTTCTTTGACGATACATATATAAAATGAAATGCCATTCCACCCAATAAATATCAGGAACAATTCCGAGGAGGCCGGTGATGTATCAGGGAGGAGGGGACGTATCAGGTAGCAGCGGTAGCCTGGCCTTTCTGAGCTTGAGGGCATGGGTGTCTCTTCCAGCTCAGACATACCAGGACACTTCAGTTCTGTGCCTTCAGGCAATTTTGGCATCAAAAGTCTTCAGGGCTCCTCCTATCTGGCCATGAGGTCCCCACTGAGATTCCTCTGGCTGAAGTGAACTTCTTGATCTCCCAGAATTTCCCCAGCCTTTGTAGTGTGCGTGTGTGTGCGTGTGTGTGTGTGTGTATGCATGCACACATACACGTATCTTTGCTTGGGAATGCTGGGCCCACAAACAGGTGGATTCTTTCCCTGTCTTGCTTTCTGTTTTATTTTTTGTTCTTCACCAGCTCAAAAGAGAAAGCATAAAATGCCTCTGCTCAGGGCTAGCCCTTCCATTCATGCTAAGCAAGTTGCCTTCGCCTGCTTCGTAAATGGAAAACAGCCCATTCTTCCATCAGTGGGCTCACACTGTATAAAATCCCCTTTGATCCTCAACACCCTTGTGCACCGGGCAGAGCTGCAGATGAGGAAACTGAGGCTCAGAGAGCTAAAGGCACTCACTCCTGGTGAGAGGAGCTGCTGTGAAGAGTCACCATCGATCCCACGATGTGCTCCACGTGTGCGGGCTGTGCGTGTTACAGAAGACCTCCCCACGTGTGATCCTGTGTAGGAGCGCCACCAGACCCTCGCAGGGTAGAAGAGGGCAGCTGCTATTGCTCCCGATTTGCAAATAAAAGTTTGGAGGATTAGTGGTATTTCCCACATTCCATGGCAAGTAGACTCAGCTAAATTCAACAAACATTTATTGAGCACCTAAAATGTGTCAGGGCTTCCCTCGTGGCTCAGTCGGTAAAGAAAGAAAGTGGAAGTGAAGTCGCTCAGTCGTGTCCACCTCTTTGCGACCCCATGGACTGTAGCCCAGCAGGCTCCCCCGTCCATGGGATTTTCCAGGCAAGAGTACTGGAGTGGGCTGTCATTTCCTTCTCAGGGGATCTTCCCAACCCAGGGATTGAACCTGGGTCTCCCACACTGCAAACAGACACTTTACCTTCTGAGCCACCAATCCTCCTGTGATGCAGGAGACCTGGGTTTGATCCCTGGGTTGGGAAGATCCCCTGGAGGAGGGCATGGCTCCAGTATTCTTGCCTGGAGAACCCCAAGGACAGAGGAGCCTGGCGGGCTACAATCCATGGGGTCGCAAAGAGTCAGACATGACTGACAGACGAAGCGCACGAGACGTGTCAGCCCCTGTTCTTGGTCTTGGGGAATAAAAAGGAACCAGACAAGGCTCCCCACCCATGCGGAACCAATCTGGGGATAAGGTGGTAGGGACTGTGAGGTGGGCGCTCAGAGGACTCTGGGGCAGCACATGGAAGAGGGGGTTCCGGGAGACATGACATATGAGTGTTAAAGAAAGAAACAGCTCAGCAAAGGTGAGAAGAACATTTGAACATGAGGAACTGAAAATAAGCTTGAGGGAAGCACAGGTGTGTGTGTGTGTGATGTATGTGTGGTCTATGTGGTGTGTGTGTGTGGCAGGTCAAATGTTTAGCAGATCTCAGTGGTCAAAGTGTGGTCTACGCAGTCAGAACATGTAGGTTCAAATCCTGCCTCCACTGCTTTCAGTTATTGGATCTTGGGGACATTACAGAACATCTCTGTGCTTCAGTTTTCCCATCTCTAAGTGGGGATAATGCTAAGTTCTATTTTGAGGCATTACTGTGAAGATTTTATTAGGCAATACTTAAAGAAGCTCCTCCTAATTGCATATGGCATATAGTGAGCACACAATATATTGTCGCTGTTGTTATTGTGTACTCACTAAATCGTGTCCAACTCTTTTGTGACCCCATGGACTGTAGCCTACCAGGCTCCTCACTGTTATTTCGGTAACGCTGACAGAACTTTCCAGACCTTCCTCGAAGGAATTCTGAGAACTTGAGCGAGAAAAGAATCACAAAGCCATTGGGTTCAGGTGTTGTCCATCATATTTGCCCTAGAAATAAACCAAGAGCAAGCTAAGACTTCACACTGGAAAGTGACCTTGGAAGGCGGAAGGCACAAAGAGAGAGAAAGAGCAAAGCTTAGGCGGGAGGAAGGTATATTCAGGGTGTATTAAGGAAACAGCAAGTATAGAGGTCTTTGTTTAAGGGAAAGACTCTTATATAAAAGGAGACAAACTTACTCCATTTGACTCTTGCTTCAGAGGCCAGACAAGGGCAAAACAGACTAAGGGAGAAAAGTTTCAACATTAGTTAGAGCAATGGAATGGGTTGCCTTTAAGGTAGAGAGCTTTCTGCCACTTGTCCTTTCTGTTTAGGGGTATTTCAAGCAGAAGCTGGGGACCATCTGCTCTATCCTGCATTGGGTAGCCAGGATCATCTCTGAAGTCCCAATGAGCCCCTGAGCTAGCTCATTTGGTAGGACCAGAAATGCACAAGATGGGGAGAAGGAGAGGAGCCAACAAATGAGTACAAGGAGATGAGGCTGGAAATGAGCACTGATCTGCCTCACTTTGGCCATTAAGTCTCATCCCTTTGAATTAGGGATTGGCTATTACAGAAGTGAAAGCATGCTAGATTGTCCTATCAGTCATTTTCACTTTAGTATAAACTAGACACAAAGATCATTTTCTGCATGACAGCTGACTGATGACAGTAGAGGATAGAAGATACCAAAAGAAAAGAGAAAAGAATGTGAGACTAAAAT
Source organism: Okapia johnstoni (assembly GCA_024291935.2). NCBI lineage: Eukaryota > Metazoa > Chordata > Mammalia > Artiodactyla > Giraffidae > Okapia > Okapia johnstoni. The sequence goes on along the minus strand of CM044325.1, from coordinate 5,273,130 downwards.
GGGCAGGGCTCTGAAACAAACTGAATTAATCTCAGTTTTGCCAAAGAACAGCCTTGACAGCAACCAAAAAGGAAAGAAAAATAAATATTCAGTGGTGAATTCCTACCATCATTTATTCATTTCAGCAATGAACTCTGGAATACTAACTACATACCACACTGTGTGCAGGGCAGTGGGGACACTGAATGAATCAAACACAGCTCCAGCCCCCAGGCTACTGGGAGACACATATGGAACTCCCAGTCATAAACCAGCATGGCCAATGCCAGGATGGAAGGATGTGCTCAGCAGGACATGATCTTTCCCATCAACTGTGCCCTAGGCCTTTCTCTTAGAACCACCCCTTCCTCCTGGGAGGAACAGATACGCATTTCACAGACAGCTAAACAGAGGCCCAAAGAGCAACCTCTTTGGGAAGCAGCAGAGTCAGGACTAGAACAGCACTGACTCAAAAGCTAGGCCCCTTTTCCCAAACACAGACACATTCCTTGGGGTCAGTTCCTGGAATGTCCCCCAGCCCACAGGCCTTCCCACTCCATGGGTGGGCTTGCTCACCCACTCCTTCCTTCCCGTGCTCCCTCTCCAGGGTAAGAAAGACAGACCACGACTGGTGAACGCCTGTCTGGAGCTCTGAGCGGGTGGATAATTTGAATCTGACTGAAGCCATCTGCTTCAGGTCCCTGGGGGTCTGCGGCGGCCAGACCAGTGCAGCTGCTCCCGGCCCGACCCTGCAGGCAGCTCTCTCAGTGGAGCCCCTACGTGCAAAGAGTTTAAACATCTCCGACCATAAGAAGGCCTGGCCGCCTTCCCAGTCACAGGGACTTGAGTCAGGGCTGGGGGCGTGGTCACGTTTTTATTTCCTGGGTGCTCTACTTTCTCAGGGTCCTGAGGCAGAGCTGCAGGGATGGGGGCAGGTGACAGGGGAGGGTAGGCAAAGATTTCCAAGGGCCATCAGGAAATTGCAGAGATGGGCAGCATCTCAGCCGTAACACATGAGCCCCTCCTCCCTCCAGAAGGGCAAACTGAGACCCAGGGAGAAAGCAGGAGTGGGCTAAGATCCCACTGTAAGACCCCATCTTCAAGAGTCATCCCACACGTTGCTGGGGACAGGAGGGTTAGTTGAGGGTGACAGGGAGAGGGGAGAGGGGACAATCAAGCCAAACAGCCAGGCTCACAAGGAAATCCTACCCCACTACAAAAGAACGTTACCCATGGGACCTTGCCTTATCTTGCCAACCTCTAAGGTTGGTATAGTGGCTTCCTTGGTGACTCAGACAGTAAAGAGTCTGCCTGCAGTGCAGGAGACCCGGGTTCAATCCTTGGGTCAGGAAGATCTCCTGGAGAAGGAAATAGCAACCCACTCCAGTATTCTTGCCTGGAAAAATCCCATGGATTGAGGAGCCTGACAGGCTACAGTCCATGGGGTTGCAAAGAGTTGGACATGACTGAGTAAGAGTTGGTATATGGATGAGGATCCCAGGACACAGAGAGGTTATGTAACTTGCCCAAGATCACACAACTGTGAAGCGCCTTTACCCACCTGAGAAGCAGTGCAAAGCAGGAGTGAGCCCTGAGTTCAGGGCTGGACTGCTGTCTGGGTTCACACTCAGATCTGTCACTTACAGGCTGTGTGAACTTGGGGAACTTGCTTCTCTGAGCCTCACTTAACCCCCTCTTTAAAATGGGGCTAACAGTACCCACCTCGTGCTGTTGTGAAAATTACATAAGCTGAAATGGGTAAAAGACTCAGAGTTGTGCTTTGATAACAAAGCAAATTCTTGACGCATGTTAATTGTCGTTACTACCACGGTCTGCTCTCAGCACAATGGGCAGGGGAATCCTTTGAAAAGGTAAGTCTGATCATATCACGCTACTGGCTTTCCCTCCACTCAGAACAAAAGTTCAGGTCTTAACCATGACCTCTGACTGGCCTCCATCACCACCCTGGCCCCGCTTCCACCCCTCCCGCCACCCTTAAGATGGCAGTCCCCTGCCTCAGGGCCTTTGCGCTGGTTCTTCCTTCTGCCTGGAACCCTCTGCCCCCGGGGATTAGCACAGCTCCTCCTTCAAGCATCTGTCCCAATGTCATCTTTTCTGTGAGGTCTGTCTTGACACCTGCTTCAAAACTGTCACCACCACCCACTTCCCTGCTTGATTTTCTCTGTGGCATTCATTGCCAGCAGACACTCCAAAAGATGGCTTGCTTAGTGCATTATTACTACTGTGGCATCTTTCTCCCCACACCGGAAAACAGTTCATGGTGGCAGGGATATCTGTGCTCTCCACTGTGTCTCCAGCCTAGAACATGCCTGGCACAAAAGTGGGGCCCCAGGAAATACGACTTGAATCAATGAATGAATGAGTGACTACATCAGTCACTACACTTGAAAGTCAGGAGTCTAACACCAAAGAGACCAAGTGGCAGGGGTCAGAGGCAAGCCTGGAGGGGAGCGAAGCCAGGAGGTCTGGGCAAGGCAAGGACAGAGCTGAGGAAGGAAGAGTCTGAACCCCACAGCAAATACCCAGCACATGTCAGACCCCCGTGAAATTCTTGCTGGGAGAATGGCAGGCAGGAAGGAGAAAGAGGTATTTACAAAAGACCTACTAGGCTCTGAGAAAAAAACAACCAAGATATTCATTCATTCACAGACAAGTCATTAATATGGCCCTGTGCCAGACTGTTCTAGGGCCCCAGGAACCTACATCCTGGGTAGAAACAGGGAGGTATGATGTTCACAATCCTGTGAGAAGAAAGACACTAACCAGCTCTATATGTTGCATATTAAGATCTGACCCATTTCACAGACGAGGGAGCAGAGGCTCGGGGCATTTAGGCATGCTGGCATCTGGGTGGCAGAGCCAGGTTAAGAATCAGCTGGGCCTGCCTGGCTCCAAACCCCGTTCTTCCTCCCAATTGAATGTGGCTGGTGGCTGGTGCTCAGGGGTGGGTGAGTGTGGTCATGGGGACCAGGGCAGTGCGAAGGCAGGAAGAATGGCTGGGCAAAGGGGCAGAGAAGGAACATGGGGAGCCAGGTCCAGGCCAGGGAGAAAGTCATTTGAAGGTGCAGAAGAAGAAAGTGAAATCAGAGACTGGGAGGAAACCAGCTGCAGAGCCTGCAGACGGACGGCTTCGGTTTTCTGCTTCAGGAGCTAGGGAGACAGGGAAGGTCTGTGAGCTCGGGACTCTTGGAGAGCAGCCTGGAAGCTTGCATCAGGCTAATGAGTACCCAGTGGCAAGAAGGAGGCTTGGGGACGTCCCTGGTGGTCCAGTGGTTAAGGATCCACCCGCCAGTGCAGGCGACACAGGTTAGATCCCTGGTCTGGGAACTAAGATCCTACATGCCACTGCGGTGGAGCAACTAAATCCAGGCTTCACAACCAAAGAAGCCACCGCAGAGAGAAGCCCTCGCACCACAACTGGAGAAAGCCCTGTGCAGCAATGGAGACCTAGAGCAGCCACTAAATAAATAAACCTGTAATTTAAAATAAGGGGTGGGGGGAGGAGGCCTGGCCAGAGGCTGTCACCATGGGCAAGGAAAGAGGTGGTAAGTGTCATGGGTGGAGGAAGCCCCTGGAAGGGGCAGGTGCAAGGCCGTCAACAAGGAAGGACTAAGGGGACTCGAAGGCCAACAGAGCCCGGAGGGGTGAGGCCGAGTGTCCTCAAGGTAATGCCTTAGATGGAAACCAGACATCACAAAGTGTTTTTCCCTGGTCACTGACACTGTCCTGAGTCAAAGACAGCTTTAAAGAAGGAAAAATGCAGAACTGACATTCACAAAGCCCCTGGGACGGGCCAAGACCCGGGCTGGACACGCCATGTCATGTGAGTTTCACCCCCACTGGGTGCAGAAGGTGATTTTCACAACTTTATGGGGGAATGTTTTACATATCCTATCATCTACCTGTGTCAAGTTTACAATGAAATGATTTTTGGTAACCTTACCTAAGTTTCAGAACATTTTCATCACCCCCCAAAAGACCCATCGCACCCATTTGGGTTAATCCTCGTTCTACCCTCTGCCTGCGCCAGGCCTACTTTCTGCCTCTACAGGTTGGTTGTTCTCTAGACAGTCTTAATAAATAGCATCACACAATAGGTCTCTCATGTTTGGCTTCTTCCAAATGACATAATGGTTTTGAGGTTCATCTCTGTTCTCATACATATCAGTAGATTGTTTCAAGGCTGAATAGTATTCTGTTGTGTGGAGAGGCCACCTTTTGCCTGTCCACCCATGAGCTGATGCACAGGCATGTTTTCAGTTTTGACGTTTATGAATAATGAATAATGCTGCCAAGAACATTCATGTATAAATCTTTGTGTGACCTATGTTTTCAGTTCTCTTGGATGGAATGGAATTGCTGGGTCTTATGGAAACGTTCACTGTTTCAGAAATGTGAAGAGTCTTGGCCCACCGTTAAGAGATGCCAGCAGCTAGAAATGCCTGGGGACCCTCACTGAGCCCAGACTACTTGTGGGGAGCCCCACAGGAATTTCCCCAACTGGAACCAGTGTTGCAACTGGACGGGCCCTGTGGTTCTTATTATAATTGTAAGATGCAGCTCAGAAACCACCATCAGGGAATTTTGGAAAAAAACAAGGCTTATTACTTGCAACCCCTGGAGGCCACACGACATGCTCAGGGCCACAGGGTAAGGTCACAGGGAGAGAGAGAGAGAAAGAGGACCTGGGGTTGAGGATGGATTTTGCAGGTTCGCTCTTTATCGGTGACCTGAAAACATAAGAACAGCAATTAACACATGGGAATGGAAAAGCAGGGTCACCCCAGCAATCAATCATCTGGGTCACCCGGGGCTTTTCCAAAGGGGAGCTTCATGGGTGACTCTGTATATCTAGCTGTTTAGCTGGCAATGTGTTTATCGAGATGGGTATCTTTGAAATGGATGCCTCTGCCATCGAAAGCTTAAGGTCAAGCACTTACAATGAAAAAAAAAAACAAAACTCATTATCAGGCACTTATACTACAGTATTGCTACCATCATTTTTCCTAGGAGGATACTGAAGTTCAGAGAGGTCAAGTGAATTGCCCTGTGACACTAGGTCATAGCCCAGTAAGGGAAGTAGATTGATTAAAATCATGGACTGTAGATGTCACTTGGTACTATTCTCTTTTGAAAAGGCTCTCCCACACAGACCTATCCACTGTCCAATGCCAGCAAGTCCACCTTTAGCACATCTTCCATTGTGTTAAGCACAGCATCTCTTCATTCTCAATTGCAAGCTGAATTCCCTGGCCATAGGGATGTGTTAATTCCCACAGACCTTTCTGTAAATGATCTCCAGCCAGCAAGCTTGAAGCCTGCAAAAGCAGGAGACAAGGAGACTAGTAAGGTGTAAAGAGGGCCTGGGAAAGAGGCAAAGATGTTTGCCTGGACTGGTCCTGACCCAGGGAGTCTTCAGTTTCCTGTGACTCATGTTCACTGGGTGTCTACCCTGGGCTGGGCCCTGTGCTGGGCACTTGAAGTGAGACAGAGCAAATCAGACCTGACTCTGCTCTTAGGAAGCTCACAGCTCATTGGGGCAATGGATTCACCATCACACACCAAAGAGGTGTCATCTTGGGGTAGACACCAGGACTTTGAGAGCCAGAGCAGAGAGAGACCAACTCCTGTTGGGGAAGACAGGAAATTTTTCCTGGATGACTTAGCATTTGAATGGAGGCCGAGGAAGGGCTTTCCAGGCAGAGGGCTCAGCATGAGGGGCAGGGAGATTCCAGGTGGACCCGTGGGCATCTCCCATCACCTGGAGATTGAAGACTGAAGTTAGAAGACTGAACACTCAATTGCCTCAGGGGCTGAATGACCATACGGACCAGTAAATCTGGCCCGACAGGAGATGTCATGAGCTGGGGCAATAGTATCCTGTCTCTGAGGGTGGCTGCTCTTCAGCTTGAGTCAATTGTCTCCATGTGGGAATACCATCAGAATTGACATCCTCAATGTTTAAAAAAAAAACCAAATATTTTTGTGAAATATTCAATTTGGCAGTGCCAGAAATATATTTCAAATTCTTTCAAACTCACCTGTGGGACAGACTTTGTCCAAGTGCCTCTGGTCTGCAACCGCTGGCCAATTTGCTGGGTCCAGGTATTTATCCCTGGACTCCCTACCCTCGCTTGGTCTTTGAGAGCTGGTCTTCGGACCTGAGGGTTCCGCCAGCTCAAAAGGGATCAGCTGGGGAGGGAGGTGGGAGAGGGGTTCAGGATGGGGGACACTTGTACACCCATGGCTGATTCATGTCAGTGTATTGCAAAAACCACTACAATATCGTAATTAGCCTCCAATTAAAATAAATTAATTTTAAAAAGAAAACAAAGGCATGGGCTGTAACGGAAGCCAATCAGAACTCAGAAGAGAGAAGGGGGGCTGGGCTCTCCAAACAAAAGAGAAAGGAGATGCCACTGCTGCTGCTCAGTCGCTTCAGTCGTGTCCGACTCTGTGCGACCCCGTAGACAGCAGCCCACCAGGCTCCTCTGTCCACAGGATTCTCCAGGCAAGAACACTAGAGTGGGTTGCCATTTCCTTCTCCCAGAAAGGAGATGAGCAGACATCAAATCCCACCAGGAGTGAATGTACAGGATTGACGGATTCTAATTACATCTCATTCTAATCCTTAACATTTATCTAAAAAGTGACGAGAGGCGGGCATGAGGGCGGACACGAGCGTGCTCAGCCCCAGGCTTGCCGTGTGTCTAATTAGAAGTTTTCTCCCTCTTGATCACCTAAAGTCAAATTCATTTCCTCTGCTCGAATGGAGGGTTTAATTGGTTCTTGTTTATCCTCCTCCTGCCTTCTTCCCCGTCGCCTTTGCCTTCCTCCAAAGGGCCTCTCTGCATGCCAGAAGCAGGCCACAGCCTCTCATCACGCAAGGGAATCCCTGTAAAGAGACCCGTTTGCGACTGCTCATGCCAGCCTGCGGCCGCAATGACATCAGCCCAGGAGCACAAATATTACCGAGGCCACGGGGGAGTAGGGCCTTGTGATGATGTCTGATGGGAACTCAGGGCCCAGGACAAAGGGGGGGGCTTCTTGGTCTAGGCAGGCCCCGCCCCCTACCCCTCCCTGCTGGGTCAGAAGGCCCCCTGTCCTCTCAATCTGTTGTGTGACTAAGTGGGCTTCATATCCCAGTTCTGGAAGAAAAGTGGTGGGAAGCACCAGTTAGGGCCCGAGCCCCCGACATCCAAGGATGTGGTGGAGGAGGTAAAGCCACTTCACTCTTCTGCCAGGTAATGAGGTTTGTTACCCTTTTTTTGTAGCCTCTCGCCTCCCTTGCCAATTAATGTCAAACATGGCAGCTTCTCTTTGCGGGTAGAGAAGGTGGGAGGCAGCTACTGACCCACAAGAAATCTCTCTTCTGAATCAGACCCTCTCTGGATGCCAGGACGAGGAGGAGGAGGAGGTCAGACACAGGCACAGAGCTCTGGGCTCAAGTCCTGGCTGTGCGGTGGCTGGAGACAGCATGAGACAGAGTGGAGCTGGACTGGGACCCATCTGAGTCACATACCAGCCCTGTGGCCCTGGGAGTATCCCTCTTTGTAACAGAGGGTTAACATGAACTTGCTATGAAGACTCAGTGTACCTGCCACATGGCAAGAACTCATCACACAACAGATGGCAGAGCAGTGTGTTATGTTGTTCGGAGCACTTAGCAAGGCATCGAGCACACAGCTAGTGCTCAATAAACAATAATCACTACTATTACCAGGTTAGCTAACCTGTCTGGGCCTCGGGCTTCCCCGTCTGTGAACTGGGGATAATCACTGCCCCCTCCCTAGCTCGTGGAGTTGTCACGAGAAGGCAATGTGTTCACTGATATGGAGAGAACAGCGTCTGGCACAGGGTTAGGGTTCTCTGTTGTGTTAGCGATGATTACTCTAGTAGCTCTCTGAGGGTGGGCAAGTCCCTTTACGCTGGACCTTAGTTCGCTCATCTGCAAAAAATATAAGTATAAAAAATACAGCACCATCTGTCGCGCCTACCTCACGGGGTTGTTGTGATAATGAAATGAGATAGTGTTGATAAAAACATTTGGTGATCTGTAAGTGTCGCACAAGTGTTAGCTGTCAGCATCACTCCAGTAAAAGGTAATTAGTTGGTAAATAAAGGAAAGAACGAAGCATTTATCCTGCCTTTTCCATGCATACTGTGCCATGGGGTACCCAAATTGTAGATAAGGGACATTTCTCTTTTTAGAAGTATTCCTGCCTGCAGATGAAGAAAGGACGGTAGAATGAGAATCTCACCGTTTGCAACCCCTAATGGATAAATGGATCTAGATCTCGAACATCCACAGCTGCTAACATCCCCAGACTGGAGACGGCAGGCGCTGTGCGTTCCCCAACGGAAAAGCCAAATTTGTGTCTGCTCAAGCCTCAAAAACTAATTGTCAATTTACCGGGACTTCAGAAGACAGAGGGATGAGTTAGAGGACACCACGGGAATGAAGCCGGTAAAATCCACACAGGGAAAACACGGGACAAGCACGGTTTTCCTTAAAAAATGAAAATTAAAAGGAGAGCGGCACAGTCACTCTGGCAGACAGTTTGACTGTTTCTTACAACTAAACATACTCTTACCATTCATTCCAGCAATTGTGCTCTTCATATTTACCCAAAGGTAGTTGAAAAACTATGTTCACACCAAAAACTACACACGGATATTTATAGCAGCTTTATTCATAATTGCCAAAACTTGGAAGCAACCGAGATGTCCTCCAGCAGGTAAATGGATGAACTGTGGTGCCTTCAGACAGTGGAGCATTCGGTGCTAAAAAAGAAACGAGTTATCAAGCCGTGAAAAGACTAGGAGGAAATTTAAATGCATATCAGTGAGTGAGGGAAGCCAATCTGAAAAGGATACATATTGCTTGAATCCAACCATATGGCATTTTGAAAAAGGCAAAACTATGGACACAGTAAACAGATCAGTGGTTGCCGGGGCTTATGGGAGGCATGAGTAGGCAGAATACACAGAATTTTCAGGGCAGTGAAAATGCTCTGTGTGATACTGAAATGATGGACACATGTCCTTATACATTTGTCCAAACTCCAGCGTGTACAACACCGAGAATAAACCCTCGCGTACACTGTGGACTCTGAGTGATTATCAAGCGTCAGTGTAGGTTCGCTGATTGTAACAAATGTACCTCTCTGGTAGGGACGTTGAAAATGGGCTGACTGTGCCAGGCTAGCAACATGGGATGTACAGGAACTCTCTGTGCCTTCCTCTCAATTTTGAACCTAAAACTGTTTCAAAAGACAAAGTCTATTTTTAAAAATGAAAGAGAGGAATTGAGAAGGATTATAGATTAAAAGAGACAGATATATCAACCAACCTCCTTAGGCTCCTGATTCAAACCAACTATAAAATAAGCTTAAGAGGTGGGTAAGGCAACTGGAAGTTTGAACAGTCACTGGATATTTCATAATATTAAGAATTTATTCTTAGTCGTTTAGTGGAATAACTGTATTGCGGTTATGTAAAAAATTGTAGAAAAATGTATTGAGCTGAATACGGATAGAATATACAGTGCCTGGGATATATTCACTTCAAAATGATACAGGGGAGTGGGTAGATGTAGACGTGAAACGTGATTGATCATTGTTGAAGCTAGATGACAGATGGAGGAGCTATCGATATAATAGTCTCTCTACATTTGTATATGTTTGAATTTTTCCACAATAAAACATCAAAGGGAAAAGTTAAATTAGCCAAGGACAAACCTGGGTTGGGAATTCTGAGATTACATGCACGGCAAATGCTTTAGGGGTCCTTTTGAGAAAGTCAGAAGGCCTGTGGTCAATCTTCCTAAGGCCACTGGACCACCCTTTGAGTCCCTGATAAACTTGTTCCTTTGGGTGCCCATAATTATACTCTCCGAGATTATATAGGGGGTGATTTTTATAGTCATTTTAAATGAACAGTTAGGGGTTCTCACCTTCTGAGCCATGGCTGGGATAATCAGGGAAAGCTACCTGAAGGAGGTGACCTAAAAGAAGGAAAGTGGGATATTCTAGCAAAGCAAAGGCTCAAAGCAAAGGTTCACAGCTATCCTGGGACTGTAAGGGGAAAGGTTTGGGTGAAGCAAGGAAGGGGAACTGCAGGTGCTAAATTGAAAGCCGGACTGGAACTTTGAATGTCAGATGAAGAGTCTGATTTCCTTGTATTTACATAACTCAATAGCTCCATAACGCCCACAGCAGAGTGAAGTGTTTTTCTATGATTTAATGGGGTAGTAGTCTTACGCAAGCTGGATTAGCAGAGGAAAAAATAGAGGGAAAGATGACTGAGGCAGGAAGGGAGGGAAGCAGAAAGCCTCATATCTCAGATGGCTGTAGACATAGACCAGCATTTCTCAAAGGAACCTTGAGGAACCTTGGTCCCTCAAGATCCTCCACAAAAGAGGGATACCATGGACAGGAGTTTGAGAAATACTGCGTTGGCTCCTCTTAGCATCCCGCTTCTTATTAACGTATAAAGGTCCTGAGAAGTCCGATAACAAGGAAGTCACTTTAATTTTGTTTAAGCATTTTGTCACACCCTCTCTCTCTTCATTTTTAGGTGCCTGTGGCCTAGACCACTAGGCAGTTGTGACAAAGTTTCCAGACCTTCCTGTTGCAGGCCCACCTGCCAATCTCTTGTCCCAACTCCCCATGCCCCTCCTTGCCTTTTGGCCCTGAAGCCGAGCTGACCCATTTTGCCAGCATCTCTGCAGTGCGCTGAGGGGGCTTGGGAAAGCATTAGAGTCTCAGTGGGCCCATCAGTCCAAGCCTCCCTGTCACAGGTTATCAGTAAGGATAAAGCAATTACATCAGATGGGGAGAAATACAGGAGAGCAGGTGCCAAGCAGACCCTCCCCTCACTTCTGGAGCAGTGTGAGAGCTGTCAGCCTTGAAGACCCCAGACCTGTGAACTGGCTTGAACTTTGTGCAGAATTAAAAGCCTTTGCCCTTGATCTTGAGGGGGCAGCGGGGAATGGGGTTGGGAGCAGACACAAAACTTCTGTCCCTCCTGCTCCGGCACTGCAAGAGGACTCCTGGTGGGCTCCAGGATGACCTTGTGCCCAGTATAACCCAGGTTGCACCATCCCACCCACCTGTCAACACCCAGCCTGGGTGACCAGGTGGAGAGTGAAGAGGACCCCTCCTTGTCCCTTTGCTGGACTGGAGCTGCTGGTCTAGGGGTAGGAGGGTTCTGGGGGGGCATACTACTCTCCTCCTCACCCCTCTCATCCTACTTATTCATGCTCTGAACTCATAAACCAGATTCACAAAGAGCCTGGCCCTTATGGGGTGTCTTTTCCTGCAGGAGACCGGGGAAAAGGCATGCAGAAGATTACCTTTAAACTTAATAAGGAAATAATTCATATAGAATATTAGAAGGACACAAGTGCTGTGGAAGACAAGGAAAGCTGAGCAGGTAAAGAAGATGGAGTGTTGGTGTGGGGCACCTCCAATCCCACCTCCCTGCATTTCTTCATAGCACTTACCGAACTCTGATGAACTATGTCACTCACTCACTTACCTGTTTAGCGTCTCTCTCCCTCCACAAAAGTGGATGCTCCGTGGGGTCAGGAGGTTCGTCTGTTTTGTTCACAGCTATTTCCACCTCGTAAATGCTCAGTAAATATTTGTCCAGTGAATGAATCTGTGTGTGTGCCTGGGCGTCCATAATTGACATCCCCTGCCCTCCCTCAGGGGAGGGAGTTTCCTTTGGCAGCTGACGCAGCCCTGCCCTGGCCATGCCAGGCACCAGCCAGGAGCAAGACTGGCTCCCCGTCAGCACCTCCCCCCAGAAAGGCTGAGCGCAGGCCCGTCCCTGTTAGGGATGGAGAGCTAGGAGACAACTCGAGGGCTGGGACCTAGGAGGAAGGCCACTGTGGAGGGAGGGTCCTGAGTGTGCAAATCTCACTCAGAATACATCCAGAATCTGACCTGTTCTTACCACCACCCCCCATCCTCACCCCCACCCTAGGGCCCAGCTGCCATCATGTTTCCCCTGCATTCATGCCACATCCATTCCTGCATTACTCCCCTGCTTTGCCCAGCCAGGACCATCCTGTTAAACTTTAGTCAGGTCTTGTCATTCCTGTGCTTAAAGTCCTCTGAAGGCTCCGTTCTCACTCAGAACAAAAGCCAGTGCCTTAGCCCACAAAGCTGATGGGATCTTGCCCTTCACATCCCCTACGGTCTCTTCCTATCCTAACTCCTCCTTCTTCCTCATCCTGAAGTACAATTAACATTTCTGCCCCAGGGCCTTTGCTCTTTCTATTCCCTCTGCCTGGCACTCTCTGCTCCTGATATCCCTGAGGCCTGGGGCCTGTAGCTTCTTAGTATTCAGCTGACTGCTCAATACTACCTCCTCCTCTTCTACCACCTTCTCTGATCATCCTACTCCAAAGATCACCCCCCAATCTCTCTCTATTTTTTCTGTATTTACTTTTTCCTCATGGCTTTTTTCACCACTTGACATTACACTACACATTATTCAACTGCCTGCTTTTTTTATGCCAAAAAATATAAGCTTCATGAGGACAACAATGCTGCTATTTTGCTAACCACTGTATTCCCAGCACCTAGAATGTTACCCGGCACATAGTAGGTGCTCAGTAAACTTTTGTTGAATGAATGAAAAAGTCAGACTTACCAGTTTTGATGGGCACTGCAAGAAGACAAGTTCCCCAGGGAACATGGACAGTGGTCCTCATCTCACCAATGAGGAAACACGTTCAGAGAGAGCATGGAAATTGTGTCAGGTCACGGCCCCAGCTTGGGGCGTGACCAAGCTTATCCCCACCTCCTACCCCCCCACCCCACCCCCACTCTGGAGGACGTGACCAAGCCTTGTGGGCCCCACCAGTAGCTCTGGGGACAGTGGAAACCCTGTGACTGAGAGTTGAGCCAGCGGTTCCTCTACCCACTCCTCATACTTGACTCACCTTTCACTCTGACTCGAGGACTCACGTCTGTGTCAAAAAACCATGTCAGGTGCTGCCAGGCTCAGGGGGCATCCCCTGTGGCTCAGCGGTAAAGAATCTGCCCTCCATGGAAGGACTGTTTAGGGCTTCCCTGGTGGCTCAGACGGTAAAGCGTCTGTCTGCAATGCAGGAGACCCGGGTTCGATCCCTGGGTTGGGAAGATCCCCTGGAGAAGGAAATGGCAGCCAACTCTAGTACTCTTGCCTGGAAAATCCCCATGGATGGAGGAGCCTGGTGGGCTACAGTCCATGGGGTCGCAAAGAGTCGGACATGACTGAAGTGCCAGAGCAGCAGCAGCAGCCAGGCTCAAGGAGCTTCAGTGACTAATATGCTTGTGTCAAAAAAAAAAACCCTCAGATAAACATTTCCCTCCCCCAAACAAAAGGTGCACAGCCTACCTGGGAGTCCGGGAGTGGGTCCAGCAGCAGGGGGATTGGGCGGATTGGTTAACCTGCCCCCAGGGTGAGGCTTAGCGGGAGTGCGGAGGAGCCGGCCTAGGATTGTGCTCTGAGGTCTCCAGGCAGTCAGTGCTCTACTTGCTCCAGGAATAGACCAGAGTCTTTTCCACCTCCTCAGCCTCTACCCTGGGGACGTGGAGGCAGGTCCTCTCTGTTCCCAGATCCTCCAAACCTATTTCAGTAGAAAACAGGGAGGGGTCAGGGCAAGCCCGTGGCCCATCTCCAACACACGCCCCCACGCCCCCACGCCCCCCTCGTCACTCCACCTTCCCTCGGCCAAGGAAGCGTCATCTGGTCTGGGGACTTGGAGCATCCTGCATCTTCCAAATATTTGGTTCTTTCCATCACCACCCCTGCCCCCTCACAAACACCCAGGCATCAGTTTTTCACACTCAGGAGACAAGAACCGACTCCTAACTTCCGGTGGGTCATCTGTCCCCTGAGGCAGTGAGTGTTCTGAGTCCAAATGCCCTATAAAAGAAGAGGAAATGCCAGGGAAGGAAGGAAGACTAATATTTCAAAAAGAAAACCATCTGGCCATATAATTTTACATTTATTCATACGATCAATTAATCTCTGTCTCCCTTAGACTGTGAATTCTGTGCGGGCAGGACCCGCATCTGATGTGGCTCACTGTCCCAACTCCAGTGTCTGGGATGGGGCCTGACACATGAGGGAGAAGGAAGATTCAGTGAATGAAGGAATGACCAGCCCCCTCCCTGGAACTGCCTGGGTGAGCTCAGAAGGACCCCTAGAACCAAGGAAGTGAGGGGGCTGTACCAGACCAGTGGTTGCCAAGCTGGGGTCTGTGCAGGCACTTGTATGAATCTTGTTTTCAAAGGTCTGATCAAAGGTTAGCCCTCCTCCCCTGCTTGTGGATGGCTTGCGCTAGCTCACCAAGATGGCAGCCTCTTGGATTTTTCCCAGAACTGTAACAATTGTCCAGGGACACAGGCTGGCTCATAGTGACATCACAGAGGCCAACTCCAGCTCCAGATCACATGCCCAGTCCTGCCAGTTACTGCATTATACTCAGTGGACCTGAGCAGGTGATGCACCAGCCTGCAGATGTGGGCTGTGGCAGACACAGCATTGCAGAGAGCATGACACGTAGGGTTACCTAACGATCCACATGAGCTTCGACGGGGAGAAGATTTAGGATTCCAGCTTAACAGCCACTTCAAGTGAAAGTGTTAGTCTCTCAGTCATGTCTGACTTTTTGCGACCCGTGGACTGTAGCCAGCCAGGCTCCTCTGTCCATGGAAATCCCCAGGCAAGAATACTGGAGTGGGTTGCCATTTCCTTCTCCAGGGGATCCTCCTGACCCAGGAGTCAAACCTGTGTCTCCTGCATTGCAGGCAGATTCTTCACCATCTGAGCCATGAGGGAAGCCCTAAGAGCCACTTAAAGTCCCTCCCCAAACCAAGCACAACAGGTGAGCACAGGCCCTGACAACCTGACAAATTTCTTCCAGATCCAGAAGTGCCTGAGCCCAGGAGGAGGGAGAGAAGTGAAGGAGAAGCAAAGCCATCCCTTGGATCCTGGGGCAGAACCCAGGGCCAAATCCCCAGTGGGAGCTGCAGTGGGCACCCCTTTCCCTGTAGCCAGGGTATGAAGCAAAGAGACCCCCCTCGCCATAGTACCGACTTTCCTTGGCACTGCCCATTTCCTCTGAGAGGAGAAGCAGGCCCACAGCTGTCCTTCAGGAATCTATGCCATGACCACTCCCCTAGATCCCACCACGTGGGATTTTGACTGTCTTTCCCAAGGCTCCTGCTGATAACGATGCTGACAGTTCACCTTGTGGATTGCTCATTCTCTCTCAGTACTGAAAAGATGTGTGCATTTTACTTACATTTGCTCATTGCATTTTAGGCCTCCCAACGATCTCTTGAGGAAGATACAAGATTATACTCATTTTACAGAGGAAACTGAGGCCCAAAGATGCAGTGATAGATGGCTTCAGTGGTGGCCCCTGATCTGCTCATGGGATGCTGCTAGGTGTGCCCTCCCATCCTGGCTCAGGGCTTTGCCACGTGACTTGCTTTAGCCAATGAGACAGAAGTTAGCCTGCTGCCAGCAGAGACCTGAAGCATGCTTGCACATTGAGGCTTGCTCTCTGGCCACCTTTGAAGCTTTTTAATTTAAGAATTTGGGCTATAAATAAGCCCAAACGAGCATGATGGTGGCTGAGAGATCGCATGCAGTGAGGCCCAGAAGTTCCATTCATCCCAAATGAGGCAAATTGATCAGCCAGTCCCAGGGGACCCACCAACTGCCAGCAGACACATGAGCGAGCCCAGCCAAGATCAGCCAAGCCGTCCCCAGACCTGAAGGACTGCTCAGCTGGTCCCAATCAAAACTGCTCACCCCCAAAACCATGAGATAAATTAGCTGTTGCAGATTGACCCACTGATTTGTGGGGTGTTCACTGCACAGTGAAAGTACCTGACCCAGAGAAATCGTTTGGCTAAACTCACATAGCAGAAAGTGAAAGTGAAAGTCACTCAGTCATGTCCAACTCTTTGCGACCCCATGGACTGTATAGTCCATGGAATTCTCCAGGCCAGAATACTGGAGTGGGCAGCCTTTCCCTTCTCCAGGGGATCTTCCCAACCCAGGAATTGAACATGGATCTCCTGCAGTTCTGATTCTGCACTCACACGGTTCCCAACTCTCCATAAAGGCTGGCTCAGCCAGAGCCTGGGGCACTGGTGTTTAAAACAGCTTTTTTTTCAGTGCCTTTAAAGCTCCCCCCCCAACCACCACCACAATATCTCCTTGAATTTCACGAACAGCCCAGTCCGCTCCCTCCCACCATGAGATCCTCAGACAGAACAGGTGGCTCCCTCAGCCGGGAAGCTGTGACTGCTGAACTGACCCTGCCTGCCACACCTTTCTCTTCTCACTGCCTCGTAGGAGCTGTCGGTTGTCTTGGATACAGCAGGAGATAAGAAAGGATGGCAGCTGAGGTCGCAGCAGGAACTGGACAGGCTGTAGACAGAGAAGAATGGCTTCCCAGACAGGCTCATGCCCTTTCACCCAGCCTGGAGTGAGAGAGGAGTCAGTGTAGGAGACCTGAGGTCTCTGTAAGGTCGCCTGGAGGAACAGGGATGGACTTGGAGTAGGGGGAAAGTAAGTCAACTGCCCAAGGCCTCCATGTCTAATTATAAGACTGAGAAGGGGAGGGCGTGTCACAGAGTCACCTGGAGTGTCAGGGGTATGAATGGCTACTGGAGGGTCCCCCTGAGGCCCTGCCCTGACCGAGCATCTACAGGGCAAGGATCTAGAGCTAGGCTGGCGTCCCAGAGCTAGGACAGATGTGGCCCCTCTCCACTCCACCATAAAATTAAACTAATAAGGGCTTCCTGGTGGCTCAGCGGTAAAGAATCCACCTGTCGATGCGGGAGACATGGGTTCGATCCCAGATCCAAGAAGATCCCACATGCCATGGAATAACTATGCCACGACTGTTGAACCTGTGCTCCAGAGCCCGGGAGTCACAACTACTGAGCACACATATCACAACCGCTGAAGCCCTAGAGCCCTGGAGCCCGTGTTCCGAAACCAGAGAATCCATTGCAAGGAGAAGCCTGCACACGGCAGCTAGAGAGTAGCCCCCACTCACCGCAGCTAGAGAAAAGCCTGAGCAGCAATAAAGACCCAGCATGGCCAAAAATAAATAAATAATAAAACTATTTTTCAAAAATCAGCAGGCAAGGAGGAGGCAGCTGTGGCATGAGAGAGGAAGATGCCTTGAGTCATTCGGACTAGATCTGAGTCCTCCTAGGTGTGTGACTTTGGGAAGCGGTTATCTCTCTGAGCCTCAGTTTCTCATCTGGAAAATGGGCATAACCATCACTTATCTCATGGGTTGCTATAAGCCCTAAGTGAGAAGAGATTGTGAGAGCATCTCATAAACCACAAATGCCATGTAGGAGAGATGACAAAGGGACACTACGGCCCGCCTGTCCTTCTGGCTCCCCCAGCTCCACTGCTCCTCCAAGTACTGCCTGAGACCCCCTAAGCACCACTCCCAGGAGTACAAAGGGCCCATCAAAGCCATCTGGCCCAAATGGCCTGGCTTTACAGTTGGGAAACTGAAGGCCCAGTGAGGAGGGCTTTGGCTGGAACTGGGTTTCCTATCTCAGGTTCTTTCTGTTCCATCATGTTTATGTCCAAAGCCCACACCTCCTGCACCCCATGCTCCCTAGCCGGAGCCTGTGGGGGAGTGAGCCGGGTGAACTGCTCCATGGTCCCTTATCTGCAAATCCAGTCCACCTTCTGAGTGAAGCGATGCTTTCACCTCACATTAGGAGGTGGGGCTCCCAAGGAGACCCCTGGATGGTATCTGTATGAAAAGGAATCTAAAATCTGAGGGTAACCTCTGTGGAAGACATCTGAGATTTAGGTGTCTGACCGTCTGTGCCTGCTTAGCTTAGTTTTTTAATTGTTATTCGATTTGTTCTTTTAAATAGGATGCACATATACTTGGTACAAAATTCAAAAGGCATAACAGGGTTAATATACAGGAGAGTAAGTTCCCTCCTTTCCTATCTCCCAGTCATTTGGTTTTCCTCCCCAAAGGGCAGCTATTGCTCCCAGATTCAAGTGACTGACTTTACACCTTTGTGAGCAAAAGCACACATGTATTTATACAGTATTTTCTATATTGTATAAATAGTAGCATTCTATACTCATAGTTCTGGACCTTGCCTTTTTTTCTCACCCAACAACCTGTCTTGGTGATCTTCTCTCATCAAGACATGGAGAGCTGCTTCTTTCTTTTTCATGCCCACATAGTATTTCACTACCTGGATCCTTTATTCACCAGTCTCTTCTTCATGATCCCTTCTGCTCTTCCTCATCAAGCTATCATAGTGCTGCGATAAATTATCATGTTATATGTAGGATAAATTCCAAGAAGTTGAATCCCTGGGTCAAGGGATATGTATGCTTATCATTTTGATAGATAACAAATTGTCCTCCATAGAGGTAGGACCAACATTATTGGAGAGTACCTATTGTTCCATACCAATTTCAACCCAGTATATTATATTTTTTAACCTTGCTCAAGCTGATAGATAAAAATGGTATCTCTGCTTATTTTTAATTTTCTCTTTTCCTATTACAGGAGAAAATGAGCAACCTTGCATATGCTTAAGATCCATTTGTAGTTCCTTTGCAGAAACTGTCCATATCTAATCACTTTCCACATTTCTCACGGTTTTCTTTTTCTTATTGATCTGTGGAAGCTCTTAATATATTGAAGATTTTAGCCTCTGTCTGTGATAACAGCTTCAAGTATTTTCCCAGGTTTTCCTTTGTCTTTTGATTCTTACAGTACTTGTTTCCATGAAGATATTTTTGATATTATCAAATCTACTCATCTGGATGTTGTGGAATTCTAAGGTTTGTATCATACTTAGAAATCCTCTGAGTGTTAAACCTTGACCCACTCTGACTTTCCATGCTGGTGTCTGGCCTGACCTTTCCTTCCTGGTTTGACCCACTGTCAATGCTGGCTCCTAACATCTATATCCAGCCTCTGCTAGGCAGCCCCACCTGGCTTTGGCTAGATGTCCCCCTCCTCTCCTCCCTACCCTCTACCTCTGTAGTTTGGCCCTTGACTTCCTGCCACTTTCTCAGCCCCCAGCTTCTGTGCCTGTCCAGCTTCTTTCCAGCCTGCTGCAATCCCTCTGGCCCCTACTCATCATCCTACCCCCTCCAAGTAAAGCAGTGCCTTAATGGCATTCTTTCTCATTCCCTACTTCTCCCCCATGGACCACGTTTATCCAGCCAGCCCAGCCTCCCTGCTCCTTTTGGAACACAACTACATACAGGGCCTCGACTTTGAACCTCTGACTCCTTGGTGAACCTGGAGTGGTAGTGTGTCCATGGACGATATGGTGGGTAAGTTGGGGTTGGAGGAGCAGAAAGGAGGAAGAGAGGAGTCTTCCCAAACCTTTGCTAGCAAATCCCAATGTGGTGTCCTCCTTCCCAGCAACGTAGCTGAATTTCTGTCTTTATTAATCAAATAACAAATTTAATTAATTACCTTAAACTGCTCTAATTGAATCTAGAACAAGAGCATGGACAAAATCCTGGTAAGCAATGAACTCAGACATTTCCAGCATCCGGAATTGAAATGATCTTTAATTTCAATTTGGGAACAAAACTAACGTGACTGCAGTCTAACCCTCCCCCTCCAGCCTGCTCCCTGACAGCCTCCTTCCCGCACACTGTGCCAAAAAGACCTCCGAATTCTGTTCTCCCTTTTTGGCAGTGATGATCTTTCTGCCTCAACTTATCCCAACCAAGAAATGGGTGCAATCCCCACCTGCAAGTGCTCTCTAAGTGCTGGAGTCCACCAGGTGCCTGGAGAGTGTACAATAACAGACCTGGTAGAGGCACAAATAATGAGACAGCAGCCAAGTCAGGAGCTGGATCCAGCCTTGCCTCCATGTCATTCTTCCTGCTGTGCCTTCTGACAGGAGTGCCTTTCCCTGCTATTTTCCAGCTGTCACATCCTCACTTTCAAGGTGAGTTCAAATGTCTCCTTCAAAGGAAAGCCACCCACCTTCTACAGAAAGGAGCCAGATGGACTAAGATGTTTTCTGTGCAATTGCCCTCCCAGGGGCAGGAGGGATGGAACAAAGCTTTTTTGGTGTGGGAGGATGGCAATGCATTCTCTGGATATTAGAGGTGAGGAAACAGGCTCAGAGAAGTCAAGTACTTTTTCCATGATCACACAGCTGGATAGTAGCTAAGCCACACACGTAACCCTAGCTAATCTGGCTGCCTTTCTGACTGTTTGCAGATTAGCAGAGAAAGCCACACCTCAAAATCTCCCTTAAAGCCCATCTTTCCATCATATCTTTTCCCTGAGCCACCAGATCCCATCAGTCCCCTGTCTCCCTGCTCCCCTTACATCCTTTCCCTTCCCTGACTCTCTCGATTCTAGGCATGGCTTTGTTCCAGAATGACTTCCAGGTGATCTGTCTGATTAAGAAAAAAAGGATTCAAGGACAGCCAAGACACTCTTTAATTTTGTGTTCCTATTGTTATGGAGTTTTTTGTATCATTATTTTATTATTATTCTTCCCTTCAGCTGCCAAGTCTCTGCAACATCCCTTCCATTGTGCCATGCTCCTGCCCTAACACCTACAGTGGCTCCCTATTACCTCTGTCCTCAAGTCAGAGCTCAGTCATTCACTGAACAGTGAAAACTATCATAACAGGTAGTATGCACTGTTATTACAACCATGAGCGGCAGCCACTCCTTTCATTTCCACTTGATCAATTGGGGTGCAGAGAGGATCACAGAGCTGGGATTCAAATCCTGGTCTCTCCTGCTCGAAAAGTCTCCAGAGCCAGCTCCATCTCCACAGTGCGGTACAGCCCCATCAGGTGCCGGATGCAAGCACCTGCTCCAGTAGGACCCTAAGGGCCATACTTCTGGGACAGAACTAAAGAACCATCCGTAGTCCCTGCCCTCAAGACGCTTCCAGTCTCAGAGGGGACATAAGCCCAGGTGACCAGCTCTGGAAGAGGCAAACATGCCACTGCATGTTCAGAGAGGGAGACCAGCTTCAGCCCTCCAAGGGAAACTGCCCTCTCCCCTCCAGAAGCTGGTTATGGAAAGGAGAGGGCCAAGGGAGCCGCCACCATGACATCCCTCACCTGCAGTCACATCCCTGAGCTGGTCCATTTGGGACACGGGCAGGAGGAGAGGTGGGGCTGGTGGGGCTCACTGGGGAGCTGATAGGGCCTTTAACACTCCTCCAGCCAGGGCAATGAGACTGGGGGGGTGAGTATGGGGAGTGCTGGCCACCCTGGCAGAGGGAGCAGATGTCTCAGCCTCTTCCTCTTCCCCCGCAGGCCTCATCTTTTATAAATAGTTGTACTCGTTGGAGCCAGAGTGAGTTAAGGCTTCGGCGTCTCTGACTGACAGCCCGGCAGAGCCAGGCCCATCTGCCTGGGGCTAGGCACACTCACAAAAAAACACCCGCTCCCCACCAGCAGCCCGTCTGCCACAAGGGTGTCATTGCACCTAGGACACGCAGCATCCTGGCATGTGCTGGCTCCACGTGGCTGATGGCATGTGGGCTGTGTGGGCTCTTGAGCAAAGTAGCCAAGCAAAATCAAAAGGACTTTGGAACAGACTGATTCGGAAGGTAGTGAGCGCCTCACTCGAGACGGGTTCCCGGGGGAGCTCGCTGACCACGTGATGAGCATGCACCAGCCAAGCTATGAGCTCTGAAGCATGATCAGGGAGGGGGGAAGAAGGCTGGGCCAGGTGACTGCAAAGTTCTTTGGGTATAATCTACATCTAGGGTGACAGGGGCTGGGAGCTCTCAGGGCCCTTGTGGCTTTGTAAGACCATGGCCTCCCTCCCCAGCTCTCACTTGCCAAGAAGCTCACCTGTGTGGGCTCCCAGAACCTTCCCATCCTGTGTGAGCTCAGCACCTTCTCCGGATGCAGGAGAGAGCCAGGAGAGGCTCTGCCCACAGCCTGGAAGGCATTACTCCAAAGCTGTTTGCTCCCACAGGATGCTGCACTGAGGTTGCCAGCTCCCCAGGCTTTCCATGAAGCCCAGGTTCTGAGATAGTGCCTGCCCACCCTCCCCTGCCCCAGCTCTGCTGATCCCTGGGGAAGCCCTGTTAGAGTGGGAACCCTATGAGCCTCTCCAACCTTAGAAACTCCCCACTTCCTAAAGCTAGGACATCATGAAATCTTTGACCTTTGGGATCAAAAGTGGTTATTTCAACCAATAAGCTCCATGGAGACAGGGACCAGGTCTGTCTTATTCCCTCCTCCTCTTGTCCATGGTGGCATTTAAATAATTATGGATCAAGAGAATAGCTGACTGAGTGAATAAGTGATGTCAAGGCCACCTTACCCACCTCCTTGCAGGAAATCGAAGTCAACTGTGAATTCTCTCTGTCCTCTCTCTGTGGAAGTAGGGGACAAGCATGACCAGCCTGGAAAGCACATCATCTCTGGAGTCCTGGCTCTGCTTGAGTCCTGGTCCTACCTCTTATCTGATGTGTGCTCTCAAGTGGGTTTCTTAACCACTCCGCTTCACTAGCTGGAAAACAGAAAGATGCCAGAATACTCGGAGATGATATTCTTGACTTGCATGTGGTAGGATTCCATAAACGATGCTGCAGTAGTCAACAGTGCTGCTCTTCAAATGTCTGTGGTTCTCTTTCCAAGCCTGTGGTAGGATCCTACTCCTCCCTCCTTGAAATTGGGTGTGGTCACATGAGTTGTTTCGGCCAATGAATTGAGACCAGAAGCAGCGCATCACTCCTTGATGGAGACTTTAAGAGCCCTCGTGCAACTTACCACTGTCTCTTTTTCCTACCTAGTAATCATGGCAGCAATAAGATAGAGCCACAAGCAGCCTGGGCCCTGGAATGAGGAAGACACGAGCCAGACTCTCTGCCTCCCATTCCCCAGCCCACCGCCTCTGCTGACCCTCGATGGAGCAGAATGTAGTCAATTGTAAACATGGATACAGTACTCCTCCCACCCCTTTATGGACTCCCCCTTGGCAACGTTACTTTGCTATTTCCCATACCCCTTGAGCCTGCTCAGCCATGTGACTTGCTTTGGCCAATGGGATATTAGAAAATACTATGCAAGCAAAGACTTGTAAAGCCATGGCACATTGGAGTTTGCCCTCTTTTGTGGCTGGAAACTCTTCTGCCACCATGCGAATGGACAAAGAGAGGCCACATAATGAAAGGTCCAGTTTGTCCCAGCTGAAACCCCAAACATGTAATTGAGGCTACCCTAAACCATCTAGCCCCATCTGAACTCGCACAGACCAGAACCACCCAGCCAACCCACTGAATTGGGAGACATATTAAATGCATGGTTTGCTACTTTAGTCAAGGCTAACTAATATGAGAAATAAATGAATGAAAATTAAGCCTCAGAGTATTAAGCCACTTAACGTGGTTGTTTCTTACCACAGTGTCACCTAGCCCATTCTGACCGATATATTTCCTTCCCCTTTCCCTCAGGGAAAGGAAGTACACCCCAGTTAAGCTGTGAGGGGCTTTATCCATTATAGGTTCCCTCTTGTTCAACCATTCCCTTCCTTTCACCCCACTCTCCTGTCTCGTGGTTCAGATAGGATCTTCTGCTGTTATCCAAGCTCCTGTCCCTTGGGCTCAGCATGGAGCCTTCTCCTCACCTCCAGGGTGAGGAGACTGGATCAGACTTTCCAGGGTCAACAGTGCCTTAGAGACAAGTTGTGAGAGATGCCCATGTGACCCTGGTCTGCACAATGGACCAACTGAGGCACCCTGGTCTCAGCTCATGCTTGGTATTCCCTCACCCCCTTCACTCTCCTGTATATTATCTGGCTGCAACATGTGGTTAAAAAGGTGCTGGACTCAGCATCAGACCTGCCTGGATTCAAATCCCAGCCCTGCCTCTTGCCTTTTCATACTGGTTCTGCCACTCCTTAGCATGTGACTTTGGGAGAATTCTTCAACCTCATTGAGCTCCAGTTTCCTCCTCTGTAAGCTGGTGGTAAAAAAAATTCCTTGTTCACATGGCTATACAAGTTATAAATCCATTAAGTGTCTAGAGAAGTGCCTGACATGACTAAACACTGAATAAACAGCAACATCAGTAGCATTTGGAGCCAGGCTGGCATTGACTGGCAATGTGTCTTTGGAAAAGTCAGACTTCTCAGAGACTTAGCTTCATCCTCTGTAAAATGGGGGTTAAATGGGCTTTGTGTCAAGATTTAAAGAAAAAAAAAGAATATATATTAAAGTGCATGGCATGTTGCAAGTTCTGGAAAGTGTCAGTTCTTTCTCCCTGTCTAGTTTACAAGTTTATTTGCATACAGAAGTCTTGTTTTATCTCTCTACCCCTCCCCTACTCTCACACATACAGTCTGCAGTCCAGGGATGGCTCTGTGCCCGCTCACCCCCAAGGAATACTTCTCAGGCCAAAGAGCCTGGTCTTATCATGCGTCAACTAAACAGAAAGAATTAACAGAGCCAAAGTGGTGGGGAGACCCTCTGAGCATCTCACACCAATGTCCTCCTCATCCTCCCGCCCCTCCCCTCCCTTGCCTTTACCCTCTCACAGGCATGCTCCATGACTGTTCAAGAGCAGTTTCCATGGTGATAGCATTTTAAAGTTTTCTAGGAGAAGAACAGGAATAATTTTCTACCTTCTCCTCCTCCTCCGTGGCAATCTGGGAAAAGGGAGCTTATTACAGATAAAGCGTGGGGTGAGGGGTGAGGAGGGGAGATGCGGCTTTCTTTCAATGCTTGATTGGATAAGATGGTGATGCTCAAACTCCTCATTCCCAGTTTCCCCACCCCCCTAGCCCTCACCATCATTCCTTGGGGTCCTTGGTTACCTGTTCCTTACCTGCCTCTGCTTCGATGAAGAGACGGGTGAAGGTAAGATAAGAAAGGAAGAGATAAAGGAAAAAGAGAAAGGGAGGAAGGGTGGGCTGATATATGCTCAACTGTAAGCAAGCACACACTCATAAACAGAGTGGTTACAGAAAATTTCCACTAATCCCACTTTGGGAAGTGACATAAATGGAGATGAGCAGATTTAGAAGCAAAGATATTTGTTTAACCTCGTTTGGACCCATGATTGAGGATCAGTCTATATGTTACAATCACCTTGCACATATCTTCAGAATCTAACAGCCCGAAAGAGGGTCCACACACTACTGGGAGAGTGTTGTGGTCATGACACCCTCTGATGATAGTGGACTTCATTTTGATTTCTGTTTGCTTCCTTGGTCTTCTGTCTCTCAACCCTCAGCTAAGTTTCTCATGCTCATTCTCCAGTCTTTGAAGGGAACTTTGATCTAGATAGTGGGTCCCCATAGAGTTTGCATCCCTGGAGGAGGAAATGGCAACTCACTCCAATATTCTTGCCTGGAAAAATTCCGTGCACAGAGGAGCCTAGCAGGCTACAGTCCATAGGGTCACGACTGAGCACGCATTAGCACATACAAAGTACATCAGGGTAAGGAGATCAAAAAGCCAGATTCAATCCTGATTCTACCACTCCATAGCTGGATGACCCCAAGAAAATCACTCAGTCTCTCTGACTCTCTTCTGCTTCATCTCTAGTTTCTATTCTTTCTGTCTTGCTCAAAAGGTTGCTTTAAAAATTAAAAGTAAAATCACCTTGAAAATGAGCAAATATCATATGTTTGTAAGATATTTCATTCTGTTACTTTAACAGAGTCAATATTCAAGACAAACTTAAAGCCTGGTCTCAAACAACATTTATGGTGAACCAAAGAGACAAGAAAAGTTGAAATGTCAATCTAGAAATGCACAATCCCCAGGCAACAGTGTGTGATAATTCCAATGGCACAGAGATCTGCTGTGTGTCCTTGCCCTCTCAGAGCTTTGTCTCTCTCCATCACTGACTCAGTGGACATGAGTTTTAGCAAACTCTGGGAGATAGTGAAGGACAGGGAAGCCTGGCATACTGCAGTTCATGGGGTCACAGAGTAAGACACGACTTAGCAACTGAACGACAGCAACAACAATAGTCAGACTGTCTCCTGATTGTGAGGCAGGAATCCAAACTAGATAAGAACTCAAGTCAAGGTACAGAGTGTAGATTTTTGGTTGGTACCACGGACAGCTCCCTTGAGCCTGGGTCGCCACCAGAACTCTTGAGCTACTGGAGACCCAGGTTCAAGTTCTAACTCTGCTCCAAACATAATGCTACCTTAAGGTGGTATCTGGGCCTCTCTGATCTCAGTGTCCCCTTCTGTACATTCGGTCCCATGGACTCACAGGGATGAGCATTTGCCCACATCACAAGAGAGATCCAGAGCACCAGTGAGAAGCGGGTGGCTGATCCCCTAAGGTCCTCATGGTCCTCCTCCAAGGTCCTCCTCCAAGGCTCAGGACTTGAGGTATGTCATCTAAGTTCTTGCCTCACTAGGGGGGAACTCTCCTACATTCATGATTTTCCTAAAAGAGCAATTTGGTGCAATATATGTTAGGGTCCGGGAGTCAAACAGCATTGAATGTGAATTCTGGCTCTGATACCTACTAGCTCCATGTTTAAGAGCAAAGAAATTCCTCTCTCTGAGCCTAAGTTTTTCTCCTCTGTAATATGAGAATTAAATAATACCTGCTTCACACTGCTCACATGCAATTTAAGTGACATTAAATTTAAATGCATGTAAAGCCTTTAATACACACCTGTCCCGTAATAAGTTCCCAACTAAAGCTAGTTTCTCAGTCATCTCTTCCTTCCTAAACTATGGTCTTTCTTGCTTTAGGAAACACCTCTAGCTGAAATATCTCTGGCTTGGTCACTTAGCAAAGGAAAGACAGTGGGCAGGAGTCCAGGCATCATTAGCCATATGTTGTTTTTAAAGGGAAATGGCTTGTACAAGCCCATAAAATTGGTGGCTGATGAAGACCTATCTGAAAGGGTCTTAGGTTGAACTCTCAAGCCTGGAACCCTGGGCTGGTCAGGCAGTGCAATGCTAAATAATAGAGGTCACAGAAGGAAAGCTAGAATCCATAGATAGGGTCTCTATCCTACACACCTCTCAGCATTGACTCAAGAGATGGGGGAGGTCCCCACGGAGTTTATAAAGATCCACTTTAGTCCCAACTTTGCAAGCAATGTGTTGTGGAACTTTAGCCAGCTCCCTCCCCTCTCTGGACTGCAGTCTCCATCCCTGAAAAATGAGGAGCTTTTGCCCTCTGGGATTGCTGGCAGTCTACGTGCCTCCCGCTTAGCCTTGTACTGTGACTTCCATGGAGACTCAGGATACCACTCATTCCTCTCTGCTCTCAGCCCAGCCTGCAGCCTGTTAGGCCCTTACCTGGACTCCTCCTGAATTCCACCTGGGCTGTCACCACCACCCCAACTCCAGGTGCCCAGGCTTCCCCCAGAGCCCTCTGCCAAGGCATTGGGAAGGTGATCCAGGAGCTTTGGGGCTCTGTAGCCCAAAGACCAGGGTCTCAGAGACTTCTCAGAAGGGGTGCAGCATTTCTCCATAGGCTCCACCTGGACCATGGAGAGCCAGCATTTTGATTTCGAGCCCGATTTCCCCAGGGCCCAGGAGAGCGAAGTGCTTCATGGGCAGTTAGACAAATGAAAGTCAGTACATGAGGTGGGAGAAATCCACCAGCCTGGAGCCCAGAGCATGGCTCCTCCACCCAGACATCTCCCCAGGACTGGGGAGGCATGGGGGACAATACTGTCAGTGACTCATGGGCCCTGATGCCTTCTTTGTGACTAAGACATCCTTATAGAGCTGAGTCTTTATTATAATAAACATCCTTATAGAGCTGAGTCTTTATTATAATAATCGCTCATGATCTTTCTAAAGAGACAGAATGGCTGGATGGTCATGAACACAGAGACTGGAAATCAGCCTGCCTTGTCAACTCCATCTCAGACAAGCTACTCAACCTTTTTGTGCCTCTGTTTTTCTCCTCTATAAAATGAAAATAATATTTCTGGCCTCATAACAACACTGTGCAAACCTATAGTATCACATTCGTGGTAGGAAGCAACTCAGATATCGCCATATCCAACCACTTTTAGGTGGAATTTATAGGTGGGAAAGCCTAGGAACTCTCAACTTATGCTGCATTATCAGGCCTCTATTGCCCTACGGAGAAGGGACAAGAAGAGGTGTGACAGTCACCCTAGCTGGACAAGGTGAGTGTGGAAAGACCCAGAGACACAGATTAAGGGACGGGAGAACAGGAAGAAAAGAGCTGGTAAGTACTAAACACCCATGATGTGCCGGGCACTGGGCTCATCATTTTTCCAGATGATGTCTTTTGGGAAGCCCCATTTTTTTGTTGTTGTTCAGTCGCCAAGTCACGTCTGACTCTTCACAACCCCATGGACTGCAGCATGAGGCTTCCCTGTCCCTCACCATCCCCATTTTACAGATGCTAAAACAGAATCCAGAGGAATTAAGTGACTTACCCAGGGTCACACAACCAAGATACGGACCCAGGTCTCCTTAGATCCCAAATATTGGGCTCTTTCCATTGAAAGGGGCTATAACAGGTCCCTCTGTCAAACAATGAAAGTCTGAAGTCAGATCCACTCTTTCCCCACTCTTCCTGACTTGTTCCCTGGGATCCAGTTCTCAGTTGCCCTGCACTGTCTAATGAAGAAAAGAGTCCTCCTGGGACCAATCTGCTCTATGTCGGCTTAGAGGTTTCACTTTCCCAGAGGTGACAGGTTTGCTTTCTGCCTTTTGGGGTTTCTGATAATCTACTGATTGGACTTCCCAGGTGGCACTAGTGCTGAAGAACCCTCCTGCCAATCCAAAAGACACAAGAGATTCAGGTTCAGTCCCTGGATCTGGAAGATCCCCTGGAGAAGGGAATGGCAATCCACTCCAGGATTCTTGCCCGGAGAATCCCATGGACAGAGGAGCCTGGAGGGTTACAGTCCATGGGGTTGCAAAAAGTCAGACACGACTGGAGTGACTTAGCACGCAGACACATAAAATGATCCAATCAGTATCCTTACTTGAAGATGCCGAGTAAACCCCAGATACATCCAAAAGGTACCAGGACACATGGGCCAGTCGCCAGAGGGAGATGAAATTCTTAGGTGAGAATTTCAAAGACAAACATTTTCACACTATGGATATAAGTGGCCCTGGAGGGCTTGCCCCTCCTATAAAGCACTCGCCACTTGTCCTGGCCATTGTGGGGATGGAGGGTGAGAAACACCCATCCAGTGGGAGAAGGAATTTTTGACTCACAAAAGCTTAAATCTAAACTTTAGATTCTGAAGGAATTCCTCTGCCTTTAGATGTGGAACACTCTTGGACTGATCCCAAGATGCCAGCAGCATCCTGGTGTCAGTCAAGTTTCTACAGATGTCATGAGCTGAATCAGTCTCTGTCTACACTTCATTGCCTCAGGATCCCAAATAATCAGTTACCAAAGGTGGGGGGAACAGCAGGTGTTCGTTGCACCTTCCATTATGCTTCATGTTGTGTGGGGACCACCTCCTGTCAAGCTTAAACATCCCCCACCAGGCCCTAGGTGGCTCTAGTGGTACAGAACCAGCCTGCCATTGCAAGAGACATAAGAGACAAGAGTTTAATCCCTGTGCTGGGAGATCCTCTGGAGAAGGGCATGGCAACCCACTCTAATTTTCTTGCCTGGAGAATCCCATGGACCAAGGAGCCTGGTGAGCTACAGTCCACAGGATCGCAAAGAGTTGAATACAACTGAAGCGACCTAGCTCGCACGCACATGCCAGGCAACACAGGGTGCTTGAAATTCCATGTGGGTAAATGGCTACCGTTGGGCAGAATTATGCCCACTAAGCTCACATGTTGAAGTCCTAATCCTGGTGCTTCAAAATGTGATTGTGTTTGGAGATACAGTCTTTAAAGAGTTAATTGAATTAAAATAAGGTCATTAGGGTGGACCCTAATCCTACATGACTGGTGTCCTTATAAGAGAAAGTTTGGACACAGACACACCCAGAAGGAAGGCCATGTGAGGATACAGCAAGAAGGCATCCATCTGCAAGCCAAGGAGAGAGGCCTCAGGAGAAACCCACCTTGACATTAGGCTTCTTGCCTCCGGAAAATAAATTTCTGTTGTTTAAGCCAAGCTGTCCATGGTCTTGGTTAAGACCTCCCCAGCAAATGAACACAGAGGCCATCTCCTTTTCTTCTATCCAACATACCCGGCTGTTTCCTTCCTCTTTTCCCACCCCTCCTTCCCCTGGGATATTTACTAGCATCTCAAAGTGAGTTGTGGGGTGAAGAGGCTGGGGGTGTCTTAATATTTCTAGAGCTGAGGTCGGGAAGACTGAGGGCAGAAAGGGCCTTTTTATCTTCCTCTAAGCTGAGCCGATGCTAAAGGCATTTTGAGGTTACAAGAAGCCAAATTGATAAGCCATGTCCACCTCGGTCAGTGAATAAGCCAGGTTGCTGGGACCCAGAATGCATTTTCCATAGAAACAAAATTTGTAAAATCAGACTGGCTCCCAGGCTAGTCCACAAAAGCCTGTTCAGTCAGTCACAGAACTCTGATTGTCTCTCTCTACCCTGGAGAGTGCAGGGTGCAATACTGCCTCCAGACTAATCTTTAAACCCTATAGGAAAACAGTGCCATCCAGCAGGACGTGAGCGGGCCAGGACATGCAATTGAAAGGCAGGCTTAGAGGGAAGCAGATTGTGTTAGTGGTGGCCAAGGAGGTAAACGGGGCCCTTGCTGGCGATTCTGAAGGGGGCTTCTGGGATTTCTCAAGGGCTTTTGAGGCTGAGCACTCTTGTTCTTTATTATGTCTAATTTCACTTGAGAACCCAGGTCCCCTTTGTATCCTTGCCAGACGGCTGAGCTGATCAGCCGTGATTAGGGCCATTTGCGGGGAAAGAGAGCATGAGGGGGAGGGTGTGACTGTGCATGAGACAGCAGCAGGAAAAGGGCTCCAGGAGGGTGATTATTGGGAGAGAGGGACTGGTTGGTGGATCAGAACTTGGCCTGTGAGCTCAGATTTCCTGCTCCAGCCTAGCCAGGGCTCAGGGCCCAGGGCACGGCTCCAGAGTCACGTGTTCTGGCATGAATCTTGGTTCTGGCTCTCACTAGCTGTGTGACTTTGAATGAGTGACATTACCTCCCTGACCTTCAGTCACCTCCTCCATAAAAGTGAATTATGATAGTGGTCAGTTCACTGGATTGTTGTGAAGATTCAATATTCATGCAGAGTTCTTAGAAAACTCCTGGTCTCAAGCGCCCTGTAAGGGTTAGTTGTGATGGTGGTTGTTAGGTGGTTGTCCCAACTTTACCATCAGCTTTGGAAGAAGAAGGGGTTTGAGAAAGAGAGGTAGAAGGGAGGAAAGTGGAAAAGATAGGCTGGGCCAGGAGAGATGCCTCCATCTCTGTCAGAAAAGGCCACTGGGACTTCCCTGGTGGTCCAGGGGTTAAGAATCCACCTTCCAGTGCAGGGGACGCGGGTTCGAGCCCTGGTTGGGGAGCTAAGATTCCACATGCCAAGGGGCAACGCATACAGAGGGGAACCTAAGCCTGTACTACGCGACTACTGAGTCCACACGCTGCAACCAAGACCCAACACAGTCAAATAAATAAATAAGATAAACATGGAAAGATGCTGCTGCTGCTGCTAAGTCGCTTCAGTCGGGTCCGACTCTGTGCAACCCCATAGACGGCAGCCCACCAGGCTCCGCCGTCCCTGGGATTCTCCAGGCAAGAACACTGGAGTGGGTTGCCATTTCCTTCTCCAACGCATGAAAGTGAAAAGTGAAAGTGAAGTCGCTCGTCCGACTCTTTGCGACCCCATGGACTGCAGCCTACCAGGCTCCTCCGTCCATGGGATTTTCCAGGACAGAGTACTGGAGTGGGGTGCCATCGCCTTCTCCACGGAAAGATGAAGGAAATGAAAAAGAAATAGGCCACCAAATGCCTGTGCCTCTTGTCCCTGCAGAGTGGTTCAGGCTGACTGTGCCCACACCACCACCGCTGGCTTCCTCTCCTGACCTTGACCTGCCGGTGGCCACCCTACAAGAAGGCCTCCATGCCATGGACTCTCCAAACTGGGGACAAGGTCAGGGATGTCGCTCTGCAGCTGAAATGCTGAAATCATTCTTGGGGAGCCTGAAGGGACAGGAGCACGGGACCTGGAAGAAGAGAATTGTGAATTCTCCCAGAGAAGCAGTTCAGAGCCCGAGCCGGCGTTTTCATCCCCATTAATTATTCTTTTTAGAGCAGTTCGAAAGACGGATTCATTTACATTAAAATCAGCCCAGTCCTCCCCACCAAGATTCTTATCCTGCCTGTAGATGCAGTGGGTGTGAACTGGGGAAGATGTAGGGGAACAAGGAGGGGGAGCTGATGCCCAAGTCCCCCGCAGAGGTAGAGCCCTCCCCTGGGACTGCTCAGAGCCCTGTCCACTTCTCACTGAGAGACCTCTACCCAGCAGATGCTGATACATTAAAGGCTGCTGACGGAGACCTGGACCCCAGCTTAATGAGCTTGGCAAAAATGGTTTTCTTCCTGGAGAAGCTTCTCAGAGAGCCTGGTGGCGTGTCTTCAGGCACTGCCTTACTGAGCCCAGGTCCAGCCTGAGCCTGCCTCCTGTCCCCTGCCCTCAAACCCCCGATCTCCCCTGCCAAGTCACACTTCATTTCACATGTATTTTCTGAGGATCACTTTGGTCCACCCAGTGCTTGATGATCAAGGAAGACTTGGGAGGAGGTGAGAAGCCAAATCTTAGGGTTGGAGAGGTCCTGTGAGAAGGTCCCTGCAATAATCTAGGTGATGCCCTCTCATGGGTGGGGAGAAGTCACCAGACGTGGGATCTGGGTAGCGCCACCAAGATTTCCTGATGGACTGGGTGCGGAGTGTGGAAGGAAGAGCAGAACCAAGTGGGGGGGGGTGCGTGTTTTTGACTCGAACAGCCAGAAGGGTAGATTTGCGGTCACGTGGCATGGGAACCACTACAGGAAAAATAGGTTTGGAGTGCGGGAATAATCAGGGGCTTGTTTTTGGACATGTCGGGTTTCAGATGCCTGAAAGAGGGTCCCAGGAACCCTCGCCTCCAAGCTTGGGAGCCAGGTCAGCCACTTCTATCTCTGTTCACTTCCCAAGGCCTTCAGGGTGTTGGGTGTCAAGGGAGCCAAGGATCACGTGGCAGAAACAGGTTTTCTGACTCCTTGTTGAATGCTCCCCCCTCTTCTCCAAAGAGCCAGGTGTGAGGTGTGGGGTCAATGGTCTTCAGTACCCTTTTCCTTCAGGCTTTCATTCTCCCTCTCCATCATCCCTTCCCAAACCTGTGCTCACAACTACCCTGTGGGAAAATGTTCTGTTCCATAATTCATACTAAAGTGAAGATGGCTGCTAAGAAGGGAACAGCCTTAAGAGGCCACTAAAGGGACAAACAATAACAACGGTACTAATAACACTAAGAAAACAATGATAATAGTATCTAGTCCTTACATATCACCTAGTGCATGCCAGGAGCTATAATAAGCACTTACATATGTTTTATATGACTTAATCTTGCTCATAACTCTTTGAGGAAGTTATCTTTTTTTTTTTTTTTTGCAAATGAGGAAACTGAGGCACATATCCGGGGTTACACAGCTTGGAAATAGCAGAGTCAGGATTGGAATGCAAGCAGTTTGGCTCTAGAGCTCCCACTCTGAGCCACCACTGTCTAGCACCTGTCTGCACAATCTTGTCAGTCCCCACGACAGCTCCACAAGGGTGGCACTTTATCTCCACTCTACTGGACAGAACACAGATCAGGAGAAAGGCATTCTGCCCAGGGTCACATATCTGGTGCTAGTGGGGCCTCCATAAGGCTGCCAGATAAAATACAGGATGCCCAGTTGAATTTTAACATCAGATAAACAAAGAATTTTTTTAATGCGTCTCACTCAATATTGGCGATCTATTTATATTTTTAAAGTATTTGTTCTTTATCCCAAATGCAAATTGAACTGGGCATTCTATGCTTTTATTTGCTAAACCTGGCTGCTAGAGCACCCCAGGAGAATCTGCGTCAGCCAGGATCAGGTTTTCCAGTCTCCAGAATGAGCCTTGCTCCCCAAACCTCTGAGTCCTGGAAGGATGAAGGAGCTGAGGTGTCCCCTGGCTGCTCTCAACCATGACATCCCATCTCCCAGCAGCCTGTAGGGCCTCCCGGTGCTCAGCCATCACCAGGAAATCCCTGGGATTATGCTTCAACTGTCTCTCCCAGAGCCCTCGGGTGAGGCGCAGGGCCCCGCTGGGCCCACAACATCGAAGCCCTAAGCATCAGGCTTAGGAGCTTCCAGCCTGCAACCCCGGAGTGAGAGCGCCTATTTATCACAGCCAGATGGAAATCGAAACTCGTTTCTCAAGCCGATGCACTGGTGCCTGATCTGGGCTAAGTTGCTTTGTGCATTGGACATTTGTCAGCCATGCTCCCACGGTCAGATAGACACTGTGCGTGCACTGAAACTGAGAGGAAGGCATCCCAAATTCCCACTTCGGATAAAATAGCACCAACTTCTCAGCGGTTGCTAGCCCCCCCACCCCAGCCCCTTGGGCAATAACCAGCTGTGATTTAGAACACCTACTATATGCAAGAGTTGTCCCAGGCTGTAGGCCATACAAACGAATCTAATAAATGCTCTTTTGTCTTTAGAGTGGGCATGTACTACCTCCCGTGCAAAGGGAAGAACTTTCCATGCATTAAGCTCATTTAACTTACAAACTAAGCTGTGCAGTAAACAGTGTTATCCCCATTATACAGATGAGAAAACTGAGGCACAGGAAAGTTAAATGACATACTTAAGGTCACACAGCTAGAAGTTACTGTCCAGGGACTGAAACCAAGGGCTCTGACTCCAGGTTCAGGATCTTTCCCTACCCTCCTTGACCTCAATCACAAAACTCTGGGTCTAAGATGTAGGTTCTGCACCCCTAGCGGTGCTGTCCAATGAGCTGATGGGGCATCAGGAGGTCACTGGGTCCAGACCCCTGCTTCTGCATGAAATGCTACTGCTTAAGGCACTGGGGCAGACAGAGTGGAGTTAGAAACCATCACCTCGTGGGAAGGTCTGGTAGGGGGTTGGGGAGAAGCTGATTTCTGTTTGGGGAGGGAAGGAGGGTCTGCTGAGAGACCCTACTGCATCCCAGTGCTGTATATAGTAAGTGCCCTGGAGACCTGTGTTCTCATCTCAGATTCGCTGGTGCCTCTCAGTGTAACCCTGGGAAAGAGCTTTCTCTTCTCTGAGCCTCAGAGTCCCCGGTGTAACAGATCTTGGAACTGGCTTGGTCATTCATGGGTGGCCCCTTCACAGCTGGAGTAAGCCCTCCATCCCTACCTCAGGGTTCCACCACTCTGGGCTTCTCCAGACCAGAAAGAGAGCCTGGTGTGGTTAAAGAGACAGGAGCAAGGCCAAGAGCTGGCTGAAGCATACTCTCTCCTCCAGGGTCATCTCTAAGACTCAGTGACATCTCAGACCTCTTCCTACCCCGAGAATGCAGTCCACATCAATAACCTGCATCCCAAATGGATTAGCTAGGCCATGCATAGAGTCCTCGGAGGAGCTCCTATTGCCTTAAGGGAGCCTCCCAGTGTACCTGCCTTGATTCAAGAGGAGTTGAGGTGTCTGCAGGCCTTGTCAGAAGTCCTGCAGACCTGTGGGGTCCGGGTGCAGGACCTGCGGAGGTGAGCACTTGTGAACGCCTGCGGGGGTGTCCTATGTGCCCAAGGTCATGTGCATCTGTGCGCACCCGGATGCATGTGTCCATGGTGTGCGCACTGGCAGAGGAGCATATGCCACAGATGAGTTTTAAAAAAGCACATTCCCTGCTCCTCAGCCTCCACTCAGGTCAGCTCGCATGCCTGGACTCCTCCAGAAATATACCTGGGAACCCGCTTCTCCATTTTGATGGCTCTAGGATTTCTTGAACCCATGTGCACACACATACAAACACATCTATCCACACACATACAGTTGCCTCCACTCCCTGGTGCTGTTTATTTGAATACAGCCTCGCATCCTCCATGTTGAGGGCAGAGCCCAAGCGAGTCCACCTCCAGACTCCCCATCCCAAGTGCCACCGGCACTTAGCACGGCAATCTGAACCAGGGCATGCTCAGCTTTGTCCAGTGCTCTTGAATTTGACAAACATGTATCGGTACGTCCGCACGTGTATGCACTAGGGGCATGGCTATGCATATGTGAGTCTCCCTGTGCACTCTGGCCCGTGCCCATGTACTCATGGACTCAAACACATGTGCACACCTGTGTGCTCCTGTCTTTGTCTACCTGTTTGTGTGCTAGTGTCTGTGGCAGGTGTGTGTAGGAGTCTAATGTACGTTTGGGGATGGATGTTGGTACGCTCCCACACAGGTGCGTATGTGTATATCCACTGGTGTAAATCCATTCATTTGATCACCCACTGAGTCATCATCAGGCAGATGTTTAGCTAGCACTTTCTATGCACCAGGCACTGTTCTAGAAATGGGAACACAGCAGTGAGCAAAGCACAGTCCTCACTCACCTCTCTCCATGCAGAGCATGGTCTGGTGGTTGCGTGTACACACAGGTGAGTGGGCACATGCGTTGTCCTAACACGCATGCACAAAGCAGTGTATGTATATGCCTTACCCAGAGGAGGTGGGCAGCCTCCCCTGACCTGATGAGAAAGAAAGAGAACCTTCTCTCCTAGCCCCACTCCATGCCTGGACCAGCTTACCTGTAGGGGGAGGAGATACCGGGTACCAGGTGATCTCATAGTCCCTGCCCCAGCCTGGACCTTGTCCCTTCTTGGAGCCACCAGCCCAGGTCAGCCGAGATGACTCTCCCTTGCTTCTTGGGCCGAGGGGAAGGCCGAGAGATAAGCAGGCCCCACAGTGCCCTCCTGGGCTCTTGAAGAAAATGAGGGCAAGAGCAGAGTCACACTGTCCTCTCCTGTGTACGCTGACGTCACCGTGGTACCGAGGTGGCATCAGAAGGAGCTGTCAGCAAAGATGCTATTTCTCTAGCAGTCTTGATCATGCAGAGGAAGGGAAAAGAAGGGGCAGGGGACTGGCCAGCTGAACTTAGCCTGTCTCCAGACCCCGGCTTAGGACAGACCTGGGTGGCAGCAGAAAGAGAATACAGAATATAAGAAGCCTGGCTTCTAACCTTGGCCATGGCTATGGCCTTGCTTGCTGTGCACCTCATTAGGGCCCCAGCCCACTCTGAGCTGAGCAAGGCAGAAGGGCTGGGTGACTTGGAAGGCTGACTTTCAGGGCGTCCCCCTTGGATGACTCACACTACCCCAGGATTTGGACCACAAAGGGTGGGGTGAGGCTGAATCCAGGCCCTGATGGACACAAACACCCAGAAGGAACATGAAACTAGGTCAGAAGTTTCCAAAATCCGGCATCTGTCCCAGGGCCTGGCCCAAAGACAAAGTGCTGCCGAGCCTCCGCTCCTGCCAGGCGCCTGCCTGCGTCCCCTCTTCACCCACAGCGGCATTTAATAATTGATTAAAAGCACTCACACTTAATAGTGGAGAATGCAGAATAGCAAATCTTATAATTGGTAAGGTCCTGATTTTGTGTGTCTCCAGCCAGCCCCACCTCTCCCCTTGCAGCACCACACCCATCAAGACCGTCCCAAGTCAGCTTAGCTGCTCTCAGCATCAGATCAAAGAGGGCAGGGGCTGGCTTGTTCTCACACACCATTCCTGGAGCCCTGAACAAGGGTCTGGCTGAAGGGAGGCTCGATAAACACTGTTGAACAAATAGATGCACTGAACAGCCAACCCTGGATATTCAGGGTAGGGAAATTTCAGATCATTTTAATCTACTTCTTTATACTTTAAAGTCATTTTCATGTTTTCTAAAATGGGCAAGCATGGATTTCATAACCAGAAGCTTCCTCCTTCACCCTACCCCCACCCCCAGAAAAGCTCCTAGAAATGGAACAACACAGAATGTCATCATCTCAAGGGTCTGCTCCCCAGAGCCCCTCAGTGAAAGGCTGTCCTCCCTTGGGCTTCCTCACACCTGGCCAGGTAAGCAGTCCAGGTCACCTGACAAGTTAGGGACCCAGTGTGTGTTCCCCTGACCCCAGCCCAGGAGGCCTTTCACGGCTCCATTGTCGCATCTGTTCTCAGCCGTTTTGCTTTAAATGTTTCAGTCCCCACTCTGCCATTCACAAGATCTGAGCTCTTGGGTGAATAACTCAAAAATCTCAATGCCTCAGTTTTCTCATCTTTAAAATGGGAATAATGCCAGTACCTAACCCAGAGAGTGGGTGTGAGAAATAAGCACACAGGGCTAGCACTTAGCAAATTGTTTGTTTGCTTTAAATTTTTTTTATTAAGCCCTTCTCACAAGCCAGGCTAAGCACTCTACATGTATTATCACAGTCCTCACAACAACGTTCTCTGTGCAGACTTAAGATTGTACCCATTTTACAGATGAGGAACTGGAGGCTCAGACAGCCAAGTCACTTTACCCAAAGTCCTACAGCAAAGAAGCCACAGAAGTGAGATTTGACCCTCAGTCTGTCTGGCTCCTGACCTATTACTCCTGAAGTTTGAAATTCTGATGGACTCTCTAGGAGTAGAGGTTTGAGCATGTTTGGAACAAGATGCTGTGCCCAGGAGGGAACTGGCAAGAGCAGAATTCAAGCCTGAATTCCTTCCCCACCCACAGATTTACCAGTAACAGCAGCTGTGGGATTCCCTGGACTTCTTTTCCTCATCAAGACCAGAGTTCAGATCCCTGCATGGATCCTTCCATCCTTCTCTCCATCCATCCCTTCATTCACTTTAATCCAATGTTATATGTTGAGCGACTACTGTATACTCAAAAACACTCCAGGCACTAGAGATAACAGCAACAAATAAAACAGATAACAAGCCCAGCTCTCCTGGGTTTTGCTTGCAATCAGGGGACACAGACAATCACCATGTTAATGAGTCACTAGATAGGTCAGATGGTGAAGAGGGTGCTTTATTCATGGAGTAGGTAAGGGGTCAGGAAGCCCCAGGGTGAGTGTTCTGTTTTCTATCTGCTGTCGGGAAAGACCTGCTGGGTAGGCAGCTTCTGGGCAGAGATCTGTAGGAAGTAGGGAGCAAGTCGTGTGCTTGTCTGGGGAAGAGGGTTCCAGGCACAGGGGGACCCCCCAGTGACCCCTGTTTGCCCACCCTCCACCCCTTTTCCACCCTCCCCTTCCCTTGAGAACTCCCCTGAGCCCCAGCTCAGGGAAAGGTCCAAAATGGGGACCTGAGTTCTGGGGCCAGACAGGATGCAGGGCTTAACCCCCTGCACCCACATTCTTGGTTCTGTGAAACAAAGAAGTTGGGAAGCGAAGGGAAGAAAGGATTAGGAGCACACAGAAAAGGGAGGCAAAGAAGTTTCTGATGCGAGCAGGCGCCTCTCAGGCTTTGCAGAGCACCTCCACCCCAGGTTCCCTGTTCTCACGTGCGAGGTATGTGAGGCCGGAATCCTTACCCCTACAAACAGGGAAACTGAGGCTCAGCCCAAGCATACATTCATGTGAAGTTGGAGACTGCCTCCTAGAGCGAAAGGAAATTTTGCTTCCATGTCACAGGCTGAGATTCTGGCTTTTCTGGGCAAGGGCCAGGAGGGCTCAAGGACCCATCCCAGACTTGGGGTTACAAAGAGAAGAGGTTTGCGGCTTTTCCCGGCCTGGCCCTTGTGGGAAGGTCTATGGTACCCAGGAATGAGCTGGATCACAGTCCTTGGTCCACAAGGCCACGAAGGAGCCTTGGATCCTGCCTGCACCCCTCTCTACTCATCACAGCAAGGCCACCGCATGAACGGTGTCTCAGCCTGGGTGTCAGCTCCACAGGGAGGCCTCCTGTGATCTTCCTCTCTGCTCTGAGTTCCTCTAGCTCACCATGCAACTTCACGCACTTTTCACAGTTTGTAATAATATATTTATTTGGATGGCAACTGGGTTAACAACGGTCTCTCCCACTAGACAGCAAACTCCAAGACCAGACACTGAAGGTTTAATCTACCAGACCTCCAGCACCAGGTACATAGGTTTGTTGAATGAATCATGGATGGATGCATGAACTGATGGCATCACTGGGATCCTTGGCAAACACATGCAGGGAGCAGCAAGGCAAGAGAAGCAAGTGGGCCTGCCAGGACGCCAAGTGACCCTGAAGGGATCCAAGCACGAAAGAGGGGATGGGTCAACAGGAGATATTGATAACGCTGCACATTTGAGGAGAGGCTTTCAGCTTACAAAGGGCTTCCTTTGGCATTGTCTCATTTCCTGCTTAACACAACCGTATAATGTCAATGTTATTATCACCAATTTACAGATGAAGACACTACAGGATGAGAGAGGTAAAGTGACTTGTCTAAGGCCACACAGCCCATAAGTCTTGTAACTTAATCCTAGTTCTATCTGGCTTCATATAACCATAGCTGTTATCTACCCAACATAGACTAGCTGAATGTCTACTGCTACCTGCATATATCTCTAATTCTCGTAACGTTCCTTCGCTGTAAGAATAATTTCCCTTTCAAACCTGAGAAACAGAGGTTCAGAGAGGCCATGTGGCTTTCCTGAGGCCACAGATGAGCAGCCCAGCCCTGCAGCAGAGCTCCTCGCCTGCCCCACTGCCTCATCAGCCTCTAAGGAAGGCCCCATCCCGCCCAGGAGGTCTGTGATCCCAGGAACTGCACTGACAGGACGGAGTCGGGACTCGGAGGCAGTAGGACAGCTGTTACGCGGGGAGATTCTGGTGTCGGATTGCCTGGATTTACATCCCAGGTCTACCGAGTTCTAGTGTGCCGTCCACCTTTCTGTCTCCATTCCCTGCTCTGATAAACGAGGCTGACAATGCCACTACGTCTACAGTGGCTGTAAGAATGGCTAACC
The DNA here is from genome assembly GCA_024291935.2 of Okapia johnstoni. Classification (NCBI taxonomy): domain Eukaryota; kingdom Metazoa; phylum Chordata; class Mammalia; order Artiodactyla; family Giraffidae; genus Okapia; species Okapia johnstoni. The sequence goes on along the minus strand of CM044325.1, from coordinate 5,232,272 downwards.
CGCATTAAGATTTTAGGGCAGAGCTGGTGAATGGTGTAAGTGTTAGCAGGAGAGAGCTCGGGTGGGGGCCGGCAGAGTGCTGAGATCAGCCGCCCAGGGACTGGGGGGCTGGACAGCGACAAGTTTTCTGTGTCAACTCAGGACTCTGGCCCACACTGAGCCCTCTGTCTCAGGAGAACTCTGATACTCTCCTGTCCTTGGCTGACCAGAGGGGAGGGGCCTGTCCATGGAGTTATGACAGGATTCCTGACAGCTAAAGCCCAGCATGAAAAGGGGAAGGGCAGTGTGGACCTTTGTAGCTAACCAAGCCCATTGTTGTTTAGAGGCCAGGAAAGATCGAGCCCCTCCCAGCTCTGGGGAGTGAGTCACAATTGATCTAAGCCAGGCCTGGTAACCCCAGTCACCCTGCTTTGTGACATGTGGTGCAATTCTAGCCAGCAAGACAATTTGCAGGGAAATTCAGGGAAAAGTCTCCTTGCTCTCAAGAAGAAATGAACAACAGGTAGCAGGTCTTCTGTCTCTGGTTGCATTTGTGTGAGGCTGTGATGCTTGGAGCATTCGCAGCTACCATATGACCATGAGGGAATGGCCTGCTCTGAGGATGACAGAACAAGGAAAGGAAAAAAAGAATCGTGCCCATAGGTGGGTGATATTGTTGAGTCACAGAATTAAGCGACCTGCCTCTGGACACAGCCTATCTCATGAGATAACACATCTTTTATTTGTTTATGCTTACAGTTGTTGGTTCTGCTGCCCGCTAAGTAAAGCATCTTATACTGACAGCATCTTGGCCTGACCTCCTCTCCTGCTCAGGTCAGTGTGGGTCAGGAGTGGAGCCAGATCAGACCAGTGCCCCCTCCTTCACATCTGAGGGCTGCAGGCAGATAGGAAACCACCCCTCCCCCACTCTCCAAGGTCCTGGACCCAGGAATGAGAGTCCAGGAAAGACGCTCCCATGTTGGAGAGGAACTATAGATGTGTCTTTTGTCCAGTTGCCTAGAAGATTCTGATTCTCACCCTTGACTCTCTGGGGACTTGAGGCTCAGAAACCAACCTACTCCAACCTCCCTGGTCATGCTAGGCTTGAAGTGACCATATTCTGTTGCAAGGGTACCAAACAGATGGGAGGGGAGTAAGGGTCACAGTCTGGGCTCAGCATCATCTGCTGTGGAGAAAGACAAAGCGGGGAGCTGGCCTTGGCCTTGGCCAGAGGGGTGGGCCTGAGGGCCTCAGGCTGCTTCTACTATACTATGAGAGTAGATGGCACACAGTGGGGTCCTTTGTACACTGTAAAGTGCTCACATGTCAAGTGTTCATGGTGACATGACCCTGGTACCTGACATATGGTGAGTACGAACAGATGGTTGTTGGTTCAGTGAGTGAATGAATGAATGGATGGATGGATAGATGAATGGATGGATAGATGGATGGATGGATGAGGACTAAGGTCATGAACGGATGAATCAGTCAGCGAGACCTGTTGCTATTATTGTTATGGGATGTATTAATAATTACCCTAAAACCTAGCAGCTTACCCCTCATTTGACAGCTCACAGGTTTTATGGTCCTGGAGCACAGGCACCACTTACTTGGGTCTCCAGCTCAGTGTCTCTGTCTCTCACTAGCTGCTACGGAGGCACATCGGCTGGGCTGCAGTCTTCTCAAGGGAGACCCTGGCCCTGCCCACTCAGAGGCAGGCCTGGGGAGGACAAAAGGGCAGGGTCTCTACAAGGAAGGGTGGGCACGATGGGCTTGTGCTCACCTCTGCACCATAGCTTCCTTCCTCAGCCTTCTCAGCTCTGCACCCCCAAACTACCCACTGTTCCTGCATCCACCAGCCCCACACAAAATCCACCGCTGAAGGTCTGGCTTCCACATGAAGCCAGCCCAGACCCCAGGCATGGAGCGGCGGCAGGGACCTCCTGCCCTCCTCACCTCCTCTAACTAGAGCCAGCTTCATGTGCAGGTGGCCCGTGAAATCATCGGGGCCCAGGCTTGGTTTAATGCTCTGCTGTCACTGTCTTGAAGTTCTTTAATTTTTTTTTTTTTGGCCACACCATGCGGCTTGTGGGATCTTAGTTCCCTGACCAGGAATTGAACCCTGGCCCACAGCAGTGAGAGCACTGAGTCCTTACCACTGGACCACCGGGAAAGTCCCAATAATCTCTTACCAAGAGCCTTGCATTTTCATTTTGCACTAGGTCCGGAAAAATGTATCACCAGTCCCACTTCCAGCCATCACTCCCGGGGTCCTCATAGCCATTCTTTGAGCTGGTAAGAATGGAGCCTATAAGGCCCTTTTGCAAATGAGAAAACTGAGGCCCAAGATTTGATGGCAGAAAAAAACCAGGATCACACCCCGGTCTCCCCTTCGACCCTTGACTGTACTACAGGCCGCCACCTCAGACCCCAGCTCTGAGCCATGGAGATGCTTATCTCAGGAGTCCCTCCGTACTTCTGCAGAAGTGAAGGAGAGACACTCCTGGGTTCCTTGGCCCCCAGAGCTCCCCTCAGGGCTGGCTCTTTCATCTCTTCTGTTCTGAGGCTAACTGGAGACTGATGGGGGGAGACCTCCAATTCTGAGGGCCCCAGGGAGTGGCCCTGGGGGATAATGGCTCTCAGAAGCTTCCCCTCCTTACCACCCACCATCCCTGCTACACACCTTCATCCTGCCCCCATTGTGTCTCTGCTCTGATGTCTTTTCCCAGCAGATCAAAGTCCCAAACCTGCTCCCTTCTAACCTCTGGGTCCGGGGATGGACCAGAGTCTGGGAGCAACGAGCGAGGGCTGGGAAGAGCCCCTCCGCAGGTGTTGGTGTCCTCCCTGGGACTAGATGTAAGAAAGCAATTAGGATCCAGAGTCAGGCAGTACTGGATGGAGTTGAATGCTGGCTCTGTCACTAGTCAACTGTGTGACCTTACACATGTTTTATAACCCCTCGGGGCCTGAATCTCCACATCTGTAAAATGGGGGCAATAAAACCCGGTTCTTGGGGTTGCAAAGACAAGCACAGGGGACACTGGAGAGGAAAGTTCTTTGTAAGCTGCTTTACAAGTTGCAGGAATGATTCAAAACAACTTCTGCCCACACCAGCTGGGCTGCGCGCTCCTCACTGTGCCCAGGGCACCCAGGGCACCCAGGGCACAGCTCTATCCCTATCCATAGCAGGTTGGTTGGTTCTGAGTCTGCCTCTCCCATCAGCCTGAGAACATCTGAAAGGCAGGGAGGGTGGCTCCTCCCGCCTGGAGCCCCAGTGCCTGGCCCAAGATTCGGCTCTGAATTGGCAGTGTGGCACAAGGCTAGGAGGCCACCTTCGAAGTGGATGACCCAAGTGAGCCTCCCAGCTGGGCTGCTCGTTACCTGCAGGTTGATCTTCACAGGGGGGTTAACCTCTCTGAGCGTGCTTCCTCGGTGAATCAGGATGTGCCCCCGACTTGCTCCACTGGAGAGTCAAGATCAGATGAGGGGGATGAGGCATGGAAAGTCCTGAGATACTTTCAGGCTCCAGCACACAGTAGGTGCTCATCAAGGTGCCAAATGGGAGCTGGTTAGACAGTTAAGGAACAAGCTTAGGGAGGATGCCTGGTGAATCACCAGCTGCCAGGTTTACAAAAGCACACATGTGCGCGTGCACGGGCATGCACACACACACGCACGCACACTGGTCCTTACAAAGCGTCAGCCCCTTCTTGGGCCTGCACCCCCCAACAATGTTCCGCACTCCCACCCCAGACCAAACCCTACTCTCACCAAGAGCTGCTCCCACACTCCAAGGCCTCTACTCACTCTCACGAGAATGTGTGAAATATTCTGCCCATGTCTGCCACTGGTGGTGGGGGTGTCACTGAGCACCCTCCCACCGATTCCTGGCTAGGGGGTGGGGGAGAGTGCTAAGAACCCCCTGGCTTCCCCAGAAGTCTGTCCATGTCGGCCGAAGCCCCCGTTCCCTCATGGACGGTGCTCCAGGGGCTGCACTCTCCCCTCCGTGCTCCACCTGTCCTCCTCCCTTTGCCCTTCTGTCCACCCTCATTCCCAAGCCCTTTCCCTCCTCTCTCATCCCATTTGAGCCCTCAGAATCCACTCAGCCCACTCTCACTTTGCAGGCAGGGAAACTGAGGCACGGGGAAAGGATTCATCATGGCACCTGCCTCAACAGTTGGACGTGTGGGTCCGTGGGATGATGAGCAGAAAGAGCCCTGGTCTGGCACCTGGCGTGGGGCACTGGGGACTCAGCTCCTGTCCCTTTCCTTCCTGCCACCTCTCCTTCCTTCCTTCCTCCCTTGCTCCCTTCCCCGGATCTCTCTGCAGTCTGTGCCCCCACCCACTTTCCCATCTTGCCACTTCGAGGGGCTCCTGGGAGGCCTTCTTCAAGATCGCTCACCCCCTTCCTGCCTCACAGTAGCAGAGACCCCCCAGTGTCGACCCAGGGGACCTGATGCTCCCCAGGGCCATGACTCAGGCCCGGCGCTGGGCAAGGATGAAGTCGGTGACTGGTGGCAGCGTGGACAGTGAGCAGAGAAGCCACCCTGAGGAGGGGAAGCTGGCAGCCAGCCCCTCCCGGCATCCAACCTCTGCGCTCCAGGGCCCGGGACACAGTCAGCCACAGCACCTCCCGTATGAGTAACAGCCCTTTAATTAGGATATTATAGGAAGCGGGGCCCACGGCAGCTTCTGGCTAGAAGTGCCAGCAGCAATTCCGGAGCCGCATGAAGACAGATGGATCGTGTATTACACCCTGCACCGCTGTCTCCCCACACAGAGCGCGCCTCCAAATGAGATTTCGTTCTCCCTGAAGAAAATAATTTGATCTCACTCTCTTTTCTTTTCTTTTCTGTCTCCTGATTGTCAGGGACTGAAAACACTTACTGGGGTTGGTTCATTGTTTTCAGATTCAATTGGGTCCAAGGAGAAGTGGGGTGGAGGGGGGCAGGCTTCCAGCAGCCAAGCTGGCCCTTGCTGGCAGGACTCTGCATGTGGATCCGCATCTGTCATGACCGGGGTGTTGACAATAGCCAACATTTCTCAAACACTTGTATGTATTCATTCACTCATTTGATTCTCACACAGCTCTATGAGTAGCTGTATTAATACCCCATTATGACAATTGCTCCTTGGCCGGAAAGCTATGACAAACTTAGTGTGTTAAAAAGCAAAGACATCACTTTGCCAACAAAGGTCCATATAGTCAAGGCTATGGTCTTTCTAGTAGTCATGTAGGGATGTGAGAGCTGGACAATAAAGAAGACAGAGCGCCAAAGAACTGATGCTTTTGAACTGTGGTGTTGGAGAAGACTCTTGAGAGTCCCTTGGAAAGTAAGGAGATCAAACCAGTCAATCTGAAAGGAAATCATCCCTGAATATTCATTGGAAGGACTGATGCTGAAGCTGTAGCTTTAATACTTTGGCCTCCCGGTGGGAACAGTTGACTCATTGGAAAAGACACTGATGCTGGAAAAGATTGAAGGCAGAAGAAGAGGGCAACAGAGGATGAGATGGTTGGATGGCATCACCAATTCAATGGACATGAACTTGGGCAAATTCCAGGAGATGGTGAGGGACAGGGAAGCCTGGCGTGCTGCAGTCCAAGGGGCCACGAAGTCAGACAGGACTTGGCGACTGAACAGCAACAACAGCGTCATGCAGATAAGGAAACTGAGGCCCCAAAAGGTTGTTAACATTCCATAGGTCACACAACTGGTGACTGGGGAAGCCAAGATGAAATCCAGGGAGTCTGGGCTTATTCATCTATTACTCAACACTGTTTGGGTTCTCAGAAAATGGTCGGTGCATTCTGAGCAGAGATGAGGCCTGGGACCTCAGTTTCCTCATCTTTCAAATGAAAATAATAACATCTGGCTATTGCAAGAGTTCCCAGGAGAGAAAGAAGAGGAAAATAATCCCACAGGGAACGCAAACAGGATGTCGGGAATGTGGTCAGCCGCAAAGGAGAGAGAAATACAGCCTGGCGGGAGAAGGAAGGAGCAAGGTGTGGCCCCATGCCTCGTGCCCCCCAAACACTAGGCATATACCTTGTGTGAGCAACATACCCCTCGGGCAAGAGACGCACGGAGAGCTAGGCAGAGCTGGGGCTGTGGTCCCACCCCCCCACCCCCACCCCACAGGAACTGCTTCCTGCCTTCCAGCAGCAGATCTCCTCTTCCTCAGCCCCCGCTGACCCACGCTGACTGTGCCCACCAGGCCCCCAGCCTGCCGTCTCTCTCACCCCCATTTCCTGTGCCCTGCGCTCCACCTGGCTAAGTCTCTGCCTGATCCTGACCCACACGTGCCCTTCACACCTCCGCTGCTAATTCAAGCTGTCCCTTCGCCTGGTGTTCCCTCCCCACCAGCTTCTTCAAAGTCCCCAGATTCAAGGCCTCCTTCTTCCTAACACAAGAGGGAGAGATGATTTGGAGGGAGTTAACGGGAGGTGGCCCCGACCAGGAGCTGGAAATCCTGGCTTCTCACCACTGACTTGCCAGGAGGCCTGGGGCCAGCACTGCTCCTCTCTGGGCCTCAGTTTCCTCATCTGTATATTGGAGTCTGTGAGGCTTGTGCCGTCTAAGCCCCCTCCTGGGATTCGGAGCTCACTGCAGACTCCATCCCTGGCCTGGGCTCAGGTCCTGTAAACAGACCCTCTGAGGGCTGGAAATAAAGATCTTGTTGCCCTCTATGGAGTAAGGTTATTGAGGAAGCACATAGACCTGTGGTCATGGTGGGAGGAGCCTGGGTTCCAGTCTTGGTTCTGCCTTTGACTTGCTGTGTGACCTCAGGCAAATCTCTCACCCTCTCTGAGCCTCAGGGCTCCAGCGGCATCATGAGGGATCTCTATGGTCTTTTCCTGCTCTAGAATTCTAAGATCCTGGACTTCTAGCTCTAACCTCTGCTTAGTCAAGTGTGGGAAGCTGGGACTGGGGAGAGATGCAGAACTCTGAGAGGAGGGGGTCTAGAATCCCCTCCCCAAACCCCTCCAGAGCCTGACACATCTAACCCAGAGGGCAGCGTCGGCTAGTCCCAAACCAGGATTGCTAGTTTGGCAGAGCAGCAGCCTCATCACAGGCTCAACACAGTGGCTGATCTCTGGGAGCCAAACAGCACCCAGACTCACCATTCTTGCGTCTATGCAGCCACGGTGACACGGTCTTTGAAATAGAAAGAAACACAGCAGAGACCCCCCTCCCCCGCCCAAGCCTCACCTTGGCACCAGGATTTATCTCTTTCATTTTAATGGGTTAATTACTTAGACAGGCAGGTGTTTGAGGCTTCCTTCTCAGCACAGGGTGACCACAGGGTGACCAGGCTCCCCCAGGCAACCTTCCGGTGAGCACAGGAGGGTTTGGAGGGGGCAGGGCCAAGCCAGCTTTAATTACACAGCAGTGAGTGCGTTAATATCTCAACAATGCTTCTCTCAGAGCAGAGAGCTTTGTTGGGGCTGTGAAAATACAGATCATCTCTGGGCAGCCAGGCAGGATTTACAGCGGACAAGCTACACTCACCTCTCCTGCTCCATTTGCATTTTCTGCCTTGTTATTTACCAATGGGGCATATCTCCTCCTGGAAGGCAATGCTGTGCTGATGCCAGAGGCTACTCCCATTCATTCATTCAACCAGTGTTTACTGAGCACCTACTAGATGGCAGGCACTGTGCTGAGAACAGAGGTTAAGCAGCAACCAAAGCAGATCCAAATCCCTGCCCGTCTGGAGCTCACATTCCAGCAGGGGAGACAGATGATAAAAGAAATATGTAGCTTGTATTAGTTTTCTGCTACTGCTGCTGCTTAGTCTCTTCAGCCATGTCCAATGCTGTGTGACCCAAAGGACTGTAGCCCACCAGACTCCTCTGTCCACGGAATTCTCCAGGCAAGAATACTGGAGTGAGTTGCCATGCCCTCCTCCAGGGGATATTCCCAAACCAGGGATCGAACCAGGGTCTCCTGCATTGCAAGAAGATTCTTTACCACTGAGCCACCAGGGAAACCCGTATTAGTTTGGCTACTGATGTGAAACAAATGACCACGTACTTGGTGGCTTCCAACAGTATGCATAAACAACCTCACAATTTCCATGGTCGGGGAGTCCAAGCAGAGAGTCTCATGTGGCGGAAACCAAGCCGGTAGCCAGGCTTCCTTCTCTGCTAAAGCCTGGGGTCCTCTTTCCAGTTCATGTGGATATTGAAGGAACTGTGCTCCTCAGTGGCGGCTGGTGGGGTTACTCTTAGCTCTTAGAGGTGGCTCTCAGGTTCTAACCATGTAGCCCCTCCATCTGCAAAGCCAGCAATGGAGAGCTTCTCACATGTGCAAAATGAACCCCCTCAAGCTTTGACTCTCTATCGCAAGGGGAGCCCAGTCCCTTTCAAGGGTTCACCTAATCAGGTTAGACCCCTGGAGGATAATCTCCCTTTATTAAAGTCAGCTAATGATTTGAGACCTTAATTCTACCTGCAAAATCCCTTCACAGCGGCATCTAGGTCCACGTTTGATTGAATGGGAGAAGGTGTGTGTACACCAGGGGCTAGAGTCTGCGGGCGTCTGAAACTCTGCCCACCGTAGTGTGTTAGAAGGTGTAAAGTGGTACAAAAAGAAATTGAGCAGGAAAGGGGAGCACAGAGTGATGGGGGTGTAATTCTCAGTAGGTGGTAGAGAAAGTACCCCTGAGACGTGGCATTGGAGGGAAGACTGAAAAGTACAGGAGTTAGCCATATGGCCCTCTGGGGAGTGGGCACCAGGCTGAGGAACAGTAAGTGCAAAGGCCCTGAGGCAACTTGCTGGAGCAATGGGAGTCATGGGGGATGACTGGTCAGGCAGTGCCCTGGTGAGGACGTAAGCTTTTCGCAGACTGAAATGGAGGGTTATCCCAGGATTTTGAGCAGAGGAATGATGTAATCTGACTTACACGTTTTAAAAGAAATCTCTTGGGCTATGGAGTTGAGAATAGATTGCAGGCAACAAGGGCAGAGCAAGGAGATCAACTAGGGGGCTTTTGCGATTACCCAAGGGGAGAGCAGCTGCGGTGCCTCAGCCTAGGTCTGTTCTGAAGATAGAGAAGAATCATGGTCCCACCCCAAGGCTCCGAGCCCAACATCAGTCCCCAGACACCTCTGAGAGGCTGCTCTGGACAGCTGTACGAAGAACAATAGGTGCCTTCTAAACTGTCTTTTCATATGAGAAGACAGAAGGCCTCCATGGGAAGGAATTGATCCAACCTTTCAACAGTGCCCCAGTGTCCTCATTAAATTCTCCCCGTTGCACGCATCAGAATCAGTGCCTCACTCCACCGCTGTCAGGGGCAGCCTTAGTAGGGCGGGAGGTCCAGATTTCAGGCTTCTAACCCCTGCTCAGCATCCCCGACCCATTCACACTGCTGCAGGAAGGCGTGCCCCAAAACACAAGTTACAATTTGTCCTCACTTCTTCAAAAGAGGCTTCTGCAAGTCACAGCCATGTAGCTTCCAGTCTAAGACACTGTGGATTATAAGAAGCCCTATTAATAAGCCCTATTAAATAACCCACTTTCTGGGACATTAAAGAAACCTGAAACCCTGTGTTACATGTACATGTAAATTGTAAGACAATCCCCATCTCAGAAATATGGAAATATTCATCTTTACAACTGTAATTGTTGTGAGAAAAAAAGGATTTTGTCAACACTTAGTTAACCCAACTGCCACTCATGAACTGTGCCTCTCCCAGAGGGTCTTAGAGAATCCATCTTTTCCCAAGCTTCTTTAACCTCTGATCTACTTGGTCTCACAGAGTATCTTGCAGGACTTTGGAAATAACAGGCTCACAGACTGAATAGCAAACACTTCATGGTCTGGCCCTAGCCCACTTTTCCTAATCTGGCTGCTGCTCTAGAATTATTAACCCTTCCTCCCCTACACACTGCCTGTTCAGACCCTGAACTTCTGCTCCTATTATAATTTCAGGCATTATCACCCAATCTCAAACCACTCTTCACCTGTTCTTCACTCTCTCAGTCAAATAACGTTTGGTGAGCTTCTAGTATGTACCAGGAACTCTTCTAGGTGATGAGCAAGACAGGTGTGGCTTAGGCTAATGGAGTGTACATTCATCTACACACACACACACACATGCACGCACATGCAGATGCACACACCTAACTGCAAATCGGATTAGCACTATGAGGAATAAATGCAAATGCTATGACAAAGTGTAATAGAGACTAATCTCATTTAGAGCAGGTCTCTTTGAGCTGCAATTTGAAAAGTGAGTCAAAACCCATCATAGAGAGCTGAGACAGGTTTCCAGGCAGAGGTTACAGTGTATGAAAGGCTCTGAACTGGAAAAAAAAAAAAAAAAAAAAAAGAGCTGGCATATTTGAACAACTGAAGACTTTAGCTTCACTGGATTGTAATGAATGAGACTGAGAAAGAGGCTGGATCCAAATCCTGCTGGGCTTCAAGGGCCATGTTAAGGATTTGGGGGTTTTATCCTTAGGGCAATGGACAGTGACTAAAGGGTTTTACAGTCTACAGTGTGAAAAACACTGGGGAGAAGAGAAAGCAGGAGAGAGGGTGGGGAGATTCTGAAATAGTACATCATTCTTTTGATTGCACATGTCAGAAAACCCAACCCAAAGTGGCTCATGTAAAAACAGAATTTATTAATAAATGTAGCTGAAAGTGCAGATATAAGGAAGGGATTCAGGTAAGGCTTGATCAAGTTTGAACAATGTTGCCATGACCCAGTTTCTTTCTCGCCAAATCTTGTCTCATCTTCCCCTAGGTGGTTCTATTTCCCCCCAGGACCATGCTGGGCGGGGACAATATGGCTGGCATAGTTTCAGTCCACATCTCCTCTCATCCAGGCACAGCCAGGAAAGCGTTGAGTCCACTTCACTCATAAGACAATCAAGTTCGGGAATTGAGTCTCATTGGCTCTGCTTGGTGTGACCTCAGTCTTGTGCCCATCCCTGAACCAATCGCTGGTCAGAGGCATAGAAGGAGCCATCGGCCTGGCCTTGGTCATGTGCTCTAACCCTAGCTTCCTTGAAATTACATTCCTAGAAGGTGGAGAGGCACATCTCCCAGATGAAAACCAGGATCTGCTACAGAAAATACAATGAGAGGAGGCTGGGTGGTCCACACAGCCATTATCCACTAGAGAAGATACTGCGGTGTCCAGGCAAGAGCGCAGTGGAAGTGGAGAGTGGGGGACAGATTTGACATATATTTTGATGGTAGAATCAATAGGACTTGAGGATGAGTCTCTCGGGTTTCTGGCCTAAACACCCCAGGTGGCAGAGTCACTGAGTTAAGATGAGGAAGATGGAAGGTGACGCAGGTTTGCAGCCCCAGGGGGGACATCAGTTAAAGCCTTTTCATCCTATAAGGCCTTGCTCATACGTCATGTCTTCTGCGGTACCTCCCAGACACTCCCTGGCAGAATCCATTTCTCTTTTGTCTACACCACCACCACCCCTGCGACTTTCTTTGCCCTCTGCCTTGTCCAACATTATCATTCATTGTTCCACAGCTCACCTCCCCCTCCAGACGGTGGGCCAAGCGGAATAGGGATGGTTTTCCTCTTCATCTCAATGCCTCCTGCAGGTCTGGCACACAGGAAATGTCTCCCGTGTCCGGCTTAACAGATTTGCATCAGTCAACAGACAACTGGTGAACTAAATCAAAACAGACCCTCAAGAGGAAGGGGACCCTCTCAGACACCCCCCGAGGTCTCAGATCCAGAAGAATTTCTCAGAAAAACCCTCCCAATTACCTGTATGGTCCAACAGGTTAACCAACCGTCTGCTTTCTCCCCCATCAGAAACGGGAGCGCCTTCCCCAAGAGCCCGTGTCAATGTATAAAGACCTGGCTGGTGCCTCTGCAATTCTGCCTTTACTAGCTTCTCTGCTTTATCAGGCCATGCAGTTGTTTAAAGGAAGACACTGAGGCCTGCAATAAAATCTGTATTGTATTTCCAAACTATAAACAGGGATAGAATTTGTTGAGCCTCCTAATGTCTCCAGCAGTGGAAATCACTCTCACCTTCCAATAAAATGCCAACACCCTAATTAAATTCTCCGAGGCTGAGGTCTCCCGGCCCAGCCTCCCTCCTCAGAACAGCCCAGTTGAAGCTGGGAGACACAAGGTGCTTCCACCTTAAGTCATGCACGCTGAGGACCCTGGAGAAGGGACGATTCTGAGAGGACCCGTGCACCCTCGGTCCAGTTTGGTCTCCATGTGGACCCTGCAGGATCGCCTTCCCATGTCCAGGTGCCATTCTTCTAAGGGGGGGGGGGGGTCCAATCTAAGCCTAATTCTGGTTTTTCATTTATTTATTTTTCACAATTGCCCCTGCCCTAGGGTTTATAAAGCAGAGGCTGGTATGGGGGAGAATGGGGAATCTCATAACATATCCGGCCCAGGGTGGAGGGACTTGGCCCTTCCCCTGCAAAGGATAGCAAACAGCAGAATGAGCATCAAGTGAGAGTGTTCGTAAATGGAAAATGTCAGAGTGAAAATAGCAGCACTGCCAGTCTCACCTCCTGCCTCTGCTTCATGGTGACTGTGCTCGGGCCCAGATGGATGGCGGTGGTGGGAAGAAGAGGAGGTTGGGTCCTCGAAGCCGTGGGACGCCCTTCAGGGTGGCCCAGTGAGGAAGAATGCATGAGGGAGAGAGAGAGGGATGTGGTGGCGAGAGCTCTTGGCTGGATGACTGTCGTCTTGACTCAAGAGCGGTCCCAAGCATTGAACCCCAGGGCTATGCTGTCCATCCTGTCTGGGGTAGCAGATCTGACAACAGCAACAACAGGGTATGATTGAGGGAGGGAGAGCTGGAGTGAGCAAAAATGTGGCTCAGGAACGAGGAACATCCTAGGGGTTTTAATCTACGCTAAGTATGAATTGAGTCAATGGGATTGGGCAGCTACCAAAAAGCCCATGTGTCCTCAGGTGGCATCAACAGAAGTAAGAGGTTTGAAAGAGGCAAGAGGATTGTCTCCTCCTGTTCCCATCAGAATAAACCTAGCAGAGAGTGTCCAGGTCTGACCCCTGCTGCTTTCCCTATCACAAAAGGTAGACTGATCTATCAGTAACCTGTCAGCCAAATACAGACACAAGAAGATGTGTACATACGCTGGTGTCGATGCTGATGAAGGTGCAAATTGTCTGTTCTCTAACTGAACTCCTGATCACCGCCACCTCTTCCCAGCCTCTTCTTGGGGGCTCTCCTATATTTTGTGAGTTACTCAGCCACACGCTAGGGGCAGGAAGATGGGGATTGGAGGAGAAACTCTTAAGTCCTGCGTGACAGCTGGAGAGAAGAAAGGGAGGGATGGAAGATTTCATCCATGTGGCCTGGCTTCATCGAAAGTCAGGGGAATCTTTCCTGCTGTCATCTTGCTGAAAGAGCATTTCCATCCTTTTCTGCCGTGAGCTCAGGGTTGTTCTAGCTCCGGGATGTGCCAGCCCAGGGAGCAGAGAGAGGTCAGGAGGAAGACCTGATCCAGCCCAGCCCCGAGCTCTTGGTGGGCAAGTGGGGACAGCAGGACCTAAGGCTCCTCTGGCTAGAGGCTGACAGAGGACAGGGAAGTGAGGGGTGTGATCACTGTCTGCAGGCAGCTGTCAGTCTATTGGGATAACCTGTGTGGACGCAGGAGACAATGCCGACTGCACGGTGGGAGAGACAAAAGGACGATTGTGGGTCAACAGAAGGAAGAGTTTGGTAAGAGGCCAAGCTGTCCCCAAAAGAGGCTGCCCAGGAAGTCATCCTGTTCATGGGAGGCATACAAGACACAGAATAGATGACCTTATCAGGTTCAAAAGTGGGGAGCTAGACTTGAATTTGTCTCCTCCCAAACAGATTCTGGGACCTGTTCATTAAGCCATTAGCTCACAGTGACCTTGGGCAAGTGCCCCGCCCATCTAGGCCTGTTTCCCACATAGCACACAGAAGGGTCACTTCCACCTCGGAGAATGTGTGTCATCATGGCCCAGAGGCTGCCCAGAGGGCCTCTCCAGAGGATTCTGCAGGCATCTGCTCTACAGGCTCAGCATCGAGCCCGGGGACAGAACAGGCAGTGTGTGTACTTGGGGATGAGAGTACACAGGCTGTCTGAGCCTGGCCCAGCTGTGTGACCTGGGGCAGACCACTTCACCTCTCTGGGCCTCAGCAAAACAGAGCTACCCATGACGGTGACCTCACAGCCTAATTAGATGTTGTGGAAAGTGCTGAAGGAAGTCCAAGTGCTCAGCACGTGCTCCATAAGTGTGAGCTGTTGTCAATTACACGAGCATCCAATCTGCCCCCGCATGGGTACAACCCTGTATTTGATGCCCCCTGGGGCCCGAGAGAAGCCTGGGAAGCAGGCTGGGGGTCCTACTTCACCAGGAGGAAACCGAGGCTCGGGAAGGTGGAGAGACACAGCTGCAAGGGGGTACCCTCAGATAGTCACCCTGCCACCTCTAGGGAGCCCCCGGGGACCTGAAGCAAGTGAGGTGCCCTCCATCCTGAGCTGGGCATCGTAGGTGGGTGGGCCACCTCTGGGGAGTTTGCCCAAGTCTGTGGGGTTACTGAGAGGAGCATGGCCAGGGTTCATCTTAAATCTCTGGGACTTTCACTGCCAACCCACCCAGAGGCTTTGGTGACTTGGCCAAGGCTTGGGGACATGGGCCTTGGTGTCCACTGCCCCTGCCTCCAGGTGGCCCACCCCACCTGCATGCCCAGCTCAGGATGGAGGGCACCTAAGTTGCTTCGGGTCCCTGGGGGCCCCCTGTGCTGGTTTGTGATGCTAGAGGTGGCAGGGTGACTATCTGAGGGGACCGCCTTGCAGCAAGTCCCTCCATCTTCCCAAGCACACTCCTCCTGGTCTCAGGGACCTGCCTGGTGCCTTTTTTACATGCTCCGGTGTCCTATCCCAGGACTTCGCTGAAACTGTTCCCTTGCTGGAATGACTTCCCAATCCCTACACTTCCAGATCTTACACATCCCAGCTGGCAAGCCCTCACTGAGCCCAGCGTCCTCTCTGGATCTCTACCTCCTCATCTGGGCAAAGGGAGACTTTGACTTGCTGATCTCTATCATCTCTTCTGAGGCCTAATCTCCAGGCCACCTCCTCCGGGAAGCCCAGACTCACCCAACGGATGGAGGCAGTCACCCTGTCCTCCGAAACCCCACAATGCTCCACGTGAACCTTCTTACAGCCCAGACCACTAACTACTGCCACTCAGGGTCACATGGATTGACACCTGTTCTTCCCTCCTAGCTGCCGAGTTTCTTGAGAGCAGGTGGATTCCACGTTGTATTCATTTCTGTTTCCCTTCAGTGGGTGGTAGATGGACAGGTCAATGGACTGATGGACAAGTGGAAATCAGCAGCCTCCCAGGGGCATCTGTGTCTTCAAATAGATTCCTGGAGCCCAGAAGAAGACTCAATTGCAAGGAATGAAATGCTGATGGTTGGGCTACAGCATCCTTGGGCTGAGGGTGAGATACTGGGGCAGAAGAAAAAGAGAGCGTCCAAAGTCAAACCACCCGGGTAGGGTCCTCCTTGCCCTCTGCGCATTTCCCAGGGACCTGGGACCCCCGTCCCCCAGGCTCCTCCTCCTATGCACCCGCCCCCCAGCTCAGTACCTTCTCAGGCCCCACCGCCTCTTCACCTCCCACCAAGGCCCCTCTGCTTTGACTCCACCTACAAGATCTCTGCGGTCAAACAGTTTGACACCACTGGTGAGCCCACCAGACTCAGACCTGCACATGCTCTTCTCAGCTCTCTCTGCAGCCCATCAGCATCCCTCTGGGTCCTCCGGGCCATCCCATTTCTTGCATCACCAACAATTTGTTGATTCAGAGGCAAGAATGTCCAGCCAAACGTGGTGAACTAAACCTTCCCTTCACCCCTAACCTTCACCAAAACCCCATCCCCCACCCCTCCCCAGAGTCAGGCGGCTCTGAGTCGATCAGGAGTCCCAAGAGAGAGATCTGCTGGGACTTGGCTGTTTCAATTCTCCTTCCCTGCATCTGGCCCCCAGCACGCCTTTTCCCAAGCAAACTCACTAAATCACTTTTAAAAGATTTGAGGTTGTTTCTACCCAGTAAGTTTCCTGCCGGTACAAAATGTCTTCCAGGATCTGGGGAAGATAGGCTGGCTTGAATGGCTGTTCATTAGAGGAAGATTAATGGGGCCACTGATCCCATTAACGTGTTATTGACCCTTCCCTTAATATAACTGGCCGAACGGCTCCACCTCCAGCTCAAGGCGGAGTTTACTCAGAACTCAGGTCCCATTCGTGGGGCAACCCATTTGCTCAGCCCCTCCTGCACTGCTTGGACGGTACCAGATGAGCCCGCGTCCCATCTATGAGGGTGAGAGCCCTCACCTTTGATCTCATAGGCCAACAATATAACAACTAACACTGAATGAGTGCTGCCTATATGCTAGGCACTCAGTCAAGCATGTTTTGAGGCATAAACAAGACACAATTTTGTTTAATCCCATTAGTTCCGTTTTACAGACAGGAAAACTAAGGTTTAGAGAGTTAAATAACCTTCACATGATCCTACAGGAAGTTGTAAACTCAGTACTCGAACCCAACAACTCGTAATGATAGCAGACGTGGACCTCATACTTACTAAATGCCCAGCATTGCTCTATGTCAGCACTGGCCAAGAGAAATGTAATGGAAGCTACCGATATAACCTTCAATTTGCTAGTAACGACTTTCACTTTAAAGAAAGTGAAAAGAAGCAGTGCAATTAATTTTAATAATGTTTTATATTACCCAATATATCCAAAATATTATCATTTCAACATATAATCAATGGAAAAAAATTATTAGAAAGATATTTTACTATTTGTTTGTGCTAAGCTTTCTAATGCTAATGGTAATTTTCCTGCCCAGCACATCTCAGTTTGGATTAGCCACATTTCAAGTGCTCAGTACCCACAGGTACCAAGTGGTTGCCCTTTTAGTGCAGGTCTAGATATTTTATTCATTCATCTGTGTTAACATCCTATGGGGTGGCTTGAATTATTATCATCATCTCCATTTTAAACATAAATTATCTGAGATCAGAAAAGTGAGGTGATTGACCTAAGGTCACACAGCAGGTCAGCGGCAAGACTGGGTGGGATTCAAACCCAGCAGGCTGGCTGCAAAGCCTCTGTACTTCCCCGCTATGGAGCAATGTCACAGCCTGTCAGGCAGTCAGGGCAGCCCTCCTCACACTGGAACATGTAAAGTCTCCCTGCTCCAGAGTACCAGGCCCTGAGGGGCCTTGAAGACCCAGGGCTTTGGCTGCAGTCCCAGCAGAGCCCCAGAAACAGCCTCCACGGTAGAGCTGTGCCTCCCTCAGTAGAATGACATGGACAGTACCTACCACTGCTTACTAGGGGCTCACAATGGTTAGGGCCAGTGCCAGACATTTCACATTGGTTGTTTCACTAATGTCCTGTGGCAACCCTGCGCGGATATGTGTGAGGGGCGTGTTATCCCATTACACCCCCCAAAGACACTGAGGTTCGGAGAGGTCAGGTAACTTATCAAAGTCACACAGTTGGTGGCAGGGCTGGGAGTGGAACCCATGGCTGGGAAACTCTAAACCCCAAGCTCTGCCCTTTCAATAGCTAAGGTGAAAGTGTTAGTCACTCAGTCGTGTTCCACTCATGGCAACGCCATGGACTGTAGCCCGCCAGGCTCCTCTGTCCATGCAATTCTCCAGGCAAGAATACTGCAGTGGGTAGCTATTCCCTTCTCCAGGAGATCTTCTGGACCCAGAAAGTGAACCCAGGTCTCCCTCATTGCAGGCAGATTCTTTACTGCCAAAGCCACCAGGGAAGCAACCCCCAACTTATTCGAGAGCTCCCAGAACCCAACCCCACTCTCCTTGACTTTGATCCCAGTTTTTAGCCTGGACGGTGGTACTTGGTGCACCTTCCAGCACCTTCTGCAGAGATCACGTTCATCCCATTATCTACTGTCAGTGTCCTGCCTGCATGGCCTCGCTTCCCCTCCCTCCTCACCCTCTGCTCCCCTGCGCCCGAAACTCTTCCCTTGGTCAACGCCTGAAGTGCTGCTATTAGCCCTTTCTTAAATAAAACAAAACAAACTCCCCTGAAAGAAGCGATCAGTCAAACACTTCATGAGAATTCCACTGTCCAATCTCTGTCCCTCCCAGAGGCCTACTTGCAGGAACTAGAAGTTTAATAGGGAAGGAAATAAAGAATTCTCTTCGGTCAGAGTTAGATGAGCCCACAGAGATCAGCCCATCCAGCCCCCTCATTTCGCGCTCAGGGAAATTGAGACCCGGAGCATTCAGCGACCCACCATCAGATATGGGTTGGAGGACGCGCACTTAGGTCTGTGACTGCAGCTGCACTCCCCACCCAGCACTTCACTCCCTCTTAGAACAGGGCAGGTGGATTACCTGGGAAGAGGGATCTACGCTACCCTACACTCAGACCCTCCCTCTCGAGAGGCCCCAGGGCTCAAAGGTCTCAGCAAAGAATGTGCTCCATCAGCTTGGACGCCCCCAAGGGCAGAAGCGATAAACCCAGGAAGGTGCTGACTCTACCCACCTTCCCCTCCAGGTCCGAAGGGCTTTCCTAGCCAGCCTGAATCCCTCTCCTGAGTTGCAGCAGAGGGTCTAGGTATGATGCCCACAGAAAAGCAGAAGTCTTCACTTCCCAACAATGCCACGAGGTAGGGGTGATGACCATCCTCATTTTACAGATGAGGCAACTGAGGCACAGAAAGATAACCAACCAACCAGCTGGGCTGTCCCTAACTCCAAAACCTGGACTCTTGCCACTGCCCCAGAAGAAGGACTAAGGACTCCCAGCACAGTGTTCCCGGTGCAGAGTTCTGCAAGACTAAGAACCCCATGAAGCTCTGATAAAGCTGCCTTCCTACCACCCTGATGCCAGCTGCTGCCTCAGCCCCTGCTGAGCCCACTGTGTGTAATTTGGTGCCAATTAGGAATGAGTGGGAACCATTAGTGCATTTAATTCCCAACCTAGAAACAGGCTCTGGGAAGCCAAGCTGCAATTAGCTGAGTTGCCTCCCCCCAGGCTGCCCCAGCCACCCTTTTTCTCACCACTGAGCCCCTACCTTTGATGGGAACCATCCACCAACCACTTCCAGAACCCCTCCTAGGGATGCAGGAGATCCGGATGGGAATTTGATGTGGACCCTGCCCTTGAGCAGCTGCTAGGGAACAGCCTGGAAATAGAGCACTGAGGTAGCTGCCAAAACCCTTGTTGCCAAAGACTCAGTTTCCCCATCTGTAGAATGGGGGTAAAACCACTCAGCACCTCATCAGGTTGTTATAAAGAGTCATTTCTTAATTTATCCCACAAAT
Organism: Okapia johnstoni; assembly: GCA_024291935.2. Classification (NCBI taxonomy): domain Eukaryota; kingdom Metazoa; phylum Chordata; class Mammalia; order Artiodactyla; family Giraffidae; genus Okapia; species Okapia johnstoni. Next base: position 5,212,957 of record CM044325.1, on the reverse strand, counting down.
TCTTTTGATCTTCTACTCAGCACGAGCTGTGGCTCCAGCTTCAGAGGACACAGGAAAATCAAGCGCTATACTCATGGAGCCTTCACTCTGATGGGAAAGACAGACAACAGACAGTAAAGCCATAGTAAAAATATATATATACATGAAAGTGAAGCAGTGTAATGAGATACAGAGGGAGTGGAGGGGGTGACAAAAAATGGTGGTCTCTACTGTTTTCATGACTATTATTTTATGTGTTCAACTGGGTCTTGAAAGCCCAATGGGACAGATCAGCACAGGGAGAATTCCAGGTGAAGGAAAGAGCATGCAAAGGAAGGAAGGGGTTCGTGAGTTCCTGCCACTGGTGGCTAAAGGACCTGGAATGGGCATGAGATCCACAGGGGACCCCAGCGAGGCTGCAGAGGTAGGGATTCTGGCCTCAAAGGGCTGTGAATGCAATGTTCAGAAACAGAACCTTATCCCGTGGGCAACAGGGGGCCATCAAAAGACCTCAGAAGAGAGTCGAATGCCAAGACAGACGCTTCAAAGGCCAGATGTGGCTGCAGCCTGGTTGGAGGGGCGTGGGGAGGGAGGCTGCCCACGGAGGCTGTCAGCACTCAGAGACCGTGCACAATCCCAAGAAGAGGCTGGGGCCGGGCCTGAGGGTGGCTGTGGGCAGGAAGAGAGGAGAGGTGTTCGAGAGGCAGATGAGAAAAGGGCTCGCTGACTGATGGGGTGTGGGAGGTGAGCGATGACTTGAGCGCTATGAATAACAGCGTCTTCTCGCATACCGTGGGGGAGCAGCCCACCACGCCAGTAGCCCGATCCCCGGAGGGAAAGTGGTTGCAGAAGCTGTTGGGCGGACACCGGCTCCTCTGTGGTACACAGCATGTCCCTGGTCTTCAACAAGCCTTGGCTTCTTGGATGCCAGGCCTTCACATGCACTCCCTCTGCCTTTGGGACATGTTCCTTTTGGACGGGGCCCCATTCAGTAACGACTCCTCTGGGAAGCCTTCCCTGACTGCCCTGCAGTTAGTCACTCCCCTCTCCGGGTTTCATCAGGACCCCACTCACCAAGGTGTTAGCCCTTCCCCCAGGGGAGGTCTCTGTCCCTTTCTTGGCTCGTCTCCTCGAGTAGCCTACGAACTGCTCCAGGACAAGAGTCTCTGTCCCTTATTGTTGTCTGGTGCCCAGTACAGCACCCAACACTCAGAGTGCGCTCTAGACATGTTTGCTGAGTGAAAGGGTGAAACAGAGTGGGACACCCACTAAGACGTGGAATCCAGGGCAGGGTGGTGAGTCGATCTAGGCTCCACTGGGTACGAAGGAGATGTGTCCACATGGATGCACGAGGCAGCTGGATATAAGGATCCAAAGCTCAGGGAGGTGAGCTGCCAGGCCATCTGACCCCCATCCCCAGCCCTGCCAGGCCTTCCCCCCCTCCCACCCCAAGAGCCACTTCTGCAGCAGTGATCCATGAGCCGCCCTGAACAGAGGGATCAGGAGAGTTCGGGAGTGTGGCACTGTCCACCGAGCTCCTCAGGGAGCCTTTAGGGATTTTGTTTCCATAAATAAATGAGGTTTGGGGTTAACTGCACCTCCCTTCATATATGGAAGGATGTGAGGTGAATCCACGCTTCCTCCCTGCTCATCCTCACCAGGAAAGTGAGAGCAGACCCAGTACCAGCAGACCCAGGACCACTACTCTTGGGGGAAGAAGAAATGACATTTTCCCTTTACACTGGAAATACTTAAAAGTCCCTAGAATAGATTTATAGGAATATTTTAACCTTTTCTTTGATCCTTGAAATGTCACTGTTCTGTGGGCTGAATCGCCAAATGTGACCTTTTCCTGTAGCCATAGGGTGGGGGAACCCCGCTGGCTCTTTGAAAGGAGCTTCAGATGTTCTCCTGGCAGCTTCCCCAGCAGCCCACCCCACCCTGGAACTCTGAGCTAGCAGAAGGATGATGGGTGAGTGGGAGAGGCAAGCAGGGGCCAGCCAGGGAGCACCAGGCAGCACTCTACTTGCCTCATCAAGTAAAGATGAGCTAAGTGTGGGTCCATCGCTAGTTAACTCACTCTGTGGTCTTGGGTTAAGCTTTTTTTTTCCGTTTTCTCTTTAGGCCTCTGTTCCCTATAAAATGGGAAAAATTGTGGTACCTGCTTTAAAGAGTTGTTGCAGAGACTAAATAAGACTATTCATGTTGTATTTCTTGCAGAACAAAAGCTAAAAATAAACAACTTCCCAAATTCAGTGGCTGACAACAGCAAACGTTTATTATTGCACTCACAGGTCTACAGGGTAACTAAGGTTGGGTGGACGAGACTGGGTTTGGCTGGGTCGAGTCTTCTCTGTGGGTACTCTGCTCATGCTGGGGCCCAATCTTACGTGGACTGCCCTTCTCCTGGTGGCTCCTCTGCACTGCAAGGGGGCCAGTAGAAATATACAATACCACTTAAGACTTGACTTAGAACTAGATCACTGTCATTTCCACCCATCATCCAATGGCCAAATCGAATCACATGACCAAACCCTCCATCATGGGATGAGGGAGAGCCACTGCCTCAAGGGAGAGGAGAGTGAATATTTGCTGAGCAATAATCCAATCTATTAAAGCATGTAAAGCCACTGGCACTGTGCCTGGCATGTGATAGAAACTCAGACTATTAATTCCCTTTCATCCCACATTGCATCATTATTATATTTTACAGCTCAGATTAATTCATTATAATTCACTGTAATAACATGAGTGTTTTTGGCTAAAAGTACATATTTTATTGTTCAACATAAGTGGGCAGTGAAGTATTACATACGAGTGAATTCTCCAAACAGCAAAAGCCTACAAGCGTCTTCATCTTAATTATTTTGATGGAGATGTTTCCAGAGGAAGTTTCAGACTTTCCCACCTTCTCAAAGGGAGACTATCAAACGCCATTTAATCCATAAGATTGGTGCATTGAGACCACTGTGATGAGCATCAGTACAGGGTCATTGTGCTGACCTCACAGGTCATCCTGTGCTAATCTCCAAGGTTACTGAGACATTTAGCCTATTTGCCCCACAGGGAGCACTCTTCTCATCCTGCCACCTTCAACAGTGGCCCCCAGACATCTGTCCTCTGTGGGTAAGCTTCTTATCATCAGAAATGAAGAATCACAGATTCTAAATCTCCCAAGTGTCCTAAGGCTTCCAGGGCCCCCACTGAAATCTCTGCTACTGGCAGCACCAGGGAAAACACCATTGTAATAGACTGTTGTGTTAGTTGCTCGGCCATGCCCGACTCTCTGTGGCCCATGGACTGTATCCCACCAGGTTCCTCTGTTCATGGAATTCTCCAGGCAAGAATACTGAAGTGAGTTTGCCATTTCCATCTCCAGGGGATCTTCCCAGGGGTTCTAATCAGAGTAGAGTTTCTGAAGCTTTAAGCATAATGAAAAGTTGGAGAACTTTTAAAAGTGGTTATCGACGCATTTCATTTAAGAGGAAATCCTAGCAAGCAGCCCAGGGTCAGTGTGAAAGTCAGGAAATGACATGGATGAGAAATGCAGTGATCCTCTAGAACCTATGAAACCTCCCTCCACCCCTTTGTTCCAAACTCTCATCTTACTTTCTCTGTACCTTTCACTTTCCTCTCCCTCATCTCTCTCCTTTTCTGTAGATCTGAAATTTCCCGCTTTGATTCTCATCCTGCTTCCTTCCACCTTCCCCTTCTCATTTCCCTACTCACAATAATGTGGAGGAGAGCGGAGGGTGAACAAACGCTGCTCAAGCATATTCCCAAAAGTCATTCCACCTCTTCAGGTGTTGCTTCTCCTTCTTAACCTTAAAACTTTTCAGCGGGTTCCCTGCTCCTTCATTTGAGAGCTCTGCCTTACTACCACAACATTTTTTTTTTCCTGCCAGGGGGCTCTGAGCTGTTTCTAAGTGGGATGCATGACTGATGAGCGAGTCCCATGGCTTCCTTGTTATTGCCAATGACAGATGTCTGTCTGCTCAGCTGGCTGGGATTTTTTGGAAAAGGGTTTAGGCCAAGAACATATCATAACAGTTGTCTGTGAAAATAACCTCCAGGCTATGGCAATGAACCTTTTTGTGCTGAGTCCCAGATCGGCCACACCAGCAGGCTAATTGTTAGCTGTGAACCCACTCCCTCCAGGACCTGGCTTCAAGCCAATGTACCTGGGTTCTAGCCCATGCTCACCACTTGACAGCTATGGGGAACTGGGCAGCTACCTCCCTGTTTCTGGGCCTCAGTCTCCCCATCTGTGTAATACAATCTCTAAGTTTCCAACTAACACTGACATTCCGGGACTTCATGATTATGTAGCCCAGAGTTTGTAAAGTGGAATGGAGGAGAAAGAGCCCTCAACAAGGAGTGACGAGCCTTTGTTCCTGGCTCTGCCACCATAAGCAGTGGCACCCTAGGCCGTACCCTTGACCTCTCTGAGCCTTGTCTATAAAACTAGAATACCACTGTCCATCCCATTTCCTGGTATCCTGAGGAGGTTCAGGTGAGGGAAAACTACGTGGTGCTGGGGATAGTTTACATCAAACAGGTATATTCTTCAGAGGGAGCTTGGGTTTCAGCACTCCTGAGGGCAAAGGATGTATGTGCTGTGCTCAGTTATGCCTGACTCTCTGCGATCCCCTGGACTGCAGCCCACCAGGCTCCTCGGTCCATGGGGATTCCCCAGGCAAGAATACTGGAGTGGGTTGCCATTTCCTTCTCCAGTGGTATCTTCCCAACCCAGGGATCGAACCCAGGTTTCCTGCATTGCACGCAGATTCTTTACTGACTGAACCACCAGGGAAGCCCAGGGGGCAAAGGAACCCAGTCTCTTTTCTTTTCCCATCCACAGTTTCCCAGCCTGAAAGAGTCGGTGAGCCAGGGTGATATCAGTCTCCACTGTTGACCAAACACTCCAAATGCCAGATATATTCATTCCTTCATTCAGTAGGTAATTCCTGAGACCTTCTACAGGCTGAGCAGGGAATCAGAGGCAGACGTGGTCCTGCCCTCATGGACTGCGGGGGATGGTTAGCATGTGAAGCACTTAGCCCCGTGCTGGGTACCTGGTAATCATTTGTAAATACAGTATTACAGGTGATGCTGGAGGATGCCCTGGCTTCTGAGGGGGTAAACAGAGGAGGACATGGGCAGCAGAGGGTAATATCAGAGATGGTTAGGAGTGAGCCAGAAGAAGACTAGAAGAAGAGTGTTCCAGGCAATGAGAGCATCGTGAGCCACTGGCCAAGGCAGATGACAAGGATGACAGAGGACACCTCACCCCACGTAACTCTGCCATCCCAACACCTGCAAACCAGGATCTGGGGCCCAGGCTTGTGTCTCAGCCAGTATCTTAGCTGAGGGGCAGAGGTGGGGAGGGTAGATTCCTGATATACCACTCTCCTGTTGTCCAGAGTTTCTAGGCATCAGGGTAGTCCAGGTGGCCAAGGGGAGGCTAAACCACATCTCACAAAAGGAGGAGCATAACCCCACATTGCTAAAATCTATCTTTGGCTTCATCATCATCACTAGCACTACCATTATTATTTATTGAACACTTACATAGGGCTTCCCTAGTACCTCAGTTGGTAAAGGATCTGCCTTCAATGCAGGAGACCCTGGTTCGATTCCTGGGTCAGGAAGATCTGCTGGAGAAGGGATAGGCTACCCACTCTAGTATTCTTGGGCTTCCCTGATGGTTCAGCTGGTAAAGAATCTGCCTGCAATGTGGGAGACCTGGGTTCAATCCCTCAGTTGGGAAGATCCCCTGGAGAAGGGAAAGGCTACCTACTCCAGTATTCTTGCCTGGAGAATTCCATGGACTTATAAAGTCCATGGGGTCACAAACAGTTGGACATGACTGAGCAACTTTCACTTTACATAGGCCAGAAGTTTTGTATTCTACCCCTACAATTTTTAAATCTATGAGGTAGGTATGCTTGGACCTGTTTTACAGATGAGTAAACTGAAGCTCTGGCTTCCCTGGTGGATCAGACGGTAAAAGCGTCTGCCTACAATGTGAGAGACCTGGGTTCGATCCCTGGGTGGGGAAGATCCCTGGAGAAGGAAATGGCAACCCACTCCAGTACTCTTGCCTGGAAAATCCCATGGACAGAGGAGCCTGATAGGCTGCTGTCCATGGGATCGCGAAGAGTCGGACACAACTGAGCAACTTCACTTCACTTCACTTCAAACTGAAGCTCAGAGGGCTTAGATTTGCTGAAGGACACATAGCTAGTGGGAGGCCTAGAGTCAGATTATTATTATACTGTCATGATAGCTGACCTTCACTGAGCACCGACCATGTGCTGGGCACCCAGCAAAGCACTTCAGATACATTTGCCCATTAAACCATCCCCCAGCCCTATGAGGTAGGCACTATTATTAACCCCACTTTGTGGGTGAAGAAGCTAAGTCCAAAGAAGGTAAGCAACCTGGCTGACGTCACACAGCTAGGTAGTCCGCGTGTCGGGGTTCTCATCCAGGTCTCAACCACTGCCTCCCCGCTCTCGTAACGGTTACACTATCAGCCCCAGTTCCTTTAACAAAGCCCAGGAGGCAAAGACGGGTGCTTCCTCCCCCTCCCTCTCAGTGCTGGCCTCTGCTCATTCCTGCTCCACAGTGGCAGGCAGCCCCGGGGCACCAGGATGGCACAGAGGCACGCCTGGGGCAGGGTGAGGAGCCACAGCCAAGATGACCTTGAGATCCCAGTGCTCCACCAGATGGTAAACATCCCCAAGCTAAGTGTTTAAGCTCTTCCTGGAAAAGCTGCATGGAGGGGCTTCCATGTCTCAGGCTGGAAAGCACCACTGGGCAGATTTACTCCTCTGGGAGGTCAGACAGCTACTGTATTTCACCATCAGGCCAACAAGGGCCCTCATTCTCTGGAATTATGTTTCTATCAAATATTCATTTGTCTGGTTTATGCGCTACTAAAGACCCGGGTCCACCTGATCCTGCCAACCACATGCTTGCCTGGGCTGTGCCAATGCCAAACTTCTACTCTGCCCACAGCCCACTGTGTGGCTGGATACCACCCCGATTAAGAGAAATGCCTTCCTCGGGTCTGTTCCTTCACCAGGTCAAACCAACTTCACTAGTTAGACCCTGGGAAGACTCTACCCCTCCAATCTGCCAGAGGCAGAGAGGTAGATGGTCTCCTGCCTCCCTGCCCATTTTACAGACAAGGAATCAGAGGTGGAGGGACTTGTGCAAGGTCATGGAGCTAGACTAGGGGAAAGCCAGGAATCAAGTCCAGGTCTGTCTGACTCCAAATCCCAGGTTTTTCCCTGGAAGGGGGCTCTGAGTATTCTGAAGCTACAGCAGTGGAGGAAATTGCTGCTATTTCTCCAAAGCAGAGGGGCTTCCCTGGTAGCTCAGTTGGTAAAGAATCCACCTGCAATGCAGGAGACCCTGGTTCACTTTCGTTTTCCCCAAAGCAGCGGAGCCGAGGTGTGGGCAGTCACATCTGCACCCTTCTCTGAAGCACTGTCCTGGGCTCCCAGGACCCGCCTTCCTCAGAGATGACTGGGAACTCATGGACCCCCACCCCCAGGGCAGCCCGCAGCCAGTGGCGGACTGATGTGGGGGTTATAACAAGGGAGACCTCTTGTCACTGGGTGGGACAAACTCTGAGACAATTTCTACTCCAGGGCTCAGAGCTCAAGTGGAATCAGGCTAGTCGACTTCTCCTGAAACCAAACCACCTCTTTGTCTACCTTCTTCTGCCCTATTCTGCTTCTCTCCTCTCCTTACAAGTTTCTCCCAAGAGGCCTCCCTCTATAGAACTGATGCATAAGAATCCCCATTTCAGGTTCTAGTTCTCTGGAACCCATCCAAGACAGGTTCTTAAACCCAGCGGCTCTTTACATTACCACCTGGAACTAATCTCTTGAAAAGCTTCTTACTGCAGGAAGAATGGGAGGACTTCACCAGTTAGACCCTGGGAAGACTCTGCCCCTCCAATCTGCCAGAGGCAGAGAGGTAAACAGTCTCCTGCCTCTCTGCCCGTTTTGCAGACAAGGAATCAAAGTTGGAGGGACATGTGCGAGGTCATGGAGCTAGACTAGGGAAAAGTCAGGAATCAAATCCAGGTCTGTCTGACTCCAAATCCGAGGTCTTTCCCTGGAAGGGGGCTCTGAGCATTCTGAAGGAATGCCCTGCGCCCATGTTTGCCCATCTCATCTTTCAAGGTGCTATTAAAATGCCTCCTTGTCCAAGCAGGCTTCCCTGCTTTCCTGCCAGAATTGACCAGGCTTTCTTCTGGACATGTCAAATGTGCTTTGGTCTAGCCTTTATTTCATTCCACTCTCAGTGAAATTTAGGGGTTTCTCTACTTTCTCCCCAACTAGCATGGAAATCCCTTGAGCCCAAAGCCACAAACATTTTCCTTAATAAAGACCAACCCAGGGCTTCCAAGGAGAGGCTGGAGGGATTCTCCCCTGGGGAGGGGAGCCCTGCCTCAGGTTTCTCTCTGCCCATGGTGCACCATCCCTCCGAGGCCTCTGTCAGGCCGCCATTGCCGTCGGCATCCTGACCTCAAGGGACACGCAGATATCTTAACGTTTTGGCCCAGTAATGGCCAAATGCCCCTCCCAATGTCCCTGGCCGTCTAAAAGCTGACTTTCAGACCTGAGGGCAGGAAGGGCACCTGGGAACTAAACACAGAGAGAATGTTAAACCAACTCATTTTCCTGTCTTCTGTCATTGTGTGCCCCCCACCCTCAGAACTGTGTTGTGTCCGCACACACCGCGTAATGATTTACTTCATATATTTATTTATATTGACTCTCTTTCTTTAATGCTGACCTAAGAGGAAGCTTTTCCCTCTCTTGCATGGGAAAACCCGTATCACTGGCCACAAATGCAACGTAACTGTAAAAATAGATACAGTATCTGCGAGGCAATGGCATGAAAACCACTGTTAGTGTTTAGTTGCGTGCCGCAACTTAACATCTCACATCGCAACGAAGATCCTGAGAGCCACAACTTAGACCCAATGCAACCACATAAATAAATTAAGCATTTTTTTTTAAAATGGGGAAAGTGACAAGGGCTAGAGTGGAATTAATGACTCACAAGTCCCCATCAGAGACTTTCTCCAGCCAAGATCAGTACTGAATTGATTGCAAGAGAGTAACCTTCTCACTCACAACTCAGTGAGACTTGATGCCAGGCCTGTGGCTTCCCTCGTGGCTCAGCTGGTAAGGAATCCGCCTGCAATCCAGGAGACCTGGGTTTGATCCCTGGGTTGGGAAGATCCCCTGGAGAAGGGAATGGCAACCCATTCCAGTATTCTTGCTTGGAGAACCCCCATGGACAGAGGAGCCTGGTGGGCTATAGTCTGTGGGTTCGCAGAGAGTCAGACACAACTGAATGACTAACACCACCATGGTTGCCTGAAATCATTTGGGGAACACACACATTGAGAAACGTGGCCCCAAGGATCTGGGTTGCAGGGTCCAGGTCTCACTTACTGATCTTCAGCCTGCAGCCCACTGAGGTCAATTCTCCCTCCCGGGGGACGGCCATGTGCCTCACTCATCCTTGATCTCATGCCTGGCATACAGTAGGTGCTCAGGAATGGGTGTATGCAGTAGGTGCTCAGAAATGCTTGTAGTGAGGCTGAGAGGGATGTGGAGGAAGGGAAGGGAGGCAGTTATTGAACACTCTGGCAACTGACTCGAATCTGTGAATTTCCAGTACAACAAAGACTGATTTTTATTTATTTCTTTCTTTTCTTTCAGTAAAGTGAGCTTTCTTTGTGTTTGAATAGAAAGCACATATGCTCAGCACCCTATTGTGGAAAAAATCAGGCTTTATTGTAAAAACAATTGTGCCAAATTTAAAGCGGGGATTAAAATTGAAGCATGTTAAGTGTGGTCATTAATACAACAGGCTTTTTCTTCCCATTGGGAAGGATGCTATTCTGGCGTGCCTTCTGCTTGCCTCTCCTGGGCTGACGGAGGCAAAGGGGAAGGGGGAGGGGTGCTCAGCGAGGCAGAAGGGGGGTCTCTGACTCCAGAGCACCTTAGGTAAGACATGAAAAACACGTGAACCCAACTTGCAAACAAAAACAGAAGACATATGAGCTGGTGGCAGGTCTTTTTTATTCTTATCTGTAAATATATCTACAGCCAAAGGTTCACACATTTATGTGTTTTAAATCACTTAGAGTTATGGATTAAACAAAGCCCCTTGCTTACAATGAACACATAAAATTGGGGCTTTCTTGGAAACAGGACTGACCAGCATAGATGCTCCTTTCCCTCGACTTTGTCTAGTATTTCATCTCCAACCAATTATGCAGGCTGCAGTAGTCACAGCCGTATTTTTCAAGCATCAATTATCTCTTGTGATCCTTACACTGACCCTCGGAGTTTGAGTTCATCATCCCCATTTTACAGGGGTACAGAGAGGGCAGATCAGCCACTAAGGTCACAGAGCGAAGAAGTAGAGAAAGGGTTTGCACAGAGATGTGATCCCAAAGCCCTCATTCCTAGGGTGACTGCCCCCTGCCTCCCAGGAAGTTGCTCTAACAGAAGACTAGACCCAGGAATGTGGGAGGGAAGGGGACTAAGGGGAAGAGGGAACCCAGGAAATTCATATTTCTGAGTATAGGCAGCCGTCGTTCTATTCTGCTTTGCTTTATTCACTTCATAGATACCGAGTTTTTTACAAATTGAAGATTTGCTCCAACCCTGCACTGAGCAAGTCTGTCAGGGCCACTTTTCCAACAGCACTTTGTTCATTTCATGTCTCTGGGTCACATTTTGGTAATTCACACATTATTTCAAGCTTTTTCATTACTACTATCTTGGTTATCATGATCTGTGATCAGTGATCTTTGAGGTTACTATCACTCATTGAAGGTTTGGATGACAGAGTTTTTTTAGCAATAAAGTATTTTTTAATTAAATTATGTGAGGTTTTGGACAAAATACTGTTTACTGTTGCACACTTAGTAAATCACAGTATATTGCAAACATAACTTTTATAAGAACCGGGAAACCAAAAAATCCATGACTCACTTTGCAATATTCTTCGTATTGCAGTGGTCTGGACCTGAACCTAAAATATCTCCAAAGTGTGCCCGTATGTCTTATGTCCTTGGCCAGAACTAAGTGCTGGCAATTTTAAAGGAAAATGTAATCCTTGTCCACCAGAAACCCTTAACTCTGAATGCATTATGTGGTCTCACACTGTCTCAGAATGGCTGGGTCTAAGACTGTGTGAGGCCACATACTACATTCAGAGTAGGGGACCTAATCCTCAGAAGGAAAGGAAGGAAGCAAAGAGAAAGGAAGGACAGGACATTAAAAAAAGGCACAGGAGTCCACCTGGAAGAGCCCCCCATGAGCCAAGCTGGGACAAGTTGAGCAAAAAAGATAAATCACGAAAGTACTGAAATCTAACCCAAAGAACAAAATACAAACCCATGAGTCCACACTGATATAAACAACCAGGGATAAAGGTACAACTTTTCCTTACAGAAGAATTCCAAGTAATAAATCTAGAAGGAATGCATGAACACCACAGCAATATTCATAATTACCACAGACAAGATCCATCTATGGATGCTAAAATCCGTGGCTGAAAGTTTAAGCAGAAACAGGACATACTGTTTCAAAACATTTTAGTCACTAAGCCATGTCCAACTCTTGTGACCCTGTGGACTATAGCCCACCAGGCTCCTCTGTCCATGGGATTTCCCAGGCCAGAATGCTGGAGTGGGTTGCCATGCCCTTCTCCAGGGGATCTTCCTGACCCAGGGGTAACACCCAGGTCTCCTGCACAGCAGGCAGATTCTTTACCAACTGAGCCACCCAGGAAGCCCTTGTTTCAAAGTATGTCCTCTCAAGTGATAAATAATTACAGAGAGAAAGTTATTAAATTATTAGGGGAAAATCCTAGCAGACACCACCTGCACCAGGGCTAAGGTTCACATCGCCAGTTACATGTCACTAAAACATGTCAACATCACGTATCCCCATGTGATGCCCTGATGAAGCACCTCCTTCTGTAGAATCCATCCTGGTAACACATAACCTCAATATAATCACGAGAAAATACCAGACAAACCCCAACTGAAGAACATCCCACACCCCCCAAAAAACTGACCAGCATCCTTCGAAAGTGTCACGGTCATAAGAGACCATGGGAGATGCAGTAATGTCACAAATTGGTCCCGAGTAAGGAGTCATGGAGAAGGGAACGGCAACCCACTCCAGTACTCTTGCCTGGAGAATTCCATGGACAGAGGAGCCTGGGGGGCTGCAGTCCACTGTGTTGCAAAGAGTCGGACACAACTGAGTGGCTAACACTAAGGAGTCATAATCGCTAAATGCAATGTGGTGTCCTGGACTGGATCTGACCAAGAAAAAGGACATTAGTGGAAAAACTGTTCAAATCCAAGTAAGTTCTGAAACTTAGCTGATAATATTGTAACAGGATGAATCTCTTAATTTTGACAAATTTTGATTGTTTATGATAATCATAAGGGAGAATCTGGTAAAAGGTGTATGGAAACTCTTTACACTAGTTCTACAACTCTTCTATGAGACTAAAATTATCTCAAAACAATTTTTTTTTAACAATGTGGCAGGCTGAATCATGTTTTCCCTAAAGATATCTGTGTCCTGATCCCTAGAACTGGTAAATATTACCTTCAGTTCAGCTCACTCAATAGAGTCCTGCTCTTTGCGACCCCACGGACTGCAGCACGCCAGGCTTCTGTCTGTCATCAACTCCTGGAGCTTGCTCAAACTCATATCCATCGACTTGGTGATGCCACCAACCATCTCATCCTCTGTCATCCCCTTCTCTTCCCACCTTCAATCTTTCCCAGCATCAGGGTCTTTTCAAATGAGTCAGTTCTTCACATCAGGTGGCCAAAGTATTGGAGTTTCAGCTTCAGCACCAGTCCTTCCAACGAATATTCAGGACTGATCTCCTTCAGGATGGACTGGTTGGATCTCCTTGCAGTCCAAGGGGCTCTCAAGAGCCTCTCCAACACCACAGTTCAAAAGCATCAATTCTTTAGTGCTCAGCTTTCTTTATAGTCCAACTCTCACATCCATACATGACCACTGGAAAAACCATAGCTCTACCTTACAAGCCGAAAAAATGAGACTTTGTAGATAGGATTAATTATCTTGCCCTGGGGACCTTATCCTAGATAATTCCAGGTGAGCCCTCATTGCCTTCACAGGTATCCTTATATGAGGTGGAAACAGGGGGAGACTTGACACAGGCAGGAGAGAAGAAGCCTATGTGATCAGAGAGATCAGAATTATGCAGCCCTGAGCCAAGGAAAGTGACAGGTCCCAGAAGCCAGAAGAGGGCGGGACCAGATTCCCGCCCTGGGGTCTCCAGAGGAAACATCATCCTGATAACACCTTGATTTTCACCAATGATACTGATTTTGGACCTCAGGCCTTCAAAACCTTGAGAAAATAAATCTGTATTGGTATAAAACATCAAGTTTGTGGTACTTTGTTATAGCAGCAATAAAAAAGTAATAAAAATGTTATTGAAATTTTTGATAAGGTTGGCCTGGACAACCCCCAAAGCTCCTGCCAGCTGAGACATTCTCGATGCTTCAGCTCTGCCTGGTAGGACCGCATGACCCTTGACCCCTGAGAGAGTCCCTGTGTCCGTGTCCCAGAGCCTGCTGGGAGCTGCCAATCTAATGCCCTTCTCTGTGGAGTCTGTGTTTCTCCTTCTCAGCTGCCAGGCTCACTAATGCCTCAAAGTCTCCTCTCTAACACCCCTGGGATCTGTCCAGCCTGAGGTCAAAGGGCAGAGCCGACATGTTCCAACTACTTTACCAAAGATGGAACAGCTCAGCTGTCCACCAGCTGAGGAACCCATGAGGCTAGCCCCAAAATAACAGTAACAGTAATTACAGCTCTCCTTCCTTTATTGAGGGCCTATTATATGGCAGGCACATTGCTGAGCATTTTATATGTGCCAGCCCACTTAGTCCCCATAACCACCTCATGGGCGGCTCAGAGAGGCTACGGGGCTTGCTCAAGGTCACACAGCTATCCAGCAGCTGACTCAGAGTTCCAGCCCAGGTGTCTGTGACTCAGAAATACCATGTCCCCAGCGATCAAGCCACACTGCCCATCCACCATCTGTTACCCCTGCCTTCTCAGCTGTGCGCTCTCCTAGCCACAGTGGGAAATCCAAAGCGACCCTTCCTAGGGCCCCTGCCTGCAAGGCATCCCGGCTTCAGCTGCTTTCAAGAACACACAGAGATCTGTAGGTGAGAAAAATCCTCACCCTTGAAACCAACTGAGGGAGTTGAGGGAACTTTTCACTTCACACAGGTATATTACTGGCCTCATTTGTTACCCCCAGGCATCTGGAGATGGCTCACAACCTCCAGTGTCACTGCTGAAGCCTTGGAGAAGTAGGGGTGAAGGTGAGGGGCGGAGGAGAGTGAGTCCAAGGCAGATTTGGGGCTCTGTAATGAGCAGAGAATTTGGACTGCAGAGGCCGTACACAACCTTAACCATCCATCAGCCAGCAATCCCATTTTGTCCAGCCATTTTGCCAAAGTGGGTCTGGGAAATGAGTCATAGCTCCCTTATTGGGGGTGGGGGTGGAGGGTGAATGAGCAGACACTCCACCATTCTTTGACCAACCTAGGAACCTTAGGCCCTGGGATAAAACAGCTTCCCAGGGCCTAGACCCTTTGGGCAGTTTCTAGAGTGGTTAGAGCAAATGGTCCACCTGAGCTTGAATCCCCAGCAAAAAAGTTCGTGTCCTATCTGGCTAGGATCACAAACAGGGTACTAGGGTACCTGCAAGGGTACTAGGGCACCTGCGTGGGTACTAGGGCACCTGCGAGGGTACTAGGGTACCTGAGAGGGTTCTAGGGCACCTGCGAGGGTACTAGGGTACCTGCACAGGTACTAGGGCACCTGCGAGGGTACTAGGGTAACTGCGCGGGTACTAGGGCACCTGCGCGGGTACTAGGGTACCTGTGAGGGTTCTAGGGTACCTGCGTGGGTACTAGGGTACCTGTGAGGGTTCTAGGATACCTGAGAGGGTTCTAGGGTACCTGTGAGGGTACTAGAGTAACTGCAAGGGTTCTAGGGTACCTATCAGGGTACTAGGGTACTTGCAAGTATACCAGGCAGGAAACTTAAAAGTGTGACCTAGACCTGGTAAGGTATGATGAGGAATGATGAGGACTATGGCAAGAAAAAAAACAATACTCCCTTTGAAGCTTTTCATGTGTTTTAGTTAAACACGGAGCTAACAAAACCAAGGGCGGGCTGGTTAGTGGCCCCCTGAGGACAGCTCCACTCCTCCCACTCGCTCACTCTCCAGCCTCTTTCCAGGCTTTCGCCCCTCCTATGCCCACCATTTAGATCACACTTCCATTTCCCCGTCCACATTCTACCCCTTCTCAGAATTTCAGCTCAAGTCAAGTTCCACCCCCTGCAGGGAGACCTCCCTGACGGCCCCAACCCTCAGGAACCTCCCCTCCCATATTTCCTGCCATCTTTTGCCTATGGGACCCACACTTGTCCACCACTGCAGGGTGTGTTGGGGTGCATTTGACCTGTGGCAGACTTGTCTTCGCAGCTGCACCTCAAGCTGGACCTGAAGGGCAGGACCCGGGCTTAGGTCACGAGATTTCAGACCTAGAAAGACACTCTTCAGGTTCTCTACGCTACCTCCATGATTCCACAGATTTTAATCAGTTTTCATTCAGGTCCTGGATTCATCTCATCCATACCAAGGTTGCCTCAGTGGCTTATGAGTTTAGGGTTGGAATACAGGACCCCTCTCCCAGTGCCCTGACTTTACAAGCAGCCACAGAGCTGACAAGGATCTGTGTGCTTCCAAACAGCCAGGCACCTTCAGACACCTTGGCTCATTCTCCCCAATACAGAAACTGAAGTTCAGTTGAAGAGAGTTAAAACTCTGAGCAACCCCAAATAAATAATAGCAATAGTTATACTTACCAATTGCTTCCAGTGTGTCCAGCCCTGTTTAATCCTCACATCAACTCTAGGAGGAAGGGATTGCCATCACTCCTGTTTTACAGATGCGCTGCCTCACAGAGAAGTCAAGAGACTGGGCCAAGGTTATGCCGCTAGTAAGTGCTGGAAAGGAATTCCCTCAGGTTCAAGGCAGAGCTGGGAATGACCTCCAGCGTCTATGTCTTCCACCCCCGTGGTTCCTAGATTCGGCTCAGCTGTTCCCGGATATTGTTGAGCACTGTCCTCTTCCTAGGGGCCAAAGCACCTTGGGCTTCCTTCTCCATAACAACTACCACAGGCAATATCTAGAAACACAGCTCGCCTGCCCCAGCCTAGACAGCCTGGGAGGGAGGAAGCGGGTCATGCTCATATCCACATCCCAGCACCCAGTCCAATGCCAAGCACGTGGGAAGCACTGGGTGATCATTCTGTTGAATAAACAAAACTCCAAGTGGTTGAAAGACAAAACTGATGGCGTGCCCTCTTTGTGGGGGGAGAGCAGCCCACCCACACTGGCCTCTCTGTGCTGGCCGCCCCAGTGATTCCATTTCCACCCTAAGAGGATGCTTGACTCAGGCTGCTCTGCTCCCAGCTCAGGCTGCTCCTCGGGACTGTCCCTGCAGTAGGGGATTGCAAAGTCATATTGGATTAAGACCTGCTCCAGCTGTCACTCGTGGTGGAAAGCTCGCCTATCAGGCAGCCCAGAAGGGCCTCGGCATCTAACGGAGATTTGCTAATAAGATCTGGGTTGGTGAGCTTTGCATCCTATTAACAAGGGGGGAGTGCGGGCCTGTCTGTCTGCTGGAAAATTGCAAACACAATAGAAAAGTCGCTTATGAATATTAATGGCACTGGAAACAATGCTGAGAGAAATTGTTGATGTGATTGGGAAGCTGGGAGGGGGCTGTGGAGTGGGCGGGAGCAGTCCCTCTTCTCTCCCACCCATGCCTGTCCCTTCAGAGCTGCCTGGAAGTGATAGGTCTGCCTGGCTGTCACAGCTAGATGGAGAGCAACCAGCTTGATGACCCCAGAAGGGAGCCTTGAGCCTGATTTCAGGGTCCAGACTTTCCTCCCCTGATCCATGCAGGCCAGTCCAGTGTCAAGCTTGTGGAGGCTCATGGTGAAGTGTTTGAGAAGGAACTCAGGCTCCCCCATTTCTCCTCCCAGATTTTTCAGGTAGGACGGGCATCCCTCTGAGACTCTTTCCTGAAACTAAAACTTGTCTAGAGGAGCTGCCAACATGGAACGCCCAGGCAGACCAATGTGCACGGGTCTTTGCACAGCTGACACCCGAAGAAACTCTCAGCACAGCCCAGAGAATCATCAAGTCCAGAGGACACTTGGCGAGCACACCTACCCACCACCCACGGTTCCAAAACCATGTTCTGAGGAGCCTTAGGGGTCAGGAGAGGTGCTCCATTGGAGAGCGGGCAGGCTAAGAAGGTTGGGTTGCAGATTCAAGCCTGGAATTCAGATCTCCAATCCCCCCTTAGCTCCCCAATCTGAAGCTGAGATAGACCCTGAGGACCCCAGGGTGAGTGAGACATGATCCCTCCCCTGCTAGGAACTCAGAGTCGGACGGGGAAGGCAGGTGTCAGTCACACGCTCATCCCATCACAGACCCCCTACCGAGGGCTCTGACCCCATAATTTGTGTCCTACCCATCACAGACCCCCATAGGAAATGGATAATGGCCACGAGCAGACGGTCTACAGGATCCAAGTGAGCACAGATGGGTGACGCCCAGTGCACACAGGTCCTTCCGTTCAACACCAAGTGCAAAGTAAGGCCTTTTCTCCACAAGCTGGGCAACTTTGCAAGAGCGACAAACTCCATGGAGCTCCAGCTTCCCCATTTGTAATCTGGAAGTAGAATACATATGTGTGTATGCTCGTTCAGTCGTGTCTGACTCTTTGCGACCCCATGGACTGTGGCCCATCAAGTTCCTCTGTCCCTGGGTTTCTCCAGGCAAGAATATTGGAGTGGGTTGCCACGCCCTCCTCCAGGGGATCTTCCCAGCCCAGGGATAGAACCCGAGTCTCCTGTGTCTCTTGCTTTGCAGGAGGATTCTTTACCCCCCTGATCCATCTGGGAAGCCCAGAATTCGTACATGGTGGGCTTAAGATAGTGTAAGTACAGTGTGCAGTCCATTCTGGCATGCAGGAGGCACTCAATACATCTCCAGTTCCTTCTTTTCTTCTCTCTTTGTGTAGGGTGAAGTCCTTCAAGCATCCATTCAACCTTCTTCTCTGAATGGGTCCTCCCCACTTTTTAGTCCTTCTGATCTCTGCGAGACTGATCCTGCCCTCTAGGGTGGGCCTGTGAGTCAGGCTTGGCCAATCAGAGTGCCGTGTTGCCTGTCCATACTGATTGGTTCAGAGATGGGTTTGTTCCCTGACTGGGCAAATCAGAGGCAAAGGGGCTCAACTTCAGGACTTTGGCTGATACTTGGGGTTCTGCAAAGACTCCTGAGAGGGGCTGGTATATGCCCGTTGCTGCTGGCAGCCATTTTGTGCCCAGGAGGCAGGTGTCATCTGGGAAAGACATCCTCATAGAGGAAAGCTGAGCCAGGAGATGGGCAAAAATAAGATCCTTGGATATGTTTGTTGTACAAGCCAAAATATTCCTTTTTTCTTTAAGCCAGTTGGGTTTCTGTCCCTTGCTATTTGCTGAATGAGTTTTAACTAGCCCATTCAGCCACATGAGGCTTCTGTTCAACTTGAACTTGAGCTAGCAGATAACCCATTCGCTCCTTCCTCACTTATACCTCCTACCCAACTCAAGGATCTAATTGCCTTGAAAGACTCAGCATTTGGGAAGCCTCGGTCTCTGTTTCTGAGATTATTCATCATCTGTCCACTATTCCAACCTAGTGTCAGCTCCATCTGCTTCTCAGCCACAGCTGGAGTGCAGAGGTGTAGACCTTCTTAGGCTCTGGGGAGGGAGGTCCCAACCCATCCCTCTGTATATACAAAGCCTCGGAGAGTGTGGAAAAGTGTGGAACCCAGCCAGGCTACCAAAATTTAGCCTTGTCGGGGCGGGGGGGAGGGTCATGGGAGAGGGGTGACTTCTTGAGATAGGCCAGATTCTCAAACTCGCAGCCCACCGCCAAACTCAACCTGCAGCTACGTTTGTGTTTCACAGCCAGTCTGTGTTTCAGTTTTTTTAAATTTAAATGTTTTTAGGAGAGAAGTGTATCTTCCAGCTTACCAAAGACTCACAGTTCTGTGTTTCCCACACCTGTGAAGCTCCATAGGTTTGTATAACATGTCTGGCCTCCAAGGTGACTTGAGGCTACAACCCCTGGTGAGACCTCCAGCTGCCTTTCCTGCGGGACCATGCAGAGGGACTGGGTGAGGTGGTCATTGGTTTCTGGGTTCCAAGGTTACGTGGCACAAGGTGGGGAAAGACCAGTAATTATCATGAATTATCAATAAGCCTTCAGGGAGGTATACATAACCTCTCTTGCCTCTTCTTGTTCCAGCACACCACAGACCCAAGCTTTAGGCCTGCCCAGACCCTCTGTCAGTCTCCCTGATGCTGGTTTTTGTCTGTCTTCCGGGGCTTCTCCCTGCTTATGCTCACCTGTTCACCCACAAGTGCTGGACCATCCCATCCCGCCCAGGGCCCCAGGAGGAACTTCTCCAGGCAGCAGGATGGGCCCAGTCTGCCAGCTTTCATTGTATTTCTGGGATAATTACTAATGGCACACATCACTTTTATTAGCTGAGCTGTCTGCATTAAAATGATAGATTTTTTTTATTAAAAACATCCAAAGGAACTGTCATCGCAGTAGAAGGATAATTTTCCATTTAGTTTAAGAGCAGATGGTTACCGAAATTGTCAATGTAAATAAATTGAGACTCAGTTTAAGCATTGGGTAAACATATCAGAAATTTCCCTGTCTGCTTCAAGCCTCCTGCCCTCTCTGGCTCTCCCAGCCTCTCCTCAGGCCTGAACCAAGCTCCACCCTACAGTGAAGGGAATTCTTCCCCCAAACCACTTGGGAAAGTCTGGGCCTCCAGTATTGGTGAGAGTTGGACCGTAAAGAAGGCTGAGAACTGAAGAACTGATGTTTTTGAATTGTGGTCCTGGAGAAGACTTGAGAGTCCCTTGGATAGCAAGGAGATCAAACCAGTCAATCCTAAAGGAAATCAGTCCTGAATATTCATTGGAAGGACTAATACTGAAGCTGAAACGCCAATGCTTTGGCCATCTGACGGAAAGAACTTACTCATTGGAAAAGACCAAAAGACCAATGATGCTGGGAAAGATTAAGAGCAAAACAAGCAGGGGGCAACAGAGGATAAGATGGTTGGAATGGCATCATTGACTCAGTGGACATGAGTTTGAGCAAACTCAATGAGATAGTGAAAGACAGGGAAGCCTGGTGTGCTGTAGTCCATGGGGTTGCAGAGTTGAACATGACTTAGCAACCAAACAACAGCAACAGGAGTTGTGACCCAACAGATGAACAATGATCTCCTAGGGATCCACCCTAGAACGTGGGGTGCTACTAATGTTGCTACAGAGACTGCAGCTTGTGAGATCAAGAAGCAGGGTGGAGAGAGGCAAGGACTATAATCCCATCTCAGAGCAATGGTCTGGGTGGGAGTCAAGAGACTTGGGTGCCTGGCACTGGGAAATTGCCCTCTGCTCTCAGGACCTTCACCTTCCACTGAAGAATGGGGCCTTGGATCAGCCGTAGCTCCCAAAGGAGTTAAGTAGGAGAGAATATTTCATTTTAAAAAAAGAAAGAAAGATTTAGCAACCAAAGTGTTTGGGGAACATTGAGTTAAGCTGATTTCTTTATTGCAAGAACATCTACTGTGTTAATATGGATTGTATTTCTCTATGTGCGTGCGTGCTGACTCACTTCAGTCATGTCTGACTCTTTGCAACCCTATGGACTGTAGTCTTGCCAGGCTTCTCTGTCCATGGGATTCTCCAGGTAAGAATGTTGGAGTGGGTTGCCGTGCCCTCCTCCAGGGGATCTTCCTGACACAGGGATCGAACTCGCGTCTCTTACATCTAACCTCCATTGGTAGGCATGTTCTATACCACTAATGCCACAGGAAACCTCGTTCTTCAAGGACAAGTGATTTTCTCCACTGTAGTCCTTGGGGAGGGCTGGATTCTTTCCACCGTGGGGTCTTTCCAGTGCCTTTGAAGCTACTCTCTGTTGGCAGTCCCTTACATCACCAGTGTGGGTGTCCTGTCCTAGTGCCACCAACCTCTCCTCCTTGGAAGGATTATGGTGCGAGAGGAGCTGTCCCCTTAGCCTGAGATTTCAGGCCCATGACTCTGCAGAAATAGGAAGGTACAAGCTCCACCTGCCCATGCTCTGAAACACCAGTAATGGTTTTGATGAAACTGAAAAGGAAATCAAGAGTGTCTTTTCCACCTGTAAACTGGGTCTCTCTCTTAAGAAAATTGAAATGGGAAGAGGACCAATGACAGAATCAGGGTCCAAACTAAAAGATAGGCTTCACATAAGGAACTCTGCTCAGTGTTATGTGGCAGCCTGCATGAGAGGGACATCTGAAGGAGAATGGATACATGTATATGTGTGACTGAATCCCTTTGCTGTCCACCTGAAAGTATCAGATTATTAATTGGTTATGCTGCTGCTGCTGAGTCGCTTCAGTCGTGTCTGATTTTTTTGCAGCCCCGTGGACTTTAGCCCACCAGGCTCCTCTGTCCGGGGGATTTTCCAGGCAAGGATACTGGGATGGGTCGCCATGCCCTCCTCCAGGGGATCTTCCCAACCCAAGGATCAAACCCGCGTCTCTTATGTCTCCTGCATTGGCAGGCAGGTTCTTTACCACTAGCGCCACCTGGGAAGCCCCATTGATCTTTTACACTCCAATATAAAACAAAGTTTTTTAAAAATTGAAAAATTGATCATATTTTTTAAAAGACAAAAAAGAGAGATGAACTTGCAGACAGAAACACTGAGTACCAGAGAGGAAGAGAGAAAGAAGGACTCTCAATGACGTGGCCGACAATGCTGGACTCTAATGGGATTACCGCTGAATTTACTTATCTCTCTGTGATTTTTTTTAGTGTTTTCCAAGTTGTCTTCATTGAGCATGTTTCAGTGTTCTTTCTAAACTAATGCACTATTTCAGACAGACCAGTCTGGGCCAGCACAGTAGGTAGTCAAGAAATGTTCGTTGATCTTTTTCTTTTTTTTTTTGAAAATAGAAGCCATGTTATCCTCAGATTCTCAGCTTTGGTGCAGATCCATGGGTTCTGGAGTGTCCGGGGTGGGACAGGTGGGAGGAGCCTGTGAGGTCACCTGTCCCCAGGGCTACTGCGCTTTTTCAGATACAAAACCTTTTCTTCAAACCAAACCTTCTTCAGAAGCCTGGAGAAGGGGAGAGTACATCTGGGTAAAGCCAAAGATGGGAGTAGATAGGGGTTCCCCAGGTCCTGAAACACCACCTTGGAGTCCACAGACCTCAGTATGAAAGCCATCATCTAATGCCTGCCACCCCATTCCCCAAACACACACATTTTTCAGATTGAACATAAAAGGCTCACACGGAAGATACCACACAGCAAGATGGTAACCAAACCGGATTATAGCCAGAACTTGTCCAAGATGGCCTCTCCTTGGCCTTGACCGATCTGTCTATCACAAACAAGTCACTGTGGCCATGGGGAGGGGAGACCCTGACTGTCTGAAGCCCATCAGGACCCACCCTGAAAGCCGGGGGTCAGTGAGTCTTCTCAAATCACATGTGTCAGAATATCAGGGTACACTTGTTGTAAAGGGGGAAGAAGGCACTGGAAGGGGCAGCAATAGAGCCAGGACAGAAATTTCTTGTTAGTTCTACTGGACCAATGTCCCTGCGTCTCCACTGCTGTATCTGTCATACGGTGATGGTATATTTCTCTTCCTGGAAGCAGACTGTGTCTCGTGGCCTCTCCCACGTTGGGGTCAGCAGGGGGCAGTGGAAAGTCAGGAGACTGAGCTCTGCCACTGACTATCTGTGTGCCTTTAGCTAGACACTTTGCCTCCCTGGGCTTGAGTTTTCATCATCTGAGGGAGTAAGATTAGATCAGGGATGGCAGAGAGGTTCACTCAGGGGTTGTTTGTTGATGTTTATCGCTGTCATGTCTGACTCTTTGTGACCCCATGGACTGTAGCCCACCAGGCTCCCCTGTCCATGAGGTTTCCCAGGAAAGAGAACTGGGGTAGGTTGTCATCTCCATCTCCAGGGGATCCTCCCAAACCAGGGATCAAATGCATGTCTGCTGCACTGGCAGGCGGATTCTCTACCACTGAGCCACCAGGGAAGCCCACTCACGGGTTAACCCTGGTCAGCTGGCAGAGACTGCCTGGAGAGATCGCTGAAAAGGATACTGAAGCATCACCTGAGCTCATGGGAAGGTGATGGGGGTGTGCTTTCCCCACATCCAGGAGTCCAAACTGGTAGCAAGTCTCTAGGCAGCACTTCCTATACTATAGGAATCAGCAAAGCCTGTCCTGGGCATTCTCGTGAACCCTCTGGAATCCTAGGACCTCCCTCTTCCCTCAGCTTTGTCTCCCTACTCTGCCTGACCCAAAATTTAGGGGTCATCCACTCAGAATCTGAGGCTAATGAGCCTTTGAATAGAGGGACCTCAGATGGTCACCCCTGGACAATCCCCCTAAGCTGCCCAGCCCCTGCACTGAGATCCAGGAGAGAATCTGGAAGGGAGGGTGTGACTCACAGGTTGACCTTAGCCTGTACAGTAAGTGTGTGTTCCTGAGAAAATTGCACTCAAATTGAATTTTTTATAAATGGAATCCTATTTGCGCAATGATTTACAACACAATTTCTGAGCTACTTTATCTTCATTTTGAAGTAATGTTCCTAACATTTTAGTTTGAAAACTCCCCTTCCTTTTTTAAGCACTAAGAATGTTCCAGGGAGATGATGCCACAGAAACCACTCCTACCCTCTCGGTTTCTAGGAAATTGAAGCCCAGAGATGGAAGAAGACAAGTGTTTGTTAAGCAACTGCAAAGTCTCAGGTACAATTTCAGCTTTTTATATGCATCATGTTGCCCAATTTTCCAACAATTCCATGAGATGGGATGGGTGTCATCTCCCCTTTACCGATGAATAAAGTGAGGTTCAGGCAGGTTAGTCACTCAGTCACATCTGACTCTTTGCAACCTCATGGATTGTAGCCGGCCAGGCTCCTCTGTCCAAAGGATTCTCCAGGCAAGAATATTGGAGTGGGTTGCCATTTCCTCCAAGCCGGATCAAACCAGTGTCTCCTCTGCCTCCTGCATTAACAGGCAGATTCTTTTACCACTGAGCCACCTGGGAAGCCAGTGGCTAAGATGGTAAAGAATCTGCCGGCAATGTGGGAGACCTGTGTTCAATCTCTGGGTTGGGAAGATCCCCTGGAGCAGGAAATGGTAACTCATTCCAGTATTCTTGCCTGGAGAACCCCGTGGACAGAGGAGCCTGGCAGGCTCCATTCCATAGGGTTGCAAAGAGTTGGACACAGCTGAGCGGCTGAGCCTGCACACACAGGCAGATTAAACAACTGACACAGGGACACTCAGCTCCTAAGTGGCTGCTTCAAATCCCCGAGGACTTCCATTGCTCACTCCATTCTGACCTGTGACCTGTGACGGCCTGCCTGACCAGACCCCTCTCTCATGCCCCTCTAACCTCACTGGCCTCCTTTCCAGTCCTCAAACAAGACACCCCAGGGCCTTTGCACTTGTTGTTCCTTTTGCCTGAACACTCTTCTCACTCACCTTATCTGGCTGGTATTCAGGTATCACAACTCATAACTCACATCTCCACAGAATCTTACCTTCCCAACCTCCCACACACTTTCTATTGTACTAATTTACTCTGTTCTCCTTGTAACACTTATCACTATATGAAATTACCTGTTTTTGCTCAATTATTTATTTATTGTCACCCTACCAGACTACAAGTTCCATGAAGACAAGGACCTATCTCTTGTTTCCCTCTGTATCCCCAATCACTACAGAACCTGGGATGCTCATTAAATCTTGCAGGACAAACGAATGTAGCAGAACTGGGTTTTAAATCCATACCTACACAAACTCTGAAGTCCAAAGAGCTTCCCATCGCACCCCAATGTGCTCATGTTTTTAAAATTATTTTTATAAACTAAAGTTATGACCAAATGAGATAGCATATTAAAAAGCAGAGACATTACTTTGCCAACAAAGGTCCGTCTAGTCAAGGCTATGGTTTTTCCAGTAGTCATGTATGGATGTGAGAGTTGGACTATAAAGAAAGCTGAGCACAGAAGAATTGCTGCTTTTGTGCTGTGGTGTTGGAGAAGACTCTTGAGAGTCCCTTGGACTGCAAGGAGATCCAACCAGTCCATCCTAAAGGACATCACTCCTGGGTGTTCATTGGAAGGACTGATATTGAAGCTGAAACTCCAATATTTTGGCCACCTGATGCGAAGATCTGACTCACTGGAAAAGACCCTGATGCTGGGAAGGATTGGGGGCAGGAGGAGAAGGGGACGACAGAGGATGAGATGGTTAGATGGCATCACCGGCTTAATGGACATGAGTTTGGGTAAACTCCAGGAGTTGGTGATGGACAAGGAGGCCTGGCATGCTGTGGTTCATGGGGTCGCAAAGAGTCGGACACGACTGAGCAACTGAACTGAACTGATTCCTCAGTGGAAAAGTTCTCTGAACTTGCCTTTGAAATGTAACATTTTGGAGTTTGTTACATTGGACTAGCACAGATGAGAACCTCTTGTTCAAATAAAATGAAATTAAAAATCCAGATCCAGAGATAACCATGGCTCTGAAAGATCAAGAAGACTCCAACCCCCTTGGAAGAACCTCAAGGGGAGAAAACGGCTTGTCCCCAAAAGTTTTCCTGTGACCAGTTCCTCACTAGACCAGCCCACACTGACAAGAATTGACTGGATCATAACTGACAACCCTGGGTCCCCAACATCTGTGGAAGAGCAACTTTATAGCATCGATAGTAAAGTCAACAGCTCCTTCTTTATGTGCCCAGAGGGTAATTGCTGGCATAAATGATCATCAAGCAGAGCAGGGTGAGAGGCCAGGTAAAGAGACAGGCACCGTGCCCTTGGAAGAAACAATGCCACGTCTGGGGCTCACTTCTCACAGTAAGAACCGTAGCAACCACACAATTCCAGGCACCATACTGGGTGCTTTACACTTGATGTTGAAGACCCATTTTACAGAAGAGAAAACTGAGGCTCAGAGAGGTTAAGACCCTGGCTCTACATCCTCCAGTAACAGAGTTGAAAATCAAGAGTTTATCATTACAAAAAGCCCTTCTTTTATCCCTCGTAATATTTTTTATTCTGACTTTGAACAAATATCTACTTTGTATTTATAGAACCATTGCAACATTCTTATAATTAGCATGTGCATAGTGTATATTTTTCCATCCTTTTACTTTTAATCTGTGTCTTTACAGTTAAAATGAGGTTTCTGTAGATGGTATATAGTTCGGTCTTGCTTTTTCATGAAGTCCGATAACCTCTACCTTTGGACTGAAATGTTTAGACCATTTATATTTAATTGTAATCATCGATATGTTTGCTTTAAATTTATCATCTTGATATTTGTTTTCCATTTGTCTCATCTGTCCTTTGTTCTTTTTTCTTTTTTAATTACCTTCTTTTGGACCAGCTGAGTGTCCTTGTAGTATTCCATCTTTGTTCGCTAATTAGCTGCATCTCTTTTTTTATTTTTAGCAGTAATTCTAAGGTTTAAAATACACAGGTTTAATTTGTTTAAGAAATCTTAAAACACTTTACTTCCATTTCTCCCTTCTTTTCTTTATAGGACTGTTGCAAACGTTTTACTTCTATTCATATGATAAACATCATAATACAAATTATCCTTTAAAGAATTCTTTTAAATAAGGAAGAAAACCCTTACGTTTTTACCTCTTCTGACACTCCTTGTTTCCCTTTCTTCCTCCCTTGTAAAAAACAAAACAAAACAAAAAAACCACCATTTGTGGTATGTTAACTCATGCTCGGCACAGAAAACTCGTTACCACATTTAATTCTTACAAGAACCCTGACACAAGTTACTAACCACACGTCCTAGATGAGGAAATTCGGGAATGAGAGAGGGAAATCCAGCCCTTGAGAGAAAATGCAGCCCAGGATGTGCCCCTTAGGGATGGAGGGCAGGGGCACTTGGGGAAGACAGAGGGGGCCTGGGGAAGGAAGGAGAGAAGCCAGGAAAGGTCCGGCCTGCACCGAGAGGAGCACAGGCCACTGGACACTCCCTCCTTGGGGCCCAGCCCTGCTCAGAGGGCCCCAGGCCTGTTGGCATTGCCTTCTCCCAGTGGCCCTCAGGACCCTAAGGCAATCAAAGGGGAGAGGCAGAAGAGATGGGAGGCCGAGACCTTCCCTCTGTCGGGGACTTTCAGGGGTGAAGCCCTTGCCTCTCAGAGCTGGGAAGCCTTCTCTCCTCTCCCTCTGTGGCCCTTGTGGTGGCTCCCCGCTCTGTCAGCCTCTGACTTGGGTGGAACGTTCACTGTCTGTTTTCTCCCCCAGGTCTCACCTGCCTGAGCACACACAGTCGCATACATGTGACCTGGGGCACCCAGCGCTTTGCATTCTGCTTTTTCACATGTGACACATCACCTCAAAGATTTTGCCATGTGTCTGCACAGTCTTTGCTAAGCTCTTCTGGGTTTCCTTTTTTCTTTTACAAAAGTCCTTTTTATCACTGCACGACTCTCCGTGGAGAAGTCAGACCCAATGGCTGACCCAGTTCGCAAAGGCCTGCTGTTTAAAAGGTTTCCAGTTCTTCCCTGAGGCAAGGGACCCCGCTACCTAGGGTTGTGCTTGGGGTTTTTCTCTGAAGCTTGGGGCACTACACCTTAGGGACCTCCCAGTCTCTCCTCCACCCCCCAAAGGTGCCAGGCTCTGCCACAACACCACCTCCCCCAGGAGAGCTGGCCCAGGACAGGTAGGCCCTTCTTCATTCATTCACTCATTCATTCCACAACTGTTACCAAGCACCTCCTGTGCACACAGACCCAAGCCACACACTGGGAATGGGGCACCCTGGAGATGAAGACAGCAAGTGAGTGGGCAATTCTGACCTAGAAGGGTTTGTGCTTGATGAAAGGCTGGTGCTCTGGGAGCAGAAGGGCTGCTAATCCTGCAGAGAGCTTCCCAGGGGACACACCATCAAGGCTGAGATGAAGAGAATGTGTGGGAGGCAGCCAGGTAAGCAGACAGGGGGTCCAGGAAGAAGGGAAAGAGCACAGGCCAAGGCCCAGGGGTGAGAGAGTGCACCCTTCCAGAAGCACTAAAGACTCCCCATGTGATCACAGCCCAGGGGATGAGGTGGGAAAGAGCGAGAAAGGAGACCAGGAGATAGAAGGGAGCGGGTACCAAGAGCCTGTAAGCTGTGATAAAGTGTTGGCCATTATCCTGAGGGCACTAGGGAGCCATTGAAGGTTTTTAAGTAGAGGAGAGACCCGACCAAAATTGAATTGTAGTAAACTCATCCTGCCTTCTCATGTTCTTTCCCCAGCAGCAGGTTGGGCACAAGGGCAGTTCAGAAAAGCCCTGGGTGCATCCTGAGTCAGAGTTGCTACAGGGGACAGAGCGAAATCATTGTGAAGTCTTAGAGGAGAGCAAGGATCGGAGTGAAGGACAGGTGACAGCTGGGCTCCTGGTGAGGGACCCTGCGAAGAGCAAGAGCCAGGCAGCTGGAAGACGCTGAGCTAGGGCACATCCCCAAAACTGAGGGCTGAGGACCCAGGCCTCAGGAAGATGGGCTCACCTGAGCATCCTGTCCCCTACCCCCACCGGGGATCCTAACTGCGCAGCAAATGGAGGGCAGCACTGCCTTGGAAACTCAGGCTTCCCATCCCCACTTCAGGCCCACCCTGCTCCTCCCAGCTCACAGTTGCCATAGTAACCATTAGAGGCACCGAGATCTCGCTGAGGCTGCGGAATGGCATTAAGCCTGCCTGAGTGGTGGGTGGGAGGATGAGAGTGTATCCTGGTACTCCCATGGATGGAGAGTCCCTGGCCTCTCTCACTTTTCAGGACAGAAGGACAAGGAGCCAGAGTGGTGAGAAGTGTGATGGGTTGTGGAGCTCACAGCCCTGCCTCTTCTCTCTAGGCCACAGGCTGACCCTTAACCATGGCCATTTGCTAAGAGGGGCAGGACTGGCTGGTTGTTTTAGTCACTAAGTCATGTCCGATTGTTTGAGACCCCATGGACTGTAGCCCGCCAGGCCCTTCTGTCCACAGGATTTCCCAGGCAAGAATACTGAAATGAGTTGCCATTTATTTCTCCAGGGGATCTTTCCAACTCAGGGGTTGAATCCACAGATCCCCTAGAGACTAAAATGGCAATTCATTTCAGTATTCTTACCTGGGAAATACCATGGACAGAGGAGCCTGGCGGGCTATAGTACATGGGGTCACAAAAGAGTCCGACTGAAGTTAGGACTCAATGGAACCTTCTCAAATGCCTGAAAAGCAAAAATCTCAACAACTCTTCTTCTGCGAATGGTCTCAGAACAATAATACAAATGCTCCACGTGCACAGTCTGATTGAGCGCTCGCTACAAGACCAGGAAGCACATGCTTCCTTATCTTCATTGTACTGAAGTGGAAATCGAGGCTCTGAGAAGGCAGGTCATTGTCCCAGGTCATGCATCCAGCAAATGGAGCACCCAAGGGAGGCCCGAGGCAGTCTGAACATCTTCTTTAAGAGTCATGATGATTATCCAACAGCTGCCTACGAGACTCTTCTGTAGACAGGGAACTCATTCTCTAAGGGAATAACACTTTGCATTGCAGGGAAGTCGGAAGACAGAAGGTCCTTCTTGACTGTGAGCGGAAGCCAGCATCCCTGAGCTTGCCTCTCTTGGACCCAGGTGTGCTACCTGGACCTTGCAGAGTCTGGCTGCCTTGCCTGCCAAGCATCAGCCACCAAGGCGATGCCCTGACCCCCACCATCCTGGAACAACACTCAGCAGCTCTAGGAGTTCTTCCATAGTGAACTGTCAGATGGTTGATTAATTGATTGATTGGTGTTTGGAGCTCATTCTTCAGCCAGACACAAGGCTGTTAAGGCTCAGTCAATGGCAGGGACCAGAGGCTGTGTACCTGGTCAAGGTCAAGTTCACCATCTGTGCCTGGGTCAGAGAACTATGAACAGACTTTCTGCCTGTGTAGCTCCAAAGCCCTTCCAGGGGTCATGCTGCAACCTTGGCCTCATTAACACACGATGCTCACCAACCAGCTGGGCCCATCTGGTTTCTTATTAATCCAAAAGTGAGATGGAGGAAGCAGCCTTCTAGGGAACAAGCAGCCTTGGATAAAACAGCCTGCAAGCATGCCAATACCTCCTTCTCCCTGCAGCCAGGAAAGGATCTTGCCCTCCTCTTGGCTGTGTCCTCCAAATCCTTCCCTCATGGCCAGACCACAGAGCTTTGGCTGGTGACCAAGCCATGCCTCCTGCAGGGACAGAGGAGAGGCAGGTGGGATGAAGAGCTGGGAGCAAAGGAAGGGCTTTGGGGGAAGGGGCATGGCAGGGGGCAGGGGAAGCGGATGTCATGAGGTCATCCAACATCCAGCTGCATCCAGCTGCCACACCTGTCTCTTCCCTTTGAGTAGCTAATTTTCATTTTGTACCCTACTTTCCTTTGCACAGGATAGTCTTTTTTTTTTTTAACTTTTTATTTTGTATTAAGTGAAAGTGAAAGTCTCTCAGCAGAGTCCGACTCTTTGCGACCCCATGGACTGTGTATTCCATGGAATTCTCCAGGCCAGAACACTGGAGTGGCTAGCCTTTGCCTTCTCCAGGGGATCTTCCCAGCCCAGGGATCGAACCCAGGTCTCCTGCATTGCAGACAGATTCTTTACCAGCTGAGCCACAAGGGAAGCCCATTTTGTATTAAGGCATAGCCAATTAACAATGTTATGACAATTTCAGGTGAACTGCAGAGGGACTCAGCCATTCATGTACATGCATCCATCCTCCCCCAAATTCCCCTTGCATAGGCTCTTCTTATTATGTAAAAAGGCACTTTTTCCCCAAATCCACATAACCTAATTCAGTTTCCCATTCCCCATCCTTCATGGCCCATCTCAGGTGCTATCTCTCCTAGGAAGCTGGCCCTGACCCCCGCAGTCTGAATAGACCACTCCTCATTCTGACTTCCTTGGTGGAACCATTGGTGAACAGGTCTAGTCATTCCTTTGATACTTAGAACTTCTTGAGGGCAAGGCCCATGTTTGATTCATGTATAATTCATCCTTTATAATGCTCAACTCTTGTACAGATAGCAAGTTTAAGGTAAGTATGTATTGAATGGGAGGATACATGAATGGAGGAATGCATTTTTAATGAAAGGATGGGCTCAAAGTCATAGATTCAATTCCCTGGGAAGCAGGGAGGCAGAGTCTGGTGTGCAGGATGTTTACAGAGAGTGTCCTTGGGATCAACACCTGTGGAAGGAAGGGGAAGGAAGCAGGACTGGCAGAGGAGAAGTCAAGCTGGAATGCAGTCTAACAACAGCAGTCTTGGTCAACACTGCATAGAGCTCTGGAGCAAAAATAAGCCTTCAGAGCTGTCCTCATAGACTGAGTCGGTCAGACCTTTATACATACACATCCATCAATCATTGGATGTGAATTGCGCTGGGAAGAGGCATGATCTTCAGCAAGGCAGCTTTCTGTAACTGAGATAAGCCTTGAAGGAACTGATCTCTAAAGGCTCTTTGACACCAGTCCTCCTAGCAGTTGGGACCAGAAATGTAGGGGCTCTTGAAGACTGCTACCTGGATGTACAGCCAATACCTATAACTTATTAATACAGATGTGACCCCTGTCCCATGACAAGTACACACATGGTGAGCAGTCAGCAGCACCCTAGACACCATGCATGGGTGCCATGGATGGTGAGAGTCCCTCCCCTGCCAAGGGAAAGGATAAGTCTGACTCAGGGAGGATGGGGGGTGGGGGGGTCTCTCTCCTCCCACTAAAGACCAAGCCTGGGTACCCCCTCAGGCCACGTCACTCTTTCACCTGGAGGGACAGGACTAACTTCTGTCAATGACAGCACAAAGCCCTTCTTTTTATTTAAAAAAATGCCTTATTTTTCTCCTAATTTATGTATTTTAAATTGAAGGATAACTGCTTTACAATACTGTGTTGGTTTCTGCCATACATCAGTATGAACCAGCCATAGGTATACACATATTCCCTCCCTCTTGAACCTCCTAAAAGCCTTCTAATATACTTTGCGTTTTGGCAACTAATCCCCAGCCATTGCCTTTATCTTGATGTCCAGCCAGTGGGGGACACTCATGGAGTCAGCTTGGGTCTCAGAACAGCATTTGGAAGCCACAAAGATCAGGGCCATCTATCAAGGGTTGGCGACATTGACTGAGGATCCTTGCTGCTCCATGCCTGTGGGTGCTATGGGGGGAGGGCAGCTTTTACTCCCAGCAGGACAGAGCCCACAAAATAATTTGGACCACATCTGCATGAGGGGATCACCTAGGATGGTTGTCCCTCCCTCTCTCCCTGGGCCATGCTCCTCCTAGCTTGAGATTCTTTTCCCTCCCTGTAGGATAATTTTCCAAAGCTAGAGGTCCTCCCTTGCAAGACAGTGAAGCTGGGTCTTCTCTGGTCTCAGGAAGTGACTCAAGATGATGGAATATGAGGGCAGGGGAAGAATAGCCCTAATTCCCTATTCATTATGTGAACCTACTGCACAACCTCCCAGCCTCAGCTCACATGCTCTCCCGGTGACTGGACACCCATGACTTACCTGGGCAAGCTGCTCCATCCTAGAGGTGCTGTAATTGTTGAACAATTCTTCCTTTTATCCCACCTTCTATCTCCCATCTCTGGGGCTTATGGTCAGAAAAAAACAAGCTGGATCTTTCTTAAACCAGAAGCAGTTCTAGGGCCAACAATCAGCTTTTCTCCAGACCAAATCCATACCTCATACAAACAACCTCCCTCATTCCCTAAGACAATGTTCCTGGCTACCTGAGGACTGCTTCTTTGACTATGTTCCATTTTATCTCTTTTTTGGCACCCAGTAGAACTCAGTACTCTCGGAGTGGCAGACCAGATGGGAGACAAACAGAGCTCTCTCCTCCTTTCCATAATCCAGGCACAGAACATGGCAGCAGTTTTGGCAGCCACGTCATTCGACTGATGCATTACGACCCTATGACAGCTAAAATCCTAGGTCATTTTTATATTTGCTACTGATGATCTAGCTGTCCTCCTATTTAGCACTGCTGTAGACGTTTCTTTGAGGGTGCAATGGCAGGGCCCCTCATTATTCCTGCTACATCTCATCCTATGTTAGGTTTAGTCCATCACTCAGTCCCACGAAGATCTTTTTAGATTCTGGCTCTGCCAATGAAAGGAATTTATTATCCCTCCCAGCCCTCTGCCTTCTGCCAATTTGATTGGCCAGATACTTTCAGGGCTCTAAAGGGTGGGAATTATCTCCTCATTGGCTTACTAATCCCCTGTAGACAATCTCCAAAATAGCCCCCAATGATACCTGCCTCTTAGTATCCACACCCTGTATAGTCCCCTCCCACATTGTACTAGGATTGGTCTGTGTGACCAACAGAACACAGAAGAAGTGGCAATATTTCACTTCCAAGATCCCATCAGAGGCTCTCTCGAGTGCACGCGCGCGCTCCCTCTCACTTTCTCATCACTCTGAGGAAAGAAGCCATGTCATGAGCAGCCACCTGGAATGGCCCACAGGGCCAGGAACCTGAGCCTTTTGCCACCAGTCAAGTGGGTGAGCGTGGAAGTGGATTCTCCAACTGGAATCAAGCCTCTGTTGACAGCAGCATCAGCTGGCGACTTCACTGTAGCCTCGTGAGATAACCAGAACTACCCAGCCAAGTCTCTTATAGAGTCCTGACCCTCAGAAACCTTGAGAAAGTAAATGTTTGTTGTTTTAAGCTGCTAAAGTTGGAATAATTTTTTACACAGCAATGGATGACTAATACACCCCCTCACTTACATCCAGAGAGGAAGAGTTGATAATTAGGTTGTAGGTCCTAGGTTGTAGGCCCCAAGACAACAGAGGGCCACAGGTACTGTGGGCAGGGGCAGAGGGCATCTTAAAATGTGATTAACTCTTTCCTCTTCCTTTTCAGTTCATATCATCTGATCAACTAACCAGCCTGGAGTCTTCCCTTGCTGCCTGCCCTACCCTGACCCCACCGTGAGAGTAGACCAGACTCTCTAGCTCTGTCTTTGGGGACCTTCTCTCCTCTTACTTGTGCTCCAGAAACGAGAAGCTATAACCTTCTCTTGCACGTGAGGGGGCTTAGTCTTTAGATATGTCTTAGAACCCAAGCACATTTTAACTCTAGCTTCAGGCAACCGCCTAGTTTGGGGCTTAGAAAGAGGGAAAGTTCCCGCCCCTTCCCACTTAACCCTCGAACTTTACTCCATGTGGTTCAGCCCAGGTTACCAGAGAGCTCTTCACTGGGTATTCAGACATCAATACAGCAAATAACAAAGTGGCAATTTGACTTCCCGGTTGCTCTCCTCCCTTGGGACCTTCATGGGGCAGGCTGGCCATGATGCAAGGCGGAATTCTGGCCATACCCACCTCTTTAGGCCGGAGCATCCAAGCTAGTGAGCTGTGAATAAGTTTTGGATGTGCCCCAGATATTCATTTCCTCGAGCCTTGAGGTATTGATCCCCTCACAGTCTTTGGAGCAGCCAAGTAGAGCCCGAGACAGCCAGATTCCAGGCCAGTCACCTTCGGCTATGAGCAGACTCAGGATTTTCCCGGTAGACTGGACAAATGTTAACCTTTCCATGAAAGTCGTGATGTGGAAAAGAAAGTCAGCAACACTTTCCTCAATAGATATCTTTATTCCTCATCTCTCCATCTTGTCCAAGTGGATAACATGATGTATCTTGTCAAGTTTTTGCTGATTTTATAATCTCAAATGAATTCATAGATTAAAGTAATCATCGTTAATGACTGATAACAATATATAAAAAGATAATCATCCAAAAAAGATAATCATCCAAACCATTATACTTCCCGATGAACATGTAACGCTCCCTGCGCAGAGGGGCACGGTTACTCAGCTACTGGCTGTCAGCTCGAAGCCCCGCCCCTCCGTGCTCTAAGAGGCTGGGATTGGCTGTCTGAGAAGCACCCGCCTCCTCCACAGGTTGACGTCAGGTTCAGCTCCATAGAGACCCTAAGGGGAGACTCGGTTCAGTTCTGGAGGAGGCGATGGCACCCCACTCCAGTACTCTCGCCTGGAAAATCCCATGGACGGAGGAGCCTGGTGGGCTGCAGTCCATGGGGTCACAAGAGTCGGACACGACTGAGCGACTTCACTTTCACTTTTCACTTTCATGCACTGGAGAAGGAAATGGCAGTAACTGGGTGGTGGTCACTGAAGTCTGAGCCCCAGCTCTGCAAATCTAGATTCCATCGTCCCAATCTCTTCTCATGTTCCCCTTCCCCGGGAATGGTGATTGCGCCCTATCGTTACTGTAGCCCGTCAGACCCCTCTGTTCACGGCATTTGCCAGGCAAGAATACTGAAGTGGGTTGCCATTTTCTTCTCCAGGGGACCTTCCTCACCAGGGATCCAAGCCACATCTCCTGTGTCTCCTGCATTGCAGGCGGGATTCTTGACCACTGAGCCTTTGGGGAAACCCCATATAGTTACTACTCCTGCTGAAAGAGCCAGTGTGGGTTCTGTTTTCCCTACTGGACGCCTCAACAGTACAGGACTTTGCCAAAATTAAAAAAAAGAAGAAGAAGAAGAAGAAATCGAACCTGAATCTGATCAAGTCTTTAGATCTAATCATCAATTTAAGTTATTAAGCTTTGTGGTGATTTGTTATGCAGCAACAAACAACTAACACAGGTGAGAGAATGGCATTGAGGTTACGGATTCTGAGACACAGTGAAGTGTTGATGAAGTGTCCAGGATTTCCTTCAGAATGATGGGGGAGGAGAGAGAGAGGCGAAGCTGTGGTTCGGAGTGAAACTAAATGGGCCACGAGTTGAAAACTGTTGAAGCTGGGGGACGGATAGCTTGGTTTCACTAAGCTATTCTTTCTGTTTTATATGGTTTTCTATAATTAAAGTTAAAAAAAAAAAACCTTGCTCAAACCCCAAAGAACAGTCAAAAACAGATACTCCGTATTTGATAAGATTTGTTCTTCAGTTTAGTTCAGTTCAGTCGCTCAGTCGTATCCGACTCTTTGCGACCCCATGGAATGCACCACCTCAGGCCTCCCTGTCCATCACCAACTCCCTGAGTCTACCCAAACCCATGTCCATCGAGTCGGTGATGCCATCCAACCATCTCATCCTCTGTCATCCCCTTTTCCTCCCACCTCCAGTCTTTCCCAGCATCAGGGTCTTTTCCAATGAGTCAGCTCCTCACATCAGGTGCCCAAAGTATTGGAGTTTCAGCTTCAGCATCAGTCCCTCCAATGAACACCCAGGACTGATCTCCTTTAGGATAGACTGGTTGGATCTCCTTGCAGTCCAAGGGACTCTCAAGATTCTTCTCCAACACCGCAGTTCAAAAGCATCAATTCTTCGGCACTTAGGTTCATAGTCCAACTCTCACATTCATACATGACTACTGAAAAAATCATAGCCTTGACTAGATGGACCTTTGTTGACAAAGTAATGTCTCTGCTTTTTAATATGCTGTCTAGGTTGGTCATAACTTTTCTTCCAAGGAGTAAGCGTCTTTTAATTTCATGGCTGCAGTCACCATCTGCAGTGATTTTGGAGCCCAGAAAAATAAAGATTTGTTCTTAGTGAGTCCATATTGGATTCTGGTGATGCTCACTTCCATAGAAATGAGATCTGGAATAATTCATCCCCGTGCATTAAGATAAGTGTGCTTACTTATCTGCAGTTTCAGTATCCACATTCTTCCCCCTTTTGAGAAGTGGAAGAGTGTACACCCCTCACCTGTCGAATTTATTCTAGAGACACACTATGGATCGGAGAGGGCAAGTGCTAGCAAAATAGGAGATGAAGAATTCTGTCCCATCCATCCCTCAAAAACGCCATCTTCCCCAAGCTCTGTTGGACCTACAGCATAAATATATCAGGAAAATAAGAACTAGAAGAAAGAGAAAGGCACTATGGAAAAGGGACAGTGTAAAATTCAAGGCAAAATGCATTAAATAGAGCAAAGAGAGTCATTTGATATTGATAAAAGCAATAATGAGATTCAAACGGTATCATTAATAGCTGAATTACTAGATATTGAACAATTATAGTCATACTCATCTCAAACCATGTAAGATCAAGAAGGCAACAGAAAAGCTATAAACGGTATCTTTTTTACTAGTCAAGTCTGCCAACAGAAACTATATCTTTTTGTCAAGTGTCTGTGCAACATTTACAAAACTGATGATATGCCAGGTCACAAATCAAACACCAGTAAATTCCAAGTAGCAGGAAGTATACAAGTTACCTTCTCTGACCAAGTGTTATAAAACTAGAAACAAATAATGAAAACTTAAAAAATAAATTTTAAAAGTCACCATTTAGAAATTCTTTAAAAAAATATCATTTTAACCCAAGTATTGGATATTTCAGAGAAGGCAATGGCAACCCACTCCAGTACTGTTGCCTGGAAAATCCCATGGACGGAGGAGCCTGGAAGGCTGCAGTCCATGGGGTCACAGAGAGCCGGACATGACTGAGTGACTTCACTTTCACTTTCATGCATTGGAGAAGGCAATGGCAACCCACTCCAGTGTTCTTGCCTGGAGAATCCCAGGGACGGGGGAGCCTGGTGGGCTGCCGTCTGTGGGGTTGCACAGAGTCATACACGACTGAAGCGACTTAGTAGCAGCAGCAGCAGTGGATATTTTGTTCATAATTTTCTTTTTGCTGTAAATGTCACAAAAAGCCCTCTCTGGCATCCTCGATGTGTTAGTAAGGCTTAGCTCATTGGCCTTCTGTTTCCTGCAACTGTCTGCTTGCACCTGCGAGAGTGGGCTTTAATGTTTGGCCCACCCAGAATCCATTTTCTCTTCTTCTGGTACTTGATTTCCTTCTGGAAAGCCTCCCTCCCCCATTCCCAGGGAGCTGGTGTTGACTTCACCCTGTCCCCACCCCCACTGATGGACATATGGTACCAATCTGGTCAATGAAAGCATTGTGTGCCCTGACTGCAATGTTTAGTTCAGAAACAGCCAATGAGACATTTGCTAGGACTGCTGGCTTCCAGCTCCTGCTGCACATGAACCTGGGAGCGTGTTAAGACTGGAGCTGCTCCTGCCACCCGGTTATCATAGGAGGAGCTCCTTTGTGAGGAGAGAGCCAGTGCAAACTCCCATGCTGGGTCCATGGCATCATCTGAGCCCCTGAGTCAAACCACACCTGAAACCCAATCTACTCCTTACACTTTTCAGTAAAGTGCCTTTTAGTTTAATCCATCTTAAAGGGAGTTTTCAGTTACTTGTGTCTTTTCTTCCCACTTTGAACCTGCCTTTAGATACAATTCTTTTAATCCTCATTGAATTACTTAGAATTGAAAGGTCTAAACTGCATTTTTTTTTAGAACTTCCCAAAGTTCTCTGAGCAGTCTTCCCCTCAAGCCATGACTCATTGGTATCAGTCATCAAATTTGTCTATCATTCTCATCTTTTTTCGGAACATTTAAGTCTTTCTAAGTCAGTGCTTTTTATCTGTGAATTGACTTTGGTGGACTCTGAGGTCATTTCAAGATCACTCCAAAGGTAGAAGGAGCCAGAGGTCAATAGCAAGTCTGCCTGACTACAAAGGCTTTTTCTACTACACCAAACTGCCCTGCTCTGGACTATTTTCTCCTCAGGAAGGGGACTCTGGGGCATCTCTCTGAGTCAATTTCTAAGAAGCCCACATGGGCAGCTGGGAGCTTGAGGAAAGGCTGGGAGAGATTGACTCAGTTTCCCCAGGGAGAAGCAAGCAATGGGATCTAGAAGCCCCAGGTTTGTGCCTCTGAAAATGCGCCCAAGTTGCTCTACCCTGCCACCGTGGAGTATTTCAGACAGCTGTCAGCATCAAACAAGCTAAGAGGGCACCAAGCCTGGTGGCTCGACCTTACAGGGCATGGGGAGACCAGAGAGGAGGAGTCGAGTGTGACCTCTGCTGCTCTAAGCCTGCTCCCTGCCTCTCCTCACACCCCGGACCTGACCATGGAGGACCCTGCCCACCCCAGATGGGTGTCACTCCCTTGGTGTCACTCCCTTACCTTCTATTCCCAGAGGGGAGCCTGATCCTAGCAGGGCATCCCAGGTGCAAGACGGAGCTCGCCTTCCAGCTGGTGGCCCAGAACCCAGAGTCCTGCCCTTCACTGTTCTCTGTTTGAATAGGGACTCTGGGGAAAACGCTAGGACATCCCAAGAGTGCAGGAGGTTGTTCTCTTGTTGGGGGCAATATGGTTGTCTTGATATTTTTTATTGAATGACAATCAACACTGAAGCTTGACAAACTAAAGTTGATTCTGTTAGTCCCAAGGGTGGCTTAACAAAGGTTAACTCTTCCCTGAATTCCCAAGGTTGACAGGTCTTGAACTCTCCTGTCTTTCCCAACCTCTCTGCTACCTCTTGAAAGCATTTTGCCATGCATGCTAAGATGGCAGTCAGTTGTGTCTGACTCTTTATGACCCCGTGGACTGTAGCCCACCAGGCTCCTCTGGATTTTCCAGGCAAGATACTGGAGTGGGTTGCCATTTCCTCTACCAAGGGATCTCCCCAACCCAGAGATCAAACCCTGGTCTCTTATGTCTCCTGCATTGGTAGGCAGGTTCTTTACCACTAGCACCACCTGGGAAGCTAGGACCCCACAAAAGGAACCCTATCTCATCCTGCTCACACCAATAAATATAACCTTCTATTGGACATCTATTATATCAGGCAGTTTACATACAGTATCTTTAATGTGAACACTAGTCCTTATATTGTAGGTAAGACTATGCCCATTTTGCCCATGAAGAAACTGAGGCTCAGAGAAATTAAGAAATCCAAAATCCCAGGTCAGTGGGAGGGCTGGGACTTGACCCCAGTTGGCTGCCCATCCCCTTTCCACTGTTCAGGACCACCAATGGAAAGAAGGCCACATGTTCACTCTTATACCAGCAAAGCCACCAGAGTCAGATATAAACGTGCAGTGGATAGGTGGATGGTCCATCTCCCTAGAGGGCCCTCCATTTGTCTGCAGAGTTATTCATGGGGAGGTTTGTCTACCCCAATAGACAGGGAGCGCCTCTAAGAGCTGGGTCCAACTCTGTCACTTGCTCCCACATTCCCCACATGCTGCTTTGAGTAGGAGAGTAGGAACAGTTACCATCGTCCATCCTTTGAAAAGCTTCCTCTTTGGGGAAATTTCCTGTGAGCTCTGCCTTCCCAAGTATATAATATGCTTGATCACTCAGTCATATTCTCCAGGCAATGGGTTGACATTTCCTTCTCAAGGGGATCTTCCTGACCCAGGGATTGAACCCACGTCTCTTACATCTCCTGCATTGGCAGGTGGATTCTTTACCACTAGTGCCATTTGGGAGGCCCTCCCAAGTATATTGTTGTTGTTCAGTCGCTAAGTCATGTTCAAATCTTTGCGACCCCCATGGACTGCAGCACACCAGCCTTCCCTGTCCTTCACTATCTCTCTGAGTTTGCTCAAACTCATGTCTATTGAGTCGGTGGTGCCATCCAATCATCTCATCTTCTGTCTCCTCCTGCCCTCAGTCCTTCCCAGCATCAAGATCTTTCCCATGAGTCAGTTCTTTGCATCAGGTGGACAAAACTGGAGCTTCAGCTCCAGCATCAGTTGTTCCAATGGATATTCAGGATTGATTTCCTTTAGGAGTGACTGGTTTGACCTCCTTGCTATCCAAGGGATTCTCAAAAGTCTTCTCCAAAACCACAGTTCGAAAACATCAAATCTTCAGAGCAGAGGCTTCTTTATAGCCCAACTCTCTCATTCATACATGAAAAACACACCTTTGATTATATGGACTTCTGTCAGCCAAGTGATGTCTCTGCTTTTTAATACTCTGTCTAGGTTTGTCATAGCTTTTCTTCCAAGTAGAAGTGTCTTTTAATTTCATGGCTGCAGTCACCATCCACAGCAATTTTGGAGCCCAGGAAAATAAAATCTGTCACTGTTTCAACTTTTTATCCATCTATTTGCCATGAAGTGATAGGACCGGATGCCATGATCTTAGTTTTTTGATGTTGAGTTTTATAAGCCAGCTTTTTCACTCTCCTTTTTCACCCTTATCAAGAGGCTCTTTAGTTCCTCTTCTCTTTCTGTCATTAGATTGGTATTATCTGCATATCTGAGGTTGTTGATATTTCTCCTGGCAATCTTGATTCCAGCTTATAAGTCATCCAGCCTGGCATTTCTCATGATGTACTTTGCATAGAAGTTAAATAAGCAGGATGACAATATACAGCCTTGTCATACTTGTTTCCCAATTTTGAACCAGTCCATTGTTCCATGTCCAGTTCTAACTGTTGCTTCTTGTCTGGCATACAGATTCTCAGAATACAGGTCAGGTGGTCTGGTATTCTCATCTCTTGAAGAATTTTTCACAGTTTGTTGTGATCCACACAGTCAAAGGTTTTAGCATAGTCAGTGAAGCAGAAGTAGATGTTTTCCTGGAATTCTCTTGCTTTTTCAATGATCCAATGGATGTTGACAGTTTGATCTCTCGTTTCTCTGCCTTTTCTAAATCCAGTTTGTACCTCCCAGAAGTTCTTGGTTCAAGAACTGCTGAAGCCTAGCTTGAAGGCTTTTGAGAATTACCTTGCTGACATGTGAAGTGAGCACAATTGTAGGATAGTTTGAACATTCTTTGGCATTGCCTTTCTTTGGGATTGGAATGAAAATTGATATTTTCCAGTCCTGTGGCCACTGGTGAATTTTCCAGATTTGTTGACATATTGAGTGCAACACTTTAGCAGCATCATCTTTTAGGATTTGAAATAGCTCAGTTGGAATTAAGTCACCTCCACCGACTTTGTCCGTAATAATGCTTCCTAAGACTCACTTGACTTCACACTCCAGGATGTCTGGCTCTAGGTGAGTGACCACACTATCTTGGTTTTCTGGGTCACTAAGATCTTTTTTGCACAGTTCTTCTGTGTATTCTTGCCACTTCTTCATAGTCTCTTCTGGTTCTGTTAGGTCCCTGCCGTTTCTGCCCTTTATTGAGCTCATCTTTGCATGAAATGTTCCCTTGGTATCTCCAGTTTTCCTGAAGTGATCTCTAGTCTTTCCCATTCTATTGTTTTCCTCTATTTCTTGGCACTTTTCACTTAAGAAGCCTTTCTTATCTCTCCTTGCTCTTCTCCTGCATTCCGTTGCGTATATCTTTCCCTTTTATCCTTTGCCTTTCACTTCTCTTCTTTTTTCAGCTATTTGTAAGGCTGTATGTATCAGAACTCAGTTCGCAGGCTCCCGTGCAGTGAGGATGGAGGCACGTGACCTGGGCTCTCTCCTGAAAGTCCCTGGTTCAAAACTGAGCCCCAGGCAGAAACAGGCACAGACTTCTGTTTTATGGTCCAGCATGGCCTCAGTTACAAGGTCAACTTCCTGTGGCAGAAGAGACCACGGCTGCAGTGAAGCCCGTTCCTGGCCTCCTGCTCAGTGGCTGCTGCTGTGGCAGCAATCATTCCACCCACCGAGCCAGCACTACGGCAGGGTCCTGAGTTCCTCCTGCGAGCCTCACCTGGAGTCTGTTCCTCCTGCCCTCCCCGTGACTGCCTGCATGTGCTCATATTGTTTAATAAATCCCTTTTCTGCTGAAACTAGCCACAGTGGGTTCTAATATTTGCAACGCTGTAAACATTTGGCAAATAAACATTTTTAAATCTCCTCTCACACTGGAGGCTGGAGAGGAAGCCCCATCATATGGCATGTCTGTGCACCCTTCCTCCTCTCTCTGTCTCCTCGCAGGATGTCTGGTCCCTCAGCAGTCTCCAGCAAGCAGGATGCAGCCCAAGGCACTGCGGTACATGGCACAGTGCCTGGCACACGGTGGGCCCAGGGAAATATTTATTGATTGTTATAATTCTAACGTGCCTGCATCCCAGGATCCCCTGAACTGCTTCTTGAAATTCCCATCCCTTGAATTCTTCTCATATGTCAGTTACTAGTTACAGCTAGTAATTCATCTAATCCTCAGAGCACCTTGTGATATGGTAGTCATTGCATCAGCCTCTTGCAGAGGAGGAAACTGAGGCTTGGAGGCATGAAGCAACTTGTCCAAGGTCACAGCCTGGTAGCAGCAGGGTCAGGCTTGTACCCAGGGGTGTTGGACTCCAGAAGCCCAAACATCTCAGCCCCTTCTCTCTGCTACACAAAGTGTAGCCTGGGAGGTGGGAGTCTGGCCTTAGGAAGTTCAGATGCCAGCAGGGGGGTGCAGCCAACTCCAAAGCCTTACTGAGATCTGGGAATTAATGACTGAATGGGCTGGAGCCGCAGACACTCCGATTTAAAGCAAGACTTAAAGCTGTTCTACTTGTTTTTCTCTTTCAAAAGCAAATGTTAGCATTTCTGAACACCTGTGGCTATTGTCTAAAACCGCACAAAGGTCTGGACATTCCCCATCGCCTAAGGCTTTCTCAAACTCCTGAGAATCAGAGCAACAGCCTTTGTTCTCTCTGGAGGAGCTGGAGTGAGTACCTTGGGTTCCTGTTGCAGTCTGAATGTGTCCCCGCCAAAAGTACGCACATGGAAAACCAACCCACAATGTGATGGTACTTGGGGGAGGGACTGTGGTGTTAGTGCTTTCATAAGAGGCCAGAGGGCTCCCTCACCCTCTCTTTCCTCCATGTGAGGGCGGTCCGCAACCCGGGAGAGGGCTCGTCCATGCTGGCACCCTGATCTCGGACTTCCAGCTCCCTGAACTGCGGGGAACAGATGTCTAAGCACCCAGTTTATGGCATTTTGTTATAGCAGCCCAAGCTAAGAAAGTCCTCCATCTCCATGCCTTCTCCTTCCCCTCCTCAGCTTCTGGGAACTGGCTGCCAGCAGGAAGTACCTCCTGCCAGAAAGAACTCATCTCCTTTGACAGGTGATGGTCCTGAAAGACCGGGGTCGAGAGAGAGGTAAGGTCAGTGAGGCTGCTGGAGTTCCTCCTCATGACACACAGAACTCGCTCATGACCTGTGTCGGGGGCTCC
The DNA here is from genome assembly GCA_024291935.2 of Okapia johnstoni. Classification (NCBI taxonomy): domain Eukaryota; kingdom Metazoa; phylum Chordata; class Mammalia; order Artiodactyla; family Giraffidae; genus Okapia; species Okapia johnstoni. The sequence continues at coordinate 5,168,759 of CM044325.1, read as the reverse complement.
GTCACAGGGTCTATTTGAGGAGGGGCTGAAGCTGCACTCGAGGCTTGTTAGTGTGGACACAGACCCTGCCCGGAAAGAGACACACATGGGATGTCAGGAACGCATGACCTCTGCGTGCAAAGGTCAAGGGGAAGGCTAGTTCGGGTCCGGGCCTCCAACCTGTAAACTGGAGACCAGTATGCTGAATCCATCTCCTGTGCTTTATTTGGCTGGCAAAGTGCTTCCATAAAATATTTTTAAAATTATTTTCTAGAATCTTCTATTTGGGAAAGTTCATAGTCTAGTGAGCCCCTGGGCTTGATATGTGCAGGGTCCCTTAAGAGTGGAAAGTGAATGTCTATTTAGTCAAATTAAGTGCTCATATACACCTTACTTAGATGAAGGGTGACTATGGACAGAGGAGCCTGGGGGGCTACGGTCCATGGGGCTCACAAAGAGTCAAACACGACTGAGCGACCAACACTTTCACTTTCATACACCTTTACCAGAAATGCCCTCCAGGATCGAGATCCAAAAGAAATTGTCCAGCAGATCTGGGAGGGGAGGAAGAGGTTCTCCACCGCCAGGTTGTCTGAGGCAGCGAGAAGGGGAGGAAGAAGTTCAGAAGCGAGCTAGGCCTCCATTGCTGAGGGATGGGTAAAGGCAGTGGATACAGCAGTTTAGAGGCAACAGCCTAGAGGTCCATACAGTAACCTGGATAGGTCTTTAAAAGCAAAATGCTGGGAGAGGAAAAAAAAGAAACAGAATTGGGCTCTTAGCAATACCATTTGCATAAATTAAATACGTGCACATAAAATAATATAGGCTTCATACAATCATAAAAATAAAAGCAAGTATGTCAAGCTCATCAAGTACAAAGGAAAGAGCCCAGACGTGGGACAGGGAATCAGTAGAGAAATCCATCCGGATACCCTCGCATGGAGCAGTGATGCACGAACTGAGAAGTGGGCTTAGAGCAACTATGAGTTTCCTGAGCTGAACCTGAAAAGACCTGGAGGTCCGTCCCTTAGGTGTCGGGGACGTTTCTCTCTGAGTGGGTACCAGGCAGACTTCCCAGGCCAAGGTTATGGCTGAGGACCTAAACTAGTCCATTCATGCCTTCCTAAGGATAGTCTCCACCTCGCAGCTGTCTCATTCACCAACCGTGCCCTCAGAAAGCTCACAGCTGGCTGGGGAGTCAGGAATGTGACCAGACCCCAGAGGTCTGGGCATGGGGTGTTCAGCCAGGAGCATCTCATGCGGCTTGAGGGTAAGGGCTTTCTAGGGGAGGCAGCATCTGAGCTGAGACCTGAAAAAGGGGCAGTGGCTGACTGAACGATTCTGATTATATCTTGCTGGGGGACTTTTGGCAAATCCCTTCCTAATCCGAGCTCCAGTTTGCTCATCAAGGAAAGAAGAAAGTTAAGCTCTAATTTGGGGGACTGCTAAACTGTAGGATGCCATGTGTGCTTGAGGAACCACTGAAACATCCAGAGTGACCAAGCTCCAGGCCCCCAGCTTCAGTTTATCTTTTCTGATGAACACAGAGATGGGAAGCCCAGATCCCCCTAAAGGGAGTACCCCTGTTCCCAGAAGTGCCCCTTCCACATCCACCAGCTGCAAAGAGTCACCATTGGAGATCATGCCCTTCCCAGAGGTCATGCCCTTCTCATAGTCAATGAGTGACCGAGGAGGCTGATGGGAAAAAGACCTGGCCAATGGCCCATCCAGACAACTATGAGGGACCCCTCTTGGGGTTGGCCTGGACCATCCTGGGGCCTGACTTCTCCACCTGCCAGTCCTGCTTCCTCCCCCTCTCTTCCTGGATGCTCATCCCTCTGACCCTTCACAGTAAACACCATGTGCACGAAACTTGTCTCAGAGCCTCCTTCCAGAGAAAGCCCAACTGAAACACTGCTTGCTACATTAAAACTTGCTTAAAAAGCAGTAAAAACAATAATATCAATGCTATTTGTTATCAGTCAATTATTAATTTTTAGTCTGCTGCAAAAAAATGAGAAACTTCAAAGCAGACAGACTAAATTCCCCTCCAGCCTTAACATAAAGTGCGAGTGGCCAGAGGATTGGTCATCAAACATTACCGGTCAGTGTGGAACACAGCCTCAAAACCCCAAGGTGAATGCAACTCTTGGTCTGAGATTCTGAACATTAGATAACAGTTTTACTGTTATTCTCTATAATAAGTTCTCTTGGGTCTTTCCTAGTGGTTTCATTTATTAATCACCTTCACTTTGTGCAGAATTGTTGATTTATGTGCACAAAGTTTGAGGTATTTTTCTGCCTGGGGAGTCTGTTTTCTTTGAGAGATGGGCTAATGCAAACAGCTAAAGAGGTCACAGTCATCTGAACCCCAGGTACCTGGCAGGATTTGTTGGGAATAAAAATGGGAGAAAAGAAAGAAGCAATTCAAGAAGGTGAGAGGAAAATAATAATAATAATAACACGGATCCTCTTTAATTGAGCACCTACTGCATGCCAGGATCTGGGCTGAGAGCTTGACAAAGTATGAGCTCACATATGGCAGCCTTATGAGATGGACCTTTAATAATTCCACTGTATGTAGGCAAGTGGTTGCTGTTCAGTCGCTAAGTCGTGTCTGACTCTTTGCAACCCCATGGACCTCAGCATGCCAAGCTCTCCTGTCCTTCACTATCTCCTGGAGTTTGCTCAAACTCATGTCCATTGAGGCAGTGATGCCATCCAACCATCTCATCTTCTGTTTCCTCCTTCTCAAGACTGAGGCTCAGTGTGGCTATATGACTTGCCCAAGATCCCAGAGCCAGTAAGCAACTGAGCCAAGACTTGGTTCCACATCTTTCTGACTCCAAAGCCCAGTCACATGGTCCGCATTACTTGTACCAGTTGAGTCTACCTCAAAGCCCTGGAAGTGAAAGTCAGCTTCAAGCTGGTAGTGTAAAGATGAGGCAAAATATACCCTTGGGACCCTAAGAGACAGGTTGAAACCAACTGTGTTCAGAGTATGGCTTTATAATGAATTAACCTTTAGAGAGACCCAGAGACCTTCTGTGAAGTGTGGAAGGCAGGTGTCCGGGGGTCCCCAGGAGTGGCTGTGTCTCCTGCATCTCTGAGTGAAGAGGTCCTCTGCCCCCAAGAGTGCCCTGATCCCTCCTGCTTGCCTTCATAACTCAGGGGCAGCTAAGCCCTGGAAGGCCGTCCACAAGTCAGGCCCGCCCAGCTCCTTCAGCCTGCGGGTTACCATAGCAACCATTTGAGGCCGGGACTTTCACTAAAGAAGGGGAAGGAGCACCTCAAAGGAGCAGGGAGGGGAAGTGGGAGGAGACTTTTGGGGGGTGTGGGGACTCATCGTGTTCTTTCCCTCAGTGTGTGGGGGGCCGCAGTCAGTTCAGAAAAGTGGGGAGCACAGAGGGTTACAGCCAGAATTCCCCCAGGAACGTCACACCTTGGCACACTGATAAAATGATCAAATTTGCACAGTGTGTTGGGGGTACACTCGAGGTAACTAGGAAATGGGTGAAAAACTGTATTACATTTTCCGTGCATTATATAATTTCAGTAGGAAAAAAATAAGTACAAAGTAACGAAAGTAAAGTGAAAGTCGTTCAGTCGTGTCCAACTCTTTGAGACCCCATGGACTATACAGTCCATGGAATTCTCCAGGCCAGAATACTGGAGTGGGTAGCCTTTCCCTTCTCCAGGAGATCGTCCCGACCCAGGGATCAAATCCAGGTCCCCCTCATTGCAAGCGGATTCTTTACCAGCTGAGCCACAAGGGAAGCCCAAGGATACTGGAGTGGGTAGCCTATCCCTTCTCCAGTGGATCTTCCTGATCCAGGAATTGAACCAGGGTCTCCTGCGTTGCAGGTGGATTCTTTACCAACTGAGCTATCAGGAGAGCCCTACAGAGTAATAGGGAAACTGCTAAATATTGACTGCGAAGTCACTCATCACGTCCGACTCTTTGTGACCCTATGGACTGTAGCCCGCCAGGCTCCTGCATCCATGGGATCTTCCAGGCAAGAGCACTGGAGTGGGTTGCCATTTCCTTCTCCAGAGGATCTTCCCAACTCAGGGATTGAACTCAGGTCTCCCACATTGCAGGCAGACTCTTTACCATCTGAGCCACCAGGGAATCCCTATTAACTATGTAAAAAAAAAACAAAACTTCCCAATGAAATCTTTTCAAGCAATTTAATGAGAAACTTGAGATTTCTTCCATGAACATACTTTTTTTTTTTAACATCAGGCTTTACATGTGAAATGGCCATACACAATTTTTGATGGGGGCTTATTAATGAGGAGCTCTTGAAATTCTTGAAAGTCACTGTTGGCAGGAAACTTTTGTTCACTGAGTACATGATAAAAAATGTAAGACCATTTTATATCCATTCAAAAATGTATAACACTTGAAATTATATTAAAAGAACCTAACAGCTCTTTCTCTTCTTTCTTTGACAAATGTAATGTTGAAATTTCTTGTGATAATGTGAATGGATGGTGAATACAATCAAATATTTCATATCAAGGATTTCAAAATAATGATGAAGTTCTAATTTGCGGAGTGTGTGTGTATTGTTAGAGCTTTCTCCCTGCAGCCAACGTGGATGCCACTAAAAAGACACATCACCTGAAAAGATTAAGGCTTCAGCTTCTACCCGAGGTAAAGACAGGGATTTGGAGCCTTCTCCCAGAACTGATCCACCCTGGACAATACACCCAGCTTCCTTATCACCTTTATGACTTGACCCACATTGAACTGGGCACCATGCTTCTAGGACACCAAGAATGGGAATTCTTCTTTCAAGTCCAGGGGCCCCTTGTTCACACTGGGAGCACAGGGCTCGGCAGCTAGCTGCTGACACAGGTGACAAGTCACCTCCTGGAGTGAGGCCCAGCCCACGTGGTACCAGATGTAACCCTCCTCATGAAATCTCCTGGAACCACAGGGATGCCTGGGCCCTGTCTGGTAAGGGGACCAACCATCCCAGTTCTTGTGACTAAGAGGTTTCTGGGCTTCCCAGGTGGCCCTAGTGGTAGAGAACCCACCTGCCAATGCATGAGATGTAAGGGACGCAGGTTTGATCCCTGGATCAGGAAGATCCCCTGAAGGAGGGCATGGCAACCCACTCCAGTATTCTTGCCTAGGAAATCTCATGGACAGAGGAGCCTGGTGGGCTAAAGTCCACTGGGTCTTGAAGAGTCAGATACGACTGAAGCAACTTGGCATGTACACAAGAGGCTTCCAGGGATGTGATTCTTCCAGTGCTAAAACTGGGACAGTCCCAGCCAAACAGAAAAGAGTTAGCTGGTCATCCTACATGGCCACCTGAAGGCTGTGAGAATCAGTTCCTCACTGCACCCCTGTAATTCATTCGCTGCACACACACAGACACACACACAGACACACACACACACACACACACACACACACACACACACACACTGGAATTCTCTGGATTAGAGCAGTGTTTCACAAACCTTCATGTGCACATGAATAAACTGGGGATATTATTAAAAGTGAAGATTCTGAATCAGTAGTCAGGGAGAGCAGGGGCAAGATTCTATATTTCTAACAAGCACCCAGGTAATGGAGGTGCTGCTGGCACATGGACCACCCTTTGAGCTGCACAGGCTTGGATCACAGCACTGAAACCAAAGACGAGACTCCAACACTGTGAGACGAGATCTGCAGCCAAATGGCCAGGGGAGCCAGGAGAAGAGCAGAGAAGGGTCAATGGAATCCATCCCCACCATATGAAAACCCATCGTCCCCAAAGGCCCACAGATTTGGAAAGTTGCTTTCTGCACACGGCAAGTATCTCTATCAAGGACAGATTTCCCATGGCCTCTAGGCCACTCTGAGTCAAAATCAGTTAACATCAGTTGAACCCTGGCATGGATCACTATAGCCAGTTTAGGGGCAGTGGTGAACTCATCAGACCAGATCCCTGACCTCATAGCGTTTCAAGGTTGACTAACAGTTCACGCAGCCAAACCATACACATATGTCTTCCTTCAACCCCTTTTTCACTCATTTATTTGCCAAATAACTAGTGTACAACCTATGAAGTTGTAGATACTGCAGAGAAATACTGCTCTTAACACTGGTAATACAAAATATCAAATACCTGGGATGACTCTCCTATTGAAAACAACTAAAGTTTAGTCACTCAGTCATGTCTGACTCTTTGGGACCCCATGGACTTTAGCCCACCAGGCTCCTCTGTCCATGGGATTCTTTAGGCAAGAATATTGGAGTGAGTTGCTATGCCCTTCTGCAGGGGATCTTCCCAACCCAGGGATTGAACCTGGGTGTCCTGCATTGCTAGTTGATTCTTCATGGCAAAAAAATATCTGGAAAAAGAAGGAAAAGTCTTCTTAAATACAAAGTAAATTAGCAAGAAAGTAAATAATGTACGAGGTCAAAAATGTGTGGAACTGAGGCAAGAACCAAAAAGGTAAGGAGAGTAGCAGCTGTGTTTACCAGGGGCATTTACTGAACCCTGGGAAACAGAGCTCTGGTTTTCCTGGCGTCCCAGGGGTAAGGGAAGAGCTGACAAAGCCCAGGGTGTGTCCAAGGTAAGGAGTCGGATAGGAGTGACTCCCCCCAAACAGCTGAGACTTCAAGGGGAAGCAGTCTCAGGTTAAGGACAAAGGAACAATATCAGCAACCCCCTCTGTCACGGGGACTGCAAGAAAAATGGAATGTCCTAAAATGAAGCCCTAAGTGGAAAATGGAAAAAGTAACTACTGAGAATTTGGAGCCATCAGTCATCCCTGACACAAGTTTGTAACCAACCAAGTTGAATTCACACCACCTGGGTGGTCCCCAAACTCCACAAACCAACAACTTAATTTACAGCGGTTGCTGCCAAGAAGTGCCCTCCAGGGGCCTGGCAGAGGCCAAAAATAAAAAACACTCTTCAGAAGAACCCTCTGCCATCCCAGACCTCACGAATTTCCATAAATAGAAATTCAAGGAAAATGAGTCAACCACAGTTCACAACTAAACAAATACACAAGGAAACTCCGTATCATGACTGAGAAGAAACAGAAAGCAGGAGACTACTTCTTGCAGACCTATGTTGACCCATCAGTGCCCTGGCTTATCGGCCACCCGACAGGCAGACCCTGTAGACGCTCATGATCCACCCCAGCCCACTCCTGCACCCTCCAGTGAGTGTTTCAGTCATGTGGTGGGCTGACGTGATGGAACGCTCTAGCCCAAGTCCTCTGGAGCGTTTCTTCTCCTCTGGCAGGCAGCGTGTTCCTTCGGCAGCCATGTCTTCTCCAAGATCTGGATTTAGGCAGGAGGTGTGTGGGATGCCTCTTCCAAGTTCTTAATTCCTTCCTGGTTTACTCTTCCCTCCGCCCCAGAGGAAGTGGGACTTCCTGCATTCCTTATTCTCACATTCCATACGAGTTCTCCTTTACAACCCTTTTAGTAATTAATCATATTTTTACTTGCTAATCATTAATTATATTAAATGGTCCCTGTTGAAATTATTGATGTCGTTTCTGTCTTGGCCTGGCCCTTGACCGATATGTTCAGCATCCAATTAAAATCACGAGGTGATGCAAAAAAAAGCAGATAAATATGACTCATAACTAAGAGGAAAATAAATCAATCAATAAAAACAGACCCAACAATAATAGAATTAGTCATCAAGAACTCTGAAACCCACTCCAGTATTCCTGCCTGGAGAATCCCATGGACTGAGGAGCCTGACAGGCTATATAGTCCGTAGGGTCGCACAAAACTGAAGTGACTTAGCACACACGCATGATTTTGAAACATAAGTTTTATAAAAATTTTCAGAGATATAAAGGAGAATGTGACTACAATGAGGGTAAAATGGAATATATAACATAAAAGACACAAGGGCCACATAGAAAGGAAAAATACAAATATGAAATGAAAAACATGCCGAACTGGATTATAGTAGATTAGACATTGCATTGGAGAAGGAAATGGCAGCCCACTCCAGTGTTCTTGCCTGGAGAATCCCAGGGACGGGGGAGCCTGGTGGGCTGCCATCTATGGGGTCGCACAGAGTCGGACACGGCTGAAGCGACTTAGCAGCAGCAGCAGACATTGCAAAAGAAACAATTAAACAACTTGCGAACATCGGATTAGGAATTATTCAAACTAGGCACGGAGAGGATAAAAGGCTAGGAAAAAAGCACACAAGCATTGGTCATCTGTGGGATGATGTCAAGATGCCTTACATACGGGTAGTCAGAATCTCAGGAAAGTTGAGGGGGACAGAAAAAATATTTGAAGAAAAAAAATGGTTTTGAAAGTTTTCCAGATCTGATGAAAACTATAAATCCACACATATCAGAAGCATAACGAACCCCAAGCAGAATAATGATAAAGAAAAACATACCACAGCACATTATAATCAAAGTTGCTGAAAACAAGTAATAAAGAGAAAATCTTAAAAGCAGCTAGAGAAAAGAGATATTATACATAAACAAAAAAATTAAGAATTACAGCAAATTCTTCATCAAAAACAATACAAGGCAGAAGACAGTGAACCAAAATCTTTAAACTGCTGAAAGATAAGACATCAGATTAGAATTCTAAGGCCAACAAAAGTATCTTTCAAAAACGGAGGCAAAAATAGACTTTTAGAGAAAATCTGAAAGAATTTATCGTCCATCGACCCGCACTCCAAAAAATGTTATATTAGGTCAAAAGTTCTTCAGGTGGAAGGAAAGGGACTTCAGGCAGGAAGGAATGACGAGCACTCAAAAATAAGATGAAACAGATCACCAATACATTCAACATGGATGAGTATCAGTCATCAACCAAGTGAAAGAGTCCAGACACAAAAGGCTACATGTTTATGACTCCATCTATACAAAATCCTGGAAAAATTAAGACTATAGTGACAGAAAGCAGCTCAACGGTGGCCAGGTTCTGGGGGTTAGGGAAGGAGACCAATGGCAAGAGGAAGGGCACGAGGTGATCTGGGGGCTGAGCTTTCCTCTCCCTTGATTGTCGTGATGCACCACTATGCACTTGTCAAAACTGATCAAACCATATATTTAAAATGAGTGAAGCTTATTGTATACAAATGGCACCCTAATAAACTTGATCATTTAGAAAAAGTCAATGAAAGACCACATATAATGCTTTAAAAATGCATCACAACAATCGCAGAGAAATTTAAAAGAAGGCACATGGAATTAAAGTGTATTAAGGTATCAAGTGTGTTTTTCAAGAGAAGGATAAAGATATTGACTACTTTTAGACTTGGATAAACTGAAGAAGGAATTTGTCATTTCTAATATTACCACTAAAGGAATAAAAACAGATATGTAAATCTCTAACTAGTGGAGGAAAAAAGATGTAATAGACAAAAAAAATCAAAAGTAAGGTTAAAAATAATGGGTGAGACAGATAGGAAGTACAAAACAAGATGGTAGCTGTAAATTCAAATGGGCTTCACAGGTGGTGCTGGTGGTAAAAAACCCACCTGCCAATGTAGGAGATGTAAGATACTCAGGTTCAATCCCTGGGTCAAATACATCAGTAATTACAAAGGCGTGGATATGAACTAAAAGATGGAATAATAAATTACACAAATTCTACCCATGGAAGGCTAGTGTCGCTATATTGGCATTAGATAAAATGGACTTAAGGCAGAAGCATTACCATGGTAAATAGGAACACTTCATGATGAGAAAAGGTGAAAATCACCAGAAATTATGATAATTTTAGATTTGTATGCACCTAAAAACACAATCTCAAAATCACAAAGCAAAAAAATGGCAGAACTATATGGGGAAATAGAGAAATCAATCTACCCACAATCCCATTGTGGAAACTTTAACTCACCTTTCTCAGTAATCATCAAAATAAACAGACTTTTTTTTCTTTTAACTCAGGAGCTGTATTTGGCCAATAAGTTTAACTTGATTAGATGGGCATAAGTGGCCCACTACATCCAATTGTTGCACAAGACACATTCTTTTCCAATGCAGTCCCCAGGCTACAGCTGAGAGACTGAGGCTCAGGATAGACTGGCTTGTCCAGCAAAATGCAGTGGAGCAAGTTCTCAAGGTGAGTCTCCCGTCACTTAAACTGCTAATTTTCTACTCTTCCTGGATGGTTTTAAATGCCTCCTGTTCCCCTCTGTGCAAAGGTTCTTGTTCCAAAGCCACATCCGGCTTCCCAAAGCCAGCTGAAGGCCAGAGTAACATTGCTAAAGGCTGAGGTGTTACCAAGGAAGGAAGAACACAGGAAGCAATGCCGGCAGAAGGCATTGTTGTCGGAGGCTGTAATGCTGGAATGTGCCAGAGGAGGAAACTGCCGACAGTTGGGTGTGTTCAGCTGGTGTTCTCAGATCCCCTCCAGGAAGCTCTAAGATTCAGGTCTAAGAAAACTCAACATCCTTCATTGCTGGAGACAGTGGGCTTCCCTGGGGCTTCAGGAGGAAGAAGACTAGGTCTAGGTCCCCATGAGAATAATGGTCCTTTGTGAATTGAAAAGAGCACAGATGCAGGTGGCTTAAAGGGGGCAGAAAGGCCAAGTCCATCTGACCTAGATGTAGCAGCTGAGCAGCTGAGTTGGCCCATCCCAGGAAGCCATTTTCCCAGGAATTTAGATAATTTTGGACATGTGGCCAAAAGACAGCCGGTCATCTCAGCCAACTTCTAGTGCTGAGGGTTACTCCTCTAAGGGTGCTGGACACCTACAAGTACCGTCCTGTGGGTAGGCCAGCTTGTCTTCGTGCTTCGCAGCCATTCTGCGGGCATTTCTGTCCCCTACTTGTCTCCCCCTATAGCCCTCGGTTCTAGGCCTTGGCTGAATAAGGAGACTGCAGTGGCTGCTGTGCCATTTTGTTCAGGAGTAGCTTTGTGCATTGTTAGCATTCATGTTAGAAGAGCTCACCCAAAAAAATGTACTGTTCAACGAATATTCATTGGGCATATTCCAGGCACCCTGCTAATAACTGTGGATTAAATGATATGGCGATGATGATGATAAGCATCTAATAGGCATTCCCTATACACCAAGCACAGTGCCCTGCGCTTAAATGCATTACCTTATGCAATCTACAGAGCAGCCCTCTGAGCCAGGTATTATAAGCATTACCTTTGTACAGATAAGAACATGGAGGCTCAGAAAAATTGTGATATGCCCTAGGTCACACATCAACTAATGACAAAGATGGGACTGGAACCTAGAATCATGCATTTTACCATAATGGTTCCCAAGATGAATAAGACATTGTAATTACAAGTCATCAGCAGATGGCGACTCCCAGAAGCAAAATGTGCAATTAGATAGAGGCAGGGTAGGGAGATGGGAGGTTTGGGTGAGGCTGTAAGGGCTGTTTGAAGCCTGGGTAATTGTCCCATGTATGCCCTGGGCAGGCAGGCTGCAGGCCCCCAGGCCAGTCAGATCCTTAGTTTGGGCATTAGTCTCCCAGCTGCACAGAGCCCACCTAGTGACCACTCAGCCCATGGCTCCAGCTATACCCCCTGGTGCATTCAATCCTTGACTACTTGCCTCTAAGGACGTGATTCCAACCTGTTTTTCAGCACTCAGGAGACAGAAGCCAATGTGTTTTCTCCATGGGTCTGTGAAGGGGCTTCACGTACATCTTTTCCTTCCCAGTGAGGAAAGGCATTCCAGCAGGGAGAAAGTCATCCCCAGGAAGGGGATGAATCAGGAATGACAGGTTCGTTCTGGACAATACCCCGTGGAATGATGGGAAGTGGCGCTCAATGAGCCCCCCAGAGTCCCAGGGAAGTGGGGCTGGGAGGCTGGAGCATCTGCTGTTACAAAGAAACAAGGGCAAGCAGGTGAAAACACACAAACAGAGGAAGCCTATGATGAAAAGAATCAGCAGGACACAGCCCTCAAAGCCGCGGCACGAGAGGGGCCCTTAGTACGGGGACAAGACCAGGAAGTCACTTCTTAGGATCTAAGCCATCAAGGCGCTGCACCCAGCCGAGGTGGTGGCCGGGCCAGCCCTGCCTACGTGGCGCTCTGACCACCATTTCCTGGCTTGAAAAGGTGCCTCTGTGTCAGTGGGGAAACAGCCGCTGGAGAGGTGCGGCTAACAAGAGGGGGAAGGGTGCTTGGTAAACTGCAAAAATTCCCTACACGTGTTTGTTCGCTGCTCTTCTCCCTACAAGCGTTAACCTTGAAAATTGTAACAAGTGGCAAAGACAAAACACTAGGAACGCCAGTGTCGGTGTGCGGAGTGAAAAAAAAAGAATTGTTGACTACAGGGGGGTGATGTGGATTCTTAGAAAAAAACAGCTGAACACCCCCTCCCCCCATCCCCTGTGAAAAACAGGCTGGGAGGGCATCAGCTGCCTCAGGTCTCGTTCAGATTCCTAAGAGCCCACCCCCTAGTGAAGGAGCAGCACAAGCAAATTCTTTTATCTGGTGGGAAGCGCCTGTTTTATCCTTCCTTTTATTCATGCAAACAGTGTTTACTGGATACTATGGTGCGCCGAGTCCTATAATAAAAAGTATGATTACAGTTGTGATAAACACTATAAAAGAGATGTACATGATGCCGTAAGGGCCTATAATCAGAATATATAATATATATAATCACTTCTAGGGGCCTATGATTAGGATAACTGAACCAATCTGATAAAACCGGAGAAGTGTTGATAATGACACTGAGACCCAGAGGATGAGCAGATATTAAACAGGTTAAGAGGGCAATAGGAGTAACCCAGCCATGAGGAGAGAGCTAAGCAAATACGCTGCAGTGAGCCAGAGCGCCCTATGTATTGTTAGCTTTGGCTGCATAACAAGTCACTCCAAAACTTAGTGGCTTAAAACAACCACTTTTTTTAACCCCTCAATTTTGTAGGTCAGAAATTTGGCTGGATTCAGCAAGGCACTTCCCACAGTCTAGGTCTGATTGCATCGCTGACTTGGGCTGGGACTCATGCGTGCACCTGTATCAGTGGCCAAGTCAGTGAGGAACTGGCTGGCCATTGGCTGGGGCTCTTTGGTTCTTCACTTTCTGGTCTGTCATTCTCTAGCAAGGTGCCCTGGGTTTCCTTCACAAGGCAGTTAAAGGTATCTAAAGAGCAGCAAAAAGGGACAAGTTCCAAAGCTCAGGCACTTCTCATGCTGCTGCACCCATTGACAAAGGCAAGGCATGTCGCTAAGCCCAAATGGGGTGAGGAGCACTACCCAAGGGTGTGGTTATAAGGAGAGGTGAACAAATTGGGGGCAGGAACCTCAGTGTGTTCAAGGAATTGAAAGACAGCCAAAAGACCAGAGTGAATGTGAAGGGGAATATGGCTCTGGTAAAGCTAGAGGTGGGCAGGAACCAGGACATGCAGGGCCTCCAAGAGCACTCTAAGAGTTGGGTCTTTAGACCCTAGAAGCACGCCAGTGCTCTGGTTTCTGATTCTCTGTCATGCAGGCTTATTTATCACAAATAAATCTCTTGAAGGCTGAACTGCCCTAGGTGACGGCTCTTCCAAGCTTGACAAGTCCAGGACCGCTGAGGCTGTCTAATCCCAGGAGCTCTCTCTGTCCCAGGCTAACAAAGCTGTGAACTCCACCCCAGGGACCAGCTGTTTTCTTGGAATAAGAGCTGGGGAAGCCACTCAGAGGAAGATGCTACATTGCCAAGGATTGGAAGGAAAGTAAGCAGGTCTGATATTCCACCAGTGTAGACAACAGGACACCTGCAGTAGCTGTTAAAATACTGTAATGCATCCAGACCACTGATAGAGGCCACTGCCCTGAGTCAACCCACTCAGGAATATTTTTCCCTCCCCGGCTATCCTGGCCCCAGACCCAGCAATAAAAGGAGTAACATCTGGCGCAGGAAAGAGTCACCAGGACATCAGCATCTCCAGACAGTGATCCAGCAAGCCACACCACTTGTTAAATATTTTGAATATCACCCCCTGGCTATCAGGTGACTGGTCTCAACTAACCGAAGGGAAATGAAACTGTGAACTCACTGTTGAGGGTGTTGAGGGTGACATGAATTCTGAAAACCAGCAACTGGTCATTGAATCCCCTCCTCCATCTCCATCTCTCTCCTCCCCAAAGCCAGAAATAACTGGATCCCACCAAGTTCTGCCTTCGCCCTTTCAGCATGTCCCAGAATCACACTCAGACATTATTGCACTCTTTTATTTGCAGAAAACACAGATAAAGCATTTCACACTGAACCACTCTTTTTTTTTTCTTTTTGGCACAAAGAAATATCACAGATGGACCCCAAGATCAATCAGAAAACCGTAACATTTATCAGCCATCACTGGTCCAGGGGCAGCCACAAGACTCAGACAGACAGACAGACAGCGTTGCCACAGACTGGAAGAAATAAACAAGGTCCACATTCACCTCACAGTAAAAACCTGCTCACCGACAGGCAAGGGTGGGCAGGAGGGGGCAGTTTTCTCTGCTCCAAGGAGTAGGGGGCAGTGGGTACTGGGGGGCAGAAGCAGGATGGGGAGGGATAAACACCATTCATAAATTAGAGAGAGGTGGCCTTTTTGTTTTTAACTTCTTACCTTGTTGAAGTAAGACAGTGCAAAAACTACCATACCCTGACCACTCGTCCATTCGAAAAACTTCAGAAGTTGTGTGGTTTGGGGTGTCCCTCCTCTCAGGCGCCCGTGTGTGTGTGTGTGTGTGTGTGTGTGTGTGTGTGTGTGTGTGTGTGTGAACGTGTAAGTGTGGTGCTTGTAAACATTGTCACCATCCACCAGAGACACGCATCCGAGTATCTGAACGGGGTGGGGTGGGGGCTGGACCCCACTTCACCGCCCCCTCTGCCCCAGGGATTCCTGTCCAAGACATAGTGCAAATTTCAGAGACAAAGAGAGGCAGGTGGAAGTGGGGGTGGGGGGCGTGGACAGGGGGCAGGTAGGACCCAAAAGACGGGGTGGGAGAGGGAAGGGGGAAATAAGGCAACAGTTAAAAACGGTCCATGTTATCAAAACCGACACCATGTGCCCCCTGCCCCTACCCACAGAGCCCCAGTCACGAGAAAGGGCGGAAGTCCCGCTCCTCCACCAGGCTGATAGAGGGGTTCTTGAGCTCCTCCTCCGAGCTGGCCATCTTGTAGCCCAGCTGCGCCAGCACCCGCTGGCAGGCGTTCTGGGCGAAGGCCACGATGTCGTAGGAGAGGCGGAAGCGCCACTTCTCGGCCGTGGCCGCCGAGTTTCGCACCGTGCCATACTTGTGCTTGCCCAAGGTGGGGTCTCCCCGCGTGTTGTTCTGGATCCAGCGCGCCACGTGGCTGTCCAAGGGGATACCCAGGAACCCGTAGATCTCCTCGGTCTTCTTCATGGGGTTCCTGGCCAGGTCCTCGTAGCGCACCAGCATGTACTTGCCCTTGAGCCATGCGGGCCGCATAAGGCCGGTGGACACGGAATTGGAGAAGTCCTCGCACACCGTGGTCAGCTGCGTCACGTCCAGGTTGTAGGGCTTCCGCCCAGTGCCGTACCAGAGCCGCCAGAGCCGGTACGTGTCGCGGAAGGTCTCGCTGCGGGAGGCCAGGATGCCCCGGGGGTCCCGGACCAGCTGGATGACCTTGAGGTTTAGGCGGGGGTCTTCCACCAGGGCCCGCAGGTCGTTCACCTCGGGCACGCGCACCGTCTTGATGGCCACGTGGCTGCGCTCGCGGCAGGCCTCGGCGGCCACCGTCAGGTTCAACAGGCCGCACTTGCGGACGCAGTCCCCCTCCTCCAGGACCAGGTCCCCCGAGCCCGGGGCGTCGCACACGGGCCGGGAGCACAACACGCGGCTGGCCCCGCGGCGGAAGATCCTGTCGGTGGTGTGGTTGACGGGCGGCGGCTTGATGTAGTTCTCCAGGAAATAGAGGTCGCAGTCGTAGAGGCTCCTCAGGAGGTCCCGGCTGGCGCCCAGCATGACCCGCCGGTCCGCGGGGCTCTTGCCCTGGGTGAAGCGGGGGATGAGCGTGTTCTGGACGTGGTAGAGGGGCTCGAACAGGTAGAAGACGTCCAGGTGCTGGTTGAAGAGCTGGCCCACGAAGGAGGAGCCGCTGCGCGTGGTGGCCAGGATAAGGATGTGGGTCTTACGCGAGAGGTTATAGGCAAACGTGGGGCCCTCCTCGCAGAGCCGCTCGGCCAGCCCGGCCTCCGCCAGGCCTGGGCAGGTGTGGAAGGACTTGGCGGTGAAGGTGCGGATGGCCGTGTATTGAATGGCGATGGAGGCCAGGGCAAGGAGGAGGACGGCCTTCCAGGAACATTGCATGGCTGGGCACCTTCATGGGGCTGCTTCTCCAGCATGTGAGGTCTGGGGGCCAAGGTGGGGAGCCGTCAGGGAGCAGCCAGGCTTGGGTGCTTCCGACGGCCAGAGCGGGGCACTGGCTTGCTCCCTGAGAGGAGCTGGGTCTCCAGCCCTCAGGTGAGGGGCCCCAGCTCCCTGTCTGAGTGCTCCCACATATACCTGGGCACTAAAGGGGCTCCTACACTAGACTTTACCATTCTCTGGGGACTCCCGGGGGCTATTAGGGACTGAACAAATCGATTCCCATACCCCAGGGTCTAACCTACAGAATACTGTGGGGCCTCCCATGGGGAACTGAGTACCTTAGTGGGGCCTGACCAGGCAAGACCCCAACTCCCTCAACTCCCATACCTAGGGAGTGATCAGCTCCCACCCACCTCAAGCCATTCCCCTGTCTCTGCCTTTCCACCCCTGCTGGCATCTCCTGGGCCACCTGCATCTTCTTCCACTCCCAGGAGCTGGTACCCACTTCCCCATGTGGTCCTCTTTCCTCTGTCTTCTGCCCACCCCCAGGAGGAAGAAGGGTCCATGTCAGATGCCACCCGCTGACCCAAGTCCCCGTGCAGAAAGAACCCTTGCACGCCTTGAGTGGGTGGGCTGCCAACAACCTCTGGCCACTGGGCTGGGGAAGGTGGACAGCTGCGTCAAGCCCTTCCTGCTCCCCCCACCCAATTTACAGATGCAGGTGACCAGCTTATTCCAGTGGAGGACTCTCGGGGCTCATGGCCTCCCTCACAGGCAGCTGGCCCAGAGCAGCAGGGTCCAGGGGCTGCTGAAAAACACCCCTTCCCAGGCCCCAGTGGCCTCCAGGATTTGCTCCTGGCCACTGAGGAAGGGGGTGCCCCCCAGGTGGCACTAGTGGTAGAGAATCTGCCTGCCAATGCAGGAGACGCAAGAGACACAGGTTCAATCCCTGGGTCGGGAAGACCCCCTGGAGAAGGAAATGGCAACCCACTCCAGTATTCTTGCCTAGAGAATCCCTGGACAGAGGAGCCTGGCGGGCTACACAGTCTGTGGGGTCACAGAGTCGGACACAACTGAGTATGCACACGTCTACTGAGGAAGGGGTCCAGGTCATGGGGCATGTGAGGGAACTGGTTTAGCTGGATGAACTGGTTCCTCCAGCACCTCTCCCCCAGCCAGTCCTCAAGGGCCTCCACCCTTAGGCCCTCACCCCCTTCAGGCCACAGGGTGAGCTCGGACACCCCACCGTGATTCCCCAGTGGCCTCAGAGAATCCAGGCCGGGCAGAGAAGGAGAAGGGTGGAAGAGAAGGGGCATCTCAAGGAAAGGAGGAAGTGCGGGGAATGTGAGGGCAGGGAAAGTGGGGGTGTGCTGGGGTTCCAAGAGAGGGGCCAAGCTGAGCATCTGAAAGTTGCCCCCTGCCCCCCAACCCCGAGGCCAGCTCAGCGACTCGCCCTGGGGAAGGCAAAGGCAGGGGGAGGGCTCCACCAACTCACCAAAGAGGGGCAGTTCCGCGCTGGGCAGTCCGCAGCTGCCGGGTCTCCAGGCCTCGCCGGCAGTCACAGCCTGTGCAGCAGTCCCGTGGCCAGCAGACTGCAGGGAGACAGGGAGAGGAGTGGTGCTGAAGCAGGGCTCCCAGTGCCTCCCTCCCACCTCTTCACCCCTGTGTCGCATGCCCCACGGACAGCTCCCCGGGGCTGGGCAACGCAAGCCCTGTCTGCTCTCCCAGATCTACCACTGAGACTTAGGACTCTAGGTAACCCAGTGCCATCTCTGAGTCCCTGGGTCCAGCCCTCTGAGTCCCAGGCAGCATCCCACCCCCTTCACCCACCTCTCCCACCCGCTACCCATACCCTACGAGAGAGTGATCCTCCAGTAGGCAGGGGGCTGGCAAGCCTGCATGCCCAGCTGAGAGTCAGTGCCCCATTAGGGAGGCACCCCTCCCAGCTACTACCCGAGAGAAGTGCAAAGAAATCCACTGGACACAAACACCCCCAGGCTGGCCAGCTCAGTTCAGCTCTGGTGACCAGGCTGACCCAACCAGACCCAGTACCTAGTGCCCAGCGATGGTACTGTCGGGGTCAAAGTTATCCCAGAAAACGGGGCCGGCTGGAGAACAGTCCAGATGGGTTCTGCATTTAAAATCCGCAGCATCCTGACCCTTTGCAATTCATCTTGTTCAATGATTTTCCCCAACGGGGGTTAACAGAAGTCGGGAAGAGCAAGGAGCCTCACCCCAGATCTCCAGGTGGAAGCGGCGGCTCAGTGGAGGCAGCCCACCCGCTGAAGCCCGGAAGGAAGGGACAGAAAGGAAGCAAGGTTCCTCTTCCACCCACACAGAGAGAGAATGGCTACCTGAAACTCAAAGTAAAAGTGGACCAGAGAGCATCCCTGACCTTCACACTCTTTGCAAACCCTAAGTCAAAGCACCAAGATCGTAGCATTGTTTTGGTTATTATCCACTGAGCATTTCCGAAGCGCTAAGCGGTTTACCTACCTTGGCTCATCAGTGCTCCGCAAGAACTTTACGTGGAAGCCAGTACTGGTTCCATTTCACAGGCAAGAAAGCTGGGGCACAGAGAGGTGGAGAAACCTGCCTGAACTCAGGTTAACCTGCTTGCTTAACCCCCATCCAGCAGGTTCCCAGAGCCCATGCTCCTTCCCTCCAAGGAGGTCTGACTTACTGTTCCTCTAGGTTACCCATATTTTGCCTTCAGACATGCATGTAATTAATGTCCCCTGCTCATTTGTGAATCAGCGTGAGAGGCACCGGACGTTAGAAGGCAACATTCAGATGACTTCTGAGATTTAGAGCATGATTCTTCCCTTTGCTGTCTGGTCTGGTTGAACTACTGGGCTCGTGGAAGTTGGGTGAACGCCTGCGCCTTGTGAGTATTCTTCCCATGTTCACTATTGGGCACAGTTCCCCTTGGGGGTGGGACCAGTGGGTCCTCATTTCCCAAATGAGTGCTGTCGGGTTCAGCTCACTCACCCAGCTCTCCACACCAGGGAGAGAGTCTGTTTTCCCAAGAGCCCCTGCTGGAAGGTCAGGGTCTTCACTCCCATTGTTCAGATGATGAAACTAAGGCTCAGAGACGACGCCAATGGGCGTGGTAAGCAAGTAAGAAGTAGGAGAGACTCGAGTCCCTCTGGATCAGACTCTTGGGCTGGTGCTGTGGCTCTTTTACCATCAGTTTAGTGGGGCAGAAATATGCTGAGGCTTAGGGACGGGCACAGAGGCTGGGGTGAGACGGCAGCGGGCTGATGGTGGCTCTGGGAGTCCTGTTTTAAGTGTGAAACCCTCCTTGGTACTTAGAGGAAGTAGTACCAGTCCCCAGGTGGCAGTAAATAGGGGAAAGGCGCAGTCAGAGGTTCTGGGGAACCTCCCGTGTGAGCCGAGAAACACACCCCTCATCCCACACTGCCTCACCCCATGACAGCAGAAGACGCTGTCTCCATCAGCTGGCTTGCTCGGAGGACCCACAGAGAACAGCTTCTCAGCTTTATATGTGACCCTCCCCCGGCCCATGCAGAGTGCAGGCCCGCCCTGCCCAAGTGCCCCAAGACAAATGTGAACGCTATCTTTAGAGAACAGGCAGGGAAAGTCACCGATATTCGTGCAGAGTAATATTTTTAAGTTATTCAGGAGTCCATTCTTTAGCAGCAGTGCTGCTTCATTCGGCCATATTTCCTTTGTATTTATTCACAAGCATGTTATTATCCAGCATGATTCAGGTGCTGTTCTGAGAACTATGGGTAAAATAACACGAAGGAAAGCAAGTACTTCTGGGCACTCGTGATGCTTCTCCCAGTCATGTGCTCCCTTTCCAGGCATCAGCTCATCTAGCGCTCACGGTAACCCTGTGGGGCCATAGTCCCATTTTACAGATAAGGAAACTGAGGTTCCGCACAGTTAGATAACTTCTCCAAGCTTAGAGCCAGGATTCCAGCCAGGCGGTAAGCTCAAAATCTCCTCCCTGACCTACTCCCTCTTCCACTACATTCAACACCCTTTGGTCCTCACCAAGACAGGAAACGGAAGCTTTAAAGAGACCTTCCTTAACTCTTAAGATTCCAGTTCCAGAAACAATTCACCCAAGGTATTCTTTAGAGATGAGCATCTTTCAAGGAGGAAACCATTTTAAGTTTCTTCTCCTCACTTCCCGGAACCACCAGCACCGCCAAAAACTGTAAGGCCAGGATTGGAAGCTGCTGTCTTTGCCAATAAATCAGAAGGAATTAAAGCATCATTGTGATGCTATAAATCCCTTAAAAAGCAGGACTCAGATTTACAAGGTGCAACCTGGACACCCAGGAGGGGAAGATGTTGAAAGCAGGCCAGCCTCTTGTCACCTCCCCCCCACCAAGGAGGGCAAAGCCAGGGCATGGGAATGGGAAGATGGAGGAAGTCAGGCCCTCCTAGAAATGCCCTTGCTCTCCTGCCAGCCTGGCAGAACCGGGCGTCCTTGGTATGCTGGAAGCGACTGCCCTGGAAACCAGAGGCCCTGAGGCCTAGCCCCATTGTTCCCAGGGGAACTCTGGCCACTGCAAGGGATACCCTCAATACCCTCATCCTCTACGCCAGCCCTCTCTGGGCTTCTTGAAGCCTCTGGCCTGGCCTCCCTCCACCTCTGGCGAGTCAAAATCCAGGCAAGCCTTAAACGTGGGCGTCCAGAATCTGACTTCTGGAAGTCACCCACTCTCAAAGGAAAGTTCAGACTTTGGAACCAGCCACCTTCAAATTAGGGTACAGGATGGGAGTGGGAAACAGCTCTACGTGGGAGAACTAGAATTCAGAGCTAAGAGCTCAAGCCATGAAACCACACCTACCTGGACCTGTCACTCAGCAGAACGCGCGGGCCTGGGCAACTCACTCGTTGTCCCTGAGCCTCAGTGTCCCCACCCGTATAACCGTATAACCGTAGCGGTGGTTATGTGAACAGGCGTATAATATGGTACAGCCTTGCGCTTGGGACGTTGGCTCTGGCACCAGCCCTGTGGATGACCAGATTTCCCCAGTCTCCCTGGACCTCTGGTTTTCTCACCTAAGAAGTGGGGATAATTTTAACCAGGCTGTTTTTTTAGGACTGATTACTTCCTACAGTGTCTAGCGAGGAGGAAGTGCTCAGTAAGTGTTGTTACTTTTATCGTCATGAATGTGCGCTTTCTGTCTCAAGGAGGTCCCTCAGCGCCCGTCAGCACTGACGATGACGGTGAGGCAGACACTCTCGCTGACCGCCGTGCCCACCCCTCGGCCAGGCGGGCTCTGCCCGGAGCCCCTGCCTTCCCCGCTCGCCCCGCCGGCGGGCTCTCTCCAGCGGAACCGCCGCAGTGGCTTCCCTGCTGCCCTCTAGTGGCCACATCCTTTAGTGCCGCCCCTTGGCGCTGCGTCTCGGCTGGATTCCGAATTCCTGGCTGGTTGGCTGCAGTCTGGTGTGAGGACGCAGGCAGGCGGGCGGGGAGGCGATGTTGCAGGAGCAGCGAGGTGGGGGGGGTGACACGCCCACCCGGGCTGCGGGCTCTGCTCTGTGCTCCCCTCCTCCCTCACCCACACAGCAAGAGGCAGGCGGCAACAGATAGCCTCATAGCATCTGGAGGGCCTCCGCTCCCTGGTCTGGTTCAGCTCCGGCAGGGAAGGGACACCGAATGTCATAGGCTGGAGCAACACACAGGCTCTGCATTCCCCTGGCTAGTGACCTTGGACTCACCCCCTGGCCTCTTGGTGCCTCTGTTTTTCCCTAAACCCAGTGACCCTTAAGGGCTTCCCAGGTCTGGCCATTGGAATTGTCCGATCCCGGGAAGCCCTTGGACTTCATCCCCAGGGTCAGGACCACCCTCCCTGAAGGATGGGGGACCCTCCTTCAGAAGTGGGAAGACTCCAGTCACCTTCCAAGAGGCTACCAGGGCTGGCAGCTCTGCCCCTGTCTCAGCCCGATCCGTGGCTGTCCCGGTGAGGCCCAAGAACCAAAGGACACTGCCCTCTGACGAGCCAACCTCTGCCTCCTGCTGTGTTTAATCCACGCGACCCAATGCTGTGGTTCTTTGTCTTTTCTGGGTCACAGACCCCCTTGGAGAGACACAATCCCTCTTCCCAGAAGATCCATTTGTGCCCACAGCTTTATACACACAATTAGAAGGCTCTTAAACCTCCTAACACACACCCATGAGCATCCCTTCTCTTCCCTAGAGACTTAACCCTTTCATTATTAACATTCTCCCCAACCCTAGCGTTTTCTTTTTAACCAATTCTATCAGAGAAGGCTCCGCAGATGTGTAAGGACCAAGGTGGAACCATCACCCAAGATACATTATTAAGCAAAAAAAATAAACAAAAATCTAGGGCCAGAAAAGACATGGGTAATAGTGTGCCACCATTTCTCATTTTTTAAAAGGGAATGTATGTGAATATATATATATATACCCACACACATTTATTTGAATCTATGCATAAACAACCACAAGAACTTGCACTGAACCAGCTAACTGTAGCTACCAGGTGGGAGGAGCTAGGAGATGGGTGGGAGGAAGGCACAGTTTATACTGAGCATGTTGATTCAGTTTGAGTTTATTAACTTTGGGGAACAGAGAGAAGCCACCTCATGCAGGAACTGGAGGGACAACTGATGACAGGGTGGGGCCCTAAAACCCGGCACTGGCGTCTCACCGTGCCTCCTGCTCTGTCCCCAGGGCACTGCTGGCTGGCTCTCTCCACCAGCATTTCCAAGGCACCAGGGTTGCATTCACCATCTTTTGGCCAGAAAAACGGGGCTCAGTCTGCTAAGGCAGGGGACAGACATCACCTGGGGCTGCTGAGACAAGACAGGAGCTGAAAAAGGGGGAGACCTCAAAAGGAGGACCTGAGGCTTCGGGAAGAGCAGCTAAGACCCAGTTGGGGAGATGGCTCTCCTCCCCGTTTTTCTCCTTGTTCCCTTTTCCCCTGCTTGTGTGAAGCCCGGGAAGACAGGAGAAGCAGAGGGGGAAAGCCTGATCATTGTATCAGATGATACAGTTCACCAGAGTCAGGAGTCAGTATGGAGGAGCTCCGAGGCTCTGGGGTCCCAGAAACTGGAGCAAGAAGCAGAGGGAACTGGATGGGGGAAGAGATGAGGGGGGGGCGCAGAGTTGGCAAACAGGCCTCTGAAATGGAGACTGCAGAAAGGAAATGTTAATCCCTGTGTCTGCAGTAGCCAGTGATGATCCACCATAGATGTTTGTTTAGTTAAGTCTAGTACACATAAAACAGCCATTTTTTGTTCCTAAGGAAAATAATGTGATGAAAATGAAGCAAGGGGAAAACAGAGGTATGAAAGTTTGAAAGGAGGAGGAGCCAAGTCAGTGTACAACAGCCCATGGGGTTACACAGACAGGTCAGAGTAACCTGGCAGCCAATGAGAAAAGGGAAATACTTCATCTACGTGTTTCATAGGATCCATGAGGTGAAGATTAAAGCACCTGCTCAAGAGATACCCAACTATTCCTGTTACTGAGTCCAACACAAGATTTCTCCAGAAGGCTCTTCTCAAGAGTCCTGAGCAGGTACCACTGTCCTTAAGACCTTACACCTAGTAAGTCCAAGGACAAGTTTAGCAGTGCTGTGTCCTGGAACAACCTTCAAGGTGAGCAGGATGCCCATATGTAGTTCAGCCAGTGCAGCCTTGGGGGAGGTGATCTGATGGTGTCCAGACTCAGCCTCTGAGGTCTGGGTCAGCCCAGGGGTGATTGGAAGCCCCAGTGCTTCTTTCTCTTTGGGGTCATGCCCCCTCAATCTGAAACCCTGTGAGGTCTATGGTCCTTCTGTCCAGATCCACACCAATCTAAACATGTGTTTTGCACACAGTCTCTTGAGTCCCTGGGCCTCATGGCTTATCCACAGACCCCATGGAACCAGTACACACATCCTTCAGGCACCTCCAATGAGGGCAAGTTCTCACAATCATGGTTCCAAAGACAAGCATCCAGAGATGACCATCCGCCAACTTTTCACCATCAGCAGAGAGGCTTGGCTATCTCTCATGAGCCCTGATGTCTCCAGAGCAGGTCACTCCAATATCCACATGTTTTGACCCTGGGACATGCATGGTGTCCCAAGCCTCCTTGAGAAGTTTCCCCATCGGCGTGGGAGGAAGCAGGCTGAATGGAGGTTGGACATCCTGGCTGTGGGACCAGCCAGGGCTGGGTTGACTCCTACTGCTGATACTTTACCTTGAGCAGAGCATTTCACCTCCATAGGTCTCAGCTGTCCTTATCTACAAAATGGGAAAGACAATCACAGAATCTTTCGAATATTTGGATTGTGAGACAGAAAGCTGATGAAGCTTAGCGCAGGGCTGGGCACAGAGTGGGATTCACTAAGAACCCTGGGCATGATTTTGAGGGACTGCTCTGCTTTTGAACTGTGGTGTTGGAGAAGACTCTTGAGAGTCCCTTGACTGCAAGGAGATCCAACCAGTCCATCCTAAAGGAAATTGGCCCTGAATATTCACTGGAAGCACTGATGCTGAAGCTGAAGCTCCAATACTTTGGCCACCTGCTGCAAAGAGCCGACTCAATGGAAAAGACCCTGATGCTGGGAAAGATTGAGGGAAGGAGGAGAAGGGACGACAGAGGATGAGATGGTTGGATGGCATCATCGACTCAATGGACATGAGTTTGAGCAAGCTCTGGGAGACAGTGAAGGACAGGGAAGCCTGGCATGCTGCAGTCTGTGGGGTCGCAAAGAGTCAAACACGATTGAGCGACTGAATAACAACAACTCAAACATACAAACGGGCAATAGTGGCCTGGAAATGTTCAAGGAAATTACAACAGTGCCACAGCCTCCTCCATGAAGCTCTCACCACCTGCGTAGGTTGGAGACCCTTGTTGTTCAGACTGCAGAGGCTACCTACAGTCCTGCCAGTCAGCGGGTCCCGCCCGACCTGAGGCAAGTTTTCCCCAGCAGTGGGGCGAGTGATCGACCTCCTGCCGCACGGGCCCAGTGTTTCCGACTCCTCGCGGGGGAGGGATGAGTCAGAAGGGCCCAGTTCTCTGTCTCGGGCTGATCCTACCACAGCCCAGCCTGTGGTAGGCGGGACCCTCTGCACCCACACCGGGCGGAAAGGCCCCGGTTTCCTGTCCCCCCGCCCCTCCCCAGCAGCCAGAGTCGTCATCGGAATAGTACCCAGGCCCCGCCCCCTGGATACCGGGGGCTTTGGCCCCTCCTCCCGGCTTCAAGGATGGGAAACAGCCAACAGGAGCTAAAGCAAAGGCCGCTGCTGCCCAAGGGGCTGGGAGGGGGGCCATCTGTCCCCGGATCCTGGAGTCTCCGGTCTCGGGCCACCTGCATGAGGCCCAGCTGGCCCCTGGCGATACGGGAGGGAGGGCTGGGCGCGGGGGAAGCTCACCTGAGCTTTGGGGCTATTACATGGGATGGGGAGATACTGAAAGGTTGTTTCTGAGTCGTAAGAGGAGCTGGGATTCTTGGCCTCCGGAGGAGAGGAATTCAATCCAGGGCCAGTGAGGAGGCTTGATCGCTCAGAGCTTTTATGTAATAAAGTTTTATCAAAGTATATTCTGACATAGACATCAGAAGGGGGCAGAAAGAGTGCCCTTCCCCGCCCCCGGCTAGTCTTTAGCCGGATGTTAATATAGCTACTAACAGGCTGCTAATTAGAGACAGGAAATGTCTCAAAACTCAGAGACTGGCACCAGGCCCCTCACCCAAGACATGCATTTTGAGATAATGTTGGCACAAGTTGAGTGGTCCCGGGCCATAAAACGATTGACATGAATCTTGAAGAAAGGCAGGTTTCCAAGCAAAGACATAGTCTCATTAACATAGCTTAAGAGAACATTTGCATGAGTAAAACATACTGGTTCTGAGTCTTAGGCAGAATGGAGTTGAAGACAGAGTCTAGGGTAAATACGTAACTCATTAACATAGCTTAAGCAAAACATTTCCATAAGATAAACGCATTGGTTAGCTCAAGGTTTGAGAAAAGTTAAGTTCAGGTGGAACCAGGTGTCGTCATGGCAACACAGAATTTTAAAAGAAACCTCTTTTTAAATTTGTATAGAGAAGGGGAAAAAAGTCTGACACTTGTAATTTGTTTCCTTCTGCCACTCAAGAGAGAGATTAAAAAATGTCTGACACTTGCAGCCTATTTCCTCCATTTGGAGACCCCTGGCCTTCCTGCCTGTCACTCTCCCAATACTTCGTTCCCATCAAACGGGGGCTTTCCACAGGTATTGCTGCCATCTTTGACAGAGGAGGAGCTTGAGGCTCAGACAAGTGAGGGAACTTGTCCAAGTGTGTGCGGCTCGTCCTTGGTGGGGCCAGGATTCAAGCTCAGCTCCGAGGACCCCTAAGCCCTGGCCCTAACCACAAAGCTTAAATCCCCAGACCACACCCAGGAGCATGGATCAGCACCAGCACCTGGATACTAGAGGGCACAGGCAGGGCCAAGGTGGCCACCAGGGTCCCCACACACACCAGTGCCAACCTTGACCTCAGCATTCACCCAGACCCAGAAGTGGGTTTACCCAACAAACACCTAGTGGCCATCTCCAAGGTTCAGACCCCTGCTGTGTCAGCTGGAGGGACACTGGCTGCCTGCGGCCCTTCCTGCCTGGTTCCTGGCACACCAAATGCGTGGGCACCATCTCACCGCTTCCCAAGGGGTTCTCCCCTCCCCAGCTGAATGACAAAGAGAAGCCCATCACAAAGATTAGAAAAAATAATGGTGCGAGCATGTGGAGGGTGCAGGGCAATGTCCCACTAGATAGGCACCAACCAAAACACACTTTGCCCCCCACTCCGGGGCTCTAGCTCTGGGTAGACAAGTAGAGGTGGGGGAGTAGGTGGTTTCATGGCCAGCAAGGCCAGAAATGCCCAAATGTTATGCAGCCAAGAGGACACCAAAAATGTCTTTATTACCACCTGGCCTGAAATGGCCAGGAATGGGGCAGAGGGTTTGGGCTGAAGGCCCAGAAGGTCCCCCTGGTCCCTCAGCCCAGAACTTACCACCAGCCCCCAGCTGGTCCCAAGGATGCCAGATAGTTCAATCTGTCAGTTGTCTGTCTCCTGGATGAGAAGTGTTGGGGAGAGCCACTCATGGGTAATTTGACAATCAGGTGAGCACCTCTGCCCCTCCATCAACAGGGGCCTCCAGAAAAAGGCATGATGGCAACCGCTCATGGAGGATCCATCTCACAGGTGAGGGGCCGAGGCTCACTGAGGCTGAGCGGCGTGCTGAGAAGTGGCAGAGGAGGGACCAGATGCAGGTTACAGGGTTCTGTGTGTGAGGGGCATATGCAGCAAGGTCCTCACCTGTCTGAGTTTCTCCCTAAAGATGTACCTTCCTTCCTTGACCCCCTAAAACCTGTGGCTGAACCACCCCAGCTATTTTCCTGACCCTGTTAAGGCACACTTAAGAGGTCAGGAGCAACACAACAGAGACTGAGACCCAGACCTTGGATCCAGGGGAGGCTTACCCTCACAGGACTTTCCCAGGCACCCAGGGAGAGGAGATCACCCTCCTCCCTGAAATGAGATCCCGAACGTAACACTCTTAATGTTACAGTGATCTTCTTAGTGCACTGTGCACGGTACTCACTCCATGGCACCTTTGAAATGTCGGCACCAGACTTGTCTGTCATCTTCATCTGCCGACAGAATCCCTGAGGGAGGGCGCCAGGCCCTCTGCCCACCCACCCATCTTGGCCCTCAGCACCCTGCAAGGACGCAGTGGGTGCTAAACGACTCATTTTCCCCGGCAGAGACCCAGAGAAGGGGAGGACTGTGCTCTGTTCTCTGTCCCAGAGGAAGAGATGAGCGTTTCCAACAATTTCCATCTCATGGCCTTCCAGCTCTAATCAAGGAGCAAACACAAAGAATCTCTAAACATTTAGAAAACGCGGGAACTCTGTGCCCCACGCGGTACCGTGGGGATTTATAAAGAACAAATCATGCCTGACAAACTTGATAGCTTTCTTGATAGAATTACAAGACTGGTAGATGAAGGAAATGTAGGCAGGGTAATATATCTTGATTTTTAGCAAAGCATTTGATACAGCGCCTCAAGTAATCTTACAAAATTAATTCAAACAGACTTGGCCCTAAGCACTTGTCATGGGGCTGAAAGCAAGAAGGGGCAGGTCCCAAGGGTCCCAGGTGGAGGAGGCAAGCCCAGGGGGAAGGAGCTGAGGGACAGAGTCCGGGAGAAAAGGCAGGGCTGCCAAGACCCGGCACTGTTGGATCAGATCTTATCTAACATCTTCATTAACGACCCTGAGAGAGAGAGTAAACAGTCCGTTAATGAAATTTGCAGAGGGTATTAAATTGGAAGGTGTTGTGAACACCAATGAGAATGGCAAAGCGGTCCAGAGAGACCTGGGGGAAGAACCTAGGCGGGAAACTGTCAGCATGGAGGGGGCTGGGGGCAGGGGGATTCTGGGGCCACCTGGAGCTGTCAGGGAAGAGGGAAGAACATCCCCAGGGCTGGGGTGGGGCTGGGGGCAGCCACAGCCAGCTTGAGTGATGGCTTTGACTGGCAAAGCCCAAAGATCTCAGTTTTCCCATCTGTAAAACAGAAGAAAGAGCAAGCAGGTGTGGAGGATGAGCCGTAGCTCCGAGAGCTGGTACTGATGCAGGGACTGTCGTTAGGGAGCTCGGAGTGGATGCCCTCCTTATGGGAGGGAAGGAGGAGACAGTGACCAGTGAAGTGGAGAGGAGGAGGGGTTGTCTGCAGGCCAGGGAGGGGAGGGCAGCAATTGAAAGACAGGCCAGTGAGGGAGACTGGCTGGGCCATCACTGGAGCCCAGAGTGGCCTCGAGCCACTGCCCAGACACTGCCGAGGCGCGGGTTGCTGGGGTAAGCAGATGTGGGCAGGCGCCCATCTCCCAGCCTGCTGGGCTGGAGCCCAGAGCCAATCCAGACTTGTAGGGCGCGCTGGGCACACATCAGCGGCAGAGGTTCTAACCTGCAGGGATGAGGAGGCCAGCATCTGTTATCTTTCTGGAGAGTTCCTGATTTGTCTTCAGTGGATCACCAGGAGATGCTTCTCCAGCCAGGTGAACCCACCTCTCTGGGATCCGGGAAGGTCGCCCTCGCTCCAGTCTCCTCTCTCCGTCTTCAGAGCCCCAGGGGGCCGAAGCAGGATGCTGCCCGGCCATCTGGACTTGGGAGGATGTGTTCCCACAAGGCTCCCGGGCAGGTGGGGTCTGAACGGGAGCCAGGACTCCCTAGCATGGTGCTCAGGCCCTCAGCCACCTAAACAAGTGCTCCGTGGGAGGAAGAATGGGATGGCTGGTTCCCAGCTGGGGGTGTACCAGTGGTTGCTGGGGAGGCTCTTACATGAAGCAGGAGGCCAGCCCTGCCAGATGTCAAGACCACCTTGCCAGATGCAGAGGGGTGGATCCAGGTGAATGCACCGCCAGGGGGAGTGCCCTTCCAACACCCTGAATTAATGGCGCTCACTGAACACTCACTACGGCCTTCTTCTCGGTGCGTTTCTCGGGTTAACGCATTTGACCTTCACAACAGCCCTATGAGGTGGGTGAGAGCTCTTACTTTCCCATTTCACAGAGGAGGAGACTGAGGCATACGCTTGAGGCCATGAGCCCTAGCACCTAGTCAGAAAGGCCGTGGGAGAAGCAGAACCTGCCAAGAGCCACAGAGGGAACTGAGCCACTCCCGGGGTGGGGGTAACCCCAATGGGTGGGGAGAAGCAGCCCCTCCCACAAGGACTCCCAGAGCCTTGCCCAGCTGCTCCCCGCTCCCCATGAAGGGAGTTGGTCCAACTCCTACCACACTTGTGGAGCCTGAATTTTTACTATATGTTTCCCTTCTCCCCCACCACAGCCGCGATACGCAGAGTCCTCTGAACAAGTCTGTTTCCATGGAAACCATACCGTGACTCAGGGCTTCGGGACCTTCTCTGAACCAGATTATGAATATCAAATACTCTCTCCCCACACCAATGCAGAGTGAGTTGGAAAAGTAAAGAGAGAACCACAGTGGGCAAGGGAGGGAGACAGGGGTGTGGGCAAGGGGAACTGCGGGGGTAGGGGGGCAGGAGGAGGTTCAAGCCTCTCCCTGCCCAGTGAGAGCATGGCATCCGGGCCTCCTGCAGACTCAGCGAAGCACAGATGCACACCTCCTGCATGTACATGTGGCCGGTATACTCATACCCCTATATCAGCACCCTCAGTACCACTCCTCGGGAACTAGGGTCCTGGGGGTGGGAACAGGGAGGTAAGGCGGGCCCCACATCCCTTCTAATGGGGACCTGCCCATGGCAAAGGTGGCCACACAGGAGGGAAGCTTGTTGGCAAGAGGAGCTTGACTTTAGATGCTGAAGAGGAACCCTCCAGCCAAAAACATGGCAATACTCAGCAAAGAGGGAAATTTGGATTTTTAGGGGGAAAATGTGCTTCCGCTTTGCGATGAGGTCGGATGTTAGTGGTCTGTGCCAGGAAGGAGGTGGGGATAGGATTTCAAAACTTCAGCGGGGTTGGGGGCACCATTAGCAGAGACTGCCTCTCACCTCCCCAACCCCCCCGCCCCCAGCCCGCTGCCCTGGCCTAGCCCCTCACCTGCCAACATCAGGACAGCAGCAGGGAAATGAAAGTTTGCAGAACCAGGCTCCCGGGCCTCCCTCAGGGGGCTAAGGCCCCAGGGCAAATCCACCCCCTCCAGGCCCCAGCAGCTCCCTGAAGATCCAGGAGGGACGGGAGGAGAATAGAGTGGAGGCTTGATACCTCCCTGGTGAATCCACTGTGAGAGTCACGACAGTGAGAGCACTTGGAGAAAGGAGTAGGGTCATGATGCTGCCTCTAAGTGTCCCCAGCTGCTGAGGACCGGAGCCTGGGGACTGCCCATCTAAGTAAGGTCTCTGCCTGTGGCAGCCAGCCCCACCTCAAGGGGCTGAGGAACCCCTGAAGCAGGTACCTGGTACCCCACCTGCTTGCCTCTTACACCTCCGGCTCCTCTGGCTGGCCAGAGCAGCTACCCTGCCAGCCAGTGCTCCACCTCCCGCCCCCAACCCCAGGTCTCCTCTGCCTCCATCCTTATCTACCCTCTGGACATCCACCTCCCTACCCACTGCCTTCACCGCTCTGTCAAAAGTCTAAGCCCATTCTCTGGCGCCTGGACTCCCTAGACGCCTCCAGCTTCCAAGCAGTGTTTAAGTCCATCAGGAGAAAAGCTGCACCAGAGGTGAGGAGCGGTAACCCTGGGAAGGGGCGGGCACAGGATGGAGGTTTGGGGGGGGGGGGTACCCTGTGGCATCGCAAATCAGGCCAAGGTGTCACCAGAGGGCTACCATTAGGTCTTACCTTTTAACCCCTAGCTTCCTGGCCAGGGCCACTCTGGGTTTCCCAGTGCCTGGGAGGGGCTGCTCTCCAGGAGGGGAAGAGCAGGAGGGTGGTTCTGGCTTCCGTGGGAGGTCTGCACCTTCCAGCAGCCCCTGTTCCCCCCTCCCCTTCCAAGACCAGTTCATCGCAGAGTGGTTGATGCGGGTGCGGGTGCGGGGCAGAGGCTGGGGGCAGGAAGCAGACGACAGCCCCCGTCTCCGCGTACAGCGTGGTTTTGGAAAGTTGGTGCAGACGTGGGGACCCCAGGGTCTCCAGGGGTCTCAGCAGCCCCGAGCCCGGCAGGCTACGGGATGCCGAGCCTCGGGCAGCCCCCGAGTGCGCTCCGCAGCGGAGGGGAGCGGGCGCCTCGGGGCCGCCGCGCGACTCAAGTTTGCTGCCCTCCCCGAATGGGGGCGGGGAGGGCTGGGGCGATCGCGGCGCTCACCCGCCGCCGGCCCCGGGAAGCCCCTTCCTGCGCCTGACAAGCTGCTGTCCTCCCCCCCGCCCCGCACCTCCCGTAGCGACTGTCCCCGAGCGGAGGGGCGTCTCCCACCGCGCCCGCGCCCCTCCAGGCTGCTGCGGCGAGTGTCCGCTCCCTCCCGCCCCGGGGCCCGCCGGGCCCGGCCGGTACCTGGTCGGGGGCGCACCGGGAGCCTCTGCAGCGCCCAGCGCCGGCTCCATCCTCGGGTCTGGAGTCAGGCTCGCCGGGGGCCGGCGGGCGGTGGCGGTGGCGGCGGCGGCGGCGGCATCCTCCGCCTCCCGCGCCCTCCTCCTCGGCCTCCCTCCTCCCTCCTCTTCCACCGCCTCCGCGCGCCCCTCACGGGCCCCTCTTCATGGCCCGGGGGCGCGAGCCCAGGACCGCTCGGCCAGCTGAGAGCGTTCTCCGGGTCGGGGTACGGGATCGGGGACCCGAGCGCGAGAGCCCCGGGGGCGCCGGGCCGGGGGCCGGGGGCCAGGACCGAGAGCGCGGCAGCCCGGGGCGCCGGAGCCTCGCCGAGCGCCTGCCCGCCCTGCGTCCCGAGCCCTGGGCAGCAGCGGCGGCGGCTACAGCGCCGAGCGAGCGGCGGGCGATGCGGTCCGGGCTCCACCCCCCCAAAGCCGCCCGCCCCTCGGCTGCCGCCCGCCCCCTGCTCTTCCCCACCCCGCCGGCGCGCGCGCCCTCCCGCTCCCCGCGCCCGCCCTGCCGGCTCCGGCTCCCTGCGCTGCTCCAGCCACCGGCCCTCAGGACACCCCCGTCCGCAGGCCGGTTCCTGTGCCAACCCATCCAAACCCGGGGGCAGCCACACCCACAGCCCGGGTTTTGGGAGCACGGCGAGCGAAGGCGCAGGCTACCCATTGGCACCACTCTCTGTACTCATCCCCACCCCGGCCCTGGGAGGGGGGCGGCAATCACTGAGGGCCTTCTGCCTGAATGCCTCTCCACCTCCAGAAGTTCGCCTGCAGCCCCCAGCCTGGCCCCGGGACCCCAGAACCCAGAACAGGAGCCAACCATATGTTGGTACCAACACCCCAGCACACACCCCTAGGTCACGCCCCTCCACCCCCTTTATTTCTCAGATGTGGAAATGAATCGTTTGCCCCTGCCCCGTTGGTACCTCTTGGGCGGGGTCCACAGGGTGTTTGGGATGGGGGGCAGGCGTTAAGGTGCATTTGCTGGCGGACCCTTTCCAGGCCAGCCCTCCACCCCGCCCCCCCACCCGTCCTACTGCCCAGATGCTGGGGCTCCTAGGAGGAAAGCAGGAGCCACTGCCTCCCTTATGTAGGGAGACCCACCAGCAGAGCCCAGAGCCCCAGGCTGAGCACCTGGGCCTCTCACTCTTTGCGCAAATACTGAGCATCTCCCTAAGGCCGCGTCTTGCATGGGCACCAGGGACTCGTTGGTGACAAGACAAATGGACCCCTGGCCTCTCAGAGTGAAGTGTAGGAGAAGCAGGGTAAACAGGCAGAGAGTACCTGGGAGCTGTGGCCCCTGGGCTGGAGGGGACAGAGGGAAGCGCAACTCTGCCACCAGCTCTGCCTGTGCAGGGGCTGGCCACCATGAGGGCCTGTGTCCTCATCTGGCTGAGCCCCCGTCACTCCTCAGCTTCTGACCAAGCAGTTATCTTCTGAGGCCAGGAAAGGTAGTCAGCTTCCATCTCCACCCATCTCTGAAACTCTGATTTCCAGTTATAGCCAGAGAATCATGGGTGACTTGAAAACTTCAGGCACCCCAGGGAAGCCTCCTCACCCAACCACAGAGGGTGCAGTTGAGTGGTTGGCACGGGAGCTCTTGGGTCACGGTCTGCTGAGTATGCGCGTGAAGGATGCAACCTCTTTGCGCCTCAGTTTCCTCACCCAGAAGATGGAGATACCAGGCCTCACCTCTCGGGGCTGCTGTAGAACACTAGATGGTAAAATGTACGCAAAGCACTCAGCCCATGCCAAGTGCTTAATAACTGCACAGTGCTGTTACTGCTACTGGCAGGTTGGGGTTCAGGGTAGCCAGAAATGAACATTAAACTCAGTCACCCAGAGAAGGATGTGGCCTCTATGTTTCTCTGAGGGCCTCAGTATTCGGATCACTGAGACCCGCTCTCTCCGCCAGAGCCAGATGGTATGAAAGCCTCTGCCCCCAGGGGCCCACCAAAACCACACAGTCGTTTATCTTGGTCACAACTGCAAATTTGTAATTAGATAAACTCCCCCGCCGCCAGTGGCGGCCAGTCTGGCAATGGATCCCCGTCAAGCCATCGCGATCCGATGTTATCCACGCTCATCTTCCAGTGGGTTCTTCAGCTGCGGTGGCAGCCTGGCCTCAGCACGGCCCACCTCCTCCCACCACAGCTGGGATGGTAGCCCCAAGCCTCCATCTCCGCCTCAAGCTGATCAGATCTGTCTCCCCACGTGCTCCCCAAGGAGTGGCAGTGCTCTGGGATGCCCAGTGGGAGTGCTGACCTTCCAGGAGCAAGGACTTCGTGTTTCAAAGTCCCATTCATCCCTCTAGAAAACCAGTCTCCAAGAGCCCAGAGCTGAGCCATCAGAACGTTCCCTTTCACCCAAAGCTAATCCCTCCCCATGTCTTCAGCCTGACAGGAATAGTCGGGGTTTAGAGAGCACCTCCTCTATCTTGCCCTCTCAGATCCAGCGCCTCATTTTTCAAATTCTAGTGTATTTTGAGTGGAGAGGAAGGAAATGTACCTCTGGCCGACATGAAAAGATTGGTGGGGTTGTAATGGAAAGACGGAGTGGAATTCAGAATTTTTTTTTTTTTAAGACTATTTAAACTCTAAAAATAGACAAAAGACCTGGTCTCGGGAACACCGGGATTCTGTTTCATTTCCTGGAATCTCCCAGTTGACAAGCATGAGTGTTTTGTGAGCACCTACTGTGTGCACGGCACTGTGGCAGCTGCTACAGGGTAAAAGCGGAGGGAGAAAACAGGCCTTTGCTCAGGGAATTTGGATCCCAACGGAGGAGCCAAAAGCAGTTGCTACAAACGTGACTTGAGTGCAAAACATGTAGCTTTGGAAGTCTGAGGAAGATGGAGCCTCAGAGGGCCATTCAGGGAGGGCTTCCTGGAGGAAGAGGCCATTGAACTGAGGCTTGAGGGATGGATAGATAGGGTGTAAAAAAGGCAAAAGAGCAGGAGAGCCTGTGAGAAGCAGCAGCGGCTCACTGGATGGAGCTCGTTTGTGAAATAATATAGGAAGATTAACACTAATGACTAACATCCAAGGTCTTACCCTGTGCCAGGCAGAGTACTATTCACTTTGTGTGGATTACTCCGTTTCATCCTCAGAACAACTCCATGAAGGAGGTATGAGCATTCCCATTTCAGAGATGAGGAAACTGAGAGCCAAGCAGGTTAAACAGCTTGCCCAGGTGTGCAGAGCTGGTGAGCAGCAGCGCCAGGGTTTGAGCAAGCAGGCTGGTTGGTTCTACCTGCTAACCATTTAGATGCTCCACCACTGCCAGCCTGACTCTAGGGAGGGTGCCTACAGGGAGGAATGGCAGGTTGAATGGGCTGGAAAGGATGGTGGCAGGCGTCAGGGGCTTCCTGAAACAGAGCCCCCAGACCTTCCTGGGGAACTAGTGAGCAGGCCCCTGGGGCTTGGGGAAATTGGTTAAGGGATCTGGGGGCTCGAGATTTCAGCTTTTTAATATCCCTCACTGTCCAGGCGGTGGCAGTCTGTGCCACCCACCTGGTTATTTCAGTCTGTTCCGAGAGACTGATGGCCCAGGCTGATATAAGATCTGCGGCAGGGATCCTCAATTTGCCCTGTCTCACAGAGACACTGACAAGGCAGCGAGGGTGTGGAAGATGACTCCTGGCTGGTCCCGGACTTCAGGCCTGAGAGCCTCAAGCACCTGTAGAGAAAGTTCCGTGGACCCATCCTCTGAAGCCTCAGTTTCTCCATGGATGATGTGAAAGAGGAGGCCCATTGGATGATAAGAGTTGGAAGAGGCCTCAGAGGTGAGCTAAACCGACTCCCTCGTTTCATCGATCAGCAAACTGATTCCCAGAGAGGTGAGGCAACTTAGCCGAGGCCACACAGGAAGTGTGTTGAAGTGAGTGGGTCTCCAGCTCTTGGAAGAAAAGGTCTCTTACCTATCTCTTTTCCCCCAATTCTGCCCTGTCATAGATGAATTCTTATTCTGGATGAATTCCTCTTCTAGATGAATCAAAGGACCTCAACTTCTCTGTGGTTGAAATAAGACAAATATTTGAGTACCTTACCTGGAACCTTAGCTTCCTTAGGAATACGTGATCCCATTTCTTTCTCATAAGAACCCCATGGGTCACCAGGCCCACAGGTCATCAGGCTTCATGAGCTCCTAGATTCAGAATATATCATTTTAGCCAAAACCCTCAAATTCCTGTTCTTTCCCTTTCCTGCCTTGTTAGATCCTCAAGCTGAAGCCCCTTGAAAGGTCACCCTACTGTCCCACCTAAAGGGTCTCTGAACCTCTCAAAGGGAATTTGTGCTGCTCCCAGACCAGCTTGACCACTGCAGTCACCACTGATCATCTGTCTTGTCTGCTTCTGCTCTAGAACCTGCCAAAGGCCATGAGGCTACTTGAAGTGCCCCTACCACGTACCATGTCTCCCCAGTTTTGACCTTTGTGGGGAAGCTAATGGCCAGGCCAAGAGGTGACTCCTGCTGCTCCCAGAGCCCCAGTCCTTGGGCTGCTAGGGCCAGAGGAGCAGCATCCTCCCCAGCACAGGGGGCCTAGGCAGGCCCCAGGGCCCTGAGACGTAACAACCTGCACCCTAAGTTTCCCAAAACCTCCCTGTGAAGAGCTTGTCCTGCTGGTGGCTACAACCCCTAAGCCCAGGCCTCAAATGCCAGCCCAGGGGCTGGCAAGGAGGCCCTGTTCCCTCCTGACTCCTCCTCTTCTTAAACCTGTTCCAAACAGACAGTCCCTCTTCCTCCAGTTACAGAAGTAAATCAGAGGATGCCAACAGATCTTAGTGGATGGCAGGAAATGGGAACGAAGTGATTTATTTCTGGGAGGTAGCCAAGCCACAACACACCCGCTACCCGGACTGCCGTGGGTACACCAGGGCTCCGGCCCTCCTGGGCCTGCTGCATGGAAGGCAGGAGGGGGTCTGTCTCGATCCTCCGCTGGCTGACTCAGGCCATATCCCATCCTCCAGGCTCTATCTTCCTTTCTCAGGCCTCACACGGTCCAGCCCAGATCTTGCCAAGGCAAGTGTCACCCAAGTCCCCCCCCACCCCAGTTTCTGGGAGGAAGGAGAGGTCACAGAAGGCCAGGTGGCCACTTCCTTCTGGAGGAGGAGCCTCTGCGGAAGAGGTCAGTGCAGAAGTTGACCTGCCCTGAGCTGCTCTGCAGCCTTTGCCTCACTCATCTCGGAGGCCCAGACTGAGGACAAATGAGGGTGCGCTCTCGGGATCCAGTGTCTCTCTAGGTGCTTCCAAGAGCTTCCTTGCTGGTGGGGTGGAGAGGTGGCCCCGTCGTAGTCTGTGGTCACCTGGAGAGGGCCTCCACCTCCAGCTCCCCACCCAGGGCAGACCCCAAGACACCCAGTCACAGAACTATGGGGGAGACGGACAGACTGAGCAATGGGAAAGAAGGCCTGCGATGGGCTGCATCCCTGTGTCTGATCTGAAAACAAGAGTATAGGGAACAGGTCCTAGGGCTGGGCAGGCGATGGGAGCCGGGCGTGGATGGTGCAGGATGGTGGGCTGCAATGAAATCCCGCATCCTGGGTCATTCCCAGGCCTCCACATTACCATGGCCAGGGAGGCTGGCCCAGATGAGGCGGGCCCCCGGCAGGGCTGGCCTCGCCCTTCTGCTCCTGCCTACAGAAGCCTCGGCCCCTGGGTGGGACACTTCAGATCAGAGTGTAAGGTCCGGCTTGGAACCAGGCCAGGGACAGGTGGAGAGGCCCAAGCTCTGAGAAGCAGGTGCCCAAGTTGGCAGGAATAAGGAAGGAGGGGCAGTGTCTGGGCCCAAGAAGTAACTAAGGGCATGTTCTGGTCCTATGGGAGGCCACCAGGGCCCTGGCCCAGACTCTGGGGACACAGGTTACCTCGAACAGCCAGAAAAGGCCAGTCTGGTCTCTTGAAGCAGAGAGGAGCCAGGCCCTAAGGAAGATTGGGATTCCCATCTGGTAAGCCCTTGCCCCCACTCCCCAGGCCCCCATACCCTCACCTGTCTGCTGGCCAGCTCCTCCCTGTCCTGCCCCCTGCCTCTCACTCCTCACACGCCCCCACTTCTTCTTGCTCATGAGGACTCACCTCGTGTTGGCCCCCAAGGCAGTCCTTTCCCCAGCCCTGGCTAGTGCTGAGAAGGTCACATTCTCTGCTGGCAGATGGTGACAAGCAGGGCAAAGGTGGGCCCCACACTGCGTCTCATATGTGGGCATCGGAGGGTGTAGACAGGTAGATGCCAGGAGATCGATGCTGGGGCTGTCCTGAGGCCTCACCTCCCAGGAATTTCGGAGAAGCTCAGCAGGGGTGCAGATTCACCTTTCGTGCCAGTACGCAGAAGTCTCCATCTGGGAGGGTCCAACCCCGAGGCAACCATGAGGCCTGCCCTCCTGGGCCAGTTCCCGGGTATGAGATGCCTAGAGAGGGGCTGCTGCTTCTAGGTGGTTCCCTGTGGGCCACTTCCTCCAGACTCCCAGACTGTCCGCATCCATTGACCCCAGGAGGGGAGAAGGGGTAAGAAAGCATTCGGTGTCCACGTCCCCTTTCCTTACCTTGTCCCCACTCCTCATCTGCCCCCAACTTGAGATGTCAGCTCAAGAATCCCCCACCTGCAGGCACCCCGGCGCCTGGTCTTCAGGAGCCAGGAGGTGTCCTCGGGGCTCCGCCTGCCCAGCCCTCAGGCCAACTGGGAAAACTGTGGCTCCTTCCCTCCTCCCTCTGGGGAAGAAGGGGAGGGGTGTCCTGCCGGGTGTGGTCAGCCCTTGGCCAGTGGCCCGTGGGCACCTCGCACTGCACAGCCCAGCCCTGGTCAGTGCTGCACCGGCTGGCTCTGGGAACTCAGCCCAGGAACAATGGAGCCATTCAAGCAGCCTGGGCTTTGCACAATAACCCTCTTGGTCTCTATCGGTGGCTAGACGGTGTGTGAGTGAGAATGTGTGTTGGGGGGCGGGGGGCAGGCGGTGGGATCTGGAGGTAACTGGAGAGCCCAGGCAGAGGCAGGAGAAAGAGCACTGACCAGGGACTTATTTATAATAATCCTGATCTCCATCCTCTGTTAGACAATTTCTCTGTGCCAAGCACTACCCTAGATACCTGCATTATCCTCACAACTCACAAGTGAGTGAGCTCCAGCAGGACCCCAGTTTTTAAGACAAGGAACTCAAGGTGCAGTTATGTCAGTCAGAATAACAGTAACTCCTTGAGAGGGGTATTAACCAGGAAGGGGCATAAAGGAACTTTCCAGGAAAGTACAAAACTCTCTCTTCAGGTGGTGGTCACATGGTTGCAGACATACACTTTCCTTGTGCCGTCCACTGGAGATCTGTGGGTTTTGCTGTATATAGATCACTCTACGTAACTTTATATTTTATTTTTTTTAAATGACAGTACATTCATAGAATGGAATATTACCCAGTCATAATTAAAGACAAGGGAAGCTCTTTACATACCTCTTTATATATTTACCTTTATATAGCTCTTTATATATAGATCACCAAGATACAGAGTTGAGTGAAAAAGAGTGATGCACTAAACATTAGTTCCCAGATAGGACACAAACACATGTTTTAAAATACTGTCTGTACAATCTGTCTGCATAGATTAGATCATCTCTGGATGAACACACAGTCACCACGGTTACCTCTGGGAAGAGAAGCCCCACTGCTGGACACGGGCTGGAGGAAGACTTTCCCCCATATGCCCTCTTCTTAACCCACAGGAGTGTATCACTTATTCAAAAAGTAAGTGGAATTAAACAATAAAAGAGCACCTGAGTTGCCAGTTCCCAAGCCCTTATGTCCATTGCTTCAGCGCACTTAGTTTCAAAGTCAAACAGCCTCTCCACTCTCCCCACTCGCCTCCAGCCTGTTGTCCCTCCTCGAACCCAGCCAGACTGCAGCTGGCTGCCCAGCTGGGCAAAAGTCATGGCCAGACTCCACCATGGACCGTCCAGAGCCCACTGTGGCCTGAGAGTCCAGGGGCTGGGGTGGGACTGGAGCTGTGGAGAAGCCACTACTTCACAGAGCTCAGTCCCCCACCCACCTTGAAGAGGGTGGGTGCCCCAAGGATGCTGACTGCCTCACCTGGGCCCCCTCCAGCTGCGGGCATGCCTGCCCAGGTCCCCGCCCTGCCCACTGTTCCCATCCTGCTATTGCTTTCTTGTAGGTTCCTCTCCCTGGTCCCTTGAAAGCAAACCCGGGAAGTCCCAGGCCCAGGGAGGCCAACCAGGTGCGGTCAGAATCTGGCTGGAGGCATGCAGAGCAGAGCAGCCCTCCTCGGGGGAGAACTTGAGGCTTTAGCTCAACTGCCACTCAACACATCCTGCTCAAAAGGGGCCAGCTCGGGTCCAAGTCCTGGGTCTGAATCCCAGCTCTGCCACTTACGGGCCAGAGGACTGCAGGCACGTTAACTTCATCTCTTTGTGCCTCAGTTTCTTCATCTACAAAATGAAAACAAAGACACATCCCTGCATGAATTATTGGGATGGGAGAGGAGATGCAGAACGGTACAGTGTAGAACCTGGAGCAAAGCAGGCACGTCTTGGAAGGATCCACTCCTCACCCCCCAGGCAACAGTGTCTACACAGCTTTTTGCAGAGAGGGTGACACAAGGAGAGGGCCTGCCCCTGCCAGGGTTCCAGGTCCCTTCTGGGTCCCTCCCTGCCCTGGGCTCATCACAACAGTGCCAAGTATTGAGAGCCAGGGAGGCACCCAGGATGCAGGGCACATGGGTACCTGGCTTTCTTTCAGGTCTCAGAGACGACAGGCAGGAAGACTCATGGGGCCCCGGGGCCATCTCCGGGTCTCCGAGAGTTACCACAAGGAAGGAAAATCAAGACAAAGATGGTGGGGGTTCAGGTGGGACAGGTGTCAGCAGCACCTCGGCATCACCTACCTGGCTTTCCTTCTGCTACCAGATGCCCACAGCTTCGCACTCCCAGCAGACAGGGCGTGCACACACACCTCCTTGCATAGGCAATTAAACTCCTGTGGCTGGGCCGTTCTGGCCTGGAAGCTGATTTGCTTTGGGCAATTCACTGAACCTCTGAGCCCCATTTTTCCCGTCTGCAAGGATCAAATGGATGTCCCAGCCTGGGCTCTTTATAGCCTCTTAACACCTTGATGGGCAGCAGGGTCCCGCCTCCAGGGTCCCTCCAGGATCAAATCCCCCTGTAGGAGGCAGAGTCCACTGCTTCTGTAGCCTTCACCTGGGGACATGGAGGATGGCCTCCTGTCCAGGCCTTATGCTGGGCATAGGAGAGGTAACAGTAAACACGCAGCTGCCTGGTCCTGAATGAGCCCATGTTACCTGGGGGAGCGGGGAGTCCAGAGACAAGCCAGAAAGTAAGAGACCAGGTCATACAGTGATCATGGTGGAGAAGAGGGAATCAAACATCCTGGAACAGAGAGGAAGGAAAAGCAGGCCAGGAAAGCAGCTTCCCTACAGACCCCAAGTTTCCTGGCGCAAGTCTGCTCTGAGCATCACATCTGTAGCTCATGTCATCCTCAG
Source organism: Okapia johnstoni (assembly GCA_024291935.2). Taxonomy (NCBI): domain Eukaryota; kingdom Metazoa; phylum Chordata; class Mammalia; order Artiodactyla; family Giraffidae; genus Okapia; species Okapia johnstoni. Next base: position 5,127,054 of record CM044325.1, on the reverse strand, counting down.
AGCTGCTTCAGGCGAGGCAGGAAGGTGGGGGGAAACCTCTCCATTTTACTGATGAGTGCCAAGCCTCCACAAGGGTAGGTACCCAGGGTTCCAGCTACCAGCCTGCTGCTCCCCAGCACTTTCGTGACCATTCAGCACATCCCCACCCAGGACTGGCTGCACCTGGCCAGGCCCTGCAGGTAGGAAACCTCCTTGGGCCATCCAGGGTCATTCCTTGATAGGTGAGAGCTGTAGGCGGTCCTTTCTCTGGAGTGAGAGTCTCCTTAGACCCTGAAACAGCCCCACTTCTCCTCAGCCTCATGCCCTGCTCAAATCCATACCAGAAATGCTGTCTCAAAAAGACCCTGTAATGGGACTTCCCTGGGTCCAATGGTTAAGGCTCTGAGCTCCCAATTCAGGGGGCCCGGCTTGATCCCTGGTCAAGGAACTAGACCCCATATGCTGCAATGAAGAGGCCGTATTCTGCAACAAAGGATCCTGCAAGCCGCAACAATGTCTCACATCAGGCAACAAAGACCCTGTGTGCCACAGCTAAGACCCAGTGCATCCATAAACAGAAGTCGCCCCTAATGATAATCCACACATGAAGCATCCCTTGACCGTCTAACCTCTGGGAGATTCTCGTTGAGCCTGGACCAGCCCCTCAGGACCTGGGAGGCAAGTGGCAAAACACCCAGAGTTATGGCAACCAGTCCATCAGGTTTTCCAGGAGTTCTTGAGAAAAACTCCCCTGCAGGTGAGTTACCTCTGCCCCTCTCCAGAGTGGTCCGACCAGTGTTGCTCAACTATTTTCTAAGCAGGCCCAGAATACAGATTGTCCCAGAAGATTTCTTTACATTAATGATTAGTTCCTCATCCTCTAAAAGAAAGACATCTTTTTTAAAGGGCAAAATCTTCCAGCCACAGCCTGATGGGCCCTGAGCCAGGCTGTGGAAACAGCAAAGACACACGTGGCAGGGCACCATGTGCCCCGTTCTGCTCCTGGGGGTGACAAGGAGCGTCACAGGGCAGGGGGCTGCCGGCTGGGGTGTGAAGGAGGAGAGAAGGATGGGGAGCCCCAGGCCCGGTGTCTAGCTTCAGGACAGAGGGAGAATGTTAGGATCTTGAGACCCAAAGGAAGAACATTGAATTAAGAGTCCAGACACCTGCTTCAACCTGCTGGAAGGTGGGGACCTGGTAAAGAGAAAATGCTGACCCTACTCCAGCTGACACTCCCTGTAATACAGGAGTGCACTGGGGGTAAGGAGGGTTTCAGTTCAGCTGTAAGAATGACCTTCTGACTATGACCTTGAACAATACACCAAGAACCAGCTTCCACCCAAGACCCCTCAGCCTGGTCCAGAGCCCTCCTCACCAGATGTGGTTCTCTGAGTCAGTCCTGGCCAGAGGCAGAGAGATGCCCTAGTTGGCCTTTAGAGAGTCATCCTCCTGGGGAAGAAAGATCTCCCACCAAAGAAGCAATGAAATGGCTGGCTTTTCTCACCCTTTCTCTGGGCTCCCATTCTAAATGGGAACCTAATGTGTGCCTACTTCCTTGGGTCGTTGAGAAGGAATAAGTGAAATAAGTGTATTAAATAAAGCATTTAGAGCAACAGGCACATAGTAGACACTCAATAAATGTCAGCTATTATTATTATGGCTTTAAGACTGCCTGGAAAGGGCACCCCTCTGCCACCTCATCCCTCCTCCCCTCAACTACTCACACAGACAGACGCACAGACACCAATGACATGTCTGCTCAACCCTGCAAAAACAAAACAAAACAAAATCTGGGCTTCTGCAATGGGACTTCGGGCCTTGCTTGGAGATGTGCAAAGCCTTCAAAGCCAGAAGTGGCAAGTGGAGGAAAGGGGGGAAAGGGGGCCTGCGTCCCCAGGGACAGCCGCAGGCAGCAGATAAGGGCAGATGCAGCCACGACTGGAGCTGAGCAGGACACCAGGTCTCAGACAGGTGAACGCACGGGAGGCTGGAAGGAAATCAGAAGACCAAGCAAAGCTGGGGGCAGGACACACTCCTCTCTCTCTCTCTAGAATAACATGGGTGGAAGAAGCCCTTGTACCAACTCTGATTTACAGCGAGGAAAAAAGAAAATAAAAGAATCTTGACAAGTGGGGAAAATGCTAAGGTCACACAGAGACCATTGTCAGCATGAGAACTAGGGAGCCTGGTGAGAGGCCAGGGTCCAACCTGGAAAGACCTTCTGCGGGCCTCTCAGCCCGTCCCAACGCTCCCCACTTCCTCAGCAGCCTTTCGGCCCCTCTGTGCCAGCCCCACCCCTCCTGCAGGAGGCAGGGGGCGGGCTTTCGGGCACACTCCTTAAGGGCAGGGCAGGCTACTTCCTGTCTGGTTTGCCTGTTTCTATGTTCGCTCAGGACAGCACAGTGACCTCAGGGGGTCTTGAGGGCCTGATAATTCCCCAGGAGGCCAAATCCAGACAAAGTTCCATTTAACAAGCTAAGCAGCCCAGAGAGCTGAATAAACCTTGGCAAGCCATCGCCCTCCACTTGCCTTTTTAAAATACTGCCTTGAAGCACTCTGGCTTTCAGCAGTGACCTCGGCCCGTGTTCTGACCCCGGGGCTGATCCTAACGTGGCTCACAGGACTGCCCCTCAGCCAGGGCCTAGTCTGTGCCGGCCCCCTGCTCTTCCTCACCACCTCCGGCCCCCCACCCTGCCCCGCCCGGGCACCCCTGCCTCGTGCCACTCCCAGCACCACAGTCTGGACAGACCAGCTTTCCCCCCACCAGGTCCCACCCCTCCTACGTCCCCCCCATCTGTCTGGAGACCAGCTCCTCAGGCCTAGTGTCTTACTTCGGTCCTCTCCCCTGCAAAGGCTTTTGCCCCAGATCCTTCCCATGAAAGTGGAATCCGACGTACTTTTCACACCCACATCCATTTTAATTTTGCCCCTTTAAATGTCTATGCATGTGCCTTTCCTACTAGACTGGGAACACCTTGAGGTCAGGGCCCTAGAGCTTACTGGTCTCCATAAACCTAGGACTGAGTTCACGACCAGGCTCATAGTAAGTGGCCACTAAGTAGCTGCCAAATGGACCCCAGACATGACCTCGAAGTGTGAGGTTTTCATGACCCAGTGAGTTCTTCCAACTGACACCAAAGCAGGCCACTGGTCTGGACCAACAGATCCTCCCATCTGTCCATCCTTGGATGCTTAGGGAGTCCCAGCCTAAGACTCAGATGGGGAGAGACTGTCTTGTCCCAGGGACAGTGCGCCCTGCCCACAGGACTGAGGACGCTGACTTACCACCACCCAGCACCCGCCCCCCCTTCATCTCAAGGACACAGAAAAGACACAGATCCAAGCACCAACATTCAGGTTACTGTCCCCCCAAGACTCCAACTCAACTAACAATAGTTCTCCAAACAGGAGAGGCCATGAGGACAATGCCTTGTTTCACTTCTGGAGAACAGAAGGCTTCCCAGTCCACCACCAACTCCCAGAGCCTACCCAAACTCATGTCCATCACGTTGGTGATGCCATCCAGCCATCTCATCCTCTGTCGTCCCCTTCTCCTCCCCTTGCACTCTTTCCCAGCATCAGGGTCTTTTCCAGTGAGTCTAATGGCTCCAGAGAAAGAGTGGATGCTGGTGGAGCATGCTCGGGGGGTCAGGAAGGCCACAGTCAGGTACGGGGGGTGGAGTCGTGCCTGAGACCAAGGGCCCTAGACAGACACTCGGAGCCTCCCTCCCTTCACACCCATAGTTTCTATGCTCCAGATTGGCTTGGTCTCACCTCCACCAGCCTCCCGTCTCATGTAGCTTTTCTGGTCCACTTCTCTAGCTTTGCTTCCGAGCTTTTCTGGGCCACTCTGCCCAGACCCCACCATGAGCCCTCCCTGCTCCTGTTCCCTCTACTTCAGGAGCCAGAGAAAACAGCTCCAGCCTCTGTGGCCCGACAAGGACAGGGAAGTCAGGGCGCCCAGCAAGCGGAGTGTGGCAGGGGGCCTCGCATAAATATGAGAGGTGACAAATCAACACAGAAGATAAACCAGACCAACGTTTCTCATCATGTGTGCCACAGAGCAGGTGCTCCCAGAAATAAAGGATCCTATGGTCAAAGAAGATTTGGGAAGGCAGAGTTAAGCAGGTATTTTTAGGCACATCTCCGAAAGGGATAAAATGCAGCATTTCTCAAACATTGTTTTAATCAAGAAACCCTTATTCACAGCAGACTTCTCAAAACCAATGTTCTATGGAACATGCTCTGGAAAACACACAACTAGATCTAAGTATTCCAGTTCCCATGTCAAGTCTTTAATCTAACGAGGAATTCAGGGACAAACAGAGGCTTCCCAGAAAAAGGCAGACAGGAGACAGAATGTCTAGCCCTGCCACTCCCTCTCAGGGGCCATTTCACTGTCCACGCTGCCAGCGCCCAGGACTCCTGTGGGGTCAAAGGAAAATGTGTAGAGCCCCTTTGCTGCTGCTGCTGCTCAGTCGCTTCAGTCGTGTCCGACTCTGTGCGACCCCACAGACGGCAGCCCACCAGGCTCCGCCGTCCCTGGGACTCCCAGGCAAGAACATTGGAGTGGGTTGTCATTTCCTTAATCAATTAATTTTTAAAATATTTATTTATCTGGCTGCGCTAGGTCTTAGCTGCAGCACGCAGAACCTTTTTTTTTTTACCTTGTGTCATGGGGGCTCTTTAGTTGCGCTGTGTGGGAGGGGAAAGACCACACTTTACGATATGATTCGATGTGTAAAAGCTCTTTGCAGCATTTAAAAGGACTTATCTGCCGCATAAAGCAAGATACCTCTATGCAAGGCAAAGATGAAATGATGGAAGAAAAGCAAAGAAGAGAAAGAGCTGCAGTGTGGGCAGTGACGGAGAGCAGGGCAGAAGGGTGGAGGGAGGCAGGAGATCTGGGTCTGGATCCGTCTTGCCCCTGATCCCCCCGTGAGGCCGTGGTCAACTCCCGCCTCTTCCTCTATACACTAAGGGCTGGAGAGAGATGGTCTCTGAGGTCCTCCTAGCCCTCAAGTCAGAACTGAAGCTCCCAACCCTGCTTGATGGGGTCCATCTCCCCAGAGGATCTGTCCACGTGAGGACATGCAAGGCATCGAGGGGAAGGACAAAACTGCGCCCAAGGAGAAGCCCTCCAGGCTTAGCCAGAGAAGCCCAATCTGCCCCCAGTGTGAACTTGGCCATGAAACCGGAGGGGGAGCCACACTTCGGGAACCAGGTAAATGCAGATCGAGACAGAGCCAGCGCCCTGCGCGTGTCTAAGAGGCCCCGCCCCACCTGTTCAGGCCCCAGCATCCCCTCTGGGGCGGAGAGCTGACCAAAGGGAACTGGGCAGGCTGAGGCCAGGTTTCATTCAGCCTGGTTTGCTGTAGGAGCCTTTGAGGGAAGCAAATGCTCGGAGGACAGACAGGATGTCACACAGCCAGGTCTGAAGGGTGAGAATGGCTCCTGGAGCCCCGGAGGGTGGAGGGGCGTTGTCTGCCTGCTCACGCAGCGGGCTCCCTTCCACCCCCACTCCCTCGAGGCTCTTCCTCTTCATTACAAAGAGATCCATTCCCCACTTCCCGCAGAGTCCAGAGGTAGCTGCGTGGGAGACTGGGGGACAGTCCTCCAGAGCGCTCCAGCCTGGCCGCGCAGCAGAGCAGCTGTCTATTCTCAAGCCCCGTGCCGAGGGGTGTGTGTGCGTGTTTCTGCGTGTCTGTGCGTGCACGGGCCTACTCGTGTTGGGCACAGAAATGTTCCCCAGCCCAAGGCTCACATCAGGAGGAGGTCAGGAGACTGCGGCTGTCTGGCGCTTGGTGACCATGTCTGGGGATGCGGGGGTGCGAACTGTCTGCGGCTCTGTGGGTGCGCAGACTCGGGGACAGCGCAGTACCCCACAGGATCTCCAAGGGTGTGAAGGCGACTCTTGGTGCCCAGAGAGTGTGGACCAGGATGGGAGGACCCGCTTGTGATGTGGGGGTCCCTGTCCCTGCAGACCTTTGCCCGATGAGAGGTGTACAAGAGCCTTCTGTGAGTCCAAGAGCCCCTGAAAAGAGGGGGAGGGGAGGCATGTGCTTGCGCAGAAGCACATTTGAAAGTGTTGGTGACCGTACCCAAGGGTTCTAATTTCAGGCTCACCTCTGTACCAACTCACCCTAGGACTTGGGATGAATCCGCTTCCCCTTCAGTGGGAGGAGTGGACAAAATTGGCTGTGTTCTGCAGTCTGATCCCCTGAAGTTGGGGCTCATGCAACCCCACTAGGGAGGGGGCCTTATCCCCCAACCCTCCCCCAGCAGCCGGAACCCGGAGGGCAGAGCTCTGTGGGATTTCATCAGCTGCTCATGAAATGCTCGGGCACACGCCACCCTGGCCCGCTCAGCCCTCTGAAAGGGAATGATTTGGGGGTGCAGGAGGGCCAGGGATGGGGGTTGGAATTTGCAAGCGACAATCCTGGCTGAGGCTGGAATCGGCTTCCCCAGCCCCACAGCCAAATCCTAGCAGCATCCGATGGGCTCCAGGGGCTGGTTTCCCAGTCACAGGGCCTTAACCCCTCTCCAGCCACAGAAGCCGGTCTGGCTCACCAGGGTCAATACCCTGCACCTCCTCGCAAGCCCAGATTTCCCGCCTCTGGGACCGGGGGAGGCTCCAAACTGTACAGGGAGGAGAGGCTGAGCTCCCTCCGCCCAGCCCAAGGTTGAGGTCACCATGAAGGGGCAGCATCCTCCAATGGACCCCTTTCTTCAACCACCTTCCCTTCCTTTGTTTCACTTTTTTTTTTTTTTGCCAGAAAGAGTTTAATTGAGTCTCCTTAGGGAGATGCAGCTCCATCTAATTCAGCTCTTAATTAACCCAGCACACCCCAAAGAGGCTGCAGAACTACTCGTAAATTAAATATGAAAAGCATTATTTATCTAGGAACAGCCTTCTAACAGCTCTGACTCTGACGTTTATAGTTACTAATGAAGATGGATTTGGAGGGAGAGAAGTCGGAGAGGAGAGAGTCTACTGCCTGGGAGAGAATGAAGCCCTCGGGCCTCCTGAGGGTCTCCCAGGGCTCAGAGAGGGTAGTCATTGCATTCAAGGGGGGGTGTGCCGCCACCCCCTGCCCCTCCCACCCAGTCCCTGCTTCTCCAGATCTCAGAAAGGAGGTTCAGAGCAGGCTCAGTGGGTCCTTCGGGTTGTTGGACAAGACCCTCTCACAGCAGCCGCCAGACCTCTCTCACCACCCCGTTTTTCATTCCTAGCCCTTGTTCTGACCTTGGCTGTCCTTGACTCACCACTTAAGTGCTCTGCTCCTTGCTCCACCCTGTCTCCATTCTATCCCCGCAGACAGACCCCTTGGCGCGCTGGGTAGTTGCTGGCTAAGACCACGCCTCTAATATGTGAGCCCCTCCCCTCCCTCCAAATGGCCACAGGTAGCATCAAGAGACTCAGCTTTCAAGGAGCAAAAGAAGCCTCTTTCTCTAGGCACTTGCACAGAACCAAAGAAGAAGCCAAAAGTCATCTGGAGCCTGGAGGGTCTGGAACAGGAAAGTGGCTGCGATTTCGTTGGTTACCACTCCTCTGCCATCACCCCACCAGACCCCATCAATCACAGGAGGGTGAACCTTGCAAATCATGCCTTACTCATCTTTTATAAGCCAAGTCCAGGGCCCGGCATATAAGCACCACGAATGTATATAGGATCGTTGAATTTGAAAAAGCAGAAGGGGAACAGGAGGAAGAAGGAGGCAGGCAGGAGCGACTGAAACCAAGATGAACAGGTGGAAAAAAATCGTAACTATCCCAGCCGATATAATGGCTTCAGTTCTTCAGGAAAGACAGCTCTCCGAGTGCCCTTCCTTCTCAGGGCCTTCCTTTCCCCGTTGAGAGCCCCACCCCCACACAACACCGTAGCCCCAGTTCAGCCCAGGAGTAGCAGGCCAATTCCCTTTTTTCTAGAACAGTAGGAAGGAGGGCTTGAGTTTGGGATTTGCTCTCCGTGCTGCTGTCTTCACTGTCTCTCCAGAGGCGTCTATGCCTTCTTTTCCGCCCTTGCTGGCCTCTAGAGAAAGAGGAGGGACTCTATAATTTCTCAGCTCTGTCAAGTAACAGGCTTATCTTTAAAAGGTTAAACTTCCTTCAGGCCTTACCCAGATGACCACATAAACGCCATCTGCCGAGCCGCCCCCTCTGGGCCCGGTGGGGAGCTAGACACAGAGATACCATGCGGTATCTCTTCCAGTCCAGACAAGGAAGATATACGAGAGCAAAACGAACCATCTCAAAAAGTCCCACAGTTCTTTGTGATGTGTGTTCACTTTGACTGCAATGAGTCAACAAACCCAAATTTGTTCAGCTACAGGTGTGTTGGGAAGAAGGTCTTCACAGACATGGCGGTTCCAGGAAGATACGACTAAAGCTCTCACTGCCTTGGCCCAGGACCATGGACTCCGTAATAGGACACACACCTGAGACTCCGGGGCCTCCACCCAGGCGAGGTTCCACTCAAGCAAGTCTCTCTGTATGCCCTACAAGCCTGGAGGCTCGGCATTCTGGCATCCTGAAACAGCAAGACGAGAACAGCTTCTGCACCTAGAAAGACCTTATCAAGTACCGTTAACAACCAACACAGCCGCAATCCGCCAAGGTGCTCATCGTCAGCCTCAGGTTTCCTCCCTGAAAAGATACCCATCACCAGACTACTGAATATCCACTCCACTGGAAGACTTCAAACGGAGGGCTGTTATGAAACCTCTAGGAAAAGCTGATTCCAGAAAAGGAGAGCTGCTGCCTGAGACCACAGACAAGCTGCTGCCAGCCCAAGACCACAAAGCAAGGTCCCTTTGGATTCTGCAGTGCCATTTTTCTTTGCCTTCCCCACTAACCTTGTCACTAACTATACTTCGACACTCTCCAATAACCACCTAGGGCTTCCCTAGTAGCTCAGACGGTAGAGCATCCGCCTGCAATGCAGGAGACCTGGGTTCCATCTCTAGGTCGGGAAGATCCCCTGGAGAAGGAAATGGCAACCCACACCACAGTATCCTTATCTGGAAAATTCCATGGACAGAGGAGCCTGGCAGGCTACAGTCCATGGGGTCACAAAAAGTAGGACATGACTAAATGACTGAATTCCCTCTATTAACCAAGATCTCTCCACATGACCTCCCCTATCTAAATCCTGCCGCCTTCTGCCACCTGCCACCCGCCAACCCAGGTCTTCCTCCCTTAAGAAAAAAATAAGACCTTCGAGTTTATTTTTCTCAGCCCATAATTACTGCCCATCATTGATGACAAACATCTAATAACTGCTTCTTTGACTACTTCAGAAAGTAGATTCCCTTCTAAGGTCCTTCTGATACTTGTTTCCCTCATATAATTAATCTCAAATTTAATTTTTAAAAAATTGAATCTTGACCCCCCATGTCAAAAATATGCTTCTGTTTAGATCATTATAACCCTATCAAGCAAAACTTAGTCCATCAGAAATGGAAACTAATATTCAGCCTATTTTCACTACAGTAGTTTTATCTCTGCAGAGACACTTGGTCCTGTTTTGCAGAAACTGCTTAACTCTACTCGGGAAAGCTTCCGAGCCTGAAGGCAAAAAAAAAAAAAAAACCGCTCACTCCCGCTGCGATAAATGACATCGCCAATATGGTCTGTGCACCACTGCAGTTCTGCTTTGTACAGGGACATCAGCCTTGTACCACCTGCCACACACTAACTTTTCCTCTGTTTTTCAGGACAGATTTTAGAGACTCTCAGATGTTTAAAATTACCACCCCTCCAGCAAATCATGTTTCCTGGAAAAGAATGTCCAGAAACTTCCAAAAAGAGGCTCACCCAGACTACCTGAGAAGGCTGCCAGAAGGGACAGCAGACCCACTCATCGGATCTGCAAGCTGCAAGCCCCGCAGTAGGAGCAATTCAGTGGCCAAAGGTGACCTGAACCTTCCCCCTGACCCTAGGAGATACCGTCAGTTACACAGCTTTTGCTCCGGAAACCAAACCAACCATTTTAATGTAAATCTATCAGCCAGAATTGTCATGCATGATCACATAGCTCTTAATTTCTTCTTGAATAGCGTAAGGGAATCTATACCCTAGCAAGTCTTCTCGCAGCACCCATATAAACACTACAGGCTCAGGTAGAACAATCTAGAAATAAATCAAATGAAAAAGTCACCCAGATCTCTAGAAGAGAATCTGGGACACAGTTTCATTGCCTGAATTTGGTCATTCTGGCCCTGGTCTTCAGGATCAATTACAAGGACCAATAACAAGTTTCATTTCTGATCGCTCCCCGCCTGAGTGACAGCTGCCTGGTGTACCCTGCTCAGAGTCTTCTTCAAAGTGGCTATGCAACCCTTGTTACATCAGAAAATTAAGAAACTTACCCTGTGCCACAAAGAGGCAGGGAGACTAGCTCTTGTCCAACTACACTCTGTAAACAGCCTCCTAATCAGCAAACTGTTTGTAAGAGTGAAGACCTGAAATTCACAGGTGAATGCCTTGCAGTCTGACTTTTGCCCTTGGCCAAAAACGAGGGCTAGGAAGAGAGAAAAAGTCCTGGACAGTCCTGACTTGGCATTCTTTCATAGCACTTGTGTGCTCAGTCATTCAGTCACGTCTTCCAAGTCTTTGCAAACCCATAGACTGCAGCCCACCTGGCTCTTCTGTCCATGGAATTTTTCCATCCCAACCCTGAGAAGGAACCTGCGTTTCTTGCATCTCCAGCATTGGCAGGTAGATTCTTTACCCAAGTAGCCCTTGGTATTGTCTAAACCATGACAAGGACCACACATCCTCCCACTCTGGCTAATACGAGTGACGGCTGCTTCTTTACCAATTATGGCCTGAATCTCACTTCATTCCTCCTGCCTTCAGGAAAGAGTGAAGATAACAACCATAGAGTTAATGCCTCTTCCAGACAGTATCCCATCCAGAGATACTGGATTCAGCTTCCTTGAATCCTCCTCCCCAAATCACTTAAACAAGCCCCAATCCTATAACAAGTCCTTTCTAACACCCTCTTCCTGAGACCACCCATGTTCCCCATAAGGTGTGTTTCTCCTTTGTTGCAGTGAGCCAATAAACCAAGTTTGTTCAACTAGAGACGTGTTTCTGGTGACCTTTGGCTGGAGGGCTCTGATACATATATAAGCAACTGGATAGGAGGCAGAAGATAATACATGCTGTGAGACTCATCTTCAACTCAAGGGGGAAGTTGTATTAGGATAGAGAGGAATCGTTAAGTTCTGTGCATGAAAATGGCATCTTGTAAGCATTTCTAGGTATGCTGGGGCAAGAGGAGGTTATTTTGTCTCCCGCCCCCACCCCAGAAGTAGACTGCTGCTGACTGAACTAAATGAGATCAATCCAGACAACCAGGAAAATGTGTCTTGATCAGCAAGATAATTAGAGACCCAGCTAGGAGGAAGAGGAAGACATTGTCAGTGCTGACATGCTTCTACTGGCCAAAGAGAGAAAAGGAGCCTAGGATAGTTCCTAGAAGGAGTTTGTACAGAGAGCAAGGCCTGGGATCTCCTAGAGGAGGGCTTGGGTCATAGAGGAGAAAGACTGTGTTGAGTCTCGGGGCTCCGGGAGCTCCCTAGAAAGCCGGGCTGCCTAACAAGTCTTCTGGTACCTGGCAGCTGGCGCATCTTTGCAAAGGACTTGCACCCCACCTTTCTGCCATCTCAGTTGCTTTTCTGCCTTTGCTGCTGCCAGATGGGGGCTACCCCTTGCCCTACCCCACCCCCACCCCACCTCCAACTCATACAGGGAGTATCTGGGAAGGAGGCTGGAGGGCTACATCTGTGCAAAGCAGTAACAAGTTTACCACCAAAATCATGCAGGGCAAAGAGAAGAGAGCACATTTGAAAAGAAAGGAAAAAACCATCCTTATAGTGAAAAAATGTTGAACACATTTTGGGAGGATATAATGCCCGGCATGTCAAGAGAACAAATCAAAATTCGCCAGACAAAAAGCTCTCCTCTCCACAAAGAGACACACACAACTCACTGAATGCACAAGGACACGTAAGCACTTCACCTAATTAGACTCCTCTGCTGGGCCGTCCCACCTAACTTCCTTCCTCTTCACCCAGCCGAACACCAGATACCAACACCAGGCCAAAGGGCTTTTGTATTTCATTATAAAGTGACTCTGGTGCAGAAGGAGCTCTTCTTTTACAAATGAGAGATTTATTTTACAAATGAGAAAACTGAGGCCTCGTGCTGTAACCTAGGGATGACAACTGAGGACCCGGGGTTTAACCCTGGATCCATTGTTTGTGTTTTGTTTGTCAGTTCTTTCCAACAGCATCAGCTCAACTCCAGTTTCTAAAATCTACATGGCCTGGACTGGGACAAGTTTCCCTCCCCCTTGATGTGTTATACCAAACTTGGGACACCATGGGTAAAATGCAGGTTAAAGCCTCGGTAAGCAGCCTACAGAGGCCCAAGGCCTTTGCTATTAAGAAACATGTCAGAGGCTGCATGCAGCTGACACAGACCTCGAGAATTATTACAGCCCAGGACCAGGTTACCTTTTTTCCTTTCCTATAACATACATTATGGATACATAATTACAGTAATCAAAAAACTAAACCATTGGGTGGGCCAGAGCGCTTCTCCAGGGATTCTGGGAGTTCTGTTCATTCATGCCTTCCAGGCATTTAAAACCCTCATGAGTCCACACTAGTCTGGATTTTTTTTTTTTTTTTTCATGCCACAGCACCATTTCAGGTCCCTTAAGAGCCATTGACCACCTCAGTTTCAGAATTTACTTTTCAAGCTCAGTCTGATTCTGGCAAGATGCTGAGGTATCCCTTGGAATTTCTGGTTCTTCTAGTTGTAGATAGTTGGGGACCCACCCGGTTTTAATTCCCAGATTATCTGATGGGAAATCTCTAACAGAGCTCAGTTTGCAATTCTAGACAGTAGTTTCAAAAACTCAAACTCGTTTTCGTTGCCGTTCTTCATACTAGACCGAGCCAAAAGGCTAGAGGGACTTTCTATAAAGCCACCTTTTAAAATTGAGTTTGGGCCTCTTTCTTTTAGTAGTAGCATCAAGATGGCACCTCTACCACATTTCAAGGTGAGTGGCTTCAGCATTACGAACTCCCACTTCTTTTAGTCCAGGCTGAACTAGGACTCTCATCTACCCTCTATCTAGGATGGGGGGCCTCACTCCTTTTGGGAACTAGAAAGGACATAGCCCTCAGATCCAAAGTCACCAGCATGTAGATTTAACCTTAATTATGGGCCCCATGTATTTCTAGCAGCCATTTCTCTTCTTACCCTTGGTCAAAGCAAGTCCTTTGACTGAGCATCTGTTTTCCCCATCTGTGTAATGGAAGAGGAGTTAGACCACACAATTTTTAGGTTCTCTTCTGGCTCTGTGACCTTCTGACATGGATTAAGAGAGGCAAGATGAGGATCTCCAGAGAGGAAGAGTGGCTGGAGATCCTTTCTATCAGAAGGACATCTGCCATTCAGGTCCATCCAGACCCCCCTTCCTAAAGCTGCAGACAAATCAAACCCCCATCACATCTCACCTAGACTCTGGCAATGGCCCCCTAAGCAGCCCAGACCGTATGGATCTCTGCCACCCTAAGCATCATCCCACCACCCAATCAAGAGTACCTTCAGGAGCTCCCACTCTTTTCAGAACCTGTGCTCTCAGGAAGGAAGACACACTTTAAGGATGTGGCCTCTGCCCACCTCTTTGGCCTCACAGCTTTCTGTGCTTCCTTAAATACCATGCTGCAGGATTCACTGTTCTCTTTCCTCCTCTCTCTCCCTTCTCTCTCTTCTATGCCTGTGAATATTCCATTCAAACTGTAAGAACTCCCAAGGCCGGTGGCTCCACCTAATTAACTTCCCTGCATTCTTCAAGGTGGGCTCCGCTCTCCCATTCCCTCCCTGTGAAACTGTCCTCAGCACCAGGTGCTCCTACACCTCTCCTACCCCAAGCACCCCTAGCAGAATATTTGGGACTCAGTCTGCTTTGTAATTCTTGGCCTCTTTGTCCATCGTGGTCTCTAGACAAGACATACTCCTTGAACAAGAAGAAGTCTTTTTCTCCAAGCACTCTTACTTGGCACTCAATACAGGCCCTGTACATGTTTGTTCAGGCAATGACTAAGAAATGAATCAATAGGTCTCCAACTTAATTGGAAAACCTGAAGAGACAATTAGAGATTCCAGAGTAGAAAGGTGCCAAACCAATGCGATAGACAGTGTTTTAGAAGTTCAGGGTCAGGCACTGTGAACCAGAACAGGTTGTTTTTGCTTTGTCAGGAATTGGAAGTGTTTTGGTTTATGTGGCGAGGGTGTGGGAACTTCATCATAAAAGCACTGTTTCGAGATTAATCTAGAAGTGGCATCCACCACAGATTTGAAGAGGAAATCCAGACAGTGGCCAGTCCCACCCATCTCAGGTAAGAAAAAAAAAATCATTTTCTACACTTACGAGTCTCAAGCACTCCACTCCTGACCTCAGCCTCACCCCACCTTGACCTTCCATCTTCCCATCATCTCCTCAGCTTGCCTCCCTGTCAAGGCTCCAAGCAAGAGCCAGTCTGGGAGGGGGAGCCGGTCCTCACTCAAGGTTATCATGTCAGAAGTAAAATCTACAAGGTTTTTTTTTTTTTTTCTTTTTTTCCCCTTTTCTTTTTCCTCTGTAGGCCCCTGATTAGGAGATGAGGTTCCTGGAAGAAACTCCATCCCACCTTCCCCTGCTCCACAAGCCACTGGGCAGAGCTCTTCCCCACCAAAGCACACCTCCAGGATTGCATGTGGGGTCCATCCTCTTTGGGAAGAATAAAGTGAGCCCAAGCTCCCCTCTTGGGACTACATTTTGTTCAAATGTCCTCTGTTGAAGACACTAAGCCCTAGAGAAGTCCAGTGACTTGCCTGAGTTCACGCTGCTAGTTAGCAGCCAAAATCAGATTTCAAAAACCCCAATCTTACACCCATGGTGGATTCATGTCAATGTATGGCAAAAAAAAATACAATATTGTAAAGTTAAAAAATAGAAAATAAACTAATTAAAAAAAAAAAAAAAACCCAATCTTCTCTAAGGCCTCTTTCTCAGCACTCAACCCAGGACTGGAGGAAGAGCTGATTTCATGGGCTGCTGCAGGGAGTATCCTGTGCCCAGGCTCCTGCGCACGTGGCCACAGTGGTTGCTGCTAAGGTTACTTGTCTCCAAAGATGATAACAGCAGATGCTTGCTTTCTTTTATCCCTTGCTGTCCTCATAAGGGGCTTTCCAGGTGGTGCTAATGGTAAAGAACTCTCCTGCCAACGCAGGAGATGTAAGAACCACAGGTTTCATTCCTGGGTCAGGAAGATCCCCTGGCGGAGGGCATGGAAACCCACTCCAGTCTTCTTGCCTGGAGAACCCCATGGACAGAAGAGCCTGGAGGGCCACAGTCCATGGAGTCGCAAAGAGTCGGACACGACTGAAGTGACTGACCATGCACACATGTCCTCATAAGGTCCTGACTGACTGAGCGAGGCTAGTCTCAGGTGAGCAAGAGGCTCCAGACAAAGGAAAACGCTGTGGTGCCCTCCACAGGTGCCCACACAGCTGGTTAGGACTGGCAAGGGAAGAGGCGACGGCCCCAGGCTGTAGCTCATGGGCCCTCCCTCTCCCTCCCACACGCAGACCCCACTCACAGACTGTGGACTGCCCCCTGGGGCAGATAGCGAAGCATGAATTTTGTAGCGTTTCTACTGCATCCCTGAGGCTAAACTCAGGTGAGGGGCAAAAGGGCTGATGTCCAAGGCAGAGCCGGAAGCTGCTGTCTGCCTCAGACACACAAGCAGCCACCTGGGGCCTCACCCATCCCAGGCTGCCTATTCTCTTCACCAATAAGCCTTCTTGACCTCCCTGGGCCTTCTTCTGTGGGAAGAAGTCTAAAACCCTCAGCATGGCAGCCCAGGCCTTCCCCAAGCCTATGCCGCCCGCCGCCATCTGCTCTCCTGCCACTCTCCGTCCCTAAGCCTAGAGTTGCTGTCTTACAGGGCCTGTCTCATTCTGAGACTCTCGAGTTATTTGGTACTGGTCTGTCTACCAGCTTACTTCCAAAGTCCCTAGGGGCAAGAGCATCTCTGTAGCTCCCAGGGAGCCCAACACGGGGCATTAAGCACAGTAAGTGTCAACAGATGTTAAAGTATCAGTCAGAGGCTGAACAAATACACATCCTTCCTTCCAGGAAGCTGCGTGATGCCCTCCCTCCAAAGGTCTGACTACAGATTCCAGAGTCAGCCTTCTCAAATGTGGTCCATGGACCACTGGGCAGCAGAAATACCCAGCAAGCTTACTGTTAACTATGCAGGTTCCCAGGCTCCACCCCAGGTCTATGGATTCAGAACCTCTGGAGCGCGCTAACTCGGGATGGGGGGAGGAGGGGGCTGTCCTCCACAGACTCTTGGAGCAGGGCCCTTTGGCAAAAAGCATATTGCGGGTGCTTCCCCTAAGCAGCCTGGGGTGGAGATGGGGTTCAAGGTGTAGGGCCTGTGACTCTGTGCCTGCTAATGATCACCGCCAGCTCCCGGAAGTCATCTTCGTCTTCCACTAGCCAAGTCATGAAGACAGAAGCGCTGCCTTCCCTGCCCCATCCTGCCTCCCCGAGCACCACCCACCCAGCTCCCCCCCACCACACACCACCTGGCATATCTCCTCTTGCTGCCTCCCTCCCTCCTTCCCGTCAGCGCAGCAGGGCTGGAGGCTGCTCTCGCCCTCAGCCAGCCTCTCCTTTCCTCCGCAAGGCCTCATATCTCTTCTTCCATTGGATTTAAGTTTCTTCTTCTGTTGGATTTCAATTTCCTCTCCACCTTCCCACCCCCAGACAAAGGAGTAACTCTTGCTCCTCTTTGCCCTGTCCATTAGCATGCTAAAGGATTTTATAAAGCCAGCGTGAGTAGCATTTCCAGCCACACGCTTTGTATCATACCTAATTCAACCTTTGCTGGTTACCCAAGCAGCCTTCCCCTTCTATTGCAAGGTCTGCAGAGCCTCACAAACACCCCTGATGCCAAGTGTCTGTGGCTGTGGGGGCATCCTCACAGAACCGCGAATGCACAGGTCTAGGATAGTACAAGCACTGGAACTGATTGGGTGCTTTGGGGAAGGCAGGTCCCCCATCTCAGTCTCTGAAGAACAAAGGATTGGGGACCAGACAATCTGTGGGAACCCTTTGGATCGAAGACTCTAGAATTAGAGAGCTTTAACACTCTAAGAGCTATTAGTTCCTGGGCTGAGGGCTGCAGGGTGAGGGGCAAGCTCTCCAAAAGCCAGAGAAGTCATCATAATGGTGGCTATCAATTCAGCTTCACATTTTATAGCAGCTGCTACCCTAGGGAGAAGCCATGGGGCTAGAATAAGCTGCGAGTAATTGCCACAAGAAGCAAGTACCCAGCCAGAGGGGGGAAATCATAGCAAACACTTACACAGCATTTACTCCGAGGTGGGCAACGTTCTGAGCACTTTACACGCATTAACTCATTTAATCTCTGCAACACATCCAGTATGTAGGCACTATTATTATCCCCATTTTACAGATGAGGAAACAAGTTCAGGGAGCAGAAATCATCCATACAAGGTCACAGGGCCAGTGGGCAGGGCAGGTCTGTGAACCCACACTCGCAGCCCCAATTGTTCAAACCTATCACCTTCTCACACCCTCAGAGAAGATTCACCCCATCACAGGGGAATGAGTGGAGATGTCACCTCCTGGGAGGCATCATCACCAGCATCACGTCTTTCATCATGCCTTCGATGTCTAGAGCCAGATAGTTTTCCTTTGAAGAGACCAAATGTTGACTTGTATGTATTTCATATCCCACAGATGGATACCAGAGCCAAAACCCTTTGGTGTTCTCACCTTTCTTCACTCCCTCTTTCTTCCCAGCCCCCTGTTCTCACCTCCTCAGTACCACTCCCACGCCCAACCCCCCTGCACTGGGGGTGAAGAGCCAAGGACTTCAGAGGCAAAAGACCTGAGTGTGAGCCGCATTCAGTCACCGACTGTGACCTCAGTCCTCCTAGCCTCTTGGGTCAACAGGCAATAACAGTCGAATGACTAGCTTGCAGGCTGGAGAAAGCCACCCGAGATCACCTGTGGAGTCTGTGTCACGCTCTGTCAAGCCCAGCTTCCCTGTGTGTGAAGTGGGGCTTTGCTGGGTTGGCAGGAGGCTGAGGCCCGGAACCTAGCTTTGGGGTCCGCAAGTGATTTGAATGCTGGGCGGTTCATGCGGTGCTCTCACAGGCATGGCCTCACCTCACACCACGGATGAAGCAACTGCCTCCCCCAAGGTGGGACTTGGCGCCCAAAGTTAAACAGGGCTCAACCTGAGAAAGAGCTTTGTGAGCAGCCCACAGGTGGCCAGGGGTGAGCAACCAGCTGCCGGGATTCCTCACAAAGGCTTAAACCATTCTCCATATTTTTCTGTCACCTTTTTCGCTCCCCTTTTGTGATGCCAGCTCACCAGCACACACCTGTATTACGGGGAAAGTGCCTCCTCAGAGAAGCTGCCGGCGACAACCTGGGACACACTCTCCCAGGAAACCACAGCATCCTCCCCTCCCCCAGCACCCTGCGGTCCCACCTCCTACCTTTGCCCACCCCACCTGGAATGCCTGTTCTCATATCTCTTCAACTCAAACCCCTGTTCCTCCCTGGAGGTCCTGTTGGGAAACCGCTGCTGTCTTATGAGAAGAATCAAGCAGGAGAGAACCACCTGCTCTGCTTTGGTTTTATCCTGGGAACCTGGGGGCCTGCCTGGGACCCATCAGATTTCCTGCGTCTTTAAGAGAAACCATGCCATGTGCTTTTCCTAAACCTGCTCATTACCCAAGCCCAGGACCTGGAGACACAGTAGTCACTCAGTAGTAGTCACAGCAGTCATGTTTCATGAGTGAACTGGGAGGAGCCGAAGAGCAAACACACTTCCAGGCTCTGGTCAGATAACATAGAAATAGCAAATGGCAGAGGTTTCCTTCCCTGGGGAACCTGACCTGAGGGTGTTTCTCTGCACCAAGGACTCCAGGACCCTTTCACAGTCACCTGAACGGCACCAGACCACCCTCTTTAAATCTGAACCCCAAGCCTCTTGCTAAAAGTGTGGATCTCTCTCCCCAGTGGACAGCGGGCCCTTCCCTGTTGATTTGTAACTAGAATCTGCTGGAGGTGAGAATGGGGCTTTGCGCCTCGGAAGTTCTGGGAGAGCCTCTCATCACAGCATGGGATAGGGTGGATGAAGAATGTGCCCTTTGCCTCTCTGTGGTCCACCTTTTCAGCCAGAGACGAGAACTTAGGACCTGGCTGGGTCCTAGGGCAGACGGGTGATAGAGCATGTTACTCAATCCATGTTTAACACAATATAGCCAAAAGAAACCAGCTCACCCAAAAGTCAGACAGGTGGCCTCCTCGCTACCGTGGCTTTTGGGTTTGTTGGGTTAGGATTTATTTGGGTTTTTTGGAGGGAAGTAGTTGGTGTCATAAACACTCCCTCTCAAAAGTATCTCCCTGTCTCCTTACTAAAGGAATGACAGTTCTCAGGGAAAGCAGTGGATACCTCAGATAAAAGAGGACAGGTGAGGCCTTCTTGCCCTTTGGGCCAGAGTTAGCCTTGCAGGCGGGCCTCTGGATTAATGCCGACCTTCAGCCAGGTAGAAAACACTTTCCAGGCAGAAACAAACGGAGGAAATAATTACAAAAAAAACCACACAAAGACTTATGCCCTGAGAGGCTCACATTACAGTGTTATTTACCCTGATGAAAAACTATAAAAATGCAATAACTGTCTGATAAAAGTCGAATGGTCAAGTAATAGCAGCGACTCCTTAGGACAGATTACTATTGATACTCTATTTGAAGAGTCTTTAATGGCATGGGGAAGTACGGTTACTACAAAGAGAGAAGTTTGACATACCACTATATACGAATGCAGTATATACAGGTTTAACTGGGTAAAGCACCAGATCAGGAAAAAGAAACCAGACCAAAGTGCTATGTTATCTCCATGCAGTGAGGTTCTGAGTTTATTCTCTGAGTGTTTTTCTGTGTGCACTCTCCCAAGTTTCCTGTAATGAGCATATATTCGTTTTGAAATACGGGAATCACATTAAAAAGAAAGCAAAGGAGAGACTTAGGGAGGAAAAGGAAAGAATAGGAAGAAAAGAGGGAAGCCGAGCAGAGGAGGAGGAAGTCATGAGGGCATCTTCATGCCCCCCCTGAGCTGGGGGACTACACTACCACTTCCGGGGCAGAGGACACAGTGGGCAGAAGAGGGCAGCTCAGGACCTAGTCCCAAGTCTAGAGCGGAGGTGAAGGAAGGGGCAACAGCAGGAGATTTGGGCCTACACTTTGTGGGTCACAGCTTTTGTGCCCCAGCATCTCTTCTTTGTCACGGGTGAGAATGCCATCTGTCTGTCACCTGGAGCCAGTTCCCCGCTGAGCAAAGCAGATCCCTAAGGAGAAGCCCTGATTCTTCACACACACACACACACACACACACACGCACGCACGCACGCACGCGCGCCTTCCCATTTCACAGACCTGCCGGTCTCATTCCTAGTCTCCTCCAACCCCCGCCCCGCAACCACCTTCACCACCCCCCACCTCCAACTCCCATTCCCTGGCCTGCTCAGGCCCAGCAGCTCGGGTTGTCCCTTGCTGCCTGGAATAAGAATAACTGGAACACTGCTCCTCCCAAGTCTCCCCCCACCCCCCACCCCCACAGGTTCTTTTCTCTTCCTCCTCCCCTCTTCTCCAGGGTCTGCTTTCTGTTTGTTTGTTTGTTTCTCCCCAGCCTGGGGCCCTGCTCCTCTGGGACGGGCTCCCTGCTGCCCCTCCCTCTCCAGCTCCTTCTCGCTCCCAGCAGGCCAGCCTGGGTCTAGTGGATTGGCTATCTCTCGGCACCACCTGCTGCCCACTCTGGCCTCCACCATTGTCTCCTTTCCATTTCTAGAGTCCCCAGGGCCTGGCTCCTTATCACACCATATCCATCCAGTGCCTGTCTTTGGAAAGCAGGGACTGAAGAGTCAGAGCACCCAGGCTTCTTCGCCTTTCTCTCCAGCCTCTTTCTATAAAACCGGGACACGTTAGAGCTGGATGAGACCTCCAGGCTAGCCCCAAGGACCTACCCCTTCCCCTAACCCTGCTCCCTCGCCAAGACCCTGGGGCAAAGACAGCAACCACAGGCCTGTCCCAGTTCCCACAGAAAACAGTCTGCTCTCTGCACAGGATCTGAGGTCCAGGGTGCACAGGGAGGGCAGACAAAAGCACCCACCACAAGTGTGTCACAAGGGTTATGACTGAGGGGGTTTAAAGATGTCTTAGAGCCCACTCGAGGCTCAGGTTGCCACTTTGACCCTTCAGACACTCTCACCCAAGATCATCTCAATCCCTGAGCTACCAAGGCCAGCCACCTGAGGCCCTTATCCTCTCCCATCACTCCCCTTTGAAGGCCATCACCCCTCCCAAAGGAATAAGAGAGCTTGATACAGACTCTCACCTATAACAATACTTGTCAGGCTCTGGAGGATACGTGGACTACAAATGTTTGAGGGCCCTAGAAAAGTCCTCAAATTCAAACAATCATAAATGGTACAACTGCAGCTACTTTCAGGGCAAAGTGTCTACAACCTACTCCCGCCATCCTTCTGCTCAGGAGACCGCCTGGAGCCCTAGTCTGGAAGCAGTCCCAAGGTTGAAGAGACATCCTTGAAAGAGACGGGCTCCCTGTCTTCCTCCCACTGCCTCTTCCATTCTTCCACTCCCAAGGACGGCTCTCCTGTGTCCTCTGCTTTGTCCTCGGTTGGCCCCAGGGGAGCAAGGCCACTGATGGGACCGTAGTTCAACTGGAACAATAAACTTAGCGAGGCAACACTTTTCTGTTTCCTGCTGTCATCAGACCGCAAGTAGCTGCACTGGCCCAGCTGAGACAAGCTGTCACCACAGTGAAGCCCAGGCCCCGCCATTGCTCCCTGGCAACCCAGGAGTTAAAATTGATGACTGAGAAAGGGCAAGCCCACAGGACTCCAGGAGAATGGCTGGAATTTGCCTATCCCAGAAAAACAGGAGTTTGAAGGCACTCCAAGCTTGGGAGATGTGGAAAATTAGAGAGAAAGAGGAGGATAAAGAGAAGGAAGACGAGCAAGATGGGAAACAGGGCCGAGCAGTTCCCTGAGCGTCGCCGACCCCAGGTGCTTCTTCTGAGAGAGTCCATCCTGGGGCTCAGAGGGCCGCTTCTCTCCCCACCCTCAGGGAAGCAGTAGCATGGAAAATGGAAAGAGCTTTAGAGCCAGACCTTGTCTCCCATACTGACTCCATTGCTTCCTAGCTGTGTGATCTTGAGCAAATTACTTAAATCCTCTGAGCCTCAGTCTTGCCATCTGTAAATGGGAGGTACTGATGCCTCAAAGTGTTTTGTGAGAACAGAATGAGACGAAATGTAATCCAAGATCTTCTCAGGCTGCAGAGCTATTTGGCCACTTGCTTCCCTTTCATTCAAACAGAAGTTTTCTGAGAGGCAAAGAGTTATGAGCACAGTTCATTCATTCACTCATTCATTTGTTTATTCAAAACTTCTTCATTGAGGAGCCCCTACATGTCTTGCCATGGGGCTATAATTATAAACAAAATGAGGCGTCTACTCTCATTCTAACTGCAGAGGAGAGACAATGAACAAGTCAATATACAAAATGCCAAACAGGGACAAGTGCTATTAAAAAAATATATATAAAGTCTGGCATGGAAAGAGAAGGGCTATTTTACATGGGATGGTCAGGGAAGGCATCTCTGCAAAGGTGGACATTTCACAGACATCTGAGAAAGTGACCAGGTCAGTTGTGTGGTTATTTGGTGGTGTGGGAAGTATCCCAGAGAGGGAACAGTGATGCAAAGGCCCTGGGACAGTAGCATGCTCAGGTTTTGTTCATAAGAAGGAGCACCCCTATCCATAAGGGAGAACAATGAAAGACTCAGAGACCAAGGCATTGAGACTGACCTTCAAGAATGGGTAGTATATTTTTAACTTAATTAAATAATTTATTTCTGTGGTTGCACTAGGTCCTCGTTGTGGCACACAGGATCTTCAGTTGTGGCATGTAGGATCTTTAGTTGCAGCATGCAGACTCTTAGCTGCTCCATGTGGGATCTAGTTCCCTGCCCAGGGATGGAACTTGGGTCCCTGACTTGGGCAACGCCCAGAGTCTTAGTCACCGGACCACTAGGGAGGTCCCTTAGTAGTATTTAATAGGCACAGCTGGAAAGGAGAAGAACTAACTGCAGACAGAGGCCTTCAGCCTTCATGTTCTGGAATCGAGCTCAATCCCCTACCCTGTGTTAAGAGGGAAAGAAGCCCCAAGAAAGGCTTGTTACAGTCACACCACCAGTTAGTAGTCAAGTCAGAACAAGGCCCTGTCCTCTTGACTCCCAGTCAAAGGCTTTATGTAACCTGGCTTGTCCTTATAATTCAGAATATGTGCACATCTGTTCCCCAGGGAGGCTGTAAGCTCTCTGAGGCCAGAACCCCACTTCTCACCAACCTTGGTGCTCTCCTGGGGCCTAGCAAAGGCCAAGGGCTACCCAGGAATTCTGACCTACCGTTGTCCCATCTTCATGGGGGTTTTCTGAGCATACCAGTTGCCATACCGCCAGGCATTGTGCTGCAACTCTACAGAAGTGCCACACGTGGTGATTAATACCCTGTACCCTAGCAAGCAATTATAATTAGTGCAGAATAGGAAATCAGGCATTATTAGGAAGAATTAGCTACTTATTTTCATGTTACACTATGCTCCCTCACCATACCTCCTCCCCCATCTCCCACCCTCTCCGGTTTCCCAGTCCCAGGTCAGAGGTGGCAGAGAGGAAGAGTTCAGCCAAAACTTACTTCCTTCCACCAATGTGTGGGTAACACCTACATGCCAGGCGGTAGAAAGACAGGATTGCCACAGTTCCTATCCTCAGGGAGCTTATGCTCTCATGGGAAGTGCTCTTCTCAGGCAGTTGCAATGATGGGGGTGAACAGAAGCTACAGAGGCAGCCCAGGAAAGGGGGGGCCTTCCAGAGTCAAGGAAGGCTTCCAGAGGAGGTAGCATTTGAGCTGGACCTGGAAGGATGGGCAAGCACATTCAAGATAAGCATGCAGGGAAAAGGTATTCCAGAAGCAGCTCCAAGAGAAATGGCCAAAGAGCAGACAGTGTAAAAGTAGGGGACGAGCTGGGAGAAGCCTGAGCAGAGAGTTGGGATCCAGAGCAGGCAAGGCTGTTGGCTGTGAATTATTCCCCAGGGACCCAAGGGAGCTGAGAAAAAAGGTTAAATAAGGCCCTGAGATTTCTGGCCAGCCCCAGGAGGTGAGTCCCAGAAGCAAAATTCTTGGGATCAGGAAAGATGAAGACAAGTCCAAGAGCATTGTCTTGAGGGGAGCCATGAGACCCAGGTCTGAAGTAGCAGCAAGCAGAGTGCTGATTTCTTCTCTTACACTCCTGGTTCCCGGAGGCTTGAGGGCGCCCACCAGGGTTCTGTCCAAGACATCGATGGCTGGGGATATTTTGCTTGAAGGCAAGAAGAAAAGTAGAGGCAGAAGTGACGGAGAGTCGTTAATTAGACTGTGAATTCCAGGAGCGCAGAAGCGGCAGACTCAAGATGTCTTGATAAATATTCGATGATCAGGTGGTGACTGCTTGAATAAATAAATTCTGGCAGCCATGTGGAGAATGGTTTGCAGCAGATGGAGACTAGAGGAAGAAAGACCACCAAGGAAGCTATTGCAATACACCTGGAGGCAGATGAGACAAAAGTGACAAGCCCCAAGGAGAGATGTCTGGCTGCCAATAAGGGGAGGATGTCTGGATCATCTTTGGGGAGGAAAGGATTTGGGAAAGAATCTGAAGAAAGGACCAGCAGAGAAGTCCCGCAAAACGGATCACCCAGACCCCAAATCAGCCCCCAGATTCCTCATGCCCTGCTGCTTTTTCTCAGGAAAGTACAAACAGGAGAATTGCTCCCCCAAGGCCTCCACAAATGCCTTCTGGGGGAAAACACAGCCTTGACATTTGTAATCCTAATCACAGGGGATTAAAAATGGCGCATAATACAGCAGACTAGTTTCAGGCAGCCAGACTCAATGAAGAAGCAGCATCCTGAGAATACAGAGGCATGTGAGGAGCCCAGGAGACAGCAGCAGGGCCTGAGGACTCAGGGTCGGTGGGGCAGTTGCCCCACAAGCCTGTAGGCATAACATCTAGATGTAGTAGCTGCTGCAGGAGTTTCTGCTGTCTTGGCAGCCAGAAGAGGTCATGCCTGTCCTGCCTGACCAATCTCTCTGGATCCAAACAGCTTTCCCAACTTGGAAGATCATCATATCCCAGGAACTTAGGACTCTGAAGTCCTCATTGCTGATGACACCCTCTTCAGATTGGATGCAAGACCTGACTTTAAGGATTCCTGATGCTGAGACCCCATGGAATTCCCATCCCAGGATATCCAGCCTTCAACACAGGCCTTGAAGTCAGGTATGGTCTTTAATAACAAGTTTTCCTCCAGTATTAACAGCAACTTAGTCCATTTGAGTGCAGCTTGGCTCACTCGTATTTTCATTACTGAGCACCTGAGACCTTATATCACAGATGTCTAGCTCTAACCCTTCAAGCTAAGTATTATCCCCATTTTTCAAATGAAGATTCAGGTTTAGAAGAATGAAATGACTCTGTCCAATATCACACAGTGGCACTCAGAGCTCAAACCCAGATCTGATTAACTCCAGCATCAGACACCAGAGGCCTCTGTCTGGTCCTGGCTACCTTAGCTGAAACACAAGGAGCAATGATAACATGAACTCTTCTCTGGATGAAAATTATACCATCAATCTTGAATTAGGCCACCAGAAAGACAACTAGCTTTTTTTGAGTAGCTACCACATGCCAAAATGTTCAGGTGGCCATTCACTAGGCTTTGTTTTCATTGTGGATTCTTTCATTGTGAATGCCTCTGGTCCAGCGATTGAGTTCAGCCCAATTTGGACCCAGGTCCCTCGGTCCCCTTTCTTCTGCTCCAGACTCATGAAAGTCTATTTTCTCAGATCCTCTCTGTTCCTCCAACCAGACCAACCCAGAGCTGTCCCCAAGAACCACTTCCCCACCCTGACTTCACCTCCAGCTACAAAGAAAATAGTAGCTTCATTAGCTCCCTGGGCGGCCTCTGCTCCAGGCCCAAGCTGAACTACACAACAAACACCAGCTCCTCTTACAGTGTTATTTCTGCAAGATATCCTAGGTTGTTCTCCTCTCTGTAATTCTCTCTTACAAATTAACTCACCCTGGTGATGGAGAGAAAGACTATCACCCAATGGCATGAGTCAGACTGAAATCAGAAATGCACAAACTCGAAACAAAAACTACAGATTTACAGAGAAAGTGACCAAAAGGAAACTAAAGTCCCCAAACAAGTCAGCTCCCTTGGAGAATGAATGACTTCGCTTGGCAACCAGAAAGAGGCACCACCCCCAAACTGCTGTGTAAATTGGAACAGCTCATGTAGGTCAAGTGAGCCTTAAATTCCTCATCACTACACTCAAAATAATAAGCTTAGCCTTGCCTACCTTACAGGGTTATTTTGAGGATCCAGTAAGATCTTGGAAACAAAAATGCTTTGGATATTGGGAGAGGAAGATGGGAAGGAGGAAAGCAATAAGATATAGAAATCAATAGGGGATGTTTGAGCTCAAGCAAGGCCATATGGTGTCCCTCCAATCTGGCAGGTAGTATTCATTCTGAAAAATTCTAGGGTACTGGCTGTGCTTTATGGCAGAAGTGCCAGTGTGGGGAAGTGGAGTCCTGAACTGCATGCTTCAATATTGGTCAGGTTACATGCAAACAAGGCTAACCCACTCCTCAATACCACCAGAAGAAAAAGCAGTAGGACTTGAAGGAGCATGAGCTCTGAAGACAGAAAGACTTAGAGCCCAGCTATGTCACCTACTTAGCTTTTTTACTTCTCTGAGCCTTTATTTCCTTGTGTGCACAATGGGGACAGGATACCTAAGTTATAGGATTGTTGCAAATTTGTAAGAATTATGTTAAATAACTTGTGTAAAGTGCCCGACATTAATGGTAGTTGTTCTTATTATTATTAATAATAATAATCCCCCTTTGCCACTGCCTCATCCCTAAACATGAGGAGGCAACACTGAATGGCTATTAATGAGAAATCCATAATCCACCTTACAACAGGCAGTCAGTGGGCCCTCAACAAGCTCACCAAGCATGAAATTGAGCAAGAATATTTTTGTGTCTACTTGAAAGCTAATGAGTAATGAGGCTCTAACTAGGAAAGAAAGGGTACCCGTGGGGTCCCCATGTTGGTGATGGGGGTGGGGGATCGGAAAAGCAAGTGCAGAGAGGAAGGGCAGCTGGGAGGCAAACGCTCAGATCCCAAAAGCCAAAGACTTCGGCCTGGTAATGTCCAGACAGGCAAGCTCCATGAGCCCACTGAACACTCCTTTCCAGCCCAGGATTAAATGCTCGACAAACTGCAGCTTGGTCATTTCCAAAACTGGAAACTGGAAATCCTGGATTTCCAGGTTTGGAAGGGTGAGAAGAGTTGACTTCAGTAATCCTAAGAGATGGTCACCATATCTCTGATGGCCACCCCAGTGGGATAGCTAGGAAACAGCTTCTATAACCATAGCAGAGAACTGGCTTTAGAGCTCCCTGGAAAAGGGTCTCAGGGCAGAATTTGACTATGAAAGAAAGCAAGGGAAAGGACAGGAAGGGGGAAAAGGCTGGTATGGACTGATACAGTTTTAGTGGATAGGAAAACCGTGAAGAAAGAGGGATAGTAAAGGGGGAAATGCAGTGGATGTCACAGCAGAAGGGCAGATGTGTTGCTGATAGTATTCATGAAGGCAGACAGGAAAGGAAGGGAAGTAGTATCTCTTGAGCATCACCCCTTTATGATGGGGCACTCTACTAGGATTAGCTCACCTAAGCCTCTCAACATCCTTGTCAGGGCAGTAACTTTTATCACCATCTTCCACAGGTAAGCATCCTGAGATTTGAGCCATCACCTAGTTTATTAACTTTTGGTTTTGATTATCTAGCTTTTCAGCAAAGCAACAAGTGTTGATATTTAGCTATTCTGACACCTGCTAAAAGAAAACTCCCACTGCTTCATGACCGCGCACAGTGGCTTTTCCCCACGGTTCCAGCTAGTGGTTCTCTTTTCCTCAGCCCTTCTCTTTTATCTATGAATTTCCCACCCCTTATTGGTTAAAAAGACATATATATTCTTATCTAAATGCTTAAATGCAAAAGCAGACAGCACAGAACCCGTTTTATCAAAACCACACCAGCATATGTTTTTAAAGGAAAAACCCCTAGGTTACAAAATTCAGTACCTTTCTTACGACTTCTGGACTTTTCTTCAGCTCACTCTGAATTTTCATTTGGTGACAACCCAGTGCCTCTGTTTTAACTTTGACCTTCTCAAAGTCACATGCCCCCTCCTCCAAGCTCCTTCCCCCTCAGGGGCAGCTATTCTTTCTCCCCCTCTTTTTCTCTCTGCCACCAACTGTTTAGTTCCCCCTACTGAGGCTGTTCAAGTCAATCAGAGGGAAAGCCTTAATTTGCCCTTCAACCTTCCTAATTTGAAAGTGCCTGCATTTTTTCCCCTCACACAGAAGACAGCAACAAGGGGACAGAACAGTCTGTACACAGCCCTCCAACCACAAAGGTCCATCTTCCAAGCTGGCACTATTTGGCCTTTTAGAGAGACTCCCCTTCCTGACTCACTAAGTGCCTGTGCCATGGAGCTATACCAGGCAGACCTCCCCACTCCAAATTAACCTTCACGAGCTCAAATTTTATCTCAGGAAGATAAGAGTTTAATACCTCCTTGTCCAAAAACATTTTCCCAGATCTTCCCACTGGGGACCCTCTCTTCCCCTCAATCACCGTGCTTTAGCAGAAGCCCTTAGCACTTTTGTCTTGCAATGCAGTCAGCACGTGTCTTTCCTTTTTTCTCAGACTATAAGCTCCTTGAGGGCAGGACCCAAATCTATTCTGGAGGAACTTCAGTGGCCCTCCTCAATCTAGGTCAGTTTTAAAAGGACCTGACCTGGCAGAGCTGCCTCACCTGCCTGCTTACATCTCTTACAAGCACTCTATATTAATAAATCTACTTCTTGCCTATCACCTTGCCTCTTGCTGAATTCCTTCTGCACTGAGACACAAAGAAGCTGAACCTCAGTAAGTCCAGACATCAGGTTTCCGGTAGTAGTGAGAAAGCAAAAGGCCTGTTGCACAAAAAACACATGCTGCAAAATGAAATTGCCATGCTAGGACAAAACCAGCAAAAGGAAAAGAAATATTTGAGGATGTTGAAATTGTAGAAGAAAGGATGATGATCTTCATTCTGGACTGACTCAAGATTGGACTGACCTGGACTGACTCAAGACTGATCTGTGGACAAGAAAAATAATGCTGTGTAAAAGAATTTTAACTTTAAGAAGGTGTCTACAAGAGTGGAGCACAGCACTGCCGTGCTTGAACTATGAAGGCGGAGTTAATGATGTATGCCTTAACGTCTGCATCCATGTCTACCTAAAGAAGGCAGTCTTTCCCCCTCTCCTTTTTTTCATTATAAATTGTAGCCTGCTCAAACTTCAGGGCCGAGCTGCCTCAACTCCCCACTTGCATCTCTTACAAGTGTCCCAAATCTACTTCTTGCCTAAAACAAAAAGAAAACAAAGCACCTGACATCTTTTTCAAATTTCCCATGTTAAAGGCTGAGCATCCCCCTAAGAGGGGCCCTTTCCTAGGAGTGGACCCCATGAGGATAAATACTTTGGGTCTTAATCACAGACGTCCCCAGCAGCTGTAAGAGGGCCTCCTTCAGAGCAGGTTCTCAGGAATGATGTGTTTAACAAGTAATGTCTCTAAGGTTGGATTTTCCTAGGATAATTCACTACCCTCAGCTTCCTCTGCATCTCCGAGAGACCCTAGAGATCTAGGCCCCTTTGACGAGGATCAGATTTCTGATCATAAGGCTTTTTTCACTGACTAGAATAGCCAGCTCCTTTTTTTTAATCTGCTGTTCAACTTCTCTATTTATAACAATTCAGAGGTGACATTATTTGCATGAAATATCTATCTACTTCTCTGATAGCCTATTACTACCAGCAATGCCATCAGACATAGGGGATAAAAAGATTTCTTAGATTTTATTCAAGGTTTCATACCCCTTATTCAAGATAGCATATGAAAATATTGCATAACACATAGAGGGCACTCGGTAAGTGCTTGCCCTCCTTTCACCCTGCCTATAGAACATGCGAAATAAAATTTAAACCAAGTTCTCCATGGAGAGTTAAGTTCTTGCCCCTCTGTGCACTTGCAGGCATGTCTGAATGTAGAGGGCTGCCTGCAAAGGTGAGGGTACACACAGGAACACACTGGGGTGACGCGATATGTGTGAGGGAAGTCTCTGTCACTGAGGTGACGTTATAGATTCTCAAAGAAGTTTGGATCTGTAGTGAGACAGAGAGGAGATTATTCCAGGAGAGATTAATCTTCAGTAGAGATTATTCCTCTAATGTGTGGAGTCAGGAGCCACCCCAAGGAGCCGTGAGTGTGATAAGTTGCCCAGTAAACACACGGCACCAGTCAGTAACATTTATTTGTGCTACTAAGACATTTGAAGCCCTATGATCATTACAGCAACACTAATTCTGATTTTTAACTTTTTCCCCTATACTCTTCACCTCCTAATCAAACCAGACCCCAAAACAGACCCTAAAGGATGTTTAATTTCTGACTTTTCTACATCCTTAGACTATTATGATATGGTTAACATGAAAATATCATTAAAAGCATCAGAGGAAGAATTTAAGACTCCGGGGGGCTATTAACTTTTCATGTTCAGCAGATGAGTTTGAGTCAATTCTTAGCTAGCCTTTTCAGTTAATGAGAGTTAATTTCCACCTGAGAAGTAGCGATGGTGGTCACCTTACGACTCTGTTACTGAGAAAATACAGATATTGCGTAGCCATGAGTTATGAAGGGAGAGAAAACGGGAGCTCTACAGAGGCATTATTTGCATATGCATCACAATGCATTCAATGTTCACTCACTCAACACACTCAGATATTCAATACATCCATCCAGCTATTACTGAGCGCCTACTATATGCCAGATGCTGGAGATACAATGGGATATAGGGAAGACAATGTTCCTGGCTTTCACAGAGCCTACATATCAACCGGAAAAATGGACAAGGATCAAGAAAATAAATAAGATAATTTCAGATAGTGATGTATGCTATGAAGACAACATGGCGGACCATGGTAGAAAGCACTGCAGCAGAGGCAGTGGACGTGGGTCGACACGGGTAGAGGACATGGGGACAGCCTCTCTGAAGAGGTTACACGTGAACTAAGACCTTCATGTTGAGAAAGGTCCAGACCGAAGATCAGAGGAAAGAATGTTCCAGATGGAAGAAACAACTAGGGAAAGATCCTGAGGGAACAATATGTTTGGAGTATTTGAGGGCTAAAGTTAGATGTACCAGAGCGGGCAGGCAGATGGTGAAACCAAAGAGATGCACTGGAATGGTGAGCACCACGTCTTTCAGGCTGTGGCAAGGAGTCTGGGTTTTATTCCAAGCACAAAGGACAGCCAGAGAAAAGTTTTAAGCAAAGCAGAATTGGATTTACATTTTTAAAAGATCATTCAGCTGTTGTGTAGAGAGTAGACCCAGGGAAGTTAGAGCAAAAGCAGTCAAGAAGCTCTTCTTATCCATCAGTCCTGCAGGTGCATGGTGATGCTGGCCTTGCCTGACAGAGGTGACCACCAACTAACAGAGAAGGAGATGAGCTGAGAATGCATTTCAGAGACAGCGTTAACAGGGCTGGATGATGGATTCGATGTGGAGATGAAAAAAGAGCAGACAAATCAAATGCGAACCCAGTTTGGGGGTTCTGAACATATTAGATCCCCACTATTAATATAGGGGGAGACTAGAGTAGGAGGAATTGGGAAAGTCAAGAGTTCTATTTTAAAACATGGTGTGTATGTATAAAACACCTGCTAGACACCCAAGGAGTTAAAAGTTCATTCTGGGCCTCATGGGAGGGTCTGCAGCTGAAGATCTAAGTTGGGGAGTCATTGACATATAATCTTAAGTCATAAGTCTGGCTGAGGTTATGGGAGTAAAGATTTTTTAGTGCCCAAGACCTAGCTTAGGCTTGCAAGAGAGCACTGAGAAGGGCTCATGAGGCAGAAAGAAAACCAGAAGATAGTAGTGCCAACCCAGCCATGGAAGAGGGAGACATTAACCCATGTTTAATGACCATTCAACTCTCGGCACAATCAAAGCTGATTCTGGGCCAGGCACTGGGATCACAGTGGTGAATAAGACACTGCCAGACCCTCAAGGAACTTACAGTCTAATGGAATTATGAGTGGCACCCAGAGAACAGGGAACTTAAATTTTTTTTCTTGGCAGTATGGCTTCTGATTCAATTACAGCAACACTAGAACAAAGCAGACATATTCCAACTGAAAAAGCTAAAGCTACAAGGTAATAATTGTTGGAGTCCTCCCATTTTACGTACAGATCAGTAGATGTTTAAACATTGGCTGTGGCACAACCCACCAGTTATTGAACTTGTATTCTGTTCAACTTCTAAGAGACTTTAAAAGTCTTGCAAGTAAGACTTGCGAGAAGCAGACTATCAGCTGTCCAGAGGCATTTAGTGTCCCCAGAAAACAGTCTGAAAATTGAGAGGACCGAGGCAAGGGGATCTACCACCCTGAATGCTCTGCTGTTATACCTCAGGACAAGTGCACAAGGTTAGAATAATGACATGGGTGGCTCTGAAGACAAACGGTGGTCCCTAAGGGACAACCCATGAAGTTCACTGGGATTGGATCAAGGCAGTCATTACTGAATTTTCTGGACCATAGTAATGGAGTAGGGTGGAATTTGCAAAATGATTTAGATATATTTCTGATAGAGTGTAGAGGCTGTCTGTCACCCTTCAGCCATCCCCTTTGCCCTGCTTCTCCTGATTCTCTGCCCCTGGGCTCCTGTAGAAGCCACACTGGTCATCACAACACAGGAACCCTAAAGACCTGAGGAAACTATCCAAATTTGCGCATCAACACTGCCTCTGGCAAAGCAGCTTACATAAAAAGCTTGTACAATATTACATACACAAGTTACATACACAGAGTGTCCTGGGGTTCTCTGAACCTAAAAGTAGCATCTCAACTGAAGGAAAAGATGCAACAATAAAAGAACTGGTGAAACTCCCCTCCTTCATAAATGAACTTAAACAAATGAATGGACAACAAAATTTAAGCATCTCACCATGGTAGAAGTGAGTAATTATTTGACCATCAATAAGCAAGGGAAGCGGAATGCTGATTCGGGGCATTTTTCCTATTGTAGCCATTTTGGATTTGTTAGCCAGACACACAAAACAGCACTAAATCAAGAACTGGGAGCGGAGATAGCCTGAGGAAGTGCACATCAAGAGCGGAGAAGTCAAGTAGGAGGGCGTGAGGATAACTGTCGCATTATGAACATTCTTGCACCAGAATTTCTTTTAGATATTAATTTTGTTTTCTGGCTTTCTGCATTTCTCCCTCTCCCCCCTGTTTCAAACTGGTAACCTTAGTGTTTTAAATTCTCACTTCAGGGATATTGTCATGATGAAAAGCTGAAGCAAAATGAACCCACGGTTGTTGGGGAAAGCAAAAAGCCATCCAGTCACATGCTGGAGGTAGAGTAGGAAGGTGCCTGTGAGAAACAGGGAAGTGAGGGAAAAAAAGGTTTCCCAAGTCTAGGAAGGGGGCAAAGTCTAACGTCCCCTTGAGCAAAAGGGGACCAGACTCTGTTGCCTAGCAAGGTACTAGGAAGGTGGCAAAAGCCAAGAAAGGAACAGGAAATCTTATTCCCGTTCCTTCCTAAGCATGAAATGGAGGAAAAGCCACTGGTCCTGATTTGCACAGATGTGTGCAGTTGTGACTGATGGGTCCCCATGCCTCGGCCAGCTGTGACCTTAGAGCCATTCAGCAGCAGGGAGCTGCAAGAATGACTATGGTTGGAGTTTAAAAGTAAACTCATGGATGTAACCTATTACCAGCTGACATAAGCAACTAGTTGCATCATAAATAGAA
The DNA here is from genome assembly GCA_024291935.2 of Okapia johnstoni. Classification (NCBI taxonomy): domain Eukaryota; kingdom Metazoa; phylum Chordata; class Mammalia; order Artiodactyla; family Giraffidae; genus Okapia; species Okapia johnstoni. Next base: position 5,092,895 of record CM044325.1, on the reverse strand, counting down.
AACACTCTTACTGGACTTTACAAGCCTGCCATCATCTTAATTAAAAACCTCAGTACTTTCATATACCATCTACTTATAATAGAATGAGCTAACAAATTAACTATGCCAGGATTTGGGGGTGGAGGAACTTCTCTTTATATCCCTTCCTAAGAATCGAGGAAAGAAACAGAATGAATAATAAAGCACACCGGTGGACAGCAGACTTCTCTTTTCTCACCCTTCCAGGTAGCTCCTCTTGATCCCTACCATACAACCTACAAGTGATTTCTCTCTCATCTAAATTTTGGTTGGTTGCTTTAGGCTGAACTTCCCTGGGCAGTCACCCTTTGGTGGGATCATTTCATCTCAGGATTTGAAAAATATATATTGCAAACTTGATTTCATCATCTCAGTCAGGCTCCAATGAAGAGATTCACACACACACACCAAGTTCCTAAGAAACAGATTTCAAAGTTCAATTGCTGCTTAATTCCTTTGCAATAAGCAATGTGCCAGCCCAAGTTCTTCTTGGAAAGGCAGTCCTTCTTGGAAAGGCAGTACAATGAAGAGATCAGAATAGAATATTGCTTGGTAAACACAGAATCAGAAAAGAGAAAGTATTGTCTTGCTTAAAGGATATTAGAATCAAATATACATATAGCTTGGGGTAATCCTCCCCTAGCCTGAGATAACTGACAAGATAAAACTATCCCATCAGAGATTCACTGATAACAAGTCATGCTATATTAATCCAATTTCTGATTTTGGTAGGGGGATGAAGATTAAGAACAGGCAGAAACAACAGCCACATTTTACTGTATACCTTGACCAGGAAAGGGTTTGACAAAGTGTCTCATAATATTCTCACCAACCAGGCAGAGATATGTGTGCAGGATGACAGGACAACCAGGTGAGCCCATCACTGTGTGATTAACCACAGTCGTATTCTGCTTGGCTTCATCACGCGCAACACTGTTTTATATTATGGCAACAAAGACAAACATAGTGTCCCTCAATGCTAATTTCACAAAAAAAGGGAGGTAAAGCTGATATAAGCTGACTGAATTAAGACTCAGAACTGTCTCAACCGACAAGACATTAATCTAAAATAATGAAATTTACTAAGGCTAGTTGGTAAATCCTACACTTATATCAACTGCATTGAGTGTAAAATGGAAAAAGCTTAACAGCCTTTCAAATTTCCAGAAAAATGGAACAAATAGCTGGGATATTGAATGACCTAGACCAAGTCCAGAGAAGGGTGAGCAGAACTGTAAAAGGACGTAAAAATATACTCTATGAAGAATGGTTGGGGTAGAGGAGAAAGCATAATATAAGGAACCAATAAGGTTTACAATAATTATTGGGGACATTTGTTTTCTTTCTTGGAATATAAAAGTGAATTAGAGACTGGGGGGGTTTATAGGGTACTGAAGGGTGAACAAGAACCTGTGGGTCCCAGCTATGAGGAAGGCAGATTTCAGTTCAATAAAAATAACTTTTAAAAATAATCACAACTATCCTGAAGCAAAACAAACTACCCTGTGAAGTTGGGAGCTCTCCATCACAAGACTTTTCAGAACAGCTTGAATGGCTATCTGCTACAACCTGCTCCCTACCAGAAAGCACACCAGTTCCCCCATCTGCAACTCAAGAGACCAAGGGGTCAGCTTTATAAAAAAAATATTAAGAACAATCCAAAGAAGTTGGACCAGGTCAAATTGCTGGTGGTCCTGCTCTGACCCAGGAAACTGGTCCTAGCATCTGGGCCTCTAGCACGTTTAATTATGACAGGTCATTTCCTCAAACACTGGTTCCAGTAGATGAAGCAGTTGTTTTACTACTTGGACCTCAAAAACAAGCTGGTATTTTGCTTTTCATTCTGTCCACTATTTCTTAAACTGGAGTCTTATCTATGAACCCGTCTTTATAGGTAGGTCTCCAAAACCACCCCCAAGGAAGCCTGTCAAAACCCCAAGGCAAAACAGCTGTCAGTCTACATCAACACCTACTGCCCACTGCCAAGAGACCTGATGCCAGCCAGTCATCAGCTTTAGAGCAACTAACAGAACTCCGACAAAGTTTTGCTGACAAAGATCTGTCTAGTCAAAGCTATGATTTTTCCAGTAGTCATGTATGGATGTGAGAGTTGGACTATAAAGAAAGCTGAGTGCCGAAGAATTAATGCTTTTGAACTGTGGTGTTGGAGAAGACTCTTGAAGAGTCCCTTGGACTACAAGGAGATCCAACCAGTCCATCCTAAAGGAGATCAGTCACAAATATTCATTGGAAGGACTGATGCTGAAGCTGAAACTCCAATACTTTGGCCACCTGATGCAAAGAACTGACTCATTTGAAAAGACCCTGATGCTGGGAAGGATTGAAGGCAGGAGGAGAAGGAAATTACAGAGGATGAGATAGTTGGATGGCATCAATGACTCAATGGACATGAGTTTGAGTAAACTCTGGGAGTTGGTGATGGACAGGGAGGCCTGGTGTGGTGTGGTCCATGGGGCCGCAAAGAGCTGGACACGACTGAGCGACTGAACTGAACTGAACAAAATTACTGATGAGTTGGACTTGAAGTTCCCTCCTATATATCGGGCACTGAGGATACAAAAATTAACAGTTCTTGTCTCCGCAAACTCCCTATTCTGGTGGGAAGTTGTCACCTTAGCACACTGTTTATGCCACTAATAGAGCATATGAATGAAAAATTAGAACACAAATTATTCTCTGAAATACAGAGAAGTACAGTAGTTCCCCCAACCTTATCCACAGTTTCTCTTTCTGTGGTTTCAGTTACTTGTGGTCAACCACAGTTCACAAATATTACATGAAAAATTCCAGAAATAAATAATTCATAAGTTTTAAATTGCACGTTGTTCTGAGTAGCCTGAAGAAATCTCACGTTGTCCACTCCCTCCCAACCTGGATGTGAATCATCTGTTTGTTCAAGGCATCCACACTGTATACACTAGCCGCCTGGTTAGTATATGGAAAAAACCCCAGTATACATAGGGTTTGGTACTATCCAGTTTCAGGCATCCATTGAGGGTCTTGGAACACCCTGGAGACAAGGGAGGACGGCTGTAGTCAAAACTTCCTTCCTGATGTGGTAGTGGGGAAGGTTCTCAGGAAACGACTTCAGAGGACATGGCACCTGAGCTTGGTTTTGAAGAATGAGTAGGATTTTCCCCCTGGAAAATGTGAAAGAGAGGAAGGCATTGCATTCTCTGCTGATGAAAGAACACAAAAGACAACCCGGAGGCACAAAATTCACCAGCGAACTCAGGAAATCGGTTCTACCTGGTCCCCTCTGATCAGAGCTACAGTGGCTGCCGCAGGCACCTCGACAGGCTGCCCAGACTCTGGGGGTCTGTTTGGTCCCCAGGTGTCAGTCATTCAAGCTGCCCCATCCTGCTGTCAAAGCAAAGGCGATGCAGCGGAGAAGTAGACTAGATCAAGATTTCTCAATACCAAATGTTGGCCTCTCTGCTGCCCAAAACAAATCATGAAAACAATGTTTGCTCTGAGATTATATTCTTCCTCTTCTTATGGGGTGAAAGATCCATTTCTTTTGTAAAATGATGGTGACTGTAGATCAGGTTGAGATTTTTAATATTCTGACCTAAAAAAAATGTTAGTCTTCCAAATTTTAGAGGGGATACTTTGCTTTTTATGAATCCATGTCTGGGAACCACCAGGAGAGAAGACCTTTGAGGTAATACCTCCCTACACATACATTTCCAAAACCTGGGAACTTCATTCCAGACTCCTAGCCCCTCCATAGGTCCTCTTCTCCATGGGTCAGATTAGGGCCTGTTGATCAATTCCCCTTTTTCTGCAGTCATGATTATGCTGCCTCCCAGCAACAATGCAGCATTCCCAGATGCCAAATTGCTGTGGAGTAACATTGAGACTGTTGAGTTTCTGATTAACTTGAGTGGCCTCTTCATGACATTTACAACATGTAACAGATCAGCTCTGACCAAAGAGATCAATCTGAACAGATTTTACAGATGGCGAATCTCATTAAGTGCTAGTTATCTACTTTGGCCACCTCATGCGAAGAGTTGACTCATTGGAAAAGACCCTGATGCTGGGAAGGATTGGGGGCAGGAGGAGAAGGGGACGACAGAGGATGAGATGGTTGGATGGCATCACCGACTCGATGGACATGGGTTTGGGTAAACTCCGGGAGTTGGTGATGGACAGGGAGGCCTGGCGTGCTGCGATTCATGGGGTCGCAAAGAGTCAGGCATGACTGAGCGAATGAACTGAACTGAACTGCTAGTTATCTTTCATTGAAGCAGTAATAACTCTTCTCTGTTGCAACTCAGTTTTAAGTTCCACCAATACATCCCCCCTGGCTTTAAGAACTTTGACCCCCCCAAATCTCATACCACCTGGGAGTCATTCTCTCCCTATGCCTCCATAGTCTGATTATGCTGTCTGTATTATCTAGTGAGAAGCCAGGGGTCCTACTTGCCAGAACTACAACCGAAAGGTAAGACTCAAGACTTAAGGTCTTGGAAGAAGTATGCACAAGGGTGACATAGCCCTTGCGCTAGACTGCCTCATCTCTATGCCCTTTTCTTCTCTTCCAGCTCATTTTACCCTCTCCCTTTCTCATGCCCATTCTTATCCCCACTCCCATTAGTGCTTATTTGGGATATATTCTGCTTCTTTCCTTTGGATTTCCAATTTTAGATCATCTTCGCTCTACCCTCCACTTTTGCAGTCCCTTATTCCACTAGAGCTAATTTTGTGTATTTACCTACATGGAAATTTAACAAACTATTAGTTCAATTCAATAAATACCTATTTACTGAACTCTTAGGATATGCTAGACATTCAGGATACAGAGATAAAAAGGGCCTCTTCTCTGCCCTCAGGGAGCTCCAGAAAACAAGGGAAGCTGTCTTCTACCTGACTCTGACTCTAAAATTCTCTCCATTTTCTATCCCTCTTCTCACACACAAACCCAAGTCCCATGGGTAATTAAAGAGATGAGTAATGGATTTTCATTTGCCTCTGGCAAGTTTGGAAAGAAGGTTTTTCAGCAAAAGTGGCTTTAAATAGTTCCAGTTGTTTTTGTTTTTCCCTTTGCACCTTTAAAAGGCTCTGAAAACCTAGTGAATATAACTCTAAATCATCAGAATCTTTTTTGAGGGGTGGACTGCACAGGGGGGAAACTTGGAGGACTTGACAGGTAGATGTCATCTCTTCTGGGTCTCCGCATTCCAGGCAATATCTGAGTTTTCTCTTTTTGGGTCTATCTTTCATGTTATATGATACTTTTCCCCTCCCAGGATGGAAACAAACCAGGGAAAGCTATGAAAGGGGAGAGAGGGCGCCTACCACCACTCAGCCACAAGAGCAGGCTTGAATCAGCAAGAAGAGCCACCCCACCATGTTATGCTTCATCTGGAAATGCTGCTTCTGAGTCTGTATCTTTCAGAGGAGGCTCTCCCCATTCATCAGAAACTCTCCATGTACCTCCTCTGAAGGAATAACCCCAGCCCATCCATGTCACTCAACTTGCCTTAATGTCCTCACCCATGACCTCACTTAACTAACGCAAGCGTCGACCATCTCCTAGATGCTCACCTTAGATTCTGGCCTGCCAAAGGAAAGCATTAACCGTTCTATCTCCCAATTGCTCTCTGGCATATTTATTATTTTTCACCAATATAGTTATTAGATACAAATTCAAGGAGAATTGGATTCATAGCCCAAAATTCTCCCGGACAGACAAAAGCCATCTCTGCCTTTTCTACCTGCTTTCTGCATTTGTTTTGCTAAACCCCACAATTCTACCACCACCAAAGAGTGGACTAGAGGAAAAACCAGGGCTGGGGTGGCAAAGAGTTTAGGAAGGATCTAGGAACTTCCCTGGTGGTCCAGTGGCTAAGACTTCACGCCCCAAATGTAGGGGCCCTAGGTTCGATTCCTGGTCCTGGAACTAGATCCCACATGCTGCAACTAAGAGTTCACATGCCACAACTAAAGATCTGACATGCCACAACTAAGACTCAGTGTTGCCAAATTAATTTAAGAGATTAGAAGAATCTAGAAAAGGAGTGATGGCTGTGCCCGCCTTTGTCAGAAGTGAGATAAAGGGAGGACACTACACCTGGGCACTGTTCAGGGGCAACCCCCTTGTAATCAGGTCAGCCATTCCACCAGACAGCGCATCCAGATGTTTCCATCAGGACCAAGGCACAACAGAGAAAGCCCACAGGAAGAATGAGTTTCAAGTGGAGCTGGGAAACCCTAACTCTCTTCCTCCTCCTCTCGCCTCCCATTCCTTCTCTTCCCCTCTCCAGTTCCAGATTTCTCTCCCTACACTGCTGGAGTTTGTTGAGGGGTCTCAGAGAGGGTCTGACTGCCTTTCTTCACTTCATTCCTAACCCCAGCACCCCTCACACTCAAGCCCTTTCACAACTCTGTTTTCTGGGCTGCCCATCAAAAGTCTAAACGTGCAGGCTTTATCTCTGTTATGTTAGACCCCCAAGAAGAGAGACAGAGAAGGCAACTGGCAGGGGTTAGAGCTCCTTACGCTCCATGGCCCCTTCCACGTTCCCCAAGCAGACTGAGAACTGGGCACGGTGAATCCTGACTATGTTCAGGCCTACTTCTGTAAAAGCAAACACCTTCTCCAGGCAGAGAGGATTGATCTGAAATGCCGAGTGTAAATAAACAGTTCCTGTGGCTTACAGTGCTCTAAAAACACAATGCACTCTGCATATTAGCTGAACTGTTTTTGATGGATCACAAGAACTTGGTTATCACCTTTTCCTAGACTGTCTAATCCACTTTTTCTAGTTTAACTTCTTTCCATGCTTCTCTCTCCTCTTGTCTGTTTTCTGCCCCTACCCCCCTCCTCCCATCTGAAGCTTTTTTCCCCCTCGGGAGAGCTGGGAGAGCCCAGGAAGTGAAGAGAGTAGACGGTTCAGAACTTTCCCAATCCCTGAACCTCAGAACCTCAGGTGCCCACACACCATGTGGCCCCACAGGAGGTGCAGCCAAGAGATGGTCCCTAGTACTTCCTACCATTGCATGGTTCTACCTAACTGGATGCGTCCCTGCTTACCCACAGGAAAACCAGTCACATCACACAGAGCCCTCATCAGAAGACCATCACTGGCAGGTTCTTTCACTACTTTCCTAAACAACTCTGGAGGTCAACCAGGTCTGTTACAGCAGCCAAACATAGGCACCTTAGACTCCAGCCTGCTGAGGACTGCCATGGCCCTGCCTTCCCCTTAGCCTTCTCCCTCCCCAACACACAGAAGCTTATCAAGTGTTATCTAGTCCATCAGATGTTGCTATGTTATCAGTGTTTCCATTTACAGTTTTGAACTTGAAAATTTTTTCAACTGTCCCTCGGTGAAGTCTCTTACCTCGCAATCTCTCCTTTCTAGCCACTTAACCTCATCTAACCCAGTAACTGGGGAGGAACCAGAGGATGAAAGAAAAAGTGTTGGAAACTCTGGAGAGCCAGAGAAAATGGGAGGATGAAAAGCAGAAAGCGTTCCAAGGGGACAGGCAGAGATGCGAGTCCTCTTGTTTCCTCATCCTCCCTTAAAAGGTAGCTTGTATCTAGGAACAGATACAGTTCTTCAGCAAATTACCCCAAATCACCATCACAACTCTCATTCCCTCAAGACTCAGTGACTTGACAAGAAACTGTTTTGGCCAAGAAGTTTCTGCCCCACAATTCTGTAATAATGGGACCAAGCAGCCTTCGGGTAGGGCCTAGCATTCCCCCTGGGATTCTGGCCATCAGCCAGGACACACTCAGACTACTTCAAGATGTATGCCATTCTCCAGCTTTCTTCTCTCCCCACCCAGGAAGCTTCGATTGAAGCACATTTGACCCAACCGAAGCCCAGTCCCCAACCTTTCACTGAAGCCTCCTCTCAGGCTGACTGAATAGCGCTCATCAGTCACCTCAGACACACAGTATCTTCAGTTATCCTGGAGTCAATCAACAGAACTTGCTTAGGCTCTGCTACTGACATCCCTCATTTGTTTCCCAGCCACATACCCACAAGCCTGCCAATGTCCAGGGAGACTCCTGAACAGACCACTAGACTCCAGAGCTTGCCCTAGGCAGCCTCCCCACTCGCCCACACCCTTCCTCTTCAGGTCCACCTGCTCACTATTTTAGCAGTTGCACAAATCCATTCTTTTCGATATTGAGTACGTTCATATTTTCTCTGAGGTTTAGTTTCTATTATTAGGCTCCAAACCTGTCTTCTCTGTGAAGAAATGACCCTTTTTTTCTTTTAAGAAAAATTACTTTGAGAGAATTTGTATTTTCAGGATTAATTTTGTAAAAGTATAAAGACTGGATTCTGTAACCATCGGGAGGATGGGCATGTGCGGACAGGAAATGCAGTTCTCAGGAATTTCCAAAAAGGGAACAAAGAGGAAAATGTGAGTTTGGGGCAGTATTTTCCTTCTTTGGCCAATGACCTGACAACTCTGTTCTGTCTATCACAGGTACAGCCTGACTCCCCGCCCACTCCAAGAAAAACCCCTACACAGGTTAGAAGATAACAGGGATTTGCACCCCAACTAGTCAAGTTTCCTCTGTCCATGGGGAACTCTCCAGACAAGAATACTGGAGTGGGTTGCCATGCCCTCCTCCAGGGGATCTTTCCAACCCAGAAATTGAACCCAGATCTCCTGCATGGCAAGCAAATTCTTTACTATCTGAGCCACCAGGGAAGCCCCCAACAAAGAGAAATCTAGGTTAAATCACAGGATTCCAAAAAACAGAAGGGGTGCCCAGAGGCTGGAGGAGACAGGAACTAAAAACGTATAAAGATGAGCTTTATGGGCTGACTAGGATAGGCTCACCCCACTTGAGAAGGGCCAAGGAGACACTGTAGTGGAGGAGACAGCCCCAGGGTCTGGGAAGAATCCATTTTCCGAAAGATCAAACTGAGAACAAGTTTGGAATTCAATCCAAAGAGCTAACAGCAAAGTTTAGGATCAGAGCAGGTTCCAAACCAGTCAAAAGATCTCTTGGCCCCTGTATTTCACATTTTATTTATTCTTCTTAAACTTTTAATTTCCCTGTAAAAGTTCCTTTTGAAAAATTTCAGTCTTGTTATAGGCTGCTATGGTGAAAAGACTCTGCTTACTTCCATGGCAGTAATAGCGCTCCCTGTCTGCTCTGTCCTACACTTCTCATCAGAAGGGCTTTGGAGAAGGAAAGGAGAACTGACGTGAGGAGGACAACAGTAAGAAAATGCCTTCCAAGGATGAGAAACTTTTATTTCCTTTCAATCTTACATTAGTTTTTCCTTCCATTCTCACATAGAAAAAACAATTTACCCAAAACATTATTCATGAATCTTCTTGGAAGCATCAAGTTCCAATTATGCCAGAGGGAGACGAAAGAATTGAAGGAGACCCATCTCAATTTCTTGTGGCCAAAAAGAAGACTTAATGCTGCCATAAAATGACTCCCTGAGGAGCAACCTTGGGGCATCACCTTCGACCTCACTCTCTTAGTGTTCCCATTTGGGGCTCACTATCACTTCTGCCCAGTGCTGTGCTCCTCTCTCACCACATCTCTCCTTTCCCAACCATATTTTTTTCAGTAGATTGAGGGGGTAAAAATTCACAACTCCCTCCAGCCTCCTAACTCCACACTGTATCCCCAATTCTATCTTTTCCTGAATTTGCCCATGGGGAAAGGAAAAGGGGCAGCTGGTGTGGCTTGTCTCTCAGAAATGCTCTTTCTTCATTGTTTGGCAGCCAGCACAAACCACCATTTCACTTCACTCCCTCACAAGCTGAGGAACCATTCTTTAGCAAATAGAGGCACCCAACTCAAATTGAGCTCAGAAAGTATTGTGGTTGGAGTAGAGGGCTCTAAATTCTGGATTAAGAAGGAAGATATCCCTTGAGGATGAGCGTAATCACTATGTTGAAGAGCAGAAAAGAGACGTAGAGAATCTGTTACTGCCTCAGCGTTCCTGTCTTTCCACCTCTGAGGAGGGTATCATCTAGGCTCAGTCTCTCCACAGCCCTGTCTCTCCTGTTTTTCAATTCCTTCCCTCATCCCTGCACCTCATTTTACTGTAAGTATATGAGAGACAACAGGCTGAGGAGTCTGAGAAGGCTGAGAAGTCTCACAGATAAGACAGATGCAGGATATGGCCCAGGACAGCCAGGGGAAAGCAAGTGATTCATTCATTCCTGTGCCCACTTGCCCTCTTCCCATAGGCTGTTTCTCCCTTCAGAATAAGTTCTCGCTGCCTACCTGACTTCCCCTCCTGAGCTTCTCAGCCTCTCTATTGACCATCAGATCCCACTGTGAGAAGGAAGCCCTTGGGTATGGCATGTGAGATCAGGGGATAAGTAGCAGGTCCTGGCTGGTCAACTATCTTCCTTCTTGGACATTTTCCATATCTTGAGTTCCCAAGACAAAGCCACAGCAAAGAAAGGCTTTCATCTTCCCAAATAAAAATCCAGTTTCCACTGTACACATACTTCCTACACATTGAGAGGATTTAGCTGAGGGTGAGTAGTGGAAGCTACTTTCTAAATCCCCAGAAAACCCTCAACCCATTCTAAACATCATTGGCATTAGGACTATCTCAGGAGGAAGAACAAAAACAGACCTCCTTAGATGACCTGAAGAAGAATCAGTTTAATGGGATTCTCTCCAATCTCTCTAGCACATTTGTTTGCCTCTTTCACCTCTGTTTATTTCCTCTTCTCTATCACCAACTCAATCGTAATCTTCTCTGACCTACATGGTTTCTCTCCGAGGAAGGGGTGAGTACCTTCCTCTACTATCAACAGTTGGCTTCAGGGCCCTGTTCAGTAGCTGCATCATCCTTGCCCAGGCCCTACTTCCTTCCCAGCCTCTTGTCTGAGTCCTGCTCAGTTTCTCAGAAGTATTTCTAGTCACTGGGGGCAAACCATCCAAGATCATCAAAAACTAGCCTTCATTGATAGCCAATCAAATGCTCACCATGCCCCCCTCCCCCACCACAGTAATCCATTACATTCTCCATCCCAGGGCCAACAGCTCCTCTTGTGATACTGTTATCACTTGCCTTAGTGCCCCAACTGCAATGCCACTGTCTTGCCATATCCCATGGCTGCTCCAAAGCAGCTCATTTCACACCTATTCAACTAATTATTTAGCCCTTGATCCATGGATGTGAAAAATCAGAGCATCTTCCAGAAGCTGATTGCTAGATTTGGTTCTCCAACTACCCATTGCCTATCTCATTTGTCCCACCCATATCTGAAACCCATGATAAGATCATCAGGAACTGCCTGTGAGCATCAGCAAGATTCTGAAGGGTTTATGTAAAATGGGTCTACTTCAGTAAATGTGAGGCTTTCTGGAATCTTGAGATACTGAGAACGCTATCAATTTTCTTTGTAAGTTAATAGAAACTTATTTCGTGGAAACAGAAGTAGAAAAGACTTTGGAGACTTGGCAACTAAGTTATTTAACCAGCTTATTTAAGGGCTAGCTCTTGGCTCTCTCAGTCTGTTGTTGGCACCTCGTCACTGGCCTCCATCTTGCCTCAGTCCTTCTCATCCTTGTCCTTGTCTTCTTCTCTGTCTACTCTTGTTTCCCTCTGGCTGACCTTATCTCCATCCTACTACCCTTTTGCTTTTTTCTCCCAGGCACAATAGGCCAGAGCCCCTTAGCTTGGGGAGGCTAGTCCACATGGCTTTGCACGTCCACTGTGGGCCTGTGGGTTCCCCGTCCTTCAGCAGATCCATATTAAGGGTAATCTGGGAACTCAGAAGGACTCTCCATTCTTCCTTCAACATCACCTTCTCCTAGTTACCTTAGCACTGCCAATTCTGCACCCCCCAGCAAATACCTTGGAATCAATAACTTGATAAAGGGGAACACAGAAACTAGTGAGGATAGGAAAGACCAAGGGAAATGGAGTACAACTTGGGAGTTCTTTTCTCTGTTCAGAACCTTCATGAGCTGTACTATGTACTCCCCAGAATATTCAGGAGCCTCCAGTGATATACACCTTCCCTGTCACAAAGAAAATGATGTCCTTGTTTCAGGGTCTGTTGGGGGAGTCTTTCTCTCTCAGCCCTTAAAGACCAGTGGTCCCTGAGAAAGTTGACACTTGTGACAATGACTGATAGGAATTTCCAATGGAGTCTTGAATCTAACCATTCCCTTTTCCCAAGAGAGACAACAAGGTGGGCCCCTCCCCAAGACCCCACCCCAGCAACCATGACAACTTACCCAGTGCTTGCCCACACCAAGTCCCAATCCCCTTCTCCCCTGTACCTCCCTCTTTCACTTCATTTCTAACAGGTACCATTTAAGATACATTTGGGAAGGACCATAAATAATCTCTCTTCATGCCCACTTCCCATCCTTTGGGCTCCCAGCTCTACCACATCCAACACCCTTACTCTTTATAATTCAATCCTCCCTTCTCATCCTCAAAGAGGGATGGCTCCTGCAATTCCCATAATTACAGTGTGCACAAGAGGGCATGGCCTATTTTCCCGGTTCTATCTTTTACTTCTCCACTCAGTTCTTATTCCATTTTGACTATTAGACTCTAACAGCCTCTCTCCTACCCACCCAAGAGGTGTAATAATAATAGCTAGCACTTACTGAGTGACAACTATGTGCCAGGCATGTATCTGCTCAGCTTTTCTGGGACTGCAGCTGTGAGTCCCTGCAGTAGTCTCCCTTTTGCCATACTTTCCATCTCTATTCTCTACCCCCAACTCTCTTCATCTCTGACACCTTCTTCTAAAAAAATTGTATGCTGATCCACTGCCACTCTTTCAGAGGCCACATCTTCCTTGGCTGTACCCTTACAAGATGGACCACTCCATCTCTGGGCTCCAACCATTCCGATATACTTTAAGAAAGAATCCAAGTCCAGGCCTCCCCTTTCACTATCCATGAGAGCGCTTACTTAGAGGCCTTCGCAAAGAGACCGTTTCCACCGGCAAGACCACCACAACCACTGCCCCACCTGCCTGCCTGCCTCGTCCCTAGCTCCCAGACCTTTAAGAGTCCCCAGCAATGGTCGCATCATTTCACCCAGGTCCCAGAACCTATCCAGGTCCCAGGAAAAGCCTCAGCATTTCATACAAGCTATAAAAGCTGCAGTAAACACCTTAAATTCTGGCCTTCTGAGCACTACCTAAAGGTAGACAGGCCACCTTTCCACCCTCCAGCCCACTTGCTTTCCCACCAGCTTCTTAATAAATCAGGCCCCCGCCCCATTTATAAATTTGATCCCCCAAATGCATGTCTCCTTTGAAGGAGAACATTTCCTTTCGCCCTTTACTAGGAAGCCGTGGGATTTCAAGTATGAACAATGGCCGACCCGATATGGCCCAAACCGTTACCCCGGGGTCTCGCGATGAGAGAACTGGCTGTTAACTGCCACATCACTTTCAAGATTCATCATTCATTGGGCTGCCGATCTGTCAGTCACTCCTGCTGGGCCAATGAGTAGCAATCCTCACAAGAAACAGCGGTTGGAGGGCAGACCAGTGGGTCCCTGACTTGCTGACCCCGGAGGTGGCCCTGCTGTTGTCATCTGTAGCTTGCAACTGTTCGTGCCTGCGCATCATAGGCAGGTGGGCATCAGGAGGGAGGATCATTGAGTCAGCCTAGACCTACGCACAGGTTACGGAATTTGGAGGGGGAAGGGGCAAAAGGAAAAGGTTTAGCGCCAACTAAACGTCGGAGTTTCTTAACAGTAATAGCATTGGGAAGGCTTCGTTGGTTCAATTCTGCCCCAACCCTGCTGGTTCCCTCACTGTGTGAACCTCTGTTGCTCTCTTCTTTGTCCTGGGCCTCAGTTGCTTTTTCATAAGGAGGGGATTGATCCCCCAAGATCTCTCATACTTGTTATTTTTTGAAATTTCAAAAGACAAGGAGGAGGGAATCCAGCTTAACCACTGTCCCGTTAATCGTGAAGGTGAAGGCAGTAGGTCAGAGGTGAAGAAGCACTTCTAGGATCTAGAACCAAGAGGATGTTCAAAAGGAATGAAGGAGTGATGCCCTCTAGCCTGAGGGAGAGTTTGAGGAGGGGGACAGCTTGCCGGAGGACCTCTCTGAGTGTGGATTCAAAAGATAGAAAAAGCATTTTGGCCAGTGTCTATTACAGGGTTGGGGTGGGGAAGGGAGCACGGTGGAGCTTAAAGAATCTCCTCTCACCCATTTATGTGTTGTTTTTTTGTTTGTTTTTCTGGAGTTTCCTACAGAAAAGTTCTTTTTTGGAGGGTGGGGGGAAGTTATTTTGAAGAGTTTGGCGAAGTTGAGCAAGGATCTGTTCCCACGGTAGAAGTGAACTGCTTTCACTTACTGCCTTCTGTTTTCTCAACCAACACCACCTGCAGAAGCTGACAATGACCCTTGGGCTTTTCCAGTGGTTACCACAACACCATTTCCTGCCGCCTGCAGGGAAGACAGAGTAATTGTTGGCAGCAAGAGGTGTGGGTAAGGAAAAGAGAATTCAGTTGTTTCCCCTCTTCCCAGCCCTCCTCCTCTCTTTTACTTTCCCTCATATCCTTCTGCCCAGCCCTTTCCTCCTCCCACCTGCTGACTCCAGCCAGGGTCACCAATTTCCATTTTTCACTGCCTCCCCAGAAATTCAGGGGGCCTGAAGGCATGCTCAGGAAAGGCTATTCCCTGGCACAACCTCTCCATTGTCTGCTCCGCTGAGAAGTAATCAGTTCCCAGAAAGTTTGAGAAATTGATTTTCAGCAAGAGGGCACTAAATCGAAGCCATTTCTCTAGCCCATGGGGTATCTGCGTATTTGACATTGGACTTCCTGACATTGACCTCCCCCTGGTGGTTCAGAAGGTAAAGAATCTGCTGCAATGGAGGAGACCTGGGTTCAATCCCTGGGTGGGGAAGATCCCCTGGAGAAGGGAATGGCTACCCACTCCAGTATTCTTGCCTGGAGAATTCCATAGACAGAGGAGCCTGGTGGGCTACAGTCCATGGAGTCATAAAGAGTTGAACAGGACTGATCGACTAACACTAACACTTCATTGGTTAGAGGTTGCCAGTGAGGAGGTATAATAACTTCATCCAAACCCAAATAATGTCTTGCTATTTAGCTTTTTACCAAGATTTCTACATCTCAAACCATCCACCTTCCCCACAACTGGTTTTTTTTCCCCCTTTATGTCTCATATTTCTTGCTGTCACTCTGTTCTCACTGTCTCTTTTCTTGTGTCTTTCTCTCTGGTTTGATTTGTTTTTCCTTTTGTTTTCTGAGGCCAGAGTGGAACGTGGAGACGATGTGGGCATGTTGGTGTTCAAAGGAAAAGACCTGAGCCTCTGCCTTAAGAGGCAGACTCACCCTCTCCAACTTAGCAGGGGTGAATGTTGCCCTCCCCCCAGCTCTTCAGACACCCCTTGGTACTAGGCTTGTTCTCCAGGCTTACTAGAGGAGTACCCCTCACTCTAACCCAACATCCTCAATGATTATCACCCCTGCCTCCTACCTCCCATGTCCACCCCCATGGCAGGGCCCCCACAGAAGCAAAACATAGTCACCTTAGACTCTGGCATACTGAAGCCAGGCCCTGATCCTGTCAGCCTCACCTTCCTGCCAACTTGTATTTAATAAAAATATTGTTAAATGGTATTTGTGTGTCTAAAGTACTGTTTAAGTATTGGTTGTTTCAAAATGTAACATTTAATTATATTCTCCTTCTTTTCCCCATTGTATTCTTTCTGGGACCCAAATGCTAGAAGCTGAGAATGAGTAAAGTTGGAGAAAGTGTGACAATATACATTTCTCAATAGAGAGTGATCACAAAGCTTGCTACTCACAGGCAAGGTGTTTGAGAACACAAATGGCCCTAACCACTTCAGCCAAGAAAATGGTTTCCCTGAGCACCAGACACAGCTTTCAGTTAGTTGAGGGACATTTCCACTACTCTATTAGGATGTTATGTAACAGCAATATACAGGTCAGAAAGACCTTCTTGTTGTTTATAATAATAAATGCCCTAAAATAGTTACATTTGGTTTGGTCCTTCTAGTCAACTATTATGTAGCTGTTAAAAAAATACATTTGAAAACTGTCTTATGACAGACATAAAAAAGCATATTCTAAAACTATATGTGCAAAATCTTCTAAAGATAAACACCAAAAATTCCAGAAGAGGTTGGAATTCTGGCTGATTTTTATTTTGTTACACATTTTTAAATTTTCTGTTATAAAATGAGCATGTATTATAAACAAGAAAAAAAAATCCAAATTGTAAAAGTAGTTGGTTCTTCCCTGTTGTAAATGAAGAAGCAACTGGAATGAACTGATTGAGGGAGCTCTTTTTAAGTGGTCCCTGACATGACAACCTGGCAGGTGGAGGTGGAAGGTTTAATGGGCGTCAGGATCCCAAAGACTTGCAAACTGTCGGGAAGATACAGGCAGATTCAGATCTGGTGGAGGACAAGACAATGTATATTCCACCTCATCTTCACCTATTCTTGCTTTCTTATGCCTTTTCTGTGCTATAATGACAAGCATTCCATACTGAAGGGCAAAAAACCTGAGTTCAGATCCTGACCCTGGCCCCTCCTGGGTGGGTATCAAGCATTCAATCCTGCAGAACCTTAGCTAGGTGATCAAAGACCCTCACCTCAGGGCCTTTGCACTTGCTTTCCCAAAACTCTTTCTGGAATGCCATGCTCCCAGATCTTCCTGTGGTTTGTTCCCTCCTACATTTAGGTCTCAACGCAAATGCAACTCCTCAAAGAGTTCCTCACCCCAATAACGTCTGCTAACATTTTTTTTCAATTTTCTTTTCTCTGAGCATTGATCCCTAACTACAATCATCTTCTGCTTTGCTTAACTGCTTATTGTCTCTTAGAAATTAAATTCTTGGGGAGCAGGAATCTAGTCTTGAGCTCTATCTCCAGTGCCTAAAACACAGCCTGCCACTAATTAAATAAGTCAGGCGCCCGGGTGATACCTTTTCACCATGTTTTCTCATTTAATCTTCCTAAGACTCGTGTACTTCTAAGAGGTAAAGGTTAAGCACAGAGAGGTGAAGTACACTGAGTAAGTGGCAGAGCCAGAATTAGAACTAATTCCAGAATACTTTCCACTTGGCTACCCTTCCCTCCCATGCAGCCGGCATGGGGCCTGTTTGGGAGAGAGAGGGCTGGGACAGTTCAAGGGCAGCAAACATCAAGAGCCAAGTCTCTGAGCCCAGAAAGTTCAAAATAGTAAAAAGACTGAATTGCATATGGACATGGGAAGCCGTGGGAGTGAAGGACGGAAAGAGCCGGAGGGGCTTGGTTGCAATTCCGGAACTTGAGAGCGTTTTATGAGTATCTGAGCAGCACACAGTCCCTTTTATTCACTCCATGAAGAGAAATCGAACTCCTCCTGTGGGCTTTAAGCGATTCAGCACGTCGCTGGAATGGGCAGTCCCTGTCCTTAATTGAACACCTACTGTGCGCTCTGCACGGCTCAGGGCCCATCTAGGCTGGGAGAGTCTTGTCCTTGTCCTCCCGTATCTGGGGTACTGCAACTGGGATGTCTGGTTAGCAGGGGTTACCTGCCCTGTGCAGAGACAGATGGGAGTTTTCAGTCATCATTAAGGTTTATTGACCAGCGCGGCTGGAATTTCCCAGAGAGAGGAATTAATCTCGCTACCGACTGAGAGCAGACACCTTGCTGGGAGTAGTTACATAAATTCTGTTGCTCAAATTAATTATAATTGTGATTCATTTGTTTAATGAGGAAGAATCTGATGGTGGCAAGAGGCAAGCCGGCGGGCCTTTCAGAACCCAGCCAATTGCAGGTGACGCGGCGGCAGGTGGACGAGCTGGCAGGGTCGGAACCAGGCCCTGACGTGGGCAGAAGAACCCGACCAATCAGTAAGAGGAATAAACTGAGGCAGGCAGAGACAGCCAATCAGAATACAGTGCTCGTTGAGAAGCGGTTGTGAGGCTCGCCCGCTGCCAGACCTGCCTCTCAGGCTGGCAAGCGTGGAAGGGCGTCTCAGCTTCATCGCCAGTATCCCGTCCTCCTCTTTTTTCAAAGCGGTGGAGAAAAATGCCAACAGCTGAAATCGCATCCATTTCCTCACGTCCCCCAAAGAGCCAGATTATTTTATTCCCAGAAAGAAGGATTCTTTCAATAAAGATCTGCTGCTTAAAGCGTATAGAAACACTTGTCTCTTACTCCCACCTCTACTTATAGAGCCCTCCTCTCTACCCAGAATATCCCTGTTCACCAAACCCTGTCAGTGTCCTTCTCTGCATCTGAGTCCCTCCTATAACGGTAACTGACCAGCACGGCGCAACCTAGGTAGACCGTGAGTCCGGCGGCACCAGACTTGTCATGAAGCAGGAAGGTTGTCAAAAGCACGCGTCTGGCTGCCCCAGGGGCTTCATTCTCTTCCCAAAGGAGGCGGAGACGCTCCGCCTGGAGCTTGGTCAGTTACTCTGCGCTTAGAGAAGGGGTAGCCACGAGGGGCTCCGATCTGGGAACCGAAGTCCAAAAACAGGTGCCCGAGGACAAGCCTTGTCAGTCTCTGAGCCTCCCTTTCCTTCCCCCTGAAAGGCGGCTGCTTTCTGCCCTGAAGAGAATGCAGCTTCGGCTCCGGCACCCTACAGACCGTCCCCCTCCAGCAGTTAGAGGTCATCTTGACATCGAAGTCAGATCTTGGCACTTCTCATGTTTTAAAACCCTCCAAAGGCTTTCCAACACATTGGGAAGTCTTTTTAATATGAAAAATGTAAACTGACATTTATTCCACGGCTAAGGAGGCCCACAGATCCAGCCCCTGCCTTCCTCTCTGACCTCAGCCCCTCCCTCACCACGTCAGCCTTTCTTTAAGAATACAAAAAGCCCACTCTCTCCATCAGGCCTCTGCGTTGGCTGAGCCTTTTCTCTGGAAGGTTCTTCCCCAGCTCTTTGTATGGGCAGAAACTTACCATTTCTTTCCCTGCGTGAATGTCACCTTCTTGGAGCCACCTTCCCTCAGTATGCAATCTAAGGTAACTCAGGCTCAGGAATTCCCCCGCAGTTCGGTGGTTAGAGCTCTGCAGTTTCACTGCAGGGGCCATGGATTTGATCCCTGGTCAGGAAACTAAGATCCTGCAAGCCAAAAACAAAACAAACCAACAGAAGGTAACTCAGGCTCTATCCATTACCTTGTCTTATTTTTCATCAGAACACTTTTTTTCTTAAATTGGAGTGTAGCTGCTTTACAATGCTGTGTTACTTTCTGCTGTACACCAACATGATCCAGCTTAAGTACACATATATCCCCACCCTCTTGAGCTTCCCTCCCACCCCCACATGCCAACCCCTGTAGGTCTTCACAGGACACCCAGCTGAGCTCCCCTTGCTCTACAGCCCCTTCCCACTAGCTCTCTACTTTACACAGTCATGTGTATGTCAGTGCCACTCTCTGAACTCATCCCACCCTCTTCTTTCATCCTTGTGCCCGCAAGTCCGTTTTCTATGTCTGCGTCTCTATTCCTGCCCTGCAAATAGGTTCATCAGCACCATTTTTCTCAATGCCATATATGTGTTAATATACAATATTGTTTTTCTCTTTCTGACTTACCTCATTCTGTATGACAGACTCTAGTTCATCCACATCACTACAAATGACCCAACTTCACTTTCTTTCTTTTTTATGACTGAATTATATATGTATATGCCACAACTTTTTTATCCATTTAGAAATGTTCTTCTTTATCAGTGGACATTTAATTGCTTCCATGTCCTGGCTGTTTTAAATACTGCCGCAATGAACACTGGGGTACGTGTGTCTTCTTGAATTGCTGTTTTCTCAGAGCATATGCCCAGTAGTGGGATTGCTGGGTCATATGGTAGTTTTACTTTTAGCTTTTTAAGGAAACTCCATACTGTCCTCCATAGTGGTTGTATCAATTTACATTCCCACCAATATTGTAAGAGGGTTCCCTTTCCATTAGCACACTTTTTGCTGCTGGCCTTTTTATGTTTTGTTGTCTATCTTCCTCAAGTGGAATTTTAGGTCCACAGGGCCAGGAACCTTCCCCATTTCATCAGTCAGGGTCAAGCTAAGAAAATAGAAATTGCACTAGATGTTTCAACAGTGATAATTTAATTAAAAGGAGTTCTTTTAAAATATATTTTTAAAAAAACATATTAGGAGAGAAAAAATGTTAAGGAAGCCCTAAAAAAAAAAAAAAAATAGAGATGATAACCACAGGAAGCAATGGGGTTGTGAGAATCTAGGAACTTGCGAGAGGAGCCCACAGCACTGGGACCCAGCCCTGCCAGAGGTCATCTGTTGCTCACCTCTGAGGAGTCAGGGGAGGTTGTTCTGGGAGTGTCAAAAGAAGCTGGAGGCCAGAACCAGCTGTAGCTAATAGGAAGAAGGGCCGTTGATGGGGCAACCCCTACAGGATCCAGCAAACAAAAAGGAAGGAGCAGGTCCTTGCTCCTTCCTCCTGACTTCCAGTCTCACTCTAGCGCCTCTGCTGGCAGAAACAGGAAGTCCCAGAACAAAGAAGAATTGTAATTTGCAGGATTCCGGCAGTTTATAGAAACCTTCCCTGGTGGTTCAGATGGTCAAGAACCTTCCTGCAATGCGGGAGACGCTGGTTTGATCCCTGGGTCAGGAAGATCCCCTGGAGAAGGGAATGGCTACCCGCTCCAAAGAGTAGAACACAACTGAGCAAGTAACACTTTCACTTTCACAGTTTATAGCATCCATGCCCCAGTATCAAGAGGCATAGTAATGAAAAGAGATTTGGAGCTGGGAGACAGCAGCTAAATAACTAGCATCCTTGTCTTGTTGTATAACCCTTAGTCCCCATGTTGGAAGAGTGTGTGGCATACAGTAGGCACTCAATACTTGTTGAATGGATGAATGAATGATATACCACACAGAGTGTTAGTAGCTAAGGGTGCAGAGATGAGACAGACTCTAACTTCAAACTGCTCACACTCTAACAAGAGAGTCAAACATCATTTATGGTTCAGAATAAGTGTAAAAGCAAAAATACCCACCATGTGCTGCAGAAGCACAGAGGAGAGGCTCTGCTCAGTTTGGGCACCATAAGGAAGGCCCTCCTCAAGGGGATCATGCTTCAGTCTGATGCTCTTGTGTGTGTGCATGCTCAGTCACTCAGTCTTGTCCGACTCTTTGCGACACCAGGGACTGTGGCCCACCAGGCTCCTCTGTCCATGGGATTCTCCAGGCAAGAACACTGGAGTGGCTTCCCATTTCCTATTCCAGGGGATCTTCCCGACCCAAGGATCGAACCCATGTCTCTTGCTTCTCCTGCTTTGGCAGGCGGATTCTTTACCACTGAGTCACCGGGAAGCCCTTGATGCTCCCGGATGAAGAGGAATTTGGAAGGCATGGAGGGATGCTGAGGGCCAATGACATGAGGATGCTGGATATTTCAGGTCTGGGAACAGATCGTGCAGAGGCAGAGAGATTGGAGAGAGTGTGGCTCAAGTAGTTCATTACAGCTAGAGCATCCACGGAAGTGGTAGCAGCCTGGAGGGTTCAAGTTCAGCTCACGAAAGCCTCCTGTGCTGCTCTAAGGAGTTTGGGCTTTGACCTCAAGGCACAGGCATGCCAGTTAAGGTTTTAGAGCAGGAGAATGGCATGACCCAATCTGAGGAATGTCAAGTTGCAGGAATGAGAATGAAGGCTGGAGACCAACTAGAAAGTTGTTAGATCTGGACAAAAATGACATGCACTTATCTAATTGTCCTTTCAATGGATACAGTCAGTTGTGCATAGGTTACACCTCAATACAGTTGCATTAAAAGAAAAAAAACACATGGGCTTCCCTGGTGGTCCATGGGTTAAGAATTCACCTTGCAATGCAGGGGGAACCAGTTCGATCCCTGGTCTGGGAAGATCCCACAGGCCTCAGAGCAACTAAGCCTGTTTGTCACAACTGCTGAAGCCCACACACCTAGAGCGTGTGCTCCACAAGAGAAGCCACCGCAATGAGAAGCCCACGAAACGCAACTAGAGAGGAGCCCCTGCTGGCCGCAACTAGAGAAAGCCCTTTCACAGCAACGAAGACCCAGTGCAGCCAAAAAATAAAGTAATCCTTAAAAAAAGAAATCGATAACTTTTTTTTAAAAAAAAAAAGAAAAAACACGTGCTTGGGATCTGAGCCACAGCTGAGGAGCTGAAACTAGGGGAAGAGAAGGGGAAGGTGCTAGAAGCTGGGGTCCCTAGGTCTGGACTCTCTCTGTCATTGGATAATCAGAGCTGCAGGAATCCTGGGAGTCGGCCAGCTCTTTGCATCTTCCCCCTCACAAACCCTTCAAATCACGGAGCTGGAAGGGGCCTTCAGAGGATGCATCAGCGTCCCAGCAGGAAACAGAACTTCACTCAAATAGTTCAACTGAAGAGACTTGAACAAAGAGGACGGACTTATTTCCAGAGAGATGGGCAGGATTAGAGAAACTAGAAGGGATGCTGAAAACCCTGAGATTACAAACAGCTGGAGGACACCCCTGGGGCCTCAAGGGTCAAGGGGAGGAGGCAGGAGCACTCCTGGAGCCCAGGGAGTGCTGAGTCAAGAGGGGAAGAGCTGTTGGCAGGAGCTGTGGCCGAGCAGAGAAGCACTTCCACAGCCCCTGCCACCACGCAGAGAGGCCGTGGGCAAGAAATCCTCCACCCTCTCCTCCCACCCTCCAGCTGGCAAAGGCATCCATTGATTCACTGCACAGAGGGCAGCATCCCAAGACACAGGTCAGGGCAAAGAAGGGCAGACCTGAGACCCTACATTGGAACAGACAAGCAGAGAATAACAGCCTAGTGAATCTCAATTCATTTTTTTTTTTTCCCAGAAGCTTCAGAGAGTGGAGGCAAACTTGCCCAAGATCAGGCAGCAAGTTAATACAAGGCCACTGGCCCTTCTCCCTCGGGGTCAAGGTTCATTAGGTACTGGCCCTGCACTGAAGGCAGCCAAGTAAAGATGGCCCGTTTTCCTGGAGCTGGAGCTGCAAATCCAAATTAGCCAGAAGCAGACAACAGAGTGGGGGAGGATTGGCACCCAGGGACCAGCCGTGCGTCCTCTTTGTCCGCACGGTAATAGACACCTGCTCCCTTGTCTCTTTGTGACCTGCTGGCTGTCCCCAGCCCCCCGTTTTCCTCTCTCGAGTCCTCCCCAGGCCTGGGTCACAGGAGCTCAGCCCTGGGATTGGCAGGGACGAGGGGAGGAGGCTCCACTTCCCTGATAGCCAGCCCTGTTCATCGATTCCCCAGAGCTGCTCACTGATCCAGCACAAGATGGTTTAATTGAAGTCATTACAATAAATGGTGCAGAAAAGCAACACCCTTAGTCTGCCAGGAGCCTCAGAGACGAGAGGAAGGGCTCTGGGAAACCCAGAGCTCACACCTGGCTATGGTGGAAAGGCCACAGGGCTGATAAGTCACACCAGCCTGGGTTCAAATCCTGACCCTGTCACTTACAAGCCCTGTGACCTTAGTCAATCCCTTTATCTTCCTGAGCTCCTGGCTCCTTGTCCAGGAAAATGACGCTTTTGTTACTTGTCCTCCGTGCACGACCACCAGGCCATGCATAACCCTGGGCGCTGCCTGCCTCTCCTGCTCTTCTCCGGTGACCTCCCCCCCCTCCACACTGCAGATGGTTACTGTTCCCTGCCTCGCATTCTGCCTGCTTCTGGTTGCTCTTCCTGAAATACCCTCCCCCACTGTTGCCCTGGGTCTTTCCCACCCACCTTCCAAGGTTCAACTTCAGCTCCAACGTCCCCTTCCTCCAGGAAGACTGCCCTCCCCCATGTCTCCTTCCTTTGAATGCCTCTCCCACTTTCTGTGACTCCCATCTGGCATGTAGTATGCACTGTCATGCACGGCAATCTTTTTCTCTTCTCGTTGCTGGTCTTCTCATCTAGATTAAAAGCAGAAACTTTGTCTTCTCTTTCTCACCCTCACATGCCTAACACATGCACAGCTTTATCACTGTACTGGCGGGGGCGGGGGGCGGGGAGTGGCAGGTTGGAGTGAGGGGCAGAGATTCTGAGCCCAGGGATGGGCACAGAAAAAAATCAGCAGGCACCGATCAATGACAAACTACCCTGAGCTCCCTTCTCAGATAATTAGGATGATACATTCATTCTATGCTTGTGACTCTAGCATGAGACACAGCCACCTGTGTGGCCAGGCTCAGCTGGCTCTCTGCTTGGCTTCATCAACTGGCATCTGATTCATTAGCAAAAAAATAGAGGATTCAGGTCAAGAAATCATCAAATTTCAGCATCAAAAGAAACCTAATTATGTAGCAAAAACTGATGTCTTTGTACCTCTGAGTATAAGTTATAAGAAGCCTTGCAGCTTCCACCTGGGTGCCTTGGAACACTCCTTCTTGAGTGCTCCCTCCGAGAACCCAGACATCATCTCATGAGAAGCCCAAGCCACATGGAGAAGCCATGTTCAGGTACTCCTCAGTTTGGCAGTCAGTCCCAAATGATTCTCCAGATGGCAGGCAGCATCAAACAAACGCCAGCCATGAGAGTGGACCATCTCAGACATCAAGTCCTGTTGACCTTCAGATGACTCCAGTCCCAGCCACACTCTGATGCCACCACATGAGAGAACCCAAGAAAGAATCTCCTTGCTGAGCCAAACCAATTCACAAATCGGGGGTGGGGGGGTGGGGGGGGAGCAAATCATTGTTTAAAAAATGATAAATCATTGCTTTAAAAAACAATAAATTGATTTTCTTGTAAAGAAATTTTATCAAGATGTCATTTTGCTGGTGAGAAACTGGAGCTCAGAAATGCCATGTGATTCATCCCAGGTCACACCGTGCATTAGAAGCAGAGTCATGTAACCAATGTCACCCGTTACCTACAGGTGCATGTAACGTTGTCACCCCATTGCCACTGTCAGAAGAGCTAAAGAGGAGTGAGCTATCTGGGGCAGAGAGCAGGAAAGGAGCTGGATTTTGTAGGAAACCTCTCAGTTCCTCAGGAAGAAAACTCTTCCTTAAATGTATATAAATTGTTTTTAATTTTCAAAGAGCATCTCATACCTTTCATAACTTCTTAGAGTTTATTGAGTTAATTGCTCTGTATTTTAGGGGGGGTGGTTTTCTTTTTCCTTCACCCTGAGGTAATTAGCCATAAGCTAACCTGAGTACATTTGTCATGTCAAACAATGGCTTCAAAGGAAGGGAAAGGACCCAAAAAACAAGGCCAAGTGACAAAGCAAAACCTCCTAGAGAAATATTTGCATTTCCTGAATGATCTGTCATTAAAAATGCACGCACAAGCAGGAGGGCAAACAACAGAGTGTCAGAGCAAAGATTACCCGGCCAGCCCTGTCCCCGCACCAAACTCATACCCAGGGCAAAAGCGACAGCCCTTCCCCAATTTACTGCCATCCATTTGGCTAAACCGTGGGCTCAAAGGAAAATCTTGGACTTGGCTTTTCTTCTTCAGCCCCTTCAATTTAAGCAGCCATCTTTTTAAGGCCCATCTTGCTCAATACACGACGATGGCAGATTCAAGGAATCTGCACCTCAGTGTAAGGGTAGAATCAAGCCCTTCTGGTCTTCATTTTTATCTTTGAGTTGATGTGATAGGTATCAGCCTCACATTGGACAGACCTTGGTTTGGGCCCCATAGTCCCATAGTTGTTCGTTCTGAAGTTTTGCTGGGAGAAGCCACCATTTTTTGGACATCATCTACAATTTATCCTGGGTCCCAAAGGTTTTCTTTCTTTTGCCTTGTGTTTAATCTTTCTAGCCACCCTAAGAGGGAAGAATTACTACCTCATCTTAAAGAAAAAGAAATTTAATCTCGAAAAGGAACACACTCCAAACATCACAGCTGGAGCTCTGAGGCCTAACCAGCTCCCAGGGCCTGCTCTTTCCCCATACCCTCATGCTATCGGATATCTCTTGCCACAACAACGCTGTGAAACAAATAATAAGAAAACCTCAGCGGCATTCAGTAATCAGCATTTATTGCTCACACATCTGGGATAGTTGGCTAGGTGGTTCTGCTGATCTTGGCTGGACTCACTAACACACCTAGAGTTTGGCTGCCCATTGAGTGATTTAGGCTGGGCTCCAGGGACAACTGCAGGGACTCACTCTTCTCCACACGTCTCTTATCCTCCAGTCGGCTAAACCAGACACGTTTTCATGGCCACAGCAGAGGTACAAGAGACAAGGCAAATCCAACTGATTGCACAGGGACTTTTCAGGCTTTTGCTTACATCACATTTGCCATCATCCCTTCAGCCAGAGCAAGTTTCATTGCTAAGCCCAGAGTCAAAGAAGGAGGACATAGAGGACGCAGATGATGCGGGAAAGGGTATGAATGCAGGGAAGGATGAAGAGCTGGGATCACTTTTGCAATCTTCCACACTGACCTTGGGCAAGTTATGGTTCCCTCTTGGAGCTTCTGTCCCCGCATTTTTTTTTTAAACTGGATTGTATCGATCTTGTAGGGTAGCTGAGAGCATTCAATAACATAAGCTCTGTGAAACACCAGCAAAGTCAAAAGTATTCCTTCTGCTGATGTATTTCAAGTACACAAGCCTGAGGGTTGTGGGGGGCGGGGTGAGAGTACTCATTATTAGAGGTACATGAAAAGTTCAGTTCCCATTTCTAGAGTCCAGAAGGTTTACACAAGGCTCAGAGGTGAGAAGGTCCAATCACTGAGACAATAAACAAGAATCGTAAGAAGAAAATAAATCAAGGGAGAAAAAGAACAATAAGTAAACTGATGTAATTAAAGTTTCTGTTGAAGAAACGATCGAGGAGAGAATGAGTCAGTCACAGGTTTAAGCGATGAATCAAGCCCGATGTCATGTTTCTAGAATTCTTGTCTATTTCAAGAGAGTCTGATGTCCCAGTTGAAAGAGCACCTTGAGCCTGTAGCAACAACATCTGGAAGGAAACACGCTTTTAATTTTAATTTCTCCTCGACACCACCGCTAACCACAGGAGCAGAGTGCTGGGTGCAGAGTAGCCCATCTGAACAATCCCATGGGGAGGGCCAGTCGCTGCAGCATTGTATCACATGTATTCAAAGGGATTTTAAATTCTTTAAAAAATAAAACCTGTGCAATATGCCATTGGATTGTCAAAACAAGGCTATGAATATTACTTGTTCTACTCAACAGATGTGGAAACTGAGGCTTAAACGGTCCCCTAGTTAGAGGCAAGTCTAAGATTGGAAGGCAGGTCCCTGAGTTATTCTCTGCAAGACTAACAGAGAACCATCTTCCTGCTATTGGTAACTCATTTGGATTTTTATTTCCAGTCTGCAAGAAATAATATCAAACATTTGCTGAGCCACTTACCTCGTAAGCATGGCAGTTCATTGAATCCTCACCACAAACAGAGGTCAGCATATGGCCAGTTTCTTTTACAGATAAGGAGAAATGGAGCTCAGAGACTTAAACCACTTGCCTGAAGTCATACAGCCCATAAATAATGAGCTATGATACACACTCAGGTCTGCGTGGCCCCCCTACCCCAGCAACAGCACATTCTACTCTGCCAGCATATTTTTTTCGAATTCCGCTATCACCTGCATTAAAGTCTGAACAATTAAAAGCAATCGTATAGCTAAATCTACCAGCCCCCTCCACACACACACATATGCTTTTCCCTCACTTAATTTAAAGAACAAGCTTTCTGACCTGTATTTTCCACTTCACTTTGTCTACCACACCACTGCCTCTGATAGACACAGCTCAAAGCAGAGGGGCAAGTGATATCGGTTCAGGAAACCTGAGCTGTGACCCTGAGCTGCTGACAGAATGTCTGATATTTATAGCAACTTAGAGTCAAGTACCGAGGAAAGTGTGTTCTGGATTGTTGCAGATGTCCTCAGGGGGAAAGAAAGCATCTCTATGAAAAATTGTGTGGGATGCTTAACTGATGGAACATCAAACATGAAAGGACAATTCAATGGGTTTGCATCCAGGTTTAAAAATAATAATAATAAAAGGATGGCCCAGCCAGTCTCTGTGGATAACATTCTTCAAACACTTAGGATATAGCCACAGGAGAGGCCACACTGCTAGTTGAATTTATAAATTGTGCCTTACACTTTAACTATTTCATGTATGCATTTGCCTATTGATTTGCCTATTGTCCCATTCCGCAATGGATTTGAGGCTGATTGTTTAATTGTGAAAACTATGGCCAAAACTGCACACTACTGCTGGCGGCTCAGCAGTAAAGAATCCACCTGCCAATGCAGGAGACTCAGGTTCGATCTCTGGGTGGGGAAGATCCCTTGGAGAAGGAAATGGCAACCCACTCCAGTATTCTTGTCTGGGAAATCTCATGAACAGAGGAGCCTGGCAGGCTACAGTTACAGTCTATGAGGTTGCAAAGAGCAGAACACAACTGAGCAACTAAACAACAACAAAATGGCCAAAACTTCTTCTACCTCCCGGTATCCTTGCCCTTGTCCTGCACGCTGACTCTGGGCCTGGCCTTATGCCTTGCTTTGGCCAGTGGGACGGCAGTAAACGTAATGCAGGCATAAGTTGAGAAAGCACGCAGGAGAGAGCCCAAGCCATCCAGTCAAGGCTCTTCCAGACCAACCAGCCTCTGCCAATGTGACCACAAAGCCCAGATGAGGATAGCCAGTGCTGGCCAGATCAGCAGAATAACGTGAGACCAGTGAGAAAGAAGTTGTTTAAAGCCACTAGGTTTGGGGATGCTTTGCTACATGGCAATAACTAATTGATACAGAAATTTTATTCTTGGAAAATATTATTAACCAATCAATGGTTATGGATTGAGTGCCCATGATCAGTCCTGTCATAGGTTCTGGAGAATACAGAAAAACATGTTGTAAGACACAATCCTGTTTGGAGTTTCATATTTACTTGTGGCAAGACAAAGGAAAAATACCAGCAAGATCTACTTAAACCATGTGGAATTTATATCCTACTCTTCCTCAAGGCCAAGCTCAAATGCTACCTTCCTCTTGTAACATTTCCTTCCTCTAACTCCTTGCCAAATTGAATTGTTAACTTCTACCTCCTCTGGGATACTGCAGACCATTGTGTAAATTCTTCCAGGATGACTTTCATGTTACATTTAGAGTGATAGTTGGATGAGAATGTGTCCATCTCGTCCACTGATTATAAAACTGGGTCTTGCTTCCCACTACGTGGACCCCAACATCTGCTTCAATGGTTGCCTGAACATGAGCCGTGTCAGCATTTGCTGGCTGAATGAATGTTGTAAGAGTTCCAGCATGAGGGAAAACTCAGAGAGGAGTTTGTGGTAGTCGAGGAGTGCTCCATGAGGGAAGCAAGAGTTAAGGTTCTCAACTGAGATCCACAGTAAGAATTCCTAGAATTCATGGACTGAATTCAGAGGGACCTATGAACTTGGATGAGGAAAAATTGCATCTCTGTGTTCACTAATCTCTAACTGGAACTTAGCATTTCATGCCATTATAAATGTAGGTTACAACCACAGAAGCAGGTGTAACAGATGTTTTCCTAATCGCCATATACTACTGCAGAGACCTCAAAATATCATTAATGTTCATCACTACTTTGAAATAATAGTGTTGATTTAATATAGTAATAAAGGAGAACAGCATTACCATATCACAATTTGGTGTTCTTTAATATTTCAACAACCACATCACAACCAGTTTCCTTTATAATACTGTGTACTTTTTTAATGTATCTAAAATCATATTTTTGAGATGAGGTCTACAGGTTTCATCAGCCTGCCAAACGGGTCCGCGGCACAAGAACGGTTAAGACTCCTCTCTACGTTGGAGAGTATGCAGACTGTGACTCCCCAGATTGGAGAGAAGTAAATATTTTGGATTGATGACCAGCATAAACAAAGATACAAGTGGGACGGGACATGAGTTCCATACAGGATGGAAATTTCACCCTCTCCCCACCCTTGAGGAGAGAGCCTCCTGGGCAAAAAGACAGAATCTCTTAGCATAATAAAGCATCCAAGAAATGGAATAACTGATTTCTCTTAGCCTCTAAGAATTTGGAGAATTTAAATGCTTAAGGATCTAACAGTCCCCCTGCAGGGTGGAGCTGGGACTCAGGAGAGAGCTGAGCTCTGAACCTTGCAGAAACCACGTCCCCTGCCACACACAACTCTAGTCAAAGTGATGCCAAGGAAAGGCCACTCCCCAGGCCCCTGGGACAGGGCTTCTGCACGGTGATTAGGCCTCACACTGCCTGTGGCTGGGTTTGAGGAGACTGGCAGCTGACTCACTGAGACCAAGGATGCTTTGCACCATTCTTGGACTCAGAAAGGATATGCAATTGGCTAACACTGAGACTCTCTTTTAGAAAAACACAATGATGACAGTTTGTCCTCGCAGAAAGACGTTACAGGCATAACAGAGGAATGACCACATGGGTTTGGGGACAGCGCAGAGGCCACCCTGATGAGATCAGAAGGCTGGCTCAAGAAGTAAAGCTGAAGGGGGAGAAGGCAGAGAGGAATGAAGGAGAGAGAAGCAAAGACTAACTCCAGGCTTTTAAGAGCCTCTGACAGAGGCAGGGAAGTTAGACAGGGGCTTGGGACAGATGGCAAGGTCTATCTAAGGGATATGAGATAACTTCAAGACATCTCAGGGACAAGGTCCCGGAGTCCACCAGAGACTCAGGAATAGAATTCCAGGGACAGACTGAAATGGAAAAGGGAGATAGTTAAGGGAATCATCCTTGTAAAGGGGATTGTTCAAGTCTCCAAGAATAAAGGCAATAAAGTGAAAGAGAAGCAAGGACTGGGCCTAAGGGGATGGTCACAGAATCAAGACTGAAGACAAAGAAGCTAATAATGATGATAATAATAAACGAATAAGGAGACTCCTGTGTCCAAAAGCCAAGGTAAGAGAACATTTCAAGAAAAGGGTTAAATGTAGCCAGAAAAAGAAATTTGTGCAAGGTCTCAGGCTGTGGCCAGTGGGAGGTGCTTGGTGAGTTCCCACGAGCAGAGCGTGGATGGATAGAGGCCCACGGTGGGGGAGTGGGTGGGTGGAGCCAGTGAAATGGGAAGAGGGACGCCAGGACAGAGGGAGGGCCAAGCCTGGAATTAAGTTTCTTTTCTCCAAGATGATCCAGACTTTCATTAGAGAAAGAAGGAAACTGCAAATCTGGGGTATTTAAAGGTCATGTGAAAATCATGGAAACCTCAAGCTGAAACTGTTCCCACCTAAATAATTTTTGTTTAGAGAGCAGGCAAAGCCGCTGAAACCATCTCAGCACAGCTCCCAAAATGGAATGACTCAGATGTCTCTGAAAATGTGTAGATGCTCTGAAATGCTCTGCTAATATATGGTCTGCCCGCACTGAGCACAGGGTCTGTCATGGGGATGTCTGACACGGAGGCCAGAGCTTCCCGGAGGAGCTGTAAGAACATGAATTCAGAAAGTGGGGTCAAGGGAAGAGAGCTGCTATCACGAACACACCCTGCAGCTTAATAAAACCATCCACCATTTAACCAGCCTCTACCTTGTGCCAAGCACTTCACCGACATTCTCCTAATCCTTAACCATAGCCTGACAAAGTAGTTTAGCTCCATTATTCTTCCCACTGTCCGGATGAGGAAAACTGAGGCTCAGGGAGGTAAAGTAACTTGCCTTGAACTCAGTTTACTGAAAGGCAGAGATAGTGCTGGGACCCCAGCATGTCTAACTTCCAACCTGCTCGTGTCTACCCTGTGACCTCAACCATGTGACATTACCACCTGTGACAGCCAATGAAAGACAAATCTCCAGTAATGTGAGTGTGGCTTTCCAAGCTCAACCTCTTCAAAAGTCTTTTTTTTTTTAATTCATCTGAACTTAACCAACTTTTAAAAGGAATCCATTCACTTCTTCTCCAAGAGCCCTTCTTGAACTCTTGCTGAGGACAAGCAATCAACTGACTCCCAGAGGGAAGGGCTCTCAAGGGATGCCCTGGTGGTCAGGGAAATCTTCACAGAAGAAGAACATGAACCAAATCAGTTTCTTAATTTTGTTGTTGTTTAATAAAAAGTATGACTTCTAAATCTTTTGAAAAGTCAAATAGTGCTCAAAGGCTTACAATTGAAAAGAGCATTCTCTTCTTCTCCCCAACCCCATCTCCTTCACCTTGTTCTCCTGAAGCTTTTTCCCCTGTTGTTTACCTCCCTCTCTCTAAATAACCCTCTCTCTAAATGCAGTTCAGTTCAGTCACTCAGTCGTGTCCAACTTTTTGCGACCCCATGAACCGCAGCACGCCAGGCCTCCCTGTCCATCACCAACTCCCTGAGCCCATCCAAACCCATGTCCATTGAGTCGGTGATGCCATCCAACCATCTCATCCTCTGTCGTCCCCTTCTCTTCCCGCCTTCAATCTTCCCAGCATCAGGGTCTTTTCCAATGAGTCAGCTCTTTGCATCTGGTGGCCAAAGTATTGGAGTTTCAGCTTCAACGTCAGTCCTTCTTTAAATTACACTCTCTCTAAATTATACCAGAGAAGGCAGTGGCACCCCACACCAGTACTCTTGCCTGGAAAATCCCATGGACAGAGGAGCCTGGTAGGCTGCAGTCCATGGGGTCGCAAAGAGTCGTACACGACTGAGCGACTTCACTTTCACTTTTCACCTTCATGCATTGGTGAAGGAAATGGCAACCCACTCCAGTGTTCTTGTCTGGAAAATCCCAGGGACAGGGGAGCCTGGTGGGCTGCCATCTATGGGGTCACACAGAGTCAGACACTACTAAAGCGACTTAGCAGCAGCAGCAGCAGCTAAATTATCCTCTGAGTCACCAAGAGGCTTCCATGGTGGCTCAGAGGGTAAAGAGCCTGCCTGAAATACAGGAGACTTGGGTTTGATCCCTGGGTTGGAAAGGTTCCCTGGAGAAGAAAATGGCAACCCGCTTCAGTATTCTTGCCTGGAGAATTCCACGGACAGAGGAGCCTGGAGGGCTACACTCCATGGGTTAGGACTGAGCAACTAATTTTCACTTTCATGCTAAATAACACTTATTCTTCAATCTCTTGAGTCATCATCTTAAACATTGGTTGACATCTTAGTGGACTAGAAGTTTTTCTTCCATTCTCTCTCCTCCTCCCGTATCCTCTTCAACTACTTGCATCTCAATTTTTAAATTATTGTTATTATTTTTTGGCTGCACTGGGTCTTAGTTGCTGCACATGGGCTTTGTTTGTGGGGAGTGGGGGCTACTCTCTAGCTCTGCTGTGTGGGCTTCTCATTGCATTGGCTTCTCTTATTGCAGAGCACAGGCTCTGCAGTGCAGGTTCAGCAGTTTCAGTGCATGGGCTTAGTCGCTCCACAGCATGTGGGATCTTCTGGAACCAGGGATCAAACCCATGTCCCCTATGTTGGCATGTGGATTCTTAACCACTGACCCACCCTCATAAGGGACGTTGCTCCTAATTGTTTTAAATCCTTAGTCTAAACCTTCACTACTATGTATTCCCAGCCTGAATAGTAGACTGTGATTCTACTTCTTTTCTTTTTTGTTTTTCCTATTAATAATTACCTCATTTTTCACCAACTTAGGCTTGTTTTGTAAAAAGCAATTGACTAAACTTTTCCATGCCCTCGATGTAATTTTCCACATGACCGAAACTGTCTGATAATTTGTCAGTCTCATTTATTTTCCTGGGGAAAAACTCCCTTACCCCTTAGAGCCTTCAGATATCCTGCTGATCAGGTCTAGTTGCTCCCTGGGCCAAGGCACAGCTGGTCTCCTGATATTCTCTTAGCCAATACCCAAGGAATTCTGTCTCTTGTCTCCCCTGGGTTGGGGTCCCTGTTCCTGGATCCCACATCTTCTTTCTCGGCTCCCTGGTTTTAGTTGAGCACATCCTTCAGTAGTTTCATGAGAAAAGGTACATGGGTGGACAAGTTATTCTGAGATATGGTATGTCTAGAAAAGTCTTAATTTCACCATCACATTTAATTGACAGCCTGGGTTGGGATGGAAGGAAGATGGTAGTCACTCAGTTGTGTTTGACTCTTTGTGACCCCATGGACTGTAGCCCACCAGGCTCCTCTGTCCATGGAATTCTCCAGGTAAGAATACTGGAGTGGGTAGCCATTCTCTTCTCCAGGGGATCTTGCCAACCCAGGGATCAAACACCGTCTCCTGCATTGCAGACAGCTTCTTTACCATCTGAGCCGCCAGGAAAGCCCCAGGTTGGTACGGAAGTAAGTCAGAAAAAGAAAGGCAAAGGTTTCCCTGGTGACTCAGTGGTAAAGAATCCACTTGCCAGTTCAGGAGACATCGGTTCTATCTTTGATCTGGGAAGATCCCACACATCAAGGAGCAGCTAAACCCGTGCCCCACTACAATTGAACCTGTGCTCTAGAGCCTGGGAGCCACATCTACTGAAGCTGATGCGCCCTAGGGCCCGAGCTCTGCAACAAGAGGAGCCACTGCAATGAGAAGCCTGCGTGCTACAAGTAGAGAGCAGAACCTGCTCAGCGCAGCTGGAGAAAAGCCTGCGCAGCAAGGAAGCCCCAGCACAGCCAAAGTAAATAAGTAAAATTATTTTTAAAAAAAGAAAGACAATACCATACGATATCACTCGGATGTGGAATCTAAAAAATACGACACAAGCGACATATCCACAAAACAAAAACAGACTCACAGACATAGAGAACAGACTTGTGTTTTCCAGAGAGGGGGAAGGGGGGCAGTGGGTGAAGAAGAGAAGGATTGGGAGTTTGGGATTAGCAGAAGCATGCTGTTATATATACAACGAGGTCCTACTGTATAACATAGGGTACTATATTCAATATTCTGTGATAAACCATAATGGAAAAGAATGTGAGAAAGAATATACATATGTGTGTATATATATATATATAATTGAATCACTTTGATGTACAGCAGAAATTAATACAACTTTGTAAGTCAACTGTACTTCAATCAAATCTAAAAATAAGGAGGCACCAAAAGACCAGTCAGAGGCTTTGAGTACCTCGGCCTGACTTGTCCATTTGATGAGCTACATTCTAGGACAATCATTTCTCCTGACAGCTTTTCTGCTACTGCTGATGCTGCTGCTGCTAAGTCACTTCAGTTGTGTCCGATTCTGTGAGACCCAATAGACGGCAGCCCACCAGGCTCCCCCGTCCCTGGGATTCTCCAGGCAAGAACACTGGAGTGGGTTGCCATTTCCTTCTCCAATTTGTCTGCTACAGACCCATAGATATATGCAGCTATTGGTCATTTCTTTGGAATTATTTAGTTCCTCCAGAGAAACATTCTTCTATGCCCTTGTGGGGTTGAAGCCAGAATGCCAATACAGGCCTGATTCTGCTGCTCTGGAGCTGGGTGGGAGAAAGGTGCTGGAGATCTCTCAATTTATCTGCAGACTCAATCCCCCTGCTTTTTAGTGGGACTCCTTACCCCTTTCCTAGGTACACCTGGCTTCCCTGAGACCAGAGCCCCAGATCTCTCATGGGAGCAGGAGGGACAGTCACCCAACTGCTGAGGACTCAGAGATCCACCTGCTCCGTGCCTAGACTTTCAGACCACCTCCCCGTGGTGAGCCCCTGTCTCCATCCCACTTCCTGTGGGACTTGGTGCCCCCAGTCCCTAACCCTCTAAACTGGGTGAGTGTGGAAGAAATCAACTTGCTTCCCAGCACCTTTCCCAGCTGTGAGTGTGGAGATTGGGTATGTCTCCTCTCTGCTAGGAGAAGGGAATGGCAACCCACTCCAGGATTCTTGCCTGGGAAATCCCACGGACAGAGGAGCGCGGCGGGCTACAGTCCACGGGGTCACGAAGAGTCAGTAACGACTGAGTGGCTGAGCGCACTCTGCTAAGTCATGTGTTCCTCCTGGATGTCCGTACTGAGACCAGGAATACAGACGTCTGAGTCCATCAAAGGCAACTTCAGGTTTCCGTCCCGGTTCTCCTGGTGGTTTCTGTAGCTTTCAGGGAGTGAATAGAGTGGTGACGTCTTTCTCCTACCATCTTGGGAAGCCTGGAGCTCAGTCTCAGAGGTGAACAGCGGCAGACCTGGCAGCCGAGGCAGGGAAAGTTATTCTTGGCAGAGGGCATGGTGTGTTCACAGGCACGAAGAACGAAAGCAAATGGCCTACAGCTTCCCGTGACTGGAAGCGAGCTCAAGGGAGAAGAGGCTGGACGGGGGCCAAGGAAGCGGGTCATGAAGGGCCGTGAGGGCGCCAAGAAGTTTGTCACTGGTCCTAGAGTAAACGGGAAGCCTGAAGGAGAGTGACCACGTGACCAGATGGGTCACTCAGGGAGCAATATGGCAGGTGCGCTGAAGGGAGTCGGGGGCACACACTCCTGGGAGGAGAGAGACCCCCTGGGGGTTATGGCAATGGTTTCCACATGAGAAATGGCAGCAAGAACGTGAACTGGAGCAGTGGCAGTCACCGCGTGAGGAGAAATAAACATGCAACCCACTCAAAGGTAGAATCAACAGGACCCGTGACTAACAGGAGCGGGGCAGGAGGGCAGTGGGAGGAGTCTAGCTTGAATCCCAAGTTTTCAATTTGGGCGACAGAGCAGGTGGCAAGAGTGTCCACAGAGATGGGGACATGCTGGAGGAGAAGCATGTATAGGGAAACTATTTGCATTTTTTAAAAATAAATTTATTTATTTTAGTTGGGGGCTAATTACTTTACAATATTGTAGTGGTTTTTGCCATACATTGACATGAATCAGCCATGGGTTTACATGTGTTCCCCATCCTGAACCCCCCTCCCACCTCCCTCCCCATCCCATCCCTCTGGGTCATCCCATTGCTCCAGCCCTGAGCATTTGTCTCATGCATTGAACCTGGAATGGTGTTCTGTTTCACATATGATAATATACATGTTTCAATGCTATTCTCTCAGAACGTCCCACCCTCACCTTCTCCCTCAGAGTCCTATATTTGCATTTTTATTACATTCTTCCAAATTCAGGCTCTGGGGCATCCAAACTGGTATTATATAGTTGCCATCAGCATCCACATAGCTATCTGAGTCTTGCTTTTTTCTCTTAGAAATAATTTCCAAGGATCAACAGAATCCTCTAATGTCCTTCTTTAATTTGGCCACAGAATATCCCATCATGTTAATGTCCCATGTCTCACCTCCTCAGGACTCTATTCCAGGCTTTCTTAAGAGGACTGTAGGAACTCCATGGTGCTCTTGGCAGGGTCTGTGAGTGGCCTCCTGCTTCCTCTGAGGCTGAGGACCCCTGGAGAGGTGGGTCAGTGGCATCCGCCCCATCCGCTCTGCCACCTGAAATAAGAGTGATGAGGAAGCATGCTTGGCCATACAGCCTGTGGCTCATCCATGCCCCAAACCACCTCGCAATCTGATCTTCTGGTCACCAAACAACAGTGACCCTACCGGACCTGGAAGGAGCAAGGCCCTCTCCCTCTCCTCACCTGGGCCCTCTCCCCTTCCCAAACAGCCATGTTGCTTTCTGCTGCCAAACATCCTCAGGAGTGGCCCCATTCAGATCTCCTCCCGAGAGGGTCTCAAGGTGCATGGGGTCAAAGTGACATCAGGGTCACATCTAAGAATGGTGGGACCCACACAGGGAAGCAGGTGGCCCTCTGGCAGGGTTAGGGGAAGAGGAGTGGACCAACAGTTGCTATGGCAACCAAGGCTCCCAAGATGGAGGGAAGGGGAAAGGCGGCCCTGTTTAAGAGTTGCCATGGCAACCAGATCCTTGAGACCAGCTCTGAAGACAAAAAACACACACTCCCCACTTACAAAGAAGGTACCTGGAAGTCTTCAGGATTCTTTGCATTACAGAGAGCTGAATGGAATGAGTCAAGGTCTCCTGGTCCCACAGGGGACTTCAGAGACTTTTCAGAGACAGAAAGGCTTCCACTTTTCTTTGGGAAGACAGCCAGGGCTTGGCAACCCCTCAGTTAACTCAAGAAGCATCTGTTGAGACTACTGTGTACCAGGGACACTGTGATAAACAAGACTCAGGCCTTGTTCTTAAATGAGGAAACTAGACATTTAAACATCGGTGCAAGACTATTGCTGGTAGGCGTAGATGGTTCAGCCTTTTTTGGAGACAGTTTGGCAGTATCCATTAAAATTACAGGGCTTCCCTGGCAGCTCAGATGGGTAAACAATCTGCCTGCAATGCAGGAGACCCAAGTTCGATTCCTGGGTTAGGAAGATATTCTGGAGAAGGGAATGGCAACCCACTCCAGTATTCTTGCCTAAAGGATCTCATGGACAGAGGAATCTGGCAGGCTACAGTCTATGGGGTCGCAAAGAGTCAGACATGACTTGAGCAGCTGACAGTATTAAAATTACAAGTGCACATACTCTGTGACGCAGCAACCCCATTTCTAAGGGTGTGCATCTGAGTCTTGTCATTGTAGCACTAGTTGTCACAGTAAACGGTGGGAAATACCTGAATGTCCCATGATGGGGGCTAGCCATCTCGATTTGGATGCTTCTATATATGCTGAGTACACATATGAACACGTGTGGGAGACAGAAGAAGCTGCTAGCCGTGATCACCCCAGTGAAGTGGGATCGACCGAGAAGATCAGAAACTGGAGGGTGGGGGATGGGAGCTTTCATTTTCCTTCTGATCCACACTTGGCTGTTACAAGAATGTACACGTGCATGTTAACTCGCTTCCATGTCCAGCTCTTTGTGACCCTATAGACTGTAGCCCACCAGGCTCCTCTGTCCGTGGGATTCTCCAGGCAAGAATACTGGAATGGGTTGCCATGCCCTCCTCCAGGGGATCTTCCCGACACAGTGTTTGAATCTGTGTCTTTTACGTCTCCTGCATTGGCAGGTGGGCTCTTTACCACTAGCACCACCCAGGAAGCCCTGTTACAAGAGTATATGTTTATAATTTAAGGAAACCACCAAATACTTTGGGAATATGTAGGATGGTTGGTGGGTGGTCCCATAACTTCGTGGCAAATAGATGAGGAAAAAATGGAAACAGTGGCAGACTTTATTTTCTTGGTCTCCAAAATCACTGTGAACAGTGACTGCAGCCAGGAGTTAAAAGATGTTTGCTCCTTGGAAGAAAAGCTATAACAAACCTAAACAGCATTTTAAAAAGCAGAGACATCGCTTTGTGACAAAGGTCCACATAGTCAAAGCTATGGTTTTTCCAGTAGTATGAGAGCTAGACCATAAAGAAGGCTGAGCACTGAAGAATTGATGCTTTTGAACTATGGTGCTAGAGAAGACTCTTGAGAGTCCCTTGGACTGCAAGGAAATCAAACCAGTCAATCCTAAATGAAACCAACACTGAATATCCAATGGTAGGACTAAAGCTGAATCTCCACTACTTTGGACACCTGATGCAAAGAGCCGACTCACTGGAAAAGACCCTGATGCTGGTGAAGATTGTGGGCAAGAGAAGGGGGCGGAAGAGGATGAGATGGTTAGATGGCATCACCAACTCAACGGACATGAGTTTGAGCAAACTCCAGGAGATAGTGAAGGACAAGGAAGCCTGGCATGCTGCAGTCCATGGGGTCTCAAAGAGTCAGACACGACTTAGAGACTGAACAACAAAGGATGGTTGGTACTCTAATGAGATTTATGGAGGTGAAAAATGTGTGTATTGCTGGTTATAGGACAATGCAAAGAGCCACCCTAGAGGGAGAGTTAGAAGAAAAGACAGGTGGGTAGGAAGAAGTGAGGTCAAATTTCATCAGGAGGAGAAAGAGGACGGCATTTTAAAGGTATGGCAAGAGCAAAGACTGGGAAGCATGGAAGTCCAGGTTTGTTTGAGAACTCCAAGCAGACTCCATGCAGAGGTGGCAGAGATGGGTTGGGGCCACAGACCTCCCCAGGGACAGGGGAGAGCCATTTCAAGTGTGGAAGCCAGAGAGGGATGTGAGAAGAGCAGAACCTAGACAGATAGCCCAGAGAGCTCCTGTGTGGTCGGACACAAGGGGAGAAATCCCTGGGGCAGAAAGACACCTTGAGAGGCTGCTGGAATCCCTCCCATGGGGAGAAATGATGGGGACCCACCTGAGGGCAGATGGAGGGCAGGGAATTCCTAGAAGCATTTCACAAGTAGGCAGGGCAGCAGTTGATGTGTTTATGAATCTATAGACTGACATTCTATCAGGGCCAGATGAGCCTCCTCCACTTCAGTTCAGTTCAGTTCAGTTCAGTCACTCAGTCGTGTCCGACTCTTTGCGACCCCATGGACTGAAGCACACCAGTCCTCCCTGTCCATCACCAACTCCCAGAGCCTACCCAAACTCACATCCATCGCATCGGTGATGCCATCCAACCATCTCATCCTCTGTCATCCCCTTCTCCTCCTGCCTTCAATCTTTCCCAGCATCAGGGTCTTTTCTAACGAGTCAGTTCTTCCCATCAGGTGGCCAAAGTATTAGAGTTTCAGCTTCAGCATCAGTCCTTCCAATGCATATTCGGGATTGATTTCCTTTTAGGATGGACTGGTTGGATCTCTGTGCTGTCCAAGGAACTCTCAAGAGTCTTCTCCAACACCACAGTTCAAAAGCATCAATTCTTCAGCGCTCAGCTTTCATTATAGTTCAACTCTCACATCCATACATAACCACTGGAAAAACCATAGCTTTGATGAGATGGACCTTTGTAGGCAAAGTAATGTCTCTGCTTTCTAATATGCTGTCTAGGTTGGTCATAAATTTTCTTCCAAGGAGCAAGCATCTTTTAATTTCATGGCTACAGTCACCATCTGCGGTGATTTTGGAGCTCCCCAAAATAAAGTCTGTCACTGTTTCCATTGTTTCCCCATCTATTTGTCATGAAGTGATGGGACCCGATGACATGATCTTAGTTTCCTGAATGTGGGGAAATGGAGGCCCAGAGAGGAGAAATGAGGTAGTCCCTGCTTTTATGACTGAGTTTCTCCTGGGCCACCTGGAGGAGGCAGCTCAGTCCTTCAAGGACCTGGCCTCTTTTAACATCTGATTCAGACAATCCCCAACTGAGACGGGATGGACCAAGGGAGGCCTGCTGCCCAGGCAGCCTCTGTGGGAAGAAGACAGGGAGAAAGACGACAACACCCCCTGATGTCTAGATGGCAATGGTCCCACTCGAGATCCAGGCCTCCTAGAGGGGAAATGTTCTGGGCATCAGACTCGGACATGGCTGGCCTGCAGGGAGCCTGAGCGGGCCTGGGGCCCTGGGAAGGGTGGCTGGTGGTGAGCATGCTGCCCCCAAGACCTGGTCCCAGAAATGTCTCTGTCACCTGTCTCTCTGGTGCCCTGCTCCATGCCAGGGGACAGGCACTGTTGTGGCCCAGACAGAGCATGGGACTCTGGAGTCAATCCCTGACATCCAGTGCCTTCCTGTCCTGCCCACTGGGTAAGCTGGCCCTGAACCTGCCATGTAAAAATCTCATGTGGAAAAAATGATGGAGGCTCAAGACTCACTCTGAGAAATGCTGCAGTGAAAGGGGCCCTCCTCCTGGACAGGAGAAGGAGAAAGGCCCCCAGGGATCCCAGTTGCCAAGCTGCCGGTGTGGCCCCATTTAGCAGATCAGCTAGAAGGAGTGGTGGTGGTCATCACACCCTTGACCTGTGCACAAGGACAGTGGGCGGTGCGCCTCTGCACACAAAGCTCTCTCATTTAGAGAAGAAGGAACCCCCAGGGCAGCTGCGGCTATTCCATTCCACGGACGCAGGAGACGAGTTCTGATTCAGGCTCCACCAGCCTCACGCCAACCTTTGGACAGCAGTCCCAGCAGCTGCTAGACTAGATTCAGACCTGCTGCCACTGGCCCAGAAAGTTCTGCATGGGGAAAAGTTCTCCCCTTAAACAAGTTTGGGAAATGCTACAAATTCTCTCCTTCTTTAAGAGAATCACAGTGCCTCTCAAGTTATCAAAGGCTCTTAGAAGTCCTGTAGAAACGCTGTTTAACATAACATTTCCCTAACGTATGGCTTCCCTGGTGACTCAGACAGTAAAGAATCTGCCTGCAATGCAGGAGACCTGGGTTCAATCCCTAGTTCAGGAAGATCCCCTGGAGGAGGGAATGGGTACCCACTCTGGTATTCTTGCCTGGAGAATCCCAAGGACAGAGGAGCCTGGCAGGCTACAGCCCATGGGTGACAAAAAGTCAGACACGAATGAACAACTAACACTTTCACTAACACACTTTCATGGCCTCTTTTACAGTCTGCAGAACCTGAGATCCCTGAAACACATTCTGACAAATGCGGATCTGACCACTAGCAGCAGAACACTAACTAAGACCTTCAAACAAAAGGTAAATCCTTGGGCAGAGTCTTCCCTCAGTCCCTCAAGTCACAGCAGAAGCCTCTGCTTCCTCCCGGGCCTCGGAACAGAGAGAGTGGATGAGGCTGAGGTCTGCGGGACTCCGACCTGCATCCTCGGCGGGCAAGGGGAGGACCAGACTCTGGCTGCGGCAGGACTTGTCTGCGGCTCTGGGACCAGGCGTCCTCGGGTGGGCGGCCCAGGTCAGGCATCTGGAAGAGCCAAGGCACAGATGTTCCAGCCACTCTTGGATTCCAGCCTGGGCTCCTGCCCTCCCTAATTTCAGTATTTGGCTGCCACTCGCCTAATTCATATTCCAATGTCAACACTGCGTAATCTCCCCCAAACACTGACAGCCTTGAAGATGGGCAAGGGGAAGGGGCAGCTGACAAGCAGGGACAGAGGGGCCAAACGGAAAGCAAGGAGGAGGTAAGAACTCCCACAGGCACCCCCAGCCAGGCCAGTAGCACCCGCGAGCTTTCCTGGAGAGACGAGACCGCGGCCCTGAAGGCACCCAGCACTCACCTGTGCTGATCAAGAAGGCCGTGAGGTGTAGGGGCCAAGGGCCTCCCATGCCCAGAGAAGAGGGAACCAGAGCCCACTCAGATGTTGGGCTGGGCTGCCCAGGAGGGTGGGTCTTGAGCGAGGGGCAGGACAGAGAGTGTGACCGCAGTCACAAGGCTAGGGTCTAGCTCCAGCTCTGCCTCTTAACTGGCTGTGTGACCTTGGGCAAGTCACTCAACCTTTCTGGGCTTCATTTCACTTCTGGAATGAAGAAGTTGCCTGTCTCTGGGGGAAGGCAACAGAGCATCAGGAGAGACAGCATGGGCCTGACTGCTGAGCTGGCTCTGTCCTGGCTCTTGACCTCACTGGACTCTGGCATCCTCATAGGTAAAATGGGAATAATAATGCTGGGATGAAATGAGAGAGGGCGTGCAGAGAGCATGGATCTCTACGCGGGCTGTGGGGGCGGGGCAGGGTACGACTCAGCCCAAACAAGGTATGCCTGCGGTCACCTTCTCCACCCCTGCAGGCCCTCACTGAACCGAGCCCCGTGTGAGCTCTGTGAGGGAGAGACTACTGCTAACCCATTCTGCAGAGGCGGAAACCGGGGCCCCGTAACTGGCCCACAAATCACACAGCTGGAGGGCACTGGGGTCTGTCTGACACCGAAGCCCCAGGGCCTGTTCTGGTGTCCCGCACTGTCTTTCTAAGCTGTAGGGGCAGTGAAGGCGTGGACCAGGGCCCTGGAGGAGCCCCATCATCTGGCTGATGAGGAGTGAGGGGGAGGGGCACGGGGTGAAGGTCCGGGGTGCCGGTGCGGGGCTGCAAGGCAGCCCTTGAGCTTGATCTCTCTCCTGCCCTAGGAGCCCGTCTCCACCCTCATGGACCTCTCGACCCCCAGCCCCACCCCGTTCACCGCAGTCATTGCTGCCCACCACCACCACCCTCCCCCCACTGCCCTCTGCACCCCATTCCCAGGCAAAGGCTTCCCTGGTTCTGACCACAAACTCCCTGGAATTCAGGGATCTCCACCCAGATTTTCCCCAGGGCCGCATTCACTCAGACTTCCTGAGGAGGGCTGCTCATCAGTATGTGTGGGATTTGCATGCGA
The DNA here is from genome assembly GCA_024291935.2 of Okapia johnstoni. Lineage (NCBI taxonomy): Eukaryota > Metazoa > Chordata > Mammalia > Artiodactyla > Giraffidae > Okapia > Okapia johnstoni. Next base: position 5,049,074 of record CM044325.1, on the reverse strand, counting down.
TTTGCATACGCTTATAAGGACTTGCAAGGCAGTTTCCCAGTGAAGTATTATCAAGGCTGCTTTCCCCTCCTTATCTCTCTATTTCTTCCTGCTGCTTTGAACCCACCCTCGGGAATACTCCCCGCTTTCCTACTTCTAGATGAGTAACTAAACAGGAGGAGGAATATTTTTTAAAAAATAACAGTTGCCATTTATTGAGCACCTGCTATGTGACGGGCGCTGCCCTTCACAATTACTCCCAAAAGAATTGGTATTTGAGGGGGGTCTGAGGGAATCCAGTAAACAGGAGCCCTCTTCCCAGCCCCTCTTCAGAGCCACCAGAGAGATTGACTTAGGCAGAAGAATTTTGAAGGGCCTCTTTAATGTTGGTAAAGCTGATTCAGGGGGCTTCCCAGGTGGCTCAGTGGTAAAGAATCTGTCTGCCAATGCAGGAGGCGCAAGAGCCCTGGGTTGGGAAGATCCCATGGCATAGGAAATGGCTACTCCAGAATCCTTGCCTGGAAATTTCCACGGGCAGAGGAGCCTGGCGGGCTACAGTCCGTGGGGCCGCAAAGAGTTGGACATGACTGAGCACAGCACGTGCCCGTGAACACACACACAGCTGATTCAGGACAATATGCTTCAGGTCTTGTGGTTTCCTAATTCTGAACAGAACAGCTCTCTGCAGGTGGGCAGATCCCCCAAAGAGAAGGGGGGAAGGGGCTGGGCTGCACACCGTCCCAAGTTCACCATTTACAAACCACCCCCGGGAAGACTGGGATGGGGAGCCAAGAATGTTACCTGAGCAGATGCGCCCTCCTCGTGGAAGGACACAGCAGCAGCAAGTGGACAGTGTTCCCCTTAGTTTATAGATGGGGAAACTGGGAAGTAATATAACTTCCCCGAGGCCCACGAGTAAGCAAACGAGGAGACTGGCATTGCAGCCCAACACTGCCTAACTCCAGAGCCTGTGGGTTTTCCATATCACCAGAGCCATCTCTTTGAGAAAAGCACACCGAACAGGCAAAGGGAACAAAGAGAGCAAGTTGAGAAGAGAATGGAGAGAAAGCTGACAGGTGTCCGCGTGTGGGTCAGCCCGCCGCTGGGGAAAGCCACCCCTTCAGAGCCAGGGCCGGGAGGGCCTCTGGGCCATGGAGTCGGTGGCAGGGGGCCCGCAGGGTCGAGGCAACCTATACCAGAGTCGGTGGGCAGGGAGACAATAGGGAGTGGTGGGGACTGTGGTCCACCCCACTGCGGCAGGCCCAACTCCAGCCCAGCCCTCCTCAACTGTGCGGCAACAAAGCCCAGGCCGCCAGATCTTCTGACTTTTCAAGAAATGCTAAAATCAAGTTATTACACGAAATCTCCCTATCTGCTTAGGTTGGCTCAGTGTTTAAGAGAATGAAGAGATACTGCTGAGGCAAGCAAAACATCACTTCTTCTTGGCTACAGCCCATTCACCAGTCTACAACTGCAAAAAAGTCCTGTCACCTCAGAAGCGTGCTCAGTGAAGTGAGAGTGCCTGAGCTCCAGGGCTGGCCGCGTCCCTGTCCCCTGCCACCTCTCCCAGCCTGCCGTCTCCCCAGGCCAGAGCAGGAGGCGTTCAGTCAGTCATGGCGAACATCCTTGGAGCCCATCCCAGGGCTAGCAAGCTGGGCCTCCTGATTCCTAGTTCAGAGCCCCTTTCACAAACTCACAGCTACTCACTGCCTTTTTTTCTTTTTTTAACTTTTTATTTTGTATTGGAGTATAGCCAATTAACAACGCTGGTAGTTTCGGGTGAATAGTGAAGGACTCAGCCATACATATACAGGCATCCATTTTCCCCCAAGCTCCCCTCCCATCCAGGCTGCCAATAATATTGGGCAGAGTTCCCTGTGCTGAACAGTAGGCCCTTGCTGCTTATCCATTTTAAATACACTACTTGCTGTCTTCTGAGCCAGGACATGCATCTTAAATTACAGTCAGAATCTCTGAGGTTTCAGGTTAGAAATCGGGCATTTTTAACAAGCCCCCCCCAGGGAATTCTTAAGCACATGAATGTGTGGAAACCATAGCAGGGAGACTGGGTACAAAGATGGAAACGTACAGGCACAGATTAGTCCTGTGCGGACCAGCTGTGTGACTTGAAGTCACAACATCTCTGAGCCTCAGTCTCTCATCTTTAAAAGAGACACAATATTGACTGCTTCACACGTTTGCCTTGGGGGGACTGTAATAAGGTCAGGCACACAAAAACGTTTTTGTCAGCACATAAGTAGTGGTTTTTCAACCTGCAGGTCCCAGTCAATAAATGGGTCACAGGATCAATTTAATGGGTTTTGGGACTTCCCTGGTGGTCCGGTGACTAAGACTCTGCACTCCCAGGGTAGGGGGTCCAGATTGATCCCTGGTCAGGGAACCAGATCCCGCCTGCTGCAATGAAGACTGGAGAACCTGCCGCAACCAGGACCCAGCACAGCCAAATGTTCAAAAAAAAATTTAGTGGGTCTTGACCCATTCTATTTTTAGGAAATAGAATAAACAATAGGAAGACCATTGTCTTACAGAACTCCGTGGAACATAAAGACATATATGGGAATATGTGCACGTATGGGAATGTTGGGTCACAATTCATAATGTTTTTGTCCCATGAGTGGTCAAAAAAAGTTTTTTATTTAAAAAACACACTGCTCTATGGCAATTCCCTGGTAGTACAACGGTTAGGACTTGGCAAACTCACTGCCAGCGACCTGGGGTTCAATCCCTGGTTGGAGAAGTAGAATCCCACAAGCCACACGATACAGCCACCAAAAAAAAGAAATACATACACTGATCCACACATAGTTGTAAATCCTCATGACCTTGTATGAAGCGATGGTTTCTTTGGACATGACAAAAACCGCAAGCAACAAAAGAGAAAAATAAACTGGACTTCATCAAATTTAAAACTTTTGCGCTTCAAAGGGTATTATTAAGAAAGTGAAAAGACAACCTTCAAAATGGGAGAAAATAATTACAAATCACATATCTAACAAAGGCCTGTTGCGCAGAATATACAAAAAAAACTTTACAACTCAACAATAAAAATGATAATCCAACTTTAAAAAGGGGGAAAGTCTCCACAGACATTTTTCCAAAGAAGATATTCAAATAGCCAACAAGTCTGTGAAAAGAGGTTCACCATCATTAGGCTTCCCAGGTGGCACTAGTGGTAAAGAACCTGCCTGCCAATGCAGGAGACGTAAGAGATGCAGGTTTTGATCCCTGGATTGGGAAGATTCCCCTGGAGGCGGGCGTGGCAGCCCCCTCCAGTATTCTTGCCTGGAGAATCAGGGACAAAGGAGCCTGGCGGGCCACCGCCCATGGGGTCACAAAGAGTCAGACACAACTGAAGCAGCTTAGCACACACACATACACATTATCAGTCATCAGGGAAAGGCAAATCAAAATCACAGTGCGATACCACCTCACACCCACCGGGATGGCTATCATCAAAAAGACAGACAGTGACAAGTGTTGACAAGGACACAGAGAAATTGGAAGCCTCATACCTTGCTGGTGGGAATGCAAAATGGTGCAGCCACTTTGGAAAACAGTTGGGCATTTCCGCAAAAAGTTAAAGTCACCATAGGATCCAGAATTTTTACTCTTAGGCATATACGCAAGAGAACAAGGTGTGAAATACTGATTCACACACTACAGTGTGGATGAACCCTGAAAACGTTATGCCAAATGAAAGAACCCATGTATTGCATGATTCCATTTATATGAAGTGTCTAGAATGGGCAAAATCACAGAGGCAGAAAACAGATTAATGTTTGCTATGGTCTAGAGGCAGGGGGTCACAGGGAGTGAAGGTTAGTGGCATTGGGGTTTCTTTGTGGGATGCTGAAAATGTTCTAGAACAAAATAAGGGGATGGTTACACAACCTTATACACATACTAAAATCCCACAAAACTGTACACTCTAAAAGAGTGAATTTTATGTAAATTAGCTCTCAGAAAAAGCAACGCTGTTCTTAAACAGTATGGAATTTATTGATGCTAAAGAAGATGAGATGGGAAAGAAAATAAAGAGACCAGGAAGAGAGTGCTAAGATTGTGAAGGCCCTGGAGGGCTGCAGAGGGACATCGTGTCTCCACCAGGCACCCTCTGCACAGCCTGGTCAACGGCGAGCCATCGGAATGTGTGACCTAGTGAGTGACGCTCGTACACTATGGACGGTACTGTTACCTGTAACAGTCTCATTGAGGGACAATTTGGCAATGTCTGTTAAAAACTAAAACTGCTCATACTTCCGACCTCAGACTTTGTATTTTAGGATGATAGCCTTCAAAATCACTCCCAGAAAGGGGTCACCATCAATACAAGTACATCCATTGCAGTGTTGTTTGGAATTGAGTACATTATGTTGAGTACATAATGACTAGCAACTGAGAAATGATTAGGTAATAATCATGATATACCACACATGGAATACTGAGCAAAAGTAGATATTTGAGAATTATTAAGTGTGGGCAGAGGGTATAAAAACAGCAGGGATCAGGGAGAAAGAATCATTTTTTCATAGCAGAATTACAACTAATAAATGGGGTAGTCTCAAAGTATATCTCCTACCCCCAAGATACTTATTGATTACAAAGGAAAAGATAGTTTATAGGAGAGAAATCCAGCAGTTGCCACCTAAACCAAGTGATCAATGTTAACATCACCTGTAATGTGACACATGGATAATGCGTACCCGCTGGGAAAAATACATCACTGGGACTTCCCAGTCCAGTGGCTAAGACTTGGCCTTCCAATGCAGGGGGTTCAGGCTCAACCCTTGGTTGGGGAGCTAAACTCCCAAATGCTACACAGTCAAAAAACCAAAACATAAAACAGAAACAATATTGTAACAGTACAGTGAAGACTTTTTAAAAAATGGTCCACATAAAAAATCTTAAAAAAAAAAAAAATGGGGGGTATTCACACCTATAATGCCTAAAGTCCGGGAGTTGGTGATGGACAGGGAGGCCTGGCGTGCTGCAGTCCATGGGGTTGCAAAGAGTCTAACACGACTGAGCGACTGAACTGAACTAGTGCCTACAATGCACAGTCTCAATCTAATCATGACCAAAAATCAGCAGACAAAACCAAACAGAGGAATATTCTACTATATAAGTGACCTGTACTCTTCAAAAGTGTTGAGAGGCACAAAGAAGGACTGAAGCTCCATCCCTGACCAGAGACAACTAAGTGGACCTGAGACTTAAATGCAGTGTCGATCGTAAATTGGATCCCAGAACAGAAAAATGTTATTCATGGAAAAGCCAGTGAAATCTGACTAAAGAGTGTAAGTTAACAGTATTGAACCAATGTTCATTTCTTAGTTTTGATACCTGCATTATGGTTATGCAAGATGTTAGCGTTAGGGAAAGTTAAGTGAAGGATATTAAGAGTACTCTGTACTATTTTTGCAACTTTTTTGTAAGTCTAAAATTATCTCAAACTGAAAAAAGTTTCAACAGAAAGGATATTATAGTCCTATTTTTGTATAAAAGAATTATAATCAGGTGAGCATTTGCTGGTAGTCTTCTGTACTGGGTGGAACAGCGTTTCCCCCCAAATTAACAGCCATCAGGAACTTCAGAATGTGACTTTGTTTGGAAATAGGTTATTTGCAAATGTAATTCATTGACATGAGGTCACACTGGATTAGGGTGGGCCCTAAATCCAAATAATCAGTGGTGGCTCTATAAGAAGGCCCTGTGAGCGCGCGCACACACACACACACACACACACACACACGGAGAACACAGGGTGAGGACAGAGGAGGCAGAGACCGCAGTGATTCAACTACAGCCCAAGGAACACAAGCGTTTCTGGCCACCACCAGAAGCTAGAGAGAAGCATAAAGTAGATTCTCTCTCAGAAGCCCCTAAAGAAACCAACCTTGCCAATACCTTGATTTTAGACTTCCAGACACCCAAACCAAAAAAAAAAAAAAAAAAAAAAAAAAAAAATTCTGTTGTTTTAAGCCTGCAAGTCCACAGTAATTTGTTACAGCAGCTCTAGGAAACAAACGCATCTTCCTAGCCAGCATTCCCCACCTCTCACCCTGGTCCCAAAGTCCCAGCTGTCTCTTGAGGATCTGTGTGGTTCAATGAAGCTGACTTACTCCCCTCTTAACTGTCTTAGGTTACTCAGCATATTCCATCTCTCCAGCCTCTAAGACGTGCGACCCCTGAGGCATTGAGACTTGAGGACAATATTTGCTGCCAACTCCTAGGAAAGAAGCTTCTACACCTCCAGGAGAAACTCTCTCTCCTGTTAGACCTGAATGAGGAAACCATTGTGCTATATAACAAGGGGAACCAGTCACCACATGAAAAGAACAAAACAGGAAACAGAATGGAAAAACAAAGATTCTGATCCATCAGTAGGCTGCTGGATCAAGCCACATCTGAAACTGGTGATCTCTGGACTTTTGGCTTATATGAGCCACTAATTCCCCTCTTGGTTAAAACCAGTGGAGTCAAGAGTCCTGACTAATTTGAGTCAGGCCATGCATGGAAACCAAGCCATCATCATGCTTAGGATCCTCATGCTTAGGATCCTCATCATCATGATGATGCTTAGGATCCTCATCATCATGATGATGCTTAGGATCATGCTTAGGATCCTCATGCTAGCTTAGCTCTGTTTCCCTCTCTGCCAGCTTCACTGTTAGATGAGTTCTGCACCTCCTAGTCCAAATTCAGCTCAGCAACCTCTATGGAAAGAAATCATCTCTATTTTTAATCATCAGGTGTCTGCTGCAATGATGCTGTGTAACAAGCAACCCACAAAATCTCAGTTGCTTACAGAAACAATCCTTTTTCATATTCATGGCTTCCTTTGGTGGCTCAGATGGTAAAGAATCTGCCTGCAATGCAGGGGAGACCCAGGTTCGATCCATGGGTCGGGAAGACCCCCTGGAGAAGGGAATGACAACCCACTCCAGTATTCTTGCTTGGAGAATTCCATGCACAGAGAAGCCTGGTGGGCTTACAGTCTGTGGACTCACAAAGAGTCAGACACTACTGAGCAACTAGAACTTTCACTTTCAAGGGTTTGGCTAATTTCAGCTGAATTAGGCTGGACTCAAGTCTTCAGCTTGGTTTTGGTTTGCTCTATATTCTCCACCCTGGACTCCAGACAAAGACCATGGCCATCTGGGGAACACCCTTCTCATGGTGGAAGTCAGGAGCTGAAGAGGGGTAAGCAGGAACATAAGGTTGCTCTTTTCAGGACAAGCTAGGAACAGGCACAGTGACTTCTACCCACATTCCGTCCAGAACAAGTCAGGTGCTCAAGGCCACCACCGCCAGTGTGGGAAGCAATACTTACCCACAGCAAGCAATGGTAAGGACAAGAACGGAAGATTATCACTAAATAATTTGATCACGCACATCTTTCTCAATAGTGCCTGAAACAGGTTGGAGATAACTCACCCACTGGGCTTGGGGTCAACTGTTCTCCCCTGAAGCAATCGCTGTGCCTGAGGGGGTGAAAGTAGCGGGGGTGGTAAGGGTCGCTCCCAAGCTTTACAGGCTGGGGAAGGCGGGGATGTGTTGTTTCCCAATGGAACATCAAAACGCTGTTTCCACAGAAAGGATGAAAACCATCTAAACCAGGGCCCAGGGCCTCTCAAAGTACAGCATTGCAAGCGAATCACCTGAGGATCTTATTAAAATGCAGGTTCTGAGTCAGTAGGCACAGGGTGGGACCCCAGAGTCTGCCTCGCTGGGAGGGCCCAGGTGATGTGGGTAAAGATCCGTAGCAATGATCAAGAATGAAATCAGGAGAGGCTCTCAGCCTCCCGATGCCACTTTGTCGATTACAAAATGACAATCCCATCTGCCAGACAGACTTTTTTCTGGCAAAGAAGATGGCACCCCCGGGGAGTCAGGGAGTGAAATATTATTTGTGCTATTTCTCACCCCGACTGCCCTTCCACCCCTCGGCCAGTCCCCAGGAAAGGGCTCACAAGCAGGCCAACTGGGAGAGAGAAGCAAGTATCACAATGTGAGTGCGGCTTTGCATTAACTGCCTGAAACTGCTCCCTGCAATAATGTTGGTGTAATCCATAAGATTCAATTATGGTTATCAGGCAATTAGGCACACTGCAGCGAGGTTCTCGCATAATTAATGCTCAGCCCCCATCCAGCAGCTTCTGAAAGTGGCACAGGTAACATGACTCACCCACCCTCAGCTCTGGGAGAGAAACAGAGGACCCAGAAATGAAGCCTGCCCTCCCCTCTCGGGTTCCAGAACATTCCTAGGAAATAAGCCCTGGATGTGTCATGAGGGGACAGGGTATAGCTCAAAGACCTTGGGCCAGTGACCGCCAGGGAGCCCTCATAACTGCCGTGATGCTTGAGCGGTGGAGCCTGAACCACGGGGCAGAGTTCAGATCCTGCCTCTGCTGTTGATCAGCCGTGCCGTATCAGGCACTCCCTTCATGTTTTAAAGTCTCGAGGTCCTTGTCTTTTAAAGAAGGTGATAGAGACTATCTCTTAGAGGGGATATGAAAACTGGATCGGAGAGTTTGCACTTTGCTTCAGTATTTCCCGCAGGACTGTTTTTGAGATCTCCTTGGTCTGGGCCTCAAGGTCCTCATCTGTAAAATGGGGATAATAAGCCCCACCTTGCATATGCTTGGGCTTCCCTGGTGGCTCAGACGGTAAAGAATCCTCCTGCAATGTGGGAGACCTGAGTTCGGTCCCTGGGTTGGGAAGATCCCTTGGAGGAGGGCATGGCAACCCACTCCAGTATTCCCGCCTAGAGAATCCCCATGGACAGAGGAGCCTGGCGGGCTACAGTCCGTGGGGTCAGACACGACTAAGCGGCTTTCACTTTCTTTTTCCTATGCTTGAAGGGTTATCACATGAACCAAATGAAATGACACAGCTGCATGAGGAACTCGGAGCATTTCCTGGGACCCACCATTGAGTCCAAGCGACCACGTGCCTGGTTCTGCTCCGTCCTCCGCAGCATCACTGGGCACTGGTTTCCTGGTTCCTGCTACCCCACAACAGAGCCCTGGGGGGCCAACCGCACTCAAGGGGTGTAAATCCAATGATTAGGGTGGGTAGAGTAAAGGAAAATCACTTCTTAAGCCACAATCTGGGACATTCAAACGAGGCTCAAGTGACACAAATGAGAAAAAAGTAGCCACAGAAGGTTGTTGAAATAGTGCAGCTGAGAAGTGAGGGAGGAGCGTGAGATCCCAGAGTAGGGGAACTCAGGGAAGGGGGGGTGGGGGGAACAGAACAAGGGGGGAGGAAGTTGGCTGCAAGGAGAGTGGTTGGACCTTTGTGAGAAAGATGGGGGCTTCTCTATCAGCCTGTAAGTCCCAGGTACCAAAACACACACTCACATGAACGTGTGCACACACAGACAGACAGACACACAGAAAGGCACAGAGATGCAGGCACAAACAGGTACCCGTGCACCCATAAACCAGCCCAAGCAGATAGAGACAGGCATGAGCAGTGGCACCCACAAGCCAGCACACACAGACATGCGCACAAATACATACACACACGTGTGCACAGGAATGCATGTGTGCACACACATGCAAATTAAACACCCACTCCGTGATCCCTTAACATCCCCCAGCTTCTCAAGTTGAAGCTCACCATTCTCCCTTGATACTTTCCCGCTGAGCATGTAATTCTGCAAATGCCCACAAGAGGGTGCTCAGGAACTAGAAATCAGGTGTCCCAGGAGGCTAACAGAACAGGCAGCTCGGGGATCGGACTCACCCTGCCTATCATAACCGAGAAAGCTGAGCCCAGAGAGGGAGGGGACGCGTCTGAGCGCACAGGTAATGAGCCCTGCCCTCTCTCCCTATGGGAATTATGGTCAAGAATGGGGATGGTGGGTGTGGGGTGGAGGGCTTGTCATTGCCACAATCCCAGAGGGAGAGGAAGGTTTGAGGGAAAATCAGGGTACTTGAAGGTAAGTTCTCCTTAGGTTTTTGTCAGCCCTGTCCCTAACTTTTCTTATGACCAGCCTAGACAGCATATTAAATAGCAAAGACATTACTTTGCCAACAAAGGTCCGTCTCGTTAAGGCTATGGTTTTTCCAGTGGTCATGTATGGATGTGAGAATTGGATGGTGAAGAAAGCTGAATGCTGCAGAATTGATGCTTTTGAAGTGTGGTGTTGGAGAGGCTCTTGAGAGTCCCTTGGACTGCAAGGAGATCCAACCAGTCCATCCTAAAGGAAATCAGTCCTGGGTGTTCATTGGAAGGACTGATGCTGAAGCTGAAACTCCAATACTTTGGCCACCTGATGCGAAGAGCTGACTCACATGAAAAGACCCTGATGCTGGGAAAGATTGTGGGCAGGAGCAGAAGGGGACGACAGAGGATGAGATGGTTGGATGGCATCACCGACTCAATGGACACGGGTTTGGGTGGACTCTGGGAGTTGGTGATGGACAGGGAGGCCTGGCATGTGGTCCATGGGGTAGCAAAGAGTTGAACACGACTGAGCAACTGAACTGAACTGAACTGAACTGAACTGTCCCTGACTTACTGTGACCCTGAGTCTGTGCCTTGGCCTCTGGCTTCTTCCGTGTTCTCATCTGTGAGGAAGCTTCCGCAGGCCCTCTGGAGGCCCCCAGACAGACCCCTTCAGTACCCATGTGCACCTAGACCTTCAGATCACTGCCCTTCCTCCCCATTTGGGCTCATGCTGTCACCTCCCCAGGCAGTCCTCCTCAGCTGGTTCCTGTGCGCCTGCTAAGGGGCTTCAGTCGTGTCCGACTCTGTGACCCCATGGACTGTAGCCTGCCAGGCTCCTCTGTCCATGGGATTCTCCAGGCAAGAGTCTTGGAGTGGGTTGCCATTTCCTTCTCCAGGCATCTTCCCGCCCCAGGGATGGAAACCGCGTCTCTTTTATGTCTCCTGCATTGGCAGACGGGTTCTTTGCCACTAGCACCACCTGGGAAGGCCCCTGCAGGAGCCTCCTCCATCACTATTTTATTTGCATCACTTTATTGCTCCTTCCCTGGAGTAGGAAACAGCAGCCCACTCCAGTATTCTTGCCTGTAAAATTGCACCGACAGAGGAGCCAGGCAGGCTGCAGTCCATGGGATCGCAAAGAGTCAGACACAGCACACGCACGCACATTGCTGGTTACTGCACTTGAAAGAGCCTTGTTTATGATGCGCTTACATGTTTATCTTGTCTCCTCCAAGAGGATGTAACCCTCATAAGAGCAGGGTCTTGGGGTGTCCCGATCTCCCGCATTGGTATCACTTGCATTCAGAACTGGGCCAGGCACCCCCGGAGGGCTGCAGTGACTGGAGGGAAGCGTTCCCTCCCGGCCAGGCCCTGGGAGAGGCCGCCTCAGCCGTGTGCTGGTACTGCCCTCTAGTGGTGCCAGGTCCCCATCACACCCGGCTTTCTCCCGCCCATCCGTGAACCTTTTCAATCGGCCACCACCTGCCCCCACCAGGGCACATCTTGGTGGGACTATAGGGGTGGAGATACCGGGATTTTGTCTCCAGGGATCATCCCACCTGGATGAATCCCACCTGGATAAGTGAGGGATCCTCTACGGCACCTTGTATTTGAAAAGTCAGTCTCACAACGAATCAAGATGGGTTTAGTGCATGCTGTGGACACGGTCTCCGAAAAGACACCTTCAAGTCAGAAAATGATGGTGCCTATTTCTACAAAGTCTAATAGAGCGAGATAAGCCAGCCTGTCCCATTTTACAAGTGAAGTCACCAAGGCCCAAGCCAAGACAGAAAGAGAAATTTGCCTCCTCTAAGAAAATCCTGGAATAACTGACCATTCCTCCACCCACTGATAAGCCCAGGACAGTCGCATTTTATGCAAAGCATGTGTTCCTGAAGACCTTGCATGATTCAAAATGTGCATAATTCCAGACTAATTTCAACACAGAAATGAATGCAAAGTGGATGGGGTGTGCTGCATAAATCTACCCCCATTGTGTCATATTTTTGCTTCAACGCCACTTTTTATTCTCCCGGCATTGTTTCTAATATCTCACAGCACGCTCTCAGCTAAATTAACAGTGCAGTGTTTCCTGCCAGTGGTTTGGTCTTCTTCATAACGTTTATCACATCTCACTTCCTTTCCAATGTTATTGATTTTCAGGTGCGTTTTCCAGCACCACCGTTTAAAGAACACTTGGATGACGTTGTTACAGGACACAGGTAAAAGATTTAAAGTTATAATCACTGTGAATGTAGAGAAAGCAGCACAATCGTCTTTAGAATCCCCAGCAGAAATTAGAAATTCGGATGCATGAAAACAGCAGTGCATGCATATAAAAGGCAGGTATTTCTATTTAACAGCCTAAGCAACAGTACCATGTGGCAGGTTTACAATTCCCAGTTAACAGCTCACTTAGCTCCTCCAACTCTAGGAAACAGGGCAACTCTGAAGATTTTATTTTAACTGAGGGGCTTTGTATTATTGCCACTGTCGTGCAAAAACATTTTATCCACATTTTACGTTACATCTTTCCAAAGCCATGTAGTTGAAGCTCTCATAAACCATGACTTCATCTCCCTCCCTATGTCCTTAACCCCAGAAGGGTGGAAACGAACAGCCACACCCAATCATAGCAGATACAGACTTCAGAAATTCCAGGCACCCCACTCATACCCATGCTCAGGCCTTTTAGGATGAAACATCAACAGGGGCGCCCACCCCTCCTCCAAGTCAGCTTCTACTGGTCAGAGAAGGAGGCCCCCTGGGAGGAGTCCTCCTGTCTCCTCTTGCCCCGTCTCCCCACTAGCATTTGCTTCAAGTTGTCTGTCATCTTGTTCCAGCTCCCCCCTCCCCCAAAAGTAGCCTGAAGAGGGGTGGAGGGGGGAGGATGAAGGAAAACTGGCTTTCCATTTCAAGTATAAGACCATCAGCCTTTTTTCCCATCACCGAAAAGGACCTCTCAGTCCAACTCGTATGAATTGTTTCTTTGACCTTCCTCTACCTGGAATCGCTTCTAAAAGGCTCCCTCAGCTTGGCCAGAGCCAGGCCCCAGGAGCGGGGGTGGGGTGGGGGGGGGGTGGGCCCTGACCCTGACCCTGGGAAGGAGGAATGGAAGGGCAGCCAGGGGAGGCTCTGAGCCCGTCTACTGGGATTTCCGTCCAGAGTCCATCTCCACCTGACCTCGAGCAAGCCGCTGTCCGGGACACCTCCCCTCTCTGGGCCTCTTTCCTCCTCTGGAGAATGAGGACAATAATGCCGCCTACTTCCCAAGACCACCGCGGGAGTAAAATCAATCCCCCAGGTGTCAGCGCCTAGCCCAGGAGGAACAGGTGGTTACTGTAACAGGTTATGTACAGAGTAACAGGTAAGCAAACTCTTGCTGCGAGTCTGGGATGTCTGAGGGTCAGCACCAGAATCTGGGAAATCCCACCCCTTAGAGGACTTATAGCCCAGTGGTAGCTAGTGACCCAGCCCGGAAGACTCTTGCCACTAATTCACAAATCCACCAGTGGGGATACAGAAAGAACTGCTCAGCTGAGAAGGGCAGGGGTTCCCAGCCCTGGCTTTGACCAAGTGTGCGTCAACTCGCCTTCCGCCTCTGGGCCACCTCTAATGCGGAGGGGCAGGGACAGGCATCTGGGGCCCTCCAGGTGGTCCATTCAGGTCAACCCCTCCCACTGGGCCCGCCCTTCCTTGCACTGCCAGCGAATCTGCACCTTTGCCCGGCGAGGATCACTTCTGTTACCTCAGTCCTGAGAAGCCCCAGCTTCCAGTAAGTGTGCCTGGGGAGAGAAGAGGTAGGCGGGGAGGAGAAATTCGTGCTGTCCGGGTAGCAGGTAAGAATCGCTAAGTGTGGTTTCCTCTATCACCAGAGAGATCCTGGTGTCAGCCCTGAAATTCCTTCTCCTCCAGGAAGCCCTTGTGGGATGGGCGGGAAAGTCCCATGATACTAGGAAGGGTATTCAGCAGCTCTCCTGCTTGTACATCTGGCCACCTGGACAGCCCTTCTTCCTCCAGCTGTGTCCCACTCCTCCCCATCTTGTCCCTGTCACACTTCAATGCCACCACTACCCAGGTGAAGGTGACTGCTCCCCTCTTAGGGTCACCCCGGTATTTTCTACCCTGGGCTACTAAGGTCACAGGTGCCAGGAAGAACTGCTCAGACTGAGGACCAGGGCCAGGTCCCAGCCTGGCTTTGCCCAAGAGTTTTTCAAGGCAGCCTCAGCCTCTGAACCTCCTCTTTGACCTGAGGGGTGGACATGAGCTTCGAGGCAATTCAGGCTCTAGTCCACCCTGGTGTCATCTACCCACCAGCCTTTGAGCAAGATCCTTGATCTATATCCATGGGACACTGAGGAATCAGTCGATTGTTAAGTGGCTCATGGATGGATTCAGAACTTGCAGACATAAGACAAAAAGCTCTCTTAATGTTAAGCCTCTGGGGATCCCGTCTTGCAACTACCCTTCCTTTTCCTTACACCAGCCCCTCCACAAAATCACCTTGTAAGCCCCCAGCCAGCGAGCCACACCCTCAGTATGACCCCAGGAGATATGATCAAAAACACTGATAACATGACCACTCAGTGCTTTTTTTTCCATAGAGGTAATAATAACATTTTTTTTTTGGAAGTCGCTCAGACATGTCCGACTCTTTGTGACCCCATAGACTATACAGTCCATGGAATTTTCCAGGCCAGAATACTGGAGTGGGTAGCCTTTCCCTTCTCCAGGGGATCTTCCTGACTCAGGGATCAAACCCAGGTCTCCCACATTGTAGGCAGATTGTTGCCAGCTGAGCCACAAGGGAAGCCCAAGAATACTGGAGTGGGTAGCGTATCCCTTTTCCAGCAGATCTTCCCAACTATTTATTAAATGTCTAGTATATGCCTAACACTGGGCTCTAGACTTTGACATGAATTTTCTCATTTAATCTTCCTGATAATCCATGCTGCTGCTGCTGCTGCTAAGTCGCCCCAGTCGTGTCCGACTCTGTGCGACCCCATAGACGGCAGCCCACCAGGCTCCGCCGTCCCTGGGATTCTCCAGGCAAGAACACTGGAGTGGGTTGCCATTTCCTTCTCCAGTGCATGAAAGGGAAAAGTGAAAGTGAAGTCGCTCAGCCGTGTCTGACTCTTAGCGGCCCCATGGATTATAGCCCACCAGGCTCCTCCATCCATGGGATTTTCCAGGCAAGAGTACTGGAGTGGGGTGCCATTGCCTTCTCCCGATAATCCATGAGGTAGGTTCTATTATTAGTCCCCACTTTTCAGGCCAGTAAATAAGGCTGGAGGAGGTTAAACTTGCCCAAGGTCAGAGCAAACAAGTGACAGAGTTTGGGAACTTTGTAAATAAATCATGTTTATGCATTTGTGCTGCAATACATTTGCGTTTTTATGGTCCTGTCTCAGGCTTTAGATTTGTTTTCTAATTTAACGTCCTGATCTATTTTTGGTCCATTATGACCGCTCTGCTTGTTTGGCAATGTTTCTATGAGCTGTCAATTTTGTCTCCCTCTCTAAGAGAGGGGAAATATTCTGTGGAATTGGTGAAAAACATAGCTAAATAGCTAAATAGGTAAAATGGACATGAAAGATGACTGAAAATGAAATTTTTCCAAACCTTATGAAACAATGGCTAGAATTCATTTCCAACTAAATGCCTTTCAGTTGATTCATTTGAAACCTGGAAAAAAACTTTAAAATGTGTTCTAACTTTGTCAGGAAAATGCATAATTGCTGGAAAATTATTTAGAAATTAAAAGCCTCCCCAGTCAATCAATGATCTGCTCTCTATAATTACTTTACGTTTGTCTGCTCTAGAATTTCACATAAATGGACTTACATATTACATACCATTCTGTGTCCGTCTTCTTGGTAAAATGTTTTTGAGAGTCGTCCTTTTTTTTTTTTTTTTTGCTTAAACCAAGCAGCTATCTCATTTTTAGTAGTATTCTATTGTATGAAAATACCACACTGTGCTTAACCATTCATTTCTTGCTGAATGTTTGGATTGTCTCCAGTTTTTTGCTATTATAAATAAGGCTTCTATGAAGATTTTTGCATAGGTCTTAGTCTGGATACAATTTTTCGTTTCTTTTTGTAAATACCCAACAATGAGATTTCTGGGTCATGTGGGATGCATACATTTAACCATTATAAGAAGCTGCCAAACTATTTTCCAAAGTGACTCTACCATTTTACTTGCCCTCAGCAGTGTATGAAAATTCCAGTTGCTGCTCATCCTGGCAAGCATTGTGGGGTGTCAGCTTGAATTTTTGTTTGTTTGTTTAGCAGGTAAGCAGTTGTATCTCATTGTTCAACCAAATTGCTTTTTATCCAACAATCTGCTTGCTTCTTGTCTGCTTTCTAGGTTGTTTCAGATATAGATTTATATATTTATTCAGATGTACTTGCATGCATGCTCACACACACATGCATGTGGACACACACCACTCCTGCCACCTCCTGTGTGGCAGATGAAGAACGTTCTGGATGAGGAAAGAGAGGTGGAGTTTCCACTGACTGACCCTGGGCAGGTCATTTCAAACCTGCTTTTTCAACAACCAAATGTTGACAGAAACCCCTGCTCACCAAAGCAAAAACACCCAAAGGACAATTGATGAAAGAAAAATTGATAATTTGAACTCCATTGAAATTAAAAACTTCTGTACTGCAATAGAAGTTAAGAGGATAAAAATACAAGCCACAGACTGGGAAGAAATACTAGCAAAACACATATCTGACAAATGACTTGTATGCAAAATATGCAAAGAACTCTTAAAAGTCAACAAGAAAACAAATAATCCAACTTAAAAATGGGCAAAATATCTGAATAGAAACTCCACCAAAGAAGATATACAAATGGCAAATAATCATATGACTCAGCACCATACATCACTGAAAAGAAGTGAAAGTGTGGGTCGCGCAGTCGTGTCTGACTCTTTGTGACCCCCTAGACTGTAGCCCACCAGGCTCCTCTGTCCATGGAGTTCTCCAGACAAGAATACTGGAGTGGGTAGTCATTCCCTTCTCCAGGGGATCTTCCCCACCCAGGAATCAAACCCAGATCTTCTGCATTGCAGGCGGATTGTTTACCACCCGAACCACATTTCATTAGGGAATTGCAGATTAAAATAACGGGGAAATATCACAACCACAAGGAGGAACAACAGCAGACTCCAGGGAGAGGGAGACTGTGAGCTCCAGTGACGCCGCGTTACTCTCTGCAAGATGCCCAGCATTCAAACAGAAATATGATGAGACACGAAAGAAACCAGGAACTACGTCTCATTCACCGGAAAATAAGAAACTAATAGAAACTGTTACTAAGAAAATTTACCCATTGGACTTACTGACAACGACAATGTACAGGGAAGAGGGTGGATCTGTAGGAGGGAAGGGTTCTTGTGTGTGGTTGAAACGGAACTGGTATTTAGTTTAGGCACTCAGATTTAGTGTGGACTTAACAAGATTTTAGCTGTAATCCTCAGGGAAAACACCAAGGAAAAACTGAAAATATGATCTTTTTTTTAAAAGGAGAGAACCAACGTAAAATAGGAAAAAAAATCAACTGATCACAAAAGGCAATAAAAGAAAAACTGAGGAATAAAAAAGATGTCTGATGCATAGAAAACAGCAAAAATCTTTTCTTACAGTAATTACTTTACACGTAAATGGATTCAGGTCTCCAATTATAAAGCGGAGATTGGAAAACATGGATTAAAACAAAAAGAATTCATACACTATATTCTGACTACAAGAGACTCACTTTAGATCTAAAGACACAAGTAGATTGAAAGTAGAAAGATAGAAAAATATATTCCATACATATCGTAACTAAAATGCAACTGGGGCAGTTACATTAATATCATACAAAATAGACTTTAAGACAAAACCTTGCAAGAGATAAAAACGAATCTATATCGATAAAAGAGTCAATCCATTAAGACAGTTATGACAATTATAAACATGTATGTGTTTGGTAATAAAACCCCAAAATACGTGTGGCAAAATTAACAACTAAAGGAAGAAGTAGTTGTATTCATCTGCTCCAGCTGCTATTACAAAATACCCCAGACTGGATGGCTTAAACCACAGAGATTCATTTCTCACAGTCCTGGAAGCTGGAAAGTGCAAGATCAAGGTACCAACAAACAGGTTTCATTCCGAGGCCTCTTCTCTTGCCCTTTTGACAGCTGCCCTCTTGCTGTGTGTTCACGTTACCTTTTCTTTGTGCTCATGGAAAGAACAGAGCTCTCTGTTACTTATAAGGACACTAATCCTGTCACTTCAGGCTTATTACCTCACTTAACCTTAATTACTTCCTTGGAGGCACTGTTCCCAAATACAGCCACACTGGGGGAGCTAGAGTTTCAAAGTATGAATTTGAGGATGGGGGGTGAGCGCGAACACAAACATCAGTCCATTACATCAATTCTACAGTAATTGTTGGACTTCAACATCCCACTGTCAAAAATAAATACAACAATGATGGACAGATGGTTAATAAGAAAATATAGGACTTAACAGGATATGCCAACTAGACAGAACCAACTTCTATAGAACACTCCACCCAACAAGTGTAGAAATCAAAACATATGTCCACACAGAAATTTGAACACAAATGTTCATGGCAGCATTATTTAATTTAAAATACCCAAAAAGTGGAAAGAACACAGTGTCCATTAGTTGATGAATGGATAAATAAAACAGGGTATATTCATACTCTGGAATATTACTTAGCCTGTGATGGTTCATTTTATGTCAACCTCACTGGCCGCAAGGCACCCGCATTAAACATTATTGTCTGTGAAGGTATTTCCAGATGAGATCATCATTTGAGTTGTCAGACTCCGTAAAGCAGATTGCTCTCCCCAGCGTGAGTGAACCGAGAGCCTGAATAGAACAAGAGGTGAAGAAAGAAGGAATATTCTTCCTCCGTTTTACTTTCGGCCTCACTGCTTGAGCTGAGACATCGCATCTTATCCTGCCCTCGGACTGGGATTTACACCCTCAGCCCCTCTGATAGTCAGGCTTCCAACCGAGACCGAATTACACCACCAGGTTTCCCGGATCTCCAGCCTCGGATGTCAAATCATGGGACTCCTCACTCTCCACAATCGCATGAGTTAATTCCTCATAATGAATCTCCTTTTATATATATTTTTTTCTCCTATGACTAATACACAGCCATAAATAGGAATCACATACTGATACATGCTGAAACGTGAATGAACTTTGAAAACATTACATTTAGTAAAAGAAGCCAATCACAAAAGACCACATATTGTGTGAATTTGCTTATATTAAATGTCTGGCAACGACTTAAAAGGAGTGCACAATGGGAGCATGTGAGTGAAGTTTTATTTGGGGCAAAATAAGAACTGTAGCCAGGTAGGCAGCACCTCGGACAGTCCTGAGAAACTGCTCCAAAGACGTTGTGGAGGAAGATCAATATATATGATTTTGGTGCAAAGGGAGTTCAGTGCAATCAAGCACTTATCTTGCAAAAGGTTTCTGCTAGTCACAAGGAGCTGATGTCATCATGAAGGGATTTAGTGCTTTTCTAGATATGAGGAGATGCAAGGATTGGGATCTTGAAATCAGTTCCTAAAAATGTCTAACTATCTAAAGACCTGTTCCGCCGTTTCCCTGGAGCACAGAGTGCCTCATTCTCCTCTCTGAACTCCCTTCCAGGGGAGTTGAAGGTCAGCAGCTGCAGCAGCACAGGGTTCAACCTCCACACAGGCAGATGACAAATGCCTTTGGAAAGCGTCAATTTGTAGTTGACACCAGCATAGGCAAATCTATACAAGAGACAGAGGGTAGATTACTATTTGCCTAAGACCAAGGAGGTTAGGGAAAATAAGAACTGACTGTTCAGGAATATGAAGGTTCTTGCTGGTGTGATGAAAATATTCTAAAATGATGGTGGTGATGGCTGCACAATTCTGTGAATATATTAAAAGCCATTGAACTGTATACATTAAGTGGGTAAGTGGTATGATATGTGATTTGTATCTCAATAAAGCTGTTTTTAAAACCTATTAAAGCTTATAAGTGAATCAAGCAAGGTTGCAGAATACAAGATCAATATGCAAAAATCAATTGTATTCTATATACAGAAATAAACAAGTGGAAATTGAGGGTTTTTTTTAAAAAGTACCATTTACAGTAGCAACAGAAAACATGAAGTAATCAGGAATAAATTCAATGAAAGATGTGTAAGCTTTGTTTGCTACAAACTACAAAACATTGATGAGACAATGACCCAAATAAATAGATATGTGATGTTCATGAATCAAAAGACAAAATTAAAACGTCATTTTTCCCCAAGTTGATCTATATATTGAATACAATCTCAAAAGAGCCCGAGCAAGTTGGGTTTTTTGTTTTGTTTTGTTTTGTTCTGTAGAAATTGGCAAGCCAGTTCTAAAATCTATATGGAAAAGCAAAGAACCTAGACAGTCAAAGTACTGCCTATAAAGAAGACAAAGCTGGTGGACTCACAGTACTTGAATTCAGAACTTAGTATAAAGCTAAAAAATTAGCTTATATTATTATCTGTTATAATTATTTATATGTATGAAAGGATGGAGATATATATAAATGGAATAGAAGAGAGTTCACAAATAAGCTCTTTCATAGACGTGTGCATGTTAAGTCACTTCAGTCATGTCGGATTCTTTGCGACCCTGTGGATTGTAGCCTGCCAGGCTCCTCTGTCCAAGGGATTCTCCAAGGCAAGAATACTGGAGTGGGCTGCCGTACCCTTCTCCAAGAAAGCTTTCCAAACCAGGGATCAAACCCCCATCGCTTATATCTCTTGCATTGGCAGGCAGGCTCTTTAACACAACTGATTTTCAACAAAGGTGCTAAGGTAATTCAAAGGAGAAAGAACTATTTCCAACAAATGATTCTGGCACATTTCAACACACCTACGTAAAAAAAGAAAAAAAAATCTTGACTCACACCTCTTGCCACGTACAAAATTAACTCAAGATGGATCACAGATTTCAATGGAAATCCTTAAACCATAAAACTCCTAGAAAACATAGGAGAAAATATGTGTGATCTTGAGTTAGACAAAGATTTTTAAAATCATATACAAAAAACAAATCATAAAAAAATTAACAAATTGAACTATCAAATTTTAAAACATCTGCGCTTCCACAGATACTGTTAAAAGAATGTGAAGTCAAATCAAAGACTGGTAAAAAATATTTTATGCATGTATTTGATAGAGGATTTTATCTCACAACTCAATAACGAAGAGCAAACAAACCAGTTCAGAAACGGGCAAAACATGAGAACAGATACTTCCCTAAAAAAGAAATATGAATAGCACATAAGTACATAAAAAGAAGACATCATGAGCCAGTAGGGGAAAGAAAAATTAAAACCACAATAAGTGATCACTACACATTATTAGAAGGGATGAACATTTTAAGCTGACAATACCAAGTACTGGTAAGAATGCAAAACAACTGGAACTCTCCTACATTTCTGATGGGTACAGCCATCCTGGAAAACAAATTGTCAGTCTCTTTAAAAGTTACTGTACTTGCCATAATAACTAACTATGTCACTCCTAGGTTATCTTCCCAAGAGAAATGAAGACAGACCTCCAACAAAGACTTGTACAAAAAAACAAATGTTTATAGCAGCTTTCTTCATAGTGCCCCCATCCCCAAAATCTTGATTCCAGCTTGTGCTTCATCCAGCCCAGCATTTCCCAGGATGTACTCTGCATGTAAGTTCAATAAGCAGGGTGGCAATATACAGCCTTGATGTACTTCTTTCCCAATTTGGAACCAGTCCATTGTTCCATGTCCAGTTCTAACTGTTGCTTCTTGACCTGTACATAAAGAAGGACCATAAAGAAGGCTGAGCACTGAAGAACTGACGCTTTCAAACTGTGACGCTGGAGAAGACTCTTGAGAGTCCCTTGGACAGCAAGGAGGTCAAACCAGTCAATCCTAAAGGAAATCAACCCTGAATACTCACTGGAAGGACTGATGCTGAGACTGAAGCTCCAATACTTTGGCCACCTGATGTGAAAAGTCGACTCACTGGAAAAGACCCTGATGTTGGGAGAGATTGAAGGAGGAGGAGAAGGGGGTGACAGAGGATGAGATGGTTGGTGTCTTCATTGACTCAATGGACATAAGTTTAGCAAACTCTGGGAAATAGTGAAGGACAGGGAAGCCTGGCGTGCTGCAGTCCAGGGGGTCACAAAGAGTTGGACACGACTGAGCAACTGAACAACAACAATCACCTGGTGACTATATAAACAAATTAAGGTACATGCATCATGGATGAATTTTAAAAGCATATGCTAAGTGAAAGATGTCAGACACAAAGGCTACATACTATATGATTCCACTCATATGACATTCTGGAAAAACCAAAGCTATAGGAACAAAAGTCAGTTCACTCACGAACAGAAGGAGCTTTTGGAGGTGATAGAATTATTCTCTACCCTGATCATCATGGTGGTTACCCAAGTGTAAATATTTGCCAAAATTCACAGAACTGTACACTTAAAATATAAAAGTTTTTGTACATAATGTATATATGAATAAACCTAACAAAAAACCCCTAAACATTATGTGCAGGAATTCTCTTTACTTTTCTCTTTTCCTTCACACTTTTCATATTCTTCATCATGTCTGAGTAGAAGTTAATTTATCATGGATTTTGCTGTCCTTATATCAGAATTTTTCTTCTTTGTGAAATTTTGAGGTGGCAAAACAGACATTTTGTTTTTGACTGATCCCATAAGATAAGAGTAATTCTCAAATAGACATTTTGTTCAAGGACCAATAGTCTAAATGGAATTAAATAACTACAAATTAAATACAGTTCTTAAAAGTAATTTTGTTTAATGGTAAAAATGCTATTCTGCCAAACAATTCTATAAAGATTGGAATTACAAAAGATAATTGAATCTCTATTATTCTTCTTGGTACTCTTATTTAAATTTGTATAAACATTTATTGGTTCCAAAAGAATAAAATGTTCTTCTTAAAGTTATCTAGCTAATTCCCTTTCTCTTAATATTCATGTGAACCATCAGCCTACTTTCATATTTATTTAAATATTTGAAACTTATTATTTCAAACAATTATTGCAAACAATTATTTTTCACATAAAAGTAACAGTTTTCAATTATCACTAATTATTGTAGCATTTTACCCTGCAAAAATAAATACATGGGTATTTAGCAACTGATTGAAATAATCTCAATATATAAAGCACAAAAGAATTTTCATCTTGGATTACTTCTAAAATGCTTACTTATGTTTGAAAATGTTCAAATGTTTATAATAATCCAAATAACCTGCTTTCTTTGCATTCTTGATGTAGTTATATTGGTTAAATATGATGTGCCTCTCCTGATCACAGGATCATCGATCTTGCACAATTTCAGGGATGTCAAGAATGACACAAAAATAGATGTTTCATTATTTGATCTTTCAAGGGCTGAAGCCCAGATTAAATATAGTTTGGCTGAGTTTGGAAGACTGAAACCAAACTTCAGTGCATAATGACTTAACAATGGTTCTCAACTACATGTTTAGTTCAGTTCAGTCGCTCAGTCGTGTCCGACTCTTTACGACCCCATGGACTGCAGCATGCCAGGCCTCCCTGTCCATCACCAACTCGCAGAGTTTACTCAAACTCATGTCCATCAAGTCAGTGATGCCATCCAACCATCTCATCCTCTGTCGACCCCTTCTCCTCCTGCCTTCAATCTTTCCCAGCATCAGGGTCTCAAGTACATGAGAGTGTCTCTTGTAGAAACTCAGCAGGGCAACTGGCTCCAGGCAAGAAATCCTGGAGTGTGTTGCATGCCCTTCTCCAGGGCATTTTCCTGACCCAAGGATCAAACGTACTTCTCTTATGTCGCCTGTATTGTCAGGTGGGTTCTTTGCCACTAGCACCACCTGGGAAGCCCAAGGTGTTTCATAAATTATTTGAATTGAACAATGAACCCAACAGAGAGGAGAGGGCCAGGGGTGGGGGTGTCAAGCAGAAAGATCAATCAGAAGATATTTGTTAAACCAATTTTAAATTCTCAGGTGTCCACACTGGCCTACCTCACCATCACTACATGCCACCTGCCAGTTTTACAGCCAAGAACCAAAGAAAGAAGCCAATCTTGACCTTTATCTGCCTACTGGCAGCCATTCTGCAAACAAACCATAATGAACACATCCTGGTCTACACTTCCTGCTGCACTTCCCCTTCCCTTCTCCCACCCTGCTCTTGTAACCACAGCACTTGGGGGAAGTGGGGCTCTGATAGCTAGATTCAGAGAAGGAATAAATCATCAATGGGCTCATTGGTCTAACCTGGGTCATACTCACCCCTTTTAAAATTCAGCAGGACCCAGTGGTCCTTGCCTCACCCCCACCGCCATGTCCTCAGCCTGTCTTTTGTCTGTGGAAAACATTAAAACAAGACCAAATAATAGTAGTTTAATCATTAAGCAAAGTCAAGGACCTTAATTTCTCTTCAAGAGCTATAGACAATATTTTGAGCCCTGTCTTTTGAGCTGTCTTATAGGGCTTCCCCAGTGGCTCAGCAGTAAAGAAACTGCCTGCAATGCAGGAGACACAGATTCAATCCCTGAGTCAGGAAGATCCCCTGGAGGAGGGCATGGCAAGCGATTCAAGTATTCTTGCCGGGGAAATCCCACTGACAGAGGAGTCTGGCAGCTGGCTGTCTGCAGGGTCGCAAAAGAGTAAGACAAGACTGAAGCAACCGAGCACTCATAAGCACAGGGAGACTGAAATCTCCACCAGGTGGAGTGAATTAACCATTAATATATGATGACCAGACGAGCCATGACCTAAACTGCCACAGTTCCGAGAACCTACCTTAAATTAAAGGGAACAAACTGACGCTGGAACTCTAGACTAACTGTACTTAAAACAATCAAGATGACACTGATCAGACCACTCCTTGGCCAATTTCAAGATGACACTCAGGGCTGACTGTGCTGTTTCTGCGTGTAGCCCCTCCCTCTACCTATAACCCACTGATGGTTAGTGTTAGGCAGTCAGTCTTTGGGGAAGAGTCCGCTCTCCCCTCCAGATTGCTGGCCTCAGAAATAAAGGAAACTTTTTATTCCACCAACCTTGTCTCTTTATTGGAATTAGAGCAATGAGCAGCCAGACCCCACTTTCAGTAACACTTTGGCTGGAAGAAAGCAGGCAGTGGTTTGATGGCACCAATGGCAGCAAGAGCCAAGGAGGCGCTGCCCAAAAGGAGACAAAGCCTTTCTTACCCAGAAAGGGACTATTAACCGATGCCTCCTGTGTCCTTTCTTCATAACTCATTGACAAAGGGAAGCTGCAGGAGCGTACATCTGGGAGACCTTGTCTAACTGGAGAGTTTCCCTGGGGAAGTGACGTCTGCACTGAGTCCTGAGACAAGAATCTAGACAGATTTAGGGGCCAATGTGGGAGAACACTGAATAAGGTACAACCACAGGAGCAAAGGAAGAGGGACGAGGTCCATGCAACCCTCCAGATACCCTTTCCCTCACCCAGTACAGGCCTTCGCAGCACACACGGGTAGTTTGGCAGTTCAGCATCACCCCCATTTCTTCTTCCCCCTTCTAAATTTTATTTCTGGAGCCAAAGCTTCCCCACTCTCAGATCATCTTATCTGAGTCCAATGGTGGAGCTTGCTATGCAGGGCTTAAGCCAGAAGCTGGATTTATCTATCTGGCCACAATGATTAATCAAGGGTGGTCATGTGACCAGAGCTGGACCAATCAGAATGAACCTCAAGGCTTTTGAGAACCTGATTTTTTTTTTTCCCACCAGACTTAAACTTGAATGGTATTTTTTAGGGCAGTGACATGATTGTATATGATACTACAACAGTAGATATGTCTTTATACACATACATAAATGTCAAAACCCATAGAATATAAAGCCTCAAGAGTGAACCCTAATGTAAACTGCAGACTCTGAGTGATAATGATGTATCAGTGTAGATTCATGGATTCTAACAAAGATACCACTCTGATGGGGGGTGTTGATAATGGGGAGCTGTATATGTGTAGGGGAGGGAGGTTATGAGAAATCTCTGTACCTTTGCTCAAATTTGGTGAACCTAAAACTGCTCTGAAAAATAAAGTCTATTTTTTAAAAAAAACCTGAATGGTGTAAGGTCTGGAATGCTTAAAGCCATTTGCCATCACATGCAGTCTGAAAACAAAGCCAACACTTGGAGAAGAGCCCAGACCAGGATCTGTTTGATGACATTGTTTGGGCTGCTGGGGGCTTCCCAGGAGGCAATAGTGGTAAAGAACCTGCCTGCTAATGCAGGAGATTCAGGAGATATGGGTTCGATCCCTGGATCGGGAAGATCCCCTGAAGAAGGGAATGGCAACCCACTTCAGTATTCTTGCCTGGAGAATCCCATGGACAGAGGAGCCTGGTGGGTTACAGTTCACTGGGTGGCAAAGACTTGTACATGACTGAAGCGACTCAGCACAGCACGCACAAGCTGCTGGGTCAAGCTCACCTAAAGCCAGCCACTCCCCCTGGACTTTTCAGTAACATCAGCCAATATATTCCATTTTGCTTCAACAAACTCTCCCCTATCCCTCCACATGGAGACCAGCAAGCCTGACTTCTCTCCCATTTTACTGATAGGAAAACAAAGGTCCAGAGAGGTGGAGAAAATTCAGTTCAGTTCAGTCATTCAGTCACGTCCGACTCTTTGCAACTCCATGAACCGCAGCAACCCAGGCCTCCCTATACATCACCAACTCCTGGAGTTTACCCAAACTCATGTCCATTGAGTCGGTGATGCCATCCAACCATCTCATCCTCTGTTGTCCCCTTCTCCTCCTACCCTCAATTTTTCCCAGCATCAAGGTCTTTTCAAATGAGTCAGCTCTTCGCATCAGGTGGCCAAAGTATTAAGAGTTTCAGCTTCAACATCAGTCCTTCCAATGAACACCCAGGACTGATCTCCTTTAGGATGGACTGGTTGGATCTCCTTGCAGTCCAAGGGACTCTCAAGAGTCTTCTCCAACACCACAGTTCAAAAGCATCAATTCTTTGGTGCTCAGCTTTCTTTATAATCCAACTCTCACATCCATACATGACTTCTGGAAAAACCACAGCCTTGGCTAGACGGACCTTTGTTGACAAAGTAATGTCTCTGCTTTTTAATATGCTGTCTAGGTTGGCCATAACTTTCCTTTCAAAGAGTAAGCGTCTTTTAATTTCATGGCTACAGTCACCATCTGCAGTGATTTGGGAGCCCCCCAAAAATAAAGTCTGCCACTGTTTCCACTGATTCCCCATCTATTTGCCATGAAGTGACGGGACCGGATGCCATGATCTTAGTTTTCTGAATGTTGAGCTTTAAGCCAACTTTTTCACTCTCCTCTTTCACTTTCAAGAGGCTCTTTAAGTTCTTCACTTTCTGCCGTAAGGGTGGTGTCATCCGCATATCTGAGGTTACTGATATTTCTCCCAGCAGTCTTGATTCCAGCTTATGCTTCCTCCAGCCCAGTGTTTCTCACTGCTGAGTTCTCGAAATTTGCTGGCGTATTGAGTGCAGCACTTTCACAGCATCATCTTTTAGGATTTGAAATAGCTCAGCTATCCAAAGTCAAAAAGATTATAGAAACCAGGCCCAAAACCAGAAGTCTAAGGAGCTTTCCACTATGGCTTGAGGTCTGCTTGGGGGTTAAGCATTCAATTAGCAGCTGGTACCCTTGGTCCTGTACCCCCAGCCAAGACTGAGAAAAAGTTGTTGCTATCAACCATTAATCAGTCAGGCAAGAGTTTTTCGTTGTTTTTCACAAACTTATTGTATTAATTTCCTCCCCAGTGGTACTAGTGGTAAAGAACCTGCTTGCCAATGCAGGAGATGTTAAGAGATGCAGTTTCAATTCCTGGGTCGGGAAGATCCCCTGGAGGAAGACATGACAACCCACTCCCATATTCTTGCCTGGAGAATCCCGTGGACAGAGGAGCCCAGCGGGCTACAGTCCATAGGGTCTCAGAGTCGGACACCACTGAGGCAACTTAGCACACACACATGCACTATATTAATTTCCTAGCGCTGTCATAACAAATTACCACAAACTCAGTGGCTCAAAACAATGGAAATGTCCTCTGTCATAGTTCAGGCAGCCGGACGTCCAACATCAAGGTGTCAAGGGTGGATTCCTTGGGAAGCTCTGGAGGAGAATCTGTTCCATGCTTCTCTCCTGGCTACCTGTGCTCTCCAGCAACTCTTGGAGTCTCTTGACTGGTAGCTGCATCCCTCCACCCTCTCCAGCCTCCATCTCCATCTTCACTTGACCTTCCTCCCTGTCTGTCACCTCTGTCTCCAAACCTCCATCCTTATAAGAACACCAGTCACAGGGTTTAGAGTCCAACTTTGTCCAGTATGAGCTCATTCTAACTTAATGAAATACATCTGTTAAAACCCAGTCTCCAAGAAAGTTCCTATTCTGAGGTACTGGGGATGAATTGGAGGGTTGCCCTCTAGTCAACTCAGCACACTTACTCCATGCCCAGCATCAAGCTTACATGCCTTGAGCCATAACTGGGATGAAATGGTGTGTCTGATAATAATGCCCACACCAGACTCATGTTCATTTACTTTTTAATGTTTTATGTGATTTTTAAAGGTTATACTCCATTTACAGTTATTACAAAATATTGGCTGTATCTTGCTGATGTCTTGTACAATACATCATTGTAACCTATCTTACACCCAATACTTTGTACCTCCCACTCTTCTGCCTCTATATTACCCCCCTACACACACTGGTGGCCACTAGTTTGTTCTCTATATCTCTGAATATGCTTCTTTTATGTTATATTCACTAGTTCATTGCATATTTTAGATTTCATGTAAAAGTGATATCATATAGTGTTTGTCTCTCTCTGATGTATTTCACTTCATTGCCCTCCAAGTCCGTCCATGATGCTGCAAATGCAAAATGTTGATCTTTTCTGTGGCTGAGTAGTATTTCATTGTGTGTGTATGTGTGTGTCCTCTTCTTTATCCATTTATCTGATGGACATATTTAGGTTGCTTCTATGACTTGGATATTGTAAACAGAGCTGTTCTGAACACTGAGGTGCATGGATCTTTTCAGACTCGTATTTTTGGTTTTTTTCGGATACATACTCAGGAATGGAATTGTTGAGTCATATGCTAGTTCTATTTATAGCTTTTTGAGAGCTCTTCACACCGTTTTCCACAGTGGCTGCGCCAATTCACATTCCCACCAAAGCGTGCGACGGTTGCCTTTTCTCCGCATCCTCACCAACACCCATTATTTGAGTTCTTCTTGATGACAGTCCTCTGGACTTGTGTGAGGTGACGGCTCATGGCTGTTTTGATTTGCATTTCCCTGGTAATATCGACAGAAATGATATGGACCTAACAGAAGCAGAAGATATTAAGAAAAGGTGGC
Organism: Okapia johnstoni; assembly: GCA_024291935.2. Taxonomy (NCBI): domain Eukaryota; kingdom Metazoa; phylum Chordata; class Mammalia; order Artiodactyla; family Giraffidae; genus Okapia; species Okapia johnstoni. Next base: position 5,019,641 of record CM044325.1, on the reverse strand, counting down.
GAGAATACACAGAAGAACTGTACAAAAAAGATCTTAATGACCCAGATAACCACAGTGGTAAGATCACTCACCTAGAGCCAGACATCCTGGAGTCTGAAGTCAAGTGGGCCTTAGAAGGCATTACTACGAACAAAGCTAGTGGAGGTGAAGAAATTCCAGTTGAGCTATTTCAAATCCTAAAAGATGATGCTGTTAAAGTATTGAATTCAATATGCTAGCAAATCTGGAAAACTCAGCAGTGGCCACAGGACTGGAAAAGTTCGGTTTTTATTCCAATCCCAAAGAAAAGCAATGCCAAAGAATGCGCAAACTACCACACAATTGCACTCATCTCACATGCTAGTAAAGTAATGCTCAAAATTCTCCAAGCTAGGCTTCAACACTTTGTGAACCAAGAACTTCCAGATGTTTAAGCTGGTTTAGGAAAGGCAGAGGAATCAGAGATAAAATTGCCAACATTGTTGGATCATAGAAAGAGCAAGAGAATTCCAGAAAAAACATCTATTTCTGCTTCATTGACTATGCCAAAGCCTTTGACTGTGTAGATCACAACAAACTGTAGAAAATTCTTAAAGAGATGGGAATACCAGACCACCTTACCTGCCTCCTGAGAAATCTGTATGCAAATCAAGAAGCAACTGTTAGAACCAGACATGGAAAAATAGACTGGTTCAAAACTGAGAAAGGAGTATGAAAAAGCTATATATTGTCACCCTGCTTGTTTAACTTATATGCAGAGTACATCATGCAAAATTCTGGGCTGGATGAAGCACAAACTGGAATTAATATGGCCGGGAGAAATATCAATAACCTCAGATACCAGATGACACCCTTATGGACACGACCCTTATGGCAGAAAGCAAAGAAGAACTAAAGAGTCTCTTAATGAAGGTGAAAGAGGAGAGTCAAAAAGCTGGCTTAAAACTCAACATTCAAAAAACAAAGATCATGGCATCTGGTCCCATCACTTCATGGCAAATCAATGGGGAAACAATGGAAACAGTGACAGACTTTATTTTCTTGGGCTCCAAAATCACTGCAGATAGTGACTGCAGCCATGAAATTAAAGACGCTTGCTCCTTGGAAGAAAAGCTATGACCAACCTAGACAGCATATTAAAAAGCAGAGACATTACTTTACTGACAAAGTTCTGTCTAGTCAAAGCTATGGTTTTTCCAGTAGTCATGTACGGATGTGAGAGTTGGTCCATAAAGATAGCTGAGCACTGAAGAACTGATGTTTTTGAACTGTGGTGTTGGAGAAGACTCTTGAGAGTCCCTTGGATAGCAAGACGATCAAACCAGTCAATCCTAAAGGAAATCAGTCCTGAATATTCATTGAAAGGACTGATTCTGAAGCTCCAATACTTTGGCCACCTGATGCAAAGAACTGACTCATTGGAAAAGACCCTGATGCTGGGAAAGATTGAAGGCATGAGAAGAAGAGGATGACAGAGGATGAGATGGTTGGATGGGATCACCGACTCGATGGATATGAGTTTTAGCAAGCTCTGGGAGTTGGTGATGGACCGGGAAGCTTGGCTTGCTGCAGTCCATGGGGTCTCAAAGACTCAGACACGACTGAGCGACTGAACTGATAATTATCGACATTGATCATCTTAGACTCATATTCATTTAACACACACTCCATGAGCACCTACTATGTCTGAGGCTCTGTTAGGTGCTAAAGAATTAAAGGTGCCCAATGACAGTCCCTGTGCTCACAGAGTTCCAGTCCAGGGACGGAGCTTGGCATCTGCAAGGCTGTCAGCAGCCAGGAGAGTAGTGACTGTCTCAACTTTTTGTAAACTGCCCCTCTCTGGACCTGTTTCCTTCTCTGTAATGTGAGAGGTTTAGAATAGACGATCTCTAACACACTTTAGAGCTCTAATATTCTGAAAACTTTTTTTTAAATGTGTTTGAAAATGCTTTGTAAACCGCAAAGTTCTATACACTCAAAGACAGGCAGTTTAACAGTAATAGTTAAGTAAGTTAGTTGGCCTGGATTCAAATCCCAGCTCTACTATCTACAAATTCCTATGACCTTAGGTGATTTACTTTGTCTCCCTGGATCTTGGTTTCCTCTCCCATAAAATAGGATAATATAGCATCTCAAAAAGTTATCATGAGGCTAGAGGAATTAGTCCATGCAGTATTGAGGCCAGGGCATGGCACAGAGCAGGGCCTTATAATGATATACAACTATTAGCTACATGCTTTCTGCCACTGGGACTTCACAATTCATGTGGGAGATGAAAGTAACAGGTGAAAAAGTTAGAAAGATCCAGTAGTGGATCAACCAGAGGGCTCTTGAGTGACAGCATGGCAAGTTCTCTGAGGGTTGGGGCAGTGTGGCCTGAGGCACAGATCTGCCCTTCAACAGACTGCAGGACACAGGGCAGTAATGCCAGGGTCACCCCCTAGGACCAATGACCCAGGAGACCAACTGGGAAACCGGGCTCTGAGAACTGAGCTCATGCAACAGAATAAACTTCAGCTCAGCGATCAGACTGGTCTGGGTTTAAACCCGACTCTTCCCTCCTCACTGGGTGGCCTTGGGTTAGTGATCCCTCATGTCTGGGGTCTCACTTTCCTCATCTGTAAAACAGATTAAAACAAGAGAGTGTCCCTTGCAGCCTTGTTGCAAGGACTGCCATGTTGTACATGGAAAATCCCGGCATGGAGCCGCCTCCAATAAGGGTTAAGTGTTAGTAAAACACCCTCCACCAGGCAGGACTGGTTCTGTCACTCACTCCCCACAGGTTCGCACCTAACTTGGGGAAACATCACTCTGGCTTGGAGATTACTCAGGTGCATGTTACAGGAGCTTTGGGAAGTAATGCTTTTGGCTATCCTAGATCTCAAAAAAACCAAAAAGGCCTGCACGATCTCAAGCTAGGTGCTTCCCAGAAGCCAGACCCTAGTATAAAGGTGCCCTCTCTGGTAGATGTTATCATTACAAAGAACCAGCTCTTGCTAATCCTCAACTCTCCTACTCTTGTCTACAGAACACCCTCTCCCACATTGGAACTTCTTTGCCAACAGTCCTTCATTCCCTGGCCATGCATCTCATGCTTTGGGATTTGCCCTGCTGTGCCTCTCCTAATCCCTCTCTAGCAAACGAGCCCTGCCTTTGGAATTCTCCAGCCAGCCTCCAGCTCTGCAGCTTGTATTCACTCCCTGATAATTGTGTCCCCTCCCTTGCAGCTTCAGACTTAGTACCACCCCACCCCAGGCCTTACTGGAATCCTAGACGTGAGTTCCAGCAATAACGAGTTACTTGATATAGCTGGACCTTGCTGTAAGGGTACACTGACAGGGGCTTATTCGTCTCCTGCGATAAAGAGTAGGCAGTGCAGAGCTGGATGGCGGCTCCTCCAGCCTCTAAGGACTCGGGCAGACTCTCTCCACGCTTCGGCTCTACCATCCTTTGCTTTCCTCCTGTCTCTTATCTCATGGCTACCAGGTGGCTGCTGCCCATCCAGACCGCATGTCTGCATTATAGACAGAACATGTAAGAAAAAGAAGCAATAAAGACTACTTATATAAGAAAGCAAAGGCTTCTCCAGAAATTCTCAGCTTATAACTCTTTGGTCAAAAGTACGTCACATGGCCACATCTAGCTGCAAGGAGGTCTGGTAAATGAGAATTTTAGGTGGACACATTGACATACAAATAATATAAGGGTAATATTAGTAAAAGAGAAGGTTAAGTTAATAGAGGGTGAACCAGAGGTCAGCAAACTACACCAGTGAGCCAATCTAGTCCCCGGCCTATTTTGATAAGGTTTTATTGAAACTTAGCGACACCGGTTTGTTACAACACTACAATAGCAGTGTAGGACAGTTGTGACAAAGACCATATGGCCCACTGAGTCTAAACTATTTACTCTCTGGTCCTTTACAGAAAAGAGTTGCCAACTCCTGGGGTGGGCAGTGAGCACCAGCAAAGGAAAGGCTTCTTTCTTGCTTCCTGGAACACTCCAGAGAACATTCCAATCGTGAAAAAATCAGAACTTTTTTCTTGTCCATTTACATTATCTTACAGTTGAGGACAGACTTCTGTTTTGAATCACACGCAGGGTGAATGAGAAGCCTTTTAAGCTTTTCAGGGCATAGAACCACAGGTCTTAAATCAGATACTCCTAGTGGTGATGTGACTTCCATTCATTCCACAAAGAGGAGCCGAGTAACTACTGTGGTGGGAATTGTGTCAGGTCCTAGATAGGGACAGGGTGGGTGGATGGATGGATAGATGATAAATGGAGAGAGAGAAAGCAAGAGAGAGAGGGATCAGACTCGCAATGTCATGCCTTCTTAATTTTGCCTAAAAAGAAAAGTGAAAGTGTTAGTTTCTCAGTTGTGTCCGACTCTTTGTGACCCCATGGACTGTAGCCCAATAGGCTCCTCTGTCCATGGAATTCTCCAGGCAAGAATACTGGAGTAGGTGGGTAGCCATTCCCTTCTCCAGGGGATCTTCTCAACCCGGGGACTGAACCCAGGCTTCCTGCATTGCAAGCAGATTCTTTACTGTCTGAGCCCCCAGGGAAGCCCCAGTTTTGTCTAGAGAATACACATATATCTGAGAAAGACATATAGACTATGGTCAATATGTGGGTAAAGGCCTAATTGCTATAACAAAGAGATCCCTGCATAACAACATCAGGGTTTCAGGGATGTAAGTTGACCCTCCTCTCCTAGAACAGTCTCAAAGCAGTCAGGGCAGGTTGGCAGGTGGCTCCACTCCACACAGTCAGAAACCCTGGCTCTTTCCATCATCCTTCTCCAACAGCCTCTAAAGATTGACCTCATCTCCATGGTAACAGCTGGGTGACAGGCACATTTAGGTCTCGGGTTATAGGAAGAGGAGAAGAGAACACGGAGGAGCGCCCACCTAATATTTTAAGGCCTAGACTTGGAACATACAACACACCACCTCCATTCCTGATCCACAAAGTCACGTGGTGGTTCACCTACCCTCAAGGGAGGCTGGGAAATGTGCCGTCTGGCTGGGCAAACATACAATTATCTTGGACAAATGGGAAATGAATTTTGGTGGAAAATTAGTAATGTCCACCACATACAACAGGCTCAGGAGTCCTTGCTGAACCCAGGCTTGAGACAGACAATACCTGTGTGTTCCCAGGAGCACTCAGGCCCTCTTGGTACCAATCCACTGCCCCCCCATACCTGAGAGGTTAGTTCTGTTCACCCTTTCTGGTAGGTATTGTCTCCTTCTGACATCATTAGTGGTTTCCAGTCAAGGTTAAGAAAATAGGACCACACCCATAAATGGTTCAACTGCCACATTAATGACCTTATGACCTGCCTCATACCAAGTTCACACCCTGGATAATTATTCTTGACAAAACCTAAAACTTCACCCTTTATAAATGGATTAAACAATTCACATTCCTTAAGAACAGCTCAAAAGCAGTTTGTGCAAAGTGCACAGCTTCTAAGGCCTTAGATCTCTAAGAAACATCCCCACTGCTCCTTTCCCTATGAAAAGCTAAAAGGATTGTGATCTGTGAGACTTAGAGTACTGGCCTATCACCACCTTAATCAAGGGAATGCCGATAATCGTGGAATTTCAGATACATCTTATGGGGAGGGATTGGACGCAAAGATACTCCTTGGTCTCCTGGCCCCTGGAGAGCCCAGACTGTGCCCCAAACATCCAGTGCAGACTGTCCCTGGGTCTCTCTCAGTGAAGTGCATCAGGCCTATGTAGAGCATATACATCTGCCCTAGGGGATCCAGGTGACAGCACATTCATCAGATAAATTAATTCCTGTTAACCTGCCATGTACAGATGTGAGAGTTGGACTATACAGAAAGCTGAGCGCCAAAGAATTGATGCTTTTCAACTGTGGTGCTGGAGAATACTCTTGAGAGTCTCTTGGACAGCAAGGAGATCCAGTCAGTCAATTCTAAAGGAAATCAGTCCTGAATATTCATTGCAAGGACTGACGCTGAAGCTGAAACTCCAGTACTTTGCCCACCTGATGCAAAGAACTGACTCATTGGAAAAGACCCTGATGCTGGGAAAGATTGAAGGCAGGAGGAGAAGGGGATGACAGAGGATGAGATGGTTGGATGGCATCACCGACTCGATGGACATGAGTTTGAGCAGGCTCCGGGAGTTGGTGATGGACAGGGAAGCCTGGCATACTGCAGTCCATGGGGTTGCAAAGAGTTGGACAGGACTGAGTGACTGAACTGAACCTGCCAAGCTGAAGGGCCCTTCCAGGAAACCATGGCCTCTCAGAGACAAGCTTGCCCTGTGTGTCACTAAAGTATTTGTCATAGTGAAATATCAGGCCTAAGAAAGAAGAGCAGGTTTAGGGATTGCTCTTCACAAACTGAAACCCACACCCTTTAATGTTTGGCCCTGGAATGAGATTCTCCAAGTCAGAGGACCAGCTCAGTCCCTTTAAGCCTTTCCTTCCCCCGAAGGGTAATCTGATCCTCAAGGTGATAAGGTGATCAAACAGTATCCTCCACCTAGAGACCTGCCCATAACTAGGAAGCAGGAAGTCCCATTTCAGGAGGAAGAGGGCTGGCCTGGGGCAGAGCTCACCCTGGGGGTCTGCACTGGCTGGGGCTGTTGTTTGGTGCCTATTTCATTGCAACCCGTACAGTCCCCATAGCCCGCCATGGGTTGTTTGAAACCCTGGTGAGGGTTTATGCAGTTAGCAAGTAAGACCCTAAATGTACTCCATAGGTTTTACCTTTTTATTATGGAAATTTTCAAATGTACATAGAAGTAAGGAGACTCTTGTACCCTCCATGGACCTAAGCCTAACTTCAACAATTGCCTATCTCCTTTAATCTATCAACCTTTGGGGTTTTCTTGCGGGGGAGCCAGGTGGTCTTGAGAATTCCAAGTATTTTCAAGTAAATCTCAGACTTCTCATTCACAAATCAAAAGGGACTAATCAAATGGTGTTCGAAATATTACAAATAGCAGTCCTTACTTTCAACCACATCACCTAGGAGGTTGAGACCCACTGGCAAAGTCCAGCCTCCTAGTTTTAAGGACCGTGACTCCGGAGAAGTGAGCTACCCAACGTTGGTGGCTAGAGCGGGAACCAGGAAGAAGTCGGTCCTCCCGGCTGCCTGGTGAGTGATGGCCCAGGATGGCGACCATTTCCCAGGCCCCGTCCCTGGGAGGGGGAGGGGGACCCTCCACTAACCGCCGGACTGCCGGCGGGAAGAATCTCGGCTGTTCCCCCGAACACGTTTCTGGAAGCACAGGCCGGGTGCGCGGCAGCGGGTCACGGATGCAGCGGGGTACTGGGACCTGCAAGCCACGGTAACTGGAGTGGTGGGGGATCCCGGGCGGGATACCCGGGTCTGGGGTGGCCTTGGAAAGAGAAGGGGGCCTGCTCCCACGACCGGCGGGATAACTCGCAGCCAAGATTAGGCTGCGGCCTGGGTCGCCCTGTGGCCGACCCGGTTCCACGTGGGGAGCTGGCTGGCGAGGCTGGCGCGGCGCCCACGCCCGGGGCTGGGAGCAGGAAGTAATATCCCGCGGGCGCGGCCCTGGGCGCGGCGCTGCAGGTGCAGGGCCAGGCGGCGCGGGCCGGCGGCCAGTGCAGAGGAGGTGAGCGCTGGGGTCGCCTCGCGGCTGGGGACAGCCAGCCCCGGGGGCGGGAGCTTGCGGCTGGGCCGGGCCTGGGCAGGGGGAGCTTTCTGCGAGGGGGAGTGGGGCGCTGCCCTGAGGGTCGGATCGGGCCACCCGGAGGGCCTCGAATTTGGGGTGGGGGCGTTGCTGGGGGTTGGGTTTCAGGCTCGGGAGAGGGTTGGGGGCTGTGAAAGTAGGGAGAAGGAGGCCACTGCAACAAGGTTTCAGAAGTGTGAGCGCGGCTAGGTGGAGGGATGCGGCGGGGCCACGGTTCTCTGGACCCCGGGGGACTAGGGGTGGCGCCAGAGCTCTGGCCCTCAGGGAAGATGGCCCTGCAGATGAGCGCAGTCGGAGGGAGTTAAGCCTGTCGAGAAGACGGAGAAGAGAGGGAGGGCTTGCTGGAAGAGTGCCGAGACTCTGGCACCCACAGGACCCTCCCACGGCTACTGAGATCCAACACCCGGCACCACCAGCGGCGGGCGGGGAGCGCCCACGGGCTGCCAAGAGCCTGCCGCGGGCCAGACTCGGAAAGCCATTTCTCCGAGGCTGTGGCTTTAAGGGAGATGCCGGGCGCGCGGGCTCTTTAAGGAGGGTGTTGGGGGCGTGTCAGGAAATGAGTCCTGGGCCCGCCTCCCCCGGGGGAGGGGCTTCGGATGTCGGGAGCCTTCGGGGCCGAGTGGAAGGCTGGAGCCTGGGAGGACCGCGCGCCGTGGGCTTGTACCGGCCCAGTCCACTGCGAGTCCGGAGGACCCGGGCTCTGAGCGCCCCTGACCTCGCCTGCATCCTCTTTCCAAACCCCCCCGCACACCCTCCTTTCAGCTCCTTGCATGCCTCCCCCTTCTCGCCCTGCAAACCTCTCTCCCATAGCAGCCCATGCCTGTTTCTCTCTGCACCTCTTCCTCACCCTGTCCCCCGCCCCTTTGAAGCCCCTTCACCCTGCGTTTCTTCTGCTCCTCCTTCTCCTTCCACTCCTCCCCTCCCCCACTTCCCGCTGGTTTCCTCCCTACTCGGTTCCAGCCCCTTCGCCCCTAACTTGTCTCTGTCCAACCTTAGCCCATCGGGGACCTTTCCCCCGTCTTGTCTCATGAGCCCCCTGAGGGTGGGAGCAGGTGGTGGAGCTTACCCCAAAGCAGAACCTCTCCTTCGGAGAGAAGAGTGGGAGGCCTCCAGACCACCCGCCGTGTGACAGTTGAGGACTTAAGCTTGCAGAAAGCAGATGTGAGCTCGCTGCCCTGTACTCCAGGAAATCAGTCTGGCTGTAAGCTGACCCAGCTCCTCTGCTACCATGAACAGGGCCTCTCTGAAGCGGTCAAAAATCCTGCACATGGCACTGATGGGGACTTCCGACCCCACCGGAGAGGCAGAGGCCAGCCAAGAGAAGCCTTTTGTGCTGCGGGCACTGCAGATCGCCCTGGTCGTCTCTCTCTACTGGGTCACCTCCATCTCCATGGTGTTCCTTAACAAGTACCTGCTGGATAGCCCCTCCCTGCGGCTGGACACCCCCATCTTCGTCACCTTCTACCAGTGCCTGGTGACCGTGCTGCTGTGCAAGGGCCTCAGCTCACTGGCCACCTGCTGCCCTGGTACCGTGGACTTCCCCGCCCTGCACATGGACCTCAAGGTGGCCCGCAGCGTCCTGCCCCTGTCAGTGGTCTTCATTGGCATGATCACCTTCAATAACCTCTGCCTCAAGTATGTGGGTGTGGCCTTCTACAACGTGGGTCGCTCACTCACCACCGTTTTCAATGTGCTGCTCTCCTACCTGCTGCTCAAGCAAACCACCTCCTTCTACGCCTTGCTCACCTGCAGCGTCATCATCGGTGAGTGGCCAGCCAGGGACACAGGGAGTGGGCACGCTGGAGGCGGGGGGGGGGGGGGGGATTGGGGGAGGATGGGAGCTGAAACCCTAAAGAACAACCCTGTCAAACATCTTTGGGCTTTATCTGCCCCAGCTCCCTTATTATGACAGTCATCTGAGGAAGAGTCGGGTCCAGAGAGGGCAAGTAACTTTCTGGAGGTCACCCAGCAAGCTAGGGGCCCAATCAGGGCCCTTCAGACAAGATGGGATTACATTCTATACTTCACACAGGGAACACCAAGGCACAGAGAGGTTAAGTGATTTGTCAAAGATCACACAGCTAATAAATAGTAGAGGTGGGATCTGATCTCAAGCAATCTGGCTCCTTACACTTGACCAGTGTACTCTATTGCTTCTCAAGAGTTCCAGTGTCCTGACTTCTCACCCAGTGCTCTTTCTAGAGGACATTGAATCTTTTAATAAATATATGTATACCATCATCCTCTGACCTTGCAGGCTTACAATAATGCCTGAGACAGTGCCAAGAGATATGCTTTGAGATAACTTAGCTGTCTTCCCAGACTTGACCCTCAGAAAATAAAAATTACTAGTGGGGACGTTGTATTAATTATTTGCATACAGCGTCTCCTGTGTTCCCCAGAGTTTCCCTGAATGGTATCATCACCATGACCGACTACATACACACAAGGTAATTGACACAAGAGAGGATAAGTCACTTACAGGGCCCCACAGCTAGGAAGTATCCAGCCTGGGATGGATTCTCAAATTGGCTGGGCCCCCAGGCCTGTATTTCTAATCACTCTGCTCTGTTCTTATCCCCTAGAGCAGCGGCCCCCAGCCTTTTCGGTGCCAGGGACCAGTTTCATGGAAGACACTTTTTCCATGGACTTGGGGGTAGGGGGATGGTTTTGGGATAATTCATGCCCATTACATTTATTGCACATTTTATTTCTAATCTAATGCTACCGTTGATCTGACAGGACATACTGGTCCATGGCCTAGAGGTTGGGGACCCTGCCCTAGAGGTTAGAACCGTGCCATCTAGTTCAGTAGCCACTGACCACATGTGTCTATTTCAGTTCAAATTCAATGAAATTTTTAAAATTCAGTTACTCAGTTGTGAGCTGATTCTGTAGCCACATGTCAAGTGCTCAGTCACCATGTGTGGCCAGTGGCTGTTGTCCTGGATGACACAGATGGTAGACCATTTCCATCATCACAAAGTGTTTTATTGCAGCCCGTTAGGTAGGAGCACCCCCAGCTTCCCACCCCCTCAGAGTCCTCCTGGGGCTCAGTCTTCCAGGAATGGAATCTTTCTTTGAACCTGTTCAGATTCCTCCTGGTTCAGCAGACTTCATCTTGGTTGACCTACTTCATCCTGGTTAGTATCTCAGTCCCCAGGCTGAGTTGCATCAGTGGCGGGGAGGGGCCCATCCCATGCCACCTGTCCTAGAAAATGTTTTCCTCATTGAGCCACTGTGGGACCTAGGCCTGCCCAGTCTCGGTTCGAGGTGGGAGAGAGAAGGGCAGAGGTTGGAGTGAGGGCAGCTGCCAAGACCCCAGGCACATCCGTCTCAGCAGCTCCCATTTCCTCCCCCAGGGAGCTGGTATGGACTCCCAGGCCTCACTTAGACAAATGCCCCAGGGATCTCCACTTCAGCCCCATGATCTTATGGGGTGGGGGGTGAGGGGGAGAGGGAGGGACTTCCTGATTGGTGGATTTGCATGCAGGCCAGTGAAGTCATTAGGGAAACTAGGCCCAAGTCCAGAAAAGTAATCAAAGTAGTGGATGGTGAGATAGCTTCTGGGAAAGTGCATTCACTGTCGCTGGTTGGCTGTTGGGCCAGGCGCCCAGGAGGTAGTGCTGTCTGCTGGCCCAGCGCCTGGGCCTCCTCTCCGCAGTGTTGCCCCACCCCACTCCCGTTCCTCCTTGTGTGGAAACATGGGTCTCCGGTGACTCTCCAGGCCCCCTCCTCCTCCCTTGCTGGTCCCCCCTCCTCCTGCCTTCCTCGCAGAGTACTCCCTTAGCTGAGATTCCCTCTGGGGTCTGGAATCTTAAAAGGGGCAGTCTGTCTTCTGGACTCAAAAGGTAACCAGTAGGAGGGCTGGGGGCCCTCTGGCTGTGCCCCCAGAACCAGGCTGGGGGTACGTGTTTGCAAAAGTTCTGCCAAGAAAGAGAACACTGCTAGCAAGTGCTTACGGCCCAGTCTTGTCCCCTCTGATCCTCACGACCACTTTCAGAACAACCTACGTGCATTCACTCAGCAGATATTACTCACTGGCCAAGCATGTGCCAAGAGCTCTGGGGATGCAAATTCTGAAAAGGTAGATGCAGCTCCCATGCTCCTGGAGGGCATGGGGTTGATGCCTAGCAGTAAGGGAGTTATACCGTGACTCAGACATAAAAGGAATTGCGGAAACCCTGGGCGGGAGTGGAGAAGGGGAGAGAGAAGAGCAGGAGGGAGGGTTCTAAGCCGGCATTCCAGAGGAAGTACTAGTTGGATGTAAGGAAGAAGTGAGGAGAGAACGTTCTAGGCAGAAGAAAAAACACCCATTTCTGCATGGCTGGGCCAGAGCAGGCTGTGCCCGTGAGGCTGCCCAAGTTAAGTGAGCCTGGACTGTTTCCTGAGGGCTGTGGAGATGCCCAGAGAGGCTTTAAGCCAGGACTGGACCCAAGCAGATCTGTCCTGTAGGAAGATCATGCTGGCTGCAAGGTGGAGAGTAGATTGATTGCAGTGGGAAGGTCAAGAACATGAACCCAGATGTCTATAGCAGAAGGACAGGGGAGCTCAGAGAATTTAAGTAGACTTTCCATGGGCCACCCAGCCTTTAAATGACAGAGCCTGATCGGAGTCCAGATCTCTCTGACACCAAAACCATGTGGCCAGCTGCTGTGGCGGGAGATACAACGTGTGTAAGATTTCGGCCCCTGCCTTCTGGGAAAGTGGGGTCTAAGCTAGAGAGACAATACTGTCCCCGTGGGCAGGTGCCTAGCAGCCCAGGGCAGGCAAGGGTCTTGAAGGAAAGCACAGGCAGGAGGGAGCCAGGAAGAGGTCTGGGTGCTAGGGGTACCAGGAGAGACTTCAGCCCTGGAGAGGCTGGCTTTAACCTTGAAGAATAAGTGGAATCTCCCAAGAAAGAGGAGAGCATTTCTGGTTGAGAAAATGATCAAGGGTGCTGAACCCTGGTGTGAGAAGCAGGGAAATGAGAGTGGCGACTCGGGGTGATTGTGGCACGGAGATGGGGTTCAAGGGCCTGGGGAGCCCAGCATGCCAAGCTGAGAGTGGGCAGTGGGGCGCCGAGGAGGGGTAGGAGGTGTCACAAAATAAGAATCTTGGAAAGAGTAACTAGCCCCAAAGACCTCGGGCCATAATTGCTTCTCATGGTAGACTCCCCTCTCACAGACTGGGAGGCTGAATGAGGCTCTGAGACCTTAAGTCACTCACCCAGGGTCACCTCCACCACTAAGTGCTATAGCCACGCTCAACCTTCAGAGCCCACTTCACACGTTGCTTTTGAGGGGGCCCCAGGCCAGCCCAGCCGTCCAGTAACAGGGCTCTCACCACACCCTGTCCTGTTTTATGGACCTTATTACAATTGTAATTAAAGAAGTGTTTGGGAAAGGAATCATTTTAATGGCTCTCTCCTCGGCCGGAAGGCGAGCCCTATGAGGAAGGGTTCCTACCCTGGACTAACTCCCCCAGTCCTTGTGCGGTGCTCTGAACGTAGTGGAGACTTTTCACACCTTTCTTGGAGGAAGGGCCGGGAGGATGGAATGGTGAGATCAGCGTGACACAGTCTGTGAACGTTGGTGGCAAAATTCTCTGTCCTTCCTTCTCCCCATGCTCATTCCCCTCTCCCCGCTGCAGGTGGCTTCTGGCTCGGAGTGGACCAGGAGGGCGCGGAGGGCACCCTGTCTTGGACGGGGACCCTCTTCGGCGTGCTCGCCAGCCTCTGCGTCTCACTCAACGCCATCTACACCAAGAAGGTGCTCCCGGCGGTGGATGGCAGCATCTGGCGCCTGACCTTCTACAACAACGTCAACGCCTGCGTCCTCTTCCTGCCCCTGCTCCTGGTGCTGGGGGAGCTCCGGGCCCTCTTCAGCTTCCCCCAGCTGGGCAGCACCCACTTCTGGGGTATGATGACGCTGGGCGGCCTGTTTGGCTTCGCCATCGGCTATGTGACAGGACTGCAGATCAAGTTCACCAGTCCCCTGACCCACAACGTGTCTGGCACAGCCAAAGCCTGTGCCCAGACGGTGCTGGCTGTCCTCTACTATGAGGAGGCCAAGAGCTTTCTCTGGTGGACGAGCAACATGATGGTGCTGGGGGGCTCCTCTGCCTACACCTGGGTCAGGGGCCGGGAGATGAAGAAGATGCAGGAGGAGCCCCGCCCCAGGGAGAACGAGAAGAGCAACATGGAGGTGTGAGCTTCTGCAGAGACCCGGGCGCGGCACGGCCCCTGGGGGCACGCCCCTGAATGCAGCGAAGGTGTCTCTCTGGACCCGGAGACTGTGGCCTTACAGACGTGATGGGAATCTGATGGTTGACATGGAGCCAGTGTTTCCCAGTGACGTCAGAAAGTTGCCAAACCCGTCTCAACCCCCTTTCCTAGTTCCAGGGTTTTGTCCTCCCATAGGGAGGAGGGACGCCCCCGTGAGAAGAGCCAGTTAGGTTCTCTGGAGGAGTACCAGCTTGCAGGGAATAGGACAGGGACACGTGCCGGAGACTGTCCCCCTTCCAGGGCCTTCTACCTCCACACGACCTTTGAGGTTGGGAACAGGCCATAACCTTGAAGGGACAGCATTGGCAAAGCCAGCCAGTCTTCACTTACGCTCAGGGGAGATGGGGCTGTGACCCCCACCAGAGGCTTAGGGTTTGAGAAACCTCATCTCTCTGTGTCCCGGGCCCATAGCATAGCTTTGACCCAACCCCCACCCACCCCAAACTAGCCTTCTTTTGGAGGAGAGCATGGGCTGGGCTGAGGGAGGAAATGGACAAATGTTCCCTCTTCTCTGCGATGAGACCAGGAGGCCCCATGGAAGGGGGTGAAGGGTCGGCGGTACCCAAGCCTGGTCCTGGCACCCTCAAGGGCTGCTGGGAATGGCCTGGGGATGAGCTGCATCATGGGATCGCTCCCTGTCCCCACCGTCTGCACCCCACGTTTCCACTGTTTGAACGTGGTACATCCTTCACGGGCTCTGCAGGGTCAGTGACACTCTCCCCCAGTCCCCAACACCAGTTCTCCCTGCCTCTCTCCCCTGCCCCTAAGGGGCAGCTGCCACCTGGCACAACTTCCTGGCTCAGGGAACAGCCTCCTAGAAGTGGAGCCAGGGAGCCACTTTGGCTTCTCCGAGCTGTGCCTCCCCAGGAGGTGCTGAGGGAGAAAGGGTCAGCTAGAGCTTTCTACCTCAGCTGTGCGGGGCCCCCTTAAGATACAGTTCCTGCAGGGCTGGGGTGGTAACCTCATCTAGATGAAGGTGTTCAGCTAACAATTGCAGACATCCCTGAGTTTAAGGCTGAAAGAACTTCCCTTCCAGGCCTCAGGGTGGCTTTCCTGACTCCTGTCCCTTCCTTTGGGTGTTTTGTTCCACCCAACTTTTGGGGGGTAACTCCTGATGTTTTCAGTCCCTGTAGCAAAAGGCTGGGGAGAGTGGGTCTTCTCGCCACCCCTCCCTTCCAGTCCATCCACCATCCCAGGTGGTTTCTGATGAAGTTGGTGGGACTTGATGCCCTTAATTGTGCTCGATTTAATTAAAAATTGGACTAAAACATCTTGTGTGTGTGGAGTGAGAAGGGACAGGCAGGGTCTGGATGGGACTTGTGAACAAAGGCTCAAGCCTGCCATCAGCAAGCCTGGGTTCTAGCACACAGCCCTTCTCAGAAACTGTTCTCCCTCCAGGCAAGGGGTTGATCCAAAGACCAGAGCTGCTTCCAGACCTCAGGTTTCCTATTAGTAATTGTTGCCACTTTCTGGGTACTTGCCGGAGGCAAGACACTGCTGAGTGCTCTGTTCCGTCATTCATCTCCACAACCCTCCCCAACACGCCTTGAGGTGGGCACCATCACTCGTTTCCCCATTTTACAGATGAGGACACTGAGGCTCAGGAAGGAAGAGGCAGCAGTGGGAGTCGGAAGTCTCTGCCTTCGGAGCACAGCCGCTTAACCACAGTGCCCTTAAGTATACCCAGCATTTTTTGAGCATCTTCTGCATACCAGGCACTGGCAGTAGGACGTACTGATATGAGGACCCAAATCTGCTTCAAGGGGCAAGGATATAAACACACATCAAGGCTCCCATAACAGATGCAGTATTGCCCTGAGATCTCAGAAGATGGAGAGACCACGTCTTTACAAGGACCAGGGTGTTTGACTATTACTGGGCAAGCAGGGGCTCCAGGAGCAAGGGTAGACTGACCCAGGAAACAAGATTAAGCTGAGGAAAGAGTACATGGGGAGTGGCGAGAGGTTTTGTTTGGCGAGGGGGGTGTATAGAAAAGGAGAGTGGATCATGGCGTGAACGGCCTTGAATGCAGTGGTCCATCTGGTCTTGATTCTAATCAATTTTAAAGCCGTCACCAGGTCCCTTAAACAAAGAAGGGACATAATCGTTTCTGCACCCTCCGTATAGTCAGAAGATTGAGACAACATTCTTCATGTTATTAGCACTTTCTTGAACAAGATTCAAGAAAAATCTGAATAGTTTGAAAAAATTCAAGCAGCCTAAATTCACAGGACACAACTGAACAGCCTACTATCCAAGACCTTTACACAGAAAAGCACAAAGGCGTGTGGTGTCTGAGGATGGATTCACATCCACATGCAGCAGAACACCCCAGTTCTGTTGCACATGAAGCCCAGAGAACAACTAGAGCCAGCCTTCCAGCATCCCGGATTCCCACAGTCAGCACCACCACCCCCAGCTATCTCTATGGTATTTAAAGGAGTCAGGGCCGCCCCCAGGAATGTTTCACCTGCAAGAAGCAAAGCAAGTGTGCCTTCTCTGGCAAGTCCACAGTTCCCCTTCTCTTTGGTCCCTCCTCCTTTTTTTAACAAAGTGTCTTGTTTGTAACATAAAAATAAGATCACTTTTTCCCTTTGATTCCAGTGGTAACAGGTTGCTAAGGGGGAAATGTACATATCAAGAAGGAGTTTATCTCCAAAATTTCCAATAAGAAAAGGCCAGGAAGGCTTAAAGAGAACCATATACATGTCATATACACATCTGACATCCCTGAAATAGTTGGAATACAACTTGGAAAAAAAAAACACCTCAAATTATTTAAATATGCCCCCCAAAACAATCATAAAATAGTCTGGTATGAAAAGGCAGAGATGTGGAAGTCAAGCTGCCCAGAAAAAAAAATTAAAATAAAAATGGTGGATGAAGTGGAAAATTTGGGAACAGGAAGCTGATTCCACACTGACACACACTTTTCCAGAATGCATCACTCTTTACTTATGTTTTTGCAGAGCATTTGATCAGAAGTCTGGAGACCTGGGTTCCTCTTCTTAGAAGCTAGGGGGCCTCGGACAAGTCTCCTAACCTTTTCCAGGCCTCACTTTTCTTGAGATATAGGGATAATCCTTGTCCATCCTGCCACACGAAACGGTTGTGAATTGATGCTCTGCATCATTCTGAAAATACGGTGAGTTATTGTTCTTATCAACATCAACAAACAGCAATCTCTTTGAGTGATAACTATGCACCAGGTGCCAGGGAGACAAACAGTGGACAAGACACTAGAAACAAGTAAACAATCAAATAAGGACTTCCTGGTGGTCCAGTGGTTAAGAATCTGCCTTTCAATGCAGGGGATGGGGGTTCAATCCCTGGTTAAGGAACTAAGAGTCCCACATGCTGCAGAGCGACCACGGAGCCCATGTGACACAACTAAAGAGTCCGTGCACCACAACAAAAGACCCCTCATGATGAAACAAAGATCTCGAGTGCTGCAAGTAAGACCCCATGCAGCCAGATAAATGAAGAAATATTTTTAAATTTTTAAATAAATAAATACAACATGTTTAGGAAAATGAAGAAAACAAAAAAGCCAAAATGGAGAATATTAGAGGGGAACCTTCTCTAGATAAAGTCAGAAAAGCCCGCCCTCTGATCACATTTAACCTCACCCAAATGATGGGAAGCAGCAGCTGTAGGAAGAGCTAGAGAAAAGGCAGAGGTCACGGCTCAGGCGGAAGCCCTCAGGAGGGAAGAGCTGAGTGTGGTCCAGAACCAGAGAGAAGTAAGTTGGGGAGGGAGCAGTAGGGGGCAGGGAGTGAGGGAGCAGAGTTGAAGAACCAGCTATTCCCAGGGGGCAAAAATCCCCAGAAACAGGAAAGGCAGAAGAGACAGACTTGGCAACTTTCTGACATTACTGGGGACACTGGCTACTTTTGGTCCCACTCACCGTGGGGTGGAAAGAGAGGAGGTCAGAGGCCAAGTTCCAGCCAGCGAACACCTACTGACCACAGCAAGGAGGTTAGATTTATTCTCAGTTCCCTGGGGAAGCCGCTGGGAGTGCCATGACTGGTTTACATCTTAAGAAGATTTTTCCTAGCTGTTTACATCTTTAAAAGAGATCCTCTAGTGAGAAGAATGAATTAGATAAATCACTTACCCTCTCAGATCCTTTTCCCATATGAAAGAAAAGAAAGTTGTTCTAATGAAGAGATTGGAAAAGACCCTGATGCTGGGAAAGAGTGAAGGCAGGAGGAGAAGGGGATGACAGACGATGAGATGGTCGGATGGCACCACCGACGTGATGGACATGAGTTTGAGCAAGCTCCAGGAGTTGGTGATGGACAGGGAAGCCTGGCATGCTGCAGTCCATGGGGTCACAAAGAGTCGTCGGACATGACTGAGCAACTGAAAGAAGAGATAACATGACGATTTAAGGAGTCGACGTACATGAAATTTGGTTACTAGATGAGAAAACTGAGGCCCCCACAGGGTCACATGATAAGTCTGAGACACCAAGGGCAAACTAGAGTGTGGTACTCCGCCCTCCTGGCCCCTCATCTGATGATCCCATAGCTGCCTAACTAGACACAGGCCCTGCCCCCACCAAAAACCTCGGCTCCTCTGAGAGGGCTAAATTTAGGACCTGGAACGGGCTAAAACGGGGACACTGGAGCCTGCTACACTGAAGCAGCTGCCCCAGGTGCACTGGGAGGGTGGGGGCTGGGTAGGGGCAGCTGCCTTTCTACCAGGCCTGCGGGCTGGCTGCCAGGCTGCTCTGTAGCCCCAGAAAGGTTATATGATTTTCCATCCAGCTAGCGAGCCTCTCTCTGCTTCCTCCCCAGGTCACTATGCACAAGGTCCCTGCCTCACCTCACTTTTCATTCCCCTAGTCCTTATTGAGTGCACTATATGCAAGGCCTGAACTAGTCTCTTTATGTCTTCATTCCAGGTACCACGTGAGGAAAGATCATCTTTCCACTGCTTTTGAGATACACTGGTTTTTAGTTCTGTGTCCAAAGTCATCTAATTCCCGACCCTCCATAACTTAGTTTCCTTGCCTATAAAACAGGGGGAAGGAGGCTAGATTAGATCAGTTCCTCTAGGAAATTTGGGGAGCCCCCTTAGAGCAGAAGGGAGAACCAAGTGGACCCCCGGCCTCCACTCTAGGGCAGCCTCAGTTTCACCCATTTACATACCGAGGATGCAATTTAGATTTAGTTATGCTCAAACAGTAAAGAATCTGCCCGCCATGTGGGAGACCTGGGTTCAATCCCTGGGTCAGGAAGATCCCCTGGAGAAGGGCATGGCAACCCACTCTAGTACTTTTGCCTGGAGAATACCATGGACAGAGGAGCCTGGAAGGCTACAGTACAGTCCATGGAGTCACAAAGAGTCGGACACGACTGAGCCACTAATGCTATGGTCCACTATGCTAACAAGGGGGTAGGGGGCCTTCTGCATATTACCCTACTAACAGGGCCCCTACGACTTCAGCAGGGAACATGAGAAAACCTTGCGGCACATACAGTATTTTTTTGACCCAGTACCAATCCCTGCTTCTTTGTCTTTGCTGCCATTGCCATAATTTTGATCCTTTTTCTTCTGAGACTTGCAGAGGGTAAAGAAGGCACTCAATCTCGATGAGTAAAAATGAGTCATGGTAATCCCAGTCTCCTTGTCTGTTACTAGGTAAAACGAAATAGACTAATAAGACATGAAAAGTCTACTAGTGGCTAGTCTACTACTGGGAAACTTTCCTAACTCTTCAAAAGAGACACAAAACAGGAATGTTCCTGCTCTGGCCTCTTGAGAGATCCTCAGCAAGATGGCTGGAGCTCTGGCAGCCATTTGGAATCATGAGAGGAGTCATTTTTAGGAAGTCTAGCCTACCCACCATCAGAGTGGAAAGATGGAGGGAACCTGGGTCCTTGGTGACATCACTGAGTGTTGGAATTAAGAAACTCAGGCACAATTTAAGCCTCTTTCACGAGGCTTTCCCATCCTTTGCAGCCAGAAGCATTTTAGCTGGCTTAGCTCTCCTTTTCTGTTTTGTGGTTAACATGGTCCTGTCCTAAGCCTTAAGCACCCATGACTAAAACAGTGGGATAATGTAGCCCATCTGGGGCTTGAATTGAATTTATCATCCAATAGCATCTGTCAGAGTATACTCCTGGGCACCTGCCTGGTTCCAAACCTCCAAGCAACCCTCCTCTCTTCCTTCCACTCTGCACTGTCATCCCTGGCCGGCTCCTAGCCTCTCCTCTCTCCATGGCTTTCCTCCTTCCCCTTGTACCAAACTGGACTCCACCCTCCCTTGTCTCCTGGACTTTCTGGTTGCTCTGTGTAACCACCAGCCCCATCCAGCCTGATCCCAAACTCTTGCCCTAATACATGCTCATGTAGATCCAGGTTGTCCTGGCCCTTCCCCCAGAAAGGAAAATGAGACCCCGAGAACCCACACCTGACATAACCTTTAACAAACCCTGATTTAAAGCAGGATCACTTTACATGGAATCTCAAATAGAAAGAAATGACTTAAAACAGCAAAATCAATTCAACCACCACCCCCAGTGAGTCAGTGGATCCTGAAGCCAGCCCAATCTATACAACAAAGCTTGAGCTTTGGAATAGCATTGTGGTCATGGAGCTGAACCCAAACCCAAACCATATCTCCCTGATCTCAGCTCTCAGCTCCCATGAAACTTGGTGGGATGGGGTCAACAGAGACAAACACAGACTTCCAGCTCTGTCCTAGAACCAAGAGTTCATATTCACCTGAGTTGGACTCTTCGAGAAGGTGAGGGGACATTAAAAGAACATGAATATTGTCACTATCTCCAGAGGCCAAGCAAGCAACAGGCAATGGGGAGAAGCCAGGGTGTGAGTCAACAGGGATTAGTCGAGCCTACAGCAGACTGGGGGCCAGTGAACCCAGCAAAGGGCCCCAAATTCCTAATTTCCAAAACTAGGTTGCCCCTCTGACCATCAGTTTTCAACCTCTAAGCCATTGGACCTAAGTTGAAATACCAGCTCTGCTATCTGTGGGCTGGGTGTCTTTACGTGGGCAGGATAGCATCTGTGCAGACTCAGTTTCCTGTCCACTTTCCAGCTGTGTGGCCATAGGCAATATGACTTGATGTCCCTGAGCTTCTAATATACAGAGTAAGGATGACAATAATTCCTACTCCAGAGGGCGACACAGTGACTGGATGGGATAATGCAGGTTTCGTACTTAGCATGTTGTCTGCTACATGAACAGCAGCTGTGATTATTAGGTAAATGCTCACAGCAGAGAGAATTACAAGACTTTGTCCCTTCTGCCACACAGGCCTGTGGATTCAGCTCTGAGACCTGCCCAGAGCCACCTGCTGGGTGGGAAAGAGCTGCCCTGGCTGGAGATGCCAGGACTCTCCATCCCAACCACCTTCATCTGATAAATGGGTCTCTGCTCCTCCCCTCCCACTGCAATCACAGGGAAGGTGAACCCTTATTTATCACAGGAGTGAACTCCCGATAAAACCAGCAATGAGGCCCACCAGTTACACAAGGGAGAGAGGCGAGCTGGACGGGAATTGTGGTGGAATGGAGGGCTTCCCAGGCGGCGCGAGTGGTAAAGAACCCGCCTGCCAATGCAGGAGACCCAAGAGATGTGGACTTGACCCCTGAGTCGGGAAGATCCCCTGGAGGAGGGGGGCAACCCACTCCAGTATTCTTGCCTGGGTAGCCCCATGGACAGAGGAACCTAGTGGGCTACAGTCTACGGGGTCACAAAGAGTCAGACAGGACTGAGCGGCTGAGCATGCACACGCAGACAGTTTCACAGAGGGGAGCCGTGACAGAGTTCTTTTCCAGAACTCTGGGTCTGTATGTTTGCTGTTTGGGAATATGGGTCTATATTGCTAGAACTTCTACTTTGGCAAGCGGAGCTGGAAATCTGAATCTCTACGTGCCATCTCCTGATTTGTTTAAACACGGTAGGCTGTGTGGCATGTACACCGACCAGATTGAGCCTCGGGCCACCATTTCATGCCCTCTTTCGTGAAATATAACTTCTTCTTCTTCCTTTTTAAAAAATATTCACTTATTTATTTGGCTTCACTGGCTCCCAGTCCCAGCATGCAAGATTTTTAGTTGTGATGTGGGAACTCTTAGTTTCGGCCTGTGAGACCTTAGTTTCCCAACCAGGGATGGAACCCAGGCCCCCTGCACTGAGAGCATGAAGTCTTACCCACTGGACCACCAGGGAAGACCCAGAATCTAACTTCTTCAGTGGCCTTGTCATATCTGTGGAAACTTAAGTAGGACACAGAAGTGAAGGGAAATTTGCTCAGTTGTGTCCGACTCTTTGCAACCCCATGGACTATAGAGTCCATGGAATTCTCCAGGCTGGAGTGGGTAGCCTTTCCCTTCTCCAGGGGATCTTCCCTAAGCAGGGATTGAACCCAGGTCTCCCGCTTTGCAGGTAGATTCTTTATCAGCTGAGCCACACTGGCAGCTGTAGGACACAGAACCAGGGGGCAAATGTGGCAAGATCTCTATGAACCAGAGCTGATGGGGACTGTCACTCTGGAAGGTACCAGCTAAAAGCGCCCTTCTTTTGCTACCTCCCCAGAAGAGAAACTTCCTGCAAGGAGTCAGTCTAGCTGTTTCCAGCATTTTCCAGCAGCCATAAAGAGAAACAACACTTACAGTCTTTTAAACATTTTATTGCCTCTCTTCACTCTGTCCTTGAAATGCTCCGAAATGCAGGAGCAGGCCTGTGGGGCTTCTGTGATCACTGCTGCTACTGCAGATACCAAGAATAGTTCACGGAACAGTAATCATCACAAAGCCCTCTATTCCTGCAAGGAATGTTTGTATATGGTTGCACAGTTTATTTTGAGAGAGTGAATTCTATCCTGTCAACCTCCTCCAGAAATTCCTCAAGGCTTATAATCATGTTAATAGATGGTGCAAATGGCAGCCACTGCTGGGTGTTCACCCATAACCCTCTCTTCTAGACCAAAGAGCCCCCATTTTGTTCAAATGTCTGGTGACCTGTTGCTTTCCAGAGGCCAGCCTCTTCCAGACCTCAGGGGTGAATCCTGATTGATCTAAATTATATCAGACTGGCCAGGGCAAGGCCATGCGTACAATCCTGGCCGATAAAGACCTGAGGGAGGTCTTCTGGGGGTGCTTCCCTGAAGACTTTCCTCCGTCTTACAAAGGAGTGGGAGGAAGCCTTCTGCAGGGTGGGTGGAGCTGCTGGAGCTATTTTGCCGCCTTGAGGGAATCAGCTAACACCTGAGGACAGGTGAGCAGAAAGATAGAGGGAACCTGGGTCCTTGACCTGGGGCTTTTTTATTTAACATCTGATCTTTAATTCTTCAAGTGGTCAATGCTCCCACCCACCGCAGGACCTTTGTATATGCTGTTTCCTCTACCCACAACACTGTTTTTCCCTTCTCCACACATCTCAGATCTCAGTGCAAACATTGTCCAATAAAAACAAATCAGGATGCAGCTAGGGAGAGACATTCATTAGAAAGAAAGTCTGCTGCAATAGACAGAACACACCCATCTCAGAAATCCGTGAGCATCTCAAAATCAAGCCAAGAAAGGTTTTCTCTTCTAGGGTAAAGAGGAGGAGAGCAGGGTGTTTGGAGGGAAGCCAAGTAAGCCGTGGAAAAAGACAAGTGGGATCTGGTAAGACAATTACCTGGCTGTGGTCAGCCGATTCCCAGGAGAAGCTGACGGGGGAGGCACATTCTACTTTTTCGGTGCTCGCTCAGGTCTGGAGCAAGCAGAGTCCAGGAGAAAGGGAGAAGCCTGGCTAAAATTTGGTCAAGATGGGCCGCGCGGGGCCCTGTGGGGCTCCTGGGCACAAAGACTGTCTGTGTTCCGCATTTCTCTGACTACAGGAAACACCCTTCATTCAGCCTCCAAGACATTCCCTGGGTTCCAGCGGGCAGAGTCAGTTAGGGAAGGGAGGGGATGCAAGACCAGGGAGAAACAGTCAAGAGCAGCCTTGGGGCAAGGTCCTGTTTCCCCAGCAGCAAATACACACACAAGTATGTATTAGTGGCTCAGTCCTTTCTGACTCTTTGTGACCCCATGGACTGCAGCCCACCAGGTTCCTCTGTCCGTGGAATTTTCCAGGCCAGAATACTGGAGTGTGTTGCCATTTTCTACTCCAGGGGATCTTCCCCAACCCAGGGATCAAACCCAGGTCTCCTGCATGGCATCCAGATTGTCTACCATCTGACCACCAGAGAAGCCCCCCAACACACAACAGTATCCTTGAGCTCTTTTCCCTGAAACCCCCTCTAGGTGGGAGACGTTAACGATTAAGGATGGTTTGCTGCCCACAAGCATGTGGACCCCAGACTGGTTGGACCTGAAGGTAGTACATGGTGCTGACTCCGACTTACCTCACTACTGACCCCTCAGAAGAATGTCCACAAGCTGATCACCTCCTCTTTGAACAATTACTGTAAAGCTTCTCACTATCTTCCCCCTTCTCCCGCCTTCAATCTTTCCCAGCATCAGGGTCTTTTCCACTGAGTCAGTTCTTCAAATCAGGTGGCTAAAGTATTGGAGTTTCAGCTCCAGCATCAGTCCTTCCAATGAATATTCAGGGGTTGATTTCTTTTACGATAGACTGGATGGATCTTCTTTCTGTCCAAGGGACTCTGAAGAGTCTTCTCCAACACCACAGTTCAAGAGCATTAAGAAAAGGGGACGACAGAGGATGAGATGGTTGGATGGCATCACTGACTCAATGGGCATGAGTTTGAGTAAGCTCCGGAAGTTGGTGATGGACAGGGAAGTTCGGCGTGCTGTAGTCCATGAGGTCGCAAAGAGTTGGACACGACTGAGGAACTGAACTGAACTGAACTATCTTCCCCAAGTGGGGACACACAGTTTTGAGGGCATTAACCCTCTGTTGCCCCCTTTGCCTGGCAAAGCAATAAAGCTGTCCTTTTCTACTTGACCCAAAACTCTGTCTGTGAGATTCGATTTGGTACGGTGTACAGAGAGGATAAGTTTTCAGCATCAAAGACAGATTGGATGGTAAGAAGTGGGCATCTGGGAACACCTGGTCCACACTGATTCCTCAGAAAAGCCATCCTTTATTCACCCAACATGGACCCAGGAGTCAGACTGCCTGGATTTAAACCCCAGCTCTGCCACCAACTAGCTCTGCAACCTTGCATGGTTTCCTTAACCTTTCTGTGCGTTGGTTTCCTCACCTGCAAAATGGTGATAAAAAAAATGATATCTCTCACCCATGGTCATGGGAATCAAATGAATTGAGCAGGTCCCTGGCACAGGTAAGTGCTTCAGAAACATTAGCTCTAGGCAATAAGATCCCACCCCTGGCATTTCTGCCTTAGCGCTATCTCCCCCACTGAACTGTCAAGTCCTTGACTGCAGGCATGGGGGTCTCCCTTGCTCACAACTGAATCCTCAATACTGGTTAAGAGGCTATTGCAGAGAAGGCTCTTAATACATATTTTTAAAGTGCATTCCAGCATGCACGCAGCTGATGGCATGGGGGAGGTGGGGAAAGAAGGTGAGGGTGCATTCAACCTGCAGGCAGGCAATGACAGGCAGAAGCCCTGCCCTGACAGTGCTTTCACCGGTCTTCCACCAGGAAGGTGGCGCAGTTTCTGTACACACCTCTCTCCTTAGTTTTCAGTACATTGTTCTGGGCCCCGAAAGGCCAGTGTTCAGGTCATCTCTCCTGCTAAGCAGATCGGCTTCCTGCTCCCAGGCAATGGGGATTTTCCCTGCACTGTTTCTTTGCTTTTTTTGACCAGGGGTTCTTGGCATCAATTTCTCCTCATTTTGTTTTTTCTTTTTGGGTGCCTTTATCAGTTTAGATGCTAGAAAACCCAACTCAAAGAGCCTAAATCCAGAGTTGACAAACTTTTTCTGTACAAGGCTGTATAGCAACTGTTTGGGGCTTTTCAGGCCGTAGTTTCTGTAGCAATTCTGCCTTTGTAGCTCAAAGCAGCCATCAACCATATATTTTTTAAAAAATGAATGGGACTGTGTTCTAATAAAATGTTATTTATCAAACAGGTAGGATGGAGGAAGCTCAAAAATATAAAGCTAAATGAAAGAAGCCAGGTATGAGAGTCCACATCATGTTGGTAACACTGATATGAAATATCCAGAACAGGCTCTTCTCTAGAGACATAAAATAGATTAGTGACTGCCTAGGACTGAGGGTGGGGGTGAGAGAATGGAGGGGTAACTGCTAATGGGTATGGGGGGGGTGGTCTTCTGGAGTTAGGAAAATTTTCAAAAATTAGACTGTGGTGATAGTTGTACAATTCTGTATGTATGCTTCAACATAAAGCATTGAATTGGACACTTAAATGGGTACATTTTTTGGTAGGTAAATTATATCTCAATAAAGCTGCTTAAGAGGAAGAGTACTTTGATGTTCATGGCATCATTATTCACAATATCCAAAAGGTAGAAACACCTCAAGAGTTCACAGACAGATGAATGGATAAACAAAAGTGGAATGTACACACAGTGGAACAGTATGGTTAGACAGCATCACCGACTCGATGGACAAGAATTAGAGCAAACTCCAGGAGATAGTGGAGGACAGAGGAGCCTGGCATGCTGCAGTCTATGAGGTCGCAAAGAATCAGACACGACTTAGCAACTGAACAGCAATAGAAAGGAATGAGGTACTGATACATGCTACAACACGGATAAACCTTGAAAACATTGTGCGAAGTGAAATTAAACAGACACAAATACTGTATGATTCCACGTATGTGCTTCTGTTCCTGAACGAGGTTAAGCTTGCTGCCCGATGCGGCGCACCAAGCCAAATGCTGAGACACGGAGGTTTGCAGCAAAGAAAGGGTTTATTCCCTAGACAGACCTGATGGTAGAGAATCTGCCTGCAATGCAGGAGACCCAGGTTCGATCCCTGGGTCAGGAAGATCCTCTGGAGAGAGGAATGGCAACCCACTCCAGTATTCTTGCCTGGAGAATCTCACGGACAGAGGCGCCTGGCGGGTTACAGTCCATGGGGTTGCAAAGAGTCGGACATGACTGAGCCACTGACACATGAGCTTCTCCAAGCCTCAGTTTTCTCATCTGCAAGTGGAAATAGCTACTAAAACAGAGATGAGAGGCTTCCCTGGTGGTCCAGTGGTTAAGACTTCATTTTCCAATGCATGGGGTTTGGGCTGGACCCCTGATCTGGGAGCTGAGAGCCCACATACCGAGTGGCCAAGAAACCAAAACACTAAACAGAAGCGATGCTGAATCCAGCACAACATTATGAAGCAATTATCCTCCAATTAATTTCTTTAATTTTTAATTAAAAAGATGTTTTTAATTAAAAAAAACTGGGATGAGAATGAGTCCTCGCCTCATAGGGTTAAGTGAATAGTGGTTGCAAAGCTCAGCAACTGTTTCTTATTAATATTCCTCCGTGATCTTATGATTTTACTGTGCACAAACTCTATTATTGTACATACTTCTCATGAAGCATACAAAAAGAAAAAAAATGTTAAAATGCTCATTTCTTTTACTGTAAGTTTCTCAAAGAACAAGCATCATGTCTAACTCAACCTTATATACTCAGGTATTCTTGGAGCCTGGCCCAGTAGACACTTGGTCAAATTTTCCCAATGAAAGATTAAAACCTTCATAAGAAAGTGGAAATTTCCCATATCATCATTAATGTGTGCTCAGCACACAAACCTCCATCTCCAAGATTCCCCTCTCTCAAGGGGAATGCCTTGGCTCTATGTTTGAGTCATAGGTCCCTGACACCCCAATATTCTTGCTGGAAAACTTCATGGACAGAGGACCCTGATGGGTTACAGTCCATGGGGTCACAAAGAGTTGGACACGACTGACCACACACACAACCCCCCAGTCCACTATTGACTGGACCAATGTCCTAAGCCAGTCACTACTCCTAAACCAGGATTCAAGAGACACCGGTCGGTCCTCTCTTAGACATAGCCAGAAGTTAGAGCAGGCAGAGAAAATTGGTCTGCAGAGAAAGAAAATGGGGAAAAATCCAAAGAGAGGCAAACAGGAGATCATGAGACCTTAGAGTGAGAGGGAAGCCAGGAGAGGATGGCTGTCTTTATATTCAGTGGCTTTTTTTTAAATTATTTTTTTAGTATATTTATTTATTTTTCACCGTGCCAGGTGTTTGCTGCTGTGTGGGCTTTTCTCTAGTTGCAGTGAGTGGGGGCTACTCTCTAGCTGCGGTGCGCAGGCTTCTCACTGCGGTGGCTTCTCTTGTTGCAGAGCACAGGCTCTAGGACAAGTGGGCTCCAGTCTCTAGAGCACAGGCTTAATAGCTGTGGCTCACGGGTTGAAGTTGCTCCTCAGCATGTGGGATCTTCCCAGATCAGGTATTGAACCCATGTCTCCTGCATTGGCCCGTGAGTTATTTACCACTGAGCCACCAGGGAAGCCCTTGGGTGGCTTTCTGATGCTTGATTTCAATTCTGGTAAAGCAGGATCTGGGGTATGCCCATGGGTCCCACAGTAGCAGCCAAAAGCCTACTCTTTGTGTGGGGAGCAGTGGAGGGGACGCCACTCCTCCAACAGAGGCCTGTAACTGAGGGCAGCCCAAGGCAAGCGGCCTCAGCAATCCATCTCCTGGAAGTCATCCTCCCTCCCAGGGCCCTGGAGCGGGATTAGCAGAGACAGGCTCATTAATGAGGTCCTTTTTCTGGCGGCCTAAAGGCGAGTGTTTTGTGGCTACTCTTGCTAGCTGGGTTCCTGCCATGCACAGACCTACAAACACACACCACGCTTCCCTCCTTTGAGCTTAAAGAGCAGTTGCTGTTTTCTTGAACAAGAACCTATGAAATTTCAGTTTTCATGGGATGAAATTTCAAGAACCTATGAAATTAAACAAGGTTATACCCCTTACTCCCAGTTGCAGTCCTTCCCCCTGGTTTCGCTTTCTTACATTTACTCCTTTTGCTCCCTGGTGGCTTACATGGGAAAGAATTCCTGGGTTCAATCCCCGAGTCGGGAATATCCCCTGGAGAAGGGAATGGCAACCTGCTCCAGTATTCTTGCCTGGACAATTCCATGGACAGAGGGGCCTAGCGGGCTACAGTCCATGGGGTCATAGAGCTGGACGCGACTGAGCAACTAACCCTAGGCTGGGACCTCACCTCTGAGGGCAGCTTTCCTTTGATGAAAGTGACAGACGTCTAAGTCCCAGGGGATCTGAGCACAGCTGGCAGCCCATCCCCCACCAGCCGCTGGGCCCAGAGTCTGATGGCCACACCTCATCTGATCAGAGCTCAGACATCCTGGTTCCTGCTCATCTACGACAAAGATTAGAAAAGCGCTCACTCATTTCTTCGGCCCTTTGCTCAATGTTATCAAAGTCTCAAGTGGTGAGTCAGCAGGAGATGAGGCCCAACCCACCCAGTGTTGTCTCCTCCTTGGGTCTGACAATTGGTTCAAGCCCCCATGCGCGCGTGCTGCGTGCTAAGTCACTTCAGTGTCTGACTCTCTGCAACCCCATGGACTGTAGCCTGCCAGGCTCCTCTGTCCCATGGGATTTTCCAGGTAAGAATACTGGAGTGGGTTGCCATTTTCCTCCTCCAGGGGATCTTTCTGACCCAGGAATCAAACCCTTGTCTCCTTAGGCTCCTGCATTGCAGGTGGATTTTTACCACTGTGTCCTCAGGGAAGTCCTCAAGCCCCCATAGGATTTAACAACAAGGTGATACTGGTTACTTCCTGCCTCAGGTGATACCTCCTGTGTGTCTTCCTCAAGATGATCTTCCTCAATATCTTTGACCAGCAGAACAGTCTAGGAAGCCTCCTATTAACCTTCAGAGAACCATTATTATTATTTTTTTTTTAATAAACAAAGAATTTTTTAAAAGCCAGTTCTCTGGGTATTTTTTGGCTGCACCACCTAGCAGGCAGGGGCTTCTCTGGTGGCTTAGATGGTAAAGAATCCACTTGCCAATGCAGGAGACACGGGTTCGATCCCTGCATTGGGAAGATCCCCTGGAGGAGGAAATGGCAACCCACTCCAGGTATCTTGCCTGGAAAATCCCTTTGACAGAGAAGCCTGGCGGGCTCTGGTCCACAGGGTTGCAAAGAGTCAAACACGATTGAGGGTGTAACATAGATAGCAGGCAGGATCTTAGTTCCCTGACCAGGGATGGAATCTGCACTCCCTACAGTAGAAGCAAGTCTTAACCACTGGACCACCAGAGAAGTCCCAGAACCACCATTGTTTATAGGATCTTGGGGGCCACCGGCTGTTTCAACTCTACGAAACCCTGGCCATTGCTGGGGACATCCTTAGGAGCAAACACTCTGGGACAAACACAGCCAGAGAGTACAGGGACAAATGCATGGAATTCTGGACTCACCACAACAAACCCAATCGGAGCCAGCATCCTACCCTCCTAAACTTCTAAGGGCATTTGGTTTTTCAAATTTAGTGTATAACACAGCTTTCTAAAGGAGTTGTATTAATTTACACTTCCAACAACAGAGTATGCGTGTTTTGATGGCTCACATTTTCCCCAACACACAGTTTTGTCAACACTTGTAACTTTACCTGTTCTAGTGGGTCTACAGTGGCATCTCACTGTGATTGTTTGTATTTCTCCACTGAACTTAGGAAGGTGAACACCTTTTCCTGTGTTCATCGGTCACCTGTATATCCTTTGTTGGGGAGGAGGTGGGAGGTGCCTGTTCCAACAGCTGGCTGACTTTCACCTTGGGTTGCCTATCTTTTTTCTCTTTTTCATTTGTAAGAATTCATTAAATATTCTGGATCTGAGCTCTCTAAGAATAAGTATTACAACTATCTTCTCTCATTCTGTAATTTGCCTTTTCACTCTCTAAATAATGCTTTTTTTGATACACAAAACCTAATTTTAATACAGTTCAATTTATCAATCTTTCCTTTATGATTAGCACTTTCCATGTTATATTAAAGAATTCTTTGTCTTCCTCCAAGGTCATAAGGATATTCTCCCATGTAATCTTCTCAAAGCTTTACTGTTTTACCTTTCACATTAAGCATGTAATCTACGTGGAATTGATTTGCGTATAGGCCCTGACATGGAGGTTAATTTTCTTTATTTTTATTTTTATTTTTTTTAAATAAATTTATTTATTTTAGTTGGGGGCTAATTACTTTACAATATTGTAGTAGTTTTTGCCATACATTGACATGAATCAGCCATGGGTTTACATGTGTTCCCCATCCTGAACCCTCCTCCCACCTCCCTCCCCATCCCATCCCTCTGGGTCATCCCAATGCCCCAGCCCTGAGCATTTGTCTCATGCATAGAACATGGAATGGTGTTCCGCTTCACATATGATAATATACATGTTTCAATGCTATTGTCCCAGAACATCCCACCCTCAACTTCTCCCTCAGAGTCCATAAGACTGTTCTATGCATCTGTGTCTCTTATTCTGTCTCGCATATAGGGTTACCGTTACCATCTTTCAAATTCCATATACATGCATTAGTATACTGTATTGGTGTTTTTCTTTCTGGCTTACTTCACTCTGCATAATGGGCTCCAATTTCATCCATCTCAATAGAACTGATTCAAATGTATTTCTTTTCTTTTCTTTTTAACACGAGGATACCCAGTTGACCTGGTGCTTCTCTGGTGGCTCAGACAGTAAAGAATCTGCCTGCAGTGCAAGAGACACGAATTCAGTCCCCGGGTCTGAAAGATCCCCTGGAGGAGGAAATGGCAACTGACTTCAGTATTCTTGCGAGCATGCTAAGTCACTTCGGTCATGTCCACCTCTTTGCAACCCCATGGAGTGTAGCCTGCCTGGGGTCACAAAGAGTCAGACACAGCTGAGCGACTAAAAATGGCTTTTCCTATAATGGAAATGGGCCAACCAGACGAAAGTATTAGTCACTCGGTTGGCCCATTTCCATTGTAGGAAAAACCATTTTTACTCTACTTCTTTACACAGACATCTTTGTCACAAATAAATACCCATATATGTGAGGGTCTGTTTCTGGATTCTCAATTCTGAGATGTTTATCTTTTTTATCTTGTTCCAGTTCCAAGCTGCACCTGTTTTATCATCATTATTATTATTTATCATCATTATCATCCTCATCATCATTGTTATCATTATCCCCATTTTACAAATGAGGAAACTGAAGGAGATTAAGTAACTTGCCCAAGTAGTTAATTAATACTAGTTAACCACAGAGTTGGACATGGAACAAGTCATCTGGCTTTTCAGTCCATCCTCTCAATAAGTTTTACAGCTTCTTAAGCCAAATAGCTCAAATAGCATACATCAAAGTAGGCTTTGAGTGAAGTACTGAAGCCAAGAATGCTGCAATTGCACACTGCCTTTAACTTAAAAGAGGAGGGTGGGCTCCCAGGGCTCCCAGCTCAGCCTGAAACTGAGCCGCTGCTTCTTTCTCAGTCTGACCGCTAGAGGGCGAGGGTCACTTAAACCCACTCCCTCCCTCTCTCCTGCTCCTGGTTCCCTTTCAATCAATTGTCAAATATTTACCCAAAGCGTAGTTCTTAGGGAATGTAAAAAACTGCCAATCCAGTCTCCATGCAGGACTACTACAAAAAGAGAAAACAGGACTCTGACCTCTGTTTTCTTAAATATTTTTAGCGAAGAAAGAAACTTCCCAATACTTGGCTAATTTGTCTCATTCCTAAACCATGTGGTTGCAAAGAATCGGACACGACTGAGTGACTTTCACTTTCTTTAGTGGAAACAAGGAGTAACCGTTTGGCATCCACATGGCAACTACTCTTGTGAGATGCTTGTAAATAGCAAGGTGTTAATAAATAAACAACAAGATGTATAACTCAGTTCTCTTTTATCTCAAAGATGTAATAATTCATAAGTACATTTTACCTACCTAGCAATTTACAGATTTCTTTGGTCTCTCTCCAATTTCTCTATGTCCCTTTTGAGCTGTAAAGTCCAAAAGTGGATTTTGCACTCCAGTATTTCATCCAGTGCCAGATTTACTTCCTGATTCTTGGATATTATCCTGTTATTATACCCAAACAATATGCAAACATTCAATAAGATAATTCATCGCTATCAACTTGAAAATAAAAATAATAAACACAAAGACAATGACATAGCAATATCTTGTTGTTCAGTCGCTAAGTCATGTCTGATTCTTTGCAACCCAATGGACTGCAGCACGCCAGGCTTCCCTGTCCTTCACCATCTCCTGGAGTCTGTTCAAACTCAGGTCCATTGAGTCGGTGATGCCATCCAACCATCTCATCCTCTGTCATCCCCTTTTCCTGCCTTCAATCTTTCCCAGCATCAGAATTTTTCCCAGTAAGTTGTCTCTTCGCATTAGGTGGCCAAAGTATTGGAGCTTCAGCTTCAGCCTCAGTCCTGCCAATGAATATTCAGGGTTGATTTCCTTTAGGATGGACTTGTTTGATCTCCTTGCTGCCCAAGGAACTCTCAAGAGTCTTCTCCAGCATCACAGTTTGAAAACATCAATTTTTCGGTGCTCAGCCTTATTAAACATGCTTATTATTTTGTTTAAAGATACATGCAACACTGCACCTCTGCTTTGATTAAAGTTGCAGAACTTAGATATTTATGGACAAAGTCTGGAAGGCTACATGAAGATAAAAACTAATTGCTTTGTTTGGGGATTGATGGTGATAACTTCCCTTTTCATTATGGATGTAATTTTGAGGGTTTTAAAAAACTGACTAAAAATCTTTTATTCACTCAGCAACTTATGAAACACTCATTATTTGTAAAGACCCAGGGCATGGGTGCTGCAAGGAAAATAAAAGCAAACAGAGATCCTGCTGGTTAGAATAATAGTAGCTAGCTATTATTAAATGCTTACTGACACCGAAATCAGATTGATTATATTCTTTGCAGCCAGAGATGGAGAGGCTCTATACAGTCAGCAAAAACAAGACCGGGAGCTGACTGTGGATCAGATCATGAAGTCCTTATTGCCAAATTCAGACTGAAATTGAAGAAAGTGGAGAAAACCACTAGACCATTCAGGTATGTCCTAAATCAAATCCCTTATGATTATACAGTAGAGGTGAGAAATAGATTTAAAGGACTAGATCTGATAGACAGAGTGCCTGATGAACTATGGACGGAGGTTAGTGACACTGTACAGGAGACAGGAATCCAGACCATCTCCAAGAAAAAGAAATGCAAAAAAGCAAAATGGCTGTCTGAGAAGGCCTTACAAATAGCTGTGAAAAGACAGGAAGCAAAAAGGAAAGGAGAAAAGGAAAGATATTCCCATTTGAATGCAGAGTTCCAAAAAATAGCAAGGAGAGATAAGAAAGCCTTCCTCAGCGATCAATGCAAAGAAATAGAGGGAAACAACAGAATGGGAAAGACTAGAGATCTTTTCAAGAAAATTAGAGATACCAAGGGAACATTTCATGCAAAGATGGGCTCAATAAAGGACAGAAAAGGTATGGACCTAACAGAAGCAGAAGATATTAAGAAGAGGTGGCAAGAATACACAGAAGAATTGTACAAAAAAGTTCTTCGCGACCCAGACAACCACGGTGGTGTGATCACTCACCTAGAACCAGACATTCTAGAATGTGAAGTCAAGTGGGCCTTAGGAAGCATCACTACGAACAAAGCTAGTGGAGGTGATGGAATTCCAGTTGAGCTATTTCAAATCTTGAAAGATGAAACTGTGAAAGTGCTGCACTCAATATGTCAGCAAATGTGGAAAACTCAGCAGTGGCCACAGGACTGGAAAAGGTCAGTTTTCATTCCAATCACCAAGAAAGGCAATGCCAAAGAATGCTCAAACTACCGCACAATTGCACTCATCTCACACGCTAGTAAGTAATGCTCAAAATTCTCCAAGCCAGGCTCCAGCAATACGTGAACCATGAACTTCCAGGCGTTCAAACTGACTTTAGAAAAGGCAGAGGAACCAGAGATTAAATTGCCAACACCTGTTGGATTGTCGAAAAAGCAAGAGAGTTCCAGAAAAACACCTATTTCTTCTTTATTGACTATGCCAAAGCCTTTGACTGTGTGGATCACAATGAACTGTGGAAAATTCTGAAAGCGATGGAAATATCAGACCACCTGACCTGCCCCTTGAGAAACCTGTGTGCAGGTCAGGAAGCAACAGTTAAAACTGGACATGGAACAACAGACTGGTTCCAAATAGGAAAAGGAGTACGTCAAGGCTGTATATTGTCACCCTGCTTATTTAACTTATATGCAGAGTACATCATGAGAAACACTGGGCTGGAGGAAGCACAAGCTGGAATCAAGATTGCAAGGAGAAATATCAATAACTTCAGATATGCAGATGACACTACCCTTATGGCAGAAAGTGAAGAAGAACTAAAGAGCCTCTTAATGAAAGTGAAAGAGGGTAGTGAAAAAGTTGGCTTAAAGCTCAACATTCAGAAAACTAAGATCATGGCATCTGGTCCCATCACTTCATGGCAGATAGATGGGGAAACAGTGGAAACAATGGCTGACTTTATTTTTCTGGGCTCCAAAATACTACAGACTGTGACTGCAGCCATGAAATTAAAAGACGCTTACTCCTTGGAAGGAAAGTTATGACCAACCTAGACAGCATATTAAAAAGCAGAGACACTACTTTGCCAACAAAAGTCCATCTAGTCAAGGCTATGGTTTTTCCAGTGGTCATGTATGGATGTGAGAGTTGGAATATAAAGAAAGCTGAGCGTCGAAGAATTGATGCTTTTGAACTGTGGTGTTGGAGAAGACTCTTAAGAGTCCCTTGGACTGCAAGGAGATCCAACCAGTCCATCCTAAAGGAGATCAGTCCTGGGTGTTCATTGGAAGGTCTGATATTGAAGCTGAAACTCCAATACTTTGGCCACTTGATGCGAAGAGCTGACTCATTGGAAAAGACCCTGATGCTGGGAAAGATTGAGAGCAGGAGGAGAAAGGGATGACAGAGGATGAGATGGCTGGATGGTGTCACCGATTCGATGGCCATGGGTTTGGGTGGACTCCGGCAGTTGGTGATGGACAGGGAGGCCTGGCGTGCTGAGGTTCATGGGGTCGCAAAGAATCAGACACAACTGAGCGACTGAACTGAACTGAACTGTATCCTAATTATAGGTTAAGAAAGTGGGAAACAGAGAGGTCAACTAGTTTACCTAAAGTCACACAGAGAAAAAGCAGAATCAGAATTTGAACACAGTCATTCCAAATGTGTAAGACCTTGGGCTTAACCATTATACTACACTGCCTTTCATAATAACCTATAGGATATAAAGAACCACGGCATTGGAAAATAGTGCTCAATCTTAAAATCACAAAATGAGGAACAAGTTGATATCTTGTGCCGGCTTCCAAGTGAAAGTTCGTTTATAAGCTATCCTTGTCCAAAAAAACAAAAAAAAATCCTGAATTCCAATTGACAGGAAGTGCAGGATTAGAGACTGGTATGTTAAATGATTCTCAGAGATGCAGCGAATGAGAACAACCCAGAATGTGGGGCTCTCTGCAGGGAAAAATGATCCTATTTCCTCAACAAGTAAACTGCCAAAAGGAAAAAAAGAGAGAGCAAAGAGGAAACTATAGATTAAAATAAACTTGCGAGACATGTCAACCAAAAAAGAAAGGGAGAGATAAATGACGATCACCCAGCCACTCAGTGCTCACCCACTGCATGTCAGGTACCAAACTAGGTGCTGGGAATACACTGATGAGCAAGATAAATGCAGTCCCTGCCCTCATAGAGCTCATGCTCTATAGAGAAAGCATCATGGAAGTTCAGAGGAGAAAAAGCAAATACCCATCTTTGAGGCTATAGGGAAGAACACTCTCCTTCCACTCTCTGTTCCATTCATTGTGGAGAGAAAAGGGGACAGAAGACAGAATACAAAGTCTCAAAAGAAAAGTAATGCTCAACTATGTCTCAATTTAAATATTATATAAATAAATATTTTTTAAAAACTAACAAGAGGTGGCATCTCATCATTCAGCAAGACTTTGGAGAGAAGATTAAAAAATAACAACAGGGTCAGGACTGGGATAAACCATTAACGTTCCTGGCAACCTGAGAGTCTAGTCCCTGTCCAACTTTTACTCAAATAATCCTTGAGCATTAAGTGCCAAGCACTGAGCTAGATCCTGGAAGTATAGCTGTAAATAAGCCACAGTCCTTGCCCTCCACAAGATTATAATCTAATGAGGCAGACAGATAAGAAATTCCACTGCCATGTATAAGGCCAGTGATAAAAAGCACAGAATGAGATGGGGCACTATACAGGCTGGGACTAGACAGCAAATGATCTCTACACTGAGCAGTGTTGTTTTGCTGTTGTTCAGTCTGACTCTGCAACCCCATGACTGTAGCCCACCAGGCTCCTCTGTCCAGGGATTTCCCCAGCAAGCATCCTGGAGTGGGTTGCCATTTTCTTCTCCAGGGAATCTTCCCAGACCGGATATCAAACCCATGTCTTCTGCATTGCCAAGTGGATTCTTTTTTACTAAGTCACCTGGGAAGCCCTGGTGAAGTTACACTGAGGAGTGACACAGGACAAACTGGAGTTAGAAAGGGGGTGGGGTGTGGTATGTGATCCAGGTTTGAGGGAACAGTTTGTACAAAGCCCTGACAATGAGAGAGCCTAGGATTGCAACAACACTGTGGTTTACGGAGTTGTTCCAAGCAATGCTGCTAAACTGCTGACTACATTGCTAAACTTCATTTCTCATTCCCAGATTCAGGAAGGGTTCTGAGCATAGGCAAAACCTAGGGCCAAATTGAGACAGATTCATTTGATAACCCCCAGAAGAGGGCTCCACTTGGCTCCCCTGGGGAGGATTGGGGAGTGTCAGTCTCACACAGACTTCAGTTCAGTGCTTTGCATACACAGGTACCACTGAGTCTACTAAACACAGAGCAAGAAGAAAAAACTCATCTGATGGCATAATTACTATCTCAAATCACATCCTCCACATTTCCAGTCCCTACTCCCAGCCCATCTACCGCTGCACAGCAGGGCACCTCTCCACACGTCAGTGTAAGGGTATTATCATGTTGCTTGGCTTGAAAGATGCACTCAATAAATAGTAGCTGTAGTAAAATGCTAATGAGGTATAGAGTGAGGTAGGTGACGATGCTATTGATGACGCCGATGACGTAGGGCAGCCATTTGTTCGTCCTGTTAGTCACTTTTTGGAGTCACAGCAACCCCGCCAGCCCGCACAGCTTCAGGCAACACGTCTGGGATCCACTGTCCCTCCAAACACCGTCCACGCCCAGACCTCCTTGGGAAGCGCCACTCTGCGTCACCCTACCCCACCGTCCGGCTCGGCTCCAGAGCCCACACATGGCAGGAACGTGAGGGGGCGGGGACAGACCGGGGGCCTCAGAGCCAATCGCCCGGAGAGAGGCGCTCAGCCAATAGCAGGGGCGCTCCAGGGCCGTGGGGCGGGGCCCCAGGGAGGAGCCGCGGCGTCATAGGTCACTGGGCGGGGCCGGGGCCAGGCCCCCGCGGCGCCTACGGGGGCGGGGCGGTGGCAGCTCCAGCAGTCAGGGCGGTGATGGCGGCGGCGACTACCTCGGCGTCGTCGGCGGCGGCCCAGGCGCCCGCGGCCCGTGGGGACGGCGCCTCCTCAGTGCACTGGTTCCGCAAGGGGCTGCGGCTCCATGACAACCCGGCGCTGCTGGCTGCCGTGCGTGGGGCGGACTGCGTGCGTTGCGTTTACATCCTCGACCCTTGGTTCGCGGCCTCCTCCTCAGTCGGGATCAAC
Source organism: Okapia johnstoni (assembly GCA_024291935.2). NCBI lineage: Eukaryota > Metazoa > Chordata > Mammalia > Artiodactyla > Giraffidae > Okapia > Okapia johnstoni. The sequence goes on along the minus strand of CM044325.1, from coordinate 4,980,974 downwards.
CGATGGAGGTGAGGGGGCCCCGGGGCGGGGGTGGTTCGTGGGCCCGGGGCACGCAGCCTGGCCTCGGGGGCACCCACCCTCGGAAGCGGAGGCTCTGGCTGCATTCGCCTCTGCCGAAAGACCCCGACCTTAAGGAGCAGCAGGGCACGGAGCCGAGTCCCCGGAGGGGGAGAAGCCGGGACCGGGGAAGCAGTGAGTCCCGGTAGTAACGGCCTGGGGTGGAGGGTTAGCCTCAGAAGGGCTAGCCTCTGACACCGCGGGTCCGCACTGTGTGCTACCCTCTTTGATTGGTCCTCACGACGTTCCTGTGGGACAGATCACGATCCCCGTTGTACGGGTGAGACTCTTGAGTCCTAGAGACACGAAGCTGACCTGCCCAAGAACTTGCAGCCAGTGAGTGGCAGAACAGGGACTCCTGTCTAGGGGTGAACCTGGGGCGGGGTTGTGGGGGGGAGGACAGGAGCTATTGTGGTGTGAGGGCAGGGACGGATTCCTGAATTGACAGCACAGCAGATGCCTGCATTCATCAAGTAAAGAGCGCATTGCCCGGCTCCTGAAGGTCATCTTTAAGCCTCTGGTTTTTTTGAATCCATTTTTTTCATCCATCCTGCCTTCACTCCACCAAGATCAATCTGTCTCTGGGAGATGTCTAGAGACTCTGGCCTAGCATCAGATAAGGCAAAGTGCCAGGCTCCCCTCCATTATAGATGAAGAACTCAAGGGCATGTTCAGTTAGAACACTTTGTCCTGAGCTAGAGAGCAGAGAACAGTGCTTAACCCACTTTGGAGAATTCCCTCAGCAGCTATGGGCTTGCCAGGGAAAAAAAAGGAACCAAAGATGTCCCTTCCTTCCTCTTCTCTCGAGATTGATTTTAAAGCACGGTTGAGCGATTATGGATTAGAGTTTTATCAACTGATGTGCTGAGATTAGGGAGCAGGAAAGCTGTGATATTGAGGGCCCCTCTTTGATGACTCCCAGGAGATGGAGTGGACAGGATCATGGGAAAAGATGAACAAATAGGCAGTGAATGTGTTTTCTCTTTAACCAGTGTTTGAAACCAAGGGGTTCTGAGACACTGTGTTCCCATCTTTCTGTAACATGCCCTGCAGTAGTCCTGTGGTTTGTTTGCATTGTTCTGGAGGATATTTGCTTGTGGTCTTGTTGCACAAGGGGCAGAGTTATTCCCAGGATATGCCAGCTCTCCACCATTCTTTCCTCTCCAAGGTGTGTGCCCTGCTAGGAGAGTGAGTGCCCCCAGCAGTGGGTCTATTCAGTACCCCTCCTGCCCCACTTATATTGAGAGAACCACTAAAAACAGTCCTGTGGAGAGCCTGCCCACACAGTTTTCAGCTGCTCTATTGCTCTGCCTCTGCTCCAGTTTCTATAGATAGGAGGTTGGGGTTGGCAAACACCCTCAAATGACCTGACATCCCTAGCATGGACTAAGCCTCAGACTCTTCCCCTCTCCCAGTGGCAGCGTGCCAGTCAGAGCAGAGTAAATAGAATCCAGACTGCTTGCTGGTTTTATTGTCACGAAGGAGTTTCTTCTTTTGTTAGGTTTTGGAGGACATTGCATAGGACTGCCTGCTCTTTTGTGGTAGTGGAGGCCACAGATCAATCACAAAAACTCTGTTGCTGATTAAACTCAGATGCGACAGAAGCTAGGCATTTAATGGATTTTTGTGGGTCACCCTTTTATGATTGTGCTTTTGAGCTTGTGAGAGAGAAAAGGAATGTAGCAGCTCAGATGCTTGGGTCAGATCCTGAAGTCAGAGGCATGCAAGAATGCAGATGTTAATTGAGCAAATATTTAATGAGTGCCTGATATCTGCCAGGCACTGCTGCTAGGGACACAGCAGTGAACACGCACATGTGGTATCCAGAGCTTCTGGAGCCTACATTTTCATGGCACAAGACAAGTAACCAGCGTTCGTTTAGTAGAATTGATGCCATGAAATAAATAAAACCGGGGGACATACTAGAGCAGTGGTTCTTAACCTTGCGGCACACAGTAATCATTTAAGGATCTTTGAAAGATGCCTGGGTCCCCTTCTCTCCCAATTCTATTTCATTGTTCTAGGTTATGGCCTGGGCACTAGGGTCTTTAAAGCTGACACGTGCAGCAAAGCCAGAGAAGCACTAGACTAGGGAACCCCAGCCTGACAACTGGGATACGTGTTGCAGCTCATTGGCAAGAAGTGCGATTTGTTTTGGCATCGGACGAGAGGTGAAATCACCTAAAACCGATGGAGTATGATCATTGCTCTTGGGTTTGGACACAGACGCATTCATACCACCCCCACCATACTCTTTGCTCCTGGGTTCAGAGTGAAGGCAGAACTGCAGGCAGTTTTGTGCTTTCTGTTGGGGGTTGGGGGAGTGATAGAGCCAGACGTACCTCTGCATAACTGCAATATGTGTAGTCTTCTGGTGGCTGTTTCTGGATCTGGAAGTGACCTGGGAGAACTGTGCCGCAGCAGAACATTCTAGCTCTGAGAAGCCTCCCGCGGAAGAGTGGGCTCCGGGCCTTCTGCCAGAGGTCAGGGGGACACAATCTGTATCTCTGTTATCCTCCTGCACTTCCTACACTAACTCCCACACTGCGTTCTTCAGCAGATAAATCAGATTAAAATAACCATGAAGGACACTTTCTAAGAGTAAAAATGGACAGAGAAAGGCAGCCGACAATATGTAGATGTATTAGCGTAGGAGAAGGGCTAGCACACTCCTTGCCTTGGTGGCAGTGGGAAGTTTATGGCTCATTGTAGCATTTGAACCTCAGGACTTTTTTTTTGCCGAGTACTAGTTAGCTAAGCCCTGTTCCACTTTCCCCAGCCCTACCTGCTCCAAATTTACTGCATCTGGAAGGATGTACTGCAGTGAGAATCCACCCCCCCCCCAAAAAAAGAGGGGGTGTGAGCTGCTTCTAGATTTTAAAATGGGTACTCCAGACAGGCCCCTGCGTTTTTTCTTTTTTATTACCTTTCTCTCCCTACTGCAACTGAGATAGGCGTCGGGCAACAGTTCATTCACCTCACCCTTTATCTCTGTCATTTTCTCCTTGGCCCCGTGCTGCACCTTTCGTCAGGAACTTTGGGGACAGAGGGAGTTGGTAGAAATAAAATATCAGCTGAAATTGCTCAATTAATAAATGAGGTGACCGGGGATGCCTTTTAAGAACAAATGTGTCTCTCTTCCCACTGCTATGAGCTAAACACGCACTGTCCATGTTGGGTGACTCTTCCCTGGAGCTTGGTCAGCAAGAAGGAGATTGAGAACTGTGGTCTGATGGCAGGGAAATTTGAGTTTCTCTGAGCTATTCACACTGGTTACTCAACAGAGTCATTTTTATTGTTCTACTCCTGAGAAAATGTTTCCATCTGCCCCAAAGGGGTGAAAACTTTGATCTTCATCTTTCTCTTTGAAGTTAGGAAAGAATAAATATATTTTTATCCAAGTGATACATAGAGATCCATCCCTGCTATGGACTGTGGGTTTGGGTTATCCTTTTCCATTTGGCCTAAGCACTCTTAATTTCTTTTTTTTCTGAATTGGAGTATAATTGCTTTACAATGTTGTGTTAGCTTCTGCTGTACAACAGTGTGAATCAGCTATATGTATACATATATCCATACATATACATATATACATATATCCCCTCCCTCTTGAGCCTCTCTCGCACCAGACTCCCATCCCACCCCTCCAGGTCATCACAGAGCACCAGGCTGGTCTCCTTGTGTTATATACAGCAGCTTCTCACGAGCTGTTTTACACGTGGTAGTGTCTATATGGCAGTGCTACTCTCTCGGTTTGTCCCACTCTTCAGGAGCAATTTGTGCGTGTGTGTGTGTGCACGTGCTCACTCAGTCATATCCAACTCTTTGCAGCCCCATGAACTGTAAACTGCCAGGCTCTTCTGTCCATGGAATTTTCCAGGCAAGAATACTAGAATGGGTTGCCATTTCCTACTCCAGGGGACCTTCCAGACCCAGGGATCGAACCCTCGTCTCTTGCGTCTCCTGCATTGGCAGGTGGCTTCTTTACCACTGCATCACCTGGGAAGCCCTTAGGAGAAATTAATTTCTATTAGTGCCATATGCAGGCAGTCGGGCCTGCCAACAATATCATCATTACAGTTAAATAACCTTGGCTTGAAGCAGAGAAACTTGGTCAAGGGCGACCTAGACCCAAAAAAAGAGTTCACTATCATTTTCCTTCCTCCTATTAATAACAAATAAACAAAAATATTTCTCAACACAGAATCTGCTGTCTCTGGAGAAGTCCTTGCCTGAAGATTTGCCTGTCTTGTTTTAAAACGCTAGCTCCATGGAGTCCCTGAATTACTGTCCTTTTAGTATTTTTGGAAATCCCAAGTTGGTTTCCTCCGCTTCTGCTTCTGACAGCAGAGCACTTACATAATGCAACTGAGCTGCACATGTTGTCTGATCCAAAGGGTGCGCTTGAGCCGCTCACACAGGACTGTGTGCTCTGAATTTTGGCCATGTGAGCTCAGCTGGGAGCTGCCAAGGGTGAACTGCTGCCCAAACACTGCCACCTCCAGTGCCCAGGCCAGTTGTCTCTGGAGTCGTCCCTCATTGGAGTAAAGAGAAACCAGCCACATGGAGAGGAGGGCTCTAGGGGAGCACAAAGGCCCGAGGTTCTCTCTGGTGAAAGCATGTGCCCGCCGGCACCAGGGCACTTTGGCCGAGCAGCAGCACTGCTCCACATTCCTTCTTGGCAGGCCTCTCTGATGGTGCCCTAGCAGCAGCTGCAGTTTTTCTGTCTGCTTGGAGGCTGGGGCTCCTGGAGGCCATCGTGAGACCTCCCTTTTCTGGAGAAGCCCTGCAGGCCCTTGACCGGGGGCTGGGGGAGTTGAAAGTAACAGCATTTCTGGAGGGCGAAAACCAGGATCTCAAAGAGAGGAACTTTAGTGAAAACAAACTAGAAGCCAAGGCAGGCAACTTGTCAATAGAAGCTAGAAGTCAAGTTCTGTTTTCTGGGACAGTGCTTCTGAAACTTTAATGTGCAAAGGAATCACCAGGGGAGCTTGCTACAAATGCAGATTCTGTTTCTGGAGGTCTGGGAGGGAGCCTGAGGTCCTGCATTTTGGCAAGCTTCTGGGTGACTCCCGGCTGTTTTGATCCCCCTCGAGGAACAAGGATTTGGTAGCAAAGTGTTGGCCTATGAGTTGAGCTCTGGTGCTCCCTGATGGACACGTCCCTGGCAGCACAGCCTAGTGCTCAGGGGGTGAGTCCTGGTTGAGAGGCAGCGGAGCCTGGTGGTTACAAATGCAGACACCAAGCCACACTGTCCGGGTTTGAATTCTGGCTATTTGTTAGGTGAATGATGTTACACAAATTACTTAGTCTCTCTGTGCCTCAGTTTTCCTTATTGTAAAATGAGAATTAAATGAAGTGATGTATGTAAAGCAAGTAGAATAGTACCTGTGTATGCGTGCTCAGTCCTGTCTAACTCTTTGCGACCCCATGGACTGTACCCCACCAGGCTCCTCTGTCCATGGGATTCTCCAGGCAAGAACACTGGAGTGGTTGCCATTTCCTCCTCCAGGGAGAGTAGTACCTGGTTCGTTGTAAATGCTCATGAAATGTTAGTTGCTGCTATTAGCATTACTATCATTTGGTTGCCAAGTTCAGAGTCCTGCCTTCTGCTCCCTGCCTTGGCTGTAGACTTCTCTTGTCAAAAAAGAAAAGGGTTCTCACTGGGTCATCTGTACTTCAGAGGTGCTGCAAGGAATCTCTCCTTTTGATCAATGAGGTCTAGGGTCTTCCCTGGTGGCCCAGTGGTTAAGAATCCACCTTGCAGTGGGTCAGTCTCTGGTTGGGGAACTAAGATCCCACGTGCCATGGAGTAACTAAGTCCGGGGGCTACAACACTGAGCTTGCTTCTGGAGCCCACACATCACAAGTAGAGGGTCCATGTGCTGAAACAAAAGAGGGTGCAGTGAAGATCATGCGGCACCTAAGACCCCTTGCAACCAGATAAATACTTGAGGTCTAGAAATAAAGTCTACAGAAGGCAGCTGGAACCTTGCTTTCATGAGCACGCCAGTCCTGTTTGTAGCTTCAATGTCCTGTGCAGCCTAGTGGACTGTGAAGGATGTGTGCCCCCAAGTGCAAGGCAGGCACATTTCTGGGAGCCGCAGATGGAGGACCCTCTTGTCTTGAGGTTGTGGAGTCTAAGTCGCCAGTTGTCTCTCGGCATCCTGCCTGGCAGGGCGCAGGTGGCGTGGGAGCGGTCTCTCGTGTTTCCCTCCTGAGAGGAGGCCAGCGCGAGTGCAGGTGCAGCACTACCTCAGCTCTCCTTCTCCAAGGGTGTCAGCGCTCAAAGATAGACATTCGCAGGGGCGGAGCTCTGGCTTTGTGGAGAACAGCGTTCAGCCTGTCAGTCTCCCATTGCAACCCCTCAGAGAGTCCCTGCCTGCTCATCAGCTAGCACGATGCTTCGGGCTGAGCCCGGAATGTGGATCTGTGGCATTCACCGCCTGGGAGTGTCATATTGTAGACGTCAGAGGTGGCAGGGGGGCCTGGTTCTAGTAGGCAGCCTGGGAACAGTCCATGCTTCTGTAAGGCTCCCACAGTCAAGGGAACGGCTCTGCTGCGGAGGAGCCCCTGGGTTTCATTGTGCTCAAAATAAACTCTAGTGACTCCCATTGTTGATGGGGCTGGGTGGGAGACCCCAGGGTAGATAGCGGGAGGTGGCCATGAACCAGGCTCACCTGCCAGGGCTTCTTTCCTGAGGAAGGACAGAAGGTCAGTGGATCACCTGGAGGCGGGTTTGCATTCGTCATAACACATGAGAGCTTGCAAGAATCTCAGCCCCTGGAGCAGTGTCTGATATGCCACCAGAAGGCCTAAGGAAGAAAACATGGTTTGAGTCTGACCAAGAGTGTGGGGTAGGAACCTGTCCCCAGTAACTGTGATCTTCAGCAAATTTATTATCTTCTCTGTAGCTCATTTTCCTCATCTATAAAACAAGGGTAGTATTTTCCTTCAAAATGTGTTGAGAGAATTCAAAAGAAAACGCACTTAAAAAGCATCCCAGGCATATAATAGCATTGATAACATTAGTTATCTCTAGAGAGGAGGATGAAATTCCCAGGGGGAGGCAGGAGAAGGAGACTTTTTTACTGTGTACCCTTTTGTAACTTGAATTTTGAGCCACATGAATAGTTAATCTGTTTAAAATGTTAATTTGAAGATAAAATAGATGTCATAAAATGTGTTGATGGGGACTTTCCTGATGGTCAAGCATTTAAGACTCCACGCTTCCAATGCAGGAGGCACAGGTTCGATCCCTGGTTGGAGAACTAAGATCCCATATGCCCCATGGTGTGCGTCCCCCCCCCCCACCAAAAAAAGTATTGATGAATTTTTCAGAAAGGTGATCATGCCTAGCTCTTCAGTTCAGTTCAATTGCTCAGTCATGTCCGACTCTTTGCAACCCCATGGACTGCAGCACGCCAGGCCTCCCTGTCCATCACCAACTCCCAAAGTTTACTCAAACTCATGTCCATTGAGTCGGTGAGGCCATCCAACCATCTCTTCCACTGTCGCCCCCTTCTCCTCCCGCCTTCAATCTTTCCCAGCATCAGGGTCTTTTCCAATGAGTCAGCTCTTCGCATCAGGTGGCCAAAGTATTAGAGTTTCAGCTTCAACATCAGTCCTGTCAATGAATATTCAGGACTGATTTCGTTTAGGATGAACTGGTTGGATCTTGCAGTCCAAGGGACTCTCAAGAGCCTCTCCAACACCACAGTTCAAAAGCATCATTTCTTCGTTGCTCAGCTTTCTTTATACTCCAACTCTCACATCCATACATGACTACTGGAAAAACCATAGCTTTGACGAGACGGACCTTTGTTGGCAAAGTAATGTCTCTGCTTTTTGATATGCTGTCTAGGTTGGTTATAACTTTCCTTCCAAGGAGTAAGCATCTTTTAATTTCATGGCTGCAATCACCATCTGCAGTGATTTTGGAGCCCAAGAAAATAAAGTCAGCCACTGTTTCCACTGTTTCCCCATCTATTTGCCATGAAGTGATGAGACCAGATGCCATGATCTTAGTTTTCTGAATGTTGATCTTTAAGCCAACTTTTTCACTCTTTTCTTTCACTTTCATCAAGAGGCTCTTTAGTTCTTCTTCACTTTCTGCCATAAGGGTAGTGTCATCTGCATATCTGAGGTTATTGATATTTCTCCCGGCAATCTTGATTCCAGCCTGTGCTTCATCCAGCCCAGTGTTTCTCATGATGTAGTCAGCATATAAGTTAAATAAGCAGGGTGACAATATACAGCCTTGACGTACTCCTTTTCCTATTTGGAACCAGTCTGTTGCTCCATGTCCAGTTCTAACTGTTGCTTCTTGACCTGCATACAGATTTCTCAAGAGGCAGGTCAGGTGGTCTGGTATTCCCGTCTCCTTCAGAATTTTCGACAGTTTATTGTGATCCGCATAGTCAAAGGCTTTGGCAGAAGTAGATGTTTTTCTGGAACTCTCTTGCTTTTTCGATAATCCAACGGATGTTAGCAATTTGATTTCTGGTTCCTCTGCCTTTTCTAAAACCAGTTTGAACATCTGGAAGTTCACAGTTCACGTATTGCTGAAGGCTGGCTTGGAGAATTTTGAGCATTACTTTGCTAGCATGTGAGTTGAGTGCAATTGTGCGGTAGTTTGAGCATTCTTTGGCATTGCCTTTTTTGGGATTGGAATGAAAACTGACCTTTTCCAGTCCTGTGGCCACTGCTGAGTTTTACACATTTGCTGGCATATTGAGTGCAATACTTTCACAGCATCATCTTTTAGGATTTGAAATAGCTCAACTGGAATTCCATCACCTCCACTAGCTTTATTTGTAGTGATGCTTCCCAAGGCCCACTTGACTTCGCATTGCAGGATGTCTGGCTCTAGGTGAGAGATCACAGCACTGTGATTATCTGGGTCATGAAGATCTTTTTTGTACAGTTCTTCTGTGTATTCTTGCCATCTCCTCTTAAAGATCTTCTGCTTCTGTTAGGTCCATACCTTTTCTGTCCTTTATTGAGCCCATCTTTGCATGAAATGTTCCCTTGGTATCTCTAATTTTCTTGAAGAGATCTCTAGTCTTTTCCATTCTGTTGTTTTCCTCTATTTCTTTGCACTGATCGCTGAGGAAGGCTTTCTTACCTCTCCTTGCTGTTCTTTGAAACTCTGCATTCAGATGGGTATGTCTTTGCTTCTCTCCTTGGCCTAGCTGTGCGGGTGATGCACTTTGTGGTCCTGTAAACAAACACTGAGAGCTCTCAGGCAGTGTTGTTCCCTAGCCCTGTCCCGTGGAGATCCAGCCCTCAGGCCAGGTGTCTTGTGTGTTTGGAGTCCCCCACACTCATCCCACCCATGGGAGCATGGGAGGGAATCCTCCAGACAGATGCCTTATCCCTCTTGGGACAAGAACCTGATGGCTGGGCCCTGGAGAGGCCTGGAGAAGGGGCTGCTGCCAAATGAGACCCTGGGGGCCCAGCCCAGGCTGTGGGGCCGCGGGGCTGTGGCAGGGACACCCACACAGACCAAAGCGTGAGCGCAGAAAGACAGGGAGCCTGTCGGACCAGGGTGGGTGAGACCTTGTTCCTCTGCTGATGGGACCTCTGCTTGCATACCACAGGACTGCACCTGTTTCTCAGATGGCTCCCCCATCTCTTCTCCCTTGTGATACTCACAGCCCCCTAGTGATGGGCAGATAGTTACACCCAGGGCTTGAGACCAAGAGGAAGTAACTGACTTGCCTCTGATCACGGAGGAACAGCAAGAGTAGGAGCAGCTCACACTTACCCCAGGTTTTCTCTGTTCCAGGGTCTGTACTAAATGTTCCTCTTGCATTATTTGGCTTTCTTTCCTTAACAACTCAATGAGATGGGTACTAACACCAACTCTGTAATGCAGATTAGGGGGGAAGAAGCTAAAGAGGTTAAGTACATAAAGTCACGCAGCTAGTAATGGCAAAGGCAGGATTCCACAGAGGCTGCCCTGACGCCACCACACCACTCCTGGACAAGAACCCCGGAGAACTGTGCTGCTTGTTTGGCATAAACAAGGGTCTCCCCGCTTTGTTAGGAAAGAGTGACTCTTTGTTATGTCACCACCAACAAGGACTCTGTGGTGTCTGCAGGTTCCTACTTCAGTCTCTGGAAGATTTGGACAGAAGCTTAAGGAAACTGAACTCCCGCCTCTTTGTGGTCCGGGGACAGCCGGCTGATGTGTTCCCAAGGCTGTTCAAGGTAAGTGCGCAGAGTCCAGGACAAGACAGTGGGAGTCTGCTCCTAGAGTTTCCTCGCAGACTGAATGAGACGATGTTCTGACTGAGGAAATGGAAACAGTCAGGGATGGGCTGACCACCGCTGCTATGGGAGTTGGGAGCAAATGAAGCTGGTCAGCTGCCCACAGAATGGAAACTGTGTTAAGGAAAAAAAATCAGGGAATCTAATGTCTTGCTGGAAAGTTCCCAGCTCAGTTCAGACATGGGATGTGGCAACTTATTTCACCCCAGATATCCCTGGCTTCCTTAAATATTTTCTTGGTTCAAGCCAGCAAGATTTGTTAGGGCTCTTCTTGCGCCAGGAGTTTGAGGGTGAGGTTTCCTGTTTATCTAGGGGCGTTTCCCCTCTTGCTTTGCTCCTCTTATTGGGAAAAAAAAATCAGCCTCTTTAAGGGAGTGTCCCTACTTCCTCCGTAAATGATTGACAAAATCTTCATTTCGGTACCCTTAGGCCTCCGGTTGCTGTATCAGGTAGCTGGCCCATTTTCCCCCACAAACCCTTTATAATACACATTTTTTAAGACCCAAATGGAGGCATAAGTGCTCATGAACAGAGGGCTCTAGGATATCAGCACACAATTGTTTCTATGCCTCTCTCCACCCCACTTCCTTTCCTATTCTTCCTGGGGGGAAAAGACAGGAGGAAAGACTAAATGTCAAGGCAAGCAGCTGAGTAAATACTTCAGCATTCACTTCACCTCCCCACACCCCCCAACACAGACACTCACGCACCAATCACACAGCGCTGGTAAGAGCCAGCACTCACTGAGGGCTGACTGTGAGTCAAGCACTATTCTCAGTACCTGCTCTGTGCACATTAATCCCTGTACTCCTTGCAGCTGCCCTCAGAGGTAGGTGCTCTGTCTCTGTTCTGCAGATAGGGAAGTGATAGTTTGCCCATGCCTGCGAAGCTCAGAGCAGCAGTCTGGGACCTGAGCCCAGGCTCTGAGCCCATAGTTGTGTTCGTGACCACCGAACCATTAACACACAGGCCTCTCTTCTCCCGCCGCGTTGCCCCCACCTCCCAGCACCTCAGAGGCCAGCCCACTAATAGCCCAGAGATACAGACAGAGCGTCCATTCACTGTCTATTATTAAGCTTCTACTATGTACGAGGCCCCACACCAGGTCCCAGGATGATAAAGAATGAGCAACGTGATCTCTGCTCTGAGTACTCCCACTCTAATGGAGGAAACCGGCAAGTGATGGGCAGCTTCACTGCCGTATGGTAACTGCTGTGATGACAAACGGGCAGGTGCAGGAGAATCTCTCTGGAGAGGGTCAAGGAGGCTTCTTGGAGAAGGTGTCATCTAATAATAACATTTTTATTATTATTCGTAGGGTTACGAGACTTTACCCTTGTAATCTATTATGAACTGCTAAGCATAGTACTTGGCTCATAGTAGTAAGTGCCCAGTAACTGTTTAGTGCTGGCCTCAACCTTGGACGAGAGATAAGCAACTCTTCGCGGGACCCACACCCAGCAGGGCTGAGTCAAGACCGGACTGGCGTGTGCGTGGCCAGGACATTTGCCCCAAGGGTTCAGAGTTTTAAGGGACCATGACCAGAGACTTTGGTTGGAATATGGTTTCCTCCTGCTAGTTGCATGCCCTAGGGCTTTCTGTGGGTTCCAGAAAGGGTACAACCTTTCACTGGGCCGCTTTCTCCCAGGTTTGCTAGGAAATACAGAACTTGCTACCAGACATGACTAAAGACTTGGAAAAGAATTCCCTTCTTTTAAAACATGTGGCCCCTTTGCTCTGATTTCTCTGACCTCTGGGCCAAGGGCTGCTTCTCCTTTCCCAGCTGTCTGAGAGCTGGAGCCTGCAAGCTCTGGTTGCTATTGGCCTCAGGAGTGTTGCTGTGGAAACCATGAGGACACTTCACATAGCACAAGTCTGCCAAGAAAACTAGGCCAGAAGTTTGCAGGGCCCCGAGGAGCTCTGGGAAAAGGCCTGCTGAGCAGGCGAGAGGTGGCGATCCTGTGCCTCTTTCTGGGGCAGGGGGCTCCCCTGGGAGTGTGTATTTATAGCCTCCTGCTGCATTCTTCTACCGCAAGGACACCGTTGGCGCCCAGAGCTGCCCATCTCTCTCCTGATCCCACAGGGACCGCTGGCCTCGGGCTCCACTGTGGCGAGCTGTTGGCCTCTCCTCAGGGGCCTGTCCTCCTCAGACCCTGTGGCGCTCAGATGGTTGGCTTTCTGGTTCAGGTCGTTGTCCCTAGTTTGTTCTGACAGGTGTCCCGACGTGCTAGGTGTCCCGATGTGCTCGGTGTCCTCTCAGCAGGGAGCTGAGTGCCTGTCTGGCTTCCTTCTCTCCGGCAGTGGTGAGCATTATAGATTCTCTCCCCGCACAGGAATGGGGGGTGACCCGCCTGACCTTTGAGTATGACTCTGAACCCTTTGGGAAAGAACGGGACGCAGCCATCATGAAGATGGCCAAGGAGGCTGGTGTGGAGGTGGTCACCGAGAACTCGCATACTCTCTATGACCTGGACAAGTAAGAGATGGGTCCCAGGGCTCAGCTTGCCCGTTGTGGGGGTTGGTGGTTTTGGGCCCCTGCTGAGCGGAACTCAGGGAGGTTCAGCAGTAGGGCCCCCTGGCACATGGGGCATGGCATTTTCTCAGAGCCGGGGGAGAACAGGTCAGAGTGGGGGCCTGTAGAAGAGCTCAAAGAGCTTACCCGATTTGGGTGCAAAGAGGCTGACTCGGCCCAAGAGACGCAAGCAAGATCTTCACAGATCTGCTCCTAACACGATCCAGGCCCACACACCCCACATACTCCTGCTTCCATCCTGCTGCTCAGAAACTGCCCTCTGACCTCAGTGGGGCCTGTCTGTGGCCCCTCCCAATAGATCTCTGCTCTCATAGGCACAGCTTCTGTTCCCCAGCTGAGTTCCTTGGGCCCTCCTGGCTCTTGGGTTTCCAGGCCTCGCATTTAGGTGTTGCCCCGGGTGCTCAAGAGATGGCTCTGGGGCCCTGTGCTTCAGAGAGGCCAGGAGGAAACCCCCTCCTCCCCTTCCTTCCCTGCCAGAGCTGTCCCTCTTCGGCTGCTGCCGCCACCGCGGCTCCCTGCCCGCCTTCCCCAGACCAGTGGTGGCTGCTGGGAGGCCGGGTCACACAGCTCTGCATGTGAGCTGGGCTCCGTTCACGGGAGGCACTGGGTGTGGAGCACCTCCTCCTGCCACGTGCTGGAGGAAGAGGCGGGAGTTACTGCAGGGGCAGCAGCCAACCTTCTGCCTCCACTAATGGAAGGGAGGAGAGAGGAACTGAGAAATGAACTCGCCAGGCAAGTCCCGGCTTGCTGTCAGCTGCTGCTTGGCCAACAGGAGCCCCAGGAGTCTGGCTCCAGCCCATCCCAATTCATCCTTACATAAACAGCCTCAATTCGCCTCTAAACTCTCCTGTAGCTTTTACCTGAGACCAGCTGTGTTTCCCAGGCTCATGAAAAAATACTTTGTAAACTGCAAAAAGCCCTTTAAGGTTGAGTTGTGACTATGAACCGCAAGCCTCCGATTTAGGGAGGGACAGGCTGTTCCCCACCTCTCTGTTCTAGTAACTAGGGCCCAGGGAAGGAATGAGTTTCCAATCAAGGAACACATTTGTAGCCCTTATCAAAGAACTTCCTGGAGGCTTACGCTGGGGTAGAGACACTCCACAGGGCGCCCTGTGGCTTGACAGGCAGGCCAAGGACCGTGAAGGCCAGTGGGGACTTTTCTGTGATGAGAGAGACATGGTCAGTCTCTGTCTTCAGGCGGCTCCACATCGGCACCAGGGAACCTGGAATTGAGCCCCAGCTTTGGCCCTGACTTGCTCCATTACCCAAGGCACCTGCTCCAGCAATCTGGGCTTCATTTCCCTCTTGGTAACAGGGAGACGTAGCCTCCCTTGCCCGCTCCTTTCCCCCTAGAGGTGGGACCCACGAGCAGATGAGGAAGGCCACCCTCCAAGCCTGAGCAGTCTGGGCTCTTTTCTGGACGGGCAGGGAGCTGAGACGAAGGGCCTCGTGAATGACGGCAGGCGTCTTTGGGATTCCCAGGATCATTGAGCTGAACGGGCAGAAGCCGCCCCTTACCTACAAGCGCTTTCAGGCCATCATCAGCCGCATGGAGCTGCCCAGGAAGCCCGTGGGCTCGGTGAGCAGCCAGCAGATGGAGGGCTGCCGGGCCGAGATCCAGGAGAACCACGACGAGGCCTACGGCGTGCCCTCCCTGGAGGAGCTGGGTGCGTACTCCTACCTGAGACGCTGTACTGTCGCCTTCCTTTTCGTTTAGAAAAAAAAAAAGCGTGCTGTTTTTTCTTTTTCATCAAAGTAATGCATGTTATTGTGGACACTTGAGAAAACACAGAGATGGAAGTGGAAATAACGCCCTTTACCTGCCACTGTTGGTTCTGCAGCAGCCCTTCTGGTCTTCTTTACCGTGGATGTGCACACGCGGTGGCTCCTGTTTCTAGTTCATGACTGCTGCTGCACTTTTGCCTCTCAGACGACATACACATAGCCTGGTGTTGGCATCAGTGGGCTTCTCAATACCAACATAACCAGTATCGCTTCTGAGGAAAGGGGCTGTGTCAGCCTCTCTCCCCTTCCTCCCCATCACACATTTTTTTTTCGATCTGAACGAAGTTAGCCTTTCTCACCTGAAAACTACAGCAGTAGCCAGCTAACCTGCCAGGGCCAGGCATATAGGATTGTTCTCAGCTGCCTATAATGAGACATGGCTGAGATGAGGGAGGCAAGGGAAAGGAGAGAAGAGGTCACAGCGGGAAGAGAACCAGCATGACTTAGAAAACATCACTGAGGAAACATTAAAGATTATCTCAGCGACTTCCCTGGTGGCTCAGACGGTAAAGCGTCTGCCTACAACGCAGGAGCCCCAGGTTTGATCCCTGGGTCGGGAAGATCCTCTGGAGAAGGAAATGGCAACCCACTCCAGTACTCTTGCATGGAAAATCCCATGGATGGAGGAGTGTGGTAGGCTGCAGTCCATGGGGTTGCAAAGAGTTGGACACGACTGAGCGACTTCCCTTCACTTCGCTTTAGTCCCGTTAGCACCATAGTTCTAACACCATAGTGAACACCATAGTTCAGTTCACACAGAGCTCAGAGGACAGAACAGCATGTGAGGACTTGCTGAGCCATCACCAGAGTGACCTGACCTCCCACTCTGTGACCTGCTGCTCCTCGTGTAGGCTTCCCCACTGAAGGACTCGGCCCAGCTGTTTGGCAGGGAGGAGAGACAGAAGCTCTGGCCCGCCTGGATAAGCACCTGGAACGGAAGGTATGCCCCCGATTCCGAGACACGGGCCTTCACATGCCGACACAGCCATGCAGCCAGGGAGATGGAGCCGGGTTCATGTCCCTTAGTGCCTCTTAACTCAAGCTGGTTGAAAAAATCTTGTCAATAACAGCACACGAGCAGCTACCATTTCGTGAGCGCTTGTACCATGGGCTGGTCACAGGGCTGAGCATTTCTGGGGTTAGCATCTGCTTGTGCTACTTCCTTTCATCTTTCCATCTGCCCTACAAGGTAGGTATTAAGCTCTCCATTTTACCTGTGAGGAAATCAAAGCTTCCAGTGGTTAAGTAACTTGCCTGAGGTCACGCAGTTGTTAAGTAGCAGAGTGAGACCTTGTTCTACATAATTCTAAAACTTGGGCTAGATTGCTTTTTTTTCATCTGTGTGTCCCCTTACTAAGAGGTCAGTGGGTAAGAGGTCAGATACTCTGTTACTAAGAGGGTAGCTGGTAGTAAAGTGTATAAGATTAATCATTTTGTGTTTATGTGTTCCCCACCCCCTGCCCCCCTTTGGCTGGGTCTCCTCCAAGGCACTGATTTCCATTTGCTCAGCACAGAGAACGAACAGCCCACATCCCAGTGAAGTGGGAATTGCTCAGAGGAAGAAAGAGGCTGAGGCCCCAGAGGAGTCCCTCACAAAGTCACACATCACCTCCCCGGGACTAGAGAAGCAGAGACTGTTCCCATGAACAGTCACTCCTACTTCCTGCCCCCCTGCAGCTGGTTTATAGACTAGGTCCCTAAAATCACAGCAGGTTCTATTCCTGCTCAGGTATTGGGCATTTGGCCCAGCAGCTGGGTGATAGCAGTGCAAGAAGGAGGCTAAGACAGCCCACTTGGGAAGAGTGCTCCCCAGCCCGGGAGGTGCCTCGCCAGCAGTGAAGGCGGGTCATGGGCCTAGTCTCCCCAAGGCCCAGTGGCCTTGAGGTCCCCATTTGGATCTTTTCAGACAGGGCCGAAAGCAAGCCCCAGCCATTTAAAAGGATGGACATTGATGTCCAAGATCTGTGAGGGAACCAACCGTCTTTGTCCACATCAGCTTTACACAGAGACCCTTGTGGTCAGTCTGGAGACAAAGACTGGGCCAAGGGGGCAGAAAGGGGAGCCTATGACAGGGCCCTTTAGACTCAAAGATGGTCTTGGGGAATACTGTATTTTATATATATGGGAGAATACAGGGTGCCTATTAATCAGTTCTTGTTTGCAAGATGGCTTTTGGAAAAGGAATTTTTCTTAACTCATATAACCAAGGGGTAGCCTTCAGGCACAGCTGGATCCAGGTGTCCAGCTAGTGCTACTTGGAATGCATTCTCCGTCTCAGTACTGCTTTCCTGTGTATTATTTCATTCTCAGGCAGGCTTTCCTTGAGTGGTGGCAAGGCTGGTCACCAGTGGCTTATTTTCAATGTGCTTAGTACTACCTGAAAAAGTTTCCAAAAGCTTCAGAAAAAGTCCCAAGAAGTGTTTTCATTGGTCTGGCTTGGGTCATGTGACTGTCCCTGACTCTGTCACTATGGCCAGGGAAGGGGGCCTCCCCTTCCCTGGTCAGACTTGCATCTGGGAGTGAGTACACTCCCAGAGTCCGAGGTGGGCTTAGCTCTACTTTACCCACTTGAACTGAGATTAGGGAAGGGTTGGGTCACCACAAGAACATTAAGTGCAGTTACCAGAAAGAGGGCAAACGATATGATCTTTACCAGTGGGTTACCCAGTAGTAGCTGAGGGCACGCATCACTCCACAAAAGTGTCCCAATTATTAAATGAAAAAGGAACAGTGGAATCTTGCAGCCCCTAATGATTCACTAATGACTGCTAACACCAAGGATAGTGACCTTCAGGCATGTTCCCCCTGTAGTCTTGGCAAAGACAGGAAACCTGAGTCCAAGCCAGTCTCTGGTACCAGCCACCAGTTTGCAGGCAGCACACAGGCCAGAGGAGTGTGTTGAGCTTCACCCGTAAGAACACAGCCAGGGAAATCCAGATTGTGGAAATTAGTGCAAGTCAAAGGTCTTGAGTTTTTTTACAAGAAATCTGAAAGGAAAAGAAGGAAATGGCAGGAAATGCATAGTATAAAATAAATAACATGTTGAACTCTTTTACATGACCAAGACTAAACAAAATGTGCCTGGGGATGTACATTTGGATGAAAAAAGAATAGAAAACACTTAAAAATGCAAGGAATAACTGAAAAGATAAAGCCCTCCCTTCCAAATGTGCTTTGCAAAAACAGAAAAATATAAACATTTTTAAATGCCGGGACCTGATTATTAACAAAGTTGGGCAGGTGGTCACTGATGGAGCAGGGAAGGGACCTGACTGGCCGAGCACGTAGGTGGGCTTCTGGGGTGGCCGGCAAGGTACTGATTCTTGAATTTTGGTGGTGGTTGCAGAGGCATTAGCCTTAGAATAATTAATTAAGCCACCCATCGGTGTGCTTTTGAATCTATGTTTCACTTAAAAAGATTTTCAAAGAATAGTGGGCAAAGATGTGAGCAGGCAAATATACCTTGTGTCTGTTAGAGGTACTTAACCAATACCTGAGGATCACCTGCCGGGAAGGTGGACTTGAGGTTGAGGCTTGAAGGAAGAGTCAAAATTAACCAAGGAGAGGGAGCTGCATGTGCAAAGGCTAGCGAGAGCATGATGCTTCAAGAAGAGTGGCAAGGGAGGAAGCTGGAAACATGGCCCCCCCAGACTGCAGGGTGCTTGTGAGCCTTGTTTAGGAATTGGAACTCTAGCCTGAGGACACCAGGAAGCCTGGCGCAGGTGTTGCCCTCAGGGACAGGCATTTTAAAGAACCACTCTGCTCCCGGTGTGGACAGTGCATTAGAGGGGACGAGAACTGATGCCGAGAGGTGGGTGGGAGGCTGTCACAGTTGTCCGGTATAGACAGTCTTAGCCTAAACCTCAGGTCGATGGCAATAGGGAATGGAAAGAAAAGGCCAGAGTGGAGAAATACTTGGACAGTAGGATTGACATGACCTGGTGAGGGAGGGCAGGTAAAGGTGACAGCCAGGCTTTTGGCTTGGGCAGCAAGGTGGATGACAATGTACTCTCTGAGGTAAGGCATGCCAGTGGAAGGGCAGTTTAAAGAAGAGAGCCTGCTACCCTTGAGGCCTGAAAGTCAGGTAGAGATCTCTGACAGGGAGTTGGATAGGGTGATTTGGGAGTCTAGGTTGCAGTCGAGGCGCAAGCTAGAGTCGTGGTAATTGTCTGCATGGAAATAGCCTTCGAGGATCTACGGGACAGGATGAACTCAGCTGGAGCACAGTGGAGTAGATGACCTTGGACAGAGCCCTGGGACGCCAACACTTAAGGGGTTGGGAGGCGTGGTGGAGCTGGTGAAACATGAATAGCCAACCAGGTGAGCGGTGAGAGACGACCAGGAGTCAAGGGAATGGTGGGTGTGGACACGGGCGCGGGCAGCAGGGTGAAGTGGCTGGGAGGTCCAGAAATGAAAGGACGGAAGATGCCCGCAGGATTCAGTGGCGTGGACGTCGTGGAGGCTCTGGTGGGAAGCGGAAAGTGGAGGTGGCTTCGCGGAAATAGAGAGAGGCTGGCTGTGAGGGGAGGAAGGAGGACCCGGGGGAGGCCTGCAGGGTGACTGGAAGGTGTTTGTTTTTGTTTTCTTTTGTTTTGTCTGCAAAGAACCGAGACCAGTTTCCCCAGTGTTCTTAGAGTGGATGCAGAAGAGAGGCAGAGGTGGGATGTGTTGCAGAAGGAATGCAGGAGGGCTCCAGAGCCAGGTGGAGGCCTTAGCCTTGGGCAGGGTCGCAGGAGGGGTGGGTGCAGCTGAGTCTGTAGATTTGGTGGCTAAAAGTTGAGGTGTTTCCTACCTGATGGCTTCCATTTCCTTGTCATGAGGAAGGAAGGTCATCTGCTGAGGAGGGGTGGGTAAGTATGGAATTGGAGATCTATAGAGGATATAATTTGTGAAGTAGTCCCCACAAAGAACAAGAGGGCATTAGGAATTGAGAAAGAAAGTAGTAATTAGAGGGAGTGGAAAAGACTGGAGTCAGTCCCTCCAGCCCCGTCTCTCACCATCTCCGTAACCCCAGCAGTCACATAACCCTTCTTAGCCTTATTTCCTCATTTTCAAAAGGAGGTGACAAATGCTGCCTCACGGGATCGTTAATAGCAAATGAGAGAACACGGGCGTCCCTGAGTTGTGGAGGTGAAGTGCCCTGCCAGCGGCAACTGATGAGAAGAACAAGTAGCCCCCCGCAATTCATGACTGTGGGTCCGCAGTAGTGGGTTTCTCCGTGCTGTGGAGCAGTGGGTGGAAGTGCCCGGGTGAATCTCCGTTCAGCAGCAGCCTCAGGCCCTGTGACAGCGGGCACTGAACAAGAGCGGCCCTCTTCTGTAACGTGAAAGCCCCTTGTCCTTTCCTCTGTGGAGTCATGGCCCGTTCCATGCTTTCAGAAACTTGCAAATCTGTCATTTTTTTTAATCTCCAGGAGGTAGGAAACTTCCTTCTCATTTAATAGAAAAGTCGCTGAGGGACTGAATAACTTCCTATGCTCACAGCACAAATTAAACAGAGTCAGGATGAGAACTGGGGCCCCATTGTTTGGTCGGTGGTGGTTCCATCAGAAATTCTGCCAGCCTGAAGGGGTGGGCCGTGCACCGGGCTCTTGTCCTGGCTCCTTGGCCTTCTGGTCTGCGACCTTAAGCAGGTTCCTTAACCACCGGGTGCATCAGGCTTTTTCCTCAGCTGCGTCCCAGTCTGTCCTTCCTCCACCCTCTCTTTCTACTGCAGGCCTGGGTTGCCAACTACGAGAGGCCCCGGATGAACGCCAACTCCCTGCTGGCCAGCCCCACGGGCCTCAGCCCCTACCTGCGCTTTGGCTGCCTCTCCTGCCGTCTCTTCTACTACCGCCTGTGGGACCTGTACAAGAAGGTGAGGGCTGTCAGCCACCCCCGCGTGCAGCCGAGAGGACCCGGGCCTTCTGGGCCTGTCAGTCACCCTGCAGAGAGGCCTTCCCTCTGCTAAAGTGTGTCCTGTCCAGAGACAGTGAGGAGGAGGCCACATCCGAGAGGGGGCAGAGCCAAGCCCAGCCCCAACCACTGCTCGAAACCAAATCCAGCTTCTCAAGTGGAGCCGAACAGGCTGACCTCAGGGTGTGAGCCCGAGGTGGCAGAGCTGCCAGCAGCAGGGGGGTGAGGACTGAGCCCTCAGGGTGGGAGGCAGGGCAGGTGAGGCTGGAGCCAGTCCTGAGGTGAGGAGCACAGTGGCCTGCTTCGGGGCGGTGTCCAGACCGTCTTGAGGCGCTTGCCCATCAGTGATGAGGAAGTAACCAGAGGGCCAAATGCAGGGCCGGGTGGGGCAACAGGCAGAGTGCCTTGTGGTCATGTACCTGCCCCCACAAAGAGAGAGGGCCACACCTCCAGCTCCTAAGATTCATCAGACTTTCCTTGCGTCTGCATTGTTTCGTGTGTCCTTATTCTTGCCAGTATCCGAATTTTGTGGCCTGGGGTAGCTTTGCCAGCTCTGTGGGTAATCTTGTGATTTTAGGAAAATTATCATTCCCTTAGGCCTTCCCAAGTGGCACAGTGGTAAAGAATCTGCCTGCCAATGCAGGAGACACAGGTTCGATCCCTGAATTAGGAAGATCCCCTGGAGGAGGGCATGGCCACCCCCTCCAGTATTCTTGCCTGGAGAATCCCAGGGACAGAGGAGCCTGGTGTGCCACGGTCCATGGGTTGAAAAGAGTTGGATGTGACTGGGCAACTGAGCACACACACATCATTCGCTTGGAGGTCTGATATCTTAGGTCCCTCATGGCCTCAGATCCAGGCTGTTGGGCATCACGTATTTAACCAAAATCTAGACTGAGCATTTTTGTGTGTGTGCTGTTGAGAAAACTCCCTTTGACGTTGTAGAAAGTGGAGCTGCACAGGGAGCCCTGAGGACAGGGATCCTGACCAGTCTGAGGAGCTCGGTTCCCAGCTCCGAGCCCCCAACACTGTCCCTTTCGCTGCCTGCCGACCCTCAGCCGTTCTTGGTGCTCAGAGCAGCAGTGGGCACAGCCAGGGTGCCGGGTTCAGTCTGTGGGCACCTTCTGCCGTTTCTCCCAGGGCATGGCCCCTCCACGCATCAAGGGGCCGAGGGGCCCCAGATTCCTTTGTGGGGAGGTCTGAGTGGCGAGGTGCTGGGAGCGGGGCCAGCGTTTGTACCTGTGTGCCGTCCCCCCCCACCCCCAGGTGAAGCGGAACAGCACGCCCCCGCTCTCCCTGTTCGGGCAACTCCTGTGGCGAGAGTTCTTTTACACAGCGGCCACCAACAACCCCAGGTTTGACCGCATGGAGGGGAACCCCATCTGCATCCAGATCCCCTGGGATCGCAACCCCGAGGCCCTGGCCAAGTGGGCCGAAGGCAAGACAGGCTTCCCCTGGATCGACGCCATCATGACCCAGCTGAGGCAGGAGGGCTGGATCCACCACCTGGCCCGGCACGCCGTGGCCTGCTTCCTCACGCGCGGGGACCTCTGGGTCAGCTGGGAGAGTGGGGTCCGGGTGAGTGCTGTCTCAGCAGGCAGCCCCCTTGGGGGCTGGGGGTGGGCTGGGACCCCTGGGTCCAGGAAATTACCTCCAGATCCTTCTTGGCTTGCCCGCAGCAGAAGGCTCTGACTTGGGGAGAACCATGGTCGTAGGTCCCCCCGGAGGCTCATGGTTTCTCCTGCCTGCATCCAGGTGTTTGATGAGCTGCTCCTGGACGCGGACTTCAGCGTGAATGCCGGCAGCTGGATGTGGCTGTCCTGCAGCGCCTTCTTCCAGCAGTTTTTCCACTGCTACTGCCCAGTGGGCTTTGGCCGCCGCACGGACCCCAGTGGAGACTTCATCAGGTGAGGGTGCAGAGCAGGCTCTCTGAGCACTGCAGCCGCCTCCTTGGGTGAGATGAACATGGCCTTTGAAGGAGACTCCCAGTGCACTGACAGGTCATCTGGTGGGTACGTTTCAGGCGATACCTGCCCAAATTGAAAGGGTTCCCCTCCCGGTACATCTACGAGCCCTGGAACGCCCCAGAGTCCATTCAGAAGGCAGCCAAGTGCGTCATCGGTGTGGACTACCCCCGGCCCATCGTCAACCATGCCGAGGCCAGCCGGCTCAACATCGAGCGGATGAAGCAGGTTTACCAGCAGCTCTCCCGCTACCGGGGACTCTGTAAGGACCCCCCACCATCCCCTCATCCCCGCACAGGGACAGTACCCGGGCTCAGGGGGACTCTGTAAGGACCCCCCCCACCATCCCCTCATTCCCGCACAGGGACAGCACCCGGGCTCAGGGGGACTCTGTAAGGACCCCCCCCACCATCCCCTTATCCCCGCACAGGGACAGCACCCGAGCTCAGGGGGACTCTGTAAGGACCCCCCCCACCCATCCCCTCATCCCCGCGGAACCCCCCCACCATCCCCTCATCCCTGCACAGGGACAGCACCCCGAGCTCAGGGGGACTCTGTAAGGAGCCACCCCACCATCACCCCCGCATCCCCACACAGGGACAGCACCCCGGGCTCAGGGGGACTCTGTAAGGAGCCACCTCCCACCATCCCCTCATCCCCACACAGGGACAACACCCCGGGCTCAGGGGGACTCTGTAAGGAGCCACCTCCCACCATCCCCTCATCCCTGCACAGGGACAGCACCCCGGGCTCAGGGGGACTCTGTAAGGAGCCTCCCCACCATCACCCCGCATCCCCACACAGGGACAACACCCCTGGCTCAGGGGGACTCTGTAAGGAGCCACCCCCCACTATCACCCCCGCATCCCCACACGGACAGCACCCCGGGCTCAGGTGGGGATGGGGACCCCAGACGCTTGCAGAGGGACACCACTGAGCGCGGCCTGCCAAACTGCTGACTGGACTTCCTGGGCACAGGCCGCTCAGGCTGGGCTGAATTAGTTGCAGCCAGTGGAGAGAGACAGAACCTGGGACCCCGTCTTATCCTCACCTGCCCCGGGGCCCTTTGCAGTCCTGTGAGTTTGCATCCCGATTACTCCCCTGCCTCCTTCCCAGGTCTGCTGGCGTCTGTCCCTTCCTGTGTGGAAGACCTCAGCAACCCAGTGGCAGAGCCCAGCTCAAGCAGTGCAGGTGAGTACAGCTGGCCTCCAGGGGGCTGTGCCCATCCCAGGGGCACTGCAGAGCTACCCCGCTTCCGTCACTGGGGGCTGAGGACGGAGAGCAAAACAAGTCATGCCCCGGTGGAGCTTGTATTCCTCCCGGGGACACAGGTGGTAAAGGAACCGTGCACGATCATGTCAGATAACAAGTGCTGTGCGGGAAAGTAAAGTCGAATGACCTGATAAGAGAGCGCTGGGAAGGGGGTGACTTTAGGTGGAGTACCAGGGCCCCATGTAGTGAGCAGAGCCAGCCTTCCAAGAACAGGGGGAAGAGCATCCCAGGCAAAGGGAACAGCAAGAAAAGACTCAGAGACGGAAACGAGCTGCCCATCCCAGGAACGAGAGGAGGGGGGCCAGTGGGGCTGGTGTGAGGTGGCCTGAGTGAGGAGCTGGAGCGAGACGAGGATGGATAGCTGGAGCAGGGCCATGTAGACTCCGTGTCCACAGGGAGGGTTAGGATTCCATCGTGTGTGCAGGGAGAAGGTGCTGACGGGGTTAGCAGGGCAGAGGCGTGACCGCTTTATGTTTTAAAGACTTCACTCTGCCTGCTGTGTGTGCGTGGAGAGCACAGTGTGGCAGGAGCCCCCGAGGACGAGGAGGCTGGACAGGGGGCGACAAGTCGTCCAGGCAGGAGGTGGCAGGAGAGAGGGGTAGGCAGACTTGCCCCCTTCTCAACCTCTGCCCTTCAGCTCTGGGACAAAGACTGGCAAGTTCAGACTGTAGAGAACTACAGAGCCTTTTCTACTTTGCCCGGCCATGTGGGCTCCACAGAGGAGAGTGTGCTCATCTCAGCTTCGGGAGGCCAGTTGCAGAGGGAAGGCCTCAGTCCCTGAGCAAGAGTAGCCGCCAGACCCATCAGTCTCTGGCCTGGAGCCCTTGGGACTTGGGGCCCCAGAGGTGGCACTCCTGCCTGCAGGCCTGGTGCTCTTCTCAGATATTTCCAGGTGGTCACTGCTGAAAGGAGTGGGGCAGGTCTGAGGAGCAGTCTCCGTGCCCACTAAAGAGCAACCTCTGCACAGTTGAGGGTCATGTGGGCTGAACACATGTGTCCGTGTGACACTGACCTGCTTCCCTACAGGCCCAAGACCACTGCCCGGGGGCCCAGCATCTCCCAAACGCAAACTGGAAGCAGCGGAGGAGCCGCCTGGTGGAGAGCTCAGCAAACGGGCCAGGGTGGCCGAGTCGCTTCCCTCAGAACTGCCGAGCAGGGGCGTCTGAGAGTGAGTGGGGCCACGGAGTGAGGTGGAAGGGAGGAAGGGGTGAGGAGGGGGAGAGGTGGGGTGAGGAGGGGGAGAGGTGGGGGGGAGGCGGGGAGGGCTGAGGGTGAGTTTGGGAAACTGCCGCCCTGCCAGGTGAAGCTTAAAACCCGGCAAATGGGATTAAAGCCTGGTGAGGACTGATGACTCTTTTAGGATTTCAGCTCAAATTCTACCGTTATGACTTTTATACCTTCTAATACTAAAAAGAGAATTTAAAGGTAAAGCCTTGTTCCTTCTTTGCTAGCTATGGCAAAAAAAAAAAAAAAAAAAAAAAGACTCTTTCTATTGAGCAAAGTGAGCCAAATCCCCCCAAAAAAGAAAGCGGAGACCTGGATGTGAAGCTGAGGGAGAGGTTGTCCCGGGGCAGGGTCTGGGAGTGCTCCAGGCCCCTCTGCCAGTTGCCCCGACGGGGTGTGCTCTGGAGGCTGCCAGCAGAGGGCAGCACACACTTCCAGAATGCAGGCTTAGGGCTGTTTGGAGGCTTGCCCAGCCCCAGCCCCACCCACGGACGGAAGACCCAGGCTCCCCGTCAGTCGTCTGTGCCTCTTACAGCCACTCCTCCAGCCACGTCTTTCTTGTGGCTTCAGCTCTGCACTTCCCTGACAGCGCCCATGTTCCTTGGAAGCCCCCGAACATCTTCAAAAACCAAAACCTGGTTCTTCCTTCCCCAGAGCAAGAAGGGCTTTTTATGCCTTTCTGGGGAAGACATAAATTACTATCCACTTTGGGTCATCATCTTGGGCTGTTCCTTATGTGCCATGTCTGCAAGATTAGATGGGAGGGTGATTTTCTCCATGAAGCCGATTCTTTTTTTCTAAACTTTTCCACTTCAAGTCCAGGCGGGGCCATCTGGTTCCTGCGTCTAGACTGATGTGTCAGTGACGCGGCAAATGTTTGATGCCCTTTACCCGACTAGGCTCTTTGTCACAGACGCTGCAGGTGGACAGATTTGTGTTATCTCATCCTGGGAGTACTGGCAACCTTAGACATTACCTCTTAGTTCTCTCTCAACTCTATGGTACTAAGCAAAGTTCATTCTGTCTTACAAATTTGGAACTTGCCAGGCTGATACTCTGACTTTCAGGTGAGAAGATCAAAGAACAGAGAAGTTAAATGTCTGGGTTATGGTTGCTCAGGAAGGTAATGGCACCCACTTGAGCCTGAAACTGTTGCCAGCAAATGTGTGAGGAAAGGCAACGTAAAACAAATAAAACATGGTACGATGCCCATCCATAAGGATGTAATAGTCTGCTTAGAAAAGCAAGACAAATAATCTATAATTCCTGGCCAGATGATTCAGACTCCACCAGCTTAGCATTAGACAGATGTTGGTGGGCTAGAGCGATCCAGGATACAACACAGTTTACCCGAGAGGACCTGGAAGACGAATTGAATTTAGGCAGTAAGGGGGGTGTTTCCAACTAGAACAACAGCTTAATGATTACATGACCTTGTGCAAATTACTTAACCTCTCTGAGACTTGGTTTCCTCCCCCAAAATTAGGTTCTTGTTACAAAGATTAAATGATTACATACATGTGTTAGTAATGTATGGGGCTGCTAGTGATAAAAAAAATGTGACTACTGTGGTGAAAACAAAAGAGGAATTTAGTTTTCTTTAGGAACAAAAGGCCCAGAGCATGGTGTTGCTGGTTTGGGTTTGATGGCTCAACAATGTCAGAGCTAATTTTTCTGAGATTCTCTTGTTCTTGGCCTTAAGGTGGCTGCCATAGCTATAGCCATCAATTCCTTGCTCAAAGCAAGAAAGAGAAGGAATCGCGGAGATAGCTGTACTCATTCATTCAGTAAACATATATCAAGTGATCACACTTTGCCAGACACCATTGTAGGCACTGGATGTGGTTGTGAACGTGACTGACAGAGTCCTCCCCGCCCTTGGGTTCATCCTTGTGGGAGGAGATGGACAGTAAACAGATACCTCTTGTGTCAAGAAGCCCTAAGTGGTATGAAGGAAAACCAAAGTTGAGTAAAAGATAGTAAAGTTTGGGCTTGGGGCACAGCAAGGTTTTCGCAGTTTTATGCTGTGCCAGGTCATCAGGGATGCCTCTCTTCCTTTTCATCAGGAAAATAAAACCTTTACCAGGACACCTCTTCTTCCCTGCCTTTTCACATTGGCGTCATGAGCCAGAACTGAGTCGTAAAGCCACCCCCAAGCTGGGAAATAGGATCCGGATTGTTTAGACCATTGATCTCCAACCTGATTGAGCAACTGAAGCCCCTGGAGGATTTGTTAAGCCGCAGATGGCTGGGCCCCACCCCCAACAAGCCTGGGCTAGGGCCTGAGAATTTGCATTTCTAACAGTTCCCAGCAGCTGATGAAGCTGCAGTTCTGGGACTGCACTCTGAGAATCCCTGACTTAGACCATTCCTGATCTATTGTCTGAGCCACGTCCACGAGCCGCCGGACAAAATCCAGGTTCTGTCAGCTACAAAGTGTGGGTACTGGTCTATGTAATACACAGGGTACTTAGCCTTGCGTGCTGAGTAGCTTCAGTTGTGTCTGACTCTTTGCAACCTTATGGACTGTAGCCCACCAGACTCCTGTGTCCTTGGAATTCTCCAGACAAGAGTACCGGCGTGGGTTGCCATTTCCTCCTCCAGGGGATCTTCCCCACCCAGGGGTCGAACCTGTGTGTCTTTTGTCTCCTGCACTGGCAGGCAGGTTCTTTACCACTAGTGCCACCTGGGAAGGCCCACTTAGCCTTAGAAGTTCCTAAATAAAATGATGACTATTATTATTATTATGGATATTGTTATTACTAGTTTTTTTACAAGAACATAAGGTTACAGTTGGGTCCATTCATGGAGGGTCTTAAATGTCAGGCAGAGTCCTTGGTGTGTACTCTCTGGGAACGGAGGTGCATTTTGAAACAGTGAATGACCTAACTGGCATTTTTAGAAGATTAACCGGGCATTGGGCTGGGACACGAGAGGAAACGGTGTAGGGAGAGAGCCAGTTGAGAGGCCATGGCGGTGATTCCAAGTGGACACTACAAGGGTGCAGAGGCCAGCGCCCATCTCTTGCCTTGCAGTCCAGGAGGTGTCCATCAGCCTATCGGGATCCGAAGGACTGATTCTCAAGGTTCAGTGCTTAATCGTGGCCAGTCAACTGGGCAGGGGGCCAGGAGGTCAGAGGACAGGACAAATACTCGTGTCCTTTAGAAACCCTGAAAGAAAAGAATTTCTCATGGACGCTTGTGCTTCACTGTGCGCTGCTGGTCACACCGGGGCCTGAAGATGGCTGAGCATCACCGTCAGTAAATCAGTGATGACAGCATCTTGTCACCTGCCCTACCCATCACGCATACACACTGGGGAAAGAGAAGGAGAAGCCGTATGTGAAAGGCCTCTAAGTGAAATGCACCGCACAGACGAAGTCACACCGCCTCCTTGCGTGTGCTTCTCGGGGCGTCTCTGATGCTGTCACTGTTACCTCAGGCAGAGCCAGCACCCTGGGCTGGATGGACCACAGAGCGGTGGCCCCGGGGCCCGAGTCGATAGTCTTAACTGCCTCCTCCCCTTCTCCTCTCTGTCAGGTTAGCTGAGTGACTCAGGGCAGGATTCGTAACCTTTTCGAGATGCTTTAGCTGTCAGATGTGAATAAGCACACTTTACCAGCCGGAAGGCTCCATCACGGACCCATCAGGCCGCATTTAGATCCAGCCTCTCTAGTTTGTTATTCTGTTGTTTCTGATGCCTCAGGCCTGGGCCAGACACTGATTTAAACTGATCTTGTGGGAAAACATATCCTGATATCAGTTGGTTCCACACTTACCTCAAACCCACATCAATATCTGTTCTGCATTTGGTCACTGTACAATGTTCACCAAACTGAAAAATAAGCCAGCCCCAAATAGCTCTCATTTCAGCTGCTTCCCCGTAATCCCCAAAGCTGCTGACCGGTCAGGAGTCCCATCAGCCTCCAATTGTGTGCTGGTTTTTTGTATTGGTCCAATTATTTGGGCAGTTCACATGATCCATTTGCCCTTCTGCTGGTACATACTGATCTGTTGAGAGAAGCCCATTGAACACGGAAGGTTCATGGCCAAGGACCACCTCTCCCCCTCTTTCGCCCGAAGTTCACACAGGCTTGGTTAGCCATGGGGCTCCCCTGAGGAGGGCACGGCTCCCACTCCAGTGTTCCTGCCTGGAGAATCCCACGGGTAGAGGATCCTGGAGGGCTACAGTCCACCGGGTCACAAAGAGTCAGACACGACTGAGCGACTAACAATTTCACTTTTACTTTTCACTGAGGAAAACCTGACCTCTGGAATCTCTTCGTAGTCTTTCTGACATTTGTGGCCTGTATATCCCTCCTTACATGAAATCATGTGTGAGGAGGGCACTGGGCAGTCTGTAAAATGCTGCCCGGTGGAAGCGGAGACTGTGGTGGTCAGAAACCCATCCTGGGAGCCTTCACACAAGTTTTTCTCGCCTCTCTGACTCAGTTCCTGAAAGAAGAATTTGTTGGGATGTGACATCCCCTCGCGCTTTCCCTGGCACTTACTAAAGAGCTGTTGACTGAGTTCCGTGGTACAGCAGGAAGGGCAGGCGTGTAGCTAAAGTGAAGAATGAGGCTGAGCCAAGAGACGAACTGTAAACCCCGTCCAGGCCCAGCCGCACCTCTGCCCTTCCCCGCTCCTAATGTGGGAGCTGGTGGCCAGCCTTCTGCCCCCTCAAGCTCTTGGGCACTGCACCTCACCCCGCGTGGTGGGGAGGGGTGGCCACTGAGACCTGGTCCAGGCTCCAAGCCTCGTTTCCTCCAGACCTTAGCTGTAGTGGTCTCCTCTGCTGACAAGGCTCATGAGTGCACAGTGTCCACACACACCCCTCCCAGGCCAGGAGCCGGGGTGGGGCGGACTTGCAAATTAGCACCCAGTGATGGGGAAGGGGTGTGAGGGCCCAGGGACACAGGGGCCATCCTAACTGACGTTGGCACACTGAGGGAGGAGGTCATTAACTTAGTCTATGTTCCAGCCACTTCTGACGGGTTGAAAGAGTTGAACAATTGTGAGATTGACTTTGTTTTTAGTGCATGTTTTATGCTTGACTTTTTTCCCTGGTGCCTCTCCCCTAGCTGCGCTTCTCTGTCTTTTCGTGATGCTGTCATTTTCCTGTATGGCCTTGTTTGGTTTCCCCAGCCGCCTTTTTCTGCAGATCTATGCCCTAGCTTGAGAATAAGAGCACAGGGACCATCTAATTATCTGCTGATTGAGCAGCTTGAGTAAGTAGTTGACCAGGCCTTTGACTAGCTTTGTAGACAAGGATAAGCTGGTTTTTGCAAACCTTGGTTTTCTGTGTGGGTTTTTTAAGCCATCACAGCGGGTCGTGGGTCGCTGGGGCTCATCTGAGGCCAGGGCATTGCCACCTCCCTTCACGAGTCTGCCCCATGGCTAAACCATGTCCAGGTGAGTGTAGGTCTGAATGAATTTTTAGTATTATACCTGCCTGACTGTACCTCATCTCCTTAGCTTCTAAGCTGAGGCATCGGTTCTTAACCCCTGTTTGGGTTACCCATGCTTTGAAGAGTCTGATGAAGGACGGAGCCTCTCCCCAGAAAATTACACCTATTCCCACACACAGTGAAATGTACACAGAACTTCACGGTTTCTGTGGACTGCTCCTTAAGGCCTATCCTTGGACCCCTTAAGGATCCAGGAACCCCAGAGTAAGAGCCCTTGTTCTAAGGAATCCTCAAGCACCCTTTACCTTCCCTCATCCCTGAAGGTGGAGAAAACACTAGAAATGGAGGTAGTGGGTAGGAGCACTTGTTTACTTTCCAGTCCTGTAATTTTCACTTTCAGAAGAAGAGTCAATTAGCATGTTTCAATAAACATATATATGCTTTAGTAATGAATATATTTATTTGTAGTGAAAAAATATGGCTAGGTCATTAGAGGACAAACTTAAAACTGTTGGAAACATTTTAAAGAGGTGCTCAGTGTGGGCCCACACAGGTATCCAGGCATCCTCGTACGTTTGTTCTTGATTCTTCCCAACTTCCAGAGAAATTATCGTCATCCAGTTAAAATCTTCTTCAGATTTAACGTTTGTCTGCAAAGGGCTGCATGTGTCAGAAGACTGATTTTGAACCCCTGACTCCAGTGTCTTTGACTCTCAAGAGCATTTTTTTCTCTTCTGTTAACATCTGAACTTCCATTGATGTTGTTTGAGTGTTAATCTTCATGCCACCATGTTGAATTTCTCGTTACATCTTCTGAAAGTCTTAAATGGGAGATCCTATGATGTAGAGATTACTTAGTGACAAAAATACAGATTGTGGGAGCAGACAGACCGAGGGTTCCTGTCTTGGCTCTGTCACTCCTGAATGCTGCCATCTTGGGCAGCTTACATGTCTGGCTTCAGTTTTCTCATCTGTTAAAATGGAGGCTGTATCTTCAGAGTTAATGGGGCTGCAGGCTGCATTAGTTCGCTTGGAATCACACAAGGTGCCACAGACTGGGTGGCTCTAACAACAGAAATTCCTTCTCTCACAGTTCTGGGGGCTGGAAGTCTGAGGTCAAGTTGACAGCAGGGTTGGTCTCTCCTGAGGCCTCTCTGCCTGGCCCGCAGATGGCTGCTGTCTCCCTTGTCTTCTTAGGCTCTGACCTCTGTGTGTATCTGTGCCCTAATCTTCTCATAGAAGGACACCCATCATTTGGGATCAGAGCCCACGATAAGCACCTAATTTTAACTTAATTACCTCTTTAAAGACCCTCTTTCCAAAAACAGTCCCATTCCAAGGGGATCAGGGCTTCAGTCTACGAATCTGGAGGCACACAAGTTGTGCGCCCTAACACACGTGTACAGTGCCTGACCCGTAGGCTCAGTAGGCTGTCTATCCACCTGACCACCGTTTAAGAGGGACAGTCTTTTAATGGAGGCCCGCGTGTGTCTGTGCTCTCAGACACCCTGGACCTCTTGGAACAGGCAGCCCAGCACTGTGATGGGCTTGCCCTGTCCTGTTATCTGGCATGAGGCCATTTCTTCCCTCTGCCCGAGGTCCAGGACGTTATAAATCTTAAAATGACTCATCCTTGCATCTCCTCCCCTGCCCCCCGGTCTTCTAGCACAGTGCCAGCTTTCTTTACCTCTATGGAAGTTCGCTCACCCGCTGATTCCAAACTCAGTCATTGCCTTCATCTTCAAAATGACTGGTCCTGGCTGGCTTCTCTTCCAGCCATTTTTTTTTTTTTTTCTGATTCTCCATCTCTGGCAGCAGCCCTTGTGCCTTGATTCAGAAACTGCCCTTGCCCTATCTGAATAAGTGCCACCCAAGGCCTCAGGTAATGACCCCTCTGCCGTCTTCAGGCCTGGGGCAGAGGAGGCCCAGAGAGTCCGCCGAGGAGAGCTGGTCCATGTCGGCACCTCAGAGGGCCAGTGTCCAGGCACCCGCTGGCGTCCCAGCAACCACCTTGTCCCCAGGTGCCGCGGCCTGTTTGCTTCGCTCTGCGCTCTCCCTGGTTCCCCAGAGGAGCAGCCAGAGGAGCCGTGTCCCGGGCAACTGAGAGTCTCCTCAACGCTCCTTTTCGCCCTTGTCTCTCTTGCAGCTGCAGTGCCGTGGCTCCGTGAGCAAAGCCTGCGTGCCCGAGCCGCCACCGTGGCAACGGAGTGCAACCTGCAGAGCCGCCAA
Organism: Okapia johnstoni; assembly: GCA_024291935.2. Classification (NCBI taxonomy): domain Eukaryota; kingdom Metazoa; phylum Chordata; class Mammalia; order Artiodactyla; family Giraffidae; genus Okapia; species Okapia johnstoni. The sequence continues at coordinate 4,948,334 of CM044325.1, read as the reverse complement.
TCACCTGCAGAGACGGAGCGAACGTGTGTGCATGTGTGTGCGCGTGCGGAGGAAGGACGGCCGCCTGTTTGCGTGTGCATGCGTCTGTGTACACTCATGTGTGTCTGAACGCTGTCTGGGCTGGAGGAGGATGGGTAGCAGCTTCACCTCAGCCTCCGGACCCTGGACTAGAGGTCACGACGGTGGCGGTCACCCTAGACCTGTCCCTGGGGGCCCGCTGCCTCGTCTGCCTAGAAGGGTGGCAGGACCTTAGGGGGGATTCTGACACCTGCTCCCCTCCAACTCGCCCTCCCCACATCAGACTGAGGAGCAGGGGGAAGCATCTCTGGCTCTTTTGCAGAGTGTGGGATTCTCAAGGCAGCTAGGGGCCTTCTGAGTTCCTGCTTTATGACCCCGGGGGCTGGGAAGGCTGGAGGGGACAGTGCTGTCCAGACACAGACACCTGGCCTGGCTTCTTTTAAAATTCCCTGCCACTGGATTCCCCAGACTCTTCCTGGGGGAGCTGGGGCTGAGCTGCGGACAGATCCGCAGCCTTTCTGCCTCATACAGAAGTGCCCTAGGGACTGGACGGAGTGCTGGGTGTGCAGTGGGACAGATGGTGGCAGAGAGGAGCCTCTCACTCTTCGGGGCTGAAAACCTGAGGCTAGGAGTTAATGCCTGCTCTCACCGCTCCTTCACCGTCAGAGCTGACTGGAGACCCAGAGCCTCCACCAGGAGGAGGCCAGGTTCCTGGTGGTAGGGGGTCCCCTGGCTCCCCTGGCCACACTCCATGGCACCTCAGTCCTGCCCCCGAAGTCAGCTGACGTCAGCCAGGGAAGCCATTGTCGTCTGCCCGGGGCTGGTCAGCTCTGAGCTGCCGCATCAGCCCTCCCAGTAGCTGGACATCAAGGGCCCAGGCAGGTGCACGGCGAGGGACAGTTGGAAAGGGCCCCAGCCAAGGTCCCACCCGGTGTGCCAACCCTTCTGGAAGCAGCAGGTGGGGCGTTTGACCCAGAGAAGCCAAGGGCTTGCAATCCAGGGGCGGCCAGTGCTCCCACCTCAACCCTCCCACTGGTGGAAGTCTGTGCTGAGGAGGACCCCATGGAAAGGAGGGCTGTGTGGCGGCTGGATCACGTCCTCCTCCCACCCATGTGCACACACGAGTGTGTGCAGGTGTGTGTGTGGCTGAGAGACCAGCCCCTCTTGGGTTTTTGTCCTCACATGTCACATTAAGCTGGCCCCTGGGCCTTCTCCCCTCTACCTCCCCTGTGGCCTTGCCCAGCCCTGCCCTCCACTCCTCTGTCCTGGGACCCAAACGCTGGGTCAGGCCCCTGTCTCCCGCATCTGTCCAGCACATTGACAGGTTTCTCCCTGAGATGTCCTCAGGCTTCCTCAGCCGGAGAGCTGCCTTTAGAGTCCAACCACTGTATCTGTGTCACCTCACAAGAAATGTCCCATAATCGTGTGGGGGAAACAGCTTTTTCTTCAGTGTTGGGTTGGGGGCTTCACTGCTGTCTTAGCCCCAGCCAGGAGGAAAGAGGATCGGGGGCTGTCGCCAGAAGGAGGAGAGAGCAAGCCTGGAAGGGCTGACCTGAGAAACTGGGATGGCAAGAGTGCTCAGGATCAGAGTCAGTGTGTGTTTGATAGCACCTCACATGGCAGGATGATTCCCTTTGTCTGCCTTTTTGATGATGGGTCTCTTCCCTAAGGTACATATTGGCAGGACCACCTCCCCCTACTTCCCTACCATCCCTGGCATGCTGGCCCTTTCCTAGTGGACTGGAAATGAGAGGAGGGGGTATCCAGTGGCCTGGAGCTCTGTGATGGCTTCGTGTCTCCCCTCTCCTGGCCCAGGGGTCCCTGGGAGCTCCTGCAGAGCACTATCCCAAATCCTGATCCAAGGGCCAGCGTGGGGAGGAGACAGTCACAGTCCAAATGCACTTTATACAGAGATTTTCTATTGCTGGGAAGGTGTGTTTCTCCCACAGTTTGTGAATATTCATGTATTTCATAAATGTCTGATCCTGTCTGAGCAAAGTTGTGATGTCAATTTTGTGGGAGGTCGGGGGACTAGGCGGCAGTAGGACTTAGCCTGAGTGAACGAGGAGCCTCTCACCCACCTTGGAGGTGGCAGGGAAGAGTGAGTGGGAGATGGAGGACCAGGGAGGTTTCTAGTTGAACAGCTAGAGCAATTAGTGGTCTAGACTCCTGAGCTTGGTCAGAGTTGGGGGTCGGTCAGCCAGAATGGTGCAGAGCATGCCAGGCCTGGGATAGGTTCTTGCAGTGACCAGCCTCTCAGCCCACTTCAACGCCTCCAGTCTGGGGCCCTCTGCAGGCCCTCAATCTGTCCTTAACTCAGGCATGTAAGCTGCAGCTGCTTGGTGCAGAGGAGACACAAGCTTTCTGACTGGCCAGGTGGTCAGACCTGCCCCCAGCCAAGCCCAGAGCCTGGATGCTGACTGTGTCTGGTACCATCTGGCCAGAGTGGCCCTTTCTGTGCTGTGTGAGGGTTTCTGGTTTTGGATCGCTGGACATGGGAGCTTTATTAGCCTGCATCCCAAGTTCCTGTGAGAAGGGGTTCAGGCCAGGCCAACGATATCACAAGCTGCCTTGCACAGAGTGAGAAAGGGGAAAAGGAAGAACTTGACCCTGGGACTCGTCTGGTTCTCAGCCCTGCTTTGAAGCTTCTGATGGCCGAGACCTGGGCCTGGCCTCTCTCCCGTCTTCTCCTGCTCTCTAATATGGCTTTGCTTTGGCCTTGGGAGCTAATATACCTTTGCTCTTGAGCAGAAGATTCTGGAAGATGGAGTTGTCCTGCACGCACACAGTCCTGACCTAAGGATGCTCCCTAGTAGAGAATCACACACACTAAGGAACAATTACTAGCCACTGTGGCAAAACTGCTTTCCTGGGAGGAAAAGTCAGCGCCATAGCAGTAAGTGGTTACCTTTTAGGCCTAGTGAAAGGAGCCTGAGCCAAGACAGGAAAGGTGATGTGTCCCCTCGGCCCAGGAACAGGGAGAAGAGAGGTAGCCAAGGCCTTTGGCTCTAGGTATTGAGATATTCCCAGAACTGGAGCTCAGGGATTGTTTACTGCAGGGCAGGTGCCCAGTGCTCCTTTCTGGGCACTACACTAGGCACAACCAGTAGGCAGTCTAGATTTGCACATAGGGTTCCACAGCTGTGAAACAGTTTGCCTCTTCAGAAGGACAGGACCTCTGTGGTTCTCTCAACTGGCCAGACAAGCCAGTGAGATTTGGCAGAGGCTCTGTGACCCACCAGAGCTGGGGACCTAGCTGTGCCCAGCAGCCTGAGTGCCCAGAAGTCCATGTGCTGTGAGAGAACTCATAAGCTTAATCCTCTTAGGGGAGAGAAGTCCAGGAGGAACCATGACCTGGAGGTGCAGGGCAGAGGCAGTGGAGGGAGCCGAAAGACCATCAAAAGAATCCCAAGAAGTCAGTCTGAGGCAGGAGGAAAGGCCCCAAGTCTTAGAATGTGAGAAGTCGGCTATGGGGTGTCTGGGTGCAAAAGGGGTTGCTCTGCAGGAAATACCACTGAGGTGCTAAGTGAGGAGAAGGAGACATCAAAGTCCTGACATGCGGGAGGAGAAGCTGAGAGAAGCCAAAACGAAGGGCTCAATTCACCATTAGAAGTGTTTGGGGCTAAAAGGGGCTTAAATCACTCTTTAGAGAGGAGACCCTCGGGAGAGTCCTTGGGCGGAGGGGGGGGTTGTCCCCTCAAGGGGTGAGCCCTGGTTCCCAGCTGGAGGTGGGGTGTTCCCAGCCTCCAGTGCCAACAATTGTATTACATTTCATCCTCACGACCGTGAGATGGACCATTATCGTCCCCATTTCACAGATGAGAAAAAAAATCAAACCTTAGGACTGTTGTCACTAGTGCAAAGTCACACCATCTATTCTCTCGGAGGGCCGGGCTGTGACTTCACACCACCTCACTCCAAAAATCTGTCGGCCCTAGGAGCCAGCTCCCCCCACCCACTAGTGTTTCTCTGCCTTACTCCATGACTCTCCTTTCCTGACTGCCTTTGTCTGCAGCGAGGGGGTCAACTCGGGTCCTAGGGACCAAGATCCTGCCATTGGTTACCCCATACCCGGGCGCTAGGCCTACCCCAGGAACAGAGCCCGCAGGGACACCAGAGGGCTTTGCGGAAGGGGAAGCTGTTGTTATTACTGCGTGGGATTGAGGGCGGGGCGGGGCCAAAGTCGGGGACCGCGGGGCTGAGACTCCAGTACCTTGGAGAGCGCGGCGGGGCGGGGCTCCCGGGTAAGGGGCGGGGCGGGGGCGGGAACGGGGCGGGGGCGGGGCGGGAACGGGGCGGGGCGGGGCGGGGCGTACCCAGGCCCGGCCGAGGACCCGGGAGCGCGCTCGGAGGCGCTCGCGCCAGGCCCGAGCGGCGCGCGGTCTGTAGCCGCGCCCTGCCCTACGCAGGTGCGCCCGCCGCGCAGTCCCCAGCCGATCCCCGCGGCGGCGGCCTCTCGCCGCGCCCGCGCCTCCTTCCCCGCCGCCGCCGCCGCCGCCGCCGCCGCCGCCTCCGCGCCGCGCTCCGCCCGGATGGCCAGGGCTGTGCGGGAGAATGGCGGAGCGAGAGAGCGGCGGCCTGGGCGGGGGGGCCGCGTCCCCGCCTGCCGCCTCCCCGTTCCTGGGGCTGCACATCGCGTCGCCGCCCAATTTCAGGTGAGGCTCTCCGGCCGCCGCGACCCACCCTTCAGCCTAAATTGATCTGCCCGGGCTGCCCGCCGCCTGCCCCGCACCCGCCCCGCAACACACACTCATGGGAAACCGCAGAACGGGAGGGCGGCGTGGGGATGGGGTCTCATGCCGAACCCCCGTCAGCCTCAAGTCTAGACTCATGGCCGATGCATATCCGCGGTGCGGCTCTCTCCGCCATTCTGTGTCCGAGGCGAGGAGATCCTGAGCTGGAACTGGAGGAGAGGGCGCGGAGGCCGCTTTCTCCCCGACTTTGGAGCTGCCGCAGGGCCTGGAGTCCGCGTTGAGTTCCTACAGGAGGCAGGAAGCCTGAGGCTTTGCCTGCGCCCAGTCGGAAGGCTCCTGAATAGAGGATGGCACCAGGTTGGGGCGCCTTGGTGCTGGAGAGTCGCAGGTCCCTCCCCCAGCCCTGCCTGGCTGGAGGGGCCCAACTCCCAGGCCTGGCGTGGCCAGGACCTTCTGTGGATTGGGACAAGCACTGACCTGGTCACGTGCGTGTAGGTGCCGAACCAAAGGCTCAGCCTCAGCCCCCCGAGATCCGAGGCCCGGCTGTGGGGGAGGGAGTCAGGGTTGAAGCCCCCAGGCGTAGCCAGGGATTTTGGTGGGGTGGGTCCTGCTGGGGTGAGTACCCGGGATCCTGATCTGAGCTCCTCCTTCAGCTCTCTCCCTGCCCCCAGTCTGGTCTTAGGCAACTGGGAGGTGGATTTCAGAGAGGTGGCAGTGGGTGTTGTGGGGGTTGGGATGGACATCCCTCCGTCCTAATTCTGGTGGGTTGGAGAGGAAGGAGAGGAGGGGTTACCGCTCCAGAGCCCCCAGAAAGAGGCCTCAGCATTCCCTATTGTTCCTCCGTTTAATGAGCTGGCGCCTGCCCCTCTCCTGGGGCCCCCACCCCCGCCAGGCCCCAGCTGGGCTCCGTCGCCAGCCCCTCTTCTTGACCAAGGGATTGCTGGCTCCCCGGCCCCCAGGTGGACAGGGACCTCCAGGGATCTCTAATGGCATCATCATCAGGACTAGGAATCTCCCAGAAGGCCCCGAGCTGAGCTGCCAAAGACCAGATGGAGGAAGCTCCAGGGCTGGGGGCTTTGCGGTTCGAGCCTCACAGTAAGAAGCCTGAGGTATGAGACTCACTCCACCTGCCGTGGACTGTGCCGCCTTCACACCAGTGCTGCCCTCCTTCCAGGAGGCCCCTCTGTAGTGGGAGAGCACAGCCCTCGGACAGACCTGGACTCAAATCCTGGCTCCACCAGCTTTCTAGCTGCCTGACCTGGGCAGCTTTTTTGTCTTTCCTGAGTCTCATCTGTTGATGAGCTAAATCATATTGATTCCTTAATGTGCATCAAGCTGGCACTCAACAAGTGTCACCCTCCAACCGGCGGGCGTTGAGATGGCTCATTCCTGCTCAGGGCTTGTTTCCGGGGCTGGCTGAGGTCTCCCTCCCCACCCCTCTGGGCGTCAGGATGGGCCTGCCCATTTTGTAGATGAGGAGACTGAGGTTCAGGAAGGCGGGTGGCTTCCCCGGAGCAGTCAGGTCCTGAGGCTGCGTGTTGAGTCCACTCTACCTTCAGGCCCTGCCTCTGGCCCAGAGGACAGCTTGGCCTCCCCCCGCTGCTTCCCCATCCCCAGGAGAGAGTGAGTTCCATCCCTCCGAGTGAGTTCCATCCCTCCCTGCCCCTGGCGGGCAGGTTATCCTGGACGCCTTAGGGATGGTAACTGACAAGGAGGGCCCACCAGCGAGTGTGTCCAGCCCTGGGCCCAGTGGGTGAGGGTGGCACTATGCCAAGGCTGAGCGTGGGTTGGCCCTTCAGGACACCAGGGCCTGGCTGTGGAGATGAGGCCCCCGTGTGTGAACAATGAGGCCAGTGTCTCGGGCCCCCAGGGCCTGCCCTGCCAGCTCCAGCAGCCCCCGCTGCCCTTTCCCCTTCCCGCCTCTCATAGTTCTTAGCTCATGGAACCCTGGACTGCTCCCCTGTGGCTCTGGCCTGGGTTTGAATCTTGGCTTCGTCCTCTTAGCCACGTGCTCAGAGTGGGTGCCGAGTGCCCTGGGCCTGTTTTTTCTCCATGATGCCTACCTGGGCCCCTGCTCAGGGTGCCCTAAGACGTGGATGAAACAACACACGTTGAGTGTTTCAAGGGCTGTGAAGAGCGATATTCACATAGGGCTGTTCTTGTGGGTATTATTGTGTGTGTGTGCACGCATGTGTGTGCTCATGCATGCATGTGTGTGTGCACGTGTGTGTGTGCACATGTGTGTGTGCATGCGTGCGTGTGCCCCAGCACCACTGTCCACTTCCAGAAGGCACAAGAAGTCAATACCTAAACTTCGGTTTGCCTAATGCCCGCCCGGCACAGAGTAGGTGTGCAGTAAGGCGTTAGTGGTTTATTATTTAGTTGGGGATGCAATTGGAGCGTTCAGAGAAGAACGCTGGAAACCCTGCCACTTGGGAGGCCTTCGCTTTGTCCAGACGCTGTTCTAAGCACTTTTTGTGCAAGAGCGCCTAGTCCTGCCCAGAGCCACATAAACAGAATCTTGTTGTTATCCCCACTTTGCGGATGAAGAATCTGAGACGGGAAGAGGTAGATAAGTGGCAGAGGTCGAGTTCAGAGCCATCCTGGAAAGGGAGGGCCCAGAGGGGTGACGATGGAGGAGAGTTTGTGGAAGGGGACATGTGGTGTGGATCTGAGGAGGGCAAGCATTTATTTGTTGAGTTGGTGTAAATAAGCTTTTTTTTTTTCTGATTCTACAAATGCTCCAACCAGTTACTAGTAATCACCTTTGACTCTGGTGTGGGGGAGGGATTTTCACTTATTTCACAAACTTCTATATTCTTTGAGTTCTTATTTTTTACCATAAAAATAAGTTACTTCTGTCACTTACAAAAGAATAAAAGAAAATTGAACAGTTAAGTGATACATGTTCATTTTAAGGAAATTCTGTGAGAGAATTTAGAAACAGCGGTGGATTCCTTGAGCTAGGTGGTAGGAGGAGGGGGGGCAGTGGGACAGTCCAGGTGAGGGGCTCGTGGGGAGTCAAGTGAGCGGCCGCCCAGGGTGTGCGAAAGGGGGCATGGATGAGACGGACCTTAGAGACCAGCTCGTCCAGCCCCCCACCCCCTTACTTAGGGGGAGACAAGAGAGGCTGAGCGGGTTCTGGAGAACACACAGCAAGCTGCAGCGGAGCTGGGGCAGCATCGGGTCTCAGGACTCCTTGGACACGATGGTCATGTTCTGGTCCCCATGCTGCCTGGGGGGGCAGGAGCCGAGGGCCCCTTACTCATCTCTTCACAGGGTTCCTTGCACTCAGCTGTTCTTCGTTCACTCAGCAAGAACTTGCGTGAATTCCCAGTGGTTAGGATTGCACACTGGCACTGCTGGGGGCCTGGGTTCGATCCCTGGTCGGGGAACTAAAATCCTATAAGCTGTGCTGCCCGGTTCCCCACCTCACCCCCAAAAAACCCCAAGTATGTGCACTTTGCCGGGCTCACTAAGACACTCCGGAGGCAGAGACGGGGGCCTGGCCTGTCGTGTGGGCGGCAACATGGTCTATATAGTCGGACAGACAGACAAGGCCTTACCAGACAGGCGGTAGGTGAGCTGGTGACTCGGGTCAGGGGCCTGGAGGGGCCTTGGGTCAGGGCAGGGTCAGCTCAGTGCAGGCCTGGGAGGGGAGTGAGGGTCACCCAAGAGGAGGGGTGAAGAGGGAGGGGGCTGACAGGGCTGTGACACCCAGGCTGGCACAAGTGCGGAGAGCGGACGTGCAGGGACGCAAAGGCCCTGTGAGGACCCTGGCCTGTCCCCCCACAAGCAGGGGAGCCCCCAGAGGTCTCGGGAAGGACAGAATCAGATGGTGCCTCAGCTGTCCGATCAGGAGTGGACCAGGAGGCAGGGAGGCCACTGGGAGACCGGCCATCATGTGGGTGTGGATGGGGCTCAGAGGAGGGACATTTGGAGGGTAGATTAGCCCACTTGGGAGGGAGCGGGGTCGCGGGGAGAGGCGTCTGGGGTGAGGCTGGGTCCCGAGGAAGGGGGTCCTGTGGGAGGTGAGAGGCTTGGCGGGCAGGGTGAGGAAGTCACTTGAGGCTGAACCTGAGGTGGCTGATTGTGGGGTGGACCCAATTAGAGGGTTCAAGCAGGCAGTTGGTCTGGGGTCGGGAGCTCAAAGGGGAGGATGGGGCTGGGGCCACAGACCCTGGGAGTCTCCGCTCAGAGAGCAAGCAATGGCCTGAAGCCTCAGGAAGAACATCGTACCTGTGGGGACAGAGTGAAGGGAGAGGCCGGGAACCAGCCACATTTGGGGGGCAGTGAAAAGCTGTTGCTGTTGAGGTCACCCCAACCCGGGCCCTGGGCAGCACCCCCAGACGGCTGCAATGAGCCTCCAGTACAGGAGACAGAACGTGGACTCTCCTCACACAGCCGGCTGTGGCCAAGGCAGGATTTCAACCCCAGTGGTTGGATGTCAGAGCCTTAAGTTGGCCTCTGGATTCCCGGGACCCCAGAGGGTCCCACAGGTTGGGCCCCTGGCCCCATCCCCACTCCAGGGGCTCTTGCGTGTCCAGGGCACTGTCTCTGGCAGCCGGCCCTGCTCTTGGATTCATTCAAGAAATCTCTAGGTGCGTCCACCGTGGGCCTGGCCTTATCTGGCACCAGAGACGCAGGCAGGGCTCTCATGGAACACTGCTTTTAACAAGCGTTGATTTAGTGCCTGCAGTATACGGGGCCTTGGGCTTCACAGGCGGAGCAGAGCGAGGGCGGGAGTCAGAGTTACCTCAGGAACCCCGGCTCTGCGAGGGGCGGATGCTTGGGGGTGTGGCCCAGAGCGGACGTGAGGAGAGACCCCCCAGATCCCACCCCGTCCCACAGCTGTATTTGTGTCAGGGTCTATTCCCGAGTGCGAGTCATCACGAGCCACAAGGTGACACATTCTGTCTTCTGCTTATTGTATTAGTTCCCATTTTCAACATTAACCCACAGACTTTATGACGTTCATCCCAAAGAGTGAGCAATGCTCCCTCCGCTGGAGGACCCCACGTGCCAGACTCGGCCGTGGTTGCCAATATGAGGACATACTTCCTTGTGTAGAAAGGTTTTTCCATGGTTGGGATTGTTTCCTTAGGATAGTTTCCCGAGAGTTGAGTCACCAGATCCCAGAGTTCTTGCTCCATATCAGCACCAAAGTATTTAAACAGATTAGATCCTTGCTAGAAAGCATCACTACGAACAAAGCTAGTGGAGGTGATGGAATTCCAGTTGAGCTATTTCAAATCCTCAAAGATGATGCTGTGAAAGTGCTGCACTCAATATGCCAGCAAATATGGAAAACTCAGCAGTTGCCACAGGACTGGAAAAGGTCAGTTTTCATTCCAATCCCAAAGAAAGGCAATGCCAAAGAATGCTCTAACTACCGCACAATTGCACTCATCTCACATGCTAGTAAAGTGATGCTCAAAATTCTCCAAGCCAGGCTTCAGCAATACATGAACCGTGAACTTCCAGATTTTCAAGCTGGTTTTAGAAAAGGCAGAGGAACCAGAGATCAAATTGCCAACATCTGCTAGATCATCGAAAAAGCAAGAGAGTTCCAGAAAAACATTTATTTCTGTTTTACTGACTATGCCAAAGCCTTTGACTGTGTGGATCACAATAAACTGTGAAAAATTCTGAAAGAGATGGGAATACCAGACCACCTGATCTGCCTCTTGAGAAACCTGTATGCAGATAAGGAAGCAACAATTAGAACTGGACATGGAACAACAGACTGGTCCCAAATAGGAAAAGGAGTACGTCAAGGCTGTATATTGTCACCCTGCTTATTTAACTTATATGCAGAGTACACCATGAGAAACGCTGGGCTGGAAGAAACACAAGCTGGAATCAAGATTGCTGGGAGAAATATCAATAACCTCAGATATGCAGATGACACCACCCTTATGGCAGAAAGTGAAGAAGAACTAAAGAGCCTCTTGATGAAAGTAAAAGAGGAGAGTGAAAGAGTTGGCTTAAAACTCAGCATTCAGAAAACTAAGATCATGGCATCCGGTCCCATCACTTCATGGGAAATAGATGGGGAAACAGTGGAAACAGTGTCAGATTTTATTTTTCTGGGCTCCAAAATCACTGCAGATGGTGATTGCAGCCATGAAATTAAAAGACGCTTACTCCAGTACTCTTGCCTGGAAAATCCCGTGGACAGAGGAGCCTGGTAGGCTGCAGTCCATGGGGTCGCTAAGAGTCAGACACGACTGAGCGACTTCACTTTGACTTTTCACTTTCCTGCATTGGAGAAGGAAATGGCAACCCACTCCAGTGGGTTCTCTTGCCTGGAGAATCCCAGGGATGGCGGAGCCTGGTGGGCTGCTGTCTGTGGGGTCGCACAGAGTCGGACACGACTAAAGCGACTTAGCAGCACTCCTTGAAAGGAAAGTTATGACCAACCTAGATAGCATATTTAAAAGCAGAGACATTACTTTGCCAACGAAGGTCCGTCTAGTCAAGGCTATGGTTTTTCCAGTAATCATGTATGGATGTGAGAGTTGGATGGTGAAGAAAGCTGAGCGCCGAAGAATTGATGCTTTTGAACTGTGGTGTTGGAGAAGACTCTTGAGAGTCCCTTGGACTGCAAGGAGATCCAACCAGTTCAACCTAAAGGAGATCAGTCCTGGGTGTTCATTGGAAGGACTGATGTTCAAGCTGAAACTCCAATACTTTGGCCACCTCATGTGAAGAGTTGACTCATTGGAAAAGACCCTAATGTTGGGAAGGATTGAGGGCAGGAGGAGAAAGGGACGACAGAGGATGAGATGGCTGGATGGCATCACCGACTCGATGGACATGGGTTTGGGTAGACTCCGGAAGTTGGTGATGGACAGGGAGGCCTGGCGTGCTGCGATTCATGGGGTCGCAAAGAGTCGGACACAACTGAGCGACTGAACTGACTGAACTGAACCCCAAGCAGGGGCTTCCCGGGGGGTGTTAGTGGTAAAGAACCTGCCTGCCAGCACAGCTGGGCTTCCCTGGTGGCTCAGCTGGTAAAGAATCTATCTGCAATGCAGGAGGCCTGGGTTTGATCCTTGGGTTGGGAAGATCCCCTGGAGGAGGGCATGACAACCCACTCCAGTATTCTGGCCTGGAGAATCCCATGGACAGAAGAGCCTGGCAGGTCAAGCACGACTGAACACAACCCCAAGGTGGGATGTTCTTGTGGGACTTCTTTCTTGGTTTGGATTCAGTTTCCAGTGAAGATGACCCCAGTGTGGACATGGTTGAGAAAGGAATTCCAGACCAGAGGAGAAAACCCAGCCTGACCCCAGGGTCCCCCAGAGCTGGGGGTGGGATGGAGAGGGGACTCTGAGGGTGAGGCTGGGCCTGGCACCCCCCACTCTGCCGTCTCAGCCAGCATCATCTTCCCAGAGGCTCCCACATCCTACCGCAGACAGGCGCAGGCAGGGTGTGGGGCATGCAGGAAGTCGGGCTGAAAAGGGAACTGGCTTTGAGATTTCCCAAGGGGAAATCTAGAAAGACCTGGAGACACCAGCGTTTCCTTCATTCAATAGCAGTCACTAAGTACATGTCATGTCAGGCCCCCAGTGACGCCCTCAGGGGCCAACTACCTCTAAGGGGAGCCCACCTCTGGTCGCAGAGCCCACAGGGAAAATTCCAGCGACCCCTGCCCCAGGACACCAGAAAGAGGGACCTAGGCCACAGCAGGGCTCTTTGGCCTGACAGGGAGTGAGAGGCTTTGTTATGGGAGCCAGTGGGGCAGGAGCCTAAAAGTTGGGAGAGTGGGAGGTGGGGGCAGGATCCACAGGTGAGAATTTGGGCCCTTTCCCCTAAGGATGGGGGAAGCTGTCAGGATTGCATTTCATATGTTGGTTTTGATGGCCCCTCGGAGAATGGCCTGTAAGGGAGCCCAAGGGAGGTGGGGAAGCTGCTGGGAGTAGGGCAGCCCAGGCTCGGGTTTGAGAACCCCCTGGGCAGCAGCGCTCAGCTCTCAGAGGGCGGCAGAGAGACAGGCGGGACCCCTGGACCGCAGCTGACCCCATCACAGCGGGGTCCCGTGAGACATCGTGGCCGAGGTCCCAAGGTCAGTCAGCTGGCACCCTGACTTGCCTCCCCAGGAGCCAGGAGCAAGAAGACAGGAAGAGCCTCTGGGCAGCCAGATGCCTGGCTGGGATTTGGCATTGCTCAGCTTGAAGCCTCAGCACTTTACCATTTAACCCTGGCTTGGCAGCCACGGCTAACTCCGCCTCCTCCCGGGTGGAAACAGCAGCTTAGAAACAGCTGCCATTGGTGGAGCGCAGCGAGCAGGGAGATGTGACTGACGGCACATGGCAAGGGAAAGGCCGTGAGGTAAACATCGGAACACAAGAGGCTTGTCTGTCTGTTTAGGGGAGCTGGGCTCAGGCAGGGGGAGCCTGGGGGCGGCGCTTCCAGAGGCCAGTGAGGAGCCAGAGGGGAGGACTGGGGCGCCAGAGTGGGAGGCAATGAGGTTAACTCAGAAGAGGGGGCCTGCGTGATAAAGATTGATGCCAAAGGTCAGGGGGGTCTCGAGAGACCAAACCCAAGCCCTAGAGTCACCAGATGTTAGTGTGGATGAGACCTCGTGACCCGTCTCACCCGTACGGGCAGCGGGTCTGAGTGATGAGGGCAGCTGCATCCAAAGGGCCAGGGTTCCCAGATCTAGAGGTGAAGCCGGGGACCCGACCTGCGGCGGCTCGTGTGGTGCAGCCTCAGCTGTCTTCTGGTGCTCCGGGGGCCGGTTTCCATGGGGAAGGTGGGTGAGTGGGTTCAGGAGGGGACCTCCCTCCTTCCTTCTGCTGCCGCTGCCCCCCTCCCCTCCATCTTTTCCTTCCTCCTCAAGGAGCTGCCTTCCTTGAACTTGGAGGGACCAAGGGTCTGTCTGGCTTTCCCTCCACAAAGGGTCTCCTGGGGCTTCAACTGAGAGGCCCAGAACTCCTGGTGCCTGGAGAAGCAGGAGGAAAGGGCAGGGAATGGGGCGGTGAAGGGGTGGGCAGAGGCAGACGTCATGGGCAGTGGGTGTGATTTGCAAAGACTCCAGGATCAGTCCAGCCCCTGATCCTTGGTAGGGACATCCTCACAGCACCCTGTAATTTACACACATGCCACTCAGTTACGTTTACCAGCACCCAGATAGGGGGGTTCATCTTACATATGGGGAAGCTGCAGACCTATGGCATCTTCTGTCTGAGCCTTAGTGTTCCTCATCTGTAAAATGGGCAGAATAAAATCATCTTCCAAGGCTGGAGTGAGGATGAAGGGAGACACAGAGCATAAAGTAGGTTGGTGGCCAGGGCACAGCAGCCACTCAGGCGACAGGGTGGCTGCTCCTTATAAGGGAAGGAGTCGGGATTTGATCTCAGGCCTCCTGCATCTGAGCCTGGTATGGCGGCCTTTCCACCATCTTGCCTGGCTTAGGAGTAAAAAGTAAGATTGAGGAGCTCCGTGAACCCGCCCCACGGGAGCCAGGGATCAAGTGCAGGCTGTTGAGCCCCAGCCCAGGGCTCTGTCCACCACTGCCCTTGGTGACCCTCATTCCTCATGTGTAGAGAGACAGCTGTCCCTACCCGCCCCCCAGACCTGCCTCCTTGGAAGTGAGAATACTGGGTGATGCTGAGATCGGCTGTGTAGAAATGAGCTGAGAAGCCCCGGCCCAGGGTCAAGCCAGACCCTGCTGGTCTGCTGCGAACACTCTGATCTGAGAGGAGCCATGGAGGCTGAGGCTGTCCTGGACAACCATCAGCAGACACACACTGAGTGCCTAGTGTATGCAAGATGACCTTGCCAGCTCTGCCCTCCAGACTTTGCTGGGGGCGGGGGGGGGTGTGTGGGGGGCGTTCTTTAGTCTTCACCTGCTGAGTACAAGGTGGGGGTGGGGTGTGAGCTCTGTCTACTTTGGAGCCTCCTGAGAGGACAGGAAGGGAGCTTGATGCGGGCCTCTTTCCCTCTACTCCTTCACACTGCCTTCCCTCCACGCACAGGGTGACACCAACCACAAACAAGAGGAATGACAGGGACCAGTGAGCGCTGCCTGGAGGGCTGTGAGGCGCTGACACCCGGGGACCAGGAGGGCTTCCTGGAGGAGGGGGCTTAACCAAGCCTTCTCCCAGCAGGCACAGGTTGGGAGCCTGCCATGTGCTTCATCCAAGCTCTGGGTTAGACTCTTGGGAGGCAAATGCAAGAGACAGGCTGTCACACACAGAGTCAGCAAGAGCAGGAAATCTTAGAGTCGCGGGCAAAGGGTGGTGTTTCTTCTGCCTCATCGTGGTGGGTGCAAGGGGAGCAATGTGCAGGCATGGGGAAACTAAGGCAGACAGGCCAGGGCGGAGGCCTGGGACTGCAGAGGCAGGAGCTAGGCCAGGCTGGGCAGTGAGGACAAGAATATGCAGGTGTGTGCGGGGGTCCCAGGCCCCCAAGGGTCGTCTGAAGACACGTCTGGGTTAGACTCCCAGTGGTCCTGCCGCTGCCTGGTGCCAGCTGAGTCCCAGGGGTGCCTTCTCCGTGACGGGCCAGGCTGCCAGTGTGTGTTCCCCATCTGCTTAGTACCACTGCAAATGGGTTCTCAGCCCAGGATCAGGATGTCACCCTGTGCCAGACTAAGCAGGGCTTCCCTGGCTTCCTCCCCAGCCTACCCCTACCTCCACGCCCTCCCCTAGCCCGGGGAACCTACCACCCTTGGGCTCCAGGTCAGAAGAGGCCTTCAACAGCACATTGTCCATCTGGCTACCTCAGCCCGTCAGAATCCTTCCAGGGGTCTTCCAGCTTCTACTGCTGCCACCCCGCGGTGCCAGGAGGCTCTTGGGCCTCCAGGCTGCTCTTCCTGCCCTGCTCAGGGAGATCACACATGACCTGCCCTTAGCCCTGGCCTTGGAGCCTCCTTTGCCTCCAGGCACTTCCTGGACATAAGGACAGAGCCCTGAGGAAGAGGGCCAGGTTCTGTCTGTACCTAGGTGGGCAATAGAAGCAGCTTAGACCCACCCCAGGCAGCGCTGTCTGCAGAAACCTGCCTGATGAGCTGCGGGGGCTGATCATCCCTTTGTGGAGAATTTTGGAAGCACAGCCCCCCACCCCCACCCCCATCTCACCACCAGGAGCCCTAATTATGCTGCTGGCCCTTTAAAAACAGATCAGAGGCTGGCTTTGGGGGGGAAACAGCCCAGATTTCTGCCATCTGCGTCCAAGCCTGGGCCAGGGAGGGGGGGCCACCCCAGCCCCCGACAGGATCGGGGCATTGGAAGGGCAGGTGGAGCCCGGCATTGATTGCAGTAACCTGATCCCGCAGGGGAGGCGGCCGCGACAGCAGCGGCTGCGAAGGGCCGGGGGAGGAAGCTGCCTGCAGCTGAGGGCTGGCGGGGCAGAGCTGGGGTCGACAGCCAGCCGCTGCCTCCTCTCCCGGCCCATCTATTTTTAATGAGCTCCTCAGGCTTCTGCAGCGGGCTGGACGCAGAAAGGCAGGCCCAGGCCGTGGAGGCCGGAGGCCCCAGCCCTGCCCTGAGCCCTGGCACCACCCCCAACCCTTCTGGGCATGAGAGGGCGGCCCTGGGTCCCTGCAGCCCCCCGGCCGGGCAGGGCTCTCCATGCAGCTGGTGCTGAAGATGGATTCGAGCCCAGACAATGACAGCTGGTTGGAGGATCAGTGGGAGCGCTGGTAGGGGTTTGGGGACCGGTGTGGGGGAGGGGGAAGCTCTGGGGCGGCTCCACTGGGCTCCGGGTCTCTGTTTGGTTGGGTGGGGGCCAGAGGCAGGGGGCGTGGCCTCCTAGGACCTCCTGGGGCTGAGCCCACCACCTCTCCTGGGTGACCTTGGACTAGTGGGTCTCCATTCTCTATGCCTCAATCTCCTGGTCTTCTTGAAGAGAAGACTCAGAATTCCCCCCAACTTCCTTAACAGAGTTCTCCCACTGTCCCATCCTCACCAAACTGGGCAGATACCCAGGGCTGGGGCTGAGTAGGGGCTGGCACAGCCTGCCACTCTGGGGTGGGGGCGCAGGGCCGGCCTGGGGGGAGGGGGTCCTAGTACAGCCAGTTTAGAGACCCCATACTTTGATCTGTCTCCTGAGTCCAGGACACCTCCGGCTTATCTCAGCTCCACCATGGGCAATCTCCTGTTCAGGGTCCACATGCCAGGCAGGAGGATTTTGTGTTCGAATTGATGAGACCAAGAACACAGAATAGGGGCACTGTCTTTCCTAGAAAAGGATGAAACAGGATTGACACCAGGTTCCCCTTCACCTGCTCCCAGGGCTTCCTAGGCGTGGGACTTCCTGGGCCGAGGACATGGAGCTCTCCTCTGAGCTGGGGCGGGGCCTCTGCCAGCACCCTGGGTCCTGTCCCCGAGGTACACAGGGAGCCCCCAATCCTGGCCTCCCTTGGAGTCTCTTCTTGATGCTCTTGCCTCCTCCATGAGTGAACTGGAGTCAAGTCAATGCCTTGACTCTGGGAGCCATTTCTTTGGCAGAGCCAAGGCTCTGGCCAGTTGGGCCTTCTAGGCACAGCCTCCAGGTTGACAGCAGGGTGGACAACTCCCAGCCAGGAAGAGCTAGGGTGACCCAGAGCCCTCCCTTCCACTCCTTGCTGGGAGACCTGCCTTTTGATCTGAGCCCCAAACTTGCCCTGCCTGTTCAGTACCCTTTGCACTGATGCAGGCAGACCTCAGGTCCCATCCTCTGGGGGCTGTGATATGTCTTCAAGGGGCTGCCCCTCAGAAGAGGTATGGGGGAAGCATCAGGGTCCTCGGCCTACTGCCATCAGTCCCCTGAGTGGTAACTTTGGCTTCTTGTCCACACCAGGCTTACCCATGACATCAGCCTGGAGGAGTTTGAGGATGAAGACCTCTCCGAGATCACTGATGAGTGTGGCATCAGCCTGCAGTGCAAAGATACCTTGTCCCTACGGGTAAGGGTGGGGTGGGCAGGATGGGAAGGGACAGGAGGGAGGGTATCCCTGTATCTAGAGGGGCTCTCAGGGTCTGTGTGGCACTCCCATCTAAGGAAATAACATGCAGGACAATTCTTGGCACATCTTGAGTGCTCAGATTTTTTATTTATTGTGTATTTATTTATTTTGCCAGGGGCAAAGGCAGGAGACAGCTCCCTCAGCTGCCCACAAGAAGGGAGAGAGCAGGAAGTCTTGAGGCCTAGGACAGTAGCAATCAGGACCAGAATTAAGGGAAGGCTCAGGACTACCCTAAATCCTTTCCAAAACTGTCTTGGCAGAGGGCCTGAGGCAGTGCAGGGTGGAGTCCAGTGGAATCTGCAGTGCTTTGGGGCAGGAGAAAAGAGCCAGGGCCCTCCTTTGGCTACCATGTCACCGAACACACCACACAGCCTTGCGGACCCCCCCTGACCCACTGTCCTAAAGGTCCCTCTGGAAGGTTAATCAGCATTGCTGCTGTGGGCCCCCATGGCTTTGCCATAGGACAAATGGCTCTCTCAGCTGCCAAAGGTCTGAATCCTGCCTGGAGGGAGGTCCCCAGCATCTGGGGAGACCCAGTCAGACAGAGATCCCTCATGTCTTTTAAGAACAGGGAAAAGGGGCCACGGGCCAAGAGATGGAAATCAGGCATGCAGCTAGGCTGCAGAGCCCAGAGTTTCTCTCAGGCCCCAGGAGGTGGGTGGCTGGAGTAGACATGCTGTGGGGAGAATGTTAGTAAAGGAGAGCCGCAGTGTAAGTTGGGTGGGGTGCCTCTGTGTTGACCTCCCTTTGCCCCCAGAGATTCTGTAAGTCCTTCTAGGCAAGACGAAACCGAGAGGTGGGCAAACCCTGCAGTATGCTGTACCCCAACCCCCACCCTCTGGCCAGGCCTAGAGGGGATGGAGGCAGAGCCCACTTATTCTGGACTAATACAGCTTCTTTAAGGTCATTCATCAGTTTGGAACTCCCACACCATCCTCTTGGCTGACTTGTAGGAGCAGAGCCTTGGAGAGGGTGATCTTTGCAACCAGTGGACCCTGAGACGGGTACTAGCTCGGGGTGTACCCTGTGGGGCCTTAGCCAAGCTCCAGGGGGGCTATCACGTTTTCTTGCCAGTAAATCCTCGCCTCTCTGGGAAGCTGGGAGGCAGTTAACTGGTGAGGGAATTGGGAAGAGTCAGGGGATCTGTCCAAGGTGCCAGGGAGTTAATGGCAGACCTGGAACTAGAACGGAGCTCTGGACTGTCAAAGTTAGAGTTAGGCTCGCCCGAGAGAAGTCCTCAGGTTGGAGGGTCCTCAGCCTGAGGACGGAGGAGGGTGTGGATGCCACTGCCTCGTGCGGGTACTTGCAACTTGCTCCTCCCAGCCCGGCATCCCTCTTCCGGCCATGCTCGGGTCCTCCTGTCCGCACTGCGGCCCTCCGGGCTGAGACTGATTCCTGAGTTTTCCTTACTGCCCACTTCGAAAACTAACCCGGGTCTCCATCCCTTGTGGGGCCCTGAACTCCTCGGCGACCCCTCCCGTCCCCATGGCAACAGCGGTGACCTCACTCTGGGCTCCGTTTACTACTCGGGTGAGGTCACCGGCCGTTGCCAAGGGAACGAGGGGGGGTTGCAAAGAGTCGGAAAGCGGGGGACCCTGGGGGCGGGGAGCGGTGTGGACTGCCAAAGGTGCGGACTGACATGCGGAGGAGGCGGCGGCCTCGCGCGTCCTCGAGGGGGCGGGAGGGCACGCCCCTCTCTCGCGCGGGGCTCCTTGCCTCGCTCCCTGTCTCCCCCCTCTTTGCGGCCGCGGAATGGGCTCGCCTGCGCCGGGCGTGGGGAGGGGAGATGTGGCGGGCGGTGCTCGGCCGCCTGGGCCCCGCCCCCGCCCGGCCCCCTGACGCCCCTCCGTTCGCGCCGCGCAGCCCCCCCACGCGCCGGGCTGCTCTCCGCGGGCGGCGGCGGCGGCGGGGCGAGCCGGCTGCAGGCCGAGATGCTACAGATGGACCTGATCGATGCGGCGGGGGACACTCCCGGCGCCGAGGACGACGACGACGAGGAGGAGCGCACCGCGCGGCGGCCGGGAGCGGGGCCTCCCGAGGCCGAGCCCCGCCAAGAGACGGCACCCCGCGGCCAGGGCCAGGGCCAGGGCCAGGGCCCGTGCCCGGGCGGCGGAGACACGTACCGGCCCAAGCGACCCACCACGCTCAACCTCTTCCCGCAGGTGCCGCGGTCTCAGGTGAGGCGGGGGCGGGGCCCAGGGGGCGGGGCCGCGGGGCGGGGCTCCGGCAGGTGTCCTCAGGGTCCCGGCGAGGACCGCGGAGCCTGCAGGGCTGCGCGAGTCAGAGAAGTCTCCAGCCTGGTGATGCTTGGCGTAGCTTTCGGAGGGGGAGGTCCCTGGAGAGGTGATCGCTGAAGGCAAGCAGAATCCCCCCTAAGTGAGGGGCCGAGTGGTCTGGCTGGGTTTGGAGCCTCGAGGAGACGTGGAAGGGAATGCAGGGGCTGAGAGGGGCGGGGAGAAGATGCTGCTGGAGAGGGAAGTAGGGGATTAAGAGAACAGGGGTTGCCAGGGTGTCGGGGTTCCTGGTGAAGGTGGGGCAGAAGCAAGGCCTGGAGGAAAGGGCACGTGAGGTGGCTGCGTGGGGAAAGTCAGGGGAAGTTGTGAGGAGTTGGGGCTGGGGAGCAGCCGCCCCTTTGAAATTCGGGCAGCTGGGAATTCCCGGGAGGCAGGGAAGAGAAATGGGAGGCGGAGCTGCTGGGCTGAGTTGGGGGCCTAGGGCCCCTAGGCTGGGTGGCTGGATGCCAAGGAGGGTTGAATGGGGTGGGGGAGAGCCGGCTGTGGGCCATTGTCTCCCAGGCCCAGTCTGGGGAGGTTCAGAGGAGCAGCTCTGGGAGCTGGGCCTGTGGGTGGAGGGTGCAGGGGCTGCAGAGAGAGGATCCGTCCCTTTCCCAGCATCCTGTCTGGTGGGTTTTGGTGGCCAAACTCATGAATGTGTGAGCCTGTGAGGGTGTTCTCAGGGGAGGGGGCTTAAGGTGTCTGTAGGGAGCCTTGTATATAGGCATTGTGTAGAGGGGTCCCAGGGGCCAGAGAGGGTGGGTTGTGTGGCCTGGAGATCCAGGAAGGAGGGCCTCTGACAATTACATCTGTCATTCCTCTGTCATGTGCTCCCGGCAGGGAGGGGTGGGGGAACTGTGTTCTGGAGCCATCGTTTGTAGGAATCATGCTAGTCCCCCAGGCCAGCTGCTGGGCAGATCCTTCTTCCCGCCTGTTTGAGGCTCTACTAGCATGTCCCTGCCCCTTCCCTAGGCCATGGCTTCCCAAGCTCCAGGGGAGTTGGGCTGGGAGTGAGCATCTTCCCTGTAAACCCTCCATGTCTGAGACCCCGGGGTCTGGCTCTGGCTCCCCTCCCCACTCCCCACCGCTCATGGTGGCCTTTGCCACTTTAGTTGAGGCCAATGAGAGCATCTCCCCGAGGCCCCAGCCAGCTTCCCTGAGCCGAGGGGGTGGACTGTCCCACGTCAGCAGCCCTGGCGAGGAAGGCTGTGACTTGCCACCCCTCCTGCCTGTGCCAGGGGGCTGAGGGTGGTGGTAGGGGGGGCAAGGACAGCAGCAAATGGCCTAGGGCTGGCCTGCAGGGGGCGGGGCAGGGCCGGGGCCTCCCTGTGCCGGGCACTGTTGAGCGCCTCTGTCACAAGGGCCTTTTGTTCCCTGCACAGGACACGCTGAATAATAACTCTCTGGGCAAGAAGCACAGTTGGCAGGATCGGGTGTCGAGATCATCTTCACCGCTGAAGACAGGTAAGTGGGGACCTTGCCCCTTGCTGAACCCCAGCGTGGTCGGCGGTGGCCCCAGAGCCTGCCGCAGGCCCCGCGGGGCGGCCCGAGGGCCCGGTGAGGGCACTGCCTTCAGCCCCGCCCCGCCTGCTCTCCAGGGGAGCAGACGCCTCCGCATGAGCACATCTGCTTGAGCGATGAGCTGCCGGCCCCCAGCAGCCCCGCTACCACCAAGGATCGAGGCACCTCCACGGACAGCCCCTGCCGCCGAAGCGCCGCCACCCAGATGGCGCCTCCCGGTGGGCCCCCTGCCGCCCCCCCCGGGGGGGCCGGAGCCACTCGCACCGAGACCGCATCCACTACCAGGCGGACGTGAGGCTGGAGGCCACCGAGGAGATCTACCTGACTCCGGTGCAGAGGCCCCCGGACCCTGCCGAGCCCACCTCCGCCTTCCTGCCGCCCGCCGAGAGCCGGATGTCGGTCAGCTCCGACCCAGACCCCGCCGCCTACCCGGCCAGTGCGGGCCGGCCACATCCGTCCATCAGCGAGGAGGACGAGGGCTTCGACTGCTTGTCGTCCCCGGAGCAGCGGGCCGAGCTGCCAGCGGGAGGATGGCGCGGGAGCCTGGGAGAGCCGCCGCCGCCTCCGCGGGCCTCGCTGAGCTCCGACACTAGTGCCCTGTCCTACGACTCGGTCAAGTACACGCTGGTGGTGGACGAGCACGCGCAGCTGGAGCTGGTGAGCCTGCGGCCGTGCTTCGGTGACTACAGCGACGAGAGCGACTCGGCCACCGTCTACGACAACTGCGCCTCTGCCTCCTCCCCCTACGAGTCGGCCATCGGGGAGGAGTACGAGGAGGCCTCCCGGCCGCGGCCCCCTGCCTGCCTCTCTGAGGACTCCACGCCCGACGAACCCGACGTCCACTTCTCCAAGAAGTTCCTGAACGTCTTCATGAGCGGCCGCTCTCGCTCCTCCAGTGAGTGGGCAGCAGGGAGCTGCCGGGGGGACCTGGGTGAGGTGTCCCCGGGAGGCGGCCGCAGGTCCATCTGGTCAAGGCATTAGGGCTAAGCCCGGGGCTGGGACCATCCTCTCCCAGCTTGTCCCCCTCGCCTACAGGTGCGGAGTCCTTTGGGCTCTTCTCCTGCGTCATCAACGGGGAAGAGCAGGAGCAGACCCACCGGGCCATATTCAGGTAAGAGCTGAGCGCCCTGGCTGTCCAGGCAAGAGCGGGCCACACCTTGCTGGCCTGTACCATCACCACGAGGCCTAAACCAGCCCTCCCACTCAGCCCCAGGAGGAGAGTGTCCACCCTCTAGGAACCTGGAGTTCAGACAGAGTGAATGGTCTCAGAGTGATGTGTTTGCTGCCAGAGCCCAAGAGGGTGCCCAGCGGACACCCCTGACCACACATGAAAACCTGCCAGCCCCTTGCCCTCCCCCGTGTGGAAATAGTCACCTCCCATGACCCCTCACTTAGAACTTCCCTGTAGCTCAGATGGTAAAGAATTTGCCTGCAATGCAGAAAGCCCGGGTTCGATTCCTGGGTCAGGAAGATCCTCTGGAGAAGGGAATGGCAACCCACTCGTCTTCTTGCCTGGAGAATCCCATGGACAGAGAAGCCTGACGGGCTACAGTCTGTGGAGTTGCACAGTCGCACACAACTGAACGACTAACACTACTACCACCATGACCTCTCACAGTTTACCTGTGGCCTTGCTCCCTTGGCTGTGATTTCCTTGGTGGCAGATGCATGTCTGATTGACCTCAGTCCTCTCCTCCCGGCCCCAGGAGTGACGGGCACACGGATGCTGTGCAAATGTTTATTGAACCAGTGATGCCAATGTAGCTCCCTGACCCCAGAGCAGGGTGGGGAAACAGATGTCTGGTTGAAGGGGCCCAGGCGGTGAATTCCTCTGGGCCCTCGTTGGGGACAGGTTTGTGCCTCGACATGAAGACGAACTTGAGCTGGAAGTGGATGACCCTCTGCTGGTGGAGCTGCAGGCTGAGGACTACTGGTACGAGGCCTACAATATGCGCACGGGAGCCAGGGGCATCTTCCCTGCCTACTACGCCATTGAGGTCACTAAGGAGCCTGAACACATGGCAGGTAGTGTTCCTTCCCCCGCCCTGGTGCCCCAGGGCCCCCACATCAGCCCCGCCCCCATCGCTCCTGGGCAGACAGGTGCTCCAGATCTCAGCCTCCCAGGGAGGGGGCCCAGCAGTGGTGACTTCAGATCCATTTCTCAATCGAGAACAGTGAGGCCCAGCCCAGGAAGGTCAACTCTGGGGGGCCCGGGGGGCGGGGGCGGTGACCCTCTGTGGGTCTGCTTGCTCCTCATTCCACACTTGCTTTCCAGCCCTGACCAAAAACAGTGACTGGGTGGACCAGTTCCGGGTGAAGTTCCTGGGCTCAGTCCAGGTCCCCTATCACAAGGGCAATGACGTCCTCTGTGCCGCTATGCAAAAGGTAGCCGCTCTGCTCGGGGAGGGCGCCCACCCCCGGCCCGGTACCCCATCCTCTCCTGGGGAGAGGGACGCCAGCCTGACGTCCCATCCTGCACCCACAGATCGCCACCACCCGCCGGCTCACCGTGCACTTTAACCCGCCCTCCAGCTGCGTCCTAGAGATCAGCGTGCGGGGCGTGAAGATCGGCGTCAAGGCTGACGACTCCCAGGAGGCCAAGGTGACGGCCCAGGGCCCCTGCTCTCCTGCCAGACTGCCAACCTGTGCCCCCGCGGGCTGATGACCACCCTCTTCTCTTCTCCCTCCTGTAGGGAAATAAATGTAGCCACTTTTTCCAGTTAAAAAACATCTCCTTCTGCGGATACCATCCAAAGAACAACAAGTAAGACCAGAGGGGAAGGGGGCGGAGGTGGGCGTGCTGGCTCAGGGTGCTTGCGGTCCAGCCCCGGGCCTGGCATGTGCCCCAGGGGCCCGAGCCCCCATCTCACCCAGACGAACTGCTCTCCCTCCACAGGTACTTTGGGTTCATAACCAAGCACCCTGCTGACCACCGGTTTGCCTGCCATGTCTTTGTGTCTGAAGAATCCACCAAAGCGCTGGCAGAATCTGTGGGGTGAGTATGTGCGTACTGCAAGCTCCCAGCCCTGGCCTGAGGGCCTGACACACTCCTCAGGGAGGCCTCAGCACCCTCCAGTCCTCCTAGCGCCTCTGCACAGCGTCCTTGGCTCACGGAGCCGGGGTCTGGAGGAAGGGCTGGGCGGTCCTGTGGTCCTCACTTTACAGTCGCTGGGCCCTTTCTTCAGCTGCAGTCTTACTCAGGAAATACCACGTGTAGAGAACAGAGCCGAGCAGCTCTGACCGGGGCGGGGGTGGGAAACAGAGCCTGGAACAGAGCGTCGGGGACCCCGACGCTCCAGGGTGAAAACCCCAGGGAGATCCTGCCCCTCTCCAGTGACTCCTGGGTGTCCGCCTGCCTCCTAGGAGAGCGTTCCAGCAGTTCTACAAGCAGTTTGTGGAGTACACCTGCCCCACAGAAGACATCTACCTGGAGTAGCAGCAGAGCCACCCCGCCCTCTGCACCCCTGGGCCAGGGCCAGGACAGCGGGCTGCTGACAGGACATGGCACTGCTTGAGGGGGGCACCTGCCACCGCCAGAGGAGGGGAAGCAGGGGGCTGTTGGCTGGGGGGTGGGGGAGGGCAGGGCCTATGGGGAGAGGCAAATGCAGTCTATTGTAATATATGGGGTTAGATTCATCTATGGAGGACGCTGTGGGCTGCCCGGGGGGTTGGGAGGGAGTCGGGCTAGGGGGAGGATGGAGCCTCTGGCCAGGACGGGGTGCCCATCCTGGGAGCAGAGGGCTCGGTCTCATCTTGGGCCTCCCTCACTTCCCCTACCAGGGCCTCTGGCCATCAGCTCCTGCCTTGACCAAGCCCATGCCACCTGCAAGTGCCCACCCCAGCCCTGCCCCCAACTCCCAACCTCCAGCCGCAGGGCCCCGAACTCACGCCGAGCTCAGCCCCTCCAGAGGACTCTGTGGTCAGGAAACGGCCCCAGGTGGGGGTGCACCGGTGTGGCCTCTGGATGGACAGCTCCCACCGCCAACCCCACCAGCGCGCTGGCCCCCTGGCAGGTGTGGGGGTCTCATGGGGAGGGGAGAGCACGGCACAGGACCCTGCCTCGGCAGAAAAGGGAGGCTCTGCCCCGGCCCGGACCAGCTGGGGCCTCTCTGCTTCAGCTGTAGCCCCATCTAGGTCCTGTGACCCTGGCCTCAACTATTAAAGTGCCATTTCCTGTTGGGACTGCGCTGGGTGTCATCTGCTTAGACCGCCCCCCACCCCCCTCAACCTCGCCTGGCCTGTTTCCAAACCCAGGAAAGCCCAAGGCTTTTGCTGCACAGAATAGTTTTATAAAGGGCTCCCATCATAGGCGTGCATCATAGTAATACTCAGCCATGTCTGGCCCATCCCGCTTGCGCTGCTGGGCCCGGGAGAGGAGGGGTCGAGGCCCTCGTGGCCATGGGTGCTTGGGTCGGACCCCATAGTCTAGAGAGAGAGAAGAGGGTGTGAGTGGTAGGGAGCATCCGAGTTCCCCTGAAGTCTTCCCCAGACACAGGTTGTTTGGGGTGAGAAGGCCCTGAGGCTGGCAGGGTGCCCTTTCCCAAGGCACATCTCCCCCTTCAGGGAGCAGGGTGGGAAGGGGTGAGGGAAGGAGGGGAGAGCCTACCGTCCACCAGGCCGGAAAGTGGCCCTGACAGTTCCAGGGGGGCCGAAAATTCCTCAGGAACGGATCGCTGAGGCCTGTGGGGGAAGTTGGGGTGCTCAGCACTGGCCAGGGGGCAGCCACCACCTCCCAGAACAGGGGGCACCGTCTGAGGGTGGGGGCCAGCCACCACCTCCCAGAACAGGGGGCACTGTCTGAGGGCGGGGGGCCCGAGTGGGCCCTGACACCGGGGAGGGGCCGGCCCACAGAGCCCCCCCTTCCAGGCTGCTGGCCCCGGGCCCCCAGGACTTACCTCGGCGGCTGGGGGTGGAGCAGCGCGGCTGCCAGGACGAGGTACAGGACGAAGAGGCTCAGCCCGGCCCTGGGGTGCAGAGCCCCTAGCATGGCGAGAACCATCTTCAACGGGGTCCCTGATCCCGGCTTCTGCCTGCCCCTCCCCCCGGCAGGAGGACGGAATCTGCCGCCTCACAAAGGCCTCCCACCCCATGGCTCCGTGTCAGCAGCGGCTCTGGGGCCCAGCTGGGAAGCTCTGCTGAGGCCTGTGGTCTGGTTGTGCTGAAGCTGTGGGCCGCCAGGTGCCAAGCCCATCTTGTTCTAGAATTGCCGGTAAGGGCACAGATAGCTCAGATCCCCACCTCAACTCTTGCCAGGCGGATACATTACCTCACCTCTGTGGGCCTCTGCTTCCTCACCCCTGAGGTAAGGTACCTACATAACGTGCCCAGGGACGGGCACCCAGGAGGCCCTGTGCAGAGGTCACAGTCACCACCCGGAGCCCCAGCCGTTTCCACTACTCACCCCAGCCTCCCTCTCCCACCACCCTCTCCCTCCTCCCACACTGACTTGCCCCAGGAAGGTCCAGCTGGAGAGCCCAGAGCGGGTCACTGGGCCCTGGTCCACCCAGGCCCCACTGGACAGAGCCCGTTCTGAGGGCCTCCTGGATGCTGCTCCGTGCAGCTTAGCACGGCCTGGACCCAGGGACTCCGCAGGCCCTGCCCCCACCTCCGAGGCTGACAGGGATTTCAGGTTAGGTGGCAAAGCCTGGGACCTGGTCCTCTCCAGTGTAAGCTTCCCAAGGGCAGGGACTACGGGATGTCCAGTATTGGATGCCTGCTGGGTGCTCAGTAAATCCTTGATGAACGAATAAATGGAGTGTGACATCCGGCCAGAGACTGAGTCTCTTCACAGGCCTGCGGCAAGGCTGTATGGCCCTCTGCTTCCTGCCCGGCCCCTTGTTAACTCATTGTGGACCCGGCTCCCTCCCTTGACGCAACTGGCTCCCAGGAACCCCACCTTAGCATCCTCTGCCCACCCCCCCCCCCCACCAGGAACCACAAGTTCAGACGCTCTGGCTCCTCCTAACTCCAAATCCCTCATTTCCTTGCCTCAGAGACGCCACCCTCTTCCTTTGTATCCACAAACAGTCCCCAAGGCCTGGCTGGGGCACCCCCTCCCCCACCTGCCACTGTCTTAACTTGGCCCCATCCACGGTTACAGGCCTCCACCCGCAGTCCTGCTCCACCTTCCTCCACCCCTGCCTACATGCCCCCTGTGCCTTTCAAACAGGCCCCTCCCCACCACCTCTGAGACATTCCTTGCTTGGGATGCGATGGCCTGGTGGATTCGGCCCTGCCCGCCCCTCGAGCCTCATCCTCTGCTCAGGCTCTCTCCCACCCCAGCAGGGGCATCACACCACTGCAACAACTACTTGTGCTGTGTTTTTGTGCACACAGCCTCCACCTCCCGTCTGCCTGCTGAAAACAGATGAAGTCTCAGCAGTTCAGAAGCTGGCTTGAGTGGAGGGTGTCCTGACCAGGGCACCCTCCGGCTGGTGCAGACAGGCAGGCAGTCTGACCACGTTCAGTGCACACTTCCACCTACCGCAGCAAGCTGGCGCACAGAGGCATCCACACACCTGTCCCCTCCATGTCGAGAGTGAGGGCAGCGAGCTGGGCCTGACTCACTTCCACGCACAGCACGAGGCCCAGAGCGCACTATCTAACAAATGCCCAGCCATGCTGGTTACAACAACCCAAGGCCGTGGGTCTCGAGCAGTGACCGCTCATTGCCTTCGCCCCCCAGCCGGGGACCAGGACAGGGGTTCTCAGAGGCACTTGGGGAAGCAGTCAGGGACAGCCGGCTCGTCCCAGGGTGTCTGGGAGCAGCGGAGGCACAGCTGACACGGGGCAGATGGAGCCCTCTCAGAACCTACGGGGCTGCCTGACTGGCCAGAAGCTCCAGCAGGAGCGTGTGGTCTGCTCACAGCAGAAAAGCAGCAGAGACAGGGAAGGGGGAGACGGGGCACAGACAGCAGCCGCCGTGCCCAAATCCCTGCATGGCGCCTCCAGGAAAACCATGGGGGAGACACCGGCTCGTGCCCTGTGAATCCGCACCCGGCAGCTCCCACCCCTGCCAACCTCACCGCTGCCCAGGGTCGGCCCAGCACTGGCTGGGCCCTGACGTTCCTTTCCCACAGGAGAAAGGCCTTCTGCTCTTGAGCAGGTCAGGGCTTGAGGTGCCCCTCTGCACTGAGGCGGGCCCACCATCAGCAGGCTCCACCACAGAGCGGCTGCTCAGGCATCAGGCCCCAGCAGGGTGTGGGCCAGAAGACACAGGGGCAGCTGTCATCCACTGTCTGGGTTCAGCTTTGCTGGTCGTCAACAAGGACCGACGAGAGAGAAGCGGCATTGACTCTCGCAGCTGCCGCTGCAAACAGCTTCCCGTGCTCGTGAGGTGGGACTCCAGCTTTCCAGGCTGAGAAGCCCGCGTCCCAGTCCTAGTGGGAGCTTCCCGGCCAGTGACGAGGTGCAGCGTGTGCTTCCTTCACCTCAGGATGCGGAGTCGAGAGGGGATTAGGGGAGCTCTAGTGGAGACCAGGGCTGTGTGCGAAGCCCAGCCAGGGTGCGAGAGCCGGGCGCCCTGGGCGGTGGGTATGGAGCAGTCACAGGCATGGACGCTGCCACAGTCAGTTTTATTAGGGCAGAGGGGCCCAGGGGACTTGAAAGGCTGAGGCACCCCCTGCCCCACCCCACACCCCACTTGCAGGATGTCCATCAGCCCCAACTGTAGAAATAAATTTTCTGCCAGTTGGGCAAGTAATCCATGAGTGGCCCTGCAATGACAGGGAGGAGAGCAAGTTTAGGGCTGAGGGACAGACTCCAACCCAGCTCTACCCAGGGCCCTCCTGAGGCTCCCGTCCGCTGGGCCGGAGCCCCCACCCTCCCACCTCCCCCGCCAGCATTAGCAGCCATCTCTGGCCGTGTTTACAGACAAAGAGTTTCAAGCTCAGAGAAGTCACACAGCTGTCCCGCTGTCCATGTGGACAGCCCCAGCCCAGGGCCTCTCTGCTGAGGGAGCCTCTCCAAATGGCCAGCAGGCTTCATTCCTCCATATAGTCCCCACCCAGTGAAGCTGGTCTCATGTCACTCAAGGAGCTGACACCCACCCAACCTCACCTCCGGGCTCCCTCTCCCAACTGTGCCAAAAGTCAAATTACAAGAAGATACAGGGAGACGGGCCACACATAAGCTCTGTGACAATAATTATCACGCCCTCACCCCACGCTTACTTGTGACCAGACCAATGCCTGGGACATGGTCTGCCAGGAGCTGGAGTAGAAACAGGATCTTGGCCCTGCAACAAAGGAGTAGCCTGAGTAGGGGGTCTGGGTTCCTGCAAATCCAGGCGCATAAAACCTCTGCTGACCACCTGACTAAAGGCAGTGCATCCCAGAAGACAGAAGGTCACCACGTGGATCAAGGACATCCTCGTGGACAGGACAAGGGCTCTGGTCCAGCCGTCCCCAACCACACGCCTGGGAGGGTCACACCTCAGCCCACAACTGGGAGGCAGCCCAGTGCGAGACTATATTGTCTGACAATAAAAGGGGGAGGGAAAATTCTCTCTTCCCAGACTATATTCCAGAGGTCCCTGGCACCCTGCTCCCTGTCCTCTGGGGGACGGGCTTCTGGGCCCTCCTCAGTCTGGGCCACTGCTTTCAGGGTGCTGGGCTGGTCAGATTGGCAGGAAAACAAGCCAGACTGGAGGCCTGCAGCCTGGGAAGCCACCTCTGCAATTAGTTAATCCTCAATTCAGAGCAATACTGGGGCTACAATGTTTCCTCCGTAGAGTGCAAGCTGTCTGTGGGCGGAGGTCACGATCCACAAAAGTCTCCAGAGCATTTTCTCTGCAGTGTGGAAAAGGATTTGGCTTTAGAACCTTATGAGCTTTCAAACTAATCTGAAAATAGAAACTGCCAGGCAGTTATTTTCACTGAAGTGGTTATTAAATCTGACCTAAGCTTACTTTCTACCAACTCAGAAAATAAACAGGAGTTGTATGTACCGAATGTTAAGTATAATTTCAACGATCACTCCAGCCTTTAAGCAGTGTACTTGTTACGACCTGGATAGAGGGGGTCCCGGGAGCCTCCAGCCTGTCTCACAGCCCCAGTTGCAGTATAGGGACCCCTCCTCAAATCTCGGTCTGATCTCAGGTGACCTCTTTGGGAAACTTGGCTCCGAGTCACCCCTGACTCACCCCCAGCAGGCCTCTCTGTGGCTAGGAGCTCTGGACCCTCTCAGGGGATGGAGGGAGGGCTGGGCTGGCAGGGACAGGCCAGGAGAGAACAGGGATGTGGGAACTGGCTCTGCCACTGGCTGGCTGGGTGGCTTCATTTCAGCTCCCCAGCCTCTTTGAACTTAAGTGTCTCCTGTGAGAAGTGGGGAATATGCCAACTGCTTAGGAAAGTGGGCGAGCAAGCTGAGGACGGGCAAAGTTCAAGCCCATGGTCCCCAGGGCCCTGCCCTCACCTGCCAACAACAGCTTAAGCAGCACACTGGGAAGATGGCCCCAAGAAATCAGGAGTGACCACACCCAGGATAGCACACGGCAAGTGTTCAGTGAACCCAGATCGGGGAAAGAGGGAGGGAGGGAAGGCGTGAAGAAGGGTGGGGAGCCGGGCCCTGCTTCCCCTGCTCTGCCCCGTGGAGGGTGAGCCCTGCCGAGCCAGGGGCCAGTCCTTACTCGGAGAAGCGGTCGTAGAACGGGGAGCGCAGCAGGTAGTAGAGCAGCAGGATGGTCCGGCGCCGCAGCTCCAGCCGCTCCCTCTGGGTCAGGCCCTTCCTGTCGCTCAGAAGGCTCAGGCTGGGGGGAGGGACAAGGTTTGGGCCAGCGACAGGAGAGGCAGGGACCCTGCCTGCCCGGGTGAGACCGGGCCTGTGGCACAAAGCCGGATGGAGGGAATGGGGTCCCCAGGCAGGCCTGGCTCACCTGGTCACATCCACAACACCGGACAGGAGCCAGGGTGTCCACGACCGCTGACCCCAGAGGCCCAGGCTGAGCACTGACGGCCACGGCGTTAAGGATGTCTCCAGCACACGGCCTGCCCTGCCTGCCCCCGTCTATCGCGACCCGGGCCTGGGCTAAGGATACAGTGTAGCAGGGGCCGGGCGATATACAAGGACTCAGCGATGGTCTCCTGCAGCCCCAGCGGGGTGGGGGTGACACCCAGCTCCTCCCGCTGCTGTGGGGCCCCCCAGTGCCTTGAGTGCAGGGACGGCGCTAGAACACAAGGGCGGCAGGTGAGCAGCCGGGCCCGAGGGCCGGGGCAGGGGGAGGGCAGGCAGCGATGGAAGCCAGGCCCTCAGGCCCGTGCTAATCTCAGCACCGAGGTGTCTTATCCAGCTACCTCCCACACTTACTGTTCTGGAGGGTTCGCACCACCCGGTTTGACCGCTTCCCCACATATGACTGCTCCTGGCTGCCAGCGTTGTGGTCACCATCTAGAAGGAATACATAAAAGGTCGTATTGTCAGAGGGACACGTTTCTATCTCATGGACTAAGGGGAGAATGGATAAAACCTGTACTAAGGCAACAGCTGAGTCAAGGACACCACAGCAGAGGCTGTGCCTGGGACCTGTCCATAGCGGAGAGCATTCTGCAGCCCTCCCTGACCTGGGGAAAGGCCGGTATCACCTGTGCAGATGTACCAGCCAAGAATTAAGGCCTCCCAGGCAATGGAACAAGGCAAGGGGGACCTGTGGTCTCTGGGGACCACAGCACACAAGGGGCTGTATCTGGACTTCCCTGGTGGCCCAGCGGTCAAGACTCCAAGCTTCCACTGCAGAGGGTGAGGGTTCCACCCCTGGTCAGGGAACTAAGATCCCACAGGCCGTGTGGCATGGCCAATAAACAAAAATTTTTAAGAAGTTGGGGAGGGCGTATCTTTTGAGTGCTTTGCTTTCAACATGACCATGAAAATAGAAGCAAAGACCTGCCCCCAACTCAAAGGCAAGGGGGTAAGGCCCAGAGGCCAAGAGCTGATGGGCCCAAAGCCCTGAAGCGGGCGTATCTGCTAGGTACCCTGCCTCATGAGGCTGTACTCTTGATACAGAGCCAGGCCCAGAGACAAGGCTGGCAAGACCCCTACTTCCTCCTGATGCTCTGTCCCCTCTTCCTGCAGCCCACAAAAATGAACGAGGACTCGGACATCAGAAGTCCTGAGTTTAAGCTCTGATCTGGCCTCTGACCTCACCATTCTTTCTCTTCTCTAACATACTAATACAGGGTGCTGAGGACAAAACAACGGGGAGAGGTGTGCTCCACGGTGACAGTGCCATATTCACATAGATCAGCTCTCATCTACCAACCAGCCCCACGCTCCGTTCCACTCCAGAGTGGGCAAGCACTCACCCCGGGACTGTGCCTGGGTCTCCCTGTCCAGCGGAACGATGGGGGGTGAGGTCTGGAGGCCAGCCTTGAACCAGATCAGCAGGAACATCCGAAGCACAGCCCTGGGATGGGAGTACGGCAGGGCTGGGGAAGGGGGAGGTGGCTAGCCGGCAGGGGTCCAGGGTGCTCTGCTGCATACCATCGGTACAGCTGGTCTCAGTGACCCCCACCCCAGGCCGGCCCTCCACAGTCCCGACATACTTGGCCAGCTGGATGAGGGCAACAACGAGCCAACGTCCTACTTCGCCCCACACCTTGGTGGCCCCCATCTCCATGAACACCTCCACACACTCCAGCACGCTCAGCCATGTCAGCAGCTTCTGCTGGGACAGGGACTGCAAGAACCCCAGGCCAAGAGGTCAGGAGGCTTCCCTGGTTTCAGCCCCTCCCCCAGGGGACACCTCTGACAAGAGACGTACATGTTCCTCTTCCCAAGATTAAGTGCGTAAGCCTGAGGTCTCCCGCTGGGACAGGTGACTCTACCCTGTGAAACCCAGTCTCTTCACCTGATAAGGGGACACTAACACCTGGACTCGTCACCTGAGGGCTAGAGGCACAGATGGATGCAGCCGTGTCTCGTACTCTGTAAGACCATAACACGTGCTCCAAACACAGGTTGGTGGTTACTATTTTGTTCCTGCCCCCCTGCTTCTGGCCCTCAGTTCCTGGCACAATTCTTACCACGGGTAATTTTTTCCGAAGTTCCTTCCGTAGGATTCCGTCATTGAGCAGCACAAGCAGGTTAGAGGCCGAGTACACTGAGGGGCAGAGTGCGGCCTTGAGAGGCTGGCTCTGCAGCCTCCACCCCCTCCCCTTCTCCGCAGAGCAGCAGGGGTCACCTGTCACCTGCTGTCCTCAGCCAACTGCACACTATGTGGAAACAACAGGTCTCGCCACCCACCTCCTCAGAGCTCTCCACTCCCCCACACGACCCGTGTGAGCAGCTAAGACAGGAAAAGACGGGTTGATCTCTATGACATACCAGCTACTGCCCTGCTGAATAGCACTGGTTATCCAGCAGCCCAGAACTGCCCATTATGCTCCAAAGAGACATGGGAGGTGCAGTCACCTCCTGGCCTTTGCTCTCTCCGCAGCCTGTCCCTGAAATCCTATTCCATCCCTACCTTTCAAAACCCAGCTCATCCTTTCAGGACCCGTGGCTCCTGTACTGACTGGGTAAACACCACTGAGGCAGTTAACAGTCTGGGCATTCTGGAATTTGAGAGATTGGGATTTGAATCCTGGTTCTGAGGCCTTCGGTGGCTGTTCCTTAATCTCATTTAAACTTTTGTTCCCTTAATTGGATAAGGAGGACAATAACAGTACCCACTTCACATGACTGTAGGAAAGATTAACGGAGCAAAGGCGGAAGAGGCGCTTGGCTCAGCCTCCTGACCAGTCAAGATTCCCAGACATATCTCTTAACAATAGGGTGGGGGGCCTAGGACAGTGGACGCTGGACCCCTGTCTGATTCAGTCACAGAACAGGATGATCTAACGGGAAATCTAGGAAGCCCGGCTCTTCCGCCTTCCGGGTTTGCTGCCTTGCACCTGCGCAGTTACAGCTCCGGGAAAAAGCTCCCGCGGCAGCCCGAGCAGTTAATTCTGGAGTAGGGATCAAGAGCCTTTCCAATAGAACGCCGAGAGGCTCGAACGGGAGGACTGGCTTTTAAAGGGCTGGGAGGCAGCGCCCAGAGAGGAGCCTCCTCCATCAGACCTGGCGGGCTGGGGGGCGCGGGAAAGGCCTAAGGACAATCGGACTGTGTGCAGGCGCGCGTCTGGCCCGTTGCCTTGTCGCCTGACTTCTCCCAGGGGTAGTGCTGGGGAAACTGAGGCAGCGAGGAGTCCAGCCTCCCACGCAGTCAAGATCCCCCTGGCCAGCATCGTTAGTGCCCCGGCTCCCACACGGAACATGTCCTTCCTCCCCCCGCCCTCCCGCCAAACCGCGCACCTGAACTCCCATCTTCACGGAGAAAACCCTGGCCTGGGCTTCTGCTCTCCGCTCGGGGTGACCTTAATGAGATTTTCCCGTCTCTGGGACTCGGGTTTCCCCATCTGTAAAATGGTTAGAGGGCAGACGTGCTCCTCGAACTCGGGGTCAATTTCACAGCGCTTTTTGGCCCTCCGGTGCACCTTCCAGCTCTCAGCTGCTCCCCAAGAAATGAGAGCTTCTCCAGGGAATCTCTCCCCAACGGGGCAGCCTCCCTGGAAGGAAGGGGCGGCGGGAGAGGAGCGGCCAGAGGTGGAGGGAACGGATGCGCGGAAGAGGCGGCCGCCGATTGGCTGTGGGCAAAGGGGCGGGGCAAGGCTGGGGCCCACCGGGCTGCGCCGTTGGGGACCAGGGCAGCAGGTTTATGCTACTCCGAGAACAGTACAGTATTTTACTTAATCCCCTCCACCAGATATTATCTCCACTAGAGGAAAGGATCCGCTTCAGAACGCTCCGTCAAGATTGGAATCCTGGTCTAGTCTGACCACGGAATCCAGGCATTTTAACACCTCACCAAGAAATCACAGCCCGTCCTTGAGCTGCCTCCCTAAGTCTCCTCCCCAGATCAGTCTTCTTCTTTTTCAGATGCGGGATCTAACTGCCCGCCCTGCCCCTGCCAGGGAATGAAGACTCAGGGAGATGTGTCCAGGGCCTCAAGAGTGGCAAACCTCCTGGGGAACAGAAGAGGTGGCCATGGGCATCATCTACATTATTTTTCACCACCTCCTGGGTGCCAGGCTCACTAATACTTAACTCCTCCTAGCAACTTGGCCAGATTGGTATGAACTCCATTTCACAGATGGGAAATAAGAGGCCCAAGGAGGGGAAGGGAGTTGTCTTAGGTCACACAGCATGGCACTGGCCAAAGAGACCACAGTGAGGGTCTCCTGTGATAGGGTCCTCTCTCCTACTGCCCACCTCTCTCTTACTGCCACAGTCGCCAGAGCAGCGACTCTTGAGGCCACTTGGTCATGAATCAAGTTAGCAACTGGGATTAAGACCAGGGCTCAGGGCATTTGGCTGGGGCTCTTCCTTCCTCACTACATCCCACTTGTTCGCCAAACCTCATCAGCAGTACTCGAGCCCCTGTATCTGAGGCTAGAGACACAGAGTGAGGAAGGGGAAGTGTGGAAGGCAGAGTGAGAGAGTGAGGAAGGGGACTGACTTTGGCATTCCCAGGGCTGGTGGTTCCTGTGCTTCTGGGAAGGGAGGGGGGCATGGGAGACAGAGGAGCGCACCCCCCACCCCCACCCTTGGACAGACTATAAGGGACACTGGGGCTGAAGCCTGTTTCTCTTCCCTCCCTCAGGCCAGGGAAGGGATCAGGAGCTCAGCCAGGTTGGCAGCAGCACAGCAGCCTGAATTTCCTCTCCAGATCTTGTGCCTCATTAGGTCCCAGAGACAAAGAAGGTCATGTGTATGGGAGGCACCCAGGGCAGCCCCGCCCTCCTGGGCCCCTGCCTGAATTTGGTCACCTGGGCTGGGCTTTGAAGGGCCTTTGGGCAAGTTGGACCTGATCCGGTCTCCTTCACTCTGGCCCGAACCAAGGGGAAGACAGCTAGACCAGTCCAACAAGTATACCGAGGTGGACACCGAGGCCCAGAGAAGGGGCAGGTAGTCTAGGGTCACAGAAAAATCCTGGGTAGAGCTGGGTCAAACGAGGTCTCTGGCCTGGAAGACCAGCACTCTTTCATATGCCCATACCTATCTCCCTTTCCCCCTCCACAACCCAGAAGAATTTCTTGGAGGCCCAGCAAGGATCTCAGCACCTCAATATCCCCCTGAGTGATAAGGTTTGAGTGAGGGGTAGGGGCAGTATCGTGAGTGACTACTGTCATTCTGCAGACCCAGCTCCCTCCACAGACTCCCCTATCAGGCCCTCACAGGGTACCCTATCCACTCCCCCACGTCTCTGCTGAGGGGCCTGGGGACGGATTCACTCACACACATCCCAGCTCCAGGGTAGAAATGAGGCTCCGGGGACTGAAGGTTCGAAGCCCCAGACACATCAGTGGACCCTACCTCCCTTCATCTCTAATTCCCAGATGTATGGGGAGCCGCATCAGTCTCCATAGTAACCACTGCCCCTGGCCTCCAAAGGCCCAAAGCCAGCCCTTCCTTGCAGACCCCCATTTCCCAGAGAAAGGCATCCTGGCCTCACAGAGGGGGTGACTTGAGGGGAGGGGGAGTGGTCTCAGGTTGGGCTATTCTGCCACAACTTCTTCCTGGGCAGGGGCCTCTCAGACCCTCACTTGTTACAGCTGGAAGTTGGGCTGAAGGACACTGCCTGGACCCCTCCCTCTCCAGGTCACACTACGGCCCATCCGCGTTCAGCACATGCTTACAGGCCCTGGTTGGGTGCTAGAGGCCCAGTCCGATGAGCAGCTACCTTGTAGGGGAGACACAAGCTATAAACAAGTCAGTGAGGTCTCCTTGCGAGAAGAACTCGGAAAACAACAAACCAAGGGACGTGGAAGAAGAGGCCTACCTTGTGAGAATCTGACTGAATCCAGGAGCAGGAACCTCAGGGGCGGGTGCTGGGACAGGAAACCCTTAGGGAGGAGCGGCGCTCTGCGGGGTAGACCCTCAGGAGGGTGTTCTAATAGGTCACTTCAGCTCTGCGGGGAGAACCAAGCCGGTGTCACAGGACTGGCTGAGGGTTGATTGCTGCGAGGCTGGGGAACCTCAGCACAGGGCCTAGAGCAGAGGACAGGCGCTCCGGCTCCATCAACGGTGATGAGTTGTTGGCGGCCGGAGCGCCCACCCATCCCTCCAGGGCAGGAGAAGACAGAGATCCAGGCTCTGGGCCTGGCACAACCACGACGGTCTAGGCAAGGGCTGGGGATTCCCGGCGCTGCCCAAGAGGTCCCTGGCCAGCTCTTGGGCGGGAAGCGACCTTCACAAGGCGGTTTTCTGCCTCCAGGCCGCCTGCACGGAGTGGGGGTGGAGCAGACCCGGCGGAAAGCCGGGACTCCAGGTGCTCCGGCTTCTGGGCGGGTCTTGGCCGCCGGCCGCGCCTCCGCCCCCAGAGCAGGTGTCCGGACCCCCCCACCTCCCACCCCTCCAGGCCCTTCCTTCCAGCCCAGTCCCCTCTCCCTTATTCTGGCTATTCCTTTGATCCTGGGCCTAGGGACCCTGCCCCTCCCGCAGGGGAAGGTTCAGGGGGCAGGGAAAAGGGGGATGGGCTCAAAGCAGGTAGTTTTGCACTGGTCCTTCACGGGTGGCTGCCCCCGAGCCCTCCGGCCACCCTGAGGCTTCCCGCATTTCCTCCCCCGGTGTAGGGGCTGCTGGTAGTGGGGCAGGGCAGCCCTCCCCTCCTCTTCCCCCTGGGGGGGCTCTCCCCGCCCCTTCGGACTCAGCCAAGCGGAGGTGAAACCTGAACCCAGGTTGGGGGCGGGGCTGGCTCCTGCTCGGACGGGGCTGGCCCGCGCCTCCACCTCCCCTTTCCCTGCACCCCAGCTAACTTCTGAGAGAGTAAGGTTGGGGACCCCACGCCCCTGGAGCAGGTAAGGTGGCGACTCAACGGCGGGAGAGAAGACCGGGTGGCCGTCGGGCCCCGCCGCCCAGGGCTGACCTCGCCTCTCCCTCCCTGGTCCACAGGGCCCGCGATGGAGCCCACAGCCCGGGGTCGTGCCCCGCCGTGAGGACCCCTGCCCTCAGCCATGCTGCTCCGAGGGCGCCCCCGGGCGCTGGGGGCCGCAGCGCTGCTGCTGCTGCTGCTGATTGGTTTCTTCCTGTTCGGCGGGGACCCGGACTGTGAGCTCGGCGGCGAGCGGGAGGCGAGGCGGGGTTGTGGGGGGTGGCGGGGGTGACCCGGGATCCGTACCAGGCTCGCCAACGCCACGTGTACCTGCAGACGGGCGGCCGCGGCCACTGGGGGCCACTGCCTTCGATGGAGACCCGCCGGCAGACCCCAGGGGCCACAACCTCTCGGACTGCATCCCGCCGCCCGCCGCCGCCACCGCCGCCGCCCAAGTGCGAGGTAGGAAGGTGCGCACGGCCCCTGGCGGCGGGAATGCCAGGGTCCCCCCGCGCCCCCAAGCCCAGGGACCTGGACACCTGTGGGAATCCCAACACCTGGTGTCGGCTCTGACACTGATCAGCCAGCCGGGGGCGCCTCGGGTTCACACCTGCCCTTCTCCTGGCCCCGGCCTACACGTTTGGGAAATGAGGGGGGTGTACCCCAGTTCCGTGGAGCCCCCCCTCCACACTGCGGCCTCGGTCCGATGCCAGGTGGGGCTACACTGCCCTAGGCCGGGTCCACCCAACCCCAGGTCCTTCCTGTCTGGAGCCCGCTGACCTGCTGTCCCCTCCCCAGCCCTTGCAGGTGGCCATCGTCTGTGTGGGACATAACTCCAGCAGAGATGTCGTCACCCTGGTGAAGTCCCTGCTGTTCTACAGGTACAGCCAGGAGTGTCCCTTTCCTCCCTGGAAGGAGGCTGTAGGAATACCCTGAGCTGGGCAGGGAGAAGCTGGTGATAGCAATCGGGGCTTCCACTTCCGAGCACCTCAGGGCGGGCTCTCGCCCCTTGAAGTTCCTTCTGGGGCCCGTCAGCTTTCCTCCCTTGTCCTTCCTGAAGGAAAAACCCACTGCGCCTTCACCTGGTGACCGATGCCATGGCCAGGAACATCCTGGAGACGCTCTTTCACACATGGATGGTGCCTGCTGTCCAGATCAGCTTCTACAACGCTGACGAGCTCAAGGCAGGAGCCCCAGCCCTTCTGCCCCCTCGTTCCTCTCAGGGTTGTGGGGATCAGTGGGAAGGCAGGTTAGAGCTGCCTGGGACCCCCAGTCAGAAGCACCAATCCTTCACCCTCCTGGGTATGTCACCCCGAGTATGTTCCAACACTGGTAAGCCCTTCTCTTGCAGGCTCACGCCCTGTGCTTCCACCCACAGCCCCAGGTCTCCTGGATCCCCAACACGCACTACTCTGGCCTCTATGGGCTCATGAAGCTAGTGCTGCCCAGTGCCCTGCCCCCCGACCTGGCCCGTGTCATTGTCCTGGACACAGATGTCACCTTTGCCTCCAACATTGCAGAACTCTGGGCACTCTTTGCTCACTTTTCTGGTGAGAGGTCTGGGACCCCACCCCAGTCAGCCCCCTTCCCTGGCCCATCCAGGCCTCCCTGTAGCCTAGCCCTGAGCTGAGGTCCAGTGGCAGCCTCAGACAGCTTCCTCGTGCCCTCCCTCCCAGACAAGCAAGCGATTGGTCTCGTGGAGAACCAAAGCGACTGGTACCTCGGCAACCTCTGGAGGAACCACAGGCCCTGGCCTGCCTTGGGCCGGGGATTTAACACAGGTGGGGACAGTGTGGGGGTGAGAGGGGAGGCAGGAGGGCAGCCACTGGTCCTTGGGCCCCTGGGGCTGGTTAGGGCATAGAAAGCTTGGGAGGCCCCCAAGAACTGTTCTGTAGAAAGAACACTGGGAGAAGAGCCAGAAATCACAGTTCCAACCTGAGCTGATGATGCTGGATGACTTTGGCCAAGTCACTTGATTCCGCTGAGCCTCAGTTTTCTCATCCATTAAATGGGGGTGATTTTCCCAGCCTTGAGACCACTGAATCTGAAAGGATGGTTGTGGGGGTGCTTTGTAAACTGTGCTTTGCCTCCCCTTCACCCCGAAGAGGGTTAGTTGTGGACACAGCTAGTCCACACTCACGTCTGAGCAGTCAGAAAATATTAACACGGCACAAAAACAAGCATTTGGAAGACATCTTCAGGAACCTTGGCCCCAGGAGCTGGTCATCCCAGATGGGCATGACAGCCTTTCCCCCCTGAGCAGGCGTGATACTCCTACGGCTGGACCGACTTCGGCAGGCTGGCTGGGAGCAGATGTGGAAGCTGACGGCCAAGCGGGAGCTCCTCACCCTGCCCGCCACCTCGCTGGCCGACCAGGTCTGGGGGCACCGGAGGGCGGTGGGGGCAGGCTCTGGGCTGAGGTGTGACGGCGACGGTCTCTGCCCAGGACATCTTCAACGCCGTCATCAAGGAGCACCCGTGGCTGGTGCAGCCCCTGCCCTGCATGTGGAACGTGCAGCTGTCAGACCACACACTGGCTGAGCGCTGCTACTCGGAGGCGTCTGACCTCAAGGTGAGCCGGGCGGGGGTGCTGAGGGGTGGCGATGGGCTCCCGTGGGGATTCTTGCTCCCAGCTCCCATCCCCCCTCGCACCCCCCCGGCCCCTTCCCATGCCCTCCCTGATCCCAGGTGATCCACTGGAACTCACCAAAGAAGCTTCGCGTGAAGAACAAGCACGTGGAATCCTTCCGCAACCTCTACCTGACTTTCCTGGAGTACGATGGCAACCTGCTACGGAGAGAGCTCTTTGGATGCCCCTGCCCGCCCCCTCCTGGGGCCGAGCAGGTGAGAGGGAGCCACCTTCCCTTCCCTTCCCTCAGGGAGGCTCTGCCCCACTCACCCCCTGCTCCGGTGGGACCTGGCCTTGTCTGGGGCTTGTCCGCCTGCCCCACCCAGCCCATCCTCCTCTCCCCGACGACCCCTCAGCTGCAGCAGGCCCTGGCACAACTGGAGGAGCAGGATGCCTGCTTTGAGTTCCGGCAGCAGCAGCTCACCGTGCACCGCGTGCACATCACCTTCCTGTCCCACAAGCCACCACCCCCCCAGCCCTACGACGTCACCCTGGTGGCCCAGCTCTCCATGGAGCGGTGAGGAAGCCGAGGGCAGCCCCAGGGAGCACGGTGAGGTCCGGGAGTTTCGAGAGGAGGGCTCCACTTGGTGGAAGGAGAGCTCTTACTGCCTGATGCTTGAGGAGTTCCAGGAGCTGGAGACACTGGAGAGACGGTAGAAGGAGCTCAGGCTGTGGGGATCACCCAGATGTCGGGAACCTGCCCTCCGTAGCTGTGGAACCATGGGCAACACTTAGTATCACTGGCCCTCAGTTTTCTCATCTGTCAAATGAGAAAGTACCCACCTTGTGGGGCAGCTGTGACGATTAAGTAAGAACAGTTTGAAAAGTGCTTGCAAGGTGCTCAGCCAGCCACTGGAGGGGGCTGTCCGCGGCCGCGAGCGCGGGAGGCACCCCAGCCCTACCCTGGGCTGACCACCCCCCTCACCCCAGGCTGCAGATGCTGGAAGCCCTGTGCAGGCACTGGCCAGGCCCCATGAGCCTGGCCTTGTACCTGACAGACGCAGAGGCCCAGCAGTTCCTGCGTTTCGTGGAGACCTCGGCGGTGCTCTCTGCCCGGCAGGACGTGGCCTACCACGTGGTGTACCGGGAGGGCTCCCTCTACCCCATCAACCAGCTCCGCAACGTGGCCCTGGCCCAGGCCCTCACGCCCTACGTCTTCCTCAGCGACATCGACTTCCTGCCCGCCTACTCCCTCTACGACTACCTCAGGTGGGCCGGGTCGGGGAGAGCCACGGCACCCGGGTGGGTGTGGACAGGGTCGGGGGCAGCTATGGATCCTGGCGGGGGCGTCCCTGCTCCTTCTGGACTTGTGTCCGTGCTTCAGCGTGCGCTGGCCGCAGAAGCTGGGTCCTACATCTAATAAGAAGAGAACCACTGGGCCCAGCGCTGGAGGCAGAGCCCTCTCAGCTCTCTCCAGTTCACGGGGTGCTCCCTCCTCAGGGCCTCCATCGAGCAGCTGGAGCTGGGCGGCAGGCGGAAAGCAGCCCTGGTGGTGCCCGCGTTTGAGACCCTGCACTACCGCTTCAGCTTCCCCAGTTCCAAAGCCGAACTGCTGGCCTTGCTGGACGCTGGGTCTCTCCACACTTTCAGGTGGGAGAGGCCGCTGGCCTGCCCCCCGCCCCAGCACTGCTGTTCCCCACACCGACCCCCATCAGCCTCAGACTGGCTCCCAGTCCTACCCTGCCCCCCCACAGGTACCACGAGTGGCCCCAGGGCCATGCACCCACAGACTATGCCCGCTGGCGGGAGGCTCAGGCCCCGTACCGTGTGCAGTGGGCGGCTGATTACGAGCCCTACGTGGTGGTGCCACGAGACTGTCCCCGCTATGATCCCCGCTTCGTGGGCTTTGGCTGGAACAAGGTGGCCCATATCATAGAGCTGGATGCACAGGTAAGGGGCACCCTGCTGTCTCCAGTCTTGATCTGAGAATACCTCTAGGCCCAGCGAGGGGTGCCCTGGGTGGCTCAGGGGGAAAGAAACCCACCTGCCCATGCAGGAGACACAGGTCCGATCCCTAAGTCGGGAAGATTCCCCTAGAGCAGGAGAGGGCAACCCACTCCAGTGTTCTTGCCTGGGAAATCCCGCGGACAGATGAGCCCAGCAGGCTCCAGTCTGTGGGTTCACAAGAGAGTCAGACATGACTTTGCGACTAAACAGCAGGCCCAGGGGGCTCACTATACAGTGGGACACTGTACCGTTAAGGGCCCTCTGTAGAACTCAAGTCTCTGACTTTGAATGAATCTGCTCCCCACGCCCCAGAGCTGCCACGTCCCCCCGCCCTCTCCCCATGCCCCCCAGGAATACGAGCTCCTGGTGCTGCCCGAGGCCTTCACCATCCACCTGCCGCACGCCCCAAGCCTTGACATCACCCGCTTCCGCTCCAACCCCACCTATCGTGACTGCCTCTGGGCCCTCAAAGACGAGTTCCACCAGGACTTGTCGCGCCACTACGGGGCTGCTGCCCTCAAATACCTCACTGCCCTGCAGCAGCCCCGAGGCCCCGCCTGACCTCACGCTGCCCGCCGTCGTCGCTGTGTGTGACCGGCCGCAGAAGCAGCCCTGCCGCCACCCCCACCCTCCCTGCTATTTAAATTATTTAAGGTCTCCGGGGAGGGGCTGTGGGGGGGCATCTGTGGGGTGAGGCCTGGGGCCTCCCTTGGCTGCTGCTGTATGGGTGGGTCTAGTGTTCCTCGGCCCCAGCTGGTTTGGGGCTGGTTCCTACATCCTCTCAACCGTAACATCCCTTTTTCGTTAAGTTTTAACAGCTCCTTTTCACGTTCTTCTTGGTTTGGGGCATGAGCCAGTCAGTAAGCCTGGGGAGGTGCTGGATCTGGCGGGAGTCCAGTGACGGGGCCCTCCCCTGGAGGCCGGGACTGGAGTGTGTGTGTCCCGTCCACCCTCCCCTGCCACAAACCCAACACCATGAGTCTGAGAGACTTTATTTGGCTTTATTTAGTAAAATGTTAAAATAAATAAATACAAATTGATCAGCTGCTCTGTACCCCCCCCACCCCCTCAAAACAAAACTCAAAAACAAAAACTTTGAAGCACAAAACTCCAAATACAAGTTCTACCGAGACTGAAATCACAAAGGGCTTGGACAAGAGACAGGTTGGGAGCTGGCTGGCACTTTTCTGCTCAGAGCTCACTGACCTCCGGCTGTCCTGC
Source organism: Okapia johnstoni (assembly GCA_024291935.2). Lineage (NCBI taxonomy): Eukaryota > Metazoa > Chordata > Mammalia > Artiodactyla > Giraffidae > Okapia > Okapia johnstoni. Next base: position 4,904,227 of record CM044325.1, on the reverse strand, counting down.
CTGACTGCAGCGTACCCTGGGCGGAGGACCCAGCAACACTGGAGAGAGGGGCAGGGGCCAGAGGCTGCTGTGGGGCTGGTGGAGTCCTTAGGGATCAAGAGCCTTTGCGAGCGGAGAGTGAAGAGAAGTTGTGAGCCCCACTCTTCCTTTACAAGGGCTATTTTCAGGAGCTCTACCGGGGCGCTCTAAAAAGGGAAACTCGGCTTCTTCCCCTTTACTCTGGTGGGAGGTTACCCTTCACCTCCTGGAAAGGAGCTGACACTGAGGACGGCTGTAAGTCGGAGGGTGCCCAGCTGAGGGGTGGGGGTGAGGTCCACGGTCTTCTTTTTTACACAGAGCAAGGTCACCTCCATGGAATCTGGAGAACCCAGGGACTGGAAGATGTACCTGGGCCCCCATTCTTGCTCCTACCAAAAAGCCTTCTTCCCCTGGGGTAAAAGTCTTCTAAATTAAGCCCTTTGGATAAATGAGAAAGACTAAACCCTAAAAGGGAATGTAGGAGGAAACCTCTATGAGTGTGCTGTGTGGGTCATCGTGGTTCGGGATGAGAGCCCAAAAGGGCTCTGCTGGCCCCAGGAGTAGATGGCAGAGATGGCTGGAGAGAGACTGCACATGCAGGGACTGCAATGAGCTGGAAACACGGTCACCCTCACGGGAGAGGCGTGCGGCGAGGAACTGCGCCCCACTCATACGCCCTGTTGAGCCTGAGCCAAGAAGCCGCAGGGACACAGGCCTGCAGGGAAACTGGCCGCTGGGTGTGAGCCGGAGGCTGCCATGGCCAGGGTACAGGCCCCACAGAGGTTAAGGCCTGTGAGGGGCTGTCTCGAGCGGGGCCTCCCTGTCAGGCATGACTGGCAGGCTTGCCCCAAAAGAGCCCAGTAAGGAAGGAAGAAAGCAGAACTCTGGATGAGCTCAGCAGAGGTGAGACAAGACCCAGCAGGCTCTGAAAGAGAAAGGGAGCTGCAGGCCACACTGGCGAGAACGCAAGCAGGGGAGATGACAGCAACGTGACCTCACTGCCTCCAGGGCACGTCACCTTGGCCGCGGGACTGACAAGAGGCCCCTTGATCCAGCCCATGAGGGCAGCTGGATCAGTCCCAGTCCCAGGCCAGCCGCTCCCCTGGCCTCTGAAGTGGCCGCAAGCAGGCTGCCCTCAGATGTGTCTGTCGGTGGCCACATCTGGACAGGAGGAGAAGCAGCAGAGGAAGAGGGAGGTGGGGCGGTCATGAGGATGTGTCTCAGGTGATCACAGGGGCCCTCGGGTCTGGGGGGACGGGGAGCGTCTTCTCTTGGCAGGACATTGAAGGAGGAGGACACTGTGACCAGGGCCTTTTCTCTGCGGTGAGGGGTGTTTGGGAATTTGAATCCAGAATGCAGGTTTGGGGGCAGGGTTGCAGTTTGTCACTCAGTCATCCTAGCTGACTAGCGCAACAGCTTACATCTGAACTTGAGAAGACTCCGTACCCCAACCCTAGGCAAGGTCAGAGTGTGGCTGCTCACAGCAACCTGCACAACCCTGGTCAGTTAGTTCCTACCCCAGCCGCCCACCCCCGAGAATCCCTGGTGGCTCCTTCCTGAGCAAAGGCCTCTTCTTTCAAGAAGATAGGTACTATGCGGCCACCTCCTGTTTCTGGGCCCAGACAAGTCCAGTGGGAGGGCTCCAAGACAGGGCGCACAGCCTGCCTCTGGGCTCTGAAGCTCCGCCAACCATTCCTCCAACTAGTCCAGGCATCTCCCCAAGCTCCCTGACTAGACATAGCACCTTGGTTTTTGCATGAGCAAAGGGAGCGCCTTTCTTTCCCCCTCGGGCAACCTTGCAGCCAGGCCCTGATTCTCAAGAGGCCGGTGCAGCCCCCTCCTCATCCCCTCTTCTAACAAACATCCCAGGAAGAGGAATGGAAACTGGTGGCAGAGAAGAGACACGTTTTACATGAAAAGGACCTGCTCTGTGGCAGTTGCCTTCAGGGTCCATCTCGGTCTCTCTAGGCCTCACTAGGTGAGGGAGAGACGACTGGCCCCTTTCTGCCCCTCCTAGACTCTGGCCCTTACTGGACAAGGGGCGGGCTTGGGGGAGATGCTCTGGGAGTGCCCGGGCACAGAGTCTCTGCCTCTCTCCTGGGGCCAGATGTGTGCCATGGGCAAAGGTCTCCAGCAAGAGTGCACACGGGACAAAAATTTATTTCCCACAAGGCAAAAATGATAGAAATTGGTCCGAGCCTTTCAGAACCTTGGTTTTCTCAAGAAGGCGACAGGCCAAGCCAAGGCAAGCACAGCATTCTAGCCAAAGGTCACCCAGGAAGCTTGTGAGTGGGCAAAGTGGGGTAAAGCTCCCATCTCCAGTGCCTGGAGCCAGCAGGCAGAGAAAGCGGCTGGAGAGGCAGACCCCTCTTCAAAGGCGTGAAGACACGAAGGCGACCCAGGGACTCCCTCGTCTCAGAGACACCCTGTCCCCTCAAGACATCTCACTCCCTTGTCCTCTCTAAGCACCAAGGGCTGATGCAGCCAGCCTGCTCCCTGCACCCTTCAAAGCCTGGCTGTGTGGGCACCAATGAGCTTCACTGGCCACTTCCTTCAAAGCTGTCCCCCGGGGAACTCAAAATGCTGGTGGCTGAAAGACCAAGAGCAGCACCAAAGGAAGGGATCTTATTTAGGCACCAGCCTTTTGCTCCAGCAAAACCCGAGGAGACAAGAAGCAGGGCCCTGACACCATCCGTGCTCCGTGTGGGCTGCAGAAACAGGAGCCCCGGCTCCTTGCAGCAAGCGGGGAGGACAGTCTTTTCTGAGGAGGGGAGGATGGTGGGAGAGCTCTGCCCCTGCCTTCCAGGGCTGCAGCCGTTCAGAGGACAGAAATCACGGGGACTAGCCCACCAGTCTTGAGACACAAACACAGCAAAATGTCATCATCATCAGCAGGTTCTGTGCTAAAAAATTATAACTACACAGCATTTTCTCCAGTTCTGACACCTTTTTAATAGAAATCACTGTTTTTAGGAAACAAATAGCACTTTTGTATTTTTTTTTTTACAATGTTTCTTACCTTGATCTTAATTTAAGTAACACTAGGAAGACCTCAATATCTTTTATTTTCCTTTTTAATTAAAAAAAAAAGTTGTTGTTGTTTTGTTTTTTTCCCCAGATACAAAGATTTTTGCCCTTGCATAAAAAAACAGTGCCCGAACGATGACACAAGGACTCACACGGACTCACTGGACCTCACTGACACTATGATTCCTATTCTACCATGCAAGGTCTCGACTACCCTTAACTGGACTGTCAGCCTGAAAAACAGCTTTTCTATTCCTTATTTTAGTCTTTGTTACCAAAAAAGTAAAATAAACAACAAAATAAAACTTTTTTTTTTTTTAAAGAAAAAAAGAACAAAACCAAAAATTAAAAAAAAAAAGAAAAGAAACATCTCCATTCGATTCACACACACCTGGGTCGCGTGCTGCTTCGCTCAGGATCTTCTCTTCTTATAAATATAGAAAAGGGATGGAGCTTGTTTTCAAGTAAAATCGCTGATCCACCGTTTTTCCTTCCTTGACACACACACACACCCTTCTTCCCTGCCCCAGGCAAGCGCCACCTGAGGCCTGGCTCTGCTTGTTCTTGGAGAGGGAAGGTAACCGGCTCACCCATGGGGATGGCACCAATTTGCCAAAGCAGGGAAGGAACCTGGGGAGCGTGGGGGCACCCATGGTCGGGGAGCGGGGTGCTCCGGAGAAGAACCGGGTGGCTAGTTCTTGGTGTCCATCTCTCCGGGCACTGTGCCCACTCAAGACACTATGAAATACTGCTTATTCGATATACTTTTCCCAGCCCGGCTCCCTCCCATTCCCTCCCCCATCCCTCCTCTGGGCACTGGGGTTGGTGAAATCTCCATTTCCTCTTTTTGGTTTTATAGTAGTGAAAGTTTAGAAACAGGAAAGCCCACACACTCTTTGGACTTGTCTTCTCTACCTAGACAAACGGCTCGGCAAACAAGGATCTGAAACCTGCTCTCTCCTCCCTCCGCCCATCCCCGCTCCCCACCCGACAAAACAAAAACCAACCCATCGTGGCTGTGGAGGCTGCTGCAGGCACACACTGGTGTATAATAGAGAGAGTAAATATATTATTTCACTTGGCATGGTGCTGGCAAAGAACCTCCAGCTGGCACTATTTCATGTAACATGGTCCAATCTTTGCATGTACACACAGAATAAGAAGGATCAATTGGCAAACTCTGGTGCCACCTGGCACAAGCATCTTCTCTCTCTCTGGAACCAAAGAACCAAAAGAATTCTGTACTTTCCAGAAGAAATCCGGCTTGGCTTTGCTCGCGTCTTCAGTGTTCTGCTCTCCTTGCCGCCGGGATCTCGTGGCTTCTCCTAGCGGGGTCTGTTATTTAGTCTCTTCCCCTGGGTTACAGTTCGCTGTGAAGCTCTGGGAGGAGGAGGAGGGCGGGGAGGGGGCCGGCGTGGAGGTGCTGGCATTGGTGGGGGGGGTGCAGTCCGGGCCGTTGGAGAGGGCCCCCACAGTGGCCTCAGAGTCTACAGGTTTGGAGAGGTCGATGCCGTGGATGAGGCGGATCAGCTGTTTTACCTTCTCCAGCGAGCTGTGCATCTCCTTCTGCCGGGCCAGGATGGTGTTCTTCATTTCCATGCATTTCTGCAGCCAATGAGAAGGGCAGTGGCGCTGAGCCTCCGGCTGTCCTGATAAACCCGGCAGCCCTCTCCAGACACAGGAATCCCTGCTGGCTAGTGTGCAGCCCTACACCTTGTTCTGCTCCCCCTAGAGCGGGCGCTGTTACCCAAGGGAAGGAGGAGGCCCGAGAGGCGAGAGAGAGGAATCGAGTGAGGGGTTTCAAAGCCCACTACTTGACACTAGGACTTACAGCCAAACATGAATTACCACTACAATACTGCAAAATATAAGGCATTTAAAAAAAAAGCTCTCACAGCTGAGAGCTGGTTTGAGCAGGTCTGGGTAGGCTTCTACCTTGCTAATATGCTGATACGCTCTGGACTGGGCTGAGCTTTCCAGGACAGACACAAGCCAGTGGTATCTGGATTCAGTTTGAGGGCCTACTGAAGACCACTGGGACAGCAGGATTTTAGAGGAGGGCCCTAAGGCGGGATATTCAATGATGCTTAGGAGAGTCAAAGACTGCAGCCAAGGGAAGGCCTTCTGCTCGGTCATGGACAGGTAGCCTTTTGCTGTGTTGTTACGAGGCCTCCCACACCTGCTGGCTTCTGTTCTAGGCAGGGAAAGCGGTGTGAAACCTGCCAGACACAATGGGCAGTACAATGAGGAAGGATAGCAAGACTGCCACCAAGTCCAGGGTACCACCTGGCGTCCACGAGGGCTGGGGCCACCTCACTGCAACAAAGGGACCTACTCAGTGGAAAAGGGACGTACTCAGTGGAAAAGAAAGCCTGCTCTGGTCAGGAGGAGCCTCTGAATCCCTGCGGCAAACACAGCCCTCCTTCCCACCTGGTCAGCCAGGCTGGGCGGTGTTTACTTCCAGTACTCATCTCCAGAAAGCGCTCCTTCTCAGGCTGTGCAGGGGACCCTAGAGAGGCAATCAGCAGGGCATGGGAGAGGGGACAGGAGGGAAGGCCCTGCCCGGTCGGGCCCACTAGCTAGCTAGAGCAACTGGGAAGAGTTACACATGGAGACGTGGTCTGTTCAGGCGGCTCCACACTCCTCCCAACATGCTCACGAGCTCACCGGGGTGCTGGCTCTGCTCCTGTAGCTGCTACTTGACCTCTTCAAGTAGCAGAGAAAATCTACAGACTGAAAATCTTTTCTCAGATTAAAGCCAAGAGGATGCTCCAGAGCTTGGCTAAGGCACCATGTCCTAACTGGCCCCCTGTACCTCTAACTGGAGGAAAACTGCAACCGCCTAAGGTAGCAGTGTCATAAGTTGAAGGAATGCACCAACCCTGAGAGCCACACACCCTGTGATGTACACGTCAAGTTCTGCATCTCTGAACCTGTCACTGAAGGCATGAGGTTGACTTACACTTATAGAACTGCTGAGCTGTTTCACCTTCTGCTCTAGTTGTTCTCGTTCTTGTTTTAAATCTGAGCTCCATTTAAGTAATTTCTGTTTCTCTTCTTCTTTTGCTGGGAAAGAAAAAAAAAAAAAAACTTAGTCCCATGTGCCATCAGTGCACAGAACCTGCTTGCCTGGACTTTCTGTTCTACATGTAAAAGGACACTAAGAAAACTGTCAGTGGCTTGGGCTTGGCATTACATAAATAAGATCTCACTTCTCAGTTTTCCTCCCCAAGAAATTACTACAACCAACTTTTTATTTCCTTCAATAAAAGCTTTTCATGTGTAAGTTTAAAGTTCCTTTTGAAAACAAAACAAATACTGTCAGTACTTTTAAACAAAGGCAGGCTCATTCAAACGGCAGTAATGGATAATTCTTTACCTGCTTTGTAGGCAATATAGGAATGAACAATTGCTAAAGTTCCAGGCCATGGAATTGCTTCTTCCTTCTTCAGCATCTGAAAGATTTTCAGAATTTTATCCTTGAGAAAGAAGTATAAGCACACATCCCCTATGTAACAACAAGCAACAGTGTCTGTCGCTACTGGCAGACAAAATCCAGGAAGGATTTATGGGGGCAGTATGGCAAAACCATGGCTATAGTTTCTGGACTATGAAGTTCCAGTTTACCAGCATTAGAGAATAAAGGTCAAGGGCAGGAAGAGCCAAGCCACCTGAGCCCTGGCATAGGCAGAGGTGGGGACTGGGCTGGGTGTTCCCAACTTTTCAGACCTGCTGCATAACCCTCAGCCACGCCCTATGGTCAGAACCATCAGCACACAAGCTGCACCTCTGCATGATAGCAGCACCACAGGCAGGTTCATCCTTGACCTGACATGGGCTGCCTATCTCAATTTTAGCTTATAGGTCCCTCAAAGACAGCCTGATCAAGGAAATTAAATATCAACCCCAAACACTGAAGTATAACCTAGACCCTATGGAGAAAATTATCAGAGGGTCACAAAGCAGCATCAGTACGAGGACTGTCTCTACCACATCACAGAGACAGTAAGGACGAAGACTGCAGATTTAAAGGGGGAGAGCAAAAGTCTCCCAAATCAGGATTCCAAAGAATTGAGCAGGGCTCCTAAAGCTTGCTGAGTACTGGGCTTATTTACTATTTATATGCTTGCCTATTTTCAAAAAGGTCTCAGGACAGCTTATCATAAAAACATGAAGACATACATGAATCATTAAGAAAAAAAAAATCACAAACTAAACAGAAAGGGGAGGGAAGGGGCACTGTTTCTATTCTTTCAAGCGCATTAAATATTAAGATAGTGCTTTATAGTTAGTGCTCTGATCCTGATGAGAACACGGGTTAAAAGTAAAACTATTCTTATTTGAATTAAATGATCAATTGTACATTCTCCTTTAAGGATTTTATTTCCAGAGTTTCAACCATATGCTGAGTTTGGACCATTTTTAGAGAATGAGGCAGACAGTATTGTGGACTTTTAAGGGTAATGGTAATGAAAAGATACGTCATTTCAAATAGAGAGAAGCAGCTGGGTTCTCTCCACCTTATATGAGTCACTGCCTCATGAACTGAGGACCTCTGAGAGGACAGAGGTTCTGTGGGTGAGGGCTGTCCTGTGAGTGTGGCAGACGTGGCCTGGAGAACTACCGGAGCAGGAAGAGACCAAGCCATTCCCCCAGATGAGAGGGGAGGGGGGTCTTTCTCCTCCTCAGCCCCTCGTCCTCTCTGACCCACCCCACAGTACCTGGTCCTGACATCTGGGACAGATCCACATGCCCTTGGGAATCGTTTTCAGAGGAGGGTCTAAGCAGTCCAGATGATATACACGGGAGCACGTGTCGCACATCAGCAACTGGCCACTTTTTCTGCAAACACTGCAAAAATCCTCATGGATATCACCCTATGACATTGTGAGGAAAGGTAAAGAAAGGACAAAAGGGTAAAAGCTGAGTGTTAACATGCACGTTCTGAATACACATAATAAATGTTTTAGGACAATCAGTTGTGCCCCTCCAACTCATTACAAAAGTGCTCAGGAAAAGCAGGAATTACCAATGGTGCAAGCCCCCTACCTGGTCCATACAGTTGGGGTTCCTCAGGTGGGGCCGGTATTCTTAAGAGTTTACAGGAGACTGTAACTCTGCAGTCACCCAGGCCAAAATGAGCTTTAGAGGTGACAGCTCAGTGTTTATGTTTTAGTACAGTCCAACTCACAAAGCATAATGTTGAAAGACCTTGAAATCCATTCATCCAAGTGTTCCACAATATGATACCAAAAATTCCCATTACCTATCATTTTTCAGGGGAGTTTAGAAAATTTGGAAAAGAAGACAGACAAGAAATAGAGGTTTTCATTAAACTCTTTGCTTCTTCTGGGAGAAAAACTATAGTCAAAATTCAAATGGGAAAGAATTAAGTCCGGAGCATATTAAACTCCTATGAGCATTCTAACATGAAGAATTAAAAACACCAAACACTTGACAGCGTTCCCTTAAAACCAGAACTTGGCATTCGCTGTGCAGCAGCCCATTCTACTCCGGGAGGCTTCATTCCTCCCTGTGAGATGCTTCACCAGATGGAAGAAGAGGGGCCTAAGACACCCTGCTGGTCTCCCCCTCCCCCCACCAGTGATAGTTTTGGTACTCAGGCGAGTCTGCGCGAGCTCTCACAACAAAAGGCACCACCAGGAAAAAGCAGATCTATTTAAAATTTGGAGAGAACACATTTTTAACAAATGAGGTATTAAAGAGGTGGTTTCCAGCAAGTCAATCCCTGGCCTATTCTCTGAACATTAATGCTGCTGCTAAGGACACCAGGGAAGGGAAGACAGAGGGGTCGTGCTAGAGGTTAGCTAAGAAGGCAGTGCCGCAACTTGGGGCAGACTCCTTTTCACTTCCAGTGTGTTGTTTTAGAATTCCAGGCTATTCTGCCAGAAGGTCTAATACAAAAATTTTGCACAGGAAGCAAAGATAGAGCAATGCCCAGTTCTTCCTTTCTATGATATAACCTTTCAGCCACCAGTGCAGAAGTGAAAGTGAAAGTCGCTCAGTCATGTCCGACTCTTTGCGACCCCATGGACTATAGAATCCATGGAATTCTCCAGGCCAGAATACTGGAGTGAGTAGTCTTTCCCTTCTCCAGGGGATCTTCAGGAATGTTCTCTTCTCAGACCTACAATTTCTCTCCAAAGGAAAGGAAAGGAGACTGTCTGGCAGTATCTACATATCTAGGGTATCTGCTGGAGTAGAAAACTGGCTGCAAAAAGCTCTAAGACACATCAAAATGTGGATGGATGCTAATCTTTTTTAGTAAGACAATGTTACCTTCGGACAATAAAAAAAAGATACTTAGTACATGTGCAAAAATACTGCAGGAGAATGCAGCATAACAGTTTAACTTCAAAGGCACTGAAAGACATAAAGGTTTCTTTCCTACGTTATCTATGACTTTCTTCTTTTGTTCTTAAGATCAGGCTGAGGGGAGTGCTCCTCTAGACAGCTCATCTTTCTTACACCATAGCCACATGCTTTTAAGTCTGTGACTTTAAGGAGTTTATAGAAATTTTATGGTTTCCAAAACTCTTTTACATGAACCACAGGTAAAATTATCAGTGATGAAGTAAATGAGACAAACTGGACATCTTATCCCAAATACCTATCTTATTTGTTGGGTAGAGTTCTTGTTCACTTCCCTTTGCTACTGAGTAAGGAGACCATCAGGAAGTGGAAGGTGGAGAGCACATAAAATAAAGGTTAAATAATTTCATTCAAGTTCCTAAAGGAAAGAAAACTCTTATTTACATATCTTGTAGCAGCAGTTCATAATCTGTTTGGTGTGAGGACCCCTTAGTAATTTTAAGAGTTACTAAGCGCTTTTGTCTACCTCAAAATGCTCTTGTTTACCTCAAAGTGCTTTTGTTTATGTGAGTTCTACCTATTGCTATTTATTGTAGTAGAACTTTTAAAGCTTTTTTATTTTGAAATAATAACAGAATCACAGGAAGTTATAAAAATCATGTACTGAAAAATGTTAAAACCCAAGAACACACTAGTACACCTTTGGTTAGCCCTCACAGTGATGACATCATCACTGATGATGTCGTATGAGGAAAACGTCACTGTCCTATGCTTGATAGAATGAGAATGAAGATGGCAAAGAACGTTTTAGTGCTATCATAAAAATATTTCTGATTTTATATTTTGATTGATACTATATTTGAAAACACATATTTTGACCCACCCGAAAGTCTCAGAGACACGCAGACCACACATTGAGAATTACTGCCCATCGAAATGGAATATAAAATGCCAGGATATGTATTTCATCCACACAGAATTGATTCTTTGCTTAAAGAGAGCAGAGGAAGTCCCACAGAGGTGCTGCCACAGGTCCAAAAGCTTATTAGGCTTTGATGACTGACCAAATTACTACCGTAAACCAAACAGCAAGCTGAATGATGGATGACCCAGGAGTCTCTTCTAGAAGCTGAGGGGTCTATGTTTTTTGGAAACACCCTGGCTATATCAATCACAACTTCATCATTTGCTAAAAGAATTTTCAACCGTGTCAACATATCTTTTCTTCTCATGAAAAAGATGACAGTGGCAACAGGTATATCCTGAAGATTAGTGGCCAGCTGGGTCTTATATCACTAGCTCCTTCTGGATGACTATTGATCCCCAGGAAAGGCTTGCCTCTCGACTGTGACTGTTTAATTAACATTGTTGGGGTTTACACTACCTGGAGGAAAACACAGATAGAGCCCTGTGTGATGATTTTTAATCATTGCTACTGTTGGGACACTGAAAAAATAGAACTCAATTATCTTTAAAGAAAATCCATTCCACTAGGGTTTTTATTTATTTGGTTTCTTTGGGTCTTAGTTGGGGCATGTAGGATCTAGTTCCCTGACCAGGGATCAAACCCGGGCTTAGCCACTGCACCACCAGGGAAGTCCCATCCATTCCACTAGGTGTAACCTAGAAGGTTCTCAACATATTTAGTGGTTTTAGAAAAGCTTTATTTCACCTTTAGTTTCCTGAAAAGAACAAAGTTTTCATTTTAAGATGAAACTTGGCAAAAGCTTTTCAGTTTGTGTTTGATCTGAATGGATCCTTTAGGTTCAATCAAATAAAATCATAAACCCTCTAAGCAAAAGTCATAAAAATAGCATTCTTTAGCAATGACAACTCAACTACAGATCCACAATCACCTGTTCACCATCATTTGTGCATCACCTTGCGAAGGATCCCTACCATGAAACTGTGAGTGGGCAATACCTTGGCAATGCTTCAAATGAGGAAAATGGAGACAATCTTTGGGGCCAACAAACAAGGTTTTCAAACAAGGTGTCCTGGTACTCATTAACAGGACAGGCAGAAAATCTGTGTCAACCACTAATGCCAAAAGCCAATGCTGAATCTTGAGAGCAAGTCTAGGCCTATAGCCTTGGCTATGTCCAAGGAAGGAAACCTGCCCGAGAAGACGACTCTTCCATGACCCTGGTCCTCCAAAGATAACACTTACTTTGCTGCTTCTGGAACTGTAACCCATGCTATGCATACGGTATTCTTTTGCTCTTTGTAGAGGAACAGACTACTAACAGAGGAGGGCATGGCAACCCACTCCAGTATTCTTGCCTGGAGAATCCCATGGACAGAGGAGTCTGGTAGGCTACAGTCCATAGGGTAGTAAAGAGTCAGACACAACTGAAATGACTTAGCATGCATGCATGAAGATCATTAATAAGTACAAAAAGAACCTTCAAGATGAAAGGACATTTTACTTGAAGATGTAGCTTCGGGTAAAGACAAGCTCTGTAATCCACAAAAGAAATGGGACATGTACAAGATTAACTCCTTGGTCTCTTCTCAAACCTGCTCTTGTCATTCTAGTAAACGGCAGCTTCATCCTTTTGGTTGTTTAGGCTAAAATCTTTGGCTATTCTCTTTTTTCTCACATCCCCGTATCTAATTCTGCTCATTCTTCAAAATAGACACAGACCTTATCAGTTTTCTGTACCTCTGCTTCTGCCACTCTACTGTGCCAAGCCACTGTCAGCTCCTGCCAGGACGCCTGCAACAACCTCCTACCTGGTCTCTCTGTGCTTCCACCCTGGACTCCTCAGTCTCCTATAAAATCCAAGTAAATTCTGCAAATGCCTTAAAAATAATAAATGCAGGCAAGCACCATCAAGGGATGCTAAAACCACTGAGTAAGACTGCTGGTCAAGGCTATGGTTTTTCCAGTAGTCATGTATGTATGTGAGAGTTGGACTATAAAGAAAGCTGAGTGCCGAAGAATTGATGCTTTTCAACTGTGGTGTTGGAGAAGACTCTTGAGAGTCCCTTGGACTGCAAGGAGATCCAACCACTTCATCCTAAAGGAGATCAGTCCTGGGTGTTCATTTGAAGGACTGATGAAGCTGAAACTCCAATACTTTGGCCACCTGATGCAAAGAGCTGACTCATTGGAAAAGACCCTGATGCTGGGAAAGACTGAGGGCAGGAGGAGAAGGGGATGACAGAGGATGAGATGGTTGGATGGCATCAGTGACTCGATGGACATGGGTTTGGGTAAACTCCAGGAGCTGGTGATGGACAGGGAGGCCTGGTGTGCTGTGGTTCATAGGGTTGCAAAGAGTCAGACACGACTGAGTGAGTGAACTGAACTGAAGACTGCTGGAGTATTTTTATAGACACAAAGCTATCTGCACCTAAGGAAACAGGCACCATTACAAGTAGAGACATTTGATGGAGTCTACTTTAGAGATGAAAGCTAACATCAACAATGAGACGGATGGACAACACTTGCCTCTTGAGATGCACCGAGAAGGGCTCATTATCATGTATTTAGTGCTCTTACAAAAATGCACACCCTGAATCTATTCTTGAGGAAACAATCAGATCATCCAAATGGAGGGACACTATACAGCACGTGGCCTATCTTTTAAAACACAGTAATGTCATGAAAGACAAAGACAGGCTGGAAAACGGTTCCAGGGTAAGGAGACTAAAGACAAAGCACCATAAAAATTAATGTCAAAAGTGATCTTGGATTGGCCCCTGGAACAGAAAAAACAGTGCCACTAAGGCTTTTACTGAGACAATTGGAGAAATCTGAAGATGGGCTGTATATCATAATAATAATGTTTTATCATATTCAAGTTCCTCAATTTGATAAGTTTATTGTGGCTATGTCAGAGAATATCTTTGTTTTTAGGAGATAAACACTGAAGTATTTCGGATAAAGCTTCATGATGTTTGCAACTTCTTAACTAGATCGGCCAAACAAGTGTGTGTGGAGGGGTGGGGAAGAGCAAACGGGGCGAAACTGTACCAGTTGGTGAATCTAGGTGAAGGGTATACATTTGTTCTCTGTGTTGTTACTGAAGCTTTTCGGTAGGTTTGAAATTTTTTCAAAATAAAAAAGTGAAAAGTAATGCACTCTTCTACTTAAAACCCTCCAGCATCTCCTGTCTCATTCAGAGTTAAAGCTACAAGGCCCTGCAAGACTGGCCCGGCCTCTGACGTCTCTTCTCCCACAGGCTCTCTCGCCTGCTCGCCAAGTGCCTCTCTCTGCCACACGCACTTCCTCCTGTGAGCAGGGCTTCTGCACCGCTGTCCCCTCTGCATGGAATGCCTCCCCACAGATGTTCCCACCTACTCCATTCCCACCAGAGAGACTCTCTCCATAAAACAGGACCTCCTGCCATAGCTCTGACTTTGTGCCGCTTTCCTTCACTGCACGTTTCATTACCTGACATTTAAATGTTCGTTTGCTTAGCCCCTGCCTGGGGCCATGCAATGTGAGTTCCCTGAGGGCAGGGATTGGTTGTTTCGTGTTCTGTCCCCAGCCTCAAGAGCTCGAAGTATCTGTTAGGTGAAGTCACCACTCTGAAAGGGCTCACTTAAAAGACAGGTGGGGCGGGGCACAGTTTACACGCCTGCAGCCTCAGGGCCAGGGTTGTTAAGTATTGATGCTTTCTCAGAGACCTGTTTCTGACCAATTCTGCTGAATAAGGTGGCTCGAAGGAAAAGTTTTCCATGTCTTGAATTCTACTTGAAGCAAGAAACAAGGACTGTAGGGGGAAATGTGCACCTTTGTTCATTATCCCCACTCCCTAAAACTGATGACAAGTTGCCTGCACACCTCTCAGTTATATAAGCTGACTTCCCCACCCCATCCCCCTTCCTGAGAACTCCTTCACTGCAGATAAAATCCAGACTGAAAACCCTGACCGAGCTTCCTGAGGTGGTACTTAACACGATTCTCAAGTTAATGGCAGGACCTGGGGCCCCAGAAGAAAGCTGCCTTACATGGCACACAGGGTCCTGGAGGGATGACTGCTATCCCAGGGTTAGTCTAGGCGATGCAGCTGGTAAGGAGACAACATACGATAACGGTTTCCCCAATTTAAGGTCTGAGAAAGAGAGTGAGCTTTTCCCAAGTTACTTACGTCTGTGGAGGTGGGGCTGGGCAGGGACACAGGCTGAACAGATGCAGGGAAAGTGAATGTGGTCTCTGTCTTTTCATTTTCAGGGGAGTCAGGATGACTGGATGGGGGGGATGTTGGGGTAAGGGCTCCAAACCCCAGCACTGCATTGTATTTTGGAGGACGACCTATATACCGAGAGAAGGGAACAAAAGGGGAAAAAAGGGGGAGGGAAAGAAGGGGGAAAAATGATCTTACATACCTTTGGCCAGTGTTCCTCATTGGCTAGCATGGAAAAGGAAGTGAGGTAGCAGACAGAGAGTTAATACAACAGTCCCAAAGAGAGGAAGAGAAGCAAAGATTTAAATGTCATTAGAAACAAATGCATGGATCTCAAAGGGAGGACAAGAGAGCCTCAGAGAACGGCAGGAGATTCTGGGTCATATGTTAAAGGTCTTCATCTTGGGCAGATTAGAGACATTCCTCAACTATTACAATCTGAGATTTCTAATGGGAAAACAAGATATCAAAGCTCAATGGGAGCCAAGGCCAGGGATAAGAATTTATTTTATTTTTCCGTGTCTCTTGTACGTTGTTCCCTAAGGTTTTTCTTCAATCGCTATTCGTATAATAATATTAATGATTCTCAGTTCCCAGAGATATTCTCGAGGACTTCTGCTTGTCCTTTTCTCTCCTATACACATTTTGGTCGCTTCACTTTGTGAGGGTGGAGAAAGGCAAAGGGAAGAGGCAAAATTCAAGTTAACTACTCTGCCCCTTGCTGGCAGAGCTAGTAAGAGATATGTTCTGGGAGCAGCTGAAACCTAAGAGCTAAAAAGATGTTGTGGGTCTAACGACGACTTTAAGTACGCCTGGACTCAGATACCCTCCCAAGCTGATCAAGGCGTGCTCCCTGCTTCCCTCACAAACATGCCGGTGAACTACCTGTCTCAGCGTGTCAGGTAAGGCCCTGTCATCAGTAACACTAAAAACTGAGAGAGCTGGTCTGAGCAGGAGCATGGTGCGTCAAACCTCACGGCAACAGAGAGTCTACCAATGAGTCCGAATGGGTGTCGGAAGTCCAGGCCAACCCCTCCTGCCTTATGATATATCAAGTCAGGGTCTTTGTCTTCCAGGGGCCAAGGTCATAGCTTCTAAGATGTCAAGTGATCAAAAGTGTATACCCAGCATACCACAGGCGAAAAAAAAAAAAACAAACCAGAGAGGTACACAACTGCCTACGAGCACTGGTGAACGGTACATGGGATCATGACTTTGCCAACAGTTATTATTTATATTAGAATTATGCACAAGAGTCATGATTCTGTCAGATGTCACACAAGTATTACCTATCTGTGTTAAACCGGCACTGTCTGCAGTACCAAGACAGATCTACTGGTTTGTCTTTTCTAAGGCGTTTAGTGCTGCTGGAAGGGAAAGTGGAAGATGAATGCTCTTTGTTTACCCACAGAAGGCACGCCCTAGGCATTGTGAATGCAGGCTTTCATCCTCTGACCTTGGCAAGAGATGCCAAGGTCTTTCTGGCTCATTTAACCCCTATCCTCTTAGTAGACACTGCCCACTGGCAGGCCAATTAACTGTAGCTTCCGGCTGGGGGCTCCTTTCTGAGAATTATGTCACAGGTCACTAAAAATTGCCCAAATCAAAACAAAACTACAAAAAATAACCCATGACGCTGTGGCCTAGGGATCAATATGAAGCAAGCCCAGTGACTCCGGGACTCCCACCTAAGTGTGTTTTGGCTTCCAGAAGGAGGGACTGATGAAACACTGAAGTGGGTCACTAAGGCGGGTGTGCTATCTCTCTGAGGGGAAGAGGTGGGAACGGTATAGTTGGAGCCCTGCCTAAGGCAAACAAAGGGTCGGGGTGACCGCCTAAGCTTCCAGCAGCCCTGAGACAGCGTGTGCATGCACACAAATCAGTATGCTACTCCACTTACTCTGCAACCTTTCTGGCTTAGAACTGTAATTCAGGGCCACATTATCATGTGGAGAAAGGGACCTTGGGCTGTATTACTGACATCAAAGAACAATTTCAGAGCCCTGTTTATGAGCTCAAACTCAGAGCCATTAAGACCTATTTAGGCCTACGTGGTGAGAGTGGAGGCTGCCCTGAAGGTGAGGTGGTGGGCCTGCCCTGGAGGGACTACAGTTGGGGGATGGAGCTCTTTAGGAATTTCTGCTTTGAGGAGCCTGTTTTGACGGTGATCTTTTCTTCCTTAGTTGGAGATGCCCTCTTCTCTCATACATTCTAAATTCTCAGTGTGGCTACCCCTCTCCTTCCTAGAAAGCCTGCAGCTCACAGACGCTTAAGAGTGATGCCCTGTCCTCACTGCGTCAGGATCATTCAGACACTACTAAGAACACCCTGGCAACAGCAGCGTTCTGTTTGGCTCAAAGATGCTAAACTGCTTCCTCTTACAGGGTGTTCTGTTCACTGTGCTATTCATCAACAGCCTGGTGGGCCTGGGGCAGAAACGCTGCATTAAGCCATTCCCCTGAGCCAGCTCTGCCAGAACCCCAGGAAGGCAGCTCCGATCCAGTATACAGACCTCTAATAAGAAATGTCATTCTCTTTTCCCCCCATCCTCAGAGAACAGTAACAAGACCATTTTCAAGGGGTACAGGAATTAAGACAGGCTCCAGGACAATGGGAGGAGGGAGGGCAAGGAAACACAACACAGAAAGCAAAAGCAACAGCAAGGGGGAAGACACGAAAAGGTACTCACCTCTCTTCCGGGTCCCTGGGTGCATTGTACTGTTCAGGTACGTGACTGCACTCTTCTTACGCTTTGGGGAATGAAGAAGGAGAGGTGACTGGCTGAACAGCATGGTTATTACTAATACTGGTAACAAGCTACAGACCAAGCACAGCATGCCCGCCAACTTGCCAACTAGTTAGTGCCGGTCACCCCAAGGTCTGGGGTTATCATGTGTACTTGGCTCTAGGAGAATACTCCAGAGAGGTCTGTCTCTGCTTCAGGAGACAGTCATACTCAGATGACAGGATGCGTTAAATTTTTAAGGTAGGTTTGTAGCTACTTGAACTTCAGGAAGAAACTAAGGGGAAAAACAGTGAGAAAAATGAAATAATGGGATTGGCCAGAGGAAAATCTGCCATTTTACAAAGCTGGCCAAGTACAGTCTGGGTACTGCTCTTAAGCAGGTTTTCAGAGGGGAGGTACTGAACGAGTTGTGAATAAAACTGAACATGTGAAGGAAGGGCCGAGTGCTGACAAGAGTACCTCCGGCTCAAAGACCGCACCACTGTACACCGGATTCGCTGTTGTTCTTCTTTTCCGTTCTTGCCTCTTGCTTTGGATTTCTTGGGAAAGCAAAAGGTTTGGATTAGAAGAGAGGCATGGAGAACCCCACCAAGCTTAACTTCCCTATTTACCTACTGGTTTTCCCATGACAAGTTAAGAACTGAGAGCAAGTCTCTCGCTTTCACTGCAGCCTCAGCCAAGGCAAGCACACGGCTGGGAGCAAACACGCAGGGCCATTCCCTCTTGTCTCTTGCAGAGCAAGGCCGTGCTGTCCTACAGGGTGGCTCTCTGTTGACTGAGAGCTTAACAGTAGACCACACTTGTAAACAAGCTATCCTGATGTATTTTTAGGTCACTATAATACAGGTGTGGGTGAACTTTATCCACAGACCTAGACTGAGTAATCATAGTTTACCATTCTTGAATTAAAGAACTAGGAGAGGTATAGCTCTGCAACTATGCCTAAGATTCTGATAATCAAAAGTGACTGAAAAATAACCAAGACTTGTCAGAGGGCCAATTGCTACTTTGTGCTGCCAGAAAAAAAAAATCGTTTCCCTTAATCCAGGAAAGTGGGGAATTTCCCCAGGACAATAGTGTGGATAAATAAAGACAGGAGAGAAGCTGAACATTACATAGAAGGAAGGTAAGTTTACTCCAAAAAAAAAAGTCCACACTGGTTGAGTCACACTCTGCGTTCCAATTTTCAACTCTAACAATAAATTGAACACTGTTTTTGAGAACAAAGCTCTAGGCCAAAAGCAAGGCAGCGCCATGAATGTATTCTCTTACCTTCTAGATGGTCATGTGTTACCAACCCTAGAGACACCATGAAGGCAAGTTTCTGTGCCAGAGAAACAAAAGAAGAATATACTTCAGTTTGGGTTCTCACAAAGCCAACTGCATGTTCCCAGTTAGACTCCTAGGGAAAGTCACCCAATGGCTGGAGGCAGGAAGAAAGCCAGGCTCAGGTGAGCAAGGAGCAGGCACCCTCTACTCTGAGAAGCCATGAAGCTGCCCTGGAAGCCTTCTAACCTTACAGGAATCAAAAGAGAAGGACTGGGGCCTGTATCTTCTACTTTCTCAATGGTAGAAATCAGAATCTGGGAAGACCTAAGTTTTTCCAGAAAAATTCTCTAAGAGAAAAGAGGACTCCACACTGGGAAAAAAAAAAAAAATACAGTGTTCCAAAGAGACTCCCATACAACAAGAGCCAAATTCTAAGTACTTCATTTGTCATACCAGGTCAAGAGTTCTTGTATTTTTACTACCACTGACTGGACAATGAAAGTTCAGCTGTTTTCAGGACAATGAAAACTCAAAGCTAAATCAGTTTTAGGAATGATAGCAGGTGGTTCTACTTAATACTGTGACTTTCCAATCAACCACAGACCTATAAATCATAGAGCGATTTCTCTCTGACCACCACTGTGAGCACCCCATCAGAAGCTGGACTGATGAGAACACTGGACTCCAAAGCTGGATCAGAAGACTGTCTCCCAACTGTTCTCTGTTAATAAAGCAGTGTGTGAACCGACATTTTGATGCACCTTCTTTTAATCAAGTAACAGCACCCTTCTTGGCCACTCACATCCAACTCATCTTTGCCAGTCTAGATCAAGCTCATAAAAGACTTACTACATGGGGAAAAAAATCTCTTCTGTGGAACTGATTTTTAGTGATAAATAGAATAAAAAGTTGTCAAGAACTTTGGCCTCATCTATGTATCACATATATACCAATAACTAATTTATCCTCTTTATGGCAGTGATTCTGTCCAATTAGAAATACCTGTTATAACACAAGGGTACTTGCGTGCCCACATGGTGCTACTGACATAAGATATCCTTCAGTTTCTTTTGATAAGGGAATTTTACTAATAATCTGCTCTCTTTTTCACCCTTCAAGCCTAATACTTGACACTAATTTTGCAGATGATTTTGTGAGTTTCTCAGCAACATGCATGACTAGTACTTCTTTTTGATTCAAGTTTTGGTATCTTATTTAAAAAACAAATTAAAAGTTAATTAATTTCATATCATAAAGAATTATAATTTGTACTTGTAGAAAAACCTGAACTGGCTTAATAAGTCATGGCTCTAAAATAATGACATGAAGCTTTGATAGCTTCATGCCACTATCTGCTGCTGCTGCTGCTGCTAAGTTGCTTCAGTCATGGCCGACTCTGTGCGACCCCATAGACGGCAGCCCACCAGGCTCCCCTGTTCCTGAGATTCTCCAGGCAAGAACACTGGAGTGGGTTGCCATTTCCTTCTCCAATGCATGAAAGTGAAAAGTGAAAGTGAAATCGCTCAGTCGTGTCCGACTCTTAGCGACCCCATGGACCGCAGCCCACCAGGCTCCTCCGTCCACGGGATTTTCTAGGCAAGAGTACTGGAGTGGGCTGCCATTGCCTTCTCCGAGCCACTATCTAACCTGGTTTCATTACAAAGAATGCACTGAGGACAGAAGGAAATGGACTGCTGGTCTGAAAAAATCCAACTATCAGATATTCATCATCATATTACCTGTCCACATTTTTCTTTTAGAGCTGCTTGTACAAAAGTATCAACTATAATATTCTCTTGTCAAAGGACACACAAATTCACAATCTGTATTTGTACCAGAGTTTTGCTATTTAAGTCTATAATTCTGTATTAAGTTGCAGTACAGATGCTACTATTTTCATCTCTACTTTTGTGCTTCAATGATCTACTTTTGAGCTACTGATTCACCTGAGATTTGGGGATCTAATGCAATACAATAGTAATAACAAAAATGCACATGTAACAAGTGTAATCAGTAACATAGACTGACGTTAACTGAGTGAACCGGATAGCTTATAAATGCTGGCTGAGACAAACAAAACAGAATGATCATTAGAAATGCAGGGGTTACCTGGGGAAATGGTCATGAATCACACAATTCAAATCTGTGACACAGCTATGGAATCTCTGTTTGCCAGCTCATGAACACTAAAGGCCAGCCACACTCTTAATCTGTCCCAAGCCAACCTGATTTGGCAATAACATCACTGAAGAGTGAGAAAGCACAAGAAAAGGAAACCAAGTGATTCAGAAAGCAAGGGTCCCCCCTGATATGTGAGAGTAAGTCACATCTCAGAGACTGAGCCACGCCTTGGAGGGCTGGGCCTACCTGAGGGTTCTCCTCCCGTTTTGGTTTGGGTGCAGCAGGCGGAGTGACGGTGCGACTCTCCGTTTGTTTCTCATCTGTTTCTGCGTGGGATTTAACCGTCTACAAGAGGAAAATTAAATGAAACATCAGAACTCACTTTTTATTAAGAGAATAAAAGCAAACATACTTTGTTGCCAACAAGAAAGAACAGAACATACTCAAACCGGAAACATTAATAAAGGAGGTAATATGGACTTCAGGTTAGAAGGGGGAGGGACTTCCCTGGTGGTCCAGAGGTTAAGACTGTGCTCCCAATGGAGGGGCTGGGTCTGATCCCTGGTCAGGGAACTAGATCCCACAGGCTGCAACTAAAGATCCCACGTGCTGCAACTAAGACCCAGAGCAGCCAAATAAAAAAAAATTACAATAGTCTACTTCTATGTACGTTAGGATGCAGGAGTAGTTTTCCAGAAATAAGTCCTTTCTTGTTACATATAAGGTCAAGCTCTAGTTCACAGTGCGCTTCAGATCTGAATGATGTAAAAAAAAAAAAAAAAAAAGTCTTACATACACACCTTCCTACTTCAGAAGAATTCCAATCACAGCCGTAAGAGAGGTTGCAGAACTCGCCTTACTCGGGACACTTAAAATCTGCCTGTATCATCCATTAGAGGAGAGATGCAATTGCCAAGGAAAGACTATCTTGTAAAAGGCTGACATCCTGATTGTGACCAACCTCACCTTCCAGGTGCATCCATTCAAACAAAACACCACCAGTAGCATTACCATGTTCAGACAAAGAGGAAGCCAGCAAATTGGTAGACTGGGGGCTGGGTTTGCCTTTCTATTCTTATCATGACTCAATGGCTAATTCATTTTATGAAACCCTCTGTAAATACTGAAATGATATGAGAACAGTGGATACAAAACTATAAACACAAACCTAATTTACTTTTTCAAAATTAAAAACAATGCAGATGCAAACGGTCTTTTTGTATGGCAACAAGTAATTAAATAAAAGTGAAACTATCTGATTACTGATGAGAAGGAGCCAAATGAAAACCAAATGTAGAAAGAAGGTTCTACAAGCAGGATATCAAAAGGTCTCAGAAATCATTATGCTGTGAAATATTTCACTAGATCTGGAAAACAAACATAATAACAAAGACTTTTCACTTTATTTCCTGGCCATGTCCATTATTTCCCTTCTGCTTCTCACATTATTACTTTAGAAAAGTTTAAGTATCTGTCTTATCAGTACTGTGGCAACCACTAGGGGCGTAAATGCTACTCTGTATTTTTTTTTTCATCACGGTAGTATTTCCACCTCTGGACTATACATAAGCCACTTGAGAGCAGGATTGGTCTATACACTTTAGCATCTCTTTGCACCCAGTACAGAGCCTCACCACAGAGCAGGGATGCTGTAAACAGGTGCTGACCTTCTGAGTGGGGGGTAGAACCTACCGGAAGAATCACTTGCTCTCCTCTCTCACACACTTTTTTTAAACCAAAAAGGACACATTTCCCCCATAAAAGAAACCAGCAAACATACCTACAAAGGAACCCGATGGGAAAGAAGTTGATAGTGATAGTTTTAAGGTCCTGGGTGCCCAGGAGCTTATTTCACAGCTCTGTGAATCAGAACAACAGGAGTCTGACAGGGGAGGGAGCAGAGGTCAGTTATAAGGGTTTGATGCGCTGCTCTGAGGCTGTGTGAAGTCTCTCGGGGTCTCTTATTTCCATCTCTAGGGCTGAATAAAGCAGGTAGTGGTAATGCCTCCAGGGAAGAGCAAACCAATTCCTCTTCGCTAAGGAATTATCCAAGGTTCAAATTTTCTCTCATGTAAGAAGAGTACAGCTATCTCAAGGTTACATCAAGAATACCAAAATCATCCAAGAAAATAAAGATAAAGCAAATGAAACAACAGGGGAAGGGGCTCAGCGGTACAGAGGTTGACCCTTGTTTGCCTGCCTAAGGCTGGAGTGGCTTTCCAAGTACCATCTGATGAAAGCATCTAAAGACATAAGCTACCTGTAGTTATGTGTGCAAAGGACACTGGATGGAGTATGCAGCTGACAGACCCAAGGCCCAGAAAGAAGGAGGCTGAGGAGGAAGATTCTTAGGAGTAAAGGCTTTAAACGGCTAGCCCATACACTGGGGAATCCAGAGTGCATAGAGCATTCCCGGGACTAGATGCATCCTTAGAAAAGAGCTGAGAGAACCCTAAGCATGTACCTCTGCTGACCTTTGAGCTCTGTCCAAGAAAGAGGTGAAGTCTAAGACAGTTACAGGTGGCCTGTTTAGCACTGAAGGAACGCCCCTGCTCAAAGCCAATCTGCAAAGACCAAGAAAGGGTTTTCTGTTTTTGTTTTAATTTACTTATTATTACCTTTTTCTTCTTTTTGGCTCCAGTTGTTTAAGAAAATCTACTAGGATAGAGATTTCAATAATCACAGATGACAAGAAATAGTATTTGCAAAAATAGTCTGGAAAAGGCACTAAACAGAAAAACAACAGAGGCTCTCAACAATCAATAACAATAAACCCTGGGGTAGGAGAAGAATCTAATTTCCAGAGTTATCACGTTGTAATTTAAAAGTGAACATTTTTCACAATTAGGAGGCACACAAATAAACAGGAAAGTATAGCTGTTTCATTGGGGAAAAACAATAAGACGACACTGGCCTTAAGGAAGCCCAGACATCAGACTCCCTAGAGAAAGACTTTAAGTCAACTGTCTTAAATATGCTCAAAGAGCTAAAGCAAACCATGGCAAAGAATGAAAAAATAACCCAGGAGAACAATGTCTTACCAAAAATAAAATATTAATACAGAGACAGAAATTATTCAAAAGCAGCAAATAGAAACCTGTGACTGAAAAATAGCTGAAATGAAATTCACTAAAGGAGTTTAGGCAAAAGAAATCATCAGTGAACGTGAAGACAGGACAACTGAAATTAACCAGTCTGAGGAGCAGTCGCAAAAACGACTGCAAAGTGCACCGAGCCTAAGAAACCTGTGAGACACTACTAAGCATACCGACGTATGTGTTATAATTCCCAGGCGGAAAGGAGAGACAGAGAAACAGAAATGATCTTTAAAGAAATAACAGCTGCAAACTTCCCAAATTTGATGAAATACAGGATCTATAGGCATACCTTGCTTTATTTATTGCACTTCACATTACGGGATTTTGCAGATATTGCATTCTTTACAAACTGAAGGTCTGTGGCAACCCGGTCTCTATGTCACATCTTGGTGATTCTCACAATTTTTCAAACGTTTTTGTTATATTTGTTAAGGTGTTCTGTGGTCAGTGATCTCTGATGCTACTACTGCAGAAGACTATAACTTGCTAAAGGCTCAGATGATGGTCAACATTTTTACCAATAAAGCATTTTTAAATTAAGGTATATGCATTTTTTTTGGACATAATGCTACTGCACTCAGTAGACCACAGTATAAACATAACTTTGATATGCACTGAAGAACCAAAGAATTCACGTGACTAGCTTTATCTGCTTTATTGTGGTGGTGTGGAACTGAACCCACAGTATCTCCGAGATTTGCCTGTATACATCTAAGAAGCTCAATGACCTGCAAGGGGGATAAACTCAAAGAGACTCATACTGAAACACAACACAATCATACTGTCAAAAGCCAAAGAGAATCTTGAAAGCAGCAAAAGCAGAACGATGCATCACCCCGTAGTATGGGGTCCTCACTAAGAGTAACAGTCAGTTTCTCATCAGAAACCAGAGGCCAGAAGGCGATGGGATGACATGTTCAAAGTGCTGAAAGGACTTCCTTGGTGGTCCAGTGGTTAAGACTCCACACTTCCACTGCAGGGGCATGGCTTCAATCTCTGGTCAGGGAATTAAGATCCCACATGCTACGTGGTGTGGCCAATAAATAAGTAAATGAAGTGCTGAAAGAAAAAAAGACTATCAACCAAGAATTCCATTTCCTGCAAAAAGCCAAGGGAGTTCATTGCTAGCAGGTCTGTCCTAAAAGAATTTCCTTTAGATTCTTCAGGATGAAATAAAAAAACCTTAGACAGTAAATCGAACCCCCCCCCCCAAAATGAAAACTTCAGTAAAGGTAACTATATAGGTTAATGCAAAATCCAGTATTACTGTATCTTTGATTTGTAACTTTCCTTTTTGCTTCCTATATGATTTAAAAGAGAAATGCATAAACAGTAATTATAAATATGTTTTCATGGCTACACAATACATAAAGATGTAACGTGAGACAATAATGATATAACGGGGTGGGGGCAGAGCTTTTGTATACTACTGAAGCTAAGCGGGGATCAAATCAAATTACACCAGTCCAAAAAGATGTAAGACATGCAGATAACAAAATAGCAAAATGGCATAAGTCTTAGCCTATCAGTGACCACTTTAAATGTAACTAGATTAAACTCACAAATTAAACAATAGAGTGGCAGAATGGATTAAAAAAAAACAAGATCCAACAATATGCTCTCTACAAGAGACACATTTTAGAGCCAAAGATACAAAAAGGTATCCATTAAAGAATGGAAAAAGATACTGCATGGAAACAGTAGTCAAAAGACTATAGGGATGGCTATACTAATATCAGATACATAAACTCACTTTAAGTCAAAGATTGTTATAGGAGACTAAAAGGTCATTATATATTGACAAAAGAGTCAATTCATGAAGAAGATATGACAATTTCAAATACATAGGCACCAAAACAACAGAGTCTCAAAATATATGATGCATATATTGACAGAACTGAAGGGGAGAAATAAACAGTTCTATAATAATAATTGAAGACTTTAATACCTCACTTTAAATAAAGGAAAGAACATGTACAAAGAAGATCAATAAGGAAATTGAGGACTTAACACTTTAAACCAGCTACACCTAAGAGACATATAAAGAACAACCTACTCAACAACAGAATACACATTCTTCTTAAGTACCCACGCAACATTCTTCAGGATAGACCATATTTCAGGACACAAAACAAATCCTGATAAATTTTAAAAGACTGAAATCATATGAAGTATTTTTTCTGATGATAATAGAAGCCAGAAGTTGATACAAAGCAATATTGAAAAATTTTAAGTAGGTAGAAATTAAACAACATACTCGTAAACAACCAGTGGAACACATAAGAAATCGCTGGGGAAATTTTCTACCTCCCTGAAAAATGAAAACGGTAATTGTACATACCCAAACTGAGGAAACACAGTGAAAGCACTGCTCGGAGGGAAATTCATGGCTGTAATGGTCTACATTAAAAAATAAAAAAGATTTCAAATCAATAACCTAAATTTATAGCTTAAGGAACTAAAGAAGAACTAAACCCAAAGCTAGTGGAAGGAAGGAAATAATAAAAATTATCTCCACATTCGAGTGGAGATAAATGAACTGGAGAATAGAAAGATAACAGAAGTAATGAAACCAAAAGCTGATTCTTTGAAAACATCAACAAAATTGACAAGTCTTTAGTTAAAAAGGATAAGACAAAAAGAGAAAAGACACAAATAATGAAAATTAGAAATAAAAATGGAGACATTACCATGAATCTTATAGAAATAAAAAGGATTATAAGAGAATACACTGAACAACTGTACACCAATAGGCTGCCAGAGGGGAGGGGCTTGCAGAAGGGCTGGTGAGAGGTTGGGGGTAGCAGATATATATCCATCCTATATACAGGATGGATAAACAACAAGATCCTACGGTACAGCACAGAGAACTACATTCAATATCCTACAATAAACCATAATTGAAAAGAATATAAAGATGAATGGTAACTGAATCACTATGCTGTACAGCAGTAATTAACACAACATTGTAAATCAACTATACCTGAACTTCAATTTTTTTTTACATTGTACACCAAAAACAGATAATATAGATGAAATGGATAAATCCTTAAAAATACACAAATTACCAAAACGGACTCAAAAAAAACAGAAAATCTCGACAGAATATACAACTAAAGAGATTGAAACAGTAATCAAAATACTCTCAAAAAAGGAAGTCCAGGACAGACAGTTTCTCTGGTGAATTCTACCAAACATTTAAAGAATTAATACCAATCTTTCTCAAACTTTCCCAGAAAACAGTTATCTATTATGAATATAGATTCAGAAATCCTCAATAAAACATTAGCACACCAAGTCCAGCAGCATATTAAAATGATGATACACAATGATAAAGCAGAACTTATCTTAGGAATGGAAGGTATTTTAAAAAATCAATGTAATATACCGTGTTAATAAACAAAGGCAAAGAAAAACAATATGATCATCTCAATTAATGCAGAAAAAGCATCTGTGAAAACTCAATACCCATTCATGATACAAACACTCAGAAAACTAGGAAGAGAAGGGAACTTTCTCAGCTTTATAAAGGACATTTATGTGAAACCACAGCTAGCACCATACTCACTGGTGATATACCGAAAGCTTTCCCTGAGATGAGGAACAAGAGAAGTATGCCCACCTTCACCACTGCTATTGAACAATGTAGTGAAACTCTAGCCAGAGCAATAAGGCAAGGAGAAGAAATGCAAGGCATCCAAACTGGAGAGGAAGATGTAAAACTCTATTTGCAGAGGACCTGATCTCACATACATAAAATCTTACATACATAACATCCATAAAACAACTATAGCTAATAAATGAATTCAACAAAGTGGCAAGATCCAAAGTCAACACAAAAATCAGCTGTATTTCTAATACATTGTAACTCATAATAGCAGTGAACAATCCTAACAGGAAATTAAGAAAACAACTCAATTTACAATATCATCCAAAAGAAGAAAATATCTAGGAATAAATTTAACCTAGGAGGTAAAAGACTTGTATATGAAAACTATACAACACTGCTAAAGAAATAAAGAAAACCTAAATAAATGGAAAGGCATCCATGTTCAAGTATAGGAAGATTGAATATTGTTATTAAGATGGCAATACTACACAATCTACAGACTTAACACAATTCCTGTCAAAATTCCAACAGCTCCTCCCTCTTTTTTTTTTTTGCACAAAGATTGGAAAAGACAATTCTCAAATTCATGTAGAGCTGCAAGGGTTCCTGAAGAGCCGAAACAATATTGAAAACAAAAAATGTTGGACTCATCCTTCCCAATTTCAAAACTACAGCAATTAAGACAGTGTGGTTGGTAACGGCGTAAGGACAGACATATAAGCCAACAGAATAGGACTGATGGTCCAGAAATAAACCCATACATCCAAGGCCAACAGATTTCCAATAATGATGCGATGATCGTTCAAATGGGAAGAGAATAGTTTCTTCAAAAGTAGTGCTGGGAGAATTGGATATCCACATGGACCCTTGTTTCACATTATATACAGAAAATTAAGTCAAAATGGATTACTGACCTACACATAAGAGCTAAAACCATGCAACTCTTGGAAGAAAAATGAGGGTTAAATCTTTGTGACCTCAGATGTGACAATGGTTTCTTGCCTATGATACCAAAAAGCACAAGGAACAAAAGTATATCTCAGAATCTCTCAAAATACCTGGATTTCTGTTTTTTATTTACTTTTGGCTGTGTTAAGTCTCGCTGCTGCACAGGCTTTCCTCTCTTGTGGCGAGCAGGGGCTGCTCTCTAATCCTAGCGTGCAGGCTTCTCACTGCAGTGGCTTCTCCCGTGCAGAGCACAGGCTAGGCTGCACACACTGCTTTTGTTGTGGCTCCCAGGCTCTGCAGCACAGGCTCGACAGTCGTGGCACATGGGCCTAGGTGCTCTGCAGCATGTGGGATCTTCCTAGATCAGGGAGCAAACCCGTGTCTCCCACATTGGCAGGCAGATTCCTTACCACTGAGTCACCAGAGAAGCCCTCTGGCTTTTCTTAGAGAAGTTTTTCATATGATAAAAACTGGCTATTGTCACAAAGTAGCTGCCTCCTTGAGATGGAGTATATTACTTTGCAGTTTATTGCAGTCTCTTCTACTTTCTATTCTTGACACCAAGGCCAAAATGTCAATTTTGTCACACTGGTCTTACTATTTCAAAGAGAAATTAAGAATACGGCTGGGATATCTCTTGTATTCATGTTCCCATTGAAAGTGGAAAAATAAAATCCATTTGTTTACTCCCAGTCTATGTTACTTACTTTTATTTCCTACTCTGCACCTGTATGCATTTGCAAATCTTGTTCTCTTTTGGTTTTAAAAGATAGAAACCAAAAACTCTGAAAAATACTAGAACTAAATTAGCCACATATACCCCTGAATTATAAATTCACCTTTTGAGGCCACGATGCACGAATAATCAAAGTCAGACACCCACAAAGTTTTTAAATGTCCAAATGGTTACACCAATCGAGGTTAAAATTTGGATTGAGGGCAAAGCAAAATCCATCTTTTGGTCACTCGGCTCTGTTTTCCCCACTGGAGGGCAAAGAGTCACCACCTCAAATTTCCTTAAAGGGAAGACTGGGATTTGAAGATAATATATAGGATAATATTCTCAACTTGGAAGTACTTTTTTTTAAGAGGATACTGTGTAGGTTTCTATATAAAACAATAAATGGAAGTAGGTAGCAATCTGACAAATTTTCCCATAGAACCTGGGATTTTTTCAGCAGTCTAGCCTTGGGACATACACAGAAGGTTTTGTTGCAGGGGGATGGGATGGGATGGCATGGATAAGAAATGAACATTAATTCCTGGGAACTAACTGTGCCAGGCACATTCTAACAGACTTTAAGTGCTTTATGACTTTCTAGCATCCACAGGCGTTTAGCCCCATTTCACTGAATGCTAGAGAGGACAAAGGCATAAAAAGGAAGCAGAGTTGGGGCTCCGATATAAGTTTGTTTGGCTTTATCTACTTTTCTGCCTTAAATATGTTTCTAGCCTCAAAGCTCTTTAAACTTTACCACTCAGTTTCTCACAGCCACAATGTAATATGGCTTCTAATAAGGGATAAGACAGGGGCCCTTTCATCTGGGGTGGATACAAAGTTGTGGATGCCTAATGGCGAAGAGGGGGAGGAGAAGTGAGACAACTGCTGTTACAGCTGATGTTACCTCTTTCCTTTCCTACAGGGAAGCCTTTGAAACTACCCAACCTGCCGTGCTTCCTACTATGAAGGCAGAGCCACAGCATCTGCCCCAAACGCTCTAGAGACTGAGTTCTGTGACGGTACAGGCTTTAACTTACCAACCCTCATGTCAGTACATGCAGCATGACAGCTGACACAGAATCAACACATTTTTATTAAGTGATTGCTATCATCCTAAACAAAAGAGCAGAAAGCAGAAAGGAACCCATCTAGCCTGGTCACATACAGAATGTTAGGACACAGGTTTGGGTATCTCTACGAGTAGGCTGTAAGTGGTACTTCCATGGCTACATATTGCCTATCTATGAGATCTCTTAAATAGCTCTAAATGAGATACTGGAAGTGAAATATGAAGAAAAAGGGGGAGAGTAGAAAGATCTGAAGATAATCCTGGGAATGGAGCCTAAAGAGAATCCTTGCTGACTGAGCTTGATAACCTGCAAGACTGCTATGCCAAGTGGTCTGCTGAACTAGAACACAATGACTGCATTTGTTTATTAGATCAACAAGAAGGGAGCCCATGGAGTTCACTGCTGTAAAAGTTATTTTAATTTATGGATATATTCTTATGATATTATAATTAACATGAGGAGCTCTACCAATATGAAAGGTTGAGATAGGAAAAGATATTCAAGATCTAATACAGAAAAAACAAGTTACAAAGTAGTATCTAATCTGATTTTGCCTTTTGCTTTAAAAAGAAAATATGGAGGAATATGATGCTAAACTGCTAGTAGCAACTTAGAAGGAAAAAATTATGGGAGAAGTTTACTCTCTTCATAGATCATGAGGGAATGCACTTTCTACCATATGTATCTCTGTAATGTCTGGATTTTCTTTTACAGTGAATATGTATCATCGCTGTAATCAGAAAAAAATAAGAAATGTAAAAATGAAATGAAATGGAAAAGATTCTTGTCTCCTAAAAATATGTTGATCAAATAATAGGTCAAAGAGAAATAACATTCTAAAATAAAATTCTGAAACCACATTCTTCGTAACTCTAAGGCTCCTCAGAAGTCCTTTAAGAGCCAGCACAGGATATGACAACAGACGGTCTACAAACATGACTTCACCCAAACTCCTAAGCTTGGGCATCTTATGTTCGTTATTTCATACTGAAGTTCCGCTGATAATAAATTTAAAAACTTCTGATCTAAAATGCATGTTAAGTCATTTATCTCTAAATGTTCCTCAAAGCATTTGAGTTTGAGTAAGCTCCCCAGGAATAGATACATGTTTTTGCTTGTATTTCCTGATATAAGATTGTGGTACCCAAATTCTTAGTGCCAGATCAGCAGCATTTATGAGCTGCCTGGGTAGAAAGCCGGTATTCCATGCATAAGGCTCCTCTGTTCAAGGCGGCCAAGGCAGCAGGAAGCCTTCTCATTTCCCACCATCTGGCCAGCCTCTCTGAATCATGGTCAGCCACCCAGAAGCAGAAGATTCAGGATCACCAGAGACTATTTTCAGATGAATGAGAACTCAAGCCTGAGCAATTAGAAATAGGTCAATGACTGTTTAAAGCAACCTTCTTAAAAGAGCTTTTCTTTGCAAAATTCTTGTCATTGGTTTTTCTTTAAATAGAGTATGGTGACTGCCTATAAATCCTTCTTCTTGGTTTTAGAAGTCTTTCTGACATAGAACCCTTATGTATTCTTGGATGTTTAGTTCTATAGACTTATGTTTCTGACAGAAAATCTGATTTTAGAAATATAAATGAAAGGCTTCAATATTTGAGCTAAAATGTTCGTAACCTCTAGTGTTAAAAGAACGCATTTTAGAAATCTTAATTTTTCATTGGCTCCTCATTGTCTGTAATAGCCAGGGAAAATCTTTGTAATGAAATTCTTTTCCTTGTTTATTCTTCCTGCTTTTATAGTGATATCCTCACCTGGATTCTCACTGGGTGGAAAGGAACACAGCATTTTCTGTTTACTTCCTCATCTGTGCTTCCTGACTGAGGGCAGCAGAACTCATCTGTGAATTTCTGCTTCTGAACCAGCAGGGGGAGCTCACTCACACAAGAATCAGAATCCACCTACACGCAGATGGTGAGTCAAGCAATCCCAGCTTCCTTCAGTAAGAATGGCCCTTTTGTACCGTGGATAAATTATCTCCTGATAAGCAACTAGCAATGGTGCTGAGACAAAGAGCCTTTGAGAAGATAAAGACCCCTTAGAGACTGCCCGGCCTCAACGGCAAAGCTACTGCCCAAAGCAGGTTCATCCTGTGCCTGTACCTGTTTTTCAAGGCTTGGCTTGCTAAGCTGTACAGTCTGAGGTCCAGCGAGTCTGGTCCCTGGAGCAGCTATCACAATGCTGGTGAGCTGGGCCATGGGGAACGTTTTGGCTATGGTTGCAGTCTGCCCATTGACGACACGGACGGGGTGGATAGAATTCTGGGAGGTAGGGAGGGTCGTGGGGGTGAACTTGGTCAACATGACGGGCCTCTGGATAAGCTGAGGAGCTGCAAGCATGGGAGGAGGTGCTGGGGCAATAGGAATGTTATTCTGGGCCACAGGCTTGGGTCGAACCTATGGAGAAAGAAAGAACAATTATCGTATTACTTAAACTTCTCAAGTCCTATAAGCTTTTAGACACTGCCAGATCTTCTACACTATATATGTGAAATGGTATTCAGTACAAGTATTTATTGATAGCCACTTTAGAATTATCAATTCTATAGATCTCAGGATATATAATATTACAGAGATGCATCAGCTCTTAAGAGGATCCAGATGCTACCCTAGAATGTAGATTTTCTGATTCCAAATCATAGCTCCCCCTCCTATACCACGCCACCTCTTCAGGCTGAGGTCAGATGCCTAATCCAGAGACTGGTCCCACCCAGAACTTGTGCCCAGCAATGGTAATAACACTGCCAATGCCCTGAACCCACATTCTACATTTCTTCATACCCACAGCTTCAGTTCCCGCTCATCTCTGGTCCTCTAACTCCAGTCCTCCAGTTCTCAACCAGTCCTTCTCTAAGTCTCCCTCGTGGCTTCCTCTACCTCTGCTTAATCTAAAATATAACTATTTCTCAGGGTTTTGTCCTGGAACCCCTTTACTTCCCAATGCCCCCACTCCTCCTGGGAATTCTCACACATCCTACGGCTTCAGTTACTATCTCCATACTGAAGACTTCCATACTTGGATCTTAGGACCAGACATTTCCTGAACTTCAGAATCATTTGTTCATCTCTCTATTATACATCTCTACTTGGAAATTTCACAAGAAGTTCAAAATCAACATGTCTAAACCCATCAACTTCTTCCAATCCTTTCTTCTTCTTATAATCATTACCTCAGCAAACGCCCCTTTCTTACTAAAAAAAACACTTCAGAATCATTCCTAATGCTTCCATTCTACCTCTGCTTCCTAAATCCTGCTCAAAAATATGTCTACTTTTCTATCCTCACTGCCACTACTCTAGCTGTGTCATTTTACTGAAACAGTGGCAGAAAACTGTGATTCAAAACATGGGATTATGCTTGCCTGAGTTCAAATCCTGTTTCTACCACTTACTAGTTTGCTGTGTAACCTAAGGTAACATACCTGATCTCTCTAAGCCAGTATTTTTAAACTTTCTAAATTGTGACCTGGAGGCAAAATCCTTTCTCCTTATACATAAGAATTTGACCTTCAGTTAACTCCAACTCTAGCTGTATACCCCTGGAAGCCTGATAACAGAAGAATGCCAACTATGTTAGTAGAAACACTGTTTATGGTAAAAATGACCTCTTGTTGTTAAATCAAATCTACTATTTCCATTACTTGCAAAAAGCATAGATAGAAATTTGCTATAATTTGCTATAATTTGCTTTTTTGTAAAAAAAAGATCAGATACCATGTTTTGGGCTTCCTAAAATGGGGTGACTCTTGTAACTGGGCCTGTCCACTGCGGGGACCTTGAAAGCCATACCTATGAATTGTTGCAAGATACACTGGGCTCCTGAGAGGCATAAGGTTTCTGTACCAGGGAGGCTCTCCCACTGTCCTGATGAAGACCTCGTTTGCCTGTACCTGAGCAGTCCCTGGACAGCCACAGAGACTGCTGTATGGACGCCTGTAGGGACTCCTACTGAAGAAAAATGCCTGATGCTATCTTGCTGGCAAGCGCTAGTTTCTGTCCTATATCATTCCAAATGGACTGGTGCAGAGAGTGGCCCTTGACAGTCTTTTGAGTCTTAATACTTAGCTGCATCTAAGACAACCCTATAGTGTGTGCTACAAATATATAATAGGAAATATGCTTTACCATGTAAACATAGACATTTATCTAGACATAGACATAGACATTTATCTATACATCTATTTAAAAGAAAACTCATGAAACAATACTTATGTGCTACATACTCTTAACATTTCCTATTCTGTTTTCTTCATTTTACTTAAAAACTCTGGTTACAGTCCCTCAAATTGATTTCACAGTCTACTAATGGGTCATGACCCACCCTTTGAAAAACAGACTAAACCTTAGATTCTTATCTAAAAATAAACAACACCTACTTTCACAGAGTTGTTGTGAGGATTAAAATAGGTAACGCATGTAAAATGCCTACTGCAGTAAGTGACACAGCGAGATTCTCTGAACATTAGCTATTGTTATTGTTGACACTGTCCAAACGGTTTTCCTGCCACAGTCTAGACAATCACCAATCCACTCTCTACATGGTGTTAAGGGGGAATCTTCTAAAACCAAAACATAATCATGCCAAGCACTTGTTTGAGAGTCCTTTAATGGACCTCACTGCTCCTAGGTAAGGCCCAATTCCTATATAGCCTCCAAGGTTCCAAAGGCACTGGCCCGTGGGCTTCTCCAACCTCACCTTACTCTAGCCTGAGTCAACCACGTGGCCCACATGCTCAAACACATCAAATTTCCTCTGGTTCCTTAAGCCTACGTGTCTCTCGCCATTGTGGACTTGCATACATGTTCCTCTTTCTGCCCAGGACATTTTTATTCCTCCTCCATAACTATGTCAAACTAACATCATTAGGACTTTAGGCCTAAGATTGAATATCAGCTCTTCAAGGAAACTTTCTGTAATACTCCAAGGATGAGCTGGGTGTCCTCCTCATGTGTTCTCAGACTACATGGTACTTCCAATGATTGTTCAGTCGCTCAGTCGTGTCCAACTCTGCAACCCTGTGGACTGCAGCACGCCAGGCTTCCCTGTCCTTCACCACCTTCTGGAGCTTGCTCAAACTCACATCCACTGAGTCAGTGATGCCATCCAACCATCTCATCCTCCGTCACCCCCTTCTCCTCCTGCCCTCAATCTTTCCCAGCATCAGGGTCTTTTCCAATGAGCCGGCTCTTCGCATCAGGTGGCCAAAGTATGGGAGCTTCAGCTGTAGCATCAGTCCTCCGATGAATATTCAGGGTTGATTGCCTTTAGGATTGGCTAATTTGATCTCCTTGCTGTCCAAGGGTCTCTCAGGAGTCTTCTCCAGCACCACAGTTTGAAAGCATCAGTGGACACAGTGATTGCCGTACATGTGTCGGAAGCTGCATGAGGCTGAGAACTATCTTGAAACTCTCATATCCATAGTTCTTAGGGACCTTTTGATACCTACAGCATTAAGGATTTACCTGATAAATTACTGATTTATCTCATATTAGCACTGCCCATCCCACTCCCCAAGGCAATTCAGAAATCACTAATGGCCACTGACCACACACTTCCTTTCCCTTCTCTCTTTGTCTGAAAGCTGAGGCCTCAGATAGAAATACCCAGTCTTTCTACTAGGCAAGTCAACTCCCCGTCAAAGTCCATACTGGGACAACCCTGGTAGTCTGTCATGAGAACGGTGAGTTCAGCCCCATTGCTGGAAGAATGCTCTCACGAGAATATGGGCAGTGTTGCTTGGGTCTGAGTAGAAAGTTCCCTGTATAGCTTCCTAGTCTAAATCTTCATTAGCAAGATTTTGTGTTTCAGTATAATGCTCAGTGCCATCACTTTCCAGAGAACAGAATGCTTTCTACTAGTTGGGTTGCTACTGTCCCTCCCTACTGTCCTCAGCATATGGGGTTTGGGGTGGGGGGGGAGAGAAGTGAGAACTGCATTTCTTCCCCACTGGCAGGCAGTTCTGGCTAAATTCTTCCAGTAAGTCAATGTCATAAGGTTGAAAATGGTGCTATCTTAATTATATTAAACTTAGGACAATTTCCCTTTCCATACATCCCTCTGCTACAGCCTTTTGTCACTACTAAAAAAACCCCTGATGATAACATAAGCTTCTTCTGGGGGACTTTCCTGGTGATCCAGTGGTTAAGACTCTGTACTTCCACTGCAACAGGCATGGGTTCGAACCCTGGTCGGGGAACTAAGATCCCACACATCGTGTGGTGCAGTGAAAAAAAAAAGGCTTCTTCATGGTATAGGGACCTGCAGCTAGAATCTTTTGCTAAGTGGGATCTGTATACAGCTCAATTGACAAGTACATTATAGGCTGCTTCGAAAGGGTCCACAAGGATTTTTGTCTCACCTAACCCATCACTGGGCTTGTCACTGATTTACTCACCTGTGGAAGAAAGTTTGGACGTGGAGTGAGTCTAGGAGGGGGGATAAACTGTGGTACTTTGATGGGCTGAGGAGGTGTTGCCTGAACCTGCTAAAAAAAATGAGAAAGACAAATCAGAGGAGAAAATAATTATTCAATATAAAATAAAAGCTAGGCACTTTTTTTTTGAGTATAATTGCTTTACAATGTGTGTTCGTTTCTGCTATACAACAAATTGAACCAGCTACACGTATACATATATCCCCTCTCTCTTGAGCTTCCCTCCCACCCCTCAAGGTCATCACAGGGCACGGAGCTGAGCTCCCTGTGCTATACGCCAGCTTCCCACTAGCTCTTTATTTTACATATGGTAGTGTATACACGTCAATGCTACTCTTCCAATTCACCCCACCCTCTCCTTCCTGTGTCCACATGTCCATTCTCTACATCTGTGTCTCTATTCCTACCCTGCAAATAGGTTCACTGGTACCATTTTTCTAGATTCCATATGTATGCGTTAATATGTGATATTTTTCTCTTTCTGACTTACTTCACTCTGTATGACAGACGCTAGGTCCATCCACATCACTACAAATGACTCAATTCTGTTTCTTTTTATGGCTGAGTAATATTCTATCATATACATATACCACATCTTCTTTATCCATTCACATGTTGATGGACATCTAGGTTGCTTCCGTTGTCCTGGCTATTGTACATAGTGCTAATGCTCGGTATTCTTAAAGGATTTTCAGCATCACTACTCTCCCCATCAGACAACATTTTCTACAAGCTTTCACTGGAGAATTAACCATCTGAATTCACATCACTTTAAGCTTTCTTATTCTTCTGCTTGCATGCTTTGCCCCATAAAGTGAACCGATAACGTGTGTTTTCTTATACCTCTAATGTAGAACATAACAGACTCAGCAATCTTAGACGATTTCCTTTGACATTCAAGAACTCTTACACTTGTGTATTTTAAAAGTCAACACTGATTCCAAAGTAAAATCAAACTTGCAGCCTGGACAGATGGGCTTTTTCCTAATATAAGAGTTTTATCTAACAGTGAATGGCTTTCTTCCTACAGAGAATTCTCTAACTCTCAGCATCTGGCTGAGATATTTGGCTGCTTCCCTAAAGACTCCTGGGTAAGAAGCAGAGCTTCCCTTTAAGGCCCTCTAGCTTCACTCACCACTGGTCATTATTTGAAAGCTATCAAGAGCCCTTAGCTTCCACTTCAAGAAAGGACCTTTAAACTGCAATTTGGATATATTCTGAAAACACTGGTTTTTAGATGGTTTACCCTAGAAATCTCAAGAACAATTTTTGTTCAAGAACTTCTTCCTTCCAGAGGTCTTTTTTTTCTGATGGACTTTGGAATGGACACTGTTATTTGTGAGTTTCTTAAACATTTTTAAAGTGCCCCAACTAACTCCAGTACTTCCTGAGCACAATTTCAAGGAAGAGTGAACTAAAAAAATTAAGCAGGGCATTTCTCCTGAATTAGTAGTATAGCACCAGGGCACTCAAGTCTCACCGGGAGGACTGTGACTAGGATGGAGGGAGAGATACAGGAAACCACGTAAATGCCTCTGTGAAGGGTATTTTCCCCCTTTAAGTCAAGTCAAATTTTGGCCATCGTTGGTGTCAGGTAACCTCTACAGTTATTTAAATAGATAGTGTGTGTTAGTCGCTCAGTCGTGTCCAACTCTTCACAACCTCATTAACTGCAGCCTGCCAGGCTCCTCGGTCCATGGGATTTTCCAGGCAAGAATACTAGAGTGGGTTTCCATTTCCTTCTCCATGGGATCTGCCCAACCAAGGGATCAAACCTGGGCCTCCCGCACTGCAGACTCTTTAGTGTGTGAGCCACCAGGGAAGCCTCACATGCTAGAGTGGGTTGCCATGCCCTCCTCAGGGGATCTTCCCAACCCAGGGACTGAACCCAGATCTTCTGCAAGTATATCCTTTACTGTCTGAGCCACCAGGGAAGCCCCTATAAATAGCAGGAATGCCATATTCCCTCGTCAGCCCCAAAGGCGAATTTGGTATGGTAGAAGACTGATGGAGACTGAAAAATCCAGCAGGAGCGTCACATGGATATAACTCTACAAATGCATATTCTGAACCCTCTCATGCGGGCACACGAGTAGCAGCTGCTGGCTTACCAGAGTGACTGTGTTTTTTGCCACAATTTGGACAGCCTCTGCCCCAGGCCCAGTGACCTTACTAGACGTCTGGAGGTTGACTGGTGTGTTCTGCACATCAGTGCTGAGCACAGCCTTCTGACTGTTGATGGCGGTCACCATAGCAATGGTAGGTCTCTGGCCCACAACAGAGGCAGGCATTGTCGCAGTTGCTGCTTTCAAGACGAGAGGTAGTGTCTTTGTGGTAATCATAGAAGCTGTAGTTACAGTCTTCTAGGAGACATGGAGAACAGATATTAGGACACTGAAGTGTCATCCCACTAAACAAAATGCTAACCTCCAGAAGAAAACAAAGCAAAGGTTCTCATAATCAGTCAAGCTTTTTGGTATAACATTTCTTTTGTGTACGCAGAGCACAGTTCTTACTACAGGGCAAACAATGTCAAGTTTGCCAGAGTTCTCAAATTTAGCTTCAAGTCTGTTTATAGTAATAACTGCAAGATAATATGGCCACAGGATTTTCAACAAGGAAAGGAGTGGGTTTACAGATAAGAGAATATGAGTGTAACTATTTCTTCTGGGTTTTTTTATTTTTGCTTGCTCTCAATTTAAACTTTGTAAAAGTTGCAAATCAATGAGGTACACACCATCTCTTTAACTGTTACAACCTCATCAACATGAAGAAACTTATCGTATAATTCTGGTTATCTGCGTTCTGTGACACAAAGGCTGGGATAAAAGGACAGTCAGTGTCTTTTAATTCTTTTGAGTGTCACCTTGGAGAGGAGGAAAGGAAACTCACATGAGAATTAGTACAGTTGTTGCCTCAAAGGCAGTAAATCCCCAATTCTAGATAATGAAACCTATTAACCAACTAGTACAGTAAATACCAGCTCTTGATACCAAAGGGATAAGAGTTACTACCAACAATCTTTTCTCTGGAGGACTGTTGCAGAAGTGATTAAAGACCCAGAAGAAGGCGATGGGGCGGAAACAAACACCTGAGTTTCAGAAAGTCTGATAGATCAGAGTCTGAACTAAGGTAAGAGGACTTCACTGATGCTCCACAAGCACTACTGCAGCTTTGGAGCTGCATTTTCCTAAACTTTTCTATTAGCATAATTAAAGGAGCCAGCTACAAAAGACAAACATATAAACAATCTCATTTCACGGCATACACATCTGTCGAATGCTGCCAGTCACTCAACACAGAGATGCTTCAGAAACATGAAAATACACCTGGTCTAACTTGTTGGTTCTCATTTTAATATTATCAAATTTCATCTTTTTCTTCTTACTCTATACTTGCCCTGTTCAGTTTCATAGCTAATAGCCACATGTGGGTATTCAAATTTAATTAAAACAAGATAAAAATTAAAATATCAGTTCCTCAGTCAACTAGCCACACTGAAAGTATTTATAGCTACACGTGACTGCTGCTGCTGCTGCTAAGCTGCTTCAGTCGTGTCCGACTCTGTGTGACCCCACAGACGGCAGCCCACCAGGCTCCCCCGTCCCTGGGATTTTCCAGGCAAGAACACTGGAGTGGGTTGCCATTTCCTTCTCCAATGCAGGCAAGTGAAAAGTGAAAGTGAAGTCGCTCAGTCTCGTCCGACTCTCCGTGACCCCATGGACTGCAGCCTACCAGGCTCCTCTGTCCATGGGATTTTCCAGGCAAGAGTACTGGAGTGGGGTGCCATTGCCTTCTCTGACATGTGACTAGCGGCTACCAAACTGGCCAGTGGAGTTCTCAACACTACAGAAAAGTTCTTTGGACAAGTGTTGCCCTCAACCAGGGTAAAGGACCCCACTCTCCCTGAAACAGATCTGAACAAATTCCTTTGTGAATTTCTATTTCAGTGTTTATGTGAGTTCTTGTGTATTAAGTCATTTGGTTCTAAGTAATTTTTCTGTCATAAACACTTGCATGACAATACGCTTGCATGTATTATCTAACTTTTTAACACCCTTTTTTTAACCAAAAAAGGTAATAAGCTGACCTCATCTATCCCATATTGAGAATAATTAGTGATCCTTATTGATGCCTACAATTAAAATCACCCAAATGTTTCCTCTTCCCTTAGTCAATGATACAAGATGGCTCAGTTTCCTTGCCACTGTCCTCTCCAGTGTGAAATGGGAGTAAAAGGGGAAACACTGATGATGATTATTTATCTTGGGAGGTAGCAGGCCATCCAATGCCTATCAGTGATGAAAACCAAATAAAAGCGAAATGCTATTTATCATCAGAAATGTTACAGCAGTATAGCAGCAAGGACTGACTTTATAGTACCAGCTATCTTAATATCTGTTTTTAATCCAGTGTGATATTAGTTCTATCTTTCAATTTAAAACGTTTAAATACACAGAACTTTTGAAGTGGTGAGCAAGTCACACCAGATGGCATTCAATCCTGGTACCACCACGAGCTGTGGAAGGAAAGCTATAATCGGCAGAACTCACTGCCATGGATTTTAAAAACATTTGTGCATGTTTTACTACTTTAAAAGAGGGTCAATATACTTCTGTTTGAAATATGCTTGGTTCAGGTTAAGTCATTATCAATTTTCTGAATAATTATTCTTAAAAAGTGAGTAAAACCTCAAACTAACCTGAATTATATACTTACCATTAACTGCAACACTAAAAAGCACTGGATTCTAACAAGTGTGTTCACATGTTAGCATTTTTATTCTACTTTAGAAATATTTAGTTGTAGCTAATTTCACTCCATGTCTTCTAGCAGCTACATAAACTCTCTTTGTATATAAAGGCACAAGATCTAGTACTGTATGTTCTGAGGAAAAGTTTTCGATGAATATATTTGCTAATCATTTACTGACACCAGGTATTCCCACAGGTACTGGTTGGCTCTTTACTCCTGGTCTGGTGCTTATTCTATTCTAAGTACTACAGAACACAAACCAATCCTGGAGTTCTGAGTTTAGATGACAAAGAGAATCTAGAATTTTTATATCCAAACCTAATGAAAACCTCTGAGTTGTTCTGGCAGGAGGAAGAGAAGACACAGAGAGGAAAGGTGCCCCAAAACAAAGAAAGTTATTTTTATGGAAGCTGTGATTAGTCCTTGACTGGTTGATGCGGTCCAAGTATGATCTCTTTCAAGAGATGACAGAAGTTTTCCCAGTTTCATGAAGGGGTTCTTTATGGACAAAACCAAAACTGCATGAACTAGAAGTTAATGCAGAAAATACATGGCAAGAAGTACTAACAGCAAAATCTTTTTATTTTTTTGCTAAGTTATTGGTTTTTTACGGTCACATGTGGCTAGTGGCTACAAAGCATAAGGTACTGAATTTAAAAAGTCAGGCTCCAATGTACAAATCAGAACTTAGAGGGATTATTACTATGGGCTCTAATTAACTTCCACATCTATTTCAGATTGTTGGTTTAGTTGTGAATGGAAGGTAACTGTTGTACACTTGGACAGCTATCAGTAGAATTCCACTCCTTTTTGTCTATAAGGGTTTATTTCTGTTTGGTTTTATTAACTGCATGTTTCTTTACACCTGTATTCATTTAAAACGATAGAGTTGTGAATATAAGTTGAAGAGTACACCTGTGTTCAACTGTTCTTTCGTTGTTTTCTGTAGATTGGAAAATTTTCAAAATATACATACAAACATGAGTTGGAATTAGCTAAGTAAAGGGAACTGGTTTCCTTCCCCCTCCCTCCCTCTCCCTAGCCTTGGTACATGCTAATCACCCAACTTAGAATAAAATGCTTGCTCTTCCTCAAGTCTCCTCCTTGCTTACACAGATCGCTAAATTTATAGTAAATCCTTTCTGGACTGAAACATTTAGTATATGCCATATATTAAACTTCCCATTTGTCCCTGACCTCATGAACCTTTAATGCCTCCATATGACTACCAAAAACCCCCAAAGTTCTGCCACATGTTGGAGAGCTTCCACAAGCTAGCCTCTTCCTACTTCCTGGCTCTATCTCCCTCTCCACCACTTCCTGGAATCCAAGCTCCAGCCACATCAGCCTCCTTGCCA
This sequence comes from Okapia johnstoni, assembly GCA_024291935.2. Lineage (NCBI taxonomy): Eukaryota > Metazoa > Chordata > Mammalia > Artiodactyla > Giraffidae > Okapia > Okapia johnstoni. The sequence goes on along the minus strand of CM044325.1, from coordinate 4,861,573 downwards.
TTCCCAAGGCACACACTGCCTTTCTGTCCATACTTTTGTTCGCACTGCTCTCAGCACTGTGACGCTCCTTCCCCTCTGCTCCGTCACTGAACTCTCTTACCTGTCGAGGCCCTGATCAAAAGCTACCTTCTTTATGAAGCACTGTCTGACCCCTCTGGTCAGTATTACTGTCCTCTGGTATTTTCACAGCTCCTCATTGGTGTTTTCATTTTTTTCTTCTTAGCTGTTGACATCTTCCTCTCTTCTAAAATTTTTAAGATCTTGAAGACAGAAACCCTGGCTTATTTGTGAATCTGTCCTCTCCAGTGCCCAGCATAGGGCTTGCATATAGTAGAGACTCAATAAATATTTGCATAATTAATGAAAATAATTATCACAGTTTACCAGATTCTAGGCAGGGACATTGTTGTTGTTCAGTTGCTAAGACACTACTACCTCTCCGTATACTAAAAGCTAGCATATAAGGAGCACCTGATAAATAATGATGGACAGTTTACTATAAAAACAAAACCCCCAAACTTAAAGATCTTTTGGCTTTTATCATTAAAAAAAAAAAAGGCAATATAAAACAAGCTTAGCTAAATCAGTTAAATTATGAGGTAGGCTACCAGATGGAGATGCCACTGTTTTGGGACTAGCCCGAGGCCCCTTACTATTGCCATCCCAAACCATCACAGAACTCAGATTACCATGGAAGGGAATAGCTATTGTTTAAGTATTATGTAAGTATTTCCTCTGATTTGTGCAATATGGAATGGTACTTGAAGAAAAAGTTTCCATGGATTAATAGAGAAAACTCCTACTACCAGGAAACAATGAATTCTACCAAACTTCTTCCATGTAAACACTTTCTGATCAAACTGTACTTTGGAAAGAGAACAAACAATCCAACTCTGTTAAAAACTCCAAAAGAAGTAAACTGATAGGCAACCTTTTAGAAGAAATACAAGTCCTGGTCAGGGGGGTTTTAAAGTCAGTTTGAATGCCTCATTTCAAAATAGCCCTGGAGATCAGGGTAAAAATGATGCAGGCCACTCTAGCTACCTGATTTACAATGGGGAGTCTTCATTCTTCCTTCTTTGGCATTTTATACAATGTCAGTATTTCTCTTTTGGACACTGTATAGCAGTTTAGAGTAGCAAATGGACAGATCTTTCAGTCAGAATATCTGGGTTCAAATCTTTGCTCCACCACATAACACTTACATGATTTTAGGCAATTACTAATTTCTCTGTGCCTTAGTTTTCTTCTCTAGAAGTCAAAGATAATAACAATAATACTGTCCTGGGGGGCTGGAGTGAGGACTGTGCACACTGCGTGTGTGGAGCGCTTAGGGGAGTGCCAGTATAGTGTTATAATATAACCTCCATCAAATGCTAACTGCCCTCAGTAATCTTCAGCATTTTTATAAGTGTTTTTTTGCATTTGCAAAATATTGTATATGAAATTTGATAATATTAAAATATTATTTTGGTCCCTCAAAATATTGTATATGTACATAAATAGTGACTAACCAAGTAAACTATAATGTTTTGCTCTACACGTAAAGATATGGTGGAGATGGTGTTGGTGGGTGAGTGGTGTCCATGCTTAGGTTTCAGAAAATCCCAAAGTCCTTGAAACCATGTGCAAAAATGACTGTATTAGGTGTGAATGTGTATTTTTCTGGGGAGGGAATCCACGGCTTTACAGAGTCTTAGAGGAGTCTGTGACCTCCAAAGACCAAGAGCCACTGTTGAAGAGTCCCATTTTAAACGGTATGCCCACACTACATGTAAGAGTGTGGAGATCAAGCTTGATTACTTCTCTTAATTGAATCATTCCTAAATACATCCTTTCTGTGTGTCTTGAATGCCTTAATATCCTTACATTATGTGGCAGTAAAAATGCTTTTTCAGTAAAATCATTTATTTGCACAGCTACACCAATTATAATGTTCTTAAGCTTTCCACTCCTTAACACTATTTTTGACTGGTAGCTTCCATTTCAGATTTCCTTCACTGTATGAGAACAAATACATATTCTCATATGAGATGACTATAATCTTGGAAGTGAATATTTCATTTCTATGAAATATATCACCTTCTAAATGCCTCTTTCTACTGGTCCCATGGGCATTGATCCTGGACTATTTCCACACCAACTGCTAAGCATTCCAGAAAAACAATTCCTGATGTTAAGTCACAGAGACATTTAGAACAAGTGTAAATAAACACTTTCGGAAATTCAAAGTAAGACTTTAATTCTGCTCTAATACAGAGATGTGATATTTCTTTGATTACCTTTTCCCCTTCTTTGGACACATGGGAAATCATTTTAACTTTTACTCCTTGGTAATGTTATTTCTTTGTGCCAATGAATTTCAAATGATTGTTATCCCAGATACAGTATAAGAAAGTAACCAGAAAACCTTTTGTTCAGCGCTAGTTCCGCTGTTAGTACAGGATGAAACAGGACCTAGCTCTCCGTGACCACTGACAACCCAGCCAATCCAGACCCGGCACGGAGCCTGGGGCGCCCGGCCCACGCGCACCTGGGAGGCAGTCAGGCTGGGGGAGGACGCAGCCGGCTGGGCGTGGTGGTGGTACTGCTGCTGCTGCGGGAGCGGCTGGAGTGGCTGCTGCTGCGCTGTTTGCAGTTTGTTTTCCGATTGTGGCAATGGCTGTATTTGGAACTTGTCTGGTTGTTCTTGCTTTACTATTAGGTTCTTCCGTAGCTGTTCAACTACTCTTTTCTACCAAATGAGGACAAAAAAGAATAAAATCTATTAGAATATTGTTCTTTCAGCTGTAGAGAAATAGGCAGCAATTATACGCCCCTGACAACTTTTCTGGAACCAGATAGATCTAAAACTTGTTACATCTAAAATTTAGACAGCAGATAAAACAACTGAGAAGAAACCCACGGCATGAGAAAGACTTGATATATAAAGGGAAGCTGAGCCACACACCAGAAGAAAAGCCAATGGAGGGCACATACCAGAGCTGGGGCTCCTTGACTACTATCCCCTGGTGTGCCTGGCTGGGAGGGCAGCGTCAAGTAGCAGTGAATGCAAGACTCTGGAGACACACTGCCTCAATTCAAACTTCAGTTCTGCTACTTACCAGTTCTATGACATTGGTCAAGTCACATACCCTATCTGTGCTTCAATTTCCTGTTCTGTAAAATGCGGTAATTAACAATAACCTTAAGACTCTTACAAGTCCCAAAATGCCTCAGGTAGAGTACGCAGAGTCATCAGTGCTGTACATCGTGGGTCATTTGTTTTCCTTTGCATCTGATAACATAGATACCGTCACACTAATTTTTATTAATTAAGCAAACATCATGTATGCACCCCAGTTTAAAACATTAAACAGACTTTAAGAAACCTTGAAAGAGATGGGAATACCAGACCACCTGACCTGTCTCCTGAGAAACCTGTATGCAGGTCAGGAAGCAACAGTTAGAACTGGACATGGAACAACAGACTGGTTCCAAATAGGAAAAGGAGTACGTCAAGGCTGTATACTGTCACCCTGCTTATTTAACTTATATGCAGAGTACACCATGAGAAATGCTGGGTTGGAAGAAGCACAAGCTGGAATCAAGATTGCTGGGAGAAATATCAATAACCTCAGATATGCGGATGACACCACCCTTATGGCAGAAAGTGAAGAAGAACTAAAGAGCCTCTTGATGAAGGTGAAAGAGGAGAGTGAAAAAGTTGGCTTAAAGCTCAACGTTCAGAAAACTAAGATCATGGCATCTGGTCCCATCACTTCATGGGAAATAGATAAGGAAACAGTGGAAACAGTGTCAGACTTTATTTTTGGGGGCTCCAGAATCACTGCTGATGGTGATTGCAGCCATGAAATTAAAAGACGCTTACTCCTTGGAAGGAAGATTATGACCAACCTAGACAGCATATTTAAAAGCAGAGACATTACTTTGCCAACAAAAGTCCGTCTAGTCAAGGCTATCGTTTTTCCAGTGGTCATGTATGGATGTGAGAGTTGGACGGTGAAGAAAGCTGAGCGCCGAAGAATTGATGCTTTTGAACTGTGGTGTTGGAGAAGACTCTTGAGAGTCCCTTGGACTGCAAGGAGATCCAATCAATCCATCCTAAAGGAGATCAATCCTGGGTGTTTTATGGAAGGACTGATGTTGAAGCTGAAACTCCAATACTTTGGCTACCTCATGCGAAGAGTTGACTCATTGGAAAAGACCCTAATGCTGGGTAGGACTGGGGGCAGGAGGAGAAGGGGACGACAGAGGATGAGATGGTTAGATGGCATCACCGACTCGATGGACATGGGTTTGGGTAGACTCCGGGAGTTGGTGATGGACAGAGAGGCCTGGCGTGCTGCAATTCATGGGGTCGCAAAGAGTCGGACACGACTGAGCGACTGAACTGAACTGAAGAAACCTTGATCCCAACACTGTGTGATATACACAACAGACACTTTCAACACTGAAACAGGTAACTCATTTAACAGGATTATGAAAATTTTGTTTAGGCAGACTAGGGTTTTGAGTACATGGGATAAAATTTTTAAATAATTTTTCCCCCTGTCTTTATTGAAATCAAAGAAAATGGTGTGTTCAGAAACCGTCATTACTATAATACTACATTTCAACAAAGTTACGCTCCAGGCAGGCACAGACGTAACTTTGTTTGCAACTAAACTTTGCATCAGGAACTACGTGGCTAAGTGAATGTCTCTTCACCTGATGTGTGGAGTGGTGGAACTGAAGACTGGCAAATGGCTCAGGGAAAGGACACGAACCACTTGGGGCCTGACTTGGGCTCTGACTCTCCTGCCCCAACGGCTGGAGGAAAGTCTAATCACTTCTTATTTACACTTCTGAGACGAGTTCACCAGCTGAGGTTTGTTACTTCTGCCAAAAGCAGACTGCTATTTTCTAACACAGTTTTTAAATAGAGAAGAAGTAAATAAAGATCGTTAAACGAGGGGTTAAGTGAAACCGTAAGGACCAGGCTGATTTTCACATTCCTGTTTATGACTCTAACCAACTTCACGACACAATACTCTCTAAAGAAGCCAAACCTGCAGGTTATGCGCTTAACCTATTTGAACATTAAGATATTTACAAGATGGATTTTTTTTTTAATGTTAAGCCAATACAAAATACATTCTTGACCAAAACAAAAAAAATTTTTTTTTTTTCTGATTCTTTTTAGGTAATGAAAATATCATACAAAGGCTGGTGAAGGGGAAGTAGGCTATACTTTACACTGTGCTAGCACTGCCTCTCTGAGAAGTTAAATATTAAAAAGAAAAAAGAAAGATGCAGAGTTCAAAGTAGTTTCAGAAACCATCTGCAGAATACGAAAAATGCAAATTAATAAAAATATAAAATTCTTATAAAAATAACTTTCAAGTCTTCAAAATCCTATTTCTCAAATATAGAAGGCAGAGTAATGGGATGGATATAGTTTAAGAGAAGGGGAGCAACAGCAGTGTTGCTGTGGATAATTCTGAGCCTCACATGTAGATTTTATTACTTGGTGACTGCCAAAACAGTTAGACATTTAACAATTAAATAATTATTTAGAGCTGCTTTCAGTCCCCCTCCCCAACATATTAATCAGCATTAATTAAACATATTAACAAACTAGTTCAAGTGCAGCACGGACAGCCAAAGAAAGGGACTAGAGAGTCTTCACCAAACAAACACAAACCTCCCAGCTCAAATCAGGGGGAGGAGGAGAAACCATACAAACATAAACATGATATCTGCCAAAAAATATACTTAGAACAAAAACAGCACCGGAAACTAAATCATTACTATACCAGGCACAAAAGGAAAGGGTGTTTTTCTCCTCTCCAGCCATCCTTGGGAAACACACTGTGCTCTTCCACTTACTGCCTGACTGGGTTAAACTAGAAGGAAGAGACAAAGCTCGGAACCCACTCCTCGTGTTTTGTACAACAGAAGGGAACAGTAGGGGAAAGAACAAGAAAGGGACGCAGGCTAGAGTACTCTGCAGCCATATGGCTAGAGCAAGGTGAGGACCAATCAGAACCAGAATCAGGGCCGGGGGAGTCAGTGAGTCACCAGGCATTCACAACTGTTCCTCCCCCGGGGCCTGAAACAAAGAGGGGAGGGAGATGGGATCATAACACCTGCAAACTTACTAGTCCTTGAGAAGAAGGGAAAAAAGGAAAAAGAGAGAGCTGTGCGGACTGGACACAGGTCAGATCCTATGAGCTGTGTAATGCTTCCTTTGAAAGAAGACGCTAGCATATTTCAGAGAGCTGCTCAGAAATGCATTGCCCTGGCAGTGCTTGCTGTGTTCACCAGAAGATGAGAAGAATATCCAGCATATAGTCGTGCATGTCTATGGATTTTCTTTTTTTAAATCAAGGTTCAGGTTGATTCTTTTCGTCAATTAAACTCCTATTCACTGCATTTTGAAAACCAATGATCTAAAGTTAGGTGAGTTCTGGAGTGGAGGTGCTCCTTCCTTATGAGCACAGAGACTCTGCACACTCTTTTTAGGACCAGCTAATAAAGGAGAGCTGCCCTGTGCAGTAGTTGGCTCTTCTAGGTTCCACATCCAGGTTTGTTCTAGTTCAGTCTTGTAGCTCTGGCAAATAACGATAATCACATTAACTCCAGTAAGACCCTGATCTAGGCCTGTACCAGTTCTGGGTGGCAGTAAGGAAATACAGCTACAGTAGTTCATAAATCTTAGCTTGTAGTATCAAACAAAATTCTTAGGTAAATAGTCTCTCATCTTCACAGCTAGTGAGCCTATATACTCTTGCTATTGTATGTTTTAAACAAAGAAATCATGACTTCTGCTGGTCATGCATGAAGGTTATACTGGCATAAGCAACTAGGTATTTTCAATGTTATTCACATATATTCAACTTAAACACTGCTAATTATCTTGGAACATTATCCTGAAGCTTTGAGAAAACGCGAAGTCTCACAAACTGGCTATTCGTCACTCACTAAATGCTGGGAAAGACTGAAGGCCAAAGAAGGGGACAGCAGAGGATGAGATGGTTAGATAGCATCACTGACTCAGTGGACATGAATTTGAGCAAATTCCAGGAGATAGTGAAGGACAGGGAAGTCTGTCATGCTGCAGTTCACGGCGTTGCAAAGAGTTGGACACTACTCAGCAACTGAACAACAACAAAAAACAAGTTAATGAGAGCTAAAAAGGAGGGAGAGAGGAGGAACAAAAGAACTGAAAAAGGAAAAGCTGGAAAGAACGAAGGCAGAAAGGAGAGAGAAAAAGTTAACAATTTGTTATCTTCTCTCCTTAATATATTTTCTATAAACAACAGGCCAGTGTGCCAGACATCCAGAATGGCTAGTATTGCCCCCTTCAATTCATCTGTCAGGAAGTGCTCCATAAATCCAGCATGTGATTCCAAGCCTCCAATTCCCTTGACATTCGCATCACTAGGTTTCATCAGGGCTTGTTCGGGCAGAAGGGTTCAAAGTCCCTGACACGTGAAGGCACAGTTTCTGAGACAGGTAGTCACTGTGATAAATACCGTGACATTCAGCAATACTATCAACATGCTCACACAACAGCAAGACAGACCCCAAAGAAAAACAGAGATGTTTACAGGCTCAATTCAACAGAAAATCGGGTTCATTTTTCTGCTATGTAAGTCAATCATTCCAAGTGCCACGACCTTTGTCAATACAGAAGGGAGATGGAGTGGTGGAAGAACAACCTACTCTTCCACTCAAGCCACCAATTTATTCCCATCAAGCCCTCACACAAATTTCAGAAAGCTTCACTCAAGAGCAACTCCAGACACAAGCCCTGCCCTCCACAACTGGACACTGCTTCAAGGCTCTGTTTTTCCACACAGTCACTCAGCTCGCTGTGTTCCACTCAGCATTACCTGTTTGTGCAACAGTTATGAGAGGGCCACACCCACTCAAACATCTTCTTACGCAGCATTGCCTTAAAACTTCGTCTTTTTTCCTCCATTATCAACCACACAATCAGGAAATATAACTCTGCCCCTTCATACCAGAAACTGATAGAGGCATGTGACTTTTCACAAATCCAGAAAATCAAGAAAGATTTTTGCCCATCTTCACACCTAAAATGCAACGAAAATACCTTCCAGGCCTTCAGACTCACCAACAGCACAAATGAAGACAGAACACTGACTTTTTTGTGCAGAAAACCTAACACGGAGAAATTCACATTGGTTAATAAAATCAGAATTTAGAAAGAGAGAAGAGGATTAAAAAACCCCTTTCTACTGTCCAACTGAGAATTAACCAACTGTATTTATAAGCAGCACCAATATTCAACAACAATGGAAAGGTAAGAAAGATCATATGAGTCTTCAATGCTGCCATGTAATTACTCTCTAAAGAACAGGGTATGTTACTGGCATAACATCAATGACAAAATTACAATCCAGAGTAAAAGCTACATGTTATTTAAAGGAAATAGAAAATTAAGTGACGATACCACCATTTTATGAACAACAACAAAAAAAAATGGAAAAGAAGCAATAAACTCAAAATAAGTTCCTTCTTGATGTTAAAACTGAAATTTAATGGGAAGATATATACTGAAGTTATTCGAGGGAATGTTCAGGGGAGACACACAGAATTCTGACAGGGGAGCAGAAAGAGGAATATTGGAGGCAGTGTTTATAAAAATATTCTTAGGGGGATTCCTTGGTGGTCCAGTGGTTAGGACTCAGGCTTTGACCACTGGGACCCAGGTTCAATCCCTGGTTGTGGAACCAAGATCCAGTAAACTGCACAGAGCAGCCAAAAAAAAAAAAAATTATATATATATATATATATATAGATGGATAGATAAAATACACACATATACTTAAATACTCATATATACTTAGATAAAAACAATTACATTTCATTCATTTTGTAAGGCACTAGGAGGTTTCCCCCCCCAAAACACTCCGACATTCAGTTTCAGCATTAGAATTAGACAAATAGCATCTAACCCTAAAAGCCTTTTTTAAAAGGAATATATTCTTGAAAAACACTACCTGTTTGGCTGCATAGTATCTACACCTCATCTAATACGTGAACTGGGTATGTTGTCTACTACAGAGGATTTGTTTGGTCTTAGAGAGTTGGGAACATAGATATTTTACAGTTCTGCAAGGTGTCACAGGATTTTTACACTACAATTCGGATGAATTAAGGAACAGCAGCAGTTGGAATTATCAGGGTTTTTTCCCATAAAGTTCAAAATTCTCTACATGGATGCTTAACAGATGGTAGAGAATGCATATGTCATGATAATGATTAGACTTTGGCTTTTTTTAATTAAAAAAATATTCTTTGGGGTTTACTCTTCCTTCAACACACACACACACACACACACACACACACACACACACACAGATATTTACATCGATAGATTTTACATTCATCCCCACAGGAGGTTAAACCTTTTATTCATATCAATGGGATTTATATCCCATTTCCATTGGGGATTAGATCTTTTATTTGACAGCCTGATTGAAATGCAGTTCACTTTTTTCTTATTATAGTTCATTCACGCTCTAATAGGTAAACTCAACCCCACCTTCCCCCAACTCCTTATGTAGGACTCTAAAGGACTGCCAAGACAGCTATAGTCAAACTTTGTTTAAATCTATGAACCCTTCTAATAAGAACCTGAGAACTTATCTTGAATTTGCATCAAACAAGAAAGAGTGTAGCTGTTTACTCAAGAGAAAGCAATCCCTGGAGAACTGCAGTGTTTCAATATGTAACATACCCAGATGCTGGGACAAAACACTATCAACAAAGAGAGAGAGACTAAAAAAGAGCACTGCATGCTGGGAATGGTAGTCATAATAAATTTATCCACAATAAAAGAGGAAGGAAGCCAAAATCAGAACCCAGTTAGCTTGCACTTAAGTCCTCTATGTTTCTTTGAAGTACTAAGTTATACTGTCCTGCCTGCTCCAGAAAAATGCTGAGGATCAAATGAATAAATGGTGGAGAGTGCTTAGGAAATCGTCAAGGGCAATGTGAAAAGCAGAGATGATAACCAATGAATCATACAACTTCTCTAGTATGAGTTTTTAGCTCAGAGCAACAGCTAATTAAATGTGATTTTTCTTTTCAATGTCAATTATCTTTCAATCATTTTATTTTTAACATCTACCCAAACATTTTACGTTTGTTCAAATTATATTATTTTCTTAAAAAATGAGAATCACCAAACACAGTACAGGATTCAGAAAGAGAATGCTACCTGTTGCCTTTTTATCTCAGAAATCAAATACAGTACAGAATATTTTCCTGTGCAGAAATCTAGTACAGCCCAGATTCTTCTACCTCTATCAGTGGTTCAGGGCCATATTCTGAACACATAAAACAGATGTCCAATTTAAATGTAACCTGACCCAGCAAAGACCCTAGATCAAACAATGAGAACAGGAGAAATAAACTGTAAGAACCATCTATAATTTGTACAATTTAGCTGCTTGCTGATATAAAAAAAGTACCTGAATCATTGTGTTTGTACCTCAGTGAGATATGACACAGAGGCTATTAATTTGTAAATTAAGCTCCAGGTCAGTAAAACGCATGGCCCTCTGTAACTATCTGTTACAAACCTGCACGTACCACCAGCCTGTCCTTTATCATTTCACGGCTCTAACCCACACATTAAAGGCAGCACTGCCTTGTTAAAGTCAGAGTTGTCCCATACACCACAGAAATCCTCTCACTGCTCTGCCCTGAAGCTGCTATGGTTCTCCCTCACAAAAGAAATGTGATTGGAAATGGCTGCACAGTAAGCTGTCCCTGACAAGTTGGATATGAAAATACAATTTAAGCACAATAATAATCCTAAAATGGGGGGAGGGAAAAGGAAGAACAAAACCAAAAACCTCTATTATTTTACAGAATACTGCTCAGATAAAACAGACTGTTTTGGTGACTCAAGCCCTGGGTGCAATTTGAGATAATGCAGGAAGCCTTTTTTTCACAGAAACATACGACAGAATCAGATTCTAGGAGAGGTAAACATAACAGGCTATCTAACCAAATTCTGAGCAGAATATGCATACTGAGTCATGGATCATGGATCATCAATCCCAAAGATGAGGATATCTTTTAACCATCCTCAGTTTTGCAGCTTTTTTGTTAAATGAGATAAAAAGAGAAGTGTATTAGAATAATATACTGTCTCAGGCAGGATATATCAGGTATAAAATATTTGATGAAATGTAATGCTTTCCTTACACTGAAACAAAAGTAGGGCTTATAAATCACTAAACACTGATATTTTGTATTGGTAAGTATTTAATGGAAGTACAACTTGAATAACATATTTTTTTATCATCTACCATAATAGCATAAACACACAGATTAAAAGATTCCAAATGAATGAGTATCTCTTAATTTCAAAGTGATCAGCTTCAGTATTTTACCACTAAGTATTTATTATAATCACTTAAAGGAAAAAATGAACAGTTTTTAAATATACTTTCTGACAAGACCCCGCATAAAACAACAGAGGAAGCAATTCCATCACCTACGTAGGCTGCCAAGATGAGGGATAGTTGACTTCAAGGGATTGGGTCTTACAAGACACGTGACAAAGGATGATTTGCATTACTCTGTATTTAGTCTGAGTTTTCTGCAGCAGGTACAGAAGAAGCCTGAACTCATCTTTCAGAATTTCAGAGCAGGTTTGGTTGTTCTGTGTTTTAAACGGTCAATACTAGAAATTTTAATTAGAAAGAGAGAGATTTAGCAATACAGGAGAAAAGCATGAACAAAGCATTCCGTTAAGAAATTTTAATTTGTATTGAATCTTAAGTGTGACGAAAAACATTTTTCACAGGCTATGAATATTACTAAATCCAATCCACAAACCTCTACACAAGTATTTAAAGTCTTTACACACACACACACACACACACACGCGGAAGCACATAGCTCTAATTTTTAGAAAAGACAGTATGGCCACAGTAAAAACGATTTGTTGTTTTATCTTCTTTTAGCGCACTTTTTAGTCCTGAAGGCGTAGCTCACTATTCACCATACCGTCCTCCAGCCTCCACATCCAACAAAACAGTGAGGGTCAAAAGAGAAGAGGACACTTCACTAAACACGTGCCTCGGAGGGTTTGTTTTTGCTGTTGTTGTTTGATTTTATTTTTTAATCTTTTTTGGTTGCACCATGCAGCTTGTGGGATCTTAGTTCCCTGGTGAGGGAGGGAACCCTCGCATCCAGCAGTGGAAGGGCCTGACAAGTTGGATATGAAAATGCAATTTTTTTAACCACTGGACTGCCAAGGAAGTCTCCCTTTATTTTTCTTTAAATAGACTTAATTTTTTATTGTCATCTGCTTTATATTTTTTTAATTTATTGAATTTTTTACTAAAGTATACTTGATACACAATATTATATGTTACAGGTGTACAATACAGTGGTTCACAATTTTTAGAGAGTATATTCCATTTACAGTTATTATAAAATATGTGCTATCTTCCCTGTGCTGTACAATATATCCCTGCAGCTTATTTTATACCTAATAGTGTGTACCTCTTAATTCCTACCCCTGTACTGCCCCTTCCTCTTCCCTCCTCCCACTGGTATCCACTCTGTATCTGTGATAGACCTAATTTTTTAAGGCAATTTTAACTTCACAGTAAAACTGACTGAAAAATACAGAGAATTCCCATACATTACCTGCTCCCCCACCCACAGCCTCCTACATCAACAGTCCCATCAGAATGGTACATTTGTTAAAACTGATGAACCTATACTGATACATAATTATCACCCCAAATCCACAGCTTACACCAGAGTTCACTCTTTTTATTAAAATTGAAGTATAGTTGACTTACAATGTTGTGTTAGTGTCTGGTGTATAGCAGAATAGTTCAGTTATATATACATATCTTTTCCATTACAGGTTATTTTAAGATACTGACTACAGTTACCTGTGCTCTACAGTAGGACCTTGTTGTTCATCTATTTTATATATAGTAGTCTGTATCTACTAGTTCAAACTCTAGTTTATCCCTGCCTCTTCCCCTTTGGTAATCATAAATTTGTTTTCTATGTCTGTGAGTCTGTTTGTTTTGTAAATAAGTTCATTTGTATCATATTTTAGATTCCACATACAACTGATATCATATATCTCTCTTTCTCTGACTGACTTCACTTAGTATGATAATTTCTAGGTCCATCCAAGTTGCTGGAAATCATATATTATTTTTTTTAAGGCTGAGTATTGTTCTATTGTGTATATATATATACAAACCACATCTCCTTTATCCACTCATCTGTCAGTTGGCATGTACACTGCCTTCCACATCTGTTTGGATCCTGTAAACAGTGCTGCTATGAACATGGGCATTATTCTACTGTGTGTATACACACACACACACACACACACACACACACACACACACACACATCTCCTTTATCCACTCATCTGTCAGTGGGTATTTACATGCTTCCATGTCTTTCTGGATACTGTGAACAGTACTGCTATGAACATGGGTATTATTCTACTGTGGGTACACACACACACACACACACACACACACACACACACACACACACCACATCTCCTTTATCCACTCATCTGTCAGTGGGTATTTACATGCTTCCATGTCTTTCTGGATACTGTGAACAGTACTGCTATGAACATGGGTATTGTTCTACTGTGTGTACACACACACACACACACACACACACACACACACACACACACACACACCACATCTCCTTTATCCACTCATCTGTCAGTGGGTATTTACATGCTTCCATGTCTTTCTGGATACTGTAAACAGTACTGCTATGAACATGGGTATTATTCTACTGTGTGTATACACACACACACAACATATACACACACATACCACATCTCCTTTATCCACTCATCGGTCAGTGGGCATTTACATGCTTCCATGTCTGTCTGGACACTGTAAACAGGGCTGCTATGAACATGGGTATTATTCTACTGTGGGTATACACACACACACACACACACACACACACCCCACATCTCCTTTATCCACTCATCGGTCAGTGGGCATTTACATGCTTCCATGTCTGTCTGGACACTGTAGACAGGGCTGCTATGAACATGGGGTGCAAGCATCTTTTCAGATGAGAATTTTCTCCAGGAGTGGGATGGTAGCTCTCATTCCATTCATAGGTAGTTTTCACTCCAATCCCAAAGAAGGGCCGTGCCAAAGAATGTTCAAACTGCTGTACAACTGCACTCGTTTCACACGCTAGCAAAGAAATGCTCAAAATTCTCCAAGCCAGGCTTCAACAGCGCATGAACCGTGAACTTCCAGATATTCAAGCTGGAATTAGAAAAGGCAGAATGAAGCAGAGATCAAACTGCCAACATCTGTTGGATCATAAGAAAAGCAAGAGAATTCCAGAAAAACATCTACTTCTGCTTCATTGACTAATCTAAAGCCTGTGTGGATCACAACAAACTGAGGAAAATTCTTACAGAGATGGAATACCAGACCACCTTACCCACCTCCTGAGAAACCTGCATGCAGGTCAAGAATCAACAGTTAGAACTGGACATGGGACAACAAACTGGTTCTGAATTGTAAAAAAAGTACATCAAGGCTGTATATTGTCACCCTGCTTATTTAACTTACATCCAGAGTATATCATGCGAAATGCTGGGCTGCCTGAAGCTCAAGATTGCTGGGAGAAATATGAAAAAACCTCAGATATGCAGATGACACCACCCTTATGGCAGAAAGTGAGGAAGAACTAAAGAACCTCTTGATGAAGGTGAAAGAGGAGAGTGAAAAGCTGGCTTAAAACTCAACATTCAAAAAACGAAGATCACGGCATTCTGGTCCCATCACTTCATGGCAAATAGATGAGGAAACAATGGAAACAGTGACAGACTTTATTTTCTTGGGATCCAAAATCACTGAAGACGGTAACTACAGCCATGAAATTAAAAGACACTTGCTCCCTGGAAGAAAAGCTATGACAAACCTAGACAGCATATTAAAAAGCAGAGACATTACTTTGCCAACAGAAGTCCACCTAGTCAAAGCTATGGTTTTTCCAGTAGTCATGTACGGATGTGAGAATTAGACCATAAAGAAGGCTGAGTGCCAAAGAACTGATGCTTCTGAACTGTGGTCTTGGAGGAGACTCTTGAAAGACCTTTGGACTGCAAGGAGATCAAACCTTTAGAGTCAATCCTAAAGGAAATCAATCCTGAATATTCATTGGAAGGACTGATGCTACAGCTGAAGCTCCAATACTTTGGCCACCTGATGCGAAGAGCCGACTCATTAGAAAAGACCCTGATGCTGGGAAAGATAGAAGGCAGGAGGAGGAGACGACAGAAGATGAGATGGTTGGATGGCATCACCAACTCGATAAACAAGAGTTTGAGCAAGCTCCGGAAGATGGTGAAGAACAGAGAAGCCTGGTGTGCTGCAGTCTATGGGGTCACAAAGAGTTGGATACCACTGAGCTACCGAACAATGGTAGCTCTATTTTTAGTTTTTTGAGAAACCACCATTCTGTTCACCATAGCCGCTGTACTAATTTACATTCTCTCCAACAGTGTAGGAAGGTTTAGCGCTCACTCTTAATGCTGTACATTCTATGAGTTTTGACAAACATACAATAACATGTACCCACTACTGTGATATCATATGGAATAGTTTCACTGCCCTAAAAATCCTGTGCTCTAACTCTCCACCCCTCAACCCTTGGCATCCACTGATCATTTTACTGTCTCCATAATTTAGGCTTTTCCAGAATGTCATCTGTTGCAATCATACAGTAAGTAGCTTTTACAAACTGGCTTCTTTCACTTAGTAATACATATTGGTTTTCCATGTCTTTTTATCCCCGTATATAATATTCCACTGTCTGAATATACCACAGTGGTCTCTTGATTTTTAGATACAGTGTAATGTGGGTGATTACAATAAAAACAACAATAATAATATCAAATAGCTATTACCTGCCAGGTAAGACAGTAAGGCTCTGAGCATCTAAGGGACTGGACCTAGGTCTCAAGTTACGGACAGAGTCAGACTTAAAAGCTTTAGTTCCTGATTCCTACTTTCTTAGCTTTCCTCTCACCACACTATTTTACCTGCTGGTAAGGACCTGAAGTTCTCACATCTATTAATAAATGCTGTACAATATGGTAAGCCACAAAAGCAGCTAGTAAAAAAGCTTTTAAAAAATACCCCTCCTGTCCTATTCTGCTTTTAGGAGAAATAAATAGAGAGGCAGTATAATACAGCAAAAATAATACCAACAGCCAAGAATCTGGGCTCTGGTCACATACCTGTCATTACAATTTGTTTGTGTCCTTGGGTAAGTTATTTACCTGATCTTGGTCTCGGTTTCTCCACTCAGTATCCCAATATTTTCTTCTGTTTATAAATCTGTGAATCTCTAAATAGCAAGAATACAATCTCATGATCTTTACTTTTCACCTCTATAAGTGCAGTACACAGAAAACTAGTAACGCTCACAATGATGATCTTGACACACTACAAAGAGGCTAAATCATTAAAGAATAGTTTCATTCAAGGATTAAATGAACGTGAACAAGGGTCAAGCAGGTAATGCATGTGAATGAAGCAGGTCAGCTATGAGATAATAGAGAGTGATGGGGACTACAGCCAACTGGAGAGAGAATGACCCGTCTAAAAGCACTAATACAAGAATCGCTTTTAACTCTGTTAAAATATCTTCGTTACTAGATTAAGCCCATGGGTTACTAGTATTCAACTTTTAGACAGTAATTACATTTACTGAAATATAGTTACTAGGAAAGGGATCAGTCATCACTTAGGAAATTTTTCAACAGTAAAAGGTGAGTCAAAAAGAATTTCAGATAACCCCAAAATTCAAATGGCTTTCCTGTTAATCAAAATCTTATTTATCATTGTTAAATGGCTGGGTTGAGACTTCAGTGGGAAGAAGCGCAGACATAAAAGCAAGTGATAAATGGGTACTGAGAAAAATATCTTAAGAGAAACAGACAACAATACACGAAATACAAAAGAACAAAAAATTTAGTAATAATATGTTCCATAATTGTGCCAATTTTATCCAAATAGCTGCAAGTACTTTGTAGACAATTTACCCTCCTCGCCAACATGTAACACCAACGTAAGAATGAGCTGGAATCAGTTTCTCTACCACTGAACCGCAGCTGTCTCTAGGACTAAAGAAAGCAGCTGTTTAAACAGCCACACTGTAGAGGTCAGAAAAAATGAAAACTACCTTGTTGAAGCTGTCCAGGGAATTACAGTAAGCAAAATGTAATCATCAGACTTGGAATCCGACCACAACACTAGAAACATCTCCTGTACTTAACTGGTTCTCATTTCTGAGTACTCCAGATTTTTCAAAATCATTTAGTTTACATGATGAAGAAAAAGGAATCCGTGTTATAGACACAGGTACTCATTAATAATTTTTCAAGAATCTTACTTTCTGAGTGAACCCTAAATGAAAAGTGATTCCATTTTCACAAGTATTTCCCTAATGGTGTGCTTCTTCTAGCTTCAGCAATCATATGTTCTTACAGCACTTTGTAAGTTTTCATACCCTCTTATCAAATAAGATTCTCACTACTGTGTGGGGTGAATGAAGACAACTGTCTTTGAATAGACAGGGACACTGAGGTGATTGATGACTAGCCAAAAGTTATGCAGTTACTTCATAGTAAAAAGGGCACTAGAATATGGACTTCCTCTCCCCTGGAAAACCAGTCTGAATGAAGCTCTGTTCACTGAACAAAGAGCTGAAGCTCATTTGTCTGAGCCAGTCCTTCTGGGGTTGACAGGAGGCTGGGTGACATCCAAGTGGACTGTCTAAAAGTGGAGCACACTGGTGTGGGGAGATCAGCCAGGGGGAGAAATGTCCTTTGCTGGGCATCAGTCTCTAGATATAGTAACTGCCAGGAAACAAAGACAGGCCATTGAAAGACAGGGAAGAAGAATGTGCAACAACCAAGGGGCCAAGCAGGAGCAGTGCCTGAGGACACGGTCAAGGTGGGAAACGCGACAGTCAGAGATGAGGCATGGATGGCTCAGAGATGGGTCTGGAGCAAGCTGCACAGAGAGTGACCCTCCTAAGAAAAACTTCCTATGGGCTCTGAGCACCAGAAGAGCTGGGAATGTCCTTGAAGGAATGGGGATGTCCTAGATAACTTGCTCCAAAAGGCCACAAGACTGCAATTCTGTCAGCAAAGACATTCTCTCTGGCAGCTGAGGAGGGATGCATGACGAACAACCCGACAAGAATGACATACTTCCTTCACCTATGGAGTATGATGGACAATATTAAGATTCTGTTGCTAACCTTATACTTCAAGCCAAAAACTTCAATTCTGGAGCAATGACTTCAACTTAATACATGTAATGGGCTTCCCTTGTGGCTCAGCTGGTAAAGAATCCGCCTGCAATGCAGGAGACCAGGGTTCGATTCCAGGGCTGGGAAGATGCCCTGGAGAAGGGAAAGGATCCACACTCCAGTATTCTGGCCTGGAGAATTCCATGGACTGTACAGTCCATGGGGTTGCAAAGAGTTGGACACGACTGAGCGACTTTCACTAATGGATACTGGTAACATGTATGTGCGTGCGTGCTAAGTTGCTTCAGTTGTGTCCAACTCTTTGCAACCCTATGAACCACAGCTCGCCAGGCTCCTTTGTCTGTGGGTTTTTCCAGGCAAAAATACTGGAGTAGGTTGCTGTGCCTTCCGCCAGGGGATCTTCCAAACCCAGGGATTGAACCTGCATCTCTTACATTTCCTGCATTGGTAAATGGGTTCTTTAACCACTAGTGCCACCTGTGAAGCTTGGCAACATAGATACTGGGTAAAACATTGGGTTCCAGAATTTAAGGGAGTAAATCACAGCAAACTTTACACACCAGCCACTAATATCAAGCTAGATTTAAAATTTTTATTCACTAACAGATTTATCCTACTGCCATTTAAACTATACAACTATTTTGCTTTTAAAATAAAGCACAAATGATCAAAACCATATGCAAAGGGGCTGGAGAAATAACATTATAAACCAAACAGAGAGGTTTTCAAATCAGCCTCCCTGCTTTCAGAGCTGCTACTAGGAATCCTGACCGCCCCTCCCCCACCCGCCATGCAAGACCAGGGCTCAGTCAATAAGACTGCTGTGCAAGTGACAGAGCCATCACTTCTGCTTAGTCTCCACAGGCCTAATGGATGTGATGCTGAATTTACTTATCTCAGTAGGCAGCACAGCCGTGCCAGGAGTGGTTATGTTTTAGACTCGGTAAGAACAAGATGTCAGGGGTTTTGTTGTTGTGGCATCATTCTGCAACACCTTATTTCAACTCTGTGCTGAGCTGGCAAAAGCACTCAATCAACCCGGCTCTATAATCCAGCTCTGCTTACCCTTCAGATGTTCCAGTAGCAGGACGGATTCGCTATATTCACTGGCAACGTGACATACGAGTAACACAGATTTGTCCATTAATCACACCCTTTGAATGTCTCCTTGGTCCTTTTCTGTCCTTGTACCTCCCAGGTGTCATTTTCCTTTCTAAATATTTCCTGTGATATTCTCATCCAAAGGACCTAAGGATCTAACTCCATTGCAAGCCCACAGAAATGTGTGTAACAATCACTGCTATACGGACCTCCCGGGAGAAAAGACCCATCAGACGGCACCCGGGCTTCCTACAGCCTCCTCTGCTCAGATGCTGAGAATGAGAGGAGACGGTTGTCTCCATCCCCTTTAGAAGGACGCAGCTGATTTAAGGACAGCTGTGAGGCGAGCACGACAGACCTGCCCGGAGAAAGCAAGGATATCTGTCGTCTGATGGATACAGTGGAATGGACCTACTTGTGTGCAGGCTGTCAGCCTTGCCACTAATCAGAAGGGGGAAAGCATCTTCAAGAAAAGAAAATGGAACAAATTGAGTGGAAAAGAAGAAGTGACACGAAAGTACAATGTTTAACAAGCAGCTTTTCTTGGTGGTTGAAGGTGCTCCTTTCCTGAGACTTCCTGTAACAGGAAGGAATCATTCCTACACAGGGGTGCATACCTATACGTCACGGGGTGTTTGTGTGACAGTTATACTGTCATAATTGTAGATGGTTAAACCTCTGCTCCCGGGTTTATAAAAGATCAGAGCGCTTGTCACTCTTGGTGCAGGTACAGTGAGATAGAGTAGTTGAGCAGCTCATTTTTCTTTATAATTACACTCCATTAACCTTCCACATGAGAGCTCCCCTGTGCTTTCATACCAGCAGCACCAACTGGCTGCATTTGATAAGGCTCTACAGAGTCTGCAAGACCAGCACAGGCAACAAAAGGAACACTTGAATACTGCAGACTTAAGCAGAAGCTGAACACGGGTCTACAGCTCCTCTACTTATTGGCACACACATTCAGCTCAATTACACATGTGTAGCAAAAACAAACCAAAATCGTGAAGTCCTGGAACCAGCAAACAGATGATGGGAGCTCATTCAAACCAAAAGTGATTCAAAATCTTCTGATAATCTTTACAATATTAAAACCCCAAATTTATTACTATTTTTCTAATCTTTGATAATGTGGCACCCTATAAGAAATGGGCTCAATAAACTAAAGCTTGCAGGGTGACACAATTACTAGGTGATCTCTCTTACAATTAGATCACATTGGTGACTACAAGCTGCATGTTGTGACTGTAATTTACTCACTTAAGTATTTCTCCTTAGGTATCTCTCAGTAACTCATTAAAAAAATTCATTAAGAACTAGCACTAAGTCAATCTTTATCCTTCTTGACAATGCACACATAAGTGATTTCCCTTTTTCCTTTTTTGAAGACAGAGAGAGACCGAGACCTATCCCATTAATAATGCATTCTCCTGCAGTTGTTAATGCAGTGCCCTGAATGCTTCTTTCAATACATACAAAGGTAGATTAGTGCTCTTCCTACCCTAGCAGAGACGAGATGTTACCTGCTTGAGCCAGTTTGGGAAATAGGAGCTGGCACAATTAATCGTAAATCGTCATTCAGTCACTCAGTCATGTCCAACTCTTTGAGACTCCATGGATGGTAAGCAGCCTCTGTCCATGGAATTCTCCAGGCAAGAATACTGGAGTGGGTTGCCATTTCCTTCTCCAGGGATTTTCCTGATGCAGGAATCGAACCCAGGTCTCCTGCATTGCAGGCAGATTCTTCACCGACTGAGCTATGAGGGAAGCTCCCAATTACTGGGGAAACAAAAGAAGCCAAAATTTCTACCTTTGCCCTAACCAATGGCATCCACAGCCCTCACAACATTTCAGAATAAAGTTTCCATCATTGTAGCTTGTGTTTCTGGGTATATTCCCTACCACAGTGATCTAAAGAAGGGCACAGGTACCCTGACAATGCTGCTCACTACTAACTCTCTCTCTTTGGCAAACTTATGCACTAAGGGTATTGGTATATGGTAAGTGTAATCTGACAATCAAAAGATTAAAGTATAAGAATTCAGAGGTACAGCATTTTCTTCATCAAATGTTACATTTTAAAACACTTCGTTCCAAAGGTATAAACTACAGCAAGACCTTGTTTTTGAAAATTAATGAGATTCTTAGTATTTCTGAAAGTATCTGACAGAGAAGTGATTGTTTGCATTTATAGTCTGAAGATGGATGGTTGGATCTGGGCATTCCGCTACACTCTTTTTTTTCTACGCCTTACATTTGAAACTGAAGGATTTTTCCATTAATATTTTTCTTTTGCTTAATACCATTACAAACACATTACTTCTATATTTGCAGGACACTTACCACCATGGTATCCTTTTTAAAAAATGCTTTTCTTAGCCCAAGTATCAGACTTGTGCTTGCAACTAAATAGTTCATAATTCTGTGAAACCCGGTATCAAAGACATCATCTTAAGATATTCTTGCTGCATATTACATGCTGAAGTATTCAGCACACTGATGCTGAAAGGCCAAATGCCAAAAGATAAAGCCAGCCCATGCCTATAGGAACCAGTTCCTGAAAATGTTGGGTTTCAATGTCCAGATCCAGTGACAGTCAGGTTTCTCTTCTGCCTAATATGCATGTTTTTCATTTCCTAGTGAGTAGGATTTCCTTCCCTAAGTACTTATTTTTCAGTTTTAAAAGTGGTAGACATTAACCACTCTTTGTAACCACATCAAGAATTAGGCAAAAGCCAATCTACCTGCTCAGACTCTGCTGCTCCAACTCACTGCTGGGTCACCTGTGTATGAGTGCTGCCGGGCAGACCTGCCCCACGCTGCAGACTCATTCTGCAATGTCAACCGCCCTCACCAGCAACCGGTCCTCTTATCGGAATCTAAAACTACCACTTCAATCAACTAGAGTCAGACCTTATTCCACTGCTCTTGTACCAAAAAATGATACACCACAGGCCCATGAGCAAACAGGTCATCTCTGAACACTGGGCTCATGAGGAAGGTGGCAGCACAGGTTTGCTCCTATCAAAACATTTTAGTACCATCAGCAGCAATCAGCCTGCTACCCAGAAATATACATGTACGACTGTGGAGAGGCTAAAAAGATTACTGAATCCCAGAGGACAAGAGCATGAAATACAAATACAAACCATTCTGGGTCTTGTTTTAAAGACTGGCAACTTATCCAGAGATGGGTTTCCATCTGTGCGATTAACACACAAATTTAAAGCAGCATTAGAAAAGGTTCTCAGAACATCCTCTGAAATCCACAACTACCAATTTGCTTGCTATTTTGCACGTACTTTGCTAATCATTCTTTCATCTTAGATTTAAAAGGATGTTAGGACCATAACAGATGGTCAAGGTTTGATGACATTATTTATTGAATATACTTACAAAGTATGTAGTACAGTATTAGATTTTGTGGCATAATATTAAAAAGTTAAATTCTTTAAGAAATTTATATAGCTATTTCAGAAAATAGAAGATGTGTGTGTAAAACAGCTATAACATTTCTTATAGACTAACAAGTAAAATTATTGGAAGATTTTTAAAAATATGCAAACAAAGCAGAGGGAAAATGGAGTCAACACAAGTAAGAAAGTCAAACCTGGGAGTGTACGTTTTGAGCAGTGACAATCTAAAGGCTTTCTTGAGACAAAAACAATTAAACATGGGCTATCAATAACAATTAAAAATTTTACTTTGGAGAAATACAATACTGCAAGTTTAGATGCTAGTGTTTGACTTATGTAAAGAATTTGAAGACTGTTCTTTGAGAATAAAACGTAGAATTAATCTACCTTGTTTCTAACAAATGCACCTGGAAACGCATGTCTATTTTTAGAAAGGAAATTTTTTAAATGTATATGTAGAGGACCAAAACATGTATAATTTTGAAGGAGCTGAAAAGTTATTAGACTGGTGGTTAGAGGATGTGAAACTATATCAGTGATGTGTAGAAACAGACCTGAAAACACAGACTTGAGAGAACCAAACATTATGTTGCTTATTAGCAACAGATATCTGGGGATGACAAAGCACAGGAGACACTGATACCTTCCTGAGAATTTCTGTGTCCTTAATGGGTGAGAAATTCATCACGTTTCATTTTGTTCAAGGTACTACTGTCTCCAGTGTACACAAACATCTTAACTTTTCTCCTAAGGATGAGTTACAGCAGTGGTGAAGAGAAATACCTGCCCCATTCCTCCGTGCAAAGGCAAAGTCACAGCTTCCTACAAGACTGGCAGCAATATGACTTCTACTAAACGACTACCAACATTCTTAGTCTTTTTTTTTTTTTAAGGCAGTGGTAACTAGAAATAATCTAGAGAGGATTCTAATTTTTACATTGACTGGAGTGTTGAGGACAGTATGTCAACCCTTTCAACTGCATGATACTTGCAAAACAAAACAAAACAGTACCAATCAAATTATAGGTGAAGACAGCAAACTGAAGAAGAAAGCAACATGTCCAGCATGGAGAACTGCCACATCATTCCCTGCGCTATGCTATGAAAACAGACTATCCGCTTCTATAATACACACCAGGGGACACAGTCTTATTGGGAAACTACATCCTCCTACCTTTAGATTTAATGGCAGATAAACCCTACCTCCTACTTACACTCCACCGGGAGCTGCAGGGTCGTCCTTCACCAAGATATGAAAATATTCATGATCCTTCTGAACTCACTGCTGAAAATGACCATCGTTGAAATGTGGGACTAAAGAAAATACTCAATTACCTCAACTAGCTAACAGTCAAATTGTAGATGTTAAAGACTTTCTACTATAGAAAAAGAGTAGATTTAAAACTGACCAAAAATTCAGCAACTATAACAGTCTAATGATTTTAACCCATCCCTTCTGGAACACTTCTGTTAGAATATAAACTTACCGGTCAGCTTTTCATTATTTCTTTCATAGTCAGAGGTCACTATTTGTGTCATTTCCTAAATTAAAAATCTATGTTAAAACAAGAATTTAACACTCTGAACTTTGAGTAATGCCACATCAATAGTTCAGCAAATCTTAACCATCAAACCCAGACATTTCGCTAACACAAATGAAATAACACACTGGAACTTATTAATAACTTAGCTATTTTAAAAGGCAGAAACTTCACAGAAGTCATGTACTGCCCTGGGAGGGAACCTGACGAGGAACGTGGAAGCTGAAAAATCATCAAAGTCAAGGATTCTGTAACTACCAGGGTGGTGGAAATGGGGCAGTGTTTTAGAATTAAGATTTCAGAATCAGATCTCTACAGTGTTTTAGAATGCCTAATGATATGGCCATTCAAACTTCCATATCAATGTACTTCTATTCCAATGAATTACTGCCATGTACTTAACCAATGGGCTTGTAGGTTCTAATGAGATAAAACCACATTCACCTGGCCTGAAAAATAAATAATACGACCAAATAATGAAAGCCACAGTTGTGGTGACTAATCAGTGCTTCTGCCACGTGTCCCACAGCTTCAACAGAGCAGCTAATAACACGGGGAAGAAAACAAAAACACTGCTAGCTAACACTGCATTTCTGTATAAGCAACGAGCAGGAAGGGGATTAGCTGTATTCTTTCTTTCCCCTGATGCTTACATTTTAAAAATTCCATTAGTATCTTGCCAGATTTTCAACAGAGAAACTGCATGCATCAGAGTTAACTGGTGAGATAGGCCACGGGAGAATAAAACCAATAAGAAGCCTTTCTGTTCTGCACTTCACAGGGCTGTCACTTGCACTAGAAAAACGTCACTTTGAAGCCCTGTTTGCATTCCATTTTTAACCAGAGGGAAGAGGATGGAGGTCTTTGGTTTCTATGACAACCCAGATGGGCCATAATACAAGATACTTACAAATGTTCAATCGCAGGGATGCCAAATCAAATTAAGGCAGAGTTAGCACTACTTCATAAAAACTAGATGGGGGAGAAAACAAAATACTTATGGCAAAATGATGCCATTTCTAGACGTGGTTCTGAAAGATTTCATGGAGAAATATAAGAGAAAGAGTGGCTATTTTTAGTAAAATAAAGTGGCAAAACTAATATACAAAAATAAAGCTTCAATTTACATGAGTAAATGTTTTCATTAAATTTGACTACTGGAAAATTACTACCTCACTTAATGTTTAAAAAAATTCCTCTCAAACAACATGAATTTCATTAGTGATTTAAATCATTACAGGCTGGCACACTGGCTGCGCTTTAATGGTAAGTTGAGCTCCTTGGAGCAACTTCTTCCTTTCCTTCATCCTCAAGATTTGTTTCTATATTTGGCTTTCATAACTAGCTTACTTAGACCTCAAAATAATTGAGGAATGGCTAATGTTTTTCAGAAAGGAACTAATTTGTAACTTGTACTTACTATAATCTGTGAAATTCAACTTTCCAGTAGAATGTGAGAGTAATCTATTGGATTTCCTTCCATTTATAAATTATGATTCCTCAGCAAACACTTCTAGCTTTTAAAAGTACTGTTCTAAAAAAAAAAAAAAGGTATTCACATGTGGCTGTCTTCATTTCAGGAGAAAAAGGAAATGCTTTATATTCAATCCTGGTAAGTGATCTGATTTAGATCATGTATCTCACCAATGGGGTAACATTTTTAATACCTTTAATATCATAATGAAGAATTATGGACCTCACCTCCAAAAATGTCCTAAGTACAAGAATATATACACACATACTTTGCACATATTTCAGGGTGTTGAGTCCCACCTCACTCCAAACAGCTTCCAAGGGCTAGTTAAAATCCTTATTCAGGTACCTTCCTTCCCAAAGCCAAAATCACACACTTGTGATAACAGAAGTCTCCCCGCAAAAAAACTTATTTTCAACAATAAGTAGACTGATGGTACATCTCTACCTAAACACAGGTCAAATAAACAAAATGCATTAGTTTAGTAAATATGTATCTGCTGTAAACATTGTACTAAAGTTTGAAAACTATTGTTTCAACACTTTTGGACTTGCAATATCAGGTAAGTTTGTTTCTGGGCTTTTTTCTTCTCTCTCAAATGGCACAGACCCATTTAAAATTATTTTTAAAAACTGTGAGCTAAAAGAAGATTGTAGAACCAAAACCAGAACAAGTCCCTCAGTAGAATCTTTTAAAAACTAAGATGCTTATTGTTTTGAAAAGAAAAATCTGTATACAAAGAGTTCCATTTAAACAAAAATAGCCCTGAGAACTTTGTACCTGTACTGTACAAGGGAAGAGCTTGGGTTGAAGGCTAAAACACTTAACCAGCCAGGATGCTGGCTTCCCTTTAACCCCATCTATATGACTCTGGTGAGTACTCCACTTTAATCTTCAGTTCAGTTCAGTTGCTCAGTCATGTCAGACTCTTTGCAACCCCATGAACCGCAGCATATCAGGCCTCCCTGTCCATCACCAACTCCCAGAGTCCACCCAAACCCATGTCCATTGAGTCGGTGATGCCATCCAACCATCTCATCCTCTGTCATCCCCTTCTCCTCCTCCTTCAATTTTTCCCAGCAACAGGGTCTTTTTCAATGAGTCCATTTTTTGCATCAGGTGGCCAAAGTACTGGAGTTGCAGCTTCAGCATCAGTCCTTCCAATGACTATTCAGGACAGATTTCCTTTAGGATGGACTGGTTGGATCTCCTTGCAGTCCAAGGGACTCTCAAGAGTCTTCTCCAGCACCACAGTTCAAAAGCATCAATTCTTCGGCGCTCAGCTTTCTTTACAGTCTAACTCTCACATCCATACATGACTACTGGAAAAACTGTAGCCTTGACTACCTGGACCTTTGTTGGCAAAGTAATGTCTCTGCTTTTTAATATGCTGTCTAGGTGGGTCATAGCTTTTCTTCCAAGGAGCAAGCATCTTTTAATTTCATGGCTGCAAGCACCACCTGCAGTGATTTTGGAGCCCAGAAAAATAAAGTCTGTCATTATATCCACTGTTTCCCCATCTATTTGCCATGAAGTGATGGGACCGGATGTCATGATCTTAGTTTTCTGAATGTTGAGCTTTAAGCCAACTTTTTCACTCTCCTCTTTCACTTTTATCAAAAGGCTCTTTAGTTCTTCTTCACTTTCTGCCATAAGGGTGGTGTCATCTGCATATCTGAGGTTATTGATATTTCTCCCGGCAATCTGGATTCCAGTTTGTGCTTCATCCAGCCCAGCGTTTCTCATGATGTACTCTGCATATAAGTTAAATAAGCAGGGTGACAACATACAGCCTTGATGTACTCCTTTCCTGATATGGAACCAGTCTGTTGTCCCATGTCCAGTTCTAACTGTTGTTAAACTTTAATATTAGTTTCCTCTATAAAATTAGGATAAAATTAGGATGATAACTATCTATAAAATTAGGATAACACCTATCGGTCCCCTACCTTACTCAAAGAAAAAGAAAAAAACTTGTTTTTATAAAATTAGAGTTATAAAATGCTCAGAATTCCTAGTACTAATAATGACATTAAATAATAAACTGAGCCTAAAAATGCTGATGAACTTGATTTTTAAAACACTATAAAGCTGCCCTACTGCCCATTATTATGATGACATTTTCACAAAGGGCAATGAGAAAAGGCTGCAATTCTCACTAGGATGATGACTAGTACTTACAGAAGATTAAAAATAAGAATGATATATTGTGTATAACAGTAGCAAAGATGGAAATACAAGCATGGCTCAGTACACTATGGAGAATATGGTATTTACTTTGAAAGCTACTGACACAACACTGTAAATCAACTATACCCCAATAACAATTAAAGAGAAAGAAAGAAAGGTACTGGCGAGGCCTTGCATAGAGGTCCATACAAGTGCTTTAAAAGTTTCATTAGACTCTGTGGATGTGTGCCCTTCATCAGTTGCTTCCTAAGTTAGGATTTCCTTTTTGAGTGTTGCAACCTAATACTCTTCACCCAGGCAACCACAAGTCTGTTTGGAAAGGTTCCCTATTTCAGAAGCCTCAGTGCTATTTCCATTTGGAAACACATCTTTATGAAAATATGTATCATCCCCAGAACTAAAATGCTTAGATATATTAAGTTTCAGCTGTAAGTGATATTTTTAGAAAAGTGGTAATTTCAGAATCTCAACTTTAAAGTTACAGAGTTGGTTCTTTTCTTTTCAATGGAGCCACAAAGTACAAAATTATACAGATGCGTCAATGATTAAAGGCCCCTCCTCTCTTTCTAGTACCATTTTACTTAAACTTCTAAAATTTTTATTTCCCTTAAATTTTAAAAAAATTGCCAAATTATGCATACTAGTAAAAAATTTAATTAGATATTCATCTTCGTAAAGCGAAATAACTCAATGAGAAAGAGCTCTTAACAACAATGTTCTCAGAAATGATCTGAAATTATGGATGGTGTTGCTGTACAACAAAGTGAGTCATCCTGAGACACCTTGCCTTGCATAAGGCAAAAAAAAAAAATTGTACCTTTAATCAAAGGAAAAGAATTTCACTTTTAATAAATAAAAAATTAAAAAACTAGTATCAGTTCAGTTCAGTTCAGTTGCTCAGTCGTGTCTGACTCTTTGCAATCCCATGGACTCCAGCACACCAGGCCTCCCTATCCATCACCAATTCCCGGAGTTTACTCAAACTCATGTCCACTGAGTCAGTGAAGCCATCCAACTACCTCATTCTCTGCATCCTCTTCTCCTCCCGCCTTCAATCTTTCCCAGCATCAGGGTCTTTTCAAATGAGTCAGTTCTTCACAACAGGTAGCCAAAGTATTGGAGTTTCAGCCTCAACATCAGTCCTTCCAATGAATATTCAGGACTGATTTCCTTTAGGATGGACTTGTTGGATCTCCTTGCAGTCCAAGGGACTCTCAAGAGTCTTCTCCAACACCACAGTTCAAAAGCATCAATTCTTTGGTGCTCAGCTTTCTTTGTAGTCCAAATCTCACGTCCATACATGACTACTGGAAAAACCATAGCCTTGACTAGATGGATATTTGTTGGCAAAGTAATGTCTCTGCTTTTTAATATACTGTCTAGGTTAGTCACAATTTTCCTTCCAAGGAGTAAGTGCCTTTTAATTTCATGGCTGCAGTCACCATCTGCAGTGATTTTGGAGCCCCCCAAAAATAAAGTCTGTCATTATTTCCATTGTTTCCCCATCTATTTGCCATGAAGTGATGGGACCGGATGTCATGATCTTAGTTTTCTGAATGTTGAGCTTTAGGCCAACTTTTTACCTCTCCTCTTTCACTTTCATCAAGAGGCTCTTTAGTTCTTCGCTTTCTGCCATAAGGGTGATATCATCTGCACATTTGAGGTTATTGATATTTCTCTTGATTGCAGCTTGTGCTTCATCCAGCCTGGCATTTCTCATGATGTACTCTGCATATAAGTTAAATGAGCAGGGTGACAATATACAGCCTTGACGCACTCCTTTTCTGATTTGGAACCAGTCTGTTGCTCCATGTCCAGTTCTAATTGTTGCCTCCTGACGTGCATAAAGATTTCTCAAGAGGCAGGTCAGGTGGTCTGTTATTCCTATCTCTTTCAGAATTTTTCACAGTTTGTGGTGATCCATACAGTCGAAGGCTTTGGCATGGTCAATAAAGCAGAAGTAGATGTTCTTCTGGAACTCTCTTGCTTTTTCTATGATCCCGCAGATGTTGACATTTGATCTTTGGTTGCCTCTGCCTTTTCTAAATCCAGCTTGAACATCTGGAAGTTCACAGTTCATGTACTGTTGAAGCCTGGCTTGGAGAATTTTAAGCATTACTTTGCTAGCCTGTGCGATGAGTGCAATTGTGCAGTAGTTTGAGCATTCTTTGGCATTGCCTTTTTTTGGGATTGGAATGAAAACTGACCTTTTCCAGTTCTGTGGCCACTGCTGAGTTTTCCAAATTTGCTGGCATATTGGGTGCAATTCTTTCACAGCATCATCTTTTAGGATTTGAAATAGCTCAACTGGAATTGCATCACCTCCACTAGCTTTGTTCATAGTGATGCTTCCTAAGGCCCACTTGACTTCACATTCCAGGATGTCTGGCCCTAGGTGAGTGATCATACCACCGTGATTATTGGGTCATGAAGATCTTTTTTGTATAGTTCTTCTGTGTATTTTTGCCACCGCTTCTTAATGTCTTCTGCTTCTATTAGGTCCATACCATTTCTGTCCTTTATTGAGCCCATCTTTGCATGAAATATTCCCTTGGTATCTCTGATTTTCTTGAAGAGATCTCTAGTCTTCCCCATTCTACTGTTTTCTTCTGTTTCTTTGCACTGATCACTGAGGAAGGCCTTCTTGTCTCTCCTTGCTATTCTTTGGAACTCTGCATTCAAATGGTTATGTCTTTCTTTCTCTCCTTTGCTTTCGCTTCTCTTCTTTTCACAGCTATGTAAGGCCTCCGCAGACAGCCATTTGGCCTTTTTGCATTTCTTTTTCTTGGGGATGGTCTTGATCCCTGTCTCCTGTACAGTGTCACGAACCTCCGCCCATAGTTCATCAGGCACTCTGTGGATTAGATCTAATCCCTTGAATCTATTTCTCACTTCTACTGTACAATCATACAGGATTTGATTTAGGTCATACCTGAATGGTCTAGTGGTTTTCCCTACTTTCTTCAATTTAAGTCTGAATTTGGCAATAAGGAGTTCATGATCTGAGCCACAGTCAGCTCCCAATCTTGTTTTTGCTGACTGTACAGAGCTTCTCCATCTTTGGCTGCAGAGAACATAATCAATCTGATTGTGGTATTGACCATCTGGTGATGTCCATGTGTACAGTCTTCTCTCGTGTTGTTGGAAGAGGGTGTTTGCTATGACCAGTGCGTTCTCTTGGCATAACTCTGTTAGCCTTTGCCCTGCTTCATTCTCTACTCCAAGGCAAAATTTGCCTGTTATGCCAGGTGTTTCCTGACCTCCTCCTTTTGCATTCCAGTCCTCTATAATGAATAGGACATCTTTTTGGGGGGTTAGTTCTAGAAGGTTTTGTAGGTCTTCATAGAACCATTCACCTTCAGCTTCTTCAGCATTACTGGTCAGGGCATAGACTTGGGTTACCGTGATATTGAATGGTTTGCCTTGGAAACAAACAGAGATCATTCTGTCGTTTTTGTGATTGCATCCAAGTAGTGCATTTCAGACTCTTTTGTTGACTACGATGGCTACTCCATTTCTTCTAAGGGATTCTTGCTCACAGCAGTAGATAAAATGGTCACCTGAGTTAAATTCACCCATTTCAGTCCATTTTAGTTCGCTGATCCCTAAAATGTCGACGTTCACTCTTGCCATCTCCTGTTTGACCACTTCCAATTTGCCTTGATTCGTGGACCTAACATTCCAGGTTCCTATGCAATATTGCTCTTTACAGCATCATACCTTGTCACCAGTCACATCCACAACTGGGTGCTGTTTTTGCTTTGGCTCCGTCTCTTCATTCTTTCTGGAGTTATTTTTCCACTGATCTCAGTAGCACATTGGGCACCTACCGACCTGGGGAGTTCATCTTTCAGTGTCCTATCTTTTTGTCTTTTCATACTGCTCATGGGGTTCTCAAGGCAAGAATACTGAAGTGGTTTGCCATTCCCTTCTCCAGTGGACCACATTTTGTCAGACCTCTCCACCATGACCCATCCATCTTGGGTGGCCCCACACGGCATGGCTTATAGTTTCTTTGAGTTAGACAAGGCTGTGGTCCATGTGATCAGATTGGTTAGTTTTCTGTGATTGTATATTATATGCCAATTATACTTCGATAAAAAACTACACCAGTGCCAAATCATTATGTCATACACCTGAAATACTGTTATATATAAATCATATTTCAACGAAAATAAAGAAGAGAAAGAAGAGACATCAGGGTGGGGGGATAGAGAAGAGAGGGAAACTTCTTAAGAAGAAGACAGGGGAGAACTCGGACATAAATCTCAGCAGTACCTTCTTGGATCCACCTTCTAGAGTTAACGAGAAAAAACACACACACACACACATGAGACCTAATCAAACTTAAAAGCTTTTGCACAGCAAATGAAACTATAAACAAAACAAAAAGAACTCACAAAATGAGAGAAAATATTTGTAAACGATGCAACTGACAAGGGATTGATCTCCAAAATATACGAACAGCTCACACAGCTCAACATCTAAAAACAAACAACCCAATCAAAACAATGGGCAAAAGATCTAAATAGGCATTTCTCCAAAGAAGACATACAGATGGCCAAAAACACATGAAAGGATGCACAACCTCACTAATTATTACAGAAATGCAGATCAAAACTACACTGAGGTATCATCTCACACCAACCAGAATGGCCATTATCAAAAAGTCTACAAACAATACATCTGGGGAGGGGGTGAGGGTGTGGAAAAAAGGGAACCCTCCTATGCTCTTGGTGGGAATGTAAACTGGTGCAATCATAATGGAGAAAAGTATGGAAGTTCCTTAAAAAACTAAAAGTAGAGCTACCATATGATCTAGCAACTCCACTCCTGGGCACATATCCAGAGAAAACCATACTTTGAAAAGATACCTGTACTCATGTTCACTGCAGCACTATTTACAACAGCCAATTCATGGAAGCAACCTAAATGTCCATCAAAAGATGAATGAATAAAGAAGATATGGTACATATATACAACAGAGTATTATTCAAAAGAATGAAATAATGCCACGTGCAGCAACATGATCGGACCTAGAGATTATCATACTAAGTGAAGTAAGTCAGAGAAAGGCAAATATGATATCACTTATATGTGGGATCTAAAATATGACATGAATGAACGTATCTATGAACAGAAATAAATTCAGATACAGAGAACAGGGAAGGAAGGAGAAGGGAAGAACTGGGAGTTTGGGATTAGCAGATGCAAACTATTATATACAGGATGGATAAACAATAAGATCCTACTGTATAGCATAGGGAACTATGCACACTATCCCATGATAAACCATAATGGAAAAGAATATGAAACAGAATATATATCTGTATAACTGAATCACTTTCCTGTATAGAAGAAATTAAAATAACACGGTAAGTCAACTATATTTCAATAAAATTTTGAAAAACCACATTATTTTGACTCCACTGGCAAAAGTCTTTGATTTTTCTCCACTTTTAAAAATTGTAACCAGTGAATAAAACTATCGGCAATCCTCCTACTAAGAAATTTGAACTACCTTACATTGGAACAGTTAAATAAACATTATGGGACCCATCACCACCAACCACTTACTCCCCATGAGCAATGAATAAAAGAATAATATTTGTAGCACAATTAAGCCTCTATGGCTCAAGATGGATCATCCCATCAATTCTGAAACAATTTTATTCTAGCTGCATGAATATGATCATAAAGAAAAAAATCACTTCTAATGAAATGTGGAAGGACTTTTTTCCCCCACTGAAACATATTTATCATTTCTTTAAAAAATTTAATGTCAGAACTCTTAAGAACAGAAAATAAAATGTATATGGAAAATAGCTTAATTAATTATTTAGAGCCTACAAACGACTGTGGAAAAGCACAATTTTAAACCTTGAAATGGATGCATCTGTAATATAAAATGGTCACTGTAGATAGTAAGTACTTCACATTCACACAAGAGAGAATTAAAGGGTTGTGATTTTTTTTTATTTTACAATTATGACTAAAGAACCATAATAACCCACAACGGACCATTGTTGATCTCATCCTTACAAATAAGAACCAAATGATTTAAAATTAAATCTGTCATAAGCTATATGCTTTAAGAAGTATCTCTTACACGTTTTTCAATTGTTTTCCAGCATTTCCAGAAGCCCAAACAAGAATTACGGTAAGGGCAAAAAATATGAGGAAACAGTAAGTTCTGAATCTTTTAGCTGGATATACAATTAGGGCAAAGGCTAAGTCAAAAAATTAACTAGAATCTAACAAAATACTGTATTTTATTATAGTTTTTTAGTTTGAATAAATCTGCCCTTAGCCTTCTGATCTCCCTAGTATTTCCAAATAACTTCCACAAATCACTATATAAATAGCAAGGAGTCCAAGAATATACTGCGACACTCAGCTTCTAAGGATACTCAAATCAGTTCAACTACATAGGAGGCTGTCTGTTTAAGTTAGAGGATAAAGTTATCACTTAATGTATTGACGCCATCTAGTGGGATCAGTAAGATTTCAGCTGAATTTGGTTTGCTCCAAGTTACTGCGATCTATTCAACTGGTCAAATACCTTGTTTTAAAATACACATTTGTGGAACTTCCCTGGTGGTCCAGTGGCTAAGACTCCATGCTCCCAATGCAGAGGGCCAGGGTTTGATACTTGATCAGGGAACTAAATCCCACATGCTGCAACTAAGATCCAAGGCAGTCAAAAAACAAACAAAAAACACACACACACACACAGTTGTACTAATAAGTGAACTACTCTGAATCTCTATCGTAAGAATATGGCAAAGTTGCCTACAATAATAATAGCACAAAAATATTTTAAGACCAGCAACCCTCATTTAGAAGGGAATAATTTTCTATTCTTTCCTTCAAAGGCACAAAATACAAATCAACATGTACTAACAGTATGTATTTTCAAAGATCAGAAAAAAGTGAAGTCAAAATCAAAACAACATTTGGTCATAAAAATGTTTAAATAACAACAACAACTATTATTATTAACTGCCTAGCATACACTAGCATGCCACAGTTTTAGCTATCTCACAATGTAGTTCTATAGCCAATTCCCTGTTACGAAAACACTTACACCCTAAGTGACTAATCAAAAAGTGATCCTTCTTCCCTCTAACTATGATGTGAATGTCCCATCTATCGACATTACCTCACTGCATACCTACTACTATGCCCAGAAACACGCCAAGAGATGAGGAGGTTCTAAAAGAGGAAAAAGAGTCCTGGTCTTTGAAGGTGCCCAGGCTTGGCTGATTCCAAAAATCAGTGACACTTTACAGAAGGTGCTTACAATTGCCTTTTATCATGGTTTTATTGTTAATTTTCTTCACACTGAAATAAACTACTAGTGTGAATGGGCTTCCCCAGTGGCTCAAGCAATAAAGAATCTGCCTGCAATGCAGGAGACGCAGGATCCATCCCTGGGTTGGGAAGATCCCCTGGAGGAGGAAATGGCAACCCACTCCAGTATTCTTGCCTGGAAAAGCCTATGGACTGAGAAGCCTGGTGGGCTACGGTCCACAGGGTTTCAAAGAGTCAAACACAACTGAAGCATCTGAGCATGCATGCACACACACACTAGCGTGAATATTAAATCCATCATGATTTTGATTCAGTTACATAATTTAAACCAAAAATCACTGAGAAAAAGATGTGCATCCTTCATATTACTTAACAACAAAAATATCTGTACTTTCACTTCCAGAAATATGATTTATCATTTGAAAGTCTTAGGATAATGCAAGACTTCCCCCTAAGGTACAGGATCTATCGCAACAATCAGCATTATTCAAGTTACTTACATTCCTAACAGCATATCTGCTTCTACTTCTCTTTGCTCTTCTTGGGATTACCATATTCCAGGTAAGAAGAGAAAAGAACTTCAAGTAAAATGTGTTCATTGCTTTTCTGCTCACCAGTAGGTAGGAGATTACACAGTGAAGCTCACGTCGGTGATCTGTAAACTATTCCACTTTCTAAGTGGGAATACGCTACCTCAACATTTCACCACCTTCCCCTAAACTGTATATCTGTTTACAACACTCATTCCCACACTCGGCCATGTCAAACACTAGATTAATATATAATAATGTCCAGATGATAATTCAATTTAATTTAGCAAGTTTTGTACAATCTTTAAGGGTATCAAGAGTTTCCCGTGTGTGTGTTCTTATTCAAGTACAGAGCAGAGTTTCATACTATAAAGCATATCCGGGGCACCATGAACCATACACGGCCTCAGTTCTGAAAAGAACAGCTAAATTTAATCAAACTCCTCTCTTTTCCCAAAAGAGTCAGGAATTGGGTGGCATATATCTCATCTTGACCCAATTTGCTTCACTAGAGAACTGCCAATGGTCTGAAGACCACTCCATGGGTCAAAGGTAGAAGATGGGAAAAGGGCCTACCTGACTGGCTGAGTTGACTTTAAATCTACCTGTACATCGAGCAAAGAGAAATAGCAAGGTAGGGAGGAACAGGGCTGGGTTTGGAATATGAAAACCTGATGCTGCTGGACAAGCTAAATGTGAATGTAAACTGCAAAATGTTCTTTTCAGCCGAATAATGTTATCTACCCTATCCACTCTCATCCCACCACTTATCTGAGCAATATTCACCCTCCATCTCATCCAGATCCTTTAATAAGACCGGTCTCTTCCCTGCTAAGTGAACTTAACAAATTTGGTTCCATTTTAAAGCTTCTGTTGATGACATTCCCTGGACCCAATTTACCTTTCTTTCTCTCCTCTGCCTTTGTCCATCTACCCTTGAAGGTTCTGGTAAGTACCATCTCCTCTATTAAATTTTCTTTGACTCTACCTTCCTAGAATGATCTGTGAAACACTATTACACCAAGTGTCTGAATCATACATAATGTAACATCTAAACATATAATAATAACAGCAGCTGAAAACACGTAAGTCCTTACAATATGGCAGGCATTTCTAAGCACGTTAAGGTGAAAGGTGAAATCGCTCAGTCGTGTCCGACTCTTTGCGACCCCATGGACTATAGCCTACCAGGCTCCTCTGTTCACAGAGGCAAGAATACTGGAGTGGGTTGCCATTTCCTTCTCCAGGGGATCTTCCCGACCCAGGGATAGAACCTGGGTCTCCCACATTGTAGGCAGACGCTTTACCATCTGAGCCATCAGGGAAGTCCATGTATTATTTAATCTTCAAAGCAATCCTATGAGATAGGTTTATTAGTATCCCATTTTACAGATGGGGAAACACGTTTCCAAAGGTAGTAAGTGGCAAAGCCAGAGAAAGATTCTAACTCAGGCAGTCTGGTTCCAGAGTCCATGCTCCTCTCCATCATAGAGTATGGATTCGGCTTCCTCAATGTTTTACATGATTTTGTCTTTTGACTCAGAATGTATGATCCCTAAGGATAAGGGCATTTCATTTAGTGTAACCTTTCCATATCCTTGTATTTGTCTGGGCTGTACAATTACATGATCAGTGTTACCTTGAAAGTAGAGATGGACTATCAGTCACTTTATATTCTGGGGAAGGGAGTTCAACCTTACAATGAATCATTCCAAACTTCAGTGTTTTCACTAAATAAATATACTAATTTGTTAACCTTTTGACAAAAAATTATTCCTGCTGCTAGTCCAGAACCAAAAAATTTAGAGATGTCTGAGGAAAATTAATTTAGTCACTTAACAATAAATTACTTTAAAATGGTGAAAAATATGCCTAGTTTGAGAGTCAGGAATAAGGATAACCTTCTTAAGATAAAAACTAAAGTTCTCTCCTGATCTATACTCACGAAGCAGTCTCTTGAGCATTTGTAAGGAAAATTAATAATGGAGATTTAATAATTCAATGATTAAGTCACCTGAGACCAGGTATAGTACAAGTCTAAGATACACAACTATTTTAAAAATGTCAGCATTCTACAACTGATGTTATGGTTTACAAAGGCTTTTCTTTTAAATATATTGTTATTTATACCTCACAACAATCCTGTGAAGATACTTATTTTAAAGAAGAGTAAAGCAAAGCTCAAGCAGATTTAGTGATCCATCTATAAAATTACACAATTACATGACAGAACCATAATCCAAATCTTTGCTTTCTGATTCTAATGCCTAAATACCCTTCTGCTTTACAAAGTTGTTGGGAAAACCGGTGTGAATTGAGTCAAAATTAAATTAAATTTGGAGTATGGTTTTTTTGGGCCTCATCTTTCGGTAATTCATAATGCTGCAAGTCAACAACAATCATAAAGCAAAATAAAAACAGTCTTGACTCTGGAAGAAATAGCAGGTTTCCCAAGCCACTGTGCAAAGCCCTGGCCCAGAGAAGTTAGAGAACAAGAGGTCAAAATATGTATCTGTCTCAGAGGACAGACAGAATGAAAACCACGATCACAGAAAACTAATCAAACTGACCAAGTGGACCACAGCCTTGTCTAACTCAATGAAACTATAAGCCATGCCGTGTGGGGCCACCCAAGACAGATGGGTCATGGTGGAGAGGTCTGACAAAATGTGGTCCACTGGAGAAGGGAATGGCAAACCACTTCAGTATTCTTGCCTTGAGAACCCTATGAACAGTATAAAAAGGCAAAAAGATAGGACACTGAAAGATGAACTCCTCAGGTCAGTAGGTGCCCAGTATGCTACTGGAGAAGAGGGAAGAAATAGCTCCAGGAGGAATGAAGAGACGGAGCCAAAGTAAAAACAACACCCAGCTGTGGACGTGACTAGTAATGGAAGTGAAGTCCAATGCTGTAGACAATATTGCATAGGAATATGGAATGTTAGATTCATGAATCAAGGTAAACTGCAAGTAGTCAAAACAGGAGATGGCAAGCATGAACATTAACATTTTAGGAATCAGTGAACTAAAATGGACTGGAATGGGCGAATTTAACTCAGATGACCATTATATCTATTACTGTGGGCAAGAATCCCTTAGAAGAAACAGAGTAGCCATCACAGTCAACAAAAGAGTCTGAAATGTAGTACTTGGGTGCAATCTCAAAAAAGACAGAAGGAATTCTGTTCGTTTCCAAGGCAAACCATTCACGCAAGTCTATGCCCTGACCAGTAATGCTGAAGAAGCTGAAGTTGAATGGTTCTATGAAGGCCTACAAAAGCTTCTAGAACTAACACCCAAAAAAGATGTCCTTTTCATCACAAGGGACTGGAATGCAAAAGCAGGATGTCAAGAATCACCTGGAATAACAGGCAAATTTGGCCTTGGAGTAGAGAATGAAGCAGGGCAAAGACTAACAGAGTTTTGCCAAGAGAACGCACTGGTCATAGCAAACACCCTCTTTCAACAATACAAGAGAAGACTCTACACATGGACGTAACCAGATGGTCAATACTACAATCAGATTGGTTATATTCTCTGCAGTCAAAGATGAAGAAGCTCTATACAGTCAGTAAAAACAAGACCGGGAGCTGACTGTGGCTCAAATCATGAACTCCTTATTGCCAAATTCAGACTTAAATTGAAAAGTCGGGAAAACCACTAGACCATTCAGGCATGACCTAAATCAAATCCCTTACGATTATACAGTGGAAGTGAGAAACAGATTCAAGGGATTAGATCTAATCAACAGAGTGCCTGAAGAACTACTGGACACAGGTTCGTGACATTGTACAGGAGGCAGTGATCAAGACCATCCCCCAGAAAAAGAAATGCAAAAAGCCAAAATGGTTGCCTGAGAAGGCCTTACAAATAGCTGAGAAAAGAAGAGAAGCTAAAGGCAAAGGAGAAAAGGAAAGATATACCCATCTGAACGCAGAGTTCCAAAGAACAGCAAGGAGAGATAAGAAAACCTCCCTCAGTGACCAATGCAAAGAAATAGAGAATAACAATAGAATGGGAAAGACTAGAGATTTCAAGAAAGTTACAGATACCAGGGGAACATTTCATTCAAAGATGGGACAGAAATGGTATGGACCTAACAGAAGCAGAAGATATTAAGAAGAGGTGGCAAGAATACATAGAAGAACTATACAAAAAAGATCTTCATGACCCAGATAACCATGATGGTGTGATCTCTCACCTAGGGCCAGACATCCTGGAATGCGAGGTTAAGTGGGCCTTAGGAAGCATCAGTACGAACAAAGCTAGTGGAGGTGATGCAATTCCAGTTGAGCTATTTCAAATCCTGAAAGATGATGCTGTGAAAGTGCTGCACTCAATACGCCAGCAAGTTTGGAAAACTCAGCAGTGGCCACAGAACTGGAAAAGGTCAGTCTTCATTCCAATCCCCAAAAAAGGCAATGCCAAAGAATGCTCAAACTACTGCACAATTGCACTCATCGCACAGGCTAGCAAAGTAATGCTCAAAATTCTCCAAGCCAGGCTTCAACAGTACGTGAACCATGAATTTGCAGATGTTCAAGCTGGATTTATAAAAGGCAGAGGAACCAAAGATCAAATTGTCAACATCCGCTGGATCATAGAAAAAGCAAGAGAGTTCCAGAAGAACATCTACTTCTGCTTTATTGACTACGCCAAAGCCTCTGACTGTGTGAATCACAACAAACTGTGGAAAATTCTTAAAGAGATGGGAATGCCAGACCACCTGATCTGCCTCTTGAGAAATCTATATGCAAGACAAGAAGCAACAATTAGAACTGGACATGGAGCAACAGACTGGATCCAAATCAGGAAAGTAGTGTGTCAAGGGTGTATATTGTCACCCTGCTTGTTTAACTTATATCCAGAGTACATCATGAGTAATGCCAGGCTGGATGAAGCACAAGCTGCAATCAAGACTGCCAGGAGAAATATCAATAACCTCAGATATGCAGATAACACCATCCATGGCAGAAAGTGAAGAACTAAAGAGCCTCTTGATAAAAGTGAAAGAGGAGAATGAAAAGGTTGGCTTAAAACTCAACATTCAGAAAACTAAGATCATGGCATCCGGTCCCATCATTTCATGGCCAATGATGGGGAAACAATGGAAACAGTGACAGATTTTATTTTGGGGGGCTTGAAAATCACTGCAGATGGTGACTGCAGCCATGAAATTAAAAGACGCTTGCTCCTTGGAAGAAAAGCTATGACCAACCTAGACAGCATATTAGAAAGCAGACGTTACTTTGCCAACAAATATCCGTCTAGTCAAAGCTATGGTTTTTCCAGTACTCATGTACGGATGTGAGAGTTGGACCATAAAGAAAGCTGAGCACCGTAAAATTGATGCTTTTGAACTGTGGTGTTGGAGAGTCCCTTGGACAGCAAGGAGATCAAACCAATCCATCCTAAAGGAAATCAGTTCTGAATATTCATTGGAAGGGCTGATTCTGAAGCTGAAACTCCAATATGTTGGCGACCTGATGCAACAAACAGACTCATTGCAAAATACCCTCATGCTGGGAAAGATTGAAGGAGGAGGAGAAGGGGACAACAGAGGATGAGATGGTTGAATGGCATCAGCAACTCGATGGATATGAGTTTGAGTAAGCTCCGGGAGTTGGTGATGGACAGGGAAGCCTGGCGCGCTGCAATCCATGGGGTCGCCAACAGTTGGACATGACTGAGCGCCTGAACTGAACTGACCTCTTTCACCTTTATTTTGGAAGTTTACGGTTCCCCTCCCCTAACAACCCCCACTCCCAACCCAGAGGACGGGGGTAATACAGTTGACTGGTTGATTCTTAAGACTGAGTTGCTAGGTACACTGGAGCAATAGACTTAACCAGACAGTGAACAGTATCTCCCTCTTCACTGGCTTCTTTCCCTCCAACTATCAACAAGCACACTCTGGTCTCTTCTATAAAAAAACGAACACACTCTCTCCCCCCAAGGCTGCGGTTCTCTCTCTTCTCCTTTCCTGAGAGGTGACAATGAAATGTGTGACAAATAGAGGCCCCAAAAGAAAATGGGCATCCACTAAATCATATTTCTCATTCCCCTTTATCACTAAATTCTTTGTTGCTGTTGTTATTTTGAAATATTGATTTTATTAGAAAAGCATTTGATAGCTGTATTGGATTATATTGATATAATCAGTCACTTAGTTTTAAAACTATGTGGCCTGAGGATATCAATTAAAATATGGGTTTTTTCATTCATTCAACAAATATTTCAGCATTTTTACTAAATTTCTTCATGGAGTTACTGGGGTCTTTGACCTTCCCACTAGACTGTGAACTTCTTCTTCTTCTTTTTTTTTTTTTAATTTATTTATTTTAGTTGGGGGCTAATTACTTTACAATATTGTAGTAGTTTTTGCCATACATTGACATGAATCTTCTTGAAGGCAAGAATAAATTATTTCAACTGGTAACTTAACTTCTTAGCTGACCGGTAGTAGGGTGTTTAAGTTAAGTCAATGAATCACCTACTGAAATAAGACTCCAATTCTTAAGACACTTTCTGGCTCTCGAAGGCTAGGATTTCAAGACATCTCCCACTTGGTACTCAGCACTGCTTTTCATTTCTAAAGTCATGAAAGCTTTGGCTGAGATCCTTTTTCTTTTCTGACTTCTACAGAATAGAGATGTTATTTCAGGCAATGTCTTCAGCTAACAAAGTTTTCCCAAAGCAAAAAATGTGGATGCCCATGAGTCTGGCATAGCAGAGTCTTAGAGCAGTTTTTATTCACTGATTGACTTTCAAAATAAAGGAATTACTCTGAATTTTTTACTTCTTTTCATTTAAAAACCATATATGCCACATACCAAAACAAAACATAAAGATTGAAAGCTTCTTTAGTATAACATTAATTTTAAAACTTTGTGCATAAAAATTAGAAGCAAGCTAAACACTGCAGGTTCTTCACTCTGTCCACACTTGCAGACAACCAGTCAGTCATGGCTTCAGTAGTTCCCATGCACCCTGGGACCCACACTAAACTACTTCCACTACACTCTCCCTTGAACTGCCTTTTTTTTTTTTTTTTTTTTTGAACTTAACAATCCTTATATCTGACCTGCTTATTACCCCTGGAAAGAGTCCTTAAACCAGGCCACGAGCTCTGCCTGAAGTTCATGTCATCTTTACCCTCACCCTCTGGTCACCCGTAGTGATCATCTATCAGTTTCCCTCAAAAGCTACTCAAATCGTTGACCATCTGTCACTATTACTTGTCACTATTGACTTGTTTCTCTTTCCCACAGCCCTGAAAGTCCCTTTAGGCTTAGGTCCTTCTACAGTCACATGCTCTTTAAAGTTGCTCTCCTAGGCCCTCTTTCTCTCCGTCTCTACACTCATTTCCCTGGTTATCTTCATTCAAAATCAATGCTGCAGTTATCTCCTGTGTCAGACAATGGAAGACCACACAACCGGGATAGAATTTTGGTCCTTATTACTAGCTTACTGTATGGCCTCAGGCAAGTTAATCAACTTCAATCTGTTTACTCACCTCTTAAATGGGGATAGCAGTATCTATTATACCTTACAAGGGTACTGTGAATATTAACTGAGGTAACAGTACAAGGTACCTACCTAATAGTCCTGGCCTCTCCTGAATCCCCACACCCACATATCTAATTATACGATAGACATTTCTACCTTACCACTTCACCAACACTGAAAAGTTGGCCAAATACATCCCTGTCTTCCTCCCTTGCAGTTTCCTATCTTAATAACACCCTAACAGCTCAAGCTGGGAACCCTAACCACTCCTTCACTCTTATGTCTAATTGGTCCTTGCACTGTCTTGTACTTCTATGCCACTGCCGTGAGTCAGGCCTCTCACTAGGACAGTTTATTACACCTTC
Source organism: Okapia johnstoni (assembly GCA_024291935.2). Taxonomy (NCBI): domain Eukaryota; kingdom Metazoa; phylum Chordata; class Mammalia; order Artiodactyla; family Giraffidae; genus Okapia; species Okapia johnstoni. Next base: position 4,817,785 of record CM044325.1, on the reverse strand, counting down.
CTGACTGGTACCTCTCCCATCTAGAGCAGACAGCTCCCTTTGCTGATAGAATACTTTCTCAAAAAGGGATCTCACCATGTCATTTCTCTGCCTAAAAGTTCCTGTGTCTTCTACCTAGTAACTGTGGAATAAAGCCTAAACTCCTAGGTGAGGCACTAAAGGCTGTTAACAATTGTACTTCATCTCCCACTATATTCATTCCTTCAGCCACTCTGAATTATCTGCTTGATAATTGAAATGCTTGAAATGCTTCTTCCTGCCTCTGTACCTTTGCTTAAATCAGTTCTTCCTTTCCATCCAACACCTCTCTCATCTGTCTATACACCTCTCATTCCTGAAGACCTAAAACAAACACTGTTTTTTACACAAATCTTTTCGTAATTCCCTACTCGGGATTAATATCTCCTTCTCTATGTTTGCAGAACACCCTGTTTATAACTCTATAAAGGCATGTACCATAATCTACTTTATATTTCAATTTATATGTTATACATCTCTTCTTCTATGCTACCAGTGACCTGAGAACAAGGAGACTAGGTCCTAAGCATTCAGTAGTCCATTGCCTGGAAGCTGGTAGTCCTCACAGATGTTTGTTAAACTGAATAATTACATGATTCTATCGTCTAGAATGCAGAAGCGTAGCACTTAAAAAAATAACAAAACAGAAACTACCTCAACCAATAATCAAACTCAGCATCACTGATAATGGGGCAAATGGTCATGCTGTGCCCTCCTGTGATGAAGGCACAAAGTACTGTAAGAAGTATTCTTAAACCAAGAATGTTTAATGTGGATTTAACCATGAGGAACCAAATCAGATAAATCAAAATTGCAGGACATTCAGCACTGCAACTAGGCCACAGGCTGTGCCTGAAGATCATGCTATGTTTACCCTCACCTTCTGGTCACCCTTATTGATCATCTATCATTTTCCCCAAAATTGATTTTTCTTCAAAAATTTCAACTAATGCACCTCTCCCCTTTCCCCTCCACACCTGCCCCTGAAAGGCCATGAAACTGTTGTAGATTAAAGATCAAAGAAAAATGCCAACCAAATGCAATGTGTGATTCTTGACTGGATCTTGGATTAAAAATACAAAGCCTTCTAAAGAATACAGTGGTCACCTACTAGGGAAATGTGATTTTGAGATTAGTGCTTCCCAAAAGTATAGTCCACGGGCCCATGCTGATCTGTAAACTATTAAGTAGTGAGATAAGTATAAAACTTGAGAATGTACATTTAGAAATGTTTAGAGAAATGTGACAGTAATTTTATGTCTGTTTAATAATAAAGCAATTGGGCCTCTGCTTTGTCCGTATGATGTTTTTTGAAATTTCATTTTTTCGAGTAATCCATTTTGTTGTATATCATAAAAACTTTATTGATGAATTGGAAGTTTAAAAACAGATGCTTTTCCACATATAGTCTGAGAAGTACGCTATTAGAGAAAATTATCAATCTTAAATTCCCTGAGTGTGATCCTTACGGCTATCTTAGAGATAAATGTCTACAAAAAGCAGCAAAAATCAATTTAAGTAAACATGTATACAAAGAAAGTATATAGCTATAAAGAAAAAAGTTAACTAGACTTTTACATCCAAAAAATGTACATGTGTTAATCTTTAAATGACACATTTGCTATCTTATAGCCCTAGTACAGTGACTGATGAGATTTTTCTTAGTGCTAAGAATGAGGAAAGATGCAGAAGATGTCAAAGTGTACGGAAAGCTAACAAGACTGCACCCCACTGCTCGCACACAGTACTTGGAACCATCCCCTTATTGCCCTGTGCGTGTGGACTGCAGATACTTGAGCTACTCTGTCTGCAGTGGGGGTGTTCTATGAAGCTGTTTCGTAAGGTGCTTGACAATGAAAACCTCCAGGTTTTTAAGTAACACGTCAAGATTTGCTCTATTGAAAAACCCCAAAACTAAACTGGGAAAGAAATCATTATCCTTACTATACTATTTTATTTCTAATTTCTATGCAATTAACAAAGATTATACAGATCAAAATGCAAGAGGGTTAGTCCCTGAAAACTGTTAATTATAAAAGTGTACTGGTAGGAAAAACTAGTCTCCTTAAAAGTAACCAGGGTTCAACAGAAAAGACGATCGAATAAAGGAGTATAAGGCAATCAGCTGCCTGAATCGTATGTTGCTGTAGTTTTTCTCTATAACTTTCTAATCTCAATTAGTGCAAAAAAATTTTTTTTGCTATTTTGGCTAATTAAATTAATTACTCTAGCTAGCTGTAGGGGTTTTAGAAATATGTCCTATGCTTATTCGGTGCTGTGCTGTCATATCCAACTCTTTGTCACTCCATGGGCTGTAGCCCACCAGGCTCCTCTGTCCATGAAATGCTTTTTTTCAGGCAAGAATACTGAAGCAAGCTGCCATTTGCTATTCCAGGGGATCTTCTGGACCCAAGGATTGAACCTGTGTCCTATGGTTAAAGCTTCCTTATAAAGACATCAAAATATAACGCTTAACAATGTCCTCAAGACCTGTTAGTTGGGTATCCTGAAAGTCTGGGCTCAAGCTCATTGTCATCTTCAGAAGAATGCATACTATTACCATTTAACCTTTTCTAATTGGGCAATCTATATGGGAAAAATTGAAAGAAAATAGTCAGAAGACTTCATCTCTTGTCACTTCAGAGAAAACAACTATGCTGAAATGGCCATCAGTGTATAATTTAATTTATGTGCCTTTAAAATCTCACTAACCTATTTGACTCAATTTCTCACGGAAGGGATTTCACAGAACTACAAGTATATATCACATGACTCAGAAAAAGACAATTTGACAAATTTGAAAAAAAATCCTGAAACAGACACCAAACGAAAAAAAAAAAAAAAGAAACTGAGACAGCAATTGATGCTTGTAGAAAAAATGATGATGCTGTACTGAGAATGACTGCAGGTAGGAGCAGATGGCAATAACTGGCTTAATGGCACTGCTTACTGCTACCATGATACACTCTCACAGATGCACATCACCAATCTCTAAAATAACATCTCAGAGCAATGCAATCCAGTGCAAGACTTTTTATGACAAAATCAATGTATCATCACTGTTAGCAGCCGAACACACAAATCATGTAAGAAGCTAAAATTGTGTTTAAAGACAAACTCATTTGGTCAAAAATAAGGCAAGAAAAAGAAAGGAAGAATAAAATAAGACTTTCCCATTCTGGAAGCTTAGTCTACTTTGGGTTTTTTGCTGTAAAAAAAAAAAAAATTTGGAGCCTTTGAAACTCACATACTCCCATTTTCGAACTTTTGGGGATGCTAATTTCTCAGTTATTGGTTTCTGCTTTACTTTCTCTGAAGAGGCAAAGAAAGAACTGGTTTTTAATGTGTTCCAGGAGATGGGAAAAAAGACTGTCAGCTTCTAAACTTGGCAGGAAAGGTACTTTTTGATGACTGTAGGATCTAAGTTTCAAACAAAGTCATATCAAAATTAAGCATAACATCAAACCAATCTCAATTGTTTTCACTTGAGATTTAGATTAACCTAGAAGCTAACTTTTATTGATAAATATACATGCATGTATACACCCTTTAAGAAACTAAATAGGAATGAACTAGGCCCACACAGTACTTGGATATGACCGATTCTAGACAACTTCTGCTGAAAGTAGACATCAGAGGAGTTTAAAAGACATTCTGCCATACTCCTAAGTAAGTTCTAGAGTTGGTATTACAGAGTATCATGCTCTTATTGATGCTATAAACTGCACTTTATCCACCAAAACTAACTTTTTCAAGACCTAAACATTTTACTTTTGTATTAACTTAGGCAGTCAGACTACATTTCAATCTTGGCAATGAAATTGAGTCTCATCGTCTATTTGGATTTGACTGGCTCCTTTGTTTTTATTTTTTGTATTTCAGCTTGAGAGTTAAACAGCACTCTGCTCTATAAATGCTAGCCTGACGCTGAAATATGGTTTACATTTCCTAGGTAGCAAAGGATCATATAACCAGAAAAAGCGGGAAAACCAGCGTGCTCGACTTTCAGGGTTCTAATAAACTTAACTATCATGCATAGCATCTCACATCTTTTTCCTTTAAGGACATATCACTAATCCCTACATTTTAACTTCCTTTTTGGGGCTATCATTTTGGAAGAGACCGCTTGACCTGAATGAAGGGAACTCAGGCAAACTCTGATAAGCAAAGCTACTCTAGTGAGAGCAAGTCTTCTCCAACTCCATTTTATTCATTCTTGTTAGTTACTACTACTAGCAAACAGGCATTTTTGCCATTCATAAATACTCTGACTGGAAATATGACTGCCTTTTCTGGGGTCTGGTCCCTATTTTGTGGCATCAGTGGTGTCATTTCCCAATGTCTTCTTTTGTTGCCTGTTGACACTCTCAGACATGGCATTTCATTCACACATATTGCATCTGTAGAGTAAGATCCTGTGACATGTTTGGGGACGACACTAGAATTCCCTGAAGTGGCTGCTGCTCTCCCGCAGCAAACCAAGTTTTCATTAGAACTCTCACAAGGAGCAAGAGAGCTGCCTCTGACACTGCTTGACTGGTCTTCGCGCAGCGGCAGTGAGGAGCACCCATCTCTGTGCAGGAGGTAGGAGTCCTTTCTAGGTGCGGGTGCTGTGGCTGTGCCTTTAAGAGCAGGCCCTTGGCACACTTTCTCTTTTTTCCTGCTCTTCTTGTGTCTCAGACCATCTGATCATCTAGAATATAAAACACTATCCTCAGGACTTCCCTGGTGGTCCAGAGGTTCCCAATGCAGGGGACCTGGGTTCAATCCCTGGTCAGAGAACTAGATCCCATGTGTCACAACTAAGACCCAGCACTGCCAAATAAATAAATTAATATCTAAAAACAAAAACAACAAAAAACCATTATTCTCTTTGGTCCTATTTACCTCCAGAAGTTATGAAATTCCTCAAATACGAACATGACTCCTAGCTCCCTATGTCTTAACGTTATCTCCAGGCAACTGCACCAACTGAAACTGCTTCCACATTCAAAAGTGTCTTGAATGTGTCTTGAATAGAAAAATATCTATTTCTGCTTTACGGACTATGCCAAAGCCTTTGACTGTGTGGATCGCAATAAACTGTGGAAAATTCTGATAGAGATGGGAATACCAGACCATCTGACCTGTCTCTTGAGAAACCTGTATGCAGGTCAGGAAGCAACAGTTAGAACTGGACATGGAACAACAGACTGGTTCCAAATAGGAAAAGGAGTACATCAAGGCTGTATATTGTCACCCTGCTCATTTAACTTATATGCAGAGTACATCATGAGAAACGCTGGGCTGGAAGAAATACTGGAATCAAGATTGCCAGGAGAAATATCAATAACCTCTGATATGCAGATGACACCACCCTTAAGGCAGAAAGTGAAGAAGAACTAAAGAGCCTCTTGATGAAAGTAAAAGAAGAGAGTGAAAAAGTTGGCTTAAAGCTCAAAGTTCAGAAAACTAAGATCATGGCATCTAGTCCGATCACTTCATGGGAAATAGATGGGGAAACAGTGGAAACAGTGTCAGACTTTATTTTTGGGGGCTCCAAAATCACTGCTGATGGTGATTGCAGCCATGAAATTAAAAGATGCTTACTCCTTGGAAGGAAGGTTATGGCCAACCTAGATAGCATATTTAAAGCAGAGACATTACTTTGCCAACAAAAGTCCATCTAGTCAAGGCTATGGCTTTTCCAGTGGTCATGTATGGATGTGAGAGTTGGACGGTGAAGAAAGCTGAGCGCCGCAGAATTGATGCTTTTGAACTGTGGTGTTGGAGAAGACTCTTGAGAGTCCCTTGGACTGCAAGGAGATCCAATCAATCCATCCTAAAAGAGATCAATCCTGGGTGTTCATTGGAAAGACTGATGTTGAAGCTGAAACTCCAATACTTTGGCCACCTCATGCGAAGAGTTGACTCATTGGAAAAGACCCTAATGCTGGGTAGGATTGGGGGCAGGAGGAGAAGGGGACGACAGAGGATGAGATGGTTGGATGGCATCACTGACTCGATGGACATGGGTTTGGGTGGACTCTGGGAGTTGGTGATGGACAGAGAGGCCTGGCGTGCTGCAATTCATGGGGTCGCAAAGAGTCAGACACAACTGAGCGACTGAACTGAACTGTTTTGAATGCTGATATTCTAATAAGTGCGTGACAGTTTTAACTGGAAAAGATTATCCCAAATCTAAGCATACATGAAAGGGACCGTTAGATTGGTAACAGTTAGATTACCAATGGTCCAATGATAAGACTGGACCCAGGCATAAATCTACCTCTCATCAAATTATTATTTTCTCTGATTTTCCCAATTCTCCCACTGACTTGTCTATCAAAACTTTCCTTTCTTTCCTCCCTTTTTATCTTCTTCACTTTCTTCTAACTTCCTTCTTTTTCTTGTTAGTAGTCCTTTCTTTCAAAAAAGTGCCTTCCTTTGCTTTCCATTGGTAATAAGCAGTATCATTTTTCTTTCATTAAAAAAAATGCAAGTCACTGCTTTTCACTTAATACTAAGTTTCACTTTGATGTTAACCATCTAGCTCTGATACTCATCTATTTTTTGTCTATGATTTACTTATATAAGACTTAAGGATTTCTGTAAGATTTAACCTGCTGTTCTGATGATTCTCTAATCTCCATTGTCTCTGCCATGACTCCCTATCTCTAGACTGGTTTATGAAGCCATCATCTCTTATTACTAAACATCCTTTCCTCACAGGAAGCTGTTCAAGATGAGCATTATGCTATGCTGTTCCATCTTTGATTCTTAATCTTATCATTATTAGCTACTATTCATCGGTAATATAGTGGTGTTCTAGACACTTTACGAAAATAAGCACCCACTGCCTACCCACAAGGAGTTTCCTCTGAAAGAGATAGCTCTGAGGTGGATTTTCTCTCAGACACATGTATAAAGTTTTATTTTTAAAATCTTTTCTCCATCTCCCAGTTATGCCATAGATTTATTATGCCTAAGATTTTACAAAGGAGGTGTTTCCTCGTGTCTGAACATCACTAGGCTGCTTCTTCGCCCATGTTTCTGTCCCTGTCACCCGGACATGAGCAACACACAGGCAAACTTTTCACCTGTTTTTTTAGATAAAGGTCAAATTCTTCCTGATAGAGTAGATATCCCCCTCCTTCCTATTTCAGCTTTAAGATTAGACCTTCCATGATAATACATTGAGTTAGTAGAGATGCCATTCTCCTAGTAAGACAATAATAAAACCCTAATCATTTGTACTTCTCAGCTACAGAAAATCATTTTATCTAAGGAGTCCTGATATCCTGTTCTCTGATACCCTGAGAACATTCTGATTTGATTAATTACATTTTTCGTACAATCTCAATGTATTTTTTCTTTTAAACTTTTCATTCTGACATAATTCCTGACTTACAAATAAGTTTTAAGATGGCAGAGAGTTCTCATATAACTTTCACTCAGACTCCCCAAATGTTAACTATGACACACTGTATTCTTTTTTTCTTTCTCTCTCAGACACACACATATACGTTATCCCCCTGAACCATCTGAGAGTAAGCTTCAGGCATTATGTGCCTTTCCTATTTTGCTAATAAATAAAGAAGATAGAAAAGATAGGTAAATAAGACGGATGCACGAGCAGAGGTGATGAAGCAACTACGTACAGGTGACGGGCACAGTCAGGCCTTCACCGTAAAACCCTTCAACTCTTACTGCATGGTTGAATTTTGTCATAATAAAATGTTATGGAAAAAAATCGAAAAATACAATATTATTTTCTGTAGATCTTATTCAAATAAATTTTGCCAATGTCCCAGTAATGTTTTAAGCAAAAGAAAATCTCAGATCATGCCATGTAAGTTATTTAAATGTCTCCTGTTTCTCTATTTCTCTGATAGGCAACAGAGGAAGCCAGCTTTCTAATTATTCATAATTATGTGAGAGACCTGGGCTAAAAGATAAACCAAAATGATAGAATATCCAAAACTCTGTTACATTTGGTTCTTAAATTGTCAGGCTTTTAAATGGTCTTGTGGGGGTTAGATAAATCTACATAATTAGGTTTTGAGCTTTAAAATTAAAATTCCATTAGAATGTTCTAAAACACCCAAGCTCAGTGGCACAGGAAATGTTTTTGTAGTGAAGTATGCCTCGAGGAAAACTGCCTTTGGTGGAAAATGTAGTTGCAGACAGCCTATGACGTAGACAGCACGACCAAGGTGTGTGAAAGCTAACAAGACATGGACTCAAAGATCCCATTCCAGTGCTTTACAGTCCTTTGCAAGAACAGGTGTCAATGTTATTTTTATTAATATATTTATTTTTGGATCCTTAAAATAAACCTAAGGACGGGTACTGAGGAGGATTTTCCCCCCTTCTCAGAATAAAAATGTGGGAAAGCTTTAGCTACCTCTTCTATACCCTGCGTGCCGCTCAAACAAGTTTATGTGGTAAACTGTCTCCATTCTGAATGCCTGACTGCTTTTTATAATCTGAATTTAAAAATGCAAAAAAAAAAAAATCCTTTAAAGTCAAACAGTGGAATTAACATATGAGCAGCGCTCCTGTGGGCATTTAAATCCGTAATTAAAAAACCTGAGACACGTTGGCTTGGCAATCGTTATTGTCTAACGTGCAGAGATAGCCAAAAGGTACTGAAATGCGACATTCTGTCCCACATGACTCAGTCACTCAGCAGAGGCACCCTCATGAAGAATGCCGAGGAGGCCTTACATCTTTAGAAACGCCTGGCCCACCAAAGGTCTTTCCCCCAGCACTGAAAAATACCCAGAGGTCCTAGGGAGAGACTGCTGAGCGTTTAGAACTCAGAAAATCTGCTTCTGCTGGTATGTTCCATTTCTACGCAGGAAAAGGAACCCTTTCCTGAAAAATTGAAAGTCTGAGAGTAGGAACACACGCGCATACGCACACAGATCATCATTCCTTTCTGATGTGTGACAGCACAGCACACAGCACAGCAATCTAGCTACGAGCCTCCTGCATTATAAATAGGCTGCCAATCCAAGCAGCTGCTGTCTCACATCGCTCTGCTTCTTCTCCCCTATTTTATTATATGTCAAAGATGAAGCACAGATTTCTACAAGTTTTCTCTGTGTTAACAGGTACAACATGCACAGGCCAAGGAAATTTGTTTTTAAGACTATTCACGTCAAACAATATTCCATGCTAATCTGCTATTGTTTACCTTATTTATACATGTAGAAGGGGTGTAACAGGTTTGCACTCCTGCATTTTCTGTTATAAATTAGGCCCTGAGTATCATAATTCTGCACTCAATCGCAGTCAACCAAGAAATTGCCTTTATAAAGGCAACTGAGCACCCTGCCCTTTCTGGACTTCAAAAACAGTACTACCTACACTTGAATGCAGGCGCCTGCCCAGAAACACACCAAACACAATGCAATCTGATGAAGTCTTTAATGCACACAACTCTTTCAAGAACGAAGCAAGCCAATCAACTAAAAGTACTGCTTAAGATCTTTATACCCAACTGCTGAAGATATTTCCAGCTCACCTTTCACCATGAGGACTAACAGCCAAAGCTACCGAGAGAGACCTTTTGTTCCAGTAGGGAAAAGCTCCCTTCTCAGGAATCAGTATTCCGAGGACCCCTTTTAAAGAAAGACTTCCATCTTCTCCTTACACCGTTTTCAGCATATAATTCACTTTGGGAAGATACTTAATAGGCAAAATGGCCATTATTTTACTTTCCTGTTTATGGTCAGTATATTAAGAATTTCTACTTGGCTGTCACAGAAATGTCACTTCCTACCCATGAAGGATCCTACATTACAACAAGGGAAAGCAGCCAGAACTATCATTTTCTTTCTTTGTCAACAAGGAATTCACTTCAGCCTAATAACACAAACAGGGTAACATTTCACTATGGCTAGAATTAACAGGCTGGTAGTTAATTCTCTGAACGCTTGAATTGGGAATCTCTGAGACAATGTTTTTTGAAGGGTGGGCTTTGGAGGAATATAACAAAAAAGGATTTGAAAAAATTGTCTTACCCAAAAACACTTTTATTGTTCATTATCCTGAAAACTTCAACTTTCCAGCATTTGGTGTCAGAAAACAAAATTATTTCAGTTTTCAAGTGCATGCACATACAGCTGTCATTCCTGAAATTTTAACTGGAAAATCTTGATTCCTTCAGAACAATCTCACATTCATTTTTTTAAAAAATGAAAATACTAGGATTTCCCTGACAGTCTAGTGGTTAAGAATCTGTGCTTCCACTGCAGGGGCATGGGTTTGATCCCCGGTTGGGGAACTAGGATTACACACATGCCATGTGGCAAAAAAATGAAACAAAAAAAAATTTTAAATAGAGTACATCAAAATATTAGCAGTTGAGTGCAAAACTTACAAGCAATTTTTGCTTTGCTAAATTAATTGTTCTGCTAACTGAATTCATGTATTAATTAATTGAATATATTATTTTCATAGTGAGAATAATAATTACACTGCTGCTGCTAAGTCGCTTCAGTCGTGTCCGACTCTGTGCGACCCCATAGACAGCAGCCCACCAGGCTCCACCATCCCTGGGATTCTCCAGGCAAGAACACTGGAGTGGATTGCCATTTCCCTCTCCAGTGCATGAAAGGGAAAGTGAAAGTGAAGTCGCTCAGTCGTGTCCGACTCTTAGCGACCCCATGGACTGCAGCCTACCAGGCTCCTCCGTCCATGGGATTTTCCAGGCGAGAGTACTGGAGTGGGGTGCCATTGCTATTGTTTAGTCGTGTCCGATTCTTTGGGACCCCATGGACTGCAGCCTACCAGGCTCCTCCGTCCATGGGATTTTCCAGGCAAGAGTACTGGAGTGGGGTGCCATTGCCTTCTCCTATAATTATACTATCTACTATATTTTGGGGAAGAAATGTTTTCCCCTCCTCGCACTTTTAAGGCTTCCTAATTCAGTTGTAAGGCTCACGTTAAAGTCTATATGTTAAAAAATACTTCCTTACACTTTAAAAGCTTGCCTTTTAAAGGTGTTTTTTCACTTGCTTTAAAGTGTGTTTTAATACATCCCTGAAGGGCACATGAACACAGGATGAATCTTACTGGATCCTCAAATTGAGTAGAAGTCCAATGTTGATGCAATCATGGTTTATTAATCTGAACTTCACCTTTCCAAAATAAAACAATGCTCCTACAAGAGTGGTATCTGCCATGATGAACTAAACTTTGGGGATATCAAAGAATTATTTCAGGAAGTCAATGATAACTTGTCCCATAATCGTTCGCAAATTTTTTGCACTTAATGTTCCGAGATGCATTTTACCAATTAATTCTACTTGATACTGAGTTTCTCAAAGTCTAACAACGACCTGGGTTGAATTTTTCCTCATATATGAGATTCCCAAAACAATATATTCTCTATTGTTTAGTATTGCCCAACTAAGTACTGTTCTAAAAACCAACTTTTTCTTCCCACTTAAGGTTCTCTTTTTAAAGTTCAAAAAATTCTTCACTGTCTTCATTGTTAAGCTCTATTTCCTTAAATATAACTTAAAAACCCAGCAATAAATTCCATGTCATTTCTAATAGTACACTTGAAATAAAAACAATAAATCATCACTGGAGTTCTTTTTGTTAAAAAGTATTTCAACTTTATTCAACCTTACCTATACTGCAGTTACACAAGCAAAAATAACAAAAGAATAGAAGGAAATAAAAATGTGAACTTCTAAATTGGAAGAGGAGATGGATAAAATATTCTATTTATGAAAATGCTTTAAAAGACTTATCCTTTGAATGGTGTTTTATAACTTGATTTGATAATTATCCTTTTCACTGAAATTTATTCTCATAACTGGAATGTAATACTACCTACTACAAGAAGAAAGCCCTGACATACACAACTGATACAGTGAGTTGTTATTCATATTAATAACAGCCTTTGGACACAGAATCAACAAGAAACAATACAGCAAACTGCTGCCTCTACCTGGAGAACATCTTCTAATAGATGAAAAGCTACTGTAGGTTTAGAATCCAAGCTTCTGTAAAGAACTATCCAGAGACTATGGCCAAACAACATTTTCAGTTTCTGTTCTCTGATTTCCTTAAGTGAGTGTCAAACAACCAAAAATTATTTATTCTTTCCATAAGCTCTCCTACTCCAATCAAGACAGCTTCTTTCACTAGAAGAGGACATTGAATGATTTTTACTCTATCATATTATCTGCCTAGATTTTTAACATTTGTCTAACATCATGTTCATAAGATTCTTCTTTGAATCAGTGGGGGATTAAAATCTGATTTTAAGAGCATTAAAACATAATCTGAGAACAGACAATAGGAAAGTATTCTTTTGTCAGCTGCAAATTACAAATAAGTTACTTTTCATTAGTCTACTACTCTCTGAATGTTACTAAAATTTAACTTTGTAACTACCTTGAACACAAAACTCAAAAAGATCTTTAAACCCCACAACACTGTCAATCAACTATATAAAAATTAATTTTAAAAAATCTTTTAATGCTAAAATACAAATTCTTAGATTCAGAGAAACAACCTGCATCATAAACATAAAATTTTATTCAAATAATATTTTATATTTTCATTCAACTATTTTTGCTTTCATTTTCAAATATGCAATTTTTAGAACTTGAACATCAGTTCTTCTAAACCACATTTTGTGAGTGAGTGTGTGTGTTTGTGTTTATGCAACCAATTTTTACTATTGTGGGGTGGGCTGGGAGTGACTAGAGAAAGTGCTGATTTCAAAACAGTACCATCTATCTATATTTGCTCACAAGTAAATAAATGTTTTAAATAGCAAGTAAAGCAGAACCATAAGGAGCTAGAGACTATATTAGTGAGTGGAGTTTTACAAGAAATTTTTGTAAGGGCACACTTAGTAAAGAAGTGCCCCTGTGCTACATACTTTTAGCCTCCCCAGCTCAGTCTCAGAATCATCTCTCATTCTTTCTTTCTCTGCCTTGTGGCCCAGTTTCAACCAGTTCCTAATCCTGTTCGTTCTTGTTCTGCATCTGCAGTCCTGTTCATTCCAAAGCTCTCTTCCTCATACTTCTTGCCCCTTACCTGTGTCAGAAATAATTTCCTTATCCCTAAACTGCAATAATATGATTCTAACTGTACATTTCTCCCTTTCTGTACAGTGCTGCCAGATTAATTTCGAGAAAGCATAACTCAGATTGATTATGTCACTTCCTTGGCTAAAAAAAATCCAACAGCAAAGAATCACAGACTATTACAGTTGGAAGGGGCCCTGGTGGTCCCTGAAACCATCTGCTGAGAGAGTGGGGGAAGGGAAGGTATGGAATTGAAGCCTGGAAACAGGAATCTGAAGACAGTCCACAGGACACAACGAGGTAGAGACCTGGCAGGTTTCAACCTAATTGTTCATGCAGATTGCACAAATTCATTATCTTTCTATAAAGTTTGTAATAAACATGTGTAACAAGGCAGTATATACTTTAAAGTGTTCAGTCAGGTGATTCTTTTCTCTTTAGATTAATACGCACTCTGAGGCAGGTCAAATCAAAGGGGTTTGGCTGGGGCTCTTCCTCTGGTTTTGCCTGTAATGCCTAACAGTGCCTGGCAAAGGATGAAACAATCTTGTTTCTTTCTGATAGTTTATTAACACTATGCTCAAAAGCTGGAATTATCTGCAGTTTTCAGGAGTGACACTTACCCACAGACTGTGAAAATGGGGTGAGATATAAATGCTTGATTGAAGTTAGCAGCACCATTGTGAGTCCCAGGTTCTGAACTGGATGGACTGTGTCACACAATTACCCAACTTCCCCCAACGTGTGTCTTTTTCCTCCTTTTTCCCAAACCAAAATGAAAACCATAGCACTATAAGCTGATAGCTTAAATCACAGTCAAAACCAAAATCTGAAGTGCTGCTTTAAAAAGAAAATTGTCCTAATCTATAAATTTCTCCAAGGAGAGATACTAGAGTTTTACTTAGATTAACGCCATTGCAACGTCCAGTGTCCCAAGGATCCTGCTATACAAAATAACATCAATCTCACAAGGCAAAAAAAGGGGGGACATTCTTACATTTTCCTATTTATAAACAAAATACAATTTCATTTAACATTTTTCAAAATAATAAAATATCAAATAATCATCTGTCTGCCTCAGAGATAAGCACTGTTACTTGATTTATCCTTACTGATGTTTTCCTAATTTTACATAACAGTATTGGAACTGTGTATCACACTGTCCTGCCCTTACTTTATTCAACAACATGTCATGGATGTGTCGGAGAAGGCAATGGCACCCCACTCCAGTACTCTTGCCTGGAAAAGCCCATGGACGGAGGAGCCTGGTGGGCTGCAGTCCATGGGGTTGCTAAGAGTAGGACATGACTGAGCGACTTCGCTTTCACTTTTCCCTTTCATGTACTGGAGAAGGAAATGGCAACCCACTCCAGTATTCTTGCCTGGAGAATCCCAGGGACGGCGGAGCCTGGTGGGCTGCCGTCTATGGGGTCGCACAAAGTCAGACACGACTGACGCGACTTAGCAGCAGCAGCAGCAGCAGCAGCATGGATGTGTTCCACGTCAATACATGTATTACCTACTTCTTTTTAACAGCTGCACATAGGAATACACCATACTTCATTTAACCAATCTGCTACAACGAAAGTTGTTTTCAATTCCCCACTGTTATCAAAAAACGCTTTAATGAACATCTTTTTTCATTTACCTGAGTCTTTCCTGAGAATAAATTCTTAGAAGTTAGGTTGCTAAGTTAACGGGTAAGCCAGTTTAAAACTTGGATTCCTATTCCAAAACTGCTCTCCCTAGAGGCTGAATATTCTCATCAGTGTATGTTACCGGAGATCAGTGGAGAAATAACTACAGAAAGAATGAATGGATGGAGCCAAAGCAAAAGCAACACCCAGTTGTGAATGGAACTGGTGATAGAAGCAAGATTCGATGCTGTAAAGAGCAATATTGCATACGAACCTGGACTGTTAGGTCCATGAATCAGGGCAAATTGGAAGTGGTCAAACGGGAGGTGACAAGAGTGAACATCGACATTCTAGGAATCAGTGAACTAACATGGACGAGAATGGGTGAGTTTAACTCAGATGACCATTCTATCTACTACTGTGGGCAGGAATCCCTTAGAAGAAATGGAGTAGCCATCACAGTCAACAAAAGAGTCCGAAATGCAGTACTTGGATGCAATCTCGAAAATGACAGAATGATCTCTGTTCGTTTCCAAGGCAAACCATTCAATATCACAGTAATTCAAGTCTATGCCCCAACCAGTAACACCGAAGAAGCTGAAGTTGAACAGTTCTATGAAGACCTACAAGACTTTCTAGAAATAACACACAAAAAAGATGTCCTTTTCATTATAGGGGACTGGAATGCAAAAGGAGGAAAGTCAACAATAACCGGGAATAACAGGCAAATTTGGCCTTGGAGTACAGAATGAAGCAGGGCAAAGGCTAATAGAGTTCTGCCAAGAGAATGCACTGGTCATAACAAACACCCTCTTCCAACAACACAAGAGAAGACTCTACACATGGACATCACCAGATGGTCAACACCAAAATCAGACTGATTATATTCTTTGCAGCTAAAGATGGAGAAGCTCTATACAGTCAGCAAAAACAAGACCGGGAGCTGACTGTGGATTAGATCATGAAGTCCTTATTGCCAAATTCAGACTGAAATTGAAGAAAGTGGAGAAAACCACTAGACCATTCAGGTATGACCTAAATCAAATCCCTTATGACTATGCAGTAGAAGTGAGAAATAGATTTAAAGGACTAGATCTGATAGACAGAATACCTGATGAACTATGGATGGAGGTTCGTGACATTGTACAGGAGACAGGAATCCAGACCATTCCCAAGAAAAAGAAATGCAAAGAAGCAAAATGGCTGTCTGAGGAGGCCTTACAAATAGCTATGAAAAGAAGGGAAGCGAAAAGCAAAGGAGAAAAGCAGATATTCCCATTTGAATGCAGAGTTCCAAAGAACAGCTAGGAGAGATAAGAAAGCCTTCCTCAGCGATCAGTGCAAAGAAATAGAGGAAAACAACAGAATGGGAAAGACTAGAGATCTTTTCAAGAAAATTAGAGATACCAAGTAAACATTTCATGCAAAGATGGGCTCAATAAAGGACAGAAATGGTAGGGACCTAACAGAAGCAGAAGATATTAAGAAGAGGTGGCAAGAATACACAGAAGAATTGTACAAAAAAGTTCTTCATGACCCAGACAATCACGATGGTGTGATCACTCACCTAGAGCCAGACATCCTGGAATGTGAAGTCAGGTGGGCCTTAGGAAGCATCACTATGAACAAAGCTAGTGGAGGTGATGAATTCCAGTTGAGCTATTTCAAATCCTGAAAGATGAAACTGTGAAAGTGCTGCACTCAATATGCCAGCAAATATGGAAAACTCAGCAGTGGCCACAGGACTGGAAAAGGTCAGTTTTCATTCCAATCCCAAAGAAAGGCAATGCCAAAGAATGCTCAAACAACTGCACAATTGCACTTATCTCACACGCTAGTAAAGTAATGCTCAAAATTCTCCAAGCCAGGCTTCAGCAATATGTGAACCATGAACTTCCAGATGTTCAAACTGGTTTTAGAAAAGGCAGAGGAACCAGAAATCAAATTGCCAACATCCAATGGATCATCGAAAAAGCAAGAGGGTTCCAGAAAAACATCTATTTCTGCTTTATTGACTATGCCAAAGCCTTTGACTGTGTGGATCAAAATAAACTGTGGAAAATCCTGAAAGAGATGGGAATACCAGACCACCTGACCTGCCTCTTGAGAAACCTGTATGCAGATCAGGAAGCAACAGTTAGAACTGGACATAGAACAACAGACTGGTTCCAAATCGGAAAAGGAGTACGTCAAGGCTGTATATTGTCACCCTGCTTATTTAACTTATATGCAGAGTACATCATGAGAAACCCTGGGCTGGAGGAAGCATAAGCTGCAATCAAGACTGCCGGGAGAATATCAATAACCTCAGATATGCAGATGACACCACCCTTATGGCAGAAAGTGAAGAAGAACTAAAGAGCCTCTTGATGAAAGTGAAAGTGGAGAGTGAAAAAGTTGGCTTAAAACTCAACATTCAGAAAACTAAGATCATGGCATCCAGTCCGAAGACTTCATGGCAGACAGATAGGGAAACAGTGGAAACAGCGGCTGACTTTATTTTTCTGGGCTCCAAAATCACTGCAGATGGTGACTGCAGCCATGAAATTAAAAGATGATTACTCCTTGGAAAGAAAGTTATGACCAACCTAGACAGCATATTAAAAAGCAGAGACGTTACTTTGCCAACAAAGGTTCGTCTAGTCAAGGCTATGGTTTTTCCAGTGGTCATGTATGGATGTGAGAGTTGGACTATAAAGAAAGCTGAGCACCGAAGAATTGATGCTTTTGAACTGTGGTGTTGGAGAAGACTCTTGAGAGTCCCTTGGACTGCAAGAAGATCCAACCAGTCCATCCTAAAGGAGATCAGTGCTGGGTGTTCATTGGAAGGACTGATGTTGAAGCTGAAACTCCAATACTCTGGCCACCTGATGCGAAGAGCTGACTCACTGGAAAAGACCCTGATGCTGGGAAAGATTGAGGGCAGGAGGAGAAGGGGACGACAGAGGATAAGATGGCTGGATGGCATCATCAACTCGATGGACATGAGTTTGGGTGGACTCTGGGAGTTGGTGATGGTCAGGGAGGCCTGGTGTGCTGTGGTTCATGGGGTCGCAAAGAGTCAGACACGACTGAGCGACTGAACTGAACTGAACTGAGTTTGTAAACTGCCTGTTTGTCTATTCCTTACAAATACATGGACTTGACATCTTCAAAATACTGTTACCAGTTTAATAAGCAAAAATATTTCATTACTGTTCTAACTTATAATTCTTTGATTAGTGAAAATGAGAATCACTTCGTATTTACTGGCCATTAATGACTTTAATACAGCGAATGATTTATACAAGAATGACTTATACATGTGTGTGTGCAATGTACATATGAATGTATATGTATGTGTATATTCTCTAATAAACAGGTTATTATCATTATCTTTGCATCCCTGAGCCCCTCTCCAACTGCATCCCTCTCCTTCTGCCGAAGAGGTAGTTATTATTATGTTTTTAATTATTCTTTTTCCTTTATAACTTAACCACTTATATAACTATCCACCAACAATCTTTCATCAGTTTTAATATATTTTTCTGCGACTCGTATTTCTTTTTTTGCCCAATACTGTGAAATTCTCCAGGTTGATACATATGCATTTCATTCATTTTTTAAAAACGTATCCCACTGTGGAAATTGTGTTGAAGCTTTAGCTCCAATACTTTGGCCACCTGATGCTAAGAACTGACTCATCTGAAAAGACCCCGATGCTAGGAAAGATTGAAGGCGAGAGGAGAAGGGGATGACAGAGGATGAGATGGTTGGATGGCATCACTGGCTCAATGGACACGAGTTTGAGTAAACTCCGGGAGTTGGTGATGGACAGGGAGGCCTTGAGCGCTGCAGTCCATGGGGTCGCAAGAGTCGGACAAGACAGAGCAACTGAACTGACTGACTGACTGACCTATTCTGTCAAAGGACACGTAGCTTGGTTCAATTTTCTGTTTTTATTTAAAAAGTTGCTATGACTATTCTAGCATAAGAGTGTCTCTAGAGCTGCACTGTCCAATACAACATCCACTAGCCACACAGGGTTATTGAGCACTTGAACTGTGGCTACTCTGAGTTATGTTGTAAACAGCAAAATATAAACAACCAGATTTCAAAGGAAACATCTCACTGGCAATTCTTAATACTGATTAAATGTTGAAATGATAATATTTTAAGTATATTTATATCTAAAAATTTAATAAAATGTATAGTTAAAATCTAATTCAATAAAACATACAATTAATCATTATATATAATCACAACTAATCATCTGCTTATTTTTTTGCAATGTGGCTACTAGAAAATTTTAAATTATATGTGTGGCTTCTGTTCTATTTCTCACAGACAGCGCTGCTCTAAATTCATCTAGGAGTATAGCTGGTGGGTCGCAACATCAACATACCTTCAGAGTCGGTAGAAAACACAAAGTTATTTTCCAAAGTGGTTGAACCCTCTTGCTTTTCATCCAGCAAGGTACATGGTTTCCTGCTACTCTATCTTTGGCAACAGTTGAGGCTGTTGGATATATTATAATTTTTGCCAATCTGGCAGAAGCAAAGTGGTATCTCACTGTGATTTTAAATCTCATTTCCCTAACTACTAGTAAGTATATTTGTCCATTGATGCTTCCTTCTCTGTACATTTATTAACATGTTTACTTCTTTTGTGATTTGCCTACAAATGTCCTTTGCCTAATTTCTCTTGGGATGTGCATCCTTTTCTTAGAGACCCGTAAGAACTCTTTAAACGTAAGACTAATATCCCCATTGTAAGACATGTGTTGAAAATATTTTTCTTAAGTTTTTTATTGCTGTTCTTACAAATTTTGTTTTTACTGTCTTTGCCTTAAAGCAGGTTTTTCTTCTTTTTCCCACTTATGTTACCAAGTTTCCCTGTATGGTTTTTGTTCTTCTTATCATGAAATAAAGTCTTCCACACTCCCAAGATTTTTTTAAAAAAAGAAAACTGTTTTCTTCTAGTATTTTTATGCTTTCATATTTTATCTCTAATCCAGTTTAAATCTATTTTTAAGTATAATGTGAAATAGAGGTAAGAGCAAACAAAAATTAGAGTGACCCTCATTCATCACAAGCCCCTCAGTGGCTGCGGGTTTGCTATCCACTTCCTTCTTTTTGAGGAGGTTTTCTTCTTACCATCACCCTCCTTCCAACAAACACATATACCCCCCACAGAGACCAACACCTACTCAGTGAAGGCGCTCACATTACCTAGACATAGCAATTGCTCAAAGCCTTAGATGGGGATTGTGGGCAAGCAATGTGATCCAAGCCATATAAATCAAAGTACTTCCTCAGGGATATTAAGCATGGAAATAAGGCTAGAGAGCACTTTCCTCTGAAAGGTGACAAAGTTTTGAGCCTGGAAACTGCTGAAGGCTACCTTCCCTGCCACACAAAGTTAGACTACCTTAGAAACTAAAGCTGCGAACATAAGATGTAAGAGATAGAATATCATAGCTTTCAAGTCAGTGAGGGCTGAAGAGGTTTGCTGCTTCTTGAATTCCTAAAGCTTAGTTGTTCAGCTATTCCTTCCTTTCAGAGGTATCTTTAAATCCTTCCAAAAAATCCTTTTTGCTTAAGATAGTTTGAGCTGAGCTTGTAATTTGCAACCAGAACTGTCTGAAATAATGGAGGAGTCTCACTTGATACTTATCCTTAAGTGGATACCCAATTGTTCTGATATCATTTATTAAATAATCTATCTTTCCCTACTTTTATAATATTTTAAATTCCAATTTATATTAAAGTTTTGTTTTTGAGTTTGTTTTGTTCTGCTGATCCATTTGTTCCTGCCAGAATAATACTATTTCACCTATTATAACTTCCTAGTATGTTTTTGCTTCTGGTAGTTATTTATTTCACTGCACACATTTGTTGAACACATTACACTGTGCAAGGCACAGAAAATATCCCCTTGTATAAAAAGATGTCCTAACTCTCATGGAGTTGAAAAAATCTAGAAGCAAGAAAAGATAGTTACAGTAAAATAAAATGAATACTAGAGTAAATGGAATAACAGGCTGCACTAGGTTAACATCCAACAGCTGGGCCTAACCCAATCTAGAGGTGAGAGAAGGCTTCCCGGAGGAAGCGGTTTTTACACGGACACCTAAAGATGCATATGAGTTTGCGAGGTGGGAGGAACAGCACCTCAGAAGGAAGAACAGTTAAATTCAAAGGCACAGAAGGATCAGGGTCCACAGTTAGCGAGAGAAGTCCCAAATGGCTGGTACTTGGAATGAAGGAAAGAGTAGAATGAAGAAACGTTGGGAAAAGCAAGCGAGGATCAATATAGGTTTTTAAGTCACTTTGGGATTTTGGACTTGGTCCTAAGAGCAAAGAGGAGACATTGAGGGGTTTTATGCCATGATTCAGATCTGTGTTTTTGAAGACTCAGTCTAGTTACAGCAACTGGAAGGGAGGAAGACTGGAAGTAAGGGGATCCACAAAGAGGCCCTTTTAATAAGGCAGCCAGAGATGATGATGGCGTGGACTGAAGTAGTGATTATGGAAAGAAGACAGACTTCCGAGAAGATGTGCAAGGCCTAATGACTGAATTTTGGAGATGAGTAAAAGGTAACAATCAAGGATGCCTTACAGGTTCTTGTTTGATTATTACAGTAGATAGTGGTAATAGTTACAGCAATAAGGAACATCAGGGGAAACAAATGAGAGAAAAGATAACAAGTTCAGCTTGGGACATCCTGAGCTGCAGGAATTTGTGGGGCATTTGCGTGAAGCTGTTCACTAGCAGCTGGCATACAGGTGTGGGCCAGAATTGTAGCATCCCTCGTTGTTCTTTTCCAAAGTTCCCTTGGTTATATATGGGTGAACCTCAGAATCAATCTGTCAAATTCCTCAAAATATCCACTGGAATTTTGAATGAAATACTATTAAATTTCTAGATTTCAGAAGAATTAACTTCTTTAAGATGTTGACTCCATCCAGAAAGAAGGTATAGATCTTTCTTCATTCAAATCCTTTTATATTCCTAGGTAAAGATAAAGGTACACATATTATACATTTCCCATTAAGTTTACTTCTGTCTTTTAAAAGATTTCTTGCTTAGTAACTAGAGAATTCCTTTCCATTATTATTTCCTCACAAAATACTGCTGATATAAAGGAAGCTTCTTAGTTTTGACTTTATCCTATATTTGGCCACCTTATGGAAGCCTGGAGTGCTGAAGTCCAAGGGGTCACAGAGAGTTGGACACGACTCAACAACAACAACAGTTATAAGCAGTAGCAATGTTCATTGATTTTCCTGGTTTCTTTAGGTAGACAATCACATCGTCTGTAAAAATGAAATATACATCTATTGTTTCAACAGTATTTTTCATTTCCTTTCCCTATGTTAAGGAAATACTACCTAGAACTTCCAGAATAATCAACTCTTTTTTCCCCTTTGTCAGTATAGCTAGTGGTTTGTTAATTTTTGTTGGTAACTTCCAAGAATTTAACTTTTAGTTTTTGTTTTCTGTTTCTTTGGTTGTGACTAATCTGATTGAAGCACATCCAATCTATTTTTCAGACAAAAATTTTTTCAAAAAGGCTATGCAAAAAGTATACTTTTTGAGTCCAAAAATGTCTTTCTTTAACCCACACACTTAAATGATTCCTTTCCTAAATACAAAGTCCTAGTGTCACAATCTTGTATCTTCATGTTGATAAAAAATGTAATGTTTATCTGATTCTTATCCCCTTATAACTAACTTTTTTGGCTGTCACTATTACCTATTGAGAAGTCAGTGAGATTTTTCTCCTTAAGTAGTTAATATTTTTAGCAACAGGATCAGTCTGTTTTTACCCAAAACAATCTTGCCTTATGCTAAGAGCTTTACCTCAAGACCTGAAGTTTTTTTTCAGTTAGGAATTTTTTTCTTCTGAAAGCTTTTTGATCAGTTTTTCTTTTGAAGCTCCTATTATATAGACAATATATAGCAGATCTAGTATCCATGTTTATTTTACACCTCTGACTCTTCCTATGTTACAGGAAAATTTAATTGGTGGCTTAGTGGTAAGGAATCCTCCTGCCAATGCAGGAGACGCAGATTCAATCCCTGAGTTGGGAAGATTCCCTGGAGAAGAAAATGGCAACCCTCTCCAGTATTCTTGTCTGGAAATTTTATTGACAGAGGACCCTGGCGGGCTATAGTTCACGAGGTTACGAAGAGTTGGACACAACTTAGCAACTAAACAACAACTTCTGGCAGCGTCCACTGTGTTATTCACTCCCTCTGTTATGTTTACTTTTGAATACTCCTATTTATTTCAATTGATCAAAAACCATTTACTAAATACCTACCATGGGCCAGATCACACTCCAGTCTCTTGAGGGAGGTAAAGGAGTTGGCTGTGTGTCTGTTTCAGAGCTTCCCAGGCAGAGAGAATGGCCATTATAAAGCCTGAGGGTGTGAACAGCCCAACATATACAAAACAGCAAGGAGCCCTCAGTGGCTGGAGGGGAGTAGGAAATGAGGACAGGTCATGAGACCTTATGGGCCACGTAACTAAGGGTAATAAGGAGGGCCTGTTTTTGTTTTACTGATGAAATAATATCTTCTCAAACCTCAGTGAGAATACTGATGAAAAACTTAAGAAGTTACCTCCTGTTTTCTTGAATTAGCTGTATTAGTAGAGGTGGGACGAGGGGTTTGGTTTGATTGCTCAGCTTCATTCTCCACTTTTAAACTGTTTATTCTTTTCATATAATTATAATCTTTTCTTGTATGCTTATACTTAAAAATAAAGGCCGAGTTAATCGATATACGTGTGGCCATGCAAGTCCAGAAGAAGGCTTTGTCCCAGGCACAGTGAGCACGTGGGGAGTCTCAGAACACACACGTAAATATAGGGCCCATCTTGGAAGGAGGCAGTTCACCGCAATTTTACTGTAACATGAATTCTCAGGAAGCAGGTAATGGTCCACACCGGGAGCTCTAACTGAAACTCAGCGACTGTACTTTAACCGTCATATGCTTCATGTGAAAGTGCAAGTGAATGGCACTCAGTTGTGTCCGACTCTTTGAGACCCCATGGACTACACAGTCAATGGAATTTTCCAGGCCACAATACTGGAGTGCATAGCCTTTCCCTTCTCCAGGGAATCTTCCCAACCCAGGTCTTCCGCATTGCAGGGGGATTCTTTATCAACTGAGCTATTAGGGAAGCCCTGCATATGCTTCATATTAGTCAATAAAATCTTAAAAATCAAGATAGGTACAGGCTCACTTGTAGATTATAAAGGCTGAATTCAATTCTGTATCTTCTTAGTAGTAAAGACAAAAGGTCAATATTACAAAGAGCAAACTAAAATTACAGAACACTATTAGGATCTCAGTCAAAACTGCACAATCTGCAGCTTTCTAGAGTCCTTGACTAAAGTCAGAGAAAATAATTTAAAATTTTTCCTATGATTAAAAATATCTGCATGAATGATAAATACTGAATGCTTATCAATCTGCTTCCTTTTCTGCATCTTCCCGACACTTTCAAGCAACACATCTACGAAAAGCCCTGAAATAAGTTTATTCTTATTTGATAACAAACAGTATTTTCTGGGAAAAAAGAGATTAGACCTTTTATAAGCCTAAAGCACATGTAACCGAAAATGTTCCAGAAGGAGAATTTAACCTTCCAAGTCTTTTTGTGCTGGCTCTGAGCATGAACTATGCCAGATACAACAGGGTTACTAGATGTGGTTTCTTCTGAACAACCTCTGGCAGCAATCCCAAGTGACTTTTCACTCTACTCTTGTATTTTAGTGGGTAGAACATAATACAAGTCACATGGAGACAGAACTCTATTAAACAGAGTGGTCCGACCTCAGGGGTGAATGGAGTTGAGATGGAGGCACAGTTGGCTGATAGTGGAAGAGAATACCCACACTACACTTATATGCAAAGAAGAACACTAGGCTACACAAACTAGAGTAAAGGTGTTTTTTTAGGATTCTTTTATTCCAAAATAATTTAGCAATATAATTATAAGTAGAAGATATAATTTGTGGATAGTGAGTTTAAAAAGGTAAGAAGGGGGAAGGCTCGGGGCACCAGAGCCCTTGTACCATCTAAGATGATTTTGAGAGTAAAATAGTTAGATTACTCATTGTGGTATATTAAGGCTTAGCAACTAATATGACTTCAGTTCAGTTCAGTGGCTCAGTCGTGTTCGACTCTTTGCAACTCCATGGACCACAGTATGCCAGGCTTCCCTGTCCATCACCAACTCCTGGAGCTTGCTCAAACTCATGTCCATTGAGTCGGTGAGGCCATCCAACCATCTCATCCTCTGTCGTCCCCTTCTCCTCCCGCCTTCAATCACTCCCAGCATCAGAGTCTTTTCCAATGAGTCAGCTCTTCACATCAGGTGGCCAAAGTATTGGAGTTTCAGCTTCAACATCAGTCCTTCCAATGAATATTCATGGTTGATCTCCTTTAGAATGGACTGGTTGGATCTCCTTGCAGTCCAAGGGACTCTCAAGAGTCTTCTTACACCACAGTCCAAAAGCATCAATTCTTCAGCACTCAGCTTTCTTTATAGTCCAACTCTCACATCCATACATGACTACTGGAAAAACCAAAGCTTAGAAAATAAGAGTATGTGCTAAAGGACTACATTAAGAGGCCCTGCTGGTAAACACTTACTCACAATTCAATACTAAAGTATCTTATGCAAAATTGCATATGATGGCAGGGAGTGGAGGAACCTACATATGTTCAAGTTTAAACACTACTGCAATTTTTTTTCTCATAGTTCTCATTCTCTTTCATGAGTTGATTATTTAAACAGTTAAAAACCCAGGAAAAGCTCCCCTTTTCCTCTCTGGCTAAATGTAAATCTATTCACTCTTAGGACTACATTGATTAGGGATCAAAGCAGGATACTACACACCCATACCTACCCACCCACCACACAAGGGTAAAGTTCTTGATCCAGCCAGAGTAAGGATTTCCCAGGGTGGTCCCATCCTTTGTCAGTGTGCCAGATCTAAACATGCCTGTATACAATAAATAGGTCATCCTTGCTGATTTTTCATGGTGAAGGTAATATAGTGAACACTAGATACATGCATTCATTTTTCTCTCTCTTCTTTAAAACACACAAAAATCCAACTATTCTCCTTCCTTTCTCCATCGTCTCTTCCCCACTGTCCCCAACACAGTGTGAAACACAAAAGTGAACACACAAAAATGCTTTTCAGAAAACACAGCAAACATCACTGAAAAAGAAAAGAAAAGTCAGAAAGATGGAAAAGACAAGCCGTTGTTAACAAATGAGATCTTAGAAACATTTGGGTCGTAGAAAGAAAAGTACTATGTTGACTATTAATTTGAGTGTTGTGGTTATTTCTTTTGAGCAACGACTTTTTCTGCTGCACACTACTAACCACTCTGAAAATTGATTATTTTTCAGTCATCTGGGTCAAATTTATCTTGGGAACATTAACCAAGGGGTTAATCTGAAATTTAGAGGTTTCTTTTCCTTGGTTTCAATTACAGGCAGGCCAAGATTACCTGCTTCTTTCACTGTGGGTGGGGGGGTGGGTACAGTCTACTTGGTCAGGATTCTCAAGGTATGGGTGCTGCCCAATTTGTTGCTTTGTAAGTATACCTAACGTATGAAAACCCAGATTTAAAATAAATTAGCAAGTATTTCTTGTTCTTATTTTTATGACTTTTTACTTTGTAAAATTTCAAATATACAGGAAAGCTCAAGAATAATACAATGATCTCTTTTACAAACCAATTATCTATATATCCTTCCACTCTTCTCCAAATCATGTATTTTTTTTCCCATGAACTATCTGAAAGTAGACAACATGACACCTACTCCTTAACCACTTCAGTAACAGGCACTTCTATTATAGAAAGATTGTGTGCATTATAGTAAAGATACACTCTAGTCCCTGAGAACAGGATTCATCTAATATATATTTTTTTAAATCCTGTATATCCATTTAACTATTAAAATGGCAATTTCCCCTATTATATTTAATAGGGCTTTAGATTTACAGAACCAGCTTTTGGAACACACAGTCTGAAGAAAGGTGAACAACTAACCCCTCAGAATTACCAATCCAATAATATCGTGGTTACTTTCCAAGGTGTCAGGCAAATAGATATAGTGCTTATCATTTTAAAAAAGGCAAACACATCTTGGGTGTGTGGGAGAGCTACCTGACCGACCATATTCCCCAACAGAGCATATTTCAAAATGTTAGGGATTTCTGAACCAAACTTTCAGATCACTGGACAAGTCTGAGGGCATTTTAAAGTGGGGGGCTAGAATTTGACAATGATCAAGAAGATCCTAGGAGAAGCCATATTAGCTTGTGAGATGAATGCAATTCTGGGAGAATCTACCACTACACGAGTTGGTCTAAGATAAGGTGTTAAGACAGGCCATGGTCACATTATAAGACTAGACTGAAACCATCTGCTCATTTTTATAAATACTGGGGAACTGAAAAGAAGAGACTGGTGAAATGGAGTAACAGTTCTCCTGGGCGAGTAATCTGAATTTTCTCCATCCCCCTCATGTCCTATGACTAAGACATGGATCTTGGTCACAAGATCTCCAGAAGTTCTCTCTTCCTCTCTAGTACTTCCTATTATTCTAACACTCTCTTTCTCATCTTACTGTCCTATCCCTCCTTTCCATAAAAAAAATTTAAATTTTTTATTTTGTGAGGATAATAAAAAGACATTCATGTTTAAAATGCATTTTGGGTCCCTTTGACATAAGAAACTCAATCAATATAAAGTACACTATATATAATCATTAAGCTTAAATAAATGATGTAGGAATAGGATTCACAACTTAACAATGATCCCATTCTCTCCAACAAATTTGTTTCAAAAGTTATCATATCCAAATAGAGAAATAAAACAAATTTATGCAATTATGGAATTTATTCCAAAGTACCATGCATCTGAAGATACAGGCTACTGCTGTTTATTTACACTGTCACCTTTAACATTCATCTACATCTAAAAGTTTTTTCTCAAATTAATCCCTTCTGGCTAACATGCTACATCTAGAAAAGCATATACAAAGGCAAATCAGCCCATATTATACTCCTCTGGCTATTAATATCTGCAATGCTCTCTCTTTACACTGGCCTAGTGAAGTCTTGGCCCCCAAAGTGATAAAGATGAGCTCTGCCAAACTATTCCCCAGCTCTAAGGCAGTATTAACACATCGCAAAGTGCCAAAAGGGCCATTAAAAAAAAAAAACAACTGACCCACTTTTAGAAGTCAGCAGCTTTTTCCTTCTGGTGAAGTATGAATATTTAAATCAGGCAGACAAGTCAAGGAGCAAACATTCCATCCTGAATGCAATGTGTGCATCTCCGGCTCAGAGCTGAAAGGATCCCCGTCATATACCAACATGGAAATGAATGCTCGCTTAGGACTCCACAAGGGCAGTTTTCTAATCATTCTGCTGCCTTTCAGACTGAAGCTTCCATATTTGGATGTGAAGGCAGAAAACAGTAAAAGATGGATCACAGCAACTGCTTTAAATTATATACTTAATGATTTAGATCAGGCATAATATAATTTAATTTGTAATAAATCAAGCAAACTGAGAAAGGTTAGGTTTGTGGTTAACAACTGTAAATTTGTTTTACCTTCATGATATAGTAACAATGCATTAGAGGAGTACTTGATTTGAGAAGACGGTAAACTCGTCATAATAAAATTGATTAGAATCAAGTTTCAACCTAAGCACTACTGTTTAAATGAGATAAATAATAGCAACTATCAACACAAGATACAGGAAAATAAACTGCAAAATACACTTCTATTCAAAAGCCTACGTACATTTACAGGTATAGGCTCCTTTTGGCTTTACCAAGAATATATTATTAAATGAAAATGTACTTTAAACAAGTGGGAAAATAAATACTGAAAATTTACATTAAGATAAAAGATACTACTGGAAATTTTAGGGTCATCTGTTCCTATTCAAATCTAAAATACAATTTACAACAGAAATTCCCAACCCTTACACTGCCAGGGCACCCTGAACTACCTTCCCCTCTCCCCTTACTACCCCAACTTGGATCTTTTATCTTTCAAACAAATCAGATTTCTATGTAACTTGTGCAATTTATTGTAAGAAAGACTTCTCTTATTCCTTCAGGCAATCCCAGATTAGGAAGCAATGGTATAGGTCAATTTGCTTCTGCAACAGCTATCCAGACTCTTTTAAACTCACTCTTTCACTCACAAACAATCTCATTTATAAGCAAACAGGGTAAGATTTCACAACTAGGAAACAAAATTCCTTTCAAGGGGAAAACCCCTGCTCTCTTAACTTTCTTCTACAAGACGGAGAACTGATTTAGTTCTGTGAGTATGTTGTTTTGGCAAAACAAAGAAATCAAGCCAATGGAACCTTGTGTGTGTACTTAGTTGCTCAGTCGTATCCCACTCTGTGCAACCCTATGATCTGTAGCCTGCCAGGCTCCTCTGTCCATGAAACCTTAACTTCCTCCAAACTCACTCTACCCTTCAAATGCTAAAGCATTCCGTTCAAAAGATAGATACTGACCAAAGTTCTCTGTGCAAGTCTGGTTCTAGGCTGGGGACAAGACAGTCAACTAAAAAGCCTTCAGATACCAGGCCCTATCATAGCCACTCAGTCTTCATTTTCATTGTTCCCCAACATATTTTATGAAAAAAATCTCAGCAAACAGTAAAGGTCTCTTTTGTTCTTGTGTATCACATTCCTTGCTACATCCCTGAATCTGCTCACGTGCTTCCTCTTAGAATGCCTCTGCTCTTTCTGCCTTTCTGGATCCTGGTCCAATCTGGGTTCCCTGCCCTCTCACTACTCATTACCTATACCACACTGTTGTTTTAGTCACTCAGTCGTGTCTGACTCTTGTGACCGGATGGACTGCAGTCCGTCAGGCCCCTCTGTCCGTGGGATTCTCCAGGCAAGAATACTGGAGTGGGTTGCCATTTCTTTTTCCAAGAGATCTTCCCAACCCAGGGACGGAACCCAGACTAACTCTTTTTATGCAGTGTCCTGTTCTGCTATTAATATGTATACGTTTACTCCCTTCTCCCTACTAAAGATCATAAGCATTAGCACAAATACTAGAAGTGAACAGAGGAAGGCTAAAAAAAACACTTCCTGTTTGATGGATTTCATACAAAAATACAGTTAAAATCTGCTGAGTGGAGCTGGGATGGGTGGGAAAAGAACAAAGAGGCTGCCTGATTCAGCAACTAATATGTTTCTAAGACTCCACTGCTACCCCAACCTGATTAACTTGCCTATATTTCACCCAAGTAAGATGAGGATTAGAAAAGATTCATTTTTTTCTTATATAATCTTTTTAGGTGCTAATAAACAGAGTCACAAGAAGGATTCAAAGCACTACAAAGTATTTTAAAGAAGAACAGGTGGAAATCAAGATTCTCTCTCTGTACATTTAGTTAAGAAAAAGAGTAGGGGCCTAGCTTCAAAGGAAATCACTATCTGTTCTAAACATGTAGGTTACTAGATTTTTCGGAAGTCCTACTCTCACATTCTGTGAATTCTCTTTATGCTGCATTGAGCATATAGCACCCATACGTCTTAGGGAGAAGACTCTGGACAAGGTTTACCTTCTTGGGAAGTGGTCACCAGAGAAAGGCAGAGAAACTCCACTTTGGGTTAGACCCAGTGGCCCATAAGTGCACCACCGGCTTCGCTTTCTTGCTCAGAGAGATAAAGTACCATATTAAAACCCAATACATTTTGGGAAGAAAAGATAAAAACACAAAAAGGGCTTGTCTTATCTTCAGAAATGCAATTCTCAGCTTTGTGAGCTCTGGCATTCAGCTAGCCAGATTAGCAAGCTTATTTAATAGCTGAAGGCTTTCCCCCAACTTCCTATTTTGCTATTTCCAGGGTTTGTTTCCACGAGTGCGCCTGAGCTTGTGTACATGTGCTTCACTCAATTCACACACATCAGTGAACAGCGGCAGCAGAAACCCAGTCCACAGCAGGAGGTTTAATTAACTGCACACAGGACAGTGCTAAGAGCAGTGGGGCCACCTCCCCTGGGGCAGCACACCAACAGAGGCTAATCTGAAGGAAAGTCTACTTCTGGGGGAAAGGGACACCCCATCAAGTGAGATGAAAGATCAATACGACAAAAGAGAAACTCCTCCAAAGAAAGCCAAACAACCAAAAAAAAAAAAAACTTGCCAGAACAACCTCAGTGAGACACTAGAGCTTTTCTCTTAACTCAAGGAAAGAAAAAAGCCAGAATTCAGTATTTGCCAATAGATGGGTCAGGCTTCACTCTGCTATCTGGTGGGTTATTAGAAGTGACCCTAAGTCAATCTCTTACAGGTGTTTCCAATCACCTTACACATTCCTCCCATATATATAATCTGTCAAAGGGTTGGTAATGGGACTAAGCTATAAAACCAAAATACTATTAAATGATGATGGCAATGGTGAAGGTCTAGGTTGGAATCCAGATGGTAAACGGGCTTGCTACATGTAAAGAGACCGTAGAACTCAACGACCTGGAAGGAAGTCTGTCTTCACTCTGTTAAGGGCGTCTGGACAGATGAGAGCAGTTTCCAGAGACTCATCAGGCTTTCTCCTGTCTACACAGCGAGACACACGGTGGGCGCCGCACCCCACAGCTCTAGGCTCCTGTGATACCAGCCCCCTATGTAACTCACAGAGAAATAGGGAGGATTAATTTGATAATGTCTGTAAAATGTTTTCAGCTCCTTAGAGAAAAGCGATATAAGTAGTTATTATAACATCTCACTGAAGCTGTCAGGTTGTACAATATAAAGAAAAGGAAAAAACAAGACTCTTTGATAGTTTATTATAAAGAATTTTTTATAGCTTGGCAAGATATTTCATAATTGGTTTTTTGTTAGTTTTTATTATATGCCCATGAGACAGGAAACATTCCCAGCTCCCTCCTCTAGATAAAGGAAGTTAAGTGACTTTTGAGACGGGAGACATTCTTATCTCTATCTTCCAGATAAGGAAAGCAAGACAGAGAAATTGAGTGACTTTTCCAGTCATATTCAAGAGGTGAAAGGGTTAAGCATAATTAAGAACCTGGACAACACCCAGGCTCACACCATTACTTTCTTTACAGTTCTGAGACTTCTGACCAGAGTGCCCTGACCAGGAGAGGAGACACTCACCCTATCACGTACTGCTTGTATCATCTTAGATAAGTCACTTTTCCTGTGTGTGTGTGTCACTTTCATCTGCACACCAGAGTTCAGTGGGGATCAAATTAGATGAAGTATGTGAAAACTAAGGGCAAACAAGGACACTCTGTGCAAATAAGTTATTACTTTTATTAGACTGGCATTCTTATTGGGAATATGGGTTCTTCTAGCCTCTCCAACTTTAGGGAAGACAAACCAGTGCCCTCATACCAAATGAAATATATGGTAATAAATTTTAAAATAGCTTTATTGAGACATAATTCACATACCATACAATTCACCCATTTAAAGTATACAAATCAATGGCTTTAAGTATATTCACAGAGTTATACAACCACCATCAAAATAAATTTTAGAACATTTCATCAACCCCAAAAGAAAATTCTGAACACATTAGCAGTCATTCCCCATTCCCCTACCACACCCACACACACATACCCACACACACCCACTGCCTTGGGCGGTCATTAATCTACTTTCTGTCTATATAAATTTGCATGTTCTATACATTTATTATAAATCATATAATATGTGGCCTCTTGTGATTCGATTCTTTCACTTAGTATGTTTTCAGGATTCATTCATGTGTAAGTATGCATCAGTACTTCATTCCTTTTATTGCCGAATAACAGTCTATTGTATGGGTATACCACATTTTATTTAACCATCTGTCAATTGATGGGTTGTTTCCACTTTTTGGCTATCATGAATAATGCTGCCATGAACATTTTGTGTGTAAGTTTTGTTTGGACATATGTCTTCGTTTCTCTTCAGCATATACCTAGGAGTAAAATTACTGAGTCACATGGTGATTCTATGTTTAACACTTTGAGGAACTGCCAGATTGTCTAAAGTAGCTGCACCATTTTACATTCCCACCAGCAGTGTCTAAGGAGAAGGTAATTGAAGGGAGACCATTAACTGGGTACCTGTTCAGGGAATAGCTAGACTATTCACTAGAATGATAATCTGTGCTGCTGACAACAAGGATGAAAATGCTTCACATCAAGTTTTAGAGAAAAGAGATACAGGCTGGTGGTGTATCTTCCTCCTTTTCTCCCCTCTTGCCTAGGCCCAGGTTAAGGCCAAGGAACATAAGCAGCTTTTTCACACACAGACTCGTGGTGCTCCCATCTCGAACAGAAAGAGATGCAGAACTTGCAGAGTCAGGCTTTGAATGGTGTTCTACCATTTCTCGGGTTCAGGCAGTCAGGTGTCAGGCACTGAACGGTGTTCTACCATTTCTCGGGTTCAGGCAGTAAGGTGTGTCGTCTTTTTGGTTCAGTAAGTAGAACTGGTGCATAAAATCTATGAAATTTTATATGCCGGGCCCTCACCATTCCCTTCGGTGCGTCAGGCCAAGCCCAGCCCAAATACATACGTTTAGTACAGGTCAAGCATACGCTAGCTCCAACACAGTGTATTTCTGTATAGTGGCATCTGCAAGCCAAACAGAACTGGTAGAGGGAAACAGATGGCTTCTAAAAGGGGAAGAGAAGAGAAACAGAAGGTCAGGTAAGAGAGAGTGGGGGAAGAAGGGAACAGAAGAGGAGAAGAGAAAGGACAAGCGCATTTTCTGGTTTTGCTCTTCCCACCTGTCACAGCACTCCCCTTGCTGGTTGCCAGCATGCTCCCTTGCAAACACAGCTGCAAGTGACAAAGAGCAGCCACTGTCCTACTCAGGGGGTCTCTTCCATGTTCCATGTTGTAAACTGTACTGAAATGCCAGCTGCTTACAAGAAACGGAATTATACACCCATTAGAGCCACTGCCAACCATATCCAACTAATTAGCATTGAGACCCGTAGGTTCCCTACAAAATAATGTTTAAGACTATGTGGAAAAGAGTAAAAAGCAACAGAATCAAGAGATAAAATACTTTTTCTAAATGTGACTTTTTTTAATTTTGTAGATTTGTCAGACCTGTTATTAATGCAATGAATGTAAGACCATACTGTCATATATTTCCTGTAGTCACCACATGTTCAATTTGCTGTGGGGCTCTGCTCTTTCACAATTAAAAGAAAATTACCAAGTCTTTCCCCAGCAGAGTTAGGGATTGCCACTAGGGATTGCCAACAGAGGAAATGCTCCACACCAAGTTTTACAATGGAGAGATACTGGCTGTCTGGGCACTTTCCTTTTTCCTCCCCCCTTGCCGCGGCCTAAGCCAAAACCAAAGCCAAGGCAAAGGGAATATAAGCAGCTTTTTACACACAGACTAAGGTTGCCAGCAGCGTTCCAGTGGCCTTGCTCACAGCAGGAGAAGGCGTAGTGACTAATACCGCTGGGTCTTGTTGAAGAAAAGTGGCTGGCTTTCTTTGATCAACTGAGTGGTGTGCTGATCAGTGTGATTTCCCTGTTCTGCTGACTGTGAGCATGTTGGGGAGAGCAGGAGAGCTGGCTTCTGAGAGGCCCATGCAGGGAAGCAAATTCCATAGCTGCCGAATCACAGAAAGCAACAAGAAATAAAAGAGGGCTGAGCTGGAAGCAGACACCTTAATTCTGCCAGCATGTTCCTTACTGATATAAGGATCTCTGGGAAGGGAATGAAGTAGGTGCCTCTGTAACTCTAATTCATCAATTGCAGTACTACACGTAACTATTAAACACAAGGTACAAGATCAGAGTCCAAGCTCCTGAGAATTTCATTTAACGGAAGTTTTAATCATTTCATTTTGATGGTTGAGGGAAAAATTGGGAATTACAATTTTTAAAAAATTAAAATGGATAAAAAAAACAGGAACTCATCAGCATATGTGACTCCTGGCACAGATTTTGAGACAAAGGAAGTATATCCAGCACCTGAGCGCGTGTGCAGGACTACAGCTGCATCCCCACTCTTCTATTTGCCAGAGAAGCAGCTGCTGGATTAACATGAGTTAATCTGCTTGCATGCTATACAGAATTTTCCCTCGTAAATTGCAAAATTTACCTAAAGATAAATATAGCATTCTTCTAGTTCTCTCCTCCATTCAGCTGCTGCTGAGAAACACTTCTGTGATCTCAAGTTTCATCAGCAGATTGTACTCCTTCCTGGGGAACAGCAGCAGAAAGTAGCTTTCTAAAAGCATAGTCAGTCTCTGAGGTAAAATACACCATATTTAAATGACTTCTTCCAAAAAGGGTAACTTCCTACCTTTAAAGTTTTAATTCTTGATAAATAAAGTAGGTGATTTCTTAAATTAGATCTAATCATTGCTGCTTTAAAGAGTAAATAGTCAATTGCAAATTGAACAAACTGCTTTGGCTATCCTAGGACCAGAAATGAAATGGATTAGGTCAGCAGGTGGCATGTCATTTCAGTGCTGCCTGGGGGCCCAAAATACTGTTAGGTCATTTTTATTCTAGTGACAGCAGGAATGAAAACCAGAGCGTTTAACAGTACCTCCTGCCTCCATTCTCACAGCCATCTTGGACAGAAAGAGTTTACAGAAGCCCCTGCATCTCCAGTATTTGGCTGCTTCTAAGGCCTCCAAGCTACCTGAGCTGAAGATTCCCCAAGAAGCCTGGGACAAGATCCTCTGATTGTGGTCCTCAGAGTCACAAAGCATCTTGTCCACACAAGGAAAATGAGTTCTCCTTAACAATTCTTAAGCATACCAGCATATACTCTCATTCTGTGGTTCTTTACTTAGAGGAGGAGACTAGTTAATATGCCTCTACTCAGGGGGGAACTGGAGAAGGAAATGGCAACCCACTCCAGTGTCCTTGTCTGGAGAATCCCAGGGACAGCAGAGCCTGGTGGGCTGCCGTCTATGGGGTCACACAGAGTCGGACACAACTGAAGCGACTTAGCAGCAGCAGCAGGGGGGAAAGGAAATTGTCCAGCTTCTGCTCCCACAGTGGGAATGACTAGAGAAAGGAGTCAACTTAAGCCAACAAAAAGAAGGGTGATGGGGGGTGGGAAGACAGGCAGGAAAAGACTGGGTGAACTGGGAAGAAAGTTCTGTCCAGAAGTAAGAAGCGTCTTGCAATGTTGAAAAATTTAAACAATCCAACAACAGCTTTTGTGTTAAGCCTCCTTTCCTCCATATGTATTTCAAACTATTAGTAAAATTCCAAAACTAGTAGCCTTCAAAGCTTGTTCCTCCAATAACAGTCAAAATGAGATCAGATTATTTAGTAGTGTTTAGTCACTACACTGTTATGAGATGACAATATTCAACTTGCAAGGAAGAAGGAAAATGTTTTGATATTAAACAATCTACAAATCTCAGATTTCAAGATTTTATGTCCTCTAGACAATTTTATTTATTTTGTGATTGTACTTCTTTTGCCATTTTTAGTAGCAGAAAACTGAAAATAGCATCAGTTTTAGAATTAGAACTCCAGAACTCAGTAACTTATTGGGGACCTTATTGTTTTGCCTTCCCTGTATCTTTTTGGTGAACTACTCTTCCCCTATTCTCAGTGTATGCAGTTCTTCCTGGGATGATGTCAATATTGTTTCTAGGGTGGCATGTGACCCAGGGCTGGTCAGTGAGAAGGCCCCAGTTCCTTGGCCATGGTGAAGGACGACTGGTTTAAGAATGGACCTGAAAATCAAGTCCATGTTTTGTGCTGATATTTCTAGAAGAAAAAAAAAATTTCTCTTTTCACTGGGGTTGATAAAATGGCAGGTTGTAAACTAAGACCTGCCAAAGGCAACTGCTGAGTACAAGACAGCCTTTGTGCAAATAACACCAAAAAGGAGAAAGCATCCTAAAACGCAGTTTAAGCCCCTAAACGTAGCCATCGCTGAAACAAGCCACATCTTTCAACTTACTAGTTCTTTAAGCCACTAAATTCTCTCTCTTTTTTTTTTTGCTTTAACAACTTGAGTTGTTTCTATCACTTGAAACCAACTTAATGCACCAGCCAAATAACCCTGGACAAGTCAATCTCATTGCATATCAGTTTTCTGAACTATAAGGAGGAGTGAAAAAACATGTTTGTTTACCTGACAGAATCAAAAACTGCTAAGCACTACATAGGAGGCATTGATATTTTAATTAAAACAGAAGGTAAGGATAGAAGGAATAATATATTCATGGGGCTAAATTGCTATTAGCTGCTACTGCTGATAAGATAACATTTTATTAGTTTTCTCATCATTTGCCCTGGTGGAGCCTATGAAATCTTTACCAAACCAGCAGGTCTGTTAAGTATTTTCCCTTTACTACTAGGTCTTTAAGTATTTTCCCATTTACTTTCAGTTGACAATATTTTTCCACCTTCCTAGACATCTTTGATCAAGCTACCTAAGTAGTTTACCATGATGGATAGGCAAAGGGATCACAGAAAGGGAAAACTAACAGTTTCATCTTCAAGGGTGTGTGTGTGTGTGTGTTAAATGTCCATGCATACATGTGCTGAGAGATGAGGTAAGGCAGTGATTCTCACACGAAGGCAAATCAAGGGTGGAAAGAAGCTACCCCTATACAAGATGAAAACCTGAGTGCTTCAACTAATGTGCCAGACCAACTCTTCCCCCAAAACATTAGTATTCTAAGAGTAGAAGTGAACTATTAAGATTAAATTTTCAATTCAGAATTCATAATCAAACGCGTATTTTGAAATTTGTTGTAATGTCCTGATAAATGCTTGGTTTCAAACAACACCAGATCACATCTCTTATGGATACCAGAAAGAGTAAGAAACTTTCTGTAAGAATGTATCTGATCTGTAAACTTCAGTATCAAAGGATTTTAATGAAACAAATACCTGAAAGTACTAACCTTTGGTCCTCTTTTGAGTGATACAAGTGGGAAAATAAGCAAGAAAAGCACAACTATATTTTACAAGAGCAAGGATGAAAAATAATGAATGCACTACACTTTAATTTTCAAAGTTTCTGGGCCTGAAGATTAAGATGAAATCATTCTTAAGAGGAGGTTTTATTTTAAGATGTTTTCAATACCTTTGACACCAATTAGTTTTTTTCATCATATGTAAAATTATAACTACATGCTATGACTGGTTAAAAGAACCCCATGGCTCAGTATGTCCCAACCTTAATCAGTGTTTCATATAAATGTTCATATAAGCTGAATATTAATATTCTAAAGCAAATAAAAGATATGATGATTACTCACCAAAATGTTTCTGAAAGCTAAAATACACTGGTAAAAATTACATACTTCAAACTATAAAGAAAAGTCAAAGAATTCCAACCAATTCACTGTCTTTCTTAAAAAAATTTTTCTCTACAAGGAAAAGTTGAACAGTCTGATAGACATCAGATTATTAATATGACAGTTTGTCTACAATGAGGTATCACACCTCACACTGGTCAAAATGGGCATCATCAAAAAATCTACAAGAAATAAATGCTGGAAAGGGTGTGGAGAAAAGGGAACCTTCTTGCACCTTCAGTGGGAATGCAAACTGATACAGCCACTATGGAGAATAGTATGGAGATTCCTTTAAAAACTAGGAATAGAACAACTATATGACGCAACAACCACACTACTGGGCATAAACCCTGAGGAAACCATAGCTTTAAAAGACACATGTACCCCAATGTTCACTGCAGCACTATTTACAATAGCTAGGACATGGAAGCAACCTAGATGTCCATCGACATGAATGGATGAATAAAGAAAGAAGTAGTGGTACATATACACAGTGGAATATTACTCAGCCATAAAAAGGAACATATTTGCCTCAGTTCTAATAAGGTGGTTGAACCCAGAGCCTATTACACAGAGTGAAGTAAATCAGAAAGAGAAAAATAAACACCATATATTAATGCATATACATGGAATCTAGAAATAAAATACTGATGAACTTATCTGCAGGGCAGCAATGGAGAACAGACTGGTGGACACATAGAGGGTGGAAGGAGAGGGTGGAACAAATTGAGAGAGTAGCACTGGAATATATATAGTAACATATGTAAAATTAGATAGCCAGTAGGAATTTGCTGTATGACGCAGGGAGCTCAAATCCGGTACTCTGTGACAATCTCTAGGGGTGGGATGCGTGGGAGGTGGAAGGGAAGTTCAAGAGGGAGGAGACATGAATACCTATGGCTGCTTCATGTTGCCATATAGCAGAAACCAACACAATTTTGTAAAGCAATTAACTTCCGATTAAAGATAAACAAATTTTTAAAAATAATAAGTCAGTTTCTTCTCTAGGAAGATACAAACAAATCATTAATTCTGACAAGCCACATCATATAGATTTGTTCCAAGATGATTCAAGAATAAACATGCTCTACCAAACTGGCTTAGGGTTATCAGATCTAGTCTGGGCAATACTGAACTACTTTTAACTAAACTTAACTTGCCTTTCGTACACATCTTTGTATGTATGGGCCACACTCCCAGAGATTCTAACCTAACTGGTTTCTAAGATGGGGACCTAGACGCAGCATTTTCAAAAGCTCCCCAGGTTACTCTAGGGTACAAGTTAGGGTAGAGAACCACTAGTCTTCAGGTAGATGTGGCTTTGGCCTTCAATACAAAGACTAGATTTTATTTTGATAACTATTCTATATCTGTTGAGAAAAGCATTACTATTTCAATCACTATACTTTCACTAAAATGCCACTAGCCTATGACAAACCATAAAGGAAAAGAATATTTAAAAAAGAATGTGTATATATGTATAACTGAATTACCTGGCTGTACAGCATAATATTTTAAGTCCACTATACTTCAATTTAAAAAATGCTCAGCATAGGATTTTTCTTAAAGTCTTTACAGTAAAAGCCTCAAAAGGATACAGACAAGTAGAGTAGGTCTGTTTTGCTAATTCACAATCAGCTCCCATTTGGTAGGTGTCTCAAATGAGGACACTCTGGTAACAAAGAACTGCTGCCACCAGGAGGCTCTGCAATGTACCTTTTACTGAAAGTCTTGAAATTTAAAGTATTCTTGTTTCTTTATAGCTAATGTGATACCTTTTCAAATATATAAGTTTTCCATGGAAACTTTTTAAAAAATTAAGTTATAGCATTCCCATGTACTACTCCCAGGAAACAGGACCCCAGATTTTGAATTTTATCATGTAAGAAAAAAGAGAACTAAAAATTTTTTACATGAGGCAGCAATTTTGTTTTTATTTATACTTTTCCCAACAAAGCTGGTAACTCCAACTTTATTCCATGGGAAACCTGGCAGAAGACTTTGAGAGCAAAAGAGACTTTAGCAATTTCATTGGCTTGGGCTCTATGGGCCAGTATATATGACAAATTAACACAAATTATTTATATGTTAAATGTAAAGGTAATGAGAATGACGAAAGGTAAGTTTTCACGTTAAGGATCTATAAACCTGGACTGTTTTCAAATTAGTCCCAGCTAGTATCACAGTCTGGAGAAGGAAATGGCAACCCACTCCAGTATTCTTGCCTGGAGAATCCCAGGGACAGAGGAACCTGGTGGGCTGCCATCTATGGGGTCGCAGAGAGTCAGACATGACTGAAGCAACTTAGCAGCAGCAGCAGTATCACAGTCAAGATTTTAAAACAAGACCCTGGACATTTTAAACAACAGGTCCTTATTAACGTTATTTTTGAAAAGGAGAGTGGATAAATTTGCTAATCTGTCAATTTCTAAGACTATGAACTTGTTCAAGATGAACGTTACCATTTCATTTGTCCACAAAGCTTTTCTTAACCTGTGTGTTTACTTCACCAATAATGGCTCTCTCAATCAGTGAATCAGGATTTAGTTGCAAAAATACAATGTAAATTTCACAGACGCTCCTGTTTAAAAGACCTTTAGACAGGGAAATGTTCAGGTTAGTTACAGAATCCTTGTGCTTTGTTTGTGTTAGCAAACAAGCCATGTGCTTGTCCTCCACCCCAGGGCTCAGTTCCATAAAACAGTTACATTATTTACAAACAGAAGAGTTTTTTGCCCTGTGCTGGACTGATAGGCTTTTCACTTGTCTATTTTAAAAACTAATCAAGTGCCACATCTTATCCAGATAACTGACTTTATTTGCTTTAAACAGAGTAAAAAAAAAAAAATCAAGATAAAGTTCTGAAAAAGACTGAAATGTTAGCACAAAAAATAAAAATGTTGTTATTAATCTGTTTTGATTTACATGAAAACTGTGACTGGGTTTTATCCCCTGCCTCCTGAAGTTCATACTGCACTTGATTAAAGGAAACAGCAGAGTAGTTATTTTCACTAGTTCATGGTCAGCAGGCTATTAATGCTTGAGACTTTTTTGTTTCTCATCTTCAAATGACATAAGCAGTTACCGTATCACTGCACACTCACACAGCTGTAATCTTTGGGTGTCTGTGAGTTTCACGGGAGAGGGCTTCTTATCATTACAGAACAGCCTTTTTCAACCAGGATTCCTCATTGAACCACAGGACACAAACTTATTTTTATGACTGTTTCCTCAATTACCACAAGATAGTACAAAAACTAGTACCATCCTAGACTCATAGGAAACTTAATTCAATACATATAATGAATAACAAGAGCATTAGGGCTTAATTCTCTCACTTAACCCAGGCTGGTTTAGAAACTGCAAAACTGAATAAAATTTCTTGAATTACATATAACACTACACATATAGTTTATTATAATATAAATACCTAAGAAAGCTTACACGTCTTGTTCTCCATATTGTACTTCTAAATAGAGAAAAGAGAAAACGTGCTGTCTCTTTAAAAATGTCATCCGTAACTACTGTAATCATTTTGCAATATACACAAATCAAATCAGTATACTGCACACCTAAAACTAAATAACGTTATATGCCAATTATATGCCTCAATAAAAAGAAATATTA
Organism: Okapia johnstoni; assembly: GCA_024291935.2. Lineage (NCBI taxonomy): Eukaryota > Metazoa > Chordata > Mammalia > Artiodactyla > Giraffidae > Okapia > Okapia johnstoni. The sequence continues at coordinate 4,776,132 of CM044325.1, read as the reverse complement.
TTTTTTGGACAAAAGTGCCATCCATAATATGGCTCAAGTTGAAATCAACTAAAAACTCTAAATCCAGCAGCAGCAAGGAGTCTCACAAGTGCAAACAGGCAGGAGCAGAGCTGCTCTCAAGTCTGCCCCCGTTCACTGAAAAGGTGGCTTGCCCCATCCAGACCGAGGTCAGGTCTCCTGAGCACACACTACCCACTAGCCCTGCCTTAAATGCAACAGATTTTCCAGGTGAAAGCCAACTCGGAGCAGAAAAGTATAAAAATATGATTCTTAGGAGGAATTTTCCTCTAAAACACCAAGCTTGCACAGCACATTTTCAAGTTTGTCGCTGGGTGACTTACCTCTTAACTTGTCTGATAGGTACAAAACACAATCTGGAAAAAGTCTGATCAGTTTTTGATGTAAATTCAAACATAACTCTTTCTCTATTTGGCAGAGGGTTTCTGTCAGGTAATTTTCCAACTCGGAGAACTCTAGTCCTCTAACATCTCACCTCTGAGAGAGTCTTGTTAAATGTGAGAGATCTCACTTAAACTTGCAGAAAACAGAGACTAGAGACCCACAGCCTGAACACCACCACTGCCCTACCACAAGGGTGGGGGGAGGAGGCCCACAGCCTGAACACCACCACTGCCCTACCACAGGGGTGGGGGAAGGAGGAAGGATAAACTGTCAATATTCTAAGATGTCAAGCAGCACCACCTCACAACTTCCTATCACTCACTTAGAAAAAACTGAATAGATATACCCAACAGAGGAAACATTAGGGGTGTTTCCTTTTTAGGCTCAAGTGTGCTTTAACATCAGTAAAATGAAATCTGATTCAGACTCTGAATGGCAGCTGAAAGTGTTTCAAACTTCTAATACATGACTAACAGAAAAGCTGCAACTTACAGGACTGATGGGGCTTCCTTGGCGGCTCAGTGGTAAAGAATTTGCCTGCAATGCAAAAGCTGCAGGAAATTTGGGTTCGATCCCTGGGTCAGGAAGATACCCTGGAGAAGGGAATGGCAATCCACTCCAGTCTTCTTGCCTGGAGAATCCCAAGGACAGAGGAGCCTGGTGGGCTATAGTCCATACAGTCGCAAGGGGTCGGACACAACGGAGGTCACTTAGCACGCATGTACACACAGGACTGATACACAGTTGACCCTTAAATAACGTGGGAGTTGGTGCACTGACCCACTGAGGAGTTGCCTCTGGTTCCTGTTTCCATGGCGCTGCATCCAGATTCAACCAATCGCAGACCATGCAGCACCGAAGTACTTACTACTGAAAAAAATCCACGTGTAAGTGGACCCATGCAGTTCAAACTCATATTGATCAAGGGTCAACTGTACTCTCAGCATCCAGAAGGGTGCCTGGCATATAGGAGGTCTTCAATAAATACTTGCCAAATGAATTGATGGTTAAAACTTTTCATTATATTCAAGATAGAATTTCATCAAGCATGTTAAATACAACAGCCAGTATATCCCTAGCTGTAAAACAAGTAAAAATCCCTGGCTCTCACAGAATTTACAGTTAGGGGGCTTTAAGTATATCACCTCAAGGTCAAAAGAGACATTATATCCCATGGGGCTAAACTCATCAGTAGCAATACGCTTTTATTATGTTTCATTATTATATTATCATTTTATTATTAGAGCCTCACACTATTAACCCATCCAGAAGAGAAGAGCAACCAACTAAAGGGCCAGTTTCTCTCTCCTGTAGATTCCTAAGGAACACCTTAACCAAATTCTGGAGTCACCTTGTGGCCTATACTAATAAAAATGAAAAGGAGGAATTTAATAGCCCACAGATAGTCCCTAACTGTCTGGAATGGGATGGGTGGGAGGCCAAAGACTTAAGTCAAGAGATGACCTGCCTCAGGAGCCAGGGTAATTCCACAAAAACTAACAAACATCCCACCTACTAAGTCCAGACTTTCATTTTCCTGTTTAGCTTTTTAACCGAAGCAATACATACAATATAATATAAACAGCTTTAAAAAAAAATACTACTACAAGACTTACAATAAAAACAGCAGTCCCTTGCACCAACCCTCTCCAGCTCTCTAGCCCTATTCCTTTTAGGAAACCACTTTCAACTATCTTAGAGATTGAAGTGTTTACCTTATCTTTATATTATATATATTACAATTATTTATTATATGTTTTATATATTCATTGTGATTTCTTGATTTTTCACTTTAATCATTACCTCCTGAACTCCTACTACAGATAACTAAAATTTAGTTTACTACTTTCCCCCTTCCACTTCCTATTCCCATTGCCGTCATCTTACATTTTTAGTTAAATCCCTATTTAAGGTTGTAATATTAGAACATACTATTAGAGCCATGCAAGTAACATTAACTGGTGAGACAACGACTACTAGAGTTATACTTATTTTTTTGCACATTTTCTTATTCCTGAAACTGAAAATGCTCTTTGTCATTTGCTTACTTTTCTATACTCCCATCATTAACTCTACCCCATACTCTCTGAAGAAGTTAGAAAACATCTCTAAATAATGGCTCCAAACACATCATATAATCTATCAGTCCATTTCTCTCTTGGCTACACCTTTCCTAGAGACCTCCATCCTTCTGTTCAACCTAAACTGGCTGCTCTCTACACCTGCTGTACAACAGTCATCTGTGTTGTTCCTTCATCAGATAGGAGCTTTTCTTCATCTCTCTTTTGTAGTGGATTCCCTGTTTCTGGATCCATGTTTTCATCTTTATTGGTGTATTTTCTTGTTTTGATGGAGAACACCCCTCAGTAGCTTCCTCAAAAGGGTGCATGGGAGGTAGGTTTGTAATCTTGCATGTCTACTGTGTCTATCCTACCCCTCAGACTTATCAAGAGTTGGGATGGGAAATGACCGTTTTCCACAAGCACCATTATACTGAATTCTAGCTTCCTGAATTACTGCTGAGAAGGCTGATGCCATTTGATTCCCAATGCTTGTTCACAATTGTGTTTTTTTCCCTCCCTTTGAGGAAGCAATCAGGAGCTTTTATTCAAAGTATCTTTCAGAAGTTTCACAGTAATGTGCCCTGGTGCAGGAGTCGGGGGTGGGGGGGGTCAGTCTTTTTTTCACTCATAGTTTCAGGCAATCAATAAACTCTAGAATAGGAAATGGCAACCCACTCCCGTTTTCATGCCTGGAAAATTCCATGGACAGGAAGAGCCTGGAGGGCTACAGTCCATAGTGTCACCAGACAAGAAAGAAAAGAAAGTGAAGTTGCTCAGTCGTGTCCAACTCTTTGGGACCCCATGGACTGTAGCCTACCAGGCTCCTCTCTCCATGGGATTTTCCAGGCAAGAATACTGGAGTTGGTTGCCATTTCCTTCTCCAGGATATCTTCCTGACCCAGGGACTGAACCCGGGTCTCCCACACTGTAGGCAGATGCGTTACCGTCTGAGCCACCAGGGAAGGGTCACCAGGAGTCGGACACAATTGAGCGACTGAGCACACAGCACAAACTCTTATTAATCTGGAATATATGCTCTCCAGTTCTGAGAAATTTCCTTATATTCATTATTGGATGATTTCCTCTTCTCCATTTTCTGTCCTCTTGCATTATAATTGCTATTAGTCGGGCATTAGACCTCTTGGATTGATCCTTGAAAATTCCTCTTCTCCATCATTCACCCCTTTGTCTCTCCATCTGTTTATTGAAAGATTACTCCTATTTCATCTTCTAATCCTTTCACTTTTTATTATTAAGAATTCTTTTTGGTACACCTGAAACTAACACAACACTATAAATCAACTATACTTCAATTTTTTTAAAAAAGAACTCATTGTGTTTTCCGATGGTTTTTCCCTAGCATCCTGGCCCTGTTTCAGGGATGCAATATCTTTCTCTTTCTGATCAGAGGATCTAAGTTATAGTTATTTTTAATTGTCCCTTCCAATTCTCTGGATCTGTTAGTAGCTTCCCTTAACTAGCTGAGAGATTCTTGGCTGTTCTGTTTAAAGTGTTTAAGAATAAAAGGCTAAGGATGCACAGCATCTCGAATTCTTACACTGCTGATGGGAATGTAAAATGGTACAACCACTTTAGAAACATTTTGGTAGCTTCTTTAAAAAGTTAAAAATACACATACTCTACCAATGGAGCCACATCTAAGTATGTACCTAGGAGACATGAAAGCTATCTCTACACAAAGACTTGCATATGAATGCTCATAGTAGCTTTATTTCTAATAGCTAAAAACTAGGAGGGCTCCCCTGGTGGCTCGGTGGTAAAGAATCTGCCTGTCAATGCAAGAAAGGTGGGTTCAATCCCTGGGTCAGGAAGATCACTTGGAGGAGGAAATGGCAATCCACTCCAACATTCTTGCCTGGGAAATCTCATAGACAGGAGTCTGGTGGGCTATAGTCCATGGGGTCGCAGAAGAGTCAGACCCAACTTAGTGACTAAACAACAACAAAAAAAAACTGGGGGAAAAAATCCCCAAATGTACATAATGTATAAATATATTCATTAAAATTCTAAAATGTATGAAACAATCTAGAGTGACAAAAAGCAGCCCAATGTTTGCCTGGGGACAGGACTGGGAAAGTAGGGAAGGAAAAGAAGGGTTACCAGGGATACACAGAAACCTTTAGATGTAATGGTATGTTCATTATCTTGATGATGGTGATGGTTTTACCTCATTAAAACTTACACTCTTTAAAAAAAAACTCCATAGTTTATTTTATATTAATTATGCCTCAATAAATCTATAAGAGGAGAGGGAGTAGAAGGGAGGGAGAAAAAAATCCAAACAAAGCAGCTTTTAAAAAAATGAACTGAAAACTATGGGGCTGGACTGTATGCACGTTAAGAGGGCCTCTTCGTCATTCAGGACATACACTGTTTCCAGTGTGGCACTCACTCTTGATCTTCACTGTTGCACTGTGCCTACCACCTCTCAGTCGAGTGCCTCTCTGGTTCAACTTCTCTCAAGTTGGCAAGCTTTTTATATAAACAGACAGATCTTTGTTGCAGCTACTCAATTTTGCCACTGTAACCCCAAAGCAGCCAGAGACAATACGTAAACGAAAACTGTGTGGCTGTATTCCAACAACATCCCCCAAATGTTGGCCAGATGTGCCCAGGTACAGGCCATAGTTTGCTGATCCCAGCTCCAGAGACTCATATCACTCTTTCCATCTTTGGAGAACTAATCAATTTCTCTTCAGAAGTCATGGCTATAAAATTCTCTGTATCCAAGGAAGACAATTAAGCAAGTTAGAAGAGGAAAGAAAGTCACAAAGAGGGAATACTGGAAATTTTACAAGTTGTAGATAATCTTATCAGCTATTAGCAGAGGGTGAGGCTCAGGGGCAGTACCCTGATAACTTGTCAACAGTCTCATCTGATGAACTCACATCTGGGATAAACAGAAATCAGAGTAAACAGTTAAGTGTCTTCAGAAGTTTATATGACAGATATTTATAAATGACCTCTGTTACTTTTGTCTACCTTGACTTTAGTTGGGGGTTTGGGGTGTGAGTAATAATCTCTAAGACTTCACTGCAGATGAAAAAAACCAATAATCTCTAAGACTTCACTGCAGATGAAAAAAACCAAACAAACATTCTATGGAAAAGGTGAACTTCTGAATAATTTATGTTTAAAAAAAAAAGTAAGACTACCACCTCATTCTTAATTAAACAGAAGTGATGGATTAACTCAAAATCTTCATAAATCTGTCTCAAATTCACAACCAACTTCTACAATCTGTAATAAATGAGGCACACTCAGAAAAACAAATTTCAATTCCTGTCAATTAATACACTCCCCAACTTCACTTCAGGAAATGCAACTTTTCAGAGTAAGTTTATCTGTGCCTCTTGACTCCATAGGAAAGGCAGTGTTAATTTCTTCTCCAATCACTATATTAGATGACAGAAGCATTAGATACAACAGGATTAGCAATAATCATTCACTGCTCATAGGAGAAGGAAGCTCAGAATTGATCTCTACCTTTAGTGTTCTTCTTGGTCAAAATGATATAATTTGTTTTGGCAAAAGGAAGAGGTTTTTTAAAAGTGGAAGTGGGAGTAGGACAAAAGGTGACAAATTAAACACATTAGTTGAAGATTGCTAAAGCCTCATTTTTCAGAGCAAAGGAATATCTGGTGCTTAACTGACAGAAACTAATACTCACTCTGTCATTTTCAGACACAGCTAGTATGAGAGAGGTTAGCCAACCCCTGCTGATTCGCACAAACATTTGCTTCCTGAACTTAGAGAACAGTCAGCTTTGGGGAATGTGTCTTCTGTAAAGACAATACTGGAGGGCAGCCTCTTATCTAACCAGCTACCATGTGAAGACAGTAGCTCAGGAGTCAACTTATTTTTCCTGTCTGGTTCTCCCACCCCATGCTTAGATGCTTCAGTCATGTCCAATGCGACCCCATGGCCTGTAGCCCACCAGGCTTCTCTGCCCAGGAGATTCACCAGGAAAGAATACTGGAATGGGTTGCCATGCCCTCCTCCAGGGGATCTTCTCAACCCAGGGATCAAACCCGTGTCTCCTGCATTGCAGGCGGATTCTTTACTGCTGAGCCACCAGGTTAGCCCCTCTCCTACCCTAATCGGTAAAAAATAAAAAACGAAATGAAGTAATCTGTTGCTTTTGCCTGTCATTTATAGTGTTCAACCTTTCAAAAAACTGAAATCCATGAATACCATTGGGTTTGATAAAACTCTGGCTTTTCTGAATAATGCAGGTGGGTAAAAGGTATTGTTAACCAAGGGACATCAGGCTGCCATGCTTCAAAGGCACAGACTATTCATATCAGTAACAGTGATGACAATGATAGCTTATAGAAAATAATTTTTAAATATTGAAAAACTTCAAAATAATTTACAGTTCATACTTGAAATAAATTACATTGTTTTCTGTAACAGATTTAGCCTTACAATAACATATTATTGATACTCTGGCGAACAGTAAACTTATTTTTACATTCCTTAACCTAAAGCAGGTTATTAGGTAGGCTGGCAAAGGGAGACCTTTCTAAAATAATCTATGAAACCAGTAACAAGTGCTAAGGCCTCACATATCTTTCATATATATATTATATTTAACTTACAACAGTAGGGACAACTGTTATATAGATGGAGACAGACAGATACTGTTGATTGCCTTTTCAAATCCATTACTCTCTATCTCTTTCTGTTTACTTGCTAACAAGAAACTAATTTTGTGTATCTAGTGCTCAAATGTTTGAGAGGTGAATCCTCAGCTCCAGGATATAAATTAGTCTTGGACCCACTCTTTCTGCCAGTCACTACTTTAGACATTCAGTTCAGTTCAGTTGCTCAGTCGTATTCGAATCTTTGCAACCCCATGAATCACAGCACGCCAGGCCTCCTTGTCCATCACCAAATCCCGGAGTTTACCCAACCAAACTCATGTCCATTGAGTCGGTGATGCCATCCAGCCATCTCATCCTCTGTCGTCCCCTTTTCCTCCTGCCCCTAATCCCTCCCAGCATCAGGGTCTTTTCCAATGAGTCAACTCTTCGCATGAGGTGGCCAAAGTATTGGAGTTTCAGCTTCAACATCAGTCCTTCCAATGAACACCCAGGACTGATCTTTAGGATGGACTGGTTGGATCTCCTTGCAGTCCAAGGGACTCTCAAGAGTCTTCTCCAACACCACAGTTCAAAAGCATTAATTCTTCGGTGCTCAGCTTTCTTCACAGTCCAACTCTCACATCCATACGTGACTACTGGAAAAACCATAGCCTTGACTAATGGACTTTTGTTGGCTTTAGACATTAGTATGTGGCAAAAATGTGGTCAATAGGATGCAAAATCTGCTGAATAACTTCTAATTAAGTTCTTCCTTGCTCTTCAGAAGAGACATACCAGAAGAACTGGAAGGATGTAAAGCCTGGAGCAGCAGCAGCAATCCTGTGACAACAAGCAATGTTTGCTGACTCGCTAAGGGTGGCAGAGCAGAAAGATGACCAGAACACGTGTTCTGGTGGTGTTGCTGAGATGCTGAACTGGTCAACTCGAGCAACTTATTAGGTGAATCAGTAAGTCCACTTACTGTTTCAGCCACTTTCAATTGGGTGCTCAGTTACGTGCAGCTAAAAGTATAGGAGCTAATGCAATCATAATGACCATATTAGAGATGAGGAAATCAGTTCAGAGAAATTCAATAGGCAAGGCCAGTAAATATATGGCACAATCTAGAACACACAGACTAGAATGTATTGCTTTTCTTTGACAAATGCTATTTAAGTACCACTGTGTGTGAAGCACTAAGTATATATTGGATTTTAAGGATAAAAAAAAAACACCCCACACTACTTAGGGACTCACAGTCTAGAAGGGAGATAAACATACAAACAAATAATTAATGAAATGTGATAAAAACAACAGGGCAAGGAACTATCAATTCACAAGAGAACACATTTAACAATGCCAAGAGATTTTAGGGTGGGTATATCCAAGAGATGACAAACTTTTATTCTTCAGTGATATAAAATTTCAAAAGACAACTTACTGTGACTCTCTATATTTTAGTTTTTAAGAAAAACTTCCAACAAATACAACCTCATAAACATTATGTTGAACAAAGTAAGCCAGAAAGAAAACAGAACACCTTATTTGATTTCATATAGGCAAAATTAATCTAAGCTTTTAGAAGTCACAATAGTGGAGGTGGGTAGTGAATTGAAGAAAGCACATAACATTTTCTGTGGCGATAGTAATGTTCTGATACTGATATGGGTGCTAGTTACCTGGGTATTTTAGTTTGTAAAAATACAATGGAGTCATATGCACATACATATAGAGTGTGTGTATATATATGTGTGTGTGTGTGTGTATATATATATATATAGGGGTGTGTGTGTGTGTGCAGTTTTTGTATTTATACTATACTTCAATATTTTAAAAAACAAATTAGAAAAGAATTACAAAAAAGTAAATGATCATAAATGCATGCATACAAACAAGATTTTTAACTATTTTTTATTTTAAATAATGAATCATATTGCACATGTTTTAGAATTTGTTTTTTTCACCTTCCACTCATCTTTCTATCCAGTTAAGCACCTCATAATATGCATATATAGCTCTTGTGTATTACTTGCTAACTGCACCCTGATTTATTTGTAGTTACTTTCAGTTTTTCTTGCATGGCTATTTCTGAACTACAATGCCCTGAATATTAGCTTACTGGGTCAAAGGGCAGATGGTGACTCCAGGTTTGCACTAAGCAAAGACGATGAGAAAGAACATTCTAGGTCAAATAAATAACAGAGCATATCCAAGAAAATTTAAGTATGCGGCGAATCTAGAGGAAAAGGTATGTATGAGTTCATTAGAGAAGCAGCCAAGGGTGAGATAATGAGGGGTTTCTGAGACATCATAAGGCGTTTGGACTTTTTCCTAGAGTACAAGAGAAGGTGAGCTACTGACTGAAGGATCTCAAGCAGGAAAGCAACATTCAAGGGTGTGACTTTAGATCAGCCTGAAAATAGTGAAAAGGTTGAATCAAAAAACATAGTAACTGGATGCAAGGTAATCCCATGGAAAGGGCACTAGGAAGGTACTGAAAAGGGGGTGGGAATATTGAGGAGCCTGAATAAACAGGACTTTGTAATCATGGATGAGACAGAACTTCATGATTATTTCCAAGTTTCTGCTTGGCTACTGGAGGAATAGGGTATCACTAACCACAAAGGGAAAGAAGGAGAAGTAGGATGAGATAGTTAGATGGCCTTACCAACGCAATGGACATAAGTCTGAGCAAACTCTGGGAAACAGTAAAGGACAGGGAAGCCTGGTGTGCTACAGTCCATGGGGTCGCAAAGAGTCGGACACGACTTAGTGACTGAACAACAACAACAACAAGTTGAAGGGGGTGGATGCCAAGATCTGTTTGGAGAATACAGAGCTTTGGGACGTCCAGTAGGGAGAAGCTGAAAATACACATCTGTCCGGAGCTCAGGAAAGAGAGAAGACAAATAAACATTTGGAGGTCAGTGGCATTCAGTAGTGGTTAAAGGCAGGATATCACCCACCAGGGGAAAAAATAGGAAAAGAAGAAAAGGATAAAATACCATGGAATATTAGTTTTTAAAGGGTAGACTGAGGAAGAACTGTTTGAGAAGGAAACTGAGCAGGTTCATTCAAAGATGTAAAAGGAGACAAGGAAACGAAGGTTCTTGGTTCTCTGAAGAAGACTGAAGAAGAATGGCATCATTAATATGAAATACTACTTACTTCAAGTAAGATGAAGTGTGAAAAATTTCCTTTCGATTTGGCAATTATGTTACCAGAAGTTTCAGTGAGCTCAATAAAGTAGAATGAAAATGGAAACTGACTGCAGTGGGGCTGACAAGGACCACAAGGTTATAAAAAAGTAATATCGAAAGAGCCTGAGTTGAATAATATTTCATGGTTTAATAAGTTTAATAACAAAGGAATGGGAAGGAGAGAGAGAGAAGACAATAGCAGAAAGAAATTAAGCAACAAAGGCAGGAATTTTGTTGTTGTTTAAAAGAATACGAGACATGTAAGCATGTTTTATAAAGTCAGGGGATAAAACCTAAAGAAGACTTGAAGAAAGTACAAGACAAAGAGATATGTGACGTAGCAACACTGCAGAAGAGACTGCTTCTAGATATACTGCATTCCTCGATAGCTGGACCCAGGCTCATTTACTAGTTTATGCTACTTCACCTCATAAAAGTTTTCCTTTCCTGGAACTAAGATAAAGCTGCTTTGAACTGGAACACAGGTTAATAATGTCAGTGTTCTTTTTTAAAATATATTGAGTGCTTTTAAAGAATTAAGTAGGAAACAATATTGAGAATATTTTTCCCATAAAAAGGGGGAATTGAACTATATGAATGGAAATCTCCTTTTAATGGTAAAACACCTTAGTATGGACATCCGATATACTGGGCCACCTTACTAGACTACTAGCTTCTTGAAAGCATAATGAATTACTACATTAAAAAATGCTTGCTATAAATCTACCATGCTAGCCTTGAGAGGTATAAATACGACAAGACACACTCCCTGTCCTGGAGAAACTTACAAATATATCATTACAATACAACGTAATAAGTACAAATAAGAGAAGGAGGCACAAACACCGAGGGTACACAGAAGATGGATATCTAACTCTGCCTGGAGAGTGGACAAAAGTCAAGGGAACCTTTTGAGGATCTTTGTTTAAATTGGGTCTTCAAAGGATAAGAAGGAATTTACCAGGCAAAGAGGAAAGAGAATTCCAGCTGTAGAAAACAGCATGTGCAAATGCTGTTGGGAGACCAAAAGTCTTGAGAGAACCCAGTGAATAAAGGTGAAAACAGAAAACTTACAGGGTATGTATGTATGGCAGGAAAGGATTAATGAGAGGAGATCAAGAGTGAGTTACCAAAGGTGTCGGGAAAAATGAGGTTGCATTTTTTTAGCTCATGACCAGTCACAGTAAGGAACACTGTCAAGTTTTCATCCTCAGCATTTCCCATGGGCCTAGGACCATGCCTTTCACCACAGAAAACTTGCAATAAATGGGTACGGAATAAACAGATGAGTCAGAAACTTAGAATGACAAAGTTAGAAATTTGAAGAAAAAAAACAAAACAAAACACAGATCCTAGGGAGAAGGGAATAAATTAGAAGGAGCTGATTATTTAACTTTACTGACATTCAACACTTGATGACAGCATTAAAAATTTCATCTGATTTTTTTTAAGTCATTGCATTTATAAGTACCAAAAATAAACGATTAGGATGACCTGAGAGGCAGATGGCTACACTCGGTACAAGTCGCCATATTCAGGTAAAATGTCCCACAATAACATGCACAAGTATTATTACAATATGAGTTCCATCAACAAGCTTTTCTATCTTAAAGAAATAATCAAATCATTGACCAGTATGTTGCAACTTCTGGCCAAAGAGACAACTGAACTCTGACAATAAAGATTAAAAAGAACCAGGAGACAATGCAGCACTGGGAACCACAGCCACATCACAAGCATACGACCTCCTAGTCTTTAGAAACTTAATGTTCTTGGTCCTGTATTTCTGAGCTGAACACAAGACAAAAGGATTTCACCAGGAAAAATTTGAAATAATACACTTCCTGTATTTGAAGCAAGGGAGAAAGAACTGATGTACACAAGAGGCAGTAAAACCAACAAATATTTGGACAAATAGTTTCACATAAATATTTAACAGAAGGGATGAACTAGTTATATCATAGGAACTCCTAAACTTTGGCTAAAGATGAGGTCAGATTCCCATCGTAATTCAAGGATCTTTAAGAAAACAATCTTAAATTCTAATATGACATGTCAATCACATTAGTTTGGATATGAATGAGACAGGGTAACTTTCTATGGTTACTGGTATCAGAGGCTAGAGACAGTCATGTGTCAGGTTACCAATATGAGACTACAAGAAGCAATTTACTTACATGACTCCAAGGCAATGAAGCTTAAAGGCAATGTAATTATTGTGCCTAATGTCCTATTTCAAAATATATTTGATAGATAAAGGTCCACAGAGTAATTTAAGAATATAATTTACTAAATAAAACTGAACGAATAGTACAGTGATCTGGATTCTAGTCTTGAATCTGATACAATTAATTATATAAGTCACAAATAGTCCGTGTCCCAGTTTATGTATTACGATGATGTACTCATGACTGAGTTAAATGTGAAATGTTCTAAGCTCCCTTAAAAAGCAGTCCTTTACTTGTAAGATGAGGGTATTACATATGAGATGCAGCAGACCAGCATGACTGGAGCTAACAGTTTCCATTTAAACAGAACTTACCTTCAAAACCGCTCAGTGCACTCAATAGATGTATGTTCATGAACTCTTAAAAGGCATTATTCAAACATTCCACAAATAATGAATTAGCCATATTAAATTATTTGATAGCTCAAAAATCTACCAACAAGTCTGTCCCAGAGTAAGGAACAGAATCAAACTCTCAGTGTCCCCTCCCCCACTCCCCACCCAGTCCACTGTTCAAGTCGCCTGCTTAGCTTAAATTATGTTGTTTGATGCATCAGAAACATAATTAGTTATGGCAGGAACAGAAATTTCTCTCCCAAAGGCTTCAGAATCCATTTTACTACAATACATTCAAATTTTAAATGAGAATGGTTTCACGAACAGTAACTATTTATTAAACCCCCAGAAAAGTATTTCATCTTGCATTAGGTTACATAATCTGTGAGGAAAAGAGACTATGATTTTCATACACAGAGTCAGCGGCAAATACCAAAGACTATGAAGGAGTCTACCTCTCTTAAAAGGACTAAGAAAAATAGTGGAAAGAGTGAAAGAAAAACCAAAAGGTAATTTTATGGAGTACCATGTAACATGTGTACCATGGACAAATGGCATGAAAAATATATCTTCAGATAAGCACCAGATACATAGTACTCCATCTTCAAAATTAGCACAGTGCTCTCCCCCGCCCCCACCTCCTCTCAAGGTACCTCTTGGGGAGAACCTGGTACTCTCACAAATGCTGTTAATCTGATATAGCCTTTTCTGGAGGCTATTTAGAAATACGTTGTTGTTGTTTAATATCTTAAAAGCTTTTTATACACTTTGACCAAGAGTGGTAGATGGATTATTGCTCTCAATTCTTCATATTGTCATAAAATTATACATTCACACCCTTTGCCATATAGTTTTGCAAGGTATGACCATATGATTTGTTTTGGCTATTTGTTTTGATAATGCCAGCAAAGGCTTAAAATGTGTTTTGGTAGCCAGTGATAAACCATGACATGGGTGTGCCCCAGATAGCTGCTGCCCCCTCATGACTGGCTTCAGAACAATCAAACTTAGAGGAGTCTAAGCCAACTGACTGCCTGAGGCCCCGACTAACCCACAAGCTGACGCAGACGCGCCAGCCAGGCCAGCACAGACCAGGGAGATCTGCAGACCCAGTGTGAAACTTAGTGCTGTAATTCAATACAACACCGGTTTGTTATGCAGAACTGCTATGGCAATAGCTGACCAATACACCCAATAACCTCACACCTGAGAATGTATCCTGAGGCAATGAACAGATTCACATATAAGGGTATTTATCATAACAACATTTATAAATAACAAAAAACTGGAAACAGTCTATCATCAAATAATAGAATGAACAGTTATGATCAAACCACACTATTAAATATTTGAAGCTATTAAAAGTTTCATTCTTAAAGAACACTCAAAAATGTATGAAAATGTTCCTAGTATTTTAAGCTTAGAAAATACAAAAAGCAAGATGTACCATTTAAAAAAATATCTACAAGTACAGAAAAAGATCAGTTAGATAAAATAATTCACTTAAGAAATATAAATGCCTTTCTGTGCTAAATAGTATTTTATGCTAAATATTATGCTAAATACTATACTTGAAATAAAGAGGTAAGTATGCTCCCTGACTTCTTGAAACAGTCTAGTGAGGATGACAGGTATTAAAAAATAATAACCATATATATGTAATTACAAGTTTTGATAAACTATTGTGGCAAAAATTGCTAATTATCCCCAGTATTTATTTCCCTCTTCTTGCTCAGTACCAGAGTCCCTGAATTTTATCTGCCCATGGCCATCTGGAATAGATTATACTTCCCAGCTTTCCCTGCTCCTAGTTGGGGCCATGTGACCAAGTTCTGACCAATGGGATCTAACTGGAAGTGAGACATGAAACTTCCAGTAAACATCCTTAAAAATAAAGGGCTTGTTTTCCCCCTTTTTGCCAGATGGAGCAGCTATTCTGGACCATGATGTGGAAGCTTCACACTGAGAATGGCAGAGCAACAGAACAGGAGGAGCTTGGGTTCCCTGGCACTGTGGAGCCACTATCAGCAGCCTTACTGCACCCACAGAGCTCTCACAGGAGACAGACAAAACCCTACCCTGTTTACACCATTTTCATTCTGGGTTTTCAACCATTCATGGCCGAATCCTAATCCTAAGTGGCACAGCTATGAGGGAAAAATGAAGGGTTTGATGCGAGATTATAACAGAAACTGTTGGTTTTGACAGGAAGAAGGGGTTTCAGAGACAGGTCCTCTGAGGAAGTAACTTTTAAGCTGCAACCTATCTGATGCCTGGCCAGGAGAGCACCAGGCTGAAGGGAGGTGAGGTGGCAAACCCCTCAAGCCAAGTAGCTTCAAAGATGAAAACCTCAACTGCAATAGGAATAAGCAACAAACTCTGGGATGCAAGACTGCTTCTACTGTAACAATGAATGAATTAGAATGAAAGCACAGAGCTAAAGCAGCTAAGTACATTGGCTCCAATATTACAATCTCCACTATGACAAGTAAAAGACCACATATGTATGTCAAAATTGAAAGGGGAGGGGTGCAGAATGAAAACGAATCCTGTTAAAGCAATTAATAGCTGCTTCCACACTTCAGTATTTCTAGTGTTTAAAACAGTTGGATTCTCTGATTAGAGTGGTTCATATACCATAAGGAGAACGTCATTAGATTCTTAAAGGCTAACTATCCTTGGAAAATATAAGACTTCGGTGTTGAAAAATTTTTTAATAATATTTCTTGCATATTTCTGATTTTAAAAAAGAAACATATTTATTGTGGAGAATGCAGCAAATATATGTAAGAATATAAAGAAAAAATAAACTACCTGTAAATCATCACTTCCCAACATTTTATACTGACACTGTTTTTTATACACACTTACACGCCTATATACATGTATACACACAATACACACAAACGGGACTGTTAACGCCTATGAAGTTGCATGTGTTTTTTCACTTATTTATCATAAGTGCATCCCTGTATCATGTTTCTGAAACCATGATTTTAATTATATTACATATAATTTATTTAGCCAATCAAGTCTGGGCTAAAACTGACTTTAAACTGTCAACCACAAAGTCGAGTCCTGTGGGTCAAGAAGCACAAACTGCCATGGGGAGTTTCTATTCAGAAATCTCAAATCACAATTTGAAAGCACTGGTACCATCTAACCAAGAATTCACTGAAATTCACTGAATTTTAGCCATGAAGAGTGCTTAACAAAGACTATATTTTCCCAAATGGAGTGCATTATTTTGTTACTGGTCTTGAGAAAGAAATAAAATAAGTACCAAAGATTGAGGTAGCAATAACAAATAAGAACTAATAAGTGCCTACTGTATGAATTAGTGACTATCTGCAATGTTTTATTTTTTTAATAAAGCAACATAAGAGAACATATGCATTTATTACTTCTATAATTAAATTTTCAAGTGGGTTTAAAAAAATGAATATGGAAAAATGCATATAGAAAAAGAATGGAAACAAATATTACAAAGGGTTAATAACTGTTAATTTTGGAATATGACATTCTTTGAACTTTTGTTTTTAAATTTCACAACCAATAAATTAATATTAAATTAAAATATTAAGTCATGTGAGTGAGGTAATTCAGATTTCAGTTATTAAAATGGAAGGAATATCAGTAAGTTTTGCCAGAGGCTACTTGGATCTGTTGAGAAGGAAAAACAAAAAGCTGAATACATAGCATTAGGAGTTTGCTCTAAAATAAAACCATTTTAAACAAAATATCATTAAGTCTGAGGAAGGACTAGCTTTTGAACTTCAAAGCTGTGCTTCCTTCAAGTACTATACTACCTAAAAAATGATAGTTTCTGTTCTATCAAAAAGGTAGTTCCAACAGCTAAGCAAATATTTTAGAAACTGCAAGATTTCATTTTAATTTCTTACACTGGTTTTCTTTACTTTGTAAACCCAAGGTTTTCCTGATGCTACAACCCATTTTTAAAATTCTAGTTTCTAATACCAAAACTTAGTTCAGAAGACAGAGTTTGCCCCTTGATGAAACATCTTACTAAACATAAATGGTTGCAATGTTCTATTAAGTAAGGTCTCTAGCAGAAAAAAAATTAAATAAAAAGTTACAGAAATAAGCCAAATCTTTAGATCAGTTCTCACAATGATTTCAAATAAATGTAAATTTTTTTACAGTCATCCCATTTTCCCCAAATGTAGCCTTAGGTTGTCTTAACTTTGTGACAGCATCCCCCATCCCCTACTCCACTAATCAGTTCTCACCTTCTTTCCCTGATAGAACACGTGAGTTTTTCAGCAAAAATGACTCATTCATTGGCATCTTGTCAAAAAAAACCCCTGAAACTTTAAGAAGGCTCAGCACTAAAAGAATTCTAAAACTAGAACATTTCACTAACACACATCATTTTGACTTCAGAGAACTGAATCACTTTCAGAGTCAAATACATCTAATGAACTCTGTTTATATTTTTCCTTACAAATTGTTCTCCACCATGCTACGTACTCAAATTTTAGTTTGTCAATTCCCTAATCTAAAATACCTCTTGTCTCTGAAGAAGACAGAGGAATGTAGAAGCATTAGAATAAGAGGTGGGGGAAGCAACTGTTCACTCAGCTTGGAAAAAGATTCTATTCTGAAACATTAATGACTCACATTTATTCCACACAGTTCTCAAAATGTATTTCTCCCATTAGTTAAATGAAAACACAATACAATACATAATATAAATACAATCAGAAATCTCCAGGAATAAATTACTCTCATTGCTATTATTTCACTAAATAAAAGTTTAAAAAATATAACACAAAAATCAATTATTGAGAACTATGTAACTAAAACTCTTCAATAAGCATGAACTATCAATTGCAAGTCACCTTAGCATTTTGGTTCACACATTCACCTACTCCAAAACCGCACCTTTTAACCAGAGGGAGAATGGTGGGGAAGGAACAAGAAAAGAAATGCTTTGTCAGATTGCCACAGACGTTTACTTATAGCTCTATCAACTGTCACACTCCACCTGGTGGCAGGAGCTGCGTGAATTGGTGAAGTGGAGGTCACTATATAAGAAATTCCAAAGAACACTTTCTAGATGTACTTGGGGAAGAAAGCAAGATGTACTTTTTTTTTTTCTGTCCTACATAGAATATATCTAACAAAGCTCCACCGAAGTTTTTTTCACGTAATAGTAGGTCAATATCTAATAAAGATTAACATAAAGGAATGACAATAATCAGAATGGGAGACCTACATTTATAGCAATCTACTTAAACCATTCTCTCCACGGTAAGTTAAATGTCATCTCAAGCCTTTAATACGGGTAACAAGGCACATCCAGCAACTTTAAGATTCTGTCACACACTCGAACATTCTTTGCCCCCATCTTCTATGGGTAAACTATGGGGTTTAATTAACACAGTCAACAGCAGCCTGCCACACGGCTGTTAGATATTTGCCACTAACATATACTCACGGGATACTCTAGAGACTGATTTCAACTGAAAATAAAAATAGATAAACAGAGCTCAAAAAAAATTAAAACTGAGTCTGGCTGCCCACACTTATTTTCACACATGAGGAAAAATAGCAGTTCTCCTAGAAGCCTCGAGCAGACATGTCTTTAGAACACAATGTTAAAAATATGCCCCCCTCCTTTTACCCCTACCTGTTTCTCACTCAAAGCTGTGATTTTGGCTTGGAGTTCATGAAGCTGTTTCTTTAAATCAGCATTCTGATTGGAAAGAAAAAATATCTGTGAGGAAGATATTTCATTTGTTAACAGGATAGTAGCAAGAAGACTTTATGCATACTGTATTACACATGATGAAGCAACCCTAGAGCATTTAGCCAATCATATCTGTCATGCATTAAACTGCAGTCACGTTACCACCGAGTGCACAGACCCTAAATGTACGCTGCTAACACAAGGACGGGGTAAACTCCTTTGTGACTACGTCAAATTAAAAGATGCCTTATATTTTAGCATTTTGTAGTGTAATAGTACTCCTTTCTACTAACATAGCTATTCTTCATAAATAACAGCTGACAGAGACCCTCAAGTTCCACTCATCAGACAAAACCAAAACAATGGCATTTATAAGGATGAACAAACTGGATGCTTAATAACATTATCAATAAAAAGAGGTTATTCTCTGCTTGCCCTCTCCCTTATTTAGTAGAGTAGATTTGTTATTTTAGCCTAGATTTGAAAAGCTGTCAGTGCTGCAACTGCCTTAACACTACATCATTCAAATTAACATACTGACTACCAGGGCAACTTCTCAGTTCTAAAATGTTAGGAATCAAAAAAGAATACTATTTTAAATGAGATACACTGAGCACGCTTGCCTTTTACTCACGTGGGAGAAAAATCCAAAATTAAAGTTTTCAAAAGCTTAATGTAACAAGATAGCCTACTTACTAGCAGACTGAATACCACCCCAATGAGAGACTACTTTTCCTTTTTCGTTTCTCATGCAACTCTTTCAATTCACTCTGCCTGGTCTTCTGACAGGGTCGCGGCATACATCCTCCCTTCACGCTTACTCCATGAGGTCTTTTTTGTGATGGTGTGTGATATAAGGCCTCTCTAATGAGATCACCCACAAGACTGTCCAGCAACTTACTGCCCCCTCAGATTCTCTACATTAAGATTGCTCTGTTATATAACTGCCAGCTATGTTAGAAATGCTACAGTTTTCTGATAATATTTCAGTTGCTGATAACATAGGTTACCATATTAAATATAAAAGAATCTATTCATTGATCTACTGCTACTTGGTTCTCTAATAAACCTAATTTAAAGTATAGTGTATTTTAAAAAATTAAAATGGAAAAACTTCTCAAAGAAGTTGGGCTGTCAAACAGGAGTTAAGTGGCTATCAATGCAAGCTCAGAATCAATGGATTGTGTTAAAAATACAATAGTTAAGCTACTAGGGGCTAAATTTGTAGAAATGAATACTATGTCCCACTTCCAAAAATCAATCTGCCTTAGCACCATTCTTTAATCCAAGAATCTGTTTTACTTAACTTTACAATGAGGCATGTATGGTGTGTTTAACAAGCTAAAATTAAAAAAAATGTATGTGGGTCTAGGTGTTCTTTGAACAGATTATGAGTAAACAAATGCAAGGGAGAAATCTTGAGAATGTCTGATACTTTGACCCCATACTTATGGCCCACTATCTAATTGCTGCAAAAGAGACATTTCCTGAACAATAAATATATTAACAGTAATTAAAGACAAGGTAAGTTTTTAGGAAGATTTCTCTTCAGAGATAGAGATAAAATACCTGACTCAAAAATTCCTATGAGACATTAAAGAAAAGGTAATACTTGATGGATTACTGTATTAATATAAGGTTCTTTAAAATCTTCCTTAAAGGCTCTTTCAAAAAGAATTTTTTAATTCTTTTTAAAAATTATTCTAAAATTCTACTCTAAACAGTGAGATTAAACATTTAAATATTCTATACTATAAACTATAAGAAAGTAAAAAATGGTTCTGGGCTATGTTCGACAATTTTGAGAAAGCCTCGCAAACTCTGATTTCAAGTAAGTGGGCTTGTGGAAACGAAATTTAAGCTAAGTATTTAATATATGTATTAACTCTTAATTTTTTCCCAAAATACTGAAAGCAATTAACTTAAAAGCAAAATAACAGTAACAAAGATGAAATAATAGCTATATTGTAACAGAATGACTGGATTTTTCTTAATTCTTAAAACATGAAAACAAATGTGCTAAAAAAAAAACTGCTATAGAGATGAAATAGTTTTTAAAACCTAAGTAACATCTATATTTTACTATTTTACAGTAACTTTATCTTAAATTATTTTAAAAATTAAATGAATAAAAGTAGTATTTTACCTGCGGATCCTGCTTCATTTGAGCAACCAGTTTCTGATAATAAAAAGAGAAAAAGAGCCATCAGTCTTACATATTAACTCACTATCACTAATCGGGCTTGGCCCCCAAAATCTAAAGTTTTAAGTTCACACACATACACACACACACACACAACAAGCAATACCATAATCAGAACAGACCAAACGCTTCTGTGATCCATGTAAAAGATTAATGAAACACTCTCTTAGTAATTAAAAAAAACAACAACAAAGTATTGCTTTATATTTGAAATAAAGAGCTTCCTGCTTTTAAACAAATCTGGAGATGGAATGGGGGAAAGGAGCTTTTAAAAGACAATTTAAACTAACTGAATGCTTCAAAAGTCAAATATCCCTTGAAAATGTTGTCATTTTGTCCAGAGTCCCAAATAAGGCCTGGGAAGAAGCTGCTCTCATATAAAAACAGACCTGTTTGTATACAGCAAACAGACTTGGCAAGTCAGTTGGTTTGGTTCCCAGAAGGAGCCTAGTGTCAGATGTGACTCTGCCACTGTCCTCTCTGTGGGGGAGAGGATGTACCCAGTGAGGCAATGATGCTAGTATTTGAGAGCAAGGAGATGAAGAACAGTAATGCAAAATTCGACCTACCTGGGGTTCCCGGGTGAAGGAGAGTTCTACCAGAATACTGAATGGGAAGACCTTAACTAAGGAAAACATAAGTCCAAAAAATGAAAAAGGAAAATGGATGTCGACTGACCTACCCAACTTCTAAAAGCATCACTGCACAAAGGTAACAATAACCAGGGAGAGAAGAAATTGAAGCATCAAGGCATATCAGAAGACTGATTCCTGAAAGTATCTGGGAATAAGCTGTTCTCCAAGGGATTTTTTCATACAACTGAAAAATCTATGCCTCTCTGGGTGACAAGACACTTTTAAAGTTTTTAAGTCATAAAATAAAAACTTTCTAAAATATATTATATATTTATCTGCCTTATTAAGTTAAAAAAAAAGGCAGTATTTAATGATATTTAATGATAGAGGCATGATTACATCAATATACTATTCTGCAAACAATACAATAAGGTCCTTAAATAAAGACCCCAAATTGCTATGTCCTAAAGAGTTCTTTCAGTTTTTTCATCTACTCCTTAAGGTCAAGCAGGCAGCTACCAAATATTGCTACTATCACTATGCCTCCCTCTAAGAGCCCCTGAGCCATAATTCAAATTTGCTACTTCTGATCTGCTTTGTGATATGCTCAATGAACTAATTCTAAGATGAGCAAATATCCTAAGAAATCCTCCTTGAGTAAAACATATAATCTTTGGTGAGTGACTTTTGACATTTCTTCTAGCTTGTCAAAAGCCTTACATTAGGTTCTAAGACACAGTCTGGATAGCTGAGATTGCCAACCATGTGACCTCCAAATACACAATGCATATTTTACTATACTGTACTTCATATACGATAGTGGTAACTCTTCTATATCCTGGTCTTAACCTACAAAATAGTAATAATATACATTCCAAGAGTTCAAGGAGATAAAAATACTAAGTTTTATACATATACATTTTTACTAATGTAGCTTAAAGGCTAGTCACAGTCCTCAATGAAAAAAGCCCTTGGTCTTCCTTTCTGATTTGGTAACAGACATTGGAGTACTATAATAAAGTCGCCTTTTTAAAGCTGAAAAAAGTTTTCCTCCATGACACTGGAATTTAAAAACTGACTACCAAACTCAGTCTCCACCTCTGGAGGAAATAAATAAGCCAACTTTTCTACCTACAATCACTCAAGCTGCATTTTAGACTATTACAGGCAGGACAGAAAAGCTGGGCAATTCAACCATTCAAATCCCCAATGACTTTAAGGTGACATTGTGTGTTATCAAAATTGTTACTTTCTATTTCAAGAATGCAGCAGTTTTTCATGAGGATATTGTTTATGCCAAAGGTTGGCAAACTACAACCCACAGGCAAATCTAGCTTACCACCGGTTCCTATAAATAAAGTTTTACTGGGACACAGCCACACCTATTCACTTATATACTGTCTATGAC
Source organism: Okapia johnstoni (assembly GCA_024291935.2). Classification (NCBI taxonomy): domain Eukaryota; kingdom Metazoa; phylum Chordata; class Mammalia; order Artiodactyla; family Giraffidae; genus Okapia; species Okapia johnstoni. The sequence continues at coordinate 4,753,398 of CM044325.1, read as the reverse complement.
TGCTTTGTCCATACAGCAGCAAAGAAAAGCAGTTGTGACAGAGACCATAAACGATTCCCAAAGTGTAAAATACTTTACCATCTGGCCCTTTGCAGAAAGTTTGCTAATCTCTGCTTTATACTATTCTCTGTTACATGTAGAGCAAATACTCCAAAAGTTTAAATATAACTTGCATCAAATCCACATAGGAATATTCAAAAAGACAATTTTTCAAAGAAAGATGAGATGCCCATCACAGGCCATTACTCTTTAAACATTCATTCGACATCACGCACGTGCGTGTCGCTACTTTTTCAATCATTTCCCTGTTCAACAAGAACAAAAGTACACTTCTACCGCAGCAACACTAGGTAGTTTCATTAACACACTTTCTATCCAGTAAGCTCATTCTCAGCCCCAGTTTCATTCCCTAAGTGGAAATGATGAAGGGGGTGGCTTCTGTCCCAATATTTAGTCAAATGTACAATCTGGCTTTGGCCTTGGCCTAATAGCCAGTGCCTACTTGGACGTCGTTTCTGGCATCCCTGAATTTCTCATGATCATGTAGGTTACCACGTACCCAATCAGAATAACAGCATCAGATTTACATCAAGGCATGTCATTTTTATTTCCTGTTAATACTTATTTTTTAGGGGGGACTGTATGTCGCAGTGTGTGGGATAGTTCCCAGACCAGGGATCCAACTCATTTCCCCTGCATTGGAATGCAGAATCTTAACCACTGAACTGCCAGCAAAGTCCCTACTGTTAGTACTTACATTTTTTTCTAATAGGAAAGGATTCTAAATGCAACTGAAATGAAATATCTTACATCCTATATAGGTTAAAATGCTATCAACCAATGTTGATAAACATAAGTAAATGTTTATTACCATATAAAGTGCTGTATAACAATTAAGGATGAATATAAAAGCTATTAATTTTATGCTAAAAATAGTTAAATACATAGGAAAATAATTAATGTGAATATTAAATGATAACTTTGGGAGAATATTTTATTCCTTTTGAGCCAATAAACAATTTTAAAATTTAAATTATATTTTAAAAAATAAACATCCAATTTTTTCATAATTATAATTTTTATAAAATTGGTATGCTTGAATTAAAAATATGAAACTAAATAATATTTAAGAACTCTATTTAAATTTTGTGATTTAGTTCAATTATATCATGAACCTTTTAAAAAATGTCTTATTTGGACTTGTTCATGTCTTGTGAGGATGAACCAAAAGCTGAATGTTAACTATGCCATCCCAAAATTTCTTGAGCGGAGGAATATGTCCAAAAATCACATGTGAGTAACTCTGGTATACATGATAGTCAATTGAAACATGTCTTATTTTTTTAAATATGCAAGTAAACACAGAGAATTATATTCAGTATTCTGTGATAAACCATAATAGAAGAGAATATGAAGAAGAATGTATATATGTATAACTGAATCGTTTTGCTGTACAGTACACATTAACATAATACTGTAAACCAATATCTTCAATAAAATAAATTTTGAAAAATAAAAAATAAATAAAATATGCAAGTTAAAGTTACATGAACAAAGTCCCTCAGATTAACCAAAAAACAGGGGGAAAGGGTTTGTTTTTTTTTAAAAACACACTCAGTATATGTAAAAAATATTCTTAGTTCTTTTGTTTGGAAGAGAAGTCAGGGTTTTTAAAATTCCCAAAAATACTATCAGTGAGTTTGCTGAGTAGTGTTAGAAGGCAAATAACATGGTTCTTGGACAACCGACTGAAAAAATGATTAAAAACTGTACTGAAAATCAGAGATAGCCAGGTTGTTTACTAATTTAGCCATTACTTAATAACATGATGTGGGAGAAGCCACGAATGAAACATACCTGGTGAACCTGAATTTCCACTTTAAGAGCCTCCTGTAGAGTCTGCAACTCCATCCTCTACCTTCTCCACTTTTTCTATGTCTGCTAATTCTACAGTTTCTTCAGCCTTTGTTTAAAATAACAAACTCCTCTTCTCACTGCAGCTGTAGAGATCATAAAATGTTTGGGATCATTATGTTGGTTGTAAAGGAAACGTACATGTTAGATAAAATAAATTACATCAGGCAAAAAATTACCCAACTAAACACAGGAAAAAACTTTCCCCAAACAGATTTCTTTCCAAAATGAGTAGATTTGTACTGAATTGGTACCAAAACTTTCTGAGTTTTATTCTCTGAGCATTCCTCTACAAAACACTTCAAATAAGTAAGAAATGAAAAACAAGTATTGAATCTGGTCATGAAAACATCCAAGCACTTACTACGTGCTCAGCACCATGGAAGAGACTACTTTCTGAGGACACAGAGCTGAACAAGACCACTTCTGTCCTAGATGGGTCGGGAGACAAGAGGAGGAGAGGACAGCCATCCAGGACACACTGTTCTTGGAAAGAGACACACAACAGCATGGTCATCCATTTTTACCCATCACACAGAGTGAACTGGGGAGTTCAGGATCTCTCGGAAGTTAAAGAAGGCCAGAGTACTCTCACTTGGATGGACCTCCACAGTGTTTAAAAAAGAAACTCAAAATAGGGGAAATTCTGGTATAAAGGTTTACATTTAACAAATTAATACTTAACCACATTACAATGGAACTCTGCTTTCCACAAAGTTATGACAGAGATGTTAAAAAATAAATCTACCGTGCACAACAGATGATGTGGGTCTATAACACAGAACAGACTCTTCACCTTTACAACACCATCTTCTTTTCAAGCCTGCTGGTGCATCGCTTTGGCTACACGTATAACTACTACACATGGAGACAATGTCAGAAGTCTAGATTTGTGAATGTGAACCTTCTGCTCTGCTCATCGCTACTGCAACTTAAATTAACTCCATAGCTAATTTTTCTTTCTTTTCCTTTTTCTTGAATGTGGCCTTAGACATGATTTCAGGTACTCTCTTCAAAGTACAAGTTTAATTGAATAAATGTATATAAAAAACTTGTAGTTAGAGCAGCTTTTCAGCATTTTTACAAGGGGACAAACGATATTTTATTAAATCTTTAAAAACTGTTGGAACTACATAAATATCAGAATCATTAAGTTATTGGTTTTAGACCAAGGTTTTTGTTGTCATGTAGGTTTACATACTAAAGCAAATGTTAAAACTATGCACTCACTATAATTTTAAATGTTAAAATAATCTCCCTACTCAAATTCCTGACTTATGTATTAGAGGTCTTCCTGAAAACAGTACTTAGTTTTAAGCCTATCAGAAAACATGTCCAAAAATGATTCCCTATCATTTTCGTTAAATTAAAATCACCTTGAAGGGTATTTTCAACGACAGAAAAGCCACACTTCATTTTACTAGTAGTTACATATAACATCATAGCTCAACTCAACTCATAAGCTCTAGAAATAAACAGGAACTTAAAAACATGAAGAATTTACAATATACACAAACAAAGGGTTAACATAATTTGTACAGTTACAGAGTGCTTACAGATTAATTACAAATTAACTTTTCAAAAGCTATGAAAAAGCAATTCACAGAAGAAGAAATAAGAATGATCAACATGAAAAAAAAAATCTATCTTCAAGAAAGTCATGGAAATGTAAATTTAAGAAGACACATTTTTGTCAATTAAACTGACAAAGACATGTAAAAATAATAATACTCTGAGCTGTCTAGAGTTTGTATCAGGTGGCAGTTTCATAATTTGCTATTAGTTATATCTGAGTGGTAGCACTGAGGGTTACTTTCTTCTTTTCAGAGTATTGATATTTTGAAAATTTTCCATGGAAAATATGTACTTATTTTTATATAACAAAAAATTAACTTAGAATTGCTAGATAAAACATCAGAAAAATTTATACTGATGAAACAAAACGTTCAGGAACAGAGTAAGTAAAGCCAGGGTTCAACCTGGAGGTTCTAAATGTCAAGGAGTGCCTCACAGGATAAGAAGCCTGCAACTCAAGTTAATGAGGAGCTGACAGCTTTTACTTCCTTCATCAGATTGTTGTCTGCTTATTAGAGACACACAAAGGCACAAAATTTTATTCAGCAAGGACCCTAAAGGCCAATTACTCATTTTATTTCAAGATAAAACTGAAAAAAGGGTAGTGACATTATAGAAAAATATATGAAGGATTAGAAGATTCATTTAATATCTTTCTTTTTCACAGAAGCCTTTTTATAAATAGCATTTTTAAGAGACTGATTTCTGCCTAAAGGAACAGGTTATATACATATATATTCATAGCCTACAAAAAACAAGGCAAGCACATGTTGAATCCTTTTAAAAAACACTTTGGCGGCTCAGACAATGCATGCAGCCATCATGTGATGACCATTTGGGGGCAGTTTATAGTATTATAAAGAAGGTATTACTTGCAAAATTTATAAAAAGATGATTTATCATATTTTCACCAATTCTAATAAATTATAAATAACAAATCCGCTGCTACAAGGTAAATATGAAGAGACTTACAAAACAACTTACTGAGGTACAAAGCCTTTTGCCACCCATCATTTCTAAGTACTACCACCAGAGAAGGCAAGTGCTTAGCACAAAATACCAACATTCACTATATTCAAGACTATACGTGTTAAACCACTGAGACACCCAATGGCCTCCCACATTCAAATAAGAAAAACATAAATAAAAACTCCACAAACCAAACAAACAAGCAAATAAACAAAATAACCAAATCTCACTAAAAAAAAAAAAAGGGCAGAGGTAGTGTCTGAAAAGAACATTCACTGTCTCAAAAAACACCTGATTCCACTTACTGTGTAACCACTCTCAGCTTTAGGTTTGTTTGCTGATAAATCAGAAAAAGGGGAACAGAATCGTCTGTTTCACAAAACTGTCATGAGGTTTAAATTGGGTGAAGTTATATGAAAAGCCATTTATAAACTGTAAAGTTCTATGCTTTTCTTAACATACTTAACTCTTACTCATACACACAAACTTTTGTATAAACTTCTCAACACAGTATATTTCTGAAAAGAGTGTAAGCTTTCTTATTTCCAACTTCTCTAAAAAAGGGACTCTAACCATTTTCCTGGTTACAGTTCTGCTTGGAGAGTATGACTGCTAGATCTTTCATAATGATTCTAATAATGCAGTAATGCTACAACTCTGAATTTATTACCAAAATCACGGCTCTGTTCTTGAATTAATATAAATCTTTTCCCAATCAAAACTCACTGCATCAACCAAGTTTACCTAACTACAGTTAAGTCTGTAATACATTGTGCCCCCAGACTGAATTCCTTAAAAATGAACAGCTCAGGGTTCTCTATACCATGTTTCTACTTGGTGTAAGACTCCACTTTTGATCTATACTCTCAAAATAGTGTTTCAAGTAGGTTTAATTAATTTTTTAAAATATGAAAAAGTAGAGTCTTGTAGATCTATGCATCCTTACTTGTCACATGCCTATTACTAAAATACTAAAATTAAATTACTACAATACTGAAATAGCTCCTCTGTCCATGGAATTCCCCAGGCAAGAATACTGGAGTGGGTAGCCATTCCCTTCTCCAGGGGATCTTCACAACTCAGGGATAGAACCTGGATCTCCCACATTGCAGGCAGATTCTTTACCACCTGAGCCACCAGGGAAGCATTACTAAAATATCAGGTTTCAATTTGTACTGAATACTTATTGATTACTATGTATCTAATATGCTAGGAGATAAAACACATCTTTAACTGCTAACAGTGCTAAAAATGATCACAAATGTGAAAAATTTAATAACTATGAAAACTAACATTTACTAACATGAATCAATAAGATGACATTAAAAATATATATATAATGTTTGTTTTCTTATTCTCATGGTGGCATTTCTTTGGTGACACTCCACAGGTCACCAGGAAATGCTACTGCACAAAGAACTTGATGTTGGAGGCTACACTTGGAATCTGGCAAGGTTACTATGCTCAAGTACTGGTATTACAGGTGTTGACAAACCTGAGCTAGTAAGACTGATGCTTCTTAACCACTGAATTTATATATACACACACACACACAAAATTTGATTAATGATATCTGAAAGTATGAATGCCTTTGAGTATAAAATATGTATCTTTCCTTTAGTTTTGGGGGCCAGATCCTTGTTAAAAAGAAAAAAAAAAAAAAAGGAATACCTGCACAAGTCATACTATTCCAGCACAAGGGGGTGGCATTTTGGGACAAGTCAGGGTTTCCCCACAGCCCCCTCTTCTGCACAGGGCTGCTGCAGTGAGCGTCCTGCCCCACTCCCTGCCACTAGTGTTCATTCTAAGAACAGTTTCTACCTCAGCTTCCTGGCTCCAGGCCTGGCAGACACACACACACTCTTCTATTTGCTACTTTTCTTCACAGAAATTAAGTATGTCTACTAAACTCTTCCCAACTATACCCAACAAAGAGAACGATGAAGCAAATTCAAATATGCACAGAAATTCAAAATGAAGGAGGCTGAAGAGTCGTATAAGAGCATAGTGACAATGAGGTCAAGATTATAGAAATGGCTGCCGTATTTACCAGAATGCTTTTTAATGATAAATATTTTACTACACAAAGGAGAACATAAGAGAGGACGGTGGTCTTGGTATAACTAATAAGTACTTAACAGAAGTGGAAGTTATGGGAGAGAGAGTTCAGATCAATTCAAGGAAGAGCTAAGGATTAGAGCTGTACAAAAAAGGAATGGGTTACCTTATGAGGTAGTGGGCTCCCTGTCAATAGAAGTATTCAAGAATGCTGCATATCATATCCCCCTCTTGGAGATTCACAATGCACATTAGCATATTAAAGGTTCTGAGAAGTCCTGCAGTAAAGAAACCTGTTTAACTTTGTTTAAAGCAGCATTTTCCAAATTATTTGACCACAGAACATTTTCCCCACCCCCACCCCACCTCAATAATATTTATTAATTTCTGTGGAAGTTACAGTTCCTCAGAACACATTACAGAAAATATGAGCTACATTTTTTAAAATGTAGAACTCAATACACCAGGGATATATCTGAATAACAGTGTGTCAGGGATGTAAGAGAAAAAACTGCCACACCTGGTAAAGGTTCAAAGAGAAGGCCCTTAACATTCCTTCTTTAAGAAATTATGATTCCACTGCATCTCAAACTAAAGGGCGATGGGGTCTTGATTATTTATTTTTAATGGTTCCATGAGAGAAAGGCAAGTAGAATAAAAAGGTAGTATAATGTAAGAGTAACTGGTTCAAATGCCTCCCTTTCATGTTCAAAGCTCAATACCTAAAAGCTAAGAGATACCTAAATGACCATTAAGTTATGAAAGAAGCCTCAACTAAATATCTACTCCACCCACTAAATGAATTACCATTTGAGAGACAGAATTAAAAAAAAAAAAAAGCACCTTGCAATAGGGGACTACCCTACCCCAGTTATCTTGTTCGAATTTAATTTTTTATAATAATACATGCTCTCAAAATAAGGTTAATATTTGTTTATCTGAATTATACACTCAAGTAAATGATTAAGTGTGATGATTTATAAGCTGTTAAAGTAGACACCAAAACTGATACTAGGGAAAAAACATGTTTGCCTATATGACCCACACTGCTACATTTCTCTCATTTTAACAACTTTTTCCTCTTCAAGAATTATACAAAACATACACTGAAAATGTAGTATCAGACATGAGGCCAATCCAACATTAAATTTAATAATATAAATGCTAAGAGTCCCCAAATTTCAAAGTCAAGGTTCCCATAGTTACGTTAACTTAGCCTTTTTGCACATATACTAAGGCCATCAAATTAAACAGCGTATTAAGTAATACAAGACACAATGGGAACCTTAACTTTTGAATTTCCTGGTTTTTGAATTTTCAGCCCTAACCACTGCATTCAGGACATTTTTCGCAAAGGGGACCTTTACATTTTAAGAGGTTATCGAATGTAGGAACATGCAAGCCTAGCAGTATTATTAGAAACACAAATGCATTTGAGATATGGTTATGTGAAATTAGACAAAAATTCACTTTCACTCAGTATAAACAGCAAAGCCTTTCTCATTTCTGGGAGAGAGCTTTTTTGCAAAAAAAGAGAAAAAAAATCACTGAATATTTGAATTATCATCCAACTAGCATCAGGCACAGTGTGCCTGCTTGAAAAAAGTACTTACCAATTTTGGGGAAACTGGCTCTCCTTCAGTTCTCTTGCTCCCTAAAAAAGAAGGGGAAAATGGAATTAGACAACAAATACAGATTTACGACAGGTCATCAAAAGCTGGTAACTTAAAGATTTCTATCTCATTTTAATGAGGAAAAAACCAAAACACACAAGAATCTCCAAAGCTTTAAAACCCAAAAGAAAAAAATAAGGAAAGAGACAGGTAGTTTCGTTTTTACAACAAGAGAAGAATTCAAGGGCAATTAGATATCTAATTTTCCAGGTTTTTCTTCCAGTTTTCCACAGCCTTTTCAAGACAAGAAAAAGTAGTTGATAGTTTCCCTTTCCTAAGAGACACAGAAATGCAGAAATACACCCACATCCCCAACAAATGACCTTCACTGTTTGCTGCTTTATTTTACAAACTAGGCTAACATCATTGGCCCTTAGCTTGATCTACTTAAAAGGCCTTTTTTTTTTTTTCAATTAATCTTGAAATGGACCTGTCTTATATAAGCCTTTAAAATTCAAGCATCTTATATGTATAGTCATAATTTCAATTAAACTTTTCATTCACATTCTTAAAGTCCTACCAGTTTAAACTATGAACCACGTAACACTAAAGTGACTTTTCCTATGCTATATCAGTGTTAGAGCCAGGAAAAAAAAAAAAAAAAATCAAGGTTTTGGGATCCCAATCTATGCTCAGTGATGCTTTTATCAACTGTGGTTTTTTAAGATTATCTAAACTCCATTAAGTTGATTTCAACGTCAGAAAACTCATGTCAAGCTATATTGTTTATTTTTAACTTGTCCTTGCCCCAAACTTTTCTAGTTAAAAAATTCGTGAAAAAAAATTAAAACTTTTTCCTTAGTATTTTGGTATTAAATTATTTAAACTCAACATACCATGCTCTAAATCTATATCATCCTATGCCTTAAACATAGTACATCTGTCCACTGATGTCACTCCAATAGTGTGATGTAAATTCTCATTTCCTTAAGGGATATTTAAAAAAATCTTCATCCAAATCACAAATTTTTATTTAATCATGCACAGTCATACCAAACATATAGTAAAATAATTTTAAAGGGCCTCAAATCATGCAGGTAACATTCATTTCCAAAAGAAATTCAATTTGCTATTTTATCCTGCCTTTCTTTTAGCAGCAGCACTTTTTTAGAGTTCTAAAGTCCATATAAATGGCAATTTTAATCACCAAGATTAGAATGATTACCAACGAAAAGAAAAATCTATAAACTGATCTGTAGAATGATGTGGTTATTAAAAAGTATATTCTTGGGAACTCCCTGGTGGTCCAGCGGTTAGGACTCTGTGCTTCCACTGCAAGGATCATGGGTTCAGTCCCTGGTTGGAGAAGGAAGATCCCACGCCACAAGGTATGGCCTCCCCCTACCAAAAAAGGGGGTTCTCACTAGGAAAAAAAGTATCTAACTATGTGTGATGATGGTGATTACCACTTACTCACAATACACACCCATATCAAACCATTATGTTGTACACCTAGAACTACTATGATGTTCTATGTCAATTTTAAAAAGTGGATTCTTCACAGTACAGATACCTATAGGATTCTGTACCACTCAAAGACAGTACCAGGCAAATAGTAAAGGCTCCTTAGAGAGGACTCCCTAGAGGTCCAGTGGTCACGACTGGGCACTTTCACTGCTGTGCCCAGGTTCAATCCCTGGTCGGAGAACTAAGATTCCACAAGCCAAGTGGTGTGACCCAAAACAAAGTAAATGGTGAGTAGATATTTGTTAAATGAATGAACTGACTGAGTGGACCCTTAACTCTCAGTTGCAGGCTTATTTTCCCTATTAGGCATTTCTCGTTAGCTCTTTCATGCTGGGGATAACCTCTTATGCATCAATCTCCCACAGCATTATTTGTTAAATGAGTGACTTTGGATAAAAACAGTTGATTAAGAAATAAAAAATTGCCAGTTTAAAATATAATGAAAAGGAAAAGATAGATAAATTGGATCAAATTAAAATTAGGAACTTCTGTTCATCAAAAAAACAAAAAACCCACCATTAAGAGAATGAAAAAGCAATCCACAGAACTGGAGAATTATAACTGCAACACATAACAACAGCTTATACTCAGAACGTATAAGATATGTTGAGACTCAAAGTGGTCAGGATGGGATAGGGATTTCAACTTTTACACAAATGGCATTTGAGAAGGTATAGTCAAATAAACTCTTCTGCAAATCATATTCAGTAAGAAGGGCAATGGATGCACCTTATCTCTGGGGTATTTTCTCCAAAAATAAATAGCAGAATCAATCCCTAAGTGACAAGGAATTTTACCATGGTATCACAAAACTACTCAGAACACTGCTTGCAGGGACTGCAGAAATCACATTGGAAATCCAAGTCTGAGAGGTTAAGTGACTTCCCTGAAGGTCACACAACTAGTTGGTATCAAGCGAGAGAAAAGTCTACAGACCCTGAGATTCCTTTGACTAAGCTGGCCTTTCTACTATATCACACTTTCTCTTACCCAGCTTCAGCAGTTACTCTCTTAAGAAAGTAGGATAAACACTGACCAAATATTTTGGGGAAAATCTTCATATAAAATTTTAAAGAAAAATCACGTAAGTAAGCCCTCTAGGGCTGGTTTTAACACTTGAGCTCCTTTATGCCTAAGGGATCCCCATGAATAGACTTCAGAGGGGTTTGCCAACTCCACAATACTATATGCTAAATTCTAAATGTAAGAGTATTCTGGGAAGAAGATCCACAAATTAAATAACATTCACAGAGGTTCAGATACCCAAAAAGAGTAAATTATTTTTAGACCAGTGATTCTTAAACACTGCATTAGAACTACCCAAAGTGTTCCTTCTGAAGACTGATTATTAATTGACTACCACTGGGATATTGATTAAAAAAAAGAAAAGCAAGTAATTCATTTCTGTAATTTAATAAAAATTAGTTAGCAGCAAAAATATTTACATATAACTTGTACTTTTTACACTATCCATATGCAAAATGTATGTAAGTCTGAAATGCAAGTTTGACTTCCTCAGGTTAGGTTGATTGGAAAGTCCACTTAATTTCTCACATACATTTGACACATGTAGCTAAAGTAGTTCAAAATTTTAACTTTATTTGCTTAAGTTTTTAAAATAGATTGTTCCTGAAAAATACATTCAACACACATGAATTGGAGTAATTATTTTTACTTTTAGAGATGAATAATATCTTGTTAACATAACTTCACATGATTTTTTGCAAACTAAAGATTGTTCCACCTTCTCTCTGGAACTTCACAAGTATTGCAGCTGTTTTAAATACAGTCAATAAAGAAATGAATCATTCAGATTTCTGATATGGTTATAAAAATTTTAAATATCATCAATAAATATTAGGTGATTAATAATTACTTTGTAAATATCTTTTGTAAAACATCGAAAACCTTCGTGTATAAAGAATATACATAAACCAAAAACAAATTTTGCAGAGGAAAAGTTCAACACTAGATTATGTCTTAAATTAGGCTAAAATCCACCCCATTACAAATTTTGAACAATTAAGTTTATAGTCTGTGCTCAATCATAAATTTTGATAAGGGACTAGAATAGCACAGATAATTGTCATTCAAAGACACTTTAAAATGTCACCTTACACAGAAGATTCAATCTCTTCTCTTCTACTACACCAAGCTGATACACTAATTTCATATACAGTAAGTTTTACTGCTTTTTTCCTGTCTTTCCTAACTTCTAACAGAGAGTATAAGTTTGAAATAAATTTAAATGCAAATAAATGCTCAGATGAAAAAGCAGAATCCTGCTAAAGCAGATTTAGTCCTTTAGGTGCAGCCCAATATCATAATCCTCCCTCTCGCCCAGAGCCCTCCTAATCTCAGCCTCTCAAGGGCATCCCACTCCCCTCTCTTTCCTGAAGCATCAAATTTTCCTTCACTACTGGATCATTTTGCTTCTTTTATCTAAAAAAAAAAAAACAGCCTTCCATAACTCCGTATTCTTCTGTAGTTATTGTCTTCTGTAGTTATTGTCTGCACTGCCACTTGTAGCAAAACTCTCTGAAAGAGTTAAGCAAACTCACTGTCCCCGGTTCCTCCCCTTTCATTCTCTACTGAACCCACTCCACCAGGGCTTTTGCCTCCTTCAGTCTTGCTTAGAACAGTGACCTCCCTGTTGCTAAATCCAACACTTAAGTTTCAGCCCCTATTTCCCCGTTCACACAGTATTATCTGACCCAGCTGATCACCCCTTCCTTCATGAAATCCTTTCTTCTCTTGACTGCCAGGACAGCAGTCACACTTTATTTTCTTCCTAATCTCTCTAAGCACTCTTTTTGGGTTTCTTCTGCTAGTTCTTTCTCATCTCTCAAGACCTCAAATGTTGAACTCCCCCAAGGCTCAGTTATTGGAACTCTTCCCATTAGGTAAACTCATCCAGTCTCATAGCTATAAAAGGATCTGTACACTGGTGACTCCAAAATTTGTATCTCCGCCCAGACCTGTCCCTTGATTTCCAAACCTACATATCAAACTGCCCACTTGACACCTGTCAGATTGGCTTCTCAAGCTCAACAAATCTAAAACTAAACTCTTGACTACCTATCCCCCAACTTCCTCCCCAGAGTCATCCTCATTTCAATAAACAGAAACTCCATCCTCTCAGGACAAAAATTTTAAAGTCATTACTGACTCCTCTTTTTCCCACATCCTACATCCGGTCCAATAACTGACCTTCTTGCCTCTGCCTTCAAAATGCATGGGACTGTGACCACTTGTCTCAACTCTGCTACCACCTCCTTAGTCCAAGTCACCACCCTCTTTCACCGACATTACTGCAATAGCCTAATTGGCCGGGCTCCCCACTTTCATCTTTGTCCTCCAAAGTCTACTCTCTCAGTAGCCGTTTTAAAAGACAGATCTAGTTACTCCTCTGCTCAAAATCCTCCAATGGCTTCTCATCATGCTCAGATAAAAAGCTGAATTCCTCTACAATGGCCACAAAGCTCTAGTGATTTGGGCCTCTGTTACTCTTAGACCTCGTCTTCTTCCCTCTCCCCATTCCTCAATCTACTCCAGCCACCCTGGCCTCTTTTCTGTATTTTAAAAACTCCTAACAAGTTCTCTTCTCAGGGATCTTCTGGAACCTCTCTCCCATCAAATACCTTCAACAGCTCACTTCCTCAAATGTCAGGAAACCTACAGCAGCTGCAAGAGTAGAATACTAAAACAAAGATTCAAACATTCATCAGAATTGTCCCCCTCCCCAAACGTTCACTTGAGGGACGTTCTTTCTTACACCAAGAACACCCTTTCTCTACCTTCTCTCTGCCTATCCAAGTCCTACTCAACCATTAGGACCCAGATGAAGACTCAGTGATTAATAGCCTTCCCAACTCCCACTTCTCCATTCTTTTAATTCGTGAAGTGTTTATCATCTTTCTCATTCATCTCAGAATTTAACCATGTACTATCTCACACTGTAACTGACACGTCTCATTTCCCTAACTACACACACACACACACACACACACACACACACACACACACACCCCACACACACACATCCCACACGTGTAGAACAGAATAATGTCCTGCACAAGCAGTCCTCAAACTTATATCAGGGTAACTCTAAAACTTCAAAAAATGTATAGATTCATATGCCCTACCCTTAAAGATTCTGAATTCATTATGTCTGATTTGGAGCCCAGATAATCTGTATTTTTTTTTTTTTAAGTTCCTCCAGAAGATTCTGATGCGTAGCCAAGATTAGGAACCATTGCCTTATACATCTCTATTACCTTCAGGACCTAGGAAAGTAGGCCTTCAAATAGCCTAAAACTAGAATGGACACCCTAGAGCACCATATCCATACCTTCATTTCAAGGCGAACAGTGGTCCAAAACATCTACATGTCTAGCCACAAGCTATAAAGATTATAAGAGGCAAAGCCCAGTCTAAAACCCAGATTTACTGCTCTCCATCTAGGAATCCTTCCATTACACTGTGCATAAATAAAGTAATAAAAATCCACAATTCAGATAGGCATAGTAAACACTGATTATCTAATACTTGACCAGAAATTGCAATGTCCACGCTCTAAGACAGTGCACATTATTAGCTTCTATATGCTGGAAAAATGTGAGCAACATTAGCTGACAAGAGACTTAAAACGCTAGAGAGCAATTGTGTTAAGGCTTACAAATAAAAAGTTACTTAAATTCTTACAATACATACAAAAACTTGTAAAAATCATTTATTTTGTAGTAAAATATTACGAAAAATCAATGGAAAGGAGAATTCTTGCTTCATCATACTATAAAGTACAAAAATCCTTATTCACAAGCTTCCACAGTGCACAAAGGTGTAAATGTTTTCTGAGTCTAATCATCATAACATAACCTTCTTAATTACAGATCAGACTTAGTAAATCACCCCATATCCCAAGACAACTCAAACTCTTTATTTTAATAATCAGTTAACCTCAGGACCAAAACACTAGCCATCATCAACGAAAAACAACTGAGGTATCTATAAAGCATTACAGAAGAGTCTGGCTTCATCCTGGTGCACAGGGATTTAAGGAAGTGCCTCCTGTAACACTAACGGGAGTTCTGGGTGTCGATGGAGGAGGAGGATCAACGCCCAGCACCGAACCTGTGCAAGCCCTTTCTGTGGCACTAACTGCAACTACTGGGACTCGTTCTCTCAGAGATGGGATAACAGACCCAAACTCCTATGTCTCTAAAGAACAAAGATCATTCAAATAAAAGCCACTAAGGAAGGTCACTGGTAAACACTTGATTTTTAAAATATACAAGAAAAAGCTAAACTAAGAGAACAATTACTGCATAAGGGAAATTTTATAAATAGCACCAATATGCACAGGTGGAAAAACAGAAAGACTAGTGAATTGCTGGAGATAAAATATCTCACACAAAAATTCAACAGGATTAAAGCCTGTCCAAAGAAACACACACACAGACACAACAAAACAAAAACTCCTCCCCCGATGGAGCCCTAAGTGCACTGCAATCCGTGCCTTTAAAGCACAGAAGAAAACTCCTGCTGCACTGACGGCCAGGAATAATCACAAAGCACTTCCAGACAAACAGATAACAATCACAAGCTGCCAGAGACAACCAAAACTAACTAAATAAAAATTACAGCACCTTACTGTGTCTCATACTGCCCCACTTCTCACTTCACTGCTGTGCTCAGGAGGCTGAAAAACGAGCAGGTGTGTTTCAGGCTACAGAAAAATTAGTGAGACACACACATGCACTCCCACACACCCCCAATCACAAACACACACACAAAGGGAGTGATATTCTTTCACACGAAAGGGCTTAAAATAAAAACCGCAAGGCTTTGCTGAAGGCCTACAAAAACTAAGAGTAGGCCTTACCGGAGCAGTGAGGAAAAAGCTAAGGTTTATTCCTAATCCACACTTACT
This sequence comes from Okapia johnstoni, assembly GCA_024291935.2. Classification (NCBI taxonomy): domain Eukaryota; kingdom Metazoa; phylum Chordata; class Mammalia; order Artiodactyla; family Giraffidae; genus Okapia; species Okapia johnstoni. The sequence goes on along the minus strand of CM044325.1, from coordinate 4,737,810 downwards.
AAAAGAATTAACATTTACTTCAATTAGAAAGGCTTTGGCAACAATCCATTTTTTAAAGAAAGAGAAATTAAGATTTTCCCCATTTCTATCCTCCAAAGAAAATTAAGATCTTTTTTCCTCTGACTACATAGGTTTAGCTCCACAACACAAATGAAAAAGAACCCTGACTTAAGGCCTGAAAACTAAATGGTTCCGTAAAATTCACAGTTAAAAAAACAAAAAACTATGTAGTCCACCATATTGACTCTTTATTGTCACTGCTATCATTAATGAACATTTAGCTTTTCACCTGTACTGTGAAATGTCACTGAGAAGCTGAAACAGCTACAATATGCTGGGGATTCTAACTTTTGAAACAAAAACCACAAAGAAACATGACTCTGAAGCATAAAGTCTCAACCATGCTGATAAGTAAGTGGTCCTAAAACTTGAAAGTGAAAGCAATACATACCAAAGAGAAGTTGGCCTGATATTAAAGCTAGCATTTAAAACCAAAAACATTTCCTGTTACAGAAGACTGAAATCAGGGCTTCCATTAACCTTGTTTAAAAAAAAAAAATCCCATGAGCATGGATTTTTTTTCCTAAGTCTCTTCATCAGAGCAGCATGGGGTCCCATTAGGCACCCTATTTTACTTCCACCTTATAAATAACGTTAGCTGTTCGCTATTTCCATGGAAACCAAGTACAGAGAAACCCACTTAAATGAATACCGGTTAAAGGAATAAGTTTTATTTTAGAAAGGTTTTGCGGCTCTAGATGAACTCTACTGGGGAATACTACAAAGTCATCTTAAGTATAATTTTTTTTAAAAGATATCTTTGGTGGAGTGGGAGCTTATTAAGAGTCCTGTTAAATAAGTGCACTCCTTGCACTAAACTAAATATGCCAAACAGCATCATAACGTTAAAAGTTATCTTTCCAATGCACTGTACATGGGTTTAGATGCACAACCACCAATGACTGCTTCCTCATGCATTGCTATGCTATGCTGTGCTAAGTCGCTTCAGTTGTGTCCGACTCTGTGCGACCCCACAGACAGAAGCCCATCAGGCTCTGCCATCCCTAGGATTCTCCAGGCAAGAATACTGGAGTGGATTGGAGTGGAATAATTACCCCCATGGGTCTAATTTAAACTAATAAAAGCAAGGAAATTTAGAAATAAGCCTACCATCACCTTGTAGTAACTGGTAACGATCAGGACCCACAACTGCAGACCCACACACAACTTGCTACTCCTCCAAAGAGAAATGAACAGTCACCTAAGTTCTTAAAAACTGTTACCGGGTCCAGGGATAGCAGGGAACCAAAATTCCCTCCTCAATAAACTATTCCACAGTTATATTCCCTAGTCAATCAACACATACATTTGGGTGAAGTACAAATAGAATGTGCAAGAGAATGCAGAACAAGACTCGGCGATTTTCCACTATAAGCTAACAAATGAAATGACCATTTCTGATGGTCCACAAAAAAGCTGCAGACAGGAAGTGCTCATAAAATTAAATGCAACTCTTAAGAACAATAAATTCAAAACTAATCATATTCAGTTTCAAAAGACAGAGAAGAAAACTAAAATCCTTCCAGTAGACAAGGTTCTCTATTAAGTTGATGGTGGTTCAGACATCTTCAGTAAGTCAAAAACAAATGAAAACATTACCCTAAAAGATGATTATCAGCATTACATTTACAGTGTAGGTAAAGAGTCAATATTCCAGCACACACACTTTTCACTTGAGTATACCAACATATCTATTTGTAATACATGTTCTAAAAACGTAAAATTATTTTTCTTACATGTAAAGTTTGGCAAATGTTGATGATTGTTAAAGTTGGGTTAACAGGTATGTAGGGTTTGCTAACATTCACTTTACTTCTGTGTATGTTTTTAAGTTTCCACAAAAAGAAGTTTTTAGAAATCCTATAAAGTTAAGGCTCTTGTCTCAAATATGTTTTCTCTATGTGTAACTTAAAAATGGATGAAATGCCTGGTACAGACCTTAGAAGCTACTGAATTTAACTCCAACATAGCCATTACGTGTAACCACAACTAAAATTTCCAAGTTTTACTTTTCTTACCAAAACAATTCAGTTAACAGTTCAAAAAATCACAGGAGAAATCTGAACAGGAAGGGTCTGCTATTGTGTAATTACCAACAATGAAATGAAAACAATCAATGCCTAATAACAAGGTATCATTAGCCATATTTTGTATTTTGCAAACTAAAGAAATTCTACTAGCCCTCTCTCTACTAATAAATCAAAACACTTTCAGAATAAGCAACACCAACTTCTCCATTTTCTTCTCCAATTGAGTCCAAAGGACTATAGAGGGCAATCAAACAAATTAATGCTTCCTATTTCTTTTATCTTGGTTAAGTAACAAGGCTACCCCCTTCCTCTCTAAGATCCCAGTTCAACTCCTATCAGAAAATAATACAGCAACTTTTGAGGTAAAAAGGTCTTTTTCTATTCCCTCCCTTAGTTCAGATATGAAATGTTTCACAAATCTTCGGTTACTTTGGAAGTGAATTTAAGCTATTATCCAACTCCTGGCTGAGGGGCCAAAATTGCAGAGGTTCACAAACTGTCAAGCTTTGAGGTCTATGATAACAAGTCTCTCTGTTTAAAAACTAATCATTGAAATAATGTTCTGTTTTTAAGAGAAACAGAATAAGATGGTGATTGCTTTGGAAGGAGTGATAAACAGCAGACAGGGAATGGCACAGGCACAGATGAAACTTCAAAGATAATAAAGAAAAGGGGAGAGCAAAAGAAATGGAGGGGTCGATAGCAGCATCTCTCTGCAAAGTGGCTAACTTACCACGAACCAGACGGGCTCCTGCACAAGTGTAACAGCAGTCACAAGTAGCCCACCTTTTAAAAATGAGGCAGGAACATGATTTTCAAAATTGTGTAATTCTTTAAATCAACCCCAAAGAGGCCATTTAGGGTCCACTTCTAACTCCCCTTTTGTTAAAATAAAATTCACTTCTAAACTTTTTACAACTCCATTCACCCAAGAGAAGCAACTTTTATAGACCCTGAATACAGACTGAAATAAAGAAAACACAGGACACACACAATACACCTGCTATGCTAATTCTAAAACTACAAAACGTTACTTCCTGACCACTCTGGCTACTGTAAAGTTTTTTAATTGAAAAAAAACTACACAACCTGCTATAAAATTGCTTAATTTTAAAAAATATTTGTTGAGCTAAAGTACAACATTTTATCCAAACAACCTTGTTGGAGCTTCTGCTCAGAAAGCAGAAACAATGTTTTAGCAACACAGACAAAATAAAATAGAATAAAGACTTCTAACCACCTACTAGGCCTTTATCAGTGGTGCAGCTGGGTAAATGAGAAAAAAAAGTTAATGGGAGCTATTCTATTTTTTAACTCAAATGCTCACTACTAGCAACATATACTGTATTCAGGATGTTTTGGTAAGCTATTACAAACACACTTGTTGATCTCAGGGAAAAAAACTACACAGACCAAAGACGAAAAAGGTTTCAGATCTAAACTGGCAGTAAATGAATAAAATTAATCCTACTTCATACTACTTCATACTTAATGATCATTCCCCTCAATGACTGGTTTCACTTACCAGATACATACATACCCACAGATATATGTACCTACATACTAATGAATATATTTAAAACTCAAAAGTACACTTAAAAACTCAAAAAACATTTAAAACTCAAATTCTCTTCCAAAAACTTAATTCTGAGATCACTGTAAGGCAGAGACAAAGTATGGCTTTTTTCACAATCAACTTGTTCTCAGGCCCAGTTTCTAGGCTCAATATAGGTAACATATGATGATTAAATATAGAAAGAAAATAACAATTACTGAAAGAAAAAACCAGACACCAAACGAGAGGAAATTTCACAAAGGAAAAATATGCTCAAAATAAAAAGGCAAATAAGCTGTGTCCATCATAACTAGAAAGCATTCCTATGCCACTTTTACATCTTTGTGGTTCTACATTTGTTTCCATGAGTTATTATACCAAGCATGTGTTCTCAAGTTGTCCTGGGCTGTAGACCCAATGGACTGACCAGCTGATTAGAATTCTGAACTTGTGAGTTGTAATACAATGCCTAATTTGCTACTGCATTGATGCTAAGTGACCTACTGTAAATATCAATATCTTGGTGTAAAAAACAAACAAACAAACCTTTAATCACCAAGAGTTTTAAAAAATATAAAGCATCCTGAAATACTTTTCAAAGTCTCTGTAATAACTGACATACTCCCATGTATTTTATACTTCTCTTAGCAGTTTCCACAAAGAAGAACTCATTAGGTCACTCTTCCCATCCATATCTTTTCTCATGGCATTTCAGGAAAAAAATCCCTTTTCTAACTAAGTTGTTCCATATTTACCCTCTTCCCATAAACTTTTAGTGGGACTGTTAATAATAACAGCAGGCTTCTCTGGTGGCTCAGTGGTAAAGAATCCACTTGCCAATATAGGAGACCTGGATTCAATCCCTAGGTTAGGAAGATCCCCTGGAGAAGGAAATGGCCACCCACTCCAGTATTCTTGCCTGGAGAATCCCACGGACAGAGGAGCTGGCAGGCTACAGTCCACTGGGTCACAAAGAGTCAGACATGACTTAGCAACTAAACAACAATAACAGTTACCAATGATAATCAAGCTTATAAAGTATCTTAAGACATCCCCATTTTATCTTCACGTCAATCCAAAGAGGTCAATATTATCGTCCCTATGTCGTCGTAAAGAAATTGAAAAGCCCAAGTGAACAGCAGAATGCTTGGTATACAGCACTGGTACCCAAGTACATATAGTACTCTTCCATCACCCTTTCTTCTTCTTCCTAAACACCATAAAAAACAGAGCAAAAGGAATGAATGTACAGGAGACATTTTTGTTAAAAAGAGCTTAAATAATCAGTCCAAGGTCACACACTCAACTTGAAATGGTTGTACTGAGTCCAGGGGCTTCTCTGGTGGCTTAGACGGTAAGAATACACCTACGATGCAGGAGACCTGGGTTTGATCCTGGGTTGGGAAGATCCCCTGAGGGAATGGCTACCCACTCCAGTATTCTTGCCTGCAGAATTCCATGGACAGGAATTCCTGGTGGGAGAGGAGCCAGGTGGGCTACAAGTCCATGGGGTGACACACAGTCAGACATAACTGAGCAACTAACACACACACACACACATTGAGATTCCAACCCATAGGTCAGACCTCCAAGCTTAAGGCTCTTTGCCCATTGTGCAAAGTTTGTCTCAAACCCTGAGAAGAGAACAAGTCTAGAGTTAAGGTTAATAATAGCTAAAAACAGCTACCATTTATTTAGTGCTTACTATGTGTCAGGCACTTATTTATTCCTTGTAACAACCTCAGAAAGAGAGTACTCCTGTTTATTCAAACTTTACAGATAAAGAAACTGAGGCAGAGGCACAGCAGATGAAGTGATCTGTCACAGAGCTAATACAAATTCAGACTGCGCAAAGCACAGCCAGGATTTGAGCCTATGCAGACTGGCTTCAGCTCCAGCACCCACACTCTTAACCACTGTGCTCTACTGCCATGCTAAAAACTTCATTTGAACTGCCCAAAAACAAAACTTTTAACCTTTTCACAAAATTAGTAAATTGTAAGGCTTCATGTTTCAACTAATCGAGAAAAAACTAGTAGTGCTTTTCTAAGCATGCCTTTAGACTTCTTTACAGGCACAGAAGATATGCCCCTGGTGACTAGATCACTGCAGTGCTCGGGAAGTAGCACACTGTAAATCAGGTTAAAAGCCCCCAGCCCATCTCCCTGCACACTCAGACCCATACTAACCATGCACTGCAAGATATAGGCAATTCAGAGATGCCCCAGTGAGATCTTCTATAAAATGAATGTCACTCTGGAAGTACCCAAGTGCATATAGTACCCTTCCATCACCCTTTCTTCTTTCCAAACACCATAAAAAACACGGCAAAAGGAATGAATGAATCTAAGCTACTTAAAAATCATAGCAAATGTCCAATGATAACTACAGACTTAAATGAGAAAAAAATGCAAAATTCTCAGTTTTGTAACTTGTCCAAATTCTACATTCAAAAAGCAGTAGGCCTCTTTGAAAGCCTCAATTCTTAGACTACCTTATTATCATATGTGCCTTGAAGGGTGTCTAGAAAAGTCCATTTTTGCCTCAGATTCTACAAATCTTGATATGCATATTTAAAACAAGAATCATTACTGCTGGATTACAAGTTATCGGGCTTTTACCCTATTATCTATTAATACGACAATGTATTTAATAATATAAACAAAAATATTAAGCATGAATTTAATATTTGCAATATTAACATGAAATATACACAGAAAATAAACAGAAAAACAGGACTGGACCTGGAGGTACTGAGAACTTGACACAATAAGAACAGGGGAACTATTGCAGCTCCCTCCATTGACATCGTAAAGTTGCCACATTTTCTGGGCTCTCTTTTGAATTAATGTGGCATCTGTTCCAAGTACAGCATGCTAACATTTTACTAAAAGATATTTTCATTCTACATTTGTATCTGGTTTGCTTTTTATTTGAACTCCTGTTTTATTTCAGTGGTCATTATTTCCTTATACCAAGTTGTCAATTTGGCATTCCTGATCTATCTCCCTTGAGGACAAAAAGGGTGGGGAGGAACCATCAGCTTAAAACCCTCTAACAGCAATAATTACAATATGCTTTGCATATACATTAAGTAAAGAGAATAAGCAGCACAAAGATTCTTGTGGGCTTTTTAGTATCAGGTCCTGATAAGCTAACGGCATCTGCTCCTTTCAGAAAAAGAATTCCGCTCTGAGTTATGTGGGGGGTGGTGGGGGGAGTAAAAACAAATACTAAATAGAATAATTCAAGTTACAAAGTTTGGTCTTCGTGAAATGATGATTTCAATAATCTGCACATATCCAACCCTATCGAGTGATAACTGCTTTTTAAGACAGCCTCAAAACTGCTGCAGCAACAAGCCAAATACAACCACTTGTACTTAACATGCATGCTGCATACTCCACAATGTTACGTCATATCAGGCACTGAGAAGACGCTTACCAAGCTATCCTGCGTTCTATAAACTGCCTAACAACAACAGAAAAAGGCACTGCCATCTCCGTAGTGGGAGTAGGAGCTGTTGGGCTAGGCCAGCCTTCTCCCTTTGGTCAACTCTGAAGAAAACAAATAAGGCCTATGTTTCTGTCTTTTAAGCTAACCTCTCTCAAGGCCTTTACTCTCGATCATTCAGCCTTCACAGAAAGAAAGGCTGTTGCTTTAAAATTAAAAAGCTGTAAAAGATCACTCCAACTTAAGAGCCCCACACCTTGTACCAATGGTCCTCCAGGTGTCCCCATGGCTACCTCTTCTGCAGAAGAATAGCCTATCTAGGCTGCTGGTCCCCAAGTGGGCGCACCAACCCTGGGGAAAGGAGAGGGCCATGGGAAGAAATTACTACAACTTATATTCTTAAATCTCATCCTTTTTAAAATTTCTAATTTCCTGTATGTTTTATAACATACATAAAATACTAGGTTCAGGAAATTATATATAAATATACATTTATGGGGGCCATAACATTCAAGTTTGGGTACTACAGGTTAAGACCACAACTAGACTAAGAAAGCCGGGACAATCAGGCTCTGCTATCGATATCGAGTTATTCAAATTCTTATCTCTGCCTCAGTTTTACCATCTATGACACATACTGAGTCCTTTGCGCACTTATCAAATTATTCTGAGAAATAATAAAATACTCCCCAGAGCGTAGTCTAAGCCACACAAAATGAAAAGCACCTAAGAACGCTACCAGTGAGAGATAACCTTAACTTGGCTTGTTAAAACTAGTTAACTGCTACACCCTATCAGACCCAATTCTTAGAATTTTAAGGCCATGCTCTAGCACTTCACTAAATATGGATCTAAAGACATACAAAGCACTTTAGATATGAGCACATTCTAGAATTAGAAAGACACTTTTTAAACTTTTATAATGAAAAACTTCTTACCCATGAAATAAAAATTTTCAATTTAAAAATTACAAAGGTGAATTATTAATATAACCTTATCAACAAGTCAAAACTCTCAAAGCTAGAATCAAAAGATACTTACTGCAGATTATAAGGTCTTCAGTATGCTTTTTAAAATACAAATAACACCAGAAAAAAGGAATTATTGGTACTCATTAAATTATTGGCACTTCCAATTATTTACTTTTTTTTTTTTTTTTTCACGGCTTTAAAAAATGCTGGGTTACCAGTATAGCATTCAAAGGTGATTGAGTAAGCAGGGTTAGGGATGAAGGTGAGGTCAACCAACACTAATTCCTAGGCAGGATATCTATGCCATATCTGTATGTCCATTAAGCAGTACTGGTTTGAGTTTCTATTTATTAAAATAGCACAAGTATTTTCTTGGTTTTAAAACTCTACTTTACTGTGTAAATGTTGAATGAACCCCTCCTAACAATCAGAAAGAGAGACTACAATTTTTTTTAAAAAGTTATCTGAAACCACAACTGATCTCCTTACAAATACCTACCACAGTAAACTAACAGAATTTAATTCTGAAGTGATATTTCCTAATTTACTTGTACAGAACAGAAAACAATGTTGTCATTTTACATAAATTGACATTTTAAATTTTTAAAAAATAACGACAACCATTTCTAACGGTGGCACGGTGGTCAAGAATCAGCCTGACAACGCAGGAGATGCAAAGAGACAAGGGTTCAATCCCTCTGTTCAGGAAGATCCCCTGGAATAGGAAATGCCAACCCACTCCAATATTCTTGCCTAGGAAATCCCATGGACAGAGGAGCCTGGCGGGCTACAGTTCATGGGTTCGCAAAGAGTTGGACACAACTGAGCACGCATGCAACTCAACTCAAACAAAAAGAACTTAAAATGCTTTCTGCCCCATAGGTAATAATCAGTCTAAGGCATTAGAGATTTACAATCTTAATGTACAAATCTTACCTCTCTCCTTCCAACCTCACTACCATTTCCCACCTGAGCCTTATTTTCAAAAACAAGCCAAAGTTTGTAAAATAGCCACCTGAAAAAAATAAACTTTAAGAGAGTATGATGGTATAATTCTACTTATTTTTAAAATGTATATACATTACACATGGGGCTTCTTTGGTGGCTCAGTGGTAAAGAATCCGCCTGCCACTACAGGAGACATGGGTTCAGTTCCTGAGTCAGGAAGATTCCCTGAAGAAGGAAATGGCAACCCGCTCCAGTCTTCTTGCCTGGGAAATCCCACGGACAGAGAAGCCCGGCGGGCTACAGTCCATGACGGGGTTGCAAAAGAGTAAGACACAACTTAGCGACTAAACAACATTATACATAGTTAAATACACAGGAAAAATTTAAAGTAGATGAGAATGGTCTAACTTTTGCTTTCTACTCTACACATATATGTAGTGCAAGTATTACTTTTATAACTCCAATTCTCTGCCTTTTGATATTTTTAAAATATTAAAATCAACTATTAAATGAAAGGATACTTACCATCCTACCCTCTAAAACGCTGACAGCCACCTAAGGACTGACTGAAATAGCTAATGCAAACCATCTGCACCTACTAAGAAAGTGGATAACCTACCATGCTACAGTGCCCAAACTGCAACCTTTAAGAAGCAGATACTAGGCCGTACTCCACAGCAGGCACTGTGCTTTGCAATGGGCACACAGTGATGGACAGGACATAGGTAGTGTGTGCTCAGTCGTGTTCGATTCTTTGCAACCCCATGAGTCCATGGCTCACCAGTCTCTTCTGTGTACAGAATTTTCAAGGCAAGAATATGGGAGTGTGTTGCCATTTCCTACTCCAGGGGATTTTCCTGGTCCAGGGATTGAACCCACATCTTTTGTGTCTCCTGCACTGGCAGGTGGATTCTTTACCACTGCCCCACCTGGGACAAGAAATACACTACCCCAAATGCCTTCATTTCCATTCCATCCCACTGCTTACTACTTCCAAAACATTCAACCTAACCCCACAAAATCAGATGAAACATTCTTAAAAGGATATGTCAAAACTGTGGCCATTTCAGTAGATTGAAAACTCCTTCAGTAATGCACTTGCTGAGCTTCTACAGGAATTACATAGCACAGCATTACAGACACTTTAAAGGAGGGGCTCTGGAATCAAACTTGGGCTTGAATTAATATTGTATCGTGGCTATGTCTGTGATCCCAGGGAAGCCTTCATTTCCTCATCTGTAAAATGGGGGTGGGATAATAACAGCAAATCCTCAGAACATTGCTGCGAGGACTAAAATTAACTGAGATACTATATGTAAAAAGGCTAGTACTGAATATATTAATAAACATACTAAACAGATAATAACAGATAACCCTAAAATACAAAATCTGTTCACAACTTGCCAAATATTTAAAATCTTATATATATGCCCTTTCTCTAAGAACAAATATATGTATTTGTTTAAGTTTGAATATTAACACATAAGAACATTTTTCAACATAAAAGGCCATAATTGAAACTTTTCAATAATGTAACACACAGTACACTTATCATATTTTTATATATATACACACAAACACAGCAGTGCATATTGTCAAGAACTACACTGCAAACACATTAAGAACTTGTCTGTTGGCCATGGTGGGGGGAGGGTGATCTAGATCACCAATTATGATTGCAACTCACATATTTAAATTTTGTAAATATTAACATTATTAACATAATATAGACAAATATCTTAAAATCCAGCCATCTATTAGTGATTAAAAACTCAAATTTTTATGTACTTCTTTAGTCTATAAAGTACATTCATGAGTATTATTTCATCCTTTTAGGAATATAGTGAAGCAGGCTTTCACCATTATCCCGATTTTACTCCAGCACTGGGAAAATTAAAGCTCAGCTAGGATGAATTTCCCAAGAGTGTACAGCCAGTGACAGGACTGGTCTTAAACTCAGGTCTTCTGACACTATCACAACTGTTTCATTTACAAGTGGTCTGGGACACTTCATTTAAAAAAGATAGAAAGCTGTGCTCAATAATTTAGGTGTGTCAGAGGACTCTATAGATAATCACACATGGCTGCCCAGTTTCACTCCTCTTACATCCTCTCCTTATTTCCAACTTTAGTGTATAACTATAAAATGTAGATAAGAATTCATCCAAACTTCCTGCACTGGCCAATTAACACCAGAAACCATTTTCTCCCTTACACTTAGCCATTAGAATTTAACATCTTTGTAACCACTGAACTAATTTCATTTTAACATTAGGTCTTGAAAAGATGAGTTAATATAAAATAAATAAAATCACTCATAATGTAGAAGCATATCAGGCCAGATTCCATAAATTTATGACATATCTAAAAAATCTATCTAATGTCTAAACTACAAATATTAACAAGTTTCAGTTCACCTTTATGAGGATAAAAAAGATTAGTATTATTACAGTGGAATGGGTTGTTGTATAAATAAGTACTTAAATAATTACTACTAAAGGCAGAGCTTTCTTAAATAAACACAGCAGCCCTCAGCAATAGCATTCAAAGAACTCTAACAGACAATGGTCAAGGAGGCAACAAAGACACTTCCCTGCTTCTACACACACTCAGACTAAGGCACATATACCACAACTTACGCCTACATTTTTCAATATTCCCAGGTGTCCCTTTTCCTTCCCAAAAAGCTAAAAGCCATGTAGATAAAAAATTATCCTCGAACAATTTCAAGAGCTGAAAAGAAGTTCATGTCCTAACAGAGAAAAATAGCGTAAAGACTTATGACTTCTTTGAACCTAACATTTTAAGTACATCCCACAGACCTGAAACTACATTTTCTTTTTGGGCCTGCTCACTGGCCTCCAATACATCAATCCTGTAACACTGTGAACTGTGGTGATAGACTGTTTCATGCTTCTAAACACGACAGAATTTTTCCAAGGTTACATACACTGTGACACGAGGAAATTTTTATAGCATCTTATTTTCATTAGTCAACTAGTTCGGATGTTCTAACAGTGCAAACATTATTAACAAAGAAATTTTCATTATCTTTTGAACTTTCTAAAATCAACCAAAGCCCATGGCACAGTGGCAAAGAGTTCTGAATAGGCAGAGCTGAATCTCGGTGAAAATTCTGCTACTAGCTGGTTGTCTGATCTGGGGCATATATCACTTAGGGAGAAACTGAGGTGTGAAGACATTTTACGTATGGCAAAAAATTCTAAGGAACTGCCACATCATTACTATAGACCAAAAATCTCAAGGCCTTTTTAGAACATCCTGAGTTTCTGATCAAATAAATAATAATGCAAAAAGGGAGGAAAAAATGTAAATCATGATATTTTAAAAAAATAACAATAAACACTACTACTAAACCTATTGCTAACTATAAACATTTATTGAGACTTTATTATGTGCCAGGCACTGTGCTAAGTACTTTCACAGATTTTAACATTTAATCCCTACAACAACCCTGACACTAGTTAAGAAAGTGAAAAGTATTAGAACCCTCAAAAGGACAGAATTTTTAAATTTACAAATGAAAATATAAACAAATTACATTTTGTTTTTATAACCTTACTTTTTTCTCTACCTTTCAGCCTTAGCTTTGAGTATTAAACTTACACTAAAGTAACAATTATTTTCAGGACTTTGTCTTCCATTTAAAGAATACTGAGATTCAAGACGTTGACAATCATTACAGAAGAATAAAAAATTCTTGAATTCTGGCACAAAAATAACCCTTCCATCCAACTTAGCTGTCCCCATTCAAAGAAAGAACCACATATGCAGCAGGCCCTACCATAACAGTCTTCTAATCCTAATGCCCACACTAGCAATCAATTGATGTGGTAATTATAAACAAATCTGTATCATCACAAACAACAAAAAAAGTTACAATTTCTAAGTCAAGTTTTGAATATATATACATATGTATGCTGTTCTACATGTAAATCTTTTAGTAACGGATTTTAAAAAACAGCTAATGCATCTAGGGTAAAATCACACTAGGGTGTTTCTGAAGGCTCACTTTAGAATACTAGCAGCATAATAATCATGATATTAGCAATCAAACTACTTAACAGAAAGTTCTTAGAGGCTTTGGGAAGCTGTGTATAAAATGGAGTAGACAGGAGGGAAGGGTTCCCTGTGCTGTTAAAATCAACTACAGGTCCCAGCATGCAATGCTCTATTCTGGAGCTAGGGAAAAAACTGCAATGCATCTTGGGACTTGTAGTAAGTTAACCATTTCACCCCATCACAGTAACTTTTAAGAAACTCTGAACTATCCAGCACAATCTGACTAGATCTTATTATCAGGGCCTAGTCAAATCTACATATAATTTTGTCTGTTCTCTGCCCTAGCACAGATTCTTTACTATATACAGAAAAAAAGTATCAATTAACATTTAGATCAACATTTTCACATTAAAAAAACAGAATAACTGTATAAAAGAGATCCTTAAAAAGCAAAAAGATGTGACACAAATTTTAAATTATATTTAAAGATACAACTTTTAAAACAATTTCTTAAGTTTGATCAGTTTCAAAGCTTTCTATCCCCTATACCTCAAAAAAGTTTTAATTGTTTTATCAGGTTTTCTCTTAACAGTCTTTCAAGTTACATTTTATAAATAATTTTTCTTGAAGAAAATTCTCACAAGAAAACATTTTCCATACTTTCATACTGCCCACTAGGCCCACTAGGAAATATATTCTTATAGTATACACATAAAACCATCACACACAACAACAACAATAATACTTAAGTTCCTCTTTTGTCGAGTCCTTACTATTTACCCCCTCCACTTTTCACCCTTCATTTCACATACACATCCTTTTGTGAAAAGAGCACTTAGGAAAATACCAGTTACAGATCCATTTCTCTCATCCACTGACCTTTTCCAGAAACAAAGAAGGTTTTTTTTTTTAATAAGCTATCAATGACATGTCCAAACCCAAGTGGACAACTTTGAGCTGCAATATACGTATATAATTTCTACACACACTCTTATTTTCTGCAACACTGAAGGAGGAGGCAGGGAAAGAACGAAGTGCGATCTGCATCCGGAGGCCTAACACAGGTGGCGGGTTATTTTCAGGCAGCAGCACCTTCACAAACATGCTGTGGAATACAGTCCAAGAAATTCCTAACAAGGGAAGATAAGCTGGCACACAGACTTAACACAAGCCAGCTAAAAATCACCTGCAGCACATGCTACTACATTTCACCATAAAAGTGACAGGCTACTACAGGATCTGAAGCTTCATCAATACAACATACTGTCCATAAGGCCAGAGATAGCAGTTGCCATGGTAACTATCACTCACTTTTATCAGGAAATTATTGTCATTACTCTGAAGTTTTTGGTACTTATTTAAAATTTTAAAAAACAGTCTAGGGTTCTGACTGTTAATTGAGTCGGAGAAGCAACTACTGTTTGATTTGTAAGTATGCTGCTTTAGAGATCCACATGGTTAACAATACTTGGATCTGCAGCAGAAAAAAATCAATTCCTTTCTGCTGCTCCTTCTCCTCAAGTACTGACAGTTTGTATTCTCAATGCAGCCAAAACAATAAAACAAAACCCATCTTTTTGGCTTCTGTGTTTATTTTTCTCCCCTAGGCCCACAAACAAAGTCAAAATATAACCTAGATCATCAACCTGTTAGGCCCCATCCCTTTCCTATCTCCAAATTATCAGTTCACTTTTTTTGTCTACATTAAAAAGCAGAAAAACATTTCCACAGATGATTCCAAAATATAGGAAAGAATAGTTTCCTCCAGCTGAGACCTGCTCACTATTTCTTATTTAAAAAGGGGGCAGAGGTGTGCAGTGTGCAGTGTGCAGTGTGTTGGAGGGAGAGAAGTGGAAGGGCATTCAAACTGCCTAACAAGTGTCTAGTGTAAGAAAGTTGCTTTAGAAAAGCTCAAAGGATGACTGAAACACAGATTATCTCTTAAAGGGAAGAGTTCACCACCATCCCAGTTTAGGACTCAATTGATAGACAAGCAATATAAAAGTTACTCCTAACGAACGGTCTATTTCAACATTCTCACCAAAGGTAGCTGTTCAGAAATTCAATACACAAATAAGATGATATGAAAGCCCACAAAACAGTATGGCCACATGCACACACATGATACAAAGAAGGAAACATATGCTATTGAAGAAATAATTATCAACAACAATTTTCATGCAGTATTAACATATTACTTTAAAAAAACACCTCAAAGCAGCAAAAATACACACCTGGTAAAGTTAGAAAGTGATCAAAATACATTGCTATGCTCCTAAAGAATATTTAGGGCCTACGAAAAAAGCCCATGTACAAAAGTTCTGAGAAGTCAACATAAATCATTAATATTTCCCAGCACAAATTAATATGAAGATTCAAACATGTTTCAAGAAATCAGCTCTGAATATAAATGATTTCTGTCAAAGGTTAGAGACCTAAAATTATAACCCCTTCCTTTTCTCCCTTTCAACAGTAATTAAATACAAAAGACTTCAGCAATAAAATATTAAGGATCAAAAATTTAAAAACACATTACTAAAACATTAATGTCAGTATTTCCTCAAAAAAAAAAAAAAATTTAGTGTTCACTGTCTAGGATGAAAACGTTAATATTACCCTGAGCAGTTTCACTTTTATCTAAACAGTTAAAAGTTTTTCTCACCCTTCACTGAAGCAAGTTTCTGTATTTAATTTCTAGTTGAGGTTATTTCATAAAGAGTAGTTAATTCTAAAATTTAGTATATTATACCTTTTGACACGCTCACAAAATAGGAACTCTCCATTATCTATATGGTACTTTATTTCAGTCCAAATTTATGAGTAGAATCTTTAAGAAAGTCAGAACTCAAAGTTCTGAGTTTTAAACTTCTAAGTTATTTTGACAAAAAAAATATTTCAGTGCACTCCCCTTGATCTGAGTAGTCATTTCCTCAGGCATCCTTCTCAATCAGAAAACCAAAAGTGATACACACAGGTACCTAACACTAAAGCATACAGATACATGTCTTTTTCACTCTGAAACAAGTTTGAATGGTTTAGTTAGCAAGGATTTTTCAGAAAGTTAGCGGGATCAGTCAAAACAATCAAAATGTTGACCGTGACATCTGTTACTCTGTGCTACTAAAAGTCTATAGAAGAATATAGGAACTTTAAAATCATCACTAAAATCAACTACTATCACATCAATGGAGAATGAAGAAAAACTTTTAACCGGAGATACACATTTCACAGGGTCTACAAAAGGAAAAAATGATCTTTTTTTTTTAATTAGGGGAAACTGCCTAGACAGCATTTTTAAACAAAGCTTCAATATTCTAACAAAGAGCTTTTTGGTAACCACAGCAGAACTAAAAAAAAGTTCATAAAGTGTTCTGGGTGCACTTTTAATGCACTCGTTTCCCAAATGATATGGAGAAAGTTAATATTTTAAAGCCAGGAGCTTCTGCCCATGTATTAATTAGCCACCTATCTCAACAACTTAACATCTGCATGGCTTCTGACAATTTACAAAGAACTTTCACATGTATTATATCATTTGATCTTACTGAGAAAAAAGTACAGCATTATTTCCAAAAAACAAACAAAATTCAAAGCAAGTTCATCAAATTTTCTACACATTCTTAAGTTTTTAAAACTTTGATATAAAACTTTACAAACCACCACAGTACCATAATATTTCCAGTGATAAATCAATTCACCTAACACTAACTAACAAGAGTTTCAAAGGACCATGTGCTATAAATGCTATGAAAATACTTCCATCTTTATGCAATTATTGTTAAGTGTTACTAACAACCATATCAGCAATGACCTATACCCACAGACAGAACTTTACTTCTAGTTCAAGCATCTCAGTCTTTGGAGGCCAACTCAAACACATTAACCACATGTATTTATAAAGCTGAGGGCCTAAGAATTTATCTATTAGGATTACTGTCCACATATGGGAAGAAAAAAACACAGAAAGTCTAAAAATTTTTCCATACAATATCTCCCTTTCCAATAATAGTTCAAGTACCCTATATCTCACTTGTACTAATATTATAAAGATGACCGCAAAATCAAAAGTCCCAAGTCATATTAACTACTTTTGTTTATAGCCATACACAGCACGTAATTTTTAAAAACGTGTTCAACACTCCACTCACCAATATGAGAGTAACTCCAATATGAAACTAATTATTTTCCAAGCAAAACATTTCTAACAGTACTCTGTACCTAAGGGCAGCATCCTTAAGCTGTCCACCATAAGCAATCTACTTTGTGTAATATTGTAAGCAGGTAAAAAGCAGTCACAAATTTCAGCTTCTAATAGCAAATGCAATTTTTCAATGGACTTACTCAAGATCTTTCTGGAACTTTAAGGTGTTAATCCTGTTGCTTAGCTGAAGCTAAGTAGGGCTGTAGTAAGTAGCAAGACCCTTACAGTTCGGAGATTTCCTTTATCTTGCTGCAGCACCTCCTGCTGGATAGCATTTAGAGTTCTTCATGTAAGCAGAAGAAGAGTATTTCTGAGGCAGCTCTTTCCAGATGACTGAATAGGAAAAAGGATGGACCCTTCAAAGCTAAAAGAAACAGGGGCTGCCCAACACTTACACCTCTTAAAAATAAAATCTGGCAGAGGCAGGGGGCTTTTTACTTTTCCAGTTCCATAAAGACTCGCCTGGGAGTTCTAAGTGCAATAAGCTTAAACAAAGCTTGCAAAATTATCTAAAAACTATGTTAAAAAGCCTTCTGAAGCATTCAAGCAAAAAGACTATTAAGACCATCCAAGCAGCATCAGTTATATTCCAAATACTATTACCTTAAGAAAAGCAAAAGTATGACATAAAGAAAAGCACCTGCAGTATTTTTAACGTGTTAACCAGAAACTTGTTTGAAGAATCTTCTGCACTATTACTATGCTCTTCATTTAAGGATAGTTGTACATCTACAGAAGTTTTAAGTACAGAATTTTTTCATAAATATGAGCATAACTGCAAACAAAAACTTCCTCTTTGCCATCAAAAGATGTGTCCTGAGATTTTAAAGCGCATTCTTCAGACATTTTAAGTGGACCTTAACAAGCCAGTTTTAAGCCCACAATGTAGATCCCATATACAAACACAAAGAGAAAAAAAGAACAGAAAAGGACTTACCAAAATCAAAATGAATAATAGTATTTCCAGTAAAAATGTAGTAACAGTTTCCTACAATGCTGTGAAACCAAGTAAATTGTGCAACTTAGGGAAAAAAAGGGGACTGGGGGAGGGGGCTAGTCTTCAGAAAGTGAAAGAAAAGCTGACCTATTTATTTCCACTGCCCAAACTTGAGTGAACATCAGATGTAAACAAACAACATCAACACTGAGAAGCACACTTCGATGTCTCAGCCCCCGTTTCACTCCCTTTATCAGGCCCTCAATGAAGCTACAGATGTTGGTGAGTATCCTCTCTAAAAGGAGATATTCAAGCTCTGCGCCCTAAAGAAGCCCTATAAAGTGTGCCTATGAAAAGGCTTCCTTCCTAGAGTGCATAACTGCTTTAAAAAAAAAAAAAAAAAAACTTTCATCAGTCCAAATTAATCTGATTCTAATATTCAGCTATCAATTATTAATATAGAAATGTTCTTCCTTCTCCAACGTCCCCAGCTCAAGCATCTACATTCCTGACACTAAAATGCACAGCTCGCACTCCAGCTATGGAGCACATCTTTGAAAACCAAAACAGAGCCACAAAGTTCAGTGTCAAGGCCAGTGCTGAGGCCCGCACACGCCCGGACCTTAACTCACATTTTAAATTCTAGAAAGCCATACTTGCAGAGACATCATTTAAAAACAACACAATGTGGACGTGCGGAGTAAGATCCTCTACTTTAAGACCTAAACAAAGAATATTTCAACATATGACCGGAATACGATGACACCAGATTCACCAATGAAAACAAAACCTGCCTACCATTAGCAGTCGTACCCTCATCTCGACAACTCAACTACTTAGAAATCACTCTCGGCACATCTGCACCCCACAACCGGCGTGTGGCCTTCTCCGGGGGTGCAAGCCACAGACAAAGTTGAAAGGAGACATTCCTCCCCCCGGTGCCCAATATCGACATCGACCCCTCCCCTGCCAGGACCACCTTGCTGCTACCCACCCTCGCGAACGTGGTCAGGGAAGGGAAATAAAAAAAGAAATCCTAGCAGCACCGCTCAGCAGAATAAAGAGACCAAAGAGAGGATGACGAGAAGTGTTGGGAACTGCGTGCACGACGGGGCTGGACCAAACGGAAAGAGTCCCACTCCGCGCGCCCCTCCCCCCGGCGGGGGCGCGGGCGGGGGAGGGGCGGCCGCAGCCCCTCTCCTGCCGGCCCCGGCCCGCTCGGGGTCCCCGGGGCGCCCCCGCGGCCGCGGGCAGCGGGGGCGAGTGCGGGAGGGCCGGCCCCGGGGTGAGGGGTGCAGGCAGACTCTCCGGAATAACAAGTTGCAGAAGAAGAAGAATAAGCGGAATTTCCCCAACGCTGCTCCGGCCACCCAAGACAAATGCACCAACACACACACACACACACACACATACATACACACACATACACTCGGGCCCGGCAGCGTCAGCAGCCGCATTTTTTTTTTAAACCAGATCCCTCAGTCACCAAACAAGATGGTTTTCCCAAAAATAAATAAATAAATAAATAACCATAATAAAAACTTCCCCCCGACAGCATCCCGAGGGGGTGGGGGGTGGGGTAGTGGAAGAACCCCGGCGACATCCCCGGGCCGAGGAGAGCGCCCCAGGGGGCGGACGAGGCTGCGAGCCCCCCGCCCCCGCCGGCCGCCCCCCCCCGGTCCCCGGCCCCCCGCCGGGACAATGTGACACCCCCTCCCCGCCGCCCCCGGCGCGCCGCCTCTGTCACCCGCTCCGGCCCAGCACTCAGCGCCCAGGCTCCCGAGGCTGCTCATAAACTTACTTCCAATTTACCCTGGGGAGGGGTGGAGGGCGGAGGGGAGAAGGGGGAGACCAGGTTTCTCCATTGTCTTTTTTTTTGGGGGGGGTGGGGGGTGGAATAGGAAGGGCACGCAGGGGGAGGGGGGCGCCCCGAAGGGGAAGTTACTGCTCAAATCTCAAGTTGACTGAGGGGTCCTGGCGAGAACACCCCCCGTTTCCCTCCTCCCTCCCACACACCCCCTCCCCTCCCCTCCCCCCACCTCCCCCCCCCCCCCAACAAACTCCAAGCAAGCAGCCCCCTGTTCCTCCCAGAGACAAACACCAGAGACAAGACAGAGAGAGAGAGAGAGAGAGAGAGAGCAGCGAGAGGGGGAAGGGGGAGGGAGGGGAAACAGAGCTACTCCAGAAAAAAAAGAGAGAGAGAGGAGAGTGAGGAGAAGGGAGAATGGAAAAGCTGGGATACTGCACCCTCCTGCTGCTGGCTGGCTGTCCCCCCTGGCAGCTGGAGGCAGGAACTCTGAGCAGGAGAAGCAAGGAGGAGGAGGAGGAGGGAACTCTTCTTCATGGGGAGGGAGGGAAGGCGCTGGAGCGGCTGCTGCTGCTTCTCTGCTGCTCTGGGCCTCTCGCACTTTTTAGGTATTAGTGTGTTAAGATGGTAGGCTGTTCCCCTCTCCCTCCTCCTCCTCTCTCTCTCCCTCTCTCCCTCACTCTCTCTCTCTCTCTCTGGGCTGTTTCTTTCCTCCTCTTCCCCAGGCAAGGGGGGGTGGGGAGGAGGGGGTGGGGGGAGGAACTGGGTCCTCCTCCTCGTCCAGGAGAGACACACACACACACACACACGCAGGCCCCGCGCCGGGGCGGGAGGGCAGAAATCAGAGCAGCAGGAGAGAAACTGTGGGAGACAAACAAGCCCAACTCTTCATCCTCCTCCTCCTCCTCAGCGGCGGCGGCGGCGGCGGCGA
Organism: Okapia johnstoni; assembly: GCA_024291935.2. Taxonomy (NCBI): domain Eukaryota; kingdom Metazoa; phylum Chordata; class Mammalia; order Artiodactyla; family Giraffidae; genus Okapia; species Okapia johnstoni. The sequence continues at coordinate 4,716,894 of CM044325.1, read as the reverse complement.
GCACCACCAGCCCATTCACCACCCGGCCCCGGGCCGCAGCACCTCCGCCGCCTCAGCCCGGGGATCCCTCCGCCCAGGCCCAGACACACTCTCGCCCGCGCGGGAGCCCGCCGCGCGGCCCCCGCCGGCCCGCCGCCGCCGCCGCCGTGCGCGCCCCCGCCGCTCCCGAGAGCCGGGGGGGAAGGCGAGGAGGCGCCGGGGTAGAGGGGCACGGGCGGCGGGGGAGGGGGGGGCGCCGGGCGGAGTTGGACGGCGGCCGGCCCGGGCCGCCCCCCCGGCCCGCACCTCCCTCCCCGCGGCTCCCGGGGAGGCGCGGGCCCCTCACCTCCCCCGGGGGGCGGGGGGGCCGGCGGGAGGGGGCGGCGGGGGGCCCGCGGCGGCGCTCGGGCGGGCGGACTACTTGACGTGTCGGTGCGGCGAATTTATTTCACTTTGCCTAAGGAACGGGGTGTGCTGCGGCCCCCATTGCCTAGGGAAAAAACCCGGATGTAAAGTGAGTGAAACTAAACTAGAGTGAAGTAGGGCAGCGGCAGCCAAACTCCAGTGCAGCGGCGGCGGCGGCGGCGGCGGTGATGGGGCTGAGCACCGAGCGGCCAAACTCCGGGGCCGCCGCAGTGATGGGCCCGTGCAGCGCTGCAGCTCGGCACCCTCGGAGCTGCAGCCGCGGCGAGGCCGGAGCCCGCTGCGGCCGCTACCCCCCCAGCCCCCAGCACCACCACCACCACCAACTCGGCGGCCCGAGCCCAACTCCCCCCTCCCGTCGGCGGGAGCTGCAAAAGGGGCTCCGGAGCGGCCCCAACTCCCTCCAGTGCCACAGCAATTCGGAAGGGGGTTGGGGGGAAAGAAGGCCGTGGAGGGCAGGGACGGAGAGAAGCGAGGGGGGAAGCACTGCAATGGGGGAGCGTGGTCCAGGCAACAGGAGAAAGATGCCACCTCAAGTCGAATGCAACATGCAATCCCCGGCCGCCGCTCGCTCGCTCGCTCGCCCGCTCCCTCCCCTCGCCACCCCGCCCCCTTTCCAAATAACTACCCTTGAACCACTTTATTAGCCACACTCCGTCCCACACTCGCTTCGGGGAGGGGCGGGGGCCGGGGTCCTCGCTCACCTTTATTTATTGCCGCTTTCTCCCCCCTCTCCATGTTTTTTATTCCTAAGTTCTTTTGTTCTAAGGGGGATGATGGCATTTACTTTTCTGCTTTGTGTAGCAGGGCAATCACTGGGAATCGGCCACGTATAATCCGGCGGTTTGTCATATTTTATTAGTGAAAGTATTTTATGCCTATTCTACCTCCAAGGACTGTAACATGGAGAACTGCAAGGAGGAAAAAAAACATAAGAAGAATTCTTGTTTTGAGAGATTTCTTGGCGGGGCGGGGGAAGGCTTTTTTTTTTTTTTTTTCTTTTCCAGGGGTTTATTTAGATTTTCAAATCGATAGTTTTCAACTTAGAGCTGAATGTTTTTGCATGGATATATTACTAGATTCTAAAATAATCCCTAACCACGAAAAGGAAAAAATAAAAGTCAAAAAATCTTAGATTTTTTTTTTTTTAAATTCCTACTGGGCGGTGATTATTATCTGTTCTGTTCAGCACGCTGGACTTAACGTAGTGTTGGCCTTCGAATGTTAAATAACAATAAGCCCCAACCTCAACTGAATACAAATAGGGGGTGGGGGTGGTTTTGTTTTTAAGGCTCAGCACTTTTGTAGCATCTGCCACTACGCATTTTTCAGGCATTGATTAGCCATGCAACTCCCATAGGCATGAAGTCCAGTTTTTGCAGATAAAGAGCAACAGTGGTGAGACGATTTGCTCAAAGTCAAAGTGAGTCATTGACAGAACCAGAAATAGCCTTGGACTCTATTTGTTACTAGTCACAACTTTTATATTAAATACTACTTCCCTCAAGAAGTAAACAGTATTTAAAAATAAATAGACGTTCTTTACCCTGTTTTGTATTTCCACCAGAGGTGCTTTGAGATCCCTGGACATGCAAGCATTTTTTTATTGCTGTAAAATTAAGTTTCATTTTTTAAGAAAAAGCAATTTTTAAAAATCCTGATTTCTCAAAGCTAAAGGATAAATAAAATTATGGGCTTTATTTTACATGTGTAGCCCATTTAGTGCTCTGAGCTTTACATTAAAAAAAAAAAATTTCCTAGCAGAGTGTAAGAGTTTGAGATCGAAAATGAAAGTCCCTATAAATGATTCAAGAAGCTTGGATGAACTCATAATGTTGTGAAACTAAACCCATAACGCAGTCAGTATAAATAAAAGAAGGACTGCTTGGGTAGTAAGATGCAGCTTTCCTGTCTAGAGATAACTCTAATGTATCTAAAAGATGATTGAAGGCAGGGGTCTTTCAAGAAGGACCCACTAGGCACTAGACCATAATCTAATGGTGTCATTTCAAATCAGCCCAGGCTGTCAAAATTTTTCCAGAACAAGACTGCTTTAGCATTCTTTCTGGCAGAAAAAAAAAAAAAAAGGTTAGAATGTTTCAGAATTTCATAGAAAAAATTCAGAAACTCACGTTGTGCCTGAATGTGTAAATGCTGTAGAACAGGGGTCTGCAAATTTTTTTCTGTAGAATCCCAGATGGGAACTGTCTTAGACTTTGCAGGCCACATAGTCTCTGTCACGACTTCTCAACTCCATGCAGTTGTAACACAAGAGTAGCCATAGAAAGTAGGTAAACAAATGAGCCTGGCTGTGTTGTAATAAAACCTTTATTTACGGGCCATGACATTTAATTTTATGTACTTGTCATATATCAGAAAATATTCCTATTTTTTTCACCCTTTTAAAAAAAAATGTTAAAACATTCTTAGCTCATGGGCCTCAATAAACTAGTGGGGTGGGCAGGATTGGGCCCATGGGCTGTCCTTTATCAACACGATTTTTGAAGACTAAAGCCCCTGAACTTCTTATATAAGTGCTTGGTTACTAACATGTTTGAACAGCAATCAAACTGTTGTCCACCATGCTCCTCTGTCCATGGAATTATCCAAGCAAGAATATTAGAGTGGGTTTCCACTCCCTTCTCCAGGGGATCTTCCCAACCCAGGGATTGAACCTGGGTCTCCCGCATTGCAGGCTGATTGTTTACCGTCTGAGCCACCAGGAAACTTCCCAAATATTTCTCACTAAATCCATAGCAATCAAAAGTGAGTGTCATAAAATAGCTGCTGTGTAACACAGGGAGCTCAGCTTGGTGCTCTCTGATGACCTAGAGGCTGGGATGGGGGAGGTGGGGTGTTGGAGGGAGGCTCCAGAGGGAGGGGATATATGTATACATGTAGCTGATTCACATTCTGCTGTTGTTGTACAGCAGAAACAGACACAACATTGTAAAGAAATTATACTCCAATTAAAAAAAATGAATAACATAAACTCATGTTTGATATTTACATTTTATTAAAATATTTTAGCTAAACAATTGTCTAATAACTTATATATAAAACTCCATGAGAAAGAATTCTTTAGCTTGTGATTCATTATGCGACCGGAGAAGGCAATGGCACCCCACTCCAGTACTCTTTCCTGGAAAATCCCATGGACAGAGGAGCCTGGTAGGCTGCAGCCCATGGGGTCGCAAAGAGTCGGACACGACTGAGTGACTTCATTCCACTCACTTCACTCACTTCATACTTTATCACTGGAGAAGGAACTGGAAACCCACTCCAGTATTCTTGCCTGGAGAATCCCATGGAGTGAGGAGCCTGGCAGGCCATGGTCCATGGGGTCGCAGAGAGTCGGACACAACTGAAGTGACTGAGCATTATGCGACCACATTTCCATTTATATACTCTTCCTCACTCTAAGATGGTGAAGAGGAGTGGAACCAATGGCCTTGGATTCTCACACCTAAGACATACCACTGCTTCTCAACTAAGGCACCTTAGGCAAATAACTTAATCTTTCAGAGCCTTAGTTTTCCTAGCTTGTAAAATGCAGCTCTTAATACCTACTTTTTAGGACTACTGAGAAAACTGAATGAAATAATTCAGGGAGAGTGCACAGCACAGTGCCTGGCACACAAGGCCACATAAGACATCTTTTCCTGTGCCTTCAGATTCATTTTCCGAGTTAATGTAACCGGATAAGGTGAACACGTGGAGTTCTGATACCCCGTCGGTGCTCATGTGGCATATGGCATCCCAGGAGGCTTGAGGTGACTCCAGGCTGTGCCATATTTCCATGGGTCTTTCTCAAGCTCTAAGTGTGCCTAACACGAGGCGCTCAGTAGACCCTCACTAGCTGTGTGGCCTGAGAAGAACACTTAGGCCTTCTGAACCTGGTGTTTCTCAGACAATAAAATAAATATAATACTTTGTAGGATTTTTGAAAGGGCTAACGCATAAATGCTAAAGGAAAAAAATATAGCAATTAGTGTAAGTTAGTGCAGATCCCAGAAATAAGCTGAAAATTGAAAGCTTACCACCAGAAGTTCCTTTGAGGTAAATAGTTCAACTTTCAGACATGAATGACCTACTACTAATAATAATAGCAGGTGCACAGTGACTTAGAGTTTGTTCTCCTACTACCTAGTTACCCTCCAGTCTCATTTATTAGTCATCAAAACCCTGCTGAGAAGAGGTAAAACTCGAGTTTGGGATGTTATTAAATATTGGAGTGTAGTTTTTAATGTTTATTTATTGATTTGTTTGGCAGTGCTGGGTCTTCGTGGCGGCACAGGCTTTTCTCGAGTTGCATCGAGTGGGGAGCTACTCTAGCTGCGTGCACAGGCCTCTCCTTGCGGCGGTGGCATCTCCTGGGGAGCAGAGGCTCTAGGGCACGGTCTCAGCAGTTTCGGTACATGGGCTTAGTTGCTCTGCGGCATGTGGGATTTTCCTGGACCAGGGATCAAACCCATGTCTCCTGCACTGGTAGGCAGGTTCTTTACCAGTGAGCCACCAGGTAAATTTTTATATAAGCAGTCACATCTGTCAGTGTTTTCCTATGTATATCTGCCTTCCATCCCATTGTTTCAAGAGGTCATTCAAAGTCCATGATTAGAAAAATATCTAGTTTTCTTCTCGTATTTTTATGGTTTCCATTTTTCACATTTACCATATATGTATGTGTAGGTTAGGAGGTTGGAATCTAAATAACTTTCATTGGACAGAAAATATTTAATTAATATTGGGATTCTCTTAGAGAATATAAAATGTCGTTCAAAATGATAAAACAGCTAGCTCCCTATAAAGGCGATAGGTCTAATGCACAGATACTGTAAATATAGGAAAAATATAAAGAGGCATTATATATTATGGTGTCATAGAGGAACATTATGTATTAGAGAATAAAGAAGTGTCTTTGACATTTTCTTATTTTACAGTTTTATGGTAACATAATACATGCCATACCCTAGATATTAAGGTTTTTGTACCTATAATTGTATATGATCGTCTCTGATATTTTGGACTTTGACAGTATTTCAAATAACATAATGAACCCTGCCCCACAAAGGGCTACTTGAATAGCTTTCCCTCATCGCATCTCCCTAACTCCTACCTGTCCTTCATTCCAACTCTGTCCTTTTTTCTACTCCAGGTTGAAAAGTAACCCCATTGTCTTTTAAAAGGTCACTCTAAAGAAGATTTTAACACTGTCTGGAAATCTGAGGGTCCTACCTCTTCATTGAGGCGGGGACGTAACTATTGCAATTGCTTTCTCATTTTTATTGGGCTGCAGTAAGTGCAAACCTGGCTTGTACCAACAAAATACTTAAATGTAGAGAAGATACATCAATGTGATTGTTAAAGAATTATGACAGAAAATCCCCAGTGACTAGCAGAAGCTGAATGCATGTTCTTTCTCCCCTCTGTCTCAAAGGTTTCTGATCTTTTAAAAATCTCTCTAACTGTCTTGTGTGTGCTTTTATGGTGAGCTGAAATTATCATTGGAAATGGGTCCGATATAACTGGCATATAAATAAATATTGGTTAATAAGCAGTCAACCTTCTCAAGAGTACTTTCGATTTCACTACCTTGTCATGATCACCAAATAAGCAGTTTAATCCTAACCAACTTCAGGTATATGTGTTTAGTAGAATTGACTAGACTAGGGCTCTTCAACCTCACACTATTGACATTTGGAGCCAGACAAGTTTGTGTTGAGGGGGGAAGCAGATATTTAGCAGTGTCCTTGGTCTCTATCCACTAGATAATATTAGCACCTCCCCCATGGTTATGACACCAAAAATGTCTCCAGATGTTGCCAAAAGTCCCCTACGTGTGTATGGGGCCAGAAGTAGGAGGAGTAAAATTGCACCAGGTTTGAGGGGGAGGTAGAGGATGAGGGATTTCAGGTGGTCGGGGTTGAAAACCACTAAACACCATGGATAGATGTAGATGTGTATTTGCATATGTGTGACTCTGCCCTCCACAGAAGCAGATCCCAATTCTTTTCCCAAAAAGTAACTGAGATGGATCAGGGGGCTTAGGCTGGATCTGTGGTTAAAAACGAAAATGGTTGCAATTAAGAGCTGTAATGTCTGCCTTAGAGCTGCTGAGCTGCTAAAAGTATCACAAGGAGATCCTCCAAGACTGGGGTTGTGGAAAGAATTTTATTATCTTGTCGTGTGCACCTTTAGTTTATCTATTATCAACATAAATAAATTGTATTGTGGGCCTTGAGCAAGGACATTATCTGGTGGAAGGCATTCCCTGATTCAGAGTGTGAGAACCTGAGCTTGGGTCTGGGCTCTGCAAATGTCTAGCTAATCACTTTATCTCTCTGGGCCTATTTCCTTGTCCAAAATGGGAGAAATAATAACACTTAATCCACTGGGTTGTTGTGAAGGTCCAAGCTGTTAATGAGAAGTAGCAGGGCTTGTTCTTAAGGAATTAGGAACATTGAAATTGCACAGTCTTGGCTTGACCTTGGGTAAATGATGCACTGTTGCAAGTCATTTTCCTTGTGCGAAAAATACAGAAATAATCACATGACTTCATTGTTAATGGAGGTTAAATGATATAAGTTACACCATATGTACTGGATAAATATTATTATACTATTGGTCTTTGGTAAACTGCATCACATTGCACAAATACATACCATTTCATTGTTATTTCTTTTCTGTGAACACTGAAACCTGGAAATCTGAAGAACCAATTAATACATCATACAAGTGAAACCTTGCTATAAATATGTGGCATCCCAAATTCCAAACAAGGAAAGCAGCATCAAACTGTAGTATGTAACCTTTCATCTTTCAAGTTAAATTAGGGCACAGGTTTGTTGCAATAACATAAGGTTCTCCTCCCCTTATTGAAATAATGTTCTAATAAGTTTTTTACAGCCTCTGTACCACATAAAAAATGTAGGGTCAGACCAAGTATGCCCAGCTAGCACAAAGTATGTCCAATATTTAAATCTGACTTGGTGCTGTTGCAAAACTCACCTTCCCCCACAGCACTGGCAAATTGCATTGCAGTCCTAAATAGGATGCAGGGAGGTGTCTGAGGGTATCTTTTATATAAACTGTTTAATTAAATTATAACATTCATACAGAGAAGCGCACAGGTCACAAATTGTACACAACAGTAAATTTTCACAAAATAAACACACCTATCTAATCACTGGGTGTTTTTAAAGGTTTGAGAATTCTGTCATAAGCATGTGTTTTATCATTAGGATATTAAAAAAAAAAACAGGTTACCATGAATTTGAAAAAAAAACAGTGGAGATTTCCTAGAGGACACAGTAATGCCTTTGCTGTCCAAATTTGATTTTAAATGATCACATGGCAGTTTTGCAAAAGGATCAATTGAAATCAGATAGTAAAAGTCCTGTTGCCATTTACTGCTTGCTATATGATTCTGGATAGTTAGCGTCTAGTCCCTCAGTCTTTTCATCTGTTAAATGGGAATAATGATAGAATTGTTGTTAGGATTAAATGGAATAACAGTTATAAAGATTTGGATGAGTCTGGTACCTAAACTCTCAATAAATGTAAATTATTACCTATTTAGAATGATGCCATGAGACAAACGGAGAAGGCAATGGCACCCCACTCCAGTACTCTTGCCTGGAAAATCCCATGGATGGAGGAGCCTGGTAGGCTACAGTCCATGGGGTCGCCAAGAGTCGGACACAACTGAGCGACTTCACTTTCACTTTTCCTTTTCATGCACTGGAGAAGGAAATGGCCCCCCACTCCAGTATTCTTGCCTGGAGAATCCCAGGGACGGGGGAGCCTGGTGGGCTGCCGTCTATGGGGTCGCACAGAGTCAGACACGACTGAAGTGACTTAGCAGCAGCAGCAGCATGGGACAAACAGGAAAGAAGTTACAGACATCTCCATAATTCTTTTAGAAAAAAGGAAAAATTTGCACAGAAGAGAAGTTCAAAATAGCTAAGGGGTGCTATCACTGAGCCTCAGGACCAGCAGGGAGGGTTGGTCTGTGGGAAAATCTGTAGAATGAAACCTGAGACAAGGCAGAGTCCCTGGAGGTGGCAGGCAGGGTGCTGAACCAAGGAGCTATAAGGATAGTGTCACTCTGAACAGAAAGCCACAGGGGTGTGCCTGGCATCCAAACAGGACATGACCTGATTTTTCAGAAACCAGAGTAAGGTCCAGGAGTGATAGTTTGTTTGATGTGGGCCTAGAGAGAGGAACGAGAAGAAGGAGCAGCCACAGGAATCATAATCCCAGGGGTCAGATCCTTGAAAGGCCTGTGCACTGAAGGAACGGGACTCGCTGAGGGCTTTCTGCACGGCTAGGAGACTGGAGCAACTCAGAGCTTGGAATGACCTCACATGTAGCTCTTCAGGCCTGGCGTTCCTTCACACTGAAATTCGATGGAGGGATGCACTTGAATCAGCTTGGATGCTGACCAGAGAAAGATATACTGCTAAGGAAGAAACAAAAGGAGGCAGGCTGAGTTTAGAACCCAGACACGGCAGAGAAATCTGCCCTCCTGGATAACAGGGACAAGGAGTTACCCCCAGTCCAGCCAGCAGCCCAATCTGTCACAGCTGGGCCTTAGAGTGTCCTTATTTCTTCTTCATTATCTCCATCTCGCAAATGGCTTATCATCTCTCTACGGGTCTTTGAAAGGAAGCAATTTGGTTTCTTTTTCCTTGATCGGTTATAGGAGATGCATCAGAGTACAGGATTCAGCAGGACAATTTTGGTGAGCAGATGTGACCTGGTGGGCTCACTTTGAGGAAACCTCTGTCACTGATGGATAAAGAGGATGAAATACCCAAGTCAGGAATGGCAAATCTGTGGCCTGTGGGTTTCCAGAGCCTGAACTCGGCCTCAGAATCCTTCTCAACTCAGAGCATCAGCCATCACCAAATATCCGGAGCTTGCTCAAGATGGAAATCCATGTTGTCATAGCTGGACTTACTCCCCCATCCTGTGTTATAATCAATGCACCTATCCTAATCCACTTCTCCCTAAGCCCAACTCTGGGCGAATCAGATACGCAATTTACTTGGCTTCAACCCTGCTTATTTAAATTGAACCCTGGATAGGTAACAATTGCCTCCCTATTTAGGAACCTGTTCTCATATTTCTGAGTTTATAACTGATTTATGACCTATAAATAGTCACACCAACCTCGTTGCTGAATAATTTACGTCCTGAGGTCATGATCTCTGGGTGAACCTGACACCCATTTGTGTTAAACTCATCATCTGTGTGCTTCCAAGCTAGAGCACGGAGAACCACACCCCAAAGTGGAGGCAGTGGAGGAGCAGAAGCCCTAGACTCTGTTCTCTCCTTTCAACTCCAGTCAGTCTACTTTCCTTTTAGTTTCATCTCGGAAATGGGAAAGTATTTCGCATAGGTGGTAATGCTAAGAAAACTATTCAAATAATAAACGTTTTTAAGCCTCTCTGAACTCAAAGCATTATGTCTATAGATCTCTGTTGATGAAAGCTGTACCACTCCTTCCCCAGGGCTAAACAGAGGCTGAGCATTTGTGTTTTACACTGCATTGGCATGAATAAGTCAAACCTCTTCCACATTATAATGTTGATGAATGGGAGAGAAGTTGTTCTCAGCTTTGATGTACAGTCCACTGTTATTCCCATCTGTAAAATGGACGCGCCACATACTACTCATGTGTCTCTCTTTGCCTGCAAAGATTGCAAAAGACTGTGTTTACTGAAAACTAGTGCTGTAAGTGAGAGAAAGAGGAATTCATTAAATTTTCATTTTAATTTAAAATAACACTACTTCTACCATCCCAGCATCTGAGTGGATGAGTGAAACTAGAGGCAGTAGTGGGTTACGGACTTTGGGCTAAGAACTGCACTGGTGGACTAGGAGATAACACAGAGAAGTAGGGACCGGAATCAGCAATACATTCTCCTAATTTATCGAGAGTGAGAATTAAAAAACAAGAAGCATTTTCCAACAGCCACTTGGGGACTTTTGACTCCCTGAAGGTACAGGGGTTATGAGTCTCAGAGCCACAAACATTTTATTTTAATGTTACTTCCTCAATTAGCATAAGCACAAACTTCTTTCTTCCAAGTACATTGTGTTGTTGATGTTCACCTAATAGAAAAGAAAAACTCATTCCAATCCCAATCTGGGTGAAGACTACATTTCCTATGATAAAAACGTCAGTGGGTTGATGGGAACAGACTCATTCAAAGGTGAAATGCTCGAACCTAAGCTTTGTGACTAACTGCGCCTAAAGACAGCTCATTTCATCCTGGAGCATCCTTGTCTCAGCAGTCTAGGCAAAACCAAAAAGATCACAGAGCAAAACCGAGAGTACAACAACATTAGCATGGAGATTTTATGTTCTCCACGTTATGGGAACCTAAGTCAATTTCCAAAAGAATGTTGTTTTAAGGGAAAATGATTTGGCCTGAGTAATTGTGAAAAAGAAAAAGTAAACAAACCAAATATGGTGGGTGATACAAGTGGGCCCTGCTTCTAGTCAAATATTAGATCTAACTTTTAAAATGAAAGTTTCTCATTTTTCATTTTACCAAACTTAAACCTCAGAGAAATTTTTATGACCACTGCTGGCTGGATTTCAATGGGAAATAGCTCCCAAATTTTAAATATGAATTTCTCTGCCTTCTCAGGTGCCTTTAGCTATTTGACACCTCCGAGTGTCTTTAACTTTCTGTGAACTTAGAATCGAACTCCCTCTGCTAATTGATAGCTACACACTGAAAGAGCCACTGGCTTAACGGATTTCTGCTTCTTCATCTTCAATGCAAAAATATCATGTCTTATCATACCAGGATAGTTGGGGGGATTTAAAACAGGGATCCCTAAAATTTTCTTGATAAGTTTTTTTTTTCTCCATGAAAACTTACTGTTAATCATTAACAGTGAAAAATAACAGCTGCCATTGACCAAGCATTCTGGGCCAGATGTTTTGTACATACTTAAAATTTTATAGATAAGAAAATTGAGGTACAGAGGGGTTAAGTAAATTGCCTAAAGTCACATAAATAGTAAATGGCAAAACTGGGATTCCTGCCCGTGGCTACTTACATTCAGGTTCTGCTTTCTAATGGGAATTCCCATGAGCCAGGAGGAAGGAAATACAGGGTAGGGCTATGCTAAGAGATTAATCAGGCAAGGCTTTAAAAAGAATGAATTAATTCTGAGACAAGGGTCTCTGAAGAAAAGCAGCTCACCAACTCCTGGGCAAAAAGAGAAGGAAGTCTCTATCCCAGAAAGACAGATGGTATAATAGAAAATGTGGACTCTGGAGTCAGGACAGCCTAGGTGAAGAATCCTAGTTAAGTGACTATTAGCTGAAGGGCCTTGAGCAGGTTATTTATCCATTCTTAGCCTCACTCTTCTTATCTGTGAAATAGGGATAATACTCCTTGTACAGTTGTTTTAGTGGTTAGAAATAATCATGTAAAGTATCTTGCACATGGTAGGAATACAGTATATGGCAGGCAAAATATCATATCCTATTATACGTACCTTGGCAGCATTTCCCAAAGTGTGTTAGTAGGCATTAAGTAATACAAAGGGAAAAGACCAAAGAAATTTTAAGTGAGAGGACAGCTTGGCAGTCAAGTAAACCCAGGAAATGCTGTTAAGCAAAGTTATACTGTTTGCTTAGTGCAGGGCTTCTTAGAAAATTTAAATTGCAAAGACCCAATCAGAATCTCCAAGAGGAAGCATTTTCCCAATTTATTTGATTATATAGCCCAGGTTTTTATTTATTTATTTTTTTTAATCCAGCATCTTACAGGACTGATATTGCTGTGAACTCATGTTAGGAAACATTGGTCTGGTGAGTTTTTGAAGAAAAAGCTGGGCTGTTCAGGCCCAGCCATTATGATGCATTCACTATTTTGTAGCCATCTCGCTTCTCCATTTATTTCTCCCTAAAATAGGACTTCTCCTTTTTTTAACAATTGTCACAGAATGAAGCTCTAAAGAGTGATTTCCAGCATCCATTCAGGCGAAAAGTTCAGCTCCCAACAGGACCAGGCGACATCCACAAAGCAAACCAAGGCAGGCCCATGGGGCCAAGGCATTATTGGGCCTCTCAGGATGGCAGGATATGGCCGCTTCTTCCTGCCTGCCAGGGAAGCTTTCAAAGTGCAGGCTACTCACAGACCACCAGAAGGCACTGGTATGGGACAAAGGAGAACCCATGTCACCTACTCAGTACACCCACTCTGGATGGGCCCTGCTTAGGCACCTGTCAATGCAGTTGTCAAAGGCCAACCCAGCCTAAGGAGGGGGAAAGAATTAAACAGAGGATCAGCTTTTTATTTTCATGTAAAAAGCACTTGCCCTCGGGTTATAAATGTTATTGCACTTGTGTAGCACTTTACTGCTGCCCTCAGCTTGCAAGCATCACAGGACCCCAGTGGCAGTACTTTTATAACCCTTGATCAATAGCTTATTTCTATCGCCTTCAGTCCCAGCTGCCAATCCGTTCTGTATAATGTGGGAGGCAGACTTTGCTGCTCTCCAGCTGTACACGTTATGAATATAAACTGTGAGGGTAACATATGTGTGGGCATTGAGTGAGGGACATGGGATTTTTGAACACGGACTGACAAAAATGGACCCCTTGTTCTGGGAGACTACTGTAAAACTGAGAGTTTTCTCTCTGGCAAGATCTCTCTCTCTCTCTCTCTCTCTCTCTCTCTCTCTCTCTCTCTCTCTCTCATCATACACACTTGGTATTCTTTGGTGGGTCGAGAGAAATGAAACATGATTCTTTTTATGAGTGTTTTCATTGTATGTACATTTGAGGGTGGTGGTGAAAAGTTGTATGGAAAGACGTAAAAGGTTCCAGGGGCCACGACTGTCTTGTTCATCACCCCTGTATTCCCAGCCCCTAGACAGAGCCTAGCACAAAGCAGGTGCTCAGGAAATACGTACTGACTAAAGGAACGCATTCCAGTTTGCAGTGGGAAGGGAGGTGGTGAGTCCTAGAACATTCTCCGGGGGCTGCTTGAGCAAAGAACAAAGGACAAAGCCCTTTAAAAAGTATTTTTATTTATTTATTTATGTGGCTGGGCTGGGTCTTAGTTGCAGCACGCAGGATCTTTAGTTGTGGCATGTGGGATCTAGTTCCCTGACCAGGGATGGAGCCAGGGGCTCCTTGCATTGGAAGCTCAGAGTCTTAACCCCTGTACCATCAGGGAAGTCCCTAGGACAAAGGCTTTGTGTGGCCAGCAGCACTGGGGACCACAGACAGCTACTGCATAGTTGCTTGATTTAAGGGCTCGCTGCTGGGCACTCTGGGAACCACAGAAAAACAAGATCTCTAAGGGTAAGCAGCTTCTACCATTCTATTTTCCCACAGGGCGGAGTCAGCCAGGTGACCCCTCAAAGGACAGATACCTTGCCTCAGCTTCTTCACCCCACTTCAGAAACCAGTTTTAGGACCAATCCACTCCAAGAGAGAGGCGCTGAAGCAGGGCCCCGAGGCTCTCCAGCGTTGCTTCACCACAGGAAAACGACTCCGGCTCACAGTAAGAGGCAGCCAAGCCTGCCCTTGTCTGAACCTGCGTCCTTGAGACTCAGCCAAACCTCTCCCGGCTTGGCGGAGGGATGTTGAGGTGACATTCTTCTCCCTGCCACTCAGCATCTTTTAGACAATCCTCCTCCACCTTAGGAGAATATGCATGAACTCAGTGAAGACGAGGGCCTCGAAAGCTGAAAATTCCCTTTGTCCCTGGGAGGGGGGATTGATCGCAAGGGAAAAATAAGAATTTGGTTGTCTGCAAGTTGTCCTGAAGTTCTTCTGGTGGCCTGTGCTAGAAAGATAGCCGCTTCGGGCAGAGTCAGTGAACAAGAGACCTCGTTGGAAGGATGAGTGTCTCGGGGGGCCCGACCGGTGGGCTTCAGAAGGACCTGGACTTGAGCCCTGGCAAGGCTGGAGAAGCGGGTACAGCGACTCCCCACGTCTGCCTGCTGCCAGCTGCCCTCGGGTTTCCTCCTGTGCGTGGAGTTCACAGCCTGGGGGCACATGGCGGGAGGGGGCGGGAGGTTGGCACAAGCCCTCTTGGCTGTAGACCACACCGCCTGTAGTGCACCATGAATTAATATTTTGAATAAATCCTGTAATTATCTTGTGAACAGATCATTTTTGTGGCACTCTATTTTTTTTTTTTAGTATTAAAAGCATTAATTTGTTCAATATAAACATTAAAAATATACCATCATTTCTGTAGCTTGATTTCTTTATTTCTTAAGGCACTGGGAGCCTCATGACATAGAAGTGAGCTCTAAGGCCCCACCTAAGAGGTGTTCTCAGCCCTGTGCAGCCACCCCAAGAGACCAGCCGGACCCTGGCCAGCTCTCAGGCCCTTTCTGGATGTCTAGGAGAGGCCGCTCTGCTCCAACTGGGCCAGAGGTTCACCCTGGCACAGTTCACTGTGATACCGCCGGGGCTCCTTCAGGAGGCAGGAGAAAGGGGATCCTCACGGGCAGGACAGACACCCACACTGTCTCAGTGTCTGCTCTCCTCTCTGTGGCTTCACCCTGAGCAGATCCCAGGATGTTGGAAGTCTCCAGCCGGGAGACAAAAAAATAAAAAAAACACCTAAATTTAAAGAAATCTCAGGAGTTGTATTGAAAGCCATCAAATCAGCCCATCTTGTAGGTTTCTCAGGATCCTAACTGTCCTCCAGGAGAGTTTGGACCAAGTTGGTTTGGTTTGTCCGTCCCTCCTCCCCATCCCACCTTCCTTCCTTCTTTCTTTCTTTAAGGGTAACATTTTTTGTTTTTTAAAAGTTAACAAAATCTTTCAAAAATATTTTTAAACAGGGAAGTATCACCAATAAAATAAAAATCATTCAAATTCACATCATACCTCTTCCCCACCATACCCCTCTCAAGAGATAACTACTGTTAACATTTTGGTATACAACTTTTCAGGTAATTTTCAATAAAATGAGCTCCACTCTTAAAATAACCCTATGACAACCTTGACTTGTATTCTGTTTTTAAACTTAGCAGTACATCATATGCTTCTTTTCATATCATGGCATATTATTCTGGAAACACTTTATTTCCTAAACTGGAATCAATTTTGCTTTTTCTGATGTATAAAAATTCAATCAGTACAGAAAAATAAACGTTCCCTCATAATCCCACTTCCTGAAGATAATCACTATTATTAAAAAAGAAATCCTTCAAGTTTTTATTTATATGTATGTATATACATATATATAAACATACATTTACATAAATGGAATCATAACAGAGTGTTTTGTAACCTGTTTTTTCCTACTTATCGCTAGATCATGCATATCTTTCCATATTAATATATATAGTGACGCATCATCCTTCTTAATGGCTACGTAGAATTCCATTCCGTTGAATGAATGTATGTAATTTGTTTAACTCATCAGCTATTGTTGGAAACATCTGAGTTATTCCCCCCGCTTTTTTTTTGCTATTCTAAGGAATGCTGCACTAAACATCACTCTATACACATTTTTGTCACAAGTCTGATTATTCCCTTAGAGACAACTCCTAAAAGGAAAATTGCTGAAAAAAACAGGATACATGTTTTAAAACTTGCTTCATTTTAATAAATGGCTCTGTAGAAAACTACCAATTTACATTTCACCTACACATGAGAGATAGGATTATTCTCCACACCATCCCCAGCATCAGCCATTATTACTCTTTTTAATCTTTGCCAGTATGATGGCTAAAAGTGATATTTTATTGTGGTTTCAATCTGTAAGTCTTTGATTATTGGCGAGGTTGAGCGTATTTTCATGTCTTTATTTGTCAATTGAATTTAATTCATGAATTATATTTTTATGGGTTTTGCACATTTTATGGTATTAAAGCATCTCCTTTTTTCTTTTTGGTAAGTAGAAAGTTTATTTTTTATTAAATCATCATCTCTATTAAGGTTATTAACCTTGACATCAATGTTGAAATTGTATTTTTTCACTTAGTTCATTGTGTCTTATGCCATGGAATGTTTTTATTTTTATATATCTGTATCAGTCCTAGGGAACAGAAAGTCAAGTAACCAGGGCCTAAACCAGCTAAAATACTATTTAATTTACTGGAAATCTAGAGGTAGGTAGACTCAGAATCGGTTTGATGGCTCAGAGATGTCATTATTCCCTTTACATGTCTCAAATTTGCCATCTACAATGTGTTGACAGCGTCTCCCCTTGTGAAATGAGATGGCTACTACACCATCAAATATTACATCCTCATGTGCCAATTAGGAAGGAGGAGGATAAGGACAGATTTTTTTTTCATCTCATAGATCTGTTATCTCCTCAGGAAGAAAAATCTTTCCCAGTAGTCCCCAGCAGATTTTTATTTACATCTCATTGGTAACCAGTAGTGTCTGCCAAAATAGTCAAAGCTGTCAATCATTTCCTCCATGACTTGTGGCCTAGTGCCATATTACCAAAGGCCCTTCTCTCCCCCAAAATTCTTTTAAAATGTGCGCCAGTGTTATCTTCTTGAACTTTTGATTTTTTGGTTAATTTTCTTAATTTCCACATCTTTATCTGGAGTTTATTTTAGGGTGTGGTTTGACATAACTTTATTTTTCCCCTAAAGATTTTTGGTGATACCAATAACTTTGATTAAATAATCAATACTTTCCCTCACCACATTAAAATACCATCTTTGTTATATATGAAATTCCCCTACATTATGGGCCTATCTCCACAAAGTTTTAATCACTATAGTTTTATAGGTCATTTTCCTATCAGGTAGAACAATTGTCCTTTTTCATTCTTTTCTTGGCTATTCTCCATTTGTTTATTCTTCTAAATAATCTTCAGAATTAGTTTAACTAGCTCCCTCCCCCCTCCAACAAATGCTCTCTCTTGGCACTTTGATTGGAATTACACGAAAATTACAGATTAATTTTAGAAGACTTCACACCTTTACCAATATTTAGTCTTTGCTTCCAGGACCATGGAGTGTTCCTCTCCATTTTTCCAGGCTTCTTTCATGGCTTTTAGCAAGGTTTTACAGTTTTTTTAATAAATATCCATTTTGTTAAGTTTATTTGCATTTATTTTTATGCCAGTTGGGAATGGGATCTTTTATGCCAACAGGAAAGCTGAGTAAATAATGACCATTCTCGAACTCCTTCAGTTCAGTTCAGTTCACTCGCTCAGTCATGTCCGACTCTTTGCGACCCCATGAACCGCAACATGTCAGGCCTCCCTATCATATCCATCATCAACTGCCGGAGTCTACCCAAACCCATGTCCATTGAGTCATTGATGCCATCCAACCATCTCATCCTCTGTCGTCCCCTTCTCCTCCTGCCCTCAATCTTTCCCAGCATCAGGGTCTTTTCAAATGAGTCAGCTCTTCGCATGAGGTGGCCAAAGTATTGGCATTTCAGCTTTAGCATCAGTCTTTCCAATGAACACCCAGGACTGATCTCTTTTAGGATGGACTGGTTGGATCTTCTTGCAGTCCAAGGGACTCTCAAGAGTCTTCTCCAACACCACATTTCAAAAGCGTCAATTCTTCGGTGCTCAGCTTTCTTTATAGTCCAGCTTTCACATCCATACATGACTACTGGAAAAACCATAGCTTTGACTAGACGGACCTTTGTTGACAAAGTAATGTCTCTGCTTTTAATATGCTGTCTAGTTAGTCATAACTTTCCTTCCAAGGGGTAAGCGTCTTTTAATTTCATGGCTGCAATCACCATCAGCAGTGATTTTGGAGCCCAGAAAAATAAAGTCAGCCACTGTTTCCACTATTTCCCCATCTATTTGCCATGAAGTGATGGGACCGGATGCCATGATCTTAGTTTTCTGATGTTGAGCTTTAAGCCAACTTTTTGCCTCTCCTCTTTCACTTTCATCAAGAGGCTCTTTAGTTCTTCTTCACTTTCTGCCATAAGGGTGGTGTCATCTGCATATCTGAGGTTATTGATATTTCTCCCAGCAATCTTGATTTCAGCTTGTGCTTCCTCCAGCCCAGCGTTTCTCATGATGTAGTCTGCATATAAGTTAAATAAGCAGGGTGACAATATACAGCCTTGATGTACTCTTTTTCCTATTTGGAACCAGTCTGTTGTTCCATGTCCAGTCCTAACTGTTGCTTCCTGACCTGCATACAGGTTTCTCAAGAGACAGGTCAGGTGGTCTGGTATTTCCAACTCTTTCAGAATTTTCCACAGTTTATTGTGATCCACACAGTTAAAGGCTTTGGCATAGTCAATAAAGCAGAAATAGATGTTTTTCTGAAACTCTCTTGCTTTTTCGATGATCCAGCGGATGTTGGCATTTTGATCTCTGGTTCCTCTGCCTTTTCTAAAACCAGCTTGACTATCTGGAATTTCACAGTTCTCGTATTGCTGAAGCCTGGCTTGGAGAATTTTAAGCATTACTTTACTAGTGTGTGAGATGCGTGCAATTGTGTGGTAGTTTGCGCCTTCTTTGGCATTGCCTTTCTTTGGGATTGGAATGAAAACTGACCTTTTCCAGTCCTGGGGCCACTGCTGACTTTTCCAAATTTCCTGACATATTAAGTGCAGCACTTTCACAGCATCATCTTTCAGGATTTGGAATAGCTCAACTGGAATTCCATCACCTCCAGTAGCTTTAAATCCTATTTAGTTATGATTATTCTAAAATATCACTTGATTCAATTTGCTAATATTTTATTTAACATCTACTTCCCAGAGTTCAGTTCAGTTTAGTTCAGTCTCTCCGTCGTGTCCGACTCCAAGAGAGGCTAGGCTATAATATTTTTATGCCTTGAAGGATTTTTATAACAAAGTTTACAAGGCTTAAAAATGAATTAGGGGAAATTCCGTGGTGGCCCAATGGCTAAAATTCCAAGATCCCAATGCAAGGGGCCCCAAATTCGATCCCTGGTCAAGGAACTAGATCCCACATGCCACAGCTAAGGGTTTGCATGCTGCAACTAAAGATTCTGCATGCCACAATTAAGACCTGCCACAGCCAAATAAATAAATGAATAATAAATATTTTTTAAATAAATAAATAATGAATTTGGGAACATGCAATCCTTGCCTTCTTCTGCTGTTATTGTTAAGTCACTCAGTCGTGTCCAACTCTTTGCGACCCCAAGGACGGCAGCACCCCAGGCTTCCCTGTCCTTCACCATCTCCCCAAGTTTGCTCAAACTCATGTCCATTCTAGAACCACTTTATTCAATACAGTAGCCACTAACCATATGGGAAACTGAACACTTGAAAGGTGGTTACTTCAACTGAGAACCTAAATTTCTAACTTAATTTAAAGTAATGAATATTTAAAGTTAAAACTTGATCCTCAATCCAGTTACTGGAAATTGCCTAAGTATGTTTGGAACAACATGGGTATGTGACTCTACTTTTCAGCTGTAAATTTCGTGAAATCTAAATCTTTAGAGATCAATATTTCTGATGAAAATTTAGCACCTGAATAGAGATGTGCGGTAAGTGTAAAACACACACTAGAATTCAAAAAATTAGTGTGAAAAAAAAATTTTAATATCCAATTAATAATTTTACATGTTGAAATAATAATTTTGTTTGATATATTGTATTAAATAAAATATATTATTAATTTTACCTGTTTCATTTTACTATTTTTGTGGTTACTAGAAAGTTTTTAATTATATATGAGGCTCATGTTATATTTCTATCAGTCACCACCACTCTAAATTTTTAAATAATAGCAATTATCTGATCCTTAATGTTTGATAGAACTACACTTTTTTCTTTTTATTTAATTGAACTATAGTTGATTTACTAGGACTACAGTTTCTTTTAATATCTACATATCCTATCAAATGGATGAAATAAATGCTTAACCAAGCAGTTCTTGTTGCATATTTATTTCTTCCTTCTTCTCTTTTTTCTTCCTTTCTTTCTATAATTATAAAAAAAATACATATGTTGACTGGATCTTTCTGTAGGGGAATGACATGATCAGATTTGCTTTTCGAGAATCACGTCGGTTATATTGTTGAGAACAGGCTGGCCAAGGCCAAGCGTGGATCCAGGCTGTTAGGAAGCCACTGCGCAGTTCTGGGTAGGTGGGGCATGTGGAGATGGAAAGAAATGGACACCTTCCAGAGATATTTAGGACGGAGAGCCAATAGGGCTTGGAATTAATTGAATACTGGGATCATGGCAAGGAGACCATCAAAGATGAGTCCTTCAGGTTTTTGTTGGGCAACCAGAAGTTGGTGAGATAGTCACCAAGTTGGGAATCCTAGAGGACTAGTTTGGGGGAATAAGCTCTTGAGTTCAGGTTGGGAATGGTGAGTATAACATGCCCTTGAGCCATCCAAGTGGAGATGTGAAATAGACAGGTCTAGAGCAAGAGGAGCGGAGAGGATGGAGGCAGAATTTGGGAGGATTGGTGTATGGATAAAATCTGAAGGCAACAACGGCCTGAATGAGATTGTCTGTGGAGAGAATGTCAGTTAAGAGATCTGCATGTTTAGGGGAGCAGGTGAGAATGACTAAGACCAAAACTTGAGGAACATCAATATTTTTTAAATGTTATTTTAAAACTTATTTAACTTTGGCTGTGCTGGGTATTTGTTGCCACGTGGGTTTTTCTCTAGTTGCAGTGAGTGGGGGCCACCCTCTCGCTGTGGTTCGAGGGTCTCTCATTGCAGAGGCCTCCCTTGTCGCAGAACACGGGCTCTGGGGTCTGCAAGCTTCGGTCAGTGCTGTACGTGGGCTCGGCAGTTGCTGCTCCCAGGCTCAGCAGCTGTGGCGCATGGGCTTAGTAGCTCAGCCACATGTGAAATCTTCTTGGACCAGATATCAGACTCGTGTCTCCTGCACGGATGGGCCAGTTCTTTACCACTGAGCCATCAGGGAAGCCTCAGGAACATCAGTATTTAAACCCAAGTGGAGAAGGGGAAGTCAGGAATGGAGAATGGGAGAGTGTGACCCGAGGTGTGGAGGCAAAGCCAGGGCAGTGTGGTGGTGTGGACAGTCACAGAAGCCAGGGAAAGGGAGCATGGTAAGGAAGTCTGCTGGCGATAAAGTTACGATTTTAAAGTGCTTATTGCTCAATCTCACCAATAATCAGAAAATACAAATTAAAACAAGATATCACTGTTCAACCACCAGATGGTTCGGATTTTTAAGATTAATAATCTTCAGTGTGGGCAAAGGTAGGGGGAAGGATTCCTCTCACATCTTCTTGGTAAAAATGTCAGGGTACCAACTTTGGGGGTTGTCTTGACAGCATCTATAAAAATATAAACTATATACACTATTTAACCTGACAATATCTCTTCTATGTATCTATACACAGGAAATGCTCCCTCATATACAAGAGGTGGTGATCACAATACTGTTCACTGCAGCATTGTTTGTAAAACTGAAAAACTACTGAGAACATAAATGTCTTTTTGGAGAAAGAAAACAATGGGACATATTATTGAGTACTGGGCAGCAGGGTAAAAGAATGATGTATATTTATGGACACTTAAATAGAAAGCTCCCTAAGACAGAGTAAAGTGGAAAAGTAAGTTATAGTAAAATCTTATCGGTATACATTTATAAACCTGTATACTTGCATATTTAGATTTATGCGAGCATAAATGCATAGAAATATGTCTGGAAGTATATCGAGCAAACTGTTAACAATGATTAACCTAAAAAGTGGTTTAGAGTTAATATAGTAAAGGAAGATTCACTTTTACTCCGTATACTTTGAAATGGTTTGCTTTTTTCAAACAAAAATGCATCGGTGAATTGTTAAAGTTTTTGTGTTTTAATGCCCATGGAATGAAGGAACCTAGAGATTACTGGTGGTGAGTTAGGCAGGTTGTCTCAGGGATAAGTGGTGGGAGTGAAAGCCATATTGGAAAGCTTTTCCCCTTTACTTCTGTGCTATTTATTCTACTATTACCCCCATTAGATCTGTGACAGCAGAGCCGGGCTGGCGGGGTTGTGGAAAGCATATGAGCTCAGCGTTAGAAGACTCAGATGGAGATTCTGGTCCTGACCTGTACTAACTGAGGCTTTTCTTTTCTGTTTGTTTTTAATTTATGTATTTTTAATTGGAGGATAATCGCTTTACAATGTTGTGTTGGTTTCTGCCATATATCAACATGAATCAGCCATGGGTAGCTGAACCTTTTCTTATCTGTTTAAAGGGAGCATTCATTGAGTTTTGTGAGGATTTTATGAGATACTATATCACAGACACCATTCAGGTGTTTGTGAATTATATTATTATTGCACCAACCCTGGGGCCACACAGCTCACTTATTGTCCTGCACCTTGACCTCTTCAAGCGCTTCTCCCAGGCACTCAAGTTTGCCCAGTACCTGGTTTTATTTTGCCCAGTACCTGGTTTTATGTCAGCGAGTCCATATGTTACCAGCCTGTCCCGGCCAACTGGTAGCAGCACCTTGGGAAGCTATGTTGAGAAGGATGTTCAAGGCCAGCAGGCAGGTGCATCACAGTCTAGCAGCAACGTCCAAGGTAGATGCAGGATGGAGGAGGGGACACACAGACACGCCTCCTGTTTACACAAGGCAGTGAAAGAGATTTGGCCCCTTTTTCTTTCCACTTCTCAACCATTCTCTTACTATCAACTGGTTCTATCTAAGCTTTTCTGAGGTTTAGCCTCTCTTTTGTCTCCCAGGGATATCTGTGTTCATGAAGGGCTTCTTGAAAACAGAAAACCCTTCAAAATCTCCCAAAATGAATCTTTAACAGTGAACCTCTAGCACAGTGAAAGGTAGTCATTGAAATCATTTTGAGCCCAGAGTTTTATCTCGAACTTTTAAATCACACCTCAAAGGAAGCCTCCTATTCTGCTCCTTTTAAAGTCAAAGGACACTCGAGCAGTGTGATGACTCCTATGACAGCATCCTCCCAGCCAGCCCTGTCTGGCCTCACGGCCTGCCTGGGTCCCAGGGCAAGTGTGACCTGAACGCCACCTGGAAAAGCCCCATGGATGTCAGTCTTTGCCTTCTGGGACCACTGGCTTCTCACTTCGCTTCTCTCAAACTCTCATCTCCTCCCTACAGGCTCTTAACAAACAAGACAGTGTATGGGACATAAAAGGGTTTGTGTGCGTATTTAATGACGATGACAGTGATGGCAGCTTTTATGGGGGTCGCCTGGGACCAGGGTACAGCATCTGTGCAGGACTTGAGCCTTTTCTTTCTATCTTTCACCTAAAATAGTCCCTTTTACCATACCCTCCTTTCAAAGATTTCTTAATCTTAAAACTGACTTTCCCAGAAGTATCCTTCTGAGATACTTTCATTTTGCCTCTAGTGTTAGATTTTTAAAATAATGATTATATATTATTTTTAAAAAGAGGCTATTGAGGACTTCCCTGGTGGTCCAGTGGTTAAGACTCTGAGCTTCCAAAGAAGGGGGTGTGAGTTTGATACCTGGTCAGGAAACTAAGATCCCACATGTCCCACAGTGCAGCCAAAAGATAGAAAAAAATTAATTTAAATTAAGAAAATAAAGAGAGTTTTTTTCCCAAGGGGCGAGGGAGTATGAGGAACAGATTTTCTAATAGCTGTCTCTAACTTCATGCTTTACAGCTAAGTCATTTCCCACTTACTTGAGTTACTGGATGACAGCTACATGTAGTTTGAGCATTTTTCCTCTTATCCACAGCATTTGGTATGATTAGTTCATTAGCATAACATACAAACAACTTTACCTACATTGTTTGAAAGGCTTTATAGTAAGGAGGTATGAACACCGTGAGTGGCAAAAGCCCAGCTAAGAAACCCTAAAGCTGGATAAGAATGGCATTTTGCATTTGTTTGGAAATGAAGCTATTGCATTGTTTGTTCTAAGCTGCCTTTTCCTTTGTTAATTGCTTTTTTTTTTTTTACTGTCTCTATTAGTTCTATTAGTTGCTGCATGATAAATGATCACAAATTTAGTGACTTAAACAACATTGATGTATGATCTTGAAGTCTCCCTGACTGAGCATGGCTTAGCTGAGTCCTCTGCTCAGGGTCTCCTTGGTTGCAGGGCAGGTGGTGGCCAGGGCAAGGGTCTCATCTGAGGCTCGGGATCCTCTTCGAAGTTTGTGTGCTCGCTGGTAGAATTCACTTCCTTACAGCTTGCTTCTTCAAGACAAGCAAGATCTTCTGTGATCTCAGTCAGTTCAGTTCAGTTGCTCAGTCATGTCCAACTCTTTTCGACCCCATGGACTACAGCATGCCGGGCTTCCCTGTCCATCACCAACTCCCGAAGCTTGCTCAAACACAGTTCCATCAAGTCGGTGATGCCATCCAACCATCTCATCCTCTGTCGTCCCCTTTTCCTCCTGCCTTCAATCTTTCCCAACATCAGGGTCTTTTCCAATGAGTCGGTTCTTCGCATCAGGTGGACTAAGCATTCAGTTCCAATGAATATTCAGGACTGATTTCCTTTAGGATTGATGGGTTTGATCTCTTTGCAGGCCAAGGGACTCTCAAGGGTCTCTGATCTCAGGGAAAGTCTAAGTCTTCTTTTAAAGGGTTCACCTGCTTAGGTCAGTCCCACATAGGATCATCTCCCTTTTGATTAACTCAGAGTCAGCTGATTAGGAACTTGAATTACATCTGCAAAAATCCCCTCGCCTCTGCCATATGTGTAACATATCAAAGGAGTGGCAGCTGTCATATTCACACAGCCCACCCACACTACAGGGAAAGGGATTATACAAGGGTCACTGGAGATCACTTTAGGATTCTGCCTATCACATCATATTTTTATACTGAGGCATCATAGATAAATGAGAAAATACAAGTAAGCAAAATGAAAAATACATTAAACAATTGGAAATGCTACCACCTAGAGATAACCTCTCTTAGCGTATTGACTTAGCCCTCTACTTGTCTTCCATACAAATATGTATTTGTAAAATGAGATTGTGGCATACATACCATTCTGTTACTAACTTTTTCTCACTCTAACAATGTTTTCAAACTATCTTTCTATAGCCACACATAAATATCTATTGCATCTACTTCAAAGAATATAGTACATTCCATTTTACAATGCAACTCTGATTTATTTAAGCAGCCCACAATTTGAGGGGGAGGTTAAATAAACTTTTCATATTTGAACAGTTATAGATTTAAAGAAAAATTATGAACCTAATACAGACAGTTCCCATAGCCTCACACCCAAGCAAATAATAATTTCCCTCATTATTAGCATCTTACATTAGTGTGGTACATTTGTTAAGATTAATGAATGTACATTGATACATTTGTTGTTGTTGTTCAGTCACTCAGTCGTGTCTGACTCTTTGCAACATCATGGACTTCAGCACAACAGGCTCCCTGGTCTTTCACTATGTCCCAGATGTCCCTTGAGTCAGTGATGTTTTTTCAGTTCAGTTCAGTCGCTCAGTCATATCTGACTCTTTGTGACCCCATGAACCACAGCACACCAGGCCTCCCTGTCCCACCAACTCCCTGAGTCTACCCAAACCCATGGCCATCGAGTCAATGATGCCATCCAGCCATCTCATCCTCTGTTGTCCCCTTCTCCTCCTGCCCTCAATCTTTCCCAGCATCAGGGTCTTTTCAAATGAGTCAGCTCTTCGCATCAGGTGGCCAAAGTATTGGAGTTTCAGTTTCAACATCAGTCCTTCCAATGAACACCCAGGATTGATCTCCTTTAGGATGGACTGGTTGGATCTCCTTGAAGTCCAAGGGACTCTCAAGAGTCTTCTCCAACAGCACAGTTCAAAAGCATCAATTCTTCGGCACTCAGCTTTCTTTGTAGTACAACTCTCACATACATACATGACCACTGGAAAAACCATAGCCTTGACTAGACGGACCTTTGTTGCCAAAGTAATGTCTCTACTTTTTAATATGCTGTCTAGGTTGGTTATAACTTTCCTTCCAAGGAGTAAGCGTCTTTTAATTTCGTGGCTGCAATCACCATCTGCAGTGATTTTGGAGCCCAGAAAAATAAAGTCAGCCACTGTTTCCACTGTTTCCCCATCTATCTGCCATGAAGTGATGGAACCGGATGCCATGATCTTAGTTTTCTGAATGTTGAGCTTTAAGCCAACATTTTGCCTCTCCTCTTTCACTTTCATCAAGAGGCTCTTTAGTTCTTCTTCACTTTCTGCCATAAGGGTGGTGTCATCTGATGTTTATTGACATTATTATTAACTAAAATCCATATTTTATTCAAATTTCCTTGCTTTTTTTTTTTTTACCTAATGTCCTTTTTCTGTTCCAAGATCCCATACAGGATCCCACATTACATGTAGTTGTCATGGCTACTTAGGCTTGTGACAGTGACAGTTTCTCAGATTTTTCCATGCTTTTGATGACCTTGACAGTCTTGAGGAATACTAGTCAGGTCTTTTGTAGAATGCTTCTCTGGATAGTTTCTCTCATGATTAGATGGGGTAAGGTGTTGGGGGAAAAAGGCCACAGAAGTAAACTACCATTTTCAGCACACCATATCAAAGGTACATACTGTCAAGACAACTGCTCAACACTAAAGTTGACCTTGATCATCTGGCTAGGCAGTGTTTGTCAAGTTTCATCACTGTAGAGTTACTCCCTTTCCTCCCTTTCCATATTGCATTTTTTGGAAGAAAGTCACTATGTGAAGCTCACACTTCTGAGGTGAGAAATTAATCCCCTTCCTTGTGGGCAGACTATCTACATCAACTGTTTGAAATCCTTCCGCATGGAAGATGTGTCTCTTCTCCTCCACTTATTTATTTATTCAGTTATCAATATCAATATGGACTCAGGGGTATTTATTTTATCCTTTGGGTTATAACCCAACACTATTTTGTTCCTCAAATTGTTCCACCTACAGCCACTAGGAGCTCTATCATTTGATTCCTGAATTTCTTTGACATTCCATCATGGTGGGTTTAGTCTTTGTTTCCTGAGCACTTCCTTACTTTCTGGTGCTACACGATGCTACAGGTTTATCTTGTATTTTTCTTCTCTCAGGTCTAGAATTAGCATCTACTATTTTTTGACACTTGGATCATTTCCAGGATTTTTTAAATTTCTTAACAATAACACAATGAATATCCTTGAGAACATATAAATAGGTGTGTTTATCTGATGTTTCATTTGAGTTACAAAAGGGCGAAAGTTGGAACTTAGACAAGACCAGTGAAAGGATTTAGACCAAACTGTCCTCTGTACAGCCACTTTGAAAAATAGCTTGGCAGTTTCTATAAAAGTAAATATACACTTTCCATATCACTGGCAATTCCAGTCCTAGATATTTACCTAAGAGAAATGAAAACATGTCCATCAAAACACTAGCACTAAACAGTCACAGCAACTTTATTTGTAAAAGCCAAAAAGTGAGAGTCTAAATGTCCATCAACAGGTCAATGTATAAACAAACTGAGGTTTATCCATACAATGGAATACAACTCAGCAGTGAAAATAAACTACTACTCTGTGTAACAACATAGAAATATCTCAATCATATACTGAGTGAAAGAGGTCACAGAAGAGTATCTTCATTATGATTCAACCTATATGGAATTCTGAAACAGTTGAAGCTAATCTATAAGGATTAAAAAACAAACCAGTGCTTGGGGTGGTAGGGAATGGGTGGGGGAGATTGACTGCAAAGGACTCAAGGGGACTTTTTGGGGTGATATGAATGTCGTATGTAGTAGTGTTACATGAGTTTATACAGTTGCTAAGTGCACTTAAAATGGGCACTTTTTTGGTATGTAAATTATACTTTGACAAAGTTGATTAAAAGAAAACAATAGACTGACCAGGTTGCAAAAAGAACCCAGAGAGGAGGGGTTAGGCAGGGAGACCTTCTCAGGAAAGGGGGCAGGCCCTTTCCTGACCGTCCTTCACTGTGCTGTGCTCAGTCGCTCGGTTGTGTCTGACTCTTTGTGACCCCATGGACTGTATAACACACCAGGCCCCTCCGTCCATGGGGATTCTCCAGGCAGGAATACTGGAGTGGGCTGCCATGCCCTCCTCCAGGGGATCTTCCCAACTCAGGGACTGAACCCAGGTCTCCCACATTGCAGGCGGATTCTTTACCATCTGAGCCACCAGGGAAGCCCAAAAATACTGGAGTGGGTAGCTTAACCCTTCTCCAGGGGATCTTCCCAGCGCAGGAATTGAACCAGGGTCTCCTGCACTGCAGGCGGATTCTTTACCAGCTGAGCTACCAGGGAAGCCCCATAATCTAGAGATGCTCATTCTGCTTCTGAAATGTGTCCCTTCCCCATATCTCAGGGATCCCTCGCCTGAATCAGCCTGGCAGCAGGGTCTGGGCTTGGAGAGAACGTACAGACACATAGAGTGGACCCTCCGTACCCAGCAGCTCTAAGGCTGGAGGTGCTTTGTGTCTTGTCTGCTTGTCTGGGGTGCAGGGGAAGGGCTAGAATACGTTGAGGTTCAGGCAACTTTCTTGCAGGACACTCCCAGACAGAACTCGATGAAAGTCAGGGTGCCTCACTGCCTGTGCAAATGGGCGGAGGTCTGCTGGCCTGAAATGACCTCAGCAGCAGGGTGATACCCCCAAGCGGAGGCAGCATTTGGGGCCAGGGAGGACAGACGGTGCAGGTGATATGGCAGGAACAGCTCCTGGGAGGCTGTCAGGGAGACCAGGGCTTGTGGACTCTGGTCTCAAGAGACATGCCTGGGTGTCCTCCTCCACCCACTGAGAGCGGTGCTGAGTGACGACCAGGACTTATGGAGACTTCAAGGGGAACTTCAGCTGAGTGGGAGAGCGGGATGTTGGTGCAAGACTAGACCCACTGCCAGTCAAGCAGGGTTTGAGACCCGAGGTATTTTTGTAACGTAAGTTCATTCATTCCCTCACGAATCTTTGTTCCGGGCCTTCAATGAGTCAGATACTGATTAGTCCCTGGGGAGGGGCAAATCAGAAAAATCCCTGCTCTCACGGGAGTCCCCTCCTCTGACAGCTCATCCTGCCATTTCAGCTGGAGGGAGTGCTTTGAAGAAGACAAGGAAGGGTGAGAGGAAGGGGGAACCGCTAGAGAACAGCCCTGCGGACCCAGGGGCTGGAGAATCCTGGAATATACTGGTCACCAGATACATTCCTAGCAGGGCAATCTCTGGGTCAAAGAACATAAACATTCTAAGGCTTTTGATAAACTGTTGCTATATAGTCGCTAAGTCATATCTGATTCCACAACCCCGTGGACTGTAGCCCGCCAGGCTCCTTTGTCCGTGAGACTTCCCAGGCAAGAATACTGGAGTGGGTTGCCATTTCCTCCTCTCAGGGGGTTTTCCTGACCTAGGGATGGAACCCACATCTCCTGCATTGGCAGGCAGATTCTTTAACACTGAGCAACCTTGGAAGCCACCTTTTGGTAAGAAGGTACTG
Source organism: Okapia johnstoni (assembly GCA_024291935.2). Taxonomy (NCBI): domain Eukaryota; kingdom Metazoa; phylum Chordata; class Mammalia; order Artiodactyla; family Giraffidae; genus Okapia; species Okapia johnstoni. The sequence continues at coordinate 4,687,139 of CM044325.1, read as the reverse complement.
CTAAACTTTTCTTCAGAAAGTTTCCAAGGTTGTCTTTTTAAAGAGAGGGGAAGACGCTATGTGTTTTAGGAGTGCTCAGAGAGTTTTAAAAACGTGTGTGTGTGTGTGTGTGTGTGTGTGTGTGTGTGTGTGTACGATGTCACCTTTTCCAGATGCCACCCCAGAAGGTATGGTTCAAGTCAGTTCAAGTCTGTTTCCCACTCATGTCAGACCTAAGTTGGGTTTTTTTTTTTTTAAATATTTATTTATTTGGCTGCCCAAGGTCTTGGCTGCAGCACACGGGATCTTTCATGGCAGCACGCAAACTCTTAGTTGCACTGTGGAATCTAGATCTCTGACCAGGGATCAAACCTGGGCCCCCTGCATTGGGAGCGCACAGTCTTAGCCACAGAACCACCAGGGAAGACCTGGACCTAAGATTTTAGGAGCTAAATATACTAGTAGTTGAAATGCAGTCAGAAAGACCTGCATGTGTATCCCAGCCTTAGCACTCACCAGCTCTGGTATGACTTTGGACAACTATTGCTGAAAGTTATGTAAGCCTTGGTTTTCTCATCTGTAAAATGGTCCTTCTGACAACACTTAGCTCTAAGGGTTATGCCAGTGTCAGACAAGACAACGTAAGTGAGGTGCTTTGCAGGGTACCCAGCACACAGTAGATGGTCGTGATTCTTTTCTCTGCAAAGTCAGCAGAGTCTCCTAGCCCAGGGTTCAGCGCTCCCACAGGACACGGACACAGCACAGGCCCGCTCTGTGCTTGTATGCAGACACCAAATCAATGGTTGCCCTGTAAGATCTCCTGTCTGGACAAAGTCCCCCACCCAGGTATGCGTTAACCTGACTTTAAAAGACCCAAGATGATATGTGTGTTTGTGTGTGTGTATCGTGTGATTTTTTTTCCTCCCAGAAAAGAACAAGGATTTTTCCACACTCTCCTAAGCGAAACCAGATGAGCAGAGTCAGCTCAAACTTCTCAAAAACAATTCACCTCTGCACTTAGACCAGATATGGAATGCTTCAACCCCAAAGTATATGTGTGTGTGTGTGTGTGTGTGTGTGTGTGTGTGTCTGTCTGTCTGTCTGTCTGTCTGTCTGTCTGTGTCTGTCTGAGAAACCACAAGTGGCTCGGAACAGGGTCAGAGTGAAATCATGGTGAGCCCAAATACCCTTCAGCTACAGACATACAGACACGGTGAGTTTTAATGTTTGCTTGTGTTTTAAAACAAAACACAACAAAAGTCAACTGCAGATCCAGCCATTATTTTACCTGGAACTCAGACAGGGAAGTTCCGCCTCTGCTCTCTCCTGTACTTTCCATTGCGCACAGCAGCTCCTCACGTTCCCTCTCCAACCAGACCCCCTCCAGCGCCCCCACCCCCTCCCCCCAGCCTCAGCAATCGCACCTCAGCGGCTCTTGGAACTTAACACAGAAAAATGCGCAGCTCCTCACCCTCCACCGACCCCTCCCCACCTCAGGGCAAGGTGCCCACAGCAGGACAGGAGCAGCTGGGAAGCCCTTCGGAGTTGTCAGCCGAGGCAACAGCTCCCAAAGCTCACCTGTGCACCAAGTTCCCACTCATCCCTGGTGAAATAAGATAAATAAGAACAATGCAGAGAGGTTTTCATAAGATGAATGTGTTTTTAATTCTGAAACCATGTCCTCTTTGCTTATTTGTTTTCGCTTTTGAATACTCGTCCATGAAATTTAGTGACAAGAGATGGAGGTTAGTTGTGTGGTTTTATAGTGTTTTTCTTGGCAAAAGAAAAAGTTGGCCAACTTCATGCTCATCAAAATGTATTTTGAGATTTCCCTAGCCTACAAACCCCCAAAGTCTGGGGATCGCCTGGAGAAGGAGCCAAGTGCACAAACAGAAAAAAAATGCATGTGAGCTGAGGACCTGCCCCGTGCTGTGCTGAGATGACCCACTTCAGCTCATCCTTACAGCAACACTGGGGAGCGGGCGATAGTATCTCCATTTGATGGATCAGGAAGGCAAGGTTTCTAGAGATTAAGGGACTTGCCGAAGGTCACTCCAGTAGGAATGGGGAGCAGGGAGGCTGGGATTTGAACCCAGGCTGCACGAAACTAGATCCGGAGTGCCCTCCTGCACCTCACAGTGCCTATTCCAGAATTCACACCTGCAACGAAGATTCAGAAAAGCATCTAAAATTGAAGTAGGTGTAGAGTCTTATTCAGAAGCCACTGTGAGTAAATACATTCATAGATCAGGAACAACCCTGAGGGCTGTTGTGAGGGGTGGGGTGGGGGGGTGAACTATGGTATCCCATGGTCCATTCACTTTCAATAAACACAACGGCTGGAATTATGAAAGTGTTAAGGGCTGACCAATCAATCAGCGACAAGCTGATTCATAATGGGAAAGGGCAGGGGCGGGCCCTGAGCACATTAACTGCCCTCTTCAGACCGCTGAGTCCCCAGAACAGGAACCGGACCCGGCAGCCGCTGCCTCATTACCAGACAAATGTAGAGAAAGTGACAGTTTAGGGAAAAACAAGAGTGATTAAGGGATGGAAGAATCCATGAGTAAAGATGAAGAAATAATTACGGCACAGCTCGACGAACTCATAAATCAAGGACGATCACTCCATCTACAAACACCTGGCAAGGTGAAAAGAATCAAGGGAAGATGGGCTATTTCATGTGCATTAAAAAGTGAAACCAGGGTTGGAATTAAGAGAGTGCTAGAAGCTGAGAGTCAGGACAAGTGGACTCGCTGTGAAAAATCACCTCCCCGGGGTGGGGGGAAACCCCGCCAGAACCCCAGGGGGGTTGAAACACCAACGAGATTGGACTCCGGGTCAGAAAAGGCTCAGGAGGGAGCGGCGCCCCCTGGGCTGAGAGACGTGACCTGAGTCTTTCCCCAGGCTGGCCTTCCTCTTACGGCTTCCACACCCACCCCCTTCACCTCAGAAAGACGAGATGGCAATTTGAGGAGGGACATGGTGTCAACAAATATCTCAAGGCGTCATAACATCAGCCCACAGCCCGCTGGCCGGGGCACCTTAATTATCCCCAAGAAGCGGTCCCACCACCCGGCCGATCCCGTGCCAGGAAAGCCCCCCTTGCGGCCTCTCCCCTGGAGCCTGCAGGCCTCGGGGGACCAGGCTTCTTTATCCAGAACCAGCTGTGCCAGGATGAGGGATTCCCCCATCACCGCAGGCACAGGAAGGCGACCTTTGGGCAGGGTTTGGGCTCTTCAGCCTTGGGAATCACCTTCCTCCGCCTGAAAGGGCCTGAGGGCCCTCCCTGTGGCCTGGAGAAGATGGAAGAGCAAGGATTCTGTCTCCTTTCCATGGGGCTCAAAAGCCATTTTAGCCCAACCTGTGAAGAATGGATTCTTGTCCTGAAATGCCTGCCTGAGATTAGGGGACGCGAGGTCCAGGAGTCAGGTGTGGGTTTGGGAAGAGGCACCTATTTAGCGGTGAGGAGGGAGCAGGGGAAGGGTGGCGCCTTCTTGGGAACACACTGAACGCCAAGGAAAAAACCAAAAGCAATGGGAGAAACGGAAGACAGAGAAACCCAGTCGAGTTTGTATTATAAGCCCTCTGGGACCTAGTTCCCCTGTTTCTTATGTTGTCGGGCATATTATTGGTGCTCCACAAAGGCTTATCACGGACACCGCAATTAAACAAACATAAGAAACAGGGTGAGGATGTTGATTTTGGCCATTCCTAACTCCATTGAAAACCAGGATCCCACAACCAAGATGAAAAAGAAAAACAGAGACAACGTGAGGAATGGCATGACTGAGAGGGGCTCCATAAGGCTCGTGGCATGAATTACAAGCTTACTGAGGGCAGGGGACTCTGTCTACAAATTCTGCAGTGTTTCCTCCCCACGGAGCTCCAAGCATTTAAGGGATAAATGGCTCCCGTTACAAAGTCAAGCATTTTAAAATAGTGACAACCCCCGTGAGGTGAATTTCAGTCCTTTTTCAATTTCTCTCCTCGGTCTCTTAGAGATTTTTTTTCCCTCATAAAACAAGCAGTCCAAGTTTTTAGTCTGACATGCTTCTCAGAACAGCCTGTTGGCTTTAAATAAGCTAAAGGGAAGTCATATAAAGCCCTAGTTTGGGACATCAGGTCCAGCCATCCACGATGTGGCCAAGTGGTGTGGCTGGAGAGTCCTGGACCCTGGCTCTCCATCTCAGGGGCCCCCTTTCCATGCTCACATTCATTCACCCAGCCGGAGCCAGCAGGTGTAAACAATGGGCAAGGCATGGTACTGGCCTCTGGGGAAGAAACCACAACACACAGGACACAAGGGTCGGAGGCCACAACACACAGGACACAAGGATCGGAGGCCACCATACACAGGACACAAGGGTCGGAGGCCACAACACACAGGACACAAAGGGTTGGAGGCCACAATACACAGGACACAAGGGTCGGAGGCCACAATACACAGGACACAACGATCGGAGGCCACAACACACAGGACACAAGGGTCGGAGGCCACAACACACAGGACACAAGGGTTGGAGGCCGGTGAGGAACCCAGAGGACTGTTCTTTTTTTTTCCCTTTCCCCTCAGTATCTACCCCTGGAAGAAGGACACTGCAAGCCACCGCGAGTGATTTACTACTCAGTACAGATGAAGGCTCAGAATGAGGTTCGTGTAAGGGTTTTAAAGAGAGAGTGAAAGATAGAGCCAGGAAGAGGGCATGGTACATAGAATGAAGGAGCACAGGTCAGGGTGAGAAGGGTCGGGCCCGACTGGGAAGACCAGAGGAGCCAAAGACAAGTCGAACAACCGCATTAATTCATTAAACACACACACAAGACAAAATTTCCCTATATGTCAGCTAACGGAATCAAAGATAAAGTTACAAGCCCAGACCCTTGGGGGTGATCGTGTGCATGCAATTACACAGGAAGCAAAAAAATATGACCAAATATCTATAACACAATGTGACAATTGTTACCCCAATAAAGTTAAAGGGATGTGTGTGTGTGTGTGTGTGTGTGTGTGTGTGTGTGTGTGTGTGTGTGTGCTCAGTCATGATCCACTCTTTTGGACCCTAAAGACCACAGCCTACCAGGTTCCTCCATCCATGGGATTTTTTCAGAATACTGGAGTGGGTTTGCCATTTCCTCCTCTAGGGACTCTTCCAGACCTAGGGAACGAACCTGCATCTCCTGCATTGGCAGATGGATTCTTTACCACTGAGCCATCTGGGAAGCCCTTAAAGAAAAGGATAATGGATGAATTTTTTTGAGGGGGGACAGGGAGACCCCCATGCGGTTCATGGGGTCACAAAGAGTCGGACACAACTGAGCGACTGAACAGAACACCCCATACCACATGTGGAATCTTAGTTCCCAGGGATAGAACCCGTGCCCCCTGCATGGGATTGCGGAGTCTTAGCAACTGGACCACCAGGAAAGTCCCTGAATGAAATTTTAAAATGAACTGTGGATTAGAAAATGTATTTTTATCCATGATAAATACCCTGATTTTGATGACTGTACTGTAAGCTCTGTAAGAGAATATCCTGATCTTGGGAAACAATACAGTGAAGTAGTTCAGGGTTTGTTTTTTTTTTAAAAAAGATGTTTATCTTTTTTCAATAGGCACATGTATACAACATCTGAAGAGCACAGAGGATGAAAGGATGATTCCAAGCGGGGAAGGAAAGGAAGGAGGTGAGTAGGAGGAACTTCACTCAGGATTTGACCTTTGAGTACGAAGGAGAAGACAGAGAAGGAGTTCATTTGGAGAAGAAGAGTTTGGAGAGAGGGTAGGCTAGGAAAAGGTCATGGGAAAGGTGTGGCATGAAAGCATGGAAGACTTCCCTACTCGGAAACCCTGAAGACCGAAGCCTACCTAGAGTTCCCAACGTGTGAGGGAGAATGTGGATGAAAACACAGCTGGACAAGTCTCTCTGGGCTGGTGAAGGGCAGGTTCTGCGTTTGGACAGTCAAAAGAAATTCCTCATCTACTAAATAACCGCTATTTGCCTTGTGAGACAGAGCCTATGCCTGTAACATGTACAAAAAAACCTCAAGACCATTTTGAAAAAAGCAGTTTTAAAAATCAGGGTCACCTGAGCCAAGAAGCGCTCAGAATTGGGTTGCATCAGATGGTAAAGAATCTGCCCCCAATGCAGGAGACCCAGGTTCAATCCCTGGGTCAGGAAGATGCCCTGGAGGAGGGAATGGCAACCCACTCCAGTATTCTTGCCTGGAGAAGCCCATGGACAGAGGAGCCTGGGGAGCTACAGTCCATGGGGTCACAAAGAGTAGGACACGACTGAGTGACTAATGCACACACTAAACTCAGTTTCATCAACATTTATGAGCAACTTCAGTGTGTAGGTGTTATACTGGATCTTGGGAATATAGAGACAAAAAGATGTGGCCCTGCCCTCAAGGTAGATCACAGGCTAGTAATCAAGAAGAACTTCTCAGGCAAAGTGAGTTTTGAGGGGAAAGAAGGGATATGAATTGACAACCAACCAAGGGTTTGGTTTCTTCAGGACTGCCACTGACTTCAGAGACGTGTTTGCCTCTCCTGTAGTTGGTACCCAGGCCTCAGTGCATTGATGTGAGGAGGGAAAACCAGACTGCGAGGGCCATTTGGTAGCCAGTAAAGGTTTAAAAAAAAAAAGTCTTCTATTAATAAATTGGAGCTAATTGACTTGTGCTTAGCCACAATGACAAACTTGTGGGAGGAATGTAAAGAAATTAAACAGGTCAAGAAAATTAGAGGCCAATCTCATTTCTCCACCTAGATGCAAAAGTCCAAGAAATTGAATTCAGTAGTGTATAAAAAAGATAATGTATTGTGATCAGTTTGGGTTGTTGATCCTAGGAATACAAGAGTGATTTAACATTAGAAAAGCCATTAATATAATTCATATTAATGGATAAGGGAGAAAAACCATATAGTTATCCAAACAAGTGTAGAAAAAGTGTTTGCTAAAATTTAAAATGAAATTTCCTACCTAATAAAGACTTTTTATCAAAAAATTACAGCAAACATCATTCTTCAGGGTGAAAGTTTTGAGGGGTCCTTTTAAAATCAGGAACAAGACAAAAATGTCCACATCAGCTCTTCTTTTCAGCATTGTATTGAAGTCTTATTCAGTGTAATTTAAAAAAAAAGAAATAAAATGTATAAGGTTTGGAAAGGAAGAAATAAGACTGATATCTTTATAGATAATATAATTGTTTATTTAGAAAATACAAAAGACTATAAATTGTTGGAATTAAGTTTGAAAAGTTTAACAATGTGGGTGGGTAATATAAATTGATTGCATTTATATACTACTCCCAACAAACAATTAGACAGCATAATTTTTTTAATATGTCATGCAGCACTATTTACAATAGCCAGGGCATGGAAGTAACCTAAATGCCCATTGACAAAGGAATGGATAAGGAAGAAGTGGTACATATGTACAATGGAATATTACTCAGCCATAAAAAGGAACGAAATAGCACCATTTGCAGAGGTGTGGATGGACCTAGAGATTGTCACACAGAGTGAAGTAAGACAGAAAGAGAAAAACAAATACTGTATAATATCATTACATGGAAAACCTAGAAAAATGGTACAGATGAACTTATTTGCAAAGCAGAAATAGAATTACAGATGTAGAGAACAAACTTATGATTACCAAGTGGGGAAGGGGAGGGGGTGGTGGGATGAACCGAAAGATTGGAATTGACACATACACTACTATGTATAAAATAGACAACTGATGAGAACCTGCTGTATAGCATGTATACTCAGTGCTCTGTGGTGACCTAAATGGGAAGGAAACTTAAAAAGAGGGGGCATATGAATACATATAACCGATTCGCTTTGCTACACAGCAGAAACTAGCACAACATTTCGAAACAACTATACCCCAATAAAAATTAATTTAAAAAATAAAAAAAATCAATACACACAAAAAAGTTTCAAAAATACAAGATGTCAGTTATTACAGCAACCAAAATTAGGGTACTTAGGAATAAACAGGATGCAAGATAAGGAAGACCTTTAAAAAGAAAAATGTTAACTTTATTGAAAGACAATACAGAAGGCAAGTAGACAGAGAGATGAACTAGGTTTGCGGATAAGAAGTCATAATATGAAAATAATGTCAGCTCTCTTCACATAGATCTATAGAGTCAACCCAACTCAAATCCTTATCTAATTCCAAAATTTATAAGGCAGAGGAAAGTCCTAAGGATAGCCAGTGAGTGAAGTCGCTCAGTCGTGTCCGACTCTTTGCGACTCCATAGACTATACAGTCCATGGAATTCTCCAGGCCAGAATACTGGAGTGGGTAGCCTTTCCCTTCACCAGAGGATCTTCCCAACCCAGAGACTGAACCCAGGTCTCCCGCATTGCGGGCAGATTCTTTACCAGCTGAGCCACAAGGGAAGCACAAGAATACTGGAGTGGGTAGCCTATCCCTTCTCCAGGGGATCTTCCCGATCCAGGAATTGAATTGGGGTCTCCTGCATTGCAGGTGGATTCTTTACCAACTCAGCTATCAGGGAAGCCCTAAGGGTAGCCAAGACATTCCTAAAAAAAAGAATAAGGTGTTAGGACCTTCTCTACTACATGTAAAATCATACTACAAAGCCACAGTAAGTAACACAGTGTGATATAGGTATATGTGCATGCTAAGTCACTTCAGTCATGTCCGACTCTTTGTGATCCCACGCACTGTAGCCCACCAGGCTCCTCTGTTCATGGGATTCTCCAGGCAAGAATACTGGAGTGGGTTGCCATTTTCTTCTCCAGGGGATTTTCCCAACCCAGAGATCGAACCTGCATCTCTTGTGTCTCCTGCATTGGCAAGCAGATTCTTTACCACTGTGCTGCCTGGGAAGCTGTGATATAGGTACAAGGACAGACAAATTGACCAATGGAACCGAACAGAATGCCCCAAAGTAGAACTACACATATATGGAAACCTGACATCACAGAGATGGCACAGCCAGCCCCCAGAGAAAGGAGAGATTATCCAGTAAATGGTACATAATTGTTACTTACACTGGGGCAGGGGGCGGGGGAAGGCGGATCCCTATCTCATACTTGATCCAAAAGTAAATTTTGTGTTAACTAAAAGCAAAATGTACAAGTCAACACTAATATTTTTAGAAGAAAATAGAAAAGAATTTCTTTATCACAGCAGGAGAGAAGGATTTTTTATACAAGGTACAAATTGTATTGACCACAAAATATAAGATTGATATAATAGATTATATTAAAAATAAGAATGTCTCTCATCAAACTACATCTTAAAGAAAGTGAGATGGCAAGCCACAAGGTGGGAGAAGATACCTGGAATGCATGTAACTGATAAATGAACACGTAAGGAAATTTTCCTACAGCTGTCTGCATGCTCATTTCCTGGTCTCCTTCAGAACTTGCTCCCATGTCATGTTTTTCATAAAACCTTCCCTAATCACTGTTTAAAAAATTGCAAGCTTACTACCACTCCCTGCCCTGCCTGTTGCCCTTCCCTGCCTTACTTTTAGCCATAACATTTATCATTACCATACCTACTATACAGGTTAAGGAAACGATGATTGCCTGCCACTCCTTCTCCTCAGAAGACTATAAACTCCTAAATGAGATACAGAATTCTGACCCATTTTGTTCACTTCTGTATTCCCAGTGTATTGAAGAGTGCCTGGCACATAGCACGTACTCTATAAATATTTGTTGGCTAGAAACTCCTACCAATCAATTATAAAACATCAACAACTCAATAGAAATGAGCAAAAGACTTAAACAGGCATTTCAATAAGAAACGAAAAATACAATTTGTCAATAAACACATAAAAAGATGCTCAAATGTACTGATCATTAAGGAAGTGCAAATTACAACTGAAATGAGATACTATTTTATATTAACCAGACTGGAAAACATTAAGGATTCTGACTATACTAAGTATTGGCAAGAATGAGGAACACAGGAAACTCTTACTACACCTGCTGATGGGAATGGAAATTGTTTCTCTCTTTAGAAGACAAATTGGGATTATCTTGTAAAGGCGCGCATGTGTGTAGCCTGTATGTCAGTTTGTCTGTTCTTAGATTTATACCCAGGAACAGTGCCTCTAAAAATGCAGTCCCCAGATTGGTGTCAGTATGTGAAGGAACGGTCTGTTATAAGTTACCATGAGACAAGTACAAAAATTGACAGTGAGGATTAAGAAAACTCAATAGCAACTTGACATTGCCATCCTATATTTTTAATTTTTTAGACCTTTTTATCATGGTAAAATATATGTAACTAAAATTTGACCATTTTAAGCGTACAATTTAGTGGCATTAAAAAGATACATTCACACTGTTGTTTAGTCATCCATCTCTAGAATATTTTTTCATCTTTCCAAACTGAAATTCCGTATCGGGACTTCCCTAGCTGTCCAGTGGCTAAGGCTCTGCACTCCCAATGCAGGGGACCCAGGTCAGGAAACTGGACCCCACGCGCCACAACTGAGAGTCGACATGCCACAGCTAAGAGGTCCCTCGGGCCCCAATGAAGACTGAAGGTCCTGTGTGCCACAGCTTGCTAAGTCGCTTTCAGTCGTGTCCGACTCTCTGCGACGGTTGCTTCTACCTTTTGCCTATTGTGAATGATTGCCCTACCATACTTATTAAAATATAACTTGTCTGTTGACTATAATAATTAAAATTAGACTTTATGTTAGGATGTCTTTGAATTTTTAATAATCTCATTTTCTGAGTAATTCATTTTTATGGTATTTTACAAAAACCATCTGTGACAATTGTAAAACTTTCTAAATCCACCCACAGATAGTTCAAAAAGCACTACCCTGAAGCAGAGGCTTCCAAATTTTTATAAGACCCAAGAGTAAGAAAAAGTCTTCCCATCACAACCCAGGACACACGAACACAACTGAAACAAAAGTTTCACAAAGACATAATTTGTCATTTCTACAGGAAGCACACTAAGGGAGTTACTGCTTTTTTTAAAATCCTGGTTGAATCTATTAAATTGATTTCACAGCCCACCCAAAATCATGAATCCCAGTACGAAAGCCAGCGCTCTTGAGAAATTCCTGCATATGTATGTCAGCAGCCATGTAACGGAATGTTCCCAATAGCATTATTCATAAAAGAAAAAAAAACCCAAATATCCATCAATAGGAAACTAAATGACTAAATTGTGATATATTCACCTAATACAATATTACTGGGGCTCAGTCAATGTTTATTGAATGAATTAATAAACGGCTGTGAAAATGAAGCACAGCTACCTGGAGCAGTTTGGACAAATCTTCGAAATACAATGTGCAGTGGACAAAACAAGTCGCAGCTGATTTTATACTGAACAAAACCACTTTTAAAAAAGCAAACAAAAGAAAAGACAATATTGTTTGAGGACCCGCGTGTGGCAGGACTACCCTAAGAGTCAAGAGAATAATAAACACCTACTACCTCGGCCCGAGTAGGCAGAGGGTGGGACTGCGGAGATCCCAGGCAGCTAACAGAACTGGAAATGTTATTCAGTTGGGTGGTTTACAAATGCTAATTTTATTATTATGCTTTGTACTTAGATATACATTGTATATATTCTTTTATCTAGCATATTCTTTTATCTATCACGTTTCAGTCAGTCAGTCAGTTCGGTCGCTCAGACACGTCCGACTCTTTGTGACCCCGTGGACTGCAGCACACCAGGCCTCCCTGTCCATCACCAACTCCCAGAGTTCACTCAAACTCATGTCCATTGAGCCAGTGATGCCGTCCAACCATCTCATCCTCTGTCGTCCCCTTCTCCTCCCGCCTTCAATCTTTCCCAGCATCAGGGTCACATTTAAAATCTTTTAAAAGGTAGAAATGGAGTTGATGGAATTGGAGGACAAAGAATTCTAGCCACACTGAGCAAGCCATTGACATATCAAAATATCGGTAAAACAGGGCCCCTTGAGCTTCTTCCAAGACTGAGAAAAAATAGCTGATAAACATTTCATCAGGTTGAAAAGAAGGGTATCCGAACAAGGTGTTGAACTGGCTATCGTTTCCGGAACAGCCTCCAGTTTCTTTATACTCATCCAGCAAACTCTCACCCTCTATATATTTCCACAAGCATGGAATGTTCTTCTGCATCCCTGACTGTTGGTTGACGTTAGAATTCTGAGTTAAGGGTCTTAGGCAGGCAATAGAGGAAGAGGGTGGAGGCCAAGCCTTATTCATCTTCACGTCGCTAACCTTCAGCCCAGCGCCTGTGCAAAGCGTTGGATCGCTGTTTCCTGTAGAAACGAATGAAGCACTTACTGAAAGAATAAATGACTATTGCAATTAGGCTAAGGATGCTATACCATTTCTGTCACTGCCGATATATGAGGTTATCTCAGGCTGTTCTGACTCATGATCTAAGCTGAGACATAGTAATGGGCGTGGCTTCCCCAAAGGTATTTATGAATTAAAGATCTGAGGGAGAAGGTAAAATGAGGTCATGGGATAAAAGTAGGGAAGCAGTCAGTTTTAAAACAAAAATGAGAAATCTTGGGAATTTTTGAAGTCCAGTTGGGCATAGCAGTAAGTTGGTGATTATCTTTATTATCCCCACTTTAATTTTTATCATGGTTAATTACAAAGTGTCACGAGCAGAGTGCAGTGGTTATGATGAAATGTGGAGGCACTGTCTGGGTTTGAAACCTCCACTTACTGGGTAAGTGCGGGGAAATTACTTGACCTCCTTGTGCCTCAGTTTATCATCTGTAAATAGGGATAATAATAGCACCGACCTTGGGATTTCCCCCGTGGGCCAATGGTTAAGACTCTGTGCTTCCGATGTAGGGGGTGCAGGTTCGGTCCCTGGTCATGGAACTAATATGCCACACAGAGCAACCAAAAGGAAAGAAAACATCAACCTCATAGAACTGTAATGATGGGAAGTGATTCAGTGAGGAGATATTCATAAAGGGAACAGCACCTGGCATGCAGCAAGCACCTGATCAATGTTGTTAAATAAAACCTTCACCTGGATCAACAACATACTTTTGTGCCCGTGTTCTTCCTGTACTCTTTGGGTTAGCTGCCGTGTGGGTACTCAGACTTCTATCACAGCAAAACAACTTCTGTGGCCTCTTCCACGGAAAGCCCTTGAGAGGTTTCATCTTTATGGAGCTTTGCTATAGGATCCTCTACTTAATCAGCACTCTTGCAATCCTATTGTTGATATCATCTAAGATCATTGTCTTTAATATACCTATATAGATTCCTAACAGTCTGCCTTTAGAACGCCTGTCACATCTTTCTTTCTTTCTTTTTCATTCTCTCTCTCTGCTTCCTCTGCCCTCTTGGACTCTTGCAATAGCCTCCTAACAGATTTCGCTGCCTCTAGGCTTTGTTTTAGCCAGTTCATCCTTGGCCCTGGGGACCCACTGAATCTTCCTCAAACAACCCTTCGCACGCATTATTCTCACACACTGGCTCTGATCAGAGCCCTCCACTCCTTTACCTCTGTGTTCAAATTCCTTAGCTTGACCATCAAGACTTCTCTAGTCAACTTCAGCCTCACTTTCCCACTTGGTCTCTATTTGCCTTTACAAACATTTTTTTTGCAGCCAAATTAGCCTATTAATTGCTCGATATTGGTCATGCCTACGCCCACCCTGGCAACATCATTTCCTCCACTCCCAAACCTGGAATGCTCTTCTCATGACTTCATAGACTGGAGAAGACACTCTAAGAGGTGAGAGAAGGTCATCGAAATGGAGATTAGGGAATATCAAAAGCAGATTTTGTGTTTCTAACTTGTTCCTTGACTTGGCCATGATCCCAGGAATGGGAGAAGGATTCTCTCCTTTAAAGAAGGCATAAAGCATGAGGGTTAAGGGTATGAGCTCTGGCTCTGTTATTTCCTGGCTGCACAAGGTGCCTCTGTACCTCAGTTTTGCGCATCTGTAAAAGGGGTACCTTTTGGAGTGGATATGGTGATACACCACACAGGTCCCTCTTCAAGGCTGAGATACATATTCTCCCAGCTGTAAGAGTGCTGGCTCTAACCCTCACACTGAATTGCCTCCAGGAATTGCCCTCAACCAAAGGAAACTGCGGGCTTCCCAGGTAGCTCAGATGGTAAAGAATCTGCCTGCAGTGCAGGAGACCTGGGTTCGAACCCTGGGTCGGGAAGATCCCCTGAAGAAGGAAATGGCAACCCACTCCAGTATTCTTGCCTGGAGAATTCCATGGACAGACGAGCCTGTGGGGCTACAGTCCATGAGGTCACAAAACTGAGCGACTACCATAAAGGAAACCCCTAAAATGCTGCCCTCTCCCGGGGGCAGCCTGCATCCAGTGCCGAGTCAACAAGAAGTACAAAATCCTGGCCTCTTTGCCTTGGTTAGATAGTTCTAAAGGGCCACTCTGGCTTCTGATCCCCTCATAAAGTTCACTGAGGTCTCTGTTGTGACTGCATCAGAGCCTAGCTTTTCTCCGCCCAATCCAGCTTTTCCTTTTCTTCCCCTCACAGCCGCTGTTCCCCAAACAACTCCTCCATAGACGACACACATGCAAAATCTCTGCTTCAGAGCCTGTTTCCCAGGAAACCTGACCTACAACGGTTGGCCTAAGAAAGCAGTCCCCAAAAGGAGATTTTGGAGCAGCATCACTTGCTGGCTGACTGGCACCGAGGACCTCATTACTAATGGGAGGTAGACGCCGAGAGCATCGGGCATGTGGTTTGGGTGCAACTGCTAAAATTGTCACTGGTGTTGACCTGGAAGGGGACACAGTTGTACATGAGTGCACCGGGGGTGGCAGGTTATCAAGTGTTTGAGAGGTTCTGGGACGAACTCTTTGCAAACACTGTAGAATGAGATGACTGGTGCTGGGGGCAAGGCGAGGGGCAAGGGATTGATTCACTGAAGAAAGACAACGAAAGGCCCAGAGTGATTAATCACCAATATAAGGCAAAGTGTAAAAGCTTGAGGGTGGCCTATATAAGGCAGAGTATAAAGAGACTCTTAGCTCCTGTACCGGAGGGCAGAGGATCAGGCCCAGAACTTAATTATAAGAAGATTGAATTCTCAATGCTAGCAGATCTGCTGTGCTGAGGTCAGGGATCTTATTGGAAAGAATGGGACCCCGAGACTCTCAGGAGGCTGAAATCAAGATATTGGTCAGGGGCTGCAGTCATCTTGAGGCTCAGCTAAGACTGGAGCATCTGTTTCCATGATCACTCTCATGGCTTTTGCATGCCTTAGGAGATCCTTTTCTAAGCTTATTCCTGCAATTGCAGGGAAGCCTTAGAACCTGGCCATGTATCCTGAGTGTCTTCACCACATGGCAGCTGGTGATCAAAGACAGAGAACCAGAGGGTCTCCCAAGACAGAAACCACAGCCTTTTTGTTTGCTAATCTTGGAAGTACCATCCCATTGTATCTGACGTTTCCTATGCATTAGAAGCAGCCACGGACTTCCCTGGTGGTCCAGTGGATAAGAATCCGCCTTGCAATGCAGGGAACATGGGAGTTGGATCCCTGGTCCGGGAAGATTCCACATGCTGCAGAGCAGCTAAGACTATACGCACAGCTACTGGACCCAGGCACCCGAGGGTCCATGCTCCATAACAAGAGAAGCCACTACAATGAGAAACCTGTGCACTACAATAAAGAATAACCGCTGCTTGCTACAACTAGAGAAAGCCTGCACGCAGCAGTGAATGAAGACCCAGTGCAACCAAAAATAAAAATAAATTTAAAAATAATTAAAAAAAAAAAAAGAAGCAATCCACTAGGTCCAATGCATCCATGAGGAGAGGAGCACACAGTGTGTGGCAGGACTTGGGGGCCACCGGGGACCCTCTTTGAAGCTGCTTCCCACAACCTGGCAGACCTTTGCAGATTTTGGAGACAACGTGTTCTACACTCGAGGATAGTGTTCTGACCCAATTACTTGCTGACAAGGAAGACTGTCAGCTTTCAGTGGGGCCCAGAGCAAGAACGGGCTCTACAGCAAGTACAGGCTGTGATGCAATTGCCTCCGTGGTATATGAGGCATCTATGGTGCGAAAGACACTGTATGCAGTTTGTGACAAACTCCAAGGGGACTCACACCCTAGACCCCTGGAGTTCTGGACACAGGCCATGTCATCTATAATAGAGAACTGTACATCCTATTCAAAAACAGCAACCAGTGTTGTACTGAGCTCTGGGAAACACAGAGCATCTGATTATGTGACAGTAAGTGATCTTTCAGCCAGAGTTGCCCATCACAAGATGGGTTCTGTCAGACCCACCCAGTCACAGAGTCCCGTGGTCTGAGAGCTCTCCATCATCACACAGAAATGGTATATCCAGATGCATTGTCCATAGCAGAGAAGGTGTGGTGGGTATTAGAACCAGTGGAGAAGTAGCAAGTGGGAAAGGGCACCTGGGAGAGAAGTCTCTGTTCTCTGTATGTTGAGGGTGGCAGCCATGACTCTCCCTTTAATCTACTAGCACCACTCCCCACTTCATCATAATTGTCTGATAACCTTGCCATTCATCTAAAATATGAGAGGGCTTCCCTGGTGGCTCAAGCGGTAAAGCATCTCACTGCAATGCAGGAGACCAGGGTTCGATCCCTGGGTCAGGAAGATCCCCTGGAGAAGGGAATGGCAATGCACTCCAGCATTCTTGCCTGGAGAATTCCATCCACAGAGGAGCCTGGTGGGCTATAGTCCATGGGGTCACAAAGAATCAAACACGACTGAGTGACAAACACTTAAAATATGAGAAGTGGGCCCTGAAAGTGACATTGAAGCCCAGCTTTCACAAAGCTTGTTTGGCAAAGCAAAAATTATTTTCCAAGTTAGGTCCCAATCTTCCTGCCTGCATAACTCCAGCCATGGTGTTAAGACACCCTGAGTCTTCTTATTTTCTCCTTCCCAAGTCCTTGAGGAGTATCTCAGCGTCCCCTTCCTCCCACATCCTCCTCAACCTGACCTTTCATTTTCTTAAGAGCTTCACCAGGTCCCACATCCATCCAGGTTGTGAGGTCCCAAGGGAGAAGGCAGCAGGCTGGCACATACTGACCCAGTGACCAAGAAGAGCACCACAGTGCATTCAGTCAGCTAATCTTGATGGAAAAGGGCTCCAGTCTTGCCGCAGGAGGCTGAACTTCCCATAATTCATCCCTACTCCAGGCAGCAGTCTTTGGTTGCAAGCAACAGAAACAAACTTTGGCAGACTTAAAGCAAGGGGATATATTGAGAGGATGGGGCCATTCACAGAATCAAGATACAGCTGAGAATGAGGCTGGAGGAGTTGGGAACAATGACAGCCACGACATCCTAGAAAAGGAGCTAATTAACCATCTTGTTAGAGAATTGCTTTGTGCACAATGTTATGCTGTCCTTCAGCCATTTTGGTTAAGGTCCCAAGTCCTTGAATCTGACTGGCTTGGCTTGAGTAAAACGCCTTCTCCTTTGCCACCTTGATTGACAACCCAACTGAGACTGCAACCACTGGGGTAGAAGCAATTGTTCAAAACAGAAATTGGGGCTCTTGCCAAAATAAGGGAGCGAATGTCGGGCAGCCAAAAACTACCTGTGTTCAAAACACCCCCTGTCTCTCCCCAGTTACACAGTCTACTTATCTACCAAGATTCCGGGAGCTGTGTATGAAAAGCTGGCAGAACTCTAAACTAGGCAGGATTGAAATCTGTGGAAGGAAGCTCAGTTTGAGGAGAATTTGGGCTTTTTGGATCAGAAGATCCGTATTATAGTCCTAGGACTGCTACTAATTGAGACCTCTGTTTATTCACCTAAGCCATGGAGTAAGCAGTGATCTATCCAGTCGGTCATTATAAGCATCAAAATAGAAAATGTGTTTGAAGGCACTTGGAAGGCTGTTAAACATGCAAACCTGAGGGGCTGTTATTGGTCATTTGGGTTTTTCTAATTTACTTTGCAGATCGCATCATATCAACTCCTTAACCTGAGACTGCATTTGGCCAGAAGCAGGCCGTTCTGACCTTAGCCGGCAGACAGGCTGCAGTGAAGCGAGATGAAGGAGAGGGAGCTCTGCAGGTAATGCAGTGGGCAGTCTTATTTCAGCCTATTTTGCAATGCAATGATGTTGAGGAAATATTAGGATGCAGTTCATAGAGAGTCCTCACTAACTCAGAAAAATCAACTCCAGCGAGAGCCAAGAAATAGAAAACTGCCAGAGTGTAGGAAATAGCCATTTGGAAGAACGCATCAGATATTCAATATTCAACACAGTGGCAATGTAGCATAGTCGTTCAGAACATGAGCTTTGAGTCACGAAGACCTGAGTTTGAACCCATCCTTTGCCTCATCTCCGTGAGTGCAGTAATAAACCATTAGACAAACGTTTATTGCGGACTCATTATACGCCAGGTATTCTTTGAGGCACTGATAAAACAACAGTGAGTGATACACGTGACAAACCCCGGCTGTCCTCACAGCCTCTACATTTCAGGGGGAGAAGAAAGTAAATAGACAACAAAAAAGGTAAAATATGTGCTATATTAGGTAGTGATAATGGGCTTCCCTTTATCACTTAGATGGTGAAGAACCTGCCTGTAATGCAGGAGACCTGGGTTTGATCCCTGGGTCAGCAAGATCCCCTGGAGAAGGGAATGGCGACCCTCTCCAGTATTTTTGTCTGGAGAATTCCATGGACAGAGGAGCCTGGTGGGCTACAATCCATGGGGTTGCGAAGAGTTGGACACGACTGAGTGACTAGCACTTTCACTTTCAGTGATAAATGCTGTGGAAAAAATAAATCAGAGAAGGAAATCAATGGGGTGATGGGGAAAGAGTTACTATAATCTTTAGGGTGATTAGCTGAAAACCTAATGGTGACACTTGACGTGATAGTGACATTCAAACCAAGCGTTGAGACAAGCAGACTGTGCTAGGCAGGGGTCTGGGGGAAGACTATTCCAAGCAGAGGAAACAGTGGGTGCAATGGTCTGATGGTGAGAGGAACAATGAACGAGGCAGCCAGGATGGCTGGAGAAGACCTTGTAGCTGGAGAAAAGATGGCGATGAGGTCAGAGGGCTGGAGACAGGGCAGACGCCTAGCGCCTGGTCGGCCCAGGACCTTGGCTTTTACTCTGAAGGAGATGGGGAGCCACTGGCAGGTTTTGAACAGGAAAGTAACACCATCTGATCTATATTTTAAAGTGTCATTTGAGCTGCTGTGTTTAAGTGAGGATAGAAGAGGAAAACCAGTTAGGAGGCTGTAGCAAAAATCCAGGTGAGGGGCTTCCCTGGTGGCTCAGGGGAAAAGAATCAGCCTGTCAATGCAGGAGACACGGGTTTGACCCCTGATTCAGGAAGATCTCACATGTCGTGGAGCAACTAAGCCCGTGTGCCTCAACTATTGAGCCTGTGCTCTAGAACCCGGGAGCTGCAACTACTGAGCGCACGTGCCGTCATGAGCGACACCCCTCTGCCCTAGAGCCCATGCTCTGCAATGAGAGAGGCCCCCGCAAAGAGAAGCCCCGCTCACAGCAGCTAGAGTGGAGCCCCACTTGCTACAACGAGAGAAAAGCCCGCACAGCAGTGAAGACCCAGCGCAACCGAAAATAAATAAATAAAATTATTATTGTTTTTAAATCCAGGTGAGGCTTCTAGTTTCTGGTCCAGCTGTAAGGAGCTTGGGAGTTATCATTCTGTCCTAACAAATAAAAATCTGAAAAAAAAACAGCCCTTCTTAGATTCATCAGAGAAGTGAGGTCTCAAGGCAAACTGCTGTCCCCACAAGTCTGGACAGACAGCCAGACCAATGCATCGAGTCACCACTTAGAGCAGAGATCACAAGCAGAAACCTCCAAAGGAACCAGTGCTGGGGCAGGAAAACCTGAACTGTAATTGAAAAACTGCTGGAGGCTCAGTGTACACAAGCCAAGGGTTAAAAACTCGGGGTGGGGGAGTGGACCCAGTCAAGAAGAGGTGCCTACAATTTTGTGAGTTTTATCTCCAGGGACTCAACCACATTCTCTTGGTGAATATTGTAGAAAAACCCTTCCAGCTTCTGGTGTGGTTTAAGGAAAAGGAACCGTTTTGAAATGCATTCTGCTCCTCTTAATGAGGCTTGCCCTCGAGAGAAGCTAATTTACCAGAGTTTAAACTATTGGGGAGCATAATACTAGAGATTATACTAGAGCATAATCAACATGGAGAAAGGGAAACACCCAACTCCAGCCTTCTCTAATTATCCTTTCCCATTTAAGGGGGAACGATGGGGGAGGAGGCTGAGAAGAACTTGTAAAATTCACAGACCAGCGGTACAGACCCTCTAAAGACTCAGACCTCATCATGAGACTACAGAATGCTTTCTTTCCCCAACACCTTACCCTATATCATTAAAGGCCTATTTACTGCAGTTCCTTTTACCCAATACATCATGTCCGGCTAACAAGAAAAAATTTCAAGACATAGCAAAAAAAAAAAAAATACACTTGCAAAAATTTCAAAACATAGCAAAAAAAAAAAAACACTTGCCCTGAAGAGACAGAACACACATCAAAACCAGACTCAGGGATGGCAGAGATGACGGAGTTATCAGGCTGGGAATTTAAGACAACTGTGATTAATATGCTAAGGGTTCTAATGGATGAAGCAGATAGCGTGCAAGAACAGATGAGTCATGTAAACAGATGGTGGTTATAAGAATGAGTCAGAAAAAAAACACCAGAGATCAAAAACACTGTAACAGAAATGAAGAATGCCATTAGTGCATTGACTACTTGAAGGCCCTGGACTGTGTAGATCACAACAAACTGTGGAAAATTCTTAGAGACGGGAACACCAAACCACCTTACCTGTCTCCTGAGAAACCTGTGTGCAACTCAAGAAGCAACAGTTAGAACCCTACATGGAAAAACCAACTGGTTCAAAATTGGGAAAGGAGTATGACAAGCCTGTCTATTGTCATCCTGTTTATTTAAATTATATGTAGAGTACATCAGGCAAAATGCTGGGCTGGATGAATCACAAGCTGGAATCAAGATTTCCAGGAGAAATATCAACAACCTCAGATATGCAGGTGACACTACCCTTACAGCAGAAAGCGAAGAAGAAATCCCCTGGAGAAGGAAATGGCAACTCGCTCCAGTACTCTTGCCTGGAAAATTCTGTGGACTGAGGAGCCTGGTAGGCTACAGTCCATGGGGTCGCAAAGAGTCGGACACGACTGAGCAACTTCACTTTCACTTTTTGATGAAGCTGAAAGAGGAGAGTGAAAAAGCGGGCTTAAAACTTAACATTCAAAAAACAAAGACCATGGTATCCGGTCCCATCACTTCATGGCAAATAGATGGGGAAACAATGGAAACAGTGACAGACTTTATTCTTTGGGGCTCCAAAATCACTGCAGATGGTGACTGCAGCCATGAAATTAAAAGACGCTTACTCCTTGGAAGGAAAGTTATAGCCAACCTAGATAGCATATTTAAAAGCAGAGACATTACTTTGCTGACAAAGGCCTGTGTAGTCAAAGCTATGGTTTTTTCAGTAGTCATGTATGGATATGAGAGCTGGACCATAAAGAAGGCTGAACACCAAAGAACTGATGCTTTTGCGCTGTGGTGTGGGAGAAGACTCTTGAGGGTCTCTTGGACTGCAGGGAGATCAAACCAGTCAGTCTTAAAGGAAATCAATTCTGAATATTCATTGGAAGGACTGACACTGAAGCTGAAGTTTTAATACTTTGGCCATGAAGAGCCATGAATGCAAAGAGCCAACTCATTAGAAAAGACCCTGGTGCTGGGAAAGATTGAGGGCAGGAGAAGAAGGGGGAGACAGAGGATGAGATGGCTGGATGGCATCACTGACTCAGTGGACATGAATTTGAGCAAGCTCTGGGAGATAGTGAGGAACAGGGAAGCCTGGCATGCTGCTGTCCACGGGATCGCAAAGAGTCAGACACAACTGAGCGACTGAACAACAACAATCAATAGGAAGGGGCTTCCTAGGTGGCTCAATGATAAAGAATCCACCTGCCAATGCAGAAGACACAGGCTGGATCCCTGGTTAGGGAATATCCATCCCTTGGAGGAGGAAATGGTGACCCGCTCCAGTATTCTTGCCTGGAAAATCTCATGGACAGAGGAACCTGGCAGGCTATAGTCCATGGGGTCGCAAAGAGGCGACATGACTGAGTATACACGCAATCAATAGGAAAAAATCAACAAAACCAAAAGTTGGCTCTTTGAAAAGATATATAAAATTGATACACCTTTACCAGGTCACATAAAAAAGAAAGAGGACACAAATTACTAATATCAGAAATGAAAGAGACAACGTTATGACAGATCCCATGGACATTAAGAGAATAATCAAGGAATAGTATGAACAACCCTATGTCCACAAATTTGATAACCTAGATGAAATGACCCAATTATTTGAAAGGCACAATCTGCCAAAAGTCTTACAAAAATAAGTAGACAATCTGAATAGACCCATGTATATTAAAGAAATTGAATCAATAATTAATAGCCCTCCAAACCAGGAAGTACTAAGCCCAGATGGGTTCACTGGTAAATTCTACTAAAACTTTAAGGACGAAATTATACCAAATCTATAGAATCTCTTTCAGAGTATAGAAGAAGAGGGAATACTTCCCAATTTATTCTGTGAAGCTAGACTTAGCATTACCCTGATATCAAAACTAGACAAAGACATTACAAGAAAACTACAGACCAATATCTCTCATGAACATAGATGCAAAAACCCTCAACAAAGTATTAGCAAATCTAATCCAACAACATATAAAAGGAATTATACACCATGACCAAGAGGGATTCACCTGAAGTATGTGAGGCTGGCTCAACATTTCAAAATCAATTAATGCAACCCATTACATGAACAAGCCAAAGAAGAAAAATCACATAACCATTTCAATAGATGAGGAGAAAGTATTTGACACAGTGAAGTACTCATTCATGATTAAAAAAAAAAAAAACTCTCAGCAAACTAGAAATAGAGGGGAACTTCCTCAACTTGGTAAAGAACATCTGTAAAAAATTATACTTAATAGTATACATAAATGGTAAGAAATTGGAAGCTTTCCCACTAAGATCAGGAACAAGGGAAGGACGTTCCTTCTCACCACTCCTTTCCAACATCATCTTGGAAGCCCTAACCTGCAGTAAGACAAAAAAAAAAAGGAAATAAAAGGTACACAGATTGGGAAGGAAGAAATAAAACTCTCTTTGTTCGTACATGACATGATTGTTTATAAAGAGAATCTGAAAGATTCAACAACAACAAAAGACTCCTGGAACTAATAAGGGATTACAGCAAGTTTGCAGGATACAAGGTTAATATATAAAAGTCGACTACTTTCCAGTATATTAGCAATGAACAAGTAAAATTTGAAATTAAAAATGCAATACCATTTATGTTAGCACCACAGAAAATGAAATACTTAGGTATAAACCTAATATGATAGGAATAAGATTTATATGACATACATACATGAGAACAGATGAAGAGACAAGAAATCGACCAACATAAATGTTGCCGACTGATCTTTGACAAAGAAGCAAAGGCAACACAGTGGAGAAAAGATGGTGTACAACTGGACATTCACATGCAAAAATTTCTAGAAACGGACCTTACACCTTTCAAAAAACTATCTCAAAATGGGTCACAAGTAGTTTAGGACATTTGAAAAAATGAGTCATAGATCTACATGTACAAAGTGCAAAACTATAAAACTCCTAGAAGACAACATGGGAGAAAACTTAGATCTAGATCATCTAGGCTTCAGCAAGGACTTTTCAGCTACAACACCAAAGGCATGATCATGAAATAGATGATAAGTTAGACTTCAGTAAAATTAAAAGCTTCAGCTCTGTGAAAGACTCTGAGAAGGAATGAGAAGTCACGTCCTGTGGAGAAAATACCTGCAAAACATATATCTGATAAAAACAGTTATCCAAAATATACAAACAGCTCTTACAACTCTTTAAGAATAAGACGCTGAACAACCGGATTAAAAAACAGACCGAAGACTTCGGCAGACATCTCCCCAAAGAAGATATACATAAAGGACAATGAGCACATGGAAAAAGGATCCGCGTTACAAGTCATCAAAGACATAAAAAGTCATTACTCATTAAAACAGTAATGAGATTCCACTGCACATCGATTAGAATGGCCAGACCAGATTACTGATGACACCAAATGCTGCTGAGGCTGTGAAGCAACAGAAATGCCCCTTCATTGCTGGTAGGAATGCAAAATGGTACCAGCACTCTAGAGGACAGCTTGGCAGTATCTTAAAAAGTTAAACAGCAACTTCCCTGGAGATCAGTGGCTAAAATTCCATGCTCCCAATACAGGGGGCCCTGGATCCATCTCTAGTCAGGGAACTAGACTCCACATGCCACAACTGAAAGACACCACATGCCACAATAAAGATCAAAGATCTCGCGTGCTGCAACGAAGACCCAGAGCAGCCAAATAAATATTTTATAGAAGCTAAACATACTCTTAACATATGGTCCAATAATCATGGCCCTTGGTATTTGCCCAAAGGAGGTGGAAACATCTACACAAAAACCTGCATACAGATGCTGAGAGTAGATTTAGCCAAAATTGCCAAAACTTGGAAACAACCAAGATATTTTTCAGTAGGTGAGTGGATAAACAGTGATATTAGGACATCCAGATAACGGCATATTATTTAGCACTTAAAAGACATGATCTACCAAGCCTTGAAAAGACATGAAGGAAATTTATGTGAATTATTACTAAGTGAAAGAAGCCAATTTGAAAAGGCTACATACTATATGATTCCAAAGATATGAATTCTGGAAAAGGTAAAACTATGGAGAAAATGAAAAAGATCAGTGGTTGCCAGGAGTTGGAGGAGGCAGGGATGAATAGGCGGTGCACAGAGGGTTTATTTTTTTAGGGCAGTGAAATTATACTGTATGATACCCTTATGGGATACATGTCATTAAGTGTGTGTGTGTGCTAAGCCTCTTCAGTCGTGTCTGACTCTTTGCAACCCTATGGACTGTAGCCCACCAGGCTAGTCTGTCCATGGGATTCTCCAGGCAAGAATACTGGAGTGTGTTGCCACGCTCTCCTCCAGGGGATCTTCTAGACCCAGGGATCGAACCCATGTCTCTTGCATCTCCTGCATTGGCAGGTGAGTTCTTTACTGCTAGCACCACCTGGGAAGCCCTTTACATTTGTCAAAACCTACAGAATATACACCACCAAGAATGAACCCTAATATAAACTATGGATTTGGGATGATAATGATATATCGGTATAGCTTCACTGATTATAACAAATGTACCCCTCTGGTGAGGGATGTTGATAATGGGGGAGGCTGGAAAGGGTAGAGGGTATAGGGGGCCCCTCTGAACCTTCCACTCAAT
The DNA here is from genome assembly GCA_024291935.2 of Okapia johnstoni. Taxonomy (NCBI): domain Eukaryota; kingdom Metazoa; phylum Chordata; class Mammalia; order Artiodactyla; family Giraffidae; genus Okapia; species Okapia johnstoni. The sequence goes on along the minus strand of CM044325.1, from coordinate 4,661,776 downwards.
TTTGCAGTAAATCTTGGTGGTAGTTTAGTCACTAAGTTGTGTCCAACTCTTTTTGACTCTGTAAACTATAGCTCACCAGGCTCCTCTGTCCACAGGATTTCCCAGACAAGAATACTGGAGTGGGTTCCCATTTCCTTCTCCAGGGGATCTTCCTGACCCAGGGATCAAACTCAGGTCTCCTGCACTGCAGGTGGATTCTTTACTGACTGATCCATCAGGGAAGCCCTTTTTTAAAATGCTCCTAAAAATCAAGTCTATTTAAAAAAAAATTAAGAATTGATGGTGGTTTGCCAAGAGTAGCAGCTATAGAAGTGTGGAGAAGTGGCTGGATTATGGGTTTCTTTTAAAGAAGAGCCACCAGAATTGCCAGTGGATGGGATGTGGAGTATGAGGACAAGTGAGATTCAGCCTACATCCTAGACAAGACAACATAAAACAGTGACTGCGCACAATGCAGAGGGAAACATAGAATGGGACAGACTGGAGGCTCTTCAAGAAAATAGAGACACCAAGGGAACATCTCATGCACAGATGGGCACAATAAAGGACAGAAATGGTACGGATCTAACAGAAGCAAAAGATACTAAGAAGAGGTGGTGAGAATACACAGAAGAACTGTACAAAAAAGATCTTCACGACCCAGATAACCACAATGGTGTGATCACTCACCTAGAACCAGACATCCCGGAATGCAAAGTCAAGTGGGCCTTAGGAAGCATCGCTAAGAACAAGGCTAGTGGAGGTGAAGGAATTCCAGTTGAGCTATTTCAAATCCTAAAAGAGGATGCTGTGAAAGTGCTGCAATCAATATGCCAGCAAATTTGGAAAACTCAGCAGTGGCCCCAGGACTGGAAAAGGTCAGTTTTCATTCCAGTCCCAAAGAAAAGCAATGTCAAAGAATGCTCAAACTGCTGCACAATTGCACTCATCTCATACGCTAGTCAAGTAATGCTCAAAATTCTCCAAGTCAGGCTTCAACAGTACATGCACTGTGAACTTCCAGATGTTCAAGCTAGATTTAGAAAAGGCAGGAGAACCAGAGATTAAATTGCCAACACCTGTTGGAGCATTGAAAAAGCAAGAGAGTTCCAGAAATAAATAAATAAAGTTCTTAGTCAATAAAATTCTGCTTTATTGACTATGCCAAAGCCTTTGGTTGTGTGGGTCACAATAAACTGTGAAAAATTCTTAAAGAGATGGGAATACCAGACCACCTGACCTGCCTCCTGAGAAATCTGTATGCAGGTCAAGAAGCAACAGTTAGAACTGGACATGGAACAACAGACTGGTTCCAAATCAGGAAAGGAGTGCGTCAAGGCTGTATTTTGTCACCCTGCTTATTTAACTTATATGCAGAGTACATCATGAGAAACACTGGGCTGGATGAAGCACAAGCTGGAATCAAGATTGCCAGGAGAAATATCAATAACCTCAGATATTCAGATGACACCACACTTATGGCAGAAAGCAAAGAAGAACTAAAGAGCCTCTTGATGAAAGTTAAACAGGAGAGTCAAAAAGTTGGCTTAAAACTCAACATTCAGAAAACTAATATCATGGCATCTTGGTCCCATCACTTCATGGCAAATAGATGGGGAAACAATGGAAACAGTGGCTGACTATTTTTTTGGGCTCCAAAATCACTGCAGATGGTGACGGCAGCCATAAAATTAAAAGACACTTGCTCCTTGGAAGAAAAGTTATGACCAATCTAGACAGCATATTAAAAAGCAGAGACATTACTTTGCCAACAAAGGTTGGTCTAGTCAAAGCTATGGTTTTTCCAGTAGTCATGTATGGATGTGAGAGTTGGACTATCAAGAGAGCTCAGTGCCAAAGAATTGATGCTTTTGAACTGTGGTGTTGGAGAAGACTCTTGAGAGTCCCTTGGATAGCAAGGAGATTCAACCAGTCCATCCTAAAGGAAATCAGTCCTGGATATTCATTGGAAGGACTGATACTGAAGCTAAAACTCCAGCACTTTGGCCACCTAAAGCGAAGAACTGACTCATTGGAAAAGACCCTTATGCTGGGAAAGATTGAAGGCGGGAGAAGAAGGGGACGACAGAGGATGAGATGGTTGGATGGCATCACCAACTCAATGGACATGAGTTTGAATAAACTCCAGGTGTTGGTGATGGACAGGGAAGCCGGGCGTGCTGCAGTCCATGGGGTCACAAAGAGTCGGACACGACTGAGTGACTGAACTGAACTAGACTGCACACAATCCCAAGCACACATCAGATGTTTAGCAAACTCCAAAATCCCAGAAAATTTTGGAAGAAATTATGGTCTTCAGAAAGGTGATATCTTAGTTAGATCACTCATGAGGTGGGGTCTAGGACACACAAGAAAATGGAAAGAAGAGGGCGACCAAACACTGTGTGTTTGAGTCGCTCAGTCATGTCTGACTCTTTATGACCCCATGGACTGTAGCCCACCAGGTTTCTCTGTCCATGGGATTTTCCAGGCAAGAGTACTGGAGTGGGTTGCCATTCCCTTCTCCAGGAGATCTTCCCGACCCAGAGATAGAACCTAGATCTCCTGCACTGCAGGCGGTTTCTTTATTGACTGAGCCACCAGGCAAGCCAGGCTCCAGTCAACTCTAATAACTCAATGTTTTCCTATGGTCAGTAACTTAGTCCTAGAAATAGGAGATAAATGGAGTAGGAACATAGAAAAAGAAGAACGATTCATCCCAGGACCAGTACATAAAAATAACTTCAAGATAAATAACAGGGATATGATGCACAGCACAGCAAACATAGTCAATAATATTGTAATAACTTTTTATGGTGTGACTCTATAAAAATATCAAATCACTATGTTGTACACCTGGAACTAATATAATATTGTAAGACAACTACCCTTTGGTTTAAAAAAAAAGAAAGAAAAATAAAGTACTGTCAGACTTCAAAAAAATGATAATAATGCCAAAGGTAACACTTATTAGTAATCACAGTGGCAATATTAGCTAGACATGTGGAATGTTGTAGTTTTTGGAGTCTGTGCCAGGCCAGCCTCTTCATGGCAGTGCATTTAGCTTGAGGTAAATGAGGAGTCATTTATGCTAATGTGTGGGGAAAAAAAGCAAAAGGATTAGTTCTGCAAACATTGATTGTCAGTTTCCAAAGGATACACTCTACTTTAGTTGGAATGTATTCATCATTTTTTGAACCCCTACTGTACATTAAGCACATATATTTTTCTAGTGCTGAAATCAGCCCAGCTGATTTCAAGGTATATATTATTATATCCATTTTACAGATGGGAAGAGTAAGGCTCATATAAGGTGACCACTAGCTAAGGAGTCATGAACCTGGACTCAAACCCAAGGCGATGCATCTCCAAAGCCCATGCTCATGCCACGCTGCCTCACTTACGCTTTGTTAACAATGACCCACCTTCACCGAGCACTTACCTCAAGCCAGGCTGCAGTGTTTCACAGCTATTAATATGAACTACTATCATCCCCATTTTAAAAATGAAGAAAGTGAGGCCTAGAGAAGTTAAGAAGCTCACTGAGACCCCTCAGCTGGTAAGTCAGACAGTGTGGTTGTAAGTTGTAGGGTCTATCCCCTGATGTCTTTATAAAAGTACTTTTAAAAAATACAGTAGTAATATATATTCATGGTAACAATTTTAGAAAATACAACTAAGAAAAAAGAAAAAAAATCACTATAATCCTACCATACTGAGATAACCACAACTATCATTTTAGGAGATCACCTTTGAATCTTTCTCCTACACATACACACCCACACTTTTTTTTTCTTTTTTTTACAAAAATAAGATTGTGGGACTTCTCTGGTGGTTCAGTGGTTAAGGATTCATCTTGGCAATGCAGGGGATGCAGGTCTGATCCCTGGTTAGGGAACTAAGATCCCGCATGCCATGGGGCAACTAAGCCTCACACCACAAGTAGAGATCCTGTGTGCCACAACTAAAACCCAATGCAGCCAAATAAATAAATATTAAAGATGAATGTTTTAAAAAATAAGATTGTACTATGTTTGCTTTTGACTATTCCTTCATCCACTTAATAATACATCATCAGCATCTTTCTGTTTTAAATATTTGCTACAATGGTGATTTTTGTTACTCTCTTGAGTCATGCACCTATTTAAGAATCTGTAAGAATTCTCCCTTTCACCCAAAAGGTGAAGACACATACACACAAAATTTTACATATGATTTCAGAGACTCCCTGAACCATGGATCCTGAGAACTCCAGTTCTACATTATATCTTCTTTTTTTTCTAACTGAAGTAGGACTGATGTTGAAGCTGAAACTCCAATACTTTGGCCACCTCATGCGAAGAGCTGACTCATTTGAAAAGACCCTGATGCTGGGAAAGATTGAGGGCAGGAGAAGAAGGGGACGACAGAGGATGAGATGGTTGGATGGCATCATCAACTCAATGGACAAGGGTTTGGGCAGACTCCAGCAGTTGGTGGTAGTCAGGGAGGCCTGGCGTGCTGCAGTTCATGGGGTTGCAAAGAGTCGGACACAAGTGAACGACTGAACTGAACTGAACTGATAGTTGATTTACAATGTTGTGTTAATTTCTGCTTTACAGCAAAGTGACTCAGTAATATATATACATTCTTTTTTATATTCTTTTTCATTATGGTGTATCCCAGGATACGACGCTATTTCTAATGTCTGAACAATATTCCATCATGGAAGGATGCCCTATACGTTATTGAACCAACCTAAGTCAGTCCCCTAAGATTGGACATTTCGATTATTTCCAGTTTTCCACTATTATAAACAATAGCACAATGACTGTTCCTACGGATAAATCTTTGTGTGTAGTCCTATTTATTGCCTTGGGATCCATTCCAAGAATACGATCACTTTTAAGGTGTTTGATAGTACTTCCAAATTGCCCTCCAGAAAGGTTGTATCTATTTATGCTCCCGCCAGCAGCATCTAAGAGGGCCCATTTCCCCACATCATTGCTCACATCTGGTCTTATAAAACACTATATTCTGTCCCTCTTTAACCCTGGCTCAGAACTTTTCTTTCTCCTTTTGCTGTCTTGAAGGCAGAGATTTCTGGCTCAAGGAACTGGAAATGTCAGTCTTTGGGGAAGACTCCAGGTTAGGAATTGCTATCTTTCCCAACTTCAACAAAACCGCAAAGGCTTCCTAGGTTTAGCAGAAGACCCTTCCTTGCAAATCCCTTGTCTTTGGTAGAAAAACCGTTACTAGGTGAAAAAAAACAAACAGGTTAAACTTTTTTTAAAAAAATAAATCTTGGTTGATTTTTTTAAACCTTTGTATTATGAAATGTTTGTCCCCGAAGGAACCAGGAGGGTTCCTTTTAGTAGATCTTAAAATTCATAGACAAGTAATTCTGTAATGTGACTGCTCCTTCTCTCCCACTTTAGACAGCCAAATCTGGCTTCTGATGTATACAGTTTACTAGAAAAAAAACACCTCAGTTTGACTCGAGAACTCCACATGCGTGGTTATAATGAGAAAGCTCTTGCATATAGTAGGCACTCAATAAATGTTTGTTGAATTGCATTGGAAGACTGTGACATGCACCCTGGAGTAATAGGGGATTTCGTGTACATGTTTAACTACTAAAGCTTTCATTAACTGTGGCAGTGTTAAATACAGCCGGTACTAATGAGGGGGAGTGGTGACCTGAATACACCAAAACAGAGGGAAATCCCAGATCAACTCTGTTTAGTCTTGAAATACAGTCCATGATTTTTTTTTTCCTCCAACAAATGTACCTTTCCAATTCTGTCTGACTTAAGCAAATATTACAATAAGCTTATCCTTCGTTGTTGGAGTAGACTCTTGAAGAGTCCCTTGGACTGCAAGGAGATCCAACCAGTCCATCCTAAAGGAAATCAGTCCTGAATATTCATTGGAAGGACTGATTCTGAAGCTGAAACTCCAATACTCTGGTCACCTGATGCGAAGAACTGACTCGTTTGAAAAGCCCCTGATGCTGGGAAAGATTGAAGGCGGGAAGAGAAGGGGACGACAGAGGATGAGATGGTTGGATGGCATCACTGACTCAATGGACATGAGTTTGAGTAAATTCCGGGAGTTGATGATGGACAGGGAAGCCTGGCATGCTGCAGTCCATGGGGTCGCAAAGAGTCGGACACGACTGAGCGACTGAACTGAGCTGAGTATCCTCAGTTAGTCCACAGAGAAGACCATGCTGAGACAGGCAATTCTGGGGCTAGATTTAAGTGCTGGAAAAAAATTTTGACTTGTTAGATGATATAAAGGAATTGTTAATTGTCTTAACTATGATATCGATATTATTTTAGCTATGGAGGGATATGTTCCTTTTTTAAAAAAAGACATACCCTGGAATTGACAAATAAGTTACCACAGACCATCTGCAAAAGAGATGATGAAGATTTGACTATATTATAACAATAACTACTGTTTATGGGAAGTGTTTTGTGCAAGCCAGTTCAGCTATATTAACTTGAATCCTATACTAAATAAACTTCTGCCAGGCAGGTATCATTGTCCCCATTTTGCAGATGAATAAACTGAAACTCAAACCAGTCGATCCTAAAGGAAATCAGTCCTGAATATTCATTGGAAGGACTGATGGGGAAGCTGAAGCTCCAATACTCTGGCCACCAGATACGAAGAACTGACTCACTGGAAAAGACCCTGATGCTGGGAAAGATTGAAGGCAGGAGGAGAAGGGGACCACAGAGGATGAGATAGTGAGATGGCACCACCGGCTCAATGGACATGAGTCTGAGCCAACTCCAGGAGTTGGTGATGGACAGGGAAGCCTGGCATGCTGCAGTCCATGGGGTCACAAAGAGTTGGACACAACTGAGCGACTGAACTGAAACTGGGGCTCAGAAGCAGTAGTGACTATCCAATGCTGCTTCAGGGAACTCCGCTCGCTCACTGATGAAACTGACGGCCAAAGAACCCTGCCCTCCTGCCCAGAAGTCCAGGACGCAGGGCTCTCCTAAATCCCTGGCCCGCATGGAGTCATGTTGATGCCAGCGCTGGTGAACACTCTGAAGAGGACAGCTATTGGCCCCTTCTGAGGTCAGGGCCTGGGGCTTTTCAGTCCATTCTGTGACCCCACCCTCCACCTCAAGGCAGCCATAGCTGGTTTCTATTTACGCAACTAAAGAACGCTGGTTATGGCTAACCTAGATAGCATATTTAAAAGCAGAGACATTACTTTGCCAACAAAAGTCCGTCTAGTCAAGGCTATGGTTTTTCCAGTGGTCATGTATGGATGTGAGAGTTGGATGGTGAAGAAAGCTGAGCACCGCAGAATTGATGCTTTTGAACTGTGGTGTTGGAGAAGACTCTTGAGAGTCCCTTGGACTGCAAGGAGATCCAATCAATCCATCCTAAAGGAGATCAATCCTGGGTGTTCATTGGAAGGACTGATGTTGAAGCTGAAACTCCAATACTTTGGCCACCTCATGTGAAGAGTTGACTCATTGGAAAAGACCCTAATGCTGGGTAGGATTGGGGGCAGGAGAAGAAGGGGATGACAGAGGATGAGATGGTTGGATGGCATCACTGACTCGATGGACATGGGTTTGGGTAGACTCCGGGAGTTGGTGACGGACAGGGAGGCCTGGCATGCTGCAGTCCATGGTGTCGCAAAGAGTCGGACACGACTGAGCGACTAAACTGAACTGAACTGAACTGAACTGAAAGAACACTGACCATCAGAGAAATATTTCTGACTCTCACCCCAGACGCCCCGCTGGGAAACGGCAGCACAAGGGTCTGACCTCAGGGCAATCTGATGTCAAAGCCTCACGCCATTTCTCAAAGGACATGCATAAGGGGTCAAGTTTATGTGTCTTCCCTGTGAAACTCTTCCATACTTACTTCCATGTCTCTCCACCCACGGGGCGTGGAAGTACGTTGCTGTACTAATGTCACTGCATCTCCACTCAGGGAACCCAGTGTTTAATTCAGCAATTAATGCATATGCCCCTAAGTTAACCACCTGTTACTGCTTCTCACAGCACTCCTTGTATTGAGAAGAAGACTGCAGGGGAGACAGGAATGGGTTGTCTGGTCCAAGCTCCTGCCTCAGAGAAATGCTGCCTACAAATCAATAGCCTTCAGTCACGTGACAGGGGTCACTTTTGCCATCACCATTCAAACAAGTCAACCTTAAGAAGCACCATGTGCTCTTCTACTACAGAAAGCATAAGCCCAGGAAAGACAGCCTAGAAGAGAGAGGGACAGAGAGCCTCAGAGCCCGAGGGTGGTGGGAAGACTACAGCCTCTGCAGTCAGAGAGATGCATCTTGGACCAGGTGTGTGACCTTGGACTTACCTTCCCTGAGCCTCAGCTTCCTCAACTGTAAAATGGGGATAAAAGTAATAGTGCCCTCCTCACAGGTTCTTGAGATGCTTGTATCAGATGACAGGGTTAAACTGCCTGATGCACTGTAGGCGCCAACCCTGTCGGTGCTTCCCTTCCTAAAGAATTTAGGACAGTTGATCTCTTATTCCTATTTTTAAAGATCTCCAAGGAAGGAGAAACGATAGCATCCCTTGGTAGCTGGTGTCTGTGTTTCACAACCCACTTAGATGATGTGTGAATATAGCACAGAGGCCCACATCCAAGGAGGCCGGTGGAGGCTGGGAGGCATGCCAAGCAGTTTGCTGGACTGCTACCATCCTATCCCTTCCCCCACCATCGGCTCCTAAATATATATATTAGCTTAGCCATCCTTCACAGGCCGACCTCCTTTTGGAAACCCTCTCTGATAATCTCCTGGTTTGTAAGGTTTTAAGTCTTCTAACTGCTGCAACACCTGATGGACGTCAATTCTTCAGGCATTTACCAAAAACAGGCCAGTACGATAACTATTTACTTAATTGGTTAATTCAAAAAATATATATCAAACACTTCTACATTGCCAGATAGTGTCTTAGGCACTGGACACACGGAAATAAACAAGACAAATGTGGTCCCTGCCTTCGTAAAGTTCACATTCTAGGATAAGTCAGGAGGACAGAAAATAGAGTATATCTATTGCTCAAAAGTGCAATGGAGGGAATTCCCTGGCAGTCCAGCGGTTAGGACTCCATGGTTCCATGGCAGGGGGCTTGGGTTCAATCCCTGGTCAGGGAGCTAAAATCCTGCTCCCTGGTGAGCCAAAAAGAAAAAAAAAAAGTGCAATGAAGAAAATCAAATCAGGGTTGGGGTGTGGCTATTCTACACAAGAGAAACGCCAAGACCTGGCACCTTCCCACCTCACCCTGGCTTCCACCCATTCCCTGGGCCCCATGCAGCCTTTCTCCCAGCTTGTCCCATTTGCCACACTCCTTCCAGCCCCAGGGCCTTTGCACGCTCCTTTTGTCTGGAACACTTGTCTCTCCCTATCTCCCCTGGTGAACCCCTCTTTTAGATGAAGTGACATTTGAGTCAAGCCTGGAAAGTAGTGAGGGGGCTACTTACATATGTTTGTTTTCTCTGAGCAACTAGAAGCTCCTGGAGAGGAAGAGGAGGCAGAGGAGAGCAGTGGGTAGAGATGTGCTTCTGGAGTCGGGCTGACCTGCTTCAAATCCCAGCACTACCACACTCTAGAAGTGAAAAGTGAAAGCGTTGGTCACTAAGTCATGTCCGACTCTTGTGACCCCATGGACTGTAGCCCCCTCCACCCCGGCTCCTCTGTCCTTGGGATTCTCCAGATCCAGATGGTGAACTCAACCGCTGCACCCCAGGAGGACGGGAGATTGGACTTCCTGGAGAATGGCTAAGGGCTCTCTGCCCATGACTGCCCCCACACTGGGAGAAGGAGGCTTGGGGAGCAGGACAACACTGCCCCCATGAGATCTCCAACTCCAAGCCTTCTGCTCAGAGCTCAGGACTCTCTGGGATCTTCCTGAGTCATCACTGAGAGACAGCCAGCCCTGGGGTCAGGCACTCCGTATATTTAAGCTGAAAAGCTCTTGAAACTTACACCCAGCTTGGGAATGTGCTGTTTCCTCCTTCTAAGGGTTGAAAACACCTCATGACCGTATTTCAAAGGAAAAACTTCTCCTTACTTTTACCAGCAGTTATAAAATCATGTTTCAGCCTTTCATTTCCCAGCCAAATGATGCCAATTACTAATACCAAAGGGAATGAACATGACTCATGGATGTTCCCAGTTCTGACAGCTGATTGCCATAAATTCCCAGGTCCCTCGAGTTTGCTCCTCCTTCTCCTTTCTGACTGGTCTCCACAATCATCGCCCAGAAAGTCACGCATCCTTCGTGCTTTTCTCCAGGAGACTTCTGAAAGGACCTCCGCAGACCAACTGGCTGGTCTGTTTACAAGAGCACATTCAGTCCCCTTGCCCTTCTCCCAGCCAGACTCAGAAAAGGACTTGATTTCAGTGTCCTCGTGTGTATTTTGCATGTACGGGCACATGTATTTCTGGTATCTATTAAACAGATAATCTTTGGCCATCCTCACCTGCCCCCGGTCCTACTCACTGTCCACTCCTGCCTTCCCCAGGGCTGTGTCTGCCTGTCATAAACTCAGCGGGTCCATCACCATTACAAGTACACAACACCAGCAGGCAGTAGCATGCTAGCCTGGGATACATCGCTGAAGGGACATTCTACTCAGAAGGAAATGACCCCCTGATCCCTTAGCTCCCAAGAGCTTGAGCCTCATCCTTCCCTCTGCTTTCCTGTCCACCCCTAAGATGAAAGTTAAGACTCTGGACTCAGAGGATCACTTGCTCTTTCTGAGGGCATAAGGGAGAATAAATTCGGTTGACCGTGAAATATTGTCATAAGGTACTGAACTCATGGCCCAACAGTGTAAGGACACATGTTACTCTAAAAGTGCGCTCACGTCGGACTTCCCTGGAGATTCAGTAGTTAAGACTCTGTGCTTCCAATGGAGAGGGCACAGTTTCGATCCTTGGTCAGGAAATTGGTATCTCACATGCCACAGGGTTTAGCCAAAAAACAAATCAGTAAACAAACAGTAACAGTGTGAGCGCGTTTTGGTGAAGATGGGCCAGGGGAAAGGAGAGCGCTCTCTTACAGTAATCGTTCTCCCCTAACTTTCTGAAACAGGCATGTTTTTCCTTCATTGAGGCAGTCTGTTAAAAGTGTAGTTAAATGTGATTGGAATGTATAGCTTTGTATAGACTCTAAAAAAAAAAAGTCCTTTGTCAGACCGTGTGCCCTGGAGAACACTGTATCCTCAAGTCCGGGAGCTGTGTTGATGGATTCAAGGAGCTGAGGGCAGGGTGGACGACGTGAAAATACTTTCTAAAGACCTTCCACGATACAGATGCAAGCGTTTTATCATCATCATCATATCATCATTATTAGCAATAACAAGTGAATCAGGGGGATCTTTTCAAATGCAAATCTAATCACATTGTGCCTTTCATCCAAGGCCTCCCACCGTTCTTAGACAGAAGCCAGAGCCGTACCGCAGCCCTCAGGCCCCGCGTGGCCTGGGATCCTGCCCATCTCCCACTCGCTCCCTCACTTTCCCTGGACCCCCACGCAGGCCTTCTCTCACCTTGAATCGACCACACTTCTCCCAGCCCCAGGACCTTTGCACACTCCTTTTGTCTAGAACTTCTGTCCCTCCCTCCTGGTTAACTCTCTCCTTTTGTCCCTGCATCACTGTAATCACATTTCCTCAAGGAAGCACTGTCCACCTCTCCCAGCTGGGTGAATCCTTCTCTCCCACAATCTCTTCGAGTTGTATACAGCCATCCATCTGTTCGTTAATTCATACTTCCTGAGTGTCTACTGTGGGTCAGACAGCACTCCGGAGGCTAGAAATATACTGGTGAACAAAAGAAGGCCCTGGGGAGCTTCCATGCTAACAGGAGAAGAGACAGCAATCAAATAAACACATGCAGTGATCAGTGCTAAGAGGAAAATTAAGCTGGGTAAGGATTGGTGTGGTGTCAGTGGTATGGAGTAATTGGTTTCAATAAAAGCAGTAGAGAGGGACTTCCCTCATGGTTCAGTAGCTAAGAATCTGCCTTGCAATGCAGGGGATGTGGGTTCAATCCCTCATTGGGGAACAAAAATCTCACGTGCCTCAGAGCAACTAAGCCAGTTCCCCACAACTAGAGAGTCCGTGTGCCTCAAAGAAAGACCCCACGTGCCAGAACTAAGACCTGAGACAGTCAAATAAATAAGTATTTTTTTAAAAAGCGTGAGCTTCCCAGGTGGTCCAGTGGATATGAATCCACCTTGTAATGCAGGGAACACCGGCTCCACCCCTGACCCAGGAAGATCCCACATGCGGCAGAGCAACTAAGCCTGTGCACCCCAACTACTGAACCGGGATGCTAGGGCCTGTGAGCCACAACTACTGAGCCCACGAGCTGCAACTACTGAAGCCCAAGTGCCTGGAGTCTGTGCTCCGAAACGAGAGAGAAGCCACGGCAGTGAGAAGGCCAAGCACGGCAATGAAGGGTAGCCCCCGCTCCCTGCAACTAGAGAAAGTCCGAGCAAGAGTGAAGACCCATCGCAGCCCAAAAATAAATAAATAAGTCTTAAACAAGAGAAGACAGAGAGCCGCAGAGAACGCCTTTTTGAGCAGATGACATTTAAAGAGAGCCCTCAATGAAATGAGGGAGCCAATTATGCAGAGGTGTGTGGAAAGATGACTCCAGACAGAAAGAACAGCACGGACAAAGGCTCTGGGGTGAAGCTGCTGAGTCTGAAGGACAGCCGCAGGCCAGTGTGGCTGGGGTGGAGAGAGCAAAACGGGAAAGTACTCCATGAGGTTGGAGGACTTGCAGACAAGTCTTTTGAGGAATTTTGCTCAAAACAAGGAGCAGAGAAATAGGGCAGGAGTCAGGGGAGCACATGAGCTCTATGGAGGGTGTTTTTTTGTGTTAGGATGGAGAGTACTACAGCCTATCTGTATGCTGGAAGGAAGGCTCCAGGAGAAGAGAGAGAGTCACACTGGCGATTCATGAAATAACTGTAGTCAGTCCTTGAGTAGGTGAGGGTTCCCTGTAGCTCAAACGGTAAAGAATCCGCCTGCGATACAGGAGACCAGGGTTCGATCCCTAGACTGGAGAGTTCCTCAGGAGAAGCGAATGGCAATCCACCCCAGTATTCTTGCCTGGATAACTCCATGGACAGAGAAGCCTGGAGCGCTGCAGTCCGTGGGGTCGCAAAGAGTCAGACACGACTGAGCAACTAACACACACACACACACGTGAGTAGGTGAGGAAGAAGGCAGTCCAGGGCTTAGGCAGAGAGCGTGGCATGACACAGGCACAGGGGTGACTGGAAATTTTCAGCAAGAGAGAGGGCAGAGCAAACATGTATGGACGCGGAGGTCAGTAAGCTTAGTGGTAGGGAAAGAGCCTTCTGATGCCCTGTTTGCCCTGTGAACAGGAAGATGAGATCATCAGCGGAAAGCCAGGCAGGAAAAGGGCAGAAGAGCTGGGGAAGAGAGGAGAAGAGACAGAGAGTGTCTTGGAGACTGGCAGGGTGACTGGGTGCTGTAGCAGTGTCGCTGGGCAGTGCTGAGGCAGTCCACTTATCTGTGCACTTAAATGTAAAATAAAACCTGCCCAGGCTGTTATGGGTGTTTTCTCAAGCCACGCTCCTGCGCCCAGATGCAGGTGCAAAGGAGGTGCTCCGTTGGGTGTAACCAAGGTGGGAATTTTGGGAGGTGGACACAGCAGAGCAAGGGAGGTACGGAACAATCATACTATTGATACTGCGGAGTATACTATCGGCTGTGGAGTCCAGGTTGGATGAGGAGGAAAGGGCAGGCCTGGGTCAGGGTGGGTAAAGGACGGTGAATACAGCAATCGAGGAATTGAAGCTATCAATAGGATCAGAGAATTGTTGGAGTGGGAGTCAGGATAACTCAGCTGGGACAATGCGTGGTGACGGTCTGATGGTTAGCATGGAAACTCCAGAGGTGGTATAGCTGTGGCCAGTTGTGAGTGTGACTCTGTGATTGAGGTGGACTAGGGGACAGGGATCATGGTATTGAGGCATCAGGAAATGAGAGGCAGGAGATAGATGATCATCCTGTGGCTCTTACAGTCACCACGGACAATGGCGGGAGGAAGGGCTCAGAGAAAGTCAGGGAGTCAGATGGCCAAGCTGTCAAGAAACACACAGACAGGAAGCAGGTAGTAGGGTTAGTGCTAGACATGGTCTCATGACAGGGGTCACATTTTTCACATTTATATGATTATTTGACTGATGTCGATTTCACCCACTACACTGGACATTTCCATGTTTCTGTCCACCATGTTATCTGCAGCTTCTAGCTCAACGGCTCCCATGTAACAGGTACTCAGTAAAGACTTTTGGAACAAATACTATTCTCTGGAATTGGAAAAAGAGACAAGAGGGGAGGCTGTGATGCAAGAATTTGTCCTCTTCTCTTCCCATTGAGGTTTTCTGTATGGTCCTAATTTTCAGAAATTTCGGTCAGTAGTGACTCAACTAACATTTAAGAAATCCCTGTGAAGTGCCAATGCTGTGTTATGCGCTTCAAAGAAGATGTGATTTCAGCTCTTGGATGTGTTAAACTATATCCAGGCAGACTCATGAATAAATAACTTTGATACAATATGGATAGAAAGTGATAAATTCCATGTCCGGGCAAGAAAACTGGAGTGGGTTGCCATTATCTTCTCCAGGGATCTTCCCGACCCAGGGATCAAACCCTGGGTCTCCTGCATTGTGGGCAGCTTCTTTACCATCTGAGCCATCAGGGAAGCCCAGGAAATGATAAAGGTCTGAGAGAAATGCTCCAAGAGCCCTGAATCTGACTGCACGGGGGCAGAGGAGAAGGCTGTGGATTCAGATAATATTTAGAGAACGAAGATGGTCAGCAACCAAGACAAATGGAAGTCAGGAAAAGGACCAGCCTTTCCAAAGGTAGGGATGGGGAAAGCTTGGTAAACTGAGAAGTCTGATGAAGCTAAAAATGTCATCTGACCCTTATATTTGGGTCAATTGGTTTGAAGTGAGTGTACTAAAATAATTCAATAAGAAAAGAATAGTCTTTCTAATAAATGGTGATGGGATAACTGAATATCCATATGGAAAGAATTGAAGTTGGACTTTCATCTCAGATCACATACAAATAGTAATTCAAAGTGGATCAAAGACATAAAGGTAAGTGTAAAACTATGAAACTCTAAGAAGAAAACCTAAGTGTAAATCTTCACGATCTTGGATTAGGCCAAGAAGTCTGAAATTCTAAATGATAAATAAAGCACAAAACAAAAGAAAAATAGATAAGCTGAACTTCATCAAATTTCAACTTTTACGTTTCAAAGGAGACCACCAAGAAAGTAAAAAGACTACCCATAGAATGGGAAAAAGTATTTTCAAATTGTGTATCTAATAAGGAACCAATGTCCAAAATATACAAAGAACACTTACAACTCAACCATGAGAAGACAAACAACCTCATTTTTAAATGGGCACTTTATACTCATTAGGATTATTATAATAAAAAAAGACAGACGTTAACAAGTTTTGGCGAGGATGTGGAGGAATTAGAACTGTCATACATTGCTGGTAGGAATGTAAAATGGTATAGGTGTTTTAGAAAATAGTCCCTCAAAACAGTTAAACATTGAGTTATCATATGATCCAATAATTCCATTCCTATACATATGTCCAAGAGAACTGAAATCAAGTAGACACAAAACCTTGAATGAATATTCAAAGCAACATGAATCCCAACAGCCAAAAAGTGAAAACAACTCAAATGCCCATCAATTGACAATGCAGAAACAAAATGTGGTATAGCCATACAGTAGGTATTATTTGGGAATAAGAAATATGAAAGACTGATACAAGCCATAGCATAAGTGTCAGTTCAGTTCATTCGCTCAGTCGTGTCCGACTCTTTGCGACCCCATGAACCGCAGCACGCCAGGCCTCCCTGTCCTTCACCAACTCCCGGAGTTCACCCAAACTCATGTCCATTGAGTCGGTGACGCCATCTAACCATCTCATCCTCTGTCGTCCCCTTCTCCTCTTGCCCCTAATCCTTCCCAGAATCAGAGTCTTTTCCAATGAGTCAACTCTTTGCATGAGGTGAACAAAGCATTGGAGTTTGAGCTTCAACATCAGTCCTTCTAATGAACACCCAGGACTGATCTCCTTTAGGATGGACTGGTTGGATCTCCTTGCAGTCAAAGGGACTCTCAAGAGTCTTCTCCAACACCACAGTTCAAAAGCTTCAATTCTTCTGGACTCAGCTTTCTTTATAGTCCAACTCTCACATCCATACATGACTACTGGAAAAACAATAGCCTTGACTAGACGGACTTTTGTTGACAAAGTAATGTCTCTGCTTTTTAATGTGCTGTCTAGTTTGGTCATAAATTTCCTTCCAAGGAGTAAGTGTCTTTTAATTTCATGGCTGCAGTCACCATCTGCAGTGATTTTGGAGCCCCAAAAAATAAAGTCAGCCACTGTTTCCACAGCTTTCTTATCTAATTGCCATGAAGTGATGGGACCAGATGCCATGATCTTAGCTTTCTGAATGTTGAGCTTTAAGCCAACTTTTTCACTCTCCTCTTATCCTGAAATATTATGCTAAGTGAAAGAACCAGACACAAAAGGCCACATAGTGTATGATTCTATTTGTATGAAATGCCCAGAATAAATTATTAGAAACTAAAAGTAATAGATTAGTGATTTACAGTGGCTGTGGAAGGGGGAAGTGAGGAGTAACTTCTAATTGGTACAAGGTTTTGGGAGGGGGGTGTTGGTGAAATATTCTAGAATTAGCTAGTGGTGATGGTTGCACAACTTTGTGAATGTACGAAAAACCACTGAGTTGTACATATGGAGAGGGTGGATTTTATGGTTTGAATTGTGTGTGTGTGTCCAGTGCTCAGTCGTGTCCGACTCTTTGTGACCCCATGGACTGTAGCCCACCAGGCTCCTCTGTCCATGGGATTTTCCAGACAAGAACACTGGAGCAGATTGCTATTTCCCATTCCAGGGGATCTTCTTAACCCAGGTCGCTTGCATCTCCTGCATTGGCAGGCGGGTTCTTTATCACTAGTGCCACTTGGGAAGACCTAGTAATGGGCTAGTAATGTAATGTAGTAATGTAATGTAATGTGTGTGTGTATAATGTAATGGTGTGAACTGCAGCTCAATTTTTTAAAATGTCATCTGGTGTCCCTGTGGCATGTAGGCCACACTAAGGGATGTGAATTAAATCCTGTGGGCAATGACGAGTTTCCTAACACTGTGTGTGTGTGTGGGGGGGGATGTGTGCGTGCACCTGTGTACACACACACTCACTCTTTTCCCACTGTACGTGGGAAAATCAGGAAGGCAAAATCAACAACGACAAAAAATCCCACATGGTTCTGTCACCCAGCAATGATCAGGATGAAAGTTTGTTGTATCTCATTATGCTCTTATTCGTCTTTATATCAAGAACGTGTTTTATATACAGTTTGGTGTGCTGCTTTTTTTGGCCAGCTACCATACACTTATTCTAAGTGTTACTTAAAAATAAAATTCTTATCTAATTAGAATAGTTATTTATGGTAGAAACCTTGGAAAATATAGAAGATGATAAAGAAGAAGCTTTAAATCACCCATAATCCCACCAGTTAGATGTGATCGTTAACTAATATTTTAGTGTCTGTTATCTTGTCTTACTTTTATGAGTAAATGTCAGTTTTAATGGCTGTATTATAGGCCACCCAGTATCATAGGTTACTTCTATTGTACTGTAGTTAGGCTATTTCCGGGTTTTCTTTATGTAAATAATGCTATAATAAATACCTTTGTGCATGAAGCTTTTTCATAGATGGGGCTGTTTCCTTAGCGTCTCAGAAATGGAATCACTGGGTCAAAGACTGAATAGATTTAAGCTCTTATGCTGTATCCTTACGCTGCATTCTATGATTGGACAAAGTGCAGAAAAAACAGAAATGACACAGCCAAGCAGTGAGGAACGGGTGGGTTTAGAAGATGTTTAACGTTAGGAAGACATTTCTAAGAAAAGATGGGTTGGATTTGTGACTGGTACGAAACTGGCAGGAAAGAAGCCAGTGGTCCAGTAGTTAAGGCTCTGCTTTCCAATGCAGGGCTGCAGGTTCCATCCCTGGTGGGGGAACTAACATCCCACATGCCACAGGGTGTGGCCAAAATTTTTAAATAAATAAATAAAAAGTGTCAAGTTTCACTCTCAAGTGGAGGCAGAGTGGAGGGTGATGGTATTAGGCAAGACAGGGAGAAGGGAAAGAGGAGGGATCTAGAAGGAAAAACAGTTTCCTGTTTGCAACATGTTGCCTCCCAGAGGTCCAGGTGGAGCTGTCAAGGCACCCATTAACAACGTGTGTCTGGAGCCTGGAAGAGAGAAGGACCCTGGGGATTAAAGTTGGGGAATCACCTGTATGTAAATGGTGATGAGTGGGATCACTGGAGGATGAAGAATAAACTCTAAGGAAAACCTGCATTTGCAAGGCAGAAGTGGAATGAAGGAAGGAAAAAGAGCTGTTTAGGAAGTAGGTGGAAAACCAGTAGACACCGGTGCCAAATGCCAGGAGGACAGAGAAGTTCAAGGGTAGGGGACAGTGTTAAATGCCTCCAAGGTTACCAGGGACAGAGAAGGAAGACCCCCGCGGAGGATGTTAGAGAGGAACTCTGAGGAGGAGGTCAAAGGAGGAGACCCAATTGGAGGGTGCAGAGTTACCTTGAAGGCAGTTTGGGGGCATTGGGAGGTGTGAGAGAGGGTGCTAGCCTCAGTGGAAAGTCATTGTCCTCAAGTTTTTCTCTCTCCTTTGATCGCGGTGAGAGTCATTCCATGAGCTCACCCTTGATTGCTCACCTGAGGGTTCCCCTGTGAGGGACCAGAGCTGAGGATGGGGCTGGGCGGCCCAGGCTCAGTCCCGCTCTGCTGTCATCTCGTCACCTCTAATTCACCCTTGACCTTTGATCTCCTCACCTACAACATGAAGGAGTGGGTGAGCAAAAAGGTGCCTGAAGCTGGTCTTCATTCATTGTTGGTTCGCACCCAGGGTTTCACAGGACAGCAGTGAAATGAGAAAAATTAGGCCAGGGCTGTGTAATTTTCCTGAGTGACGTTAACTTCTTGTGGTGTGAAAGACTGTCCTTTATTCTGAGACTATGTCTTTCATATATATATAAATAATCTCAGGATAAAGGACAATCTTTCACATTGCAAAAAGTTAACCTCATTCATCACTTTGCTGACAAAAGTCCGTATAGTCAAAGCTACGGTTTGTCCAGTAGTCATGTACAGATGCGAGAGCTGGACCATAAGAACGCCTGAGCTTGGAAGAACTGACACTTTCAAATTGTGGTGCTGGAGAAGACTCCTGAGAGTCCCTTGGACAGTAAGGAGATTAAACCAGTCCATCCTAAAGGAAATCAGTCCTGAATATTCATTGGAAGGACTGATGCTGAAGCTGAAGCTCCAGTACTTTGGCCACCTGATGTGAAGAGCCAACGCATTGGAAAAGACCCTGATGCTGGGAAAGACTAAGGGCAGGAGGAATAGGGGGCAACAGAGGATGAGATGGTTGGATGGCATCAACGACTTGATGGACATGAGTTTGAGCACACTCCGGGAGAGAGTAAGGGACAGGGGAGCCTGATGTGCTGCAGTCCATGGGGTTGCAAAGAGTCAGACACGACTTAGGGACAATGTCTCTCCTACTTTTCTGATGGTAAGCCATCCTTCTTTTGTGAAATGATGGCCTATGGGAGCTGGGATTTTTCCCCTAATGTTTCTTTTTCGTGTCTTTTTTTTTTTTTGGCTGAGCCATGTGGTTTTTGCAATCTTAGTTCCCCAACCAGGGATCAAACCTGGTCCCCCTGCAGCAGAAGCATGGAGTCCTAACCAATGCACTGCCAGGGAATCCCCATTTTTTTCATGTCTTTATTTAGCAAATAGGAAGCTGTTCACTCTCTGTGAACCCATCACGTCAGCTTGAGGATGGTACTGATTTATGAATTGCCAAAGTGTAGGAATGAGTGACCTAGATATTTGTAGGGCTCTAACACCCTAGACTCTCAGCTCTCTGAAGACAGTCCTAAGAAGGAAAATCGAGTGATAGAGCCCACCCAGTGCTGGGTGGGAGCGGCATCACTGCTCCACCCTACTGCCTCCCCCAAGCACAAGCGCTTTGATTTGGGGCCTTTGCCCCCCGATGGTCTGCTCCCAAACTATCCTATGGTGGTCCGTGTGCTCCACAGGTCTGGCTACCCAGAGCCATGGTCCCCAGCACAGCAGCTTCTGCCCAGCGGCCAGGCTCAGTGCCAGGCTCATATCCACAGTAGATGAATTCCCATCTCATCCCTGAGTAAACTAACTCATCCCCATCCTTCAACTCCTCGAGCACAGAGATATGCAACCCCCAGTATGTGACAACAGCCCTGGTGGGTGCTCAGGGGTGTTTGAGATGTGTTATTTTCCTGACACCACTCGGCTAGTATGCAGCAGAAACTAAATTTGAACTCACAATCCTTTCACTCCAGCCCATTCCTCTCTTTCCACACCGTCACTGCAGAATGGTGGGACACCCATCACCAGCAGGGATTTGCGAGCGGGACAGCCTTGCCAGGGCTCCTCAAATCACACTCAGCAAGCAGTGTAAATGCGAGCCAAGTCTCACCTCCGGCCATGATTTTACTCCGTTCACACTGGGCATGGGGGAAGGGGTGACTCTGAACTGTCTCAATGCGGGATACAGTTTTTAAACTTCATTTTATTTTTCTCAATGTCACAACTGCTCCTGGTTTAAGAAGTAAAATTGTCCTAAATACACCTTTTAACGCAAAACAGCTCTTCTCGCCCTAGAGGCAACCACCATCACTCTTTGGTGCATTTCCTTCTGGTATTGACCTTCATATGTCTAAAGAACAGGCTTAGAGGCTGTGTCCTGATTTGCCACATTTATCCATCATCTCTTGGCTAGCATGCTGAGGGAGGAATTAGTTCTCCTGAAGCACCACCTGTTGCCCTCTTCTGCTCCGTGTAGTTCTAACTCTTGCTGAAGTTAACACCTAATGTTTATTTTATTATGATATTTATTCCCTCGAACTAGATATTCTTCTTTTCTTGGACAACTTTTTGTTTACCCTTAAGTTAGTAATTGGGCTTCCCTGGTGGCTCAGAGGGTAAAGCATCTACCTGCAATGCAGGAGACCCGGGTTCGATCCCTGGGTCGGGAAGATCCCCTGGAGAAGGGAATGGCAACCCACTCCAGTATTCTTGCCTGGAGAATCCCACGGACAGAGGAGGCTGGTAGGCTACAGTCCACGGGGTTGTGAAGAGTTGGACACAACTAAGCAACTAACACCTTCCAAGCTGGCAATTAGCTCTTCTTTTACATCTTGCTTACTTATTTATCTATCTGTGGCTGTGCTGGGTCTTCGTTGCTATGTGAGGGCTTTCTCTAGCTGCAGTGAGCAGGGGCTCCCCTCCAGTTGTGATTCATGGTCTCTACAGTGAAGACTCAGTAGATGCGGTGCACCTGCTTAGTTGCTCTGTTGCTCCAAGGCATGTGGGGTCTTACCAGACCAGGGATCCAATCCATGTCACCTGCATTGGCAGGCAGATTCTTAACAACCAGACCACCAGGGAAGTCCCTAGCTCTTTCTTTCTTTTCTCATGTGCTCACTATTCTGGATATCTAACAATAACTTTTCTTATACCTTTTTCTAGCAGCCTTTTAACATTTTCAGACACCAAACAATCAGGTCACCACCCCTTCTGTTTTATCTTCTCGAAGACCCCCTTCCTGGAATCCTGTTTTTCTCCATCCGTTTGGATCGGTTTGCTTCCATTCCCATCATCCTGGAAGCTTCCCCGGCCACTGTCCTGATATAGACCCCCTGAATCCTACGTCACCTTCTTTCTTTCTTTATTCAAGAAAGACAAGCCTGCATGTCTGAGAATGCCTTTACTTCCCCTCAACACTTAATTGATCATTGAACTGAATACAGAATTATAGGTAGGAATCACTTTCCCTCGGGATGTTGATACCTTGCTCTATTTTCTTCTAGCTTCTGATGTTTTTATGGAGCCATTTGAGGCAATTCTGATTGCTGAACCTTTATAAATGCCTACTTTTTTGTGTCTCTAGGGGAGTTTTCAGGATCTTTTCTGTATCTCTGAGGTTCTGAAATTTCACCATGATATGCATTATGGGATCTTCTGTCCACTGTGCTGGGTACCCAGTGGACCCTGCCAAACTGGAAACGTATCTCCTTCGGTTCCAGGGAAACTTTTTCAGATTATTTATTTTAGTAATCTTCTCCCCTCTATTTCTGTTCTTTCTTTCTCAAATTAGGCAGAGTGAGGAGGTGGAGAGTAATGGGAAATACTGTTTTGGACAGAGTGGCCAGCGGAAGTCTCTCTGATGAAGTGACATCGGAACAGAAATTGTAATGAGCACCTTCTCATCTATCTAGGGGGAGTTACTATACTTTTCTTTTGTTCCTTGCATTGTCCCTTATTCTTTTCGGTTTCTTCTGTCCACCTCGTTTGATCTCTCCCTCCTGCCAGGAGGCTTTCCTGACATTTCTGGTGATCTTTGGCTGAGCAATCACATTGAGAAAGAGACACTAAAAACTGGTGAGCAGCTGCTGGTATGACTGGGCTTGTCAGTGGTGATGGTCACTCTTAGGTGACCAGGAGGCATGTTGGCTTTTTCATTGGAGAGTTCCTTCCTCAGGGATTGCCGAGCCTTTCCAGAGAAGAATCTTCTAGTCTCCTGCCTGGAGGTGGTGAGCGGGGATGGAAGTGCCAGGGGAAGGCAAAGTCACACATCAGTCATCTACGCTTTCACTTAATTCCCCTCATGACACCTTCAGTGGTTCCCTGGAGTTCCCGGGCCTTTCTGGGATTCTGCAGGGCAAGCTTTTTGTCTTCTCGTGACCACCTCCCCCTGCAGGCTCTGCACTATCTGCTCCTTCATCCCCTCCTGCCCACTGGGGTCCTCTTTGCCCACGCTGTTTGTCCTTATCACTTCCATGGGATTTTAAGACAGCAGGCAGGGACTTCCCCGGTGGTTGAGAATCTGCCTTGCAACGCAGGGGATGCAGGTTTGATCCCCGGTTGGAGAACTAAGATCCCACATGTCTTGAAGCAACTAAGCCCGGTACCACAACTCCTGAACCCTCGCATTCTGGAGCCTGTGGGCCACAACTAGAACCCAGGTGCCACATCTAGAGTTTGTGCACCTCAACAAAAGACCCTGCCTGATGCAATGAAGATCCTATGTGCCCCAGCTAAGACCCAATACAGCCTCACTTCATTAATTCATAAAAATTAAAATTACTCCTAAAAAAAAAAGACAGCATGCAGGTAAACATGTGCTCAACCTACTATGTTTAACCAGAACAGAAGATGCACTGTGAAACAAATTCTAGCAAACAGATCACACACAGAATAATTTTGTAAAAAAAAGAAAAAGAAGATCCTTGCAGGGCGTCCCTCTGCTGAGACCGCTGTGCTTGACAGTCACGGACTTCTACGGGCAAAGCGGCTGCAGATGTCATTTATTCTCAACGCTTCATTTCACAGACGCAGAAAACGTAAACCCACGCAGCCTAAGTCTTGCCCAAAGTCACAGTAGAGAAAAGAGTATTTCTCTTTTCCACATGTAATCCTATGCCTTTCACGCTCCCATTCGGCCTTCCCAGAAAAGCCCCTCAGGCAGTAGAAAGATTTTCCTCCTGATGGGGCTTCCAAAGCAAATGCTTTTTTGCCTTCTGGCCCATTCTGACCCTGATCCGTCCCATCTGGAGAAGGACCATGACAATGAGCTAGATACTGTTTCTCAGCAAGAGCTGGGGTGTTCCTGGCATTTAAACAGAGATCGTCTCTTAAAGGACCGAGTCAAGAGAATAAATCCACCTTAAAATAAACCCCAAGTCGGACCACCAATTAACACCTAAATGTATTTAGTAGAAATAAGTTTAATTGACTAATTAATTTTTCACCAATTAAGTCCGTTTTTACATGTTGCATTTTACACTGGCTTGGCAATGAAAGTAATTGGATCCCTTTACAACCATTTTTCACTTCCTGATTTGCTAAGTAGTTCAATGCTGTTGTCTACAGAAAATATGCATCACTCCAAACTAGTCACATTGCAGTTTTCTCAAGTTCATAATGTATTGGGGGATGGGAGGGGGAAGGAGCTGCAAAGATGAAAATGACAAGATATTGTACCCAGTAGAAAAGGTGACCTTGGTAGGCAGCTTCTAACATGGTCCCCAGTGATTCCCTCCCCTTGGCTTTCACATGCTTGTGAAGTCCCCTCCCCTAGAGTGTAAGAATGACCTAGTGACTCACTTCTAAGGAGTAGCACATGCCTGAATTGATGTGATGGTGTCACTTCTGAGATTAGGACAGAAAGAATCCCATCATGGTTGCTTTTTCTCACTTTTCCTTTTCTTCTGCTCCTTCTCTCTCTTTCTCAGATCCCTCAATCTGGGTAAAGCTATGTCACGAGCTGAAGCTCCAATATTTTGGCCACCTGATTCATAGAGCCGATTCATTAGAAAAGGCCCCGATGCTAGGAAACATTGAAGGCAAGAGAAGAAGGGGACGACAGAGGATGAGATGGCTGGATGGCATCACTGACTCAATAGTGATGAGTTTGAGTAAACTCCGGGAGTTGGTGATGGACAGGGAAGCCTGGTGTGCTGCAGTCCATGGGGTCGCAAAGAGTCAGACACGACCGAGCCAATGAACAACAACAACGTCACAAGCATCCCTATAGAGGGACTGAGGGCTCCTGCCAAAAGCCACGTGAATGAGCTCGGAAATGGAACCTCCAGCCCCTGTCAAGCTTTCAAACCCTGCAGTCCCAGCCAACAGCTTGAGAGCAAATTCACGAGACCTGAGTCAGACCACCAGCTAAGCCCCTCCCAGATTCCAAACTGTCAACAACTGTGTGGGATAACAAGCATTTACTGTTTCAAGCAGCCAAGTTTGGTGGGTTTCCTTTGGAGGCTTAGATGGTAACGAATCTGCCTGCAGTGTAGGAGACCTGGGTTTGACCCCTGGGTCAGGAAGATCCCCTGGAAAAGAGAATGGCTACCCACTCCAGTATTCTTGCCAGGAGAATTCCATGGATAGAAGAGCCTAGTGGGCTACAGTCCATGGGGTCACAAAGAGTTGGACACAACTGGGTGACTAACACTTTCACTTTACTTTCAAGTTTGGGGATAATTATTTTACAGGGGAATTATTTGGAGGAAGACCTAGGTGTGAATTCTGACTTCTACTTCCTTGCAAAAGTTTCTTGTGTGTGTCCCTTAAACTTCTCTTAATTATGCCTGCTTCTTCATCTGTAAAAGAGGGATAAAGACATTACCTACTACACAGAATTGCTGTGGAGTTCAAGGACATTTTAAACGTTGGTGAGGCATTAGGCATTTTTATCTAAGCTATCTCATTTAATTTCTTCCAAATGGAAAAAAGCACATGTGAAACATATCCAGTAAATGAGAACACCATGCTAGCATTATTAGAGCCAATTTATTTTTTGATTTATTAAAACATTGTTTAAGCAAATATCAATTTTGGATCAACCTTAAATAAACCATATGCCTTTTAGAACTGATGGGTTTTAATTAGTTTCTTAATTAGCATGTGAGAAGTTTGTAAACCTGTTAGTTTTGCCATCAAATTCAGAAGAACAAGCTTTATACACTTTCCAAGGGAGCTGCTCTTCAGAGCCAAGGCTAAGGCCACCGATCCTTCAGTTAACATGGCCCAAGCACAGCTCTCTTCGGCAACCCCCTTCTCAATGAGCTTCATTAATGACACCACCATCCCCCTAGTCACCAACCTGGAAACCAATGCCACTGTTTTCATTCAGACTAATCTCATCCATGTTTAATCATTAATATTCTTGTAATATTGTATAATTATATTATAATAAATATTAATAAATAATATTCATTAACAGTGCATTGTGTTTCAGAAGTTGAGCTCTGCACTGGTGGTCAGACTTGCAAAGGCCCACCCTTCACTTTCCCCTCCCCTGTCTTCATGGAGTTAATAGGCAGCTTCATGCAGCTTTGCAAGGGCTAACCTAAAGGTTGAGTTGGCTGGCTCAGTCTAAATCTTGGCTTTTTTGCTTACTGCGTGCCCTTAGACAAGTTAGTTAACCTCTCTGTGCTTCGGCTTTCTCGTCTGGAAAACAAAGATAACAGCAGGACGTACCCCACAACGAATTCAGAGAATTAAATGAAATGCTTAGACCAGTGCCCGGCAACCAAAAAATGTTAACTATTATTCTTGGTCCATATCATGTTTTATGCACCACCTATCTCTCTGGAGATAGCATCCTTTTACGAGCTGTCTGGCCCTTCTTCCCAAGAAACCATTTAACCAGGCCATTCACTAGCAGACAGGAGGAACATGGGCTGGGGCCTAGCCCACCTTTCCAGCTCACCTCTACTTGTCCCCACCCCGAATCCCCACACTCCTGCCCCACCGTGTGTCTCACCAATCCCAAAATACACCACTCCGAGCCTAACTTTGGGTGTTTGTGCTAAGAAACAGTGGCGAGAGGACAGCCTGATGAAGTGGTGGCAGAAAACAGCACCCAAGATGTCGGCCGGATGCTCCCGCTTCTCTTTCAAGCTCCGTGAAGAAAAGACCCAAGTGCGTTGGAACTGAACTACTTCTTTATGGCAGCGGGGCGGGGTAGGTGGTGGGGAGTGGAGGTGGGGGGCAGTAGCAGAGGCCTTAACACGGCCGGGGCGGGGGACCTGTACTACCCAGAAACATCAGAAGAAAAGGAATTCAGCTTTTTCTTACCTTCCCTGCGACCACAGGACTGCTTCTGCTATCATCAGACAGAAGAGAAGAAAGGAAGAAAGAGCGAGCTTGGGTTTGGGAGTCATTGAGACCTGGTCTAAATCTGAGCTCGAGGGGCTTCCCTGGAGGTGCGTCCATTAAGACTTTGCCCTCCAATGCCGGGGGGTGCGGCTTCGATCCCTGATCAGAGACCTAAGGTTCCACGCGACTCATGGCCAAAAAACCAGAACATAAACCACAGCGATAATATTGTCACAAATTCAATAAAGATTCTAAAAATGACTCACATCCAAAGTAATAATAATAAATAAAACTAAAAGGAATAAATCCTGGCTCTATCTTGAGCTAAAACAAGCCCAGTACCCTCAGTTTCTTGGGCTGCAAAGGATGCGTGTGTGTATTCAGTCGCTCAGTCGTGTCCGACTCTCTGCGACCCCATAGACTGTAGCCCACCAGGCTCCTCTGTCCATGGGATTTTCCAGGCAAGAAGACTGGCGTCGGTTGCCATTTCCTTTTCCAGTGGTTCTTCCCAACCCAAGGATCAAATCCATGTCTCTTCCTTTGGCAGGCGGACTCTTTACCACTGTGCCACGTGGCACATAGGTAGGAATTCTAATCAGATAGGTACCTTTGCAGTGTTTCTGTGAGGATTAAATAAGAAAATGTGAAAGTACATGACAGGCTCTAGATTAAATGCTACCTTCCCTTTTCCTCCCCTCCTGTTCTCTGGGTCTGTGAAGGTCTCCCTGCTCCCCTGACCCTGCGTTCCTGGTGAACTCGCACTCCATCAAGTCTCGGCTCAGTGTCACCCTCCCAGAGAAGCCCTTTCCTGGCTGTCTCAGGCAGAGCTCACCGCTCCCGCCGCCACTGTCTTCTGAAACTCCTTCACAGCAGGAATCACTACTTTTAAACCCCTTTGGATCCTCAGAGCCCGGCATCATTCAAAAAATAAATGTCAGGTAGTGTTTTACAATTTCCTTGTGAAAATGAAGTATTCTTAGGTGCTTTAAAATATTTTTACTATAGTACCGTTTGTAATAGAGAAAATTGGGAAGTAGCATTCATGTCTGATAATTAGAGGTTAAGTAAATTATGGTTCCTCCTTAAAATGCAGTGGTATGCTGCCATTATAATCATCTTGTAGAAATGTACTGTTGACATTAAAAAAAATGTTCTCAATATACATTGTGAGGGAAAGAAGCAGTTTTCAAAACAGTACTATGTACAGAATGATCCCGTTTTGTGATAAAAATATAAATGCTTGTGTATGCATAAAAAGGTCTGGAAGGACCCAGTGGTTGTCTCTGGGTGGGTGGAATTTGCATGTTTCTTTTCCTTCCTTATGCTTGCATGTATTTCGTGATTTTTCTATAATGAGTATAAATTACTTTTGTAGTAAGAAAAAAATTTTTCAACTACCCAAAATTGTTTTTCTGATTGTAATGCATTTTCATTGTAGAAAATTTGGAAAGTCTGAAAACTATAAAAAAGAAAAGCTAATTATGCAAGTTGTTCTACCAAGGGAGTCTGTTAACATTCTAATATATTTCTTTCTAGTCCCTTTTTTTTAATGCACGTATGAATTTTTTAAACTACTTGAGAGCAAACTGATCTACAGTTTAATATCCTGCAATTTTTTATAAAATTGTGAACATTTTCAAAAATTATTACAAATTCTAATATTAGATGTCTTACAAAAGGCTAGAATAATCAGCTATCCTAGGAGAAAAAAAAATAGGAGAACTAGAAACAGAGTTAATGGCATTTTAAAGACTTTCTCAGGCCCTAGAGAGGCCTTATGTTGTATAAAATACCTAAAATACTCCATATTAACAATTTTTAACTATAAAATTCTTGAAAGGGCTTTTAATACTTTTGCTACTGAATTTGGCTAAACACACTCATTTAATTTACAACTGGTGAACAACTCAATTTAAAATTGGCAATAATTTCTCAGTAACTATTGTGCATATTAGGGAACTCTTAGAAAGTAAACAAAATCCAACCTGTAAATTGTTTTCAAATATAAAGAAACACTAAATTTTAACAAGTAATGAAGTTAACACAATATTACATTTTCAAGATTTTTAATTAAACACTTCCTGATCTTAGAGTTTCTTTTCCTATTTTAATACCAATCATGTTTTCCAGATTTCAAATTTTTCCCCAGGCCCTTGAAAAGTCCCTAGGCCTTAGGTTCTGTGTCTGTCCTGCCTCACGGAGGAAAACATCCTGCCTGAGACCCTTCGGTTGCTGGGCAATCATGGCAGACCGGTATCAGAAACTTCTAAGCAAGGGCAGAAGTCACTACAAAAGCCAGCAATGGGAAAGGCCAATGTATGTAAGCAGAGTTGTTTTCACTGTGCCGACAACCAAATACAAAGTGGGAAGACGTGGGGGACTTCCCCGGTGGTCTCGTGGCTAAGACTCTGTGCTCCCAATGCAGGGGGCCCGGGTTCGATTCCCAGTCAAGGAACTAGATCCCACATGCCTCAACTAAGAGTTCGAATGCTGCAACTAAAAAAGATCTTGCATGCCACAACTAAGACTCGGCACAGACAGATAAATAAATACTTCTTTAAAAACGAAGGGGGACAGGGGATTTCTCACAGGTTTTTGCTTCTCAAGTACGGCAGGTAAATTGGGGAGAAGGGGCAGAGTAAAGAAGAACAAGAAGGACAAAGAGGGAAGGAGGGAGGGGAAACTGAGGGAAGGCGGGCGGGAGGAAGTCATTCATTAATTGCTGAGTGCTGTCCAGCACGGAGCTGAGTGCCTTAGATACTGCATTTCATTCAGCACTCAGAACAGTCCTGAGAAATAAAAACTGTTGCCACTCTCATTTTACGGTTAAGGCTCCTGAGGCTCAGAGAGGTTAAGTCATTGGCTGGAGGTCACACAGCTTAGAAAATGACAGAGCTGGTCCAAGACTGTTGAACTCCACATCCTGTACATTCACCCCTATACCACTTGGCCTCCCCAAACTCACCCTGTCCCATCTGGCCCTCCTCCTAGTTCCAGAAGGACAGAAATTAAACTGGAGGAGCCGCGTGAGATGGGCTCACCCTTCCCGTCTCTACCTTTCCCGGAGCACTGTTCACAAGGAAAGTTTTGTGCCCTCACTCTGCTGAGCCAGGTCCTTCCCCAGGGGCACCGTGCCTGGCTCAGAAAATGTGCTCAGGACTTGTTGGCTGAATTAATGAAATAAATAAATCTCTCACTTTGCTGAGAAGGAAAGCCAGAGAAGGAAATGCGAGGACTTCACAACAGGGGTAATTTGCCCACGGTCATCAAGCACAGTAGGGACAACAGGTCTGGTATTAGAATCCCCACCCCTGCTTCTTGCACTGCTTTACCTGAAGTTGTACAGGGGTTCCCACTTGATATGATCTCAGGTCATTCTCACAGCAACCCATGTGATTATCATTGTATGTCGTCAGATCTAAGATCACATAGGACACACCACTAATTTGTGCAAAAAAAAGAAAATTTTTTTAAATTTAAAAACCAGCACTGCCAAGCATCCCTGAGCAACATCAACTGTAAGCTGCATCCCTAGAATGTGAAAAACGTTATGTTATCCACCCTTTATAGACGTGGAAACACAGGCTCAGGGGCATAAAGCAGCATGGCATGCTCACATAACCATTAAGGGTCAGTCATGTATGATTCAAACTAGTTCTGGGCTCTATTTACAATTGTACCTCAAGGCACAATGATCTGATGGTTGGTCTTTTTGTTTTGGTTTGTTCCTGCCATCTAAGTGTGAATCTTATTTAACTGATGACACTTCTTTCCCCTCCAGGATTGTAAGAGCTGTTTTCCTGGCACCTAGTACCATGGCTGGCCCCAAACCAGCTGCCAAAAATTATCTAAGAGATGGAGTGGGGGATCACAGTGTGAGGAAGGCTCACAGTGAGCCCAAGCTGGAAGTCCGTTGACCGAGGCCATTCCTCTGCTGCTGATACCAGGGGAGGTAAAAGGCAGGGGCAGAATGAAAGTGGGCTGGAATAGAGGCCCTCTACTTAGAATGAGTCCTGGGGTGGACAGACCTGGTCACCGACCAGCTTGACCAGAACTTGGGTGAGTTATTTCACCTTTCTGAATCTCTGTTTTCTTGTTGGTAAAATGGGAATAATGCAATATTATCTATCATGTGGGATGGTGTGCAAATAAATGAGAAAAAACACAGAAAGAGTTTAGCACAGGACTGGCACGTGGAAACAACAGATCAGAGCAAAGGCCATGGACACAAAGGAATGTCTTACGTCTTACGTCATCTTGAACAAAAAAGTCCAAGCCGGATGGTCAGGGGGAGATTTCACTCTTGGGTACCCTCAGCTTCAGACTGGCTGTCTAAACAGGCAGCCTTGCAGTGGAAGGTCCCCTATCAGTTTTTGAAAGCTCCAATACACAAAATAAGAATTGAGAGCTGGGAAACCACCATAGACACCAGACTAATTAATAAAATCATAAGCAGTAAGTTGAAGCCAAAATGGTTAAAACCCCTGAGTTCAATCGAGAATTCCCTAGGAACAGAGAAAATATTACGATGAATTTCAGGAGAGTTTTAAAAAATATACTCCAAAAAAACTGAAACAAACTAAATACTATAGGATGAATCGAGGACGTTTCAAAGAACTATATCTTCCAAAAGTGTCAAGTCCAGACGGTTTCATGGGTGGATTCTACCTGCTATTTAAATTGTTCCAGAGCAAAGAGAAAGCAGGAAAACTTCCAAATTCTTTTTATGAAAGCTAGCATAACATGGTGTGAAATCTGACAGAGAGAACACAATAAAAGAAAGACTCAGGTGCTGACAGCTGTCTCTCTGCAAAGTCTGTACCTGGAAGCACTTCCCGTAGAGTCAGGAACAAGGCAAAGATTTCCACTAACACCATCATTATTAACACTGTTCTAGAAGTGCTGGCCTATACAATTAGACAACAGAGAGAAATAAGAAGTATTAAAGCAAGAAAGGAGAAAACAAAATTATCATTATCTTTAGATGATATGACTGTACACCTAGAAAACACAAGATAACTCATTCAGAAATTATAAATAAAATCACTCAATATTGATAAAATAAGATGACGTTATACGACTGATAAGCAGAAGTGAGCAGCTTTCTTACATGCAGTCAGCAACCAGTCAGAAAACATTAGAAAAGATTCCACTCATAGAAGCAACAACACAAAACACAACTACTTCAATGTGTTAAATCAATAAGAAGAATGCTTTACAATGCTCCGGAAGGACATAATAGTCTGAATAAATGTAAAGACATATCCTGTTTCTAAATAGGAAGATGTACGGTTGTAAAGATGTCAGTTCTCACAAATCATTCATCTATACAGTGATTCCAAGTTTTAAAACATACTGAAAGAATTGCTTTTGGAACAAGATGAGTTGATTCTAAAGTTCACGTGAAAAAAATAAGCATGCAAGAATAGCCCGGGGCGGGGGGGTGGGAGAAAAAAGTGGGGATAGACTCTTTGTCAAACATTAAAACGTAATGTTGTTTCTTAGATATGACACCAAAACCACAAACAAAAGGGAAAACTTGGACCTCATGAAAATTAAAACCTTTTGTGCCTCAAGGGACACCGTTGAGAAAGTAAAAATGCAGCTCACAGAATGGGAGAAAATATTTGCAAATCTGATTAAGAGTTAAAGTACATGAAGAGTTCTTACAACTCAGTAAAAACGACAAACAACTAAATTTTTACAAAGAACTGAAACAGGAACGTATCCAAACAAGATACACAAATGTTCCATAAGCACAGGAAACGATGTCCTACATCATCAGTCATTAGGGAAATGCAAATCAAAGCCACCATCAGACACTACTTCACACCCACAAGGATGGCCATAATCATAAAGAAAAACATTTACAAGTGTTGGTGAGGATGTGGAGAAATTGGAACCCTCATAGAGTGCTGTTAAGAATGTAAAATAATGCAGCCAGTCTGGAAAACATTCTGACAATTCTTCAAAACATTAAACATAGAGTTACCATGTGACCCAGCAATTCCTCTCCTATATACATGCCCAAGAGAACTGAAAACATATATCTACACAAAAACTTGTACACAAATGTTCATAGCAGCACTATTTACAATAGCCAAAAAGTGAAAACAATCCAAATGTACATCAATTGATGGATGGATAAATAGAAAGTGGCAGAGCTACACAACGGAATATTATATGCCACTAAAAAAGGAATGAAGTACTGACACATGCTACAACATGAATGGACCATGAAAATGTTGTGCTAAGTGAAAGAAGTCAATCATACAATGCGACATATCACTTAATTCTATTTATATGAAATGTCCAGAAGAGGCAAGTCCATAGGAACCAAAACAGAGTAGTGACTGCCAGGAGGTTGGGGCAGGAAGGAGTAGAGAAGGACTGCTAATGAATACAAGATTTCTTTGTGGGGTGATATAAATGTTGTGGCACTGGATAGCAGTGATTGTTACACAACTCTGTGAATATACTAAAAATCACTGAGTGGTATGCTTAAAGGGGTGAATTTTATAGTATGTGAGTTATATCTCAATAAATCTGTTATTAAAAAAATAATGGAGGGACTTCCCTGGTGGTCCAGTGGCTAAGACTCAGTACTCTCAATGCAGGGGCCCAGGTTCAATCCCTGGGCAGGGAACTAGATCCCACATGCCACAACCAAGATCAAAGATCCCATGTGCTGACCTGGTACAGCCAAACAAATAAATATTTTTTAAAAAAAAAATAATGGAAAAGCAGTCAGCTCAAAAGACTAGAAAAGACACAAATACCCACTACAATTTAGCATATAATCAAGATGGTATTTTCAATAAAAGGAAAGATGTAATCTACTGAAAATGATACTAGAACACCATTCCCTGATGGGTTATAATGCAGGGTGGGGGCGGGAGGAGCAGCACTTGGAATCTTACCTTGGTCCTTTCTACTAAATATATCCAGATGTATCCAGGACTAATATGTAAAAATTAAAACCATAAAAACATGAGAATTAAACAGGAGATTAAAATCTCAAAGTGGGAAGGTCAAGACACAAAACAACAAAGCCCTCAGGAGAAAACTAAAGGCATAAATTTGACTTGTAAACGTTTTAAATTTCAACATAGAAAAAAACAAAAGACAAATAATAAATTGGACAAAATATTTATAAAAATATAACACAAATTTCCAATTTACTTGTTATATAAAAACACTCACTCACCGAAAAAAAAAAAAAATCAAGCAAGCCACTAGAAGAATAAATGTGAACAGATCATTGCCAGGAATTAAATATAAATATAAAAAGACGTCAAGCTTCACTTTTCTTTAAAGAAATGTACATGAAAACAATGATTAGCTACCACTGTCGTCTATCAGGTTAACCAAAATGAAAAAGCTTGTTAAAATACTGCATATTCACTATGGCTGAATTATGTTGAGGTTTGACAGAACACAGCAAAACTCAGTAAAGCAATTATCCTTCAATTAAAAAATAAATTAATTTTATAAAATACTGCATATTCAAAGGTGTGAAAAAATTGGCACAGTTGAAAACTTATGTCCACACAAAAACCTGCACACAGATGTTTATAGCAGCTTAATTCGAAATTGCCAAATCCTGGAAGCAACCAAGATGTCCTTCAGTAGGTGATGGAGGTGATGGCAATATAAACTGAGCTCCTCCATACAATGGGCTATCATTTAGCAATAAAAAAGAGCTATCAAGCCACACACATACACACACAAAACCATGAAGGGATCTTGAATGCATATTGCTAGAAGACAGAAATCAATCTGAAAAGGTGACTATACCACATTCTGGAGAAGGCAAAACTAGGAAACAGTAAAAATATCAGTGTTTGATGGACACGAGTTTGAGCAGGCTCTGGGAGTTGGTGATGGACAGGGAGGCCTGGCGTGCTACAGTCCATAGGGTAGCAAAGAGTTGGACGCGACTGAGCGACTGAACTGAACTGAACTGAACTGGAGTGGGAAAGAGAGAGGGATAAATGCGGAGTACAGAGAGGATTTTTAGGCCCAACTATTGTGTATACTGTTATTGTGGTTCAGTTCAGTTCAGTCGCTCAGTCATGTCCAACTCTTTGCCACCCCATGAATCGCAGCATGCCAGGCCTCCCTGTCCATCACCAACTCCCGGAGTCTACCCAAACTCATGTCCATAGAGTCGGTGATGCCATCCAGCTATCTCATCCTCTGTCTTCCCCTTCTCCTCCTGCCCCCAGTCCTTCCCAGCATCAGGGTATTTTCCAATGAGTCAGTTCTTCTCATCAGGTAGCCAAAGTATTGGAGGTTCAGCTTCAACACCAGTCCTTCCAGTGAACACCCAGGACTGATCTCCTTTAGGATGGACTGGTTGGATCTCCTTGCAGTCCAACGGACTCTCAAGAGTCTTCTCCAACACCACAGTTCAAAAGCATCAATTCTTCGGCGCTCAGCTTTCTTTATAGTCCAACTCTCACATCCATACACGACCACTGGAAAAACCATAGCCTTGACTAGACAGACCTTTGTTGGCAAAGTAATGTCTCTGCTTTTTGTGGTACATGCCATTATACATTTGTCAAAGCCCATAGAATGTACAATGCCAAGGGACTTCCCTGGTAGTCCACTTGCTAAGACTCCTTGCTCTCAGTGCAGGGGGCCTGGGTTTGATCCCTGGTCAGGAAACTAAATCCCACAAACCAAACCCCTGAAATCAAAGATCCCGAGCGCCGCAACGAGATTGAATATCCATGTGCCACAGCTAAGCCCCAGTGCAGCCAAATAAGAAAATAAATAAAAAGCAAGTGTTAAAAAAAAAAAAAAAAGGAAGCATGTACAGTGCCAAGAGTGAATCCTAGTATACACTAGGGACTTCCGTTAATAATAGTATCAACTGGTTCATCAATTGTAACAAACATACCACAGTAATATAACATGTATATAGGTGGGGGAACCATGGGAGGAGGTTTGTGAGAACTATCCTTGCCGATCAATTTTTCTGTAAACCTAAAACTCCTCTAAAATAATAAGGGCTACTAATTATTTTTAATTGCTCTGGTACATGCCTATATGCGTGCTAAATCGATTCAGTCATTTCTGACTCGTTGCAATCCTATGGACTGTAGCCCGCCAGGCTCCTCTGTCCATGGGATTCTGCAGGCAATATTACTGGAGTGGGTTGTCATGCCCTCCTCCAGGGAATCTTCCTGCCCCAGGGATTGAACCCGCATCTCCTGTAGCTCATGCATTTCAGGTAGATTCTTTACCATTGAGCTGGGGCGGGGTTGGGGTGGGGGCGGGGAGCCCGCACAGGTACATAATAGTATAATAGTTGCTATGTAAATTATTATGATCCCTTTCGAGCAAAATTTGACAATACCTTCCAAAGATTTTTTAAATGCACACCCTTCCACATAGACACTGCTTCTCAGACTTGATCTTACAATATATACCAATTCACAGCTAGGAAATGATATTTATACAAGGACGTTCATCAGTTCTGTTTGTAGATAGGAAAATAACCCAAAAGATAGGAAATAACCCAGTGGTAAGCAGAATAACGTGGCCCCCACAAAATGTCCACATCCTAATCCCCAAAACCTGTGAATAGGCCTGGCAAAAGGGAGTTAAAGTTGCAGATGGAATAAAGATTGTTAAACAGCTGAACTCAAAACAGGGAGCTTATCCTGGATTATCTGGGTTGGTTCAATGTAATCACAAGAGCCCTTAGACGTGAAAGAGGGAAGCATAAAAGGAGAGTCAGAATAAAGGGAATGGAGAAAAACTCTACCTATGGTTGCTGACTTTGAAGATGAAGAAAGGGGACACAAGCCAAGGAATGCAGGTCTAGACGTGTCTGTAAGCTAGAACGGACAAGGAAACAGATTCTCCCCGACTGCGTCCAAAGGAAAGGAAACCCTGCCAACTCCTCGATTTTAGCCCAGGAAGACTCATTTTGGACTTGCGGTGTGCAACACTGTAAGATAATAGATTCGTGTTGTTTTAAGCCACTAAGCTGGTGCTAATAAATAAATAAATAAAACCAATACGGACCTAAATGTCCATCTGCAGAGGACTAGCTACGTAATTACAGTGTAATAGTCACAGCCTTAAAAAGAATGAGGTAACCCTACATATACTGATAGTGGATTACTTTCAAAATACATTGTAAGTTAAAAAAAAAAAAAGGCAAATTTCAAAATCCCCATAGATCTTTATACGGTGCATAGCCCAGGTCTGGAAAGGTACACCAGAACTGGGTACTATTTATTGCCACCAGGGGAGGAGAAATTGGTGACAAGAGGCTAAAATGAGGGAATTTCCTGGTGGCCCAGCAGCTAGGACGCTGTGCTTCCACTGCAGGAGGTGTGGGTTTGATCCCCAGTCAAGAAACTAAGACCCTATAAGCTGGGTGACCAAAAAAAAGGGGGGGTTTTCAATGAGAGAGACACTCACTCTTCACTGAATCTTCTTTCATGATATTGTGAATTTTGTTTCTTGGTTTGTTTTTTTTTTTAAATCACACACAAGTATTAGTTTAAGAATAAAGAGGGAAAAACTTTTACAAGCAAAGGGAAAGAGCTCTGTTCGGTCTTGAATTTGTAGTGTTTTCATCTCTTTCATGAGTACTGATTGAATCCCTTCCTCAAGCAGCACACGGTCACATGCCTTTTCTTGCCTAATCTCCCTAACCACCCTGACAAGTTGGGATATTATTATCCGCCCCCCTTCCCCTAGTTGGGGGGCTGAGGCTCGGAGACCAGACTGCCCAGCTGGTAAGTTTGCAGCTGAATTGTAAAGCTTGGTCTTCTGGCTCCAGGGCTCACTTCTCCAACCACCACACAATCTCTGCTGGTTCCAACAGTCGCAGTAGGGGCGGACTCCACCCTCAGATGTTACGAAGCCCGGCTGTCAGACAAGGTCCTCAGCCCTCCCCATTGCTTCCTTTCGGGTCCTTTTTCCCAGATCTTTGAGTTGAGGAGAAGGTGAGCCTCCAGAGGGGCCCTGCCTAGTCCGCTTTCTGGGTTCAGCCCACCTTCTCCTGTTACGTCTCTCAGCAAAGTCCCTTCTGAACCTGATGGAGAGAGGCTGCTGCCCTTGGTCACCGTGACTCGAATTGTTCTTCTCTGGTGGGCTCACGTTGCAGTGGGCCCGGCGCAGCCACCTGCTTTCCTCATGCAGAGATGAAACCCTAGAGATGACGGGCCTCCGAGTACCGTGACATCTTGATCAAATAAGGCTGCCCTGAGATGTCTCACTCCTGCGAGCTCCAGGCCGGAGATGAAGGAGGCTTCCCCCTGTCTGTCGGCAACTTACAGCTCTGGACCAAGGATCCGCCTTCCTGGGGCCTCACTTTCTGGTAAAAGGCAGATCAGATCCCTGAGCTGTTTGCACAGATGTCTCTGGACCATCTACCTATTGGGAACGCTGTGTAAATAGAGCCAAACTGCCTTTCATGTCGAGGATCTCAAAGCATTTTAAAATGAGTAATTAATGAAGTTCAGCCTCCAGAGAAAGCAAGACTTATTCTCTTCATTTTATAAATAGATCAAAGGTCACACAATCAATGGCAGATGTAGGAAACAGATGTAAGCCTTTCTCTTTGTCCCAGGCTGCAGTCACTAAATCCCACTCCTGGTATCGCTGACAGACCCTTTTTTCTGCTCTCTGACTTCTGGCCAAAGACGTGGAATTGGCCTTTACATGTTTCCACTTAAAGGTCTGAATTCTATGTATGGTTCATATGCCTTTGATATGTCTGGAATTTATGAAAGAAAGGGAGAAGAATGATATTTGATGCTTTTCAGAGATCGTGTTGGGACTGAGCTTTCTATAGTGGGTCAAATGCCAATAGAGAGAGGGGGAAAAAAAACCTGCTCACCAGATCTTCAGGAAGTTCATTTTTATTCTCTCTCTGAAAGAACTCTATCTGTTAAAATTAAATAGAGTGTATCTTTAGTCACCAAAATGATTGTTCTGGGAATAATGAAAGTCACCACTTATTGAGCGCTAACTGTGTGCTAAGCACTGCTCTACTTCCTCAAATACATTGTATCGTGAGATTTGCACAAACAGCTGAGAATGGTTTCATTATTCATTTTATAGGTAACATAACTGGACTTAGGGGTAGAAGATGGGCTGAGAAGAAAGAAAAGAAAAAAAAAAAGAAAACTCAAAGGAAATTAAGCAAAAATGATTGGCCATATACTTTGTGCCAGAGGTGTTGTGATAGAAACAGAGACACAAAAAATGGATAAAATAGCTCCAGATTCCTGCTCTCAAGGAGTTTATAGCCTTGAGGGTCACTGAAGGTGACGGTGAGCATGTAAAAAGATAATATTGTCAATACAAGTCAGTACAGGAATGTTTATTATTAAGTTCTTGGTATCTGTTAGACAAACTTTCCAGGTAGCACTAGTGGTAAAGAATTCACCTCCTAATTCAGGAGACTTAAGAAACGTGAGTTAGATCCCTGAGTTGGGACAGATCCCCTGGAGAAGGAAATGGCAACCCACTCCAGTATTCTTGCCTGGAGAATCCCATGGACAGA
The DNA here is from genome assembly GCA_024291935.2 of Okapia johnstoni. NCBI lineage: Eukaryota > Metazoa > Chordata > Mammalia > Artiodactyla > Giraffidae > Okapia > Okapia johnstoni. The sequence goes on along the minus strand of CM044325.1, from coordinate 4,622,418 downwards.
GAAGCCTGGTGGGCAATGGTCCATAGGGTCACAAAGAGTCAGATATGACTAAAGTGACATGGCACGCATGCATGCTTTAGACACTGCGTCCCTTGCAGGAGATGGTACCTCTTCACATGCAGCTTACAGTCTAGTAGGAAAGTCAGCCATTAATCAAACAATTACACAGACTGATTTAAAACTGCACTTGAGTGGAGTAGAAGACACCAGATGGGCTACAGCCTGACAAAGAACTAGTATCCAGAATACATAAAGAACTCCTACTCATAATAAGAGATAATCCAATAGAAGCACCATCAAATAAACCACGGGGGCAATTTAAAAAAGACAAAAGGCAAATCGCCCATAAACGAATGAAAGTACGCTCAGCCTCTCTTGCAAACAGGGAGTTGCAAATTCAAACACTGGAGTACCCTTTCACACCCACCAGCCTGGCAAAAGTTTCAAAGTTTGACATTACCAAAGTGTTGTTGAGGAAGCCAAGCATGGGAACTCATATATTGCTATCGAGGTGTAAATTGGTACAACCGCTTTGAAAAACTGTTCATCCCCAGTAAAGCTGCCAATTCACACGGCCTGAGCCCAGCAACTCCATATCCAAGTATCTACTTGGGTGGCTTCTTTCACACAAGAGGGTGGGTAAATAAATAATTGTAGCCTTGTTTCTAACAACAACAAAATATGTGAAAATTAGCTGAACGTCTTCCTCAAGGAGATGAGTAAAGGGCGGTGAACGCATTCAATGGGACCCTAATCAGCAGTGAAAATGTATGATTTAGAACCACATGTATCAGTGTGGCTACATTTCAAAATCACAGTGCTGAGTGAAAAAAGCAAGTTACACAATGATATATCGAGTAAATGCCATTTCTTCAAAGTTTACAAGCATGCCAAACAATCCTGTGAAGTGTTTATAGGCACAAATGTTTGCAACAACAACAACAAAATACAAAAGCACTTATGAGAATGATGAAGCCCAAGTACAGGAGAGTGGGTACCTAAGGGAAGGGACAGAAATGAGTTCAGAGGGCGCCTCTTAGATCTGGAAAGTTTTGTCCTTAAAAAAAGAAAAAAGACTTGAAGGAAAAAGATTGAGATTGACATACACACAGAGGGACCTGGCAGGATACGGTCCATAGGGTCACACAGAGTTGGACATGACTGAAGTGACTTAGCACGCATGTATAAAGTAGATCGCCAGTAAGGACCTACTGTGCAGCACAGGGAGCTCTGCTCATTGTTAAGTGGCAGCCTGGGTGTGAGTGGGATTTAGGGGAGAATGGATATATGTTTGTGTGTGGCTGAGTTGTTCTGCTGTCCACCTGAAACTATCACAGCGTTGTTAATCAGCTATATTCCAATATAAAATCAGAAGTTTTTTTAACAATTAATCCTAACTGAAATCAAATACAGGAAAACAAGACTTGAGGGAGGGATAAATTGGAAGCTTGGGATTTATATATACACACCGTGTGTGTTCTGTGTATGTGCTCAGTCGCTAAATCGTGTCCGACTCTTTGCAACTCCATAGACTGTAGCCCGCGAGGCTCCTCTGTCCCTGGGATTTCCCAGGCAAGAATACTGGAGGGGGTGGCTGTGCCCTCCTCCAGGGGGTCTTCCCAACCCAGGGATCCAACCTGTGTCTCCTGTGGCTCCTCCATGGCAAGCGGATTCTTTACCGCTGAGTGGGGAAGCCCATAAATATAAAACTGAAAACTAATAAGAACCTACTGTAAAGCACAAGGAACTCTACTCAGTACTCTGTAATGACCTATATGTGAAAAGAATCTAAAACAGCGTGGATGTATGTATAACAGATTCACTTTGCTGTACACCTGAAATGAACACACTGTAAATCAACTACAACCCAATCAAAGGGGGAAAAAAAGATGTGAAGAGAAAACAGCAAACGTTAAACTTTGGCAAGGAGCATGGGGGGTGCCAGGGGAGGGGTATAGAATAAACAGGTGTTAAGGATATAATCTCTGTAGGTTTTTTTTTTCTAATAGGGTTTGATCTATCAAAGGAGAATTCAATTGAATCGGGGGTGGGGAGGGAGGGGTCAGGGAAGAGGTCTCTGAGGAAATGATGTTTACTTAGGATGAGAGCCAAACACTGAGTAGGTGAGAAAGGACAGAAAGGTACACCGGACAGAGAGAATAGGCTGTACAGAGATGCTGACATGGGATGGTGAACATAGAAGCTGGGAACTGAGATCAGGCGGGGAAAGAGGGTGGGGTTGGGGTGAGGGTAGGGGGTGGTGCAGAGACCAGGCAGAGGCCATCTTGAAAGAGCAGGCCTTCGTGCCAAATATGACTCAAGCAGCAGGGACGGAAAGCTCTGGGGGTCCAGAGACACTTCACTCAGCCAGAGAGCAGAAGCGGGAAGGCGGTCTTGAAGAGGTGACTCACATCTTAAGCTTTGGAGAATGAGTAAGAGGAGGCGGAGGGAGGTGTAAATTCCCTAGATCAGGCCCCACAGCAGGAAAGATACTGTTGGTCCCAGCAGGGGCCGACACCTAGGACTAGCTCCGGATAAAGGTGTCAGATAGAAAACGGCAGAGGAGGGTGTCCGTGAAGACGGAATGGGCTGGGGTCCCAGTCCTGGCAGCCTTGCGCGGAGAAAGGCAAGGCCAGGCATGACTAGGTACGCGCGCTGGCGGTGTGCGGAGGATGGGTTTGAAGGAGGCGGCAGTGAGGGGCGCACGTTCACAGTCAGTGAGTGGGACAGGGGCGCCTAAACCAGGCTGCCCGGAATTAGAATGAAGAAACAGTGCCTGGAGAGGTGTTTAGAGGGGAACGCTAGGTGTCTAGTTTGATGGCCCTGCCATCACTGAGAGGGACAAGACGCGGCGAGCTGCAGATGCGTGCAGGGCAAGCCAAGTGGAACTGTCCGGCCAGGCCAGCGAAGAGACTGGGCGTCCCGAGGGCTGCAGATGGAGCTGGCAGTGGGAGGCGCCTCCTGTGCGTGGTTGTTAACCACTCACAGCAAGTGAGTTGGTCCAGAAGGAGGGAAGAGGAAGAAGAAAGTGAGCGAGTCGCTGGGGACGAAGAGGAATCAGAAGGGCCATGCGGGGAAGTAGAGGACAGGAGGGGAAGGAAGGACCACGCAGACGCTGAGCGGCCGCTGGGAAGTCAGCCCTGCGCGGGACTGGGCGGGTCCGGGGCGCGCGGGGCTGCAGGCGGAGCCCGGGTGCGTCCCGGCGCCCGGCAGACGCCGGAGAGTCCGCCCAGGCCTTCCCGCAGCTCCTCGGGCTGCCTCGGCCGCCGCCAGGGACCGCAGGGCACTCGCGCGGCCGGGCCACCCGGGCCATCCCCGGCTCCCCGCGCGTCCAGGCCGCGCCTCCCCACCGCCCGCGGGGCCCGGCGACGTCACTGCGGCTCTGACGCGCGCTAACGGAGGCGCGGGCGGAGAAGGCGCGGGGCGGCGCGAGCATCCTCCCGGGAGGTCCGGTCCTCGCAGCCCGTGGGCCGCGTTCTTGGTCCTCCTCCAGGGGAACCTCGCTTTTCCAAACTCTGGAAGGCCGGCTGTCCTTCGGCCACTGATAAGGACAGCTAGCGCCTGGTAAAAGATTTTAACAATGCCCGCAAAGAAATAGCCGGACCCGGGAAAGACTAGGTAGAGCCGCCAGCTAGAGTTCTGCTCGTGTGCTCGGCGGCCCTAGGAACAATAATAACGACCACAACCACAGTAGCCACCATTTATCGAGCGCTTACTCTGTGCCAGGCACGGTGTTAAGCGCTTTGCAGGCAACAAACCCACGGAGGTAAGTACCGTTATTACCCCTAGTTTGCAGGTACCAAGGCACAGAGAGGTTAAGTAACTTGCCCCAGGCACATAGCTGGCTGATGTCCAGCGCCACAAATCCAGCCCAGGCCGTTTGATCCCGTGTAATCGTCAGGTTAACCCGCCAAGGTCGGGATCATTTTCTCCATCTTAAAGATGAGGAAATTAAGGCACACGGAAAATATAAGTACCTTGCCCAAGGTCACCTAGCTGGTAAAGGATGAGGCAGAAAGCGAACCCAGGGCTCCTCTCTGTCCGCAGACCCCGCGGTCTTGCCCAAAGGCGATGCTACTTCCAAACCACCTCCGATAGCCCAGCAGGCTGTGGCCCCGGTCCCCAGAGGCGCAGCCTCTGCGGGATTTGGGTGGCTTCCTGCGGCCTCCGATCTCGGATGAATCGGATGTTTCCGAGCATCTTCTCTAATCAGTCCACAGGTATCAGATGGAGATGAGCCTCCCGAAATCCGGTCGGGGACCGGTCGGCGACGTCCTCTGAAGGGATGGAGCCGGGGCGGAGGCGGCGGGAGGGATCCCGGGTCCCACCTGCAGAGCTGCGTTGACTGGCGGCTTGCCCCGCGAGGCCGGCAGAGGGCGCTGCCGCACGCGCCTCGGGTCCCACGGTCCCCAGACCCCCGGGCTGGCGGGCCTCCGTCTGCAGGCCCGGAGACTCAGAACCCCAAAGTGGGAGCCTTTTATTCCTGGCACCACCACCCCAATCTGGCCCCTCGCCTCAGCCTTGGGCCTGCTTTTCCTGACCACTCTTCCCCATCTTGTGTTCTCCTGCCACCCCAACCATCTGCCTTCAAGATTTCCCCTGTCCCGGCACTGCTGGTGTGGTCACCACTTATGAGGCAAGAACACCGATCCCATCCCATCAAAAGGCCCCGGTGTTTACAAATCAAACTCGGCCTTGTCCCCCTTTACTTTATAGACCCTCTGGTGATGCAAAATTGGCAAAAATCATCCATTGGATGATGAACTTGCTTTCCTTCTCCAAAGCCGGAGAAGGAAATTGGTTAAGGTAGGAGAGAATAGATAAAAGGATCTATTTTTGTAATAGCGACAGTGTATTAAGTACTGTTTTGTGCTGAGCCCTTTCTGCTTGACTCCTTAATCCTCATTACAGCCCTGAGAGGTGTGCGTCATTACTCTCATTTGACAGGTAAGGTCACAAGACTGGTAAGTAGCAATGCTAGGAATCCACCAGGAGTTATCTGACTTTAAAGCCACATTCCTATCACCCATCACCCAGAATGTACAAGCTGATACAGCTGAACAGAATAGTTAAGATACAAACCATGCAAAAACAAATCAAAATCTACTCTAACAGTGCTCAGAAAAATCCCATGTGAAATAAGGGTTTCAATGGCTTTCTGAGCCCCAGTCTGAGACTCAGTTGTCTGAAACAGGAACACAAATCCTCCAGGTGCCATGAGAGGAGAATAGGAATGAGGCATTCAGCTTTCCCTTGGAAGGGCATCCAGAGAGGCCCACTCACTTTCTGTGCCTGGGCTCTGAGGAAATAAAGGTGGTTCTAGGAAAATCTGAAAAGTATGAAAGGGGAAAAAAAAAATCCCTTCTGTGGTTTTTACTTTAACCAAGCCTCATTTCGCTATTTGTGTTTTATTTTTAAACTAATGTGGCTCTCTCCACCCTTTAAATTGGCACGTAAATAGCAAAAACAGAAGGAAGGCCAGCTACAAACTTCAAATGTGGTGGATTTCTCAGGAAGGAGGTACCTGACTTGAAGTGGAAATGAGGATTAAATGAGGTGCCTTAAACATTTCAAAGACAGACTTTCCACAAGGAATTTAGATCATAAGCCTTTAGAACAGGAGCTTTGTCTAGGTTTAGGCCGGGTGTAGTGTTGACAATTTGTGAGTGAGCTCTTAGAATGTGGAAAACGAATCACACTTTCAGTGTCTGTCTGCATCATCTAATCATCTGGGCTATCACTTTGCTTACAGCTTTAAAGGGTGGCTTCTGGGGGATTTTTCTGTCCTCTGGATCTCAGTCACACACCCTCCCTCAGACCCCTTACTTTTCCAGAAGTTTGCTCCGGGAATTCAGTTGAGATGAAGCAATAGTTGATGATGTCACTAGGCTTGGTTTGAGATTGACTGGCCAACTCTGGACTCACCAACTGGAGGTTTTTTTCCAAACTGGGAAACCAAAGCAGAAGGAACTTGTTGAGACTTGTCACTTAATAGCTGTGTCTCTCTTGCCCTATGTCTCTGAACTAGAAGGATTCCCCTCTTACCCAAAACTAGAAAGCCCTGAACATCCCAGGCTGCTGCTTGCAAAATTCTTGGACCTTTATGACCTTTTCTCTCTCTGCTACTTCCCCCATTCTTTCAGTGCATTCACTCTACAAGCATGCATCCAGGGCCTACGATGCAGACCCTAGCGGTACAGCAGAGAACCTAATGTGGCCTAAGTTTACTCTCTCCTGTTTCCACCTGGCTTCTGACCTCATGGTTCCAACTTCTGTGCCTGGAGAGGCCCAACAGCAGTGAATGACTTCCTTCTCCAGGTGAGGACTGGTGCTCAGACATACCTGAAATTCCGTCAGCTTTCGGCAACTCCCTGAGATTCCATCCTGTGACCCTGGATACCTCTGTGGTGACTCCGTATTTGGTGGGAGGTTTGGGTCCTGATATACCTTCAAAAGCAAGGCTCAGAAATGCTCCAGCTTCACCACTAGCCCAGGTTCCTTCCATTTCCAATAGTCACTCCTTCAGTTTATAAGATCACTACTGACCAGAGTAGCGCAGGCCATGTTCATGGAGCATCTGCTATGGCGAAAAATCCCAAAGTGCCATAATACCCCACTGTCCAAAGAAAAATGTTGGCTTAAACAAACATGTGTGACTAACTGGCAAAGGATGTGTGGGATAATGCTTATGAGTCTTTTGGGTCTTTTTTTTTTTTTTTTTTTTAATCTTGGGACTGAGTGATCCTGAGTGATCCATAATAATGAGGGGAAGGAAGAACACTAGGCCTGTTTTAGCTTTCAAGATTATTCAAATAGAATAGATTTTCACCATCAACACCCTAGCAAAGACAGAATGCTGAAGGTAAATTGCCAGTTTCTGTCTTTTTGGAAAATCCATTAATACTGAATGATCTTGGTTTCAATCCATTCAAAAATTCAGATTATGTCCCTGGAAATCCCTTTAGAAAGTAGATTCCAAATCAGTACTCATTCTTCTTGAATATCCCACTCCTTCCAGATACAGGAGTATTTTCTCTCCTCTTGAGGAAGCAGTGGGCCAGAGACCAGAAGACCAGGGAGGGTTAAGGAGGTCTTTTCCATTAGCTGAGCTGCAGAGCTGTTTGGATCTAGAGAACGTGTATGCGTGTTGTGTCTGCCCTGAGTTCATGGTTGTGCATTCTGTGGCTCATGTCCAAAGCCTCCATAACATGGGGGCTGAGATCTGCCAAAGAAGGCCGATCCGTGAAGAAGGACGTGTGTCCACTCATCAAGAAGGTTTTGATGGTCAGTGTCTGCGTGTCCAGCTGCTGGGGTGAAGAGATTTGGAAACCCCTGAATATTCCTGCGGGGAGCTTTCCAGGCCCTTTTGGGAACCGGCAATAGCGCTTGTCTGGGGAAATTAGTTTTGTTTCACAGAGTGAGAGAAATTCCTCAGGGGCATTCTTGTAGTTGGGAAGAGAAATCAAACTCGGCTCATTCCTTCAGGGGCCGTGCCCTTACTAAAGCGCACCAAATCCAGGTCGGTGGGTCCGGAATGGTGCCCTGGGGTGCAGGGGCGGGGAGGGGGAGGTCAGGAGCAGCGAAGTTCAGCGAATTTCACCTGTGGCTAAGTCCCTCCCCCGACTGGAGCAAGCGTGAGATTTCAGGGGATCGTGTTACCAGTGTGTAAACACCTTGAGTGACGGCCGAGGCTCCCGAGAGACCACAGAGGATCTCAAACCCTTCCTATCTTCCTAGAAACCCTGGCGGACCGGCCGGCTGCTTGCTGTCTGATGCAACAGTTTGCAACGCCGTTCTGGGAGCCGAGCCTGCCGCGGGGCGCGGGGCGTGCAGCCTATGCGCGTGCGCGGGCCGGGGAGAAGCTTTTCACCAGATGTGCGGGGGGCGGGGCGGGCAGGGAAACCTTTGGCAGCTCGCGCCGGCGATCTGAGCTTAATTAAACTTCTCCCGAGGCATTGGCTGACTGATTGACCCAGTGATCCAAAAAAATCAGAGAGGCCCAAATCGCCCTAACGCCACAGAAGAGCGAAGATGGGGAGTTGGCTTTCGGTGTCCAGAGCTCGGCTCCTCTTCCTGAGCGCCCCCAATCCACAATGCTTTCGGGGTGCCAAAGCTCACTAGGATGTCAGGGTCTTGTTGGCCTTGGCTTTCCTACCGAATTCTCCAAGAGGAAAGGACAGAGGTTACAGAGGGGGAGGAAAGAGACAAAGTTTTGATAGCATCTAGATCAGTTATCTTTCCTCCTTCATTTCTCCACCCATGTGCCTTAGAAGGTTTTTTTATAAGCAGAAAGGAACATGGCATCTGGATTATTTTCCAAGTTCGTGAGCCATTTAGGTATTGCCTGCATGATTTTCTTCCATACCCACATTCCTCCAATGTTGTATATTTTAAATTGACTTTTATTTTATTAAGTTTTCTTATTTTTAAAATTAACTTTAAATCGATTCCCTTTCTCTCCATAGTCTTGCCTGAAGCAACAACACTAGTGAAACCACAGCTTTGATGTGCTAGTCGTATATTTTAATACACTTGAAAATAAACTCATAACTATTCAAATTAAAAAAAAATGTATGTGTTAGCTAAAAGTGTTTTGTCTGCTACATTTGAAGAAAAACTCCAGAGGTAATAACAATAACTAACATACGCTGAGTGATTGCCAGTGTCCCAGGCACTGTTCTAAGATTCTGAGTCCTTAGGACACCTTAGAAGGTGGATGTTGTTTAAATTTTACAGACAGGAAAAGAGCCACAGAGAGGTCAGGTGACTTGCACAAGTCACAGAGTCAGGGTGCAAACCCGACTAACCTCACTCTAGACCGGTTCTGCTGTCTGTGTGCTAAGTCACTTCAGCCGTGTCTGACTCTTTGCAACACTTCGAACTGTAGCCCACCAGGCTCCTCTGTCCGCGGGATTCTCCAGGCAAGAATACTGGAGTGGGTTGCTATGGCTTTCTCCAGGGGATCTTCCTGACCCAGGGATCGAACCTGGTTCTCCTGCATTGGCAGGCGGGTTCTTTACCACTAAGTGCCTCCTGGGAAGCCCCTGGCCTAAAAAGAGGCTAAGTTACTGCTGAAGATCCCTCAGATGGTTAACATACTCCAGATTTGAACCCAAGTCTGACTGACTGCACAACTGAGCGTTTAACTGATGCGTGGGACTCTTTGGCCTGTTTTCCCCATTCTCACCTCACACAGCTTTATCTCTGTCTGTCTCTTTAGGAATCCAACCTGCACTTCCAAGTCTTTCTCTCCTCACTTCCTACTTCTCCCCTTCCACTGCCCCCGGGATGAGTCAAAGTTTCTCTTTCCTAGTGTTTTCTTCTTTTCTCTGAACTAAAGTTACCCATACATCTCTGATTGCCTTGAGAATCCCTCCTTTGAAGGTCCTGTCTTCTCCACTGACGATGGAACTGCTTAGAAAGTCCACCTATCAACATTGAAACTACATGTCCCAGACTGCTATGCTTGCCTGGAATGAGAGCAAAAATCCTGTGTCAAACCATGTGGCTCCTATTTTGGGGTCGGAAAATCTGGTCACTAGCTTGGATAAAGATTGGTATGCCCATAGACTAATTCATCTGGCCCCAGGCAGACATGAATTTCCCAGGCCTCAGTGATTGGGGGTAGGGGTGAGTTATTTCAGCAAACAGAACCTTCAATTAGGGACTTAAATGAAGCCTTGGCGTAAGACTTCTAAAAGATGGCTGACCCCTGCCCCCAGAGATGTATTTTCTTTCTGCAACAGCCCTTGCCACCACTCCTTCCCTTTCTTCTCTTGCCCTTCTTCCAGATTCTTCTCTTAATTGTACCATCGTGCCACTCCCTTGTCCCCACCCCCACCCCCATGCCCACACCCACTCTTTAACTGTTTAGTATAAAATCCAGCCCACCAGACTGAGGTTTTCTTCGACCCAAATGTTATTTTCAGAAGGAGCCATTGAGGTTGGGGTGTAATTGCAGCGTTGGGCCTCTGCAAGCCAAGCTGAAAATAATCAGCGAGGCAGATGGGGTGGGAAGAGTGTGCGGTGGCCACTTCCACCAAAGAGCAGGAGAAACCCCATGGCGTGAGTCAGAGGGAGGAGAGTGCCGGGCTGGGCCTCCTGGGCTTACAGTCGGGAGCTGAGTGAAGGAGAAACTGCCCCAGGTGTTGGGCCTTTGTGTGAGGCCGATCCAAGGTGGCCCCTGGCTGCTCATCAGGAGTCCATATCTTCAGTATGACAGCCATGAAGCTTCTCTTGCTCTTCCTCGATTGGGTCATAGCAGCCAGTACTCCACATGGGCACTTGGCCATCCAGTTGGCTCACCCATCTCTAGAGCAGGGTTTCTCAACTCGGGCACTACTGGCATGTTGGCTTGGATAATTCTTTGTTGTGGGGGACTGTCTTGCACATTGTAGGATGTTTAGCAATATCCTTGGCCTCTACCCACTAGCCTCAGTAACACACACACACATAAATGCACACAAGTCAGGATTACCCAAAACGTCTCCAGACATGCCAAATGTCCTTGGCTGAGAAAATCACCCCTGATTGAAAACCACTGGTCTAGAGTGATCCAGGCCTATAAAAGGGGTCACAATCACCTGTCCCCATGGTGGCCTCATTGCTTTGCATCACACCTGAATGGGCCCTGATGAAAACTATTGTCCAACTCCTATTTCAAAAGACAACTATTGAATACCTCAAACCCAGCACGAGTGCCCACAGTGTACCAGGCACTGGACAAGGTGTTGAGAATGAAGCCACAAGCAAGGCAGATGTGGCCCCTCATGGAAATGACTGAGTGATTAAACCACCTTGATTGAGAGGCTTGTAAGAAAAAGACATGGGGTATGATAAGAAAATTGAAGAGGGTTTCTCATCTAGGTCAGAGGGGGCTAGGCTCTTAGGGGACTTCCCTGATGGCCCAGTGGCTAAGACTCCATGCTCCCAATACAGGGGACCCAGGTTCAATCCCTGGTCAGGGAACTGGATCCCACATGCCACAACTAAAGATCCTGCATGCTGTGATGAAGAGCGTAGATCTTGGAACAGCCAAGTATATAAATATTTAAATTAAAAATAAAATAAGAACAAGAAGAAAGGAAGTCTCTTAGAGGAAATGAGGAATTAGCCAATTGGAGATTTGAGGACAAGGCAGTGTTCCATGGAGTAGGGACAGAGTGTTCAGAAGCCCTGAGTTAAGAAGGAATGTCATACTTTCAAGGGACCCAAAGAAGTCTTTCATGGACCAGAGGGGGCCTTCATTAACTACCCCCAGGGTCCTTCCCGCTCCTGAGCCACGCCAGACCACTAGCCAGACCCCATGGGCCTTCACGGCTCTGTGATTTTGCTGTTCTCTTTGTCTGAAAGGCTCTTTCCCAACCAAAATCATTTAGGGGAATTCCCACATAGTCTGTAAGACCCAGAAAAAAATGAACTCATGATACTCTTTATCCCTTCTTAGAAGCCTTCTCTTCATTCTTTCCGCTGTTTTCACTGGGACTTAGATATTGCTGCTAGCTTACCGTTTGTCATGTTGACCCATAGTGACCTATTTAAACCCATCCCCCTCCCAGAGTCAGAAAGCCTCAGAGGCAGGTAATGTAGTGGACCCTGCTGGTTGATTACCTAGCACCCATTCTTCCCTTTACAGCTTCCTAAGAGATGCCAAAGAAGTATTGGGTTGACTAAAAAGTTCATCTGAAATGTGGGAAAACCGAATGAAGTTTTTAGCCAACCCAGTACAAGGCACAGTGTATTGTCTAGCAGACAAGCTAAACTGCCATAACAAACAGACCCAGAATACAGAGGCTTAAGCAAGCCCATGTGCCTCTGTGGACACTGATCCCTTGCCCAGGGGTGGGCCCACCACCCTTCCTAAGAATTGATTCAGGAATCTGTGCCTAAAATCAATAAGTGGAAGAGACTTCTCTGGTTCTACTCTCCTCTTGTCCAATAACAGTATTCCCTGTTTGGGGCCAAGCAGACAGCTGCCTGAAGGATTACATTTCCCAGCCTCCCTTGCAGCATGAACGGCTGTGAGTATTAAGTTCTCACTAACAGACAGTGAACATCCTACCACTTCTAAATGTGAAAGTGAAAGTCGCTCAGTCGTGTCTGACTCTTTGCAACTCAAAGGACTGTATAGTCCATGGAATTCTCCAGGCCAGAATACTGGAATGGGTAGCCTTTGCCCTTCTCCAGGGCATCTTCCCAACCCAGGGATCGAACCCACATCTCACACATTGCAGGCAGATTCTTTCCCAACTGAGCCACCAGGGAAGCCCACCACTTCTAAGCTGTGCCCTCAAAAAGAATGTACATATGCTCTGCTGCCCTTCCCCAGCCCTTTCCCCTTTCTGAGAGGTGAGCAAAATTGAAGCAGTCTCCCTGGACCTAGAGAGGAAAGCCACATTTGGAGGATGGTGGAGCCCTCCTATCAGTCTTGGATGGCTTTCTTCCAAACTCTTCTGTGATATGAAAGAGACAGAAATTTCTATTTTGCTTAGAATTCTGTGTTTGGAGTCTCTTAGACCTGTGATCTAGTTAGGGCCAAGAGATGCAAGGAAAGGTTTGATGGGGGTTTCTGGGGAAAAGCTCTCTGGTTTTTACGAGGCAACATCATGGAGCAACCTCCTTTCTTTCTCTAACTCTGGACATTGCTGGGCCTGGAGCTATGGCAGTGCTTTGCTACCAGCCTAGGAAATAGGCTACACACAAGGAGAGCAGAGCTGAGAGAATCCAGGGAAATGGAGTCAGAGTTTCTGGAATAAACAGCTCTGAAGTCCACTGTCTTGTCTGCTTTGCCTTGTATGTTTGTCTAACAAAATACTACCAACTGTATGGTTTTTCCAGTAGTCATGTATGCATGTGAGAGCTGGACCATAAGGAAGCTGAGCGCCGAAGAACTGATGCTTTGGAACTGTGGTGTTGGAGAAGACTCTTGAGAGTCCCTTGGACTGCAACAAGATCAAACCAGTCCATCCTAAAGGAGATCAGTCCTGAATATTCTTTGTAAGGACTGATGCTGAAGCTGAAGCTCCAGTACTTTGGCCACCTCACGCAAAGAGCCAACTCATTTGAAAAGACCCTGATGCTAGGAAAGATTGAAGGCAGAAGGAAAAGAGGGTGACAGAGGATGAGATGGTTGGATGGCATCACTGACTCAATGGACATGAATTTGAGCAAACTCTGGGAGATAGTGAAGGACAGGGAATCCTGGAGTGCTACAGTCCGTGGGGTTGCAAAGAGTCAGACATGACTTAGCAACTGAACAACAGAGGGGCTTAAGCAATAGGAATTAACTTTCTCATGATTCTAGAAGGCCATTAAGTCCAGAGTTGGTTTCTGGTGAGGCCTCGCTAGCTGACTTGCAGACAGCCACCTTTTCACTGTGTCCTCACATGGCCTCATCTCTGTGTGTGTCAAAAGAGAGCGATCTGCTGTCTCTTCCTCTTCTTATAAAGACACCAGTCTGAACGGATTAGGGTTCTAGTCTATGACCTCATTTAACCTTAATTATCCCTATCTCCAAATATAGTCCCCTTTGAAGCTAAGGCTTCAACATATGAATTTGGGAGGAGGTCACAATTTAATCCAAAACACCCACCCTACCTCTCGGCTTCCAGTTACATGAGCCAATAAATGTCCTTTTGTTGAAACCAGCTCACATTGGTTTTCTGCCACTTCTTATCTTACAGTGTTTCTCCTCTTCATTTCCCTGCTGGAACCAGCACAGAAGGGGTCAACACATACTTGTGGAATAAATGTCCCATCGGTATTTTTCTTCTTTTTCCCGGAATGATGACCTCACAGATAAATTATAAGCATTTGCCTTTCTCTGCCCCAGTCTAAACACCTAAAGCAGTCACATGGCCCTCATCGCTAGAAAATTCTTCTCAGACGCACCCATAGCTGCTTGCACAGAGAGCGGAGGGTTCAGCTATAAAATCAGAAGTTTGAATTAAACACACTCTAGTGTGCCTTCCAGCAGAAACATTCCCTGGGTCCCTTCCCATTCTAAGGTCCCACGGCCCTGCCTGAGGCTCTCAGCAGTAGTCATTCTGTGTCCAGACCCAGGACCTTTCCAGCACTGACAATGTGCAATCTATCAAGAGGGCCCTCTGGGCTCCAGCCCCCACTCCTTGATGGTCCAAGATTCTGTCTGAAGCTTTCTCAAGCTTTGGAGTCCCAATATTCTGTAACATTATGCTGACCACAAGAAAGTTTTCTTTAATTTGTATTTTATTTTAATTTTATTTGTCTGTGCTGCGACTTAGTTACAGCACGTGGGGTGTTTTAGTTGTGACATATGAACTCTTAGTTGCGGCATGTGGGATCTAGTTCCCTCACCAGGGATGGAACCCAGGCATGCATAGGGAGGCATCTTAGCCACTGGACCACCAGGGAAGTCCAAGAAAGTTTTTGATTGGCTTCTAGGCCTCCTATCCAGCCCCCGCCCCCAGCACACAAGAGAAAGCCCAAGGGAGAGTCTGAACTCTGGCAACCTTGTCCTCCAGATGAGACCAGAGGTGGACTCTGCGGAGAAACAGGCAGGTGGGGGCCTCACAGTGCTCAGACACCCAGCGGGCCCTGCAGCAAGGACACTCAGCTTCCTCGTGCCCATCGATCAGCCATCCAGACAGCCATCAGTGGTGCCCCAAACAGGGCACGTCCCATTTCTGAGCAACAAACTTCCTTCTTTCAGCCGTGAGAACTCCACTCATGCAGCCTGGGGAAAGGGCTGCCTCATTACTCAGCCCACTGGAATGTGGGAGAATCAGACCTCCGGGAAAATGACCAGTGAGTGGACTCTGGTCAACCAGGACCTCCAAGGTCCAGAGGTGCTTCCTCCTGAGTCAGCAGCAACGCCAAGCCTTTCTTCCCACGCCTTTTGAAGTTACCATCTGGGACACTCAGCACATGCTGAGCACATACGTTAGCTTATTTTCTCTTCACAACTGCCCTGCAGGTATGCATCGTTGCTAGCCCCATATTTTAGATAAGCAGATTAAGGTTTAGAGAGGTAAGACGGCTTTGCTTGGGCTGACAAAGCTATATTGGACCTTAGTTTCAGGCTTCCCTGGTGGCTCAGATGGTAAAGAATCCGCCTGCAATGGAGAAGACCTAGGTTCGAACCTTGGGTGGGAAAGATCTCCTGGAGAAGGGGATAGCTACCCACACCATGGAGAGAGAAGCCTGGCGGGCTGCAGTCCATGGGGTCCCAAAGAGTCGGACACGACTGAACGACTAATACTTTCACTTCTTAACCAGATGCTAGTGGATGGCTTTGGAATTGGGCAGCATTTTCTCTGGTCTTATAACTTGGGTGGGCCAGGTTGGGCCAGAGAGAATGGCATGGTGAGATCCCAGATCTTTGTGGTCGGTGCTGATGGGGAGGAAGTTAGGACTAGAGAGAAACACAGTCGCCGGAGTGAAGGCCAAGATTGGCGGAGATCACCAGGTAGTCAGAGTCAAGTATATAGAGGGACGCCGGCTCTGTCGGTTAGGGTTTACCAGATCCAACCAGGGTGACCAGAGAACCCCTAACCGTCAGCATCTGGAGCCTGCCCACCCTCTCCAGCAGGAGCCCTCCAGCAGGTTGGGATCTGGAAGCTGCCTTGGAACAGCCTGTGTCCTGGTCATCTGTTTTTTCTTTATTGTCACACCTATTCCTTTCTCTGTCCTGCTCAACATCTTTCAAAGCCAAATAACACACCCCAGACTCCTCTGCCAACTGGCTTCTGACCAGGTTTACCCAACAAAAGGTACAGGAGAAAGAGAGGAGTTTGGGTATCTGTCCCTATCCCCCACTTGACCCCCCGCTTCCAGGGGTGTCTGCAGTCCTGGCTTGCTCCCCTCGTGCCTCCAGGCCCTGGTGGGCAGCCCCAGCCCCCGGGCACCACCCCTCCTCCCTTTATTCTTCCAGCCTCAGGGGTTGTGGCAGTTTTCTGATAGTTGCCTTCCCGTTCCCTGTATGCCCTGCAGCTCTTGCAACCATTCCCTCTACTGAATGTAGTTCTGTTCTCCTAACTGGGCCTTGCCCAGCCCGGACTGGAAGGAGAGAGTCAGGGTCCTCGTCTCCTTCCCCAGCTGTGGATGGGGTCAGGGGCTCCCTGGACAGAGCGGTGATGTCTTAGTCTGTTCGAGCCGCTATCACAAAACACCACACAGTGGGTGGCTAGTACACAAGAGAAATTTCTTTCTCTCAGTTATGAAAGCTGACGTCCCAGATCAGAGTGCCAGCATGGTCAGGTTCTGGTGAGAGCCCTGTTCTGGAAGAGGCCAGAGAGCTCTGTGGGATCTCTTCTAAGAGCACTAATCACATTCATGAGGCTCCATCCTCATGATCCCATGGACTGTAGCCCGCCAGGCTCCTCTGTCCATGGAATTCTCCAGGCAAGAATGCTGGAGTGGGTTGCCATTTCCTGCTCCTGGGGATCTGCCCGACTCAAGGATTGAACCTGAGTCTCCTGCACTGCCCACATATTCTTTACCATCTGAGCCACCAGGAAAGCCCCTCATGACATAGAGGGGATAAGCCCCCACCTCCTAATACTATCACACTGGGCATTAGGATTTCTACATATGAACTTGCAGGAGACACAAACATTCAGACCAGGGCAGACAGGAAACTCCCGAGCGTGAGGGTGGGCAGAAGATCCATCCTGCAGCCAGGACTCCGTGGACCCCTTGGGTGCCAAGTTAGGTGGCCATGAACAAAATGGAGCAGTCTCCAGCAGGACCCCATGGATCCCAGACCAAGAGCCCTGGCAACTGATGTGTCTGAGTCTATAGGATGTCTTACTGCCCATCAAGATCCACTCTGCCCCCATGTTCTCCCAGCTTCAGAACAATCTCAGCTGGGCCACTTTCATCATGGCCAGGTCTTAACCCCTCTGGAGCTCATTGTCCTCCTCTGTTTTCTGGGGAAAACACAGTATACCCTCTTGGGTTGTCACAACACGGAAATAATGCCTGGTGCCCCGCCTAGCACAGAGCCAGTGGTCATTACCTGAGAGCAGCATCCTAATTGTTGTCAATAATAATCATCTGGGCAGCAATCATAACCAACCTTGAATATTCATTGGAAGGACTGATGCTGAAGCTGAAGCTCCAATACTTTGGCCACCTGATGAAGTGAACAGCTGGCTCAGAAAAGACCCTGATGCTGGGAAAGATTGAAGGCAGGAGGAGAAGAGGGAGACAGAGGATGAGGTGGTTGGGTGGTATTGCTGACTCAATGGACATGAGTTTGAGCAAACTGTGGGAGATAGTGAAGGACAGGGAAGCCTGATGTGCTGCAGTCCACGCGGTCGCAAATAGTTGGACACGACATGGCGACTGAACAACAACAACCTGGGCAGCACTAGAGGAATTGGCGACCTATCTGTGAGGATCTGCAGAGAGAGGTGGCAGAAGAGATAAGGTGGGGCCCTGTGTGGGGCAGTCGAGCCAGAAAGCAGCAGAATTTGAGGTTCTCCATCCAGGGGCCACCTGTTGGTCTCCCCCCCTTGGAGGCACATTCTCTCTACCCATTTCCCTGGCGTGTTAGATTCAACCCCAATTCCTCCAGCTGGTCCTCAGACACTGTATAGCTGCCTCAGGCCTGAGCAGGGGATGGAGGTGCTCCTAGCCACATCTGAGAAAAGGCTAGATCCCAACAGAGGGCTGAGGGTGGGAGAGGCAGAGAATGAGGCAAGTGTTAGGTGCCTCAGCTGGGTGTTTGCTGTACGCCAGGTTCCTCTTGCCCACGGCGCTGGCATCAAGAGGGCTGCCCTGGCATACACACAGACGCATGTGGTCATACCAGCCTGCCCCCAACCTTGGCCCAGGAGCGGACAGGAAAGGAGCGTGCGTCTGGCAGGTGAGTGGGAAGCTAGGTAGCTCCACTCTCGTCTCCCTTCCAGTTCTGGGGAGATGCTCTGATGTTTTCCTAAAGAGCTGGCTATGGGCCTAGAGGCTTTTGCTTTCCGTAAAGTCAAAAAGAAAGGACGCTGGGACATTCCCTCTCCAAAATCAGTTCAGACTTGACCAGCCTCTCTGCGCCTCCAAGCCAGACAGTTGCTGAGGCCCTTGTCGACTCACACTGAGTGAAAACAGACTGCCTCAGAAACCTTATCTTCCCATCCCACCGCCTCCTGGAAATCAAACTCCAAATGACCCCAAGCCTTGCTGTAGGCCCTGAGTCATACAGAATGGGTGCCTCCTAACTGCCCCATAACATAGCCCCATGTGACTGCAGGAGCGTGAGCCTTGGGGTTGTTGGAGTCTCATTCTGGACTGATAGGAGCTGTGAGACTGGGGTAAGTGACCCAACCCTTCTGAGCCTCAGTTTCCTCTTCTGTAAAATGGACATAATAACTACCCACAAAAGGTTGGGTAAATGTGAGTGCTCCTGCCTCTTCCCTTTTCTCCTCCCTCCTCCCTTTTCCCCTCCCTCCTTCTGGACCTCCTTAACCTCCACTGACCATTTGACCACCTAGCTGCTGGCCCTCATGTCCCAGCATCCTCCCAGCTGGGGGCCAGCCTCCGAGCCTCTCAGGAGCCAGTGGTTTTGCCGCCCTTTGCTTGTGGCCTGCCGTGGGCCAGCTCCCCTGAGAGCAAAGGCCTCAGAGCTGGGCGACCGGGGCCCCACCCTCTTCATAAACACTAGTTGGGCACCAACTGACCTCAGGAGGGAAGTGCTAGGCTGGGACCCTCCTCTTCAGCCCTGCCGGCTGCTGTATGTTCCAGGGGCAGCCCCAGGCCAATCTGGCACCCTGGTACCCAGGCCACCTCCATCCTGGAAATAGGCAGTTGGAGCCAAACCCTTGGCCGAAGGTGGAAGGAAGTGAACAGGCCCTAAATGCCTCCATCCTGTCCTCCCACGGCCCCACCCTGGCTGTCCCAGACAGGGCAAGTTCTCTCTAATTTAAGTGTTTTTAATGATCGTGATAGACATACATAAAGAGGACTTGACTGTTCCTCTTAGTTTCTTGAAAATAAAGACAGGAATTACAGATAACACAATATTAATCATTTGCACTCTGGGCAGTGGAGAGGTGTGTGTTTTACTGTTTTTTGGAACACCATTTTCTGTATTGTTAAAATTTCTCTAAATAAAAACACTTTTAAATACACAAGCTTCTTGCGAGTTTATGGGGGGAAAAAATCGAAAATGCCAAAAAGTAGAAAGAGAAAAATAAAAATCACCAAAATCTCTCGTTGGGAATCAGGCAATTTATACGTTGGCTGATCTCCTCCTGGTTCTTTTTTCTAGCATGTATTTCTATAGGTTTATTTTTTTCTAATGGAGATGTAATTGGCATATAACATCGTGTTTATTTTATGCTCACTTTATTATTTTTACCAAAAAAACAAAACCCTAGAATTATACTGTTTAATAACCTTTTTCCCTCCCAACAATATATTTTAAACAGTTTCCCATGCTCTTGGAGATTAATATTTACTGTAGTACACCTCTTTTCGGTCTTTTTTCCATGTGACCATGAATAAGGTACATGTTGTATAATTACCATATGGGTCATATATAGGGGCCATTTATACCTTTTATTATTTTTTCTTATTTAAAAAGTACAACTTCTGTTGTAAATCAATGGAAAATACAGACAAACAAACAAGACTGCATGTGAAAACCTTACAGCCTCATCACTCCGAAGTGACCTCTGCTGACATTTTAGCTTACAGCCTTCCCATCTACTTTTCTGCATACGTATGTCAGTCAGTCAGTTCAGTTGCTCAGTTCTGTCCGACTCTTTGCGACCCCATGGACTGCAGCACACCAGGCTTCCCTGTCCATTACCAACTCCCAAAGCTTGCTCAAATTCATATCCATTGCATCAGTGATGCCATCCAACCATCTCATCCTCTGTTGTCCCCTTCTCCCGCCTTCAACCTTTCCCAGCATCAGGGTCTTTTCTAAGGAGTCAGTTCTTTGCATCAGGTGGCCAAAATATTGGAGCTTTAGCTTCAACATCAGTCCTTCCAATGAATACTCAGGACTGATTTCCTTTAGGATGGGCTGGTTGGATCTCCTTGCAGTCCAAGGGACTCTCAAGAGTCTTCTCCAACACCTCAGTTCAAAAGCATCAATGGCATACACGTGCAAATATATGTAAACATACATTTGAAAATAAAATTGGAGTCATGCAATTCATATTATTTTGAACCTTCAGTATCTGTTTACTTAACCACACTTCTTACATTGATTATAATTGTTTCATCTGCTAATGACAGAAAACCCAAAGTTATAAGTTCATTACTCTCTCTAGGAAATGGCGTCCAGAGGGAAGCAGCCCAGACTGGTACATGACCATCTGAGACTCAGGCTCCTCCTAACTGGGGCTCCCCATCCTTAGCACGTGCTTCCCACTCACAATCTAAGAGCTGCCCCAGGGGGAAGAAGCAAAGAAGGAGCCCCTTCTCCTCAAAGGACACTTCCTGGAATTCACACGCATCACTTCTGCTTATACCCTACCAGCCAGTACTCAGTTCCACACCCCTGGGAAATAGGATCTTTTCCAAGGAGGGCTTCTATTACTATGGCAAAGGGGAGAACAGATTTTGGGGGACCACTGGCCTCTCTGCCGCATTTCACAAACATCTTTCCAATGCAGGTAACTCTGTATTCTGTCTTTTTTCTCTTATTTTTTTTGGTGAAGATTTCACCACATCATTAAATATTCTTCAATATCCTTACTTTTTAATGACTGCTTAATAGTCCCTAATAGGCATATAACATTGCCTATAGATCCAGGGCCTTGTTACTTGATGTTGGGTGGTTTGCTCTGATAAATAAGCCTCTTCTATGGTTAAAACTTGTCAGAGGAAGAGATCCCAAGCTTTCCTCTCTAACCTGTGGGTATCCACCCAAGACATTTGGCTGAGGAGTCGGGTAGTATCTGCCTTGAAAGCTGGCTTATGTTTCTACACCCCACCCCCCAACAGGGGAGCTTTATGGCAACAGGTGTACCCCACTGCTTCCACTGCAGGGGAAGTCACAGGGGTGAGAAGACCTCAGGGGCAGTTCTGCTAGGGGAGGGGGAGGGGGGTGGGGACATGGGGGTGGGGGTGGTAGGGAGTGGACTCTCAGGAGCCAGGGAGGGCCTGGCCCTGACGAGGCTTAGGGGTCTCAACAGGCCCCATTTCATTTTCATGCAAATCCAACATAAAATTTCTGAGCCCCTGCTCAAGGCCGTGTCCTGAGCAAGGCTCTAGGGATGTCTCAGTGAACGCGTGGTCCCTGCTCTCCAGGAGCTTAGTCAACTTTAAATTCTCCGGTGTTAGAGCTCAACGTGGAGAGTTGCCCAAAATACAGAATCGTAGGCCCCACACCCCAAAATCTGATGCAATAGATGTTGTTGGGCCTAGAATCTGCATTTCCTTCAGTCTCCCCAGTTGACCCCGATGAGGGTGACCAAGAAACTTCTAGGGGGTGAAATACTAGTCAAGGCTCTTGTAGAAAGTCTCTTATACCAGGCGAACCTGGAGCCTCTATCTGCTCAGTCTGTGAAAGTGAAAGTTGTGTCTGACTCTCTGCGACCCCAGGGACTATACAGTCATGGGATTCTCCAGGCCAGAATACTGGAGTGGGTAGCCTTTCCCATCTCCAGGGAATCTCCCAGGGATCAAACCCAGGTCTCCCACATTGCTGGTAGATTCTTTACCAGCTGAGCCACCCGGGAAACCCAGGGATACTGGAGTGGGTAGCCTATCCCTTCTCCAGGGCATCTTCCCATTGAATCGAACCGGGATCTCCTGCATTGCAGGCAGATTCTTTACCAACTGAGCTATCAGGGAAGCCCACACTCAGTATGTACTTCTTGCCTTTACTGAGTTTTAGACGATACTAAAATAATGAGGATACCTGCCAGATACACCTAACCCAAACCCTACTTCCATCCTTTGGTAGCTGAGTGATCTCAGACAAATTCTTTAACCCCTCTAAGCTTCAGTTTTCCCATCTGTAAAATGGGGATAATCACAGTGCTTCCCATGGGAAAATATACATTAATGCTTAGCAGAGAGTCCAACACTCAATAAATCCTAGATATTAAACTAATTAAAATTAATTTATTAAATAAAATTGCCTCTAGAAAATTAATTATATCAAGGGAGACAAGGTATATAAAGCTTCCTATACAATGCCTGACTCGTGGTGTTAGGCACTTGATGAATGGTTATTATTATTATTAACATCCTCACATTCATTTTAATTCTAACTTTTATCATCTCTGAAGCTGTACCCACCACACAATTTTATCCTCCTGGTAGCAGTGAGAAAATTGTGGATTCACGGCTTTAAAATATGGGCTTCATGTCTGCTTCTAGGACCCCAGCATGAAAGAGACTTTCTCAGGTCCTTCTGGAAGGATGTCCAGGAGGCAGATAGGTAAGCATGAGTGGGAACCGCAGGCCCCTACTTTCAGCTTTGAAGGGAGCCCAGGCCTGGCCCTGGGCCATTCACGCAGCCCCAAGAGTCAGGGAGCGGTAGAAGCCCAGGGCTGCTGTGAGGTAGGAAGGAAGCAGCAGGTTGCTGTTGATAACTTCCTTTTGAAGTGCTCACGATGACATGGTTACCATGGTGATGCTGGTGACTCTGAGCAAGCTGTGGCCCTATATTGAGTTGTGAGTCAGGTTCAGTTTTGTTTATTAAAAAAAGAAAACCAACACCCTGACCTGCGAAGGACAAAGCAGAGCTCCACATGGAGGCCGCAGCATTCACTGCTGGGGGCGATTCAGCAGTGCTGCTCAGCGGCCACCAGTCTCCTGGCATCAGCTGGCCCAGCCGGCCACAGGGCCTGGAAGAGCTCACAGGGGTAAGTGGGGAGGCCGGCTTCTTGCTCCGTGACCCAGGAGAGGCAGCACAAACAGAAGCCACACTGCCGCTGGAAAGTTCTTCCTGAGGAGCAGATCCCATTTTCTCAGCTCTGACCCAAGCGCCAGACTCTCCCAGGTGGCTCTGCCCCACGCTGGTATGGGAAGCCACAGGGCCCCCGGGTGAGGGCCAGGGCCCGGTCCGGAGGCGAGCGGCGCTAGCTGACCCTCCCACCAGTGGGCACACGCTAGCAGTGCCCTCCGTGAGGAGCAGGATCCTAGGAGGACAGGGGAGCCTGCAAAAATGTCTACTCAAGGCCTGAACTGGGGCGCGATGCCCCTTTCTCAGCAGTCCTGCAGGAAAAGAGGCGAAGGTAGTGAGAAGTTGAACTGCAACAGAGACGTCTGGAGGAGCCCGCCTCGTGTCAGCGCGCCATGGGGAGGCCCACAGTAAGAGCGCCAGAGACACACTGCATTCTTCCCGAGCTTGGACACTGTCCCAGAATCCCAGACCTATAACTGCAGGGTTCCTCAAACCTGCTCGTGTGTTTGGGCTCACTGTTGATCCCATTGACGGCTGTCCTGGAGGGCCCACCTCCTGTTCAGCTCTGGACTCCAAACCCTTGTCTCCAGCCACTGTCCTCAGCATTGAGTAGAATACTGGGTGCTGATGTCAGAGTTCACAGATTGAAGCCTTCCTTCTGCCACTTATTAGCACAGTGACCGAGCCTCTGTGCCTCCATCTGTAATACAGGGACAATAACCATAATAGCACTTACTCCCAGGGCAGCTATGAGGATGAAATGCGACAATATTTGCAAATATTTATCACAGAGCGTGGATGGCACAGTGAGCACTGGAGAACGGTTGGCCGTTGTTAACTTTGATCCGGATCTTATCACATCCCGCCCGGATAACAGCAGCAGCCTTACAACTCTACTTGCCGATCCTGCTCTTACTCACCTGCAATCTATTGTCCACACCACAGCAGGGTGCTCTATGGAAAAATGACAACCCCGGTCATGCCGTTTTCCTCTGTAAAATCTGCCAGGAACTCCCGTTTCCCTTCAGGATGGCTCGCAGCGTCCCTTAGGGGACCAAGATGTCCTGTAGGACTGAGCACTTGGCTACCCTCTCCAGCTCTACCCCTCACCACGCTGTCACTGATTTGGAAAACTTCAGCCATGCCCAACTGTTAGCAGTGCCCCAGAGGTGCCAGGCTCTGCTGTACCTCCAGTTTTTTGCCATTCTGTTCCTTGAGCCCAGAATGCTTTTTTTCTTTTTTCTTCACCTAGCAAACACCTGCTCATTCTTCAAGACTCACATCAAGAACCCCTTGTGCTGTGAAATGTTCCTGTCCTCCCTTCAAATGTAGGGCAGACCACTCCCTCTTCTGAGCCACTTTGGTTCTCCTCATAAAGACATTTTATCACTTTACACCGTAATTGCTGCAACTCCTGTCGGTGACACCTTTCAGCTTCTTGAGGACAGCACTGATTTTTTTTTTTAACCTTTTTCTTTTTTTCTTTTTGCTGCGCTGGTTCCTTGTTGCAGCAGGCGGGCTCTTTGTGGTGGCACACAGGTTTCTCTGATTGTGTTGCGTGGGCTTAGTTGACCTGCTGCCTGTGGAATCTTAGTTCCCCAACCAGGGATCAAACCCACATACCCTGCATTGGAAGGCGGATTCTTAACCACTGGACCACCAGGGAAGCTCCAGCATCACTGATTCTGATGAGTGCCTGTATCCCTAGAATATACCACAGTACCACAGCAGTCACAAGGGCTGACTGACTGACTGAAGACAAAAACCCTGTTTATAGAAGAGAAAACTGAGGCCCACATAGGAGCAGTGACTTGGCTAAAGTAGAGTCCAGAAGCCATGTAACACCAGGCCCTTCTGATGGCAGGGACTATGGACAATTCATTCATCCATTCATCACTATGAAGCAGCCATCACACAGCAGACATTGTATTGCTTCCTGGGGTACAAAGAACAAGGTGTAGTCTCAGCCGACCAGCAGGAGCCCACAGGCAGGTGGGACAGAAAGACAGGTGTATAGACAGTCCCCACACTTCTTACTGTGAGCTGGGACTGAGGCTACAGAAGGAGCTGTGGGAATCCCGGGGGCCCCAGTATGGATGGGAGGAGGGAAGCCCCTGTTTCCAGGTCTTCCACGCCCTCGCCCCAAAGTCTGGAGGTCAAGTTCTCATAGACCACCTGGCTAAGGCAGCAGCCCTCTAGGTTCACCTGTCACCACAAGTAAACAGATATGCATGCAGGCTCACATATACCTAAGACAGGTGGTACAGGCGTGCCTTGCCCCGTGGGGCAGGACAGCCAAGAGGACACATTTGTGCCCTGAAGCAGTGATGTCAAGAGCTGTCCTGGGAGTGAGGACAGATGAAATCAGACGGCAAAACATTTCCTGACACTTTCCAGGGCACAAAGCCCCTCTGGATACCAGGTCTCACTGGACGCCCACCAGGAGGGCTCCTACAGACAAGACAGGAGTTATCCTCTCCCCTGTTTCCAGATGGACAAACTGACATTCAGAGAGACCTCAGTGACTACTTGCCCAACCTCGCTGCCTGGCCAGTGGAAGTGCCAGAACCAATTCCCAAGCTTTGTGGGGCCATCAGTTGTGCCAGGCCCTCTGCTGGGCATGGGGACACTGAGGCAAGTGGCACGCAGTCCCTGCCCCTTGTGGGAGACAGCAGCATCGTTGGGATT
This sequence comes from Okapia johnstoni, assembly GCA_024291935.2. NCBI lineage: Eukaryota > Metazoa > Chordata > Mammalia > Artiodactyla > Giraffidae > Okapia > Okapia johnstoni. Next base: position 4,596,887 of record CM044325.1, on the reverse strand, counting down.
CTCAGGTCTGACAGAATCTGTGTTTAAATCTCCACGTCTCGTCACGCGAGTGGAGCCGACTGCCAGCCCCTGCCACTTACATTCCGAGTCCGGCTCATGCTCAACCCCTCCTGTCACTCCCATCACATTCAGAATAAGCTTCAAACTCCTCAGCAGACCCCATAAGACCAAGTTCCTGCTCCCTTACCCAGCGCACTTCCTATCACTGCCCACCTCTCGTCCTATGGGCCTCCTGACGGTGCCAGGAACAAAACAAGTATCTCCAACCTCTGACCTTTGCCGTTCTCTTCCTTAGTCACATGGCTAATCCCTTCCCTCCACTCAGGTGTCTGTCTCTACACAGAGGAGGACACTGCTGGGTCCAGAGTGATGGCCCTGTCACTCCAGACAATTCTTTTCTTCAAGGCTGTATCTTTATGCTATATAACACGATGCAGTATGTGTTTGATCATTTGTTAATGACCCGTCTCCCCGACTGGTGCAGCCGGGTAGAAAGGCACCCACCTTGTTCACTGCCACTTTCTCAGTGCCTAGAACAGGGCACATAGTAGGGCCCCAATAAATGTTTATGAACACGAATAACCCGCAGTTTCCACCCCTTTGAAATGATACCCACAGCACATAGTTGTGAGGATTAAATGGTGTTAGAAGATGCTTAGCCTTGTGCCTGGCACTTAGTTGGCATGCAAGAATACTGTCCTTATTATTATTATTTTAATGTGCGCAGTCTCATGGGGGAGACTGGTGTGAAAATAAAATTACACAATGAGTTAACCAAGCTCTTACTTCCGAGCCCTCCCCTCCACTCTGGGGCCCAGGCAGCAGCCCCTCCATCTGCCTCAAGGTCAAGGCCCAAAGCTCTTGCCCTGTCTGCTCAGGTCAGCCTGGGGGTCTGGCCCTGATGGTTGGGAGACCTCTGGGCCCCTCCTGGGCTGGGGGCAGTGGGCAGAATCCAGACCAGGCCTCAGAAACCCTTGATTCCTGCCCTGGGAGCAGGCCCCACATCAAAGCTAATCTCAGAGGGACGAGTCCTCAAGATAAATGGAAGATTAAAGAAGGCAAGGTCTCCATAGGCCACAGGGAGAGGCGGCCGGCAGGCGACCACAGCAAGAGGCCCTGACGCAGCCCTGGCAGCCGCCATCTTGGGGGGCAAGAGCCAGGAAGGGCTCTGAGGCCTGGGCAGGGGAAGCCAGGGAGGGAGTACCTTAGCGGGAGCCCACCCCCACCCCCATCATTGCACCTGGGTGGACTGTCCCTCCAACCCCTGCCGATGACTCTTTAACCCTTTCCCAGCCGGGCAGCTGCAGTGATGTACATCAGAGGAAACCCTGGGCCTCTCTTCGAGAGAGTTTGTTTGGTCATTGGGTTCGGTCATTGGGGTTTGCTCCCTCCAGCAAGTAAGCCTGTAATGAGGACCTCCTGGCCTTGGTCTTCCTCCCTAGGGAAGGTCTGTAATTAGTGCAGGAGGCGAGGCTGGGGAAGCTCAGACAATGTCATTTGAACCAGGATGAGACAGGGCTCAATTGCTAGTCTGTACTTTTTTTTTTTTCTGGTGCCATTTCATATACAAAACTCTGGCGAGTTTAACCCTTTCTTGGCTGGGTCCCCGATGCTGGGGACCTGGCGTACCATCCTTTCCCATGTCTCATGGGCCATTCTCACCTCCCTGACACACAGGCCTCAATTCAGGTGAGCCCTGGTTTCCAGCTTCGCTAAAATCCAACAAGCCTTCAGGGAGTGTCACCAGATATGAAGCACCAAGAGGAGGGGCCCCGGAGGAAAGTCTCCCATCGTGCCATCAAAGAGATTACAATCCTCTGAGCAGCGGAGGCATGCACACTAGAAACAGGTGGCAAGAAATGCACGGCAGGGTGCAGTGGGTAAGAATCCGCCTGCAATTTGGGGGACACGGGTTCGATCCCTGGACCAGGAAGATCCCACATGCTATGGAGCAGCTAAGCCCGTCATCATCACTACTGAGCCTGCGTGCTGCAGCTACTTCAACCCGTGTGCCCTAGGTCTGTGCACCGCAAGGAAGAGTAGCCCCCACTCTCTGCAACTGCAGAAAGCCCGCTCACCACAAAGATCCAGCACAACCAAAAATAAAATAAATATACATAAATAAAAAGAGATGCACAGCAGGGTAGTGAGGACCACCACGGGGCAGGGAAAGAGGCTATATGGGGGCGGGGCAGATAAAAATAAGCTCAGAGAAGACTGAGCATTCTGTAAACAGGGACTGAGGGGGCCATCTTCCCGGAGCAGGGCATTTCCGTAGTCTGAGGGCTGGACCCACAAGGAGAAGGGAGGCAGGCAGAGCCCTGGCAGCTCTGAACTAGCCCCAGGCAAATGCAGATGTCAGAGTCTATTGGGATATAGACAGTGCCTGTTGCTTCCTGCCACAGGCTCCTGAAGCACTCATTCTGAATCCCTGAACTACATACAGTTCATCTCCCACTTGACCACCACCTGTCTGATCACAGATGTGGTACCCTACCGCACTTCCAGCAATCTGAGAACTTTGTCTATTCACCCCTGGTTTCAGGTGCCTAAGCACTGAGCCTAGCACTCAAAAGATACCCAGTGAAGGTTCCTTGAATAAATGGCTGGGCTTGGATGAGAGAGTGGAGGCATGGGGAAGAACCCACCTCCACAACCCTTCCCAAAGGGGATGCCAACTGTGGCCCCACTGTCCCTGCAGAAGATATCAAAATCTCCCTAACATATAAGCAGCTCCTAGAAATCAATAAGACAAGACCAGCCACTGATTTTTTAAAAGCCAAAGAATTCAAACAGGATCTACAGAAAAGGAAGCATAAATTGTTTGAGGACATCTAAAGAGACTTTCAACCTCATTAATGATAAGAGAAAGGCAAACTGGAAACCATGCAAAAGTTTGATAATGTCCATCATTTGAGAGGCTGTGGAGAAACCGACAATGTTATATACTGCTGGTGGCAATGTAAATCGATATGAAATGTTTACCAATATCTATGGACATTACCAGGTTCCCGGTGGCTCAGCGGTAAAGAATGCGCCTGCAATGCAGAAGTCGCAGGAGATGTGCATTCGATCCCTGGGTCAGGAATATCCCCTAGAGGAGGGCATGGCAACCCACTCCAGTATTCTTTCCTGGAGAATCTCATGGACAGAGGGGCCTGGTGGGCTAGGGTCCACGGGGTCACAAAGAGTCAGACACAACTGGAGCACGCATGCACATGGACATTACAAATGCACATTCTGTTTGACCCAGCAGGCCCACCACTGAGATTTTATCCCACAGATACACAGTGCCTGAGCAAGACTGTCATTAGAGCATTATTTGCTACATTAAAAAACTGGAAACAAGCCAAGTGTTCATCAGTTGGGGACATGTAAATAAATTATGGTACAACCACACAATGGGTAGCTATGTAGCTATTTTAAAAAAATGAGGAAGTTCTCCATGTACTAATGTGGAAGATTTCCAAAACAGAGAAAGTGGGGGGAAACAATATAGAACAGTGTATGCTCCTTTTCAGTTAAAAAAAAAAGAGAGAGATAGAAGATGTATATAAAGACACACACACACGCCACCCACAGAAGATGCCCAAGAAAGTAATAAAATTAATCATACGTTGGTTGAAGGGTGGGAACTTAGTGGTTAGGACATCGGATACAGGGATGAGAGGATTATTTTTCATTATATTTCTTTTTTTTTTTTAACTTATGATGTATTAGCTATTCAGCAAATTTAAAAAGACAAAACTAAAACCAAACGACTCTTTTTCCTAGATGTTGGGGGTTCTGGGTTCTCCCCAAGTTGCTGAGTAGAGAGGCTCTCACCTCAGCTGTCTGCTCCTCACTGTCCCTCCCCAGTCTCTGCTAGGCTTTCCTGAGGCCTTGGCTCCCCATAAACGGTGACTCTCCTCTGCACCTCAGCAACACAGACTGTGAAGTCAGACCAAGACCATGTGTGACACTGGGCCAGTGTCTTCCCCTCTCTGAGCCTCAAGAAAACAGGGTGATTATGGTGTCTGTCTCCAAGGCTTAAACGAGAAAACACAGAGGATGTGCTTAGCAGAGACCCTGGGACATGATAAATGGTCATGTATAAATGCACCAGACTCACTGTTCATATTCTTTGTCAATATTTTTATTGGGTTGTTGGTCTTTGTCTTATTGATTTATAGGAGCTTGTTATGGATTCAGAAGATTGGGGTACGCACTGCAGGCTGGCAGGGCGTACAGGGGCAATGGGCCCACAGTAAGTGGCCGTTTGTGAAAATCATTATTTCCATGATTATTTCTCCTCCAGGCCATGCGTGCTCGAGTCTGAAGGTGTCCCACATGGAGACCTCCGGGCTTATCTGGAAAGCCCTGGGCAAAGGAGTCTTTACTCATGGTCTCCATGTCGCTATCAGTGTGACAGTGTCCCCTGGGTTGTCTGACACGCATTCGCCACTGCGGCTTTCAGAATAACAGCATCCCTCCCCCCTAGATTTGGCTCATCCTTTGTGCCCTCCCTAGGTTTGTGGAGCACATGTGTGGTGCCACCCCAGTAAGGAATGGATTCACTGGGATAGGTAAGTATAAGGCCTCCCCGGGGAATCCCAAAGTCTTCATCCAGGGGCTGCCCACAGGAGACACATCCTGGGTGGGCAGGTCCGAAGGGCTCTAGCAAGGGATCAGGATCCAGGTGCAGAATACGCAGGCTTGGAGCTCCTTACCCTGATTCTTGGGACGCTTGCTGCTTGCTTGTCATAGAACTGAGAAAAAATGTGGCTCCCCTGGGCCCCCATCCTTTCCTTTTCTCCAGGGAACTGGTCTGCCCTTCAGCTCTGGAGGCTCCAGAAACGTTCCTTGGAGCAACCGGAACATATATTTGCTTCCACTGGTGATTGCGACGGTCAGCTCTGCCGGTTTTCTGTTTGTTCTGTTTAGCCATGCGGTCGGGGGCTGGTCCTTGAAGACAGGGGATGCCCAGGATCCCCAGAGCCCCCTTTTTGACCTGGGATGGGAACCCCTATCTGAACCTGCTCTTGAAGGAGTGGAGACTGGATGAGAGATGGTGAGAGTTAAAGGCTGAGTCTGCAAAGACCTCAGGCTCCTCTCAACTCCCTGAAAGCCCCCTGATGGCTGTACAACTTGTCCAGTCCTAGAATCTGGCTCAGTTAAAAGATTAGGTCTAACAGATCCAAGATCAAATTCCCAACAGTCTAGCTTCATACCTGCGTGAACTTGGGCAAATAACATAACCTCTCTGAGCCTCATGTTCTTCATCTATAAAAGTAAAAATATTTTTGTATTTACACCTTATCTCTCTTCAAGGTATATTAAAGTTACTTGAGAAACCTGACAATGTAATTAAATGGCTTTTAACAGAAGGGAAGAAAGATACGGAGAAAGGGGGATTCAAAGCTAAGAAGAAGCCAGGGAGGCAGTTAGCTTGTGAAGTGCATCCCCATGAGAGCCTGCTGCAAGAGGCTGGCCCCAGCAAATTCCTCTCTGAGTTTCCTGACACCCCAAGTGGAAAAGGACATGCAGTGAGTTACAAAATCCAGAGTGTTCATTCGGTTAAAAATAGACCCACCTCTCAGAAGCAGCCAGTTTTTCTGGGCCCCAAACTCAAAGAAAAATATTCTCACCTGTATCCCCGAAAATGGCAAGTTGCAGAGGGGAGAATTTGTGCGCAATGAGGGTGACACTATCTCTTAGGCCTTCGTGTGCTTGAAATGAAATAAGATGCCTCACGGTGACCCTAGGAGTGGCCAGTGCTTGGCAGGTGCTTCAAATGTGCCTACTTTCCTGCCTCCTACTCAATTCTCCGTCTTCTCCCAGGTAAGAGTATCTGTGAGATCTCTCATGCACACAAGCAGTCAGCTATTTAATCATTCGTGCCACATCGAGTCGCTTCAGTGGTGTCCGACTCTTTGTGACCTTATGGACTGTAGTGCTCCAGGCTCCTCTGTCCATGGGATTCTCCAGGCAAGAATATTGGAGTGAGTTGCCATTTCCTTCTCCAGGGGGATCTTCCTGACCCAGGGATCCAACCCACGTATCTTATGTCTCCTGCACTGGCAGGCAGGTTCTTTACCTCTTGTGCCACCTGGGAAGCCCCATTTAATCATTCAGCCAATATTTATTGAACACCTACTATGCTCCAGGCTCTGGACTAGGCAAACATCAGAATCGCCCTAAACCTCACTAGTATCTTCCCCACTGTCCCCAAATCCTGGATCTCAGAAGCTCTCTCCCTGCCCTGCCACCCACCCTTTAGGATGTCAGGGCTCTGCCTCCTCTCCAGTGTGCCTGTAAACCCCAGGGACCCCTCTCCTGTGGCTTCTCCCTCATTCTTCACATAGCTTTAGGCTGCTCCCTCCGACCACCACATTCATGGAGCTCAGCCACGTGCAAAAGCACAATTAATATTCCACTCAGTCTCTCCCCTCCCCACCCCGCCCCCAGCCCAGCAGCCTATTGGAAGAAGATGGAAACCAGATTTGCAGCCGCACGCGCTGGCATGGACGTGCACAGCGGGGTGGGCCCGCTGCTCCCTGTGAACGGGCGCTCTCTCCTCCGGAGGATCGTACATGCGCACGGATGGCAGGAGCCCCACGTGCAGGTCCACACCTCCAGACGCGGGATCACCCGCCCAGCAGCGGTCACACCACCGTGGGCGGCACACTCAGCCTCTCGCCAAATCGATGCCCAGAAAACACACGGGCTCCTCACTCACAAGGCCCATATTTGCTTTCTGGGCAGAAGGAGACAGAATCATAGCGGTTCAGAGCCGGTAGGATGGAATTTGAGAGACTATTCCGTCCAAAACCCTCCTCTGACTGGGAAGAAGCTGAGGCCCTTGGCTTAACCTGGACGGAGATCAGTCCCCGCTGAACTGAACCGTGCCTGGTGGCATTTTCGCAAAGTGTTTGGTTTAAACTCGCAGCGCTGCCTCTCCGCTTCTCGGCGACGAGCCATTCAGCCCCACCAGCCTTGGAGGCTGGGGACAGCGAGGCTCTGTACCAGGCAGAGTAGGGGTCCTTGGCAAGGGCAGTAGGTCATTGGCAAAGTCAAGCCTCTGGCTTTCCAGGCCTCTGCCCTTCCTCTGAGATCCACAGTCCCGGCTCTGTCAGCCCCCGGTGAAGCAAGAGTGGCAGGGGAGCATCCCCAACGACATGATGGCTCGCTGAGGCCGAAGACTAGCTCTGTCGGCTTTTCTCCCCTGACTTGACACTTGGGAGAGCGAGCAGGATGCAGGACCATATGCCTGCGTGTACGTCCTGGGGGTTGGAGCCAGCAGCCTGGGTGACAGAGGCATCTAGAAGCCCAGCTGCTGCAGGTGATTCGAGGCAGAAGAAAGAAGGGGGAGATGAGAGCAGGACGCGGAGCAGAGCAGGAAGTGGGTGGAGCTGTTCCCCAGGCCGCGGGGCGGGCCCTGGGCCAAGAAGGGGCGGGCCTGCCTGCCCCGGGATGGGAGGGCCGAGCCGAAATTCAGGGAAAGACAAGCTAAAATAATTACCAGGAAAGGGAGCTGGAAGGGAGACAAGTGTTTTCTTAGTCCTTAAGGAACTTCAGTCTTCAGAGAATTTGGAGAGGGAAAAAAAATTCTATCTTTAAGGCCCTTCTCCAAGGTAGGGTGGCCAGTGACTCACTCGCCGCTGAGGAAGGCCCGCCCCTCCGCGCCTGCCTCTCCCTACTGAGCAAACCCAGTTCATCTGGGGTGAGTGGAAAGGGCCCCGGGTGAGGAGCCCGGAGGCCTGGATTTCAGGCCTATCTCTGTCTCATTGAAGCTGGCTGACCTAAGGAAAGCCTCCGAGGCCTCGAGGGCTTGGTTTCCTGCAAAATAAACGGCTGGTTAAGTCCGGTGAACTCTCTGAGCCTCCGTTTTCTCATCTGCAGACCAGGGATGATGATAATATCCTGTTTCATCGAATCTAAGATGTTATCAACCGTACGCCATTTGTTTGGTACTGTACATTAAGAAGGAAAAAAAAAAAGACACTGTCCATTCAAGCATAACATGCTCCCGATTGTAAGACACTTTCTGACTTCAGAGATGTTCAAATGTGTTTCTCAGAATCAGTGAATATGATATTTATCTCCCCAGCGTGTTCCAAGAATTAAACGAGATGATACAAGTCAAAGTATTTTGTGCCTGGCACAAAGCAAATTCTCCACACCAGTCAGGTATTTTACGGTTCCCGGTGGAGCGGGGAAGGGACCACAGGCCAAGACGATGGCGAGCTAGGGGTCTGAGGTGCACCCTCACCCTCCTGGCAGGGCGCCACCCCAGGGACTCCACTTCTACCCCAGCGGGAGGAACAGGGAGGGCAGCCATGTGGCCCCAGTGAGGGAGCCACAAGAGAACAAAGGGCCCCCGTCTGTGCCCCGGAAGTCAGCCTGATCTCCAGGATGAATATGCTTTCATTTCTCAGAAGTTCCTGGTACAGTGTGCCAAAGTGTTTTTCCCTTTACAATCCAGGCAAACAAGGCAGGTTTACTTTGGGCAACCTTCTCACCACCACCCAGGGCCTGCCTGCCAAATGTAAACACCCAGCCTTGCACCCTCCTCGGGGCTCCAGGGCCGAAGCCTGGAAAATCAGAGCACCGGGCCTCCTAAGGAGGCAGGCCCTTCACCCCATCTCCCCCTACTCTACCATTCCTGGCCTGCTAAGGATACATCTGGAAAGTGCTTGGAGAAGACAGGACCCGAGGCATCATTAATACCTCTCCCATTTGACAGATGTGAAAACTGAGACCCAGAGAAGGGCAGTGACTCTCTAAGGGTATCAAAGTGTGGGAGTCCCCAGCCAGGCCCCCTATCCTCACACACACACACACACACACACACACACACACACGCACACGCACATGTACACACCTTCCCTGCTCACAGCTTGACCTGGCAGATGCCTCTCTCTCCACCTGACCTACAGTGTCTGGAACAGGCAGGAAGCTTATCTCTGAACCTTCTCTCCTGTGCGTCACTGCCTGGGTTGGGGCATCTTTATGCTTTACGCTTCACAGCTGGAGCTGCTGCAGACAACATCAACCGGATGTTGCTGAGCCCACAACCGGAGGGGCTACAGTCTGTGAGCTTTTCCTGACCTAGAGCATTTGGGGATGTTTGAAACACCAATCTGGGCTTCCTTTCCCCACCCTTTCAGAAGTACAGAAGGGGCCTGAGGCGTCTGAGTTGTGGGATCAGCCCTGGCCTCAGGACAGGCCTGGAGGAAGCAGACCCTCCCTGCTGGGTCAGAGCCCAGGCTACAGAGCTGTCTAGTCTGCTTTTCTGGAAAATCTTTAAGAGATATAGATAACAGGGGCTTCGCTGGCCATCCAGTGCTTAAGAATCCGTGCTTCCACTGCAGGTGCGCAGGTTCAATCCCTGGTTAAGGAACTAAGATCCTTCATGCCCTGTGGTATCGGGTAGGGGGGGGGTGGGGGGAGAAATAGATACAGAGGGGGCGGCTGCTATAGAAGGCTTCAGGTGGGCCCTCAAATCTGAACAGGCATAGTTCTTTTTACCACTTGAACAGTGTCAGTGTATATGTACATATGGCCTCGGGATTTCACATTCATCTTCTCTCTCCCATGTCACTGCCTGCCCCTTCCAGTCCTTCTCTTGCTTTCTCTTCTACTTGCTGTTCCCTCTATCTGGAATGCTTTTCCCTCCATTTTGCCCCATAAATAACTTCAGTTCTCAGCTCACACATCACCGCTTCAAAGAAGCCTTCTTTACCCACTCCATCATACCACACTATTTCCTTCATAGTCCTATCACTATCTGAAATTAACTATTTATTTATTTTTGTGCCCATTCCTTCCTCATTCACTAGAATATAAGTTCTGAATCATCACTGTGTCCCAGGGCCAGGTCTAGGGACTGTTCACAGGGGCTCAATAACAGCTGTAGGACGTGTGCAGAAACCTCCTGCCATCCTCACCTTGGCTGGTGACGTGCTAGGCTCTGCACCACCCGTTTCTCTTCCCTCCTTCTCTCCTCCCCCCATTGCCTCCCCCTAGAAATTCTCTTGGGAGCTCCCACTTCTCAAACTCCACAGGTTTCCCTCTTCCACTCAGGAAAGAGAGGACTTCTCTCCTATATAATCTTCCCCCAGGTCCTGTGTCTCTAATTACAGAGAAGGCTGGGAGGAACTCTATTTATCTAAAACTTTCAGAGGGCTTCCCCAGTGGTCAAGAATCTGCCTGCAATGCAGGAGATGCGGGTTCAATCTCTGGGTCAGGAAGATCCCCAGGAGGAGGGCATGGCAACCGACTCCAGTGCTCTTGCCCAGAGAATCTTGTGGACAGAGAAGCCTATAGTCCACAGGGTCTCAAAAAGTTAAACATAACAGAAGCGACTTAACACATAGCACAGCTTCTCAGAGTTGCGTTGCTGGTGAACCAGTCCCCCCCAGAGCATGGGCTGTATCCCCAGCTTCTTAGGAGCAAACTCTCCAGGAGGTCCAGGAGCTAATAGTCATATGACAATGTGGAGGGTCAGAACTTCATTCTCCAGAACTATGTCAACTGGATCAGGAGATGGGCAGAAAGCCGCGTGCCTGCCAGCCTACCCCAGGCAAGCAAACAGCTGCTATCTCAGCCTAGGTGTGCCCTTTCCCCACCTTGGCACTGAGAGAGAGCAATCTGGGTGACATCTCCGGCTTAACGGCAATGACATCTCTGCTTCTTAAAGGCCTTTTGGTTCCTGAGCTAATTAAAAGCTCCAAACAAGGAGGATACACTTAATCCTATTAATGACTTCTGGGCAGGAACCATGAGCCCAGCCCTCTGAGGGAGTGCCTTTCTGGCCATATCCATTTGCTCAGGTGCCTGGTGATTGTTTATCAGCCCTTTCAAGAGATTAAGCTGTACTCTGGAGCGAGTCACTTAGGTAATGGATCCAGGGGGCCTGGGAGTGTCCCGTGACCATGGAGCATGCAGCCAGCCCACATCTTGGCTCACACAGATTACATGGCCACTCTTCTCCAACTTCTAGCTCTTCAGAACCATTAGGGGTACTTGATGAGAAGAGAGGTCCTTACCTCATCTCTCCTCACCCCCACCCCATAACTTTCACACACAGGAAAGCCCGATACAGTCTTTGCCCTGGGGATCTCAGAGTCCAGAGGGGTCAGAGACACAGGAGCAAACAATGACAATCAAGGAGGTATCAAGGCACGCCATATCCTGTGAATGTATAGCAAGGGTAACTGCTTCAGTCTGGGGTCAAGGAAGGCTTCTTGGAGGAGGAGACCTGAAAATCCCCCCAGTGAGAGGAGATTTGTGGAGAGGCCCACGAGATGGAATTCCCTGACTTTGGATTTGGTTCAGACTCCTGCATAAGCCTAGAGGAATAGAAATAACTCAGCTCCCTCGTGAACTTATGGAAGTGCGGTTGGCAAAGCCTTAAGAAGCTGAGGTTCAAGGAACACGGTTACTGGAGCTAGGAAATGTTTGCTTCAAGCCCCCACCTTGAGCCAACAGAGATTTGCAAGACTAGCTCGCAGCTGTCTCTTTAAAAGAGCAGGCAAACGATCCTCTAGGCCACGCCCCTCTCATTAATATGAAACTATTGTGAATATTGATGTAGGAGGCGTGGCGCCTCGGCCAGCTGGGCTAACCAGCCCGGGGTTCCCGGCTTCGCAGCGAGGAAAAGTGACAGAAGCCGTGCAGAGGGAGACGCAGAAAGAGCAGAGCGCCCGGCAGCCACCCAGTCTCCGGGGGGAGCGCTCAGCTCCCCCGCCCCCGGCTCCCACCCTGTCCGGGGGGCTCCTCAAGCCCTCAGCCCCACTCCCCGGTTCCCCATGGAAGCCAGCTGTGCCCCGGGAGGAGCTGGCGGAGGAGGAGTCGGCTAGATGCCCGCGGTGCGCCCGGGGCCCCTGAGCGCAGCCCGCTCCGCGCCGCTGCCCTAAGGCCCCCGCGCCCCCCGCGCCCCCGACCCGGGGCCGCGCCGCCTCTGCCCGCCCCTCCCCCGGGGCTTCGCCCGGGACCTGCCCGCCCCCACCCCCCGCCCGCTTGCCAGCGCTCGGGCCGGAGCTCTGGGCCGGGCGCGCCGCCGCCCTGGAGTGAGGGGAAGCCCAGCCGTAGGGGGGTCTCCGGAGCCGGCCGCGATGGACGCCGTCTTGGAGCCCTTCCCGGCCGACAGGCTGTTTCCCGGATCCAGCTTCCTGGACTTGGGGGATCTGAACGAGTCGGATTTCCTCAACAATGCGGTAAGATGAAGGGTCTGGGCTTCGCCTTCCACCACTCCTTACGCCTCTTCGCAGTGCACCTGGGGCCTCCAGAAGAACTGGACTATACACATCACTGGGCAGAAGTGGGGGGAGGGCGGCTCGGGGCTGGGTCCCCGTGAGTGACACGTACTTAGGGCTCTGAGATTCGGTGACACGATCTCTCGACACTTCCCTGGAACCCCGAACCTGGACCGCAACCTCTGAGCTTGCGCCAGACCGCTCCTCCTGGGGGCTCCGTCCGTGTGGATACACTGGCCTCGGCCTTCCAGGGGAAGGGAACTCGTCGAGGAGTCGGGGCCATCCGATCCCCGAATATGAGCTCAACAGACACCGACTCTGCCCCTGCCCAGTTCTCCTAGTCGTCCTCCAGCCCCCAGCCCGGGGTTTCGGGGCCAGATTGGGCGCAAAGTGGCGGCGCCCTTTGCTGCGCCTCCTTCAGGACCTCAGTGGCTCTGCCTCTGGCTCTCCGCTGGGGGGCGCACAGGGGCGTGTTCGAAGGGCCAGAGACCAGACGCCCATTGCGGGGTGCGGGCGGGAGAGGGGGTCCAGAGCCAGACCCTGATTTTGAGCCAGACTCGGAAATTCAGGGGTGCTGCCGTGCCTGCTCCCCAGGAAATCAGGCCGGAGGTTTCCCCCAGGGAGGGACCTGACCGTCAACTGGTCGGGGGCAGCACAGGGTGATCGCTCAGGAGGAGGGAGGTCTTTCTCTAGGTCTGTTCCTCAGTCCCTGGAGCCTCTCTCTCCCTGTGGCTTGCAACTAACTATCCGTGTCTCCCGGCTCGTGCTTCTCTTCTGTTCCCCCACCCCCACCCAAAGAAACGTGGCTTCTTTCTTCTCTCCTTCCTGCTCTCAGGGCTCAGCCTTAAGGCGCTGGGGTGGGGGGCAGGGTAGGAGATGGGTTCTGTAAGGGGAGAAGATATTGGGGATCAGAAGGGCCTGCAGAGTTGAAACGTGGGCACCTTGGGGGATCTGAGGGGATCTCCACCCCAGGCAGTGAATTGCCTCTCTCTCTGTGTCTCTCATACACACAGTAATCATCTCAAGGGTCTCTGTTTGCTGACCTCTAACTCCTGGGAGTACCATGAATTTGGCAGACTAGAGTCAAGTGCACAGACTTAAGGGAATGGCATCTTGGACTTCCACCTGAACTGTCCCATGCTGCTGGTGGGTAAACAAGCCCAAAGACAGGACCCCGAGTCAGGGAGGCAGGGGGTGAGAGGTCCCTTGGTCCTCCATTAAGCATCAGATCCAGGTCACCCTGCTCTCCGAGGAAGGTCCCGGGTGCCAGTCAGAGAAAGCACACTTCTGCAGAGGAGGAGGAGGGGAGAGAGCTTGACCGGAGAGACCGGAGTTCTAGTCCTGCCTCTGCTTCTGCCTCTCCCTGGGAGCCTGGGCCGCGCTTTCCCGCCTGCGCCTGTTTCCTCGTTTACAATACAGGGAGAGGTTGGATCAGTCTTTCCAAGGATGCTGTGGCCCAGGGATCTGGGGTTCCACACACCCCTCTTGAAGTTGACAGACATTGGTCGGAGGGAGGGGGCTTGCTGGAGCGCATGCCTTTGTTGGTGGAGCCCCCAGTATGGTTTCCTGAGCCCGCAGCAGCTCCGATTTGGGCTTTCTTCTGAATGAACTCTGCTGCCTACAGCCTCCTGCTGCGGCTGCATTTAGGCTTGTGTCCCCAGCTGCTCATCTGGGCCTTGGTCCAGTGCAGGAAAGGATGCGTGATTGTGATCAGACAGTGGTATCCAGTACTGGGCCTGGGGAGGAAAAACTCTGCTGAGGGAGCTCCTTATCTCAGGCCCAAGCAAGGCCAGGTGAGGCAGGGGGAGAGTAAAGAATTTCTAAGAGGAAAGAAAGCTCCTGGGATGGGAATCAGGAAGCTGGGTTCTAGCTGTGCTTCTGCCGCCAGCTAGCTGGGCAGTTCAGACAAGTGACTTTTCTTCCTGTGGGCCTTGGATTCTTTATCTGAAACATGGAGATATAGAAGGCTTTCCCATAGTGTTATTATAGAGATTTAGTGAGAAAATTGAAGATTAATGTAGGATGATGCCTGCCAGGTAAGTTTCTGTAGGTAACGTTCTCTGGAGACTAAAGGGGATGGTGGGAAGGACTACTCCAGTAGGAGTTGCCGTGTGCCCCTGAGCAAGTTCCCTTCCTTTTCCGGTGCCTCCCTTTAAATGTCTAAGGTCCCTCCCAGTTGGGAAGCCATTCCAACCCCATCCCCAATGCGCTCTTCTTTTTGCATAAAGATAGGAAAGTGTTTCCAGGGTTAAAGATGGGAATGGGTGAGGTCTGTGTGCTTCTCAGTCTGGCAGATGGAGGGTAGGTTACTCACTATCCTTAAAAATCCAGATAAAGGCCATGAAGTTACAGTAGAAACCAGGTATGCTCTATTATTCTATTAAAAAGGCAAAAATCAAGGATGCTCACCCTGAACACACATGTGTAAGAAATATGCATTCTCTTAGAGACAGGAGAATGAGTTGCATACTTTGTGGCATAAGTCTGTGTGATTCTCAGAGATATCCCTGGGAAGGAGCTGCCTTTCCTGCCCGATGAGGGGGCCACACTCATTCACCTCCCTGCAGCTGGGGAGGCCAGGTGTGGGAATGACTGGGACCAGGGACCAGGCCTGGAGAAGAGGGATGTGAGAGCTAAGCTTGATCCCCAGGCCCCCAGCCTGGCTTCTCCTGCACTAAGCAGGGAACCGCTACCATCACCACCCCAGCCTTCGGGGGATTTAGGGAGATTAGAGAAGTATGTGCATTTGGGTGTTTCTTTGTCTGTGTGTGGGCCTTTAACAGCCCTTAGAAGGGGAGGGGTGTGTGTGTGTGTGTGTGTTTCTCTTTAAATTTTTACCAACAGGAAAGAGGATCCAAGGAGGAAAGAACTCTGGTCTCCAAATAAAATCCACTAGGAAAAAACTAATAGAGAAAAACTAATGGAGGAGCCCAAATCTCAGAGCCCCCATTCAGGAAGGGAGATCACTCCAGACACCTCCTCCTCTTCCAAAATGCTGAGTTTGTCGTGGCAGCTTTGTATTTTGTTTTTGCTCCCCCTCCACCCAGCTAGGATGTGAGCTCCTTGAGGGCAGGTATTTATCTGTCTTGTTCATTGCTGTATCCCTCCAGTGCCTAGCACAGTGTGTGGCACAAAGGAGGCTTCAACGAACCACTGCTGATGAATGAAAGGGAACCCAGGCCAGGCGGCACATTCTTTAGGGAAGAGGAAAAAGGATGCTCATTTCCTCCCAGCCATCAGGGTCCTGTGGCCCACACTGTCTCTGAAATTCAGGAAGATTTCCAATAAATTATCATTGCCTTGAATCATCCCTACCCTCAGTACAGACTCCCATAGCTCCTGGTCTAGGACAGTCTAGAGCTGACTGATCCAGAGCATATTTGAACTTGTGGCTTAGGCCTCGCCCTTGAGCACTGGTTGGCTCCAGGGCTTCCATCTTCCCCAGTTTCCCATTGTTCAGGTTGCTCTGGGATACCTGGATCTACACTCACCCAGCTTAAAACTAAATCTTTTCTAGTCCTGCCCCAGGGCCTGTGTACATGCTATTCCTGACCTCTAGAATGCTTTCCCTTCCCTTCAGCTCTCTCCATCTCATCTTCCTCAGTTTAAATGTCACCTTGTTAGGGCAGCCTTTCCAACCACCTTAAGTAAACCCCTCCATCGTTTCGTTTCGGTCCCTTGTGGCTGTTGTTGACCATATTGCATGGCATGTAGGATCTTACCTCTCTGACCAGGGATCGAACCCCTGACCCCTGCGGTGGAGGCCTGGAGTCTTAGCCACTCACTGGACCACCAGGGAAGTCCTTGTTTCAGCCCTTTAATTTCTTAATAGCCCATATCCCAGTTTACAGTTATCTTATCAGCTTATTGTCCATTTCCTCTGTGAGTAAGCAAGCTCCCTGAGAACAGAGACCATGTCAGTTGTGTTCATCGCCATAAACCCAGCACAGTACCACGGCACAAAATAGGCACTTAATATAGTAAAACTCTGCCATAAGACAATAAGCCAAGCACAGAAATTTTCAATCGTGTAAAATGTGGAGTTATGTTATTGTAGGGTCAATGAAAAGTAGTATTTTTCAGTTGCTCTGTACTATCACAAAAAACACAAAAGTAAAGATGTGAAACCTTAGGACATGCAGCAGACCAAACTAAGGATGTTCCAAAGAGCACAAGGCAGTCGTTTCTACCAGCCCCACAAAGATAAGAGTTTTGCCCACCTTTATTTGAGATTGGGCCCCAAATATAGAACAGAAGCCAAGTTTGGGTCATGTTGCAGTGTACTTTGCTCCATTTCAAGGGTTTACTGTATTTGTAGAGAAAATGACTGCAGATCAAGGCAGTCCTTGTAAGGGAAGGGGAGACAGTTTTCGTAAAGACAGGCCTGAGTGTTCAGGATATGTACTGATAATTCCAGAGGGGGCCCTGGATTCTCAGGTCCTGGCCTGGCCAGCCCTGAGGGTAATGGGGTACTGGATCCCACGAAAATGCTGTCTATGCCCCATTCTGCTGTGAGGGCCCTCCAGCTTCCCTGGACTGGCCGGGAATTTGCTTGGTTATTCTTCAATACACACATCCTATCTTTCAACAAATGGGAGCTAAAGGAGCGCCAGTGCTGGTCACCGTGCAGAGTGACCTCCAGCCACTCACGACCGAGTGAGAGAGACAGACAGGGACGTGGACAGAGCGGCACCGCAGGTGCCACGATGGAGCAGAGCACCAAGGGAGCCCGAGGAGGCGCCCCCCCAACCCCTGCCCCCGCACTGGGCTGCTGATCTTGGAAGACTCAGAGGAGATGACCTCCACTCCCTCCCTCTCCAGTATCCCCATCCTTGTTGGCAAAGGACTTACCCGGAGGCATTTCAGCAAGGAAGACTGGGGCTGTGTCCATTTTACTGAGCCTGGCATATAGGCATTATTGTCCCTTGTGAAGATGAGAAAACTGACGCTTACGGAGAAGGGGCAATCTAAATGCTGTTCTCAGGGCAGGGTCCCATGGAGTCAAGGGGGGAGAAAGACCTGTCTTCTCTATCCTTCTTGTTCTGATTTGAACTTTGCCCTCTAGGGCAAGGAACGTTTGAGAGCTCAGATAGCAGAGGGGCCTTGCCTTCACCCTTGCCTACTCCCATCCTAGAGCTTTAAGGGCAGAGCCAACACATTGCCTGGCCTGTGAGAGGAGAGACCGCACATCCCTTCCCCTACCTTCTCTTCATCCTCACTCCCCAGCCCACCTAGGAACTTGGAGCTTTGCTCTCTGCAGCTGCCAGGACTCCCCAAGACGGTCTGGGTAGCCACTGTACCAAGACAGGGAGGATGCAGGACACCCCACTTTGTGTCTTCCCCTCCCCCATTCAGTGCTTCTGCAAGTCCAGGTACCAAGTCCTCTCAGAGCATCCCTCTGTGGGACACGGCTTGCCCTTGAACCTCCCTCAAGAAACCAGCTCCAGATGCCGGAGAACAGGCTGTTTTTCTGGACATCTCGGCCCTCCAGGGGGCAGGGTGGAGGGAGAAGGTCTGGGTGGAGTTAAGTCAAGACCACGAGCATTGCTCTGGCTGGAACACGATGTAACCCGCTTCAGCAGGCACAGTAGGTAGTAGTACCCTGGAGCAGGACTGAGAAGGTAGGCCTGAGGATATCTGGTTCAGGGGAAGCAGGGAGGGGCAAGATACAGCCCAGATCTCTGACCATGAGAGAAAAACAGATCAAAGGTGATATCCTTGGAATGTCAAAGATCCCAAACCTTATGACCTGGACATACCATGTCGTCCAAGAGGCCAGCTTCATGGCTGGAGCAATACTGGGCTTCCCTGCTGCCAGGCTCAGTGAGCCTCGTCTCCCAACTCTCGCAGGACAGAGCCCTCGCTGCGGCTGCCCTGACCCCTTGGCTCTGGGCCCAGGAGCCACTGCACCCATCACAGAGCGGCTGACACATCTGGGCTGGGCTGTGTGGTCCGACCAAACAGCTGGACAGCAGCAGCAGCTGTCCCCCGCTTCCCCCTTCCCAAAGAGTAACAGAAGTGAAAGCAGCAGTGGGGAAGGCAGGCTCTTCGGGCCCTCATGGAGAGCCAGGAGGCGGTTTTCTTTTTGGTTTTTCTCTTTTTAATGCTTATTTACTTCTTTTTGGCTGCGCTAGGTTTTCACTGATGCGTGCTGGCTTACGCTAGTTGTGGCGGGCAGGGGCTCCTCTATTGTTGCAGAGCATGGCTCTAGGAGGGCGGGTTCAGTAGTTGTGACGCAGGGGCTCAGCTGCCCCACAGCATGTGGGATGCTCCCCCACCCCCCAACCGGGGATTGAACGTTTGTCCTCCGCATTGACAGGTGGATTCTTAACCATCGGACCACCAGGGAAGCCCCTGGCAGGCAGTTTTAAAACAGCAATTGAGGGGACTTGCTGGGAAAGCACACAGGGCTAAGCCTTTTCCCATGTGTTCCCCTCTGCCAGGAATGTCCTCACCGCTCCTCACCTCATCTCCCTAGCTCACTGTGTGACCTTGGGCAAGTCACTTCCCCTTTCTGGGCCTCGGTTTCCTCATTGCTGAACTAGACTGAGAGTTCTTTGAGGGCAGGACAATTATTTTTGTCTATGGCCTGATCATAGCCATAGTGACAGAGTGCTCAGGAGACGTTTATTTATTGAATAGATGGAAGGGAGGAGTGAGAAAGGGTGATGGATGGATGAACAAGGGGGTGGGTGGGCAATGGGAGAAAGGGTACTTCCACCCGTCCAGCTTTGATGGTACTTGAGGTGGCTTTTGTTTATTTATCAAGTAGTGAATCTTCACCTAAATCCCACATATGCCTTTTACTCTATCATGGGCCTTTTCTTTCTTTTTTTTACAAGTTTTATTGGCATATACTTGATTTACAATGTTGTGTTAGTTTCGAGTTTACAGCCAGGTGAATCACTTATACATACATATATATCCATTCTTTTTCAGATTCTTTTCCCATATGGGTTATTACAGAATACTGAGTAGAGTTCCCCGTGCTACACAGTAGGTCCTTGTTAGTTATCTACTTTATATATAGTAGTGTGTGTATGAATACCAATCTCCTAATTATGGTGGCCTTTTCTATTATGAAATATATCATGCACGTAAGAGAATATATATAATGCATATATAGGAATTACAAAGTATAATAAAATGGACACCTAGGCACTCACTACCAGCTCAAGAAATTGACCCAGCTCTCAATATCCTGGACTGTCAAAGTTGCACGAGTTGGTGGAAAAGTTGAGCAGCAGACTCTAAATCCACACTCCACTCTGGGCAGATCCTGGATAGGAATCCTCCTGAGACCTGGTGCCTATTCCCAGACCCCACCTGACCAGACAGCACGTCCCAGGTCAGACGGCAGATACCTCGAAAGCCCTGGGAAGCCAAGCCATACCTGAGGCTGGGTGGGGTGACCATTAGTGGCCAATTTTAGCCCTGCCTGGACCTGGGAGCAAACTGTGGCTCTCACCACTCATCATCTGTGTCAGTTTGGACAGGTGCCTTAACCTCTCTGAGTTTTTTTTCCTCACCCATAAAAGAAAGATGACTAGCGCACAGGGTTCTTAAGGACTCAGTCAGCTAACTCTTGCAGAATCTAGCACAGCGCATGGCATGTGGCAAGCCCCCTATAAACAAAACAGTAGCTGTTACTGGTGTTTTTATCCTGATTGTCATTGTCAGAAAGGCAGGTCCCCAGCACAGCCCTTGGAGGAATGTTCCAGCTTCATCCCTTTGCCGATCCCTAACCATGGGGATTTTATTTGCCTGTCTGTTTGACCTCTCTGAAGCTGAAAAGCTGTCTTCTTTGGGTAAAAGCAGAAGACCCCAGGCCCTTTCTCAGGGCTCTGTCTCCCTGGACATCAGGAGAGGGATGGCCAGTGATGGGCAAACCCGGAACACCAGGTGAAGACCCAATGCATGGAATGGGGGTCCATATTTTGTGTCTGGCCCTGTACTAGTTGGGGCTGGGGCAGCAGAAAAATCCACCATTCCTTCCACATCCAGGGTTGTCATGTGTTCTTAAGAGCAAAAGCTCTGCAATCAGAGCTTAGGTTCAAATCCTGGCTCAAACAGTTGCTCACTTTCACTTCTCTGTGCCTCAGTTTCCTCAACTGTTAAATAGCAGTACTAACAGTACTTACCTGATCTTCTGAAATTTAAATCAGGTACTGCATGGAAGGAGTTAGAACAGTTGTTGTTCAGTCGCTAAGTCGTATCCAACCCTTTGCGACCCGATGAACTGCAGCGCACTGGGTGGGCTTCCCTGTCCTTGACTATCCCCCAGAGTTTGCTCACGCTTATGTCCATTAAGTTGGTGATGCCATCCAACCATCTCATCCTCTGCCACCCCCTTCTCCTTTTGCCTTCCATCCTTCACAGCATCAGGGTCTTTTCTAATGAGTCGGCTTTTCACATCAAGTGTCCAAAGTACTGGAGCTACAGTACCTGGCATATAAATATTAGCTATTATTATTATTATTGTTAGGTTTACTATATGCCAGGCCTATGTGAAGCCCTACAGTGGGTTCAAGGATAAAATCCATCCTATATCCGACCCTCAAGGTGGTTAAAGTTTAGAAGGAGAGATGGGCCCCACTGTGGATAATTAGAGTTCAAGGCATGATATTAACCAGTGACCTAACCATCTATGAGTGCTACAGTGAAGATGGATAGGATTCTTCCAGCTGGATGATCAACGAAGGTTTCCTGGGGGAACTGGCACCAAGTTGGACCTTAAAAGATGATAGGAATTAGAATGAGGAGATAAAGGGTAAAGGCCTTCCAGGCACAGGGAATGATACAAGCAAAAAGCCCTGCAGCCATGGAGCTTCCAGCAGGTTTAAGGAGCCATCCAACTAGGCTGGAGGGAAAGGAAAGATGAGGCATTCCAGCTACAGTGGGAAGTTGAGATCAATCTGTAACAGACCTTGAATGCTGTGCTTAGGAACTGGGAGTGTTTTCAGCTGGCAGAAGGGAGCCAACTCAAGTTTTCAAACAGAGGTCTGAGCTGGACAGGGTGGTGGTCCCAGCTGTCCTGAACCGTCTCAGTGCTAGGAGGTAACCCAGCTGCCCGCCTGTCCACATGAACAGGGCCTCTCCCCCAAGACAGACAGCACCGTGGGCCCTCTCTGTGCCAAGCAGGTCGAGGCAGCAGCAGACCCCAGGGCCCTTCTCTCCTCTGATTTCTACCCCCTGCCCTGATGTGACTCACACACTGGCCAAGAGCACCAGTTCCCTGCTGACTGTCTCATCCCCAGCACTCAAGGCCTGGCTGACCTGGGGAGGCCCAAGGCAGCTCCACCCCTGCAAAGATACAAGCTGTCCTAGCTCTGATCTGAACCATGTCCTGCCTCCTGGCCCAGCCCCAAGACTTTAAGGGGGTTCCCTTACCCCCGCATTACAGTTCGAAACCCTCCACTATCAGACCAAGCGTGTCCTTATTGACCTCGAAGGAACCTGGAAGGATCTGAGCCCTCCCTCTGAGCCCAGCCCAGGTTGGTACCTCCTCTCCTTGGCCCTCCCACCAATCAGCTGGGACAAAACACCCAAAGCCCCTTCCATCACCCTCCCAGAGAGGAGGATCAACCCTGCCCTCTACCACCCCAAAGCCTTCATCCCTCTCTCTCCCAGGGCTGCAAATCAGTTCCACATTTGGGATCTGGCAGGCATTATCTGCTCAGAACTTTCCCCTCCCAGTTAGCTCAGGCTTCCATCTCCCCACCATCGGTCATGGTCAGCCCATGGGGTGTGTGGAAGGGGAAGGGCTTTTTTTTTTTGCCTTTGGCGACCCCTTCAGAGGCCTGAGAGGGAGCTGGACTGAGGCAAGGTACCAGAGGGACAGTGGACGAGGCTATCCCAGGGAAAGATGAAAGAGGAAGGGTAGGGGGTTGGGCAGAGGCAGAGCTTGAGCAAGCAGATGAGGGGCTGAGGGGCTGGGGGTGGTGAGGGAAGGAGCGAGGTAGTTCCCAGCTCAGCACATTCCTGAGACATCTGGACGTGCTGGAAGGGCCCCAGCTGGCCTGGATGGCTGTGGCTCCAGCTTCTCCACTCTGTGATGTCAGGACCCAGCATTTTCCCCTCCTCTCAGAGTCCCACTGGCCTAGGGTCCACCTCGGGGCCGAGGGCTGGGGTCTCCTCCCTGGACCTCTCACCCAAGTGAGCAAGAAAGAAGCCCGTGGGGCAGTGGAAGAAATGCCTGAGTCAGAGGAGGGCCTGGCCTAATGCACGAGGCAGACATGAAAGACCCAGGGGTTTGCCCAAGCGACTGACTCAAGGAGATTCCTCCTCTGGGCTGATGCCTGCCCCCTCCCTTCTCCTTGGAAGGGAGATGGAGACCGAGCGGACACTCTGGGAATGGCTGTGTACCTTGAGCGATGTGATCTTGGGCAAGTCGACTCCCTTGCTTGACTCTCCATTTCCCTCTCCATAATAATAACAACACTAATAACTACACTGGAAAGGAGCCTTCTACGTATCCTGCACTGTACAAAGCACTTGACAAATGTGACCTCATTGGACCCACACAGCAACCTCACAGGTGCTGGAGTAGGTATAAATACCCCTAGTTTATAGCTGAGGCAGAGGCTCAAAGAGGTTAAGTAACTTGCCCAAGGCTGCACAGCAGGCAGCAGAGCCAGGATTAGAACAGGGTCTGTCTGCCACTCTCGCTCATAACCATTAAACTCCATCGCCTCCACAAGGAAAAGGGGATGGACGTGATGATGCCAGAATTCCTTTCAACTCTTAAGATTGTAATGATTTCTTTTGGCTATCGTGGAGCTCTTTGAAAAGGGCAGGGGCAGGCATTAGTCACACACTGGGTGGGGGAAGGAGGGCAGAGGCCACTGGCTTTGAAGCATCAGATGGGTCAGGCATCTTTGGAGGTTCCTCCTCCAGAGAAGCCCAACCCCTCGGAGTCACAGCCCGATCCCCAGCTGAGCCCAGGGGTCCCACACCTTCTCTGAAGGAAGGGAGTAAATAAGGAGAGAGAGAATGCAACTGCTTCCAAAAATAAAACCTGAGGACAACTCAAACAGGCCGGGACCGCTGAGGAAGCCAGAGGCCAAACGCCGAGCGCACAGAGGAGAGGGAAGAGGCCAAGGGAATTCCAGCCAGGGCCCAGAGCTAGGCTCCGGCCCGAAAGGGCCTTCCAGCTGGCCAGGGGCCGGGAGAGCAGCCTGACCGGCTGGCCTCTGGGCTCCATTTATACTCTTGGGCCTGGCCTAAGCCTGGGGACAGTGCCTCCAGCGCTGAGGCGGGGGCTGTGTTCCCCGGGGACCTGGTCTGGCTGGGGCTTAAGAGAGCAAAGCCCTGGGAAGGAACAACCCGGAGAATGGGTACAACGGGCCCCACTAGGGAGGAGCTGAGGGAAGACGTCCAGACACATGGAAACTCTGCCTGGAGCAGGAGCAAGCTGGCATCAGAGCGGAATTCAGGGCAGTTCATTCCTGGAGGCTCAGCTGCAGAAAAGAAGGCCTCCGTCCCTTTGCTCCCTGGCTCTTTCCTTCATTCACCCACTCACTCCGTCAGTCACTCGGCAAACAGCTGAGCACCTATGATGTGCTGGGACCGGTGCTAGACTTTGGAGACACAGATGAGAACTGGACACAGCAAGACCCAGAGGTGACACGGCTGGATCATTTCAAGCTACACTAAGGAACTTCTCAACTATCCTAAGAGCCAAAGGGAATCATTAGTGGATAGTGAGCAGGGAAGTCACATCATCATATTTATATTAGAAGATCCTTCTTGACGCAAGGTGGAGAATGTTCCAGAGACAGATCAGAGTTCAAGCCTTGGACCTACCTTCAGAAATGGGTGGTCATACTGCTAGTCAGGAAGCCTTCTGTGAACAGGACCTGGGCTTGGTTCATCTCTGTGTCCACAGGGTTGGTGCACAGTAGGTCCTCAGTAAATCCTGAACAAATGCATAAAAGATGAATCAGTGACAGGTGGAGATACTCACCACTACACTAGTGAAGATAAATGATGAATAGGCGGATGGGATTAGACACCCTTATTCTCCCGCAGTCCCCAGTGCCAGTCCTGGCACTTAGTCTCCAGTGTCCTGAGCTGTCCCACAGAGATCCTCTGGCCACTGCCTATGGACCAACATCTCTAGCAGCCAGACCATGGGTTGCTGTGCCCTCAGTGGTGCCAGTCACAGCTAATCCCAGCCCTGGGCGGCGGTGCTAACTGCCATCGCTTCCTCCTGCCCAGACAGTACCTGGCACCCGCCCCAGGGTTGGGCCACAGCACATGGGCCGCCTGGTTAGAAGATGCCAGGAGCTGGCCAGGAACCTGCAGGCCAGCTCCCCACTTTCCTGAGGGACCTGTGGCCTGGCCAGGGATGGGCTCACCAAGTCAGGAGGGGGAGCTGGAGAGCCTGACTAACAGGGTGGAGGAGCTGGAGAGACTGTGGCTCCTTCTCTGCACAGTGGCAGCCCATGGTGGGTACCAGCTGCCCTTCCCTCTCCTCTTTCTTTTCTCTAGCACACAGACACAGAAAAGCTCATTCCCCACGCGGCCTCCTCCCCCAGTCCCAGGCCTCACTGTCCCAGCCCCAGGCCAGCCCAGGAATCCCAAGGCTCCTTCACTGGGGGTCACATGACTCAGGCATGTGGCTTGGCACAGTCAGCATTCGGTTCTGTGGTGTTGTGAGATGTTGTATGTGTTCCTGTAAGAATGTGCACGACCACGTCTGTGACCGTGACTGTCTGGGGTGACCACACGTGTGAGTGTGTGTGCACATGGGAGTCTGTCTCTGTCTGATCACGTATGAGGAGTGTGTCCTTGTTGGTTCTATCTTAGTGGCTGCCAGTGTCCGCCTGTCTCAGCCCAGAGAGTGTATCTGTATTGATACAATAGCATCTGTGCCGGGCTGTATAGGGAACAGTCTGAATGTGTCTACAGGTAGGGATCTCGGGCTGTGTGGTGTCAGGGAGGTGGTGTTTCCCTGTGTAAGAAGGAACCTCACTGCCCATGTCTGTGTAGCATGTGCACACACGTACACGCATGCGCACACACACACACAGGGAAGCGTTTCTGCTTATTTGGACTTGGGCTCTGTGGTGAAGAGCTCGTTTGGTAGGGGGAAAATATGAAACCTCAGCAGCTGCCTTCCCCGGGCCTGTGGGGAATGGGGGATGAGAGTGAGGTTGGAGGTTGGAACAATGTGCTTCCCTTCACCCACCGTGCCCTGCCAGGAAGGCTCAGGGAGGGGCCGGCTCCAGGGATAAGGAAAACTGTCTCCATCCCTTCATGGTCCCCAGAGAGGCCAAGACAGAGGAAAAAGAGCCCACTTTCTGAGGGCTTTCCACTTCACCTTGTGCTGGCCATCCCTGCCTTAATTGGAACACGGACAGGGGAAATGGGCCTGGACAGAAGACCCCACCTGCGCCTGCCCAGATCTCAGAGTACATCTGGATCTTGAACTGGGGTCTCCTGAGTCTGAGTCCAGGACAGCCTTCCAGTCTAGCTCTGGGAGGATGCCTGGATCTCGCCTGTGACCCCCTCCCCTCAAATGACTGGATGAATGTGTGTTAGCTGTTCAGTCATGTCTGACTCTTTGCGACCCCATGGACTGTAGCCCACCAGGCTCCTCTGTCCATGGAATTTCCCAGACAAGAATAGTGGAGTGGGTTGCCATTTCCTCCTCCAAGGGATCTTCACGAATCAGGGATCGAACCGGGGTCTCTTGCACAGCAAGCAGACTTGTTACTGTCTGAGCCATCAGGGAAGTCAAATGACTGGAGGGTGATGCTCAACGACTGGGAGGGCCTGTCTGACAGCTGTGTACCCAGGGGCCCACCTCCCTTCCCCAGGCCCCTCCCTGCTCTCTCTTGACCCTACCCCCACCCCACCCCCACACAGGGCACAACAGTGACTCAGACTGGTGGCCCCTCAGCTTGAAATGGGGGCAATTTTCTAGCGACCACGAGGCAAGTAACCGTCCGGGAATGTATGAGGGGGGCAGCCTGCGGGGGAGGGGAAGGGCTCTCCTCTCGTCTCAGCAGAGCTCACTCTCTCGGAAGGAATGTCCGGGCTCGGCATTTCCCACCCTCGCCCCACCCCCCCATCCTTATCCCACAGCTCAGCCTGGACCCACTCCGGTCTCCTCCCTCCTTTCCCCAAACACAGACTGCATCAGCCTGGACCGAGGGAGGGGCAGAAGCCCGTGATGGGGGGGCAGGCATGCCGAGGTTCTAGGGGGCCTGAGAGAAGGAGGCGCTCTGAGGCTGCGGCAGCTTGGGGGGACACACCCTCAGAGGACAGCCGCGCCCCCAGAGCTTTCTCTTTGCTCTGCATCGACTCTCTGGAAGGAATTCGAGCTGGGGAACCGAGAGGAACCTCAGACGGCACTATTACCGCCCCAGGAGTGTCTCGCCTCCCACCCCTCCCAGGGAAAGAGACCCCGCTCCCCATCAGTGAGCCCCAAGCTAGGATGATTCCAGGAGGGAAAGAAGGAGCTGGAAGAGCCGCGAAGGAAGTTAAGAGTTGGGATCCAGCCTCCCCTTTTCGAGCTGGGGATGTCCGAGGAGACCCCCTCCGTCTTCACTTCCCCGTGAGGGGTCGAGGCCAGGCAAACTGATAAGGGACTCAGGGCACCGTAGGACTGCCAGGTCCATCGGCAAGCTCAGATGGGCCGTCTCTGCCTCTGCCCCAGGTGCAGGCAGGGACGCAAGACCAGACCCCGTCAGTACACTCAGCCGCTATCACCCCCGCGCCGCCCGCGGAGGCCGAGGACCCTCCCTGGCGAGGGCCGGTTCCTCCTCCCACCTCCTCGCCGCCGCTCCAGCGGCAGGCCTCGCGCAGCCTCCTCCCATTGGCCCAGACCTCCGCAGATCCGACCAATGAGCAGGCTGGATTCCGGCACGGGGCGGCCCCCCTCGCGCCGGCGTTGACATCCCTTGGGCCAACGCTGGGCAGGCAGGACTCTGGTCCTTTAATCTTAAAGGGCCGGCTGCTGAGACCCGGCCCCGTGAGGGGATGCTGCCGACGGAGAGGGGTGTGCGGGACCTCTAGCCCCGAGAGCTTGGGACCTCACCTCCAAGAAAGTGGAGCCGGCGCCGGCTGCGCGTGGCCGCCGAGAGGGAGCTTATGTTGGCAAGGCTGTTGGAAAAAGTCTTTTAACAAGGAGGGAAACAAATCATAATATTTCCTTCTCTGGCTTCCCACCCTGGTTGCTTGGAAAGGCACCCCCATAAGAACGCTCACCCCCATAGAACTCTGTCCCCCTCAGAACGTTGACTCCTGCAGTCGGTAGGATCCTGCCTCCCACCCCTGTCGTGTCCATCAGGTAGTCTGAAACCTGAACTTTCTGTGTGTGAACTGGAGGACGAGCTGGTTGTGGTTTTGAGGGGGTAGGGAGGCGAGACAAGGAGTCTTGCTGGAGCTTAGGAGGCCTGAGATCTCCAGAGGGGGCTGTCGGGGTGGGGATGGGGGAAGGTGGTTACAGAGGAGAGGTGAGGTCAGAAAGAAGTTGCTGCCCTGTTCCTGTGCAGCCCCGGAGCTGTGGAGAACCCCTCCGGCAATATCACCGCCTCACTATGTGACCGTGATAGGCCCCTCTCTGGACCTCAGCTTCCTCATTAGCAAGTGGGGAGAGGGGATGTGGACCATGGGTTTTCTCAGGTCCCTTCTGCCTCTAAATTGATGGTATAAACCATAACTGGCTGAGAGGCCAGGCATCAGATAGAAATAGGGCTACAAAAAATCTCTCCAAAGGGAGGCCTTCTGGCATCCTCCCGAGAGCAGAAGGTGGGCTTGGGGGTGATGGGACATGCCCACCCTCGCCACCGGAGGTCCACCCGGCACACAGGGAAGTCCTGAGCACGGAGGCCCCGGTTCTCTGAGTGTCCCCCGCCCCCTCCCCTGCCTGACCCTTGGCCGCCCTCCCCTTCCACTTGGCTCCCACCCTCTGGAAGCTCTGTCCTGCTGGGCCTTGGCTGCTGTGTCCAGCAGGTGGGGTGGGAGCCGCTCACAAAGTGGGGCCAACTGAGCTCCCTCAGCAGGTTTCCTATGGGCACCCCATAAGGGGTCTCTGAGAAGAACTGGCTTATCTGCATGGAGCTGAATCCTTGAGGGACCTTGGCCCAGACTGGAGGAAGCCTCTCCTCTCCCAGGCCCCGGAAAAGGGCTTGGCAAACCCTTATCGCCTGAGACGCAGCTGCTGGAGAAATACCTTAGCAGCTGACTCACTGGGCTCCTCACAGCCCTCTCCCACTGGGCCCCACACCAGGCCTTCGAGAGACCCCGAGAGAAAGAGAGGGAAAGAGAGAGAGAGGGCGCCCTCAGCTGGACTGGCCCAGACCCCGCCGAAGGTGCGGCCCACACCATTCTGCCTGTGGCTGAGCGTGTGGCTGGGGGGCATTGCGCCCAGTGGATGGCCTTCGGCTGGGATCGTTATTATTCTTAGAGACTTGCTCAGCCAATGGCAACCCACTGTAGTACTCTTGCCTGGAAAATCCCATGGACGGAGGAGCCTGGTGGGCTACAGTCCGTGGGGTCACTAAGAGTCGGACACGACTGAGCAACTTCACTTTCACTTTTCTCTTTCATGCACTGGAGAAGGAAATGGCAACCCACTCCAGTATTCTTGCCTAGAGAATCCCAGGGACAGCAGAGCCTGGTGGGCTACCGTCGATGGGGTTGCTCAGAGTCGGACACGACTGAAGCGACTTAGCAGCAGCAGCAGCAGCAGCCTCTGAACTCCTGGTACTGCCTCACCCCAGGCATTGATGGATCTTTGGCATGCTATGGCGCTGCCCTCGGGGTAAAAGGCCCTGTCCCTCCACCAATAGTTGTTGAGTGTCCTGGGACAGTGACTAGGACACAGCAGGTGAACAAGTCCAGACCCTAGCTCAGGGAGTTCACAGTCCACCAGACCAGCAATTCCTGACCAGGGGAAAGTCCCCTGCCATTGGGGGAGGACTGGATGGTGGCGGGTTGTCGACCTTTCACTGCTCTTCTTGGCTCCCTGGGCCTCAGTTTCCCTATCTGCCAAATGTAGATATGCAACTTCCTCTTTGGGTAGTTGTGAGGATTAAATAAAACGGTGCCTATGGAAGCACTTTAGAAAGTTAAAATTGCAAGACAAATGTATGGTAGTGATAAGTTCTGACAAGCTGGGGAGAGGTGGGTTTCTGAACTCATTTTATCCTGGATTCTCTGATTTGGGGGGGAGGACCAAACCACCTCCCTGCATTGGCTCCAGGCTCAGTTCACCTCAGACCCAGGGTTAGGCTTTTCATAAAACAGCAATTATTGAGCACCCACTGCATTCTAGGCCCTGTTCTCAGTGTTATAGGTATCTACTGTGCAGATGTCTTTGTATGTTATATGGATACATATGTTTTATGTATTTCCTCACTTTATCCTCATAATCCTATGAGGGTAGCATTAAGCACCTAATGCATATTTGATCGGAGAAGGCAATGGCAGCCCACTCCAGTACTCTTGCCTGAAAAATCCCATGGACAGGGGAGCCTGGTAGGCTGCAGTCCATGGGGTCGCTGAGAGTCGGACACGACTGAGCGACTTCACTTTCACTTTTCCCTTTCATGCACTGGAGAGGGCAATGGCAACCCACTCCAGTATTCTTGCCTGGAGAATCCCAGGGACGGCGGAGCCTGGTGGGCTGCCGTCTATGGGGTCTCACAGAGTCGGACACGACTGAAGCGACTTAGCAGCAGCAGCAGCAGCATATTTGATCCTCATAACAACACTATGAGGTTGGAACTATTATTTTCCCCATTACAGATGAGGAAACTGAGGCCTAGAAAATTGAATTAACTTAGCAAGGAGTGAGCTAAGCATCAAAAGTCTTGACCCCCTGAATCTTATTCTCACACCAAGGGCTTTTCTGCTCACCCCTTCCAGACTAGGACAAGTGCCAATTATTCCAGGCCAGAAAGCCAACAACTCCAGAAATCAGTTCTTACTTATTCACCAGCTGGGACCCCCCAGGGTCAGAAGCAAAACCCCAGCAAATTCATTCAGTTGGTGAAAAACAAATGAACAGGTGCTTTCCTGTGGTTAAGACTCTCTGCTGCCACTGCAGATGGGGGAGGCGGGTGGCTTCGATCCCTGACTGGGGAACTAAGATCCCACATGCAGCCCAGAGTGGCCAAAAAAAAAATGAAGAACACTAACATTTCCTTACATATTTATAATTCTTTAGAGAGAAAAAACAAGAACCTCCTATGTACCAGCTGCTGCTGGATGCTTTATTAATAAGAGGTTTGTTGAGTAATTACTATGTACCAGGAACTATTCTAAGTGCTTTACATATATTAACTTGTTTAATCCTCACAATAACCCTAGCAGATAAGAACTATTATCATCCCCACTGTACAAAGGAGGAAATGAAGCATAGAAACATTGATCGACTTTCCTAGGATCACGGAAACCAATATTTTTCAGACTACTGGACCTGGCTTCACAAACTCGCTGAGTCAGTCTCCTGCAGTCCCTGAATGGAACTGAATCATAGCGGGGAGCATCAGGGCCAGGATTCAAACCAAGTGATACCTTGCATTCCAGCAAAACCCCATGGACTGCAGAGGCTAGAAACTATATCAGAAGTCACTGATAACGCCTTCGGAATGCAAACTTGCTGGCGGAGATAGAGTTATTCTTTAATACTTAGTTCCTTAGTCCTCTTGTGACGGAAGTAGGGTGGACTGAGAAGCAGGCTTGGGCAATCTAAGCGATTTGACCAAGGTCACAGGGCCAGAATTATAGCCGTGTGTCCTATCGCTTGGATTCTTTCACACCATCCAGGGCACAACCTTGAGGATACCGCTGGAGAGGTTGGAGACGTCAGTGGAGGTGGCGGTGACATAATGTGCTGACGGGGTGACAGTAGTGATAGAAATGATAATGGTTGAGGGACTTACCTGGTAGTCCAGCAGCTAAGATTACCCCGAGCTCCCAATGCAGGGGGCCAGTTTCCATCCCTGGTCAGGGAACTAGATCCCATCTGCCGCAACTGAGGGATCCTGGCCACGTGGGTTCAAGTCCCAATCTGAGGTACATAGTTTCAGTGGGAAGAGTGATGGGGAGGTTGCAGGTGTCGATTAAAAAAGATGCACAACAGGAGAGTTGGGAGTTACATTTTATTTGGGGGCAAAATGAGGACTGTAGCCCAGGAGACAGCACCTCAGCAGTGCTGAGAAACTGCTCCAAAGAGGTTGTGGGGGAATATCAATGCATATGATTTTGGTGAAGGGGGCGTTTCATGAAATCAAGCACTTAACTTACAAAAGGTGTTCTGCTAGTCACGAGGAGCTGATGTCACCAATGAAGAGATTTAGTGCTTGTCTAGATATGAGGAGATGCAAGGATTGGGATCATGAAATCAGTTCCTGAAAATACCCAGCTCTCTAAAGACCTGTGTCACTCATTTTCCTGGAGCACAAAGTGCCTGATTCTGCTCCCTGAACTCCTGTCAGGGCATGTCAAAGGTCAACAGCTGCAGTAGCACAGGGTTTAGCCTCCACAGATGGTGGTTTAGTTGCTCAGTCATGTCCAACTCTGGGTGACCCTATGGACTGCAGCCCGCCAGGCTCCTCTCCCCATGGGATTTTCCAAGCGAGAATCCTGGAGTGGGTGGCCAGACGGCAAATAGCCTTGGCAAGTGCCTGTTTGTTGTTGACACAGGGACCGTGGTGGTGGCAGCACCAGAATAAGCTGACCCCTTCCTCCCACCTTCTCCTCCCCAGCACTTCCCTGAGCACCTGGACCACTTTGCAGAGAACATGGAGGACTTCTCCAACGACCTGTTCAGCAGTTTCTTTGATGACCCTGTGCTGGACGAGAAGAGCCCTCTCCTGGACATGGAACTGGACTCCCCCACGCCGGGCATCCAGGCCGAGCACAGCTACTCCCTGAGTGGTGACTCGGCGCCTCAGAGCCCCGTCGTGCCAATCAAGATGGAAGACACCACCCAAGGTAAGAAAGGGTGGCGGGGCCCAGGACCCCAGACCCAGAGAAGCCACACACAGCCGCCTCTCAAGGGAGACCGTCCTCCGTGTTTTGGTCCTTCCTCAAGTCAAACCCAGAAGGGCACTTGTCAAGAGGCTCTTCCAGTGACTTGATGTGCAAAGGGGTAGGTCCCAGACCAGCAGCAGCACCTGGGAACTCGTTGGAAAGGCAGGTTCTCAGGTGCCACCCAGACCTGCCAGATCAGAAACCCTGACACCGAAAGCCCTGTGGGGAGGATCCAGCCTTCCAGGTGACACTGAATGATGCTGAGGTCCGAGAACCAGTCTTAGATGAAACAGCTGAGGGGCTGGGGTGGGGAGGATTAAACAGTAAGTGTGGACAAGCTACCAAGACTCTAGAACCTTACCACCTGCTCACACTGTGAGCTCCTCTGAGATGTTACCTGGGAGAAACACCAGCACCCCACTTTCATTCCCAAAGGTCTCCTCTGCCCACCTCCTCCCCTTTTATGCAAAGGACCCTTTGAGTCTTTCCTCTCAGTGATCAGCATTCGAGAACTCCAGCCTGTGCTCTCCCTAGAAATGGTTTCTTTGGGCGTTTCCTCAGATACAGGTGGTGCTGGCTCCGTCCTGTTTGGCTGGGTAATCCTGGACTCAGCCTTTATAAGCCTCAGTTTCTTCATCTCAAATGGGAATATCAGTAAATGTTTTGATAGCACTGTCCAGTTTACAAAGTACCTTCGTGTTAATGTTTATTTCTCACAGCTCACAGGTGAGGTCAGAGTCACTTTTATCATGCTCCCCATTTGTCTGGTAAGGAAAATGAGACTTCAGGAAAGCTGAGTTGTTTTGGTCACACACATAGTAAAATGCAGAGCAGGGACCTGGGAGCAAGCAGGCCGGCCCCCTGGTTCTAAACCTCATACCCTTGTCACCACCACACTTGCCAGCCTTAAGGGGCAGTCAGCGGTACTGGCTTTGGTGTGCATCCCGGTGCTTCCTCCAGCTGCTATGTGACCTTGAACAAGTTGCTTAACCTCTCTGAACCTCAATTATCAAATAAAGACATAAATAGCTTGAGAATTCTGGCTCATATATATATATATGAAAGTGAAAGTGATAGTCACTCAGCCATGTTTGAGACTTTGTGGACTGTAGCTCGCCAGGCTCCTCTGTCATGGAATTCTCCAGGCAAGAATACTGGAGTGAGTTGCCATTTCCCTTCTCCAGGAGGTCTTCCAGACCCAGAGATCAAACCCAGGTCTCCTGCGCTGCAGGTGAATTCTTTACTGTCTGAGCCACTAGGGAAGTCCCTATATAAATATACACATATATATTTGTTGTTATTCAGTCGCTAAGTGTGTGTGACTCTTTGAGACCCCATGGACTGCAGCACGACAGGCTTCCCTGTCCTTCACTATCTCCATATATCTAATTTGTGGCTATTTCATTGTGTATGTAAAGTCCTATTAAGACGATAGTGGCTAGAACCATGAACAGGGTTCTTATTCCTCCTTCCCTTCAGAGGACAATGGTCTTGAGTGGAGTTTTTTAATTTTCTCATCTATTAAGTAGACAGAATAGCAGTGCTGGCAGAGCTGATGGTAAGAATACACAAATTCATATGCATCAAGAGCTTAGAATTGGTCTCAGTGCAAGATGTGTGAGCTGCTTCTGAGGGTCTTTGAGATTCTCCAAGGGCAGAGACGGGCCCTTATACCCCGCCCCCATCCACCCACTTGAGGGTAGGGACACCTCCTGGGGCTTTAAGAGGCTCCAGGGCATGTGTGGCTGTGGAGGTCCCAGCAGTTTCCCTATGCGCCCTGACCTCAGCCCTGCCTCTGGAGGTCACCTCAGTGGGGCGGCGGGGCCCAGCCTGGGGAAGGGCAGTGTGTGGGGTGGACCGCCTCCCAGCCCGGCAACTCCTCGCCACCCCAAGTCTATTTTTAGAGCAATTTGTCTGTGGGTCCTTTACAGGGGGCAGCTTCCCGGAGGCCGGCAGGCTGGCCCTGTAATTTGGGAAGATTGTGGGTGTTCCTGGAGCCCAGGGAGGGGGCCCTCGGGCTCCCTGCAGGGTGGGGCCTGGCCTCAGAGGTGGGATCAGGCAGCTGCTGACCCCTCTCCCCACCCATAACGGGCCTCAAAGCCTCAAGTCCCTCTAGCCCCTCCATGCTGGCTCCTCAGACCTCAGCCTCACCCGAGCCAGGTGCTGGGGCCATCAGGAGCAGAGCTGACTTGGAGAGGAGGACTGTAGGCACCCATCAGGAGAGGGGGGGATGCCCAGCAGCCCTGTGGCCCAGATGAGGCCAGGAGGCCCACAAGGTGGGCAGGAGGTGGACGCTGCCCTGGGAAACCTGAGCATCACTCATCCTCCCATCCAGGCACCAGATGGTCCCATAGATTCTTCCTTCTTATCTTGTCTCCAGTATATTCTTCTCCACCCCTGCTGCCACTGCCTTAGCGCATGCCTCATTTCCTCTCTCCGGAAACAGCCTCCTGAGGATCTCACCACCTCTATCTCGCCTGCAGCCAGTCCAGGCTGCACACAGAGGCAGAGTGATCTTTTTTAAACTTACAAACTCGAGCGTGCTTAAAGCCCTCAGTGTCTCCTCGTTACCTTCAGGACAAAGTCACAGCTCTGAGTCCAGCCTCCAGGGCCGACCCATCCCTGCTGGCCTCTCTGACTCCATCTTCCCCCTTCCTTTTGTGTTCTAACTGCGCTAAACTGCTCGTAACTCTCTCCAGAACCCCTGCACCTAGCACGGTGCTCATTAGATGTTTGCTGAATAAATGTGATCCTATTCACAAGAGCTGCCATTTGTTGAACATTTACTTCTTGACCAGTACTTTTACAGATGAGGAAGCTAAGGCTCAGAGAGGTTAAGCAACTTGCCTAAGGTCACACAGCCAGGCGGGAGGGGTCTGTTGTCCAAGTCCACTCTGTAAACTGCTGAATGAAGAAGATGCCTCCCTGTTCTGGCCCCAGCCCACTCTGCCCTCCCACCTCACCAGCACCACCCCCCGCCTTTCTCTTTCTACCTCCCGGTGTACCCTAACATGTCTCCACGGCCCTGTCCAGCACAGGGGCCAGGAGGGGGGCTGAGCCCTCTGCTCTGGGAGTCCCCTGAGCCTGGGTCCTGCCCCCTTCTCTAGATGTGGAACACGGAGCGTGGGTGCTGGGACACAAACTGTGCTCAGTCATGGTGAAGCAGGAGCAGAGCCCGGAGCTGCCCGTGGACCCTCTGGCTGCCTCCTCGGCCATGGCCGCCGCTGCTGCCATGGCCACCACCCCGCTGCTGGGCCTCAGCCCCCTGACCAGGCTGCCTGTCCCCCACCAGGTGAGCCTGGGGCCGGTTTATAGGGGCCGAGGGCGGGAGGAGGGGGGATGGATCTCTGTGGGAAGGGCCATCCAAAACCC
The DNA here is from genome assembly GCA_024291935.2 of Okapia johnstoni. Lineage (NCBI taxonomy): Eukaryota > Metazoa > Chordata > Mammalia > Artiodactyla > Giraffidae > Okapia > Okapia johnstoni. Next base: position 4,561,284 of record CM044325.1, on the reverse strand, counting down.
TGTGCACCCCAGGGCTCTGAACAGGGAGCAGCGTGGCCCTCAGGAGCTCCCAGACCTGGTCTCTGCTGCCACCTTGGGCCACCCTTTCACCAACCTAGAACAGACCCAGACCACAGTGGCCCTCACTGTGTGTGGAAGCATATGAAGGGACCCAGGCAGGGCTGGGCATCGGGGACTCGGTCCAGGGTCTCGGGGTAGGAGGCAGCCCAGGCCACTTAACTTTCTCAGTGTCCGGATTTTTAAAAACGAAGAAATACCTAAATGGAAGTATAAATTTATACCCTGTTTCCATTGTTTATATGCATGAGTTGAATACCTTTAATCTACACTCCAGGCCAGCCCTCCCCCCGTGAATGTCTAGATACCATCGCTCAGCTATGGAACCAAAGCGGACATCTGCAGGCCCTTCTGGGGGTGCGAGGCCCAGACCCCCACGCCTGGGAGAGGCCCTGCCTGCTCCCAGCTCTGCTCTCACCTGTGCTCTGGGCACTTTGCCTTCCTTCTTTATTCCTCAGCTTCCTTCTCTGTAAAATGGGAGCATAAACTACGGCTGAGGGGCTCCTACTCTTGTGTCTAAAACACCAGTTGTTCTTGTTCTTTAGTCGCTACTTTGTGTCCGACTGTTTGCGACCCCATGGACTGTAGCAGGCCAGGCTCCTCTGTCCATGGGATTTCCCAGGCAAGAATACTGGAGTGGGTTGTCATTTCTTTCTCCAGGGGATCTTTCCGACCCAGGGATGCGAACCCGCATCTCCTGCATTGGCAGGAGCATCCTTTACCACTGAGTCACCGGGAAGCCCTTGGAATCCCTTGAGTCGGGGTTTGGCTGGCACTGCCCCCTGCTGGCCACATGGTTCATCTACGCACGTGGCCCAAGCGCTCAGGTGGCACCAGTAGTAAAGAACCTGCCTGACAATGCCAGAGACACAGGTTTGATCCCTGAGTTGGGAAGATCCACCGGAGGAGGAAATGGCAACCCACTCCACTTCAGTATTCTTGCCTGGAGAATCCCACGGACGAGAGAGCCCGGGGTCGCAAAGAGTCAGATGTGACTGAAGTGACTTAGCACGCACTCATAGGCAAGAAAGGGCATTGCCGCCTCCTCCACCAGGGACCGGAGGGTTTAGGGCTGGCTGCAGATGGAGAGGATCTTGGGGGACCATCTCCAGGGCTGGCTCTGCAACTCCTGAGGCCTCCCCAGAGCAGGAAGGGAAGACAGGATGGCCGTGGAACCAAGGTCATGGAAGTTAGGCACTGACCTCTGGGGAGGGAACTGAGAGGTTAAGCAACTTGCCCCACATTGCACAGTCGGAAGAAATGGAGCTGCATTCCAGACTCAGCCACCAGACCCCGAAGCCCACCTTTTCCACTCCAGTGAGGTCGAGACCCCCTAGTGGAAGGTGTGGGAACCAGGAGTTGGATGGCAAGAAGGAGTGTGTGACCCACAGAAGTGGAGTCACCCTACTGTGTCTCAGTCCTTTCATCTGTCACTTGAGGGCTCAGCTGGAATGTAGACCAGGGAATCTCCAAGGTCCCAGCCAGCCTCCCCCTCCTATGACTCCGACTCATCAGCTGAAATTCAGGATTCTGGGTCCCACCCAGATATCATGACCTCTCTCTGCTGGCTTTGGACCTGGAGGGGAGAGATGGACCTGAAATCCAGCACCCAACCCCGTGTCTTCTCAGAAAACACCCGTTGTGTGTGTGTTGGTACTCCTGCACAGGAAGCCACGCATGCTGATGTCCTTTCTGAAACAGCAGGTGGGAATGGTATAAAGAAATAGGAATGTGTGTTTATTTAAAGCATGCCTCTAATTCTATCAGTCCCTTGCTTAAAACCCATTGTGCGTGCGTGCTAAGTCACTTCAGTCGTGTCTGACTCGTTGCAACCCCATGGACTGTAGCCCACCAGGCTCCTCTGTCCATGGGGATTCTCCAGGCGAGAATGCTGGAGTGGGTTGCCATGCCCTCCTCCAGGGGATCTTCCTAACCCAGGGTTCGAACCCACGTCTCTTATGTCTTCTGCACTGGCAAGTGGTTTCTTTATTACTAGCAACACCTGGGAAGCCGCTGAAACCCATTAGGGGCCCTCCTTGTTTCCGACTTCTTTCTCTGGATTCTATTCCTCCCGCCGCGCCCTCTCCCCAGAGCTTCTGGTCTTGTGTCTCAGCACTCCGCCTCTGACACAGACACCCCCTGGACACCCTCTGTACTCGCCATTTCCGGATCTAGCTGGGCTCTGTCTGGGCTCCATGCTTTTGCAGATGCTTTTTCCTCTACGTGGAGTGCCTTTCCCCTCACCCACGTCCTGCCCCACCCTGTATCTGGAATACTGCTGTTTATACTTCAGGACTCAGACTTCAGCTGCTCAGGCACCTTTCTCTAATGCCTCCTTCGTCTGTGCTGTGGTTACCATTCACTGAACAGCTACAATCTGCCAGACATTACATGATGTGGGTCTCATGGCAACCCACACACCCAGGCCTGCATGGCGTTCACAATCAATGTAGGGTCACCCTCCTCCAAAAAAGATGGCCCTGGCCTCAGAGGCCACAGAAAGCCCTTCTTCCCTGAACTCAGGAGCTAAAGGATGCTCCTTGGCCACCACTCTCTTCCCTTAGGTCTGACTTGTCTTCTCTAAGCACAAGAACTTGCCTCTGCTCCCTCTGGAATATGCCTGGAACCCTGAGCCCAGCCACTTTCTTAATGCTGTAGGGCAGACCCCCCCGGGCCCAGGGAGGGAGGGTGGTAGGAGGGCATGGTGGGGACAGGCCCCCGGAGCTGCTGATGGAGCGGGCCCTGTCTCTCCCTCAGGCCCCAGGAGAGATGACTCAGCTGCCAGTGATCAAAGCTGAGCCCCAGGAGGTGAACCAGTTCCTCAAAGTGACACCAGGTAAGTGTGTCTGGAGAGGGGCTCTTCATCTCCAGTCTTGGACAGACCGCATTCCTTACCCCTTGGTTCAGCCCACCTGTCTCCCTTGACACGTCCCTTTTCTCCCCATAATAGTCTCTTCTCCCTTCTGTGCCCGTTCTCTATCCGTCCAGTCCCCTTCTTACTCACTCTACAACTGTCATCACGATCACCACCTTCTCACCCTGTTTGCTAGTTTCCCCTCCCATCATTCACTAACTGAAGCCCTCCCTGTAGCCATCAGTTCATCCACCCATTCATCCATTTACTCATTTATCCATCCATCTGTCCATCCTTCCATCTATCCATTCATCCACCCATCCAACGAGAGTACATTGGGCATCTCCTAGTTCCAGGAACTGGGGGCGCAGAGAGAGAAAACAGTTGCTGTTCGCAAGGAGCTCACACAATAATGAGGGTCACAGACAAACCACCAATTACACAGTTGTGTTATGGGTTAAAGATGACAGATCCTGGGAAACACCTCCCCAGACCTGACAGGAGAGGAGACAACAGAGGGAGCTTCCTGGATTGAGTGGAAGGAGAAAGGACTAGCTTAATTTTTCCAATCCCACCTCATTCATTCAACACTGATTAAGCATCAACTGTGTATCAGGCCCTGGACTAAGCACCACAAGGTTTAGGAAGATGAATAAGGCCCAAGTTTCACCCTCAAGTTACAACAGCCTCTGAGAGAAGACAGAATTAACTGGAGGTAGAAAGGAACTAGTGTGAAAACACCTTACATCATAAAGCCTGGTTGCATCCATTAGCCCATTGCATCCTCCAAGCTCCATACAGGGAGTCATTGCACCCCCACTTCAACAGGGAAGTGAGGCTGGGAGGTGATAAGTAAACATGAATGTAGGTCACATAGTTGTGGGGTACAACAGTCAGGACTTGAACTCAGGTCTGACTCCAAGTTCAGTGGTCTTTACAGTATGGCATCCACGAGAGGTAAATAAGAGCCAAAGAAGAGAGAGGGGACTCCTGTAGGGGGCAGTGGTGGGCAGAGCCCGGAAAGACGCAGTGGTTCCCCCTCCCAGTCTCAGCCCAGCTCTGCGGTGCAGTGGGCTCCAGATTCCCGAGTGTGCATACACACGTGCTCAGCCGTGTCCGACTCTGTGTGACCCCAGGGACTGCAGCCTTCCAGGCTCTTGGTCCTCTTGGCTCGGCCCAGCCTCTTCCAGATGCTGTGGCCAAGAGAGGCAGCCTGGAGGGGCTGCTGGGGAGAGCAGTGCTCCTGGCAGGTCTGCTGAAAGCTCAGTGCCTGCTGCCCTGTTACCCTGAGGTTGGAAATGGACACCCTGGTGTTTTGAAATGGAAAGAAAGGGACAGAGGCTGAAGCTTGCCCTGCCCGATCCCCATGGGTCTTGCTGTGGGCAGGCTCCAGTCATCTCCTGGGGTTGCCAAGTTGGAGGCTCACAGACCCTGAGCCCTGTGACGTGAGGATTTAGTCACTAAGCCGTGTCTGACTATTGCAACCCCATGGACTGTAGCCCACCAGGCGCTCCTCTGTCCATGGGATTTCCCAGGCAAGAACAGTGGAGTGGGTTGCCATTTCCTTCTCCAGGGGATTTTCCCGACCCAGGGATCAAACCTGGGTCTCCTGCATTGCAGGTGGATTCTTTACTGACTGAGCCACCAGGGAAAGGAGCCCCAAGAATCCAGCCTCTGTGTTATCCCTGCCAAGTGTTAGTATTAGATACTCAGTCATATCCAACTCTGCGACCCCATCCATGGAATACACCAGGCTCTTCTGTCCGTGGAATTCTCCAGTAAAAAACACGTGGAATTCATTCCCTTCTCCAGGGGATCTTCCCAACCCAGGGATGGAACCCAGGTCTCCTGCATTGTAGGGGGATTCGTTATCGTCTGAGCCACCAAGGAATCCCCACCAAGAACTGGGTTTAAAGGAACTGGGCTCGGTGGAGTCAGAGATGGCGTGGCCCTCAGAAATTGTCTTCTGAGATGTCAGCTCTACTTTCTGACACGCTAGGGTCGGGGGCGGGGCTGGGTGGGGCTCCTGATGTTATAGGGGTCAAGGCCCGAGCAGTCCCACATGCCTTCGGGACTGGCTTAGGCCCGCGCTGTTCTGAACTCTGTATGCCCGGAGCTGGGGTGCCGCCCGGCTAACCTGGCTTCTCCTGCTGCCCGCAGAGGACCTGGTGCAGATGCCTCCGACACCCCCCAGCAGCCATGGCAGCGACAGCGACGGCTCCCAGAGTCCCCGCTCTCTGCCCCCCTCCAGCCCTATCCGGCCCATGGCCCGCTCCTCCACGGCCATCTCCACCTCTCCGCTCCTCACCGCCCCTCACGTAAGCAGCTGGGGCCGGACTGACCCCAGAGTCGAGGAATCCAGTGTCTAGGGGGAGCCCTAAGCCTGATCCCCACCCCCTTCAGAACGCAGGAGGCGCCTGCCCCACAGAGGGAGTGAAGATCTTTTAATCATGCTTGGGGATGAATAGGAAATGGGGAGAGAGTCCAAGTGGCCTGCTGAACCCGCTGGCGGCAGAGCCAGGTCTAGCACTTGACATTCCTGACCTCCAGGGGGACGGCCCAGGCTGCCTCCAAGGAGCACTGTTTGGAGAGCAAAGTTCAGGATGCCCAGAAGCCCTGGGACAGGTGGGGGACCCCTCAGGTCTAGAGGTGGTAGGTGTCCGAGGTGGGTGCTGTTCAGGGGGCCCTGGACAAGTAAGCTCTGAGGCTGTGGATTCCGGGATGGGATCTAGGGACCAGCCCTTCCCAACAATATATTGAGGGCCTAACGTGCCAGGCTGCCAGCAACATCCTCAGAACTTGTGACATGTTACTGGATTTAATTCAGATCCACCCCTTTTGCAGATGAGGAAACTGAGGTTCAGTGAGCTGAGTACCTTGCCCAGGTCATGCGGAGAGTAAATGGCCGAGCGTGGATTTGAGTGCAGGGCTGTCTGGTTCCTAACTAGTATGTCCCCCTTGCCGCAGAAATTACAGGGGACGTCGGGGCCGCTGCTCCTGACGGAGGAGGAGAAGCGCACCCTCGTTGCTGAGGGCTACCCCATCCCCACCAAACTCCCCCTCACCAAAGCCGAGGAGAAGGCCTTGAAGAGGGTCCGGAGGAAAATCAAGAACAAGGTAAAGCATGAGGCAGACCCTGGCCCTGCCCTGGGGCTTCCTTGGGGGTGGGGGGGCTCTGCTCCCCTGGCTGTCCCAGTCCTGAAACCTGGGAGCCCAGGAAGTGGATACCTGGCATGTAACTCCCATGAGGGACAGGGAAGCCTGGCCTACTGCAGTCCACGGGGTCACGAAGAGTCAGACACAGCTTGGTGATTGAACAATAACAACTCCCGTTTGGGGGCTTCCCCCTCTAGATCTCGGCCCAGGAGAGCCGTCGTAAGAAGAAGGAGTACGTGGAGTGTCTAGAAAAGAAGTAAGAGGCCCGGGGCGGGTGGACAGCCCGGGTGGCCTGGGCTCCGCTCCCCAACCTGGCTTCCTCTCCCACCCTCTCAGGGGCGGTGGGGGGGCCCACGGGGTGTAGGATGCTGGTGGGCAGGGCAAAAGGGGCAGCAGAGAGACTTCCCTGGTGGTCCAGTGGTTATGATTCTGTGCTCCCAGTACAGGCGGCACAGGTTCAAATCCTGGTCGGGGACTAAGATTCTGCATGCCACACCATGTGACCCCAAAACAGAGGGGAAGCCAAGTCTGGGGGCTGCCGCTGAGCCTGTGCCTGCTTGGCCCCCACAGGGTGGAGACATTTACATCTGAGAACAATGAACTGTGGAAGAAGGTGGAAACCCTGGAGAATGCCAACAGGTGGGTGGTGCCGCCTGCGATCCCCCTGGCCCCTTGCCCTTCTGCGGCCAGTGGCTGGCTCTGCCATAGCTCTGGGAGGCAGGAGAGAGGAGAGGTCACTGAGTTCAGGGTGATGCGAATCCCAGAAATAGGGACCCTGCGGCCTGGGACCCTCAGTTTCCCCTCCTTCTTTATCCACTCAGAGCTCTAGATAGGGCTGGTGAGATGCTGCAAGGAGGTAACACAGACCAGCAGGAGCAGCAGCCCCTAGTTGCCTGTTGAAGTGCTTTGTGTTCAGGCCTCATGCCAGGCCTATTGAATCAGGAACTCTGGGAAGGTTCCACAGCCCATGTGTTAACAAGCCCTCCCGGTAATTCTCAGGCACCCTGAAGTTAGAGCACCGGGGTGCATGTTTACTACTCAAAGTGAGTTTCTCAGACCAGCACGTCAACATCAGCTAGGGGCTTGCAGAAGTGCAGAATCTCGGGCCTCTCCCCACACGTAACTTAAATCAGAATCTGCATTTCAACAAGAGACTTCGGTGATTCACGCACACAATTAAGTTTGAGACAGAGTCTGGAGCCCACACAGGGCCTGGTATGTGGTGGCCACAGAAAGTCACAACTCCAGGTGCTGTTTTTGTGATCCTGGGAAAACTGTCACGCATCTCTGGGCCCCAGTTTCTCTGTCTAAATGGAGACGATGGAAGTGGTATCTCCCCGGATTCGTGTGCCAATGCGATGAGACCTGGCAAGTAGAGGGCCAGCACTGTCCTTGGCATTTGAGAATGCTCCTTTCATGTTAACTTTTCCTCTTCTTTTTTTCTTGCTTTTATTCTGAATTCTTGTTAGTGACCAGTCGTGAGCCCACAGTAGGTCTTTAATAATTGTTCGCTGGGAGAAATTAAAAGAGCAGCCAACAGCTGGTAGGTAGCAGGGGCTCACCAGAAGGCTTTTCCCTTCTTTCCTTCCTTCTCCCCCAGCTTCTCCAGCGGGATCTAGCCACTCCCCTGACTGACCTGGAGAATGGCCCCCTGACTCAGGGAGGAGGGGTGGGAGCCCTCCCCCTCGCCCCCTTCCTCGGGCCCAGATTCCTTTCTGGGCCCAAACAGGGCCAGGCCCTTGGAGCTATTCCGCCACCTGCTGTGCATTCTGGGAACTGCAACCCCGTGGACCAGCTGGGCGGGAGGGAAGAGATGATTCAGTGTTTGTTCACCAAGAGTGGGCTGATTCCTTGCTGGAAAGGACCCAGTCCCTGCCCTCAGGGAGCCCCCACAGTTAGCGAAAGAGACTGACGTCGTTGTTCAGTTGCTCAGTCATGTCCGACTCTTTGCGACCCCATGGAATGACATACAAATTTGTAAATAAACGAAGTGTTACAGGTGCTGTGATAAAAGCAAAAACAGAGACAAAATTAACAAAAATGGTAGCTACCATTCCCCGCACGCTCACTCCTCACCATGTACCAGGCAGCTGCCAGACACGTCCTTCTTATCAGCTCAGGGTAAAAGGAGGGAAGGTCAGTTTAGCTGCGGCTGGTGTGGGGTTAAAGAAAAAGAAGGTGACCTCAGCCCAGGTGGGCTAGACCCGCCTCCAACCTCCTCTTTGGCCAGGAGAAGCCTCACAGGGCTCCTCAGAGCTCCCACAGGGAGACCCAGCCATTCACCGTGAAACGGGCACCAGGTGCCCCGGCCGCGCCACAGAGCCAAGCGGGAAGTGACCTTTTCTGTCTTGAGTGAAATGGGCACCTGGTGTGGAAGCCAAGCCTAGAGCCAGCCCAGGTGCCCCCACCCCAACCCCGCACCTGGGGAGAGATCCAGGAGGCAGAGACGCCTGCCTGCTGGGTCAGAACCGGCGGGTGACCGCTGTGCACCCCTCCCTCAGGACTCTGCTCCAGCAGCTGCAGAAACTCCAGACTCTGGTCACCAACAAGATCTCCAGACCTTACAAGATGGCCGCCACCCAGACTGGGACCTGCCTCATGGTAGGTTACTGTTCCCTCACCACAGAGCCGCACGAGGACCGGTCTTCCCCCAGGCCAGCTTTCAGGGAAGGGGGGCGCATGGTGTGCAGAGCTTTCAGGGACCGGCAATATTGTAGGCAGCATCACCAGGGTAAAATATCCTAATACTTGGTGCACTGGCTCCAGCAGACCCCAGCCTCTTTCACCAAAGCCCATGGAACCTTCCGGAACACGACCTTCCCTGACCAGTTCTGACACGGTGTGGATGTGTAGTGACCCACACGAACCCTGCTAGGGGATGACAGGCCAAGCGTCGCGAGGAGGCAGCCTCTGAGGATCCAGTGGGGGCATGGGCCTGGGGCGACGCGTGGAAATATGGTCCTATTTCTCTCTACATGCATGGCGGGGTGCCCAGGCTGTGGCCCAGGCCTCTGCTAGCTCCTTTTCCACATTCCCTGTAGCTGTACAGCCTGTTGCCTCCGGGTTAATCACTGCCCTCGGGTCCTCTGAAAGGCTTGAGCTGTCAGGTGGCAAAGCCGGAGTAGAGGCAGGTGTTAGTTTGGGCTCTGTGACTCTTAGCTCCCCGTGCTGGCCAGTCTTCCTGGGAACCGTGCTGGGAATCTGGTGTGAAGATATGTCCCCGTCCCTTGCCCCAGCCTCAGTCTCCTCCAGCACCTACCCCTTCCTTCCTTTCCTGATTCCTTTCCGCCCCAGAGGTGATAGCCACACTGGCCAACTCCCTCTCTTTTCTGGTGCTGCCTGGGGTGGCCCCTCTCCAACGGGCTGAGATGGCCTGACAGCCTCCACCTTCTCCTCCACCACATGGGCTCTGGGAGCAGATTTCCTGAAAAATGATGAGCCTTTGGCCCCCACTGGCTATGGAGTGGGGAGGGGGGAGGGTTTTGGGGGTGGCCAGGGTTGCAGCCATCCCTTGGCCCAGCTCTGCCCACCACACTCTCTCCACTACCAGGTGGCAGCCTTGTGCTTCGTCCTGGTGCTGGGCTCCCTCGTGCCCTGCCTCCCTGAGTTCTCCTCTGGCTCCCAGACTGTGAAGGAAGACCCAATGGCCACTGACAGCGTTTACACCGCCAGTCAGAGTGAGTGCCCCAAGCAGGGCTGCCCTTCCCCCTGACACCAGCCCCAACTTTCGGGCAGAAGACAGACGCAAGTGAGGAGCCAGGTCTGGGGCTGACACCATCTCATTCTACCTCCCCATTTTGCAGATGGGGAAACTGAGACCCCTTCCAAGGGTCTATGATTTGTTCGATGTTAGTTATAGAATTAGGACTACAAGGCAAAGTCCCTGATTCCCAACCCACCCAGGAGCGGCTTGGCCAGGGGAGGAGGTTTAGGGAATAACAGGAATGTTCCCACCCTAGCCCCCATGTATTATGGTGCCAGTTGGTAGGGAGCATCTGCTAAGCCACCATCAGTACTTTACAACTGGGATAGCAAGTGAGTTTCAGCTCCACGGCCATTTTCCATAAGATGGTAGTGGCTGCATGAAGCACTTTTAAGAAGGACTCTGAGGTCCCGTTCAGGATCAACTGGAAGGAGTGGCGAAATCCACTGGTAATGTCTGGGCAGAAGCGTGGGAGTGGTGGTGTGGACTCAGCTAGTTACCACCCCATGGGGCTTGTGAGGACTGTTAAGAACATGGAGTTTCCGAGTCAGTCATATCTGCTACTCGCTAAGTGTGTGACCTGGGGCGTGTGTCTGAAGCATGCTAAATTTTAATCTCTCATCTCGAAAATGGGAGTTACCAGTTCCACGCTTAATGAGCATGTTTGCTGTGAAGACTAAGTGACGTGGTGCATGAAGGGTCTCAGTGCAGATCCTGGTGCACAGCAGGCTCTTACTAAATGAACAACAGTCACTCCCTTTTTGATGGGCTCGCAAGAGGAGAGAAAAGACACAACACGCAGTTGCAAGGGAGAACCGGCACGGGGGCAGCAAAGAACAGTGTGGATTCCAGAGGCAGAGGACACTTCAGACAGACCTCCGGAGGAACTTCCAGATGGCCGCTCATGGCCCCCTGGAGCGAGTCATCCAGCAGGGCAGGAGGAGGAAAAGGAAACAGATGGGAGGTCGGAGAGAGAGGAGCTGGGGGGGGCGTGCGTTTCAAGGAGGGACGCTGCAGGGAGAATGAGTAGGGCCTGTAGGGCCTGCAGGGCCTTGGGAGGGAGCGGCCGTGGGGAGGGTTAGGGGAAGAGGAAGCAGAGGCGGGGAGCGAAAACCCCTCCCTGGACCAGAACAGCCAGAGAAGCAGAGAAGAGACAGTTGCTAAGGGAGGTGGGTGGCAGGGATGTAAGATCCTGAGAGCCACGTGTCCTTTTTCTGAAGGCCGGAGGGTTCTGTGTGATGGGAGGCACAGGGGACTTCTGAGAGGAAGGAATGGAACCTGGAGCCTCAATGACCTGTTCTGTGAAATGGACCTAAAAATATCTCATTCCAAGAGTTTCTGTTAATGATTTGATATAGGTTAAAGGATGCCAACAATGTCTGATAGGCATGGTAGATATCCAACAAATGTGTTTTCTCTTTTCTTCATCTCCATGAGGGGTAAACCGGGGCCTCAAATGGGGAAAAGATTTACTCAAGGTCTCTCGGGAAGGGAGTGGCTCAGTAGGAGAAGAACCCAGCTCTCAGATGCCCCAGCCCAGTGCCCCCTGCTTAGGGAGCGCTAACTTGCTCGGAGTACAGTTTCAGTCACTCTGTTATCTCATTTAAACCTCATATCGACAGGAAGTTGGCCCCTAGGATTCCTATTTTACAGATGAGCAAGCTCAGAAAGGTGAAAGCAAAGGAATGACTTGCCTGTAGTCACACAGCTGGGGGTCATTAGAGCTGGATTCAGATCCAGGCCTGACACAGTCCAAGGCCTAGGTCCTTGACCACTGGGCCCTGAATGTGGCCTAGACGGGGAGGGAGCCGCCTGGCACCATGGCTCACCCTGAGCTCCTTCTCCAGTGCCCTCCCGGAGCCTCCTGTTCTACGATGAGGGAGCAGGCTCATGGGAGGATGGCCGCAGTGCCCTGCTGCCCGTGGAGCCCCCAGATGGCTGGGAGATCAAGCCCGGGGGGCCGGTGGAGCAGCGACCCCAGGACCACCGGCAACATGACCACCTGGACAGCACCCACGAGACCAGCAAGTACCTGAGTGAGGCCTGGCCAAAGGACGTCGGCGGAAACGGCACGAGTCCTGACTTCTCCCACCCTGAAGAGTGGTTCCATGAGAGGTGGGTGGGTGACCCCTTCCCTTCCTGGGGTCCCCGGCTCCACCCACCCTCTGCCCACCCCTGGTCCCTGCGTTGCCAGCCACAGCCTCCCGAGGCCCCATCCCTCCCAAGTCCAAACCCAGCTTGCAGAGGGGCGAGAGGGTCCTCCCTGGACAGAGTCATCCCTGACTTCTCTTCTCTCTCCAGGGATCTGGGCCCCAACACCACCGTCAAGCTCTCCTAGGCCGTGCCAAGACCCAGGACACAGGGCGTACCCTCTGGTACTCAGAAGAGGGGTCGTCCTGCTCACCAATCCGGATCCGGCTCGTACCCCTGCCCCCTGGGGTCCCATCCCAGGAGAAAGGGTTCCACTCCCCCCACCCCACCAGCCCCTCTTTGCCCCAGGTCTTGACTGGGGCCCCCCTTCCCCCCACATTTGGACTGTTCCCTTGGGCCAACCACTCTGTTCTCACCCCCTCCCTCCCACAACCATCCGTCCTTCTCAGAGAAACCACTCACTGGGTTACCCACCTCCTTTCTCATAATGACCAAGAGGACCACTGCCTCCCTGCCCCACCTCGACCACACACACACACACACACACACACACACATATCAACAGACCGACACACCAAGCCCCTCTCCCCCCACTGTACAGAGACCAAGAACAGAAATTGTTTGTAAATAATGAACCTTATTTTTTATTATTGCCGATCCCTAAGATATTGTATTTTACAAGTCTCCCTCCTACCTTCAACCCTCCCTTGTTTTGTATTTTATGAAATTAGTGCGGGCTTTGCTGCTCCCTGGCCCAGGAGAGAGGGTCCGCCCCAACCCCTTACCTGGCCTCCCCCCTGCCGCTGCCCAAGCCGCTGGGCCTTTTTAATTGCCAAACTGCTTCACCCATCAGCTCAGCACATGCTTTAAGAAGGCAAAAGTAAAAAAAAAAAAAGATGCAGCATCAATCCTTGACTCTGTGCCTCTCTTCATGGTAGGGTTCGTGGGGGGTGGGACTGAAGGCGAAGGGATAAGAAGGGTACGTTTATTTGGGGGCTTCCCAGGTGGCACTAGTGGTAAAGAACCCACGTGCCAACACAGGAGACATAAGAGATGCCAGTTCGATCCCTAGATGGGGAAGATCCCCTGGAGGATGGATGGCTACTCACTCCAGTGTTCTTGCCTAGAGAATCCCATGGATAGAGGAGCCTGGTGGGCTACGGTCCATAGGGTTGCAAAGAGCTGGACAGGCCTGTCGGACAGGAAAAGGGACTTAGCACACACGCAAGTTTATCTTATATTCTGATCAATAGTGATCGAGGGTGAGGGGTTTGAGAAGGCATTGGAATTGGGTTCCCCCTTCCAGCTAGGCACAGAATTCAAATTAGATGGCAAAAGAATTCTGCTGCAACCCCCCTAACCCAAGGCTCCTCCCAGCTCCCACTACTATTGTGTGTGGAAGCAGACAGGCATATAGGCCACCGAGTTGGCCTTTAAGGGTGGGAACTGTGAGCACTGAGTGTCCAGAGCGGCCAGACTACTGGGCCAGACACTGTACACCCAGTACCCAGGTTGGTCCTCATTCCTGCCAGTTTTTTAGTTTCTTGTATCTTTGCCTCATCTGGATTAGAGGAGCACACTTCAGAATAAAATGAGCTGCCTTTGGCTCCTGGAACTGCCGCTTGCTAGCCGTGTGCAGTGGGCAGAATTCCAGTATGGGCGCCAGGGATCCCGCACCCTGGAGTGCACACCCAGTGTCATCCCTTCCCCTAGGGTCTGGAGGGGACCTGTGCATGTCAGGGATGCCACTGCCGTGATTAGGTGACCTTTCATGGAAAAAGTAAAGGGATTTTGCAGGTGTAATGAAGGTCCCAAATCAGTTGATTTTGAGTTAATTAAAAGGGAGGGACTGCCCTGGTGGTCCAGCGACTAAGACTCCATGCCCCCAAAGCAGGGGGCCCTAGTTTCAACCCTTGGTCAGGGAACGAGATCTCATATGTCACAAATAGGATGTGAGGTGGCCAAGCAAATAAATAATAAATATTTTTTTTTTTAAGGGAGACCACCCTGGGGTGACTTAATTGGGTGAAAGCCATTAAAGGAGGGACTGAGCCCTCCCCAAAGAGAACGAGAGTCTCCTGCTGGCCTTAAAGAAGCAAACAGCCATGTTTCGTACCACATGGAGGGGGCAGCCTCTAGGCTCTGAGGGCCTCACGCTCCGGTGCCAAGGCACTGGATTCTGCCGACAATCTGAACAGCTTAGAAGAGCACCTCAGCTCCAGATGAGGCCCCCGCTCAGCCAACACCTGGGCACCCACCCGGGAAGGGCCTGAGCACAGGAGCCAGCTGAGCCGTGCCCGGAGCGGCAGACACTGAGGTCACACCTGCGTTGTTTTAAGCCGTTGTGTTTGTTGCAACTCGTTATGCAGTGTAGGAAACTAAGACGCCATGTAAGCTGGACCTCCCTGAGCCTCCACTTCCCCACTTGTAAGAGAAGAATAAAAATAATGTTCAGGGCATGAGGTTACGGGAATCGGTGAGGTGAATCACACAAGGTGTTTAGCACAGGACCCAGCGCACACTGACCCTGAGAAAGATTAACTGGGCCTTTGAAATACATGTGTGTGTGAGGTGCTCAGTCAGGTCTGACTCTGTGACCTCATGGTCTGTCCGTGGAGTTCTCCAGGCAAGAATAATGGAATGGGTTGCCACTCCCTTCTCCAGGGGATCTTCCCAACCCAGGGATCAAACCCAGGTCTCCTGCATTACAGGCAGATTCTTTACCAGCTGAGCTACCAGGGAAGCCCCCTTTAAATTACATATATATATGTATGTATGTATATATATATATATATATATATATATAAAAACTAATTTATCTATTTACTTGTTTGGCTGTACTGGGTCTTGTGTGGCATGTGGCGTGTAGACTCTTAGTTTCAGTATGTGGGATCTAGTTCCCTGACCAGGGATCGAACCCTGGCCCCCCACCTTGGGAGCAGAGAGTCTTAGCATTAGGAAGTCCCTAGCTGTGCCTTTAGAGACAGTATTCATACCATGAGCTAAGGGCCAAGCTAGGGGTGCCTCCCCCAGACAAGCAACAAGGGCTTCCTGGAGTAGGTGACATGAAAGACTGTTGGAAGTAGGCAGGAGAGAGAAAGGGCCATCCCAGAAAGAAATGGCGCTGGCAAAGCCCTCAAAGGTGGAAGAGAGATCAGGAAGACTTCAAGAAATCTCAAATAGTTCAGAATAGCTGGAAGGTAGAGAGGAAGAATGCTGAGAACTGAGGCTGGATAGTGATCAGGGGCCAAAGCCAGAAGGTCTTGAATGGCTGGATCAGTCCGTCGACCCTTATCTCACAAGCATGGTACTTTCATACTCGGAAGCAGGGACTGTGGTGGGATGGCGCCTGGGTCAGCTGCCCACAAGAGGAGAAAATGGACAAGACCAGGCAGAACTCTAGAGCTTTGGAACTGGCCTTCAAGGCCCATCCTCTCTCCCTGTTCTCCCAGAGCCTCATCTTGACCACTTCATGCGGACCTCATTGCCTGCTGCAGGGCATCAGTTTTAACTGCTAAAATACGCAGGCCTTTTAAAACAAAGGCATTAAAGTCCGGGCTCTGGGCCAAAGCTATGATTATTATTAACAATAACTTTTAGCTCAACCCCCTTTCCTGATTGATTCATCCATTGCCTCTATTAGTCATTCAACAGACTGCTTTCAAAGGTCCCCCAGGATTGTGGAGGCAGCTGGGAAGTGAACTAGTCATCAGGCCCAGTGTGATGGAGGGGTGCTAAGGAAATTCAGAAGAGTGTCATGTACTTCAGATTCCATGGATCAGGGAGGGCAACTTGGAGGAGGTGGCCTTTGACTGAGTCTTTTTTTTTTTTAATATGTATGTATGTATGTATTTGGCTGCATCAGGTCTTAGTTGCAGCACTCAGGATCTTTGTTGCAACAGGCAGGATATTTCGTTGAGGTGCACGGGCTCTTTAGTTGAGGTACATGGGCTCTCTAGTTGTGGTGCACTGGCTTAGCTGCTCCACGGCATGTGGGATCTTAGTTCCTTGACCAGGTATCAAACTCACATCCCTGCATTGCAGGGTGGATTCTTAACCACTGGACCACCAGGAAAGTCCCTTGACTGATTCTTAAAGGGTGGGTAGGAGTCGGCAAGGTACAGAAGGGCTTAGAGTGTTTGGGGTGCAGAGAATATCAGGCAGACATGTAGCCATAAAGAGAAGGGCTCGGACTGGGGTGAGGCAAAGGGGTGGTTAGGGTACAACATTTAAGGAGGCACTTGTACAGCCCTGGGAATGAGCACCTCCTAAAACGTGGCACTCTAAAGTGTCACACTTGCCTCACCCTCCTCCTGGCCCTGATGGAGGTATGGCCCTTGCAGGGATCTAAAGAAAAAAACATTTTATCCTGAAGGTGATAGAGAGTTACTGAATGTTTTTAAACCAGAGAGTGAGATAATCAGATTTGCCTGTCCTTGGGCTCTATGGGGGATAGAGCGAAGATGAGACAGATTCCAGAGATAATTAGAAGGAATTATCAACAGGCTTTGACATCAAATTGGCTGCAAGAGTGAGGCTGGAGCCTGGCATGACATTTAGATGTATGACTTCGAGGCCATGGTGGCGGATAAGACTGTTCACTGAGACAGGGAACGCCGGGAGAAGAGCAGGTTTGGAGAGAAAAAGAATACGTTTTAGCACCTCTTGCATTTGAGCTGCCTGTAGTGTTCACATTAGCACGCAAGTCTAGGACTTGGCGGAGAGGGATCCCAGGCGGAGATTAGGAAATTGTCAGCATCCAGGTGGTATGTTAAAATCTTGGATCTGTGTAAAGGGAAGAAAGTCTTGGGGCGGAACTACAGGGAAGATGGACATCAAGAGACAGTGGAAGAAGAGTAAACAAGAAGGCTGTTCAGGAATGGTCAGAGAAGGGAGAGAAACCGGGAGAGGTGAGTGTCTCAAAAACTGATGGAGAGAGCCTCCGGGAGCGGAGCTCACAGCTGTCAGATGCCACCTGAGAGGTTGGGAAAGATCAGAAGACTAGGCGTCCATTCGCTTTGATAATGAGGTCACCAGTGGCTGTGGCTGGAGCTGTGTAGGGGAGAACTGGGGCAGAAGGGAGACCTGGGTGGAAATGAGAACAAGAGGGATGGATGTGAAGACTGAAGCAGACGGGGGATGCGGTGAACACATGTCACCGAGGGTGGCCTCAAGAGGGGGGGTGTAGGAGCGATTAAGAGCACTTTGGGGCTGCTCTTTCAGAGAACGGAAGTTGACCACGATTAATTCTAGAAAAACACCTTCTTCTGCTTCATTGACTACGCTAAAGTCTTTGATCATGTGGACCACAACAAACTATGGAAATTTCTCAAAGAGATGGGAATACCAGACCACCTTACCTGCCTCCTGAGAAACCCATATGTGGGTCAAGAAGCAACAGTTGAAACTGGACATGGAACCACACACTGGTTCAAAATTGGGAAAGGAGTATGTCAAGGCTGTATGTTGTCGCTCTGCTTATTTAACGTCTATGCTGAGTACATCACGTGAAATGCCAGGCTGGATGAATCACAAGCTGGAATCAAGGTTGCCAGGAGAAATATCAGCAACCTAGATATGCAGATAAAAAAAACAGATGACACAGATATGCATATGATAATGCAGAAATTGAAGAGGAACTAAAGAGCCTCTTGATGAAGGTGAAAGAGGAGAGTGAAAAAGCTGACTTAAACTCAACATTCAAAAAAAGAAGATCATGGCATCCAGCCCCACCACTTCATGGCAAATGGTGGGGAAAAAATGGAAACAATGACAGACTTTATTTTCTTAGGCTCCAAAATCACTGCAGACAGTGATTGCAGCCATCAAATTAAAAAAACGCTTGCTCCTTGGAATAAAAGCTAGACAAACCTAGACAGGTATTAAAAAGCAGAGACATCTCTTTGCTGACAAAGGTCTGTATAGCTATGGTTTTCTGTATAGCTATAGTTACGGTTTTCCAGTGGTCATTTCTGGATGTGAGAGCTATACCATAAAGAAGGCTGAGCGCCAAAGCACTGATGCTTTCAAACTGGTGCTGGAGAAGACTCTTGAGAGTCCCTTGGACAAGGAGATCAAGCCAGTTAATCCTAAAGGAAATCAAGCCTGAATGTTCATTGGAAGGACTGTTGCTGAAGCTGAAGCTCCAATGCTTTGGCCACCTGATGCGAACAGCCGACTCATTGGAAGAGACCCTGATCCTGGGAAAGATTGAGGGCAGGAGGAGAAGGGGGCCACAGAGGATAGGATGGTTGGATAGCATCATGACTCAATGGACATGAGTTTGAGCAAACTCTGGGAGATAGTGAAGGACAGGGAAGCCTGGCATGCTGCAGTTGATGGGATCACAAAGAGTCGGAGATGACTGAGCAACCGAACAACCACAATAATCTCTAGAAGACAAGGAGTCGAGAGAGACAGAAGGTGATGGCTGATGGGAGCGGGAGTGGAGGAACAGAAGGGATCCAGGGAGTAGGTGGAAAGATCCACTTTGGCCTGGAGAAGCCTAGATAGAAATGGAGGGCACCATGTGACTGAAGAACATGGAGAGACAGGAAACTGGAGGCCCCCATGACTGTGAAGTGTGAGGACAAGACAACGGGGAGGCTGAGCATGGGAGTTGCACTGGGGGGCGAGGGGCAGAGTTTGAAATAGTCGTTCAGAGGAATGGGACCCACAAATATTTATAGGGTGTCTCTTATGTGCATGGAACCATGCTGACCTTGGAGCACAAACAAGATCAGGTTCCTGATAGCAAAGGGCTTGAAATCTAGCATCCTCTCATTACTGATTTGTGACCATCTGCCAGGCACTGGACTGAGAACTTGACAAGTCCCAGTCAGAGTGAGCATTTTTACAACTGAAGAACGTGGGGCTCAGAGAGGTAAAATGACTTGACCAAGGTTATACAGCAAGTAAGTGGCAAAGTGGGTATTTGAAGACAGGTCTGGGGCTTTCCTGCTGGCTCAGTGGTAAAGAATCCACCTGCCAAGGCAGGAGACATGGGTTCGATCCCTGATCTGGGAAGATCCCACATGCAGAGGAGCAACTGAGCCCGTGAGC
Organism: Okapia johnstoni; assembly: GCA_024291935.2. Lineage (NCBI taxonomy): Eukaryota > Metazoa > Chordata > Mammalia > Artiodactyla > Giraffidae > Okapia > Okapia johnstoni. The sequence goes on along the minus strand of CM044325.1, from coordinate 4,542,301 downwards.
CACAATTACTGAGCCCACACGCCCTTGAGCCTGTCTTCTGCAGTACAAAGAGCTGCCGCAAAGAGAAGCCAGCACACCACAAGTAGCAAGTAGCCCCCGCTGGCCACAACTAGGGCAAAGCCCTCGCAGCAATGAAGACCCAGCATAGCCAAATATAAACAAAGAAAGAAAATGCAAAAAGCAGACAGATCTGTTTGGCTTTAGAGCTCATGTTGCCCCTCCGGTTCTCCAGCTCTCACCCCAGCACCCCTTCCACCTTCCTTCCCCCCACCCCAGCTCTTAATCTTGCACAAGATCCAAGCACGCTGGGGCTTCCTGGAGCCCAGGGTTTGGCAAGTGGGTCAAAGCGTGATCATCTGCAGTCGTGACCCTGTGGCCATCCATCCCAGGCAGTCCTCCCCGCCTGTGTTAGGAAGCAGGGTTACCTCCCTTGTGCAAGCCACCTGTTGACACCCCGCCTCCTCAGCACTGTGTCACTGTCCCTAAGGGGGCCCCTCCCCAGTATGTCCTCAGTGATGGAGCTGCAGCCTTCGCACCCTATTGTCAGCCCTGGCAGCTCGCACTGCCACACACACACACACACACACACACACACTCGTGGTGGCTTTCATGAGGCCAGTCACCCTGCTCAGATCACCACAACAAACCCTTTGTTACACCTGGAAACCAAAGCTCTGTCAGCATGGAAAGCAGCTGTGAGTGATGCCCTGGAGCTGGGATGCACTGGGGCAAGGCTCCAATTCCAGAGAGTGGACCACCCCAGAAGCCATCTGACTAAATGGGGCACCTATTTGACGAGGGTAACAGGTGCCCCTTGGGGCACTGGGAGGGAGGAGACAGGCTGGGAACTCACCTCCAAAGAAGCCTGAGTCTCTTGGTCATCAGAGTGACAGTTAAGAGCACGCATCTGAGGTTCCCGCATCACTTCTGTGCGTGACCTTGGCAAATGACCAAACCTCTCAAAGCCTCAGCATCCTCGTCTGTAAAATAGTACCCCCCCTCAAAAGCTTGCCCACAAAGTTCTTAGGACAAGGTCAGTTAGTCAGTAAACACTCAAAAGGGATTAGCTATTATTTTCTGAGTGCAGAGGCGAGCGAGGAGCAAGCTGCAGCTGGGAGAGGCTGCAGAAGGTGGTCAGGCTGGTGGCGGAGGAGGGGGGCTTTCATTTTTCCCTTGGATTCTTGGAAAGAGGGCAGAGCCACACAGCTAAAAAAATAACACAGTCAGCAGCTGGTCCTAAGTGGGGGAGGTGTGAGGACAGAGGGCAGAAGCTTCCATTTAAGAAGGATTGAGAAGGGAGAGCTCGGCAGGAAAGAGTCGACCAAAAAACCGACCTGGAAACTCAGCAGCTAAGCAGCTGCGAGGGAATGTCAAATCCAGCAGAACGACCATAATTCTCCATATAGGAGGCTACCCTGGGCCTGGCTGTTTGGAAAGTTAGCAATCCTAGAGGTTATCTCAGAGGCAAAGATGTGGGGGCAGGGAGGAACTCTCAAAGGCCTCCCCCACCCCCGTACCCCGTACCCCCCCTCCGCCCCCACCCTACGACAGGACTTCTTTAGAACTTGGCTTTCCAGTGCAAGCTCCCCAGTGGTCAAGATGCTTAATGCAATTCCATTTATTCCATTCATCCAAGATGAAATTGATAGACCAGAAGAGGGGGGAAGGCAGAATGGAGGCAGCTGCCTTTGGGGCATTTAAAGATGAGGGAAACAGGCCAATGTGAAGCTGTTACTGTGTGGCAGGCAGCCCATGGGGAGTGGAAAAGGGCATGAGTTCTGGGGCCAAAAGACCTAGATTTAAACCCTGGCTCACCATTCACTCACCTCACCTGAGCCATCTTGGAGCAAATAAATCACTTGAATGACATCTCAGGGTCCTCATCTATAACATGGAGGAAGCGATAGCATCTACCACCCGGGCTTGTGGTAAGAATCAAATGAGTTGTTAGTTATTGTTAGAGGGTGAAGGGGAATGCCCGGAGAGGGGCCCAGGAAGCAGTTACGGGGCTGTAGGAGGGAGACAGCGTCTGTAGTGGAGTGTCGGGGAGGGCCTTATGGGGGATGTGGCATCTGAGAATGGCCTTGAGAGATGGGCAGGATTTCAGAGAAAGGGACACACTGCCGGCAATGGGGACAACACGAGCAAAGGCACAGAGCAGGACAGCCACTGTAGCGCTGGTGAGAGTTGGAGGAGCCTTGAGCAGTACAGCTCTCCCTCTCTGTAATGCGTTCTCTGCCTCTGAGAGTCTGGTCCCTCCCACCTTCCGGGGCTCACAGTCAGTGGGGAAAGATAAGACAAACTAGACTATACACCGGGTGCAGAGGGCAATGGGGCCTGGGAAGAAAAAGAGTGTCTTTCAGCTGGAGCCATCCAGGGAGACTTCCTAGAGGTGGAGGCATTTCAGCGGATCCTCCGAATTTGAAGTACAGCGATAGAAGATTTCAGATGAACGATGCTATACAGGGCTGATGCCAATTCCCAGAATACAGAGCACAGATGAGTGGAAAGAAATGGATGGAATTTGAGGATAGGATGTGGGGAGGTAAAGGCAAGCCTTGAATGCCAGGCTAAGTACAGGCAAGCTTGGGGGGGTGAGGTGCACTAAATACTGCAGAGGGAGAGTAAACGCTGTGGTCAAAGTGAAGCACAGGGTAAAGCAATTGGAGATTCATTCCCTGTGGACCGAAACTCCAAGAGGAGAATAGCAGGACAATTAAGACAGGCAGCTAGGCTCTGCCCAGACCGCATATTTCTCGTTCTCAAAGTCAGGGGACCTGTTAGACTACACAGGTGCAGAAAAGGCTCCTTGGAGATCAAAGGGTGAGTTATGTCAAAGGGTGTTCTACCAAAGGCCTCTGCGATAGAATCCACCTTGGCTTAGAGATACGTGTCCACACATTCAAGGATCTTGAGATCTGCCAAATATGAACTGTGAACCAGGCAAATCAGAATGATTGGCCAAAGGAAAACCAGGAGAAACACCCCATACAAGTAATTCAAACTGCCACAGGGGCACAACTCAGGGACTCTTCCTCTAGTCTGTCCGTGTATCTATCCACAAGTACTGTACTCTTTTCCTCTTAATAAATACTCCACTTGCTTTGATACCATCTGTCTTGGGCGAGGGCCCTTGGCACTGATCACTGGTTTAGGGGCTAGGATCTGGTGCTTTCACTGCCACAATCCAGCCCCAATCTCTGGCTGGGAACTCAAGCCCCGCTCCAAGCCGTTGCAGGCCACCGGAGATCAAAAGGCAACTTCAGAAAGATGAGTCTAGGGTAGTGGACAGGAGGCATTAGATCTGAGACGTTAACTGGGGTCCTGCCATCGTCCAGATGAAAGGTTCAAGTGCAGAACACCCCAAGGACAAGAAGAGACGCTGCGAGGAGGAACCATGGGATTTCCAGGGGGAAGAAGATGAAACTGAAAGAGACCTCTAGTCTTTCCTTCCTGAGTTGCGCTCTCCCCTCTCCCTACCCAGAGACGGATTCAATCTTCCGGGATCCCCTGGCCCAGGCCTTTCAGGGGACAGGTCACAGGAGGATGCAGGCTCTCCCTCCCACACCCACTGGCATCTGGGCAGGGTTCAGCAGAGAGCTAGGCCTAGAGAGCTAACACTTTACCTGCAATCAAGTCCATCCTCAAATTCAAGGCATCCTGGCCCATGTTGCCCTTCCTGCGCCCCTTCTTCAAATCTAATTGGGTCTCTCAAGTCCCGTGGCACCGACGGGGTTAAAGCCAGCTCGTGTCACCGCCCCCGCCAACATCTCCCCCCTCGCCCCCCCAACCTGCCCGCCGCCGCGGCGAATGCCGAAGCCGGAAAGCGCGGGCCGAGGAGGGTGCATCACTGCCGCTGAGTGACGGGCGGGCCGGTGATTGGCAGCTGCCGGGCGGCGGGGTACAGGGAAGGGGGCCTGGGGGTGGGCTTTGGAGGGCGCCGGGGCCGGGATCGTGCCCGCGGCGGCCGGGCCGGGCTCGCTCCTCCGGTGCCCGAACCGGGCTGGCGGGGCGGGGCGGCGCCCTCCCCTGTACCCCGCGGGCGGGCGGGTGTCGCTAAGGTGACACTCGGGTGCGCGGCAGAGGCTGCGGCTGCAGGAGCGCGCTCAGCGCCCGGGCTCGGGCTCCAGCCGTCCGGGGGGCAAGCCCAGCGCTCACCACGCAGCACCCCGACACCCACCGAGACCGCTCCCCCGAGGGGCGCGGGAGGCTCCCCGCAGGCCCTTCCCAGGCGCGGCGCCCAGCCGCCGTCTGAGTCCCTGACGTCGGGAGGGACGTGCGGGACCGCGCGCTCCCCACCCCCCAACCCCCGCCTCGCGGTCCCGGGCTCAGAAGGAAGGGAGACTGAACTTGAGCAGGGAACCCCGAAAGGCCCGCCGGAGCCGCCGGAAGCGGGCGGCCGCAGGATGGCCGAGGGGCCGGGCAGCGGAGGGCCCCGCTGGGACGGGGCTGGCGGCGGCCGGGCGGCCGAGGAGGAGGTGGTGCGAAGGCGCTGCCGGCGAGGCCAGGAGGCTGAGGCACCCCGGGGCGGGGCCGCTGGACCCCCGGTGGAGGAGCGGTTCCGCCAGATGCACCTACGGAAACAGGTGTCTTACAGGTAAGGAGGATGCGGGCAGAGGGGAACCCGCCGCTTGGGACCACCCCCACCTTCCATCAAGACTCATCGAGCGCCTGCCTGGCACTGCTCTAGGCCCTGGGGGTTCAGAATCGACTACCAGGGGGTCGCTGTCCTCTGTGTCCAGGAGGGAGCTTCTGTGGTCCTTCCTTTAATGCACAGTGAAAGCCCTATTCATTCAACGTGGAGTTACCAATGCCAACTGCGTGTCAGGCTCTGTACTGGGCGCTGAGGGGGGAAAATAATCAAGATATGATCCTTACAAACCTCTGACTGCTGGGGAGACCCAGGAGATGCCCCCAGCCCTTCTTCTGGGGAAAAGAGGCACACACACACCACCACCCCCCACCGGCCCCTTTCATTCAACAGGCCTTACTTGAGCTTTCCTGGGGGCTGACCCTGTGCTAGGCGCTGGCCTGTGGAAGTGACTGAGGTGGCACTCCCTGCCACCATGGCTGAGACCCTACTGCCGGGAGAAAGGGAAGGAAACCCCCCCCCCCCCCCCGCCGTGAACCCCTCTGCCCACGCAGATCCTCCCTGGCATCCCAGTGGCAGAATGAAACTTGCCCTCCCACCCTACCTTCACCTGTGCCCGAAGGAATCAGCTGGAGCAGCGGCCCCAGGGACCACTTTTCTGATTTGGGATGGGGTTGGGGGTTGACTGCCCCTCTGGTAAGGGTGGGTAAGTTACACAGAGGAGGGATCAGAGATGGGTGGAGGCAGGGCAAGGACAGCCCTTACCATCCCTGTCTCTCCCAGACCACAGCCTCAACCAGACTTTCTGCCCCTCTCAAAAGCCCCTGGCTCAGAGTGACCTTTGAGGGGTCCGGCAGGGGCATGAAGGTATCTGCAGTCCTTGAAGCCATCAGCCTGGTTAAAGGGATCTCCTATCTGTTCACAGCCCCGAGACTTGGGATGTCTGAGGCTGCCCTGCTCCTCCCCGGGGCTTCTGGGAAGAATATCCTAAAACTGACTAGTCCTGGGAGCTTGAAGGACTCCAATTTTTTTTTTAATATATATTTATGCTCATTTATTTGGCTGCACTGGGTCTTAGTTGCAGCATGTGAGATCTAGTTCCCTGATCAAGAATCGAACCCAGGCCCCATTGCTTTGGGAGCGCAGAGACTTCGCCACTGGACCACCAGGGAAGTCCTGGACTCCAATATTTTTAATGGCTATGAAACCATCAGGTTTCCATCACCGGCGGGGAGATGAGAGAGGAGGGGAGGGGACTTTTCCACCACCATGAAGTGAGATGCTCAGAATAAATGGGGCAGGAGGTGAGGTTCCCATGGCCCTACTTTCACTGTCTGAGGCCTGTAAGGAATCAAAAGTACACTGAACTACAGTACTGAGTTGTTATAGAACACCGTGCTGAGGGCGTCATCTGTCCCCTAGTTGCAGAGAGAGGGGCCCCTGAAAGTCTCCTAGGAGAGGAGAGAGTACAAAGAGACTGATGGGTGATGGGGCATCGAATGGAAGAAATATTAGTCTAGGAGTCAGGAAGCCTGACTTGTATTCTCACTTTTGCCAGTGACCTGCGTGTCCTTGAGCTAGACACACACTCTCTTTCTCTCTCTCTGGGCCTCAGTTCTTCACCTGTGATATAAGAGAGTGACCCAGGGTTTTCCTTAAGCTGTGGGTCAGGGCCGAACTGCATCTAGAGCTGCAAAGGAAGCCAGCGTGGAGTAGAGGCTTAGGGGGATGGAGGCAGAGAATAACCAAAGGGCCGAGAAGATGCTGTGCAGGAACACACACACACTCGGAGACAGACACAAGGGCTGGGATTTGCCCAGGGTGGCTCCTGAATGGAGGGCCCTCCCCAGCCCAAACTGGAGGCCTCTAGTCACTAAGGACGCAGGGCCACCAGGCTGTGGCTCTCCTCTGGCCGTGAAACGATGGGGAGACCTCCGGGTCACCTGTGTGAAGGCCGCAGAAAACAGCACCATGGTGGATTCCAGCTGTCCTCACCCTTGGACAGATCAAGTGAGGCGCCTCCTCACACCCTGATGCAAGGCCAGAAGTCTTGTCTTAGGACCAGGGCTGGACAGAGGGTCAGGGCAAGAAGAGTGGAGGAAGCCCTGAGAAAGAGACGGAGCCTGGGTCCGCCCACGGGGCCCCAGTGGAGGACTCAGCCCTCCCCTGTGACTGCCACCCCCAGCGTCCTCCTTGCCTCGTCCAGGCCGCTGGGGGCTGGCCAGAGCTCAGGCCCGCCGTGGGCCTTTCCACCTCCTCCGCCTGCCTGCCACAGTTCCGTGCAGCTCTGGCTCGAAGTTAAACCTCCTACCCCGCTGTGAGGAGCTGCTAAGAAAAGCAGTTGAAAGCCATTCACAGAGAGAAAAGGCTTTTAGACAGAAATGCGGGGGCAAAAAAATTCGAGGGTGAGGGGTGGCAGCGGAAGCGGATCGGGCCTGGCTGCCTCTGACGTCAGTGAGGACGGGGGTTTTCAGCAGGACAGTAGGAGCTTTTAGGGACGTGGGGGGTTTCTGGGAAATAGGTTCCCTTCCACCCCGCAGCTCAGGCAGTGTGGGCTGGAAGCGGCCCTGGCAGCTGCTTTAGGGGGATGGAGAGGCGGCAGGTTTCTGGCAGGAGAAACTCTTGGCAGGGAGGGAAGTGGAAGGACACCTTGTTTCTGCATCTGGGCCTGAGGAAAACTCCCAGACGCTCAAGGACTGAGCTCAAGGCCCACTGGAGGGTGGCCTCTAGCCTGGGAGAAGCCAGGGGTATGAGAGACACTGGCTTTGGTCTGAAAGGACCAGTCAGAAGATGCAGAATTTGAACCTCTGGAGATAAGCCCAGTGGTTCCCAAACCCCAGATCAGCTGAGGATCTCTTTTAAAATCATTTCTAAAGCCCTCCCTAGAGATCCTGATACAGAGAGTCTGGGGTTGGGCCTGGGCGTCTCGATTTTTAAAAACCTTCCCCAGGTGTGACTTTCCAGGTGGTTCAGTGCCTAAGACTCCGTGCTCCCAATGCAGGGGGGCCCAGATTCGATCTAGGGAACTAGATCCCACATGTTGCAACTAAGACTCGGCACAGCCAAATAAGTAAATATATAAGATTAGAATAAATAAAAAGAATTTAAAATAGTAAAATGGGTGGAAAAGAAAAACCTCCCCTAAGTAATTTTGATAATCAAGTAGGTTTGGAAACCACAGGCTTTACCTATGGAGAAGCTGGAGGAGAGAGACAAAAGGTAAAAAGTGAGCTGGATCATTGGGGGTGTGGGTGGCAGGGGGCATCCTTGTACTGGGTGCTGTCATGGCCCTTAGTCAGTCAGTTCGGTCGCTCAGTCGTGTCCGACTCTTTGCAACCCCATGGACTGCAGCACGCCAGGCCTCCCTGTCCGTCACCAACTCCCGGGATTTACTCAAACTCATGTCCATTGAGTCGGTGATGCCATCCAACCATCTCATCCTCTGTCATCCCCTTTTCCTCCTGCCTTCAATCTTTCCCAGCATCAGTTGTGGCCCTAGAAAGACCTTAAAGGAGTACCAGCACCTCTGTCTGGAGCTGACCCTGGGCCAGACACTGTATGAGATACAAATATGAGATAACATTCTTCTCTTGACAAAAGTATGATTCAGTCCAGGGCCAGGCAGTAAATATTTCCAGCTTTGCAGGTCACATGGTCCCTGTAGCTCTACTCTGCCATCACAGTGCAAAAGCAGCCATAGACAATATGGAAACCAATGAGCGTGACTGGATCCCAGTAAAACTTTATTTATAGGCACTGAACTTTAAATTTCATATGATTTCTACCATCACAAATATTATTATTTTGCTTTTTTTCCCAACCATTTAAAATTGTAAAGACCATTCTTAGCTCACAGCCACACAAAATCAGGCAGAGGGCCAGATGTAGTCCACTGGCCATAGTTTGCCGACCCCTGATCCAGCAGATGGCATGAGACAAACACTTGGGAAAGACAGCTGATGGTGGGCATTAGGAACAAACCTGGGCATTGAGCAAAATGGCACATGCATTGCACTGAGAGAGATGGTGTGATGCCCATGCATGCAGTCTTCAGGGTCAGAGAAATCTGGATTCAAATTGCAGCTCTGTCCCTTCCTAGCTGGGTAAATCACTTTCACCTCTGACCTAATTTCCTCTATGGAAAATGGGAACCGTAATACCTGTACCAGAAGGTGGCTGGTAAAGTGAAATAAGCATGTAAAGTTCCTGACTTTTAGCAGGAGTGAGACGCAAGTTAGATCTTCTACCCTCTCTAGCTGGATCTCCTTGTGGTTTGGGGGTGCCGGAAGGCCCCTGAACAAAGTTGGCCTGGAGCAATGGATGCTTGGTGAGACTTGGGAGTGAGAGTTCAACAAAGGGAGGGCTTCCCAGGTAGCGCTGGTGGTAAAGAATCCACCTGCCAATGCAGGAGACACAAGAGATGCAGGTTTGATCCCTGGGTTGGAAGATCTCCTGGAGGAGGAAATGGCAACCCCCTCCAGTATTCTTGCCTGGAGAACCCCCTGGACAGAGGAGCCTGGCGGACTATTGTCCATGGGATCACAAAGAGTCTGAGACGACTGAGCAACTGCATGCAAGAGCAAAGACGGAGCACGTGTGCATGTCCCCAGACTGCAGTCCTCCCCCTGCCCCCTCCACCCCTACAGAGAGGCTGGGGGGAAGAGACCGGGGTGTGCCAGCTGGCAGGGGACGGTGCCCCCTGCTGTGGGCATGGGACTGCGGGTACAAAGCTCCTCGAGGCAGGGGCACCTGATCCGACTCTCCCTGCTGCTATTTACCAGAAGCTAAAAATAACCCAAGAGTGACAGGGAGATGGGGCCGATTTGTAATTTAAATAGCAACAGGATAAAGCAAGGAGCTACAAGAGATCACATTCTGTCCTGAATTAAAAATGCAAAAACCGGGGGCAGAGAGCTGAGCTGGAGCTGGAGGAGGGGGCCCACTGCCAAAGGAAGCCGGAAGCTGTGGGGTCTATCATTTTCCTTCCTTTGGGAAGGGCGGGGGCCCAGGCCCAGCCCGGAACTCCTTCCTCCCCTCAGGGACCCGAGGTTCTTGCTGACTAGTGAGTCAAAGGCCGACAGGGAGGGCTGTGCCCAGAGGTGGGGCCAGGCTTATCGCGAAGGCAGCTGTATCGGGATTGGGATTCCAGAAAATGGGCCTTATCAGACCCTATTTTGGCCCAGGGTGCTTGAGACAGGGCCCCTCGGCATCCCACGTCCCCCACCTCTCGCACCAGCGACCTTTCTGGAAGGGAGCTGGGCAGACCAGTCCCAGCAGGGGCATTTGAACACTGTGCTGCTGAAAAGGCGTCAGGAAGCCTGGGCTGGAGTCTCCTTTTCACTTCCATCGGTGCCATTGCAGATCAGAGCATTGAGAGAAGCCCTCAAGAACCCAGGTCTCAAAGACAAGGTTAGCACAGGCTAGGGAGGAAATGTGTCTTCGAGGATGCACAAAGTGGGTAGAGAAGGCATTGGGAACAGATTTGTTTTCTGCTGGGCCCCTCTGTGCTTAACCAGGTTCTTGGCCTATGGATATTTGGGGAAGGAAGGCTAATCAGGATTCACAGAGTGAGGGAGAATCCGAGGACCGCTGCACAGCATCTTACAGATGAGAAACTGAGCCTCAGAGAAGTTAAGCGGTGTGCTAAGATCCCACAGTCAGTAACTGGGGGAGCCAGAATCCAGACTCAGGTCAGTTTCACTCCACAGCCCTTTGTCAGGCTTCCAAGGCCTGGACGTTCATCCTCAGGGATCTTTGCTTCTGGCTCTTTACTAAGCGCACAGATCCCTGGGAGGGGTAATAGCAGAGGGGTGTGGGGGCTGGAAGGTGGTTCTGCAATCAGAGCTTGTGATCCAACAGATGGGGATGAGAGGCTTGAAGGGCCTGCTTATCTTGCCCTGGGAGGTCTGGTACTACCATCCAGGCTGGAAGCAGCAGGAAGCTCCTGAGGGCAGATCCAGCTAACCCCAAGCAAGGGCACAGACACCTAGGCTCCTCTCCCCTTCCCCGCGCCCCCCTACCCCAGCCTGGTCACCTGGGAGGTGCCGAAGAACAGTTTCCAAGAGGGATCGTGGTTTGAGGGACCACCCATGACTCTGGAGTTACCCGTGCTATATTCACAGCTCTCTTGCCCCAGCGGGAAAGGGCCCCTAGGCCCTCCTCCATATTTCCTCCCACACATGACTTTAATGAGGCTACCCAGAAGGAGCCTAATCAAAATTCCATCTGTCACTAGCCAGCAGCACCTGCAGCCCAGCTCAGGTACATCTGTCTCCTCTGTGGATCAGCAGGTGCTTTGGAGCTCTAGGTTGCTCCCAAGGGCTCCAGCAGGTACCTGGATCACAGACTTAGCTGCTGGGAAGGGACATGGGCTCCAAAAATCCCCCATGTCTCACCACAGCCACTCATGCAAACAGGAAGCCAGCTCCCTCCCTCTGCTCCACTTGTTGGGCTCCTATATTCAGCTCATTTCAACTTCCATAGGAAGTTACTAAGCACATCCTATGCATCCAGCACGGAGCCAGAAGCTACACTGGGGTCAGGAATCCTGTAAGGAGATAAGACTTCATATGCAGAAAAGGGCATATAATGGAGGAGTATCTAGGGGGAAAAAAGAAGAGTGTCAGAGAGACATCAGTGGGGTAAGAGGACCAGCTCTAGAGCACCATTCGACACTTCAGTTCAGTTCAGTTCAGTCACTCAGTCGTGTCCGACTCTTTGCAACCCCGTGAACCGCAGCACCCCAGGCCTCCCTGTCCATCACCAACTGCCGGAGTTTATTCAAACTCACGTCCATCGCGTCGGTGATGCCATCCAACCGTCTCATCCTCTGTCATCCCCTTTCACTTAGTAGGTATTTATAAAATATGTGTCATATGAATGAATGAATGGGTGGAAACCTGGAGATCAGGGAAGGAGATTCAAATGAAACTGTCAGACCTGGACAATATCTTAGAAACCATCTGGTCCAACCCAGAGATGTTAAGTGATTTGCCCAGCGTTGCAAAGCAAGGGCTAGGGTTTGACCCGACTCTTTCCACCTTCCCTTTTTTTTTGCTTTGGGGACTGGGGTTTTGCAAGATGGAGGTTCAGATTGGCCAAGCTCTATGGGCAGCTGGGGCAAAGGAAGCAGCATAAGCGGAATGGAGTGGCGGGGTGAGGGCAGCGTGTTAAAGGAAGTGTGAAGAAAGAGGGAAGAAATGTTTATTGAGTATTTACTGAGAGGCAGGCACCAGCACGGTGTGAGCTGAGAGAAAACTCTCTGCAGGGGAAACTTGGACCAAGAGGCCAAAACGAAAGGAACCAGAACGTAAGGAGCCCTGAAGGTCAGGCCAAGGAGCTTGGCTTGGCTGGTTTTGAGAGCAGAGGCTGTCCAGACCGTGGGTTAAGTGTTTGGTGCCCTGGTACATTTCTTTTCCCCAGCTCCCACGTGCTCATCCAGGCCATGGAAAGTAGAACACCTCATCCTCTGGGGCCTCGACCAAACCCAGAATAATATTCTTACCCAGATTCCTCTTCCTGTGAGTATCTGCGTGGATTCTGAGGGGTCCCCAGCTCCCCGATGCTGGCACACCTTGTCCTAGGAACTGCCAAGGGCATTCTCCCCGGCCCTGTGCACCTGTCCCTTCCAGCCTCGTCCTCCCCACCCCACCTGCAAAGCACTGACAGCTTCAGTGAGTACAAGTCCAAGGGGACCGTGGTCCCAACAGCCAGGCTGTTCTGCCTCTCAGAGTCCCCAGCCTGCCTGGCTTCCCCTCCAGGAGTCACATTTCCTGCTCTCTGCTGCTCCAGGGCTGCCAGAAGGCTCACTGAAAACAAGCCCAGCCCCATTTCCTCTGTTTAACTGTTCAAGCTACTTCCAGAATCCCTGGGGGGTGGGGGAAGACAAGGCCCTGCAATAACCTCCTTCTAGTACAGGCCTTGGCCTGGCTGGCAGAGTCTCTGGTGGGGCTTTACAGCACACAGGACCTGCCTTGATCTAGGCAGGATGATGGGCTGGAGGTAGAACCCCTGGGAAAGGGGGTGCCAAGCCTCGGCGGCATTACCTGGCTCTATCCCCAACCCTAGAGGGACAATAGGATGTCTTATTCACGGGTACCGACTCGGGGGTGAAAGTCTTATTTCTACCACTCGCAGGCGGGGTCCCCTTGGACAAATGAGCTCAGCCGCTCTGTGCCTCAGGTTCCCCATCAGTCAAAGGGGGTAAATAACAAGATCTATGTCATACGGTTGTCACAGGAATTCAAAGGTTTGGGGCACGGTAATGTCCAAGAAATATTAGCTATTTATCATTATTATTACTACCAAGTATTACTCAATCATGACATAGCATGATTTATGAAACGAATAGTTAATGAGAAGTATTATGTTCCAGTCATGAGGGCCACAAAGGTGATTACAGCAGCAGACGGAGGTTTTTTTTTTGTATTAATATTTGTTTACTTATTTATTTGGCTGTGTCGGGTCTTCGTTGCGGCATGCGGAATTTTAGTTCTGACGTGTGAGATCCAGTTCCCTGACCAGGGATCAAACCCTGGCCCCCTGCATCGGGAGCACAGAGTCTTAGCCACTGGACCACCAAGGGAGTCCCTCGATGAGGTTTCTAAGGGCTGGAAGGGCATCATGTACATTCCTGTGTCTGCAGGTTCTGTAGTGTCAATATTTATTGAACTGAACCGAACTGACACCGTTTCTGTCCTCGAGAAATTTACAGACTTTCTGGGGTAACAAACACATATAGAGCTAAAGAACTAATTATAGAGCAGCATGATTAAAGAGTGCTTGAGGAAGGGATGATTTCCATCCCAGAACCAACCCAATAATAAAGAGTAAGTGTATGCCTTACTATTTATTTAGCAAATTCTCAGAAATGGCCTCAAAGTCCACCCAGTGTGGCCTTTTTGCTGTTCTTTAGACACATCCAGTCCATTCCTACCTAAAGGGCCTTTGCTCTCAACTGTTCCTTCCACCTGGACTGCTGTCCTCCCAGGCAGTCACATCATTTGCTCTCTCAGTTCATTCGAATCTGTTCTCAACTGTTGCCTCTTCAGGGAGGACTTCCCCAGCCCCCCTTCCCAAATAGCATCTCCATGATCCTCTTCCCCCTTCACCTTGGCTTCATTTTTCTCTGTAGCTCATCTCATCTCATCACCTGACAATCTTTCATATATGATTTGTTTAGAATAGAATTTAAGCAACATGAGGTGAGAGCGCTGGTTCCTTGCACACTGCTAACTCGTCTGATATAGAGCCTGATGCACAGAAGGCACTCAGTAACTATTTATTGAGTGAATTAATTTGTAAACCTTTTCGCCTCTTATTTAATCCTTCTAAAACTAGGAGACGCAGGTTCGATCCCTGGGTCGGGAAGATCCCCTGCAAAAGGAAATGGCAACCCACTCCGGTATTCTTGCCTGGGAAATCCCACGAACAGAGGAGCCTGTGGGGTCACAAAGTCGGACACGACTTACCGATGAAGTGACAACAACAAAAAACTCCACGAGCTTAGTTATTACCAGTGCCCCCTTCCACGTTACAGATGAGAAAATCGAGGCTCAGAAAAGCTCCCTGACACGCGTGTTCCCTAGTCTATCTGTTTATAGCCTACCTTATTCCTAAAAGGATTTCAGGTGACCTTGGAGAGACAGACCTCTCAGACCAGGGTACACAGCTGGTAAGGGGCAGAAACAGGATGTAGACCACATCTTCTAGTTCCATTCCAGTTATCTTTCCACTCCGCCACATTCTGTGTGCCTGACCCTGTGTTAGGCGGTGTGGTGCTCACAGGGCTGAGAGGAGACAGAGCTGCATGCAGGCTGGGCACGGTCCCAGGGCAGACGGGGGTGGTGATGAAGTGGGCGACCTCGGCAGGCCCAAGAGGTGAAGATCGGAGCTGTTAGGTGGAGAGGGGGGCCAGACGGGGGCTGAGGTTCAGATCCCAGACTGGGCAGGCCTGCCGGCTGCCTGGCAGCCTCCGACTTGCTATTGTCTCCTGGCTGCTGGGCCGGGCTTGTCCTCACCTGCCTCTCGCCCTCTTGGGGCAGCCCTTCTTGCCAGCCAGCCTCCTGCCCTGGCCAGCGGAAGGCGCCTGCGAGGCCTGTGGTCCTCTCCGGGGCAGCCGGCTGGCCTCTCGCAAGGCCCCCCGGGTCAGGAAGTGCCGAAAGAGGAAGAGAGTCGCCGGGCAGGATGAGCGCACGGGGGGCCGGCCGCAGTACCGGGGGAGGCTGCGATGAGGCTGCAGCTCTGGGCCCCGCGGAGCTTCTGGCGACGGAAGAAGGGGAGCGGCCCGGGGCTCTGAGACAGATGTGGCGCTACCGCTCCTGGGACGTCCCACAGATCCCAGCCGAGGTTCCCCAGTCTCAGTAGGTACTTGGGGGGCCCGAGAATGGGCACAGGGACCTGTGGCCCTCAATCCCTCCATGAGTCTTTTATCTGGGGTGGGGGAGTCGGCAGAAGTGGGGTTACCCCTCTCCCCGTGTCCAGTGGCTCTGCAGAGGCTCGGAAAAGGACAGAGGGCTTCTTGGCAGCGTAAGAGGGGCTCTGATGTTTGAATTGCTGGGGGGAGGTGTGGCAGGGTGCTGAGCTTGCAGAAGGCGGAATTGAGGGAGCTAACAGCAGGGGGGGTCTGGGAAGAGAGGCCCCCACAGGAATGTGGCAGTGGATGTCTCGCACAGAATCAGAGGGTTTTCAGCTGCCTCTGATCTCCCCGCTCAGAGCTTGGTCAGAACCATTGGGAAACTTTCCCAAAGGGTCCCAGGGACCCTGTCCAGCCCTCTGGGGGGTCTCACTGCCGCTCTGGCACCAGCTGCTGGTGGGAGCACTCCAGAGGGTGGTGCCCCATGCCTGCTCCAGGCCAGGGGGAAACTTGAAGGAAGCCGGGAGAAGGTTCTGAGCTTCTGGATGGTGACTGTTGGTTCCAAACAGCAGGCTTCCCCACATGTCACAGCTCCCAGCACTGGCTAGATGTGGCTGGCTGAGGCTGGAAAATGGGCTGCCAGAACCCCAGAGAGGGTGAAAGTGAAGTGACACAGGATGTGGCTTTGCAGAGAGGAGTGCTAACAGGAACAGCGGGCACCTCATATGGGCATCAGGGTGGCAGTGCTGGAGGGAGAAGACCATACTCTCCAGCTGCCTGGCTTCCTCTTGTCAGCCCCACAGGAGCTATCAGAGGCGGCCCCCGAGCTGCTGATTCCCAAGTGTGTGTGTGCTGGCCTTGCCAACCACAGGTGACTGCTCTGGTTTCAACGGTTTTCCTCATCTCTAGAAGGGGACAAACTTTGCTGTCTGAGGGGGTGTGTTTGTGTGTCTGTGAGGTATATTTCTTGGTGAGTAAAGTACATGGAGGGAAGCCCAGGTGACTCAGTGGTAAAGAATCCACCTGCCAAGGCAGGAGTCACAGGAGACACGGGTTCAATCCCTGGGTCAGGAAGATCCCCTGGAGGAGGAACTAGCAACCCACTCCAGTATTCTTGCCTGGAGAAAATCCTGTGGACAGAGGAGCCTGCTAGGCTACAGTCCATGAAGTCACAAACTGTCGGATGTGACTGAGCACAAACGCATAAGGTATACTTGAGGGGGATGCAACAACATGTAACCGTCGCCCTGGGTTATATGTGAGCATAGAAGAAAGACGTATGTGTTCGCTGAGGGCATGTATGTTGGGGAATGACAGTGCGGTCCTTCCTTTTGTGTACGTATTTACGTGTGTGTAAGAGACGTGCAGGTGAGTCCTGTGGTGTAAGAGATCTATAGGTCCCATCACATATTGTGTTGGGAAAGTGCCATGTGCTGGAGTGTGACAGTGTTAGACACAGCCTTGAAGAGATGTGGAAAGATGAATTTGTGTAACAGTGTCACTGGTGTGCGCGAGGGCCCTTCAGTGACTTTGGTCCTGGTGTGAAATCTCTCAAGTGTGAGAAGCTGGGGTGGGAAGTGTTCGACTGAGTAATGATACTCATCATCACTGTGTGAGTATCACACAACGTGAGCATAATCGTGTGTGAGGCGTGTTTGTTTCCGTGTGCACCGGGAGCGCCGTGTGACTTTTGTTCCCGTGGGCGTGATTTTGGAGAGCCGAGCGAGCAGGGGTGGGGCTGCCGTAAGGGGCCGTGACCGGCACCGGCTTTGCGAGAGGGGTGTCCACTCCCTGCAGACGTGGGAGGGGAGGTGGCGACCGCCCCCCTCGCGAGTATTCGAGGGTGGGTGGCCCGGTAGCGGCGGGGGGGCGGGGGCTGAGAGGAAGAAAACAAGGTCGCGCGTGACCGGGTTCGCGCACCGCGCGGGCGGGTCATCCTGGAGACTCGCTCGGATCCGGGCGGCGGACCCGCTCGGGCTCGTGGGCGGGGCCTCGGAGGCCCCACCCCTCCTCTCGGTCCCGCCCCGCCCCCCTGGCGGCCCAGGCGGCTTGCGGCTCGGCGGGCCGCCGGCAGAGGGCGCGGCGGGCCGGGCGCCGCCGCGTAACCGAGGGGGCGTGCTCGGCGGCGGGGCAGGCAGCGGCCCGGCCAGCTATGCGGGGTCCTGCGGCCGCTGCTGGCGGCACTTCCTGGAGCGGCGGCGGCCGCTTCCCCGGCACCTGGGCGTGGGGCGCGGGGGGCGCGCGGCGCGGGGCGGGCGGAGTCGGCGCGCGCCATGGCCGAGGCGGGCGCTGAGGAGCCGGCGTGCTGAGCCCCGGCCGCCGGCCCGGCATGGGCGTCTCCCGCGGGCCCGCCGCCGGCCGGGGCTAGGGCCGGATGGAGCCGCGGGACGGCAGCCCCGAGGCCCGGAGCAGCGACTCCGAGTCGGCCTCCGCCTCGTCCAGCGGCTCCGAGCGCGACGCGGGTCCCGAGCCGGACAAGGCGCCGCGGCGTCTAAGCAAGCGGCGCTTCCCAGGGCTGCGGCTCTTCGGGCACAGGTGAGCGCGGCGGCGGCGGGAGCCATCCCTCGGCCACCTGGTGCTGACCCCGGGCGGGGTGTCCCCGCGCGTTGGCGATCCGGGCTGTCTTGGCGTTGGGCTCTGCATGGGGGGGCGTCCGCCCCCGTCGTCCGGGCACTGTCGCCGGGTGGGTGGGGGGTGTCATTCTCTGGCACCGGCAGCTCAGCGCGCCTTCTCTGGGGCACTGAGACGGGGGCGGCTTCTAGCTCTCCAGCAGAGAGGCAGAATCACCTAACCCGCTGGCACCAGCGGGTCGGGCCCCCACGACTAGTCATGCTGCCCTTTCCTGGCACTGATGGGAACCGGGCCCCCTCTGAGAATCCTGACCCCAGGGAAGTGGGCAGTCACGCCGTCGTCGTCGTCACCCCTGTCCTCCGGGTGGCCCGGTTGCCTACCACCGCGCTGCTTGGCAACCGCAGAACGTGGCCTCCTGGATCCTGTCACCACCCATGCCTGTCCCCGCAGCCCTGGTCACCGACTTAATCGCTGGGCATTTTAAGCTCCTCTTTGGGGTGGGAGGTGGGGGGGTGTCTGACCACCTGTTCTACACTGCTCTGAGTTAGCAGGGAGGCCGGCAACCTCTGCTGGGGAGTAGGCACATCCCCCCTACCCCCATCTAGTCCTGCTGGGAAGGGGATGGGGTGCTGGTTCTTTCAAGCTCCGTCTCGCCCCCTCCCCCAGCACACCAAATGTCACCGTCTTGTGCCTGTGACAGGGCTTTGACCAGGACTCTGGGGGAGGGTGTGGAAAGATTGAGTGGAAGGCAGCCTGGGGCCTCTGTGCTGGCGTTGGCCCGGGAGCTGCTTCCTGCCCCTGCAGCCCTGGTGTAAGGGGAGGTGCAGCCCCAGGAGTACTGCCACCTGGCTCCCTGGGTTCCTGGCTTACCCTGACCTTCTCCAGCGGCCGCGGAGCTTGCAGCCAATCAGCTCAGGACCCCAGAGCCAACTCAAATTGGACTCTGACCGCTTGGAGTGTGCCCAGGGCCTCCCGCTCGCTTGCCCTCAGTTTTCCAGGCTTCATGGTACTTGGGCCCCCCACACCCCGAGCTTTGCCCTGTCCCTTCCCCAGGGGTGACCTCACCCACCAATAACACGGGCAGTCTTTTCCTACACAGGTTGGCGTCTCTGTGATGCTGACCTGTGCCCTCTGGCTGCCTTGCCCTAACCAGAGCCCTGCTCTTTGCCCCTGCACTGTGTCACCAAACCCACAGATCTGGATCCTCACATGGGCATCTGGAGCTCCCTCCGAGGCCCTTGTGAAACCGTGCAGGCTTCAGTGTCACATCAAATGGGAAAGGGCGCAAAGCGACGCGTGCCTCTGTTTTGTCACCCACAGCCCTGCAAGAGGGAGCAGTTGACACCCAGCTCCGCAGGATGTAGCCTCCAGTGTTCACAGGCTCGTGAGGGGGAGGGGGGGCTCCGCCAGAGGCTTCCTGTCCCTGCCCACAGGGCACCAAGTGTCGGGCTCTTCTGACCTGTGACTGTGTCCCTCGTGAAGGGCACAGGTTTGCACACATAGCGGCGGACCCTCAGGAGGAAGAAAAAGAAGCGGGAGGACGACAGGTACCTTTACATCAGTCTCTCAAATAACCAGGATGGGTATTAACTTCTCCCGCTTTTGTAGATGAGAAGAGCACAAGCTCAAAAAGATGAGTAGTTTGCCAGAGTCACACAGCAAGTTTAAGAGTCAGAGACAGAGTTTGGACTCTAGTCTGACTCCAAAACCCACATCCTTTTCTCTCTACCAAACAGAATGTCACAGTGACCTCAGGACCTTTAGGAAGTACAGATTCCTAGCTCTTACCTGGGCATGTCTGACTCATCCGGTCTAGAGGTGGGGGCTGGGCATTTTATAAAACTTGCCAAGTGTTTCTAAAGTGCTTCCAAGTTTGAGAGCCATCGTATTACATCCCTCTGGGGATGGTGAGCGATCTGATAGGTTAGTGAATGAGAAGAACCTCCAACAGCACCTCTGGAAGCATGGCAGGAGTGTCCCCTGCCTGGGAGCATTGTGCTCAGGCAGTGGGCATAAAGAAATGAATGTGTTTGGAAAACCCCGTCAAGTCAGGGAGAGGGCAGCCGGGGGCAAAGACTTCCTCCTGGCAGTCCTGGAGTTCAGAGAGTCAGATGTCCCCCTGGCTGATCTCTGTCCCCTTGCTTTGACTGGAGGCAGGGCGGGACAGATATTGGGAACAGTGCACTGCAGTGGCACTGCCTCTTGGACAGCATCACCTGGTCTTGCCCTCTTTCTGGTTGCCAGCCTCAGGTGAAACTCCCCAGTGCCCCCAGCTGAACCCAGTCCACCGTCTTTCCTCAGGCGCTGAGCTCATCCTCAGCCCAGCTCTTGCTGCTCATTGGACCTCCACCCTCTAATGATCAGCCCCCACCTTGCCTCCCTCCTCCCCCCATACACACTTAAGGCCTTGAGACTGGGGGTCCCACTTCACGAATAGAGCATGGCTGGGAGAGAGGATAGCAAATAGTTTGGTGGCGGCTGCAGATGCTACGCTGAGTCTTCTGCCTTTGGATCTTGGCCCGATGGTAGAGGTCTAGAATCCCCTAGCATTCAGATCTTGGCTCAGTGGTAGAGGTCTGGAATCCACTAGCACTCTGCCATGGGCTTGGGAGGGGTAGCAATGGTACATGGGCTGTGTGTTTACCATCCCTGGTGTGGTCAGGAGGAGGATGGTCTCCGCCTGGCAGCCTCTTTGGCATCTCCCTTGAAGCCCACCGCAGCCTCTCTCAGGTTCACCGTCTGGAAGCTGGGGAGCAGCGTGCCACCTCCCCTTTCTTCTTTAGCCTAGGAAGACTCACGGCTGAGCCGTACTCCTCCCCAGCTCCATTCCACGTCTCCTGTCCTTGCTGGGAACCATCAGTCTCTCCCCATGAGGAGGTGTAGGCCCCGCCCTACGCAGGGCATCTGGGTTTTCCTCTCTCCTGACCATTCAGTCTCCTGGCCTGCGGGGTGGTCAGTCGGAAGTGGGAGGGAAGGTGACTGCCTCCTCCTCATCCTCCAGGGCCCACCTCCAGAGGACGCCCTCAGCCTCTGGCCCTGTGCCAGCAGCCTGACCCTGGGCAGGTTACACAGCTGGTGGATTAACTGGTTTGGCACCCCAGGGGCATCAGAAACTACCTGGCCATTCACCCGTCTAGACAGAAGGAGCCTCATCCTGCAGAGCCCATGGGAGCCCGAGCATGGGGTGTACCCGCCCTGCCCTTTATCTGTGCTTAAAGTCACTGGTTCCCGGAGGGCAGGAAGCACACCTGTGGGACAAGTCGGAGACAATAGGGCCCATTTAGAGGTGATGCCACGCGTGGGGCCCAGTGAGCATGACCCTGGAGTCCAGATGGCGGAGGCTGCCCGCGAGGCAGCCTGAGCAGCAGCAGCCCCACTTGGGGGTTGGTTTTGCAAGGATCGGAAGGGACGTGTTGAGGGACGCCTCACGTTCAGAGGCGGGAGCCCGGGCTCTGGCGCCCGCTTGTCTGGGTGCAAAAGGTGCCTCTCTGAGTGGTTTGTCTTGCTCTGGCTAATTCTGGGAGCGGCCCCGGGGGCCAGAGGAGGCAGGTGTGAGCCAGGGCCCCCGGGTTTGGGAAGAAAAAGGGGCCTCGGGGTGTGAACTGCGGGTCAGCTCACCTGACCACCCACTCCCACACAATGTTGGGTGCCAGTGGGAGCCGGCAAGGCCGGGCGCGGGTGGGACCCGTGGTCTTCCCCCTGCTGCCACACACCCACAGCTCTGGCTTAATGGGCAGGGGAGGGGCGCGGGCAGCTCTTGGCACTTTTTTTCTCTGTGCTGTCCTCCGGAAAGGTCAGATTTCAGGATGCGGAGCCGCCCGGGACTGTCACTTGGCAAAAGAGCACTAGAGCCAGTGTCCTCCGAGGCAAGGAGCGGGGAAGGGCCGGGTGGCCCTGGGAGAGGGAGAACCAGGCCTGCCCTCCTCCGCTCTGGAGCCCTCTCCAGGATTCACCAGTCCCTCCCCGAGCAGAGGGGGAGGCGAGTGGGCACGCTGGCACTGAGGCCTGGCCTGCGCTGGTTCCGAGGAGAAGGCCGGATGGGCTCCCTGTCCCTGGCCAAGGGGAGCAGGTTCTCCCGTCCACAAGCCGATGGAGAACTTTTCCTGCAGTGTCGCCAGATTGACGCAAGGGGGCGACAGCTACCACCGAGGGCCCGCAGTGATGGGGCCATCCCCTCTCCTGCCCTCGCTGATGCCACGGGCCTGTGTTTAGACCCACACGGCCCCCTGCTGCTGACACTCTGGCCACCAGGGCGCAGCTGGGCAGGAGGCGGCAGGAGGCAGGCTGGGCGTGAGCTTCCACGTCACCTGATCCGACCCCCTCCCCGCCTCTGAAGACCCAGGCCCAGGGCGGTGACCTTGACAGGGCTGAGGTCTCACAGCCAGCGAGGGGTCATCTGGGCCTTCAATTCCTGTCCCCTGACTCCAGGATCGTGTCAGTTTGTACCCCGTGCCAGGACCCCGTCGACCTCCCCGCTTTCTGAGAGACCCTCAATCTGGCACCTTCTGGCCTGCCCGCCACCCTCCCCCCACCCCGAGTGATTCTCTCAGTGGGCATGTGGGGGAAACCCCCATGCCTGCATCCAGGCTCAGCATCTCCCTCATCCTGTGCGAGATCAGGGTGCACCTCCGGGGGGGGTGCCCCCACTCAACCGCTGCCTCTGAACCTCCTCATGGGTGGGGCCCCGGGGCCCTTCAGGTGTCAGCCCCCCGCAGGGCTGCAGTGTGGTTCCCCACCCCCAGGGGTCTCAGCACAGGGCCCGCCCGGCACTCCAGTGCCACAGGCAGGAGCCTGCGAAGGTGGTTCAGGTGGCAGGGGGCAGGTCAGAGCAGCGACCAGATAGATGCCTCTGAGGAGCTCGCATCTTGCCATCTTTCTTGGCCCCCTTCCTCAGCTGAGACCCCAGAGGCAGGGTTCGGGGGTGGAGAGCAGGTCTGAGGCAACCTGAGGCTCCCGGGCCCTCCCCGGAGCACTCCCACCCTCTCCCCGCACCGGGACGCCGGCGTTGTGCTCGCCCGTCCCTCTCCGGCGATTCAGTTACCAGAAGCTTGAAAGTCCATCATTTCATGTAATCCGCCCAACAACCTTGCAGTTGATTTCATTCCCATTTTAACATATGAGACCCCAGGGGTCAGAGAGGTCATTAAGGCTCGTGGCCCGGGGTCACGTGGTTCACACCCGAGCCCAAAGCCAAGTATCTTTCCAGACACCAGGCTGCCCTGGGACGCACTGGCCCTCTCTACTTCTATGCTTTTATTTTCCCATCACCAAACTGGTAGAGCCTAAGAAGGGGTTTGAGGGCTCCTTGAAAGCGAGAGATCTTTGTCCTGCGTGGGAGCGGAGTAAGGCCTCCGCGTGGTCTGTGCCCCAGCCCCACGGGAGAACTGCCACCAGGATCCTCGCTCCTGGGAGAGCAAGGCCGGGCCGGGGCGGGGGGACCCGCAGGTAGGGAGATCAGGTTTGTAAGCAGGAGGTCCTGCGGCTCCCTGGCTGGATCCGGAGTAGAGGAGCAAGCCTGGGGCCTTTGATCTGGCCTTCAAAGCGCAGGGAACAGACGACTCAAGGAGCCCCGGGGGGTCAGTGAGTGGCCTGTGGCCCGGGAGAGCAGAGCGCACCAGGCCTCCCGGTGAGAGGTCTCGAGAGATGGGGGGCCCCCAGCCCTCTCCCCCCACTCTGGAACCTCTCCTTGCTTGCGCCTGGCCGGGCGCCAGTTCCCAGCGCCCACTCAGAGGTCTCTCCCCTGCCAGGGCTGAGCCAAAATAGCTGCCTAGGAGCCTGGGCCCGCGCCGCCCACGCCCCAGCATCTCGTGGGTTAACAGCTTGCCTGTCTCTCCGCCCCCCCTTCCCCAGCTTGCTGACATTTTACTGAAGCGGGGGTGGTTGTGAAAGGGGGCAAGCTGGTTCCTGCTCCCCGGCCCACACAGACACCCCACTGACACAGCCTGTCACCCACTCGCCCTCCCCTTTCAGGGGAGACCTTTCTTCCGGCTCCACCGACGTGGGGTTCCTACTATGAGACAGCATGAGGCACGCTCAGGGTTCCAGACAGACCTGGGGCCAGCCCCCGGGAGCTGTTCTCCCTCTGGGTGTCTTTTTTTTTTTTTTAATATATATAAAAAAATCTTTAAAAAAATTTATAGAAATCTTTTTTAAAGCATTGAGTATTTTTCCATGAGAAAAGTATACAGAATATAACACTTACCAGTTAGCTTGGCCAGATCTTACCAATAGACCATAGATAGAGACGAAGGCCTCCCTGTCTCCCTCCCCAGAGGAAACCGCAGCCCTGATTGGGGTGTTTAGATTCTCGTGCCTGTTTTAAGATATTTTTCCCCACGTATATATGCATCCATAGCAACACATAGTATGGTTTGGTATGGTTTTGCCTTTGAGTTAAAATGGTGTATCATACATATTCTGAATTTAGGTTTTGCCCTCCATATTATTTTGGAGATTTAACCGTCTTAAAACCTGAGCTCTAGCGTGAACCTGTTTTAATTGCCATATACTATTCCTTTTGTAACTGTCCAGCAGCTTATTTACCCAGTCTCCTGTTGATGGACATTTAGGTTGTTGGCAGGTTTTTTTTCCCATTGCAGGTAATCCTTCAGAGACAGTGCTGGTCCAAGACTCCCTGTGCGTTCTGTCCACCGGCATGCTTGGTTGCAGGGCAGAGTGTCTTCAGCTTTGATTTGTTGTTGTTGTTTAGTTGCTCAGTCACATTCTACTCTTTTGTGACCCCAAGGACTGTAGCCTGCCAGGCTCCTCTGTCTGTGGGATTTCCCAGGCAAGAACACTGGAGCACGTTGCCATTTCCTCCTCCAGGGATCTTCCCGATCCAGGGATCAAACCCGCATCCACTTAGATAGTGGTAACCAAATGGTGCTCCAGAGTGGCTATCCTAATTTTTAGGCCTCTGGAGTTACTTTCTGTCTTTAAAGCTTTGGTAAACCGAGGAATGGGTTACCATGAACACCTTTTCTTTCAAGTCTGCAGTAGTGCCCTGAGGAGGACAAGATGGTGTTACCCCCTTAATCTGTTGGGGAAGTTGAGACCTAGCCAGGGTAAGAGACTTGGCTTGAGGTTGCATAGCCAGTCAGAGGAAGAGTACATCTGGACCTTTTGAGTCCAAATCCTCAGAAAAGACCTTTGACCCTGGTAACCTCTCAGGGAGATTGTAGGTGCAGGAAAAAAAAAAAAAAAAAACCTCTGTATGGAGTGCAGAAAGCCTGGGAAGT
This sequence comes from Okapia johnstoni, assembly GCA_024291935.2. Lineage (NCBI taxonomy): Eukaryota > Metazoa > Chordata > Mammalia > Artiodactyla > Giraffidae > Okapia > Okapia johnstoni. Next base: position 4,517,547 of record CM044325.1, on the reverse strand, counting down.
AGAGTAGGGCCCAGAGGGCTGACAGCTGATTCTAAGATCTTCTCATAGATGAAGGAGGAAGCAGTGTGGTCAGAAGATTTCAGAGGAGTTAAATTTTGAATGAGCGGTAAAGAGTGGAATGCTGCTCCTGGCAGATGGGGAATGATGGCCTGCTGCAGACACAGGAGAAGGCGACAGCAGGGACCGGTCACAAGAGAAGAGGGAGGCGGGGGCCAGCAGGGGCTTCATAAACTCTCTCCGCAAGGCGTTGAAAGAGGCAGAGGGAGGCGCATCGGCATCCCCATCGGGGATCAATTTCACCCTGTGCCTCTGAGACACGAGCTCAGCCCACACCAGCAACCGGCAGGAAAAGACCTGGCCAGCCACTGGGACACTGTGCCGGCCCAGAGCCCTTCCCTCTCAGCGTGAGCCACGAGGCTGCGCCCGGACCATTCACTCTCCTCTCCATTCACTCTTCAAACCACGTCTGGCACTCGCGGACCCTGGGGATGCAGTTACGAGTAACACATGGTCCCGGGGGCACACGGGCTGGCGGGGGATACTGAGTTGTAAGCCAGCGCCAGTGGCCCTGAATAACCAAGGGAGGGCCTGAGCGTGGGAGCAGCTAACCCCCTGGGAGAGGAGGTTGGGGAGAACTTTCCGGCAGAGTCAGTATCTGAGCCAGCTCTGAAAGGGGGAGAGGGGAAAAGATGAAAGGAGGGTTCACTGAGCGGAAGGGAAGGAAGGGTGTCTCCAGGCAGAGAGGCCGCCGAGTGCCACCCAGACAGACAGGAAGAGACCCCCGCACGCTGACTGACAGAAGCATCTAGAGGTGGAGTGAGGGGTTGAGAGCGTAAACCCAGAGCAGGCTTCTGGGTTGGAACCCCAACCCTGCCCCTTACTGGCTGCGTGATCACAAGCAAATTATTTAATCTCTGTCCCTCAGTTTCCTGGTCTGAAAAGAGATAGTATTTGTAGAACACTTAGGACCGTGTCTGGTACATAGTGAGGTGCGTATTTGTGAAGTAAAAAGTACGAAGGAGAAACGGGAGAGGAGGCTGAGAAGCCTGTTGATGGCCAGACCCAGGTCTGCTTTCTGTTCCCTGGCAGGAGAGAGCCGTTGAAAGATAGGTGGGCACTTGAAGCTGAAGTCTGGAGACAGCGGGGGGTGGCTTGGCGGGGAGGCTCTGAAGCAATGAGTCAGGAGTTAATTCTGCAGACATTTGTCCAGGGCCTCCCAGGAGCCAGGCCCTGCGACGGGTACTCAGGGTGGAAGGAGAGAGAGAGATTGGGGATGTTTCAGCAAGGAGCTCCGAGCTGGGGTCCTGGCCTGGCCCCCTGACACCTGAGTCAGCCACTCTTCTTCCCTCCACCCCTTGCCCACATCCTCACCTTGTGACTGCATGGCCCCAAACCCTGTGGCCAGGCCTCATCCTGGAGAGCGTGGAGGGGCAGTGGCACCCCTTCTGGACAGGAGCCCCAGCTGTCACTGCCTGGGTCCTCTGGAGAGGAGAGGGCGGCAGCTGCTAAAACAAAGGCTGCCACCATCCCCCTGGGCCCAGCAAAGAGAAGTAGCCGGCCCTTGTGGTCAGCCCTCGGGTGCGGTACCTGAGGTGGAGGAAGCCCTTCTCTTCCCTTAACTGGTCCCTCCCCCACGGAATTCCCAGTTCCTTCCTCCTCAGCTGATCATTGGTGAGCACTGGACTCGCTGCCAGACACCATGCTGGGCATCCCCAGATGCACTGGACTTGGCCCCTGCTCTCCCCCCCACCCCCAGCCAGGGGCTTGTCCAGTGGGCAAGAGGAACGAGACAGATGGATCTGAGCGAGTGAGGACCTCCCAGGGTCCTGTGGCAGGGCAGCCAGATGGGTGCTGTGGAGTCATCAGTGGGAGTGATGCCCTGTTGGCTGGGGCAGCTGTGAGCTGGTGGGATTGTGATATGGGGTGGGGAAGGAGGCCAGTGTTCTAGGCAGAAGGTGTGCCATGGGCCAGGACACAGCAGTGAGCTTGAGCTCAGCCAGATAAGGGGGCAGAGAACAGCCTTGGTTAGAGCCAAGGGCTGTGTCAGTGCATGGGAGGATGCATTAGTGCCGCTCTAGAAGCGTGCTTGCTAGGTTAGCGGATTTAGAATTCATTCTGAATCGGGTTCCCAAAGTATGGTCCCGGGGGTGCCCTTGACCCTTTCAGGGGATTGTTGGGATCAAAACTATTTTCATGATCAAACTTGAAAGCTGCCCTGGTTTATGTCCTTTTCACAGTTTTGATATTTGGACTCATGGTATAGAAGCAGTGGAGGTAAAACATGGTGTAAAAGCAATGGTAAAGCCATTGGAACCTTGGCATACACCAAGGCAGTGTCCCCACCATACATGCATAGCCACTGTATTTTTCACTCTCAGCAACAACAACAAAAAATGCCATAAACACATCAATTTTATAAAGCCTGGATCCTTGCGTGTGCATTTTAAAAAATACTGTGTGAAGAAATGTGAGATATACATGAGGCACTTTTGCTGCAAACCGAACTTTGATGGTTGTCTTGAAAAGCACTTTTATGACTGAGTTGCAGGCCCTACTAGTCACTTTTTGTTTTAAAGGAACACCATTTTAGCTTGAAAGAACACCTGAGACAAAACCCTTTAAACGTGGATATTTAGCAGACATTTTCTCAAAAAAGAATGAAGTGAGCTTGTCACTTCAAAAACAGTGTTTGTTGCTGTTGATAAAATTTCAGCTTTTGAGTGAAAATTAGAATTTTGGAAACCTTGTTCCAGTATCTGGAGATCCGCCTAAATCAGTAAACCATATTTTTCCATTGACCAGTGCTTAATGTTTCAAAATTCAAAATGCAAGATAGACCAGTGAAAAGTTCACTGATAACATTTCAGATCCCACATAGACACTAACCTTTAAGAAACTACCACTTGTGATATTTTGGTATAGTAGCAGAGAAGAATATCTGTAATTGCCTGAAAGAGCTATTAAAATACTCTTTCCTTTTCTTATTACTTGTCAGTGTGAGGCAGAATTTTCTTCGTATACTTCAACCAAATTAACATATCACAACAGATTGCCTGCAGAGGCAGATATTAGAATCCAGATGTCTTCTATTAAGCTAGACATTAGAGATTTACAAAATTAAAACATGCCACTCTTCTCGGTACTTTTTTGTGTTGGAAGATAGAGCTTATTTTCCATAAAAGTGTTTTATTTATGTTAACATACTGGGTTTATTGTTTTTAAATAGTATTTTAATATATTTTAAATGAATAAATGGTATTTTAAACATTTCTCAATTTTGATTTCTGATATGAAAAGGTGAAAGTGTTAGTTGCTCAGTCGTGTCCCACTCTTTGGGACCCCATGGACTGAAGCCTCTGTCCATGGAATTCTCCAGGCAACAATACTGGAGTGGGTTGCCATTCTCTTCTCCAGGGGATCTTCCCAACCCATTGATTGAACCCAGGTCTCCTGCATTGCAGGCAGATTCTCACCATCTAAGCCACCACGAAAGCTAATATGGTCAACGTTAATACCTATAGGTCTCAGAAGAACACCTTTTGGGGATCTTCAGTAACTTGTAAGAGTGTAAGGGTGTCCTAGGACCAGGATGCTCGAGAGCTGGTGCTCTAGCTTCTGGGGGCCAGGAGTGTAAACTGAGGGTTGGCGTGCTGGGCTCGGTGGGTGTGATGTGGACTGGCTTCTTCTGGACCTGACAGGCCCCCTGGCAGGGCTGCGAAACCCAGGATCTGGAGGCCCGGCTCAGCCCTTTGGAGCTGTGGGCAGTGACGGGCCTCCTCGAGCCTCAGGTGCCCTGGTGGCTCAGCTGGGACCAAAATGTCACTTGCTCAGGGGGAGTTACAAGCCTCCTGTCTGGTAATCCTTGTGAAAAAGCGCTTTGTAAGTTGTGAAACACTCCATAAGATATTTGTTTTTGTGGTTATCTTGTCTGGGGCTGGTGCTTAGCTTGCTCAGATGCTTTCCCCAGACCCCGGAAAAACCTGTCCACGGGGAGCTAGAGGGTGTGGGGTGACCCCCCCCCCCACGTCTGACACCCCCCCCCTCGCCTTCCCGGAGCTGAGACAGGGGCTGTGCTTGTGACTGGGCTGGCTGGAGGGGAGGCTCCCGGGCTTTGCCCTGCCAGCCTCTGGGGACTTTAGGAGAGAAGCCGGGAAGCCAGGCTCGTGCCCATGTGAGCCCGCCCGGCTGCCCGCCCAGCGGCTGCTGCCTGCTTGCTCTGCTGGGAGAGGAAGTGCAGTCGGTTACCAACCGGGTTATTTTCATAACGGCTGTCTCAGGCTGGGGGGGGGGGGGGGGGGGGGGGGGGGGGAGGGGGAGGGGGGGCAGGGGGCAGAGGAGCAGCCTCAGCAGCTTGCTCTCCAAACTAGGACTTGCTCAGCCGGAGACCTGCGGCCCAGAGCTGGCGCTGCAGTGGGGCTCGCCTGCCCACCACGGGGACCCCGGCCCCCACCCGCCAGCTCTGCCTGCCACCTGAGGGCACCTCCCGCCTGCTACCCTGTCTTCCAGATCAGGTCAAAGGGGCTTCCTTCAACCCTCCCTTGCCTTCTGCTTCCTCCCTCTTGGACCTGTCGGGGTGGGGTTGTGGGGGAGGGTTCCCCAGGCACTGCTGTCCCTAAACCAGGCTCCTGGAGCTGATGGAAAGGGAACGGGAAGGGGTGGGGGTCTGAACTGCTGTCTCCGAGCCAGGGCAGACCCTGTCGTGGTAAACATGACTGGCCTAGTTGCCCCTGTACCGCGCAGCTCTGGCCCACCTCTCCCACTGTGAAGTTTGCTTTGGTTTGGTTTTGGCAGGCTCTCCTTAGTGAGTGGAGACCTGGGTACCCTGCCTCACCAGCCCCCAGGCAGGCCCCACTTCCAGCTCTCCCCACCCGCTTCCCTCGACCTCAACCGTGGTGCTGTGGGAGCAGAGCCGCCAGGGCGGCTTCCGACCTGCAGGCCCTGCCGTGGGGCTGCTGGAAATGACCACTGTGCACTGTTGCCAGCCTTCACCAGGACGCGGGGCACAGGGCCCACTCAGTGTGGAATGGGCGCTCTGGCTGAATCCCACAGGGTGGCCTGTGGGAGGTAGCAGTCCCTGGGGGCCCGGTCTGGTGCCAGCTGCAGAGGGCATTCGTCCCAGCATGAGCAGACCCCCCATGCAGCCCAGGCTGCCAAGCTGTGTTCCTTATATGATGGGTGGTGGCCATCCTGGCTACTCCTGCTTCCCTTTCTGGGCTCCTACCTGCACCATGCATGCATGCTTAGTTGTATCTGACTTTTGATGACCCCATGGACTGTAGTCCACCAGGCTCCTCCGTCCATGGGATTCTCCAGGCAAGAACACTGGAGTGGGTTGCCATGCCCCACTCTAGGAGATCTTCCCAACCCAGGGATCGAACCCACGTTTCTTACATCTCCTGCTTTGGCTGGTGGGCTCTTTACCACTGAGCCACCTGGGGGCAGAGACAAACCCCGGCAGGCGGCACGATCCCCACGCCTGGGCACCTGCTGTGGGTGTAGGCCCTGCCTCGCCCCTCTTCTCTGCCAGCTGTCATCAGGTCCTTTCTACCGTTACATCGAACCTCTCTCGTGTCAAAGCCTCTGGACTAGGTCATTTCATCCCTGTTTTGCAGATGAGAAAATTGAAACTCCAAAAGGTTAGTTGATCAGCGCAGGAAGGCAGTGGCAGATACAGGATTCCAAAGCTTGAAGCTAACATAGCGTGAGCCGGTCTAACTGGGAGATCAGGAGTCCTGTCCTTTCTAGCCAGTAGCTGATGGAGCTGGGCCACTCATGGCCACTCACCCCCAGCAGCTGCCTGAGCTTGGCCACCTGCAGCTGCACTGTCTGCTGTTCACCAAGGGTGCACAGCTAGCCACCACCGTGCCCATCTCCCCACAGCATCCTTTGTCCTTCTCCCCAGGCTCCTAGCAGCCAGCTGGACGTCGACGGGGCCCCTAAGTCCTTTCCCAGCCCATCCCCTTCAGGCGTGACAGACTTTCCCCTGGGCCCCCCACCAGGAGGCTGAGGGAAGCCATTTTTGCTCCGCTGTTGGTGTCAGAACGGTGTGGGGCCTCCTCCGGTGACCTTTACACGTACTGAGTGTGGTGTGTGGAAGCTGACAGAGCGTGAGGTGAGAGGAAGCTGCCGCCCAGGGCTGTGCCGTTGGAAGAGGCTGCAGGAGCAGGCAGAGGAGAGTCTGGGACAGGCCTGAGAGCAGGCAGGGCCTCGGAGCAGACACAGGAGAGGCCTGGGCCGAGATAGGAAGTCAGGAGTCAGGCCTTTGCTGACCAGAGGACCGAGGTTTCTATGGAGACCAGAGGAACAGGAAGCCTGGGCCCGGGGGAGGGGGTGTCGGAGCGCAGAGGTGTGGTCGCCTTAGAGGAGAGCTTGTCATAAACCGACAGATCAGCCAGCTGACGGCCTCCTCAGACCAACAAGGAAACTGAGGCCTGAGAGGGAGCAGCTTTGCACGAGGTCACGTGGCGCTGGCCTGGCCTGCCCCGCCCCCACTGGTGGTGACCACGCCACCAGGCCGCTGTGGGGATCCAAGCGCCAGGGGAGCCCCTCTAAGTCGCCCCCGTGTCCTGAGGCAGGTGAGCCACCAGGCCTCTCTGCCCCCAGCCCCGGCGCGGGTCTGAGCAGCCGGCAGGGCCCAGCCCTCTCTGCCACCCACAGGGTGCCTGGCGCACCTCCCCCCCAGTGACTGTGGCCTTTTGTTTTCTGGGTGACACTGGCATCAGGCGGTGTGTTCGGGTGACTAATCTCCTCCAGGCTGGGCAGCTGTCACAGGGCGGCCTGACCAGGCGGGCGGGGAAAGCTGACACCCTGGAGCAGTGCTGGCAAGCCAGGGCCCCGGCGGCAGCGGGCCGCTGGGCCTCCAGGCTCCTCCTGCTGGGCGCAGTGCAGACCCTGTGTCCGGCAGACCTGAGTTCAGGTCCCGCCCCTGCCCATGACCAGCCGTGTGACCTTGGAGCCTGAGCCTGATTTCCTCAAGCCGGTTTCCTCCTCTCTGTAGTGGAGCCATTGATCGTGCCTGCCTCACGGGTGGTAGTTAGGATCAAAGGGGATGATGAGTGAAAGCGCTTGTCACGTAGTGGGTGATGGGTAAATGGACCACTGTTGTCATTATGGCACCTTAGTCCCAGCTCAGACGCAAGCTTTGCCCTCAGATTGAGGTGGGTTCCAGCCCCGGCTCCACACGGACTAGCTGTGCACATTGGGCTAGTTACCTCCTCAGTCTTTCATCAGGATCCAGGCATGATACAGTATCTATTCTTTAGGGTGCTATGGTTTATAAAACGGTGCACATGTTTGCCAAGGACTTAGTATCCTGCCTGATTCGTGTGGGCACTCAGCAAATGAGTGATTTTAGGAGGAAACCAGGAGCTCTTTTGCCTTCCTCCCTGTCACCTGCAGAAGCTGGCAGATCGTAAGCAGCAGAGCCCTGGAGCCTGGCAGCCTCCAACACTGCTTCTGCAAGCATGGCTGCGTCCATGTCAGTACCCCTGCACGTGTCCAAGGCCTTGGCCTGACGCTGCCTGCCCGGAGCCCCAAGTGAAGTGAAGTCGCTCAGTCATGTCCGACTCTTTGCGACCCCATGGACTGTAACCTACCAGGCTCCTCTGTCCATGGGATTTTCCAAGCAAGGGTACTGGAGTGGGTTGTCGTTTCCTTGTCCAGGGGCTCTTTCCGACCCAGGGATCGAACCCAGGTCGCACGCATTGCAGGCAGATGCTTTACTGTCTGAGCCACCAGGGAAGCCAACCAGGGCAGTAGCAAATCAAGGTGGGAGGGGGAGGACTAGGCGCTGGCCATGCAGCCCAGACCGGATTCCTCAAGCCCATCCTCCACCATCTCTCAGGGCTGCAGCTGACAGAAGTGTCTCTCCTGTCAGCCCCAGGCAGGGGTCCCTTGGCTGTGGCTGCCAGAGCCCAGGAGAGTACCTGATGGTGAACACAGGTGTCCCTGGGCACTCGGAAGGCACGCCCCCCCCCTGAAGCACAGCAGGCTCTGTGGCCTTTCCCCACTGTTTGGAGGGGGTAAGAGTGCACGTGCTCCCCTAGGCCTATGTAGAAGGGGTGACGGGGCAGGCAAGCTGGCGAAGGAATCGGAGCCCGTGCTCAGACCAGCTCAAGGGAGGATGGCTCAAGCAAGCGCGGTCCCCAGGACTCCTGCAGGATGGGGCTCCGGGTAGCTTAGTGTCTGGGATCCTGAGCGTTGGGGCTTCAGGTCTTGGCCCCCAGGTCAAGGTGGAGTTCACGGGCTCCCTCAGCGGCCAAACTGGAAGGGTTTTCAGACATCGTCCAGCACTTTCACACATGGGTTGTCCATACTGGGCCTCTTCAGAAAGGTGAGGCCAGGGAAGTGCTTACCGTCAGCCCCTCAGAGCGAGAGCGCGCCCACAGAGCCCAGAGGCGTTCTCATGGCTCTTGTGGCTTCCCGCACAAAGTCCCTCCGGTGGCTTCTCTCCCCGCCCTGTGCAGCTGCCTCTCCGGTTCTCAGGCTGGGGGGTGGGGTTAGTTCCTAGGGGCCTTCACCCCCAAGGCAGATGTCAGAGCCTCTGCCTTTCTGGGGCCACTCCCAGCCTGGCCCCAAGTCTGGGGGTCATAGCAGGACTGAATTTCCCTTCAGAGAGCCTCATTTTCTTACCATGGCTTGCTGTGTGCCGTGTCCCAGGAAGGCAGGAGGGGACACCTAAGCCTAACCCGCCCAAGGAGAGGAAAAACCTTGCCCTCAGCTCCTCAGTGTCATATCTTCTTGCCCTTTCATACTGTTCATGGGGTTCTCAAGGTAAGAATACTAAAGTGGTTTGCCATTCCCCCTTCCCCAGTGAACCACATTTTGTCAGAATTCTCCACCATGACCCATCCGTCTTGGGTGGCCCTACATGGCATGGCTCATAGTTTCATTGAGCTAGACAAGGGTGTGACTCGTGATCAGTTTGGTTAGTTTTCTGTGATTGATTGTGGAAATCAATCCTGAATATCCATTGGAAGGACTAACGCTGAAGCTAAAGCTCCAATACTTTGACGAGATGCAAAGAGATGACGCATTAGAAAAGATCCTGATGCTGGGAAAGATTAGAAGGCAGGATGAGATGGTTGGATGGCATCACCGACTCAATGGACATAAGTTTGAGCAAGCTTCAGGAGATGGTGAAGGACAGGGAAGCCTGGTGTGCTGCAGTCCACGGGGTTGCAAAGAGTCAGACAAGACTGAACAGCTGAACAACAGCCCCTAGGTCTTTCTAGGTTGACTCCAGGCTCCCAGCTTCCTTTCTCTTTCCCTTTCCGTCAGCTTCAGGCAAGGGACTTGAAGTCCTTTAGGCCAGAGCTTTCTGGATCTTGGGGCCTGGACAGGGGAACCCAGGAGGGTAGCTGGCAGCCTCTCCTCCCCAGCGCTCCCATGGCTGCAGTGGGGCGGAACTGGAGAGCACCAGTGCGTCCAACAGCGATGAGTGTGGGCTCCCCGCTGGGTCTTCTGGTACCCTCAGACACTCCATTTATGGGGCTCAGAGGCCACAGAACATCCCCATTTCTTCCCAAGTGTCCCTTCTCTGCTCCAAGGACAGAGGCTGAGACTGGGCTTCTGGGCCTGGGATGGGCCTCAGCCTGGCCCGGCTCCTGATGCTCCCGGTCTCTGTGCCCAACAGCCACCCGCCTGCCCCTGCCATGGAGACCTTCATTAAGGGCACTTTCAGCGGAAGGCGCCGGGCCCTGGAGAGGGGCACAGAACATCCCCGTTTCCCCACAGGCAACCCAAGTGCTCCCGGGCTCTGGGGGTCCCAACAGCCAGCCGCCGCCGGCGCTCCAGCACCGCACCCCCCGCCTACAACCCCCCCGCCGCTTCGCCGTGGAGGAGGTGCCCACCCTGCCGCAGCCGGCCACGGTGGAGCCCCAGCTTCTGGTGGCACCCCTGCTGTTGGCCGGGCTCGTGGGCATGGAGGAGGAGGAGGGCTTGCAGAAGGAGGATGTGAGGGTCGCGTCACCGAGCACCACCCAGCCGGACACTGGGACTCCAGGGCCACCCCCGCCCTGCGACACGCTGCCCGTGCCGCCCGTGCTGCGCTGGCGCCGGCGCTGGGCCTCTTCCCACCTGCTGCCCGCAGACGTGGTGAAAGACCATGCGCTCTGGGGCCTGCATGGTCACTACCGGCGCCTCAGCCAGCCGCGGCCCGCGGGCCAGCACCCCAGCCCGGGGGGCCGAAGAACCTCGGGCACCGCAGCTGGCCCCAGGATGTCTGCCTGCGCACGCCCGCTGTCCCGCCGGCGCCAGGTAGCCCTGCGGCGCAAGCCAGCTGGACCCCAGACCTGGAATGCCCTGCTTGCGTAGGTATAGCTGCGGCCAGCAGGGCAGTGGTGTGACCTCCGGGGGGCTGGCCCGAGGGCCCCCGGCTGGGGAGCCAGCAGGGCTGCAAGGAGAGTTCAGTCTCCTCTGGGATCCTCTCGGCACCGGCCTCCTCTGCCCTCCGTGCCTTGATTCAGGGTTGAGGTCAAGGTGAAGGCAGAGATCCCAGGCGAGGGAAAGGAAGCAGAGGGGCTGCGCGCCCAGCTGGCCTCAGCCGTCTCCTCCTCTGCAGGAAAGCCATCACCAAGTCGGGCCTCCAGCACCTGGCACCCCCTCCTTCTGCTCCCGGGGCCCCGTGCGGCGAGCCTGAGCGGCAGATCCGGAGCACCGTGGACTGGAGTGTGAGTGGCTGGGAGCTGGGAGGGGTCGATGGGGACCAGCCTCTCGCGGGGGGTCGGAGGTCCTGTGGGCAGCTGCAAGGGGAGCCCATGGACCTGTGGGGTCAGGGCAGACCTCCTAGGGTGGCCACATTGGAGCCAAACCTTGAAGCCAACAGTGGGGAAAACAGGATGCAACGAAGTCGATTGTGGGGGCTGGAGCAGGTTTGTCTTGGGAGAGGGGTAGCGGGGCAGAGCAGGCGTGGACTGAGCGTGCTCATCCCGTGCTCCAGGAGTCGGCCACGTATGGGGAACACATTTGGTTCGAGACCAACGTGTCCGGGGACTTCTGCTACGTCGGAGAGCAGTACTGCGTCGCCAAGATGCTGGTGAGTGAGCGCGGTGCGGCACGCTGCCCCCTGGTGGTGGAGCCGGGTCTCGAGCCCTGTAGGCCGACGCTCCCAGGGGAAGGTGGGAACAAGGCTCTCACCTGAGCCGCCCTGCAGGGGGCTGCCCCGCGACGGCCAGAGGGGCCAGAGGGACGGGACTGTATCCTGAAGCCAGGGCTGGGGCTCGACAGTGCTCTCCCAGCACAGCTGTGCTGGGGCAGGCGGGGGCGGCACCCGGGCCGGGGTTACCTGGTGCCTCAGGGACCTTCTGTTTCCCGCAGCAGAAATCAGTGTCCCGGAGAAAGTGTGCGGCCTGCAAGATTGTGGTCCACACGCCCTGCATCGAGCAGCTCGAGAAGGTGAGCGTGGCTGTTCAGGCTTTCCTGCCCCTCCCCCTCGGGGTGCTGAAGCCCTCACAGCACTCATACACGTGTCTCTGTACATGCGTGTTCACGTCACAAAAACCCCACCGGCCAGGAGTGCCTCAGTGTGTGTAGTGAAAAGGCCAAGGACCCCGCAGCCGCAGTGCCTGCGTTTGCACCCCGGCTCCCCATTCATTTGCTGCTGCATCCCCACTGCCCAGAACAAGCCTGGCACAGAGCGAGGTTCATAAGACTATTACTAGACAAGATGAAGTCATGAACGCTGGCTGAGATGCCAATTTTATCAGTTCCCAAACTAATACTTAGAATGGGCTGTGCCTTGCTGAAGCTTTGTGCCTCAGCTCTGTGTGGGCCCTGAAGCCTGGCTCTGTCCCTCCACACCGCGGCTGTGAAGACCTTTTCCCGGGGACCACTGTCCATGGAGCATCTGCAGCTAGGGGCGCATCTGGGCCCTGCGCTTCTAGGGCGGGAGGGAGAAGGACAGCTGGGTGAGTGGGTCCAAGCGTGGGGGGTGAGGGGCTGCCATGGCCCCGCAGGACTCCCCACCAGCAGAAACCCAGATCAGCGTAAGAGAAATCCTGTAGGACTGGGAATGGCTTGAACAAGGCTGACAAAGACGGCTTCCCCTACTCCCCAACTCGACCAGTGAAGTTTCCCTACAGTTTTCCTAGGGCTGAAGCAGGGGCCATGAGGAAAAGAGAGACGCCTGTAGCCCCAAGTACTGTAGATCCATCACAGCGGCCCCTAAGGTGAAGATAAACCAGGGCTCCACAAATGGGCTGACAGTCTCCAGGGACCAGTCCACGAGCAAGGACTGGGTTGCCTGCAGGTGCCTAAGTAGGGAGAGCTGGAGGGTGAGGAAGAGGACAGGATGGGTCAGCCTTGCTGCTGTTTCAGCGGGGAAGACGGATACGGAACTTGCTGTCTCCCTCATCCCGGAAGACTGGGCAGTGGAAGGGAGCTTCCTTCTGGCTAGTGGAGAGGAGGAGGGATGCTGGAGGGCTTCTGAGAAGAGGTGTTTGGCGTTCTCAGGGCTCCCAGGATGCCGGGGCCTCTCCCTCCTTTGTGAGGATGCCTCCGAGTGACACATTCTGAAGGGGGTGGCCACGTGCCTGACCCCACGAAGGGAGGTTCTGACGTTTTGGTGGTCACTGCGTGTTTTACAGATAAATTTCCGCTGTAAGCCATCCTTCCGTGAATCGGGCTCCAGGAACGTCCGTGAGGTAAGTGCCCGCGTAGTTAGGGCCCCTCGGCAGTGCCTCCAGAGTGTCCCCAGGCTTCTGCCCCTCACTCACTATGGTGCTGCTTCTCTCCTCCGCCAGCCAACCTTCGTGCGGCACCACTGGGTCCACCGACGGCGCCAGGATGGCAAGTGTCGGCACTGCGGGAAGGTGAGGCCCGCCTGAGCAAGTCGGGCCTGGTCCTGGCGGCCCATCCGTCACTGACCGTGGACAGAGTCCCGGGACCACTCTCTCTGGCTGCCGTGCCCACTCAGTCCCAGAACCCCCAGGTCCCTGGGCAGAGCGGGAGAGCAGGGAGGAAAGCCTCCTCCTCCAAGAGCAGTGTGTCTGGACTGCTCAGAAGTTGTGAGCAAGCCTTTCGAGACGCATGGAGGCTTTCTCCCTCGCTAGCTCAGCCGACACACGTGGAGGGCCTGCCGGGTGCCCAACACAAGGCCCTGTCCTCCAGGCTGCAGGGACCTTCCCGAGCATGGCCCGCAGTGGCCCAGGCTTCACTGACCTGTCTTGTCCCCCCCGTCCCCCACCCTCAGTAAGTTCAGACTCTGAGAGGTCTAGGGGCCTTGTCCCTCTTCCTTCCGTCCACCCTGAGTGTCCAGCACGTCGGGCACAGTAGGCCCTGCGATAAACCTGTGTAGGACGAACAGGGAATGACTGATGGTTACTGCACAGAACTTTGAGAGCCTGGGTTGGGAAGGAGGGACTGGAGTTAGGCAGGAGTTATCTATGGACCCCTTTCCAGCAGACGGTGCAGTTAACTTCAGAGACCCAGCCTGGCTCAGCCCCATGACTCTAGGGACTCCTTTTATAGTTATTTTCTTTTAAAGAAAAAAAAAGTGCTCAGTTGCTCTGGGCAGAGAGACATTGGTGGCAGGAAGGGGCTGGGCCTGCTGCTCTGGGCCCAGCCCCAGGGGCCCTCACCACCCTCTGCACCCCAGGGCTTCCAGCAGAAGTTCACCTTCCATAGCAAAGAGATCGTGGCCATCAGCTGCTCCTGGTGCAAGCAAGCAGTGAGTGCCGCTCCCCTGCCGGGAGGCTGCCCCCGGGGCTGTGCGGGGTGGGGGCTGCAGGTCTCGGCTGGGCTCAGCTCAGCCCCGCCCCCGCCCCCTGCCCCCTTCAGTACCACAGCAAGGTGTCCTGCTTCATGCTGCAGCAGATCGAGGAGCCGTGCTCCCTGGGGGTCCACGCCGCTGTGGTCATCCCCCCCACCTGGATCCTCCGGGCCCGCAGGCCCCAGGTGAGTCCCGCCTGCGCCAAGACACCCCGACCCTCTCGACCCCTGGGATCTGCCAGCCACTCCAGCCCCAACCGCCTTGTCAGCCACACCCACTTCCCTCGCAGAACACCCTCAAAGCCAGCAAGAAGAAAAAGAGAGCATCCTTCAAGAGGAAGTCGAGCAAGAAAGGGCCTGAGGTCAGACCTGGGGCCGGGCGGGCAGCTGGAGGGGAACAGAAGAGGGGGGCCTGTTTCTTGGGACACTGAGCCCCCCCGGGGCTGATGATGCTGCCAGCTCGGCTGTCGGTGGGTCAGTCTGGGCTCTGGGGCCCCCGAGCAGGGTGCGAGGTCAGGTCCTCCTCTGGGGCCAGGCCCACTGAGGTCTGACCCTGCAGTGATACTCACAGGGGCACCTGGGGCACGGAGGACAGGGTGAGGGTCCACCAGAGCAGGAACCAGCCTTACGGGCTCTCTCTGTTTCCAAGGAGGGCCGCTGGAGACCCTTCATCATCAGGCCGACCCCGTCCCCCCTCATGAAGCCCCTGCTGGTCTTTGTGAACCCCAAGAGTGGGGGCAACCAGGTACGCACAGCTTCCCATCTCCTCTGAGAGCCTTGGGGGAGGGGTGGGGTCAAGCTCAGCCCCTCCCCCCAGCAGGTGTTCCCAGTTCCCCAGGTTGGCTTCTGCCCCATCCCTCTTTCCCAGGGATGCTGAGAAAATCCCTTTCTGTCTCCGCCTCTTGCCTCTTCCTGGGCCGGGTTTCCACAGCCACGTACTTCTCCCCACCTCAGCCCACCACCCCTGACTGCCTCCCCTCTTGCCCTGTCGGCTCCTGGTCTCCCGCAGGGCGCCAAAATCATACAGTCCTTCCTCTGGTATCTGAATCCCCGGCAAGTCTTTGACCTGAGCCAGGGAGGACCCAGGGAGGCGTAAGTACCTGCCAGGGCTCTGCGGGGACCGTGGCGAGGGCTGGCCTGGCGCTCTCTCGGGGTGCAGCTCATGGACCCTGACCCCGTTCCCGTCCTCTGACCCCAGGCTGGAGATGTACCGCCGGGTGCACAACCTGCGGATCCTGGCCTGCGGGGGCGATGGCACGGTGAGTACTCCTGCCCCTCCTGGGATGGGCCAGGCCCAGGCCGCCTGCTCTGACCTGGACTCCTCTGCCCTGCCCGCTCCAGGTCGGCTGGATCCTCTCTACCCTGGACCAGCTGCGCTTGAAGCCGCCACCGCCGGTCGCCATCCTGCCCCTGGGCACTGGCAATGACTTGGCTCGCACCCTCAACTGGGGCGGGGTGAGCGCCCACGGACAGGGCAGGGGGCCGTGGTGGGCGGGGTGCCAGGGGAGGCCCATACCCTGGAGGAGCTCAGTTCCCACCTGCCTCCCCACCCCTCCGCCCAGGGCTACACTGACGAGCCTGTGTCCAAGATCCTGTCCCACGTGGAGGAGGGCAACGTGGTGCAGCTGGACCGCTGGGACCTCCGTGCGGAGCCCAACCCTGAGGCGGGCCCCGAGGAGCGAGACGAGGGGGCCACCGACCGGGTGGGTCAGCTGGGGGGGGCCGGGGGTGTCTGGGATCTGGGGCAAGTCTTCATGTCACCAGACTTCGGCCTCTCCTCGGGAAGAGGGGAATGGTGGTCCTCTGCTCACGAGAGAGTTCTCACTCAGCCTTTCGACACGTGCTTACTGAGCACCTGCTACAGCCAGGCACCACTGGTTCTCAGCAGCGAACAGAACCAGGTCCTGGCACGCTTGAGGCCCGTCAGGGAGGAGGGTCGTGGGGGGTGTGAGGCCTGGGAAGAGAAGCCTGCGGGCACAGGCCGCTTTGGTGTGCAGGCGCTCTGCGGGGCTCCCCGGGAGCTGAGGAGGCTGGGCCGAGGCCCCCTTTCTGCAGAGGTGGCTGTGGAGAGGTGGGGAGCATGCGGGAGCCCCTCATGCCTGTCCTTTGGCCCTCCTCCAGCTGCCTCTGGATGTCTTCAACAACTACTTCAGCCTGGGCTTTGATGCCCACGTCACTCTGGAGTTCCACGAGTCTCGAGGTGGGCACGTCTTTGCTGAAGAGGCCGCGGGTGGTGGTTGTGGGGGAACCCAGGAGGGGCCCCGAGACGGCCAGGCCTCACCCCTGCCGTACAAGGCATTCATCGTCAGCCCTCCCGCCCAAGCCCAGCTTGGAAAGCCCCAGCAGGCTGACTGTCCCCTATTTCTTGTCACCACCCAGAGGCCAACCCGGAGAAGTTCAATAGCCGCTTTCGGAATAAGATGTTCTACGCCGGGGTGAGTCTGGGGCCTGCCGCCACGCCCCACCGTTCCCACGCCCACCTGTTCTCCCACCCATGCCCCCACCCACCCGTGTCCACTAGGCTTCAGGACCCCTGCACGGCAGCGGGAAGGACATGCCCTGTTACCAGATGGTGACGCCCTCTGTCTCCCACAGACAGCCTTCTCCGACTTCCTGATGGGCAGCTCCAAGGACTTGGCCAAGCACATCCGCGTGGTGGTGAGCGGGCTGTGCCCGCAGGCAGGGTGGGTGGGTCCAGCAGGAGGGAGACCCCCTGGGTACATATGCTCTCAACCCACACCCCCCTGCCCGTTCCTGCCTCCAGTGTGATGGGACTGACCTGACCCCCAAGATTCAGGACCTGAAACCCCAGTGCATTGTTTTCCTGAACATCCCCAGGTGAGGAGGGGAGGGCGCTGGGTGGGCCCTGCTGTCCCTGTCCTGCACGCCCATCCTCTGAAGCCTATTGTGGTGCCCTCCCCTCCAGGTACTGCGCAGGCACCATGCCCTGGGGCCACCCTGGGGAGCACCATGACTTTGAGCCCCAGCGGCACGACGACGGCTACCTCGAGGTCATCGGCTTTACCATGACCTCCCTGGTGAGTAAGCCAGCATGGGGCCCACCTGGAGCCCCAGGCCTCCCTTGCCCCTGGCCCTGGCCCTGGCCCCAAGATGGAAGGGGACGCTTTCCCTGGGGGTCCAGTGGTTAAGAATCCCCCTTGCAATGCAGGGGACATGAGTTTGATCCCTTTTGGGGGACCCAAGATCCCACATGCCTCAGGGCAGCTAAGCCTGTGTGACCAAACAGACCCGAAGCAGCCAGATAAATACACACACAAAAAATAACGGAAGGGGGTCACCAAATTCCCCTTCACTGGCCTGGACGGGAGAATTCACCCTCACCTCCCTTCTCTGGCTGGGGTCTCACCCTCCTCTGCTGTCCGTTGGGTAGGGGGTCACTCACTTTGTTCTCCCGCCAGAGTATCCCCGGGAAAAGCCTGGGGTCCTGCTGTCCCCTGACCCTGAGCCTCCCATGCCCACAGGCCGCGCTGCAGGTGGGTGGGCACGGCGAGCGGCTGACGCAGTGCCGAGAGGTGCTGCTCACCACGTCCAAAGCCATCCCGGTGCAGGTGGACGGCGAGCCCTGCAAGCTCGCCGCCTCCCGCATCCGCATCGCCCTGCGCAACCAGGCCACCATGGTGCAGAAGGCCAAGCGGCGGAGCGCCGCCCCCCTGCACAGCGAGTATGTCCCCCCACCCCACCCACATGCCCTGGGCCCCAGAGACTCTGCCCCTCCCCAGCCTCGGTTCCCGCCTCTGGGAAGGAGGCTGACAGTCCACCGCGGCGGCTGGGGCGGGGGACGGTACGTGGTGTGATGCCTGGGGGGACTGGCAGCTCGGGCAGGGCCCTTGCTGAGCCGTGTGGTCACGCTGCCTGCAGCCAGCAGCCGGTGCCAGAGCAGCTGCGAGTCCAGGTGAGCAGGGTCAGCATGCACGACTACGAGGCCCTGCACTATGACAAGGAGCAGCTCAAAGAGGCTTGTGAGTGGCGGGCAGGGCAGGGGGGCGCTGAGGAGCGGGGCCCGGGCTGGGGTGCAGCCGGCTACTGACGGCTGCCCCATCCTCCAGCCGTGCCGCTGGGCACCGTGGTGGTTCCGGGAGACAGTGACCTGGAGCTGTGCCGCGCCCACATCGAGAGGCTCCGGCAGGTGAGGGGTGGGGCCAGGGCCTGCCCGCGGGACCCCTGCCTGCCCAGGTTCTTGTGGCCTCTAGCCCCGGTCTCTGCCTCTCTTTCCAGGAACCCGAAGGTGCTGGAGCCAAGTCCCCGATGTGCCAGAAACTGTCCCCCAAGTGGTGCTTCCTCGATGGTGAGTGGCCCCAAAGGGCTGGGTCCTGCCCCCTCCCTTGGCAGTCCTGGGTGGGATGGCAGGAGACCTGGGCCTGGACAGGGGGCCACCTTCCTCAGCCAGCCCTCTCCCCACAGCCACCACTGCCAGCCGCTTCTACAGAATCGACAGGGCCCAGGTAAGCATTTGAGGTCTGCTCCGAAAACCGCTGGCTCCGGGCCCCCATGTCACCCGTCCTGCTTGGCCGCCCTGCACGGCCGGGCACACCCGTGTCCGCCAGTGGGCAGTGCACAGGGATGGTGCTGATGGTGGAGACCGGGGCTCGCTGAGTTAGGTTATGGGGGAGCCTCAAAGCACAGGCATCTTCCAGCCACATACGGAAGGAAAGGTGCTTCTGGTCAGAGGCCAGGGCACCCGGTAAAGGCTTAGCCGTGGGAAGGGGCTGCAAGCTGGTGGGCCCCCTGTGCGGAGATCAGGGGCTCCGGGGCAGGAAGGGAGAGGAGGGGGTGTGGTGGGGTGGGGGCTGGCAGGGCCACAGGCCTGGCTGCCCCGTCAGTGCTCCACCTCATGGCCGCAGCTTCTCCAGGTCTGCTGGCCTGGCGTCCCCCTGCACCCCCCATAGGCCACCCTGCAGGGCCCTGACCCTCGGCCCGACCTTCCCCCGCCAACCCCGTAGGAACACCTCAACTACGTGACCGAGATCGCGCAGGACGAGATTTATATCCTGGACCCTGAGCTGCTGGGGGCATCTGCCCGGCCTGACCTCCCCACCCCCACGTCCCCTCTCCCCACGTCGCCCTGCTCCCCCACATCCCGGTGAGTCCCGAGCCTCAGCCAACCCTCTCCCCCACTGCCCCAAAGGGCAGCCAACTGAACCCCTTCCCCGGCCACGGCCAGGCCGCGAGCCCTCTGCCCCACCGTCCACCATCCACCCCGCTGCAGTGGCCGGAGACCTGGGCTCCCTCCCTGGCTGCCCCCACCCTCGTCTGAGCGCACCGCAGCCCCCTGGCCCCCTGCCCTCCCCCAGTGCCCTGTGGGCACGTGCCCTGCCCTGCTCCTGCTCGCTTCACCCTGTGCAGGCGCCCTCCTCCACTGCCGCAGTGCAGCCCCGCTCACCTGTCCGTTCTTGGCTGCCTCGTTTGCCCGCCTCTGGACTTGTCCTTGCCTCCCCGATCTTCACCCTCCACTCACGTCTCAGCCTGGGTGTGCCTTCTCGCAGTCTCTCCGGAGCCCCCCTGAAGCTGCTGTTCAATCACACCGCCCAGTCTCCTGTTCTTTACCCTTCCTGCTCTTCCAGAACTTTGTTTACTCGTTCGTCTGACTTTGTCTCTGACTAGAATGTAAGCTCCCTGAGAGCAAGTTCACCTGTCTTGTTCAGGGCTGTGTTGCTGGTGCCCAGAACAGCACTTGACACGCAGGAGGCACTCAATAAACTGTCGAATGAACCAAGGACGCCCCGGGTTGGGGCTGGGGAGGGCCACAAGCTGGGCCTGTGCTGTAGCCATGTCACCCTGTCACATCTCACCCTGTCACTGTCACATCTCATGTCACCCTGCCATTTCATGTCACCTTGTCACATCCTGTCACCTTGTCACATCTTATGTCACTCTGCCATATCTCATGTCACCTCAAGTCACTGTCACATCTCATGTCACCCGTCACACCTCATCCTGTCACATCTCATCCTGTCACCCTTTCACATGTCACCCATCACATCTCATCCTGTCACATCTCGTCACCCTGTCATCTCTTGATGTCACCCATCACATCTCATCCTGTCACATCTCATGTCACCCTGTCATCTCGTGATGTCACCCATCACATCTCATCCTGTCACCCTGTCACATCTCATCATGTCACCCATCACATCTCATCCGGTTGCATCTCATGTCACCCTGTCATCTCGTGATGTCACCCCGTCACATCTCATCCTGTCACATCTCATGTCACCCTGTCATCTCGTGATGCCACCCCGTCACACCTCATGTCACCCCGTCACATCTCATCCTGTCACCTTGTCACATCTCATGTCACCCGTCACATCTCATCCTGTCACATCTCATGTCACCCCGTCACATCTGCTCTGTTTGCAGGTCACTGCCAGGGGACGCTGCGCCCCCTACAGGTGAGGCCTCTCCCTGCAGGGCCCCTGCTTTCTCCCTGGTCAGAGGACCCAGGCTCAGTGGGGTGGGGTGGGGGCGGGGCCAGGTGGAGCCCATACACAGCCTCACACCAACATGCTATAGTCACGTGTGCCACAGCCCTCAGCACACGTGTCCCTCAGGCCCACTTTGCACAATAATACATCACACACGTGTTCATGCACTGACGCAAGCCAAGGCCTCCCATGCCAGAGTGTAACAGGCTGGTGTTCCGAGCAGGTGAAGAGCTCATCGAGGCTGCCAAGAGGAACGATTTCTGTAAGGTACTAGTGCCAGGCTCGAGCTTCTTCCCCTTGGCAGCCCCAGCGGGGCCCGGGGAGTGGGGCCTCTGGCTGGGCCAGGAGCTGCTCGGTCAAGATACAGTCATCTGGCCCTCTGTGGAGGGGGGGGTCTCCATGTGATTGTCTCAATCTGCCCTGCCCCACCCACAATCATTGTCCCTCCATAGGAGCTTCCTAGCTCAGTCCATCTGTCCCCAGTGCTCAGAAAGGAGCAAGTCTTAGAAGAACCACGGGCTTCAAGGCTCCCAGGGAGTCCAAGAGCACCTGGGATGAGAGATGCCCAATGTCTCTCCCTTGCACTCCCAAAAGACCCCTGGAGACCTCTAGGGAGCCTGGGGCCTGCATGAGTTGGAGGGGCGTTTCTGTGGTTGGAAGGAGGGTGGTCTCGAGGCGCCCCAGCCTTGCCCTGCCTCCTGCCCCCAGCTCCAGGAGCTGCACCGAGCTGGGGGCGACCTCATGCACCGTGACGAGCGGAGCCGCACGCTCCTGCACCACGCGGTCAGCACTGGCAGCAAGGAAGTGGTCCGCTACCTGCTGGACCACGGTGAGCTGGGCCCCGGGGTCCCAGGGCCAGGGAGAGGCTGCCGGGCCTCTCTGACCTCCCCCTCCCTCTTCTCCAGCGCCCACTGAGATCCTTGATGCTGTGGAGGAAAAGTGAGTATCTGGGCAGGGCAGGACCCCAGTTACCCTGGAAACCACCCAGGCTTCATCTAGCCCTTCCACGTGGATCCTGTCAGAGCCCATAAAACCGTTCCTGGCCACATCTGTCACCCTCTGGGACACCCACCCCGCCCCTTGCCCCAGGACCCCACACTTGCTACCCCTTCTGATGGCCCCTGCGGAGACAGGAGGGCCCAGAGGACTGGATGGGGTCCACAGCCAGCCCCTGTTCCCCCAGCGGGGAGACCTGCCTGCACCAGGCAGCGGCCCTGGGCCAGCGCACCATCTGCCACTACATCGTGGAGGCCGGGGCCTCGCTCATGAAGACCGACCAGCAGGTGAGCAGAGGAGCAGGGTGGGCACAGAGGAATCCACCCAGACACAGAGCCACCCTTCCCGAAACTCCGCCCTTGGGAGGGGAGTCCAGGGGAGGGCTGATTCAGAGCTGACTTTCATCACAGCCCGGACCCCAAGCATGAGCCAGCAGAAAGCGGCTCCTCCCCAGTGAAGCACCCTGTCTTCTATGTCTGTTGGGGCCAAGAGGCTCCTGAGGTGATGGCAGCTACCCCCCTGCCCCCATCCAGGGCGACACTCCCCGGCAGAGGGCTGAGAAGGCTCAGGACACGGAACTGGCCGCGTACCTGGAGAACCGGCAGCATTACCAGATGATCCAGCGGGAGGACCAGGAGACTGCGGTGTGAGGCCCGCGCCCAAGCAGCAGGGGGCCGGGCTGGCCAGCCAGCCCCCTCCTGGCCACCTCACTGCCACATTCCAGTCAGATGGCCACAGAGGGACCCGGGCTCTGGGGAAGGAGCCCCATGCTGCTCCCTGAGGAGCTGCCCAGACCTAGGGCTGGACTCTAAGGAGCTGGGGGGGGGTCTCACCCTGTCCCCTGAGGCCACAGCCTAACCCGGAGGGAGGCTCACAGGGGACCAGGAAACTGGACTGGGCTGGGCAGGCCTGGGGGTGGGGGGGGATGGCATTGGGGGCAGTCCTCACTTTCCTGCCATGGGGTCCCTGGAGTTCAGGGGCCGCAGCCGGGAGGGCCTTGAGGCCCCGTGAGGAAGCCCCTAGGAAGAGGCTTCTTAAGCCTCCCAGCCCTTTGGGACTGTCACTCTGAGGCTCCTGGGAGCGCAGCCCCCTCTCCTGCCCTGACCCCCCACCCACCCGGGGTCTTCTGCTGCATCTGCCTGCCCGTCTCCTGCTTAGCACCTACCCTGTGACCCTCCTCCCAAACCCAGTCATTTCACCTCCGACTTTGTGGCCTGGGGGTTGGGATGGGGCACTCATGGTGACATGTTTACAGCTGGGTGTGACTCAGTAAAGTGTATTTTTTTTTCCTTTCTGCTTTTCTTTTTTTTGGGGGGGGAGGTGGGTCTTCCTGAAGCAGTGGGATCTGCTGGGTTATCCGCAGGGTAGGGGACTGGACGCTGTGAACGCAGACCCATTTCAGGGGGTCCTGATTCCCGTTCGGGGGTGGGGTCTGAAGGCCTGCCCGGGACCTGACCTCGGCCAGGCTGCTGGGCTCGCAGGGGCGGGGGAGGAGCCGATTTCCTCCTGCTTCCCGCTTCCCGCTGGGAGGATAACAATGAAAGTGAAAGAGGTGGGGCAGGGGCCAGGCCTGGTTTCTTGGGCCCGGTTGCCCTGTGGCTAGGCAAGCCCCCTCCCCCTGGCCTCCGCTACTCTGGCTCCTACGGGGACCTGAAGAGGCGATGCCCGAGGTCCCGGCTCACAAAGGGTGGGCATTGGCAGCCGCTGCAGGGCCGGATCTGGAACTTCTCAGACGGCTCCTGTCCGCTCTTAAGTCTTAAGTCTTAACCAAACCCCGGCCTGCGGGCTCCTCCTTCCTCAACACCCCCCGCCCCCCGCCCCCCGCGCGCCCCCTTCAACCTGCGCTCCGAGAAAAGTGCGACGGCCTCAGCGCCCCGCCCCCCCCCACAACCCGTGCGCTCTTCTGGGGTTCCCCTGCGAGCCCCACCGCAACACGGGGCAGAGCATCTCCCTGAACACTTGGTGAAGTGATCCGAGGCGGGGGCTGGTGCTCCTTCCCCAGCATCTAAGGGGCGCTGAGAGTCTAGCGGGTCCTGGGAGGTGGAGGGGGGACTCGACGGGGTTCATCACTGCACCCACCCGGGGCTCGGCGAACAGAGCCGCACACCGGCTCGAACTTGGGCCCCACGCCGGGACCTGTGACACACCCAGGGCTCCGTACCCCCTCCTGGTCTCCACCTAAGGCTCCGTGGCCGTGGAGGGAAGCGGGCGTCCAGAGGGAAAAGGGGACGGCAAACCGGGACTGGGGCCGAGGGAGCGCCAGATTGGGGTATGCGGAATGGGGTGCGGGGACCAGACGGAGGCCCGGGGTCGAGAGAGCCCGGGATCGGAGGATGGGGCCCCAGGAGAGCCGGGCGTCTGAGAGCGGAGGGCAGAGGGCTGGTGAGGCGAGGGTGTGGGGCGAGCGGCGGGAAGAGGCGGGTAGGGGCGCGGGGAGGGAGGGGAGGCGGGGACGCCGGGGTCGGGGGGCGGCGCGGGTTTGAGGGGAGGGGGCGGGGCAGGTCCTTCCTCTGTGGGGGGGGGAGGGGGGGGGGGCCCATGTGACCGGCTCAGACCGGTTCTGGAGACAAAAAGGGGGGCCGCGGCGGCCGGAGCGGGACGGCCCGGCGCGGGAGGGAGCGAAGCCGTGCGCGCGGGCAGCGAGCGAGTGAGCGTGCGGGGCCCCGGAGGCCGCGCGGCGGCTTCGGGCCCCCAGCCGCTGCCCATCTGGGGTCCGGAGCCGGGGAGGGGGTCTGAGCTGCCTCCCGGGCTCCAGGAGGCCCCCGGGGAAATTAGTCCCGCTGTGCGCCCGGGCTGGCGGCGAGGGGCCAGCCCCCCCCAAGTCCGCCGCCACCGCAGTAGCAGCCCGACCCTTTGGGCCTGGCCTGGGAACTGGGGCAAAGAAGGGGGGTGGTCCACGCCTGCGGCCCCCGGGGGGGACTCTGACCCGTGCTCTCCCCTCAGGATGCAGCGCCAAAGCTTCCTCCTCCTCGCCCTCCTCGCCCTGCTGGCGCTCACCTCCGCGGTGGCCAAAAAGAAAGGTGATACGGCGCGGGCAGGGGGCTGAAGGAGGGCCGGACCCCAGGAACGGTGAGTCCTAGTCCGGGTCCTGAGCCCTGTTCCCCTGCGTTGCAGACAAAGTGAAGAAGGGAGGCCCGGGGAGCGAGTGTGCCGAGTGGACCTGGGGGCCCTGCACCCCCAGCAGTAAGGACTGCGGCGTGGGATTCCGCGAGGGCACCTGCGGGGCCCAGACGCAGCGCATCCGGTGCCGGGTGCCCTGCAACTGGAAGAAGGAGTTTGGAGGTGAGGCGGGGTGCCCGCGGAGGGTAGGCAGGGGGCCCAGCTTCAAGGGCCCCTTCAGAGGCTGCCCAGCTCTGACCTCCCCGCGCTCTCCCGCCAGCCGACTGCAAGTACAAGTTTGAGACCTGGGGGGCGTGTGATGGGGGCACAGGCACCAAAGCCCGCCAAGGGACCCTGAAGAAGGCGCGGTACAATGCCCAGTGCCAGGAGACCATCCGAGTGACCAAGCCCTGCAGCCCCAAGACCAAAGCCAAGGCCAAAGGTTAGCGAGGGGGGGTGGGTAGGGATGGGGTTGGCACAGGTGGCTGCCCCCACCCGTGAAGGCAGTGGCGCTAGTGACTTCTTGATGTCTATAGTCTTTCTATAGGCAGAGATATCTTAGGTGGGTGGTACTGAGGGCTCTGCAGACGGAGTTCAGGAGGTTGAAACCCTGGCTCAAGTAAGGACCAAGTCAGTGGTTCTGTTGGAGCCTTTGGCTTAGGATCCATGGCAGTGGGCCTGGAAGGGCCCGGCTTTGTCATATCCCTGCAGGTGGGGGCAGTTTCTAGCTGGGAAGGAAGGGACTTCCTTACTTCCTCTCTCCCTTAGCTTCCTTCCTGACTCCCGGCAGCCAACCAGGCAGAGGGGCATATGCCCACTTCTCAGGTGAGGGGACTGAGGCTGTGTTCCAGGGCTGCTGGGACTAGGACTGAGACCGGGAACTGGGAGGTTTTCTGATTTCCCAGCGACAGACTAAGCTGGGGGAGTGAGGAACGTCCCAGGGCATCACAATGGCTGCCCTGGCCCAGGGGCTTCCAGGCGGGCTGATGGAGAACCACCAGGGGGCAGAATTTTGTTTTCTGTAATGTGCGTGCTGTAGCGAAGGGGGCTGGGGGGTCTCCACTGGGTCCCCCAAACCCTGCTAATGCAGTGTTTCTTGTTTTACAGCCAAGAAAGGGAAGGAAAAGGACTAGCGGCCAGGCCCGGATGCCAAGGAGCCCCTCACTTGGAGGCCCGGCCCACGCCCTCCCTCCACAGGCTCAAGATGTTACCCACCAGTGCCTTCTGCCTCCTTGTTAGCTTTATCAATCATGCCCTGCTTCTTCCCTTTCACTTGCCCACATCACCCCAAGTGCCCAAAGTGGGGAGGGACAAGGGATTTGGGCAGCTTGAGCCCCCTCAAAGGGATTTGATTCCCCTCTACCCACTTTTCTTTTTCCCCCAACTGGATGCCATTACTAAGAAATAAATAAAATATCTTTTTGTTCCCAATAAAAGCTTTTCTTTTAATATATAAAAGCCCCTTCCCAGGGAGTTTGCTGTGGTGATTTGTTGGAGGTGGGAGAATGGAGAGAGGGCTGGAGGGAACGGTGGCTTTCGGGGGTTTGGGGGCTTGGCGGTGAGTGCCCCCCAGAGTTTATGGAGAAAGAACGGTTATGAAAATTTCTTCCAGGGGCCCCTATTGACCCCTGGAAGGCTGCCCCCGATCAAGTCCCCTGAGCCCTTCAGTCCTGTTTCTCCAGGGACCAGGCCAGGGGTGGGGAGGGAACCCAGGGAACAATAGGACTGACTCCCCCATCTCAGTTTCCCCCAGGTCAAGATCTTTGGGTCCAGCCCACTGCCAATCCAGAAGGTTCTATCCATTGAGAGAAGAAAGGTGGGGGTCGCTTGCCCTCCTCACCTGCCCACCCCCCCCACTGTCAAGGAAGACTGTGGGGATCAAATCCACCCCACCCCGGGGTTTCTCCCTGGTGACCCACCGGAGCATCCCTCATACTCTGCAGAAGGCAGCGCAAATGCCCCTTGCAGTCCCACCTTCACTACATGTGACCTGGGACAAGCCCCCTCCTTGGGGAAGGAGACAACTCCACAGAGGGATGGGACGGCTCAGCTCAGCCTAGGGTGGGAGGTGGCCAGACCCCAGTTCCTGAGTGAACCCCTGACCTCCCCACTGGCCCATCCTGAATGTGACCTGGGCATGCTATACCGGGTGTGTTCAGAGCCCTCTCTGCCTGGCTTCCAGCCAGCCCACACCCCACACCCACCCAACCAGAGCCTGGCTGAATAGCTGCAGCAAGGGGAGTCTCTGCCCCTGGACTGGGATTTAGGAGGAGGGGCGGAGCCTACATGCGGGGGTGTCGGGGGCAGAAAGCACCGTTACAGCAGAATAGGGGTCCCTCCCCTTCCATTCCCTTCCTGAGCCTCCTTTGCCAACCATTGGCTCTCTTGCTCCTCCCAAAGGAGGCTCTGCTCCCTTCCAGATGTCCCTTCTTTCAGCCACGCCGGCCAGCCACAGTGGGGCAAGGTGCCCATGTAGGCCAGGGCCCCCCAGCTCCCTGAGGCAGGACAACAGAGATGGGTCAGACCGTCCGGCTCAGTCACTTCCTGGGGCTGATCCTCCTCGGCCTGAGCAGAGACCTGGTCTCGGAATCCAGCCAGAGCCTCTTCTGAGCCTCGCGGGGTCTCGGGGACCTCAGTTCTCTTCGGAGAATGTGAACACTGAGAAGTGCCTCCAAATCTCTCCTGGACAGCAGTCGAGCCACGTGCTTGCCCGCACATGCACCAGCACCTCCAGTGGCACCCTTGCCTGCCTACCTGGCAGTGCCGATGTTCCGATACTGGCAGAGCAGCAGGTGCCGGAAGGTCTTTTTGAAGGTGGCGTTGCAGAGGGCGTAGCAGGCCGGGTTGATGGTGCTGTTGACGTAGCAGAGCCAGTAGCCGATGGACCACACAGTCTCGGGGATGCAGCTCTGGCAGAAGGTGTTCACCAAGACCATTACGTTGTAGGGCGTCCAGGTGAGGATGAAGGCCAGCAGGATGGCGAAGATGGTCCGAGTCACCTTGCGCTCCCGGGCCGCCATCTGCCGCTTCTTGCGTACCTGGCTGCGGGCGATGCTGGCAAACTTCCGGGCCACGTTGGCCGCCGGACGCATGCCAGCCGGCGTGGCAGGCACGATCTCGATGGCTGTCACACACTCGTTGCCCGTCTGCTTCGTCACAATCTGGATCTTGGACCATTTGGAGGCCGGGTTGAGGGTCCGTGGCTGGAGGGGGGGTGCGGGGGTGGCCGGCGTGGTGGCCTCTGTGGTTGACAGCTCCGTGGGCGGGCGCTCCTTGGTGTTTTGCGTGGCGCTGCCAGAGCTGGACTCGTTGGAGGTGTCCTTGTCGGCCACGGGGCGTGGCGGGGGCGGCAGCACGGGGGGCGGGGCCTCCTCGAGCTTCCCGTTGCGCAGCTCACCCCGAGCGGCGGCGTCTCCCGGGGGCGGCGGTTTCTTGACGCTCTGCTTCATCAGGGGGCTCTTGAGGAAGGCCAGGGTCTTGGCCTTCTTCTCCTTCGGGCCTTCAGGCCGGTGCTTATGAACTCGGCTGCGACTGGCCAGGGAGATGTGGACGTAGAGCACCGTCATGATGACCACGGGCAGGTAGAAGGCGGCGATGGCCGTGCCGAAGGTCACCGCAGGGTTGGACAGGAACTGGATGAAGCACTGGTTGTCGGGCACCGTCCGCTTGCCCACCACAAACTGCCAGAACAGGATGGCAGGCGCCCAGAGCACAAAGGACAGGACCCAGGCGGCGGCGATCATGAGGCCCGCCATCTTGGTGGTGCGCCGGGCGGGGTAGGTGAGGGGCTTGGTGACGCAGAAGTAGCGGTCAAAGCTGATGATGAGCAGGTTCATGACGGAGGCATTGCTCACCACATAGTCCAGGGCCAGCCACAGGTCACAGACCACGGCGCCCAGGGGCCAGTAGCCCTTGATGATGTACACGGTGTAGAGGTTCATGGAGAAAGCGCCTATGATGAGATCGGCACACGCTAGGCTGAAGAGGAAGTAGTTGTTGACCGTCTGCAGCTGCCTGTTGACCTTGATGGACAGCATCACCAGGATGTTGCCCACGACCGTCACCAGGCTCAGGGAGCCCGTCACCGTGGCGATGAACACCATCTCCACCGTCTCATAGCGGTTATGGGATGACGTGACCAGGCGCACAGACTGGTTGCCCGAGCTGCCATTGATCGGGGTGAAGTTCGCCATTTTGGTTAGCAGCAGTGGGCGGACAGTGTCTGGAACAAGAGAGGAAGGGGGTGAACTGTGGAAGCGCATGAGAGGCGTGAGCTGGGTGCCCTGGAGTCAAGGTGACAGAGGAGCAACATCGTCCTGCAGAACCTTAGAGAACCCCGTCCCATCGCTTCCTCCTGTCTCCGCTCACGTGGCGTTTATTATTGGGTGCCTACTCCGTGCAAGGGGACGACAGAGGATGAGACGGTTGGATGGCATCACTGACTCAATGGACATGAGTTTGGGTAAACTCCGGGAGTTGGTGATGGACAGGGAGGGCTGGCGTGTGCAATCTATGGGGTCGCAAAGAGTCGGACACGACTGAGCGACTGAACTGAACTGAACTCTGGGCAAGCGCTGTTGTAGGCGCTGGGGCTACAGACGTGAAGGAGACACACGCAACCCCCAACTCTCACAGAGCTCACATCCCGATCCGGGGGGACATACAAACACGTGAGCGATGAAAAAGCACTAGAAGGAAAACAAGGGCAGGTGACAGAGAATGAGTCAGAGAGGGGACGGGCAGTCAGAGCTGCAGAGAATGGCCTCGGCAAGGGCGATGGCGGAGCTGAGGCTGGGAGGCATGTGCAAGGTATGGACAGAAGGCCAATGTGGGTGGAGGGGTGGGGGCAAGAGTGGTCCCCGACATCAGCACGTGGCTCAGGTCAGAGGTAGTCCTTCATTCACTCACTTTGTCACTTTTTTTTTTTTAAGATTTTTAAATATTTTTTTAATTAGAGGATAATTACAACATTGTGCTGGTTTTTTGTATCCATCAAAACGAATCAGCATTAGGTCCACGTATGTCCCCTCCCTCTTGAACTTGGTCACTTCTTAACCAAACGTTGCGGCGGGACTTGCCCACTAATTCCTACAGAAGGCACTGGGGACAAAGGCAAGAATATATACTACCAGCTAACGTGCATTGTCTACCAGGCACTTTCTACACTTTTTGTAAGGATTCATTCATTCCATCCTCACAACAAACCTAGGAAGTAGACGCTGTTACTTATGTGTTTATTGGTGGGTCGTGGGGCACGGCCTGCGGGATCTTACTTCCCTAAGCAGGGATCAAACCCACACCCCCTGCAATGGAAGCACAGAGTCTTAACCACTGCACTACCAGGGAAGTCTCGGATATTGTCATTTCTTACGAACAGATGAAGAAACTGAGGCCATAACCTGCCCAAGGTTCCATAGCTCCTGCAGCTCATGTTGCTGTCCCAGAGCTAAGGGGTCTGGCAGAGGAAGGCCCAAAGAGCCACAGGAGCCAGTGGCCCCAGAGGTGACCTGACCTGATCACGGAACAGGTGGCATGGAACCGGAAATTCAATGAGGAGGGGACAATGCCCCTGCAGCAGCCCCTCCTGGAACCCCATCCCCAAGGTATGCGGGTGCAGTGCAAGGGTAGCTGGGGTCTGTCTGTGGAGAATCAGAAGAAAGGACCCATCTGCTGAGGCAAGACTTCCAGGGCTTCCCAGGGGCCAGTGCCCGATGGGAACCCAAAGGGGGAGCGAGTGGCCCAGAGGGGCTGCAGCAGGGGTGCCCGTGGCCAGCCCCCAAGGGTGCCCCTTGCCCACCAGTGCACACTGGGCACCCTAGCCGGAGGCCCCCAAGCATGAGGCCTCTCCCTGAAGCCTCTTCGCGTCCCCCCACCTCCTCTCCCTCCGAGTGAGGGAGGCCCACGCCCAGCGCGCTGTGCCAGGGCAGCCGTGCAGCCCAGCCTCCCTCACACCCGCCAACACGCGCACCATTACACACGCACACGGGCCCATCACAGCCCTGCCAGCCCCGCAGCTCCCTGGCGTATATACGTAGTTCCGTGCGTCTGTGTGAGAGAAAGAAACAGACAGGCGGAGGAAACGGGTTGAGGAGGAAGGAGCCCGCGCCCCGCAGCCCAGGCTCCCAGGGTCTTAGGTGAGTGGCCATGTACAAGCCACCTTGCCTTCCTGCCCCTCCCGGTCTCCTTTGCAAAGTAGAGAGAGAGGCTGCCTGTCCTGGGACAGCCTCCCTCCTGGCAGCGACGGGGTCAGCACCTCAACTGCCTCTCCAGCAAGAACGTGCACTGGAGGCTGGAGCCAGGTGCCAGGGTGACCCCCGCCCCCCAGCCCGGGTTCCCCTCCAAGCCTAGCTTGTCAGCCACCATCACAGCCCCAGCCTCCTGGCCTGGCAGTTTCAATCCTCACACCCAAATCCTTAGTTCACAGGAGAGGCTCAGAGCAGGGTGGTGCCACCCCCAAGGTGGCAGAAGAGTCAAGGGCAAAGACCAAGTACCATGCTGACAGACTCCAAAATAGAAGCTCGGGCACCACCTTCTGGGCGAGACAGGAGGCAGAGGCACCCCGCCTGGGGAAGCTGCCTTCTGCAGGCATGGCGCCGGCTGGCTGGTGAGGGCTGGGCAGGAATGGTTCGTCCACCAGCCCCAAGGAAACCCTCGCCTTAGACCGCCTCCCCCAACCCCCCGCCAGTGTCCGGACACAGGCCAGTGAGATCGGAATGGAGCTGGAGGTACCAAACAGGAAACATAATAGCTCTTGTTTATTGAGTGTGAACTATGACTCAGGGATCCCTCTGAGCTTTTTATACAGATTATTGGGTTTAATCCTCACAGCAGCCGAAAAAGGCAGGTGCTATAAGTGTCTTAATCTTACTGAGGTGTCTTCTTACACGCGAGGATAATGTGAATTAACTTGCCTAAAGTCACCAGTGTGTAAGGAGGGGCGGGGGCAGAATTAGAGCCTGGGAACCACCTCAACCCCAAGGTGCTCCAACTGCAGCTTGTTTTCCTGCCTCTACTCTACCCCGCCTCAGGTGGCTCGGTGGTTAAAAGAATCCATCTGCAATACAGGAAACACCGGAGACAGGAGTTCGATACCAAGGTTGGGAAGATCCCCTGGAGAACGAAAAGCAACTCACTCCAGTATTCTTACCTGGAGAATCCCGACGGACAGAGGAGCCTGGCGGGCTACAGTCCATGGGGTCACAAAGAGGCGGACAGGACTGAGCACACAGCACAGGGGTGGATCAGGGGAGACCTAGGTGTAGGGTCTCTTCTCATTCCCTGTAGGCTCCCTCTCTTAGCTTTCCCAGAGAAAAACAGATCTCTTGTCTCCATCTGAACAGCTTGTCTCCAATCAGGTGGCCAAGGGTTTCTTCGCCCTGGACCTGCTTGGGGAAGCGGCCAGCTGCAGACAGGGCTAGGCAAATACTTTCCCCTCTTCCCGCCCCAAATATCTTTCCGGGGGTCACCCGCAGACATTCCAACTGCAGCCTCTGCTGGGGCGCTTCTCTGGGATCCAGGCCCGCGGGAACCTGGGGAGGGGAGCAGCCGCCGCCCAGGGATGTGCGCACCGCTAGATGGCAATGTCGGTCCCTGGGTGCGGCTCTGGACCTAGAGCGGGTGGCCGCTATTCGCCCACCGCCCCCAAACTCCAAGAGCGACTGGGAATGCAGGGGAGGTCCCAGGCAGGGCCTCACAGGGGAGAGACTGGGGCCCCCTCACCAGGCCCCGCCCCGGAGCTGCCTTGGGCTCCTCCAGGGGTTCCACGGTGGGAAAGTTAAGGGCACCCGCTTCCAGCCGGCACACTGCGAGGCATGGGTGGGCGGGAAGGCGAGTGCGAGTTCTGTTTGTGTGTGATCACTGGGGAGCGCGAGTAGAAGCGAGTAGCTGGCTGCATGTGCTGTGTGTGTGCGCGCTGAGCCACGCCTGGATACCAGTGCGGCCGTGTGTGCGTGAGCATGCTCGCGCGGTGCGGACACGTGCGTGTGCATGTCTGTGTGTGCCTGGAGTGTTGCGGCCCCGGGAATGCACACGGCTCGGGTGTGCCTGTATCTGTGAGCTTGTGCACATGAGCAAATGCCGGACCCACCATGGGTCCTGTGGGTCCCGCCCCTGCCCGGAGGCTCAGCCCATACTTCGGCTGAGTATGAAGAAGGTCGGCCAAGAACCTGGGTCTAGATCGCTTCTCGTCTGTGTATGGGGAAGGGTTCCCGGCTGCACCACAAGACTCAACTACAATCTGAGTTGCCAGGGAGACCCCAGACTTGAGGGCATCGTCTTAGCCCAGCGCCCCGCGGTGTCTGCGTCCCCAACGTTGAGGTCCAGAGTTCCGGAATGGGATGGACTTTTGTCGAGGGGTTGCTGTTAGAGTCTCTCCACCCAACTTGCGGGACACCAGGTTCTGCTCAGGGTACCCACTGCGCAGATATCGCCAAAGGGCGCCCAGTCTGAGGGGCAGAAGGGTGCGAGAAGCACCTCCGTAACTGGGAGGCCCGGCCCGGGCTTGTGTAAGGCGTGTAAAAGACTCTTCCCCATCTCACACTCCTAACCCCGAACCCCTCCGAAGAGGCACCGCCCGGCTCCAGCGGCTGGAGTGGGCACCGGGGATCTCGAGCCCTGGACTGGGGTGGGCCTCGTTGGGAATTATTACTGGGCCCAACTGGAGACCACGTCTCCGCGACTCCCTGGTGGTCGAAGGGGCCCTGGCTCCCCCGTGCCCCACCCTCCCCCAACTCCCTGGAGCGCAGTTCCTGCAGCCTCTGAGCGTGGGCACCTCGCTTTCCTGGGTCCTGGAGCCCCCCTTTCCCAGGCGCCATGGGCTCGCCTTCCCTGTACGCCAGGGCAGGGGGCGGTGGTGGTGAAGGAGGGGGTGGGGGTTGAGTCCTCGATTCCTAGGCGTTCACTCTAGGGCTCCGGGAAAGCTGTGGTCTCTGCTGTGTCCCTGGGGCAGGAGAGGAGACTCAGGAGTTGAGGGGAGGGAGGAGGGGTGCAGGGGATTTGGCACCGACATTGCGCGTGACACTTCCGCCATGGGGCTCGGGGCTTGGCGCTGGACCTCCCAGTCTCTGAGCCTGAGCGACAAAGGAGGGGAGTTTTAGAGGGGGGAGGGGCACCAGGAGAGGGCAGGGGTGTTTTCTGTCAGAGTTCAAGGTCGCTGGTGGAGGACTCCGTGGACTGGAGTGGGCTTGCGGCGCCGGGGTGGCGAGGGGACGGGCGGGAAAAAGCCTCTTTGGGGCTCTAGCGCCCGGCGCCCCGAAGAGCTGCCAGTGGAGGATGAAGTGCGGGGTCCCGCCCCCGACGGCTGCCCCGGGCTCCTGAGGGGCTGAAGGCGGGCACACACACCATCACCACTGCCGCCGCCGCCCGACCTACTACTGCCTGTCCATTCCTTCCCGGAGGCGCACCTGGAGAAGCCTGCGAGCCGCACTCCGGGCCTTTCTACCAGCGGGCCCCTCACCCCTCAGGCTTTCTGCAGTTGCCAGCACCGGGCTCGCCCCCGAAGAAGCCTGGGGCCCTGTCCTAGTCTGGCCCGCCTCGGGGAGCCTCAGAGGGTCCGGGAGCCACGCGTCCTTCTCTGCCCACCGCGTCCCCCGCCCCCGCGCAGCCGCGGAGTC
Organism: Okapia johnstoni; assembly: GCA_024291935.2. Lineage (NCBI taxonomy): Eukaryota > Metazoa > Chordata > Mammalia > Artiodactyla > Giraffidae > Okapia > Okapia johnstoni. The sequence continues at coordinate 4,483,691 of CM044325.1, read as the reverse complement.
ACTTACCAGACACCTCCGCCCCGTTCCCCTCGCACCTGACAGACGGCGGGACTAGGGGTGGCCCCGCGGGCCGGCGGGCGGGGCGCGCGGCCGGGCCGCGGGCCGGGGGCGGGGACGGGGCGCAGAGGGGCGGCCCCTGCTCCGCCCGCAGCTCCCGGCGCTGTGGCTGAGACTCGCGCTCACGCTCGCACTTTTCCCCGAGCCGCGTGATGTCACGGGGAAGCAGCCAATCCTGGCGGGGCCGCGCCGCCCGCCCCGGGCCGGCCACCCAACGGGGACGCGCGGGGGGCACCACCCTGGGCGTCGGGGACCCCTGCTATGCGCGCCCCTCCCTGGAGCCGGCCGGCGGCTCTCCACTCGGGCACTATGGAGGGGGGCACCGCCCGCGGTCCCCAGCGCGGCTTAGCGGGGGGCGCTGCCCTCCCGGGAGCCTGGGGGTGGGGGGGTGGGTGGGGTAGGGTGGGGTGGGGTGTCCGCGTTGTCATGGGGACGCGGCGCCCCCTCGCGGGCTGGGAGGGGAGCTGGCAGCCCCGTCTGGCTGCGCTCCCGCCCACGCTCTGACCAAGCACCAGGGACGGGGAGGGGGTCTCGTGCCCCGCCCGGATCTCTCTCCTCACACTGCCCGGCTCGCAGCTGGACCACGGGGGCGCGAGTGTTTGACCCTAACAGGAGGTTATGGGTGGGTGAGCGGGGTGGGCTTTCTGCCGTCCGGTTCCGTCGAGGCAGAGAGACGAGGGCAGGCAGTTTCGAGCCTGGAGGCGGAGTATTGGGCGCCCAGCAGCCAGGGAAGAAGGGGCGCCGTCGGGGCCTGGGAAGACTCTGGAGAGAGAAGCTAGGCGATGGTCCCTAGGGAGAGAGGAGCCGGCTCATCGCACGCAATCCCGCCCGACCCCCATTCCTGCCGCCAGGCTCCCTGCTCCCGCGCTCCAAGCCGGGGAGCGGGTGCGCGCCCTTTCTCCAGCCCCGGGGACAGGACGCGCCGCCCATCCAGCCTGGAGGACAAGCTCTCCGATGCCTGTGAGGGAAATCCGAGTGCCCAAGGTCACCTGGGGTGGAACCCGGAACGAGACCTTCGAGGGAGAGAGCTGCTGGTCTCTTGAGGTGTCCGGGAACCGCACGGGCCGGAGCCCTAGGGCTCGGGGCCTTACCTGCCCCGAGCGGGAGGGAGGGTTGCGCCGCTCGAGGGATGAGCGCTGGGAGGCTTCAGCACCTCGGAGAGCGCCACCTCGGCGCTGACCTTGGCGGCTCCGCTCGGCCTGCGGGCACCAGCGTTCCGGTCTCCCCCGAGACCGCCCTTCCTGCGGCCGGCCAAAGTCCGACTCGCTCCCTCACCCGCCGTAACGCCCGGGCCTTGTCACCCCAAACTCTTAGCGCGAACATCCGATTAAACCTTAAGACGGATGGTTTCTTTTCTTGGAAAAACAATTCAAGTCCCGCCCCTCCTCCATCCTCCCCCAAGGGTTGGGCGGGGGGCTGTGTATGCTGGGCGCCGGGAGGTGGAGGGCGTACCGCAGCGGAGGAGGCAGCAGGAGCTGCCAGAAAAGGGGCGGGAACTCAGGCAGGAGCCAGCCCCGTGGTGCTCACCGTGTGGAGCCCTCTGTGCTGAACCCGAGGGCTGCAGCTGGCGGCCTGGGCGAGAGTGAGAAGCCATCGTCTTTTACCTGAACGGTCTGGTCTCCCATGATTCTCATAACCAAAGGGTGGAAAAAGCCCTGCTGTTCTTGCCCCCACCTCACAGAGGAGCAAACGGGCTTGGTTGGTTCACGTGACAATTAGATGCCTGTCGACACTGGTCTCCCTTTTCCACATCCCTCCTAGGGCCCAGGAGAGGGCGGTCCTTCTAGGAGGGTGAAAGGGTGTGTTTGCACGCACATGCAGGTTGGGATGCACTGTCAGAGGAGGAAACAAGCAAGGCCACTGGAGGCCGCAGAAACTAGAAAAGTCTCCCCCAACCACTCCCTTCAATTCTTCCAGAAGCTGTCGGGCAAAGCTGCCTCCGTTTTTCCAAAATGCCTACGGTGCGGTAGGTAGGACCTTGGGCATCCCCCAATCCCAAATCCCACAGTGAACGGTGGAGAGCAGAGTCAGGAACCAGGGGACCTGGTTTAGTCTTTACTCTCTACCTTTGATCCATTTGGGTCCATAGGCATCTTGAAAGTCGCTCAGTCGTGTTCGACTCTCGGCGACCCCGTGGACTATACAGTCCCTGGACTGCTCCAGGCCAGAATGCTGGGGTGGCTAGCCTTTCCCTTCTCCAGGGGATCTTCCCAACCCAGGGACTGAACCCAGGTCTCCTGCATTGCAGGCGGATTCTTTACCAACTGAGCCATGAGGGAAGTCCATCTTGGGTCCACAGAACTGCTGGGAACCTGTTGCTTCATCTCCATTTGGGATTGCTGAGCTCTGCCCCACTGACCCTGCAACCTTATCATGATAAGCAAGGGGGCCCATGGAGGCTCTCCCTATGCAGACAAGGGCTTTCTAAGGAAAGGGGCTGGTGTGGGGATGGGAGCTGCTGCAAGGGCCTCCGACAGGTAGGGGCTGGGTTCATGCTTGGCCAGTAAGGACAGAGGCAAGGCCAGGCAGGACTGAGTTTAGGTCACTTCATCCACAAGGCCTCTTCATACCCCCTTTTTTCCAAAGTAACAGAGCACATCAGGGTCCCATATGGGTTCAGACCCTGGCTCCACCAGTGAGCTGTATGGTCTGGGTGTACCCACCCGCAGAGGGTTTGTGGTAAGGTCTGAGATGCTAAACACTGAATCCTCGGCACACGCTTTACAATCAACAAATTCAGACCCCCATTCAGACCATGAAACTCTTCCTCCCCTGGAGGGCTGGGTGGAGGGCAGGCACTGCAGGGGGCACCCTTCTCCTTCCATCCTTTAATGTGTGGCTCAAATCTCACCTCTTCAAGGAGGCCTCCTCCTGCCACTCCAGCGCTCTCAGAGCTGGAAGTAAGGAGGCTGCAGAGAACAAGCTCTACCTCCTATTCAGAAAAAGTGAAACAAGAGAAAAGGCAAGTGGCCTGCCCAAGGTCACAGCTAGCTGATGTGTCTCTTGGTCTAGAGCATGCTATAAAAATACTTTAAATAAAATTCTAGTGCTCCTCACCATATAACTCTTCACATGGTTGTGTATTATTTGCTTTAATCTTGTGGTTCTATCTCTGCTGGGGCAGAGCAGACTTCTGTATGCCCCACAGTGTCTGGGACAGAGTTGAGCACACACAAGTTACTCGAGAAGTACTTGTTGCTGCAAAAAGCCCTGGGGGTGGCTCTGATCTCCATGTCCCCCCTGAGAGAGAAGGGACAAGAATCCTTCTTCCACTAACTGGTTCAAAACTCAATGGCCAAGACCCATGACCACAGCAGACCCCTGGGCCACTGCCCTGACACAAAGCAAAGGGAAACCCAAGCCCCCAGCACATGGCATCTTGGGGGGATACCTGTAGGTAAGGCCCAGCTCCCTGCTGACCACCCCTGGGCACCCCAGACACCCATGACACGTGCTTTCCAGGACTGCAGGGGAGCCAGCTTCCCGGTCAGTGACTTCTTCACTCCAGGCCCATCATCCTGAGTAGGAAGCAACCAAGATGAGTGACCTCCCAGCATTCCTACCTACCCACCTGTTATCATGAAGGATGCCCCAAACCTTACAGGCCCCTAGAAGCAGGCAGTGGCGGGACACGGATGCAGCATGAAGTAGAGGTGGTAGCCCTTACCTGAGTGGCTTCTGCTGAGGCATCACGGGGCTCCCCACCGAGAACAGCAGCACCAGTGGCAGTGCTCAGGAGAACAGGGGCAGCTCAGCTCCATGGCCCCCACCCCACCCCCTCCCTCCATCCCCCGTGGAAACAAACAGAGAGGAGACTGGTGAGGGGCGTATCATCATTTTAATGATGTAGATCTTTGGTGTTTCCCTCATTAGCAGTCAGACTATCCCCTCTCCTCCCACCACAATGTTGCTATGATGAGTTACAAACAGAAAAGTAATCACATTTTTCATACTGAAAACAAAATAATCAGAGCCTTGATTTCTCCACTAGAAACTACACGTACAGTTCAAGATTCCACATGCAACACCTTAAATCACAGACCAAGACCTCACACTCTGCCCCGAGTCTCATCCGCCCCCAGCCTCGGGCTGGCTTTGGCCTAGGCTGAGTGGTGCTGCTCTGAGGGCTTCGGGGCGGGCGGCGAAGGAGGAGCTTGGTGGGTGAGCCCTGGGGGCTGGCCAGCCTACACCCCCACTCCTGAGTGAGGGCCTGCCCCGTCCCTTGATTCCATCCTGTCTCGGCAAGCAGGCCGCCCCCTCCGCGCCACGGTTGTCCCCCGCCAGTAATCGCAGAAGTCCCTGTCCTCAGGAATCTGGGAGCCGGGCCTGCCTCCTGACTGTGGTCTCTGTGGGGGAAGATGATCAAGAGGCTGAAGCTCTGGAAGGCTCAGAGATGGAGGTGGTTTCTGGGGGCCGGGCCGCTCCTCCTGTGTTAGGGCTCCTAGTGGCTCTGCCTGCATGATAGGTGAACGGGGAGAAGCTGCCCCACTGGCCACCGGCCAGGATGGTCAGGCCCAGATCTGGAAGACTGTTCACCCTCCTGGGGGCTCTCTGCCCAGGGCTGAGTCCCTTGAGCCTTGGTTCTAGGAGAAAGGGGGGTGGTGCGTGGCAGGGATACCCACTTCCTCCTCCACTCGAACTGAGCACAGCAGTCTGTGACTCCCCGGGCTCCAGATCCTGGAAGGGTCTAGTCCCCAGAGGCAAGCCTGGCCCCTTGCACCGCCTCACTCCCTGCTGCCCCCACCCTCGCGCTCCTGTTCCCTGACGCAGCCCGCGGTTCCCAGTCAGCTGTGAGGTCCGGTCTCTGCTCAGCGGTTCAAGGGGAGGCACCAGGGCAGCCTGTGTCTACCTGTTCCGTGGCTCCCCGCTGGGGCCTGCGGCCTCCCCCCTGCCGCTGCCCCCGCCATCAGGAAGGTGGTTGCTGTTGGTCAGGTCGCAGCGCTGCGGGCTTGGTCCCTCGGTGCTGGGGAGGGGGGCAGGAGGAGGGGCTGGGGAGGAGGAGGGCAGGGCGGGCTCCCGCCCAGGGGTAGCGGGCCGCTCCCAGGAGGCTGTCCGGGGGCTCAAGCCTCGCTCTGCCAGCTGCCCAACTTCCGGGAGCAGTCCCCGAGAGGTGGAGGGCTGGGGCGAGGGGGCGCGCCCGGCCCCCGGCTCGGTGCCCGTCTGGGAGCTGCGGTGAATGCGGTGGCTGACAATGATGTTGTTGCCGAAGCCGCCCATGGAGGCCATGGTGGTGCTCTGCTCCCGCTGCACCACGGCCGTCATGCCCCCTTCAGCCATCAGCCGCTGGATCCTGCTGAGAGCATCTTCCCCGCTGGCCCCGTAGTCTGAGCCCTCCCCTGGAAGGTACAAGGCAGAAGGGAGGGAATCAGCTGCTGGCCTGGGCCTCTGAGTCAGGCAGGGCAGTGCTAGGAGGAGCGGGAGGATTCTACCTACAGGCAGAAACAAGGCGGTGGCCAACCCCTCATCTCAAGAATCAATCAAGTGGATTTCCCCGGCGGGCCAGTGGTTAAGACTCTGTGCTTCCAATGCAGGGGGGTTACGGGTTCGATCCCTGGTCAGGGAACTAAGATCCCACATGCTGCATGGTGCAGCCAAAAAAAAAAAAAGAAGAATCAGTCAGGGACTTGAAAGCTAGATAAGATGCCCCAAACAATCCTAATTCATACTTCAGCCTAGGGGCTGAGACTGCTCATCTGGTTAAGAGCAGGGCCTGGACCTGAAGCTGGAAGTCTGCCTTTAACCCTGTGGACACCAGAGGCAGGCTGGTCTTGCATCCTATGGAGGTGGCCCAGAGAGCTGGTGGCGTCTGCCCCTCCGTCTCACACAGCCTAGTAGACCTGGGCCTGGGACAGGGTCCATGTCTGGTGTTTGGAAAGCGAGAGCACCGTACAGGGTGTGGCTAGAAGACAAACGCTCTGCTCGGCACCTTTTCAAAGCTGTGTTCTTCTAAATGCACACGAGGAGGACGATTTTCAAGTGTTACTTCGAAGGCATTCTGTCTCCTCTTATTGTCCCACTCTCCCACATCATTCCCCGCGTGCTGTTCTCACGGGGCCAGATGCCTGACACCCTCACGTTTCCCTGGAGGCAGCCAACTGCCCCAGCCTGAGATATCAGTCCGCATCTCGAGGGAGGAACAGGGAAGGTCCTGCTCTTTCCCCAAAGGCCTGAGCATCTCCTTGCAGGCGGCAGATGACACTGGCTCAGATCTTGGTTCTGCCATTCACTAGCTGTGTGACCGTGGATAAATCCCTTGCCACCCACATTCCTCAGTTTTCTGACTTGCAAAAGAGGGATGAAAACATCCAGCCTGCACGGTGCCAGGCGGAGGGAATGAGATGATGCCCATTAAGCATCTGGTCCACAGCGGGTGCTCCGTGGTGGCTGTCGTCAGTAATCCGGACTCTGCAAGAAGAGCCCCACCCCTCTAGCTTGGGCTGCTTGCTTGTGCTCAGCCCTCACTGGGCAGGTGAGTGGTCTAAGCCTGTGCGCAGCTATGATCAAGGCTCCCAGGCTGCCAGGGCTGCTCCACCAAACTGTGGACGGGTTTGTGTCCTTTGGCTATTTGTTGGCCACTTGGGCACTTTGCAGTTTGGGTGGCTTCGATGGTGAGTTTTGAACTTTTGGCAGTATTGTTGTCAGTTGCTACCTTTTTAAGACTTTCCTTTGCTGCCGCACCATCCAGCGCCTTGTCACTGCTTGCCTGGTCAGAGGTGGGTGTCCAAGCTCTGGTGTTAACCCAGCTGTGCCGACGTCCCGGCAGAGCCCTCCGTCCTCACAGGAGCATGGTGGCGTGTGCTGCCAGTCCCTCCTCGGGGAGACAGCCCTCCCCAGCACTGAGCAGGGACTCCGCCGAGGCTTTCGCTGATGTCCAGCTTGCTTTTCTCCAGATTTCTGGTAAATTCTACCGTCCCACCTCCAACCCCTCAAGGCAGCTGCTTTAGGCGCTTCCCCCTTAGGCAGCTCAGGCTAACTCCAAGGGCAGGGGAGAGAGAACCTGAAGGGCTCTTGAGCACTCCTCTCAGGAAAAGCCGACCAGCAGCAGGTAAGGGGTAAGAGGAAAGGGCAACCCAGAGCCTCGATGTCAGCAAAGTGTCAACCCTGTGAGCCAAAAGGGCTGCCTGGGGAGGGCCCAGGGGACCCCCTGTGCTGCCACCCGCAGTTTTCCAAGAGCTCCATGCACTGAGGGGTCCCCGGCCTCGTCCGGGGTGTGCAGCGGGCTGGCCCACGGCCTGCTGGCATTGGAGCTCACTGGCTGGGCGCTGTGCCCGGTGAACACTCCGTTCTTTTCCCGTAGCTCACTCTGAGGGGCAGGGCAGGGCTGCCTGGGGCCCAAGGGAGCTGTGACAGTTAGGCTCCAGCACAGCTGTGGGCGCCTGACCCTGGGCCCTTCTGTCCGTTCCTGCTGCACCGGTGCCTGGGTCCCGGCCGCCTGTCACCGCAGCTGCGACTGTTTGTCCGAACGGGACTGTGGGCTTCTCTCCCCTTCCACCCGGCCTCCGGGCTGCTACTACTGCTGTCCTAATTCTGCTCGGAGCCACTGGGTTCTGGTTGAGTCCATACTCTGTTCAAAACCCAGCAACCCCGGGAGTCCTCAAAGCAGTTAGGACTCTCACTGTGACGCTCAAGGGCCCTCCGGCCGGGTCCCAGCTGCTTCCCTGACCACCCCTCTTCCCACACCCATGGACTCGGTGCTGCCACGGGTCCAGCGCCCCTGCCTGCACACACCGTGGAGCTCCTCCCTGTCGCACACTGGCCCACTGCCCCGCGGTCCAAGTCCACTTGTTCTCAGGGCCAGGGCCCGCCCTCGCCCTGCCCCAGACCCTGCTGGGCGCGGCTGCCTCTTCTCTGAGCCCCGCAGGGCCCACACCTCTCCACGGCAGAGTCTCTCCCTTCTCGGCTCCGGGTCCCAGATGGTGTCAGACTATGTTCTGATCCTCTTTGGGCTCGCACTTGGAGTCTACCTGTCAAATGAATGTGTGGGTGACTCAAGGGCTCCCAGACCACCTACAGGCATTCCGGCCTTCAGGGGGCCTCCAAAAGCTGGGCCTGTGTTACCCTCTGCCCTGGGGTGCACTTCCACGCCTGTCTCCTTTCTGGACTTAACATGTGAGGGGAGAGATGTGGCTCCAACTCTGAATCTGACTCCCTCTGGGTTCATGGTGCCTAATACAACACTAGATGTAAAGTGCTCAATAATTAAGATTGGACAGAAGTGTTTAAAACACACACACTAACGGTTTTCTCAGGGCCGGGTGCGGGGAACTTCAGCCAGAGCTGTGAGCTATGCCGCCCTCTCGGGAGCTCTAAGCCAAGGCTAAGAGCCCAGGTAGGCCGCCAGCACATTCTCCCAGAGGAGAACACCCCGGGCCTGCAGGAGTGGCAGCTGTGGTCAGGGATCCAAGCTAAGCTCCAGGAGCAGGGGCGGCCACAGGAGTTAAGTTTGCAGTTGCCTTCCCTACAGCAAAAGCATTTCTTTTTGTCTTTGAAAAATGGGAGACTGATTTCGTGTTGACACGAGATCATTTCCTTGGCAAGGTACGTTCTGGATGCAGAAGCCAGGGTGGCATCAGGAACTTGCCATGATGGCCAGTTCTGGGGTTTCCCTGCCCGGAAGAGGGGAGCCAGGCTGTGTCAGGGGAGGAGCTGCCCGTCCTCATCTCAGGGGCACCCTGTCCCTCCCCACCACGGTTGCTTTTCCCTGGTCCACGGCCCAGGTTCCTGTAGCCGTACTATCGTCTTCCCCTGACAACAGTAAGGTCCAGGCACCCTTTCCCAGTGGTCAGAGGCAGAACTGTGCGCTCCCAAACAGTGCAGCACAGCCAAGCTGGGGGCAGGGCCCCACCTCGGCTCAGTTCATCCATTCCACACTTGCGGAGGGCCCACTGCTTGCCAGGCAGGCACGGCAGCAGAGCTAGGAGCAAACACACTTGTGGAGTGATGGGAGGGAAGCTTTAAAGCTGGACCAGCAAAAGAGTCAACACCTGCCAACTCCCCCCATGGAGGGCTCCTCTAGGAAGTCCTAGACAGAACTGAGTGGGTTGTAATAATATTCCTACCCAGCATGAACGTGAGTAGCTGAGAACCCTTCAGTGCTAGCCAATAGGAAAGGGCTCAGAGAGGGGCCACAGAATGGCAACTGCCGCAAGTGGAGTCGGCTGCCCACCCTAAGGCGCCTCAGCCCCTGGCATGTGGAGGGATGCACGCGGGTACCCCCACAGGGCCCGCTTTCTAGCTGAGCCCAGAGAGAGAGTTAACCAGCTTGACGAGCGGTTTCTTCTACGTGCTTCTGCAGATGTGGTCACTAGTTTGCTGACTGGGGGTGGGGGGGTAGGAGGGGAGATGTGTGTGAATGAGTAAGACAGTGAGAGAGGGAGAGAGAAAGCTGCTGTGCCCGCCTCCGAGATGGGGAAAGCAGACCAGGGAGGAAGTCTGAGCCCGAGGAGACTCCTGACCCCTGCTTCCCCTACCAAAGCAGCAGCAGTGGACGGCGGTCAGCGGTGAAGCACCCCAGGACAAGGTTCCTGGCCCCAGGAGAGAAGAGGCTGGCTCGTTGGTCAATGCCCCATGCATTCGCTCCCCTTCTTTCTAGGCGTGGGCTTCCTGCAAGGGACTATGACGATGTCCCTTTCAGAGCCAGAGGTCCAGAGCTCCAGGTAAAGGTCGCCGGGCCACAGGGAGACGCAGTGAGCTATCTGAGCTACTGGGCCACGGCTCCCCTCCCGGCTGTCCCCCTGCTGAAAAGCGCCTCTGGCCTCTGAAGGGCTCGCCCTCCACCAACCGCTCTGCTTTGGAGGGAGGAGACTGGGAGAGAACGACGTTCTGGCTTCTGAAACTGGAAAAGAGACTCTCCTTCCTCCTGCCAGCCCATCCTCCCCACCCCCAAACACGAAGAAAGGCACTTACAATCATAATTGACTGGGGGTCAGAAACAAGCTGCTGCGAGTCAAGAAATAATCAGAGCGTCTTTGGCAGGTGAAGACACGGGAGGACGCCCTTCTCAGGTGGGTGGCCCCCGCTGCACTTGATGTTGGGGGCAAAGGCCTCTCTCCCCAACCAGCTTCCTGTAACCTGCCCTCCCTGCATGTCCAGCCTCGGTTCTCGACACGCACTGACCAGCCACAAACAAGAGCCCGCCAGTGGCCCTTGGTGCAGGCTGTAATGGTTTCGAGCTTGGTGCCCTTGCAGGTGCCATCCCCTCTGCGAGCAGTGCCTGTCCTCCTCCGTACCCCACTTTGCCTGGAGTTTTCCTCCTCATCCTGGAAGGTGCAGCTCAGGGTCGCCTCCTCCAGGAGTCCTCTCCGAGCCCCAGAAGCCCCGAGATCCTAATCACGAAAAGCCACTACCCGCTGGGTGTCTGCCTCCCTCTCTAGACTTTAGCTCCTTGGGGAAGCACCAAGGCCTGTCTCGGCAGCCCCAGCAGCTGACACATGGAGGACAGGAAGGGGTCACGAGACCGCGGCAGAGGGGCCACCCAGACCAGGACTCCGCCCGGGGGCTGGCGGGAGGTGCTCGAGCGCTCTCCTCCTCCGTGAGGCCCGGGCTGCTCTGGCAGCTCCACCCACACCAGGGGTTTCCACCCAACAGATGGAGGAAGCGGCCCGGGCCACAGACCGAGAGGGGACTTGGCTGTAAGACGAGGCAGCTCGCGGCAGCCACAGAACAGTGCCCGGGGCGGGCACTGCGGCACGGAAGCTGTGCCCTGAGGGGCACAGGCAGATCTGTTCCTCTGCCTGAAGCACACCTGTCTTCTCCTGGTCTCTCTTGAGCAGGTGGCTTACCACAGACCTAGAGAAGATGGGGCTGTCTGGAGGCTGCCGTGTCTGGAGCCAGGAGCAGCCAGGGGTTGGGGTAGGGCTAAGGAGAGCAACCGGGTGAGAACAGCCTATTTAACACAGCTGAGGACACACTCCAAAGGGGGCCTGAGCGCTACGCAGGGAGGTGCTAATTGGTTCTCAGCAGTGTGAGGCCAGCATGGAGCCAGGTGAGAGGAAGGGGCTGATCATGAGCCAGGCTGCAGCCCCAACAGCCATGAAGGACGGTGTGTGTAAGGGCCTCCCGATCGGCCGGGATGGAGCGGGGAGACAGCTACCCGGGCTGGGGTGGGGAGTTGGGGTGGTGGCCCTGGCAGCTCTCTGGCATGTGAGCTTGCAGCAGGGTGTCCCTCTTGCCTTTTCTGCGACTCTCTGAGCCCTTCAAGTTTCAGAGGATAAGGAGGTCAGGGTCCCTGGTCAGGGCTGAGCCAAGCTTTAAGAGCAGCTGGGAGGCTGCAACAGGTGGCCCAGATCAGGGAAGTGACATTTCTGCCCAAGAAGGCGCTTAGCACTGCGGGAGTGGCACCCGCCCTGGTGGCTGAGGCGTGCTCCCAGAACCACCTGTCCGCGTGGTGGGCAGGAGCCTCAGGGAGGGGCGAGAATGGTCCTAACCACCAATCTCCCTTCCCCTCTGGCGTTACACGGCTCCTACCTTCACCAGGACCCGAAGCTGCCGTCCCTGGCTCCTGTATCTCCCGCTCCGTCTGGGTCTCTGCGTTCTGCAGCTGTAGGGCCAGAGTCTGGGTGCCCTGAGACGTCACCGACGTGGTGGGGTTCCGGGGCTGCAGGCCAATGGCATTCATCAGGCCCATGTCTCTGTCTGTCCTCCATGTGGCTCTGCTGGTGCTAGAGACAGAAAGGCAGAAGGGAGTCGGGCAGGGCTGGGCAGCGGCCCCACAGAGCCCTGCCTGCTCTGCGCCCGAACTTGGCACAGCCCCGACCAGGGCCTGCAGGCTGAGGCCCACTCCCACAGTGGCCTCCCACTGCCGGTTGACTTGTATGTGTCCTTCTCCTTCAGATCAGTCCACGTCCTGGGACAGTGAAAAGGAGGTGGCAGAACCACCCAGCTTTTGCAAAGTCCAGTCATTCACACAATGAGGGCCTTTCTGGGGAGGCAGAGATGGCTGATCTTAAAAGACACTTACTCAAGATTCAGGAAGCCACCAGCTGAGTGGCTAGAAGCCACGGGACCAAGGGTTAGCAGCAGAAGTGGCCCTCTCTTCAGCTTTTCCTTCCTTCTAACTACATGGTGACAAGATTCCAGATTCAATTCTTGGAACTTCCACTACATAGGACTCCTACTGAGGCTGTCTGGGGATCCTCCTAAGAAGCAGGGCACACCAGCTGCCAATGAGTGAGGCCCAGACCCAAAGCTAACCCCCCCTTCCTTGGGCATTTCCTGGGCACAGACCCTCAGGACAGCAAGGTTGGCAGCGGAGGGAGGCCGTGATGTTCAGGACGGATACCAGCCCCTCCCGTATGGAGTTGCTTCTGGGGACTGTGCCCGGGACTTCCTCGAGGAAGCAGTGACTGTTTTGGCTTCATCACTGACCCCGCGCTTTGTTTTCTCAGAACATTTCCGTCTCCATTAATGAATTAAATCATGGGAGGATCAGCACCAAGTTCCTACTAAGTGGCCCCTGGGGAGGGTTTGTTCCTGGGCTGCAGCTCTGGGCAGCTTGGTCCCCGAGGCCGGGGTCACGTGGGAGGCTGCCCGTGAGCAATTTCCTAGGGAGGACATCCCTCTCCAGAGCTCTCTCTTCACTGCGGCTCCCCCGGACACCACGGCCAGGACTGGGGAGCTGGATGGGGTCCTAGCTGGTCTTCAATCGAGACTCGGAGAGCAGAGGTTCTGTTCTCTTTCTTAGCCATGAAACACTTTTCTTGAACAAAACCACGTACAAAAGCTCAAAGTGTGAAGCTGAGCAAACGGGAGCTGCTCTCGTGGAGAAGGGACACCCACGGAATCCCCGAGCCAGGTCAGAGGGCACCGCACTGGAGCCCACTGGAGCGGCAGGGACGGCGGGCCGCCTCCTTCACACACTCACCCAGGCCTCTCGCCGCTTCGGCTGCTGGAGTGAACAGTGAAGACCGTCTCATTCAGCTGGTCCCAGTAGTACTCAACACCAGAGTTTGAGGCCCTGGAAATGAGTTGGGAAGGAGACAGGGGGAAGGCGTTAGAGAATGGCTGGAACTCCTCTCTCCTTTTCCCTCCTTCCTCTCTCCTGGGACTGGGCTGAGGCTGGGAAGAAACGCTCCGTGAGGAGGCTCAGTGCAGAGAGGCCTGATGTATCTCCAATAGCCCCGATGCCTGGAGTGGCAGCTTCAGCCTTTTCCATTACCCAAAGACTAACTGGCTTCTCTTGGGGGCTGAGAGAAGCAAAAAGATAGCCACGCTAGTCACAGGCAGTGAGTTCTGCACATTCTTCAGCCATACAGGGCAGGAGCTGAGATGGCCCTGGAGACGCCCAGTGCCACAGCTGCCCCGTCTAACAGGCCTGCTCAGTGCGCGGGACGGGAGTGCAGGCTCTCACCACTGGGTCTTCCCTACAGCCATGCGGCCAGGAGAGAGGCAAATGAGGGCACCCTGACATTCTTATTTTGCCTGGAGCTCAGAAGGCTAACAGGAAAAAGCTCCCGCTGAGCCAGAGAGGCCCACATCTCGTTCTATTCTGGCCCGAGAGACTCCTTTGCCAGGTAGAGGCTGGAAAAGCAACGGGGAGAGCTGAAGATGACCTGGGAGGGCTCACAAGCTTCTCCAGGGGCCGGGGTGAGGAGAGGAACTCCAGCGGCGATAGGCTAGACGGCTGATGGCAGAGAAAGGAGTTTCTGTCCATCAAGTTCTCCCGGCTGCCAGCCCGGCCCCGGCTCCTCCTTTCCCTGCAGTGGAGTGTCCAGCACTTTACCACCCTCTCACCCAGGCACAACTGCCAGGGGACAAGCGGGGGCCTCTTATTTTTCTAGACTGATGTGCCTCTTCAGGCAGCAAGCCTGGCTGCCAGTGGTGGGTGCCAAGACGCAAGACGCCTTGAATTTTAAAGATTCCTCACTGAAAAAGATGCTACCTACACCAGTCACAGGGCTCAGGGTGGGGTGCTGCTGATGGTGGTGACATGAGAGGGTAAAGAGTGGGGAAAGAGGGTGTATTGAGCCCTGTGATTAGCACTCTGGTGTCCGTGAAGAGACTGTAAGAGGCCAAATGGCCAGCTCTGCTCCTCAGAGGGTCAGGGCATGCACACTGGGCTTGAAAAGCTCTGCTGTAGACGGAATTCCCTCAAATTCACATGTTGAAACCCTACCCCCCAAGTGAAGTCGCTCAGTCGTGTCTGACTCTTTGTGACCCCATGGACTGTAGCCCACCAGGTTCCTCCATCCATGGGATTCTCCAGGCAAGAGTACTGGAGTGGGTTGCCATTTCCTTCTCCAGGGGATCTTCCCGACCCAGGGATCAAACCCGGGTCTCCCGCATTGTAGGCAGACGCTTTACCAACTGAGCCACCAGGAAAACCCAAGAGACAGGGTCTTTAAAAGGTAATTAAGGTTAATAAATAAGGTCACAAGACTGGGACCTTAATCCAAAAGGACTCTGGCCTTATAAAGGAGAGAGAAAGAAAGATCTTACTCTCTTTCTCCATCACGTGAGGACATAGCGAGGAGAAGGTGATCGTCTACCAGCCAGTCAAGGACTCCTTACCAGAACTCAACCATGCTGGCACCTGATCTCAGACTTCCAGCTTCCAGAATGGTAGGAAATAAATTTCTGGTGATTAAGTCACACCGTCTGTGGTATTCTGTTATGGCAGCTCGAAGTAAGAAAAGCTCCAACGAAAGCCTAGAGGCTTAGGTCTGAACAATAACAACACAACTTCTTCAATAAAGAGCAAAGGGAAGTCAGCGGGTTGTGAGCATCAGCCAGGAAAAGATGAGCTGGGGGCGGTGACGTAGGGTTATTCCTTCCTAAACGTGAGGGTGAGATAGAACAGGGATCTGATGGGGCCTGCATGGTGAGAAACTGTGTCAGGAGGCCATGCTACCTCAGGCGAGAGGGGACAGGCCCCAAACCCGTCACCAGAGGGTCACTAAGGTTCTGGGGATGAGGCTTCACCTGTGGGAAAGGGCCGCAGCCACAAAAGGGCTTGTCCTCTCTCTGCACTGGACTAATCCCCACCCCTCCCCGGCCCTCAGCTCCACTAAGAGGGCAGCTGGTGTGATCTTCAGACACGCCTTCTAAAAGAACACCAGTGAAGAATTAAAGTTCAGGGTAATGACACCTGGGGCTTCCCTGGTGGCTCAGTAGTAGAGAGCCCGCCTGCTAATGCAGGAGACATGGGTTCGATCCCCGGGTCGGGAAGATCCCCTGGAGAAGGAAACAGCAACCTGCTCCAGTAATCTTGCCTGGAGAATCCCATGGACAGAGGAGTCTGGTGGGCTACAGTCCACGGGGTGGCAGAGTCAGATATGACTGAGTGACTAAAACGAAAACAACTATGACACTTGCAGTTGCCTCTTACAGCAGCCTGGAGGCCAGGACTGCAGCCAGCACCCGGAGTCCAGACACCTCAATCCGAACACCGGCCACTCCCACAGACACACGGGGGTGGCGGGTCACACTTCCTGGGTCTCAGTGAGCGGCTGTTTCTCCTCGAGGCTGCAGGGAGTTGAGTCACCAAATACTCAGCTACTTTTGTGAGGGATGTCTGAGAACTACAGGGCAGTGGAGGGCAAAGGTGAGAGAGAGGACCTGATGTGTGGGAAGAGGCAATTGGCCAGAAGTCAAAAGCAGAGGCCCCCCGGAAAACGAAACGACCACTACAGTCTCTGATAAGCAGATCTGGGCTGCGTGAGGCACCATGTGAAGCCAGCTGCCGGGGAGCCTGATTTACAAACTTGTCAAGATTTATTGACAAGTGGCGATACCATGTGGGTCCCCGCCAAATCCTTCCTCTCTAATTCCTCTGCACCGCCTGCTACCCCGGGCTGCTGACTGACAACAAACTGTTCACACCGAGCCTACACCAAACCACGTCCTGGGTGACCAGGCCCCTTCCTTCCCGTCTCAGAGAAAAGGCCACCTGAAGGCACTCCCTGAGCTGTGACTGCCAGCAGGACACTGACGGCCAGAGCCCCGCAGACACTTCCCGTCCGGCAGCCTGCGTCCTCAGCCCCAAGCTGCAAACTCTGGCCGTTTACTGAGGGTGTCAACTGCCAAACAGACCAGGGGCGATGGGGACTATCAACGTGCTGCTCCCTTCTCCCCCTGACCCCAATCCCCTCTGCTCCTCACTAAGAGGTCCAATGCAAGCCATGATTTGTTCTACCTTCTGGGGTCAGACCAGCTTGACTATGACAAGCTTGTGCATTTGGTTGAAAGGCCAGGCACCGGACCAGGGAACAGAGTTGAAGATAACCCTCTCTGGCCATGGAAACTCCATTCAATACTCAATGTCACTTATTTCCATCTCTAAGCTAAAGAATGGTGCCAACCTTCTCCTTTCTCCTTGGTCCTTAGGGACGATGAGTGAGTCACCACTGTCTGCTCTAGGTCCTTCCTGGAAGCTAGACAAAGAGGGATGGAGAAGAATGGGAAGGCCAGTTGGGGTCAGCCGTTTCAAACAGACTTCTCTTCAGCACCTGGCTGCCTCTGTGAACGGTGCTTCTGGGCCTGGCTCAACAACCCCTCACGACACTCTCACACAGGACTCTGGCTCCGAACCTCCCAACTTCTAGGGTATATTCCCTTTCAGGACATTCTTCTTTCATCTATCAGTGGAGGCTTGGAAAGCTCCATACAGCTTTCTCCTTGGAAAGAAGGTCTCTTTTTTGGGGGGAAGGGGTGTGCAGTCGTGCCATGCAGCCTGTGGGATCCCAGGTTCCCTGACCGGGGACTGAACCCGGGCCTTGGTAGTGGGAGCGCTAAGTCCCAATCGCTGGGCACCAGGGGATTCCCCCCGGCCTCCTTTTCTCCTGACATGAGTCTCTGAATTCTGCCTTCTGAGTGGACTCTGACACGCAGTGGTTTTCCCAGACGCACCTCCCCACCCCCCATTTGTAGGGCTGACCCATGAAGACGGAAGTGAGCAAGCAGCGCCTCACACCCATCTGGCACTTCACACCCACTGCGGTTATGCGTAGGGGTGTCGGCTGGGCTGGTGGTCAGCCAGAGGCACAGGAGTGGCTTGGGAGAAGTGTGGGGTGAAGCAAAGGAGAAAGGAGCCCCTCACTGCTAGGAAGGGGGGGCGGGCACCCGGGCTATCAGCCACTGAACGGGCTCTGTATACAGGCTGAAGGGACAGTGGCTTGTCTCCTCACCTGTCCTAGGAACTGCTGCACCTGGAGAGACAGAGTGTTTCCTGAGGCTTTTTTCCCCTACTGTCAAGTGGGGTTTTAAAACCAATCAAGAGATTCCCAAGAAGCTTGTTACCTCTGTCTTTGTGCTTGGAGAGTGTGTCAAGGCTAAGACAATGGAGAAGAAATCAAGAACAGGACTGAAAGCACAAAACGTGGTGCAACTGCCTGAGCTGGAGACAAAGGCAGACAACCGCCTGGTTTGGAGAGAGGGCGGTCATCTTGGCCCAGCTGGCTGGCTGGCTGGCTGGTGTGCCCTTGGGAACGAGGGTGCCAGGGAGCTGTGTCACGCGGGGCCAGGCAGCAGGCGACAACACCGGGCTTCTACTTTCCTATTTGTTCTCCTCATCCTGGGCCGGAGACCACTCAGAGTGCATTCAAAAGATGTTCATGGGGACTGCCCTGCTGGTCCAGTGACTAAGACTGCTGCTCCCAATGCAGGGGGCTGGGGTTCGATCCGTGGCCAGGGAACTAGATCCCACATACCACAAACTAAAGACCTCGTGTGCCACAACGAAGGGCTGGTGGAGCCAAATAAATAAGTAAAATATTTAAAAAAACAAAAAAAGAAGTCCACGGTCTCACTTATCCTCGCTCATTTCCCATTGCCTCAGTCACCTGACCCACTTAAATGCCTCACGGTGATCTGGAATTGCTTTCTTCACCTGATGTCTTGACAGAGTCACAGAACTGCAAGTGGTATATTTTTCTGTGGAAGAGAGTATGTTGCTTTTGTTGGAATTCTAAAGCGGTTTTTGATTGAAAAAAAAAGTTGAGAATCAGCTCCAGGAACGAGTTCTGGACAGCAAACTTAGGAAGCCTCATTCTGCCACTGACCCGCCGGGAGACCTGCGGCGGGTCTTGACTTTCTTACCTGAATATTGTCGACGGCACTTCCCGCCTCAAGTATAGACATGAAGGTGGCGGGAACCTGGAGAGCCTTCGGGCAACCTGGGACCGAGTCCTGTCCATCTTAATCTACCCTGAAACGTTGGCCCTAAGGTATGGGCATTGACTCACATGACTCAAGACATCAGGAGCAAAGAACGCCACCAAAAAGGCAGGCTCAACTCGCTGGGAGTCCAGCACAACTAGGTCTGCGATGGGGCGCTGCTCAATGTGTCAAACATGACTGCTCTCCTGTCATGGAGGAGCCTTGACTTGCTGGCAGGGAAAAGAGCTCCCCAGGCTTCCCTGGTGGCTCAGTGGTGAGGAATCCGCCTGCAATGCAGGAGACAAGGGTTCAACCCCTGAGTTGGGAAGATCTCCTGGAGGAGAAAATGGTGACCCACTCTAGTATTCTTGCCGAGAGAATCCCGTGGACGGAGGAGCCTGGCGAGCTACAGTCCGTGGGGTCGCAGAGAGTCAGGCACGCCTGAGCGACTATAGAACAACAGACAGCAAGAGAGCTCCCTGGGCAGCCCAAAATGGCTCCCACTCGCGGGGACGCTGGACGCTGAAGGCGACATATGGGAGAAAAGAGAGGCCGAAGCCAGCTGCATGGCTGGCTGAGGAGTCTGTGACTCACACCCAGTGTGTAGGCTGGGGTTTCAGATGTAAGAGCCTCTGTGGGGCCACGACAAACTGGGAGCAGAGATCCTGCCTCTGCTCAGAGCAGACCACTGTTGGAAGAGAAGGGGCTGGGAGCCTGGCTGGACAAGGTGAGCAGCTGGAGCCAGAGACAAGATAGCAGTGCTGAGAAAGGACGCCCCGCAGGAAGAGGGAAGGAAAGGCCCGCAACTACAGAGCTGGTGAGAGTGAGACCACAACCCAGAACTGCCAGTTTCGGAAAGATGCCTGTTAAGAGTCCTCTCGTGAATGACTAAAAAAGGAGGAGGGAATTAGACAACCAGAGCCATGTGCTTTGGGGAAAAGCAGCACGTAGGGTAAAATCGTTCAGGGCAGACAGATCCAGGACGATGGACAGGCTGGGGGGAGGGCAGAAACGGACAGATCCAGCGCCTGGATTAACAGTGGCACAGTCGTGAAGAAGCAGGTTGTGTTCTGGAAAGGCACCAGGAGCTAGTGAAAGGGCCGGCTCTGCAGTCACGGAATCCAGGAGAGTGTGGCCGGCAGAATCAAGCAGCCTCCGGTGCCTGGAGCAGCCTGACCCTCCCTGTGGGAGGGGCTCTGAAAATTCTAGGTGGGATCAAACAGCTGTCGTCAGAAGCAGATGTTCTTTCTCCTGGGCCACTGACCTAGCTCAGCAGACAAAGGCTCAGCCACCTGTCCCTTGCTGGACCACCAGAACTGACCCAAACACACATTTTAGGAAAAATCACCAAGGGCCCAATCGAAAGGCAACGTGGACACGCCCAACAGCCAGAGACCCTAGCAGACCAGCCAGGCTGCGCCCACTCTGTGCTCTGCAGGCTCCCCTCGGACAAGACTCCGCACTGAGTGAGGAGGGCCTGGAGGCAGACGTGGCACTTAATCAGCAGGACCCCCGCAGTGGCCCCCGCAGCCCTCGGCCTGGTCCGCACTGAAGCACAGAGTCCGAGTCTCCCCACCTGGCTAGCTCTGGAAACTGATGACAGACCTGGCGGACTCCCAGGGCCCTGAGGGACAGGACGCCTGAACAGACCTCTCTGCCCCAAAAACCAGGAGGCGGAAGGAGGCGTCATAAGGACGTAAGACAGCAATGCTCTGGTTCCCCACCGCCTCCCACCCTCTCCTTCAATCAAGACCAGTGAATTATCATTTTCATTTTAAACTGAGCTTTTCGATCTGCCTTCAATGTTATGAGATGGAGGCCCAAGCGGAAAGGAAAGCAGGCAGGACACAGATAGAGCCAGGCTGTCAGAGATCAGTGGCTTGACAAATTAGGGCTTTACTATTCTCTTGGTTTTATTTCTTAAGTTAGGGTCTATGGCATTTACACAAACCCAAGACCACCTGCTGAATTTTTCAAAAAGGGTTTAGAAAAGAATCGTTGATATCTATGCTTCTGCCTGCAGGGAAACTTGACTATCACTAGGAAACCAGAGAACCAGGGAAAACAAAGAAAAAACAATACTGCCTCAGATTTAAGAGCTCTTGGTAACTACACCAATCTTTTGATTTCCGGGATGGAGAGCTACTGTTCCCGAGGTGGAAAGGACCCCTTAAGGAGCAATGCCGAGGATGAGGTAGGCTCTAGCAAGTCTCAGATTTCGTCTCTGGAAGACCCCACCTCACCAGCCAGATCCACAGGTGAATGCTGCTGACTCCAGTCCTCCGCCCGGAGGACCCCCTACACGCCCCCCTCACCCCGCCCCGGCCCCCTTGAGCCACTCACTCTGGTCGGCAGATCACCAGGTCTCCTTTGTTGGTACCATAGGCCAGGCCGAGCCCTGGCTCAGGCAGCCACCGGGCAGAATTGATGCTGACGTGTCTCCGCTGGTCAGCAGGCATGGGGTAAAGGACGTTGAAAACTCTCTGGGTGGGGGAGACAGAGGGAAGGAAAGAGAATGGGGGGAGAAACAGTCTGTTACCAAGAATAACAAAATCCAGGGGGAAACCGAGTCCCTCCTATGGCCTGAAGCAAGTTAACCACAGGGAAGAGAGGAAATGGTTGGACTGGGAATGCATCAGAGAGCCTAGGGATGCACAGGAGAGGGCAGGACCCTCCTACCTGAGGTGAGGGCTAAGGACTGGTCAGGAAATAGCAGGGCATGTGTGGACTCTTCTGCGTGAAGCTTCGCTGTGCTCCCCTCACCGCCTCTAACAGTTCTCACCTCATCGCTTTCACTTAACCCCCTGGAGAGCCGCATGCTGAGCCCAGCACACCAGGAAGCACTGCCCGGAACTTTCCTCTGACCAGACAAACCAGGGAGAGTCAAGCTCCCCTGGCAGCCCCGTTACCACGGAAACCACAGCACTCTCGCTGCAGTGGGAAACTGGAGGTGATGGGGGGGCGGGAGGGGGTGATAACATCAGAGAACATTCTTAATTCATCTAATTAAAAGCAACGTTAGAACTGCTATTCTTAAGGAAAACTAAAAGGTGCAGTAAGATGTAGGAAGCAAGGCAGAGGGAACTCTTGAAGACACAGGTACACGAGTTCTTTCTGGCGTATATAAAATCACCATTAAACAGACTGTTTCTCAAAGGGAATCTCCTTTCGTCAGTCTACATCTTTCCAAAGCTACTATTTATTTTCTCAGGGGGCAGCTTAGCTCTGTCTCAGGTTGGGCTGAAGGTGAGATCTGGCTACTGATCGACACAATGTTCCAGAACCAACTTCAGTCAGAGACAGGGGCCAGGCAGTGGAAGAGTGAAGGGCAGCATTTTAGAGTTAGAAAGACCTGTGTTTGAGTCCTGACATTACTGCATTAACAATGTCTCTGGATCTCCGCTTCAACACAGACAGCACCACCACTCAAATAATGGGGCAGATGAAATGAAATGATGTATATAAAATGCCTGGTGCAGACTCCGAAATGGTAACTCTGGTTATTACAATATTTCCAGGAACCAGCATCTGGGGCTTCAAAAAAAGTCATCAGGGCCTATGAAAAGGACATGAAACTGAGAATTTATACACTAGAGTTTTAGTCGATATAAAGTTTTCTCTTTTAGCCTTTTAGGTTTTTTATAAAATAAGGCTGAACTTCATCTGCCTTTACCTGTCGCTAAGGGTTGACGGAAGGGGGAACAATGACAGAACAAAGGAGAGCATGATTTAGAAGCAATATTAAAGCATGAATTCAGGGCAGGATAGTAATCATTACTTTTCTCATCATCCTGATCAGAGACCCCACCCCCAAAAAAAGTTAAATATTGAGCTAAGGGTCCACACCATTTATAGAAATCAACTGATAAGAAGCCCTGCATTTGGGAACATGTGTTCATGTGCCTTGGGAGTCTCTCTGAAAGGTCTTTAACAGGACAGTCTCTAGACAGAATTCAGCGGCATGTGCGCTCAAGGTATGACACACACACACACAAACACACACACACACAGAATCCCACTGTAAACATTCTCCGGCTTTTGTGGTGCCAAGGAACGTGCCTGGGCAGCTAGTAGCATGCTTCTGGAACAGTGCTGTTGTGGTCCTGAGGTCGAGTGGGTCTGTAACAGATGAGGAACCGGCTCTGGTTTGAGGCCTAAGACCGACTGCCCCGTGGCTGCTGCTGCATTAAGAACTTCCTACGCCCTCCCTACCTCACTTAAACTCCAGATATAAGAATTAGCCAGGGCTCCTGAAATCTTTGGTCTGAGGCGATTACTGAAAAAGGGCCCAGTGGAGTCTCTGAATTTCTAAACGAGTCATTACCTTTGGGTAATCTCTCCCTTGCACGTACATGTCTGGCTGGAGCCGGGAAGGAATTCATGGCTACTCCTTTCCACCAGCCTCACCGGTTGACTGTCCACGTGATGGCAGGGTCAGTGTTCTCCCCTTTGCACCTAAGCAACTCTTCTCCTTCAAGTCAGCGGATGGGTGAGGTGCCTTCATTCTTTCTCACAGAGGTTTTCACTTTTCCAAAAGACAATCAATAGTTTCTGTGCAACCTATTGGCTCTATGGTTAAATACGACTCGGTATACAAACCCAAAGGACAAAGTGGTTGTGATCAGGCAGCTGTGGCTGGTATATCTTAATATGTTCAAGCTTCCTTCTCCAAAGGCCAGATCATTTAAGGTGGGGATACACCCAGAGTTTAGAAGGGATGTGTGTTCATTTCAGTGGCTGGATGAGGGAAACTTCATTTTTCACCTGTGGCAGCTCTAATGGGCCTCACAAGAGACTCCCCTAAAATCATAACGATTCATTACTGCAGGCAATGGGGCAGAAGGGCCAGGGAAACTGGTCTTGCAAGAAAGGGGACGATACGGTTCGGAAATCAAACGCTTTAAGGTCGTGCTGAGTGTTTTGACCAAGGGCTCGTAAGAATAAGGAGACTCTTTTATAGAAATGTTCCTGACTAATAAAGAAGCAAACAAACACCTCATATGTCACAAATTTAGCTTTTATGGTCTGGTACTGCAGAGGGATTAACAAGCAAACACTATCAACTTACTTTCAAGTACAGGAACTTGCTTTGGGGACAAAACTCTCAAGAAGCCAGTATGATGGGTGACCCAGCTTAGGTGTGACAAGATCAGAGTGATTGGAGAGAAGTAATTAAAGGCTGAGACCCTGAGACCTTGCTGTGCGGCTCTTCACAACCTCCATGGCCATAGGAGTCACGGGGCATCAATTTGTCCTCTGGCTATGGCACACCCCCACTCCCCAAGTCCTTAAACAGTATTGAAAGGGCAGCTCCCAAGAGCCCATCTCCTCCAGCGTTTGAGTATTAGGCTAAATCCTGCTTTGTGGCAGGAAGCCAGAAAATGCCACGTGAAGATCAGCAGCCTCCAGAATTCCTGATAAGCACTTGCTTACTTATCACACTCTAATGTTCGGGTGGGAAGGAGGGAGATGAGGGCAAAAAGACAAGGGGGGATGAGGGCAGAGAGGAGGCAGGATCCCTGCTGTATAGGTTCTGAGTGGCCACTGGATCCAGTGCTCCTATTTAACACACGCCTGGAACTAAAGGACCCTCAAGGAATGAGTATCTGCTCCGAGTGGAAAACCACCCAGAGGTGGGGTTTCCATTCCTTTTTCTGGATGCATTTTAACAGCTCAAAGCATCTCAAGGACCGGGGATGACTTCTCACAATAGGCCCCACAGACAACTGAATACCTGGGCAGCAAGTTCCCTGATGCTGACAGAAGGTTGGGTAGCTCTGGCTACTCTCAGATCACGTATGGTTCCAGCCATCAGTCTTTCCAACCCTGTGACTGGATGATGTGTGGGTTCTCCTCCCACACTTCCAACAGGGCTTGGCACTAGCTCTGCAAACCCAAAGTCCATCAGCACCAACAAGAGAGAAGATTCGAGACAGCGCAAAGGAAGCTCTGGCCTTTATTTTAAGGCACCCCAAATATATCTCCAGTAGAGCCTTCCTTAACACTAGTCAGGTGTCCAGAAACTCCCTGTTGGATGTTAAGGACAAAACCGGGGGCCTGCCAAAAATTCCTCCCCATCTCTGACGAAAGAGAGGCTACAACACCGACTTCCATTATATACTGGAGGAGGAAGATCAGGTCCTGGGGTCCCTCTGGGGGGCTGGACACGAAACCCAGCTGCTGAGTCATGTTTGCAGAGCCCTGGTTTTAACCTGTCTCAGCTGCAGCTGTTCCCTGCTAGGCGACAAATGCTGAGAGAACCCCCGCCTCCCCAAGGAGGCTGGTTTTCATTTCTAACATCTATGAACAGAATTGGAATCAATAAGCCAGAAGGAACACATATTTCAGTCAGTGCAGTTTCAGCATGTCAATAGGGGATGAGTCAGGTCGCCAGGATCTTCATAGTTCCGATGGAGTGGGAGAAGACAAGGATTCTTCTACTTCTGGGGCCCAAGACGGTCTCTCGTACCACTTGCCTCTCCATCCCTCAAACCCTCTTAACTAACAGGGAGTAGGAACAAAAGGAAACAGTTTCAGGATTAACACTAAAACGGTCCTGTTGCTTCTTCAAAGACAGACAGGAAAAGAAGGAGAGGCAGCCAGAGGAACGCAGTGGGAAACCTTCCTCTCCATCCTTTTAAAATTTAGAGGAAAAATGAATTGCTGCCCTCAACAAGATGCTTTCTTTTCTACTGTGTGTCAATAAAGCTCAGATCATTAGTCCAAGCAGCAAACTGCACTGCTCGGATCAGCCCAGATAAGCAGCTGAAAGAACAGAACTCTGCGCTTATCTTGCTTACACTTGGGAATCTCACCATCCTGGGACCGTGACACAGCGGCAAGGTCGGCAGGTCGCCCTTGTTTTTAACGAAAACAATGAAGGCTGGTTGAAGGAAGGGGACAACTGGAAACGGCAGCGGAAAGGCCATGGGAGGAGTCGCCAAGCCAAAGGGGCTTTGGGGAAGAAAGAACTGTGAGGAGGAGAAATGCCTTCCGGGTGGCAACGGGAATCAAGGGAGGCTTTAAGCTCTTAAGAGAGGGTTCCTAGAAGAGAGTTAACTCTCTGGGAAGCGGAAGAAAAATCAATGGAAAGCAGATGCTAAGAGACAGCTGACCTTTTCAATGGAAATGGATGGCTACACATCTTGTCACAGGCTGAGAAAAGCACATCCCCCAGAGGAGCCCGGGGAGGGATACTACAGTCACCTGTTCTCTCCGCTGGGCTGCTGGTTGGCTTCAGACGCCTGTGTTACTGAAGTTTCCTCATCCCTAGGAAAATCTGACTGCTTTTCAGAAACTTTCATTTGTCTCCAAGCCTTCTTTATATTCTACTTTGGAGTTTACAACTCATAGAATATTGGTTTCGAAGTGGTTATTTAAGAACAAAAATCAGAATACCAGGATCAAATTCAAAAGTCACTTACTCTTTCCTCTTTCCTCAGCTGAAGCAGAAAACAAATCTCCTAGATCACCTGTGTTTAAACCAAAGCTCTCCTAGCAGAAAAGAAGAGCAAATAGCTCCTTCTCTTAACTCTTGGGAACCTGTTGCCCTCCTCTGCTCCTGATAACCTGGTGCCTTGAAGTCATTTCCAGCCAATCTCGTGTGATTTGTGGAGACCTACAGACTTTGTTTTATTCACCTGTTCCTCTCAAAGGGATCCCAAGGACAGTCAGAGAACAGGAATTTTCTTTTTCAGTCGGCCTGATGCTTTCCAAAGACCATCTCTCGCCATTAGGACTGAAGCACAGAGATGACTTCAGCTGAGAGATTCCGTTTTGTGCTAAATCAAGTACCAAGGCACGCAAGACTCCTGGAACTTCCAGAAGTTAAAATAATTACTGCCTCCTGTGCCCACACCTCTGTGCACAGCACAAGTTCTTAAACTTTTCTAAATCTCAAAGGAAATGGCCAAATGCGTAGCTGCTCTAGACGTTTGGCTCAGATAAGGGAGTCTTTCAAATATATTCATATACTTTGCTAAGTTTGCGACCCTATGGACCACAGCCTGCCAGGCTCCTCTGTCCATGGGATTCTTTAGGCGAGAATACTGGAGTGGATTGCCACTGCCCTCCTCCAGGGGATCTTTCCAACCCAGGGATCGAACCTGTGTCTCCTGCATCTCCTGCACTGTAGGCGGATTCTTTATCACTGAGCCACCAGGGAAGCCCTCATCTGTTTCACTTGATCCATACTTTTTTGAAAGAAGAAAGTTCAAGACGGGGGTAACATTAAAATACTTTTGGCTTCTAGAAATGGAAAAGTTGGTTCTCCACCCAATTCTTAAAAAAACAAAATGTTTCGCCTTTAGCTTCTGAAACATCCCCTGGGAACCTCTCAGCACGTCTCAGGGCTGGGAGTAGAGCCCTGAGAGTCTCGCTGATGCTGAGCAGAACTGTGGAGAGTTCCGCCCCATTTACAAGAGGGTTATGGCTAATACTTATGTTCGATAACCACCTCGTGAGGCACATGCCAGGTGCCCCGATGGTGCCGGTGAGTAGGGGTGTGTGTTCATGTATGCACAGGGCACACACAGCACACAAGACTTCAGAGCGACATCGTTTCCCAAATGAACGCGGAGTGCCTCTCGGGTGCTGGGCACAGGGAAGGCTGGGGACGCCACAGTGAAAAGGCCATTAAGGAGCCAGTCGTTGAGCATGCGTGCGCCAGGACAGCAGGGACCAGATCCACTCTGTTCACTGTGCTCCCAGACCCAAGAATCTGGCCCAGGGTAGGGGCTCAGTAAGATTGTGAGTGAAGAGAATAAAATGCAGCACAGGCTATGCTCTACTAAGAAGCCATGGAGGAGGAAAAAAAAAAACAAAACTGTCAAAGTCGAAGGAATCTGTCATGGAAAAAATTCACCTAAACGAATGGCTTTGATTGCAGCTCTAAGTTATTTTAAATTTTTTATCTTGCCCCCTCCCTACTCTGACAAATCGCATCAGAGACACCTCTGACTTCTCCCATACCCCCTCCCTCTTTCCTACAACTGAAGAAAGGAACTTTCTGAGGATGGATGCTTTGCAACCACATCTCTGAAGTCAACTTTAAGATAATTGCAGCGGAAGCGGCTTTTAATCAACTGACAAGCAGCTTTAAGAAAATTAATGAGGACAAAAATCTTAGGAAGGAGTAAATCATTTCTGACAACAAAGCTGTCTCTCTTTTATCCCCGTCTCTCCTTGAAGAAATAGTACCCTTTCAGGATACAAAAATAAAATCTCTTTATTTTCGGTGTCTGCCACTCCCAAGGCCAGACAAGATTAAGAGGCTCAGTTCTCTTAAGATTTCTGGAGAATACTCTGGATTGAACTAGTTATAGGTCACGTTTGAATATCAGACTTTTAGAATCTAAGTGCAGAAGATTGGATGTGATCACAGGCTAAATTCAGGGCAAGGAGGAAGCCATGGTAAAGAATATATGTTGAAGACTGGAGCAAGGACAGGCCAAAAGAGCCTATAGATGTTAGTAACATAATGCAGTTAGTTTCATAGTAACTGTTAGTTACATAATGCAGTTAGTTAGCCTATAGATGTTAGTTACAAGTGCTGACAGCACTGGCCACCCATCCTGACCCAGGGTCTCAGCTCCAGTTTAGTTATGACTGATCTGAGTACTCTGGACGCCAAGTCTTTTCTGTGGTTCATTTTAATGAACCTATGGTAATAATCATTATCAGTCATCCCTAGGCTGTTCTGTGAAGATGGCTATGAAATGGCATGAAACAAAGCCAACTAACGTTTCTTTATGACCAAGGTGACACTAAGATAGCTGTTAGTGGGATCACAGCAGCATCTCCCACCCAAGGACAACCGTGAGTTGAATGTTGGAAAAAGGAACTCAAGAACTACTCTTTCAGATGGGGAAGGACCTAAAGAGAAAGATAAAGCTGCTGCTTCTCACTTTATAAGCCTAAGAATCTCCGTACAGCACGTAGGCCAACAGGCATGGGCCTGAGTGAAGTCAGCTGTGGGCAGGTAACAATCTTAATTAGAACTGGGAAGAAGGCCCCACAGCCTTAGTCCTTAAAGTGCCATCACTAGGATGCCAGCAGGATCCAGAAATGCTAAAGGTAGGAGGTCCTCATCAATTTTTCAACTTCTTGACAGTACCTGAGATATCTGGTTAAAGGAGCCACAGAAATAAACCAGATGAGGTTTCAGAGACAGGAAGAGACAAAGTGACAGCAAAAGAGAAAAGAACAAAGCTAAGCTGACAGGTCTAACTAGAAACCCCATGCAGCTGACAGCTGGTCCTCAATCTTGACTCGGTGTGCAGGCTCAACTAGAGGGCTTGGTAAAACAAGGATGGCTGGGCTCCACCCTCAGAGCTTTGGATTCAGTAGGCCTGGGATGGGGCTGAGAAGCTGCGTTTCTGTTAAGTTCCCTGATGATATGGACTCAGTCCTGGGAATACACACTGAGACCTACTGCCCAGTTAGATGCGAGTAGGTTGCAGGTCTAAAAAGCCTGCCTTCCTTTCCCGCTGCCTAGGAACTATTGAGAATGAGGGGGGTACATATCTTTTTTTTTTTCCCTTGGTGACACTCTGAGGCATGTGGGATCTTAGTTCCAAAGCCCCCTGTAGTGGAAGCATGGCGTCTTCACCACTGGACCACCAGGAAAGTCCTGGGGGATGCATATCTGTGGAGCTGGAGCGCTCGAGGGAGAGGGTACACCAGGGGACAGTCCAGCACAGAAGAGCAGAACTCTCAGGGTCAAGAAGGGGCATGGGGCGGTGGGAGAGCAGAGAGGAAGGCGGTCAGTAGGGGAGAAGCAGGGGTAAGAGAGAGAGAGAGATGGGGGTGAAGGGACGGAAGGGCAGGCTCTTCCCAACACCCCCTCCAAACTAACCATCTGTCTGGGTAATGGATGCTCAACCCTTGAATACAGATTCACCACATAGCCACAAAGAAAAAGCTTTCAATAAAATTGGCCCTTAAGTTATTGGAGGCTTTGCCTTACAGAGCACGATGCCGTTTCAGGGAGAAAGGAGAGCTAAACTGCTCTCCGTCCCAGGGCTTGCTTCTCCCACTCAAGTCCCTCGTCCATCACTTCTGCCGCGCCCCCCCCCCCCCCCCCCCCCCCCCAAAAAAAAAAAAAAAAACGATCAGAGAGAAAAGCAAACCAGCCCTGGTGAGAGTCAAGCGGCCAGTGCCTCTAGGATATGCAGGGGTTATGGGATGAGAAGCCCTGTCAGTTCTTATTAAACCACTTACATGCCTACAACGCCCACCTGCTGCGGGGAGGGGGTGGTCTATGCCTCTGGGAGAGGAAGCGTAACACCTGTTAATTCCTAGGTGGAAACCACGGAGCGTATTCCTGCCTTCTAGCTCAAACCGCCCTAGCACTGCCTCCCCGCCGCCCCCCCCCCGCTGACTCTTGCCCCCATTCCTAGGCAAAACAGCGCTTGTTACCCATACAAACTGGAAGAACAGTTTGCTATATGACTATTTCTGGTTTCATTAGTAATTTTATATTTTTGTTATTTTATGCTTTCACTTGGTTACAAAGTTATTACCCTGTGCAAGTTGCCACAATTTTAGAAAATTAATTGCTGTTTTCAGTTACAATATTGTGCTTTGTTCCAATTAGGAAATGAAAGCAGAGAGGGAACTCCGGCAGTTTAGTGTTTTGAGAATTCAGCAAAACTTCAGCTCAGCAATCCCTAAATGCCTAACTTAGAAACAAAACAGAAATTAACAAAAAGCCCTACTGGCTCAAGTGTGAGGGAGTCAGGCGGCAAGTGAGGCCCTGAAGCACCGACAACAGTATATCCAGCCTGGAGGGGCCTCAGACGGACAGAAGGAAGGGAGAGGCAGAAAAGGCGTCCAGTCTTACTTCTGGTTTGCTAATGATACTAAAACTGGGAAGACTAAGCCTAGCCTTATTAAGCAGAGAGGGCACATATCTGAGGACCCTAGATCCTAGAAACAAGGATAATAATTACACTCAACATGGGGAAAAAAAGAATTCAGCACATAGAGATATTCAAGGGAGAACCCTGGAAAGCAATTACAGCTGAGAAAAGACAGGAGGTGAAGCACAGGAAACAACACAAAGGCCACTGTGCCTGCAACAAAATTAGCAAACGATCAAAGCACCACACACAAAACCACAATGAGAAGTGAACCTGAGACTCTCTGCCTTGCTGAAGAGCTGAGGGCAGAAAGCTACAATGAAGAAAGCAGTCATTAAGAACAGCAGTTCTCAAACTCAAGTGCATATGAGATCATCTGGAAGCTTGTTTGACAGATACAAATACCTGGTCCCCTCCCTGCCCAATTCTTATTAATTTTAGGTCTGAAGTAGAGCCTGTATTTTAACCAGGACCCCATGCCTTCTAATGCAGGTTGTCCAAGGAGCACAGTTTGAGAAGCACTGATGATCCATGGGTCTGAAGAACTGCTGTTAATAAGTGCACCCTGGCTAAGAGCAATTAGCAATTCATTTTCACAGTTTTCATATGGGATTGGGTAAGGGATCATATCTTGGGGAGAGAGGGTCCCTCAGTGGGAATTAAAATAAGTCAATGCTCTTGGGGATGTTCTCCTAGGAACATCTGTTGGCCCAACAATTTCACCTTTCAACGTTACTACGGTGAATTCCAAGAGCTACCACCACGGAGAAGGGGGACCTGACAGAGGAGCTCCAGGACAGGCCCAGGACCCACAATCCCTTCAAGGACACAGCTTGACATGACGGATGGAGACAGCCATCTAAACTTACCTGTGCAAAGAGGGAGAGGCTCTACTGTCCCATTAAACCCTTGCTCCTGTTCTCAGACTAAAATGGCACTTCTTGCCTTAAACGGTGGTACAGCACAGCTATCCCAAAAAGCTGGTGTCTTCCCTCCCACCGGGGACTGAATTCAGGGACATGTGCTGAGTGCTTTGGTGCCTTCGGACATAAGAGGCGACCAAGACCTGGAAAACCAGAAACCTTTCTGTAGCATGGGGGTTTAAAGTCAGACTGGGTGGACACAGGGTGAGCAAAAACCTTGCTGAGAAGCCTGGATCCTGCCTCCTGTGTGAGGGAAACACTTCCCAAATGAGAGCTTTCAAATTACTCAGCTCCTCTCCTAAGCAGCGTGGGTGGCCTCAGTCGTGTCCAACTCTTTTGCGACCCCATGGACTGTAGCCCACCAGGCTCCCCTGTCTACGGAATTCTCCAGGCAAGAATTCTGGAGTGGATTGCCATTTTCTACTCTGGGGAGTTTCCTAACCCAGGCGTTGAACCCACGTCTCCTGCATTGGCGGGTGGATTCTTTAACACTGAATCACCTGGGAAGGCCCTGCTAAGCAGCAGGGGGGCCTGTTGAGAATCAAAAGCCTGACAAGCCTGGGAGGCCTGACAAGCATCTCTTGTTGTCATGCACGCAGCAGCTGGCTGGGTGCCCTGCGCCCCTCATCTCCACAGCAGACTTCTCCAACTGCATCCCCTACACGGCAGGCCCCATCTGTGACAGCATCTTGGCTTCCACACTGGAACTGTCTGCCTTCAGCCAGGTGTTTCTGGCTACTTATGGAAGAGAGGAACCTTGCTAGGATGGAGGACTGGCAGGCTGTGCCCAAAAGTTGGGCAGGAGCCCTGGCTTCTGGAAGAGGCTGGAGATGTCCATTACTGCTCCTGTCTCTTAATGATTAGAAACCATTATTCCATAGTTAGGCAGGACAGGTAAGAACAGCAAGGACCAAGACTCTAGGTGGTGAAAAGCAGACACCAGGTACTTTTACCAACCAAATCTGCTTAACATAAGAATATTTAAAGTTAACCTTCCATCCTCATTTCTCTAGGTAAGAAAACAGGCTTGATGAACTTCCTGCAAAGTCCCCTCCCAATCACTCAATGTCAAACATTTCCAGTCACACGGAATTCAAGAATCAGAACCTTCCTGTCATTATGATGTCAAGAGCAGACAATGCCTTGTTTCTACCCTTGCCAGAGGCAGGGTGGCACATGAAGTCACCCTTCATTGGTCCTGCTAGTGACAAGCTGGAAATGATAAGGATGCTTTTCTTAAGATTCTCTTTTATTCTCTCAGCTTCTCCTAAATATCAGGTTCCTTATTAGGTACTTGGACTTCACAAAGATGAAACAAACGTGGTCTCTATTCTCAAGGAGCTCCTGGGCCAATAGAGGAGAATGTCATGGAGATACGGAATGGCAGTTTGGTGTGATGAGTGTTAACACAGAGCGTGTGCTCCATAAAGGGGAGTGATCAATCCTGTTTAGAAGATTCCACAGCAGGGAAGCAGCCTGCACGCAGTTGGGTTTCAGGGAGAAGAGGGCACTCCAGGTAAAGGTACCCAGGCAGGAGAAGGCCTTATTCGTTCTAGGGGCTTGGCAACTGGCTCAGCAGAGTAGGGCTTCTTCCCTGCAGAAGACTGGAGCGAGAAGAGGCCAGAGATACCACACCTGGTCACCTGCTTCCTATTGCTTTGTATATCATGGGTCCTATCTTTAGGATTTTTCTTTAAACCAATGCTTCAGATTCCAGCCTGAATTCCACAAGGATCTACACATGTGGCACTAAATGAGAGGCCCTGGGGGATCTGCCCCCGTGGAGCTTACACTGAACCTAATTGGGTGGATTAAACAGACATACCACACGGCTACAGAAAACGGGAAAGTACACATAAGCAAGAGCATAAAACTGTAAGTGGCACAGCGCACAGTGCTCAGGGAATTCTCAGGTTCTTAGCTTGAGACAGAGCTTAAATACCATCTAATTAGAGAACTGTTCAAATGCTCAACTCCCCTTGACAAAACCCTGGCCAAATGAGCCCCCGTGGGATGTGGGAATCTCAGTCAGAAGCTAGACTGGTTGAGTCCAGGAGGCCACTAACCCCATGATGCCCAGAGGCTTTTATGGCAATACACAGAGGACGGTTTCAGACAAGAGCGGGTCCTAAACACCACCTTTCTCTGCTGGTGAAATGGACGGGACAGTTAAGAGCACAGCAGCTCCGCAGAGTCCGCATCTTCCACTGTGATTACAATCTAAGGAAAGGAACATTTCATAGTATACTACCTATCTCTTTTTATAGCCTGCCTCCTCAAAAATTAAAAAAAAAAACCCATAAATATTTCACTGGGTTCTTTATGTATCTCCAGACTGCAGGTCTCAAGCTGAGGTAAGGAAGTATTCAGTTTGGTCTCTATCCCAAGGTCCCTTCAGGCCTCCGGGGACCCAGCTCGTGATTTAGGGTATGAGAAAGACTGCCTTTTCATAGCCCAGAGCGTCCAAAAGTGAGGCCGGCTGGTCATGACTGGGCTGGACTGGAGTCCTTCCTGGCTCCTTATGGGCGTGATGCCTCTGGTCCTGGCTGGGAGACCACACCTCTGTCCTGCATCACTCTGCCAGCCAGGCCTAGGAGAACCACCATACAGCGAAGCCACGAGCAAGGCACTCACCCTCATGGAGGTCTCGCCACCATGCGCCTGCTGCAGCCTGAAGACCTGGGCCACCATGTGCTCCGTGGAGGGGTGCAGCAGAATCCTTCGTGAGGCCAAGCCCACCATCACGTATCGACCCATCGGGGACAGGCTCACCGAGATGGCGTTGGGACCTGAGGGCCAGAAGGACAGAGAGACATTCCCAGGAGCTCTCGCTATTACCAGCAAATAATCTCCCTTAGTCTTTTCTCTCTCCCTGGTCTCCATCTTTGTTTGGCCATCCTGGAGTTCACATTAAAAATTGTTGTCATACTGTAACTGCTATTTTGAAATCCACTGTTTTGGGGGGAGGATTACAAACATTTTTTCATTCCATGAGGACTCCCTCCCCTGCAAATGGTATTCGCTTGTCACCCAGCTAGGAAGCAACAGCAATCATTTTTTCCTGTGACCTCTGTGACCTGTTGTGCTTGTGAAAAGGCCAGGGGGGGTTAGCGTTGTGAGTGTGTGTAGCCATGTGTGAACAGAGTGGTGACCCATTACTCGCCCCTCACAACCCATAAAGCCACGGTGGTGGGCCCTCCACCAGGGGGAATGCCCCCAGGCCAAAGGGAACAGCTACTTGCATTTCTTGTGTGTACTTTACTACTACTAAGCTTTCCCCATCCCTTACCAAAATCGCTTTTGTGTTAGAGAAATCAATTTTTTCACCCACCCAGGTTATGGGGGGCCAGGGAGTACACCGCCAGGATGCCTTCGTCAGGAAAGCCCCTCTGACTGCTAGGGATGAATGCAGCCAGGAGCTGGCCATCTGCAGAAATGTCACAGCTGGCATCATTGTAGATCTTGCAGTTCTGCACCAGCACATTCACGGAGGCTGCGTCAGACAAAGAAAGAAAAGAGGGTAAGGAAGTCTGGAGTTAATGGTGTGAAAAATGCTGGGTCAAGACATGTGGGGGGGGGCGTCTCCCCTAAAGGGGGGAGAAATCCGAACCCTCCCCTCCCGGAAAAAAATTAAAAAAGGCTGCCTTTTTTTTTTCCTACTAAAAAATGTCACGAAAAAAAAAAAACAAAACAACAAAGACACCAAAAAAAAAAAAAAAGTGTCTCTTTCCCCCCCGTTACCAGGAAAAAAAAAAACTACTGAGTCAGCACAGCCACAACCGCCTGCTGAGTCCTAGCTCACACTTAAGAGACATCATTTGAGAGATGAGATAAGGAGAGTTATTAAAAATTGTTCCTGGAGAGCCACTCAACAGCTGTTATTGTCCAAAAGATCAAAACTGAGATGAATGAAAATGTAAACCCGCCGATTCCAAGAAAAAGGTGATACAGGTAAAACTTGCTTGGGGGTGAGAATGCTACTCTCCACCTCTCTGTGACCTTGGAGAAGGGAATCATTTCACAAATCTGTGTCTTATTTTTTTCTCGTTTTTAAGAAAAAAATCGGAGCATTTTTTTTTTTTACAAGACTTTCAGTCTTTCCCGGACAGTTTTCCTTTGCTAATACTAACTTAATCCCCCTAATTTCCACAAGAGAGGATCAAGAGAAACAAAGCCCAGCCCTGGCTGGAGGGCTGGAACTGTGTTCACTATGCTTGTCCCCCCACCCACACCAGAAGCTGATGACCATGGGCAGCTCCAGTCTGCACTTAGCACTTACTGAGAATTATGTATGGTCAGCCAGGAGGCAGGCTGGCTCAGCATGAGGGCCTGGGCGGGGTAGGGTGGAGGACTGTCTGTCGGTGTGGAGAATCCATTCCATGTGACAGAACTAATGTGATCTTAGCCAGCTCTGGACTGGGCCTGCATACCTGGTTTCGGTTTCCATTTGAACCCCTCTCTGAGGCCCATTGTGCACATCTCTGCCCGCAGGAAGTGGTCTACCCTTGATGTGAGCCTGGAACCAGAGCGCCCACAGTATGGGCATGAGCAGAACTGCATAACACATCCAAAGGGAATGGACGCACAGTACATCCAAGCGCCTCTGGGCTCTGCCTCCTTTAGATCTACCTTATGTGCACGTGCAGAGAGACTGATTTACTCTCTCTCTCTCTCTCTCTCTCTCTCTCTCGGCTGCACCATGAAGATGTGGGATCTTAGTTCCCCGACCAGGGACCAAACCTGCACACCTGGCACTGGAAGTGCGGAGTCTTAACCATGGGACCTCCAGGGAAGCCCCTCTTTCTCTCATTGGAAGATGACTTAAACAGCCACTGTCAGAGGCGTTATAGTTAAAACAAACCAACAGGCAAGCTCAAGAGCCCTCACCAGATTCTAGGTGATCTACTCCAGGGGGCCCAAACCATCTGACCTGGAATGTCAAGGGCAAAAAAAATTTCCCCCTCAGGAAAAATTTACCCTAAAAAAAAAAAAAAAAAAAACAAAAAAAAAAAAAAAAAAAAAAAAAAAAAAAAAAAAAAAAAAAAAAAAAAAAAGACTGCTTTCTAGGGGTGGGTGGAGGGGGTGTTGAGGTTTATCAGGAACTTGGGAGTGATTTCTAAAGCTCTGTATTCATCTCCCTTTCTCTGGGTGTTGTTAATGAAGCCACAGAGATGACAGTAGATCAAAAAAGACATCAGAACACACTGATTGGCTATTGTGCCAATTCTTGGGGGCTGACACAGACAGCACCATCATATGTAGCACTGAGAAGGAACCACAAGGACGGTTCTGTTTGCTCACTAATAAAATAATGACATCCAAATACTCAGTGCTATCACCATTA
Source organism: Okapia johnstoni (assembly GCA_024291935.2). NCBI lineage: Eukaryota > Metazoa > Chordata > Mammalia > Artiodactyla > Giraffidae > Okapia > Okapia johnstoni. The sequence continues at coordinate 4,447,413 of CM044325.1, read as the reverse complement.
GAGCTCTGTGCTGCTCGACTTCAAATCCACCATCTGCTCGAGCCTGTATGGCTAGATCCATCTAGTGAGCACTGAGACCATCTGCTCCTTACTAGGGGTCCCAAGCCTGTTGCCAGAAAGATGACAATCTCCTCCCCTCCCTGATTAGACACATCATTACAGCTGGGGATACAGAGTCAAGGGAACTAGGGGAGCTTTACAAGTGAGCCCATCTTGGTTTTCTAACCTTGATGTTGGCACAGTTCTCAGAAAGGTAAAAAGAAACTGACCATCCAAGGTGGAGAGAAAAAGTAATCACAAATATTAAGTAGGACATGAAAATAAACACAGAAGGAAATGGACTCTGTGGGCTTTAAGACAGCTTTGCACGGTTTCCATTATACCTACATTTAATGTCTCAAAAATGCATGTGAGTATTTTATGAAAGTAGGCTTTTCTATCTTGCTGTTACAGAGTTCTAGTTCATATGTGTTAACCTGCAGTTTAAACTTACAGAAGCCTACAATCACCCTCAAAACTCACCACCAACATTAGAAAAGCACTACTACATTGTTGTAGTTCAGTCACTAAGTCATGTCCGACTCTTTGTGACCCCACTGACTGCAGTGTGCCAGGCTTCCCTGTCCTTCACTATCTCCTGGAGTTTGCTCAAACTCATGTCCGTTGAGTCAGCAATGCTATGCAACTTCCAGATTAATTTCTAAGGTGGGCTGGGGGTGGGGAGGAAATTACAAGTAAGGTTTTCTTTCTTCTGAGAAGTTTGGCTCTAACTGCCCAAAAAACTCGGCATACAGACAAAAAGCATTTTGTGAGCCCCCAAATCCAAGCCACTGCATTTGTGTTTGTACTGTATTAAAGTTAAAGTCGCTCAGTAGTGTCCAGCTCTTTGTGACCCCTTGGACTGAGCCTACCAGGCTCCTCTGTCCATGGAATTTTCCAGGCAAGAGTACTGGAGTGGGTTGCCATTTCCTTCTCCAGGGGATCTTCCCAATCCAGGGATCGAACCTGGGTCTCCTGCATTGCAGGCAGATGCTTTACCATCTGAACCACCAGGGAAGCCCTTGTACTGTATTAGGATGACTCCATGACTCCAATTCAATGGCCAGCTCCCAAATTTTGTCCCCTCCCCTCAACTCCACCCAATTTCACAACTGCTTCCAGTTCCTGCAGTGAGCTCAGAGAGATGCAACTAACACGTGAAAAGAGAATGCTGGAATTAAAGTTGAGTTTCTCCAGCAGCAGGCTCAATTTGGTGTGTAGCTAGGGATCCAGGGTTTTACTTCTCCCCTAATAACGGGGATGTGGTAGGCAAAGAGTGATTTGGTAGCTTCAGTAAGCACTGGGTGGTACGTTTACAGTCTCATTAATATTTCAGAGCTCCATTAGTAATTCACATTCGCTGCTTGTTGTCTATTAGTTTCCCACATGGAGATGGAAATGTTCAGTTACAATGGTGAGCGGTCACTGCTCCAGTTTGTTCGTGCAGCTTCTTCTCAGAGGCTGAAATTCTGATGAGTTAATTTACACAGGGAGAGATTTCCTGGCTCTCTTATTTGCTTTCTCAGGCCATAGGAAAGTAACGCACTAATGACAAGGACAGCTCATCCTTTTTGGACTTGACAGTAATGTAAGCAGGTGGAGAAAAAGGTGAAGTAATACACAGCCTAGGATAGTGGCAACCGGCACGCCACCAGAAATCTTTGTTCTGCTTCCTGCCTTGCCTTACTACAGTGGTTCTCAGGTGTTGGCATGCATCAGAATCACCTGGAGGGCCTATTAAAACACAGATTGCTGAGGTGAGGCCTGAGAATTTGTATTTCGAGAGAGTTCCCAGGTGTCTCTGATGTTGCTGATCTAGGACCACACTTGAAAACTGCTGCCTCACCAAACACCCCTTGATCCCTGAGCTGGAGTTCCAGCAAACAGCCCTGCACAGAAAGGGAAGACACATGCGGGGAATGATGATGGAGCAGTTAGCTGGGCAGCTGAGGATGGAAATGAGGGCTAGGCAAGTAAAGATTTTTCAAATCAGAACCGCTTCAGAGCTTCAGCGGGGCAGCTCCAGGGGGAGCAAGAACGATGCAGGAGACAGCAGGAAGCCATGTTCCAGACTTTGCAGCGTAATCGCCTCCTAATTATAAACGATTTCCAAGTGAAAATGCCCTAGCAGGGAATGGGAGGGGTAAGAAATACTGATGCCTGGAGGAGCAGATGGCTCTGCCTTCCTATCAGCTCCATAAATTATAAACAAACACCTTGTACAAAGATCGATTTGCAGCCTGTTGCTGGCTGGCCAGATGAGGCCACAGGAGCGATTAGCGGCTGCAGTGCTTTTGCAAATGCATTAGATCCTGATTTGGAAAACCCAAAGGGGTTTAAATCAGCAGGAAAATTTCCTTTTGGCTACCTCTGACCCTCAGATTTCAGAATGAGACCTCCTGCACAGAGCTCCAGATGACACTATGTAAGCGTGCCCAGCAGTGGCAAGCACACAGGCTCTGTGCCTGTGTGTGTGTGCCCCGCACCGCCCAGCCTCTGGGTTTCTTAAGGTCACCGGGGCACCCTGGTGACCAATGCTACTCACTGGTAAGAGCCTACTCTTTAAACACATAGTAAATCTAATGAGCTTTTTTTTTTGTCCATGACAGCAGTTTCAAAATTATCTATGTTATACAAGGCCTTACTCACAAACTTCTTAACTCTTTACAGATCATCTCAACTAAGAGAAACAGTTGGTGAAACTCTTTGGCCTAATTCTAGAAAAGGGCTGAATTCAATTCAGATTAAGTCAGATGACACAGCGACACAGAGGCTGCTGACCACACCTGAGTAAAACTGCAGGTCAGTGGCTCCCAGGCCCATGCTGGGCCCAAGCCCAACGCTACCCTCCTTTGGGAAGCAGGCAAGGTTCAGAAACGGATGCTTCTGCAAAACAGATCCCCAACTTAACTCTGCCGACAGCTGAATCTATCAAAACTGTAACAAGACTTGATTCAGGCCAACCAGGAAACGCAGAGTTAATGACAGGAACCTCAGGTATAAGTGACTGGCATTCTAGAGGGTAAGGCCATGGCAGGGAACTTCGGCCACTACCAAACATGAGCCCTAAACTCCTAGAATGCCAAGTCTTTTTCCTAAGTAACTCTTGAGTAAAATAGGGCGCTTTTAAGAAGCAGAATTCTAACACCACACAGGACTTAAATGAGGGGAAAAGGTGAGCCAAGTTAAATAAGTCAATCTGGTTGTACCATAATGCTCTTTGATCAGCTCAGGTTTTACAACAGCCATGATCAAAGGAAGCAGGGAGGAGCACAGGAGAATGACAGGAAGCTGCGGTCAGAACAAGCGGAGGCTTGTGCAGAGAACGGCAAGGACAACCAGAGCGACGGTGCTAGCAGTATGTCCAGTGCCTGTATTCTTCAGAATATCTGGTGTTTCTTTCAAAGAAAATTGTCTCCAACTGGGGAGAAACAATATGCTTCAGAATGTTGGATCAGAAGCCAATTACAAACGAGCCAACAGTTTAAGACAGAACTATCTTCTTTACATGAACATCACTCGTCAGAGGTACCTCTTGCAGTACTGAAAACAGGGCAGGGGTGATTTTAGAATTATGGCCATATTCTCAAAGAAACATGGTATAATTTCCAAGAAAAAGACATGATAAAAAGAGCTAACATTTATTGACCATTTACTACAGTAAGTGCCAGATGTTGTTCAGAGTGCTTGACGTGTACTAACTAATTTAATTCTCATAACAGTCACACGAAGTTGGCACTTATTATAACCCTCATTTTATAGACAAGGAAACTAAGGTGCAGAGAGATTAATTAACCAAGGTTACACTATTAGAAGGTGGCTGTGCAGATGTGAACCCAGACAGTGCGGCTCAAGAGTTCATTTGCTTAACCAACATAGGGCAGTTGACAGAGAGAACGTTATCAAAGAACGACCTCTCCCTATGTTTGTGAAAAAAAAAGAGGAAAGAAGAAAGCAGCCGGCTCAGACCTTAAAATTATAAAAAGTACAAGTAATTATAATACTACTTAAACTGTTCTAGACAAAGAAAAACTTTCAAATTATATTTGCAACACAAGCATAACAGTGATACCAAAACTCACAGATTTCAAGGAAAAAACTCATAAGTAAATTATCAGTAAGCTATGTGGAAAGAATTTAATGCTAAAGAACATACCATGAACCAGGTAGGGTTTATTCAAGGGAGGTAAGGAGGGGTTCAATATTATAGAATCTATTAACATAATGATCCGGAGAAGGCAATGGCACCCCACTCCAGTACTCTTACCTGGAAAATCCCATGGACGGAGGAGCCTGGTAGGCTACAGTCCATGGGGTCGCTAAGAGTCAGACACGACTGAGCAACTTCACTTTCACTTTTCCCTTTCATGCACTGGAGAAGGAAATGGCAACCCACTCCAGTATTCTTGCCTGGAGAATCCCAGGGATGGGGGAGCCTGGTGGGCTGCCGTCTATGGGGTCACACAGAGTTGGATACGACTGAAGTGACTTAGCAGCAGCAGCAGCAGCAACATAATGATCACATTATTAGGTCAAAGGAGAGGAAAAAATCATTTAGTTATCATCACAGATGATGATAAGATAAGACTGAATTTAATATCTAGTCTCTCTTTTTTTTGGCCATGCCACGCAGCTTATAGGATCTTAGTTCCCTAACCAGGGACTGAACCTGGGCTTCAGGAAGTGAAAGCATTAAATCCTAACCACTGGACCATCAGGGAATTCCCAGTCTCTATTCTTGATAAAAATTAACAATAAAATAAGAATAGAAAGGGGCTTCCCTGGTGGCTCAGTGGTAAAGAATCTGCCTGCAATGCAGGAGTTGTAGGAGATGCAGGTTTGATCCCTGGGTTGGGAAGATCCCCTGGAGGAGGGCATGGCAACCCACTCCAGTATTCCTGCCTGGAGAATCCTATGGACAGAGGGGCCTGGCAGGCTACAGTCCATTTGGTTGCAAAGAGTTGGACACAACTAAAGCGACTTAGCATGCACACATGTACAAGAATAGATGACTTCCTTAAAACAATAAACTAGTCCTGGTTTAACCCAAAAGTTAACAATATGCATACCGGGAAAAAGCTAGACGTTTTCCTACTGAAATCAGGAATGATATGAGGATGCCTGCTGTTATTTAACATTGTTCTGACTGTAGCAGCCAATGCACTTAGACAAGAAGAAGAAATCACAAGTGTACAACTTGAAATGGAGAAGGTAAAATTAATACGATTTACTGATAACATACCCAGAGACTGAACTGAATAACAACTATAATTAGTAAACAGATGCAGTAAAATAGCAGAATTTTTAAAAAAACTTTTAACAATAAACTTTGAAAATGTATAAAATTACATGAAGAAAACTTTAAGAACATAAGAGAGACATGGAAAAACAGAAAATCATGCCATGTTCTTACATTAGAAGATACCACAAAAATACAGAGTCTTATATTTTATATATTCATTGTGATCACATTAATTACACTTCCAGGATTTTTTCAGGGCGGTGAAGGGAAGAAGCAAGGTAGTTTTAAAGTCCATATAGAAGACCAAAATGTTCAAGCAGGCAGGAAATTTTGGATTAAAAAATAACAAAAGGAGACCAGTCCTACCAGATACTAAAGCACAGAGCCTCAAACTTAAACCAGTGTGATACTGTTACATGGATAGTCAGAGAGATTCCTGGGGCAGAAAGGACAGGAGAAATACATCTATATACTCACAGGATACTAACAGGATGAAAGTGACATCCCAAATCAATGGGGACAAATGAATCATTTTATAAACTGGTTGCGACAAATGAGTAGCCACATGGGGAAGAAGTTGGATCATACTCTGTTTATTTAGGACTGGGTTAAACTTCTGATGAGTCAAAGATTTAAAGGAAAAAACTGAAACATAAAAGTATTATCTGATCTTCTGGATGCTGCCACAAAATTTAGGAACCATAAAAGGAAAGTTGGATAATTCTGACTACTTAAAATAAGTCCTGTGACAAAAATAACCTTCAGCAGAGACAAAAGATAAGTGACAACCAGGAAACTCCTCCTATGTGTTAATTTTCTGATTTATAAAGAGCTCCTATGAGCTGATAAGGGAGAGACCAGCAACACACACACATACACACACACACACTCACACAGGTGACCCCACTGACAAGCCAAGAAAGAAAACACATGTGGCTAAATAACCTGGCTTATTATATGAGAAATACAAAATGTCAACATACTATATACATATTTTTTTGGCCACACCACACAGCTTGCAGGATCCTAGTTCCCAACTAGGGATTGAACCCATACTCCCCACAGTGGAAGCTCAGAGCCCTAATGACTAGATCGACAGAGAACTCCCACTTACATATTATTTTTACTATCAGATTTGCAAATACTCCAAAATATGACAGAACAATCTACAGGCAAGATTTTAGGGAAACACGCAGTCTCATGAACCGCAGGTGAGAATGTAAATTGGTGTGCTCTCGCCACAAAGGGTGATTTAGCTGCTGCTGCTGCTGCTAAGTCACTTCAGTCGTGTCCAACTCTGTGTGACCCCACAGACGGCAGCCCACCAGGGTCCCCCATCCCTGAGATTCTCCAGGCAAGAATACTGGAGTGGGTTGCCGTTTCCTTCTCCAGTGCATGAAAGGGAAAAGTGAAAGTAAAGTCACTCAGTAGTGTCCGACTCTTAGAGACCCCATGGACTGTAGCCTACCAGGCTCCTCCGTCCATGGGATTTTCCAGGCAAGAGTACTGGAGTGGGGTGCCGGCAAGAGAAGCCACCGCCATGAGAAGCCCATGCACTGCAACAGAGAGGAGCCCCCGCTCTCGGCAACTAGAGAGAAGCCCGCACAGCAACGAATGCCCAGGGCAACAACAACAAAAAAGTAATCCAGAGATTTCATTTGGACAGTGGGATGCTAGGCAGTCAATAAAAAAGAATGAATAAGCTATATACTGATATGGAAAGATCATCAAGATATGATGGAAGCAAAGTACAGAAAGAAAAGTATGTATAACATGCTTTGTTGCTGTTCAGTCACTAAGTGCTGTTCAACTCTTTGGGACCCCATGGACTAGTCTGCCCCCTCAAACGTAAAAAGGGAAATGAGAAGTGTCAAGGATCTGAAAACCAGACCTTAAAAGGAACCTCAGGAATTCTGGCCTAAAAAGAATGATTTAAAGGGAAGTGGCAGTTTACTTTCAAACAGCTGGAGGACTGTCAGTCAGAAGAGACATCATCAAGACTTATTCTGTGGAGGTTCAGAGGTAGACCCAGGACCAATGGGAGGAAGTGACAACAAGGGAAATGGTGGGTATAAGAAATGGGTATAAGAAAAACATCTGAAAAGGAATTTAGCAGTGACGGGCTAGAGTTAACTCATCAGACAGTGTGACCTATCACCAGAAGTGTTCAAGCAGAGGCTGAACCTCTACTTCTCAGGAATGTGTGAGAGTGCATCATTAGACAGAAAATTAAATGAGATGTCTAAGATGCTGTGATTCCAACTGAACAACTGGGACATGGGATTGTGGACTCCTTTAGAAGCTGGGAAAATGGACTGTCAGACATTCTGCAAATCACACATCAATCAGGCCACTCCCTCTGTTCCATTCAGATCTAGATTAACAAATAAATGAGTTTATCATCGCTGTAGTCTTTCCTCAAGGGTCTGGCTCTCAGCTCCAAACTCCCTTCACCTTCTCTTTCTCTCAGTTCTACCCAACTTCTACGCCTGAGACAATGAACGCTAATCAGTAAAGTCCTGGGGCAGAAATCTTCATTCTGGTGTCCACTGTAGTACTGTTCACTGCTCAAGGTGGGTGCTCAATAGACATTTGCTGAATCGCTTACTGAGAGCTGGAGAAGAGCTGCAAAAATGGCATGGAGCCGTCAGCTGCTCAATGAGGTTATGAAAAATCCAGTGCTATTGCGGGTCTCTGAGATCTGGCTCACCAGGAGCAGAGAGACCTTCCACCGGTATCCGCAGTTCTACTTCGGCTTACCATTACTGATTTCTGGGAGGTCAAACTTAGTGAAGTCCCACCACTGGAGCCGGTAGGTAGTATTGGCAATGTTACTGGCCACGGCAGACTGTCCATCACCAATCACTGCCCCTGGTCAGGGAGAAGACAAAGAGAGCACGTTACAGATCTATCTACATGTTTCCACTGCAAACATGAGGCAAAACTGGGGTCAGTAGGAGAGGGAGAAAAGGCAGATGCTGAAGGCTGAAGACAGCTGACAAGTCCTATCTGTCAAGTCTCTAGCTCAAAGAGAAACCAGACATGTTTCTCAAGAACAATTCTGCTTGTAAATATAATCCCATATTATGCTATATTAATCAGCCCCCCTTTCCACTATTACTTAACAGTGACTGAGTGCCACCAATGTGGCAACATACTGTCTGGTAGGCTTAAAGAGACAATCTGAAAAGACAAATGAGTTTTCATAAAAATGTTGGGTAAGAAAGATGAAAAATGAGAAGACACCGTTAACACAGAAAAGCACTCAGGCCCTGGATGTCTCTGTGGTGAGCAGCACTCTTCGGGAGAAAGCATCTCCTTTGTATACGACCTTTCTCCCAGGAAAACATCTCAAAAGGAGAGGCTTCCTCCAGGGAACAGGCAGCCAGCATTCAGCTGATTGGATAGACAGAGGCAGTAAAGAACAAATGAGGTAATATTGGTTCATTTTTTTCTGGACCCCTGGCATGTAACACAACAGAAATTTATGAGCCTAGCTTTTCCGCATCAGAATATTTTTATTAAGGCAATATTTTATAACCCTCCTGCCCTGCCCCACCCCCACCCCAGGAGAACTTCTTTGAATCCAGATTCACTTGTAAAATCTCACGGTTTAACTTTCCCTGAGATATACGCTGCTGTATGACATTTTTTTCCTTGGTAACCAATTAAATAAAAAATGGATTTTTTTTTTTAAAACAGGGTGACACTTTAATTTGCAGTTGTATTTCATTTTACATGAACATGTCATTTCTTCCTCCTCCTCCTTCCGAGGTGCGTTTCATACACAACCACCCTTCTGATCAGACAGAGCCAAACCCTCTTGGGAGAACAGAACGTTCGTATATGCTATACAACCTAAACGGTGTTTTCTGCTGCAAATCAACTCCAATTTTGAGAAACTGAACTTGTTAGAGCTGACTGGCCTTGGAACAATGGACAACTCTACACCCAGATTCTTCCATATTCTTCCACCTTCCTCCTATGCATGTCACTGCAAGAGTTTTTTTTTCTCCCTTCTCCTTTCAGAGAGCTTCATTTATTGCTCTGCTCCTCCTGGTATTTCCCTATTCTTTCCTCAGACGGTCAAGACTGTTCGGAGAGAAGATGATCTCCATACAAGTCATGAAATATGAGAACCGTACTCTGCCCACTCTCCCCCAGGAACTGCAGGCCACTGCGTGAGAACGCTTTCCAACATTAGTGTGTTGGTAGACTCCTTGTCCCTGTTTCAATTTGTTAAGAAAGGCACAAACAACAATTCATTTCCAAGATGATGATACTTCTATCGATGGATTAACATATCCTCAACATGGGCAGTCCTGCCCCTGCGGGGGCGAAAGCTAGTTTGGGGTGGGGGAAAATCTTGAGAGGGTACAACCCCCAGGTTCCCATCAAAGCACTGCAGTATCTGAGCATATATGCAGCATATCTGTGATATTAACATTTCATGGGAGGGACTGATTAGGGGAAAAGTGTCTAAAAAGGCTTCTTCGGAGGGTAATGATAAAATAAAGGTTGAGAAATAGTGTTCTAGATAAACCAATACCATCAAAATGATACATTCCTTAAAATCCTGCATATTCAAAGACACAGTCCAAAATGGTCATGATTTCTCTGAAGGCCTAAGCAAGACAGCATTTGAGTGGTCTGCCAATGAGCCCACTGACCTCAAACCCCTCCTGAGGGCCCTGGGGCGTATCACTTCAATGAGGTAAACACAGGCCTTTGCTTTTAACCTTTATAGAAAACTCTGTAATGATGGTATCTGACTTGGGAAATTTTGCTGAACCTCTGGGTCACGAGGAGGGTAAGCTACCTATAGAACTTTCTTAATAGGAACTTTGTTGATTTCTCCAGGCTTCCTTGACAATGAAAATAATTCTTAAAATTCCAAGGTCCACTTCCCAGGAAAGAATTACTTACTTTCACTTGGACCCAGGATCAATTTCACTGAGTTTATGAATTGTTCCTCTGGTTTGGTTGACATCAACCTCTGACCACTGGTCTCTCTCAAATTACTTTAGTTCCTTAAAATTTCCTCCAACTTTTAGCAGACAAGCAAAATGGAAAAAAGAGAGTTGATTTTCTTGGTATATGATGAAAGAAATGCTAGTTGCTAAGAGAATAGGGGGAAAACAAACCTGAAGAAACAAACCCCATATTGTAGGAGCTTAAAATCTGGGGGAGAGGACGAGAGCTACAAACAGGAAAACAGTTACAGAAAATACCAGATGCTTTAAGAGCACTGTGGCTCTATTTGCAACTGGAACGCAAACGACTGAGACTCCAACTCACAGCTTCAGAAGTACCCCGCACGTCCAGGCCTCACGAGACGTCTTCTGAAGAATAGCTGGGCAATAAAATCATCATGCATGGTCGCACTGTGTGGAAGAGACTGGGGAAGTATTCTCTGCCAGTGGTGCCAGAGTGCTGAGGTGGAATGGAGCCTGGCACCTGGGAGAGTTGATTTTCAGGGCCGTGTAAACACAGATTAGGGGGCTCAAGATGCCAGCAACAGATCAGAGTATCGTCACCAGGTTCTCTTCCGTAAGAACTGCAGGCCAACTGAGCCTGTCTCTTGGAAACATCAGGAAGAAAAAGTATCACCTTATTAAAAACAACAACAACTTCAAAAAACCACAACCATTTAACAGGCCTCCAGTCGCTAAGCTGAAGGTACAGGAAAGGTGCCAGAGTGAGTTAATGGACGGAGTTACAACAAAGTATTTACAAAGGAGGCACTTAGCCTTGGTAACCAAACCCCGACAGGACGCTGAGGGGAGGCCTCAAGGTTTTCTCAGTCACAGCAGAATGGAATGAGCTGAGACTCAGGGTTTCTCAACCTCCGCAACTGGTATTTTGGGTCAGGTAAGCCTTTGTTTAGGGGGTGGGGAGGGTCCTGTGCGTGGTGGGATGTTGAGCAGTGACCCTGGCCTCTTCCCGCTGGACTGCCAGGAGCACACCACCCCTTCACACCCAGCTGTGACCACCACCAACGTTCCCTGGGGATCAGAATCATTCCTGGCTTGGAAACTCCAAGTTAGATAAAACACAGCCTGCATTTTAACTTCAAGATCAGTGTTCTCAGAAAGCAGTACTACTGGGCTGCCCGCCCACTGCTAAGGCACCAGAACGGGCCGTGACAGCGAGTTTGGAGAGGAACTAATGAAAGATGCGCCGTTACACAAACGCTCCCTCAGCAAACTGCACACTTCCTTCTCCCGTCCTGGCCACGGTTTAGAGCCTGCCGTGAGCCAGGGTCTTATGAGTTACCTGTTTTTAACATGGTGTCTGAGAGTATGGGCTTCAGAATCAGATGGATCTGATTTTGACACTTACTGCTAGTACCTATATTAGTATGCCTCTGTAAATTAATCTCTCTGAATCTCAGTTGCCTTATCTGTAAAAAGGAAATAAAAATCCTTTCAATTTACAGGGCTATTTGGAAAACCTGCTGAAAAAATACATGTGAAGTGATGACAAACAGTAAGTGTCTAATAAATGTTATTGTTGTTGAGTGGCTAAGTTGAGTCTGACTCTTTCGTGACCCCATGGACTGTAGCCTGCTAGGTTCCTCTGTCCATGGGATTTCAAAGGCAAGAATACTAGAGTGGGTTGCCATTTCCTTCTCCAGGGAATCTTTCCAAGCCAGGGATGGAACCTATGTCTCCTGCACTGGCCAGGGAGATTCTTTACCACTGACTCACCAGGGAGACCCATCTAATAAATGACGGACGTTAAAATCATTCTAATTGTTTACACCAATCTCTATACGCTCTTTCTCTACAGGTATAGCTCTGCAAGCAACAGCTCAGAGACACAGGTTCTTGTGTAAGAGACGGGTCCAAACAGTGTGCCAGGCCCAAGAAAGGGACGCGCTTCATTTCAGAATTAAGAGCAAATGCACGGGACTTGGATTCCTTAGGAATGTTCTCCTTGAAAGACAGCTCAGGCAAAGACAGTCCACATACTGGTCCACAAAACACACTGTAACAAATTTAAAAGAACTGAAATCATACAAAACATGCTGTCAGAAAACAAGGAAATTAAACTAGAAATCAGTAGTGGAAAGACAACTGGTAAATTCCAAAATACTTGGAAATTAAGCAACACATTTTAAGTAACACATGGCTCAAAGAAGACATCTCAAGAGAAATTTTAAAATATTTTGAACTGAATGAAAATGAAATACAGCTTATTAAAACTCGTGGAATGTAGCAAAAGTAGTGCTTAGATGGAACATTACTGCTTTGAATGCATACACTAGAAAATAAGATCTAAAATCAATAATTTAAACATCTACTTTATGAAATAAGAAAACGCTAATTAAATCCAAAGTAAGCAGAAGAAAAGAAATAATCAAAATTAGAGTAGGAATCAGTGAGACTGAAAACAGGAAATCAATAGAGGGGAAAAAAAAATCAATGAAACAAAAAGCTGGTTCTTTGAAAAGATCAATAAAATCAACAAACCTTTAGCCAGGCTAACTAAGAAAAAAAAGAGAGAAGACACAAACTATTAATATCAGAAACGAAAGAGAGGCTACCACTGAGTCCATGGACACTAGAACGGCAGTAAAGACCTTTACAAGTAACTCAATGTCCACCAGTTTGATAACCTAGGTGAAATGGACCAGTTCCCTGAGAGACAGTCTACCAAAATTTACACAAGAAGAAACAGACAACCTGAATAGGCCTGTATCTAATACACTGAATCAATCATTAGAAGGCTCTTAAAACAGAAAGTGTCAGGCTCATGTGGGTTCACTGGTAAATTCTACCAGACATCTAAGGAAGAAATTACACCAAATCTCTATAACCTCTTTCAGAAAACAGAAGTGGGACTGCTTCTGAGGCCAGTATTAGCCCAACACCGAAACCAAAGACAATGGAGAAAGAAAAGCTACAGTCTAATATCTTTTACAAACACAGAAGTAAGAATTCTCAACAAAATGTTGGCAAATAAAATACAATAATGTATATAAAAGAGTTATACAAAAGGGAATTTATCCCAGGTATGCAAGGCTGGTTAAACATTTCAAAATCAGTTAATATAATCTATCACATCAACCTGATAAAGAAGAAAAATTGTATGATCATATCAATAGATGCAGAAAAGGCATTCGACAAAGTCCAACACCTATTTTTGACAAAAACTATCATCAAACTAGGAAGAGTGGGATATTTCTCGATTTGATAAACAATGTCTACAAAAAACCTGTAGCTACATTTAAAGGTAAGGAAAGACAGCTTGACCCTTGAAAAATATGAGTTTGAACCATAAGAGTCCAACATACACAGAGATTTTTTTCAACAAATATGTACTACGATACTACATGATTTGCAGGTGGTTGAATCCAAGGGTATGGAAGAGCAGGTATGGAGAACTGACTAGAAAGTTATACATGGATTTTCAACTGTGTGAGGGTCAGAGTCCTTATCCTTCACACTGTTCCAGAGTCAACTGTATATGCTTTCTCCCTAAGACTGGGAACAAGCACCTTTCACCCCTCCCCTTCAGCACTGTACTGGAAGCCTACTAAATGCAATAATACAAGAAAAGCAAATAAGAGGTATATTGATAGATGAGAAAGAAATAAAACTTTCTTTGTTCACAGGTGACATAACTGTTTATGTTGTGTTTGCCATTGTTCAGTTGCCCAGTCAAGTCCAACTCTTTGCAACCCCATGGACTGCAGCATGCCAGGCCTCCCTGTCCCTCACCATCTCCTGGAGTTTGCCTAAATTCATGTTTGTTGCATCAGTGATGCCATCCAGCCATCTCATGCTCTGATGTCCTCTTTTTCTTCTGCCCTCAATCTTTCTGAGCACTGGGAAGACCACAGCCTTGACTATACAGACCTCTGTTGGCAGAATAACGTCTCTGCCTTTCAACACACTAAGTATGTCATCGCTTCCCTGCCAAGAAGCAATCGTCTTCTGCGTTCATGGCTGCAGTCACCGTCCACAGTGATTTTGGAGCCCAAGAAGAGGAAATGTGTCACGACTTCTACATTTTCCCTTTCTATTTGTCATGCAGTAATGGGGCCAGATGCCACGATCTTAGTTTTTTTTTAATATTTAGTCTTAAGCTGGCTCTTTCACTATCCTCCTTCACCCTCTTCAAAAGGTTCTTTAGTTCCTCTTCATTTTCTGCCATTAAGAGTGGTATTATCCACAAATCCCCTTCATGGATCACTGCCTTGTCATGGGGAAGGGGCTTGCATAACTGAATAAAGCTATGAGCCATGCCATGCGGGGCCACCCAAGACAGACAGGTCACAGCAGAGAGTTCTGACAAAACATGATTCACTGGAGGAGGAAATGGCAAACCACCCCAGTATACTTGCCATGAAAACCTCATGAACTGTTTATGCAGAAAATCTCAAAAAATAAAAAACAAGCAAAAACAAAACAAAAAATTCCTGGAACTATTAATGTTGCAGATATAAGGGTGATATACAAAAAGTCAACTGCTTTCCTATACGCCAGCAATGAATAAATAGAATTGGAATTTGAAGTTAAAAATATAATACCGTTTACATTAGCGCCAAAAAAATGAAAACTTTAGGTTTAAATCTAACAAAACATGTACAAGATCTTTCTGATGAAATAAATCACAAAAGATCTTAAAAAATATGGGATAGATATTCCATGTTCATGGATAGGAATACTTAGTACTGTTAAGTACTGTTAACTGTACTGTTAAGACTGTCAATTCTTCCCAATCGGATCTATAGAATCAATACAATTCCAGTCAAAATCCTAGAACGTTACTTTGTAAATATTAAAAAACTGATTCTAAAGTTTATATGGAAAGGCAAAAGATCTAGAATAGCCAACACAATAGGCAAAGAACGAACCCAAATTTGGAGGACTTATCTGATGTCAAGACTTACTATAAATCTACAGTCATCAAGATAGTGTGGCACTGGCAAAAGAATATGTCTATTTTAGATGTTTGTCTAGATCAAGGGAACAGAAAAAAAGAGACCAGAAATAAACCCACACAAATACAGTAAACTGATCTTTGACAAAGAAGAAAAGGCAATTCAATAGAGAATCAAATCTCTTCAAAAACAGTACTGCAACGACTGGATATCCATCTACAAGGTAGACAGACACAAACCTTACACTTTTCAAAAAAAATTAACTCAAATTGGATAGACCTAGATGTAAAACACCAAATTCTAACTCATAGGAGATAATATAAGAGATAATCTAGGTGACCTTGAGCTTGGCAAAGACTTTTAGGACACAGTCCATGAAAAGAAAAAACTGATACATTTTACTTCATTAAAATTAAAAACTTTTGCTCTGTAAAGGACACTGTTAAGGAGAATGAAAAGACAACAGACTAGGAAAAGATCTTTGCAAAATACTTAACTGATAAAGGACTGGTATCCAAAATATACAAAGAACTCTTAAAACTCAACAATTAAAAAAAAAAAAAAACAATTTAAAAATGTGCAAAGGATCTGAACAGATACCTCACCAAAGAAGATAAACAGATGGCACATAAGCATATGAAAAGATGCTCAAAATCATTCCTCATTAGAGAACTGCAAATTAAAACAACAATGAGAAACCACCACACAGAATGGCTGAAATCCAAAACTCTGATAACACCAAATGCTGAACAGGATGTGAAACAACAGGAACTCATCATTCCTTGCTGGTGGGAATGCAAAGTGGTATAGCCACTTTGGAAAACAGTTTGGCAGTTTCTTACAAAATTAAACATACTCTTACCATATGATCCAGCAATCATGCTCTTTGGTATTTACCCAGATGAGCTGAAAGCGTATGTCCACACAAAGCCTACACAGAGATGTTTACAGCAACTTTACTCATAACTGCCAAAACTTGGAATCAACCAAGATGTCCCTTAATAGGAGAATGGATAAGTAAATTGTGGTACATCCATACAATGGAATACTACTCACTTCTAAAAAGAAATAAGCTACCAAGCCATGAAAAAACATTGAAGAAAGCATATATTACTAAGTGAAAGAATCAAAAAGTTGTATTTTGTATGATTCTAAACTATATGTCATTCTGGAAAAGCCAAAACTATGGACACAGTAAAGATCAGTGGCTGCCAGGAGTCTGGCGGGAGAGAGGAATGTATAGGGAGAGCATGAGGAAACTTTTTTGGGGCAGTGAAACTATTTTGTATGGCACTATAATGATGGATCATGTCATCATTTATTTGGCAAAACCCACGGAACTTATAACACTAACAGTGAGTCCTAATGTAAACTACAGACTTTGGGTGATGAGGTTGGTTCATGGATTATAACAAATGTACCACTCTGGGGCATATGGGAACTGTCTGTACTTTCCACGTAAATCTGTAAACCTGAGACTACTCTAAAAAAGAAAAGTCTATTATTTGAAAAAGAGAGAGACAGAGCCCCCAAGATTCTCATTCACGTTTTAGGAAACAGTGGAAAGAGCAGCTGTCCATAAGCATGCTGCTAAGTCATAGCAGACCACATTCTGTTACAACCACAGAACCCTTTTTCCAGAACCTCAGAGCAAAAGACTAAATGAGGATTATTCTGATGAGAGATACTATTAGAGGAAAAAGAAACTTGAATCCAGTGATCCTGGCCAACCATCAGAAAACAACCATGGCAAAAATGAAGCTGCCAAGTCTCATTCTGAGTCAGCCCTTTAACATGCAGGCTGGAAGCCTCAGGAATGTGTCTAGGGATAAAACCTTAACAGTCATGACAGTCATATGGTAGGTGAGCTCCACCAAGACTGGTAGACTGCATGCATCTCTGCTTCTGCTTCTCTCAGACTCTTCGCTCCTGTTGCTTGGAAAGGAGAATCAGGGACCTTTTGCCTCCTTGATAAACAGCTTTTTAGCCTCTCTTCAAGATCTGTTCTAGGAGCAGGAATATGAAGAGTATGATTCAACAGTACAGTGAAAATATGGAACAATAGGAATCATTAGCAAATCTATCAGAAAAGCTAATTCGGGAGGGTAGAGAAGGGCAAGTTACAAAGAAGGAAACGATTAAATTATATTTCAGTCCTATAAAACTGCTGCATTTGAGCCTGCCTAATTCAGAACGGCTGTCTCTGAGTATGCTGCTGCTGGGAAGACAGAATAAGAATGAGGCTGGGGGCGCAAACACTCTTCAGCCTGGAAGCACAATCACTCTCCTTCTGCTTGGTTGTGATATGAAGTTAAGAGCCAGTTTGCTAATTGGTCAGTAGAACTGACACTTGATACCCCAAGGCAGATCCAACTAAACAACTAATCAACTTTTCAAAATTCTTCTTAGAAATCCAGCCACAGAAGACCACATATTGTATGATTCCATTTACATGAAATGTCTAGAATAGGCAAAGCAGCAGTCAAAAAGTAGATTAGAAACTGCCTCGGGCTGGAGCGGGCAGGAGAAGCGGATGGGGAAGGGGAAAGCGACTGCTAGTGGGTATGGGGCTTTTTACAAGGTGATAAAATGTTCTGAAATACAAAGACAGCGGCAGTGACTGCACAACTCTGTGAGTATATTAAACCACTGAACTATATACTTTACGTAGGTAAACTATACGGTATGTGAGTTACATCTCAACAAGGCTATTAGGAAAAACACTATTCAATATAAGGTTTGGTCACTTTATGAAATACAATAAGGGAATTCCATTTTTGGTGTCCCTTTGCATTTCTTAAGAGTCTTGATGAGCATTTCTTTGTGCCATACTTGTTTACTGGCTCATTTTATTTCTTTCAGTGTGTGCTGCCTACCCACATACCTTTTGTGTATTTTTATGTTTGGTTATTTTTAACTATTTTTTTTAATAGATTGTCTGAGTTCTTTGTAAATTAATAAATTGGTTTCTGTCCATGAAAAACAACTTACAGCAATACAACACAGGATTATTTGGACATACAAAGGATGTTTCCTAAGTATATACCGAATAGCATTCTAGGAAGAACACTTCCTTGCAGAAAGCTTTATTTAAATGCAGTCTTTAACTTGTTCTCTGAAGGAGTATATAATGAAGCTCTCTGTAACACTCACTTCATCACATTATCACCATTCAAAAAGATCTCATCAAAGACCATAGTCAATTATTCTACAGCCCGGGGACCTGTACAGAGCTCCTGGTGGCAGATGATAAGACTTGCTCCAAGGCAGAGATTGCTTTTAGTTCTCATTTATGGTTTTGACACCGAGGAGAATGACCAAACTGTATGCAGTTTGTTTAAAAGTAACAGCTTTATTATGATATAATTCACATACCATACAATTTACCTACTGAAAGTATGTAAGTGGTTTTAGGGTAGCTCATAGTTGTGCAACCATTATCAAAATCAAATTTACAACAACCATCACGACTATCTAATTTCAGGACAGTCATCATTCCTCACCTTCCAAAATGCCTTGCCCATCAGCAGCTACTCCCCTCCACCCTGCCCCACGGGCTCCTTTTTCCAAAGCAAGTGAAGAGATCAGTGGATCTATTTTCTGTCTATATAATTTTGCTTCTCCTGGACATCTCACATAAATGGAATCATATGATAAGTGGCTGTTTGTTTCTAGTTTCCTTCATTTAGCATAATGTTTTCAAAGTGCATCCATGTTTTAGCATGTATTGGTATTTCATTCCTTTTCATGGCTGAACATTCCATTGCGTGTATGTTTTTATAAATGAACCACAAGTTTGCATGAGAATAAGATAAGGGTTTTTATTTATAGGAAACAAATTGCATGGAACCATGAAATCATGAAAGTGTTGAGGGAAACATTTATTTCCTTTGGAAGGAAAAAGCAGGTTTTCAAAGATCAATTCTGAACGTATTACCTACAGCTGAAACAAACCTTCCCTTTTTCCTGAGGCTAAAAAATAAGAGGAGTATTAGGGGACATAATTTTCTATAAAGACGTAGTATTTTTGTCTTTTGTTTGTTTTTTATATTCCACACGTGACACTTACATAATGTTATCAACCAATGTTACCTCAATAAAAAATGAAACAAAGTAAGAGCCTCAAAAACATCACGTGGGCGACTATAACCACAACACGGGAAATGCTCTCTGGGAGGCAGGTGGTCTTTCAGACTTAGACTGTTTGACAGCTGCTCTGACTGGCCACTGAAACTGATGTTGAGATCACTCATTATACAATAAAGTTTACACACACACACACACACACACACACAATTTTTCTCCCTCGCATGTTCAGTACGTGGGATCTAAGGTCCCCAACCAGGGACTGATCCTGCGTCCTCAGCAGTGGAAGCATGAAGCCCTAACCAATGGAGCACTGGGGAATTCCTTGATTTGAAACACATTTAACTTCAATTAAAGGGTAAATATTTAGTAGATACAGATGTCATTGACTATATGTGCTTCTTTTTTGGCTGTACCCTGCGGCTTTTGGCATTTTTAGCTCCCCAACCAGGATCGCATCCAGGAACTTGGCAGTGAGAGCAGGCAGTCTTAACCACTGGACTGCCAGGGAATTCCTAACTATATGTGTTCTTAGCAGGAACTGGGCCCCTAAACCAACATAATTTTATTGTCCAGTAAACATCTAAAGGCTCTAAAGCTCCTGCTCATAAAAAACAAGGGTAGTATTAGTACACACACAAATCCTGAACTTTAGGAGCAGACACAAGAAAGAAAGATACTGTTGCGGTCAAAGGCATTAGATGAGGCCAACAAAGTAATAAATTATAGTTGGTGAACTCAACAAGGATATTAGTAAGGCCTAGAACACAGATACTATGCAAGGAAGGGAAAAGGAACAGCTGTGAAAGATTTCTAAATATCACAGTGTCATCAAAATTTTTCTCAAAACAACAATTCAAACCAGGATTATGTGGCCATTGCAGAGTCAGCTTTATAATAGGCCAAGAGAAGGAAGAGAAATTTAACCAGATGGTCATCAAGGCCAGGGAGAAGGCAATGGCAACCCACTCCAGTACTCTTGCCTGGAAAATCCCATGGACGGAGGAGCCTGGTAGGCTGCAGTCCATGGGGTCGCGAAGAGTCGGACACGACTGAGAGATTTCACTTTCACTTTTCACTTTCATGCACTGGAGAAGGAAATGGCAATCCACTCCAGTGTTCTTGCCTGGAGAATCCCAGGGACGGGGGAGCCTGGTGGGCTGCCGTCTACGGGGTCGCACAGAGTCGGACACGACTGAAGCGACTTAGCAGCAGCAGCATCAAGGCCGGAGCTGTGGATAGAACCTTCCAATCTGGAGTAAGCAGCACAAAGAATCTGATATCATCTTTTTTAAAAATTGTGGTAAAAAGCACATAACATAAAGTTTATCATCTTAGCCATTCTTCAGTGTACAGTTTAGTAGTTTTAAGTATATTCACATTGTTCTGAAACTGATTTCCAGAAATTTTTCATCTTACAAGCCTGAAACTCTACCCATTAAACAACTTCCCCTTTTACTCTATCCTCAGACCCTGGTAGCCACAATTCTACATTCTGTAAGTGGAAGCATGTGGTATCGGTATTAGTTTTTTCTTTTGGCCACACCTTGTGGCATGTAGGTCTTAGTTCCCTGACCAGAGATTGAATCCATGACCCCTGCCTTGTAAGTGCTGAGTCCTAACCACTAGACCGCCAGGGAAAACCCGGAATTAGTTTTTAATGTGTCTTAAAAGAGAGAATGCACACAAAGTCATTCACAGACATGGTGTGAAATCACAGTCATATTCAAACCTACAGGAGGTCATTAGGTCTGATGGGGGAATGGGTATTTTCCCTTAAAAAGCCCTTCGAAGAGGTCCAGCAGGGCACAGGGCTCATGTCATTAGACACAGAGAGTTTCAGAAAGCTCAAAGGTCGGGGGGCTGTCATCAGGCTACTTTGCTTCCTAATTCAGAGACCGGCAATGATTCTATCACGCTGCTTCAATGGTACCAGTGTCAGTGGGAGTTAGCAATGCAGCGCCTCCCTAAAGCGAAGAAGTAGGCTGCTGTCCACTGGGTCCTCACTCCATCCTCCCATTCACATTAAAACTCAGGATTAATCCTGACTGTTGGCAGAGTGACTGGCACCTCGTAGCTCTCTGATGTCAAGCTAAGATGCTCCCATGTGGGTAGATAAAGACACCAAGGACTGTTTTCATCACCTCCCTGCAGACCTGCCCTTCTTCGATATATATGTCCTAATGAAGCAATTATCTACACTTATACTAATGATGTAACTGGGACAAGTCATTATGAAAGCAGAACACCCATTTTCAAAGAAATGAATATCACTACCTTTCTTCTACCCACAGACATTGTTGAAGACAAAAACAAATAAGCTCACAAGAACACACGCAACTGAAAGATTAGGAGCAGCATTCCAACCCGCCCCCCCTCCCATGGCGACGGACAAACAGAGAAAAAAAAGCCCAACAGCCCCCAAACAAAAACAAAAATCCCTCCTTCACTCCCTGCAGGCAGGAATTTCCTCAAAGCCTCTACTCTGATAGAAGGCATGCAGGTTGGATGCGAGCAGGAAGATCACTCGACCTCCACTTCCTCATCCCCCACAACCTGGCACTTCCTATTTTTAGGCCCCAGCAACCTCTGTGGCTGGGAGGACACTGGCCCAGGCAGGTCCCCGAGCGAACCCAGGAAGGGCGGCATCTGGAAAGCGGCCATCCTCTCACTGCTGCAGATGGGGCTGCTGACAGGGTCACCTGGGCAGCAGAGGATGGGCAGGGACCAGGGATGCAGGGCGGGGAAAGGGCTCAGGGAGAAAGAGGTGAGGAAGAAAGATAAAGAGAGCGATGACCAACTCCAGCACTGCCCGGCTCTCACCGATCACCGGCCTCAGCCTGCTGAGCTCCTGCGGCCTCTATCGTGTGCTGGATGGGCAAGTGAGAGGGACAGGACCAGAGGACCCGGGGCTTGTCAGCAGCAGGAGGAGATCGACCTTTACTGCTGCAGAGACGATGCAGATTTCAAAAGCCTAAAATCTGCGATGAAGGGAAATGGAAATGTGCTGAACGTGGGTTTGACTGGCAGCTTTCCTCATCTGTCGATCACAGGGTAATAAACACTGGGAGATGGCAGAAATGAAGATAAATGCTTTCAGCAGCACCAGTCCCCACCCTCCCCTCCGCTTCCACCCCCACTCAGCACATGACAAGAGACTTACAGCAAGAAAATAAATCAGCTTCTTAACCAACTCTTTTGTTAAAACTTTCCTTACAGGCCACCTACACGTGAATTATTGCTCTATGAGCCCACATTCTCATTAGGGGGCCCAGTTTGTAAAGGGTGAAAAGCTCCTGTCAAATTGCACCTGTACACTTTAGGGTGCAGCACCACTGGGCTGAGTCAGTTGGGGCCAACATGTAAGAAAAAGGCCAGGCTGCTCCCAGAGGCAAAGGCGCAGCGGTCTTGAGCCTGTCTATCTCACGCCTGGCTCACTCGATCTACAGGAGACGCTGGAGCTCCAAGGATAGCACGGTGTCACTTTAATCACTGCCACATCACTACTTACCCGGGGACAAAAAGGCTGACTAAGCTCTGAGGGCCAACAAAGATGCCCCATGGGCTTGGAGGGCAAAGGTGATGTCTGATCTGTATCTGTGGATACAGAAGACAACACTCAGTCTTGACTGCCAACTTCACAATCACTTTGCAGTGCAGGAAACATCCATAACGTGGATGACCTTATGGATTTCCTACAAGTAGGTCCAAGGGAAATACTGCCTATTTTAGGACTTGTGAAGGTGAGGTAAAGCATCCAGGTGACTCAGTTTTTGTTAAGGGACTAAGGCTGACCTAACAGAAGCAGAAGAGATTAAGAAGAGGTGGCAAAAATATCCAGAACTGTTTAAACAAAAAAACAAAAAATGGTCTTAATGACCCGGACAACCACAATGCGTGGTCACTCACCTAGAGCCAGACATCCTGGAGTGTGAAGTCAAGTGGGCCTTAGGAAGTATTACCACAAACAAAGCAAGGGGAGGTGATGGAATTCTAGCTGAGCTATTTAAAATCCTAAAAGATGATGCTGTTAAAGTGCTGCACTCAATGTGTCAGCAAATTTGGAAAACTCAGCAGTGGCCAAGGACTGGAAAAAGTCAGTTTTCATTCCAATATCAAAGAAGGACAAGGCCAAAGAATGTTCAAACTACTGTACAATTGTGCTCATTTCACATGCTAGCACTTCATGGTAAATAGAAGAGGAAAAAGTGGAAACAGTGAAAGATTTTATTTTCTTGGGCTCCAAAATCACTGTGGACAGTGACTGCAGACATGAAACCAAAAGACGTTTGCTCCTTGGAAGCAAAGCTATGACAAATCTAGACAGTGTATTAAAAAGCACAGACAACTCTTTGCTGACAAAGGTTCCTATAAAGCTATGGTTTTTCCAGTAGTCACGTACAGATGTGAGAGCTGTACCATAAAGAAGGCTGAGTACCAAAGAACTGATGTTTTTGAGTTGTGCTGCTGGAGAAGACTTTTTAGAGTCCCTTGGATAGCAAGGAGATCAAACTAGTTAATCCTAAAAAAAATCAACTCTGACTATTCACTGCAAGGACTGATGCTAAAGCTGAAGCTCCAATACTTTGGCCACCTGATGCAAAGAGCCTACACATTAGAAAAGACCCTGATGCTGGAAAAGATTGAAGGCAAAAGGAGAAGGAGGCAGCAGAGGACGAGATGGTTAGAGAGCATCACTGACTCAATGGACATGAACCTGAGCAAACTGTGAGAGATAGTGAAGGACAGGGAAGCCCTACGTGCTGCAGCCCAAGGGGTCGCAAAGAGTCAGACACAACCTAGCAAATGAACAACAACAAAAGGGTTTTTTTAAGTAAGGTTAAAAGGTTAGTAATTCCTAATCCATGTGGTGCAGTTGCTTATAGGAAGATGGTTGAGCACTCTGTCAAAACTACATCCCGATTCTGCTAAAAGTGAACCTGACAAAAATCTTAGCAACTAGATTCTTTAAGGTATTAAAAAAGACATTCTGCCCTACTGGCCCAGCCAGGCTGGTTTCCTTCAGATGCTGAAGTGGAAAAAAAAAGACTTGAGACCTTTATTCTAAAGTGCAGGCACCAACTAGTGGAAAGTGTGGAGCAAAAATAAGTGGGAGAGAGTTTGGTAAATGGGTCTGTTTCAAACCACAAACTGCTTAGAAATGCAAGTAGTCCCCAGAGCCACTCCTGTGCTCTGGGATCCTGGGAAAACAATACTTGTCACATGAAGACAGCTCATTTGAAACAGTTTCTAATTAAATTCACTGTTCAGACATTAATATCAGGCACAAAGAGGGAAAGCATCATTAACAAGCCCCATATTGAGACAACTGCTTAGAAGGATGCACTCAGGTTGTCGTCTATAATCCGGGTAAAATCTAAATAAAATCTCACCTCCTCCTGGAAGCTTCTCAGAATGAGAGAGAAATCCCTGCCCACCCACTATTAGCCCTTTCCATAACATAAAACATTTGTCATCCTGTAGGTTACCTGGCTCTAAGTACATCAAATCTGCAGTGAGTTCAAGTGTTTATGACTCTGTGTACACTTAACCATCAATTTTCAGTTGGTACTGCCTGGTCTCTTTCCTTCTTTGAGACAGTGAACTTCTTGAGAGAAGGAATCAACTTTTCACTTAAATTTTAGATATTATACAGTATTAGTGTAGTATCTAAATACTACAGATTTTTAAAAATTTGTATTTTAATTGAAGGATAATTCCTTTAAAGAATTTTGTTGTTTTCTGTCAAAGCTCAACATGAATCAGCCACAGGTATCCATATATCCCCTCCCTTTTGAACTTCCCTCCCATCTCCCTACCCATCCCACCCCTCTAGGTTGATACAAATCCCCTGTTTGGGTTTTCTCAGACAAATAGCAAATTCCCATTGGCTATCTATTTTATATATGGTAATGTAAGTTTCCATGTTACTCTCTCCATACATCTCACCCTCTTCTCCCCTCTCCCTATGTCCATTAAGTCTATTCTCTATGTCTGTTTCTCCACTGCTGCCCTGCCAATAAATTCTTCAGTACCACTTTTCTAGATTCCACATATATGCATTAGTATACGATATTTATCTTTCTCTTTCTGACTTACTTCACTCTGAATAATAGGCTCTAGGTTCATCCACCTCATTAGAACTGATTCAAATGTGTTCCTCTTTATGGCTGAGTGATATTCCATTGTGTATATATACCACAACTTCTTTATCCATTCATCTGTCGATGGACATCTGGGTTGTTTCCATGTTCTAGCTATTGTAAATAGCGCTACAATGAATAATGGGATACATGTGTCTTTTTCAATTTTGGTTTCCTCAGTAAATACTATAGATTTTTGACTTAGAATTTTGCCATTCATACAGTTATAAAAGGTGAGGAACACCAATGAGAGCGATGAGAAAGGTCACTGCCTGTCTTACGAAGTGCCCTTCCACAAGCAAGAAGATATGCCCTAGGCAGTCCTTACTATCTATTATCCATTATAGCGACAGGCTGAACTATAAAGAACCAATCACATGTTAATTTTCAGTCCAGTAATTACATCCAGGAATAGGAACGAGCAATACTGTTTGCAAAAGGAGCTTATCTTTAATTATAAACATAAACATCCATCAAGGAAAAAAACAGCCTAACAAACTATAATCAATAATACCATGTAACGCCAAGCAGCCAGTAAAAAGAATAAAGTAGATCTGTTTGTACTGATATAGAAAGATGTCCTTCATATACATTGTTCCCTATGAGCCCATCTCTATAAAAACAAAACGGAGAAAACTATGCAAGTATAAAAATATACATACGTGTGTGGTTAGGCACAGAGAACGATTTGAAAAGACACATTCCAAAGACAGTGAGCTCACTGAGAGTTAAACTTTCACTGAAATTTTAAATACTGTACAGCTGCAGCCTTCAAGTTCCCTTTGGGGAATGAGACTGAGGATAAGAATGATGAGGGGAGACGTAAGCATTTTACAGCATCTATTTTGGCACTGTCTGAATTACTTACAGTAAATCAGTTTAAAAAACAAAATATAAAAGGAAAAATACGAAGTGAGAAGTTACCTTTATAACGATTTATGGCAAAATTCTGCATTTTATCATTTAATATCCCCTACATTCAACATACACATTTACTCCACATAGCTAGTTTGAGAAAAGCCTTGAGAAAACTCCTTGAGAAAAATTCCTTGATCCTGGGTTCGCAATAAAATTCACAAATCTTAAGTTTTCCATTTTTACAAACTGTCAGTCAGGATGATACTCTGAGATGCCCTTCAAGCATCTAAGAAGAGGGTTATGTCTTTGGTAGCCAATAAATCTGTGCTATTTGACTAAAAAAGGAGCCAAAACAATTCTACCTCTGGGTAAACATCTTACAAACAAATGCCGCAGATGTTCACAAGGACATACGTCAAGAAAATTCAAGGCACGTTAGTATAGTAAAAATCTAGAAAGTTTCATGTTCATCAACAGGAGTAGACAATGTGTATAAATGAATCTGTGTTAGTAGCTCAGTGGTGTCCATCTCTTTAGTCTGCCAGGCTCCTCTGTCCATGGGATTATCCTGGCAAGAATACTGGAGTGGTTTGCCATTCCCTCCTCCAGGGGCTCTTTCCAACCCAGAGATTGAACCAGAGTCTCCGACCGCTCCTGCACTGGCAGGCAGGGTCTTGACCACTGAGCCACCGGGAAGCCCACGAATGACACTAGGCGACAATTCAAAGGAGCAAACCAAATCAAGGTACTTCATTGTGGACTGATGAAACCAGGTAACACTGAATTTCAGAAGCTGTAAAAATGATATATACGGGATCATTTATTAAAATGCAACTCTTAAGACACAAAGCAATGACATTTTACTAATAGATTAAGTTGTAAAAAACAGACTGCAATTATATAAACAAAATTCATGATAGGGGCTTCCTCTGTGTGGAATGGGAAATACAATTATGGAGGTCAAAGGGAACCTTGGCTTTATCTAAAAAGATTCTATTTTCAAGAATTGAAGGAAGAACTCCTTCATGGTCCACTGGTTATGGCTCCACGATTTCACTGCAGGGGAACCAAGATCCTGCAAGCCAGGAGGCTGCCAAAAAAGAGAACTGAGGCAAGCAGGGCAAACTGTTAACAACTATTACATGCTGGTTGTGGAGGCACACAGGCTTGTTATATATATATAGATGTGTGTGCCTATATAGATGTACTTATACTTTTTTATATTCAAGTTTCTCACTATTGAAAGGAAAAAAAGGATATGAAGGAGAGAGACAAACAAGAAGCTGGGGACACATGGTGAAGACCTTTAAATGTTTCCCCACAATCTCAAGCCCTGTCCAGCAAAGTATGGGGGAGACACTAGCTGGCTAAAGAGAAATACTCTGGGATATGGAGTCCCAGTAATTCCAAAGGTGGGCAGAGATGGCCATATTCTGTTTACTTGGGATTCTTGACAAAAGATTTCTCCCACAGAAACATATCCTGTGTCTCCGTGAATTGAGTTTATACCATGTAAAGCGTGAGCTACTGCACTGGTGAAACCATCCAGCAGACGGTCACATAAACTTCTTACACAACAAAAGCAGAGGCTCTAAGGCCACAGGCTTCCTGGGTTCACACCAGGAACGGTCTGTCTGCACAGATGAAACATACAGATGCCCCAGGCTTTTCTCTTAGACAGCACCTTAAAACATCTTATCTTGAAGAAAAGAAAGGTTTATTTTTAATGTCAGGTTAGATAACTTTCTGAGAAAGGCCTGTGGCAGAGTTCTAGGTTTTGAAAGGGATATTTCACAAGAGAAAGCAAAAGGAGTTTTAAGATATGTTTCAGTGTCTTCCTTTCTGCTAGATGCACTCCTAAGGAAACACTGGGTCTGCTATCACTCTTCAGGGAAGCCTGAAAACCACTAAATATGGTGGTACTTTTAAAGGCAAACTCTGTCACTAGTTGTCATAAAGAATGCCTGACAACCTGCAAACTCCTTGATAGGCTGCTTATGGTGTGGGTAAATAACAGCAAGGAGGTCAAACCAGTCAATCCTAAAGGAAATCAATCCTGAATAGTTATTAGAGGGAGTGATGCTGAGGCTGAAGCTCCAACACTTTGGCCACCTGATGCAAAGAGCTGACTCACTGGAAAAGACCCTGATGCTGGGAAAGATTGAAGGCAGGAGGAGAAGGGGATGACAGAGGATGAGATGATGGGATGGCATCACTGATTCAATGGACGTGAGTTTGAGCAAGCTCCGGGAGATGGTGAAGGACAAGGAAGCCTGGCACGCTGCAGTCCATGGGGTCACAAAGAGTCAGACACGACTGAGGGACTGAACAACAAGTAACATCATGAAAGAATCTCGCAGTTATCACTAAGCTATGGGCCCTTGTCCTTTACAAAACCATCTTTCTTCCTCTCCACTGTCCTCACCCCAATCCTTCTTTCAATACCAGACTGATTATTTTTAAAAGCAAGTTTTGATTGTGGCACTCATCTGCTCACAAGTCTCTAATGGTGCCTTGCTGCCAAAACTAAACCAGATTCCTTGGTTTGTTATTCAAGGCCCTCAACAGTCTGTCTGCCATCTACCTTTCTGTGCTTGTTTCCCACATGACTCACGTTTCTGGAAATATGCTTTAAATATACCCCCACTTTTGTGCTTTGGTTCATACTGTTCCTACTATCTAGGCTCTTTCTTCTCTCCTCTAACAAATGCTTCCTAAAATCCCCCAATCCCTGCCCCCAATCAAGGACTTTCTCAATCCCTTTTTTTTTTTTTTTTTTTTTTTAGTTCTACCAGTTTATTGCTACCAACCCATCTCCCTCCACCCTCATGCACGCGTGCTCAGTCATGTAACCCCATGGACTGAAGCCCACCAGGCTCCTCTGTTCATGGACTTTTCCAGGCAAGAATACTGGAGTGGGTTGCCATTTCCTTCTCCTCAATCCCTTTTTACAAGAAGTCTTTTCTGATCTCATTAACTTGACATGATCTTCTCTTCAGAAGCCCCATGGCATTTTGTTTCTCTCTCTTATTCTGTCACATTCCTTCTGCTCCATCTCCCGCCTTCCGGTCCAGGCAGGACTCTGTCATTACTCAGATCACTTGAAGACAAGTACAAACTTCAGTCCACCCGAGGTCCAACGCAAAATCTAGAGGCTAAGTATATACTTGCTCTGTTCCTGCTCAACACTTTTCCCTGAACCTGAATCTATACAGTCCATTATAAATAGGTTCTTTTTCTTGTTTTGGCCTTGTAGTGCGGCTTGTAAGGTCTTCATTTCCCAATGAGGGATTCAAACCCGGGCCCCTGTAAGTAAAAGTACTGAGTCCTAACCATTGGACCACCAGGAAATTCCTACAAATAGGTTCTTTTGATGGGAAGGAAATACATGATTTTCTCATCTTTATATGAAATATCTTGATGCTGTGCTGCAGAAGCTGTGTGGTAAATCCATACTAAACAGAAACAAAGAGTTTCCTCAATATGCACAATATGTCCTGTCCCCTAGAAAGAGCACCCTGAACAAAGCACACGGTTGCAACTCAATTCGTTGCCTTGGAGCCACAGTACCTCTGGCTTTGAGAAATATCCACTCAACCAGCAAAAGGACACCTCCAGAATGCCTAAAACCATTTGTTTGATTTCTGAACTCTAGGAAACTACCCAACCTCTGGAATCTACAAAATACAGTACTCAGGGCACTAAGAAATTGATGGTTACATGCAGGGGAAACACTCCAAGAATTTACTTCTTTCTTAACTGTAGCCAAAACAAAGCAGGGGTGGGCAGATTTTTGACTGCAAGTCGGTATAAGGTTAAAAAGTTTCTCCTTCTGGCCTCTGGAGAATCCAAGCTGGGAGCACGCTGTCCCCTTTGTCTGCCTCTGCAAGGCTCTTGCCTCGAGGCCAGCAGGATTAGCACAGCCATTTCATGCTCTGAAAAGTCAGAAAAGGCGAGACGGGGAGCTTTTCATTCGAGGAAATGCCTAGTAGTCAGAGCCGGGTCTGTTTCTGTTGAAAAGATAAGCGGGGATGCTGAGGTTAAAAAGCAAAATTTTCAACAATGCTTAATGAAAGGCTTGGAGACAATGTACAGAATTAGGCAACTGGATAAACTCCAAGAAGAGAGGAGCAGGTGCCAGAGCAGAAATGCAGCAGAGACTCAGCACCCGACAGTTCATGTATCCAAAATTTTCCATGTATTTAAAATGTCATCAGGACACCCTGTGAGCCCAGACTTGATGCAGCAATTACGGGATACAGGCTTATCCTTCCTGGCACGAAATACCCACAAATAAGCTCCTAGGGTAAAAGTCAAAAGAATGTAGAAAGAAAAGCTTTACCATAAAAAACCTGAGCAGTTGCTACACTTTCTTGCCTAAATAGATAATTAAATACAGATCTTCTTGTGAAGAGAGTAGTCTAAACTCAACTACTATATTGAAAGGCACAGAGTTCCCAGGCCCACGCAGGGTTTTAAACCTTGCTAGGGTCTAGATATGGCCTTCGGAAGCGCCAAGAAACCACTGAAACTGCAAATTAAATTGTGTGTATGCGTATCATTGTATGAGGCCATTTTTGTTTTCTATGTCTTATGGTGCTTTGATATTTGAGGTCCTTGCGGACTGACGGACTGCCCCTCTCTGGGTTAGCTAATTCCCAGAGATAGCAAACAAATGCCTGCTGCTGCTACTGCTAAGTTGCTTCAGTCGTGTCTGACTCTGTGCAACCCCACAGACGGCAGCCCACCAGGGTCCGCCATCCCTGGGATTCTCCAGGCAAGAATACTGGAGTGGATTGCCATTGCCTTCTCCAATGCCTGAAAGTGAAAAGTGAAAGTGAAGTCGCTCAGTCGTGTCCGACTCTTCGCGACCCCATGGACTGCAGCCTACCAGGCTCCTCCGTCCATGGGATTTTCCAGGCGAGAGTACTGGAGTGGGTTGCCATTGCCTTCTCCAAACAAATGCCTACAAGCATGCAAACCAACCCATCCAGATCCCATACCCCTCCTGACCAATATATCCTCTGGCCAAAAGCACTCCAGAGCCAGGTACAAACAACTAGGACATCTTGAGGTCTGTCAAAATTATCCAAACTATCTGATCCTGAAAGTATGCAGCACACTTACCTTGCCTCACCCACTCCTTCCCTGAGAATACGGAGAAGGGCTCTGGCTCAGGCATTCCCCTCAGCTCCTTCTGCCTCCTGGTTGACCCTGATACTACCGCACGTGGCCCTGCATGGCTGAGTGTGTTCCCCTACTCTTAGGAACTGTAAGTAATGAACTATCTTTTCAACAGACTATCTTTCTCCTCTGCTGGCCTTCAGTTCAGTTCAGTTCAGTCGCTCAGTCATGTCCGACTCTTTGCGACCCCATCAATCGCAGCACGCCAAGCCTCCCTGTCCATCACCAACTCCCGGAGTCTACCCAAACCCATGTCCATCGAGTCAGTGATGCCATCCAACCATCTTATCTTCTGTCGTCCCCTTCTCCTCCCGCCCCCAATCCTACCCAGCATCAGAGTCTTTTCCAATGAGTCAACTCTTCGCATGAGGTGGCCAAAGTATTGGAGTTTCAGCTTCCACATCAGTCCTTCCAATGAACACCCAGGATTGAGCCCCTTTAGGATGGATTGATTGGATCTCCTTGCAGTCCAAGGGACTCTCAAGAGTCTTCTCCAACACCACAGTTCAAAAGCATCAATTCTTCGGCGCTCAGCTTTCTTCACCGTCCAACTCTCACATCCATACACCACTGGAAAAACCATAGCCTTGACTAGACGGACTTTTGTTGGCAAAGTAATGTCTCTGCTTTTAAATATGCTATCTAGGTTGGCCATAACCTTCCTTCCAAGGAGTAAGCGTCTTTTAATTTCGTGGCTGCAATCACCATCAGTAGTGATTTTGGAGCCTCAAAAAATAAAGTCTGACACTGTTTCCCCATCTATTTCCCCATCTGCTGGCCTTACTGTACCTGAATAAAACCAAAATCCTGGTTACTCCTTATTACAATTTTGTACACACCTTTTTGTCTGAGGGGAGAGTCCAAGCTTTTAACACACATTCTCACAGAGGTCACCGTCCTCCAGGAGACTAAGAACTAGTGTTTCAGGTCTCTCTGGGGCTCTAGCTCAGTGGATGAGAATATATCACTGATGAAGCTCTCTAGGGCACCTATAAAAGCCAGGTGGCTGTTCTTAGCATGCAAAGAGAAAGCAGTGGAGATTGCAGAAGGCTTTGTTTCTGTTTTTCCTGGCTCTTTGCAGGAATCGTGAGACACGGGAGTTTAAAGGGAGAAGGTTCGCAAATTCCCAGAGGGGTGACAGTAATGATAAATTAGCATTTCTCTCAAATAATACAAAACACCTGAAATGCTTAAGCATCCAATGGGTTGGGGAGATTAGGGATTGTCCATGTTATGTTTTGTTAAAAGCAACAGGCACACTGTGAGGATCAAAAACTGTATCATCTGCAAAGAGATAAACCTTTTGGCCTCAGTCTCACTAAGGCTGACAGAGATAGAGAGAGTTTTCAGGCCGAAGTACAGAGTCTTGAGACATGCCCAGAATAAAGAGTAGTGAACTCAAACCAGAGAGCTTTCTGATGGCTGAATGAGAACTGAATATTAAACAGATATCTATCAAACATAGCACAGTGGAAGATGTATATAAAATGATAATAAAATGTCCTTTTTGCTTGCTTGGAACCAATAATCCAGTTGGGGAGATAAGACTTCTGTTCAAAACATTACAAACAAAAGCAACTTAAGTGTCTAATGAAAGGCACAGCTGTTTAGGAAAGGTCACTGGACTTGGGGAGGGGAAGCCAGGAAAGCTTAGGGAAGAAATAGAAGCTAAGGCTTAAGTTCAAGTTCAGTCGCTCAGTCGTGTCCGACTCTTTGCGACCCCATGAATTGCAGCACGCCAGGCCTCTCTGTCCATCACCAACTCCCGGAGTCTACCCAAACCCATGCCCATCGAGTCAGTGATGCCATCCAACCATCTCATCCTCTGTCGTCCCCTTCTCCTCCCACCCCTAATCCTACCCAGCATTAGGGTCTTTTCCAATGAGTCAACTCTTCGCATGAGGTGGCCAAAGTATTGGAGTTTCAGCTTCAACATCAGTCCTTCCAATGAACACCCAGGATTGAGCCCCTTTAGGATGGATTGATTGGATCTCCTTGCAGTCTTCTCCAACACCACAGTTTAAAAGCATCAATTCTTCGGCGCTCAGCTTTCTTCACCGTCCAACTCTCACATCCATACATGACCACTGCGAAAACCATAGCCTTGACTAGACGGACTTTTGTTGGCAAAGTAATGTCTCTGCTTTTAAATACGCTATCTAGGTTGGCCATAACCTTCCTTCCAAGGAGTAAGCGTCTTTTAATTTCATGGCTGCAATCACCATCTGCAGTGATTCTGGAGCCCAAAAAAATGAAGTCTGACACTGTTTCCACTGTTTCCCCATCTATTTCCCGTGAAGTGATGGGACCAGATGCCATGATCTTAGTTTTCTGAACGTTGAGCTTTAAGCCAACTTTTTCACTCTCCTCTTTCACCTTCATCAAGAGGCTCTTTAGTTCTTCTTCACTTTCTGCCATAAGGGTGGTGTCATCCGCATATCTGAGGTTATTGATATTTCTCCCGGCAATCTTGATTCCAGCTTATGCTTCTTCCAGCCCAGCGTTTCTCATGATGTACTCTAAGGCTTAAAGGAAGGAGCAAATGGATTTGGAAAGGAGGAGAGGAAGAGAATGGTTCAAGCCAGAAACAGGCTCTAACTGCTCAAGGTGATTCAGGGTTCAAGGGCTAATATCAGTTCAGTGGGAAGCAAAGGCTCATATAAAGCAGAATATAAAATCAGACTGAAAAAAAGACAAGGAATTTGTCATCTGTACAGCAAGAAACAAATCCTTTGAAATTTTGTGAGTAAGGGAATTACAAAGTGGAGTGCTTTTAAATTTTAGTTTTTATCAAAGTACCACATACACACAATTTTAAAAGTTAAAGAGTATTACAAGGCTAATAAAGTTAAATAGCAGCCTCCTGCCCTATCCTCTCCCTTGATTTCTGCTCTCCAGAAGCAATTGCTTTTTAAATCTTTTAGCTGTTTTTCTTCTGATAATTAACTGTCACATTTCTGCTGTTACTAATTTTTCAATTTTCACAATTATCTACTGGCTTCCTAAGATGGGAGACAATTTCTCCTGCCCTTTTCTTCCCCACCCTTCCAAAGAAGTTATACCCCATTTTTAGATTAAATAATGTTAATTATTTACAGTAATTTGACCATATAAATATACACAACATAGAGAAATAGTATAATAAAGTTATGTTTCCTTTCACATACAATTTTGCTTCTTCTGGAGAAGAAATGTTCCTGTCATAATTTGCCAGTCATAACCCTCCTTTCCCCATGAGATGGATGAACGGGGAGTTTGGGATTGGCATATACACACTACTGTATATAAAGTGGATGAGTGGTGGGGACCTACTATATGGCACAGGGACTATATTTATTGAATACAAGTCTTGTAATAGCTTATAATTCCTGAAGAAGGAAATGGCAACCCACTCTAGTATTCTTGCCTGGGAAATCCCATGGACAGAGGAGCCTGGTGGGCTACAGTCCATGGGGTCGCAAGAGTTGGATACAACTAAGTGACTAAACCATTACCACCACCAATAGCCTATAATTGGAAAGAATCTGAAGAAGAATACACCCACACACACATATATATACGTATGCATTTTAAAATTTATTCATAACTGAATAGCTTTTCTGTGTACCTGAGACATAACATTATAAATTAACTACACTTCAATTTTAAAAAATGGTTTTAAAAACAGCGATAAGAATGTGTAATAAGCAATGTGTGCTGGTAGTTATTTATTTATTTATTTTTTTAAAAAGAGGCCCAGGCATCACTCTTAAGGAAAAGGAAGATGTAATCAAATGTTAGGTTTGGTTGATATCGATATTCATATAGCTGTAATACATTTTAACTGAAATTGCCTCACGTAAAATGTGTTGTTGTATGTTGAACTCTCTAACTCTTAGAAACCTCCCTCCTCCAAATAAAACTATTGTTTGTTTTTTTGGTTTTTTGGCCACGTTGTGAGGCTTGCAGTACCCTAGTTCTCTGACCAGGGATTGAACCTGCGCCCTTGTCAGAGAAATGCAGGAATTCCACTGCACTGCTGGAAAATTCCCCCAAACTCTGTTTTTATAACAGGATTTGTTTTATTACACTGAATGTCTTAGGAATATAACCCTTGCATTACAGCAAAACAGGCTATAACAGAAGCACTGGGCCCTAGAAATATGAAAAAAGACAAGGTTCTTGACTCCAGGAAACTAATAATCTCAGAGAAAGACACATAAATATGGGCATACAAGGAAAAATACTGTAAAACTGTAAATACATTATACATCCTAGGTACAATTAAGTTACCTCAAGAGTAAAATAAATCTAAGAATAAGACATAGCAACAGAGGGCTTCCCTGGAGGCTCAGTGGTAAAGAATCCACCAGCAAACACAGGGGACATGGGTCCAATCCCTGATCTGGGAAGATCCCACATGCTGCAGAACAACTACTGAACCTGTGCTCTAAAGCCTGGGAACCGCAACTATTGAAGCATGCACACCCAAGAGCCTGTGCTCCACAACAAGAGAAGCTACTACAGTGAGAAGACTGTGCGTTGCAACTAGAGAGTAGCCCCTGCTTACCACAACTAGAGAAAAGCTCATTCAACAACGAAGACGCGGCACAGCCAAAAATAAAAAAACATTATAAAAACCAACATAGCAATAGTTTATATTTAGTATTTTTAAGTTGTGTGCTGGTGTGCTTAGTCGTTCAGTCGTGTCCAACTCTTTGCAACCCCATGGACTGTAGCCCGCCAGCTTCCTTTGTCCATGAAATTCTCCAGGCAAGAATACTGGAGTGGGTTGCCATGCCCTCCTCTAGGGAATCTTCCCAACCCAGAGATGGAACCCAGGGATGGAACCCAAGTCTCCCGCATTGCAGGTGGATTCTTTACTGTCTGAGCCACCAGGGAAGCCCCAACTAATATTCATACGTGGCATTCTGATATAACAATACTATGGGTTTTGTTCATTTTTCAAAAATATGTAGCAAGATACTTCATGTGCAATAATTGCTACTGTTTTCTAAGTATTTATCTTGTACCAAGGGACACATTAAGTTCTTGTTTAATAAATGTTCCCATTCAATCTTCACAATTACCCTACAGGAAGTCTGTTTATTCGTTAGACAAATATATAGTGAGTTTTTCCTACATGCCAGACAGTGAACAAAACAGACAAAAATTCCTGCCTTCATGGGAATTACATTCTGCGGGGGGGTGGGGGGTGGTGGTGGTGGTGGTGGTGGTAAAGCTATATAACAAAGACCTGAGTTCACACAGCATGTTAAAATTATGCTAAGTGTCACGGAGATATATAAAACAGAGAAGAGAAATGGAAAGTACCAAGGGTAAAGTACTGGCAATTTTCAATAGGGTAGTCACTGAAAGGCTTTACAGAACCCCTCTTCTACAGACAAGGACTGAGGCTTAGATAAGTTAAACAACTTTCCCATGGTCACCCAGTTGGTAAGAAGTGAGATGAAATTTGAGTTCAGTTGTCCTTAGTATTAAACTCTATGGCCTCTCCTCAAATCAGTAATAAATTCAATCACATAGGTTTGCTTTATCAGATTATGTCTTTAAGATTATGTTCGCATTTTTAGCCTCCCAAAGGGGTTAAGAAATAACTTTATATTTTCAGGATTTGATGCCTTGTTTCGTATCTACATTAACTTTTTACAAAGGAGTAGAGAATGACTTAAGATCTTTGTTTGGCTTTATATTCCTGGAAAAACTGAGAAGAGATCAAAACAATAATTAGTCAAGGAGAGTCAAAGGACACTTCACAAACTACATTCAGTCTATGAGAAGATTATGCACTAACCCTAAACAAGTCCTGCTTCCTCTTTCTGTTACTGTGACCATCTCTATTTAGTTCATCAAGAAGTATTTCTTTTCTGTCCCAACGGTGCCTAGCACAACTTAGATGTGCTTCAGCAACTCCGTTTATTAAGCTGAGATGGGTTCTTTACAGCCACCTGAGCTATAAAGCATCAGCTGTAAAGCTGTAAAGCATCTCTTAGCATCAAGGTGTCCCTGTCACTGGAACATCTAAAGCTGGTGATCTCGGCTTGTGCCAAGTGGTTCAGGAACTGCAAATAAGCTGGGTGCTAAGGTAGATATCTACTTTCATTCCTTTTAATTTCAGGTAATATATTTTTCAAAAAAGTTAAGAGTGCTTTACCATTTTTCACCCCCACTTAATCCCTGGAAGGAACACGGAGATAAGGCTAACCTCATCCTCACCTGTCAAGGAGACAGAGAGACCAAGTGACTCACTCAAATTACACTGTGAATTAGTGAAGGAGCCAGGATGACAACGACCTGGCCGTCAATGTCTAGTGCAGATTCTAACACACAAGCTCAGCAGCTCTCAGTTTTTTGTGTGTCCATAATGTACCGTTTGGGTACTAGATTGTGGGGGGCAGTATTTTTGAAGCGATTAGAAGACACCACACAGTAGTAAAGTCATTTTCAATAATGAAAATGCTTGCACTAGTTTAATAAGGCAGTGACTCACAGCGCCCATCTGACCGCCTTTGGTGCTGCTCCGACTGCTCACTCACCACACTAACCTCTCATGCTCTAGGGAACACGAATTCTGTCTTTGACACCAGCCTCTTACCTCTTACTCCTACCAACTTGTATCCTACTCTGAAACACATGTGCAGCTTCCTCAGGTCCAAAGCTAAGCTTACATTGCAATAACAATTTTATTTAGCAAAACTGCATTTTACCCACCAGTCAAAACTTGGTGGCATACCAGTGTGTTAGGCAGTACACAAAAAGCCCAGTCTCCCTTCAGGAAAACAAAGCTGCTTCTTTGACTAAGAGGTCAACTTGGATTTAGTGGTTAATTAATACTTTATTGCAACATCACCAGGAAATCAGCAATTAAC
Source organism: Okapia johnstoni (assembly GCA_024291935.2). NCBI lineage: Eukaryota > Metazoa > Chordata > Mammalia > Artiodactyla > Giraffidae > Okapia > Okapia johnstoni. Next base: position 4,409,100 of record CM044325.1, on the reverse strand, counting down.
AATCAGTGCCAAAGACATTCATTAAAGCCTACATTCTCCTGTATCACATCAGAATGACAGCCATTCTGATGTAATAATCAGGAGTAAGGAATCAGATAAAATTTAGGACTTCTGGATACAGTAATTTAAAGCACTTTTGAAAAGGTATGAAAATAGTAATGGAACCTGAAAGTTTATCTATTTTTTTTCTAGTAAAAATCCCCAGCACTTAGCGTAGGGCCTGGTAAACTGTAGCACTCAAGAAGTATATTCCAGAGATTTTCCCTTATAGTCTGGTGGTTAACAATCCACACTATCAATGCCGGGGTCGCAAGTTTGATCCCTAGTTGGGCAACTAAGATCCACTGAATTCATAACACACAAACTTAAGAACAGGACTATATTATCTGTCTGAATGGTAATGAGCGAAGTAGTAAAACTGGTCAGTCTTGGTATTTTTCTTGGTTGATTATTTTCATGATGAAGTTAATATATATTAGATCCACCAGAGGCAAATAGTTTTCAACGAATAAGGGAATAAATGAACGAATAACTGTTCTGAGGCGTAAGACTGACATGAACATTAGAGATCCATTCACATCCTTCTCATATGCAAAGAGAGACCCTAAATTTTTCTCTCTGTTCTAATGCAGCTCTGTTGCCTACTGGACAGAGTGGGGGGAAACCTACAAAGGGCTCGTACTCCTTCTAGATTTTCCCCAAGCCTAGCAGGTAAACCGAGGCTCAAGGAGAGAAGTACAGCACTAGTGCCCCGAGGACATCTAACCACTATCTTCTAAGGAGATGCTGGACATGGTCTTCAGAAGAGAAGTGACACAGAGTGTAGCTGAGAAATGGAAACTGTAAGTAAGGTTTAGCTTGAGAAGGTCCACAGGAATCTACGGAATGAGGATGGGCACTCTATATTCCCACAGGATCAACCTGAGCACCTGGAGGGAAGGTGAGGAGAAGAGAAAACGAGTGAGGTGGACCGAATACATTTTTAAATGGAGGAAAAGTCTCGTCGATGGCAAAATTTTTTAAATAAATAAAGTATTTTAGGTCCTTCTGAAAGTGGACCCAACTAGTTTCAAGTCCTGGTCAACTTAAATGGCAGGCAGCCTCCAAGGCGCAGTGCTAGGCATGATTTGGAATACAAAAGCTCAGCTATGATTAAAAGAAGGATCCAAACCTTTGGCTTCTCACAAGAAAGCAGCTATGGGTGACTTCTAGGTAGTTCCTAATGTTCACCATTTATGAATACCGAAGCCAAGGGAAAACGTAAGTGAAATATTCACGTTTAATGTACAAGTCCTAGGTTGAAAAAGGAATGGGGCATGGATTTCTCTGGGAAGTAGACTAGATCTTAATCTTGTCTGTTTTTGTTTGCAATATTCTTTGACTGAGTCTATCTATGCACACACACAAAAAATCCCCTCCCATCACAGACTGCCCAATTAAGAAACAAACAAAAAGATTTCAGAGGAGCTCTGAGTATGACTCAATTTGTCAAAATTAGGTCTAAGAACTCTCTTCAACATTTTCCTTCAGAGACAGGGCCTGAGGCCACTTCAAGTTTGATAGTTTGTTTCAGTTATACCCCCCACACACAAGTTATGAGTCATGTAAAATCGTAAAATGTGAAACTGTCAACTTGTAACCAACACTGCTTAGCTCTTGCTGTAAGAATCCCATAATTTCTGGCTGTATCCTTTTCACTCTTAACTTTAAGGTCTCAGAACAGGAGAGGGGTAGAAGAGGGAAGTCTAGCCTCCAAAATGAGGAGGACAAAGGGAGCAGGCGTCTTTATCTTTTTAATTTTATTTATTTGTTTGCCATGCTGTGTGGCTTGTGGGATCTTTGTTCCCTGACCAGGGATTGAACCCTGGCCCTTGACAGGGAAAGTCTGGAGTCCTAACCACTGTACTGCCAGGGAATTCCTAGCAGGCATCTTTAAATGAAGGAGATCCCCAGATACCAAGACTAAGAGGATTTTTTTCAAGATTTCTACACTCTTAACAATTTTTATTCAGGTGTCCAAAAAGAGCACTGTCTCTCTCCATGGTGCATTAGCCTTTCAGGAAAAAAGTCCCTCTCACATGTAGGAGAGATGCTAATAACACAAGGGAAAAGGTAGGCAGCTGCACTTCATGCCTGAAAATGAAGACTAACAGTAGGTCCACACTAACCAAGGTCCATATAGCCAAAGCCATGGTTTTTCCAGTAGTCATGTACGGATGTGAGAGCTGGACCATATAGAAAGGCTGAGCGCCAAAGAGTCGATGCTTTCAAACTATGGTGCTGGAGAAGACTCTTGAGAATCCTTTGGACTGCAAGGAGATCAAACCAGTCAATCCTAAAGGAAATCAACCCTGAATATTCACTGGAGGGACTGATGCTGAGGCTGAAGCTCCAATACTTTGGCCACCTGATATGGAGAGCTGACTCACTGGACAAGACCCTGATGCTGGAAAAGTTTGAAGGCAAAAGGAGAAGGAGGAGGCAGAGGATGAGATGGTTGGATGGCATCACTGACTCAATGCACATGATTTTAAGCAAACTCAGAGACAGTAAAAGACAGGGAAGCCTGGTGTGCTGCAGTCCACGGGGTAGCAAAGAGTTGGACATGACTTAGTGATTGAACAACTATAACAACCACCAAAACTCAAACATGGTGTACTTAGAAATCATGGTAGAATGGGACAAACAGTAAACCTGACACTAAACACTCCCTTCACAGCTGTCACCTCCAGGTTCTACGGTCGATTCCCCTAGTACTTCCCTCCAGTGGCAGCTTTAGAAGGTGTATAAATGAGTCTTAAGAGTTGGCAGTTCAGTGGGTGAAGTGGGGACAGTTAGGTCTTAAAGCTGCCAGCAGGGCAAGCTCACTGTTTTCATCTAGATGGGATTCTTTTCAAGGGTGGTTTGGCTAGCAACAGAGGGGTATTAACAACTCCCAAGCTAACTCTTGGTGCTGGTGGCTTCTATCCCACAGGGCCTTAGAGTTCTTCCTTGGTAAGACAGAGATTAGAACAGCTGGAAAGTTCTTCAGATCAGGTGTTCTTAAGCTGTCCCTGTAGTCTCTCTGTCTGGAACATGGGAGTGGAGAAACTGGGGTATTTGAAACAACTTATTTCAAGCTTTGCATTGATATGTTCAGTTTTAATTAGTTTCCTAAGAAGCAATTTAACATTTTACCATTTGTCCCCAGTCACCTCACTTCAGCAGAATCAATGAAAATATTTAGGCCAAGAAACACTTTGTGACTTTTATAAGCTCTCAGTTAGGTCTTATGTTAGCTGTATTTGCTTTGCTATAAAGAACATCAAGTTAAAATTCAGTGACCCATGATGGATAAAGGTCTAAAGGTAGGAGGGAAAGGGGACCCAAAGAGCAAAGGCAGAAGAAAGGAAGGATATTGGCTGAATCCCATCACTACACATTGTAACTTCTTATCAGGAGATAAGAGATAAGCTCTAGTTTTATTTGTCTTGACAAGCATCTCTGCCTCTTTAAACAGTCTGTATACTTCCGTTCTCAGCACTGTTCTTCCCAAGACATACCACTGCTCCGTCTCCTCTTGCGAGTGGAATCTTCCCCAGTGCGGGCCAAGTTGCTTCTCTTCACTTTCTAGGAGCAGACATGGTCACGCACATGCATTGCAAGCTGCGGCAGCAGCTCCCTGTCTGCCTCACAGTCTTTTCACGAATTCTGGCTGAGCTCTGAGGCAGAGCAGAGAGATGCTCAGGGAACACACTAAATTGCTGGGTGCCCTGCTGAGCTGGACGAAGTTCTTGAGAAAGCCAGCTTAAATCTCCAATGAGAAGTACACACCTTTCTTGAACATAGGCCATCCTATTTTGAACCCAACTGCCCAGTGCAAAATTCAGAGCTCACTAACAGCACAGCTTGCATCCCACCAAGTTATGGAGATGGCTCTGAACATCAAGCATGTTCTGAAGGAATGACTAGTGAATATGGCATTTGCCTCTACATGCCTGAGGCTCAATCTGTGCCTTCGTATTTGGAGCCCATAAAATAAGTTTCTAACCAGTCTCATCAATAAGGCCAAGCAAAAGCTAACTCCTACGCTTGAGAAGAACTGAATTCTAGCTTCTCCCAACGACTGCTCTAAGAAAGCATAATGTGCCACAGTCACTGGCCACGCAAACATCCTTTGCCTTAGTTTTTAGGAACTTCTCTTCTAATTTGCTTCTGTTAAAGAAGCTGCAGATTATAAATGATGCCATGGGTACAGGTTCACTCACAGCCAATTTGGTAAGTGCTCACAGTTAATCCTGTCAGTCTTACTCCCACACAGAAATACATGTGGCCCCGAGGGGCCCAACCACCCACAGAGCTCTTCTGCACATCTTTTACCCTCCAGCACACAGAAATAGAGGGCTACATCCCAGAAAACAAGAAAAAAGGTAGTTTTTCTGAAATGCTCTGTCTAGAAAACTAGGATCTAGCTTTCCATTCGGATGTCATTTCCAAATGCATGTCTCTCTGAATAAACCAAATAATGATTTAAACCATTTAAATAATGAAAAATCAAGATATTCCGCTGGAATTCAAAATCTATACATCGATATCCCTTGGTATGCTGAAACTTTCCTTTCACGTATATGTAAGGACACTTGAAAAAGCAGTTTGTTGACAGTGAGTTACCAGGCTACCTCAGATCTCAAAAACTGACTTCACTGTGGTATTTCCCTATAATGATCCCTCATGATTCAAGCCTCTCCTCTGAAACCATGTGCTTAGAGACAGTCCCCTCTCTGACTCTGGGGTTAGCCGAGTGGCTTTCATTATAACAGAAGTAAAAAAGCAGAGACTCGCCGAATGCTCGCTGCGTTGGGGCCTGATAGCTCACTTCTCTCTGGAAGCCTGAGAGACTTTGTGAGGAAAAACGGGTGAAGACAGAAGAGTCAAGCCACCGCAGCTGAGGCCAGCTACGTGTGAAGCCATCTGCATTGGTTTGCGGTGGCTGCAGTCACAAATTACCACAAACTTAGTGGCTTAACATAAATGTACTGCAGGTCAGAAGTCCAACGAGTGTCTCTTGGGCTAAAATCAAGGTGGTGGCAGGATTATGTTATTCTTCTGGAGGCTCTAGGGAAGGGCTTGTTTCCTTGCCCATTTGTTTTGGCAGATTCGGTTCCTTGCCGTTTTAGGACTGAGGTTCTGTCTTCTTGCTGACTGGTGGCTGAGTGCCAAACAACTCCCATCCTCTACCACTGCATCTCGCCGACTGGCCTGTCTGCCTTTCTCCTCTGCTTTCAAAGGCTCATGTGATTAGAGTGGGTCCACACAGATAATTCAGTATAATCTCCCTATCCCAAAATCTTCATCACATGTGCAAAATTCCTTCTGCCAGGTAAAGTAACACATTCACAGGTTCCAAAGATTAGTAATGTGGTGATCTTCAGCAGGCCACTGTCCTGTCTGTTACATCAACTACGACCACCCATACCCAGCCAAGCCATCACCTGACACAGAGAGCCGTCAAGCTCGCTCAGATCAGAGAAATGCACATTGGATCCATGGAATTGTAAGGAACAACAAACACTTTTTTAAAGCCAGTGAATTTTGGGGTGGTTTGTGTGGCCAAGACTACACCCCTCCCAAGGGGTCTGTGCAACCCTAAACCTGATAACATAGACACTGTTCCCCTTTCTCTGCTCTAGTTCAAAAAGCATGCCTAAGAGGTCACAGGCAGTTTTCTGTCCTCTGAATCATAAAACAAAGTGATTAAATTAGGTTTATGTCTTATTTCAATCCAGATCTAGGGATGACTACTGAAATTTCACAAAAGTCAGCCTTATAATCTCAACAGAACCAGAGAGGGGCTTCTTGATCCACAACTAGAAGCTCTACATACAAAATATATATAAATATGTATATATACACACACACATACACACTTGAAATGTGGGGGAAAGATTTGAAGGAAGGACCAATCTCGGATAGAGCAAAAGCTGCTGGGGATGATAGGGAAATTTCACTGCTACCTAACTGCCTCTTCTTCAAGTACAAAAGACCAATGAGGGCTTGGGGGCACACCTTCTAAACAGGGGTCTCTAACCCTTTACTAGCCAAATACATTTCTCCAAACAGGCTCGTCCTCAAATCTGCTGATACTTAAAGGTCTGGAAAGCTTTGGTGGGAGGAAAACGCTAAGAGCAAGTTAATGTCCTCTTGGCTCTTTTGGCTGACTTCCCTGTGCCTGGGCCTTGCCTATTAATTGAATGCTATTCGGATTCCATCTCAAAAACAAATGAGGATGGAGACCAGAGGCCTGCCTTCCCCAGACTGATAAGAGCAGCACAGTGCAATTATACTGGAACAGCTTTGTTTTGGAATGTAATCACCGCCCCAGCCTTCTTCCCAATGGGATGGCAACAGTGTAATTACCGCTTCAGGAGTCATTGTTTGGGAATGTATTTCTTCTACAGGGCTCTTTCGAGGGGAAAGGAGCTGCAACAAGAATATAAGAGAATTTGTAGCCCGCTCCCCAGCAGCGGTTTCGTAGGCTGAACAAATTATTTTTTGTTTTCTTACAGTAAAGCTAGAGTTCAACTTTTCACCCCATGACGGTTCTGTTTGACAAGTCCCAACCTAAAGCTAGAAAGCCTGAGTTCTGATTCCTACTCTGTCAAGTACGAGCTGTGGTCGTGGGCAAATTACTTCATCTGCTTATGCCTCGGTTTCCTTATTTGTAAACAGGAGTAATAACAAGGCATCACTGGAATACTGTGAAGACTAAGTGAAATAATATGTGAGCCGTGCTTAGAGCTCAACCTGGCATAAGGAAGTGCTCTAAGGTCTTTGTTTTCAGCACATTTGAAGCACTGCATTCCACCACAGTCACCGCATTTTGCAAATATGATCTAACATCGTGCTCAGTAGTGTCCGACTCTTTGTGACCCCATGGACTGTAGCCCGCCAGGCTCCTCTGTACATGGGATTTTTCAGGCAAAAACACTGAAGTGGGTTGCCATTTCCTCCTCCAGAGGGATCTTCCCTACCCAGGGAGTGAACCCATGTCTCCTGCGTCTCCTGCACTAGCAGGCAGATTCTTTACCACTCCTCCACCTTAGCTCATGGTACTAAGCTTGAGTTACTGCATTATTTCTGTCCACAACCATTTCACCAGCTCAGCATGAAGAGAAATGTTTTGGAAAATTTTAAATGCTGCTATAGAGCTGTCACAGTCTCTAAGCCACTCACTCTACTGAGTAAGAGTTACTAGATATTTCCATGTCACTACTTTTCATTTGTTTACTAGTCCAGGGAAATTACAATCAAGACACTTGTTGTGAGCTTCCTGTTGGAAAAATGAGGAAGTACTACCAAAAGCTGCCACTGGCAATATGGCAGATTCTGAAGAAAATTCACCTTTTTAGACAGATTTACTCATGAAAATGAATGCTGTTATTATCCTCACATGCTTCCAGCACATCTGACCTCCCTGAAAGACTCTTATTGCCACTGGCAACCTAGACCTTTTACCTCCTGTCTGGTTTTCCCCCTGTTCCCCTGCAGCCTGAACCAGTTAAATTCTCTGCCTAGGAAGAACATATTGGGGCTTGTGCTTCAACAGCCATGAACCATAAGAGTATAAAACATGAATTTGCTTGCCAAGCAATTCCAAAGAATATGACCCCACAGCTCAAGGCACCAGTAGTGAAGCTGGGCCCTTTCTACATGGCACACAGCTGCACTGAGCTGGGCTTCAGACAAACACAGGGGTTCATTATGGTAGCCCTGTAATATGAGATACTATTTTTACAGGCTGGAGTTTGTCACTACAGGATAGCTTTCTGGCCCTCAGGTGACACTAAACACCTGACCAAAAGAAGCACCCCTCAAAGAGTCTCAATGCTTCGAAAGGTCCCTGGTCACCCACGTGCAGGTGCCTCTTTCCACCTCATCGCTTACACCAAGATATCTATCTGTGCTTGCTCCGGGCTTCCAGCTGAGTGCCACAAGGACCCTGGGGGAAGAGCCAGCCTTCTGGATCAGCAGGTGCTAAAGAAAGGAAATTAACACCCACAGGTTGGCTGTACTTTGGTAGAGAGGGTGAGAGGTGCTGTCTGCCAGCTCCCATGGCATTTCCAGCCAGTTTGGAATAAATGAGACTGCCTAAGGACATGAACTGAGAAAGAGAAAGAAAAGCTAATATGAGATCAGAGTTTTAAAAAGAAGGAGGTGGAGGGTTAGCATTCCTATCGAGGACTCGAGGACTCCGGTAAAAGACAATGGAGTAGATGGGATAGCAACGAAGACTATTTCAAGTCTTTCCAGAGTGTGTAAGATCTCTAATCTCAAACAAAGTGAAGACTGGCTACTGCCTCCACTGGGGAAAAAAAGGGGGCTTTGATCTCATATTTCGCTTATTCTTTCCTCACATCTCCTCCATAGCTTTCTGTATTGTTGTATCATGTGTTCTGAGGGGTTGCAAAACATATCAAAGCACGTACTAATCATAACCTAAGAAGACAGAAGTAAAAGGGTTCTGGCATTATAGTGGGTCCTTGGGAGATTAGAGGGCATCTTCAATTGCATCTGCAAAATCAGAAGTATTTCTAAGAAGTACATAAGCCACAGGACCCAAACTCTGAAATCTCTAGGTCTAGGGAAGTCCCGAGTATAGAGAACTTACAGGACAAGTTATATAGCGGGGTCTCAGCCCAGATATCTTGATGCTCACCTTTCTGTTTCAGGAGGAAGAAGGGGACTGGCAGCAGATTGGTTAAGAAGTTAGAAGAAAGGCTACAGGTCAGTTCTGCCCAGGAAGAAAACTCCTGGCAGAGTTAACAAGAACCTGCGGTCCCAGCAAAAAAGCCTAACAGACTCCTATTGTCCACGGTAGAGACACTGGTAGGCTCTGGACTCTCACGGCCAGTTTTTTGTGTGTACTTCCACCTTAGCATTTACACAAAACACACTGTCCTCTAGCCGTTTCTGAGCATGATGGGCTTACACAGTAGGTGGAAGGTGTATGGAGAGCAGAGATCATGTCTTTTTCATCTGGGTACTATCATACTAAGAAGTACACAAATGGTACTAGAAAAGGCAGAGGAACCAGAGATCAAATGGCCAATATCCTCTGGATCATCAAAAAAGCAAGAGAGTTCCAGAAAAACATCTATTTCTGCTTTATTGACTATGCCAAAGCCTTTGACTGTGTGGATCACAATAAACTGTGGAAAATTCTGAAAGAGATGGGAATACCAGACCACCTTACCTGACTCTTGAGAAACCTGTATGCAGGTCAGGAAGCAACAGTTAGGACTGGACATGGAACAACAGACTGGTTCCAAATAGGAAAAGAAGACGTCACGGCTGTATATTGTCACCCTGCTTATTTAACTTATATGCAGAGTACATCATGAGAAACACTGGGCTGGAAGAAACACAAGCTGAAATCAAGATTGCCGGGACAAGTATCAATAACCTCAGATATGCGGATGATACCACCCTTATGGCAGAAAGTGAAGAAGAACTAAAGAGCCTCTTGATGAAAGTGAAAGAGGAGAGTGAAAAAGTTGGCTTAAAGCTCAACGTTCAGAAAACTAAGATCATGGCATCTGGTCCCATCACTTCATGGGAAATAGATGGGGAAACAGTGGAAACAGTGTCAGACTTTGTTTTTTTGGGCTCCAGAATCACTGATGATGGTGATTGCAGCCATGAAATTAAAAGACGCTTACTCCTTGGAAGGAAGGTTATGGCCAACCTAGATAGCATATTTAAAAGCAGAGACATTATTTTGCCGACAAAAGTCCGTCTAGCCAAGGCTATGGTTTTTCCAGTGGTGTATGGATGTGAGAGTTGGACGGTGAAGAAAGCTGAGCGCCGCAGAATTGATGGTTTTGAACTGTGGTGTTGGAGAAGACTCTTGAGAGTCCCTTGGACTGCAAGGAGATCCAATCAATCCATCCTAAAGGAGATCAATCCTGGGTGTTCATTGGAAGGACTGATGTTGAAGCTGAAACTCCAATACTTTGGCCACGTCATGCGAAGAGTTGACTCATTGGAAAAGACCCTAATGCTGGGAAGGATTGGGGGAAGGAGGAGAAGGGGACAACAGAGGATGAGATGGTTGGATGGCATCACTGACTCGATGGGCATGGGTTTGGGTAGACTCCGGGAGTTGGTGATGGACAGAGAGGCCTGGCGTGCTGCAATTCACAGGGTCGCAAAGAGTCGGACACGACTGAGCGACTGAACTGAACTGAACTATCATATACCTAACATTGTGCCACAGAAACAACAGAAGCTCAATACATGTTTATCAAGTAAAAACTGCTTATACACCAGCTGAGCACTCTGCAGGCAATAACAAATTCATTCATTTTTTTACCCCCTATTACTCATAGCTCCAGATAGAGAAGACTTATATACCAGGGGCTCACCAGGACCAACGCATCTTAGATTCCGGGCATGCATACTCCTTAATGTGTTAGCAAGTCATCTCCTCCCATTTCTCCCTCTCTGCCTCTGTCCCTTGTTTTAATTAGTTAATCTAGAGCAGTAGTTCTCAATTTTTCAAGTGCACCAGGATCACCTAGAAGGCCATTTAAAACACAAATTCCTAAGCCCACAACTAGAATTTCTGCTTCAGTGTATCTGAGGTAGGGATCAAGAATTTGCATTTGGAACAAGATCCCAAATGATGCTGATGCTATTGGTCCACTTTGAGAATCCTGTGTTGCCATAGTTACACAGGAGCAAGTACTTGGTCTGGAGAGTAGATCCTTATTTCATGAGTGCAGGTTCTGACTAGAGACAGAAAAGGGTTAGTCAAATGCAAACTCTGTGACTCCTCTAATCTAACCCTCTTGGTTGACTTGACTACAGGCAACAACGGCTACATTAGGTCGTCAAACTCTCAACATAGGGAACTTCAGGTTACCATCTGTTGGTGTCTCAGAGCACAGGTTCCCAGTTTTTTCAACTCACTGACTACAGCAAAGGGGAGGAAGCACTGCTTGGGACCCAGGAAGTGCAGTGTTGAGGAAGACAGAAGAACAGTGGGAGGTCAGCAAGGTTATGATCAGTGAGGAGACTAGCACAGCTCTAACTCGATGCTGGCGCCAGAGCCTTACAGTCAAAATCCTAATGATAATAGCTAAAGTCTACGGAACACTTACCGTGTACCAAAACAGACAGACAAACAAACAAACAAACATGCTAAATGCTTATATTAGCTCATTTAATCCTCAAAACAATTCTCTGAGCTGAATATTATTCTTATTCCCATTTTACAGATCAAGAAACTAAGTCCCAAGAAAGATTAAATTAACCAAGATTACAGTGCGAGGAAGTAGCAGCATGAATATCTGAACCTAGACAGTCTAGCTCTGGAGCCCAAACTCTTGAACACTTTGCTCTACTGCCTCTCAAGCCAACTCTACAATGCAAGTAGCAGTTGTCGACCCGAGCTCCACTCAGGCTCACGGACCCATGCAAAACCGAAATGGGGACACATTCTGAGTTACTTCAAACTGCATCAAAACTCATAAATTCCTGGTTTTAGCCTAGGTTTGAGTTACACACACACAGTCAGGATTGGAAGTTAAAAGCCTCAGCGGAACTATTAAATGTTTAGTGCAGCACCGCCCCTTCCCCCCAAAAACCACACATACAAAAACAATACAGAACACCGGGCTACTCCCTGGCTGGACAGTAAACTCTGCAAGGGCAGAACCATTAAAATCTTTTGAAAGACTCAACGTGCTCTGGAAGATGCTAAGCTTTTAGAAAGTGGTATGTACATTTCAAAGTGACAGTACAGCAAGAGCACAGGTGTAAAGCATCACCGGGGAGCGATCAAGAGGAAATTTCCTAGGGCAGAGAGAGATGGAGGCACAGAAAAACTTAGTCACACATTACAAAAGGAAGAGAAAAGTTCATTGACAAGGCCTGTTATTTTCCTCTGGAAAAGTCTGAAGAAGCAACAGACAATTCAGCTTAGAAACTAGAACCTACGTTCTTGACGAGCACACTTCTTACTAGTGGGAAAAGATGTGATAAAAGGCTGGGGCAGAGACAGCACGGATGCTCAGTGACTGATGGAAGCCAAGTAAGTACAAGGCCCTTGGTGCTGAAAGGCATCTGTGAAAGCTTGGTTCTCTGGGAGGAGTGCTGCATTTATTTCTCTGTTTCCCAGGCAACCAAGCCAGCCCCTTATCACCTTTACTTTCATCACTGGAGCAGGATGAAAGGTAATTGGGTTAATTATTAAAGAACTCCTAGCTAGTACCACCACCACTAATTGTCCATTTATCTGGGATTTACAAACAGCTATCTTAATTGATGTTTAGCTGGAATGTGCCACTCACTTTATCAGCCTGGCTACTGGAGACGTCAAGAACATGGAGAATGGACCAGCCAAGGAGATAAAGGGTCTAACAAACACCAGAATTATCCTTCATTTCTGTTCATACTCATGTAAGTGAACCACAATAGCCTTCAACTATATTCACTACTTTTAATCTTTCCCAGAATTGTCAATTCAAGTGAAGATATGGTATACAGTAATTAAGCTGTTTTATTAGGCAACTATGATATCAAGTTATCAAATTAAACTATTTTTTAAATGTGGGCATGGCCAACGACCCAGATATCCACCTAGTTGGCCAAACTAGACTACACAGACTTCCTAAAAGTAATTTCCTAACATGCCAGGAAAGTGGGAAATATCTAGGAAAGCAGACCCGTGTTTTTAAACCAGTGTTTTCTAAAAAAGATGAGAGAGGCAGAAAACAACCAAAAATAAAGTTAACGAGAAAAGAAAAGTAATTCTTGTAAAAGATGTATCTCAGTTGTACCCACAACACACAATAAACAGAAGGATGCCTGGAACATGAGATACCATAAAACAATAGTTAAAATGATAGCAATGGTTACAACACTGCGCCACCGGGTTTCTAACGCGTACAGACATGATATATGTGGCAATCATAGCGCAAAGGAGGGGTATAAGAATGTAGCTATAATGGAACAAGGTTTCTGTATTTTACCAGAATTAAGTTTGTACAAGTCTGAAGTAGATCCTGATATAGTTTAAAATCAAAAAAGGAATTAAAACAGCACATTAGAAGCTATCCACTTGATACAAAAGAAGTCAGTAAAGGAGAAACAGTAATCAAAAAAGACATTAGAAAGACAGAAAAAAAGCAGCAAAATGGCAGGCAAAAATCCAACTACATCGATAACATTAAATGCGAACGGACTAAACAATCTAATCAAAAGGCAGAGATTGTCAGGCTGGATAAAAAATAAGATCCAACTGTATGGTTTCTTTAGGAGATATACTTTAGATTCTAAGATATAAATAGGCTTAAAGTAAAAGGATGGGGAAAGATATATTATGCAATCAACAAACCATAAAAGAGCTGGAGTAGCTATACTGATACAAGGAAAACTAGACTAAAGACAATATTACTAGACAATATAACCTTTAAAAATTGTGATTCACTATCTTGTATACTTGAAACTTATTTGACATTGTATATCATCTATACCAGAAAAAAAAAAAAAGACAATCATTACATGAACAGAGGGGCATTTTATAATGAAAAAGTTGCTTCATCAGGAAGGTGAAACAATTATAAACATATATGTACCTAATAACAAGGTTCCAAAATATTTGAGGCAACAACTGACAAAATTGAAGGGAAAAGTATACAATTCAGGAATAATGAGTAAAAATTTCAATATTCTACTCTTAATGATGGGTAGAACAACTTGACAGAAAATCAGCAAGGGTACACAAAACTTGAAGAACACTATCAACCAAGCAGACCTCCCTGTCATCTACAGAACCCTCCACAAAGCGACAAAAGAATACACAATCTTCCCATGCACATGGGTAACATTCTCCAGAATAGACCACATGCTAAAGTTTCAATAAATTTAAAGTAACTGAAATCATACAAAACACGTTCTTAGATCACAGTGAAATTAAATAAGAAAGCAACAACAAAAGGAAATTTGTGAAAATTGAAGAACACACTTCTAAACTAATGGCTCAAAGAAGAAATCCTAAGAGAAATTAGGATGACTGGGCACAAGGCCATCTCTAGCCCATGACACTCAACCAGGCCCCAGTGACCTGTGGCCAAGCAAAAAAAAAAATCCCTGACACTTCCCATTGATTTTAATCAAAATGCTAAATTAAATACATCAGGCTGACATCTGCTGGGAGCAGATGCTCATTAGGATGAAAGTCAAAAAGATTAGGCAGAACAGATAACTAATACCCTGCATTACCCAGGTCCCCATCCCTCAGAAGTTTTCCTTTCAGTAATTACCAGGAAGATGTCAAATGCAGGGCTTCTCATTTCACTTGTATGAGGCCTCAAGCATGCAGAAAAATATGACAGGCTGAAGAACCTTTTGGCAGATACTCCCTACTTGAACTCAGGCAAAACATAACACAGAAGACAGGACAGAGTTATTATGAGTAAAGCAGACAGACCTGGGCAAGCAACATTTACTTCTTGAGCCTCAGCTTTCCCCCCGCAGAATGGAAAACACACCATCTACTTCATAGGGTTGTCAGAATCATTTAAGGAGACAGTGTACGGGAAACCACTCTGGGCTGTACCTGGCCCATAGTGGGCAGTCATTAACTTCATTTCCTTCTCTGTTATGGACTGCTGTTACTACACAGAGCTAGAGCTGTCTGCTAAAAGGTCAGCAGAGGGAGTTCCCCAGACTTTTGCAGGTTTCCCCAAAAATATACCCGTCAAGTTGCACTAGCTTTAAATGTAGTTATATCTCTTTAAGTACAGGTTTAGAATTTGTGTTGCTGAAGAAGGGGCTTGGTGTGGGTTGATGGGTGACTGGCAGCCACCAGGAACCTACAGAATTGTGGGGAAGGCAACAAGATAAGGCGGAAGAGATGAAGATTAACAGACTAGCAAAACACTTCTCTGTAGCAGCTTCTGTTTTATATTACTGCTTTCAGGCTCTTGTGGGAGGAAGTGGGCAGAATGGATCTTAATTTTCTGCAAATCCATTTTTGTTGATGATTCTGAATGGTTTTGGCTAGGGTCCATTGAAAACTCATTTGCCACTGATCATGTCTCCTAAAACTGCAGGTGTGTGGATATGCTTTGTCCCTCCAGATCTGCTAAATTTCCATGCTTCACCCCTATAAACAGCCACTTGCCATACAAAGGGTTTTGCCTTATGTTTGGAGCTAAGAACCAAACAGCATGATTAAGGTATAGCCAACCACATAGACTCTGAGCTACAGAAAGGTAGGGATCTTGTCCGTCTTATTCACTCTGGTAGCCTACAACAATGCCTGGCACACAGGTATGGAACAAACCTCTACTGAATATAACTATTCTGAGACCATCACAACCTCATTCCAATCATATATGAGAAAAGTGCCTTTCCAGGAAAACTCAGAGTGCTTACTGCTAAAACGCTAATTTGTCTTCACTTCGAAAGCCATTATTACAGCAGCTCTATTACATGATCACAAGTAAGTTTAATAAAAAGCAAAGCATATGTGTCCAGGAGGGCACGAAGGCTCGGGGAAAGGGTTGTTATATAATAAGATTTTCCTGAGCAAGCAGCACCAGGTCATAAAAAGCTATGTCTAGAATCCACTTAAAATGGAGGCATTAAAACAAACAGGAAAATCCCCTGAAGACCAGCCAAGTTCCCTGGGACCTCTTTCCCTCTTCTAGATTAAGGACCTACAAGAAGAATGCTATTTTGATGCTTGGCACTTAAAAATAGCTGTGGGGAGACAGGCAGACTAGGAAACTGAAGTCCCACTGCCTGGTTCAGTTCTGGCTCCTTTACTTCCAGCTCCATCACTCTGGGCAAGTTAGCCTTCTGGGCTTCAATTTCTACCACTGTTAATTAGATAACAGCACCCATCTCACAGGATTACTGTGAGAAAGAAATGAAATAAGACAAGGAAGAGCACTTAAAACACTCTCCAGCATACAGCAGATATTCAATGAATGTTAAGCTTTTGTTGTTGCTATTACTATTATTATTAGAATTTTCTCAAGAGAAGGAAAAAAAGAAACACAAGTGTCACAGAATCGGGAGGGACATCCAAATATCTACAAATAATGAGGGCGTTTAAGAAAGGCCCGATGGAAAGAGAAAAACAAATGTATATTAACACACATATCTATACGGAATCTAGAAAGATGGTATGGATGAACCTATCTGCACGGAAGCAATGGAAATGCAGACATAGTGAACAGACCTGTGGACACAGTAGGGGAAGGAGAGGATGGGGCAAATTGGGAAAGCAGCACTGAAACATAAACATTACCACGTATATAACTGAGTCACACAGCTGTACTGTAGAAATTAATACAACACTGTAAAATCAACTATAAGAAAATGAAAAACACCAATGGACACTTTCTAACAGGTTATCTTGAGAAAATGAGAGAAATGAGCTAAAATGTGAATGGAGACCATCCACTAACCTAACTCAAGAGTGGACTTCTCTGAGAGTCTAGATTTCCTTATCCTTAGGGTACTTTGCAGCCTTTGTTAGAGAAGTTTTCTCAGTAGATTTCATATTTGTAAACAACTGCCTGCTGGCATATAACCCCTATATTCAAAACTATCCATAAGTGAAAGTGAGCCATTTGGGGTCAGACTTCTGGAGATAAAGAAGGGAAGAAGAAATGGAGATAAAGAGTTATTAGATCAAAGGAGACAAAAAACAACACAGAGCTGTCCCCGTGCCCCCCGCCAAAAATACTGAATGCCAAGGAAACAGAGACTTCCCAGCAGTAGAGGAGCAGGAGCCGCTGTGTGGGGTGGTAGAGGCAGGTGTCTGGAACAAAGGAGGGTGGGGAGGAGCTCTGTAGTACTGTCTGGCAGCAAGTGATTATCTGCTAGTGAGGAGCTTCCACGTGCCATTAGCCAAGCCACACAGAAGTGACCGGAAAGGAGAGGCACAGAGCTGTAGGGTCTGTTCACCATCGAGGGCCATAACCCTCCCGAGTCGAGGCTGTCAGGACACCATGGGGCAGTCGACTCCTCCACCAAGCCTGGGCCTGTGAAGCCCTGGTGTCCAGCAGAGAAACCACCGAGGCTCCTGGTGGTTTCTAGGCCTTGACGCTGGCTCAAGAATACTGCCACTTAAAGGATGCAGGTCCCATGGCCCACCACCAGCTGTCACCACAGCTTGGTCAGAAATCACCTTCCTGCAGCTCGATGGTGGCACTGCCTCACACAGATCCCTCTTCTACCTTGAACCACCACATGGACCAGATTTTCCAAAACATATTGTCATTTGAATTTTTTAAATAAAGATGCTTATTAAAGATACATCAAGATGTGGCTTGATTTTTATAGTTTTTAATGCCTTCACGTACATAAATTTACAAGTTGGCAGTGGAGATGAGGGGGGGCGGGGAGAAGGGGAGGAAAGAGAAAAACCTTTTGTCAGGAAAAAAAAAAATATGCATCTGCTTTGTTTCCTTCTCCAGAGACTGCCCAGAAGCAGCAGTACACCCTGTGTCTCAGCCCAGTCATGTTATACATCTTAGCCCCAAACACTGGTCGCTGTTATTCAGCCACCATATAATTGCCTCGGCCGGCTTGTCCAGCCCACTTTCTATTCTGTGGAAACTTTTAAGCCGGCTCCTCCATGGGTCTCTCTGCTTCCTCTGCAGATTCCACAGGGCCTGGGAACTCCATGTGCTGGCAGCAGACAAGGGTCAGAGAGGTGTGCCTTCAGCTCCTAATTAAATCACAGGATCTGGCTCATGAGTTCCTTGCCAATAAAACATGAGCAAGGCACCTTTATCATTCCATTTAAAAAAGTCTATTTGCTGGATTAAGAAACAAATGGTTTAAACAAATTAAAACAAAAAAAAGATGTCTGAAGGAGGGGGATGGACAAAAAGCTGCAGCCCCCCTCAATCAGTAGCTTCCTGCCCTGAGCTAAGGCAAGTGAGTACAAGACCTCAAAAGAGCTTTCCACCAGATGCCAAGATGCCATCACAACAACGCAGGTAAAGAAAGGGAAAGCTCTCCTTGACTCCCTCTTCCTTTAAATTTTCAACATCCGAAGAAACAACTCCTTACCTGCCAGGACCCTGTTAACAGAAGAGTGAGTAGCCAAGCCAGGCTGTCCACGTTCATGAAAAATCCCAGCGTAAGGCAAGTACTCAGGCAGCAAGAAACGCCTGTAAGAAGGAATTTCGTGTTAAAAGCCCACTATCTTAAAACAAAGGAGATATGCTATCTACCAACCCTCAATCAAAGATAAGGGATCCACTAAGCCTAGGAATCCATACAAACCTAGAGCAGAGTGAAATTCCTAGGACACATCCCTTCACACATGTCCATCTTCCTGATCGTGCTTCTAAGGTTTCCTGGGGCTTCTTTTTTTTGGGGGTGGGGGGGCCTCCCATTCTTGAACAGGATGCTCCCAATGCCACTTTTCTATGCCTTTTCATTGTGGTTAATCATCTCCTGGGAAGTTTTTAGGTGGCAGGGCTTGACTGTAGGCTCACTAGGACCTAATTCCAGATATGGACAATCCAGACCAGGAAGTAGGTTTAAAAATCCCAGTCTCTCGTAAACGTTCCCTTAGAAAAGCCTCTTCTAAGAGTTGACTACCCGGTTCTTACCTTGGGACAAAGCGTCCAAGTGAAGGTGCAGACATCCGGGCATTGCGTGGAGCTCGGTGCCTGGATCTGTCTCCATTGTCCCTGGAGAAAAAGAAAAAGACTACACATGAGAGTCACTGAAGCAGAATCAGACACCAGCCCCAAAGACAAGACATGTCCCAAACTGAAGTCCTACCCTTAGGTGAGGCCCCAGAGAAATCAGTCATCCCGGTTGCTTACTAACTTATGTGGCACATTCATATACTGCATTTCTGGAGAACCTCTATTAAAAAAATTATGAGCATTTACTAACAGTTCAGTAAGAAGGAAGATTCTCCCATCAATTTCATTGAACAACTGATTATCTTTAAATACATCTGTTTAGGTCCTTGGTATGAAAAAAATCATTGATATGTGAAAGAAAAACAACACAAGAAAAAGACTAGGCAGTCCTTTCTTTTAGAGACTGAAAAATTAACTATGATGAAGATGATCAGACAATGCAATTCTAAGCTAGGTCATTTTAGTAAAAAGAAAAAATGTTTAGTGTCTTCTTTACGGTCTGTTAGAATAACAATAATAACCACCATTATTAAATAGCTACTAAGTCCTAATACAAAGGTTATTAATTAATATGTTATCTCATTTAATCTTTCGAGTTTTCCATCAAGTATCATTAGATGTGTTTTACAGATAAGGGACTAAGGACCAACGAGGCAAATTCCCAAGGTCACACAACTAGTAAGTGGTTGAGATAAGATTCAAGGAAGCTCCGTCTGACTCTAAAGCCCTGGCTCTTTTCACTACACGTCACCGCTTCCTACAAGAGAAGAGCAGACAGGACCTTCACGTGGCTTCGTTTCCAGTGCATGAAAGGAAGAATAAGCCAAAGGGCACTGGCTGGACAGAGCAGTTAATTAACTGCTCAACCAACTCTACAAAATAAATGAACCTCTTGAGAGCGTGATTTGGGATATTTTCTGAATTCTTCCTTTGGATTATCTTCAACTTAATGAGATAATCTTCAAACTGGCCCTGGAATCAAAGTTAAGACAACACTTTGGCTTTCAAGGGTACTACTGAGAGCCTTACAAACCAGAAATGAAAGCCTAGGAAAATTCTTATATCTTGGTGGAATTGGATGCTGAGCATTTAGAGACAAATCAGTATCAGGGATATTGGAAGTGGATCCATTAAAAGTCAGTACTTGGTTTTTATCTTCCCAAAAGAGACAGCATACTGCTGTTTTCTTTAACATAGCAAATTTCTTTGACTTGAAACCCTACAGATAAAGGGAGATGCAAGGAAAGAGAGATAAGACCATATGGAAAGTGAAAAGGGGATGATAAAGAGCGAGATCAGACATTCCTGACCAGTAGACTGCAACTCTGGGGAACCCACAAATTATATAAGGAGCAGCTGATTATCAAACAAAAAAAGGAAGCTCCCAAATTAAGTATATTATTATTTTTCAATATGTAGATTCAAGTTGTGATCAAAGTAACAATTCAGTTAAAAGTACAAGTGAATTTATGACAGCTCTTCACATATTTTACTTATCAATGGGCACTAAAAGGGCAACTAATTATCATGAGAGGAGTTAGAAAATATTTTGAAGTTAAAAAGGGTTCTAAGGGGGGAAAAAGGATCCTAAGCCTCAAAACAGTCAAAAATTGAGTTACAGAAAGAAGCATCATGGGACAAATCCAATTACTTTATTCTACAGCTATGAGAGAGAGCTGGCCTTCCCAGAACCACAACGCGGAGCTGACAATTTACTTCTGAACAAGGGCCAAAGAGCCCTCTCCCTCTGGACAACAAACAGCATTCTATCTGGCATGAGCAGACTTGGAAAGCAGGAAAGGGGGGGGCGCAGTGCAGGAGACAGTTGTTGCTTAGTCGCTAACTCATGTCTGACTCTTTTGCAACCCGATGGACCATAG
This sequence comes from Okapia johnstoni, assembly GCA_024291935.2. Taxonomy (NCBI): domain Eukaryota; kingdom Metazoa; phylum Chordata; class Mammalia; order Artiodactyla; family Giraffidae; genus Okapia; species Okapia johnstoni. The sequence goes on along the minus strand of CM044325.1, from coordinate 4,388,552 downwards.
CCTGCCAGGCTCCTCTGTCTGTGGGATTTCCCAGGCAAGAATACTGGAGCGGGTAGCCATTCCCTTCTCCAAGGGAACTTCCTGAGCCAGGGGTGGAACCTGCATCTCCTGCACTGGCAGGCAAATTCTTCACCACTGACCCACCAGGGAGGCCCGTAGGAGACAGCACTGAAGAGCGACTGCCAGAACCCAAACACGACACAGAGCTGGCTGAAAGGACATATGAAGATAACTCAGAAAGATGGACAAACACCATGGCTGGGAAAAAATCGGGGCTCCTGTGACATATTTCCTATGGCTCTTTTCATTGTTATTAAAACCTAAAAACAATTAACTTCCTTCTGATTCAATTTCTCCTTCCATTTAAAAAAAAGAAGGGAGGAAGGAGGACAAAACATGGTCAGAGATAATGGCTTTATGTTACTTAGAGATTACTGGAAGATATATACAGATGTATCTATATATAGCTATATCTTCCGGTAATCTCTGAGTAACACATCATAACAATCTCCCTTTATAAATATATATAGATAGAGAGAGAGAGAGAGAGAGAGAGGAAAGTAAGATACATATACAGGAAAATCAGCTGGCTCAGATACAAGCAGTCTCAGACTGATGGTTACATTAGGAACCACAAAAGAAGCAATATATTAAGTGATTGGAGATGTATCTAACATTTTGATTAATGATAGGGAAGTCAGAGTTAAGCAGCATTTCAATAAAATGTAGAGAAGACTTCAAATTGTTGGGCTCACTAGCAAAGCAGCAGAAATGGCAGAACTGCACACAGGCTGGCTGGAAACGCGGACCGTGGTGAACACACAAATGAGATGCTGCCTTAGAAAAAAACACACAAAGGCATCTGGGAGAAAATAGCCTGTAACAGTAACAACTCAAACATTTCCTGACCGGAAAAACTTGAAAACATACATGAGCAAGGTGGCGAAGGCCAGAATGCCCACCCAGTGGACAAGGTAAGCAAGAAGAGGGCAAAAGACCCAGGTTTTCCTGCTGGCACACAAAACCCCCTGACTAAAGGCACGGCTCCAATAAGCGAGAGGCGAAAAGAGCAACTAATGACTCTAGCTGCTAGTTCTTCTACAGTCTAGAAAGGAGAGAAAATTCAAAATAAGGAGCTGAGACGGGGAAACATGTTTCAATGTAAAGGATATCCGCAAAGGCTCAGCGGAGGGGGTGGGTAGAAGTGAGGGGAGAGAGGAAGAGTGGTCAGAGTGTTAAGAAAGGACAAAGAAATAAAAAAAAAAAAAAAAAAAAAAACTTAACATGTTCAATTTAGAAAACTACGCAGACTCTGCCACTCACTTCAGGGCTGATACAAGATCAACATGGAGCAAGACGCCACGAGATGAAGGAGGCAGATTTAGGCAGAGACTGAAGGTAAAAAATGTCTGCCAGATGGGCAGTGGGTGAAAGGTAGACCCAGAGAGACAGTTCACGGAGGAATAATGGAGGCTGCTAAATACTGGAGACTAACATAACACAAGGGCTTCCCTGGTGGCTCAGAATTCGCCCGCCAATGCAGAAGATGCGGGTTTAACCCCTGGGTCGGGAAGATCCCCTGGAGAAGGAAATGGCAACCCACTCCAGTATTCTTGCCTGCAGAATTCCGTGGACAGAGGAGCCTGGTGGATGGACTACAGTCTATGGGGTCAAAACACAGTTGGACATGACTTGGTGACTAAACAAGAACAAGGACAATAATGTAACACAGACCATGCCCTTTTCAAGGGGGTGGGGAGGGACTGAAAAGAGCAAAAACAGGGAAGACCCGAGTATGCAAACATGTTGGCACTGCTCCTCTATCACTGGAGGACTTTCTCACCAGAAGCCTTTTCAGGGAAACACCTGAGAAATCCTCATCAATTTCATCAGCCAGAAGCTGCCTTTAAGCCAGCGGGACAGAAGCTGGCTGAGTTATTAATGGCTTTCCCAGCTGTTGAACTCTATGCATCTCTGATTAACTCTCAGAGGGGTATTTGGGAAGGAGAGAGAAAAAAAAAAAATCAGACTTTCTTATAAAACATTTTATAAGGAAAAAAACACCCTTCAAACAATTAACCGTCTAAGACGAGTGCTAAATATAAGAAAATGCAATCTCTGGAACAAGGGAGAAACACAGCAGCTAGCCTTGCTAAATGCCTGGGATTAACTGCCTCAGAGAGAGGCTGTAATTTAAAGGAATGGAAAACACACCTACAGGCTGCCTGCCGTCTGAGTCCTGACCAGACAGTCGGGCTGCCATCACCGCTCGTGACAAACAGCTCTGACTCGGGCCTTTGTCAAGGCAGCTCTGGCAGCACAGAGCTCAAAAGGCCATTGTCTTCTTGACAATACACAGGTGACTCTGCTGAAAATTAGACTATTAAAAAAAATACCTGTTTCCCTGTGCTCTCTGATTTCTACTCAGTCTCCAGACAATAGAAGGCGTACTCCATCCTTCCTGCCCCTGGATGCACACAGATCTTGGCCAAGTCCTTTCTTTACTCGGGCCGTTAGTGAGGCTCTAGTCTCTACTTTGAAGGACTGTGTATGTGTGCCAGGGAGAGATTTCTGGGAGAGAGGCACAGGCCCAGCTGGGATTATTCACAGGGGATACCTAATAGCAGAAGTCTCTTGGAAATTCGGAGCCTTAATTCTTCTCCAAGGAATAGTAATATAACAGATAATTACCACTTATAAATTCTTCTCCTCTCTTATTCTACCTTTAATTTCATCTGCATATATTATGCAAATCCATATTCCTATTGTGCATTTTATATTAAAAAATAAATACATATCTCTAAGTGATAGCTACCCTCCTTTCCCTCTGTTCCCTCGTGGCTGTTTAATTCTTTAAACCCAGACATATTCCATTTTTCTTTCTCTTCCCCTAGCATTCTTTATAATAAATATTCATATGTATTTTACTTGCCCAGAAAGAATACTAATTCTAAAGCTGCCAAGCAATATTATATATTACTAAGCAATAGGAAAGAGCTGGAATCTTCAGGAAAGAGCTGGAATTCAGGCAGGCATATATTTTATAAATATGCCGGGGCTCCACAGGTACCAGATATCCTATTTCTAATCCTCAAGAGGGCAATGTGAACCCTGGTGGTTCAGATGGTAGAGAATCTTTCTTGGAAGGCAGGAGACCTGGGTTCGATCTCTGGGTCAGGAAGATCCTCTGGAGAAGGAAATAGCTAACCATTCGAGTATTCTTGCCTGGAGAATCCCATGGACGAGGAGCCTGGAGGGTTACAGTCCATGGGGTCGCAAAGAGTCGGACATGACTGAACGACTAACACCTTCACAATCCTCAGGAGGAAGTCTCCTCACTTTGCTGAGACTTCTCACTATTCTACATCTGCTGAGTACAAGGGAAATTCTTCTAAGACAGTTAGTTAGCTCCAATAAAGATCCAAGAGCTTTAGGGCTGAAAAAAACTTCAGAGATTATCTAATCCGATTTTACAAGATAAGACATTGAGGCCTGGGGTAGGAGAGGGACTTGCCAAAGATCAAATGACAGATCACAGGCTCAGCCGAAACTGGAACCCAGGGCTGGTCCCCAGACGACAGATGTTAGATTCTGGGGACCAGCAGGCTCACACAAGAGATCCTGGTTCTACTCACCGCTGCTCTGGGAGTCACTGGCTACTTTTCTAAACTTAGTTAAAAATCGGTTCCAGTGAGAGTAAAAAAGGACTTGGGCAACATTCTGTTTGGAGAAGTAGGAAGTGAGACAGCTCAGCTCTCACGTGGCTCGTCTCCCCAGGAACATTCACAAATAGGCCCCACTCTCTGAAAACACCAAGGCCTCTCACACCCAATACTTAACATTCAGTCCTCATATGTTCTCGTGTGGATTTCGCCCACTGCTTTCTAACTGGTTTTCCTGAATCCGTATACTTGCCACTTGCCTAACCAGTGCTGTCAGAATTCACTGCCTAAAATACATATTGAATAATGGCTGCCCTCAGATAAAAATAAGGTCAAAACTTCTCAGCCAGGCATTCCAGGCCCTCTACACCCCAAGTCTTTCTGATCTCGCTCAAACACTCCATTGCTCTGAAAAGTGAAAGTTGCTCAGTCCTGTCTGACTCTTTGTGACCCCATGGACTATACAGTCCATGGAATTCTCCAGGCCAGAATGCTGGAGTGGGTAGCCTTTCCATTCTCTAGCAGATCTTCCCGACCCAAGAATCGAACTGGAGTCTCCTGCAATGGAGGTGGATTCTTTATCAACTGAGCTATCAGGGAACAACCCTATTGCTTCCACTGCTCTAGCCATGGGTCTCTGCAGAGTCTCCAAATAAAGCCTGTTAATCTTCCGTGTTTAGGTTTCTGCTTAAGCTACTCCTTCGTCTAGAATCTCCTTCCCTACTCCCATCCTCCACATCAATCCGTCAAGAGTCCTCGGCCGTCTTCACACCCAGCTGAAATCCACGAAGCCTTCTCACATCTCCCCTAGCACCCTCTCCCATGTGCGTTGGTGGTATCATGGTGAGCATAGCTGCCTTCCCAAGTACTCGCTCCCTTCACACAATGCTGTCCTGTACTTCAGGGGTACCTTATTACAGTCTATGTTATAAGATACTATGTAAAGATCTGATCATGTTATTCTACGGCTTAAAACTCTTCAGTGACTCCCTCTCGCCTACAGGGTAAAGTTCACCTCCTTTGCAAGGCATCCGAGACTTCCCAAGATCTGGTGCCACTCTAACTCGCGGGGCTCATCTCCTGCTGTATCTTGGACTTGACAACCTGACCATACTTGTCAACAAGGGAACTCCTGACAGACTCCAGAATGTTTCATGTTTCTATGACTATGCATTTATTTGCCTTTCTTCTAAGTATATCTGGGGGAAAAGTCCTAATTTTAAGACATATACTTTCTCTTTTATAAACCCACCCTGTAAAAACAAGCAACCATCACAAAAATCAATTATGTGAAATTATTTAACACTCTGGTGAAAAGGAAGTGAATAGTTTCTTATCTGATCTCAGTTTAAGGACTACTTCGTAACGCCACCACTGGATAGTGTACTAGGGTGCCTGACTTGACTGCTTTGGCAGGTTCCAGTTAGTGAAGAAAACAGCCACTTTATAGCGTGTTCCCTCACAGTTTCTCTTGCACTTCTGATATCACAGAGTTTACAGTCTGTAAGTCAAAGGCAGAGACAAAGGCAGCCTCATTTCAAAATGAATAGACAACTTTTTCCGCTGAAGTTACCCTTTCCTTTCTTGGCTACAAGTAACGCATTTGTTGTCAGCAGGCAGTGACTCCCACAGGAGTCCTGGACACTTGGCACACAGAAGAGAGGACAGGGGTAAAGCCACCACCGAGGACGTGTGGCTTCACTCGACTGGAACATCTAGCCGTGAGAGCCTGACACAAGCACACGGGTCACACAAAGCTGTCAGGACTTCACCTACAGACGGAAGAGAAGGGCAACATGACTGGTTTTCTAACATACTGTCTTGGTGTGACTTAATTAAATTTTAGTCACGCCAAGCGGGCAGATGAATATTAACTTCCAAACTGTAAAGTAACTTCTACGCCACACCCAGTCAGACGGCAGAGCTGAGTGACAGCCTTCAGAACCCTCCTCAGCTATATTGTATACCAAGGAGACCTTCCAATGACTTCCTTGCTAGAACTTCCCCATGTCTGGCAAGGGGAACACGAAAGCCCGCTGGTTGAGTCTCCTCTGCACGAATGGACGTGGTACTGCGACAAACACATCATGCCAAACGGAGGAACCAGAACCCATTCTGGGCTCTCAGAAACGACAGTCAATCATTTCACAATGAAACGGTTTTGCGTATTTGCTCACAACATGGATTTCCAGGTAAAAGGAGACCAAATAAAACCAGATATATTGAAAGAGTTAATAAAATACATGCAACAGACTTAAAGAGACTTCATCTTAAGGCTGAAGGATTTCTCACTGAGATGTTTTTCCAAAGTATAGCCCAGTGTCACAACTGTGAATGAAGGACTATTTCTCTCTGTGCTGGCAGCAATTTTTAAGAAGTTGAATACAATTTCCCAGTGTTGGGAGATATTTGTGACTGATCTAATCTGAAGCTTCTCCAGTTCTAACTGTCATTAGCGCAGGGTATCTTTGCCTTGGAAGGCAAAGTAGTTACAAAAAGAGGCAAGAAGATGATCAGGAGATGATTCTGGGATTGTAATTATGTTTAGAATAACAGATAAAATGAGGAAGGGGGGATGAGGATAGTTAAAACAATAGTCATAAAGTCACAGACACCATCTCTTTTGCAGGACTTAGGAACTACGGGAACACAGCATTCAACCTGCGCTTCATAAAAGCCTCTCTCCGTCTTTTCCAAGGGGATGGTGAAAATAAAAATGCGCGTTTTCCTTCGGCTTCTTTGCCATCTCCATTCTAGTGGGTGGTCTGAGCTCAGAAGCAGGCAGACAGCAGGGTCAGGGGCAGCCACATCTTGCCCCTGCTTGTGGGCATCTTTATGCAAAGACAGATGCTGAGGCTTCAGGACAGACCTCCTGACAGCAGGTTTCTGGACATCTTGTTTGTGCATTTTGACAAACACGGGGCCCCTGCAGTCTCAATCCTTGCCACAGACAGAGACAAATGGTAGGAGAAGATGCCTGCCTGGGAAGATGGTCATCAATCCGGATGACAAAGAATAGGAAATTTAACCTGATGTTGACCAACCTTCAAAGCTATCCCCCATGAGCGATAAATCTAGATAATCTTGTTCCCCCAGCAAGCTCATAGAGCTAGGACTCAAATATGGTTGTACATCATTTTTAAAGGGTTTTAAATCTGCAGGACAATAAAGTCAGACACTAAATATGTTTGCTCCTGATCTCTAATCTTAGATATGCCTGATTTTGGTCAAGCTTCAGTATCCTTACTTTAAAAAAACCACACTGAAAGGAACAACTATCTCGGAGGGTTATCATAACGAGTAAACAAGATTTTTAAATATACAATGTTGTGTCTGTTATTAATTAGTATACATGAAAAATATGGTAGCTGATCCCTTTCATTCGATGGAAGATTAAAGAGAACCAAAACAGACAGGATGTGGGTAATGGTTCCCTTTGTTTTCTGAGGCCGCTACACACCTGGGTGGGACAAGCTGGAGAAAGGCAAGATGACCTATGCCTCCTCAAAAGGAAGGAGAGAGACGAGCCTGTGCTGCAGGGGCAGAGGCAGGAACGCGTCATGCTGAGAAGGCAAGGACACCCAGCAGAGCCGTGTCTCTTAATGGCATTCTGAGTGTTAGGAGCGTCCCAGGCCACAGCTAACTTATCCGCGTCTCTGTACTTGAAAGGACTATAAATTACAAGTGTACAGCCTGCAACTTCCCTTCTGGTTGAGGAAAAGGATTGGGGAAACAAATTAAAAGGAGCTGGTACAGTCCCTGAATTTCTCACTCTGTCTCCCCTCAGAGCCCCTGGAAACCAAAGGGGGGCAACCACAAGCAGCCCTCAGCCTACGGGGGGGTGGGGGGGAAGGGGCGGAGAGAGCATGGGCAGACGGTGACTAGGCCTCGAGCAGCCAGCAGTGTCCGTCACGAGGAGACCTGCGCAGCTCATACTGAGGTGGCTGATCCACAGCTTCTCTTAAAAAACAAGATTATGGTCTGCCCCAGGGCCCAAAGAAAGGCAAGCACCCAGGGGAGGGACTTTTGGAGGGGCAGGAGAGAAACCAGTCCACTGTCACCGACCAGGGAGCTGTGCGAGACCCCGAGGAAAAAAACTACGGCTAAGTCAGTGCATGAAAGGTGAAGAAGGTGTAAATTCAGGTCGCGCTGAAGCCAGGGGGCGGCAAGAGCACAGGTGGGCCTTGGGGATCACGAGGAGGAGGCAGTCTGACACAGGAAAATGGAGGGGGGAGGAAGGGGAAAGGGAGGAGGTGGTAACAGAAGAAAGAGAAGGTAAGATGAGAACAGAACATTTTAAACTAACCCAGAACCCCATTGTGAAGGACAAGTCACGAGGCAAGATACAGCTCAAAGGCACAAGCCCCGCGTTTCACCACGGCGAAGAGATAACTGCCTTCCTCATGCGCGTGGAGAGAGGGCTCTGCAGTCTGCACTGACTCCCAGGGCACCACAGGATGCTGAGGCTTCTCAGCAACACTGGGTCCTGGCAGCCTCGGCACTGTACGCTGAGACTGCTTCACTGAATAGCCCCCGGGGCTGGAAAAACAATCATTTCCGCAAGGGAACAGATCTCCCTACAGGTGTCTGCCTGGCTAAAAGCGGACTGGAGACTCTCCCTTCACTGCCGGGCCCACATCCACCTTCCCCTAGCAGGGACTTAAGCCAGGACACACGCCGAGAGTCCCAGAGCAGCTGGGCCCTTCTCCCCCCACCAGCCCTCCTGCGTTTGCCACAGCACAGCTGTTTCAGGGCATCCTTGCATTTCCTTCACATTTCCATCTTTCTCAGACAAATGAACCTCCCACTGAGTGTTCCTTCTGCTTCTAAGTACACAGTTGCTTGCATGTTTAAGGATTGAATCAGGAGGGCAAATTGGTACAATGGGTGTCTCCATCTTCTTGGTCCTCTGGGGCAAAGATAGTTCTCAAACACCTTAAAAGCTCCACTGCAAGATGGTTCCTGGGGAACTATCCATTCAGCTCACGAAGAAGGTGGAAGGGAGGCAGGAACTCTTAAGATCCCAGACTTGACCAGGCCATGTCAAGATGAACGGGAAGAAAAAGGAAGATGAGTGACAGGCTGTCCTATTTCAGTACTGGCAGCAAAAGAGACAGGGAAAAAAAAATGCTCAACCATCCTTCTCTCTTTCTTATTTTGCAAGTTTTGAGAAAATCAAAATGTAGGAATCAAAGCAAGAGCCAAATGTCCAATTTGATACAAGCCAGGAAAACTCAGTTTCAGGATGGAAAGAAACACAAGAGGTGGCTAGAAAGGTCAGGAGTGGCAGGTGAGAGATTGTAAAACCAGGCAGCCACACTGGGGAGCTTGACCCCACAGCCCAGGGCTGACGCTGCTCCTTCAGTTCAGCCCTGTAACCCAGCTGACCACTCGAAGCGTCCAGAAGACGGAGGAACACCGCTCAAACCCCATACTAATCTGTCAGGCCACTTCCAAAGGATCCTCACTGGGGGTGGCGGGAGACTGAGGACACGGACAGCCAAGGCGCCAGGGCCTCAGAGAAGCAGTGGGATCGAGGCTGTAAGAGAATTCTGTCTCCTAGGGAAATTCAAGTCTTTTATTTTTAATCTCTACATCCACTTTTTCTGAAGAGAGAAAACACCAATCCTCCTGCCTCCTGGATGGTGTGAAGACCGTCCACATGAAGCATTTCCACAGTCACTGTTCACGCAAAAGGGAAATAAAAATGTCGCCTGAAGTGCAGAGGCCATCTTATCCCAGCCCGGCCTGGGCCCGGTGGGCTGTCTCTCCCCCAGACGCCAGGGAACCAGCAGTGCGTCGGCTAGAGGTGGGGAGTGCCCTGGACATTTGACCCTCTGTCCCTCACCCCATGCTACCGCTCGTAAGGAGTTACGTTAGGGGTGCGAAGCCAGAATGTCAACCACTGTTGCTCGGACAGTGGCCACCTTGGAAGTGCTCACGACTCGGGAGGAGGAGGAGGAAAGCAAGCAGAACAGATACTTACTCAAAGTCCTCAAACTCCAAGTCGGCTCCCTCCACGGACGGACCCTGGCTGTCTGAGGAAGAGGAGGAGGTGGAAGAGCGGAGGCGGTTCTGTTGGTAGCGCATGGAACGCTGGCGGATGCTGTCTCTCCGTGACAGGTACTGGATCATTCTCTGGGCATAGTATGCAGCAGGAGATAATCTGAGAGACAGAGAGGAACAAACACAAACTAGCACTAATGTGGGGAATACTGTGGAAGAGAGTAAATCCAGCTCTCTCATCACATCTCCCTGCTGAGGCGAACTCCGGAGACATGAAAAATAAAGGGCATTTAACTCACCAGGAGGTTTGTACTGCGCAATGTGCTTATCAGACTGCCTTATCTCGGAACAGAAATACTGGTGGTTAAAGAGGCTGTTTCATCAGTCATCATCTGATCAACAGCTGCCCCCTCCCATGAGTTTAACACTGGACTTTTCTTTTTGAGTTTCTCAAGGGACCTCTTTTAAACTTCTCAGGATGCCCTTTATAAAGATTTGCAGCTTTCCCCTAATCATCCATACTCAAAATATAAGACATGAAAGGGACTGCAGCTTCTTTCACTTTACAGGTGAGAAAACAGGCTGAGAGATGGTGAACCCAGGATGACTAAAGAAGGTGTCTTCAGGCATCACCTTCACCAGGACTCCTTTCTTCTGCAACAAATATCTACAGTTCCAGAACTGTCCTAGTTCCTTAAGATTATCTCTTTGAACTTCTTATCTCTCCTTTACAGATTACCCAGATATTTTAACACAGAGAAGGTATTCTGGTTAGAGACTGAGAGTAAAATATACTCAGGAGAAACAGAAAATGTGAAAGATGTGTCTGTTTCTTAAGACAGAGCATCAGAGGCTACATGGGCACTGAACAACACAGAAGACAGCAGTCACCCTTCTCCCTTACAATGGCTGTTCTCATAAGCAACTAATCTACACCTGTATTCTGACTATGGTTCAGTATCTTCATACTCCATGAAAATATCCATGCCCTATACAATTTGCATAGTCCCTTCTTTCTCAAGTTTTTCCTCCATCTTTCACAACACATATAATTTGAGGCTGTGAATTGAGAAAGTGAGAGTAGACCAATAAGAGAAAAATGCTTTATATATATATAAAGTGGATACTAAGCAATTTCAAGACTTTAAACCGGGCCAAGGCATACACTTCAATTCAGCAATTCCATTAGTGATTTTATCCTACAGAAAAACACAAGGATATGAAGATAAATATATAAATTGTTGGCACTAGTGAAAAACTAGAAACACCTCAAATGTCCATCAACAGATTAAAGAAATTATACCTATACAAAGAAACACTATGTAACAGTTGAAAAGAAAAAGTTATCCCTCTATATGCACAACAAAAGCCCTCTAAAATAAAAATTTAAGTGGGGGAAAATTAAAGAATGGTATGTATGATGTATGTGTGTGTGTGTATATATATGTCTGTAATTAGAACAAAAAATAAAACACAGCAATCCTAATGAGGATTCCCAGGGACCTTAAATTAACTTCTACAATGTTTGAATATAAAAGGAAAAAAGCATCTTTTTTTTAAATGGAACTCTGGAAAAACTGATTGAGAATGGAAAAAGAAATACTTATATCCAAATGGTAGGAAAAGTATTTACAAACATCTTGCTGCCTGATCCTTCATTACTCCTGGACAAAGTAAGACTCTGGACAAATCCTCAGTAAATCTACTCACTCAGACCAAAGAAGATCCTGCAGTTAACACGAAATAAGGCTGCCTCTGAAATGACTGTCATCACAGGTAGCATCCTTCTGACCAACCATCCGACAGACTTTCCAAAGAGGCCAGGACACAATCTTTGGAACTCAGAAGTCTGTGTTATGGGACAATATGTTGCCTTTGGCGCCTGTGATTCCAAATTATCTTTATACACTAGGTGGGCATGGAAGGTACAAAGGCCTTGGCCAAGATCATCAAAGTGTAAGAATTAACATCTCAACTTGTGGGACATTCATTGTCTCTTTGGGCACCTGGTCCCATGCATTTGGTGAGGATGAATCAAGAACCCTAAATCTTCAACAAACAGAAGTCAATACTGTCTCTACCAAATACACAGAAATCTTTCAGCAGAAATCAACTGCTGTTGGTTAAATTCTCAAGTTAATCAGACTAGAAAGGAATGAAAAACGGAAGTTTAAAGAAAAAATAAAGTTTTAAGAGGAGAATGAAGATTCTTTTTTTAGAAATGATAATGAGAAGTGACCACAAAAACACTTGTTCCTCAGTTGACAGCCCACTCTAATGGAAAAATCATATTAAGGTGAAAGAGGTAGAAATAATGTTGATGCTAACAATAATTAAATAAAGACTGCCCTTTTATGTAGGGGTAAAAATTCAGCACTAGGTAACCTCAATTGTTTAATTTCACCATTGAACAGGAATTCCCTAAGCTATAAAACTATGCATCAGTGGTAAAGAAAAACGTATTCTTGGCACAATTCTTACGTAGAAGTATATCCTAGTCTTGTCTTTTTAGGTATCTGAGGGAAGCTAAGGATCTGAATGCTGAGATGTCTCATGAAGGTTTTGACCTATACATATTATGCAGGGTGAAGTCTAAGAGGAAAAAGAAATTAAAAAGCCAGTAATGAAGTAACAATCATCCTCCTACTAGAAAGCCTGATAATTATCAAACTCTGAAAGTGTTCCAAGTGAATAGTTTAAATAACTCAAGGTTTCTTCAAGGAAGAATTCTACCCCCCTCGGAAAAAAAACCCTACTTTGCGTTTAAAGGGAAAATGTAAAAATACAAACACCATAAAGCCTGGAGTTTCTGTGATAAAGACCTGAGTAGGAATAAACAACAAGTTTATTACATGAAAGGAGGACAAGTAATGGCCTTTACGAGCCACTGTTACACTTTGTCAGGTCACAAATTCTGGGGCTGAGGTTCCCATTACTGTCCTAAAAAACAAACAAACAAAAACCCTGTTTCACAGCAAGACGTTTTCTCAGTGTTTCAAAGAAACTGATTTATGCAAAACAATTTCTTCTCTTACTGGGGGCTTATTATTTTCAAATATGACTACAGACTAACTTCCTTGTTTCAGTCTTCATCAGAGTTGTCTACCCGTTTCAAAATCATAAATCCCCGGTTCCCTGATCCTTGGATCGGCTATTTCTGGGGTATGGAAAAGGAAGCAATAGGATGATGGGGAATCTTTTCATTAGTATCTTAGAAAGAACGCTCAGAATCATGATGTAACTGTGGTAACAACAAAATCATTCAATATCCTTGAAGTCAACTTGGTCTAAAGGTTCCAATCCTGATTGGAAATTCTACAGCAAAGCTCACTTAGCCTTTTCTGACCCCCACTGTTACCTTCAACCCCACCGTTATGAACTACCCTCTTCTTTTGGCAAAGCTTCACAGTGTGTGTTCCGGAGCTGCTTAAAGAATGTGCAGGTTATCCCCCTTCTGGATCATTAACAGAATTATTAAGTCCAGTTGTGAAATCCCCAAAGGGCTGCTCACCATAAATAAATACTATATATCAACTCAACACCCCATCCTTGGTCCTGAGTTACCAGTATAAAGGTGGGCCTTAAACTCATTGAACTTTTTTTTTTTAATCTCTTTAAGATCTTTTCAAATGTCTGCTAATTAGCGTAAGGCAAGCTCTTTAAGAACATGCAACTTATTTTACTCAGTTACCCTTTGTCAGTCATTTCTTTCTTCACATAGTCTCCAAAAAGCCAACATCTGAATGACCTTGATTTCTGCCTTCTGATGTTCTAAATTCTCTCTCAAATGAGGATTTTTTGGTTTGTTTTTAATTCATTAAGTGACTTCCCTATTAATAAAAACTGTCGTTTCCTTTTGGCTGTCCCTCTGAATGGTAACGGCAGAAAAGAAATATCCTATGACTCTGCCAATGACAAAAGGGAGCCCCAAAGGATGAGGGCTTGTCATAACCCTCTGCCACCAGAGGCGCTGTTCACTTACCTGTAACACTTCCCCATCACCTGAACCACCTGTCTCAAAACTGTACCTGAAGAGTCAAAGAGCACCAGGACCAGAGAGGCACAGAACGGGGCTTCCACCAGCTAGGCAACCCCAAGGGCAGCCCCTCCCCCCACCTGGTGCCATCGCTCACTTTAGCCTTACCTCGCTGGGTCTGGGTAAATTGGGTGCTCTCTGGATCCTGCTCCATCATAACGGGATAAGGAAATGAGAGAAGACTCCAGCAGCCTCCTAGCAGAGATTAAAAAGATGGCAATAATCCCTGTCAATTACCAACTCAGAGGTCATTCATAAGGAAAAATGGGGGAGAGAGATAAATAACATCCCCCTTTGCGGCTAGCTGACATCTCTTGTCTGGGCTCGCATCCATCCTACAAGCAATCAGAGGCGTAAAGATATGAAGCGCTCCAGAGCGCCCACACTAGATATGGCCACTGTATGATCCTCAATACTGCTCTTCTGTGAGAAATGAACAAGTACTTTAGAGACATAATCTCATTTTTATTTGCAGTGCCTCCAGCAGACAAACAGGAGGTCGGGATCAACATGAGAGAGGAGAAAGAGGCATACCCAGAGATTACCGTGGAGCGCCAACGTTTTATTTTGGTGCTCAGTTCCCCGTTATCCTCATCCACATCCCATTATCTTCTAGGCATTCTGCTCTGCCCACACCCTTTGTGTGAGTACTCTCTAGGGATTTCTTGGTGGTTTAGTTGCCAAGTTGTGTCCAACTCTGACCCCATGGACGCTAAGCCCTCCAGGCTCCTCTGTCCGTGAAATTCTCCAGGCAAGAATACTGGAGAGGGTTGCCATTTCCTTCTTAACAACTGATAAAAAAAATATTCAATTATATAATCTAGCCCAGCTATCAGTTCAATGATCTTATGTGTTAATTTACTGAGCATTTTTTTAGTGCCAGGCAATACTAAGCACTTCACATGTACTTCATTTAACCTCACCGCAGCCTGGAAAGGTAAGCGTTACTACACAAAAAGGAGATCAACGGGCCAAGGAGTTAGGTGTATTGCATGGCAGCACACCACTACTGAGTGACAGCACCAGAACTCCAGGGAAGGCTGTCAACTACACAATGTTGCAAGTGACTATGCACACGAATCCACTCTGAGTCCAAACTAGAATGTGGATCCAGCATCACTGGCTCTTTCTCTTTTTTAAAGGGACGCCAGAAATTTGGACTTCTGCACGAAGTCTCCTGTTAAGTTTTACTAAAATATTTTTCTTCCTTTTTGTATGGGAAGGGCCAGTTAAAACACATCTGATAAACATGGCTCGGGGTCCCCCAGTTTGCCATGTCTGCCACACTGCTTCCCAACTCCAATGTGCCTTGGCAGCCAATCAAGCTCCTGCCACGGAACACGTTTCCAAGGAAGAAATGCACACTGTTCCCCTCCGGCAGCATCTTGCCTGGCTCTCCCAGGAGCAGGTCTCTGGCTCCCTGCCAAACTCTTCTTTAAAGCAGATCTGCAGGATAAGGACAGCAGCTACCAATCTTTTCCAATTGAGTTAATTCAATTCACTGTTATTAAAACCAGCTGGCTTTAGGTAGAGTCGTGTGCAGTCACTTTATCCCAGTGACTGGCTCACCGAAGCATTTTCCCTAACAGTCTGGGGAAGAGAGAACAGCACAGGCCTGTCAGCCTGGCTTGCTACCCTTCCCACCCAGGACAGCCAAGTGTTACATCATGTTTCTGATCTACACAAGGCTTATCATCCCCACGCTTAAGACAAGTTAAACAATCCCACCCCTGAAGGGAGAGAACACAGTGAAACCAATGAGGAAGAGAAGAAAGCAATAAAACACTTCTCTGTGGTTGGAAACCTGAATCTTCAATGATATCACTGTTTACAGCAGCAGAGATTCTGTGTTGCATCAATTGTAAGACATGCTCCCCCCCCCCCATTTTAACATGTCTGAAATAGGGATACATCTTATAATTGTGTGACACAGTTTAATTGGCAGGACTTTTTTCTTTCATAGGCGCACATAAGATAACAGTATGTCTTTGAATCTTGAAATACGGGATGTTTCTGAGAGGAGGGGATAGAGAGGCACACAGACTAGAAAAAGAAGAAAAGTGGAATTTTGAGAAGAGTATCAATTTAGGCCATCATATAAGGTGGTGCTAGCGGCAAAGAACACCCCTGCCAATGCAGGAGACACAAGAGACGTGGGTTCGATCCCTGGGTTGGGAAGATCGCCTAGGGGAGGGCATGGCAACCCACTCTAGTATTCTTGCTTGGAGAATCCCATGGACAGAGGAGCCTGGTGGGCTACAGTCCATAGGGTCGCAAAGAGTCAGACATGACGGAAGTGACTTAGCATGCACGCATGTTCACTACTAATAAATTTATGCTATAGGAATTAGGTGGGAGCTGAAGAACAGAAGCAAGATCTGGGAGCAGCTGACTGTCTTGGAACACCCAGAAGCTTGTTCTGTCCCAATGGGTTCTGGACTGAGTCTTGAGTGTCACTGAGCCCTGCTGTGTTACCCTCCAAATGGCTGCTTCATAAGCAGAGGCCCTTTGACACAGGGCACCCTCCAGAGGCGTATATCCTTCTTTAAAATGACTCTGCCAAATTAGGAGGCCAATGTTACCCACTACTCTGCCAAGGCAGTGACAGCATTCAGAGAAATTAGATGAGTTTTTAGACATGCTGTAAAGGAGACTCTTGAGCCAGAAGAGCTTGGGTTAGGTCATTTCAATTTTACCGGTTCTATTTCATAATCCCACAAACTCTACTCCCTACCCTAAATTCCAATCTTAATTAGGAAGACTTCTTAAAACAGAGTTACACCAAAATGTTAAGTTTTGTCTCTGGGGAGTCCCTGATGAGGTTCTTTTAGAACATATACCCCTATACCTACTTACTAGAATCTGTTGGCACCATTTGCTCCCAGGCAATACAGTGGACTGGCAAGTCATACATACATGGCATTTTAACTCTAACACAAAATCAGGAGAGCCAATTACTATGAAGAGCCCCCCCAAACATGTATCACTGATGAAACATTAAGCTCTCTACAGTTACAACACAAACACTATCTGAAGGATTAAAAAAGGCTGTTACGATTGGTGTTGAATAAAGAAAGAACTAGAGTGACTAGACAAGTAAATATCACCACCTCTCCTAGGAAACTCAAAGAAAGATCTTTCTCTCCCACAGTCAGCTTCTTGCCAAGAGCCATCAATGGGGAAATGACGAAGAGAATGGAGCAGAATGGCAGCTGAATGCCACTCTGGCCACTCTGGCCACTATGAATTTCACTTGACTTAATGGTTAACCAAGCAGTTCAGTAATAAGAAATCAGGTAGGACTTAGGAGGGCTCAGACGAGTTGAAGTTTGAAGGTACCACTTCATTCTGACCTGTTAACTCCAGTTAGAAATGTTTTAAAGAGTCATTGAAGCTACAACAGAGGAAAAACTTTTCTTTACAAGTCTGCCTAGTTTATTCTCTAAGCCAGTGGTGTTCAAGTGAGGTACACATGGGCTGTGCTATTTTGATCCACTGGAGAACAGGAAGAAAATATTAGAACATTTGATTTAAATGCATAACCATAATGTGTATCACACACACACACACACACAAGTGCTCAAAAGCTTTTTACTAACAGAAGTGTTTCTTTTTAAGTCTAAAGGCCACTGTTCTATCAAACTACACAATACTTTAATAAAATTCAATATTTAACACAATAATCACAAACATAAAATATTAAAACTAAACAAATATAAGCATAATCATATTCATATACAGATACAGCAAAAGAGAGAAAATAATACAGAAAATGTGGTAAAATGTTAACATACAGTGAATGTGAGTAAAGAGTGTAACGGGAATTCTTTGCACTATTTTTGCAACTTTTCCGCAAGTCTGAAATTATTTCAAAATTTAAAACATCAAATATACAAAATCTAAAAGTAAACCACTGAAAACTAAAGAGAAAACTACTCATTTGCAAAAGAATTACTCACTTCTTAAAAAGACTTTCTTCAAAATAGCAAATTGCCTCTAAAAAGCAGGTTTGGCAAACTACAGGCATTCGGCCAGCTGCCTGCTTTTATAAATAAAGTTTTATCCAAACACAGCCATAACCATTCATTTAAATATTGTCTGTGACTGCTTTGCAGCTAGGAAGGCAGAGTTGAGTAGTCTAGATAGGGATAGGCCTATAATAAGCCTCTAATACGTACTGCCTAGCCCTATACAGAAAAAAAAAAAAAAATCTGCCCATTCATGCTCTAAAGTATTTGCTTATATAAAATCCCTTGAAAGAGAAGGTGAAGTCACTATGGAAAGGCACAGAAAAACTTAAAATCAAAGTATTACACACTAGAGTAAGTCATCAAAAATTAACATTACGCCCTACTAAAATCATAAGTCAACAGGAAGACAATTTAAGCTACAAAATTTCTAACATTTTATATGAATACAACTATTTCTTCCTACCTTAATTAATACCCTGAATCTGTACAAGGGTTCCGCAGATCTGCTGTATCCTTTGATGACTAAGAAAACAAACGAAAAAAAATTGTAGTAGAAGAAAGCTCTGGAAAAGAACAAAGTTGTCAGGGCAGATGAGATGGGTCATCCAAAGGAAAGAAACTTTCTTTCAAATTCACTGGATATTAGGATTGAGAAGCAGGAAGTCTGGGTAACAGTCTAGACAGAATAAACAAGCCAGGGACAACTCTTCCTTAATAAACAACTATATCCTAAAGATATGCTTTTAACTGGTTGTCAGATCACATAGAAAATCAACAAACTAACGCCAACAAACATGTACAGACTTCTCCAACACTGGAAACAATCAACTGCTAAAACTCTTATATACTGATAAGGACAACTGCTCCTAGGAGCTACTAACAAGATGCCACTGGCGCCCCACATCTAAAGAGTAATTTCCCAGTCTGGCTCTGGTGTGTGGGTGACATCTGCTAGTCCAGTTCAGGGGAGCCAAACTCAAAGGAATAACTCCCTTCTGCTTAGGGAATAAACTCCAAATTCTTCAGCTTGGCACTCAAAGCTGTGCAGTCCAATTTCTCATTCCTTCTGAACATACTATATGCTCCGGTCCAGTGGTTTTCAAACTTTTTGGTCTCAGAGTTCCTTTAACTCTTGAAAAAAAATTTTATTGGAGTACAGTTGATCTCCAATGTTGTATAGTTTCAGGTGTACAGCAAAGTGAATCAGTTATACATATATCCACCCTTTCTCTGATTCTTAACCCATATAGGCCGTTACAGAGTATTGAGTCGAGTTCCCTGTGATACACAGTAGGGCCTTATTAGTTAATCTGTTTTATACACAGTTAACACTCTTAAAAATTATTGAGGACCTCAAAGAGCTTTTGCTTATATGGGCTTTATCTACCAACATGTACTATGAAAGTGAAAGTGAAGTCGCTCAGCCATGTCCGACTCTTTGTGACCCCATGGACTGTATGTAGCCTACCAGGCTCCTCCGTCTATGGGATTTTCCAGGCAATAGTACTGGAGCGGGTTGCCATTTCCTTCTCCAGGGGATCTTCCCGACCCAGGGATCGAACCCAGGTCTCCTGCATTGTAGACAAATGCTTTTACCATCTGAGCCACCAGATTAAAACTGAGAAAAATGGAATACACAAGCACAAAGAGTGAAACAGACAAAGACTATCCCAGCATTGTTATACAGATAGCTTTGACTTCAGGGATCCCAGGCCACACTTAGAGAACTGCTACTCTAGCTGCACTAAACACACCCCCCACTATTTCACCCCTGTTTTTAGTTTGGCCATTCCTTCTTTCTGGAAAGTTCTTCCCCATCTCTGCCTATAAAAGTCCTTCAAAGCTCAAATATCTGACTCCTCTGGTCAGAAGCTTACCCTCACTTCCCTCAGCCCCCATAGCAGTTGAACCCTCTCTTAAAAGGCCTTCCCCCAGTCACTTGGTACTGCAGTTCCTTACGTCTTCTTGTTTCTACCACTGGACAAGCTACATGAGAGCAAGTACTGGATCCAAGTCACCTTTTTATCCCCATTAAGACTCATATCCTAATGAACACACAAAAGGAAGCCAGTAAATATCTAAGGAGAGTAAATCAGCAAGACTAAGCAGATTTGGAAAAATAAGCAAGAAGATATATCTGATTGCCCATCATTGACCCCGTGCCTTTCAGACAAGGTTTCTAGATGTCCAAAACCTCACACAGAAATTCCTGAAGGAACTAGTTTCTCAGAAACTGCTGACATCAGTCTTCACCCCTCGGGTCACTTAAGCCACTCAGGTTAAAGTGCTGACATGTTTGTCCTGATAAACGCAGTGCAGCCTGGTCCCTGGGAGGTTTATTAAATCATAAAGTCAGAGGCTGGCTACTTGCCTGGGAAACTACCACTGTTGCTCCCCGACAGCTTATTGCCAAAAGAGAGCTCACAGGGGAAAGAGGGCAGTGTTTTCAGGGGCATGAAGGGGTGGGAGGCCAAAGAAACTTGGATACACTACTGTCTTCTTCACTTCTGCATCCTGCTCTGCAAGCCCCAGATCTCTGCCTCAGTGCATGCCAGGGCTGGGAGATGACAAGCCCTTATTCTTCATAAAAAATAATTGTGTGTTCTGAAACGACACCTCTATTATGATTTCCAAATTGACATCTCTGCTTTACAGCGGAGGCATCTAAGCCTCCCCATTTCACACAGTGGCAATTATCATTTAAGTTATCCAACTGTAGGCACTCATCTGATCCCTGTAGGGCCCCCGAGTTCTAGGGGGTACACTTGATGCAGCTGCCAGCAGGGCCCGCCAGGCAATTCCTGCCCCTGCTGTGGGGCAGACCAAGGCAAGGCGGCGCTGCTAGAAGGCTGCTGCTGCTGCTGTTAAGTCGCTTCAGCCGTGTCCGACTCTGTGCGACCCCACAGACGGCAGCCCACCAGGCTCCGCCGTCCCTGGGATTCTCCAGGCAAGAACACTGGAGTGGGGTGCCATTTCCTTCTCCAATGCATGAAAGTGAAAAGTGAAAGGGAAGTTGCTCAGTCGTGTCCAACTCTTAGCAACCCCATGGACCGCAGCCTACCAGGCTCCTCCGTCCATGGGATTTTCCAGGCAAGAGTACTGGAGTGGGGTGCCAGTGCCTTCTCCAGCTAAAAGGCTAAGCTCGGGGAAAAACAGACACGCGACAGAAAGAGCGAGTGCACAGGGCCCATTGAGTGGCTCAGCCTTATTTTACCACCATCAGGCATAAACAATTCACAGGGCTCACAGTAAAGGCTTTTTACCAGAAAAGCTTGAAAACATCTTTACAAAACGTTAACGTATTCCTCAGTGTCTTCCTGCAGTGAGCAATAGATGGCAAAACATCAGAGCAGAGCATAGTCGCAGACACCAAGAGGGAAGAAGCCAGAAACAATTCATACGGGATGTGCAACCGTGTCTCGCTGCACAAAAGTCTTGCCTGAAAAGTCAGCTAGATCCCTCCGCAAACATCTGACCCTCTGCTAACTGTGAGGCCCGCAGGTATTTTTATTTTTAAATAAATTTTATTCTATATTGGAACATAGTTGGTGGGTTATTTTTAATACATTTGTAAAAAGATTGGTTAGTGCTATACTTAGCTCCTGTGTATCCTCAACACATCACAGTATAGGTATGAAACTTCTATGTACAATAAAAATTCACTTTTGTCAGCATCTGAACTCAAAGGTTCAAGGTCATCTACATGGACATGTTTATGCTGTCTCCAATTCTTTCTCTGGGAGACTTGGGAGGTGGGCCCACAGATCAGACATTTTTAGACTAGGAATTTAGATCAGAGGCTTTTCACCAAAGGATAAGTAGGATCATATCAATGACAAGTTCCACAGCTGGTTCTGATATTCACGTGCACATGGACTAACAAGCAGCAGCTATGACACGCAAGTGTGGACTTTAATTAAGAGGCAGTATATCCTACTTGACTGGTTTCCCCCCAAATCAAGAAGACATTTACAGAATTCAATAATCCTGGAATTCTCAGCTAATTTTATTCAGAATAACAGATAATTCCAAAAAAAGTCTACCTCTAGACCTACTAATACTACAAAGGCTGCAGGATATAATCATTGACGGCTTCAGTAACAGCAAACCTTGTACATTTCTTCTCAAACGATTTTTCATATTCACACTCCTGATCTGAAATTTTACAACCCTCAACGAAGGTTGTTTGTTCCACGGACCTGGGTATACTGCAAACACTGTACTCTATAATTTGAAGTAAAACCGTAGGGTCAACATCAGGATGGCAAAGAGAAGTTAGTAAATGAAGCCTAACAAGAGAATGAGGAAAAACGGAATGCACAGTGGGCTGGGGCATTTATTAACCAGACGCCAAGAGGCAGCCTTCCTGGCGCATGTCTGTTCAAGTAATGAGGTTTCTGGAGTCTATAGAAATAGAAAGGAGAGCAGAGATTTCAGCTGGGCCCCCAAACAATCCACTGTTAGCCCTGGAGCTAACCCGAAGCTCAGAGTACAATCACTTTTCTTATATCCTGGGTTCACACTGAACTGCTTCTCTTAGTGACATTCAATTTTCACTGATTCGCCTCTGGGAGTATACTGCTTGCCCTTCCACCCTGATCCTGACTTCAGCAGCCTTCCTGATTCCCTCTGGACTGAGCACCTGACTCCGCTGGAATAATCCCTCTACCATCTCCCTGTCTAGACAACACGAAATTGTCATAAATGACACCTAAAGTACAATTAGGAGAAAAACTGCAATTCCCACTCTCCACCCCCGTTTTCCACAAGAACTGCACAAGCACACCAATCAGCTCTTCCGTGAAGATTAACTCCATGGAGCCCGGAGGCCATTTAACTCCCAACGCGCTAAACGTTATGCATCCCCCTCCCCTCCACTGTAATTAGAAGATGCAAACTGCCTTCTTTCCACTAGCACTAATGGTTATAATCTCAGAGATGTGAATGCCTGCAGAATTGATACCCATGTAAAAAGTCCTTACAAACACTTGATCCAGCTGCATTTTATTTAGCAGAATCTGACAAAAGAAAAAAGACAGGGCGAAAAAGGAGAGAGGCAATGAGAGAAAGGCAGGACTCAAGAGTATCAGAACCAGGTAGCATGATTATAACAATTATAAAAAATAAGACAGTTTGAAGCCAGTGCAAGCTCTTTGTGAAATACAGTATCAAAAAACAGCCAAGGTGAAAGGACAGAAAATCATGAAATACCTTATCAATGGTTTTCAGTGGGAAGGGGTGTCCCCCAGGGGACCTATATCGAGAGACATTTTTGGAAGTTGAAACTGTGTGGGAGGGGTACCCTAGTACCTAGTGGCTAGAGGTCAGGGCGCTGCACCCTAAGATGCAGAGGACATTCCTCCCCAACCCCCAACAAAGAGTCATCCGGCCTGACATGTGGACAGTGCAGCTTTTGAGAAACCCTCTGATATGTCTTAATACTCTGAGATTAATGAAGGGAAGCTCTGAATAACTAACATATGAGGAAAGTCAATGCTTTAGCTTTAGAAACAAATTGCAGTTTAACTCGTGATCTTGGGTCACTTATTAGCTGTGTGACCTCTGGCAAGTTCATTATCCTCAGCGTCCAAATTTAATGGGAAATTCCTATTTCACAAGGTTGTTAGATTAAGTAAGAACATTAGTAGCCAGTACATAGCCTCATAAATAGTGATTTTTTTTTTCTTCCCTGGATGACAATTTCTAAAAGTATCTGCAGGGAACACATGGCCACCCAAGTCACTATTCTTAAAAAGGTGGTTTCCTAGAAAGACATGTGTTGAGGAAGGACCAGTTCTATAGAGGCATAAACATGGGTATCTCAGCCCTAAGAATCACATGAGCCTCACCCAGATAAACCAACAAGAGCAGTCAGTCAACCAACCACCAATTTGGCTGTTGGTCCATCCAACCACTGATTCAAACCACAAATAATTATTGAGTGTTTTATTATTGGGTATACAGTAGTATATAAAATGGACATGGTCTCTGAAGTGGCTAGTATCTGAAGAGGGACCAAAGAACAATACTTCTTGGTATCCTTGCCCCGTGTGGTCTCCTCTCACACTGAATGTAGACTAGCCTGTTATTTGCTTTAATCAAGAGAACGTGGAGAGTTCTGGGTCTAAGCCTTGAAGAGAACTGACGGCTTCCTTTTCCTCCCTCGTGGAACTGTCACTTTTGGAAGCCCTAAGCTGTTACATTAAAAGTCTGGCTATTCTGCTGGAGAGGCCACAAGGAAAGAGTCCTTGAGAGGCCTGGCTGTTCTAAATGCGCTTCCGGTTGACTTGAGAGAGAGACCCCAAGCAAGACCAGCAGAACTTCCTAACTGACATCCCTTCTACCCAAAGCACAATGAAAGATAATAAAATTGCTATTTTAAGTCATTAGGTTTTTTTGTTTTCTGGTTATGCATCAGTAGATGAATGAAACAGGTTCTGATCTCTAGAACTTTTAAGCTAGCTACAACAGCAGCATAAAAAGTTAGCTTGTGTGTGTTAGTTGCTTAGTTGTATCTGACTCTTTGCAACCCCACAGACTGTAGCCCACCAGGCCCCTCCGTCCATGGGATTCTCCAGGCAAGAATATTAGAGTGGGGTGCCATTTCCTTCTCCACAAGGAACTATAGCAAGAAAGAAAGTGAAGTCGCTCAGTTGTGTCCGACTCGTTGCGACCCCATGGACTGTATGTAGCCCACCAGGCTCCTCCATCCATGGAATTTTCCAGGCAAGAGTACTGGAGTGGGTTGCCATTTCCTTCTTCAAAAAGTTAGCTTAGAGGCCTAAATTAATCGTACTGGTACTCAAGGGAACTTTGGCTACCAAAACAGAACACTAAACAAGACATTTGGAAACAGACTTTAAACAATAAAACTCAGGGCAAACTTGCTCACTGTGTCCAAAGCATGAGGTCTTGGTTGTGGTCAAAAGGGTCAATGTCAAAAGAAAGACTTTCTGCTCTTTTCTACCTGTCCCAGTCAGGCTCTCCGTTCTGAACACACTTCTGCCCTGGATGGCTCGCTCTCAATACAGAAGGCGCCCTTAGAACTTGGGAAATTAAGGCTGTTTGTACTCCCTCTCTTATCAAGAGGCAGAACCAGTTTCTTTTGCACGTATCATTATAATAGAGTGCAGGAAAAATGAAGATAATATTCCATTCCCCTGCTATGAACCAGACCATTTTCTGTATTATTGCACTTTCCAAAATAGAACCTCATTGTGTCTGCTGCAAGTGACTAATGGGAGTAACTAGCACCAGCGCTATCACAACAGCCGTTCCTTATCCTCTCTTTATATGGCACCTCACTTTTTTATGTACTTGGTTTACTTCAATTTTATATGGTGAGATTTCACAAACCCACCATGAAGGCTGAAGTCTTGGGGGAAAAAAAAGATACTAACACAGAAAAGAAAATGACCTGTAGGATATGTGTCACAGCAAAAGGAGTTTGTTGCTGTTGTTGTTTAGGGGCTTCTTTTTCTGTTTGTTTTTTGAGCAGAGTGATAACAGAGAAAAGAGAGAAGAGCTGGCGTTTCTTGAGCATCTAAATATGTAAAAGCAAACTGACGCTTAACTCATTTAACCTGCGTCATGACAACTTTAAAATGGAGGAAACTGAGGTTCAGAGAGGATCCTTAACCTCCTCAGGGTCACAGAATAGGGCCAGAATTTGAATCCAAGGTTGCTCAAATTCAATCTCTTCTATTAGAATCCGTTGCAAGAAAAGCAAAGAGGGGGAACGTAAGGAGATTATCAGTTAAAGCAACACTGCATCACACACGGGACAGGAGGGAAAGGGAAAATAAAGGTGATGGATGACGCAAAGGGATTTGAGTCCACTACAGAGATTTAGGGGTGAGACGGTGGTTGTGATGTTAAGAGTTTCTAGATGGTCTGGGACTTTCCTGATGGTCCAGTGGTTAAGAATCCGCCTGCCAATGTAGGGGACATGGGTTCAATCCGTGGTCCGGGACAATTCCACATGCTGAGGAGCAACGAAGCCCATGTGTCACAACTACTGAGCTGGCGCGCTGCAGCTACTGAAGACCATGTGCTCAAAGGCCTGTGAGCCCCAACTACCGAATCTGTGTGCTTCAACGACTGAAGCCCGAGTGCCTAGAGCCTGTGCTCTGCAACAAGAGAAGGCATCGCAACAAGGAGCCCTCACACTGCAACACAACCAGAGAAAACCTGTGCAGCAACGGAGATCCACTGCAGCCAAAAACAAATTAAAAAATAATTATAAAAACAAATCAATAAATAGTAAGAGTTCCTAGATGGTCTAAAACAGTGCTCTCTAACTTGGTGCATATCAAAGTCATCTGGACAGCTTGTTAAAAACAGACTGCATGCCTCCTACCCCCAGTTTCTGATTCAGTAGGTCTGGAATGAGCCCAGAAACTCACATTTCTAACATCAGCAGGACTTACTGATGTTCCTGGTCTGAGCACCACACTTTGAGGACCACTGGCCAAAGATCGCACAACAAACACATTCTCATATATGGACACCTCTCCCCCACCCCCAAGCTTATCACATCCAAAATAGTACCATCTAACACAGCTGTCAAATTTAGTTGCTCTAGGAGGGTCTAAAAATTCAGCAACTCTTTGTAAATCAACTATACTTCAATTAAAAATTAAAATTAAAAAAATTAAATAAAAACTAAAAAAAAAAAAAAATCAGTAATTCTGTCAGGACGACCATTATAGCAATGGTCCTTTGCCTTCAAGGAGTAACAGAAAATGAACAGTCAAGCTTCTGTCTCAATTTTGAGAAATCGCAAGAGACAATATGAAAAGGAATCAGAAAAGCATGCAGAAAAGAAAGAGTGCTGTACTTCTGGGAAAACACACTTCTGAAGTTAAAAAAAAAAAAAAGAGTTCCTTTTTGTTTTGAAGATTTACATCTGCTAAAAGGGAAATTAAGAAAAAAACTCCTACTTATAATAGCAACAAAACGAATAAACTATGTAGTAATAAACTTAACCAAAGAGGTAGATTTATACACTGAAAACTATACAACACCACTGAAAAAAATTAATGAGACAATAGAAGGACATCCCATGTTTATGGATTAGAAGACTTAATATTGTTTAAATGTCTATAATACCCAAAGCAATCTACAGATTCAATGAAATCTCTATCAAAATCCCAATGGCTTTTTTTTTTTTTGCAGAAAGAGAAAAAAAAAATTCTAAAATTCACATGGAATCTCAAAAAGAGTTCTGACTAGTGAAATAATCTTGTGAAAGAGGAACCTAGCTGGAAGCCTAACACTTCCTGCTTTCAAATCATACTGCAAAGCTACAGTAATTAAGACAGTATGGTACCGGCATAAAGATAGACATATAGACCAATGGAACAGAATAGAGAACCCATATATAATCCCTTGTGTATATGGTCAAATGATGTTTGACAATGAGGGCAGGAAAGTCTTTACAAATGGTACTGAGAAAACTGTCTATCTACATGCAAAAGAATAAAGATGGACCCTTATTTTATGCCACAGGTAAAAATTAACTCAAAATGGACTGAAAACCTAAACATACGACCTAATACTATAAAACTCACAGAAGAAAATATAGGGGGAAAGTTCTATGACATTGGAATGGGCAATGATTTCTTAGATATGACACACAAAAAAACACTGGTAATAAAAGTAAAAACAGACAACTGGGACTACATCAAATTTTTAAAACTTAAGCAAAGGAAACAACAGAATAAAAAGGCAAACTACAGAACAGGACAAAATGTAAGCTATTTATCAGATAAAGGGTTAATATCCAGAATATATAAAGAACTCCAATAAGTTAAAAACAACCAAAAACCCAATTGTAAAAAATAGGCCAAGGTCTAGAAGAGACATTTATCCAAAGAATATATACAAATGGTCAACAAACATATGAAAAGATGCTCAACATCATTTATCATCAGGGAAATGCAAATAACCCACAATGACATATCATCTCATGAATATTAAGATGCAGCTCTCCCAAAGGAAAAAAAAAAAAACCAACAAACCCAAAACAGAAAATGACAATTCTGATGAGGATATGGAGAAATAGGAACTCTTGCACACTGTTGGTAGAACTGTAAAACTGTGCAGTTGCTATGACAAACAGCATTGCAGTTCCTCAAAAAACTGAGAATACCATATAACCCAGCAATATCACTTCTGAGTATATATCCACAGGAATTGAAAGCGGAATCTCAAAGAGACATTTGAACACTCATGTTCACTGCAGAATTATTCACACAGTCATGGTGTGGAAGCAACCTAAAGGTCCATACATAGATGAATAGATAAAGCAAATGTGGTATATATACACAACTGAATATTATTCAGCTGTTTAAAAGGAGGAAATCCTGTCATATGCTACAACATGGAAGAACCCTGAAGACATTGTGCTAAGTGAAATAAGCCAATCACAAAAAGACAAACACTGCATGATTCCACTCATATGAGGATCTAAAGCAATCAAACTCATAGAAAAAGAAAACTGAATTGTGGTTGCCAGGGAATGGTGGGAGGGGGAAACGAGAATTGTTCACTGATCATTTCACTCTTGCAGGGAGAAACAGTTCTAGAGATCTGTTGTACAGCTCTGTGCATAGACTTAACAAGACTGTACATTAAAAAATTAAGAGGGTAAATTTATGTTAATTTTTTTTTAATCGCAGTAAGTAAAAAGACCCCCAAAATAGGTTACATTTGCCATCATAACAAAGAAAGGAAGAGGTGAAGTGACCCAAAGAGACAGCAGGGAGATAAGAGGAAATCTGAAACGTATATGAACATGTGGAGGGAAGGAAAAAAGTAGAAGAGGCAAAAAGATTCAAACTCCTACTCTGTGATGCAGCAAAGGAAAAGGGCACCATGTTAACAAGCTGCAACTCTTCTTCTATGACATGGTCATACTTCCAGCCTTTGACTCCTTTATTATTACAATCTTCTACTCCTGCTCCTAACTTGATATTTAATTTTCTGGCAGGTTGACATCCAAATCAACCGACCTTTTTGCTGAAACCCACGCCTCTGTCCAAGGCACTCTGCTCACAGGGAGAGGTGCAAACGGTCTTGTCCAAGATTTTACACAAGTCCATCATTAAAGGAAGGTTACTTTCACAACGCATAACCTGACATGACAGACATCAGCGCACTCAACTGTGTCCCAGCCAGCAAATGAGCTTGGCACCCCCACTTTCCCTCTTTAGAAACAGAGGAGGAGTTTATTAACTCTTGCTATTAAAAAAAAAAGTCTGGTGAGGAGGTTGTGGGCATGTCAGCCTACAGCCAGCAGGGGCGCCCTTGGAGGGTGAATTAGGCAGGAGGCGTGGGGTAGAGGCGAGAGTCCTGCCGTGTCCAGTGCCTCCCCCTGGTGGAGCTAAGTGGTAGGGAACCTAAGAAGGCTTGCTTTAGCGAACGAAGGCAGGAGGAACCAACACAAAATTGGAATTAAGCAGGAAATGCAACTGGATGAGGTCCATTTTTGTGTGTTTTTTTTTTCTGTAGAATCCAGAAATATAGATTTATGTAGGAAAAAAACTGAAAATTTTAGTAATAGTGTGAGTGCCAAACAAATGTATCTGAAGGCTATTCTGCAATCTCTGGGCTAATGTTACAGACCCACCCACTAGAGCCAAATCTGCTCATGTGAACACACTGTCCGGTGCTTCCAAGAAGGAGCACATAATGTAACTGGAACCCCCCCAACTCCACCCCATCAATATATAAGAAACCCAAGAGGAGGGGGAAAAGCTACCTGCACAGCTCTAATGGGCTGGGACCGATTACAATAAGCAAAATACATTCTGCAAACAGAACCCCGTACACCTGGTGTTATCATCTTCAGCAAAACCCTCCAACGCATACCTTAGAGCTCTACTCTGGACAGGTCCAGCAGAGAAGGGGACCTGAAGGGGTAAAAGAGTACATGGGAAATAGCTCCAAATGTATTCTGCAGTACACACAGAGATCCCACCGGAGTCCCTGCAGCATTCCAGCAAGCCCAACTGACAGAAGCGATGACATCTCTTCAGGTTCTCCATGTGTATATACAAAGCACACAGCCTGCTCTACACCACTCAGCCCCAGAGAGAGGGATGATAGGGGATAACTGACATCAGCCCAACAGGTGCTGATCTGACCTACAGGGGGGAAGGGCTGTCTGTGGAGCCGACTCTGCCTGGAGGACCTGGAGGCTCACACCCTCCCCAACACCAGGGCAAGCCTCCTCACTTGCCGAAGATTCCCAAGATAGATATGGAGCAAGGTTAAAAAACCTTGCTTCCGGGCAGAAAGCAGAGGAAACAAAGAAATTCTTCCTGCACTTAAGCCTGCTCTTTACCGTCAAAAACATCTCACAAGAGCAAATATTTAGGACATCCAGTTTGAAGTACAGACAGAGGGAACAAGTGTGAGAGCCCGCGACCTACCTCTTCTGGGACTCTCATTATCATAACGCCTTTTATTACCATAGCACCTGACTCTCTTCCATTCCAAGTCATGTTCACATAAGCAGGGATTGGCAAGCCACAGCCTGTCGGCCAAATCTGGCCTGCTGCCTGTTTTTGTACAGCCCATGTGCTAAGAATGGCTTTTATATTTTTAAATAGCTGAAAAACATCAAAGGAAGACTATTTCATGACATGTGAAAATTATATAAAAATCGCATTTGTGTCCATAAGTGAAGTTTTTGTTGGCACGGAGCCACACTCATTCACTTCCATATTGTCTGTGGTTACTTTTGTGCTACAATGGCAAAGTTCAGCATTTGCAACAGAGACCATATGGCCTACGCAAAGCCTGAAATATTTACAAGCTTGCCCTTCACAGAAAAAGTCCCAATCCCTGATATAGAAAATACAGCCAGGGATCACTCCGAATTCAGAGGCTCAAATACATCGTGACTTGGACGGGCAGATGAGCAGAGAAGGGGGGAAAGATTAACAGCGGCGGCCACCATCTCTTCTACTCTAACCTCACCCTCAAATTGCCAAAGAGAGAGATGGGTTTTAACCATCCCTGAAAACAAATAAATATCTAAAAGCTACCGCCTCATGATGGGGCAACAGATATCTGGATTCTCTGGATCCTTTAGCAAGGCCAGCAAGACTAGGGGGCCCAAAGCCAGTAAGTCAAGTGAATGTCAAAGATGAAACCATGGTTACGTCTCCCTCAAACACGGCTGGTGGAGAAGAAAAGTACCGGAACATCTCCAGGTGGCAGATGTTTAGAATAAAAAAAACAAAAACAGAAGTCATTCTCAACTTGGAGGATCAGATTCCTGAAAAACCCAGTGGTAGGATTTACTACTGAGAAACGTAAGATTCTGTGTGTGTGTGGGGAGGAGGGGGCACGGACGCAGGATTAAAAGTCCTAATCTATGAATTTACGAATATCTACGAAACTATGTTCAATAAAATAGAAAATGTTATTTTATACGTTTTAAATTAGTAGTAATGAATAGAATTAACTTTCACTGACCATTAACAATGTTCATGCTCTTCGGCCCCAGCAACTGAAGTTCTGAAAACGCATTCTCCTCTAGAGGCACCTGCATAAAGACGCTGCGGCACCGCTTCTGTGCCCGAAACCGGAAACAACACAGATTCCACCAACAGGGGACTTAACTGTGTGCAGTCAGTGGTGGGAATACTGCACCACTGTTAACAAAGACCACAGCACATCCACACACATCAACGTGGAAAACTGTCTACGACATACCAAGTGAAATATGTAAATGGTGGAACAGTACACTTAGTATGATCCCACTTTTATAAATAAAGAAAAATGTGCTTTCATTTGCATAGAAAAAAATTCTGAAGTTAACACACAAGTTGTTAACGGTGGTTAGCACTGCAGAGGACATGTACTATAGATAGATAAATCACACGTTTCTATGTTTGAATTGTTACAAACGATTTCGTATTAGTTTTGTGATCAGAAAAAAAAAAACAAACAGGCATCTCACAATTTCCATTTATGATCCCTTGCTCACTATGAAGTTTTCAGGCTCTCTCTTTCTCAGTTTTAATAACATGCTGTCATGGTTGGGGAATGGGGGTGAGGCGTTGCAGATAATATGCCTGCCAAGAGGCTTTCTTTCTTTATTTATTTGGCAACTCTCATCCAAACATTTAAGGTCCTTCTGATTCTGACACAATCACTGACTCCCGCCTTCAGGTTTTCACCACAGAATCCAGACACAAATTAATCCAAAGTGTGTGCTGTTGGCCTAACTTTAATTTACCTCATTTAGCAGAGCCTCTTCAGCCTATTGTCAGTCAGCAGCCACAGTGATCCTTTTAAAATATAAGATCATGCAACTCCACTTCCCAAGGCTTCCCAAATCTCTCAGAGTAAGACGTAAAATCCCTTAAATGGCTTAGAAGGCCAGCATGATCTGGTCCCCATGACCTCTCTAACTTCACCTTCCATCACACCATCCTTCGCTGTGCTCTCGCCAAGCATTTCAGGGAATCTGACTTGCCCTTCTTCTGCCGAGAACGTCCTTGCCCCCATCTCTACAGAGGTTACTCTCTTGCTTGCCTGAAGGAAGAGGTGTCTGCTCCAATGTCACCTTGCCAGACTTCCTCTGATGACCCTATTTAACACTGAAAACTTCCACCCTAGAAACCCCTACATTTCAAAATAGTTTTCCCCATAGAATGTACCACCACCTGGTACTAGATATCTTATTTATGTGTTCATTTTCTTTCTCCCATTAGAATAAGAGACTTGATGCTGGTGTTTAAATACTATATAGTACACCCTGCAGGTACTTAGCAAATATTTGTCAATTTATGAATGAACAAACTGACCTGAGTAATTATGTCACCAACCCAGAGTTACATAAAAAGACCCACTCTCCCTCATAGGAGCCTCCTCCTTTAGGGCCTGGGTTTATCTTCCCCTAGCGTCCCCTACTCTCTTAAAACTAAGCTGCTTAATTCCACCATCAGCTTTTTTGATTTCTCAATACGTGGTTCTCTTTTTCTGGAAGGACCAAGTCAAGATTTGCCCATCCAGATATTAAATTTCCTTGGTGAAGAATTCTCCTCTATTCTTTGTCCTCAAATCCGAAACTTCTGAGTAAGAACTCAAAAGTCAGGAAGGGCTTATTTTAATTTGACTATCAAAGACAACAAGTCCACCAAATTTTTAAGGGCATAATCACAGAGGTAAAGCAAAACTCTTTCTTAATATAAGGATTCTGCCCCCAGGAAACAACACAAAACCTAAAGACATTTCAAAACTAAACAAAAAGATTCAGTTTAACAATGCTCAGACCCCCCCCAAAACAAACAGAAAAAAAAAAAAAATGAGAGAACTCATTTTCCTCAATCCCCAAACATCCAACTTCCAAGCAAATCCAGTGCAAGCTTTCCGCAGAAAACTAAGAGAAAGCAAAAATGGGAAACAGTGCCTTCACATCTAATTTGGCTTATTCACATCTAATTTGAACTTTATCAAGATCAAGTATTCCATCACTGAGACTGCAGAGAGTATTTAAGGAGAAAAACCAAACACAAGCACTGACTGGCGGAGACACTAACATCACTGGGATGCTGAGCCGAAGACCAGCAACACGGGCTCAGGAGGGACTCGAGTACTGTACCGAGTGTGCAGGCCTGGAGATGTCAGCACAGGCCAGTATGAAGGACAGTGGACCAGGCACGTAAGACTGACAACAGGCCCCAGCACAGGCAACGCCAGGCTAGAGACATGGCTCAATGGCGCAAGAGCGGAGAACAAATTCTAGGTCACCTGAGTTCAAGTTATAGACGGTGTCTTTACCACATACAACTCTAGTTACACCGCTTGCTTTATTCAGTAAGCACTCACTGAGCCAACGACTCTCTAGGAGACTAAGGATGTGATATAATGACTTTTTTTTCTCCTTTAACTAAGAAAGCCAAAAAGGATACACACTGCATACTGAATCACAGAGGATGTAACTTCAATTCAACAACTTGAATTCAATTTATTGAGCACCTACTATGTGCCAGATACTATTCTAGGTACAGTAAGGGATACAGGCACAATCACCGCCTTTAGGGAGCTCGCTGTCATGGCCACAACACTACAAGGAAGGATTTATGTCCGGACACAAACAGCAAAGAGGAGAAAGTGATTATCTGGGGCAGTCAGAGAAGGTTTCCCAAAGGAAAAGGGGCCACTGGGTTAGGTTCTGAATAATAAGCTGAGTCTGTTGTTGTTCAGTTGCCAAGTGTGTCTGACTCTTGATTTTAGATATGTAAAACCCTGCCAGAACTACTTGAGATGGACCCCTGCATATATTACAATCATGCTGAGAAGACGGGTACTTTACTAATTTCTCATCTGCCCCCTCCCTCTTGTGGACCCGGGACTAGCCCCAGGAACATAGCCATTCATGTATTTCCCTCCATCAACGACATTCTGCTGCAGCTTCAAGGAGAATCTCCATGTGACTAGTGCTGAGAGGCTAAGGGGTTAAGCAAGTTGTTGGCTCATGAAGCCTCAAGAGGTTTCAGGCTGCTCCAACAAAGCAACCCCCTCACAAAAGTCTTAAAAAAAAAAAAAAAAAAAAAAAGACAAATCTAATGAAGACTTTCGATTCTAACCTTCTAGGGTCTGGGTCAAATTCTATGCTTATAACCATGAATGTCTCCCCCAATCTTCATCTATCATTAAGGAAAAAGTACAGATCAAAAGACATCTGTTCTCAGAACACACACAATTTAATAGTAAATATTTCAGACCTAAGGTATCAGCGATTCAATGGATGTGAGTTTGAGCAAATTCTGAGAGACAGTGAAGGACAGGGAAGACTGGCATGCTGCAGTCCATGGGGGTTGCAAGAGTTGGACATGACTGAGCAGCTGAACAACAAAAGGCCTTATTACCTATCTGGAGAAGAAACGCAGTAATTTCAGCTAGGGAAGATTTAGCCCAAATATGATTCCCCAGTTGTTCAGATTTTAAAAGTGAACTTCCCTAACGGAATCACTTTAAAAGGAATAACGAGGACTTCCTGGCAGTTAAGTGGTTACGACACCTGCTTCCAATGCAATGGATGCCAGTTCGATCCCTGATCAGGGAACCAAGATCCCACATGCTGTGCAGCCAACAACAACAAAAAAAAATGGGGGCCTTCCCTGGTGGCTCAGCGGTAAAGAATTCTGCCAATGCAGGAGACATGGGTTCAATCCCTGATCTGAGAGGATCCCACATGCTGTGGAACAACTGAGCCCGTGAGCCACAGCTACTGAACCTGTTCCCTAGAGCCCGGGAGCTGCAACCACTGAAGTCCAAGGGCCCTAGGACCTGAGCTCTGCAGCTAAAGAAGCCACTGCAATGAGAAGCCTGCGCACTACAACGAGAGTAGCCCCTGCTTGCCACAACTAGAGAAAGCCCGCGCAGCAGTGAAGACCCAGCACAGCCAAAAAGAAAGAAAGAAAGTTATAAAAAAAAAAAAAAAAAAAAAAGGGACTTCTTTGTGGTCCAGTGGCTAAGACTCCACATCCCCAATGCAGGCGGGCCTGAGTCCAATTCCTGGTCAGGGGACTAGATCCCATGTGCTGCAACTAAGCGTTTGCATACTGCAACTAAAGATCCCAGACTGAAGGTGCCCCGTGCAGCAACTAAGGCCCGGCACAGCCAGATAAATAAAACTAAAAATGTTTCTAAAATAAATTTTAAAAATATATTTTTAAATAAATGAAAGAACCAATCAACACAGTTCTGTGGCAAATAACTGAAACAGTGTTTCTCCCGTGTCCCTTATAAACATCATGTTGATTACCTTTACCCAG
The DNA here is from genome assembly GCA_024291935.2 of Okapia johnstoni. NCBI lineage: Eukaryota > Metazoa > Chordata > Mammalia > Artiodactyla > Giraffidae > Okapia > Okapia johnstoni. The sequence continues at coordinate 4,353,076 of CM044325.1, read as the reverse complement.
AGACAATAATTACAAATGAGCTATCAGAGCTCCAGTTTCTTACAAAGAAAAGTCCACTGAAGAGCCCCTCAGGCAATGATCTACAGGAGCAACAGAGGTTCTCACAGAGAAAACTGAGGGAGAAAGCATTCATTTCAAATGAAGAGGAGGAAAGAGTGCCCTCTTTAGGACCCAGGAGTTCTGACTGCCATCTTCGCTACAGGCACCTCAGTAAGTTCACTTCCCCTCACTGTATCTAAGCTTCCTCATCAATTAGAAAAAGACAGAGCGAGAGACAGAGGGTGGGCTACATAAACTCTACACTGTCTCCTGTTTTAAGATGCCATTTAAAATAATTTTCTCTTTTCCTTAATACCAGCCTTTCAGGGCCACAGGGACTCCTGCTGCAAGGAGCCACAGTACCCTCATCTTCTCCTGCTAGCTCAAAGGCGATCAGACCCCCAAAGAAGCTTCTCTTGGTGGTGAAGCAAAGGGCCTGCCATCCAAGTTATAAATCGTCATCTGGAGTCAAGACTACAGAGAGAGTCGCTTTCCACTGCCCACAGGCAAAAGGAGATAAACTGTGAGCTGGTTATCACTGTTAAGTAACACAGAGCTATACTGAAATACACGCTTTTGCTTCATATTCTCACTATCTGAAAACACTATAGATTGTATCAGCAGGGGCAAGGATCAAAACATGCCTCCTTAGACTATCTCCTACTACAAAGCTGAAGAAGCAGCCCCCTCCCTTCAAGCAGACGTGCGCACCCGGCAACTACACCTTCTCGGCCCTGCCAGCCCAGCGGCAGCAACAGCGCAACAGTGCCACCTGCTGGGGAGACTCCAGCAAGGGCCACTCGGCAGCCAGAGATCGTGGGACCTCCATGGCAATGACTTACACCAAAATGCAAGCTCTCAGTTCATGAGGAAGTGGTGGCCCTTCTTTAATGGGTGTGCACTTAGAATATTTTACAATACACCTCACTTTTGAGGAGGCTGTCAACCCTCATGGTACACACCTCATCTCATTCAAGCTCATCTGAAAAGAAGCAACTCCATAAATAATGTACCCAGCCACTGTATTAACACACTATTTTACAATGAGGACCATGCATCTGTATATTTTGAACTCAAAAAGCATATATATAATTATTTACAGCAAGACGACAAGGGGTTTCATTTTCTGCAACATACATTTTCTAAATGCTTGAACTCTTTTTATTTAAACCACAAATACATACTATCTCTTGTCTACAAAAAATTTTGATAAATCCTTAATAATAGTTTCAGGGTTTTAAATGGCCTACATTATTAAAAAGTGACTATTAATATTTTAGTCACATGTGGCTACCTATGTAGTTCCTCAGATCACACTTGTCACATTTCAAATGCTCAACAGCCATATGTGCTGGTAGATACTATCCTAGATGGCACAGATACAGAACATTTTATTAGACAGCACTGCTCTAGAAACACATAGGAGTATTTTCAAACAAAATTACATGATGTCTGGATGGAAAGGAAGGGTACTGGGTACAGACAAAAGTGTTGAAAATTTCTGGAGTCAGGTGATAAGCACATTATGGGAGCTCATTTATACTACTTTTCTCTCTATTTTTATATGTTTGAAGATTTCTGCAATCAAAAAACTAAAAGAAAGAAAACATAAAAAATGGTTCACTTAAAAATGAGATTATCACTTTAAGAAATATGCCATGGAGAGCAATTTGGGAAAATCTTTTCATGCACACCAGAGTTCAAATTCCCATTCAGCAACCTACTGTGTGACCTTTAACAAGAAACTTGACTTCTTCGAGCCTCTCTTTCCTCAACTTAAAGATTGGAAATTTATTACCTGCTTTGCACAGAGTTACTCTAGAAATTAGAAATAATGCAAAGCTAGAACACAGGAGTAGGCTCTCAGTAACTGGTATCTCTAATTATTATCAAACAGTAGAGTTTGTTTTAAATGACTCGGGTATTTCTCAGCACAGCCACGCATGAAGAGTGTTCTGCTAGAACAGAATGAACAAAGGCTAGCCACAAGCCCACCGCTGCCAGCGCACCAGGCACTGGTAGACTTTCAGAGCAGTAACTGGTTACTTTTAAATACACTGGTTACCTTTCTGGTTACCTTTAAATACACTTCTTGAATGTCTACTACACGTCAGGCACTATGCTTGCTACCCCCTTGTGTGCTCAGAAGCTCAGTCGTGCCTGACTCTGCGACCCCATGGACTGTAGCCCACCAGGCTCCTCTGTTTATGGGATTTTCTAGGCAAGGACACTGGAGTGGGTTGCCGTTTCCTTCTCCATCTTACCTCTTGACAAAAAGGAAGAACAGAGGCTCCTGATAGGGGTCATTATACAAAACAAAATATTACAAAGACGGCAATGTAGGAGACGTTCATCCAGAACGAGCCTCAATCATACGGGCACAGTATCAGCCTCAGTCATTCCGTCTCTTTCCTATCATGAGCAAGTCTCTCTGTGCTCTCAGAGAGTAACTGCCCTTAGGTAACCGCTTTTATCTAGAATTCACCACACTCTTCCCCTCCTCAGCATGTGCTATTCCCCTAAAATAAAAAGGTCTTTCCCTTTCCAGATCCCACCCTTCTTTCAAGGCTTGATTTCACAACGCCTTCTTTGATGATCCTTCCCTTTCTCTGAAATTAGACTACACTGAGTCTCAGCACCATACAATGAAGCATTTGGCTCATTTACAATTTTTATATAATTACATGTAAATAAGTCTTGCCTCTACAACAACACTCTATACTGCCAGTGGGCAAAGACCAGGTACGAAGCTGCTTTTGTATTCCTGACAGTGCCCAGCACAGTGCTAGGGAAAAAAAAAAACGTAATTCAACAAGACTTATTAACTGGGCAACTAACTCTCTAAAGCATCCTCCCAAAATAACAAGTACATGATGTGCACGATCCATATTCCCACCCTTGTTAGAAGCTTATGTCAGAGAAATTTCAGTTGCTTCAACAGAGGATGCAATGCAGAGAAATATGCTGCTTGAACCCAACAGGCATATTCTGGGAGTCGGTGATTACGCTAGATCTGACCTTTACCGAAGTACAGAAAGAAGTGCCTAATAAATCAAGATAGATGCACACGCAGCCATACACGGAACATGCGGTGGGCGATCAACTACACCCACGCTGTGTCTTCCATGAAAGAGCTGCCTGGGATGCCAAGCCAAGTATGGAGAGGCATTCCTTCTATGAATCTCTTCTTCCCCACCTGCAGGTGATGTCCCTCTGGAAGATCTACTCAAAAAATCTTAAGTAACTTACTGTCCAAAATATATATATGTATATATATAGCTACAGAAAAAAAAATAGTCCTCTCTATATATACTATTTTCTTTTCCTTTTGTCAAGTTGCAACGTTCCAAAAGATGAGGTTTAAGAATTTGTCCAAAGCAATACAAAGACCCAATACACTAATCTGTCCCAAGTACGGTTCTCTTTTACTATGAGAATTTTTTTTCCCCTAGCCTCTCTGGGATATTGTGTTGTTTAACGATAACCAGCCCTGCACAGACAATCCTTTAAGGAGGCCAAAAAGCAGAGCAGAGGAAGTTCGTGGTTCTACCTCCTCACACCTCTCTAACCTCACCCACAACACTCCTTTAAGGCTAAATGTCACGTGAGCCAAGCCAGAGTCACACGAGCGAGCAGAGTCACTGGACTCAGGCTGCCAGGCCTTATCCTCTTTCTGCCACCACAGCAAGATCTTCCACGAAGATGCAATGGAAGCCAGGGAGATCAGAACCAGATGCATGGGTCCCAGATGCTCCAGATCCAGCTACCAAGACCCACAGGGCTGAAGGAAGAGGTATCAGGAGAAAAGGAAGGGAAGTGGGAGCAGACAGGGAAGCACCTGCTTACCTCCTGAGAGAATCCTCCTCGGAGCTCTCCTCAGGCAGATCCTGATGTAAGGCCTCCTGTGACACAGTTCCAGATCGGCTGGCCTGGGTGTAAATGCGTTCCCAGTGGCCTGTCTCCTGGTTGAAGGCCACCCCCACAGTCCTCTCCTCTTGCGGGCTAGCAGAGCTGCCCAACTCCAGCCTGCTGGAGCTGGCCGTCTGGCCCTCAGTCCGCTCTAGCGGAGGCAGCTGGCTGCCACTCGCGGCCATGCCCTCAAAGGTACCGGGGACCTGCCAGGAGGAGCTGGCCTCGCCAGAGGAGTAGTTAGGTGTGCTTCTTTCCCAGCGCAGGGTGTCGTTGTTGAAGGTCAGCAGATTGTGGCAAGCGCGGCAGCGGTTCAGGTGGCCCCGGGACAGGTTGGAGTTGTTCTCGCTGCTGTGCGGGGTGGGCTGGTGGGATGGCCCTGGCCTCTCAGATTCAAGGTTATTGTTGAGCATTTCCTGGGCCTGTTGGGCCTGGGGGGCTTCCCCGCTGAGGCTCTGGTCCAGCTCCTGAAGCCGGTCATACTCCAGAAAGAAGCGTCTCAGGTCACACTGAAGCTCGTGGCGGATGCTGCCCGAGTTGTTCTGGCTGGAGCCGTTCCCTCCATCTGACTCAGATGCCAACCCCGAGGCTGGAAAACCCCTCCCTTCTGTGGCTGAAGTGTACACAGAGGCTTGAGAGCCACCTTCCTGCTGTCGCAGCACAGAGAGCAGACTCACCGAAGAGGCACTGGTCCTGGGCGGGGGCATGGACTCCGCCTCGGAGCGAGAGTTCAGACTGAGCACGGTCCGGGTCCACTCGGATCCCGTCAGCCCGGGGGCTATGTCCCGGTGGTACCTGGAAGGGTGGCCAGACAGAGGGCCTCCCAGGGAGCGCCGGGGGGGACCCAGGCTGAGGTTGCGGAGCGTGTTGCCGGCAGTGCTGCTCTGGACTGTACTGAAGGCAGACGGCCGGCTCAGGAGGCCCGGGTCGTGCGGCGCTGATGAGGCCTGCTCCGGGGAGTGGAAGGGCTCGGTCTGTACAAAAGAAAAGGAAGGGGTAGTAGCCCTGGCAGAAGCAGGGGGGACACTGTCCTGGTGTGGCAAGAGGGAAGGAACTCGAGTGCCCGAGCAGCGGCTGCAAAGGCACAGGATCCCAAGGTGCTGGCAGCACTCGGCTGTGGGGTAACTGACCCGCTGTCGGAGCCGGATGTAAGCGGAAGTCCTGGGGCGCTCCGTGGAGGACGGAGGGGGAGGCGGTGGGGGTGAGGGGGTGGCAGGATCTTGCACTGTGCTTTGCTCTCCCACCTGGATGCCAGAGCAGCGGGAGGACAGCATGTGCAGGAAATTGTGGAGGAGAGGCGTCCGGCGCACTGGCTGAGATTGCAGGAGGGCCCGCTGACGGTAGTGCGACAGTTCTGTTCCATCTATGGGGATCTCTGGTTCGTCATCACCCTGCAACGTGGACCAAGGCGGGGCAGGGGCAGAGCCAGGCAGTTAGGTAGAACTTCCAGGTAAATCCAGAGAATTTACTGATAATCATCCAAGGACAACACTCATTCTAGAGAAGCAACAACGCCACCCTTGAAGCAATGAGAACTAACTGGGTCCAGATTCGGAATCATCATATGGTATTAAATCATTCACTTGCAACTAGCAACATTTCTCAACGAGTTCAGCTGGCAACCCAGCTCTCTTACAATAGGCATTTCCACGACACGGAGGCTGTGAGGGGAAGCAAGACGTCAACCAGCCAAAGGCACCTGAGCGAAAGTTATCCGACGCAGTCTGGTTATTTCTACTGGGACGATCACGCGGGGGTTTTGGAATGGATTCCCCCGTCAAGACCTACAGCTCTAACTTTGAATATGGTCTGTGGTTAGTTTTAAATCTTGACTGGAAAGAAATACTTGGACGTTGAATATTAAAGTCCAGTACCATCAGAATCCAAGCACTACTTCAGAAAATAACCCACAGTTTAGATGGAGCTGGACCTGCTGACTAACTTACCTGCTGATTAGAGGGGTTAACAATTGCTGTGAGTAAGTAGTGTCCAAGAGGATCAAATCTCACCAGACTGAAAACACAGAAGAGACGGACAGAGACACGGAGAGAGAAACTCTGTTAACCAAGGAAAGGAAAGCCGTGAGAAAATCTCTAGCAATCGTTACAGACGACTGTGGGATCTACCCAGGCATCCACCTAATGCTAGAGACTTCCAAAACGTTCAAACCGATTAAAATAATAAAGCTCACTACTTCTTGTTGCGTCCTCACACCTGCCAGAATAAGGGAATACATTTCACAAAAATAAATTCAAGAACACCCCTGGGCTTCCATCCCAGGAAGCAGCTACATTAAGCACACAGCCACTCACGGCCAAGAGCCCATCATAAGGGCAAAGCAGAGGACGCTGCCATACTCTGCCACAGGTTCGCGGCTCCCCTCACACAGCGGATACACTGCAAGAAGCATGAGGGCTGGTGACAAGGAACAGTCCCAGTGTCAAGCGACCCACCTGAAGCTAGAAAATCAGTGAAGATCCAATGGCAATACCAAGAGGACCAAAGGAAAACAATGAATCGACTTCAACTCAGGCAGTATGTGCACTGACTTTGAAGGCTACATATGGAAATATTAGCAGACTTAATACATATCTACTTCTTGACTTTCCATTTTGATTAACAGAAAACCAGGCATGAGCAATTTACCCACTAAGCTACCCACCACCTGAACACCTTTTAAGGTTCAAAAAAAAAAAAAAAAAAAAAAGCCTTTATCCCAAACCAGATAGCTTTGAACCTAAAAAATATTCTAAAAGCCTTCATCTGCAAAGACCTGAAGGTGAGGCCAATAAGGAACAGCTGAAATGAACAACATGCACGGCTTCCTGGCTGACTGGCCCATGGCTTAAAAAGTATGAAGAGCCACAGGGATAACACCCTGCCCTGAGCTGGGATAATACAGAGATAACAATCTGTCTCTTGGGGCGAAAGCACTGTTAAAGGTTCTCCGCATGTTAATCCTGTGCCAGACACTGCTGGTGCCCAGAGCGCTCACCGGACCCGTTCCATCTCGCTAGCTGTCTTCACCACGGCAAAGGGTTCCCGGCGACTCCAGTCCCAGAAGTGGATCTCGTTGTAGGTGGCAATCAGCAGGAGCTGAGCCGTGGGGTGGAAAGCCAGGGAGGCAATGGCATTGTTGCTATCTGTGAACCAGCTTTCACTGCCACCCTGTGAATGAACAAATCCAAGGCATTCTCAAGTTACAAGCTGCCAGCGAACTAAGTCAATTTCAAAAAAAGGGTCCAGGTAGGGTAAAATGACTACTTGTAGGGTCTACTTTAAATATGTCTTCTGAAAACCAGATACAAAACCAGTGATGTGGCAGTGTCACCAAATTTACTAGAAAAACATTACTGTCAGTTCAGTTCTGTCATTTACAATCTATAAGCAATGAGCACCTGTTTCTACAGTCTGTGAAAACTCAAGCTTTGGTGCATAACATGGTACACAACAACCCACTAGCCAGTCTCCAGGACAAGGAGAACACTGCTTTGACAATCGTGATCTGAATAACAGTACAATCCTTGATCTAAGGAAAGAGAAATCCATCCTGAAGACGTCTCAGCAAGTCCTGTACCTTGTCACAACAGGCAGATAGTTAAACAGGGTGTTCATCTTGACGTGGAGCACTGTGGGCTAGATTCCCTCTCAGTAAGTAAGCAATAACTACTAAGTACTCAGATCTGGTCCTGGAACATGGCTAGTCTCTCCTTTAGAGTCAAGAATTCAAGTCTCTGCATCTAGGGTAGCAAAGAAAAGGAAACACTTACGTGTAAATCCCAGATCCGAACTTCCCCATCTAGGCAGCCAGAAGCGATAAGGCCTGAGATGGTGGGGTGAAAAGTGACACACCACGGAGTGCGGCGGTGTCCAATCAGAGAGTGAACACACCTGCCCGTCTTCACTTCCGTGATATAGATGTTATGGTTCACATGAGTGGAAGCCAAGAGAGTCCTAGGGAATCAATGAGGAGGAAGTCAATGTGCAACACGTGGGAGGCTTAACAAACGAGCAGCTACGGACAACAGAGAAAACTGATGCTCATTCCCCATCCCAACATGGAAAAAACTACACCTTGGGCTTTACTAACAAGAGAAACATTCTCATCTTCAAAAGCTTTTGGCTTCTTCATACTGTCCCCAAATGACACATAATCCCTTCAGAGAATACTTTTTCCAGCAGGGAAAATTATTATGCTACTAGTGGCCTATATCACACAGGCAAAGGATTGAGAAACTTTCCAAGTTTTGATCATCAATGTTCACAGGTTCCTTTGCTTACTCCCAGTATTTTAATGGTCAGCACTGGTCATCTATTTCCCCCCTTTCTGAAAACACTGGCAAAGTTCTGTTCCTTCAGTGCCTCAAAGAGTCTTTAGGGATTTCAGTTGGATGAAGCTTGGCAAAATACACAGAAACCAACACTACCACAAGTCTCAGGTAAAGTTTAGGTAAGAACTAGGTACCTGTCTGGGCTGAAGGCCAATAAAAAGGTGGAGCGAGGACTATCCGGCAGTTCTACTCTCTGAGAAATAAACAAACAAGAGTTAAAATACATAACAACTAAAAAAAAAAAAAAAAAAATACATATCAACTATGGCTCACTCCATCTCAAAAGCACCATTCTACACAGACTAGTATTTACAGTATTAGCTGAAAAACTGGAGACAACGATCAAGCTACAAATTGAGAACGATGAATCTAAATTACCTTCAGGAAATCTAGCTCCAAAGAAAAAAGGTATTTCTAGCCCATTAATGTTTCCATATTTGTAAAAACAAAAACACAACACCCCCAAACAACAAAAAACCTAAGATGGATACATCAACTCTGCTACACAAAATAAACCATGTGCCAACTCTATGTCACTAACTCATTCTAAGGCCTCACTCTGTTGTCATCCCTACAAATCCTATGTGAAAAATAACCATTTTTCTTACCTTGCCCTCCCATTTCATACACCGGGTTTTATCTTCAACCAGCTCCTGCAGAAGTCGCTGAGCTCCAAAGGTCCGAGTGCCCCGTTCTCGCCCCCAGAGAATCCGGACAGCATTCTTCTCTGGAACAACCTTCATGGTGCTCGGTAAGCACTGTCACAGCAGGCACGGGAAGAGGGGGAGCGAGCACCAGCCCCGCACACCGAAGCAGCTAAGCTGAGGCCATTCAGATCCTTGCAAGCTGTCTTCATGGAAATCTAAGGCAAGACATTTAAAGTCAAAGAGCATCTATCCTGCAATCAGAGGAAGTTCCCACCTCAAATACCACTCTGGTTTAAAGAGGAAAGTACTATTCTCTTCATATGTAATGACACCTTCTCAGAAAAGCCGCTTCTCCTGTAACTTTTCGGAGAAGGCAATGGCACCCCACTCCAGTACTCTTGCCTGGAAAAGCCCATGGACAGAGGAGCCGGGTAGGCTGCAGTCCATGGGGTCGCTATGAGTCGGACACGACTGAGCGGATTCACTTTCACTTTTCACTTTTGTGCATTGGAGAAGGAAATGGCAACCCACTCCAGTGTTCTTGCCTGGAGAATCCCAGGGACGGGGGAGACTGGTGGGCTGTAGTCTATGGGGTCGCACAGAGTTGGGCACGACTGAAGCGACTTAGCAGCCTGTAACTTTTCGTCCAAGAATATTTCACCCTTAAATTCTCTTCTATCCTCCATAACTCAGCCTTATATCTAAAGAACAGAACGGGCCTTCTCTGGTGGTCCAGTGGCTAAGATTCCAGACTCTCAGCGCAAGGGGCTCGGGTCTGATCCCTGGTTGGCGAACTAGATCCCACATGCCACAACTAAGACCCAGTGTAGCCAAATAAATAAACGGAACTTTGAAAAACAAATAAAAACAGACCATTGTCAAAAGGAGTTATTCTTTTTATCAGGCAATTAAGAACTTTTACTACTAACCAAAAGGTCTAAAACCCTGTCAAAAACAAGACAAATCACAACACAGTATTTGCACTCCCTGCTCTGTGCCATGCTTCTTGCCTAACTGCTAGGACCCCTCCTGATCACTTGGGCAGCCTCCAAAGTAAAGGATGGGTTACTGATTTTAAAAGGTATTACTTGAGGTATGGTTCTTATGTATTAGCTTCAGTTCTATCTCCTACCTAAAAGCAAGAGCAGAGAACTACTTTGAGGTACCTTTCTCATTCTCTTTTTCTCATCTCCACTCAAGTTCCAGAATAGAGGATAGAGGAGGAAAGAGAAGGAAAAATTTCATTTCCTTTTTAATCATCCACTCACTGCAAGCCTTAACGGTATAAAACGGTCACAAAATAAACACAAATTCCACTAAAATGTCAACTAGCAGCAAAAGAAACACACATGTGAAAATTAAAGAAATTTGAAAATACATATATACTTGCTATTCATTGTGGTACTGTTTCTTCAACTCTGCTATGAAAAAATTCAAACAGAAAAGTTGAGAACACAGTAGAATAAATACATACTGCTCATTCCTTAGACTCAAGAATTGTTAATACATTGTCAAATTTGCCTCATTTGTCTCCATCAATAGAAATATAGAAGGCTCATTTTTAATTTTCAGCAGGCATGGAGACAGTTCAACCCTATATACTTCACTGTGTATTTCCGAAGAATGAGGACATTCAGCTTCATAACTACAACACTATTACCACACCCATCATCATTTGTGCCTTTAATACACCAAATACTCCAAAAGGTGTCTTTAATAGTGTTTAAAAAAAAAAATCCAGAACCCAATCAAGGCTCAAGAAATGAATCTGGATGATGTCTCTTTAGCCTCTTTTATTCTAGAATGGTCTCCAAGTTTCATTCTGGTTGGTTTTGTTAACGGTTTGTTTTCAACACAAGCTTTCTAAAAAGACCAGAACAGTTGACTTGTTGACCTGTAGTTGACTGTTACATCTCAGTTATGTCCGATTATTTCCTCACAGTGCCATTTAGCTTGCCTCTCTATCCCTAACACCTCCTGTAAACACTGACTAGATTGGGGCTGAGAGGTTTGGGAAAGAATGCTTCACAGGCGATGCTACCTACGTACCTCACAATGCAGCCCATCGTATTCTCAGACTGCTCCACTCAGCGAGACCTGGTAAACTACATGATCATCTGGCAAAACATGATCACTTGGTCGAGTCTGTAACAGCCAGAGCTCTTCATAAAGGCATATTTCCTCCTTCACAGTGAGCAACCTGTGGCTAACGTTTGGCACCATGTGACTATGCTGTTCCTCTTCAATCTCTTGCTTAATAGTTGAGCAGTTACTGATGATTCCTTCGTAAATGATTTCATTTGGGGGCTGGAATATGTTGATTTTCCAATTCCATCATTATTTCTACATTAGTGGTATTCTTTTGGAAAGAATTTTCCCTTAATAACTGAAGTTGAGTAAATGCTTATTTTTTTCCCTTTAATTACTACTTATTATCTGTAAAAGTAAAAATTAGGGACAACCCAAGTGCCCATCTAAAGGGGATGAGATGACTAACCTATAGTAAGGAAGATTCTCTGGGTACTGATAACAAAAAGGTCTCCAAGATACATTGTTCAGAGGGGGAAAAAGCAAGCAGCAGAACAATATATATAGCAAGGCCACCTTCTGAAAAAGAGGAGAAATTGATGGTCATTTATTAGAGACTGAAGGGGCAAAGATGGGAGCTGGACTTCTCGGTGCTTCCAGTTTATGTCATTTTAATTTTTTAAATTACCTATTCAAAATTTATTCTTAAAATATTTAATGATGTGAAGAAAATGTTAAATTATAAAGACAAAACACAAAATTATATATATACAGATTTTTTATATATATAAAATTATATATATATACAGATTTTTAAAAAATATTTAAGAAGAATGATACAAAAAAATTATAAAAAGCATTAAACCATGGTTCTCTTTGGGTGGTAGGATTATAGGTGACTTCTTCATCAGAAAAGCCACTGTTCATTTTTTAAATTTAAAAAGTAATAATTGCTTACTGTAAAAAGTCAAACAATAATAAACTCTTTACATTTCATGAAAGGTTGCAATCTAAAAAGTACACAGTAAGACGCATCCAAATACAGAAGGGAAAATACTTATTGCTGTGCTGAAATGAGATTTCTCTTTGGAATATTAAAATAGAAAAAGTCGGAAAGCGTCTACAGAAAGATGTAACTCTGTGTTCCCAGTTGCATATGGCACAAAGTTCGTCAGGAGTGACTAAGGAACAAACTCTAGCCTATATCCTCGGAGGGCAGTTCTCATCCGCCAGCAGCACACAAATGTAAGGATGTACACACTGTGTCAACACCGTGCAGGCCAACCTCCCGCATAAACTAAGGATGAACTAACTGAAAGGAAATTATCTCCTTGGTGATTGTGACAACTCATGGTTCAAAACCAAAAGTCTGGAAGTGAAACTGCCACAAAGCTGAATGATTACTAACCAGGAGGGTGGCGGAAATACAGTTCCCAGCCACTTTAATCCTTAACTGAGCCTGTAATCTTTCTTACAGCCAATCATTTTTTTACCTAACTTAGAGGTCTTCAGCAGAAATGAGTTCTGAGGGTTCCTAACAGCATTGTCCTGTGCTTAGTCGGTCAGTCGTGTCCGACTCTTTGCGACTCCGTGGACTGTAGCCCACCAGGCTCCTCTGTCCATGGGGATTCTCCAGGCAAGAATACTGGAGTGGGTTGCCATGCCCTCCTCCAGGGGATCTTCCCCACCCAGGGATCGAACCCAGGTCTCCCACACTGCAGGTAGATTCTTTACCATCTGAGCAACCAGGGAAACCCAGTGTTGTCCTGTGGTGCAACATTAGAAGTACTTTGAGAGAAACATATTTAAACCATTTATAATCTTATAACATGTGGTGAAAACAGCAACAATCCAATTCCTAAAATTAAAAAAAATCTGACCTTCTGACCTCATGTAACTCAAGAGGAAGAAGAAAATATAGGTCACAGACATGGGATGATTCAGAAAACTGTGATGCAATCTTAAGTTCCTACATGAACCAGAAGGACAAGGGAAGAGCTGCCACAAATACCAGTTATCAAGAAAACTCAAATACTAAAGCTCGGGATAACCGCAGAGCTTGTCTACCACTTCGCAGAGACCTAAACACAACAACGGTTCAGCAAAGAGAAGTCTGAGGGATGGCAAGAAGTCGAAGGGACTAAAACAACTTCACAGTCTCTCTTTTGTCAGAAGAAAAATATTTGCTCTGTTTCTTTAAAAGGATAAGGGGCCTTTCTCCTGATACACCCCTAATAGCCACCTGAGAAGAAATTTTACTTTGTTCTCCATAAAGAACAGGAGCTAAATCAAACTGCAGCTGGACGGGCCTGGGGCTGAAGAAGTCCCAGTCAAGTGTGTTTTTCATTCCTCTCTTTAAAAAGAAGAAACAAGTTTCCCAATCTGTCCCTTAAGCCAGATTGGGACAAAAGGTGCCAAGAACAGTCTATGTGACACCATCACACAGTCCCCCAAGTCAATTCTCAATCACCGAAAGCGCTGTGCATGTACAACCAGAAGGACACGATTCGGATATGTACGCAACACAAATGCCAAGATCCCCCCCCCAACTTCTAACCACTTCCCCCATAACATGACCGATCACTCTACGAAGATGGGAAGAAAACCTCGAAAGGTTTTCTCTGCTTAATTCTAGGACATAAATTATATTTAACAACCACTAGTAAAAATCACCTAGAGGGGACTTCTCTGGTGGTCCAGCAGTTAAGATTCTGTGCTTCCAATGCTGGGGGCAAGAGTTCGATCCCTGGGTGGGGAACTAAGCTCCCACATGGCGCAGCCAAAAAAAAAAAAAAGTCACTAAGATTACGCACAACCTCGTGGAAACCAAAGTTAGACTTACAGATTCCCTTTGCAATTAAAAAAAAAATTTATTTATGTATGGCTGTGCTGGGTCGCCAGTGCTGTGTGGGCTTTTCTAGTTTCGGCAATCAGGGACTACTCTCTAGCAGCAATACACAGCCTCCCCACTGCGGTGGTGTCTCCTGCTGCAGAGCACTGGCTTTGGGGCGTGTGGGCTTCAGTAGTGGCGGCACGTGGGCTCAGCAGCTGCGGTTCCCGGGCTCTAGAGCACAGGCTCAACAGTTGTGGCGCACAGGCTTAGTAGCTCTGCAGCCTGTGGGATCTTCCTGGACCAGGGATTGAACTCGTCTCTCCTGCACCAGTGGATTCTTTACCACTGGGTGATCAGGGAAGCCCCTTCCCCTTGCAATTTGATCATCACCTTATTATGCTAGCCATTTCACTCCCCTTTCTAGCAATATGACTTTGGACAAATTATTTAAGCTCTTTGAGACTTGGCTGCCTCCTTTGTAAACAGGAATCATGCTACTGGCCTCATCAAGTTGTGAGGCTCTAAGAAAAGCATGGTGGAGCATTAAGACCATTGCTGTTACTATCGGTATTATTACTGAATCCTCTTTGGGGTTCACCATGGTTTCCCTCACCAAACAGTGTGACCAACTATCAGTAAAACCCCTGAGACTTCTGATGCCATGATTCCCAAGGGGGCAGACTGCTAAGAAACATTTCAAAGGCTGTTACCAGACAACAAATTAAAGGAAAAGTATTCATTTGTGTGGCAAAAAATAATTAAATGAGACTTGGGCTACTTATACATAAAAAGTGAATTAAAAAAAAATAGATTCAGCGACTTTGAGCTGTATCTGTACAACCTGGCCAATAATTCACACCCCAAATCCTCCCTACCAATAGCATTCCAAGGCTATGAATCAGAAAGTTATTAGGCCTGGAAGCGACTGTGAGAATGCAGGCCAATGACCTCATTTATTTGAGAAACTGCATCTCTCCCCACTTCACTGTGCCCATGTAGGCAAAGTCTAAGAGTCAAATCAGCCATGTAACGCCAACTATACACCCCCCCCAAAAAAAAAATCAGGATTCAACCCAAGGTTAACTCTTTAAAAGAAAAAAAAAAAAATCCTTTAAATACTCAATCTAGGGTCACCTGCATAAGTAAAGTTCTCCCAACAACTGGAAAATCAACTACAAAATGTCAGACCTTTCATTAGAGGCCTAAACGTGTCCAAGTACTCTTTAGAAACTCCATGTGGGTGGAAATACACAGGGTTTTTCTAAAAGGTTCTCTAAAAAACTTCAAAAACTAGCAGTTTTGTTTTCATTAATAGGACTTTCTACAGGGCATTTCAGGACACTTCTAAGGACACCATATATGATCCAAGTCCAAAATGTAAGCACCGCAACAGCAACCATCTCTGCCTCCACACAGCTCCTGCCTGACTCCTGGAGTAGGCTGACCTTGGGAGTAGGGCAGGGAACGTGGGGCAAAGCATCACAGCTCTGGAACCTGTGCAACAGGTGACAAATTCTGAAGGCAGACACATCTGGAAATATAAAAACTTCAACTATTACTTGAATTGTGTGCAGACTACTAAAGGAGATCCTAGGATATAAGAAACTGCCAACTGTGGCTTAAGTCTGGATAGAGAAACTTTAATGTTTAATCTTTTTATCCATAATTTCTAAATAAGAGATAGTGTAGTAGATTGATATATGGGTCCTGACAGACAGGCTGATTGAACCCAGCTCTGTCATTCTCCCGGTGAAAGTGTTCGACGCCGAGTCGTGTCAGACTCTCTGTGACCCCATAGACTGTATGTAGCTCATCTGGTTTCTGTGTCCATGGAATTCTCCAGACACGAATACTGGAGTGGGCAGCCATTCCCTTCTCCAGGGGAATCTTCCCAACCCAGAGGCTGAACCTGGGTCTCCTGCATTGCAGGCAGATTCTTCACCATCTGAGCCACCAGGGTAGCCCCTGAGCCACCAGGGAAGCCCATTTTCTTGGTATATGACGGTTTGTTGGAATAGTTACTTAACTTCCTTGTACTCCAGTTTCATCATCTGTAAAAGGCAGTATGTATATGATAGGATTATCACTAGGATTAAAAGACTTATGAAATGAAAAGTGCTTGCTATTATATAATTCCAGTGCTTGTAACAAATAATACCTTCTTTCTATAATGAAGAATTACAGAATGGCAATAAGAAAAATACATTTCAGGCCACAAAGTCCTAGAAACAATCAGCCAGGGACTTCTCTGGAGGTCCACGGTTAAGACTCTATGCTCCCAAAGCAGGGGACGCTGGTTTGATCCCTGGTTCAATCCCTGGTCAGGGAAGATCCACAGGCTGTGTGGTGCAGCCATAAATAAAAGAATAAACAAGTATGCAATTATAAAAAAAAAAAAAATTAAAATCAGCCAAATTGAAGAAAATTATTCTAAGCAAATTGAGACTGTCCACTCCAAAGGTCTCCAACTCATTTTGTATTAAAAATATCTTACTACTGTCACCTTCAAAAAAGTAATAAGAAAATCTCAAGATAGTGGTTAAGATAATCACACTTGCATCATCTTATTCATTCCCACTATCCTCAGCATTTTACATAAAAAGTAACTTACTTATAATCCTCAGATACATGAGGCCCTAAAAGAACAAGTCACACTGTCAGCGGTGGGTTCAGAATCCAAACCCAGGCAGTCTGGCTCCAGTCTACATACTTCATTACTACAGAACACTCCTTACTGCCTGACATAAAACCTCCTATGAGGGCTCTCCTACTTCATGCGCCAGTCTCACATATATTAGGCCCCTCATCAATGTTTCGCTGTTACACCATATCAACTGGAAGTCAGCCTACTGTGTATTTTTAATGTTCATTTCCCCAAAGGTCAAGAAATTAAAGAATCATGCTGAGGGGAATTCCCTAGCGGTCTAGTGGTTAGGACTCCTCACTTTCACTCCCAGGGTCACAGGTTCAATCCCCAGTAGGGAAACTAAGATCTCACAAGCTACAGGGTGTAGCCAAAAAAAAGAAAAAAATGATGCTGAAGAAAAATGAAAACAAATCCTCACTCCTTCCTTTATAGCAATTTATTTACATAGCTTTTGGGAGAAAAGGGGACTTTAAAACCTTCAACCAGAAATAACTCTGAATTTGATAAAGTACCAAATAAAACTACATCATGAAATTCAGTTACTATGTATTTACCCCACAAACCTACCAACTCCATCCAAGTAAGAAAAATCACCTATCAGGAAATAGAGATCGATGCCACAGTAAACTTCCTTTTGTATGGCAGCCAGAATAGAACATAAATCTCAAAAAACAGAGTCAACAAAGAATGTGATTGAACAAACTCTGTCATGTCTGTGCATATCCCTTCATCCAACATGAAATACGACATCAACACACCCGGGAAGAGGAACGGGGAGTCTGCAGGCAGAGTCTCATGTCAGCCCTTCCTCATCCATAGAGCAGATACATACACTAGTGGCCTCCCTGCACTGCCAGAGTCAGGATTCTCCACAACTGAGTCTACCTGTCTGTGAGAGATCCTCTCCAAGGACAGTCTCCATCAGTGTCTTCTACCCTACTGCCACGCTGCTCTACCCATCAAGAAACAAGAACATATCCCTGAATCTGGGCTGACCACGTGACTTGCTTTGACCACAGAATGTGGCAGAAGTGATGCTATGCCAATTCCAGGCCTGGAAACATCCACTTTTACCCTTGGAAACCAACCACCAGGCTGCAAGGAAATTCAAGACATCACACTGGAAAGAGAGGCCATACAGAGAGGTCCTGGATCATAAGACATTACTCAGACAGAGGCCACACTCAGGACTATCAAGGTCCCAGACCAATGAGTTGAAACTCTTTTGTCCTGTCTAACCCAGCCCAGACACCAGCTGAAAACAGACAAATGAGTGACCCCAACAGATTGGACACAGCGCAGAAGAACGAACCAGATGAGCCCTGCCCAATTCCTAACCCACAGGGTTGTGAGAAACAACAAATCACTATTGTTCTAAGCCATAAATTTGGAGGTGGTGTGATACTATGATTTATAATAAGAAATACAAATTTGGTCTTTGTCCCCACTTTTAGCACAGATTTCCTAAAACCCTTGAACTTTCCTGAGAGAAATCTTCTGTCATTCATAAGGAACTTCTTTTAAACTTATAGGTTGCCTTAGGGTGGTACCCCTAGAAAGCCTCAGGATGGGGGTGGTCACCAGAAAAACCAAGTGTTTAGAGGGAAAAGAAAGGGGATAGGGGTTAGATGGGCCGGGAGATTAAGCACTATAAAAACTATTGAACAAGATTTGATGACCTTCCAGATTGGTGAACACATTCACATGCCAGGAGGGTGATGCACCCCAGTTCTATGAGGACAGAAACTCCTACATTTCAGACCCTTCCAGATCTTGCCCTATGTACCTCTTCATCTGCTGTTCATCTGAATCCTTTATAATAAACTGCTAAGTGTAAGCCTGAGTTCTGTGAATCACTCTATCAAATTAATCCAACTCAAGCAGGGGGTTACCTCTCACCTATAAGCCATCAATCAGAGGCACAGGTGACAACCCGGACCTGCAGTCAGCATCTAAAGTTCAGGTGGTACAGTTCTGTGGGATGGAGCCCTTAAATTTGTGGGATCGGATGTTATCTTCACGTAGCATGTGTCAGAACTAGTTAAATCTGTAGAACACCCAGTCAGTGGCTGCTGAGATCTGGAAAAATGCTTGCCAGTTTTGGAAAAAACACGTAATGAGGTGGCTCTTCCATAGCAACAGATAACTAAAACAGTACCTACCTAATATCCAGCACACCTAATTCCTTGTTAGGGCTCTTTCTTCCTCGCTAGATTACAAACTCTGAGACATGTCTATCCCAGTCCAGTCCTCAGCCCAGTGCCTAGTACAGAAGTGAATGAATATGTGTGTATATTTATACCCAGCTATGATATAACTGATATAACTTTGGAAGTCCAAAACAAACTCTAAACTCTCATAAAGAGCAACACCTAGGTGGAAAAAAAAATGTGGTCAGTTACAGGTGGTGCTAATGGTTCAGGGTCATCAATTCAATTTCTACAAGTCAAATATCTCCAAAACGAGAAAACTTTGTACCATTAACTAATCTCAATCAGTCATTTTATCATGCATATGTCAAGAATCAGGAGATGGCCAGACAACAGAGTATGCACAGGTCAAATCTATACCCACCACTCCTAACTGGGGGGAATGAGGGTGGGACCTAAACCTAAAAACCATACATCCCAGAGATGACAGGAGTCTTTTGTAATTTTTATACTCATGTAACAATGCTTCTTTATACTCATATTTGAAACATGGCACATTCATAACAAAATACAGAAGCACTGGATTTTCTGAGAGCAGGGTTGGGAACATGGGCTATGGTATATTCCGAGCTTGAGAGTGCTGGATATAAAAGTGATGTGATTTAATGAATAAAGATAAAACTAAGACATAAGAAGCTTCAATGACTTATTTCTACCACTGAGGTGTTACATAATCTTGGACAAATCACACTCTATGTATAAAAACTGAAAGTAATAACACCCTCTGTCCTACCTTAAGGAATAGTATCTCTGGAATATCTCGGGAGTTACAAAAAGCTCAAGGCAAGATTACAACTTTTCAAAGTAAAAGTCAAGTTAGGAACCAACAATAATCAGAATACACAATAATAGGATTTTGCACAAATAAGTCTGGCACATGCAGCTCTAAAAGTGCGAAGGAAACTACACTGGCTATGAAGCAGAATCAGAGAGTACCTACCTCTAATTAATCACCTCACATACTAAAAGCAACTAATTTGATGGAATCAAGGCCTATACAATCAAAATTACACAAAGCCACTTTACAAGCAGCCAAAGACCAGAAATATTAATAAAATGCTAATGGAGGACTTCTCTGGTGGTCCAGTGGTTAAGAATTCACCTTGCAATGCAGGGGACATGCGTCCAATCCCTTGTCAGAGAATTAAGATCTCACATGCCAAGGAGCAACTAAGCCCACCCGCCTCAACTAGAGAGTCCACCCACCGCAATGAAAGATCATGCGTGACGCAACAAAGATTCCGCTTGCTGCAACCAAGACCCAACACAGCCAAATAAACTAAATAATTTTTTTAAATGACCTGCACCTGTACTGCAGGCATGCATAACATTTATGTTCAGAATTACAAACACTCTAAAATACAATTGGTCTGCTTCTAGAAAGTTAGGCTAAGAGGTAATAATGAATCAAATACCTGTACAAAGGTTGTCAGTCCAAATTTACCAAGAGATAAGCAAGCAATGTGACCTCTTTCTCTTATATCCACACCCCCAACAAGCTTTTTAAATATATAAACTCAGTGTAAGGCAGACCACTAAGGGTATATCACAAATAAGCTGACAACTTTCAAAATGCTTTAAAGATACGAAACTAAATAAATTCAAGTGACTGTTATTATAATAAAAGGGAGGGAAAGACACCAGCTCTTCTGCTACAGATTTTGCTGACTAAAGCTTCCTAAAGTAACTCACAGTGATGTAACCTAACGTCTGCAATACAGGAAAGTATGCTCAAAAACAAAATATGATCAAAACTGGAAACAGAAGGCTGTAAGACCCAAATTTGAGACTGACAATCTTCCTTATTCTCACCTCAGAAGAATGAAAAGAAAAGAAAAGAAGTTTTTACCTGCAAACTCTTCTGGGTCAACGAGTGAGCTGAAACCACAAGAACTCCTTTCGGTTCTTGGAAGAACACAGAAGAAATCACTGAACCAAGAAGAAACTGAAGCTCAACCTTTGAGTCGCAAGCTTTCAACAGGACCAGGAAGGCCAGCGCTAAGTGCACAAAAGTGGCAAGAGACTTCCAACTAGCAAGCAAAAGAGAAAGACAGACAAAGAAAGAGTAGCTTTTGATGGAAGAAATTTCACAGAGACAAAAACAGCTTAACTCCAGAATTGAGAACGGACCCCAGCTGCTTCAGGTACGCAGGCCTAACGGCTTTGGCAGCAACATACCTCTCATCCACAAACAACATCAGGAGGCTGAAGTGGAGCCGCTTTCAAGTCACGAAGGAGCACGTCTTTCTGTTTTCTGCGTAGTATTTGGGGACAACAGAGTCCAGCTCTCCTCCCTGGAGTACCACATTGCCCCCAATCGCTCCTGGACACCCCCAGAGCCACAGCGACAGCACTGTAAAAAAGCTTTGAGGACACTAAGTCAGGTGTCCTCACAAGCCCAGACAGATAGGATTACTCACCAGGCAAATAAGAAAATTTAAACCTAGAAGAGGTTAAGAAATTCATCTAGGTTTGCAAGATGAGTCAGTAGGCAAAGCAGGATTTGAATTCAGGCTTTCCCTTCAGATAGTATCAGAGCTTGACTCCCAGGCCTTGGCTCAGCAGATACTGCGTTCAGTGTTCTCCAGTGTTAGAGTCAGCCCAGGTCAGGTTCTTGGCTGACTAGAACAGGGAAAGGAAAAATTTCCCTCAAGGCTTCAGGAAAAGGAGAAGTCAAATTATTAAATGCAGAGCTCTTATGCTAAAAGGTCCAGATGCCCTTCTACCTCGCCAATCACATTCCTCAGCCAATCAAAATAAGGCACTGGATTTTAAGAAACGAGTCATTTTAAGCTCTGACTGGAAGTTGGATTGCATTTCCCCAACTTTCCAAACAAAAAACACTTAAGGGGGACAAGAAAGATGCAAAAGCAATCACAGAGAGCCAGCAAGTGTTTACTGAGCATCTAGGCGCTCAGCACCATTCTAGACACTGAGGACACTAGAGCCAACAACAAGAACATCCTGCCCTCAAGGAGCATATGAGGTGATTTATGCAATAAAAGAGTGATACTTTCAAGTCCTGATAAGTGCTAGGAAGAATATATAAAAAGTAATGTTGTTTAGAGGGGACGGATTAAAGGGAGGAAATCAAGAATTCAGAATCATTTCTACTTTTCTATTACTATGAGCCTGAAGAAAATATGAATAAGGAGAAATGTTAAAATACTTTCATTCAAATTAATACTACAATATAATCCAACATCACTTCCTATTTTTAAATAACTACATATATAAAACTAAGTTTGAAATAGCCTTCAAAGAAAGTATTCTTACCTCAAAAGTTACAGCAAACTTAAAGCCTCTACACATACGGCAGAGAGATCCCAATACTTATCCACCAATATCATCCACTGACCAATAAAGACGAGTGGGAGAGTATAACAGATTTAAAACAATACTTTTATGGAACATTCACTGAATGTTTGCAGCATACCTGACAGCGCTAACGAAGCATTTTTCTACACATTATCTCATTTACTTCTCACAGTGACACTGTGAAGATAGGTACTATCATTATCCCCATTTACAAACCACAAAACTGAGGCTTAGAAAGGTTAAATGATTTGCCCATGTGGAGGGGAGATTCAAATTCAATCAGATGCCAAAGTAGATGCTCTAACCACTATACTATACTGCTTCTACAGAACAAGCACTAAACCTCAGATACAGGAAAAAAAAAACCTTTTTCATGTCCTCACACCTATGTCACAGAGACTGAATTCAGGAGACAGAGAAGGAATAAATCTGAATGACTCCAAGTCAGGACATAGTGCTATACCCGTAATTCTGCAAGATCCACGACTTAACCTCCCTATCTATAAAGGAGCTAACCTCACAAGCGTTAACCATTACTTGCCCCCTGGTAGGCTGTGTTAATTATTATTTGTAATATATACGCAGGTCATCCACTGAAAGAGACAAGGAAAACTACAGTGTTATGATTACTACTGCCTTGATGCTAGGGCAAAACACCAGAAATCGATGTAAGTAAATTATGTGCACCAAGAATGTAGGGTTTGAAGGACTTCCCTGGTGGTCCAGTGGCTGAGACTCCACACTCCCAATGCAGGGGGCCAGGGTTTGACCTCTGGTCAGGGAACTAGATTCCACATGCTGCAACTAAAGAGTTTGCACGCCACAACGGAAGATTTCACACCCCACAAGGAAAACTGAAGAGCCTGTGTGCTGCAATTAAGACCTGGTGCAGCCAGGATTAAAAAAAAAAAAAAAGTAGGGTTCAGGAATCATTTAACTAGTTTTACCTCTAATATTTTTCCTTTAAAAAAATTTATTAAAGCAATTCGTACCATATGACCCAGCAATTGCACTCTTGGGCATTTATCCAGAGAACGTACATTCGCACACAAAAAAATTGTACACAAATGTTTATAGCAGCTTTATCTGTAATAGTCAAGAACTGGGGGAAAACTCAGAAGTTCTTCAATGGTCACTAAACAAAACTAAGGCATATCCAAACCTGGGAATACTACCCAGCAACTAAAAAGAAACTATTGATACATGCAACTTGGATGACACTCCAAGGAATTACACTGCACTGACCAAAAGGCTACATTCTGGGAATTCCCTGGCAGTCCAATGGTTAGCACTCAGTACTTTTCACTGCCTGGGCCAGGTTCAATTCCTGCTCTAGAAACTAAGATCCCACAAGCCATGGAGCGGCCCCTCAACAGAAAATTTTTAATTAAAAAAAAAAAAAGGTTACATACTATATGATTCTATTTATGTGCCATTCTTGAAATGACAAAGGAAGACAGATCTGTGAGATTACAGAGCTGGGGGAAGGAGATACTGGCCGCCTTCCCCAGAGGATATGTTTTCTAGATTCTCTGCACAAAAACTTTACCACAACTTTATCCACTGCGCTGTCATCTCATGGTGACATGGAGGTTGCAGTGACTCTAAAAGGGCATCAGGAAAGACCCTGTGGGATGGAAATGTTTGGTATCTTGACTGTATCAATGGCAGCACCCAGGTTGTAACAGTGTCCTATGGTTTTCTAAGATGCTGCCATTGCCATCGGAGGAAACTGGGCACAGGGCACACGGGATCGGTCTCACTATTATTCCTTAAGACTGCATGTAAACCAAAAATCATCTGTAAACAAAGTCTAATCAGAAAAAAAGGAGAAAAAAAAAAACATTACACATGCCTCTTGCAACAAGTAAAGCAACAGTCTGTGGTCAACAGATTTTGTTTTCTGTATCAAAACGGGATCATATATACTATACATTAACCTAACGCCTATGTTCTTACCTGTCACATGGGGACTCCCCTGGCAGCCCAGTGGCTGGGGCTCTGTGTTTCCAATGTAGGGGGTACAGGTTCAATCCCCGATTGAGGACATAAGATCCTACATGCCACATGGCCAATTTTTTTTTTTTTTAATCACTATATCGTAGAGAGCTGGGGGGAAAAAAAGTCTTTAAGTGCCAAGCAGGATGGCAGGTATAGAATATTTTCTGACTGGGGCAAATCTGACAAATGTTTCTAATGCTCGCGTGCCATCGTTGAGTCAGATGCCTTCAGTGAGAGCACAATTAGTGGCATTCTAAAGAGATCTGCAGAAATGCAAGGTCTGCAGCAGCTCTTCCAGGATCCTACCCCCTTCTCTGCCTCCTCCAAGTAACCATCCTTATGGACCCACAGAGGAAGAAATGCTAAATGTTTTCTTTACATTTCAAGTTTCTTTTGAGCAAAAACTTCCAAGAGGGGATAATGTTCCCACATACTGAAGCCACACCAAACAAACTTCCCTAAAAATATATTCCCCCTTCAAGCAGAAGTGCAAAATATCTTGTTGATAACAGTGAAGACTACTACTATTAAGTGCTTCACGTTTTACGTACTCCATCTCTAGAGCCCCTTGCTACCCCCTTGCCATTTTACAGACCAAAATCTGGCTTGATGTGAAATTACTAGCCCGTGATCAAACAGCCAGTATGTGGTGAAGATGGCATTCAAAGCTACAAGTGCTTTTTCCACTTTATCAGATGCTTTTCCATTTAGCATGTCTGGGGTGACTATATATGTGCCAGGACCTATTATAGGCGACAGTGACAGAGAGAGAAAAAAACCAACAAATAAAACATAGAAAAGGTACTCCAACATCAGAGGTTTCTGAAGGCAGCTGCAGTATACTGGAACTGTAACTACCATATTGAAACATGGCAAGTGTTATAACATACAAAGTGCTGTGAGTTTGAAAAATCCAACCATCAGCCCCAAAGCAAGAAATACTCTCTCACATTAGCTTCCTTACAATTGTTCTTAGTTTCAGTTCCATTCGGATATTCTGCAAGTCACATGTTTCTCTCTGTGATTCCTTGGCAAAAGTTTGTGCAGTGGCCTTCTATACAAAACACTGTCCCAGACATGCTCAGTATGAATGGAAGCATGCCAGCTCAAATCAGCAGAAAGCTCCTTAATGCTGTAATGTTTTGAAATTTTGGCAATGAAAAGAAATGAATGCTTTTAGTCAAATCATGGGTGTACAGAGTTAAATGTGACTTAGACATCACTTTGAACACAGAGTCTTAAAAAGGTATAAATCCACTGCCCGTTTTTATAAGACTCACAAGGGCAGCTCTCAGACAAAAAGCCCAGGTCTCTCAACTCATTGTATAGGGTTCCTTTCCACTCTTTATGGCCAACGAAAACAAACTTAGCGATGTTCAAGTTTTTCTCATTTCATCAATGATAGATGCATTCATGAATCATGTGCAGTTTAAAGACGAACTTTATCACAATCAGGAATGCTAGGCACCCATGAGATACATACCCACAGAGGTAAAGGAGACCCTTTACTTCTACCCTACCTATCCTTGATATGACAGAAGCTCTTCAGGCATTTGGGAGGGAGATGTTAATACACTAAAAAATTGCCATCATCCACAAATGTCATCATTATCTTAGCAATAGCTAGTACTGGGGGGTATCTATTGATACTACGAGGCAGGCACTCAAGAGTATTTACATGCTATTCCTCATCCTTACAAACACTCTTGAAAAAGGTGTTATATTGTCTTGTATACTGGTGCACACCAGGTTTAAAGAAGAATCCCCAAACCCCACAGCTGCTCAGGGGCTGGGCTAGACTTTAAACTCTAGAGTCCATGCTCTTTCCCACTCCACGCTCCCTAGGAAGAGAATATCTGCCATGCCTGTACACGCGGCTGTGACATCAAGTCACCTCAAACTTTGACATTATTTCTTGAATGGCAATTATGTAATTTAGCCATCTTTTCAATCTTCGGATTGTCTTAACTAATTTTCTTTCATGATTCCTTGGTGGTCTTCCATGTTTTCTTCCTTTTTTTTTAAGAAGCAAAATCCTTTGTCCAAATGATATCTTATGTGAAAAACACTAAAATATAAAACAGATCAAACCAAATATAAAATATAAAACAAAATATATAAATACCATATATACATACACATATATATATGGTATATATATATATATGAAATGCCAACCTGCTCCAGTATTCTTATCTCAGAAATTCCATGGACAGAGGAGCTTGGCAGGCTACAGTCTGTGGGGTCCCAAAGAGTCAGACATGACTGAGTACACATGCACGCGTGTGCACACGTGCACACACACACACACACCCATATGAAAACCAATGGACCTCACCACACGATTTTCATAGGAGCCCTGAGATTCCCTCATGAGGCATCACTTTTTCTTATCCTTTACAACAGAGATGTTGCCATCACGTTATAGGTTTCTTATGACTATTAAGTGAAGAAACAAACAAACTTCCCAGAACAAGGTAAGTATTCAAAAGCTGGCTCCCCTCTCCTTTATCCTGCAGAGGTATCAGTTCAATTCAGTTCAAGAAAGCTCAATAAAATACATTTGATGGTATTTTTGGTAGCAGAGACATAAACAAGTAAATGCTCCCACAGCTCAACTAAAATAAACAAGCCAACAAACCTTTCATTAAAGAGACCAATGGTAATACTCCCTCCCAGCTGAGTTTCCAGTCAATGACCCATGGATCTCAGAGCACAACTTTCCTAGCAGACCTGAGATACCTTACTAGGCACCATAATGCAGACCAAAAGTGTCACGCGAATGAGTTAATGTTGTTCTGCTGCTGCTGCTAAGTCGCTTCAGTCGTGTCCGACTCTGTGCAACCCCATAGACGGCAGCCCACCAGGCTCCGCCGTCCCTGGGATTCTCCAGGCAAGAACACCGGAGTGGGTTGCCATTTCCATCTCCAGTGCATGAAAGGGAAAAGTGAAAGTGAAGTCGCTCAGTTGTGTCCGACTCTTAGCGACCCCATGGACTGTAGCCTACCAGGCTCCTCCATCCATGGGATTTTCCAGGCAAGAGTACTGGACTGGGGTGCCATTGCCTTCTCCTAATGTTGTTCTAAGCACCTTAAATTTGGCACTTCCTAAGCTGAGCATATAAATTGGCAACTTAATACTACATTTAATGAGTAACTTTATGCTTATGTTCTGCAACAGAATCTAATGTTCATTTTGCCCATCTTCTGGCTTCTATTTCTCCAAGCACTACAAACCAAAATGTGCTGATCTCATGTGCACCTTCACTCAGGCAACATTAACTTGGCCCTTCCTAAACTCCTCACTAAGAATCTATCACCTTATTGATGAACCTATTTGCAGGGCAGGAATAGAGACAGACTTAGAGAAAGGACTTGTGGACACAGAAGGAGGTGGGGGGGAAGAGAAGGTGGGATGAATTGAAAGAGTTGCACTGAATTACATACGTTACAATGTGTAAAAGTTACAATGTGTCAAACAGACAGCTAGTGGGAAGTTGCTACACAACATAGAGAGTTCAGCCAGTGCTCCCTGGTGACCTAGAGAGGTGGGATGGGGTGTGGGAGGAGGGCTCTAGAGGGAGCTGATACATGGTATACTCATGGCTCGTTCACGGTGCTATAAGACAGAAAACAACACAACATTATAAAGCAATTATCCTGATATTAAAAATACATTTTAAAAAAGAATCTATTATCTTAGTCTGCTACCGAAAATGTGCTCCCTTTTCTGTATGTGTAACAGGAGACTAAGTCCATTTTCGCAGGAAAAAGGTTCTCAGTCCCAGTCTAAGCCCAACCAACAATTCTCAAATCACCAACTTTATGGAAACTGCAGGTATTGGTTTTGATCCCTACATCTTAGGAAGAATCACAACAATAATACATCATACCGTCATGAAAAGACTCATTTATAATAAAGAACACACCCCTAAGCGTTCAACATGGGAGCCAAGAAGGTTCAGAATGTTAATCTTCTATTTCACCAGGAGACTTTGAACAATTCACCTACTCTGTAATGATGATTTCTTCATAAGGAAAATGAAAATATACTCATTAAAATGCCAGCAACACTGCTTGATTAACCATCACACTACTATTTCCTGGGGTTAACAGGGACCTCAGCAAGTCATCTTCGTCACTGCCCTCATTTCCTAACAAGCCCACACTGACATCATCCTAGAAAGATCTTTTCGAAGTCTTTGGGAAAGATATTTCACAACCCTCCTTGGTTAACATTTAAGTATCTTGTAGTCAGGAAGTTCTTTCTAATTTGTAATCTATATCCCTCTGTTGCAATTAAAACACATCTCCTCTTGTCCACTATGGAAAGAGAACATCTGCTTAACACCACCTGAACAACATCCCTTCAAGAGAAAATATAGGAAGCCTATTTCAAACGACTTCATGTAAATGCAACATGGCTTTAAATGGGTCACCTAGACAAAGGACATAATTAAGAGCCTTAAACTACCAGTTCCATCACTGACTTGCTCTGAAGATGACAGGAAGTTAAAACCATGCAGATGCTATACCTCAATTATGCCATCAGTAAAATGCAAAGAATAAAACCAGTAAAGGAGAACTCAGTTTCTGAAGAAGTTAAACATACAGGAAAGAGAGTCTCAATCCCAATCTAAGCCAACTCTCAAATCAGACACTCTCTATAGAAACGGCAGGTGTTGGCTTTGATCCCTACATTTCAGAAAGAATCATTAACAATTACATTAGTATAGGGCTCTGCAATTCCACTCCTAGGTACATACCCAAAACAATTGAGAACAAGTACACACACATTCATGTTTACAGTAGCACTATTCATAATATCCAAAGGTGGAACCAGTCCAAATGTTCGTTAACAGATGAATGGATCGACAAATTATGGTGTGTGTATATACACACCAAAGGTTACATACTGGATGATTCCACTTATATGAACTATTTAGAAAATATCCATCCACAGAGACAGAATGCAGACTGCTGGATTTCAGGGAGAGGAAAAATTTTAAAAAACTGCTCAATTGGGAAGAGGATTTACTTTGGAATGATGGAAATGTTCTGAAACTAGATAGAGGTAGCGGTTGCACAATATTATGCAAATGCCACTGAACTTTTCACTTTAAAATGGTTAATTTTGTGTTATGTGAATTTTACCTTGATAAATTATTTTAAAAGAAAAAAAAATTGCTAGGAGAACTAATGGGCACAATTACCATAAAATCCTTAGCCTTTCCCAGGAAAGTCATCATACAAAATTACAGGTAGAATAGCAGCCAAAATGTTTAATATGACCTCAATATACCCAATTAGACTTTGAGTAAAGAGTGTGTAAAAGGCAAACAAAATAGAAACTGAAATAAAGTCTATAGTCATAATTACACAGTATCCTACATAGAAAGAAGAGTCAATAAACAGGTGAATGAATAAAGAGAAATAAAATAAATAACCAAGCATATCAGCTAATCAGCTATGGAATGAGCTTTAAAAACCAATAATACTGAAGTACAAAAGACCCACTAGGTAGGGAGTAAGACAGAAAGGCTAACGACAGCAAAGCTGAAAAGTACCTAAGCCTTCAACTCTGAGGCCACATATAAAGACCATGAGAATCTTTATCTCATCATTGCAAATATCCTCATTCCCTCTCCTCTTTCTCCATTAATACAACTTTTTTGCAAGACACCAAGGTTAAAGCAGCCAAGGACACCAAAATGAAATGGTATGGTTCCTATGTTCCCGGACCTTCTAATATTACTTCTTCCTGAAGTCTTACTTTTTAAAAAAAAATTTGTTCATTTATTTGACTGCATCAGGTCTTAGATGTGGCATGAGGGATCTAGTAGTTCCATGACCAGGGATCAAACTCAGGTCCCCTGCATCGGGAGTCCAGAGTCTTAACCACTAGACCACCAGGGAAGTCCCAAAGTCTTACTTCTTATGTGAAGACAGACACGTTAATCATCAAAACACACCAACCATCTCCACTTCCTCCCTTTTCACTTCTTCAACACTGTTCTTCCTATGATCATCAGTGATCTCTGTTTTGCTAAATCAAACAAAATATAGGGCATCACTTCCTCTTTGAAACACGCTCCTCTCTCAGTTTCTGAGATTTTCTCCAAAATTTCTTGGAGCTTGGTCCTGAGCGATCTTCTAATCCTAGTCTTAGACACCTTTCGTCTGGGTAAACGCATCCATTTTCCTTGGCTGTAAATCCTACCTATATACCATGGGCATCCAGATTTATTTCCAGCACCACTTCTGAGCATTAGCTCATTAACAGCTTACTTGATGTCTCCATTTATATTATTTCACAGATAACCCACACTGAGCATGACTGAAATTGAAGCCTTCCCAACTTGAGTTGGAATCTACTCTTCCTCCATTGCTTCCATCTCAGAACTAGCAATTTAATCTACCTAGATACTCACACCAGAAATCTGGGAATCATACCTGATACCTCTCTCTTCCCACATATCCAATCCATCATTAAGTCTTCCTGTTCTCATTCTAAAATATCTACTGTATCTTTCTACCTTCCTCCATCTCCTATGCCTACAGCCTAATCCAAACCATCATCATCTTTTGCCTGGACCACTATGTGTGCGTGCATGCTAAGTTGCTTCAGTCGCTTCCAACTCTTTGCGACCCCATGGACTGCACTCCAGGCTCCTCTGTCCATGAGATTCTCCAGGCAAGAATTCTGGAGTGGACTGTCATGCCCTCCTCCAGGGGACCTTCCCAACCCAGAGATCTAATCAGCGTCTTAGGTGTGCCCTGCATTGGCAGGCGGGTTCTTTACCACTGGGAAGAGCTACCACCAGTTCTTTACCACGAGCGCTGTGTGGGAAGCCCCTGGACCACCATAAACCACTCTGATTATCAGACGTCCCCCGACTTCCTCTTCTTCCAGACTTTCCATAATTTCCAATTTTTTCCCTCAGAGATTTCCAAAAATTTCCACAACATAGCCAGAATAAGTTTTTAAAAATCATATATTAGGTCACAACAGTCGTTCTTAAAACCTTCAAAGGCTTCCAATTATACTGAGGGGAAAAATACAAAATTCTGGACACTGTCCTGCCTAAGTCTCTCTCTTCTTCCTATACCCCCATTCTCCCCTCACGGCACACTGTATTCAAACCACACCAGGCGGCTTTCAGGTTCTCCCATGTGCCAAGCTCTTTCCCACCCCAAGGCTTTCACGCACGCTTATCCCCTCCCGCTCCCTTCATCCTTCTCACGTCTGCCTAAACATCACTTCTTCAGAGAAATCTCCCCCAAAGCTCCCATACCATTCATGGCCCCCCACTATAATCCTTTTTACTTTTCCATCATAAAATTTTGCACACTATATAACTATATATTTGAGTATTTTTTGTTTACTGTCTCTCCCTCTGTATCACAGTCTCCATAAGGGCATAAACAATATCTGTTTGCCTTTTTTTTCCCCCTCACTGTAGTCCTGGTATAGTAGCAGTAATTTAGAGAGTTTAGAACTGTTTCAAGTAGTTTAGAATGAGTACAATTTAGGGGTCAGGGGCAGGGGAGCCAGGCTGCTTGGATTCAAATCCTCGTTCTGCCACTTACTTACGAGCTCCATGACCTTGAGCAAACTGCTTAACCTCTCTGTGCCACCATTTCCATATCTATAAAATGGGGAGAACCAAAGTACCTACACCATAAGGCTCTTCTAAGAATGAAAAGAATCAATGATGCAAAACACTTAGTACAGTACCTGGTGCAAAGCACTTCAGTAAACACTGGCTCTGATCCGCTCTTATTACAGCATCCTCACCACCTACCACAGAAGCATTCAATAGACAGACATTCACTGGATGAATGACTGGAAAAAAAGACTTTACTATAATCTTTAAATAGGCTTTTGTAAATGATACAGCAGGAATATTATAGAGATTTGGAGATGAAAACATAAACAGTTAACGCAAAGACCGAAGAAACCCAAAGTTTATAATGGCATAAAGGGATAAGAGCAATAAAAAACCTAACTCGACTGGATGCTCGGTCTTCATAGTTAAGCAAAACAACAGTTCACTCTTCCAGAAGTTTACCCAAGGAGACTTGGTAGCTTTGACTTTTCCCTAAAGTAGCACCCTCTTCCACAACTTCATTTTCTTCAAGATCCTTCAAGCACCCACCACAGTCCAAACAGATGGTAAAATTCATCTAACTTTACTAGATACTAATATTCGTAGAAATATTAGATACTAATATTTTCTACCTATTTTGCCAAGAAGTGTTTTTCTGTTCCTAAAATACCTTTGGACTGTTTTGCTACATATATTACAAAATCCTCCAAGTTTCGCCATCTATCTTGTAACTGGAATCCTTTCAGACACTGTTGCTTTAGAGGTTTCCTCCTTTCCAGCAAAGGCTCATCTTCTTCCTTTAAGTTACTCAGAAGGACACTGAGGGAAGGAGGGACAATCATGTGCTTTGTCCTTTATTCCTACTTCTTATTCAAGCTTTCTCAAAAGACCCTAAACTTCAATTTCCGCATCATTATTATCTGTTCTGCTTTTGAAAAACATATAATCTTTAGCTTGCTATAATAATATTGAAAACAATTTGACAGCTGGAGTATATAGTGCAATGTGCTATTCTAAATGCTTTACATATGTCAACTCATTTAATTCTCACAACAACTGTATGATGTTCTACAGATGAGGAGAGGCACAGAGAGGCACAAGTAACTTGCCCAAGTCACAGAGCTAGTAAGTACTGGCACTGTGATTTGGACCCAGACTGCCTGCCTTCAGAGTCAGGACCGCTATGCTATTATTTCAAGAGTTTGGCAAGACATATTTTTCTGCCTTGTTTTCACAGGTCAGCTAGACTGAAATACTCTGATTCTCTCCCCAAATCAAGGATGCATACGAATCCTCGCCAACTCGGCAAAATTTCAGATGTTTCATTATATCATTGGCATATATACCTAAAGCAACGTAATTTTGGTTCATGGGAAAATGTATGTTCTATCCTGGGAAGTAGAAATAAACAAACAATGAAATTATGAAATGTGAAATTTGCCTGAGTTAATTCTGCAGACATAAATATGATTCCAGTGAGTAGCCGAAAAAAATGTTTGAAAATACTTTTAATTTCTTGCAGGAAAAGTACCAAACAAGATTGTAGGTGTTATTATTAATATATACACACTCAACAGCAGCCTACATTTTTCCTCTCCTAATTTCACAATTCTCCTAAGTCTCTCCCTTTGCAAGTGCGCCAAGTCGCTTCAGTTGTGTCCGACTCTTATGCGACCCCATGGATTGTAGCCCACCAGGCTTCTCTGTCCATGGGATTCTCCAGGCAAGAATACTGGAGTGGTTTCCCATACCCTCCTCCAGGGGATCCTCCCGACCCAGAGACAGAACCTGAGCCTCCTGTCGCTCCTGCTTTACAGGCGGATTCTTTACTTCTGAGTTATCAGGGAGACCCCAGGTCTCTCCCTTTACATAAAGCTAAATACTTCAGCTTATTCCCTACTATGAACATATGAAATAGACAGTTTTCAAATTCACTGAACTCAACTTCCAAAGAACAGCTTCTTTGGGGAAAAAACTAATAAATGGAAACTATAAGAAGTAAAAATTAAATTCATTAGTCAAGCATGCTGGATATTCATTAAGTCACGGTTCTCCTTCACTAAGCCAAATCCAGTGTCATCATACATGAATTAACAAGACAAATGTTACATACAGCAATCTTAATGAAGACGCCCACTGTAATGGCAGCGGGGCACTTCAATTCACTGGACCGTGGTGTGTTGTGGCTGCAGCTTTTCAGGGGACACAGTGCCAACCCCCACAGACGCCCAGCGCATCCCTCACACCTTCATCCCTGTCCCTCAGTCCTCGTCTGTCTCCTTAACAGCACAGCCTGAATTTCAATCTTTACCAGATACCGGGTCAATCTGCTCCCCACTCGAATTAATTCCATAAGGCCAGGAACACTCATGTCTTACTTTTGTACCCCAGCATCTAATGAGCCTTCCATAATTTTTGTTGGATGAACAAAAGTCTGAAAAGGTAAGGGTTGAAACATACAGTGACAATCAAGAAAGAGTTCCAAAAGGTCTGACTGGAATATTTCATACCTCAGGACAAAAACACAGCCCCACAGTGCTCAGAGAAGAAGGAGAAAGTTTAGGTGAAGAAGTGATTATCAACCCTAAGAGCAAAGGAAGAGACAGAGAACAAGATAGAAAAGACTATACTAATCTACAAACAAGCCAGGACTAACTGGAATAGAGGGAATAACAGGCAGCACCTAAAACTTCCTTCCCTAGCACTTCCAAGGACATAGTCCTTGACACAAACACATTAGTAAGCTTCTCCAAGGCACTTAACGTTTGTCACTTCTATTTTCCATGACTGACAGGCACAAAGCTGCCTTCAAAGAAGCCAGCGGTCCAAGAACCCAGATGACATCAATTCATTACTGCTGCAAGATAGCAGAGAAGCTAACATCTGAGGAGCACCTTATCTTTTCAAAGCAGCTTCATGTATTTTCTTTTTCTCAACAGAAGTTATTACAATAGCAGCATTATCTTTCCCATTCTTTAAATAAAGACACATAAAAGCACTCAAAGCCTTAAATTTGAGTCCTACCTCTGCTACATATGTGCTGTGTGATCTTGGACAAATTATTCACTTCTCTGTGATCTGAGTATCCATGGGGAAAATAATATGTACCTTAAAGGACTGTTCTGAGCATTAAGTGAGATTAACACTTGCAGAGAACACGACACAGTAAACGCTCAATAAAGGAGAGTAACCTTCCCTAAGGCCTCTTTAAATAGTTCCTACAAGATTTCTCAGCTAGTAAGATGGGAAACCTAGGACTTAAACCCAGGCCACCTGATTCCTTAATCTGTTTTCTTCCAGCCACGCTGCTTTGGCAGACTGCTGCATACTACTGACACGTAAATATACTGACAACAACTGATCACAAAATCTTTATCTATCAGTAACTAAGTTTAGCTTTGAAAAAAAGGGACCAAAAAAACTTGATCTAATTAATCTGGGGGGAGGAAGGGTTTGAAAATATAAAACATAAATTACGCCCCCAAACCGCAGCAGAGGTGGTACCACAGCACTTCCGTGCAAACAAAAAAATATGACAAGAAACAGAAAGTTCTCTCTGGGTTTATGAGGAACAATTGGAGAAAGGAAACGAGCATGACTATGATTAAAGGAACTTAAAAAACCTTAGGTTTTTTTTTTTTTTTTGGTAAACCAAACCACTGGGCAAAAAGATTTGCATCCCATTCCAAAATAACTTGATCAGGGCTGAGAAGTATCTTTAAAAAGAAACTGCAGTGTGCTAACAGCAAACTTTTTCTTCCAAGTCTTTTAAGAGTAAGATAAATGGGAAGAGTGAGATAAACCACCAACGTAAACTGTCAACATTCATGAAGATCCTTGAAGACCATAAATGTTTGTTTTGGATTCAGTATTAATAAGCAGCATAAAGGAGCATGATCAAAAGGATAAAAGTTTCATAAGTAATCTAACACAAGTTGAACATATCTTGAAAATTATACAGTATAAAACTAAGCTATTATTCTGTTAATAAAAATAACCAACTGCTTTCAAGTGACATATATCACTAACCTTTTTCAAGTGGTATACATAACTCCTTTCAGGATAAGTTCTAAAAGACATTCAAAGAAGTTCACATCTTTAACAATCCCCAAGAACTTTCTTACTAAAAGAGAAGACAGGATAATTCAGTCACATTCGGAATTTGTAAATTCTGAAAAGAAAGGCCAGAAGAGAGCTTGACCTGACATTAGCAGAACAAAAGATTTAACCCAGAAAAGTAAAAGTTGAATGTCTACCACAAAGCAGGGGAGAAGGTGATAAGAACTTCTACCTCTTTCTACCACAACCAAATTTCTTGTCCTCTCCAATTCACCTTAAACCTCTGCTAATTATTTTCCACAGAAACATAACAAAATACTCCTAACATTTCTTCCTGACACTCAGAGCAAATTTCATTTCTTATTTAGCATTCATTAGGAGCCACTAACTCTAAATTCTATGCAGAACCTATCAATCTCCAGGGGAATATGTCCCTCCCTTCTCTAAATTCTTCGTTGTTGTCATTGCTCAGCAAGTTGTGTCTCTTTTGCAACCCAATAGACTGTAGCCTGCCAGGTTCCTCAGTCCATGGGATTTCCCAGGCAAGAGTATGGGAGTGGGTTGCCATTTCCTTCTCCAGATGTTCTTCCTGGACCAGGGATCAAAGTGGGGAAGCCCTCTAAATTCTTTTCTCTGATATTAAATTCTCTTCTGTCATAGAAACTTTTCCAGAGAACACACATCAGCCTAACTTCCCAGTCTAGATTCTCCATAAAGACAGTCTAGTGACTCTTCATTAATCTCTTCCTGGGAGCACTCAGGATCGGGCAATTAGGAAATCACTCAAGATCAAGGGCCCTTCATTTAAATGCTGCTGACCTCACTAAAATGATAATGATAATAATAATACAAAGAGAAAACAATAATCCTTCTAAAACTCATGTGAGAAGTCTAAATTTGTTAAAGTACATAGACTTGTATAGTCTCCCTCCAAGGACTACAAATTTAGTCTCTTCTCCCTTAAGAAAACCCAACTCCTACTGATTCTAAATTTGTACTATGGAAATACTTATTCAACCTAGAGTGACCTCTAGGTTGATTATTTTTTTCAACAAAGAAATTACACAAATTAGAATCCTGCCACTAAATCCAATGAAAACAAAACGAGGAAGAACATTTCGTCTCAAAAGTTTCCGGGCTAGGAGAGAAAAGGAAAAGATAATGGAGTTTCCATATTGAAACTTTCAATTTAAATATGTCAATATTTGAAAGATTTCTACACATAGCCTTTTTAACTCTAGTATCTGCAGTAACTAAGTCACTAATGCAACACAACAACACTGGCACAAAAGCGACTCCTTGGGTTTTATTTGGATTCTTCCTAGAAAGCAGTCTCTCAGGACAAATATCTGACTTCAAAATGTTGACCATCCTCTTCAGGACATCAGGTACTTAACACCAGGGGAAGGAAGAGACAGAAGTATCAACCCGAAAACAAACCAGACAGCGAACAAAATTTTCTATCAAGAAACAGAAATTGTCATGACTCCACCCGCTAAAATGATACAGACTTTCAAAGCAAAACCAGCCGCAAGACTGCGTGTTCCCGTTACTTCTGAAGTCTCCAGGGACGGAATCTACCTATATTCCTCGGGAGGAGAGACTAGAGAGATAATCAAACGACAAATCACTATGTGGATAAAATGACTGGTGAAGTATGGGGCCGGAGGAGGGGGGACACACAGTGAACTGGTAAACAACGAAAAACTGAACTCCCGGTGCATTTAAAGATCTGTGCGGGATGCGGGGAAAGTCACGTCCCAGATCAACCTCAGTTTCCCTACCACCAAAACAGGCGAGAACGTGACACTTGGCTCGGAGGAACGGGAGGGCCCTGCGGCCGCAAGCCTCCACCTATTCAAGGGTCCCGCGGAAGGCCAGACTCGGAGGGTGTCCCCAGTGCAACCGAGTCGTGACACCCGGAGCCGCTGGGGGGCGGAAGGCCAGGGCGCGCAAAGCTCTCTCCGTCCCTGGAAGGCGGCCTCCCCCAAACCCGGGGGTACCGACACCCTCCCCGGACCCAGCGAACCCTCCCTCCCGGACCACTCCAGGCGGCAGCCCAGCATCCCTCCCACCTTCCGGCTTCTCCCTCCGCGGCCCGCCGCCTCTCCGACCGCGCCCCCGAACGCCGCCGCCGTGCGGCTCCTCCTTCGCCCGAGTCTCCGCGGCCGGCCGGCCCAGCCGCCGGCGCCAAGGTCTTCCGAGCCCGGCGCGGAAGGATGCCGGGCCCGGGCCTCCCAGGCTCCTCCCGGGCCTACCTGCGAGGCGGGCGGGGGCTCGGTTTGCAGCCCAACGGGTACGGCTGAGCCGCGCACTAGAAGGAGAGGCGAGAAGGAAGCGAGGGGTCCGCTCCGCCGGCCGGCGGGAGAAAGCAGCCTGAGCGCGGGGGACCTCGCGGACGAAATAGCCTTCGACCCGGCGCCGCCGCCGCCGCCGCCGCCGCCGCCGCCGCTGCCGCTCGGGAGACATCAAGCGAGAAGACTGCACAGGAGATCGCCGAGTAGACGAACGCCCCAGACCTCAAAGGAGGAGCGCCCAAGCAATCGTTCAGGGAACCGCAGTCGAGCGTCGAGAAGCAGCTTCGCTCCAACTCCGGGTCCGGCTCCTGTCCAAGGCATAAATAAACGAACTCAGATAGCCGTGGAGGCAGAGTGGACTGGGCTTCTGCCATTTTCTGTGTCCAGTGCGGGCTGTCTAAATAGTTTATAGAGAACCAGAATTTCTCATGAGAATGTTGAAGATCAAGTCATAGTATACTAACACTGTAACTTAACTGTAATTCAGCGACTACCTTATGGACTCTCAACAGGATTTATCCCAGCGGAGCCAATTTGACCTTATTGGCTCAGTGAGGTGAATTAAAAAAAAAAAGATAGATTATTAGACAGATAGGTAGATAGATAGCAGCAGCAGATAGATAAAGATATAACAGAGGCACAGAGAGAATCCAGGCTGAGGAACAAATAATCTCTATTCAAGCTCCAATTAGCTCCAATAAGCATAGCAGAGAAAAGCTGGAAATGTTCAGGGTTGTGCAGTCCGATCTTAGGCAGGAAATATAATACACATACTGCTTTTCTTTTATTTTATTCCAAAGGCCTAGAACCACAAGTGTGCTTCTTAATAATACATAATAACCAATAGTCTCTTTGAGTTCTAAACTCAACAAAGTGTGTTATCATCACAACTATGGCCTTTTTTTGAACTCTCTTAGTAGACAGACTAACATGGTCAGCATAAATATGGTAATATGTTCATCCCAAGCATAATTTAATAAATCATATAGATCACCACAGTATGGATTACCAACTGTGAGCAATAATAGTTTATCTTACCCTCCTTAGGTGTAAAAAGAAAAGATAGTCCCAGCCCTTATTAAAGAGTATATAATCCAGTCAAAGTGAAAGCCCACATACTTACAGTGTTAGCTTGATTTACAATTATTTACAATTTACAATTTTCTGTAATTTTTAAAAAATCTTTTAAATGCATGAAACTATTTAAGGGGCAATTCATGTATATATATATAATGCAGGATAAGACCAGCATCCAAAATATGAGGACAAAATGCTGTATTGTCATTTACTGTTTTAGAGGAATTTTCAAATGAGTAACCATTATAGCAACATTTATAAAGGCCTAAAACAAAAGAGTGTAGTCATCTTCCAAAACACAAAGTTTTAATTTATTCATATTCCCATGAAGTCCTTGGATATATCCTATAATAATTTTTTCTGTTTATTTTTTTCGACCTTGCTATGTGGCTTGAGGGATCTTAGTTCCTCAATCTGGGATTGAACCCAAGCCATGGTGGTGAAAGCACAGAGTCCTAACCACTAGGTGGCCAGGGAATTCCTCTACATAATTTTTGTTTAATTTAAGCAGAGGTACAATAGCATTGTTGTTTTGCATTGTATCATTTCCCTATTAGAGCCTTTAATAGTTGTTACTTTAAATGATTGCACAATATTCTGTTGAGAAGATTTACTGACCATGCTCCCCATTTTGAATATGTATGTTACTTCCAAACATTTTCCCTGTAATTGCAGCTCCTGCAAAGAGGCAGTTATAATCTTATTATTTATGATTAGGACCTACTACACATAAACAAAAAGAGCAAGGAAACAAGGCAGAGGTTTATTTCTCTGTCATGTAAAAGAAATGCAGAGATGCACAGCCTACAGTAAGGTGCGGCCGCTCAGCATCAGGGATCAGGCTTCCATCTTGTTGCTGTGACATCTTCAAATAAGTGGTTTTCATCTTAGGTCCAAGACAGCTGCTCAAGCTCTAGTTTTCATGTCTACATTCCAAGCAGCAGGAAGCTCAAAGAGGAAAGGCATGTCTCCTAGCCATAAGGACACATCTTGAAAATAGCACAAGACATTTCCACTTACATTCCACTGGCCAAAATAGAGTTACATAGCCACACCTAACTAGGAATTTGTCTTTACCCTGGGAAGCCATGTACCCGTGAAAAGTCAGGGGCAAGAGGACCCTGGAGAAGAAAATGACAATCCACTCCAGTATTCTTGCCTGGAAAGTCCTATGGACAGAGGACCCTGGCAGGTTACAGTCCATAGGGTCGCAAAAGAGTTGTACTCAACTTAGCAAATAAACAACAACAGTAAGCAGTCTCTGGAACAAGTTGAGTAGCAGGCAAATTAACCTTGTTTTGCTGTTATCTCAGGGCTGGGCTTCTACCCCTAGAATACAGGCTTTAAAGAAGCTTCTTTCTTGGAGAGGCTTGTGGGGCTTAAGTATCTAAAGCTACAGCCCACACTCAAACTTGACCTATGCAATGACTTTATTTTGAAACCTTGATTTCAATGAGGAAAACTAAACAAATTTCAAGGCAATAGGAAGCTTTTGGTTTTTCGAATCTGTAGACTTTTATTTTGGGAAAAACACTTGAAGGCTATGTAAATTTAAATCTAAAATCCACATCTGAAAATGCAGATGTTTGAGAAGCTGAGGCTAGACTGCACTGTGAAACCAGGGAAAATAGTTTTTATTCTGCAGGCAGAGTTGCATCTTTACAGAAAAATTTCGTTAGAGAAACTGTTTCAAGTGTGACAATAAACCACTACTTATTCTTATCAAGTCTATTGGGGCAGAAGAGAAGATAACAAAAGAGCCAGGGCTGAAACCCTCAAACCTACAGAAATCTTCTCACGCTGGAGGGAGACCTGAAAAAAGAAGCCAGATCATCCTGGGATACATAACACAGTCACCTTCAACTTGGTGTTAAAAAACTCAACGACTCATTATTATGTTGATTTTTCATTATTGTATCCTGATAGGAGTCTTCTGGAGGAGTCACGCCCTTGAAAGTAAGAGGAGGCTTCCCCGAAGTAGGGTGACCAACTGTCCCAGTTTGCTAAGGGCCAAAGAGCTTCCCAGGACACAGCAGTTTCAATGCTAAAACTGAGACAACGGAGGGCAAACCAGGAGAGTTGGTCACCCTAAGAATAAACAAAGCTGCTGTCAATCATATGGAAAAATCTGGAAAGACTGAACCAGGAATGAGGACTGGGACTTGTTGACCTGGGGGAATTGCTTGTGATATAGGGTGAGGGGAAGGGACAGAAGAGAAGGGGAGGAGTTCAGTTCAGTTCAGTTGCTCAGTCGTGTCCGACTCTTTGCGACCCCATGAACCACAGCACACCAGGCCTCCCTGACCATCACCAACTCCTGGAATCCACCCAAACCCATGTCCATTAAGTCGGCGATGCCATCCAACCATCTTATCCTCTGTCATCCCCTTCTCCTCCTGCCCTAAATCTTTCCCAGCATCAGGGTCTTTTCAAATGAGTCAGCTCTTCGCATGAGGTGGCCAAAGTACTGGAGTTTCAGCTTCAACATCAGTCCTTCCAATGAATATTCAGGACTGATTTCCTTTAGGATGGACTGGTTGGATCTCCTTGCAGTCCAAGGGACTCTCAAGAGTCTTCTCCAACACCACAGTTCAAAAGCATCAATTCTTCGGTGCTCAGCTTTCTTTATACTCCAACTCTCACATCCACACATGACCACTGGAAAAACCATAGCTTTGACTAGACAGACCTTTGTTGGCAAAGTAATGTCTCTGCTTTTCAATATGCTGTCTAGGTTGGTCATAACTTTCCTTCCAAGGAGTAAGCGTCTTTTAATTTCATGGCTGCAGTCACCATCTTCAGCGACTTGGGAGCCCAGAAAAATAAAGTCAGCCACTGTTTCCACTGTTTCCCCATCTATTTGCCATGAAGTGATGGGACCGGATGCCATGATCTTAGTTTTCTGAATGTTGAGCTTTAAGACAACTTTTTCACTCTCCTCTTTCACTTTCATCAAGAGGCTCTCTAGTTCTTCACTTTCTGCCATAAGGGTGGTTTCATCTGCGTATCTGAGGTTATTGATATTTCTCCTGGCAATCTTGATTCCAGCTTGTGCTTCCTCCAGCCCAGTGTTTCTAATGAAGTTAAATTAAATAAGCAGGGTGACAATATACAGCCTTTACGTACTCCTTTTCTTGTTTGTAACCAGTCTGTTGTTCCATGTCCAGTTCTAACTGTTGCTTCCTGACCTGCATACAGGTTTCTCAAGAGGCAGGTCAGGTAGTCTGGTATTCCCATCTCTTTCAGAATTTTCCACAGTTTATTGTGATCTACACAGTCAAAGTCTTTGGCATAGTCAATAAAGCAGAAATAGATGTTTTTTGGGAACTCTCTTGCTTTTTCGATGATCCAGTAGATGTTGGCAATTTCGTCTCTGGTTCCTCTGCCTTTTCTAAATCCAGCTTGAACATCTGGAAGTTCACGGTTCACCTATTGCTGAAGCCTGGCTTGGAGAATTTTGAGCATTACTTCACTAGCGTGTGAGATAAGTGCAATTGTGTGGTAGTTTGAGCATTCTTTGGCATTGCCTTTCTTTGGGATTGGAATGAAAACTGACCTTTTCCAGTCCTGTGGCCACTGCTGAGTTTTCCAAACTTGCTGGCATATTGAGTGCAGCACTTTAACAGCATCATCTTTTAGGATTTGAAATAGCTCAACTGGAATTCCATCACCTCCACTAGACTGTTCCTTATTTTGCTCTGGACTCTGAGAAATTTAACACACTGGGTGGTAGGAATCAAGTCTGAAGCTAGGGTGAGATAACTCTGCAGCAGTACCACAAGTCATCTTATTAGGAAGCCCAGGAAGATGGGCCTTCCCAGGTGGCTAAGTGGTAAAGAATCCACCTGCCAAGTAGGAGATGCAGCTTAGATTCCTGGGTCAAAATGATGAGCCAGTCAGAGGCTCTGCTATTGCAATTCTATTCTGTTCTTTTGTCATCTGGTCTCATTGCACCTTGGGATAATGTACACAC
This sequence comes from Okapia johnstoni, assembly GCA_024291935.2. Taxonomy (NCBI): domain Eukaryota; kingdom Metazoa; phylum Chordata; class Mammalia; order Artiodactyla; family Giraffidae; genus Okapia; species Okapia johnstoni. The sequence continues at coordinate 4,310,098 of CM044325.1, read as the reverse complement.
TTCAAGCTGGACAGTAAAGGTAGAAGCAGTGTAGCAATGGAGGAGCTGCCAGGGAACAGGAGGGTTCTCAGAACAGCAACTAACCATTCACAGAACAATAGCAGGCTTCTCCTTCTCTGGGATTATTTATATAGGATCAATATCTAGTAGTGGAATTAGTCAATGGATTGAAACGTATGAACATTTTAAGACTCTAGAATGGCACCAAACTCAGTCCTTCTATAAAGACAGCTGTATATGTAAGGGCTAGATAAAGTCTCAACAGTGTGAAACTGGATGTTTTGCTGGGCAAACATGGAGATTCCTTTCCAAAGGACTTTGAAATTTATCATCCTATGATTTCAGGGTCTACTTTGCTTGTACCATATACTATCAGGGGATCTCATATCTCCTATTTGTTTATCACAAAGTGGGATCTTAGATGGTAGCCACATTAAAAAAAAAAAAAAGCCTGTGAATTTTATGTGTTAGTTGCCTGGAGTGTCCCCAGCCTTCAACTCATATTTTCTCTTCCTTTCTGCACTGCCATTCTTACTTAATGCTGAGTCCATGATCTCTTATACTCACAATTTTGTAAAATCTAGGTGGGATCTTGGGAGCAAAAGAGCCCTGAGGATATGTGCATGCACACTGGTTAAAACCCCTGCTTTCTTCTTTTCTTGACTTCCTCTTAACTTCCCCTCCATTTGCTAGGGAAATCAACAGTTAGGCTTCGTTCCTGAGTTTTCAGGTTGTTATTTCAGGTAGGGATACAAGCATAGTATGCCTACTCTCTATCTAGTCTCTATTTTACTCCTCCTCATCTCTTATACTATTTTCTATCTGATCCCATTAAGACTGTGACTTGTTTCTTTGTCCCTAAATTAGATGAACTTGCTATAGATCCTTTATAGTCCAGGAAAGGAGCGCCATCTCTGCTCAGTTCATTTTAAACTAAGAATATGTTTATGTTTTCTCATGTGTATTACTTGGACCTGATAAACTGATGGTGACCCAATATTGTAGTTTTTCCTTAGTATAATCCTAGACTTCTGCTGTTTCGCAATAGCTAAGGGCAAATCTAGAAGACTCTCAGGCTGGCCGGATAGAATCATCTATGGGGAGATGAAGCTCACATAAGACAGGCAAAATCCTTGACTCTTTCCCAAAGCTATACCAAGAAGATACTATATATCCATAATAAGGCCCTCAAGAGAAGACTTCTCAGGCACTTATGAAAAGCTCCAATGAGCAAACCCTTGGTAATATGGAAATACAGATCCTGATCCCTCCCCTAGATCATTTTGGGTCAAGTATAACTATGGACCAAAAAAAAAACCCTGGCCTATAGAAATCCAGATACAAAGGAGATTAAAGAAATAGATTTGAACAGTTACTTGGTGGAATTATTAGGAAATGAAATGCTTCTGGGGAAAAACACTGCCAGCCAATGTTCAGTCCGTTTAGCACTCAGAAATTACCTTTGGTGTGCAAGTAACAGACTTGAAATTGCTAAGAAATCTCCCCTAGACTGTCCTTCCCATTGAGGCTTCCTGTCACCAACTAATGAGTTAAGTTGTAAAAACTCCAATTTTCCTTTAATGCAGTTTTTGAAGGCTAAAAGGCCAGGCACTTTTCAAGATTATACTCCACCTTGCCACTTAACATGCACAGGTGGCAGTAAGCCTTTCCTCTTGCAATATTCATAATGGAACCAAAACTTTATAGGGAAAAATACCCATCTCAGGAAACTTGGAAAGACTGTGAGAGTTAAAATATTGCCTTATGAGGGAAACAAAGCAAGCCTGGGTCACAAGTTAAAACTTCACAAAGAAAAAAAAAAAAACATAACCAGGCACCTCTATTTCATAATGAATAGAACTAAAGTTTCCAATCTCCTCTTCCTTGTCCACTCCCAGCTCAATGATATCACTATACTTGTCAAGCTCCACCTCCTGCCAACTGGACCCACTTCTTTATAGAGTAGGATGGTGATGGGAAATAGCATTTGGAGTAGAAATAAACAGCAGATAATAATCCATAATTGTTTTTAATCTTGAGGATGAGTCACCCTCGATTTATTTCCAAATTTCTTCTGTCATCAGCTGTTCATTTCTTTACTTTGAAAATCACCAGATTAACACTGCCAGAGGCAGGTAGGAAAAGATCCAAGAGGACAATTCAGAGCAATCACATGGTGAGTGGCTGAGAAACTGGGAACAAAACAAACCTCAGGAAAGTCTCTTTTTTGTCCCAGCAAAGGCACCAATGTGTGAACCTACTTCACACTTTCATTATTCCAGTCGGGTTATTTTTATATCAGTATAATTTTAGAATAAGACTTGGTGGGGGATTATTTATTTCCTGAGAAATTCTGTCCATCACTTTGTACACAAGATATTCAAGTAGATCTAACTTCAAAATTAACTTCAAACCAAGAAATTATATCCCTTTTACCTCTCTTTTTTTCTTAATACATTCATGCCTTTATTCCCTCAACTTTCCTTCTGAACAAGGAACTTCAAAGCAGAATGGCCAAATGGACATTCTAACATCCTGACCATAAGAAATGTGATCCATTTAGATAGGACTATCTAAACCTGGGTGAATCTCTTTTGCCCATCAAACTATCAGGGTCTTTAGATCCACTGTGAAAGTGTAAGCTTTCTGTTTTATCTATATTTGACTTGTCTTTTTTAAGCTGATTGAATTCCTAAACCCATTTAGCCCTTAGTGCCTACTCAGGTTTGGAAGTAGGAGATTTGAGTCCAGATGTTCTCCCTGGGAGCTAGGTCCAAGTCAGCTCAATTACTGCAGACAGATTAAGATGGAGGTTTCAGACTGTCCCTCACATCCTCTTAAAAACGCACACTGCAAACTCAGATTAGTAGCCATTTACTTATGTCAGAAGACCATTCCCCTGCTGAAATTCACTCTTTACACTTGTCTCAGATTATGTCTACATAGGTAGGAAATTAGAAAAGCTAAAATACCATCCAAATAATTCAGGACAAATATTGCTTTCTTTTGAAATCTCTAGATAACTGCAACAAACAAAGCATTCTGTCTGGCTAGATGCTGTTTTCCTCTTTGATTCTGTAAGCATGACGTAAATGTCTACAACCAAGGAACTTTCAAATGAGTGAATAGTGCTAATCTGGTGTTCAGTGCATAGCAGGGAACTGTTGGTCTTGGGAGTTTCTGTTTAGTTAATAAAATTGCAAACGAATCAAGATATTCTGGTGTTGACCCAACACTTCTAAAACATGCAGATTATATATTAGTTTGTGACAAGTGTCCACACACTCAGTCATGCTAGAAGATGGGACTGTGGAGGGGGTACTGAGAGGGGAAGTTTGTCATAGCTCCTGGAAAGCCTCTCTCCTCCCCACCTTCCACATTAGCTGAAGTGAGTGAGCATCAGCTCTTGACGGATGCGATCAGCCTCCAGGTCCAAGGACTCCATGTGCTCATACTCCTCCTCAGGGGGCTGTTCCACCGGGTCGGTCACTGGAGAGGACCACACATCCATCCCGTGCTCCAGGGAGATGTTGTGGAGGACGCAGCAGGCCAGGATGATGTGGCTGGACTTCTCCGGGGAGTACTGCAGTGCCCCCTTGGATCCATCCAGGCAGCGGAATCGGGAGCAGAGTGTTCGGAAGGTCTTCTCAATCACACTGTGAGTTGCAGAATGGGCCATATTATAGCGATACTCAGCTGGAGTTTCAGGAATGTGAAGTGGGGTCATGAGCCAGGTGCGGAGAAAGAAGGAACTGTCACCTATGGGGAAGGCCCAGAGAAATCACAGATGTTTATAACTGGAATACAAAGAAAAGCCAGGTGCATATACAGAGAATGGACAAGAATATGTAACTGTTTCTGGAGCCAAAGCAAAGCAGGGAAACAGAGAGCGAAATGCTGTGGTATAGAGAAGGCATGCACATGTCATGAGCAGGAAGACAGGAGTCTTGGCTTGGGAATAGCATCGGTTAAAACCAACAGGGGAAAAAGCTGACGTGGCTAAAGAAAGCTAAGTCTGATGGAATGTGGGACGGAGGTGAAAGCACTGGAACAAATGAAATTCTTGAATATTCTTTTTTTCTTCTTTTGGCCGTGATATGTGGCTTATGAGATCCTAGTTCCCTGACCAGGGATTGAACCTGGGCCCCCAGCAGGAGAAGCACGGAGTCCTAACCACTGGACTGCCAGGCAATTTCAGGATTTTCTAAATTCAGAGATATTGTCCTTTAATAAAAAGTTAGTAGAAACTATCACGGAGAAGGCAATGACACCCACTCCAGTGCTCTCGCCTGGAAAATCCCATGGACGGAGGACCTGGTAGGCTGCAGTCCATGGGGTTGCGAAGAGTCGGACACGACTGAATGATTTCACGTTCACTTTTCACTTTCATGCATTGGAGAAGGAAATGGCAGCCCACTCCAGTGTTCTTGCCTGGAGAATCCCAGGGACGGGGGAGCCTGGTGGGATGCCGTCTATGGGGTTGCGCAGAGTCAGACACGACTGAAGCGACTTAGCAGCAGCAGCAGAAACTATCACATAGCAAGTCAATCTTTAAAATCTCCAGGGACTTCCCTGGTGGTCCAGTGACTAAGACTCTGCACTCCCAATGCAGGGGGCCCGGGTTCAATCCTTGGTTAGAGAACTAGATCCCACATGCCACAACTAAAAGTTTGTATGCCACAACTAAAGATCCCCTGAGCTGCAACTAAGACCCAGAACAGCCAAATAAATAAATAAATATTTAAAAATAAAATCTCTAAAGAGCAAGAGTGCAAGAGAGAAATAGGAAGTTCTGCCAGAAGATCTCAAAACATCTGTGAGGAAAAAAATCTCTAACTTTACCATTAAAATGTCAGGTCTGAAGGCACTACCAGGGGATTTCAGAGGATTTTATAGACAATAATCATTCATTCTTCCAGTGCTAAGAAGAATAAAAGTGCCAGCAGAGATCAGAACTCAGGTGTTCTACCAACCTAGAAATTACACTCATTAGAACCACACCTTGGTAACAGAGGAACTGGTAGAATTTCACATTAACAAGGAAAGCATAAATATAATGATGCAAATAGTAACAGTCAGGGATAGGGAGGTAAAATCAGAAGTCAATTAAAATAATATACACAAGACATTTCCTTTAAGTGACTTCTATATCAATGATCCTGGGAAGCACTAAAAACAAAACTGGTATGCAGTGTCCCATTACAATAGCACAGTGTTTCTACAATGTTTAATTGTCTTGATTCACTAAATCTGGAAGATGAAATCTCTCAGATAGAAGAACAAACCCTTAGAAATTTGAGACAAATAGACCTAGGGAATACCAGCTTGCATACTTGCTGTGTTCCTCACCCACCATCAATTTCAGTATATAGTTATGGACTGTTCAGAGAGTGCTAGGCACTATTCCAAATATATAGAATTCCTTTCTTTTAGGAGCTTACATTTCTAAGACCTGGGTTAACTTTAAATGCAGTTTTTTTGGCTAAAAACATTACTGAGATATTGACATATAACACTGTATTAGTTTTAGGTAGACTGGATTAACTTTAATTTTTATTTATTTATTTATGGTTGCACTGGGTCCTCATTGCCGTGCACCGGCTTTCTCTAGATGTGGTGAGCAGAGGCTACTCTCTAGTTGTGGTGTATGAGCTTCTCATTGCACTGGCTTCTCTTGTTGCGAAGCCCTGGCTCTAGGCACTAGGGCTTCAGTAGCTGTGGTTCCCAGGCTCTAGAGCATAGACTCAATAGCTGTGTCACACGGGTTTAGTTGCTCTGTGGCATGTGGAATTTCCCCGGATTAGGGATCAAACCCATATTTCCTGCGTTGGCAGCTGGATTCTTTACCACTGAGCCACCAGGGAAGCCCCTGGATTAACTTTAAGTATCTGAGATATCAAATATTTTCAAATTGTGTATTTAGCTGACTTTTTTCCTCCTAAGGACAACCTTCTTTAATTGAACTTGTCCCTACTAAATACTGTATATAAGAAACTGATGTTGTAAGTAATAATGAAAATAATATCTATGACACTGAATACCTACTATGTAGTAGGCATCATATTGGGCACTTTAAATATCTCTTTTCCAATCCCAGCTCTGCCAGGCAGATATTATTGAACTCATTTTACAAATGAGAAAATAAAAATATACATCGCCCATCCTATGATCTGTCAGGCATAGGAAGAGGAAGGAGCTAGTCAACTAAATGCTAATAATGTCAGACTCAGAGTCACTAAAACAATGGTATAATGCTGCAAGAGACAATTAAAAAAAATTTAAGATGGATGTCAAGAGACTTCCCTGGCAGTCCAGTGGTTAGGACTCTGTGTTTCCAAGGCTGGGGGATGTGGGTTTGACCCCTGGCCAGAGCACTAAGATCCCACATGCCTCATGGCCAACAAGTAAGTAAAGAAATAAAAAATAAATGTGAAAACACAGAGATGCTAAATATTTGTTAAATGTCACTCTAAAACACAGTATGAGCTTTAACTGGGTAAACATACAAGACCAGCTAGTTAGTGGCGACCTTTTATAAAACGCCCCATTACCATTAACTGGTTATAATCCAGAAAGACACTCAGGAGGGGACTAGGATCCGAATTACTAAACAGATTATAATTGCTTATACGATCAGTCATCCAAGAGACATTCTGGCAGAGTTCACCTGAAGCTGCTTAACAGGACTAGGCCAAGAGCCGAAGGAATAGCTCGGGCTGAATTGTGTGTAGAAGCAGGTACATTTAGAGAAGAGGAATTAGCTGATGCCCTCTGAAGGGGCAGACAAGAATGAGGACGTGAGAGGATGACACCCAAGTTGAAAATATGCTCAACAAACAAACAAAACCCCAGGGGGAATCACAGCTAGTTCTAGGTTTAGCAAATCCAGAACCACTCTACAAATTGATGGTGTTCTTAAGATACAATCAGCCATCTTCTCTCTCTCTTTTTTTCCAACATCTTGTCATTCCTCGGAATCCTGCCAGTTTTCCCTGCACGTCCAGGCCAGTGATTTCCAAAGATCTATTCATGACAAATAATTTTGGGCACCTGTTTGAAATGATGATCAGATTCTTTTCTTGAAGAATCTCATTCCTGAAGTTTGAAGTGAGTACCTTCATTTTAAACAAATTTCCCAGATAGGGGACTTCCCTGGTGGTCCAGTGGTTAAGAATTCACCTTGCAATGCAGGGGATAAGGGTTTGACTCCTGGTCGGGGAACTAAGATCCCACATGCTGAGGGGCAGCCTGTGCACTGTTATGACTCAGCCGGTACTCTGGAGCCCATGCTCCACCACTAGAGAAGAGCCCATGTGCCCTCTGCCTCAACTAAGACTTGATGCAGCCAAAGTAAATAAATACATTTTAAAAATTCCCCAGATAACTCTTTTTGATCTGGAAAATTTGTGAAACACTACACTAGTTCACATGTTTTCAAACTAGTTTGCCTGTTACAGCTCGTGGAGGCTTTTCAAAGGGTCTGTGCTAGAACTGAGGCTACTAAAGGAATTAATTTCCACATCGTCAACTTCTGTGGGTATACTTTCTTGGCATCATAGTGTCTAGCATGTGGCCTGGTACCAAAACTGGCCTTAATAAACATTTGTTAAGTGTGGTTGCAATGTTTCCATCTCTCCCACTTCCACCCTTTCTGTCAAGAAGGGAATCAGAAAAATACATAAAAATTTGTCCAAGTTTTTACTTATTTTCAACTATGTCCTGTAAACAACTGAAAAACTACTTTAAAGCCATAATTTCAACTGAATCTGGGGCCCCCAATTGTGAAGGAAAAGAAAATCAGTAATTGGTACATGACCTTGAAGTCCTAGCAAAAAGACCATTTGCCAAATAGAGTAACTCTTCATATGATTCACTCTAAAAAAATAAACACAAATGGCACAGATGTTCTGTGCCTTAATTTCTTCTTCTGTGAAAATGCTGACATTAGCATATAACTCCTTACAAGTTTTTATAAGGATTAAGTGAGATAATCCAAGGCAAAGTACTTACAAGATTGCCTGACTACTTGGAAGTGCTCAGTCATTTCTCACTGGCTTTAGAGTTAGGATACCCAAGTGATGTCATAAGAAATCAGCTTGGAACCCAAGCACTTCCCCAGCTGTGGAAGAAGAAGCTGGATGAGACATGTGCCTAGTCTTTCCTTCACTTCTTGGTATGAGTTGTATGAAAATAGAATTTAAAAATTCAGAGTAGGCAAAAGGCGGGACTAAGACAAACATCCAGTAGGGTAATGAGAAGGTGATGTACTGACAACAGGGTGTAGAAGCCACAACTGAAGAAAATCAGTTAAGCTCCCAGATGTCACCCATGGTGCCCTGGCAACTCTAAACCAGTCAGTGTGACAGCAGTCTCTTTTCACCTGGAAGAGGGGAAGGGTTCTTTCTCTTTTTTTGACCACCTTGTCAGGCATATGGGATCTTATTTCTCCAACCAGGGATCAAACTTGAATCCCACGCATTGGAAGCACAGAATCTTAACCACTGGACTTCTGGGAAAGTCCCAAGGGGAGGTTTTTCTTTAACTGTCAGTAAGCACATTAAAGAAAAAAAAATTCCTGAGCATCTATTACATGTGAAACACTGTGTAATGAGCATGTGCAGTGCAGACTAGCCTTAATAAACCAGGTTAAGATTCATGGTCTTGAAAGAGAGGTCTTCTGATGCTTAATGTGCTCTTACGTCTCTCACATATGTTGTATACAAGATAACCCCTATCTTGTTGCTCACAAAAAAGCAGTGCTTTAAAAATAAACAAAAAAGAAAGCTGCCAGGCTTGAGGGTTTCATCGCTGCTAACTAACTGTATTCCTCTCAGCTCGACAGTCACATTGGTTTGCACTGCTTCATATTGAATGGGTTCTTGTTCTACTCAGATCATTAAGCCTGGCTTTCCGAGGGCACTTAGACAGGCAAATCTATGACGTGAGTTTCCAGAAGAACTGTGTAAATGCACTGTCTACTATCATTCTCATATAGACACCATGGTGACAGTCACCGATGGCAGAAAGAATACATTTGCACAATACTTCAGAGTGAACTTCCATATATATTCCCTAATCCTAACAATAGATATTACTGCCCTTAGCATTACTTTCACTATTTTACCGACGATAAAAATGAAGGCTCTGGAACTTCCCTGGTGGTCCAGGGGTTAAGACTCCGTGCTCCCAATGCACGGGACCCAGGTTCGATCCTTCGTCAGGCAACTAGATCCCACACGCCTCAACAAAGATTCCATGTACTGCAACTAAGACTGGTGCAGCCAAATAAATTCTAAAAAGTTAAGGTGCAATTGTATGAAGGTACTATATTTAACCAGATCTGCACTGATAAGTACTTTGGCTTTATTTAGGGGGAATTTTTGTTGTTGTTGTTGCTACTGTTGTTTGTGACTACAAAATACTGTTGTGATGCAAGTTCCTGTGTGTAATTTTGTTTTACATATTTCTGAACCAGTACCTTCAAGATAAATTCTTAGAAGAACTGAGTCAAATCATATGTTTTTAAATGTAAGTAAGTGTCTTTTGGGACTTCCCTGGTGGTCCAGTGGTTAAGAATCCACCTTCCAATGCTGGGAACTCGGGCTCGATCCCTGGTCCAGAACCTAAGACCTCACGTGCTGAGGGGCAACTAAGCCCACATGCAGCAACTACGGAGAAGGCCCTGCACCCAGGGAAGCCCTCCCACTGCAAGGAAGAGCCCACGCGCCCCAACTAAGACCCCACACAGCCAAATAGAGATAAATATTTTTTAATGTTAATAAGTGTGTTTTAAATGTTGATTTAAAAAAATTCAGGCTCAGAGAGTTCTCATCTGAAGTCATGTTGAAAAGAGAACAGGACTGAGATTCAGGTCTATAGACCTCCATATTTCATTCTACTGTCCCAAGTATCTTTTCACTATCTACAGAATGAAGCATTTACACCTCAGACTCACCAAGAAGCCAGCTCTCTTTGTGCATCCCAGCTTCAAACTGACTGCTGAGAGAAGACTGCTGTAGCACAACACAGTCTTGGAGGCTTCCTGGCCAGCTTGTCTCCACAGTCATCAGTGCCCCTCTGATGTCACACACCATCAGGCAGTTTAAAGAATGAAGACCTTTACGGTTCACGTAGGAAAGGTCTTCAGCATTTGGTGCCTTGATTGCTACATGCATACAGTCAACTACCCCTATGACCCCTGGTATCCCTGCCAACCCGTAGAATTCATCCTTCAGAGCCTGCACAGAGGCTTCATCAGCTGGAAAGTGGATGAACTGTGAAGCTCTTTCCACAAGCGCTTCGGTGACGTTGGCAACACATCGACTCATAGATGCCTGACTGATTCCAATAGCGTCTCCCATCCGAGTCTGGAAGGAACCTGAGGTATAGAAGCCCAGTGCTGCAAGAATCTGTGTCTCTGGGCTAATAGCCCTGGATCTCTGAGTAGGTCTAGAAAGGCTCGCCCCCAAGAGCTCCACCAAGTAATAAATGAACTGTCGTGGAAACCCATACATGGACATCAAGTATTCATCCGTCACATCATCCAGCTTAAAGCGGTCCAATGTCCGGTGACCTCGGCCATATAGCAAGAGATCACAGTCAAGTACTGTTATTGGTATAGCCATGGTACATATAAATGTTGTCTCTTTCCCTCCGCTACTTTTCCTGAGCTCTTCCCAGTGAAGATGCTGATGAAAGAAAGTATTTAAGGAAGTGTCAGAATTCAACGGCTAACCGTCATTTAAGTGGCTGTGGTATATTTGTAATCTTCTCTCTGTAAAAGTTAAATGAAAAAAAAAAGCAAGACATTAGAAACCCACCAAAGACTTTAAAGCAATTCAAAGGCCACAACAGATTCTTTTCTCAAATTTCCGTTTTGTTCAAGCAAAAGGTGCTATAACTGTAACTCTGGGTTTTTCTCCACTAACTCATGACCACAGGATGGGCTTGCTTTGGCTTGGAGGAGAATGGGAGTTGAGTATTGGTGGCTTATTTAGCGCCTGCCTGGTACTTGAACTGCTTCCCTCCTAGCTCAGTTGGTCAAGAATCTGCCTGCAACGCAGGAGACCCAGGTTAAATTCCTGGGTTGGGAAGATCCTCTGGAGAAGGAACTGGCAACCCACTCCAGTATTCTTGCCTGGAGAATCCTATGGACAGAGAAGACTGGCGGGCTACAGTCCATGGGGTCGCAGGAGTCGGACACAATTTAGCGACTAAACCACCACAACTTGAACTGGGAAGAGCAAAAGGTTAATGGAGGTGATGGCATTATTATTCACAAAATGAGAGGTCTCCTCCTAAGCAGACAGGCCACGAAGCAGCTGACAGAAGTCATAACTACTCAGGACCGATATTGGTTACGGCGGGATTCACGACCCAAACCCCTCTGGCTCCACAGGATAAGGAAAGGGTAAAGAGACGCGGGGCGGGAGGGCTTCAAACCCGTCTAACAAGGGAAGAAGGGGCAAAAAAAACCCAAAAAAACCCGCCCACGACCCAGGTTGGTCGAGGGGGATTATGTGCTCTTAACAAAAGGCTTTCCCCTCACCCCAAGAAACTCAAATCGTGAGGCTGAAGGCTAGGAAGCAGAGAAGACCAGGCAGGCGGGAAGGAAGGCGCAGAAGAGGAGGCCGGGAGAGCTAGGGGCTGACAGGCGACCCCACCTCAAAGGCTTTGAAAGCTGACTTAGAAGTGGACACGGAAGTGTGACGGTCCCGGCCCGAGTCAGCCGAGGCCGCTCACCCACCTCTCCGCGGCTGCCAGGTTACCCGTCACACTCCCCACCCACCACCCGGGCCCGGCCCGCCTCCGGAACCGGCGGCCGAAGACGAGCCGCCACGGCGCTCAGCACAGGCCCCGCCCCTCCGCGTCAGCGCCCGCCCCAAGCCGCGTCCTCACTGCCGCCGCCGCCGCGACCTGAGATTCGTTAGCACACATTCCACACACGGCCCAAACCTTCGCGCTCTTCCGACCCCCCGCTCCCCCCGCCGCTGTTTACGCCTTTCTTCTGTGAGACGCTTGAAGAGATTGGGGAGTCAGACTTGTATGGTAAGGAGGCCAGTTTTTTACGGGCACATCAAAGAGGAAGAAGATTAAGTAGGGCACCCACTTTATAGCGAAAGTGCGGCTGATGTTAGGTAGCTGTACTTCCCCCGTAGCCCTCTCCCTCCCCCGGCCGTCACCGAAGCGGATGAAAACAAACACTAACGATGGCGGCACCGGGAAGCGACCGGCGGTTGGGCTTAAGGCAGGCGTGATCGCTTGAGCTGTGAGGGAAGCCTTGAAGAGCTCCTTGTAGACGTGAGTGGGACGACTCGTCGCGCAGTCTTGGGAACGAAGCTCCCGGGGCCTGCGAGCCACGAGACTCCCGAGGTGTGAGGTATTATCTGCGACCCGTGCTGTCACTGCAGCTCCGGAGCGCGGAGCCCTCGGCCAGGAGGCGCAGCTGGCCGGCGCCAGGCCCCGGCCTCCGTAATGAGAGCCCCGAGCCGCTGTCTGTGTCGCAGCGTCACAGGTACTAACCCGAGGAGGGAACACCCCCCCCCCGGGTGTCTCAGCGCCCACGGGTGGGAGGCTGTGGATCTGCGGCCTGGCGGGTCCCCTCTGGCGAAGCCGAAGCCCGCTCGCTGTAGCTCAGCCCCCTGAGCTTTCTTCGGGAAGTCGGGTCAGTGTAGGCCCCACTGGCCCAGGATCATTCCCAGTCCTTACCAAGATCCCCAGAGCTTCTGACTGCTTGCTCAGTTCTTTGGGTTAAATCGTAAGGCTTTTCTGGAGGGAAGTTGCGGGGCCGTACCTCTGTGGTTGGGTACCAGCACGAAAAAGATAGGTTTTCAGTCTATCAAGATTTGTTGAGTGCCAAATATGTACTCCACGTGTAGGTGAGGGAGACTGTTGACTAGTGAAAAAGGGACCCAAGCAAGGTTCACGACCCTCTTACTGGCAGTGGAACGCCCTGAGGAAACCTGCGATCCATTCTCATTAAATAAATCTCTGGGTAAGTGGCCAAGCACCTTCTTGGAATTCTTCACTAACTTATCTCAGTTTTCACTTTCCCAGTCAGTTATTTACGAAGTTTTCCTGATCAAGTCAGGTAGCGTTTTACTTCTTCCTCTTCTGGCCATCCCACAGCCAGAGAGAAACGGGTGGAAGGTGGGGCGGTGGGATGGGGGGGAGATACGAATGAACGAATATGTGAAGAACAAAAGTACCTATTTTTTCATTATAATTAGCTTAATAAGTTTAAAAATCATCGCCTAAGGTGGTAGAATTTATTGAACACCTTCAATGGGAGATGTGCAGTAATATAGTAAGAAGCAATAGAGCCTTTTTTTACATTAAATTAACTCCAGGTTATTGTGTGTTGTTTTATGTGTTAGTCCTTTTCAAAAAATGTGTGAATATTGTGGCTCCAACTAAGTTATTAGTTTTTGTTTCTTTTAACTCCATTTTTCAGCTGAGCAGAAGTCTTGTTAAATGCTTGTGGAATGGAATCCTGAGTTAGTATTTTTAATACCTAGTCGACGATGAATAAGTGCTGAAGCAAGTGTCATATATACTGATCTGTATAGTAGAATGGGTGTGGTTAACTCTCTTGCTGTTCTCAAATTGTACCCCTTTGGGTCTAAAGTTAAGACTGCTATGGCAACTTTTGAGATTTACATTTCATGAAAGTTGCAATTACTGTACTTACACCTAACAGTTCCTATTGTATATTTGTATTTTTTTCCTTGGGTTGTTATTAAGATCTGCAAAAACTGCAGGTCTGCAGCTATTAAAGAATCCAAATTATATATTTTTTATTTAAAGCCTAGGGATCAGCTGGACACAGTTCGGTCTTACTATGTACACATCCTGGGATTGTGCTCTATGGAGGTAGAGGGCAATAATCTGTTTTTTTCCATTGTCTTACCTGCTTGCATCTACCCAACTGCCTTAGCTCATGACCTCCATGACCCAGAACAGGGTCCATAGTCTAAATGCAAAAAGAAGCCTAAGACATTAATATTGAGCTTCCAAAGACCTGTTTATACATGAGTGAGTTTTCAAAGATAATTTTGACTAATCAGAAAATGCAACCACTATATAACTCATTGCTCTCACTTGATAAGGTTCATTACTGATGTTCTGCAGTTACATTTTGTTCCAGTTGTAGTGGAAGTTATTTATTTTGAAATTTTTATCTGGAGGGAATTTATTTAATCTTAGTAATACCTGGAAATCCCTAAAACTTTATTTTTAAATATTTATTTTACTTTTTAAACACTTTTTACTTTATTATAAAAGAGATGAAAATGACATTATAACACTGTAGTTGAAGCACTGCTTAGATCACAGAGAATGAAGAGTACACCTAAAAAATTCCTCACTGTTATGATCCTTTATTATTCAACTTCAGTGTTTTTCTTTTTTAATGGAAAAAAAGGTACAGAAACTCACTGATAAGAAATACAAGCTATTCAGGTAATACTTGAATTACCGTATTGTTTAAGACTCTTTTGACTTCTTTGGTGAGAATCTTAAAATATGTATACTAAAAGTTTATTCTTGGAAAAAGCTTACCTAGACTTTAGGTGTGGATGATTTAGAAGTAATTTCCAATTTTTGGTGATGAGTTGACTAAGATGAATTTCCATATGGCACCATCTTTTCTTGCATGGATTTAATATAGAAGAGGGTTCATGGGGTTTTGATCTTTGCCTCCTCTTTGTTAAATCATAGACAACAATAAAAACGGCAAGTAGTCACTGATGGTATAAAGCCAGTGTAGCCAGGGAGAATACAAAGAAGGCTAGCTAGTCCTCTGTGACCAAAGGGAATAGAGAAAGTTTTCTTGGGAATTCTCTAGCAGTCCAGTGGTTAGGACTCTGAACTTCCCCTGCAGGAGCCACGGGTTCTGTCCCTAGTGGGGAAACTAAAATCCCTCATGTGCTGACACAGCCAAAAAAAAATTAATAAATAAGAGAAAGGATAAGATTGTGCATCACCATTACATAGAAAAGCAACTAAATTAACATGTAATAGTTAATCTGTCAATAGTAAATAGTCAAAAGAATTTCTAAGCAACCTAGATGTCTACCAACAGATGAATGGATAAAGTAGTTGTGGTACATATATACAATGGATATTACTCATCCATAAAAAGGAATTAATCTGAGTTAGTTCTAGTGAGGTGAATGAACCTGGAGCCTGTTATACAGAGTGAAATAAGTCAGAAAAACAAATATCATGTATTAATGTATATATATGGAAGGTAGAAAAATGGTACTGATGAACCTGTTTACAGGGCAGAAAGAGAGGCTCAGACATCGAGGACAAACTTATGAATGAATACAGCGAGAGGAGGGCCTGGATGAATTGAGAGAGTAATGTTGAAATATATACATTACCATGTGTAAAATAGATAGATAATGGAAAATTGCTGTATAACACAGAGAGCTTAGCCTGGTGCTCTGTGACAACCTAGAGGGGTGGAATGGGGTGGGAGGTGGGAGGGGGAGGTTCAAGAGGGAAGGGACATGTGTATACCCATGACTGATTCATGTTGTTTTATGGCAGAAACCAACACAACATTGTAAAGCAATTATCCTCCAATTAAAAATAAATAAATTATCCTCCAATTATAAATAACATTTAAAAATATTATGTAAATAAAAAAAGGAATTTATAGAAGTGATAACCCAATATTCTTGTTTTGGAAAATACTACTTTCACTTTCGACTTTTGATTCATACGAATATAAAAGAAAGAAAGTTAAAAATCATATTATACCTTTCAGGCTTAAGGTTTGTCCCCGCCCTCACATTCCTTCTGTATTGCCCACAGCTGTTAGGTCATTAGAAGATATTATATTGAGAAATACTTGTAGAGGTTTAGACATCTTATTTTAAGTATAAGCTTAAGGGGGTTTTTACCCTTTAATCTATTTCTGTTGGACTTCTCAAGAAATCAGATATTGGCCTTATTTGTTCTTTAGACTGGTTTTTAAATTCTTCATCATCAATCAGACACAGCTTTTATCTTTATTCCCACCTCCCATTTTCTGTTGGTTTATTTTACTCTGGTTTCTTAAATTGAATACTTATTTGAGGCTTTTGTTTTTTTAGTTATAAATGCATTTAAGGCTATAAATTTTCTTCTGACCTCTTTGTCTCATTTGTTATCAAATAGTCTTCATTTTGTTAATTTCTAGATCATTTGTAACTGGTTTTTATTTCAATATTTATTATAAAAAGCTTTCTAATGTATACATAGTTAACTTTTTGTTATGTTTCTAGTTTGCTTGGAAAAAAAATTTTTTAGATGGTCAAGAACAGAATCAATTTATGGTGTCCCTTAAACTGAGATCCTTCATGCCACACTGCACAGCCTAAAAAAATTTTTTAATAAAAACAAAAACTCTATGTTAAAAACTAGGAAACATAGAAGTTATTTTTTCAGTGATCAGTGTTAACTTTTCCCAGTTTTAAGGGCTAGAGATATTATCTAGGATCATTTTTGTATGGTGTCTTGCCAAATTATTCAACTGTTGCTTTGAAATTATTTGCTTCTTCCTTTCTTTATTGATTGCCTCACCTTAATCCAGTGTTATCACCAACTTTCATCTGGATTACTGGAAGTAATTATTGTAGTCAGATTAATGTCCTTAAATTGTTACCTGTAGAAGAATTTCCATTGACTCCCTCCTGATATACTGTTAGTCTCTTTTGCCCACTTTTATGTCTCCCTACTAATCTGGACTGACTGTACTTCCCTAATTTATTTTACTTTACCTCTTTACATGAAAATTCTCAGCTGTATAGTTCCTAATTTGCTTCTCCCCCTTTCTTTTTCCTCTCCCATCTGGGATTCCAGTTACACATATGTCAGACCTTTCCCTGTGTCCTCAGTATTTCAGATAACCTCACGTTATCATTTTGTACCTACTGTCATGGTATAACTGAACACCTTAAATAGTGCCCTTTCACACTCAAAAGTATCCCCAAAGTTTGTGGTTACTCGGTATCTCTTATACACTTTTCCAAATCTCCCATCCTTTTGTCTCTCTATGCTTTGTTCTGGATATTTTCTTTCAGTCTGTATTGCCTTTCAACATTTCTATCTTCTGCTGATCTGATCTGCAGTTAGACTTAACAATTGAGTTCTTAACTTAGTGTTTTATTTTTTAGTTCCAGAATTTCTGTTTGGTTCTTTTTATAGATTTTTGTTCTCTGTCCAAATTCTCAATTTTGTCCTTCATTTAATTGAACATATTGCATAGTAATTTTGAGGTCTGTGTTGATAGCTGTTAATGTTTCTAATGTCTTTGGGATTTTGGTCATTTGTGTTTGTCTCCATGAGTGCCTAATTTACTTTAACATATGCCAGAATTATATATGAAAAATTATAGAGATAATTTGTGGGCTAGGATAACATAATTTTCTTTCAGCAAGAAATTGCCTTTGCTTTTGTCAGAGGCTAAGGGCAGACCTTATTCGACACTGTTGAAGCTGAGTGATGTTTAAAAAATTACCTTGAAGTCACACAAATTACAACTACATTGGTTTTCTGAGAGAACTACTACTATCCACTGTTTTGGGAAATAAAAAAAAAAAGTTAACAAATACAGCAACAGCCTTTTTATCTGGGTTATTTATTATGGGTTAAAAGGGAAAAGAGTAATGAGAAAATACAAGAGAATCACATGTTAACACAAAAACTTGCCCATGAGTGTTCTTAGCAGTATTATTCACAATAGCCAAAGAGGGGAAGGCAACTTAAACGTCCATCACTTGATGAGTCAGTTAACACGATGTAATCTGTCCATTCAGTGGAATATTATTAAGCCATGAAAAGGAATGATGTACTGACACATGCTCCAATATAGAGTGAACCTTGAAAACATGCTAAGTGAAGGAAGCAAGTCACATTTCCTTTATGAGAAAATTCCAGAATAAGCAAGTCCATAGGCATAAAGTATACTAGTGGTTGCCAAGGAGAATGAGAAGGGGAATGACAGATAACAGATGTGGGATTCTTTTCAGTGTGATAAAAATGTGGGGATGGTTGCACATCCTTGTGAATATACTAAAAAACACTGAACTGTAAACTATAAAACAGTGAATTTTATGGTGTGTGAGTTTTAACTCTGTTAAGAAAAGCTATATCAGTTCAGTCCATTCTGTTGTCAGACCTCCTCCTCAGTGATTTTAAGCTCATGCTGTCATGGTGCAGTGCATTAAACTCTTTGTCTCATCTACTGTCAAGGCAAGGATATCCTGTGATGGGATCTTAGAACTACAGCTAGAGCAATCATTCAGATGTTTGAAAAATTGTATTTGCAATAGGTCTACAAGGAGATAGAAAACTTTTATGCTGGGTGAAAATTAGTTAAAATCTTTACCCTACTATAGCCCATTTGATGAGAATGAATTTTGTTTCTGAATTGAAAATTTTTTTGAAAAGTGAAACAAATACAGAAAAATTGTGAAAATACAACAGTGAGCTTTCATATACTCCTCAGCTTGGTTCACATATGGTTCTCTCCTGGCCACACTGCTTTACTTTTCTCTGTCAGTATCACATAGTGTATAACAGAGTAATACACAGTTTCTTTTTTTTCCTGGACTCTTGAGAAAAGTTACTTGTATCTCTTTAGAATAAGAACATGACCAAAGTGTAATTGTATCAAATTCAAGAAATTTAATATTGATGCAATGCCCTTAGTAGTGTATAGTCAGTATTCAAATGTTGCCAAATAGTTTTCATACTGTCCATTATAGCAAGTTAAAAAAAAAGGTCCGGGATCAAGCATTGCATTTAGTTGTCATACCTCTTCTATTGCCTTTATTCTATAACTCTTCAGACTTTTTCTCACATTAAGATTGACATTTTTGAAGAGTAAAAGTCCCTTATTTTGTAAAAGTTCCTGTCTTGCAATATAAACTCATCTGATTGGTTCCTTGTGGTTGGATTTGGGTTATACAATTGACTAGAAAAGCTCCGTAAGTGTCATGTCGTTCTCACTACATCCCATCAAGAGACGGTAATGCCAGTTTTTCAGTTGTTGGTATGTTTCTCTGATTACTTTATTAAGATTGTGTTCACTGATGACTCTGTAATTAATAATCATCCACAGGAAGACTGTTAATATACCTTTGGCCAACAAACACATTTTCATGCCATGAATTTATCATCCACTGGTGATTTGCTTGAACCAGTTAGTCCTGCAATGGTTGCAAAATGGGTGATTTTTCTAGTAATTTTTATTTCTTATACATTTAGTAATTGGCAGTTTACAGGGAAGAAGTATTTTTTGCCCCCATTTATTATATAATTGCCTTTGAAACCAATGTTGGAGAAAATATGAAAATTCTTGCTGTATAATAATGAC
This sequence comes from Okapia johnstoni, assembly GCA_024291935.2. Classification (NCBI taxonomy): domain Eukaryota; kingdom Metazoa; phylum Chordata; class Mammalia; order Artiodactyla; family Giraffidae; genus Okapia; species Okapia johnstoni. The sequence continues at coordinate 4,290,729 of CM044325.1, read as the reverse complement.
TATGGCAACACAAGATTATCTCTGCTCTTCAACTGTTGAAGAAGCAAATGTAAAATTGTCAGTTTTAATTTCAGTGTTCCCCAGACTTACATACTGCATGATAAACATGAGTTTAAAAACACTTGATGGTACAGAGTATTATTTAAATGCTTATTAATCTTGAAAATGTTTGTGCTAAGTGTTTGTCAGCAAAAAAAATTTTTTTTAGCTAAAGGCAAAGTATCCTGTTGTCTCTGTAATAGTTTTGAAATTACTATCTTGTAGAGTATTGTGGATAGAAATAGGCATTAAAGAAATGTGAAAGCAGTATTGATAATATGCCAGGAGATGTTACTCAAAACAATGGAATTTGCTTAATAACATTCATCCTTAAATCAAGGGAACTTTAACTCTTTAATATTAGGGTAGTTCAAAATATAAATTAAAAAAAAAAAAGCTGAAGTTGTCTAAGAGAATTAGAAGATAAGCTACAGGGGCTTCCCTGGTGGTCCAGTGGTGAAGAATCCACCTGCCAATGCAGGGGACATGGGTTCGATCCCTGGTCTGGGAAGATCCCACATGTCGTGAAGAATCCACCTGCCAATGCAGGAGACACGGGTTCGATCCCTGGTCTGGGAAGATCCCACATGTCGTGAAGAATCCACCTGCCAATGCAGGGGACATGGGTTCAATCCCTGGTCTGGGAAGATCCCACATGTCGTGAAGAATCCACCTGCCAATGCAGGGGACACGGGTTCGATCCCTGGTCTGGGAAGATCCCACATGTCGTGAATCAGCTAAGCCCCTGAGCCTGCTCTCTAGAGTCCACGTGCTACAACTACTAAAGCCCTCATGCCCAGAGCTCGTTCTCTGCAGTAAGGGAAGCCATCACAATGAGAAACCTGAACACCAAAATGAAGAGTAGCCCCTGCTCAATGCAACTAGAAAAAGCCCATGTGCAAAAACTAAGACCCAGGACAGTCAAAAAATCAAATAAATCTTTTTAAAAAAGGAGAAACTACAGACTGGCAGAAAATATTTGCAAAGGACATATCTTTTAAGATAACAATGAGTTGCCATCTTACACCTATTAGAATGGCCAAAATCCAAAACCACTGACAGCACCAAATGCTGGAGAGATCATGGAGCAACAGGAATTCTCTCTCATTGCTGGTTGGAATGCAAGATGGTTTAGCCACTTTGGGAGACCATTGATGGTTTCTTAGAAAATAGACATACTCTTACCATATTATCCAACAGTTGCATGCCCATTCCTTACTGAAGGAGTTGAAAACTTGTTTTCAGCAGGAGATTGGGGGCTTCTTTGGAGAAATTCTTCTTTGGAGAAATTCCCTCAGAGGGAAAGTATATTGTAACAATTTTTCTGTTTGTAGGTCCCTCAACTAGAGTCATGAGTCTTGACTGTATGAAGACTCCCCGCTCCTACCTATCACGTTGTGATTCCTTCTTTCTATCTTTAGTTGTGGAAGATCTTTTCTGGTAGGTTCTGGTCTTCTTCCTCAATAATTATTCTATAAATAACTGTAATTTTGGTGCTTGTGAGAGGAGGTGAGCTCAGAGTCTTCCTACTGCAGTACCTTGGGACCTCCCAAAGGCCAGTTTTCTGACATTAGAGAGGAAGGGCACTCACAGGGTTTAGAGTGGGCTCTAACTGCTTCTTCTGGGGCTTTCAATCCTGTTTTCAGCCCCATTTTCCACCCTACTTTAGGACTATCTGGTGACTAATTCCTTAGAAAACCTGAGAAATCAGGTTATTTGGTTCAGATGAGCTTTCTTTGCTTAGGGTTTCTCATGCTGCAGGCTTGGATATCAGCTGTGCTTGGCTTATTCGGTTATCTGTTCTATTTTCCTGGACTTTGATGCTGTTATCTTTTAAGTTCCTCACTCTTTGTGTTTTATAAATGAGTAGAACAAAAGAGAAAACATCGAAACCTTTATCCTTACCCAGTGTGTTTGCCTCTCCCCTGTATTTTGTTGACATCTTTCATTGTTATTTCCTCTTCTGGCTTTATTTATAGCTTTTGTATTTCTGTACTTTCAATTCAGGATTGATAAAATAGTGAGATGAATGGTTTCTATCTGTTTATTTAAAAGATTTATTATTTATAAAACATTTATTTCAAATGCTAATGTTAGCATTTCAGTGTGAACTTAAGTAAAAGATTTGGAAAACCTGTCTACCCAGATAAGTGTGCTTTTCCCTTAGCTGATTATATCATATGTGCTAAAGCCATGTTGTAGAATCTCTGTCTAGTATTTGGATGTTGGTGCTTATCTACATCCATTGCATAACAGTGGGAAACTTTATTTATTTAATGGCATCTTTGTGTGTGCATTAAAATACAAGTCACCTAAAATTTACCATCTTAACCATTAGTGAGTGTGCAGTTCAGCAGTGTTAAATATGTCCACACAGTTGTTCATCCTTCTCTACTGTACATCCTCATAACATTTCATCTTGTGAAGCAAAGTTGACCTATTACACAGTAACTCCCCCCAGCTGTTTTCCCCCCAGCCCCTGGAAACCACCATTATACTTTCTGTCTCTGCAGTTTTAACTTTTAAGTACTTCATATAAGTGGAAGCTTACAATATTTGTCTTTCTGTGACTGACTTATTTCACTTAGCATGGTGTCCTCAAGATTCATCCATGTTGTAGCATGGTCAAATTTTCCTTCCTTTTTATGGCTGACTAATATTTCATTGTATGTATATACCACATTTTGCTTATCCATTATATTTTTAGATAATTATTTTAAAACATTAGTATAGTACAAGTCTGCACATGTTCTAAACACTATGGGAAGCTGACAGTTATTGGTTGTAACAAACTTCTGTTAATGAAATGAAAATGATATATAGAGAGTGTTGCTAAATTGAAATTGTTAATCAAGGTCCAGTAAATAGTTTTTGTTATTTGTTGAATGTCTTAAGCCTTAATTAAATGAGGTATTTGCAAGTCTGGGAAAATAGGTGTTGATGAAGCTTGAAGCGACAACAGTATTTGTACGAGCTATATGATTCATAAGTATACTTTTGACCTAATTAACCCATTTCAGGAAAGGTGGCACTTGATAAATTTAATCAAAAATATGTGGGTGGGAACCACATAGAACTTCTTGTAAATATCCAGAATTATACATAGTAATTGGGTTATGTCCCTAAGGTGAAAAAAAATTAACAAAGAAGGTATTAAGTAACTCTGATGAATTTACTTTTTCAGCGTATTAACAAGAAAGGGAAAAGAAATTTGAATATTTACAGAAGAGTTTGCTACATAATTGAGAGACTAGACTGTCAAGAGGCAAAATGCCCTTGACTTAAACTGAGTGGTAACCTGAAAGCCTTCCCCTTCATGGATCACAGTTTTGTCATGGCATGGGGGCTTGTGTAACTCAGTGAAGCTATGAGCCATGCTATGCAAAGCCAGCACTCAAGACAGATGAGTCACAGTGAAGGCGTCTGACAAAACGTGGTCCGCTGGAGGAGGAAATGGCAACCCACTCCAGTATCCGTGCCTCAAAAGCCCCGTGAACATTGTGAAAAGGCACAAAGATATGACACTGGAAGATGAGCCCCCTAGGTCGGAAGGTGTCCAGTATGCTACTGGGGAAGAGTGGAGGGCAATTACTTAAAGCTTCAGTAAGAATGAAGTGGCTGGGCCAAAGCAGAAACGTCGCGCAATCGTGGATGTGTCTGGTAGTGAAAGTAAAGTCTGATGCTATGAAGAACAATATCACATAGGAACCTGGAATGTTAGGTCCATGAATCAAGGTACATTGGACATAGTCAAGCAGGAGATGGCAAGATTGAACATCAAAATCTTAGGAATCAGTGAACTAAAATGGACGACAATGGGTAAATTTAATTTAGATGACCATTATATCTGATATTGTGGGCAAGAATCCTTTAGAAGAAATAGAGTAGCCTTCACAGTCAACAAAAGAGTCCAAAATACAGTAATTGGGTACACTCTGAAAAACTGCAGAATGATCTTAGTTCGTTTCCAAAGCAAAAGAATCAATATCAGAGTAATCTAGGTCTGTGCCCCAACCACTGATGCCAAAGAAGCTGAAATTGACTGGTTCTATGAAGACCTACAAGACCCTCTAGAACTAACACCAAAAAAAGATGTCCTTTTCATCATAGGGAATTGGAATGCAGAAGTAGGCGGTCAGGAGATACCTGGAGTAACTATCAAGTTTGGCCTTGGAGTACAAAATGAAGCAGGGTAAAGGCTAGCAGGTTTTGTCAAGAGAACATGGTGGTCAAAGGAAACACCTTTTCAACAAATGAAGAGATGAGTCTACACTTGGACATCGCCAGATGGTCAATACCAAAATCGGACGGATTATGCTGTTTACAGGGGAAGAGGGAGAAGCTCTATACAGTCAAGAAAAGCAAGACGGAGCTGATTTTGGCTCAGATCATGAGCTCCTTATTGCAGAATTCAGGCTTAAATTGAAGAAAGTAGGGGAAACCATTGGGCCATTCAGGTATGATCAAATCAAATCTCTTATGATTATACAGTGGAGGTGATGAATACATTCAAAGGATTAGATCTGGTAGACAGAGTGCCTAAGAACTGTGGACAGAGTTTCATAATATTGTACAGGAGACAGTGACCAAAACCATCCCAAAGAAGAAGAAATGCAAGGAGGCAAAGTGGTTGTCTGAGGAGGGTTTACAGATATTAGGTTGGTACAAAAGTAAATACAGTTTCGGACCATGAATTTTAAATCATAACTAGGCTCAAACACATATTTATTGATCAAAATAGGAACCATTACAATCAGTGCATTTTTGCCAATGAGAATAAGTTTGTTCATTTCTATAGCATAAAAATCTGCACGTTAGGATTCAGCGAACTCTTGGAAAGCATTTTCTACCTCCTGCTGGTTATGGAAGTATTTTCCCTGCAAAAAGTTGTTGAGACACTTAAAGAACTGGTAATCAGTTGGCACGAGGTCAAGTGAATTTGGCGGATGAGGTAAAGCTTCATAGCCCAATTCATTCAACTTTTGAAGTCTTGGTTGTGCAACATGCGGTCGGGTGTTGTCTTGCAGAAGAATAGAGCCCATTCTGTTGACCAATACTGGATGCAGGTGTTGCAGTTTTTGGTGCATCTCATTGATTTGCTGAGCATACATCTCAGATGTAATGGTTTTGCTGGGATTCAGAAAGCTGTAGTGGATCAGACAGCAGACCACTGAACAGTGACCATGACTTTTTTTGGTGCAAGTTTGGCCTTGGAATGTGCTTTGGAGCTTCTCAGTCCATCTACTGATCTGATCATTGCTGGTTGCCGTATAAAATCCACTTTTTGTTACACATCAGAATCTGATCAAGAAATGGTTTGTTGTTGCATAGAGTAAGAGAAGATGACACTTCAAAACAATTTTTTTTTGATTTTCAGTCAACTCATGAGGCATCACTTATCAACCTTTTTCACCTTTCCCGTTTTCTTCAAATGCCAAATGACTATGGAATGGTCAGTGTTGAGTTCTTCAGCCACTTCTCGTGTGGTTGTCAGAGGATCAGCTTCAGTGATTGCCCTCAGTTGGTCGTTGTCAACTTCCAATGGCCAGCCACTACACTGCTCATCTTCAAGGCTCTCATCTCCTTTACAAAACTTCTTGAACCACCACTGCACTGTATGTCCCTTAGCAGTTCCTGGGCCAAATGCGTTGTTGATGTTGTGAGTTGTCTCTGTTGTTTTATGACCCATTTTGAACTCTAATAAAAAAAATCACTCAAATCTGCTTTTTGTCTATAACATCATTTCTATAATCTAAAATAAATATAAACAGCAAGTAATGTCATTAGCAAAAACACATAAAGCAGGAAATGTGCGTTATAATGATGTATAACATAGCCACACCTTTATTTAAAAATGTATTCTAGTATCAAATGGCAAAGTTCAACAATGCAAAACCGAAATTACTTTTGTACCAACCTAATAGGAAAGAAGAAGCAGAAGGCAAGGGAGAAAGGATAAGGTATAACCAACTGAATGCTGAGTTCCAGAGAATTAGTAAGGAGAGATAAGATGGCCTTCTTCAATGAACAATGGAAAGAAATAGAGGAAAACAATAGAATGGAAAAGACTAGAGATCTCTTCAAGAAAATTGAAGATGTCAAAGGAAGATTTCCTGCAAGGATAGTCATGATAAAGGACAGAAATGGTATGGACCCAAGAGAAGCAGAAAAGGCTAAGAAGAGGTGGCAAGAATACATAGAAGAACTATACAAAAAAAGTCTTAATGATCTGGTAACCATGGTGATGTGGTCACTCACCTAGAGCTGGACATCCTGGAGTGTGAAGTCAAGTGGGCCTTAGGAAGGATTACGACAAACAAAGCTAGTGGAGGTAATGGAATTCCAGCTGAGCTACTTAAAATCATAAAAGATGATGCTGTTAAAGTGCTGGCTTCAGTATGTTAGCAAATTTGGAAAATTCACCAGTGGCCACGGGACTGGAAAAGGTCAGTTTTCGTTCCAGTCCCAAAGACGGGCAAAGCCAAAAAATGTTCAGACTACTCTACAGTTGCACTCATTTCACATGCTTGCAAGGTTATGCTCAACATCCTTCAAGCTGTTTTTCAGTTCATTTCCTTTGTATCTGGCTCTTTGCAGCCCCATGAACTTCAGCACACCAGGCTTCCCTGTCCATCACCAACTCCCAGAGCTTGCTCAAACACATGTGCATCAAGTTGATGATGCCATCCAACCATCTCATCCTCTGTCATCTCCTTCTCCTCCTGCCTTAAGTCTTTCCCAGCATCAGGGTCTTTTTCCAATGAGTCAGTTCTTCGCATCAGGTTGCCAAAGTATTGGAATTTCAGTTTCATCATCAGTCCTTCCAATGAATATTCAGGGTTGATTTCATTTAGTATTGACTGGTTGCTCTCCTTGCAGTCAAGGGACTCTCAAGAGTCTTCTCCAACACCACAGTTCAAAAGCATCAATTCTTTGGTGCTCAGCTTTGTTTATGGTCCAACTCTCACATCCATACATGATTACTGGAAAAACCATAGCTTTGACTAGACAGACCTTTGTCAGCAAAGTAATGTTTCTGGTTTTTAATATGCTTTCTAGGTTGGTCATAGCTTTTCTTCCAAGGAGTAAACGTCGTTTAATTTTATGGCTGCAGTCGCTATCTACAGTGATTTTGGAGCCCAAGAAGATAAAGTTTGTCACTGTTTCCATTGTTTCCCCATCTATTTGCCATGAAGTGATGGGACCAGATGCCATGATCTTTGTTTTTTGAACGTTGAGTTTTAAGCCAGGTTTTTCACTCTCTTCTTTCACTTTCATCAAGGGGCTCTTCAGTTCCTCTTTGCTTTCTGCCGTAAGGGTGGTGTCATCTGCATGTCTGAGGTTATTGATATTTCTCCCGGCAGTCTTGATTCCACTTTGTGCTTCCTCCTGCCCAGCATTCCGCACAATGTGCTATGCATATAAGTTAAATAAGCAGGGTGACAATATACAGCCTTGATGTACTCCTTTCCCAATTTTGAACTAGTCTGTTGTTCCATGTCCATTTCTAACTGTTGCTTCTTGACCTGCATACAGATTTCTCAGGTTTTGACAATAGGTGAACTGAGAACTTTCAGATGTATAAGTTGGGTTCAGAAAAGGCAGAGGAACCAGAGATCAAATTGCCAGTACTCATTTATTCATTGGATCATGGAGAAAACAAGGGAATTCCAGAAAAACACCAGAAAATTCTTAAAAAGATGGGTCTACCAGACCACCTTACCTGTCTCCTGAGAAATCTGTATGCAGGTCAAGAAGCAACAGTTAGAACTGAACATGGAACAATGGACTGGTTCAAACTTGGGAAAGAAGTATGACAAGGCTGTATATTGTCACCCTGCTTGCTTAACTTACATGCAGTATACATTGTGTGAAATGCCGGTCTGGATGAATCACAAGCTGAAATTAAGATTGCTAGGAGAAATATCAGCAACCTTAGATATGCACATGATGCCACTCTAATGGCAGAAAGTGAAGAGGAACTAGGATCTTCTTGGTAAGGGTGAAAAAGGAGAGTGAAAAAGCTGGCTTGAAACTCAACATTAAAAAACTAAGGTCATGGCATCCAGTCCCATCACTTCATGGCAAATAGAAAGGGAAAAAGTGGAAACACTGACAGATTTTCTTTTCTTGGGCTCCACAATAACTGTGGACAGTGACTGCAGTCATGAAATTAAAAGACACTCGTTCCTTGGAAGGAAAACTATGACAAACCTAGGTACAGTATTAAAAAGCAGAGATATCACTTTACTGACAAAGGACCATATAGTCAGAGCTGTGGTTTTTCCATTAGTCATGTATGGATGTGAGAGTTGGACCATAAAGAAGGTTGAGTGCCAAAGAATTGATGCTTTCGAATAGTGGTTATGGAGAAGACTCTAGAGAGTCCCTTGGGCTACAAGAAGATCAAACCAGTCAATCCTAAAGGAAATCAACCCTGAGTATTCATTGCAAGGACTGATGCTGAAGCTCCAATACCTTAGCCACGTGATTTGAAAAGTCAACTCATTGGAAAAAGACCCTGATGCTGGGAGGGATTGAAAGGAGAAGGGGCAGCAGAGAATGAGATGGTTGGATGGCATCTCTGACTCAATGGACATGAGTTTGAGCTAACTCCAGGAGATAGTGAAGGACAGGGAAGCCTTTTGCACTGCAGCCCATGGGATTGTAAAGAGTTGGACATGACTTAGTGACTGAACAACAACAACAAACCTAAAAGCCCTCCTTTGGCTTAGTCCTGTAGAAGCTGATATATTTTCTTAGGCATCCTAGGTGGCACTAGTGGTAAAGAACCCGCCTGCCAATGCAGGAGACTAGGAGAGACAGGTTTGACCCCTGGGTCGGAAACATCCCCTGGAGAAGGGCATGGCAACCCACTCCAGTATTCTTTCCTAGAGAATCCCATGGAAAGAGGAGCCTGGCGGGCTATGGTCCATAGAGTCACAGAGTCAGACAAGACTGAAGCGACTTAGCAGCATATTTTTCTTAAAACCTATTCCTTCAGAGGTCTTAATGTAGATAGTCATTTTGGCAGTTATAACATGTTGGTAACAATGACTAATATTGGTACTTGTCTGTAAAGAAAAGAAAGTCAAAAAAAGAGAAAGAAAGAAAAAAGTCAAAAACATGCCTTGTCAGCCAAGAAGAAGACCCTCTCTAGCCTCTTGGTGTCAGAATTTCAACATGCTTGCCCCCAAGGTAGAGAAGGCTATATGAAGCTAATAGTGGATTGATACAATTTTACTTTCCCCAAAATGATCTCTTTTTAAGAAAGGCGACATGTCAAACACTTGATGCTTCCTTTCTATCTATTTAGCAGTTTTACTTCTCAATTAATAAATTGCATTTATGTATATAAACTGTCTCCTGTAACTGAAGTCCCCCCAAACCTTGACTGAACTAATGAAATTAGTTTCTTTTGAGCATGTACATCCAAGGACTAGACCCTTGGCCAGGATCATCATTTATTTGCTAGTTTCAGTGACCAGCATCTTTCCTGAAAGTGCCAGCAGGCTGCCAATTACCTTTTCAAAAATCACTTCCCTGTTTTCCCTACTGATTTTGCATGTGGTATCTTAAAGGTCAGACTGAGGAGTTTGGCCAAAATTCTGGCACTTAGGAGCAATATGACAACATAATGCTTTATTAGTCTAACTATTCAGTGGTTTACCTTAGGTTTACCATACAATCTAGAAAGTTGGGGAAGAAATTTTTCCTGTATCCTCTTAGGTTCAGTAGGTTGGTGTGTGCAAATTAAACCAACAAAAGAGATTAGCCAGAGAAAAGATGCAGTTAATTAACGCCTGCAAAATTTATACCACAGGAGTGCTCAATGATGAATAGTTCAAAGAAGTGGTAAAAATTTGGAATTTCTGTGCCTAACTTAGTAGGAGAAAGAGAGGGGAAAAAAGGCTTTTATGGGAAGAACAAACAAGTTTCTTTAGGAAACACAAATGTTTAAGAGAACAAATGGGAGATAAGAAAGTTGGCGATAATATTTGCTTGTGTGGGTGCAAATGGTCTTTCCATCTTTTTCATGACCATGAAACTCCCCCAGATGGGGGATTTATATTAGGTTTACTCTTGGTCTCTCTCCTGGGAGTAGACGCCAACCTGAAATGAGAATTTATGGCAGTCCTCATTTCTTAGAGGTTTCTGCTTTTAGTCAGATAAGGGAAGCGCTGAAAAGGTTTTCTACATCTGTTGAATCTCAAATGTCTTTAGCTTAAAATAATCTTTACGCCAAAGTAGCATATTTTAGAATGGCATAGCCTGATCCTCTTCAAAGGTAAAGTGAGATCTGGTATCTCTTCCAGATAAGAAATGAGGCTTGAATTAAAGTGGTTATCTATGGAAATGAAAATGCCAAAAATATAGAGGATTTTGTATAAGCAAAAGTTTGAAGGATTTAGTAATTGGTTAGCATAGTAAAGGGCAGGAAAAAAAGTTCAACTGTAGGTCTCTTTATAATGTTTGTACCAAATTTCCCTTTGTAGTCCCGGGACCACTCAAAGAAGGAACTTTGCAAGAGCAAAGCAAAGGTAAACCACCTATTACGTGCATATTGTAGAGGATGGATTAACACCCTTGGTATCCTCTAAGGAGACAATAAGTGCTGGTGTCTTTCTCTCTGTGGAGACCCCCCCCCCTGCCCCCGCTTTGGGTCAATAACTAACTCTAGTTATTGGATAATCCTTTTAGTGCTTCCAGTGGTACAAAAAGTCTCAAGAGTCATGCCATTATAGTGTTTGCATCGGTAGATTCTCTGATAGTAGGGAACACTTCCCCACTTTAGGGGCAGCACAGTCCTCCAGCACTATTCTTATCTCAGGTCTATGGCTGGGTTGCTTCAGGGCCTTGAGCTGTTTAAAGCTTTAAAAGGTCTTTTTATTTTTACTTTAATATTTGTTTAAGTGGGCAAAAGGCTTGAATTAGCTCTTTGTAAAAGAGGAGGATATCCAAATGTCTAACAAACACAGGAAAAAAGTGCCAGAAGGGGAAAGGCAGGCATCATTTAAGCATGAAGTTAATGCCTTTAAAAAGGCATTTAATTTAATCATCAGTCATTCAATGCAGATTAAATGAGATACCACCACACTCCTACCAGGATGGCTAAAAGGAAAGAAGCAGCAGTTCCAAGTGGTGCTATAGCTGTGGATCCACAGGAGCACCAGTGTGTTTGTGGTGGTGATGTAAATTGGTGCAGACCCTGGAAAACCGTTTGGCAGTAATTGTCAAAGCTAAACACAGGCATACCTTGGATCACTGTGATAAAGTGAATTACATGAATTTTTTTGGTTTCTCTGTGCATATAAAAGTTGTGTTTAAACTATAAACTATTACGAGTAAAATAGCAATATGTCTTTAAAACACAACATACAGGAACTTCCCTGGCAGCCCAGTGGTTAAAACTCTGTGCTCCCAAAGCAGGGGCATGGGTTTATCCCTGTTTGGGAAACCAAGATCCCACATGCCCCACAGTGTGGCCTTAGAAAAACAACAACAAAACAAAACAATGTAAAACTCTTCACTGAAGATACTTTAGGGCTTCCCTGGTGGCTCACTGGTAAAGAAGGTACCTGCAAGTGCAGGAGACTCGTGTTCAATCCCGGACCCGGGAAGATCCCACAGGCTGCAGAGCAACTAAGCCCGTGTGCTACAACTGTTGAGCCTGTGCTCTAGAGCCCGGGATCTGCAACTCCTGAGCCCACGTGCTGCAACTACTGGAGCCCGCACACCCCAGAGCCTGTCCTCCGCAACGAGAGAAGCCCTCACACCACAACTAGAGAGTAGCGCCCACTCTGCTGCAGCTAGAGAAAAGCCCACACAGCAACGAAGACCCAACACAGCCCCCCCCCAAAAAGTGGATTGCTAAAAGAATGCTAACCATCACCTGAGCGTTCAGTGAATTGTAATCTTTTTGCTGGTGGAAGGTTTGAAATATTTCAAGAATTACTAAAATATGACACCAAGACACAAAATGAAGCAAATGCCATGGGGAAAATGGTGCTGATAGATTTGTTCAACACAAGGTTAACACAAGCCTTCAATTTGTTTAAAAAGGGGGAAGCAGTATCTGTGAAGCACAGTAAAGTGAGGTGCAATTAAACAAGGTTTGCCTGCTGACCCAAAAGCAGCACTCCTGGCCTTACATCTGATACCAGCGAGGGTTTTTATTCACCAAAAATGTCATGTAAGAGTATAATAGCTAAAAGCAGGAAACAACCCAAATGCTCATCAACAGTAGAATTTACAGATTGTGGTATATTCATAAAATGGAGTGCTACATAGAAATGAAAAAGAAAACTGCTACATGCAGCATTATAAATGAATCTTAGTGAATATAGGAAGCTATACAACAGGAGAGTTAATATTATTTGATTCCATTTATAAGAAATTCAAAACAAAGCTAATCTATGGTGATATAGGTTAGAATAATGGTTACTTTTTGGTGGATTTATTGACCAAGGGGACACAAAGGAGCCTCTGGCTTATAGAAAAGGTTCTGTAACTCCTTCTGGGTTGTCATTGTATGAGTGTTTACTTATGAAATATTTATTGAGCTATACACCTAAGATTTGTGCATTTCACTGCGTGTAAGTTCACACCTCAATAAAAAATAGTGTTGTTTTAAACTTGTACTCATGATTTCCTGTTTCAACTCTATCCTTTTCTTAAAACTAGCTTTCCCTCTCACTTTCTTTTTTAGCTGAAACCCGCTTAAACTTTTTGCACTCAGTCCTTAAATCCTGTCAGCTGTTCCTTTAAAATACCTTCCATCCATATTCCAAATCATGTCTCTACTAGACTTTTAGCCCTGACCACAAACCTGAATTATTGCCAAGGACCTAATTGATTTCCCTGCTTTCAGTGCGCAAAACTATTGTACAATGTGCCAGCAATGCTATCTTTCTAAAGCACCATTTGGGTTGTGTTGCTTCCTCTTCTCAAAGCCTTGAGGGTGCTCCCCTTTCTGGCGTCAGTCTGTAGCACTGTATTTGAGACTCTCGTGGTCTGGCCCAAACCAGCCATACCCAATCGCTGGAAAATTGGAGTACTTAATAGCTCCAAACCCATTTTTCTCCTGTGGCTTATATGCCTTTGTTCATGCTCTTGTCTCTCCCCTAAATGCTTCCTTCATACCAACCCCTTCTCAACCCACCCCCTCCCTACTCCCGCCCAAAGTTAAATTGATTTAGTGGTCTTTTGAAGCAATGTTGGGCTTCCCAGGTGGCACTAGTGGTAAGGAACCTGCCTGCCAATGCAGGAGACATAAGAGATGCGGGTTTGATCCCTGGATTGGTTGAAGGAATGTTATGTTTTAACAAAGTTTTTGCCTCATTAAAATTTAGTCTTCAATATGCTGGGTAATAAAACTTTTTTAATGAATAAGTTTAAAAGCTCAAAGTTTCATATTCAGGTAAAATGGCTTGTCTCATCTTTTTTCTAGGTCTATAGGTTTAGCTCTTTGTGTGGAGTTTATTTTCCTCAAAAGATAGTATCTTCTGTTTTTTATGTTGGTGTCTTTAGTCGAGGGGAGGGGAGGTTTTACCTCCTACATGACTATTCATACAGCTAGTAGACAATGCCATCTCTGTATGCTTTATTGTAGCAATTACATTATTCAACACTTTTTTTTTTTTTCTCTGTTTTAGATTCCTATAGGCAATGGAAACTGATCTTAATTCCCAGGACAGAAAGGACCTGGACAAATTCATTAAGTTTTTTGCCCTCAAGGTAATATATCCTTTCTCTTGAGCCTAGAACTGTTAGAAATAACTTCCATGCCTCTCCCTTTTTGGAAATGCAGCATAACAGCTTGCAGCTTGCCCATTTTAAGGGATACTTCTGTCTGTTGTAAACCAAACTGTGAAATTTGGGGGCGGTACTGGGGGTGTAACTAAAAAGCTTCCAATTTTCCAAAGCTACTTGTTAAAAAAAATAACATTTTTTTTGCAAGCCTGTTTGCAGAAATGTCAAACTTATTATGCCAGGTCATTGGCGCAGTATATTCCCTTGGGGTGAGAACAAAGACTGGACTAGAATGGACAGCAGTTCGGGCATCTTTCCCTAAGCATCAACTACCTCTGAAATGTCTCACGTTTCGCTGATTGTTCCCTTCTGTGTAAATGAAAAATTAAAACTGAATTTTGAGTGCTTTAGAAGGCATATTTTCCTAAATCTAAAAATCACTTCCACCTCTATCTGTCCTTCCTCTCAACCATTGCTATGTAAGAACAAGCCATGCAGTAGATTCTGGTTGTAAAATTAGCCGGAAGACTTTTGCCATATGGGCCAAGTCATATGAATAATTGTGGATTCCTTGGTTTAAATCTACTATGATTACATAAGTGTATGGCAGTGAATATTTAAACCTACGATTGGACTTGTTTCTTTATGAAAGTCAGAGCCACCATGTGTGGCTTTCCTTCTGCCATGTGAGTATATTATAGATTACAAGCCTCAAACTGTGATTTCTCTTAATTGGTTGACACTAGGTCCTCAGGAATATTTACAGGATTTTTTTTGTGCCGTGATTTTTCTGTTCTTGATGGTTTTAAATCTTACCCTTTCCTGAAGTATAGTTATGATCGTTGGCATCTTTTTAACCCTGCATTGAGAGGGTTTTAATCCTAATTAGGAGCCAAGTCAGTTTGTTGAAACTTTTCATTTTTGATTTGTTTGTTTGGTTGGTTTTTTAGACTGTCCAAGTGATTGTCCAGGCTCGACTGGGAGAGAAGATTTGTACTCGTTCGTCTTCTTCCCCAACGGGTTCAGACTGGGTAAAATTCCTATTCTTTGCTGAGGGATATACTATGGTGTTTGTCACAAGGAATCATGGTGTAGTAATAAATAATAATATTTCTAGTATTACTAAGTCATAACATTAAAATGCCTAATTCCATTTGATCCATTCACTTGGAAAAATATGTTCTTCATTGAATGTTAGTCCTAGATGTTTTTTGGTTTTCCTCTGTGATGAGTGAAAACTTATCAACTTGAGTTTTGGGGCCTTGATGCCAGACATCCCTTAAGGGGAAAGGAGAAGTGAATGACTGTCCTTAGTCAAGGACAAGGCCTCCGTTACTCAGTATCCAGTCTTACTACTTTGATTCCATAATGTTCCTTGTGAGTGTTTAACACAAAGTTCTTGTATTCTAGTTCAATTTAGCAATCAAAGACATCCCAGAGGTTACACATGAAGCAAAGAAGGCCCTGGCAGGGCAGCTGCCTGCTGTTGGGAGGTCTATGTGTGTGGAGATCTCACTCAAGACTTCTGAGGTAAGGTTATGGCTAGGACAGGGTCTTAACTCAGCACCCAAAGCACTTTACACTCTGGTTCCAACTCAACCTTGTTCCTACGCTTTCCCTCTCTGATCGTCTCATGGTGCTCTGAGGAGTTCATGGTTTTTGTACTTATTCTTCCAACCGCTTGAAGTAGACTCTTCACTCTCATCTTCATATATCATCTGTAAGTGATGTGTTTCTACTCATCCTTCAACACTTGTATGCTCTAAAAGATCTCCCTCTCTAACCCCTCTCTAGAATTCCCGTGTGCTTTGTTTATATTTGTTTCTTAGAGTATAACTTGCTGGAATGTGATTTTTTTTTAATGTGTTTTTCCTCACCTTTTTCCGTGATGCAAATATTTTTTCTTGTATGTTTATTAATCTATTTCCACTACAGGATTGTGAGGCTGTGTGGAATAATAAAAGGCTAATGGAGTTTGGAGCTATACAGAGCCAAATTCAGAGCCTAGCTGAGCAACTCTGGCCAAATCACTTAGCCCCACCTCTGCCACCACCACACTTCACAGTCTTGTGGGGCTATACTTCTCCATTTAATTCTTGTTTGTAAAGTATATAGATGAAATATGGTAGGCAATTATGACATGTTCCTGTTGATACCTTACACTTTTATTCTTGAGGTCGGTAGCTATGCCACGTCTTATTTATCTGTGTAGTTCTTCAGTTCTTTTTGAAAGGAGGCAGGATGGAATAAATAATCATCTCTGCCTGTCACAGTGCCTGGAAGGGAACATAGCAGGCTCTCAATTTTTTATTGTGTGAATGGTGTCAGTACTTATTCTGTGGAAATCTTAGTATCAAATAAAACAAAGCATCCTATTCTCTTTATTGAATTACCAGTGTATACTGGGAGTTGTTTTCCTTAGTGATCCTTAGGGAGTCCAAAAGGAAGATGCCTCTCTTCTCTCAGGCATCTGTGAAATCAGATTCTAAACTGTTGTGATTAGACTTCCCTGGTGGCTCAGTGGTAATCTGCCTGCCAATGCAGGAGACACAGGTTCGACCCCTGATCCAGGAAGATGCTGTGGAGCACGCTGTGGAGCAACTGTTGAGTCTGTGCTCTAGATCCTATGCTCCACAACAAGAGAAGCACCACAGTGAGAAGCCCACGCACCTCAACTAGAGACTAGTCCTCACTTGCTGCAACCAAAAAATTGCCCGCACGTGGAGCCTGGGTCTCCTGCATTGCAGGCAGATTCTTTACCCCTGAGCCACTGGAAAGCCCTGGCAGAATACTATGCGGCCATTAAAAATAATGTAGAATTTTTAATTATAAGGAGAATTCCATGTTGCACTTATTAATTAAAAAGTTGATCAGTTCAGTTCAGTCGCTCAGTTGTGTCCAACTCTTTGCAACCCTATGAACTGCAGCACGCCACGCTTCCCTGTCCATCACCACCTCCTGGAGCTTGCTCAAACTCATGTCCATCGAGTCGGTGATGCCATCCAACCATCTCATCCTCTGTCATCCCCTTCTCCTCCTGCCTTTCATCTTTCCTAGCATCAGGGTCTTTTCCAAGGAGTCAGTTCTTCACATTAGATGGCCAAAGTATTGGAGTTTCAGCTTCAGCATCAGTCCTTCCAATGAATATTTAGGACTGATTTCCTTTAGGATTGACTGGTTTGATCTCCTTGCAGTCCAAGGGACTCTCAAGAGTCTTCTCCAAGACCACAGTTCAAAAGCACATAAAAAAGTGATAAAAATAGTATGTACAAACAAAACAAAACAAAAAAAGATAAAAAATAGAATGTATGGTGTGAGCTCGCTTTTATTTAGAAAAATCAATGATTATATTATAAATGATGTCATCTTTTTGCTTATTTATACTTTGTAATATTTTTATAGTGACTGTAGTGTGCTTTATAATAAGAAAAAAGATTATCAAAAGCAAAACTGAAATATCTTTTAATAATATCTTGACAATACCTTTTATTGTCCCATTTACAGGGAGATTCCATGGAGCTAGAAATCTGGTGTCTGGAAATGAATGAAAAGTAAGTGTTCTAGGGAGCTCGAACTGATGTTCTGTGCCAACCAAGAGGGGTGGGATGGGGTGGGAGATGGGAGGAAGATTCAAAAGAGAGGGGACATACGTATACCTATGCCTGACTCAAGTTGATGCATGGCAGAAACCAATACAGTATTATAAAGCAGTTATCCTTCAATTAAAAATAAATTTTAAAACTATGTAAGTGCTCTGTTTTAGAATCCTTGGTTGTAGTAGCTGAGGATAAAGTGCATGACATCACGTGAAAAGCAGGGCTTGTATCAGTCATGGAGAGTGTTCTGACCACTTAACGAAGCCGGTAGGTCTTTGCTACAGTTGGCTTCGTGCTTGGCTTCCAGCCCAGGCACAGCAATGACCTTCAGAAGGAGTGTCGGTCCAGAGAGACTCAGACAACACAGGGAGAGGAGCAGAGAGAAAGCTGAAAAAGGATTTGTTGTTTTCCCAGGGTGCACACAGTTCTCTGATTAAATCCCTTGAGCTCTTGTAACATGACTACTCTGTTTTGTCTGTTTTCTGTGTTGCAGACATCCAATAAGATTTCCCCTCACCATTCCTTTATACATGCTGTATTGGTCATGGACTGGGAATGTGTGTTATTTTCCCCTCCATTTTCTTTTTTCAGGGCAGATTAGCTGAATTCCTGCCCGAATTTCAAGAAGAATATATAGGAAAATTGAGGAAATAGCAACACATCAAAAGACAAATCTTATTAATAAGTATGAGTGGTGTAGGCATTACTTTTCTTTCTTAAATAAAAAGCAATTGCCAGGTTATAGTCTAAAGTTTTCATACCAAGCACTTCTCCACATTTCCTGTTAGATGTATAGAAGTAGACTGCTGTAAGATAGTACATTGAAATTATGTTTGTACTTTCAGTAATGCAACTGCAATATTGAATTACTGTTTTTAAGTGTTCTGCTTTATTTCTTAGAAAGATAACTGCCTCAAAGCTAGAAAAAAATATATTGGAGACCTTTCATTGCCCACCTGCCTTTGTCTGGTGCACGGGAAAGTAAAACTTTGGTTAACGTCAACAATTTGTTGATAAGCTGACAAAGCACTCTAATTACAAGTTTAGTTCAGAAGATGTTTTAATTATAAATTTAATCTTATACAGTTCCAGCGTTTAATTAGCAACTATCTCTTTTGACCGTAATACTCTGTAAAATGTTAGTTAGGCTGCAAATCAGATTATATTCTGTCAGAATTTATGAATAATGCTAACAGATTTTTTTTAGACTTTCTAAAATTGAAGTATTAAGTTGATTTTTAATGTCGTATTAGTTTCTAGTGTACAGTAAGGTTATTCAGTTATATATTCTAATGCTGACAAATAATGTCAGTTACTCCATGGGACATAACTAATGTCTATCCATTGCATTTTTGTCCTTTGTTTTGTGTTAGCCGAGTAGGAGAATGCTGATAGTGTCTTTGCTCCTCAGGTGTGATAAAGAAATCAAAGTTTCCTATGCCGTGTACAACAGATTGTCATTGCTGCTGAAGTCTCTGCTTGCTATAACTAGGGTGACTCCAGCTTACAGACTCTCCAGAAAGCAAGGGCATGAATATGTCATCTTATACAGGTAAACAGCTCACCTTCATGATTCATACTTTGGACTCATCAATTTGCACATTGTCTGACCAGCATTCAGGTATTCCATGATTAATTTTTGGACAGATGTTTGGATGGTTGATGCTACACCTTTACTGTGACTGCCTATCTATTCTCCTTTATGAACCTCAGCTTTTTCCAAAGCAACCAAGTTCTTTATCCTTTTGTTTATACACAGTCTTGATTTTTAAATCCTTAGTCACTTTGGTCACTCAGTCATGTCCAACTCTTTGCGACCCCATGGACTGCGGCATGCCAGGCTTCCCTGTCCATCACCAGCTCCTGGAGCTTACTCAAATTCATGTGCATCGAGTTGGTGATGCCATCCAACCATCTCATCCTGTGTTGTCTCCTTCTCCTCTCACCTTCAATCTTTACCAGCATCAGGGTCTTTTCCAGTGAGTCAGTTCTTCACATCAGGTGGCCAAAGTATTAAGTTTCAACTTCAGTTTCAGTCCTTCCAATGAATATTCAGGACTGATTTCCTTTAGGATGGACTGGGTGGATCTCTTTGCAGTCCAAGGGACTCTCAAGAGTCTTCTCCAACACCACAGTTCAAAAGCATCAATTATTCAGCGCTCAGCTTTCTTTATAGTCCAACATTCACATCCATACATGACTACTGGAAAAACCATAGCTTTGACTAGACGGACCTTTGTTGGCAAAGTAATGTCTCTGCTTTTTAAAATGCTGTCTAGGTTGGTCATAGTTTTTCTTCCAAGGAGCAAGCGTCTTTTAATTTCATGGCTTCACTCAACATCGGCGGTGATTTAGGAGCCCAAAAAAAGAAAGTCTCTTACTCTTTCCATTATTTTCCCATCTATTTGCCATGAAGTGATGGCATCACCAAGTTGGACATGAGTTTGAGGAAGCTCTGGGAGTTGGTGGTGGACAGGGAAGCCTAGCGTGCTGCAGTCCATGGGGTCACAAAGAGTTGGACATGACTGAGCGACTGAACTGATACAGGTTGTTGAGTGGACCAGAGTGGTGGTGAAGAGGATATGTAGCAAAGTGTGAGAGCAGAGCCTGGAAAGTCAGGGTTCCCAAATCAGCCAGGACTCTGTTTCATGTTAATGATGAGCCCTGGGTGTTGGCCTTCGGCTTACATGCAAAGAGCTGATTTTGAGGAGAATTGGTATAACAGGGTAGAAGGACCACGGGTTAGAGAATTAACTAGTTCTGTTGAAGTAATCTAGCAACCCTACATGTGTTTACTTTTCGATGCCTTTTTTTTCTTTTGTCCAAGTTGTAGAACTTGCAGGATCTTAGTTCCCCCCAACCAGGGATTGAACCTGGGCCCCCAACAGTGGAAGCACAGAGTTCTAACCATTGGACCATCAGGGAATTCTTCCACCATCTGGTTGTTTTTATAAATGGAATTAGTTTACAAATAATTTTATAAATAGAATTATTTTACAACATAGTCACCCCATTCATTTACCTATTATCAGCGGCTGCTTTTGTAGTATGAGAGCAGAGCTGAGTAGTTTCCCCAGACTATGTGGCCCACAAGTCTAAAATATTTACTAACTGATCCTTTAAACAAAAGTTGGCTAACTCCTGTTTTATGGTGTCTATCACTTTCTTGCATATATTTCAGATATGTATATACATTTCTTTTCTTCCATTCCAGATTTAATCTGTGAGACCTAGGATTCAGATTCATCCTAGGACTTGTCCCTAGTTTATCTCATCCCTAACATCTAACTATAGGGCGTTGTAGATTGTCAGAGCTTAGTTTTTATTGAACAAACCCATGTATGTGTTTAATTTTCAACAGTATTACTTGAAAATATAAAAATATATTTTAAGTGTTTTATAATTTAGACTTTTTGCTAATATAACGGAGAAGGCAATGGGACCCCACTCGAGTACTCTTGCCTAGAAAATCCCATGGACAGAGGAGCCTGGTAGGCTGCAAGTCCATGGGGTCGCTAAGAGTCGGACATGACTGAGCAACTTCCCTTTCACTTTTCACTTTCATGCATTGGAGAAGGAAACGGCAACCCACTCCAGTGTTCTTGCCTGGAGAATCCCAGGGATGGGGGAAGCCTGGTGGGCTGCCGTCTATGGGGTCACACAGAGTCGGACACGATTGAAGTGACTTAGCAGCAGCAGCAGCAGCTAATATAGACTGGCCTTCCCAGGGAGATTCATGGAAAGGTTCTACTGTGTTTAGATTTTTATAGTTTTAGAATGGTCTTGCCTATTTATTCGGTGGTGGAAAAGATATTCTAATTTCTTAGTCAGTTTACTTTGGAATGATAAGCAGAGTGAGCCCACTTTGATTGAAGATCACACTTCAAAATCTAGTGACTTCTATTCCGTATTTGAAAGTTGCTAGGAAAGTGGATCTTAAGAGTTCTCATTACAAGAAAAAAAAATTATGTTACTGTGAATGATGACAGATGTTAACCAGACTTAGTGTAGTGATTATTTTGCAATGTGTACAGATATTGAATCATTATATATCCTTGAAACTAATATAATGTTGTGAGTCAATTATAGGTCAATTCTAAAAAAAAAAAAAGTCTTATATCTTCTAATAGAAGTTCCAAAACTATTTGCCAGTTTTGTTTGTATATTCTCTATTTCCCAATAGGTATACTTTACAAAGGGCTCCCAGATGGTGCTAGTAATAAAGAACTCACCTGCCAGTACAGGAGACATAAGAGATACGGGTTCAATCCCTGGGTCAGGAAGATCCCTTGGAAAAGAGCATGACAACCCACTCCAGTATTCTTGCCTGGAGAATCCCGTGGACAGAGGAGCCTGGCAGGCTATAGTCCATGGGGTCACAAAGAGTTGGACGCAGCTGAAGCAACTTAGCACGCGTGCATGCATATAACTTTACAAATATGCTGCAGAAGCAGGAATACCCCACTCCAGTACTCTTGCCTGGAAAATCCCATGGACGGAGGAGCGTGGTAGGCTGTAGTCCATGGGGTCGCTAAGAGTCGGACATGACTGAGCGACTTCACTTTCACTTTTCACTTTCATGCATTGGAGAAGGAAATGGCAACCCACTCCAGTGTTCTTGCCTGGAGAATCCCAGGGACAGGGGAGCCTGGTGGGCTGCTGTCTATGGGGTCGCACAGAGTCGGACACGACTGAAGCGACTTAGCAGCAGCAGCAGCAGCAGAAGCAGGAATAAGAAACTTAAACAGCAGGTCACACTTAATTTTTATTTTTCTAATTTTTCAACCGGTCCTCTCCATAACCATCCTCATGCCTACAGCTTAATCAAGTAGTAGCAATACTGCTCCTTTCAGAGAGATGTTCATACAGATAAAAAAAAAAAGGGTTGGTTTTGTTGATTTTGTTTCCAGGTTTTTAGTTTGCAGGCCCTTAGAATAAAGAATCAAATAACATGTTTTTCTTTCTTCCCTACAGAATATATTTTGGGGACGTTCAGCTGAATGGCTTAGGGGAAGGTATGTATCAAGGTTAAAAAACATTTGTAGTGTTGCTAAGTGTTCCCTGACTTCAGAGATGTGCTTGGATGCTGTCTGTAATAATACATAGCTTGTGATTTTAGTATGTGTGATACCAATATGGAAGGTAGGAGGTCTGGAGAGCCACCAGAGAATGACTGAATAATTTTCCCAAAAGTTCTAGTAACTCAGAATTCTTTGCTATTCTTTATACGATTGTCTGTTTTCCTAATTTTCTGCAGTGATCATGTTAAATGTTTCTGATGAGCATCAGCAATTTTGAAAAATTGGAAGTGAAACCAAGAAAACTAGGAAAGTTTTATTGTAATGCGCTGACTCTTTTCTGTACTTCGTTCTGGGGTGGCAGCTTGGGTGGAAGTGCAGTTGCTTCATAAATTGAGGTATTTGTGTGAGGAACTCTCTGTGCCATTTTAATGTCTTATTGGCACATCTGGACAGGGTTGGTTAGGACTTGCTTAAGCTTTAGAACTAATAATCATTTTACCTCTTTGAAGGTAGTTTTATCAGGAAATAAATGCTTTTTCCCCTGCCAATATTAGGCCAACATAGAATAAATTAAAATAAAAATATATGTATACACATACACATATATATGAAATTGAGGCTGCTGCATTCAAGGTAGCTAAGTGGGTCATGCCAGAGGTTGTACAAGAGGCTGAATGGTTCAGGGAAAGACGTACTGAGGGTAGTGTCAGTATTGTCTGGAAAAAAGCTAATTATTTATCTCTTTTCCTAGGTTTCCAGACAGTTCGTGTTGGGACAGTGGGTACCCCTGTGGGCACCATCACTCTTTCCTGTGCTTACAGAATTAACTTGGCATTCATGTCCACCAGGTGAGAAAAGAGCCTTGGAATCCAACAGAACTCTTCAAAAAAAAAAAAAAGGAACTCTTCCAAAGATATTAAAGTTGTTTTTCTTCCAACCTGTCCCTCTCCTCGCTTCAGCTAGGCCTAGAGTTCAGCATTGCCATTGCTGAACTGAGAGCACCCAGTTTCCAGATTGGAGAAGCTGAGTGTCCTAGAGCCAACGTAGAAGTGATGGTTTATTTTCAGGAATGCAGGAGTTGAGGTTCTATGGTTCCTTCCAATAGATAAGAGGCAAAGGGATCTCTGAGGGCTTCAGGGGGCGTGACAAGACATTCTAACAGATGCGGCAATCTGCTTACTGCATTACAGGCACTTTGAGAGGACCCCACCTATCATGGGCATTATTATTGATCACTTTGTGGACCGTCCCTATCCCAGCTCCTCGCCCATGCACCCCTGCAATTACAGGTGAGGAATGTGGAAAACTCTTTTCCAAACTGTGGCTGGCGGAAACATCCATCTTGCACAGGCCTGTAGAGCACCTTTATCCGTACTCACTGATAGGCAGGGCACACGGATGGAGACCCCACAGGGAGGGAAGTGAGTGGCTGGCTGTATCCTTGCTGCTGCCTGTCAGGTACCCCAAGAAGAAAGGTAGACCACGTCTCAGAAAATCCTTGGATATTTTGACCTAGACAGTACTGATTTGACTTTTGGCTTGATTTTACTTAGAAACTCTGAGAGTGGCAGTAATGTGGAGAATGTCCTTTGTAAATTAGGTGGTTTTCAGGTCACCATTGGCACAATTCAGTTTTATTCCTTAGAATCAAACATCTCCAGGCCTAGATCCTAGAAAACAGAATTGTCGAGAGATTGGAATAGATGTGTACCAAGAAAGATACTACCTTTCTGTTAAGGACTCATGAAGTTGGATCGGTTTTTGTCTTTGGAGTCTAGATTTTTATTTCACTGCATTCTTTGTTGCTGATGATTCTTTGGCCCTACACTGGCCAGGCTTAAAAAAATTGCTCTCAAATGATATGTCAGGTGAAATGTTTGGATTAAAAAAAAAAGCCATTGTCAACCTCTAGATGCTGCTTTCTGAACATGTTTGAAATTGTGAAGGACTCAATACACCTGTCTTGACATTAGGGACTGCCAGAAAAATTCTTACCACAACTTGCATCCATATCTCAGCTCTCTTTGTGTCCATTCTGAAACTGACTGACGTCAGTCAGTTCATGATTTCTTTCCCCCTCACTATAGAACTGCCGGGGAGGACACTGGAGTAACGCATCCTTCTGTGGAAGATTCTCAGGAAGTGTGCACCAGCTCCTTTTCCACCTCGCCTCCCTCCCAGGTAGGGGGAAACAGGTTCTGGTGTGGCGGCAGTTATTTGGTATATATATGGGACTTATGAAATGAAAATTTCATGTGAAAATTTAGATAACAATCTCTTCTGGTGATGGTGGTGGTGGTGATTATTTCAAGGGGTTATTTTGAGGAGTAAAGGAGAACCTTTTTACCCAGCAGATAATACTGTAGTATTTCTAGTCTGTAATCTTAACATGCAAGATTACATGTAACTTTTACCTCCCTGGTTATATCTTAAAATTCCCTAGAAAATCAGTCACAGAAAACCCCTACAAAATCAGAATTGTGTTCTGGTACCAGAGAGGCACTGAAACCTACAATTGTTAGAACTAGTAGCTACTTCTTTTTTTTTTGGCCAAACCCAGCGGCACGTGAGATCTGGGATCTTCATTCCCTGACCAGGGATTGAACCCATGCCCCCATGGTGAAAGCATGGAATCTTAACCACTGGACAACCAGGGAAGTCCCAGTAGCTGCTGCTTCTTTGAAGTGGTTCCTAAATATGGTTCCTGATAATGGAAGGAGCAAAAAAGGAGCCAGTGATCATTTAGCATAAAATGCCATTAAGACCCCAGCTATGCAGTTTTCCTTAACAGTTACATAGATATCTGCTTGTCTGCGTTCCCTCTCTGAACATGATTAACCATCAACTTTTCCGCTAGGATCCATCTTCAGTGTCACAGCCAGTTTCAATAAAACACAGGCTCCAAACAATGTGAACACTTTCCCCAAAGAAGTGTTGTATGATATACATTGAGACTGTTACACATAAGGAGTCATTTTTTCCAGCTGACTGAATTTTAGGGCACGTTTCTTCCCTCCCACCCCAAATTGTTCATCATCTACCGATTGCCTGCCCATCATCTCTATTATTTCCCTCCTCTTTTCTTTCCTATTCGATGGTTCCCTAAGTGAATTTTACTTTCCTTTAAATTAGACCCAGCATGTGTGCATGCTAAGTCACTTCAGTTGTGTCCAACTCTGTGTGACCCTATGGACTGTAACCTGCTAGGCTCCGCTGTCCATGGGATTCTCCAGGCAAGAATACTGAAGCCCTTTTCTAGGGGATCTTCCCAACCCAGGGATCAAACCTGCATCTCTTACATTTTCTGCATTGGCAGGTGGATTCTTTACCACTATTGCCGCCTGGGAAGCCTAAATTAGCCCTCGATTATCCTTTTTCACCATTTTACTTGGGGGTGTGGGACCCAACAAATTAGTTAGCTACCCATACATTTTTATCCTCTATATTTTTTTCATTAAGAAAAAATTTAAATTTATTCCATCCTGTGCTTTTAGATACTAAATTAAAATTACAGTTCTAATTTGTTTTAAAAGCAGGGGTTAAACACAAAAGCTAACTTATGTGTGAAGGACTTTACAGAAATTCATGGATCACTGTTATTTCTAATGTGACAATTTGAAGTTTAAGAGATTCTTGTGAAATTGTTTGGACAGTTTGGTTTGGGGGTGTAGAAATTGTTATTCTTCCCCCCCTCCCCATTAATATATGTAGGCATACATATTGCTGTTGCTCTAGAAGAGGGTGGCTTCTGGTATGCTTGCTGACAGGGAGCGATACTGACCCATAAAAGCAGGAAAGCCTACTTTCTTACTACTGCACATTCGTGAGTTGATGGTTTTTATAAATCATCAAAATATGAATATGTCATTTAATGCTAATTTAACAACTGATAAACTCATAAACAATATATAAACTTGGGAGATGTTAGGGATGGTGAGCCTGGGGCTTTAACACATCAGTTTTTCTTTTTCTCTGATACAGTGGAAATTCAGCCTGACCCCTAACGTAAAGGGAAATTAAGTTTTTCTGTAGCTGAAGTTTGCAGAAAGGTTTGTTAACATGTGTAAGGAGAGCCTATACGTTTCATGGTATCAGTTGCCTATTGTGTCTTGTTACAGTTTAAAAGTAGATCACGTCAAGATTTCATCAGAGAGAGCACCCAGTGGGCGCTCTGGTCACTGCCCCCTGAGTACCTGTAATCAAGATTACACAGTTTGGTGCGGAAATACTAATTTTGAAGCTTGATGGTAGAACAGAGAGAGAAAAATCATTTACCACCCGGTCTCTTCGTTCCTGTAAATACTGAAATAGTTTCTTCTTTGGCTTAATCTAGGGAATCGCATAATTGTTCAACAGTTTCTGTTTGAACTTTTGCTATGATCCAGTAAAGATCTGTTAATGGACTGGTTTTGTTTTGTTTTTCTAGTAAAATAAGGATCATTGTATCATTTGGGCACAGAGCTGAGTTAAGAAATAGTTGTGACTCAGAACCTCTACTGTATCTTGAGGTCCTACCTCCAATTCTAGGCATTAATTAATTAGCTAATTGGCATGACTTAAAGATGGAACAGCAAGACCCAAAACAATCATCTTGCCCATAATTAGCTTTGAGTTCCTGAGTTTTGAAAATGCCCCAGCCTTTACTCCGTCTAGTTCTTCTACACGTTCAGGGACTGGGAGTGTGTGCACACACACACCCTGAGGCCTACACCTGCACACCACCCAATCTCCCCTGAGCTGATGCAGGAAAGTTCGCCGCTGGGAACCTGAGCATTTTAAAAGCGCAGCCAACAAGCATCAACTGTTTAAACCTGAGCCTACAGATTCTGTGACGTGAAGTCGCTCAGTTGTGTCCGACTCTTTGCAACCCCATGGACTGTAGCCTAACAGGCTCCTCCGTCTATGGAATTTTCCAGGCAAGAATACTGGAGTAGGTTGCCATTTCCTTCTCCAGGACATCTTCCCAACCCAGGGATTGAACCCAGGTCTCCCGCGTTGTAGGCAGACGCTTTACCATCTGAGCCACCAGGGAAGTCCAAATTTTTTTTTGGTCATGCTGCACAGCTTATGGGATCTGAGTTCCCCAACCAGGGATTGAACTCGGGCCCTCAGCAGTGAAAGCGCAGAGTTCTAAGCACTTGGCTGCCAGGGACAGATTCTGAGTCCCCAGACAAAGGCTTTCAGTCTAATATCTTAATCTCAGCATCCTCATTCCTGTTTCGCATACCCTGTGTCCGTTCTCAGGACCCCGCTATTGGAAATTTTCTAAAAGAGACCCTCTTTTTGACTAAAGGCAGACTAACGCTTGGTTCAGGTTTCACCAAGTCATAGCCGCTCGACTCAGCTTTGCTTTCCACCTGCCCGTCAGGGAGAACGCCAGAGACAGACTCTCGTCTTCACACCTTTCCAGGCGGTCCTGTTCAGAAGGCGGTCACACAGCTTTCTCCCTGCTTCCCTCCTGACTTCACTGTACATTTCAGCCTCTATTGCTACTGCCCTTTCCAGAGTTTTTTTCACTTCTTTCTCAAGTCCCTTTTCTTTTTTCTTCTCTGTTTCTCCTGTCTCTGTGTGTATCTGTGCACAGTGTGTGTTTACTGTCACAAAGGCACTTTTTCAGACCCCTACTCCTGTGGTGACGGACACTCTGAGGGTCCCCACGGCAGGACTGGCCTTTTCCCATCAAGTGAGTCCATACTGGGAAGAAGGGGATATTATCAGATGGTTTCTTTTTATTTGAAAACTATAAATAAAGTACAGGGTATAGTTATTTAAATATCCCCAAGTGTTCTGTGGGTTATTTTGAGGTGCGGTAATTGATTTTTAACAGGATGCAGCCATTGCACAGCAGCCCAGAATAGGATTCATCATTCGCCCCTCCTCCTACCATTGATGTGAAAAGTACATGGAGTTGTTTAGATCTTTTTTTTTTTTCCAGATAAACCATCCAAGAGTGGTTTTCTTTCTTTTTCACTATAAATAGGAACCCTCCCAAACCCAGTGGTAATGGAGGGTGTGATTAAAGAAGATGCCTTGTGTTTCAAAGGGACCTCAGGGTCAAAGAAGAGACTAGAATAACCTGGGAAAACTGATGGCGCTGGCTCCCAGTTTTGCCCAGACGGTGCTCCACAGATCCACTGGGCTGGAAACGGAACCAGTTAGCTGAACCTCTGGGAGAAGGGGGAGCAGGGAGCTCATCTGAGGCCTTTGGAAGGCACAGAGCTGAGACTGTCGGCCCCACTGCAGATCAGTCTGTTTTCTTATTTACAGAATAACGGCCTGGTCTATCTTTAACCCTCACATCAGGCCCTCCCCCCGACAACGCACTCACTGTGAGGCTGTGGGATGGGATCCGTTCCTTACTCTCTGCTGATCTGGACCACTGGTCATACTCTAGGAGTGCCTGTTTTTCCCTCCTCCTTTCCTCTGCCCCTCTTTGTTTTTCTCTTGCTTAGCTCTCCAGCTCTCGCCTTTCCTATCAGCCTGCTGCCCTGGGCGTTGGATCCGCTGACCTGGCTTATCCAGTAGTGTTTGCTGCTGGCTTAAACGCCACACACCCTCACCAGGTATCTTTAAAGATGGGGAGGACACTAGGGGTTCCTGTGCTGCCTCCCCTGCCCAGACACATTAGAGGGGCCTCTTGAGAAACCCATGTTCTAAGTGTTCTGAACCAAAGCTCTTCTGTAACTTTGGAGGACTAAGATGATTCTGAGAGGCTGCCTCTTACACTTCAGAAAGGAAAGAACAGCTTCCCGAGTGTTTTCCCCCTCTCTTTCCCTCTGTAGTCACTTCCGTGCATGTCTTCCATTAACTGAGCAAGCCCCAGAAAGCATCAAGATGTCCAAGGTTTCTTGCCCACTTGGTGGCAGCATTGGTGATGGGAAAGCTGGAAAGCCAATGCCATCGTGCTAGGCAGCAAGTTTCCCCCTCCTGCCTGACGTTGCCATGATTCACTGTATTTTTTTGTTTTCCCCCAAAGCTAATGGTCCCTGGGAAGGAAGGTGGGATACCCCTTGGTCCCAACCAGCCTGCCCATGGTGCCCAGGCTGACCAGGAGAGACTTGCAACCTACACCCCTTCTGATGGGGCCCACTGCGCCGCCACGCCATCCAGCAGGTAAGTTCACGTCTTGGCTCGGCCTCTCTTCAGACCAGCCAGGGGCCTGTCCTCCCCAACACATGTGCTTATTTGGTATCAGTAAGTAAAGAGCAGCCTTCAGCATTGACTCAGGCTTGGCATTTGCAGGGAAAATGTGGTATCCTTCAAATTCCCGATAAGAATCTTGCATTGCAGCTGGTGTGTGAGGGGGCCTTGCCCTGGGCATCGCTACTGGCTTCTGACAGTAGGCAGCCGGGCTTGGCGCGCCTCACCCTGATGTAGGGAATGTGTTTGAGATGTTCCTCTCGTCCCCTGAGATGGATTCCGTGGGCATCCTCAGTATTTCCTGAGACATCGGAGTGCTGGGGTGTCTGCGGTGGGAGTTAGGATCCATTTTCTTTTTCTACTCTGTCAATGCCTCCCGGAGATCCTGTAGAAACAACTGTTTTTCCTTATTAGAATACAAAAAGAAACCTTTGTCTTTTCTGATTGCAGAAGTGATACCGTCTGTAGGTCAAATTTTGAAGACATGGATTGGGTGGAAAGTTCTCATAATTCCACCCTGCAAAAATCACCACGTTACCTCCTTTTAAAAGGTGACAGGATCTCAGAAGGGTTAAGTGATCGGCCTAAGAGAGCAGTTAGCTCACAAAATGGCCAGGCACAGGCCTGGTTTCTCGGATTACAGAGCCCAGACTCGCTCTTTCCATTTCACCCAGAGTTCTGTGGGAAGCTGGGCCTGTCTTGACCTGCACTGCCCTCTCTTAAGTGGAAGGCCCCAGAGATAATGACGTCGATTGCCCCATTGCATCTTAAATGAACTTTCAGATAATAGAAATTCCTGAGTTTTTTTTCCATTCCGACAGTGGAGTTGGGGGAGGGGGTTTATTTGGAAGGATCTTTCCTTGCCATCCATCAGGAAAAATAATTACTTTCATGTCTGGCCCCTCAAACTTCCATCCTCTTATCCTTCCTCCTATTAGATAATCAAAGGGGATCCTCTTAGTGTTGTTTTTTTGGGGTTTTTGGCCACACCTTGTAGCATGCAGGGTTTTAGTTCTCTTACCAGAGACTGAACCTGTGTCCCCTGTAGTGGGAGCACAGTCTTAACCGCTGGACAGCCAGGGAAGCCCCATTGTAGTGGTTTTACACTCTTATATTCTGAGCCTAGGTTCCTGGGGTATGACCTGGAGTAACTTAAGACAGAGGACCCTGTATAGGGGGTTCTCAAATGCTGGTCCTCCCTGGTGTCTGGAGTCTGGGAGCCACTTGGACTGCATAGTTCTCCCCATCTTGAGCCCCTGCTTTGGGGCTTTCCCATCCCCGGCTTCTTGCAGGTCTGTGACTGACAGTCTGAGCTCCTGTTTCTTCTGCTTGGAATTCCCCACCTTTCGGGACTCAGCATCAGTCTGGAGGGAGGGAGGGAGTCGTTTAGTTGCTTCCGTTGTGTCCGACTCTGTGACCCCCTGGACTGTAGCCTGCCAGGCTCTTCCGTCCATGGAGTTCTCCAGGCAGGAATGCTGGAGTGGGTAGCCATTCCCTTCTCCAGGGGATGTTCTTGACCCAGGGATCGAACTCGCACCCCGTCTTGAGTTGGCAGGCGGATTCTTTGTCACTGCACCACCTGGGAGGAGAGGGAGGGCGCAGCCAAACTGGATGTGTTGTTGAAAGACCTTGCTGAAAAGAGGGAGGACTCGGGCAATGAGAGGGGAGGAGACATGGTGTAGAGCTCCAGATAACAAAACAAAAAAATGAAGAAGGGGAAAATGTAAACTCTTGAATCTGGCTCTGTAACTGGATTGGCATTAAAATTAGTTGTTGATGAGAGCTGCTTGCCTTCATGTATGATAGCTGGATGCACGGTGACTGATGCGTATCCCTGGTATGACAGAGTAACTTTTATAGAAGCTTTATACAATTGTAACACCGAGTTGCATTCACATATGCATATTTTTAGCTCTTCCAGGAAATGCAGTCCTCTGCTCTCAACTCAGAAGTGAGGGTGACAGGGGCCCCAGCCAGGCTTCATACTGCCATTTCCCACACGGGTGGGCTGGTGGGGGGCAGCTCCTGTCCTGGGCTGTGGCCTCACAAGGTGGTGGGTTGATGGGGAACCCAGTAGGCTCTGCTGTGGTTTGAGAAGGAGAGCCAACATGACCTTTCTCCTCCAGTGAGGACACTGAGACTGTATCAAACAGCAGCGAGGGACGGGCCTCCCCACATGATGTCTTGGAGACCATCTTTGTCCGGAAAGTGGGGGCTTTTGTCAACAAGCCCATCAACCAGGTGATTTTTCTGCCCCCGCAACCTGTGAGAATGTGTGAGCCCTTAAGGTGAAGTCTTACCTGGGGCCTGTGGAACCACTGAAATCACATGCAAAATTGTGTGGGGGTGTGTGGCTGTGTGGGGGTGTGGGGGGTGTGTGTGTGGGGGTGTGTGGGGGTGTGTGGGAATGAATATTCCATGCAGAGGATTAATAACCTGTGACATCACTCCAGAACAGTTAAGAACCATTGCCCTGTGGTCTCATAGGAGAGGAGACCACGCCATTTAGTACACACGTTGCACTGCAGTGTCATCGCCTCAGCCTCACTTAAGACAGGAGGGTCCTCCTCAGCTCTGCCAGTGAGGAACACTTGTTACTGAACTGCTGTGGGTCAGCCTTCCAGAGCTGAATTCCAGGGTCCTGTGGATGCTGTGGGCATGTGGTGGGAAGCAGGGGAGACTGCGGGTCTCCAGCAAGACAGGAACCTGAGGGTGGCGTGGTCAGCTGAAGTGTGTGAACCTGCTGGACACCCCCCGCCCCCGCCATCTGGCAGCCGTTAAGGAAGCACATGAACTGGGGAAAGGGGGAGCACTGATACTTTCTCCCGCATCTCTCCAGGTGACCCTGACCAGTTTGGACATACCCTTTGCCATGTTTGCTCCCAAGAACCTGGAGCTGGAGGATGCGGATCCCATGGTGAGTCCATCACTGACTGAAGTTTGCAGGGACACAGCACCACAGTGGTCGTCCTTCTTGGTGGGCCACTCACTGTTCCTCTGCGGACCGTTAGCCACGCCCTTGGCTCATGGTTTACAGCCAGTGCCCAGGACCAGCCCCTGCCTCCGCCTTGTTCTGAAACAGGTGAATCCGCCAGATTCCCCAGAGACTACATCTCCTCTCCAGGGCAGCCTGCACTCTGACGGCTCCAGCAGAGGCAGCAGCGGCCATACCCAGGACGACTTCGTCATGATCGACTTTGTAAGTTGCCAGCACCTTCCTTGCCCATTGCTGCTTCAGGGGCAGTAAACCTGGAAGCATCTGTTGTGCTTAAATAGGCCTTCGGGGATCAGATGGGCCAGTCCAGACAGAGGGAAGGGACTGTGGGTGCCGGCTGTGCACATTACGTGGGGAACCTGCCCTTACACGCCACTTGGGGAGACATGTGAAGGCCCATGAGCAGCAAGGCATTTTGTGCTATGTCTTTGATTGAAATTCACCTCGAAATGGGATTGAATTGTCCAGTGGGACCTGCATAGGCCCTATTCATGAATGGATAGCCCTTTGCTAAAGAGAGGAATGTGAAGGGGACAGAAATTTGCCCGGGGTAGAGGGAGGTCATCCCCAGGATGAATTTAGCTGCCCAGAAGAGAAAACTGTAAAGATCCCACACAGGTCAGCCTGGAGGAGCCTTTTCTTTTCTGATTACTGAAAGGAAAGAGAGTTGATAGCTAAGCCCCTCTGATTTTCCGCTCTGGTTTAAGGCAAGGTAAACTTGAGTTGGTCTCTCTCTTTTTTTTTTTTTAAGAAACCAGCTTTTTCGAAGGACGACATTCTTCCAATGGACTTGGGGACCTTCTATCGTGAATTTCAGAACCCCCCTCAGCTGAGCAGCCTCTCCATCGATATCGGGGCCCAGTCCATGGCCGAGGACTTGGTATGGAAACCCTTTCCCCCACCACATCTTGTCCTCTGGCCTCCCTTCCTCCTTCCATGGTCATTCCTGCTCCACAGGCCTGGAGATTTCTTCCAGCTACTCCCCCACGCCCACACCTCCCATCTTGCGGTCACAGGACAAGACGGTTAAACCATTACCTTCCTGCGATCACACTTGAGATTTGCATTGCGCCCCGCGATCATTATCTTGAATTTGCTTGCACTCATTTCCTCCTCTTCTCTGGACTCTCATCCCAGCAGTTCTCACACTCTCCTATTGTTTGCCTGATGTCCTCTACTTGCTGATGCCACTCAGCCAGGCTGCCTCAGCAGCTTTTGCCATCAGCTGTTCAGCTTGCCAGGCAGGTGCCAGTGATACAGGGCAGAAGCAGCAGAAGGACCCAAGTGCTGGTGTTCTTGCCCTTTCCTCAATCATCCCCTTGTTCCCGTGTTCAGCCAGATGTCCTGATACTGACTGTAGTGACCACATCTCCGTTTAGGGTGTTTTCTATTTCCTGTCCCAACGGGCAGAGGAGTGCCTGGCACAGCCACAGATCCAGGGTGCCCATGCCACGAGATGTCGGGGTCTCCCTGCCTGAGGTGGGAATATCACCTCCTATACTGAAATCAGGAATGGCTCTAGGAATAGGCATCTAGGCTCAGCTGCCTTTGATTTGCCTTAAAAAGAAAAGCCTGCTCAGTAATAATAATATAGCAAAAATGTCATTATTAACATTTATTGAAGCTTTCTAGGTGCCAAGCATTTTTTAAGTGCTTTCCATGAATCTTCAGTGACCCCAAGAGGTAGGTTTTGTTATTTTCCTAGTTTACAGATGAGAAAAATGACATTGGGAACAAATAACTTGCTGGTGATTACACTGAGCCAGCAAATCAAAGCTTTGACCCCTGAGAGTCGGGCTTCTGATTTTAGGCTTTTAATTGACTCTCTGAACTCTCATTTGAAATTTGCTTGGAAGGAGCCGGAGTCCAAAAGCTCTTAAGACGGAGCTGCAGCCAGCCCTGGCTGGTTGCCCTGGCCCCCCGAGCCCACCCGGGCAGCTGGTGTGTCTGCGCCACTTCCGAAGTGCTGCGGCATCAGTTGGTGTCCTGCGCCCCCCGCCTGCAGGGCGTCCTCTGTGGAGGGTGCACAGGACTCACTACCAGAGAAGCTGGCTGCGCACGAGAAGAATGTCCGAGAATTTGACGCCTTTGTAGAAACCCTGCAGTAAAAGTTGGTGTCCTGCGCCCCCCGCCTGCAGGGCGTCCTCTGTGGAGGGTGCACGCTTCAGCAGCAGAGCCAGACCAGCTAGTTAGGGCCAGGTTTTAATTAACTGTTGATACCTGCGGGCAGTGACACTTACTCCTCCTGTTTGTCTCGTCTTCATTGTTCTCTCTCAACCCCCTCCAACCCATCCCCTTCTCAGCTGGTGGAAAGATGCAGACTCCCAGGCCTGGCCACTGACCTGCTGGGTTAGAACCTCCTGAGAGTGTGGCTGCGACTGCCTGGTGTGTGTGCCCCCACGGGACTCTGCCGCCGGCCCAGCACAGGCTGTGAAGATATCGTTCGTTTTCTGAACCTGTGGGGCTCTAAACCCACTGTCTTGTTCCAATGTCAGTCTAATCTGTGCCAAAGATATTTCACATTGGATTTCTCTGTGTCGTCCCATTGTGGGCGAGGCCCTTTTCCATCTCACCGTGTGTGTGGCCAGCCTGGATTCTCCAGGCTTTTCTGTCCGCCTCCCCAGCCCCCACTGGCCAGTGCCTGCTCAGCTGCTCGGCAGCCCAGCCCTGCGGAGCTGGACTCGGCACCCTGCTGCCTGCGGCCCTGGCTGACGGCTGGCTTCCCAGCCTACAGAGTAAGCAGCTCTTCTCTCCCCTCCCTGCACAGGACTCACTACCAGAGAAGCTGGCTGCGCACGAGAAGAATGTCCGAGAATTTGACGCCTTTGTAGAAACCCTGCAGTAAAAGTTGGTGTCCTTGAGTACCAGCAGCATCCCCTTTTTGTGGTCCCAGGAGACAGACAGCCCCCCTCGTCAGCTGCTCCCACCCCTTGTCCTGTTCCAGGCCAGGCGGACGGGAGGCTGGTTCCCTTAGGGGACCCGGAAGTCCCTGCTCTGGCACCTCCCGGAGACTGGTGGCAGCAGTGAAGGCCTGCGACGGCACCGGCGAGGACCCCCCTCTGCCCGCCCTCCGCAGGCCTGCTGCTCACGCTGCCCTCAGCCCTGGCCTCACAGAGGCCATCCTCTCCCGCTTCTCCCGCCAGCCCCCCGCCCCGGCTCTGCCCAGCAGCTGGCCGCCTGCCGGCCTGCGTGGCCATCCACCGTTGGACATTCGACATTCCAGCTGGTAGCCCCAAGGCTGGAGTGGAGGACGAGAAAAGGAGACAGTGCTGGGAGGAGGGAGGCAGGACGCTCTCCTGCAGGGTCTTTTCCTCTTTTCGTTCTGGTATCTCCTTCCTCCCTCTCTGCCTCCCTCCTCTGTCCCGGGCCTGTATTTTTGGCAATATGGCAGGCTTCCTGCCCTAGGAGATGAGAACTCTAAGGTCAGCCATGCCCACCCCCAAAGCTTGGCCCGCCTGTCCGAGCAGCCCTGACGGCTGCCTATGCTCAGCTGTGTGGAAGCAGAATCCTGCGTCTCTAGGAGTTGTCACTGGAGTCACAACACAGGTTCTCCTTTCTCCTCCCCTCTCCCCCAGTTATAGAACACAGTCACTATTTATTACTTTCAGAGAAATCAGATATTTTCTAGAGAGAACATGTCTGAGGCGAGACGTTTTCACTTGGGAAGGTTGGCGGGCCCCTGGGGCAGCGCCTCTTCCTCTAGAGGTTCCTAGGACTCGGGGCTGCTGCTCTCAGATCTTCCTTCCCAGGCAAAGAAGGTGGGACCCCAAAACAGGGCTGGCCAGGGGCGCCACAGAGCCTCCCAGAATTGCTGCATTTGAACTGACAACTGACCACAGACTCTACCTTAGACACGTACATATTCCTGGGGAGAACCTTCAATCTCCCAGTTTCTCCAGAGAGACCGACCATGTCCTGGCAGCCCAGGAAGTCTTGGGTTCAAAATGTGATGACTCACCAGGGTCATGCCACTGGTAGTGCCCACAGGGTACTGTGTGTGTCCCCCGCCATGGCCCTGGGGAAGGCTGGGCAGGCCCCTCCTCCTGGGGTACCTGTTCTGGTTTCTCGGGGCGGGGCACGGGCCTTCTCCTCCTTCCACCTGGGCCTGACCACCAGCTGTCTTTAACCCCAGGGTCTGTACACTGCCCTGAGCTTTACTAGTTGGATCGATTCCTTGTTGAGAAACCAAAGCTGGGCATTCAGTTGACTTAACACTTCAGGTGTTGTTACTTGAGTCAGCCAAAGGCCCAGCCTCACTCACTCACCGTCTGTTCCTCGCCGCCTCACCTGTAGCCCCGTCCGAGGAAAACATGGCCACCTGGGTGTTCGCTGGCGGAAGCTGTTCTGCAGTAGAGCAGGTGGCCCTCTGTTGCTTGTTAGTGAGTGCAGGGGGGCGTTGTCAGGGCTGGGGTCAGCTCTGTCCCCGCCTCCATGGGGGCTGAGCCCAGCTCGTGCACACCTGCTGCTGCCATAAAGACGTGCTCCTCGCAGAGGCATCCAGCTGGCTCTCCTGGTGGTGGGCCGAGCACACCTGTGGCCTGCTCAACAAATCCCAGTTTGCCCCCCAGGACCCCATCGCTGAAACGGGTGGAGGCCCTGGGAAGTTACTGATGCCCTCACCCCCGCCTCTCAGCCCTCCTTCCAAGGCCGAGCAGGGGAAGACCTCTGAGCTGTTGTCCTCTTTGACTCTGAATTGTTGGCCTCTGCAGCCTTTCTTCAGGACCCCTTCAGTGAGAGGCCAGGGAGGCTGAGCCGGACTTGGAGCCGAGCCTGGGAGGAGCAGAGCAACTGTCAAGGCCGGCCCTTGTCCCTCAGCCCTATGCAGTGGCAGGTATGAGCCCCAAACCCACTTCCACGGCGCCCCCCAACAGGACTGGGACCAGTCGCGTCTCCAGGTGGGAGAGCCCCTCCCCCTCCGCCAGCCGACTCCGTTTGGAAATACTAAGCTATTACATTAAAATGTATTCAAGAGATTTCCAATAAACTTTTTCTGTACTTTATAGCCTCCTGTCCTGCAAGTTGTCAAAAAACCTAGCCTGCTTCCTCCCACATCCCACAGCCCCAGGTCACTGACAGGCTCCTGGGAGGGAAGAGAAGTGCCATGTGAGGCACAGCAAGGGTTCAGAGCCTGACAGGCTGTTAGGGGTCCTGGGCTGGTCAGGAAATCTTGTTCGTTTTCTTTTTTTTGGTCGCACCGTGGGGCACAGAGGATCTCAGTTCCCTGACTAGGGGTCGAATCCACACCCCCCTGCAGTGGGAGCTGGTAGTCTTAACCACTGGATCACCAGGGAGGTCCCAGGAAACTCCTCTTAGAGCCTCATTTTCCTTGTCTGTAATGTTCCCATTTCAGGGGTTGTGTGTGAGTAATGTGAGACACGTATTCAGTGAGGTGACGTGTGTGACGTAGACATGCATGTGAAGTAAAGCTCTCAGGACAGCAGGCCATCATCTTCGGCTCCTCCCGACTTCACCTGCTCCCTACAGCATAGCTCTCCATTCACCCCGGGCACCAGCCTTTGGCTCAGAGGGAAGACAGCAAAAGACAGCTGGCAGTGCTCTTGTCCTGTTTCCAGAGAGACCAGGCAGGGGACGGGGGACTCCCCAAACCACCGGGATGTTTGCTGATCTGGTGTGAGGGGTTGTGGCTGAGCAAACCAGACGGAAGGAAAGGGACTGAGTGAAGTCCAGGGCCCAGGCAGTTGTGTTGCACTGCCCTGATCTGACAAACAGCTGGCCCCAGGGCAGAGAAGAGCCCTGCGGGTATTACTCCTGCCTGGCCGCCTGGGAGCTTCCATGGCCCTTGGCCAAACCAGCTCCTTCCTCTATTTTGCCTGTGGTAGGAGAGGGAGCAGAAGGTGGAGCTGCTGACAAACCCAGGCAAGTGCTATCTTGGTTGCCTCCCACGCCCTTCAGGCTGAAGCCAGGCCCCAGGGGAAAAGAGGGCAGGTTAGAAAATTCTAAATTCAGCTCAAAGGGGCTCAAAAGGATGGGCCCACCCACTGCTGCCACTTTGGGCCCTAGAGCCCTTGCTCATTAGCGAACTGCATGTGACACTGCCCATGATACCTGGTTAAGACTGTCCTTGGAGTCCTCACTTTCAATTGGGGCCTCCCACCCCACCATAAAGCAAAGCATTCAATTTCCCTATGTCTGGTAGTGTCCTACCCCTTTAAAGCACGTCCCTACACTCTGCCCCTAGAGACCCACCGTTGCCAAGGCAGGGGTAAACTGGCTTTTGAGTCACTCAGCAGAGGCCCCTGCCAGAGCCCAACCCAAACAAACAGCTGTCTCCCAACTGCCTGCCTCATCATTTCCTTGGGTCACCGCCCCTCTGTTCCAAATAGTCACCCAGCTTCGAGTTGAGCAGACCCAGGGAGACAGGCAGGCAGCACCTTCTGTTTGAGCTACCTGGACAAAAGGGGCAGGGTGAGGGGGACTGGCTCAGTGCCTCAATGTTTATAACCATTGCCTTGATCATATACAGCTTTGGCCCACCTTCCTCCACCAAACCAAGCAACGAGGAGATAAAAGAACAGGCCTGACTGAGGCCACCGTACCCTCCTGATTGCAATCAGCCAGCAAGCAACTAACAGCTGGAACTTGGCCACTGTGCCAAGTGAAACTCGGGCCTGTGCTCCTGTGACACACCATTTTAATTGTGGTAAAATACATATAAATTTTACCATCTTAACCTTTATTTTTTTTAAAATATTAATTTTACAGCACCAGGTCTCAGTTGTGGCACGTGGGACCTTTTAGTTAACGGAGTGTGAACTCAGTTGCGGCAGGTGGGATCTAGTTCCCTGACCAGAGATTGAACCCAAGCCCCCTGCATTGGGAATATGAAGTCTTAGCTATTGGAGCACCAGGAAGTCCCTATCTTAACCTTTAAAGCAAAGCAAAACCTGCTCAGAAGAGGAAAGCTGGATCTTTCATAGCCTCCACATGACTGGGTAGCAGGTGGAAACAGCCAAGCACTCAGACTGAGGGAAGTATGGGGGGACCAGAATGGTCAGATGAGGGCTCCAACCCTGGCTGCTACCAGAGGGTGGGACGGTCACTTCACTCTTTCTGTTATGCCGTGTGTACATGGTTGGCCCTTGCACCTGTGGGTTCCACATCTGAGAGCTTCCCCAAACTTGGATAGAAAAATATTTGGAAAAAGGAAATTTCAGGAAGTTGCAAGAAGCAAAACTTGAATTTGCTGCATGTTGGCAACTATTTACATGGCATTTACATTGTATTAGGTATTATAAGTAATCTAGAAATGATTTAAAGAAAAGATGTATGTAGGTTATATTGCAAACACCGCACCACTTTATATACAGGACTCGAGCATCCTCGGATTTTGGTATCTTGGGGTGGCGGTGGCTGGAACACATCCCCCACATCTAGGAAGGACAACTATTTCTGATCTTCCGAGACACAAAGCAACAGTCTCAGCGATGGGACAAGTTGCATGACAATTACCAGTCAGAGCTGGTTGTGAGATGGAATAGGATTCAAACCCCGGCCTGACTCCAGAGCTCAGGCTGTGGTCCACCACAGTCCGCTGTTTGGGGGACAGAGGCCCTACTTAATAGGATATAGCACTTGGGGGCCAGCTGGAATGCTACAGGTGCAGAAAGAATGGAAGGTTCACACTTCTAAGCCTGGAAGATGCTCAGAAAGTTGGCTTCATACCAGCAGGATGTGGAAGGGGTCAGACGAACGGGGCAGGGGCTTCCTGCGACCCTATCTGCCCCTCTTCCACAACCACACTGCACCTCCCACCCGGTTCTGAGCCTCCATCCCACTTCTATGATCAGCCAGATGCAAAGTTTTCCATCTCAATTTTTACTGAAATATAAAAAGTGCAAAGGTAAAATACATGATTGGTGCCAAGGAAGTCATTAAGTATGAACGTGAACACTTGAGTCACAGTACAAGTCCCCCCACCCCCAGGGTAAAGACTAGTGGTGAGGGCAGGGGTGACAGGAGAGAGACCGAACAGATCCACGAGGCTCCCCAGTAAATGGGACTGTGAGCAACACCTGATATACAAAGGAAGGCAGACAGCAGAAGCCTGGGCCTCGCCTGGAGGCAGCAGCCACATCCATCCTTGGGGGTCCTGACAGGCTAGTGTCCTGGGGACAGAGCCCAGTGAGGTCAGGGCCCAGGCCATGCCCAGCTTGCAGATGGGGCAGGGCTGATCAGAGAGGCCTCCACAGTGTGGGCTCTGGCCAAGGTCTCAGGAAGGAGGTTCACCAGGAAGGGACAGCTGGAAAGAGGGGCCTCCGCCATCACCAGGTCCGGGGGAGGTTGCTAGAACTTACCTGGCAGGGGCCAATCTAATCAGCAAAGTCTCTACCTGGCCCCTCCAGGAGTCCACAACTGGAGGAAGGAGCCACCACCCATCTGAGGCCCTGAGTCAGCCAGCCCAGGCCGGAGCAGGGCCCCCTGTGACTCCACGACAGACTGACAGAGGAGGCCAAGGATCTGTCCAAGTGGGGAGGGAGGAGAGGCAAGGTGGGGGGTGGGGTGGGGTGGGCTGCTGGTCACCGGTCTGACCGGACCCTAGGGGGCTGTCGGGGCTGAGAGTGGGGTGTCTACTCTGAACGGTGGCGGGGACGCAGCCCCGTCACCCAAGCTCCCAGTCCTAGCAGGAGAACCAGGGGGGTGAGGACACCTTGGGGGCAGTACCATCTGGGGAAGGCTGACCCAGGATGTGCAGAAGAGAAGGCCAACATGGGACTCCAGCCTGCTGTCTGTTCACTATGGAAGTGCCAAAGGCTGAGCCGTCAGAGGGAAGAGCAGAGGAACAGCGTGCCTGCCACCAGGCCTTCACCCAGACAGGGAGGAGCCTCAGCAGGGCCAGTCCAGCCAGCTTAGCCTTTCATTCCCCAGCAGGCAGGAAGGAGAGGACCAGCCCCGGCTACCAGCCCAGCCGGCAGTGATTCTGGCATCTCCAGTTGCCAGGGAGAGAGGCAGGAGGAAGCAGGGGAGCTGTTGCTGGGGCCAGGCCTCCCGCCCGAAGAGCCAATGGCCAGCTCTGCAAGCTGGAGCCAGGGACCCAAGGAAGCAGTGAGAAGTATAAGGCGAAGAGAAATGGTCTTGTGGTTACAGCGAGGCCTCCAGGGCCAGCCAGGTGGGCCTGACAGAAAGGGAGGAGGAGCTGTCTGGTGGGCGGGCTCCAGCTTCCCTCCCCGTGGGGAGTCAGGGCCCCTTTTCCGGGCAGGAGCCCCGGGCTTCCGTAAGGCTGAAGCCAGGAGGGAGAGTCCAGAGTGGGGCTGTCGGAGCAGGGGGCGGGTGGGGCGGGCACTCAGAGCCCCTCAGAGTCGGGGCTAGGAAACACCTCCCCTTGGTGATCCAGGAGGAACTTAGTGAAGGTGTTGATGGGATTAATAGCCTTGAGGGTGATGGCGGCGTCCTTGGCCCACAGCAGGTTAGGGCCGAAGACGACGGCCAGGTTAGTGTTGGTCATCTTGTTCTGGTCAGAGAGGGCCGAGATCTGCGGGAAGAACGGCGGGGGAGGAGGGGGTGCTGCAGCAGGAAACCACAGGCCGCGCCTCCCAGGCTGGCCAGCGAGTCCACCCCCTCCAGGTGAGCGCTCCCCCGAGTCCCACCTGCACCAGGAAAGCCGTGAGGAAGCGCAGCACCAGGTAGTTCTCCTCGGGCAGCGTCCGGAGGGCCTGCAGCGTGGCCTCCACTCTCTGACTCTCGTCAATGTCTGTGAGGAATGGGGGCCTGGGTCACACGGGCCCGTGGCCGACTGGTCTGGGAAGCCCCCAACCAGGCTCTCCTGGGCGGACAGGCTCGCTCTGAGGCCAGCTGCGACCCCCCAACCTGCAGACGCTGGGGAGGGGAGCGGGGGGCACTCACTGAGGAAGCCCACCACGTGGGGGTAGAGGTCAAAGGTGAGCAGGGGCTCAGGAAGCTCCCGGAGGAAGGTCTTGAGGATGACTGCTGGCAGGTGCAACTCGTTGTACTGCTCAAAGTCCACCGGCAGCCCTGGAGAGGGGAGGGCGGGGCGGGGGGGGCGGTGCAGAGGAGCTGGATGGGGCCTGCAGACCCGCAGCCCATCCCGACCGCCCCCTTGGCCGCAAGCCCCCTCCTCCCACGAGACAGGGGCACAGGGTCAGGCCATCTGGGGAGTGGGCCCCTGAGCACACACCGCGGCTATTCCTCGCCTCCCTCCAGAAACCTCATGTAGGAGGAAGTAGGTTTGGGACAAGCAGGCAGGAGACCTGTGTAATCATACCAAATGCCACAGAAACCACACGCGCGCACCCACACGATCTGCACGGCCCTCAGGGTTCCGCACATCCCTGGGGGCCACTCACCCATGTTGTACTTGTGCTGGACTTCCCGGACAACCTGGGTGTTGGCCGACCTCCGGAAAATCCCCTCGGTGGTAAGAGCTGGCAAACGGCGGGGCCCGGTGAGTCTCAGCGCTCTGGGGCGACGTGTGGACTCCCCCAACCCCTTTGGCGTCTTGGGCTTCCAATCAGGGTCAGGGCGGGTGCTGCTGCACGTGGCGCCCCTCCCCGCGGGCGGAGGGCGCCCGGCACTCACCATGGGCCCGCAGGTAGGCGACGGTCTCCCGCAGCACCAGCGGAATGGGCTCCTGCTCTGGGCTCTTCTCCCGGAGCCTGCGGGCACGAGGCTGTGAGGGCTCTGCCGCCCTCCCGGGCCCTGGATACCATCCCCACTCCACCTTTCCCGTACTCACTGCTGTAAGGAGACCCCGAACTGCTGGTTGGGCAGAGGGGGCCGGGGTGGCATGGGCTTGGGGGCGGTGGCAGGGCTCTTCTGTGTGGACTTGAGGAAGTCGTCATACCTGCGGGGGCAGTGGGGAGGGTCGGGCCCCCGGCCTGGCTCTGCGGTCACTATGACAACTCTTGTGTGTCAGACACTGGGCTGCCTTACATGGATGACCTCATTCAGTCCTCGCACCAACCCAGCTTTGCCCAGGAGCAAGTGAAGACTTCAGAAAGACTCCTCCCCGAGCCCGAGGCTGAGCTCCCTGTGTCATATGGCAGCTTCCCCCTGGCTGGCTGTTTTACACACGGTGGTGTCTATATGTCAGGGCTACGCTCTCACTTTGTCCTCCCCTACTGTGTCCACCAGGGAGGGAGACTCAAGGGTGAGGGAGCTGTACTGTGTACAGAGAGCTTATTCACGTGGCTGTACAACAGAAAGGAACACAACATTGTAAAGCAATTACACCCCACTTAAAACTAAAAAAAAGATGAAAAGATTCAGTGACATAGCTTTTCAGCGGCAGACACGGGACCTGAACTGGCTCACTCTGACCCCTGTGCTGCCTCTTTCTCATTACATCTGCGTGCTCTGTGTATCCTGTGGGTCTCAAGGCTGCTTCTCCCCTTGGCTGGCACGCCCTCCTCCCCGAGGCATGACCTGTGTGTGCAGTGTGCCCGCTGGGCACACACAGCCCCACCCCGGCCTCACTTGAGCACTTGGCGGGGGATCCCCAGTTGCTCCAGCTTCACATGCTCGCTCAGCTCGCTCAGATAGTTCACGTAGAAGATCTTCTGCCCGAACTTGAAGCTGTCGGTGGAAGAGAGCACATGTGGGTCCAAGGCGGGCCGACTCCGGCAGGCCTCCACTCTCTCTCAGCGGCCCACCCGGATCAGGCAAAGGCCTGACCAGTCTGTCTCCAGGATGGGTGGCTTCCTGGGGACCTGCTTCACAGCTCCCAGCGGGGCATGAGAGGCCAGAGCCCACCCTGGAGCCACGCACCTAATGATGGGCTTAAAGAGGATGAGCAGGGTCTTGATGAACATGGTGGGGTGCACGATGTACAGAGCCTTGATGTTCTTCTTGTACCTGCAGAGGCAGAATGGGCGCTCGGGACAGGCACAGAGCTGGCCTTGATGTACGTTTCCTGATTTGATGACTCCCAGTAAGCCTGCCAGGTTAAGTGCCACTGCGGCCCTATTTTACACATTAGAAAACAGGCTCGGAGAGGTTAAGGAGCATGAAAGATCACGGAGCGAGTAAGCAGAGAAACTGGGATTTAAGCCCAGGCCGTTCCAACTTGAGAGTCTACCCGTCTACCCGGGTCAGGGGGCACCCGCCTCCCCTGGGCATGGAATACACACCCCTGCCCAAGCAGAGGGCAGCCCAGC
The DNA here is from genome assembly GCA_024291935.2 of Okapia johnstoni. NCBI lineage: Eukaryota > Metazoa > Chordata > Mammalia > Artiodactyla > Giraffidae > Okapia > Okapia johnstoni. The sequence continues at coordinate 4,246,055 of CM044325.1, read as the reverse complement.
ATAGGGCAGGTGGAGGTGCTGGCCCCCGGGGCCCCCACCCACTTGCGGTCGAACTCCCGGTAGGTGTCCCGAAGCCCAGCATAGGGTGGGAGGAGGTGCTGGCCCCCGGGGCCCCCACCCACTTGCGGTCGAACTCCCGGTAGGCGTCCCGCAGCCAGCTGAAGGAGGGCTTGTTGTCGCTGGTGAGGCCGTGGTGCAGGTAGAGCAGCGTGTAGTCGCTCTCCACGTACTGGTCCAGGGTGTGCTTCAGGTAGCTGCAAGAGACACCCGCCCCCCAGGCCTGCGGTGTCCGCTGGGGAGGCCCCCGAAAGACAGGCCCCGTGCCCCAAGAAGCCGCCCCTCCCGCCTCCGCCTGCCCCTCCGCCAGCGACCCGCCCAGTCTCTTCTGGCTGCACAGCTGGTCACCGTGGTGTGGTGGACGAGGAACAGCTGGACTGGGCGAGGAATAACAGTAACAACAACAGTTCTCCTGAGTGCTGACTAGGAGCCAGGAGACCAGGACTCTAACCGGAGCCACCGCACATACCTCCAGTCAAAATGGGAATAGCATTTCCCCTCACGGGATTGCTGTCTGAGTCAGTGATGATGGTGGTCACCATTTATCAGGATTAAGCTTCCAGTATCTACCGAGCACTTTGCATACAGTATCTCATGCCTTCCTCATTATAATGGAGGCTGACACTATTCCCTTCTTACAAGTCAGGGCAGAGAGGCTCAGAGAGGTCAAGCTTGTGGGAGAGCCTGGAGGTGAACTGACTCCAAGTGTAGCCATGCTGATCATGGGACAGGCCTGCCTTTTACACCCGCAGGGCTGGCTGCAGAACGCTGGGCCGCAGAAGGGGACCACAGCGGTTAGAGGACCTCCTCTCCTGCTCCAGTCTTTTTTTTTTCTGGACAGCTTGTGGACCAAGGACCCAAGTTCAAGTTCCCAGTCCTCACAGCACAATACCTACCATCTAATACAAACACATATATGGGTGCTGGGCTCATCTGAGGTGGGGAAGTAGGAAATGAATGAATATGAATTCCAAAGAGGGAGAGGAGCCCTGGGGAAAACCCTCTTCCTGGTTGGCCAACAGCTCCCAGGTGCCTGGAGGAATTCCACTCCAGGCTGGGAGGCTGGGCAGGCAGGAATGCTAAGGGCTTCCAAGGAGACGTGGGGAAGGAGGAAAGGAGCCGGGAAAAGTGCCCAAGGATGGGACTAAGTGCCTGGACACAATCTGACCTAACCCAGAGAGGGTAAACTGAGCACTGGTCCATGAGTGCCAGGCTGGGACAGCACTGGTGGGCATGTGAGGTGTCTAATGTTAGATTTATTATCTTAATTCTGATCATCATCACTGTACAATAATTTACCCCTTATACACATTAAGCACTTTGCAAAAAAGTTGCCACATAAAAAGAGGGCATTTTGCAACTGTAAAACAGCAAAAGTTAGGGGCTTTCCTGGTGGTCCAGTGGTCAAGATTCAGAGCTTCCACTGCAAGGGGCCTGGGTTCAATCCCTGGTAGGGGAACTAAGATCCCGCATGCCGCCCAATTTATTTATTTACAAAAATAAATAAGTAACACAGCAAAGGTTGTAGTGAAAATACACTCATCCTTTGATAAATGCTATGCCATTTGGGAGGGCAATGAAGTGATATTTATCAGAAGCTATAAAATGTTCATACTGTTTGACCTGGTAAAAATGTGTCCAGGAATTTATCCCAAGGAACTAATCAGAGATGGACAGAAGTGTTTTAATAAAAGGCTGTTCGTTATAGCCTGTTTTATAATGGGGGGAAAAATGAGCAGCAAACTAAGTGTCCAAAAATAGGGAATTGGTTAAATAAATCACAGGACACCTATAAATAGAATACCCCACAGGATGTTTCTGCAGACAGAACCAATCTGTGAAGCTTGATGTGAGAACAGTGGTTACACTTTGGGGCAGTGACTGGAAGAGCAAAGGGAGGGTTGTGGGTGTGGATGACATGGGTATATTTAATTTTTGAAAATTCATCAAGTAGTATACATAATGTGCTTGCTTTCTTGGATACATATATATCAATAAAATTTTTTTAAAAGGATGTCCTTGAGGAATGTCTAATGCTCAGAAGATAAAAACATTATGTAAGACATAAAACTGACTATAGGGTCCTATATATGTTACAGAAAAAAAAAAAATAGGATGTGAATACACTAAAATATTAACAGTGGTTTTTCTCTCCTGGTGGTAGGTTTATGGGACACTATATCCCTCTCTATACTTTTTCTTAATCGCTATCTACATTTTTCTAAATTCTTAAAATCTTGATACCGATGAATACAATAGCATTTCATGTATATTTTCTTATGTAAGGCCCACACCAACCTGGTGAAGTGAGCACAATTTTTATTTTTATAGGGCTCAGGAGAGACCTGACCCAAGCACACAGCTAGTTAATGGCAGGGCTTTAGTTTCATTGGTCTTCTGCATCCAAGCTTCAGATACTTTCTGTTTCAACCCCCCCAATCTGCCTGGACAGCTGGGAAAAGCCAAGCCTGAGATAATCAGACTGGAGACAACATGACAGGACTGACAAAATGAGATGAAAGTGCCTCCTGGACAGGATGGGCAGAGGGGCTGAGATCCTGCTGGGAAGGGACACAGGACAATAGGATGGGCGCCAGAGGGCTTCCTGAAGCCCCCAAGGTGGGGGCGGCCTTACTGGGCAAGCTCGCTCCTGAAAATCGGGTGCTTTCCCACCTTCCCTCCTCTGACTTCCTCCCTCTTGGACCGTCAGCCAGCCAGGAGTCTGTCCCAGGCTTTGCCAGATGCCGAGATAAAACCAGAGAGGAGGGCCTGTGACTCAGCCCCCCTCAGGCGGGGCAGGCCGGGACAAGGCTCTGCCTGCCTGCACGGCTGAGGAGAGACCAGAGGGAAAGCAGTCACACAGGACTGCAGAGACGTGGGCCGGCCCTGGCTCACAGGACTGCAGGGACTCTGCACTCCGCCACCCGCCGCGCCTTTCTGCCGCCATAGCCCCAGACTGTCCCCAAGCCCGCACCAGCCCCTCCACATTCACAACCAATCAGGACCCCCCCAAGAGCTGGTAAGGAAAGGGCAGACATTCTCAACTGCAGGGAGTGCTTTGAAGTGGTCAGCAAAGGAGGGCAAGATGGCAATCTGTGCACACGGAGGAGGAGCCTCAGGAGGAAGGCAGCTATGGCCTTGCCTCCACGGGTCCCGCACGCACTTGCTGTAGGCCCAGTGCTGGCCTGGTGGGGGCCCAAGGACCCACACTTATCAGGACAGAGCCTGTAAAACTTCCGCTTTCAATCAGCCTTTGAACTTGCCTCCGCAGATTTCCAGACCAACCAGAGCTATTTCATGTACTTAGCATTCAGAGGAGAAGGCAAAGGCACCCCACTCCAGTACTCTTGCCTGGAAAATCCCATGGACGGAGGAGCCTGGTAGGCTGCAGCCCATGGGGTCGCACAGAGTCGGACACGACTGAAGCAACTTAGCAGCAGCAGCAGCATTCAGAACCCACATAGGTACAGAAGTCGTTTCATCAGATGTGGCACAAAATACAATTAACGGTAATTATTCATGTAAATGGTGAACAATTTCAACTGCCTCACACTGATCATCATATTAATTAGGCCTCCTGTTTGGACAGTATTTGACTTTTCAAAGTATTTTCACGAGCAGTACCTCATGCCTACAAGGAACGAGGGCTGTAGGATCAGCTAGAAAAGGGAGAAGAATGTGGAAGAGATGCAGACCCTTGCCAAGGTCACACGGACGGCTTCCAGGACTAGACACCAGGTCTGATTCCTAGCCCACCCCCCAGACGTAAAATGGCTCACTGAGGAGCTGCAGCTAGTGAAGCCTGTGCGCCCTGGAGCCCGTGCTCCACAGTAAGAGAAGCCACGGCAGTGAGAAGCCCATGAACTGCCAGGAGGAGGAGCCCCTGCTCACCGCAACTAGAGAAAAGCCCGCACGGCAGCGAAGACCTGGCACAGTCAAACTTCAATACAATTATTAAAATAAAAAAAATAGGGCTTCCCTGATGGCTCAGTGGTAAAGAATGCACCTACCAAGGCAGGTTCGACACCTGGTCCGGGAAGATGCCAGATGCGTGGAGCAACTAAGCCCAGGAGCCATGACTACTGAGCCCAGGTGCTGCAACTCCTGCAGCCCGAGCACCGAGAGCCCGCGCTCCGCCACAACAGAAGCCACGTTAATGAGGAGCCCCCGTGCTTGACACAAATAGAGAAAAGCCCGTGCAGCAGTGAAGACCCAGCACAGCCAAAAACAAATTAATAAATGAAACAGCCCCCTCAGCAGAAGAGGGGAGGCCTTGAGGGAGGTGGCTGGCTTGGCACTCCCAGGGCAGGAAGGGACAGGAAGGAAAATGGCCTCCCGCAGCAGGAGGGACCCGGGCACAGGGCCCACCACTCCCCCCGCCGTGGGCACTCACCCCAGGAGCTTGCTGTGGTCCAGCTGGTGGCTCGGGGGCATTCGGCAGGCGCTGAACACAATGATCTTCCGCCCATACTTGTCATCTCCTAGGTGTGGAGAAAGATGGAAGACAGCGGGTGCACGGTCAGCCATGAGCAGTCAGGCGAGGATCTGAAAGGGGCCAGGCCTGGAGACCTGGGCCGTTTAGCACTGGGGCCAGGCGGACAGACCTCTGGGCAGCTGCCTGCACTCAAGGGTGTGTCGCTGAAGAAAGAGGGACAGGGTGCTCTCAGGGCTGCTGACCCGGGGTGTAAAAAAATAATATGACTTTCTGAAAAGTCACGCCTGGTGGAAAACAACCCAAACGTCCGTCAGTGGATGGGCTCTGTGCAACGGACTACTGCTTGGCAGTAAAAAGGAAGGGGGCACTGCTGCGTCTGCTACATTGTGAATGAACCTTGAAACCAGGACGCTAAGTCAAAGAATGGAAAAAGCTACACGTTGTTTGGTTCCATTTATACGAGCTATTTAGGTAAATTTGTAGCAAAGGAAAGCAAATCAGTGGTTATAGGTGCTGGGAGGAAGGGACTGATGCTTATGGTTATGCGGGTTGGCATGGGTGAAACTATGGATGGAATGATGGAACTAGACAGAGGGTAGTGGTTGTACAACAGTGAGAATGTGCTAAACACCACCAAATTCAACACTTTAAAACCATTAATTTTACATTATGTAAACTTCACCATAACTAAAGAAAACAAGACAAAAAAATTCACAGCCACCAAAGCAACTGCCACACATCATCTTATAATTGCATGCTTATTCCAGAAGCACCCGCTCTGAGCAGCCTGTATGTGAAAAACTTCTTGGAGCCACCTTCTCAGAAAGCCTGGGGCCACCAAGGAAATCAGTCTGATGACTTAATAGTCATGTCTTAGCTCTTGACTACTAACAGCACTTTCTGATTTTACTATCAGAACTATTGGCCACAGTTGACTGATCTCTGGACATTTCTACAAATCATTCCTTTCTCATTAAGGATATTCTAAAGAACGTGGAGTTCAGAGGAGTTTATGATGCTTTGGAAAAGCGCTCATGGTGTAAATCCCTGCGGGATGTCTGTCCAAAACGAGTCACTATTTCATGGTCTGACCGTCTGGCCTTGTCATGAAGCCAGGGAGCTTCTGAGACGTGAGACGGCCTCCCGAAGCGAGATGCTCTTCCAGGGTCAGTGTGGACCCAGGACCCCAAGCAAAGCCGGGTGGGGATAAGGCCCAGTCCCCAACCCCCCATGTCCCAGGGCCCTTCCCTTCATCTTTAGCCTCACGCTCTCCAGAGTCACCAGACCACACTCATCTAATGCCCCACCTTCAGAGGCAAATAAAAAAACCACTTACACGGCCACACGGCCTGTCTGCCTCTCACCTCTGAGGACTAAGGGATTCCTTGACACCTTACTACTGAGTGTCTTCTCCATGTTTAATGAACCATGGTCTTCATGATTCTTCTGGTCAGTGACTTAACCCAGGACTCAGTGCTTTTCCAAAGTGGTTGCCAAGGCTCTGCCCTTCTCAAGGCTGAGGCAGGCTTCTGGAATGTGGGCGGTGTGGCCTCAGTCCCTGCTGGGGATTAGCCTGGCGCCCAGGTATCTATCATGTCCAGCCTCTGGATCAACCCCTCCAAGAGTCCCGTCTCCAGTCAAAACACTGCCAAGCCTCTGTCGGCCCTGAAAGGTGCTAGCCGGGACCCTCTCGGAATTTCCTGGGTCAGGTTTCCCATCAAGCCCAGAAACAGGCTCCATTCTCCTTTTAAAACTGCCCCAACTTCCAGCCATGGAGAATTAGAAACATCTACCTGTGCCTGTCTCTCCTGCCTTGTCTCTCCTTTCCTCCTGAACCCCATCCTGAGCTCAGAAAGCTCACAGGACTCTCCAGGCTTGGCCCCCTCTCCACCCGTGGCGGGCTCGCACTCCACACACTCATCCCAGTGCACAACAGGTGGCTTTAGCGTCTGCCTCTCACGCCAGACAGACAGACCTCCTCCAGGCAATTCTGCTCCTCTCCTCTAGGCTGTCTCCTCTGAACCCTTAAGACTCGTCCCAGGCAGAAGCCTGTGTCTCTCCTCCTTCCCTGGGGCAGGCAAGGGGTCCCCGCGTGAACTGTCACAATGATTTGACTCTCCTGTATAACTATCTTCATATCTGTCTCTTCTGGAGGCGATGAGCAGCTCAAAGACAGGTGCTGCCTTGTCCGTCTTTGAATGTCCAGTGCTGGTCCAGAGCCCAGCAACGTGACGGGTATTCAGTAAGCGCCGGTAGCCTGGCACAGGTCAGCCTGGCACGGTTCTATTTCTGAGTTCGCTCACAGTGCTATCTGGGTTATGAGATTGCTCTAGGCAGTTTCCCAAAGCATGGGGCAGACTTTCCCCAGACTTCACAAGCCAAGAGCGTTCTGCAAGTGCTCCTGAGGAGGAGACAGTGCAGCTCTGTCCAGCAGCAGGTCTACTTTGAAGAAGCAGGTGTCATCTGTTCTCCTGCACAGCCTGGCCCAGATCCCGAGGCGCTGGGTTCCTTGGTGGCCATCGGGGGGTGGCTCTGCTGCCTGTTCTGAATCACTTCCCACTGACTCCGACAGAAGGAAGAGCAGGCTGGCAGGGGGCAAGGATGAAGGTTAGACTGGCCAGCCCAGCCTCGTGTATAATCTGGAGCTTAATAAACCCCTCGGCTTCCTACTATGGGCCTGTGGCTAAGGGGTGGGGGGAGGGGAAAGGAGGGTTTAGGGGGAAGGGGAACGCATCATCTATCTGCTCTTCTCTGAATAGAGGAAACACCCAGGGTGCAGGCAGAATGCTGGGAGGAGCATCGAGGATTCTGAAAGACTGTCATCACTGCCTTCCAACAGTAAGGTGACCCTCATTGGCTGGTGGCTCAGATGGTAAAGAATCTGCCTGCAGTGCAGGAGACCCAGGTTCGATCCCTGGACCAGGAAGATCCCCTGGAGAAGGGAATGGCTACCCACTCCAGTATTCTTGCCTGGAGAATTCCATGGACAATGGAGCCTGGTGGGTGGCAGTCCACAGGATTGCAAAGAGTTGGACATGACTGAGTGACTAACACACACACACACTGGCTGGCAGACTGAAGACTTCGGCAGGGCGGGAGGTCTGAGCTCACAGGGCTCTGGGATTTAAAGAGCTGGTAACAGGTTAAGCAAGCAGCCGGGGTGAGAGGCCAGAGACCTGTGGTTCCAGCACTCAGCTGCCCCAGCACCTTGTAAATGGGACGTTGGATCCTCAACCGGGATTCCACCAACGGGCACCCACCAACACCATGATGTGAGAGAAAAGATATTACCAGCCTGTGCACGTGTTCTCTGCAAAAGAGGGCCCTGCCTTTCATATCCCCCAGGAGGCCTCCTGACCACTCGAAGAACCACTTCACTGGACTGTACGCTCCGTGAAAGAAGAAGTGTGCATTTTTCCTCAAGGAATCCTCAATGCTGACTACCGGGCTTGTTCCAGAGTAAATGTTTTACAAATGCAAGTGAACTCAGGATGGGGATAAGGGACAAAGTGGGGGTAGGGGGGTGGGATGGGGGTCAGGGAGAGGCCGGATGGCAAGAATCTCAGACCAGCAAGGAACGAGACATGGGTAAGCCCAGGGCCCAGCCCCTGCCCTCTCCTCCTTGGAATGGAGCCCCAGCTGCCCAAGTCCTGGATGGCTTGGGCATCTGCCAGGAGGCAGGGTAACTGCTCCTCCAAGATGCATGCATAAAAAAGGCCTGGGAGTCCCCTCCTGATCTCAGAAGAGAACAGATTTCTACCCTGGAGACTGAAGGGAAAGAAGGAGCTGTGTCCCCAGAGCACTGACGGAGAGGGCTCAGAGGGCGGGCCCGGCGCTTGTGGAAAAGCACCAGGAAAAGACCAGCCGCCTAAGAATGAAACCTCTGCCTTCTCCAGACACTGATCAGGAACTTCCCAGGGGAACCTGGGGATTAGTCAGCCACAGCGCACCTCCTCCAGCAGGCATTCTGGACGGGCCAGACCAGCACCCTTTCACAACCCAAGAGCAGGCCGCCAAGGAGATGGGAGGTGGGAGCTGGGGCACATTTGCACAAAGGTTAAACTGTTGGCAATACTGCAAGCCAGTTGACATCACTGTTGGTGGCTTGAAATCTGCTATTGGCAGGTAGAAATTGAAAATGCTACAAATATTACAGTAACAGTTTTTTGGGTATTTTTTTCCTTTCTGGAGGGCCAACTATTAAACATTTACCAGCATGCTACTGGGAAGAACCCCCGTGGACCAGTCAGGTTTGACTGTGGAGCATGCCAGCCATGCCAGCAAGGACAACAGAGGACTGCAGAGGAGTTGGGGACATAATTCACTTTCCCTTGAAGGCGGGGCTCCAAGGCCGGGAAACTGGACTCCCCGGATGTTGCCAAGGTCTTCACCAAACAACTCTTGCTCGGGCAGTGCCAATCTGAACACCTCTCGGCAGTCAGAGAGGCATGCACACAGGGGACGCCCCACCAGAGGGGCCCCGAGCCAGCACTCAGGCCAGGCCATGCTCACAACCAGCCCCATGACTCGGACAAGGCCCCCTCCGTCCTCTGGAGCGCCGTTCCCTTGAGGCTCTGCATGTGTCCCCGCACAGCCCCCACGCTGTCAAACCTCCTATAATCCTCTGCCATCTCCACTCCCCGGCACCACCAGCTCCCAGCTCCCGGGAGTGGGGCTGCAATTAGGCTGGCCCCACCTGGCTCCCCTCAAGAGCCCTTCTTGATCCACAGCCCAGAGAAGGCCAAGCACAGACAGCCAACGACACACCTACCTGGCCGGGGCCCCTCAGGCTCATCACACCCTGGGGAAACAGAAACGAGTTGCTGTGCAGCTCGCAGGGGTCACCCCTGCAGGGGGCTGGGGGCAGCCTGCCCCGCTCTGCCTGTGACCTGGGCATGCACGCTAGGAGGAGGTCAGGAGACAGACTCCTTCACATCAGACACTCCCAACCAGGTCCATCTCTGGGAGTGGGGAGAGAAAGGTCTAAACCTTCAAGGGAAACCTCCTGTGCTCAGGGCAGGACCAGATCACTAAAGAATTCTTGGCCTTGCTTAAGGAGGGCTGAGAGAGGCCACCGCCAAGTTCTCCAACCCGGACCAGGGCAGGCGTCGGGGACAAGGAAACACCTTGAAACGTTAAGGACAACCCTCTCAACTTCCCCACCCCTCCTGAGCCCAGCATTCAGGAGAGACGGGGGCCCCTGCCCCTTCCCTGTGGCCGGATGCCTCCAGGTACCCCTCGGCCAGCACGGCGCAGGGTTCCGGGGGCCACAAGCCATCCGGCTCCCCTTGTCCACCCCAAGGCCTCAGAGCAGGGCCATGCTGTCACCCTGCTTACAGCTGAAGGAAAGACAAAGGATCCTACAGTTTCAATTTCCTCTTTCAGCAGGCGGACCTTAAGGGCAGAAACCAGGTCATCCACATCTCTGCTTCCTCTCTGCTGCAGGGGTTCTCTGGGCCCCGTGTTATGAACAGCAGGGTGGGCACTCACTGAGGCCAAGACTCGAGGGGGCCTCCACACCCGTTCTTAGCAGGTAGCATATGTGTGGGGAACACGAGGCCCCAGGGGTCACACGGCTCCTAACCCCCGCAAGAAGGCTCTGCCATTCCAGACTTCCTTAGAGTTGGGGTTTCCCCAGAGGGACTGGCATCTCCCTGGGATTCCTAGTAATTCCTGGGGTAGAAAAGTTGACCTGAGGGCAAAGGGAAGAGAGGCGAGTGAACACGTGTTCAGGGCCAACTACGTGCTGGTTGTGGGCCAGGCCCTGACATATGTTCACTGCTGTCATCCTCTCAGCAACCCTGTGAGGAGGAAAGGAGCTCAGCAAGCAGACCTGGAAATCACACCCAGGGCTTTCAGAATGCCTCCCACACGCTATCTGCCAATGGAGACCAGGCTGGGAGGTGGTTGTGGGTGACCAGACCCAGCGGCCATCACAGCTGAGTCTGCATGTTGAAAGAATGTGACGTGCCGGGAGCTCAGCTCGGTGCTCTGACGGCCGAGAGGGGCGAGGTGGGGGTGGGGGGTGGAGGGAGGGCCGAGAGGGAGGGGGTGTGTGTATACATATACACTGATGGCCGATTTTGTTGCTGTATGGCAGAAACCAACGCAACACTGGAAACCAACCATCCTCCGATTAAAAAACAAAAAACAAAAATAAAGTGAACTCGAAAAGAAAAAAAAAATGGTACATGGACCCTGAAGAGCTCCCGGGTCAGGGGTCAGGCCTGCCCCACCCCTGCAGCCCCTTGCCCTCAGGCAGCAGGGGCTGGCTTCCTTAAGCCAGGAGTGCGGACTGTGGGGGACAAGGTGCAAGGCTGGGGGGCAGGGGGTGCTCACCTGCCACCTCCACGATCTGGTGCCGGGCGATGTCGTAGTAAGGGTCATCCCACTTCAGGTGTGTGACAGGCTCTGGGGAGCTGCTCTTGGAGTCATCTGAGGAACACAGCAAAGTCAGGGGATGACCCTGGGGCTGGGACAACGCCCCCCCTGAGATTCGTGCTCTCTGGCCCTTCCCCAGGTAAGGCCTGTGCTCCCGGCCCCACCCTTATCTGATCAGCTCTGACAGGGGTGACCTGTTTGCCCCCACCCCATCCTCCCAGGGTCTTCCTTCCACAGGAAGTGCAGGGGGAGGGGTCTCCCCTTCTAAGGCACCCAAGGCTGCTGACATCCAGCCGTGCCCACCTGACTTGGGAAAGTCGGGCATTTCATCTGAGGGCCAGTTCTTCTCGTCGATAGAAGCTAGCTTCAGCTGGTTCAGAGCCTGGCTGGGGTCATCCAAGGTCAGGTCGTCCTGCAGCTCTGCGAGTGGGTCCATGGCCAAGCCTGCACCCCACCGCTTCACACGGCAGAACCCACAGAGAACCCTGAGGGACAGAAGGGCGTTGGCTGGTCAGTGAGACACTTTCTTCACCCATAACTTCCACGGCAAGCCCTCCAGCCCCCACTCCTTGCTCTCCTGTTCTGTCCCTGTTCCTCAACATCTCTCACCTGTGCCAAGAGCGCCATGGAGCGCCAGGCTTTCCTGGCTCCACAGTTTTCTGGCATGCTGTCAGAAAAGGCAGCTGGGACAGAAGAGGGCACGGCTCAGTGCCTGCCTTCAGGCCCCACCAGCTGGATGTGGAAGGGCTGCGCCACACCCTGCACTGCCCATCGCCCAGCTGGGTCAGCTATGCCATCTCAGCTGTGGAGGGTCGAGGCCCATGCCCCTCTCCTCCAGGGTCATAGAGCACAGAAGCCTCCCAGATCCCAGCAGTTATGGGGAAGAGATTGCACAAGAATCTAAGGAGCACAGGGTTGCTCCAGACCCCTGCCTGAAACAGGTCAGCTGTGGTCCTGGGAGCAGGAGGTGGCCAGAGGCAATAAGGCCGAAGAAAAAGGCCACAGCCAAGGGGCCCAGCTGGGTATGCCCCAGAACAGGATCGAGGAGCAGGAAATGCAATCTGCCTGCCAGTCACCACGGACAATCTGCAGGCTCCTGGAGGCTCCCAAGCCCACTCTACTCTGTGGGGAGCTCCTGATGCCGGTTTCAGACCACCTTAAGGCTCAAAGGGTACAGGTGGAGAAGGAGGAAGCCCACGACACCCAGAGTGCAGAGATCCGGGAGGTGGGAACTAGCACGGCGGCTGCCACATGTGGGCAGGGGGAAGAGACAGCTCTGACGTTAGGTCTGCCCGGGTTTGGGGTCTGGCCTTAGGGACATGGCTGCGTGCAGCCTGGAGGCGGCACCTTCTACTCTCGGCCCTGACTAGAAGCCACCCCGTCTCCCTTCACCAGCTCACCCGATGTGTGAGGGAGGGGAGTTTTAATGCAACCCATTCGTCCAACCCCGGAGGAGAGGCTGCTGTAAGTCCACTGCATTCCTGGAGGCCCGAAAAATGACATATATGGTCAGAGACTCAGCAGGGCAGATAAGGAGTGCAGACAAGACCCAGACGCGGGGAGGGGAGAAGAGGCGAGAACTGTGGGCCCAAATCCAGACCCTGAACACCCCTGAGCGACGTGACAACCTCCTGTGCACGTCTCAGCAAAGACTCTGGGTGGCAAACCGGCGGCTCCCTACTTCCTTACGTAGCAGCAACCTGGCAACAACCACCCTGTTATCAGAGCAACCACACTGCCTCAGTGGTAAGAGCTCTTTGAAGGTCTGGAGCCAAAACTGAGCCGCCAAACAACTCCCCCACCCCAAAAAACACACACCGCAACTTCTTTCTCTTCCTCTTCCTGTCCTTTGGCCTTACCTGCTACCCTTATTCACTGCTCATCACCAGAGCACAAGTCCCTTCCCACAAACACAAGAAAGATGTCCTTTCTTGTTTGGGAATGCATTTCTCCCACCGAGTGCCGCTGTACCCCTCACCCCAGCTCCCCACTCCGTTTCGACTCTCCAACACCTAATTCAGGAATAAGCATCACCCCAACATTCAGCCAGGAGGCCCTGAAGGCTCCCCTGGGGGGGCCCCTCTCACCAGGTAACAGGGACAGAATCCAGCTCACAGGAATCCTCTCCAGGCCCGAGCCTTCTCTCCATCCCTTCTGCTGGGTTATTGCCCAGACACCAAGAGTTCCTTCAGCCCTGCCCCCAGCTGTTCCAGAGAAATCTTCCTGCTCACGGCAGGTATTTGATGCCGTGAAAAAGGTGTGGGATGAGATACACCAAGACCAGGACCACAGAGCTGACTGGGTCACAAAATGCTGAGCAAGTCCTCTTCTTATCTAGGCCTAAATTTCCTCATCTACGGAAGTGAAGGTTCCTCCCAGAAATATAATTTGTCCAGCGTTCTAAAATACTTATGCTAAAGTGGACAACGGGATTAGAAGCAACAGCTGGGAGCTGAAGTATCTGTGAGGGAGGGAAAGGGACACTTTCTCAAAGGGAGGTGAGCTTAACCCCACCTCTTTCAGTAACTCTTCTGTTTTGTCACTTTTTCCAAATTGACCTCTCCCCTGCCCCATAACCTCCTTTTCCAGCACAACTAATCATTCTTGTTTCCACCTCCCAGCCAATCTGGCCTCTCTCATCACTTTCCAACCAATAGCTCTTGCCCAAGTGAACCCAGAAGTTCAGCTCCCATTCAGTGGGAGGGGAAGGGACACTAGTACAGGGAAATGGGAACATAAAATAGTGGAAAAGAAGTATCCTGGCTGCCCAAGACTCGTGTCGCTTACAAGTCCTTCGTTCTGCAAAATGCTCCTTTTGTTGTTATTCAGTCACTCAGTCCTGTCCGACTCTTTTGTGACCCCATGGACTGCAGCCCGCCAGGCTCCTCTGTCCATGGGGATTCTCCAGGCAAGAATACTGGAATGGGTTGCCATTTCCTTCTCCAGGGGATCTTCCCAACCCAGGGATGGAACCCATATCTCCTGCATTGCAGGTGGATTCTTTACCACTGAGCGACCTGGGAAGCCTTTACTCTCAGAGTTAATTTTCCCTTCTCAGTTGGTAAAATGTCGACCTTCACAAAAATCTTCAAGAATCACTTTAGGCAGAAGTATTAACCTTTGGGAAGTCCTGGAGCTCTCTGAAATTCTGGAGAAATTAGTGGCCTTTTCCTTCAGCAAAATCAGCATGTGTGTGAAATCTTGCGTGAAATTTAAGGGATTCACAGGCCCTCTGTGAATTCCTTTTAAGAAATCCTGCCTGACCTACTCAAAATTACATTTAGCACAGAGTAGATGCTCAGTTATTTTTTGAGTGACAGAACAAGTCAATTTGTATCCTAAGAGGGAAAGGGAACCAACCACCCATGAGCTGGATACAAATTATCTTTTCACAACAGCACCAGTGAGGTATGTAAAACACAAGAGAGGTATGTAACACCCATTACATCTCAGAGACTTAGCACCAGAAAAAAAAAAAAAAAGGCAATTGCTTAGGGTACAGCAAAGTCACGATTCTAATCCATGTCTACCTTACGGTGGTCCCTTTGTGCGGGTCAATTTCTTCAACACTTCTCTAAGGGACTGTTATTCATGCGATTCTCAAAGTTCTACAAAAAGAGCAAAGTAAAGCTTCTTCCCTAATCTCTTCGTGGACAACTGGAATAAACAACATGAAATCGTATTCTCTGGCGTTGGGATCGCCCTCCTACGTGGGACTCCGGAACTGTGAAAATGCAAATCTCACAACACAGCGGCAAAACTTCCAGCTACTATCACATCTACACAGAAACTCATGGTTTATCAAACCTGGCTTGGGTGTAATTATCCCATGTCATGAATATGAAAATGTGACCCAAGAAGTGGCAAAAGTGGAATGCTTCTTTCCCCAAACCTCTTGGCCTTAGTGCTTGCCCAGATGAGACCAGGGAGACTTCCCCTCCCACGAGCTTGCTGATGACAGCCAGCGAGGAGGCCAGGAACGAGGAAGTCAAGTCCTCCCGCTGCAGATCCGCGCGGAGCAGAACCCGCGCAGCGAGAAGGCCAGGTCCCCAGGCCCCACTCCGCCCTCGCTCCCTTCCGCGGTTCTGCTCCGATCTTCCCCATCCGAACCCCCCTCCTTCAGAAGACCCGATCGGTCCGTTTCCTGCCCCCATCACCCCCCCAGGGAGACCCCGCGCCCCGCAGCTCACCGTGGAGGGGCGCCGCTCTCCCTGCCACGCCTGTCAAAGATCGGCAAACATCCGGCTCCTCGGTCTCACGGGGAACCGCCCCCTCCCAGTCCCTCCACGCCCGGCCACTTCCGCCACACCTCCAACCCACTTCCGACCTGCCGCAGGGTCCCGGCGAGCCTTCCCGGGAGCTCCGCCCTTTCCGTACGTGCGTGCGTACGCGCCCGCCCGGAGGAGGAACAGTGTTACTGTCCGACTGGTCCCTCCCGAGGGAAGCGCCTAGAACAATTAGTTCCTCTTTACCGGATATTCAGATCCCCAGGGGGACCTCGGGAATGCTAAGCTCGTGTTGTTCTTGGACAGAGACTGGCCTCACCGAGCACTCCCAAACTCCCTGTGCACCCACGAGGTCTGACTCTTTGGATTCTTTCCCGAGTGGAAATTTGGATGTCCGTGGCTGTTTCCGCGGGGAGAGGAGAAGGCGAAGCTCACTTCCAGCGGAAGGCGGCTTTCCGACCCGGGATGGAGGTGACGGAGGAGCTGCTTCTGAGGAGGGGGAGACTGCGGTTAGGTGAGTGACCTGCGGGTGTCTCGGACCCTCCGCCCGGGTCTGACAACCCAGGACGTTCTCTGGTCAGCTCTTTCTTCCCTGACCCGTTTCCTCTCGAGCCTAGCATTCCCCTCCGGTGCCCTCCGAAAGGCTGGGGCCTTCTTAGAAGCTCTTGAACCGGAGGGCCCTCTTAGAATCCTTGGAGATTCCTCAGCCTCCTGAGGCCTAGCTGGACCTCGGGTTTCCTTCCTCACCCCACCTTTCAGCACCCCCACCACCTCTTGGGCCACTTCCTCTCTTCCCGCAGCCCCCGATCCACGCCTGGGCCCGGACTCGGGATGGAGCCCTCCCAGAGAAGGCTGTGCACCGGGACTCAAAGACGTCCCGCCCGGACCGACCCGAGCCATCCTCGCTCTAAAGAGCCTCCCCCGGGGCTTGGCCCTTGGCCCCTCACTCACCGCGGAACAGCGCTTGGGGGTCTGGTGTGTCGGGGAGCCCTTGCAGCCGGGACTGCTCTGGGGGCCGCTGGAAGAGGAGTCTGTCTGCGGGCAGAAGGGGAATGGAGTGGAACCAAAGCCGAAGGAGGTATTGAGGCATAGGCGTCTCCTCATCGTGGCTGAAAATCAGACGTTTCCAGATAACGTTCCAGTTTGTTAGAGGGTGCAGGGTATTTCAAGAGGTAGGAGGTGGTTTGTGCGCTCTCTCTCAGGGATTGGTGCTTCCCTTCTCTTGCGGTAACCAAGGAGGTGCAGAAAGTTGTTAAAAGGCGGGTTAGTAGAGGGGTCTGACGATCCAATGGTTAAGACTCTGCTTCCACCACAGGGGGCAGGGGTTTGGTCCCTCATCTTCGGGAAACCAAGGTCCCACATGCCACTGTGGCACGGCCCAAATGTAAAAAAAGAAACGAAAAGGTGGATTAGAGTAGTGCCAAAAGTCAGGAGCAAAGGTTTTTGGAATTGCAAAGCCATGGAGTTAATTCCATGTCGCATAGCTAGTCAGATGCCGTGAGTCATTGAACTCATATGTAACTCTTACTGCTTGTGCTGTTCAGTTTAGTAATCCTCCACACCTTGGGAGGAGGTGAGGGACAATTTTTTTTTTTTTTTTGGCCTTTATTGAATGAAAACTCAAACAGCGTAGTCCTGGAGAGGCAGACCAGCAACCATTAACCTTCCAGGGACTTCATCTTAGATCTGTCTCAGGAAGGCTTCCATCAGGGTTTTTTGTGTTGTTTGTTTCACCCTGGCTGCCTCCAACACATAGAGAAGGACTTTTATTGGTTTATTTCAGGCCGCGTCACTAGGCTCGTGGAGAGATGTGTGTGCTTGTGAGCAGAGTGCGGGCTGGACTAGGTAAGTTACAGGAGAGTGTCTAGTGGAGATGCTCCTCTGAGGCCTGTTGTAGTGGCATGGGGTGGAACCAGAAGTGGTCTGTAACTCCCACCCAGGGGTCCTTTGCAGTGAGTGTTCCCAAAGGCACGGGGTCCTGTAGGACTCAGACTGCCCAGGAGGTAGGGCTTCCAGGGAGGGCCGCTGGAAAGGGAGCTCTTGGGCTAGCCCGTGCTCTGCTTTGCAGTTTGGTGCAGCGGGGCAGGCTGGAGGGCGAGGGGAACGTGGCCCCAGTGCGGATCAGCGAGAGGCTCCACCTGCAGGTGTCCCGGCTCGTGCTGCCGGGCTTTGAGCTGCGGATGTGGCCCCAGCTTCCCTCTGAGGGCCTGAGCCCCACCCAACCCAGGCTAGAGGAAGCGGCATCCTCGGCAGTGGTGACAGAAGTGGAGTCTGCAGTGCGACAGGAAGTGGCCTCCCTTGGGGAGGATGCAGCAGAACCTTGCCCAGGTATGTGCCAGATAAATGCTGACTTCCCACGTTATCAGCTGAATAACCTGTGTTGATACGACAAAGCAGAGCTCATGGTGTAAGACGGCAGGGGAGAACAGTAGCTTTTCTGAGGGGAAAGGGCAAAGCCTGGATGTTTATTGAAATTTTAAAGCGTTGTATAGGGTGGATTTTTCAGTGTGGGATAGCAGTGGGGTGTGATCAGGCTTGGGATAAGGATCATGACATAATGGCAGTGGCTTAGGATCATGGACGCAGCAAGACTAGAGTTTTCAGGTGAGAGGTTTAAAGAGTTTGGGGATGTAAACTGTCACTGGATGCTTTTTTTGATGAGTAATGAGTCTTTTCCATGGAATGAGTAGTATAGTTGACGCTTGAACAACACAGGAGTTAGGGACCATTGGCTCTCTTTGGGCAGTCAAAAGTCTGAGTGTAACTTATAGTTAGCTCTCCATATCCAAGGTTCCACATCTGTGATTCTGCATCTACACATTCAACCACCCGTGATTGTGTAGTGCTGTGGTTGAAATTTCTATTGAAACAAATCCACATATAAGTGGACCGTGCAGTTCAGAGCTGTGTTGTCTAAGGGTCAACTGTATAGATATTTGCATGTTTTATCTTCCTGAGTTAGGTTTCAGAATAGTAAGGTCACCTGGATGAAGACAGCAAGCTGTGTGTAAAGTTTCCAATTTTTGTACATTTTTTTTCTGTCTGGGCTGGGGATATGGGTTCCTTTATTTTCAGATGAGCTAAAGTGAGGAGGTGGTGGTCTCAGCTCATCAGAAATGCCTACCTGTACCCAGAGGGAGCACAAGGGCACGCCTGGATGGTCTTCTCTGGGGATCACTCAGATGTCTGGAAGCCCGTGATTCTCAGAGCCTCCCCACAAGGGCCCTGAGACTGGCCGGAGGGATAAACAGAGCACGTGGCTCATGCTCCAGGGAACAGATACGTGTCACGGCTCCCTCCGCAGTTCAGGGCTGAAGAGAAGACGAATTCTTGAAACTCCTGGTGAGACTACCATGACCACCTGCTACCGTCTCTATTGAGCCCAGCGCCCTGCTCTTGCCTTGCAGATCCTGGTCACCAGTCACCCCCCAGCATCCAGGCAGAGAGTGTGGTGAGCCTTGGACTTACTCCCCAGACCCAGGCCCAGGTTTCCAAGGAGAGCCCGCCACTCGGCCCGTTGCCTGACGATGGCAGCACGGATGAGGAGGACCCACCCCAGACGAAGATGCCACCTGAACCTCAGAGCAGCTCCGCTCCCCAGCAGGGCCCTGCAAGGGGTGAGGCCAGTTCCTCCTCTTCTGACAGGGCCCCCCATCTGTGTGCTGACCTGGTCAAGAAGTTGCGGAGCCCCGGCAGTCAGCGCCCACCCAGAGCGAAGACTTCAGAGCCCAGGGCCCAGGCAACTGGAGAACAGCAGCAGCCTGGCTCCCCCGCCCACCTGCGGGGCGCCCCCAGCCCGGCAGGAGGCTCCCCGAAACAAGCCCGACGGTACCGCTGTGGGGCATGTGGCAAGGCCTTCCTGCAGCTCTGCCACCTGAAGAAGCACGCGTTTGTGCACACGGGCCACAAGCCCTTCCTTTGCACCGAGTGTGGCAAGAGCTACAGCTCAGAGGAGAGCTTCAAAGCCCATACGCTGGGCCACCGCGGGGTGCGGCCCTTCCCCTGCCCACAGTGCGACAAGGCCTATGGCACCCAGCGAGACCTCAGAGAGCACCAGGTGGTCCATTCCGGTGCCCGGCCCTTCAGCTGCGACCAGTGTGGCAAGGCCTTCGCCCGCCGGCCCTCCCTGCGGCTGCACCGCAAGACTCACCAGGTGGCAGCGGCCCCCGCCCGGTGCCCCTGCCCCGTGTGTGGGCAGCCCCTAGCCAGCCAGGGCTCCCTGCGGAACCACATGCGGCTGCACACGGGGGAGAAGCCCTTCCTGTGCCCACACTGCGGCCGCGCCTTCCGCCAGCGGGGCAACCTGCGTGGGCACCTGCGGCTGCACACGGGGGAGCGCCCGTACCGCTGCCCGTACTGTGCCGACGCCTTCTCTCAGCGGCCCGAGCTGCGGCGCCACCTCATTTCCCACACTGGCGAGGCCCACCTGTGCCCCGTGTGCGGGAAGGCGCTGCGGGACCCGCACACGCTGCGTGCTCACGAGCGCCTGCACTCGGGCGAGAGGCCCTTCCCCTGCCCCCAGTGCGGCCGGGCTTACACGCTGGCCACCAAGCTGCGGCGCCACCTCAAATCCCACCTGGCCGACAAGCCCCACCGCTGCCCCACCTGTGGCATGGGCTACACGCTCCTGCAGAGCCTCAAGCGGCACCAGCTCAGCCACCAGCCCAGGGCCCCCTCCAGCCTGCCCTGTGTGCCGCCTGCCACTCCCGAGCCCACCGTGGTGTTCCTGCAGACCGAGCCAGAGCTGCTGGATGTAGGCAGCGAACGGGACAGCGCCCCAGCCCGGGACATCCTCCAGGTCACCATTTCAGAGAGCCAGGAGAAGTGCTTTGTGGTGCCTGAGGAGCCGGGCCCTGCCCCCGGCCTGGTGCTCATCCATAAGGACCTGGGCTTCAGCACCTGGGTGGAGGTGGTGGAGGTGGAGACGGGCACCTGACACCCTCGCCTTACCTCACAGAGCTCTGGAGGGAGGCTCGGGTCTCTGAGCCTGGGTGAGCCTCCTTTCTGGGTTCCCGGATAGAGGCCAGTCTGTGAGAAGCAGGTCAGGGACTGCCCTTCCCATTTCCAGACAACCACATTGTTCCCTAAGACCCTTAATAAGGTGAACCACCTAGAGGTCTTCTATAAAATTTCCCTGTCAGCTTCCAGTGGAGCTCGTTCTACCTCCCTCCCTGGGAGCTCCTTGAGGTGCCTGCTGTTTGATCACCGCGGAAGTGACCCTGCCCAGGGTGGTAGGCGGGTCACAGGCAACACCGCTGCCCTGCCCGGGTGCTTAGTGCCAGATCCTGTCCCTCCCATCTAGCTCCCTGAGGGACATGGACTTCTCTCTGGTCATAAACAGAATGACTTTGAGGGTTTAAAGGCCAGAGAGACTCAGCTCACAAGTCTCTGAATCAGATTGAAGGTTACTTTGGCAGCTTTTCTCACCACCTAAGGGCTGTGAGGTTGGCTTCTGTTCTGTGCTGAGCTCATCAGCCTCATTGGAGGTGGCTGGGGCCAGGTCTGCACCTTCTGTGCGTCTGGCCAAAGGCACTCCTGTGGAGGGAAGGAGCGAAGAACGAACACATGTTTTGAATCAACTATGGGCCTGGCCTGCCTGAGTTGCTGTGAATGAGGCAGAGGCAACGCCCTTTACAGAGCTCAGGTCTGCAGGGGCAAAGAGCCCTGGATAAGAGTTCAGGAGGAGTGCTTCCCAGTGCTGTGAACGTGTTTAACGGGATGGGTCAGCTTGGCATCAGGGAATGTGCCCACAGGAAATGGTAATAAACAGCCTTTTTTGTGGGCCAGTCCGTTCTGTGAGTTTACTTCTATTATCCTCATAGCAGTCCGGTGAGGTAGTTAAGAGGAAACAGGAATGAAGAGCTTTCAGCATCCTGCCCAGAGTGACAGAGCTGAGATTCAAACGCACGGAGTCTGGCGCCGGAGTCAGGCTCTTAACCTCCATGCTCGACTGCCCTGCATTTCACCTGCCACTTGGTGGATGAGTCGGTGCGGGGGAAGATGGGGGTGTGGGGAGCTGCGTGTGAAAACGCCCCGGTGAGGGTCTGGGGCATGAGCCCCCGAGACCAGCGTGGCTGGAACAGGGAACGAGGGGAGAGGAGGCAGGGCCAGGTCACACAGGCTTGCTTCAGGAGTTTGGAGTTTATTCTCAGGACCTTGAGGGGCTCTTTGAAGGGTGTTGAGCAGGGGTGGGGAGATTGGTATTTAAAGAGACCCCTGGAGCGGATGAGTGGGCGAGATGCAGGTGTGGGAAGTCAGTGAGGTGGCGGGGAAGGTTGGCAGCAGTGGGAATGCACTCACTGACCCAGCGAACACAGAGCGCTTGCTGTGTGCTGGGCATCAGAGGCAGCAGTGACAACTGTCTGCTCTCACGGAGCTACCGTCTCTGTGTAAAGAGCCAAGAAACAAACGCGTGTCAGAGCCTGGTCCTTGCAGCGAAGAAGAGGAACGCAAGGAGGGGCTGGAACGGGGAGTGAGACTCCACAGAGGGTGGTCAGGGAAGGCCTCCAGTAAGGTGGCCAGCAGCTGAGGAGAGGAGGGAGCCGGGTTAGTGTCTGCAGAGAGAGCCAGGCTCTAGGTGGAGGGAGCAGGGCCGCTAGAGCCCAGCGAGGTCAAGCAAGAGCAAGGGTCAGTGTGGCCAAGGTGGGGTGGAGAAGGAGGTGAGGGCTGGGCAGCGACTGTAGGTGGTGGCGAGGGCTTGGGGTGACATGTTCTCTGGAAGGTAGAAGTGACCGAAGTCGGAGAGGGAGAGAGCTCTGGTTCTGACTTTCTGACTTGGCGGTTTAGGTGGGCCTGGGGTGGGAGCAGGACAGCTGTGATGCTGGCTGGGCTGGGTTGAGTTGAGGAGGGAGAGGTTGCCAGTTAGCAGGAATGGCACCGCCTGTGGGGAGAGGGGAAGCCCGGCAGGAGGGACTAAGGCAGCCTCTGATGAGACGGGAAAAACCTGCCGCGTGTGAGTCATGGAAACTGATGGAAGAGCATCTCGGCAAGGAAGAGGGCACCAGTGGCTGTGCCTGTTGAGAAGGTGGGAATTTGCAGAAGCTGCCAGTGAGCTGAGTGAGGGCAGCTGGAAGCCAGACTGGAGATTGCTCTGAGAAGGGGGAGGCAAGAGAGACAGGGGAACTCACATTCTTGTTCCCTCCTTCTGTCCTGCAAATTGGGTGTCGCGCCCCCATTTCAGACAGAAACAGATTCGGAGCAGGGTAGTACCCGCTGAGACCACACAGTCAGAGCCAGGATTGCAACATGGCATGTCCTCTGGCTTCCCATCACTCGATCACGGCGCCACACGAGCCTTGTGTCTCCTGCTTTGCCACTGACTAATTCATCCACCCACCCAGCCTGAATAACTTCTTGGCAGAGCGTCATTCTGAAATTGTCCCAGGAGAGGGAAGACAGCGAGAGATGGTGATGATCTGCGGAAAGAAAGCCCACACCATCCAAAACCTGAAAAACAGCTTCTAATAATAGTTTTGAGTCAGCCAACCCCCTGACTCGGCCTGGTAGGTCTTATTCTTTTCCTTCTCCAGTTTTGGGCAGGTCATTCCAACTCAAGTGACCACTCAGCTGTGTCTATCCAGTGTTGGGTAACCTGGGACATGACTATTGTTTGAGATTGAACTGTGCAGGGCAATGGGGGTACTTTGGGTTGCTGGGGAGGCCTGTCGCCCACAACCATCCTCAGGCCAAAAGCTGGGGTGTTTATCTCCCCCTTTGGTACATCCTCACACAGATGGGGACCTTTTCTCTCCACTGAGACTGTCCCTGGTGATGCAGAGCAGTGTCAGATCATGTCACCAAATTCAGAGGCACCTGAATTAAGAGCCTTTCCTCAGAAAACGATGACAGCTGAAGTGGGAATGGGTGTCAAAGAGCATCGTCTAACTTCCTACCGTTTCAGATAAGATAACAGAGGCCAAGAGAGAAGTCCCCCCCATGGAGGCATGAGACCAGTGAAGAGCAGAACCAGGACAGGGCCCCAGGCCTTCTGAAGCCCACCTTAGTGCCTCTCCGGTGGAAATAAAACACAGTGACAGTTCTTGGGAAAACTGATCACTGGAATATGGTTTGAGAAGACATCCCTTCCCCCATATCAAAATAGTTCCTGTTTCATTACAACATTGTAAGTCCTTTATTCCCTACTTCTTTTCTCCATCCATTGATTAAGTCACTTTGAACTGTTTAGTGTATTTAGCACCAAATTCGAGTGCTGCTGCTTGCTGTAGAGCAAAGTTGCAATGAAAATGTTGCTGGAAGCCTTTTCACAGATCTAACCGTGCAGTGTATATAGCTGCTAAGCCAAACATCAGAAAGGGCGGGAGACAAGGATCTTTTATCCTGACTTGCAGCTTTAATACTGTGAGAAAAATGTTAACAATAGAATAAAATTTGATTCATGGACTAGACAAGTGCAGGTGTGGATCACAGCTTCACCCTGAACTAGCTGCATAAACTCAAGCAAGTTACTTTTCCATACCTCTGTTTCCTCATCCGTAAAATGGGATTAGCTGTAGTTCTTACCTCATCAGTACTACATACCTGGCACATGATGAGCACCTAATAAGTTGCAGCTGGTTATTAATAATATTGGAGGGACTTCCCTGGTAGTCCAGTGGTGAAGACTCTGCACTCCCAATGCAGGGATCTGGATTCCATCCCTAGTCAGGGAACTAGATCTCACATGCTTCAACTAAGACTCAGCGCAACCAAATTAAAAAAAAAAAAATAGTATTGGACCAGCCCCCTTAACTTGGAGGACAAGATGGAGGTACATGTTGCCTATAGGTAGTGCTCGTTTGGACAGGTCAGCATCACTCAGTACTTTTGTACTCAGGTGCACGTCCTGTGGATATACAGTAGTTGCCCCACCCCCCCACATTGGTTTCCCTTTCTATGGCTTCAGTCACCTACAGTCAACTCCCATCCAGAAGCATTAAATGGAAAATCCTGGACATAACCAATTTGCCAATTTTAAGCTGTGAACTCATTCTGAGGAGCACGGTGAAATCTCTTGCCCTCCCACCCAGGATGTGCATCATCCCTTCATCCAGTGTAGACGACCCTCCCGTTAGTATAGGAAACCGCAATGTGGATAGGGTTCCATTCTATCCACGGTCTTGGGCATCCACTGAGGGTCTTAGAACGGGTCCCCCTCGGGTAAGTGCATGGTGCAGTTACGCTGTAGCCTGCCAAAATGCCAGGACTGGGTTGTGTCAGAAGAGCAATGGCCCAGGAGGCAGGTCCTGGTCCTCGCTTGACCACCACCTCTCTGTAAGACCTTGACCACTAGCTTCCCAGCTCTGAGGCTCCCTTTCTTCAGTGACCTGCCGAACGACCAGATCCGTGGACCCCAATCTCAGCTTCATCATGAAGCCTTCTTTGGCTCACTTTTTTTTATCTCCTTCTGTGGCTCTTAATATTTTTTTTTAAAGTTTTAAGAGAAATTGATTTATATTTTAAAATCAAAATAGAAAACTGCTGATCAACTTAAGGAAAAAAATACAAGGTAACCACCTAAAAAGATATAATTTCAGCCAAAAGGGAGAAAATTCCTTTTTTATTTTTTGGCCACACCACGTAGCTTATGGAATCTTAGTTCCCCAATGAGGGATTGAACCAGGGTCCTTGGCAATAAAAGCTTGAGCCCTATCCACTGAACTGCCAGGGAATTCCTGGGGAAAAAAATAAAAATTATTTTTATAATTTTTTGAGTTTTTTTTTTAATATGCAAAAAGGCCACCATGTAGTACATGCCCAGAGGCCTAGGTTTCAAAATGTCTGGATTTAGTAATATCTGAACTCCTTTCCGGCTCTGAAATTCTGTAATTCTATGTCCTGGAACACAATTTGGCTGTTTTCAATAATTATAGAGCTTCACTTTACAACATAATGTTGGCTTCACCCATGATTTTCTTTGATGCCAACGTGCAACCCCTCATTATGGCCTTGTTCTCAGAGGAAAATTCAACCTGCTTGAAAGGTGCAGATATGTGTTTGTGGTGAAAGCAGGAATGACAAGCTTGACTGTAGGTACCTCCTGGCCCCAGAGAATTCCAGGGAAAAGGTCCCTGGAGGCTGGGCGGCTTGCGGTGGGCCCTGAGGCCTGAGCCTGTGCTCAGTCCACTGGGGCCCTTCACCCACAGAAGTGCTACCCTGTCTCATAGAACTCTTGGATCTTCCCAGAGCCACATTCACAGAGGGGTGCTCTCCCCCAGTCCTCTCCACAAAATAAAGAGTGGGTGCAGTCTGGTGTTCACTCAAGAGAGCAGGAACATTTAACTACCTACCTCATCAGCTGTGAGGCTTCCTTGGTGGCTCAGGTGGTAAAGCACCTGTCTGCAATGTTGGAGACCCGGGTTCAATCCCTGGGTTGGGAAGATCCCCTGGAGAAGGCAATGGCAGCCCACTCCAGTACTCTTGCCTGGAGAATCCCACGGACGGAAGAGCCTGGTAGGTGACAGTCCACGGGGCACGACTGAGCGACTCCACTTTGTTCTTTCAAGAGAGCAGGAAGGCTGTCCAACTGGACCCACTTGATAGTCCCGGCCTCCATTTCTTAAGGAATCAAGTCCACTTTCATCATGAACGTTTTCAAACACAAAACATGTAAAAGAATAAAGTAACAATCCCTACCACCTAGATTTAATGATCGTTAACATTTTGCCCTGCTTGTTTCATCTGTTGTTATAAATCCCTAAGTATAATCTATAACTTCTAAGGATTTAAAAAAATAAAACCATATGTCAGCTAACACTGAGCAAACTAAAAATAATTCTTCCATGTCACTGCATATCTAACCTTTGTTTAGATTTTGTTTGTCCAAAGTTAGTCTTTTTACAGTTGATGTGTTCAAAGGTCTGAACCAATCATGGTCATTCTGTTCCCTTTGTCCATTTGTTGTTAGGTCTTTGCTCATGTTTCTGTTCTGGACAGTCTCTGCCACCACCCCTTTCATTTCCATGTCATGAATTTGTTACAGAAACCAGGGTCATTTTTCCTGTCAAATGCCCTCCTTCCTCGTGGTTGGTGTCTTCCTTATTCCTCTAAACTAGTAATTAAATCGAGAGGTTTGATCTAGTCCAGGCTCACTGTTTTAGGAAGAACACTTTACTGGCATCATTGTGGATTCCTTGTTGCATCATATCCCATAATCCATGCTGTTTATTGAGTGCTTACTGTGTGGCAGGCCTTGTGATACTTTACAAACAGTAAATATGCTTTGGGGGAGTAATTTAGTTTTGACTTCACAACAGTAAACTGAATCCAACTAGGCCTGGAAGGAGACAAGAGGTATTTGGAATTCAAAGAATTACAGGGAGAACACAAACAGCAAGATTTGAGAGCTGGGAGGTGGTCTCTGCAGGGACAAGAGGAACCATGGAGATAAGATAAAACACAAAATCAAATTTATCATAGTGGGAATTCCCTGGTGATCCAGTGGTTAAGACTCTATGCTTCCAATGCTAGGGACTCAGGTTCAATCCCTGGTTGGGGAACTAAGATCTCACATGCCGGGTGCCACAGCCAAGAAAATACTAAAAAAAAAAAAACAAACCTCAGAATGGCCGAGAGTCTTCTTGCTGGTCTTGCCATCCCTAGCTCCAAGTGCTCATGGCCTCCACAGTATCCATGCTGTCTCTCTCCTGACCAAAAAACCCAGTCTGGCCATCCAACCCATCGTTCTTAGCTGTGCTGCCAACCAACCAAACTATTTGGGTTGGGTCCAACATTTGCCAAGGACCAGATGTCTGGACATGTCCCAAATGAAGTTCTCATCAGAAAAGTTCTCCCCCCTAAATGGACATGGCCGTGGGTACTATCGTGGCTTGTCAATTCATCATCCTGATTCATAAATCCAGGGACAAGCCTGGGAAAGCAGGAATCCTTATAACCAAATCTCATGTTTTCTCCTTGGGAACGTCGTCTGAAAACAGCTTGAGGAAGACATGGCCAAGCCTTGCCCCTGCACAACTGTGTCTGTGCAGGAGCGAGCCATGGGCTCAGCAAGGCTGCAACTCCAAAGAAGAGCCTGTAGAGAGGCTGGTGTGACCTTAAGCTTTTCAACAACAGCCTTGCGAAGTGAATGTTGTTATATTTCTGGTTTTACAGATGCTGAGACCCAGGACCAGCCTCCCAAGCCGGCACTCTCCTGCATGCTGTGGTACTTGGCTGGCAGGACGGTGGTTTCTGACAGGGAGGGAACAAGGCAGGGCAGTCAGCAGGCCCCTTGCTCGGCCGGAACTCTCAGTAGAAGGGGCCACTGTTGGGTGTTGTGTCCTTCTCCTGGCCAACACCCTCTCCTCCCTCCCGGGTTGACTCAGCCCTGGCCCAAGCTGCTTCTCAGCAGAAGAAAGATCACCTGCCTTCGAGCAGGAAGGATGAGGACTTTCCTGGTAGTCCAGGGGTTAAGACTCTGACCTCCCACTGCAGGGTACCCAGGTTCAATCCCTGGTCTGGGAAGTTCTGCATGGCCACAGTGAGGGGGCGAGGCTCCCCTTCAAAAAAATTCGGGAAAGATGAAACTACATCCCTCTTCAGCCCTACCCCCTTACTTACTCGTATGGAGTTTTTAAATAAATTAATGAGGTGAGATCTTTTTACCATTCCACTACAAGAAAAAAGAAAAAAAAAACCCAACAGAGTAGGCTTAATATCATTAGTCAACAGGGAATACAAATTAAAACCACAATGAGACACCAACACATCCCTCAGAATGGTCACTGTGAAGTGGATAGATGAGCTGGTGTGATACAAGCTGCTGAAAGACTTCAAACATTGCTGGTGAGAGTGTAAACCAGTACAACCACTTGGGAGGACTATTTGTCAAAGTGTCTTAGTCAAAACAAATGCCTGCCTTGGGACCCACTCCTGGATCTTCTGTACCCAACGGAAACCAGTGCTTATCTACACCAAAAGACCTGTCCACAAATATTCACAGCAGTACCATTCATTATAGCCCATGTGGAGGCCTAATCCTGGCTCCTCTGTCCTTGAGATTCTCCAGGTAAGAATGCTGGAGTGGGTTGCCATTGCCTTCTCCAGTGGATTTTCCCGACCCAAGGATCGAACCCGTGACTCTTACGTGCCCTGCATTGTCAGGTGAGTTCTTTACCACTAGCGCCACCCAAGAAGCCCACCAACAGGTGAATGTTTAAATGAATTTACAATATTCCTGCAATGAAATATTACACAGATTTAAAAGGAACAGATTGCTGATATACACAACAGGGATGAGCCTCAGAAACATGCTGAGCGAGAGAAGCCAGACAGGTATATGCTGGCGGTTTCCATTTATATGACGTGCGAAAGTAGGAACGCTGATCTGTGGTAGTAATGATGGTGGTTAGAGTAGTGATGATCTCAGAAATGACTCGAAGGAGTCTATTGGGGGCTGGAAATGTCCTCTTCTGGAGCTGGTGGTAGTTACATGGGTGTGCGCATACTAACAGTTTGAAACACTGTGAGTTGTTTCAACATTGTTGTATACAAGCTAAACCTCAGTTTTTAAAATACATAGAAAAATAGGAATGAATACATGTATAATGTAAATATATATATATACAGTGGTGGAACCCGGCCACCCAGGAGTTGAGCTGACTCCTAGGAGCCCTGGTCCCTAGTTCTCTGCCACCCCTCCCTCCCCTGCTCGGCCCTGGCCCTCTCCCTGTGATCTTCCCACACTGGACATGACCCCAGTCCAGACCCCAAACAGCCAGGCCCAGAGGATGGCAAGGCAAAACCCGCGCTCCCTGTGTTCCTGCTCTTTGGCCTTCTGTCCTAATTAGACCCAGGACTAATATTTATCTTTCATGCTGCAATCGGGAATTGGGGGAGGCCTGGGCAAGGGGCCATGTGGGAGCAGCAGCCATTCTGGGCCCGGCCCTGGGGCAGACAGGCCAGGGGAGAGGGAGGGTCCTGTCCTGGAGATCGGCAGGTGTGGGGATCTGAGCTGGCACTGTGGGCCCCAGGCCTGGGAGGCCTGGGAACGAAAACAGACCGGAGGCCAGAGAGGCCCTGGGCCCGGCTCCTCCTCCCGGCAACCTCTACACACAAACACGCCTTCCCGGCTCCCAGGCCGTGGGGAAGGGATGTGGGACCCTCCGTCCATGGCAAAGTGGCTGGCCCTGCCCCGGCTGTCCTGGGATCACACGGCAGCTCCCACCTGGCCCACCCTCCCCTCCATTTCCTTACAGGTGGACGGTGGGCTCCACAGACCTCCCTGCGGGCTTTCCTGCACACAGCTACTGCTTATTAATCTCTACCTCTATGTTCAGAATCCCCTTCAGTCTCCACAGCAAGACACTCTCCCTACCGCCCGGATGAGGGGACAGGCTCGCAGAGGTCAAAGCGACCATCGCCGTGCGTTAGGATCGAAAGAAGCCTGCAGGAGAACCCTGTGACCCCACTGACCCCAGACAGGGAGGGGCTGGATGATGGCAGCTACTCTGGGCTCCGCTCTGTGGCTTCCGCCCAGGCCCCCCATCCCAGTTCCTGGAGGACCCGTCCGTCTTCCCAGATGGCAGGGGTGGGCTATCTATCCGCTTGCCCCCACGGCCCTGACCCCGCTGACCTCCGCCTCCCAGCTGATTTCTTCATGTTGGTTCAACATTAACCCAGAGGGGTCAGGACCAGCCTGCAGAGTGCTGGGAGCAGACGCAGCATGGTGCACGTCCGAGGCCCGCGGCTCCCTGGCTGCCTGGCCCTGGCTGTCCTGCTCAGCCTCGTGCACAGCCAGCATGGTGAGGGGGCGCTGGGAGCTGGGGTAGGCTGGTGGACTGGGACATGGGCCCCTGGGCGGGGGACTCCATGATGGGGCTGATGCCCAGATCCTCACCATGTCCAGCTCAGGGAAGGAGCGGGCGCTCCGGGCCGGATGAACAGTGACTGCTGCTGTCATGAAATATGGAAGGTGGACTGGGGGTGACCCTTGAAAGGAGGGGGCCAGTGGGCTGCCATTAGCAGCCTTTCCTAGAGGCCCCCTGCCCCATTTCGGAAGCCAGCAGGCCAGCCGGGCTTGCTTCCTGCCCCCACGGTGGCCGCTGTCCCACCCTCCTCCCCCTGCAGTGTTCCTGGCCCATCGGCAAGCGTCCTCGCTGCTCCAGAGGGCCCGCCGTGCCAACAGGGGCTTCCTGGAGGAGTTGCGGAAGGGCGACCTGGAGCGGGAGTGCCTGGAGGAGCCGTGCAGCCACGAGGAGGCCTTCGAGGCCCTGGAGTCTCCCAGTGCCACGGTGGGGCCCCGGGGAGGCAGGGCCTGGTCCCTCCAAGCGGTCCCCAGCTGCAGGAGCACAGAGGAGGGGAACAAGGAACACGGCAGCTCTCTGGTGGTCACGTCGTGCGGGCCCCGTTTCACTGGGCCGCTGGGATGAGCAGCTCAGTCTCTCTGGGAGGGCCCAGCGCCTTGGCTCTGTCAAGGCCCCAGGGTCCAGCGAGGCTCCAGGGCTTCAAGGGAAGGGGGCTCCTCAGTCTTTAGACATCTGTCTACGTTGGGATCTCTGCAGCCACTGGCCCTGGCCACATGGCCTCTCAGCTTTAGCTCTGCTGCTACTTCTGTGCCCTCTGTGGGCGCTGGGGCTCCGGTTAGGCCTGGGGCTCAGTGTCCCAGGAGCTCTGTGCAGCCTTCCCTTCCCCGGGGCTCTGTGTGGGCCCCTCCTTGCCAGTTTACCCCACCCACAGAAATCCCTTTGTGGGGTGGAGGGGTGGAGGCAGCGCCCCTCATGTCCCCAGGGTGTAACCAGAGTAACGGAAAGGGGGAAGTATAGGGAGAAGACAAAGTTTACTATAAAAAGCAAAAGGGATCCTGCCACAACCTCATACTCAGCCTTGTTTTTCAGGATGTGTTCTGGGCCAAGTACACAGGTGAACACTCGGAAGACTTTGCTCTGGGAGGGGAGTCCTGGGGACCCCAGCTGGAGAGTGCTCCACCCCAGAGAATCTTCTGGTCCATCCAATCACCCGCCCCTCCACCCCTGCCGCTTTCCTTCCATCTTCCATC
Organism: Okapia johnstoni; assembly: GCA_024291935.2. Taxonomy (NCBI): domain Eukaryota; kingdom Metazoa; phylum Chordata; class Mammalia; order Artiodactyla; family Giraffidae; genus Okapia; species Okapia johnstoni. The sequence goes on along the minus strand of CM044325.1, from coordinate 4,214,965 downwards.
CTTCTGCCCGTCCCCCGTTTCTGAATGTTGTCCCACCCTTTACTTGTTCCGTCCCTACATCAATCTTGGTGGTGTCTCTGGGTCTTTTCTAGCTTGTGAATCAGCGAGAAGTTCTCGAGAAAAGCTCAATGAATGTATGGAAGGTGAGGAACTGACATGGGGGTGGGGAGACCCCCGTGCAGGATATGAGGGGAGAGCCTGCGACAAGCGCAGAGTAGGGGTGGGGTAGGAGTTGTGGCTCGGGGATGGGGGGGTGGCCTCTGGCAGCTGACGTGGCCTTTCTGTTCCTGAGGTCAAGGATGTGTCTTTGCCCTTGGCTGTGTGCCTGGCAATCATCAGTACAATGCTTCATGGTGGAGGAGGAAATGAATGAATGCGTCATGAATTAATGTTAAGGCCTCATTCTCAGCCAAGCCCCTGCCCATGCCAATCAGCCTTCCCCATGTCCCCAAGGCAGAGCTTCCATAACCTCACATTTATTCTCCAACACCTTGAGTGCCGCACCCCTGCCCCCGCATTGTCCCCAGAATAAAGCACAGGCTTCTTAGCCTGGTGAATTGGGTGGGTTCTGACCTTAACCTTCCCTTCTAGCCTTCTCTCCCATCGCACCAACCCTGAACCCAGAGCCCCCGCTTCCTGAAAGCAAGCATTTCTCTAAACAGGCCAAGATGTGTCAGATCCTGGCCCCTGTTAACAAGATTATCTCCCCCCGGAGAGCCCTCACTGCTGAACCATCCCACCCTGCCCCATCCTTCAAGAACTACTGCAAATGCCGCCACCTTGCCGAGCCTTCCGGGCACATCATCCCTCACCCACCGCACTCCAAGTATACCTTTAGTATGACAGCAGGCCCCGCAACATGGCCTTCAGTCACTGGCCAGGCTTTCATGGGTTAAGTAATTTATTCAGCAGACCTCTCACTAAACCTCTGCAACATGTCAAGCTCTATGGTCAAGTGCTGGGCATTTTAAGAAAAGGAGAGAGCTCATAGTTTCATAGGAAAGCAAAAATACAAAACATCAAATTAATTGACGGAAAAGTTCTGTTCCAGGTGCCCAGAGAATTCCAGGAGAGGGAGCATTCCGTTAGCTGGCAGAATCAAGGACCACTCCCCAGGGGTAGTTTTACTTGTGTTTGTGGGATGCACTGATGAATAACTAGGAAAGCATTCCAAGGCCAAGGCACGAGCATGTGCAAAGGCCCTTAGGCTTGAAGACTAGGATAACAGGACAGGCAGACCAGGGGCCAGATTCTAAGGAGCTTGTTCACTTTTTCATTCTGTTGTGAGGAGCCACTGGATACGAGCTCCGTGAGGGCAGGGACCTTCCGTGACTCTGACCACCTTATTCATTGCTATGTCCTTAGTACTTGGCACAGAGCCTGTCACATGGTTGTCACACAGCGGGCGCTCAGGGAATATTTGGTGCCTGCTGTTGAATGGATTGTAGACCTGCTGGGTACAAAGGAAGTGCTGAGTAAAGGCAGGTTAAGGGTCATGGAGCAGAAGTAGCTTGGAGGGGATGGACCAACAGAGCTTTACGGGGAGAGAAGGGCGGGTGGACAAGTCCTCAGCGTAAGACACCTGGGCTGGGGTCTCCGCAGGAAACTGCGCTGAAGGTGTGGGGATGAACTACCGAGGGAACGTGAGCGTCACCCGGTCAGGCATCGAGTGCCAGCTGTGGAGGAGTCGCTACCCACATAAGCCAGAGTGAGTGATGGGCAGGCCTGTCTGCCGAGATGCTGGGGGTGGGGTGGGGGGGAGGCTTCTTGCTGAGCCACTTTCTATTCCAGAATCAACTCTACCACCCACCCGGGGGCCGACCTGCAGGAGAATTTTTGCCGCAACCCGGATGGCAGCATTACTGGGCCCTGGTGCTACACCACGTCCCCTACTCTGCGGAGGGAAGAGTGCAGCATCCCCGTGTGCGGTGAGCAGGGCGGTGGGTGGCCCACGGCCACAGCCCATGGGTCTGCGTGGGCCTGGCAGTGCAGGACGGGACTCGAGATGCCAGCGCCCCCTGAGCTGGGGTTCGTTACTGACACTTTCTGCTTAGTGAAGTCAGGAGGCCAGAGCGAGTCCACTTCCAGCCTCCTCTTCTCCCTCCTCAGCTTTTGCTTCCTTACGATCCAGGACGTGGCTCATTCTAAATATGCTTTCCTTCCTGCTCGGGGCCTTCTTCTCTCCAGAAATCCCTTCCTAGCCATCTCAGTCCATATGGCCTTTTTTGAGCACCGACAGCAAGCCTCGTACAGTCCAGCCCTGCATGATTCTCATTATTAATTCCCATCATGTGACAGCCAGCTATAGTCACAATAGTGCTGCAAAGCCCACAGAATGACCAGCAAACCACAAAAGCTCGGGGGCAGACACCAGCAGGCGTCTATTTTGTGTGTCTGGGGGTCGGCTGGGGTGGCTCTGCTGCTTGCAGCCTCACTCACTCATGTGTCTGTGGGGTCCAGATGTAGGCTGGGCTCGGCGGGTGACCCCGCTCCGAACAATGGGTCCAGCTGAGCTTGGCTCCTTGTGTGGGTGGGTCCAGGTCTGCTCTTCCTCGGTGAGGGAGGCCGAAAGGCTGCAGCTTCTTCCATGGGGGTAGCAGAAAGCAGAAGCACACGTCTTCTGTTCGGAACTGGCAGAGTCAGTTCTGCCCACATGCCTTTGGCCAGAGCAAGTCAAGTGATCAAGGCCAAGGTCGAGAGGTGGAGGCTACCCTTTGTTTATAAAAGAACAGGACGGAGGGTGTGGATTCAGGCTGGGATAACGAATTAGTGCCAGTAACTCAATCTACCAGCCATGGGTTGCTCTCTTTTGTCATCCTCAGCGGATCCAGCTATCTTTCCTGCTGGGCCTTTGTGAACACACAGAAGCCCTTAGACTCCGGGCTGGCACTACCAACAGAGTACAGATAGCACAGGAGGTGAAACCTGGGTACTATCCCTGGCTAGTCACTCTCCAGACACTTGCGGCATACCTTCTGTTTAAATCTCAACAACCCTGCAAAAAAACCTCATTAGCGATCCCTTTCACAGGCAAGTGGACTGTGGCTCGGAGAGGTTCAGTGACTTGACATCGTATAGGTCAGAGGTCATGGGGCAGAATTTCCCATCCTGTCTGGCTCCACTGTGGTCCCACGCTCTCTGCCCCGTCTCTCCTCACCCACCAGGCCAGGATCGAGTCACAGCGGAGGTGATCCCACGGTCGGGAGGCTCCACCACCAGCCAGTCGCCTCGACTGGAAACGTGCATCCCGGACCGCGGCCGGAAGTACCAGGGGCGTCTGGCAGTGACCACGCACGGGTCCCGGTGCCTCGCCTGGAGCAGCGAGCAGGCCAAGGCCCTGAGCAAGGACCAGGACTTCAACCCAGCGGTGCCCCTGCTGGAGAACTTCTGCCGCAACCCAGACGGGGACGAGGAGGGCGCCTGGTGCTACGTGGCCGGCCGGCCTGGCGACTTTGAGTACTGTGACCTGAACTACTGCGGTGAGAGGGCAGGGCCGGGGGGCCTGAGAGAGGACAGGGCCTGGAGGTCATAGCAAGAACAGTGCCTTCCCTGGTCTTGGGCTTACCACGTGTGCAGAGGGCCTTCCTGACAGCCCCACCTGAACCGGGTAGGGGCGAGCCTAGCCCCTTCTCACAGCTGAGGGCAGTGAGGCCCGCGAGCTGCTGTTCGCTAGTAACCCAGGTGCGCTTGCACGCTTAACCTCAACACCACGCGGCCTCCGCGCCGCCCCGGGGTCAGGGCTCAGGGAGGTCTAGGCGGCGGGTGAGGCATGACCCGGCCTAGCTGCAGCCGGTGTCTGGGTCCCTGCAGGGGAGCCGGTAGATGGGGAACTGGAAGACGGGCTGGGTGAGAAACCGGACACAGCCATCGAAGGACGCACGTCTGAGGACCATTTCCAGCCCTTATTCAACCAGAAGACCTTCGGCGCCGGGGAGGCTGGTAAGGCGCCGGGGTCACGGCGTGCGGGGGCGCAGGGGGCGTGGCGGCCCTCAGCCTCTCACGGTCCTGCTTGCTCCTCAGACTGTGGCCTGCGGCCCCTGTTCGAGAAAAAAAAGCTGCAGGACGAAACGGAGACGGAGCTTTTCGAGTCCTACATCGAGGGGCGTATCGTGGCGGGTCGGGACGCGGAGATTGGCCTCGCGCCCTGGTGCGTGCTCCACGTCTCCCCCGCGCCCCAGAGCCTTCTCCGCGCTCACAGACTTAGGCTCAACTGGTGACCTAGCCCGGCACCAGCATCGCATTGAATTCTCACTGCCACCTATTTAGATTTGGGTTTGTTACTTCTCCAGATCAGATGGTGAGGCTGAGGATCAGAGCGCTTAAGGGACTCGTCTACGTGCTGCTCTTAGTGAATGGGTTACACAGCAGGACTCAATTCCAGTTCTTCTGACCCCAGAGCTCTGCTAAGCTGGGCCAGCTCTGGCCTGGAAAAAGCTCGATGTGGGGAAGGGGAGGTGCAAAAAACAGGTGGCTGCCCCTTGGTGTCACATGGATGCCCTGTCCTCAAGGGTGACCAGGTCAAGCTGGGGTCTGGGCCCAGCAGTTAGCTCTGTCCAGTTAGTTCTTAAACTTGGGACTTTCTGCTTATTCTTGTTGTTCAGTCACTCAGTCGTGTCTGACTCTTTGCAACCCCATGGACTGCAGCATGCCAGGCTTCCCTGTCCTTCACTATCTCCCAGAGTTTGCTCAAACTCATGTCCATTGAGTCGGTGACGCCATCCAACCATCTCATCCTCTGCTGTCCCCTTCTCCCGCCTTCAATCTTTTCCAGCATCAGGGTCTTTTCCAGTGAGTCAGCTCTTCGCATCAGGTGGCCAAAGGACTGCAGCGTCAGCATCAGTCCTTCCAATGAATATTCAGAATTGATTTCCTTTAAGTTGACTGGTTTGATTTCCTTGCTGTCCAGGGGACTCTCAAGAGTCTTCTCCAACACCACAGTTCAAAAGCATCAATTCTTCTGTGCTCTGCCTTCTTTATGGTCCAACTCTTACATCCATACATGACTACTGGAAAAACTATAGCTTTGACTAGACAGCCCTTTTTGCTTGTAGGGCTGGTGAATGGGGCAGCACCCCCCCCCCAACCCCTGCTACCTCCTAATGCTTCCCACTTCTTCCTCAGGCAGGTGATGCTTTACCGGAAGAGTCCCCAGGACCCAGTGTGTGGAGCCAGCCTCATCAGTGATCGCTGGGTCCTCACGGCTGCCCACTGTCTTCTGTATCCGCCTTGGGACAAGAACTTCACTGCGAATGACCTTCTGGCGCGCATCGGCAAGCACTCCCGCACCAGGTACAGACCTGGGTGTCTGGCGGGGGTCTGAGTCCTCCAGAGGGACTGTGAGGGCTCCAGTGGCTCTGAGGCACTGGGGCTATGTCTGTACGTCTCTCACGGTAGAAAACCCAGCAGTCTCTGCTGTAAAGTCTATTTGGCCACGTCCTGACTAAAGCTTAGAGCTGGGGACAGAGAAACTAAACCTTCGCAGAGAGCAGAATCCTGGCCTGCCCTTGGCGCCCTGCCAAGCTTCAGGACATGGCCCAGGTGTGACCCCTGAGTAGAGGCTGTTTGGATCAGGGCCTGCAGCCTGTGTCCTCCCGCTACCTGCCTGGACTGCTTGATCCTGAAGCCTTGGGGCAGCTTCAGGCTGGGAAGAAGCTGCCGAGGGGTCTACTAAGGCAGGAGCCGGCCCTCTGCTCTCACAGTAGCCTGCTGGTTACCCTGACTTCCAGACCCCGAGGGCAGGCAGTCTGCTTCCTTGAGGACCTGCCGACCTCCCTGGGTGGCCTACAGCTTCTCTTTTTTTTCTGCTTGGGGTCTGCACAGTTATGAGCGGAAGATGGAAAAGATCTACGCGCTGGACAAGATCTACATCCACCCCAAGTACAACTGGAAGGAGAATCTGGACCGGGACATCGCCCTGCTGAAGCTCAAGAGGCCCATCGAGTTCTCCGACTACATCCATCCTGTGTGCCTGCCCGACAAGAAGACAGCAAACAAGTGGGACAGCCAGGAGGGCAGCCGGGGGGTGGCGGAGGGGGTGGCTCGTGGTGGCGGGTCGCGGCTGAGGGGGCCTGTGCTGGGTTCTGGCCCCGACTCTGACATCCTGACGCCTTGCCTTAGTTCCTTCCTGTTTCCAGGCCTCAGGTCTTCCTGCACGGGGGTCTTAGACTCAGGTCTCTAAGGGATGGTGGTGGGGCCAGGAGGCTCCTGGGCAGGTCTGTTCTCACTGGGTCCTTCTCCCTTCCCCAAAGGTTGCTCCAGGCTGGGTTCAAAGGGCGGGTGACGGGCTGGGGCAACCTGAGGGACATGTGGACAACCAGCATTGCCGAGGTGCAGCCCAGAGTCCTGCAGGTGGTAAACCTGCCTATCGTGGAGCCGCCGGTCTGCAAGGCCTCTACCCGGGTCCGCATCACCGACAACATGTTCTGTGCTGGCAAGTCCCCTGGGCGTGGCGGGGCCAGCGGGAACAGTAGGGCCGCAGGTTGGGAGGATGGAGACACGTTAATAGCGCAGGCCTGTGTTCAAGTCCTGGCTTCCCTTTATTTACTTACATATTATACATTTTATTTAAATATAGTTGATGTACAATATTAGTGTCAGGTGTACAACATAGTAATTCAGTGTGTTTATAGCTTATACTCCATTTAAAGGTATTACAGAATAATGGCTGTATTTCCCTACACTGTTGAGTGTATCTTGGTTATTTAATTTGTATGTGGCAATTTCTCTCTCTTAACCCCCTAGCCCCATCACGCCCCCCGCATTTCCCTTTCCCCGCTGGTAGCTCCTAGTTTGTTCCCTGTCAGTGAGTCTGTTTCTGTTTTGTTATCTTCATCTGTTTTATGTTTTGGATTCCACAGATAAGTGATAAGACAGTATTTGTCTTTCTCAGTCTGACTTGTTTCACTAAGCACACTGCCTTCTAGGTCCATCCATGTTATTGCAAATGGCAGAATTTCATTCTAAGGCTGAGGAATATTCTGTGTATATATATACATATACTACATCTTCTTCTTCTGTTCATTTGTTGATGGATGCTTGGGTTTTTGCTTTGCATTATTGCCCTTTGCAGATACTGTGTTTTTTTGTTTGTTTTACAAATTGAAGGTTCGTGTCCAGTCTGTGGGGCCATTTTACCAACATTTGCTCACTTCATGTTTCTGTGTTGCATTTTAGTAATTCTTACGACGTGTCAGGTTTTTTCGTCATTATTCTATTTGCTTTGGTGACCTGTGATCAGATGTCATTATTGTCACTGTTTTGGGGGCATCGTGACCTGCAGCCATGTAAGACAGCAAACTGTGTGTTCCGACTGCCCCTCTCCTCGGGTCTTAGGCCAGTTAGTAACGCTGCCATAGCCTCTAAGTGTTTAAGTGGAAGGAAGAGCTGCACCTGTCTCATCTTAAATCAAAAGCTAGAAATGATTAAGCTTAAGGAGCAAGGCATGTAAACCTAGGCCTCTTGTGTCAACAGTTAGCCAAGCTGTAAGTGCAACGGAAAACTTGTAAAGGGAAAGTAAAAGTGCTATTCTGGAGACTTCCCTCACGGTTCAGTGGTTAAGATTCCATGCTTCCACTGCAGGGGGCACAGGTTCAATCCCTGGTTGGGGGACTAAGATGCTGCAGGCCATGCAGTGTGACCCCTCCCCCCGAAAAGTGCTATTATAGTGAACACGTAAATGATAAGAAAGCAAAACAGCCTGATTGCTGCTATGAAGAAAGTTTTATCGGTCTGGATAGAATTAGCCACAACATTCCCTTAAGCCCAAACTTAGAAACTAGCAGAGTTTGATTCATGAGGTTTAGGGAAAGAAGCTGTCTTCATGACATCCAAGTGCAACGTGAAGCAGTAAGTTATTCAGAGGATTCACCTAAGATAATTCATGAAAATGACTATACTAAACCACTGATTTCCAATGCAGACAAAACCGCCTTATATTGGAAGAAGATGCCCTCTAGGACTTTTATAGTTAGGAGAAGTCAATGCCTGGCTTCAAAGCTTTAAAGGATAGACTGGCTCTCTTGTTAGGGGCTGATACAGCTGGTGACTTAAAGTTGAAGCCAATATTCCTTTACCCTTAAGAAAATCCTAGGGCCCTTAAAGAGTTAGTCGCTCAGTCATGTCCAACTCTTTGTGACCCCATGGACTGTAGCCAGCCAAGATCCTCTGTTCATGGAATTTTCCAGGCAGGAAAACTGAAATAGGTAGCCATTTCCTTCTTCAGAGGATCTTCCTGTCTCGGGGATCAAACCCAGGTCTCCTGCATTGCAGGCAGATTCTTTACCACTTGAGCCACCAGCCCTTCAGAACTATGTTAAATCTACTCTTTCTGTGTTCCCTAATTGGAACAGCAAAGCCTGATGACAGCACATCTGTTTACAATATAGATTACTGAATATTTTAAGTCCATTGTTGAGACCTGATGCACAGAAAAAAAAAAGATTCCTTTCAAAATATTCCTTCTCATTGACAAGGTACCTGGTTACCCAAGAGCTCTGATGAAGACATACCACAAGATTAATGTTTTTATGCCTGCTAACACAATATCCATTCTGCAGCCCATGGATCAAGAAGTGATTTTAACTTTCAAGTCTTATGATTTTAAGAAATACATTTCATAAGGCTATAGCTGCCATAGATGGTAATTCCTCTGATGGATCTGGGCAAAGTAAATTGCAAAGCTTATGGAAAGGACTCACCATTCTAGATGCCATTAAGAACATTTGTGATTCATGGAAAGAGGTCAAAATATTGACATGAACAGGAGTTTAGAAGTTGTTCCAACCCTCATGGATGACTTTGAGGGGTTCACAACTTCAGTGTAGGAAGTATTAATAGGTTGGTGCAAACATAGTTGCATTTTTTTTTTTTTTGCGGTTTTGGATTATGAATTTTAAGTCATTATAGCTAGGCTAACACATCTTTATTAATTAAAATCGGAACCATTACTATCAACATGTTTTTGTCAGCAAGAAATAAGTTTGCTTATTACTGTAGCATATCCAATCAATCCATCCTAAAGGAGATCAGTCCTGGGTGTTCATTGGAAGGACTGATGTTGAAGCTGAAACTCCAATACTTTGGCCACCTCATGCGAAGAGTTGACTCATTGGAAAAGACCCTAATGCTGGGTAGGATTGGGGGCTGGAGGAGAAGGGGACGACAGAGGATGAGATGGTTGGATGGCATCACTGACTCGATGGACATGGGTTTGGGTGGACTCCGGGAGTTGGTGATGGACAGAGAGGCCTGGCGTGCTGCAGTTCATGGGGTCACAAAGAGTTGGACACGACTGAGCAACTGAACTGAACTGAAAAATACATGCTTCAGGATTCGGTGAACTCTTAGAAAGCACTTTCTGCTTCCTCCTGGTTGTGGAAGCATTAGTCCCTGCAAAAAGTTGTTGAGATGCTTGAAGACATGGTAGGCGGTTGGCGAGAGGTCAGGTGAATATGATGGATGAGGCAAAACTTGAGCCCAATTCGTTCAACTTTTGAAGCGTTGGTTATACAATGTGCGGTTGAGTGTTGTCACGTAGAAGAATTGGGCCCTTTCTGTTGAGCGATGCCAGCTGCAGATGTTGCAGTTTTGGTGCATCTCATCAATTTGCTGAGCATACTTCTCAGATGTAATGGTTTCTCTAGAGGATCAGATGGGCAGCAGACCAGTAAACAGTGACCGTGACCTTTTTTGGTGCAAGTTGGCTTTGGGAAGTGCTTTGGAGCCTCTTCTCGGTTCAGCGACTGAGCTGGTCATCGCTGGTTGTCAGATAAAATCCACTCATCGAGCACATCACAGTCCAATCAAGAAATGGTTAGCTGTTTTTGTGTGGAATTAGAGAAGACGATGTTTTTGATTTGCGGTCAGCTCATGAGACACCCCCTTATTGAGCTTTTTCACCTTTCCAGTTTGCTTCAAATGCCAAACAGCTGTTGAATGGCCGATGTTGCGTTCTTCAGCATTTTCTCACGGAGCCGTAAGAGGACCAGCTCTGATGGTCCTCCCAATTGTTCTTTGTTAACTTCCAATGGCTGCCCACTAGCTCCTCATCTTCAAGACTCTCGTCTCCTTTGAAAAACTTCTTGAACCACCACTGCACTGTACGTCCACTGATCCAAATGTGTTGTTGATATTGTGAGTTGTTTCAAACAGTTTCATATAATTAGGAAGGATTGCATTTTTGTTCTGTTCATTATCTTTGGTCTTACCCCTTTTTGAAATGACCTTAGTTTCTTCTAGTCTTTTAATTGTTGTGTAGATGGGGAAACAATGGAAACAGTGACAGACTTTATTTTCTTGGGCTCCAAAATCACTGCAGATGGTGATTGCAGCCATGAAATTAAAAGACGCTTGCTCCTTGGCAGAAAAGCTATGACCAACCTAGACAACATATTAAAAAGCAGAGACATTGCTTTGCTGAAAAAGGTCTGTCTAGTCAAAGCTATGGTTTTTCCACTAGTCGTGTATAGATGTGAGATTTGGACCATAAAGAAAGCTGAGCGCCGAAGAATTGATGCTTTTGAACTGTGGGAAGACTCTTGAGAGTCCCTTGGACTTCAAGGAGATCCAACCAGTCCATCCTAAAGGAGATCGTCCTGAATATTCATTGGAAGGACTGATGCTGAAGCTGAAACTCTAATACTTTGGCCACCTGATGCGAAGAGCTGACTCATTGGAAAAGACCCTGATGCTGGGAAAGATTGAGGGCAGGAGGAGAAGGGGACGACAGAGGATGAGATGGCTGGATGGTGTCACCGACTCAATGGACATGGGTTTGGGTGGACTCCAGGAGTTGGTGATGGACAGGGAAGCCTGGTGTGCTGCGGTCCATGGGGTCGCACAGTCGGACACGAGAACTGAAACTGACGCTGAACTGTTGTGTAGTCAGCTGGAGGGAGTTACAGTCAGTGAGTGGACTTTCTTCTTTCTTTTCTCGTCTCATACTTTTCATTGTATTTTCTCTACTTGTTGGAAGTTAATCAGCCCTTTTGCTGAAGCATCCATCTCCTGGTTGGGTGAAGCTTGTACGCTAGCAGATTTTTCAAGAGGGTTATGAGTAAAGAATTTCCTGAGTTCTAACCTGTAACTAACTGGTTTTCTGTAGCCTTGATACCTCAAGTTCAGCAGCACTGGATATAAAATCCATGGTTGAAGTTTTCCTCCCTTGAATTTAGTGTTACTTACTTTGTATATTGTTTTCAAAGTCTGATGCCAAGTGTAATTCTTTTGCTCTTGGAAGGGAGTTGGTTTTTTTGCTTGGAGGCCTTGAAGGTTTTTCCTTCATCTTTCAAGTCTCAGTTTTTTAGGATAGGTCTCAGAGTTGAGTGTTTTAAGTCAGCTTTGCCAGGTTCCCAGTGGGACCTTTCAATATGCACATCTGACCTTGTATCCCCATGACGTTCTCTTGGACTATATTGTACGTATTAGCTCCGCCCCGCTGCTCTCATCCTTGGTCTGAGCTCCATTTCAGCCACTTTCTGCTTTTAACTACTTACTGTTGTTTTGCCCATTTAATTTTTGAATTTGTGACTCATTCTTTTTCGCGTATCAAAATTTTTCTTGAGGATATCTTTTCTTTTTTTGGCCATATCATGCGGCTTGTAGGACCTCAGTTCCCTGACCAGGGATTGAACCAGGGTCACGGCAGTGAAAGCCCAGAATCCTAGCCACTAGGCCGTCAGGGAATTCCCTGCTTGATACTTAATTCAGTTACAGTTTTCTTCTGTTTCATGTTTGTGTTTTGGGAACTTTTGTCGGCTGAGCTATTTTTGTTTATATTTATTGTTGTCCTATTGTATCTTTGTCTAGATCTACTTAGTTTTCATCTATTCATTTTGCAGATTAGGGGTTATTTACAAGATTCCTAACTCATAGGCATCTATTTCTTTGATCTAGTGGATATTTTCCCCTCCTCATCTCTACATAAGTTTTGATATTAAATGTATAGTTAGATACATTAGTAAATATGCATTAATTAATGTATCTAACTAATGGGCTTCCCTGGTGCCTCAGATGGTAAAGAATCTGCAAATCTGCCTGCAAAGTGGGAGACGTGGGTTCGATCCCTGGGTTGGGGAGATCCCCTGGAGAAGGGAATGGCAACCCACTGCAGTATTCTTGCCTGGAGAATTCCACGGACAGAGGAGCCTGATGGGCATCAGTCTGTGCGTTTTCAAAGAGTTGGACACAACGGAGCGACTAACACTTTCACCTTTAGATACATTAAAGTGGTTTGAAGTCTGGGTGTTCTCTGGGTTCTACTTATGTTGAAGGTGTAGTTCTTATGTAGCTTTTGTTCTTTGAGTTCTTCTGTGTTGTTTGTGGAGGATACTTGGGGATGTTTGGATAAAGGCAACTGCCATTATTCTCAGCTACCTGTCAGTCTGATGTGTTTTGTAAATCATTCTGCCTGTTGGGTGGAGAATGGATTGTAGGCAGCAAAAGAACTAGAGAAACCCGCGGTTCAGGGGAGAGTGGTTATGTGATGGGCGGGTGCAGAAGTGGTGAGGAGTGGCTGGCCTGGGGCTGTATGTTGAAGACAGAGCTGACAAAATCTGCCTGAGTTGGATGTGTGGGGTGAGGCAACGGGCAGAGTCAGGGAGGGCTGGAAGCAGTCGGTGGGCACTCACCCGCAGGGTCTCTTGAGGGGAGAGTGGCTGGAGCGTGAGCTGGTCCCTCCCTGAGTACTGCGGTTCTCTCTCAAGGTTACAAGCCTGATGAAGGCAAGCGAGGGGATGCTTGTGAGGGTGACAGCGGGGGACCCTTTGTCATGAAGGTAAGCTTCTCAGAAGGCCAGGAGCTGGTGGGTAGGTCCTTCTGGGTGAACGGGGAGGGACCCGAGTTTTCAGGAACAATCGCTTGACCCTACCTTGGACTTGACTCTATTGGAAACCCCGTGTTTCTTCCTCAGAGCCCCTTTAACAACCGCTGGTATCAAATGGGCATCGTCTCATGGGGTGACGGCTGTGACAGGGTTGGAAAATATGGCTTCTACACATACGTCTTCCAGCTGAAGAAGTGGATACAGAAGGTCATTGATCGAAGTGGAAGTTAGGGAGCCACCCACATTCTAGGCTCCTCACTGCAAAATCACAGAGGCCAATCAGTGAAAGGATTATTTTTGTGGTTTGTTCCTAAAACTGTCTTTCTCAATAAAAGTGACTCTACCAGCGAGCCTCGGGACTCCCAGTGCTGTTCATGGGGCAGCTCAGGAAGAGCCGGTCCTGCCACTGGACCGCGGTGCTCGAGAATCTGCCACCCCTAGAACAGGGCCAGGTAAGAGGGGAGATGGCAGCCTGAGCTTATGAGCATTTCAGATGTTCCAGGCTTGGGGCGCTCATGGATTATGTCATGGAATCCTCACACAAGGTAGTAAACTGAGACTTGGAGAAGTACCTTGTCCAAGGTCACATGGCTACGAAGGGTCTAAGTCTGACTTGAAATATAGGAGATACTGAAGCCTGTGCTGGACTGTGAAGAGCTTGTCCTGGGACAAGCCTCCAGAGAAGAGGCTGGAGGAGGGCAGGCTGGTGAGGGGTGAGTAGTTACATCCATCTAATGTCATTAAGGGACTTCCCAGGTGGTGCTAGAGGTAAAGAATCCACCTGCCAATCAATGCAGGAGAGACAAGAGGTGGGGGAGGGGGGGGTTCAATCCCTGGGTTGGGAAGATCCCCTGGAGTAGGAAATGACACCCCACTCCAGTATTCTTGCCTGGGAAATTCAACTGGCTACTCTATGGGGCTGCAAAGAGTCGGATGTGACTGAGCACAGATTATTAAAATATCAGATCTATGCCCCCCAAAGGCTCGGTATTTTAAATGTCTTCACTCTCAAGGGTTGTGGGATAGCAGATTGGAGTAGGGGCCCTAGCACCAGACTGCCTGAAAGTGTCAGTCACTCAGTCGTGTCGGACTCTTTGCGACTCTATGGACTGTAGCCCACCAGGGTCCTCTGTCCATGGAATTCTCTAGGCAAGAATACTGTAGTGGGTAGCCATTCCCTTCTCCGGGGGATCTTCTCAACCTAGGGATCAAACCCAGGTGCCCTGCATTGCAGGCAGATTTTCTACCATCTGAGCCACCTGGGAAGCCCGTATTTTGGCGTCAGCCTTAAAAAGGATAATCATGGGAATTCCCTGGTAGTCCTGTGGTTAGGACTCTGCGCTTCCAATGCTGGGGCCCAGGTTTGATCTCTGGTCAGGGAACTAGGATTCTGCAAGCCACTAAGCGCAGGCAAAAAGGTCACTTGACCTCCCGGAGCCTCGGTTCCCTTATGCGTAAGATGTATATAATGACGTCATTCACCTAATAAGGTTTTGAGGATTCAAGGAGGCTGCTGGCGTTGTGTACGGAGCAAAGCCGCTGGTACCTGGGCAGCTCTCCGTGTGTCCCTGCCGCTGTTACCCTCCCTGCTGCCTGGCGTGGTGAAAGTTCCCCGGCAACTTCCCTCTCTGGCCCCTGAAATAGCCCAGTGGTGGGGTTGTTGCTGCCTGGAATTTCCACTCCCACAGTGGTTATCAGACTTGAGTAATTTGTTTTCCTAAGAAATGGGAAGTGGATTCTTAAAGGGTTTGGACTCTGAAGAGCCATAGAACCTCGAAGGTGTCTGTTCACAGCATACGCTTTCATGTGCCGTGGTCGGAGGTCAGTGCGTGGGACGGCGCGCACGTAGCTCTAACACGTCGTTGCCCTTCTACGTAGCTCTAGTTTCTAGCTGGCCTCGGCGTATCGCTCTTCCTGTTGGGTGCATGTGTGACTCAGGGAAGCGGGCACTGCAGCCTGCGATATGTGTGCCAGGGAGCTGCCTCGGTGACTACCTCTAGGACGCGAAATTCTCAACCCTGGGCTCAGAGGTGCGTGCAGCATGGGTGGTCACCTTCTGGGCCTAGGAGCTAAGATCTTTAGATTTCATGGTTTAAAGCCGGAGGGGACCTAAGGTAGGTATCTTTACCCACCTCTCCCCTTCCTCGCCTTTTTTCCCCTTCTCATTTTTTTAAATACATCAAGGAAGAATTAGGACTGAGTTCCTCCTTCTTAGGTTCTCGTTGACCAGAAAGGAGGGTAAAAACTAGAACTCAGTCAGTATGCAGGATCTTGGCAGCCCAGAGCTTTCACCCAGAGCAGGAGGAAGGCATTAAGTTAGTTGTAATACCCCTAATATGCTTTTTAAACAAGGGCGCACCTTCTCACAAGACTGATGGCCACTTTGGTTTTTCAAATTAGCTGTGCTAGTTCAGGATCCAAGCACAGCCATTTTTCCTAAATATGTTCCTTCTCGTCTGTCTTCCTTTTAGTGAAAGGCTTACTTCTATATTCCCAATAGAAGGGAGAGGCAAGTTTAATTTTTTGTTTCAGGCCGCACGTGGACCATCTGAAAATCATGACTAGAATCAACAGAGGACTCATTTCCCATCCCCCTTTCATTTCTTGAACACCAGTTAAGAGGTGTGTAGAGGGAGAAGGCAATGGCACCCCACTCCAGTACTCTTGCCTGGAAAATCGCATGGACGGAGGAGCCTAGTAGGCTACAGTCCATGGGGTCGCTAAGGAGTCGGACACGACTGAGCGACTTCGCTTGAACTTTTCCCATGCACTGGAGAAGGAAATGGCAACCCACTCCAGTATTCTTGCCTAGAGAACCCCAGGGACGGCGGAGCCTTGGGCCTGCCGTGTATTTCTGACTGTAGCAGGCAGCAGCAGTATAGCACAGGGAACTCTGCTTAGTACTCTGTAATGACCATCTGGAAATGCATGGGTTCTATTCTGGGTTGGTAAGATCAGAAGGAAAAATGGCAGCTCCAGTATTCTTGCCTGCAGAATCCCATGGACAGAGGAGCCTGGCAGGCTACAGTCCATGGGGTCGCAAGAGTTGGACATGACTTAGCAACTAAACCATCAATGATTTATATGGGAAAAGAATCTAAAAAAGAGTGGATGTATGTATATGTATAACTAATTCACTTTGCTGTGCAGTAGAAAACAAACACACCATTTTTAAATCAACTATATTCCAAAAAAAAAAAAAAAAAAAAAAAAAAAAAAGAGTGTGTAGAAAGGTTCCTTGGACCTAAATGTTTTCTGACTGTGGAAGGGGGCCTCGTGGAATATACTACAGAGGTGAACCCTCAGTTTATTTCTAGTTTTTTTTTTTTTAAACACGATTTAGACTGTATTTTTCGTTGCGGCATGTGGGATCTCGTTCCGCGACCAGGGATAGAACCTGGGCACCCTGCACCGGGACTGTGGCGTCTCAGCCACTGGACCACCGGGGGGCCCTATTTCTAGTCTTGACTGAGACAGAGTGTGAAGAGACTGTCAGTCTAGCTTCAAAGAGACTCTGCTAACCAGGCAGGAAGCCCCTGTGCTCTCTGTATTTCTTTAGTGAGGTGACCCCAAGTCTAGCTGTGGTGTGACAGCCATTGTAGCCCAGCTGATCCCTGGGCACAAGGTCACACGCATCTGGGTGGCAAGGTGGTAGGAGACCTAAGAGGTCCTTGGAGCCATGGTGATGATGGGATGGAAGTCGCGCCCAAGAATCTTAAACCAAGGAGGAAAGGTTTCTTTGCTCCCCTAGGAGCTGCACGTGGCGAGCAGGGGCGTTGAGGTCCTCTGACCCTAAAGGGGAGAGAGACAGCATCGAGGCTGTGGGCCGGGAAAATACGGAGCTCTGACAGCAGCGACGATGACCCTTCTCTCACTGGCTGAGCACCCAGCAGGTCTCAAGATCAGGAGATGGACAGCTGCCGACACTCCCCGATATGGAGCATCTTGGAACACAGTTATAGTTAATGCAAACTTTATTTATAAAAGACTCTTAAATTAGTTGTATCATGCCATGCATTCATACAGAATACAGTGACCCTTCAGGGCTACAAGGAGAAGAGCTCACAAACTTAAAGGAAAACTAGTCAAGGGCTTCTAATAGTTAAAAGCTAGGAAAGATTAGGACAACTTTACAAATGAGCAATTAAAAAGAAAAAGGATGTGGAAACTCGTCTGAGCTGAGAGGAGGCCCGCTGTTTACAGGTCTGTACACTACACTAAGACACAGTCTTCTAGAGAGGCAGGATGCTGGCGGGGAGAAGCGGACAGTGTGCAAAGGACTTGTGCCTCGACGCCGCCTCCCCCAGGCCCACAGTACGATACATACAGCCCGGTCTGCGTCCAGCGGGCCTGCCGAGGCCGCCTGAACTGGGAGGACTCCTAGTTTAGTCAACTAAAGCTGCAGGGCGCCGGAGGGGGCGGCTTCATTTGCGGCTGCTCTTGATTCTCTCCAGTCTTTTTTTCAAGTCGTCAATGTTAGCTGTGGAGGAGGAGGTGGTCATGGTTCCTGAAGAGTGGGTCTGGTTGGAGTCCAGGTCTGAATGCTGGTGCTGCTCCCGTGACTCGCGGAGCTGAGAGAGTTTGCTGTGCAGCATGTCTGTGGACGAGGCCACCGTGGGGACTGCTGGTTTGGAGAGCAAAGAGGCCAACGGAGGCCGGTCATCCTGCTGTCGAGAGGAGAGATGCTGTTAAGCAGGTCAAGAGGCTCAGGAGCAACCCACCCCGAGGCCGGGTGGCGGCCTCTCTGGCCAGCCCTCCCCGCCCCACACAGGAGGAGACGAGCAGTACCTTTGTATTGTCCAGCCCGCATCGCTGTCGGAGGATTTTCAGCCTCTCCAGGTAGACAGATGGTCCCACCTCCTCTCCATTTGTGTTACCTAAGGAGGACACTGTGCTTGTAGCGGTGGGCACACACGTGACCTCCATCTGAGGGGAGATGCCTAAGGGGGAAATGTGGAAGGAGTATTCAGATATATACCCCCTGCCCCGACTGCCCTTGTTAGATCTCCCACCGAAGGGAACAATTTGGGGCTTGAATATCAGCACTCTACCTGATGACTACCTGGAGTTGGTGATAAAAGGTACTCTGAAATATGTAAGATAAACTTAATGACAACTTCCAAAACTGATAGAGAAAGGCACTGAATTTTTCTTTTTTTTTTTTTGGCCTCATCGTGTGGCATGTGGGATCTAGTTCCCTGAACAGGGGTTGAACCCACACTCCCTGCAATGGAAGTAAGGAGTCTTAACCACTGGACCACCAGGGAAGCCCCAGAAGGCACTGAGTGTTGAGCTGGGTCATCCACCTACCACCTGAGCTCTGCAGGCATTTCATTCTTGTCACCCATGGCTGAACTGGGCAATCCAAAGAGCCCGAGCTACTCCTGAGTAAATGCTAAGTGCCCAAGTGAAGAACCTGAAGGACTTTAAATACCGTCAAGAATCAGACTTGATTTTGACCAGGTGATACACAGGGGAACGCTCTTATTCCAACCAGGGAGGACAGCAAGGAGCTCAAGGCTGCCGTTTATTCAGTAGGAGAAAGAGGAGGAGACTGAGGTGTCCAAAGAGGAGGAGTAGGAGCTGGAGCATCGAGATCACTATTCTGGGAGGAGTGGGGAAAACCAGAACCAAATCAAACCAAAACAAAATCTATCACAGTTCTCTGAGCAGAACCACCACAAAGTGCAAGCATTTAAAATATCCAATTTGATATCAATGAAAAGGCATTACATAAGCCAAGAGTACCGGGAAGAAAAACCCTCTATGGTAAACAGAACGAAGTAAAACAGGTTACTCCTGAGAAAAAGGAATCCTTTAATGTACAGATGAGAATACTCTGAGCGGGTGAAGAGTGAATAATGCAGCCAGGAGGGAAGCCTGAGCACTTTCAGGCATTCAGTTACCGGTGGGGTCACACGTCTGTGTTGCAAACGTTGAACTTTCCCAGAAAGGACTCTGGACATGGGAGACGGAGGCCCTGCCCCAATGACCTAAACCAGGGACATCCGCACGCGGCCCCTAACTCGCTCACCGCGCTTCCAGAACGGACTCTGGGTCTTGGAGAGGCGTAACTTAACGGGGTTAAAAACAAGACCAACTATGGGGAAAACAAAAGCAAACCCAAAACCCCAGAAACAACAACAAAAACACACCAAGAAGAAACATTGTAAGTGAACACACTGACATTGCAGCCTAGAGAGACAGGCGGTGAGAGAGCCCGACCGGAGTCTGAGACGCGCAGGGGGACACAGAGTCACAGGCACGGAGGTTGGGACTTGGGGCTGAGCTTCACTGAGCTCGGGAGGAGCTACACACAGGACCCCTGCGAGGGCTCTGTGTGGTGAGGGGCCATCAGCAGTTGGGCCTTGTTTTGGTTTAAGGCTCTGGACAGCTATTTTTTGTCACTCATACCCCCGAAGTCTTCCTTTTGTCTCTAGATCCTTTCTTGAGCAGAAATTCTCTAGTACAGGCATTTTCACTGTGGGGACAGCAATATTCCAGCTTAACATCAGGACAGGCACTTATATATATTCAACAAAATACCTACTGAGTGCCTACTATGTGCCAGGCAACAAAACGGATAAAAATCTTTACCCCTGTGAATTTTAAATTTTAGTAGAAACAAACGTCAAACAATCAATCTAATGAACATGATGTTTTATGGTGTGTGTCACGGGAGGTAAAGTACTAGGGGGAGTGAGGGGTAGGTTGCAAGCTGTAAATCAGGCCTCACTGACTGACACAGATGAGAAGGAGGAAACGAGACTGTCGTGGAGAAGAGCAGTCTAAAGGCAAGAGACAGCCGGTGCAGAGGCCTGAAGAAGCCGTGTGCCTGGTGCGTCCCAGGAACGGCGAGGGAGCTGGTGAAGCTGCCGTGGAACAGAAGTCAGAGAGGGTAGCAGGAGGGAGACAGCTCTAGAGGGATCAGGAGGTCACATCATGTCAGACCGCACAGACCTTTCGTGTAAGGCTTTCTGCTCTGCTGAATGAAAGGGAGAGCCTTTGGAAAATGTTTGAGGAGCGTTGTTGTGATGCTCTGTGTGGAAGTGACTATAGGGAGATGGGATAGAGAGCTGTAATCCATGTAAGAGAAGCAGGGATTGGCAGTGGAGGTTAGAAGTGTGGGTGGATTCTCTGTATGTTTGGCAAGTAAAGTCAGAAAGATCTCTTTTTTTTTTTTGGCTGCACCACATGGCAAGTGGGATCTTAGTTCCCCAGCCAGGGGCTGAACCTGCACCCCTGCACTGGAGGTGTGGCCTCTTAACCACGGGACCGCGCGGGAAGTCCCTCAAAAGGGTTCCCTGACAGGGGAAGAGAATACTCAAAAGCTGGGGGTTGAGCAAACCGGAAGGACAGAGTTGCCATCCGGTGAGATGGAGCAGAATGCAACTGAAGCAGGTTTTGGGGACTACCAGGAACTTGGGTTTGATGTCAGGCCTGATCTATCAGCTGGGATCAGGGAGGAGGTCTGAGCTGGACAAGAGAGGAAATTGGCTGGCATAGAAACTGTATTTAAAGTGATGAGAATAGATGGATTAGTTAAGCGGGTGAGACGAAGAGCCCAGGGCGACATCCACATCAAGAGCTCAGGGAGAGAAGAATCAGCCGGAGAGACCTGGGGGGCAGCAGTGAGGGAGGAGGGGACCAAGAGAGCGCGGAGGCCCAGGGCCAGGGGAGAAGCTGCTTCCAAGGTCCGAGAACGCTGCCGATGCTGGACTCTGACTGGACTCTGACACGGGTCGAGGCTGAGGTGAGAGCTGACTACTCTCTGTCTCACTGTGGCCGTTAAGTCCTGAGATGAGTGGACAGAAACGTAAACCCATCAGCACCCCTGGTGGCTGAGGCGGGGAGCAATTTTTAGCTTATTCCTGGAGTCACCAGAGGGAACCATACCTGTTGAGGTGGGAATACGGCCTTTGCCCTCCCTCTCCATCTCAATCACCCGAAGGCCTCTCTCAACATAGCTCTGGAAGAACTGTGAGGAATTTTTCAGAAATGGTTCAATGTCAGCATCTGAATATTTCTTCTTATATTCATATAACTCTGCTAGGCCCTGGTTAACAAGGAAAAGGAGGTGGAGACAGATGTTAGTGACTCTTTTCCATAAAGCACATCCCCATTTGGGTCAACCTTTTCCCTCTCACCTCTTTAGTGTTCTCTTTAGAGCCAATCTTCTTAAAAATCTCAGCTAAGAAATCATTCACTTTGGCCTTTGATGATTTTTCATCCTAAAGACACAAGGAAGGAACCATTGGCTAGATCTGAGTTACTAGTTAGGAACCAGTGGTTGGATAAGAACTGAAAATCTTATCTCAAACTTCAGCCCTTCCTGGTATGTTCCTGCAGATAACAGAAGCCCCAGAGCTGCAGAGGCTGCAGCAGAAACAGTAGCAGTCTCAGGTTTTCAACTAAACTTAGGGAGGAAAGTCCCTCCCTAATTAAAGCTCACAGTGGGTAGATGCCTTAGGCATGTACACAGAAACTTTCCTTAGGGACAAAAAGCCCAAGGTGAGAATTTATATTTGAAACCATCAAGGTGATTGGACTGATCCCTGAGCCTTCACCTTAGGCCCTAAGAAAGACAGGCTCCCGTGGCTTATTCCTTTGGCAAGATCACTGCTCTCAGTCTTTCAAGGCAGGACACTCACAATTCGAGATGCTCCCTTCTCTGTTTCCTTGTCGGACTTGCTCCCGGTCTGGTCCATGCTGTGCTTCATCATCCGGCAGAGGTGGGCCTCCAACTCTGACTCGTTCTTGTTGTCGATCATAGTCAGGTGGTCTAGGATCTGAGGGAGAAACGTGCACGCTGAGTGGCAGTGGTGGCACATCCGTGACGCTCTCTCAAGCTGCCACGGGAATGGATGCTGCTCTCGCTCACCTTGGGCCCTTTGAGTTTGCACAGGGTGTGCAGCAGCGTTTTTAGGGTCCTTACGGGGAATTCGCTTTTGCACTGCTTGAGTTTCTCTTTGGGGAAGACCTTCATGAAGATGTGCACGTCCAGAAGAATTCTGTCCAGATTAATGCTGTTGATGGTATCAGGCAGTAGTCGAACCATCCTCCAGAGACACTATTTAAAAAGGAAACGAAAGTGAGGAGTCACCGAAGAACGAGGATCACCTCTGTCACCATTTGTTCTCCCTGAGCTCTGGGGTCACTTCTGAAGGACGGTCAGGGGTATGAGAGTGGCGCCTCATGAACATTCGAGTTCAGCTGCCAACACGAACAATATTATTTACTTCAACCATGTCACTGGTTAAAGTGTGACAAGTCATCTACCTGACCATCTTCATTCCTCTTTCCCACACCCTCGAGATGGGACTTTAAACGATAAGGAAACGTGGAAATTCTGTCCTGGCTTGGTTTGGTTCCTGAGAGTAGTTCATATTACCTATTCAAATCTACTCTGAGGAAACAAAAATATTTTACACTATGACAGTGTAGTAGTAACAGTATTATAATGTTACAGATATGTTCATCTGCAGTTTTGAAAAGAGAGACCAAAACATTATAAATCTATACGTATTTCCCCCCGCCATGAGAAATGAAATTTGTCTCATCAAACTTCTTGCCTTTAGATTCTAGGAAAACTGGAGATATTCATAAAATAGTTCTATCTTTTCACTGTTTGAGACCAGGAATTTTTTTAGGCCTGAACTGGGGGTATAGAAGGAAAGGAAAAATGGAGAACAACTGTGTTATTCAGGTGTGCCTGGCTGACTTACTTTCAATCCTCTTTCCCTACACTTGAAAAGAAAAGAGATCAAATTATGTCAACTTCACCTTCATAACAAGCTCTGAGAATTTGGGAGAACTGGCTGTTGCTAGGAGGCTGTCTTGGAGCAAAACAAGAAGGGCACTAGAAAACAAACCCAACACAATAGCATTAATAAGTTTCAAGCCTACATTCCAATTAAAGTCAGTAACTGAAAGACCAAGTGTAAGCAGTCTCTAGGCATCTGAGAAATGAAGAGCTCATGCATCAGGAACTGTCCTTGATTACTCAGTCATTAAGAAAATAAACATCATTGAAGCTTAGTAAGTTACCACTTGGTAGCTGTTACCACTTGTAGCTGTTTCTCATTGTCACTGGTAGTTAAGAAAGAAATGTACATGAAATGAACTGTATACCAAAGAGGAGGTAACTGACAAATTCCACAGTCCTAGTCTAGAAAACTCATAATATTGGCTGGCTTATTGAGCTGTTACTATAACTGCTATCTCAGGTTGGAATAACTTTGGTTCTTGAAGAAGAGAAGAGTAGTCATTTATCAGACAAACCTAAACTTACAACCAATCTAGTACCTTTTGGTTTCTATGTGTAGACAAAAGAGAGGCTGTTCCAGACTCTAACGCTCATAGTACAAATATACCTCAGGATGTTGGTCTGGTCTGACTTCTCCAGAACTTTCACCACCAAGAGGTTCACAGAGCGGATCACCTGCTGCCCTTCCTCCAGATCTTCAATTCGAGAATCCAGCATTAAGGTGATGAGGCCATGCATCAGGTCTTTCAAAACTCCAGTGGAGGCCTCTCGGGCGAGGCTTTCTATCTGAAACAGCTATCCAATGAGAACTGTGTTAGAGAGGCGTGAAACTCAACATACACAGTGAGGAAGAGAAACATGGGTGGCATAGTCTAATAAACAATTATACTGTATTTATAAAAATTCAGAGTACTAGGAAAAAAATAAAAGATCACTATTCTCCCAAACCTCCAGTAATAGCGAAAATTAATTGGCGTGCTTCCTTCCTGTTATAAAAAGTATTTTTAATGTGAACATATACTTCCTATTCACTACTATAAAAGATCTTATTTTTATGATTACGTAAATTACACCGAGGCAATCATTACTGACAATCAGTTTCTGTGAAAAGCCAGCTAAAGCCCAACCATGACTGATGAAGAAACTGGCAGAAAGCAGAATTCCAGGTAGTGTGTGAGTCTCCTCACAATAAGGTGGGCTGGAATGTTGTCCAGCGTCCAGTGGAAGTAGTCAATAGCTTACATGGAAAATTCCCGCAAATGATGTATGTTTCCCATGTTTCACTGGAACATCAGAACCCACTCAGGCTTGAGAACCTGGGTGGGATGAGAGACTGAAGGGAAACTCCGCATCTGCTGAGGCAGCCTTACCGAAATCATGTTGCCAATGATACAGCTATACAACTTGATGATTTCATCCTTCTCCAGTTTCTCGTCTGCCATATGCGTGTTGTAGATGAGTCTCAGCTGCATGAACGTAGCTATGAGGAACTGATCGATATGGCCAGACATGGCTTCGGCTTTGTCTTCCTGTCTCAGGACCTCATCAATCTGATAACAGAAATCCAAGATGTATCTTCCAAGCTTCATACTTCTAGGTAGCAGGAAGACACTACAAGTCTAATATTTATTAGCAAAGCACTTCTAATATCTTAGCTTGAAAAAACTCAATCACTTAACATACAAATAACTAGTCCTTAGGGACTCATTCAATAAATATTTACAGAGCAAGATACTACGGTGTGAGTTAACTGCAGCTCCTATTCTAAGAGGCTCGCTATCTAGTTTAGGAGATAATAATCCTTGTGTTTAAATGCTAATTTATTAAAGAGAGTGTTTTTATACCCATTATGTCATTTCATTACTCCAACAGCTCTGAGAGGTAGAAACTGACAGGGCTGGATGTAAGATCTTCATTTACCAGATGAGAAATATGAGGCTCAGTAAAATCATTTCAAATTCAATACTCAAGTTTCCCACATCTTGATCCAGGTTCTTTTTGGTTCAGTAGACTGCTTGTTACTAATAGTAAAATGTTACTATGGGAAAAACACATACTTCCTATTCACTACTGTAAAAAGACCTTGTTTTTATGATAACATAACTTACACCTTGAGACAATCATTACTGACAATCACAATATTCATGACCACTCTTTCCTGCAAGGCTGCTACACTGCACACCTCCAGGGGGCACCATCTATACAAAGTGCAATGTGAATGGTGCCATCTTGTGTTGAGAAGCTGGTGGTCCTACTTTAATTTCTTTATGCATGTATACCCATTATCACATACAATTTTATATAATTGGAACAGTTTAATAACACTTCCAATATGGACAAAATTTAAAAATATATATATAGATGGGGGGGCTTACTCTCTTTCCAAGGTGATTAACATCAACAGCCTGATATACTTTCCTGTTCACAGAATCACATAGAAGCAAGCATGCACACATACAGAGGGTCAAGGCTTAGGGCACTGTTTATGCCATAAGAATATTTATAGTGTATACACTTCTCTGCATCTAGCTTTCCTAACAGAAAATTATGAAAATCCTTAAAGTCAACAGAAACAATTCTACTCTTAAAGGCAATATAATAGTCCACATATAGACAGACCAAAACCTCATCATTCCCTGACCTATCAACTAGTTTGGATATCTTGTCCACTGTAATTTTACAATAAACATCTTTGTGTACCTATATATCCCAAGGTACTTGTCTTTTAATTTCTAAAAAAAAAGTGTGCCAAGAGTTTAACTTTTTGGTTGAAGGATAAAACATTTTAAATTATGACATAATGGATATTGCTATGTTGTTTTATTTAAAAACGCACTGGCACGTAATTCACATTTCTACACGTGATGTGTAAGAGTACTGTTTTTTCAGTGTCTCTATCAGCTGGAAGTATTATTACTCATTTTACCTTCTGTCACTCTGAAAGCTTAAATGTGATGATCTTATTAACGTGCATTTCTGTGGTGGGAGGTGCTGCACATCTTTTCACGCGTGTTTACTGGCCATTTGGATATCTTCTGTGATCTGCCTATTCTTATCCTTGAGTTATTTATTTTTTTTAGGTTCTCTTTCTCTCAAGAGTTAGTAAGAGTTCTGTTTACTGTACTTATTGGTCCTTTATTGGTCATATGCAAATATATCCCATAATATAACACTTGTTTATTGACAGCACACAGTAAATTTCTCCAAATTAAAATCTTAAAATTTTTATATGATCAAATTTGTCTTTTCATTTTAGGTTCTGGGTTTTCTTCCTCATTTTTCAATGGTTTCCCCAAATTCCTTGGTTATTTCAAAAAATTTGGGAGGGGGATCAGTTGAAACAAGTTTCCACAGAGTCGCATGCATGCTTAGTCGCTTCAGGGTTACATGTGTGTTATCTTATTTTTTGAAAGAATCTCTTCCACATCTATGGTCAGTTCCTTTTTCACCCCGGTACTTATATTTTTGCTCTCCAATCAGGCTAATAAGGGATTTTTAATTTCAAATCTCTCTCTCTCTTTTTTTTTTACAAGAACCAGCTTTTAGAATTTCATTAATTTTAGCTATATCACCTACTCTCAAATTTTTTATTTTTTTATATTTCTAATTTCTAAGTACTAAGTTATTTTAGCCTTTCTTCAATAATAAATGCACTTCAGACAATATATTTTTCTGAGTTCAGAAGCTTCAGTCTAGTTGTAGAAGGAAATTGTTTCCTTCACTGTTAAGAGTTTTGACTTTTTCTTTTTTCTTTTTTAAACTATGAAAGTATGATAACACATTTACAGAAGACTTGGAAAATATAGAACAAAGTTACACATAGTGCCCCAAATATTACAATTATTTTTTTTAAGTAGATAAATTAAGATTTTTAGTTGGAGTTTCAATATCAAACTCTCAAAAGTTAGTAGAACGAATATACAGAAAAAGCAGAAGGATATAGTAGACCTGAAAAGCACTTTGAACCAATTCAATATAATTAAGATTCATACAATTTTCATACGACAGTAAGATACACATTCTATTTAAAGTTCCCACAGACAATAAACTACGAGACACTGGAACATATCCAGGGATATAAAATAAGGTGAAAGTTTCAAGGTCTAAAGGTCTTGAAATCATAGTCGGTTCTCTTATCACTGTGGAATTATGTTAGAAATCAATATCAAAAGATATTAATAGCCCACATATTTTCAAGTGCAGTGTGACATTTACCAAGGGAAATCTTTGACTTAGCCATCGAAAGCCTCAATCAAGTTAGAAGACTGAAAAAACAGAGGCATGACTGCAGAGGATAAAGTGTTTAAATGAGAAATTAACAGAAAAATGAGAAATTAATATTAAAGACACTTTAAAAACCCCATGTATTTGGAAATTAAGTGTCCACTTTTTTTTTTTTTTTTAAGTGTCCACTTTTAAATGATGGGTATACCTAAGAAGCCATAACAAGGAAAATTAGAAAATGTTTGTAACAGAATAAAAATGATAAGAGAATTTACCAGAATCTGTTACATGCAGCTGAAGCTGCTCAATGTAACTAAATATAATGCGGAATCTTGAATGAGGTATGAAAACAAATAATGGACAGTAGCATAAAATTTTGTGGAATTTGAACAGAATCTGTACTTTAATCATACTGTATCACATGTTAATTTCTTTTTTTTTTTTTTACAACATAGTATTTCTTTATATTCTCAGAATTGGATTAGAAGTTTCAAGCCTCAAATTTTTTTTTTTAAATCACTAAGATAATAAACTTTCTAGTTTTTTATCAATATATTAGATGCCAAAATATATGGAACAATTTTGAGTGAATGTAAATAAGAAATCTAGCATTCTATTCATACTAAGTCAAACAAGTGGAATCAAAATGTTGATTTAGGGTGTTTCATACTTTTCAAATAGCCAGTATCTTTTGTGATATTAATATTATTTACAAAAAATTTTGTGGGGTTATCAGCAAAGAGTTTGGTCAATGTATCTTCTACTTTTTGCATTTGTTAAGAGATGTTAATGACTCCCGTGCTTGAAGTTTCCTTTAGATGTGAGTCTGTTTCTGGGCTCTCTGTTCCATCCTGATGGTGTCTGCTTTTCCTTGGGCCAGTACTATGCTGCCTTATTTACACTGGCTCTGTCATCACTGCTAACTCCAGTGGTGTCAGTCCTTTCTACTGTGTTTTTATTTTGAAACACTGTCTTAAAACTGTCTTTGCTATTTTTAGGCCCTTTGATTTCCCATATAAATTTTAGAATCAGCTTCTCAACTTCAGGAAAAAAAAACTCAAGATTTTGACTGGAATGGCATTGAATTTACAGATATAACTTGAGGAGAAGCTGGCATCTTTCTAATATTGAATCTTGAGAACACAGTGTATTTCTGTTTATTTGGGAATGTAACAAAATAATGTCATTCAACAAAACTTAAAAATTTCCTCTATAAAGGTCTTACATGTATGCTGCTCGGTCATTCCTAGGCACTTAGGGTTTGATTTTTTCATTATGGTAAAACATATATAACATAAAGCTTACCATTTTAACCATTTTTAAGTGTAGAATCCAATGACATTTATTCACAATGTTGTATAGCCATCATCAGTATTTCCAGAACCTTGTCATTATTCCAGACAGAATCTGTACCCATTAAAATCATAACTCTCTATCCATCCACCTGCCCAACCCCTAGTAAACTCGACTCTAGTCTCTCTATTTGGCTATTCTAGGTACCTCATGTACGTGGAATCACACAACACCTGTCCCGTTGTGCCTGATTAATTGTATTTAGCATAATGCTTTCAAGGTTCATCCATGTTGAAGCATGTGTCAGAATTTCATTCTTTATGACTAATATTCCACTGTGTGTGTGTATATGTGTATATAAATATATACACACCCAATTTTATTTATTCATCTGTTGATGGACACTTGAACTGTTTCCACCTTCTGGCTATTGTCAATAATGATGCTGTGAACTTTGGAGCATAAGTATTTGTTTGAATCTCTGCTTTCTAGGAGAGGATCTGAGGATCTTATTGTAATTCTACATTTAACTTTTTGAGAAACCACTATTTTCCACAATGGTTACAGTACTTTATGTTTCTACCAGCAATACACTCAGGTTCCAGTTTCTCCATATTGTGGCAAACACTTGCTATTTTCCATTAAAAAAAAATTCTAATGGCTGTGAAGTGGTAACTCATTGTGCTTTTGATCTATAGTTCCCTAATGACTAATGATGGTGAGCATCTTTTTACTTGCTTATTTGCCATTTGTGTATCGTCTTTAGAGAAATGACTGTTCATGTCCTTTGCCAATTTTTGAACTGGGTTTTGTTTTTTTTGTCAATGAGTTATAGGAGTTCTTAAGTATTCTGGATAGGTATTATATACCTATATGTGCATATTATCTGTAACATACATTTATTATATACCACATATATACATATGCACATACGTTTACACTGACATTTATTTCTATATCTGTATATTGAAAACGATGAATTCATACTGACACATCTAATTCCAGTCCAATAGCAGAGTTCATTTTCTTTCCCTGGGCTTCCATATTTTATCACCCTTCTCTGGCCCCCATTTTCCTTATTGTATTTATTTGACCAATCCCTCTATATGTAACCGATCTCCCATCTCTGCCGCCAGGCCTTCCCCAGGCCAGCCTCCGCTGTTTGGGCTCTGGGTCCCCATCCTGGGCCACCCACCAGCTGCCCCGCTCCCCTCCGACACACACGAATACCCTCTTCGTTCTGCTAGGGGTGTGCTAATCCCATGCCGTGTCAGCTCCCCCAAGGACACTGTCTTCTTGCGGCTTTGGCTCGGATTCCTGGCTCTGTCATCCCTCCCAAATGACAGCCTCCTCACGACGTTTGGGCTCGGAGACCCTCACGCTGGGCCACTGTGGCTCTCTATTCCCACCCTGTGCCACAAGGTAGGTGCCTGCCTTGTGCTGCCCTCCTCCTGGCTCTAAGACTGCACCGTTAGGAAAGGGAAGCAGAGGAAGAAGAGAACGATTTTAAAACACGTGTAGTTTCTCTTTGCTCAAAAGTCTCTAATGACTTCGGATCACACTGAAAATCCAAACAACTCACCCCAGGGCTTTTACAGCTCTACATGATCTGGTCTCTGTCCACCCTTCAAATTTCATTCGGTACCATTCTCCCTCTTGCCACCTATGTTCCAGGCACATCGGCCTGTACTGTTTCTGTGACCACACCAAGGTCATTCCTACTCTAGGGCTTTTGTACTCGAGCTTTTGTACTAGCTGTCCTCTGCTTGAAGCCCAACTACTCAACTACCCATCTAAGTAACTAGTACTTAGTTCCCTCTCTCCCATCACCCCATTTGAGTTTTATTTGCACAGTAGTTACTATTGATATTTTGTGTTTGTCTCTGTCCACTAAAATCTAAGAAAGCTCCATGAAAGCTGGTTCCTACCCACTGCTATGTCCCAGCCTCCGATGAAAGAATGCAGTTGTAAAAAGCAAGGCTCTGTTAGAGCTCTACCCTGTAGAGCAAGCTCTATGCGCTTGCTCTATGCAGCAAGTGATGTCTCAGAGTGGTCCCTGCACACGTTTTTCATCAGGGTGGCACTGAGCACTGCCGGCCTCCCCTACTGCTGGACTCCGTGTGCAGCCACCACTATTCCCACCTCTACAGTCATTGTGGAATCACTGCCATGGGCAATACCACCATTACCTGTGTCAGAGCTTGGATGCTTGTGTTGATGTCACCACTGGCTACTTGGGAGATAATAAAATTGATTGTGGATGCTGTATTACTGTGCATATCATCAAAGTGTGGAGAAACAGCCCGGATCCTATGGAGCAGAGCAAAGGAAAACATTCAATTATCACAAGGTATCCCAATGAGTTGGAATTATGTAATTCCCCACTAGATCCATGTTTCAGTAAGGAACCTCTATTAGCCAGACAGTAATCTATTCTAAAGGAGATCAGTCCTGAATATTCATTGGAAGGACTGATGCGGAAGCTGAAACTCCAATACTGTGGCCACCTGATGCGAAGAACTGACTCATTTGAAAAGACCCTGATGCTAGGAAAGATTGAAGGCGGGAGGAGAAGGAGACAACAGAGGTTGAGATGGTTGGATGGCATCACCGACCCAATGGGCATGAATGTGAGTAAACTCTGGGAGTTGGTGATGGACAGGAAGGCCTGGCGTGCTGCAGTCCATGGGGTCCCAAAGAGTCAGACAAGGCTGAGCGACTGAACTGAACTGAATCTATTCTAAAAAGTTCTAATTGGACAGAGAACTCTTTTCAATATGTACACTCTGATGATCATGAACTGCTTATACTTAAATGGGTTAACTTACTTGGGCTCAGGAATAAGGACTGGTTCAAAAATGTCATCCAGTTTGTGCTGAACAAGTTCTGGCATTTCACACCGCACTGTACCATTGTCATTCTCAATCTCATCTAGGTCCAGCTGGAATTCTCGGCGAACCATCTGGGCTGCCTCAGGATGCCCACTCATGCTTCGGGCTTGGCTAAGGGAAACAAGAGGAGGGTCCTGAACTAAAAGAGACTTCTGAACCTAAGGGCAAGAGCAGCACTGCCAACCGCCCCAAAGCTGCAAGACAGATGTTCAACTTCTGGTTTCAGCCCCCCTGAATGATTTAAATCCTTGCCTCTAAGCAAGTGCCTTCAATGGGCAACAACGCTGGTTCGTGAATATCCTAAGAGAGTAGATTAACTTGTACTTATAGTACTGCCAAGTTATAAGTATTCTCTCTAGTTCACTAAAGCCAACAAACCTTGTACTGCTATTCCAGTTGAGGCAGTAAATAATAAAGAATATTTATATTGACTCAAAGGTCACGACTTCTGGGCAAAAACCTAGGAGATATCTAGACTGCCTGGATCTTTTCCACCAATTGAACCAGTGTTTATGTTTTTCTCATTACAAGCATCATCCCATGCAGTGTTCAGTAAATTTTATACTTCAGGGACAATCACCTCTTTTTAGGAATATTCACTCTTGACGAGTTGGGACCAGCATTACATCTAACCAGTAGATATTCACAGTTTCCAAATTGGTTAAAATTATACTCATGATATGACCCAAAATAGAGTTTTCTTGCTTAGAAGGCAGTTTTTTGAGTCCCTAAGCCAATTCTGGGTTACGTGCATTTTACTCAGCTTTATGAGAGGAACAGGAACCTGACCATGACCAAACATAACACAAGGAAGAAGGTGAACCAACGCTTTGTCCACAGGACACCGAGCTAACACTCCTGCTAGCCAGTGGACTGTCAGGGAAGGCTTGACTCACGGCTACTTGGACACCCTCCACCCTGGTTACAAACTCTATACCAGCAGCCCTCCAGAGGGGATGAATCCAAGTCAGAAGTTAGAAAGATATAAGAGCCCTGCTAATGAGAAATTAGCAGGCAGTACTTACATCCTATAAGTGCGATACATAATTCTGTCCACGGAAAAGCAGTGAAAGAAGGCACAAGACTATTTAGAAGTGGTTTTGAGACAAAGACAATGAAGACTGAAGGATTAAACATTTGGTTACAAGACATATACCCAGACACTGTGTCATGCATGATAATGGCTACAAGAACTCAAGATTATGTTATAGGATACACTCTGAGCACACAGGCGAAGTCCACAGAAATGCCCTCCGACCAGCATCTCGCCCCACGCACCTGAGTCTGGAGGACACGTCCTCGGCTGGCCCCTTGCGCAGCGTGTTGGTGCTGGAGCTGATGCTCTGTGTGCGCTGGGGTTTCTCTTCCGCCTGTTTTACTGGTGCAGCCGAAGGCCTTTTTGCTGACCGCTTAATCCTCTCCTCAAGCATGCTCATATCTTTTTCAGAAAGCTGTTAATAGAAGCCACATTTGTTAGCTCACCTCTCTACTAGAATTCCAGAGAATTAAAAACCTCATATGGTGGTTTAGTCGCTAAGTCGTGTCCAACTCTTATGACCCCATGGACTGTAGCCTGCCAGGCTCCTCTGTCCATGGGATTCTTCAGGCAAGAATACTGGAGTGTGTTGCCATTTCCTTCTCCAGGGGATCTTCCCAACCCAACAGTCGAACCCGGGTTCCTGCATTGCAGGCAGACTCTTTACTGAGTGAGATACGAGGGAAGCCCCAAAACCTCATATAACCTTGATATAATTGGAAGACCCAAGAATTAATCTCCGTTTTCATGCTGAAGCAAACAGAACCTCCTAGGTTAGGGTATGTTCACTTTCAAACACTACCTATACTTTAAAATCAACTGTTGCTAAAACCTGACTTGCTTTAGTAAGAGAACATATGAAACAAGGAAAGGATACAAAAGGAAAGGCCCCATGAATAACTACAAATAAAAAGGTCAAGAATTAAACAGAACTTCCTCATGTTTGTGGTGTCACCACTAAACTAGTGGTGTGACTATGGGCAAGAAGCTTCACTTCTGGTCATCTGTAAAATTCCCATCTGCTTTATCTCCTTCACTGGCCTTATAGTGAGGATTAAATGAGATAAATGTAAATAAAAATATACAAGCACAGGGTAAATATATGTGCTACTAAGAGGTAACTGGAGTGAAGAACAGGTCCAGTCACGATAGTGACTGGCTCAGAGGAACTAAGGAGTCAAAAACAAGAGAGTTTGGAGAGTCTGGCTCATGTCTGCAGCTCAAGACCCTTTTGATCTGACAGGTACCAGAATCCACATTATACACGAGTACTTGTTCATTAAAAAATAAATGCAGTAAAAATTATCAAGGAGATTGCCAGGCACAACTTAAATTCCAGACTAGCTCAAATTTCTTGATTCAAAAATAGTTTTCATCTAAAACAAATTGGTAACAGCGAATGCTCAGAAAGAAAATCTAACTTCCAGTAAAACACAGTCTTAAGTGTCCTGAAGTAATCAGATGCACCGTCAAGAGTTTATACGGATTTCAGGACATATTGAGAGGTTGAGTTTTAATAAAAAGTGGTAAAAGTTGAGATGGGACGAAATTTGTCACCTACGTGATTTTCAATGCACAACATGCTGCAGATGTTCAGAGAAAAGTGACTCACGGTTCCAATCAGCTTGAACACTTGATCCCCATGTACGTTGTACACTGTGACGATGGTGTTGAGTGCAGCATTGCGCACAGCGTTGTCACGGTCTCCTATGTGAATCGCTATCTCCTTTAAGGCTTTTCCCGGGGTTGGTTGGCAAACATTCATGCCATAGGACTCGACCAGACAACCCAGTTCTTCCAGGCACTCTGATGGGGAAGAAAGGCTAGATTAAGGACACTCAACACACATTTGGCACAAAGACCTATCTTTGCTGGATACATTTCCCTTGGCATACATGAAGGGCTCATCTTATTCTGGCTCTGCCTTGAATTTCTCCTTGTTTATTGCCTTCTACAAAATATACAACGAAACAATGGTGCTATAGCAAGTGCTCTTAGAAGGGATGCCTGTGAGTCAGATGGCCCCTGTGCACTTGATTTTGTCACCAGGGAGGTACTGGGTGGTGCCTGTATCACCTGATACTGTGGCTCCACCAGTGTGCAACTCATCACTCTCACAGTCCAAATCAGAAGGCTGGAACCAAGAAATTTCCTGGTTCATCTATAAACTATTTCTTTGAGAGGTCACTGTTGCATCAATATAGGCACAGGCATCAATCAATAGTTGGTTTACCAGCTCTCTGCTTGGAGTTTTTGGATTTGGTTCCTTCCATGATGAAGGGGAACATCTTGCTGGCTGGGTAGACAAGGCACATCCGGTTCAGGATGGCACGGACATCTTTACGAATGACATCCTTTGGTTCTCCAACCTGGTCAACAAGGAAAATAATAATAAAGGGAGGCACTGTCTGAGTAGCAAAGGCACCCCCTTGTGCGCTACTACACCCTGAAAGGAGAAAATGAGTGGTGGGAAGGGGAGAGGGAAAAAATACATCATACAATAGAACCTGGTGAAACAATGATGGGATTACATCAACCATGACAGCAAGGGCCTTGTTATGATGCTGAAAGTCTGAGTGAAACATCTCATCTTGTAGCCATTTAGCCACACAGCTGGACATCTGAGTTTTTAGCTGCTCAATGTATTCATCCCGTGGAGTAGTAAAATTCCACTTTAATACCTGAAAAACAAACAAAAAACAGTGAAAAGGGGCTGTAAGGGGTTCAACTGAAATGCATAGAGACATTCTATTTAAAGCAGCTGCAGGAATCAATTTAATAGGATATTTTTAAATTCACCAAGATTAATTTGTAATTAAATATGAATGCAAAGTGCACTTTCAATCTGTCATACTCTGGAAGCTTAATTCCGAAAATCTTTTAGGAATAGAACTTTCAGCAATTTTTACTAGAAAAATCAATGCTTTGTTATCGTATAACATGGTGAATACTGTTGGCATAATTTTAATAAAGGGAAAATTTGAAATGTGTATAAAAATTTTAAATGTACACATCAATCTAGGCATTTATTATAAATATACTTACATACATGCACAAATTGACATTCAAAGATGCCTATGGCAGTATAGTTTATAAGAGCAAATACTAGAAGCCACTTAAACGTTTACCACAGTGGGTTGAGGATCAAGACAGGTACACACATACGATGTACCAATAAACTGAAAGCACATATGCGTACAGACATGGAACAATCTTCAAGACAGTATTTCAAATACCATTAAAAGAAAAAAGTAAGATTCAGAACGAAGAGCATGGCCTGTTCCCACCACTTGTGCACAAGGAGAGCTATATATTTATTCATACATGACTTGTACAGGAATGGAATATTATTTTTAGAGTAATAAATTAAAAAACTGGTATCTTCCCTGTTCAGGGAGACTGGAGTAGGAGACATCCTTCTCATACTTTCTGTACTTTTTTTGCGGTTTGAATTTTTAAAAAATTATGTATTTTGAAAAAATTTTAACTGATTAATAAAACCAAAACATCAAAAGATAAATTATTGAACTAGTCATATATAGTTATCAAACCTATCTTTTAAAGTATCAGGTACAAGAAAGATTAAAGGAGTGGCATATTACATATGCGTTAATTGATAAAAATCAATGACTACTTTCCAGTCTTTGATTCTAAACAAAATAAAAACCCCACAACCTCCCCCCAAATTTCTACTTCTTTCTACTGGGAGAAAAAAAGGCAACAGCTCCATTCCATAGTTTCTTTGGTAGGAATTAATGCTGTAGGATTTCATACTTCCATAATGCAGTCTTAGAGAAACAAGATACAATTCACAAGCAAAAGATTTAGTTAGTTATTAGATATTTCACAATGATATGAATTTCAGATAGAAACTTTAATTCTTGATTATAAAACAAAGCAAAAAACAAGCAAAAACTTCCTGAAGACTTGAATTCTTTCCTTACCTTTAGTCCTTTCTCATCTTTCACTCTTTGCTCCTTCCCATTTGGAACAACAATAAATATAGGACCAGATTTGTCTTCATCTTCCTTCAAGCTGGTTTTGCTCGGAACTTTCTTTCCTTGGGCAGTCTACAACCAAGGTGCAGGGAATAATGGTTAGATAGATTACTTCTCCTTAGGATTTCACTGTTACTGCCTAGTAAAAGGGTACCACGTAAACCAGACATCTTTCTATATCATATTTGAAATGAAAGAAACAAATGAGTAGAATCTTGCATTTGATGTTTGTGTACAGGTTTTCTTTTTTTTTTTTTTAACTAGAATATAATAGTAGCTACTTTATTAAATTTGTAAAATGCCCTGATATCTCCTCAACCTTCCAACCTCATTTTAATCACTGGGAGATCTGACCAGGAATAAGTACACACACATAATGAGAAGATACAAAGTTGTAAGTGCTGAAATTTCCCATAGATAAATTACTGATCTGCTGTTGCTGCTGCTAAGTCGCTTCAGTCGTGTCCAACTCTGGGCGACCTCACAGACGGCAGCCCACCAGGCCCTGCGGTCCCTGATTCTCCAGGCAAGAACACTGGAGTGGGTTGCCATCTCCTTCTCCATGTGTACAGGTTTTCTAGCAATGTTTCCGATAGCAGGCTTAAGTAACTGCTGGTTAGTGCTTGGGTGGGCACGTGATGTGGCTGGAAAAGCCATATCAACGGTCTGAGTCACAGGCTGTTTTTGTTTACTGGACAATTCTTTAAAAAAAATTGAGAGATAAGTGACATATAAAGCTATGGTTTTTCCAGTAGTTTTTATATATGGATGTGAGACTTGGCCTATAAAGAAAGCTGAGTGCCAAAGAATTGATGCTTTTGATCTGTGGTGTTGGAGAAGACTCTTAAGAGTCCCTTGGACTGCAAAGAGATCCAGCCAGTCCATCCTAAAGGAAATCAGTCCTGAATATTCATTGGAAGGACTGATGGTGAAGCTGAAACTCCAATACTTTGGCCTCCTGATGCGAAGAACTGACTCATTTGAAAAGACCCTGATGTTGGGAAAGACTGAAGGTAGGAGGAGAAGGGGATGACAGAGGACGAGATGGTTGGATGGCATCAACGACTCAATGGACACAAGCTTCAGTAAACTCTGGGAGTTGGTGATGGACAGGGAGGGCTGGCGTGCTGCGGTTCATGGGGTCGCAAAGAGTTGGACACGACTGAGCGACTGAACTGAACTGAATGAACAGCTCTTTTCTGTCTTGAAATCTTCCACACTGTTTACAGCTTTCCATATTAATGACATTTTGAATGGCAGTCACACATTTAATATCACTTAGCTGAGAAAGCCTTTCTGTTTCTCTGCATATAAAATCTCTATCACATCATTCTGACTGAAGACACTTTGAGAACCTGCTTCTAGAGAAAACTGCTGAAACATATTAAATACTTCAGTTACTAAAGTGGCTCTTAAAAATAATCCAAGATTTAGAATCTTTGTATCAGATGGAAAGAAACTGTGAACATATAGGATACATATTTAAGGTAAAATTAGAATTTCATTACTGGAATTATTATTATAGTAAATGCAGTAAAAGTCTGCTATTTCCAGTAGGCCAGCATTTCTTTCTATTTCAAAGACTGAAGCCATCTAGTCAAAACAAATAAAAGATGAGTTACATCAAATTGCTTTGTAAACTGCAAAAGTCTGAAAAAAAAAGTGGCATTAAGAATAGAGTCAAAACTACTTTAAAGCACTTGTGATCAAAAACTAAGATAAGCGCTTGTTAAATGTGGGATGAGGAGAGGGAGGAGGACAGGAAAAGAACAGTTTCATTGGACAGTTCAGAAGGTAACTACCCATTTGAATTAAATCAGTGAATCGAAGGACCCAAGCACAGGGAAGGACAATGAGTGATTAATGTTTAGAAGAACAGCCACGGGATGGCCCTTCTGTAACGGGGACGTAACAGTAAATGTGCTGGGTAAGAAAACATGTCCTCCACTGACACATTTCATCAGTTACGTGTAGTTAATAAAACAGTTTTCTCTAGATTTACTATTGATTGTACAGTTCTGCAATTTCCCTTTTGTAAATATAGAATAGTCAATACTCTGAATACAGTGACAAGCTCTGAATCTTGATACAGAAATTGATGACAATTTGCTGTGATTAAAAAACTTAATTAAATGAAAAGACACTCAAGGATATTTAAGGCTGAGCATTTGAAAACATTTCTTGAAACTGTTCAATTCTGCATGGATGCTAAAAGGACTGGTGATCCATCAAATCTCACTGGTGTGGGGACAGAAGGTCCTTTGAGTCTAATCGGAACATTTTGTTGTATGATGACTTAACAGCCAAATGTGAAGGAAGTTGCTTAC
Organism: Okapia johnstoni; assembly: GCA_024291935.2. Taxonomy (NCBI): domain Eukaryota; kingdom Metazoa; phylum Chordata; class Mammalia; order Artiodactyla; family Giraffidae; genus Okapia; species Okapia johnstoni. The sequence continues at coordinate 4,176,610 of CM044325.1, read as the reverse complement.
TACTGAAAATCTCCCCCAAAGACCTGGATGACAGAAACCTTTGCAGTAGCTCTTGAGAACAGGATGCCTCTGTTTCATGGCATCATTAAAAGTGAGCCACAGAAAGTTGTACAAGCACTTCATAGATAATATCCTTTCATATGTAGTATATTTCTTAAAAGAATGACTTAGTGTAAAGAAATATTTAAAAGCAACTCTACACTTAAGCTGCAGAGTTAACATACCTTTGTTTTACAGGAAACTCCTAGAGCCTTGGCCTTTTTTGGATCAGGCTTGGATTCTACAGTGCCAGAAACAGAATCTTCAACAGGTGCTTTGAGAAAATAAAAACACATACTGTAAATACAAACTCTAACTAATATCACTATATTCTGAGCAGGTTCAAAATATAATGATGGTGAGGAAAGCCTATAGTTTTAAATATATCCCTTTTTAAAGTGTTTTCAGTTAATTTTTTTCCCCCTAATCTTTTTTCTCCACAATTTCCTCTTTAAGCACAACCTCATGAAATTAGTTCAGAAAATCTACATCTGCTTTATCAACACTTAAACTGCAGTTTAAAAACTATTTTCCAAATAGCGATTAAAATTAATTAATTTTAAGCAATTAATAGCAATTAGATCTGTCTACCTTTTTGCTAGACAGATACTTCTTTAAGAGAAGGGTCTATCGCCTTTGAAACTACAGTAAATTATATATACCAATAGCAAGATTCCAATAAATGTTATAACTAAATATACACTTTGATACTAACAATTTTACACATGTAAACTTTCTAACTTTTTAGCACCCCACTAAACAGATTATTGCTTTGTTTAAGCACTAAGTCTAGAAGAGCAGTGGTTACAGGTTAGTGTTCTGTTTATATGTTATGGAATTTTAACATTAGGATGAAGAAATCAAGAATTTTTCCCTGACAAAGTTGAGTAAATATTTGAATGCTGCTTTTTTTTTTTTTTTTTGTCGTGACCACTGGGGACTGAACCAGTACCCCCTGCTTCAGTGCAAGTATGGAGTCCTAACCACTGGACAGCCAAAGAATTCAGTAAATATTAGAATCGATCAGCAAACAGCCAAGTGCAAGGGAAGGAGAACTCATTGTGAATGAGGAAGCAGAGTCCTCTGCTGGTTCAGACATTGGCTGGCTGTTTGGCCCTGTGCAAGTCACTTAACCTTTGATGTTCCTCATCTGTTAATAAAGGGGATTCAGCTAGATGGCCCCAATTCCCCTTCTAGCTATAACATCCAACAGCAGAAAATAGTTATGGAAACCTTAAAAACAGGATTGAGCACTTGCTTTCTGGAGCATTTCACTGTGCTACTCCTAAACTGCTTTTTGGAGTTGGAAATCAAGTTAATTATCTTCAAACCCTCAGCACAGTTACTGGCAGAAAACAGGCAACCTGAGAAGCTGGAGGGAGGGCTTGGGATCTAAGCCATGAGAAACTGATTTAAAAATGAAGGTTGGATTTCTTTATGAGTTCCCTTGGCTATTTTAATTCCCCTATAACCTATTCAAAATAAAGTTACCTGAGGCAGGCTGGAATTTGGCTGGAGCCGACCCTCCGACTGGTTTGGATGTTGCTTTAGCAGGTGCAGTGGGCTTGGCTGGCATGTTAGCTTTGGCTTTCTCTAACATGGCCAACACCTGATCTTTAGAAGTTGGCTAGGGAGACAATATAATAGAGGTGAGAGGCCACAGAAACGATATACTCATACTATGCTTACTAACAGATCTGCTGTCAAACAAATCTTTGAGCTCCTGGCTTTGAAATACCAATGAAGGGAGCCAGCACATAGTGCAACAGAAATAACACATTATGAAGTCGCAGCAAGTCAGCTGCCATTCTAGGAGGTTACAATGTTCATCCCTGCAAAGCCAGCAGGGTCTTTACAAGTTCTTCACTACTCAATATTTGATCTGTCCTCTCATTGGGATTTCAAGTTGAAACTCATAGGAAGTAATATGATCTCTTGCCATTATAAATTCACATTCAGCATTTTTCTAATGGCTTTTAACAGCAGCAATAATAAGTAGCAGTACTTTTAGTTTCCCAGTAGCCTTGGCCATTTTCTCATATCCTAAGTGCATCATGAAGAAGGGCAAGGCGTCCTGGGCCTTCTTTCGCACGTCTCCATTGCGATCCTCTAGGCAGGAATAGAGGTGGGGAACACAAAGGATAAGGTCTGTGGGGGTGGAACGAAGAGTTGGTAGTTTCTCAGCCAGCCAGCCCAGAAGCTGTCAAAGGAAATAAAGACCAGTTACATAATTCATGTAGAAAACTGTTACTATTTCTGATCTTAAGCTTAATGATTTCATCAGTACCAAACACTGAATTAGTTCTCACACTGCAATTTTCCAATACGAAGTCAGTTATTTTCTTGTTCAGTGAAATAATAAATTTGCAATGCTGACAACCAGTTAAAATAGGGACCAAGTTTTCTGGACCATATTTGAGCATTAAGCCACAAAGTTTTAATTGTTCTTAATGCATTTTAAAGAAAAAAACCTTCACACTTTTTTTTTTTTTTTTAATTCTAAGAACTATTCAGCTAGAGAAGATCCAAAATATTTATTTGACCAGACGATGACAAGTTCTACCAGGACTTGTTTTCTGCCTCACATAAGACAGTTTTTCCTTATACCTCTAAAATAATTCATATTTGTATTTATTTTTAATTGAAATATTTATCCAGATGATTGCAGTTCCACATGCAGTTATAAGAAGTAATACCGAGAGATCCCATGCACCCTTTATTCCATTTCCTCCAACAGTAGCCCTTTATGAAACTATAACCACCAGGATTCTGACACTGATACAATCCACTGATTATATTTAGATTGTTCCAGTTGGACTTTTCTCATGTGTGTGTATATTTAGTTCTCTACAGTTTTATCATGTGTTAATGTATCTACCACCACTGTCAAAATTTTGAATAGTTCCATCCCAAGAATTCCACGTGTTGCCTCTTTTATACCCACACTCACGTCCCTCCTCCTCCTCTCTAATCCCTGGCAACTATTAATCTGTTATCCATTTCTAAATCATGAGATTTCAAAGTTATATAAATGGAATCATATATAGTATGGAACTGTTTGGTACTGGCTTTGTCACTCAGCACAATTCCTAGGAAATTTAACTGACTTGTTGCATGTATCAGTGATTTACTTCTTTTATTGCTGAACGGTATTACATATATGGATATATAAAAGACTGTTTAAACATTCACTTGTTGAAAGATATCTGTTTCCAGATTTTGGCTATTTTGAATTAGTTGCTATGATCATTTGTATATAGGCTTTTGCATCAACATAAATTTCCTTTTTTCTGGAATAATTGCTCAAGATTTGTTGGGTCATATAGTAACTACACGTTTAGTTTTATAAGAAACTGCCAAACTGCTTTCTGGAGCGGCTGTATCATCTACATTTCCACCAGGAGAGTGTTCAAGTTTCTCCACATTCTTGTCAATGTTTGATATTATCACAATTTTTAATTTTAGTAATTCTGGTAGTTGTCTATCTATTGTAGTTTTAATTTGCATCTCCTTGATGACCAGTAACACTGAACATCTTTCATGGGCTTATTTGCCATCTGTAATCCTCTTCAGTGAAATGTCTGTTTATGTCTTTTGCCAAATTTCTAATTAGATTTTTTTTTAACTGTTGACTTTTTTAAAATATATACATTCTTGATGATAATTCTTTATCAGACATAGAGTTTGAAAATATTTTCTCCCACTCTAGCCTGTCTTCTCATGTTCTTCACACGGTTTTTTGCAGAGTAAGAGTTCTTAACTTTGATAAATTGTGGTTTTGGTGTCAAGTCTTATGAATACTTTGCCTGAAGAATTTCTATATCCTGAAAGTTTACCCCTAGGTTATCTTTAAAAGTTCCATAGTTTTATGGCCTATGTTTAAGTCCATAATCCATTTTGAGTTAATTTTGCTGTAAGATTTGAGATTTAGTTCAAAGTTTAACTTTTTGGTCTCTGGATGTCAACTGCTATAGCATCATGTGTTGAAAAGGTCACACTTCCTCCACTGCATTACTTTGGTAACTTCAGACTTAGTTGTTCATATTTGTGTGGGTCTATTTCTGGGTTTCCTCGTCAGTTCCACCTATCTGTGTCTATCCTCCTCCTCCTTACCCCTGCAATCATGGTCTTATTTCTTTCTGACCACACTGGTTGGCTTGCAGGATCTTAATTCCCAAACCAAGGATTGAACCTGTGCCCTTAGCAGTGAGAGCATGCAGTCCTAACCACTGGACGGCCAGGGAATTCCCCAGTGTCTTGATTATGGTAGCAATTTAGTAATCTCTAGTACATGGTAGAATGGTTCTTTCCATTTTTTTTCCTTTGTCAAGATTGTTTTAGCTAGACTATAAGTTTTAAAATAACCTTGACTTTGTCTATGAAAAAAAAAAACTTTCTTGAATTTTGATAGGAATTACATTAAATGAACAGAACTGACATTTCTATCATGTTAAATCTTCTAATTCATAAACATCTCTTTGGGTCTTCCTTGAATACTTCATCAGCATTTTGTAATTTTCAGTATATATATTTTGTATTTGTTTTAAGTATATATCTAAGGGTTTCATTTTCTTTGGAGTGATTGTACATCGTACTGTTTTTAACTTCAGTTTCCATGTGTTCAATGTATTCGACTTTTGTCAAATATGATTATGTTTATTTTGTATCCTGCAATCTTACTGAACTCATTTATTAATTTTAGTTATTTGTAGGTAGCTTTGGATTTTCTATGTATATAGTCATGTTCTCTGCAGTTAGGGATAGTTTTACTTATTCTTTTTCCAGCTATATGCCTTTCATTTCTTTTTCAGGTCTTACTGCAGTGACTAGAACTTCTAGTTCTATGCTGAGTAATAACAGTGAACGTGGACATCCTTGCTTTGTTCCTGATCTCAGGGGGAAAGTGTTCAGTCTTCAACCACTAACAATATCATTTACAGAGGTTTTTTTGCAGATGCTTTTTTATTTAAGTTGTGATTCTCTTGTATTATTACTAACTTACTGAGAGTTTTTATTATGAATAGGTGTTGGATTTTCTCAAATCCTTTTTTTGTGTCAATTTATAGGACTATATGACTTTTCTTTAGTCTGCTGGTATGATGGATTACATTGGTAGATTTTTGAATGTTGAACTGCATTTTTAGGTCATGATTAAAACCTCTTATTTTACCATTTAAGAGTTGAATAAAAGAGAAATTCACAAGTTTTAGAAAATCATTGCTAAAAAAGCACATGAAAAGGAAAAAAAGAAGCATATGAATAAAAAAGCTCCAGGAATTTGGTTTCATTTTATTAGCTACTTTATAATGGGACTCATTCTATCCATAACACATATTTATTAGGTAGGCTCAAGCCTCTCTGATGGTAAAAGACATGAGTAAAGCACATCATATTTGTAGTACTAACCTCTTGCCTCAAGAAAGGATTTTCCTTTTTGAGCTCTTCAGAAAGATCTTCCCCCTCCAACCATTCCTTCATGCCAGTCTGTTCTGCCCAAGCATTCACAGTTGCTAGGGCAGCAGATCGAACATTGTTCTGAATGGAGGAGAAAATCAGTCAACTATCACTATGGTTTGGAGGTAAGGAGTGAAAAGTGTATTACTTTGTTAACATGAACAACAGAGGTTTCTCTACAGGTCTACAATAAACATACTTGAAACATTCTTCATTTTCTCTGAAACAACTAGATCTATGGGTGTACTCCAAAGTAAAGTAGAAACTAAAACTCTAAATTGTAACGATCCTATACTTAATTAGGCAAAACATTGAACTGGGTATAAAATATCATGTTAGGGGAATAAACTCCTGGGTTTTATTTCCTGAACCTCTAGGGACTCATGTCCCTGGTTATTGCTAAAGGATGTAATTCTATGTGTTAGAGAACTCATAATGGTTAGCTTGAAATTATTAACAATTTGAATATTTTGTTTTTATATTAACTTGTACTCACAGAATGAGAAGGATTTAATGACATGAAAAATATTAAAATAGTCCAATTCCTCAAATTAAATAAATTACACAAAAATAGACATATTCAAATATTCAATCTACGGATACATATAAGAGCTTGTAATTTTCAATGAGACAAATTCTAGGACTGTACAACTGCAAATATCTTACTGAAGTACTAGAAGATTGTACTCTAGTTCAGGGGAAAAGGTAGAAAATAAAATACATTATCCAAAAATTCTTGTTTATTCACTCTTAACTTCCCCGGTAGCTCAGATGGTAAAGCATCAGCCTACAATGCGGGAGACCTGGGTTCAATCCCTGGGTTGGGAAGATCTCCTGGAGAAGGAAATGGCAACCCACTCCAGTATTCTTGCTTGGAAAATCCCATGGATGGAGGAACCTGTTAGGCTACAGCCCATGGGGTCGCAAAGAGTCAGACATGACTGAGCGACTTTACTTTACTTTACTTTATACCAACACTTTAAACTGATATCATAGTCATAATAGCAACAATTTTTTAGTATGTACTATATGAGGCAGATACAGGTACTTTGTGTACAGACTCTTATTTAATCCTGTAAGAATTAAATTCCACAGATAAAGCACTGAACCTCAAAGAAGATAAGTAACTTATCTAAGGGTCACAAAGCTAATAAGCAAGGTATGTGGTCACCTTAATACTGCCTGGGAGGTAAAAATGTTTTATTGTTTTCCTTCCAATAGTCTCTTCTCTACAAAAAGTTTAAGACTGTTTACACGCACTCTTACACATAAGAAAAGGATTATTCTTAGCCTAAGGATGTGGCTGGCTGTTCCAGAATGGAGCTGTGGTGAAGAGAATCAGGGATACCTTGCTGTCTCCAAGCACTGTGATGATAGGGATGCCTAAGTTCTTCACATGTTGCTTGATGTTTGGGCCCATGGCTACTGCCAACTGCTGGAGGATAGTCAACGTCTGCTGCACCTGAGTGGGAAGAGCCGACATCTTATGTTCAAATCACAGCACGGTGTGTCCAGAGTTTCGAAAGTTTGCTGCTATATGGTCAATGCAGTAAGAAGTTTCTGGCCTACTTAAAAGAAACAGCTGGTTATGATACTAATCAGCTTATCAATACTTTTCAGGTGATAGCCTCTCCATTAATCATCAGTTCATAAAACTGGAGTATTAGAATTTTAGACTAGATTACAATGCTTTATAATTTTAAAGTAAAGCCTAGTTTAAGAAAAATGTGACATAAAAATCCAAATCTAAAAATTAGAAATTAAGCTTGTATTACAAGCAGTTTTATATACAAATATTTAATAATATCAGAGGTCTTGTAAACAGCACATCAGGTTCATGAAAATTTGATTAATAAACTTGCCATCTTCCAACAAATCTTGAGGCACACTCAGAATGAAAGGAAGCTATTTCTAGTTCAAAGAAATAAAGTGATCATTCTCTTTTTTCTTTTTTTTTTCACTGGTGAAGGTTATTGAGAAGGAGCCCCTTACAGAGGGGTAGAGGGGAGAGAAAAAGAACAGGCATATGGTCTTTTTTTTTTTTTTTTTCCAATTAGAGTATAGTTGCTTTATAATGTTGTGTTAGTTTCTGCTGTACAGCAAAGTGAATCAGCTCTATGTTTACATATATCATCTCTTTTTTGGATTTCCTTCCCATTTAGGTCACCACAAAGCAAAGAGTAGAGGTCCCTGTACCATGCATGAGGTTCTCTGTTTTAATAAGTTGGCTCTATTTATTAAAATAGATGAAGAGTCATACATTTTATACATGCATATATGTATACTGTGTCCGTCTACGTCAATCTCCACCTCCCAGTTCGTCCCACCCTCCCTTCCTCTTCGGTGTGCGTGTGTTTGTTCTCTACATTCGTGTCTCTATTTCGAGAAGAGGCATATGTTCTACATACCAAGATTTTATTTGAGTCATTGAGTCGACCCTTCAAGGCTGTTGGAAGTTCACCCATGTTCGGCTGGATGAATTTGGCTTCATTGATAATACCTGCTACTTCATCAAGGCCTTCTTTCCTGATCTTCCAATTCTTGTCACCAATCTTAGACACCAACTCTGAAGTGATTTTATCACTGAAAAAAAAAAGACAGAATCCTTAATTCCTGATGCCTAAAAGAATGTCCCAGAAGTCCCCCTGACTGAGAAGCAGAGGCGTCGTTAAGAAGTCATCAGAGAGAGCACGGGCAGTGAACCTGATCTCCGTCCTCGGCAGAAGATCCACAGCGTCAGCGCCCCCGTCGTCGGGTTCATCTCCATCTTCCCCCTCGTCTGCCCCACTTGTGCTGTGTTTAGAAATCCCTCTGGTTGGAGCCGGTGGGTTCTGTCCCTGCATCTACACACAGATAAGTCAGTGAGGCTAATGGACTCGATGAAGAACGTGACAGCAAACTGGTGAGAGAATGGTGCTTGTGTCAAACTTTCATATTCTGTCATAACACAATATTCACACAGCACATATGTTCATTAGACTTAGACTTCAATTCTGAGACTATGAGACAAAAGGTATTTTAATACACACCTGTTAGAATCTGACTTCTCAATCACAAAGCTGTGTTTTGACCGGTACACCCAATACAATACAGAGCAGTCTGTCAAAATTTAGCAATTTCAACTAAAAAGTTTATTCAAGGAAGGACAAGTTTTATTTTTAAAAAATTGTTACATTTAGTGTGCTTTTTTGAATATGTAAAGCTTTCAAAATGTTTGATATGTCAAAGCTACAAAGGATTCCAAGGGGAAAATGTCCCATCCTGTACTATAGCTGTCTTGTTCTCTTCCTCACAAGGTCATCCATATCTTAGGAACTCTTCTCAGTGATACTTTATATATATAAATGCAAATACATACATATTCTTCATTCCAAACGTTTACAAGTTTAAACTTAACCATATGAGCATTCTCAAGTCAACTATGGATTGAATCATCTGTGAAACCTTCACCTTCTCAAATTCTGCATCTATCTGGGAGAGGAGGGCAGGCTTCTCGTCCTCAAAGAACATCCGCAAAGAGGGACCAACGTACAGATACATCACAGCAAGCAGAGTGATGGCAGAAGTCCTCACAGCCTGGCAGAACAAAGGAAACCTTTCAGGTCAGAACAGAACCACGGAGATGGCTGTACTGTCCTATATATGCTGCTATGTACTCACTGGGTTTGTTGCAGCAAGAGCTGTCTTCACATTGCTAATGAAAGCTTTCACATTCAGTCTAGAAGAAATAATACTTAAAATTAAAAACAAACAAATGAAACCCTCAAAATACTCACTGGGGTTTTATAAAGCTAGACTCCAGAACTGGCTTCCTTTAGATACGTCCTGAGTTTGACTTATTCTTTCTACCCTCATCTAAAGTAAGCTTTAAATACTATCAATATGTTAATTTATGCCTAAATCCACAGAATCGTATATCCAACTGCCTCTGTGACATTTTCATTTTTATGTCTAGTAGATGTCCTACATCTGTCAAAACCAAACTCCTGACTGTCCACACCCCAACCCCCAAACCTGTTCTTCTCACCTTCCCTATCTCGGTAAACAGCTACTTCATCCTTTCAGTTGCTCCCAGCCTTCCTTGACAGAGTCATCCTTGACTCCTCTCTCTCTCTCAAGCCCAATATCCTGTTTAGTTTTACTTTCAAAATATATTTTAAGTCATAATACTTCCAAGTCAATATAATTCCTTGACAGAATTATTTCAACAGTCTTCTCATTAGTTTCCCTGCTTCTGTCCTTGGTCCTATCTATTCTGACTGTAGTCTAAATAACTCTGTTAATCTTCTGCTCAAAACCCTCTAATGGTTTCCAATTTATTCAAAACTTTAAAGTGCTACAGGACCTGCCCCCCATTCTTCTTTGATCTTTATCTCCTACCACTCCCATCTCCTTCACTCATTCCGCGCCAGCTGCATTCTGAAGAACTACCCGACTGTTACCGTCAGCCCCTCATGTCCGCAAGGTCTATGTCTCAAAGTCATTATTTCAGAAAGGATTTCTGTCTTAAAGAAAATAACACTATACCAAACCCTCCAAGGTGTTACCACTAACCCTCTATCTGGCTTTATTTTTATTCCGTCGTTCTTATACTTCCTGATGTATTTTTTTATTGTTTACTGTCATCTCCCCTTACTCAAATAAGCTCCATGAAAATAGGAATTTAATCTTGACCATATTGTATTCCTGAGGGTTTGGAACAAATGACTAGAATATCACAGGTACTCAATATGTAGTTGTTGAATAAGTGACAGATCACAGATGAATTAGAAAGAGGAAAATATTCACATGGCTTTTATGTCATTCATGCCAAGAGACAGTTTTTACATCAACGACTATACAGTTAAGAACGGATTGTAACATGCCCTCAACTATAGGAGGACACTACAGATACTGACATAACAATTCTTTGCCTGAATAACACTTAAATGATACGTTCTAGGGAATTCCCTAGTGGTCCAATGGTTAGAACTTGGCACTCTCACTGCCAAGGGCTTGGATTCAATCCCTGATCAGGGAACTAAGATCTTGCAAGTCACGTGGCATGGCCAAAAAAACATAATTTCTAGAGTATTGTGTCTTCATTTGGTGGAACTCAGAATACTGCAAGCAGCTTATTAAGAACATGTGAAAAGCAGCAGGGGACAGAGAAAGGCAACACAGAAGAGTAGTTAGGAATCTTCCTTCTCAGAACCAGAATGCCTGGGTTCAAATTTTGGCCTTTGCCACTTTCTAGCTGTGACCTGGACAGATCACTTTCTGTGCCCTAGTTTCCTCATCTATAAAAGGAAGAGAACATATCTCACATGGTTTTTATGATGATTAAATCAAATGAGTTATTATTTCAAAGTGCCTGGCATAAAGTAAGCTGTATAAAATTTTGTTAAATAAAACACTGTAGTCCCTCCTTATCTGGGAGGGATGCATTTCAAGACCCCTCAGTGGATATCTGAAGGTATGGACAGTACTATACATCCTATTTTTTTCCCTATACATATGTACCTATGATAAAGTTTAATTTATAAATTAGACACAGTAAGAGATGAATAATAACTAATTATAGAACGATTATAACAATATACTGTAATACAAGTTATGAGAATGTGGTCTTTCTCCTTAATCAATTTTTTCAACTCTACCAGAAATGTGGCAGCAGCTGCTTCACTGGTAAATGCAACCACTCCAGTGATTATTATATTTTTCAGTCCAAACCTGTTTCTGAATCCGTGTAACCATTCTTACTTGCAGTAAATGGCTTGGTGTCACCTGTTTCATGGCATTCCTTACTGAAGTCCTCATATAGACTCCATGCTTTTGGGTGGAACACATTCCCATCAATGACAATTTCTGCTCATGCCTTTCATCCACAAATTTAATGCCATTTCTATCTTAACTAAGCAGTTACAATGCTTGCAGTTTGAGGTGTGAAATTTCTTTTTCCTTTACAACTTATGAATAGAAGATTTGCTCTTACTGTAGATCTTAGCAACCTTAGCACATTCTTTTCTTCTTTCCTTAATGAGTTAAGAACTTACACTTTGTCATGTAAAGGAAGCACTTTGCACCTTCTCTTTGGCATTTCCAAATTGCCAGCATCTCTATTCTTGCACTTTGGGACCATTATTAGGTAAAATAAGAGTTACTTGGACAGGAGCACTGCAACACCACAGAGGTGATCTGATAACTGAGAGAATCCTCAGTGACTAATGGGGGGAATCCACTGGACAAAGGCATGAATCATATCCTGAGCAGGACAGAGTGAGATTTCATCATGCGACTCAGGATGGCCCACAATTTAAAACTTATGAACTGTTTATTTCTGAAACTTTCCATTTAGTATTTTTTGACTGTTGTTGACTGCAAGTAACAAACTGTGGAAGGAGAAACCACAGACCGGGGAGACTACTATAAACCAATGTGTTCAACAAGCAAATAACTTCGGGAAAGAGTGGGTTAAACAAGTATCTGTGGGACTTCCCTTGGGGTCCAGAGGTTGAAATGCACTGTGCAATGCAGAGGACAGGGACTCAACCCCTGGTTGGGGACCTGGGATAAAACATGCCGCGGAGCAACTAGGCCTGCACACTGCAGCTGTTGAGCCTGTGGGCTCTGGAGTCCACATGCCTCAACGAAGGTTCCTGTGTGCCGCAACTAAGACCTGATGCAGCCGAATAAATTAATAAAAATAAAGAAGCAAGTGTCTTTGTTGCACGACTTCTAGGAGTCTTTAATTTTCCAAAGTGCACTACAGATTTCTAAACAAATGTGCTTTTATATAGTAATTTCCAAATGTATTTAACTAGAGATCCTTGGAACTGGCTTTTCTGTGGATCAATTATAAATACTGAAGAAAACTAATTTAGAGAACCCTAATGTTAGTGGATATCACAATGCAGGACAACAAGCCAATACAGGCTTTTTAGGAACAAAGGTAGTTTTGTTTTATATAAATTAGATAATCGAGCTCTGGCTTCTCAGAAATAAGCAGAGATAGCTACAACAAATATAATCACCTTCTAAGAGTGGCAAAACAAGTACTTGATTTCTTTCTGACTTACCCAGAAAAACCAAATTCTTTTATTGCATTTGATAGCCAGTTTAGAGTTTCTGATTGATTCTTGGGATTCTTCTGTGAGAACGCCATTGACATAACCTGCAACAGAAAAACAAACATACAAAAAACCAAACAGATCTGAGTTTTCTCTCATATTTCTTGTAGAAATATAGCTTGACATTAAGGCAGAAGTGGATTGAGCATGTCTTTTCTGATGCTAAAGTAACGGCAAGAATGCCTTAGAAATGTTTAACTTGAGAAAATAAGGTAAGTGAGAGTAGTATTAAAAGCATTCTCACAGTATTGTAAATCAACTCTACTTCAATAAAAAATTAAAAAAGAATCCTGGACAGTTTACAACTTTTCATTGCTGGGCTCTTATAATGTCTTAAGAGAAAACTACTCTCATCCTCAATAGAATATTTTTGACTAAGACAATTTTATTTATCATGCAACAGTTATTACTAAAGGTAAAAATTAAAATGCACTATCAGAGTGGTTTTACTCGAGAAGAAAAGAACTAAAGTTTAACTAGTAACCTTAAATTAAAACTGGGGAAAAAACTGGGGAAACCTGAAGAAAGAGCACTCCGTGTCACTAACCTGTTCAGCTGTCCATGGCAACATACAAGCTTCAGCTATTGCTGTCATAGCTTCTTTTGCATTGTTTCCACATTTCACATCTCCAATCTTGTCTACAAGTCCATCCAAGACGATCTGTGCTGAAGTTTTGGAAAAATTTCCCTTCTGGGCAATCAAAGCAACTATGTGAAGCTTCATTTGCATCACCTGAACAACGGTAAGTATCAGAAAATTATAAGTAAGCCGAAGACATCTTTCTTCTTCAGGCTATGCCATGTGGCTTACAGGATCTTAGTTCTCTGATCAGGAATTGAACCCAGGCCCTTGGCAGTGAGAACACAAAGTCCTAACCACTGAACCATCAGGGAATTCCCCCTAAATATTTATCAATTTACTTATTTTTATAGTAGCCTGAAGATGTAGCAGTTAGGGACAGCTGAGAACATGACCAAACTAGAATCAAATTTAAACCAAGAAACAAAATAATTTTTATCCTTTAGGTCAGGAAGCAACAGTTAGAACTGGACATGGAACAACAGACTGGTTTCAAATAGGAAAAGGAGTACATCAAGGCTGTATATTGTCACCCTGCTTATTTAAATTATATGCAGAGTACATCATGAGAAATGCTGGGCTGGAAGAAGCACAAGCTGGAATTAAGGTTGCCGAGAGAAATATCAATAACCTCAGATATGCAGATGATACCACCCTTATGGCAGAAAGTGAAGAACTAAAAAGCCTCTTGTTGAAAGTGAAAGAGGAGAGTGAAAAAGTTGGCTTAAAGCTCAACATTCAGAAAACTAAGATCATGGCATCTGGTCCCATCACTTCATGGGAAACAGATGGGGAAATAGTGGAAACAGTGTCAGACTTTATTTTTTCAGGCTCCAAAATCACTGCAGATGGTGACTGCAGCCATGAAATTAAAAGATGCTTACCCCTTGGAAGGAAAGTTATGACCAATCTAGACAGCGTATTAAAAAGCAGAGACATTACTTTGCCAACAAAGGTCTGTCTAGTCAAGGCTATGGTTTTTCCAGGAGTCATGTATGGATGTGAGAGTTGGACGGTGAAGAAAGCTGAGCACAGAAGAATTGATGCTTTTGAACTGTGGTGTTGGAGAAGACTCTTGAGAGTCCCTTGGACTGCAAGGAGATCCAACCAGTCCATCCTAAAGGAGATCAGTCCTGGGTTTTCATTGGAAGGACTGATGTGGAAGCTGAAACTCCAATACTTTGGCCACCTGATGCGAAGAGTTGACTCATTGGAAAAGACTCAGATGCTGGGAAGGATTGGGGGAAGGAGGAAAAGGGGATGACAGAGGATGAGACGGCTGGATGGCATCACCGACTCGATGGACATGAGTTTGGGTAAACTCCGGGGGTTGGTGATGGACAGGGAGGCCTGGCGTGCTGCGATTCATGGGGTCGCAAAGAGTTGGACACAAGTGAGCGACTGAACTGAACTGAATAATAATAATTATTATTGCTGAGTTTAATAATCAATAAAATTGATTATTATCAATTTTAAAGTAGCTAAGAGAAAAAACCCAAACCACTCAATGTTTTAAAATACTAACAAGCAATGTTACTGCATGAAGTTTATGAACTGAAAAGCATACAGTAATTTCTATATTCTCCTCCTCTTATGGTTATTTGCATACAGTACTGAGTGCATATCCTGAAATCCATAATAAATGACCATACTAACTCAGAGTCCTAATAAGAATTGCCCACAAAAAAAATTACAACCCTCACGTATACACAAACACACACACACATACACACCACTCGCCACCCCAGAAATCAAGAGATTTAAAGAACTTGTAGATTTTTAAGAGGAGGAATGGAAGGAACTGTGAAAAACAATTTAAAGATGTTAAAGTGACAATGGCAGATGTTTGGGATTTCAGACCCTTTTGACCATAAATATTTTCTTTTGTCCTGTTTGAATATTTAAATAACAGGTGTTGGCAAGGAAGTAGAGAAACAGGAACTCAACTCTTTTGCACTGCTAGTGTGAATAAGGTTTGACAGTTCCTCAAGAAGTTAAACAGTTATCATAAGCCTTAGCAATTCTACTTCTAGGTATGTACATGTGTTCATATGAAAACCTGTACATGAATATTCACAGCAGCATTACTTGCAACAGCTCCAAAGCAGAAACAATGTAAATGCCCATCAACTTATGAATGGGTAAATAAAATGTTGTATATCCACACAAGAAGTTCAGTTCAGTCGCTCAGTCGTGTCCGACTCTTTGCGACCCCATGAATTGCAGCACGCCAGGCCTCTCTGTCCATCACCAACTCCCGGAGTCTACCCAAACCCATGCCCAGCGAGTCGGTGATGCCACCCAACCATCTCATCCTCTGTCGT
Organism: Okapia johnstoni; assembly: GCA_024291935.2. Classification (NCBI taxonomy): domain Eukaryota; kingdom Metazoa; phylum Chordata; class Mammalia; order Artiodactyla; family Giraffidae; genus Okapia; species Okapia johnstoni. The sequence goes on along the minus strand of CM044325.1, from coordinate 4,161,104 downwards.
CCCCTTCTCCTCCCGCCCCCAATCCTACCCAGCATTAGGGTCTTTTCCAATGAGTCAACTCTTCGCATGAGGTGGCCAAAGTATTGGAGTTTCAGCTTCAACATCAGACCTTCCAATGAACACCCGGGATTGATCTCCTTTAGGATGGATTGATTGGATCTCCTTGCAGTCCAAGGGACTCTCAAGAGTCTTCTCCAACACCACAGTTCAAAAGCATCAATTCTTCGGCGCTCAGCTTTCTTCACCGTCCAACTCTCACATCCGTACATGACCACTGGAAAAACCATAGCCTTGACTAGACGGACTTTTGTTGGCAAAGTAATGTCTCTGCTTTTAAATATGCTATCTAGGTTGGCCATAACCTTCCTTCCAAGGAGTAAGTGTCTTGGAACAAGGAGTATTGTTCAGCAATAAGAGACTGTAGAGTTGATACATGCTGCAGTACAGATGAACCTTGAAAACATTATGCTAAGTAAAAGTCAGACACAAAAAGTCACATCATCCCATTTATGAAATGTCCAGGCGAAGTGATACACAGAAAAAGTAGATTAATAGTTGCCAGGGATTGGGGATGGAGACTTGGGGAGTAATAGTGAGTGGTTGCTGATAGGTATGGGGCTTTTTTGGGGGGGGGGGGGGGCAATGAAAATATTCTAAAATTATATAGTGGTAGGAGTTGCAAAGCTATGTGAATAGACTAAAAACAGCTCCACTGTACCCTCTAAAAGAGTTCTATATGCTCAGGAAGTTGTTATAAAGAAAAAGCATATATAAAATTACCTCGTTATGGATCTAACACCCAGAGGGTCATCAGCTCAAGTCAGGTGTGCTTCTTGCAACTATCTGAGAAGCTGCACTGAGAGAATTTTAAGAGTGGTGGTGTGAGGGGAAGAAGGAAGCACAGGAACTGTTTGGCATGGGAAACTGTTTGGCATGAGGTGCTCTATAATGCAGTGCTAAGGAACAGTGTGCTAGGGAACTAAGGATCTTGAATGGAGAACAAGAGGCGGCAGCACAGAAATAAAAAAGAGACTAGCAGGAACCCAAAGATAAACCTGATACATTTCAGACTTTCATTGGCCATCTAGAGGAAAAGAAACCTCTTCTCACTCTCTTCATGTATTACTCTCCTATGTCTCCCTTTACACCTACTTTTTTTAAGACTAGAAAACGGTAATGTTCAACTTCATCTCTAGTATCAGTTAATGAGTTAAACTGATTATGTGGTCATTTTTTATTAGCAATTTAAAGACTACATTTACTTTTTATCCAAAGAAATAAGAAAGCTATCTCATTGTTTTTCCTCCCTAGATGAGAGTAGAGGGCTTCCAGGCCTAAATAATGAGAAAAATGCATATATATGAAGTAGCAAACAATAAGTATTTGTGTGTATATATACACAAACACTTATTTATATATATATGCACACACACTCCTAAATGTACGAAGTTAGAGTTAAGTGTTAATCAAAATGCATACATTCTATTATTCATTTAAAATTAGATGACATGTTGTCTGAATGACTTAAAAAAAAAAAGCTAAAAATCATTACCAAACTATACCTCTCTAATACTCCATAGGATGATGTAATGAAAATTACTTCAATAAAAGACATTAAATCTCTAATTAAAAAATACCTGAAAATTAGTTTCTTTCCATCCAGGCTTCTTGGCCAGCATCCTCACTAATGCCTGGCATGGCATTTCAGTTCGGTCCATTAGTTCAACAGCCTTGAAGTAACACAAGATAGTAAGAGAATTAAGGGATTAATAACGAGTTCCAAGGGAAGAGCATATCCAAAATCAAGGAAGTGTTTACCTCTAAAGGAGGGAGGGGAATGGAAATGAGGTGGGTCACAGAGAGAGCTTATTTACTTTCTGTTATAATGCTTTGTTTCTTGAGGTGGATGTTTGGTATATGGTTGTTAACAGTGATGCCACTGAAACTCCTTTTTTTCCCCTCCCCACATTTTAGGAATTCACAGTTTGCCCCATGGAAAGTAACATTAACAGTTTCAATTTGCCTAGTGTATGGCAGAAACTGCTTATATATATTTTGACTTATTTGATTTTCCTAAAGACATAGCATAGTAGAGTAGGTTAGACGTGTATAAATACAGGTTTCAAAGAAGCACATATTCAGGTCTAAATCCGAGTGGTGGATGCAGGACTGGAAGCCAGGTCTCCTGGCTCAAAGTCTCGGGATTCGTTCCGTTTCTCCACACTCCTCCTCATCAGAACCAGTGTGTGCCAAAATGAGCCACTGTGCTCCTGTCCAACACAGATTTTTTGTTTTTTAGAGAAGCTTCTCATACCAAGTAATAATGTCTAGTCTTCTAAGAATCATGACAACAAAAAGGGAAACAAAAAAAATCGATGAGGGGTGGTTTAAGTGAAGAGACCTGTTTGACAAGTAGGTTTAATACCATATAATATTAAAATTCATGTAAGTCTTTTTTTTTTTTTTTTTTTTTTAAATTTATTGGGCTGCATTGAGTCTTAGTTGTGGCACGCAGGATCTTTAGTTGCAGCCTGTGAACTCTTAAGTTACTGCATGTGGGATCTAGTTCCCTGACTAGGGATCAAACCCAGGCCCCCTGCATTGGGAGTGTGGAATCTTAGCCACTGGACCACCAGGGAAGTCCCTCATGTAAGTCTTATAATTCAGAACAAACCTAATTTTCTTGAGTAACCACTAAGTTATGAACTGACAGAAACCACAGTAAGCAGATGTTGAAAGATAAACCCAACACAGATAAAAAGCAAACAAAAACCCTGCCTCCTCTTTAGTTAACATTCATCAAACATGGTCACTGGTTATAAAACACAGCAATTAGGACTAGTCCTTCACCAGCCAATTCATCACTTCTCTATAATGCAATTTTCTTTCACATTCAACTCATCCTTGTGCACCCACCTTCTGGAACTCTTCCATACAGGCCAGCCTTTCCTTCCAGTTACTGCTGTCGAGAAGCTGTATACAGGCAGCAGGAAGGACAGCTGAAGCTTTTTCTTCACATACTTCCATCTGCAAGATACAAAACATTAACATTAATAATTGCTTAAGGAAACAAGAAAAGAATGTAGGAATCCTCCAACTAAAACCACGAGGACACTCCCACAGGTGCGCTTCAGTATCTGAGGCGTCTATCATACCACTATAACGGGGAAGCTTGGCCAAGGCATAGTTTCAATACGTTAAAAAAGATATCGATTAACTATATGTTACAGAGCTCAGCAAAGAAAGAACTCGATCTCCTCGAAGGCACTGACTTTGTGCTGTCCTGAGTGTGAGGCACGCTGCGTGACACTGACCGAGAGCTCAGGCTCCACTATTTCTTTAGCCTCTGCTGCTTTCTTGCTCTTGGTTCCAGCGCCGCCTGGGCCTCCTTGAGCAGCGGGCTTCCCCTTCTTTGGTGGCCCGCCAGGCTAAGAGCAAACAGAAAAACAGTAAACCAGGTAAGGATTCAGAATAGTGATTCTTAGACATTCTTAGACAAATTTGATTAAAATGAGGGATCACTCAACCAGCAACAAAAAAACCCATGTATTTTTTGCCCACAGAATTTAACAATTTCAAGGGTAGACTGGCCTCCTGAAGGTCACTCATGTGGAGCTCTGCAGAAGCTGTATTAAGAACCTCGAATTCTACATCAGCTAATTGAGACTAATGAAATACAAAGGACGAACTGGTTTTATACTATATATATTTACAGGTTAATTTGAGAATTAATGTTTGACACCTAAAATGCCTCTAGATCTTTCCTACACTAGCAAAGGACAGTTCCTGAGTTACAACATTTACTCAGTATTTGACCACAAGGTACTCCAGTAACATGAGATTATATTATTATTCACTGTAGAACTATCTACTTTGTGACAAAAAAGAAGTGCTATGCCAATTTCAGTGAGTATTCTAGTTATGTTGAAGATGGCCATCTCACTGAATTTTTTTTATAAAAATTTTTTTTGTAAAACAGTTTTCCAGATAACTTGCTTGAGTTTTCCAAGAATATACTCATATAATCTATAAAAATGATATATTAATCATGTCAAAGTTCCATCCATTTCTATATGGTTAAAACTATATGATAAAAACTCTATAAGAGTTTTTATCAAGAAGACATGCTGAAATTTATTATGTTCCTTTTCAATGTCTGAAATTAGATTTCTTTTGATCTATAAATTCAGTGGTTTTTCTAATATTAATATCAAACTATCCTTGCAATCCTGGAATAAATTTCAGTTGGTCATACTTTTTATTGTACCCACTGGATTCTACCCACTAATATTCTATTTAAGTATCTTGATTTAAATTTATTTCACCCCAGTTTTGAACGTTCACAAGAAAATAGCAGTTTATTATAAGGTACACAGTCAAGGGCAGTAACGTGAATATGGCAACATACATCACTCCTTCTACCTATTTTGGGTATTTGTTAAGCAATGCCTAAATGTTAAGAAATGTCTAAACCTAAAAAGAAAAGACAAAAATTATAAAGGACCAAATTAGTCTTGAACATCCAGACCTGTTCTGAAACCATTGTTATCTTGAACATATTCTGAGCTTTTAAGGTGGGGTAATAAGCAAAACTAAGATGCTGGTTTTTAATCAAAGAAAACCTCTAACACTTGCCAGTTCACATTAGCAGTATGACTGTGTTGATTCATACTATCCCATAAAGAGAAATTTAATTGTTTTCTAACTGTAAAAACAGAAAATTTTACACTCTGATTTATTATAACACCTCTTCTGGATCCCTTCCCATAATAGTACTCTGTCTAGAGAGGTAACTCAGTTAACAAATCTCCTTTTTTTTTTTTAAACACATATACGTTTATTGGCTTAGTAGATTTATTGGCTGATATTGTCCTACTTATTTTCTTAAAAGAACAAAAGCAGGTCCTTCCTACCCCGTCCACGGCTTATTCTGGGGGGAAGGAAAAGAATCCCTTATAAAAGAAAGCCAGCTAACATGGGAATGTTCGGCAAGAAAAGGTCTCAAGGTGTGGTTCCCAGGTCACTGTCCAGAGAGGCAGGAGCTGGTGAGAAAGCAGAAAACAGCTGCCAACTCCCTGTACTAGAGTACTGAAGAGACAGCACAACATGAAAGACAGCACACAGGCTCTGTAGCTAGAGATACCTGGGTTCAAATCCCAGTTCTGCAACTCTGGACATTCAACAAATATATGCAGAATTCCTGTTGTATGCCAGAGCCTCTTCTGTGCACAAGGGGTCAACCTGTGACAAGCTCTCTCTTCCTTAAGGTTTGTAATACAGTGTGGGAGACAGAGGAAACAAACAAGTGAACTGTAAGAGCAGGTGCAGCACATTTAACCTTGCTGAGCCCCAGTTTGCTTTTCTGGAAAAACAGGGATCACAAAACACTTATTTCAAGAGTTGTTATGACAATTAAATGAGATTAAGTAGGCAAAATGCTTCACAAAGTGAGGTTCACTAAATATTAGTTCTTTTCTCCTAACTCCAGGCTGGGATTGAGGTAGGAAAGAGAATTAAACTTCTAGCATTTGCAGAAGATAACTTGATGCTTAAGAGAATCCAGTCCAGGAAAAGTGTTCACTGTAAGAAAGTTATATTTGCCCTTGAGCATCTTCCCCTCTTCCACACTACAAGGTGAAGGGGGGCCCTTGACAGAATGGAAGTTTGGTGCAACAACTCCGGGGCGTTACTAGCAAAATGACCAAGGTGCTGTTATTAACGTTAAGTGGCCTGTCACACTCTCCCTTCATTTAATGGTACTTTCTGACGCCTTAAAATATACTTCCATATCTTCATTATCATTTTTATCTTTATACAGGTTTCAAATAACCAAATGTACTGTTGGAATATCTTGTCTTCATTGAAACATGCTCTGCTGTATTCTGAATGTTGTCATGTGTTCATCTCTCAAATAAAATCATATTGAAGAAAGACTATGAACCTGAGATTCAGACCCTACCTTACTAAATTCTAATTTTTAAACCACATTTTCCAAGTCATTTATTAACCTTAGCAGCAGGTGCCTTTTTTAAGGGTCCTGGTTTGGGTGCTGAGGTGTCCTTTGTGTCCTTATCTCCTGCAGCCCCTGAAGCAGCCGCCCTTCCGGGCACAGGCTTGAACTCCTTCTTGTCAGCTGCAAGTCCAGCTTTCTTACCATGTACCAGCTCTACTTTTTCTGAACATTCTTTGATCTGGAAAACGAAATTGACACAGACATTATTGAGCCCAACTTTGAAACACAATCACCACATTATTTAGTAAGTCGTTTCTAAACCACAACTATATGAGGGTTCAGAGGGAAAAGCTTCCTTTCCAACAAAGATAACTGTCCATATTTTCTCGGCAGTAGATACACATCAATGACATCTTACATTATATTTCTATGCAGAGAAAAATTTACGAAGCTTATAATAATCACATTTTTGTAGAAAACAAGTTTACGTTTAGTGGGGGAAATGGGGGGGATAATTTGGGAGACTGGGATTGATATATATACACTACTATATAAAAAATGGTAAGTAATAAGAACCTACTATATAGCACAGAGAACTCTACTCAATACTCTGTAATGACCTATGTGGGAAAGAATCTAAAGAAGAGTGGATATATGAAAAACTGATTCACTTTGCTGTATAGCAGAAACTCACACAACACTGTAAATCAACTATACTCCAATACAAAATTTAAAACAAACAACAGTCACACTTTTGATGGTAGACATTCATATTTAGAAAGGCAATTTTAACTTAAGACATCATTTTTATTTCTTCTAAAGATTGGTCCACTCAATTTTATTTTTTATAATTTGAAAATATTTCTACTAATCAAGAAACTCTGATCAAAAGTACACCAGTAGGCAAACCTATAATGCACAGAGACAGGACTGTTATCCAATTTCATTACAATCCATTACTAACCTACCTTATCAAGCTTGAGTTTGTCTACATCAGCTAAGAATGGGTTTACTGCTTTCTCACCAACCACCTTCAAAGCAGTACCTAAAGCTTCAAACGCAGCATCTCTGACTTCAGGAGCAGAATCATTGATGTGCTATAGTCCGGAAGTAAGCAGAATGATCTTAATACAAGGTACTTCAGGTATTACTGATTCTACTTCAGACTGAGGGTTGTCAGATAAAGAATTTGCTGTTTACAATTCATAGCAACTAAGCTTAGCTTTCTTTTTGCCAATTAACAGTTACTCTTCCTCTTACCCTCTATCCAAAATGCCTCCCAAGCAGATGACCTTCAAGTACTCTAAACTGGATGCCTGTGCTTGACCAGATTCAGCTTAATAGCTGATATCAGTTTATGGGCCAAATAAATATAACTTTCAGTAGTTAGTGGAATTATAAATTCATGTTTTTCTTCAAGCATGGGAACACAAATGGTACAAGACTTTGGATTCAATTTCCAAAGCTACAAAGGGTCTGCTCCTCAAAAGACAATAATCTACAGTCACGTAGTCAGTGCATACAATTAGTAGAGAAAAAAAAATCTTGCCTAGGTATAAAACAATCCCCCCATTTCAAAGAGAGTCTATACCTTAAGTAGAGCAGCACAAAAGGGCTTTAGTAAACTCTTTGGCAGGGTAGAAGCAGTGCAGTGGCGGAAGCTTCTTGCAATGAATAGAGATGTCTGTTGCTTGACAGTTGGATTTTTATTATCCATTACTGCTAAAACATCCTCACTGATGTTCTGTAGTGTGGTCTTTAGAAAGAAAATGTGGTCAATAAGCTTTTTTCAACTGTAAAGAACAATAAAAATATCACATTGACAAACTTTACTAGAGACAAAACCACAAACTCAACTTACAGTAAGGAAGATTGCATCAATTGCCTCCTGCAGGGCTTGTACCACTTGAGGCTTCTTCTCTTTGAATTTCTCCAAAATGGTTGGTACAACCTTTACAAGTGAACAGTTGAAATATATTTGGGGAAAAAAATGACATACTGATTAATACATGCTACATCATGAATGACCTTTGAAAACATGATGCTAGAGAAAGATGTCAGTCATAAAGGAGCACACCACACATGTATTATTCCATCTATACAAAACATCAATCCACAGAGGCAGAAAGTATACTAGTGGCTGCCAAGGTCTAGAGGGAGGGGATAATGGGGAGTGACTGCTCATGGATATAGAGTTTCCTTTTGGGGTGGTGAAAATGTTCTAGAATTAGTGGTGATGGTAATACACCCTTATGAATATACTAAAACCACTGAATTATATGTTTTGAGAGGGTGAGTTTTATAGTATATAACTTAATAAAGTTTAATAAAACAATGTTTGGATCTACCAAAATAAAAAAAGTAAACATCTAAGCTGGATTAAAAAATCACTTCCTTTCTTGAAGGGCACAAGAATCTTATGCTGGAACAATCTTATTTTTTTTTTTTTTTTTTGCATCTGTACCTTACATGCAACATTACAATCATTTTTTATCAGTAATAACTCTTACTGGACAAAATGATTCTCAACTAAGTGGATTTAGGGTAGGGGAACAGGTGTAGTGTAGAATTCTTCCTCCCCACTCAAGACTCTGGTAGACCTCACTTGGACTGAGATGTCTCCTGCCCCTTTACTACACTAAAGAAAAAAGAAATAGTACCAGAAATTATAGCAATTTTTATCAGAATTATATTTTCCTATTCAAGTACTAAGTTTAGATCAGTAAACTGAGTATTTGTATAGTGACTATTTTGTCTTATAAATTATCACTAATTCATTAAATATTTAGTGACTCCCAAGAACATGTATTGAATATATGCAGCCAGGCACTGTGTTAGCAGGCAAATTAAGATGATTTTTTAAGATCTAAAACGATATATAGCAAAGCTCAATGGCACGTCCTGCCACCCAATTTTTAAAAAAAAATTCACAGAAGTGATACAGATCACAAGAAATACAGTTTGCATGGAAAAACATGAAACTGTTTGTTTGTCTTTACTGTCTCATAATCTGAGCTCCATGTGAGCCACACGGTAATCTGACTTACGCATACACCACAGCACGCTCACCAGCAAAAATCTAGTTTTCATTTGTTACCATGCAACTGATTACGGCATTTGATAGTTTTTTTTTTTTGTTTTATGGACAAAATCCCATGATCACACTAAGCTATCATTTAGATTTGTCTGGGGAAGGGTGCTTTACAGTTGAGACTGAACCCCACCCTCTGCCTGTCCCATCCGTCACTTGAGACTTCACTTCCATTGTGTGCATGTTTGTTAGAGAGCAGGGTGTTAGGCTACAATATTTGTTTAACCTCCCTAAGAACTCTTCAAGGTGTCCGTCCTGAAAGCTGCTCAATTGTGGTCTAGCAGACTCACATTATATACAGATAGTAATTAACTGGGAGTAAAAGAATGAGCAGTGTGACACAAAGCAGCAAACCGAATGCCTCACCCACAGCAGCCCAGAACCGCCCCTCAGCCTGCACGCTGTAGGCACGCTGTAGGGAGGCGGGGAGATTTTTTGCTGTTGTGGTTTAGAAGCTGGAACTCAACCGTGCCACATTCCCACTGGGGCTGAAACCACCCACAGAGGACACGCTGCGTGTGTGCACTGTCATGCATCGTAATGTCAGTCCTCCGCTCTACACGACATTAAATGAGTTGTTGGTTTTGTTTTAGTGTGGTAGAGATTTTTTTGTTGTTTTTTAGTTTTGCTTTTACAGATGGTAAAGAGTCTGCCTGCAGTGCGGGACACGGGTTTGATCCCTAGGTCAGGAAGATCCACTGGAGAAGACAATAGCAACCCACTCCAGTATTGTCGCCTGGAAAATCCCATGGACAGAGGAGCCTGGCAGGCTACAGTCGTGGCTTCACTTTTTATCCATTTTGCACTTCACCAATCAAAAAAATCAATATATTTTAATAGCTATAAAGCTAAAGTTCACATATATATATATTGCTAAAAGATTGTTTATAAATAATTAAAGAAAATAAAGCTGAACCACACTAACATGCTTGATATCAAACATAGTATATAATTTTAACGGGGGACAAATACCCAAACTATAAAGCACAAGAGACAGTCTTTATGCTGCACACAAAAATCAGAAAGCCAGAATCAGAATTCAAACTAGAGGGTTAGGTAATTATCTATAATCAACTATAAAATTAGCAAATTAAAATGTATTTTAAGAATTGTTTTCCAGCTGAAAAGTTATTTCTAATACAAAAGTATAAAATATTTTAAGCAACACAAAACTGACCAAAAGCTAATCAATACATTTGACAGCACACACACACAGATACTATGTAATAAGTAATGAATGCTATAAAACACTGAGTATAATTTTACTCCAATTTGTGATTTACATGTCTAAGGTTGTATAGACCCTTATTTTTATTTCCCTGGTAACAAGCTAGTCATGATTTATTTTTATTTGGTAGTGTCTTGTTTTTTTCAGTTAAGTTCTCCAAAATTATTTTTAATGCTATGAGTAAGCAAGCTCCAAATACCATAACTAAGTGAGGTTAGATGTTTGCTTCACAATATAAACTGACGCATGACTACAGACTGTTAGGAGACTCTCAAATCGATCTAGGGAATCAAATGATCAAGTGGCTAGCAAGTTAAACCCTAAAGTTCAGTCAGTCAATTTACAGGAGGCTTAGCCAATCTAAGTAATATAGATAAGATTTAGAGATCAACTGACAGATGCCAGAATTAAAGAAAACATTGTATTTGTTAAAACTGTTCCCAAACTTGATGCTTCCAAATTTATATTCAACAAATGTCTCTAGTCAAGAGTTTCTTATAATAAACTAATATATCATCAACAGTGTAACCTATATAAAATATCTCAAGTATGTGAAAGTGAAAGTCGCTCACTCGTGTCTGACTCTTTGCAACCCCATGGACTATACAGTCCATGGAATTCTCCAGGCCAGAATACTAGAGTGGGTAGCCTTTCTCTTCTTTAAGGTATCTTCCCAACCCAGGGATTGAACCCAGGTCTCCTGCATTGCAGGCAGATTCTTTACCAGCTGAGCCATCAGGGAAGCCCATCTCAAGTATATAAGTAAACTTGTTACTTTTTAAAACAGAAAAACACTATACATTTTATACATTATTCTCATTTCTGGTTTTATACTGCCTTTCCTATTCTCATTTTTACTCTGTTCTGGTTATCACAAGTTATATTTCATTCTGTTATACTGTACATCGTATTTTAAGAGCAAAACAGGGTATTGGTAAGTAAATGAATAAGCAAATCAACTCAATTAAGTACTTTAGGTCAAGTGCCTGATTTTCTATATAAAGCTAGTAAATTTAGTTACAACTGACATCTTTATTGTAAAATAAATGTTTTAATGAGCTATGCTTAGTACCAATAAAACTTATGCCAAAAGCTGTTTTAAAGCATAAAGCAAATTAGCCATCCATTCTTGATAACATTGTTAATCTATATCGAAATAGGAGTGTTACTTACGTGTCCTGCATATTGTCCAAATTTCTTTCTTAGCCCAACAGCCAGGCCAGTAAGACATTTTGCTGCCAAAGCTACCAACATGACATTGGTGTCCTTTCCAACAACCTACAAAGGGTGGAAAAAAGGAAAACAGAAGAGTCACAGTCCCAAAGAAGAAGAGTAAAAATTTACTCTTAAAAGAACTCGGAAAGCTATTATGCAATGGATAGCCAACTTTGTTTTGTACAAGAGGGAAGATTCTTCTTTGACAATATAAAATTTGGGTGCTTCTCTTGCTTATGTTTAGTCTCCTGCCTTAAAGCTCTACCAACAAAATATACATACAACCACATCAAATCTCTAACTCTCCACGGGTGGTAGTCTGGGCTGTCAGCACTGCACAACTGTGCAGGTGACTCTCATACTGGCAGAAAAGCTGGAGGCCTCTTGACTTGGCTTTGGGGCAGGGAAAGTCAAAAGACAGTATATCTCTGAAAGACACCACAGAGTAGCAGCTCTAACATTTATACTCAAGAAGCACCAGTAGAAAGTGCTGTCGGTACTTTCAAGAAGCTGATGAGATGTAAACTATTATATACAGGACGGATAACAACAAGGTCCTACTGTATAGAAGGGAACTATATTCAGTGTCCTGTGATAAACAATAATGGAAAAGAATGTTAAAAAAAAAAAAAAAAGGAAGTTGTCGAGGATTCTAAATTGCAAATACTTCTGCAACCATTCCTTTGAGGGAGCTTACAGCCTTGCAGCTGCCGTTTTAGTTACCTAATGACCATCGGATTTGTATTCAGAGCCTCTCATCAGAGTGTCCTCCAGCGGTGTTAATACTACCATCCTCTTAGAGCATGCCCTACAAAACCCAGAACTTAGCAAAACTCATAGGTAGTAGCTGCATTTGTATCAACTTAGCAAGACAGTGACTACTATGCCTTAGTTCCTTTCTGCTAAGATTTTACTGTGGTTTACTGGTCAAGCCAGCTGATGCTACAAAGATGCTTTAAAGTGCCTCCAAATCTTTGCTTTTTCATGCTTTCCCCAGGTAGAAGAAATACTTTCATTCTATTTTGGATTTTATCCCTAAGATCTGGTATTTCATGAGCAGAACATTTCATTCCAGATTCCCTAAATTAAAGAACCCCTAATGCACAGCATTATGCATAGCAAGACAGACCTATATATATATATACATTCCCTACTGAGGAGTAAGGATTAAAAGGCAAACATTTATTAAAAATAAATTAGATGCTATAATTTTATAGGTGCTTTATAATTTTTATTCAATTTTTACTCTATAAAATAAGTACTATTATTATCTCAATTTTGTGGATTTCAAAAATTAAATAGAGATTAACACGTTCAAGGTCACAGAGCTAGCAAATGGTAGTGCTGTGATTCAAACCTAGGTCTGCTTTGACGGCAAAGCTTTTGCTATCTTTACTAAAGCACATTCTCCTTCTAAACTCATGGCAAATTTATTTTCCTTATGAGAAGATGAGATCAGGGTCCTAATAAATGTTTTGTTAAATCTATAATTACTATAAGTCTAGGTATTAAAATTCTATCCATTTTTGTATTGAACATATTATTGGGATTTGTGTCTGGATTATTTTTCCTTACTAAAATATCTCTCAGGTATTATTTACATGCTAGATTTTGTATGTAGCACCTAAACATATATTCTAGGAAAGGTCATCAAAAGCACGCTAGACCCCATTCCAAGAGATTCTACTTCAATGAATTTGGGATGAGATCTGGACATCAGTATTTTAATACAGTTCAAGGTGCTTTTGTTATACTGACCTAGGTAAAGGACATCATTCAATCCAATTCTTAAGAGACTACCTAACATTACCATAAAAGCAGTAACCAGTGGAAATTGAATCTTAGCCACTGATGACCCTAATGCAAAGTTTTGAAGAGGATCTTGTGAACCTATTATATAGTTCAGGATATAGCAAAAGACTAAGTGGATTTATTGGTAAGTGATGAACCAGGCATCCAGTACAATATTTGCCTATTAACACTCATTCTCACACATCCCAGTTTGATAAAACAAGTGGTTCTTAACTGGGAAACGAGAATGGGGAAAATGGAAAAGTGTTTACTTTTAAGAAAAATAGTGTACATGGAGGGACTCCATTTCAGAGCTGAAGAAAACGTCAGTAATTCTGTTTGAGATCAGGGAAAGAAAAGCTTTAGCTCACAATGTTAATTTAATCTAAATAATGGGAACTACTCTGTAATTAAAATTGTTGTCACTTTTGCTTAATTGAGTTTAAGTAATAATCAATTACTACCTTTAACTAGTAATGTGAGCCACTAAGCAGTAATCAAAACAAAAACACTGCTGACAGACAATACAAACAGGGCCATGGCCACCAGAAGTCTGCACAGCACAGCAAAGCGTGGCCTCTGCCACCTCGACTAAAGGGAGCCCCTGTGCAGCAATGGCGATCCAGTTCAGCCAAAAATAAATAACAAGCTTTTTAAAAATTTAAAAAAGAAATTATTTCAGGAACACTGTGAGGAATTTCAAAATGAGTAGCTTTTTACTACCTGTATTTAAGGAAAAAACTGGGAAACTAGTAAGATTACTTGATAAAGACCATGGAGAGAAGAGGGATGGGTCCACAAAGACCAATTAAGTCAATATAATAGGGACCTGGCGCCAGACATGGGGCAGGGGCGTGGAGAGGGAAGGATTAAGAGTGGGATTAGCACATGCAAACTAGCATAGAGAAGATCAATAAACAATAAGGTGCTATTGTACTGAACAGGGAACTATATTCAATTTCTTGGGATAAACTATAATGGAAAAAATATTAAAAAGAATATATATACATATGTACAACTGAATCACTTTGCTGTACAATAGAAAATAACACAACACTATAAATCAACTATATAATAAAACAAAACAATATGGATATAAAGTTTATTTTTGTCTACAAGTAACTAAAATAGAAAATACAAAAACAAAAATGGCATGTTTCATGTTAATTTATATTGACATTAATTTTTCATGGTTTTAAATATTTTAGCCACAAAATTAAGTTTCTTTTTACTGGTCTGTAGCCTCTGATTGACTGCCCCAACTCCACCATGTGAAGAGGGAAAGAAGTGCCTCCTGCTACCATAAGATCTCACACAGATCCACTGTTTATGTCTACCCAGATATAAAAATCCATGACCTTCTCTGTATAGAATACAGTGAGAGTTTATATTCATAGTCACAAAGCCAATGGAAATCACAGAACAGTTTTCATCTGAAAAGCTAATATCCTAAGAAAATGCATGTAGCGAACATCAATTATTAACATTCTTGAATCCAACTAACATTCCTGCTCCTTACATAAGGAAAAATAAAAGCTTTTATTTGAGGCATTGAGAATTCAGTGCAATATATCATGTTTCCATAAGATTCCTGATTAAAAAAACTATATGGTAGAACTTACAGAGAATCTGAAGCTCTCTTCAAGGCCACCAGAATCCCTCTTACTGCCTTCTACCCTTGCTCTTTCCTCCTAGGCTCCAGGTTGGTGCATCTTTTCCCTAGGGCAATCCCCTTTAACGACAGTCAGTCCTTTGTAACTGCAGATTTCAGAGGCCAACAGTATTCATTGTACTATGCCTTTTTATACCAGGAACTTGAGCAGATTTTAGTACAGGTGGGAGCTCCTGGAACCAACACTCTGCCCCCCTCTTCCCCCAACCTGGGGATATCGAGAGATGACTGTAGTCTTGCCTGGGTCTGTGGCTCTTCAAGAGAGATGACAGAGGAACAATGACTTTGACAAATTATAACCCTGTCTCCAAATCCTACTTGGAGGAAAGCAAAGGAAGACTAACTGTGAGAAAATACAGTTCAGCCTCATTATTCATGAATTTCACATTTGCAAATTCATCTACCCATTAAAATTAACTGATAAGCCCCAAATCAATAATCGAGGCACTTTCCTGGTTACTCACAGATAAGCACAGAGCTGGGAAAAATCTGAATTGCCTGATATGCACATTCCCAGCTGAGATGAACAATGCAATACTCTGCCTTTGTCTTTTAGCTCTCACACTGTAAACAAGTGTCCTTTTCATAGTCTAGTTTACCGCCATGGGTTTTTTTCTGCATTTTTGTGCTTTTGGTTGGTGCTTCCACTGTTTAAAATGACCTCCAAGTATAGTGCTGAGGTGCTCTCTGGTATTCTTACATGCAAAAAGGCAGCGATGTCTCTTTCAGAGAAAATAAATGTGTTAGGTAGGCTTTGTTCAGGCATGAGTTATACTGCTGTTGGCTGTGAGTTCAATGTTAAGGAATCGATAACATATAGTGAATAAGACATCTTCAAACAGAATAAAACAAGGTTATGCATTGATCAGTTGATGAAAACGTGACCATAGGGCTGTAGGACCTTAACCCTGTATCTTCTCTTGGAGCAATGGTTCAGCATTTGCTAATTCAGTGTTTGTGGTGACATTACAGAACATAACTACCAAGAATAATGAGAATTACTCTACTTACATATACATATAATTAAAGAGTAACCTCCCTCACCCTCTACCATGCCAATCCTCTGTAATTTCAAGCTGAAGAAGCAAATAAACATTCTATCCTTGCTATATTCAAGAAAAAGCCTTCAAAAAAAAAGGAAGACACCTTCAGAGTCTGCTCTTAAGCTCTATTAAAACAACATCCACAAGTGTCTGACCTGACTTACAGATTTTATGAAAAGCCACTACATACAAAAATATCCACCCCAGCATTCAACTTGCTTGGAACTAAGTAATACCAAAGAGTATTTTCTAAAATATTTCTTTCTTATTTAGTACTTATCTGCTTTATAACTGACTACATATCCTCAGGTCCTGCACTTCACTTTACATGCTAATAGTGTGGTATCACTTACTACCTAATGAAAAATACTCTTCATATTTAATATCTGTTCCATTAAATAGACCCAATTTAAAAAGCTCATTCTGTAGAATTATAAAACTAGAATATTTGGTTCTAGATCAGCAAGATTCTCTATTTCTTAATGTTTGTGTATGCTATCAACTAGCATATTTACAGTTAAAGTGATAATTAACAAAGATTAAAAACCAATCCCTCTAAACTAACCTAAGACCGATCATTTTAAATAACCCTTAAAAAAATATGTGTGCATATAATTAAAAAACAATCAACAGTGTTCCCCAAATGGCGGTGCTGTGATAAAAAAGATGACTGATGAAGAAAAACAATGCCCTGGTCTGCTGTTGGGATACCAGTGCTGAATCTCTTCATGTTTACCTTCTTCAAAGCTTTTACTAAATCTGCATAATCGCCTGCTTCCAGTTTGGGGTTTTTCACTAGTACTTCTACAGCTTCCAGGGCTTCTTTTCTTTCTTGCCATTTTTTTGCCTCCTACAAGACACAATATGAGTCACTTGGAGAAAAGAAAATAAGAAAGCAAAACAAAAGTCTACTTCTTGCGTGCTACTAATTTTAAGATATCTATTTTTTTGTTTTTTAGAAACTTTCTAAAGCTAGTTAGAAATCAACATCACAAAACTATGTAGCCAAGCAGGATGTTAAATTCATGTGTATAAAATCTTGTTCATATGTAAAAAGTATTTTGTAACATTTCATAACCCTAATGTTCTATAATAAACAAGCAGGCTGAAATACCATAGATTGACCTTATCATTTTCTAGGTAAATTTTAAGCAAGTGTTAAACAGAAAACACGAATAGAAAGCATCTCTAGCATATCTCACAGTAGCACATCTACAGGAGAGACGAATTTCTATATTGATAACATTAGAAACACCAGACAAGAACAAACATATAACCAACAACCAATACTGTTCTAATTATGGACATTACTTTTCCAAACTGTAGCTATAGTGTTATTTTTGTTTGTTTGTTTTGCGGTCATAAAGTAGAAAACGCTTCACTAGAATCTGAATTCGAATATTCACTGTTGGAAAGAACTAGGGATACAAAGATGACAAATGTATCACCTTGGAGGAAATTATAATTCACTTCAATTTATCAAATATGTATTTGTTAATCAGAAGGTAACAGAATACTCAAGGAGCTGATAGTAGAGGTAGATTTTCAATAAATAACTATCAGGTCATGACCACTGGGAAAGGAGAAGCACAAGCTGCTTTGGGATAGCAAAGGATTTAACTCAGTTTAGGCTATCAGGTAAGACCTCCTCCTAAAAGTGATGTTTAAGGTGGGATCTGCATGATGAAGAGATATTATGGGGTAAATGAGGAGGTGGGGGGAGAGTGTTATAGGCAGAAAGAACAGCGTATGTCAAGGCCAAGAGTTTAGGGTGGAAAAAAAGTTTGGTGCATTTGATACCAGGAGAAATTCAGTATGACTGGGGCATGGGAACTGACAGCAGTTAGAGATGTGGCTGGAAGGTACACAGAGGCCTCAAAGGTATCATAGATTGCCTCAATGACTATAGTATGATTTCAAACATCATCTTAAAACCCATGGAAGCCATTGAAAGATTTTAATGAGGCAATAATATAGGAAGATTTCCATTATCAGAATGAAAATGACACCTCCAATTATACTGTGAAATATAATGGGAAGGAGGCAAGAGCAGACAGGGAGTCTTGTGGAAGATACTACAGCATATATGGCAAGAGCTGATGGTAATGGTTGGGACAAGACTTTCTCAATTGGGGATAATTTTGATTCTTGGGGTATACTTGGCAAAGTCTGGAGACATTTTTGATTGTCATGACTTGGAGGAATGGTACTATTAATATCTGACTGATAAAGGTCAGAGATGCTGCTAAACATCCTACAGTGCACAGACAATCCCCCAAACAAATATCTGGCCAAAAAATGTCAACAGTGCCAAGGTCAAGAAACCCTGGGGAAGGGAAAAACAAAAGCAGTAGCCCTTGGTTAGAGAAAGAAACCCTGGGGACGGAGAAAAGAGGATGAATTTGAGATCTATTTAAAAGTAAAACCAGACAGAAAATGAGGAAAGGTTAAAAGTCAAGAATAACGTTTGGGTTTCTGGCAAGACGTGAAAAAAAGGACTAACGGAGGCACTTTTTCAAACTAGTACGGGAACAAAGAAGAAAAAACTGACTCATTCTAATAGGGAAGATATGGTGGAAGAGGGTGCACCAGGAAAAGGGCTATGCTCCAACTATATTCAAGTAACTATTAAACATGAAATAAATGAAAGAAGTTTACCATTACTTACAATTTTGTCATAAAAGTCTTTGGGAAGCTTGGAAAGAATTTCTACTGCTTCCAAAAGCTCATAAGCATCTATCTGTGGTACCTCATCACCATCATCACCACCTTCCAGGAGGAAAACAAAACAAACCTTAAAAACGGATGAAATGGTTTTACTTACCAAACAGTTGTCAGTTGTCCTTGCACACTCCTGATGCATTCTTGCCACAGGAGGGACCAGAATTATTAGTCCTACAAACAACTTGTATTTTATTAAATGGCGGTCCTATAAAATTTACCTCGTGAACACAGGTTCCTGTTATAGGGCCAGTCTTGCTAATTTTTTATAGAAACCAGTGTTGGTAAGTGGCTTACCTCCCTCAGCATCTCCACCAGCAGACTGTTGCTGTTCCAATTTAGCTTCTAGTTCTTGCTGGGAACGCAAAAACCTAGTTGGTTTAGGAGCACTTGTTGGCAGTTTGACCCACTCTTCTTCTAGTTCTTTCAACTGCAAATATAAAATATTTAAAAAACATATCTATGTCTCTGCTATTAGAGAACATATTTATATTTACTAATAGATCGGAACCCAATTTCTTATTTATGTGGCTCTAATAAGGCAAATCAGAAAAGATAAATTTAAATTGTGTACATTTTGTAGTAAAAGTCAAACCAACTTTTATCAACTACACTGAAGATGTGTGACTAAACAGTTAGAAAAGAATAAAATCCACTTTTTAAGACACCCTTATTATTTCATGAATTCACATATATTTGCATCAAATAGTATCTCTAAAACCAACTGAAATATAAAAAATAAACAGAATCCATTCTGTCCAAATGGATATTAAGTCCTACTGTATTATAAAAGGATCTTTTAAACTGTTATAGTTTTGACATACTGGTATCACAGAATACACAGTATTTAACTTGAGTGGACAAAAGTAACAGCAGAAATAGGTATGTTTGGAAAAAACTGATTTCAAAATAAAGAATGAGAAATAATTATTTGTAAGGATAGAATATCAACAATAATGACAGGAAGGAACTATTTTCATATTAACCTTATACAAAGGCAACCAAAAAACTTAGTGCCTCACCTGGACGGAGTTTATATTTTGTAATGGGGGTCTCAGAGCATCTCGAATCCACCTATAAATCTCTACAGCAATTAATTTGGCTTCATCTCGAACAGCCTTCTCTCGAGACTCAAAGAGTTTTGGCAACACTTTGATAATTGGCTTCAGTAAGATGATTTTGGAACCAAATTCACTAGAATTAAAAATTGGGGGGAAAAAAATCTGTCACCATGCAATATGCTTGGGTAAAATATTAGCTTGAATTCACTCAAACTCAGTTTTATATCTATATACAATAGGGACATATATAGATCAAGTTTTTTTCAGGGAAGAAGAAAAAAGGAACTTATAACAACATCTGTATTTAGACGCCATTCTTCCAAGAATATTATTTAATGTCCAGAGTCCAAAATAATACTACCATTTAAAAACTTTCTAGGTAATCAGTCTAGGAATTACTTAAATCTAAAATAGACAAATACTCGTGTAACATCTTAAATATATATGTATGTACATATAAAAGCTTAAAATATAAATCAGTTTATACATAGTTAAATGAGTGAAATCTATTATTAAAAGTGAAATCTTCTATTAACTGTTGTATGTAATTACGGGGATTCACTCTGCTTGACAGATCACTAATCCCGGCAGTGCGTCTTTCACTGCTGCCTCGAAGCTATCACACTGTGACTTCAGGCAACTTAAACCTCTCTTTGCTTCAGTTTTCCTGGGAAAAACAGTTGCATTCTGCTTTCTTCATTTGGGATCTCTTAATCTTCCTTTACATTATTACTGTTTCATCTGATTTTTGTTTATTTGTTTCACTATCCTGGCCTATTTCTGAAAGATATTTAAAAAAAACAACAACAGATGGAGCAAGTCCAAATGGAAAACAGACACCATAACAACACAAAACATAATCTTAAAACTACACGTATTACTATAGGGGGGATAAAAAAGAGTTCAAGAAGCCCATTTTAGGGGCCACAGAACATTTTTGGTCTCCTAAAGCTAACATAGACAGCTTGAGGAAGCTCTGGAACCAAGGACTGAACAGTTTGGCCCCAAGGTTCCATAAAGTTCCAGAGAGCTATCTAGTAGTTCTACTATAGATTCTGAGATGCTTTAGAATAAATACAGAACCATACAGGGATGGGAATAAACAACAACATCTATTAGGGAAACATAAGACAGCATACCTAACTTCTTTTTTTTTTCTACCTTTATTCTCCCAGTCAGCTTAAAAATGAAATAGTGAGAGTTTACAGAATTCCAGATTAGAAACTTTTAATTTTAAGGTAGAATATAGTATATAATTTTTTATTAAGAAACCCATTACTAAGGCTAGAACAGATCATTAAGACAAACACAATCTGACTTCCCTGGTGGCTCAGAGGGTAAAACGTCTGCCTATAACGCAGGAGACCTGGGTTCAATCCCTGGGTCTGGAAGATCTCCTGGAGAAGGAAATGGCAGCCCACTCCAGTATTCTTGCCTGGAAAATCCCATGGACGGAGGAGCCTGGTGGGCTACAGTCCATGGGGTCGCAAAGAGTAGGACACAACTGACCGACTTCACTCACTCAATCTTGACAGTGCAGTCAATTCACTAAATTTCTAAAATGATAGTATATCTATCACATTATAATAGGCTAGGGATGAAGAAAATTTTATCACAAAAGAATCTAAGTAAAAGCCAAATTTTATGAAAGCCCACTATGAATGAAGTGAAAGACAAAGTTTACAGACTTATAAATTGAAGACAGCTTAACAAACTTAAGGATTTTGATGCTTTCATGTAAGATAAACACCAAAGGAAGCATATTCTGCAAGAAGTAGGTCATATACAAAATCAAAACAGAACTGAATTGGGAAGATCTTCACACCCATAGGTCACACATTTAGGATTTCACTAGAGCTGCTTTCTGAAGTATCACATGTGGAAGTACTGGGGACATGATATCAGATGAGAAGGACAGCCAGAAAAGAACGAACTAGTGGTTTGTCTAATTCAGATTTCCACAGAAAATTACAGCCGCCTGTTCCTGAAAGAGATCCCATTCATGAAAAACTTCACTGTCAAACAACATGAAATTCTAGGGTTGAAAATAACTTATTACATAAGAGTAAAAGTTATTTTCTATTTCTGTTGCTATGCCTCTGTTTAAAAGCATACAGCATTTCCTTCTATTTTATTTTAAAAAGCACATGAATGAAGGTTTGCTTTAGCCAACAACTGTGTCTTTAGCCAGCATTTCAAAGTACATAGATTTATGCTTGAGGATAAGAGAAAAAGAGCTGTTAAATACCCTGAGGAGTGCTTTTCCAGGAAAAAGTCAATTCATAATCTTAAAACAGTCAGAACTATCCCCCACTCATCTTCTATGCAACACACTTAGAGGCTAAAATTACTGAATACAAAGTATCAAGCCTGAAGAATGACTCTGGTTTTTCCAGGTCACTTTTCTAGTTAGTATGGCCTGCCAAGTCAACCCCAACAGTTTTCATTTCTGTTTAAACCAGGTAGCCAAACTCAATTGAGAGAGATTCTAGTCAACAGAACTAAAGCACAAAGAGAAGGTCTTACCTTAAGGCTTTCCTTAGTGTCTCTATACAGGCCACAACGATCTTGGGGTTCTTATTGTCCAGGCCTTTCAGCAGCTCCTCTTGTACAGCCTCTCCTTTCTCAATCTCTATGTACATTAGACAAATCTCTATGCCTAGCTCCTTGGCTTTGGCTTTGGGTTGGTTGAATACTTTACTTACAACACCTGACACAACTTCTCCCGTGGTTCTGTAATATATAGATTATAAACAATAACAACCATACACATAAAAGCACTCTTGAGTGGAAAGAGCTGGAAAGGGTCATGCAAAGTGGGGGAAACAAATATTTTTTTAAAAAACACTTAGAAATAACGTAAATGAGACTCTAAAACACTTATGTTCAAGAACATTTAAAAAAAAACTTACGCAAACTATTTTCATTTAAGACATGTCACAACAGACCATAGTTTCTATTTACACAGAGGAGAAATTTAAACAAGAAAGCAAAAATCCCTTGAAATCTCACTACCCAGATAAAACTACTTTCAACTTTATGGTATCCATCCTTCTAGACTTTTCTATATGCATAGATAAACAGATAGATACACACACATTTTATAAAAATAAGATTACAGAGTTCTTACTTTTTTGGAAAAAACTTAAAAGTCATTTTCAACACTTTTTAGGACAGAGAATTTCTTCGCAGAAGGAATGGATATGCACCTTCAATAACAAAAGGCTGCTCCTGACTCCTTGGTAAGACTTTACAGTATCTTTATTGCTTTGAGTCTCTTCTAAATTAAATAAAACCTGTACTACTGGTGAAAGCAGAGAAACTGAGTGGGTTGGAATCACACACAGCATTTATCACAAAGTTTCTAGTATCAAAAGAAAAATGAAATTAAAAAAGCAACTGTCTCACTGATGGCAAGGGAAAGTTGGTGATGCTGGTCAACAAAACTGTCAAATTAATGACTGTCTTTCTAGGTATACATTTTGAGGTGAGTCAAGTACATATTGGTGTCTTCTTTATCCATATGGGTGTCTTCTTTACCCATGGGTTCTTCATCTGTGGATTCAACTGAATTCAGATAAAAAATATTTGGAGAAAAAAATTCTGAAAAGTTCCAAAAAGCAAAAGCCACGCAGCCGGCAACTACTTACACACCGTTCACATTGCAGTTACAATTGTGTACACAGTGTTTACATTGTGCCAGGTATTAAGAGCAACCTAGAGATGGAAGTGGATGTAGGTTACATGTCATATGCAAATATCAGGCCATTTCATGTAAGGGACTTGAACATCTGTAGATCTTGCTATATCCTAAGGCATGGGGGTACGGACTTTTGTTCTGGAAACAATTCCTTTGGAGACACTGAGGGATGGCTATATACATTTCTTGTGCAACCTAGAGATGGAAGTGGATGTAGGTTACATGTCATATGCAAATATTAGGCCATTTCATGTAAGGGACTTGAACATCTGTAGATCTTGCTATATCCTAAGGCATGGGGGTACGGACTTTTGTCCTAGAAACAACTCCCCTTGGAGACACTGAGGGATGGTTATATATATTTCTTGTGCAGTTAGGTCAAGGGTCCCCATTTTTTTTTTTCGGTATGGAGGACTCCTTTCAACGACATAAAGACTAGTGTTAGAAAAGTCATGTTTATGAGGTATGGGAGACTGGAGTGACTAAATACATCTATCAACCAATAAGCTGGGAGTTACAGAGGTTGTTTAGTTAGCCTTACCTCTCCTAAGAGATAAAAATGCTTAATGACCATAGGGAGAAAGATGTGACTCTAAGATGACGCAGCCTGAAACCATTGTAAGAAAAAGATTTTAGTAATGCTCATATGCTCATATGTTTTCAGTGAAATTCTGATGCCCTTACTAACCACATCAGTTTCTTCTACGACTTTTTCCTTTTAGAGTAATTCTCATACAAAAATCTCAGCAGGAGAGAATCACTTGCTCATCAAACCCTAAGGAAAAAACTCAGTATCTGATTTCTAATTTGCTCCTCTCTGAAGATCTCATGTACCATTTAAGACTTCTGAGAGCAGATAAAGACTGAATGAAAAACAAGGGTCAAGGAGCTATGAAAGTTAAGAAATGAATATACTCTAAAAGTGCTAAGCACAGTGATCCATAAAAATAGATAATTAATCCATGTAGCACCAGACAGAGGTTTTTACCAGAATAGTTGGAAAGAAAGTACTTACTTTCCTGCTACATGAGCATTTTCAACATAAACAAGTGCAGCTTCTAATCCTTTCAACTGAACCACTGCATTGGAATCCGTCACAAACTTTTTGATCAATCCTAAAAATTTGGACCATTCTGGGCTCTTTTCATCCTTTATTTTCTGGAAGATCTTCAGGGCTTCTTCATACCCACTTAACCTTGCTTTCCACAGCTAAAAGAAAAGTATTTTGAAACAAAACAAAATTTACTGATATTATCATCTACTATTGGGGGGGTTGGGGAATGACTATCTTATATCAGGTAATTTGAACAAAGGATCCCAGATTAGAAACAAAAATGAAGCTTAAGAAATCCAGATAGTTGATTTCTTTTTTCTTAAAGATTAGCTAATAAACTTTTTCTTGTGTTTAATATTAATGATATTCTTCCAAAGCCTTCTAGAATTCATAAACTGGCCACCATAAATGTATCACACTTTGTATCCAAGTATTAGTCTTTATTTCTTTGTAACAGGACATTAAAGAGGTAACGATTCAAACATGAGACAGTTTCCTGCTGAAAGTGTCCATCTCCAAAGCAGGCTGTTTTTCTGGTTGTACTGTGTAATCATTAGGCAGCTTTATACTATACTATACAGTATAACTGCTGACAAAACAAGCCAGCGACAGTAAAATTTGAGTTCCAGAAAAGTCTTACCTTGTGTTCACATTTCTGATCAACCGGCAGTTTCATCCACTCACTGTCATCTCCCATTGTGCTTCCAGTTTCTCCTTAGAATTAAGAGTAATTCCTGGTCACATAAAAATCGGAATCCATTAACTCTAGCAATCAAGCTGTCTCTCTTTTATCAAGCACATACCAACAAAAGAATCTCACTCTTTGGTCAAATGCCCATTTAATTCCATTAATAGAACATTCAAAAAGTAAACAAAAAATATCTAAATAAATCTAGAAAGGACAGACACTATTTTTAAAAAAAGATGCTTATATGCATTTTCCCAAATGAGAACTTCTTAGATCTATGACAAAGCTAGAATAAAACAGAAGAGCTAAACTACTCAGCCTTTTAAAAAAGGCAAGAAAAGAGTTTCAAAGATAAGTCACACTTTTAACTCAAAATTCCATAAGGCAAATAATCAACATGAAAAAAACTTCAATGCTACCTAGCTCTCTACCTAATCCTGGTAAATAAGTATGTCTATATAAACTAGAGGAAATCAACCCTGAATATTCACTGACGGACTGATGCTGAAGCTCCAATACTTTGGCCACTGATGTGAAGAGCTGACTCACTGAAAAGACCCTGACGCTGGTAAAGACTGAAGCTGAAAGACTGGGAAAGGAGAAGGGTGTGGCAGAGGATAAGATGGTTAGATAGCATCACCAACTCAATGGACATGAATTTAAGCAAACTCCAAGAGGCAGTGGAGGACAGAGGAGCCTGGAGTGTTATAGTCTATGGGACAGCAAAGAGTCGGACACGACTTACTGACAGAACAACAACAAAATATAAACTAGCAAAAAATTAAATCCCCCAGTAAACTAATTCTTCATAAACATTAAATCATTTTTTAGTTAGTGAGGTTTATACTCAACATTCCTTTAACAACTTTATGCTATTCATTTCGATAATATAGCTGTAGAAAATCTCCAAAGTACAGAAAATACATAAAGAAGGAAAGTATCAAAACACAATTTCACACCAATTAGTAACCATGATGAACACTGAAATGTATCCACTTGAATCTTTCTAGATTTCTTTCAATGTACACGCAGTGTATAAATTATACAAAAAAGGGCTAATCTTCTTGTGATTTTTTTCTTACACAGTCACAAACATTTCCTCATATTTGAGAACATGATGTTTAAAGACTGCATTGCACTTTGCGTGTGTGTGTGTGTGTGTGTGTGTGTGTGTGTGTGTGTTAGTCGCTCAGTCGTGTCCGACTCTTTGCGATCCCACGGACTGTAGCCCACCAGACTTCTCTGTCCGTGGAATTCTCCAGGCAAGAATACTGGAGTGGATTGCCATTCCCTTCTCCAGAGGAACTTCCCAACCCGGGGATCGAACTCTGGTCTCCTGCCTCGCCAGCAGATTCTTTACCGTTTGAGCTCAAGTCTAAATGCATTGCATTTTATGAATGTACGATAATTATCAATTCTAACAGTGGACATTTAAATTGTCTCTAATTTTTCAATATTATAAATAACACAAAAGAGATCTTGTTTATCTCTCTGTCCTCAGGCCACGTCTGACATAAAATATGTCTTCAATCAATATTTATTCAATGAATATACGCCTTGATACTATCTGCTATGAGTCAGGCACTGTGAAAAGTACTTTTTAAAACTGTGGATTCATTATGCTAACAACAACTACACAAAAGAAAAATATTCTTCCCACTTTACACACTACGCTCACAAAGATTCAATAATTTGCCAAAAACAACAAAACTGGCAGGCAGTAGCTCACACTAAGATTTAAAGTCTATGCCTCTTCCTTTACAACTTGTTGCCTCCCATTTAAATGCAGGAAATATCCCAGGAAAAAAATATTAGAGATTGAATTGTAAAAGTTTATTAGAGTAAATGAAACTTCCATTAAGATGTGTCTTCAAAATCCCCAAGCCTCTGAAATAACAGCACTGTATTTTAGAGGAGGAGTCAGAGAATCTATGAGAAGGCTGATAAAGCAACAGTGCGAAAATACATGAGTTTGGAGAAAAGTATGATATTATTTAACTTGAAAATGCACATCCTCTACTATCTGGCAACTCCATTCCTAGGTACATATAGGGTATGTACCTAGGAATGGAGTTGCCAGATAGTTGCCAGTTTCTAGGGGAAACTGATGCCAACTGCACCAGAAGACCTGTATAAGGACATTTACAGCAATGTTGGCCATAAAAGTCAAATGTTGAAAACACTTTACAAATTCATCAGAAAGAGAATGAATGTGGTATGTTCACTGGTTATAATATGACACAGCAACTGAAAGAATGGAAAGTGCTGAAAGCAGCTACTCCAACAAGTACATGAACATGCCAAAAATTAGACCAAATGTCTGCTGGTGGATGAATAAACAAACCGATACGTGCATACAATGGACTGTTACTCAGCTATCAATGAGAATGAAGTACTTACTGATACATGTTACAACACGGACGAACGTCACAAACACGATGCTAAGCGAAGGAAGCCAAACATGAAAGGTCTGATATCACATGATTCCATACATAGGAAATATCCAGAATGTATCAATCCATAGAGACAGATTCAGATTAGTGGTTGCCAGGGGTTACAGAGAGAGGAAGAATGGGAAGAAACTGTTTAATGGATAAGCAGTTTTACTGTGCTGTGATGGAAATGCTACTGTTTGGGGACTAGACAGACATGGTGGTTGTATAACATTGTGAATGTGTAAAATGCCATTGAATTGTTCACTTTAAGATGGTTGATTTTATGTTACATGAATTTCACATCAATAAAAAATTTTTTTTTAAAGTTCCCAGGTGATTCTAACATGCAACCTGGGTTAAAAACGTCTAACGTTATCTTCTTGGCACAAGTTTGAGCTGCAAAAGCAATCTTTCCTATCTGACTGATTTTCAAAGAGAAACAGTCAATGAGAGCTTTTAAAGCGTTTTCCAACCAAGAGAATGTGAACAACATTCAACTGTTGGTATTCTGTGAATTCACCGCAATGCTTTTTTTCTTGTTGGTTCCTTTTTGAAACATGAAGAAGAAGGTGATCCAACCTGACTGCACCATATAAAATATTGTTGTCACTGTGCTATGTTTTTTGAAATGGCTTCTACTACTTCATAGCCTCAGTTTAAAATAACTATTGGTTTATGATTTTGTTGCTTTCCATTCAAAGGAAAGGCTTGGTTCATACCAAAACTTTCCCAGGCACTGATATAATGGATACGGTATTTTGTGTATACATGTGACACTGAAGACTCTTGCTCTGTCTTTATCTTTTCCCAGATTAATATACTAAGAAAAAAAGGACTTCACTAATTTTTCTCCAAAATTCATTTTAAAATTAATTTTAGAATTTAATTTTTTACACATCTAAGAAAATATATACAAGATACGTGTTAGGAGGTATTACAATGAAATTGATATACTGACATACCATCCAAATTAAAAATTAGAACTCTACCAATATTACTGCACCAGTGCAATTCTTTCCTACCCCCATCCTTCTTCCCAAAGAAGCACTTTCCTGAAGTTTGCTTGGTTCCATGCTGTGGTCAGTCACATATTCCTAAACAAAATTAACTGTGCTTGCTTGTGAGCCTTAGAAAATGTTATACTGTTGTATAACTTGCCTTTTTCATTCAATGTTCCATTTGTAAAATTCACCCATGTGGTAGACTATAGTTTAAATCTACTAAAATTGTGGTCGAAAGACTTGTGCTGGTACAAAACCTTATCATTCCAAGATAAGTATAGAAACAGAGGTAAGTATTTGGAAACTGCCATAGCATCTATTCTAACTTCTTTTACTATGCTGGTCTGAGGAGCTGAAAAACGTTGAGTGAGGCTAACGTATAAAATACAGCAAGAGAAGTAACGGAGGACAGAGAGTAAAGCTGGAAGGTTGTCTAGATCAGATCCTGGAAGGTCTTGTAAGCGATGTTAAGAAATCTGGACTTAATCCCAAAGGCAGGAGACTTTGATTGAAGGATTGTAAACAGGAAAATTTCATAAGGTATCAAATTTGCATTTTTCAAACATTATATAATGTAAATATAAAAGCAATATAAAGAATGTCTTGGAAGGCAGTAACAACAGAGGGAAATCAGAAAACGGTAATCTAAATGAAGGACGATGATAACTTGGAACTAAGAACAGTAGCAATGCAGGCAGAGAAAAGGGAATGGATTCTAGATACATAAAGAATGTCACGGACTGTCTTCACTGAGTGACTGTAGGAGTCTAAGATCAGGATAAAGATGAAGCTTTGGACAAGCTGTGTTTGAGATGTATATTAGACAAGGGCAGATGTGGAAAGCAGTTGGAGATTCAAGCCTGGTGCTCTCTCTCCAGAGAGAACTGGTCTGGAAATAAAAATTTAGTTAGGAGTTATGGCTCAAATGGTAAAGAATCTGCCTGCAATGTGGGAGACCTGGGTTTGATCTCTGGGCCGGGAAGATCCCCTGCAGAAGGGAATGGCTACCCACTCCAGTATCCTGGCCCGGAGAATTCCATGGACGGAGGAGCCTGGCAGGCTACAGTCCATGGGATCGCAAAGAGTCGGACACGACTGAGTGACTAACACACACAAGGGGTGGATGAATAGTACTGAGGAAGAGGGCATAGTGAGAAGAGCCCCAGGTTAGAGTTTAGATGTTTCAAGTTTAGAAACCAGAACCTACAGGACCTTAGTCCACCATGTGTAGTGCCGGATACATAAAATGATCAGTTAATGTCTGCTGGGGAAATAAAAAGAAAAAAGCCACGATAATCCAAAGTGCAGTAAACAGTCTCATCACATTAATTCTTTGTTACTTGAGGGAAACTTTGTTACTTTCAATTTCTACCTGCAAATCTAAATTTAAAAAAAAGAAAAGGAATTCTGTATCTTCAAAATCACCACCGCCTTAAGGTTGAGACCTTAGGTAAGTTACTTAGCCAAATGTACACTGCCTCAGCATGCTTGTGTGTGAAGTGGGGATAACAGTACCCACCTCAGAGGACGGTGTGGACTAAAGGAGGCAGTACATGTAACGCTGTTATACTAGGTACTTGGCATCTAGGTACTTGGCTCAATAAATGCTACCAATTTACTATCATTATCAGTATTTGGCATTCCAAATTTAAAAATATTTATCTCATTTCTAAATTACAGTCAACTTTACTTTGCAATTCTATAGCATTAAAAGAGCAAGTCTACAAGCACCTTAGAATATTGCTTAATCCGTACGATACATGATTATATTAAATCTGTCATGTTGAAATATAGTATTAATATCAAAGTATTTTGAAATGTGAGTATATGGGTTTCTTCATTAACACACTAAATAAAATATAGCAGCATATTTAATAACTACTGTAATTCTGAAGTTATGATATTTTTTAAAAAATATTTTTATATATTATATAATATGACTACAGATATGATTTCTATTGGTGACACAGGGGTATGTTCTTCTAATATTACTGCAGTTTATTGTCTACATTATTAACGGAAGAAAATGTCAAAATTTCAGTTAAAAGGTTAGTGAAAATAAGATGTAATTATTTTTCCATATACATGTACCGAGTCCCTGAATTCTAACACAGGTTAAAAATCTCTTCATCTACAACCTTTCAGAGCTATGATCAAAGGCTTCAGGGCGCTGCTCACAGCCATCTCACAGCCATCTCACAGCCCCTTGATAAAATCACAGTTAACACCCATCCAGTGCTTCAGTGGCGCTTTATCCTTTACAGGTATTTTTACAATCATTCATCTTATATGTACTTCATAATGTAAATGCAAGCACACTATCTCATTTGGGTTTATCTTCTTTCTTTTTTAATACTGTTTTTAGTTATGTGGCTATTTCTTACTAAACTGTAAGATCCTCTTGAGCAAAAGCTTTTTGTCTTATTAATCTCTACCCTCACAAGGTTCAAATAAATAAATAAAGCATCATTATCCTCTTTTTTCAGGTTTATTTTCTTTCTTTTTTTAATATTATTCTTACTTAGGTAACTCTTCGTTACTCAACCATAAGATTCTCTTGAGCAAAAGCTTTTTGTCTCATTAAACTCTCTTCTCACAAGGCTCAAATAAATAAATAAAGCATCTTTATCCTCTTTCTATATACGGGGGGAAAAGAGGTTCAGTGTCCTGCCAAAGGTCACTTGGGTGGAGGAGCATGGTCTAGAGGAGATTTCCTGATTCTTAGTTTGGTGATCTACAGTGAAATCTATTCACCCTATATCTATTCATACAGTACAAATAATAAGAGTTATTTTGGTGATTACTTAACTCAATAAAAATATAAGCAGCAAATAAGAGTATATGTGAAAGACAACTTCATTTGCCTCCAAAGGACTTAAGGTAATTTAGAGAAATTTAAAATACAGTTAGTTGGTAAGGGGGAATCATCCCTGATCAGCAGCTACCAAATGATCAAGCTAACTATGTAACTGGGTCTCAGATACTGTTCACTTGTCTTTGCATAAGAAATAACTACAGTTTTAATTATAATTTGGGGTTATTCACAACACTTATTCCACTGACTATGCCAAAGCCTTTGACTGTGTGGATCACAATAAACTGTGGAAAATTCTGAAGGAGAGGTAAATACTAGACCACCTGACCTGCCTCTTGAGAAACCTGTATGCAGGTCAGGAAGCAACAGTTAGAACTGGACATGGAACAACAGACTGGTTTCAAATAGGAAAAGGAGTACGTCAAGGCTGTATATTGTCACCCTGCTTATTTAACTTATATGCAGAGTACATCATGAGAAATGCTGGGCTGGAGGAAGTACAAGCTGGAATCAAGATTGCCGGGAGAAATATCAATAACCTCAGATATGCAGATGACACCACCCTTATGGCAGAAAGCGAAGAACTAAAGAGCCTCTTGATGAAAGTGAAAGAGGAGAGTGAAAAAGTTGGCTTAAAGCTCAATGTTCAGAAAACTAAGATCATGGCATCCGGTCCCATCACTTCATGGCAAATAGATGGGGAAACAGTGGCAACAGTGTCAGACTTTATTTTGGGGGGCTCCAAAATCACTGCAGATGGTGACTGCAGCCATGAAATTAAAAGACGCTTACTCCTTGGAAGGAAAGTTATGACCAATCTAGACAGCATATTAAAAAGCAGAGACATTACTTTGCCAACAAAGGTCCGTCTAGTCAAGGCTATGGTTTTTCCAGTAGTCAGGTATGGATATGAGAGTGAAGAATCGATGCTTTTGAACTGTGGTGTTGCAGAAGACTCTTGAGAGTTCCTTGGACTGCAAGGAGATCCAACCAGTCCATCCTAAAGGAGACCAGTCCTAGGCGTTCAATGGAAGGACTGATGTTGAAGCTGAAACTCCAATACTTTGGCCACCTGATGTGAAGAGCTGACTCATTGGAAAATACCCTGATGCTGAGCAAGATTGAGGGCAGGAGGAGAAGGGGACGACAGAGCATGAGATGGTTGGATGGCATCACCGACTCAATGGACATGGGTTTGGGTAGACTCCGGGAGTTGGTAATGGACAGGGAGGCCTGGTGTGTTGCAGTTCATGGGGTTGCAAAGAGTCGGACACGACTGAGCGACTGAACTGAACTGAAAGAATTCCTAAAACTTAAAAACAGGCAAACAATGTGATCAAACAGTGGGCAAAGAACTTGATTAGACACCTATCCAAAGAAGACAGATAAATGGCTAATAAGCGCATGAAAAGAAGCTCAGTACTACTAAACATTAGGGGAATGCAAATCAAAACTACGAATACCACTTCATACCTATTAGGACAGCTACTATCAAAAATCCAGAAAACAGCAAATGATGGCAAGGATATGGAGAAACTGGAGCCCTTTAACACTGTTGGTGAGAATCTAAGATGGGTACAGCTACTGTGGAAAACAGTATGGCAGTTCCTCCAAAAATTAAAAATAGTATGGCCATATGATCCAGCAATTCCATTTCTGGGTATATTGAAAGCAGGGTCTGGGCTTCCCAGGTGGCACTAGTGGTAAAGAACCTGCCTGACAATGCAGGAGACGTAAGAGATGCGAGTTCAATCCCTGGGTCAGGAAGGTGCCCTGGAAAAGGAAATGGCAACCTACTCCAGTATCTTTGCCTAGAATCCCACAGACAGAGGAGCCTGGAGGACTACAGTCCATGGGGTCGCAAAGAGCTGGACACAACTGAAGCAACTTAGCAAATACAAAGAGATATCTGTAGACCCACGTTCATAGCACCATTATTCACAACAGTTAAAACACGGAAGCAACCCAAGTGACCATCAATGGATGAACAGCTAAGCAAAATGTGCTATGTACACACAACAGAGTATCGTTCAACTTTAAAAAGGAGAGAAATTCTGACACAAGCTTATAACCTGGGTGAACCTTGAAGATACTGTTAACTGAAATAAGCCAGCCACAAAGAGACAAATACTGTGTGATTCCACTTATATGAAGTACTTATTGTTGTTGTTCAGTTACTCAGTCATGTCCGACTCTTTGTGATCCCATGGACTGCAGCATACCAGGTTTCTGTACCCTTCACCATCTCCAGGAGCTTGCTCAAACTCATGTCCATTGAGTCAGTGATGCCATCCAGACGTAAGGAGAGGAGTTACTGTTTAATGGGTATAAAGTTTTAGTTCTATAAGAAGAATTATGGAGATGGATGGTGGGGGCTAGACAATATTACAAATGCATTTAATGCCAATGAATTGTACATTTAAAAACACTTAAGATGGTAAAATTTATATGTAATGTTCAGAACAGGCAAATCTACAGAGACAGAAACTGGATGAGTGGTTGCTTACAACTAGAGTGTTTGGGGATATTAGAAAAGTGTGAAAGAGGGTGGGGTTTCTTTTCGGGGTAATGAAAAATGTTCTAAAATTGACTGTGGTGATGGTTGCACAAATTGATGAATATACTGAAAGTCACTGAATTGTACACTATAAAAATGGGTGAACGGTATATAAATTACATATCTCACTGAAACTGTTAAAACAGTAACAACAACAAGAGCAAAAACTAACAAAATTTACTTAAAAAGAAGTCCTTGGAGATAAGAATGATTTGTAAAAGCTGCCAATCATTTTACACTTGCATGGGCTGGCTATAATGGTTAGAATCCTTTCTAATAATAGGATCTAATACTCCAATTTTACCTTAAGTATTCACTCAATGGATTTCCCTCTGGGCAAACCATGATGGTTCAACGAGTTCGCAGGAGTAAAAGTAGACACCTGAACAAATAACCATACCCACTGGAAGCTAGACAACACTGTTAACTGGCTGCACTCCAAAATAAAATAAAAAGTAAAGAAAAAACAAAGCACACAATCCCAATCACAATACAAAATGCAGTATATGTGGAAAGCGCCCTAAGCAAGAGACAAATAAAGGTTAGGGAGATCAAAGTGAAAGTGAAGTCACGCAGTTGTGTCCGACTCCTTGCGACCCCATGGATTATAGCCCAATAGGATCAACCGCCTGGTCAGTGAAAAATCTTACAGAAAGGATGACATCTGAGCTCAGTAATAAATTATAGGTAGATTAACAAAAAACAAACAAAAACAAAACCAGGAGTGGAGAAGAGATATTGAAGCTGAGAAAATGAGAAACGCAAAGTCTTGGAAGCAGAAAAGTACTAAGCATGTTTAGGGAACACTAAACGGCTCCACTTAACAAAGACCAGAAAGATAGACTGGGGTCAGATCATGCATAATCCTGAACATTAAGCTAAACAGCAGAGGATGCTGATGACCTGAAGCAGGGCAATGACAGGATCCTATCCACTTTAGAAAGATAAATCTATGTAGAATGAATTGGAAGGGACAGAAAGTAGAGTCTTGACAAGAAATTATCGCAGTAGTAGGAGGCTCCGAGGACAGAACAGCTAATGTCAGAAACTAGAAGGCAGAGAATTATGATGAGTTTGGTTTTCGGAGATTTGAAATTCAGAGTTCTGAGAGGTGGAAATTAAGTGATGAGTTTGGTTTTAGATTTGAAATTCAAGTGGGTGGAAATGTGGCACCAGGAATGAACAGAGGGCTCTGGATTTTATAAACAGGAAACCAAGTCTTCATTACATAGCAAGTCTTGATGTTTTAAGAGTGCATAAAACTGCCAACAAAGAGAAACATTAATAAAATTAATTTGACCTATATATGATGCTTGCTATGGTTCAGTCAAGCTGGTGCATACTACAAATACTCAGAAACTTCAAGTTCATTGTCACCATGGTTCAGTCAAGCTAGTTCATACTACAAATACTCAGAAACTTCAAGTTCATTGTCACCATGGTTCAGTCAAGCTAGTTCATACTACAAATACTCAGAAACGTCAAATTACTCAGCACTCTGTTTTTACCCTAGTCTAAAACAGAGGCAAACTAAAATAAATCTGTTCCACAGAAATATTATAATTTTAATACCACTGTTGTATCTAAAAATGTTTTCTAAAGAGCTCAAATACCATATAGTTCACACTATTGCTGAAGAACGTTTATATGTAATTATTTATTTTTAGACCAAAGATTAAGAAATGTTTCCAAAGTCACACATAAAGCCACAACTTAGAATAAACTCTGAACTTAGAACAGATTTCAGTTTAGTGTCCAATTAAACATTAAATGTGCATTATGTACTATCATTAGCATACAGACCCCAGCAGTCTATGCATTTTCTCTTTCATGAACCAGCTAAAAGCAAGGCACTGAGAGAGAAAGTCATCAGTAGTGCCAGTAATGTTAGACCTGGGGGCAGAACCTGTATCTCCTATTTCTATCCACCTTTCTTCCCCATCACTCAAGGGTCCACGTATAGTGTCCTTTTACTTTCAATTCCTGCATTATGACAGCTAATAAGAACATTTATACAGCTACTAAACATACTGTTTCAGCTTTTGACTTGGGAAGAAGGTATGGCAATGAAACTATCTTACGGCTAACTCCCAAACTCTTGACCTACAAAAGCTCTTCACTATCACGATACAAGAGATCTGGATCTGATTACCATTCCTGGACTCCTGACTTCTGTCTAAGGAAATGCTACTGCAGAAGCATAAAATGAGTCTGAGGGAAGTTTGAGGAAAAATTCTCCCCACTCAAAAAGAAATCCATCTGAACGATCAAGAAAGAATGATGTCAACTTGCTCAAAAAAAAAAAAAAAAAAAAAAAAAATTATTATAAAACAAGGATAAGACAAAATACACATACATGCCCAGAAATCTTTTCTCAAACCATGTCTAAGAAGGACAACTGGATTAAAGAAGTATAACAATTATGTAACTGTCATAGAAAATTTTAAAATGTATTACTTGGCCAAGCCAGACAAAATCTCATCACTTAAGTAGCGAGTAACAAAAATGACAAAACTTTCCCTCTAACTTAAAAAAAAACTGCACTGCCTCCAGGTAATTCTCATTAACAAGGACAAGTGTTACCCTCTTACTGGAGTATTTTGCATAGGGGGCCAGAAATGGGAACTGCTCCTCTAGTAGGTTATCTCAACAAACTTGGGTGGGCTTGCTGTACTAGTCCTGGGATGGTGGCCTCCCACCAGTTCCTTCAGAGAGGGGCAAGAGAGCTGACTCTTTCACAGTCTGCTATTCATATCAGTGGGAAAGGTTAACTGGACTCTCTCCTCAGTAGATGATCACTGTCAGTGTGTCCAAAAGTGGGGGCTTCGATAGCAACACAGGCCTCTGGGGAGACAGAAAGCTAAACCTGGCTGTGAATTAGATCAACTTTGAGAGTTACTGCTCAGTTGTACCAAGATAGCTGAAAATCTAATGCTTACTCATCTCAGAGTTAGCCCAGTCTCCAAACCCCAGGCTAAGGACCCAAGGCCCAGGACCCTAGATCCCAGCTCCACCCATCTAGCTCAGCGGGATTATAGTGGGCAAAAGCAATCCTCTCTTCATTTCAAGCAGGAACCAGACTGGGGCAAAGCTAGGCTGTGGGCACAGCTCAACCACTGCGTATCCAAACCAGCACCCTAAGGGCCGCTGTCACCACCCAGAAGTAGAGCAGATGCCCCAGGCTTTAGCTCACTGCAGCCGGCATTGTTTACGCTCTTTCGCCGCCTTAGCCTCTGATAGGCCAGGAAAGTCCCCTGTACAGTCCACCAGGACTTCCGGCATGGGCGCAGGATGCTTGACCCTCGCCCGCAGTTTGACACTTACGCTCCCCGGCAGGGAGAGGTCGCAGCCCTACGGTTCCGAGGTGGAATCAGCAGGAATACCGGGCGGGCGGGAGCGGTGGCAGCATTGGTGCGGAGGGCTGCTGGGAAACGCCTCCCCGGGGGCGGGGAGTGCCCGCCCCACCACGGCCCCGCCCGGCACACACTGACGGCTTAAAGGGGCCGCACACGCCTGTGCTCAGAGGTCTGCAGGACTCGGGGCGCTCCTTCCGTCCCACAGGGCTTTCAAGGCAAGGAGCTAATGAAGGACCAACTAGGGCCACTCTACCTCGGTTAGGTGTGGACCTCTTTTTTTGTGTGTGGCAACACAGATAATGTTCCAGAAACAAAGGAGGTGACTTGTTTTCACTATCACAATCTTAATGCCTTCTTCGGGAGTGAAAAAAACTGCGGCAGGAAGGTCAAAGCATCAGGGTAAATATATAGCCCCCATTATGTTAGTGGCTTATTCCACTAACTGGTTATTAACTCGAGCGGTTAGCGTTTTTCAAATGGCAACTCAAAGGCACAGAAAAGAATTAATTCTGAGAGCCTGCATTGCTTCATCTCACCCTTTCACTGACTTCTCTTCGGTACAACGAGGAATCCTAGACAACGATGGAAGACGGATGTGCGTGCATGCCAAGTTGCTTCAGTTGTGTCCCACTCTGCGATCCCATGGATTGTAGCCCACCAGGCTCCTCTGTCCATGGGATTCTCAGGAAAGAATACTGGAATTGGTTGCTATGCTTTCCTCCAGGGGATCTTCCCAAACCAGGGATCAAACCCGGGATTCCTGCATTGCAGGCGGATTCTTAACCATCTGAACTACCAGGAAAGCCCATGTAATAGGAATGGTTCTTGAGAAAATTGTAGTAGAAAATGGACTAAAATCTCAGGGAGTTAAGTAACGGTCTCTGATCTCTCTGTAGGTTATTAAAGAATTTTAAATTTCTTTTCATAGGAGGAATTTTTCCTCAATCTCAACTTACAAGGTTTGTATGCATTTTGTGTCTCCTTTATACTGTAAGGAAAGAGATTTATGTGTTTATTAAGCCTGTATTGTTGTTGTTCAGTCACTAAGTTGTGTCCGACTCTTTGCGACCCCATGAAATGCAGCATGACAGTCCTTCACCTTTTCCCTGAATTTGTTCAAACTCATGTCCATTGAGACAGTGATGCCATCCAACCATCTTATCCTCCGTTGGCCCCTTCTCCTCTTGCCCTCAATCTTTTCCAGCATCAGGGTCTTTTCCAATGAGTCAGCTCTTCGCATGAGGTAGCCAAAGTATTGGAGCTTCAGCTTTAGCACCAGTCCTTCCAATGAATCTTCAGGGTTGATTTCTTTTAGGATTAACTGGTTTGATCTCCCTGCTGTCCAAGGGACTCTCAAGAGTCTTCTCCAACACCACAGTTGAAAGCATGAATTCTTTGGTGCTCAGTCTTCTTTTTGATCCAAACTCTCATATCCACACATGACTACTGGAAAAATCATAGCTTTGACTACACGGATCTTTGTCAGCAAAGTGATGTCTCTGCTTTTTAATAGCTTTTCTTCCAAATGATATCTGACACTCTTTCCACTTTTTCCTCATCTATTTGCCATGAAGTGATAGGACCAGATGCCATGATCTTCATTTTTTGAATGTTGAATTTTAAGCCAGCTTTTTCACTCTCCTCTCTCACCTTCCTCAAGAGGCTCTTTAGTTCCTCTTCACTTGCTGCCATTAAAGTGGTATCATCTGCACATGTGAGGTTGTTGATGTTTCTCCTGGCAATCTTGATTCCAGCTCCTAAGTCATCTTGCCCAGCATACCTTCATCTAATCTTGATAAATAAACATACCTTATTAAAACCTTAAGTCACCCCTAAACCTATATAGGAATCAATTTAGTAAAGCTAAAGACCATTTATGGGCTTCCCTGGTGGCTCAGTGGTAAAGAATCTATCTGCCAATGCAGGGGATGCAAGTTCAGTCCCTGGGTCAGAAAGATCCTCTGGAGAAGGAAATGGCAACCCACTCCAGTATTCTTGCCTGGGAAATCCCATGGACAGAGGAGCCTGGCGGGCTACAGTTCAGGGGGTCACAAAAGACTTGGACAAGACTTAGCGCCTAAAGAACAACAACAAAAGACCCTTCATAAGTGCCCGAACATCTTCCACCCCAAATAGGAGTTCAAGTGGAAATTCAAATTCCAAAGGACAGGCACCAAGACTGCTCTAATATGGAACAAACCCAGGTTACCCTTATTCTGAAGGTCTTAAAAAATTCTAGGCTAAGGTTGCCGTGAAGAGAAACTGATTCAGATTAGAACAGTCTTATTTTGAATTGCCAAAAAAAAAAAAAATCACCTCATTTCAAAGTGCATTTAACTGTGAATGATACTTTTGAATTAGGTAATTAAGACCTTCTTTCATTCTATCTGTATCAAGCTTATCACACCGTTCTGAGAGCAATGGTTTGTAGACAAGTCTTCCCATTAGACTGTGAGCACCTCAAGGCAACGGTTGGAATGTATCTCATCTTTTCCCCCAGTATGTGATACCAAATGAATACTCGGTAAATATTTATACAAAAGGTATGACCAACACTTAGCAAAAAAATCCACTGACTGTACAACTCAGTACAATCAGATTTATATATTTTGTCCCAAAGCAAAGACATTTTATATAACTATTTCTGAATAATACTTAGATATCTCACCAAATATCACAGCCCAAACATAGCCCATCTTATTTCAGTTATTGTGTCCTTCTCTTTACAAACCATGAAGAGACTAAACTGGACATGTAAAACCTTCACAATTCCACAAATTACCAGAAAGAAGTATTCTCCAGGGCAAAGTTGAAACTGTTTAGGAAATGATTCAGCAAACATTATATATGGAAGAAAACATGGGAAAATGATAATTCATTTATCAGAAAGGTGGCATTTCTTGTGCTTTTAAAAAAAGAATCCTTCTTCACTGTAATGTTTTTTCCTGAAACAAATCAAGCACAGATTAAGGAAAATATTTATTTACACATAGCCAGAGCAAAGGGGGGTAAAGTTTTAAGCATTAACTGGAATTCTTTATTAGATCATATTCAGTGAAGGGAAGAGGCCAAGTTAGTGATTAAGAGCGTTGACTGGAGCCAGAATGCTTAGTTCAAATCCTGACTGTGCAATTTATTAGCTGTGTGGTTTTAG
This sequence comes from Okapia johnstoni, assembly GCA_024291935.2. Taxonomy (NCBI): domain Eukaryota; kingdom Metazoa; phylum Chordata; class Mammalia; order Artiodactyla; family Giraffidae; genus Okapia; species Okapia johnstoni. Next base: position 4,120,569 of record CM044325.1, on the reverse strand, counting down.
ACAAAACCTCTTACCTCCTTGTGCTTCTGTTTTCTATTTGTAAAATGAGGAATTTTTTAACTTACTGGGTTAATTAGGAGAATTAAATGAGTTAAGTTTATTATACTTAAAAAGTGCCTAGAATTAATTGCTGAACATAAGTAGTAAATAAAACACATAATGTTCAACAAATACTGTCTGCCTTTTCTATCACACTCCTCCATTGAAAAGCAAATGGATAGCCCCTTCCCACTGACGGCTCCCTGAGTTCCTCCTAGCTGTCAGACGTTAACTGAGGATTAGAGGGAGAAGAGGTCCTGCAATCCAAGAGCTTTTAAGTCAGCTTTACTGAGGTGTAACTTACATATACTAAAATTCTTTAGTATAACTTACATATACTAAAATTTACTTTTAAAAATGCTTTCTTGGAGTAGAGTTGATTTACAATGTAGTGTTAGTTTAAACTTCACTCTTTAGTATGCACTCTTTCTATGCACTCTGACAGAAGTATAGTCATGTATCCATCACCATAGTCAAGAACACCTCTACAAGCCCTGCAAATTTTCTTGTGCCTCTTGGTAATTAACTCCTCTCCCCCAGACCATCACTGATCAGTATTCTGTTCCTACAGGTTTGGTTTTTCCACAACGTCACATAAAAAGAACCAGATAGTGTGTAGTCTTTTGAGTCTGGCTTTGTTCACTTAGTATAACTGAGATTCTCCATATTTTTTCACATATCAGTAGTTTGTTCACTTGACTGCTGAGCGACATTCCATTATATGATCTAACACATTCTGTTCATCCGTTTACCAGCTGAAGGACATGTGGACTGTTTAAAGTTTTTAGCAATTGCAAACAAAAAGAAAAGAAAAAAAATCCCAAAACCGCTACAAATTTTTCTATGAACGTAACTTTTCATTTCTCTTGGGCAAATATCCAGCAGTGGGAAAGAAGGGTGATACGGTAAGCCCATGTTTAATTGTATAAGTAACTGTCACACTGGCTTCTCAAGTGTCTCTTTGGACACTTTCATGCTCTTCTACTAACAAAAAGAGGTCAAGTGTAACTGCACTCTTACTTGCTACGGATTTTCAGGATGGATCTGTATCTTTATACCTGTCAGTTACAATCAGTTCTTTCTGCAATTTAGTGTTAAAGGTTTGTAATTAGTCTTCTATTTATGAAGAATCATTGATCACTTGACATGAATCTTAAATGTTACTTTATAACACTTTCAAAGGGAAATATCAATGAAAATTACTCTTTCAAATTCCATCCAAGAGTAGTCATATCTGGTAATTTTTTCTGGATCAATAAGCTATAAGAATTAACAAAAAGTACTACTAGTAACTAAATACATTAGGTATACTTCTGTCAGTCAAACTCACAACATACAGACAAGAGTTTTCAGAGCCTAAATAAAATTTCTCAACAATGTATATAGCAAGTATTATTTAACGTATTTAGCAAAAGTATAATCCTCCTGATTAGGAAGCAAAAAGGAGGCATACAAGAAAATGTTTGCAAACTCATTATAAATACTATGTCCAGAGACTTCCCTGGTGGTCAGTGGCTAAGACTCCACACTGGCAATGCAGGGGGCTCAGGTTTGATCCCTGGTAAGGGCACTAGATCCCAGGGGCCATAACTAAGACCCAGCACAGCCAAATAAATAAATATTATAAAAAATAAATACTGTATCCAATATTACAACAAAATGCTGCTGCTGGTTATGTAAACTGGCACATCCAATTTGGAAAATATTTGATATTAACAACCCATTCCCAAGAGAATTGAAAGTCCACACAACAGCTTGTATATAAATGTTAACAGCAGCATTACTCATAATAGTCCCAGAGTGGAGATAACCCACAAATCCATCAACTGATAAATGGGTAAAACAGGTTGTGGTCTATCCATTCAATGGAATATTATTCAGCCATAAAAGGAATGATATATCCTACAACATGGGTTAGCCTTGAAAACACTGTACTAAGTGAAAGAAGCAAGACACAAAAGGCCACGTATTGTATGATTACATTGATACAAAATGTCCAAGTTAAGCAAATGCACAGAGACAGACAGCAGAGCCAAAGGCTAGGGGTGGGAGGGCAGGGAGGGAAACAAGGAACAAGGAGTGACTATTAGTGGGTATGAGGTCTCTCTTCAGGATGATGAAAATGCTCTGGCATTAGATAGTGGTGATAGCTGCACAACTATATGAATATATTAGGAAGCCACTGTACACTTTAAAAGAATAAATTTTATGCTGTGTGAATTATATTTCAATTTTAAAAAAATCCATTAATAGGAGACAAATAAATAAGCTATAATATATTCACAGAAAAGATATCATACAGCAGTGAAAATAAATGAAGACAGCTATTAGTTAAAACACGCATAATTTCACAAACCATGCTGAGAATATAGCTAGTTACTGAACAACATACATTATGATTATTCAAACCCAAATAATATACTGTGTAGGGATACATACATTAGTAGTTAAATGTAAAAGAAAAGTATGAGGATGATACCCTGAAAACAGCAAAGCAGAAGAGGTAGAGATGCAGACAAGGAAGGGTGCACAGGATATGACATGATCTATTTCTTAAACTGGGGGTAGGAATACTAATGTTTCTTTTTTAAAGTTCACAACCTAGACAGCATATTAAAAAGCAGAGATACTACTTTGCCAACAAATGTCTGTCTAGTCAAAGCTATGGTTTTTCCAGGAGTCATGTATGGATGTGAGAGTTGGAGTATAAAGAAAGCTGGGAGCCAAAGAATTGATGCTTTTGAACTGTGCTGTTAGAACTGTGGAGAAGACTCTTGAGAGTCCCTTGGACTGCAAGAAGATCCAACCAGTCCATCCTAAAAGATATCAGTCCTGAATATTCATTGGAAGGACTGATCCTGAAGCTGAAACTCCAATACTTTGGCCTCCTGATGTGAAGAACTGACTCGTTTGAAAAGACCCTGATGCTGGGAAAGATTGAAGGCAGGAGGAGAAGAGGACAACAGAGGATGAGATGGTTGGATGGCATCACTGACTCAATGGACATGAGTTTGAGTAAACTCCGGGAGTTGGTGATGGATAAGGAGACCTGGCGTGCTGCAGTCCATGGGGTCGAAAAGAGTGAGACATGACTGAAGGACTGAACTTAACAAAAATGACTTATTATATTTAAAATATACTAAATATCCCATGAGTTTCAAAATGAAAGGGGAAAAAAAAAGCTCTGCCTCTAGCTAATAAAATCGTATAACTATAGTGTTCAGGCAGAAACTTGGAGGATACTTTTTATATCTCCAAATCCCTGCTCTACTTAATTAGCTATGAAACCTTATGGAAGTCATTTAATCTTTGGGGGCTTTACTATTCTCACACATTAAACAGATTTTATGGAACGGTATTTCACAACAATGATTTATATATAATAAACAGCAGGCTTTTGCAATTCCCAATTTTTCAGTACCAGGATATATGAGGCTTATGTTAGATGTGTGGAAAGTGCTTTTGCTTCAGTGGCAAAAACCTCACAGTCCCATTCCCTTTGGCCCTTGGTTAAATGACAACAAAGGAATGGCAGTTTGCTTTGTGCTAGTATCACAAATGTGATAATTCAAAACCATAGTTTGCAAAAATATGGGTTTCACTATATTTTTCCTTTTTCAGGCATTATAACCCTGGTAGAAAATATTTTCTCCCCAGATTCAAAATGTAGAGATTCACATCAGTCACTCAAAAAGCAAAAACGTACTCAGCAGCTACTTATGCCTGGCAAAGAAAGTAATGTCAAAAGTAAAAATATTCATTCAAAAAGTCAGAAATTTGAATTAGATTTCCTTCTCCTAACACTCAGTATTGAGAAGTGACTTACTAAGTCATCTAGTCACATCTATCTCAATTTGTGACACCACATAATCAGAATCACGTGCAGAGCAGGCCTTCCTATAGCCTGTACTCAGGGCACCAACTGCTGAACTTTCACTGTCAACCATCATTAGAATGGTGTTGAAAGTAATGCAGTAAAAGCCCTAGAGAGTGGCTTCACTGGAGAATTCTACCAAGCATTTAAACATTCAAAGAATTAACACCAATCCTCCCAAAATTTCCAAAAAATTAAAGAGGATGGGACACTTCCAAGCTCATTGTAGGAGGAAACAATTACTCTGCTACCAAAGCCAGACAAAGACTCGCTAAGAAAACTACAGACCAACATCACTATTAAATACTGGGCAAAAACCCTCAACAAAATACTAGCAAGCCAAATCCAAAAGCATATTAAAAAAATTGTATACTACAACTAAGTGGGATTTACTCCTGGCATACAAGGATGGCTCAACATATCAAAATCAATGTAGCACACCATAACATTGTCCTTCAATAAGAGAATGAAAGATGAAAACCACAAGACCATCTCAACTGATCCCGTAAAAAGCATTTGACAAGTTTTAACACCTTCAATGATAAAAACACTCAAACTAGGAAAGAAACTACCTAATCAAGTCCATTTAGGAAAAGCCCACAGCTAATATACTTGGCGGAGAAGGCAATGGCACCCCACTCCAGTACTCTTGCCTGGAAAAGCCCATGGACGGAGGAGCCTGGTAGGCTACAGTCCATGGCGTCGCTAAGAGTCAGACATGAATGAGTGACTTCACGTTCACTTTTACCTTTCATGCACTGGAGAAGGAAATGGCAACCCACTCCAGTATTCTTGCCTGGAGAATCCCGGGGACGGCGGAGCCTGGTGGGCTGCTGTCTACGGGGTTGCACAGAGTCGGACCCGACTGAAGCGACTTAGCAGCAGCAGCAATATACTTGGGGTGCTTTCCGAATGGCTCATCAGGTAATGTGCCTGCAGGAATATGTCTGCAATGCAGGAGACACAGGTTTGACCCCTCAGTCAGGAAGATCCCCTGGAGGAGGAAATGGCAATCCACTCCAGCATTCTTGCCTAAAAAAATCCCATGTACAAAGGAGCCTGGCAGGCTCTAGTCCAAATGGTCACAAACAGTCAGACATGACTGAGCACACATAACATCATACTCAAGAATGAAAAACTGAAAGCTTTTCCTCTAAGAGTAGGAACAGGGCACGGATGCTTGTGCTAACAATCCTATTCAATATAGAATTGAAAATCAACGTTCTTTGCAGGAAAAAAGTCGTACGCAGAGAAATTAGGCAAGATGAAGAAACGAAAGAGATCTAAGTCAAAAAGGAAGAAGTCAAGTCATCTGTCTGCATACGACATAATCTCATATGTAGAAAACCCTAAAAGATTCAAAAAAGAAAATTGTGAGAATAAGTGAATTCAGTAAATGAATAAATTTTGTGAACAGAAATGAATTCAGTGAATGAATGAATTTTGCAGAATACAAAACCAACACACAAAAATCAGTAGTTTTTATACACCACCAATGAAAAATATGAAAAGAAAATTAAGAAGACAACTCCACTAAAAGTAACATCAAAAAGAATAAAATACTTGGGAATAAACCTAACCAAGGAGATGAGATTTGTACACTGAAAGTTATAAAACAATGCTAAAAGAAACTATAGAAGATACAAACAAAAAGACATTCCATATCCGTGGCCTGTAAGATTTAGTATTATTAAGATTCCATGTATCTGAAAATACTCTATAGATTCATCATAATCTATCAAAATTCCAACAGCATTTTTTTGTAAAAATATAAAAATTAATTTTAAAATTCATATGGAATCTCAAAGGACCCTGAATAGTAAAAAACATTTTTGAAAAAAAAAAGTTGCAGTACTCTCTTCCTGATTACACAGCATATTAAAAAGCCATAATGATCACAACAGTGTGGTAACGGCAGAAAGACAAAAGACCAATGGAACAGCATCGAGAACCCAGGAATAAACCCTTGCGTATAGGGTAAAACGATCTTTGTTTGACAAGGGTGTCAAGACCACTCAATCGGGAAAGAATGGTCTCTTCAACAAATAATGATGGGAAAAACCAGATAGCTACATGCAAAAGAAGGAAGGTGGACCCTTATCTTACATCATACACAAAAACTAATATGAAATCATTAAAAATCTAAATGTAAGATCTAAAACTATAAAACTCCTAGAAGAAAACATAGAGGAAAAGCTTTGTAACACTGGAATGTACAATGGTATCTTAGATATGATGCCAAAGCACAGGCAACAAAAGCAAAAAGGGCCAAAAGGGATTATATCAAACTTAAAAACTTTCATGTATCAAAGGACAAAAGAAACAGAGTAAAAAGATAACCTACAGAAGGAAAGAAAATATTTACCAATCATTTATTTGATAAGTGGTTAATATCCACAGAATATCAAGAACTCCCACAAAACTCCAAATAATCCAATTAAAAATGGGCAAAAGACTTAAATAGATGTTTCTACAAAGATGAATATTTTGTATATTTATTGAAATTCATTGGAAGGACTGACGCTGAAGTTCCAATACTTTGGCCGCCTGATGTAAAGAGCCAACTCACTGGAAAAGACTCTGATACTGGGAAAGACTGAAGGCAGAGGAAAAGTTGGGGCATAGGATGAGATGGTTAGACAGCATCACTGACTCAAGGGACAGGAATCTGAGCAAACTCAGGAAGACACTGGAGCACAGGGGAGCCTGGCAGGCTGCAGTCCACGGGGTAGCAAAGAGTCGGGCATGACTTAGCAACTGAACAAGAACAGCAACAACAAAGACGATTTACCAATGGCCAATAAGCATATGAAAAGATGTTCAACTTCATTAATCATCAGAGAAATGCATGTTAAAATCACAATGGGATTATCTCTTCAAACCCAATAGAAGGGTTACTATCAAATAAACAATTTTTAAAAATAGAAGTAACAAACGTTGGTAAGAATGTAGAGAAATTGGAACACTTGTATACTGTTGGTGGGATTGTAAAATGGTGCAACAGCTGCAGAAATCAGTATGGAGGTTGCTCAAAACAAGTAAAAATTGAGTATTGTACTATCATATGATCCAGTAACCCCACTTTTAAGTGTATGTGTAAGTGTGGGTATATATATATCCAGAAGAACTGAAAACTGGGGCTCAAATTTACACACATGTTCCAAGCCGCAGAAGCACCCAAATGTCCACTAAAGAATGAGTGAATGGATAAGGAAAACGTGGTAAATACATACAATGGAATATTAGCCTTAAAAAGGAAGGAAATCCTGTTATATGCCACAATATGGATGAACTTTGAGGATATCACGCTAAGTGAAACAAGCCAGCCACAAAAAGACAAATACTGTATGAGTCCACTTACAGGAAGTACTAAACTAGTAAACTTCACAGCAACAGAAAGTAGAATGGCAGTTACCAGGGCCCAGGGAAAGAAGAAAAGAAAAGTTGTTTAATGGATACAGAGTATCAGATCTGCAAGATTAAAAAGGTTTTGAGATGTGTTTCACAGCAACAGAATGCAACCATTAGTTTAAAATTATGATGGTAATTTTTATGTTACATGCTTTTTAAAAAATATTACAGTTTTTAAAAAGTGAGACACTCGTCTGTTCAAAATGCTTTGTAGGTATTTAAAGAAAAAGAGATAAAGAAGACTAAAGAAAATATTTAAATACTGATGCGGAAGAAATCTATTATGAAGTTTTAAAAAGAGTTTTGGAAGCTAGCATATGAAGTCTGACTCCTTTTTTGTGTGTTTAGTAACAGTATAAAAAGAGGGTCATACACATTGGTGGTAGGCTGATAATGACCCCCAAAGATATTGGGCTGCAATCCCTGAAAACTATAAATGTTGTTTTATTTGGGAAAAGGGTCTCCGCAGATGTGATTAAGGATTTTGAGATGGGAAGATCATCTTGGATTATCTGGGTGAGCCCTGAATGCAATCACATGTATTCTTACAAGAGGGAGACCGATGAAGAGCCGACACACTCAGAGGAGACGGTGATGTGAAGATGGAGAAGAGCAAGACTGTAAGAGGCTGGAGTGTTGCGACGCGAGACAAGGGATACAGACGGCTGCCAGAAGTTGAAGAGGCAACAACGGGGAGCTCCCAGGGCCTCTGGGGGAGCACAGCCGGGCCTCAGTGTCAGCCTCCAGTAAGCCTCGTCCTCAATTTTTCCAAAATTCTTACTGAAATATTGTTGATTTACAATGTTGTGTTAGTTTCAAGCATACAGCAAAGGGATTCAATTGTGTGTGTGTGTGTACAAAAAATATTTTTTTCCATTATAGGCTATTACAAGTATAGTTCCCTGTTGGTTATCTCTTATGTATATAGTACAGTGTGTATTTTAACCCCAAACTCCTACTCACCCTAAATTTTAGACTCAACTCCAGAACTGTGAGAGAGTAAACTATTGTTGTTTTAAGCTGCCAAATTTGTGGTCATAGAAAACTAATACATGTTTGAAAGCACATAAAAATTTTCTGGATGGATCCACAGAAAATTGTTAACAATGACCACTTTTAGAAGAATGTATATGGGACTAGCTAAATAATTTTTACTTTTCATTTTAATACATAACCTTGTCTTTTATTTTAATGAACAACAAGCTTCAATATTTTTATCAAAATGTTTTTAAAAGCACTAAAACTTTAAAATTCCAGGCTGGCACCTTGAAGCTGAATCTGTCTATACATATCCCATAAGCCTCACTTCCTCCCCTTAATATTTTTTGGACATCGTATCTCCCTTGAAAGAGAGATCTGAATCTTATTTATTATCCCAGCATCTAGCAGAGTGCTTTGTCTTCTAACACCTAATTCCTAAAACAGTACAATTTCATCAAATTATAGAACTATTTAAATATACAATAAATGTGTTCTGAGTTTATAAATAAAATTTTGCATGCTGAATGTATTTAAAATGTGAAAGGGAAACATGATATAATAGAATTCTAAAGCAAACCCTTTTTCAAAGTGAAAAATTATTAAATAATAGATTTCAAAAATTTAGAAGATTTTTGTCACTGTTTTCTTAGTACCTACTTTTTGATTATAAAATCCATTAAAAGAAGAAAAGTTTAATTTTAGAATCATTCATTTGGTAAAGTCATGACAGGAGAGCAGTTGCCTGCAACAAATCTTATTATAGAGCACTCTAGTCAAAACTGTATATTGTCACCCTGCTTATTTAACTTATGTGCAGAGTACATCATGAGAAATGCTGCGCTGGAGGAAGCACAAGCTGGAATCAAGATTGCCGGGAGAAATATCAATAACCTCAGATATGCAGATGACACCACCCTTATGGCAGAAAGTGAAGACGAACTAAAGAGCCTCTTGATGAAAGTGAAAGAGGAGAGTGAAAAAGTTGCCTTAAAGCTCAACATTCAGAAAACTAAGATCATGGCATTCGATCCCATCACTTCATGGCACATAGATGGGAAAACAGCAGAAACAGTGGCTGACTTTATTTTTGGGGGCTCCAAAATCACTGCAGATGGTGACTGCAGCCATGAAATTAAAAGACACTTACTCCTTGGAAGGAAAGTCATGATCAATCTAGACAGAATATTAAAAAGCAGAGACATTACTTTGCCAACAAAGGTCCGTCTAGTCAAGGCTATGGTTTTTCCAGTAGTCATGTATGGATGTGAGAGTTCGATTATAAAGAAAGCTGAGCACTGAAGAATTGATGCTTTTGAACTGTGGTGTTGCAGAAGACTCTTGAGAGTCCCTTGGACTACAAGGAGATCCAACCAGTCCATCCTAAAGGTGATCAGTCCTGGGTGTTCATTGGAAGGACTGATGTTGAAGCTGAAGCTCCAGTACTTTGGCCACCTGATGTGAAGAACTGACTCATTTGAAAAGAACCTGATGCTGCGAAAGATTGAGGGCAGGAGGAGAAGGGGACGACAGAGGATGAGATGGTTGGATGGCATCACTGACTCAATGGACATGGGTTTGGGTAAACTCCGGGAGTTGGTGATGGACAGGGAGGCCTGGCATGCTGCAGTTCATGGGGTCGCAAAGAGTCGGACACAACTGAGCAATTGAACTGAACTAGTCAAAATTAAATTCAACCAAAACTGTCACGTTGGATGTTGGAGTTAGATCTGAGTTCTAGCACTTGCTTTGTCACACACTAGCTGAGTCTCAGTTTTACCATCCATCATTACAGTATCATCTTCATGTGGTTCCTTATTTAATACACATTTCCAGAGCATTCATTTCGTGCTAGGCAGTATTCTAAGCACTTCAGATACATTAACTCACTTTTTTCTCATAACTCTGAGATTGATGTTATTATTCCATTTTACAAACGAGAAAACCAAGGCATAGAGGCTAAGTAACTTGCTTCACATGATTTAACTAATTGTCATGGTGAACTGTTGAAGCGAAAATGAGATTTTGCCTTACATATGTTAAGAATGCCTCCAAATACCTGTATTATTCCCCTGCCACACAAGTACACTTAGTATGTAGCTAAGTGTCTAATACACAGTAGCGTGAGATCATAAGATGTTACTCTGTATTAGGCACTTAGCTACATACTGAGTACAGGAAGTGAAATACAGTAGCCCAGTGGCAATGTACTATGAGGGTGTAACAGAGGCAATCAATCTAGACTAGAGGGTCAGGGAAGGTCTCCCTGAGAAAGTGATACTTAGGCTGAGAACTAAAGGAAATTAATAGTGATTAGCCACACACCGGCACAATGACTAGACATAACAAGAGAATGTTTCAGGCATGTGGGTGAAAGCTGACAAGAGCTAGGCAAGATAAAGAAAGAATTGCAACTTATGTGGCCAAAACAGAAGCTGAGAAAAAGGGCCGACTGAAAAGGGTCTGATCATACAAAGCCAGGGACTTTAGGCAAGGAAGTAGTACTGTGTGTGTGTGTGTGTGTTAGTTGCTCAGTCATGTCCAGCTCTTTGTGACTCCTTGGACTGTAGCCCTCCAGGCTTCTCTGTCCATGGAGTTCTCCAGGCAAGAAGACTAGAGTAGGTAGCCATTCCCTTCTCCAGGGGATCTTCCCAACTCCAAGGATTGAACCCAGGTCTCCTGCATTGCAAGTGGATTCTTTACCATCTGAGTCACCAGGGAAGACCCATCATGGCAAACAGCAAGCACTCAAGAAACAGTAGCTATCATTACTATATTATTATTATAACCATCATGTCAGAGTCATTTAGAGATCTTAGACAGACTTGAGTTCAGTTCAGTTCAGTCACTTAGTCGTGTCTGACTCTTTGCAATCTCATGGACTGCAGCATACCAGGCTTCCCTGTCCATCACTAACTCCCTGAGCTTACCCAAATTCATGTCCATTGAGTCAGTGACGCCATCCAACCACCTCATCCTCTCGTCATCCACTCCTCCTCCCACCTTCATTCTTTCCCAGAATCAGGGTCTTTTCAAATGAGTCAGTTCTTCACATCAGGTGGCCAAAGTATTGGACTCTCAGCTTCAGGATCAGTCCTTCCAATGAATATTCAGGACTGATTTCCTTTAGGATGGACTGGTTGGATCTCCTTGTAGTCCAAGGGACTCTCAAGAGTATTCTCCAACACCTCAGTTCAAAAGCATCAATTCTTCAGCACTCAGCTTTCTTTATAGCCCAACTTTCACATCCACACATGACTACTGGAAAAACCATAGCTTTGACTAGACGGACCTTTGTTGGCAATGTCTCTGCTTTTTAATATGGTGTCTTCAGACTTAATCAAACCCACACTTCTGGTTCAAGAAAGGCCTGAGTTAGCTTAGGGTTCTTAGGACCGAGTAAGGCAAGTCTTTTATCTAAAACAGTTTGTTGGGTGTATAAGCAATCTATTCCTTTTTATCCTATAGAAAGCAGATTTACTGAAAGTTAAACAAGTAAAGCCTGGATAACTCAATCAGTAGAGCACCAGACTTTTGACCTCCCTGACAGGAAGGAGACCCGGGTTTGACCCCTGGGGGAGTAGGAAGATCTCTTGAAGAAGGGAGTAGCTACCCAATCCAGTATTCCTGCCTGGAGAATTCCATAGACAGATGAGCCTGACCAGTCACAAAGAGTCAGACGTGACTGACTGACTGACACTGTCACCTCTCAAATTCGTAAATGTCATTTTATATTACTCAGGAGACTATCCATATTTCACTTGGAGGAACTCCCCATATTAAACGTAGGTCAAAATAAGCAGGCAGTCCTTTAAAGCATAAAAAACGGTTTTCCTTTACTGCCCAGAGATTTCTGATATGGGATTTGATCTTTACTCACAAATGAAGAACTCATGCTAGTTCAGGACTGGGGGTTTTCATGAGACTTTCTTTTTTTTTTTTTTTTTATCATATAAGAAAGGGCCAAAAGAAAAGTGTGGAATTACAGTACTGAAAAAGACACCTAAAACACAAGGATGAGAGGCTTCATATAGCAAATGAATAAGGACACAAAATGATGAAACCAAACACTACAAATAAACACATAAAAGAGATAAAACAGCAACGTGAATCAGAGAATAAGCTGTTAGAGCCAAGCTTGCTGAAGGCCTGTTCCTGAAATATCGGTTATTCTATGTAACTTTTTTCCACGTAAAATAAACCTAAGAAAACACATAAGCTTCACACTCTTCTTAAACAAAATCGACTGATAATTATTTAAAATTTTCAGGATAATCCATTTGAGCAATCAATGTAGCAATACCCTCAAGACGTACTGACAAAGAGTTATGGGGGAATCTTGTGTCACAATCAAGTGGTTCCAGTACGGCTTTTTTGAATTTTAATGTTCTGTAGCTTTCCTTCCTCAAATTTCCTGATCAAACTAACACTTCTAGTTAACTTGTAGCAGTGCTATCTAATTTTAGCTCTTGATTTAAAGAAGCAAGCAGGGTGAAACTGTGCATAAAGAAGGAGCAGGATCTACTTGAAGGAAGTCAATAAAACTTAGAATGCAGAGAAAGACTTTTTTGGTTTATTTCCTGGCAGTTAACTTTCAGACAACTAAAATGCAACTTTAAGTCTCACGATTGAAAAAAGAAAAAGACTGATTAAACAAACATTTTCAAGACATACTTGAGACTATTCAACTTTTTTCATCTTCATAGAAAGAATTTAAAACTCATTTTAATTAATAACCTCTAAGAAATATAATCAAGATGGAGAAAGAAATGGCAACCCACTCCAGTATTCTTGTCTGGAAAATCCCACGGACAGAGGAACCTGGTGGGCTACAGCCCATTGGATCACAGAGTCGGACATGACAGAGCAACTAAACAACAACAAAAAATATAATCAAGATATTGAAGAAGTAAGGTTCTCATCTCTTAATAAAATAAAAATCACTTTTGAAGAAACAGAGGTCACCAAAGTTTATCTGACATCATATCTATGCCAAAAATGTCTGACCATTCCAACAAAGTCAGAATTTATACTTTGCATCTCTGAACGAAGATCATATTCCAGGAATAAGCAACTGCTGTTACCAATTAATTGAAGATAATGTTTTCTGTGGCACTTAAAAAGAGTTATGGAAGAAAAAAGAAAGAGCTCAGTAAAAAGCATACCACACGAGGACATTTGTTTGGGACATGAGTCTCCTCTGAAAGTTGGAGAGACCCGTATGAAATCATGTTTAGCTCAATACAGATAGAAATAAATAAAAACAACTATATATGTGTGCATATGCATGAGTTAGTATACATACATACCCAGTTCTGTTTACTGGGAGGACCTCGGAACAATGACACCCCAGAAATAAGCACATCTAGATCTTAGTTTCTATCAGTAAATATCACAGTCTCATGAAAGGAACCAGGGCTGATTCTACAGCTGGCGTGGGGAAAATACTAGATTGGTCTGGAGCATCTTGCTGTACCAGAAAAGCGCTCCAAGTGAGCCAAAGTAAATAAATAACACAGAATCAGAGGGGAGATTAACAATAGAGGAGATGGGATGAGAGGCGAACAGAATGCTGTATCTTAGCAACTTTTCTGTAAATCTGAAATTATTACAAAATAAAGAAGGTCATTTTTTAAAGGTTTTGTCAAAAAAAAAAAAAAAACGAAAAACAAAAAAACCCTTCAAAAAAGTCATGTCTTGAGAAACAAAATTTTTAAAAAGTGCGATACCTCAGACCTACTAGAATGGCTAAAATTTAAACCCCCCCCCCCCAAAAAAAAAAACACTGGTGAAACTAAATGCTGACACGGATGTGAAGCAAAAAGAACTCCCATTCATTGCTGGTGGAAACGCAAGATGGTATAGGCACTTTTGAAGAGTTCGGCAGTTTCTTACAGAGTTAAACATTGTCTTACCTCGTGGCCCAGCAATCACACTTGTAGGTTTTTACACAGGAGAACTAAAAATTTATATGCCATGCACAAATGTTTATAGCAGCTTTGTTCATAATTGTCAAAAACTAGAAGTGACCTAGATATCCTTCAATAGGTGAATGGATAAACTGTGGTACACACACACAATGAAATCTTATTCAGTAACAAAAAGAAATGAGCTATCAAGCCAAGAAAAGACACGGGAGAACCTTAAATAGATACTCCTAAGTGAGAGAAGTCAGTCTGAAAAGGGTACACAGTGTATGATTCCAATTATATTACAATTCTGGAAGAGTCAAAACTTTGGAGACAATAGAGATCAACGCTGCCAGAGGGTTGGGGAGGCAGAAAGGATGAATAGGTGAATTGTACGAGATTTTTCGGGCAGTGAAACTATTCTCTATGATAGTATAATGGTGGATAAATAACATTATAAATGTCAAAACTTACAGAAGTTTACAACATAAAGAGTAAACTTTAATGCATGCTAATTTTAGAAAGTCATTTGGGAGACTGAGGAATCCCATAAAATGTGTGAAACCATCTCATTGAAGTGGGTGGGGAAAAAGAACTGACTTAAGCAACTTTGGAAATGAATGGACTTTAACACTAAAGGCAAAATGAACTGGACATAAGCACTGTATTAGGGTTGTTTAGTCACTAAGTCATGTCCGACTCTTTTGCGACCCCATGGGCTGTAGCCTGCCAGGCTCCTCTGTCCATGGGATTTCCCAGACAAGAATACAGGAGTGGGTTGCCATCTCATTCTGCAGGGGATCTTTCCGACCCACCCATGTCTCCTGCTTGGCAGGCGGATTCTTTACCACTGAGCCACTTGGGAAGCCCTGCACTTCTGGTTAATAAAGTTGTTTTCTATGGGAGTATGGATTAAAAATTCAGATACTCCTACACATGTCTACTGGAGCTGAATAGAACTCCTGTTTAATTTGGTATAGAAACAGATAGCGACATATAGGAATATCTATAGATGTCTATACATACCAGTTAGTATATATACCTGTTAGTTCTGTTAGTTGAGAGTGCCTAAAAGAAATGACACCCCAGTAGCAATGAGAACACTTACGGCCCAGATCTTGGTTTTTATTACCATTTTCCAATAAAAGGTCCCAGGATATCCAGGAGAAATGACTAATTCTAGCACTGTGACAAGAAATATACAAGATGAGCCTATTGCATCTTGTAGTGTCAGAAAGTCAGGAAGTGCTAAAAAAAAAAAAAATTAAATTAAACACACACACACACAGATGTGGGAATGTTAAAGGGGAACATGAGCCAAGTGAAAGAATACTCTATGGATAAAGCTGGAACAATTTGAGCAACATAGTAAAGCAGTACTGGAACATAACTCAAAGTTTAAAATACCCTTCAGTTTATACTGGTATAAATCCTTGACTAAATTAATAAATGGGGAAAGAGAGACAAATTTCCCATGCAGAAGAAATTCAAATAAATTATCTAGCTATTCCGCCCCAAGGATAGGGAGCACAATCCCTCACTTCGTAAGTGGGCTGTACAAAATTACTTCCTTCCAAAGACCACAGTATAGAAAGGGTTTCGAAAAGAGTAACTCTGTAGTAGAGAAACCGGACAAACACTACTTCAGCCAGATGATCAAAGTCAATACCAACAGTCATAAATCATGGTGATAGTGCCCTTTATATGACGGGGTGAAAATGGCATTCTGTCATCTTCTTTCTCAAAACACATAACCCCAGTCTAATTATGAGAAAAATATCAGATAAATTCCAATACATGAACATTCTACTATATACCTAAACAATACCCCTAAAAACTTCTCTAGATCTGAAAGTAAATTTTTAAAAACTGGGGGGAGACAGCGAAGTGGGGAAGCCAGATCTATCTTCTCTCTGTCAGCACAAACATAAAACTATCATTTTTCCATGATTCTTAGTTGAAGACTTTCCAAATTAGTCTGCTAAGACATTGCTATATCCAAAGATACAGAAACACTGGTTAGTTGTACACTTTATTACACGGAGAAAACTATGTCAGTTTTGGCCAACAACAATTTTCTGGCCACCTTATTTGTCCTAAGCACTGCTTGAAGCATTGAAATCACCTCACAGATTTAAAAAAAAAAAAAAAAGCTCCCATGCCCTGCTTTCATTTCTGTGAGGAAATTGGACAATATACAAGCAAACAATAAATGACCTATCATATAGCAATAAAAGCTATAAAGTTAAAAAAAAAAAAGTGAGGTAAATATGACCAAGAGGGCTACACTAATTGGAGCTTGGAAAATGCCTCTTTAAGGAGATGACATTTGAGTTGAGACCTGAGTGATGCCTATATACAAAGACAAGCTTGAGGCAGGGTAGAGCAGGTGGGAAGTTCTAGGCAGAGAGAACACACAAAAAGGCCAAAAAGAGTAACTTTTAAGTATTTGAGATAAATCAAGTGGTGAAGGCAACTGCCCTGATAGAAACAAGGTAAGCAACATACCCTGAACTCTACAGGTACAAATATACATTTAACATTAATTAAAATAAAATAAAAAAAAAATTCAAACCTCTCCAACACTGATCACCAGGAATTCATCAATCATAATTAGATCCATATCTAAACTCTATGCCCCCATTTTCTCCTATCTCCCACTGTCACAACTGTCCATCTCTCATATAGTAAATATGGTATTTTGAAATGTTCTTCCACCTTCCCTCTACCATGCCTGTGGTTCACATTTCATTATGTCTCTGACAGAAGTATTTAAGAAAAAAAGGCAAGAGGGAGAGTCTACCCAGAAAATGATCCTGAATTCTCCCTAACAGATCGCATTACTTCACACAGTACAACCAGAAGTTAAGTGCAAAAGTACTGAAGACAGACTAACTTGGGTTCAAACAGGTTCTATCAGTTGATATGATTCTGAGCAAGCTGCATAAGCTTTCTAAGACTCAGTTTCCTCATCTGTAAAAGGTTGTGACAATTAAAAAGATAAAACGTGGCACCCAGTGAATATTCAATACATGTTAACTACTGCTGGTAGAAGTAGCTGAGCATTTATTTTGTTCAAGGACTAGAGCTGGCCAGAGGGATTACAGAAACGACAATCTGCTACAGCAAATTGTTTGAGAGATAAAATTATCAAACTCCCTTAGGTCAGGGGCTTTGTCTTTTTCTGGTTCACCAGTGTATTCCCAGAATCTAGAACAATGTTTAACACACGGTAGGCATCAATCTCAACATTTGTTGAATGAATGAATGAGAGTTCATTAAGACAAAGGAGCATAAAGGAACTTGGCTTTGCTCCAATAATAAGAAGAGTTTTCCTTCCCCATCAAGATTTTAAACAATAACCTAAGGCACTGGTAAATACATTTATTATTTTTAATTGCTTTCCCAAAACCTAAAACGGTGCTCATAATATTAGGGTACTCAAATTTATTGCAGTTAAAACTCTGCTGTTAAAATTAAGCTGTCTGTTGATCAAAAATTTTAAAGTAATACATTATAAAGTTAATTGTTAAGGAATATTTTTGCTTGCTGTTGCCTGAGTGAACAAACTTTAAAAACTCGCGTAAATTTTTTTCTCATGGGTTTATCCACTGTTTAATTTATATTGGCAAATATATATTGATTTCACCTTTCTCTATGTCATCTTATAAAAACATTACAGCTTATCCAGTCATTTAAGAAAAATCCAAATCTTTTACAATTTCTTAAGTTTCAAAGTCTGTTACCTTCATTTATCAGCTCTTTAGGTCAAAGAAGGACTTTTCAGGGTGATAAAAATGGAGAAAGGAGGAGTTCACCTCTCTCAAAATGAGTTTTCAATTACTATAATTATGCATAAAATAAGACAGGGAGCATTTCTGGGCCAACACTTGAAGCCTTGAGTCCCTTAAGAATTAAACCGGAGCCATGCATAAATTGGGGGCAAGTTCTGCAAAAACCTCTTCTTCCTCTATTGCCGCTGAATGAAAAACTCATTGTTAAGATTTATCAACACGAGTATATTTTCTAACACGTCGTAGCCACTCCGGCAACACGACTTTCACCATTTCCTATCCCAGAAACAAAAACGTTCGCGCTTAAATCCGGCCTGACAATCACCACGACGGCAGGGTAGCTGTCTCGACAGCCACAGCGTTAAGAGCTTCGGAAGTGAGAATCTAGTTCGCCGGGCCTCACCTAAAGAAGCGAGGCCTGCTTAACCTACAGTGCTGGCTACTGTACGGGCCCCAAAGCTTCAAAGCTGGAAAGACGCCTGAACTCGGACACCTTCCGAGAGAGAAGGCCAGCGGAGGGGTGGAGCGGCGCGATCCGAAGCGTCCGAATCCCAGCAAGCCGGCGGGGACGCAGGTGCGCGGGCCGGGCGCAGGTGCGCGGGCCGGCCCCGGGAGCCCCGTCCGCGTCACGCTCTGAGGCGGCCAGCGCCCTTCACGACCACCGCAGCCCACGGAGGCCCCCCTCATTCATTCACTGACAACCACGCGAGGGGCGCCGTGGCGAGGCCGGCTCGTAGGCCCCCGCCCCAGCGCCCGAACACCCGCAGCCGCCAGGCGCGGCCCTGCGCCGCACGCATCCCTCGGGCGCGGCCGCCCGCACGCCGCCGCGCCGCGCGCTCCGGCCCCCCCCGGCTCCCGGCGCCGGCCTCGGCCGCGCCCGAGCCCACGCCCCGGCCGCCAGTCCCCCGGCCTCCGCCCCGCTCCGCCGCCTCAGACCCGCCAGGTTTGTGGGGCGAGGGAGGCGCGCGTCCGCGGAAGCCCCCCGCCCTAGCGCCCGGGGTGAGGGGCCGCTCCGCGCGCGCGCGACTCGTGAACCCGAGGGGCCTGGGCGGGTGGGTCGGGCCCACAGTCCACTCACCTCCGCCGGGCCAGGACCGAGAGGTTGCTCTAAGCCGTTTGAAACCGCTTGGGCCGCCGCCGCACACCCCGCAGTGTCCTCGTTGTTTATTGGTCCTGGGGCGGACCGCCCCTTGCCCTTCCATTGGTCCGTTTGAAAGAACTGTGGGCACGCGCCGCCCGCAGCCTTAAAGGGGCCGTGCGCAGCCGTGTTTCCCTTGGAGCCCGACTCTGCTTGGTCCTGTGGGGAGGTCACCCGGGCGAGGAGCGAACGATTGGGACCATCCTGGAAGAAAGGTGTGTGAAGAGCTAGCTGTGCCTCCTGGGTGCTCAGCAGGTTTGCTTTACTTAATTGCAGGTATTTAAACTACTGTCAAGTCAGTCAGTTCAGTCGCTCAGTCGTGTCCGACTTTTTGCGACCTCATGGACCACAGCACGCCAGGCCTCCCTGTCCATCATCAGTTCCTGGAGCTTGTTCAGACTCATATCCATCGAGTCGGTGATGCCATCCAACCATCTCATCCTCTGTCGGCCCCTTCTCCTCCTGCCTTCAGTCTTTCCCCAGCATCAGGGTCTTGAACAATGAATCAGTTCTTCGCGTCAGGTGGACAAAGTATTGGAGATGCAGCCAACACCTGGCAATTTTTTTCCGAGTCATTTTATTCACAAATATTGATGTGCAGCTGAGTGAATGAGGGAAACCAGAAAGGCAACTAAGGTACAGTGGAAGAAGGATGAATGGAGCCGGGACGATGGATCCTGGTCTTGGACTTGCTCTGAGTAAAGCGCTTTTCTCAGTAAATCATGTGGAACTTAGTTTCCTCATCAGTGAACCGGGATAATGATGTTTCCCTTATGAATTTAGTGTGTTGAATTAATATAACTAACTGTCTGGAAACGGGCTTTGAACAGTAATGCATTCTTCAAAGACTGAATACTCCAGTTATTTGTAAATATGAGAGACTTGGTTATTATGGTTCCTGAAATTCTTGTTTTGTTTCTACATTCAGTGTTTCTATGAATAAGACCTTATCCTAACTTCCAAGGAATTTGCAAACTACAGTTGTCAGAGGAATAAAACGTATAGAACTAGTCACTGAAATTTAAGCAATATGAGAACAATATAAAAGAAAAGCTGTAGATGTTTAAGGGAAGGGAGAAATTAGATGGGGAAGGATCTGTGAAGGGGATGGATTTTTAATCTGAGATTTAAACTGTATGTAGCCAAGAGGGTAAGAAATGGAGAAGGGATGGGCGAAAGTAATAACACAATAGTTTTTGTTTTAATCTATCAAATTGGCAAAGATGAAAAAGTTTAACAACTTTTGGTTAGCTAAGAGTTAGAGAAATAGACATTCAAAGTCACTTGTCAGTAAAAGTATAACTGGTACAAACTTTTAGGAGGCCAATTTAACAGTTATTAAAATGTAAAATGTATATAGTCTCTGGCCAAATATTGCTACTAATGGGAATTTGTCATACAGATTTATGCATGTATGCAAAGAAAAATGTACAAAGACATGCACTACACACTGATTTAGAAAACAAACACATTAACAACAGAAAAACCTAAAGATTACGTGTTGATTTATAGGGAACTTATATAAATTATGGTATATCCATTCAATAGAATACTATGCAACTGTTTAAAAGAATATGGTTAATCTATATGCACCAGTTAGAAAAATGCACAAATTTTATTTAATTGAAAAAAAGGCAAGTTGCAGAAAAGCATACATATATGGACTGATTTGGGGGCTTCCCTAGTGGCTCAGTGGTAAAGAATCCACCTGCAATGCAGAAGCCACAGGAGACACAGGTTCATTCCCTTGGTCAAGAAGATCCCCTGGAGGAGGGCATGGCAATGCACTCCAGTATTCTTGCCTGGAGAATCCCATGGACAGAGGAGCCTGGCAGGTTACAGTCCATTGGGTTGCAAAAGAGTCAGACATGACTGAAGTGACTTGGCATATGGAATGATTTTATTATATATGGTTATAAATGTATGTGTATATGTGTGCCTACCTGAAAATGGTTAGAACAATACTAGAATTTCAAAAAACTTAAGGGGGATGGGACTCATTAAGGAGGGAAATGAATTTTTTACCACTGACATGTTAAAAAAATTTTTTTTAATAGAAGGAGAAGGGAGAATGTCTAGTAGTGGGAAAAGTATGGGCACAGAGACAAGAAAGTACATTTTATGTTGGGGGTTGAACCTATGAGTTGGTTTTAGAACAGGGTTCATATTAGGAAGTTAGTGGGACACAAGAGTAACTGCAAAAGGAACAATTTTTGGAGGGTCTTGAATACTAGGGTAAGGAATTTGTACTTTATTAAAGTAGGCAGTGAAGAGCTACTGAAGATTTCTGAGCAAGGGAGTGACAAAATCAGAATTGAACTTTAGGAAAATTAACTAGCTTGATTGTCTAATTCTAAAATGGGTTAGAGTTGAGAGCCCAGTTAAGAGTCTAATATGAGCAGTGGAAATGATGAGAAAAGACTCAAGAAAGAGGAAAAGTTTTGACAACAGACTAAGTTAGGTATAAAGGTGAGGGTGAGGCCCGTTTAGAGAGATGAGTCAAAGAGTGTGGCCAGGACTTGAGCCTAGGGAATGGGAGGCAATGATTGCCCAAATGGAAGTAGAAAGTCAGGAGAAGCCAGTCTCAAAGGGAAGACAAGGTATTTTGTTTCAGACCTGTTTACTTTTACATAGCAATGAGACATGCAAACAGAATCGTGTGGTAGGCCTAAGGAGTCCAGGATGAGAGTTGTGAGAAGAGATTGGACTCAAGTAATACAGATTTAAGAATCACCTCCACGGAGTGAAATGATGAAATTGTGGATGAGACCACAGAGTGAGAGAGTGGAGAGAATGAAAAGATGAGCGATGAGGACAGATCCACAGGCAGAGGGGAGGGGGAGGAGCTGATCTGAGCAGAAAGGACACCCTAATCTTTGAGAAACAGGGTGGCAGTATATAGAAACAGTCTTCTTCAGTCATTGATCATTGACATCTTTACTTTATTTAAATATTATCAGAAATAAATTGAAGCTTACATGTAAGGATAGAGTGATGATAACCTTTGGTGAATAAACAATGTGCAGAGTCTAGATCCTGAAGATTTAGACTTTAGAACAAGAGGGCAAAAATCCCTTTTTGTCTTATTTGGTTTAGGTGCAACCCCACTAGAAGGTGGGCATTAAATGTCTGATTCCCTTAATTTATTCATTCATTCAGCAAATATTTTTTGAGCACCTAGTGTGTGCAGGGACTGTTCTAGGCATTTGGGATTATCCATAAATAAAATATACCTCCCCCCCCCCCAAAAAAAAACCCCTCCTCTTATGGTGCTCACATTATGAGGAAACATAAACAATCAACACTTAAAAAATCATATAGTATGTTATTGACAATATGTGCAATGGGAAAATAGAGAAGAATAAAACAAAATAGAAAGAATTGGAAAGTACAGTTGGAAAGACTATAATTTTATGGAGGGTGGTCAGAGTTTCATTGAGATCACATTTGAGCAAACACTTGAAAAAGGCAAAGCAGTTCACCATGAAAATATCTAGAGGAAGAAAGTGCTAGCCAGAGGGAACAGCTGTGCAAAGACCCTAAGTTGGGTGCATACCTGGCAGGTTTGAGAAAGAGCAGAGTATTTGGCAGCAGGAAGGTAGTAGCAGCTGTGGTCCTACTGATAATAGAGAGAAGGGAATGGCAGATTCTGTAGAGCCTTGTAGACACCTAATACAGTACCTTGCCTATAGTAGATGCTCAGTGTTTAGCAAGTCCAGGATTATCATCAAATGGCATTTATCTATGTATTTATTAGACTTATGTGCACCTACTTTATTCCTGTGGTCTCTCAATGGTTCTACACATGGAAGTTAATAATGAAACCCTTATGGACATTAGATATCTAAGTGAACACTATATTACTGCAACTGGAATCAGGAAACAAATGCCAAACATTGTGGCTGCTGAGTAACTGTGCTGAGCATTTCTGAAAAGTCTGCAAGGGTTAGGACAGTGCTCATTCCATCACAATCACAAGCCATTTTGGTGGAAACATCCCTGCCATGGGACATGGATCCATCCAGCCTAAAAGGAGCAGCTTCAGTGATTACCTTCAGCTCTCAGTCCAGGTACCCCCTGCATCATTCCCTGGAGACAGCAGTGGTGACATTAACACAGATCTCATGTGGCTGTGGGTCTTAGTGCCTTGACTGGACTCCAAGATGGCAAAGCCTATCCCATCTTGCACGTGGTTGCATTTAATAGGTGCTGGTTGAATGAAGGGATGCTCAGCTTTTTTTTCTCTTATCGTCCATTTCTCCTTAGGCCCCAAAATGCAGGCTGTCCACGGACTTTGACCACAGAAGCATCAGCTCCACCAAAGAGGAAGTATGCAGAAGGGAGAGATTAGGGACCTCTCTAGCAGGCTGACAGCAGGCTTTTAAGGGCTGAAGGAAAAACCACTGCGAAGGGCAAGATAAGTGAAAGTTCTTGGCTCTCTGTGTCTTGTAAAATGAAATAAGCAGATTGGGTAGCCTTGGGGCTAACTTCAGCCTTGGGGTTAAACGCAGACCCTTAATTAGGCTGTCTGGAGCTGTTTTAACATCACATCAGGGTGTCTAAAGTTGTGACGTGGAGCCTTGATAGGAAATAAAATTCTGTCCCCTATGCAGAGCTCTACTTAGCCTCTGTTGCCTGGTTAATGGGAGAATGATCTGGAGAGAAAAAAATGGGTGAGTGAGGGAATGTTTCAAAACAAAGGCTGCCTGAAATATCCCCTAGCACACATCCTACTAGCTGGATCAGTTGAGTCATCTTCAAATATGAGGAAAAGACATAGACTGTTTCTAAGCCACAAAAAGAGTTCAACTACATTTCTTTTATCATTATGTCCATTGGTAGAAATGACTAAAGGTGCCCTTGAATGTCAATGCATTATGCTTAGAACCTCCTACACCCTCAGCTCTTGTAGATGCTCTTTCCCAGTTCCTATGCACTGCTGACTGTTTTCTTCTGGCCTAGGTTTGATGAAAGCTTCAATTCATGCCTTGGAGACCTTTTATGGTCTACAGAGATCTTTTCATCTTATTCAGCTTTATTGACTATGCCAAAGCCTTTGACTGTGTGGATCACAATAAACTGTGGAAAATTCTGAAAGAGATGGGAATACCAGACTACCTGACCTGCCTCTTGAGAAACCTGTATGCAGGTCAGGAAGCAACAGTTAGAACCGGACATGGAACAACAGACTGGTTCCAAATAGGAAAAGGAGTACGTCAAGGCTGTATACTGTCACCCTGCTTATTTAACTTGTATGCAGAGTACATCATGAGAAACCCTGGGCTGGAAGAAGCACAAGCTGGACTCAGGATTGCTGGGAGAAATATCAATAACCTCAGATATGCAGATGACACCACCCTTATGGCAGAAAGTGAAGAACTAAAGAGCCTCTTGATGAAAGTGAAAGAGGAGAGTGAAAAAGCTGGCTTAAAGCTCAACATTCAGAAAACTAAGATCATGGCATCTGGTCCCATCACTCCATGGCAAATAGATGGGGAAACAGTGGAAACAGTGGCTGACGTTATTTTGGAGGGCTTCAAAATCACTGCAGATGGTGATTGCAGCCATGAAATTAAAAGATACTTACTCCTTGGAAGGAAAGTTATGACCAACCTAGACAGCATATTAAAAAGCAGAGACATTACTTTGCCAACAAAGGTCCGTCTAGTCAAGGCTATGGTTTTTCCAGTGGTCATGTATGGATGTGAGAGTTGGACGGTGAAGAAAGCTGAGCACAGAAGAATTGATGCTTTTGAACTGTGGTGTTGGAGAAGACTCTTGAGAGTCCCTTGAACTGCAAGGAGATCCAACCAGTCCATCCTAAAGGAGATCAGTCCTGAGTGTTCATTGGAAGGACTGATGTTGAGCTGAAACTCCAATACTTTGACCACCTGATGCAAAGAGCTGACTCATTTGAAAAGACCCTGGTGCTGGGAAAGATTGAGGGCAGGAGGAGAAGGGGACAACAGAGGTTGAGATGGTTGGATGGCATCGCTGACTCAATGGACATGGGTTTGGGTAAACTCTGGGAGTTGGTGATGAACAGGGAGGCCTGGCATGCCGCAGTTCATGGGGTCGCAAAGAGTTGGATACAACGGAGTGACTGAGCTGAACTGATTCATCTTAGGTTGCATGGTTTGCTCAAATAATATAAAGAAAGGCAGTGACTATATTTTGAACAGAACCAGTAACATGTGTCCAGTTAACTAGCAAAAATGTGTCCAGTTTGTTAGAATTTGACTCATTATCTCCCTACTTAGCAGTTCTAGATTTTATATCCAGAAAACCAGACAAGGAATTCTCAACTCTTGTTTCATCCCCAAGATTTCCTGGAAGGAACACAAGTACAAAGTCTTGGGCCAGAAAGGACCTCAGCAATCATCTGGTTCAACCTTTTGATTTCACTGATCAGGAAACTAAGAGTGAGCATACGTGAAAACAGGGTGCCAGTCCCTGGCGCTGTTACAGAATCCTCACTTGCCACTGGTCAGATTCTTGTCGAGACCTGGGCCATCATGCCAACCCCATTCTCCTCTGCCACCTCCTGCTGAGGTAGCAGGACAATCACAGGTTAGCAAAATGCACCCACCAAATTTTCTTCTTCCAGAAACACTTCCAGTTATGGGGCAAATGGTGTGTGTTCAATGCATTCCTTTTTTTTCTCCCCATTTGAAAAGTTCTTCCTGACTTCCCGGCTCTAGTGGTTCATAGCCCTGGCCTGTAATTCTGAGGCTCTGGAAAGGGGCACTTCCTACAGGTATATAGGCTTGTGCATTAGACTGGATTTCATTTCTTCAAATGTCCTCCTTTCCTCTCTGTTGTGATTTTTTTTTTTCAAAACAGAATGGTGGATGGTTGTCCTTCACCAAAGCTAGAAGAAATATACATGGCAGTTTATACTCAGGTCTCGTCACTTATATACAAAAGGATTCAGTCCTTCTTGCTTTCTTTTCCTTTTTTGAGGGAGGTGAGGTGGTACTGGAGGACTCTAAGCTCTGTAATATTGTCTTTCTTGGTCATGCTTGGGCAGTGTCCAGCCCCTAGCAGATGAATGAATGAATGGGAATAATATTCTATGAATGGTTTGTGGCTTAGAAAATCAACTATTGACCCCTGACATCAAATTCTGTATCTGACATTAACACTTGCATGATTCCCAATCTTCATTGAAAGGTATTATGTCCAGAGGCTGAAATGGGATCCCTAGTGCCTTGTTCTAGCCTTGAGATGTGATGGATGGACTATGAATAGTCAGCTTGTTAAAAACAAAAGGGATTTTAGTTAACTTGGCCCATCCTCAGAGTAACTGTGAAACACAACTAAGATCAAACAGAGCTAGTGGTCGACCTGGGGCCAGAATTAGCTCTGCTGTCCCCATCCCAGGGCTTTTCTTTTAAGACATGAAACAGTCTTGCCAGTGACCATCCCTGCGAGGCACAGTCAAGTGCTGTGACACCCAAGCCCTCATAGACCTAGAACAGAAATAGAATGCATGTCATGGCCATACATGCCATGACACTGCCTTTTGGTGCCCAAAGAAGACTCCACTAACCATCAGGACACTTTTTTCCATTGGGTCTGGACAGAACCTCGGGCAGCCATGACCAACCAGAGTTGGCACTCACAGTGAAACTTACCAGCCACCCTGCTCTAGAGGACATCAGGATTCCAGAAGCCAATGAACTCTGGTCTTAACCTGTCTTCTCAAGATGAGCTGAACCTCCAGCCAGGAACCTCCCACCCTTTACCGCTCTTCACATCCCCAAAGGACTTAGTGGTGATGTCTGCAAGCAGGTCTCCACAGCATGTTTCAGTCAGACAGAGCAGGTGCAGTTACTAGTCATGACTCCAAGCCAGGCAAGGTGATTAAGAAAAGCTAAATTTATATTAAATTATCATAAAGTCCTAAAATACTGAACATAGTGGTTAAATAACTCCAGAAAGTCCAATCTCTCCAGTGAGTAACGTTAAAACCATTACACGTGAGCATGGGAGAATCACTTCCATTAGTTTAGGACAGAGAGATTTTGCTTTTTACATAGTAAATCAGTGCTCAAATAGATATTTCTTCAAATATGTCCTTTCTACATTCTGAACAGCCCAAGTGCAATAAGATCCTTCCCCCTTTCCACATGAGAAAATACCGTTTGGCTACTTTCTCTTCCCATCCCCAAGCCACAAATCCGAGGACCCAAAGTGCTCCTTCTTTTACTGCCCCATCAAATGTGAAATGTCCCCCTTTCCTCCCAGGAGGGGGAACCTTTCTTTTCCTATTTTATGTTCTGGGACATCCTGCTTGGCCTGGCCTGGCTGTCCTTCGAGGGTGCAGCCCTGGGGCTGGCTCCTGAGAGCAGGGCTAAGAGCCTGGCACCTGTCTCAAGCGACCTTCGAACCGACAGGGAAGGGTCAGCTCTGGTCTTCCCTTTCCACTCATGTGTTTGGCAGTGGATTTCTCAATGCCAGGAGCCCCAGGACATGTTTCAAATTTGGAAACTTACCCTCGAGGCACCCCCATCCATCCTCAGCTCATGTGGCTTCTCATCCGTGGGTGAAAGAGGTCTGGATGTGCCCTGGGCTGAAAGGGCCCCCTCAGTGTCTCTCTCTACCTTTCTACGCCTTGGCCCTGGCTCCCAACACACACACACTTTGCATCTTTATTTAGGCCTCTTCGCCACAGGTGCCCACAAGGCTAGATCAGAATAAGCATATTAGGCACCGAAAAAGCAAACAAAAAAAACCCAGAAGAGCTAGATAGAAGTTTAGGACAGTAAGAAGTCTCAATTCCTCCAACATTTGTGTGACACGCATGCCTTTTCTGTGAACAAGCATGGAACCCAGTTGACGGCATCTCAGCACGGAAAGGGAGTCACCTAGCTGGGACGACTTGGAGTGGGAACTTCACCGCCCACAGCTGCAGGCCCTCTGTCCACTCGCTTAGATCCCTGAGCACCTGGGAGAGAACGCAGGAGGCTCAGCCTCATGGACACGTCACTTTAGGCCCTGGGGGCCCCAAGTCTCTGACCTGATCGCTCTTCCCAGCCATTTGTGAACTTAAGGGCCCTCCTTTGAAAAGTTGCTCCAGGATCTCTGCGCTCAGAATCCCAGAGGATGAGGAGGGAAGAGAGTGGCAGGACATTAAAAGTCCAGGAGATGTGCTATGTTTGGCCTAAGAAGCACGTCTCAGACATGGCAGAGACCCTGTGCTGAGGGCCCCCACACTTATTCAAGCCACCGGCTCACAGCCTGGAGGCAGCAGAAGGGGATTCGTATCAGCCAGCAGCCCTGTGAGAGGGACCCCCCCACCCCCACCCCCAGTCATCTGAAGGTAGAAAAGGCTCCAGGCATTCTGGCAGGAGGAAGAACAGCTTGAGCCATACCCAGATAGATCTCTTCAATGCCTGCAGCTGGAAAAACAAGAACTCTCAGGGCACGAATAATATCCACCGCCGGCAATGGACAGGACACCCGGCCCAATCACCCTTGAAAGCTTTTTCATGTTGCCAACACCCTCGAGGTTGGAAGTTCCCCAGATGCCCATGCCAGCTGGGCTGACTCCTCCTCCTCCTCTCAGCCTCCAGCCCTCATCTCTCACTCTGTACATGACCCCAGCCCCCAGCTCCAGCCCCCAGTCAGCAAGTTCTCCCACGAAGCCCGTCAGGCCAGCTCTGATGGGGGGAGTGCATCCCGGGTCGTCAGCTCTGGCGGGGCAGGCACTGAGGGTACCGGGGGAGGGAGGTGGAGCTCTGTAATGACCAGGACTCCTTACCAGGCCTCGTTTCTGGGTGGGGTGGGGGTGGGGGGCTCAGGATGGAGTGCAGGAGGTGAGGTTCGTGGTACAGTCCAGGTCTAAATTCTGAGGATGCCCCATCATTTCTGGTGCACAGGTAGATACGGACTCGGGTGGAAACAGCTGGGGCAGAGGGCTCGGGGAGCAGTTAACAGGGCGGGAGGAGGAGGAGCAGGACCAGCACAGAGGAAAGGGGCCTGCCGTGTAAGCGAGCACGAGGGCCGGGAGTCCACCAAGGAGAAGGAAGAGGCAGGGAGGGGGCCGTGGGCGTTTAGACCTGGCTCTCGGAGGAGAGCTTGCGTTCGTGCCTCCAGCCCGTGTCTGGCAGGGAGCCCCGTCTCTCGGGAGTGGCTGCGGTATGGACACTGCTGCACTCGGATTGCTCTTCCTGCAACAGCTGCTCCGTCTCCGTGTCGTCCAGGGAGCCAGAGCTGGCCTGGATGGACACGGTGTCTGTCTTCATGCATACGTGATCCCGAAGAAGGCCCCCCCGGGAGCTGCGCAGTTGCTTGAGGTCATCCCACTCGGCATCGTCGCCAGACAGGAGGCAGATGCCCTCGACAATCTTGACCTTCTCCTTGGTGTAGTTATGGTCAGGTCCACCCTGGGGTGGAGAGCGGAGAGACACGTTCAGTTGATCAGCTCTCTCTCAAGTGGGTGGATGGGGTAGGAGTGGGTGCGAAGAGTGCAAAGATCTCACAGACAAACGGGGAAATTTAGTCAGAGCCAATGTACAAGGCTGAGCCTAAAAGGAAAGCAGCAGCTTTGATGATCGTTACCATTTATCATACGGGGAGGTGGGAGAACCGCGGCTTCCGGCCTTGCGTGAGCCACGCACTGGCTGCGTCACCTGGGGCGAATCACTGAACATCTCCCAAACTCAGGCTCACCTCTTTAAAGCCACAGTACCCATACCTCATAACCAATGGCTATGAGCGTCAAAAGAGGTGATCCATGAAATGTAATTAGTAGGTGCCTAACACATAAAATCTAGCACATAACATGCACTAAGTCATGTTAGCTATTGTCACATTGCTAATGTGGTTTACTAATGGGACAGCATGCTAAGATACCTGATCAGAAGCAATTGACAGAAGCAGTTAAATGTTCATTAATTCAAGATTTTAAACCACTTTTGTGCTATTTTATTCTTTTTTTGTTTTTAAAGTAGAGTTGCCTTACAATGTTGTGTTAGTTTCTGGTGTACAACAAAGTGATTCAGTTAAAATTCTTTTTCAGATTCTTTTCCATTATAGTTTATTACAAGATATTGAACATAGCTCCATGTTCTATTTTAGTCTTAATTCTTTTCTTTCTAATGTTCTTAAGAAGAAAAGTTTCAGAAGGTAAGGCAGGAAGGCTCTAGAAAAACCTCTCATTTGGGTTCTAAGTGTCAATCCACTGGGGACCTGTAACCTACAAGCTTTTGTGTGAGGTTATTCTGACTGTGCTCCCATGAGCCTTGGGGCCATTTTCAAGCAACCAGGGATCGTTCCAAGGAAGCCTTAAGTTCTGCTCAGGCTTCTCCCTTTTTGGATTCCTCAAAGGATAGCTTTACTCCTGGTTTCTGGGGGATACCAACCAACAGACCGCCACTGCCAAGAGAAAAATGGGCCATGGCTTGGGTTCTGTCCCTGGGATAGTGTTCCTGCCAAGAGCCCTGCAACTGCTGCTCTACTTTAGTAACAATTCAATTCCACAGATATTTATTGAGCCCCTACAATAAGCAGGATGCTTTGATGATTACACAATATAAAATATGGTCCCTGCCCTCTAGGAGTAACAGCTCCCTCAATCAAGCATAGAGAGACACAGCACACAAGCCCACAGGCACGCACACACATGCCCAGTCACCAAGCACACGCTCCATGGCGAATTAGTGTCAGATAAGATGCAGACCACTCAGTGTCCTCATCACAGAGACACGGGGGGTAAGTCAGGAAGAGGTGGGGGACATGGCACAAGCAATGGGGGATACCACTCCCTCTACAAACACACAGCAACAGGTACCTGGAATGAAGAGGAAATCAGAAGAGAAAGGGTGAAAGACTATCAGAGGGGTGAAAGAGCTGCTGAAGAAAAAGCATACAACAGGAGAAAGAGTCACATGATTTTAATATCTAACCTAGGGCCCTCATCGGGGTTCCCTTCTGGGGCATCAGATACTCCAGGAAGCCAAGAAGCTTCAAGAGTCTTTCTCGCAAAGATATTAATAGAGAATGGGTCTGTCATCCCTGAATCTGCATGCTATCCCTACAGGTTCTGTTTTGACTTGTAGTAGAAGGTTTTTTTAATAGGGGAATCCGTGGATCCTGAAATCACATGATTATTATGTAGAGTGTATTAGTTATGCATAGGAGCCCTGTCGGTGTGAGGGCTGGTTTTGACTGTGATGGACAGGCCAAGAGAATCTCATATGGTCCCATACAGGATAATTTCTAATGAAGGGTTGCAGGATTTTAGGAAAAAAACAAGAGTCATATTAGACTAGGAAAATCAAAGTCCTAGGTCATATTCCCTCATTGAAATGGGACTATTTTTCATGCCTAAACATTCAGCAAATAATTTTTCACAACAAAGGAGTTAAAAGAACAAAAGCACATAAACTTTCAGAATTCTAGAGAAATTCCTTTAGATTCCGTGATAAAAGGAAGAATATGCAAAACACCAGCCATTCCCAACTACAGCTTGGGTGCCAACAGCTTGGATCAGAGGTTAGAAAGGGGGAGTCCAGGAGCTCTTGGGTTTGGGGGTGCTTTCTAGGAGTTTGGGGTCATTTTAAAGGGGCACAGCCTCACTATTGGGGAATGGCAACTCTAGAAGGGAAGGAACATCTTGAACCTGGGAAAACATGTTCGGGCAGGGAGGTACACACCCACATGCTTTCAGACCTAAGCCTCCTGGGATCTTTCTTTTTTTTTTTTTTAAGTTTTTATTTTTAAAATTGAATCTGTTACAGTATTGCTTCCGTTTTTATGTTTTAGGTTTTTGACCCCAAAGCATGTGGTATCTTAGCTCCCTGTCCAGGGATCGAACCCACACCCTCTGTGTTGGAAGGTGAAGTCCCAACCACTGGACCACCAGGGACTTCCCTGACATCTGCTTTCTAACCTTGTTCTCACCAGGGCCCCTCAAGCTGGTCCCTCAAAAGTGGCCGACCTCTCCAGAAACCCAAATCACATTCCATTCTTCTCTTCACTGTCGCTTCCAAGATGGCAGGACCACCGGGCATCCCTCCCTGCGGCCTTACTACTCAGGCAGCTGGAGCGTAATCCCCCGCCCCCTCCAAAAACAAACTCTCAGATACAAGTTTTCATGTTTACCTCTTTCTTATAGCACAGTTGATTGTACATGGCCGGTTTGGGGGTTGCTTCAATCTTCACTTCCTGAGTGGAAGTTCGGTAGGAGGGGTTGCTGTAGGTCAGGTTCCCCATTCCAGGATCAGTTAACTTGGACTTTTTGTGTCTTTGGAAGACAAAGGGATGAGAAATTACTTCAGATCTGTATGGGGAGGATATCTGGGGAAGCTGTAACCCATACACAGCAGGCGGCCTCTCAGTGGGCCCCGTCTCCTGGTTCTCACACCTTCTGAATCCCTGCCCTGTGAGTGTGGGCTGGCCCTGCTGACTTGCTTCTGTGGAACAGAATGTACAAAAGTGTGGGATACTAGATTAGGTGACAAGGAAACCCCTGACAAGGAAACTGGCTTCCGTCTTGGCTTGCTCTCCCTCTCTGTCTCTCTCCTACTTTTGTTCTGAGGGATACAAGCTGCCATGTTGCAAGTTGTTCTATGGAAAGGCCCACAAGGCAAGGAACTGACAATGGAGGCCGCCTCCGGCCCACAGCCTGTGAGGAACTGAATCCTGGGCTTAGAAGGGAATCCTTGCCCTTCCTCTTCCAGTCAAGTCTCAAGATAAGACTGGAACCCTGGCTGACACCTGAATTGCTGCCTCGTGAGACAGCCTGAGGCAGAGGCACCAGCTAAGCTGCCCCCAGATTTCTCACCCACAGAAACTGTGAGGTAATCAGTAGTTGTCATGTTAAGTTGCTAAGTTTGGGGTTAATATTGTACAGCAATAGAAAATGAATACACCAAGCTTTAGTGTCAAGACAGACCTGTGTTTCAATCCCACTTCTGTTACCTACTTCTGTTACATCCGTTAGGGATGTTGGTGGGCATAATCTAAACTTTCTGAACCTTAGATCCTCATCTGTAAAGTGAGGAACAATAATACTGTATTACAAGGTGGTCATGGCATTGAGACATATTCATTAAATGGTAGCTATTACTATTATTACTGTTGTGGTGGTGGTGGTTTAGTCGCTGAGTCATGTCTGACTCTTGCGACCCCATGGACTGTAGCCCGCCAGGCTCCTCTGTCTATGGGATTTCCCCGGCAAGCATACTGGGGTGGGTTGCCATTTCCTTCTCCAGGGGGTCTTCCTGACCCAGGAATCGAACCCGGGTCTCCTGCACTGCAGGCAGATTCTTTACCGACTGAGCTATAAGGGAAGCCCATTATTGTAGCTGTTGTTATTAGCAGAAGGACATTTTTGCTGTGAGTTGCATTTAAAGCATTTAGGGGAAAATATATAGACAGACAGTGATAAAAAAAATATTCTAACTTGAAATTTAGGATTCCCAGGATGATTCCTACCGAGCAATGACACATCACCCAATATTGTTGTAAAGGGTTGTGTTTGCGTGAAGAGAAAATCACTTCCAGCTTCAGTGGTTTGAGGCAGTGTGGGATGGTGGAAAAAAGCAAAGATGCTAGATCAGTGCCAACTTTGCCTTTTACTGTGTGACCTTGGGTAACAGCCCCTATGTCCGCAGTGTCCTAGTCCATGAGGAAAATCCCAAGGGTTTCTGGGAGCGTGAAATGAGGAAATGGCCTGTGATGTGCCTGGGGAAGAAGGGTGCACGTTCAGGTTTCCGCCCTTCCCCCCTGCTGCTCTGACCAGGGACCCAGCTTTGAAATGAGGGTGATCAGAAGCTGAATCAGCGAGCGGTCAGCTTCAAGGAAGTCCCAAACGTACTAACAGGGCCCCTCAGCAAACATGTGGCCCCTGCAGTGAGGTTGAGGTTACCTGTACAACATCAAAGCCGCGATCACGACTAGAATCAGCAGAACGCTCAGGAGTCCACCGATGACGTAGCTGGCATGAAGTCCTTCCCCTGGGAAGAGCAGAGGGACACTAGGTGGGGACCACGGATGGTCTTCTAGCTGGTGTGAGGGGTGGGAGGGTGGAGCGCTCCCTTTTGCCTCCCACACCATCTGAGGACAATTACAGGCCTCCTTCTCAGGGAGGAGGCCACAGGGGGTGGGCAGAGGGGGCTGAGAAGAAACCTATCACTCTGTCAGCATCTCTAACCCCAATTCTACCACTTACTAGCTGTGTGACTTAAGGCAAGATGCTTAACTTCTAAGCCCAAGTTTTCTCATCAGTTGAATGTAAATAATAAATTCCTCATTTATTATTTATATTTAATAATAAATATATAATATCAAATAATAAATGTGTTACATCTGGAGATTGAAAGGGAGCGTGTATATGCAAATACATACGCATACATGCATGCACACATTTGTTACTGAGTCACTAAGTCACGTCCGACTCTTTGCGACCCCATGGACTATAGCCCACCAGGCTCCTCTGTCTATGGGATTTCCCAGGCAAGCATACTGGAGTGGGTTGCCATTTCCTTCTCCAGGGGGTCTTCCTGACCCAGGGGTCAAACTTGCAGCTCCTGCATCATCAGGCGGGTTCTTTACCACTGAGCCACTGGGGAAGCCCATGCACACACAAATATGGCTTAATAAATAAATGCCTGGCATACAGAAAGTGCTCCAGAAGTGGCAGCGATTTATGGTTATTCTTTTTATGAATTTAGTCTAAGGAAAGGGTTCATCAACCCCAGAGTTCCCGTGAAGGTTTCTCAAGATCTCAATGGAGACTTCAATTTCTTACCTCTTGTTTTTCAAAACAGATGGACACTGAGGGCTTACCTGGAGCAGCAGGCACAGCCTCATTGGAATGTGCACAGAGGCCCAGCCGGGCGTCCTTTTCAGAGCATCTGTGGGGCAGAGAGAACCGAATGTGAAAGCTACCTGTGTTCAACAAAGATCTTGCCTTCTACCAGGAAAAGGGGAAAGTCCTGTGAGACTGGGCAAAAGGCCTAGGATCAGGGCTTTCAGATAGGAGACTCTACCAGACAGGAGAGGTTAGAAGCAAGGAGAGGGCAGGACCAGGAAATACAGAGAAATGAGCATGAGTCTTCAAGATGCTACATGGAACTCTGCTCAATGTTATGTGGCAGCCTGCATGGGAGGAGCATTTGGGGGAGAATGGATGCATGTACATGTGTGGCTGAGTCCCTTTGCTGTGCACCTGAAACTATCACAACATTGTTAATCAGCTATTTGTTGTTGTTGTTCAGTTGTGTGCTACGCCATGGACTGCAGCACACCAGGCTTCCCTGTCCTTCCCCATCTCCCTGAGCTTGCTCAAACTCATGTCCATTGAATCGGTGATGGCGTACCCCAATACAAAATAAAAATTAAAAAAAAAAAAATCCTGGGCTTCCCTGGTAGCTAGCTCAGTGGTAAAGAATCTGCCTGCCAATGTAGGAGACTTGGGTTTGACCCCATTGTCCGGGAGGATTCCACATGCAGCAGAGCCCCTGCTCTGCGACAAAAGCTACCATAATGAGAAGCTCATGCACCTCAATTGGAGAGTGGCCCCCACTCACCACAGCTAGAGAAAAGCCCGCGCAGCAACAAAAACCCAGAACGGCCAGTAAATAAATAAAAGTTATTTTTTAAAAGATGCTATATCATGTTTAAATGTTTTAAAATATGTACTCTTTTGTTGTTTTTTGGCCGCGAGGCTTGAGGATCCCAGAATCCCTGAACCCAAGAGCCCAGGCCCTTGGCAGTGAAGGGGCTTCCCAGGTGGCACTAGTGGTAAAGAACCTGCCTGTCAGTGCACGTAGATATAAGAGATCTGGATTCAATCTCTGGGTGGGGAAGATCCCCTGGAGAAGTAAATGGCAACCCGCTCCAGTATTCTTGCCTGGAGAATCCCACGGACAGAAGAGCCTGGCAGGCTGCAGTCCATAGGGTCGCACAGAGTGGGACACGACTGAAGCGACTTAGCACGCACGTGGCAGTGAAAGAGTCACAACCACTGGACTGCCAGGGAATTCCCAAAATATGTACTCTTCAAATAGGATTCTTTAAAAAGAAGCAGGTCTGGGAGAGAACTGAAAGTCTGCT
Organism: Okapia johnstoni; assembly: GCA_024291935.2. Taxonomy (NCBI): domain Eukaryota; kingdom Metazoa; phylum Chordata; class Mammalia; order Artiodactyla; family Giraffidae; genus Okapia; species Okapia johnstoni. The sequence goes on along the minus strand of CM044325.1, from coordinate 4,084,359 downwards.
GAAAGAATACTAAAGACATCAAATAGTAGGCTTTATTAAACTACCAGGATGAGAGGAAGAAGCTACCAGTCAAGCAAACCTCTCATTGGATAAAGATTATCATAAGGTCTAGAGACCTGAAAAAATAGATATATTGTTTTTCTTTCCTTCATTCTTTCACATGGGAATATGCAAGACATCCAGAGAGAGGGCTTAGATAACTAACTTGAAATGCTGACAAGGTACCTCTTTTGGGGCACATTCTGAGCTGGCAATTAAAGGTATGTCCTAACAGGTTAGAGCCCCCAGAGAGGGAAATGGCAACCCACACCAGTATTCTTGCCTGGAAAATTCCATAGATGGGGAATTGTGGCAGGCTACAGACCATGAGGTGAAAAAGAATCGAATACGACTGAGCGACTGACACTTAAAAGGTTAGAGAAAAGCTACTTGCAAAAGCATCTGAAACCAAGGTGTACTGAGCCTTCAAATAGAACTCTGAGAGGACGAAAATATCTGAGTCGGTTCAAAAGTTCTCTAAATAAACCCCAATAAAATCAGATTGATAATGATTGATAGTGCTTAAAAGTTAGTGAGAAAGGTACGTGTTTATATATGTTTATATCATATAACATTTCTATATAAACTCTTCTAACAGGAGAAAACAGGCTAACACAACATTGGAAAGCAATTATCCTCCAATTAAAAGTAAATTTAAAAAAGAGAAAATGGGGCATATGGAATAAACTTGATCTAATTTCAGGGACAAGCGTCCAGAGTTCCCCTTTGGGATTATTACTATGTTTCTGTTTTCAGAATTGAAATCAAGTATTAATTACCTTTTAAGCTACAATTGATATTAAAAATAATATTACAGTGAAAATGATCTAATAGAAAAATGCCTGGGAAGATAGACATCAAAATAGTAAAAGTAGGAAATGTGATTTCATCTCAAAAAGGTATGTGCACCCCACGTTCAATGTAGCATTATTTATAATAGCCAAGACACGGAAACCACCAAAGTGTTCATTAGTGGATGAATGGATAAAGAAAATGTTTGTATAGGGATACAATGGAACATTATTCAGCCATTAAAAAAGGGGGGGGCATTCTGCCATTTGCAACAACATGGACGGACCTTAAGGCCATTATGCTAAGTGAAATAAGTCAGACAGAGATATCACTTATACGTGGACTCTGAAAAAAAATTAATAGACACAATTAATATCATACAGATTGGTAGTTGCCAGAGATGGGGGGTTGGGGGTAAACAAAATAAGTGAAGATGGTCAAAAGGCACAGACTTCTAGTTATAAGTCCCGGGGGTACAATGTACATCATAGTGACTACAGTTAACAATACTGTATATTTACATGGCTGATTCATGTCAATGTACGGCAAAAACTACTACAATATTGTAAAGTAATTAGCCCCCAACTAAAATAAATAAATTTATTAAAAAAAAAAGTGATCTGCAAAAAAAAAAAAAGAAAGAAAGTTGCTAAGAGAGCAGTTTTAAAACTCTTTTTAAATTAAATTTACTTATTTTTAATTGAAGGATAACCACTTTACAGTATTGTGTTGGTTTCTGCCAAACACCAACATGAGTCAGCCACAGGTGTACCTGTGTCCCCGTCCTCCTGAGCCTCCCTCCCACGGCCCTCCCCTCCCCTCCCCTCCAGGTTCTTACAGAGCCCTGAGTGCCCTGAGTCATCCAGCAGCTTCTCTTTGGCTATCTATTTTACACATGGTTGTGTATATGTTTTCATGTGACTCTCTCCATACGTCCCACCCTCTCCTTTCTCCCCTACCCCACCCCGTGTCCATTGGTCTGTTCTCTATGTCTGCATCTCCATTGCTGCCCTACAAATAGGTTCATTAGTACCATCTTTCTACATTCCATATATATGCATTGATATATGACATTTGTTTTCCTCTTTCTGACTTACTTCACTCTGTATAATAGGCTCTACAGGTTCACCCACCTCATTAGAACTGACTCAAATGCACTCCTTTTAATGGCTGAGTAATATTCCATTGTATATATGTACCACAGCTTCTTTATCCATTCATTGGTAGATGGACATCTAGCTTGCTTCCATTTCCTAGCTATTGTAAATAGTGCTGCAGTGGACATTGGGGTACATGTGACTTTTTCAATTTTGGTTTCCTAGGGGCACATGCCTAGTAGTAGGATTGCTGAAAGAGTAGATTTTAAAAGTTCTCATTATAAGAAAAAAAACTGGATATATGTGGTAATGGATGTTAACTAACTAGACTTATTGTGGTAATCATTTTGCAATATACATATATAACAAAAAAAAAAAACCCTAAAGGTAATTATATATGGGTATATGGGTACTTCCTTCTTCTTTACTCCTATCTGTATTTCCACATTATTTTTTTGCCAAGCATAAATAAAAAAACATATTTATTAGACTTTCTCTAAGTTGAATATAACATATTTCATCAATTTTAAGGTAAGCATTTTTTTCTATATTCTTACATCTCTGAAACAGGGCTATGTCTTACAATTAATGACATACCACAATTGCTGTTGGTTACTTTTTCAGTTTAATCTCTCAAATCAGGATGCATTTTAAATTGACAGCACTTTCAGCTTAATGAAATACAGTATTTTATGCTTAATTTGAGAACTGTTCATGGTTATGCTTGCTTATTTAATAATAGAGTGTGTGTATGTGTGCACATACATGCCTGTTTTAGTGTTACAGGTCATTAGAAGCTAAGGCCATCATATACCTGGGAATGTCTCAAATTAAAAAGCCCCAGCCTAGCGACCACGATGACTTGGTAGCTTCTAAGTAAAATGTAGGATAAGACCATGTGCTAAACCTGTTCTGCCAGAGCAGAAATCACAGAACGAAAGGAAGCAGGAGGAATGCCAGGTGGAAACTCTTCCTGAATGATTTTTCTCTAAAGCTGCTCTTAAAGCTTCTTGCTTCCAGAGCTATAAAAAAAATCACTTGCAACAATCTACAAGACTAAATATCATCTCCAGTCCCAAAGAGCAGGGACTAGTGGATAATGATGTAATCCATTTCCCATCTGCCAGAATTATCAAGCTGGGACTATTGTGGTCTGCTGGCAGGGGAGGAGATTTGTATCAAAGAGCCTCAGTCCCATACTAAATGCACTTACCTCCCTTCCACCTCCTCCAGGGATGGACGGGTCCGGGTGGTAGAAGAACGCAGGGTAGTCGGTAACGTGTTGGGCAGCACAGGGCTCCTTTCACTCACACTGGTAGCCCTGGGAGCTGGGGGCACCAGGCCAGGTACTGGAGAGAAAACAAAGGGGGAGTGGACCCCTGGAGCCCCAAATATCTACCTGTGGCCCAAGAGTAGCATCTGGAGAACCTGACAGAGCAATCTTTTAGCTGCCCGCATCCTAGGCACCCCTGTTAGATGTCCTTTTTAATAAAAAGGATTTGGTTTCCAACATTAACAGCTCTGGATGGGCTAGCTGGCCCGCAAAGGGCAGGAAGAAAGAGAGTCATGCACAGGTCACAGCAGGGCTCAGGGACTCAAGAGACCTGATTTCCACTCTAGTAAATGCCAGAAGCCAGGGACTTCCCTGGTGGTCCAGTGGCTAAGAACCTGCCTTCCATTGCAGGGGATGTGGGTTTGATGCCTGGCTGGGGAACTAAGATCCCACATGCTGCAGGACAACTGAGCCCATATGCCCCAACTAGAGAAAGGCCGTGCACGGTAACTACTACGCTCACATGCTCTAGAGCCCGAAGCCCACATTCCACAAGAAGCCAGTGTGCTGCAGCTAGAGAAGTCCCCACATGACGCCAGGACAACCCAGCACAACTACATACAAACATACGTACGTACGTACATACCTACGTACGTGCCAGAAGCCAGACAAACCTGGCTCTGTGCCATTCCAAACCTCAAGCTCATTGCTCCTAGTCACTGTGCTGTAAGATCCCCTGAGGGGGATTCTCACCCAGAAGGACAAAGCTGGGGATCCCCTGCCCTTGCAAGGGCTCCGCTGTTCCAGGGGGGCCCATCAGTCCAACTCACCGAGGGAGCAGGGCCGGCCGTCGGGCTCATCAGGACAGGCACACACGAAGTCCGAGGTTCTGGCAAAGCAGAGGTGTGTGCAGCCGCCGTTGTTCACGCCACAGGCATTGGTTCCTGGGAGCAAAGCAGATGAAGGTCTGCCCTGGGGCAGAATCAAGTCTCCCAGGTTGACGCTTCTCCAAATGGAGGAGATTCAGCGCTCCCTGACTCCCAGGGACAGTGGGGCAGGAAGGAGGCATATAACAACGGGGAGCTGAAAAGGCCTAAGAGCTTCAGATGTGAACCCGTGGCTCTCCGGTGGCTCCGACCGTCTTTGTTATTAACAGTCCTTGGGGTGACCAGCGAACCCCACCAGTGGTACGGAAGCAGCTCAGGACCAGGAGCCCACCTGTCTGCCGCTGAGGGGAGACCACGATGATATCCATGAGTCCCTCCACATTTGCCAACACCGTCTCCTTGTTCCGGCCTGAGTACTTGTCCACACGCTGGATGGACTTGGTCTGCCAGTCTGTCCAGTAGATCCACCTGTCCTGCTACTCAACAGGGAGACCCCAAAAGGGTAACTATTAATAGGCAGACCCCACGACAGCTTCCGTGCCTCAGCCCGTTCGTTCCTGCTGCCCAGGTGCCCTCGTATCCAGGTCAACTCGTATGCATCCCCCCATATGACATTACCCCGGAGACCTCCCCCGGTCCACGGAGAATTCACCCTTCTCTCCATGCTGTGCTGAGCCTTGTCCTCACTTCTACATGAGTTTTGAGATTCTACAGTCATTTGCTTACATGTCTATCTGTCCTGCCAGATTAAGTCCTTCGAGGACAAGAATGTGCTTTATTCATCTCTCAGTCTCAGCACTAACACATAGTCCTCAGTGGCTCAGCGAATGAATGAGTTCCTGTACCTAGCAAACAGGAGTCGACTGTGGAGCTGGGGGGTCCTTCTGGGTCTCTGTTCTGGGCCCTTCACTCACAGCCCTGGCCCAAGTTCCCTGGTTACCTCTGCAGGCAGCTCCCCTCTAATTCACTGATCTTGAGGGTCTCAGCCAGGGGAGGAAGGGCAGTGCAGGCAGTTTCCCTCCCATCCCTAGGGTATACATCAGAAACCCCAGGGAAACTTGTAAACTGGAAAACTAAGCTCAGGGCAATCCTGTAGTTTTACATGCGGAGTATGAGGGGGGAAAGCCTATCATTAAGCAAAGTCAGAGAACATCTTATTGGCTGGTAGGATACAATGCAGAATATAGATAAGAGTGGATGTTTTGTCAAAAAAAGGACAAGGATTTTTGAATAATTGAGCATCCCTGTTTTGGCCCCTGCCTTGGTATACCTTTTTCCTTCTTTGAATTGTTTTACAAGGTTAGAACTCTTAAAAAGTAATGTCAGCCAATACTAATTAAAATGATCAGAAATAACACACACTGGGTGGCAAGCACTGTGTTAATGCTTTGTGTATATTTTGGGCTTCCCTGGTGGGTCAGATGGTAAAGAATCCACCTGCAATGCAGGAGACCCAGGTTCCATCCCTGGGTTGAGAAGATCCCCTGGAGAAGGGAATGGCTACCCACTCCAGAATTGTTGCCTGGAGAATTCCATGGACAGACAGCCTGGCAGGCCACAGTCCATGGAGTCACAAAGAGTCAGACACAACTTCAGGAGGACACTATTATTAAACTCATTTCTTTTATAGGTAAGCGAAGTTTAGAGAGTTCAGTATCTTGTCCAAGTTGCCCAGTTACTTCATGACACAGGCAGAACTTGAACCCACAGAGCTGGCTCGCTGCCAGCCAGCAACTTACTGACTGGCTCGTTGCCTCAAAACGCTGGCTCTCAGCCACTCCACTTTCTGGCTGTTAAGTGAGCTGCTTGCTGGGACCATGGCACTGGGATCAACTGGGGAGCTTGCTAAAATGAATATGCCAAGCCTGACCCTCAAGAGGCAGATTCATTATATCCGGTGCCCAGAAGTGTGCATTTTCACAAGTCCCACAGCTGGCTCCGTACGCAGCTGTTGGAGAGCCACCCCTCTGAATGCTAGAAGGTGGGAGAGTGGGGGCAGCAGGGCGCATGGTGGCAAGGCTTCACCCTGTTAGCAGCTCTGGGGCCGGGACACAGAGCCCCGAGGAAATACTCCTCATCAAGGAGGGTGAGTCCTGTTCTCCGAGTCAGTACCTGAGTGAGAGCAAAGGGGTGAGACACGTGGCTGACCAGGACCTGTCGGAGCTTCCCATTGAGGTCAGCGCTCTCAATCTGATCCAGGTGGGCATCCACCCAGTAGATCCTGTGAAAGAGAAAAGGTGGCCCCTGAAGACACGAGCCAGGGAGCCCAGCCCTGCCCTCAGGGAGCTCGCTGTCCCCTCCTGAGCTAAGCTGGTGGGCACTGTGAGCAGTCGTGGTGACTTGATGAGGGGGGTCACTGGGAGTCCCTAAGCTGAAGAGTGGAATTTGGATGGTGACTCATAAGTGGGGAGGCCAAGGCAGTTCTGGAGAGCGGTAGAAATCGAGTGACCTCAGGGGAGCCAGCACCCCTTCTCATCTTCAGCAACTCGATCACCCTTTGACTCCTACAGAGACACCACTTGGCTAAAAAAGGTCCGTCTAGTCAAAGCTATGGTTTTTCCAGTAAACTATGGATGTGAGAGTTGGACTATAAAGAAAGCTGAGTGCCAAAGAATTGATGCTTTTGAACTGTGGTGTTGGAGAAGACTCTTGAGAGCCCCTTGGACTGCAAGATCAAACCAGTCCATCCTAAAGGAAATCAGTCCTGAATATTCATTGGAAGGACTGATGCTGAAGCTCCAGTACTTTGGCCACCTGATTAGAGCAGTTGAATCAGTGGAAAAGACCCTGATGCTGGGAAAGATTGAGGGCAGGAGGAGAAGGGGATGACAGAGGATGAGACGGTTGTATGGCATCATCGACTCAATGGACATGGGTTTGAGTAAACTCTGAGAGATAGTGAAGGACAGGGAAGACTGGCGTGCTGCAGTCCACGGGGTTGCAAAGAGTCAGACATGACTTAGCAACTGAACGACAACAACAAAATAAATTAAAAAATAAAAACATGTAAAACAGATAAACAAAGCCCACCTGAGGGTTGAATGCTGGGTTCAGCGACTCCTGCTCCAAGAATATGTTACCTCATCCTTCTCACTGCTTGCTCTTCCCTACCCACCAAGGAACTTTCTACTTTTTTGTTTTCACTACTTCAATCTCAATCTTCCTCTCCTCTGCCCACCCGATTTCCAGGATGCCGTCTTGGATAGGATTCCCACCTGCGGGTATCATAGTCCAGGGTAAGTCCATTGGGCCAACCCAGGTCTGTGTTGATGAGGACCTTCCGCTCAGAACCATCCAAGTTCGCCCGTTCAATCTTGGCAATGTGGCCCCAGTCTGTCCAGAAGAGGTACCTGGGACACAATGGTGCCATCAGCAAGGCATGGGAAGATGGCACCCAGAGGTCGAGAGAATACCATTAATATCGAGGCATATTCAAGTACCTCCTCCCCAGGCCCTTCTCCCCTGGGTCTCTTTCCTGCTGGCCAAAAACTTACCCCTTCCTGGGGAAAACAGCAATGGCCCGAGGCTCATCCAGGCTGTTGTTGATCAGCACTTTGCGGCAGGAACCATCCAGCCTTGATGCTTCGATGGTATTTCGGCCTGTATCTGTCCAGTACAGATTTCGGGCCACCCAGTCCACTGCCAGCCCGTCAGTGGTCTTCAGCCCACGCCCAATCACTGTCTCCATGTTGCTGCCATTCAGATCTGCTCGCCTTGAGGAACAGCCCAGGGTTAGATGACTGAGCAGATCAGCAATAGGCTGATACCCCTTTAATCCACATTTCCAGAGTTGGATTCCCACTACACTGTAAACTCCATAGGGGCAGGGACCAAGTGTTTATAAGTACATGCATGCATGTGTGCATGCTAAGTAGCTTCAGTTGTGTCTGACTGTTTGCGACCTTATGGATTGTAGCCCACCAGGCTCCTCTGTCCTTGGGATTCTCCAGGCAAGAATACTGGAGTGGTTTGCCATACCCTCCTCCAGGGGATCTTCCTGACCCAGGGAGCAAACCCACGTCTCTTAAGTCTAACCTGCATTGGCAGGTGGGTTCTTTACCACTAGCGCCACCTGGGAAGCCCATTTATAAGTATATTCCTCAGCATCTAGCACAGTAGGCATTCAAAATACTTTCAGATCTAATGAATAAAGTATTGGAAGGACAGAGTGTTTCCTGCTCTAAGGAGGTGGCATTTGGGCCCATGTCTTGCCAGAAGACAGGTTAATAAGCCCCATACACCTTCAGGAGGAGACAAGGATTGCTAGGTGGTGATTAGAAGAAAGGGAAGATTTTTCAAAATCTACCTGTGCATTTTTTATAACAGTCTGACCCATAGCAGGAAATTCAGGATGGGGGAGGGAGCATGTCACCAACACGTGGGGGCCTTCTCTAAACTCCACATGCCCACCAGCTCCCAGGACGAGATTCTAATACACCCCTCAGGGAGGAAAAAGGGAACGCTCCTGTTCTTCCACGTGAGAATCTCTGCCGTGGTGAACCCCTCTAATGGTACATGAACGTACGTGAACGTACGTGAACACAGGGTACCACGTTCCTAGGCTGTGTTGGGGTGAAAAATTGAAAGGATAAAATTTAAATAAAACAAAAAATATTTAAAAAACAAGCACAACATTGCAAACCACCATAAACCTTGCATTTGGCAGGTATTCCTGTATTACAATACACTTAGTTTGGCAGTGTGGCCATCTAATCAGTTAGTCTTAGAGGATCCGTGGAACTCCTGTAGGGTCCAGTAGTAGGGGTAGAAGGCTCCAGGTCCCTAGTCTGACTTTAACTGGTTGTTTTACATACTGGACTTCTAGTCCTCTTTAAATAGGGAAATTTCCTGGTGGTCCAGCGGGTAAAACTCTGTTTCCACTGCAGGGAGTATGGGTTTGATCCCTGGTCAGGGAATCCTGCAAGCTGCATGGTGCGACCAAAAATATCAATTCATGAAGCTCAAGATAGGCTGTGTGTATGTGCTCAGTCATGTCCAACTCTGTGCGACCCCATGGACTGTAGCCTGCCAGGCTCCTCTGTCCATGGAATTTTCCAGGCAAGCATACTGGAGTGGGCTGCCATTTCCTCCTCCAGGGGACCTTCCCAACCCAGGGATCAGACCCAGGTCTCTTGAGTCTCCTGCACTGGCAGGCAGATTCTTTTATCACTGAGCCACCTGGGAAGCCTGGCAAAGCACATCAGAATCTTCAAACAAGCAAACAAACAAAAAAGTTTGAAACTCTTCTGGGATAACACTGCAAAGCGAACAAATCCAGGTCAGAACTCACTATCCAAGTTGCCGAATCACTCAGTCTTTTTAGAGGTGAACCCAGACCATGACCTCAGCCATTAGAGATCAGAAGCAGGTCTGTGTCCTCCAGAGGTTTTCAGGGACACGCATACCTGATAACATCCAGGAACACATCTGTGTAATAGACCTTGCCATCCACGCTGTCGTAGTCCAGGGAGATGACATTATTGAGCTCAGGGACCGGCACGTGTACATCTGTGTGGTCGCTGGTGTCTAGGGAGATACGCCGGATGGAGCCTCGGCTGGAGAAGAGCAGGTACGTCTCAGGAGAGGGATCGCAGGTCTTCCCATCTCCCTTCAGCTGGATGCCGGTGGGGCAGGCACAGGAAAAGCCCGAGGGCCGAGGCAGGCACAGGTGAGAGCAGCCACCATTCCTAGATCCGCACTTGTTCACACCTGGTGACGAAAGAGAGATAAAGGCGCAAGTTTTGACACCCGGCCCGGAACACAGTCTGAATTTTAACCAAGGCATGGGTTTTCTTGTGCCTGACAGTCTACTGTTCTGCATAACAGGATTTGGTGCCCAGCAGGGATGAGCTGGAAGGAGCAGGGGTGTCTCCGGGAGTCCTTTAAAGGGGACAGCACCCTGCCGTGGTTGTATGTGGTACCCGTTGTACCCAGAGGGAACACAGCCTGATCCTGGAGGAGGGGCTTAGGCAGGTCCCTGTCCCTCTGGTTGTAAAGGCATCTCTCTTCGCTGGATAGATCTCTTATGCTGAGATGGCCCCAGAAAGTCAGAGGCCTCTGGCTCACAGCCCTAGGGGTCTTCTCACCCAGGGGCTGTGCCCGGTCCACAGCCTGGATGTCCATGAGGCCTGGCAGGTTGGACCTCACCAGGATGACGTTGCTGCCAGTCCCCTTGTCGGCACGGTGGATGCTACGGGTCTGCCAGTCAGTCCAGTAGATATAGGCGTCAAGCAGGGTGAGGCCATACGGGTGCTGCACAGGTGATACCAATGTGTGCCGATTGGCACCGTTCAGATCAGCAGCCTCAATTCGCTGTGGAGGAAGGAGAGGGTACGGGCTGGCTGTTAGGAGACTGGGAGCCCTCAGCGGAGATCCCACGGCCCTCCTATACTCCCAGGCCCTGCAAAGTAGCAGGAGCAGGACCCCCACCTCAGTGTGGGCATCAGCCCAGAGCAGCTGGGAGCTGGCCTTGTCCACAGTCAGTCCGTTGGGCCACCCCAGGTTGCTGTTGATGAGCACCGTACGGTCGGAGCCGTCCATCCCAGACCGCTCTAACTTGGCATGCTCCCCCCAGTCCGTCCAGTACATGAACCTGGGCAAGAAACGGTAACAGCTGGCTACTCCCACAGTTCCCGCACACTGTGAGTCCTCACAACATGCCAAACACTGTGAAAAGTATTTACCCGCACAAACAGGGGTTGTTGTTTAATGACTAGAGTTTCACATTTGCCAGACGAAAAAGTTCTGGAGACTGGTTTTGCAATAATGTGAACGTATTAACACTACTGAACTGTACACTGGAACACAGTTAAGATGGTAAATTCAATGTTACGCTTTTCACGATTAAAAAACAGTACTTTCAGGACTTCCCCAGCGGTCCAGTAGCTAAGACTCAGTGTTCCCAATGCGGGGGGTCTAGCTTCAATCCCTGGTCAGGGAACTAGATCCCACATGCCACAATTAAGACCCTGCACAGCCAAATAAATATTTTTTAAAAATAATTAAAATATTAAAAAAATTAAAATAAAAAAAAATTTTTAAGTATTTTCCATGCATTATCTCATTTAATCCTCACAAGATCCACAAGGCATGCATTTTCATTATCAGCTCCACTTTACAAGTAAGGAATTTGAGGACCACACATGTGTGCTAAGTCGCATCTGTCCTGTCTGACTCTTTGGGACCCAATGGGTTGCAGAAGCCAGGCTCCTCTGATCGTGGGATTCTCCAGGCAAGAAGACTGGAGTGGGAGGCCACTTGAGGACCAGGGAGGTTAAATATTGAACCCAAAGTGACAGACACAGCTAACAAATGGTGAAAAAATTTGAATTCTGGATTTCTGATTCCAAGGTTCATACTTTGAACCTCTACACTCCACTGCCAGCCTGAAGGACATCACAAGGGAGAGGACGCGCCCCTGGGAGGTCAGTCTTGGTGCTCCGGCAAGGCGGGCTTGCTCACCCTGCCGCCCGGGACCCTGGAGCCGCTCTCACCCCATCTCGTGGTACAGCACGATGGCGCGTGGGCTGTCAAGGTTCCGCCACACCAACACCTTCCGCATGGACCCGTCCAGGTTGCCCACTTCGATCCTGTTGGTTCCCGTATCTGTCCAGTACACCTTGCGGCCGATGGCATCCACTGCGAGCCCATCTGTGGTCTGCAGCCCTGCAGGAAGTGAACAGAGCACACTGGCTCCTGACTTAAAACAGACGGGCTCTCTCCCCAGCTCTGTAGCCAGACAGGTGGGCCCAAGGCCAGGAGCAAGGCCCACCTGTGGTGATGAGGTCCTCATGCTGCGAGCCATCCAGACGGGCACGGCTGATCCTGTGCAGTGTGCTGTCTGACCAGTACACTTTTCCTGGAAAGGAAGGCATGGCTCAGCCCGGACCTTCACCTTTCCCCACCTCCAAAGGAACACACACAGCTGACTCATGTTCTGAGACACTTGGGCACGTCAGAGAGCCCTATATTCCCAAGGAGAGGAAATCAAGGGAAACACAGAAATATTATAACAGGATAGCCCTCGGCAGAGATAAAGAAAGTGGCCCCCAACCCCATGCCCTCATAACCAAAGAGAAAGTGCTACAGAGATGGGCAGGGGTTGTGCCAGAGGGAATGGGAGACCTCTAGGCTCTTAGCAGGAGGCAAAGGTGGTAGCGAACAGAGGCAGCAGTTGCTATGGGGCCACGAGAGCAGGGAGGAACACACAGACCTTCCTGGGGATCCACTCCAATGGCAATGGTGTTCTTCATGGTGATGTTGATGGGTACCACCACATCGGCAAAATAAGGGATGTCCAAGGAGACCATGCGGATGTCTATCCTCCTGGCGAAGATGAGGAAACTGTTCATGCCTGCCCAGGTGCAGAGAGAAGGAAAGAGGACAGTCATCCTAGCACAGCATTAGAGGATCTGGAGTAAGGCAAGCTGAAGTTCATGCTTTCCGTCTCCATTAGTTTCTAGTTGTGTGATCCTGAGCACATTATTTAAATTGTTTAAGCCTCAGTTTCATCATCTGTAAGATGGGGGTAATAACAGGGGGGCTGTAGGGATAAAAGATCAATACAGAAAAACCCTTAGCACTGGGTCTGATTCACAGACATAGTTCTTTATTAATATCACAAAAGTGAATCTCTTTGAAGTTTAAAAAACTTCATGTTAAGTGAAAGAGGGCTTTGCCCACAGCCTGGGACAATTCAGACCTCCTTGCTCACTCAAGTTCCCTAGGAAGTTAGGGTTCAATTGTCGCCTACCATGCAGCATCCCCTAGGGAGAAACATCAGCTTCCAACATTTGGGCAGCCAGCTCCTGCTTCTGAGACCTTTCTGTTCAGGTTATCATGAAAGTTGTGCCTATCCACACGAAGGAGCACCAAAGGAGGTACCATTTGGAAATATCTCAGGTATTTCCAAAGGAGGTACCATTATCTTGTAGCTATCACATGTTTCAGAATTTATTATTCCAACTTGGAGTAGATGGAACTAAAGTGACTTCTTCTAACCGAATCAGTATATTATGACAATTTCCCAATAGATGAAAATAAAGTGTCTGAGAAAGGAGCATCTTTTGCTAATGTGCATGAAGACGCCATGAGACCTAGCAGGACCCTGCTTCTAATCCTGTCTGCCTGTTTCCCTGCATCTCTTCTTTTTTTAAGAAAGCTGTGTCTGGCCCCTGAGCCTCTAGAAGCCTAGGTTCCTCAGACCACATTAGAGTCCACTTTCGAGGAAGGAAGTCACTGCCCCTTCCCAGAGAGGCTCTAGCCAGGTCTGTGATGCCTAGACCTACCTGGTGAACAGGTCTTGCCATCAGGCATCACGTTAATGCCCGTGGGGCAGGTACAGCTGAAGCCACTTGGATTTGGGGACCGGAGACACAGGTGGCTGCAGCCGCCATTCTCCGTAGCGCATGGTGTGGACACTGGGCAGGAAGGATGGAGTCAGTGAGAAGGACCGTGGCAGAGGGAAGCCAAGGAGAAACCAGTGTGGGCCAAGAGTTGGTCACCTGGGGGCCGCCGGCGGTGGAAGACATGGATGTCCATCAGGTTCTCCAGGTTCTCCTGCAGGGTCTCCCGGTCCAGCCCCGTCAGCCGGTCGGCACTCTGGATACTCTTGGTCTGCCAGTCGGTCCAGTAGATGCGCTCCCCATAGAGGGTCAATCCAAATGGGTGGGGCAGCTGGCTTCCGATCAGTACCTGCCAGGGTCCCAGCGTTTACGTCATGCCCCAACCAGGTCTAACAGTACAGAGCAGGCGTCAAGGGCACGCTCTGCCAGTACCACCTGCTGTGTGACCTTGAGCTAGAGCTGGTTATAAAATCTCTCACGCCTTGGTCTGCCAATCTGTGATAGCATCATGACAGTGCCTGGCTCCAGGGGTTGTGTGATGATTCTAAGAGATCATGTATTATTTACATAATCTCGAAGAGTCTCTGTACAAGTGACTTACTAATTACAAAAGGAGAAACAGCAACTTCACAGGGGACACCACCTTCACCACAAAATCAAAGCTGGTGACTTCCCTGGTGGTTCAGTGGTTAAGACTTTACCTTCCAAAAAAAAAAAAAAAAAAAAAAAAAAGACTTTACCTTCCAATTCAGGGGGTGTGGGTTCGATCCCTGATCAGGGAACTAAGATCCCATGTGCTTTGTGGCCAAAAAGCCAAAACATAAAACGGAAGCAATACAGCAACAAATTCAAAAAAGACTTTTAAAACGGTCCGCACTAAAAAAAGACTTTTAAAACGGTCCGCGCTAAAAACTCTTAGAGAAAAAATCGGTGTCGCAAGGATGAGACAAGCTGACATTTGTGGCTGCTAATAAAACATACCGAGAACTCAGGACATGACTTAATGTAGTATTCCTGCCCCAGATGTATAATCTGAATCTGATCACAAAGGTATGTCAGACAAATTGAGGGACATTCTATACAATAACTGGCATTTACTCTTTAAAGATACAAAGATCAAGAAAGATAAAGAAACGCTGAGGAAATGTTCCAGATTAAAGAGACATCATGACTAAAAACAAGTGCAATCTGGAACTAGACCCTAAACTAAAAAAGAAAAAAGAGTTATAAGAACATTACTGGGGCAATGGGTGGTGACACTGAATACTGACTGTGGATTAGACAGTAATATTGTATGAACATTAAATTTCCTGATATTGATCACTGAACTGTGATTATGTAAGACTGAGTTCTTGTTCTTTGGAAATACACGTTGGACTATCTGGCGTTCAGGGCAGGATGTCTCCAGTGGAATCTCAGATGGTTCAGAAAAATAATGTGTGTGTGTGTGTGTGTGTGTGCGCGCGCACGCACGCGCACCTGTGTGTGCATGTGTAGGGAGAGAATGAGAACGGCACAACCATGTGGCAAAATATCAGTTATTGGTTCTTTTGACTATTCCTGCAGTTTGTTAAGTTGGAAATTATACCAAAATTAACAAAGAGAGAGAGAGGTCATGGGCCCAGCACGTGACTGGTGATAAATTAGCATTCATGATGATGGTTATTAGGAAAGCACTTATACCCCGGCCCACAAGCCACATGGTCCCTAGTTCCCTTTTATCATCAAGGAGCGGGGACCCCAGGCTCTGGAGTGCAGCCAGCCTCAGAGAAATAGCATACACCCCACACTGGATCTCCCCTAGGCCTCCCTGGGTCCCGTCGGCTGCCAGCCAGGAAGCCCGTTGGGGAGGTGGTCAGGGCTGTGGGAGGATGCCTCCATGCCATGCTTACCTTCCTCTTGCTGCCATCGAGTCCAGCAAACTCAATCGTCTTCATGCCGGCATCAGCCCAGTAGAGCCGCTGGGACCCATAGTCGATGGCTAATCCGTTTGGCCAAGTCAGATTGGAAGAGATGATGACCTGCCGACCTGAGGCATCCATGCCAGCTCGTTCAATCTTGGGACTTGCACCCCAGTCCGTCCAATACATGTACCTGGGCACAGGCAAGGGAGGTCTTACAAGCCTTCCAG
The DNA here is from genome assembly GCA_024291935.2 of Okapia johnstoni. Taxonomy (NCBI): domain Eukaryota; kingdom Metazoa; phylum Chordata; class Mammalia; order Artiodactyla; family Giraffidae; genus Okapia; species Okapia johnstoni. The sequence goes on along the minus strand of CM044325.1, from coordinate 4,068,796 downwards.
TTAATAGCCAGTGGGGATTCAGGGTTCCCAGGGCTCAAGGGGCTCTACTTGCAATGGCTGCCCCAGCCTCTTGCCTCAGTCTCCAGTTCCCTCCTGGGTTCAGAGCTGTCTCCGAAGGTCTTACATCTTATATCACTACCAAAAAGCACCAAGGGTCTTAAATGTTTCCTTGACTGGATGGGTTAAATAACTATGGTACATCAACTTAACAGAATTCTAAATAACCATCAAGAAAAAAAAAAAAGAGCTACTGATCAAATGGAAAGATATCCAAGATATAAGGCAAGTTAAAAAACAAGTTACAGGTACAGTATGTTGTCAAACAAAAACCACCACCACCACCATCACCATCACTACATGTATGCATACACGGGGAAGAAAATCTGGAAAAACTACCCTCCACTGTTAACAACAGTTATTGTTGGAGAGTGACATTAGAGAGAATCTTCACTCTTGACAAACTTTTTAAAAAAAAAATGGCTTACTTTAGTAAGCAGACCAAAAAACAAAAAAGAAAAAGAAATAGAAAAAATTTTAAAATGTAAAAGATTTCCTTGGCCATGAGGGAGATAGATTGGTCACGATGCTCTGAGGTTCATACAGCTGATCTTGCTTCCTCAGTGTGTCTGTAAGACCTAGCCTCTCTCCCTAACCTCCAGACTCCACTCTAGTCCTCAGATTTGGGGGTGGAGGGAGCTTGATCCAAAGGGGCAGGCGCTCACCCGCCCATGGGCTCCACCACGATGTCCCGGGGACGATCAAGGTTCTCCCAGATAAGGACTGTCCTCATGCTGCCATCCGTGTTGGCCACTTCAATCCGGTCTGTCCCTACCAAGAAGTAGGTGCGGGCAAAGATATCAACTCTAGTCTTGGCCATTCACCCTCTTACCTTCCATGCCCAGCACAGAGCTTGGTGTGCCATAAATCCTCAAGAAATACTCTGTGATAAAAGCAATGAAGATGGAGGGAACTGAATTTCCAGAAGAAATTCAAGGAACTGAGGCATTTCAGATGAGAAGCCTGCACCCTGTGGTTTTCCTTCCATCACTGTCTTGGTGAAAGAGGCATTTTCTCTTAGGCAGGTAAGTGTGGGAGGCAGGGAAGTGCCTTAAATGAGAGCTACTCGGTGTGTGGTCCCTGGACCAGCAGCGTCAGCATCACCGAAGGCCCAGAGATTCTGACTGAGCAGGTCTGGGGTGGGGGCCCAGGAATCTGCATTTCTAACAAGTTCCCAGGTGATGCTGACGCTGCTGGTCCGGGGACCACACTGTGAGTAGCTCTCATTTAAGGCACTCCCCTGCCTCCCACACTTACCTGCCTAATAGAAAATGCCTCTTTCACCAAAACAGTGATGGAAGGCAAACCACAGGGTGTAGGCTTCTTGTCTGAAATGCCTCAAAACACTCTCAAGCATCAGCTGCACAGCAGAAGTAGCCACCACTTGAATGGCAAATGCCAAACCCTCAGATGTGAGCTTCTAATTTCAGTTCTGCAGCAGCCCAACCATACCTGACCTACCAAGGACTTTAGGTCAAGACGGAAATGGTCTAGGAGGGGCACTAGGGCCTTTTGAGCTGAGGCCAGGGTTTTAAATAAGAAGATCCCAGAATGTCAGGCCACACATGCCCTCTACATACCTGCATCTGTCCAGTACAGCTTGTTGGTGACCCAGTCAATGGCCAGGCCTGCCGGGCTCTCCAAACTGGTATCTACTACCACCTAGGCGGGAAGCAAGACTGTATCACCAACTGGACTTGCACGCCAGCTCTGGGGCCCAAACGCCAGCAACTGGCAGGCTGGCAAAGGTCTGGGAGGCCCTTACCCGGGAGAAGGTGAATCCCACCCCTCCCACCCTGCCCTGCCCGAGGGCCTGTGCCCCACATCCGGCCCTACCTCCTGCCCTGTTCCATCCCACTTGGCCCTGCTGATGGTGTCAGTGCTGACGTCTGTCCAGTATACGTGGTCGTCCCGGGAGTCCCAGTCAAGGGCCACAGCACTGCGCACGTCAGCCAGTGGGATGACATCGTCGGACAGGTCCTCTGTGTCGAAGCTGATCCGACGGATGTCCATCCTTCGGGCAAAAAGCAGGAACTTGTCAAGACCTGATCAAAGGCCGAAAGGGGTCTTCTTTTAATGCTCTAAATCCAATAACAGTGACAGACAGAGACGCTCGCCTGCGTGGCATCTGGTTCAACCACACTTTCTGGGGTCTGGTGCCCTTGGTCCCCCACGCTTCACACCTCAGACCCCCCTTTGAGCACTGGGCAGCCCGTGCTGGCACCATCAGACTTGAGAAGCCAATGGAAATAGATGCTACCAGGGCCCAGAAGGGCATCCTGTTTAAATGTCTGTCAGCTGCATCCCAACTCTCCTATCCTCTTATTTTGCTCAGGTTCACCTAGTGGACTGGGCTAGATCCCTGTCAAGCCGCCACCCCACCTCTCTGTCTTCCACTTCTGCTTCAGGACTTCTGCTCCACTCCGTGGTCTAAGACTCCTTCCTCTACACTCTTCATAACTCGGGCCAGTAATGACTATCTGCTGAGCACCTACTCCTTGCCCGGCACTGAGCTTCCTGTTTTTCTTGCGTTGTCTCCTTTACCCTCCTAATGGTCCTTTGTGGTTCACGCTATTCTTATTCTCGTTTTCTGGATCAGCGATCCAGAGGCTAAAAGGGGCCCAGGAACTGGCCCAGGATCCCACAGCTACCAAGCACCAGAGCAGAGGACTTGAACTCAGATCTGACTGCAAAGGTGGAGTTCTGGCCACACCCCTATTCAGCATTTTCCCAGCTGGCTTTTCTCCATCTCCTGCCCTTATTCTGTTCTGTCTGAATATTTCACAGTCTACTATTCTGCTTAGAAAAGCACTTCCCATGTCACTTTATCAACTGAACTTCTTTCAGGGGAAGTTCCTTGCATCTCAGCAAGACCACATGACAAGAGCTGGGCACAGGAGAATGCAAGGAACAAGGTCCTCAATCAAAGTGCACTGAATAACTCCTGCCTCTGTTCCCTGGAGTAGTTTCCCTGATTTCACTATCTGGAGAGGACCTAGGTCCTGAGAGAAGTTTGATTTTCGCCAGAGAGAAGGGGGGCAGTGGGCACACAGCAGTAACAGAAGAGCCGTGATGTGTGAGGCATCGCCCCTGGCTGGGCGTGCCACCCATCTGGATCACTCCTCTCTGGACTATTCTTAGGGAAAAAAATCACCTGCGCCTCTGAGCTAGCTAAGGCCACCCTCTCAAGGCAGTATACCTTCAGGAGCTCAAAGGAAGCCAAAGCAGCAGTTCAGGGAGCCCCCAGGGGACACTTTCACTCACTAGACACTTATTTATCCTGGGCCTCTGTATACAGAGCATCATTAGATGTCTTTATCTTACTCTCTGGTTTAGGGGCTGAGACAATCTTTAGGGTGATGCTAAAGGTAAAAGTGAAGTCGCTCAGTCGTGTCCAACTCTTGGCGACCCCATGGACTGTAGCCTACCAGGCTCCTCTGTCCATGGAATTTTCCAGGCAAGAATACTGGAGTGGGTTGCCGTTTCCTTCTCCAGGGGATCTTCCCAACCCAGTGATCGAATCCGGGTCTCCGGCATTGCAAGCAGACGCTTTACTGTCCGAGCCACCAGGGAAGCCCCAAAGGTAAAGAGCTAGGAAACCATTCCCTTGCTTTGTTGAAGGGTCTGGAACCCTCCCGATGCCTCGAGTCAAAGTGTCCTGTGTGAAATGATCCACAAGCCTGTTTGCAGGGGTTCATGCTTGACTCTGTGGTGTCCCTGAGCCTCCAGGGCTGGGCCCTCAGCCCTCAGCTTGGACAGTGGAGCCCTCAGCTCCTTACCTTCTTCCTCTCCAGGGGCTACCTGAGGAGCTGGCTCCTCCCCTAACCAGGCAGCTCCCAAACTCCTCCCCCTTGTTCACTCCACCCACCCTCACCAGGCAGGCCCACTGAGGCAGGCGCTGCAGACCCACTTACTCTGGGCACAGGCGTGGCTGCTGATCTTGCGGAAGCCGGTGGGGCAAGCACAGGTGTAGTTCTGGCCACTGGGCAGACACAGGTGGGTGCAGCCTCCGTTGTTGTCCCCACAGCGGTTTTTCCCTGCTCAGAAAGCCCAGAGCAAGAGGGTCAGGTAAGGCCAAAGGTTGGTAGAAGGGGTCCCAAGGCTAGTGAGTAGGGGTTTAGCAAAAGTATGATCTTCCTGAAGGAAGAAACTATGTCTTCTTATTTTATATATCTGCCCGCATCTATGAGCAAAGTGAATACCTGACACACAGGAAATGTTTGCATATATCAGATGGGGATAGCCGAGCAGAATGAGTCTTTCCCAACTCTCAATGTTGTACCCTACAAGTCCAGCAGAGGGCGGAATGAGTCCACATCAGCGCCAACCTTAAATTTCCTTGCTGGAAACCCTGGCAACTGTTGACAGGTGCAAGGAAGGTTCTCAGAAGCACTGGAGGCTCACCAGGTGGGCGGTTTGTTTTACCTGCAGGCTGGCGCTGGGGGTGCAGGGTGTGGATGTCCATGGGGAAGTGGAGTTTGTTGCGAATGATCTCCTGGTTCTTGCCAGTAAATTTGTTGGCACTATTGATGCTCTTGGTGTGCCAGTCTGTCCAGTACAAGCTGTCTTCAAACACCGTGATGGCAAAGGGATGCGGGAGGCCTGGGGAAAGTCCAGGAGGGCCTCAGTCTACACATGGCCTGTCCGGCCCCTGGGCCCAGGCCTGGCAACTGTACAAGTCTCACCCTCTGCCAAAGGCTTCTGGGGGCTGGGACAGGGTAAGCAGGGCAAGAGATGAAGGAGAATGAAGGAAGGGCCTCACCCTGGCTAATGACAGCCTTGCGATGACTCCCATCCAGATTGGCCCTCTCAATGACGTGGTGCTTGGCGTCCACCCAGTACATACGGCGCCCGGCATAGTCGATGGTAAGGCCATTGGGCCAGAAAAGATGGGTATCCGCGATGATGCGGCGGCCAGAGCCATCCATGCTGGAGGCCTCGATGCGGGGGGTGTTGCCCCAGTCTGTCCAGTAAATGGTACTGGGAAGAGAGAAAAGGACATTGAGAGGCAGGCAGTAGAGGGCAGGTGAGGTACCCAGCATAGTAATCAGGCAGGGGGCTCTCATCAATGTCACCCAGGGGACTCCAACTAGGAGCAAATACATTCTGTTGGGTTTACTGAGCGTTTTTCAATGCTTGAATTATTTATTTTATTATTATTAAAAAAAAAATTTTGGCCACGTTGCATGGCATGTGGGTTCTTAGTTCCCTGATCAGGGATCCGACCCATCCCCCCTGCACTGGAAGTACGGAATCTTAACCATGGGACCACCAGGGAAGTTCCTCAATGCTTGAATCTAAATGTATCTAGATAGAGAATGTATTCATTTAACAAAAAAATTTTGGAGTATCTGCTATGAGATGAGCATATCTATCTTTTGGCATTGAGAGCATGGCAGTGAACAAAACAGATAAAAATCCTGACCTTGTGAAATTGAAAAAAATACTAGTGGGATACTACTTAGGACAAGCATTTTCTTCTTGGTCACAGTCTCTACCACTGCCTTTTGTAATTTTCACACACACACACACACACACACCATAGACACACACTGTTTCTAAAACAGCTGACCTATAACTGCAGGATCTTAGAAGACACCCCTCTCAAATGATTGCACTTAATTTAAAAGCCAGAGGCTAAGAACTTCCACTGCAAAAGGCCTTTCTTTTACTTTCTTCTAATAATATTAATTTTTATTAATTAGCTCAACCCTATAAACTAATAACAAAAATACTAAACAGCTCCCACTTACATAATGTGCGTCATGCCATTTAAAATGCATCACCTAATTTCATCTTCACCCAGCTGTGAGGCAGGTATATTTTTATCACCAGTTTAGAAATGCGTAAAGTGGAAGCCTAGAGAGATGAACTAGCCCAAGGCCATACAGTCAGTTACTGAAGAGCTGGTGCGTCTGGGTGCAGCGCCAAGGCTATTAACATCACACTGTGAGGTCCCCCCTCCCCTCAGTAAAGTCTGGCCCAGGCGGCGGAGGAGCTGTCCCTAAAGGTTGTAAGAGGAACGTGGCGGCAGTCATCAAGACAGTGTGGTACTGGCACAAAGATAGAAATATAGATCAATGGAACAAAATAGAAAGCCCAGAGATAAACCCACGCACCTATGGGCACCTTATCTTCGACAAAGGAGGCAAGAGTATACAATGGAGAAAAGACAGTCTCTTCAACAAGTGGTGCTGGGAAAACTGGTCAACCACTTGTAAAAGAATGAAACTAGAACACTTCCTAACACCATACACAAAAATAAACTCAAAATGGATTAAAGATCTAAACGTAAGACCAGAAACTATAAAACTCCTAGAGGAAAACATAGGTAAAACACTCTCCGACATAAATCAAAGCAGGATCCTCCATGACCCACCTCCCAGAATATTGGAAATAAAAGGGAACCCTCTTACACTGTTGGTGGGAATGCAAACTAGTACAGCCATTATGGAGAACAGTGTGGAGATTCCTTAAAAAACTGGGAATAGAACTGCCATATGACCCAGCAATCCCACTGCTAGGCATACACACCGAGGAAACCAGAATTGAAAGAGACGCGTGTACCCCAATGTTCATCACAGCACTGTTTACAATAGCCAGGACATGGAAGCAACCTAGATGTCCATCGGCAGACGAATGGATAAGGAAGCTGTGGTACATATACACAATGGAATATTACTCAGCCATTAAAAAAATACATTTGAATCGGTTCTATTGAGATGGATGAAACTGGAGCCCATTATACAGAGTGAAGTGAGCCAGAAAGAAAAGCACCAATACAGTATACTAATGCATGTATATGGAATTTGAAAGATGGTAATGGTAACCCTATATGTGAGACAGAATAAGAGACACAGATGCATAGAACAGTCCTGTGGACTCTGAGGGAGAAGGTGAGGGTGGGACGTTCTGGGACAATAACATTGAAACATGTATATTGTCATATGTGAAGCGGAACACCATTGCATGTTCTATGCATGGGACGGATGCTCAGGGATGGAGCGTTGGGATGACCCAGAGGGATGGGATGGGGAGGGAGGTGGGAGGAGGGTTCGGGAGGGGGAGCACATGTGAACCCATGGCTGATTCATGTCAATGTATGGCAAAAACTACTACAATATTGTAAAGTAATTTGCCCCCAATTAAAATAAATAAATTTATTAAAAAAAAAAAAAAAAGAGGAACGTGGCGGCTGGAGTCACAACTCGCTCACCCCTCCATGGGGTGCAAGGCGATGGCCCTGGGCTTCTCCAGGTCCTGCCACAGCAGCACCTTCCGGTGGGCCCCATCCAGATTGGCCACCTCAATCCTTGAGGTCCCCGAGTCGGTCCAGTAGAGTTTGTCGTGGACCCAATCCACAGCCAGGCCCCCTGGTGGAAAGACGCCATGGAAAGAGTGTCAGGGGTTCAGCCAGGATCCCTCTGTGCTATAGAAACAAAGGCAACTCTTGCACGAAGCTGTTTCTTGAGCCAGGCACTCTTCTCACCATTTTACAAACACACAATTTTATCTTGAATCGTCACAACTGTGTGATTTAGGTGCTATAATAATCCCATGAGGATGAAGCAACTGAGGCAAAGAGAACTCGAGTAACTATCCGAGGTCATGCGTTTCCTCCTCTCAGCCAATCATACTCCACTTCCGGAATCCTAGCCCCCTGACTCCCACTGGCCCTGGGGTTTGCAATTTGTGCATCAGGGTTTAACAGGGGAACATCATCCATTCCATAAGCATCTGAGTCAAATGTGCTTAACTAATACCGAATTCTAACTCACTTCCCCTGCTTGTTGAATGGCCTGAGATGGCAGAGTGAGCTACCATTTTTCTAATCTGCAAACATTTGGATGCTATTTATCTGGGCTCATCAGAATATTCCTAATACAAAGTAATCAAAACAAAATGGGATGGGATGCCAGGCTGAGAGAATTACAGAATTACAGCTGTCATCCACAAATCTCTGGTTTCAAACGGTTCCATTCAACGAAATGGTCTCAGTATTCTCACTGATCGAGCTCAATAATGAGCAAATATTACAAATTTGAGCCTACAAAATGAATGCAGACTAATGAACATTTTCTGTATTAGAGTTCCACGCAAGGTTTCACTGTGAGATGTTCTGCTGCATCAAGGTTTGTGGCCACTAACGTGTTCCTTCCTTGGTGGTTTTGCACGCGGTGCAGCCCTGCCCCTCTGCACAGGGCCTCGGTCCTCACCTGGGCTCTCGAGCCCTGTAGACACAACCTCCTCCACGTTGCTGCCATTGAGGTTGGCCCGGAGGATCCGGTCCAGGGTGACGTCGGACCAGAAGACAAGCTCGCGCCGGTGGTGGAAGTCCAGGGCGATGGCGTTCTCCAGGTTGTTGAGCAGCAGCGTGTACTCAGAGCGGTGCGGCAGCACCTGCCGGATGTCGATGCGATTGGCGAACAGTAGCACAGGCTCCGGCCCTGGGACGTGGCATAGAAATGGGGCCCCCACTGGGCTCCAGAGCTGCCCCCTGGCAGCCATCAGCTTGCACCCCCCACCAGCCCCAAGGGGTCCCCTGGCCCACTAGGGCGTATCCCAAGCCGTCAGCATCCATCATGACTAGAAGACTGGCAGCCTGCAAAGCGTGCAACTCGTCCCATTCTTGGGGCCCAGAATGCATCTCACAGCTCCACCTTATTGAGATGGAAACATCTCCCTGGAATGAGCTTATGGTCCCCAGGGAGGAAGGATATGGGGAGGGAATAGTTAGGGAGTTTGGGATGAATATGTACACGCTGCTACATTTAAAATGAATAACCAACAAGGATCTGCTATATAGCAGAAGGAACTCTGCTCAAATGTTATGTGGCAGCCTGGATGGGAGGGGAGCTTGGAGGAGAATGGATACATGTGTATGTGTGGCTGAGTCCCTTTGCTGTACTCATGAAACTATCACAACATTGTTAATGGACGATTTTGTTGTTCAGTCGCTCAGTCGTGTCCGACTCTTTGCAACCCTATGGATTGCAGCACGCCAGGCTTCCCTGTCCTTCACCATCTCCCAGAGTTTGCTCAAACCTATTAATCGGCTATACCCCAATATAAAATTAAAAGGCAAAAAAAAAAAAAAAAAGGAACCATCTCTCTAACTCTCTAACAATCTCCAAGTACCAGAGCCCCTGGCTGCCCTGCTCAGCTCTCTGCCCACCCAGCCAAATGCCAACCTCCTCCCCTTACCCAGAGCCTTGCAGCTGCGCCGGTCAGGACGGAGTTCGTAGCCTGCTTCGCACCAGCACTGGAAAGCCCCCTCGCTGTTGGTGCAGCCCTGGCTGCAGTACCCCTCCTCGGCACATTCATTCACATCTATGATGACGGAGCAAGGGCAGGAGATCTCAGTTGTACCATCCTCCAGCCCCAGCTCCCAAGCTGACTAGCTCTTTCCTGCCCACACACCCACCTACCTCCCAGGTCCAGCGGGAAGACTAGAGAGCAAGTGGTTAAGGGCTTTGAGCTGGGCTGGGATCCCAACTCTGCTATTCATCGGCTCTGCAACCTTCAATAAGGGACAACCTGTCTGAGCTTTCACTCCCTACATCTTCGAAACGAAAGGGACAACAACCCCCAGCTCCCAGGGCTACTGAGATAATGACACACAGTCACGTCTCTCAGAGGCCTGACCCATGGTTAACCCAGCCCCCTGGCCCTGCTCCTGCCTGGCGGGCCCCAGCTCACCCTGGCAGGTGCGCCCATCCTCGGTGAGCCGGTAGCCGGTGTGGCAGGTACACTGCACGGCCCCCCGCACCATCTGGCACTTCTGGGAGCAGCCGCCGTTGTTAACACTGCAATTCTCTTCACCCGTCCGGGGCCCTGTGCCAGCCAAACCAGAGACGGGAGTTGAGCCCGGAATCCTCCCCCAGACAGCCAACTTGGCATTTCACCTGGACCACGAAGAACAGCTCCCGGGGCTGCGAGTGTCCCTGGGGAGGACTCTCTTTGAAGCATATGGGTGGGGCGCGGCCACAAACAATGGGCGGGCACAGCCGGGGAGTGGGGTGGGGACACTCACGGCAGTTCTGCTGTGGGCTCTCATCGCTGTTGTCCCCACAGTCGTTGACCCCGTTACACAGCTTCCTCTGCCCAATGCAGCGTCCGTTCCAACACAGGAACTGGTCCGAGGCACACTGGGGGCTTCCTGGAGAGGAACATGGGGAGGGAAGGAGAGCCAGGTCAGCGCCAGGCAGGGCTGACGGGGCTTGGGTCAACAAAACAAGATGGGAGCCTGTCATATTCTAGGGCGAGCTGGAGACAGATGAGACTCAAGGTGGGAGTGTCGGGGTCCAAGGCAGGAAGCAGCTGAGACAGGGCTGTCTGCGTGCTTTTTCTCCCCAAGACAGCACAGTGGCACGGTGAGATGGGACGTGGGGCAGAATGAGAGAGCCCACCCGTGTGTCCGGGACATGTGCGGCTAGGGGAGGGGGCATAGGGCTGTCAACCAGAGAGCAGCTCTGGCTCATAAGGCCAGACCAATAGGCGTGGGCCGCGTCTGAGTAAGAATGTGAGAGGCCATTGAAACTCCCGGCCCTGATATTGTATTTCAGGCCATGAGGCTGCGGGTCAACAGATGCACCTGATTTGACACTGGTAACTGAGAAGAGCAGGAAAAATCCGGGCCACAGGGAAGACCTGATGAAAGCATCACGTTGGCCCAACTGGAGAGGCAGCAGTAACACCCTCTTTTCACCTCCTTCCTCCAGCCTAACTATGGGCTAAGGGCCCTGGGGTTCTCCAGGGAGACTCTACCTGTGTTCTCACAGTTCTCTTCATCGCTGTTGTCCGCACAGTCGTCCTCCCCATCACAGCGCCAGGACAGACGGACGCAGCGGCCTGACCGACAGCGGAACTGTTCTGCTGTACATACCGAGGTGGCTGGGCAAAGCACAGGGCTGATGAAAGGTTGACCCCGTTTTAGCCTGAAGCCCTACCCTGCCATCCTAGGCTGCACTTTATGCCGGCACCCACGCCACTTTTCTTTTTTTCCTAAGATTTTTTTTTTTTATGTGGACCGTTTTTCTTGTTTTGGCCCATTTTTAAAGTCTGTGTTGAATTGTTACAATGTTGTTTCTGTTACACGTTTTGGATTTTTTGGCCAGGAGGCAAGAGTGATCTTAACTCCCTGAAAAGGGATCAAACCGGCACCCCCTGTCTTCCAAGCTAAATCTTAACTACTGGACCGCAGTGAAATCCCTTTGACACTCTTCCTGACACCAGTGTCACAGTTGGTCTCTATGGGAATCAGAAAAAGGTGCCTTTTCCTCAAGACATTTTACTGCCATCTGCTGAAAAACTGCCATGACGAGTATATAAATCTAGAGAATTATAGAATATATAAGTCTATTTCAGGACTGGTACCCTTTGGCCCTAGCACCTTTGTGCAGTGCCTAACCTACACGACTGTACATGGTGGACTTGTCTTAACTATCCTGGAGCTTTATCAGAGGTGGCCTGTCCCTGCTTCTGGCCCGGACCTTCAGCACCACCCCCTACTCCAGAGGTGGCCTCTCCCTGCTTCCGGCCCAGACCTTGGCACTGCCCCCCACTCACTGCAGTTGCGTTCATCAGACTGGTCATCACAGTCCGCGTCGCCGTCACAGCGCCAGCCCGCGTTGATGCACAAGCCGCTGTCACACATAAACTCGCCAGAGCGGCAGGGCTGGTGGGAGGCTGGGGGGACATGCCAGGCTTCTGTCTTTAGCCAGTCTGCACATGCAGTGTCCCGTGGTGGACCAGGAAGCCACAGCCCCGGCACCCTAGCTTCTCCATCTTGGCCCCGTAGGGAATCAGGGATTCTAGAAGCTCCTCTCTTGAGCTCCTGCCCCAGCTGGCAACCGGGCCTCACCCCTTCCACCCCCAGGAGCGCCTCCCAGCCTGGCCTCCCCTCCTCCACCCCGCTTGCTGGCCCGAGTGCTCACAGCAGTCAGACTCGTCCGACCAGTCCCCACAGTCGTCATCACCGTCGCAGTGGTAGATGTCGAGGATGCAGCGGCCGTAGGCACACTGAAACTCCTCCAGGTTGCAGGGGGGTGCTGGCACTGCTGAGGCTGGAAGGGGGGCAAGGCGGGGAGGGGCACGCACTCAGGCCCCCTCAGAGGAGAGGGGCCCGGACTCCTCCAAGGGGCCGGGCGCTCAGACACAGAAGCCGAGTTTCCTTGGCCATGGCCCTGATACACGCCCGTATGCCAGAGGACCAAAGGGAGGCCTCCCTTCTCACCTGGGGCACCTGTTCCCTCCCGGCCCCACCCAGGACAAGCTGTTGCCTAAGCACTGACCCTCCCAGCCCGCGCTGTCCTTTCACACCTCGGCCTGGCCCTCAGCCCGCTGCATGGCGCCCTCTGCCCCCAGCCCAGCCCGGCAGCCTGAGTCCTGGGGCCACTCACGACAGCTCTCCTCGTCGGAGCCGTCTTTGCAGTCGGTGTCTCCATCGCAGTACCAGTGCTCAGCAATGCAGCTTCCATCGCTGCAGCGGAATTCCTTGTCCGAACACTTGCGCATGTCTGGGGGGTGGGGAGGGGACACAGTGGGACAGCAATCCTGCAGGAGCCCCACCGGGAGCCCTCCTGTCATCCTCCCTGACTCCCACCCTCGCTGCCCCCCTGGGAGTCTGACCCAGGCCCTGCAAGGCTCCGCGGGTTCGGTACAGACTCCTGAGGGGAAAACTGAGGCCCTGGAGAGGCTGGTCTCAGGCTCCCGTGCTGCAGTCCCCAGGGTGTCTGCCCCATCTCCCTGTCCTGCTCTCCTCCAGCTGCTCCAGACACCCAGGTAAGGGTTGGGCAGTGCTAGGGCCCCCGAGGCTCTCGCCCCTGCCACGGCCAGGCCATCCGCCAGCCTCCCCGCCCCGCGGAGCACCGCTCACCACACTGCTCATCGCTGTTGTCTCCACAGTCATTGTCACCATCGCAGTGCCACAGGCTCCGGATGCAGTAGCCGTTCTGGCAGGGGAACTCGTCCTCCTCACACTCCCGGGGGGCTGTGGGCGCAGAGCGGTCAGGCTGCTGCAGGCCGGGGGGGCGGCAGCAGGAAGCCTGGTGGAGCAGAGCAGCTCCGATGCTGCCCTAGGGAGCCGGGAGCCGGCTGTCCGCCCCTCCAGGGGGGCTTAGATAAGCCGAGAGAGGAGGTGGAAGGACAAGACCCAAAGACCGCGGGCTGAGCCCGGTAGAAGCTGCCCAGCCCCGCCCAGCACTCACGACAGTCCTGCTCGTCCGAGTCGTCCTCACAGTCGTTGTCCCCGTCACACACCCAGGAGCGGCGGATACACTTGCCGTTGTCACAGTGAAAGTCGAGAGGGGAGCAGGTGGGCAGCTCTGAGCCCCGGGAAGGGGAGGGAAACAGGGCTCAGTCTGGGGCACTTGCTCAGTCAGGCCCCATCCTTCCCTCTGGCCCTGTCTGAATTACGGTCCCTCCTCACTGGCTCCGCCAACTGCCCCCGGCCCCCACTAACAGAGAACCAGGCAGAAACAGCAGCTAAGAAGAGAGAGCTTCCTCGGGGAGCAGTGGTCAGCGGTTCACAGGACAGAGCAGTCCGAGGAACTCAAAACCACCAGGAAAGCAGTGAAGGAAAACGTGAAAAGAGAAACAAATGTATCCCCCCCCCCATTTCCTCTTATTAAATGATGATTGACACACTTGGGCTCCATGTCAAGCTCTAGAACTCATTACTTTTATCACACAAGCCAGTTACCCTCTCTTAGCTCCAGGTTCTTCTGACGGTACAATGGGGATAATTATAATTGACTCAGAGAGGTCTTTTGAGATAATGCATATGAAAGTGCTCCATGAAAGGGAGCCATTTACCGTCATCGCAATTAGCTAAACTGGTTAGAGGTAATAAGGTCCAGGCTGCAGCTTCACTCTTACGAGACTAATTAGGCTCCCTCAGATGTAGGTGCTGCAGGCGTGGGGGCCACACCCCGGAACCCAGACAAGTAACTGGCTCAGGAGCAATATTGCTACACATCCAAGACACGTATCCAGGACCCCCTAGCCTGTTGTGTATGTTATTGCACTAGGGGAAAGGGGAGACTTAACAAGAATATAAAATTTCCTCTCAAGCTTATGTTACTTAAAAAAGTGTGATTACACAGAATACCAACATAAGACACAAATACTCTGCATCCACGTATAGTGTGCACATTTAAAAATGTACAACTATGCAACACAAATACACATACACACAAATACAGAGATCTGTTCAAGGTTGTTTTTTCCTATGCTTGCTTAAAGTCTCTGTTTTATTGGCTATGTTGGGTGTGCTCAGTCGCTCAGTCATGTCCGACTCTTTGCGATCCCATGGACTGTAGCCCACCAGGCTTCTTTGTCCATGGGAATTCTCCAGGCAAGAATACTGGAGTGGGTTGCCATGCCCTCCTCCAGAGGATCTTCCCGCCCCAGGGATCAAACCCAGGTCTCCCACATTGCAGGTGGATCTTCCCGCCCCAGGGATCAAACCCAGGTCTCCCACATTGCAGGTGGGTTCTTTATCATCTGAGCCACTAGGGAAGCCCAAGAATACTGAAGTGGGTAGCCTATCCCTTCTCTAGGGGATCTTCCCAACCCAGGAATTGAACCAGGGTCTTCTGCATTGCAGGCAGATTCTTTACCAGCTGAGCTACCATTTATTGACTATACGTGTGTGGAAATATGGGAAATACGGGAGGACGGCCCAGGTGAAGACATACGCCACACAAGGTGAGGAAAGGGAGCCAACGGGGGGCCACCCACTCTTCCAGGTCCTTCCCTCCAATGCAGCACACAGCTGGGCTTCCCTATTGAGCATCCAGCTATCTGCCTGGCCAAGTCCCATGACCGGCCGCTGCGCCCCCTCCCCAGCGTGCCCAGCAGGATGCCCTGGGATGGCGTGTGAATGGCTCGGTGCCCCCGCTCCAGCCTCAGCTGGAACAAAGGGTTCTGCCAGGGTCACTCTCCCCCGCCCCAGCATTCATCTAACCCGCTGGGCTGCTGCAGCTGGGAAGAACGGGGCCGCCTCTCCCTTGCTCATCTCCCCACTTGCTTTCTTCTCCTTGTCCTCCGCTCCGCTGGGCACTGCCCTCAGGCTGGGCTGGAAAGGGGAACAAGTCAGCTCCCAAATGCCACCCCGCTTCCTTTCTTATTTCCCGGGCCCAGCGTCTCTCTCTTGGCTCATCTCCTTGACATCCATTCTCACTTCACATTACCCAGGCCAGCTTTAGGGTTCAGGGCCCAGAGTGAAAGGGTGGACTACTATTCCCACCGAAAGCAAAGAACTACTGTTCCCTTGACCCCTCCCTCTCCACGTCCACACCCAGGACAAGTATAAGCAGAAAGCAGGGGTCCCTAACCTGCAGATGGATGGAAGGGGGGGTGGACGGCCAGCCTTTGTGATCTGTGAAACTCTGAAACTACAGGCAAAAGGTATGTCTCTGGAATGAAGGACTACAGCTCACACTCCACCTTCAGCGGAGGCCTTGCCCTCATCTTCCACATGCTAAGGGAATTGGCTGCCCTAGAAAAGATGCAGGATTTCCTGCGGAAGCCACAGGAATCCATCTGAGAGAAGCTGCATCTCTACTCCAAGGCCAGCACGCCTGTCTCTCCAGGTCTCCCTGCAAGCACAGGACGGAGGCTTCTTCCCAGCAAGCACTGAAGTCCCAGTCGCCTCCTCTCTGGCCTGTTCTGAGAGCACTGAGAAGGGGTGGGTTTGTTTTTTTTTTCACTCAGACCCTGGGCACCAGAGCCTGAGAAACTTTTCTAAGTGTGATCAGCTCATCACAGCTATAAGCACTGCTTTCAAGAACTCTGGCTGGGATGAAAGAGCAATAACTAAGTATTCCAGAGGACCCCGTGCCATGGGGCTCACCAAGACACTGACCCCCTTCGCGGGGAGGAATGATGAAGAGGAAGAATAGGCTGTCACAGAGGTTCCCAGTGAAGGATGTTTTTTCTCCCTGGGGGGCATTTGGCAATGTGTGATGACATTCTTGGTTGTAACTGGTGATGCTGGAATTCAGAGGATAGAGGCCAAAGATGCTGCTAAATATTCTACAATGTACAGGACAGGTGCCCCCAAACAGAGAAGTTATCCAGCCTAAAACATAAATGGAGGTTGAGAAATACTGCTAGCCACACAGAGCAGGGAGCAGGGCCACACAAAGGAGGCGATCAGGGTAAGGGGGTGACCAGAATGGAGAGGAGAAGGCAGGGGAGGGAGGGGAAGAGGAAAAAGCTCTGGACTTGGAGCAGACAGAGCTGGGTCCCCCTGACCAGTTGTGCTACCTTGTGTTAAGTACCATAGCCCTCTTAGCCTGGTGGATAAAAAAGTCACAGACTTGGATGAGAAGATGAATGTGGGAGAGGCTGATCCACGCCTGGGCACACCAAGGATGCTCCAGAAGTCCAGGCTGGAGGTGCGGGGACATGAGGATCTGGGGGCTAGCTTTTTTTTGAAAAGGCCTTGATGCTAAGAACCTGAGTACCAGGATCAAGGACAGCAGCATCTTAGGCTACATGCAAGTCAAAAGAAATCCAGGCTAGTGGTTAAGAATTTGCCTGCCAATGCAGGGGAACAGGTTAGATCCCTGCTTCAGGAGGATTCTACATGAGGCGGAGCAGGTAGGCCTGTGTGCCAGAACTACTGAGCCCACACACCTAGAATTTGTGCCGTGCAAGAGAAGACAGCGTGGTAAGAAGCCCATGCATCGCAAGGAAGAGTAGCCCCTGCTCACAACTATTAGAGAAAAGCCCACACTTAGCCAAAAATAATAAATAAATAAATCTTTAAAAAAAAAGGAATTCAGTAGGTAAAGAAGAGCCTTCAGGGGATTTTGTTTTTTTTAGCCTTCCCAACCCTCTTTGACTGAGTGATAGCAGAAGTCCTGAGTTCCCCCTGCAGACTTCGAAACAAAGCATTCCATCCGGTGGGCATCAAGTTGGTTGTTGAAAAGGCAAGACTTCCTGCCTGTCAGAGCAACATCTGAACGTCGGCATGTGAAGGTCAGGCAGCCGGCGACAGGCAAACTCTTGGCTTGGGTGTTCATACAGTAAACAGACACATTATCCTCCAAGACTCAGCTCTTCTGGACAACTGCTGCCCCTCTGGGATCCTGGGAGGTGGAATTCTGCCTTTTCACTGGAGTCCTGGCTGTGATCATAAAAGACAGCTTTTAACCCTTTTTAACTAAAAGAATGGTGAATGAAGAAAGGAGACAAATAACTGCGGGTGGCAAGACGCGGTCTTCATTTCAAGAAGTGTTCCGTCAGAGCGCTGCCCTGGGCTTCCGGCCTTGAACACTAGTTCCCAGCCACACTGCAAGTCTACTTTGGCCATAAAGGGGATGGGACCATCAATTTAATGCTGTTCAACAAGGAAAAGACCTCTTCCCAGAGTGTTCACTATACCTGATCATTCGGTAATCCAGCTTTTAGGATACATGTTAATGTGCTCATAGGGCCTTCCTAGGAGGTTAACTCGAATCTCAGCCATGTTCCTTAGCACTTTCTCACTGCTTTCTTCAGAAAGAAAGAAAGAGACGTCCACCTGCTTATACTACCAGATACCGTGGAACATGTGACAGGACATAGATTCCAGAGTCAGAGAGGCTGGAGTTCAAGTCCTGGTGCTACCACTAACTCTCCAACTTTGAGCAAGTTAGTTCATGCCAGAGTCTCAGTTTCCTCATCCATAAAATGGGAATAACAATAGTTTTACTGCAAAGGCATTTGTAAAGATTAAATGAAATAATCTGGGACTTCCCCGGTGGCCCAGTGGCTTAGACTCTGCAGTGCCAGTGCCAGGGGCCTGGGTTTGGTCCCTCGTCAGGAAACTAGATCCCACTGCCGCAAGTAAAGAGCCCACATACCCGGTGCTGCCAAATATATAAATAAATGCTTTCTAAAAAATGTTTTAAATTTTAAAAATCCATGTAAACTTCTTAGCACAGGGCTGGCACACAGCAAAAGCTTTATAAAAATACAGCCACCACTCACTGAATATTACCACGTGCTCTCCAAATACTTTTCTAGAATACTTTTTCTTATGCTATATCACTGAAGGCTCTCAACAGTCCAGGGAGGTGTCTGTTACTATTATCACCATCTTACAGGTGAGGACTCTGAGACCCAAGGAGGAGAAGTCTATTGACAAGTCATACAGATACTAAGGGTTGGAGCCAGCACTCACACACAAGCAGGCCAATCCAGACCCTCTGCTCTGAATCCCCTCATGATACTGCCTCCCAATACGCGGTATTGCTATCATGAGAGTTTCCAAATCTGAGATCCAAAAAGGGAATTGGTAATACTGGGATTCCCGGGTCCTTCTTACTGCATTCTCATTTAGCAAACGCACAGCGAGTTTATGGATTTCAAGCAGTGACCTCTCCTTCTGGCTACTGCCGAGGCTAAAGGCCCATTTCCCCTGCTCTAAGGTCAAGTAGCGAAGCAAGGAGACGATGGAACTCTAGTCCTTTGAATGAGCGCCTCGGTGTTGTGTTGGTCCGGAAAAAGACACAACGTGCACACAACAAATGATTACGTTCTGCGGTTTCTCTGAGCAATTTGCAAGCTGCTTTTGCACACGCACTTTTGTTCTCATTTAATCATTGCAGTCGTACCCTTTTAATGGGTAAGGTCATCTGCTTTGGCCAAGGTCATAGGTTAAGTAGGAGAGCCAGGATGGCAGCCCCATTCTGATCCTCAGACCAATATTCTTGTGTTACTATGGTCTCAGAATCCGGACTTTCAGTAAAGCTTCTCACTGAGGCACACTCAAGTTAGAGAGGCGCTGCTCCTTACCACTTCAGAGAATGCTCAGCTCAGGAGGGACCACACCTGTCACTCAGAGGCCCAAGGTGTCCAGTGACTATACACAGCTACAGAGAAGCTTTTTCAAGTTGAACCAGAAATAAGAAATCTTAAGGGGTGTCCTGTGAGTATAGGTATATGACAGCTCTCACAGCATGGAAGTGATTACAATGGGAAAGGGAGAGATCATCACTCATATAAGTGAAGGACATGTTTCTTTTTTCAAAAATTTTTGTTTGTTTGGCTGTACCAGGTCTTAGTTGCAGAATTTGGGATCGTCAATCTTTGTTGCGGCATGCAGGTTCTTTAGCTGCAACATGCGGGATCTAGGTCCCTGACCAGGGATCAAACCCAGGCCCCCTGCCTTGGGAACACAAGGTCTTAGCCACTGGGCCACCAGGAATGTTTTTCTTATAACATTGTTCTTCTCTCCTATGCTGTCTTCTTTTCTATCAACTGGCAGCAATGATGAAGATACAAACCTTATTTAATGAGGATAAGTTGTTTGAAATGACCCTAAACTACATCCAGGCCAATCAAGGGACCAATCCTTGGGCAGGTTACTCAGTAAGTATCTCCCACTGAAAGGGAGGCCCACGCCGCAAGACAAACTGACATAACTGAAAGGGGCAGCAGCCAAAAGCCACATGGAGATGGATCTGGTCTCACCCAAGAGACACCTGGAGTCAGGAGAGACCCGGGTCTCTATACAGCCACTGTTTGAGAGGACAGAGCTTGCACAAAAAAACTCTGGAACCAATACCAAACAAAGATGGTTGACCGCAGGAGGCCAGGACATGAGCGCTTTCCTGATGCTGCCCCACCTGGATCCGTGGAGCCTGACTTAACTGAAAGCCTCTGCTCTGTGCCCAGTGGCCTTTGGTGTCTCCTCTGTGGCAGCCTTTAGCCCACTGTGGGACCACTGTTCTCCTACTAGACCAGAAGTCTCTTGGAAGTTGGAATTGTATGCCATAGAGCTTTGCATCTGTATTCCGTGCTTCACTCAATGCTTGTATGTAGTGTGGATCATACAAGTTTGCAAAAAGAAACAATGACAAGTTCCTTGAGAATCCCGTGAGAGCTGATGTCAGAGGAAAAGAGGAAGCCCAGAACATGAGAAATTAAAGTGGTTATTTTTGACTTACCCTATACTCAAGAAAACAAGAATCTTCTTTTTAAGGTGGCTAACTACTTGTATCCAGGTAAAGTTTAAGTTCACTCCTTTCTCCAACAAGAGTTCCTTTCATTCACTGTATTATCAAGCTGAGTTACTGACATGCCATAACTTTCCTTATCTCTGTCCCTAGATCCCTAGAGGCCAAACTTACTTGGTTTGAAAATCTATCTGACAAATTCTTCTTCTAGAGGGACCTCTCTAAAGTGAATCCATGAGACACATGACTATCGGTCCCAGCAAGTTCAGCCCTCTCTTGCCAGTTTCAAACACAGAAAAGAAGTCCTTAATGGTCAGCTTCCAAAGTTTTGAGGCAGAAGGGCATAGTGTCAAGAACATGGGAACAAAACTAAGCTAATTACTGGCCATTGGACCTGGACGTGTCATTTAATTTCTACCTTAGCTTTTCATCTGGAAAATTGGGATAAGAGCCCCTATCTCCCACGGATGTTATGAGAATTGAATTAGTTAATTCATAAAAAGCCCTTAGCATATACTAAGCTCTCAATAAATGAATGACAGCATCTTCTATTACTCTTACAGAATCTGACTCACTCAGACTGTCTTATCCAGCCACCCCTTGATTAAGCCCTAATATTTCAGGGCTTGAGATGTCTAAAAACTCGACTGTGTGCCAGGCTGCAGTGCTGCGCCCATGTGTTAAGCTGGTGACATAAGCGGCCTCAGGAAGAGACGGGGGAGAGTCCTGTGACCACAGTCCTGCTTTACAGTCCTTTTCTGAGGGAGCTTGAAGTACATGGCATCCTTTACCTTTACCTAAGCTATCATCAACCAATTTCTAGGAGGCAAGCATAGAAAAGGACATTTAGAACCTAAATTTCAGAGCAACTTAGACATGGATTAGTTTCCTTTTTTGTGAAATGGGGGTAGTGGTAGTACCGATTTCACAGGGTTGATAGGAGGTTTAAATGAAATAACACATGCGAAGTACATCACAGCAGCTATTGTTTTCTTGTTGTTGTTCATACCACCATCTTCATCTGCGTCCTCTCTCTCAACACAGTAATGTAGCTATGTCTCTGTATAGGTCCTCAGGGGTCTCCTCACCCTGCCCAGGAGCTCAGTCAACAGACTCCACAAATCCAGCAGGGCTTGGATGTGGCTGTGTTTGCTGAGAGGCTGCTCAGAATATTGCTCTCCTCTCCCCCTACACCTCAAAACCCAAAGCCCACAGAATAACACATGGCTTCAAAGAGCAACAAACCACATCTCCTGGGAGCTTTTTAAAGCCTCCCTCCATCAAAAAAAAAAAGCACCTGATAGGTAATTCTTTACGCAATGGGATTCACTGAGAAGATGAAGACTGAAAACAGAGAGGAGAGGTCAGTCTAAGATAAAATAAAGACCAGTCCTGATCAGGGTCTTCTGGTATAGCTTAGATACAAAAGAGTCTGTTCTAAGAGCCAGTGTGGATTAGAGGGTTAACAGCTCAGGCTCTGGGTTCAAATCCGGGGGCAAATTCACAAGCTGTGTGACAACAAATGGCCCAAGCCTTAGTTTCCCATCTGTAAGCCAGGAATCTAACAGAATCTTCCTAGTAAGGATATGCTGCTGCTGCTAAGTCACTTCAGTAGTGTCCAACTCTGTGTGACCCCATAGACGGTAGCCCACCAGGCTCCTCTGTCCATGGGATTCTCCAGGCAAGAGCACTGGAGTGGGTTGCCATTTCCTTCTCCGATGGTGAGGAGTAAATGTGATAAAACATGCTAACACTTATCACAGCGCCAGCAATACAGCAAAGAGATTCACCAGTGTTAACTGCCCCAGAAACCCATTTGTCATTTTTGGACTACATGTCCCAGCTTGCTGTGCAAAAATGGTCACCAGAGATCACTCCCAGAGGAACAGAAATTCTCATTTGGGGGAGGTATATTTTAAAGCTGTTCACTTTATTGCTTCTCTGAACCTGTGGTTGAAATTTCTTGTTTAAACAGCAGGCGGGTGTGGGGTTGGGGGGGGAAGATGAGGAAACCCCCCTTTCTTGTGTGCTTTGTTGCTATTGTTTAGCTGCTAAGTTGTGTCCGACTCTTTTGCAACCCCAAGGACTACAGTCCGCCAGGCTCCTCTGTCCACGGGATTTTCCTGGCAAGCATACTGGAGTGGGTTGCCATTTCCTTCTCCAGGAGATCTTCCCAATCCAGGGTTTGAACCCACATCTCCTGCTTGGCAGGCAGATTCCTTACCATTCAGCCACCCGGGAAGCCCTTCTTATTTGCTAGATGTATGGCTATTAGAACCCGGCATCTGTATTTGATTTCCAGCAGGCTGTAGTCAACCCAACAGAGAAACTATCTCTTGTCCTCATCCAGGCCATGATGACAGTCGAGTTCCCCAGGCTGGGGCCAAGGAGGGGACTATTTGGAGCATTTCCCCTATCCCCTGCCCTGCAGGCCGGGCAGGAAATGGAGCAACTGAGCCAGGAGAGATCCTGGGGCTGCTTCCAACCTCGAAGCGTCTTTATTTCACTGCTAATCAGGTGTCTCTCTACCCTGTACCTGCCTGGCCCCCTTCACCCAGATGGGAGGCGGTGGGGGACCCTCTCCCCCACCAAAAGGCTCTGCCTAGGGCCAGGAGCTTCCCCAGCCCCAGAAAACCTCCAGTGATAAATTACGCAGCAGCACCTTTGTGCTGCCTGTCCGCCAGATGGGAGGTTTGCTCCCAGGCTTTTGTTTCCGGCTTTGCTCGCAACTCCGATCCTCCCGGCTCCGCACAGAGGTGAGGGGGGAGCTCCGGTGGGCTGTGTCTGGGCTTGCAGCGAGTCCCCGGCGAGGCTTTCTTCAGCTGGGGCTCGGGCAGCGCCCTGCCCCTCCTCACTCTAACTTGAACGAGCAGGGGAGCAGGGTGTCAGGGCAGCTGGCGGGAGATCCACTCAGCTGTGAGCGAGGATGGGAATGCCTACGTGCCGTGAAAGAATGAAGCTTCCTCGGGAGGGCGTAAAAGGTGCCCAAGGGCACCAAGGATGTTTGCTTCTTGCTAAATCAAAAATGCAGAACAGAAAATGGAGTCAAAGGACCGCCGGGAAAGCTAGAGAATCAGCTCTTTTGAATGGCTGCTCTTGGTTACGGTCAACTTTCCGCAAACCCCTCCAAACCAACACATCAGGGGCACCAACTTAAATGGAAGAAACAAAGAGACCACAGGGGTCAAACTCGACGGGTGGAGAGGCTGGGGGCTGGGTCGTGGGCTTGAGACGCCAATCTATTCTCCCTGCACGCCGACAGGATTCCGGATTGAAGACAGTAGTCGTGATGCAAGGCAGCCCTACAGCGGCCCGGCCCCCAAATTGGGGCAATTACTACCTTATGAGCTCTGGGGCTTGTCCTTTCCCAGGCCAGTGGGAGGGAGAGCCTGTAATTCTAAACGGTTCCAGCTCCGGGAGACCTCAGCCAGCACCTCTCACCCAGGGTCTCAGCAACCTTAGGGCAAGATGCCTGGCTGCAACCTCGTCCACGGGATGCTCTCAGAGGAAAGCCCCGCCTCCCAGGCCCTGACCCAGGAGAACTGAGGCAGAGTGAGCCCGCTCGACTGGCAGCAGAGCTCCACAGACTTCTTTTCTGAAGTTTGGATAGGAGAGAAATATGCTTAAGTTTCATTAGGTGTTCAAAGAGGGAAAGAACTGGCAAGATCTTAAAAAAAAAAAAGAGAGCAAAACCCAGCTGAAATGAACCAAGGGCTGAGCCTCCATTTCAGCACATGACACTGTAGTTTAACTACTTGTTTGCCTGAGTCCCATAGTCCAAAGGCGAAAACCATCTCTAATTCATTTCTGCAAGCATGCTAGCAAACAACCAACATTTATCTGTGGGACTCTGTGCTGAATGGTTTGAACATACTATTATCTCACTTAATTTTTACAGGATCCTTACATGATAGTTTGTTACTGTTCCAGCCCCTTCCTTATAGATATGAACCCTGAAGTTCAAGGTGATGAAGTGTTCCATACAGGATCACCAAGACATGGTGAAGCCAAGATTCAAACTGCCTGCGCTTCCTGATCATGGAGCTGTGTAGGCAGGGATTAGATTAGCACTTGACAAATGTGTGTCTGGGGAATGAATGAACAAATGAATGGGTGCAGAGCCCAGTTCAGGGAATGCTCCTGAGTCTGCTGGGGAGAAAGAACCTGACCCTGTCAGCTTGAAGCTGGAAGGAGAGTGGCAAGCACAGGCATTCATCAGAGCTATTTATAGGGCAAAACCCTGGCTCTGCCAGCCAACCAGTTGGCATAGTCTTTCCTGGGACACTGAATCCCACCAGGCTGAGAAAGGGAGAAAGGTTTCCAATACTGAAGATGAGATGGTAATTCAGACACAGTCTGGGGCCAGATGCCCCACATCCAGGCAACTGTGACAAAACTCGGAGCTAAACTGTGTCAGGGAATGTAGAGACAGTGGCTGGAACAGGCTAACAGACCTAGCTGGCCACAGGCATGAAAATGTCACGAAATTATGAGATGTGTCCAAACACAAAAAAAGATAAGACTACTACTTAGTCTCCAAAATTCTGCCCAATTCTGGAAGCCCCTAGGGTAGATCCTCCCTTCAAAGGAAAAGCAACATAGCCAGCCTCACCCATCTTCCTTCTTCTTAGGGGTCAAGATTAGCAGTCAATCCGTAGAAAGAATGAGAAAGGCTTGTAAAACATCCTGTCCTCTGTAACATCCTGTGTTCTCCGCTGGCCCAGAAGATGGGCAAGTCCAATGTGCTCAGTGTCAGATATGGCCTTACTCAGTTCCCTTGCAGCTGTCATTCTTAATACCAAGTGCCAGTCCCAAAGATGTTATCTGATACTCAACAGGGGACAGAAGAGGAAATCCAAAATCATTGACGAGCCAGGCATCTTTCACAAGTCCAGTAAGGTCAGGGACAAGGTGAGCAGAGCGCCATGACAACACGGGATGGAGAGGAGACCGGTCTCAGGTCCACTCTTGGTCGCTCAGCCTCAGAAATAACCCTCTGTGTACCAAGCTTGCCTGGAAGAGATCTCCAAGACAAACAGGGCTTCCACTCTTCAAATGGTGGTGCATTGTCGGAGGCCTCACCTCAACCCTCAACAGGAAGACACCCAGGGCTATTACCAGTCATCAAATTTCCTTCCAAAAATCTTTAGGAGTATTACACAGGCTCAGGCCAATCCCCCAGGCTCTAGGAAAATGCCCAAGTACTAGCAGCATCCAAATAAGTGCCTTGAATTTTAGTGTCTTGAATTTATTCCTAGCTGAGGTCAGATCTGTCTAACTGATCTACTATGACACACTGACTTCTCCTTGAGCCCCTGGAACATAGTGTGGGATCCTCCTGGTATTTTTGGTTGAGTGACTGCACAGTCTCACTGGTGAACCATGAGTCTGTCCCTTCCAACCCTCCGAGGATGGCTCAGCAGCAGGCTAGGCGAAGATTAGATCTTGGTGCCACTGAGTGTCCTTAGGCACATACACAGAGAGCCTCCCACTCCTCGAAGTTTCCATTAAACATCTTGTCCTTGAAAACCCGAAGAGGGACCAAGAACCCTCCTACCCTTCTTCTGTGAAGCACAGAACATACATAATTTTCTACCCCGGTTCTCAGTGCAGATGTAGTGTATGCAGTTTTGACAGCTCTGGAGCAATAAAATCCTCTTGGCCAGTCTCCGCCGGGAACCTTCCAGCTCCCCTTTCCCTAGGGCAGAAGGCGACAATCTCCTCTCTGGCTTTGTTGGTATCCGTTTTAGCCCCCCCCCCCCCCCCCCTTTTTTTTTTCTTCAGTGCCATGCCATTTCCCTTGATCCTTTTCAAAACTTCCTCCAGGGGGCCGGGAGGAAAGTTCCCTCCTCTTGCCTTGCAGCCCGAAGGGGAAAAGCCCCCAAAAAGCATAGCTGTCCCTTTAAGGGGCCCATGTGGTGGGAAGAGCAGCTACATTCCTACCCTAGTAGGGCCGCTGTCCCGACACGCCAAAGAGGCTACAAATAACCTTCGAGGAGAGAACCCAGGAGGGGGAGAGGACAGTCTAGAGAGGAACGTGGGTCGGCCGGGCTGCTACTCCGAGAGGAAGAGTTAAGTGCTCGGTGGGGTTAGCATGGGCATGGAAAAAGTCATTGAAAACCCACGGGTTGCCTAAATAACAGACAGAGAACTCTGTTTTGGATTTGGGAGGTAAACCAATCTTTAAAACAAGTGCTCAGGCATCTCCACGCCCTGCCAGGCAAGTTCCGAAATCTGCAGTATTTCCACACGCGCTCCCTTGACGTTAAAGAAAGAATCGGCTTCGGCCGTGGTCTCCAGTCCCCATCACTCTGAACCCCGTCCAGCGCCTCATCCCGGCGGCGGGGGAAGAATGGGAAGACTCAGATTCCACCACCACCGCCCCCCACCAAACCTCGGTTGAACAGAGGTGGGTGAATAGGGTTGGGGTTCAAAGATCAAAGTTCTCTGATCTTTGGGCACCAACTAGAGGCAGCTGCTAAATCACGGGGTGCACCCACGGTCGTAGCCGGCTGCCGAGAAACAGATTCCACCGGAGCCGTCATCGCATAGAACAGTTGCGTTCGGGCACCAAACAAGTTATTAATAAGGAGCAGATGAAGCAGCAGTCCTCTTGCCATCCCTCCAGCTCCCCCGAGGGCCACCGCGCGGGCCGGGGGGTGGGAGTGGGGGCTGCCTGGTGAGGTTCGGCGACACCCGCCCCCCTGTCCCAGCCAGGACGGGTCTGCGGGAGCCTTCCAGCAGTTTCTTCCCTCTGTCCCTCCTCTGCCCCTTTCCAACCCTTTCCCCCCTCCCCCTCCTCCGGGAAGGATCCAGGGCAGGAAACTGATTGGTCACAGCCAGGAGAGGGAACCCAAAACCCCACTAAGTGGGGATGCTGCGAGCGAGCAGTGCCCAGAGACCCTCGGCAGGAGCGTGGTCCGGAGTCTGAGCAACTGCTGCTCGAATCAGGAGGAATCCCCTGAGCTCAAGTATTCAGACTCCACTGGAGCCTCTCTTTGCAATCCTCCTGAGACCCCCTCCACCCCGGACCCTGGAAGGAGGGCTATTTACAATTTGTGCTTTAGCGACCATCCTTCCCCGCCTCCCTTTCTTCGCACACATTCATTCGCACCAACGACACAGAGACCGTGGGTCAACCCGAAAGGGGAAGCACTCCAGCTCTTCAAAGAGCAGCGAGGGAAGGAGGAGGCGAGCGCCTCAGATCTCCCCCCGACTCCCCCCACCTCCCCCCAGCCCCGAGCCCGGGGAGCTCCTCGGTCGCCGCTGCCCCATCTCGGGCTGGAGGAGTCGCGGGCGGGGGGTGGAGAGCTCCCTGTCCCCTTCCCCGGCACACGATCTCCGGGCGAACTGCTTGGAGTGAGAGGGCGAGGGGCTCAGGCCCCAGCCCGCGCCGTTCCGCTCTCAGAAGCTAGAGTCCTGCAGCGGCCGGAGCCCGGGGACAAACTTTCCCGGCTGGCGGGTGGGCGCGAGCGCGGCGGCGCCGCTTACCGTGTGCGCAGAGCAGGGCGCCAAGCAGCAGCGCGCCGCACGGCCGCCTCATGGTGCCGCCGCCGGCGCTCCCTGCCGGCCCGGGGGTCCCGCCGGCTCCCGCGGGACGGCGCGCCGGAGGGTGTCGGCGGAGGCTCCCCCCAGGGGCCGCGTCCCGGTCCACGGCGGCGGGCGCGCCCCGCCAGTCGCCCTCCGGCTTGCTGCTGCCCTCCAGTGCGGGCCGAGCAGAAGCCGCCCCGCCAGGGGACCGGGAGGGGGGTGTCCCGGGCCCTGCCGCCCCGCCCCCAGCGCCGCAGCCCCCGCCACCGCCACCGCGCCTGGTCCCGCCCCCCGCGCCGGCCCGGCCCCTTCCCGCCCTCGGCCCCCGCCCCCCGGTCCCCGGACCCCACCCGCCGGCGCCTCCAGCGCTGGCCGGGCTCCTCTGCAAGCCGCCCCCACATTCCTGGCCCTCGAGAGAGCCCCCCACCCCTCCCCACGCACTGTCCCCGTTACTACTGCTGGAAGGTCCTTAACTTTAAAAAAAAAAAGTGTCATCGTAGCGGCAACTCTCGGATCCCCGCTCACTCTAGTTCTGGGCCAGAGTGGTGCACCCAAGCTGACCCGAGTCGCCTGGACGTGACCCCGGCCCCCCTACTGGCCCCGAGTCCAGACTTTATTGATGTCTCAGGATACGCAAGGCTTGCTAATGCATAATCCTCTCGGGCTTCACGGACATCAAACAAGGGCCATCAGGGGGCCTGGAGTGCTGTATCTTCACTAGCGTTCTTACTGTCAAAATTCCTTTTCTGAGATTTTTCTCCGCCCCTACCCTCCCCCCGCCACCACCCCGGCCCCCAGTCTAGGCAGCGTTGTTCGAGGGCTAAATAGTTCCACGACCTCCCCTTTTCATGTACTCATTTCCTGAGGTGGTTGTCTGGGTCCTGTCGCCCCAGCTCAGACGTCCAGAATTGGCCCAGTCGTAGTTCCTTCTCGCTGTCTTTGTAAATCAGCGTGGTTAGCCTCTTCAGCTTCTTTGACTTTCTGATCCTGGCAAGGAAGCAAGGGGGTAAGGAAGTTAAGTCTTTACTTGCAGTGGTATCCTCTCAGAGACCTCAGCCTCCTCCCAGCTCCCGTCTCTAGAGCCTTCTAGCAATATTTAACTTTGGGGTTAGTATATAAAGTTGTAAATTCCTCTCTTGTCTTTGCTTTGTGGCCTATGCCTCTCTCCAGCATTTATTAACAATATGGATTAATTTTGTTGCCACTTTCCATTTTCTAGGTTGAATCTCGTCCTGCTTCTTTTGTCCAAGTCCCTGACTTCCTTCAGTTCAGTTCAGTTGCTCAGTCATGTCCGACTCTTCGCGACCCCATGGACCATACATGCCAGGCCTCCCTGTCCATCACCAACTCCCGGAGTTTACTCAAACTCATCTCCATTGAGTCGGTGATGCCATCCAACCATCTCACCCTCTTTTGTCCCCTTCTCCTCCTGCCTTCAGTCTTTCCCAGCATCAGGGTCTTTTCCAGTGAGTCAGTTCTTTTCATCAGGTGGCCAGAGTGTTGGAGCTTCCTTAGGGTCCTGTATACCCTTTTTCTATGCAAGCTGGTATGCCAGCAGTTTCTACCTTCGGATCATCAGCAATTTTCTTAAACCACTTTCCTCTCACTAGTAAATAGAGTCAGGAAGCCCCAAATGCCCCACGTTAGCTGAGGGGAAAGTAATTTGGTACAGTGCAAAGAGAATATTAGGAGATTTCTCCAATGGATTGGTCACCATTTCATCCTTGCTTGTCTGCAATTTTTCAAAGGCTTTCACTTCAAATTACCATCTTCGACCAAAGCTAACATTAAGTTCGCAATAGCAAGAAAGAAATGCGGTATTCACTACGTCTTAGCCAATATTTCTCTATTCTGTTTTGCCTGAAATTTTTACACAGATGAAATGTGGTTGAACTAACGTCACCATGGTAACTAATACTGAGGCATTTTCTGTGTGTGTAGTTCTTCTTGCTGTCTGATGGCGGCAGTCGAGTCAGATCGGGTTTACTTGATCTTACTGCTGGGAAAACAGTCAACCTTTAAGAGCTGTGTCATCTTAGCCTAAAATCCAAGGAGAAACAAGTGAAAAGTAAGAGGCTGATTCTCAATCTCCCCTCCCCACAATATTTTTGTTGCAGCTTTCGTCGGTCTCAGGGTTTCAGTATATGTTGCTTATGAAGGCTTGCTTTTTGACCTATTGAGGAAGACCTCGTGATTCTGGAGGCCATATTTTTTTTTCCCCCCACATGAAAACTGAGGACATGTGGTGTAATGAATACATTTGTCCCCAAAAATCCAGAACAGGCGGTCACCATACTTTCAGTGTCAGGGGATTAAGAATTTATAAACAGTTTCCACTCTGTATTCAAAAGACAGGTTCCTTTCCAGAAGCATGATTTGTTTTGTTTTTCTGGGGTTGAAGAGGAGCAGGGAGGCTGGCTGTCCCTCCCTGACTCAGGCTCAAGAGACTGCATTTTCTGTGTGCATCCCAAGTCCTCCTCCTCCATGGTTCGGCACAGTTCTGGTGTACAGAGCCGTCCCCGGCTGCTGTGAGTCACTGGGAATATCAATGGGTAGAAACGAACTTCGTGCATGGTCCCTGGCTGGGTCACCCCCTAGGGTGACTTAAGTCTTGGCTGTCAGAAACTGCTCTTGTGCCAGGAGGGCTAAGCCATATTTATTTTTACCAGGCCTCTCAGACTTTCTTGTTTGGAGTGAGAGATCCTGAAAAGCATGCCAGAATGGGCTGTTTGTCTCCCTTTATTGTCCTGTAGGACATGACCCTAGGAAAGTTGCAGGGGATTGCCAATTCCAGAGAGGGTCTCAGAGGCATTGGTTTCCTCAGAAACACCACCCCTATTTCCTTCATCCTTCTAGGACAGACCAGGGGACTGCATTTCAAAGATCAGAATATTGCCTTGAATTAGACCATCACTAAATGGCCTTTTCAAAGGACACACAGGGAGTGCTACAGAAACAAGATAGAAGTGGGCATTATTTGATCCATTTGGGTTGGTAGAATCCTCCTCTAACCCAGGTATCATTTGACAACCTGAATTCTAAAAGTAATTCTTCTAAGAGAGTAAAAGCCTTGACACTTCACACTTTAAACCAGTGATTCTCAATCAGGAGTGATTTTTGCCAATATGGGGCAGTACCTGGAGACATTTTTGGGAGCAAGTATTACTGGCGAATAATGAGCAGAGACCAATAAGCAGGGTATCTCTCCCCACAACAAATGATTACCTAGCCTGAAATGTTAATAGTTCTGAAGTTGAGAAACCTTGGTTAAAAAAATTAAGAACATGAATCTGCAAAAAATTGCTCCATCGCTGGAATCACATTCTGGTGTGAATGGAGGAGGGAGATCTTAAAGCTATACAGTGGAAAACAAGAGAAAGCACAACTAAAGGAGCTGAAAGAGTCTATAAGTCTATACCTATCTTCCCAGGGTTGGCTATTACTAGTTTTAACTCACTTAGTGGGAGTATTTATTACGAGTATCTTATGTTCCAGGCGCTGTAGAAGCAATGGTAGCTAGATACATGTGTCCCTGGAACTTAAAGTTAGGGAGGCTACAAGTATACAGAGGCGTTAAAAGAATAATCTCAGGAATGAATTTAAAGCTATAAATGCTATGGGTATTCAAGGAAATGGACAGAGCCTGTTTAGATTTGGGGGTTCAGGGAAGGCCTGAGGCACTAACACTTATGCTGAGTAAGATTCACAAGACTAAGAGTGGATGGGGTGGGTCTTCTAGGCAGAAGGAACAGTATGTACAAAGGCCCTGAGCCAGGCAAGAGTCTATAGGGTTTACAGAAAAATGTCAGTAACTTTTTACCAATGCGTATGCTTCTATCTGGGCTTCCCTGGTGGCTCAGCAGTAATGAATCTGCCTGTAATGCAGGAGACACGGGTTCGATCCCTGGGTGGGAAAGATCCCCTGGAGGAGGGCTTGGCAACCCATTCCAGTATTCTTGCCTGGAGAATCCCCATGGACAGAGGAGCCTGATGGGCTATGGGGTCCCTAAAGAGTCGGACACGACTCAGCAACTAAACAATAATAACAGCAAATGCTCTTATCTAGGTTCAGGGAGCTACTACTGGAGACCAGAAGAGACGAGGTATAAAGAAATAGTCCGGTTTGCATTTCTATGCTTTCTTTAATTCCAGACGCTCCACAAAACCATTTCTAATACCAACACTTTTCACATTCCAGGTCAACAGTAGTATTTGAGTCAGGATCTGAGTACCATGGCTGATTCAGTTCCCTTGTGTAACTTGGGGGCACATCCTGAAAAATGGAACTTCCTAGCACATTTTTTTAAATCTCCTGAAAGCTTGATAGTCACACACCTGATACATATAAGTAGAGCTTTTGCAGCAAATGTCTCAGTACATCTTGCTTATTTCAGCAGTAAAGTTGAATGTAAAATGTGGATAAACAAATGGACCAATGAATAAATACTCATCGGTAACAACTATGACTCAAACATCTCCGTAAATGGTCTGTTTCACACATGCCCCTTTATAATTCATTTTCTACACAGCTGTACAGTGACTTCCTAAAAAACAAATCAGATCATGTTATTACTAGGCTAAAAACCTTCCCATGCTTCCACTCAGAAGAATGGCTCCACTCAGAATAATGGCTGTACTTCTCACATGTTCTTTTAGGTCCTTCATGAGCTGGCCCCCACTTACTTCTTTGACCACTTTTCCCCTCGTTCATTCTGCACTAGCCACACTGGCTTTCTTTCAGCTCTGCAACACAATACCATTTCTCACAACTTTTGCACGAGCCATCTCCTCTACGTACAATACAGTTCCCTAGACCCGTCTATGGCCACTAGCAGCTCAGTGTCATAGCCTCAGAGCTTACCACCCTACATTTGCCTTGTCCTTACTCACTGCCTTTACCCTGTTTTACATGGGCGATTGAATAAGAATTCATGGAGATAGTGCCATTTTGCCAAAGTCTTATAGGATGCATATGAGTTTGCATGGGTGCATGCTCAGTCTCTTCATTCATGTCCAACTGTTTGTGACCCCATGGACTGTAGTCCACCAGGCTCCTCTGTCCATGAGATTCTCCAAGCAATAGTACTAGAATGGGTTGCCATGCCCTCCTCCAGAGGATCTTCCCTCGCCCCAGGGGTTGAACATGAGTCTCCAGGTGGATTCTTGACTGCTGAGCCACCAGGGAAGTCTTATGTACGAGTTTACTAGGCAGAAAATGTGGAAGAGGTACATTCTAGATGGAGAGAAGAGCTTATCCCAAAGCAAGAGAGTGTGAATGAGCTCAGTATGTTTGGGACTAGTGAGTAGGAAGGTATGGAAAGAGAATAAAGTGTGTAGGAAAGAGTGAATGGCATAGTGGCTGGAAAACTAGATTGGAGCCAGACTGTGAAGAAATATATATGTCTGCATGTTAAGGAATTTTGCTTCATCCTAGTAATGGTGAGTCAGCAGTGTTTCCAAAGTAAGGAAGTAACATGGTCAAATTTCAATTTTAGAACAATAAACTCTGCGACAATATAGAAGATGACTTGGGAGAGAAAAAAATAGACACCAACTGCAGCTTTTTGTCCTGAGATTCTAAACTTTGGGAACTTCCTGTTCATATCCTGAGTTTATTTAGTGATTCCTAGTAGATTCCCTGTCATCTTCCTAAACTAGTTCTCTAGTCTATATGCAGCATTGTCCCTATGCCTGTTGTTGAGTTAGTTGCTTTTTTTTCTGGGTATTTCTTAAGCTTTGATGATCTGTCACACATAGTATTTAGGAGTAGGGGGGAGATGCCAATGCTGTCTGATTGATTTTTAATCTTCTCAATGATGCCTTGCCTCTTTATTTAATGAATTTGTTTCATGAATTGGTTCCTGTGAGGCAATCACAAGTCCTATGGATTGGATGGCCTTTATTTTCTATACTTTTAATCTAAAGTAGGGGGAAAAGTCTGTTTAATAGGCACTGTGCATGGTCCTGGGAATTGAAAGATAAATGAAGACTGTCTCTGACTTCCAGGAACTCACAACCTAGTAGGATAATTCAAATAGTGCTTTTTTTTTTTTTTAATGACATACATTTTTTAAGTCTACTTTTTTTTAATATATTGTTTACATTTTATTTCCAGTCCTTAGCTACATGCATAACCTGTGAAGTTAACATTTATAGAACACTCCACCCCACAATAGCAGAATAAACATTCTTTTCAAAGTGCACCCATGAAGTCTACTGAGGCATATTTACTAAGGTAGTCCATATTCCAGATTGTAAAACAAGTCTCAATAAAGGGAAAAAGATTCAAGTCATATAAGATTTTATATCTGATCACAGGAATCAAGCTAGAAATTGAGGAATTCCACGGTGGTCCCGTGGTCAGGACTCCGTTCTTTCACTACTGAGGGCCTAGATTTGATCCCTGGTTGGGGAACTAAGATCCCACAGATCGCACAAAACAGCAAAACATTAAACAAAACAGAAACACCTCTGGTGTATGGAAATCCTGAAAAATACATTTCTACATAACCCATGGGACAAAGAAGAATTCCAAAGGGAAATTACATAATGTTTTCTATTTTAGTTCATAAACTTAAATGTTTAAAAAATACAAAATCACATTTTGGAAAATCGGAGCTCTCTTTGTGGGAAGATTTTTAACTAAAAATTCCATTTCTTTATAAATAGACAGGTATTCAAGTCATCTGTTTATTCTTGAGTGAAACTTGCTAGTTTGGGTTTCAAGGAATTTTTCCATTTTACATAATTTATTGAATGAGTAACACTGTCCTACTATTCCCTTAGTGAAAGTGACATAAATATTTATCAAGGTGCATACTCCAGGACAGAGGAAGGCGCAGCTAATTTCTGTGGGCTACCAAGAAGGGTCAAAAAAAATCTTCCTTTCTTTTAAATTACATGAAAGTATAATTTCCAACTCTTTTTGCAGCACAGAGAATATAAAATAACAAGAAGGTACGAGTCTGTAATTGTCTTTGGGCTCCAGTTCAATCTAAGCCATGTCCTCTAAACCACTTTCTTGCGATGCATTAGTTTTCTTTAACTGACCAAGAATTTGTGACCATTCTTTGCAAGTTCTCCCAAAGTTCTGGCCTGCTGACCTGTGGCAGTCTAAAATGATTTGTCTGTGAATAGTGTTTTAAAGTAAACATGTAAATCTCATGCAGTGGCACCATACTTAGTTTTTGCTTTTCTCTTACGGAAGATAAGTCTTTGAAGAAGAGCCTAGTAGCTCAGCATGAATTTCATGACCTGCATTTCTTAGTAGCTGCTTCGCCTTTAGCATCTTTCTGCTTGATGAGTTGATAAAAGCTTGTCCTAGTTTCTTGAACCTGTTTTGTAGCAATAATCCAGACTGCGTTTTTTTCTTTCTATTGTTTCCTTGAGGTTTAAAACTATTTGGTACATTACGTTTGCTTTTCTGCGGTTTTCAGTTCCAAGGAAGATTTTCTTCCCTATCCATCTCTCCACAGATCCTCTGCAGAGCCAGAGATGTATGTTCATTTTCTCTTTATAATTAGAAGTTATAATCTGATAAATTGATGTCTCAACATATCCACTCTGATGGGTATTTTTTCTATTGAGTTTGATGTTTCTATTCTCTATGCTGCAGTACTGTCACATCTCAAGCCCTCTCTCTGTTTTGATCAATTTCATATCACTTGCTTATATTCAGGATTGTAGAGTTGATTTCTGATTTATTGGTTTACCTTGATGATTATTTGTTTGGGTAAAAATTTCAGAAGTATGTAATGATAATTTAAGAACCTGAAAAGCCCATCTAATTGAAGGCTGAGATGTTTTTTCTTTTCTTTTTTTTTTTTAACATTCAACAGGTTCACAGAAATACACTTGACTCTAACAATTCTTGTGTATTTCTCCTTTTCTTAAGATCCGATGTTGTAAAGGTTTCACTAGAAAACTTCCTTTGCCACTGATGGGTTGCCAAAACATATTCATGTAATGTATGGCTAAAAAAGAAAATCTAAAAGTAATGGCTGCTTCTGGGGAAAAACAAACTCTCTATGAAAGGTCATCACTTCTGCTTAAAAACATTTTAAAGGTTTTCAAGCCACTCAGTTATTGTTCGTCTTCAGGTTATAATGTAGGCCTATTACAGATAATTTTAAGGATAAAGAAAATATAAAGAAGAAAAGTGTAAGCAGTACTTCCACCACCATTTAAAGGCTACCTGCTATTTCTGTGCAACCTCAAGGTTTCTTGAAGGCTTAGCCTAGTGACCACCCGCCCTCTTCTAAGTCTTCCGCCTCAATAGACTGCTTAGGACATTAAGAGTGGAAGACCGACTTTAAATATAAGGGCCCTTAGGATTTTTATGGAAGGGATGGAGCTGTAGGAAAAACCTACAAATTGCTCCAGAGATGACATCTTGTTCTTATTTAGCTTTCTTTGAGTCATTAACAGTCGGGCGCCACTGGTGCTGAAACTTATCATTATTATAACCGCAAATGGGTTAATGCCCAAACAAAGCTGTATTCTTGGGGCTGGTTCCCAGCTCCACCGCACAGACCCCAAGAGCAGCACCCTCCAAATCCAAGATAATGCCCCAGAAATGAGAGGATGTCAGATGTTCAGGCTGGACTCAAAATTCTCTTCTTTTATCTGGGAGCTGCCAGTTGCTGGCAGGGCAGAAAGGGGAAAATAAATAAATAAACTTCAAGCCAACAAACCCTAAAAAAAGAGGCTATGTGGTTTAGCGGTCAGACCACTATCCTGGAACTTGAGATCGCTGAGATCCAGTTCCAGCTCTCCCACTGACTGGCTGGATGACGCTAGACAAGTCATTTTCCTGACACGGTCCTCGGTTTCCCTACTTAGAAAAGGGAGCACTGCTTTAGAAAGTTTTTATGAGGACAAATGAAATGACCTGTGAATAGCTTCAGGTTGCTTGGAAATAAAATGAAACTGCAATCCTTAATAATTACCATCCTATTGCTTAATTAATAATACAGTAAAAGGCCACAGGTGTTAAAGTTATGAAACTCCCATACCTTCAAGGTACACGGGCGGGGGGAGGGGTGCAGGGCGGTGGGAGGCAAGGGTGGAGGAAGAAGGCAAAATTTTTTCAAATCAGATTTGCAGAACTTCACATCAAATACCAAATTAGCAAATTTATTACCTCAAGATAATAAATGCTGCCCTGAGTTTGGCTCTGCCCCTTTATCCTTACCACATCTAAACTCAGTGTGACTCACAGGAGCCTAGAAATGAGACATACACAATTTTAAGGGAAAGGGAGAATTAGGAGGTTTGAAGCTTCTGCTGGAGGAGGCTAAGAATAGACCCACTCAGAACACTAAGAGAGCCTCCTCTTTCCTCTTCCTCCCAGTGTAGGTGGTCTACTGGTTTCCCAGTCATTCCTTTGAAAGAATGATTTTTGTTTTCTTTCTGTCCACAAAACCTCACCTTGTGTGGGGGAGAGCTAACTAAAACTGTGAGGACAGAGTTGCTTTTTCTACTGCGTTAGAGCTGTGACAAGTGCTGCACACTACTAACGCCTTGTTGGGCGTGGAGAGGGGCTAAAAGAATAAATATGTATACATTTTAGTCATACATTTATTCATATATATTCACTGTATGTGAATATCTGGGAACTTGAAAGCCAAAGTAAGTAAAGATCAAGAGGAGTTTGAGAGGAAATTCCGACTCTAGTGACTCCCATGGGGTCAGTTGGTAAAGAATCTGCCTGGCATGTAGGACACTGCCAGCAATGCAGGAGACTTGAGTTCAGTCCCTGGGTCGGGAAGATTCGCTGGGGGAGAAAATGGCAACCCACTGCAATAATCTTGCCTGGAGAATTCCATGGACAGAGGAGTCAGATGGGCTACAGTCTGTGAGATTAGGACACAACTGAGCTACTAAACCATCAAGGCTATTATTATGAAGACAGTTGTATAAAGCAGGAAGAGTTGTGAAATTCAGAAACTGAGGATATATGGAGGGCTGGTAATAAGTTTTCCACACCGGGAAATATGATGTTTCAAAGGAACTCTCCACCTCAAATTCCTCTAAAACCAACGCCTCAAGAAAGGCAGTCCAAAGAAACTGCCGCCGCGAGGCGACTGCTCCCGGAACTGGTACGGCCAGCTTGGAGTTGCGATACGGAAACTGTTTGCGTGACACCCCCTCCGCTCCTGCCTCTCCCGCCGCGTGGGTGCCATGGCAACCGAGAGAGCCGGGCGACCTGGGTTCCGGAAGCTGGAGAGCTGGAGCTCTGAAGCCACCCTGGTCAAAGGATGCTGAGTCCGGAGCGCCTAGCCCTACCGGACTACGAGTATCTGGGTAGGCGCTTCCTTCAGCTTTGGGGAAGGAAAGAAATGCAAACGCGTTAGGCCAGGGTCTGGGGAGGAGGACGGGGCGGGATTTGAGTGTGAATGGGTCGGGTGGGCTAGGGAGAGCGGGGAGGGGGCGCTGATCCAGGGCCCTCAAGGTGCCGGGCCCAGCGAGGAGGAAAACAACATCTGGGGAATCAAGAACACTGAAGTGTACCCGCTGGAACTCAGGCAGTGCGGACTGGACTCACAGTGGGCTAGGTTGGAGGTGAGAACTGGGGGGGCCCTTTGAGGGTGTTATTGATACCCTAGTGGAGCAACCTTGGAACCTTTCAGTGCCACCTCAGTCATTCCGTGAGCCATCATTTAACCGTCACGGCGGCAACTAACATTTTCGAGTGTTTCTTTTACATTAGGCGCTATGCTAAGCATTTTACATGCATTCCTTATTGAATCTTCATAACAGCCCTGGGAGGAAACTGTTTGCCTTCCATTTTGCGGATGGAGAAACTGAGGCTGAAGAGATAACTTACACAAATAAAGCCACACCGCTAGGAAATGGTATGGCTTGGATCAGAACCTAATTTGCCCACTCCTGAGCTTGAGTTCTTGATCAGTAGGGCTGCGGCTGTAATACGTTATGCAACCTTGGCACCTTCAGTGTGAATGAGAAAAGGTTATCCCGTTTAGTCGCCAAGTCATGCCCAACTCTCTTGCAACCCCATGGACTGTAGCTGGCCAGGCTCCTCTGTCCATGAGGTTTCCCAGGCAAGAATACTGGAGTGGGTTGCCATTTCCTTGTCCAGGGGATCTTCCAGACCCAGAGATCGAACCCACGTCTCCTCCATTGACAGGTGGATTCTTTACCACTGAGCCACCAAGGAAGCTCTTTAAAACATTAATAGACTTTATTTTTAAAGAAAATTTAAGTTTACAGGAAATTAGGCAAATATTATAGTGTTCCCATGTACTCCCTGTCAGTCAGTTTCCTGTTATTAACATCTGACATCTATCAGTAGAGTACAATTGATGGACCAATATTGATACGTTATTATTAACTAAGGTCCACAGTTTGCCGTAGGGTTCACTCTGTGTCCGTACAGTTTTATGGGTTTTGACAAATGCACAGTGTCACGTATCCATTATAGTGTTGTGCAGAGTAGTTTCACCCCCTGTCTATTCATCCTTTCCCCTGTCCCCCAACCATTGGCAACCATTGACCTTTTTACTCTCTCTAAAGTCTTACTTATTCAGAATATCATACAGTGAAGTCTCAGAGCATATAACCTTTTCATACTGGCTCTTTTCACTAAGCAATAATGCATTTTAGGTCCCTCCACATCTTTTCCAGGCTTGATAGCTCATTTCGTTTTATCACTGAATACTATTCAATTGTATGGATATATCGATACTATACACATTTTTTTAAATGAAAAGCTGTTTCAGTGTAAATTTCTGAATTTGTCATATGGAAACCAGATTAAAAAATATAAGAAGTTTATAAGGAAAAGTCTCTTCCTGCCCTTTTCCCGTCATCTGCCAGTTTCCATCTGTCCTCAGCCCACTACTAATAACCACTGTTACTGGTTTCCTGTGTGTCCTTCCAGAGTTTAGTTTATTATGTATATAAGAGATAATGTATTTTTTCTTTCTATATATCTCAGAGTGATTTCTGTATCAGTGAGAGCTTTCTCATTCTTCTAAAAACTTTTTTAGCTACATAGTATTGAAATAATTTATTTGACCAGTTCTCCGTTGGTACACATGTTGTTTTTAGCCTTTTGCTATTACTGAAAATGTGTGTGTTAGTCGCTCAGTCATGTCCAACTCTTTGCGACCCTGTGGACTTTAGCCGGCCAGGCTCCTCTGTCCGTGGAATTCTCCAGGCAAGAATACTGGAGTGGGTAGCCAGGAGATCTTCCCAACCCAAGGATCAAACCCAGGTCTCCCGCATTGCAGGCAGATTCTTTACCGTCTGAGCCACCAGAGAAGGCCATTACTGAAAATGCCCCACTGAATAACGTGTAATTTTGTGCCATTACTAGTATATCTGCAAAGATAAAACCACAAAGTAAAATTGGTGGGTAAGAGTTATATGCATTTTAAATATTGATAGACATTGCTAAATCATGTTCCACAGGGTTTGGTTGGACCATTTTACACTGCTGTTAGCAATGTAGGAGAATGCGTGTTTCCCTATGGTCTTTCCAGCAAAATATATCAAACTCAAACCATCAGATATTTTCAACTGGTTAGTGACAGATAGTCCCAGGGTAGATTTGATATGCATTTCTCTTATGAAGTTAGGACTCTTTTCACCAAGGTTAAGGGGTATATGTGGTTTTTGAAAGGAATATATATATATATACCTAATTCTCCTAATTGGAGAAGGAAATGGTAACCCACTCCAGTGTTCTTGCCTGGAAAATTCCACGGACAGAGGAGCCTGGCAGGCTATGGCATGGGATTGCAAAGAGTCGGACACAACTGAGCCATTTCACTCACTCATATATACCTAAAGAGCATGGTTAAATCACAGATAATTTTGCATCCAATGAATAATATTAATGTCTAGCAATGCCTAGACTCTTGCTAAGAATTTTATGTTTTTTATCTTATTTACTCAGTACTAATGAGTCTGTGAAATATTTGAAAAGCCTAGTCCATTGTTCAGTTCCTTGGATGTTTGCCTCAAAGGCTTGACATATTTAATATCACTGGTTCTTTGATGAGTAAAAGTTGATGGTCCCTCCATAACTGGCTTTTTTTTCAGGGAGACTAAGCCAATGGCATTGTTGATAATGAATCTATAAACAGAATCAAAGTTTCAGGTTGGCTGAAAAAACTTCAGCATCCAACCACTTACCTAATTATTGAACCCTGGATTATTGAAGCTCTTTCAGGTTCTATTGCATATTTAAGTGTCTTAACTCAATGTCCCAGTCACTGTCTGGACATTCATACTGCCCTAAGCAGGGTCATACTACTCACTGCCTTCCTAATGGTTGCTCAAACCATACAACTGCTGAAATGCATTTGTCTTTAGTTGAGAGCAACCCTGCCGGTTTCAATTTGGTCTCTTTTAGAGGCATGCTGTTGCTGTTTTGAAGCATTCACCCTCCATTTAACAACCACTGAAAATCATCCCTTATAGATTAATTTAATGAAATATTTTCTGGTTTGAAAATCTAAATACTTTGGAGGTTTCGTTTGACTTGGTTTGGCTCGTCTCCTTTTCTTCTTTTTTTTTTAACAAATTATAAAGTCACGTGTGTCGAACTAGAGAAGAAAATGCATACAAAAAAAAGAAAATTGTGGAGATGGGAAAGCTCTAGGTATTCAGTGCATGGGAAAAGTGAAAGTTCACTATCCCTTGGTAAGTGTAAATGGAGACCTCTTTTTAGCATTATGTATAAATTACAGGGATACCTATTCAGGGAATATCTATAGATTTTCCTTTCTACCTGTTAGCCAGGGCTTCTATTTGCCTTTTTCACTACTAGTGAAGAAAAGAATCTTTCATCATGTTGGGTAAACTGATCCGTTCCCTGCTGACTTGGTGGATTCGGAACCTGTAATCATGGCCTGGAATGGCTTTAGTATCTTAAGATCATCATTACAGATTCAGCTCTGTGATGTTCATGCCTGCAGTCATCAGAATGGAGTGACAGAAACTGTGTTAATGCCCAGGCATAAATAGAGAGGAGAATCTGGAGAAGAGATGAAATAAATATAGAGCCCTTGAAAGATTTCCAGCTTCATGAAAGCTACTTATTGGAAGCTTCTGCCAGAGGCTGAGGTGTGTCTGTGTATCTGGTTGGGTGTGGAGAGTTCTCTAGAGCTGAAGGGTGACCTGTTCTGGTCCCAGGTTTGCAAAACACTCCCTACGTGCTGACCTGAGTATAAGCAACAGGGTGTGAAGTTTATTATCTTACCCCACCTAAACTGGGGAGGTGCTTGCTTTCACTCATGTTCCTATTTACCTCTTCTGTTTCTATGGAAAGTGCTTGTTCTCACTAAGGTTGGTAGTGGATCGGCATGATAGGTAACTCCAGGAAATCAGAGGTGGTCTTTCTCCTTTGCAGACTGTAATTATAGAGGAATCATAATCAATTGGATAGTTGGTTTTTTTTAGTGTGGATCTTTTTTTTTTTTTTTGTCTTTTTTGAGTTTGTTACAATACAGCTTCTGTTTCAAGTGTTGTTTTTTTGGCTGTGAGACTTGTGGGATCTTGGCTCCCCAACTAGGGATTGAACCCACACCCCCCACATTGGAAGGTGAAGTCCTAACCACTGGACTGTCAGGGAAGTCCCTGGATAGTTTTTTTGTTTTTTTAATTGGAGGATAATTGCTTTACAATGTCATACTGGTTTCTGCGGTACAACTATGTGAATCCTATAAGTATACATATATCCTCTCCCTCTTGACCCTCCCTCCCACCCCCAACCCCCACGGTTATGTTGAAGCTATAGGTTTTGAACACTTCATTTATGCTTAACACTGTGCCTTAACTCGTTAATGTTCACCACTGTCATACAAGGTATTATTATTAGGCAAAGGAGAAAGGGAAGGATATACCCAACTGAATGCAGAGTTCCAGAGAAGAGCAAGGAGAGAGAAGAAAACCTTCTTAACTGAACAGTGTGAAGAAATAGAGGAAAACAATAAAATGGGAAAGACTGGAAATCTCTTCAAGAAAATTGGAGATACCAAGGGAACATTTCATGTAAAGATAGGCACAATAAAGGAGGAGGAAATGGAAAGGACCTAACAGAAGCAGAAGAGATTAAGAAGAGATGTCAGAAGTACACAGAACTATACAAAAAAGGTCTTAATGGCCCGGATAACCACAATGGTGTGGTCACACATCTAGAGCCAGACATTCTGGAGTGTGAAGTCAAGTGGACCTTAGGAAGCATTACCTCAAACAAAGCTAGTGGAGGTGATGGAATTCCAGCTGAGTTATTTTAAATCCTAAAAGATGATGCTGTTAAAGTGCTGCACTCAATATGCCAGCAAATTTGGAAAACTCAGCAGTGGCCACAGAACTGGAAAAGGTCAGTTTTCATTCCAATCCCAAAGAAAGGCAATGCGAAAGAATGTTCAAACTACCATATAAACATGCTCATTTCACATGCTAGCAAGGTCATGCTCAAAATCCTTTAAGCTAGGCTTCAGCGGTACATGAACCAAGAATTTCCAGATGTACAAGCTGGATTTAGAAAACGCAGAGGAACCAGAGGTCAAATTGCCAACATCCACTGGATCATAGGAAAAAGCAAAGGAATTCCAACTAAATACATACTTTTGTGTCATTGACTCCTCGAAAGCCTTTGACTGTGTGGATCACAACAAACTGTGGGAAATTCTTAAAAACAGAGGAATACCAGACCACCTTACCTGCCTTCTGATAAACCTGTATGCAGGTCAAGAAACAACAATTAGAACCAGACATGGAACAACAGACTAGTTCAAAATTGGGAAAGGAGGACTTCAAGGTTGTATATTGTCACGCTGCTTATTTAACTTATATGCAGAGTACATCATGAAAAATGCCAGGCTGGATGAATCACAAGCTGGAATCAAGATTGCCAGGAGAAATAACAACAACCTCAGACATGCAGATGTGTGTGTGTGCTTAGTTGCTCAATCGTGTCACCCTTTGCAACCAGGCTTCTCTGTGCATGGAGATTCCCCAGGCAAGAATACTGGAGTGGGTTGCCATGCCCTGCTCGAGGGCAGAAAGTGAAGAGGAACCAAAGAGCCTCTTGATGAGGGTGAAAGAGGAGAGTGAGAATCTGGCTTAAAAC
Source organism: Okapia johnstoni (assembly GCA_024291935.2). Lineage (NCBI taxonomy): Eukaryota > Metazoa > Chordata > Mammalia > Artiodactyla > Giraffidae > Okapia > Okapia johnstoni. The sequence goes on along the minus strand of CM044325.1, from coordinate 4,025,152 downwards.
TCAGCATTCAAAAAGATAAGATTATAGCATCTGTCCCATCACTTTATGGCAAATTGTTGGGGGAAAAGTGGAAACAGTGGCAGGTTTTATATCCTTGGGCCCCAAAACCACTGCAGATGGTAACTGAAGACCCTTGCTTCTTGGAAGAACAGCTATGACAAATCTAGACAGCATATTAAAAAGATATCACTTTGCTGACAAAGGTCCGTATAGTCAAAGCTATTATTTTTCCAGTAGTCATGTATAGATAGATGTGAGAGTTGGACCATAAAGAAGGCTGAACGCTGATTCTTTCAAATTGTGGTGCTGGAGAAGACTCTTGAGAGTCCCTTGGACAGTAAGGAGATCAAACCAGTCCATCCTAAAGGAGATCAACTCTGAATATTCATTGGAAGGACTGATAATGAAGCTGAAGTTCCAGTACTTTGGCCACCTGATGTGAAGAGCTGACTCATTGAGAAAGACCCTGATGCTGAGAAAGATTGAGGGCAGGAGGAGAAGTGGGTGACAGAGGATGAGGTGGTTGGATGGTATCACCAACTTAATGGACATGAGTTTGAACAAATTCAAGGAGATTGTGAAGGACAGGGAAGCCTGGTGTGCTATAGTCCGTGGGGTCACAAAAAGTTGAACACAACTTAGCAACTGAACAACAGTAATTATTAGTCCTATTTAGTAGTTATTAAGATCTCCTTATTTTACAAATAAGAAAACTGAGTCTTAGAAAGGCTAATTGATTTGTACAAAGTCACACAAGTTGGTGATACATAAAAGCCAGATTCAGATCCAGGTTTATGGGATTCCATGCCTGTTTTTCCCTCTCTTCAGTTCAGTTCGGTTCAGTCGTGACTCTTTGCGACCCCATCGACTGCAGCACGCCAGGCCTCCCTGTCCATCACCAACTCCCAGAGCTTGCTCAAACTCATGTCCATTGAGTCGGTGATGCCATCCAACCATCTCATCCTCTGTTGTCCCCTTCTCCTCCCACCTTCAATCTTTCCCAGCATCAGGGTCTTTTCAAATGAGTCAGCTCTTTGCATCAGGTGGCCAAAGTATTGGAGTTTCAGCTTCAACATCAGTCCTTCCAGTGAACACTCAGGACTGATCTCCTTTAGGATGGACTGGTTGGATCTCCTTGCAGTCCAAGGGACTCTCAAGAGTCTTCTCCAACACCACAGTTCAAACCCAGAGATAAAAATAAACAAACCAAAATAGCTGTAAAGGGTGTGATCCTTGCTTCCCTTTTAAGACTGGAGCTCTTAAACAGATCACTAGTTGCAAATAAGTCCTGAAAACAGAAATTGTATCTTACTCATCCTTGTATACCTGCCTTTCATGATATAGACACCTTATACATATCTATGTGTTACATAAAAGTGAAAGTGTTAGTTGCTCAGTTGTGTCCAACTCTTTGCAACCCCATGGACTGTAGCCCACTAGGCTCCTCTGTCCATGGGATTCTCCAGGCAAGAATACTGGAATGGGTTTCCATTTCTTTCTCCAGGGGATCTTCCCCACCCAGGAATTGAACCCTGGCCTCCTGCATTGTGGGCAAACTCTTTACCATCTGAGCCAACCATGGAACATGAATAATCTGACCTTAGGGTCCCCCAAGTGTGAGCAGCTACAACAATAACTGACTTACTAAGTATTTAGTATGTACCAGGTGAAATCCTATATACTTTACATATATTGATGCACACGAAGATAGTTTCAGTTTTTATCTCCATTTCATATATGAGGAAACTGCAGCACCAAGGCACTAAATAACTAGTTAGTGAGTCCTGGAGGCAGGATTCTAATCCAGCAATCTGATTTCAGAGTCTGTATTGTTAAACTCTATGCTACAAATACCTTGAACAACTCCAAAAATGAGGCTCCATTTATCGCACAGACCTGCATTCCATAGTTGCATGGATTCTGGAGTAAGTTCAGATGACTCCGAGGGCTTAATTTAACATTTCTGCCAGGAGGGGGCATCCGAGGAATCAGGATGGATCAAGGAATAGTAAAATTCCAGTTCCTTCTTCCACTGGACTCATCTCTCTCAAAGACAGGCAGTAAGGAAGATCACGTCTAAAAATAAACCATTTAGAGGAGCTTGAGTGACAGTAATCTATGTACTTTGTGTAGCTGTGTGACTTTGAGGAAGTTACTCAACCTCTCTGTGCCTTAGATGCCTTATCTGCAAAATATAGATAATAATAATACTTACCTCATGCATGTAAGCTTTTAGAGCAATACTTGGCTGATACATTGTGAAAAGAGGATATACAAAGATGAGTAAGATATCTTTTCCTCTAGAGCATCTAGGTAGGTGCTCAGTAGATATTAGCTGCTATTATTATTCCTATTTTTTAATAAAAATATGTAATACATCTGTGGCAATGGGTCACAGAGCCGGACACGACTGAAGCGATCTAGCACGCACAGTGCATCTGTGGCACCCATGACGCTGCCTCTCGGATCTCCTAGTGTGGGAGGGAAGATAATTGACTCCAGCTCTCCGTGCAGCACCTTGTTCACACGGAGGTCACACTTCCCACAGGCTGCTCCCAGCAGACGGCTGGGTGAGGCAGACAGACCCACTTTTATGAGAAGTGTGGCTCCTCTGATAGTGCCTTTGACCTGAGGACTCCCACTGCACCGCAGTCTAATACTCTCCTCCTCTTCTCTGCGAGGGTCAGCCCTGCAGTGTGTCTGTCACCTCTCCGAGTCTCCTCCAGCTCCCTCCGCTTCTTCCCTCATGGGCTTTCCATCCCCTGTGTCTCTTGCATGTCTGATCCTGCCTTCTTGTCCGCTTCTCAGAGTCCCTGGACTGAGACAGTCTCCAGCTGATACAGTCCCTTTCGGTCATGAAGCCTTGGCAGAGGTTCTGACATATGACTATTTCTATGTTGAAGATTCTTAAGTGTTACTAATCTTGATTTTGGGGTTTTTTTTTTTTTGCATTTGCTGATATCAACTTGTCTTATTGCCAGACACAGTTTCTCTTTTTGGGTTTGGATGAGTCTTGATAAGCAAACGTAATTTTGTTGGAATATAATCAGTGAACCTCCCAAACCCAGCCTCACGCTAGGAAACATTGCCGTTTACAGTAAGTCAGCAGAAATACTCAGAAGATTTTCAAGAGCTCCGGTTGTTGCAGAAAGGAAAAGGAATAAATATTATAGGTGTTACACTGATTCCCTAAATCTTTGGAAACTAGGTTTATAATAATAAAGCTGGTCACTTAAAAACAGTAATGCGTATGTTCACAAAATCATGAACGTAATATTCATGAATGACTGTAACACAAAGTAACAGTGTGATAAGTGCCAACTGGGAAAGATTGAGGGCAGGAGGAGAAGGGGATGGTTGGATGGCATCACTGACTCGATGGACATGAGTTTGACCAAGCTCCAGGAGTTGGTGAAGGACAGGTAAGCCTGGCGTGCTGCAGTCCATGGGGTCTCAAAGACTCGGACACGACTGAGCGACTGAACTGAACTGAAACTGGGAAAAAGCCGAGACATCTGCCTACATACTGTTCACTCAGTCTGTTAGTAATCTAAGGCGTGCTGTTTGTTGGCCGTTACCCACCTCTGTTTCTCCTGCGTTACCCACCTCCGTTTCTCCTGCGTTACCGACTGCAGGTGATGCCAGTGTTACTCTAGGGATTAAAAACAGTTCCGTGAATTTTTTACTTTGCCTATCATTTATATATTCAGGTAACCTTAAAATCTTCCCTCCAAATGCGATCTAAAAGTTAGAGACCACTGTTTTTTGTTATAAATGCCACATTTGCTAAATGAGTGAATTTAGGAAGCTGACTAGGTAATCAAAAGTTTTAAAAAGTAATAAAAAAGACTTCAGAAGAGATAGATGATCCATTAACTTGTCTCTGGTTCATCTTCCCGTTTATATCCTTCTTAGCGCTTATCACAATTATCTTATTAATCTATTCGTATATCTTGTTATTGTCTGTTTCTTATTAGAATGTAAGCATAAGGGCAGACTTATTCTCTCAGTATCTCCAAAACCTAGCACAGTGCTTTGCCCAAGTTAAGTGCACAGTTGTTAAATGAACAGTGTGCTTTTTGTGGGCTCCCCAGGTGGTGCTGGTGGTAAGACCCCCCCCTGCCAATGCAGAAGATGTAAGAGACTCGAGTTCAGTCACTGGGTCAGGAAGATCGCCCAGAGGAGGGCATGGCAACCCGCTTCAGTATTCTTGTCTGGAGAATCCCATGGACAGAGGAGCCTGGTGGGCTGCAGTCCATGTGGTCACAATGAGTCAGTCACGACTCAAGCGACTTAGCATGCACGCACACTGCTTTAAGTAGCAAAATAAATTTTTTTTTAAATGAAAGAAAAGAGTCCAGTTCAGAAAATAGTTATTGAATCCCTACTGTGTGAGAGACACTAGGCTTTTCCCTTCTTCCGTTGACAACCAAAGGATAACTGATTAAAATCTTTGCTCTGAATGCTGTCCGAGAGTTGGGGATCACTGTTACTTACGTATATACCATGGTTGCTAAATAAGTAAATATAGTTTCTTGGTTGACACTACGTTTTCTTTGTTTTGATTACACAGCCGTAAGATTTAGTTCCTTTTTTCAAATGGTTTTTTATGAAGGAAGGAAATTTTATACCATTTGGAGGCATCTCCTTCAGATCCCGTTTTCAGTTGGGCAGAATAATATGCTTTGATTAAGCCTGGAATTACCCTTGTCAGCTAATCGCCGGGTGTTCTGTGTTGGGATGCCCTTGCACTGCTTCCCTACGGGCCTTAGGAAATAACTCATCCTATGATTGGAATTTCAAGTCAAAACACATTTATCTGAGCAGAATTTTAATGATTTATCAAAGAGAGGAGGGGTTTTCCCAAACACATCTGAACTTACCAAATTACTGATCCCATTAGCTATGTTTTCTCTTAAGCACTTTTCTTTAAACAAAGTAATTACAGCTGAAATCATCCAATGTATTTTTCATAAAAGCTTTTGACTAGGTTGTGTTTGATTAGCAGGAACCCAGTAAAAGTAAATATTGTTTGAGAAGGCACTTTCCGAGCCCTTTCTTTCTCTGCGTTGAATTAGCTTTTTGAAAGCACTGTTCTTTGGAGAGAGTAAGAGCCTTTTTCCAGCTGTCCTATTGTGTAGCCCAAGGTCTTGTTAATACTATTATCTGGCCCTGAGATTACGGGTCATTGTGATAAAACACAGGCTTCAGTTTCTGTAATCTCAGACAGAAATCTGTTTGTGCCCTGGCCTTCACGTCAGGTGTTTGTGAAATTCAGACTTCTCTCACCTGGAACAGCGCCCCCCCACCCCCGGCTCCCAGTAAACAGAGGTATCTGGCAGGGAAAGGGCTGTATAAGAGCCACTGCCTTTTTCTTTTTTATCATGTGGCAGAACTCCTCCTGTGGCCAACTTACATACAACATGTGCCCTAAATGGGAAAATTACATATTTTAAAATAGGCATGCTTGAAACAATAACACTTTTGAATGTGAAATGCACCAGAAGGCCGCACGTCTCTGGCTGTGCTTGTCAAATGGAGAGGCTGCCAGAACCGCTCGGCTCCACGGTTCTCATGCCCTAAAGTCCTGGAGACTGACACGTAAGGAGGCAACGCACAAAGAAGCTCAGCCCATGAGAAAGTGAGTTCGGGCGCCTGGGCTGGCCCCCTTTCTCTCCGTGTAGAGTTCTTTCCAGCTTCGCTTCTTCTGTCCTATCACAGTTTTTTTCAAAAAGGAGAGATTAAACGTGTCTGGTATTTCAGCATGTTAACTGCACAGACAACATGAGGCTAGCACTCAGGCCACTGTTCAGCCTGTCATATGGAAGGAATTGCTTTTCAGGGGAGATTATAATTGTGTATGTAGCCACACAAATGCACATTCTGCCTGGAGGAAAATGCACAGAAGAGGAAGCCGTATGCTGCCACTCAGGTCTCTTTGTGGAGGGCTGCATAAGAAGCCCTTACATGGCATAGTCAACTCTTTTGGGCTTAATGAGTCATCTTTTTGTGTGATGCCTACTTCAAAAAAAAAAAGGCTAGTGTGGAGGGCGGGGGTAGGGGGGCAGAAGAAGAAACACACTCTGCCCCAAGTGAGTTGCTTTTATTGGCCCTACAGCTTTGTCTAAGAGTTGTGCAGACTCCTGATGACATCATTCATAACGCTAGTACAAGACAGTAAACAAAAAAATAATTTAGCTTTCAGCCATTTTGACAAAACTTGAATAGTCCAATTTAGAGAAATGATAATGAGCTTTATGAACAGTAAGCACATGAGCTTAAACAACAAGCATGACCCCAGTCTTTCTTGGAATGTGACACGTTGAAAGATGACTGTAGAGAAAACTAGAAGCTTGACACTTCTGAATTAATTGCAGTTCAGACTTGAGTCCACAGTCTAGTGTTAATCCTATGCAGTATGTTCTAGTTAGTGGCTTAAGTACAGGCTACCAAGTGAGTAAGTCATTAAGCCCCTTGAGCCCTAGCATTTTACCTATAAGAAAGGAAAAGGTAATATTACCACCTACCTCACTGGAATGTTAGAAGATGAGACGATAAACATGTAGAACTCTTTATAAGAAAGGTATTTTGTAAATAGAAAATACCATTATTACTCTCCTTGATCAAATTTCCCCAACACAAGGAGTTGATAAAAGCTACCTCATACTGGGTTGAGAGGATGAATTAGTTAATATATGTCAGTTATCTTACAGTAAACTATTTAATGAGACCTTAAATTGTCTCTCTTGAGAGTCTGTAGACCACCAAACCTGATGTTCAAACACATGATTAACTTACAAAGTCTTACGTGTGCCGTCAGTCTTTTGCCTTCAAGGACTGGCACAGTGGAGAACAGTGCATATATCCCTCTGCCATGTGGTGGTGGAAGGAAATAAGTTAGGTCTTCAAGAAGCATGGCCCTGCCTTTTTTCTTTTCAAGGTTATGCCTACAAATAGTCTGGAGTCTTGCTATATCTTATTCCCAGAGTCAAATCCTTATATGTACAGAGAATATGGTGTCATTATTTTAGACATTTGTGCTATAGATGTGTTATGGCATTTACTCATGAGGGTGTATGTTAGGAAACAGGAACTCGAAGACCTTAAGTAAAATTTCCGTCGTTCATGTTGATAGCAGTAGGTGGAGCTAAACTTTGATTCTAGTTCTGATTCCAAATTCAGTGGTTTAGGTGCCACTCAGTCAGTGTTAGTTAAATAAAACTGGTAGCTGTCATTGATTAGTGACAAGAACTTCCCCCTTTGCTCAAAACTCCTCTCTCTCTAGACTAATGTTTCCTACTGGGTCAGTAAGCTGGTGAATATACTGAGGTTCTGTACTTTAGGTGATTTTGTGCCACTGATCTCAGGGTGATGGTTGAGCAACCGCCCCCTCCAGTGCAATGGCTTATACAAGAGAGAACTTTATTTCTCTCTCCCTTAACCAAGGTCCAGAATGCAGAAGGCAGAATCTGCTCTAGGAAGCCATCACAGGATTTCAGGCTAGCCATGCCATTTGAAATCCATGGTTTCTGAGGATGGCTCCGTTGTAGCCATTTCCTGTCATAAAAAGTAAAAGGGGAAGGAATGAGTCCAGGGCAGACACCTTTTAAGCAAGTAAGGCAGAAGTTGCGAACATCACTTATGCTCACATTTCACAGTGAGGACTTAACATAAGACCCTGCTAGTTGCAGAGGAGCTCGGGAAGTCCAACCAGACATCGTGTGTAAGAAGAATAGGAGCACATACTTTGCACTCCTATTGGGAGTGCAAACGATAACCCGCCACTCCTGGTATGTGTGTAGTTAGTAGCTGCTTGCCCTTATTCAGAGGTGGAGCACAGATGCTCCAGGGGACGTTTGGCCTTTCCTCCCCTACGTCTGCCTCTTCAAGTACAGTGTATTTTATTGCCTGTCCTTGTTCTCTACTCTTTTACCTTCAGCTACTACTGAGCTTGGTTGCTCCCTTTTTGTTATTTTTTTCTTTCGTAACTCTGTGTCTCCAGTCATTTCTCTTGGATCACCTCTCTGTCCTTTGTAAACATTTCCAACCAATCAGAATAGTTCCTTTCTACACTTCACGGAGCACATGTAATTGTTGGAGTTTTAGTTCCTCCTTATTGTGTTGCTTGATGTCTGTTGGGGCTTACTTTGCTGCCAAATAAAAATTTTTTGAGTGGGGAGTTAGACCCATGGTAGAAACTTAAATCTTGTCTCCAGAGAGATAGTTTTACAATAAATAAAGATATTTGTCTTCCTAGGCTGAGAGTAAGAGATTTAGAAGGATGAGGAAAATGTGGGGACACAGAAACTGGGAGAGGAGTCAGTTTCAGGATGAAGGGAGTGTTCAGTGCTATCAGTTGCCTTCAAGAGGTCAAATAAGATAAGAGCTGCAAAAGGGATTGTTAGTGGCATTAGGTGAGAAGTTTCAGTGGCGCAGTGTGGCAGGATGCCAGGTTTGCCTGTAAATGGGAAGGGTGGGGGATTTGAGACAATAGGTAGGATAGACTTGTTTCCAGAAGTTTGGTGGACTGGGAAAGGAGGACAGGGGGTGGTAGCAAGGGTAGGGGAGAGTTTATTGTTGTTTTGAAGTTTTTAGGGTGTTGAGTATGTTTACAGGCTGAAGGAAAGGGAGCCGTTGTAGAGGAGAGAGGGATGACCCAAGAGAATAAGATGATTAAGTGATGCAATACTTTTTTAGAAGAGGTGGGAGAACATTGCAGGATCAAGGGCAGAGATGCAAGCTTGTTTTTGGAGTTGGGAATCAGGGCTATGTTTATTCATTAGGCACTACAGGCATTGTGCCTAATCTATAAATGGTTTTGAAATTTTTGAAAATATTTGTGTTTATGCATGTGCTCATTTGTGTCCAACTCTTTGCGACCCTATGGACTGTAATCCACTAGGCTCCTCTGTCCACAGGATTTTCCAGGCCAGAATGCTCAAGTGGGTTGTCATTTTCTACCCTGGGAATCTTCCCAACCCGGGGATCGAACCTGCATCTCTTGTGTCTCCTGCATTGGCAGGGGGATTCTTTATCACTGTATCACCTGGGAAGCCCCCCAAATAATATTTATTGACCCTAAAATATGGGTAAATGTTTAATTATACATTTATAAAACATAGTATAATATCACTTTTATTGTTATATTTAGTATGGAAAAACATTTTATTACATTTAAAAGCAACTCACATGCTCGCAAGGTAATGCTCAAAATCCTTAAAGCTATGCTTCAATAGTAGGTGAACCAAGAGCCTCCAGATGTACAAGCTGGATTTAAAAAAGGCAGAGGAATCAGAGCTCAAATTGCCAGCATCCATTGGATCATAGAAAAAATAAGAGAATTCCAGAAAAAATATCTACTTCTGCTTTATTGACTACTCAGAAACCTTTGACTGTGTGGATCACAACAAACTGTGGAAAACTCTTAAAGAGACAGGAATATCAGGCCACCTTACCTGCCTCCTGAGAAAACTGTATGCAGGTCAAGAAGCAACATTTAGAACCGAACATGGAACAACAGACTGGTTCAAAATTGGAAAAGGAATACATCAAGGCTGCATATTGTCACCCTGCTTATTTAACTTATATGCAGAGTATATCATGTGAAATGCTGGCCTGGATGAATCACAAGCTGGAATCAAGATTGCCAGGAGAAATATCAACAACCTCAGATATGCAGCAGATACCACTCTAATGGCAGAAATCGAAGAGGAACTAAAGAACCTTTTGATGAAGGTGAAAGATGAAAGTAAAAAAGCTGGCTTAAAACTCAGCATTTAAAAAACTAAAATCATGGCATCTGGTCCCATCACTTTCTGGCAAATAGATGGGGAAAAATTGGAAATGGTGGCAGATTTTATTTTCCTGGGCTCCAAAACCACTGCAGACCATGACTGCAGCCATGAAATTAAAAGATGCTTGCTCCTTGGAAGAAAAGCTATGACAAACCTAGAAAATATATTGAAAAGCAGAGACATCAGTTTGCCAACAAAGGTCCATGTAGTCGAAGCTATAGTTTTCCCAGTAGTCATGTGTAATGTGAGAGTTGGACCATAAAGAAGGCTGAGTGCCGAAGAATTGATGCTTTCAAATTGTGGTGTCGGAGAAGACTCTTGAGAGTCCCTTGGACAGCAAGGAGATCATACCAATCAATCCTAAAGGAATCAAGCCTGAATATTCATTGCAAGGACTGATACTAAAACTGAAGCTCCGGTACTTTGGCCACCCGATGCGAAGAGCCAACTCATTGGAAAAGACTCTGCTGCTAGGAAAGACTGAGGGCAGGAGGAGAAGAGGCAACAGAGGCTGAGATGGTTGGATGGCATCACCAACTCAATGGACATGAGTTTGAGCAAACTCAGGGAGATAGTGAAGGACAGGGAAGCCTGGTGTGCTGTAGTCCATGGAGTCACAGAGAGGTGGCCATGACTTAGCAACTGAACAACAAAAGCAAATTATAGGTAAGATTTTTGCAATTAGCAGGAGTTCCCAAGTGTGAATTCATGTCCTAACATGGTTTTAAAATAACTCTACAAGAATATTATTCAGCATAAAAAAGAAGAAAGTCCTACCACTTGTAACAGCGTGGATGGATGTTGAAGGCATTATTTTAAGTGAAGTAAGTTAAAGACAAATACTGTATGATCTCACTAATATGTATGTAATATTTAATATATTAAAAAAACCTCTAGATCATAATACCAAAGAGGTGGAGGGTGAGTGAAATGGGTAAAGGTGGGAAAAAGTACAAATATCTAGTAATAGAATAAATAATCCCTGGAGATAAAATGTACTACATGGTGACTATAGTTAATTATACTGTATTTATTGTATATTTGAAAGTTGCTGAGAGAGTAGATCTTAAAAATTCTCATCACAAGAAAAAAATTATAGCTGTGTGGTGACTAACAGATGTTAACTAGACTTACTATGGTGATCATTTCACAGCATACACAGATATCCAATCATCATGTTGTACACCTAAACTGTTAATAATACAGTGTTATATGTCAATTATGTATCAATACAAAATAAAAAGAAAGAAACCCTGACTCTACAAAGACTAATTGGTTTTGAATAACAGAGACAGAAAGTAAAATTGGTGAAGGACAGAGGTGAAATGAAGCTGAAAGTTGATGTTCTTTATCTGGCCACCTACTTCGTCTTTGTCTTTGAAGTAAGATTCAAGGTCATCTCCCTAGAGTTGGGGAAACAAAAGTGAAAGGCATAGGAGAACAAAGAAAATTAGTATTACCGTGAAAAAGAAGCAACAAGTTGCTGTAGGAAGGAAGAAAGAGAGCTTGACTAGGAACAAGTACAAGAATTCTGAGCAGCATTAAGACATTTGAAGTCAAGATGTATAAATGCATAGTAGTGTGTGCATGCTCAGTTGTGACCCCATGGACTAGCCTACCAGGCTCCTCTGTTCATGGAATTTTCCAGGCAAGAAGACCCACTGAAGTGGGTCGCCATTGCCCACTCCAGGGGATCTTCCCCACCCAGGGATCGAACCCACATGTCCTGCATTAGCAGGCACATTCTTTACCCCTGTGCCACCTGGGAATAAATAAATCCTTTGAAAAAAAGAAGCAACAAAAAAACATGAATAGGAACAAAGTTGACTATGTAAATTCTAAAAGAAAAAAGTACAAAAATATTGCAAAGTAATAATTAGATGAAGCAACTGAATAACTTTCAGGAAAACAAGGTGTCACAAATAGTGGGTGAAGAGAGGGGAATCCAGAAGCACAAAGATTATTTGATTTGATGTTTATTAGCTACAGAATTTTATCAGTCAAATGGATTTATAAAAGCTTTAATAAAACAGTAGTACCATACCCCACAAATTCTCACCTCTAAATCCCACTCCTCAGAGGAGACTACTTACAGATTTTTTCACCATGTCTTTTGCTATTTTGCTGCATATCTTAAAATAACATACTTACACTGCTCTTCTTGATTTTTCACCTGTGGATATTGTCTAATGACTGCCTGTGATGGATTTAGCGCTTTTATATCCTCTTAACTTCCCTTCCTCCTAGCCTTGCAACAAAATTATGATTTTTGGTTAAGTCAATATTCAGTGTTTATTATCACTAAGAAAATGGTATGTATACATTAGTCATGCAGTATACTATGATTACATTTCCCCTTTTTTCATAGTTGTTGTTTTTTTCCCCCCAGAGTTAATCATTGCCTTGTTTTTTGTTTGGTTGATTTTCTATGAACTTGTCTCTAGTTTCTGCCCCAACTCTCCAACCAAAAGGCTAATCTTCTCCGAGCTGATTCAGACACATAAGGTATTCTCTAAATTTCAATTTATTTTCTTCAAGATAACTCTCCTGGGGTACTCCTTTACCTGATTGGCCCTCCTGCTCCCATCTGACCGAGTTGCTCTCTAAATCCTTATCCTTATCATGAATATTACTTGTCTCTCTCAAGTTATACTCCATATGACCTAAAGCCTCTGTTTTCCTTTTTTCCCAAATACTCCTTCTTTTTCTTATGTTGTATCCTCAAGTAGCTTTCTGAGAAAGTTTGCATGCAAAATAAAATTTAGAGTATCTTGTATCTCTGAAAATGTCTTTGTACTACCTTCACACTTGATTCATAATTTGTGTAGGTATAAAATTCTATGTTGGGGATAATTTTCCCTTAGACTTTTAGAGGCATTTATCCCTTATTTTTTAGTTTACCGTATTGCTGTTGAGAAATTGAATGCCATTCTTATTTGTTATATTTCATAAAGATATCCATTGGTATTGATCTTTCATTCATTTCTGAGACCCTTTCAATGTGGAAATTTACATCCTTCAATTCTGAGATGTTTTCTTGAATTTATGTTTGGCATTTTCTCATGTCTGTCTCTGGAACCATTGTTACTCAGACACTGGACCTTAAGGATTCATGCTCTAATTTTCTTACCTTTCTTTCTTCTTTTCCGCATTTTTTGATTTATTATATTTTATGTGAATATGTTTGACCTTTCCAATCCTATTGAACGCTACAAATATCTACTATTATATTTTAATTTTCTATTCATTTTTTTCCTGGATTCACGAGTATAAGATTTTAGCTTGTCTTTCTGAGATTTTTTTTTTTATTTGAAGGATAATTGCTTTACAGAATTTTGTTGTTTTCTGCCAAGTATCAGCGTGAACCAACCATAGGTATACATATGCCCCCACCCCACCCTCTTGACCTCCCTCCCGTCTCCCTCCTCATCCCACCCCTCTAGACTGTTCCTTTCTGAGGTTAGTAATTGTGATACTTCTTTTCTTATTTTGTTGTTGCTGTTTTGTGCTTTGGCTTGGTTTGTTTTCTTGCTTATGTGTATGTCTTCTACATTTTTTTCTTTCAAGTTTATTTTTTTCTGTTAGTTATTTTTGGTGTATTTTTTAGATAAGAACCTTTCCTCAAACTTTTGGAGCTTCTTGGATATCTGTTTACGTGCTAAGCAGGGGAGAGTCTTACACAGGTCAGTAGGTAGACTTTAATGTAATCATCTGGCACCTCTATCTTTAACTGTTCTTGAAGTCCCCAAGTTCAAAGACCTGATGATTCAGTTTCTTAATAGAAGACAAACCTTTAATGTCATATCTAGGTAAAGGGAGGGTGATGACTTTGCTCCATAAAGTTGGGGAGAGGATCTGCAAATATAAGTGGTTCTTATGTAGACTTTTCGCCCAACTATATTAGTTAGCTTAGGCTGGCACAACAAAAAAATCACGGTGTGTATGGATCCACTTTTGTATGTGGACATCCTGTTTTCCCATCACCATTTTTTTTAAAGATCGCTTCCCCCTTGGATAACCTTGGCATCCTTGTCAAAAATTATTTGACATGCGTGTGAGGGCTGACTTCCCGGCTCTCTACTGTGTCCGCTGTGGGTTTGTTTTTGTTTGTTTTTATGCCAGACTGCACTGTTTTGATTCCTGTAACTTTGTAATAAATTTTGAAATTAGGAAGGGTGAGTCATCCATCTTTGTTCTTTTTCAAGATTTTTTGGCTACTCAGAGTCTCTTGAGATTTCATTGGACTATTACAATGAAAAAAAAAAAAGAATATTACAGTGGGTTCCTACTTGTTCAGGGGTCAATACAAGTGTTTCCTCCTCTAAGTAATTTTTTAGTCCTTTCTGTTTGGACTAGGTTTCATCTATACCATATATGTGCATCTTTTACTATAGTTTTCACTATACGGTAATTGTCAATTTGCTTATTTGTCTCCTTAAGGACAAAGAACATAGTTCTATTTGTTTTCATTTTCCCAGTGCTTAGCATATACTAGATTTTCCATATAATGTTTAAATGAATGAATGAATGCAGCATAAACAAATATTATGTTAAATTTAAATGGATTAGACTATCACCCAAACAAAAATAACTGATACTTGTGTAGTACTTTATTGTTTAAAGTATATTTAACTATATTGTAGTACTATATTGTTATAAAGTACATTTAGGTATATTATCTTATTCATCTTAACCTATGAAGAAAGTCTGATTAATATTTCTTTTTTATATATCTGATATTATAGACAGTAAGGTAAAATTAAAACATTTAGGAAAAGAATAAATCAGAAAATTTAGAAATTAAAAATATGTGGATCCTTTGTAAACATTTATCATATACAAGATACAAAGAAGTTTTTGGTTAATAAAAGGCAGAAATTATATATTGCATCCTCAAGCTATAATACTATAAAATTAGAGATAATGAAAATATAATTTAGCAGTACCTAACCGCAAGGATAGTTTAAAAATTACTTTCCTTCACAACTGGGTTAGGAAATAAATTTGAGAAAGAACAATAAACTGTTTTTAACTTCAGCACAGTTAAAATCTATGGACATTTACTAAAGTAATGCTCAGAGGAAAAGTTACTGCTATAAATATTTAAAATAATAAGACAGGGACTTCCCTGGTGGTCCAGTGGCTAAGACTCTGCACTCATAATGCAGGGGACCCCGGTTCGAGCCCTGGTCAGGGAGATCCCACATGCTGCAACAAAAAAAATCCTATATGCTGCAATGAAGACTGAAGATCCCACATGCTGCAATTAAGACATGGTGCAGCCAAATAAATAAATAAGTATTTAAAAAAAAAAAATCTACCATGCCACTATTCAGTTCTATGACCTCAGGCTAACCCATTAACCACTCTGAGCCCCAGATTCTTCATCTGTTACATGGGAATGATAAATAATTTGGGGGATGATTAAATAGCTCATGAGAGTATGCTCAGTGAATGTAATTGACTCTAAGACATCCTTAAAAAAAAAAAATCAAAATAGAATAATAAGACATAAAAACATAATTAAGTTTATACTTAAAGACTTTAGAAAAGGCGTAAAGTAGCAAACCAAAGAAAATATAAAATAAAATTAAATAATAAAATACAGTACACTAACAAATTGGTGATTTTTTTTGATCTTTCAGAAACAAGTAGTTGAATTACAAAGTTTGTCATTAACTCAGAAAAAAAGTCATCTCTCTTTTACTGACAGTTTTATGGATATATAATTTGCATACAATAAAAATCACCTATTATAAGGGTAAGATTTAATAAGCTTTGATATATATATATATTAATGTATAGCCATGTAGTCATAACCTCATTTATGATACATAACATTTTCATCACCTGGAAGTTTCCTTATTCCCTGCCCCTATGTTGGAGCCTTGATCCCAAAGTGATGGTGTTTAGAGGTGGGGCCTTTGGCAGGTAATTGGGTCATAAGACGGAGCCTTCATCACGAGAGTGTATTGGGTTGGCCAAAAAGTTCATCCAGGTTTTTACATAACATTGTATGAAAAACCCAAACAAACTTTTTGGCCAACCCAGTACGAACAGATTTAAGAGAGATCATTTCTGTTTTTACCACCTGAGGAAGAAGGTGGCCACCTGCAAACCAGGAAAGCCCCTTGGCAGTATATACAAAAGTTGAACCTACTCATACCCTATAGCCTAGTCATGTACTTCAGGGCACAGAACCAACTGAAAATACAGACATGAGTTTATTGAATTTTGACACCAGGGACCAGTTTCATGGAAGACAATTTTTCCACAGACTGAGGGTGGGGGTAAGGTGGTTTGGGGATGATTCAAGCACATTACATTTATTGTGTGTTTTATTTCTCTTATTATTATATCAACACCACTTCAGATCATCAGGCATTAGATCTCTGAAGTTGGGGATCCCTGTACTAAAAGACTTACGCTGGAGAAGGAAATGGCAACCCACTCCAGTATTCTTTGCCTGGGAAATCCTGTGGACAGAGGAGTTTGGTGGGCTACAGTCCATGGGGTCGTAAAGAACTGGACACGACTGAGCACGCATTACCCACCCAGCAGGGATGAAGGGTGTTTGACCCTTACTAAGAGTGGAAGTGCATTCAGGGTCACATATAATGACAGTCATTAAAATAAAAAATAAAAGACTTATGCTAGGGTGTTCATAGTGATACCATTCATAACAGACCCAAACTAGAAACTGAAAAAATGCTGTCAGCAGAGAATTGATAAATAAATTAAGGGCACAACAGAGGACAGAAACAGTATGGATCTAACAGAAGCAGAAGATACAAAGAAGAGGTGGCAATAATACACAGAAGAACTATACAAAAAAGATCTTAATGACCCGGATAACCACAATGGTGTGATCATTCACCTAGAGCCAGACATCCTGGAGCGCGAAGTCAAGTGGGCCTTAAGAAATATCACTGCGAACAAAGCTAGTGGAGGTGATAGAATTCCAGCTGAACTATTTCAAATCCTAAAAGATGATGCTGTTAAAGTGTTGCACTCAATATGCCAGCAAATTTGGAAAAGTCAGCAGTGGCCACAGGACTGGAAAAAGTCAGTTTTCGTTCCAATCCCAGAAAAGGCAATGCCAAAGAATATTCAAGCTACTGCACAATTGCACTCATCTCACAGACTAGAAAGGTCATGCTCAAAATCCTCCAAGCTATCCTATCTCCAAGCTAGGTGTCAATGGTATGTGAACCAAGAACTTCCAGATGCACAAGCTGGGTTTAGAAAAGGTAGAGGAACCAGAGATCAAATTGCCAACATCCACTGGATCATAGAAAAAGCAAGAGAATTACAGAAAAACATCTGCTTCATTGACTACGCTAAAGCCTTTGACTGTGGATTACAACAAACTCTGGAAAATTCTTAAAGAGATAGGAATACCAGATGACCTGACCTGCCTCCTGAGAAACCTGTATACAGGTCAAGAAGCAACAGTTAGAACCGGACATGGAACAACAGACTAGTTCCAAATTGGGAAAGGAGTACGTCAAGGCTGCATATTGTCACCCTGTTTATTTAACTTATATGCAGAGTAGATCATGGGACATGCTGGGCTGGATGAATCACAAGCTGGAGTCAAGATTGCCAGGAAAAATATCAATAATCTCATATATGCAGATGACACCACCCTAATAGCAGAAAGTGAAGAGAAACTAAAGAGCCTCTTGATGAAAGTGAAAGAGTAGAGTGAAAAAGCTGGCTTAAAATTCAACATTCAAAAAATGAAGATCATGGCATCCGGTCCCATCTCTTCATGGCAGATGAGGAAACAATGGAAACAGTGAAAAACTTTATTATGTTCTTGGGCTCCAAAATCACTGCAGATGGTTACTGTAGCCATGAAATTAAAAGACGCTTGTTCCTTGGGAGAAAATCTATAGGAAACCTAGACAGCATATTAAAAAGCGGAGACATTACTTTGCCAACAAAGGTCTGTACAATCAAAACTATGGTTCTTCTAGTAGTCATGTATAAATGTGAGAGTTGAACCATAAAGAAGGCTGAGCACCAAAGAATCGGTGCTTTTGAACTGTGGTTTTGGAGAAGACTCTTGAGTCCTTGGACTGCAAAGAGATCAAACCAATCAATCCTACTTCTGGGAATGTATCTTAAGGAAATAATTCAAAAGAGAAAATAAATTGTAAAAGAATTTTTATAGACACATTATTTTTAATAAAAAACTGGAAATAATCCAGAAGCAAACTGAGGTAAATTAATACAGTGTAATATTATATTATTATATCACTAAGTAATTCCTAAGAAGACTGTGTGTGTGTGTGTGTGTGTGTGTGTGTAAAATCATGTAGCAACAAACAACAGAAAAAGGTAGAACTCGAACATGAAACTGTGGATTTTAGTGAAGATGAGAAGGGACCATAGAGATATGTAACCTCTTGATATTTTAAGATAGAGGAATTCTGTGTTTAAGTAATGTTTTAAAATGCAATAACAATGTTGATCGTCTAATTTTAAAAAAGGATTAAATTAGATGACCTTAATATGGTTGCTATCGGCTCCATGCTTTTATAATCTCAAGAAAATGAACTTGAAAGTCAAGTTTCTTTGATCTTTTCCTTCTCTCGCTAGTGCCATTCAGATCTTTCTCCTTAGTTTAACATTTTCTTAAACTCGATCCATTAATGAGGCTCTCTACTGACTCATTTTGTTTTGGAAAGACAAAGTATAAATTCAGAGAAGTAGAAGAAAATGCAGTTATTTCATTCTCCATATCTATTTATATTAACTGTTAGAAAAGCAAAATGTGCACTTATGCTTAATCAGGCTTCCAGATAGTGCCGGAGAGGAAATTATCCTTCTCCCCCATAATCTAATGAGGAAATTCAGCTTGGAGGGAGGCTAAATACCTTTCATAATGCTCTGTGGAGCAATCTAAGACAATGATTAGAAACCAGGGCTCATATAACAAGACCCTCTTGCTTAGGCTGTTAGCCTGGGGGCCTCTCTGTGGAATGGCAATGCAGGGCTGGGATCAATTCAGTGTTTAAGAGCTGGACTAAAGGTCAGTTCACCTTTCCTTGAAGTGTTGGATTATTTGAGCAATATAAACTTTCTGATAAGAGATTTCTGGAAGCAATTGCAGAAGTGCCTTATACCACCAGCAGGAGGACCTGAATGGAATCTGACCCATGTCGTCCAAAGAGAAGGGGCCTTCAGTAGAGAGAGGTTCTGCTGCCCCTTTGCTGCCTCTGGCTTCACGTGCTGGCCTCCGTTTGTTCATTTTCCCCTCTAGTGCAAAGTGTAGGATCAAAGGAGATGGTGCTGTCGTCAGTTCTGAAGGTGAACAGACTGCCTCCTCAGTTAGTAAATGGAAAAATTAATTTTAAAATGTCTACGCAAGTTCTGTGAAATAATAAGACATTGATTTGTGATCTATTGTGCAACACACACACATACAAATCATGGTATTTATGTTCATATTAATTAGTATTAATCATGGCCATTTAAAAACTTTTGAATATCTCTAAGAATTTCTCTAGAAATTATCCACTGTATTTCAGTGGGATATATTTACACTTATGAGATTAAATTTTAAATCTTTGCTTTACCATTTGTAAACTGTATGACCTTGGGCAATTTCCTCATTTGTAAAATGGAGAGAATAATTCCAGCCTTATCTGATTCCTAGGCTGGTTGCAAGGTTCAATGAGATAATGTAAGTGAAAGTATTTAGTAAACTTTCAGGAGCATTACAAATCGAATTGTTCAGTTAAGAAGCAGGAAGACCTTACATTGTGTACAACAATGGTTCAGCATTGAAGGTAACAGTACATTTCTTCAGACGCTAGGATGATGTCTGGAAACACTTCATGCTAGCCCAGCATGCACTAACCTAAATTAATGGATAGACCAATGAGCTTTCTGATTGGTACATTGATTTAATCTCTTCATTTATACTTTAGGGCAAATACATAGACGTTTTATGTTTATGTTAGGTTTCTCTAAATACAACAGAAAAACCTAAAACAGCATGATTTAAATGACTTAGAAGACTGGAGATAAGCAGTCCATGGCTGGTATGGTATGTTCCAGGTGTAATCAGGAACTCAGGCTTCTGTCTTTTTACTCTGACATCCAACCATAGATTCCATTTTTTTTTTTTTTTTTGCCTCATGATCCAGGAGGACTGAAGTAGCTCTCTGTTCCTTTCTGAGATGGACAAGGGACATCTTTCAGCTGAATCAGTTTCATTTAAATACTTTCTAAAAGACCCTCACAATATTGTGCTCACATTTTATGGCTTAATCACATAACGAAAGCCTAGCTGTAAGAGAAGCTGAAAAATATGATCTTTATGCCAGTGGCCATGTACCCAGGTAAAATTGGAGTATGTTTCTAAGGAGAAAAAGGTTACTAGAGTTAGCTACCAGCAGTCTCTGTCACAGCATTATATAAACATGGATGTTTTGTTCATAAACGGCGCCCTCCCACCCCAACACTTACGTACACACACAGACACAGATGTACCTCACATTCACATAAGTGCTGCCTATTTTACTTTACTTGTTTCCTGGGTAAATCAGTCCACTTCAATTATCCTGTGCCCAGGAATCATATCAGTGCATGGTGATTGACGCCAACTTTAGGAAAGTGACCAAAAAGTCATTAAGCGAAAGGTTCTGTGGTCTTTTTTCAAGACAGCCAGTTGGCCCATGGAATGACTTGACTATGTGTGTGCTCAGCACTGTGCTTAATACTCCACAATACACAGAAAGGGTATAATTCCGACTTTTATTCCTTTGTTTGGCCTTAGTGAATGGAATCATAGTATTCCCAAATGCCCAAGAAAGGAACCCAGAAATCATCCTAAATTCCCTCCCATCCTTTAACCTCTCATATCCAGTCGATTACCAGCGTCTGTTGATTTGATCTGTCATTTCCATTGTTACTTCCCTAGTTCAGGCCTTTCTTATCTCTGGCCTGTACTGTTTCAACAGGTGCCCTCCTTGTTGTCTGTACCTCTAATCTTTCTCCCTCCAGTTCTTCCACACTGCTGTCAAAGTGATCTTTCAGAAATAGTAATATGACTGTCACTCTCCAGCTCAAAATCGTTTGTGGTTCCCTAAAATCTGTACTCTTTATAAAACCCTTTGTGATGATGATGCTGTCCAGCTTTATCTCTTAGGAATACTCAACTATTTGTCTCTTTCCATATCTCCCATGCTTTTCACATCTTGATGCTTCTGCACGTGCTGATGTGTCTGTGTTAAATCTCCCTTCTCTACTTGTTCACCTGTAAATTCTTTCACATTCTTTGAAACATTGTTTCTCCCAGATGGTCATAGGCCTCTTTATCTTTACATTTTTTCCAAACCCCTTTATAACAATTATCATACTGTGTTATCATCTTTGATTTGTATTTCTGCTTCTCCAGTTGATGTTAAATAATCTCCTCGAGGACAAGGACCATGCTTAGGTAAATGAACTAATTATTAAACAAAGGAATGTCTTCAATTGTATTATAATTTAGTTGAGGTTACTTACAGATGAAGTGAAACACTTTAAGTCAGTATGAAATCAAGTGGTATGTAATAAGTAATAGTTCAGGGGGAAAAAAGAAGATCACTGGGGGTTGGAGGAATTAGACAAGGAGTCAAAGAGAATATATCTCCTTAGGAAGATAACAAGATGATCTGGGCAGGGGAAACTGAAAATTCCAGGGAAGTATTTTTATACTTGGCAATGTTTGTGTAAAGCAATATTTGTAATATCACAGCATTACATTTTGAAAAATATAATAAGTAAATTAAAAAAGCAGAAAAAAAACAAGAAAGGAAAAATCCTAGGAAATATAAGGGGGTATACACTGTATTGGAGCTTCCCGGGTGGCACTAGTGGTAAAGAACCCACACCTGCCAGTGCAGGAGATGTAAGAGATGTGGAATCAATCCCTGGGTCAGGAAGATCCCCTGGAGAAGGAAATGGCAACCAACCCACTCCAGTATTCTTGCCTGGAGAATCCCATGAACAGAGGAGCCTGGCGGGCTACAGTCCATGGGGTTGCAAAGAATTGGACTTTACTGAAGCAACTTAGCACGCATGCACATACACTGTACTGGTTTAATTTTGAACCCTCTTACCTATAAATATCTTTAGTTCCTTTTACTTTAGCCTTTTCTCATCTCTGAGGAAGTCAAAGTCCTATTGAATAAATGCTTTATGAATACTATATCAGTTCTAAGATTCAGCATTGTCTCAGCCTGCAATCTTTTTAGAATGTGTGTATACCTCACAGTACTAATATGTTTATTATATGTATGTTTATATGTGTGTATATATACACACACAGACACACAGACACACACACACACATACTAGGTAACACATCCACAAGTTCAAAAAATATAAGGTTGGTACAAAAGTAATTGCAATTTTGGACCTGAATTTTAAATCATTATAACTAGGCTCAAACATATCTTTATTAATCAAGATAGGAACCACTACAGTCAACACATTTTTGCCAATGAGAGATAAATTTGTTTATTCCTGTAGCATAAAAATCCATGCTTTGGGATTTGACGAACTCTTGGGAAGCATTTTCTGCCTCCTGCTGGTTGTGGAAGCGTTTTCCCTGCAGAAAGCTGTCGAGATGCTTGAAGAAATCATAGTAGATTGGTGAGAGGTCAGGTGAATAGGGCAGACGAAGCAAAACTTTGTAGCCCAATTTGTTCAACTTTTGAAGTACTGGTTGTGCAATGTGTGGTCAGGCAATGTCGTGGAGAAGAATTGGGCATTTTCTGTTGACCGATGCGGGCTGCAGGGATTGCAATTTTCAGTGCATCTCATCGATTTGCTGAGTGTATTTCTTAGGTGTAATGGACTGGGATTCAGACAGCTGTAGTGTATGAGTGGCAGCAGACCACCAAACAGTGACCATGGCCTTTTCTTGGTGCACGTTTGGCTTTGGGAAGTGCTTTTTGGAGCTTCTCTGTGTCCAGGCACTGAGCTGGCTGTTGTCAGTTGTTGTATAAAATCCACTTTTTGTTGCGTGTCACAATTCAATTGAGAAATGGTTCGTTGTTGTGCAGAATAAGAGAAGACAACACATCAAAAAGATTTTTTTGATTTGCGGTCAGCTCATGAGGCACCCACTTATCGAGCTTTTTCACCTTTCCAATTTGCCTCAAATGCCAAACTTGGCAATTTCTCTAGTAGTTGCAAGAGGATTAGCTTCAGTGATTGTACTCAGTTGGTCATTGTCAACTCCCAATGGCTGGCCATCTTTAAGGCTCTCGTCTCCTTTGCAACACTTCTTGAATCACCACTGCACTGTACATTCATTAGCAGTTCCTGGGCCAAATGCATTGTTAATGTTGCGAGTTTTCTCCACTGCTTCACTACCCATTTTGAACGCAAATTAAAAAATTGCTCTAATTTGCTTTTTGTCTAACATCATTGCTGTAGTCTAAAATAAACAGCAAGTAATAAATCATAACCAAAAAAAATACCGTGAGAAAAGCACATTAAAATGATGTATAACCTAACCACATTTATTTAAGAATGTATTCCAGTGTCAAATGGCAAAATTCACCAATGCAAAACCACAATTACTCTTGCACCGACCTAATAGCAGGCGTACATTTAGACGAGTTGTTCTCACCCTGCATGTTCCACCTCTCTCCCCCTCTCTTCTTGTGTTGTGTGGACAACTGCATTTATTTTTTTCAACCAGCTCTTTTAAATCCATTTGATATGATTATGTTTTGATTCTCCAATTTTCTAGTACTGTTGAGCTTTGCCATTTCCCTTCCTCCAAAATAGCTTCCTTCTTTACTTTTTCTAGAATACTTTCTTTTTCTGCCTTTTTATCATAAAGGCATGTAATAATTTGCCTCATCTGGTTATCTTCACATTAAGGGTTCAGTATAATTCAGTAATCTGATTATCAGTACTTTGATTATCTTTCAGTGCATCATTATATTAAAGAAAGTTAAGGGGCTTCTCTGGTGGTCCAGTGGCTAAGACTCCATGCTCCCAGTGCAGGGAGTCCAGGTTTGCTCCCTGGTCAAGGAACTAGATCCCACACGCCACAACTAAGGGTTTGCATGCCTCAGCTAAAGATACTGAATGCCGCTATGCAGGTCAAAGATCTGGCATACCACAGCTAAGACCTGGCACAGCCCAATAAATAAATAGTAAATGTAAAGAAAGTTAATACTCTATTATACTTATTATCACTTATTATAGGACAAAAACAATTTTTTTGTAATTGATCCTGGATTATGATTAGTACCAGGGGCCTAAATGGAGTATTAATGGGATAAAAGAAGCCTGGATAATACCATTTGACTGTTACTTTTGTATATTTTCTTATTTGTTTATTTACGGCTGTGCTGGGTCTCCCTTGCTGTGCGGGCTTGTCTCCAGTTGTGGCCGGGCTGCGCTCTAGTTGTGGTGTGCGGGCTTTCATTGCGGTGGCTTCTCTTGTTGTGGAACACAGGCTCTAGGGCATGCGGGCTTCAGTGGTCACTGCTGCTGCTGCTGCTGCTGCTGCTAAGTCGCTTCAGTCGTGTCTGACTCTGTGCGACCCCACAGACGGCAGCCCACCAGGCTCCCTCGTCCCTGGGATTCTCCAGGCAAGAACACTGGAGTGGGTTGCCGTTTCCTTCTCCAATGCATGAAAGGGAAAAGTGAAAGTGAAGTCGCTCAGTCGTGTCCGACTCTTCGCGACCCCATGGTCTGCAGCCCACCAGGCTCCTACGTCCGTGGGATTCTCCAGGCAAGAGGACTGGAGTGGGGCGCCATCGCCTTCTCCGAGTGGTCACAGCACAGGCTCCATAGTTGAGGCTTCCGGGCTCAGTCGCTCCACCGCATGTAGGATTTTCCCCAGGCAGGGATCAGACCCGTGTCTCCTGCACTGGCGTGCCTGTGCCTGTTTAGTCACTCAGTCGTGTCAAGCTCTTTGCGACCGATGGGCTGTAGCCCACCAGGCTCCTCTGTCCATGGGATTTTTCAGGCGAGAATACTAGAGAAGCTTGCCATCTCCTCCTCCAGGGGCTCTTCTTGACCCAGGGATCCAACCCACGTCTCCATTGGCAGGCTAACTCTTTACCACTGAATCACCAGGGAAGCCCGTATCATTTGACTATTACTTTTAAAAAGTTAGGTCCTTTCAGGGAGTTTGAAAAAAATATTTGAAAATAATTCAGTTATTACCATGATTTATTTTGTTTGCTTTGTACAAAGAAAAACTTTGGCAATGTGGTTATGGATAGAAATATGGAGAACTTAAGGGGTGCATTTGAGCAAGCCTAGGAACTTTCTATCACTGAATCAAGGGCAAAAAGAAAGAAGAATGACTTCAGTTTCTGTATCTGTAAAATGGTTGGGGTTGCGTGATACGACCTTAAAGTCCTTTAACTCCTAAGCTTTTATAATTCAGGAGCAGTGGTGAGGACAGTGAGGCAGTGACTGGCTGCTGATTCAGTGGCACAGTCTGTGGGGGGACGGAAGTGACCTCACATCCTGGTGAAGAGGGATCGTGTGTTCAGTGAAAGCTGAGGAGGACAAGGAGCTGTCAGGCTGGGATTTGGTAGCTCATCATTGTGAAAGGAAACTGACCACGTGCTGCCATCAGGAGAGGTTGGGGTTCTGTTTTGTTTCCTTGTTTTTTTTTTAACATGTAGGCCCTGAATCCTCAGAGGAGCTATAGATGAGCCTTTGGAAGTTCTTGAATGTTCTAAAATTGTAAAGTTAAATTATATCCGTTTTTCATCAAGAAAGCATTTGCAGCTTTAATTAGATTCTTACCACGACCTAACAAAAAGCCCCTCACTCTTAAAAAAAGGTGAATGATACAGACTTAAAATGATTAAAACAGAGAAAGAGTGGACACTTCAGTGGACATGTAGTGGGTGAGTATGGTCATTGTAACATTTTCGAATAAACTGGGTTTCAGTCACAAGAGACACAGAAGTAAGGGCTGAGAAAATTTTTTTTAAAAATATAGAGGAATTTGCCCATTAGATAGCTTTTAGTTTTGGCCTGCCATGTTAGCTGTGTGACCTTGGGCAAGGGAATTACCTTCGAAAACCTCAATTTTCTCCACCATGTAATGGGGATAATAAATGTCTACCTTAAATGGTGACTGTGAAGATTAAATGAGATAATGCACAGTAACATTAGTATAGTGTGTCAGTATTTGGTAAATCTGTCCCCTCACGAGGTTTTAAATTTTCTACATTTATTTTAAGGCCCTTGTAGATTTCACTTGGAAGGGCTGGTTCTCAGTAAATCCGTCTTCAGAGAACTGCTCAGTGATGCTTACACTCAAGAAGATCATATCTTATTAAGTGGTTAGTCTAGAGGCTCTTTCCAATGCAGATTTGTGAGCTGGGTGTATAAAAGTCACACACTGGACTCGTTGCCTGGCAGCACGTGTCCCTGAGTGGTGGTACATGGCTTGCATTGTAATGCCATCAGTGCAGGGGCCAGCTGGCTGGACATGTACTGCCACATGGGCTGGGGACTCCATTCCTCAACAACACAGCAGCCGCCCCCAGGGTTAACAGAAAATGACAAACCAGGCAGGGATGAGGGAGGCGCCAGCGCGACAGCGGGATGTCCTTTGATTTGCTTCTGTTATTTGCATGTCTTTCTTGTGATGTCTGTGAAATGTTCAGAATGACAAAGTTTTTAAAAGACCTGCTGACTCCGCCTGAAAAATGTGAAAAACCTCCCGTTTAGAGGCCCATTATGTCCAGCCTGCGTTTTCTGTGTCTTTTCCTTCATTTTTTATTAATGCAAACATTTGCATGAGGACAGAACCTTTGTTTCTTAAAGAGTTCGTCTGCTCCTGCTGCTTACTGGCCCTGCCATGCAAGCGCACAACAGAACCTTTGTTACGCTTTCAGCAAAGCTGTTTATGAACGGTGGCTCACTGAGGGCTGCTTCCTGTGCCGTGTGCTTCCATTTTGTCTAAAAGAGAAAAAGAAAATAGTTCTTGTGAGTGAAAAGAATTTGGACTTTTCTTCTATTCACGTCTTGAATGTTGAAATGACAGGTAGCCCCCAAATTTGTGAGGAACTGGTAATTGCATCGAATGCATTTTTTTTTTTCGCTTTACCTTGAACATAATGAGGCTCTTAGTAACAATAAAAGGAACAAGTGCTTTCTCAGTGGAATAGAGGGACAGAACAGTGAAAAGGCAATGGAAAGAAGGGTTGAGGGCAGGACAAAAGTGGCTTCCTGTAGGAACCCTACCATTGCCACAGAACGTGTTTTGGCACTCAGTGATGCCCACCTGGGAGGCACAGTCCTGAAACGGCTGAGTTGAATGAAGAATAGCACCACAGTTTATAAATAGTGGTTCAATTTATGTATTCATTCAGTAAATATTTGAATGACTGGTATGTGGAAGACTCTGAATGACCCTGAGCGTTAGGGGATAGAAGATACATGAGTTAGGTTGCCTCTCTGTCTTTACAGAGCAAGAAGTCTTAACAAAGGAGCTAACACATGTGTAACAGAAATAACTCTATATCAAACTAGAAAGTGCCGTTGGAAATATTTAAAATTGGTATTTAGGGAGTTCAGGAAAAGGAAGATTGCCTCTGGCTGGGAGAGAATCTGAGAAAGCTTCCTGGCCAGGTGGCATTTGAGTTGAGCCCAGCAGGAAAGGTAGGCTTGGACATTGCAACATTCCAACATTAGTCATTTGAGTTATGAGTCAAAAATTATGTGGCTGAGGTAAAATAGATCCAAAGCCTGTTTTTATAGGGTACTTTAGTGTTTTACACCATTAATTTAGATGATATGTTAAGTGCTGGCATGAATTTTCTGTGTAAATTAATCTAGGGCCTCTCTGTCTAGCCTATGCTGTTCCAGTCATTCATTGCATATGACTTTTTGTGCACTTTGACCTAGACCTCTAGGCATCTATAAATATCTATGTTATAACAAAAGTAGAAACTCAGAGGGATTATTGAGCATTATTAGAGCGTTATCCCATAAGCAGGGTGTAGACATAGTTCTGAGTGGGGATTTGTCATGTGAGACTCGTTTGAAAAAGAATCCCACCTTCATACAGAAGCAGCATCACTCAGAAGAAAGAAGATTGGGAATTCTAAGCCCACGGATTCTCAGCTACCTTAAATTAGAACTCCTCTGTATCTTTTTGCCACTAAATTAAATGAGACCCTGTTGCTGTTTTGTGAGTTGTTGTGAGTGCAAACTAATTTTTATGAAATAGTTTGAATATAAAATGCCAAGTAATTGATAAGTTGTTGCATTAGTACCTTGTAACTAATCTGTATATTCATAGTTCAATTGCATATTACCAAACATAACTGCTGATAATGTGTAAATGTGTGGTTTGCCCCAAATGCTACAACCTTTGATGACTCTATGTAGCATAATTAATTTTCACCCTATAACGTTAATACTTCCCTGCCTGATATGACATTATGAATGGCACATGACTTGTTCCATGTTTGTCAATTTATAGGTTGTTTGTGTTTTCTGGAACATGGTATTGTGAATGTTTATGGAGTTGATCTGATAACTCTACCGCTCTATGAATAGCTGGTTTTGCAAAGCTGTCATCATGACAGTTATTACTTGACTTCTTCATAAGCATAGATCATAACTATAGGAAACTTAAGTGCTACTTTAGATTTCTCTGCATTTTGGCAGTGAATTTTGTTATCGTCAGCTAGGTGAGCGCTTCACATTTGGACCTCTGTAAAAGCCTCCTTTTTCTGGCACTTGAAATTATAAGACTCCAACGTACTAATTCTGTATAATGAGATTGAGGCTGGAAACACTGAAGCAGTAAGATTTACGTACTTAGCCTTTTGACATTCACACCCCCCCAAGCCTGCCCCAACAAAGCCACCAGTTTTAGGAAGGAAAAGGGAAGAGGGGGAGATTAATTGTTGACTCTGGAGCTGTTTGAATGTCAAGGGACTGAACTCTGCCCACTGTTACCTTGCACAGTTCTCTCATTGGTTTTTCGTCCTCTACTTTCCATACAGATCTTTAGTCACCGCTTGTTTTCTGGTTGTCACAGGTGATGTTAACACATGGGTAGTGTTTTGTTTGCTCCTGGCTTTTTATCTTTTAGTATTTGAGTTTGACTAGCTGTATAGCAACACTGGGGCTTCCCAGGTGGTGCTAGAGGTAAAGAACCTGCCTGTCAATGCAGGAGATGTGAGAGACTCAGGTTCGATCCCTGGGTCGGGAAGATCCCCTGGAGGAGGACATGGCAACCCACTCCAGTATTCTTGCCTGGAGAATCCCGATGGGTAGAGGAACCTGGTGGGCTACAGTCCCTGGGGTCTCAAAGAGTCGGACACGACTGAAGTGACTTAGCATAAATGCATGCAGAGCATCAGTGTGGTGGTTTGGGTGCCCAAAAGCAAAGTATTAGTTTTGTCTGTTTGATTAACTATCAGTGTAAAAGATCTTTCCTTAACCTGTACGTTTGTTCTTAGAAAATTCCATTTGATATATATGCTGCATAGCTCTTTGAGGGCTGCAGATTCAAATCCTATCTCTGCCACTTACTAGCCCGCTGACCTTTAGGTAAATTACATGTCTGAGTCTTCCTTCTGTCACCTATAAAATGGAAATAAAAGTACCCATCTCATAGGATTGTTGTGAGTAGTAAATGAATTAATACCTGTAAAATGCTTAGAATACTGTCTTGCATGCAGAGCTTAATAAATATTGACTATCATTTTATTATATTTATAGGTTTAGCTACCATTAAGCAAATCTGTAGTGATCAAGAGCTAGTAAAAGAAGAAGGCCTCCTGCATTTATATAAAGGATATTTCTCAGGATATTGACCTGCAAGGTGTGATTTATTTACAGTTTTTTTCTGGAGGTCCAAAAGGTCCATCTAGTCAAAGCTATGGTTTTTCCAGTAGTCATGTATGGATGTGAGAGTTGGAGTATAAAGAAAGCTGAGCGCCGAAGAATTGGTGCTTTTGAACTGTGGTGTTGGAGAAGACTCTTGAGAGTCCCTTGGACTGCAAGGAGATCCAACCAGTCAATCCCAAAGGAGATCATCCCTGAATATTCATTGGAAGGACTAATGCTGAAGCTGAAACTCGAATACTTGGAGCACCTGATGCGAAGAACTGACTCACTGGAAAAGACCCTGATGCTGGGAAAGATTGAAGGTGGGAGGAGAAGGGGACAAAAGAGGATGAGTTGGTTGGATGGCATCACCGACTCGATGGACATGAGTTTGAGCAAGCTCTGGGAGTTGGTGATGGACAGGGAAGCCTGGGGTGCTGCAGTCCATTGGATTGCAAAGAGTCGGACATGACTGAGCGACTGAACTGAACTGAAAGTTAAACATACCAGTGTTGACATACCAGTGTTTCATATTCAGAGCTAGTAAAGGCTTGATTTTGGGTTAACGCTTTTACTTTATTTTTCTTTCTTGCAAGTTTTAAATTTCTTTTTGTATTATACTGACTATGTTAATTGTGAACTCATAATTTTGGTAAGGAACATAACTAGCTTAAATTAAATATCATATCAGAGAAAAATATAGAGTAATAGGTTTATACACTTGGAGTACAGAAGGCCTGTTTGAATAAGACATAAAGCACAAAGTATACAGATATTAATAAATACTGCTGACAATATCAGCATTTTAAATTTCTGTGATGAAATTTAATGAAAGATACCATAAACAAATGATAAGAAAACCCCTAAGGTAGGTTATATTTGCACATATAGAGAATTAGAAAAGCCTCCAAATCAAAAAGAAGAAAAAAGATAACCAGAGAGGAAAATGGGCAAAGGATATTAGCAGACTATGCACTCAATATGCCAGCAAACTTGGAAAACTCAGCAGCGGCCACAGCACTGGAAAAAGTCAGTTTTCATTCCAATCCCAAAGAAGGGCAATGCCAAAGAATGTTCAAACTACCATATAGTTACACTCCTTTCACATGCTAGCAAGGGCATACTCAAAATCCTTCAAGCTAGGCTTCAACAGTACTTGAACCAAGAACTTCCACATGTACACTCTGGATTTAGAAAATGCAGAGGAATCAGAGGTCAAATTGCCAACATCTGTTGGATCACAGAAAAAGCAAGAGAATTCCAGAAAAACATCTACTTCTCCTTCACTGACTACACTAATGCCTTTGACTGTGTGAATCACAACAAACCATGGAAACTTCTTAAAAAGATGGGAATACCAGACCACCTGACCTGCCTCCTGAGAAACCTGAATGTAGGTTGAGAAGCAACAGAACGGTACATAGTGCAACTGGTTGGGCTGGTTCCAAATTGGGAAAGGAGTATGTCAAGGCTGTATATTGTCACCATGCTTATTTAACTTACATGCAGAGTACATCATGTGAAATGCCTGGCTGGATGAATCACAAGCTGGAATCAAAATTGCAGGGAGAAATATCAATAACCTCAGATATGCAGATGACATCACCCTAATAGCAGAAAGTGAAGAGGAACTAAAGAGCCTCTTGATGAAGGTGAAGGAGGAGAATGAAAAAGCTGGCTTAAAACTCAACATTCAAAAAACTAAGATCATGGCATTCAGTCCAATCACTTCATGGCATATAGATGGGGAAACAATGGAAATAGTGAAAGACTATTTTCTTGGGCTCCAAAATCACTGCACATGGTGACTACAGCCATGAAATTAAAAGACACTTGCTCCTTGGAAGAAAAGCTATAGGCAACCTAGACAGCATATTAAAAACCTGAGACATTACTTTGCCAACAAAGGTCTGTATAGTCAAAGCTATGGTTTTTCCAGCTGTCGTGTATGACAACAACAATTCACAGAAGAGAAATACAAATGACCATGAAAATATGCTTAACTTAATTAAGTAAGAAGACTGAAATACTGAAACAACAGTGAGAAACTGTTTTATAACTGTTAAATTGGCAAAATCATGAAGTCAGTGAAAATAGTCATGGTGAAAACAGATATTCTTATGGTGGGGAGGAGTATAAATCGAAACACATTTTGTAAAGCAATTTTGTGTATCTAGTAAAGAGGATGATGTGGAAAAAAGGATCTTCTTATGCACTGTTGTTATGATTGTAAGTTGGTACAGCAATTATGGAAATCAGTATGGAGGATCCTCAAAAAATTAAAAATAGAACTACTACCATAAAATCTGAAGAATTGATTAGCGCCAAAGAATTGATTTGTGTGGTGCTTTTGAATTGTGTGGTGAATTGTGAATTGTGTGGTGTGGTGAATTGTGTGTGAGTTGTGTAGTGCTGGAGCAGATTCTTGAGAGTCCCTTGGACAGCAAGGAGATCAAACCAGTCCTAAAGGAAATCAACCCTGAATATTCATTGGAAGGACTGATGCTTAAGCTGAAGCTCCAATACTTTGGCGACCTGATGTGAAGAGCCGAGTCATTGGAAAAGATCCTGATGCTGGAAAAGATTGAGGGCAGGAATAGAAGGGGACGACAGAGGATGAGATGGTTGGGTGACATCACTGACTCAATGGACATGAGTTTGAGCAAACTCCAGGAGATAGTGAAGGACAGGGAAGCCTAGAGTGCTTCAGTCCATGGGGTTGCAAAGAGTCAGACACAACTTAGCAGCTGAACAACACCACCACCATAAGATCCAGCAATTCCACTTCTGGGAATATATCCAAAGGAAACAAAAGCACTAAATGGAAAAGATTCCTACACCCCTATGTTCATAACAACATGTTTACAATAATTTAGATGAAGAAACAACCTAAGTGTCCATTGATGAATGGACGGATAAAGAAGTTGTGCAAAAAATACATACACACACACTGTGGAATATTATTCAGCCACAAAAATGAGGAAGTCCTACCATTTGCAACAACATGGATGGACCTTGAAGGCATTATGCTAAGTGAAATAAATCATAAAGTAGATTTACACTATAGATTACACTAAAATCTATCCATTTAAATAGATTTAAATAAAATAGGTAGACTCTACGATCTCAGTTATATGTGGAATCTAAACAACTCCATCAGACTCTGGAAAAGAGATCAGACGTGTGATTGCCAGAGACAGAGGGTTGGGAGGGAGGGAAGAGGAGGAAGTGGGGGTGATGGTGGGGCAGAGTGCAGATTTCCAGTGATAAGCTAAATGAATGCTGGGGATGTTAAGTGCAGCATGATGACTATTGTTAACACTGCTGTATGATACATGGAAAAGTTGTTAAAAGAGTCAATCCTAAGAGCTTTTACCCAAGGAGAAATATTTCTTTGTTTTCTTTTCATTTTATGTAGGTTGGAAGATGGATGTTAGCTTAACCTATTATGATAACCATTTCATAATATATATATAAATCGAACCATTATGCTGTATTCTTTAAACTTACACAGTAACGTATGTCAATTATTTCTCAATAAAACTGAAAAACCCATGAGGATATGTGCATCCTATCAGATGTCAATTCCATTGTGGCTCAGCTGGTAAAGAATCTGCCTGCACTGTGGGAGACCTGGTTTCAATCCCTGGGTTGGGAAGATCCCCTGGAGAAGGGGAAGGCTCCCCACTCCAGTATTCTGGCCTGGAGAATTCCATGGACTGTATAGTCCATGGGGTCGCAAAGAATCAGACACGACTGAGTGACTTTCACTTTCACCTTAAGAAAAACTCTTGCACATATGCACAGGGAGACAAGTACAGGAATGTTCAACCAGCAGTTTGCTATAGTCAATATGTGGGGAGAGCCTGAGTATTTATCAACAGAAATACCTGGGCAGATAAGTTGGTACCATATTGTTTCATAAAAGATTTCCAAACATGGTCAAGTGAAAAAAGTAAGGTACAGAAAAGTATATGTCATTTACTTAAAAACAAAACCAAGTTCACAAACTGTGTATTTCTGTATTTTTTAGATATGCATACCAAACTGATTGGGAACTGGGATTGGCTTTTAACTTTTTCTATATTGTTTGAATCTTTCAAAATAATTAAATATATAATTATAAATAATAAACATTTTTAAAAATTTAAAAACCATACTAATACTTTATCTGATTAACCAAATGAAATTTCTTTTCTAGTATTAGCAATGGAGAGCCAGCATTTTCTAGACAAAGCAGTGTAAAATGGGACACATTGTAGGTTCTTGGCTTTTTCTTATTTTGTTTTGGTTTTGAGAGCTAGGGTTGAGATGGAAAGGCATGGGCTTTGGAGTCAAATCTTAAGTTTCAATTCTAACTCAGTCATTTTTTAAGACTGAGCAGGTTTCTTAACCTCTCTGAGCTTCAAAAACAAAGTCTGTTACTGACCTCACTGGGTTGTATACGTATTGCATGAGCTAGTTTTCCTCGTTTCCCCATCTCCTTTGGTCAAAGGAAATTGGTCTAGTGAGGTCTAAGATCAAAGATAGTCTTGTATGGGTGATAGAATATTTCACCAGAGTGTACTGTATCCCTGGATGAGAACATACCAGTAAAGATGGAGAATGTAAATGATTAATTTTAGAGGTTTAACTTCTTAAACCATTAAGCTATCTATTTATATTTTATAAGATCAAATACTGTATCATGTTAGTGATTTAGAAATGATATTAAACTTGAAGCTTCTTAACAGTTTAGATGACAGGTTGTTGGTTAATAAGGTTACTTTTCTAATCTCAGAGAACAGCCTTAATTTAATTCAGCACTTATTTGTTCCAACCAGCATCTGAGTCTCAAAAGGACTCTGACAAGGGAGAAAAGTCAGATATAAACGTGGATATATGTATATGCTTTGCTTTTCACTTACACTGCTATTGCTCTTGTATCTAGTAATATCTCATATTGTAATTTATGTGAATGTTTTCTAGTAAAACTTGTTTATTCTAGTCCAGAGACTCTGTGTAAAATAATAATCATATAATAAAATGAGTGGTCTAAATAATTGAGGTAGCCCCTCAAGCAAAAATTTCCAAATGGGACCCCTTACCATTTAATTGCAAAATAAACAGCTAATACTTTGATGGTATTTATGCTTGGGAAGAGAGTAAAAAGAAATCGTTTTGTATTTTCCCCATATAAATTAGAGTCTCCTGAGTAATTAGCAGTTAATAAGTGAATGCTTCCTACAAGTTTAAAGGCCATAGCTGAAGTGAGCCTAAATTATGTGTATTATCATATGTGTAGAGTTTTATGTAGCTCAGTAACCCTTGAAGATAATCTGTAAACATCTTTGGTTAGATGGACAGACTTGAAATAAGTGAGCAGGGGCTATGGTAGGTCAATGTCTTAGCGTTTGTTAGTGTCGAAACCCATTGTTTTGTGAGTTGCAATATCTGGAAGGAATGCTGCTGCCGCCAAGTCGCCTCAGTCGTGTCCGACTCTGTGCAACCCCATAGACGGTAGCCCACCAGGCTCTCCCGTCCCTGGGATTCTCCAGGCAAGAACACTGGAGTGGGTTGCCATTTCCTTCTCCAATGCCTGAAAGTGAAAAGTGAAAGTGAAGTCGCTCAGTCTTGTCCAACTCTTCGCGAACCCATGGACTGCAGCCTACCAGGCTCCTCCGTCCATGGGATTTTCCAGACGAGAGTACCGGAGTGGGGTGCCATTGCCTTCTCTGCTGGAAGGGATACACAGTAACAACTATCATAATAACAACAATAATGAACATAAACACAGTAAGTTTATTGCATACTTACTGTGTGCCCAGTGCTATGCTAAGATTATTGTTGTGTGTATTGTGTTGTGTGTTAGTTGCTCAGTCATGTCTGACTTTTTGCAACCCCATGGACTGTAGCCTGCCACGCTTCTCTGTCCACGGGATTCTCCAGGCAAGAATACTGGAGTGGGGTGCCATTCCCTTCTCCAGGGGATCTTTCTGACCCAGGGATCAAACCCAGGTTTCCCACATTGGAGGCAGATTCTTTACCTTCTGAGCCACCAGGGAAGCCCCTAAGACTATTACATAAGTTATTTTGTTTACTCCTCACTACAACCTTAAGTGGTAGGCATTAGTTCCCAATTTTACAGAAAAGGGCAGAGAAATTAGGTAACTTGCTTCAAGTCACACAGCTAATAAGTACCAAAGTTAGAAATTAAATCCAGTTCAACCTGACTCCAGAGCCTATGTTCTTAACCATTGCAGTGAATTGCTATATTGTTTTGATCTGTAAAATCAGTATGTAGCAATAATAACATAATCATTAATATGTTATCTTTTGTATATATCTGATATTTTCTATAGGGGCTTGCTTGCTCCTTGCAAGGAAGTTAATAAGTGAATGCTGTGTGCATAGTCGCTCAGTCATGTCCAACTCTTTGTGACCCCATGACTATAACCCCCCAGGCTCCTCTGTCCATGGGATTCTCCAGGCAAGAATAATGGAGTGGGTTGCCATTCCCTTCTCTAGAGGATCTTCCCAGCCCAGGGATCAAACCCGGGTCATCTGCATTGCAAAGAGATTCTTGACCATCTGAAGCCCTGTTCTAAAGAAACAGTTTATTATTAGGCATAGTCTTCATGTCATACTCATGTCATAGCAAGCTTGACTGTGGTATCTGGAGATTAAGTGATCAGAAGGAGGTGATTCAATGGAGAAACAAGAAGTTTCTGATCCACAATTGCTTTCATTCACGCGGTTCATATAAAGATCATACAGTGCTTATATTTTACTCAGCCATTTCAGTGCAGTGTGTTGAAGGTTTAAGTGCTTATCTCGGACTGCGATGCTACCTTGAGCAAGACATGGATCCTTGGGCCTTAGTGTGGATTTCAGAACAATAGAGCCTATTGGTTCATGTTAGAAAACTTAATCCTGGCCTTGTGAAAATCACAGCAAAGCAGAAGAGGAAAAGCCACTCTGAAACGTTTTTCCTTCTCAAATAGGGCAACTAAGGTGCCCAGATATCTCTGCCCTCCGGGGATGCAGGTGTGCAGTTTTTATTCTTTAATCATTCACATAAATTAAAGCCTATTCCTTTGCATTTTAAAAATAATATGAAATGACACCCTCCGTGTTTTATTGCCAGACAAGAGCTTTGAAATTCTGTCTTACTGGCATTTGATAAAGTGTAAGGATTTTCCAGGGTTGGGTGGCACCCTTAACCAGAGAAGGTAACATGGGATGATAAGAGCTGCACGTGGAGGAAACCAGCAGTGAGAAAGCAATTAGAGAGGAGGGCTCTTTGCACTGGGCTTGTGTGACATCCTCAGAGAGGAACTTCCTCCTACCTCTGCTGGCTCTTCTTAATTCCTTCACTTCATCCACGGATGAAAAGAGCACTGGGTCTTTCCGTTTCTACTTTCTGAACTAGGGATGGGTGGGGTGAAGACTTTGTGGTGGGCAAGTTCTTTGTAAGAAACTTTGAAGCTGGGGACATGTTCTGACTTCACACAAATGCTGATTGGCATGCACACCTGTGCAGGTGGGGCCAGGATAAACACACACAACACGCAAACACACTCATGAATTCACATATGAATTCACATGCACACAGGTGGACCACACCTCTCAGATGATTTTACTATCAACATAACACCCCCTTCTTTTGTGCTCCATGTAAAATGAGGATCATATCTATTATAAAACTTATTATAACGTGTCAGTGATGAGGCAGTGTGGTATACAGTGTTAGGAGCATGGGTTCTTGGTAGGACATACCTTGGCTTGAGTCTTGGCTTCTGTTCTTACTAGCTGTGTGATCTTGAGAAAGGTACTTTATAAAGCTCCATTCTCCCTTTTGTGTAATGGAAACGTGATCAAAATATCTATTGTAGGATTGTTGTGAAGACGAAATAAAATAATGCATGTAAAACAATTAGCACAGTTTCTGGCACGTGGTTATTCAGTAAGTTGCACAGGTGCTCAGAATTGGTAGAGCTGTTATTGTTATCATCATTGTTATGTGTAATATTAAGTTCGAAATATCTCATTGGTAGCTGAATGTTAAATAGGTATAGTCCTTTACTTATGTTTGTTTTCTTTTTTCCTTTCCCTGCTCCCCATCCCCCACCTTTTTTTTTCTTGCTCCAAAGTCTGTTTTCCAGAAAATTCCTCCCTTTTTCGAGGAAGACAGAAGTACTTTGATTCTAACTGCCCTGAAAACATTTCCCCCTTAAAGGGCTCTCACACTGACTTTTAGTCCCTGGAGCTAAGAAGGAGAAGCAGCAGGATTTGCTTCTAAGTAGAGCTCTTTCATTTCTGCTGTCAAAAAACAAAACAAAACCAAACCCCTAATCTTTTGTGGTAGCCTTAGGTAGTTCCAAGTCATAAAAGCCTATATATAGCCCAAGGAAGGAATCTTTTTGTAAGATAAGGATAAGTGGGTGGAATAAGGGCAGGAAAATACAGAGGTGAAAGTATAGTTTATTTTAATGTTAATTTGGCCATCCCCCTCCCAATTTCATATATACTTAATTATGAAACAATTAATGCCAGAGATTCTCTGTTGTTGTTGTGCCATGAGACTTGCAGGACCTTAGTTCCTCAACCAGGGATTGAACCCGGGCCCAACGGTAGTGGAAGCACTGAATCCTAACCGCTGGACCACCAGGGAAGTCCCAAGAAATTCTCATGTATTATCTCACGACTTCACTGTCAGTTTTGGCCATTTCTTAGTGAAATAGTTTTCCAGTTGGATGAACTGTTGATGAAGCACTGGTTTTGTTTTCACATCTTTTTGTGGGGTCAGAGTTGGAGAATGTTTGCAGTAGCTGATAGTTGTTAGCTTTGGGAAGCACTCATATCGATAGAGTAAGTCATGGAATGTAAACATGTCATTCATCGGGACTTTAGGCTGGTGTAAACATGGTGAAACTTTAGGTAACCACTGTCAAACAAAGACTGTCTTGAGTATAGCTTGGGTAGATAAACTTATTTGCTTTACGAGTCTCACTAAACTACCAGGACTTCAGGATGGTTTTTTTTTTTTTTTTAAGTATCTAATTTTACAAATTTTAGGTAATTCCCTCATATTTTCCTGAGGGACGAAAATATGAAAGAGGCAAGTGTCCATCTTGGTGGCAACTTTGTGGAACTGCTTTGTGGCAGGATATTTATTACTTTGGGGTTTTTTGTTCTTTCTGCTCCAGACGAAAATTGTTTTGTTTGTTTTGCTTTTGAAAAAGAAAAAAATAGGATGGTAAATGGAAATACTGAATCGGAAGTTTCTATGTGAAGTGTGCCAGGATACCATTGTTACACCTAAAGACAAAACTCAGGGAAGGGAAACAACCATCTGGTGAGCACCAGCTGTGTTAGAAGCTCTGCTGTATCACTGAGGCAGACCTCCAATAGCCCTTTTGGATAGACTTCTAATGGGACATATTATCAAGAAAACAAGGCATTGGGGTTTAAGAATAGTGATGATATTATTATCCACATTTTACAGCAAGGAAATAGGCTTGCAGACTAATTTGCCCAAGGTCGCACAGCTAGGAATTTGGTAGGGCTGAGGATGGAACTCAGGTCTCTCAGAACTCCAAAGCCCAAGTTCTTAACCAGTGATTGTTAAACTTCAGGATACGTAAGAAACTTCGAGGGTACCTGTTAAAATTACTGGGCTCCGGTTAGAATTTTAAGATCACTAAGTCTGAGATAGTGCCAGGTGATGAATCTGCATTTTAATAGGGTGTCTCAGGCGATTCAGATTAAGTTGATTGACCATGTTTAGAGAAAGAATTAAATTCTGTTTCTCTCATCACTTTTATGTGGAATCTAAAATATGATGCAAATGAACTTATTTACAAAACAGAAACAGACCCGCAGACATAGGTAACAAATTTATGGTTACCAAAGGGGAAGGCGTGGAGGGATAAATTAGGAGCTGGGGATTAGCAGATACAGACTACTATGTATAAAATAGATAAATAGGGTTCTACTGTATAGCACAGGAAACTATATTCAAGCTTTTGTAATAACTATAATGGAAAAGAATATGAAAAAGAACATATGTATATATAACTGAATCATTTTTCTATATACCAGGAACTAACACAACATTGTAAATCAACTATACATCAATTTAAAAATAAATACATAAAATTATGTTTCTTTCCATACTTGATAAAGAAGAAAACAGGCGCAGATTAAATAACTATCCAAGATTATGCTGTCAGACAGAGTCATGATTCCAACCCAGGTCTGTCTAGTTCTAGTACTCATCACACCCTTTATTACAAGCCCATGATTAAGTCACACATCTGCTAGTCACAGCAAATGTGGAAAACATGGTTTTTGATAAATCGGGCCACCCAGATTTCATGGTCTTATTATTTACCAAGGTTTATAACTTTTAACATCTTTACTGAAATCTTCATGGTCCTTAAACTTTTTCAGTGACTTTTTTTTTTAAAGGAAGAATTGAGTTTTCCTTGCAGTCAGGCATAGAATCATTACTCCCTAGGATAAATTTCTGAGCCATGCAGAAGTGGAAGGAGGTGGGAAGAAAGAATTCCCAGGTATATCTGCTAAATGGTGCTAAAGCTCCTCACCCTTATCACTGAAATAAAGAGCAAATGATTGATATTAATACTAACAGCCAATCAAATGGCAGCAAGTCTTCTACAGCATCTCCCTTTCTACCCATTGAGACTATAGCTCAGCTAGGGCCATGAGTTGGCTTACCTATTGCAGTCCACTTCCTAGAGCAGTGCCAGCGCCTTGATTGACTTTCATGGCTTACTGGGGTTTGGAGGAATTTTTTTTTTTAATCTTCCTCTCACTTTCTCTCTCTCTTTTTTTTTTCTGTAGCCCAGCGACATGTCCTCACATACGTGGAGGATGCAGTCTGCCAGCTGCTAGAGAACAAGGAAGATATTAGCCAATATGGCATTGCCAGATTCTTCACAGAATAGTAAGTACCTGAGTGCTTTGACTCTAGGGCAGGTCCAGAAGAGGCTTTTGGAAGCAGGCAAGATACATGAAAAGTAGAACAGGGCCGTGCTGATGAAGTAGTGGCAGTGAATGCTTAGTTTTGGTAGATGAGTTGAGGGCTGCCCAAACATGTTTTGAAACATGCTTTTGGTGCAGCCAGTTTTGTCTAATGATGAGTCTTGTGAGTAGTCACAACCCTAGAAGCTCAACAACTGCTGTTTGATCTTTTGCTACTGCTGCTGTTCAGTCACTAAGTTGTGTCCAGCTCTTCGCGACCCCATGGACTGTAGCCCGTCTGGCTCCTCTGTCCATGGGATTCTCCAGGCAAGAATACTGGAGTGGGTGGCCATTTTCCTCCTCCAGGGGATCTTCCTGACCAGGGATCAACCCTCATCTCCTGGTTGGCAGGATAATTCTTCACCACTGAGCCCCCTGGGAAGCCCTGTTTGATCTTTTAGATCTGTTTTTTTTTTTAGGTTCCTCTTATAATTTTTAACTTTTCCCATTATTCAGAATATTCACTCTGATTTCCTTTAGTCTGTGTTCCGTTACCCTGTGTTTTTCTTGGCTGGCTTTTTTTCATGGAAATGTTTAGGATGATATTCCTCTGCAGTTTTCCTTCCAGAGGATGCCGTGTCCATTACTTAAGAATTTAAGATGATTTCTAGAGGCAAGACATCTTTCATAGATTATATCTTTAAGGAGTTGTATTTCTTTATAAAGTATGTTTGGAGTGTGTAAAAGTCAAGATGATTATTCATTTTTTAATTTATAAAAAATGGTTTTCTTCAAGTTTTATTGAGATATAATTGATATAAAGCATTGTATAAGTTTAAGATGCATAGCATGGTGATTTGATTTACATACATCATGAAGTGATTATCACCATAAATTTAGATGAACATCTATCATCTTAGATAGATAATTAAAAAAATAAGAAAAAACTTTTTTCCCTTGATGAGAACTCCTAGGATTTCCTCTCTTAACAATTTTCATATGTAACATATGAAATTTTCATATGTAACATACATTATTATATCCCCAGTACTTGTTTATCTTATAACTGGAAGTTTTGATTACCTTTATCCAATTCCTCCTATCCCTCCCCACTTCTGATAACCCCAAATCTGATCTCTATTTCTGTTTGTATTTTTTAAAAACTTTTTATTTTGTGTTGGAGTATAGCCAATTAACAATGTTGTGATAGTTTCAGGTTAACAGCAAAGGGACTCAGCCATATGTATACATGTATCTATTCTCCCCCCAAACTCCCCTACCATCCAGGCTACCACATAACATTGAGCAGTTTCATGTGCTATACATTAGGTCCTTGTTGGTTATCCATTTTAAATAGAGCAGTGTGTACATGTCCATCCCAAACTGAGTTTGGTTTTGAATTATAGTTGACCTAGAACACTGTTAGTTCCTGTTACACAGCACATTGATTTGATACTTGTACATTTGACACTGATTACTGCAACAAGTCTAATTATGATAGTTCACTATACAAAGATATTACTTGGTTTTTTTAAAATTTTAGATATTAGTTACTGACCATTTTCTCCTCACGGTACACTTCATACCCATAAGTCATTTTTTTTTGTTTTGCCACCAGAATTTACCTCTTAAACTCTCTTACCTATTTCTTTCTTTTTGATATCACAAAACTGCTTTTAGGCTGAATGAGATAATCAGTTTAAAATACCTTGATCTTCATGAAAGGATATGCTAAAGAAATTTTAAAAATTATTTTATTACCAAATTGCCATCACATATTTATATAATCATTTTTGTATTCTTCTCCCTTTTTTTCTGGTTCATTGTAAGCATTTTAAGAAAAGAGGACGAGCTCTTACAGGCTTTCCTATTCTAAGGGGAATCATGAGCTCAGGTCTATTCTTAAAAACAACTTTTTTTTCCTTTCGATTCTGTAGAGGTTCCTTGAAGATTAGACATCTCTTCCAATGGCCTAAACTTGGGTTGCTGTTAGGGGAATTCTTGACTCACCCTCACTCTTTTGCTGAGCTATAAGTCTTGCAAATAAAATCTAGATTTTTTTATGGGTTGGAATTTCAAGTTCCTGGGAAAAACAGGCTTTCCAGGATCAGAGCTGGTTCCTTGTCTTCCCCCAGTCGTCCAAAAGAGGATGAAGTAGAGCAAGGCATCTACCTTGTTCTCATGGTATGGGCTGAAACAGATGAAGTGGGCTGGGAATAAAGACTGAGATCAAATAGCCTTGCTTGCTTTTACAGAACTGACAAGCCTAGGGATCAAGTTTCTAGGCCATTTAATCTGTACCAGCACCCTTGAGCCTCCTGGCAAGTGAAATATGATTCTTCTGGGGGCAATGCTTCTTCCTGGCTTGTTTCATTTTACTCTATGCTCCCTCCCCCATCGCCTTTATGTCTTTTCCCTACTATGCTGGTTCCTTGAGGGTAGGCATCATTTCTTCTTCATCTCTGTATTCCTAATGCCCAGCATGCATGATGCCTAGTACATAATAGATGTTAGGTAAACCTAGTCTATGATAGATGTTAGGTAAATATTTGTTGAATCTATAGCTGTATATATATTTTAAGTTATTGAATACTATCTACCTGGTGGCTCAGTGGTAAAGAATCCACCTGCCAATGCAGGAGACACAGGTTCGATCCCTGGGTCAGGAAGATGCCCTGGAGTAGGAAATGGCAAGTCACTCCAGTATTCTTGCCTGGAGAATCCCATGGACAGAGGAGCGTGGTGGGTTACAGCCCATGGGGTTGCAAAAGAGTCAGACACGACTTACTGACTAAACAGCAAACATTTTTATCTACTCTTTACTCTCGATCCTAATGCTGGGTAGGATTGGGGGCAGGAGGAGAAGGGGACGACAGAGGATGAGATGGTTGGATGGCATCACCGACTCGATGGACATGGGTTTGGGTAGACTCCGGGAGTTGGTGCTGGACAGAGAGGCCTGGCGTGCTGCAATTCATGGGGTCGCAAAGAGTTGGACACGACTGAGCGACTGAACTGAACTGAACTGACTCTCGATCTTATTATGAATAAGGACTATCTCTTGTTCTTTTTTTCTTTTTTTCTTGATTGTTTTTGATGAAGTTCTATATCCTGCCATTTAAGAAGCTATATACCAGAATTCCCTGGTGGTCTAGTGGTTAGGACTCCTCACTTTCACTACAGAGGGTATGGGTTATATCCTTGCTGGGGAACTAAGAGCCCGCTTGCTCTGCAGCCCAGCCAAAAAATAAAGAAGCAGCTGTATACCATGGATGTACCATGCAGCATGGGTTCCAAAAGTGAACCCACTGCTCTGTGTAACTAATACTGAACTCTAATAAGGCTTATAACTATTTCCAAATGCTATTGACTA
The DNA here is from genome assembly GCA_024291935.2 of Okapia johnstoni. NCBI lineage: Eukaryota > Metazoa > Chordata > Mammalia > Artiodactyla > Giraffidae > Okapia > Okapia johnstoni. Next base: position 3,981,175 of record CM044325.1, on the reverse strand, counting down.
TAGCTTTTATCTAGCAGTACACTGTTGGGGAGAAAAGAGTCTTAAGATTTTCCACAGTACTGATAGAAATCTAGTTACCAAGTGAGCAATTTCTTGTCCTCAGAAAACTAAAAATTACATAATATATGTGAATGGCACATACTCGACATTTTTATAACTCTCAGACACTATATTGGCCTGAGGCAAGTTACTTTGAGAAGTGAGCCAGCATCAAAGCTCCAAAATCCTTTAGAAAAAAAAAAAACCTGGAAGATGTATGATTAAATGGGAAGTGGTAGCTGGTAGGCAAGGAGACCTGCATGGTAGAAGCTCCTTACTTTCCTTTGATTGTGAATTTAACTTATCTAGTGAAAATCCTTGTTTCACAGGCCTCAGTTTGTATTGATTTGTAGAAGCATAATGAAGTGAAAGGCTGCCCAGATGGCTTAGTGGGTGAAGAATGTGCCTGCAGTGCAGGAAACACAGGAGACATGGGTTTGATTCCTAGGTTGGGAAGATCCCCTGGAGGAGGAAATAGCAACCCACTCCAGTATTCTTCCTGGAAAATCCCACGGACAGAGGAGCCTGGTGGGCTACAGTCCATGGGGTCGCAAAGAGTCAGACAGAACTGAGCAACTAAGCACACCCACACACAATGAAGTGAAAAGAACTGAGCCCTGGGAAGAAGAGCTGCTATCCTTGTAAGTCCTCACTCTATAATCTTGAGCCAGTTTCTGAAATTATCTGGGCTCAGCTGCCTCATCTGTGAAATGGGTATAATAAAGTCTAACATGCTAATAAAAATGATGTGATAGTTATATATTATAATAATGTTTTTATTAAACTCATACTATATTGCAGTAACTATAAATCTTTGAAATAGGTAATATTATTATCTCTATTTTATAGATGAGGAAACTGAGGGTCAGAAAGGTTAAAATAGCTTCTTTCAGTTCATGAGCTACAGAATTAGGAACCAAGCCTCACCTGCGGTATTAAAAAGCCACTCTTCTCTACTGTCTCCAAGTCACGCTAACCCTAATGTTACTGGAGGCCTAACCAGATAGTCATTTGAGGTCTCTTCTTGCTATAATTTCTAAATTCTTTGAGGTTTCCCTTATGAATTATATTTCACATAGGTTATCACACAGCTTTGTCTGGTGACCTCAATACATTGCCATTTAAATGTTTCACATTGGCCTTTTGGAGGGGATAAACTGGAGCTATCTCTAAACAATAGGAAACATAATTTAAAAAAAAAATGTGTTGGGCTTCCCTGGTGGTCCAGTGGTTAAGAAGCCGCCTTGGAATGCAAGGGACACCAGTTTGATCCCTGGTCCAGGAGGATCTCACATGCCACAGAGCAGCTAAGCCCATGCACCAAAATTACTGAGCCAGTTCTCTAAAGCCTGCGAGCTGCAACTAGAAAAAGCAACGAAGACCCACCACAGCCAAAAAATTAAATACATAAATCTCTTAAAACATATGTTAAGTGCGCACTTCCATCTCTCAGTTTCAAGTTCAGACGTTGATATTTTCATACAATAAATGGTGGATAATTTACCTTTAAACAATGATAAAGATTACTCTTCGACATTGTCTTTGGAAGGTTGTTGTGCCGATTTTCTTCTGTGGGTTGGCTTGTCCTCTCACCTGTGCTGTCACTCCTGGTGGCTGGTGTTTTCCAACAGATCCATGATTGTTCCAGCAAATCTGGATAAGCTGTAAAACATGAGTAGCTAAGCTGTGCTCTCTGTGTGTGTCTGTAAGACTGTGAGCTCTTCAGATCAGATTCCTCTGGATACTCTTGAAAGAAGGATACCAGATCCCGGAGGATTTTCTTTTATGTTGTATGCAACCTCTACCTCTGAATGTTGTCTTTCAACCAGTGGAAGGTAAAAGGAATTGACATTTAGAGGTGCCACTCTAAGAATAGACCAAGCGTCAGCACCGGGTCAGGACCTTTGAAGAAGTACATCCAAGAAAAAGAGGCTAGAGGAGAGTAGCTGTAACTTAGAAACCGCAGTCGAGTGTGACCAGGTTCTTGTGGTAAAGATAAAATGAGAAATGTGGTTTTTTAAGACACTGGAAAATAATGATGAGAGAAAAACAGGCTGAAATCTGAGAATTCCTATCACGATTGGGAACCATTCTTCACAGGCTAAATTGATAGTTACAGCCCTGTGGCATCAGGGAGCTTGACCTCCACATACTAATATAGAAAAGAATGGTACTCTGTGGTCTTGGTTGGTGGGCCCAGGAGGGCTCTTTTTTATGATCAAGTGTCTTGTTTTCGTTTTTTTTAAATGATGATTTTAGCTTCCTAGGGAAGTTTTCATAACAACTACTTTGATTACAAGTACATATACAGATTACCTTCATTGATGGAGGTTTATCTTAAGGATATGTGAGACTATATGACAACATTTCTTCATGAATTCATTCATGCGGTGATTATTTTTGAGCACTACTAGTGCCTGTGTGTATCTGGCAATGAAGAAGAGTGGTGAGCAAGACAAGTAAGATATTAATAACTGCCCTCGTGGACCTGGAGGTTTAGTGAGAGATAATCAATAAAAAAGTAAACTGATGGTGATGACAATAGCTAATAGTAGATAAATACTTGCTATATTCTGGGCATTGTTCCAAGCCTGTAACATGTATTATGTCATTTAATTCTCAAAAATACTACGAGGTGGAGTATTAGTATTATCTTCATTTTATACATTAGGAAATTCAGACACACAAAAGTGACATTCCCCAGGTTACACAACTGATAACTGTAACAAGATGAACAACAAAGAAGTAACTAGGATAATGTGATATGTAGAATGGCCAGGAAGGCCCCTGGGAGGGGATGGCATTTGAGGGCTTATCAAATTATTATTGATAATTTATCAAACTTATCACTTGAGGGCTCAAATTATAAAATGATTGGCTCCTCATTCGAGAGCTGATAAGTTACTTCAGCTCAGGTGACTTACCTTGTTTTTGTCCACGTTTATTACCTAGGCTTTCTTTGTCCCAAAAAGAAAATTTGACTAATTTTATTTGCTGCTTCTCAGAGTGGAATACCTTTAACAGGCAGTAGTCATAGAAATCTGCCTGAGAGGTAATTGGCCTCTCTCATGGGCACGGCTCATATGTAATAAGTGAGAACAATAAAATAATTAGTCATAAAATTATTTGTGTTATGTAATATATACATATATAGTTTAAATATGGAGATGGAAGTATGTATCAATTTTAGAAAAAATTATTAATTCCATTCTGATACATATTAATTATCAGAATTCAGCTGGGAACTTGCATGCTTTTTTATATACTTTAGTAGTAAAAAGTGCCAGCATCAAATTCCTTTTTTTATTGTTTTAGTTAGAATAAGTCCATGAAATGTGAGCTTCATTAATTTGCTCTTGGAGGAAAGGAGATTCCAATAGTGCATATTCTTAAATCATTTAAATGTAACTCTAATGAAAACAATCCATGGTTATAAAGTATATATTACTTTTTCTTTTTTAAACAGGTGCTCTAAGCCCTATGAAAGATGACCCACTTCTCTCCTCAGTAATCTAGAGTGATCAGGGCGTAAACTTTCAGGCCTAAAGTTGGCAGGTTTTGTAGGATTATCCACCACCCAGCATTTAAGTCATGTTTGGGCTCTTGTGCCCATGGTAACAGAGGAGCCGGTCTGGAACATTGAGAAGCACACGAGAACAAACTAGGACCTTGCTGATTTTCAGGCTCACAGCTCTGAATGAGGAGTGGACCTAAGGCTTCTCTGGCCCATTTCTGCTCCACGTTCTCCCAACTTATTGTTGTCAAGTTGAGCCCAAGTGTAGCGTGGTGAAGTAATGGTGACTAATCGTATCACAGGCGTCTTCACCAGGAGCAATGCTTGTCCTGGCCTGCCCCTCATCCCCATCTTTTTTCCACAGTTGAGTTCTTAGCTGCAGTTGACATACTGTAACAGAAAATTATCCGCTTTTCACTGTCACCATCTGCATTCTCAGACAGTTGCCTGGAATAGATTTTGCCATAGCTGAAGCAATCCTGTCCTCACTGATCCTGGCCCAGGCATTTCTGTTAAGCCATCATTTATGAAATCCGTAGAGGATTCTGGTTCTTTTCTGTATTACCAGGGGCATCTTGTAGGAAAAGGATGCCAAGGAAACATAGTGGCGGGTTTGAATGTCTTTTGAAGCTTAAAAATCCAGGTTCACTGAGGATGTAAGAAGCTGCTTATTTGCTTAGAATCCATCTTTCTTCTTCAGTCCCTTCATGATTTGAGTACAGGAAACCATCCAGCAGCACTTGACCTGGTGACTGAGGAAGCCATTTCACAGCCCACTGGTCCCCTGACTCATTTAGAAGTCGGAGTCAAAGGTTATGGAAGTAATAATTGGGCCCAGATTCTCCCTGTCAGGATAGACCTTACTTCCCCACCCCCTCCCTGCTACAAGTTAAGAGAAATTTAGCTGTCATGAGACCGTTCAATAAGAGGAAATGAAGGAACTCCATCTTTGGCTGAAGTATTCTCAAGACCCAGTGATATTATTTCTGTTTTCATGGGAGCTGCTCTTACAGCTAGCTAGTATAAATGTTAGGTATAATTCTCCATACTAAAATGTTTCCCCTTAGAGAAATTATTTGATTTATTTTAATCTATAAATAATATAAAGAACCTTTACTTAGCCCAGTCCAAGCCCTGATAGTCCTTCTCGGATAATTCCCTGAGAGCTCCTCTGGCAATCAAGTAGACATACACAAATCTGAGGTAACGTGTCAATAGTGCTATTACTAATCAGAAGTTAAGAATCTTTACCTAATCAACAACAGAAGCATTTAAATTAATCAGGGCTTGCCTCCTGGCTCAGTGGTAAAGAATCTGGCCTGCCAGTGTAGGAGATGCCGGTTGGATTCCTAGGCCGGGAAGATCCCACCTGCCACGCAGCAGCTACGCCCGTGTTGCCACAACTACTGGGCCTGTGCTCTAGAGCCCGGGAGCTGCAACTACCGAGCCCACGGGCCACAGCTACTGAAGCCCGGGCACCGCAGAGCCCGTGCTCCACAAGAGAAGCCACCCCAATGAGGATCCCTCGCACCCCAACTTGAGAGGAGCCCCTGCTCGCCACAACTAGAAAAAACTCGCACAGCAGCAAAGACCTAGCACAGCCAAACATAAAGAGATAAAAAAATTATTAAAAAAAATTCATCAGTGCTTTTAATTTCTTCCATAATTTGCTTGGAACTCTAGAAGATCCGTGGTGCTGGCGGCAGAGGCCTGGCGTGAGAGCAGGAAAGAATGACACCATCTGGCACCTGGAATCAGAGGGTTGTTAATGAACTGAGATGGGGGTGGGAGGGAGCCCGGGGGAGGAGGATGGACAGTCAGATTTTTGGCAGCCACACAAAGGTCCTTCTTCCCCGAGAAAAGGGAAACGAAAGTCACATGAAGCTTCTCTCTGTTACTATGATTTGCTAAGATGTCCGCCTGTGCATCGCTTCCAGCCCCGTGGCAGGTGCATCTTTGCAGTCAGTGACTTGCCCAGAAAACAAACTGTTTCTTAGTATCCCTCAAGAAGGGTCGTATCCAACCAGTTCCTGACTGAGGTCAGAACTGAGCTCTCTTTCTTCAGCTAACAGATGCGGCTCTGATCAGCACGGTGTGCGTATGCGTGCGTGCTCAGTTGTGTCTGACTCTTTGCCACCCTATGGACTGTAGCCAGGTAGGCCCCTCTGTCCATGGGATTCTCCAGGCAAGAGTACTGAAGTGGGTTGCCATTTCCTACTCCAGGGAATCTTCCCAACTCAGGGATCAAACCCGTGTCTCTTGTGTCTTCTGCCCTGGCAGGTGGATTCTTTACCACTATGCCACTTGGGAAGACTAAAAGTGAAAGTGTTAGTTCCTCAGTCAGGTCTGACTCTCTGCAACCCCATGGACTGTATAGCCCAGTAGGCTCCTCTGTCCCTGGGATTCTCCGGGTGAGAACACTGGGGTGGGTTGCCATGCCCTCATCCAGGGGGTCTTCTGAGGTCATGACTGTGCTTTCTTTCTTCAATTCGTAGAGGCAACTGTAATCAACATGGTAGAAACTATCTTATCATAAAATGTTGTGAGCATGTAGTTTTATTTTAGGACTCATCATTCCAAGGTTACTGACTTCTCGGGCTGCAACAGTAGGTAATGCCATTTCTGGGGTAGCTGTAGAAGCAGCCTTGAATTTATCCCTTTGTCATTAAATAACATTAATAGCAAATGTCTTTGTTAAGGTCCTTGAATTATATTTTCCATATCAAAACCATTGCTAGAATGATAATACCTGTCTCATAGGATTGTTATGCCAATCTAGTGAATTGACAGCTGTAAAATATCTAACTGTGTGCTCAGTCGTGTCTGTCTCTTTGCGGCCGCATGGACTGTAGGCCTCCAGGTGCCTCTGTCCATGGAATTTTCCAGGCAAGAATACTGGAATGGGTTGCCATTTCCTACTCCAGTATCTGACTTTATGTACTGGTGATTCATTTTCATGTAAGTCCCATTCCCATTTAGCTCCAGTTTTCTGGGATGTTTGCATCCCTCCTACTTCATGGTTTTTTTTGGAAAGTGATAGTATTGCTCTTTAAATAGTATTAGAGATGAAGATCCTTAGGACTTGTTATTCTCTCTTGTTTTCTGTAACACTGCGCGTACTGTTTGGAGATTAAAGACATTTGATGATTTTCTACATGACTTTTAGCCGTTTAGTGTTAGTTTATTCAGAGAATAACCTAAGAAAGCTCCCCCTCCCCCCACATATAAGCTATTTCCTCACTTCCTGTCTATACCCTCTTTCCTCTGGCTGCCAAGGTTTTAAAAATTCGAGGTGTAATGGGAGACCTGAGTCGGTCAAGCCTTTCCAACTTGTATTGTCCCTGTTCTTAGCTCCAGCAGTGCAGTGATGTGCTGAGGGTAATGAAAAGCAGACGTTCTCTGCTGAGGTCACTGCTCGTCACACTGGCAGCCTGCTCCAGGAAGCTGTTTATCTGTGCTTGCTGAGCCAAGCTCCAGCCTCCAAACAGTTGGAATGTATTGAGAAACCACAGAGCCCACGGAGAGAATGTTACACGGGCCGTTCCAGGCAGGGAGAGTATATTTACACCACACAAGGTACAGTGTACGTGTGTGGGAATAATTGTTCCTGTGCACTCTCAGGGTTCACTTTCCATGCAATATAGGTGCCCTCTCAAAGGGGGTTAACCGAGAGAGCTAGACCGCTCTGTTCAAATGGCCCTAAACATCCACTAACTTGCCGTAAGGAAAAAAAGGGATTATGGAAAACTTGATGTCAAAAGCACCTTTTTTAAGGTAGTGTTTTTCTGAGTCAGTTTTGTTGTTTAAAATCTTAACCCATATAGGCCCAATCTCTAAGGCATCCCCAAACAATATTCCATGCATGGTTTTTCCAACTAAATATATTTCTTCATGCTTTTACCAAAATAGCAAGTATTGTTATAGAGCTTTAAATGTGGTCTATGTCAATAGGTGTATAAGATATGGTCACATGGCTTCGGGCTTGTAATCTGGTTGAGGAGTTAATGCTTATTGATTAACAACTAGAGAACCATTCAAGACCTTATATAATGGCATTAAATAGTGCTTGGAGATCTGAGAGTATGGTGAAATAATGGGCACTAGAGTAATTACATCATAAAAGAATTTGTCTTGACCTGTGTGATGGTTAATTTTATGTGTTAACCTGACCAGGCTAAGGGGTGACCCAATAGCTGGTAAAACATTATTTCTGGATGCATCTATGAAGATGTTTTCAGAGGAGATCAGCATTTGAACCAGTACGCTAAAGAAAGATTGCCCTCCCCAGTGCGTTTGGGCATCATCTAATCCATTGACCTGATTAGAACGAAAAGGTAAAGAAAGGTAAATCTGCTCTCATTGCTTGAGCTGGGATGTCCGTTTTCTCCTGCCCTTAGACATTGGTGTTCCTGGTTCTCAGGCCTCTAACCTGAACTAGAACTTAACCACTGGCCCCGATTCTTGGTTATTCAGACTCAAACTGGGACTTATACTGTTGGCTCCCCCGGCTCTTAGGCCTTTAGACTTGGTTGAATTTACCAACTTTTCGGTTCTCGAGATTACAAATGGCAGATCATGGGACTTTTTGGCCTCCACAGTCACATGAGTCAATTCCATAATCAGGTAAGCTAAATCTCCTCATATGTATATATCTGTTTCTCTGGATAACACTGATTAATATAACCTGGAAAGGTGAGTAGAATATGGATAAGTGAAAAAGAAAGAAGTATTTTTATGTGACTTGAAAGCACGGTAGCCCAGTGGTTGAGAACACAGACTTTGGAATCAGATCTATGTTTGAGAGCCTGCCATTTAACTTGTATTGATCTTGGGCAGGTTGCTTAGCCTTACCTATAAAATAGGGAGACTCATATAAACACAAAATTATATGTTACATGATTGATCGAAGGTTTAAATGAGATAATGAGTATAAAGTGCTTGGCATTCTACCTAAGACATACTAAGTGTTGGATAAATAATAGCTACTGCTACTATTGTTCTTTCACTCAAAAATATTTACTGACTGCATTTTGTTAGTGTTCTAGACACTAGGGGATACAGAAGTGAACAGAACAGACAATATCTCAACCTTCATGGCACTTACACTCTAAAATTAGCTATCATTCTGAAACTATCTTTGTTTCGTTATTTTCTCTTTTAACTGTTTTAGACTTACCAAAAAAATCACAAAAATATAATTGAGTTTCTATAGCCCTTTCACCCAGCTTCCATTAATGTCAACATTTTCTATAGCCATAGTATACTTATGAAAATCAGAGACTTATTAATTGAAAATTAATAATTATAGACTTTATTGGAAATTTCACCTCCGTTTTTGAAGGCCAGTTTTTTCTCGTATAAACTCTAGGTTGGCGGTTTGGCACTTTGCATATACCATTCTATTATCTTCTTGTTCATACCATTTCTGTTGAGAAGTCAATTATCAGTCCTATTCTTATACCTTTGAAAATAATCTATCCTTTTACAATAATCCTCTGACTACTTTTTGGATATTTGGTCTGATTTTTGCTAGTTTTTGTGTGATGTGCCTAGGTTTGCTTTTCTTTGTATTTATAAACTATTTGGGACTCTTAAGTGTTTCTTGAACATGTAACTTGACATCATTTATCGGTTTTGGAAAGTTCTCGGTTTTTAGCTTTTCAAACTTACTCCTGTTCTGCTATCCTCACCCCTTCTGGAATTCCGATGACGCAACCATTAGACTTTTTCACGGTGTCCGCTCTTAGGTACTTTCTGCATTTTTTTCATCATTTTGTCTTTCAGTGTGAATATTTTTTTCTCAACTATTTTACAGTTCATTAATTCTCCTTTGATTTCTGTCTAATTTGCTGTTAAACCATCTATTGAGTTCTTAACTCCCAGTTATTGTATTGTTTTTTTGTGTGTGTTTACTGTGGCACTTTTAATCAGTCTTTTAAATACAAAAGAAGGAAGAGGGAAACTGCAAGTCAGGGAAACTATCAATATAAATGGTTGAAAGTTAGTCTGAAGAAACGAATCTCTTCTGAAAACATCTTGATAGACACATCCAGAAATACTGTTTTACCAGCTATTGGAGCACCCTGAGCCTGGTCAGATTGATACATCAAAGTAACCATCACACAGTCATGCCTCCCCTACATTGCATCTTAATTCTTTCTTATTTTTATTTCCAACAGCAAAGTAGATTTTAATTAGCTTACTTTCTATAATTTATTCTTCTAGATTATTGTGAAAACCTTAGTTTTCAAATAGTAGTTCAAATATGGGTTTTTTGGTTTGTTTTTTAAAGACTTATCTTTAGATCAGTTTTATGTTCACAGGAAGGTAGAGATTTTTTTATATACCCTGTGCTCCCCCAAAATGCGTGCTTCTCTCATACCAACGTCCCACCAGAGTAGCCGCTTGTTACAGCTTATGAGCCTGTGTTGACACATCATTATCACCCAAAGTCTACAGTTTACCTTAGGCTTCTGCTCAGTCGTGTCCAACTCTTTGAGACCCTGTGGATCGTAGCCCTCCAGACTCCTCAGTCCATGGGGTTCTCCAGGCAAGAATACTGGAGTGGGTGGCCACATCCTCCTCCAGGGGATCTTCCCAACCTGGGGATCAAACCCACACCTCCTGTGTCTCCTGCATTTGCAGGCAGATTGTTTGTCCACTGAGCCACCTGGAAAACCCAGTTTACCTTAGGGTTCACTCTTGATGTTGTACATTCTCTGGGTTTGGACAGATGTATAATGGCACATATCCATCGTTGTAATATCATACAGAATATTTTTAGTGCTCTAAAAATCCTCTTCTCTGGGACTTCCCAGGTAGTCCAGCGGTTAAGAACCTGTCTTCCAATGCAGGAGACGTGGGTTTGATCCCTGGTTGGGGAACTAAGATTCCACGTGCTGTGGGGCAACTAAGCCTGCCCGCTGCAACTCCTGAGCCTGCGTACTACAGCCAAGACCTGACACGGCCAAAAGTAAACGGGTAGAATTATTGTTAAATCTGCTCTGCCTGTTCATCCCTTTCCCCACCCCAACTTATAATATTTTTTAGTGTCTTCATAGTTTTTCGTTTTTCAGGATATCATATAGTTGGAATCACATACTATGTAGCATTTTCTGATCGTTATATTTTCTAGTTGAAGAGCTGCTATTCAGCCATCATTTTAAAAGTCTACAAAGAACACGTGCTGGAGAGGGTTTAGGGGAAAGGGAACCCTTTGGCGTGTTGGTGGGAATGTAAATTGGTGCAGCCACCAAGAAAAATAGTACATAGGTTCCTCAAAAAACCTAAAAATAGGGCTGTCATATGATCCAGCAATCCCAATCCTGGGCATATATTCAGAGAAAACTATAATTCGAAAGGGTACATACACCCATCTGTTCACAGCAGCACTATTTATAATAACCAAGACATGGAAACGACCTAAGTGTCCATCAGCAGATGAATGGATAAAGATAATATGGTACATGTATATGATGGCATATACTCAACCATCAAAAAAGAATGAAATAATGACATTTGCAGCAACATGGATAGTTGTTATTCAGTCCCTAAGTCGTATCCAACTCTTTGTGACCCCTTGAACTGCACCGTGCGAGGCCTCCCTGTCCATCACCAACTCCTGGAGCTCACACAAAGTCATGTCCGTCGAGTCGGTGATGCCATCCAACCATCTCATCCTCTGTCTCCCTCTTCTCTTCCTGCCCTCAATCTTTCCCAGCGACATGGATGGACCTAGAGATTATCATACTAAGTGAAATAAGTCAGAAAGAGAAAGACAAATACCACGTAAATACCGTATGATATCACTTATATATAGAATCTAAAATATGACACAAATGAACATATCTATGAAACAGAAACAGACCCACAGATAGAACAGATTTGTGGTTGTCAAGGGGGGAGGGGAGTTGGGAGGGGGAATGATTGGGAGTTTGGGGTTAACAGATGCAAACTGTTATATATAAGATGGATAAATAACAAGGTTCTACAGTATAATACAGGGAACTATATTCAATATCCTGTGATAAGCCATAATGAAAAAGAATATAAAAATTATATATAATGTGTATAATTATATATTATGTATATAACTGAATCACTTATAGCAAAAATTAAATCTGTACATCAGAAATTAACACAAGATTATAAATCAACTATACTTCAATAAAACTTTTAATAAAAAGGACTGCCATTCAGTTCTTTTTTAATGGGTTCTTCACTAGATCTTATCTTTCATTTGCTTGACCACACTAAAGCATGGTTATAGGCAGTCCATCATTCATTATTTGTGTTCTCCGTGGGTCTCTGTCTATTATCTATTCTTTCTCTTGGATTTTTACTCCATTGTCTTATCTTGTAGTATCCCTTTCCCCCTTTAGTTGTGTTAATATATTGTATGTGAACAACTACAGAGATAATGTGAGGCCTAGAATGATGTTATCTATTTTCAGAGAGGATTTATATTTGCTTCTGGCAGATGGCTTGAGCACTCACAATCCTGGATTACCTCAATCCAATCAGGGGTTGAAATCATTTGAAACTGGGCTTAAGCATCAGGGAGGGCTGATTTATTTCCAGTTACAGTTTTCATGGAGCCTTTTCCCAGAGCCTTAGAGAATTTACCAAAGTCCCTCAGTCCTGAACTCCAGTTTTTTGATTGCCAAGTCTTAAAAATCATTTGAAAATTCAAGGACTTAACGATAATTCAAAACTATTACCACTCAGTCTATCAGCTGCCTCTTTTATGACTAACACAGCTCTCGGAACTACTAGTGGGTATAATATCACCTTGTTTTTGAAGTGGTAATGAGTATAAATGATATTGTGAAGTGTCTGGAACAACTTTAATATGATATGAAAATATCTGAGATTTCTGTTTTTGAAAAAAAAATCGCAGGCACTGCTAATTCTACTATGTTTACTTTCATAGTTGAAGGAAATACTAAATTCCAATTAAAGGTTAGTAAAGATAAAGATGTAATTTTTTTTCCTATCCAAGTTTGTAGATTCCTTGAATTCGGTCCATGGATCCTTCTGTTTAGAATCCCTGCCCATGGGGAAAAATGACTCCAAACACTAGACTCACCTGCTTGGATTTTATTCTCCTCTTATACCTACCTGGCCTTGCCATTCTTCATTTGACTTGGTGGCTCGCCGATGGCTTCAAACAGGTGCTTTTAATAATTCATCCAGTTTTTCTCAGCCAGGAGGGTTGGTCTCAATTCCTTAGTCTATCTTTATTGTAAGAGGAAGTGTTTGGAACTTTCATTCTAGTGGAATATAATTATATTAGCAGAAGCAGAAAGTACCGTACACTGCAAGGAGTCATAAAAGAGTCTCCCTTGACTTGCGGAGGACCGGTACATGTTGAAAAGTAACTGACAGGAAATATATGATTAGGATAGGGCTGGTTTGTGGAAGGCTCAATTATGTTGAGATAAGAAGAAAGGCAAAGTGAAAGACAGTACCTTATAAAGGCTGAAAAGTAAACTCACTGCTTGGTCTTCTTTTCATTTTTAAAACTGAGTTACTATTTATTAAGCCCTGTGCGTGCTAAGTCGCTTCAGTCGTGTCCAGCTCTTTGCAATGCTATGGACTGTAGCCCTCCAGGCTCCTCTGTCCGTGGGTTCTCCAGGCAAGAATACTGGCATGCCCTCCTCCAGAGGATCTTCCCAACCCAAGAATACTGCCATGCCCTCCTCCAGGGGATCTTCTCAACTCAGGGATCGAACCTGCATCCCTTATGCCTCCTGCATTGGCTGGCAGATTCCTTACCACTGGTGCCACCTGAGAAGCCCTTATTAAGCCTTTAAACCTTAAACCTCTAGTTAGCTAGAGATTACCTCTAGTTGGCATCTAGTAAAATGCCAACCACTGTGTCAGACATGGTCCTCGAGGAATTCACTGTCATTCTTACAGGAAGCAGAAATCATGACAGTTTACATACCAGAAAACAGTGTATCCTACAATGTTTGTGGATCCACTATATGCTAGAGACCATGTTAATGAAGGATATAAGATGAATAAGCCAATTGAACTTGAGGAACTTATGAGAAAATCAGATGTAAGCATAATTATTAAGATACTGCTCAGTAAGTGCCGAGTAGAATTTCAGGCAACATGTTTTGGGATAAGTGGAAGAAGAGATTTATTCTGACTATAAATTTTGAGGAAAGCTTCACATGGTCTTAAGAAAATGAATAATGGGGAATGAGAACTGACAAGGGAGTGTCTCTAGCTAAAGGAATAGCATGAGCAAGGGCATAGAGGTTTGGTGTATTCGGAGAATGACAAAGGGTCTATGGTCCGTGCATCAGTCTGTTCGACCTGCTGTAACAAACTATGGTAGACTATGTGGCTTGTAAACAGAAATTTACTCCTCACAGTTCTGGATGCTTGAGGTGCAAGGTCAGTTCCTTGCAGAGATTGATGGGGTTCTGTCTGTTGAACCTTGCATCCTAGTTCATAGATGGCCATCTTTTTGCTGTATATTCCCATGGCAGAAGGGGCCAGGGAGCTCCCATGTGCCTCTTTTATAAGGGCACAAGTCCCATTCATGAGAGCTCCATCCTCCTGAGCTACCTCCCCAAAGCCCCATCTTCAAATACTATCACCTTGGGGATTAGGTTTCAACATATTAATTTTGAAAGGGCCACAGATATTCAGCATATTGCAGTGAGGTAATAGAGCTTAGGAAGATATTGACTTCCCTGGTAGCTCAGATGGTAAAGCATCTGCCTACAACGCCTACAATGCGGGAGACCCGGGTTCAATCCCTGAGTCCGGAAGATGTCCTGGAGAAGGAAATGGCAACCCACTCCAGTATTCTTGCCTGGAAAATCCCATGGATGGTGGAACCTGGTAGGCTACAGTCCATGGGATCTCAAAGAGTTGCACATGACTGAGCGACTTCACTTTGAAAGATAATTTTCTATCCTCTGTGACTGATAGGGTATTGGTGCCATTGACTGAGATCATTCAATTTAGGAAATACTTCTTAAATACCCCTTATATGCCTTGGTTTATCACAGGTGCTGGAGAAACAATGATTAATAAGGCATGGTCCCTACCTTGAGAGAACTCACAAATAAGCCAGTGATTAAATTACTTGTGATTTGAGCTAACTAGAGGTTTAAGGTGTAAGAATAAGACTGTCCAGAGGACAGACATCTTAATTAAACTGGAGGGGTCACAGAAGGTGTCACAGAACAGGCAGCCCGCTAAGCTAAGTATTCTTTTCCTAATTTATTTATTTTTTTAAAATCAAAGTTACATGTGCATACAGTTTAAAGAATGAAATAGTTCTATAAGAATTGTAAAAAAAAAAAAAAAACATTCTGCCAACTCTCAGTTCAGTTTCCCACTCCTCAAAGATAACCACTTTCAACTCAGAGTGATTTATTTGGCATTTATTTCCAGATCTCTGAATTACTAGCTTATGTTGCTACTTCTTGACTTTTTTCAAATTCAGGCCTTCCTTATTGACTTCCCGCTCTAAGACATTATTTCCTTTACCACACAGATGTACCTTTACTTACCCCCCCCAATCTCCCAATATACTTTTGTCCAGATTTTTGTTGTTACTCAGTGTTTATATTTTATAATTATATAAACACTATCAACCCCTGAACTATGTTGTACAACCTTCTTGCCCCTAGGATTTCCCCCGCTCCTTTTTTTTTCTTGTTTGGTTAATTTCCTATAGATTTATCACCAACTGAACCAAATTCTATCCAGTTGCATAATTTTCCCTCTAGTGCTGTGCTATTGCACTTGCCCCTCCAGATCCAGTCTCCACATTTCTCTGCCCTGGAGGACTGATCTGTATGGATTGGAATCCGTAGACTCCCTTGCCCTGTGGCTTCCATTTGGGTTAAAGCCAGTGGGAGGTGCTGGTGGGAGATTGAAGGGCGGGAGGGGAGAGAGTGAGATGCGGGTATATGTTCATTTGTTGCTCTTTCTACCAGTCTGCTGTGGGATGGGTTGGCTCTGTTCCTCTACTGATGGTCACAGCTCAAGTCGAATGGTCCCTACTCTTTCTGGATTCCAGGAAGCATTCCCTCCACCTGCCTCTCCAGGCCTAGGGGTAAACACAGATCCTAACTAGCCCTTAGGTAATCCACTCTCCCTCAGCCCTGTCCACACCTTTGTAAATACCCTTTTTCTAAAACACATTCCTCAGCTATCCTCTTTCAGTGTATTATCTATTCACTGCCAGGACTCTGACAGAAGCAAGTGCATTAATATTTGTATGTATTTATTCTCTTTTTATCCCCTTAAAGAAGTCTCCTCCAGAATCTAGTTTTCTGCTCTATCTTTATTACTTTACCTCTATGTGTCAGGGATCTCTGGACTTTGACCATTACCCTTCAGATTCCCTATCTTCTTTCATCTTTACTTTTGGTATAGTGGTCTTAAAAAAGGACCCCAGTTCTCTGATATTTCTGCCTTGAAGAAGTGGGGTCTGTGTGCCCTCCACTTGAATATGAATATGACAGAGGTAAGACTTTGTGACTTCCCAAGGCTAGGTCACAAAAGGCCATGTAGATTCTGTCCCTGGGACCTCAGTCTTCAGACATTCCCCCTCAGGACCCCTCTTACTGACCAGCTGCCATGCTGTAAGAAGCCCAGCCACGAGCCTGGTCTTCAGGTCGTCCCAGCCCAGGTGCCCAACCTGAGAGTGAAGAAGCCTCCAGCGGATTCTATCCCCAGCCCTTTACGTCGACCCCAGCCACTCAAGCCTTCCCAGTTTAGGTCCCAGACATCGTGGAGTGGAGACAGGGCATCTCTGCTGCACTCTGTGAAATTCCTGAACCTACTGAATCCATGAGCATAACAGCATTTCTGTTTTTTATGCCAACAACTTTGGTGTGGTTTGTTAAGCAGCCGTAGAGGTCTGGAACAGCATTTGTTCCTGGGAATGAGGAAGCTCAGTAACAAAACCCTAAAACATGCACCATTGGCTTGGAGACCAGGCAGCAGGCAAGAAATCAGAAGGACCTTGAGGAGCAGTTAATGGAAGTCTGATGGGCCTCAAGGAGACTATCCATGAAGGCTTAAAAAAGGGTGAGGAAAAATGTTATTGGAGGCTGGAGATGGGACTTCCCTGAGAGTCTCCATGCTGAACAGCAGGGGGCCTGGGTTCCCTGTTCCTGGGAATGAGGAAGCTCAGTAACAAAAGCCCTAAAACATGCACCATTGGCTTTGGATATGGAAAAGGCTACCCACTCTAGTATTTTGGCTGGAGAATTCCATGGACTGTATAGGCCATGGGGTCACAAAGTGTCGGACTCAACTGAGTGACTTTCACTTTCACAGTAAAATGTGAGAAAGAAAAGCTCTAGAGTACAGAGTCAAAGGCCACAGCAGATCATTGCTGGGAAGAAGGATTGGGCCTGAATCAAGGAAATAAGACCTGTGCCTGGATGGATTTCAGAACTGCAATGGACCAATGATTACATCCTCTCCTCCTCCCTGTTTTTGAATGGAAGTCTTTTGTGGTTATCCTATGCCTGTACCATCATTGTACATACTAGGTGTAGGGGAGCATGTAGTAATAACTCATCTCCTCGGTGCACAGGTGTTTAGATGAGGAACCAGACCCGAGGAGCCATACCTAAGAAATTGTACCGAAGGAACTTCATCTGGACCTGGTTTTGATTTATATGACAAGATCCTAGACTTTTGGGTCGACGCTGAAATGGAATTAGACTTTAGGAGTTTCAGAGAGCAGGCTGTATTTTGCAGTTGGGAAGAATGTAAAATTGTTGTGGCCAGAGGGAAACTGTGGCAGGTTCTATTTTCCAAAGATAGCTGCACCAGTGTCTCCTGTTCTCCATGTTCTGCTGGAGTGATTTTACCACACCCCCAATAAAAGGCAGAGTCTGCATTTTTACAATGATGAACCTTGGCATGCATCTGTAGTCATTCATTGTGCTGGGCTTTTAAGGATCCTTTCAATCTGGGAACTCATGTCTTTCAATTCTGAGAAATTTTCTTCGATTTTTTTTCTTGACCTCATTTTCTCGTTCTTTCAAACATCTTGTCTACTTGCATATACGCCCATAGATATGTAGTTTCGTATCAGTGGTATTATACTATCCATGCTGTTCTGTATAAAATGTTATTTTTCACATTATATAGGCTCTATGTCTTTTAATATTTATCAGTACTCCCCTGGTGGTCCAGTGGCTAAGACTCCACACACTCCCTCCCAATGCAGGGGGTCCTGGTTCAGACCTTGGTCAGGGACTCATACGTTGCAAGTAAGAATTAGCATGCCACAACTAAAGATCCTACATGCTGCAACTAAGAGCTGATGCAGCCAAATAAATAAATAAATAAATAAAGATTTGGGTTTCCCTGCTAGTCCAGTGGTTAATAATTCACACACCAGTGCAGGGGACACGGGTGTGATTCCTGGCCCGGGAAGATCCCACATGCCATGAAGCAGCTAAGCCCATGCACCACAAGTACTGAAGCGCAAGTGCCTAGAGCCTGTGCTCTGCAACAAGAGAAGCCGTCGCAAGGAGAAAGCCATGCACCACAACAGAGAGTAGCCCCCGCCTTGCTGCAACTAGAGACAGCCTGCTCACAGAGCAGCGAAGACCCGGAGCAGCCAAAAACAAACAAATACATCTTAAAAAAACAAGATTTATCAAACGGTATGGCATTTAATTTTTATCAATTAGCATGGCATGTAAACATAGCCATTACACTTATATCTATATGTAAAATCTTTAGACCGTTTCTCACACCTGGAAGTGGCCCACATACCAAATAAAAAACTTTTTTTAGACTCTGTGTCCCAATTTGAACTTCTGAGAATATGGTCACCATATGCTTAGGCATGAGTTAGGGAATGAGCGTGGTGTTTGATGTTCCCCATCACTCTTTTCATAGCTCTTCGTTGCTCGTCCCTCCCTTCTTACATGATGACCCCATCTGAAATGAGTCTACGTAATGGGGAATAGTTTAGAATTGTGATATTTTATGGAAACAATTATCTCTAATAACTTTTTGTAAAAATCGTCTGTTTGTTTTGGAGTCTTAAGCCTAGTGGTGAGGCAGAATTTTTTTTCTTAGGAATCCAGATTTTCTCTTTAATCAGCAAAACCCTTTAATTTGCAAAAGACCAGTTTTGTGCCCCGCTGACCGCTCAGTGAATCAAGCAAGTGCTAGAGAGCCCTTGTGTTTTTCCTTTGGTTGTAAATTCCGTCAGGCTAGCCCATTAATTGCAGTGGATGGGAATTGGAGAGCTGTTCATTTGGCAATTAGCAAAGGGTGGTGGAGGAAAGGAAAATACCTTTCTGATATTTCTGCTTAGGAATTTGGGAATTCAGAATTTAGTCATAAACAACTAGATTAATGTGTTTAAATAACTTGAATCACTCTTAAATCCTTCCTTGTTTTGTAACTTACTAACAAGATCTTAGAGATAGCTAAAGCAGTGGTTGGAAAATTCTGTTGTGGATTTAAGATCCTCAAAAAGCATCATCCATTAATGGGCAGAGTATTTTGGCGCTAGACAAGCAAAGATGGATTAGCTAATAGAGTGAGAAGTCCCATGTCCTGTGGTTACCTCTCTGCACAGAGGAAGTGTGTAGTTTGTAGGCAAGAGGCAGTTTCTTTTGGAGTTTACCCTTTGTTTTGCAGGGCTTTTTCCTTTTTTTTTTTTTTAAACATCATCCTAGAGAGAACAAGAACATTTAGTGGCACTGGATGGTACTCATCAGGAGTTTAGGATGTTGACATGATAGGTTGTTTAAAACAAGACAGAAAAGGTTACTTTTTGCCAGCCGCCTCATTCCTGGGGGGAGCTGACTAGTTTGCTGCTTGTTTTTGTTGTCGTTATTGTTAACCCAGTAGAGAAACTAACCACTATATTAGTTCCAGCCAAATCTTTGTCATCACTGGTCCTAAAAACCTCTGGGGGACCTCAGAGCACCTGGCTATTCTGAAACCCTCGATCCTCAGTGACTGATGCGCATCTCTGCAGGCTCCCCAAAGCCCTCCCCACTTTTCCCTGAAGCACCTTCAGGCATTTCTGCATGGCTACCCACTCTCTCCTATTATATCTCCTCCTCCTGCCTTACTGAATACTGGATTTCCCAGCTCACAACTCTTAAGAGGGAGCTTTATTTCAGAGTAGAAAAGGGCCCCCATATGTGGCCTATTATATCCATATCAACTTGCTTACCCTTTTCAAACAGCTATTGTCTTTTAATAGGGTCTGGCCTGGCAGGGGGAGTCCTTAATTCCTGCCATATAAGAATGGGCAGCTTGAGTTACAGCGAACTGCAGTTTGGTGCTCTGATCAAAAGGCTTCTGTTGTTTTTAGGGTTTCTTTTTTTCCCCCTCTCCTTCCCTCTCTCTCTCTTTCTATATCCTAGGCTAATAATTCAGCACAGCAAGGTCATTACTGGCTTTGAATTGAGAGCTGAGAGTGTTAAATTACTGACCTAGAATAAAACAGATCTGGGGGGTTCTCAGGAAAGATAAAGGGATTCCGGCTAGGAAAGTGCAAGCCCAGCAACCTCACTTCTTAACTATTATTTTTTTTAATCCTGTCTGTCTCCAAAAGTCTTTTCTGGGACAAGGAAAGCTCTCCAGCCAGAGAAAGTAGGTTAGGAACTCAATGACGTCTTCCGGGAATTGTGGCCCAGGTGCTAGCAGTTCATGGGGCCTGCCTGCCTGTCCTTTTTGTCTCCCCACCTTGTGAATATTCCTCCCTCTTCCAGCTTGCTCCTTGGCCAGATACTGGTCCTTTATCACAGAAGTCAAGTATATTTGTGATATGTCAGCAGAAAGATTATATCCCTCAAGGGGATTTCCAACATGTGAAAAACATACCATTGAGCCCCTAAAATATTTTTCAAATATGACACTGTCATTGAAAGCTACTTCCATTCCATTTCTATTTTGTAAATATTATTTGTCTGGTCCTCACGTACTGTAACAAGAAAAATTTCCCCTACTATGAATGAATTTGACACCTTCCCTCAACTATATTAGGTCTTCTGAAGAAAGTCATTTCCATCCCTTTGTGCTTTGCCAAAACTATTATCTCCCATATATCTTTTTTTTTTTATTACCCCTTAAAAGCCAGGCACCATTCATATCCTCTGGAAAATATTGACTTCCTAAATTTACTATGTTTAGAAAAGGCCCTGAAATCTACTTTCACAGATTTTCTGTACAGCAAAATAACAGTAATGAGCTTCCCCGGTGACTCAGACAATAAAGAATTCACCTGAAATGCGGGAGACCTGGGTTCCATGCCTGAGTTGGGAAGATCCCCTGGAGCAGGGCATGGCAACCCACTCCAGTATTCTTGCTTGGAGAATCCCCATGGACAGAGGTACCTGGGGGGCTGCAGTCCATGGGTCTCAAAGAGTCAGACACAACTGAGCAACTAAGCACAGCGCAGCAAAGTAATAATAATAGTTAGTATTCCCTGAACGTGACAAGCATTATACAACAGGCATTATTATCACATTTAATCTTTGGCAACTTTATATAGCAAGCATTCCTATTATCACCATTTTACAGATAAAAAAATAATCGAGGCACAGAGTGGTTAAGTAGCTGGCCCAGAGTCACACAACTGAAAAGGGATAAGGTGTGCCCCAGACTAGTGCTTCGCAAACTTGAATGTGCATATGAGTCACCCGGGCATCCTGTTAAAGTGAGGAATGGGATTCGGCAGGTCTGGGATGGGGCCTGAGAGTCTAAGAGGCTTCTGCATAACGCCAATGCCGCCATCCTTGGTCCACACTTTCAGTAGCAGAGCTGTAGTCATTCTTACTTCAGAACCACTCTGAAAAAGTGTTAGTTAAAACTGAATTTCTCGTTCCATCAAGCAATCTATACGTGCACATGCAAGGCTTTTGTGCTACATTATTATTGTTATCTCAACCAGCATCTTCACTTCTTTATTTTTATTGTGGTAAAATATGTGCTATTAACATCTCCCATTTTAACCATTCTAAGCTCACATTTCTGTGACATTAAGTACATTCACGTTATTTTGCAGCCATCACCACCATCCATCTCCAGAACTTTTTCACCTTCCCAAACTGAAACTCTGTAGCCATTAAACACTAATTCCCCATTTCCTCCTGCCCTATTCCCCGATAACCACCATTCTGCTTTCTAGCTTTATGACTATGACTACACTAGATACTACATCCCTGAGGAAGGACATGGCAATCCACTTGAGTATCCTTACCTGGAAAATCTCATGAACAAAGGAGTCTATAGTGCATGGGGTCACAAAAGAATCAGGCAGGCTTAGCAACTAAACAACAAAAGATACTGCATATAAGTAGAATCATACAGTAGTTGTCTTTTTGTGACTGGCTTACTTTATTTAGCTTACTGTCCTCAAGGTTCATCCAAGTTGTAGCTTGTGTCAGAATCTCCGTCCTTTTTGAGGAGATTTAAGTTAAATTTAAATTTAAATAATATTTCATTGTATGCCTATATCGCATTTTGTTTATCCATTCACCTGTTGATGGACCCTTGGGTTACTTCCACTTTTTGGCTATTGTGAATAATACTGTCATGAACACGGGTATACACATATCTGAGTACCACTTTCATTTTTTTTGACAATAAAGCTGAAAGTGAAATTGCTGGAATATATAGTAATTCTACCAATATCATACTTTCTAAGGTACAAGTTTATGTTAAGTTATTGTTTGTGTCCCTCTTTTTCAAAAAAATAAAAAGAACTTCTTACTTAAATGAATCTTTAAAGGTTTGGCAGGAAGAGTGAGTTTCAGTATAGATTTCCATTAAGTTCTGTCATCTATAACTGCTTTGTGATTTTCAATCGATCACAAAAAAATATTGAAAATGTCCTTTGTGTCTTAGAAGACTGGTAATTGGTTAAATAATACTAAGTAAAGAATTGGAGAATGATAGTGTTCTAAAATAAATCAATATTAAGAAGGTTTATATCACAGAGAAAGTTTAATGTGAATGAATTCAAGACTGCGCCTGACAAACAGGTATCTGGGGAATGGGAAAGTGAAAGTGAAAGTCACTCGGTTGTGTCCAGCTCTTTATGACCCCATGGACTGTAGTCCATGGAATTCTCCAGGCCAGAATACCAGAGTGGGTAGCCTTTCCCTTCTCCAGGGGATCTTCCCAACCCAGGGACTGAACCCAGGTCTCCCACATTGCAGGAAGATTCTTTACCAGTTAAATTTTTATGTTCTTCCTTTAAGATTTCCTGAAGTAACTATCCCAGGATCATCAGAAACTTTGTGGTACCCTTTTCTCTGAGGTTTTTAACCAAATGACACATTAGATTCTCATGTGTTTACAAAAGCTTTGTGTAAGACCCTACCCACTATCTAGAGTTCTTTCCTCATGTATCTTTAGAAAGAAAATTCTCTGTTGGAAATAAGAAAATAAATCAAAGTGATATTGGAATCTGATAAGTTAATAAGAAAATTTGAAAGGACATTTATAAAGGTATCAGGAAGAAATGGACTTCTTTCCATCATAGACTACTGAATCATTAGGACTGCTTTAGTCATGTATGCCTAGAGCTCTCTCATTTTAGGAGTTCCCAGCTGATGCAAAAAAATTAAAAAGAATGGACTTGAATTTAGAAAGGTAAAAGAACACAAAATAACTTTTACCTGAAGTCAGGAAAATGAGTATTTTAAACGTATAAATGAGTCTACTAGCAGCTTTTGAAGATGAGTATTCATGGCTGCCAAAAGAAATTGCATTGATTTTCTAAAAAGTGAGACCAACTTTGGAGATAAAACAAAAAATAACACAGAGAAGATAGCTCTGGAAATAGCGGTAGTAATGTAACACAAGGCATGGTGAGATGAGACGATAGCCCAGAAGAGAATGGGATCAGCAGCTGCAAGTCTGATGTATGTGATTCTAACAGAGCAAACCCTGCCTCTCAACTCCCCTTCAACTTTATTTCCATTTTGGAATTATGATCAAATCCAAGAAGACTTTGGCCTATGACTAAAGCATTTGTATGAAGCTTTTTTTTTTCAGCTTAATTCATATCATCTTGAACAAGAACAAAGGATGATGGTTTGAGCGTTACTTGCTGGCTTTGAACCGAGAGAGTTGATAAATCTTAACGCCTCCAGCTCTTGAATGGGGTGGAGAAAAGTATTTTTAACATTTAAGGGACCCATAAAAATAGTGTTGGGTCTTTGGATCCTAATGAGAATAAAAAGATGATAAAGGAAAAAACCTTATAGTTGTAGGCGGAAAATAGAATATTCCTTATAATGTCATCTACTGTTGTATTGATACAAAGAAAAACCTGGAAGGAAATTAGTATTGAGTTGAAAAAGCTAAAGAAGAAAACTGACAAGAAATTAGATGAGAATATGATGTGCGATCCGGCAGTAAAACAGACGAAAGCTGTTTTGAGGTCCGGAGGTAGAGAGTAAACACTCTGTGAGGAAGGAATGGCAGGATGTATTGAGGATGACTAAGGAGAGCCTTACCTGAGGCACTAAATTTAACTTCAGTAGCAGGAAAAAGGGCTTCCCTTGGCTACTTAGGTGGTAAAGAATCTGCCTGCAATGCAGGAGACCTGGGTCAGGAAGATCCCCTGGAGAAGGGCATGGCAACCCACTCCAGTCTTCTTGCCTGGAGAATCCCATGGACAGAGGAGCCTGGTGGGCTGAAGTCCATGGGGTCGCAAAGAGTCAGACATGACTGAGCAAAAAAAGTAGTACAGATGGGATGAGCCTGTTGACAAAAGAGATACGGAGATTTAAAGACAGAGCCAAAGAGAAAGAAATAACAGATAACAGGTTTAGAGACCACGTAAGAAAGTATGTGAGATATAACATGTGACAGGAGCTAAGACATAACAGAAATATTGCAGCTTTCTTAAGAGGAACATTTCTTTGTCCAGAAAATTTTCCTCTAAGGGTTGGAGACGTTTCCCCAGAGAAATCATGAAAACACAATTACTATGAATTTCAAGTGAAGTTAGACAAGCTCCTGGAAGTTCTGTTATCAAGAGCTCTGTTTAGAGACCAAGTAGGAATAAAGAAAACTAGAGATCTATGATAACTCTTGTTAAAAAAAATATCTTTACTACATTAGTTGCAGACTATATGGAAGACAGGAAGAAATCAATTAGAAGTCAACAACCCTAATACAATGAGTAAATACAGTACAGTTGTCTTTTAAATTTTTTTATCATTTTCCTTATTGTAGACCCATGTAATGTAGCTAAAATATAATGTACTCACAATTTTATTTCCTGTTTTTTATCATATATGAAAAGCATTTTCTAAATTGCTACATTATCTTTTTATAATTTAAATTTCTAACATGCTATAAAGAGTATGTATTTAGTAATTGTCTCCCGGTGCTCTGTGCATTGATTTTCCGTTCTGAGTTACATGTATTTGCCTGTTTCTATTGGCATGAAGTAAACAACCATTTAAAAGTAATGTTCCTTAACACTTAAAACTGCAGACAGTAAACAGATGTTAATGAATCATCTTGCTTCTCCATTAATGCAAGTGAGTAAGGAGTTTATATGCAATTGGGAGTTTACTGTAGCAAGCCAGGCCTTCAGCAATAAGTTTTGAAGTTGGCATACTTGAAAAGGGAGTTTGAAACATTTTTTATTTAACTCTGTAGGGGGGCCTACTGAATTAGAAACAAAGATCCAGTGGAGAGCAGGGTACTTTCAGAGAAGCAGCATATGAGAATTTGCTCGGTGATCACCCTATGTAGAAACACTCTCTTTTCCCCTTGGCATCAGATGCCCGGGGTGGCACAATCCACTGCTTGAAGTAGATTCTTTCTGCAGTTTGGTGACAGAAGAGCACTTGGCGAAGTAACTGAGGAAAGAAAACTTGGCACCGCTTATGCGTCCCATTGCAAAAGCTTTTCACAGTTCTCGGGGCCCACGAGGCCGTCTCGTGAGTGTTTCTCCTCATAGTGCAGCACGGCGTGATCTTACTGCCATCATGGTCTGAAAACTAACTCCTGGTATGAAATGCCAATGCTAAGTCTTTAGAGTGAACTGATAAGCTTCTGATTCAGTTGTTCCGCTCGTGCAGAGATTACTACTCTAATCCACCACAAGGGCAGCTCAGGTCCCACAGATTGGTTCACCTGTCCCTAGACAGTGACTGAAGATCGATTAGTCCCTGTTGAATTTCTTCCTCAATTGGAGATTTTTTTGTTTGTTTAGAAGCCAGTGATCTCAGATATTCTACTCCTAAATTTAGCTGAGAATGAGCAGATGAAGAGGATGGTGGACACCCACCTGCAGCCCAGTAGATTTCTATTTTCTATCCTGCTGACACTTACATCTTCCCGCGCAACAGAGAAGAGAACCTGCAGTCCGTGCACCTGATGCATATCTATGGGCAGAACCGTGTTCCAGCTGTACTGTACCGTAAAGACACCCTTGGTCGGATTTCCCTATGGACACAGAATCATATTGTTCATTACTTTTTTTCCTGTTGTAATTATATTGTGTATTGAACAATAGAATATAACAGCCCAGTAGAGAGAAGTTTTTAGAAATTCTGCAGTGAACTTTTGTGCAGAAATTTCTCTGTAGCACTATGAGAAAGAAATTGGTGTGAGACAACTTCTGTTCAAGTGTGTTGTCTAAACTGCGACATAGACCAAGCTGACATGCTTCACTGACTTCTCTCATCAAGTTGGCATTGCAAAATTCTATAGCAGAAAAGCAATGGAAAGAAAACATTTAAGGGCTTTAGGCTTCATCTGAATTTCATAAGGCGGGAAAGAACAAATACAGGCATAGTTAGTTCAGGGGACCAAATCATGCCACGGGAATATATCTTTAGGATCTAGTGACTTTTTGCAGAACAAAACTCCAGTCTGCTAGTCTTGCCAATTTGATAGTGGGAAATAGGCCACAAAAGGTTTCTTTTTTATTCCCTCTATAGGGAATATCTTTTTTCCTTCTGCTTCCAGAAACAGTAAAGGGTTACTTTAAATCATGATTCTTTCTAAAGTATTTTGGATCTCTGATCTTATTTATTTTTCAGAAGTTGATCTACACCCTATACATTTATCACCTCGGTGTGGCCAGTTTGTGCTGCATAATTGGGTGTGATCTGTTCTCATAGATTTCTTCTTTGATAGATCTGTTTAGGATTTCTTGCAAATAAAACTCATCTTGAAACAGCAAAAGGCAGTTCCAATTCTAACAGAAGATCATATACTCTAATGAGCTAGCCTGATTTTAGAGAGAAAAAAAGGAGATAAGTGACTGGCCTAAGAAGACTGAACTGTTGCAATCCAATTTAACTGTGTGGGTCAAGACTCATTGGCTGTTTTCATTGTGAGTGAGAGCAAAGAGTATCTGGAAGATATGAAGTATTGTAGGAGCTTTGAACTTTTGCCTCTTGGCACATCGAACATGAGCTGGAATATTTTAATTTGGTCCTTTTGCTCTTTGCTATTTCTTTATATAGAATGCGAATGGCTATGTGTATAGATCTACTATGATTGCATTTATATTTAATTCTTTCTTTGGTAGTCCTTGAGTTACTGACTGCTTAACCAAAGTAACTTAAATCAGTTCTAACCTTTTGCTTTTTAATATTCAAAATTAAGATGTTTATGTGAAATTGATATCATAAATGAATCCTTAGAACTTCTTTAGTTTTTCTGGAGAAAACAGATACCACTTAATAGAAGTCTGTTTACTTTTTTCTGTATAAACAACCTTTGTTATTAAATGAGAAAATGAAATTGTATACATGCTTACAAATGTCTGGTTATAAAGATCATTAATTTTAAATAGCTTCTGCTGTATTTTTTTGGTATGTTACTCTAGAATTAATTAAATATTTAGCAAATAAAATAGTAAAACTGAAATTTATACTAATTTTAGCATAAGAAAGAATAGGAAATAAAAATATATACATCTACCTATTCTTTATTATAGAAAATAAACTTGTAAGTGTAGATGAAATGATGTAATTAGGCAGAAAGTCACCATTTGGCAAAACCATCAAAATTTTTATTGCTTCTGGCAAGAATTATCATTAGATGCTAAAAGTAGTAAATAAAGGTTTGAAGGGTAACAGTGTATCTCCCACAAGATACTTACTCATTACAAAGGACAACTCTACAGTAGGTGAACCTGGCAGACACTGCTTTACCTAAATAATCTAAGTTAATAATCACCAGTAATTAGATTAATCCACAGCAAGTGCCTCTTGATATGATGCACTAGGAAAACTCAGCATCACTTCTCTGATAATCCTGCCAAAAGAGTATAACCCGAACCTAATCATGAGGAAACATCAGACAAACCCAAAGTGGAGTAAAATCTGTACTCTTAAAACGTCAGTGTCATGAAATACAAAGACCCAGGAACTGTTTCCGATTAAAGGAGACTAAAAAGTCATGACAACTGAATGCAATGTTTTGTCTTGAATTCTCTTTTCCTGTAAAGGAGACATTATTGAAACAGTTGGTGAAATCTTAATAAGGTCTGTAGATTAGATAAAAGTATTAAATCAATTTTATTATATAAAATAAGATATTATATCAATGATGTTGTATTGTTCATTGTACTATTGTTACATAAGAAAATTACTTATTTTTTTTTTAGGAAATACATAATGTGTTTAGGGATAAAGGAATATCATGTCCACAAGTTACTCTGGAATAGTTCTGAAATATATATATATATATATATATATATATATATACACACACATGTATGTATGGGTGTGATAGAGAGAGACTGAGAGAGGAAGAATGTTGTAGTGAAAGCAAATGTAGTAAAATATTCACATTCAGGTAATCAAGGTAAGGGATATTCAGAAATCCCTTGTGCTATTCTTGTAACTTTTCTGTAAATTTGAAATTACTTCAGAATAGAAAAAAATGAAATCTCAAGGGAACAAAACCAGCAACTTAAAGAAAATGAAAGAATTTACTCAATGAAGTTTAAATAGTGGTTTTGGAGAACTCCGTTAGAGGCAGGCATCTGGTATACTTTTGTATGCCCTTTTCAGATATTTTTAGGAACTTTTATGTTTGATTTTACAGGTAAGCTTGATGACTTTTTTTTTCAAAATTTGTGATCCAATTTTGTTTATTTATTAATTTTTATTAAAGTATAGGAAACCTACAATATTATATTAGTTTCAGAAGTACAGCATAATAATTCAGTATTTTTGTAGAGGATACTTCATATAAAGTTATTATAAACATTGACTATACTCCCTGAGCTGTGCATTGCATCCTGGTAGCCATTTGACTTCATACCCTGTAGTTATGCGTCTGAATCCTGTCCATTTATTTTACCTCCCTCTGTCCCTCTCCCCTCTAGTGACCGCTAATTTGTTCTCAAGATTCAAGACTATTAAAGAACATTTCAGTTTAGTTAAATGCAATGAAAAATTAATGAGAATGTGCATTTTTATGCAGGTAGAAAATGTGTTTTGGATTAATTAACTCAAAATTCACCAAGGACCTAAACTTAAGAGCTAAAACCATGAAACCCTTAGAAGAAAACAATCCAATATCATCTTGATATTGAATTTGGCACTGGTTTCAAATTTGACTGTGACACCAAAAACACAGAGAACAAAAGAAAAAATAGATAAATTAGACTTCATCAGAATTAAAAACTTTTGTACATCAAAGATACTATCAAGAAAGTGAGATGACAACCTACAGAAAGAGGGAACATATTTGCAACTCACATATTTAATAAGGGATTCATATCCATATTACGTAAAGATCTCTTACAACTCAACAACAATAAAAATTAAACAAGACAATTCATAAAAAGGGCAAAGAGCTTAAATAACCATTTCTCCAAAGAAGATATACAGATGGCTAATAAGCACATGAAAAGATGTTCAGCATCATTAGGCATTAGGGAAGTGCAAATCAATACCACAGCGACATACCACTTTACACCTGCTAAGAGGGTGATTAAAAAAAGAGGTGGTAGAATCACTGATGTTGATAAGAATATGGAGAAATTGAAACTCTTGTGCATTGCTGGTGAGAGTGTAAAATGGTGCTAACACTGTGGAAAACAGTTTGGTGGTTTCTCAAAACATTAAACATAGAACTACTATTTGATGCAGCAGTTGTACTTCTTGGCGTAGATGCAAAAGAATTGAAAGCAGGGATGTGAACAGATACTTATACACCCAAGTTCATAGCCACATTTTTCGCAGCAGTCAAAAGGTAGAAACAACCCAAGTGTCCACTGATAAATGAATGGACAGTCAAAATGTGGTATATACATGCAGTAGAATGAGTGTTCATTGGAAGGACTGATGTTGAAGCTGAAACTCCAATACTTTGGCCACCTGATGTGAAAAGCTGACTCATTTGAAAAGACCCTGATGCTGGGAAAGATTGAAGGTGGGAGGAGAAGGGGACGACAGAGGATGAGATGGTTGGATGGCATCACTGACTCAATGGAGATGAGTTTGAGTAAACTCCAGGAGTTGGTGATGGACAGGGAGGCCTGGCATGCTGTGGTCCATGGGGTCGCGAAGAGTCAGACACGACTGAGCGACTGAACTGAACTGAACTGAAGAATACTATTCAGCCTTAAAATGGAATGAAATCTGATGTCTGCCACAACATGGATGGACCTTGAAAACATGCTTAGTGAAATATCCAGAAACAGAAGGACAAGTATTGTATGATTTCATTTAAATGAGGTGCCTAAAATAGGCAAATTCATAGAGACAGAACATTGAATAGAGGCTACCAGAATCTAGGAGAAGAATAGAAGTGGGAAGTCGTTTTTTAAAATGGATATAAAGTTTTTATTAGGGATGATGAAAAATTTAGGGGTATAGATAGTGACGATGGTTACATAAGATTGTGAATATGCTTAATGCCACTGAATTGTACACTTTACAATAGTTAAAATGATAAATATTATCAATGGTTAAAGTGATAAATATTATTAATATTTTTATCTTACCATAGTAAAAAAGTTTTTCAATTTAAAAAAGGTAGAATTCAAATTCTAGAAAATAATACCCAAAGATTAGAAGAGTGCTAATAAGTGTACTTTTTGGTCCTTGTTTTCAAGAGTGATAAAGATGATTAATTGTATGTTTAAAAAATGTTTAGCTAAATATGTATATTAAATTTAAGAGAAATACTAAAAGATTACATATTCTGTCATAGCTTCCAAACTAATGGAATGGGTGATGTTTTTTTAAAAACTTTACTAATACACCAAAAAGTAGGAAAAGAGGTGGGGAAAGTCAAAGAATAACAGTTCACAAAAAATATAAAATAAGATG
The DNA here is from genome assembly GCA_024291935.2 of Okapia johnstoni. Taxonomy (NCBI): domain Eukaryota; kingdom Metazoa; phylum Chordata; class Mammalia; order Artiodactyla; family Giraffidae; genus Okapia; species Okapia johnstoni. The sequence goes on along the minus strand of CM044325.1, from coordinate 3,950,320 downwards.
GTAGAAATTAATCAAATATTTATTTTAAAAACTCACTAAAATACAGAGAATGTAAAATGGGTAAAAATACAAAATCCAACTATTGACTACTCACAAGAGAAATACCTTTTTAAATTTAGCAAAAAGATTGAAATTAAGAGCTTGGAAAAATACCAAGGCAAATACCAATCAGAAAAAAAATGCTAATATTGCAGAATTACAACACTAATATCAGACCAAAGTCCTGGACTTTTAAAAAGATCATAGAATGTTGACTTTCAGTATCACTAGTGTGGCTACAAACATAAATCCTGACACTTTCTGCCTGGTATCATTCATCTATTATCTTCTTATCTCTCTTAAGCAGTATCTACTACATGTTAGGTAATGAAATGGAGACAAAGATGAGTACAAACCAATTGATTACAGTATAGAATCTAATAGAGGAAATAAATCCAGTCGCTTTAAAACAAGGCAGCAAATTGTGAGTATCATCAGAGAGTTGTAAGTGACATATGATGGGAATTTGCTGTGGTGGTGGAATCAGGAAAAGACTTCATGCACATGGTATTTGAGATGGTCCTAAAAGGTTGGATAGAATTTAAGAGGTGGAGGTGGTAGGAAAAAGATATTTCAGGTTGAAGAAAAACAGTGAAGTTTGGAGTAATTGTGTTTTCTACTTTTTCTTTACAGCTGTCTCATCTAAAAGAATTTCACTGTCTGTGTTAAGATTGTCTAGTAACTCCTTAGGTAGTGATTATGATCTCCATACTGATCAGCTGACACCCTAACTCCTGCTTAGTTTTATTTTTAATTAAATGTGAATTTTACTGGTATGAGTTATCTAAAGATGGTAGTGTAAACACAATTCTAAATCTGTTTATATTCAATATTATCTGACTTGCACTGTTGTATAAAATTCCTATTTTATAAATTCTTGTGTATATTTGTATTCATCTGTAAATGAGGCTCAGCTAGATTCTTCAATGCATAAATTACTCCCAAGTTTTAAAAAAGCCATTTTTTAAAAGCTACACTAAGAACAGAATTTCACTAGTATTAGTTCCATTATAACCTAGACCATGACGACACCAGCTTGTTTCCCTTGAGGGGTGTGCAGTGCACTTTGGGACTAATTCTTTGCTGGGTAGCTTCATAAATTTAGGCTAAAGTGTTGCCACTTGCTAGACTTCATTTGCTGGAAATGTGGCCACTCCGTTTGCCTGTAGCAGCTCATGTGCTTTAGTTTTCATTTTCCTTCACTCAAGACAACAGCGCTGCAAACTGCATAATTAGGTTAACACTTTCGTAGCTTTTTAAAAATCTCTCTTCTAAGTCTTTGTCAGATGTTGTCCTCATACTTCCTCATAGTGTCTCAGAAGTAAGACTTCTAGGCTTGTTTTCCGTGGGGAAAGAAGGGCCTGTAATTTTCTTTTTCATACAGTGTTGTTAATATTAACCGAAAGAGGCTGATTCTATCCCGAGTGATAACACACTCTCTGTTAAAGACGGGTTAGACACTTCCCTCTAAACTCGGTCAGGGAAAAGGAAATGGATTACATGGCTCCTGACATTTTTTTCCTGTTCAGCTCAGAGACTCAGAATATTTTCCCCCTTTAAATAAACAGATGAGAAGTGGCGTTTGGAATCACCACTGTCCCTCTGTTGCTTGCCATCTTCAGTTTAATGTCTGCTTCTCTACAAAGATTAACATATTTTCCACTCATGATTTATTTGTCAGGGACTTCAGGAGTTTTCTGGAACCAGAAGTCTGTCTTTGGTAGTGATGATTACTGGATAATTGCCTATTCTTTGGTGGATTTTCCATTTTTAGATTACGCCAGGCTCTACAGCCTTTATTTCTTTGGCAGAAGAACCCAAAGGCAATGGAGTGTATTTTTTCCCCTTCCCCAGCCCAGCTTAAACAATGACTCACTTGGGCCCTGGGTGCTTCATACTCTCATCCAGGGGCCACTTTCTACCCTTGTTTTTCTTATTTGCCTTTAGTAGTCTGTCTGGAACGTTTTATATCTTTGGCATGTGGACTTTCCTCTAAGGTTATTGTCAGAGAGGTATACAACGCCACCCCCAAACTGGAACAGACAATCCAGTTGTGTTTCCATAAGCCATGTTGCTCTTAAGGCACCTAATGTAGGTCAGTTGTTATTTAGTCGCTCAGTCATGTCCAGCTCTTTTGCAACCCCACAGACTGTAACCCACCAGGTTCCTCTGTCCATGGGATTTCCCAAGCAAGAATACTGGAGTGGGTTGCCATTTCCTTCTCCAGATAGAGGTCAGAGAGAAGATAAAAATAATGTCTTTAAGAAAACATAATTTCAAATGGGGTAGTTCAGTTCAGTTCAGTCGCTCAATCGTGTCCGACTCTTTGCTGAACTGAACTGAACTGAATTTCAAATGGGGTAGAGGGAGGAGTATTCTCCAAGAAGACATGAGTGCCAGTATCATCCAACTAAAGACAAAGATTTCCCTCTATGTGAGATGTTCCAACAACTGATTAAAGCTTCCTTAGTGTACACACACACACACACACACACACACACACACACACACACACACGAGGCGGCATTCAGAGGAACTGGACTCCAAGACTTTCCAAAGAGATAAGAGAATTCCTCTTGGAAGGACTTGATCTAATCTGTAGTTCAGAATTTTGTGGGAGAAAAGATTTTTCTCCTGGCAGTTGTTCTATATATTCTTGACTTTTTATTCTAATTCCAGTCTTCTGTAACTATCCATAGAGTGATGATTTCTTGCCTTTTCTCTTTGCAGTTTTAACAGTGTATGTCAGGGAACTCATATTCTTTTTCGGGAATTCAGCTTCATCCAAGCCACCCCTCACAACAGGGCATCATTTCTACGGGCCTTCTGGAGATGCTTCCGAACTGTAGGCAAAAATGGCGGTAAGTCTTCCTGAATTCTTTTCTAGCTTTCCTTTATTCCCTCCAAACTTCTTTCTTTTTGCTCAGTATAAATACTGTTTTAGTGAGTGCTCTTCAAGGCTCTAGGAACACGTGACGTTTAAGGAGCTATCTGTCTGTGTCAGAGACACTGCCATCAATAATACCGTTACCATCACTGACGATATTGTTAAGATCCAAGTGTAGCTTTATGTGCAGTAATTCATTTAATCTTCACAGCATCTCTCTCTGGTAGATACTATAATTCCCATTTTACAACAAATGAAACTTAAGATCAATTTGCATGTTGTTGGTTCAGCATCTTTTGATTATAACCCAAGGAAAATATTAAGAAAAATGCTGATTGAAAATGTCTTATATTGATTGAGACCTTACTTTGGTAAGGTGAAGTGTGAAAGACCCTTAGTGAGAGCTTCTTTTTAAAAAATGGGATCCTTTTGTAGTTCATAAGTGTGATGATTGGGTGTTCACGCTGTTGCGTGACATGTGCCTCCCTGCAAACCTTGTTACGACACCGGCACATTACCCGTCTGACGTGAGGAAAAAAAAAAAAAATGACACTAGATTCTTACATCTAGACTACTAAAATAGATTACATTACTCCAAACTTTTCAGATCTAGACTATATCAAAACCTTTGGTCACTTCTGTTTTCAAGGGCCTGTTTTTATTCCTGCTTTCATATTATGTGTTTTTCCAAATAAGTATTGAATGCCTTTAAGACAGTTTCTATAGGAATGCTAACTTAGAGTAGAGAGGAAGGCCAAAACTATTTCCTCATTCATTCAACAAGTATTTCTGGTAAACTTGCCATGTGCCTGGCGCTGGGGTTATAGTAAGTGAATAGGTATGCTCCCTGCTTTTATTGAATTTGCAAGATTTTCTACCCTGATCTAATTCATGTTATTGCTCTTTTATATATAGCCACTGAAACGTTCTTGCTAAAACTCTTTCTACCTGGTTTCTTATTAGATCGTTTCACTATCCTAAGAAATAGATAAGGTAGATATTATTGTGCCCATTTTAAAAAGCGCGAAATTGTGTAACTTGCAGAAGGATTGCACAGTAGCATTAAAATAGAGATAGAACCCAGATTTACTGAGACCCTCTTTCTACTAGTGACACGTAACTCTAGGGATCATCCATCTCAATTGCACTCTCGTGCCGGAGTGCTGAGAATAGCATCATCTTCTTTACAGATGACCAGTAGGCAAAAATCAGTGTGAGTGAAATTTTAAGTGAACCAGCTCAGAAATACTATCCCATTGGTCTCCACATAAGCTGGGAGCTATGAGTGTACCGGTGAATTTTGTACTATTTCATCTTTCCTATCTTTCCAGAACCTATCTTTCCTAATCCTTTCTCTGTCCCTTAACCAGTCAGCAAATATATATTGAATACTGACTATATTGAAGGATGGTACATATAGCTAGAGTTGGTTTCTGTGAAATAGCACATGAAGATAACTATGGAAAACAGTCCTCAGATGTCCTTAGTCCTTCTCGTGATTTGTGGCTCCATGGAGCATGGACTCTAAGCAGGTGTCCTTTCCTTTATCTTTTTTATGTGTGTGCGTGCTCAGTTGCTTCAGTCGTGTCCAACTCTTTGGGACCCCAGAGACTGTAGCCAACAAAGCTCCTCTGTCCATGGGATTCTCCAGGCAAGAATACTGGAATGGGTTGCCATTTCCTCCTCCAGGGGATCTTCTCGACCCAGGGATCAAACCCAAGTCTCCTGTATTGCAGGCAGATTCATTTACCACTGAGCCACCAAGGAATGATTCATTCAGCTACTGAGAAGAAGCGACCCCAGATTCTCCCCATTTCTCCTGTGCTACCAACAGGACCTAGATTTTATGCTGGATATTTATTGTCATGCTTCCTAATCAGACAGTCTCTGATTTCTGAAACACCAAAGGCAGCATTTACGTCTAGGTGACCCTCAGGTCTTTGGTTAAATTGTTTCAATATATTCTCAGTTTCTTCCAGGAAACTTTAGAGCATCGTTCTGTCCCAGAATGTGTCAGTCCCCAGTTTTCATCCAGAAGGAGCAAAAACACTCAGAGGCATGGCTCCAGAGGAAAGCATTTATTAAGCCCCATTTTTTCAATTAGAATGCCAAGAACCAGACGCCTACTCAGTGGAGCTGCTATTATATTGTTCTCCTGCAGATAACTTCCTTAGAACATCATGTGCATATTTTAGCATCATTGAGAGGAAACTGACTCTTCTGGGAGGTTGCAAGAGAAGCGCAGAGCTCCAGCCTAACATATCTAAATGTGAGGCCGCCTGTAGGAAGCTGGGGAGCTGACCCCTTCTGGCAAGAGATACTTTATCCCAGGTTTTAGCAAGTACGGAGATGCAGTGTCATTCCTTCATGACTGAGTACTGAATGGTGCTCATTTCCCTATGTTTGGATGTCAAATAACCTCATGAAAACTGTAGTGAATCTCTAGACAACTTTAGACTCTTGGAAGCAAAAAGATCTACTCAAATGTAATGAGCCTTTAAAATTCGACTTCTCACTTTGGTATTTCTTTCAATACAGAAAGATTAATCTAAATTTTCCACGTCTGGCAAAGATTGAAATTCCCCTAAAGTAAATCTTTACTTCTATTTAGGAATATTAGCTCAAAGAGCTTTTGTCCACAGTTTATTTTCACAGATTATGAGAATTTAGTTTTGAACTTTGTGCTTTTACCAAGGAATGTATATGTTTTATTTAATAAAATAATGATACTAAACGAAGTGTCCTCCTGTTATAAACAAGTAGGAAATCAGACACAATGTCTGTAACAACGGTCTCAGACAGTGGGCCAGCAATCAGTGTGGACTGTGGTCTCTGGCAGACAGTTGCCAAGTGACAGTGCATGGAGATCACGAGGGTCTTACCGAGGTGAGGAGACGAGCGCTGGGGTTTAGGGAGGCCAAGGTGGCCAGTATTTGCGGGGCCAAGTACTAGAGAGGAGTGTGTTGCTCACTTAGTTCCAGACAACTGCAAGGAAGTATTCAAGTCTTTGGCTACAAACTATGCACATGTGTGGGTTGGAAAAAGACCCACTGGAAAACAGTAGGCAAGACGATTCCTGGCGTATTCACAAGGCTAGTTCACACTTCTACCAGTTGGAGTGGAGAAACCTCAAAACACACAGGGCATTGGATCGAGTCCCCAGCCACTTAAGTTAGCATCAGGCTGATCTGCAAGTAGCTGCATACCAAAACAAAATTCAATACTCCTTAAAGGAATTCAACAAAATCCAGCACTCGGCAACATAAAATTCACAAAGTCTGGCATCCAACTAAAAAGTACAGGAAGCAGGAAGATATGAGGCATAACCAGGAGAAAAAATAAATCAGTAGAAACACCGACTCAGAAATAACAGAGACGCGGGAATAGCGACCTAGGACCTTTAAACAGGTAAGTCGTATAGATGTGCTCAAGTAGGTAAAGGAAAACACGAATATGATTAGGAGATCAATGAAAGATATTAGGAAGATCTAAATGGAATTTCTAGACATAAAATACAGTATCAGAAGTACAAATATTGATAATAATAACAGTTAATGTTTATTAAGTAGATTATCTCATTTTTCTAGTCCTATGTGTCAGGTAGATACTTTCATTATCTCCTCTGCACAGAAAACACAACTGAGATTTTTGAAATTTAAATAACTGGTCTAGGTCACACACCTAAAAGTGTGTGATCAAGGAATGCCAAAGAAGCCAGAGAAAACTGACTAGAGACAGTATTGTGTTTTTAATGTGTAACGTGTTCTCTACTGGAGAGTGTGTAAGATGCTGGAAGTACAGATAAGTGAATGACAATGCTTGCCCTCGAGAAGCTCGCGTTCTGGGAGAAGAAACGGAGTAGCCTACAAGTAGTTTCCATGTAATGTATGTGATTAGTGAAGTCTGTTTAAGAGCCAGTGATCACACCGGAGAGAAGTGGTCCTTCCTGCAGAAGCTGGAGGAGGCTGTAAAGAGAGTGAGGCTGGATCTTGAAATAGTGGAAGGCTACTAAGCAAAGGAGTACATTCTAAACAGAAAACTCTCGAAGTTTTGGAAGTATGATAACACGAAACGCCATAGGTCCTTTGGGAAATGGTAAGAAGTACTATGTGGCAACAGAAAATGATGCTGAATGCTATTGTGCCAGCCACTGAGCAGAAATTCTGTTCATGTATTCAGTTATTTCATTCACACAACAAACTTGAGTTGGTTGGATTATTATCCAGTTTCTCCTAAAGAACCTGAGAGAAGTTAAGTGACTCGCACAGGCTCTATGGTTTGTAAGTAGCACAGCTCATACTCAAACTTAAGTCTTCACAAAGGCCACATTTTTTTTTTTATTGAATTGTAGTTGATTTACAATGTTGCCTTAATTTCTGATGTACAGCAGAGTGATTCAGTTATACATATATACATACTGTTTTCCATTATGTTTATTTTATCTTTGCTACAAGGTATTGAATATAGTTCCCTGTCCTATACAATAGGATCTTGTTTGTCTGTTTTATGTTTAGTTGTTTATATCTGCTAATCCCAAACTTCTAATTTACCCCTCCCCCACTCCCTTTCCCCTTTGGTAACCATAAGTTTGCTTCCTGTGTCGGTGAGTCTGCTTCATAAATAAGTTCATTTGTGTCACATTTGAGATTCCACATATAAGTGATGTCATATGGTATTTGTTTTTCTCTTTTCTGGCTTACTTCCCTCAGTATGATAATCTCTAGGTCCATCCATGTTGCTGCCGATGGCATCATTTCATTCACCAAGGCCACATTCTTAACAACTCTGTTAGACTGACTGAACACATGCTGCCCCCAGCATCAGGGGGCTCTGTGTCCTCTGAAGCTTATGCTTTCTCCTAAACATAGTAGGACTCTGTCGATTTGTGTGATATTTTCACTTACGACACTGGCACAAACATGGAAAACAGAATGGAAGGTAGATAGTAAGACTGAAGCCAGAGACCAGATAGGAGATAATTCTAATCAAACAGGAAGTGGCCGTGGAGATGAAAAGTTATTTAAGGAGTTGGTTTGACAGGACTTGCAGATTTATTGTGAGTATAGAGTATGGGAGAGAAGAGTCGAAAATGAATGCCAGAGGCGGAAATATTTCCAATTTTATCCCTCCCCTCCTTTTCCCTTTCCTTTTATTTTCCCTTCCACCCTTTAGGTTTTACTCTGGATTTGCTGAGGTTTTGTCTTCATTGTCTATGTGTATTTATTCACTAAAAAAAATTATGTATGGCGGGCTACAGTCCACGGAGTCGCGAAAGACAACTTAGCGACTGAACGACAACAGTCAGCAGTGCATGGGATTAGACAGAAATGCCTGCCCTCATGGAGTTCGTGATCTGATAATCAGAGACCAAAAGTGAACGTGAAAGGCGCTCAGCCGTGTCTGACTCTTTGTGACCCCATGGACTATACAGTCCCTGGAATTCTCCAGGCCACAATACTGGAGTGGGTAGCCTTTCCCTTCTCCAGGGGGTCTTCCCCACCCAGGGATCGAACCCAGGTCTCCCGCATTGCAGGCGGATTCTTTACCAGCTGAGCCACAAGGGAAGCCCAATCAGAGATTAGAGGGGGGAAAAATCCCTGCTTTTATAAAAGGAGTTCACATTCCCAGAATCAGGGGATGGCAGTAGGTCTTGATGACCATATGATAAAATCCTGTTTCTTTTTCCCTAAAATATCGAATGGTATGGTGGGTTAAGTGATCTCAAGTGAACACGCAGACATTTTAGGCTGAGATGAAGCTTTTGGTCTGACTTCTCTGTGTAACTGCCTCAAGCTTCCACTTGATTATGCTCGTCACTAATCCTCGTTCTCACCGCTAAAGAGCCATTCTGTGAGGATTAGCGGTGCTTACTGCAGGAGTGGGGTGGCTGTCTTGTTTGAAATATTAAGGAGCATTTGCTGCTTTGGTAATTTTGTAAACAAACAGGAAGTGAAGTGCGATCTCTTCACTCCTGAGGTCTCCTCTCGCCCCTTCTCTGCCCTTGCTCCCACCATTCCTTCACCTCTCGCCATTTTCCCCAGGAGCCTGAGATGGCCAGGAAATAATTTCTTCAACCTCAACTTCCTGTCTCCTAGCTCCCCTTTCACTTATTTCTTCTCTATTCCTAACTTTCTCTTCTTTTTTCATTTTCACTTCCTTCTTCAGAGTCTTTTTCTCCGGAGAGAACACTGACGTCGCCTCGAATCTGGCCCCTCGCTCCCTCCAGCGACTTCCATCTTTTCCTCTGTTTAATTTTCCCTTTTTCTTCTATTCTGGCCGCTTGGGGCTGTCACACATGTCACATAAGCATCTCTGGAATGCTTTTGTCACCATCTCCTCTCCCACCCAACCCTCCTCAGCCCCCGTGCCTAATGCCCTTAGGTTGCTGACCTCTCTTTATCCTTTTAGGTCTTAGTTTAAAGGTCAGCTCCTTAAAGGGGGCTTCTCTGTGACCCTTTCTCATCTGAATTAGATGACTTCATTACTCTTTTCAAATCATCCTGTAATTTTTTAGTCATCATTTATTATAGTTTCTGACTAAATATCTTTTTGCATGATCCTTTATTTAATGTACATTTCTCTTATTAAATTGTAACCTTTATGAGGCTATTCCTGACACCTAACATATGTAAGTGATTTGTTACTTAATATGAAAGTTCACCATTTCCCAGTCACTAGACGGAGGATAGAGTATTGAATGGTTTACATTATCATCCCTTTTATTACGGGGTAGCGTCGGTTTCAAATACCTGCTTTACACTAAACTTTTCAATATTGTGTAGGAGACGATTTAAAATAATAGTAACTGCTACTTATTGCCCATCTGATATATGCAACACACTAAAACATCATGCTCAAAGTGCCCCAGTAGAAACTGAGCCCATTCAGAGCTATGCTGTATTTATTACCATGCCGTCTGTTTATTTATTTTTGACCACGCTGGATCTTTGCTGCTGTGTGCAGGTTTTCTCTAGCTGCAGAGAGGAGGGGCTTCTCATTGGGGTGGCTTCTCTTGTTGCAGAGCACCTGCTCTAGGTGCACGGGCTTCAGTAGTTGCTGCTCCCAGGTGCTAGAGCACAGTCTCAGAAATTGTGGTGCACGGGCTTGGTTGCTCCATGGCATGTGAGTTCTTCCTGGACCAGGGATTGAACCCGTGTCTCCTGTGTTGGCAGTCAGATTCTTTACCCATTGAGCCACCAGGGAAGTCCAAAAACTATACTATTTTAAATGACAATTAAAATAATATTCAACACCCACTGGTGCTTTTAAACAAGGATTAGAAAGATTTATATCATGAACTGTAAGCCAACTTTAAACATTGGTGAGGGTCTGGTTGGCAAGACTTCCTTCCCTTCTTTTGTATTCTGGTCCAGCCTGTATGCTTTGAAAGAGATCACAAACTAGTGGTCAGCTGATTATACGTGCCTTGGCCTGCAGATATGTTTTCTTTGGTTTGCTATGTTTAAAATATGTATTTTTAATTAGATGCCAACATTTAACAAAAAAAATCTCAATTCAGTTTCACTTAAAAATGGAAAGTCCTTCCAATACTGCAACCACATTCCAACAGAGAGACATTCCGCCAGGGCAGAGGTGCAGCTGCTCTCTTTAGACAGGGCATGTAGCCTCAGATTTACCACCATCCCCAGCTGCCTGGCTTCACCTGCTTACGTTTCCTGCCTGGCCTCTGCAGGCATTTGAATTTGCTATCATTGCTAGAACGTCTTGGTCCATTTATAATCACTTGAAAGGTAAAGTTACACTCTTAATTCAGAACACGGAGTTAGGATCCTATTCCTCAGCTAGATTCTTTCTCTTTTCTCCTTGTTATCATGGTGTCTCTCAAAAAATTTCACAATTAGAAAGGACCTTAGAAGTCATCTTATCTTGAAACTAAGCCTAGGGGGTTTTTAATATTCTCTTTTTTATAGTAAAATATACATAACATAAAAATTGCTATTCTAACCACTTTTTAAATTGAGAAATCTTCTTTTGGTGGTAAAATATAAGTAACCTAAAATTTACCATTTTAACCATTTTAAGTTACAGTTCAGTGGTGTTAACTGTATTCACATTGTTATAAAACTATTACCAGCATCCAGCTCCTTGTTTGTCTCTTCCCAAAATGAAACATTTTATCCATTAGAGAATAACCCTCTCTCCTGCCCTCCTCCAGCCACTGAAAACCATTGTTTTACTTTCTGTCTCTATGTGTTTGACTATTCTAGGTACCACATATTAGTGAAATCATACAATATTTGTCTTTTTGCGTCTGACTTATTCCACTAAGCATGACATTTTCACAGTTCATCTATGTTGTAGTGAGTATCAGAATTTCATTCCTTCCTGTGTCTGAATAATATTCCACTGTGTATAGTTCAGATTTTGTTTATTCATTCATCTGTCAGTGGACACTTGGGTTGTTCCCACCTTTTGGCTATTGTGAATAATGTGCAGCACAACCAAAAAAGAAAAAAGTAGTGATAGTAAATTTTTGTGTCAAAGATGATTTACTTGCCTAATTGGTGAGTAATCACTTTGGAGAACTCAATGAACAATTTTCTCAACTAGTTTAAAAGCTGTATTGTTTGGAGAAAAATAAATGTATCTTATAACATCTCATACGAGTTGTCCAATAGTGTTATTTCTTAAAAAATCGGATACCTCAGGGGCTGCTGTGGATTGAATTGTGTCCCCCCAGATTGATATGTTGAAGCCCTAAGCCTTGATGTGACTGTTTGGAGGTAGGGGCTGTAAGGATGTCATTAAGCTTCGGTGAGGTCATTAGGATAGGGCTCTTCTCCAGTAGGATTAGCATGCTTGTAAGAAGAGACAGCAGAGAGCCTTGCCCCTCTCTCCCCCATGTAAGGAACGGTGAGAAGATGGCCTTTTACAACCAAGGACTGATTCCTCACTAGAACTGACCCTGCTGGCTCCTCGGTCTTGGACTTCTAGTCTCCTAAACTGTGAGAAAAAAAATGTGTTGTTTGTCACCCACTCTATGGTATTCTGTTACAGCAGCCTAGGGAGACTAACACAGAAGCCATCTTTCTACTCACAATGTTTAGACAGAAAAATTAATTTTCTTTTGCATGTTGAAGCCAAATCCTGTTTTGATTCATCACTAATGTTTTATCTCATTACAACCACTAATGAAGTTGTAAGTATATTAGTCTTATAAATGTAAATTGTGCTATTCAGTTTATTTAAAATATTAGTAAGATTTCCAAGTTGATAAACTTTAATGGATATACTTAAGGCAGAAATAAGAATAACTTCTTATTTTATTTGACTATTATTTCAACAACTTATATCAGTCAGAAAACTTTAGTGCAAAAGAATAAATTCCAGGAATAGAACTGCCATATGACCCAGAAATCCCACTGCTGGGCATACACACCGAGGAAACCAGAATTGAAAGAGACACATGTACCCCAATATTCATCGCAGCACTGTTTACAATAGCCAGGACATGGAAGCAACCTAGATGTCCATCAGCAGACGAATGGATAAGGAAGCTGTGGTACATATACACAATGGAATATTACTCAGCCATTAAAAAAAAATACATTTGAATCGGTTCTATTGAGATGGATGAAACTGGAGCCCATTATACAGAGTGAAGTAACCCAGAAAGAAAAACACCAATACAGTATACTAATGCATATATATGGAATTTGAAAGATGGTAACGGTAACCCTATATGCGAGACAGAATAAGAGACACAGATGCATAGGACAGCCTTAGGGACTCTGAGGGAGAAGGTGAGGGTGGGACGTTCTGGGACAATAGCATTGAAACATGTATATTATCATATGTGAAACAGAACACCATTCCATGTTCTATGCATGAGACAAATGCTCAGGGCTGGGGCATTGGGATGACCCAGAGGGATGGGATGGGGAGGGAGGTGGGAGGAGGGTTCAGGATGGGGAACACATGTAAATCCATGGCTGATTCATGTCAATGTATGGCAAAAACTACTACAATATTGTAAAGTAATTAGCCCCCAACTAAAATAAATAAATTTATTAAAAAAAAAAGAATAAATTCCAGTATCACTACTGATACATCTGCAGATAACTCTGAAAGGTCTAATTTAAAAGCCTCATCCTAATAAGATTAATAGTATGTATCAATTTGTACAACATTATCCAATAGAGTTTTGAAAAATGCTTGCATAATTTTAACTACTAATGCTCATCTACACAACATCTGATGACATTGTAAAGCCTGTGTTTTCTATGATCCACTATGCCATACATTTTTTTCTGATACTGCTTTTCCAGTCCCAGTACAAAAATGACTACATTTATACCACCTTATTTGTTAGCATGTTAACATTTAAAGACTTCTGTTTTATAGTTATCAAGCCATGTTATGGAGTAATAAATCTACTTTGTTTGGTTCCATGACCGCATCATATAGGAACAAGGAGAGGGTGGTAACATCTATACTCTCATCCAGTAGAACTGAAGATTTTATGTGATCATAGCCTTTATACTAATATAGTCCTGGATTGAAAAGAAAAGGAAAAGAGCAGAGCAGATAAAAAGCTTCCGCCTCAGTGACGCATCTACAAGTGCATCATTTACACAGGCGTTTATGGAAAAGCTCCAGGATGAGTTAACCTGAGACACAGGTTGGTAGTGTCCATATCTAAAAATGTACTGCTAACCCATTTAGTGTACATTTTGTTTTTCTTATAAATTTTAAATAAAGGTATATTTTTTAACATGAAAAGTATTAATATTAAACATCCGTAGAACCTTACCAGTGTCTCTGTGGAAGCTCTAGTCTCCTGGTCTACAAACTGCTTCCGCGCACGCCTATCACACAGTATAAACTGCAGCCTCGAACCTCCCAGTCTTCTGACTGTCACCAAGTGGTCTTCCATTTGCATCGAGTTCTCTCGCCCTGATGCTTGATGAACATACATATATTTTATGTCATTCAGTCTCTGAGGTCAGTGTATAACTTTCTAGCCCAGAATGTGATCAAATGAGTTAAGGTTTAAGAATGTATCTCAATTATATGTGTTCTATCTTCTTTCATTGCCTTAACAGGTGGAGGAAAGTTTCTTTAAGTTCCACTTTGCTTGTCTTCAAGAGAAAAAATTAAGTTATTCCATCTTTTATTTAAAATTAAAAAATCATGATTCTTATTACTGAGGGAAATATGGTACTTGTGTTACTGCATATTTCATGCTTTGAAGGACATAAGCAGAATTTGCAAGTTCTTTGAGAATACAACTAAAGGGTTTTTTTTGTTTTAATTAGGCTAAAAAGTGAGACTTTACCATGGGATGTTATTAAACCCATTCCCTAAAGCAGATCTACCCCCAAACCAAATGGTACCTCTGAGGCTTCTGAAATCTCTTGCTCGCATGATTCAGTTAGAAACAAAAGTAAATGACTAAAGTTTACACACTGTGAGTCAAAGTAAAACCACCTTAGGTTAAAGATGTCAGTTTAATAAAGCATACTCAAATTTGGTTGTTTTGGTGGGTTTTAAGCTGGAAGTGTATAAAAGCAACTGTAAGTAGTGTTGAAAATTTAATCTTTTCCAGTTTTATTTTGCTTGGCATAACCTGCTCTTCCTTCCCACCGCCGCCACCTGACCCTAATTTAGAGCCCTAACTAACCACATCGGAGAGGCTGTCAAACAGACAGATTTCTTGATCCCGTCTCCAACCTACTGAATCAGAGTCAGCAGGGGAGGGACCTGGGAATTTATTTTTTAACAAGCATTTCAGGTGATTCTTAAAATCACTCAAGTGTGCTAAGTATTGAATAATTTCTTAACTTTTTTTTCTTTTGTTCCAGTCCTTGCTCTACATCAGCAATTTTTAAGCCAGGTTGCATGTCAAGTTCACTAAGGGAGTTTTTAAAAACTGCTGGTGCCCAGGCCCCATCCCAGAGTGATTTAATCAGAATCTTATGGTTTGGGACCTATGCTTTATTTTCTTGAAATATTTTAAGTAAAAGAAATTTTTTTGCAGTACAGCATTTAGAGAGAAGTGCAAAACAATAAATGTACAGCTTATTGGAGTTCTTAAAAACAAACATACTCCAGATAAAGACAGAGAACATTACCAGCACCCCAGCTGCCTCTCCCAGGTCCCCCTCATCATGAATCCCCTCTAGGTCACCGCTAGTCTAACATTTATCACCATAAACTAGATGTGTCTGATCTTGAACTTTATGTAGCTAGAATCATAGAACATAGAACACTCTTCAGGGTCTGGCTTATTTTCCTCAACATCATACTTCTGATTTGTTGTTGGATTTAGCTACAGTTTGTTCTTTTCTATTGTTGTACAGAATTCCGTTTTATATATAAACCACGGTTTTTTTATCCCTTCTGCAGCAGGTGGCATTTGGGTCGTTTTCAGTTTCAAGCTAGTACAAACAGTGTGGCTCTAAACATACTTTTATATGTCTCTTGGTACATAGATATCTGTTAGGTATGTACTTAGGAGTGGAATTGCTGGGAATGTGTATGTTTAGCTTCAGCACATATTCCCAGGTTTCCAAAATGATTGCACCATTTTCCACATTTTGCTGTAGCTTGTGAGAGTTCCTGTTGCTCTGGAACTTTTAGTGGGGCCCGTGCGTTTTCAAAGCTCTGCAGGTGGTCGTGAGGCACACTGAAGCTGAGAACTACTGCCAGACCTTGTATGAATACAGCTCTCTAACGCGCAGCCCTGGGAATGTGAGCCCCATACATCACATCCAGACCACATCTAACCTTTCCACCCACCGCTTTCCTACTCACAGCTGATGCTCACCACACACAGTCATTCACTTTCCCCCAAACACTCCTTATGCGTTTTCCCAGCACACCTTCGTTTTTTCTTTTCTATGTGTGCAGAACTTTCTTGAAAGTCTGTCACATTCCTGCACATCTTCAAGCAAACCCAGCTCAAGTCATACATCTTTTAAAAGTCCTCGTGATTCCCACATCCTCCCCTCCTTGCAGGGCTTCCCTGATGGCTCAGTGGTAAGGAATCCACCTGCCGATGCAGGAGATGCAGGTTCGATCCCTGGGTCAAGAAGATCGTCTGGAAAAGGAAATGGCAACCCACTCGAGTATTCTTGTTGGCGAATCCCATGGACAGAGGAGCCTGGCGGGCTACAGTCCATGGGGTCGCAAAGAGTCAGACACAACTTAGCAACTAAACAACAACAACCCCTCCTTGCCGTCACTTCTCTCCACATGTGATCTCTCTTACGACACTTGTTCTATCATATTTACGTTTAGTTGTTAGAAAACATAGAATTTCTTTCCTAAGACATCACATGGGTTAGAGTAAATCGATTTTTATGTCTTTCCTACCTCTCACTCCAGCTCATAAATTTGTAATATCAAGCTCCATATGGAACCCTCAAGAGAAGACTTTAAATTGGGTACAGCTGTGTAACCACGGTTAAGTTACTTTTTCCAGGCCTTAGTTTTCTCATCTATAAAATGGAGCATATACTACTTCAACAGTGTGAAAACTAAACGAGATAACGGACTAAAGCCCTTATTAATCTTGGCACATAATAATTGGTTCATCAATGCCCGTTGTCTGTGTCACGTGGTAAGTATCATTGTTGGTTTCCTTCAGGGTGGAGGCAGCATGGTTTATCTCTGAAGCTCCATTCAGTGCCTTTGCTTGTTGCGGGTGCTTCAGTACAGGCTGGGAGAATAAATTAACGAATGTCTGCTGGATGGTTGGATGGGCCAGGCTTATTTATAGTCCCTTTCCAGTAAGCCCATCTTGGAAGGAGAAGTCAAATTTCAATTTAACCATCAGAGATAGACAGAAAGTAGAATTTTTACTAAACACTTTAAAAACTGCATTAAAAAGGCCAAATCCCCAGTTTAACCATACAACAGCTGCTCTCCTTCTGCTGCCAGGAAATAGGGAAAACCCTCCAAGAGCTATTTGCTGTTTGTTTGTTCATCTTCTGATAAACATGCCGTGACTTGGAGAAAGCACACACTTCGCCTGCAGGCAAGCGTGGGTCTGGGAAGTTGCAAGTAGCAGCAATGAGGAAGAAATCCCCCACTCTGTGGGAGAGGTTCCTGCAGGGACTCAGCTAAAGCCATTTGCCGCTTTGCTGGGTTATTTACCAAGATGAAGGGACTGGGTGTGGCTGGCCTGCGATTCCTCCTGGGAAGTCACTTTCAGAATCTCTTTAATTTCCTCGCCCTCCGTCTTTGTTCTCTGGCTTTGCTGCGAGGGTGCAGGCGGTCGCACCCACTTGGCTGTGGCTCCCAGCACACTGAATTCTTTGAAGCTGGCTGTTGCAGCCAAGGATTCCCTGCCCTGTTCTTTCCCCTTGCCCTGATTTGAAAAACAGTTCGGGAAATTCTCATCTGGCATGGAGATTGATGAGAAGAAACCCTGTGGGCTGTGTGCTCTTTTTCTAGATACACAGGACCAAGAAGGGTCTTTCGAGCTTTAAATTATCCTTTCTGAAAACCCCGATATTGATAGACTGTATGTGAACAAGTTATACAAAGTAGGCTTTGCCATCACCACTATCATTTAAAGGTATTTTATTGCTAAGAGACTGTATAAATGAGGCGGAAGTGATACCAGAGAGTATTTATCACCATCTATGTCGCTTGTAGGAGGGATATAAGAATATACTTAACAAATTGAAACCTCATGAAAGATGTGTAACAAACCATATGAAGATTAATGAGTAGTCCACGAAAATGTTTACCAGGTGTCTCATATCTTTTAAAATATGAACAAATAAATGACTTTAACCAAGTTATAATCAAAATGGGTCTGATGACAAAAGTAGCAACTTGAAAAATATATAATCCCAGTGTCCAAAACCTTATTTGTCATGTAAGTTGGCCAATAATTCCTTGGAAGCATGTTTCTCTTTTTAAAATAAAATTAACTTCAGGAAGCAGCAATGGACAAGGAAGTAATTCAATTTTAGGAAGACTCTGAAAATCTACATTTATTGTCTCAAGTAGCAGAACAGCAGAATGGTATAATACCATTTATATATATTTTATGTCTGTATGTATTTATATGCATACAAAAATGTTTGGAAAGAGGTTTACCAAAATGTTATTAGCGGTTTTCTTTCAGTGCTAGGATTTTACTTTTTTTTTTTTTTCCACACATTTTTATATTGTTTGAGTTTTTATAATGACTGACATTTTTATAATCACAGTAAAAATAAAGCTATTTGAGGGACTTCCCTGGCAGTCCCGCAGTTAAGACTCCACACTCCCACTGCAGGGGGCGCAGGTTTGAGCCCTGGTCAGGGAACTAGGACCCCGCCGGCCGCACAGTGCGGCCAAAACAAGCAAACAACGAAAACAGTATCTGAAACACAATCAACATTAGCTATCGTCATTTAAGAAAATAAAGCTATTTTTGTTTTGAAAAAAGATTTTGTTTGACCATCTGCCGTGGGCCCACAGAGGTACTAGGAGTCTTGGGGATTAGAAAAGAAGGCTGTGGCCTAGCCACCAAGATGTTCCCATTCTAGTTGGGAAGACTCCTAAAGGGTGGTATGGCACAGAGTGTGATCGTGTGGTTCAAAGAAGTGCTAGAGGCTACCAGGAAGAGGAGAGGTCATGTGGAAGCTTTCACTGGAAAGAGGAGGTTCGAGTTGGACCTTGAAAGGTGGACAGACTTTGACTAGGAGGAGGGTGGGAGGACGTTTTAGGCAGCTTGAGCACTGAAGCAATAATGATGGTGTTTGACAAGACAGTGGGAAGCCAGTTTATCTAGAGCAGTAAGCACATGTGATTCGAGGTAGAGAAATTTGCTTTCTTGCCAAGTTTATTCTATATCTTTATTTTGATGCATTGCAAATTATATTTTGGTATACTTGAGCATTTTAAAAAAGGATATCTTAGGAAAATAAACACAGTTATTCTGAATATTGACTCTAAAGTGACATAAAAACTCAGACTGCTGTGAACATTTCATTATTTTAGTGTATTGAGAATGGAAGCCTCCAGTACATGTGCTCCCCAATGCTGTCATTTCAATCCATGTTTCAGTTCAGTCAATGTACTGAATTTTACTGAATTTTACTTTCTTGTACTAAAAATCAAAAAGTAGACTATGAAGTATGAGGGCCAAAACAAAATTTTACTTTAAAAAGAGACATTGAAGTACACTGCTCGTGGGCATGTAAATTGATACAGCCACTATGGAAGACAAGTATGGAGATTCCTTTAAAAACTAGGAATAAAACCACCATATGATCCAGCAGTACCACTTCTAGACACATACCCTGAAGAAAGCAAAACTGAAAAAGACACATGTAATCCAATGTTCATTGCAGCACTCTTTACAATAGCCAAAACATGGAAGCAAGCGAGATGTCCATCAACAGATGAATGGATAAGGAAGCTGTGGTACATATATACAATAGAATACGACTCAGCCATAAAAAGGAACACATTTGAGTCAGTTCTAATGAGGTGGATGAAACTAGAGCCTACTATACAGAGTGAAGTCAGTCTGAAAGAGAAAAACAAATACTGTGTATTAATGCATATATATGGAATCTAGAAGGATGGTACTGATGAACCTGTTCGCAGAGCAGCAGTGGAGACACAGACATAGAGAACAGACTGTGGACAAGGGTGGAGAAGAGAGAGAGGGTGAGATAAATGGAAAGAGTAGCATGGATGCATATGCACTAGTATATGTAAATAGATAGCCAGTGGGAAGCTGCTGTATGACTCAGTGAACTCAAACTGGGGCTCTGTAATAACCTAGAGAGGTGGGAATGGGCGGGAGGTAGGAGGAAGTTTCAAGAGGGAGGGAATATACACCTACGGTTAATTCATGTTGATGTATGACAGATGTAAAGCAATCATCAATCAAAAATAAATATTAAAATAAATAAATAATAACAAAAGACATTAAGGGACTTTGCTGGTGGTTCAGTGGCTAGGAATCCGTCTGCCAATGCAGGGGATACAGGTTCGATCCCTGGTCCAGGAAAATTCCACATGCCTCGGAGCAACTAAGCCCGTACACCACAACTGCTGAGCCCACACTCTCGAGCTCCCAAGCTGTGCGACTCCTGGAGCCCGCATGCCCTAGAGCCTGTGCCACGCAACAAGAGAAGCCAGCACAGTGGGAAACCCTCACAGCACAGTGAAGAGTAGCCCGCACTCACCACAACCGGAGAAAACCCTCACAACCGTGAAGACCCAGCACAAACAGAGACAAAAGCAAGAGGGAAGCTCCCCTTAAAAAAGGCATTAAGATGGAGGCTTTTAAGCAATGGAGTTAGGATTTGCTTCTACTGGTTAACGTGATAACTTTAAATGTGTAGTATACACTCTAAATACTGTGGCCATGTAAACTATACCTATCGTGCAAATGCATCTTTCAGAGAACCATATGTTTGAAATTTTAAATACAAAATGTCAACTGTAAAGCTTTCCTTTTTGAATTCATGTATTGTTAAGTACTTTCAGTGTTCAAAGCACTGTGCTAGGTGATGAAAGGTATGCAGAAAACTCACATTCATCCATTCATTCGACATGAGTAGATGAATGTGACCTCTGTGCTAGGTATTATTCTAGGTGCTGGAACTAAAATGAAAAGGAGGAAATAGTTCTACTTTTAAGGAGCTCATTGTCTAGTTGGAGAGACAATTGACATGTAATAAACAGTTATAGACCACTGGTAGACAGTGTCATGTCAAATACACATACTTATTTGCACTCTCTATAGAACACACTGAATTTATAATAAAAGGGGAGAAGAGATATAAAGCCAAAAGAGAAGAAGAGATGACAGTGATTGTTGTTGTTGTTCAGCCACTAAGTCATGTCCAACTCTTGACACCATGGACTGCAGCAAGACAGGCCTCCGTGTCCTTCACTATCTCCCAGAGTTTGCTCAAACTCATGTCCATTGAGTTGGTGATGCCATCCAGCCATCTCATCCTCTGTCGGCCCCTTCTTCTCCTGCCCTTAATCTTTCCCAGTATCAGGGTCTTTTCCAGTGAGTCGGCTCTTCTCATCAGATGGCTGAAGTATTGGAGCTGCAGCTTCAGCATCAGTCCTTCCAATGACTATTCAAGGTTGATTTCCCTCAGGATTGACTGGTTTGACTTCCTTTCAGTCCACGTGATAGGTGTGAACTAAATTTTACACCTCTCTGCAGGTTGATTGCAGATGGATTAGTAGGAGCTGTTTCAGCAAAGAAAGCTGCTGACCGACTTACAAAAGAGAAAGGTATCTGTTCATGCCAGGTGAGGTACCCTGAAACTTGGGCTGTGAGGAGAGCTGGAAACAGGATTTGGTGAAAGTCCTTATAAGGAACTGTTAGGTCCCCAGAAGCTCATCTCCACATAAAGCATCAAGGTCAAGTACTTCCTTCTCCATCCAGTAGAAGGTTGGAGCAACCAAACCGAAGGAAGTCTCAGTTCCAGAATACCAGGTTCAGAGCAGAGGTGAGACAGCCTCGTGACAACAAGGAAATAAACCAGTGTCTACAGGCTGTGTGTTGATACCTCATCCCCACACCCCTTGCTTAGTCCTCAGAATGCTGGCTGCCAAATGGGTACTCCCCGAGCGTGATCTGGAATATTACCTGGGGAAACTAAAGTAGCCCCTGAAAAAGTCCCCACAAATCTGACATTTAGGAGTTCCACTGTGAAATGACAGGTCTCAGCCTATTCATTCTACAATGCAGCTCAGTGTCAGCAAGCTCCATCCATTCAGAAAACCAGCTTTTTGACATCTTACTTTAAATATGAATGGATATATTCCAGGATCACCAGCCATGTGGAAGAAGTCTCTAACATGATAGCCAGAAACCAAGGCCAGACAAAAAGGGTAGACAAGGGGGGAACTCAGAAGAAGCAGCGACAATACAAGGATCAGAAGAGAACTTCAGGAAGGCTCTCATCAATACCGTCAGGGAGAACAGAGAAGATATTGGATCCATTAAATAGAACTACCTGCAGGAAGGCTCTCATCAATACCGTCAGGGAGGACAGAGAAGATACTGGATCCATTAAATAGAACTAGCCTGCCATACGTGGCAGGCTGATGAGAAGAGCTGACTCACTGGAAAAGACCCTGATGCTGGGAAAGACTCAGGGCAGGAGAAGAAGGGGCCGACAGAGGATGAGATGGCTGGACGGCATCACCAACTCAACGGACATGAGTTTGAGCAAACTCCGGGAGATAGTGAAGGGCATGGAGGCCTGACTTGCTGCAGTCCATGGTGTCAAAAGAGTTGGACATGACTTAGTGGCTGAACAACAACAACAATCACTGTCATCTCTTCTTCTCTTTTGGCTTTATATCTCTTCTCCCCTTTTATTATAAATTCAGTGTGTTCTATATATATATAGCCTTATATATATATAGATATATATACATACACATACATATAAACATAAATACACATATATATGTATTTTCTTCAAAGAACAAGAAAGAATTCTTGGAAATTAAAAATATAATAGCATAAATTAAAATTTCAGTAGAAAAGCTGAAGATAAAGTTAAGGAAATGGCCCAGAAGAGGCAAAGAAATAGAAAATTAGAGAAAAAAGGAATTAGAGGCCTATTCCAGAAATGTAACATCTGAAAAATTGGACTTCCAGAGAAAAGGCATTAGAATGCCAGTGGGCTTCTCAACAGCGATGCTGGAAGGTGACAGTGAGTAGAGCGATAGAGCGATGCTTTCAGAATTCTAAGGGAAAATTGTCAAGTCAAATTATTAATCAACTGTGAGAACAGAATATAGATTTTTAGATAGGCAAGAGCTTATAAATTTTAACTCCCATGCAGCTTTACTCATGAAACTGCTGGAGGATGTGTTTCACCCAAAAATGAGAATAAATCTAAAAAATTGAAATTAAAGGATCTAGAAAAAGCTATCCAACACAGGAAAGAAGTAAAGGGAATTCGCAGGATGATATTGAAGGTTAGTCCCAGAACAGTCATTTGTGCAGGAGAGGTAGATAGCAGACAGCTCAGATGGCAGTGTCAGAAATCTCCAGGAGGAGTGCCTACAAGAAAATGTTAAAAATAGAACTGATGAAACTGTTGCGTTAGAATACATTCGGTTGGAGAATTAGAGATGAATACTTCAGTCAAAGAAATAGTAATTAATACTTACAAACTCCAAGCAAACCAAGAACGATGTAACTCCAAAAGAAACAAAATATATAAAAAAAGAATATGTAATAATAGCACAGCTTGTGGCTTGGCTGTGAATAATATTTATGTAGTATAAAAATATAAATACTGAATATTTTAAACTAAAATTGTTACTATTAGTTCAGTTCACTCAGTCGTGTCCGACTCTTTGCGGCCCCATGGACTGCAGCACGCCAGGCCTCCCAGTCCATCACCAACTCCCGGAGCTTGCTCAAACTCATGTCCATTGAGTCGGTGATGCCATCCAACCATCTCATCCTCTGTCATCCCCTTCTCCTGCCTTCAGTCTTTCCCAGCATCAGGGTCTTTTCCAATGAGTCAGGTCTTTGCATCAAGTGGCCAAAGTATTGGAGTTTCAGCTTCAGGATCAATCCTTCCAATGAATATTCAGGACTGATCTCCTTTAGGATGGACTGGTTGAGTCTCCTTGCATCCAAGGGACTCTCAAGAGCCTTCTCCTCATTAATATATCAGAAAGATGGAGGGATGGAAATGTGTGTGGGCGGTAAAAAAGATAATCGATCATCTTCAACTAAGAGTCCAAAGATAATATCTAAGATTTAAAACTCAAGAAATAGCAGCATAAGCATATTATTAAGAAATGAAAAGTGAAGAACAGAAGACTCATTTAGTTTAAGTGGAGTTGGTTACAAGAGTTGCTACTGTAGTTTGGTGTGGAATCAATTGAGTTTGAAAAGCCAGTGAACCTTTCAAATGAACTTGTCCAGCAGGGATTCAAGACTGATGAAGAGATTAGAAGTGGGAATATAATCAGAATTTAAATCATGTGAATGGATGAGATCACCGAGGAATGAAAGTAGGGAGCGAGAAAGGTAGGACAGAACTTTGGGGAATGCATATATTTAAAGGGTGAGAGAAGGAAAAATAATCAAGGAAGAAGCAGAATGCAGGAAGAAAAATAGCTTAAATGCCACTGTATAAGCCAAAGGAAGAGAGTTTCAAGTATCAGAGGGACAACAGTATCAGTTGTCACAGGTGAAGAACTAAGAAAACGTCCTTTGAATCTATGGTGATTGGGAGCTCATCCATAATTTTCAAGAGAACAGTTTTGATGTGATACAAGCAATGTTGAAGGGGCTACTGAGTGAATGAATGGTCAGAAAGAGGAGATAATGAATATAGCACACTCTTCTGAGAAATTTGGCTTTGAAAAGCAAAAGGAGAAGAAAGTAGCTTTAGTAAGTAAACTATGAAGGATTTTTAAATTAAGGGACCACTCAAACATATGTGGATAGATAGCAAAGAGTTAATGGAGAAGGTAAGATGAAAAATGCAAGTGTAAGGCAGATAATTGGCAGAGCAGGGTCCCAGAGAAACTGAGAGAACATGGACTCAGGAGCACAGGTGGAGAGTAAGAGAGAGGGAAGGAAGAGGTGAGGATAAGTGAAGACACAGGGAAATTTAAGGTATGGAGGAAGGAAATTGAATTAAATTAGATGGTTTCAATCTTCTCAATAGTATAGGTTGTCTGCTTAGAGTGGAGGGGTGGGGGCAAAGAGTTAGTTTAGAAATCTGAGAATGGAAAATGTCTTGGACAGCTGCTGTAAGGAATGCAATACAAAGTTCAAACGGGATGACTGAAAGGATTGCCCAGTAGCCATGAGCTTCCAGTCGAGGTTGGATTGTATGAATTTGTAATAAAGCCAATCAGTATGGTTTCTGGACTTCCTCCAAAAACACTCGTATCTCCAAAAATTGTATAGGTCATCATCTTGGCTAGGGAAAGGGCTTCCTATGAGTGTCTTAGGAGACATCCCAGGGTTCAAAAACTTCGAAAAATCCTTGCTCAAGAAGAGTTACTGCTCAGGAGTACCAAAGAGCAGGTTTGCTTGTGGGTCATGCAGAGGTCTTGTGGAGAGAATCATGGACAACGAGAAGATATGCAGGAGACTTAAGAGAAACAGAACAGCTTGGTATCAAAAAGATCTACAGCTTCTTGGATATCTAGACACAGATCTGAGGGTGGGAGCATGTTGGAGAACATCTAGAGTCAGATGCAAGAAGAAAGTGACATCATGTGAGGTTACACTGTAGGCTACCCAGCCAGATAGAAGAACTAGATAAAGCATTCTTGATGCATATCATAGAACTGGCCTGAGTCAGGAGAGCACGGCGACAGGGATCTCAAACATCAAGACGTAAGTTTCAAGCCACATTCAGCCAATAAGCAATATACTGGATTAATTCTTTTTATTTCCTGTTTATGTTTTTCTGATCATTAAAGAAACAGTTGCCTATTACAGAAATGTAGTAGTACAGCAAAGTATAATGAAGCAGAAAAATGATTACTTATAAATCCACTACTGACAGCACTCACCATTAATATATTTGCTAATTATTTCTAGGTTTTTTTTTTTCTTTTTTGCTTAAACAATAGAATTTTATTTTCTCACAGTCTAAAGACTTGGAGTCCAAATCAGGGTGACAGCAGGTTTGATCGCTCCTGAGGCCTCTCTCCTTGGTCTAATATTTTTTATACATTGTTTTTACATAGTAGAGATTATGCTGAATAACATTTGTATACCTAGTTGGTTTTTTTAATATAGAAGCTTTTCCTCATGTCTGTTTCTCATATATCTCATATATATCTTCATAAAGATCTGAATTTTTTTTAATTTTAAATACTTGATTTGCCTTCATATTATGTCCCTCTCTCAAAAGGAAGAAATATGAGATAGGAGTTCTAGCTGTAATTATGAAAACAAGTTCACTATTTGCTGTTTGCTATCATTACTTACGGGGCTTCTCTGGTGGCTTTAGTGGTAAAGAATCCACCGTCCAGTGCAGGTGACGTGGGTTCGATCTCTGGTCCTGGAAGATCCCTGGGAGAAGGAAATGGTAACCCACTCCAGTTTTCTTGCCTGGGAAATCCCACGGACAGAGGAGCTTGGTGGGCTACAGCCCATGGGGTCGCAAAAGAGTTGGACGTGACTTAGCGAATAAAAAACAACAACAAATCATTATCTACGTTTTTCTAAAGATACCAATCGATACTATTAAGCAGGACATAAAAAGGAATGAATTTGAGCCAGTTCTAGTGAGATGGATGAAACTAGAGCCTGTTATACAGAGTGAAGTTAAGTCAGAAAGAGAAAAACAATATCATATATTAACACATATACATGGAATCTAGAAAAGTGGTGCTGATGAGCCTATTTGTAGGGCAGCAATAGAGATGCAGACATAGAGAACAGACTTGTGGACACAGCAGGGGAAAGGAGAGGGTGGGATGAATTGAGAGAGTAGCACTGAAACATATGTATTACCATGTATGTAAAATAGATTGTTGTTCAGCCACCAAGTTGGTCCAGTTCTTTGTAAGCCCATGGACTGCAGCATGCCAGACTTCCCGGTCCTTCACTATTTCCTGGAGTTTGCTCAAACTCATGTCCATTGAGTTGATGATGCCGTCCAGCCATCTCATCCTCTGTCAGCCCCTTCCTCTCTTGCCCTCAATCTTTCCCAGAGCAGGGTCTTTTCCAATGAGTTGACTCCTCGCATCTGGTGGCCAAATTTTTGGAGCTTCAGTTTCAGCATCAGTCCTTCCAATGAATATTCAGGGTTGATTTCCTTTAGGATTGACTGGTTCAATCTCCTTGCAGTCCAAGAGACTCTCAAGAGTTCTCCAGTACCACAATTAGAAAGTATCAATTCTTCCATAGCCAGTGGGAATTTGTTGCATCTTGCAGGAAGCTTAGCCCAGTGCTCTGTGACAACCTAGAGGGGTGGGAAGGGGTGGGAGGTGAGAAAGAGGTTCAGGAGGGTGGTGACATTTGTATACCTATGGCTGATTCATGCTGATATATGGCAGAAAGCAACACAACATTGTAAAGCAATTATCCTCCAATTAGTGCTTGCTTCAGCAGCACATATACTAAAGCAATTATCTTCCAATTAAAAATAAATTTTTAAAAAAGGAAAAAAAGATAATAGCCCTCTAACAAGACTGTATCTTTAGAAGAAGAGGTGATACATTTCCATTGTTCAATAATAAACAGGAGTCTTGTGTCACTAAGTTTAAGAGGATATAGGAAAATTTACTTTCTTGTTCAAAAAAAAATACTATTAGGCAGAAGAAAGAAAGAAAAGACATAAAAATTTTAAAGAAGGAAAAATTACATTATTTGCAAGCAATACAGTTGCTTATTTAGAAAGCCAAAGACAACCAAACTGAAATCTATTATAAACATCCTGAAGGGTACTTCCCTGGTGATCCAGTGGTTTAGAATCTGCCTTCCAACATAGGAGACACAGGTTCAATCCTTGGTCAGGGAACTAAGATCCCACATGTCCTGGGGCAGCTAAACCCCGGCACCGCAACTTCTGAGTCCACATACTGCAGTGAAGATCCTGGTGCCTCCACTAAGATCTGATGCCGCCAAGTAAACAAACAACCCAAAAAAGTCTATGAAGATTCAGCAAGGTGGCTGGACAAAATATACTAAAACCAACCATTTATTTTAAAAATAATAGCCTTTATATAATCAAACAAGAAGAAAAGTCCCTTCCTGTAGCAAAAGAAGATAAAATACCTAGGAATAAACCAACAAGAATATGCAAGAGCTGTATGAAGAAAGCCTTAAAACCCCACTGAAGAACGCAAAAGAAAACTTGGGCATATGGAAAGGCATACTCTGTTCTTAGAAAGAAAGACTTAACCATCATAAAGCTGTCAGTTCTCCCTAATTTAATATAATTACCATGATCTCAGAAGAAATACCAAGAGGATTTAATATTGTTTGCTTATGTTTTGTGAGACATGCTGATTGTAAAGCTTATACAGGAAAACTAAATAGGCTAGAATAACCATGAATATCCTGAGAAAGAAAAAAAATAATAGAGTAGCAGCTCCTTCCAGATATTAGAAACTATTCTAAGGCTATAATAATAATAACTAAGGCAAAACACTGTGTTCCAGGTACTGATTTAGGCACTTTTGAGATAATTCATTTAATCCTCACAACAGCCCAAGGAGATTAACTTGCTCAAGCTCACGGAGTTAACAAGTGGCAGAGGTTGAATTTAAACTCAGGGCACTCTGGCTCCCGTGTGCATGCTCTGCATAACTGTGCCACACAGACATTCATTACTAGAACACGAATAGGTGAGTGAAAAACCAGTGAACCCAAATGAGAAGTCTAGAGATCAACCCAAATACGAAATGGAGTTAACCTGTGTTGGAGGAGGGAGGACATTTAAAATCAACGAGCATAATTGGTAGCCATCTTTTAAAAAATGAAGTTGGATTCCTTCCTCACACCTTACATGAAAATAAATTTACAGATGAATCAAAAATTTCAATGTAAAAAAAATGAAACCACGGGGCTTCCCTGGTGGCTCAGTGGTAAAGAATCCACCTGCCAATGCATGAGACATGGGTTCGATCCCTGATCTGGGAAGATCCCACATGCCTCAGAGCAATTAGGCCCATGCACCACAACTATTAAGCCTGTGCTCTAGAGCCTGGGAGCCGCAACTACTGAAACCCACACGCCCAGAGCCTGTGCTCTGCAACAAGTGGAGCCGCCCCAGCGAGAAGCCAGTGCACCGCAAGGAGAGAGGAGCCCTGGCAGCAATGAAGACCAAGCACAGCCAAAAATAAATCAGTAAATTTAAAACTTCTTTAAAGTTAAAAGGAATATAACTCTGTTTTAAAAAGATGAATCTATAAATATACTCAAAGAAACCACAGGAAAATACTTTTATAGTTTAATAGAAGGAAAAGCCTTTCTTAATATGGCTGACAAAAAAATCAAAGTCATAAAAGATTGGTTTATTTCATTAGATTAAAAAGCTGGAAAATCTGCTTGACAAAAAAAATTCTGTAAATAAGATAAAAGATTAACAACAAACAAGAAGTATTTGTTACATATCACAAGAGAAGGGCTAATATCCTTACATACAGAGTTCCTAAAAATCAATAATAAAAGTTCTAAAAATTCAGTAGAATATTGAATGAAGAAAACAAAATTCACAGCAAAGAATAGTATAACTGATTCTTTAAAAAAACATTTAATAATAGCTTGATTGAAATATAACTCACATGCCATACAATTGTCTTACTTAAAGCATGCAATTCAATGGTTTTTAGTATATTCACAGAGTTGTGCAACAATTACCACAATCAGTTTTAGAGCATTTTCATCACCCACTCACCCTCAAAAGAAACCATACTCAGAAGTAACTCTAATTACTAATTACCCCTACTCTTTCCACCAGTCACCGCCCTACTTCCAGCCCTAGGCAACCACTAGTCTACTTTCTGTCTCTCTGGATTTGCCTGTTCTGGCATTTCATATAGAAGGACCCATACAGTATGTGAACTTCTATGTCTGGTTTCTTTCACTTGGAATAGTATTTTCAAGATTCATCCATGTTGTTTCATGTATCATATCCATACTTTAGTTCTTTTTTTATGGCCAAATAGTAATTCATTGTTCAGTTCAGTTCAGTCGCTCAGTCGTGTCCGACTCTGCGACCCCATGAATCGCAGCACGCCAGGCCTCCCTGTCCATCACTAACTCCCGGAGTTTGGGTATACAATTGATATTTATCTACTCATCCATTGACAGACATTTGGGTTGTTTCTATGTTTTTGGTCATTATGAATAATACTGTGAATATTTGTGTAGAAGTTTTTGTGTGAACATATGCTCTCACTGGGGTTCCCAGGTGGCGCTAGTGGTAAAGAACCCTCCTGCCAGCACAGGAGGCATAAGAGAGGTGGGTTCAGTCCCTGCGTCAGGAAGATCCCCTGGAGGAAGGCATGGCAACCCACTCCAGTATTCTTGCCTGGAGAATCCCATGTACAGAAGAGTTATTTTTTGTGTGTGGTGTAAAATAGAGGTCTAATTTAATTATTTTGCATGTGAGTGTCCAATTTTCCCAGCACCATTTATTGAAGAGACTATTCTTTCTTAGCTGTCTTGCCAGATGTTAGTTGACTGTACATATAGGCTTATTTCTGGGTTCTCGAGTTTGTTCCATTGCTCTGTGTCTGTTTTTATGCCAGTACCATACTGTTTTGATCACTTTAGCTTCGTAGTATTGTTTGAAGTCAAGAAGTGTCATGCCTCCGCTTTATTCTTCCTTCTCAGAGTTGCTTGAGTTCTGCAGGGTCTTTTGTGGTCTCATATGAATTTTAAGATTTTTTTTCTATTTCTGTGAAAAATGCCATTGGAATTTTGATAGGGATTACATTGAATCTATATATGGCTTCGGGTAGTATGAGCATTTTAACATTATGGATTCTTGCAGCTGGTGAACATGGATATCTTTGCATTTGTTTGTGTCTTCAATTTCTTTGATCAAACTCTTGTAGCTTTCAGTGTACCTATCTTTCACTTCCTTGAATGAATTTATTCCTAAGTATTTTATTGTTTTGGATGCTATTGTGAATGGAATTGTTTTCTTAATTTCTTTTTCAGGTAGTTTGTTGTTAGTGTGTTAAAATGCAACTGATTTTTGTATGTTGGTTTTGTGTCTTTTAACTTTACAGGATTGATTTATTAGTTCTAACAGTTTGGGGATTACATTGGAGTTTTTAAGATTTTCTATATATAAGATCGTATCATCTACAAACAGAGACAGTTTTACTTCCTCCTTTCTGATATGGATGCTTTTTATTTCTTTTTCTTGCTCAATTGCTCTGGTTAAAAATTTCAGTACTATGTTGAACAGAGATGGTGAGAACAGGCACCCTTGTCTTGTTCTTGATCTTTAGAGGAAGAGCTTTCAACCTTTCACCACTGAATATGGTATAAGCAGTGGACTTATCATATACAGCCTTGATTTTGTTGAGGTGCTTTCCTTCTATATCCAATTTGTTCAGAGTTTTTCATCATGAAAGGAAGATGAATTTTGTGGATATATGTTTTTATTTCTCTTGGGTAAATATCTAAGGGTAAAATCAGTGGCAAACTGTTTTCCAAATTGGTTGTACTGTTTTACACTCCTATCAGCAATGTCTGAAAATTTCAGTTGTTACACATCCTTGCTAATATTTGGTGTTTTCAATCTTTTTTCTCCCAACTTTGAGATATAATTGACATATAACATTCTGTAGGTCTAACGTGTACTATGCAATGATTTGATATATGTATATATTGTGAAATGATTACCACAATACAGTCATATTTTAAAATATGGAATGTTTCACAAACTTGTGTGTCGTCCTTACACAGGGACCATGCTCATCTTTCTGTATGTGCTCTTTCGCTCAGTCGTGTCCAGTTCTTTGTGACCCCAGGGATGTAGCCAGCCAGGCTCCTCTGTCCGTGGAATTTTCCAGGCAAGAGTACTGGAGTGGGTTGCCATTTCCTACTCCAGGGAATCTTCCTGGCTCAAGGATCAAACCCATGTCTCTTGTGTCTCCTGCATTGGCAGGTGGGAAGCTCCAGTTGGCTCAGTGTTGTAAAGAATCTCTGTATTGTGCCAGTTTTAATATACGTTCTTCTGAAGCAAGCAGTCATTTTTTTAACTTTTTATTTTATATTGGAGTATAGTCGATTAGCAACGCTGTGATAGTTTCTGGTGTACAGCAAAGGACTCAGCCATATATATTCATATATCCAGTTCAGTTCAGTCGCTCAGTTGTGTCCGACTCTTTGCGACCCCATGAACAGCAGCACACCAGGCCTCCCTGTCCATCACCAACTCTCAGAGTTTACCCAAACCCATGTCCATCGAGTTAGTGATGCCATCCAACCATCTCATCCTCTGTCATCCCCTTCTCCTCCTGCCCCCAATCCTTCCCAGCATTAGGGTGTTTTCCAATGGGTCAACTCTTCACATGAGGTGGCCAAAGTATTGGAGTTTCAGCTTCAACGTCAGTCCTTCCAATGAACACCCAGGACTGATCTCCTTTAGGATGGACTGGTTGGATCTCCTTGCAGTCCAAGGGACTCTGAAGAGCCTTCTCCAACACCACAGTTCAAAAGCATCAGTTCTTCAGAGCTCAGCTTTCTTCACCGTCAAACTCTCACATCCATACATGACCACTGGAAAAACCATAGCCTTGACTAGAAGGACCTTTGTTGGCAAAGTAATGTCTCTGCTTTTAAATACGCTATCTAAGTTGGTCATAACCTTCCTTTCAAGGAGTAAGCGTCTTTTAATTTCATGGCTGCAGTCACCATCAGCAGTGATTTTGAAGCCCAAAAAAATGAAGTCTGACACTGTTTCCACTGTTTCCCCATCTATTTCCTGTGAAGTGATGGGACCAGATGCCATGATCTTAGTTTTCTGAACGTTGAGCTTTAAGCCAACTTTTTCACTCTCCTCTTTCACTTTCATCAAGAGGCTCTTTAGTTCTTCTTCACTTTCTGCCATAAGGGTGGTGTCATCTGCATATCTGAGGTTATTGATATTTCTCCTGGCAATCTTGACTCCAGCTTGTGTTTCTTCCAGCCCAGTGTTTCCCATGATGTACTCTGCATAGAAGTTAAATAAGCAGGGTGACAAGATACAGCCTTGACGTACTCCTTTTCCTATTTGGAACCAGTCTGTTGTTCCATGTCCAGTTCTAACTGTTGCTTCCTGACCTGCATACAGGTTTCTCAAGAGACAGGTCAGGTGGTCTGGTATTCCCATCTCTTTCAGAATTTTCTACAGTTTATTGTGATCCACACAGTCAAAGGCTTTGGTGTAGTCAATAAATCCATTCTTCCCCCAAACTCCCCTTGCATTCAAGCAAGCATAGTCTTTAATTTCAGCCTTTCTAATGGGTCTGAAGTAGCCTTTCTAGTATCTCATTGTGGTTTTGATTTGCATTTTCCTGATGACTAATGATGCTGAACACTTTTTTATTGTTCATTGGCCATTTCCTCTGTGAAATGCCTCTTCACATCTTTTGCCTATTTTTTAGTGGGTTATTTATTATAATCATTAAAACAGTTCTTTATATATTCTGGTTGCCAGTCAGATGTATTGTAAATCTCTCTCACTCTTTGGCTTATTTATTTCCTTAATGGAGTCTTTTATAGAGAAGAAGTTTGAAGTCTATTTTATGAATTTTTTCTTTATTAGACCTTTTGGGTCTACTCTAAAAAAAATCTTTGCCTTAAATATGTTTATAACACTATTAGTCTACATTTTCTTCTAAAAGCTTTAGAAATTTACTTTTACATTTAGATATATAATCCATCTTGAATTAATTTTTGTGTGTGGTTTGAAGTTGAGATCAGGATTTTTTGTTTTGTTTTTTTCCATATGGATAGCTAGCTGTTTATTTCAGCACCACTCTTTGAAAGACTTTACCTTTCCCATTTAACTTTTTTGGTTTGTTTGTAAAAGAAATCAGTTGATTATATAAGTGTGGGTGTATTTCTGGATTCTCTATTTTGTTCCATTGATCTACTTGTTGAACTTTCGTCTTGATTACAACAGAAAGGTACCGTATGTACCTTCTTTAATGTCTCTCAGCAATACTTTATAGTGTTTCATATACAGATCTTATACATTTTATTAAATCAATTTATATATTTCAAGTTTTGTGCTACTATTTTAAGTAGCATTATTTTGAAAATCTATTTTCTTTACAACTTTTCATTGCAAGAACTTAGAAATATAATTGCTTTTTGTATATTTTTCTTATATCTTGAGACTTTGCTAAATCCACTTATTAGTTCCATAGCTTTTTTGTAGATTTCTTAGAATCTTCTACATGCAAAATCATGTCATATGCCAATTAGAGGCACTTTTATTCCTTCCTTTCAGGTTTCTGTGGGTTATTTTTCTCTTTCTCTCTTTATTGCCAGAGTAGGACCTCATTACAATGTTGAATAGAAGTGGTGAGAGCAAATATCTTTGCTTTGTTCCCAATCATAGCAGAATAGTTATCAGTATTTCAGATTAAATATGAGGCTTTTTGTCAATGTCCTTTATTAGGCTGAGGAAGTTTACTTTTATTCTTAGTTTGCTGAGAATTTTTTAAAATTTAATTTAATTTTTTTAATTGAAGGATAATTTCTTTACAGAATTTTGTTGCTTTCTGCCAAATATTAACATGAATCATCCATAGGTATACATATATTGAGAATTTTTATTGTGAATTGGTATTCAATTTTTTATTATTTTTCTGCATATATTGAGATAACATATGATTTCCCCTTTATGCTATTAATGTGAATAAATCTACCTTAGCCATGATTTATTATTATTTATATATATATATATATCATTGGATTCCTTTTACTAACATTTTGTTAATGATTTTCAGCTATCTGCATAATGTATTTTAGTCTGCAGTTTTCTTTTCTTGTAATATCTGTCTGGTGTGAGTGTCAGGATTATGCTGGTCTCATAAAATGAGTTTGCAAGTATTTCCTCCTCTTTTTAATATATCTTTTGGGGGGGGGTTCCAATCCAATTTTATTTACAAAAACAGGCAGGAGCCCAAGTTTGCTGACCCCTGGAATCTATCAAAATACCTTTCTGCTTCTCCTACTAGCAATTAAACATGCTCAAGCCTCTTCCCGTCTCGCTGCAGCTTCTCCTTTGTCTTTGGACATGGGATAGCTTTTTCTGATGGGTTCCAGTGTCCTCCTGTGGATGGTTGTTCAACAGCTAGTTGCAATTTCAGTGCTCTCACAGGAGATGAGTGCACATCCTTCTACTCTGCCATCTTGAACCAATCTCAGTAATATATCTTTTTTAAATGTCTCTTTTCCTAGGAAGGCTTTTCTGAACTTTTAAATAAGATTTAATATGCTTCCTATAAGCTCTTTTCTGAACATTTTTCATGCATATAAATGTTTACTTAAATTCTGTCTTCCTCATTAGACTGTAATCTTCATAAGAACATTTTTTATGCCTTTCTTACCCCTGGGCTACCATCTAGCAAAGTGCCTCATTCAGAGTTCAGTTGGCCCTTGAACAACATGGGTTTGAACTGTGTGAATGTTTTTCAATAAATACATTGGAAATTTTTTTAGAGATTTACAACAATTTGGAAAAGCTCACAGATGAACCGTGTAGCCTAGAAATACCTAAAAAAAAAATTAAGTTAGATATGTCATAAATGCCAAATAAACGTAGATGATAGTCTATTTTATCACTTACTACCATGCACATGTGCTGAGTCATTTCAGTCGTGTCCAACTCTGTGTGACCCTATGGACTATATAGCCTACCAAGCTCCCCTGTCCGTATGATTCTCCAGGCAAGAATACTGGAGTAGGTTGCTATGCTCTCCTCCAGGGGACCTTCCTGACCCACAGATCGAACCTGTGTCTCTTATGTCTCCTGGCAGATAGGTTCTTTACCACTAGTGCCATCTGGGAAGCCCATTTAAATACCACCATGAAAAGTGAAAGTGAAAGTTGCCCAGTCGTGACCGACTCTTTGCGACCCCGTGGACTATACAGTCCATGGAATTCTCCAGCCCAGAATACTGGAGTGTGTAGCCTTTCCCTTCTCCAGGGGATCTTCCCAACCCAGGGATCAAACCCAGGTTTCCCACATTGCAGGCGGATTCTTTACAATCTGAGCCACAAGAGAAGCCCATAAAAATAGTCAAATAAAAAGTTTATAAAAATTTATGCATAGCATAAATTTACATAACTTACATAGCATCATTTGCGGTCTAGAGAAGTATAAACAAACATAAAGATGCAATATTAAATCATAACTCTATAAAATTAACTTTAGTACTCACTGTACTACTGTAATAATTTTGTAGAGATCCCCTGTTGCTATTGCAGTGAGCTCAAGCATCCTGAGTATTCACTTAAAACGCCATGTGACACTAACGATTTCCACCTGGGCAGTTCATAGCTCCAGTACTGCTTATCACGTTAAAAGTGATCCCCTGCAGATCTCAAGTATTTTTCATCACATTTAGTGCAATATTGTAAACCTTGAAAGACATCATTGGACCCATATGAAGAGCCACTTGTGATGCTGGAAGTGCTCTTAAGAAGCAGAGGAAAGTCATGACTTGACAAGAAAAAGTTAAATTGCTTGATATGTACCATAGATTGAGGTCTGCAGCTGTGATTGCCCACCATTTCAAGATAAATGAATCCAATGTAAGGACCATTCTTAAAAAAAACAAAATACTCCTGTGTGAGTCACTGCTGCAGCTAGGTCAGCAGGCGCAGAAACCTTGCACTTTTTGAGAAATATTGAATATTGCTCTTTTTATCTCCTTGAAAATTCAGCTTTCATGTGGATGTAGAATTACTGTAAGAAAGTCATACTGATAGACTCTAATATGATTTGAGAAAAAGTGAAGTGATTATATGACAACTTAAGGCAAAAGGAAGTTGAAGGATCTAAAGCTGGAGAATTTAATTCCAGCAAAAGGTGGTTTGATAATTTTAGAAAGAGTTTTGGCTTAAAAAAATGTCAAGATAATGGGAGAAGCAGCTTCTGCCAACCAAGTGGCAACAGAAAAGTTCCCAGAAGCAATTAAGAAAATCATTGAGGAGAAAAGATATCTGTCTGGACAGGTTTTTAATGCAGACAAAAGCACCCTATTATAGAAAAAAAAAATGCCATAAAGGACATTTATTAGTAAAGAAGAGAAGTGAGCACCAGAATTTAAGGCAGAAGGAAATAGGCTAACTCTACTGTTTTTTGCAAATTCAGTCAAGTGTATGATCAGGACTACCCTCATCCAGCCTTCAGACCTCGAAGGAAAGAGATAAACACAAGCCGCCAGTCTTTTCAAGTCGTACAGGAAGAAGGCCTGGGCAACGAGGGTCCTTTTTCTGGACTGGTCTCATTGACATTTTGTCCCTAAACCAGGAAGTACATCGCCAGTAAGGGACTGCCTCTTAAAGTTCTTTTGATTTTGGACAATGCCTCGACCACCCAGAACCTCATGAATTCAATAATAAAGGCTTCAGAGTGGTCTACTAGCCCCCAAACACAGTCTCTAATTCAGGGGATAATAAGGACCTTTAAGGCTCATTACACACAGTACTCTAGGGAAAGGATTGTCAACACTATGAAAGAGAACCCCAATAGAGAAAACATCATGAAAGTCTATAAGGATTACACCACTGAAGATGCCATTGTTGCTATAGAAAAAGCCATGAAAGCCATCAAGCCCAAAACAATAAATTCCTGCTGGGGAAAACTGTGTCCAGATGTTGAACATGACTTCACAGGATTTACAACAGGGCCAGTCAAGGAAATCATGAGAGAGATTGTGGGATAAAAAAGAAAAAGTAGGTGGGCGGGTGGGCAGCGAAAATTTCAAGATATGGAGAAATTCAAGAACTAATAGACACCAAATGAGAGGGATTAACAGAAGATGACTTGATGGAGATGAATGCTTCCTAACTAGTGCCAGGCAGTGAAGAAGACGTACAAGTAGTGCCAGAAAACATATTGACGTTAGACAGTCTGGCAGGAGGGTTCCAGTTATTCATGATTGCTTTTGACTTCTGTGACATGGACCCCTCTATGATACAGGCACTGAAACTAAAGCAAACAGTAAAAGAAGGATGAGTACTATATAGGAATATTTTTAGAAAAATGAAAGAGCAAAAAAGGTCAGGCAAATTTCTAATATATTTCTGTAAAATTACACCCAGTGTCCCTGCCTCTCCTGCTTCCCCTTCCACCTCTGCCACCACTGAGACAAGATCAACCCCTCCTCCTCCTCAGCTGACTGAATGTGAAGACCTTTCTGATGGTCCACTTCCACTTAATAATAGTAAATAATCATGTCATTATCTGTTTTGTATGTGGGAGGGGGAGGGTATCTTTGTGTGAAAATCTAATAACTAAATAGCAAGAACTGTATAAGATGTTTTTGTGTCATTACCATTCAGTTCAGTTCAGTTCAGTCACTCAGTCGTGTCCAACTCTTTGCGACCCCATGATTTGCAGCACGCCAGGCCTCTCTGTCCATCACCACCTCCCGGAGTTTACCCAAACCCATGTCCATCGAGTCGGTGATGGCATCCAACCATCTCATCCTCTGTCGTCCCCTTCTCCTCCTGCCCTCAATCCTACCCAGCATTGGGGTCTTTTCCAATGAGTCAACTCTTCACATCAGGTGGCCAAAGTATTGGAGTTTCAGCTTCAACATCAGTCCTTCCAATGAACACCCAGGATTGATCTCTTTTAGGATGGATTGATTGGACCTCCTTGCAGTCCATGGGACTCTCAAGAGTCTTCTCCAACACCACAGTTCAAAAGCATCAATTCTTCGGTGCTCAGCTTTCTTCACCGTCCAACTCTCACATCCATACATGACCACTGGAAAAACCATAGCCTTGACTAGACGGACTTTTGTTGGCAAAGTAATGTCTCTGCTTTTAAATATGCTATCTAGGTTGGCCATAACCTTCCTTCCAAGGAGTAAGCGTCTTTTAATTTCATGGCTGCAATCACCATCAGCAGTGATTTTGGAGCCCAAAAAAATAAAGTCATTACCATTATCATCACCTAAATATTCATCACATAGAACAGTGTGTGCAAGGCTGGTATTGAGGTTGATAGCCTATCCTTACACAGGCATAAGGAGAGTGATATTTAATACAAAATTAACAATCTGTTAGACTTCTTCCTATTTTACTAAAACTTTGCTTTCAGAGAATTACATTACCATACAATATGCTTCTCTTTCTTATAATTGGAGAAACTTTGTTTTATCCTGTCATCACAAGTAAGTGGGTTTTTTTTAATGTAGCAATATTTCCAGTACTGTATCATGAATATGACTATAATACTGTTTGCCATAAAATTTTTATAATGATTCATTCATTTGTATATAGGTTAGGCTACCATAAAGCAATCATATTGCTGCTTCTTCATTATCAGTACATGAACCATTATACCTGTAAATAAATATGGATTTCTTTTTCACATATAGTTGTTAAGTCCCTAAATCGTGTCCGACTCTTTGCAACCCCATGGACTGCAGCACGCCAGGCTCTGCCATCCTTCACTATTTCCCGGAGTTTGCTCAAACGCATGTCCATTGAGTCAATGATGCCATCCAACCATCTCATCCTCTGTTGCCCCTTTCTATTCTTGCTCTTAATCTTTCCCAGCATCAGGGTCTTTTCCAACGAGTCAGCTCTTCGCATCAGGTGGCCAAAGTATTGGAGTTTCAGCTTCATCATCAGTCCTTCCAATGAATATTCAGGGCTGATCTCCTTTAGGATGGACTGGTTGGATCTCGTTGCAGTCCAAGGGACTCTCAAGAGTCTTCTCCAGCACCACAGTTTGAAAGCATCAGTTCTTCAGTGCTCAGCCTTCTTAATGGTCCAACTCTCATAAATGTTAGTAATACATATAACAGTACAGTGTTTTGTATCATATAAGACAATATTTATGTAGGTACTGACAGACGATTCGCTTGTAGACAGACTATGTAAACTTTATGGTATAAATACAGTACAGTACTATAAATGTGTTTTCTCTCTCTTATGATTTTCCTAATAATGTCTTCTTTTCTCTAGCTTACTTTATTGTAAGAATACAGTATATAATAATATAACATACAAAATATGTGTTAATTGACTCTTTATGTTACCAGTAAGGCTTCAGATCAACAGTAGGCTATTAGTAGTTAAGTTTGGGGAGAGTAAAATGTTCCACAAATTTTCAACTGCATGGGGGGCTGGTGCCCCTAAACCCGTGTTATTCAAAGGTCAACTATATATATACATATACATGTATATATACATACATACATATAAATGAATATTTATACTTACATTGTATTAAAGGGAAAACTAGACTAGGAAGACTTGAGAATTGTGACAAAATACTGAAGACAATGTAAAAAGTCTTCCTTTTTAAAAAATTACATCAGAGCAAAAACCAACAATGAGGACTAGGTGGCTGGTATCATATTAATGAGTGAAAGAGAGAAAACAGAGCATTCGCCTCTGATTTTGATTTAGGCTCCTCATCAAAGAGAACGCTTTCTGGGTTGGAAAAGATTAACAGAAACACTGGTTCCAGGACGTGAAATCAAATATAGCTGAGATAGAAGGAATCACCTAACTGCTTTAAACGAGCTCAAGCTTCTGGGTCTGATTCACTTTCTGAGGTGCGGACGCCTAGTAGAGAGGCGGAGGGAACCACAGCTGGTGGCGTTCCCGAAAGCGGACCGCGCGTGTTGTGAGGCGAGGTGGGGTGGGCAGAGTCGGGGGGCCGAGCTGGTGGAGAGGAGAAGTTCCAGGAGAGCGGAGTCAGAAGGCCGTTTCGACAGACTGAAGGCTGGTGACCTTGACATCTGTCTGGAGATATTCTCTCAACTATTTGTTAGAAAGAGTAAGTTGTCGGTGTTTAGAAAAGGACGTTGTAGTCACTCTCGGAGGGAGTTGATTGCCTATCAGAGTTTATTGAAAGAGAAAGGGCTGGGAGGGGAGGCGGGGAGGAGGAAGGGGAGGAGAGAAGAGGCAAGAAGAGGGGAGGAGAGAAGGAAGAGAGCCCAGGCTTGGTGGCAAAGAAGGCCCCGGCTTTTACTTCTTAGTACAATGACATTAGGCAAAGTATTTATCTTTATAAGCCAAACTTCCTTATTGGTAAAATAGAAATAATAAGAGAACCTACTTCATAGCATAGTTCTGAGAGATAAACCAAATAATGTGTGTAAAATATTTATCAAAATCATTGGTAATTGTGAAGGGAGTGACAAAGACAAATGATGGTAATAGCCATAATACTGAAGGAGGAAAAAGTGAAATAGTCAATGCAAACTTATTCCACTTGTGAAGGGATTACTAGACTGTTAAATTGAGAAGAATCTATACTTAGTTATATTTATTTATTAGCTATATTTATCATAAAATTATTATAAAATGTAGCTGTATTTATTGTGTTGGTTTGGGATTCCCAGGTGGCACTAGTGGTAAAGAATCTGGCTGCCAGTGCCGGAGATGCCAAAGACATGGGTTTGATTCCTGGGTTGGGAAGATCCCCTGGAGAAGGAAATGGCAACCCTCTCCAGAATTCCTGCCGTGGAAATTCCACGGGCAGAGAAGTCTGGGGGGCTGCAGTCCATGGCGTCTCAGAGTCAGACATGACTGAACATCCACTCACTCGCATTGTGTTGGTTTAGTTTAATTGGATTTCAGCAAGACCTTGCCAATATCTCCATGACATCCTTGTGAAGAAGCAGCAAGGATGTAGGGCTGGGTGATGTGTAACAGGTCGAACCGCCATATCCAAATGTGCTAATCAGTGGGTCCATGTCATGCTGAAGCAGAGGCTCCAGAAGCAGAGTTCTGGGTTAGTCTTAAGCCTGCCATTTTCTTCTAATCCATTATTTGCACGAAAGCATGGACAGCAGGCTAATCAAAGCTGGGAGAGATAGCTAATAAGTTGCCTGAAAAAAATAGAACCTGAAAAGCCGTAGTATAATATAGTACAGAGAATATGGGAGGTGGATCTACCACTACTAGCTTATGACCTTGAATAAATTACTTTACTACCTGAGCCTTTGTTTCCTACTTGCATGAAGATAATACCACCTATTCTATGGTGATCATGAGAATAAAAAAATAATATATGGGTATTAATTAAATATATTTTAGTTATCTATCAGTGTATAATAAATTACCCCCAAAGCTTGGAGGCTTAAAGCAATAAATACTTATGTCACACAGTTTCAGAGTGTTAAGAATCCAGGAGCAGGGACTTCCCTGGTAGTCCAGTGGCTAAGACTCTGAGCTCCCAGTACAGGGGGCCTGGGTTCAATTCCTGGTCAGGGAACTAGATCTCACATGCTGCAACTGAGAGCTTGCATACCACAACTAAAGGAATCCACATGCTGAAACTAAGACTCAACAAAGTCAAGTAAAAACAATAAAAAATCAAAAAAAAAAAAAAAAAAAGAATCCAGGAGCAGCTTACTTGGGTGGTTCTGGCTCAAGGTCCCACATAAGGTTAAAATCAAGATTTGGGGGACATCTCTAGTGTGGCTATGAATCCACCTTTCAATGCAAGGGACGTGAGTTCAACCTCTGGTCAGGGAACTAAGATCCCACATGCCACAAAACAGCTAAGCCCATGCACCACAACTAGAGAGCCTGCATGGTGCAACTAGGGAAGCTTACTCACCCACAACGGAGGATCCCAGGTGAGGCAGCTAAGACCCAATGCAGCCAAATAAATAGATTTTTAAAAAAGAAGACAAAATCAAGATTTGGGTCAGGGCTGCAGTAATCTGAAGGCTTGACTGGACCAGAAGGTCTGTTTCTAAACTCACTCGTATCACTGTTAGCAGGAGGACTCAGTTCTTCATCATGAGTTCCTCATGATATGGTAGTGGCTTCCCCAGAAAAAGTGATCTCAGAGAGAGCAAGCGAGAAGCATCAGCACCTCTTATGACCAAGTCTCTGAAGTCACATAATGGCACTTTCATTTTACTCTGTTCTTTAGAAGTGATCACTAAGTTTCACCCCTACTCAAGGGGCAGAGAGGGGAGTATTATAGAATTTTGTGGACATATCTTAAAACCACCACATTATAAAAAGGACTCTGTTAGTGCTTCGCACAAGGTTCAGTTCAGATCAGTTGCTCAATCATATCCAATTCTTTGTGACCCCATGGACTGCAGCACACCAGGCCTCCCTGTCCAACACCAACTCCCAGAGTTTACTCGAACTCATGTCCATTGAGTCAGTGATGCCATCCAACCATCTCATCCTCTGTCGTCTCCTTCTCCTCCTGCCTTCAATCTTTCCCAGCATCAGGGTCTTTTCAAATGAGTCGGTTCTTCACATCAGGTGGCCAAAGTGTTGGAGTTTCAGCTTCAGCATCAGTCCTTCCAATGAATATTGAGAACTGATTTCCCTTAGGATGGACTGGTTGGATCTCCTTGCTGTCCAAGGGACTCTGAAGAGCCTTCTCCAACACCACAGTTCAAAACCATCAATTCTTCAGTGCTCAGCCTTCTTTATAGTCCAACTATCACATCCATACATGACCACTGGAAAAACCATAGCTTTGACTAGACGGCCCTTTGTTGGTAGGTGCTCCATAAATGGCAGTTGTTTTTATGCTGTTACTACTATACATCTAATACATAAGGTCCTTTCTATAAGACCGCTATGAGCAGGACAAGAAAATGTCATGGTTCTTTAGATTCCTGGAAAATACAGAGAAGAAAGTACCATATATCACAATATTCATTATATCTGTTTTGTAAACTAAAATGAATGAACTCTTTTTGTACTATTGCATTAAGAATAGACTGATAAAATTAAATTTCAGTAACACTTAATAGTCATACCTAAAGTGTATAGTCAGCTAGCAAATACCAGTGACATGGATAGTTTGAATTGATGGTTAATCCAAAAATTAATTTTGTTTGTTTAAGATAAAATATAAACACCTATATTTATATTTAACAAATATTAGAATTCTTCCAACTTTAGCTGTGTAGTGCACCAACTTGTCTTGTGTCCTGCTTTCCTTTCCAGCTAGAAAACTGGCCACAGCTAAGACTGAGAAGACCCAGTCTCAACAAAGATAAGAAGATTTGCTAGTTCACCCACCTTCCCTTAGGGCAAGGAATAATTTAGGGAGAATTAAATCAACAAGCAAAAGAAGTATATCAACAAAGGGCTCAATTAAGCCAGAGAGTTGAAGTTGATAGTAAAAACTCAGAAACAAGAATTGGTATAGATAAATCACTAGATAATCTAGAGTTCCTCTGTTTGTATATGCATATGGATACCTAGTGTCCATCACTAGCCTCAAGGATTGTCTAATGTTGGTTGTAAACAAAAGCATAAGAACTCTTGAACTCCAGGTGGACAAAGTAATTTACTGGGCCACTTTGGTAAGATAAGATCATTAAGTTGAAGATATTGTCACACCCTAAACTGGTTTATTCACTAGTGTTTTGATTTGCATTAATCATTAGACAGTTCCTCAGGCTAATGTCTGATATTATGGAGCTCTCCTTAGCAACTCACCAACATAGCAATCAAACTTCTAACATGTTCAGAACATAGTCACGGATTTGAAAGTCAGTAAAAATGGCCCCTGAGGAGCCGAACAATGCTGAACCAGAGTTGATAAACCAAAGGTTACTTATGTTTATTATCATCTTTTTAGCAGGCCAAGGAAGTTTGTGATGCAGTTTAGAGATAAGATATGCTTTAAAAAAAATTTTTTTTTAAGTTTTGGCACTTAAGCTTTACTTACTGACTTACAGAATGCACATAGAGGAAGGGGTCCCTAGAGGCCTCTGGGAAAATGGTACTGATTCAGCATCATGAGGGCTGCACAGCCTGCTCTGTGAACAATAAAATAATTATAATAATAGTCATCATTTAAAGAACACAGAGAATGAGATGGCTGGATGGCTTCACCAAGTCAACGAACATGAACTTGGGCAAACCCCGGGAGATGGTAAGGGACAGGGAAGCCTGGCATGCTGTAGTCCATGGGGTCACAAAGAGTCAGACATGACTTGGTGACTGAACCACCACAATGAGCACTCACCATGTGTAAGGAACTGTGTTAAATCTTTACATGCCGGGAGAAATATCAGTAACCT
This sequence comes from Okapia johnstoni, assembly GCA_024291935.2. NCBI lineage: Eukaryota > Metazoa > Chordata > Mammalia > Artiodactyla > Giraffidae > Okapia > Okapia johnstoni. The sequence continues at coordinate 3,905,721 of CM044325.1, read as the reverse complement.
CAGATATGCAGATGAAGTGAAGTCGCTCAGTTGTGTCCTACTCTTTGCGACCCCATGGACTGTAGCCCACCAAGCTCCTCCATCCATGGGATTCTCCAGGCAAGAATACTGGAGTGGGTTGCCATTTCCTTCTCCAGGGGATCTTCCCGACCCAGGGATTGAACGCGGGTCTCCCGCATTGGAGGCAGATGCTTTACCTCTGAGCCACCAGGGAAACCAGACCAGATACGCAGATGACACCACACTTATGGCAGAAAGTGAAGAAGAACTAAAGAGCCTCTTGATGAAAGTGAAAGTGGAGAGTGAAAAAGTTGGCTTAAAGCTCAACTTTCAGAAAACTAAGATCATGGCATCCGGTTGCATCACTTCATGTCAATAGATGGGGAAACAGAGGAAACAGTGGCAGACTTTATTTTTCTGGGCTCCAAAATCACTGCAGATGATGATTGCAGCCATGAAATTAAAAGATGCTTACTCCTTGGAAGGAAAGTTATGACCAACCTAGACAGCATATTAAAAAGCAGAGACATTACTTTGCCAACAAAGGTCCGTCTTGTCAAGGCTATGGTTTTTCCAGTGGTCACGTATGGATGTGAAAGTTGGACTATAAAGAAAGCTGAACGCAGAAGAATTGATGCTTTTGAACTGTGGTGTTGGAGAAGACTCTTGAGAGTCCCTTGAACTGCAAGGAGACCCAACCAGTCCCTCCTAAAGATCAGTCCTGGGTGTTCATTGGAAGGACTGATGTTGAAGCTGAAACTCCAATACTTTGGCCACCTGATGCGAAGAACTGACTCATTGGAAAAGACTCTGATGCTGGGAAAGGTTGAGGGCAGGGGGAGAAGGGGATGACAGAGGATGAGATGGCTGGATGGCATCACTGACTCCATGGACATGGGTTTGGGTAGACTCTTGGAGTTGGTGTTGGACAGGGAGGCCTGGGGTGCTGCAGTTCATGGGGTAGCAACTGAACTGAACTGATCTCCTTCAGGATTGACTACACCCTCTACTCTTCATTAAACAACTTTTTCCAACCTTCAAGAAAGCTATGGAAGTAACTTGGATTCACCAAATGCTACCAATTATTACATTTGTGCACAATAGTTAGGTAGGAAGGCAGGTAGATAGTAGACAGATAGATAATTCAAAACCAAGTTATAAGAATCATGACACTTAACCCCTATATACTTAATCCCCTAAAACGAAGCATTCTCCTTGTCTGCGTAACCCCAGTTTCATTATTTAAGAAAATGAGCACTAATTCCCCAGTTGTTCTCAGACATATTAAAAGCTGTTTGTTTTCTGACCCAGGGTCACATTAAGGTTTCCAGTTGTACTTGGTAATGTCTCTCTAGTTGCTTTTAATCTGGAACAAACACTGTGCTCTTTCGTCTGGTGATGTGTTTTTCTTGTGTTTGGCCTGACCCTCCCTGCGCTCTCACAGGGCAGGGATTTGGGCCCCTTTTGTTTGTTGCTATGTCCTCAGCACCGAGAATAGGGCCTGGCACTGATTAAGACTTAGTAAATATTTGTTAAATAAATAGATGATTGAATGAATAAGTAATACAAGTATAATGAGTGTCATGAAAGGTGATTTAGAGGATGCCAAAGAGGCTAATCTGTTGTTGTTTGTCTATTAACTGTTACCTCTGTGTTCCACGGATTCATGTTCCAACAACAGGCTCATTTTACAAACCAAATAGGAAAATATAAATAAAAATTGTTTAAAAAAATAACCAACTGGAAAAGTTGGTCAAGAAAAAGAGATATGGGAATTCCCTGGCAGTCCAGTGGTTAGGGTTCTGCAGGGGTCACAGGTTTGATCCCTAGTCAGGGAACTAAGATCCTGCAAGCCATACAGCATAGCCACGATGCATGATGACATGTAATTTAACAGTAAGACTACAAAGACACTTAAATTGAGTATTGGGTAACAGAATGATGTGACTATACCACAAACCTAAGTTCAGTTCAGCTCAGTACAGTTGCTCAGTTGTGTCCAACTCTTCACAACCCCATGGACCACAGCACGCCAGGCCTCCCTGTCCATCACCAACTCCCAGAGTCTACTCAAACTCATCTCCATTGAGTCAGTGATGCCATCCAACCACCTCATCCTCTGTCGTCCCCTTCTCCTGCTGCCCTCAATTTTTCCCAGCATCGGGCTGTTTTCAAATGAATCAGCTCTTCGCATCAGGTGGCCAAAGTATTGGAGTTTCAGCTTCAACATCAGTCCTTCCAGTGAACACTCAGGACTGATTTCCTTTAGGATGGACTGGTTGGATCTCCTTGCAGTCCAAGGGACTCTCAAGAGTCTTCTCCAACACCACAGTTCAAAAGCATCAATTCTTCGGCACTCAGCTTTCCTTATAGTCCAATTCTCACATCCATACATGACCACTGGAAAAACCATAGCCTTGACTAGATGGACCTTTGTTGGCAAAGTAATGTCTCTGCTTTTTAATATGCTATCTAGGTTGGTCATAACCTTCCTTCCAAGGAGTAAGCGTCTTTTAATTTCATGGCTGCAATCACCATCAGCAGTGATTTTGGAGCCCAAAAAAATAAAGTCTGACACTGTTTCCACTGTTTCCCCATCTATTTCCCATGAAGTGATGGGACCAGATGCCATGATCTTAGTTTTCTGAACGTTGAGCTTTAAGCCAACTTTTTCACTCTCCACTTTCACTTTCATAAAGAGGCTCTTTAGTTATTCACTTTCTGCCATAAGGGTGATGTCATCTGCATATCTGAGGTTATTGATATTTCTCCTGGCCATCTTGATTCCAGCTTGTGCTTCCTCCAGCCCAGCGTTTCTCATGATGTACTCTGCATAGAAGTTAAATAAGCAGGGTGACAATATACAGCCTTGACGTACTCCTTTTCCTATTTGGAACCAGTCTGTTGTTCCATGTCCAGTTCTAACTGTTGCTTCCTGACCTGCATACAGGTTTCTCAGGAGGCAGGTCAGGTGGTCTGGTATTCTCATCTCTTTCAGAATTTTCCACAGTTTATTGTGATCCACACAGTCAAAGGCTTTGGCATAGTCAATAAAGCAGAAATAGATGTTTTTCTGGAACTCTCTTGCTTTTTCGATGATTCATCGGATGCTGGCAATTTGATCTCTGGTTCCTCTGCCTTTTCTAAAACCAGCTTGAACATCTGGAAGTTCACGGTTCACGTATTGCTGAAGCCTGGCTTGGAGAACTTTGAGCATTACTTTACTGGCCTGTGAGATGAGTGCAATTGTGCGGTAGTTTGAGCATTCTTTGGCATTGTCTTTCTTTGGGATTGGAATGAAAACTGACCTTTTCCACTCCTGTGGCCACTGCTGAGTTTTCCAAATTTGCTGGCATATTGAGTGCAGCACTTTCACAGCATCATCTTTGAGGATTTGAAATAGCTCAACTGGAATTCCATCACCTTAGAGTAATACAAAAATAACAGAGGCCTTAAGGAGAAGATGGTTGTTTTGCTCTGTTTATTCATTCTTTCATTCAGCTAGTATTTTTCGAGGGCCTACTGTATTCCAGGCACTAGAATTTATAGAGTCTTAAAGGTCATCTAACCATGCAGTAATAATAGAGAAATAGGCACAGTTTCATTTTGGGATAAAGGAAAGTAATTATCACAGAAATAAAACTATTGTGTTACTTGGAGATATTTTTATTGATTGACTTCAAATTGCTTCTTTTGAGCTCATCACTCCAATTAAAGAAATAAATTTCTGAGAGGGAACTGGCCTACCCAGAGCATAATCAAGACAATAATCATTGTATCTTTCTCCTGAAAGAACTTTCCCATGATTGTTTAGTTCAGTCTGAAAAGCCTTTTCCTTTTGTGACACTTAAAAATCACTGAGGGGAAGAAAAGAGCCTGACCTGGGTTGGTTTCGTACAGGACATACGCTGTGAGTCTAGTTTCAGTTGTCAGTATTAGACAGGATGTCATCTACAAACTTTGTTTCTTGTCCAACTCCAGTTTCCACAGGTTTCCGTTTTCCTTTGCTCTCCAGTCAAAAGGAAAAATACTCACATGATTCTTAGGAATACTGGAGCAGGAAATTGTTTGAGGGACTTGAAAAACCCTTTTTTCTCTCCCTTCAAAGCCTTAAATGATGCTTGCTTCATTGAAGCTTACAAATCATTAAAAGCAGATCTGCCAGATTGATGTAATATACGTTTTAGCTTCCAATAGAAAAAAAAGAATCTCTATAAAACTAATCTTTGAGTCATGGAGAATTTTTTCTTTTCTGATTTTAATGTTTGGAGTACTCCAGCACCTTTTCACTACCTGCCATACGCAAAACTCCTGTATCTTCCTTGAGCCAAAAATGAACTTGGTGTCACCTCTAACAACTGTATATTCCTAGTCCTTTTCAAATATGTTATTATTTACCCATTTTAGCCGTTGCAGAGCAACTCCCAAGGACTAGTGTCTTAGAAAAACCGAAATAATGCAGTGGAAGAGCGGCAGTTGTATGGACACTGAGAATACCACTGCAAACCTGAGTTTCTTGCATCTTTGTGACTTCAGTTTAGAATAAATGTAGGTGGACAGAGGCCAAGCTGTCGCCAATGTGACCCTTGGTTACACTAAAAACTGTATAAAAACTAAGGAGACCCTACTTCCCGTTACTCCCGGAGAGAGAAACATGAAAGGACCAGGCTAACAAGATAAAGGAAATGACGCTTGCTGAGCCCTGCAGCGAGGTCGGCATTGTCATGGGCGCTTCTTCAAGTTAGAATTTCTACAGTGTCGCACTTAATCCTCATCACAGTCTCCAGGTGTTGTCTCTATATTATAGACAAGAAAACTGAAGCTCACAACTAATTTGTTCAAGGCCATACAATAGGATGTGGAGAAGAGATTCTAAACATTCTCTGTGCCTTCAGAGTGATGCCCTTTCCACTAACTCATTCTTCCTGCTCCTCTGACCAGTCCTCCTCAGTATCTTTAGAAAGTTCCTCTCCTCTGTCTTAAATGTTGGTGTGTCCCAGAATCCCATTCTTGACTCATTACTTTTCTCACTGCGAGTGGTTACTGAGACCTCTTGTCTCCTTTGACTTCCCCTACTATCTTGGGCAAATGACTTCTAAATCTGTCTAGCCCTGAACTCCCCCTGAGCATCAGACCCACACATGCAGTGTGCTACCAGCCTCAGACATCACTACTGACATGTATGTCTGACAGTCATACAGGTTTCTACAGGTCAGAAACAGAACTCCTCACCCTCACCCTGGACTCTGCCTCTCTTGGGCTCCCCAAAGTTACACTCTTATCATTCGAGATTCTTCTTTCCTCCCTCACCTCTCACATGCACTCAGCTAGAGTCCCACTGTTCTCCCCTTCAGAATAGTCCTTAAGTTCCTGGCCTGCCTCCTTGATTCCGGCGATCACTGCTGCAGGTCTTGAACCTTTGAAATTTTGCTCCCTGTACAGCTGAGTGATCTGCATACAAAGAAAATCAGACTGCACTGCTCTTCTTTTTCTTTTCCTTGAAACCATTTAAAGATGCCCCCACCGTCTAAGAGCCCATTCATTGGAAAAGACCCTGATGCTGGGAAAGATTGAGGGCAAGAGGAGAAGGGGGCGACAGAGGATGAGATGGTTGGATGGCACCACTGACTCAATGGACATGGGTTTGAGCAAACTCTGGGAGATGGTGAAGGGCAGAGACGCCTGGTGTGCTGCAGTCCATGGGGTCACAAAGAGTCGGTCACAACTTAGCAACTGAACAGCAAACCATGAATGAAGCCCACAAGACTTTCTGTGACCTGATCTCTGCCTCCCTCTTTAGCCTCGTTTCTAGCAACTCCTTACCTGAAAACCTGCTCTCCGATTATACTGAACGTGAGTACTGATAGGCCCCCCTCATCTCACGTGTGGTCTCCCATCAGGATGCCTTAACTGAGGCACTGCCTGTAGCCCTGCCACCTCATCTTTTCTCCTGGATAAACTCCCGCTCTGGTACTCATCTCCGGTAGCACCTCCTCTCGAATCCTTCCCTCAGCAGTCCTCTGCCACAACTCACCAAGGAGGCTAAACCCTGTCCTCCCTGTCAATTGCATCATCAACATGTTTCAAAATCAGTCGTTTATCTTGTCTGTTAGACTTTAAGTTCTTTGGGCACAGAGATCATAGCGTACTGAATTCTGATGAATACTGATGCTAGGGCCTTCCCTGGCACAGAGAGGGCTCTTAATAACCATTTAACCTTAGTTAAACAACAGCATGGGTGGGTGCTCAGTCACTTCAGTTGTGTCCAACTCTTTGTGACCTCATGGACTGGGACACACCAGGCTCCTCTGTCCATGGGATTTCCCAGACAAGAATACCAGAGTAGATTGCCATTTCCTTCTTCAGGGGATCTTCCCGACCCAGGGATCAAACCCCCGTCTCACGTCTCTTGCATTGGCCGGCAAGTTCTTTATCACTAGCGCCACCTGGGAAGCCCAAAACAACAGCATACTATCTCTCAAAAATGACTTCTATATTGGAGGCTCGAATCATACCCTTCTCCATGTAAAATAAGCCTGACAACTATTAAAACAGAAGAACATCAACTATTAAAAAAAAGCCACCTGATCTTAAAATTGGCAGAGGATTCAACAGATATTTTTCCAAAGAAGATGAAAGAAGATATGCAAATGACCAATAAGCCATGAGTGAAATGAAAAGACGTTCAACATCACTAATCATTAGGGAAATGAAAATCAAAACTAATCATTAGGGAAATGAAAACCAAAAAAAATCCATTAAGAGGGCTACTATTACAAAAGAAAAGAACATGTGTAGGCAAGGATGTGGAGAAACTGGCAGTCAACCCTTGTACACTGCTGAGGGGAATGTACAATGGAGCAGCTGCTGTATGCAACAGTGTAGTGGCCCCTCAGAAAATTAAAAACAGACCTACCACCTCTGGGCACATGTCCAAAAGAATGAAAGCAGAGTCTCAGAGAGATACTTGTACTCCCATGTCCTTAGCAGCCAAAACATGGAAATAACCAAAGTGTCTATCAGTGATTAAGCCAACAGAGGTACATACATATAATGAAGCACTACTTGCCTTAAAAGGAAGGAAATCCTGACATATGCTACAGCATAGATGAACCTTGAGGACACCATGCTGAATGAAATAAACAAGCCACAAAAGCACAAATACCACTTATATGAGGTTCAGTTCAGTTCAGTCACTCAGTCGTGTCCAACTCTTTGCGACCCCATGGACTGCAGCATGCCAGGCATCCCTGTCCATCACCAACTCCTGGAGTTCACCCAAACCCATGTCCATCGAGTTGGTGATGCCATCCAGCCATCTCATCCTCTGTCGTCCCCTTCTCCTCCTGCCCTCAATCTTTCCCAGCATCAGGGTCTTTTCCAATGAGTCAGCTCTTTGCATCAGGTGGCCAAAGTATTGGAGTTTCAGCTTCAACATCAGTCCTTCCAATGAACACCCAGGACTGATCTCCTTTAGGATGGACTGGTTGGATCTCCTTGCAGTCCAAGGGACTCTCAAGAGTCTTCTCCAACACCACAGTTCAAAAGCATCAATTCTTCGGCACTCAGCTTTCTTTATAGTCCAACTCTCACATCCATACATGACCACTGGAAAAACCATAGCCTTGACTAGACGGACCTTTGTTGGCAAAGTAATGTCTCTGCTTTTTAATATGCTGTCTAGGTTGGTCATAACTTTCCTTCCAAGGAGTAAGCGTCTTTTAATTTCATGGCTGCAGTCGACATCTGAAGTGATTTTGGAGCCCAGTAAAAGTCAGCCACCGTTTCCACTATTTCCCCATCTATCTGCCATGAAGTGATGGGACCAGATGCCATGATCTTAGTTTTCTGAATGTTGAGCTTTAAGCCAACTTTTTCACTCTCCACTTTCACTTTCGTCAAGAGGCTCTTTAGTTATTCACTTTCTGCCATAAGGGTGGTGTCATCTGCATATCTGAGGTTATTGATATTTCTCCTGGCCATCTTGATTCCAGCTTGTGCTTCCTCCAGCCCAGCGTTTCTCATGATGTACTCTGCATAGAAGTTAAATTAGCAGGGTGACGATATACAGCCTTGACGTACTCCTTTTCCTATTTGGAACCAGTCTGTTGTTCCATGTCCAGTTCTAACTGTTGCTTCCTGACCTGCATACAGGTTTCTCAAGAGACAGGTCAGGTGGTCTGGTATTCCCATCTCTTTCAGAATTTTCCACAGTTGATTGTGATCCACACAGTCAAAGGCTTTGGCATAGTCCGTAAAGCAGAAATAGATGTTTTTCTGGAACTCTCTTGCTTTTTCGATGATCCATCGGATGTTGGCAATTTGATCTCTGGTTCCTCTGCCTTTTCTAAAACCAGCTTGAACATCAGGAAGTTCACGGTTCATGTATTGCTAAAGCCTGGCTTGGAGAATCTTGAGCATTACTTTACTAGCATGTGAGATGAGTGCAATTGTGTGGTAGTTTGAGCATTCTTTGGCATTTCCTTTCTTTGGGATTGGGATGAAAACTGACATTGTCCAGTCCTGTGGCCACTGCTGAGTTTTCCAGATTTGCTGGCATATTGAGTGCAGCACTTTCACAGCATCATCTTTCAGGATTTGAAATAGCTCAACTGGACTTCCATCACCTCCACTAGCTTTGTTCGTAGTGATGCTTTCTAAGGCCCGCTTGACTTCACATTCCAGGATGTCTGGCTCTAGGTGAGTGATCACAGCATCATGATTATCTGGATCGTGAAGATCTTTTTTGTACAGTTCTTCTGTGTATTCCTGCCACCTCTTCTTAATATCTTCTACTTCTGTTAGGTCCATACCATTTCTGTCCTTTATTGAGCCCATCTTTGCATGAAATGTTCCCTTGGTATCTCTAATTTGCTTGAAAAGATCTCCAGTCTTTCCCATTCTGTTGTTTTCCTCTATTTCTTTGCATTGATCGCTAAGTATATGAGGTACTTAGTCAAAATCGCAAAGACAGAAAGGAGCCCAGTGGTTGCTAGGGGCTGCAGGAATGAGAGAGTATTGTTTAATGGGTATAGAGTTTCAGTTTTACAAGATACAGCAAGCACTGGGGATAGATGGTGATGGTTGCATAACAGTGTGAATGAACTTAATACCACTGAACTGTCCCCTTAAAAATGGCTAAGATGATAAATTTTTTGTTATGTGTATTTTACCACAATAAAAAAAATTGGAAAAAAAAAAAGCAAAAAACAGGACAGAGGAAGAGGTCTAAGGGTGAATAAGCTTCTTGAGTTGGCACCATGGTGCCCCAGTACAGACAGCATCCAGCTATCCCTTTGTGATCCTATCTTAGGGCCCAGGAGTTCCCACATGGCCAGAGAATCTGTAACTTTAAACAAGCACTTCAGATGATTCTGATGAACAGACAAATTTGGGGAACTGCCTGAGCCACATTATTATAAAAGAATGATTGAAGAACATTTTATCTGGTTATTTTTGAAAACAAGACAGATCATTTTTTATTGTAGCAAAATACGCATAATAAATTCACCGTTTTAACCATGGATAAGTGTACAATTCTGTGCCATTAAGTACATCAAAGTACGTTCCCAGTGCTGTGCCACCAGCTCCACTATCCGTTTCCGGCACATTTTACTGTCCCACACCGGAACTTTACCCGTTAAACAAGAGTGGCCCGCTTCTCCCCCACCCAGCCCCAGCCCCGAGTGTCCCCTAGTCTGCTGTCTTTTTCTATGACGTTGCCTCTTCTAGGACCTCATGCAAGTGGACAGATAGTTGATTTCTATCCGAAGTTTAATTGCTTTCTTGCCTGGAGTCATGAGTCTGGGTGAAGGGAATCAAACATCGTAGGTCCCTCGATCTGCCAAGCCAAGGTCATATTCAGATTTATTGGGTTTATCTCAAGCAATAGAAAATTATATTCATGAACTTTGGTTTCATGAAATCATATAGATTCCTTTTATCGTAATCATTTTTATCATGACCTATGTGGTCATTATAAAGTCTATTCATTCGAGATGGTTACTGATTAGTTAGTGGCACTTTATCTGATTTTTCTCATAAAAATTAACAAGCATCTTTCAGTTACATCGTTCTAAGATTTTCCTGTCATATCAAGGCCCAGCAGAAAAAAAATTAAGGAGACTATTACTATTAAAATGGTTCCAAAGTTCAAAAACAGAAGAATTAGGACTTTTTAGGCTCTTTTTATAAACAGCACTTACTTCAAACCATCACAAATTGGAAATTTCAAGTCATCCTGTCCGCAAGACTTAGCTCTTGAGTGCAACGCTACTGACTTCTTCCAGATGTCCCAGAGAAGCAAAGAACATCTTACATGCTCAGCATATTACTCTGGGGAAAAAAATCTCTCATCTTGTCCAGAGTAGGACATCTGTGCCCAGGAAAGAGGCCCAGGAAATAGCCACTACTTGAAATGTTTATTTGAACCATATTCTTCAAGCTTTTTAAAAATATATATATATTGGCTGTGCTCGGTCCTCATTGCTGTGCAGGATTTTCTCTAGTTGCAGCGAGTGGGGGCTCCTGGGGTTCTCGTTGCCACAGCTTCTCTTGTTGTGGAGCACGTGCTCTCGGGCACGCGCGCTTCAGTCGTGGCAGCTCGTGAGCTCAGCAGTTGTGGCTCCCCCGCTGTAGAGCACAAGCTCGATAGTTGTGGCCTGTGGGCCTAGTGTCTCCTCGGCAAGTGGGGTCTTCCCAGGTCAGAGACCAAACCCATGTCTCCTGCATTGGCAGGTGGATTCTTTCCCACTGGACCACCAGGGAAGCCCCAATTCCTCAAGCTTTTAAGACTATCTGTGACATACTCACCACCTTCACTGTCTGACCATAAAAATCTGATCCTTAGTAACCTAATTATGTGCTTCCCTGGTGGCTCAGATGGTAAAGAATCTGCCTACATTGAAGAAGGGCACTCAAAGCCAGTGCTCTGGGACAATCCAGAGGGATGGGTTGGGGAGGGAGGTGGGAGGGGGGTTCAGGATAGGGGGACAGATGTGCCCCCGTGGCTGATTCATGTATGGCAAAAGCCATCACAATATTGTCAAGTAATTATCCTCCAATTAAAATAAATTATGCCAAGAGACTAATCCTAAAAAAAAAAAAAGAATCCGCCTACAATGCAGGAAACCAGGGTTTGATTCCTGGGTCAGGAAGATCCCCTGGAGAAGGGAATGGCAACCTACTCCAGTATTCTTGTCTGGAGAATCCCATGGACAGAGGAGCCTGGTGGGCTACAGTCCATGGGGTCGCAAAGAGTCAGACACGACTGAGCAACTAATACTTTCACTTAATATGTTTTGTGCAAAACTATGGAACTACCTGTTAAGTACTTAAACCTTGCATTATAAAATTGCTTTTAAACTCTGTTCCCATGGGGTTGGACCACTGCATCATGACAAGTCATTGGTCTAATGTCTTCCTAGACATTCCTGTTCATCATTAAAAAAAAAAAAGTATCCCAACTTCTAATTCGCAAACCTGTAAGGGCCTTTCCGATGACCTCCATCTGTTCACTTTTTGAAGTTGACCCTTGGGTTCTACGATGCTCTTTGTTACAGACCTACTTTGTAACTTGAGCAAGTTATTTCTTGAACATTTAACTTTCCCCACAACTTCACTGAGCATAAAACCAGGTTAATAATACCACCTCTTAGAAAAAGAGATTAGTGAGTCCATGGGTTTGTTTCCTTACTTATATCTGGATGGGAAAATGCCATATTACTTTTCCTTCTGTATTCTCCCTCTTGGTACCTGGCCCAAATGACGAATTGTTCTTCTTGGCAGCATCTATGGCTACCAAGAAGGACTTGTCCCCCCCCGCCTTTGAAATGGCAGAGCCAAGCCTTTACAGAGAGCTTGGAGGATCTCGCACCCTGAGGAATCGTAAAGTTCCCACCAACAGCCTCTTTGGGAGGTCCTTTTCCTAAAGTTATCTTCAGACTTACATCAATTGCAGAGGAGACATCCTTCCCACAGAAAGTTTGCTTTTCCTCTCACAACTGTTAGGAAGATGGTGAAGGGGAAGTGAAAACTGGGTATAACATGGGCATATGTTTTAAGCACTTCGGATAAAAACGTTTGCTAAGTACCAGCTTGTTTTTATCGCTTTGTTATACTGCTTGTTGAAGAATGTGTTTTCTTTGGTCACCCGCCAATGAAAAAAATTAGTCTTTTCCCGAATCTAGGCTTGTTTCTTTAGCTAGTTATGTTGGTAGAACAAGATAGACAAATGCTTCTGAAATAAACGAGTCAGTCGCACAGGGGTGCTCATTCCTGCTCATTGCCCTTTTCCAACTCACTGACAGCTGCTGCCACCAACATGAACGGGGTTTCCGTGAGGCTTTCTCTCCTCACCAACTCCAAGTTGGAATGTTTTCAGTTGGTTCCTTTGTTCTGAAGTCCAAGACTTTAAAGGACTTGCCCCTACCTCCACCGCTATTTTCCTGTTTTATGGCATCCAGTAGGAAATGGTTTTTTGTTTGTTTCAATGCCTCTGTAATAGAAGAATCCCTTTTTAGATATTTGTACCTTGTATCTTCTAGTTTCTGTTTTAGTTCAAAATAGTTATAATTTTATTTTTTAAGGCAAAACGTGAAGGGTTGTTTTTTTTTTTTGCCCTCTCGCAAATTTATTCCTGGCTTATAGCAAAAGAAGCAGCTAGAATAACATATCTGTATCAGAAGGTAGTTGAACTGAATGTAATACTACTTTGAAATTCTCCTTAATGTGTTCTCACTGATCTGGGGTGTCTCTTTTGGCTCTGGGCATTCTCAATTAAAATTAAAGCCTTTAACCCAGCATTAGCTCATCTCCACCTCTTCAAACAAAAAAGAATGAATTCCTATTGCAATGTGAGGGACAGAGGTCACATATGTGGGCAAATTTATTAGAGATAATGTTATCCAATGTCATGTGAGGTTCCTAAGCAATATTGCAGAATATCCTTTCCTGAAATGCTTTGTTTTGTTTTAATAGAGTAGATTCTGGTAATAAGGAATGAATTACATACAGATCTACTTGAGAGCATGAGATGGACTTTATCTCTTGAAGTCACTTACTCGTAGGGAATTTTAACACTGATTTAACTGGGAGAACTGAAATGAACCTAAGTCTAGCTTACAGAGAAGAGTACTTTTAGACAGCAGTTTTTGTTTGGTTTGCCCACCTCGGACTCCTACCCTCTTATGGTGAGTTTCAAGTATGGATAGTTCTAAGACATGATCTGTTTCTGTGACTACTAAATAAGATATGAATTTTTCATGTTACTTGAAGACTCTCTGTGAGAATTCTTTTTTATTTTTTCTGGCCACGTGGGATCTTAGTTCTGCCAGGAATTGATCCCAGGCCCCAGTGGAAGTGCGGAGTCTTAACCACTGGGCTGCCAGGGAGGCCCTCTGGGAGAGTTCTTGATTTGAGTCTTTATATATCATGGTTTACTCTGTCTTGTGTAAACCCAGAAAGATGATGGAAAAGAAAAGGAACTGTGTACCTCCCTATACAGTGTGCTGTGCTCTGTTGTTGTTGTTCAGCCCCTAAGCCATGTCTGACTCTTTGTGACCCCATGGACTGCAGCACTTCCCTGTCCTTCACTATCTCCCTGAGTTTGCTCAAATTCACGTCCATTGAGTTGGTGATGCTATCTGTCTCATCCTCTGCCTCCCCCTTCTTCTCCTGCCCTCAATCTTTCCCAGCATCAGGGTCTTTTCCAGTGAGTCGGCTCTTCGCATCAGGTGGCCAAAGGTTGGAGCTTCAGCTTCAGTATCAGTCGTTCCAATGAACACTCAGGGTTGATTTCCTTTCGGATTGACTGGTTTGATCTCTTTGCTGTCCAAGGGACTCTCAAGAGTCTTTTCGAGCATCACAGTTCAAAAGCATCAATTCTTCAGTGCTCACCCTGCTTTATGGTCCAACTGTCACATCCACTCATTACTACTGGAAAAACCATAGCTTTGACTATAAGCCATTTGTTTGCAAAATAGAAACCTTTAGGATAATAGCCTTAGTTCTTTTGCTTTCTTCCCATCAGTCAGTTCTTATCTGTTGGCACCTTCTTTTGCTTTTCTGCTGTTAGATGGAGAAAACGGGTCATCAGAGGCAGAATAACCTTTTAAAATTTTTCTCTAGCATAGTACCATGATTCTAGATTAAAGTAGGAACCAGAAGACATAAGGTCTAGAAATCCTCAGAGTGACCTTGTATGACAGATAAGGTATTAATACAAAGAAACATCAGTCCCTGTGACCTAATTTAAGCTACTTAATCTCTCAATGTCATCATTTCTCTGCTTGTAAAAGGGGAATAGCAACACCAATCACTCTCTTACTCTGGAGTTTGGGAGAAATTTAATGAGATAATGAACTTAATTCTACTCTTACAAAGGAATATATTGTTAACTTTTAGGAGAGTTAGCTATTTGGGGGTCCCTGAGGGACTTGACAATCTATTACCTCTTCTAACACTCAAATAGAACTATTGTAAAAAGCTAACCCACAGCCAAAAAGTAAGCCATTTATTTTGCGGATAGATCAAGTCCAGCGCAGAAAAAGGAGAAGGATTTTGATCTCTTCTTTGGAAAAACTATCACTGGATAGGCCCAAAGATGTCCTTTTTTTCTTTCTTTCTTTCTTTTTCTGAAATCAGAACAGTGGCATAATTGGGTTTGATGGTTCACTTTGAGAGAATGTTGGGTTCAGTTCTGGAACATGTTAAATCAGGTGATATACTTTTTTAAAAGTTTCTAGAACATGCATTTTCAATGGGAGCAATATTTACCCTGAAGAGGGAAAATATTAGTTCCCTGAGAGGCAAACAAAAATTCAATAATATAATGGTCTGTGGCCCTCCACTAAAAAAACAGACATGCAGTATTTCTATGGTATTAAAACTTCATGGTGGAAGAGGGCACTTGGAAAAAAATGTTATTAAAAGACTGGGTGTTTCCCGACTTTTTAAAATCCCATCCCCCACCGCCAGTCTAGAACAAGCATGTTTGACTCTCAGTCCTGTCCAACTCTTTGGGACCCCATGGACTATATAGCCCACCAGTCTCCTCTGTCTGAAATTCTCCAGGCAAGAATACTGGAGTGGGTAGGCATTCCCTTCACCAGAGGAACTTCCTGACCCAGGGATCAAACCTAGGTCTCCCGCGTTGCAGGCAGATTCTTTACCATCCGAGTCACCAGGGAAGCCCAGGTATACAGCTGTCAGTTAGTCTCCTGGAGATGTTTGTCCCTAAGGATAGGTGAGCTGCACACAGTCAGGCTGAATGCAGATTGCCATTGATTCCTTCAATCCAACAGAAACTGAGTTCACAGGGAACTTGAAAGAGATTAAATTCATACCCTAAGGGATAATGATCTCACGCAAACAACTCAACATAAAATCTACCCTTTCAGAACCGATACTTTGTACTTAAATGTGGTTAAATCCTTAAGGTAAGAGATTCCTTTTTTCTCCTGCCTCTTTAGTCTTGCAGAAAGGCACATCAAGGGTAGAAGCGATCTTCAAAGTGCTTCACTGAAAAAGTCAGATGGAGAGAAAAGAGAGGGTGTGGACCCCGCAGGCAGGAAGGGAATAATTGTCTAAATAGTAAAGTAACATGCAGAGGAATAAAGACCAGAAATACGGTGGGGAACTGGCATTTAAGTGTTTAGGAAATTTTAAGTTTGATGTTGGTGCTGATATTAATAAACATTTATATATCCTTCCATCCCCCTCATATATCTTACATAGTCTTTCATGCCTTTTGAATATATGGGACGTCTCAAAATTGACTTGCTACATACTATGAAATTTGGAAGAGGCCCTGTGTTCTTTAGACTCAGCAGCCCTGAAACAATAGAATGGCCATATTTTTTTTGTGACTGAGGTTACAAAAAGTCTTTTAATTAATTTACTTTTGGCTGCACTGGGCCTTTGTCACTCAGGTATCCTCTAATGAGGGCTGCTCCTTGTGGTTGGCGGGCTCCTCATCGCGGTGGCTTCTCTTGTTGCGGAGCACAGGCTCCAGGTTCGAGGGCTTCAGTAGTTGCGGGCCATGGGCTAAGCTGCCCCTCATCATGTGGGATCTTCCCAGACCAGAGATGGAACCTGTGTCCCCTGCATTGGCAGGCAGACTCCTAACCACTGGACGCCAGGGAAGTCCTGGCCATATTTTTCAAAAATATTCCACCACCACCCCCACCCCTGCCGTCTCTGACTCTTCTATCATCATCCTGTTCTTTGATATACGTAACACACCCATAACTTGGAGAAAAGAGAAAGTTGTTTTCTTCCCTCCCCGCTTACCCATTTCACAGTGATGTTCTGGACAATGAGTGCTCTTTCCCCAGGCCAAGGCTTTACTAAGCATTCATTACTGTGGGCATTTAACTGCCTGACAGAAATCTGCCCCAACCCCCTGTTTGTTGATTTCCTTAAGATCTTAGAAGAAAGTGAATTGACCTGGAGAGAGGCCTTCAAGACCCCTGACACCCAGGGCACCCACTCATCTCCACCTCCCACCTCAGTTCCAAAGCCTAACCTACTGGCCCTTTCATCAGTCCTCGGATCCCCACCCTTCAGCTTCTGTTCCCCGCTGGGTCACCTCGTGGCCCCAGCAGCTGGGCTGCTCTCTCTCCCCCATCACATTGCAGACATTCTTTTCACATCATTTTGTCCTCACTGCTGCATTCCCTCCATTTGGCATCCTTCCCTCTGCGCAAACTTCTGTGGCAAGGGACAGGAGTTTGCCAAGGAGATGCTGGCAGAGAGGGTCCAGTTCTCTCCTTTCTATCTGAAGAGCCCAGTGTCACTCGTTAGCATATGAGAAGAATGGTTGTAAATAAACATCAAATGAGGTTAACGAGCTGCAGCTCATCAATATTAATGAAGTCCACTCCACAGCCTTGGATGGAGTGAAGTCCTGATGGCTCAGATCACAAGAAGCAGCTTCATGAGGCCCCCAACTACAGGGCAGGAAGGACTCGATTCAGCCTGCTGGAATGTTTGTCATCTTACCACCTCAGGAATGCTGCAGGGATAGGCTGTCTGATACCAGATCTGTGCTTGCATGGCCCCTCTTGTGTTCAGAAGACATCTGTTTGTTTCAACAGGTGGAAGCTGAGAGGAAGAAGGTTGTATCTGCTCAGCCACACTTTGGGGTGGGAAAACGCCAAGTCCGTCTGCAGTTCCCAAGTCCAAAAGGACATCCCCAGAGTACTAGGATTTAATCTCTCAAGGCCCCTAAAATGCAAGCTCTCATCTCCAGTATACTAAGGGATGCTGTGGAGGCCTTCTAAGCCCAGCCCAGTAGAGAAGAGGAAACGCCTGTTTCCTGAAGCTCATGTGCCCACTGCCCGTTAGGTCCCCCCCAGAGCCATATGTGACTCCCATGCCTGCTGGTGGCCCAGGGGGTAAAGAATCTGCCCAGCATGTGGGAGACCCAGGTTTGTTCCCTGGGTCGGGAAGATCCCCTGGAGAAGGGAATGGCAACCCACTCCAGGATTCTTGCCTGGAGAATCCCGTGGACAGAGGAGCCTGGTGAGCTATAGTCCATGGGGTCGAAAAGAGTCGGACATGACTGAGCGACTAACACACACACACAGAGTAATAAGTGCACCTCTTGTTTATTGAGCACTCACTGTGTCCCAGGTGCTGCACGAAACCTCTTTCGTATGGTATATAACGCTCATACTAATCCTATGAGGACGATTCCCATTTCACAGGTGAGGAAGTAAAGCTCGCTGATCTTATGTGACATGTCTAAGATCATACACAGCCAGCAACAGAGCTCCACCTGTCTGCCTGCAAGGCCCAGGCTGATCACTGCATCCTATGGCATCTCAGTGTCACTCACGGGAAGTATGTGAGCCTCTGTGCTGTCCCGTCTCTTTTGTAGGATGCTTGTCCTCTCTTCTCCAGTCCAACAGACCAAACACCATATGGTTCTGTGAAAGTAGAGTCAGAAGACTTCGGAATTAATTTTTTTTTTAATCAAAGCACCTCTTTGAAATTATTTTTAGAAAGGACCCTTTCTAAAATACTTTCTGAAAAAGTTTCATGTTTTCCTGTGTGTATAAATTTGAGGTCAGTGGATGTGTGCTTTGAGATGTTGTGTGTGTGTGTTCAGTAGCACTGATACTGATTTATCCAACTCACCAGGTAAGTTCCTTTTACGATTAGGCACATACCTGTGTGAGATCAGTGGCTGTGGACACAAAGAAGCCACCTGGCTCCCAGGGCTGATTTGAGCTTATGATGTTAGCCTCAATCACACCGTTTCAACAACCGAACCTGGTTTATTACTTAACGTTCAGACTATCGGCTTCTTTATCTATGCTTTCCTTGGGAGCGGGAAGGAGGACCTGATGCTTCCTCAGATGGTTGTTATCACAAAAGCTACACCTCGTTGTTTTTAAAGAACAGCTCATAGAGAAAGGGTCTGAGAGTGAAACAGTGGCTTATCTTTCTCCTCCTTTCCTCCTTGAAAACTCAGGGACCTTGCTTGGTCATTTTTACTTAGGCAAAATGCCCAGGAATATTTCCACAGAGCAGCACCCAAAGCCCACCCATGCAGGAACCCTTCCCGCCACCAAGGTAACCAGGACTGGGAAGCAATTGAAGCTGGGCCTTCCTTTCCCAGGCCTGTGGCTGTCAGCTTGGCTCAGAAAGAGGCAGACTGATGGCTCCGTCTCCTCACCCAGGCGCACTACTGCACAGTCCTTGTCTGAGCCCAAAGTCACATGGTTTTGCTGCTCATGGCCAAACAAGGATGTGCTGTTTCCAGTTCTTTGCACCCAGAGTTGGGCCTCGGCATCCTTAGTTGAAACCACCAGGGCCCCCAAACCTGAAGCTTTTCCAGGGACAAATTGCATGCAGCGGTGGAGACGCAGATGGAGCGGAGCAGCGGACGGTGCACCGTCGGGACGTGGGCGAGAGCCAAGGGGTTGGTTCACTGCTGTTTTGTATACTCAGGCACACCAGAAAACTCAGATTAATAGGCTGTTTATTCTTCAGCATGTTCCTTGAATCAAAGGCTCTGGATGCTGTTATTGAAGAGTGTTTGTGCAAGTGCCCTGGACACTCCTCCTGGGCTCCGCTCACTGAAGAGGAACGAGTGAGCCCTTCCACTCCTGGGCGGCATCCCTCCCGCTCACCGCTCGCTGTAGTCTAAAGGTCTGCACAGGCTTTGTGAGAAGCGGGATCTTCTGTTCTGTCCCTGTGAGGTCCCATTCCCTGCAGCACCTTGCTCTTTTCGAGTCTAATCATTTCACGTTCTTGTCTTCCAGCTACCCGAACCCGATGAATGCAGCCACTTTATCTCGGGGAGTTTTTGCTGTTGTTGGGGATTTCTGGGGGTTTTGAGTTGACTGTTTGGCACCAATTCTCTGCCTGGGCAGTATAGTCATCTTTTCTTTTCATGGCTGTTTAAAGGCATTTTTGCCAGGGGTGAGAGAAAACATCCCCTGAACCCTTTTCTGTGACTCAAATGAAGACTTTTTTTTTAATTTGACTTTAGAAATATAATGAGACTTCTTCAAACCTTGGAATTGAAACATACTTATTATGAAAGAGTTACTTCCTGTATCACCACCCCCTGCAGTAGACATTTATGTATATGTGTGTGTGTGTGTGTGTGTGTGTGTGTGTGTGTGTATTAGTCTCTCAGTCGTGTCCGACTCTTTGCGACCTCATGGACTGTAGCCCGCCAGGCTCCTCTGTTCATGGAATTCTTAAGGCAAGAATACTGGAGTGGGTTGCCATTCCCTTTTCCAGGAAATCTTCCCAACCCAGGGATCGAACCTGGGTCCTCTGTGCTGCAGGCAGATTCTTCATCATCTGAGCCCATCAGGGGAGCCCTTTATATCGGAGGTCAAAAAATTAGGAGGGACACTGCTTCTCCACTCCCCCAACAAGTCACTGTCAGCTTGGGGGACACGGAAGGAATCGCCGTTCCCTATTCCCTGTGGCAGTTATGCTTTTTCTGTGGCCTGGAAAATAATTGTATTTCAGGCCTTCCATGAAATATAATGGAAAGAAAAGATGCTGCAGGTCCCATTCCCTGCAGCACCTTGCTCTTTTCGAGTCTAATCATTTCACGTTCTTGTCTTCCAGCTACCCGAACCCAATGAATACAGCCACTTTATCTTGGGGAGTTTTTGCTGTTGTTTGGGATTTCTGGGGGTTTTGAGTTGACTGTTTGGCACCAATTCTCTGCCTGGGCAGTATAGTCATCTTTTCTTTTCTTTTCTTCTGTGCACACACACACAACACAACCACGACCCTCTTGGGAATGCACTCAGCACAGAGGCATCCAGTGTATTGCTGAGGTGCTCTATGCTCTACAGGCCATGCAAACACTCAGCACGTTGCAGGCGCCCACATACATCAGACAAACCCAGCACAAATCATAAGCAACAGTTTTGAATCTGGGACAACCATTAATCACCACAGCCAGAGGCCAGCAAATAAAATCAGGGTCATGTATCTGGGGTTGAACTCTATAAACCGTGGGGCACCCCAGGGCTCGAGACTCTGCCAGGGAGGTGCTCCTCGGAGGGGGTCCTTGGAGCACCACACCTTGGAGCGGTGGGAGTCCTTGCGTCCAGATGATACTGTCCCCTCACATCCCTCCAAAACCAGCACAGCTGTGTGGACAAGGACCATTTGCCATATATACACTGAGACCAAGATATATACACACACCTTGGCGTTTCGCCTGATTCCTTCTATGAAGGCCATCTGTTTACCCAGTTCCAAATCCCAGAAGACAGTCACCAAAAAGTAAATAGCGAGAAGGAATAGGGTTGGTTTTTTTTTTTTCCCCCTTTCCTTCTAGATAAACATGTTCCAATGAACAAAACAGATTTTGCAAACACATTCTGTCTACTAAATCTTACTTAACAGCTGTGTGAGAAGGACTTAGAGGAGAGAAGGATGAGGCATGGGAGGGTGGGCTTGGACTTAGTAAAGAGAACTAGAAAGTTCAGAAATCCACAGGGCGGGACAGTTCAGTCCCATCTACATCTCACTAGATGGGGATTTCCTCCTTTCCTTTGTTCTGTCCCTTCATTCCAATCCCGGGACCTGTGATGGGCTTGCCAAAGATAAAGATCTGGCTGCAGATATCAGTTTCTTCAACTGAAAAACCAAGCAATCAGAATTTGTATCTTTAGAGGATGCGTCCTGTCTTCTGCCTGCACCCTCTTCCTCTCCCACCGACCCTGCTAGCATCCACTGCAGCCATAAGGCTCCTCTGGAGTCAGACCAGGGAATATTGACCTTGAGCAGCCCCTCTGGCCCGACTCTGCTTGGAAATGAGGGACTGAGCCCAGATCAAGAACTTGGATGCTGAAGATCAGGGACCAGCACAAGAAATTGACCTTTTGCCTCAGAGGCGCCCGGATATGTGTGTGTCTCTGTTCGATGTCGAATTGGCTCACTCTACCATTCAGGAATGGTTGTTGTTTTGTTTTGTTTTGTTTTAATGCTCTCCTCACTCCTCATTTGTGGGTCAGATGCTCTGGATAGTCCAATGGAATTCTCTCTACTTCCCTGCTGGTTGCCGCCAGACACAGAGTACTAAATCCTGTCCGGCTGGTGACTTGAAATGATGATGTGTGAACCAGTGCTGCTCCCTGGACATCCTCGCTCATTCACACGAGCCGCTTTGCCAGTTAACCACAGTAGGGGAAAGCGGCCACAAAGCGAGGGTTGGTGGGGAGGGATTCGTTCCTACAGCCCTTGCCTTGTCTTTGCTCTGGGATCAGAGTACCTACTGACTCTCTCAGCCCTTCCTCCAAGGCCAACACGTGTCTCCAGTACTAATCAGTCATCCTTGGGATTCCGTTTCGTTCTGTATCATTCCTTTCCCAAGCCTCCTAGAGCAATTTCTTTAGCAGATTGTAGCATGGCCAGAGACAGAGAAGTCGTACTTGTGTGCCGAGCAGGGACATGGGAAGCAAAGCAGTCTTGCTGCCCCTTCTCACCTCCTGGCTGTGCACGTGCTGTTTCGCGCTCCCCCCTGACTGCATGCCTCGCCCCTTCTCATCCGGCCAGGCCCCAGCTCAGATGACACCTCCTTGACCGCCCCGTCCAGCGTCTCACGTTCAGTCACTCCACATCACACCACCCTGCTTTACTTATGCCATCACCCTTCTCCCTTTCTGCAAGTATTTCATTTATCTCTTCACCCACGCACGAGAGTAAGCTCCGTAAAAATAGGAACTTTTGTCTTACTCATTCCTGTTCCTGCAGAGCCAAGCCGAGCCCCTGGAACACAGTGGGCACTTAATATTTATTAACTGAAGAAATAGGTAGGAATGTAGCAATTGAGAACCTCCCAAAGCAAATATATGGTTTCTCTTAGGAGATGGCAAAGGCAGACTGACACATCGTTTGAGGAATGGAATAAAAGCCCAGGGGTCTCTCCTGTTGGTTTTCATAATGGTTTTAATTCCAAACCGAATGTGTTGAGTCAAACATCACAGAAAGTGAGTTGCTCTTCACTTCCTCTGACTCAGACTAAACTGCTCCCTTTGAGTAGGTCAGGCCAGGGTCATGGAGACCAATATGTCACCCTTCCCGGCCAAGCTGGCCTAGCTGAGGCCTCAAAGCATGCCCACGTCCAGATTTCCACTGCAGAGAGCCCCCAGCTTAGCTTTCCCGAGGGCAGGTGCCAGAAGAGACTGGCTCCAAGATGTACCGAAGTCTAAAGCCCAGCCTGGGCATCTTTATCTGGTTTTTACTACACCCTTGCTTGCCTCCAGGTCCCAAAGAGCCCACATGCCTCTGCAGAGCTCCGGGGCCCTGCAGGCAGCCCCTTCCACTGTGAGAGCCCTGGAGGGTGGGTGGATGTGTCTTAGCTCCAATCTGCCCAGCTGTGAAGGGCTTTCCAGGTGGCTCAGTGGTAAAGAATCCGCCTGCCGATGCAGGAGATGCAGGTTTGATCCCTGGGTCTGGAAGATCCCCTGGAGGGGGAAATGGCAACCCACTCTAGTATTCTTGCCTGGGAAATCCCATGGACAGAGGAGCCTGGCGAGCTATATAATCCATGGTCTCACAAAGAGTCAAATATGACTTAGTGACTGAGCACACACCCATGCCCAGCACTGAAACAGTAGGACTGAGACAATGCATCCTTTTAGCCTTGCAGCCACCTGGCAGTCATCCCCTCAGAAGTCCTTTGCTGGAATGAGAAGTACTAACTTCACAGACACCATCCTTTGTCTTGTTGGGGCAAGATCCGTGGCTCGTGTCAGGAGAGAAATATTAAAGATTAAAGAGCCTCCTCCACCAGGAAACGGGATCGTTTTGCCTGAATCTCTTAATTTGTTTTTCCCCCCATACAAGTGTGTTCATGTTGCTGGGCTCCCTGGCTCACTCCCCAGCAGTTTGTAGTCATTCTTCTGTGGACTTTGTGGTCTCATTGATATTAGAACGTGTTTCATCTGCTGTAGGCGACACTTCCACGCTCCGCTGCTGTTTCTGTTACGTTCCTAACGACTCTTCTGTTGGTTTCAGCCTTTAGCCAAGCCCACCCCATCCACACCCCACTCTCTCCTTGTCTTTTATTGACGCTATGTTGACTTTGTGTGTCTCTGTTAGTTCAGTTTTCCGAGCACCTGCAGAGAATTAACCATCTCTACTGGCTGCTGGTGATCACCCAGGCCTTTGATCTATTTGATTTCTGTACTTTGAGAAACGTTGAAGGACTCTGAAACCGCACCAAAGCACATAGAAGGTGCTGTTGTCCCTGTAGCCTGACCTTCCAGACCAGCTCTACTTGGGGACCAGAAGGTATTCATGTCAACACAGATGTAGATACCGTCCATTAAATGTTGGCTACGTACCAGGTACTGTTCTATGCACCTAGCATGACTATCTTATTTAATCCTTACGCACAGGCCTAAAAAGCCACACGTGAACTGACCCCAGTTATTTCTGCAACCTCATTCCTTAGTCCTTTCTCCTTCGTTCTGGCTGTAGCTCCATTGGCTTCGATGCTGCTCCTCTTACCCGACAGGCACGTTCACTCCACGTGGCCTCTGCGGTGGCTGTCCCCTCTGCCGGCAATGCTTTTCCCACAGATGTCCGCCAAAGTTACCTTTTAACTTTCTTCAACTCTTTGCTTGGTACCATCTTCATGAAACCTAACTAGACTCCTTTCTATAAAATGATGCTACAAGTGCTACCTCACACGCCTTCTCCAATTGGCTCTATTCTATTTTTTCCACTCAACTTACTTACTATATAGTTAATTATTTTGTTTATCTGTCTTTTCCAACATGAGGTAAGCTTCAGGAGGGCAAAGAACTCGGCTGTTTGTTCCCTAATGTATCCTAAGCACCTAAAAAGCAGTATTGGGCACATTTTAGATGTTCGTGATTCCTGATAAGTGGATGAACTCTGTCCCCTCAAGACTCCTGTGAGGTGGATGTTTCTGTCGTTTCCATTTTACAGATGGTGGAATTAAAGCTCAAAGAATGTGAGTAACTGATTTGCCCACATCACTCAGCTATTAAGTAATGGAGCTGAGATCTGAAGCCAGGATTGACGAACTCCAAAGAACGTGCTTTCAAGCCCTAGGTCAATAGTCCTCAGACTTTTTGTTTTTTAATCTTTTGGCTGCGCCATGCAGCACGTGGAACCTTAGTTCCCTGACCAGGGATGGAACCCATGCCCCCTGAGTGGAAGCAGAGTCCTAACCACTGGACCAACAGGGAAGTCCCATCAAACTTATTTTTACATTATTTTAAAACAGTTTTTTCTTTCTGTATTTATTTTTGGTTGCGCTGGGTCTTCATTGCTGCAGGCAGGCTTCCTCTAGTTAGCGTGAGCGGGGGGCTACTCCTCTTTGTGGTGCGGGGGCTTCTCGCCATGGCGGCTCCCCTAGTTGCAGAGCACCGGCTCTCGGCACTCGGCTTCAGTGGCTGAGGCACGGGGCTCAGTACTCGTGAGGCACCGGCTCTCGGCACTTGGCTTCAGTGGCTGAGGCACGGGGCTCAGTACTTGAGGCACCAGCTCTAGGCACTCAGCTTCAGTGGCTGAGGCTCAGGGCTCAGTACTCGTGAGGCACCGGCTCTCGGCACTTGGCTTCAGTGGCTGAGGCACGGGGCTCAGTACTTGAGGCACCGGCTCTCGGCACTCAGCTTCAGTGGCTGAGGCACAGGGCTCAGTACTTGAGGCACCGGCTCTAGGCACTCAGCTTCAGTGGCTGAGGCTCGGGGCTCAGTACTCGTGAGGCACCGGCTCTCGGCACTTGGCTTCAGTGGCTGAGGCACGGGGCTCAGTACTTGAGGCACCGGCTCTAGGCACTCAGCTTCAGTGGCTGAGGCACGGGGCTCAGTACTCGTGAGGCACAGGCTCTCGGCACTCGGCTTCAGTGGCTGAGGCACAGGGCTCAGTACTCGTGAGGCACCGGCTCTCGGCACTTGGCTTCAGTGGCTGAGGCTCAGGGCTCAGTACTCGTGAGGCACAGGCTCTCGGCGCTCTGCTTCAGTGGCTGAGGCTCAGGGCTCAGTACTCGTGAGGCACAGGCTCTCGGCGCTCTGCTTCAGTGGCTGAGGCTCAGGGCTCAGTACTCGTGGAGCACCGGTTCTAGGCACTCAGCTTCAGTGGCTGAGGCACAGGGCTCAGTACTCATGGGGCACCGGCTTTTATTGCTCAGCAGCATGTGGGATCTTCTCCGGCCAGGGGTCAAACCCATGTCTCCTGCATCGGCAGGCAGACCCTTACCCACTGTACCACCAGGGATGTCCTCCCATGAAACTTAGATCCACATTAAAAGTCACCTGAGCTATTTATTTAAATGCACATTCACACATCCTAACCCTGAGGAGTCTGATTCCATAGGTCTGGGATACAGATGCTCCATGAACCCTACTTGGAGAGACATTGGGATATGCTCTATTGCATTTAAGGGCTTGGGATCTATATAAGGAGGTGTAGAAATGAAGTCCACAGGACATGTTCTGAGTACCTACTACGTACCCGTCCCTGTGGCATATGAAAGCAAGTGAAACGGAGTCCTCACTCTCAAGATTCAATCTTTTGGTAGTAATGGGGCAGCCAGACACACATATTATTAATAAATCATGGAATACTAAAAACCACAGACTTTAGATTCAGGCAGACCCACGGTTCAAAGCCTGAATGGCAAATGACTTAAATTCCCCATGTCTGCAACTAAATGAGAACAGCGATGTTTACCTAATACGACAGTAATGAGGGATTAAATGAGGCAATGTGTGTATAGAACTCAGGACGGGAGTTTAAAAACAGATAACCAGCATCAGGAGGCAGTGCATAAGAAGTGATAAATAAGTGTCTTAGAAACAGTAAACAGAAAAACTCAGAGGGAGAGTTTTACAGCCTTCTGTTTTATGGTTAGAGTACCAAAATTTTTTATTGTTTTTAATATAACTTACATGGAAATCTTTTCAAAATACATTTAAATAAATGTATAATACCACTCTCTGCATTCTTTTTTTTCCCCCTGCATTCGTAAATAGAACTTACCTTGCATCTAAGTATATACTTATGAATTACATTATGCTGGAAAACACTGCTGCTGTCAAAGCTCATGGAACTGCACCTTAAAAGCATCGTCTTTTAAATATTTCTCCTCCTTCTCGATCACGTTTCTATCGTGCTGTTAACGCCTAGTTTCTCACGCTGTCCTAGCACCTGCCTTTTATACTGCCTTTCCCTCTCCCAGGTCGCTTTGTCTAGTCTGGACTGGGCTTAGAAACTAGATGGCCAAGCTTATTAAAAACTGTGAATACAATCAGGGCATTTCTTGAAAGCCTGTACGTTAATCACGTAAGCTTTAGTGTGTGAACTATGTGACATCTGTTTTGCCTACTTAGAGGCTTATTGGCATCTAGATATTTCAGACTTCTATTAGTTAAGTTGTAAATACATTTGGTGGGACTTCCTTGGTGGCCCAGGGGTTAAGATTCCACTATCCAATGTAGGGTGTGCGGGTTCTGATCCCTTCCTGGTCGGGGAGTTGAGATTCCCACATGCCTCATGGCCAAAAAACCAAAACATAAAAAAGGAGCATAAAAACGTAAAAAATATTGTAACAAATTCAATAAAGACTTTAAAAATGGTCCACATCAAAAAAAAAAAAAAAACTTAAAATGAATTAGGTATTATTGTGTAGGGTACAGATACCTGGAAAATCCATTTTTGTTCTCAGGATCAGAATGTAGTCCATTTTGTGGCTGTGTAACTTAAAAGAGCCGTGGAAATCACAAGGCCATAGATCTGGCCTCTTGCTCTCAAGTAGGTAACTGACCGTTACCTCCATTTTACAGGTGAAGAAACTGAGGTCTAAAGAGTAAGGAGCTTGCTCCAGTGAGGTGGCCCAGCAGAGCCAAGGCAGGGTTCCAAGTCTCCTGAGCCTCCCTTCCGCTTTGCTCAGCCACACTGTTCCCAGGAGGAAACGGAATCACCGTGGGCTATGGAAAGGAGGGAAGCCATCAATAACTGTGACTAAAAGGCAGTGGAGTCTGATCAGTATTGTAACTTACCAGTGTCAGCCCTGACTTTGGTAAGTGTCTCCCCCCGCCCCCCGGCCCCTGCTGACTGTCCCCGTGGGCCCAAACTGTGAGCATGTATAAGGCAGAGCCAAACGGCATTATAATAAGATCCAGAAGCATGGAAAGGATTTTAAAAGATGATTATCAGCTTTGCAAACTCTTTTCATTATGGACAAAACCAAGTGATTTAGAGAGGGCCAACAGAGCCCCTGAAAATGAGGGACATGGAAGCGGCTTTCTGAAGGAAGATGCAGAACTGACATTTTCTCTGGGTAGCTGGCTGGTCTGCTTGCTTGCTTTGACAGCTTTCTGTTCAGTTCAGTCGCTCAGTCGTGTCCGACTGTTTGCGACCCCATGAATTGCAGCATGCCAGGCCTCCCTGTCCATCACCAACTCCCGGAGTTTACCCAAACCCATGCCCATCGAGTCAGTGATGCCATCCAACCATCTCATCCTCTGTTGTCCCCTTCTCCTCCTGCCCCCAATCCTACCCAGCATTAGGGTCTTTTCCAATGAGTCAACTCTTCGCGTGAGGTGGCCAAAGTATTGGAGTTTCAGCTTCAACATCAGTCCTTCCGATGAACACCCAGGACTGATCTCCTTTAGGATGGATTGATTGGATCTCCTTGCAATCCAAGGGACTCTCGAGAGTCTTCTCCAACACCACAGTTCAAAAGCATCAATTCTGCGGCACTCAGCTTTCTTCACCATCCAACTCTCACACCCATACATGACCACTGCAAAAACCATAGCCTTGACTAGACGGACTTTTGTTGGCAGAGTAATGTCTCTGCTTTTCAATATGCTATCTAGGTTGGTCATAACCTTCCTTCCAAGGAGTAAGCGTCTTTTAATTTCATGGCTGCAATCACCATCAGCAGTGATTTTGGAGCCCAAAAAAATAAAGTCTGACACTGTTTCCACTGTTTCCCCATCTATTTCCCATGAAGTGATGGGACCAGATGCCATGATCTTAGTTTTCTGAACGTTGAGCTTTAAGCCAACTTTTTCACTCTCCTCTTTCATTTTCATCAAGAGGCTCTTTAGTTCTTCTTCACTTTCTGCCATAAGGGTGGTGTCATCTGCATATCTGAGGTTATTGGTATTTCTCCCGGCCATCTTGATTCCAGCTTGTGTTTCTTCCAGCCCAGTGTTTCTCATGGTGTACTCTGCATATAAGTTAAATAAGCAGGGTGACAATATACAGCCTTGACGTACTCCTTTTCCTATTTGGAACCAGTCTATTGTTCCATGTCCAGTTCTAACTGTTGCTTCCTGACCTGCATACAGGTTTCTCAAGAGACAGGTCAGATGGTCTGGTATTCCCATCTCTTTCAGAATTTTCCACAGTTTATTGTGATCCACACAGTCAAAGGCTTTGGCATAGTCAATAAAGCAGAAATAGATGTTTTTCTGGAACTCTCTTGCTTTTTCGATGATCCATCGGATGCTGGCAATTTGATCTCTGGTTCCTCTGCCTTTTCTAAAACCAGCTTGAACATCTGGAAGTTCACGGTTCATGTATTGCTGAAGCCTGGCTTGGAGAATCTTGAGCATTACTTTACTAGCGTGTGAGATGAGTGCAATTGTGCGGTAGTTTGAGCATTCTCCGACATTGCCTTTCTTTGGGATTGGGATGAAAACTGACATTGTCCAGTCCTGTGGCCACTGCTGAGTTTTCCAAATTTGCTGGTGTATCGAGTGCAGCACTTTCACAGCATCATCTTTCAGGATTTGAAATAGCTCAACTGGAATTCCATCACCTCCACTAGCTTTGTTCGTAGTGATGCTTTCTAAGGCCCGCTTGACTTCACATTCCAGGATGTCTTGCTCTAGGTGAGTGATCACAGCATCATGATTATCTGGGTCGTGAAGATCTTTTTTGTACAGTTCTTCTGTGTATTCTTGCCACCTCTTCTTAATATCTTCTGCTTCTGTTAGGTCCATACCATTTCTGTCCTTTATCGAGCCCATCTTTGCATGAAATGTTCCCTTGGTATCTCTAATTTTCTTGAAGAGATCTCTAGTCTTTCCCAATCTGTTGTTTTCCTCTATTTCTTTGCATTGATCTCTGGGGAAGGCTTTCTTATCTCTCCTTGCTATTCTTTGGAACTCTGCATTCAGATGGGAATATCTTTCCCTTTCTCCTTTGCTTTTCGCTTCTCTTCTCTTCCCAGCTATCTGTAAGGCCTTCTCAGACAGCCATTTTGCTTTTTTGCATTTTTCGCATTTCTTTTCCATGGGGATGGTCTTGATCCCTGTCTCCTGTACAATGTCACGAACCTCTGTCCATAGTTCATCAAGCACTCTGTCTATCAGATCTAGTCCCTTAAATCTATTTGTCACTTCCACTGTATACTCATAAGGGATTTGATCTAGGTCATACCTGAATGGACTAGTGGTTTTCCCTACTTTCTTCAATTTAAGTCTGAATTTGGCAATAAGGAGTTCATGATCTGAGCCACAGTCTGCTCCCGGTCTTGTTTTTGCTGACTGTATAGAGCTTTTCCATCTTTGGCAGCAAAGACAGCTTTACTGAAATATAATTTTCATACCGTTAGTCTGGGTGGCTTTTGTGAAGTACATTTCATTCTGATTTTAAGAAAGCCCAAATTACCCATAGTCCCCAAACCCAGAGTTAACCACCATTATTAACACTTTGATGTAGCCCATTCTTTTTCCTGTGCAAGTTAATAGCCTTTTTTTTTCTTGTAAAGCAAAGATGGGTTCATACTGTATACAATTTATTTTTTGCTCTCTCCCTGAATAATTATGAGGTTATCTAGTTTATTTCTTTTTCATCTTCAACTTGTTTAGTCAGATGGCTCAAATCTTTGTCGTAAATACTTCCAGAGAGAAATTCTACATCTGGGGTTGAAAATTCACATGCCTGCAGCAGCCAGACAGGTAATATATGGAGCACGGGTGTTACTCAGTGAAATGCATTGTGGTCACCTGACAAGGGCATCCTCTGCCCAGCTCAGCTGATCGTGGCCGTGAAGGAATGGCCTTTCTAAAAATAATTTTTTTAGGGCTTCCCTGGTGGCTCAGTGGTTAAAGAATCCACCTGCCAATGCAGGAGACACAGGTTCGATCCGTGATCCTGGAAGATCGATCCCGCATGTCGAGGGGCAACTAAGCCCACGCCCCATAACTGCTGAGCCTGTGCTCTGGAGCCCAGGAGCCGGAACTACTGAGGCCTGTGCACCCGAGAGCCCATGCTCTGTAACAATTCTGTCTCAGTGAATGCCAAGAGCTTCCCAAGCGTTGTCTCACTTAATCATCACGGAAGTCTTGTTCATCTAACAATTACTTATTGAGAACCAACAGTGAATAAAAGAATCAAACTCTTTGCCTTCCTGGAGCTTACATTCTAGTAGGGAGATAAATAGAATGCTACTGTATCCTACTAGGTAATACACTTAAAAAATATATAGTACATCATACAGTGATAAGTACTATGGAGAAAAATAAAGCAGAAGAATGAGATGGGGAATAGGGGCAGGGGAGTGGCTGTTTTAAATACTTGAGGCCCCAAAGGATTTACTGCTAGAATGGCATTTGAGGGGAGACCTGAAGGAAGTCAGCGCAATACAGGAACAAGTGAAGACAGCGGGTACAAAAGCCTGAGACAAGAACATGTGTGACATATTCAAGAAACAGCAAAGCCGTGTGGCCGGAAGGGTCTGAGCAAGGGGTGAGTAAGAGATGCAGTTCGGGCCCCCGCTGGATGGAGTCCGAGAAGGATGAAGTCTTACCCTGTTTTACAGATGCTAAAACTAGGGCTCAAAGAATTTTGCCCGCGCCACGCAGCAAGGAAGTAACGGGCGTTTTGAAGTCAGGCCTGTCTTAATTCCAAATCTCATGTCCTTAGTGACTACGTGTGCTGCACTAGAAGGCAATAACATGGGTTTATAGCATCCCCACTCTTCTAGCAAGTTCTGTGCTACCTAGATTCAAATTATGTCCTCCCTATTTTTTAGGCTACTGCCTTAACCACAGAGAATTACAGTTAACGAATCCTAGAATGCTAGATCCAAACAGAACCCTGAGGATTATTGAGACAAATAATTTGCAGTGTTTTATATAGTTCTGAATGGTCTTACTTTTTTTTCTTCCTTTTTTTCCTTTTTCTATGGTCTTACTTTTTTAACAGCCTCTGATGTCTGCCCACTGCTCATATTTTTGTTTGATTTTTCTAAAATGGGTTATACATGAATGTGACAAAATTCAAAAGACATAATGCTTACATACTTTAAAGTATATTTAAACTTAGTCCAGTCAACCCCGATCATTTATATGTGAGGCATGACAGCGGAAGAAACTGAGGTACAAAGAGTTGGTGCCCACATGGGACTTCCTTGGTGGTGAAGAATCTGCCTTGCGATGCAGGGGACATGCGTGCGATCCCTGGTCAGAGCACTAAGTCCTACATGCCTCAGAGCAACTAAGCCCAAGCCCTGCAGCTAGAGAGTCTGCTCTGCAACTAAGACTTGAAGCCGCCAAATAAATATTAAAAAAAAAAAAAAAAAGAGTTGGTGCCCAATTGAAGGCCACACATCAATGGGCACACCAAGTACCTTATCCAAACTCTGTGAATAAGACCAGACTTTGTCTTCTAGCATATTTATGACTGAAAGAAACTGGGTGGGTTCATCCTTTGATGCCACTGGGGTATTTTTTTTTATCTTTTCCTTTTCCTTTTGTATGCCTGCCAGCTGCACTGAAAGATGAGGATCCGACTTGAGATAGCCTAACCCATTGTGTCATTTCCCAGGATAGAGAGCCCCTAGCATTTGGTTCACATTTTTATTAAAGTAAGATGAGTGATTCACTCATGTTACAGGCAAAGAATCTTTTACCAGGAAAACCATACTTTTACAAACAAAGAGGATGGCTTTAAGGACCAGAAACTGCTAACATCAATTTCCTTTCCCATCCAGTCCCAAAAAAAGTCAGACACTCTCTGTCTCTGGCCACCTCTTTCTCTTACCCACACATATACATATAATTATAGATATGGTACATTATATATGCCCACAGAAGACAGAAAACAGCAGGAAAGACAAAGGTGGATTCATCTCAAGAAATGTATATGTTTGTCTACATCCAACCCTCTCTCTGCTTCCTACTGTTTTTGTTTCTGAAGTCTGTTTTTTGAGTTCATGGGTACCCAGAAATGCATCATCATTGGTGGAAGTTAGTGGATTCTGACAAGAGAACAGGCTGTGGTCTTTATAAATACGCCTACAGGCTGGCAACAGCCTTCCCCTTCTCGCGCCATCATTGAGAACCAGGGAACTTAGACTGTTTTTTATTTTTAGTCTGTCTTGGTTCAGCTCACCCTCAGTGAGGAACTCTGTTAGCCACCGCTTCTTATTATATTTATTTAGAAAAGAAGGAAAATGCATTTTAAGCAAAACAAATACATAATCTGTTCCACTTCTTATTTATTCTATGGCTACTTTGGACAGTAGAAAGCCCAGAAAAATAATAACTTTTATTGGTTTTTGTTTTCTGTGGCTTGCTTTCTCAGACAAGTCCTCATCAGACAGTTTTGCTGATAGCTTATAAAACTCCTTGCCATTTTTTTAAGCCTCATTTTATTTTTTATTTTTTTAACTATATATATTTTATTGACGTATAGTTGACTGACAGTGTTTCAGGTTGTCAGCCTCATTTTAAATTGGAAAGGGGAAAAACATAGTTGGAAGTATTTTTTATGTACATTCAATACACTTTTCTCTTGCTGATCTATGTCTAGGCCTGTTAACGTTGCAGACACAGGCTTCTAATGACTTGGCATGTTTATTGTTTTTGTTTCCCCTTCTCTATTTTCTTTTAGAGATTAGCAGCGAATCACCTAAAATAGAAGGGCCCTCTCAGTTTGACTGGGGGGGGGCAGCCAGGAAGCTGGGAGCTAGAGAGACTACATCTGACCCTGGGGTCAGCCTAGGAGAAGGATGCTAGAAAGAGGTAGAATACCTGGTGGTAGATTTCAACGTAACAGAAATGACAGTAATAGCATTTGCAGCTAACATTTACTGTATTCTCACTACCAAATTCTCTAGGAGAAATAAAAGCAGGCCGAGAGCCCAGGGTTCCAGGGACCATATGACCAGGAAGAAAAGGACATCACAGGAGACTGGCCTCCATAGTAGAAAGAGGCCGTGCCCTGGAGTGGGAAGGCTTGATCTCATCCTGTCTCTACCACCTACTTGGTGATTTTATCCCTGAATGAGGCTCACTTTCCTCATCTATAAAAATGGGAATACTTTTATTCCCACTTTCCTCTCTCTCCCCCACGTTTCTTATGGAGATCAAAAGTGGTAATGCATATGAAAATGGTTTGCATAATTATACAGTTTCTCTATAAATATGACTCATCATTACTTTTAATTGTAAGAAGAGAGGGTTGGCAGCACACTGACTATCCAGGAAGGTGGTGTGCGCCTGCCTTGGGGCAGGAAGTCTGTTTTTCACTCGTCAGTAAGAACAAAGGCAGCAAGATAAAATAATTATGAGATAAGGCATAAGATCGTTCCGGCCACCCACTGGCTGGAGCTGGAGAGCTGCCATGAACTGAGCCTTTTGTTCTGCAGGTGCCAACCCACCTGCGCGCCTCAGACACGGGAGCAGGCACTCTACTGGATGCTTGCTCCGTGCCGTGTACTAGAACGTGAAGTTTACTACCCGTCTCTTTTTTTTAATCGCCTCTTTGAATCCTCTCAAGAGCTCTTCATGACTAGTATTAGCATCATCTTTATTCATATTCATATGATGATGATTTACTGCCATTTCTAATGCGCATGCTCAATGCTACATGGCTAGTTAGCTTAAGCACCAGGATTTAGATCCTGCTCGGCTGATTCAGGAGCCCGCACTCTTAGCCATACGCTGTATGAGACCCACTCAGGGGTCAGGGCCAGCGATCTGTAAGCCGTCCTCCACAGAGCCCAGCGTTTTATTTTACTTTAGTAGATATTTATTTATTTGGTTGCGTCGGGTCTTAGTTGCAGTACGCAGGGCGTTCATTGAGGCACGTGGGCTCCTCTCTTTGCAACCTGAAGGCTTTCCTCTAGTTGCTGCGCACGGGCTCAGGAGTTGGGGTGCGTGGGTAGAGCCCACAGTTTTAAAGCAGTTCCTCAGGCCTTCTCCCCTAGCCTCCTCACCCCCACTCCTCTAGTGAAGGCTGTTGAGGACAAAGTTAGGTAAGAAAAGGCTTGTTTTTATCTCTGTTATACGTTAAGTTTCCTTATAGGATTTCCTTTTTGTGGGTGGGGAGCAGGGGCTGCACCTTGTGGCTGGTGCGATCTTAGTTCCTGGACCATGGATTGAACTCACACCCTTGGCAGTGAGAGGGCAGAGTCTGAACTACTGGATGGCCAGGGAACTCCCAAGGTTTCCATTTTTTTTTTTTTAAGTACATTGTTGTATTGTTTAGTCACAAAGTCATGTCTGACTCTTTTGCAACCCGATGGACTGCAGCCCGCCAGGCTCCTTTGTCCATGGGATTTCCCAGGCAAGTATACTGGAGCGGGTTGCCATTTGCTTCTCCAGGGGATCTTCCCAACCCAAGGATCCAACCCACGTCTCCTGCATTGGCAGGTGGATTCTTTACCACTGAGTCACCAGGGAAGCCCCTTAAAAAGTATATCTGTTTAAAAATTTTGTTCAGCCCTCACATACCACAATGGTTTTATTTTATAGGTGAGGAAATGGGGGTCCAGAAAACCTGTGGCCAGAATCACAGAATTAATTCTTTGCAAAACTCAGACCGAGTTCCTTTTTGTATATCAGGAGGTATCTTTGTGGGAAAACAGACTTAAAAAAAAAAAAGCATGAAAATCCTCATTTCGGCCATTAAAACCCTAGGTGGCTCAGATGGTAAAGAATCTGCCTACAGTGTAGGAGACTCAGGCTGGGTGGGGAAGATCCGCTGGAGAAGAGAATGGCAACTCACTCCAGTATCCTTGCCTGGAGAATTCCATGGACAGAGGAGCCTGGCAGGCTACAGTCCAGGGGGTCATAAAGGGTCAGACACGACAGAGCGACCAACACACACACACCAAGGAAATTTAAAATACTGCCTGTTTTTCAAAAATTGAGTGAGGCGTTCCAGACACACCACCATTGAGAGGGCAGGATTTTCCTCTCACCTTTACTTCATTCTCCAGCTCTTGTGCCTGTTTGACCGTCTCTGTTCTGTTAAGAATAGGAGTGGTTCACAGGAGTTTGCGGCGGTCCCCGGTCCCTGCTCCTTCCTGGATGAAAATTACACCCTGGCTCTGAAACCTCTACCTCCAAAGGCACTCCCTTTTGTGAACAGTAGTGCAGTGCTAGGCTTGAAATAGCTTCCTTGAAGGGCCGCTGGGCCCTTTGGGAGAGCTGCCTCCATGTCCTCAATAAACTGTTTGGAGACGATGCCCGTGCCAGAGTAGCTAGCCCTGTTGCTCCTGGATAGAGACTCTTCCTTTCTCTCGGCTGGTGCCTCCTTCCACATTGCCACCTGGCTCCCCAGCCTCGGCACGGGCGGCTTGTTGGGTTTCACGTCGTCATCAGAGCTAAGGCAGTGCCCCCCCACTCCCGCCGCCAGCACCAGGCCTCTCCCTGGTCCTCCACCTCCCAGCAGCCACATCATGACGTACAGAAGAGAGGGTGGCACCCTGAGGGTCTGACCCAGTCTGGAGTGTTCTTCCGTACCACCCCAGCCCTCCGGTTCAGTCCCGCACCTGGTCAGATTGCTGGGATGTGCCATACACAATCCCTGGGGAAGAATCTTCAGACCCTGATTAGAAATGCTCACGTTTCTTTAAATCTTTGTATAATATAGACAGTTTCTGGGGGGTTTATGTGTTTATCTGTGGCTGTGCTGCATCTTCACTGCCGCGCTCGGGGTTTTGCTAGTAGCGGTGAGCCGGGAGCAGTCACTCTAGTTGCAGAGTGCGGGCTTCTCATCCTGGTGGCTTCTCTTGTTGCAGAGCCCGGGCTCTAGGGCCCACAGACTCAGGAGTTGTGGCTCACGGGCCTAGTTGCTCCACTGTGGGATCTTCCTGGATCAGGGATCAAAGCCCTGTCCCCTGCATTGGCAGGTGAATTCTTAACCACTGGACCACCTGGGATGTCCCCCTGGGGAATTTCTTTTGTTCATTCTAAAATTCGAGGTGAATTGTATCTGATTTAATACTTTGCCTAGAACGTATATACTGGTCAAGAAGTAATAGTCACTTGGTGTTAGGCTTTGTTCTAATCAAATATGAAAACTAAAGAGTCTGGCTCTCTGCCCCTGTTTGAACACACTTCGTATAGTCTGGAGACTAATGAGTTGGCAAAGAATAGTATTAATAATGCCCCACAGGTGTCACTGGAAGCCATTGCTTCTCATTCCTTTTGTAAAATCATTTCCCTTTCAGTAAACTATCATTTTCCTCCATTTACAATATAGAACAACCGTGCTATCAAAGAAGATAAAAGTTAAGAACACGGCCTGCCCTTCTTCTGAGGTTTTGCTGGACAAGAGCATCCCCCGTGGACGTTAGCTGGTTTCCTGTGTCTCATGGTACCCAGTGCTGCCTGAGGGGTGAAGCTATCAGATGTCTTGCCTCCTCCGCCTCCTCCCCCCTCTCTCCCTGCCCCTCCTTGCAGGGTAGCACTGAGCTATTTACTCAGCTGTGGACTGGTACCAAAGCCTCAGTGCCCTGGGGAAAGGAAGGAGTGGTATGGTCATGCCCTGAATTATCCATGTCCTTCCGAGCATCTCTTGGCAGAGCAGCCTGGCTGAGGGGCGAGTGTCGTTTGGAAGGAGACCTCACAACCCCTGCATGAAAGAACACGAAAACAATGGCAGCTGAAAATTGGAGAGTCCACTCATGGGCTGTGGTGTTCTCTGGGCTCTGTGGTAGTTCCTATTGAGATCATGCAGCCAGCCAACTAGAGGCTGTTCAGTCCTCTGGGATTCCCCGTGGCTTGGGAGCATTTCATTATCTCCGGCTCCTGTCCCAGCCCTCAGCCTGAAGGCACTCATGCAAATGAACTCAGACTAAACCCCAGTTCCTCCTCCAGACTTTCCGAGGTTAAAAAAAAAACAAACCAACAACCCTCGATTCAGGCTTGGGGGAAGGCTTCTCTGAGTAAGGGACAAAGATATGGCCCTTGTTCCTTTATCCTTGCTTTCATGACACCACTCTGACCCTGGAAAGGGCACCATTTCCCAGGAAGAGCAAGAGGCATCTGAATTTTCAACCACACACCGCTGCAGTTCTTCAGAGCAAATGTGTGGACACACATGGTGGTCTGCGAGGAAGATGTAGCGATGACTCAGCTGCCCCCACAGAGCTTCAGAGCCTAGAGTTTCCACAGCAGGAAGGCAAGACCAGATGGAGAAAAGACAAGAGAAGGCCTTCAATCCTTCTTTTCCAAGAAAGGGGGAAGTGAGAACGAGTTAGCCCTTGAACATATTGGGCATGACTAATTTCTGGCAAGATGAGTTTTCTTAGCCATCATAACCTCATCCATCACTCTCTAGGATTAGAGTGGGGACAGCCAATATTTTGAGTCAGGGGTTGGGTATGTTGAAAACTCCAGTATTCATGCCAGAGTTGTAACAGTGCATGCATGCCAAGTCACTTTAGTCGTGTCCGACTCTTTGAGACCCTATGGAAGGTAGCCCTCCAGGCTCCTCTGTCCCTGGGATTCCCCAGGCAAGAATACTGGAGTGGGTTGCCACGCTCTCCTCCAGGGAATCTTCCTGACCCAGGGTCAAACCCAAGCCCCTTTGGTTTCCTGGGTTGGCTGGCAGGTTCTTAACCACTAGCACCACCTGGGAAGCCCCAGAGCTCTAACAGTGGTAAACTGAATTACTGAGAAGGGAACCCTAGGCTTCTTCTGATTTTCATGGTAAAACTGGTATCTGTCCCAGTGAAAATAAATATTCAGGTTAATTGGATTGAGCACTTGCTAAGAAAGTGCTGGGGGTCAGCAAGGCCGTGGAATGTAGTTACACCTGCTGTAATTCATTCAGTTCACTGAGAGCCGGGTCACCTAACCAACCAGGACATTTTCCATTTCCAGCACCTGGCACCTCCTCACACTACCCCAAATTTACAGTCATGCCTCCTGTGTCTGGAGATCCCCCATCTCTGCGTTCACGCGGTGACCGGAAACACGTCCCTCTGAATTTTCATTTGGGTCACTGTGCAGCACATGTTTTATTCACTTGTTCTTTCAACAGATATTTAGTGCTGTAATCCAGGCATTGTGCTGAGGACTTTAGTTAGGTCCAAAGATGCCTTAATTTCAGGACTTCGGTTAATAATTATTAAACACTTCTCCCATTTACTGAGCATTTTGATAATTTTTTTTGAAAAACACCTTATATACAAATTACCTCCTTTTATTTTTATAACAATCACATTAGGCAGGTACTGTTGTTAGTCCCATTACTAAGAGGAAACCAAGGTTCAGAAAAGTTGTCTAGGGAATTCCCTAGCAGGCCAGTGGCGGGGACTCCAAGCTTTTACTGCTGAGGGCACAAGTTCTATCCCAGTAGAGGGACTAAGATCCCACAGGCTGCATGGCACAGCCAAAAAGAAGGAAAGGAACAAAAGAAAAGTTGTCTAACTTGTCCAAGTCATTCTGGTTGTAACTAGTGGAACCAGGTTTTGAAGCCAGGTCCTCTGATTACAAAGTCTGGGCTCTGCACTAACACAACTGCCCTGCCCACCTGCAAGGTATCTGTATTGTGGTTGCTGTTCAGTGGCTAAATTGTGTCTGACTCTGTGACCCCATGGACTGCAGCATGCCAGGCTCCTCTGTCCTCCACCAACTCCCAAAGTTTGCTCAGTTTCATGTCCACTGAGTCAGTGATGCTATCCAAACATCTCATCCTCTGCCACCCTCTCCTCCTCCTGCCCTCAGTCTTCGCCAGCATCACAGTCTTTTCCAATGAGTCAGCTCTTCGAATCAGATGGCCAAAGCATTGGAGTTTCAGCTCCAGTATCAGTCCTTCCAGTGAATATTCAGGGTTGATTTCCTTTAGGATTGACTGGTTTGATCTCCTTGCAGTCCAAAGGACTCTCAAGAGTCTTCTCCCATATCACAATTCAAAAGCATCAGTTCTTCAATGCTCAGCCTTCTTTATGGACCAACTCGCACATCCATGCATGACTACTGGAAAAACTATAGCTTTGACTATATGGACCTTTGTCAGCAAAGTAATGTCTCTGCTTTTTAATACACTGTATAGGTTTCTCATAACTTTCCTTCCAAGAAGCAAGTGTCTTTTAATTTCATGGCTGCAGTCACCATCCACAGTGATTTTGGAGCCCAAGAAAATAAAATTTGTCACTGCTCCCACTTTTTCCCCTTCTATTTGCCATGAAGTGATGGGACCAGATGCTATGATCTTAGTTTTTTGAGTGTTGAGTTTCAAGCAGCTTTTTCACTTTCCTCATCAAGAGGCTCTTTAGTTCCTCTTCACAGTCTGCCATTAGAGTGATATCATCTGCGTGTCGAAAGTT
This sequence comes from Okapia johnstoni, assembly GCA_024291935.2. Taxonomy (NCBI): domain Eukaryota; kingdom Metazoa; phylum Chordata; class Mammalia; order Artiodactyla; family Giraffidae; genus Okapia; species Okapia johnstoni. The sequence continues at coordinate 3,865,673 of CM044325.1, read as the reverse complement.
ATTGATATTTCTCCCAGCAATCTTGATTCCAACTTGTGATTCAGCCAGCCCAGCATTTCTCATGATGCGCTCTGCATATAAGTTAAATAAGCAGGGTGACAATATGCAGCCTTGACATACTCCTTTTCCTATTTGGAACCAGTCTGTTGTTCCATGTCCAGTTCTAACTGTTGCTTCCTGACCTGCATACAGGTTCCTCAGGAGACAAGTAAGGTGGTCTGCCTTGTAAGGTGTGAAGTCAAGTGTGAAGTCTGCCACCTTACTTGTCTCCTGAGGAACCTGTATGCAGGTCAGGAAGCAACAATTAGAACTGTTTCCATAGTTTGTTGTGATCCACACAGTCAAATACACACACACAAAAAAATGAGATGGTTGGATGGCATCACCAACTCAATAGACATGAGTTTGAGCAAGCTCTGGGCATTGGTGATGGACAGGGAAGCCTGGTGTGCTGCAGTCCATGGGGTCACAAAGAGTCAGACACGACTGAGGGACTGAACTGAACTGAACTGAGCTGAACACAGTCAAAGGCTTTAGTGTAGTCAATGAAGCAGAAGTAGATGTTTTTCTGGAACTGCTTTCTGCATGATCCAACAAATGTTGGCAATTTGATCTCTGATTCCTCTGCCTCTTGTAAACCCAGCTTTTACGTATGGAAGTTCTTGGTTCATATACTGCTAAAGCCTAGCTTGAAGGATTTTGAGCATAACTGTATCAGCATGTAAAATGAGCACAATTGTGCAGTAGTTAGAACTTTCTTTGCCCTTCTTTGAGATTGGAATGGAAACTGACCTTTTCCAGTCTTGTGTCCACTGCTGAGTTATCCAAATTTGCTGACATGTTGAGTGCAGCACTTGAACAGCATCATCTTTTAGGATTTGAAACAGCTCAGCTGGAATTCAGTTACCTCCATTAGCTTTGGCCATAGTAATGCTTCCTAAGGCCCACTTGACTTCACACTCCAGGATGTCTGGCTCTAGGTGAGTGACCACACCATCGTGGTTATCTGGGTCATGAAGACCTTTCTCGTATGGTTTCTCTGTATATTCTTGCCACCTCTTCCTAATCACTTCTGCTTCTGTTAGGTCCTTGCTATTGCTGTCCTTTGTTGTGCCTTTCCTTGCATGAAATATTCCCTTAATAAGAAGAGATCGCTAGTCTTTCCCATTCTGTTGTTTTCCTCTATCTGTATTTTACCTTATATATAAAGTTTGCAAGTCACCTGGCGTAAATAATCCTATCATCAGAAGTCAAGTCCCCCACAAACCAGTCTACCGGTGGTACTCTACCTCCTAGAGTACCACTTGCTGGACTTTGAATGCTAAACCAGCAAACATCTGAATCTCAATCTTCCCTCCTCTTATTAGCTCTGTCTCCTTGAAAAGTCATTAACCTTAAATAAACCTTGTTTCTTTATTTCTAAAATAATAATAGCAAATACTAACAGAGCACTTATGATAGGGCCCTTGTTCTCAGTAGTTTACATTAACTCACAACTGTATGATGTTGGTTATCCTTATCCGCACTTTATAGATGTTGAAACTGAGGCATAGAATGCTTGCTGCTGCTGCCGCCAAGTCACTTCACTCCGATAGAATGCTTAAAGGTCAGTAATTTGAAATCAGTGGCAAAGCTCAGATCTGGACCCAGGCAGTCTAACTCCAGAGTCCATGCCGTGAGCCATGATACAGTACCGAGCTGCCTCCTGAGATGATAGGATGGAGCGGGGTCAAGACCTCTGGTCCCCAAGCCAGGCACACAGTCAATGGGACTCTTACAAGGTTTAGAATAAGAAAGATTAACAGCTCTGGCCACCCACAAAAAGAGCAGCACCAGTTTGCGGGGGATGTTCTGATTTTGATCTTATACCAAAGTCTTCTCATGTCTTTGCCTTTGAACTTTCAAGACCTGCTGGGTGAAGCTTTCCTAATTGTGGGGGGATTCCTTTAGAGAAGGCGTCTGTCGGTGCACACAGCTTACCTTCCTGCACCTGCCGGGGTGGAGAGCGCCGGCAAGTGGGTGGGATGCGCCGTGTAGCCGCGGCACAGGTGTTCTCATCCCCACCTTCCCGTGATCCCCAGCCCAGCACAGGCCTCGATGCTGGAGCTGCAGTCTTTCCTGTTGACAGTAATTAGGGCCTTTCAGACTCAATTTCTTATGTGCAAAAAATCCCGATTCACTTGAATTGTCTCCTTGATCCAGTTCACCTGGAGCTATTTAGTCCCTACAGTTTGTTTGGAGTGGAGAACAAGCTTTTAAGCCTTCACCCATTACCGTTGATAACATCAAGGTGTGGAAAATGTTAGTTACTTTTACAAAGTTAGTAAACTTTGGAGCCAGACTGCCAGAGCTTGGATTCTGGTTCCACCAGTTAAGCTGATCTGAGTTTTTGTGTCTGTGAAATGGGGATAACCACAGTGAAGACTAGATGAGACGGCGCAAGGAGGAACTGTGCTTGGAAGAACTGTGTCTGGTCCAGAGTAAGTGCCCAGTAAGTGTTCGCTCTAAGTATTGTTATCATCATTAAGCCCCTCCAGCCCTTGGGCCCAAAAGGCTACCCACTCCAGTATTCTGGCCTGGAGAATTCCATGGACTGTATAGTCCATGGGGTCGCAAAGAATCGGACATGACTGAGTGCCTTTCACTTCACTGCCTTTCCCCTCCCAGCCTAGGAAGCCACGGCTCTGGGAAGCCAAGTCCCCTTCCTGTCCCCCAAGCTCTGGACCCTTCTCTTCTCAGTTCCTAGATAACTTCATCTCTCCAAGCCTTCATGTCCTTATCTGTGCAGTGAGGCTGGAACTACTGGAGTCTATCTCATGAGGTTGTGAGGTTAAGCAAGCTACCTCAGAGCCTGAGCACAGAGCTCAGCGACTGTCTGACTCACTATTGTTATTCCTGAAGCACAAAGGGGCTGCCCGCAAGGCATATCTTCGAGATCTTGGAAAGCTCCTTAGAGCCAAAGGACCCAAAGCCAGGAGCATTTAGGATTAACCAATGGCTGAGTTGGAGCCTCTGAGCTGGGGAGGCCGCCAGCTTGCTGGGAATGGCGTGTGTGCTAAGCCCTTTCAGTTGTGTCCAACTCTGTGCAACCCTATGGACTGTATGGCTCGCCAGGCTCCTCTGTTCGTGGGATTCTCCAGGCCAGAATACTGGAGTGGGTTGCCATTTCCTTGTCCAGGGGATCTTCCTGGGAATGGAGGAGGCATAAAATGCAGACTGCAGAAGAGTACTCAAAAACAGGTTTGACTCAAACAACCTGGCAGAATTTTCAAGACAGAACACCCCTAAGGGTTTAAGCTTTAAACTCAGCAAGAAACTTCTTCCTCCTTTCATCTCCTGCCTTTGCCCCCAGGATTTAAAAACAAAACCAAGCAATTTCCCTGGTGGTCCAGTGGCTAAGACTCCGCGCTCCTGATGCAGGGGGCCTGGGTTCAATCCCTGGTCAGGGAACTAGATTCCACACGGCCCAACTAAAGATCCGGCGTGCCGTGACTGAAGATCCCGAGTGCCACAACTAAGATCCAGCACAGCCAGAAATTAAATAAGTAAATGAATGAACACTAAAAACAAAACCAAATAGCTCCTGTTGTTTGGCATTACTGTGTTCTAGACATTCCGCTGAGTACTTTCTAGATATCATCTCTTTTAATCTTGACTTGAGCCCTGAAACGTAGGTGTCATTATTCTCGTTTCACATATGAGAAACAGATTTCTAGAGACTGAGCCGTTTGCCCATTGCCTACCTGGGGACTGAAGAGGCAAGGTTTGAACCCGAGCCAGAGGGTCAGGAGCAGAACAGCTCTCCTTTGCTCATCAATGCTCTGATTCAGGGACAAGACTTAACTGCTCACCCTTCTCCCAGATACCCACTGTGCAACCCAGGAGTGTTTCCAAGTGATAGATGCCTCTCCCTTGAAAGCAACTGGCCTTGATATTATCCTGAGTCTGCTTTAATAGAACTGCTGTCTTAAAGAAAATAGAACTACCGTCTTCCACAATTAAGGTAGCCAAAGTTGTGTATTTGCCTGCACTTTCATTCATCTCTATCTGACTGTCTTCCTCACTTTACATTTGGGAATGCCAAGTTCCAGAAGTGGTGAACAGGATGTATTCTGTTTTTCTGTGATCTATTTAGTGTTTCCCAGAACTGTCGATGCTTTGGAGAACAGAATTATTTTCGTAAATTATTCTTCTATCCTTAGGAAGCAAGTATTTGAAACACATGAGTTAAAATATCATCAAGAACCTAAAAAATGCTGAGGGCAGGAAAACCAGGAGGCTCGAGGCTAAGATGGAGTCGCAGCATTGGCTTTGTTGATTAAATAAGCGGGGTACGGGGGGCAGGTGTCACAACTCTCTCTCCACTTCTTATTTTCCTTCACACTGTTTATCTTCCCAAGAGTATCTTGCAGATAATTTGGGGGATAAATATGAATAACTGGGAAATACTTCCCCCCCCCCCCAAGAATGGTATCAGATCCATCCACCAAATCTTACCCTCAGTTCAATTCAGTTCAGTCACTCAGTCGTGTGCAACTCCTGTGACCCCGTGGACTGTAGCCCACCAGGCTCCTCTGTCCATTGGATCCTCCAGGCAAGAATACTGGAATGGGTTGCCATTTCCTTCTCTAAATCTTGGCCTAGAAGAGCTTTAATGATTCAAAGACAGAACTTTATTTAGTTCATGTCAGAACTCACTCCTCTCTGCACAGGGAGCTTTGGAGTGAAAAGGAAGCAGGAATGCGTTCGATTCAGTGGCTTTTCTCCATTTCGTTTTTCCTGTCCCTCACCCCAAGTCCTCGAGCCCACAAGTAGCTGTTACTCTTTCCCTTGAAGAACAAAACCTCCTACCAGGCTGGTGCCCGAGGTCAGGCAAGTGAGGAGAGGAAAGTGCACACCCCGTTGTGGCCGAGATGAAGGCCACAAAAGCCATCTTGATCCTCTGACCCACACTGACGCTGAGTCTGTCCCTTTGCTGTCCCTGACTTTGGTAGTGTGGTTGGTCTGACTCTGTGCCCTCACCTTGAATTGAGCCTTGATGAAAAAGTAGTAGGAAACCCAGGCCTGACCCTGGGGATTTGGGGTTTTTATCTTGGAAAAGCATCAACCGAACTCGCAGGGACAGGAGATCTGGATTCCTGTGGCTTGAGCTAACTTAGGTCCAAAGAAACCAAGTGCCTGTGATCAGCATCTTCATTCCCCCAGTGTGGCCTTGCCCTCTGGGCTCCCTTCTCTCACCCAGGCTCCCAGTTAGGAGGTCTTCTGGGTTGCTCCATCCTGCTTTACCGTCAGCACGTCCTTCTGTATCTGAAATGCTTTGGTATATGGAATACTTGTGGATTGAAGCTGCCTGACTGATCTAAAATCCCTCAGCTTTGGGACACGCAGTAACAAAACAACTTTTTTTTCTTTTTTTTTTTAATTTTAGTTGGAAGATAATTCCTTTACTGTATTGTGATGGTTTCTGCCACACGTCAACATAAATCGGCCACCGGTGCACATGGGTCCCTCCGTCTGAACCTCCCTTCCCCCTCCCTCCCACCTCCCTCCAGGTTGTCCCAGAGCACCGGCTTTGGGTGCCCTGCTTCATACATCTAAGTCACACCGGTTATCTGTTTTACACATGGTAATGTATATGTTTCAATGCTATTCCCTCAAGTCATCCCCAAACACCCTTTAGGCATCAGTGTATTTCCTCTCCCTGACATTTTATAAAGCCCTCTGAGTTTACCTCTCTGGGTTTTCTGCTGAGCCACGGAGCCTCATCCTGGCTCATCTTTCCCAAAGCACTGCTTCTATGTATCAGGAGTCATTCGGTCACCTGGATTGTGGACCTTAGGTCTTGGCTTCCTACAGTAGGAGGACCAGATTAGTGTGTGGGCATCCAAAAGAAGCCAGCCTGCGCCTACTGGGTGACGGAGCAAGAAGGGCTGTGGGTGGCCCTGCTGTATTCCTGTCCCCCCATACGCTGCAAGACTGCCTCTGCCTTAGCAGTGCTTCCAGATATTCTGTGGATGGTCTTTGAGCATGTTGTGGTGAAGGCTGCCATGCCAGAGAATTTCAGCAAATTTAGCCAGCTTTGAAATGACTCATTTTTGCGGATTTTCAGACACCAGGAAAATCAAACTGAGAAGGCTAATAAAGTTGCCCCTCTAATTCTCCCTTCTTACCCAACCATCTTTCAAACCAGTGAAGCTCCTTTGGCCAAAATGTTATAGCTGGGTGCCTCCCATCCTGGAAAAACTTTGTAGAAATATTGATCTTAAAATCTCACCCTTGGGTTAACGCAACCTTAATAGTGACTCACCTTGATCCCTGTTGATGTGTTGCAGAAACCAGAATAATATTGTAAAGCAATTATCCTCCAATAAGAATTTGTTTAAAAAAGAGCAGCTCTACCTCGGGTAGGTCTGAAACCCCTGAAATGGCCGAAAAGACCGCGGTGACTTGCCCCTTTGAGATCTGACGCCTTCCTCTCCATTTCGCTGCAGATTTGCTGACCATGAGGGAATATCACTGCTTGCTGCAATTACTGTGCCCGGATTTCCCCCTGGAGCTCACTCAGAAGGCCGCCAGGTATGTCTCCCAGGCTTCTGAAGTCAACTCAGCCCCTCTCTGGCTCGGGCTTCTGAGAGAGAACTACAACGTATGCAGACAAACACACCGTTAGGAGAGAGTAAAACCTATAGGGAAGGAACTGGCATTTGGAGAGGGGTCTATTTGGGATTTGCCCCAAAACATAATATTCACTTTCTGCATCTCCAGGAGGAAGCCAAATGATCTTTGGTGGTTTCTGTGGGGAGCCTTAGGGTCTGCAGATAGAGTTGGGGGTTGGTGAGATGAAGAGGCAAACACACTCACACCAGCTCGCGCACTCACACAGGCATGCACACAAACAAATATCCCTAAAGGACATTCTGAGAAAATATGGCTCAAGCTTTGGCAGTCACTTGTGATGAAGGGGGTTGAGGTTCGAGGCTGGAAAGCATGAAGGTGATAAACCCCGACTGAGGGAGAGATAAATTGTATTATTTATGCTAAAAGATGGTTTTCAGTATTAGTCCAGAACCAGGAAGACTTGGCAGAGATAGTTAGAACCCCCTAATTTCTGTGTTTGGTTTCATTGTTATTCACATTTTTTAACCAAATGAGGTAGCTGGGCTATGCCTCAGTTAACTTTTACTTATTTAGCTGAAAATCTGAGCTAAGGCAGCAAATAGAAGTGTAGCAAAAGTCTTGTTTTTTGAAAAATGCCAAAACAGAGGATTTTTAGGAAAATATTCTGTCTTATACATGATAGATGGGCTTCCCTAGCAGCTCAGCTGGTAAAGAATCCGTCTGCAATGCAGGAGACCCTGGTTTGATCCCTGGGTCAGGAAGATCCCCTGGAGAAGGGATAGGCTACCCACTCCAGTGTTCGTCAGCTTCCCTCATGGCTCAGACGGTAAAGAAACCGCCTATAATGTGGGAGACCTGGGTTTGATCCCTAGGATGGGAAGATCCCCTGGAGGAGAGCATGGCAACCCCCTCCAGTAATTCTTGCCTGGAGAATCCCCATGAACAGAGGAGCCTGGAGGGCTACAGTCCATGCGGTCGAAAAGAGTCAGACACGACTGAGGACTGAGCACACAGCACACAGCATCCGTGACAGATACATTGGTTCGAAGCCGTAGAATGTACAACACCAAGAGTAAAGCGTAAATCTAAACTTGGACTTTGGGAGATGATGTGTCAGTGTAGGTTCAGCGACTGTAGCAAATGTGCCAGTGGGAGGGGGGGCTTTGATAATGGGGGAGTCTGTGCATCTGTGGGGGCAGAAGGCATTTGAGAAACCCCCGCAAGTTCACTGTGAACCTAAAACTAAGTCTGAGTAATAATTTTTTTAAAATGCCCAGCTTCCCTAAATCAATTGATCAAGTATATGTACAGAGCAGAGTTGACTAGTGAACGAGGAGGAGGTTAGAGACACCGACCCCTCTGTGCAGTTGAAAATCCAAGTAGAGCTCTTAGTCCGCTCTCCTTACACACAGAGCTTCCATACACGTGGTTCCATATACACAGGTTCAGCGTCTGTGGATTCAACCAGCTGCACCTTCTGTATTCACTATTGAAAACAATCCACATGTAAGTGAGCCTGCACAGTTGAAACCCGGGTTGCTCAAGGTTCAACCATTTACTCACATCACCACAATCAATTTCAGAGCATTTTAATTACCCCCAAAAGAAATTCTGCTGCTCTCAGTCATTGCTCCCTATTCCGGCCCACCATCCTCCCTAGCCCTCGACAGCTACACTCTGTTTCTATAAATCTGCCTGTTCAAGACACTTAAAATAAATGGAATCGTACCATGTATGGTTCTTTGTGACTGGTTTCTTTCAGTTAGCCTTATGTTTTCAAGGTTCATCCACGACATAGCAGGTCTCAGTATTTCCTCTTAGCAAATATTTTTTAAAGGTTTCTTATGTGGACCATTTTTTTTTAAGTTTTTATTGAATTTGTTACAGTATTGCTTCTGTGTTATGTTTTGGCTTTTTTGGCCCCAAGGCATGTGGGAATCTTATCTCCCTGATCAGGGATCCAACTGCACTGGAAGGTGAGGTCTTAACCACCAGAGAAGTCGCTCATCAGATATTTACTGAGGGCCAGTTGTGTGCCAGGATCTCTTCTGCACTCCAGGGGTGCAGTGATGAATAAGATTATAGTTCCTGTGCCCCATCCCCCACCAAGGAACTTGACATCTGATTTAGAAGAGGATCCCTGGGGTACCGATCACAGCCTGCCGGCACTTTGTGACACATCACCTTGGTCTCCGTCACTCCACAGCAGCTGCTGTCCCCGTTTCCCGCACCTGAAAGGTAGCAGGTGGGCCCGAGGGCGAACCTTCTGTGTGGTCTTCGGCCCCACCCACCTCCCACATGCTTCCAAACCACCTGATGTAGTAAGCACTGCAAGGTTAGACTAGAAGGAACAGAACTCTCTAAAATCCACAGATTCTTACAAGTATTGATATCCAGGGGCTTCTGGAGTGACCTTCCCCTAGCTGTGCTCAGAAGCTTACCACCCCCCATCACCACCCCCCACCAGGAAACCCTCTTGTTCTTTAGAACTTCAGACCTTTCCATCTGAGCAGGGGGGAAGCATGGTCCATGCTAATAGCCAGGAACGTGAAGGAATGGTGGGGACGCCAGAATCAACAGCAGAAGGGCCCAAGGCAAGCGTCAGGAGACAGGCTACAAAATTAGAGATGACTTCAGGACTCAAGCTTCAGCGTCAACCCCGCCTCCCCAGCTCCATTCTCTCCCCACCCCACTCCAGCTGGTGCGTGCGTGTGGAAAAATCGTATCCACCCCAGAATGTGCCCCTCTGACTGTCTGAGCTCTTCCCATCTTGTCCTGAAGGTCAGGATCCCAGCTCCTGACCAGAACTGCCAGTGGCAGGGGGGATGGCGAGGCCCCCGCAAGGCAGTGGCCGTGGCTGGAAGACGCGCTGGCCTCTCCCGTCTCACTGCTGGGCTTACGGTATTCGTGGCCCCGAGGTGGGGACAGGCCGCGGGAGCAGGCTGCAGCCCCTGATGATGTGTGCGTAAAGGAATGTGATCCACAAGCAGCTGTGCACCAGAGCCTGCAGAGCAGGAGCAGCCCCACGTGTGCCCAACTGACATGCGGCACCTCGGCCAGGCCTGGGGCGGCAGGTGTGAGCCGGAAACACAGCTGGGTGGGGAGAGCCAGCAGACCCCCCAACAGCACCCAGCCAGAACCCCGCTCCATCCCCGACTCGTGCAGAGTGGAGGTCGTTGAGTTACTGTATCCCTAAACGGTCACCATAGCATCTTCCTCTCCATCGTCCATGGACTGGGCGGCTTTCCTGATGGTTAAAAGCATTCAACTAGAGCCAAACTTCTTTTTTTTTTTAATAAGTGAGAGGCCACTTTTGATGGCATTTTAATACCACCTCTCCCCACCTTCAGGGAAGGTTCTTTTTATGTATGTATGTATGTATGTATGTATGTATGTATGTATTTTGGCTGCGCTGGGTCTTCATTGCTGTGTGTGGGCTTTCTCTAGTTGGAGTGAGCAGAGGCTACTCTCTAGGTGCGGAACGCGGGCTTCTCTTTGCAGTGGCTTCGCTTGTTGCCGGGCACAGGCTCTAGAGCTTCAGTAGTTGTGGCTCATGGAGTTAATAGTAGTGGCGCATGGGCTTAGGTGCCCTGAGGGTTACAGAATCTTCCCGGACCAGGGATTGAACCTGTGTCCCCTGCATTGGCAGGTGGATTCTTTTTCTTTTTTTTTGCTTCTTTCATCCTTTCCCTTTAAGTTGTAAGAACAACACATGTGCAGTAAAGAAATCCAAGAAATTTCGGAAAAGCCAGAAGAATGTAGAAATTACAAACACTTAGAAGCAGGAGTCTTCCAACTGGTCAGCTTGTATCCATCCAGCGCAGGTTCCTGGCATCCCAGTGCCTGGCTGTTGTGTTCAGGCAGAGTCTGGGCTTTGCTCTGAACACAATGGCAGGCAGATTCTTAACCACTGGACCACCAGGGAGATTCAAGCTAGAGCTCTTGAGTTCAAATCCTGGTTCCAGCTTATATCCTGGGGAAAGTTATTTAATTTCTTTGAGCCTCAGTTTCCTCATCTGTAAAGTGGGAATAATCATTGTTGTAATAATTGAAGCCACATATCACGTGATTAAAACGATGCCTGGCATAGAGCAAAAATGTTAGAAGCAATGGTGTTAACCCTGACCTCTAAGAGCACAGGCATCACAGGATTAGAAAGACCTGAGTGTCCACACTGTCTGTGTCTATTGACTGCATGACCTTGAGGATCTCTCTTAACTTCTCTAAGCCCTGTTTGCCATGTCTGAAAAATGTGGCTAATAATTAAATCATAGGGTGGCTGTAAGATTTCAACAATAACGAAAATATACATATATAGGTAAATTGCTTAGCACATTATGGACATTCAATAAATAATATTTTCTTGCTGTTAAAATAATGTTGGTATTATTATTACCAGATTTTTTTTTTAAATTAGTGAGAAGTCATAGAGAACAGACTTGCGGTTGCCAGTGGGAAGGGATAGACTGAGAGTCTGGGGTTAGCAGATGCAAACTATTACATACGGAATGGGTAAACAACAAGGTCCTACTGTATAGCACAGAGAACCGTGTCCAATCTCCCAGGATAAACCATAATGGAAAAGAATATTAAAAAGAGAATATACGTGTGTATAACTGAATCACCCTGCTGTACAGCAGAAATTAGCACAACGTTGGAAATGAACTATACTTTGATGTAAAAATTAAATAAGTGAGAAGTTCCTGGGTTCCCTAAGGCACCACTTTCTGGCCTTCTTCTCCTTCACAACACTCAGAAAATAATATAATAACAAAAAAAAAGTAGGGTAAAGACAAGACTGCCTGTGGTTAGCCTACAGGCTCTGGCCTCCTCCCTGCTGGGCCAGGGGGACCCTCACACCTGTAACCCATCCAAGGCTCACGTGACCCAAGGATGGAGATTTAAAGCAGTGGTTCTCCAGCTTGAGAGTGCATCAGAATCAGCTGCAGAGCTTGTTAAACTGCAGATGGGCCAGGCCCCGTCCTCAGAGTTCAGTGGGTCTGAGACAGGGCTCAAGAATTCATGTTTCCTATGGGTTCTCAGGTGATGCTCACAGTCTGGGACCACTCTCTGAGAACCACTTTAGAGCTTTGCATGCCCATCTCATTCTGCCATTTTAGAACTGATTGAATTCAAAGTTATTGCATTTCCTTCTCACTCTTGTCATCTGAAATCCTATTTAACTCACTGCTGCCTCTCTGAAAGCCAAACTTCCCAGGCAGTAATATATGTTTAATAGGAAGAGCTCTTTTGTCATGGTTATATGCTGAGTACATACAGTGCTTTGAAAGCATATAGACTCCTAAAAAATCTAGAATGTCTTTCTTTATGCTTCTCGCCTGCAGTATCACCCTGCATAGATCTCCCCAGGTCTGACCTGCCATCTGACAGTGTCGCTGTTGCCCCAAAGGTCTTTCACCCAAACAGACTATCCTTTCCCTCCCCATTCTTTCATTTACCAAACATTTATTGAGTGCCTGCTATGTGCCAGTCATTGTGCTTGTGGAGGAGCTATGACAGTGAGCAAAACAGATGTGGTTCTAGCCCTCGAAGAACTTGCAAACCGATAGAGAGGCAGACATTAAATAAATGAAGAGCTAAGTGCTACAGGGACGTATAAACAGGCTACCTAGCCTAACCTGGTAAATTAGGAGAAGCTTGCCCATAAGGCAGAGATGTTGAATCGGGGCCCTGAAGGATCTGTCAGAGATGAACTTGCTCTGTCAACTGTGTTCTCTGGGTCTGCTTCATCACTCAGTCATGTCCAGCTCTTTGCGACCCCCCTAGACTGTAGCCCGCCAGGCTCCTCTGTCCATGGGATTTTCCAGGCAAGAATACTGAAGTGCCATGCCCTCCTCCAGGGGATCTTCCCAACCTAGACCTGGAATCGAACCCAGGTCTCCCATATTGCAGGCAGATTCTTTACCTCCTGAGCCACCAGGGAAGCCTGATGGTCGTGCAATAAGTCTTAGCCCTAGCAACTACTAAGACTTATTGTAAGGCCATCATGACAGTGAAAGTCATTCAGTTGTGTCCGACTCTTTGCAACCCCATGGACTGTATAATCTGTGGAATTCTCCAGGCCAGAATACTGGAATGGGTAGCCGTTCCCTTCTCTAGCAGATCTTCCCAACTCAAGGATTGAACCCAGGTCTCCTGCATTGCAGGTGAATTCTTTACCGTCTGAACCACCAGGGAAGCCCAAGGCCATCATAATGCCCACTAAAAACTGGGACTTGCCATCTGTCTCTACAAGGATTAAGCCACTGCAGCAGCTGACCTTCAACACACCCTGAATGGGGTTCATTAGGAATAAGGCACTCTGTGTTCTTCGGGAAAACTAGCAGAACAGCCCTTCAGATAGTTAGATATTTTCAAGAAAAGATTTTATTAGTCCAATCCTTGCCTCTCCTTATACCTAGAAAAGCACTAAAATCATTAATGGAGACATCTGCTCCTCATGGCTAGCAGTAAACTTCACAAAACTAGCAGCAACTTCCTGCAAAAATGTGTTCCTGATTGCATGTACCCCCTTCACTAAAATCAGTGTATATTGAGCTTCCCCCCTACCTCTTCAGAGCAGTTTCTCAGAGCTAGCTGAGGTGCCATCTCCCAGGCTGTAGTCCTTGTTTTGCCCCAAATAAAAATTAACTCACAACTGTCACATCATCCATTTTTTTTCGGTTGATGTTTATCCTCTAGGATAAAATTAAATTAGACCACTACTTCAGACCATATGCAGAAGTCAGTTTCATATAGATTACAGAAAATCCCTGCGTGCGTGTGTGATCAGCCTCGTCTGACTCTTTTGCTGCCCTGTGGACTGTAGTCCACCAGGCTCCTCTGTCCATGGAATCTGCCAGGCAAGAATACTGGAGTAGTTTGCCATTTCCTCCTCCAGGGGATCTTCCCGACCCAGAGATTGAACCCAAGTCTCCTGCATTGGCAGGTGGATTCTTTATCAACTGCGCCACCCGGGAAGACTGGATTACAGACCTAACTGTAAAATGCAAAGCTATAATACTCTCAAAAGAGATTAAAAGAAAATATTTTATTGCCACCAGCTAGTTAAAAAATTCTTAAACAAGATAGAAATTCTTTAAGCCCAACCCCGGTGGGCGAGGTTGATAAACTGACCACAAAACTGCGTTCACTTATTCAGTCATTCAGCCAGTGTTGAAGGAGAATGCCATCACCTGCTGCTGCTGAAACCTGTGAACGAAACAAAGCCCCTGCCCTTGTGGAGCAGACATTCTAGAGAAAGAAGTATCTGCTGGGAAAAACAAGCTCCCTGATGGCAAACAAACCGGGCCACAGCAGTGCCAGTGCTGAACCCTCACCCACCGGAGGAGGATGAAAAGTGTCTATTCAGCAAAAGATACCACAAACAAAGTTGAAAGACAAGCCAGAGACCTGAAGAAGTTACCTATGTAACTAACAACAAATCAGTCTACAGAATATTTTTAGTCTCTAGAATTGTCTATAAAGAACTCCTACAAGTGCATAAGAAAAAGATGAAGGACCTCAATAGAAAAATAGTCCAAAAATATAAAGAGCTAATACACAGAAGAGAAAACCCTAACAACTACCAAACATTCGGGCATATTTTCGTGGCCAAACTCGCTAGTTATCAGGGAAATGCCAATTAAGTTGAGATACCCCCTCACAGTCATCAAACTGGCAAAAATTTTAAAGTGAGATAATGCAAGTATTGGTGAGGACGTGGAACTGCGGGAACTCACATACTCTGCTAGTGGGAGTGTAAATTGGCATAATCACTTGGAAACAATTTGGGCAAATCTTAAAAAGTTCAAGAAACGAGAGGGCGTATGTGTATGCATACAGCTGATTCACTTTGCTGTACAGGAGAAACGAACACAGCATTGTGAAGCAACTAGATTCCAATAAAATTTTTTTAAAAAGAGGAAAATGTTTGGAAAAAAATTCCAGAAAGTTCTGAAAGACAAAATAAATTTGAATTTGCCATGTGCAGGGAACTAGTTGCATAATATTAAAAAAAAAAAGTTAATGAGGTGTGGCTGAGTCTGAGACATGCAGCATTATTTGTAATAGCTACCAGTGAAGCCCTCTGCCTGTCGCCACGCAGTAGAAAGGACAAAGTGTCTTATCTCCATTCCATGGAATTCTCTACAGCAGCTAAAATGAATACAGGGAGATGGGACCTCCCTGGTGGTCCAGTGGTTAAGAATCTGACTTCTAATGCAAGGGACGCAGGTTTGATACCACGGGGATCCTACCGTGCCAAATAGATAACTTTTTTCTTAAGTAATACAGTGAATACAGGGAGATATATATGCATCAGCACTGATATATCTCAGAATGGCGAGTTACAGAATGATGCATAGAGCTTGAGAACAGGCAAAGCAAAGTTATATCATGTTTTAAGAATGTAAACATTTGTGTGAGTCAACAACAGTATGAAAACACGCCGACGGGTGCCAAGCCAGAGTTTCAATGAATGACAGCTAAGCCCTCAAGTTCCAGCGGGATCTCTGAGGAGGGAGGTAGAGGGAGGGTGTCCAGGTGTTCTAAACAGTACGTGCGATAGCTTACAAAGCTTTTAAACATTGAAGCAAGGATGGCAAAATGTGAAGATTGGAGAGGAAGTTAGCTAGTGGGTACACAGATGTTTTTTCTGTTATTCTGTGTGATTTTCTGAAGTTTTAAATATTGTATTTAAAATGAAAAAGGTGTAGATAAAAGAACACTCTGTGTGATTTCAATACCTTTAAACCATGAAGTTTTTCCACCTTGGCTTATGTCCCTGGATATGTTCCAGTGTCTCCTAGTTTATGATCTACGGTCACTTGAACTAATACCTTACTGTTGTGTGAAAATTGTATAAGCTTTATGTCGAATCGGTCCATGGTGCTTTTCAGGTCCACTCCATCCTTCTACTTTTCTGTATTCATTCTATTAATATTGAGAGTTTGATATTGAAACTCCAACTAAAAATCTTAATTTATCTACTTAAAAAGTAGTTGTAATATACAGTGAAACTATCTGTAACTTAGATCTGTATTTTCCAAGCGTCCTGTAAATATTCTGTCATGCTTTCATAATTCAAAATATAAAAAAGAGAAAAACAAATAAAGAAAGAGGGCGGGCAGGATTTAGGAAGGGAGCAGGGAGAGGGAAAGGCCGTCTCAGGCAAGTAAGCAGCCTGGAAAGAAGCCAGTGAGGGCCTGGGTGCCCTGGGGGAGCCGGGGGGCTGGCAGAAGAAGGGGGGCCTCACAGGCCATGCACTGGATGTGGGTTTTATCTTAAGAGCGGGGAACAGCTGCCCCCAGCCCCAGCTACGAGGCTTCTGGGGAGAGACCAGGATCAAGGAGCCGGAATGGCCAAGCGGGGCCTTCACGGCGTCTCCAGGGAAGAAGCAGTGTCCAGGCCTCGGCTTCCAGCCCCCATGGGGGCCGCGGCTCTACAGGAGTGGCAGAAAGGACAGCGCCCCCAACAGCGGAAGCCACGGCCACGTCTCAGCTGGAGCAGCTGCAGGTGGCCCAGGACCTGTACTAGAGTCAGAGGGGCCTGTGTTTGGATTACAGCTCTGTTGCTTCTAGCTTGAAAACCCTGGTCCAGTTTCTGAAGCCCTGTGTTCTCAGTGAAGACATCCATCCATCTTACCTCAGAGGATTAATTTGAGAAGAAAATGCAGTGACAGATGCACAGCGCTGACCAGCTAAGCCCCTATCGGACGCTGTGTAGTTGTAATTGTCGCTGCTGCCCACATTCTCTGGGTCCAGCTTCTCGGGCACTGCAGGGCAGGTGCGGGTTGGGGCCCCCTGGAAGTGTAGCCCGGAGCCCGGAGAGAGCCACGGCCTGGATGCCCCATGCCACTCGGAGGGCCTGGACTTGAAGCAGCTTGTGCAGCACCAGGCAGTCTCCAACGCAGCCCTGAGGAAGTGTCTCGGAAGCCGTGGCAATACCTGGAGGAGGTAGCCAGGCTGTGGTTTCATCCTCACTCATGGCCCTGACATTAAGGCAGACTCCACAGAGGTGTCCCCAGATCCCAGGCAGCCCTGGAGCCGCCCTTCACCGTCACCTTCACCCATGAACCACGTGGCTCATGGGACCTCCCAGAGGAAGTGCAGGCCTGGGAGGCTTCTCGCCAGCCCCGGCTCCCCCCAGAAAGTGGACTTGAAACAGGATAGCTCGCTTCCGCCTGAGAGCCTGTGCCCAGTCAGGCACTGGCTGCACTTCCTCTGAGCTATATTTTTATTGATTATTTTGAGCTCTTCCATCACCTGAAACCAGCTAGAACATGCTTATGGATGGCAGCTAACACTGATTTTGAGTGATTACTATGTATACCAGTAATATAATACAGTAGAATAGACACAGCGTATCACCATAAATGAATCTTCACCAGAATCCTGTGAATTGGGAACTAGAATTATCTCCTCTTTACAGATGAGGAAACTGAAGCTCCGAGAGAAAACGTGACTTGCCGAGAAAAGGAAACTTGGGCAGGGAGTTCTAGAGCTGGGTGGGGTTGGGTCCCTGCTGAACTGCAAAAAAAAAAAACCAATACATCTCTGCCACTCGACCAGGGTTGCTGACCTTTCAGGGCAAATAGGAAGTTGGCAAGTCACAGATTCAGGCTGAAAACTGTTGCCTCCTTGGCACCCACCTAACGCCCAGCCAGCCAGCCCATCCCAGCTGTTGGAAGTCAGCAAGGGAGGGCGAGAACAGCCAGCCCCCTCGGGACGGGCTCAGACCCTGCCAAGTGCTCTTTTCTTTCTCCATTCCAGCCACTGCCCAGGACTCCACCCTCCACATGTTTCTGCTCAGAGCCAGCCTGAACCCAAGTGCCTCTCCTTCTCCCCCAGAGCCCCCTCTCTCCAGCCCCGAGGCCCGGCCTGCCAGGGTCCCTCCCCGACCCAGTGGATCGGTACAGACTCATGCTGGCAGCTGCTCCCTGCTGGCTTCACTTCAAAGCCGGAGCGGGCCCCTCTCCTCCAGGTGTCAGGAGCGGCTGGCACATTAGCAGAAGGCCTCTGGCAGGAAGGGGTGTTGAGCCAGGAAACTCCTCCTCCTGACCCTCAAGGGGGTGGGGCCAAGTTTGAGTTCAGGGTGAAGGGCCTGGGGTCATCACAGTCACCAAAGGCAGAGACCGAGCTGCAGCCTCCTGCCTGCCTCTCCCCACAATTATGCCAGGATCCTGGTGCCAGATGCCCAGAACTCTTATGGGTCAGAGCGCTAGTCTGGAGATGGACAGTGTGGCATTCGACGTTTCTAAAAGCACCTTTTCATGAGGTTTTTCAGCAGCAAACCTTTCCCCAGTGAGAACCAGCGTTACCAGAAGCTGTTAGTTCTCTCCGCCCTGGGGATGCCATACTGTCAGAGCTAGAAGAAGCCCTCTCAGACTTTGAGGAAGTATTCTGCTTGAATATCTCCAGCAACAAGCAGCTCACTCGCTCACAAAGCAGCCACAGTCCCAGAGCTGGGCGTCTTCCAGTCTTCTGGAGCCAGTCTTCTAGAACTCTGTGCCGTCTCCCTCAGAGGCAGCTCTTCAAGAGTCATGGCCCAGCTTCACTTCCTCCTTCATCCTCTCGTCCCACTAAAAGATCTAAAGGCAGTCATTAGCCCGACATCCTGGTTTGCAGACTCCATCTCGCTGACCCCCTGTTCTGTGATGCTAGCTTATCCCCCTTAAATAAACCACCCAGAGCCGAACGTAGTGTCCAGATGTCACCGTGCCAGGAGAAAAGAAAAGGGTGCCGCACCTCTCTTAGCTGTGTCCACACTTTCCCTCTCATTCAGCTAATACTTGCTGAGGCCATACTGTGTGCTCTCCCCCATGCTGGCACCAGAGTCAGGCAACAAGCAGAGAGACCGCCGTCTTGGGGCCAGGACAGACCCGAACAGCGTCCCAGAGCAGGGAGGCCTACCGTCAGCAGAGCATCCCAATGGGTTGCTCCGAGGCTGCACCCCGAAGAGCGAGGAGGCGTCAGTCAGGTCGGCGAGGAGGACAGGAGGCAGGGAGAGCTGACGGGTCTTGCTGCTGGAGCACCGTGGGGGACACTGACTGGGGCCTCCTGTGAGTCCAGAAAGGTGAGCGGAGGCCAAGGGCAGGGCACACAGGCTCATAAGCCAGGATAAGGACGGGAGACGTTGCTCTAAGGACAAGGGGAAGCCCATAAAGGGTTTAAAACAGAGTTGTAAAACGGTCAAATTCGCATTTTTAAAAAGGTCTTTCTGGGAGGGAGGAGAGGGTAAGATGAATGGAGAGAGTAGTATGGAAGCATATATACTACCGTATGTAAAACAGATGAAAAGTGAACGTGAACCGCCCTCAGTCATGTCCAACTCTTTGTGACCCCATGGACTATACAATCCATGGAATTCTCCAGGCCAGAATACTGGAGTGGGTAGCTGTTCCCTTCTCCAGGGGATCTTCCCAACCCAGGGATCAAACCCAGGTCTCCCACATTTCAGGCAGATTCTTAACCAGCTGAGCCACAAGGGAAGCCCAATAGACAATGGGAATTTGCTATATGATTCAGGAAACTCAAACTGGGGCTCTGTGACAACCTAGAGGGGTGGCATGGGGAAGGAGGTAGGAGGAAAGTTCAAGAAGGAGGGGACATAGGTAAACCTAACTGTGGTGTTGGAGAAGACTCTTGCGAGTCCCTTGGACTGCAAAGAGATCCAGCCAGTCCATCTTAAAGGAAATCAGTCCTTAGTATTCATTGGAAGGACTGATGCTGAAGCTGAAACTCCAATACTTTGACCACCTGATGTGAAGAACCAACTCATTGGAAAAGACCCTGATGCTGGGAAAGATTGAAGACGGGAGAAGGAGACGACAGAGGATGAGATGGTTGGATGGCATCACCGACGCGCTGGACATGACTTTGAGTAAACTCCGGGAGTTGGTGATGGACAGGGAGGCCTGGTGTGCTGCAGTCCATGGAGTCCAAAGAGTCAGACGCGACTGAGCGACTGAACTGAACTGATGGCTGATTCATGTTGATGTTTGGCAGAAACCAACACAACATTGTAAAGCCATTATCCTTCATTTAAAAATAAATAAATTTAATTAAAAAAAAGTCTTTCTGACCACAGTATGGATACCCAATTAGAAGGAGGCAAAAGTGTTACCGGAAGCCATCCAGTAGAAGGTCGTCCAGTTGTCCTGGAAGAGAAGGTGGAGGTGGGCATCAGTGGGGGCCATGGAAGTGGAAAGGAGTAGATGGATTCGAGAAATGTCTGGAACAGGACTGATTGGACCGGGCAATTGGTTGATACGTGGCGGGCAAGGGGGGGAGTTTCCCGGATGTCAGGAGGGCTCCCAGGCTTCTGGCTGAGCAGAGGAGCATGGCCGTCAATGACAGCTGAGACCCAACTGGCTTCTCTGGCAGCCAGGCCCACTGCTTGCAGTCGAGAAAACCCTTCAGTCCTACACACACGTGCTGCTAGGGTCCAGCCACCTGTCCCTCAGAAAGAAAGCCCCTGCCACCGCCTGCCTCCCCCAGCTAGCCCCATCCACATGTCAGCCCGCCGAGGAGCCGGGGTCAAACCAGAGCACACGCCAGGCTTGCCCTGCTCACCCTGGCACCTCCGAAGGGCTGTGCCCCCTCTCTTCCCCAGCTGCCCATCTCAAAAGAGGGAGCTGGCGTTCACAGTCAAGCGTGGCTGCTGACAGAGAGCGGCGGCCAATCTGGGGCTGGAAGGGCAGGCCCTCTGCCACTGACAGTCCTGGCTGTGGCTGAGAAGGGGAGATGCTTATGGCAGCTGGCTTGGAAGCCCTGGCGTGGCCGGGAGCATGCTGATGAGCAAGAATTACCACTTCTGGAATTAGACAGTGCTGATGACTGTGCAGCTTTGTGAACATGCTGCACCATGCATTCTTAAAGGATAAATTTTATGGTATTGGAGTTACATTGCAATACAGCTCTTCCTTGACTTGCAAGGGGGTTATGTCCTGATAAAATCTACTGTAAGTTGAAAATATCAAGCCAAGAATGCACTGACTACACCTGACCTACCAGAGATCATATCTTAGGCCAGCCCTACCTCAGCTGTGCTCACAACACTTGCATCAGCCCACAGTTGGACAACATCATCTAACACAAAGCCTATTTTATCATAAAGTGTTGAATCTCGCATGTAATTGATTGAACACGGTTCTCAAAGTAAAAACAGGATGGTTGTCCGTATCCCACCCTCGTGACTGCACAGCCGACTAGGAGCTGCCCCTGCCCAGCATCACAGGAGTGTACATAGCTTTCATCGCTAGGCCAGGGAAAGATCAAAATTCAAAGTATGGTTTTAACCAAATTCTTCTCGCTTTCACACCATCATCGGTAAAGTCATAAAACCTAAGCTGACCTGTCGTTAAGTTGGGGACTGTCTGTATGAAATAAATGAATAAATAGGTGAAGAGAGAAATGTTCGGACTTCTCTGATGGTCCAGGGGTTAAGATTCCAAGTTTCCACTGCGGAGGGCACGGGTTCGATCCCCGGTTGGGGAAGTTCCACACGCCCATAGTGTAGCCAAAAAAAGAGCGAGAGAGAAAGAAAGAGCAATAGTAAAGGGAGGTAACTGCTATAAACAGGAGTGCCAGGTCCCAGGTTGATGATAAAGAAGAGGAGCCAAGTAACATCTTCAAAGGCTTTGGTTCCCCGACGTGGTTTCCTGCTTGGGGGTGTTCTCAGCCCACTGCTCTTCCCTAGTAATTAACTTCAGCCCATTCTGGTTCTTGGCTGTCCCGGGAGTAGGGCAGGGAGGGAGAGGGCACTGCCTTCTCTCCTCGGGGGGCCTTTGCCTCCCCTGTGGGCCCGGGAAGGGAGGGCGTTGAGGTGTTCCCTGGGACTCTGGAAAAATGCACTCTCCTTCTGCAGTCTGGAGTGTGCCTGTTACCCCAGTCCCCTTCGCTGCCCTCTCTCTACCTCTCTGTCCCCATCCAGATACCAAAATCTGGGTTTTGTGCCCCCTCTCATCCCTTTTGCCCGCCCATTCTCCTCAGGTTATAAGGGAAGAGGTAAATACTTGGCATCACCGATGCGACGGACATGAACTTGGGCAAACTCCAGGAGATGGTGAGGGACAGAGAGGCCTGGCGTGCTGCAGTCCATGGGGTCGTAAAGAGTCAGCGGCGACAACAACTACCAGGCCTGTCTCAGCGCTTGGTCCGGGGAGCCTCTGCCAGAAAGCCTAGGGCGCCCTCCTGTGGCCATTTGCAGCATTGCTTGTTCCCACTCTGGCCTTGAATTTTTTTTTCCAGAGGGAATTTTAATGTTGAATTCTGGTAGTTCAGTTCAGTTCAGTCGCTCAGTCGTGTCCGACTCTTTGCGACCCCATGGGCTGCAGTGTGCCAGGCCTCCCTGACTACCACCAACTCCAGGAGTTTGCTCAAACTCATGTCCATTGAGTCAGTGATGCCGTCCAACCATCTCATCCTCTGTCGTCCCCTTCTCCTCCGGCCTTCAGTCTTTCCCAGCATCAGGGTTTTCTGGTAGAGGAGGTAACTTTGTTCTTCCCCAAGAGACACATGAGAAACAATTAAGGCCCTAAGATATAGGTGAGAAGAAGAAAAGATAAGTTATATAGATAATAAACTAAGAAATATAATACAGGTGTTTATATCCTGTGAAAGAAAGAAAGGGAAGTTGCTCAGACATGTCCAACTCTGTGACCCCATGGACTGCAGCCTGCCAGGCTCCTCCATTCATATCCTGTATACTTTAAGAGAGGTGGTGAGGTGGTGAGACCTAGTGGGAAGCAAGTCCATGACATGTAGAGCAAACTTACCAGCTGTGTGACCTTATTAAGCTGACTTCTCTGAGACTTAGTCTCTTCACCTGTAAAGTGGAATAATTACAACACCTGTCTCATAGGATTGTTGTGGGATAAAATTTAATTGTTGTTGTTGTTCAGTCGCTCAGTCATGTCCAACTCTTTACGACCCCATGGACTGCAGAACACCAGGCTTCCCTGTCTCACTATCTCCTGAAGTTTGCTCAAACTCATGTCCATCTAGTCGATGATGCCATCCAACCATCTCATCCTCTGTCGCCCCTTTCTCCTCCTGCCTTCAATCTTTCCCAGCATCAGGGTCTTTTCCAATGAGTCAGCTCTTTGCATCAGGTGGCCAAAGGACTGTAGCTTCAGCATCAGTCCTTCCGATGAATATTCAGGGTTGATTTGCTTTAGAAATGACTGGTTTGATCTCCCTGCTGTCCAAGGGACTCTCAAATTTTAATTAACATAAGTTAAATACCTTGTAACTCAGGGCTTCCCTCGTAGCTCAGTTGGTAAAGAATCTGCCTGCAATGCAGGAGACCCAGTTTGATTCCTGGTTTGGGACGATCCCTTGGAGAAGGAAATGGCAACCCAGTCCAGTATTCTTGCCTGGAGGATCCCATGGACAGAGGAGCCTGGTGGGCTACAGTCCATGGGGTCTCAAAGAATCAGATATGACTTAGCAACTAAACCACCAGAGGTCCATCCAGGTGCCTTGTTCAGTGCCTGCCATGACGTAAGGATTCAGTAAATACTGCCTATTTCTGTTGTTATCGTTATTACACCTGGAGATGAGCTGTAGGAACCATTTCTCTCTTCAGGGAGACGTGAAGCCAGGCCAGCTGCCTTGCCCAATCCCAGGGGCACCGTTCACGCCATCTTCTCTCTAAAGCCCCTTCCCCAGAGGTGAACAATACCTGCAGTCTCTGGAGCTGATCCAGCTGCCAGTCTGGGGACTCTGGCCCAGTGAGGTGGAGAGAGACTGTGAAAACTCCACGAGAGAGCAAAATAAGTTGGTTTTTTGGGGTTTGTTTGTTTGTTTAAGGAAAGATAGGGCCCAGTCAGATTGGGGAGGGGGTAGGAATTCCCTGCCGGTCTGGTGGGTAGGACTTTGCAGTTCCACTACAGGGGGCACAGGTTTGATCCCTGGTCAGGGAACTAAGATTCCCACATGCCGCACGGCTGGATAAAAAGAGAAAGGAAACAGATTGGGGGCCCAGCTCCCCGTCAGTAGATGGGTTTGGCACCCTGCCTGGCACAGGGATGGAGCCCGGCAAGTGCTAATTTCCTTCTCTTCCTGTCCTCTCTCCAGCGAGGCCCTGGGCAGAATATGAAGGGGGCTTTGGTCTGACCCCTCTAGTGGTCACGTGGTATTCTTCCTGCGAGAAACCGGGAGGTGGCCACCCTGTGAGTGGACAGCGTGGAGGAGCACCGGCCGCCACGGCGTCCCTGGAGGGGGCGTGCTCCTTGACCCCCTCAAGTGCAGACCCCAGCCTGTGCCCCAGGATGGAGGTGCCTGTAGCCGTTCCGGCCCTTGGTCGCCTATTAAATCTCAGGGCCACTTGCCAAGACCCTTTAAACCTCTTGGCTGTTCTTTTTGCCTTTTCTGATCAGCTTTATTTATTCTGAACTAAATGGTCCTCACTGCAGGATGAAAGGATTTACTGCTGAAGGATATGAAAAGAAATCTTGGCCGCATGACAATTGCACCCCCTCCCTTGCCACCCCCCCAGCCCGTGTTCCATCCGCTCGCTGGTGCCACAGAGACTGCAGTGGGAGCCTGCCCCCCCCGACCCCAGTTCAGTCTGGTGGCAGAGTCCAGTTCACAGAGAAGTGCGGTGACAGTGAGGAGCTTGTCTGGGGGGGCCGTCTCCCCAGTGTCTTGCTGTCCCGAGGGAGACTGGAGCCCCAGGAACAGCCCAGTCGAACACCCCTCCATCACACACACACACACTCACTCTCGCTCATGTTCTCTTTCTCTCTCTCCCCCTCAGGATTGTGCTCATGGACGATGCCATGGACTGCTTGATGTCTTTCTCTGATTTCCTTTTTGCCTTCCAGATCCAGTTTTACTACTCAGGTGAGAGTCTTCCTGGCCTCCGTGGCTCCTGTCGGGACCACACTCCCCGTCTTTCCCCGGGGCCCCTTCCGTCTGTGTGTCTGGCCCACACGTTTCTCCGCCTCCTCCCTTCGTGGCGGGCTTCCCCACGGGTCGCCCGCAGGATGTCCAGTTCTGGCTGGTGGTCACAAGACTCAGCCAGCAGGGCCAACTTTCTCAGCCTCCTCACGACACAGGAAGCCACGGTGCTTCCCGCCAGCAGGGGGACACATCAGTTTAAGTGATAACAATGGTAACAGCACCCCCAACACACACTATGGAACAGTCCCCGGGGCATTTACTGTTTAGTGAAACGTACGGTGTGCCAGGCCCAGCACTAGGCACCTTCGTCCTCACTGCAGCCCTGAGAGGCAGGTGGTCTTTTAAGAGAGAAGCAGACAGAGGGAAGCTGCCAAAGCGCAGGGCTGCCGGGTGGTGGAGCCCAGATCCGACCAGAGGGCCCGCCCCACAGCCCACGCTCTCAGCCACTCGGCCGTGTCAGTGGGGTCGGAGGTCTTTCCCTGGGTCCCGACGCAGACGTGTGAGCACACACTCTGTCACCCACACAGCTCCTAATCAGCACACGCCAGTCCTCTCTCACACTATGCCCCCTTGCTGCTCCCCAGCAAGCACCAGCTGTGCCCTGAAATCCCAGGTGGAATAAAAATGGCCGACTGGATGACAACGCACACCGGCTCACACACAGCCACGTCGGATGGAATGCTGGGCTTTGAAACTGCTGACTGTGTCCATAAACAAACTTGTTTAAAACAGGCTCTTCCAGTAAACAGAGGGCTGTCCTTGGAGCCTGCCCATGGCCTTCCTGCCAGCGGGTGGCCCCGGCCAGCCTCGGCCTCACTCGGGCGCCACGTTTTGTCCTCTTGATGGCGGCCCCAGGGCCTGCTCAGGCAGAGGCTGGAGTCTGGGGTCTCGCCACCTGTCCTTAGCAGCTCTGGGCGTCCATTTCCCATTTCTCTGGAGCTCTTGGGCCCTGGAGAAGGAGCAGCCGCGTGTGGAGACCCTGTTCCCCTCACTGTGTGACCGGGCTCTCTCCTCACAGCGCCCCTCAGAACAGGGTAGCCGTGGGGAGGTGGGCCATAAGTCTCAGTTCACTGGGCTCAGCGACTAACACTTGAAAACTAGTTCAGCTGTTTAATAAATCAGCAGCTCTTAAGCTTTCTCTCTTGCACTGGTATTTCCAACCTGTTTCCCTTAGTCAGAGAAGCAGGTGGCCTCACAAGATGGGTTTGCCAGCAGGAATGTGTACCTGTTCACCTTTTACATTTTTCAAAAATATTTATAGCATTTTCTATGCAGCAGGCACAGTGCTAGGTGCTGGGGTGGGACAGGCTGACAAGGCATGATTCAGGCCTGTGGGCAAGATCTTCCATTCCAGCAAGGAGACAAAGTGAACCAGTCAACAGAAAGCCCCTCACTGGATAAGGGCCCCAGAGGAGTCCAGGGTGCCTGAAAGTATGTAATGGGGTCTCTCCTGGTCTAGGAAGAACTGCCAGAGGAGGAGACGTTCGAGCTGAGACACATGAGTGTCATCTCACGAGCGTGGGCCGTGAGGGCCCCTGCTCCCCAGACGCCGTGCGCCGGGGACTCGCTGGGGAGCCGAG
Organism: Okapia johnstoni; assembly: GCA_024291935.2. Classification (NCBI taxonomy): domain Eukaryota; kingdom Metazoa; phylum Chordata; class Mammalia; order Artiodactyla; family Giraffidae; genus Okapia; species Okapia johnstoni. The sequence goes on along the minus strand of CM044325.1, from coordinate 3,839,566 downwards.
CTGACCCACAGCAGGGGGCGCGTGGTGAGGGGACCCGGGGTGTCCTCCCTGCCTGACCCGCGGCCCTCCACTCTGTGCCCAGAGTTCCTGGAGAGCGTGGCCAGCATCTATCAGGACCTGCTGTCGGGCAAGAACCCCAACACAGTGATCGTGCCCACGTCGTCCAGCGGGCAGCACCGCCAGCGGCCTCCCGCGGGCGAGGCCAGCACACTGGAGGGCGTGGAGGCCTCGCTGTTCTACCAGTGCCTGGAGAACCTGTGTGACCGGCACAAGTACAGGTGAGAGCCCGCCTCAGCCCCCGGGACCGCAGGCTGTGGGCGCCAGCTGGGGTCTCCAGCAGGCTTTTCTGACGGCCCGGGGCTCCTAGGCCCTTGACGGTCATCGTATTGAATATAAATCAGTGCCATCTGCCCCCACTTCAGGCTGATGATTGGCAGGCTTCCCAGGTGGCTCACGGAGGCTGGATTGCTTCCATTTGGGCAAGACCAGCTGTTAATGACAAGCTTGGGCCCCTTCTTCTTGCCAGGAGACAGATTGGTCTGGACTTTTTAGAGAGAAGGAAAAAAATATCCACTGTGCGCAGAATTCACTGTACAGAAAAAGAGGGTAGCTGTCCTGTGTAGCACGAAGTCCCCTTGGGAACAGAGCAGCCAGCTTGTGTCTCCTCGGAGAGGAAGCATCGCCCAGCACCCTTTCCCCACCCCCCACCCCTGCCAGTGAAGCACCCACATGCCACATGCCACTGAACGTGCCAGCCTTTCTGTCCACAGTCAAGGCCTTGCTCCGAGAGTTCTGCCAGGCTCCCCAGGGTCTTAGGGTTCCCGGGGCAGGCAGGTCCCTTGGTTTTCGCCCTCGTAAGGGCTTCCCAGGTGGCACTAGTGGTAAAGAATCTGCGTGCTAAGGCAGGAGATGCAGGTTCGATCCGTAGGTTGGGAAGATCCCCTGGAGGAGGAAATGGCAACCCACTCCAGTATTCCTGCCTGGAGAATCCCATGGACAGAGGAGCCTGGTGGGCTTCAATCCACGGGGTCCCAAAGAGTCGGGCCCTACTTAGTGGCAGAACACACCCTCCTAAGCCTTAAGGTCTGGATGAAAAGATGGCGTCAGACTTAACTAGCGTTTGAATCTGCTCCCTTCTAGCTGCCCACCCCCGGCGCTGGTCAAAGAGGTCCTCAGCAACGTTCAGAGACTGACCTTCTACGGCTTCCTTATGGCCCTCTCAAAGCATAACGGGATCAACCAAGCCCTAGGTAAGTCGGAGCCGGCCACCTCCACCCTGACAGCGGAAAGCCACGTAGGAGCCGGAGTGTCAGTGGACAGAGTCCCCACAGGGGAGGCAGCTTCGCCAGGTCCGCCTTGACTTCTCAGGGCTGGACTCTGAGGCCTCTCCCGCTCCCAGGCTGATGGACGGCCTCCCCCACCCAGTCCTGCCCCAACATGACGCAGCCTCCCCAGGGCAGAGGTGTGCCCAGCACCCCCCGCCCCCCACGTAGGATCCCTGGCTCTGCTCTGGGCACAGGCCTGCAGGTTGCACAGACACAGGCTATTTAATCAGTGGCTCCGGAGCTTATAGATCAAAAAGACCTGGACCCCATTTGTAAGCAGGTCAAAGGTGTGTCTCGGGAGACCTTTTTTTTCCCATCTGGAGAAAAAAAAACTCTTACTAGTCTGAAAAGGGAGTGGGAAAAAACAGGGCGGTGGTGGATGGAGGCCGGCACCGGCCCAGTTTTTCCTGTCCATCGTTTCATCCTCACTGGTCCGCCTTCCCCTCCCACCGTCCTCCGCCCCCTCCCGCACCTGCTCCCCTCCCGGGGAGGGGTGGAATCACCACCCACAGAGCTTGAGAGGGTTCTTCTTCCTACTTTTTAAACAAGAAAGAGCGCATTCACCCGCTGTTTTTGTAAATTGCTGATTTGGGGGCTATACTGGGTCTTTGTTGCTGCGTGCAGCCTTTCTCTAGTTGTAGCAAGCAGGGGCTCCTCTCTAGTAGTGGTGCACAGGCATCTCATGGCGGTGGCTTCTCTTGTTGTGGCGTGCCAGCTCTAGGGCAGGTGGACTTCAGTAGTTGTGGAGCGTGGACCTTAGATACCTGACCAGCAATGGAGCTCACGTCCCCTGCAGTGCTGGGCCAGTGGGAGATAGAAAGAAGCACAGGGTCTCTGTCCTCACCTGCATCTCCTGTGTATGTAAAAGAGACCTGAGCTACCCCAGGTGCAACCAGTTGTGGAGAGGGAGGTCCTGTTCCCTTAGTCCTCACGGCAACACACATATACGCGCGCACGCGCGCGCACACACACACGAGGGTTCCATCAAACACAGTGTGATCACCACTAACTTAGAACAAAAGGGGCCTGGAAGCATCATCTGAAAAGGTCAGGAACTGAAGTAGAGCCAGATGAACAATTTTCAGATTGAGGCTTTCTGGGGAGCAGCACTGTTAACCAGCTTCTGACCAGCAGTGCGGCTCTTTGCTCGTAACAGTTTGCTGGTAGGAATCTTTCTATCTGCAGACTCTAGCTTTACCTTCCCTCGCACTGTTAACAGCGTCACGGAGCACCCTGGACCCCTCCTCTCACCCTTCCCGATATCCGAGAAGGACCCCTTGGTTTATAGCCGAGGAAACCTGCTGAGTCATCTGTCAAGAGAAGGGACAGCGCCCCTCCTGGTGGCTTTCGGCCAAGCGAGGAGAGCTGGGTCTCATCCTGACCCCGCCTTCCCTTCTCGCCCTGGGACCCTCCCGGGAGGAGCTGCGACAGCATTTTTGACCATTCTGTTCCCAAAGTGGAGGTACAAAACTAGGTCATTTCTGGCCTCTGGGGCCTTGGCCATGTCCTGTGTCTCTGGCTCCTTTTCAGCTCAGTACCTCGGGCCTCCGGAGAGGACTAAACCCTCAGCACCAGCATGATACTAAGTCACTTCAGCCGTGTCTGACTCTTTGTGGCCCCAGGGACTCTAGCTTGCCAGGCTCCTCGGTTCATGGGACTGTCCAGGCTAGATTACTGGAGTGGGTTACCACTTCCTTCTCCAGGGGATCTTGCTGTCCCAGAGATCGAACCCATGTCTGTCTTGTCTCCTGCACTGGCAGGCAGGTTATTGACCAGTAGCACTGCCTCACAACATACCATCTAGTCTTGGAAGATCATTCTGTTTGTGCAGTGACCTTGAGGTTTGGGGCTGTCTCGTAGTTATGATCGGGGAGGGTAGGCAGGGGTGTTCACTGAAATTCTCCAGCAGCACCTCCAGTCTTACTGTCCCCAGAGCAGACCTCTTAAACCTCTGTTCCCTGAATCTTCTAGATCAGCTCTCCCAGGGTCGACATTATAGGCAGACATGACGATGAGGGGTAGAGAAGCAGCTACTGGGGAGGGAGCTGACTGGCTGAAGCCCGGGTGAAGGACCCTCGGATTAAATTTTGTGCCCCCAATCATTTCCTAGGAGCCTTGCCTGACAAAGGGGACCTGATGCACGACCCAGCCATGGACGAGGAACTGGAGCGGCTGTAAGTGTTGGGTGAGAAGATGCTGCCCCCTTGTGGGCACCAAACCTCAGTCGGATCAGACCCCGACGCGGGTCACACAGCACTCCGGTGGTCAGGGAAGGGCTGGGGGACCAGCAGAGGCCTGAGGCAGCCTCTCTTTGAATCCTTTGGGAATGCAGCCGGTGCCTCATTCACACGCGAGAGTAAGTGAAGGGTCCTAGTCTCTGGACAGGAGGCGCCTCGCTCCCTCTGGGCGTCTCCCCTTCTTCAGGCTGGCGCAGATCCCAGGCCTGGTCACCTTGGTCACTGCCAGTCCAGAGGCCAGCTGCCTACCTCCCCGGACCCCTCCCCGGGTTGGCTCCCCCTGGAGACCCCTCCATCATGCCCGCAAAGTGGATGCAGAGAGCGATGGCTCCACTGAAGAGACAGATGAGTCTGAGACTTGAGGAGTCTGAAGGGTCCTGTCTGCAGCACAGAGCCCAGCTCTGGGTCCAGTTCCCAGCTCCCCGCCCTCCTCCAACCCTTGGGACTCCAGGCGTCTCTTCTCCCACCCCTATGCCAAGCTGCCCTCCACTGGTGAAAAAGCCAAGTGACAGCCCCAGCCCAGCGACCTGCCAGAGAGGTTCTGCCGATCAGCCAAGCTAAGCAGTGTCCCTAGAAAGTTAACGGCCTCCTTTCTCCCGTCAGTCAGCCTTTCACCAGGCCCCAAGCTGACGGCAGATCTAGCTGAGGCCACAGGAAAGGTGACTTGGTTTCACCCTTTTGCTGCCCATCCCCATCTCCTCACAGCAACTCCAGGAGCCATACAGTGCCATGCATGGTCAAGGGCGACACCCAGTGATGCAGTGTTAGGGTGATATAGCCGTGGTAGCCTTCTGCTGGAGGAACAGCCACTAGCCATAAGCTGGAGGAGGGTGGGCAAAAAAAATTTCACTTTCAAAACCACCTCAAGTCTCCTCTGTGTCTAATAGTTAAATATGTGAAATGAATAAAGTCCCTTGTGTCTGGTAAGTGGTGAGTCTAAAGCCATGAGACAGGGGTGAAGGGAAGGGGCGAGTTTGAGGTTTTGGTGCCAAGTTCCAGCTTTTTCTGGCAGGACTAGGAAGTTGGAGGGCAAAGGACCACTCAAGCCTGGAGACCTGCCTCAGATCATGAGCAAAGAGGGACTCACCACCTGCACATGACCTCTGCCTTTCATGGGAAAGGTGGTCACAGCTGGACAGGGCTTTCAGGAACAAGCTCGATGATTCAAGGCCAGGTTCCCATAACTTGAGAGACTGGCCACAAAGGGTTGCCATCGCAGAGTCTTTTAACCTGTTTCAGTAAACATTTTCTAAGCACCTGCTCAGGGTTAGGCCAGTGGGGGTGCAGCTGTGAACAAGACAGGCTGAGGAGTACCAGCTTCCAGCCAAAGCTGGACAGTAAGATGGGGGGTCTGCAACTTCCAGAAAGTAAAACCCACCCCAGGACCCAAGCAGAGCAGGCTCCCTCCTCTGAAGCCACTGGGCACCCACATTTTCCTTGGCTCACCCCTGCCCAGACCAGCACTCCCTGGAGAGTTACAGGATTGGCTCCCACAGCTCTGCCAGGCCAGGGCCAAAAGTTCCAGGCCACATGGTAAGGGCTCAGGTATCTGCAGCCTCCAGCTGACTGGGAGCCACTCAAAGCCCCTGGCTGCCTCAGTCACCTGGGGGGCTTGTGTACAAGGCACACGACCACACCCCTCCAGCCTGGGGGTAGGGCTCAGGAATCTCTTTATGAACACCTCCTGAGGATTCCAAAACTTCTGATGACTCCGCACTTGGGACATCACTGGCTTAGAGCCCCATGGCTCCTTCCGCCCATCCGTTCTAAATACCCATCTCCCAGACCAGTGGTTTACAACTGTCCACCAAAGGTGGCACAGAGATGTTCCAAGAGTCCCATTTCGGGGTAAGGGCTGCCAGGCCATGGGTTTACACGCACACATGCGTGCACCTTCCTAGAGTTCCATTAAGGTCTTTTTTCCTAACTCCCCTGACACACACACACACTCTCCCCTCCTCCCCCGAGACACACGCCCCTAGCCAAGCCTACTGCTGGGACCAGCGGCAGGGCTGCTGAGGTCACTCACCTGCCCACAGCCGCACGGCTCTCCGGGAATGACGCGAAGGACCAACTAACACCAGCTCTTTCCTCCGCGTGCAACAGGGTGGTGAGGTCGAGGCTGCACCGGAGCTCACGGCAGCATAGGGCCAAGGAGCCAGGGGCCTTTGGCTTTCAGAGAAGAGACAAGCTGGAGGCCCCGGAGACAGTGCCCCCAGCTTCGGCACCAACGCCCTACCTGTATCAGTGGGAGCCCAGAGAGTGAGGCCAGGGGCCTGCACAGGGCAGGGAGGCAGGATCCAGAGAGGACACTCCTTCACTCAGACCAACAGAGGCCCAGGGCCCCGTTGGGGCTTTATTTGACACCACTTTGTTTCAATACAAACAGTCCAGAAAGAAAGTCACATCCCTTTGGGGGAGGGGGTGGTGGGAACAGTGGTCTATGGTGCTTGGGAACCCAGCCCCCGGTCACGAGTGGGTGGGCCCAGGCTGCCGGCGGCAGAGGCAGGTGGCACCAAGGGTGGCACAGTGCGTGGCCCGCGGCCAAGACCGGCCGCTCTGTAAGTGCCGCGAGCTCTCAGCATGGGGTGCTGTGCAGGGTCCTGAGGCCAAGACGACACAGAGGAGGGAAGCCGAGCCCCAGGAGCCTGCTTCCATCCCTCACGTCCTCTGTGTCCTCGGCCAGCACTACGCTCATGGCATCCAGAGTGGAACCCCGGGCAGAGGAGACCCACCATGGCCACGAAGCAGGGGAAGAAGGGACAGAGTCTCCGAGGGACCACGGTCCACCACGGGTGGCGTGGGAGGACTCCCACACACCCAGGAGGAGGAGGAGTCCTCCAAGTGATCGCTGTAGAAAGGGACGGTGAGACAGGAGAAGATCACTCGGGCCTCTAGTCTGATCCCACATGAAAGCTTTAGGTACCAGGTCAAGTTTCTAGCCCTTAGCAAGGCCCAGACGAAGGTCCTTCCCCTCCCCTGCCCTCTCCTGGTGCCGGAAGAGCCCACTGGAGCAGCAGCAGCACGTCCACAGCCTCCCTCCCTGGAGGGTGACCTACAGCAGAACTCTTTCCAGACCTCCCTGCCAGTTCCGGAGCCGGGGGCCAACCCCCTGGACCACCTGGAAAGATGCTAGAGCCAGCAAAATAGCCTTACACTTTTTCCTCTCCCTCCTCGGGGAAGGCCTGGACCCAGAATGAGCCATCCTGAGGGAATGCCCTCCCCTCACTCCCAGTATGGCAGGCCAAGTGAGCAGCAGCGTGGGGGGCAGGACTGGAAGAACAACGGAGCCCACGGGGCGGGGGTGTGCGGGGAGGGGAGTAAAGGGCCCAGTCTCCAGGCAGAGGTCAGGGACCGGCACTGCCCCTCCCTCACCCAAGATCCTCAAAGGCCACCCACTCACAGCACAGGCATAAAGGGACAATCCCTCCCCAGCTTCCGCAAGGCCAGCACCCCAGCCTAGGAATCATGAGGTTTCTGCTAATGCCACCACCCAAAGTCTGACACTCGGAGCCTGGGTCAGTAGGAACCGTAGCGATCCTGGGGATGATGGAAAGAAAAAAGCAAAGTGAGGGTCTCTAACCCGCAGCAGCTTCCCAGCGAGCACACCCTCCCCCAACACACCCCAAGGGACTGGGGGGCTGCGGGGAGGTGTGAGTGAGGGAATCAAGCACCCATCCCACCCGGGCAGAGACTGTCTCCTATTTACTATGACCCAGGAAAGGGGGTGTGATCAGACCCCAAGGGGGACGCCCTGCCTGAGCTCACAGAAGCTGGAGAGGGAGGAGAAACGGCACTGAGGACTAGCTGGGGGAAGGTCAGTGGAGACACCACACCACCTCAAGGAGAGGCCCAGCCCTGGGACCCAGCTCCGAGGAAGGAAGCTGTCCTTCAGGAAGGGAAGAGGCTCCCTCTCGGGCTGAGGGCCACCCTGCAGCTGAGTCTGCACGTGGTGGAGAAGGCCGCCTTCTCAGCACTACCCTCCAGTCTCCTCCCACCCCAGGTCACACAGTCCAACCTCACCTGCAAAGAATTCATCACACCGTTAGCCAGCACGGCCATCTTCCCGGCCACAGACTTGACACCCTGCTTAAACTGGGCGATGTCAGCCGTGGGCAACACATTCCCCAGAGACACGCTGCCTGTGAGAGAAGGGCAGGGGTAACCCAGCGCCCGGGAGGAAGCCCTTCCCAGTCCGCAGGCCCTCCAACAAGGCTGGCAGGCCTCCCTGGTGCCTGCCCCGGCCCCAGGCCGACCTGCTCCATGGGCTCCATCCACATCCCCGAAGAGGTCTGACGAGCTGATGGCACTGCTGCCCGAGAGCTGCTGGAGCCGGGACCTGGCTTCATACTGTGGCGGAGGAAAGGTGAGGTCTGCGGCTCTCTGCGCCGCTGACCCTAGAACTCACACGGGCCAAGCCACCCGGCTGCTAAAGCCCAAACAGCAGGGAAGACAGTCCGCTTCTGCCTGCTGCCTCCAGGCTCAGGGTGGACCACCTCACCTCAGTATCCACCTCCCGCCCGAAGAACATGTCGGAGGAGATGGCTTTGGCTCCTGCAAATTTCTGACGTGCTTCACTCGACTCCAGGCCTGAGCTCCGGCTCTCCACTTCCCTCCGGTTGGTGACTCTGAGGGGTGGATACGGGACAACGGCTCTGACTCTCCCCACTGCCTCCAGGGAAGTGTCACTAGAGCACTGCTACCCTGTGACCACTGGCGGTCTCCCGGGGGTGCTCCCCACAGTCCCACCTGACTGCAGCTCTCGACCTGGGGCCCTCTCTTCTCCACACTGAAGCCACGACAGAGAACTTCTGTTCCCTTCATGAGGCAGCATGGAAACAGGGCTTCGAGGGGCCAAGACTTCTGCCCCAAACCACTAGGATGACCCAATTCTCACTTTGCCTGGATTTACACTTACTCTCTCAATGTAATTATTAGTATCACCCTTTTACTCTCAAAAGCATCTCAGTCTGGCTGAAAAGTTGTAAGGTCACTGCCCCCAACCCTGACACACAGACTCAGAGCTCAGTGTTCCGTCAGTTCCATTCAATCCTAAGGCAGCCCTGCGAAGTTATTAGTTATGTCCCCATCTTACTAATGGATTATTTGCAGATATTTATCAGTTAAGCATTACCCAGATCGACACGGAATATGCTTTTAAAAAATTCCTAGATAAGGGCCAGAGACACATAATCGTCGGGAGGTCGGGAACCAAAGCATAAAATCAGACCCCTCCTGGCAGAAATGGACCTCAAGCACAGCAGGCTAGTTAGGCCTTCTGTGACACAAGAGCACAGCTCAAACCCAGGCCTGCTTCCTGCACTCTCCAGTATGGTAGCCACAAGCCACAGGTAGCTATCCAAATTTATTTAAATTAAGTTAAAAACTCAGTTCTTCTGTTAACAGTGGACACTTCTGAAGGGCTCGGGAGCCACCACCCTGGACAGTGCAGCTATAGAGCACTGCCACCATTACAGGGGTCTTAGGGGACGGTCCTCCACCTTTCTGAAATGGGCCGGATGCTGGAGATGGTCACTTCTGGCTCCTTCTCCTCCATCCTGTCCATACCCCAGGCAGCATCTGTATCCCAGCGGGAACCGAAACTCTCCCCCAAGGAAAAGGGGTTGTCCTTGTACCTAGGGAGACAGTAGAGTGGCTCAGAGAAACTGGGTGAGGAGCACAGTAGCCAAGCCTGCACCCCAACAACAGCCTTACTTTGGAGGCCCAGAGGCGAAGGTACCAACATCGTCAAATAAGTCCAGCTGCGAGCGGGAGGACTTGGCACTCGCTGGGGTTTCCTGCTCGATCAGCTGCATCTCGGACAGCACCGAGTGGGAGACGGAGCTGTGGAGACAAACAGGGCCAAGACGGGAGAGCAGAGGTGGGCATCCGTGTCACCGCACAAGAGAAGATGCCCAGCTGCGGGCAGAAACCCACTGCTCCCTCACTGAGCACCACCCAGAACCTTCTTCCCCTCCCTGCACCCATGGCTGGGCAAGGCCCAGCAGGGAGGGCTAGACCCTGTGCTGAACTGGAGCACACCTCCCCTGTCAACGTATCAGCTTTGTCTTCTCAAAGGAGGATCTCCCTGGCCAATAACCGTACCTCCCCTGTCAACGTATCAGCTTTGTCTTCTCAAAGGAGGATCCCCTGGCCAATAACCGTACCTCCCCTGTCAACGTATCAGCTTTGTCTTCTCAAAGGAGGATTCCCCTGGCCAATAACCGTACCTCCCCTGTCAACGTATCAGCTTTGTCTTCTCAAAGGAGGATCCCCTGGCCAATAACCGTTTGTTTAATTTCAGTGACGCTATGCACCAAACAACAGTGCTTTCTGTCCCCAGCTCACCATACCACGAGCCACACCCGTCACCGTGAGGGACAGACAGACAAAAGGATGGGAAATGCCCCAGAACCAGGGAAATGAGTCTAATGGCATCACAGGATGAGTTCTCAATTTACTCATCCTTTTTTTTTTTTTTTAAAAGAAAAGCATTTCAAAGTAGAGAGTCTGGCCTTACGCACGAAGACCTGAATCTGCTATTTGGCTTCCTCAGAAGAAGAGGCACTGAACTCGGCAGCACCGACTCGTGACGCCTCCCTTCCCGCCTGTGTTACAACTCCACTGAGCATTTTAAGGATTAGCTTCATTTAAATAAATTCATTAAAAAGACCTACAGCTTTTGGCTGGCAGAACTCCATGGAAAGACTATTTTGCAACAGGATTTTAAACAAGGTAGCCGAGGTTTAAATAAGATTCTATTGCATACAAAAAATTAAAAAAAAAAAAGTACACCCTTTGACCCAGTAATTCCTGTGACCAAAACAGGGACAAGGAAGAGACGCAATCCGGAGTAACATTTTGTTTCCCTGATGAGCTGTGGGTCACACTAGTAGGACACAGACTGAAAGGGAATAACTGAAATCCAACTCGCCATGCCCTGGAAGATTAAGTAGAAATACGCAGCTTTATCTTTTACCTGAAGAACATAGTATAATGGCTACAAATGCTGAATATGGAAGAGTTCTATGTTCAAAATCTAGTTGGACCAACTACTAGTATTTTGGGCTTCAGGCAAGTTGCTTAACTGCTCTGAGTCTCAATTTTCTCATTTGTAAAAAGGGATAATAACACCTCCTGCACAGGACTGTTGTGTTTAAGTAAATAAAGCCACTGGCGAAGCTCACACCCTGTGGAGAGGAGCAGCCACCACTTAGCGCAAGTTCACTGCAGTCAGGGTTTCTCACTCTGGCACTGCTAGATATTCTAAGAGAGATTAAAAAAAAAATCTAGTACTACTGAAATCTCCGAACGCTAACTCTCAGTGTAAAGCAAACAAAACGCCCAGGAGAACTGGTGAGCAGCTCTTGTTTTTGTTTAAGAAAACCACAGGAACATAAACCCAGTGGTCCTGAAACAGGAAGGGCACCACCCTCCCAGGGGCATCTGCGAGTCTGGGAGTATTTCCAGGTGCTACGGGAGCTGTCAGCACTAATGGCCTTTGGAGGACAGGGATCAGAATACTGAAAGCCCTGTGATTCCTGGGAAGATCTTGAGAAATAAAGAACTGTCCTGCCATCCAAAGAGCAGTCAGCACCCTCATGAAGAAACACAACCCTGGTCTCTTGGGCGTATCGAAAGAGCACCTGATCCTGTGCTTTGATTCGTTCAACAAATACTTGGCAAGCACAAACCTACTACATGCCAAGCACTATACTAGGCGCTTGAAGACAATAAGCAAGGCCATCTATTCAGCCTCGGAGGAAGACTGAGCTGAGAGTACTAGGAAAAACCTCCAGGGGTTCCCAGGAGAACAATGGCATTTCCCTGCCGCACCCCAAAGCTGAGCCTCACCTTCGGGACACCAGTCCCATGCCCAACCTCTCTGCCTGCTCGCGCTTCTTCCCTTCCAGGTTCTGTAGCTTCTTTTCCTCCTTCTTACGGTCAATCTGGAGCTCCTGGTAGGCCAGACGCATAGAGGCAACCCTTAAAGGGAACAAACGCGTCCGAGTCCAGCAGACATCCTGACCTGTCCTGCCTGCCCACCCAACCCCACGTAAGCCGGGGCCTCTCACGCAGACACGCACATGGACTCCTCGGCCTGCTTCTTGGCATCAGCCACCTGCTGCTCACGGAGCTTCTCTGCCACCTGGGCCTGCCGCTCAATCTCGCTGAAACTCTGGCTGCTCACCTTCTGGGCCCCTAGGCCTTTCTTGGCACCCAGCTGAGAGGAGAATCATGTGATGAGAGCTTTGCCAACCACAATGTCCTCTGTCCCCTCCTCCCCTCCCTGGCATGGAGGGGACACCCCCAAGAAAAGGGCTCCTTCTTAAAGTTTAGTGTTTTAAAAAAAAAAAAAAAATAGGAGCCCATCCACAGGGTGGAGAGGGAGAAGAGTGGTTCTGCCTGGAGGCGGGCATGAGGCGGCCCACACAACCCCAGTGGAGGTCTCAAGCTGCCAAGCCAGGGATGCGCCAAGCAGAGGCACACAGTCTCGCTGACTCCTCCTAGGAGCCCTTAAAGACAGGCCTCTTGACAGCCCTTTCACAGCTGAGCTGCAGAGAAGCTACACACCTTTACCAAAGTCATACAGTCATTTACCGAAGTGGCTGGGTCTGACCCCAGCCCCTGACCACCCTGCCCTACTGCCTCTCCCCACCTACCCCCTTCTTCGCTGCTGCTGGCTTCTTCTTGCCAATGAGGGAGGTTTTCGGTTCTGTGTGAGGAAGAGGGTGGGGCATGAGCAGAGACAAAGGGACATCGGAGGCGGCAGCTTGGTCTACACCATGCAGCTTCCTGGCAAGAGCTTCTATGAAGAACAGCTTCAGGCAGAGAAATGCAGAGCTGCAACCAATGGTGTCAGGATGTCCAAGCCAAGACAGACACGGTTAGGGGAGGTTACTGACTCCCAGCACACGGACATAAGAACCCAGACCTGAAGCACCAAAGACAAAGGCCCTGACCCAACACAAAGACTGCCAGGCCGGGGCGGCGCCAAACACCAGCCTCCGGCATGCAGGGGGCTCCCGAAGCAGCGGGTGGTTACCTCTGGCAGGAAGAACCCCTTTAGGTGACAGATACATGGACTCTGGAGAGAAACAGATTTGTGGCTAACAACAGGCCCTACCCTAGAGCCTTGATACAGCTCGCAAGCCCAGGAGCCTTTACAGAGCCTCACCCCAGACCAGGCCACACCAGCCTCCTCACAAGGTCGTGACTGTCACTCTGCTGGTCCCAACCCCCAGAGGTCAACAAAACCAACCAGGGCAGCAAATGGATTGTTCACCCTGAATTAAATCTGAAGGACATCAAGAAGACAGAAAAGAGCTGAAAGGCCAGGAACTGGCTGAGAAAGGACAACATCGCCTCTAGCCATTAACAGCTCAGAGCTGTCCCCCTGTATCATGGAATGGACCAGACAGGCCAATCCTGCATCAGCCCCCAGGGCTAGGTGTCCAGCCTCACACCAGCCAGACCCAGGCCCACACTCTGAGGCAGACCCCAGGCCTGGGACACCAGCCGCCAAGGGCCTGCTCTGAAGTCCCTCCGGTCAACGTTGCAACCACAGCTTCAATCTCAGGCCCCACTCCAGAGAGATGAGAAGTTTGGTCTCCTGGTACCTCAGTCCACACAACCAGGCAGCAGCAGATCTGAAAAGAACCCCCGCGGCCCACCCTCTCCTGCCAGCTGGTATACTGACCCAGGGAGGCTTTGGGTGAGGTGCCAAGCAGGTCCAGGTTGGGGCCATGCTCCGGCTCTGTGGATGCAATGGTGGGAATTAGGTGTAACACTCAAAACGTGCTATGAGCCGCCCTTAAGAGTGACGGCACTGCTTTCCTCAGCTCTCTGAGGCCACCAAATAGGAAGGAATGCCTACCACTTTCCCTGAGGGACTTCAGTGACTCCCAGCCCCACCCAGAGGCACAGGAGGCTCCTCGCTCCCATCCCCTCGGTCAGGTGTCCCACTCCGCTGCGCCAAGCCTGCTGCCAAGACCAGGTACACAGCTGGAACCTGGGCTGAACTCACGTGCCAGGCCACTGCTCTCTGCAGACGGGGCTGGCTGCTGGGTCTCTGATGGGTCAGTGGCTGATGGATTCCAGGCAGGGGGCTGAAAGAACCAGATGACAGAAGCCTCAACGAACCATTCCTGCTGGCAAAGAGCGCCAAGTACCTTGGGGGTACAAGGCCCTACTCCAAGCCCGTGAGGAAAGGAGACTGGAGGTGAGCGAGTAAAATTTTAATTGCTATTCACTATGGAAGGCTTCCCTGGTGGCTCAGACAGTAAAGAATCCGCCTGCAACGCAGGAGACCTGGGTCCAGTCCCTGGGTTGGGAAGATCCCCTGGAGGACATGGCAACCCACTCCAGTATTCTTGCCTGGAGAATCCCCATGGACAGAGGAGCCTGGTGGGCTACAGTCCATGGGGTTGCAAAGAGATGAACACGACTGAGCGACTAAGCACAATGGAAGAAATAAAGACGAAATTACAGCTATCACCACCTCTTCGCTACTTACTTACACCCAGAACCCATTCCCCTAATTGAATAACAACCAACAAGGGCACTCACCATGTACCAGGTACAAGTCTAAGGACTTTTCACATATAAATACGTTTAATCATCACAACAAACCTATGAGGTAAATAGTTCTTCATCTTACAGACTGAGATTTTAACAGGTTAGGTATCTTAGCCCCACACTAGAAAGGTTAAGCAGAGGAGCAGGGATCCAAACAGAGAGTCTGACTTAAGCACCCAGCACCAACAGAGGGCAACCTCCAAGGGTGGGTTGCTTGGGAGGGAATCCTTTCTCATAGGGGAAGAATCTAGGAAAAGTTATTTGGGTTCCTGATATCTCTTGAGCCTTCAAGAATCTTCTCATCTCTAGCACCCCAGTTTATAGGGTTCTGTTCCTAAGGAGGGCCACACTGAACCCCTATTCATGGAAGGAGGAAAAAGCCGGCTTTATCCAGCAGTGGGCCCCACACATTCCCCGTAGGAGATATCACACCAAGGTGAATAGAAGCCGTGCCCGTGACTGTGGGCCTTGGCCTTAGTAAGCAAACCACCTGTCAGGAACAACTGTGGGCAACATTCCTGTGGGCACTCACTTGAGTATGTTCCAAGAAGAAATCGGACTCCTTCTTCTCTGGGGAGTGACTGGGAGCAGTACTCATGCTGTCTATCCAAAGCTAGAAAGGAGAAGACACCAGTGAAACACAGGACTCTGAATATTCCCACTCCCCCCACAACCCCAGCCCCAGGGAACAGGCACTTACATCAGTGCCATGCCTAGCCAGGGCCGCGCTCCCCAGCTGCCGGATCTTTTCTCGGTACATCTGGGCAGCTCGACTATTATACTTGGTGTTGGCATCATTGGCTGTACATCCGTGTTGGCGGAAGAAGGCTGTCTGGTGAGCAAAGAAGCAAGAACATGCTACAGGTGATTTTTCCCAGAGCAAAAGAGGCACCCACACACACACACACACACAACAGCCCTGTTATTACTCAAAGAGGATGATACACACTACTGACACCAGCAGTTTTTCACAAAGTTCCTCAGAAATTCCTGCAAAATAACACAGCCACCCATCCTACAGGATGAATGTCTGAAACCTAACCGTCACTCAACTCTGCCTGAGAACAGCGTGATACACCCACTCTGACCATTCTTCCTCCAAGCCAACAAGACCCGGTCCATCGTGGAGGCCCCAACTCCCTTGGCCTCTCCCCGAGAATGTCTGTCCCGGTTAGTTTGAATCCAAAGCCCCTTTGAGAAGAACAGTGACCAATGTCCAAGTTTAGAGAACAGTGTGCAGAGCCGCCACAGACCAGAGAATCCTCTAAACAGAGAAACTGAGAGGGCCTCCAAGAAGTCACTGAGAAGTCAGTGCCCGGACAGAAGAATGGGGGCAGGAGGATGGTGAGGAGAAGCTTTACCGCATTGGCATTCCCGCCGACCTGCATACACCTCAGCTGGAACCAGTTCCAGTTGGAATCCAACTCTGTGGACCTGTGTGCAAGGGCTGTGTGTCACCTACCAGCAGGTTCCAGGCGACGCTTCCCTGAGAGACCCACACCTGTCATTTGGCCTCGGGTTGCAGTAGGCACCCCAAAACATTCATCAGCCACCACCCTGTCTCCTCCACTCTACCCTGTCCAGGAGAGCTCTGCTCTACACTCATTTAGTCAAAAGGGTACTAATTATTTTCCAGATGCGAAAGGAAATGGAAGCTTGGACTCGGCCTTCCTCTTAAGGACAACCAGAGTCTCCCTCCAGCGTATCACCAACTAGATCAACGCAGGTAACGCTCCCCCCGAAACTAACATTTCGAAGGTCGAGCATGACTCCCAGGAAAGAGTTCTGACCCAGACGCAGAGACGAACCGCCAGTGTAACAAGAGGCCCACACCGGCGGTTCCCTCCCGTGAGAGTCTGGCAAACACCAAACTCAAGGGGGTCCAAGTCCAGGCAGCCCACTCTCCCCCGCCGAGCACTCAAGTCCCGGCCGGCCGCGAGGAGACCCCACCTGATGAAGCTGAGATGGACGCCCAGGGAGCGATGCACCCCGGAGCAGTCAATGCACAGAAAAACACCGTACGTAACGCTAGCCCAACTCGGATTCTTGGCGCCACAGTCGAAGCAGGCCTGGGCAGAGAAGGAGATGAGCGAACGGTCAGGGGCCTCGAGTCGAGGCCGGGCGCTGACAACCCAGGAAGAGAAGCCCGCGCCGGCCCCTCCCCGTCCCTCAGACCCCAGGGGAGCCGGGAGAGACCCTCTCGGCTCGCTCCGGGCCCCGCACGCCTCCCTCTCCCGCACCCTGTTGGTCGGAATTGCGCGAAGCCTCTTAAAAAGCGTCTGGATCTCGGTCTTGCTCGGATCGGCCGCCATTTTCTCTCCTTCCCAGGACAGCAGCGCGACCGACGGGTTCCGCCACGGGCCAATCCGCGGCCGCCAAGGCGGGTCAGCGGGCGGGCCTCAGCGGAGGACGGCCCGCCGAGGGGAGGGGCGACCCGGCCCGACGCGGACCAACGAGCGAGCGGCTGGCGGAGCGGGCGCCGTGACGTCAGGGGCCCGGGCTCCACGCGCGCGCGCGCGCCTGAATCCTCGCCGCGCCGCCCCGCCCGCCCGCGCCCCGCCCCCCAGGGGGGCGGAGCCACCTCCCAGAAGGTTGTGGGCTGCGAGGCTCGGCCCTGGGCCTCGGTTCGGGCCAGTTCCCGAACGGTGAATAATGATTAACAGTCCCCACCAAACACTCGCGGTGCCGCCGGCCTGAATGGGAAGATCAACTGGCCCGGCCCCCGCTCCGCTCAGAGCTCGGCTCCCGACCTCCACCCATCCTCGGATGGCTCGCACCAAGTCTCAACATGAGTCACCTGCGGGACCCCAGGTTAAGTTAGGGTCCCGTTAGGCTCCCGAAGTCCCAGAGCAGGTACCAAACTGGCACACCTCCGCCAAGCTCCCGCCCCCGCAATATACTGCAGGCCCACGACCTCCCCCCCTAGTGCCTCCAGGTGCCCACGGCCGCCTGGCAAGGGTGGAATATCGAAAAAGATGCACAGAAGCCTTTTTTTTCTTCGAAGTTTAATACACACTAGAACAAGCCACAGGAGTGCTGCTAGCCCAGAACTACACTCACCCCAAGGCAACCCCAGGAACCCCAAAATGGAGAGACCAGGAACTGGGTCCACAGCTCCAGGGGAGACTGGAGGACTCTTTGGGGAGGCCCAGGCATCCCTGAGCCCTTCGGTCACTTCCTGACCTCCCCATCTTCCCCTCAGCCTAGACTTAGTTGGCCCTTCCCTACCAGTCCCTTCCCAGACACAAGGCCCCTCCCCTCCCTGGGTCCCAGGACTTCCTCCCTCCTGGAGGGACAGAGCGGTCGCAGGGGCAGGATGGTTCAGGGCACTAGGGTCTGGCTGTCCAGACAAGCTGGCTCTGACTCAGAGTAGAGAAACGTTGCACAAGCGCTGCCAGGGCAGGGCAGGTCAGGCCCCCACACACTCCACGTAGTTGGCAGGGTACAGGCCAATCCGGCCACTCTGCAGCTGGCCCTGACACCAGCCCTGTTCATCCTCCTCGCTCATCTTCAGCAGCTCCTCCCCTGCGAGAAGGGGGATTGGTCACTGGCAATTGCCCGCCCTATTCCTGCAATTGGGTCAAGGACTAAGGGGGAGGGGGTGGTCGGAGAACCCAGCTAGAAGAGACCTGGCTCAGGCAGAGGGAGGTCAAAGTCAGCCACTCCACCCCCAACCCCACCCCCCACCCCCAGGCCCTGAATTCAGCAGTTAGGCCCCAGCTGGTGACTTTGAGAGGCAGGTGAGGGCTCCAAGCAGACACTCTGACTCCCGGGGGATGGACCCAGAGCAGCCTTTTTTTTTTTTCTTTTTTAATAGTTTTTTTAAAAATATTTATCTGGCTGCACCGGGTCTTAGAAGTCACATGCCATATCTTCGATCTGTGTTGCAGTGGCATGCGAACTCTTAGTTGGATCTCGTTCCAGAGATCGAACCCAGGCCCCCAGCACTGGCAGCTTGGAGTCTTAGCCACTGGACCACCAGGGAGGTCCCTAGAGCAGCCTTAAGACTCGGAGCACTGACCCTTGAGAACTGAGCATCTGGCTTCCCTTTTTCCACATTCCTGCTCAGGCTAGTAAAGGGGCGAGGGAGACGGGCTGCAGCCTGGAAAGGGGGGTTCCAGGGTACCTGCTCGGAAGCTCAGCTCATCAGCTTCTTGTCCCGCGTAGTCATAGAGCGCCCGCACCCGCACGCCCGTGGCAGCCTTCGGGGGGTTTTCCTCATCTGACCACTCCTCCTCCTGTCTGCCGCTAGAGAGGAGAGGACAAGGGAGCAGGCTTGAGCAGGAGAGCCTGGGACTCAGGGCCAAGGGCTCCCCCCTGCAGGAGCCCGGGGAGAGGCAGGTGGGGGAAAAGCTGCAGGATTCTTGCCTGACTTCTGCCATGAATGCCTGCAAGCTCCAGCGCACCTCCTGCCGCGCGGAGCTGACATGAGCAGCACATGAGAGGGGGTATGGGGAGCACCTGGCAGGCCACCGTAGAAACTAACGTCTTTACAACTCAGAACACCAGCTTGGAACCCACTTCAGGTGTGAAGGGAATGAAGGGAAGGGACAGAGGAAGGACGGCAGAGCGGGGGCAGAGCTGTGTCCTTCCCAGGCCTGGATCCCGGCTCTCACCGCGGGGATCCCGGGGACTGGGGCGGGGGTGCAGCGCCATCTCTGGTGGGTATGATGCTGGTCAGGGTAACCTCATCAGGGCTCCGGCCACCCTTCTCCTTCCGGCTGATTGTCCTCTGTGTGTCCAAGGACCACTCCTGTGGGGACAGCGTTCAGGGTCAGGCTGGGCTGTAGGCTTGGCGGCAGCCAGGACCATCCAGACCCCCTTTACCTCCTCCATCCCAAACCCCAGCCTCCCACCTGAGGGCCAGGCTGAGCCCGGTGGGAGCCTACCCCATCTCTCAGCCCCAGCCTGCTGGGAACAGGTACCTCAAACTGGGGCCAATTCATGGCCATGCCCGGCCCGTGGGTGCTGCGCCACCAGCGCAGGTCCTCCTCGTCACTGGCTGCCTCGATGCCCTGATGCAGGTCTCGGTGGAGTTCGTGGAACCTGTGCCCCGGGTATAAGCCTCAGGCGGGGAAGCCCTGGGCCTCTATTCCCCACTCCACCCCGCATGCACACCCTGCCTGGTCTCATTCAGCCCAGCCAGAGCCCAGAGGCGAAGGGAGAGAGCCAGCCTCACCCAGATCTCCAGGCCCACCCGGCAGGCCGTACCTCTCACTGCTGGAGAGGTCCAGATGCTGGTGTAAGGTGAGCAGCATATCCTTGAAGAAGAGAAGCCGCTGGCGCTCGGCTGCCTGGCAGCTCTCGAAGGCCTGCTCCATGTCCTCCATGTAGCGTGGGGTGTAGCGGTGCAGCTCCGCCAGGGTCTGCTCATACTGGGTCTTCGTCTGGGTAGGGAGAGGAGGGGCTCTGGTGAGGACAAGACCTTCTTCTTCCACTCAGGACTCTGCTAGTCTTTCCTGCACACCTGCTGTGGGCTAGGCACCAGGGCCCAGAAACCTAGCTCCTGCCCGCTAGGACCCCAGGAGCCTAACAAGGGAGGTGACATTCAGGCACAGCAGCTTTAAGAGTCCTGTGGAGGGACTTCCCTGGTGGTCCAGTGGTTAAGAAGATGCTTTCCAACACAGAGGACATGGGTTCAATCCCTGGTTGGGGAACTAAGATCCCACATACCTTGGGGAACTAAGCCTGAGCACTGCAACTAGGGCCCAACACAGCTAAATAAATAAATTCCAAAAAAAAAAAGTGGTACAGAGTGAGATGGGGTCAACCTATGGGAGCAGATGGAGATGGGAATGGCAACCCACTCCAGTATTCTTGCCTGGAAGATCCCATTGGCAGAGAAGCCTGGTGGGCTATGGTCCATGGAGTTGCAAAGAGTCAGACACAACTGAGCACGCACACAAGGGCACACACAGATGGGGAGCCGTGGAAGAAATCAGAAAAGGCTTCCCGGAAGAAGTGGGAACAGAGCAGCACCTCAGAGGACAGGGAGGCTCTGGATATGCAGAGCTGGCTGAAAAGCGCTCTGGCCGAGTGAGCAACATGAGAACTTGTCCCAGGGGGCACACTGAAAGGAAAGCAGCTGGGAAGGTCTCCTCAACTGCTAAAATTATCCCAGTGGCCCACACCACACCATTTCTTTCCTGGGTAAAGCATCCTCTTTCCCTGGTGCGTGCGCACTCTGTCGCTCGGTTGTGTCTGACACTTGGCGATTCCATGGACAGTAGACTGCCAGGCTCCTCTGTCCATGGGATTTCCCAGGCAAGAATAGTGGAGTGGGTTGCCATGCCCTCCTCCAGGGGATCTTCCCCACCCAAGGATCAAACGTCCCCTGCATCTCCTGCATCAGTACTGGATTCTTTACCACTGAGGCCACTGGGACGCCCCATCTTTCTCAGGGTCCTATGTTACATGATAAGCTGGAGAGCAGGGAGAGCAATGCTGGTGGCTGGAAAAGGCACTCAGGGAGCCCTGAGCTGGGCTGGCGGGTCCCTCAGCCTGTACCTTCTCGGCCTCCTTGGAGCAGCGTTCCACCCGCTCCTGCAGCTTCCGCAGCTGCTCCTGGGACACGGCGCTGTCTGCCTTTGCGTGGCTCTCCCGCGTCTGGGCGGTCTTCTCCTCCTTCCGGGCCGCGTGGTAGCTCTTCTTGGAAGCCTCAACCTGGCGCACACGCAGGGACCATGCTGGACCTGGGACCCTGCGCCATGGCCCCTTCTAGCCGCAGGCCTACCCAGGAAGGGGGCTGGCCTCTGCACTCCCCACACCGCCCCTCCCGGGCTCACCTCCTTCAGCCTCTTGAGCCAGGGCTTCTGGGCCTTGCGGAAGCCGTCCTCAGCCGCCCGGCTCTCGCGGAAGCCGCCCAGCACAGGCCGATGGAAGGCGCCCCGCTGCCAGGAGCGCACCCGCTCGCTGTCCTGGCCATGCAGCTTCTCCCGCACCTCCAGGTGCAGCGCGCTCAGCCTCTCGGCCGCCGTGAAGAAAGCGTGCCAGGCCTTCTCCAGCGTGCCATACTGGGGGCCTGCGGAGAGCGGTGGGGCTGGGCTGGGCCCAGGCTGCTGGCAGCGAGCCCTCTTCCCCCAGCAGGGGCTTCTGGGTGCCAGGCATGGGGCAGAGATGTGAAGATGAACGACAAATGATGTCAGCTGCTGCTGACTGAACACCGACTCTGTGCCTGGACACACGGTCCCACTGAAGGCTTGCCTCATCCACCACCGTGAAGACGGCGTCACCAACAACATGGAACAAGCAAAAAGGCAGCCCAAAGAAGTGAAATCTGTTGCCCCAAGCATTCCAGTTACAGGTGGAGCTCAGATCCAAACCCAGGTGTGTGGTATAAATCACTACACTCTGTTGCCCCAGAGGGAAGAACTAGTGTCTGTCCCCAAGGAAGGCAGCTTGTTTGGATAGAAGGAGCCCAAGCTCCAGAGCCGGAAAACCTGGGCTCAAACTTCAGCTCTTGTTAGCTGTGTGACTTCAGGCAAGTCAGTTGGCCTCTCTGAAGTATCACATTCTCGTCTAGCAAATAGTTAGAACAAGACCATCTCCGTGATAGGGCTGTGGTTGTTTAGTTGTAAGTCACGTCTGACTCTTTTGCCACCCCATGGACTGTAGCCTGCCAGGCTCCTCTGTCCATAAGATTTCTCAGGCAAGTGTACTGGAGGAGATTGCCATTGCCTTCTCCAGAGCATCTTCCTGACCCATGGATCCAATCCGCATCTCCAGATTCTCTACCACTGAGCCACCAGGAAAGCTCACAGGGTTGTTAGAAATATCAAAATAACTCATATGATGGTGCTTGGCAAACCCTAACAGCACAACTGTAAGAATAACCAGGTGGATCTTCTCTCTTTAAAGGGAAGCTGGACGGGGAAGCCTCCAACTTTCCACAAGAGGTGCAAAAAGAAACTGCCCTGCCTGGCTGCCCACCACCCCTTGGCGGTCCTCTCCTCCCCATGAGGCCCGAGCGCTGGCTCACCCTTCTCCACAGCACCCCTCCACTTGCGGGCCCAGTCAGCCAGCTGCTGGGCGTAGGCCTTCTCGATGCGGGCGCGCTCCTGGAAGCAGCTGACCAGGTCCCCGCACAGCCGGTGTCCATCCTCCACCCGCTGCACTGTCCGCCTGTAGTTGCCAGCCTGCGCAGGAGATGAGAAGCCTGGTGTCGCCAGGGAGCAGCTCCCCCGGGGGCCAGGGCTGACGCGAGGCTCCTCCTTGGGACAGGTGGCTGGGCCCAGAGAGGGGTGGGCATTTCAGCACCACCCCCAAAGCTGGCACCCAGCTGCTCACCTCCCAGAAACTGCCCTCCAAGGCCTCCCCTCCAGCCTCTTCCTCTGGAGCCATGGTGTCCCCGCAGCACGGAATGGTGGCGGATTGGGGCTGCAGAGGGCAGAGGGGTAAGCAGGAAAGCCAGGCACACTTCAGGGGCTAGGCAAAGAGCCTCTGCTATCCCTGGGTTCTGCCCCCTACTGCCATCCCTACTCCCCAAAGAACTGTCAAGAGCCAGGACTCAGCAGGCAGCAGTCTGGAAGTCCCAGGAGGGGCCCAAAGGGGGAAAAGATGGTAGATTCACAGCTCCTCCTCTTGCCCTGGCCTGCCCTCCCCACCACCTCATTCCATGTACCTGGACCTAGAGTTCACTCCGGAGACCTGGGTGTCCAACCCTCACAGCTGCCACCGTGATCCTGCCTCGACACTAACAAGAGCAAAGCAGGGGGTGAGGGTGGGGCTGACAGTGTCCAGGGCGGTGCCCAGCTCCCCCAATATAGCAACTGCTGTCAGAAGCGCCAGATTCCAGCCAGGAGAATGCCAGTCAGGTCACACGGTCCAGCTGGGGATTACATGGCAAGCGGGGGTGGGTAGTGGGCAGAGGGCCCCGCTGCCCCGACTGCAGATGAGATAAGGGGACGCCTGTCCAAGCCAGGGCTCTGTGGCCTCTCCTTGAGCAAGGCGACCCCTCCCCAGACCCGGCCAGGTCAGAGGGCACCCAGCCACACCTCAGTAGCTCCCTGCAAGAGCAGACTGAGAGCCAGGAGGCCTGAGTCTTATCTTGGCTATGAAGCTTGAACAAGTGTATTATACTGTCCTCTCCTAAGGGGCTTCGGCTCCCTCCCAAGATGGAAATCCCGCCTTCTTCCCTGTTTCTGTGCCAACACTGGTATAAGACTCAGACGGCGAACAAGAACTGTGAGGAGCCTGACAGTGACAAGGGACACTCGTCCTGCTCCACAGCATCCCTGCAGCCCCACAGGATTCCGTGAATAATGAGTAACTCAGCCCCACCCTCCAAAAGCCCAGAGTCTGAGGCAGCACGAGGTGCCAGACAGGTGATCAGCCAGTTACAACACTGCGGCTCCAGGACTGCGGGGGAGGGCAAGGCAGATTCCAGCCCCAGAGCTCCCCCCAGGGTGGGCGGCTGGAGGACTCAGAGGCACGTGGCCACTCCCTGCCTGTCCCTGGGCAGGGTCTCAGCTGTCCCCAGCAGCTACTCAAGCCCCTAGAAGGAAACCACTTCCTCCTCTGAGCAAACCCCAGGGACCCAGCCAGGCCCGGGAGAACAGTGTGTTCATTGCCCCCAAGGCAGGGCTCTATGACAGTCCTCCCCCAAACTGACTCCCTCTCCACCCTTCAAAACTCAAGAATGAGGGCTTCCCAGGTGGCTCAGTGGCAAAGAATCCACCTGCCAATGCAGGAGACTCAGGTTCGACCCCTGGGTCAGGAAGATCCCCTGGAGAAGGAAATGGCAACCCACTCCAGTGTTCTTGCCTGGGAAATTCCATGGACAGAGGAGCCTGGCAGGCTATAGTTCACGGGGTCACAAAGAGTCAGACACAACTTAGCAACTGAACAAACAATACTTTAAATGGGTGAATTGTGTGGTATATGTCAATAAAGCTGTTACTAAAAAAAAGAAAACTGAGTGAGGCATCTTCTCCAGGCACCCTCCCATTCCTCCATCCCAATCCCCACCCCTCTCTCGGGGTATATATCACATTGGCTTGTGACCACAGGCCAGGATCTGTCCTCAGTCATTGGCAGAGACTTCCTGAGGGTCCAGTTTGCGTTCCTCCAGGCACTGGAGTTAGTAGCTGAATTTAAAACACAAAAGACATCCACCTGAAGACCAGGAAATGCACGGGCTATAGCAGCTTTGAGAAAGCATGGCCTGAGTGGGCTTCTGCCTCTCAGCTCACAGCAGGGAGAGCTCAGGCCCTCAGCGGAGATGCCTGGGCTCCATCTCCGAGTAGAAGGACAGAGCAGCCCGCCCCTCCGGGGTCCTCAGCACTTCCCCCTTGCTTCCTCTTGAGTCTGTCCCATTTACCCAGAGAGGACGTGCCAACCAGATGGAGAGAAACAGAGCTGTAAACCCCAGGCCTCAAGAGCCATCCCAGCCAGGCATCCAGGGGCCTGGGCCCCCTGCCTGCCCCAGCCTCCCGGCTCCCGGCTCCCAGGAGAGCTGCCCCCGACCCGTTCCCTCTCTCTGGCCCCAGAACAGAGCGAGCTGTGTGTGCAGGGCTGGCACCACTCCCTTCGGCCTCCCAGAGCAAACATGAGCCCAAGCCCCAGGCACAGCCAGCCCCACTGCCCCAGCCGGATCCAGCAGTGGGGGCAATGGGCCTGTGCCTTGACCCCTGCTGAGGAGGGCCAGCACCCTGTGCCTCCTGACCCCCAGCAGAGACCCATCCTGCTCCCCAGAACACACTCGGCCACAGCCAAGAGCTCGGGAAGCAGATCATGAACCTTCCCAGCCCAGGGAGCCAGCACCTAACTGGGCTGGGACTTGCCACTGGGGCTTGGCAGGGTCTCCTCCTCACAGCTTCCTGAGCCAAGGTAGGGAGTCTTGGGGCTCAGGGAAGAACCCACTTTCCCTTAGGAGGCCGCTAAGTACCCCTGTCCAGACCGGCCCCTACCCTGTCCCGAAGTCCTGGGGCATGGCTCTGGGAGGGAGCCCGGCCGTCCTGCCCTGCCCAGGCTCCGTCCTGAGTCACAGGCTGCGCCCAAGGAGCTCTCCTCCCGGCAGCCCCTCCCGATCCGCCCGCAGCCCGCGGATTTGAAGGCACCGAGGCGAGCGGTCGACCGGTCCAGAGAGGGGTGCTCAGGCAAGAGCCAGGGAGGCCCCGGAGGCTGGGGGAGGGGCGGCGCAGGGAATGGGGAGGAGGCTGGGCCGGGAGGGGCGTAACAAAGGGGCACTTTTGGAAACCCGACCTGCCGCCTGAGGTGCCAGCTCCCCGATGACGCACTCCGAGCCCGGAGCCCTCACACCAAACCTCCGAACCCAGGGGCCACCGGTCTCTAGCCTCAAAACCCTTATGGACGGGCGCCCTGCTTGCGGGCCGGGCGCTGCACACCTCGGAGCCGGTGGAGCCCACGAGGAACTGCCGGGCCAGGCCTAGACCTGGAGACTCCAGGACTTCTTGGCCAAACTCGCTGAACTCGGTCTTGGTGGGAGGTGGGGGCCCGCCGGTCACCGCTGAGGAGAGGGGGCGCACCCTGCCTTGGCCCGCGCCGCTGGCAACTCCAGATGGTGGCCCGAGACCGGCGGCCCCTCTTTGCTAAGGGCGAGGGGTCGCTGGGGAGCGAGGCCCCTGCTGGGGTCCCAGGCGGTCGGGGGCTTCTGAGGGGCTCCAGGAGATGAGGTGGCCCGCCAGCCCCGACGCCTCCCTACCCACCCCCCCCCCGCGGCAGGTCTGGGAAAGTGCCGGGCGCGCGGGCCGCAGAAGGGTCACCCCCTCGGCGCGGCGGCAGCTCTTGCCGCGCTCCCGCAAAGAGCGGCGCCCCCGGGACTCCCGGGGCCGGAGCCGGTCCCACTGTAAACTTCAGGAGCGGGAAGAGGAGAGGGCGCGTGCTCCATCTAGCCGCGGCTCCCGCCACCGCCTCCCTGCCGTCCCCGCCCGGGCAGCACTCACCGCGTCCTCCCTGGGCGCCTCGGCGGGTGGGGGTCCGGCCAAACTCCGACCCAAGTCCTGTGGCTCCCGGGCCGGGGCTGCCGCCTCCCGGAGCGCGCCGGGCCCTCCCCCCGGGAAGC
Organism: Okapia johnstoni; assembly: GCA_024291935.2. Taxonomy (NCBI): domain Eukaryota; kingdom Metazoa; phylum Chordata; class Mammalia; order Artiodactyla; family Giraffidae; genus Okapia; species Okapia johnstoni. The sequence goes on along the minus strand of CM044325.1, from coordinate 3,813,404 downwards.
CCAGCCCCCAGCCCCGCCCTCTCCTCGCTGCCTCAGGCCCCAACCCCACCGGCCAGCGGCGGGGCGCAGGAGCTGCCCACCTCGCGGCGACCCGCGCGGCTCCCGGGACGCGGGCCATGGGGTCTAGGTTCCCGCCCGAGAAGCGCTAGGGCCGCCTACCCAGGGTGGCGCTATAAGGAGTCTGATTTCGGCTTTGCCCCTCCTCGGCCTCGGCAGAACCTGGGAGAGCCGTGGAAGCGGGAAGGAGTCGGGCCTGCAGGCGTGGAGGGAGGTCTGGGGGGTTTACACTGCCTTACTCTTTTTGCTGAGGACAGCTTTCTTAAAAGTTAGAAGTTAACTTAGACGTTTACTTAGACGTTAACTCTGGAGAGGCTCACAACCATCCCCTTGTAAGCATTAGGACTCCCACTGTATAGATGGAGAAACTGAGGCTCAGAGACCTTTAGCACCTTGCACAAGATCTGTCGTCGGGCCGGGCCGGGACTCCAAAGCCTTACCCTTTAGTTGCTCAGTCCCCTGGCCAATCTGATGGCCCATTCTGAGGACTGGGTCCGACACGCGGTGGAGGTGGGGCAGAAAGTCATGAGCTCCTCCCCCCACGTGTTCTTATTCCCTGATTTTGTACCGCGGTTCATTCTTAAACCCCTTCGCCCCTCCACCCCCTTTGTTAGTAGATCTTTCCAGATCGCCACGATGCCACCCACCCCCGACCCTTAATAACCCCCTGCTTCTTCACCCCCTTGCCCCGCACCCTGGGATTTTTCGGAGCCTGCCTGTCGGTTATTTATATCCACTGGAGCGGTCCAAGAATGTTCTGAGTCTGACCTAATCGCCACCTGCTCGGTCTCCCGGCCCCTCCCGCTTCCCTCCTGGGCCCGGTGACCCGGCGGCCGTGCCCTCCGCCTGGCAGGCGAGAGGGGGCGTAGGTCTGCGCGGTCCGACGCCCCGGGCGGTCAGAGGGTCTGGCCCGCGCCAGTTGCTGGGGGCCGCAAACCCTCCCGCGCCGTCGGAGGAGTGCGCCCCCAGGGGACGGCGTGCGCGCTGGGAAGCCGAGAGCCAAGCTGTTCTCTCCCCAGCACGTCCTCTCGGTCCCCACGCCCCCACCCCCACCCCTACCCTACTCCCTGAGGAGTGTGAGTCCTTGTGCACGGATTTTTAAACGACAGCTTTAAAAATAGCAAAATTATGTAGTTTCTAAATCCGGGAGGAATCACGGACGCCTTCTCTGCGCAGATAAATCCGCTCATAAAATGAAAAGGGGGCTTGCAAAGAATGAACGGGGATAATTTCAAACGGGCATCTAAGCCGCTGAGGACTGACTTGCCCCGCAATCCCAGTGGGAGGGTGAAACCGCCTATGGGGCACCCTAGACAGGCCGCGTTCGGCCCCTCGCCTGGGCGCTCGCAAGGTGTGAACCCAGCAGGATGTAGCTCCTGAGACAAGTTTCAACACCGACTCTCAGCTGGGGCTTGGACAAGTCCCCTTTCTCCATATCTCTGTTTCCACCTCTATGAAACATGACAGGTGACTGGGCTGACCTCGCAAAAGGGCCTGTGCAGCAGCTAATTAACGATTGTAAAACGACTGCGAATGAGATGAGCTGAGGTAACATCTAATGACAGCTGTACTGTTTTGTATTTTTCAAAATCAGTTAATGTCCCACATAGTGCCCGGAGGGGCTTTAGGCACCTGGACAGAAAGTGTGAAATCACAAGAATGAAATGAATTACAGGAGCCACCTATCAAAGACCCATTAAAAATTAAGGCTGCAAGCCAGACTCTGGGATCTAGGGAAGTCTCTCTAGAAACTCAAAAAAACAGGACTGTTTGTCAGACCACAAAGAGAAGGGAATGTGGAGTGGAAAACATCTGGCATCCCTCGGGTTCAAATCTGGAGAAATGCTGCAGCTGATCTTAATTGCCCCTAAGGTACTGTAGGGAGAAAAAAATAAACCAAAACCCAGAGCATAGTGAGCTGCTTCCAGGGTCAGAGGAGACAGAGCTGACCTCCGAAAGCCAAAGTCCTGCTAGTGCTGCCCCAGGGTTCAGGTTTCTGTGCTCTGCAGCCAGAGTTCCTAAACACTCATGGGACTCCATCAGTGGGTTCCCAACTTGAACAGAGCTCAAGATGGGATGCCCGAGGTCAGGAGGACCGGATAGACAGAAACCCAGAGAGGCCGCTTGGCTCCCAGCAGCAGGTGGCAGGTTGGTCCTCAGCCCAAGTTCACAACACTTTGTCTGTGGACTCACTCACCTTGAGTTTCTGGAATGTCCTAAGCACTGTTCCTTTGTTTGTTTATTTATTTATTCACTCAGCCAATCAAGAAAACATTTGAATTTTTGCTTTATGCTAAGCCCTAGGCTGGGTGTTGGAAATACAAAAATAAAAAAGGCAGAGTCCAAGGTGTGCGTTAATGATACAATATGAGCAGGAAATACCATGGGAAAACAGAAGCAGAAGAGACCACCTTTCACCGGGCGATGACACTTGACTGGTCTTGATGAGCAAGAATTAGTCATGTGAAGAGGCATTCTAGGCGGGAGCATCAGGGTGTGCCAAGCACCAGAGGTGTCAGCATATGACGTGGTGACCCAGCAATTCCACTTTTTAGTATCTACCCCAGACAAACGTGTACAAGTCTAGGAAAGGGTCCAAGGATGTTTGCACATAGTATTGTTTGCAGTAAGGGAAAAACTAGAAACAAATGGGCAGTGGTTGGCTGACATCCCTGGAAGTCCAGTGGTTGGTTGGGACTCTGCCCTTCTACTGCAGAAGGCATGGGTTCGATCCCTGATCAGGGCAATGAGATCCTGCATGCCACGTGGTATGGTCAAAAAAAAGTTTTTTAATGAAGAAAAAAAAAAAAAAGGCCATTGGTTGAATAACCTAAAGTCCATTCATGCTTTTGGATTACTCTGCAATAACTAAAGAACAGGGGAGATAAAGATGTGCTCTTATAGGAAGTCATCCAAGATACTGTTGAATACAAAAAAGCAAAGTGCAGAACATGCAAAATATTCAGAGAATATACACCAAACTAATTTTGGTGACTCTCTCTAGAGAGAGGCTTGAACCCAGATGGCTCAATGGTAAAGAATCTGCCTGTCAATGCAGGAGATGCCAGTCTGAGCCCTGTGTCGGGAAGATCCCCTGGAGTAGGAAATTGCAACCCACTTCAGTATTCTGGCCTGGAAAATTCCATGGACAGAGGAGCCTGGCAGGCTACAGTCCCTAGGGTTGCAAAAAGCTGGACACGACTGAGCATGCACGCACACTCTAGAGAGAACTGGTGAAGGAGATCTTTGTAATCTTTGAAATTAACGATGAGTACGTACTTAAGCGTAAATTGTATAATTAAAATAAACAATTTTGTTTTAGGAGATGGTGATGGGTCTTATTGTCTAAAATGGTGCTGCTCCTTTCCCACTTCTCATAGACAACCTCACTGTGTGAAAGGAAGTGACTAGATCGGATTTGTCCTTTAAAAAGATAACTCTGGCAGCCCTTCAGAGTGTAGATTGGAGTGGGCAGAGGGCTGCAGGCAGGACTGATCTCTGAAGGCTGCTGTTTGTCTCTGTGGCCTCTGGACATTGCCCCAGCATTCCAGACAGGCAGCTGAGTAAAGTATTCTGGTTCAACAGCTATGTTTTTAAGATCTCAGGCAACCCCAGGTGGAAAAACTGGTCCTAGTTATTGAGAAGGGTTAACCTTAGTCGGCAGGGGGGGGCGGGGGGGGGAGGCTGTTTCTGGGCTGAAACACAGGAAGAACAGCAGATGAATGGCATTAGAGTGAAAAATGTGTGGCAGATTTCAGAGCGGGGACTATAGAGAAAGCCTCTCTGGGGTCAGGAATTTGCCTGGGGCAGATTCTTCAGAAGGTACTGTTGCACAGTCCACGTTGCAGCTCTGCAGGCAAGGGTTCTGCTCAGGAAGCCTGCCCTGGTTCATTGGGACCCTTCCCCAAAGTCCACTGGGGACCTCCTTTTTGGTAAAAGATGAATTCTAGTAGAGGATCCATTCATTCAATTGACTTCCAGAGAACACCCACTATGTCAGACACCATGCTGGATGCTTGGTCCAGTGCAAACAAAGCAGATATGTTTCTTGATTCTGTGGATATGATAGGATAGGATAAAGTGACCCCATGGACTCTTTGCGACCCCATGGACTGTAACCTGCCAGGCTCCTCTGTCTGTGGGATTCTCCAGGCAAGAATACTGGAGTGGGTTGCCATTCCCTTTTCCAGGGAATCTTTCTGACCCAGGGATCAAACCTGAGTCTCTTGCATTGCAGGTGGATTCTTTACCATCTGAGCCACCAGGGAAGCTTCATGGAGTTTCCCACTAAAGTCAAAAGCCTGTATACACAATTACAAATTGTGATATGTGTTTTAAAGGGGAATAAAAAGGATACAGTGCTATGAAAGAAGAATAACAGGGGGAGCATAATTTCAATGGGTCAGAGGGTCGGAGGAAACTTCTCTGAGGAAGTTTACGCTTCCCTACCCGCAAAGGCCCAAAAGACAAATGGAAGTTAGCTATGTAAAGAGGGAACCTTGAAGATGGCATTCCAGGAAGAAGGACTGATATGTGCAAAGTCCCTGTGACGGGAACTTGACCTGGGAAAGGGCAGAGTAGTGAATGAGAGGGCGAGAGGGCCAGGGTGAGGTAAGAGGAGAAGGCAGCTCTCAGACACTGCAGGCTTTGTTTTATTCTGAGCGCAGAATTTAAAGAGAAGAGAGACCTTGAATATCTTTCTGGATGTTGTGTGGGGAATAGGTTAGAGCAGGGGATCAGCAAACTGTAGCCTGGATGGCCCACAAGCTAAGAAGATTCTTCTTGTTTTGTGTGTGTGTGTGTTTGTTTGCTTTCAAAGCTGGAAATCTTTTAAAGGTTATTATTATTTATTTCTTTGGCTGTGTCGGGCCTTAGTTGCATCACGCAGGATCTTTCCTTCCGGCTTGTGGACTCAGGAGTTTCAGAGTTAGGGCCTAGTTGTCTGGCAGCGTGTGGGCTCCTGACCAGGGAATGAAACTGCATCCCCTGCATTGCAAGGCAGATTCTTTTTCTTTTTTTTAAATGGCCAATTGATTTTTTTCTTAATTTTTTAAACACCGAAACCATTTTGTATTGGGGTGTAGCCGATTAACAGTGTTGTGGTAGGTGAACAGCAAAGGGACTCAGCCATGCAAGGTGGATTCTTAACCACTGGGCCATGAATGAAATCCCTAAGAACAACTTTTACTTAATTAAATGGTTGAAAAGAATCAAAAGAAGAATACTCTGTGTTACATGAAGGTTAGAAGGAATTCAAATGTCAGTGTCAATAATTTCAATTATTTATTGAAATTAAAATTTTCAATAAAGTTTTACTGGCACACAGGCACTATCCTGAACCTCGCTGATGAGGCCGAGACCTGGGAGAAGGTACAGAAACTGTGCAGAATGTTGCTGCTGCTGCTAAATCGCTTCAGTCGTGTCCAACTCTGTGCGACCCCATAGATGGCAGCCCACCAGGCTCCCCCATCCCTGGGATTCTCCAGGCAAGAATACTGGATTGTGTTGCCATTTCTTTCTCCAATGCATGAAAGTGAAAAGTGAAAGTGAAGTCGCTCAGTCGTGTTTGACTCTTATCGACCCCACGATCTGCAGCCCACCAGGCTCCTCCGTCCATGGGATTTTCCAGGCAAGAGTACTGGAGTGGGGTGCCATTGCCTTCTCCATGTGCAGAATGGGAGCTCTCTATACTTGAGGTGAGGGGGTGGGAGGGGGAGCTTACAGAGTGTCTGTGGAATTGCAGGTGTTCTGCTGAGCACCTGGTCACCCCAGCCTCATTAACAACCCTGTCCAGTTGGACTTATTTTTCCCAATTAACAATGGAGGGAAGAGACTTTGAGAGGTGCGGGATCTGCTTCAGGACACAGCTAGGAAGTGGGAACCTGAGGGCTCACCAACACCAGTGAACAAATTTTCCCCCTTGGTGATACCTAGCACCCATGGCAGAGATTGGATATATTAGCTTCTGAGGGCTGCTGAACAACAAACCAGTGACTTAAAACAGTAAAAATGTCTTCTCTTACGGTTCTGGAGGCCGAAAGTCCAAAACCAAAGTGTTGGTAGGGCCACCTCTCCCTCTTTCCTTGTCCTTCTGCTGGCTGCCGGTGGCTTTTGGCAACATGGGGTCATATTTGGTGTCCCCTGGGTGACAGCCACATCACTCCAGTCTCTGTCTCCATCTTCACATCCTCTCTATGGGTCTGTGTCTGTGTCTTATCTCCCTCTGCCTCACTCCTATAAGGACACTTACCACTGGATTACAGTCTAACGGAATATCCAAGATGATCTCCTTATTTTAAAATCCTTAACTACATCTGCAAAGACCCTCTTTCTAAATAAGATATCATTCACAGGTTCTGGAGATTCAGTTCGGTTCAGTTCAGTCGCTCAGTCGTGCCTGACTCTTTGCAACCCCACGGACTGCAGCACACCGGGCTTCCCTGTCCATCACCAACTCCCAGAGCTTACACAAACTCATGTCCATCGAGTTGGTGATGCCATCCAACCATCTCATCTTCTGTCATCCCCTTCTCCTCCAGCCTTCAATCTTTCCCAGCATCAGGGTCTTTTCAAATGAGTCAGCTCTTCACATCAGGCGGCCGAATATTCAGGACTGATTTCCTTTAGGATGGACTGGTTGGATCTCCTTGCAGTCTAAGGGACTCCCAAGAGTCTTCTCCAACACCACAGTTCAAAAGCATCAATTCTTTAGCATTCAGCTTTCTTTATAGTCCAACTCTCACATCCATACATGACCACTGGAAAAACCATAGCCTTGACTAGACAGACATTTGTTGGTAAAGCAATGTCTCTGCTTTTTAATATGCTGCCTAGGTTGGTCATAACTTTTCTTCCAAGGAGCAAGCGTCTTTTAATTTCATGGCTGCAGTCACCATCTGCAGTGATTTTGGAGCCCAAGAAAATAAAGTCTCTCATTGTTTCCCCATCTCTTTGCCCATCTATTCTGGAGATTAGGATATGGGTATATCTTTTCAAGGGCCATCATTCAACCCTCCACACAAGGCTGGAGGAGCCCACAGCTGTTAGCCTTAGACATCTAGTAAAATGCTTCTTGATCTTAAAAAGCAAACTGCCTTTTCAGAGACTTTCTTCATCCAGTTTCATATCTTTATCTGCCTCTTTGCAGAATGGATCAGCAGCTTAAATGCTGTCAACACGAATGGGGCATGCTCTTCCAGACTGCCTATCACTATGACAAAATGCTCAGATTCTGGGGCTTTCTGACACTGGGCAAGTTGAGCACAAAGAGGAATCACAGTAAACGTGCCAGCGTTGATGCCCATGCAGAGTGTGGAGTGGGGGGGAGGATGTGTGTAAATGGGTACTAAGAACACTCCCTCCCCCAGGCTATCGGCTTCACCTATAAGAACTACAGCTATCCTGGCAGCTTATCACCTTCCTTTACAAGGAGAATGTTAACTGAGGTTCCTCGGGCAAATTTTTTGTCACATGCTGCTGGAGTTACAATGTCCTAATAACAGGACCTTGGCTCCTAGGGACAGGAGCCAAAGGCGGGCAGTGGGCAGGGGAGTGGGAAGAGGGAAATGTAAAGAGATGTAAATGCAGTTCTCCCGGTCCCACCAGCGGGTGACTCATCTGCTCAGGGAGAACTGGCTTGGCTGTAACACAGAGAGAACCATGTTTATTTCTGCCACTTGGGACTTCTGAAGTCCCTGCAAGAGACCTTTGGCTTGAGAAGAGTGAGTAGAAGGCATTGCCTGAACTCAGACATCTGGTTTCTCATTTTCTGGTCCCCGCTCTTTCCTTGATGGCTCAGAGACTGGTGAGAATTCTGGAGAACAGCCTCTCCACCACCTTTTTCAAACCTTATCAGTAAAAAACATGCTGCCAGGAGATTATATAACAAGTTCTATTTGTGGAGCACTTTACAGTTTGCGAAGCACTTTCATATATTATTTCAGCACTCTGGCGAATGCCCTGCAGCTCTGGCTGCCTAGGGAAGTTTTCTGACATTCTGTACCAACGGTATTTCATGACAGGATATTGATTTAGTGTGTGGATGGTGCTTCATCCCCCATAGCAGAGACAGAAGGTAGGGTTTGGGGGTATTTACACAGCTGTCTGACACTCCCAAAGCTACCCCAAATTATTATATTTTTGAAAACTGATACTGTTCCCAGAGAGTGGGAGTCATGCCTTCACTTCACATTATGACAAGTCTATTCATATTTGGGCAGTTAAATATGTATTGGAGATGCCAAGTAACGAGGACCCTGGATGCTGTATTCAGTCGTTTCCAGTCCTTTAGGAGAAATTTAAACTTCAGTTTCCTGCAAATGCTGCTGAATCCTTGAGGCTGTCATTTCAAACCACTGGATGCAGTAACTGTGTGTGGGAAGCCTGCACATGCCATCCATGTGGATTATGGATGGTTTTGCAGACTCAGCGGAGTGTTTGGATCCACAGACAACTTGATCAGAATCGGAGTCATGTATCAGCCTGCAAGAGGAAAATAATCCCTACTAGATGGAAATTTCCCACAGGGAGACCAGAGTTGAAAGCAGTCCCTGGTTTCTGCGGCTTTAACAGCAAGTCAGTCACAGGATCACAGAGTTTAAAATCAAAAAGGATCTGAGAGACCCGCGTCGTCTCTCCCTTTCATTAGATGATGAGGCCACTAAGGCACGGAGAAGCGAAATGACAGCTCCAAGACCACATACACAGTCTCAGTACAATGCGCTCTCCACCGCACTGTATTATTTGTTCCAGAAAACACCTAAGCCACATATTGTTTTGCAGATCAAAGAAACTGGCATTATTTAGGGCCACGCTTATGGTCTGCCAGGCTTCCAGTGTGAACGCGAAGCCTTGATTTGCTACCACCAGCAGCTTTTGAATGAATTGCCTTGTGACGCCTTACATCAAAAGTAGTGTCACAGATAGAACCCAAACATCTGTAACCGGGGTTTCAGGGCACAACTTCTCCACAGCAGGAAACCAGAGCAATGCTGTACCATTCACCCCATTATGAGATTCGCTGCATCAAAAATATGTATTAGTTTTGTCCACTGTGCACCCAATGGTTCATCAGATGGGAATGGATCAAGTCGCTCGTGAAACAGCAAAACTCAGGGTAAGAATGGCCCATCACACAACCTGAAGCAAAGCGCTTTACTGGCACGTGCGAGGTAGGTTTTCACTGCTCACGTGTGGTTCCTATGTTGTTGTTTTTTTATATCCACCATGGAAGACTCCTCCGTCCTGAACAGAGATTGTAAGAAAATCTGGTCTTAAGAAGGACATTTCCTTTGCTCGTGAATCCATTATGGCTAACGGTTACATCCCTGCTTCTCTGTTTGCTACTCCTTCTGCCTGGAAGGCACTCCCCATCTCCCCTCCCTCCGTTTCCTCTCAAGATTTACCGTAAGTGTCACCTTCTATGGGAAGATTTCCTTGACTCTGTTTGTTCACGTAGTAAACACTTTTGGCCACACCCACATAGCATGTGAGATCTTATTCCCCAACCAGGGATCGAGCCCACCCCCCCTATACTGGGGGCATTGAGTCTTAACCACTGGAACGCCGCCAGGAAAGTCCCAACTCTGTCCCTTATGCACTCCACTCTGAAATGCGCTCAAGCGTCCTTTTTCTGTGCCCCTACCCCACATGAATCTAGGGCTTCCTTTCTCACCCAGCTTATCACACAATACTGCAGTTGTATGTTTACTTGTTGATTAAAAGGCATACTCCATGGGGAAAAAGAGCATTTTTTTCACTTCAGCATTCTTTTTGACTGGAATAATGCCAGGAACAGTGTGGGTTTTGATAAATGTCAGTAGAATGAATTCTTCTGCTCACCATACCACCTCCCCCTTTATCTGACCTCTCTCACTTTCCATAATCCTTTATTGACTTATTTTTCATATTTACTTGGCTGCGCCCGGTCCTAGTTGCAGCACTCTGGATCTTCAATCTTCATTGTGGCATGCAAACTCTTCTTTCTTGACCAGGGATTGAACCTGGGCCCCCCGCATTGGGAGCACGGACTCTTAGCCACTGGACCGCCAGGGAAGTCCCTGCACAGATCTTTTTTTTTTTTTATTATTAAGTAATGGGAACTTTATTTAGGGAAAACATAGATGGGTTCATACTAGCCAATGTTAGAACTATCATCTTGAACCTTCTAACAGGTGCATTTAAGACAAAGGGAAAGCTGGTGTGTAGCTTTTCTAATCTGTTCCTTGTCTTTAGCCTAGATTACTTCTCCCTTTTCAACTCTCTTAATCCACTATATTATAACAATCTGTCTTCAGGTCACAGAAAGGATTCTTTAACGACAAATAATTGATTATTCATCTTTTTTTACCTGACATCTAGTTCCTAGGACACTAACCATAAACATTTGACTGCTTCCAAAGGTAGAGAAGTCAAAAACTTAATTAGGCTCAAAATATGATTTATATATAGTGGCTTGGGGCTTCTCAGGTGGCTCAGTGGTAAAGAATCCGCCTGCCAGTGCAGGAGACCACAGGTTTGATCCTTGGGTTGGGAAGATCCCCTGAAGGAGGGAATGGCAACCCACTCCAGCCCACCTGCCTGGAAAACTCCATGGACGGAGGAGCCTGGTAGACTATAGTCCAGTTCAATTCAGTTCAGTCGCTCAGTTGTGTTCGACTGTTTGCAACCCCATGGACCACAGCACGCCAGCCCTCCCTGTCCATCACCAACTCTCAGAGTTTACTCAAACTCAACTCCATTGAGTGGGTGATGCCATCCAACCATCTCATCCTCTGTCATCCCCTTCTCCTCCTGCCTTCAATCTTTCCCAGCATCAGGGTCTTTTCAAATGAGTCAGCTCTTCGCATCAGCTGGCCAAAGTATTGGAGTTTCAGCTTCAGCATCAGTCTTTCCAATGAACACCCAGGACTGATCTCCTTTATGATGGATTGGTTGGATCTACTTGCAGTCCAAGGGACTCTCAAGAGTCTTCCCCAACACCACAGTTCAAAAGCTTCAATTCTTTGGTGCTCAGCTTTCTTTATAGTCCAACTCTCACATCCATACATGACCACTGGAAAAACCATAGCCTTGATGAGATGGACCTTTGTTGGCAAAATAATATCTCTGCTTTTTAATATGCTGTCTAGGTTGGTCATAACTTTCCTTCCAAGGAGCAAGAGTCTTTTAGTTTCATGGCTGCAATCACCATCTGCAGTGATTTTGGAGCCCCAAAAAATAAAGTCAGCCACTCTTTCCACTGTTTCCCCATCTATTTGCCATGAAGTGATGGGGCCGGATACCATGATCTTAGTTTTCTGAATGTTGAGCTTTAAGCCAACTTTCTCACTCTCCTCTTTCACTTTTATCAAGAGGCTCTTTAGTTCTTCTTCACTTTCTGCCATAAGGGTGGTGTCATCCGCATATCTGAGGTTATTGCTATTTCTCCTGGCAATCTTGATTCCAACTTGCCTGCACAGATCTTTAACGTGATCCGTGATAGGTTTTCTCCTCTTCAAGCTGCCTCCTATCCTGCTCATGAATATTCATGCCCCCAAGCCAAATACCATCAGGGACTCCACATGGAGTTGAACTCTGGGTCTTCGGCTATTGCAGCAGAGGATGAATACCATGGAGAAGGGCGGGACATCTCTAAAAGAAGATGTTAGAAAGAAATAGGAGGAAATTCCCTGGGTGTCCAGTGGTTAGGACTCCGTGTTCTCATTGCCAAGGGCCCAGGTTCAACCCCTGGTTGGGGAACTTAGATCCTTCATGCTGCTCTGCTCAACCAGATGGCTTGGATAAAGGATCAGAGATGTGGGCCTTTGCTCTGGAGCTGGAATGCCGCCAAGGAGCCTTTGCTCCTGGGAGGCTGTCAGTACACAGGATTGGTTCTATGACTGCATATGATTGCATATCAATAAGAATGAAGCAAAGCTAAAGCTGTGATTAGCAAAGAATCCGCAGTCATTCATATTAGCCACAATAACAGGGGAATGTTTGGGTCCTTTCTGTGGTTTGGACAGTGTTCATACTTCTGTCTGTATTCAAACACTAGTGATTATCTTTTTGTGTTGATTTATCAAGATTATACAGGCTCAGTACTTGTGGCGCACAGGATTAGTTGCTTCGAGTCATATGGGATCTTCCATGACCAGGGATCCAACCCGTGTCTCCTGCATTAGCAGGTGGATTCTTTGGGTTTCCCACAATGCAGAGACACAAGAAATGTGGTTTCAATCCCTGTGTCAGGAAGATCCCCTGAAGAAGGAAATGGCAACCCACTCCAGTATTCTTGCCTAGAAAAGTCCATGGACAGAAGAGCCTGGTGGGCTACAGTCCATTGGGTCACAAAGAGTTGGACACAACTGAGTGTGTGTCCACGTGCACACACACACCATGATTATAGAATGGGCTTGTCTGTGCTGATATTTTTCAAAATTATTTCAACAGATGACTAAAGCCTAGCTAATAGTACTAGGTCAGTTTCCAGATGCCAGCAGCTGCTTTTTTTGTTTTTTTTAATAATTTTACTTATTTCTGGCTGTGCTGAGTCTTCATTGCTGTGCAGGCTTTTCTCTACTTGTGGCGAGCAAGGACTACTCTTTCTTGCAATGTGCAGGCTCCTCACTGAAGTGGCTTCTCTTGTTGTGGAGAATGGGCTCTAGCACACTCAGACTTCAGTAGTTGCAGCATGCGGGATCTTCCCTGATCAGGGATGGAACCCGTGTCTCCTGCACTGGCAGGCGGATTCTTTACCACTGAGCCACCAGAGAAGCTCAAAGAGCTGTTTTTCTCTTTCTCACAACCCACACCCATGCCTAACTTTTATCAATCTGCTTCTCCTCCTAGGATGCTATTCTCCCTCCCCCAGTCAACTCCATAAAACTCCATCTTTCCCATGAGGCTTTCCTAAATACTTCTTTCTCCATTAGATTATCTTTTCTGAATGCATCTAAAAGTCTTGGTTAGCATACCACAATTTAGTACTCACCTGTGTTCTTCTTCTTCTTTTTTTTAATCTATTATTTGACCGAGCTGAATCTTAGTTGGGGCATGAGGGATCTTCTAGTTGCTCACGGAACAATTTATTTGAGACATGTGGGATCTAATTCCCCCACCAGGGATGGAACCCAGGCCCCCTGCATTGGGAGCATGGAGTCTTAGCCAAATGATCACCAGGGAAGTCCCCTAACTGTGTTCTATCTTGATTTGTTTCACATGTATTTTTCTTCTTAGTAGGTTGTGAAGTGACTGTACAGGGGCAGGGCCATTCTCATAGTTCAGGATCCCCCAGAAATGAATGCCTACTGAAGTGAAATTAAGGACTGGTTTGAGTAAGGGAGAGGGGGCATCTTGCTTCAGTAACACAGCTCTGAAAACACAGCTGTAGGAGAGATGCCATCAGCTTGCGCTTTTCCGTTGTCGGGGTCGAACACCCTAGGCTGATCTTCCCATCAAGAAAGCATTTTCCAATTTTCCTCTTGGAGCATTCCTTTCTTTTCAAGAGTTGTTTGTGGCACTCTACCTGTCTGAAAACTCCTTTGATGCATGATCTACCATTGACACATTTTTGTCTCCACTCACTCTCCCAAAGCACCTGGCATGGGACTTTGCCAGTGGAACCAAAGGACCAGAAGCTCCCGACAAGCAGTTCTGCTTGGCTCTAGGCAGAAAGTGGGATGTATCCAAACTGTCTCCTATCGGGCCGGATGGGACACCGACGAAGCTCACTGCAATGGCCCTTGGCTGAAGCCGGGGGCACAAGACCTCTCAGCCCAGTCAGTTAGCTTAGCCGCACTCTCTCCGGTCCATCATCACTGCTCTAGGTTACTCCTGAGGAGGACGCTAAGCAGGCTTAGGGAAACTTTAGTTAAAAGCCGAGAGCTTCAGCTGTTCTCCATAGAGAAGCTGAGTTTCGGCGGAGCTGGAGAAATAACAACTAATCGACATCAACCGCAGAGCCAGCCGACAGACATAACTTAATTTCCCCCGCCAGGATGTGGGTCTTTCTACGAAGCCGCCTCACGCCAACTGTAGGGATCAGCCAATCACAAAGCCCGAGAGGGCGTGGTCACCAATTAGAGGTTGAGAGGCGGAGCCGAAGTTTTGATTGGCATCCAGTCTCGGGCGTGGGGGGGGGGCGCCCAGAGGCCTGGCAGCGTGGCGTCTGAGGAGGCTTCAAGTCGGGAGGCCCAGCGCTGACGGCCATCTTTATTTCTGGCAGGTCAGCTGACTTGGACTAGCTCCGAGCCAACTTGTAGGCGGTATCCCTTTTCTCTGGGGAGCGGTGAGGCCCTCCCCTCACACACTTCCCGTCCGTCCGCGCGCGCTCCCCTGCCTTCCCGGTGAGCCTGTTTGGCGGGAAGTTGGCTTAGTTGGCCTACCTGTGGCTGAGCGGTTTCCCTCGTCCCCGCCTTGTTTCTCCCCAGAGGCTTCTCAATTCTTCCTCGGCATAGGTCATAGTACCCCTTCGCACGGAGGACGCCATGGCCCCCAGGAAACGCCCAGAAACCCAGAAGACCCCAGAGGTGGTTCTGCGCCCCAAGAGCAAGAGGAACAGAAGCCCCCGGGAGCTGGAGCCCGAGGCCAAGAAGCTCTGTGTGAAGGGCCCCGGTACTGCCTGCGCCTGCTGCTTTAATTAATTCCGCAGTTTGGGGTTCTCACGCAGAAGGCTGGAGTGGGGGGTGGGTGCGCATAGGCTCTGAGGCTGGCCCAAGCTGTGGACGCCTCAGGCTGTGCATTCTGTCTGCAGGTCCTTTGACACCCTTAGAGCTTGGGCTTAACCTCCCTCAGGTGACGGGACGAGGCAGATGACCTCCGTTACCACAGACACAACCGACTTTTCCAATTCCTTGTTTGTATCGGAATCTTTACACACTGAGAACTGCTTAAGATAATCCTACCTTACGTGGTGGTGGTGTGTGCTTAATTTCGATAGTCACTATTGTTAGCTATCTGTCCTTGGTTTAACTGGGGGAACCCTCAATTTCCTTCCTTCCTTCCTTTGAAAACTCACTCGTAGGGGTTTCCTGGGGCTAAAACCTGGAGCTGTAAGGAATGTAGGGAACTCAAAAGATGGGGTTGTCGATGAAGTGTTTTTTTTGTTCATGAGAAGAAAGAATGGGTTGTCCAGAGGCAGGATTTATAGAGATCAGGTCCTCAAATACAGGTTAGTAATCCAGAGTTGCTTTATTCCTATTCTAGGTGGATCTGCCTCCCCAAAAGTAGCCTAGTGAATTTAGCGCCATGCCAGACCCCGTGGATCCTGCTGGTTTTCGGGAGAACAGATTGGACTCGGGGCCCACAGCTGGTCACTTCTACATTATTGTAATACAGGATTTAAAAAAAACTGCTTTTCTTAGTCACTTCCACTATATTGTCTTAAAATCTTTTTGTTGTGCTTTATATATGACTTTTAAATTGTCACTCAACCCCATCACAAGTTTTCCACCCCAAACTGAGAAGAGTTCTGCAATTCTTGTGTGCTTATTTAGCTCAGTTCTCAGGAACCCTGGAAGATCACAGTTTCACTTCAGAATTACTGTTTTGGGGAATGTTTTTTAGAAGAGGCTGAATCCCTGGTCACTATTTATTTGTTGTGCTGGGTGAGACAGAGCAGAACGTGAAAAGATCTTAGGAGGTGATAGAGATTATCTCTACCAAAAGAAGCAATAGGGCATTCTTTCTGGCATATTCAGCAGAAAAATCTCTCCTGCATGAGATTGGAGCGGAAAATATGTGTCTTTTCTGCTTGGCAGGTCCTAGCAGAAGATTTGACTCAGGCTGCCTTTGGGCGGGGTTGGCTAGCCTGCGGGTCCCGCCGCTTTGCAGCAGCATCGTCAGGGCCCTCCACCAGCATAAGCTGGGCACAGCTGCCTGGCCATCACTACAGCAGGTGAGGCGTTCCCTGGCTGAAGAGTTCAGGGATTTGAATGGTGCCTTTTTAAACCGCTGGATGCTCCAAAATTAGAGGCTGGGTTGGTTCACCGGGTTGTCAGAGTGGTCAGATCACCCCCACCTTGGTGACTGGCCTACTGGGCTCTTGGCAATGTAGAAGTCCTATGCTGTAGGGGTCCCAGCAGGAATGCAGTCTGCCTCCTTGACTTCCATGGTTAGGTTATGTGTATTGCAGATCTTTTTATGCACAGAGTCAGGCAGTTAGTTTTCCTTTAGTGGGAGAACTTGGCCCCAGGCCTCATCTATGGAGGAGTCAGAGATAGGCAATTTACCCTTGTGTTTTAATTCAACTTAATTCTTTTCTCTCTGTATCAGGGTCTCCAGCAGTCCTTTTTGAACTCTCTGGCTTCTTACCGGATATTCCAAAAGGCTGCCCCTTTTGACAGGAGGGCCACATCCCTGGCATGGCACCCAACTCACCCCAGCACCCTGGCTGTGGGCTCCAAAGGGGGAGATATCTTGCTCTGGAACTTTGGCATAAAGGACAAACCTACCTTCATTAAAGGGGTGAGCAATACCCTGTGCCAGACAATAGTACTGAAGAGATGTTTGCTGAAGGGATGAAAAATCACCCAGTAACGAGATAATTGGGATCAAAAGTAACTGGGTGTTTTCAAACAAGTAAATGGTGATGATACTCAACTCTTTATTGAATGCCTGCCCTTAAAATATTAGAAAATATGATATACTAATCATTCTCGTAAGTCACTTATAGGATCTAAGCCCCTTCTTACCTCCTTGACCTCATCTTGTGCTGGTGTCTTACTCATTGCCTATGCTTTAGCCATACTAGATTCTTCTATTCCTGAAACTGGGTCTTTGGACTTGCTGTTCCCTTTGACTGGAGCGCTCTTTCCTGTGGTTTTTCTCATGGCTGGCTCCCTCTTACCATTCAGGCCTCAGCTCAATATACTTCTTCAGAAAGGCTTATTACTGACCGCTCTGCTTAATCACTAACGACTCTCTACCTCATTATTATCCTCCACCACTTTCCCCCCCAACAATGTTTATCAATATCTGAAATGTTTTACTTATCTGTATGTCTTTGCCCACTGGAAAGTAAACTCCATGATGGCAGGGACCTTGTCTTTCTAACTTAACACCGTATCCCCAGTACTTACAGTAGCTGCTTTGTATTTGCTGAATGAATGAGGGCCTTCAGGTATAACTGGGCAAGTCAGATGTATACCTACAAGATCACTGACTGTACAGCAATACAGATGCTAGATGCTACAGAAATGAGAGACAGAAGAATCTCTGCGAATTAGTCTATAGGGAATGAGTGAGATGTGAGGAAGAACAATATTTAGGTAAATGGGGAGAAAAGGAGGAAAGGCAGAGTGTGTTTGGGGCAAGAGCTTTTTAGGGATGGTCTTAATTGTGCTAGTGTTTGCCATCAGTCACTAAGGGGTTGAGAGTGTTGGCTCCTCCACCAAAGAGAACACTTACCTTGCCCAGCAGGGGACTGAGATTGGAGGGCTGTACTGTGAAAGGTGACTCTCTGGGTTCAGAGCAGGAGCTGCAAATTCACATACCTAAAGAAGCCAGACAGATAAAAGAATGATGTAGGATGGTGGTTAGTGATAAATTGGAGATGGTTGACAGGTGAGAATCGAGGTCCTGTGGTATTAGATTTGAGTTTTTCAAATGAAGTCTGAAATGTTACATAAAGTTTACCATCTTAACCATTTTTTAAGTGTACAGTTCAGTGGCATTGAGTACATTTATGTTCTTGCATAACCAGTCTCCAGAACTTTTTTGTCTTACAGAACTGAAACTCTGTAAACATTAACACAGACTCCCCATTCCTCCTTCCTTCCAGACCCTGGCAACTGCATTCTGCTTTCTGTCTCTGTGGTTTTGACTGACGGTCTCATGCAAGTGGAATCAGACAGTACCTGTCCTTTTTTGACAGACTTATTTCACTGAGCATCATGTCCTCAAGGTGCATCCATGTTGCAGCATGTATCTGAATTTCCTGCTTTTTTAAGGTTAAATAATATTCCTCTGTATGTATACACCACAGTTTTGTTACCCATTCATCCCCTGATGGACATTTGGGTTGCTTCCACCTTTTGGCTTTTGTGAATAATGCTGCTGTGAACAGGGTTGCACAAATATCTCTTCGAGTTCGTGCTTTCAGTTCTTTTGGTTCTGTACCCAGAGTGGATCACATTGTAACTCTATTGTTAGTTTTTTGAGGAACCACTGTGTTGTTTTCCATAGAGGCTGTGCCATTTTACATTCCCGCCAATAGGACACAAGGGTTTTAATTTAAAATATCCTGATTTTTACTGTTGGGAACCAAATGAAATTGAACGTGCTCTGTAGCTAAACAAAACACATTTGTAAACTGGATTCTTCATTAGCTCACTGTTTTTCTACCTCTGGTTTAGAGGCCATAGCTAAACCCAGGATGAGTTCTTTTAAATGGACGGTTTGGAGAGCAGCTCATCAGAAAAGGCCAGGTTAGACAGACTTGAGAGATAAGAATTCAAGCTATGAGATTATTCAAGAAAATAAGTGCCTGAAGCCCGAAGAATGGCTTTCTGTCCAGCTGGTGAGACAGATGACCACCAGGAAGTGGAACTTTAAGTTGAAGTCAGAACCCAGAGCTCAGACAGGAAGAGATTTGTTCACCACCACCCCCACCCCCAAGCAGCCAGGATGTGAGAATAGACAAATCTAAGAAATAGCCGAAGAGTGTCCTAGGGGAAGAGCTTCCTGACTAAAAGAGGAATGGTACCTGCTTTGGACCTGTGTTAGGGAGAAGGTGCTTTTGGTTTTATCACCCTTCTTTACGATGTGCGTTCAAGTGAAGCTTCCTCACGCTATGGTGGAGACTGGTTTGGGCCTTTAAACTGTGACTCGCAGGGAGGTAGCAGAAGAAAGGTTTGGTGGTCTGGAGAACTGTTTTTACTCCCAGAAACTGACAGCAGAAAGTTGGTTTGAGACCAGTGAGGGAGAAAGAAGCAGTGCCTCATTTTATCTTTTCTTTAGTCATCTGACCTTGGTTCTGATCTTGATATCTTTCAGGCCCTTGGCAAGGAGATATGTGTTAAATTTTCAAAATGATTGTTCTCATTGTAAAAATTACCTGTGCTCATGGTAAGAAATTCAAGCAATACAGGAAAAAAAATATAAAGAATAAAGTAATTATGAGCTGAAATCCCCATGTGGGGCATCTTTATATGTACTTCCTTGGTGGCTCAGACGGTAAAGCGTCTGCCTGCAATGCAGGAGACCTCGTTTCAATCCCTGGGTTGGGAAGGTCCCCTGGAGAAGGCAATGGCAACCCACTCCAGTATTCTTGCCTGGAAAATCCCATGGACGGAGGAGCCTGGTGGGCTACAGTCCATGGGGTAAGCAAAGAGTTGGACACGACTGAGCAATTTCACTTTCACTTTCTTTCAGACACTATTATACACACCCATTCTTTTACTTATATTTTTATATAAATGTTCTACCCTAGAATCTGTTGTATTTTACTTATTAGATCATATTCCAGTTTAGTCATCTTGTACCAGATGATGACCACTTAAAAATATCTTATTTCCTTTTTTTGTAATGTCTTTGGTTTTGATATCAGGGAAGTGTTCCCTCTACTTGAATTTTCTGGAATAATTTGTGCAGAGTTAGTACTATTTCTTTCTTTCTTTCTTTTTTTTTTTAAAGCAATTTTCTTTTTTTTTAATTTTTATTTTTTTTAATTTATTTGGCTGCACCAAGTCTTAGCTGTAGCACGCAGAATCTTTATTTGTGACATGTGGGATCTAGTTCCCTGACCAGAGATTGAATCTAGACCCCCTGCATTGGGAGCACAGAGTCTTAACCACTGGACTGCCAGGGAAACCCCCCTATTTCTTTCTTAAATTTTTCATAGGATTCACTAGTGAAGCCATCTGGGCCTAGAGTTTTCTTTGTTGGAGGGTTTTTAACTATATTTTCAATTGTTTAACAGCGATAAGGCAATTTAGGTTATCTATTTCTTCTTGAAGGAGCTTGGTAGTTTGTCTTTCAAGTAATTTGTTCATTTTATCTAAGTTGCTGAATTTAGAGGCATAAAGTTGTTTATAATATTCCCTTGTGCTCGGAGAAGGCAATGGCACCTCACTCCAGTACTCTTGCCTGGAAAATCCCATGGATGGAGGATCCTGGTAGGCTGCAGTCCATGGGGTCGCTAAGAGTCGGACACGACTGAGTGACTTCACGTTCACCTTTCATTTTCATGCATTGGAGAAGGAAATGGCAACCCACTCCAGTGTTCTTGCCTGGAGAATCCCAGGGACGGGGGAGCCTGGTAGGCTGCCGTCTATGGGGTCACACAGAGTCGGACACGACTGAAGCGACTTAGCAGCAGCAATGTGCTCAGATGCTCAGTCGTGTCTGACTCTTTGCAACCCATTGTACCTTAGCCCACCAGACTCCTCTGTCCATGGGATTCTCCAGGACAGAATACAGGAGTGGGTTGCCATTTCCTCCTCCAGGAGATCTTCCCAACCCAGGATCAAACCTGAGTCTTTTACGTCTCCTGCATTGGCAGACGAATTCTTTACCACTAGGGCCACCTGGGAAGCCTTGTATCTTTTTAGTATCCATAGGATCTGTAGTAATGTTCTCACTCATTTTATTGGTACTGGTAATTTTTGTCTTTTTTTTTTTTTTTTTTTACTCCTGATCAGTCTTGCTTAGAAGATCATCAGTATTGTTGATATTTTCCAGCTTTTAGCTTCATTGATTTTTTGCTGTTGTTTTTCTGTTTTATTTTTTTTCTTTTTGCCCCATTGTTTTCTTTCCTGTAGGTATAATTTACTTTTCTTTTTCTGGTTTCTTAAGATAGAAACTTGGGTTTTTATTTGATTTTTTTTATTGTTTTCTAATACAACCATTCAATGCTATACTATTTCTCTAACTGAATCTTACAGATTTTGTTGTATTTTTGTTTTCATTCAGTATAAATTACTTTACAAATTCTTTATGATTTCTTCTGTTATGTATGGATTATTCTGAAGTATCTGTTTAATTTCTAACTATTTGGGGATTGTTGAGATATCTCTGTTACTGATTTCTAGTTCAATGCTGTTACGGAACAAAGGACATTTTCATGATTCCAGACCTTTTATAACTTAGCATACGGACTGTCTTTGGAGTGTTCCGTATTCATTTGAAAAAAGATGTGTATTCTGCTATTTTGGGGTGAATTAATCTCCAAATGTCAATTAGATTACATTGGTTAATGGTGTTTGTAGCCTTTTTTTTTTTTTATGTTCTGTATCCTTACTGATTTTATATCTCTTATCAGTTATTGAGAGTAATATTGGAATCTCCAACTATAAAATTGTGGTTCTGTCTATTTTCCTTTAGTTTTTGCTTCAAATGTTTGGAAACTCTGTTACTAGGTGCTTACACATCTAGAATTATGTCCTTTTAATTAATTGACGCCTGTGTTATTATGAGATGCCTCTTTTTATCCCTGGTAATGTTTCTTGTTCTGAAATTTTATTTCTTTGATATTAATGTAGCCATGCAGCTTTTTTATGATTAGTACTTGCATTGTATATCTTTTTTCATCCTTTTATTCTTAATGTATTTGTGTATTTGTGTATAAAATGTTTCTTGTAGATAGCATTGTAGAAAAAATGCAACCTGATAATTCCGTGGTGAACCAGTGGTTAGGACTCCATGCTTTCACTACTGAGGGCTGGGGTTCAAGCCCCTGGTTGGGGAACTGAGATCTTGCAAGCTGCATGGCATGGTGAAAAAGGAAAAATCCATTCTGACCGTCTCTATCTTTTAATTGAAGCATTTGTCCATTTATATTTAATATGATTAATTATAAATATGATTGGATTTAAGTCTGTTATCTTCTATATTTGTCTCATTGTTTTGCTCCATTATTTTTTCTTGCCTTCTTTTTGATTGAGTACTTTTTGTGATTCCATTTTATCTTCATTATTGGATTATTAGTACACTTTTCTTCTTTCCCTTCTCTTTCTTTCAGTAGTTGTTCTAGAGTTTGCAATGTACATCTTTTTTTTTTTGACCATGAGACTTGCAGGATGTTAGTTCCCTTACCCAGGGATTGAACCTGGGCCCTCAGCAGTGAAAGCATGGAGTCCTAACCATTGTACCGCCAGGGACTTTCCCACAATTTACATTTTTAATGTAAGAGTGAACATTCAAATAGTATTATACAACTTTATATGTATTGTAAGACTCTTAGAACTATGTACTGACTTCCATTTTCTCCCTTCTCTCATTGTCCTGCATTTTACTTCTACATACTTTGTAAAGCTTTCAATACATTATGATTTTTGCTTTACACAATCAATTATCTTTTGTTTTTTGTTAAATATTTATTGAGATATAGCTGATGTATGATAAATTGCATGTTTAAAGTATGCAACTTGATGAGTCTTGACATATATAAATATGTGTACAACCATGAAACCATCACAATTAAAATAATGAACATATTCATCATCCCCCAAAATTTCCTTACACCACTTGGTAATCCTTCCTTTTCTACTCTGTCCTGTCACCTGAAAACCATTGATCAGCTTTCTATTCCTATTGATAAATTTACATTTTCAAGACATATAAATGGCTTGCATGCCAAGTTGCTTCAGTTGTGTCCAACTCTGTGTGACCCCCATGGACTATAGCCCTCCAGGTTTCTCTGTCCATGGCATTCTCCAGTCAAGAATACTGGAGTGGGTTGCCATGCCCTCCTCAGGAGATTCTCCCCATATAAATGGCACTATATGATATAGACTCTTTTATTTCCCCCTGGCTTCTTTCATGCAGTATGAATATTTGAGGTTCATCCATATTTTTGCCTGTATCAGTAGTTCCTAGTAGTATTCCAGTGTATTGATATACCAGTTTGTTTATCCATTCATCTATTGAAAGGCATTTGGATGTTTTCCAGCTTTTGACTGTTACCAGTACAGCTGCTATGAACATTCATGTACAAGTCTTTGTGTGGATATATGTCTTCATTTTTCCCGAGTAAATAACCTGGTTGTGGAATGGCTGGGTTGCAGGGTAGGTATCTTTTAAAGGTGTTTTTTAAATGAGAAGAAAACTTTACTATTTACCCACATATTTGTCATTTCCGGCTTTTTAAATTCCTTTGTATGATTCAGACTTCGTTTTGCTCTTCTGCTTGAAGAAATTTCTTTAACATTTCCTATAATGTAGATTGGTTGGTGATGCATTTTTTTTTCCTTTTGTTTGTCTAAGGAAGTCTTTATTTTGCACTTTTTTTAAAGGTATTTTTGCTGGGTATAGAATTCTAGGTTTACAGGATTTTTTATTTTTCTTTTAGTACTTTAAAGGTAATTTCTGATGTGAAGTCTGCTCTCATTCTACGTTCCTCTTCATATGATTTTTCTTTCCCTTTGTCATCTAAATATTCACAGGATCCAGGGATCACAGCATAGACATCTTGGGTAATTGGATAATTACCCATTATTCAATCCATTCCAGTTAGCATGGGTCTAAAGCAGCCTATACTCTAGATTTTGGCCTCATCCTGAGACAGTACCCTTCTGAAGACTCTACTTGATGTTCTGTATGTTAAGAATCTTTTCATTCTGGATGGTGAGAATATAGACCATTCTGAGGGTTTCTCCTTCTATTAATTTCTGATGTCTTCCCATCTCCTGCCCCAGCCTTATATAGTTTCCTTATATACATTTACACAATATTATGTACTCAAAGGCTTGAGGGGACCCCTCTGGAAATATCCATAATGCTCTCTCTGCACATCAGCCTCCCCGGCATTTTGCCATACAAATTCTTGCCCTGCTGGCTTTCCCGAGTGTCTCCTGAGCCCATTGAGACTGTTAGACTGTTTGGGTCCTCCCTGCCTGTGCTGCAGCCTGGTTACTCTCTCCAAGCATTAAACTGGGGCAATCACATGGCTGCCTCATTCTTTTCCCTCTTGTGCTGCCTGTTGGCCAGTGTGTGAAAACTTATTTCATGTATTTTTCCATTTTTTTTTGTTGTGTTAAGGCAGGAGGATATATCTGGTTTCTGACACTCCATCATGGTTGGAAGTAGAAATTCATATTAATTTTAATAGTTTCTCTGAGGGATTTAAATTTTTTTCCTATACAGTCTTGTCATCTGTAAATCATGAGAGTTTGATTTCTTCCTTTACCGTTTTTACACTACTTTTTTATTTGCCTTATCCCATTGGCTGAGACCTCTAGTACCTTGTTGAATGTTGACTCTAACAGGCATTCTTATCTTGTTCTTGATTATAGAAGGCTTTTACATTTTATCATTGAAATTTCTGCTGCTTTTTATTATGATAAGCTATATATAACATGAGAATTAACATTTTAACAATTTCAAAGCATACAACTCAATGGCACTAAGTACATTTATATTGTGCAATCATTACCACTATCCTCTCCAGGCCTTTTCATCCCAAAATAAAACTCTATACCCATTAAACAATAACTGTCTGTTACCTCTTCCCTAGCCCCCCAATCTGTTTTTTGTCTCTGAATTTCACAATTCCAAGTACTGCATGTAAGTGGAATTATACAATATTTGCCCTTGGGGGTCTGGCTCCTTTTCCTTAGCATAATATTTCCAGGGTTCATCCATGTTGTAGCAGGTTTCAGCACTTTATTCCTTTTTGAGGTTGAATAATATTCCATTGTATAAATATACCAAATTTTGTTTTGCCACTTATCTCTCATTGAACATTTGGATTGTTTCTGCCTTTTGCTGTTTTGATTCAGCTGCCATGAATGTTGTTTATGTACAAGTTTTTGTTTGAACAACTGTTTTCAGTTCTCTTCAGTATGCACCTGGGAGCTTGTTTGTTTTTAATACCTTTTATTAGATTAAGTAAGTTCCTCTTCTATTCTTAGTTTGCCATGAATGATAATAGAATTTTTTCAAATACTTTTGTATCTGTTGAGGTCAGCATATGATTTTCCTTATCTATGCTATTAAAAAAACTACACTGATTGTTTTTTGTTTGTTTTGGTTTATTATATTTGATTTTTTAATTTAAATGTTCTCTTTTTTCTCCCCACTTTTTAACCTTTACAGTTATATTTCTAGCAAGTGATACTGCTTCTTTTAAAAACTGTGGCAAAAGCACATAACCTGAAATGTGTCATCTCAACCATTTTAAGTGCAGTTAACACTGTATTCCCATTTCTTGTAAGAGTTCTAGAATTTTGTTATTGTGTAAAACTGAGATTGTGTGCCCACTGAATAACAGCTCACCATTTCCCCTTCCTTCCAGCCCTTGGCAACCACAAGTTTACTTTCTGTTTCTATGAGTCTGAACTAGTTTAGATACCCTAAGTTTTGGTGGTTTTGCTGGGGCTATGTCAGAGAATATTCTTTTAGGAAGTACACAGTAAAGTATCTGAGTGTGATGGGACTTCATGTTGGCAATTTATTACCAAATGGTTCCAGGAAAAAAACAGTTCTTTGTGCTGTTCTTACAACTTTTCTGTGAGTTTGAGATAATTTGAAAATAAACTTTTTTTTAAAAAAAAGATTGTTTCTTCCTTAAATATTTAGTACATTCACCATTGAAGCTATTAAGATCTAGAATTTACTTTGCAAGAAAGTTTTTAGTTGTGACTCGGTTTCTTTAACAGATATCAGTCTAGTCAGATTTTTCCTTTTCATCTTCTGTCAGTTTGGCAAGTTTGTACTATTCTAGGAATTTGCTTATCTCCTCTGAATTTTCAATTTTATTGGCAAAAGATTGTTTATGATGTCCTCTTACTACTTTTAAAAATGTCTAAGATGTCTTTTCAATCCACTAAATTGGTTATTTGTGCTTTCGCCTGTGTTGGGTCATCCTCAGCTGGGATTTATCAATTTAATTATATTAGTCTTTTCATGGAACCAGCTTTTGGCTTTGTTGATTTTTCTCCACAGTGTATTTGTTTTATTTCATTCATTTCTGTTTTTCCCTCTTACTCTTTTTGGTTTTAGCTTCTTGTTTGTTCTACAGCTTCTTGAGATGGATGTTTGGGTCATTGATTTTTAGGCTTTTTTAACTTTTATTGTGAATAATACTCCTGTAAATATCTGCATACAAGTTTTTATATCAACATACATACTCATTTCTCTTGACTATATATCTCTTGGATATATGTATCTTTGGGGCCATATGGTAATTGTATGTTTAATTTTTTGAAGAATTGCTTGTGTTCCAAAGCAACTACTCCATTTCACTTTCCCACCAGCAATGTAGGAGGGCTTCAGTTCCTCCACATCCTTGACTGACAAATAAAAATTGTGCGTATTTAGTGTACATCATATTGTGGTTTTGTTTTTGCTTTGTTTATTATTTTTGGCTGTGTCATGTGGGATCTTAGTTCCTGACCTGGGATGGAACCTGAGCCCCCTGCAGTGGAAGCAGAGTCCTAAGCACTAGACCACCAGGGAAGTCCCAACATGATGTTTTAATACACGTATATATTGTGAAATGATTTCCACAATCAAGCGAATTAATTAACATCCATCATCTTACATAGTTTTGTATGTGTGTATGCTGAGAATACTTAAGATCTATTTTCTTAGAAAATTTCACATATACAATACAGTTATTAACTATAGTCACCATGCTATACATTAGGTCTCATGAGTAGTTGAAACTTGGTGTCCTTTGACAAATATCTCACCATCCCCTTACCCACCTTCAGCCCCTGGCAACCACTATTCTCTGCCTTTGTGAGTGACTTTTTTAGATTGCACATATAAATGAGGTCATGCAGTATTTATCTTTCTGTGTCTACTTCACTTAGCATAACGTCCTCCATGTTCATCCATGTTGTCAGAAATGGCAGGATTTACTTTTTTAAGGCTGAATAATATTCCACTTGAGATATATATATATATATATATATATATATATCCCTGTTCTTTCTTTATCCATTCATTGATCAGCAGACAGTTGTTTCTATATCTTGGCAATCGTGAGTAATGCTGCAGTGAACACAGGAGGATAGAACTCTGAGAAACTGATTTCATTTCCTTTTGATATGTACTCAGGAGTAGAATTAACTGGATAGTCTGGTAGCTCCTTTCTGAGTTTTTCATGGCGGCACCTCCATACTGTTTCCCATAACGCCCCTACCAATTTACATTCCCATCAACAATATACCAGAGTCCCCTTTTCCCACATCTTGGCCAGCACTTGTTATCGCTTGTCTTTTTGATAATAGTCATTCTAACTAGGTGTGAGGTGATGTCTCATTGTAATTTTGTATTTCTGTTATGGTGTTTTTCTTTCAGTTTATAGCCATCCTAGTGGATATGAAATAGTATTTTGTTGTGACTTTTATTTGCATTGCCTAGTGACTAATGATGTTGAGCATCTTTTCATGTGCCACTGGCTATTTGTATATCTTCTTTGGAGAAATGTCTGCTGAAATCCTTTGTCCTTTTTTTGGTTGCACCATGGGGCTTGTGGGATGTTAGTTCCCCGACCAGGGATTGAACCCCAACCATGGGAGTGAAAACACCAAGTCCTAAACACAGGACCACCAGGGAATTGTCTTTGTTCATTTTTTAATTAGGTCTCTTAAAGCCTGTGTCTAAATAGCACCAATACCTGAATCTTCTGTGAGTGTTTTTAAGCTGGTGATTTTTCTCTTGGTTGGTTATTTGATCTTGATTTCTGATATGCTGGACAAGTTTAGATTTGATGCCAAATATTGCATATGAAAATTTGCAGAGATATAATTTGAAGTTTTGAGTGCTGTTACAAAAAGAATTTTTTCTCTCTGGCAGGCAGGTCAGGTAGAATCAGATCATCTTAACCAGAGATTGAAATGATTTGAATGTGGACTTCAGTCTTCATGAGGGATGGTCTGTTTCCAGTTTACTCTTATTTCTAGGGTTTCAGGGATCCTAACTAAAAGCTGCATTTTATTTTATTTTTCTTCTAAAACCTCTCCTCTTTGACCGGTCTAAACTCTGTTTTTGCCTCTTGAGATTGACAGAACTTCTGAGCTTCTCAGCCATACAGCTTTCTCATCTGCATAGGCCTCAGGAGCAAAAGCAGCTTCAAAATGTCAGACCTACCTCTCTGCTTCTCTTCTCTCTAGGGGGCTGGACTTGGAAGTCCTTGGTGCCTTGATAGCTCTTTGTTGACTTCAGAAACTTTCCTTTGAGAACATATACCTCATCTACCTTTTCTAGCTTTTCTTGACAGAAGAAGGTTGGCCTGAAACCAGCTAACCCACCGTCACTGGAATTGGAAAGTCTCAAACACATTTTCTTTTTTGTATTTTGTCCAGGTTTATGTAGTCCTCCTCAGTGCACGAGCTGTCGTAACTACTTAATCCACCCTTGCTAGAAGAACACGCATGCACTTTACCTTAAAATGTTTACATAAGTGTTTATTACTAATGCTTTGACATAGGGCCAGTCCTTTTCTTGTAGGAAGTGTTGACTGATGCGGGCTCACCTGGTGTTACATAAACCGTATCCATAATGCATACTTACAGGGTCCAGTTTCCATTTCCCAAAAGTGGAGACATAATTTAAAATCAGTTGTGAAGCAGTCTGACTGCAGATTCTTTTAAGTCTTCACTATTTCCCACTTATAAGCTAATTGTCGACAAGTATCTCTCCCACGCTTAATTCAGCAACTATTACTTTAGCAAATCTTTTCTATGTAGTTTCCCAAAGTGTTCCATACGGGTTTCATAGAAGCCACGGTGGTCATTCTTTCTGCGCATATTTCATCAATTTTAATTAAATTACATTTTAATGAAATGTTTTGTGTTTAAATGTTTAATAAATTACATGTTTAGTTAAATTACATGATTACAATACAAAGGACAACTGACATATCTAGGTTTAAGAACAATCACAACTAACCCTTCATAAGCATAGAACTCAGCTAGCGGGAGCAGATTAACTTACTAGCAGCAAGGGTTTGGTGAACAGTGGGCATCAGTTAGAATGTTTTATAGAGGGAATGGAAAATACCAGTTAGTATGCTGAGTGAGTTAAGTGAATGTTGTGTAAGAGGCCTTGTAGAAGTAAGGCTGGGATAGCAACAACATACAGGAGAACTGGAGGAGGAGCCTGGAGGATATAAAGTTCTTAAAATAGTGCACTTGATATAAAATAAGCAGTTAATAAGGTTATGCTACCAATGTTGTGATGATTATCTTCATCATCATCTGGTATGTCTGCAAAAAATAAGGAGCTCAGGTCTGACACCAGCCCACCTAACCCAGGCACTGTTCCAAGCTGAAGCTCTTCTGAAAAGAGCTCTTATATGATACATTATGGTACATCCACACAATAGGATATTCAACAATAAAATGGGATGAACTACAGATTCACAGTGCAGGCTGGATGAAACTCAGGGGCATTACACCGAGTGAAATGAAAGAAGCCAGTCTCAAAAGGCTGCATACCACGAGTCACTGATATGACAGTCTATCAAAGGCAAAACTTGTATGGTGATGAAGAACTCATCCCTGGTTGCCAGGGGTGAGGAGTTGGGGGAGGATGTGACTACAGGGGGAGAGCACGAGGGATTTGGGGGGTAAGTGACACAACTGTTCTGCATCCTCATTTTGGTGGTGGTGGTGGGTCAAATCTCTACATGGGTTAAAATTCATAAAGCTGTATACCAAAAACAACCAATTTACTGTATGTTCATTAAAAAGTATAAAATGAGAACCTTAAGAAACAGTACTGTGGAGAGCATCCTAGTGTCCAGGTATCTAAGCTGGCCCAGCCCCAAGTGTGGCCTGGATGGCTCTTGTGTCCAAGCAGAGTATGTGCACCCAGGCTTTGTCCGTTTCATGGGTCAATGTCACTCACTGACTTTTTTCTTCCTTGTGTTAGATTGGAGCTGGAGGGAGCATCACTGGGCTGAAGTTTAACCCTCTCAATACCAACCAGTTTTTCACCTCCTCA
This sequence comes from Okapia johnstoni, assembly GCA_024291935.2. Lineage (NCBI taxonomy): Eukaryota > Metazoa > Chordata > Mammalia > Artiodactyla > Giraffidae > Okapia > Okapia johnstoni. The sequence continues at coordinate 3,783,473 of CM044325.1, read as the reverse complement.
ATGGAGGGAACAACTAGGCTGCAAGACTTTAAAGGCAACACTGTCCGAGTTTTTGCCAGCTCAGACACCTGCAAGTGAGTAGTTTAACTCAAGAGGGGAAAGGGCTTCTAGGCTCTCGGTGTAGTTCTGGCGAGAGCACCCATATCCCATTTCTTTTACCTAAACCTGGCACAGGGAAGAAGGGTGTTAGCTCCTTTTCACCCTTCCCTCTGACTCTCTAGCTGCTATTCCTCTGGGCCAGGTGGGTTCCTGTTTCAGGGACAGGTTCTAGAACCTCAGCTTTTCTCGGCAAGGGAATGGTCTCAGCTCATCTGTCAGTCCTTCCTGTGTCCGACTAGACCTGGATTCTCACTGGACAAGTCAACATGGCATTAGTCTAGAAAACTACTTAAGCCTGGAGCAGGAACTAAGAACTTTAGATTCCATTTCCTGCTTCCACTGGGGTGTAATGACCTGGCCAGCTCCTTGATGGAAGCCTAAATGGATAGAATCATGTCCACAAAGCACTTTGGTCTCCCCAAGAGCAGGTGGCTAGAGAAATTACAAAATGCTTGTCACTTTGATTTCCAGTCAGAGATATGATTCTGCTCCCCACGTGTTTGAGGCTGTGGGGTTTTAACCAGCACTGGGCTGCCACACAGGGGTAGGAAATCCAGGAGCAGGAAGACAGGTGACAGACGGACCTACTCCCACAAGGAGCCCTCCTCCTGAAAGATGTGCACGTGGGATGCAGAAAGCGGGGTAGCAAAGATTTGAGGGAAAAACGTGAGTCTGGGCTCTCCGGACCGGATGTCAGGATCCCTGAAGCTTCTCCCCCTCCCCACCCCAGTCTCTTCAGATCAAGTGGTCTGAGGAACAGAAAGGGCAGGTAGTTTCCAGTTGGTGTGCTTTTCCCCCAAGTGTTCAGAAGGGGGCAGGAGTTCCTTTCCAGCCAGCAGTGAGGAAGAGAGTTGGGCAGTCTCTGTTTAGAGTGTCATTTGCTTGGGCCCAGAGGGTGGAGAGTGAAGAGAGAAAACAATGGCCGAGCCTTCCTCAGGGCTCGAGGGGGCCCTGACCTGAGGACTTGCCTTATGGCTCTGGGTTTGGCTGCTTCAGGGACTCTTCCTATGTGAGGATCCTGAGCCTAGAAGTAACCGGACAAGTGTCTGAGCCCCACCACCCCCATACCCTTTGTCGGGATGGTGGACAAGTCGGAGTTCTCCTCACTGGGAGTCCATGACAAGATATTCATTCACTCAACAAATATTTATTGACTGTCTGCTGTGCGTGAGCCATGAGCTGTAGCAGTGAATAAATGGAACTTGCCTCTGTCCCTAAGAGTCTTACAGCACAATCTCTCCCTCCAGCGTCTGGTTTTGCAGCCTCAATGTATCTGTCAAAAGCCGAGTGGTGGTCACGGGAGACAATGTGGGGCACGTGATCCTGCTGAACATGGACGGCAGGGAGGTGCGATCTCGCGATCCCAGGCCCTCCCCTTCCCTTCCTGACCCCCAGCCTCGGTTCTGCGCCCCAACCTGAACTGAGCTCTTGTCTGCAGCTTTGGAATCTGAGAATGCACAAAAAGAAAGTGACCCATGTGGCCCTGAACCCGTGCTGTGACTGGCTTCTGGCCACAGCCTCCGTAGACCAAACGGTGAAAATCTGGGACCTGCGCCAGGTTAAAGGGAAATCCAGCTTTCTCCACTCGCTGCCGCATAGGCATCCTGTCAACGCAGGTGTGATATACCAGACCTCTGCCTTCCTGCAGACCCTGCTGACCTGCCATTTCAGGGCCTTTCCCACAAAGCATAGAAGCCACTCAGCCAGACCTTAACCCCACATAGCATCGGCCAGGCTGAGTCCCGCCCCCTCAGCTGCTGAGCCTCTTGGGCGTTTGTTCGCGGCCCAGATCGCGGCTCTGCCACTGTCTCTAGAAAGGGGTGGGAGGGAAGTGCCCCTGCAGGAGACCTGTGAGGCCAGGACAGTGCCCAGCTGGGGTCCCTTGAGCTCAGGGGCTTTTCTCTTTGCCAGCTCATTTCAGTCCCGATGGAGCCCAGCTCCTGACCACTGACCAGAAGAGTGAGATCCGGGTTTACTCTGCTTGCCGATGGGACTGCCCGCCAAGCCTGATCCCACATCCTCACCGCCACTTCCAGCACCTGACACCCATCAAGGTAAGTGATGGCAGGGGAGCAGGAGGCGGACATGGAAACCTGCAGTCCCACCCTCTTCTCGCCCTGGCTCGCTCTGCACCTTTAGTCCAGCTCTGTGAGCCCATTTTGCTGAGTTTTCTTCATGTCTCTTTGATAAGCTGATTTTCCTGAGTTCTTTCCACGCAGCCCAGATCTCCTCTCTGTGGGGCACTTTCTGAGATCCTGATCCTCTGTTCTGGCCTCAGTTTTGGTTACCTGTGTGTGCAGCTGCCCAAGAGCTGACTTGGCTTAGTTAGCCAAGTTAGCCAAGCCATCTGTGGCTTCTCTTGCCTTAGCCCCCACGGCTTCAGTCTTCGAGTCCTCCGTGCCTGCCGCGCCCCCCGCCCCAAGCAGTCTGAACCCTGCCGGTCTTCCTGCTGTCTAGCGTATCTTCTTCTCTAGAACCACAGCCCCTCTTCGGACCTCCAGAGCTCATGCCTGCACTTGTGTAATCAGTAGAGCATATTTCAGGCAGGCAGACTCCATTCCCCCGCCCCCCAGGTTAGACTCCTTCAGCAAATTACTTAAATTTGGGATCCCAATTTCCTCCTCTGTAAAAAGGGAATAATAGTATCTGACTGACAGGGTTGTTGTGAGGATGAACCCATGTACTTAAAGCATGTGACAACATGCATGGCGCCTAGTAAGTACTCAGGAAACAATAATGACTTGGTATTAGAATGGCCCCCACGTACCTCAACACTAGAGTAGGAAATGGCAGCCCACTCCAGTATTCTTGCCTGGAGAATCCCATGGACAGAGGAGTGTGGTGGACTACAGGGTCACATAGGGTCACAAAGAGTTGGACACGACTGAGCAACTTAGCATAACGTACCTCAAATCAAATCCAAGCTCTCTGTAACATCAGCCCTTCAGCAGTTGGTGTCCCCATTGATCCTTTCTTCCTTATCTCCCTCTTGGTATCAATCAGTCAGCCCAACCGACAGGGTCCCAGGTGTGACTTTTGACTTATCTCCAAGCCGTTGCCTGTAGTACTTCTTCCTGCTAACCATGTCTTGTCCCCTTCAGGACTTCCTTGGGAAGATCCCATCCAGTTCTGTCATCCCAGTAACTGCTGGGTTTGTTCTGAGCGGGGTGATCTGGGAACAGAGGGGCCTCCCCCTTTTCAGCCACTTGCCATTTCCTACTCACTCCCTGACGTTGGTGGAGGAGGGAGAGCCGTGGGATGAGCTCAGAACTCAGAACCGAGGTCCTATTTGCAGTGCAGATCCCTGGGTTGGGAAGACCCCCTGGAGAAGGGAACGGCAACCCACTCCAGTGTTCTTGCCTGGAGAATCCCATGGAGAGAGGAGCCTAGCGGGCAACAGTCCATGGGATTGCAGAGAGTTGGACATGACTCAGTGACTATACTATCACTTTCACTTGGGTCGCGCTGATGTTAAAAGACAAACCAGCTGGTACGATGCAAAGAGAGAAGGCCTGAATGTGTCCTAAGGCTCACAGGGAGGCCAGCTGGGGATTTTACATTTGCGATGGTTGATATACATGCACTTCAAGAGCATTTTTGTCATTTCACATAGGTCTTACCTCCATTGTTAAATTGCTGGCAGTTGTATTAACTGTTGTTGTCAGTGGCAAAGATGCTTCTGATGTCCCTCTCAATGCTGTTCTGAGTTTACTCCTGTGACCTGCCTCTCCGTCTCCTAGGCAAGCTGGCATCCTCGGTACAACCTCATTGTCGTGGGCCGATACCCAGATCCTAATTTCAAAAGTTGTTCCCCCCATGAATTAAGGACGATCGATGTGTTTGATGGAAGCTCAGGAAAGATCATGTGTCAGCTGTATGACCCAGAATCTTCTGGTATCATGTCGGTGAGGCCTGGGCACTCAAATAATAAATGGGAGGAAGCAGGGATTCAACCTCATGGATGGATCAAAAATGAGCAATTACTCCTCACATGCCCTTCTTCTGGTACCTCCACTCCCTCCTCATGCTTATCCCCTTGTCTCTGCAGCTCAATGAATTCAATCCCATGGGGGACACGCTGGCCTCCGTGATGGGTGAGTGTACATTAGGCTGGTCAAGCCCACCCTACTCCCCAAGGTTCAGTGCGGGCTCACCCCAGCTTAGCGCTCCATCCACCTCCAGGATATAGTCAGTGAAGATGACAACCAGGAGACAGCGGTCTCTCTGGACCTAGGGTCATCCTTCTTGCTGAGTCTTGGCCATGGCAATGCCTGGCTGCTGCCCAGTTTCCTGGTGTGTCCTGACCAAGTCCTAGGCTCCCCACGCCAGCTCCAAGTTCTCAGAGGCTGGTGATGGGAGGTGCCTCTGCTCTCACCCCTCCTAGGTTATCACATTCTTGTTTGGAGCCCGGAGGATGCTGGGACTCAGAAATGACAGACGTTAATGAAGCGGGGGCCAAGCAGGGGCTTGGAGCCCCACGAGAGCAAGTTCTTTGAGAAGAGGCGGCTTTGTGTTAAAGGGCCGAGGTATCGGAGTCTTAGAGTTGGAGCTGGGGCGCTGAGACTGCGACACGGGGACTGGACACGGATGTGGACTGAGCTCCAGAAACTCCAGAGTTGGCAGTCTCACTGCCCCAAGGGTCTCTGCTGTATCTCGCCTGGAGCCGAGCTTCTCTTCTTTCTCCTCTCTGACATGCAGGGCAGAGGGTCAGGCAGTGGTTTTTGATTGTGCTCACTATTCACATGGCCAATAAAACCATACCCAACTGAGTTTCTGAGTGGATCTTCTAGCTCTGATCTGGTCAAAGGGCTTCTCAGCTCCCCAGAATGAAGACAAGGCATAGAACCAGCCCTGGGAGTCCCAAACCTTCATTCTCTGGAAGCTGTCTCAGCCCTATTCTAGGCCACAGTCTAGAGCTGTTCCACTCACAACCTGCCAGCTAGGGATCCCAGGAGATCCCAGCCCCACTAAGGGCAGGGACAGTGGTTTCAGGATTCTGTACCACAACTCACCGTCCCCTCTCCACCACCCCCGACTCCCTCCCAAGCACACACCTCCTTCCAAGCTGCTCAAGGTGAGGGGTGACAAAGATGCTGACAGCCTCATGTCTCACTCGCGTTAATGGCGGCTTCAGCTGGACAAACTTCACTGGCTGGCTCTTGGGTGATCTGGTTCCCTGGCAGCCAGTGTTTGTACCCCAAGTGTGGGGCTGTTCTTCCTGCTAAAACTGAGCACTGAGAGGCAAGAGGCAAGACCGTGTCCTCGGGGCCATCTGCCAAAGACTCTGGGTTGAAGAGAGAGCAGGGTTTGATGGAGAGGCAAAGCAGATCAAGCACCGTCTCCTTCAGTCTTTTTCTCCTAGGTCCTGAGTGAAACTGGAGCACTTGTCTACATTTCATGTCCTTAGAAGGGAGCACGGAGGAGGCAAATCCCGTTTGGAGGAAGCCAGTGTCCAACACAGTACTTGGTTAACATCAGGCACGTGGAGGCCGGTGACAGGTGCCTCGGGCCAAGCTGAGCCTCCCTCGTTCATCTAGGTGCGGGTGATCAGAGGGAGGCCCAACCCAGGGTCTCCTGTCCATGGGCTGGGGAGCAGCAACAGTCAGGAGCAAGGGCCCAGCCCACCTCCCCTAGGAGGCAGAGGGAAGGGGGCTGAGTGGCTGTCAGGCGTGGTCCTCCCCGTCTGGAACGTGGCGGTAGCCAGGAGGCTGGGCCTGCACCCGGAAGAGGACGGTGAGGAGCAGCACTATGAGGAGGAAGAGGATGGAGCCGCAGACGGCCAAGGCCACGATCACCTCTGCACACGGCCCGGAGGGAGAGAAAGGTCACGTCAGTATGCGTTCAGCAAGTGTCTGGGTGCCTGCCATGTGCCAGGTGCCGCTCTTACAGTAAGAGATCTCAGGCGGCCAAGACACGGTCTGCCTTGTAGCTTTTCCCTTCTAGGAGAGGAGACGCCATGACAGGCAAATGACAGGTTAGCGGCAGATGCCATCGAGAGAACCTGAGCAAGGCAGGTCACAGGGAAGGTGTCACTGAGGAAGCAACAAACTGACCTGAGACTCGGAGTCACTGAGGGAGACATACAAAAGATCTGAGAGAAGAGTGTCCTCAGGCCAGGGGTACGTGGGGTGCGGAGGTGGGTGGGTAGGAAGCAAATGCAAAAGGGAATTAGCTCGACATGGTCTAGGAAGAGTCAGTATCACCAGAGCAGACTGAGCAAGTAGGAGACCAGAGTGGATGACCAGACCAAGCAGGGCCTGGAAGGCCACGGGAAAGAATATGGATTTTATTCCAAATGACAGGAAGCCATTGGACAGTTCTGAGAAGGGCAGTGATGTGAACCAATTCATGTTTTTAAAAAATTAACTGTGCTGTGCTGATAGACTGGTAGGGCCAAGAACAAAATCACGAAGAACATTAGGAAGCTTTTCAGTACTTCAGGCAAGAGATGATGGTAGCCTGAGCTAGGGAGCAAGAGCATGGATTTTAAAGACTGGACTGGTAGGATATGCTGGTGGTTTGGAGGTGGGGGTCTGAGGAAGAGGGCGCTCGGAATAGCACCTTGGGATATGCTGTGCACCTAGGTGGCTGAGGTGGCATTTACTAAGGCAGGGAAGCCTGCAGGGAGAACATTTGGATTTAAACCTCAACTCTGAGATGCCTTAGTTGACATCCATGTAGAGACCTCAGGTCCGCAGCTGGATATGTGAATCTGCCGCTCAGAGAAGAGGTCACGAGTCATGAAAAGAACTTAGCGTGGAAATGGTAATATGAGGCCATAAGGCTGGGTAAGCTCACTCGAGTAGTGGGCATCAACGGGGAAGAGCCAGGCTGATGAGCCCGGGGCCATCCGCTGGTTAGTGGGGAGGAGAAGCCAGTAAAGGAAGCTGCCTGGGGGGGAAGAAAAACCAGAGAAGGCAAGAAAGTGGTCAAAGATGGAGTGACCAATTCCATAACGCCACTGGCAGGTGAGAGGAGCTGACTTAAGAACTGGTCAACTGGCTTTGGGGTGAGAGGAGGTCACTGGGCCTCAACAACAGTGACTTCCATGGAGTGGCAGGTGACAGAAGACTGCCCAGTGTGAGTCTGAGAATAAGCGGCAAGGAGGTGACACCGGAGTCTAGGCAACTCTTTGAAGGATCCCATCCAAAAGGGGGAGAACGGGAGTGGCAGCTGGAGAAGGATGTGGGCCAAAGGAGTTTCTGCTAGGCTCTGTGATGGGACTGATCTGGCAAGGCGGCGATGCCGAGCACCGGGGTCCACGTGGAGGTGAGAAGAAACGAACCCAGAGTGTAAGTGGAAAGGCAGGCCCCAAGCAGGGGCTCATGCCAGCGCCTGAGCCAGAACACCCAGTGGTGGGAGGACGAGACAGTTCCCTCCCAGCTGCGTGGCTTTTCTCATGCTGTAAGAAGGGCATCGCCTGAGGGTGAGGAGTACGTCTCAGGGTGGGAAGGGAACTGTCTAGGAACCTGCACCAGGAATGGAAGTGCGTCAGCCTCTGGAGGCCTCTGGGTACGAACCGGAAGCCGTTCTGGGCCTTGGCCAGCACGGAGGCAGACGGCAGCTCACCTGTGTCTGCAGGACCGCCTGCCAGCTGGCACTCCTGTAGCCAATCCTTGGGCACGACCGACTCCGTGAGGCGGAGGAAGTCCTGCAGCGGACAGCGGTGAGGGCAGCCAGGCAGGATCAGGGGCCAGGGGGCCTTGTTACTCTCATTCCGGAAGTACATCTCCACCGAGAAATTCCTGCAGGTTGGTAGGAGGCAAGATGGGAGTGGCTCACTAGGCCAACAGCGTAGCCTCAGGCTGCCCACAGTCCCTTCCTTCCGCTTGAGCGCCCCTCCTGAGGGCAGACTGATAGCTCCACTCACCCACTGTCTTCCTGGTACAGTTCAAACATGTGGCAGGACGCATAGGGGGCCTGTTCACCGTTGTAGACATCCAATGCCATTTGCAGAGCAACCAGGGTGGTGTCGTGCTATAAGGAAGGAGGGCTCCCCATCAGCACGGCCCCCCTCGCCAACCCCAGATACTGAAGAGAGGAGAAATCCAGCTTCCACGTGCCGTGAGCACCCTGGGGACCATGGGAGCTTACCGCAGAGTAGACCAGCAGCTTAGGGAGCTGGGCGGTGGTTGCCATCAGCGTCAGGTTCTTCCGTATCTGAGCCAGCAGGACGCCTGAGGGAGAGAGTCCCCCGTGTCAGCAGCTGCAGCCTTCACCGTCTTCCAACCAGACCTACCTGAGGTCCTCTGACCCTCTGCCAGCCCTGCACTGATCACCAGCAGGGAGGACACTTCAGAGGAACCCCACTTAAGAACTTTCAAATTTACAGAAGGAAGCAAGATGAAACAAGATACCTATATTTCAACACAGATGCAGACACCTGCCCGTTTATTTATAAAGGAGCTACGAGGCCCTGCCTGTGTTTGAAGAATTACTCCAGCTGGGAATAAATGCAAACCTGAGGTTGTTTCAGAGGACACAAGACGGCAGCACAAGGCCAGGGGAACTCTGTCCCAGGCAGACTCGGAAAACTTCCGAGACTCTGGAAAGGTCTGGCAGCTGGCACTCCCTGAGTGCTCAGGTCAGCCTGTGGCCTGTGTATTACTCTTGGCCTTCTTTCAGAATGGCCCCTGGTGGTCCTTTGGGGAGGTAGGGAGTTATTTGAGGGGACGGAGGGTTTCCTGATATGGGTGAAACTTAAGAATATGAACGGCAGAAAAGATACACACCAACCTAACTGTGGTCACTCATATTAGTGACAAACGTGCTAAGCATCTGGGGAACCAGGGAGGCTTTGATGATGGGATAACTAGGGTTGGCTGGTCCTCAAAGAGCAGAGAACGCTTCAGGTAGAGAAGTAAGCGTGTGAGATGCCCCCCTGCGGGAGGGTTCTAACGCTGTCAGGTTCTTTCAGGGGAGTGACATGCTGGTCTCGTCACTCACCCCCCTGCAGCCGGGCCTTCTCTGCCTGCTTGTAGATCCCGAAGAGGAAGCGGAAGCTGAAGTCCTTCAGCCGGCTCAGACGCTGCATGGTTTGGGGCGAGGCCCAGGGCGGCAGAAGCAGCCCGTGCGTCTGCTGTGTGTGGGAGCGGGCAGGTTAGCTCCCCAGCCCCAGCCAGAGCCTCTCCCGGGAGCAGCATGGTGCCTGTGTGTGGGTGAGGGGAGGCAGAGGAGAGGCAGAGGGTCTGGAGCCGGGAGACGTGCTGGAGGGTGTCAAGGAGGAGGCAGGGAACAGGAAAGGAGGCTCGGGCCCCAAAAGTGTGACTCAGCAGAATGGAGTCGGATACCATGAGAGCTCTGGGTGGGGAGAAGCAGGAACTGCTGACGATCAACAAACTATTTCCCACTCTGAGGTTCTTTCTCACCCGTGAGGGAAATTCTTTTGTTTCACAAGAGGTGGCTTGCCTGGACCTCCCCAGTGGGCATGGCGTCCAGGCATGGAGTTTTACTTGGGCTGGTCACCTGGGCCTGCCGAGGTGTGAGAGAAGACCTGAGCCAGCTCACCTCACAGAAGAGTGTGTCGTAGACATTCCAGATGGTCTCCAGCGTCAGGTCCGTGAGCCCTGTCTCATTGGCCACCATCTCCAGGAATTGCTATGAAAAGTGGGTCAGGGGGTCAGTCCTGCCCGGGGCTGAAGGACGGGGTGGTGCCCTCCACCTCAGCCCCACTCACTGCATTCTGAACACTCGCGTTCTGATACTCGGGCGTCCGCCGGGTCTCGTTCTGCAGCTGTTCAAAGCGGGGGCATGGGCCCAAGGGGAACTTCAGCAGCTGGAGGCCGGAGTGGGTAAGCAGAGGCAGAGAAGGAGTCGAGGATCAGCAGGCTAACGGCCAGAGTCCCTGCCGTTGCCTCGAGGGAAGGGCGGGCCAGGCTTACCCTGTCCTCGGCAATGGGCACGGTGTGGACGGGGATAGGCTGCCAAGAGATGTTTGGGTTAAAGCGCTGCATCCCGTCGGGCGGGAAGAGTCCAGCCAGGTTGGCCTCCGCACTCATAAGCGTCCGGTCAAAGTCTGTGCTTCGTACATAAACCTGCAGAGGTGACACCACCAGTCCCACCTGTGGGAGTCGGGGGTGGGGGCAGCTCTGGCCTCTCAGTGGGGCCCCAGTTCTTGCTGTTAACCCAGCAAATTGTAGATCCACCAGGCGTCTGGCCCTCTCCCCTTCTCTGGCCTTCCCCACCCCTCTTCCAGCCAAGACTGGTGGGGTTGCTGTGCCCCGCATCTGCGAAGAATTCCTGTGTAATGGCTCTAGGTCAAATGCCCCTCCCAGTCCGAAGTGCTTACTCAACAAGGCTCTCAGGTCTGCCCGCCTGCCTGGTTTATTACACCACCTGTCTCCCTTATCGAGGCCCGGGTCCTTGGGGACAGAAACTGTCTTTGATCACACACACACACACACACACACACACACACACACACACACACACACACACACACACACACACACACACACACACACACAATGCCCCCCCACACACACCCTTAATAACTAGCTTAGAGAACAGGAGAGGAAATAAGATGAGGAACAGAGATAACTGCTGTGAAAAGGGAGGAAGAAGTGAGAAAGGGCAAGATTAGGAGATGGCTGGCCCTCAAGGAAACGTAACAACAATTAGAGACAAGGCTGGATCTGGCTGATGCGCGGTTACACGCGGTGCCAGCACAGTGCCTGGCTTGTAACAGTACTTGGATGCAAAGCCTGAGTTACTTCACAGAGTCAGAAGCTACTCTGCGAGACCCTTAGGTCTGGGCTTGGACGCTTGAACAGTTTTGCTTATTCCCAAGCCAAGCAGGGGCAACGTAGCCTCTAGAGTTTTGCTCTGGACAGCCCATGGATGTCTCGTCCTGTAGCTGTAACCAGAAATGCACAGAGGGAGGCCGCAGCCCGGCCTCACCGGTAGTCTGAGGGCAGAGGGTGAGAACAGCAGATCCCATCTCCCTCTTGAGTTCCCAGCCTTACCTCTTGCCGGTGGTAAGAGGCGTTGAGGAAGCCATGGTAGCGCTGTCGCAGAGCCTGGCCCAGCTCCCAATGCTGGAGCATCCCCTCCTGTGGGCAAACCCAAGGGTTAAGAGGCCCAGGGGGAGGGCATGGCTCACGAGAACAACAGGGCTTAGCCACGGCTGCTTTCCACCTTGTGGTTGGAAGTAGGAGTGGGTTAATCTGATCCCACGAGTCATTTATTAAGGGGTTGATTATGCATGCATTGTGTGTGCCCATCTTAATCTGGGCATGGATGAAAGTAAGGTGAAGAAATGTGGCCAAAGTCAGCATCCACATGGGAAAAAGCAGTTTGGTGAGTTCTGCAGCCTGCTCTAGAGGCCACTGGTTCTACAGTTCATCCTGAGAGAGAGCTGGCTTCTGACCCACCTTGGTTAGCTGACCAAACCCCTGGGGCCATTTATCTTCCTGATGGGGGTCCTTGGGATACGTCTTCACTGGAGAACGGTCTCCATGTCGGTACAGCTGAGGAAAGAAAGTGGTTAGCCTAGAGGTCAGAGGGTCCCCTTGATGTGGACACAGAGCCAATCTCTGACCCATATTGAAAGCCTTAACTCTACCCACTGTGAAAGACCCCAACTCAGAAGTCAGTAACTTCTTGCAGCCTCCAGAGACTCTAACTTGGCTAAGCAATGCCACTGGAGACCTTGGGAAAACCGAAAGTACAGGTGGGAAAGGGAAAGAAATGAAAGCAATGCAGATGTGGAGGGGGCGGGGAACTGGGGAGAAAAAAATCACCAAAGGTTGCTTTAGAAGTGAATCTCTTAATCATTGAACTACATCCCAGTCCCAAGGCAGACTCAGCAATCTACCCTCTAATACAGAACTCCGTGCATCCTGCCCCCCGCCTAAATACCCAGGGCTTCACAAAAACTGCGAACCCTGGCCCCCAACCCCGCAGGCGAGTCGTCTCCCCCCTTCTCCAGACCCCAAACCCCAGACCCCAGCAAAGCCCCGCCCCTCCCTCCACCAGCAGGGCAGTGCCCTCCTAGCACTGGCCAGCCCTTGGCGACCCCATCTCTCAATACCAACGTCACGAAACGCAGAGTCCGAGCCTGGGTGGGTGGCATCACCATCAGGTTCACACCAAGAATTAGCTGGAGAAGAGCCGCCCGGCTCCAGCCAAACCGCCTGCCCGCCATCACCGCTGTAGTCTATGCAGCACAGAGGCTGGAACCCGCTGGATGACACTTGCAGCGGCCACCCGGACGCACCCTTAGCAACACACGCCGGAAGTGAGCTCGCCGCCATCTTGGTAAAGGCGCGGGGCAGGGATGGTGGGAGGAGGCATCCGGGAGGGAATTCCTGTAGGAGGTTCGCGATTCTGCCGTGGAGGAGGAGCGTGGGAATGTAGCGCGACCTCGCCCTGCAGAAAGGGCTTGAAGACCTCGTCTTGGTAAAGAGACCCCTGAGCGTGGATTTTGCCTCTGCCCACGGAGACCCCCGTACCAAGGTGGCTCTTGTGTTCGGCTGGACCGTGGCCGGGAGAGCGAGCGCCCCCTTGGGCCGGGGGTGCTGCCGGGCTTGACCTAGAGCCAGAGCCTGTGCCGAATTGGGGCGAGGGGTGGCCCAGGGCGCCTGTCTCCACACGCCTTCCTTCGGGTGGAGTTTGAGCCTTGGCCCGGGCTCTTATTCCCCGAAAGAAGGCTTGTTCGGGGTGTAGGGCACAGGGTGTACCAGCCCTTTGGACTTGCTGTGTGCCTGAGGTTGGTCCCAGTCTAGCCTGCTGCTCGTTTCCTGAGCAGAGCTTAAGGTGCTCTCTCACGTCCCCTTCCAGTCCTTTTCCCTGTCCTCCCACCCGTCCACTTCCAAGGTTTAGATAATGAGAATCAAGATACCGTGCCTCTTCTCAAAGGAGTTGGGTTGCACAGGATGTTCAGACTGCAAAACCAAACAGTGAATCCTCAGGGGAGAAATTTCAGACCAGTGGGGAGATATTTAGGGGTAAGGGAGAGGAGGATATCACCCAGTAGGACTAGATGGGCTTTCCACAGAATCAGACAGAGGCCCGCTTGGCACTCACAGCTAGGATATAGGTGCAGCCAGTCTGGCTTCAGGTATTTGTGACTCTGAGCTTGGGGAGGAACTCACTGCTCCAGGAAGTCAGCGCGTAGGCCCTCGAGATGCTTTGATTCAGATCTGCCAGTTACCTCAGATCATTGGAGAAATAAAACCTGATCAGAACACGTTGGAGAAAGCAGGGTCATTATTTTGCCCCAGGACTCCAGACTGAATTATTTACATGTATTTCAGAATCTAAACTTGGCTTCCAGAATTGTTACCGAGGAGTGAATAGAAATTGAGAGCTGAAGGCTGGGTAGTGGAAAAGTTCTTAGCTTTATTTAGTCACAAGCCCCTTTATGAATTAGATGAAAATTTAGTCTCCTCTCCTCCAGAAAAATGTGCACACACAAACAGAATTTTGTACACAATCCCAAGAAGTTCATGAAGACCATTAATAAGCTTCAAAAATCAGCATCTCTGAATCCTTGATGTAACCTAGTCCCCTTTTCTTCACAGATAAGAAAACAGATCCTAAGAGAGGAAGTGACTTGTCCAAGGTCACACAATTTAGGAGAATGGATTGAAACTCAGGTTTTCTGATTTCTAGTCAAATAGTCCTTATAATGGGCTATTTCTCACAGGCTACTCAAACTGCATTGTTTAACTATATTCAGTGGCCCAAAATATTTTCAATAAAGAGATTTCTAGCAAAGGAAACCTTTTCACATGGGTGGGGTTGAATGGGACATGGTTAATTGGCAAAATTCTGCATATTAATTGGAGTCGTTGGCTATTTCGTTTTAATATGCCCCTTACTCTCCTTGCAAAGTAGCCAGACCATTGTGATTTCAGAGTATAAATCCCAGGCTTACTAAATTTTGGCATGTAGAACAAAAATCCCTTAAATTCATCTTTTGCTTTTCTTCCCACTTGCTCAAATATTTCTGTATTCTTTGTGCCTGCAAATATCCGATGTAGGAAGGATTGATGGAGAAGATATTATTTCAGTTTTGATGGTGAGAAATAAACCCAGGAAGGGTGAGGATTACATCACAAGTACATGTTAAAGCCAAGAGCTGAGCCCTGGTTTCTTGACCCCCAGCATCTGCATATTTTCCACCAGATGGTTCTGTGGTTCCCACACCTTGGTTCTTAGCTACAGATGCAAAAAGAGTAGATGTATAGATGGATACATGGGCCTACCTCAGGCCAAATAAATCAGAATCTCTGAAAAGGAGGCCAGGTTTGGGAACCACTGCTCTACCTTTTGTTGGCAGAAGTGAACCTAAACCCGTGTGAGTTCATTGTTTTTCCCAGTTGGGAAGGTAGTTTTGTGTAATAGAGTGAGGTGGGAATTTCTTGTTTGAGCTTTTGAGTCAGCTACACTTACGTCAAATCTGAGATTTCCCCTCCTGCTAGTAATTACCTCTTGGGGTTTTATATATAAGGAGAGATAAAATAATACATGTAAAGATAAATGTATGTTGTGGGGCCTAATAAATGTTACTTTTCTTGTTTCCTTTCTGTCGTCTGTCATCTCTGAACTCACCGACCTGAAATTCCGGGGTTCTTCCCCGTCCTGTGATTGGGAGGTTGAGAAGTTACTTGGGTGGCCTGAAAGATGACTGCCACCCCCCCACCCCCACCCCCCACACACACTTTGCAGCCTTCCAGAAATCTTCCAGGAAGCAGTTGCCCCCTCCATACCCGCCAGCTGTACCCTGTGGCCTGCTTCAGGGGAGCGCTTTGAGGGGAGTTACCTAGTGGTACATGTGACCATGGGCTGGGGAATGCACCTGTCTTTGCTTCAGATTCCCTCTGGAGGTTGTGGGGGCCAGAAATGTGACCCAGAAGATCTTAAATGGAATTCCCAGGCAGGATGCCTCCTCTTGGAATGGAGGAAACACACAGGAAAGCCCCCACGGGACTGAGAGGCCTTGCACCCGACACCTCCTGGAGACTGGTAGGACTGGGGTGGGTTTGGGGGTCTGGCAAAGGGAGACGTGATTCCCGCTGCAGATCAACTGACTGTTTGCCCTGGCTTGAGGAACAACTCCCAGTCGTTAAGTCTCCAGGACCCCCGTGGAGAGACCACCAACAGGTTTTGGTTTTTGCCCATTTTGCTCTCCCCTCGTTGGGGGGGCTCCTGAACCCCTGCAACCTGAAGGGGTAACTCAGGCAGTCACGCTTCCTCCTCCTCTGAGACGAGGCTGAGGCTGACTCCCTGACGTGGGAGAGATGGCGCCCTAAGCTGCTTGTTCAGCAGCCGGCTCTGGCCCGGGTCAGAGGGTCCTGGCCTGTGGGGAGACGAGGGTGTGAGGAGAGGAGTTGAGGATCTGGAGTGAACGAGGGTCTTCTCCCAACTCCCAGAAGATAGATCATCAGACCCCAGACCTGCGTTCCACCCCGAGTGCCTGCCGGTCACCAGGTGTCTCAGTGACACGGCTGACCCTCCCTGTCCGCTGGGAGAGGATGTGCGTGCTTGAGAAGGAACAGTGCCAGTTGCCCAAGAGCTAGAGTCCCTGGTTTTCTACTTTCCCAGGACAGCTGGGGCCTTGTGCTCATGACTCAGATATGCCCAGTCCAGGGTGCCGGCCTTGTGATGAGAGGGAACAAGAGCAAAAGCTGGAGGCAGAACTTTGAGATGGGGGGTGTCAGAGGGGCTTTTCTGAAATGTGAAAATGAATACATGGGCAGATTTTGCAACACCGCCCAGCCTGCTGTCTTCTCAAGTTTTGCTTCCCAACCTCCGCCTGTTCCCCCTGCCCCACCCTGAGCTTCCTCCCATCTTTCACCAAGCTCCTTTCTGTTCCTGCTTTCCCGGTGCCTCTCCCATCCCATTCCCCCCAACCCCGTGTCCACTCTTGCCCTGCTCCCTCTCGTCTCCTCTTCCCTGGTGCCCTGTTCATCTCCCTCTGGTGTCTGTCCCTCTGGCTGCCCGCCCCGGCCTCCTGTCCTTCTCGGCTTTAATGTGGGACCCATGGGAACTGGAGTTCACAGCAAAACAGGAAGAGCCTGTGAGCAGGAAACTGGGAGTGGGGCAGGGGGGGGACAACCAGCAGTAACCTTAGCCCCTTGCTTCCCACATCTGCACTGAAGCATCTCCAGGGCCCCCTGCCTCTCCCACTGCAGCCCCCAGGCCCCCGGCTTCGTCCATCTCAGCACTTCACTGGTCCAGCAGACCTGAGAGGCACGCATCCTGGACTCTGACGCAGGAGAAAGAGGACAGGGACTCGAGTGAGGACATCTGGATTCCAATCCCAGCTCGGCCACTGACTGTGTGTGGTCTTGGAAAAGGCCCTGCCCGTGAGCTCAGATTTACTGAGCCCCCTCCCTCCTGGGGCGGCTCCAAGGACCAGAAGAGATAGTGAGGGGGTTGTATATGGAAATAAGCACTGGAAGATTAATAGTGCTCAGAGTCAAGGTGATGGGAAAGATCCATTGTTGAAGGAATTGGGAGTTGATTACTGCTACCATCTCTATCTAGTACTCTTACTAGGTGCGATACATCTGATATATTGTTTAATTGCCACGACAACCTTCTGTGGTAAAAACCATTATTATCCCTATTATAAAGACAGGGAAACAGGTTCAGTAACTTAGTAACTTTAAGTAACTTAGTAACTTTAACTTAGTAACATTAAGTAACTTAGTTAATCAAGTGCTATACGCTGTGCTTAGTTGCTCAGTGGTGTTTGACTCTTTGCAACCCCATGGACTGTAGCCTGCCAGGCCCCTCTGCCCATGGGATTCTCCAGGCAAGAATACTGGAGTGGGCTGCCAGGCCCTCCTCCAGGGATCTTCTCAGCCCAGGGATGAAACCCAGGTCTTCTGCATCACAGGCAGATTCTTTACGGCCTGAGCCAGCAGGGAAGCCCACTTAATCAAAATCACACAGCAAATAAGAGGCAGAGGCAAGGCCCAAATTTGAATCCAAAATCTGAGCTCAGAGCTCATGCACTGAAGCAGGGTTGTGGAGATGAAACTGACTCAAGGTAACAAGTATAGGATAGAAGAGGGTCATACTGTTTTCCTTGTTTACTTATTTATTCAACAAACGAAACCACAGTACCTACTCTTGTTTCTATTCTATGTCAGATTCTGTTTCAGAGGAGGGAGGTAAAATCAATAAAATGAGGTGTCCACCTTCAGGGCAGACCTCGGTGTTCCAGGCAGCGGGGCAGGAAAGCAGGGCTGTGGTCTTAGGAGAAGCTGCACAGGGCCTGCCCTCACTTGTGATGGAACCCTTCCTGCACACCGTCTCAGGTCCTCCCGGGCTGGTACCCAGATCTACAGCCTCCCATCCCAGACCATCCAGTGCTGTAGCGACTTCTTTCCACCCCCGTCCCCCGCCCCCAACCTCTTCCCCTCTCGGAGGGCACCCCCCTCCCCCAGCAGGGCACCCACAGTCAGAAACTCCCTGGAAGGCCCAGCAACCTGCCCGTCTCCACCCCTGGAGTTCTCCCGGCTTGGCCCTGGCCTGGAGATGGTGGGGAGAGCTGCTCGGTCCCTTCCCGAGTCAGGGAAGGCGGAGGGAGACTGGGAAAGCAGGCTGGGGCTCGGTGTCGCAATTTCGGGCCGGGCCGGGCCGGGACCTTTGCTCTGCGAGATGTCTCTGGAGGGGAGGGGACGACTCTGGAGGCTGCGGGGAGTGGGGTGGTGGTTGGGGGGGGTGATACCTGGGAGGCAGCGGTTTGTGTAAGAGCCGCTCCGAGCCTCCGGGGTGAGGAGGGGAAGGGGAGAGCCGCGGGCCGGTCTGCGGGGACATGCGGCCGCCGGGCTCGAGGGGCAGGGGCCGCCGTGGCGCCGGGCCGAGGGGGCGGCCGGCCGGCCGGCAGGGGCGGAGTCAGCGCGGGGGGCGGGCGCGAGGCGGCCCGGGCTCCAGTCGGTCGGCCCGGACCTCCCGGGCCCTGTCTCGCTCAGCTCGGGCGCTCCGGCCGCCGCCGAGGCCTGCGGACCCGGGGACTGCACCATCCTGCTCTCCCAGCAAGGGGGCTCCAGAGACTGCCCCGGCCGGGAAGTCTGGCGGCCCGGGCACCGGTGGGTCTGCGGCTCAGTTCTGGCCTCGGGCTCTGCGTCTGCGTGTCCGGGAGTGGGGGCGGGGGTGCGGGGTGTCCCGGGGCTTTAGAAGGGGATCTCTGGGGAGCGGCGAGGGAGGATGGTGATGGAAGCGCAGCGCTCGCTTTAAGCCCCAGAGTAACTTGTCGCGATCAGGGGAGGAGGTCCTCTGTGTGAACTGGGGTGACTCCCGGAGGCAAAAATTTTGTCCCGGGAAGTGCAGGAGGGAGGTTTGTCTTAACTAGCGGTGTGTTTCGAGGGGTGGAGGGAGTCTGGATCCCAGAACATGTCTCGGGTTCGGCCCAACTCCGGCGGTCCCCAGTGCAAGAGTGAGGGGAAGGGGTTCTGACAGAAGCCGGGGATCAAACGCTCCCTGACAGCCTGGAGGGGGGCCTGGGGAGAAGAGGTGGCACGATAGCCAAGACATCAGACTTCGACACTGGGAGAGACCAGAGTTGGGAGTCTCCGCTCTACCGCTGCCTAACTGCGTGGCCATAGGCAATTTTCTGCATGTCTTGTCACTCCAGTTTCCTCATCTGTAAACTGGGTTTAGGAGTAGCCCTGACCTCACAGGGATATTGTGGGGAAGGCATGGAAAGCCTTGGCACAGGCTAACACATACATGGCAGGTAAACATAAGCTGATATGTGAGGATAGATAAAAGGCAGGATCAGTAGGAGAAGGGACCCAGTTTGGGAAAAGTGTAACCTGGATCGTTCCTGCAGGACAGTCCCTGGTAATGTCCAGGGCTCCGGGAAGAGATGTCTTTGTGGCTGGAGGCCCCTGTGCCTGATGTTTCTCCTGGTAAGCATCTTGACTCTAGCCCTCTCCCCTCAACCTGGTCCCCGGCTCCTCTCCTCCCGCGGGAATCAGCCTCCTACGTGACCTGCCTTCTGCCCTCCCCTGGAGAGCAGTTCAGAGCGACTCTGGGTGTTGCTGACCTCCTTCTGCCTGGACTACCTCTGCCCTGGTTCTGGTGCCTGGCCCTTGCAGATAACCTGCCATCCTTAATCTGGGCTTGCTGCTGGGGAGGCTTGGCATGTCCAGGACTTACCCAGCTTGGCTTTCAAGAGTTCTGTCCGATCTCTGAGATGGATGGACTTCAGCCCCCGCCCAAAGGACAGAGGTTAACATCCTCATTTAAGGTATTGAGGTGCAGGGGACTATAAGTGACTCACCCTAGAGCCCACAACAATCCCAGGGTCCCAGAGCCAGAGCCAATGTTTTGCTGCCCTCTGTGGGCGGAGATAGGCTTGCAGTTTCCCAGGAGAATACGGGGGACCTGAGACCCCCCCTGTGTCTCTCTTTCAAGGTTCAGACTCTGCAGTGGAGCTGTGGGGACCAGATGCACCAGATGCAAGCAGCCAGCCCTTGGGAAGCAGCAAGTGCATCCTCAGGGAGGGACCCAGCACACCGCAGTCTGCTGGGGGCATCTCAAGGGTGGGGCTGGAGGCACCAGAGCCCACGGCCCTGCTTCCTGGTGTGGAGGCCCCTCCAGAGTCCACAGGTGAGGAGCTGCCGGATTGCGAGGAGGGGGCTCCCTGGATCTGGGATCAGGGCTCTTTACCTCATGAAATCAGGGTTAAGTCCAAAGGCTTTGGAGTCAACTAGACGTAAGTGATCTGAGTGTAAATTTTGCGTCTGTCTTAGGCTCTCCACTCCAATATTCTTGCCTGGAAAATCCCATGGATGGAGGAGCCTGGTAGGCTACAGTCCATAGGGTCGCAAAGAGTTGGACACGACTGAGCGACTTCACTCACTTTTAGGCTCTTCTGAGCCTCAGTAAAATGGAGATAATAAGAGCACCCATCTCGTAGGTTGTAAGCCTGGTTCAGACAGTACTTAGGACGTGATAGCACTTGGGGTATGAGAGCTACTTGGAATAGAGAGACTAGTCTTGGTATAATGAAGTGAATGAAGGTCACCGAGTGCTTAGGGCAGTGGCCAACTGGGCACTAAGCTTCCTCCCCGAAGAAGAACATTAAGGCTCTTCCCTGCATCCAGAGCTTCGTCCACAAAAGCGGAAAAAGGGGCCCGCCCCCAAAATGCTGGGGAACGAGCTGTGCAGCGTATGCGGGGACAAGGCCTCCGGCTTCCACTACAACGTGCTGAGCTGCGAGGGCTGCAAGGGGTTCTTCCGCCGCAGTGTCATCAAAGGGGCGCGCTACATCTGCCACAGTGGGGGCCACTGCCCCATGGACACCTACATGCGGCGCAAGTGCCAGGAATGCCGCCTTCGCAAATGCCGCCAGGCGGGCATGCGGGAGGAGTGTGAGTGTCTGGGGACCGGAGCTTGGGGTGGTCAGGCTGATGGGAAGAGGGGACATGTGCTGCCAGGGTCTGGGGGCAGACAGGCAGCTGAGTCTGCAGGCCTTCCTAAGAGTGGATTAAAGTCTCTTCTTCGGGGACTTCCCTGGTGGTCCAGTGGTTAGGGCTCTGAGCTTCCACTGCAGGAGGCTCAGCTTCCATCCCTGGTCTGGCAACTAAGATCCCACACGGCACATAGCATGTTTTTTTTTTTTAAAGTCTCTTCTTTGTCTTTATACAATGCTCTCCGCTTTTCCAGAGCCTCAGACTATTCCTGTGCCCCATCCGCGCTTCCTGTGTCCCCGCTTCTCCCGTCCTCACCCTGTCCCGCTCTGTCCTCAGGTGTCTTATCAGAAGAACAGATCCGTCTAAAGAAACTGAAGCGGCAAGAGGAGGAACAGGCTCAGGCCACATCTGCACCCCCGAGGGCTTCCTCACCTCCCCAAGTCCTGCCCCAGCTCAGCCCGGAGCAGCTGGGCATGATTGAGAAGCTGGTGGCTGCCCAGCAGCTGTGTAACAGGCGCTCCTTCTCGGACCAGCTTCGAGTCACGGTACCGGAGGGACCCAGGGAAGAGACGGCTGTGCCCAGAGCACCAGCTGGCTTCTCGACATCCAACTCAGGGGGTTTTGTCTCTCTCCCCCTTACCTTTCTGGGCAGCCTTGGCCCATGGCACCAGATCCCCAGAGCCGGGAGGCCCGTCAGCAGCGCTTTGCTCACTTCACCGAGCTGGCCATCGTCTCCGTGCAGGAGATCGTGGATTTTGCCAAGCAGCTGCCAGGCTTCCTGCAACTCAGCCGGGAGGACCAGATCGCCCTGCTGAAGACGTCTGCGATCGAGGTGGCTGGCAGGGACGGGGGTGAAGGGAGGATCTGAGCAGGATGTCTGTGGGAGGAGCCTCCAGCCACCCCCCTGGAAAGCCACGTTGCCCCCTCCCCCGCCCCGGGAAGTAGGGATGAGGGGCTTGACCTTTCCTTGAAGGTGCCCGGGCTGAGAACAGCCTGATAATTGTGTGCAGGTGATGCTCCTGGAGACCTCTCGGAGGTACAACCCTGGAAGTGAGAGCATCACCTTCCTCAAGGATTTCAGTTATAACCGGGAAGACTTTGCCAAAGCAGGTGAGGACTGAGCTCACAAAGGGGTTGGGTTGGATGGACAGATGCATTTTGTCCCATCATGCAGGGGATCCATAGCGACTACAGAGCTGCAGGCCCGGGGTTTGAGCTGCTGCAAAGGGAAGGACCCACCTGTTTTTCCAAGACGGAAAGTTGAAATGCTGCTAGTTTTCCCTTAACTGCCCTACACAGATTCCTGCTCTCTGTTGCATTAGGCCAGTGGTTCTCAAACTGTGCTCCCAGGAACCTGAGGCAGGGTTTCCACAGTGTCACCTTAGAGGAGACATGTCCTTCACCCTAACTTGAGCCAAACAAGAAGTTCCATTTAAATCTGCATTATGTGTTGTGTTTTTGAATAATATTTTGCTTGAAGAAAAGATTTGCTTGAAGAAAAGCTAGGAAAAATACTTGAAAACCTCACTGAGCCCTTTAGTAGTCAATCACGAAAAACCTTTCACAGACGTGCTCTTTAAGGATCATGCGGACTGATTTCCTCCTTTTCAATTGCGCTTTCTGAGGAGCCGTGGCATTGGCATTAAAACACAGCAGACATGCCCAGATGGGGCAGTTTTAGGATAAGAGGGAACACTTCTGTCCTTATCTCAGAGCTGGAGTACTTTCTCCAAGAATTAGTTCACAGTGCTGTTCTGCTTGCAGGCGAAGCAGTGTTGGTTTCCTCATATTCAGTTGCTGGTGACGTTTGTGCTGTGGGAGAAGGGTTGGAAGGTAGAAGGTGTTTTGGAGGGACAGGACTGAGGCTGAACAAGAGACTGAGTGGTTTAACACCTGAGTCAGTGGGTCTGTAAAATAGGGCTGATGCTCACTTCATTCTCAGGTTTGGAGGATCCTGGTTTCCAGGGCAGAGCTCAGAAAGGTTTCTGGTGACTCAGGCCAGCTCTTGTCTGATCACAGGCCACCCAGTGAGCTTTCTAGGTAGGCCTCCCTTCACCACAGGGCATGGTAGGCACCTCTAGCCTTCTGTAGTGCCCGTTGTGCTGCTTGAACATACAGACACCTAATAGGAGTGATGTAATGACTTTTTCCTGCTTTAGAAGCCCAGCCCTGCCCCCTTTCTCTACCCAACAACCTTTTCCCAGATGTTATTATCCCGGTCCTTCTGAACCACGGCCTTCTCCTTCATGACATCCTCCCTTCTGAACCCTTGCCTGTCCTCATGTCTGCATGTGTCTTTCGGCACTTACAGACTTGTGCTATCTGAACCTGCATCTATTTATAGATTCATTTATATAAGCGATTTTCATGTCATGTTTGTCTTTCATTTCCCATGTTTTCAGTGAGGGGAGGAGGACAGCGGTGCTCTTTGGGTAGGTCTCCCTCCCTCTCTACCTCCACTACCATATGCTGCACAGTGAGTGACTAGTGATGTGGACCGACCACACTGGGGGTGCTCACTCAGCGAGCAGCAGTGGACCCTCACAGGAGATGTAACGCTAAAACTGGCTCGTCCTCCCTGTGCCAAGGGGCTGTTCAGTGCCATTCAAGGCTGGACACCTCACCAAGAAGTGCTTTCTAAACAGAGCTTGTCCATTAAGTGGATCAGCACATACTTGATAAACATCGGGGTGAAAGTACAGGAAGTGACTAATCGAGAAGCCTGGAATGGAAAAGTTAGCAGATGGTTGCTAAAAGACATCTGAGAAAACCTAGGGATGGGGTAGGGTGGAGAAAGTTTGACTGTGTTTGGGAGAAACGTTCGTTAGAATGCTATCCTTTAGAACAAGTCATGATTTATTGATCTTCAGTCTTCTCAGTAAGAAGGCTGGTTCTATTTTTTTTTTAATTTATCATTTATTCAATGAACACTTATATGGCAGTTATTATATGTGCCGCTCATTATTCTAAGGACCCATTATGAGGTAGGTACTATTATTATTTCCATTCTAGAGATGGGAAAACCAAAGCCCAGAGAGCTTAAATAACTTACCCAAGGTCACACAGCCTAGGAAGTGGTAGAGCCAGGACTCAAACCCAGGGAGTCCAACAACAGAGTCCACACCCTGAACACACTGCTGTCTCCCCTGTGATGTGGAAAATGAAATGTATTGCTACTATTCAAAGTAAGGCCAGTTGCCAGTGAAGAAGTCTTTTTGTAAACAAACATAGAGTTGCCTCTATTTCTAGTAATGTGGGGCCCTGAAGAGTTCTAAGAAGAATTCTAACAGAATTATTATTGTTATTATTTAATTCAGCATGTCCTATATGCTCGGTGCAGTGCAAAGGGGTCTGTATGCTTTACCATTTAACCATCACAACAATTTTATAAGTTCAGATATGATTCTCACCTCACAGAAGAGGCTTAGAGGCTAAGAAACTTATCCAAGGTTACACAGCAGAGCCTGGGGACTTCTTACTGAGTTTCCTGGTAGCTTCCTAAATTGAGCAGTGCTGCCCATGTCACGGGACTCGCCTGGTGGCTCAGTGGTAAAGAATCCGCTTGCCAGTATAGGAGACCCAGCTTCGATCCTGGGGTCAGGAAGATTCCTTGGAGAAGGAAATGGCAGCCCATTCCAGTATTTGTGCCGAGGAAATCCCATGGACAGAGGAGCCTGGTGGGCTACAGTCCCTGTGGTCGCAAAAGAGTCGGACATGACTTAGGGATTGAACAACAAAGCTCATGCCACACTCCCCAGCCTCTCTTCTTCCTCCCCAGGGCTGCAGGTGGAGTTCATAAACCCCATCTTCGAGTTCTCCAGAGCCATGAATGAGCTGCAGCTAAATGATGCTGAGTTTGCCTTGCTCATTGCCATCAGCATCTTCTCTGCAGGTGCGGAGGAGGGGCAAGAGGGAAAACGAGCGAGAGACTCAAACCAGAGAGGGCTGCAGGCGCCATAGGGCACGGATCATGGGGATGGAGGCCCTTGCTGTGTTCCTTTGGGATGGGAGAGGTTGGGTGGGGCAGGTCCCTATTTCTGGGGTTGTGATTTGGGGTATGGAAATGAGACCCTGGCCAGACCTGCCACTCAACTCTGTTGGTGACCTGTAGACCGGCCCAACGTGCAGGACCAGCTCCAGGTAGAGAGGCTGCAACACACATATGTGGAGGCCCTGCATGCCTACGTCTCCATCCACCACCCCCATGTGAGTCTCCCCACTGTATCTCCTCCCTCCTCTCCACAGCTCATCCCCAACACACCTGCTCTCCCTTCTAGAACCCCTCCCTGACTGCATCGAGCACAGAGACTTCTCTGCCTCTCCTGCAACTCCCCAACCCTGGCCCCTCTTCCCTGGGGAGAGAACAAAAGGCCCTACTTGTTCCTCTCCTTTCCTAGGACCGACTGATGTTCCCAAGGATGCTGATGAAACTGGTGAGCCTCCGGACACTGAGCAGCGTCCACTCAGAGCAAGTGTTTGCCCTGCGCCTGCAGGATAAGAAGCTCCCCCCGCTGCTCTCTGAGATCTGGGACGTGCACGAATGACAGTTCCTCCTCCACGTCTTCTGTTTTCCTGGGCTGGATAACTGAGGCTAGGTGGCTGCCTCCTAGAGGTGGAGCCAGACTCAGTCGTGTCCGCCAGGCCTCCCTGTCCATCGCCAACTCCCAGAGCTTACTCAAACTCACGTCCACTGAGTCACGGATGCCATCCAACCATCTCATCCTCTGTCGTCCCCTTCTCCTCCCACCTTCAGTCTTTCCCCAGCATCAGGGTCTTTTCCAGTGAGTCAGTTCTTTGCATCAGGTGGCCGAAGTATTGGAGTTTCAGCTTCAACATCAGTCCTTCCAATGAATATGCAGGACTTATTTCCTTTAGTATGTTTGTATAGGAAGACCAAACTGAATTTAGAAGGAGAGAAACCAATTTCTGGATTGGGGGGGGGGGGGGGGGGGTGGAGGCCCGACCACCGGAGGCGGGAAGCTAGTGTGTCCTTGAGGGTCCGCTTCCAGACTCAAGAGGAGGGAGGCAGGTCACAAGTGACAGCCTTGGCAGTGAGAGGGGACCTCCTTTTACCAGCCGCATTGCGCCGTAAGGGGTCAATGAGGTGCTGAGGCTGGGAGGCCCGCTTCCTCCAGGGGTCCCGGTGGGATCGCTCCTTGTCTTTCTCTGGGGGAGGGGTGCTGGATTTTTGGGGGTTTTTGGAACCAACGCCTCAGTCGCACACCTGTGCTCGTGCGTGCAGGTCCAATGCCTCGCTTTTCCTGAAAATTAAAGGACAACAATTCCCTCTTCTTGGCCCGCAGGCCCTGTGGGACCGGAAAAAAAAAAAAAAGTCCTCTGAGGCCAAGGGGGGCTCCGCGTCCGGGGTTGAGCCTCCCGGCAGGGCTGGACTGCGTTTCCCAGCGGGCGCCGCGGCGCCGCCCACGCCCCCTTCCCTGGAGCGCACCGCGCGTAGGTGGTACGGCGGCCGCGCCTTCCGGCCTCAAGTTCCTCCCCCCGCCGTCCCGAGTTGGTAGGCTCCGCCGCGGCGGCCGCCGGCTTCCCTGCACGGGCGGCTGGGCGCTTCCACAGCGCGAGCGGGGGGTGGGCAGGGAGGTGAAGGGGACGGCGAGAAAGTCTGAGCGCGGCTTCTTTTGAGAAGTCGCTTCCAGGCTGAACCTCCCGTCACCGACGTGGGCTCGGTTGCGCAACCCCGCACCCACAGCGTCCCCGTGGGCCCTCCCTCTCGGCACGCAGAGGCGCTGGGCCGGCCCCGCGCGCCCCACCGCGCTCCCGCTCCCTCACGCTAGGTGTGTGCGTAAACGCCCTGCTCCCGAGGCCGGCTCCGCCCTTCGGCGCTCGGCTCGGCGCAGCCCCGTCCCCCCCGCCCCGGCGGTGAATGGTACGGCCCCCGGCCCCCCTCAGCCCCCCTCCTTCACCGAGTCCGAGTGGTGCGCGCCCCCCTGGTGCAGACGCGGAACTGGCTTGCGCTCCGAGCGGCGCCCGGGGGCCGGGGAGCCGCTGACGCCCGGCTTGACCGGGGACGTCCAGCCGAGCCGGCCGGTCCCCCTAGGCCCGGGAGGTAGGAAGGTCCGGGCCACTGGGGGCCCTAGAGAGGTGCTGGGGATTGGGTTCCCCGGAGAGGAAACGGATCCTGGGAGAGAACAGGAGCTCCAGGGGGAAGGAGTCTCTAAGGAGGTCCCAGAGGCGTGTGAGAGGGTTTGGGGGTCTCCAGAGGCAGAGCAGGGGTCGGTAAGGAAGGGGCGGTGCGGCTGGGGGTGGGGGCGTCCGGGCCGCTGAGGGGGTTCGGGCTGCGAGCCTGGGCGCAGCTCGAGGCTGCAGGGCTGGGTTCCTGCGGGGCAGGCTGGCGGCCCTGGTTCCGGGGCGGGGGCGCGGGGAGAACTGTCCAGCAGGTGAGGGGGCGGGCAGAGCTGTCCAGCCGGGAGCCCGAGCCGTGCTAAGCACATGGCGAGCATGTGTGTGTGTGTGTGTGTTTCTGTGCGCGTGTGTATATGCGTGCGCGCACGCGCGCGGCTTTCTTTGGTTAGGTTTTGAAGAAGGACATTTGGTTCTTTAAAAAAAAAATTTTTTTTTTTTCAATTCGGTGTTTCAAAATTGGGTTGTTGGTGAGTGGAGACGCCGTTGTTCAGTCTTTCCTGCAACAGCTTCCCTGCTCGTCCTCGTGCACCTCTAAATTCGTCCTCCTGTTCCTGCCCTCCCCTCTTCCCCATCCCTGCCTAGAGCCTGCCTCCTTGCTCTCCTTCTTCCCCAAGCTGGACCAGTCTGTGCTGATGCGCTTGCAAGGTCACTGCCTGGGGAGGAGGGGGAGGGGAGAGAGCATCCTGTCCTGCTCACGTCAGCGAAGATGTCATATCGCTCTCCGGTTCCTGTGGTTTTACTATTAACATCCTGCCCCAAACGGGGGACAGATCCAAGGAGCTGGTCCGTGTGACCATTTATAAGCTGAAAAGACACAGATAATTTAGAGGTCTGTGGATGGAGTGGATGGTAACTGTGTAGAACTTCAGCAGGTAGGTTTGCGTTTGGAGCTTGATGCCTTTGGAATATAGGGGCTAGTAATGATGGGCTCTACGTTTAGTAAATGTGGTTGAGGCTAGAGGCAGAGTGGGTGGATGTGAAGGCAGAGTGTGAGTTATAGGTCGTGTTAGAGGATCTAGAGTCTTTGTGAGGAGGGGAGAAGGGAGAGAGTGGATAGGAAAGCCTTGGTTATCTCTGCAATCTGAATAACTGAAGGCAGTGGCTGTTGATGAGTTATGAGCCGAGACTAAAAATCCATCCTATCGCTAGTGGCTAAAATGGTCACGACCATCTCTGGGTCCTTGTGGCTTTGGAGGGAGATGAACACGGTAGAGTATGATGATTTCAGTTTTATCAAGTGATTCTCAGTTCAGAGGGGGCTGGGATCCCACCAAGGGTAGAGGTCCGATGCCTAGTATATCATAGAAGATGCTTCAGGTGTGATCTTCGAGATTTTTGGTTGTAAAGGGCTCCTGGTTTTCAATGTAAACATAGATTTCAAGGCTCAGCCTTGAGCTCTGGTCCTGCAAATTCTGTTTTATTTTAAGATGCTTTGGCTCTCACTAGGCAGTTTCCACATGATTCTTTTTTTTTTTTTTTTTTTTTGGAGCAAACATTTTTACTGAAGTGTGGTTGACAGTACAGTTATGTTAATTTCAGATGTACAACAGTGATCTGACATTTAAATGTATCATAAAATGACCACCACAAACACGTAATTCTTTAGAGAATGAGTTATGCTTTTACCCATCTTCCCATTTCATTTCTGTGTTTCCCTCCCCTTCTCATTCTGCTTGGGAGGAGCTCTCTTAACAGAGCCCCACATTTCTGCAGTGTGCTGATGATTCCATAGCAGTGGGGAGACTCAAAGGGCTTTTGCCATGGTAGCGATGCCTAGAAATGAGTATACGGCAAGCTTGGGAACTTGGTTTTGGTTATATAGAAAGGAGATAATCTCTTAACAAAATCCAGAATTAGGACCAATGCAAACTAAAGGCACATGAGGGAGAAGATAACCCGATAATCAGTAGATGCTGTCATTGGAAGAGGCGTCTCTAGATTCAAGGAGAATGAATTGTTATGGGCACCAGGCAGCTCCAGGGTAGCAGCCGCTAGCACTGTGTGGTCACCAAGCAGAGGAGGGGTGGCAGCTCTGCTATAAATAGTGCTGGAGCCAGAGTTGCTATGGAGACAAAACCGAATCCTATTACCTGCAGGCCCTCTATGGGGAGCAAGGGAAAGGAGAGAGAAGTATTTTAAGGATTTGAGAGGTGCTGTAAATAGTTTTTAAAAATTGTTAAGTAGGAGAGAAAAAAGACATAACTTCTCATTTAGATCAGATAGAGCCTTAAGCCTACAGGGAGTGTTTGCATTGTACACGCAGCAGCAAAGAAGGGAGTGGTGTGTAAGAGTGTGTGTGGTGCAGTGGGGTTCGGTGTGTACAGTGAACAAGGTCCTAGTGCGGCCGTGTGTGGAGCACAGAGGCACAATGCTGGAAGCGCTGAAAGTGGCCTTGGCATGGAGTGAAACATTTTATTTAGGGAAGTATATGGAGATTGAACAGGAAATAAATTGCAATTAAGACATGGAGTGAGTGAGTGCTCAGTCGCGTCCGACTCTGCGACCCCAAGGACAGTAGCCCGCCAGGCTTCTCTGTGCATGGGGTTCTCCAGGCAGGAGTGCTGGAGTGGGTTACCATTTCCCTCTCCAGGGTAAGACATGGCAGCTTTTCCTAATTTGGGGCTGTGATTTAGAAATTTCCCTAAGTACTTCTCCCTCTCTTCACAGAAACCCTGTTGTTTCTGCCTTTAGAGTCTTTATCTCTAAGATCCGGAAGGACAGGGCCTCATCCGTGTGTATTGTATTACTGATTCAAAACCTGGAACCAGAATAGAGACTATGATTCAGCACCAAGGGCAGAGCTAGTATCTGTAGCCACTCAGCCCCTTTCTTGCTTAAAGAGGGGAGAAAAATGGTATGGAGGAAGCAGCTGGGGCAGAGAGAGTCTTCATTTGGGATCACATGGGGTAGAGTAGCCATCTGTTGTTGTCTGAGTGCAATTAAGTATAGTCTATATGGTAGTTTCACATCAAGCTGAATGCAGAATGTTGGAACAGAATAATTAGGTTTCCACCTAGAGCTAGGAGTGCAGATTATTTCTGATTAGAGAGTCTGGTTTGATCCTGATGCACCCTGGAGCACTCCTAAAAGTGACTTAATTTTTGTTATTATGATAATTGAGTCCTGATTGGACCAACTAGGCCTGTTTTTTCAGAAACACCCCAGGAGTGAGGCTGGAAACGACCTGGTTTGTAGGGATGGGGAGGTGAGCCATTATTTATCCTACTTCTTGACATGTGACTCTGTGAGCTCATAAGCCTGGACAGAGCTCTAGACTAGGAAGAGTGTCATGTTCTCCTATCTTTAGTACTAAAATGGAAGATCTTCTGACATGGGTTGAAGTGGAGAGGGATGAGTCCCTTAGGTGAAGCAGTGGATCTTATCAGTACTTTTTTTCCTATTAGACTTGGATTTTCAGATAACATCAGAATTCCTCCTGGGAACATTGACTCCGTGCCTGGTGCCTTGAAGTTTCTCTCAGATGAACTGATGAATTGGAACCATGGTGCAAAAGAAGAAGTCCTGTCCTCGGTTGCTTGACTACCTAGTGATCGTAGGGGCCAGGTAACCAAGAAGTGACTGATTTTGTCTAGTCATCTGGGGTAGCCACAAAATCTGTCAGGAATCCCCTTCCCTACTTCCATGTTGCTTTGCATATCGCATTCTTCTGTTACTTGACCCTGATGGGAAACTTGCTGCCAGCTGGAAAAACAAAACAGGTGGATCAAGACTATTGTCTTGGAGGAAGAGAAAGAGCAAACCTCTGCTCTTAACTAGCATCTTTTGTGATTTTGAGCAAATATACTCCTGTCTACTTCAGCTTCCTTATTTTGTAAAAAAGGAAAAGTACGTTGTGCTCCTTTTCTGTCTACCTCTGCTCCTTGGGGAATTCATTAGCTAATACACCTTGGAAGATGCTAGTCATCTTATGGTGTTGGTGATCATTTTACTGTCGCCATTTGCCTTTCATTTCAGAATAGGCATCTTCATGGCAGCACAGACCTCAACGTGGCATGTTTTCCCAGGCCCTGCAGCTAGGTTACTTTATCCAAAAGAGCATTTATTTCTCCACTGTGGTTAAATTATTATTATTTTTTCTTTACTGTGGTTAAAACCCAAAAGAGCATGCTGTCCCTTCAGGCTGTTGACTTTGTCCGTATGTTCTCCAGGCACCCGAGCAGCGACAGTGTGGCCCAGACTCCGGAACTGCTACGGCGGTACCCGCTAGAGGACCATGCGGAGTTTCCCCTGCCCCCAGATGTCGTGTTCTTCTGCCAGCCGGAGGGCTGCCTGAGCGTGCGGCAGCGGCGCATGACCCTGCGGGACGACACCTCTTTTGTCTTCACCCTCACAGACAAGGACACTGGCGTCACCCGTTATGGCATCTGCGTCAACTTCTACCGCTCCTTCCAAAAGCGTGTGCCTAAGGAAAAGGGAGAGACCGGGCCTGGGTCCCGGGGGAAGGAAGGGCCCCGAGCCCCCTGCGTCTCCGAGGAGGTGGGCCCCGAGACCTCGGAGAGCGGCCCTTGCCTGCAGCCTCCCAGTGCTGACTCCACCCCGGACGTGAGCCAGTCTCCTCGGGCCAGACGCCGGGCCAAGGCGGGGAGCCGGTCCCGCAACAGCACACTGACGTCCCTGTGCGTGCTCAGCCACTACCCCTTCTTCTCCACCTTCCGCGAGTGTCTCTATACCCTCAAGCGTCTGGTGGACTGCTGCAGCGAGCGCCTGCTGGGCAAGAAACTGGGTCTCCCTCGAGGCATACAGAGGTATGGTTCACCGCCGCCGCTCAGACCAGGGGAGGCGTCTGGAGTTGAGGTGTAGTTGGCCGGTGAGGGACGCAGGGATTTCCCTTTAAAGCCTGAGGTCCCTCAGACCTCCTTAAACACTTAATGCACGGAAGCGAAAGACTGCTGCAGTGTTAGACCTCCTTCCGTGATCGTGCTTGGAGTGATGCTGAGGAGTTTGGTGTTTCAGGATGGGCAGGACATGAAGTCCTTGCTGTATGTACGTTTTTGCACTTGTCATCACCTTTGTATGCACCCTGTGGTCCTAGCTGAGCCCATAGACAGGTCTTCTCCGGTTGCCGTCATTAGATGCTCTGTGGTTACGCTGGGCTGCCGTGAGGTATCAGCTCCCAGTGCTTATGTGTCTGCTCCCTGCCGTCTGCTCCTCAGGGACACCATGTGGCGCATCTTTACTGGATCGTTGTTAGTGGAGGAGAAGTCAAGCGCCCTTCTGCACGACCTCCGGGAGATTGAGGCCTGGATCTACCGGCTGCTGCGCTCCCCGGTACCCGTCTCAGGGCAGAAGCGAGTGGACATCGAGGTCCTGCCCCAGGAGCTCCAGCAGGCTCTGACCTTTGCACTCCCAGACCCCTCTCGATTCACCCTGGTAGACTTCCCTCTGCACCTTCCCTTGGAGCTTCTGGGTGTGGATGCCTGTCTTCAGGTGCTCACCTGCATCCTGTTAGAGCACAAGGTGAGAGGGCCAGCTTTCTAGACTGTTCTAGGGGAAGGGCTTTGAAGTGTGGCAGAGGCTAGACCATCAGAGATGAGGATTAGGGACTACATCTTTTCATCACCTTGTCTCCAAGA
The DNA here is from genome assembly GCA_024291935.2 of Okapia johnstoni. Taxonomy (NCBI): domain Eukaryota; kingdom Metazoa; phylum Chordata; class Mammalia; order Artiodactyla; family Giraffidae; genus Okapia; species Okapia johnstoni. The sequence continues at coordinate 3,751,264 of CM044325.1, read as the reverse complement.
AATAACGTGATACCAGGTATACAGTAGGTTCTCAGTGGGTGAGGGCTGAATTAAGGTACCAGCATCATGTGGGTTGGGGGCTCAGTGGTAAAGAATTTGCCTGCCAGTGCAGGAACCATGGATTCGATCCCTGGGTCGGGAAGACCACCTGGAGGAGAAAACGGCAACCCACTCTAGTATTCTTGCCTGGGAAATCCCATGGACAGAGGAGCCTTGGCGGGCTACAGTCCATAGGGTCGCAATGAGTTTGACATGACTGAGCGACTGAGTGTCATGTGGGATATATTCAGAGAGCTTGGCACTCAGCTGTTATCCTCAACTGTACCAGCCTAATTCTCTGGAAATCTCAGTAATTATTTACTGATGAGTAGCCCCGGGATTGGGGGAACAAGAACTAAGAAGGTAAAGGAATGACTCCAGGGAGGATTTGGGCAATGCTTACACTGGGAGGTGATAGGCAGGGTGGGGTGTAGGGCAGTGATAAGTATGGAAAGTAAGGTCCCAGGGCCGTGGCCTTGGTGGAAAGAAGTTAGATTGTAGTGTCAGAGGCTCTTTTCACTTCACTCTGCTATGGTTTGCGGCAGGTCGTGCTACAGTCCCGAGATTACAACGCACTCTCCATGTCTGTGATGGCGTTTGTGGCAATGATCTACCCCTTGGAGTATATGTTTCCCGTTATCCCACTGCTGCCCACCTGCATGGCATCGGCAGAACAGGTGAGTCTTAAGGAGTCTTCTGCCTTTGTCACCTCTGTTCTGACACTGTCCAGGTGAAGTCTCCATGCCCAAAGAAGTGGTAAATCAGTTCTGGTCCTGAATTCCTTGTCGGCCACAAAATCTGAACTGATCTGGTGGGAAAACCTAGGCTATTTAGGCTTTTTTTAAAAAAAAAAAACAAACTTTTTTTTTGTATTGGGGTATAGCCGATTAACAGTGTTATGACCATTTCAGGAGAACAGCGAAGGGACTCAGCCATACGTATACATGGATCCCCTGTTTATAGTTTTTATTTATCACAGTTAATGTCAGGGATTATAGGCTACTGGCTATACCACTGCAGGTGGTACATAATAAGTGTAATATATACTGTTACTTCTCTAAAATCTGAAGCACTTTGAATTTTGGAACACACCTGCCTTCAAGGATTTTAGAAAAGAGATTGTGGACCTGTGTTTCCCTCCCCTGGGAAAATCTTGACCTGAAAAGTGATCACAGTAGGTTTTGGTTTTGTTCCTTGTCTTTCCCACAGCTGCTGTTGGCTCCAACACCATACATCATCGGAGTCCCTGCTAGCTTCTTCCTCTACAAACTGGACTTCAAAATGCCTGATGATGTGTGGCTAGTAGATCTGGACAGCAATAGGGTGAGGCCCTTGTCTGAGGCTCCGTAGGGTCTAGAATAGGGTTGTGTTCTGTTTTTCTAGATTACTGCCAGGAAGGTCCTAAATTTGTGGGTGATTGCTACTGTGAAACTCACTGAAACAACTTTTTAAAAAAAAAATGCTGCTTTTACTTTATTGTCTTAATGGGCCCTTGGTAGAACCCAGAGAATTGTAAGATTTAGTTTTGCTGGAGTTAAATGCTTCCTTGCATCTTCCAAGAGCAGCAGAGCAGTTATGGTTGCAGAATTATTACATATGGTGTAGGTCATCTACTGGTTTTCTGGGAGTGTAGTTTCTAGTAAGAAACTGCCTTTCAGTCAGTGCAGACTTTAAAAAAGTATATTATTAACATTCTGTGATGTGAATACATTCAAGCTTCTGTAAGTAGACCTTTATATGTGTTTGCCATAAAACTTTAGAGAGTGAAAATAAAAGTACAAAGAATGAAACAAAAACCATGATCCTGGTACTGCCCTGGTGGTCCAGTGGCTAAGAGTCCATGCTCCCTAGGCAGGGGGCCCAGGTTTGATCCCTGGTCGGGAAACTAGAACTAAGAGTTTGCGTGCTGCAACTAAAAGATCCTGCATGTTGCAACTGAAGAATGCATATGCCGTCACGAAGATGGAAGATCCCCAGTGCCACAGCTAAGACCTGGCACAATCCCATGAGCCTGTTGGGTAGGGAGAGTCACCAAGAACGTTTAGGTATACTGTTTTCTTTCAGGTGTGTATATCTGTCATATACATGTATATATATATATTTACATACATGCGTATATAATGTATGTGTTTGCATGTATATAATAGTATTGTACATATAAGGGGCTTCCCTGGTAGCTCAGATGGTAAAGAATCCGCCTGCCGAGCAGGAGACACAGGTTTGATCCATGGGTCAGGAAGATCCCCTGGAGAAGGAAATGGCTACCCACTGTAGTATTCTTGCCTGAGAAATCCCATGGACGGAGGAGCCTGACAGGCTACAGTCCATGGGGTCACAAAAGACTCAGACATGACTTCATGATTGTGTATCTAATTTCCTATTCTTGTTCCTCACTCTTATGTGAGAGAAGCTCTGGAGCAGCTAATTCTAAGGTCGTACCTTTGCTTGTTCTCTGGTGCAGGTGATTGCCCCCACCAGTGCCGAAGTGCTGCCTATCCTGCCAGAACCGGAGTCGTTAGAGTTGAAGAAGCATTTGAAGCAGGTGGGTGAAGAGCGGGGCCGAGGAAGGGGAGCAGCAGCAGCTGTAGCGCCGCTGTAGGCAGACAGCTGTCAAGAGAGCCAGTCTCCTCGCCCACTTACAGCCGAGTAGATTTCTTTAGCCGTGGGCGGGCTTCAGAAAAGCAGGGTACCCCATTTCGGGGTGGTGGGGTGAATCTCAAAAAGAGCCATTTAGATTCCTTTTCATTCACTGGGTGCTCCCCTCCCACCCTCTACTGCATAAAACAACCCTTCACTTTCTGTTGTTTGTCACATCTGCCCTTCTTAACGGCCTCGGAATATTCTCTGTCTTCTAAGGAGGGAGTTAGCAGTTTGGGCATTCTGGCGTCTTTCATGTTTTTCTCTTGAATTGATCTCTGGTCCCTACAGAATCATTTCTTCAAAAATGCCTTCCTTTGAGTAAAGCCCCACACGCGTTTTCATTGATTGGCTTTCTTCTTCCTCTGCATGCTGAACACAGAACCTGAAGGTGGAATGTGTGAGGCCCCCGGTCCCTGCCCTGCTGTGGGTGTTGTGTCGGACCACCAGTAGACAGCTCTGTGTTTCTTTTCAGGAACCCCTCATTTGAAGGGTCTTCAGAAATCTCTCTGTGTGTTGTCTCGGTCACTTAGCAATACCTCTAGGTGAAATCCGTTTGGATTTAAATGAGTCGTTTTGTGTCATCCCTCTCTCTTTCTCTCACTTGGCTCCATCACTACTGATGCAATGTGATGTCTTGTTACTGCGGAGTCTGGTGAGGAAAGCAAGTTCTGAAGGCTCTCTAGCTGTCTTCCTTTGCTGTGTTTTCATTCTCGATGATTGCGTTAGTATGACTAATGAGATGGAGATGTACAATCAGAATTGTACTTTAAATGTTCATAGGAGCTAAGAAGGTCTCTGGGCTCACAGATCCTGTATTCTGACCCCTGTCACTCAAAGCGAGGTCCCTGGGCCAGTGGCATTAGCATCACCTGGGCTTGTTAAACATGCAGAATCACCTCAGACATGCTGAATCAGAATCTGCATGCAGCCACATCCCCAGGTGATTCCTATGCTCGTTAACATTTAAGAAACACCGCTGGGACTGCCTTGGTGGTCCGGTGGTTAAGAATCTGTCTGCCAATGCAGGGCACATGGGTTCAGTCCCTGGTTGGGGAAGAGTCCACATGCGGCTACTGAAGCCTACACGCCCTAGAGCCCACGCTGTAACTGGAGAAGCCCCGGCAGTGAGAAGCCTCCTCACCACAACTAGAGAGAGCCTGCACGCAGCAGCAAAGACCCAGTGCAGCCCCCCAAAATTAACTGATTAAAAAAAAAGCAAACAAACACTGCTGGGTTAAACCAGTGGTTTTCAAACTGGCCTGTGGAGCCCCTGAGGGTTGATTTAGATCGGGACCACTGAGCATATGAGGCTCTGGGTTCCGTATGTCCTTCAGAGAAGCCTTACTTTTATAGGTTTCAACTGTTTATGTTCCCACCTAGATCTGAATTGAAAAACAAGATTTCATAGCTGAAACAAATTTGAAAACTGTCGCCTTGGACTTCAGGTCTGATCAAGTGGCCTTGATCAGATTGGCTTAAGCTGAAGATTTCGTAATTCAGATTGTTTTCTAAAGGTTAAAGTCTTCGGATTCTTGTTTCAGAGATGAAGGTTCTTTCCTAGGAGTTGACGTTGGCTGGCCGCCCAGGACTCAGCCATCTGTGAGGGACTTCTTCTTGTTCCACAGGCTCTTGCCAGCATGAGTCTCAACACCCAACCCATCCTCAATCTGGAGAAATTCCACGAGGGCCAGGAGATCCCCCTTCTCCTGGGAAGGCCTTCTAATGACCTGCAGTCCACACCTTCCACCGAGTTCAACCCACTCATCTATGGCAATGATGTAGATTCTGTGGATGTTGCAACCAGGTACAAGCAAGCCAACCAGACAGTCACAAGCTCTTAAATTGGTCCCTCCTCACTCAGTGACCTTGGGGCAAATTACTTCCCTGAGCCCAGAGATTATTTATTTATAAAATGTGGATAATATCTACTTATATTTGCCGCCTTAATAAAAGCAGAGGAAATGGTTCATCATACTCAGGCCTTTTAGGCCTTGGGTGCAGAAGGGGATTGATGATTCTTTAAGACACCTCTCCCCTGGCTGTTGGAAGCCTGTTAAATGATGACCTCGGGAGGTGGTCTGAGGCCTCGGATCTTAGGGACCCTTGCTCCTCAGGGTGTGGAACTCGGGTCATCTCACCATCCCCTTCTTCCCCAGAGTGGCCATGGTCCGTTTCTTCAACTCCCCCAACGTGCTGCAGGGCTTTCAGATGCACACACGTACCCTACGTCTCTTTCCCCCGGCCCGTGGTGGCTTTCCAAGCCGGCTCCTTTCTAGCCTCACGTCCCCGGCAGACTCCTTTTGCCGAGAAACTGGCCAGGACTCAGGCCGTGGAGTACTTTGGAGAATGGATCCTGAACCCCACCAACTACGCCTTCCAGCGGATTCACAACAGTGAGTCCCCGTCCCTCTGCACTGCCCCACCTCCTGTTTTGTCCTCCTAACACCTCTTCCCTTTGCTCTCTCCTCTCCCAGTCTGCAGACTGCCCCTGCCATTCTGATTTTGCTTGAGACTTTCTTCCACCTTTCTTTTACGTTTTGCTTGCTTTTTCTCCCCCTGTTGCCCACTCGAGTCTCCTTTTTTTCCTCCACGGGTAGACATGTTCGATCCAGCCCTGATTGGAGACAAGCCCAAGTGGTATGCCCACCAGCTGCAGCCCATCCACTATCGAGTGTATGACAGCGGTTCTCAGCTGGCCGAGGCGCTGAGCGTGCCCCCAGAGCGAGACTCTGACTCTGACCCTACTGACGACAGGTGAGCAGTGCCTTACAGCAGCAGGAGAGTTCTCAAAGGCTAGGAGGCTCTTACGAGCACAGTGGCCGAATTTCATAGGGTTAAGACATAAGTTCGCGAAGCCTTGTGTCACAGTTCAGTTGATTTTGTGTTTGTTTCCTCATTCTCTGTCTTCTTCCCTGATCTTGAGTTATAAGTGCTCTTCTGTTGATTTTTCGTAATGCTGGTTGCCGATTCTCATCTCTGCCCCTTTTTCCCGTTCTGTTTTTCTTGCTCCTCACTCTGCAGTGGGAGTGACAGCATGGACTATGACGACTCAAGCTCTTCTTACTCTTCCCTTGGTGACTTTGTCAGTGAGATGATGAAATGCGACATCAACGGTGATACTCCTAGTAAGTATACTTGGAGAAATTAGCCGCTCGGGGTGGGGTTCTGCGATGGCAGGTCTGCAGCTGCCATCCTTGAGGTTTTTTTTTTTTTTTTCTTTAAAGAAAACTTATAAAAATTAATTTTTTAATTGGAGTATAGTTGATTTACAGTGATAGCTTCTACAGTATAGCACAGTGAGTCCACCAGACATATCCTCCTGGGATTTTGGCAGACGTGGACCCTCTGACACACGCGGCGCTGGGGGATGCCAGCGAGGTGGCGATTGATGAGCTGCAGAACCAGAAGGAGGCAGAGGAACCCGGCCCGGACAGCGAGAACTCTCAGGAAAACCCGCCCCTGCGCTGCAGCCCCAGCACCATCATCCACGGGGCCAGCTCTGTACGTGAGGACTCGGAGGAGTGGATGAGTGAGAACTGTGACTTGGGATGTGGGGCCTCATCTCTGTTAGGAAAGCTAGGGTGAAACTGTTCACTTAATTTGCTACTTTCTCTGCATTTCCCCCCAGCTTCCTCTCCATAGATCCTGTAGTTTAGAGCCTATGAGATACAGTCTGACCCCAGAAGGAGGACATGCAGCTCTGTTCAAGGGTGAGCTGAGATCTCCCCCTTGCAGAATTTGTGCAGAGAGAGAACAGGGCTGTCACGGAGATGTTTTCTCACACACGCCTCAAGCTCAGACTCTACCAGGCCTGGCTTGGCCCTGCCCAGCTGAGAAAGTTGGGAAGGCAGCCCAGGCGCCAGGTGACTCCTTTGTATTTAATATGTGCCCAGGAACCTGCCGACTCAGCGGAGACAGACAGTAAGGCGGCAGGAGGTGTCCCCAAGTCCCACCCTGCCGTGCCTCCCAGCGTGGGCAAGTCCAGTGTGGACAGACGTCAGACAGAAACTGGAGAGGGGTCAGTGTGCCGGCGAACCTCTGACAGTCCGTGCCTCCAGCCCCCGATATGGCTTTCCCCCCGAGGAAGATGATGAGCAGGGGGAAAGTTACACCCCTCGATTCAGCCAGCATGTCAGTGGCCATCGGTGAGAGCCTGCAGATGCCCCTAGAGGGGTGACGGAAGGGCTTCACCCCTGTGGGCCCTGGGGCGAGGGTGGACCAGAAAGTCCGGGCAGTCTGAAAGCTCTTGAGGTCCGGCATCCCCAGAGGCTCGTGCTTTGATCTAGACCTGTAGGAACTGCGGGAAGGGAGTGCAGTGCAGAGTCAGGCCTGTCCGCCCAGGACTTGGCAGCCCTGCCTGGGGCTCAGAGGTGCCACTGTGTGTTCAAGGGCTCAAAAGCTGCTGCGGCCCAACAGCTTGAAACTGGCAAGTGACTCAGACGCAGAGTCGGACTCTCGAGCGAGCTCACCCACCTCCACCGTCTCCAACAACAGCACGGAGGGCTTCGGGGGCATCATGTCGTTCGCCAGTAAGTGCCTTCAGCTCCCTCCCGCCTCGGTCCCATCTCCTGTCAGGCAGGGCCTGACCACGGCAGATGTTGCTCACAGCTTCAGACATAGGGCTGGGTTGGCATTGTCAAGCTCCTCCTCAGGGCATTTGAGCAATGCCAAATAAGGTATTTTCAGGGGAAGTCAACAGAGAACAGGGACAGATTAGTCACTGTCTTTACGCCTGGAGGTTTCAGTCTGTTTCAGGGTAAGACAGCTGGCTGTTCAACTGAAAAGGAATCATTTTATTAAAATCATGACCCTTATACATGTATTTTGTGGAAACGTTCTCGTCAAATTTGATTTGGGGTTTATGTCTAATACCTTCTCTGCATGGGGGAAGGACTTTTTCACGCACACGCCTTGAAATCTGCATGACATTGGCTTGTACATAGAGAATATTATCAGAAATGAGGGTGGTGACAGTTCAAGATTAAAGATAGACCAGGGGCCAGAGAAGGCCATCGTGGGCGGATCATTGTGATGGTGAGGTGTTTTTTGTTTTTTTCTTTTTTAAGAAACTAGAAGGGACAGTACCAGCGTCAGATTGGAAGTGCATTATTGGCCAGTGTTCGCACTGGGCCGGCAGTAGAGGAGAGGCTTGGGTGTTACCATGGGTGGCAGCCAGAGAAAGTGATTCCTGGGGTTTCTGAGCATTCCTGGCAGTAGCCTTTTTGTTTGCCCTAAGTTAGCGATGGTCCTTTCTAAGCTTAGGTGAGAGGCTCTGGGATTACATCTGAAGAGGAGGAGGGTGGAGGTGGTGCTCCAGCCCCTGGAGGGGAGTGCTCTGACGCTTCACCCCCGCTGACGCACGCCTCTCGCCTGCCCCCTGGACAGGCAGCCTGTATCGGAACCACAGCACCAGCTTCAGCCTTTCAAACCTCACACTGCCCACCAAAGGAGCCCGAGAGAAGAGCACGCCCTTCCCCAGTCTGAAAGGTGACTACCGCCCTTCTTCTGCCAAGCCAAGATCCTCCGGGAAATATTTCAGGCCCGTGGGTGCTTGTCAGGAACCCCGTGTATGATGAATTACCTGACCCGGCCGGTGGCTCTCATATAACGCTTCTCATGGCTCTCACCACACATCGTATGAGTTCTTGCTAGTTTTCAGGTGGAAACTGTCTTTCATAAGCTAAAGAGAAGGCCCTGTCATATCATTTAGGATAATGGCAACTGGGGTGTCACTGCTGCTTCCAGGGGCGGCCTTGGTCAGAGGCACATAATCAACACAGGGCTCATTGGCTGCCACCAGTCACTGCCAGGTTCCTGCGACATGGACTTGGGACAGACTCCATCCTAAGGGTAGCCCACCAGGGGATGGTTGTGAAAAGACTGGCAGTGTTTACAGAGTCAAGAAACCTCTTACTTTGGCTTCCTGTCAGCTCAGGGACCCATGAGTGTAGCATTGGTTGGCATCGAGGGACAGTTAAGACCTTATTGGATTTTCACTTGTGATCTCCAACAGTTTGACGGGCTCTTCTGAATTTACTCTGACTTTTGTTGTTTCCTTTGGAGTTTGTGCTGAAATATTTAATCAAAGAAGAAAGCCCAGTGAGCAGCAGTTTCGTTTAACTGACCTGTCTCCCCACCAGTTAGTAAGTGTTAGGGATCTCAGGAATGTCCTTTGGTGGGGATGGGAGCATAGGATAGATGAGCAGAAGGACATCACAGCTAGTGGTGTGTGCAGGGAGCTCACCAGACCTGCAGAGTGGATCGGCCCAGGTGCGGCGGATTAGGGATGGAAAGGCGGCAGCGTCGCTGGCTCTCATTTGACACAGCTGAAGGGGACAGGCATTGCCACGCTCTCATCGCATGCTGGCGCTTCACTCCACCTGCTGCACTCGTCCCTCCTGCCGGCTCCCATCCTCAGCCCCACCGCCCTCCCCATGACTGGGGCACTTGCCTCTGCCTCCCTGTGGGCCCTCCGGACCCCTGTGCTGGATGTTTCATGAAACAGCTCTCTCTCATGCATGTGTCCGTTAAGTACCTAAAAGCTCTTGGTGTCATTCCCCTGCCTCTGGCTCGGAGAGGCTATAGTCTTAAGGACAGTCTTTCCCAGAGCCTGGGTTTGTCCCCTGGCCACTCGGCTTCCCGCTCTGGAGGTGCCCGAGAACGAAGGTCACATGCGCTAAGCTTCGGGAGGATGCTCAGACGATCTCACCTACAGCTCCATCGCGGGGTACAGGGTGGTGGTATCACGGTGTACCTACTAATTGTGTATTTTGTGTCCCAGTATTTGGGCTAAATACTCTAATGGAGATTGTTACTGAAGCCGGCCCCGGGAGTGGTGAAGGTGGGTCTTGCCCTTGAGCTCTGCATGATCTTTTTTCTCCTAGCATCTCCTGTGCCTGCCCGAGGGCCATCCTCCTCCCGGAGCAAGCGGCATCACTCGAGTGGCCCGCCTTGCCCCGCCCCCCCGTGCTTGCCCGTGGGGCGTGCTGCTGCTGCATGTGAAGCGGCCTGAGTCTCCATCCCCACCTCCTCCACATGGCTGGTCTCCACCTGTGTGTGACACCCTGGGGCCGCCCGCACCCAGCCCTTCCAGGGAATGGGTGTGCAGCACGGCTGCCCGGGGCTTGCTGACCGTCGCTCCTGGACCCCAGGAGTGATGCCCATCTCCTTCTGCCTTCCTGACTGCAGGAAACAGGCGGGCCTTAGTGGACCAGAAGTCATCAGTCATTAAACACAGCCCAACCGTGAAAAGAGAGCCTCCATCACCTCAGGGTCGATCCAGCAATTCTAGGTAATAAAGGGCGGCGCTGTGTTGTTTTTTTTTCTTGTGTAAATATTGACTTATTTATTTGGCTGCGCTGGTCTTAGTTGCAACACTCGGGACCTCTGATCTTCATTGTCATGTGGGATCCTTAGTTGTGGCATGCGAACTCCCTAGTAGCAGCATATGGGATCTAGTTCCCTGACCAGGGATCGAACCTGGGCCCCTTGCGTTGGGCACGCCCGAGAAGTCCCCAGAGCTGGTTAAAAGGTTTCCAGATGGAGGTAGCGATTCCTGTACCAAACATGAGGGGTGCTGAAGAGAGAGGTGAAATGCCTTCCCACTCTGACTCAGCCCCTGGGAGGCAGCCATCGCTTGTGGTGTGGAGGAGGGTGGGACCAGTGCTGGGTCCTTGGGCACACCCAGCCATCTAGAGGGGTGGGCTTCGCAGGGGACCTGGTGGGTTGGAAAGTGGCTTTGTGTTTTGTCCCCGGCGGCAGACATCTAGCCTGGTGAAAGTGGGGGATGCTCTGCCAAGGACCCGCTGACCCCAAAAGTGGTGTGTGGACTGCCCCCCCCCCCCCCCCCCCCCCAGTGAGAACCAGCAGTTCCTGAAGGAGGTGGTGCACAGCGTGCTGGACGGCCAGGGCGTCGGCTGGCTCAACATGAAGAAGGTGCGGCGGCTCCTGGAGAGCGAGCAGCTGCGCGTCTTCGTCCTGAGCAAGCTGAGCCGCACGGTGCAGTCCGAGGACGAGGCCCGGCAGGATGTCATCCCCGACGTGGTCAGTGCTGGGGCCTCGGGGGTCACCCGGGGAGAAGGGGCAGGGACGCCACGCTGGAGAGGGCGGTGCCCACTCTCTGCCCCGGGCTGTCGTCGCAGGAGATCAGCCGGAAGGTGTACAAGGGCATGTTGGACCTGCTCAAGTGCACGGTCCTCAGTCTGGAGCAGTCCTTCAACCACGCCGGCCTAGGTGGCATGGCCAGCATCTTCGGGCTTCTGGAGATCGCCCAGACCCACTACTACAGTAAAGGTAGGGGTGGGACCAGCAGAGAAGGAACTCCGCCCCTTCCTGGGATGCCCAGTGCCACGCTGCTTCCTGTGAGGCTCTGGGCTTTTATTTTCTAGTGCGTATTTTTATGTAGCGGGTGTTCTTCTGTCGGGGGAGAGAACGAGGCCCACTTTTCTTTCTTTGCACTTCTTCCCTTCCACTTTCTCCTCTATCCTCACTTCTCCCACCTCATTCCACACCTGGACTCTCTCTCTCTCTCTTTTTTTTTTTAAAGAAACATTTACTTATTTGGCTGCGCAAAGGTGGTCTTAGTTGCAGCATGTAGGATCTTTAGTTGCAGCATGCAAACTCTCAGTTGCAGCACGTGGGATCTCGTTCCCTGATCAGGGATCGAATGCGAGCCCCCAGCGTGAGGAGCTCGGAGTCTTAGCCACTGGACCACCAGGGAAGTCCTCTCTGTCTCTTTTGACCTTTTCCTGTATTTCATCTTTTCCTCAGAACCAGACAAGCGGAAGAGAAGTCCCACGGAGAGCGTCAGCACACCAGTTGGCAAGGATCCTGGCCTGGCTGGGCGGGAGGACCCAAAGGCCATGGCACAGCTGAGGGTCCCCCAGCTGGGACCTCGGGCACCAAGTGCCCCAGGAAAGAGTCCCAAGGAACTGGACACCAGAAGTCTAAAGGAAGAGAACTTTGTAGCGTCTCTTGGTGTGTATCACGTGTTGAGTGTGCCGGAGGAGTTCTGGCTTCTTCAGTGTCCCTCCCTCCTTTCAATTCATCCAGAATCCTGCCTCTCTCCTCCCCATGCTTTGCTCTCCAGACAGGGAGACAGATTTGTGTCCATTTCTAGCCGTGTCTCTTTATACTTCTCTACCCATTGTGCTTTGTTTACGGCCACCCTCACCTGAGCCTTGAAGGAAGATTGGCAGTTTGGCTTAGAGGGCCCAGTGGAGCTTAGTGCCGGAGTCTGAGCTGGACTCCCCGCCCCTCCCTCTCTTATTTACATCGGGATTTCTTCACATATTGGAGAGCTCCTGGAAGCTGTAAGGCAGTTTACAGATGCATCTCTGGGCTCTAACACTGTGGTTGGGTCTCTGCAGCCAGTTTCCCCCCGTCCAGCCATCACACTGCCCTCGGACTTGCTCCTCTGAGGCATGTCCAGCCACCCCATCTCCCTGGGTTCTAGACCTTGAGATCCGGAGTTCTGAGTCAGCTGTTCCTCACTGGACTTGATATTAGAGCTCGCTTAACGTGGTGTTTCTCCATTCCCACTGAGGCAGTGCCTTGGTGAGCTCTCGGGGCGTCTGTCTCATTCACTCCCCACCTGACCTGGAGTCATCTAGATGGTATCTCTCTCTTTCTGGTTCTAGATCCCCGGGGAACATGCTTCTAACTGAAGCATGTTTTTGCCACATCCATGAGCCGGTAACTTTTACTCCCTTAAATGGTAATGCGAAACCAGTTTCCATTTTAGGAAACTGGCTTTCTCTAGCTGGCAAAATACTTTTCTAGAGGCAGCCAGCCGTGCCTGTCTCCTACCTGTTGTGATGCTCTAGAAACTGTACTGACCTGCCAGTCTGGACATCTGGAGTTTTGATCCTAGATCAGCCCCCAGCAAAGAAAATGACTTTGGACAGATTGCTTCCCTTTCAGGGTCTGTATCTCCTTACCTGGGAAGCGAGTGAGACTTTATAAAGTTCTTTCAAGAAAAGAATTGCCGTGATCACTATTCCCTCTTCTCCACCCCGACTAAGATACTCTTCTTGACCATTTAGGGTTCTCTGTCCACCTCTACTGGTTAATATGGGTCTTTTGGTAGGGCAGGCACAGATTCTGAGGGTAAGTTGGGTTTTTTGGTAGCAACAGGGAAGAATGCTAACTGCCTGCACAAGTGGCCTCTGTCCAGTCCAGAGAAGCACCAGATTAGTGCTAATGCTTCTGAAACCCTTTGTCTGCACGAGGTGATCATCTCTCTGATCTGGAATCTTTAAAATTAGCCGTTGCCCAGCTCATTTGGCAGAGAACACAGTGAAGTGGAAGTTTCCCCTGGTCCAGGGTTATGTGATCTTAAGCAAGAGCTTCAGCCTCTTTGGGATCAGTTTCCTCACACCAGAATGAAGGAGCTTGATTAAAGGCTTCTCCAGCTCTGATATTTGGAAGGATTTTTACTGACGCGTTGAGATGAGGAAAGGAATTTAGTTCTTGAGCTGGGCAGTGGGGGGAAGGCATTAGATCTCTTGATGTTTCCCCCCCACCCCCCCACCCCAATGAAGATCTCTCTTGATCTCTTGATTTGTAGTCCTGTGCCTGAGACAGAAGCAGCTTGGGTGGGTGGGGTTTCCATTTCATCTGTCTGACCAGCCTCTGACTCTCTGTCTTTCTCTCCTGCTTACATTGCATCTGGGGTAGAATTGTGGAGCAAGCACCAGGAAGTGAAAAGGCAAAAAGCTTTGGAAAAACAGAGTAAGGAACAAATGCCCCTTCCTGTTCCCAAGTCTCCCATACCTGCCAACTCCCCAGGCCCAGTCGGGGCAGGCTCCCTTGGTCAGCCCCACCCCAAATTTGCTCTTGGGGGTATTTGGAACGAAAGCAGGTAGGTGGTACGTGACTCCTAGGTATGTGCTCGTAGGCTGCTTCTTCCCCTTCCCCTTGTGGTAACCAGGCGGTGATCAGGGCATCCGCTGCGTAAAGGCCCCAGAGCTTGGTTCTCTGTCGCCCCAGAGTTGGTGGGGAGAACGTTTGTGTATTTCAGTGCCCCTCATTGGCTGAATCTCCCGCACCCACTGGAAGGCCTGTGGGCACAGTTGGCAGAGATGGTTGCTGTCCCTCCGTGTTGAGTCTGTAGCTTCCCGACTCTCTGGTGGCTTGCCTAGGCACGCTTTCTCGCTTTCTGTCATTCTGTCCTTCTGCCATACCATTGTGGATGGGCGGGAAAGACAGGGGTGCCTTTTAACCTAGAACATAGAAGCTGTGGGGGGGTGGCAGTGTCCACTGAAACAGCTGGTGTTCTTTAATCTCCCTGGCCTCCTCCTCTGGTCCCTTCAGACATATTTGTGGGAGAGCACAGTGACCAGGGGACCCTTAAAGGCTCTCAGGCCCTGATGAGGTGCCGACCCTGAGTGCAGTGGTGTGTGGTTTGTTTGTGTAACTTTTCCTCCTTAGGATGATTCGGTCAGAGTCTTCTCAAGTTGAGAAGATGGCTGCAGAACCCCTTGAGACCAGGTCTAACTTTTTCCTACCTGGTTCTTAAGGCATCTGGAGACTTCTTCTTCCAGTGGGGCCCAAGTGAGTGGCAGTCCCTGGAAAGGTGACTGGGACATGCAGAACAGGCCTGGGACCAGGCCATGCTTCTGTCCCACTCCCTTGGCCAGCCTGCCCCTAGCCTGTGTACTGAGTAACACAAGTCTTCCCTTCCTCAGGGCCTGAAGTAATCAAACCCACCTTTGACCTTGGTGAGACAGACGAGAAAAAGTCCCAAGTCAGCGCAGACAGTGGTGTGAGCCTGACATCCGGTTCCCAGGTTTGTGACAACCTTGTTCAGAATCGTGAGCGTTAATAGTTCGCTGTCTCAGAATACTTCTTTAGGACCAAAACAAAAAGACAACCTTGAAACATCATGAATATCCAGTCGTAGAGGAATGATGAAATAAGTGTAATATATACACTTAATGGAGAAGGAAATGGCAACCCACTCCAGTGTTCCTGCCTGGAGAATCCCAGGGACGGAGGAGCCTGGTGGGCTGCCGTCTATGGGGTCGCACAGAGTCGGACACGACTGAAGCGACTTAGCCGCAGCAGCAGCATCCATGTAATGCAATATTAGTATCCATTAATGACTGTATTTTCAAAAATTTAGTGACATGGGAAAGTGTTTACAAAGCTATATACAGTGTGATTCAGATTTTACTTTTAAAACATACATAGAAAAGACTGAAAGGAAGTATGCTAAAGACTTAATAAGAGTGATTAATGTGGGTGGTAAGTTTATGGCTTTTTTTTAAATTTCTTTATTTCTTTCATGTCTTTTCCATAGGGAGCATGTATTTGTTTCACATTCGTTGTTTTTCTTATTCTGTAATATACATTTTATATTCAGGAAAAAGAGCTGATTTCTCATGACCTATCCAGGGATGGCAACAGAGGGGTGGGGACCGGAGGAGGAGGAAGGATGCAGCGTTTCTTAGGGAAGCGGAGAGTGGACAGGCCACCGCCTCACTGTGTCTGAGTGCGCGTGTCTTGTTTCAGAGGACCGAGCCAGACTCTGTCATCGGTGTGAGTCCCGCCGTTATGATCCGAAGCTCAAGTCAGGACTCTGAAGTTAGCACCGTGGTAGGGGAACACCACACTGGCACCTTGGGGGGCGGGTGTGGGTCCCCCTTTGGAAAAGGGGGTTTCCTCTCTCCTGTGGAGGCTGTTCGAAGTCTCAGGTCAGCTTGGTCCTCTTGGTGGAGACGTGTACCTGTCACAGGTCTTTGTCCGTGGGATCAGACCCCGAGATTTCACCCAGGGCTCCTCCTCACCTTATAAAGTAGGTACTTCCGGAGGCTGTCTTAACACGCCTTTGAGGCTGGGTCCTTTTTTTTTCACGGCAGCAGAAGGCTCTAACAAGCTTGGCATCTCTGGGACGTACCCCTGGGGAATATCCCTTACCAGCTTTCTTCCTTTCCAGGTGAGCAATAGCTCCGGAGAGACCCTGGGAGCAGACAGCGACCTAAGCAGCAGCGCGGGCGATGGCCCAGGCGGTGAGGGCAGCGCCCACTTGGCAGGCTCTCGAGGCACCTTGTCTGACAGTGAAATTGAAACCAACTCTGCCACCAGTGCCATCTTTGTAAGCTCTGCTCACTCGCAGAAGAAAACCGTTTTTTTTTTTAGGCAGTTAGGAGGCAAAAGGGAAGGAAGGCATGGATAACCTTCATGTATCTGACCCTCAGGAAAACGTTCCTTAAATTAGCTCTTTTCAGAGTCATCCGACTCCATGCTCTGGGACTTTCAGAACCTTCTCCTGAATCATTGATGAGTTAGGCTTCCTGCCCAGTCAGATAAGGCCTTCGACTCCTATGGGGCAATAACCCCCGTGTTTGAGATAAACAAAGTGATGCCTTTGTGGCAATGTCAGGGCAGCTCTCCTTTGTCCCAGTCAGCCTGTTTTATTCTGCTCACTGCTTTGTTTATGTAGCACCTTAAAATAGCATTTCATTTTAGTGTATTCCTAACAGTTATTTGAAGCTTTCCTTCATGAATAAATATCTACTAAGTGATTTACTAAATGCCAGATTCTGTAAGAAAGAATCAGGGATGACAAGGCATGATTCCCCTTCTCAAGAAGTTTGCAGTTCAGTATATTGCTATGACTGATCTCTTCTGATAGGTGAGGGAAGCCCTTAGGGGAAAAAAAAAAAAGATCTTGCCCTAGGTTATACAATAAGCCAGTGATCAGAAATGAGTTCTTTTTAGTCCCTGTCTGTAGACACACTGCCGTGCAGTGTACACAGGCATCTGCAGGCAGCGTTAAGGGTTCTGACACTCTCGCCACTTGGTTAGGCAGAGCTGAGGATGGATATTCTCTGCATGAGCTCAGAGGTCCTCATCTTTGGTCTGTGGGGAGAATGGAAGATGAAGTTTAAATGAAATAAATTATGCAGCCCTGGTGATCACTCCCACCCCAGGGCCTTGTGTAGTAGCCATGCTTCTAACAGAGCAAGTGACATCCCAGAGTGGAGGGTAGGGGTAGGATTGAGTCAGCAGAGCCATTCAAGCCCATGGACTGTAACTCGCCCTGAGTCTAAACAGACCCTTTTAATTAAGAGCATCATAAATCTTTCTAGTGTGCTTCTATTCTGGAAGCTGAGGTACATGCTTGCCATAGCTGTCTTGCAAGAAGCCACTCAGCTGTGGGCTCCCTTTCCTGGCACCCTCCCAGGACAGAGTCTCACTTGTCCTGTGCTTCTGGGTAAGGGCTCTTCCTGCAGTTGAGTTGCCAAGAGCAGTTACCTAAATTTCTTGGCTCAAAAAAATAGGCTGTTTTGGCAAGAAATAGCATTATATTAAGTTAATACAGTTCCCTGAACGAAGTCTTGGTCTGTGAACGAGGCAGCTGGCGTTTGGACATGCTCATTAGGTGTTTATTGCCCAGGAACCTCTGATTGGTGGCTTCTCTGCTTATGCTGCCTCACGTGTTGTGAAATGGGAGTGAGAGCTACCCCTTCCCCAGCTGAAAATCTTTCACAAATGAACAGAAAGCCTCATATTGTGGAAGTGACAGATAAAGTGGTATTTTTATGTGGGAAGATATTTCTAAGAGATGGTAAGAGAGAAAACATTAACATTTGTCAAATACCAACCATGTGCCAGTGGTAAAGAACCTGCCTGTCGGTGCAGGAGGTGTAAGAGAACGTGGGAGTCGGAAAGATTCCCCTGGAAGAGGGCATGGCAACCCCTCCAGTCTTCTTGCCTGGAGAATCCCATGGACAGAGGAGCCTGGTGGGCTCCAGTCCATGGGGTCGCAAGGAGTGGGACACTGCTGAAGGACTTAGCACACGCACGTGTGCCAGGCAGTATGACTGACTTATATGTATTTTCTCATTTAATCCCTGGAATAGTCCTGTTGAGTGGGTATTATAACCATCCTTTTACAGATGAGGAAAATGAGTCTGAGAAGCTAAGTTTTGCACCAAAGATCACACAGCTCGTAAGAGGCAGGGATCTGATTCTTGGGCATTCTCACTTTAAACTCAGTGTTCTTTCACTGCATCACACTGCTACAGAGAATTTGTCTAATTTTTAAGAGCAAAGGGTCTTATAGAGACGAAAGGAGGTGAAAATAGGTAAAAATGAAAGCTTGAGTACATGTTTTGGGAGGCAGTAACAGGAGGCAGGATTATCAGATTGACTTCTTTTTTAAAAAAGTTTTTATTTTATTTATTTTTGGCTGTGCTGGGTCTTTGTTGCTGCATGAAGGCTTTTTCTCTAGTTGCGGTGCATGGGCCTTTAGGGAGCACGGGCTTAGTTGCCCCATGGCACGTGGGTTCTTCCCAGACCAGGGATCAAACCCATGTCCCCTGCATAGGCAGGTGGACCCTTAACCACTGGGCCACCAGGGAAGCCCCAGATTGACTTTTGATTGAGGTGAGCAGAGTGGCAAAGGCAGGGCTGCTGGAATATATGTGGCTAATGATGGTGACCGGTGTGCGAGCCTCTTTTATTAGCTGCTTGGTTTTCTTTGCCCCTGTCCCTCGGTGCTTCGGGCAGCTGACCTGGTGTCTCTTCTCTCTAGGGTAAAGCCCATAGCTTGAAGCCAAGTGTAAAGGAGAAGCTGGTGGGCAGCCCAGTTCGCTTTTCTGAAGATGTCAGCCAGCGAGTCTACCTCTACGAGGGACTCCTAGGTGAGAAATAGGCCAAGCAGGCCTCGGCCAGGGAAGAGGGTGGCACCGGACAAGTAGCTGCGTGGCCATTGGCTGATCTCAGTGCAGATGTGAGAGGGCATTTTTATATCTGAAGCAGGCGACTGTCTGGGTCTAGAGATCAGAGAGCAGTGGGACAACACTAGAAGAGACTGAAGTTCGGTATTAATCAACAGTCTCTGTCTTTCTGTCTTCTTTTACTTTCTTGCTACCATGGTCCTTCCTGCTCACAAACTGGCAGGAAGGGACAAAGGATCGATGTGGGACCAGTTAGAGGACGCTGCTATGGAGACCTTTTCTATAAGTAACCACCTTGCTGTGTGCGCTGTTATCCCTCCTCCTTGGGAGGGACTGGGCCTCCCTTGGAGGCAGCTGGGGCTGGTGGCAGGAATGCTGGATCTGGGGTGGCAAGTCTGATGTTTTCTTTGCACTGGGATTTGTAAAGACTCCCTTCCTTGCTAGAATTTATTCTATCTTAGTTTGGCAGCCGCCTTCTTTATATGTTATATAAGCCCCCAAGAAACCCTCTCTTCCACACAGGCAAAGAGCGTTCTACTTTATGGGACCAAATGCAGTTCTGGGAAGATGCGTTCTTAGATGCTGTGATGTTGGAGAGAGAAGGAATGGGCATGGACCAGGGTCCCCAGGAAATGATAGACAGGTGCGAGGTTTATAAACCCTTGGAAAAGGCAAATTTGGCCCCTTCCCAGTTAATTCTGCATCCTCCCACCTGGGGGCTGACGTGTCCTGGTCTCCCGTTCAGGTACCTGTCCCTGGGAGAACACGACCGGAAGCGCCTGGAGGACGATGAAGATCGTCTGCTGGCCACGCTCTTGCACAACCTCATCTCTTACATGCTGCTGATGAAGGTAGTGTCGGTTTTGCTTATGCCCGGCTACTGCCAATGCTGAGGACAAGGCTTGCTCCTCTTGCCTGAATTCTGGGGCAGTCGGGAAGCAGTCAGGGCGTCCTGCTAGGGCCCTCCTCCTCACTGAAGGTCTGAGGCCTCTCTGCAGCTCATTTACCCCCTTCTCTGAAGCAGCCAGGGTGCTGTGCTGGGGAGTGCTGTGAAGCTGATGGGTGATGGCATCCGCTTGTCTCTTGAATTTTAAATGGGCTTCCTTTGCTGAATACTTTTAGGATGCCTGTCGAACTCCCCACAGGATACAGTGGAAAAAGAATTTTTTTTAAAGTAGTAGATCCTGAAACCTTAGAAAAGATGCTCAGAATTTACTTCTCAGCACTAGTCCTTCATCATATAGACTTTCCCATAGACGTAAAAAGCACTACTCATTAGAAAAGCAATGAATGGCGGATTCTAGTTTGACTTGGTTATATTGGTTTTTATAGCTGTGGGAGAGAACTGTGTTCCCAAGTAGAAGAGTCCTGTTCTGAAAGGACCTGGTGGGTAGAAGAGAGTTGTTTTGAGAATGAGCCTCTGGGTTTTTCCTCCGCCTGTTCTCCCGGCCTCTCTTAAGGTGAAGACGTAAATTGATCCGATGGAGAGAATGCCTTGCAGTCACTCTCGGTTATTCAGGTCCTGTTTTGGCTTTCCAGGTAAATAAGAATGACATCCGGAAGAAGGTGAGGCGCCTGATGGGAAAGTCCCACATCGGGCTCATGCACAGTCAGCAAATCAATGAAGTCCTCGACCAGCTGGCCAACCTGGTGAGCACGTCTCAGCCATTCTTCAGGCTCCTTCCATCACACTAGGCAGCTGCCCAGGCATGGGCCCCAAGGCCTCACAGAGAGGCATCCCTGTAGGTCGTTTCTTGGCTCAGATATGTTCAGAATTCCTAGTTCTGAACATAGGGCTTGGACTCTGGATGAGGTGTTTGCCCTTCTGTTCTGTGATAGGAGTCTCTGCACTGAAATCATCCCAGTGCAGCCTTTTCAGCATCTGCGTGGTCTGTGGACCCCTGAGGATCCACAGGGTGAATACTGTTTTCATGATAATACTGAAGTGTTATTTGCCTTTTTTACTGGGTTGACATGCACACTAATGGTTCAGAAGCAATAGTGGGTAAAAACCACTGGTGCCTTAATGCAGTATAGACAGGGGCACCAAACCGTGCTGGTGTCCCCGCCTCTGCACTCTCTCAGTTTAAAAGAAAATGAAAAGCCAGTTTACTTGTGAGTGTCCTCGATAAAGCAGTTAAAATCATCAGTTTTCTTAAATCTGATTACTGATTATACATCTTGTTAATATTCTTTGTGGCAAAATGAGAAATACACATAAAGCATTTCTGCCGCAAACCAAAATGTGACGATCGTTTCGAGGAAAAGCAGTTTGTGACAATATGAGTTGCACGGGAACTGGCAGCTTTGTTTATGGGACATCATTTTCACTTGAAAGGATGACTAACAAACTATTATAGTTTGGAGTTGGGTATTCAGCTGACTTTTGTGCTCGAAGCTTCCCAATATTTAAAGGCTTTTCTAGTGAGATTGGTGATGAAATTAACGAATGTGATTTTTTGATATTATGTCATGAAATGTGTCAACACTTGAAAGAGCTTCATAACTTGAAAAAGCAGTGTTTTCCAGATGCTCAATGTGTGGTGTTGAAAATTCAACTAACCACTCCAAGCGTAACTCCAAGTGTAAAGCTGACAAATGGATTGTAATGTAACGAAGTACAAAGTGTTCACTGATGTGAACGTTGCAACCAAGTTTAAGAAACTACTTGAGGTTCTGGTACAGCATCAGAGAAGAATATACATATATGTCTGGAAAACCTAGCAGAATACTCCTCCCTTTTCCAGATACATATCTTTGAAGTCAGATTTTCTTTAATATACCTCTGCCAAAGCAGCATGTCACAACGGATTAAATGTAGAAGCAGATATGAGAATGCAACTATTTTTTCATAAGCCAAATATTAATGAGATTTGCAAAAATGCAAAATAATTTTGCTCTTCACGTATTTTTTGTTCTGGGAGATAGAGTTATTTGAAAAGCATATGTTATTTATATTACCATGTAATGGATTTATTATTGTACTCTTGTACCCAGTCGCCCAGTCGTGTCCAACTCTTTGTGACCCCATTGACTGTAGCCCAGGCTCCTCTGTCCATGGGATTTCCTAGGCAAGAATACTGGAGTGGGTTGCCTATTTTCTCCTCCAGGGGATCCTCCCAACCCAGGGATCAAACCCACATCTCTTGTGTCTCCTGCATTGGCAGACATTCTTTACCACTTGCGCCACCTTTTTAATGGATTACTAATTCCTTTTAAATGAATTGGGTTTCCCTGGTGGCTCAGGTAAAGAATCTGCCTGCAATGTGAGAGACCCAGGTTCAATCCCTGGGGTTGGGAAAGATCCCCTGGAAAAGGGAATGCCTATCCACTCCAGTATTCTTGCTGGAGAATTCCACAGACAGAGGAGCCTGGCAGCCTATGCAGTCCGCAGGGTCACAAAGAGTTGGACATGACTGCACAACAAGTACTTTAAATGAATTAATAAAAACTTAAAACTTTTGTCAGTGATAATTTCTAATATGGTAA
Organism: Okapia johnstoni; assembly: GCA_024291935.2. NCBI lineage: Eukaryota > Metazoa > Chordata > Mammalia > Artiodactyla > Giraffidae > Okapia > Okapia johnstoni. The sequence continues at coordinate 3,729,410 of CM044325.1, read as the reverse complement.
ATATCTATAAATTTAACTCACAAAAACAAAAGCTCTTGGGGGTCATCAATAATTTTAGAAGAATCCTGAGACCAAGAAGTTTGTGAACACATCCATGGTGGCCAGTGGCCAGCAGATGGCGCTTCTCTAAGGAAACCGATATGAATTGAATTGTTGAATGGGGGGTTCTGGGCCCAGATTGCTCTATGAGAGGGACATTCGGATGTCCCTACAGGATCTCTCTTTCCTCAGAATGGACGAGATCTCTCTATCCGGTCCAGTGGCAGCCGGCACATGAAGAAACAGACATTTGTGGTACATGCAGGGACAGACACGAATGGAGATATCTTTTTCATGGAGGTAGGTGCTGCTGGTTCCTGCCCAGAGGAGCATTTGAAAGTCATTTGAAAGTCACAAGGAACTCCTAGAACTGATGCCAGAATATTTTTCCCCTTATTCATTTTCATGGTCCATTTATCACTAATTGTCAGCTCTTATGCAAATAAGTTAATGTAATAGATGATTCCCTGTCTTTTCTTTTATATATAGATTGAGTAGATGATATGGTCGCATTGTCTATAAGTCAGAACAACATGAAATGGTATACACTGGCAAGTCTTGTCTCATTCTTATCCCCTTCCACTCAGTTTTCCAACCACCTCACCCCTTCCTCTCGTAGGTAGCCACTTTTATTTATAACCACTTTATGTCCTCCAGTGGTTTTCTATGCAAACACAATAAGATATAAACATAAATTCTTATTTTCCTACTCTTTTACATAAAGGAGCAGTTCAGTTCAGTCGCTCAGTCGTGTCCGACTCTCTGCGACCCCATGGACTGCAGCACGCCAGGCCTCCCTGTCCATCACCAACTCCCGAGTTTATACAAACTCATGTCCATTGAGTCGGTGATGCCCTCCAACCATCCCATCCTCTGTCGTCCCCTTCTCCTCCCACCTTCAGTCTTTCCCAGCATCAGGGTCTTATCCAATGAGTCAGGTCTTCATATCAGGTGGCCAAAGTATTAGAGTTGCAGCTTTAATATCAGTCCTTCCAATGAACACTCAGGATTGATCTCCTTTAGGATAGACTGGTTGGATCTGCTTGCAGTCCAAGGGACTCTCAAGAGTCTTTGCCAACACCACAGACATAAAGGTAGCACATCATATCTGCTGATCTGAACCTTTTTCTTTGTTTCATTAAACATATCCTGGAGATCTTCCTTATCAGGGCAGAAAGAATGTTCTCATGTGGTGTTCCACCGTGTGACTAAACCATACTTTATTTCGCCAGTCAGTATACATACACCATTGGTTTTCTCCCAGATTTTTATATTGTTAGTAGTGTGACTCTGGATGATGCTGTGCCTGCTTCATTTCATACATGAAAGGAAGCTTTATCTAAGAATTCCCAGAAGTGGGATAGCTGGGTCAAAGGGAAAATGCATTTATAGTTTGTTGATACGACTCTAAAGTGTCTCTTAACATATAGTTTCTTTTCCATGTTGCTGTTTATTTTGTTGGAAAAAATGTGCCCTATGGATCATATTACATTTTAGATTTTTTTGCTCAGTGCATCTCTTTAGTGTTGTGTGACATGTTTCTCTGTCACGTGTATTTGTACAAACTAGTGTTTCGGTCTGGAGGTTTGTTCAGTTTCGGTTTCAGTGTTTCGGTAAGAATAGGTGGTGCTGTGTATTTTCCTGTTGCCTCATGATCAGCACTCTGCTTGTGATCAGTGGGTTCACATGTGGGAATCTGACCTCTGCACTACATTAGTTTTCTGATTTAACTTATGGTATTTTTTGCTGTGCAGAATTTTTTTTTAACTTTTTTTGTAGTTGAATTAATCAGTCATTTATTTTCTGGCTTCTGAGTTTTAAGTCATAGCTAGAAAAATCTCTTCTTAACCCAGTACTGTGAAGGGAGCTGGCCACGTTTTCTTCATTTCTGTGTTTTTAATTCTAAAATGGCTAAGATTCTTTCTAATTTTAGGGACAGCTCCTCGATAACGTAGTGAAATTAGCTAACACCCTGTTGCCTTTTGGTTTGGTTGAATTTGATTTTCAGTCACAGCTTTTTGAAGAGGTAATCTATCAAACAGGGTAGGGTATCTGCTCTGCGGCAGAAACATACATGGTGATGTAGCTGAGAAGGCTATTGTTTTCATGTCCCCTCAAAGTGTTAGAATTTGTCGGAGTGCCTTTCGGAGCTGAGAGCTACTTCGGACACGTGCAGCAGAGTAAATTCCTGCAGAGGATTCTCTGATGTGTAGGACTCACTTTCACCACTGTACATGGAGCCTCAGACAAGGGCCACAGAGCTTGGGATGGGTGCATCACCTCCTAGATGCTCCGCCTTGTACTGCACAGCAGGGGCACCTCACTGACTCTGTCAGCGCCTGGCTACTGTGAGGCTATCGGATTTAACCGCTCTCATCACAGGCTGCTGGCTGCATGATCAGTTGGATAACAATTTGCAATGACTTTAAAGAATCACCTTTATTGCCTTTTATTTTAATTACGAAAGTAAGAGTATATGCTGGAAACGTTTCAAACTATATAGAAGTCAATTAAGTAAAAAGTAAAAATTTTCCTTCACTTCCTGCCAATGCCATGTCTCAGAGGTAACCACTGTTAAAGAATTTGGTGTGAATCCTTTCAGATTTAAAAAAAAAAAATGCATATTTGTATGAATACAGCTTACTATATGGAATTTTATTTCAGTGTTTATAAAAGTGATACCAGATTACAAATATTGTTATATAATTTGGCTTTTTTCACTTAATGTATCACAGATGTATCTAGAGTATGTCTCCATATTATAGAAATCTGTCTTTATTTTTTAAATGGATGCTTAACCATTAGCTTCTATATAGATGTGCCATGATTTATTGAACTAGTCCCTTCCACTTTTTTTTTTAAACAAGGATTAACTGGTCATCTTTGAACATAAATCTTCGCACACGCACATGAGAATTTCTATAGGGTCGATTCTTGGTGCGAAATTTCTGGATCAAACTATGTATAAGATGGCTAGTGAGAGCCTCCTGTATAAACAGGGAGCTCAGTGCTTGTGATCTAAATGGGAGGGAAATCCAAGAAAGAGGGGATAGATCTGTGCCTATAGCTGATTCCTCTCGCTGTGCAGCAGAAACTGACACAGCATTGCAAAGTGGCTATGCACCAGTAAAAACTAATGTGAAAAGGACATGTCTGGATCAAGCTTATATATGTTAACAACTTTTTAAAACCTTTTTACTTTGTACTGGAGTATAGCCGATTAACAATGAATGTTGTGATAGTTTCAGGTAGAAAGCAAAGGGGCACAGCCATACATATACAGGTATCCATTTTATACATTTACAATTTTGATAGATTTTGCCAAATTGCCATCCCAAAGACTGTACCAGTTTACACCTCCACCAGCAGTGTAGGCGAGTATGACATGTTACTACCTCTCTCTAGCCTATAAATCGTATGTTCTTCTAAGTACCTTTTCCCCTCCATTACATGCTCTTTCTAAAATTTTTCTTTTCTGCCTGCACTGGGTCTTCGTTTCTGTGCCTGGCCCTTCCCGAGCTGCAGCAGGGGCTGCTCCTCCGTGTGCTGCTCGGGCATCTCATTGCAGCGGCCTCTCTTTGTTTGCAGAGCACAGGCTCTAGGCGCACGGGCTTAGTTGCTCCGAGGCATGCGGAATCTTCCCAGACCAGGAATTGAACCCGTGTCCCCTGCATGGGCAGGTGGATTTTTATCCACTGTACCACCAGGAAAAGCCCTACATGATGTCCTTAAAGGGTTATGGAAAGCGGAGTAGTGTTCTCCATCTTCCAGATGGAGGGAAGCACAGAGTTCAGCTGCACTAGAATTCAAGTTTCTAAATTCCTACTCAGCTACCCTAGCCCTTTTCTTCCTCAGGCTTTTGAGCCTCCAGAAAAGTCTTATGTAGGTAGATTAAAACTGATAGTCTTGTGTGTTCCTTATTCATTCAGCCAATGTTTATGGAGCACGTATTACAGCCACACACTGCTGGGTTTGCTGGCTTTGGGGTTACAGTAGTGAATCAGGGAGGTATGGTTTCTGTTGCCCTTATAGGGTTGATAAGCATTTGGGAAATTCAGGTAATTAAACACCCAGTGTCATAAAGTATAATGAGCATTATGAGAGATTTCCGGGGGGCAGATGTCATGGGGGTACACAGCAGAGGGCCTGGGCATTGTGGTTGATGCTCAGAAGTGATCTTTGAGCTTAGACTTGAAAAGTTAGGACTTAATGGCTGGAGTAGGGGAGGGGAAGAGTGTTCCCGGGGTGTTTGGGGCAGAATGGTGGGGTCTCACCTCACGCCTTCATTCCTGGCTCAGGCAGCCGGGCGGATGGAAATGCCAGTTACCTAGACGGGGAGCTCAGAGGGAGGAGCTGCCCAGGAGATGCGGAGTTCAGATTTGGGCAGGATGAGTTTGAGGTGCTGCCAGCGCGACACCAGCAGAGCATGGTCAGGACTCAGGAAGACAAGTCTCCTGTGCAGAAGGATTTGAGGATCATCAGCATGGTCGTCACAATTCTGTTTCCTACATCACAGTCGTATTATTGGTACAGTAGCTGACTCTCAGGCACTTTCTACGTGCCTGGCTTTATTCTGAGAATTTTATGCACATTAACTTACTTAATCTTCACAATAACTCCGTGAAGTTATTGCTGTCCCCATCTTATACATGAGGACATATAGAGATGGATTAACTTGCTTAAGGTGACACAGCTAAGTAAGGAGAGAGCTGGAATCTAAACCCAGGCAGTCAAGTCTTAGACCAGTGCTCTTACCCATCGTGCTGAACTGCCTCCTCCATAACTGAAGGCAGATGGACAGATTCATTGGCCTGCAGGAGAACGTCGAGCAGGAAAGAGGAACTTTGTGAAGGAGAGCTTTGCCTTTTAATTTATGTCATCCTGTGCTGGATAGCTTTTTTTTTTTTATTGCATTAAGCAATGTCCATGTATCATTGATGTAATTAATTTTTGAAAAGAATCTATGCAGAACTGGAAGCTGAGCCAGAATTAGAAAATGTGTTCGTTTCCCTGTTTTTCCTCCTCGGTTAAGTCTGCCCCAGTCCCCTGCTTTTGTGCTCGTCACTAAAGAGATGATTCCTAAGATTGAAAGGTAGAGGCAGGAGGTGGCCTCCGCATACTTTACCTCCAGAACGTGCAAGAGGTAATCAACCCTGAGGTGAGACGTGGGCCTCCTTCCTGGCCCATGAGTTCCTTTCAGCGGCCCCTCCTCTTTGCCAGCAACCCTTCCGGTGGACGAGGTGTCAGCCGTTCAGGGTCTGCGTCTCCCCCCAAGTTAGGCTGAGTGTCAGCTGAGAACCCTGACCTCTGGGGGATGCTCCTAGGGGTGTGCATCCATCCCTGGGGCGGGGCGGCCCACGGTGTGGCCCAGGGCGGGAGAGACTCAGGAGACCAGGGCCACCGACCACCCCGCAGGTGTGTGACGACTGCGTGGTGCTGCGGAGCAACATCGGGACGGTGTACGAGCGCTGGTGGTACGAGAAGCTCATCAACATGACCTACTGCCCCAAGACCAAGGTGCTGTGCCTGTGGCGCAGAAATGGCTCCGAGACACAGCTCAACAAGTTCTACACCAAGAAGGTACCTACCCGTGAGCTCCGTGTGCCCGGGAAGGGGCAGGCGATGAGGGCCACACGTTGAGTTCCCTGTGGGGAAGGGGACGTTCCAGAAGCCACGCGGGGCTCCCCACCACCACCCACGTGCCTGGCTGCAGCATGGGCCACGTAAAGCTGTCTCCAAGGCCCTGGGTTCGGGGACAGAGGGGTGGGGCGCCCGGGGGGCTCATCTGACCGGACGGCTGCCTCCCCCCCGCCCCCCTATGCTGCAGTGTCGGGAGCTGTACTACTGTGTGAAGGACAGCATGGAGCGCGCTGCTGCCCGCCAGCAGAGCATCAAGCCCGGTGAGGAGGGGGCGGCCCTTGGAGCCTATGCCTGCCGTTGACGTTCATTGGTTTTCATCCGTTCATCCTGATAGTCCCGCGGAAGTCGCAGGCCTCGGGACTCGCCCCTCCGTTAGCTGATAATCCCCCCTCCGTTGCCGCAGGGCCGGAACTGGGTGGCGAGTTCCCTGTGCAGGACATGAAGACTGGCGAGGGGGGCTTGCTGCAGGTCACCCTTGAAGGGATCAACCTCAAGTTCATGCACAACCAGGTGGGTTAGAGTGGCAGCCTGAGGCTTCCATCCCGGGCGCTGCAGGCGTCCAGTGTCCAGGTTCCCCCCCGACCCCACCGCCCCGCGAACGTGAGCCGGGCCTCCGGGGCTAGTGAGAGCATCCGGGGCTGGTGAGAGCATCCGGGCAGCTGGAGCAGAGGGCCATCCGAGGGGAGGGCGCAGTGACACTGGCAGCCCCCAGCCCGCAAAGCTGCGGCAGGGAGGCTGTGCAGGGGGCAGGGAGAGGGGGCCGCGGCCCCCCGGGAGACTCAGCTCAGTGTGAGTGGGAGCGTCCCCTGGCCCTTCTCGCACGGTGTCGGCTTCCCTTGCTGCGGGGTGTGCTTTTGCTTGCGGTTTCGCTGAGAGTCTAGGCCAGCTGGTCCTCTGGTGCGCGTGAAACGTGTGTATGAGTGTGAGTGTGTGTAAATTCGCCTTTTCGCCCTGCTGATCCTCCTTCCTGTACTCTTCCTTCCTCTGAGCGCCCCGCTCCGTCCCCTGCTCCGCAGACCCCACACCCCTGCCCGCCCGCGGCCCCCCCAACTGGGGAGCACTTCAGGATCCATCTTGCCCTCTCTGTGGTTCCACCATAGGAGCTGACCGTTTGTCCTCTTGGTCTTCTAGCACAGCATTACGTTTTCTCTCAGTGGACTCTCCTAAGCTAATTCCTTTCTGAGGCCCGCGCATCATCCCAGGTCCGTTCCCAGTCCTGACTCTTCACACAAGTGCCTTCCCTCGCCCTCCCCTGACGCACTGGTTCCTCTCCCCTCGAGGCTCTGAGCCAGACCCGAGTGCGCACTGAATGCCTGCACTCCGGGGCTCCCTCCCCGCTTCCGTCTCAGTTCTTCTTTCAGGGCCCCCTCAGGGCAGCTCGGTGTGGTGGGGAGCAGCCGCCCGGCTTCCCGGCAGGGTACTTGCAGTAGCACATTTACTGTCCGTCACGGTAGTGGTAGTACGTTCAATAGTATACTCGAGACCTGAGGGTCCACCCGGAGAGGACTGACTTAGGCGGTTTTCTGGACCGTGAAGCTGCCAGCAGTGCTTGGGGACCAGGCCTCCCCCAGAGCCTCACCTCCCGAGAACAGGTCTCAGTGAATGACCCCGTCCTCACCTTGGTCCACCCTGCACCCCCCGCCCCAGACCAGTCTGTGGTTTATGGCTTTGCCCCGGAACAGAGATGCTGTGGAGAGGGGAGGTCAGACCCTGACTCACGTTGAGATCCTGGCCTCAGGGCCCATCTTCTGCCTCCTGACAGTCAGCTGGAGTGGAGGAAGTGGTGGCCCCCCGGTGGGGTGCTGCTGAGGGGAAAAAAGCGTGGCCTTTGGAGTCAGGATGTACTCGGATTCAGATCCCAGCTATTATCTGCAGGCAAAAAGCCTTCCTGACCCTCGGTGTCCTCACCTGTGAAACACGGGTGACACCACACCTGTGTGTGATGCTCCGCCCTGGAGACACGAGGACAGTGTGTGCAGGACTCCCAATGGGTGCTCACGAGCGGTAGCTGTCCTTGCCATCACCACACACTCCAGGGAAAACCTGGATCCTGTGTCACAGAAGATGCCCCCCACCTCCCCCAGGACAGTGTGAGGAGAGCTTTGTGCCCGTGCCAGCCCTCTGTGCCGGAGGAGGACGCATGGCGGGGTACAGCGCCAAGGAGCTGGGGCGGGGGGCCCCCGGGGCGCCGGGTCCCGCCAGCACTGCCCTGGTGGAGGGTGCGGGCAGGCAGCCCAGGCCGGCAGAGGGGCCTTTGGGTTGGCTTTGACCGTTAAAACTAACACCTTCCTTTCTCTCCCATGCTTTCTCCTCCGGCCAGGAGCGGAAGGTACTGCCCTTTCTGCTGTCTTCGCTTCTTGGCGCGTTTGAGCTGTGTGTGTGGGTTCTCGTGCCCTCCCTTTGGGAGATAGGTTTCCGGCATGGGGGCGGGGCTGTAGCTGGGAAAGTGGGCTCTGCGGGGCGGTGGGGGAGCCTCTGGGCCTTACCGCTCCCTCCCTCTCTTGCAGGTTTTCATAGAGCTGAATCACATTAAAAAGTGCAATACAGTCCGAGGCGTCTTTGTCCTGGAGGAATTTGGTAATTACACTATTTTGCTCTTAGGTCTGGACTCACATGGCAGTAACTCAAACCTCGGAGCTCCAGAGGGACTAGAGACAGAGAAGAGACACCTCTGCAGAGAGGTCAGGAGGAGCAGGAGCATAGGGAGGACAAGAGAAGGGAGGCAGGAAAGCTAGCCGGTGCTGCCAGAGAACAGGCCCCAGAGCAGCGGCTTAAGGCCGGCCCAGAGCTCAGCGCTGGTACTCAAGGGGCTCCTCGAAGCAGCGCGCCTCCCCTGGCTTGGCCTGACCAGCCGGAAGTCAGAGAGTCCTGGGGGCAGAGGGGCCGAGCTGTGCCCCAGCTCAGCTGTCTCCTGTAGCCTGCCTCAGTCCCTCTAGCAGCCTGGCGCCTCGTCTAGCCGCCCCGGGGCCACGCCAGGGTCCGTGCAGCCTCTGAGCAGGAGCAGGGCGCGCAGGGGTGCAGGCAGGCCTAGCACCGCAGAGGCAGAGGGCAAGGTAGCTGGAAGCCGGGAGCCAGGCTCCCCCAACACCCAGGGCTGAGCGGTGTCTGGGCTCTCACCCTGGGGCTTTGAGTTCCTGCTGTGTTTGTGCTTCATTCTTTTGTGCCCCTCATCGCTGCTATGAAAACCTTCGTTCTCCAGCAGGTAAAGTGACCTCGCCGCGCTGCCTCCCCCAGGCCCCCACCCGCCGCCTCGGGCCCTGCTCGGGTGGGCGGGCTCCCTTCGCCCAAGCCAGCCGCTCCCATCGCCAACGTGTCTCGAACCTTCCCTCCACCCTCTTCCTTCCCCACGTCCTCCACCCGCGCGCTGGCTCACCGGTTCTGTACGCCTTCCTCTCTTCTGCTAGAGAGATGTTTCGGGGGACGGGGGGGAGGGTCTTCCGGCTCAGGAGAAGGACCTGGGCTCCTTGTTCTACCTTGGACGAGTGTATTTACTCCCTGTTAACCCTGGGCCCCGAATTCCCATCCCAGGGTCAGGAGGAGGAGTGGCCCCCTGGGGGCATGACCCCCCCAACACTCCTGGTCTTGGGGGGCTGGGACGTGGCTGAGGCCAGGGGACCGGCTTCCCTGCTCTGGCCACGCGGCAGCCCCGCACGGCTGGGGCCAGGGTCTCAGTCTCGCACCCTGGGCTGCGGACCTGTGTGCACCTTGCCTGGCGCTCCCGTCACTCCCCCCGGGTGCTGTCCTCGCCTGTCTCTTCTGCTCGGTGTGTCTGCTCCAGGGCCCTCTGACGCTCCCCCTCACACGGGCAGGCCTGGGCCTCGCCTGCCTTCAGGGAAGGAAACTCCCAAGTCTGGTGGGTTTAGTGTCCCGCCCCTGCTTCATCCCGCCTCAGGAGCCTCTGTGTCGGGGCTGGGAGCACAGGGCACCTACTGACTTGACCAGAGGGTGGGGCTGGGCAGGGGGATGAGCGCTCGGGGGTCCCAGCAAGGCGAGGCACAGGCTAGGAAATGGTTCGTCTCCCCACCGAAAGCTGGGCGCGCCCGCTGTAGTCCTCAGGGGCTCAGGACTGGAGCGGCGGCCAGCGGGGGAGAGACCAGCCTGCGCTGGGCTGGGGCGTTCCCCGCGGGTCGAGCCGCGGCCCCGGAGCCAGGGGCCGCTGCAGACCTCAGGGTGTCTGGGCCGGTGTCCCCTCACTCGCAGGGGCTGGGCGAGGACCGGAGGGGAAGGGGACCCTGTGCCGGGCGCCGCCGCCTGGGGGAGCGTGGCGTTGTTGCTCTGAAGTTTTGAACTCTCTTGTTTTGTCTCTTGCCCGTCCGGTTTTAGTTCCTGAAATTAAAGAAGTGGTGAGCCACAAGTACAAGACACCCATGGTGAGTGCCGCCAGCCCCGCACGCCCGTCCGCAGAGGGCTCCCAGGGCGGCTCCAGCAGGAGGGGGGCGGGCCTCGTGGGGCGCGGGCAACGGCCCGTGGCTGAGGCCAGTGTAGCCTGGAGGCCAGAGGTGCCGCTGGAGTGCAGCAGCCTTCAGCCCGGGAGAGGCGCGCTGCCTCCGGCTCCCGCGGGCCCGCTCTGGCCTCGCTGGGGGCACTTCGCTGGAGGCCAGGCATCTCCCACTTGGCAGCGTCCAGAGTGAGGATGGAGGAGCCCGCCTCCCCTGCCCCTGACCTGGCTGGCTCTCTCCCCCAGGCCCACGAGATCTGCTACTCGGTGTTGTGTCTCTTCTCGTACGTGGCTGCGGTCCGCAGCAGTGAGGAGGACCTCGGAAGCCCACCCCGGCCCGTCTCTAGCTGAGGGGGAGGGCCGAAGGCTGCCCCTCGCTGCTGCCCCGGGCGCGATGCTGCTGAGAGCACCAAGTGGGGGCGCCCGCGTGTCCTCTGCGGGCCCCTGCCGCAGCTTAGACGGCTCTCAGTTGCGTGTGTGTCAGTGTGTCCCACCGGGCTGAGCTCGTCTCTCCCACCTTTTCCCTCCCCTCCCCTCCCCCAGAAGACCAGCCTGCTGTCCCCTCAGGGCTCAAGAGTGAGTGTGAGTGCGTGCGTGTGTGCACTCTATCAGGCCGGTGGCTCCTGAGAACACGCGGTGTGAGCGCACTGCTGCCACCGGTGAGACGTCTGTGTTGTGGTTCCTCGTCCGTGACATCGTGGCTCTTCAGGGCGGACCTCAGCCTCTCTGCCCTGTGACCCCTGTGACCTGGCAGCCGCTCTGGGGAGCTGGGGGAGCCTGAGGCTTGTCCCCGCCCCCAGTGAGGGGTGGGTGGGGACATGAGGGGTCGGGGGGCAGCAGAGCCAGCGGTGCCCGCCCTGCTCCCCCGGGCAGTTCCCAGGCGGCAGCTGCTGCCCGCAGGCACAGGCCTGCCTGGCGGCTGCTCCCATGACCTCCCCCCACAGCGGGCCGTGCTGACCCCCTTTCATTGCTGAGCTGCGGGTTCCCTGCAGCCTGCTGGCCCTCAGCAGGAGACCCCCGGGGCCATGGGCTGCCTCGCCCGGAGCCGGATGGGGTGGGGAGAGGCCAGTCCGGGACCCACACGTGTGTGTGCTGGCGGCATCTCCACACTGGCTGCCAGAGGGTGGGTGAGCCTGGGAGTGGGCAGAAGGGGACTGTAAATATTTCAGCTCCACACTATTTATAGGTGTACAGATGTGTGAATGTGAAATAAACGTCCTGAGCTCCCCGTGGGTTCCTGGCTGCCATGCGTTCAGTGAGGCCTCCTCAGCCTGGGCGTGAGGAGGTCCGGCCCTGGACTCTAGAAAGGCACCTTCGGCGGGAGGCAGTCAGGGAGGTGAGGTCGTGCCCGCCCAACCTCGCCCTGTGGGGCCCTCTCCAAGGCACGCCCCCCAGGGTGGCTGTGCTCCGAGTGGGCCACTAGAGGGAGCAGCCAAACTGGGCTTCAACAGGGAGCAGGGATTCAGTGATGCAGGAAAGAGACCGAGGCCTGGGTCTCAGCTCCCCAGAGAGGTGTCAGGACTGGGCCAGAGCCTCCCCCAGGGCCTGGAGACTGGGAGTATCTGAGGCTGGGCAGGTCTCTGAGAAGCAACCTTGGACCAGCCTTCATGAACTTTTTTTCCATACCATGGAAAAACCACTCTACCAGAGCACCTCTGAAAGCTGCTGGCTTTCTCCTCCCAAAAGGAGATTGGAGATGGGCCTTCGAGTGCTCCACGGGGAAGGGAGCAGAGTAGGGCCCTGGCCCCCACACACGTTCCTGGTCCCGTCTTGTCCAGACAGGACCCTCTCCCTGTGCAATACAGCTGTGGGTGGGTAGCGGGCTCTTTGCCTACTGGGGCCCCAAAGCAGCTGGGACACTTTCACCCCAGGCCTTATGGACAAACACGGACGTCCATCACTACCCCCCACCAGGCCGTGACCATGGTCACCAGGACAATGGCAGAGCCTGGGGTTTCTGGCCCTGTTGCTAATGGTACACTTTCCTCTGTCACAGCTCCTCAGTTTCCTCAACTGAAGGTCCGGGAAACTAAGTTCCTTCTATTGTTTTGTGAACGGAGGATCCTGTTCTGGTCCTCATTTAATTCATCCGGGAGAAATACCTGCCTTCAGTTTGTTTTCAGTATAAATCTCCCTGTGCTGCTTGTGAGAACAGGCACCTGGACAGAAGAGTCAGTTCTTGGTGGCTGCAATGATCTTTTATTGCCCTCACACGCTGAGGAGACAGCGGGCCAGAAAGGCCTGTCCGCAGCCGTCATTCCAAAGCCCACACAGGGTCTGAGCGCTTCCGCATGGAGCCCTGAGGTCAGAATGTGCCCACTTGTCGTGACTGCTGCCCTACGGGTGCTCCCCCCACTCAACTCCAGTGTACACACGTGCGCACACATCCAGCAGCAGCAAGGTGGCCTGTCCAGCTTCCTTCCAGGCTCCTGGCAGACAGGCCGGCTCCAGCTGCACCTGTAATTCAGGTTCCCGTCTGAGTGAGCTGGGCTGAAACCCTAACAGCCTCCTGCACCCCCACTTCCTGGTGGCTGCCCCTGGACCAAGGGCGATCTGGAACACATACCTGGCCATCCCCAGGGAGCCAGCCGGGTCACTGAGGCACTGTGGGAGAGGAGGAGGCCATGCCAAATCCGTGCTGCACCTCCCAGCACCACGTGTGGCCCCCACCCCCGCCCCCCAGCCTTCGGGAAGGCTCAGGGAGCAGCTCTGGCGGCAACATCCAGGGGCCAGTACCACTCGGCCGTGCCAGCTGCACTCAGCCAGAGCAGCAGCTTGGGCCAGGAAAGCAGGCTGAAAGCCCAGCGTCCCCATGGGCACCCGGCCTCGGCCGGTGGCTCCTCACCTCGCACCTCCAGGCGGCACTCGCATTGGGCCTCGCCTTCCATGTTGGTGGCCCTGCAGGCGTAGATGCCCCCATCGAAGGGGCAGGGCTTTCTGATCTCCAGGGTCAGCACTCCCTGCTTGCTGAACATGCGGAAGCGGGCATCTTTGCCCAAGTCCAGGCCATTCTTGAACCAGGAAATCTTGGGCTGCAGATGGGAGGGCGGGAGGGAGGTCTCTCAGGTTGAGGGAGACCAGACGTTTGTTTCTACTCTGAGCTCCCCCTGGAGTCCCGGACTGTGGCCAAGGCCACGTGCAAACAGGGAGCCAGCAGGAGTGTCTCGGCCCTCTTCACGGAGGGACCTGACCCCCAGGGGTGGAGAGGAAGCAGGGGCAGCCTAGGGAGGAGGACTGCTTGAGGTGGGGGCCCACAGGCTGGTCTCCTGGGTCGGCCTGGACCAGGGCCTGCAGTTCCCTACCTTGGGGGTGCCCCGAACGGCACAGCAGAGGGTAGTGTTATAGCCGGCAATGACCGATCGATTCACCAGCGGGCGGGTGAAGCTGGGGGCCTCGGAGAAGTCCAGGGCCTTGTACTTGGGTGACTCATACGTGATGCCTGTGGGGGTCAGAACTCAGCACCCAGAGGACCGCACCAAGCCAGGCTCGCCACCCTGCCCTGCCCACCCCAGGGGGTACTGAGGGCCCAGCACCTGGTCTGGGGATAAAGACCGGCTCCTTGGTGGTGGCGGCTCTGTCGCTGGGCCCCACTGTGTTATGGCTGAAGACCCGGAAGTAGTAGCCATTGCCGATGATGAGCTCCGACACAACGCAATGTGTGTGGCGGTAATGCTCCAGGACCGTGAACCACTCCTGGGTGGGGAGGGAACAGTTCCCGCTGAGGCGGGCCCTACTTGCTGCCAGGGCCCCTCTCGGGTACCCCTGTTGTCTGCATGCACCCTCACTGTGGAAGGAACCAGATCAGAGAAGAGGAGGGCCCCACCTAAGGGCAGCTGGGCCCGGGCAGCCTGGCTCCGGGCAGGGATTGGGGCCCGGCCCCCAGGCTCACCATGGTCTTCTTGTCGGCCTTCTGAACCGTGTACCCCCAGAGCTCTGTGTTCCCATCATCTTGGGGCGGCTTCCACTCAAGAGCCACATTGAACCCCCACGCCTCTGCGACCTGGATATCCTGTGGGGGACTTGGCTTGTCTGCAGGAGACAGACTCAGCTGTAACCCCACGCCTCTGACAGTACAAGCAGGGGGCGCCAGGCTCTAGGGGCCCCCTTGCCCTGCCAGGATCTGGCCTGCCATCCTCGGCAGGGGCTCTGGGCCTCCCAGAGGAGGGGCCCCAGGCCTGCAAGATGACAAGCTGCAGCCCTGTTCAGGGACTGGAGGAGCTCAGGCTCCGAGGGAAGCCCTAGGGCCACGTACCGACGACCTGCAGCACCAGCTGGGCCTTGTCCTCCATGTTCTCAACGCGCAGCATCACCTGGTAGGTGCCCGAGTGGGCGCGGCGCGCGGCCCGGATGAACAGGATGGTGTCGGTGGGGCTGTTGCGGATGCTCACCTCCTCGCCTGCCAGCGGCTGCCCCTCCTTTGTCCAGGTCACCTGAGGCCGGGGCTTGCCCTGTGGGGGAGCACAGCTCACCAGGAGCCAGGCCCACCCTCCTGGCCACCGCCCCCCCGCCACCCACCGGCCACCACCCCAGCCTTGCTGAGAATGCGCGTGTGTGTGCCGGGAAGGACAGAGAGCAGGGGTTGGGACGGGGGCCAGCCCTACCTGGAAAGGAATGAGGAGGTTCACGGGCTCCCCAACCTTCTTCTGGATGGTCTGGCGAAGGTGTCTGGGCAGCTGCAGCCGAGGCCGCTCTGCGGGCACAGGAGAGAGGCTTGGCGGGGCCCGCAGGCCCGGGGCGGGGCTGGAGAACCGCGGCTGGGCCCTTCTCTCCTCCCGCTGCCCAGCCCCAGCCCCAAAGGTCACAGAGCTCCCGCTGCCACGCAGCCTCAGCACACTGCAACACAGGTACGGACCAGAGTGGATGAGGGACTTATTCAAGGTCCCATGGCCAGTCAGTCACAGGTAAGGATACTAATCTAGGCCTTCGCCTCTATGCCCCCTGCTGTTTCCTGTCCACTATGAGCAGCAGCTCCTCAACGATCCATCCTTTGCTGATGACGGATTCATGGACAGGGGATCCCCCCAGGGGCCAATCTGACCCACAGTGACCTCATGGCCCTGTCCTGAGCACATGGACAACGCCGACCTGATGGAGCTGACAGACCCACAGAACAGAGCTCGACAGCGACAGTGCGATGACCTACGCTTTCCCTGGTCCGGAACCGGGGACTGACGCGGGGCAGCAGGCGGGAGCCCCCTCCCCTCCCGCACGTGCAGCCTGGGGGGAAAGGCGCCAGCCCCTCCACCCCTCTGGCAGGCCCTCCCCGACTGCCCGCTGCACTGCACACCGAGGGCGCCGGGTCACTCACGCAGCAGCTCCTGCACCGTCACAGGCTCCTTGGTGGTGGTGGGGGGTCCAGACCCCGCCATGTTATGTGCCCGCACACGGAAGAGCATGCGGGCCCCCGTGGGCAGGTCCTTCACCAGCAGTGACGTGCGCTCGATCAGCCCGGGCAGGGCAGACACCCACGCCGAGACTGCGGGCAGGGGAGGCGGCGGCGGCGGTGATGCGGCAAGGCCAGCAGGGTCCACATCCTGCCACCCACCTCCCTGGTGGCCGATGGGCCCAGCAGGGGACCGGGGGCCAGCTTGGGGGCAGAGGGCCCGGGGTGCTTCTCACCGGAGCCCTCCCGGCAGTACTCCACGCTGTAGCCGTCCAGCCCTCCGGCTCCCACGCGCTCAGGGGGCCTCCACTTGAGGGAGACGGTGGTGTCAGAGACATCCTCCACCGCCAGGTGGGTGGGCTCGCTGGGCGGACCTGGGCAGAGGGGAGGCAGGCGGGGTCTGAGCAAGGCTGCGCCAGTCAGCGATGCTAAAGGATCCAGGGAAACCCTCCCCCTTAGACTGGCCTTCAAGCACTCGATAAGTATTCCAGCTTCGTTAAAAGACATGTCTCTAGAAAGACTCAGAAACACACACACACCCAAACAGCACCAGCAATTACAGAAGATCTAAAAAGACACTCAAAACACCAGCATGCTCAGGAGTCACTTCTGTCAGACGGTGCAGGAAACGCTATAGATGTAACTTAAGGGAAAACTAGCCCAAAACATGAAGTTTCCTGGCAATGTACGAGTGAGCTGAGAAAACGGGCAGTCAGTCCCTAAAGAGGGAGGCCTGAGCCCTGCTCCCCAGGGCACCTTCTTCCTGCCATCTCACCAAACTGTGCCCTTCCCTGTGTCCGCCCCACTACGGCCAGCCACCCCTTCCCCTAGACCCACAGGTCCTGACACCGACAGGTGTCCTCAAGAGTGCCACACCCTCAGGGTCTGCTCTACCTTCTCAACCCCCATTATACAGATGTGGAAACTAAGGCTCAGGGGAGACCCTGACTCCAGATATTCCTCCTGGGGACTTCTCAACCCCCATTATACAGATGCGGAAACTGAAGCTCAGGGGGAGGCCATGACTCCAGATATTCCTCCTGGGGACGAAGGCGCTGGCTCTGCAACCCCATCTCTGGTTCCTGGTCCAAGGCCCTTTCTACAGACACCCCTCAGACCCTGAGCACCCTATTGCCCTCACCCCTTCTCTGGTTCACAAACCCTGCTGAAGAGAGTGGGGAATGGGAAAATAAACATCTATGCCAGATGTTCCACCTGCATGCTCTCACTTCATCTTAACAGCAGTTCTATGAAGCAGACATTGTCATTATCCCCACTTCACAGATGCGGAAAGAGAGGCTGGAGAGGTGTGAGTCTCAGCTCCACCCCCTGCCACCTGGGCTCCTTGAGCAAGTCCTTTAACTTCTCAGAGCCTCCCTTTCTTCACCTGTGAGATGACGGTAATGAAGGAAGACAAGGGATGTAAATGCAGCCCACAGGGCAGCTGTGGTTACTGCGCCCTGACCGAGATGGCCCGGGGCAGGGCTGGGAGGACCCGCAGGCTCACCGATGGGCATGAAGGGCTGGGAGGCGGGGCTGGGCCTGGACATGCCCACGGCGTTGACTGCATAGACCCGCATCTCATAGATCACGCCCTCGATCATGCGGCGCGCCTCGTGGCTCAGGTCCCGCAGCAGGTCAAAATTCAGCCGCATCCAGCGGAAGCTCTTCTTCTTCTTGCGCTCCAGGATGTAGCCTGGAGCGGGGAGGCGGGAGTGCTGGTCTGGCCTGCAGCTCAGCCCCCTGCCCCACGCGCCCTGCCCGGGGCTCGGTCCTGCGCCCTCAGCTCACCCAGGACTGGCTGCCCACCGTCGTAGGCTGGGGGCTCCCAGCGCACCGTACACGAGTCCTCGCCCACCTTGCTGATCTCAGGGGCCGCGGGAGCATCCGGCACGTCTGAGGGAGTGGACCCACATGTGCCCTGTCCAGCCGGGGCCAACGGTGCCCATCCCCTCACCACCCTAACAGGTTCCCCCGTGCCCCCAGAGCCTAATGCCATCTTTCCAGAATGCAGTTCTCATCAGGTCACCAGCCTGCAATCAACTGGCTATGGCTCCCCACTGCCCGTGTTCCCCCAGGTCCAAGTCCCAACCGCTCTATGGATCTGTCCGTTGAGAGGCTAAAGGACTGAACGGGCGGGACCTCCTTGGTTCCCCCTCTGCGCTCTCCCCCAACCCCTGCCTCACCGATGACCTTGACTGTGAGGCTGACTTGGTCCTCTCCCACAGGGTTCTTCACCGTGACCACATAGACCCCCTCGTCCTCCTGCTCGGCCCCCTCGACGGTGAAGATGCTGCGGTCCTTGGTGGTCTCCACTCGGACCCGGCCCTCGGTCTCACACAGCAGCTGGCAGGGGAGGAGTTGAGGGAGGGACTCAAGTCAGACCCCAGGGGTTCCTGCAGCCTCTGCAGCAGCCGACAGCCTTGAGATGGGCACGAAGCTCAGCACTGGGTCTGCTGGGGAGACGCAGCTTGAGTGGAAACCGCACCGTGTGAGCGTCTAATCCAAGACCCTTCCCCACCACCTGCCCGGAGGCAATTACCTGTCCTCTCCACCCTCAGTTTCCCTTTCTGACCTGCGTGACCTCACACAATTACTGTGAGGATCTCAGAAGACCTCAGCTGCGCAGAGGAGCCAGCAGAGCGTAGAGGAGGAAAAGCCAGGAGCGGTGCCCCGGCCGCGACTCCAACTGAGAAGGGCCAGGGACCCACTCCCCAGCTGGGAGGAAGCACAAAGTCAAGGCAGGCTCAGGAAGACAAGAGCCAGGGAGCTCCGAAGTTCGGAGGACTTCCTGGGGTGTGGTGGGTGTGAACATGTCTGTCTGGGGCATGAGGGTCCCGTGGAGACCCTGCCTGGGGCAGAAACACAGCTGGCTAGATGGGGCACCTTAACAGAGACCTCGCCTGAGGCTGGATACTACGTGGACAGAAACTGACTGCAGGCAAATGAGCCTCCTTCAGCCTTGCTTACCTTCTTGTCAAACACCCACTCATTACTGGCACCTGACTCCTCTGATGCATCGGGGGCTGGAGCTGCTGGGACCTTATTCCCCTGGAACAGAACAGGAAGGGAGGAGGGAGGGAGGGAGGAAGAAGGAAGGTCTGGTTCAGCCTGGAGGGAACCCCTGCCAAGCACCCAGTCCTTGTCTCTCTTTGCCCACCCTCTCGGCCAGATGTAGGGCATGCCCAGGTGGGATGGGGAGCATGCTGGTCCCATGCACCCATTTTACAGATGGGGACGTGGGGGGAGGGGTCCGCAGTACCTTTGTGATGGTCTTCTGCCAAATCACAGTAGGAGCAGGGTCCCCGGAGATAGGGACGTCCAGGCGTAGCTTGTTCCCGGCCACCACCACGATGGTGTCTGGCACACGGCCCGGGCAGTCCAGGTGGATCTTGGGAGGTTCTGGCAGGGAGACAGGACAGGTCATAGAAAGAGGAAAAGGGCCCCAGGCCTCTGAAAGTAGGGTAAACTGGAAGCAGCATATGCCCCTGGGTGTTGGTTTATTCTCTGAATTTATTTTATCGAGGTACTGCTTAATGAGTACTGACAGACATATACACCTGTGTCACCACTGCCGGACCAACACCTAAAACACTGCCATCTCCCCAGGAAGTTCCCAAGGAGGTTCATGACGTTGGGTCACCTAGGATAGCATTTCTCAAATTGTATTTGGGGGAACACCAGTGTCTTCCTAGAAAAAAAAAATTTCCATGGACAATATTTAAGAAACCCTGGGTTAAACCAACTTAAGTAGGACTTTTCAGAGCCTCTGACACGCCAAGGCACTGTCTGGACCGACAAGCAGTAGGACAGACGGTTCAGGGCTTCTCAAACTTACTGAGTCCTGTTTGGAAAACCCTGACCTAGAGCCTGCCTCAGCCTGGATGATTCTCCTGAGGTTAAAATCCTAAAATGCCTGATTGCAGTTTAATCTAAAAGCAGGAGGTACTTCTAAAAGCAGAAAAGATATAGTAATAAAACCCCACAACTGCGATGTGCTCTGCAAGCTCACACATACCACCTTACGTCGTTCCTATCACTCCATCGGGGAGCCACTTCGGGGTCCCCATTTTAGAGGTGAGGAGACTGAGGCTGAGGCAGGTGGCAGCCGGCCTGTGGTTGGGAGTGGCAGCGCTGAGGCTGGGCCTCAGACTGAGCCAGGTCCCGACCCCAGCTCATTACTTCTGTGAGTGGAGGGGAGACCCTGGCGGAGTCGGGGAGGCAGCACGCAGGGGCCCAAGACTCACCCTGCCTGGGCACGAAGTCAATCTTGACCTCTGCAAGAGACGGAAGAGCAAGTGGCACCCGGGTGCAGGCAGGGCCCAGCGGCAGGGGCCCCTCTGCCCCTCAGCACCCGCTCACCCATGAAGTGGAGCTTGGCAGACAGGTTACAGGCGAAGCCTTCCGGCACAAAGCTGTAGTCCGCCTCGTCTGCGGGCGTGACGTCGTCAATGGTCAGCTTGTGGACCCTACAGGGCAGTGGTGGCTCAAGGGACCCTGCTGGGCCATGCACCCCTTGCCTCACCAGACACCCCAGCCAGGGCTCCAGGGCTGGAGCCCTCGCCCTGCCCTGGCTCAATGGTGTGCAGAAGTGTTTCCTCGGACTTCCCTAGTGGTCCAGTGGTTAGGAATTCACCTGGCAACGCACGGGACATGGGTTTGTCCGGGAAGATTTCACATGCTGAGGAGCAACTGAAGCAGCTGCACCTAGAGCTTGTCCTCCTCGAAAAGAAAAGCCACCGCAATGAGAAGCCCGAGCAACTCAAGGGAAGCTCCCGCTCGCCACAGCCGAGAAAGCCGGTGCACAGCAACGGAGACCCAGCACAGCCAAAAAATATATATATTTTTTTAAGTGCTCTCTTTCTCTGCTTTTGAATTTTTCCGCTCCCTTGCCTGGTTTCAGAGGTAAGCAGTGTAGACATGTCCCCTTGGCTGGGCCCTTGGAGACTGGGCAGGGGCTTGTCACGTTAATTTCTGTGACCTCGGGCCCAGCACGGGCTGGCCCAGATACTCGGGGTATGAGTAAGAGAGTGGGAGACAGTGAGGGCCCTGGCCAGAGCTGTCGCCCGTGGCTCCCTGCCCTGGTCACGAGCTGAAGGAGAGGCTGGGGGTCCCAGTCTGTCTCTCTCACTGCTTCGTCTTTGTCTCTGACTTCCTCCTCCATCTCTGACTTCCTCCTCCATCTCTAACAGACCCTCCTTTTCTGCATGCTTCTGCCTCTCCACACTTAAGTGTATCCCTTTTTCTATTTGTCTCTGTCCTGACTGTGTGTCTGTCCCTTTCTGTTCGTCTCTCTCTCCTCCTGTCTCTCAATCTGTCTCTACTTCACTCTCAGTGCTAAGCATCTCTTTCCATTCGTCTCTTTTTCTCTGTTTCAGCCTCTGTTTTTCTGTGCATCTGTCCCTCCCTGTGTCTATCTCAGTCTCTGTTTCTTGCTGTCCCTCCATGAGTCTGTCCCTGGCACACCCTGCACACTCACCGCCCGATGTGGGACACCTTTATGCGGCTGTCAGGCAGCAGCTCCTTTCCGTTCTTCAGCCATACACCCCGCACGTTCTCATCTGACACCTCACACTTGAAGACAGCCTGGTCCTTTGAGCCCACTGTCAAGTCCGCGATGCTCTGGTACACCTCCAGCTTCTTCTCTAGGGGGGGAGGCAGGGGCAGAGCCAGTGAGCTGGGGAGGGGGTGTGTGGGTGGGAATCCCTGCGGAGAGCTCATGGGCTTGTGAAAACGCACGAGTGCGTGCAGAAGTGCAATGCCTGTGTGCCTGTAACGGTGCTGTGTACACAAGAAACCTAAGCGTGCCAGGGTGGGTGACGCTAACCAGGCCCTCTGAATCTGAACCTCCCAACACCCTCCAGATGGTCACCCCAGCATCCCCGTTTTATGGATGAGAAAGGTGAGGTTTGAGGTATTAAAGTGACATGTCCAGCACCATGCTGGCCTCAATACTGGCTTTGCTCAATTCCCGTCCATGGCTGGGGGGCTCAAGGTGCCTCCCCGGGCCTCACCCTGCACGATGAGTTCAGCCAGAGCCTGGCCCCCACTGGTGCGCAGCGCGTAGTGCCCGGCATCCTCCAGCGTCGCTTCGTTGATGATCAGGTGGTGTTTCTGACCGTCCTTCTTGAACCGGTATTTAAAGGTCTCCTCCCGGGTCAGCTCCACCCCGTCCTTCAGCCTGGCCAGAGGGTGGGCAGCCGGTGCCAGGGCCCCCTCTGGGGACACCCCAGGCCCCCGGCCCTGCCCCACAAGCCCCTGCCTCCGCACTCACCATTTGACCTGAGCCCCCTCCTCCGACACTTCACATTCAAACTCCACTCGCTGCCCCACCATCACCAGCTGGTCCTCCAAGGGCCGCGTGATCAGCACGGGGGGCTCTGTCAAACGGAGGGAGCGAGATGGGCAGGCCGCTCCATGGGCCCCCTCTCAGGGTCTCAGGGTCCCAGGCCCACCTTTGACAAAGAGCTCGGTGCTGCACTTTTGGTCGCCCACCACGCACTGGTAGGCCGCGTCGTCTGCCAGCGAGCACTGGCTGATGGTCAACGTGCGCTTGGAGCCGATGGACTCAAAGATGTACCTGGGTAGGGCCAGGGTGGGGGCAGGAGACCCATGGACTCCCCGCCTGGGCCCTGGGTGCCCCCTTAAACCCCCGTCGGGACCCCTGTGCCCCCACCCCAAGACTTCCAGGAACCTTACTTGCTGTGGAGCAGAAGAGGTCAGTGGAGCATTCCCGATGGGAGGAGCGAGATGAAGAGAAAATGAGCAGGGAAAGAGCCAGGAAGAAACAGACAGGAGTTAGAACCCAGAGAAACTCCGAGAGACAGAGATAGGGAGTGAGGGCTGGCCAGAGGGCAGGGGCAGAGAGAGAGGCAGGGACAGCAGGGCTGGGGAGCAGCCCTCCCCGGCCCCAGCACCCCCAGGCCCCGCTTCCCACCCTCACCTGCCACTCATCTGAATCTCCTGTCCGTTCTTAAGCCACTTGACCTCGGTGTCAGGGTCAGCCAGCTCCACCATCAGCCGGATCTTGTGGCCCTTGCTCACCTGGTAGGCCGGCTGCAGCTTCTTCTGAAAGGCTGAGCACCCCCACCCTCAGCCCCCTGCTCCCCAGGCTGGCCCTGGCCCAGTGGACAAGGTCCTGCCTCCCCACGTCTCTCTGTGCCTCTGCTGTGACTATATCTCTTTATCTCTGTCAGCTCCTTGTCTCTCTGTCTTCCTTCCTTGGGGTCCACTTCATCTGCTCAGCTCAGGGCTAGGATACAGGGCTTCCAGAAAGGCAGGAGCTTGGCAGGAGAACGGGTGATGGGACAAATGGGCCTTCTCTTCCTCTCGTCTGTTTCTGCAGCAGCCCCCAGGTTCATGCCCTCCTTCTAGGCGCCTCTGCTGTCTCAACTGGGTTTCCAGGGCCTCCATGTTAAGCCCGTGACGGGGAAGGGCTGGCCCGAGCCCTCGCCTCTGACCCACCTGGGGTGGGGGCCGGAGGCGCTCACCTGCACCCACCTGTTCTGTTTGCCTGTGAGGAGGCTTAACCGGGTTTTCTCTTCCCGGGTGGCGGGGGAGGGGGGGGGGGTCTCTGGGCTAAACTGGCTTCTCCCCCTTCTGGGGCGCATGAGGAGAATCAAGCGGGCTACTTTTTCCCCAAGGGCGGGTGGGGGAGGAAGGGGCCTCCCGACTTCAGCCGCGGAGAGGAGGGCTGGCCTGGGCTCCGTCCTCTTCCTGTGGCGTCTCTGGGCTAACTTGGCCCTTTTCTTTTTCTGTGCGACCAGATGCCAACCCGGGCACCCCAGCTTCTTCCCCCCACAGAAGAGGACGTTCACCCAAACGGTCCCTTCCCGGGAGCCTCTGAGTCAAGCTGGACGCCGCTCTCTCTTTCCCGTGGGCGCGTCCGCGCGCCGCTGTGCGTGTGCGTGCGCGTGCGCCGCTGTGCGCGCGCGCGCCTGCGCAGGCGCTCAGCCAGCCCTCGCCTCGCCTCGCCTCGCCCTACGCGGGAGGCTCACCTGTGCTTTTCTTCTCGTCCCGCTTTATGCCCTTGAGCCTCTTGAGCATGCCCCGCAGGTCGGTGACTCCGTGCTGGAAGGCGATGCGCTCGTACTCCGACGGGGGCGCCCGCCGCAGGATCTCCCACACGTCCTCCTCGGCGGGGGCCTCCAGCCTGCGTCCACGTGGCGAGGCCTCAGGGCCCCCGTGGCCAGGACAGAGTTGCCGTCCCCTCCCCTCCCCAAGCGGGACCTGCCCCTGCCCCTCTTGACCCTTCCCTTCTGGTGGGGCAGCTTGAACCGGAGTGATCCCGGGCCAGTTCTGGTGATCATGAGGCCTTAGGCGCTCAGTATGGGGGACTGGGACTGGGAGGGGCTCCTGGCTGAAGTAGGGGTGATAAGGGCGGGGGGGTGGGGGGCTTCCTGGGACACTCACCGCGGGGTCCGTAAACTGCTGCTCCAGGTAGGGCAGAAAGGCAGTGTACACATTAGAGGCCGAACAGAGAGGAACAAAGGTGACTCCATATTGAGTCCATGCCTTTAGTCTAACCCTTGTGGTCTGTTGCCTGTTCTTAATCAAGCTGGCTCTGCACCCTTATAAAAGCATGTTGTCTATACCCTGAACTATAAAGTATATGATAGTCCATTCTCTAGGCTGTGTCTCCCTGGCTGGACCTTTAAAGGTATAGAACACCTTTCATTTGTATAGAGATAAAAAGTTACAAAAGATAACAGTTGTCTTGTGGGAAGTTTACAAGAACATTGTGACCAAATCTACCTGGAGGGCTGCAAGGACAAAACATTCTACTAAGAAGTTTGCAATAACCAGCCACACACCCTCCCCCTTTCAGTAAAAAAGAAACCGGAATTCTAACTGGGGGTAAGGTGGTTCTTTGGGGCATTAGTCCACCATCTTCTTGGTTTGCTGGTTTTCTGAATAAAGTCGCTATTCTTTGCCCCCAGCAACTTGTCCCTCGATTTACTGGCCTGTCATGCAGCAAGCAGTACACGTGTGGACTCAGTAACAAAGGCGCGGGTCATCCCTCCGTGAAGCACAGTGCACAGGGCCTCACCTCCACTCCCTCCCTGCACTCACACCTTTCCGTTTACAGGGCACAGGTGGCCTTGTTTATTCCTCCTGAGCTCTGATAGGTGGGTATCAGGAGAGCCCGAGGCTCAGAGACTCTCCCCAGTCAGTGGAGATCCTCACCCAGATCCTCACCCAGGTCAGTCTGATCCCCAGCCTTGTCATCTGTCATCTACCCTGGTGGGGATGGCCCTGCTGCCCCAAAGCTCTTGACCCCAGTGCTCATTCTCTGGGCTGAAGCAGCACTGGCCATAATGCAGGGTCCAAGAGAGGGCGGGACAGGACACAGAGGACACAAGTCGGTTGCAATGGGTGGAGCTAGGTGGGCAATTCCTGAGGCCTTGGAGCCCTGTCCCTGCTTCTGGGTCTCCAGAGCCGATTTGAGAAGAGCTATCACAGACTAAAGTAGAGGCTGGTCATGGGAACAGCATGAGGATGTTACTTCACGGGATGTAACCTCTGCTGAGCCCTCTTGACTCTTCCCAGCGCCTGGATTGTCCCATCTGACAGACAAGGAAACCAGCTCAGAGAGGTGCATGACCTGCTCAGGGTCACACAGCTGGAAAACCACAGGGCCAGAATTTGTTCTGGGAGCCACGTGTTCTGGGAGCTGCTACCCTGGGGCTTACCTCTTCCTCAGCAGCGAGCTGAAGTCCAGAGTCCCAGCGTCATCATGGCTGTCACTACGGAGAGGAACCCCCAGTAAAGCCACAATAGAGCCAACTATTAAGAGAAGGGGTTTGGGAGCAGGGGGTGGGGTGGGGGTGGGGGTGCAGTGAGAGAAAGGGACACTGACTGAACGGGTGTGCCCTGCCCATCTCAGACCCCTGGGGTCGCCATACAGGTGGGCAGGAAGGGGTACCTGATTCGCCGACCACCTCCAGCCAGGCTCCTGCGGGGATAAGACTCAGGTTTTTCACCTGCCCGGGGACCTTACTCTCTTCCACACCCATCCATTTCAGTCTGGCCATTCACATTACCCCAAGCCCTGGTCCCTATGTCATGCCCCTGCTCTGACCCCCGTATCAACCCCAGACCTGGTTCCCCCTGACATCCCACCCCAGCCCTGGCCCCTCACATCAGCCTGGCCCTGACCCCAAGGGGCCACAGACCCCAGCACTGGCCTCCCCCATGGGCCCTGAGGAGAGAGGGCCACTCACGTGCGACGGAAAGTTGATCGGAGGTCCACATCTCCGGGGCCAATGGCCTCTGGTTTCAAAGAGCGGGGGATGAGAGTCAGGGGGGAAGGTTTTAGAGGGGGTCTGCCCAGAAGCCCTGCCCTGGGATCTCCTGGTGTCACAGGCCTGCCCACCTATGACCCCTTGACAGTGGGCATCTGTCCCAGGAACCTGCCTTCTGAGCCCTTCCCAGCCCGCGTCGAGGAACCAGGAAAGTGGGGCAGTTCATGGTCCCCAATACCTTCCAGATTCATCTCCCTCCCATCTCTCAACTCACTCTTCACCTATTCACTGGTGCCTAATCATCAGACATCAAGATGATAAAGACCCTCGATGAGATCTGAGCTCAAGCCCCATCCCAACCCTAGAAGCCCTGATGTATTTCTTGCACACTTCTGTGTGAATAGCATTGGGCATGTGATCAGCGGGCATATGGCCAGGGCTCAGCATCCCCCTTAGTATTGGGAAGTGGAGGCGAGTATGGGGACCAGACCTGTGGGGAGCCTGAACCCAGCAGACGCCAGAGGGCCTCTCACCGTGGACAGTGAGGTTGAAATTGCAGCTGTCAAATTTGTCCTTGGTGGACACCTCACAGCGGTAACCACCGGCAAAGGTGGCCTGGGCATCCATGATGTGCAGCTCAAATAGGTAGACCTGTGGAGGTGAGGTGTCAGGGGAGGCTGGAGATCACGGGACACGGCCCTGCACCCTAAAGGAGACTGGGTGGCCAAGTGCCACCGACCTTCTCACTCCTCAGGGCTTAAATGAATCTATTCAGTTTTATATACATAAAAACAGGGCCCCTTCTCAAGGCACGTTGCCGTCTGCTGGCACAGGGTGGTGATAAAATAGAAATCAAGGGTGGCTATAAGGCAAGTGGCAGTCACTTAGGATGAGGCATGTTGGGGGAATTTCCTGGCAGTCCAGTGGTTAGGACTCCATGCTTTCACTGCAGTGGGCCCAGGTTGTATCCCCGATTAGGAATTCTGCAAGCCACGCAGTTCAGCCCCCCCAAAAAGGCATTTTTTTGTTCAGGGCACTGCCCACACAACTGAACATGTCCACCCTACCCTTCCAGAAGCCCCCTTGCCTGGACCAGGACTGTGGAAGAGTGGGAGGAGCAAAGGCTGGGAGTCAAAGCACAGGTTCTCGGCCTGGCTCTGAGTGACCTGGCACCACCAACAGCAACCTCTCAAGCTTTGGTTTCCTCGTATGTGTCGAGTATTGCTGTGGTTGGTCATCGAGGGCCCCGTGAGCTCTGACGGTCTTCCATCTGGGGCCTTTGCACCCTCACTGACTGGTTCCCCCCAGGCTTTATTAAAGAATCCACCTGCCAATTCAGGAGACATGGGTTTGACCCCCGGGTCGAGAAGATCCCCTGGAGGAGGAAATGGCAACCCACTCCAGTATTCTTGTCTGGGAAATCCCATACACAGAGGAGCCTGGTGGGCTACAGTCCACGGGGTCACAAAGGTTGGACATGACTGAGCACGCACGTGAGACTATCACGCCTCTGAGCCCCCGTGTCCTTCAATGCCCCCCAGTAACCCTCCTCTGAGCCTCCCCATGCTTGCTGAGTGCCGCTGGCCCCCCAACAAGCCTTGCAGGCTTCCCACAACCCTTCTCTGCACCTCCTCTGTGGCTCAGGTCTCACAGTGACCCCTGCCTCTCTGTGCCCCGCAGGCCTCCCAGGGGCTCTCCGCGGCCCCTTGCTGAGCGTCCCTGTGACCCTGTACCCGCGGGCCCCACCTTGCTGGTCCGATCGTAGCTGTCGTGCAGCTGCAGGTGCTGCCCCACCTTACTGCTCAGGTCCACCCACTTGCCCTTGAACCACTTGACCACAGGTGGTTTCAAGAGGCTGGCTCCGGCCACACGGGCTGAGAAGGTGATGCTGCCACCTGCGGGAGAGGGGTGACCGTCTGGGCTTGAGGGACGCCCTGTGCCTCCCTCTCCCACCTCACCCCAGGGGCAGCAGCCCCACACTCACCCACGGTCACCTCGCCGTCCTGTGGCCTCATCACAAAGAGGCCAATGGGGTCGTCAGGGGCACCAGGGCCCTCAGGGGCCGCTGAGCCGGACCCTGTGGGCAGAGGCGTTTGAGACCTGCCCTGGGACACACATCCCCACCGACCCGGCCTCCCTGCCCCACTCCTCTCACCTTCGGGACTCGGGGAGCTTCCTTCCGCCTCAGGGACCGAGGTCGGGGCCTCTCCCGGGGCTCCAGGGGCCTCGGCGGGGACGGGAGCAGGGGCTGACATAGGCTCTGCTTTCCCTGGAGTGGATCAGGTTGGGGGTTGTGGAGCAGCTTCTAATCAGAGCCCCCCCCCCCCGCCCCAGTTCTCTTGTCCCTGGCCCTTCCCATCTTTGCAGGAAGTCCATTCAGCCCACATTTCACCTTCTCCCCGCCCTCACCAGCTGTCTGTGCCCTCATCTCAGAGGGTCAGCCTGAACATCCCTCCTCCCCTCCTCCAGGCTTGGGTCTCCGTCCAGCCCATCAGGCCGGGCTGGGGCTCGGTGCACGCCCACAGGCTTGCGGGGCTTCCCGGCCAGCACACCCAGCCCACCAAGTTCCCATCCGTGCGGGGGTGTCCAGCGGGAGGTCAGTGTTATGTCTGACTCATCACTGAACTTCCCCCACCTCCAGAACGGCCCAGATGGGCCAGGGAGCCTCGCGGGGACACTCAGAAAGGTCTCGCTACAGAAAACAGGAAAAGGCCATGGCAGGCTGAGGGCACACCCAGAGCCAAGGCAAGAAAGTGGGAAGACATCTCCTGTGCCATGATTGACAGAGAGCTGGCGGGGCTGCTCCAACTTCAGGGAAGGCTGCCCAGGCTCTTACCTGCGTCTATGACCTTGAGGTCAAACTTGACCTTGGAGGAGCCAGCGATGACTGCATAGGAGCCCTGGTCGGCAGGACCCACATCCCGCACCATCAGCGTGTACCGCGTGCCCTCGGCTACCAGGCCGTATTTGTCGCTGGCGCTGATGTCACTGCCCGCCCGCTGCCAGCGCACCTTCAGTCCTGCCCGCTCTGTCTCTGCCTCGAACACGGCAGGGCTGCCGGCGGCCACCTCTGCAGACCGTGGCTTCTTGCTGAAGGCGGAGACTGAGGGGCCAATGGAGTTTGCAGGGGTTCCCTGGCTTGCCCCTGCACCCCACTCCTACATCCCCTCTTATTAAAGTAAGGTGATGAGTGCTTTAATGGATCGCCTTGTTTAATGCCCCAATGGCTCTATGAGGCAGGTGCAGTCCCCAGATACGGGATCCAAGGCTCAGAGAGGCTAAGTGATTTACCCAAGATCACACAGCCAGGAAGTAGGAGAGCCAGGTCTGTGGTCCACCCACCATACAGGAATTTTGCTAGGTGTGTCCCTGAATAGCCCACCTTCTCTGCCTGTGGAAGCCCAGCCCCCACCAACTGGGGCCCTTGGCAAGGGGCCAGCACTCTGCCTACTTGGACGTGGCTAAATTTGTCCTCTAAGGGCCTGGGGCTGGGAATCAGCAAGTGAGATAAAGCTGGCTGGGAGGGGGCTGGGGGGCTGATCCCTGACCTGAACAACCTTGGTAAGGCCAGGGAGGGGACTCCGGGCTGTGACTTTCTCTGCCCTTGGTGGTGGCTCAGGGGCCCTTTGACCACCCTCTCCCCAGAGCAGAGGGCCTGCATCACCTCAGTATGGGGGCCATGCCTGGTATGGGAGCCACAGGGGTGCAGGCTCATAAAGCAGAGACTCTCAGAACTGGAAGCAACCCACCTAAGCCCTCTTTGTACAGTTGGGAAAACCAAGACCCAGAAAGGGGAGGGGCCCGCCCAAGATGTTCAGGGAGACTGGCTCAAGTCTGGAGCCATCCTAGGGTGCCTCCTGCAGCAGCCTTTTCCCAAAAGGCAAGCTGAGAGCTAACCTTGCTCCAGAAGATGGGGATGCAGGCAGGGAAGGGGTCCCCCGGCCTCCTGAGAGTGGAGCAGCAGCCCTGGGGGCTTCCTCCCTTGGCCGTCTCCCGCTCTGGGCCCCTGACCCTGGTTTACCCTCACTCTCATCAGAACGATGAGAAGGAGAAACTGAGAATCAAAAAAGAACCCAGGGGGACAGAGCCCCTGTCCTGGGAACCCCCTCAGGAGCTCATCCCTGGGCCCACCCCCTAACCGAGGGTGTCCCCAGCCCTCCCTACCCCACACTCGGCCCCCAGCCCAGGCCTGGAGTTACCTGGTTTCTTCCCTGGCTCGGGCATCTTGAGAGAGGTTCCAGCAGGAACCGAGCAGGCACGGGCCACCCAAAGAGAGCCTGAGCAGGGATCCGGTCCCCGACTATATAAGGGGCCGCCCCCTCTCCAGGCCCTCCTTATCTGCACCCTGCCCGGGCACCTGCTAAATATAGACAAATTCCCGAGATCAAGGGCTCTCCAGGAGAATGTGTGGCCGTGTCTTTCTCCGCTGGCCCCTGGCGCCTCCCCCACCAAGCCACAGGACAGATTCTGCCCCCCAACCCTCAGTCAACACAGGGGCACCCCAAGCCCTGTCCGTGTGTCCTTGTGACAGGCAAATTGTGCGGTGGGAGTGTGTGGGGCCCAGACCCTGAAGCTGTCGGGACAAATGCATCCGTGTCGGGTGATGGTTGCGTGCACAGACCCTGAGTCCTGGCTTCCCTCCTCAGTGTCCTGTCCCCTGTAACTGCCTCCACCCCCCCACCCCACCAAAGTCACAAAGAACATCAGCTGCTACACAGGAAGAAGCAAATCACATGTGACCTACTGTGAGCAAGACCCACTATCAGGGAAGGTCATTTGTCCCCCCCCCGCATTGTCAGGAGAGAGGAATTCTATATACAAGCATTGTCCGTGTGGTCAACACTTGCCATCCCTTTCAACATAAATCCATTCTCTTCTGCCACTTTAACCATGTTTAAACTGCACCTCACGTCCCTGGGCCGTCTTTCAGAAGGAATTGGGACTTTGGGACTTCCCTGGCGGTCCAGTACTTAGGACTCTGCGGTTCCACTGCTGGGGGCCAGGCTCAGTCTCTGGTGGGAGAAAGATCCTGCACGCCATATGACACAGCCAGATATTTAAAAAATAATTTAGTCCGTAAAAATTCAGAGACTGAGTACCACTCCCCGTCTCTCGGGGCTCAGAGATCCATGGAGGGGGGTTATGGTTGGGTTTCCCCAGCCTGAGGGCTCAGGGCACTGTGGAGGGTGTCCGCCCCAACACAAACGGCCCCAGAATCTGGATTCTCTGAGGTCTGCAGTTTGCTGAGGAAAAGTTCCCTCACTCCTGGGCTGTCGGCCGCCTCTCCTTGCTACTGTTGGAAGCAAAACCTTACAGGTTTCACAGCTCATCCTTTTCTCCCGTGCTGTGGGCCAGAGGCCAGAGCGACCAGACGCCAGGGTACGTGGGAGGAGTTCACTTGTGTCAGGGTCCTGCCAGCAGGGATTCCATGAGCTGCTTTGCTGCTCACGGGAGCTCTGGGGCTTCATTCTTGCTCCTGATCAATATGCACTTTACCCCCTTCCAGACACATGAAGCTTCTCGCCTCACATGGCCACGGCAGCCCATCACTCCATGTGTGACCTTGGACAAGTTAGTTGACCTCTATGAGCCTCAGTTTCCCAGTCTATAAAATGGGGTATTAGATTCCACTTCTCAAGGTTAACACACAGTAAAGGGCTAGAAAATCTAGTGTTGTTGCCATCATCATCATCATCATCATCATCACTGGGCTCATAACAGAAAGATTCAATGAGTTTATGTCTCATTGAAGCATTAAAAAAACAACCATTTATCAGGTACAGAGAGCTTTTTAATGATTTATTCCTCTAAGAACAACTGAGAATTCGTTCCCGCCATGGATCGTGACTGCTAGCCAGGCAGTATCAACTGTCTGGACAAACCGGACAACTGGACAAAGTGTCAATCGTCCTGAGGTCTGCAGTGTCCAGGAGTGGCTAGGATCCTTAGTGAACCCGGCACAATGGACAAACGAGATGAAGGCAGATCAGATGTCGGGGGTGGGGTGCATCAGACAAGGTGCACAAAAGATTTTAAAAACGGGGTCTCCGTGCTGAAGAGAACTGACTGAGAATAACTTTAGGTAAATGGGTTTCTTGAGAATGCTGATGGGGGGAGAAGTGTGGGGAGAGACGGCCACTGAAAAAAAAAAGGGTTCAATATACACAAATAATGACGGCTTCGACTCCCAAGGCCCAGTACTAAGCAAGCCGACCCTTCGCTGGGGTCAGACGCCCAGATGGCCTTCTGGAGCCGGGGCCGGCGCCCTGGTGGGAGGCGAAGCAAGGGGTGTGGGGCGGGCAGGGGGCTTGGAGGGGGAGGGGGTGGGCGGGGAGGCGAGGCCTGGCCCGCCACAGTCCTGCCCCTGGCCCCTGGGAGCTTCCCTCCTGTGTCCGGCCGCCGGGCGAAGGGGTTAATGCTATGGCCAACGGGGCGGCCTGGCGGGCCCGCTGCGCTCAGGCTGGGCTCAGTGGGGTTGGGTGGCGCCGCTCGGCCAGGCCCACTCGGCCCAGCACCTCCCCGCTGAACTGGTAGGTGAGCTTCTTCTTGACCTTCTTGACCTCGCCAGTCTTGCCATAGTTGCGCAGCGCTCGGGCCATCTTCTGGTAGGTCATCTTCTTGCGGTTGCCCTTCTGGACGCCCCAGCGGTGAGCCAGCGCCTCCTTGTGCTTGGACGAGAACTGGAAGGTGCCCTTGTCCTTGTCCACCCACCAGATGCTGTCCTTCATGTCGCCGCTGCGCAGCAGGTCCAGCAGGAACTGGTACAGGCGGATCTTCTTCTTGCTGCCTGCGGCCGGAGACGGTCAGCGCCCCCGGCAGGGAACCAGCCCACCTCCCAGTGACGTGGGACCACCGCCTCCTTCCGGGTGGGGTGGTCGCAGGGGCGGGGCTACGGCCAGCGTGGTGCCTGCGCACGCCCAGAGCGCACGCGCTCAGACCCAGAAGCGGGGACAGACGGCCTCCCCCGCCCCAGCCACGGAACGCACGTGGAGACACGTGTTGGCAAACACACACCCATACGCAAGCACTCTGCTCTGTGGCCAGGCTGCCGCGTCCGTGGGCCTTGATCGGGACGGGAACGGGGCACAAGGGTGGCCAGGGTCACCGCTGGCCCCAGGCTGGGTCAGGGCTGGGTCCCCTACCTGTCTCCCCGTGCAGGAGGCCAGGCCCTGGCTCCAGGCCGTCGGCCTCCCCGTCGGACACTTCTAGCGGGGGGCTCTGCCGCTCTCCCTCCTCTTCATCCGAGCTGGGCCGGGTGGGGGACAGCGAGGGGTACGGAAGGCACACCCGGGGCAGGTAGGAGACCTGGAAAGGAGGCCGAAGGAGGGTTGAGGTCCCTGAGGGACCGTGCAAAGCTGAAGGCGGCCAGGTTGAGGGGGGGTGGTCCTGGGGCAGGGTGACCAGGGAGGGGCAGAGGGATTTGGGAGAAGGCTGGGGACACTGGAGGTCGGGCGGGTTGCAGGGTCAGACGGGATCACCACACACAGGGTGCCGGTTGTGAGGACAAAGGGACTCCTGACACCCCACCTGTCTCCCTGGTTTGGGCGGCGGGAAGTGCCATGTGGACAGGCAGCTGCCCTGGAGTGAGGGGCTGAGGAGGAGGGTCGGTAAAGGGAATCAGCGAGGAGATGGAGAGGTCAGCGGATTTTAGGACTCAGTGACTTGGATGCCCGACCCACGAGGAGCCAGTGAACGGGGTGGGGGCTGCAGCCCCAGCGTTTCAGAGGGCCCGCGATGAAGCCCCCGGGGGTCAGAAGGACCAGTGTCGGGGGGGTGGGAATGGTCCGGGCTCTGTCCTCGGTGGGGCGAGAGCAGATGAGGGGTGCGGGGTCACGAGGTCCGCCGGGGGGTCAGGAGGCAGCCGTTGGGGCTCCGGCCGCCGTTGGCACTGTGGGGCAGGAAGCTGGGTTGAGTAAGAGCCTGTGTCAGCTTCCTGCGGAGTGGCCGCCTCACCGCAGGCGCCGGGCCTGGCGGGGCCTGGCGGGGAGGCCCTGAAGGCACACACCTGGTGGCCGAGGCTGGTGTGGGGAGGAGCCATGGGTGGGTCGAGCACGTGCATCTGCTCCATCTCCATGTGGCGGTAGAGCTGCTGCAGCTGTGGGGCCTGGACGCTCTGCAGCTCCGTGAAGTGGTTCTCCGCGAAGCTTTCGAACTCGCTGTGCACGTGATGCGGATGGAAGTCCCAGTAATGGTCTGCGGGCCAAACAGGAGGGGCTTGTGATGGTATGAAATATTACATGAGCAACAATAGTACATGTAATTACATATAATAACTGTATATGATATTACATGTATAACAATAATAGTATATATAAAAATACTGGTGCCAGGCCATGTTCCCTACCATAATCACCACGGCCAGTCTGGACTGCGGATTGGCATTCATCACAGCACCACCCACTCTGCTGTTTTCTGACCCCCAATTCTATAGATGGGTCTTCCCCAGGTAGCTCAAGTGGTAAAGAGCCTGCCTGCAATGTGGGAGACTGGGTTCGATTCCTGGGTGGGGAAGATCTCCTGGAGGAGGGCATGGCAACCCACTCCAGTATTCTTGCCTGGAGAATCCCATGGACAGAGGAATCTGGTGGGCTTCGGTCCATGGGGTCGCAAAGAGTCAGACATGACTGAGTGACTTTAGGATACTCAGAATATGCTATGGATGAGGACACTGAGGCTTGGCGAGGCTACATGACCCTCCCACCATCAAAGGCCAGGTGGGAGGCAAAGCCTTTGTTCTCAACAACCAGTCTACCCTGCCTCCCATGCCCATCACAAGGATGCCAGCTTTTGAGCCAGAGTCCGAATCCAGGCCGTTTCTTTTCTGTGTGGCCTCAGGCACGTGCATTGACCCCTCTGTCAAACAGGGATTCTAGAAACTGGGAGGGTCCACGCAAGTTCACATTGGTAAAACCCCCTAGCCACAGAGCCTGCACTCGGGAGTGTGTGGAGTCGCTTCTCCTCCCCTTGACACAGCAGTGGTTCCTGAGCTGACTGGCTGCCCGCAGTCACAGCTCACTGCCCTGTCACACGGCCGAGGTGTGACTGCAGAGTCACAGGGCTGACATTCCTCAGCCGAGCTCCCGCTGCGGCCCCTCCAAGGCCGCGTCCTTGGGGAGCTGCCCCTGAGTCCCAGGGAGGTCGCCGCGGGGACCGAGGCTTTCCCGGAAAGCCCCTGCTGGGTGCTTGCAGAGTCTGCGGTAGGTGGATTTGAGTTTGGGGAACAGCTCCGTGCCACTGGGAGCCCTGCCTGGGCCTGGAGCCGGTCTTCAACGTGGTTACTCTGGGCACCTTTTCCAGGAACAAAACCCACCACATGTCTGAGGACTTCCTGGGTACAACTTGGAGTCCAAAAGCAGATGTGGTGACAAAGCGACAAGAGGGATTTTTCTCGTGTGACCCAAAGAGGGAGTGTACAGGATGTGTCCCGGAGACAGGGACCAGCCCAGGGCCCTGCAGGGGGACCCTCACCAACCTCCTGTGCGGGTCTCTCTGTGTCTGTCTGTCTGTCTCCCCCCTTCTCTTTCTCACAAACACATCGTCGCTCACGCATCCCTGAGAAATGACACATGTCGTCTTGGCTCTGCACTGGCTCTCAGAAGACTCACTCATTTTCCAATCCTGTTCTGTGGTGGCTTTGCCCTGTGACCCTGAGCAAGACATTTTATCTCCCTGAGCCTCTGATTCTGCAAAAGTCAGAGACCCAACTGGGCGGTTACTGCAGTCCGGTTCACATGTGGAAT
This sequence comes from Okapia johnstoni, assembly GCA_024291935.2. Taxonomy (NCBI): domain Eukaryota; kingdom Metazoa; phylum Chordata; class Mammalia; order Artiodactyla; family Giraffidae; genus Okapia; species Okapia johnstoni. The sequence continues at coordinate 3,693,926 of CM044325.1, read as the reverse complement.
TATTTGAACCCACAGTCCAGACTCCCACTTCCGTGAAGCTGCTTGGCATAGGGGAGCTGATTGGGGTGGAGCTGGGTTTGAATGCTGGGTCTGCCACTCACCCTTGAGTGACACTGGGGAGGTCATTCTGCTTCGCTATGCCTGTTGCCTCAGCTGTGAGATGGGGCTAATAACTACACCCAGCTCACGTCATAGGCTTGCTGTGAGGATTAGATGAGCTAATGCCTGCAAGGCACTTTGAATGGAACCTGGCACAAAGTAAGACTCAGTAAACATTAACCATTATCATTCCAGGCTTCCCAGGTGGCTCAGTGGTAAAGAATCTGCCTGCCAGTGTAGGAGTTGCAGGAAACCTGGGTTCGATCCCTGGGTTGAGAAAATCTCTTGGAAGGAAATGGCAACAAACTCCAGTATCCTTGCCTGGAGAATCCCATAGACAGAGGAGCCTGGTTGGTTACAGTCCATGAGGTTGCAAAGAGTCAGACACATGAGTGACTGAGCACACACACACACACGGTGTCATTATAATGATAATTATTATGAATGTTTAATGCTGTCTCAGTTCAGTTCAGTTCAGTCACTCAGTCGTGTCCGACTCTTTGCAACCCCATGAATTGCAGCGCGCCAGGCCTCTCTGTCCATCACCAACTCCCGGAGTCCACCCAAACCCATGTCCATCGAGTCGGTGATGCCATCCAACCATCTCACCCTCTGTCGTCCCTTCTCCTCCTGCCCTCAATCCTACCCAGCATCAGGGTCTTTTCCAATGAGTCAGCTCTTCGCATGAGGTGGCCAAAGTATTGGAGTTTCAGCTTCAACATCAGTCCTTCCAATGAACACCCAGGATTGATCTCTTTTAGGATGGATTGATTGGATCTCCTTGCAGTCCAAGGGACTCTCAAGAGTCTTCTCCAACACCACAGTTCAAAAGCATCAATTCTTCAGCGCTCAGCTTTCTTCACCGTCCAACTTTCACATAGATGACCACTGGAAAAACCATAGCCTTGACTAGACGGACTTTTGTTGGCAAAGTAATGTCTCTGCTTTTAAATATGCTATCTAGGTTGGCCATAACCTTCCTTCCAAGGAGTAAGTGTCTTTTAATTTCATGGCTGCAGTCACCATCAGCAGTGATTTTGGAGCCCCAAAAAATAAAGTCTGACACTGTTTCCACTGTTTCCCTATCTATTTCCCATGAAGTGATGGGACCAGATGCCATGATCTTAGTTTTCTGAATGTTGAGCTTAAAGCCAACTTTTTCACTCTCCTCTTTCACCTTCATCAAGAGGCTCTTTAGTTCTTCACTTCCTGCCATAAGGGTGGTGTCATCCGCATATCTGAGGCTATTGATATTTCTCCCTGCAATCTTGATTTCAGCTTGTGTTTCTTCCAGCCCAGCGTTTCTCATGATGTACTCTGCATAGAAGTTAAATAAGCAGGGTGACAATATACAGCCTTGACGTACTCCTTTTCCTATTTGGAACCAGTCTGTTGTTCCAGGTCCAGTTCTAACTGTTGCTTCCTGACCTGCATACAGGTTTCTCAAGAGACAGGTCAGATGGTCTGGTATTCCCATCTCTTTCAGAATTTTCCACAGTTTATTGAGATCCACACAGTCAAAGGCTTTGGCATAGTCAATAAAGCAGAAATAGATGTTTTTTCTGGAACTCTCTTGCTTTTTCGATGATCCAGCGGATATTGGCAATTTGATCTGTGGTTCCTCTGCCTTTTCTAAAACCAGCTTGAACATCTGGAAGTTCACGGTTCACGTATTGCTGAAGCCTGGCTTGGAGAATTTCGAGCATTACTTTACTAGCATGTGAGATGAGTGCAATTGTGTGGTAGTGTGCCCATTCTTTGGCATTGCCTTTCTTTGGGATTGGAATGAAAACTGACCTTTTCCAGTCCTGTGGCCACTGCTGAGCTTTCCAAATTTGCTGGCATATCGAGTGCAGCACTTTCACAGCATCACCTTTGAGGATTTGAAATAGCTCAACTGGAATTCCATCACCTCCACTAGTTTTGTTCGTAGTGATGCTTTCTAAGGTCCACTTGACTTCACATTCCAAGATGTCTGGCTCTAGGTGAGTGATCACACCATCGTAATTATCTGGGTCGTGAAGATCTTTTTTGTACAGTTCTTCTGTGTATTCTTACCACCTCTTCTTAATATCTTCTGCTTCTGTTAGGTCCATACCATTTCTGTCCTTTTTCGAGCCTATCTTTGCATGAAATGTTCCTTTGGTATCTCTAATTTTCTTGAAGAGATCTCTAGTAAATCAGCACCTGAGCAAACAACAGATACTTTAATACTTGTCAGTTCCTCATCTTCTCCTCCTCTCTGCCACCTTAGTCCGTGGTCCAGAGAAATAGTTTGAGGGGTCCTGGCTGTCTCTTTCTCCCAGAAGCTCAAGTTGGGACCCCAAGTTTGCACCAAGGGCAGAGGACTGGTTTTGTTCACCTTCGTATTCCCAGTGCCTAGACGCAGTAGGCATCTTGATGCTTTTGATCTGTGGTGTTGGAGAAGACTCTTAAGAGTCCCTTGGACTGCAAGGAGATCCAATCAGTCCATCATAAAGGAAATCAGTCCTGAATGTTCATTGGAAGGACTGATGCTGAAGCTGAGACTCCAATACTTTGGCCACCTGATGCAAAAAGCTGACTCATTGAAAAGATCCTGATGCTGGGAAAGATTGAGGGCGGGAGGAAAAGGGGATGAGAGAGGATGAGATGGTTGGATGGCATCACCGACTCAATGGACATGAGTTTGAGTAAACTCCAGGAGTTGGTGATGGACAGGGAGGCCAGGCGTGCTGCAGTTCGTGGGGTTGCAAAGAGTCAGACATGACTGAGTGACTGAACTGGACTGAACTGAGATGCTGCTGCTGCTAAGTCGCTTCAGTCGTGTCCGACTCTGTGCGACCCCATAGATGGCAGCCCACCAGGCTCCTCCGTCCCTGGGATTCTCCAGGCAAGAACACTGGAGTGGGTTGCCATTTCCTTCTCCAATGCATGTAAGTGAAAAGTGAAAGTGAAGTCGCTCAGTTGTGTCCGACTCTTAGCGACCCCATGGACTGCAGCCTACCAGGCTCCTCTGTCCATGGGATTTTCCAGGCAAGAGTACTGGAGTGGGGTGCCAGTGCCTTCTCCAGAACTGAGATACAGTAGGCACTGAACAAGTATTTCTTGAGTGAATGCATGAATCCTAGCTTCTTAAGACCTCTGACTCTCCTCCACCAAATTATCCAAATCTAAAGGGAAAACAAAACAAAATGACACTTATTTTGTACTTTCATCTTGCCTTGAGTTAATGAGACCCGGAAATTCTGCGCTTGTTGAGAGAGAGTTGGCTGGCTGTATGGATGGGGCTCATTGGAGCTCTGGGGTTGTTGAGTGGACCCAGTTTCCTTTTTAACCCCACTCCAGGCCCTTCCCATTTTTGCCTGATCCCGCCCAGGCCGAAGTGCCCAGATCTTCATAAGAATGCCTTATCCTGCCCGTGCGCGCGTGCCAACTCACTTCAGTGGTGTCTGACTCTTTGCCACCCCGTGGACCATAGCTGGCCAGGCTCCTCCATTCCTGGGATTCTCCAGGCAAGAATACTGGAGTGGGTTGCCATGCCCTTCTCCAGGGGAACTTCCTGATCTTTATAGAATGCCTTATCCTCCCCCTCAAATCCTCACACCTACTCTAGGTCTTTTTGGGGTTTTTTTTGGGGGGGGCGGGTTTTGGCCGTGCCGTGTGGCGTGTGGGATCTTAGTTCCCCTACCAGGGATCAGGCCCGTGCCCCCTGCATTGGAAGCACAGTCTCATCACCTGGCCTCCAGGGAGGTCCCGCCTACTCAGTGTTGGGTCGGGGGCTCTGAGTTCCCTCTCTCTTGGTCCCCAACTCTGTTCCAGCTCCACATGAGACCCACGGGCTCATTCTGGTGCTCCCAGCTTGGGGACTGCACTTCCCACAGCAGCTCTCAGCAACCCCCATTTGAGTCACTTTGGGGGCCAGAAAAGCTTGCAGATTTGGGGTCCGTCAGAGACCCAGGCGATCAGCAGTGCCGGAAGGAGACGGGAGAGTCTGGCCTTTCACAGCACCCTCGAGGTTTGTTTGCTCACTGAGGCTCTGGAACCCTGCCCCAGGGTCGCCTGAAACCTGCAACAGAGACTCTTGGCTTACAATTAAGGTTTCAAAAGCCCCAACGGAAACCTTTCCTCTACCCTTGATTTTGAGTGCTCGGGCAATTATGTAACAAACACTGTTTGGTAGGCAGAGATGAGTCCTCTGAAGGAACATAATGCCACGAGTCCATCCTTATGCGAAGGTCAGCACTCCCGGGCTCTTTGGACCTTATTCCTAGATGACTGCCCATGAATGCTTTGCTATATCCCTGATTGTCACTTCAAGAGGTCACCCAGACTCTCCTGCAACTTATGTCCCCTTAGCATGACTTTCTGCTTCTCCAAAGGACATAGCGTCAGGACTTCCCTGGTGGTCCAGTGGCCAAGACTCCGCACTCCCAATGCAAGGGGCCAGAGTTCAATCCCTGGTCAGGCCACTAGATCCCACAGGCTGCAGCTAAGAGTTTGAATGCTGCAACTTAAAAAAGAAAAGAAAAAAGATCCCACATGCCACAACCAGAAAAAAAAAAGACCCGGCATAATGCAATGAAGATCGAAGATCTGTGTGCTACAACTAAGACCAGGTGCAGCCAATAAATAAATAATATATTAAAAGTTAAAGTATAGGAATACAGTGTCATTCGCCTATCCGGAGATAGCTCTGGACCCTCCCTTCTACAACCTGTAGGGCATTCAACACATACTAGGCTTCAGTCAATATTTGGTTAAATCACCAGTGAAAGCTTACTTTTAATGTGTTTTTTATGTACCAGGCACTGCACTAAGTACTTAATCCACATTATGTCATTCAGTCCTCACCATAGCTCTGACAAAGTGGCCACTATGGTATGATCCTCCTTTTGCACATGAGGAAACTATGACTCAGAGACATAAAGTCCCTTGCCCACAGATAGTCGTTGGTAGAGGCAGGATCCAAACCTCCCTGTGTATGACTCCAGGGACTAAGCTGTTACCCCGATGGCATACCACTGCTGAGGACCAAGACAGCACAGGAAAGCTTTAAGTAAGACACAAGGTGACAGAATTTACTGACTGCTACCATCCATCTGTCTGTCTGTCATCATTTACCCCTCATTCATTATCCATCATCCATCCATCAAAAAGCATCATCCATCTGTCATCCATCCACCCGTCTACCCATCCATCCATCCACCTATCCATCATCCAACTATCATCTATCCATCATTCACTCATTCATCATCCGTCATTTAACCCACCCATCCATCCATTTATCCATCCATCCATCACTGCACCTTTATTCATCCAGCCAGCAATGACCCATTCATCAAGATCTTTCACTTCCACCCTCTAAACCAGCTTCCAGTCTGGGACCAAAGTCCTACCCACACATCCTTATTGCTACTCAGTTTTTTGTGTCACTAACAGCAAGGTGTCACTAGGACAAAAAAAAAATGATATTCAAAACAATCCCCCACACACACACAAAAGGCAAGCCTGAAGTGTCGTTCAGTTGACCTTATCTCCTCAGAACAGAAACCCCAGCCTGAAGTCCTGGCTGTCGCCAGGAGAGGAGAAGTAAGATCAAGACAGAGAAGGAAGATGAGAAACTAAAAAAGCAAGGAATGAGGAAAAAACCTTCGCAGGAAATCACAGACCATTGGACAAGGGCTCCTTAATCCCAGCCCTCCTGCAGATTATTCAAACATGGAAACTGAGGTCCCGGAGAGCAGAGAGCTCCAGGTCTCACGTTCCTTGTTATTTCTCACGGTGTATCCTAGTTATTACGATTTTAGTTACTCCCCTTGTTAAAAAAGGTAACTCTGGTATGGGCTGTGTTTTATTCATTCTACAGCACCTGGCAATGTGCCTGGGATGGAAGGAAGGACACTTGGGAAGGTGCATGAAATGAATGGATGGTTAGAAGAATCTGTGAATAAACTGGTATGTGAATAATAATAAACTGTGAATCTGTGGTATGAAAAGATGAAAAGTGTATAGAAAGGTGGAATGATGGAGAGAATGGCCATACTTTGGAACTCTATTTCCTCCATCAATCCCACTGCAAATAGCATTAGGATGGCTATTATCAAAAAACAGGACAACGTGGACCAACTGTATAACACAGGGCACTACATTCACTATCTTGTAATAACAGAGTGAAAGAGAATCTGAAAAAGAATACATATATACATGTATATATACATATATATAATCAGTGAATAACTTTGCTGTACACATGACATTGTAAATTAACTATACTTCAATTTTTTTTAATGGTTAAAAAAGCAGAAAATAACAAATTTTGGCAAGGATGTGGAGAAGTGGAATCCTTGTGCGCTGTTGGTAGGAGAGTAAAATGGTGCAACCACTAAGGAAAAACAGTATGCTTGGTCCTCAAACAATTAAAAATAGAATTATCTTACAATCCAGCAATTCTGCTTCTGGGTATATAGTCTCAAGGAACTGGAAGCAGGATCTTCAAAGAGATATTTTAACATCTATGTTCACAGCACAGTTATTCACAAGAACCAAAAGGTAGAAGCAACCCACGTGTCCATCAACAGATGAATGGGTAAACAAAATGTAGTCTATCCATACAATGGAATATTATTCAGCTTTAAAAAGGAAGGAAATTCTGATGTACACTGCAACACGGGGGAAACTGGAGGATATTATATGCTAAATAAAATAAGCCAGTCACAAAAAGAAATACTGCATGATTCCACTAAGATGAGGTACTTAGTGCAGGCAAATTCATAGGAACAGAAAGTAGAATGATGGTTGCCAGGGGCTGAAGGGAGAGGGCAGTGGGAGATACTGTTTAATTGGTCCAGAATGTCGGTTTCAAAAGACGAAATGAGTTCTGGGGCTGGATGGTGGGGATGGCTGCACAGCGACACGTCCTTGAGCCACTGAACTATACACATGCAAATGAAGACTCTCGAGAGCCCCTGGACTGCAAGGAGATCCACCCAGTCCATCCTAAAGGAGATCAGTCCTGGGTGTTCATTGGAAGGACTGATGTTGAAGCTGAAACTCCAATACTTTGGCCACCTCATGCGAAGAGCTGACTCACTGGAAAAGACCCTGATGGTGGGTAGGATTGGGGGCAGGAGGAGAAGGGGACGACAGAGGATGAGACGGCTGGATGGCATCGCCGACTCGATGGACATGGGTTTGGGTGGACTCAGGGAGTTGGTGATGGACAGGGAGGCCTGGCGTGCTTCAGTTCATGGGGTCGCAAAGAGTCAGACACGACTGAGCGACTGAACTGAACTGAGTACATGTTATACTGTATACATTTTAATCACAACTTAAAAATAACAAACAGCAAATTCTATGAGCCCTGCCTTGAGAATCTGTCCTGGGTCTGTCTGCTCCTTTTTGTCTGTCTCGCCACCACCCTTGGCCAAGTCACCGCCATCTCTTGTCTGGATTATTCCCCTGGTTTCCTCCCGGGCTGCCCCCCATTCCTACTTGCCTCCTCTCCAACTATTCTCCACACAGAAATCAGAGTGATTTAAAAAAAAAAAAACTTTTTCAGTGGAACCAGTAGGTATTGGGAGAAGACACTAAAAACTTCCAGAGAGATAAAACAAAACTAAACAGGAAAAACTTAAACAAAACCCCAAAATGGTTGCATTCAAAAAAGAGGATATGGAATGACATCAGATTTCCTAAGAAAAACTCTAGTAACCTGAAGCGAGCAGAGAGATGCTTTCAGTTTCAATGAGAAAAAAAAAGTATTTCAACTTAGATTTCTATACACAGCCAAACTACTGTTAATCAAGTGAGAGCAGAAAAACACAAGGTGACACAAACAACAATCAAACCTTACCTCCCAGACATCCTTTCTTAGGAGAGCATAATGATATGAGTAACAAATCCTTACATAATTTTCACTTTCTAAGCCTCTTATATGGAGAAGCTCACTCCATCCTTAGCAGCCCTGGGAAGCAGGTACCATGAATGAGAAGCTGAGGCCCCGAGGGGTGAGACATCTTCCCTGTGGTCACCCCACCCAGTAGTGGGGAGATGGAGTGTGACTCCCAGCAGCCTGGCTGCAGGGTAGAGGCCCCATGTCACTGCCGCACAGCCCTCAGAAACACAGCGATCAGAAAGTACAGGCAAACAAAGTGCGCAGTGTGGCTCAGCTGTGAGCAACATCCACGTGGTCCAAACCATGGAAAATTCAGATGTCAATTTAACAGAGTTAGAATACAGACAAAGGGACTTCCCTGGTGGTCTAGTGGTTAAGACTTCATGCTCCCAATGCAGGGCACCAGGGTTGAATTCCTGATCAGGGCACTAAAAGCCCGCAGGGTGTGAATGTTGAGTGTTGGTCGTTCAGTCGTGTCCAACTCTTTGCGATCCCATGGAATGTAGCCCACCAGGCTCCTCTGTCCATGGAATTCTCCAGGCAAGAGTACTGGAGTGGGTAGCCATTCCCTTCTCCAAGGGATCTTCCTGACCCAGGGATTGAGCCCAGGTCTACCACATTGCAGACAGATTCTTCACCCTCTGAGCCACCAGGGAAGCCCCTACATGTGGGACATGGCCAAAACGTGAAAAAAAATTAAATTAGAAATAGCATACAGAGGAAGACAAATGCTGTATGATCTCACTTATATGTGGAATCTTTTAAAAAAATAACAATTCAGAAAAGGAGGTCAGATTGGTGGTTGCCAGAAGTACTGGGGGGAGGGGATTGGGTGACAGTGGCCTGAGGCACACACTTTCAGCTGTGAGATAAACAAGTCCTGGGGGTGTCATGTACAGAATGACTCGACTTAGCTGCTGTATGGTAACTTCACAAGTTAAGAGTATCTCCTGAAAGTTATCATCACAAGGGGAAAAATTTTTAGTAACTGTTTGAGGAGATGGATATTAACTAAACTTATGTGGTAATCATTTCCCAATGCATAGGTGTGTGAAGTCATTAGCTGTTACACTTTAAACTCATACACTTATGTTGTATATCATAACAGCTATAAAATGAATAAAAGGGGAAAAGTTACTGTAATTATTTTGGTATGTGTGAAGAAGTGTGTGTGTGCTATAAGTAACTAGAAAGTGAAATGCTCATCTTTCATAGTAAAATAGACATCTCTAAGTAAAACATCAAGCTAGATTCATCTCTACCTGGCATATAGAAAGTCCTCAATAAATGTTTGTGAATTAATAAATAAAGGCTGTTCTAAGTCTCTGTTTCAAACTTTCATGTATATGCTTCCATAGCTCTGTAACAGAAAGACTGGAAAAATAGCTTTTAACCATCTCTGCTGTACTACACAGGCCATGGAGAAACAACTGTGATAAATTTATGTAAAAAGGCAGCAGATTGCAGAACAGCATGATACTACAATTCATTTCTTTTTTTTTTTAACAGTTCATTTCTAAGTGGATAGAATATGTGTGGAAGCATACACTTATATAGGATTATACACCGTCAAATAAAATATCTGCTGGGATAGACCAAGATGGCTATCAGTGTGGGGTAAGAATGAGAAGCAGGTAATAATATTTCCCTTGATATGCTGCCGTATTTTAAAATTGTTTGCAGTGGGTATTTCTTGTTTGAATAATTAAAATTAAACATCTATAATTTATTTAGATATTCACCGAACACACACACCCACAAAAGGTTATTCAGATCGTGTCATTTCTTTGCTCAGCCCCCTCCAGGGGCTTCCCATTAGGTGTGGGAAGCAAGACAAGCTCCCGCCGTAGTCCTCAGCCCTGGGGGGGGGGGTATTCCCCCTGCAGACCGGCCTCCCTCTGGTGGCTTCTGCTGCCTGTGCTCCCTGGCCACCCTGGTCCCCACCGGGGTCCCTCCTGCTCTTGCACCTGCTGTTCCCGCTCCTAGAACACTTGTCCCTGCCTGTCTGTGCATGCGTGTTCCTTCAGTGCACTCACATTTCCACCCCTGAGGGCCTCACCTGGGGGCCGTTCAGACCTGGGGCTCCGTTCTGCGGGCACACCTCTGGCAGTTTAAACCTGAGGTCTGTACCCAGAGATGCCGTTGGTGGCGAGTACTTATTTAGGGCCCTCACATCCAGAGGCCAGAGCCTGACTCTTGTTACTCTGCTTTCTACAGGACATTTTTAGAGCATGTCTGCTAAGGCAACTGTTCCCCATCTCTCTCCCTCACTGGACTGTAAGCTCCACGAGGGCAGTGGCCTTGCCTGGCCTGCTCCTCGTGGCAAATCCAGTGCCTAGAACAGGGTCAGGTCCACGGCATGTAATCAGGGGCTCTTTGGTGGATGGACAAGTGAGGGAATGAGTGGACAAGTGGACTGGACAGCAAGCCGTGGAGGGATGGGTGGCTGGGTGCATGGGAGGGAGCGGGCGGCTGGATGGGTGGTGGAATGGCCGGCTGTCAGCTGGGCCACCGGGAAATGAGCCTGCTGATGTCACAGAACCTTCTGTGCTTCTCCGCTCCCCGTCGACCTGCTTCACTTCTCCCCCCGGGGGGATTCAGTAAAACTAACATACCATGTCCTGAAAGTTTACTGGGCCTTGGACTCAGCATATTACCTCACACATTACATGTGTTACCTCATTTAATCATTGCAACTCCATGAGGTGTTTTCATGTTCTTGGTTTTATAGATGCAGAAACGGGGGTTCAGAGGGTTTAAGTCACTCGCTCCACGGTTACACACGGGTGAGTGATGGCGCCAGGACTTGAGGCAGGTCGGGCCCCAGAGCCTTTTCACCAAGCCTCACCTCCCTCAAGGATAGATGCAGAGGACATGCGGGAGCTGGGGGGAGAACGTGGGGGTGTCTCAACTCTTGAGTCTTCAGAAATTACCTTCCAACAGGTATTAAGAAGGGAGAGAACAGATGCCCAGATGGGCTGCAATGGCAGGGGGGGTCGGGGGAGGGGTGGTGAGTGTGAGGTGGCCGGGGGAGCCGCTGGGCTGTGTCCTCGGACCTGAGGACCTGAAGACTCGGAAGGAGTCTCTGCAAAAAGGACCCAGACGGGGAGCTCAGGCGGCCCACTGGGAGTCACTCCTAGAGCCCCACTCCGGATATAAGAGGTCTGCCTGAGCCCGGAGCTGGGAAAGTGCTGGCTTTCTCTACAGCGCTCCCTCCATCAGCCAGCCCCAGGCCTACCTGGTTTCTAGATTATATAAATAGCACCCCTGTATTACAGGAGGGAAGAATGAAGCTTCGGTTGACCCAAAGGAAAGGCACCCAGACCCAGGGAGACTGAGAAGGGGTCAGGCCAGAGGGGAAACGATCCCTGATGCTAGCTAGAGGGGTCAGAGGCAGCCCTGGGCTTGCAAGCACCTGAGCGGGCCTGCTGCCTGAAGCCACCAGGGGGCGCCAGTCCTCAAGCAGGGACCTTCTTAGGTCCCAGACTCTGGGTAGAAGCAGGTGTAGGACTGACCCTGGCACCCTGGCGGTGGGAGCTGGAGGCAGAGTTGGAGAAGGGAGACTCTCTAAACCGTCTCTGGATTTTCCCCAGAAAGGATGCACTTCTTGTAGAAGTATAAAATTTAAACTTAAAATTATGAAAGAAAAAAGGATGTTTTTAAAATCTTTCTAGTCTTCAAATTCTGAAAGGAGCCTGTGTGTTCCCACATATGGCCTAGAAGGATGTCCACCACCTACTCCCAAGATATGGCTTCCAGTTATAGTCTTTAGGATGGTTGTCAGGTGTGCTGCTGCTGCTGCTAAGTCGCTTCAGTCGTGTCCGACTCTGTGTGACCCCATAGACGGCAGCCCACCAGGCTCCGCCGTCCCTAGGATTCTCCAGGCAAGAATACTGGAGTGGGTTGCCATTTCCTTCTCCAGTGCATGAAAGGGAAAAGTGAAAGTGAAGTCGCTCAGTCATGTCCGACTCTTAGCGACACCATGGGCTGCAGCCTACCAGGCTGCTCCGTCCATGGGGTTTCCCAGGCAAGAATACTGGAGTGGGGTGCCATTGCCTTCTCCGTGTCAGGTGTGAGTTCCAGGCAAAACTGTTTGCAGGCTGTGGCATCTGGATGTGAGGGCCCTAAATAAGGACTCGCCACAAACGACATCTCTGGGTACAGACATCAGGTTTAAACTGCCATAGATGTACCAGCAGGATGGAGCTGTAGGTGTGAACGGCCCCCAGGTGAGGCCCTCGGGGTGAAAACTTCCTTGGCTATGGCACAGAGCATGCCTGTCCCTGTGGGGTTGCAGATACCCCGCTGTCTGGCTTGCCCAGGCCTCCAGACCCCCTGAAGAATCCCTCAGTGAAAACCCATTAACTGGGCCACCTTGCCTGTGGTTCAGAGATATTCCATCAATACGCCAAGATCTACCACCGGTGACCTCTCTTAGCCCCTTGCCCAGGTCCCAGACACTGAAGGTCTCTCTCCCCTCCCCTGAATTTGCTTCAGGATTGAGCCTGGGCTTTGGGCGGGGGTGCAGTTAGACCCAGATAGTAAAAGCCCCTGGCGCAGGCCCCATCCTCACCCCCACCACCAGCAGACTGAGGATTTCAGCCCCTGTTGAATGATGGGTCCTCAGAACCTTTTCTTTAGCTCAACAGCTCTCAAATGGGAGTGGTTCTGCCCACCCCCTGCCACCGCCAGAGGACATTTGGCAACTCTGGAGTCATTTTTGGTTGTCATGATTGGCAGTAATGCTGGCATCCAGTGGGTAGAAGCCAGGAATGCTGGCAAATACCCTACAAGGCACAAGACAGACCTCACAGCATAGAATTATGCAGCCCAAATGTCAATAGACAAACGCTGCTAGTCACACACAGCAGGGACAGGGGCTGCACCAATGAGGAGTTCAGGGTCACAGGCGGTGACAAGAATGGAGAGGAAGATGGGGGATTGGGAGAGGAGAAGAAGACGCGGGTTCGATCCCTGGGTCAGGAAGATCCCCTAGAGGAGGAAATGGCAACCCACTCCAGTACTCTTGCCTGGAGAATCCCCTGGACAGAGGAGCACAGCAGACTACAGTTCCATGGGGCCACAAAGAGTTGGACATGAATGAGCGACTAAGTGAAGCCAAAAAAAAAAAAAATGAGAAAGCCCTGAACCTGGAGCGGACAGAGCTGGGTCCCACTGACCAGCTGCCCCTCCTTGTACAAGTCCCGTAGCCTCTCTGCCTGTTTCGTCAGGTGTAAAAAGTCTAAAAGGATTGGATGAGAAGATAAACATGGAAGAAGCTCACCCATGCCCGCACACCAAGGATGCTCCAGAAATGTGCGCTGGGGGTGTGGGATGTTGGTGGGGTGCAGGAGCGTGGGGATTTAGGGTAGTGAATTCATGTCCCTGAGAGCTAACTGGATCCGATCCTCAGGAGTCCAAAGAAGCCTTGGGAAGGGTGTGCTTTTCCCTGCCCAGAACCCAGCGGCGCTGGGGCACAGGCCAGGCTGGGGAAGTCAGGGCAGGGCGGGGCCCGCTACTCACCGCTGTGGCTTTCTCCATCACTGCTGAGATAGGGGTAATATTCATGCGTTTGGCGTTGGTAGAGATCCGTGTCATAGGGAACTAGGTCTTCCGATGGCTGCTGAGAGAGGAGGGAGTCAGGACTCGGAGTGCGGCAGAGAGACACCAGCCAGGTTGGCAGGACAACCCCCCAGGATGTTGGGTCCACACTGAGCCCCTTTATCAGGCCTACACCCCTCTCTCTGCTTACAACTGGGAGAGGCCACACAGACGGGAGGACCCAGGGGCCCAAGAGCCTCGGTGCCTACGGAAAGGGGGTGACAGAGACCCTGGAGGGTCAGAAGTCAAAAGAAGACAGGTCCGAGGACACAGCCCAGCGGCTCCCCCGGCCACCTCATACTCACGCTCCACTGCGTGCCCGGGTCCCAGCCTCACACACTCCCCCGCTCATGGTCACACCGAGGTGCCTACACCCCCCAAACGCAGACAAACTCCCCCTTACACATTTCTTCCCACTCTCCCAATGTGTGCTCTCAGAAACACATCCACTTACAGCCCTCACACTCACCCCAGGCACACACGCCAGTATACACCCGCCTGTTGGCGCACGCAGAGTCCCTGGGATTGACACACGAATCCACCCCCTTGCCTCCAAGCACACTGACACACACACTCATGCCCGTGTCCTGCCTCGGTCACTCATGTTCCTGCACGCCCATCACTCAGCACACAGGCCTGTCCTCCTGCTGTACCCCCCAGGCCCCCATGCTCTCTCACCACCCGATGTCCAGGTCCCAGGCCGGCTCAGGGCCCCCACCCCCACAGTGGCTGTCCACACCAATAGGCTTTACAGGACTCACCCCGGGCAGCGTTGGGGCCGTGGCTTCGGGGGCCTCTCCCTCCTCCCCTTTCCTCCGGGGACGCTCCCTGGTCTCCCTCCCTCGGCCTCCCCATCCCTCCCCCCCCACCCCACTCCCTGGCCGGGCACTGGGACATGCACACCCAGAGGCTTCCCAACAGTCATCAGGCCTCTCTCCACCCCCGCGCGGGTGCTCAAGGATTGCACAACAGTCACCCTAGCCCTCAGGGCTTGGTTTGGGGACCAGAGCTGCCTTGGGAGCCCACCGTCCCAGGACCCACTCCGCGTCACCCCTGGACTGGGCCAGGGGGCTCAGCAGTATCGCATGGAGCCCAGGAGGATGTGTCTCCAGCTCAGCTCTAGCTGGGGGTTCAGGGATTGAGAGGTCAAGGGTCAGAGACAGGGTGGCCTAGCCCCGGGGCCTCTGGCTCTCTCAAGGCAGAGCGGGCTCTTCCTGGGACCACCCCCCCATCACCCCCTGCCTGTCCCCCCTCATCTTCTAGGTTCCAGTTGGGGGACGTGGGGGGGTGGCCAGGGCCAGGTCAGAGCCCAGCTGGCTTATCCTGTCTGTGACCGGCCCTGCGAGGAGCCTGGCACTGGGTCTGCAGACAGACAATGCAGCCCCACAGCAGGGTGTCAAGCTGGGGTGCCTCCCCGGGGCTCTGGAGCCTGCCTGGGGTGAGGTGGCCGGTGGGGGTGGGGTAGGGGGGGAAGGGAGCTGCCTCCAGGCCGGGAAAGCTGAGTCAGATGGGCAGGCCCTGCCAAGCCCTTCCCGGTTACCCCCCAGGGCTCCCCAACCCCGGCTGAGTGGGGAACGGGTGAGGAAAGGGAGAGGGGTCCTCTCAGATGGGCCCGGTGGTCTGACACCTGCCGGAGGTTGCAACTGTCGCTGAGAGCAGGAGTGGAGGGGCTCTGCCCCAGGCGGCCGCCCTGCCGTCCCTGGGGTCCCCTGGGGCGCCCGCTTCGTCACCTCCGGCCTCAGCCGCTGCCCTCACTCCCATCTCTCCTTGGATGAGGTCCTCCCCCAGCCCCAGTCTCAGCCCCAGGATGGCTCTGCCCTCCTCTCCACAGTCCCAGCCCCAGCTGCCTGGCGAGCCTCTGCTCCCCTCGCTGCCCCAGCCCCGGCCCCTGCCTCTGCCTCCGCCACTCGGGGCCCAAGGCCTAGACCTCTCGGGTCAACAGGCGTGTCTTCTGCGCCAGGTCACAGGCTGGGTGACGGGGACCCAGGTTTAAGGCAGCCTCGGTCTCCAGGAGCACCCAGTCCAGGGCCCGAGACCTCTGGCCTCTTGCCTCCTGCCCCCCAGCCCTTCACCGTCCTGGGGACCGGCTTCCCTCCACACCAGCCTTCCCAGCTCCTCCGCCACCAGCTCCCCGCCGCCCTCGCCACCCTCAGCCCAGCCCCCCGGCCCATGGAGCCCCGGGTGCCACCCAAGCCCCATCTATAAATAACCGTTCAGGCCCCATCGATCACAGCCCCACTGTGGGCCCGGCCCTCGGCCTGCCAGGGCGTGCTTGCTCCAAGGAGGCTGATGGCCCCCTTGCTGGGTCTCAGGCTGGGGCTCCAGGGAGGAAACACCAACTTCCCACTGATAGTGGGAGGCAGGCGGCGGGCTGGCGGGCAGGTGGCGGGTGTCCGAGGGCCGCGCCCTGGGCTGGTGGAGGAATCCCAATACTCACAGGGGGGACGAGGGGAAACCCTTCCATTTTGCACGCCTGTAACATCCAGCCGAGCTCCGAGCCGGTCAGGTCCCCTGCCTCGGTGGGGGCCAGTGCGGAGCCCCTGGGAACGGGGCGCCCCGTCGGGGGGTGGGGGTGGGGCTGGACTGCTTCAGGGCGGGCGCAGGGCTCAGGCCTGCCCCTTGAGCTACAGGAGCCCTGGGTGAGCCCCCTCCCTTGACATTGCAGGGCCAGCGCAAGTTCCTGATTTTATCGAAGGCCTGCCGCTGGGAGATAGTCCCCTTGGGGTGACATCACCACCCCAGCCCGTTTGCATAAATCTCTTGCGCTACAGGAAGTCTCTGGCCGGCTGGGGCAGGTGGTGCTCCAGGGGCTGGCCTGGAGGCCGAGGGGGCCAGGCCCCCTGCCCAGAGGAAGCTGGGACTGTGAGGGGCGGCCTTGAGGGCTGGGGTGGGCGGAAGAATGGGAGGGGGGAAAGCTGGCTTCACCACGAGGAGGGCCTTGCTGCCCCCCGGGGCCTGCGCAGGCCCTCTCACCCCTAACCCTGCAGATGCTACTACTTTTGAGACCCCCACATGGCCAACAGTCACTTCTTGGGGAGTCGGAGCTGGTAAGGGGGTCCTCTTGGGGCCCCCATGTTCTGGGGTCAGCCTGGCTGGCCAAGGGCTATGGTCTGGCTTACTGCCAGGCCTAGCTCTTCCTGGGCCCATAGGCCCCCGACCCCTCGGTCCTACCCCGCCTGGGGCTGGGCCTTTGGGGCCTACTCCTCAGCATCCTGCTGGTTTCTCCTTCCTTCCACCAGAAGTATCCTTACACCCTCCCCTGCCAGCTTCCCAAGCGTCACCACGTCTTCATATCTCTGTTCCCAGCCCAGATTTCTCAGTTTCCCACCCCTTTCCAATGCCTGACTGTCAATCTAGTCTTCATAGTTTACAAAATTTTCTTGTCTGTCCATTCATTCATCTATTTTCCCATTCATTTGTCTTTCAATTTAATCCAGCTCTTCATTCATCCATCTGTCTGTTAGTCTATTATCCATCCACCCATTTGCTTATCTTCTTATCCACTGAGCCATCTAAAGGTTCATTTATCAGCCTATCCATTTGTTACTCATCTACATTTCCATCTGTTTATCCATTGTATGTCCAGCTATCAATCTATTCATTCATTGGTCTGTTCATTCATGTAGCCATCCAACCATTTATGCATTCTACCAGTATCAGTTGAGTTCTAGGCTTTATGCCCATATGATATGGCTCAGATAGTAAAGAGACTGCCTGCAATGTGGGAGACCTGGGTTCAATCCCTGGGTCAGGAAGATCCCCTGGAGAAGGAAATGGCAACCCACTCCAGTATTCTTGCCTGGAGAATCCCATGGACAGAGGCGAGTGGCAGGCTACAGTCCATGGGCTCACAAAGAGTCAGACATGACTGAGTGACTAACACACCCAGGGTTTATGCTCCGTGTTGGGAAAAGAGAAAGGTATTGGACAAAATTCCTGTCTTCAGAGAGTTCCTGATCTAGTCTGAAGGGCAGAAGGATGAATACAGGCAATTTTTCAATCTCTGGTCTCTAGTAAGCCCACTTCTCCAACTCGCTGAGAGCTCACTTTCCTCTCCTGTGTAGTCTTACCCTTTGCGCTCCGTCCCATTCGCACTAACACTGCCTCCTTCCTGTCAGTGGAATCCCAGATACCCAAGTGTTTCTTCATTTGCAGCGAAGACCAGGGATTCGCAGGTCTGGATTCACCATTAGACCTACTTCACCTACATCTTCACTGATTCTTGGCCTCCACTTTTGGGACTCTCCGAGGAGTCCAGGGCACTGGTCCTCAGGACTCCCTAGGAACCTGACCAAGGCCCCTCCCCCAGAAGAGGGGAGAGGCAGGCTGACTTGGCATCTGTTCCAGCCCTGACCCCACTTCCTCACCAAGACGGCCCAGTGCCCACTGACTGCACGGCCGTGAGGCTGGGCTCTACTGTGCGAGCCACGTCCTGCTTGATGTGCTCATTAACGCATTCTTCGTTTTGTTTATACGCTTATTTATCTCCTCTTTCACTCATTTAATTGCTAATGCTTTACTGAAGGTCTCCCATGTGCTGGGCCAGGCAAGGGGACACGAGCATGAAGGAGGCACGCCCGGGCCTCCAAGAGCTCACAGGCCCTCAGAGGGAACAGGAACGTGAGCAGACCCACGCTTCTTTGGGGAGGCAGGGGCCCAAGAGGTGCCAGGTGCACTGGCGCAGAGTTGGTCAGGTCAGGGCCACGGTAGGGAAGCATGCAGGGGCCAGAGCAAAGCCAGGAGGTGGGAGAGAACAAGGGAACCAGCTGGGAGCAAGACCAGACTGGGCGGCAAAGAGCCTTGAGTACCAAGCCCAGGAGCCTGGGCTGCCTCCAGGAGCTGCTGCGGGGCCTCTGCTGGTCTCAAGCAGGGCCTGTGGGCTTCCTAGGTGATGCAGTGGTAACAAATCCACCTGCCAACACAGGCGATCGGCAGGTTCAGTCCCTGGGTCTGGAGGAGGAAACAGCAACCCGCTCCAGTATTCTTGCCTGGGAATTCCCATGGAGAGAGGAGACTGGTGGGCTACAGGGGTCGTGGGGTCACAAAGGATCAGACATGACTGAGCACACACACACGAGGAGGGAGTGTGTTGCTCTCCTCCGTGAGTGCAGGCAGCAGACCAGGTCGGCTCTGTGCTCCTGAGCCCTAAGTAAGAGAAGTAAGAGACTCTATGGTCCCAAGTCTGGCCAAGCCCAGGGTAAGAAAAACCCCAGGGTCCCAAATCTTGGGAAACGGGCAGAACTGACTCCCGCTTTCTGTGCAGCTCGAGCATCCCGTATCCATTCCCACATCAGCAAGTCCTCCCCATCCTTCCTCCCACTGCCCGTCCTCCCTAACTGCACCAGAAACCTCTTCTCAAGACTCGAATTCCAACGGACCTGCTGAGGTCCTAAGCCTTAGGAATAGCAGGACCCAGATTCTAAGCAATTCCAAGCAGAGCAGGGATGGGCTGATCATCACAACCCCAGGAGCTAGCAATTCCTTCAGAGGGGTGAGAGGGGGTAGTTTTCTGAGTGTCCAGCACTGGGCTGAGTGTCTCCACCCTTGTGATCTCACGGAACCGGGATGATCATCGGTTACCCTGAGGCCCAAGAGGTTGATGCCTCGCCCAGGGTCACACAGCTTGTGAGTGGGGAGCTGGGGCCTGGACCTGCTTTCTGGGGCTCTCGGAAGGGCCAGATCCCAGGGCAGGGGAAGGGGGCAGAAGGAAGAGGAGTCAAGTGTGGAGCAGACGGGGGGCCGGGGGGACACAGCGGGGCCGAGGCGGTCAGGACTGGGGAGGGCGAGAAAGGCGAGAAAACAGGAGAAAGAGTCAAAGAAGAGAGTAGAGAGAAGGGAGGCGAGAAAGGGCGGGTGGCGCGGTGGGAGGGGAGGACACAGGAGGCTGAGAGGAGACAGGGCGTGGGTTCTGGGAGCCCAGGCCCGCCTCCGTCTTCCGCAGCAGAGGAAACGGGACCAGGGAGGGTCCGCGGTTTGCTGGAAGTCACCAGGAGCGTCTTGTTGACCCCATGGCTCGAATTTTCGTGGGCAAGAAACTGGTTTGAGATTAAAAAAAAAAACACTTAGGTACTCCAGGGAATGAGAGGTAAAACTGTTTTTTATTTTTCTCTTTTTATCGATTATTTATTTCTGGCCATGCTGGGTCTTTGTTGAGGCATGTGGACTCTCTGGTTGTGCTGTGTGGACTTAGCTACCCCACGGCATCATGCAGGATCTTAGCTCCCCAACCGGGGATCGAACTTGTGACCCCTGCATTGGAAGGTAGATTCTCAACCACTGGACCACCAGGGAAACCCCTGAAACAGTTTTTTAAGTTACGTTAATTTTTGAATAGGTAATAGATACACATGGTATGAAATTCAAAAAGTAAGAAAAAGGGACACTGTCCTGTTCCCTGTTACCTGATTCTTGGATATTTTTTCTGGAAGAAGTCTAGCAGACAGAAGCACAGAGACAGATATATTCTTTTTTAAATTTCACACAGCAAGTAGCACACTGAACACATCGTACTTCACTTTGGTTGTTTTTTCCCCACTAAATCCATCCCATGCCCATGCATATAGAGCTGTCTTGCTCTTTTTAATGACTATGTGGCAACCCACTCCAGTATTCTTGCCTGGAGAATCCCAGGGACGGGGGAGCCTGGTGGGCTGCCGTCTATGGGGTCGCACAGAGTCGGACACGACTGAAGAGACTTAGCAGTAGCAGTATTTTACTATTTGGGTAAACTGTGGTAGTTTCACATCATGAGAGACCTCATTCATTCAAAAAACTGCAGGTAACATTTATGTACAATTTAAAAGATAATTATAAAGCATACACTTACATAACCACCATCCAGGTCAAGAAATAAAACACTGTCAGCACTCCAGAAGCATCCCTCAAATGTCCTGCCTCTCTCTAGAAGGAAGACTATCCTAACTTTTCCAGTAATTATTTCCGTTTTCTTTACAGCTTTCCCACTTAAGTAAACATCTCTAACAATATAGTTTAGTTTTTACCTTAACAGATTTTAATCTTTATATAAAGAGAATCATAGTGTAAATATTCTTGTTGCATGTAACTGTGATCCATTTTCATTGCTGTATAGCATTCCATTGTTGGAAAAAGTTATTTAACCAGTCTCTTACTGATGGATATTTAGGTTGTTTCCAGTCTTCTGCTATTACAAATAATACTGCAATAGGCAAAATTTGCTTATTTACACACAAGCAAGTGTACGTTTAGGATAAATGCCCCAAAGTTGAAATACTGGGTCAAAAAGTAGTACATTTTTTTTTTTTCTTTTTTTGCAGGAAAGCTAGAGGGGAGTGTCTGCTGGAATATCTGGGGACGATGTGAGTGAAAGCTCGTTTCCAGGACGAGAGGGATTGCAGTCCTGGCTCCAGGTGGCAGGCCTCATGCCTCACGTCTACCTGTTTCTAAAAAACATCCTTCAACTGTAAAGAGCAAAACATATTTTCCTGCCTTACATGAAAACTTTGTAGGAGAAAGGCCTACTTCTGCAGAAGTAAATGTTCAAAGGGAGAGACACTAAAATGTTATAAATTCTTTCTCTATATTTAATTTCCCAAGTCTAATCTTGACAGTTAAGAGATTTGACAGTGAAAACAAAATCACCACAACCAAATACAGGTTGAGTCAAAGATCTTTGTGCACCTCCCTGCAGACACCAATAAATAGTATCAGGAATTACCTAAAATAGAAACAAAAATTCCTTCACTTATAACTAATATTGAAAATGGCACAGCTTTCTATCTTAACTCATTGGAAAAGAGACCAGATAATTATTTATATACTATCAATGCAGGTGCCCAGATAGTTCTTTAATTTTTAAATTTCAATTTTTTTTTTTTTTATTGAAGTACACACAGAAATTTTTGACTTACCTCTTTTGAAGTCAAAGGAGACATTTTTTTTAGTTGAAATATAAGTGATATATATATAACATTGTATTAGTTTTAAGTGTACTGCATGTATTTTTAACTCTTAAGTAAATAGGTAGATAAACATGGGCTTCCCATGTGGCTCAGCGGTAAAGAATCTGCCTGCCAATGCAGGAGACACAGGTTTGATCCCTGAGTTGGGAAGATCCCCTGGAAGAGGTCACGGCAACCCGCTCCAGTATTCTTGCCTGGGAAATCCCATGGACAGAGGAGCCTGGCGGGCTACAGTCCATGGGGTTCTCAAAAGAACCGGACATGACTGAGTGATTAAACAAGACACACGTAGAGATACTGTTGCATTGTCTTGAGTAAAGGTTTTCCCCACTTATCCTCCTACCAGCAGCCCGTGACAGTACTGTTCCCACCTCCACTGGACAAGTGGGTGGCCACGCAGGGCTGGGCCCTGCAGAGAGGGACAGGCGGTCGGGCAGGCCTGGGTGGTGGAGCGCTGGGTGGCCTTTGCCTGCACTGGGCTGGGCGACTGCTGGGGTAGGCTGGGTGCTATTGCAATCACAAGGCAGGCAGGCAACAGGAAACATGGGGCCCACGTCCTCGAAGCTGAGTGCGCGTGGGGGACGCGACCCCTTCTCACCGACCCTTCAACCTCAGCCCCAAAGAGCTCTAGACGCCCTCCACCCTTTCAAGCAACTGGTCCTGACAGGACGTGACGGGGCATGTGGGAGAACTCAGGCCTCAGAGAGCAAGCTGGAAAAGGTGACCAGAAAGAGCTGAGCCCGTGTACAGAAATGGCCGTCTTGCAACTTCCTCTCATGGTTGAGACACTGGGAGGGGCTCCTTGGGCCCCTCCAAGCTCTAAGCTCCGGTCTGAGTGCCGGGCTGGCTCTGGAGTGCGTTAGGACATCTGACAAATATTTGCTCAGGGCCTCCAGGGGTCAGGCGACCAAACAGGCAAAGATCGCTGTCCTCCGGGGGCTGATTCTGGAGTGGGGGGTGGGCAGGGATGTACAAATGCAGTAGGTGAGAAGGAGGCAAGCGCTATGGGAAAGGGGATTGTCCAGCTTGGGGCTGTGGCGGTGGGGGGCAGCATTTGCAGGGTGAAGGGGAGCAGGGCAGGCCTCGTGGAGACATGGAGAATGGGGTCACGGAACCAGCCCTGGAAACACATGGAAGAGCCAGCCAAGCAGATAGCTGGGAGAAGAGCTCCAGGCGGGGGGACCAGCAAGGGGCCAGTGTGAGCAGAGCCAAGGTGGGACAGCGGGAGGTGAGAGGCCTGGGGGGGGATGCTGAGGGACGTTAGGCATCGTGTGGGAGAACGGGAGCACCGCTGCAAAGTTCATTTTCTCATTCAGATCTGAAGTTTGGGCTCTTATCATCCCCCCCGGGACAGTCGAGGAAACTGAGGTTCAGAAGAGAGTCCATGACTCAGTCAATCAAGAGACAGGCGAGGCTTAAACCGGGTCTGCTGGAGACCCGGGTGGTACCCAGGGCAGGCACCCATAAAGTGCCAGGGGCCGGGACCAAGGAGACCAGCACCACCGGCTGAGGCCCTCGTCGCCCAGCATTGACTCGCCCCACCCATGACCCTGTGAATTCGCTACCAGTACCGTTTTACAGACAAGGGTCACAGGGTTCAGCTGGTGAGGGGGCTGCCCAAGGACACACAGCTGGCCCGGGGGTGGGGGGGTGGCCCTGGGGCGTGTGCTTCCGAGGCTGCCTCCATCTCAAGTTTCTCCCGTGGGTGCTTTCCTACCTAAAAGTGCTCCTTAGCTCAGGCTTGTTCACAGGCTGAAGTCCAAAGCTCTGAGTCCTGTGCTGCAGTCCCACCCCGGCCAGCCTTTCCCACCCTCCCCCACCCCAAGTGGACCAGCCCTGCCCCCACCTCCAGCCCAAAGCCACTACTCAACATTCCCAGAACCTCTTTCTCAATCTCCCACGACCTTTGCTCACAGTCCCACCCCCTTTCACACTTGAAGGCCTCCCCCATCTTTTGAGGGCTCACCTCCTCCAGGCTGTCCCCCCAGATGTTCCTGGTCACCTCCATCTCTCCCCCGCCCTGCTGAGTCCCTCCTGGCACTCTGCCCCAGCTCCTGCCCACCTCCCCACTCTCCCCACACTCCCACCGGCTCCCAGGGGCCAAGCAGCAGAGATCTCCAGAGTGGCCCAATCTCTGCCATGCCCTGAATCTCAGCTCTCCCCCTGACCCCTCTCCACACCCTTGTCTCCTGTTGACCAGGCCTTTCAGACGGGGAGCTCACCTCCTGGCCACATCACTCAGCCTCCGGCACCTCAAACCCACCGCCACCCACAGCGACTTCCTCCTGCTCACCACGGGCAGCACCCGCCCTGCTCGCTCACTGAGGACAGGAGCCACTTCCCACCCCCCCACCCCCGCAAGGCCCCCCCTCTTCTGTGGGGCCCCCCAACACCATCCTTTCCTATCTAGGTACCCCTGGATCCTTCCCTACCACTGGCTGTGGAGCCTCTGAGCGAGCCCCTTCCCCTCCCTGGAGCTCAGAGGCCTCGATTCTGTAGAGGCGCCAACAAAACCCAGCTGCAGCATGGTCCAGAGGGCAGAGAGAGACAATCTGTGTGAGCCTTTCCCTGTATACAGTAGGCTTCAATTAGTGTGTGTTTCCCTCAATGGCCTCCACAAATGCTGACTGACCCTCGTGGAGGTTAGGAGTATGGCTCTAGAGACCTTGATTTCAAATCCTATCCTTGCCCTGTGTTCGCCGAGTGGCTGAGGGCAAGTCACTTCTCAGAGCCTCAGTGTCGTCATCTGTAAAACGGGGGCAACAGCAGGATACACCCCAGGGGACTGTGAGAATCAGAGACCACATAGATGTTCCTATGTGGTGCGCACACCCGGCATCCCTCTGGAGGAGGAAGGCTCGGCCCTGTCTCCAAGGGCTCAGGATCTCTGCGGTCCTCGGTTCCTTGGAAGCGCCCGCCCCCTGGCCTTCCCAAAGCCTCCTTGGAAAAGCTGAGCAACGTGAGGAGCCGAGAAGCTGGCGGAGGATAGCCTTCAGACAGCAGCCTCTCGCCCTCCTTTGTTCTGCCTGTACCTCTCCCCTCCTCCCTGCCTGAGCAACCAGCTCTCGGGAGAAGACAGCTAGGGGCCCCAGGTCTGGAGTAGGGATGCTGTGGTAGGAAGAGGGTAACCAATATCGAGCTCCCGTCGTGGGCCAGCATACTAGACGTTTACAAGAAAGTGACGGCACAGGGATAGATTTTAATAGATGAGAAACGGGCCTCAGGGCCGACCCTTATACTGCTACAGGCCGGAAAGCAGAAAGAGCCAGAATCAGGGTCAGACCAGGTTTATCTTACTCCAAAGTCTGTGCTCTCAGCCCAAAGCTGCCCCAGCATGCGTGCCAGGAGCCAGCAGGACAGGAATCTCCGTGCCCAGTGCATGAGTGGGAGGGTGCTGAGGGGGCCAGTGAGTGAGGCGCTGACTTGATTTCCAGGCTGTGGGATCCCAGGCTAGTTTGAAGCAGACTAGGGGTCTTGGGCAAGCGCGAGGGGCAAGGAATAGAAAGGCCCGGACCCGGAAGGAGTTAAATGCATAAGGGGCCTGGGTGAATCAGAGGCTCCGCAGGCTGAGATGGAAATTCCCTGTGCATGGCGTGTGGTCACCCAGAAAAGGGAAACGGTGCTTTTCGGAGCACAGGATGGCGGGGGCTCGAGCCCGGGAGCAGATGCCTGCCTGGGTGGGGCTGGCGAGGGCGTCGTGGCCAAGGAGGCCTGGCCTCCGGGTGGGAAGGAGGCAAGGAGCCATGAAGCTGGGCCAGGCCTGGTCATACTATGGTGTGTCCATGGGCCCTGACAGATGAATAGGAGCTCGCCGGGCCCAGAGGAAGAAGGGGCACTTGACCTGAACTGTGGGAACCACTCGAGCCCAGGCCCAGGGGTGGGACTCTGCATGGAGAGCCCGTCCCGCCAGGCTTTTGTTGGGGAACTCTTTCCTATCCCACCTGAGGGGCCCCTCCTCGCCCCGGGAAGCACCCGTCACCTTCTCCTGGGGTCCCCCAGCCTCAGTCTCCCTCCCAGAGTCCTCAGCATCTTGTCACTCATCCGCCTTCCGCACAGGACTGTGGGCAGGCGCCATGTCCTAGCTCCAGAGACTGCTTGCCCCTGCCGCGGCTGGCATGGAGCGGGTGCTCTGTGTTTGAAGACTGACAATCCACGGAAGAGGATTCTGAGGTTCAGAGAGGTTGGGTGAAACACGGCCCGCTGGTTGCGGGTAAGGTGGGGGCGGGAGCCAGGGCTCTGCTTCAGCTGGGACTTGGCGGGAGGCACGGAGAGGGACAGGCAGAGCCTTCCCCTGGGGCCGCTGACGACCCCGTCTGGCAACTCCAGGGTCCGAGGCCTGTGTCCCCCTCAAGCTTCGGGACAGCCCAGCTTCCTGCCTTGTCCCCGGGGCTGGGAAACTTGTGTCCTCCCCGGGAAGGAGACGGATGGATGAGATGGAGCCAGGGCCAGTCAGATGGACAGAGGAGGGGACTGGGTATCAGGAAACACTGACTCCCAGTCCAGACACTTGCCCGCCGTGTAGCCTGGGACACGTGCCTCACCCTCTGAGCCCCAGCATCCATTTCTGATGGAGACGGTGGAACAGGCTCTATTTGGGGACAGTAAGAACTGACTCCCTCTGCGCCATCGTGAGAGAGCTCGGCCACGGTTTGAAACGAGTGCTCCTTGTATTGTCTTTCGTCTCTTCCTAGAACAATCCCCTGCTACAGCGCCAGTCCTGCCTGCCGGTTCCTAAGCCACGTGAGCCATGGTCTCAGGCCCAGCGTCCATCTGTCCCAGCTCAACTCTGCCCCGCAAGACGGCCTGTGACCCACACCGGCCGGATGAGTGGGCTGAAACCCAGCTCAAAGACAGTAGATGGCTGGGGCCTCCCACCCAGAAACAAGCCCCCTGGAAGGCCCTGGGTGCCCCCAGGCCCACCGCAGCACCCCAGATTCCTTGCCCCCACCCCCCAGGAAAGGTCAAGGGGCCCCTGGAGCGGCTACCCTCGGGCAGGGCCGAGCAGCGTCATGGCGGCCATCGGGGCTGGAGCTTTTCCAGTCACGAAGGGGAACTGAGAACTGTGGGAATGTGCTTTGGGCAGGCCAGAGTGGGCCGGGCCCCGATGGGAGGGGGCTGCTCCAAGGAGCCCAGGCTTATGGGGTCCTGAGGGGGTGAGGAGTTGAAGGGGACCTCCCCAACCTCCAAGCCAAGTGGCTGAGGGGCTGGGGCCGGGGCAGGGGGGGTCACTGCGAGATCCTCGCAGGTTGTCCAGAGAGAGCTGGCCGGGGCAGTGGGAGGTTGGGGAGCTGTGTGGGGAAGGAAAGAGGAACCCGTGCGGAGCGGGGGAGGGGGCCGTGGGGGATGGAGTGGGGGCCGGGGGGCCTGGAGCCACTCTGGCCGCAGCCACTTCGCTTCTCCCGGTTTCGGTTTGTAAATAGCTGCTAGCTCCGTGCGGGCGGGATGGGCCCTGCCCCTTCTGTGGCCTGTGTCCAGGGAGGTCCAGGTCTGAGGAGCTAGCTGCACGGGCTCCAACCCTGGGTTTGAGGACCCCCGCCGGCATCGGGGCTGGCCCGGCCTTTGGCCTTGCTGGGCAGTTCTGGCGGGCCCGGTTCTGGGCAGCCCCAACCTGTGGTCACTGAGGTAATACAGCTGGGATAGAACTTGATGACTTGGCCACACTGGGCTTATTTATAACTGGGCCTCCGTGGGCAGAAGAGCAGCTGTGGAGCCGCCAACTCAGCACTTGGGCTGACCCCAGGCACCAAGGCAGGGGACGCAATGGCGGGGGCCAGGTTGGCCTCCCGGCCCCTCAGGCTGAGCACCAGGGTCTTGGGATCCTCGAGGCCTCTCTGGCTGGAACCAGTCCTTGGCCGTCCGCGATGGACAGGCCTTGAGACTGAGGAGAAGCCACTTAGGAAGTGGGCCCCTCAGAACCTCCTGGGCCAAGTGGGGTGGCTGAACTCAGTCAGTGGACCGGTCAGTTCCCCCAGGGGCACCCAGGCCTCGGCCTTCCTGCAAAGAAATTCTTCCTCCAGACGTCAGATGCAGTCAGCAATCTCCACAAGCAGCCAAGTCATCTGCCCTCCCCTTCTTGCAAGAGCAGCTTGAAAACAAAACAAAACACATTCGGAAAAAAGGCAATGCCAAGTTCCCGAGGCCTGGCCCTGGTGGTGGAACCTCCAGGCACCTGATGCCTGGAGAAGGCGCCGGGCCCTCCCAAGGCCTGAGTGTCATACCACACGGGCACCCACCTCCTTGCCAGACAGACGGGAAGGGCTGGCCCTGCCCCTGGCCCTACTCGTCTTTCTCCTGAGAAAGAATGTGAGGGTGTACCAGACACTTTCCTAACATCGTAGGAATAAAGAGGATCCAGAAATCTGTCTCCTGCTCTGAATCCTTCCGAGTCAACCTTGTCTCCCTAACCTGGTTCTGGCCTTCCCGGCCTCCACACCTCAATTCTGAGTCTGGTTCCCCCTGCCCTTAGTCTCTCCAAACCCCTCTCTGTCGAGGCCAATGCCAAGCTCCCCCTAGGAGGGTCCCAATCTCAGTGCCCATCTCCTCCTCAAAGCTGAGGCTCTTGAGGTGGAAAAAATCAAGGAATGTCAGAACTGGGGCCGAAACGGGCGACGGATTTTAGATTGTGAGTACTGCGATCACCTCAGGGGAAAGAGGAAACCCAAGGCCTGGGGTGGGTCAGGGACGGCCAGAGGCCAACAAAGGGCAGAGCTGAGACCAGAGCTCCCAACGCCCCTGGACCTCGGACCCTCTGGACCACCTGCTCGCCTTGAGAGGCAGCCCCGCCTGGCCCCTTCCTCTTGGCGGAAGCTGCTGGGGAGGGGAGGGATGGGGGCCCTGGGGTTGGCGGGGTGACTCGGGGCCTGGGGTGCGGGCCCACTCAGGCCCCTCTGGGCAGGGTCGGCTGGGCGCCCTGCCTGGAGCCACCCGGGCTGCAGCTGCCCCTGTTTCCACATCGGCAGTAGCAAGTCCGGCGCCTGAGAAAACAGGAAGCGCCCAGTCACCACAGGAAGCATGTGTGCGCAGCCTCCCCGCCCCCGGCCCATTGCAAAACGCCAACAGCCCCATTACCACAGGCACCACACAGCGGCGGCGGGAACGCTCCGGCCGCCGGGTCTGCCACGGGGCCGGGCCGTCGGACTTCAGC
Source organism: Okapia johnstoni (assembly GCA_024291935.2). Taxonomy (NCBI): domain Eukaryota; kingdom Metazoa; phylum Chordata; class Mammalia; order Artiodactyla; family Giraffidae; genus Okapia; species Okapia johnstoni. Next base: position 3,665,266 of record CM044325.1, on the reverse strand, counting down.
CCTCACCTGCCTGGCCCAGGCCACGGGCTGCTGTCCAACAGGACGGAGGCGGCCTCGAGGAGCCCGAGGCCCGGGCTTCGGGCCTCACGCCTTCCTCTGGGTGCTCAGCCCCATCCCCCAGATGCGTCTGAACCAGGCCCTCTCTGGCCGTCGTGAAATCAGAATATGGGGTTAGGGGTCACGGAGAAGCCGCCTCTCCGGCCTAAGGGTTAGCCCGGGAGGACTCTTTGACGGCCTTCGACCTGACAGGGCTCCATCGGCCAGCCTCAGAGCCTGCCACCCCAGAGCCCGCCACCCCCACAGCCCCTGGGAGCTGTCTGCCGTCAAGTCCACACCTGCCACACCCTGTCGGCCGGGCCCCAGCCCTTCCCGACCGAGACTGGGCCGGCCCCTGGGGTCCTGCCCAGGCTAGCCTTGGGGGGCGGGGAAGGTGGGTGGGAGTCGGGGCCCCTCCTCGTCCCGCCCTACCTGCCCAGACTCACCTCTTCTTTAAGGCCCCCGCCCCGGGCTCACCCTTCGGAAGGAGATGCGAGTCCCACAGGGCCTGCACTGCTCCAGCCCCGCGGACAGCAAGGAAAAGAGAAGAGAGCAGAGCATTTCATGGCTATAATAAATCAAAGGGGGAAGTCAGAGCAGGAGAAATAAGAAACTTCCCTACCCTGGGCACAGGGACCTGCCAGGCAGCAGCCCCCGGCACCCCACTGCTTTCCCTCCTCCCTCCTGCATCCCTGGCGGGGGGCCCAGATCCCGTGCCTTCTCTCCTAGGCCGAGGTAGCCCACCTGCCCGGAGGTCCCCTGGGAACCCTGGAGGCCCAGCCTCTCTCAGCGCTCGGCCTCAGTTTCCTCCAAATGGGCATGGGGAAATTCAACAAGGCTGTTTTGTTTGTCTGGGGAGGCAAAGGCTTAGACTGCCCAGCATAGACAGCTGAAGATGGGTAGGGCCCCTCCGGACAAGGACCATCAGGGCATGAAGGGGGGTGCAGTGAAACATCTGAGAAGCCCCAGTGGGACGGCTGGGCTGGGCTGGACAAAGGTCTGTGAAAGGAGACCGGAGGGCCAAAGCAAGAGGCAGGAGCACTGGGCGGTGGTGAGGAGAGCCCTAGACTGTGAGAACCTGCAGGACCATGACCTCAGCTCTGTCCCTGCACTTTCTCAAACCAGACCAGGGGCCCAGGGCCTGGGGTCCGCAGGGCAGGCACCAGATACACGCAGTCACTGAAGACATCACATCTTCCTGGAGTGTCCACGCAGGTAGAAAACGATACTATAAACTGATTTTTTTAAAGTGTGTGTGTTGGGGGGAGCCCACCTATTTAACAGGATACAAATCTGTATGAATTTTTAAGACAAAAGGAATTTCAGAAATAGGTTGGCTAGTTTTGGCCCTGTTGTGAGCCACACCTCCAGCTTTGCCCGCTGTTGGGGTGTCTCTACTGGAACCCTCCTGAGACGGCAGGCTCACTCCCCTTTTCTCCAGGGGTCTCAGCTATCACTCAGAGCAAATGCTTTGGGCCCCACCCGGGCCCCCAGCCCCCAGGGTCTCCTGGCAATGTCTCCTGAAGCTGACAGCCTAGAGCTCGGGGTCCTGGGAGACAGCAGCAGGGCCCAGGATCCCTCTGCGCCTCTGAGATCACGCTGCTTCACTCACAACCTCGTCAGGCAGATAAGATAAGAAAGTGGCTGTGACTGTTGGAGAGTCCGGGCTGCAGAGCCAGACAGATTGGGGAGGCTGCAGTGTGTGACCCTGGGCAAGTGATCTCGCCTCTTGGAGCCTCGGTTTCCCCACTGGGGAAAGGCCTAACTTGAAAGCCAGTAATGCAGGACAAAGGAGGTCATGGTCTTGGGCCTCACAGTGACCGTGTGGTCAGCAACGCACAGCGACCGCCACTCCCGTCTCCTTCCAGAAGCCCCCACTTCCTCCCTCCTTTTCCTTTCACCTGCCTGAGAACCTCTGCTCCCTGCTCTTCTCTGCACGCCCAGGGCCCCTGACCTCCCTCTGACCTGTCCTGATCTGGGAGAGTACCGGAGCTGGGGTTCCCAGCCCTACCCCAAGGCACTCCATTTGTGAGACGGGGTCCTTGGAGGCTCAACTCTTGCCCTGGCAGGACTCCCCACTCTACTTGCACACTTCCTGCCCTCCCAAGACACCCCCTTTCATTCCCAGACAGCCACACGGTTTGAACAACGGGTAGTGTTCACCAGGCACTCTATGCACACCACATCTTGTAATCCTTACAGTTGGAAGTATTCTTATCCCCATTTCACAGATGAGGAAACTGAGGCTCAGAGGGGAAGAGGGACTGATGTGAGGTCAGCTGGCTAGAGAAGTGCAGCTCTGAGCTGAGAACTCAGTTCTCTCATCCATTAACCCAGGAGAAATCCTAGGCAAACCCTGAGGCGAAGCAGCACTTCTTTGTTTGGAAGACTTTGAGTCCTTTGGGATGTCACTGTTGCCCAGGCTCCTGTGTGCATGCATGTGAAGTAGCTTCAGTTCAGTTCAGTTGTTCAGTCGTGTCCGACTCTTTGCCACCCCATGAACTGCAGCACGCCAGGCTTCCCTGTCCAGTAGCTTCAGTTGTGTCCAACTCTTTGCAACCCCATGGACTGTATAGCCCACCAGGCTCCTCTGTCCATGGGATTCTCCATGCAAGAGTGCTGGAGTGGGTTGCCATGCCCTCCTCCAGGAGATCTTCCAGACCCCAGGAAAGAACCCGTGTCTCTTCCATCTCCTGCACTGGCAGGCAGGTTCTCGGCTCACAGCCATGGCCTATTCCCAGTTCCCTGGCTCTGTCTCCATCCCCCGAGTCTCCTGCTTCTCCTGGTTCAGGCTGCACTATGCCAGAGTTAGAAAAATTCCAGCCTCAGGTGACCATAAGATCAGAGATTATAAAATCCAGAAAGATGAGCAGCCTCCTGAATCAAATGCTCCCCCCCAGCTCCCTGCCCTGCACATGCACACCTAGTAGTGGATGGAGACCGGCCCAAGGGGGCAGTGTTCCCTAGTGGTTAGAACCAGGGCCTTGCTGCCAGACATTCATGGGGTCTAAATCTCAATTTTGCAACCAGAGACACACCACTCCACCCCCCACTGCATAAGTGACAACCCTAATATGGAGAGAAAGATGCCTCTCCTGACCTGGAGATTTCACAGAAGGGAAATTTGCTTCTAAAAGCCAAGCGCTCAGCCCTTCTTCATGCATGGCCTCATTTAAGCCTCATTACAGCTCTGACAAGTAGGTACTATTATTACTCCCATTTTACAGATGAAGAAACCAAGGCGAAGGAGTCTTCCCAAGGTCACATGGTCTTGCAGGGACTTGAACCTCAGTCCCATGTGACTCCAAGTCAGATGCACTTACCCCACCCCAGACAGGTCCCCCTTCCTTTTTTCCTAGGAATTTTCCCTCCCACTGCCAGCCTACAAGTCACAGGCCCTGAGTGGCAAATAAACCTTGACTGGCTGGGACTGAAGCCTGCCCAGCTGTGGTGCAGTCCCCAAATGCCTGACTGCTCTCGCTCTTGGGCTGGGTTGGGCTGGCAGAGGGCTGCCTAGGCATGCAAGGGGGTGTGCCCAGCTGCAGCGGGGACTCCTCTAGGCCCCAGCTGTCCTGCCTTGGGCCAACCCTGCAACTCTATTGGTGTACGACCCGCTCCTATAGGAGGGGTGTAAGCCCTTCCCGGGGGCCTGCAGGGTGGAGCCAGGAAACCAAGAAGCTGGACTTGTGCTTCTCACTTGCTTGCACCCCTTTCAAGTCCCTGGGAGAGGCCTCAGCAAATTTGTATTTGTGATTTTGTAATCTTTTTCTTAAACAGGGTCCCCAGAGTGTACAAGCATCCCCAAACCTAGCTCTGTTCCCCGGGTTGGCGGCAATAGAAAGAGTTCCATTCCGCTCCCCACGTGCTTCCTGCTGGCGGCTCTGTGACTTAAGGCAGGCCTCCCCAAATCCTCATCTACACAGTGGGGATCAAGCCTGGAGAGTCAGCAAGAACGGGCAGAGGCCATGCGAGGAACTCAGGGTACCCCTTCTTTACAAAAGGCCCAGATCTACAAAGGGATTTCACCAGCCTGCGCCTGTTCCATCCCCAGCGGCCCTGGTCGGGGGCAGGGGGGTAACTGGAGAGCCTACCCCCATTTTCCAGCGGAGATGATTGAGGTTTGGAACGGAACGTGTAGGCTGGAGTACCATCCCCCACGGCTCCCGGGGATCAGCCCCCGGGCTTGGAAGGAGGGGGCCGCCCCGGGGCTGACCGTGGCTCCGGGTAGCTGGGCCCGGAGGGTGCGGGGGCGGGCTGGGCGGAGGCTGGGGGAGGCGGCGGCGTCCCGCACTGTCTCACCGCAGGACCGACCTCGGCCCTTATCTGCTCGGGCAGCTTCCGCCCCCCGCTCAGCCCCCGCCGCAGGCCTGGCCCGCGCCTCCGCTTCCCGAGGGCCCGGCCCGGGGCGCCCCTCCCCCGCGGCCGCCCGCCCCCCCAGGGAGCGCCAGGGCTGCTGCCCAGCGGAGCAGAGAGGGGCCCGGCCCCCAGGTGAGCAGCCGGAAGTGATAACTCCTGGGAGGGGGCACCATCGCGAGGAGGCCCTCCTTGCGGCAGCACGCCCACCCCCACCCCGACGGGGGCTCCCCATCCAGGCCCCCTAGACTAAATACGGGAGGGCGACCGGGGTCCCCTAACGCCCCAGGGAGCAGGAGAGGCAGAGTGGCATTGGTCTGCAAGGTGTTCTGAGGGACAGGAGCCCGCCACACACACACCACACATGCGCCCGCGTGCACACACGCACGCACGCACGCACGCAAGCACGCACACTCGCATCCCTGACACAGGTGTGGGAGGGAAGAGAGACCTGGAGACACCTTAGAGAAAGTGAAATGCAAGCCACAAACTGGAGGAGACGTCTGCCTGTCTGCCAGGTCCAACCGTGAAGGCTAAACATCAAGAATACATAAAGGACTCTTGCAAATCCATAGGGAAAAAAATAAAACAACAAAAAAACCCACCCCTAGTCATGCAACAGAAGAACAGATATAAGACATGAACAGGCCTTTTTACAGAAGAAGAAACACGTTTGTCCAGTCAACACCTAAGGGATGCTCAAGCTCAATGGCAATGAGAGAAATGCAAATGAAGACCACAATAGGATGCTATTTCACACCACGTGAAGGGCAAAAATGACAGCGCCAACCGCTGGAGAAGAGGTGGGGCCATGGGGTCGCCAGCGCGTCGTTAGTCAGAGTGCAACTCCAGACAGCCTCCGGGAAAACAATCTGGCCTTATCTTTTTTTTTTTTTTTTTTAGTTCTACCAGTTTATTGCTACCAACCCATCTCCCTCCACCCTCATGCACGCGTGCTCAGTCATGTAACCCCATGGACTGCAGCCCACCAGGCTCCTCTGTCCATGGACCTTTCCAGGCAAGAATACTGGAGTGGGTTGCCATTTCCTTCTCCATGGCCTTATCTTATAAAGCCCAGCAGATCCCCCTCCAGGCTAAAATCAAGACACGTTGGCATGTGCTCCAAGAGACAGGGAACATTCAAAGCTGCACTGTCCTGAATAGCAAAAATCTAGGAAATATCCCAAATGCCCATTGTCAGGAGAATGGGTTCGTTACAGAGGACTCATTCACACAGTGGCACATTGCTCAGCAGTGCAAGGAAACGCGCTTCTCCCAATATTGTGAATGAATCTTAGTACCCATGAAAGCGGTAGTCGCTCAGTCGTTTCCGACTCTTTGTGACCCCATGGACTGTAGCCGCCAGGCTCCTCTATCCATGGAATTGTCCAGGCAAGAATACTAGAGTAGGTAGCCATTCCCTTCTCCAGGGGATCTTCCCAACCCAGGGATTGAAGCCGGGTCTCCTGCACTGCAGGCAGATTCTTTACTGTCTGAGCCACCAGGAAAGCCCTTAGTACCCATATTGTTGAGGGAAAAAGTCAGTCCCCAGATACTTCCTATGAAGTTCAAAACCAAGCCAAACTGTATCTCTACAACAGATGATGTGGGTCCCTTCCTTCTGCTACTTTTGTTATTAGGAGATGACGTGATTACCCACCCAAGAGACTCAAGAGTAATACTGAGAGTTGACCAAAACTAGTAAGAAAATGTAGTTGGCTTACAAGGTATCAAAGGAGTGCATAAAAATCATTTGCCTTCCTGTGCACTACATTTAAAATGTAACATTAAATACATTCTTTTAACCATCCGCAAAATGTAAAATATTTAAAAGTAAGCTTATTAAGGCAGGAGAAGAAGGGGACGACACTGGATGAGACGATTGGATGGCATCACCAACTTGATGGACATGAGTTTGAGCAAGCTCCGGGAGATGGTGATGGACAGGGAAGCCTGGTGTGCTGCAGTCCATGGGGTTGCAAAGAGTTGGACACGACTGAGCGACTGAACTGAAGTTTATTAAGAGTTAGGCAGGACCTATATGAGAACAATTGTTAAAAAGTAAATAAAATTCTGAATAACGTAAAAGAAAACAGCTCTTTTCCTTATTTAAAAAAAAAAAAGCCAGATTGGACAGAATATCGCCTGTCATGTTTATTAAAAATAAAAAAAGAATTGTTAAAATTCAGGTTCCCCCAAGAAGGAAGCAGAGATATGGGATTTGAACGGGGTAACACGTAAGGAAATCTATGACTAAACATGAATTAAATGGGGTGATTCAGGAGTTAAGACTCCGCCTTCCAATGCAGAGGCTGTGGGTTCAATCCCTGTTCAGGGAACGAAGGTCCTGCATGCCTCAACTAAGGTCCCGCTTGCCGCAACTAAGACCTGGCACAGCCAAATAAATAAAGATATATATATTTTAAAAAATACATAAATAAACAGAGAGCCCTGCAAAGTCTCAGAATACAGTGTGTAGCGCACAGGAATTTTACCCCATTCTGTGCTCCTGAGGCAGGAGAGGGAAGAGGGAGACATTAAATTGATTTGGACAGACTTCTCCTCAGGGTTATTGGCAAGAGCTTGTCCTTTTTTCCAGAAGCCCACAGCGGGGTGAGGCTGAGGAGGGTGGGGGGTGGAGAGGTCCCGTGTATTCAGGGGACAGGTCTCAGGGCTCCAAAGACACAACACTGAGGGCCTGGACAGACCCAGAGGGCTTCAGAGAGGAGGCGGCCTTGTAAACAGGTTGGATTCCTATCGACAGAGACGGTGGAAGGGGAAGGACAGGCCGGGCCTGCCGGGGTGGGATGGGAGTCACACGGGGGTAGTAAAGGCAGAGAGGCCCCACAGAAAGGAGCGAGGGAGCGGGAGGGAGCGTGGTCACAGGGAGCGCCTTGGGAGGAGTCATTGGGGCACTGTCAGGCCAGGCTTGGAAATTCAGAGGAGACAGCACCCCAGGAACTCACGAGGGAGCTAAGGCTGCTCTGGGAAGAACAAGTTGAGACAGAGTTAGGGTCGCGGGTTCCACAAGGAACACGTTCAGTGCGGAGAGGCAGACCCGAGCCCACAGTAAGAGCAGCGGGGGCCCCCAGTGAGCTCTGGGCTCCGCCTCACCTCACCCCAGGCCCCCTGAGCCTCAGACCCCCTTCTCCAAGCGACTGCTGTCTCCCTGCAGGCCCCTACGGAAAGCCCAGAGAAGGCCAGCTTTCTCACAGAGGCCACGCTCTGGAAGCAGGAGGAAGGCGCCCAGCCCCGGGCCTCCAGCCTGGACTGCCAGAGGAGGAGAGGGTTGGCAGAGCCTGGGCAGCGCCGGCCACGCTGGCCTCAGAGCCATCGCCCGGTCAGGAGCAGCCCCACCTGCCAGAAGCAGGGGGCTGAGGATGCTGAGAAAGGTCCCCCAGTAAAGGTACCAGAGCCAGGAACAACGTGTTATAGTCAGACCCTGGGCAACTCAGTGAAACCAGAGAAACTGGTCTGCGCCACCCCCCGCCCCGGGGTGCCAGATGCCTCGCAACCATAAAGAAAGCAGTGCCCAGGCTCACCTGGCCCTGCTGGAGTGTGTCGGCCCAGTGCCGTGACCCAGGAAGTCCCTGAAGCCTCCAAAGTGATTGATAAATGTATTGGAAAACATTCATCTGCGCTCAGCAAGGAGAGGAGGGGATGGTCCGCACCCTGTGCCATCCTCTGTTCATTACTGTAATACTTTCTTTTTTATATGCGCATGATTTTAAATTTCTTTTCTTTTTAGACTTTAATCTGGCTGTGCCTCGTCTTAGTTGCAGCACGCAGGATCTTCGCTCTTCGTTGCGGCGTGCGGGATTCTCTTTGTTTAATACTTTATTTACTTATTGGCTGTCCTGGGTCTTCGTTGCCGCGTGGGGCTTTTCTCTAGTTGAGGCCAGCGGGGGCTACTCTCTAGTTGCGATTCATTGTCGTGGCGTCTCTTCTTGTGGAGCACAGGCTCAAGGCGCCCATGGGCTTCAGTATTTGTGGGGTGCAGGCTCGGTAGTCGTGGATACCGGACCCTAGAGCACAGGCTCAACAGTTGTGGCAACGCGGGCTTAGTTGCTCCACCGTATGTGGAATCTTTCTGGATCAGTGATCGAACCCATGTCTCCTGCTTTGACAGGTAGATTCTTTACCACTGAACCACCAGGGAAGCCCCAGCATGCAGGATCTTTAGTTGTGGCATGCGAACTCTTTAGCTGCGGCATGTGGGATCTTAGTTCCCTGACCAGGGATTGAACCCATGCCCCCTGCATTGGGAGCGTGCGTCTCAACCCGCTGGACCGCCTGGGAAGACTTGACTTTTCTCTAGTTTTTATTTACTCACAATTATACATGGGAATATACCTCTAATCATCCTCCTTGTCATGAGTTTAAACTAGCGGATATATTTAAAGATATTTCTATCTCTCTTTTCTTACTCGTCCACATCCAGAAGCCCCTGGCAGATCTAACTCACTGTTTTTAACAGCCACACACTGGTTCCCCCACTGAACTCTACCTGGGCTCTTCTGGCTCATGACCATTTTCCAGAGTCTCATCCCAACCCCCAATACATTAGGGAGTCTAATGATGGAAATTCCGGCCCGAATGAGAGGAAAGGGCAGTGAGAAGGCAGCATGTGGTGTTTCGGGCCGGCTCTTGCCCATCCCCTTACTGGTGGCCAGCAGTCCTCAGCTCCTAGTGGCGGGAATGCTGACTGTGTTATTGTGAAATCATTTGTATATTGTGAAGTGCTTTGCATGTGATGGAGTGATTTGCATAGGTGGGGAGGGCATCTTAGTGATCCCAAAGCAGCATCCCTGAGGGTCCTCCTCCCTTTACAAAGTAAGTAACTTGGGGCTTCCACTTCAGAACTCAGGAAGCGGAACAGGAGGGCGCCCCAGCAGACCTCAGGGCCTGGTGGATGAGGCAGATGGGACTTTCAGAGGGGAGCTGATCCGGCATGTAGTTGGGGTCCTAAGGGCAAACGTGGGCGAGAGAGGTGGAATAGGGCAACTGGTGTAGCACGTTGACAGCCCTGTGCCATCGGAGACCCTGGTAACGGAGAGTGACACATGACGGATGAAGGACCCACCGCAGGAGCAGATGAGGGTCAGAGGCTCGGAGACTCCTACCCTCATCACAATCTCTACCCAAGGGAGCACCCAAGTGCCCCTTCCTAGTATTATATGGTCCTGGCTGATTCCCCAAGAAGAATGCAAAAGTGGAAATGCCAAACCAGATTCCCACGATCCTGCAGGTTGAGAGGCGCTCTCACATACTCTGGGTCCAGCGACAGCCAGGTTTGAATCGGGCTTCTGCCATCTGTGCGACCCTGGGCTAACAGTCCCCATCTTAGTGGGACAGATTCGAGGATTCAGTGCGAGAATAGGAGCCGAGTGAATGGCACGTCGTAGACGTTCAGTTAAACTGCAGTTACAATAATAATGATGATGCTACTGTTTGCTGCCCTCGTCTAAAGTGAGGGAAGCAGAGTCTCTGCTCCCCAAGGTTCGGAGTTTACCGGGCAGCAACGTCTGGCCACCGTGCATTGGACTCCAAAGGGTTACAAGCCCTGGAGACAAAAGGTTTGAGGTTCCCAGTGAAAAACCAAAGCATAAAAATAATTCGATGAGTAAGAATAAAATTCCCTCTTCTGAGGTTCCCGGGGCTAGGCCCCTCCCTGTGGCAGGCACTTCCCCTTTCCCTGGCTCATGGAGGAGCCAGGCCCGGCTGACTCAGAGCGGGAGCGCGGGAGCCGCCCCCGCCCCGCACAGCCGGACCCCGGGTGGCGCTGTCCGGCGGCCGCGCGCGCCCCCGTGCGGCCCGCGGGCGGCACCGCCGCCCGAGAGAGGAAGCGGCGGCGGGGCCCGCAAGCCCAACTTCCCCGGCCGCTCGCGGACCCTGCAGGGGCCGCTGCCTCCGCCCTCGCGCAGCCAGGCCGAGCCGGGTGCCCACGGGGCTCCCACTTCCGCCCGACGCTCCCCGCCGCCGTCGCCGGGCCGGCCCGAGCGGAAGTGCGCCAGCCTCCTGGGTCCCCCATAGCCTCGAGGCGGAAGCGCGCCCCCTTACCGCCGCTCCCCCCGCGGCCCCGCGGCGCGCGGCGCGCCGGGTTCCGGGCAGGTCCCGTGTGACGTGGCCGCGCGCTGGGGGCGGCTCCGGGCCCGGGTGGAGGGGGGCCCCGGGCCGGGCCGGGCGGGGCCGGGCCGGGGCGGGGCGCGGGGCCGCAGCTGGATGGCCGGGGCCGCCCGGAGCGCCGCCGCCGCCGCACGGTGAGTGACCGCCCGACGCCCGGGGCCCGACCCCGGGCGGGACGGACTCTGCCGATCCTCTTGTCCGGGTCAGACCTGGGCCTCTGGCCCGGGAGTTAAAACTTCCCGGGGCTCTCCTCTGGCTCCCCACGCGTCGTCCCCATCTCTACCCGCTCCGCATCCGTCTTTGGCTCTCCCCGTCTTCACTCTGCCGCTCTTGCTTACCCCCTTCCCTCTTCCCTCTGACTCTCGGTACCTCCCATCTCCTGTTCCACACTTGGGGCCCCCTCACCTCTAACCGTGACCCGCCTCTGCCTCCCAAGTCCGGCCTCCCGGCCGCGGTCCCGCCTTTGGTCCCCAGTGCAGCCCAGTGGGTTTCATCAGGGTCCCGTTAAGGCCTGGAGATCCCAGACCCCAGCGTCTCTTCCCGCTGCTTTCCCTCCCTCCCACCTCCATCAGCAGATGAGGAAACTGAGGCAGGGACATCACTGGCTCAAGGTCACAGCCGGCCGGAGGCTGGGCAGACCACATTTAAACCTCATGCCGGAGTTTCCAGGTTGAACTTCCCTCTTGGTTGACTCACATCCAGGTCCTGTGATCTGCCCGCTGGGTACACTCTGGCTGCCCGGTGCTCCTGGGTTCCCTTAACGTGAGGAGAGCTCTCTGCGCCTCCACCATGCCAGCAGGCTCACCTGATGGGCAAACTCATCTCACCCTCACGACCAACCAAGTGAGGGAGGCCATACTGATCTCCCTCAGAGGAGGAGACCAAGGGCTCAGAGAAGGGCGTTAGGGGCTTGTCCGCAGTCAGGTGAGGAGGGCACGGCAGCCCACTCCAGTATGCTTGCCTGGAGAATCCCCACGGACAGAGGAGCCTGGCGGGCCACAGTTCACGGGGTCGCAGAGTCGACAGGACTGAGCAACTAAGCCCACCACACTGCAAGCCAAGCAGCTTTAAGTGTGGAGCACAAAGTTAAGGGTGGGTCTTGGATGCCTGTGCTCCCTGCATCTGGGAGGCTGCTCGTAGCTGCAGGAGCCTGTCTCTTCAGTTTACCTCCTGTCTGTCTCCGGGCCCCGGGATATTAGACTCATTTCCTAGGAAGAAGCCCTGATGGTCTTGACCTAGCCCCGCTGCTTGGCTTCCTCCACCTGCACCTCCTAAGCTCGTCCCATCAAGCTAGATAGTGCCACCAGCCGCCGGCCCTGGGGGTGTCCTCACTGGGGCGCATCCTGGCAGCCAAGCCTTCTCTCCTGGCAGCCAGACACCCTGATGGGGCGGGCCTGCCGGTGGCGGAGGGGAACCCAGCCAGCGCTTCACCGTGTCATTAAGGAAAGTTTAGCCTTAGGCGGACAGGCTGACACAAAGTCTGGAACTGGCTCCCAAGGAAAAAAATGTGTGGTCCTTGGAAGTGGGGTGTGGAGGAGCAGAGCCCCGTTGCTGTGTGTAGCCGTCACAGGGGTCCTCGGAGGCCCTGGGGGAGGTGGGCAGGAGCGCAGGTGCTGTGGCCGCCAGGGGCGCGGGGAGGGTCCAGGTGCCACGTTCTCTAAGCAGGTGTGTGGCCAAGGGTGGCTGCTCACGTAAGCGGCCTTTGTGTGTCTTTCAGCACGTGGCATGCCTGGATGTCCCTGCCCTGGCAACGGCATGGCGGGACAGAGGCTCCTCTTCCTCGCGGCTCTTGCCCTGGAGCTCCTGGGAGGGGCTGGGGGCTCCCAGCAGGCCCTCCGGAGCCGGGGGGTTGCGGCGGCCTGTCGCTTGGACAATAAGGAGAGCGAGTCCTGGGGGGCCCTGCTGAGTGGAGAGAGGCTGGATACGTGGATCTGCTCCCTCCTGGGCTCACTCATGGTGGGGCTCAGCGGGGTCTTCCCGCTGCTCGTCATTCCCTTGGAGATGGGGACCACGCTGCGCTCAGAAGGTGGGTGATCGCCCCTCCGGCACCCAGGGGTGGCAGGTGACTGGAGAAGCATGCTGCTGCCCTTCCTGGGAGAGCCGGGTCTCCCACCCCAGGAGGCAGCGTGTCTGAGGTAGAGGGCTGGACTGAGTACAGTTCTTCCCCGCGGTCCAGTGAGCCAGGGTGCGCCCTGCTTATTTGTTCATCCGTTCGTGCACCTGTTTATTCTGAGAGATGAACGTCAGCAAACGTTCACTGCGAAGCGAGAAGCAAGGCTGCAGATAGGACGCCAGGCTGCCTGGGGTTCAAAGCTTGGCTCTGCCACTTACTGGTTGGGTGGTACAGGGTGAGTTCCTTAACTTCTCTCTGCCTCAAGGTCCCAACCTTAAAAATGGGGATAATAACAGTATCGACTTCATAGGTGTTATTGTGACGATTAAATGAACTAATATCAGTAAAGCGATTGGAAAACTGCCCAGCCACTGAAAACCCTGGGGGGTATCATCCACCCTGGCTTCCAGACCTGGGAGGGGGGCGGTTCTTGAACACAAGTAGACCTGCCTCCCCTGAGTGTCAGCTTGTACCATATTTAGCGAGTTAGGGGTGGGTTTGGGATCTTACTGAGACGTGGGGTGGTGGTACTGGTGGGGCCGGTGGGATGATGCAGGAGAAGATGGTTGCTATTCAGACCGTCTTGATGTTATACCTCTGGGGTGATAAATGAAACGCTGTACACAGACTGATGCGCAGTGGGACTAGGTGTCGCCTCTGGCCAGAGTTTCCTTGCTATCTCAACCATGCTTATGTGTGGAGCGTGCAGGCTCACGTCCCGGGCTCCGACCACCGCGAGGCTGGCTTCGTGTGGCAGGTGGTGCCATGGTGACCCCCACAAGGGTGGGGGTGGTGGGCCCAAGTTGGGCCATGGAGCACACCACGTAAATTAAGCAGTTAACATGCAAAATAAAAGAAGAAGACTGCCCAGTGCTGGAAAGGACCTCCATGTTCCCCAGCCAGTGCTCCGTACAAAGCGCCGCCTCTCGCTTCAGCCCTTGTTCAGCGTGCAAAAGGGTGCTCATACCCAGAGCCCCCAGGGCGGCCTTCCCTGGAACACGGAGAGGCTGGCAGCCCGCCTCCTCTGGGGAGGGCACCTGGGAGGTGGGCACAGGTGTGGTAGAGAGCTTTCCTTGGCTTCCCCTTCCTACTGTGTCCGCGTGTCCACAGTGACATGCTGTGATGAAAGATAAACAAGATCAGATGGGGAGCCCTCAAGATGCAGGTGCCTGTCGCCCCCAGCCAGGACAGTGCCATGGAAGTTCTGGACCAGCCCTGGGAATCTTTGAAGCAAGGGTCCCTCAGGGCCTTGTGCCGCCTGCCCGGCTTAGGAACCGTTCATTCAGCAGATGGTGATGCACGCTGCGGTGTGGGGCACTGAGTGGAGGGCTGGCACCACAGCTGTGAACAGAGCCCTCATCAGGCCCAGCTCTCCTGCCCCCCCCATAGCATCCTGCGGGGTCAGCCTGGGGGGAACTTGGATTGTTAGTTCCATTTTACAAATGGGGGCGCACAGGCACAGAGAACTTCTTCGGGGAGCCCAAGGTCGCACAGCCTGGAAGCAGCAGCTACCCTGGGATCGTACTCCCCCGCCCACCACCAAGCCACCTTTTCCCTCTGGGCCTCAGTTTGTCTGTTGAACCAAGGGTTTCGAGATGGCCCCGTTACGGCACTTCCAACTCTGGATGTTCTAAGTCTGCAGAAGTTGTCAGATCTCTGCCACTTTGCCGAGAGTACCAGTGGCTGAGAAGAGAAAAACTCCTCTTTAATAAGCATTTGCTGTATGTGTTGTCATTTAATTTCCACAAGATCACTCACTGTCAGATAGATACAGTTGTCCCCAGTATGCAGATGATGAAACTGAGTTCTGGAAGTTATCTGCCCAGACTTACCAGCTGGTGCCTTTGGGACCTGGGACCTGTCCGGCCTCTTAGCCCTGGGGCAGTAGTGGCTCCACGGGCATTCTGCAGGACGTGGTGAATTCCTGCTGAACACCAGCCCCTACTGAGACTGGAGGCTGGGGGGCCCGGGAAGGCCAGCAGCCCACGTCCACCCTCCCAGAGACCTGCAGTCTGGTTGGGATCACACCAGGAGCCCAGTAAGCTGGGTGGGGAAGGGGTCAGGCCAGGGACTCTGGCCTCGGTTCCCAGGTACTGCATCTCTGCCTTGTAGCTGGGGCACGGCGCCTGAAACAGCTGCTCAGCTTTGCCTTGGGGGGACTTCTGGGCAACGTGTTTCTCCACCTGCTCCCCGAGGCGTGGGCCTATACGAACAGCGCCAGCTCTGGTGAGTGAGGCCACAGGCTGGGGGCCAGGAGGGTGCTGGGCGGTGGGTGGGAGCGGGCGCCCAGGCCCGGGGATGGCCTAGGCCCTGCCCACTCTGCAGAATGACCGGGAAAGGGGTTCCTGGACATCTGTCACGGTGCCAGTGCCCCGGTTCTAATGGGGGGCCTCCCCACCCCACTCCCAACCCCCCCACCCCCGATCTGTGGCCCTGGCTTGGTCTGGCTTGTCAGTGCTGCCCCCTGCAGGTGGTGAGGGGCAGAGCCTGCAGCAGCAACAGCAGCTGGGACTGTGGGTCATTGCTGGCTTCCTGACCTTCCTGGTGTTGGAGAAGTTGTTCTTGGACAGCAAGGGGAAGGAGGAGACCAGCCAGGTGAGCCCCAAACTCCAGAGCCTACACAGGTCAGCCTTTGTTCTGTGGTGGTGCTAGAGCCTGGAGGCCCAGGTTTTGAGTCAGTTCAGTTCAGTTCATTCAGTTCAGTTCAGTCGCTCAGTCGTATCTGACTCTTTGCGACCCCATGAATCGCAGCACGCCAGGCCTCCCTCTCCATCACCAACTCCCGGAGTTTACCCAAACCCATGTCCATCGAGTCAGTGATGCCATCCAACCATCTCATCTGTCATCCCCTTCTCCTCCTGCCCCCAATCCTTCCCAGCATCAGGGTCTTTTCAAATGAGTCAGCTCTTCGCATCAGGTGGCCAAAGTATTGGAGTTTCAGCTTCAGCATCAGCCCTTCCAATGAATATTCAGGTTTTGAGTCAAGCCCTAAAAAAGAGGGTCTCTAGGCCCTTCCCTGGGAGCTCTGGGAGGCTGGGTCAGCTTGTCTGGAAGGGTCTGGGCACAAGCCCCTGCCCTGACTTGTCCCCATAGATGATAGTGATAGCAGTGTGGAAGGCAGAGGGCCTGTCGGGTCTGGGGTCACCCGGCTGATGGAGCAGTGAAGCCTAGCCAGATAAAAAGGGTGTCCCCTGACTCCTCCATCTCTCACTCCCTTTCTGTTTACCCTGGCCACATGGGGGGCATCTAATGTCACCTCTCCCCCCTTCTCCTGGCCCTAGGCCCCCAGCAAAGACCCCGCAGCTGCTGCCGTGCTCAATGGAGGCCACTATCTGGCCCAGCCGGCTGCAGAGCCCGGCCTGAGCGCCGTGGTCCGGAACATCAAAGTGAGTGGCCCGCTCAGGGCCCCCTCTCCTACAGTCGCCCCACCCCAAGTGGCCGGCCCAGCTCAGGCCAACCCTGTCCCTCCTCACCCAGGTCAGCGGCTATCTCAACTTGCTGGCCAACACCATAGACAACTTCACCCACGGGCTGGCCGTGGCAGCCAGCTTCCTTGTGAGCAAGAAGGTGAGTGAGGCTGGGGCGGGGGGTGGGGGGGCAGGCCATTGCGATGGCGATGCAAGGCCTGCATTGACCAGGCGGCCCTGCCTCCAGAGGTGGCCTGCAGTCTGTCTGCTCCACACCCCCGGCACCCAGCACCTTACCCCAGCCTCCTTTCTGTGAACACTCCTCGTTGGGACCACCTCGTCCCCTCTGGTGGCTTCTTCCTCCCTGCTGCCTCTGCTTGGGGTGTTTTCCCTCCCACTCTCATCCTTCAGGCCTCCGTCCCAAAAGCACTTTCTCAAAGAGGCCTTTGCTGACCCCTCACCTCATGGCCCCTGTCAGTGTGTAGTCACACGGCTCCTTCTGCGTTTACTCAGTCCTTGCCTCTCCACCCCGGACAGTTAGCTTCTTGAGGGTGGGTTCCCTGTCTGTTTTATTCGCTGCTGTATTTCTAGTAGCCAAACAGTGTCCAGCCAGGGCACCCAGAGCAGATACTGGTAGGATGAGCAGACACGTGGGTGCCCTCAACACAGACCCCCCCACACACACTCCCCTCCCTGCAGATCGGGCTCCTGACCACCATGGCCATCCTCCTGCATGAGATCCCCCATGAGGTGAGTGCCACAGGGTCCCCATGATCAGCCATGTGTGTGTGCAGCTGGGGGCGGGGGGTACTTTGGGTGGGACTGCCCAGCAATGGTGGGCTTGGGGGGCTGCACCAGAGACCTGGGGCTGCTGAGCCTCCTCAGGCTGCAACCACCATTGCAGCCACGCTGCAGCCTCCTGGGGACTGGGGGCCCAGCAGAGGGGATGTGGGCCGGGGTCCCAGCAATGGGGCTTGCGCTGGGGGCTCGGTGAACCTGGGCACACCTGAGATGCTCAGGGCGTCTGGCCCCACTGGGGCCCAGAGTGATCGTCTGGACCTCCCCTCAGGTGGGGGACTTTGCCATCTTGCTCCGGGCCGGCTTTGACCGATGGAGCGCAGCCAAGCTGCAGCTCTCGACGGCACTGGGGGGCCTGCTGGGCGCCTGCTTCGCCATCTGTACGCAGTCCCCCAAGGGAGTAGGTACGGGCGTGGGGGGTGGTGGCGGTCCGCAGAGGGGCCCCAGCCGAAGGGCACGGCCGCCCTCCCCCTGGTATCCAAGCCCGGCTCTGCCCTGGTCTGTCCCGCGGGAGGCAGGGCGGTTGGTAGGTACATGTGGCCGCCCAGCCCCCCAGCCAGTCAGGACTCTTCCCCCTGCTGCAGAGGAGACGGTGGCCTGGATCCTGCCCTTCACCTCTGGCGGCTTTCTCTACATTGCCCTGGTGAACGTGCTGCCCGACCTCCTGGAGGAAGACGACCCATGGTGAGCTGCCCGCCGGCACTGCCATTGGCAGGCCCCTGCCCGCTGCCTGTCGGCCCGCGCGGCCCCCTGAGCCCCGGCCCTCTCCCCTCGCAGGCGCTCCCTGCAGCAGGTGCTTCTGCTCTGCGCAGGCATCGTGGTGATGGTGCTGTTCTCGCTCTTTGTGGAGTGACTGTCCCCGGCGTCCCAGCCCTGCACAGCAATAAGAGACTCAATTCACTCTGTGACTGTGTGTGTGCGCGCGAGCGTGCCTCCAACTCAGCAAGAGGGTGGTGTGTGTGTATGGTGTGCACATGTGACCAGAGGTATGTGCGAGACCGACACTGTGATCCCTGATGCCCGGGCCCACCCATGTGGTCTTCTCCCCCTGCCACCCTGTCATCTTGCACCCCCGGAGTCAGCAGTGAGGAACGGGAGTGCCGGTCCTGAGCAGAGGCCTCTGCGCACGCCGCCGAAAGGAGTGAGCCGCCCAAGGAGCCTGGGCTGCAGCGAGCCCCAAAGCTGTCCCCCGCTGAGGCCTCGGGGCGGGGGGTGGGGTGGGGGTGTGGGGGTGTGTGTGTGTGCCTGGCCTGAGGGGGTAAACCCCTGGGCGCGTGCACCCAGCCCCAAGCAGCCAGGGACCACGTCCCAGTCCTTCCTTCACCAGCTCCGAGGCCAGAGAAAGGCCAGGTGGGTGCTCGCACGGCCCGCGGCTCCACTCAGCGCTGACGGTCCTCCTGCTCCCATTGCGGGGCTGGGAGACGCTTTCTAAGACCTTTTCCCCGGCAGCCCTGGGCCGGCTCCTGTTCCCCCCGCCGGGAACGCTGAGCGCCGGCAGCTCTTGCCACCTCCAGCTGCCAAACGGCAGCCAGCAGGGCAGCGAGCGGCCCCGGGCCAGCGTCCTCCCCGTCCGCTCTGGTGCTCCTGCCAGCCCGGGGTCCGGCAAACACTCTGGGGGCAGGAAGACAGGGAATGGTGGCCGCCCGCCCCCACGTGGGCCCCCTTCCCCAGCTGCCACGGGTGGGGCTGGGCGGGGGCGGCGAGGGCTCCACGTTGTCAGCGCTCAGGAATGTGCTCTGGGAGAATGCTGAAGCCATAATCCCCAGCTATTTCCCTTGGCCGACGCCCAGGTACTCAGCTGGCCCACTCCACAGCCAGGCTCCAGCCCGCCACTTGGCCGTGGGCGTCGGGAGGAGTCGCCGTCAGGAGGGGCTGAACGGTTTTATAGCAGTTTTGCTGTGGTTCCGTTTGTAAATAACCTATTGTATAGATGAGATGCAAATAAATATACATGAACTGGCTGCCTGTGTTCCACACACGAGAGCCGGGCACCCCGTGTCCCTGCTGGGCTGGCTGCTCTGTGCGCCCCGGCTCCTGCTGGTTGCCCAGCCTGTCGTCCCCGCCTCCCGGCCCTTCTGCTTGTCTCTGCACTCACTTTTGAGCAGCTTCTCAGAACAGGGTATGTACGTTCCACACTTCCCTGGCTTGTTAGCTTTTTATGTCAATAAAAGAAGACTGGTTGTAGGTCGTCATAGCCCACGTCACCCCCAAGGTTGGTGTCCTCGCAGACCTACGAACCAAGGGCTTTTTCCCAGCCTGGCCTGAGTAACTTCACCACAGAAGGGAGCTCCACCCACAAAGTCATCTCCAGGTTTGGCCTCCATGAAATTATTCTTTGTTAAAAAGGAAAAATGAGATTTTTAGTCTAAACCACACCCTCCCCTCCAATGAACATGCTGAGTAAAAGCCAGCATCAGGCACAGGAGGGAGCTGCCTCCTGGGAGAAGGGGGACGGGGAGCCCCACTTCCTCTCCCACCTTTGGCAGGCTGTTGGGGGTAGCGCCGCATCATGGAGTCTGGTTCGGGGTGTGAAGCCCAGGTTGGCTGTGTCCTTGGCGGGGAGGGCCTGGCTCTGGCTCACTATCTTCAGTGAAAAGGGACCTGCTCTACCTGATTGTGACAGCCGGGGCCTGGTGGGCCCAGGCCAGACGGAACAGAGGAACCCAGGGCTGTCCCCCAGCCCCCGCCAGCCCTCAGCAGGTGGCAGTGCACTCGGCCCACTGAGGGAGGCAGCCTGGTCCCATTTATAGAGGGGGGTTCCGATGTCAGGGGTGAGAAGCCTGCAGCCTCACTCACGTGGGGACGCTCACGAGAGGGACAGAACCACATCAGAGGCTGCTCTGGGGCTCCTCTGGAAGCAGGGGTGGGGGCGGAAGTCAGTGGGATCGATCACCAAGGAGAGTGCAGTGGGGGTACACCCTGACTCAGGCAGGCGGCCTGGAGGCAGAGGGCCGGCAGTCAGTAGTGGTGGGCACGTCCCCTCAGAGGAGGGGATGGGAAAACGAGGGTAAAGGGCTCTTGCCAGGGGGCAAGTGAGAGCCGATGGGGCCTTCTCTAAGGGTTGCTGTTTTAACAGGCTGTTTGGGGGGGCGGGGGGGTAGTCAAACCTGCTAACAACAACACAGTAGGCTTTATGCTCAGTCCTGGGTTTGAATCCTGGCTATGCCATCTAAGAGTTGTGTGGTCTTGGCCGAGTTGCTCAGATGCATCTATAAAATAGGGCTGCCCTACTGGTGGCTGAGATAAACTAGATACAATTATGCACGAGACCTGCAAAGCCTGTGGCCCAGGGTGAGCCCTTAGCGAGTGATGAACCACCCGGTCGGCTTTCAGGCGGCAGAGCTGGAAGGGCGGCAGGCAGAAGAGGGCCAGCAAGACAGTAAAGGGCTCTGACAGGACGTGGGCATCACAGGGACGGGGATGGGGGCAGAACCAGGGGTGGGAGAGAACAGTGTGACAAGGGTGAGGCCTAGAAGGGCTCTCAGCGGATCTTGCTTGAAGCTCATTTTTCAGCTGGAGGAAATGGGCCAACAGTGAACAGGGACATGGAGAGAACAGAAGGCTTGGCAGCCAGGAACCAGGGAGCCAAGGCCCAGAGCCTGGCTTTGCAAGGAAGCAAGGTTGAGGGCCAGAGCACCAAAATTCAAAAGGAGGGAAAGACTAGTTTGCTTTCTGTGTAGGCCCCTCATGCGAGAGCTGCAGGTTAACAAGAATTTTCAAAAGCTCAGACTGAGGCGGGGTGGGAAGTGTGCAGTCAGAGGGGTCTGGAGGCCACAAGACCCCAGGGAACAACTGGGGCGCACACCCATCCCCCCAGGGGGCCTCGCCCTGACACCTGGTCTGAGGCCCACGGCTCGCTCGGGTTTCCAGCAGCGGCACCTGGGGAAGGGCCTGGCATACACCCCCAACTCCTGCCCAGAGCCCAGGGAAGGTGAGACAGACGGGCGGCAGGAACCGGAAACCATACTTTATTACTTGTGTTCACCAGCAGGGGGTCCTAGGCGTAGTACTGCAGGTTGGCCTTCTTCTTGGCCTGCACCTCCAGGATGCCCTCCATGTAGTCCTCGTGGGTGAGCTCTGTGGCGCCCCTGCGCAGCGCGATCATGCCCTGTGCCCAGACAGACAGGCCCTCAGATCCCTCCCCACGCCCCAGCCCCCAGGACAGACAGGCCCTCGGGTCCCTCCCCACGCCCCAGCCCCCAGGACAGACAGGCTCTCGGGTCCCTCCCCACGCCCCAGCCCAGCTCCCGGAGGCCTCCACCTTCTCAGTGCCCTCCCTCGGCCACCCCCACCAGCCTGAGCAGGAAGCTGGCGTGAAGCGCCCACACTCACCGCCTCCACACACACTGCCTTGCACTGGGCCCCGTTGAAGTCATCCGTACAGCGGGCCAGTTCCTCGTAGTTCACGTCAGGACTGTGGGGAGGCGGGGGGGAGACGCCATGGGGCTCAGTGACTTACGGGGCGGGGGCAGGAAGCGTGGATGTCCCCCCACACGCTCCCACAGACAGTCCCTTCCCTGCACAAGGCGGGGAGAGGCGGGAGGGAGGAAGGTCAGAGTAGGTTAGGCCAAGTTATTTCTAGTGTTTCCAGCCTTGGAGATGCACCTGGACTCCAGGATACAGCCTGGGGGGAGCAGGAGGTTGTGGAGACAAGACAGCCATCTGTCTGTCCTTCAGGCAGCGCGGCCCCCATCGGACAGCACTGCACTGACCCATCTCCTGTGCCAAGTACTGCACTTGACATTGTCACAACCCCGTAAGGTTGGAGCCCACATCCCCAAGTCCCAGGAAGAAAACCAAGGCTTATGCCACCTGCAGATGGTGAACCCATCACACAGATCTGAACCCAGGTCTGCCTGGCCCCTGGCAGGACTCCTCGGGGCCAGGCTGGGCTGTGTTCCCCTGCTGGGGCAGGGGAGGCCTGGGCCGCCATGCCTTCCCGTCCCGGGGGAGGGGGGTGTGCGCACGTGAACTCTAAGGGTCTTGGGCCCCAGGAAGGTTCTACGTCAGGTCAGGCACCTGGGAGGAAAGGAGGCCGCGCAGGGACAGTGCTGTGTGAACGGGAGGGGGACAGGGAGAGGGGAAACCCAGGGAAGCTCAGTACGAAGAGGACTGGGATGGCTCTGCTGCCCTGCAGGTCTCAGCACCTCGCTCGTGACTTTACCCACCTGACGTTCATCTTCCGGGAGTGGATCTGCATGATTCTGGCCCGGGCCTCCTCGTTGGGCATGGGGAACTCGATCTTGCGGTCCAGACGACCTGAGCGGAGCAGGGCAGGATCCAGGATGTCCACCCTGTTAGTAGCTGCGATGACCTGAGGAGGAGACGCGGCTGCTTGAATTGAGGAGGGAGCTTCGCAGACAGGCAGCAGGCATGGCCATGACAGGCAAGGAGGTGGCCCGGGTCAGGTGAAACGGCACCGAATATTCAAGACCACCTCTAATTCTAACTTGAGCTGCACCAGCAAGACAACAGAGAAGATCCCCTGACCTCTCAGTGCCCCCTTCTTCCCCTGTGAAGTGATGACAACACTCACCTTCACTTGGGTGTTGGGCTGGAAGCCGTCCAGCTGGTTCAGAAGTTCCAGCATTGTCCTCTGCACCTCCCGGTCCCCGGCCTTCTCACTGTCGAAGCTGGGCCCCGAGGGAGATACTGCTGAGGCCACAGCTCAGGGGGCGCCCTCCCCTGCTCCACCATCAGAAGCCCAGCCCAACCCATCCCAGGGCAGAGAGAAGTCTTGCTCAGCTTGGGGCCCCCCAGCCCAGGGACCAGCACAGAAATGGTGTCAGAGATGAGAGGCTCCTAGGCTCAGGTGCCAGACTGAGGACAGAACATGAGCAAAACCCACTGCCTGGCCTGCGCCTCGGATGAAGGTGCCATCACAAACTGAGCTAAGACTCAGAACAAATACAGAGATCTGACCCAGACTTGGCATGGGACAGGGGACCCAGGCAGCTGTTCCCGAGGAAATGTCCCTCAGGCTGAGAGCTGAAGGCTGAAAACACATCACTGGGAAACCGACCAGCAGAGATCAGGAAAAAAGGAAAAGCACATTCCAGAGAGAAAAGAGCAGGTGGCAAATCTCTGCCAACGAGGGGGCCTGCAAACCGAGGGGCCGCCTGGAGGAAGCTGGGGTGGGGGTGGGGGCAGGGAGGTGAGGGCAGGGATGGGGTGAGGCTGGAGGGGAGCAGGGGCACCCACACAGGGGCCCTGCAGGCGTGGCAAGCCCAGAGATTATGCCGCGGAGCAGTGGGGAGCCTCAGAAAGGGAAAGCAGGCTCTGTCTGCGGGAGGGGCTGTGGGTGCCGGTAAGGGAAGCTTTGAGAGGAACCTGCTGGCAGCTGGGAGGACAAAGGATGGTCGGGGAGAAGAAACGAAGCAGGGAGGCTAGTCAGGAGAGAATTAAGAAGTCCAATCACACGGAGAGAGCCGCCCCCACCCCAGGGCGAGTAGGGAGCAGAGTGGGAGAGCGGGGATCCAGACCCACAACCTGGTGGGTCGGACCCCGCACCCCTTACCGCTTGGTGCCGATGGCGTCCAGCTCATCAATGAAGATGATGGACGGCGCTTTCTCCTTGGCCAGCGCAAAGGCGTCCCGGACTAGCTTAGCACCGTCCCCAATGAACATCTGCACCAGCTGGGGGCCGGCCAGCTTCAGGAAGGTGGCCTGGGATGGGGGTGACAGAATCAGGCCAAAGGCACAAGAGGCCCCTTTGATTCAAGCCCACCCGGCCAAGTTTCAGCTCCCACCCATCTCCCCCCATCCTTCCCAAGGCACTCACCTTGGTCTGCGCAGCACAGGCCCGGGCCAGCAGGGTCTTCCCTGTACCTGGGGGCCCGTACATCAGCACCCCCTTTGGAGGCTGGATCCCTAAGTTCTCAAATTTCTCCTTGTGGTTCATTGGCAGGACAATGGCCTCCACTAGCTGCCAGGAAAAAGACCTGGGTGAGGAGAGTGAAGCCCTGTGGGCTTCCACAGCCTAACCCTATCTGTAACTCTCGTACTCAACTCAGGGACACTGCCCTCTCCTTGCCCCACATCCGGAGGACACAGAACACTGGCTCCCACAAAGGCTGGCGGTGGACTCCCAGAACAGCAGGATGGGGCAGAAGGACACCGGGCTAAGAACAGGAGCCCGCGCTCCGGCCCTGGCTCTGGCCCTAACCGTCTGGAGATCCCGAGCAAGTCATTCAGACTCTCTGGGGTTCAGCCTCCTAAACTGTTCCATGGCCTCCTCCCTGCCTCCCTAGAGTGTTGCGAGGATAAGAGGCACAGGAGGGACAGTGCTCTGGTCACTGAAGCCGAGAAACACAAACAGCTGGCGAGGCGCCGGGGCCCCCTCACCTCCTGGATCTGCTTATCCAGGCCCCCGATGTCACTGTACTGGTCACTGAAGCCGAGAAACACAAACGGCTGGCAAGGCGCCGGGGCCCCCTCACCTCCTGGATCTGCTTATCCAGGCCCCCGATGTCACTGTACTGCTCCGTGGGCCTCTCATCCACCTCCATGGCCTTCACCCGCGAGTCGTACTCTGTGGGCAGGGTCTCCAGGATCAGGTAGGAATCTTTGTTCACACCCTGGGGACACAGCATGAAAACCTCAGTTCTGTCCCAGCTCAAGGCCAACCTAAGTGATTGGGGGACAGGTGTCCATGGAGTGAAAGGAGAGCCACAGGACTGGGCAACACAAGAATCAAAGGACAGGCAGCTCTGCAAACGTTCAGAACCCACAGTGACCTGGGCCGGGGGCAGGGGCTCAGCTCAGCAGTGGGAGAAACCACACTGGAAAAGGCCCGCCTGGGCTCAGGGACACCACTCACCACCAAGTCTCCCGGCTTCAGCTTTTCAGCATCCACCAAGCCAATCACAGGCAGGAAGTAGGTCTGTAGAAGGATTCCAGGTGCAGCCTCAGTCACTGCCCTCAGGTAGGCTCCCGAGTCCTGTCCCACATCCCCCTCTCATTCTCTGCAGCTCTCTTGTTGCGCCAGCCTCACCTGCCGTGTAGAGGTTTTGATCACTGCAC
Source organism: Okapia johnstoni (assembly GCA_024291935.2). NCBI lineage: Eukaryota > Metazoa > Chordata > Mammalia > Artiodactyla > Giraffidae > Okapia > Okapia johnstoni. The sequence continues at coordinate 3,640,411 of CM044325.1, read as the reverse complement.
ACTTGCCCTTCCTTTGGGAGTCTAGATCAATGTTTGCACCATCTTCCTCTTGGTCGTTGGGATCAACATCTAAAAGCTGGAAAAGGACGAAGCTCAGATCAAGAGGCCTTGCTCAGCCCCCCTGTACTCTGCAGAGCCCAGCACTTTTGGGGCCTAGACAACCTCAGCTCTCCCAGGGCTGGCCATCCCTACCTCACTCCTCAGCCTGGCCCTGAACCCAGCAAAGGTGCGGTTAATAAATCGGAAGATTAGTGCGATCTCTGCTCAGGTGTTGCTTCTCTGTGCAGAGCTCATCTACCCCACAAGGAAAAAAACCCAGTAGAAAAAGAAACATGAAGCTTCTGATGCCTTTCCAGGCCTGTATATTCCCCTAAAACCTTACACTGGGGAGGAGAACCTAAGAGGTTTATATCTTACATGCAATTTATGCCTCAACAGGCCTACCCACTCTTTCCCCGATGGCAGGCTGTCTCCAAACCCCACTGACCCCTCTTCCCCTCCACATACACACACACCTCGATGACGTTGGAGACCAGGTACGGCAGGGTCTTGTTCACTTTGATTTTCTCGCTGTTCTCTTTGATCTTGTCCTTCATGGCCTGCAGTTCATGGGTGACTCGCAACACTTCGCTCTTCATGATCTAGGATGAGGGTGAATGGAAGGAAATGTTCCGCCTTATCTCAGCTTATCCGAGAACCACTTAGTTGGAGCACATTATCCAGGCTGCTGGAGGAACCCTCCTGCAGCCCTTCACTCAGCTAGAAGGCTCTCTGAATGCTCAGCCTGACTGTGTCCTCAGCCAGCAAAGGTCGAAACAGGAGGCCCACTGGGAAACCTCCAGGTGAAGTAGTTGTAGTAAAGAGAAAAGAGCCAGACTTTGAGTTGAGCAAACACAGGTTTCAGGTTCTGCCTTTCGTTACAGGCTCCGTACCTCACCACAGTAAAAAACAAAACAGAACAAAACCCTCTTTTAGCCTCAGTTTGCTCATCTGTAAAATGGAGATTTCTTACAAGACAGACTCTCAAGAGGAATACTTAAAAGACCAAGCTGGGAACGGCAGTCAGAAGATTCCTTCTCTCAGGCCTGGTCTCCCACCACCCTGGCTCTCTCCCGTCCCTTTTAAAACTTAGTTTTCTTTTCTCTTTTTCTGGTCTGAGGAGGAAACCGCGGTCCCCACACCTCGATGTGAGACACGCAGCACCAGGGCCTGCCCTGTGTGTGGGGACGGCGGCAGGGAGCGGGGGCTTCACTGCCCACCTTGATTTCACTGTCCAGCAGCCGTGTGCGCTGGATGATCTCTTCTGTGGACATCTTGAGAACCTCCTCCCCGATTCCATCTTGCTGTGAAAACAATAATTTTTTCGCTTAAATTCAAGGCAGTTAACGCAGCACTGTGAGTTAGCCAACTCTTTGCCTCAATTAACCCACTATCCGCCAAAAAAAACCCAGAATGGAGTCGCGACCGCATACCAAGCGGCCCCAATCCCGGGACCGGGCTCGACCTTGATCCCAGCAGCCACCGCCTCCCCTCCCGCCAGCGGGGTCTGCCCGCTGGCCCAGGCTCCAGAACCGCCAGCTTCCCCAGCGCGTACCTCAGCTTCGTCCCACACGGTCGCCATCTTCTCCTGCCGAGTCACTGGACTCTCGAGTTTCGGCAGCAGATTCACCATTTGGAGGAGCAGGCTGAAGATCCAACTGGGCAGCAGCCGCGGTGAGAATTAACAGTACCTCTCTTTACGTCTGCTCTTGACTAGTGTGACTCCGTCAACAAGTCCTGACTCCTGAAAAAAATTAGCTTGGGCCGCGTTGCGGTGGCGAATCTGCTTCTCCGATTCAAAAGATGAAGCGCCGGCCACAGGCCCCGCCCCCGCTGCTGCTGAAAAGTTCCCGCCCTCGTCCCGTTTGTGCCGCAGCGAGAGGAAGATGCGCTATTGGCTGGCACGCACAGAGGGGCGGGACCTGGGGGGGAAATGGAAAGGGGAGGGAGAAAAGACCCAGTGTCCCCAGGGCCCTTGGGAAACGTAGTTTTGAAGGAGGCGGGGGGGGGGGCGGTCTTTCAACCTCAGAATCTGGCCTGGTTAGGCATTAGGGGATTCCCCAAAATGAGTGCGCCTCATCCAATCAGTTGAAGGCCTGAGTAGCTCCAAAAGGCTGAACACCACTAGAAACAGAGGGGACTCCTTCTTCCTGACTGTCTAGAGCTGGGTTTCTTCCAGGCTTGGGTGCTGTGCTTAGTCGCTCAGTTGTGTCGGACTCTTTATGACACCATGGACTGTAGCCCTCCAGGCTCCTCCGTCCATGGGGATTCTCCAGGCAAGAATCCTGGAGTGAGTTGCCATTTCCTCCTCCAGGGGATCTTCCCAACTCAGGGATCGAACCCAAGAATACCCACCCTGCAGGCGGATTCTTTACTGACGGAGCCACAAGAGAAGCCAAGGGTAGGGATCCAGGCTTGGGACTTACACTGAAATATCAGTTCTTACACTTGCTCCTTGGAAGAAAATTTATGACCAACCTAGACAGCTTATTGGAGAAGGCAATGGCAACCCACTCCAGTACTCTTGTCTGGAGAATCCCATGGATGGAGGAGCCTGGTAGGCTGCAGTCCATGGGGTCGCTAAGAGTCGGACACAACTGAAGTGACTTAGTAGCAGCAGCAGCAGCAGCAGACAGCTTATTAAAAAGCAGAGCCATTACTTTGCCAACAAAAGTCCGTCTAGTCAAAGCTATAGTTTTTCCAGTAGTCATGTATGGATGTGAGAGTTGGACTATAAAGAAAGCTGAGCACCAAGGAACTGATGCTTTTGAACTGTAGTGTTGGAGAAGACTCTTGAGAGTCCCTTGGACTATAAGGAGATCCAACCAGTCCATCCTAAAGGAAATCAGTCCTGAATATTCATTGGAAGGACTGATGTTGAAGCTGAAACTCTAATACTTTGGCCACGTGATGCGAAGAACTGACTCATTTGAAAAGACCCTGATGCTGGGAAAGATTGAAGATGGGAGGAGAAGGGGACGACAGAGGAGGAGATGGTTGGATGGCATCACTGACTCAATGGACATGAGTTTGGGTAAACTCTGGGAGTTGGTGATGGACAGGGAGGCCTGGCGTGCTGCAGCCCATAGGGTCGAAAAGAGTTGGACACAACTGAGCGACTGAACTGAACTGAACAGGCTGTTGGCTTTCAGACTAAAATGTACACCAGCAGCTCCATGGTATCTCAGGCCTTCTGATTCAGACTGAAACTAAACCAGCAACATTCCTGGGTTTCCAGTTTGCCAATTTACCCTACACACCATGGAGGTTTCCCACCTCTGTAATTGTATGAGCTGATTCTTTATAATAAATCTCTTTACATACATATATGTCTCCTATTGGATCTGTTCCTATGGGGACCCCTACTAAAATACTCTTTAAAATCTGTTATTTTGAAAACTGCGAAATATATTAAAAAATTGCAAGAATACACAGTGAATACCTCTGTATCTTTCACGTAGATTCCCTAATTGATTTGCATTTTCTTTTGCTCTCTGTGTTTTTCTGAACGATTTCAAAGTACATTGCAGATATCATGTTACTTCACCTCTAGTATTTCCACTTGTGTCTCCTAAAAGAGATTCTAATAATGTAACTCCAATACATTATAGCATAGTATATTGTCGTACCTAAAGAATTTAATATTGAGACAATAAAATCTAATATACAGTCCATACTAAAATTTCTTCAATTATCTCCAAAACATGCCTTAGAGCCTTAAAAAAAAAAAATCCAATATCAAGTCAAGAATCACATGTGGCAGTCAGTTGGCCGGTCTCTGCGGTCTCCTTCAGTTTAGAACAGTCTCCCAGTCTTTTCTGGTCTTTCGTGACATCAACATGTTTGAAGCATCCTGGCCAGTTGTCTTTTGTACTCTGATCTCAACACAGCAACCAAAGGAATTATTTTAAAGCCTCATTAGATCATGTCACTCCTCTGCTCAAAACCCTGCAGCAGCTGCGAGCCTTAGAGTAAAAGCCAAGGTCCCTGAAACAGCCTCCCAGGTCCTGCGGGGGGTTTTTTGCTTGCGTGCCAAGTCGCTTCAGTTGTGTCCAAACTGTGCAACCCTGTGAACTGTGGTCTGCCAGGCTCCTCTGCCCATGGGATTCTCCAGGCCATAATACTGGAGTGGGTTGCCATGTCCTCCTCCAGGGGATCTTCCTGACCCAGGAATTGAACCCACATATCTTACGTCTCCTGCATCAGCAGGTGGGTCCCTTACCACTAGCTCCACTTTTTTCCTCCCCCACGATTTTCTCCACAACCTTGACTCCCCCTCCTTTCCTCCCTGCTCACAGTTACATGGCCCCTTGTTGCTTCGCGATCAGGCCAGGCCAACTCCGACCTTGGACTCTCTTCTGCTGTCCTGAAATGTTCTTTCCAGGATATTTTCCTGCTTCACTCTCTTACCTTTGCTCCTTCAAGTCTTTGCTTAAATGCCTCCTTCTCATCAAGACCCACTCGCGCAGCCTTTTAAAGCTGCAGCCTGCACCTCCTGGGCCTTTTCTGTCCCCAAGCTCCTCAACCGCTTACCCTGTGCTATTTTTAAGTATATGTTTTTATTTTGAAATCTCAAACCTAAAGAAAAGTTGCAAATACAGTGTAAATAATTTTTTTCTTGCATCTTTTGAGAGAATATTATTGATTAAATACCACATCACCTCATATACTTTGGTGGGAATTTCCTACACACAAGGACATTTTCCTACTTAAGCACAATACAACTTCAGTACCAGTAAGTTAACCTTGATATGTTTCTACCATCTAACCCTTAGACTCCATTCAAATTTCATCACTTGTCCCAGTAATGTTCTTCACAGCGTTAAGGACAGACTGCATTCAGACTTGGATTCGGTCCAGAATCAAGATCAGAATCAGGCCTTGTATTTAGTTGTACAGCTTTAGTTTCTTTCAATCTGGGATTGTTTCTCAGTCTTTCCCTGGCTTCATGACCTTGACACTTTGGAAGATTACAGTTACTTTGTAGGATATTTCTTTGAAAAAAAAAATCTGGCGTTAATAGTGTTTTTAAAAATTAATTAATGTGTTTATTCTTTAGTTGCAGCAGGTCTTCATTGTTATTCATGGGCTTTCTCTAGTTGCACTGATTGGGGGCTACACTCTAGTTGCAGTTGGGCTTCTCATTGCAGTCTCTTGTTGCAGGGAACTGGCTCTAGGGCTCCCAGGCTTCAGTAGTTGCAGCACGTGGGCTCAGCAGTCCTGGTGCAGGGGCTTTAGTTGCTCCATGGCACGTGGAATCTTCCAGATCAGGGATCGAATCCGTGTCCCCTGCATTGGCAGGTGGATTCTTATCCACTGGACCACCAGGGAAGTCCTGTAGAATATTTCTACATTTGTGTTTATCTGATGTTTCCTCATGATTTTACATTCACGTGATTCATCTTTGCAGAAGCCTCACAGAAGAGATGCTGAGTTTCTCACTCCGTTCATTCAGGTAGCAGCTGATTTTATTTTGTTTCATTACTGGAGATGTCATCTCTCTCAATGATTAATCTGGTTCTACAAACCTTCTCCATGGTGAGGTTTTCCCCTTGAAATTAACAAGTATTTCGTGAGGAAGTACTTTGAAACTATGTAAATATCCCATTCTTTTTTTATATTAAGATTTTAATTTGTTCATTTATTTATTAACATCAGTATGGATTTTTGTTTAATCTAATTAATCATTACTATGCACTGAATTTTGTATCCCTGCCTCCAAATTCATACATTGAAGCTCTAACCCGAAATGTGAGGTATTTGGAGATGGGACATTTGGGAAGTAATTAGGGTTCGATTAGATCATGAGAGTGGGGCCCTCATGATGGGATTAAAGAGAGGGAAATCTTGCTCTCTCCTCTCTACATGTAAGCAAAGAGAAAACACCATGCAAGGACACTGAGAAAGGGCTGTCTGAAAGCCAGGAAGAGGAGCAGGGACCAATCCTGCTGGCACCTTGATTTTGCACTTCCAATCACCAAAACTGCGAGGAAATAAGTTTCGATTATTTTAGTCACCCAGTGTGTGGTATTGTGTTATGGCAGCCTGAGCTGACTAGAATAGTCTTTTTTCTTATTTTTTTTAGAGAGGGGACGTATGTATACCTATGGCGGATTCATGTTGATGTATGGCAGAAACCAACACAATATTGTAAACCAATTATCCTTCAATTAAAAAAATAAAATTTATTCTGCTTATTTATTGGCTGCCCTGGGTCTTCATTGCTGCGTGCAGGCTTTCTCTAGTTGCAGCGACTGGGGGCTACCCTCTTGTTGTAGAGCGCAGGCTCAGCAGTTGTGATGCATGGACCTAGTTGCCCTGTGGCATGTGGAATCTCCCCGGACCAGGAATCGAACCTGTGTCCCCGGCATTGGCAGGCAGATTCTTATCCACTGGACCACCAGAGGAGTCCTCCGACAGACTTTCTATGTGGCTGGTTTGCTGTGTTAACTCTGTAATGCATGCTCTTGCCCACCCCTGCGTGTCAGCACTTAAAGGTGCTGTTCACCAGCAGGATCTTGCCTCTGGCTCCCGCTGCAGCCCGAGAAGCTGGAAGGGCGGTGGAGGCACTCATCCATGTGTGCAGAGAGACAGGGGTGTCTGAGGAAGCCCACTCTCCCCTACCCTTGGGCAGACCGTGGGCGAGGAAAGTCCAAATCACTGGGACCAGGTACAAACGGCTTTATTTTTCTAGAAAGAGCAAAGTCCAGAGAGGCGGGAGAGGGCGGCTGGGCCTGGCAGAGCAGCGGTGGGCAGGCCCTGGGCCCTGACTGAGGCCACAGGATGTCCCCTGGCCATTGCCCCAGGAGTAAACAGGCATGGCAGGGGGCTCAGCCGGTTGGGCCCTCCAGCATGAGGGCAGAGAAGGAGCAGGGGAGGCGAGGTGAAGTCCACGACCTGCTGGGTCACACGAAGCCAGGCTTCATGGACGAGCGGCGGCAGTTGGGGCAGCTACGTGTCCCGTTGTTCTGCAGGCACCTTGGGGTGGGAGGGGCAAAGGGCGCTGTCCACTCGGCCGGCCTGGCCGCCCACCGTGGACCCGGCTCCCTCCTCCCTTCCCCGCAGCAGGCAGCCCTGCTGACCCCTGGCCCTGTGCCTGGGGAGGCCTGCAGGCCAGAGCCTGGGCCAGGCATCAGGCATGGGTGACGGAGGCACCTCTGGCCCTGGGCGTCGCTCTCCCATGACCTTCGAGAAGTCTCTCTCTGTGGTCTCTTTGGGGAGAACAACAGGGCTGCTGGGAGGGTTGGAGGAGTTATTAGACAGGAAACTCTTAGAACAGGCACCAGGAGGCCGAAAGCCCCGCCTAAGTGTGATTAGGCCCCAGGGAGCCCCCCGAGGGCCGCCGGCAGGGCGCTCACCTGAGGTGGAAGATGTGGGAGCAGGGCAGGGCCTGCAGACGGCTGTTCTTCTCGCCGATGGACTCGCCGCACAGGCCGCAGTAGAGCTCGGTCTCCTCCACGCACTCATGGAAGCGCACGACGTGGGCACGCAACTCCCGCTGCAGCCCTTTGCTGCGGTAGATGCCCTCGCTCAGGCAGTGCAGCTTCAGCTGGCCCAGCTGCAGCGGGGGGCGGACAAGACCAGGTCAGTGCCCGTGAGCAGCTGCCCCGAGATGAGACACTGTCTGTCTGCCCGGGGCCACAGGGCGCTCAGTACACGGGGGGCCCTGTCCTGGCCGCGGTCCCGCCTTGCTGAAGGACCTAGGAAAAACATCTAGCCCTCTCTGACCCTTAGCTTCCCTTCATGCCGAATGAGGGGGTCGGTGGATCAGTGATCCTCACTCCTAGAAGCGACTGGGGACCTCATGTTTTTGAAGGATTTTTATTGATCGGACCTGCTGCCTCGACACCCTACTCGTTGATTTGCTTTCCTGTTTCTGTTAATTGCATACCCAGAGCAGCTCATCAGCATTTTTGAAGAAGGCGAGATATTTGGGTAAGCCAGAAGACAGATATGTTTGGCATTTTAACAGGACTGTGCCCTGACCTCTGAGAAATACGCATCTTCTAGAAGACTCTGAGGCTGTTTTCAACATTTAAAGGTTTGGATAGGATGATGAAATTTGAAGAGGCCGCATAGACTGTGGGAAGAACACAGGCTGTTGAGTTAACACAGCTCAGTTACCAGGTGTAGGACCTTGAGCACCTCTCTGAGCCTCGCTTTCCTCTTCTGTAAAAGGGGGTTTGCTGTTTGCAGGAAGCCAGTGAGTCCTGGAACACACAGCTACAAGAGCCCTGGGGTGCCCACCTCCCTACCAGTGGCAGAGTCTTAATGACAATCAAGAAACCTCTGAGGGGGCTTCCCTGGTGGTGCAGTGGTGAAGAATCGGCTTGCCAGTGCAGGGGACGCAGGTTCAATCCCTGATCTGGGAAGATCCCACATGCCTTGGAGCAACTTAGCCTGTGCCCACACGTACTGAGCACGTGCCCTAGAGCTCGGGAGGCCTCACCTTCCGAAGCTCAGGCGCCCTAGATGTGCTCCCCAACACAGGAAGCCAGCTGGGCAGGGAGAAGCCCATGCACCGCAACCAGAAAAAAGCCCAAGCAGCAATGAAGACCCAGCGCAGCCAAAAAGAAAGAAACCTCTGAGGAATTCTGATCTCCCCCGAGCTATGGAACTCTTGCCCTGCCCCCTTGAAGGGCTCTCTGAGTGGAAGAGAAACAGCCAGGGTCGGGGGGTGACTGGGGGCAGCTCCTAGAGATCAGGAGGAACTCAGGGCACGAGCAGGCTGGTGGGGGGCCTCCCCCTCCCACCCACCCAAGATCCCACCTTGGGCTCTTGACTCCAAACCGGGCAGACGGAATCAGGTCTGACCTTGTTCCCCACCTCCTCAGCCAGGTCCTGGGCTCTCTCAATGGCATCCAGAGCCTGGAAGGGGAGACGGTGGTCAGACGGAGGCCTTGGCTTGTAGGGAAGGAAGGGCGGGGAGGGGCGGGGCTGGGGAGGGGAAAAGGCTGGGGTACACTGGCCTGAGCTGCCTCAGTTTACTTGGATACCGAATGGGAAGAGCATTCCTGTCTTACGGGGGGTTTGCAAAATTAGGCTCGGTTGCTCAGTCGTGTCTGACCCTTTGCAACCCCTTGTTGCCCGACAGACTCCTCTGACCGTGAAACTTTCCAGGCAAGAATACTGCCGTGGGTTTCCTACTACATGTGAAATTGTAGGAGGCACTTCAAGCATCTGGAGTTCCAACCCCAAGTCTGGCCCTTTACGAGCTGAGTGATTGGGCCAGTAATGCCCTGCTCTGAGCTTGGAAAGTGACCTGGGATGCCCTGGCCTCACAGAACTGGGGTGAGGCTGATACTGGACAAGGGGTCTGAAAGAGCCCAGTTGGGAAGCAGACCCACACACCGTTGGTTGACGTGTGGGAGTGCTGGGGGGAGCTGGGGGCCGCAGGACAGGGGTCCCCCTCACCTTGTCCAGTGCCTTCCTGGCCACCCAGCACTTGGCCACGCCCAGCAACACCTGCACCTGCCCCAGGCGGTTCCCGATCTCGGTCATGATGCTCATGGCGGAGTCGTACCTGGGAAAGGCCGTCTGCGCAGCCAGGTTGGGGGGTGCGATCAGGCAGGCCAGGCCCGGCCCACACCGCCTCCCCCTGCACCCCGGTGACCTCACCTCCAGGTCCCCACGGCTCCGGTGGATGTCAGCAAAGCACAGCAGGCAGAGAGCCTGCAGCGGACGGTCCCCATGCTGCAGCGCGATCTTCATAGACTCCTGTGACGGAGCCGGTCCCTCAGGCCTGCATGCCTGCCCCCACCCCAGAGGCATCCTCGCCCCGTGGGCCCCTCTGACACCCTCGGAGCCCAGCACCCCTTTCCTGGTGCTGAGGCCCCGTGCATCGAACCGCTGAGGACTGACAGCCCTGGAGACTGAGGCTCTGAGAGCAGAAGTGGCTTGACTGAGGTCACCAGGTAATTAAGTGGCAAAGCTGGGATTCCCACCTAGGTCGGTGGAACTCCAGAGACTGGCTCGCTTCCACTTTAAAAGTGTCCCACAGAGTGGGTATTGGGCGGGGAGCAGAGGAAAGCCCCTCTGCTGAGAACAGACTATAGGGAATGAGATTTGGGGCAGACCGGGCAAGGGGAGCAAACGCATCCTTCAGGGGCTCAGCTGCAGAGAGGGGGGACCAGGAGCCAGCCTTAGGGGGCCTCCGTGGGCTGAGCAGTCAGGAAGAAGCCCCGGGCCCAGGCCCCGCCCGCCCCCCTTCCCTGCGCCCCACCTCACAGCACTCCATGGCGCTGCCCAGGTGGCCCAGCAGGCGATAGGCTACAGCCATGTGATACTGGCTCATGGCCCGGTACTTGAGGCTCCAGCCTTTGCCATAGTCGTTGACGAGCTCTGCAGCCTTGCAGGGGAAGAACAGGGCCTTCTCGTAGTCCTGCAGGGGACAAAGGGAGGGGCCGGGGTGGGAGGGCGCATGCTGAGTGGCGGGAGCTGCCCCTACGTGGAGCGCTCCATCGCATGTTCATTCATTCATTCGTTTATTCTGCTGTCCAGGAAAGCCGTGATCCAGGCAGAGGGAACAGCCTTGAGAAGGGGTGGGCTCCATGAACGTAAGCGTTTCCGTCTGGTTCGCCGACGTACGGCAAGAGCGTAGCACAGCTCCTGGCTCGGAAAGTATTTGTTGAGTGAATGAATGAGAATGAGAAGCCAGAAAGGCAACTGGCTTCTCCTCTCAGCCAGTGCCGGCTGGGCCCGTCGCCTTCAGAGATGCACGGGCGCGCGGCGGTGGGCTCAGAGCCCACCCTGACCCGCTGCTGCCTTTGCCTCCTGGCGGCCGCTCATCTCTGAAGGCTGGACGACGGACTGCCAGCCGGGTCAGCTCCAAGAACACAGGACAGACGCACTGAGGCAGGGAAACCATCCTCTCCCCCTCTCCTTCTCCTCAAACGTCCAGACGTCTCCTCGCCCGGCCACTTACGGGCGCGCGAACCCACGGTGTGCTCCGCTGGGGAACAGAGGGAAGTCGGAGGCGGCTCCTGCCCCGCCTTCTCCGGCCAGCCCGCCGGCTGCTGCCGCACGGCCGCCCTCCGGGCCTCCCTGCCCCGGGGACTAAGGACTCGGCCCGCGCGGCCCGGGCCGGCCGGCCTCTCCACGGGCTCATCGCGTCAGCGCAGGAACAGCCTGCACGTCCGAGCTCACGCGGAAACAAAAGAAACCAACAGGCACCTTTGACGTCCCGTCCCTTTCGACGCAAGCCCGCCCCCCTGTTCCTGTCTGCAGAACACCCACCTGAACTGTTATTTGGTACCGAACAAGCTAATCCCACCCAGAGAGCTCTCGGTGACCCCAGTAAAAACCTGTTTCTAATATACTTAATTTGTACAACCTACTTTTTAATTCGAAGCCATGTAAATGTTTTACAAACTTAACACTAGGAAATGTAATTTTAAAAAGCCCAAGAGTAGAAAACGGAAACAAATGACCTTAACTTTAACATAATTAAAATTAATATATAATTAATTATAATATAATTGTAATATGTAATAATATATCATATGATATATATAACATATATATGGTTAACATATAATTATATATAATATATTATACATAATATATTATATGTTATTTATATTATAATATTATATATAATTATATATTGTATTATATATAAACTATATATAATATATCATAATATATATAATTATATATAATATATTACAATATATAATATGTCATAATATATATAATTATATATAATATATTACAATATATAATATGTCATAATATATATAATTATATATAATAGATCATATATATAATTTATATGATATATAGAATACTATATAATATTATATATTATATAATATATGTGATGTATTATATATATTATATATTATATTTATATATATTATATATATATTATATACATATATTATATATATATATATAAAATGTATATATATTGTATATATTACATATATAATATATATATACAACAATATATATATATATATTATATATAATATATATATATATATATATTATTATCATATTATATATACTATATTATATATTATTATATTATATATATATATATTATTATATATTATAATAATTATTATATACTTATTATATTGTATATAATAATTATATATTACTATTATATTGCAATATAATATAATTATATTATATTATAATACATATAATATATTATAATATAATTATAATACTTACATATATAATTATATATAATATCATATATATTCATATATAACTATATGATATATAATATATAATATATAATGTTATATATAAATATATTATATAATATATGGTATATAATATAATATATATTTATATGATATATATGACATATAATTTATATCATATATATATTAGTATATTATATTATATATGATATATAATTATATAATTATATATGATTATATATTATATTATTATGCTATATGTTATTATACTATTATATTATATACATAATATATATAATGGAATCATATATAATGATATATCATATATTATAATATATATTATATATTAATATATGATTCCATTATATATATTATATATTATATTATTATTATAGATTATATTATTAACAATAATATTATTATATATCATTATATATATTATATTATATATATCATTATATATCATTATATAATAATATATAAACATTAATATATATTTAATATATATAAATATATTATTATATTATATAAATATAAAATATAAACTACATAATATATATTATATAATATATATCATGTTATATAAACATGATATATAAAAATATTTATATAAATACAAAATATAAACTATATAATATATATTATATATTGTATTATATTATATATTCTATATAAAATTAAAATATAATATATAATTATAATATAATTCTAATTAATTATAGTATAATTAAGGTACATTATATTATGATTATTTCACAATTGCCATAATATATTATATGACCTCTTATTAATATAACCATACAGAAAAAGTGTTATTTCAAATGACCTTAAAGTTACACTTGAACAGTTCAACCATAGTGGGATATACCATAAAGACAAAAGAACAGCAGAGAAATCTTAAACCTCATTTGTCATCTTTTTTTTTCAGTAATAGTGGTATATTGTCTTTTGAAATTATTTTGTGTACTTTGTAAGATAAAGTAAATACTTAATTATGTTGTTAGAAACCAAGATTTTCAGCCTAAGAGAATAAAAGAATCAAGTTTGAAGTAAAGAAAATCCTGAAACATTAGACTTGAGTTGGAGATTTCAGTATAAAGTCCAACTGTCCTCGAAACTGAGGAAATTTCATAGCAATAAAAAGCCAGTGGCAATGAGCATCCTGAGAGCCCGCATCTGGCCTTTGAAGGTCTGGAGCAGGAAACACAGTGGGCCCTCAGGACCCAAGGGTTCCACATCCAATCAGAGCTTGAAATAATTGGGGGAAAAAAAGTCCAGAAAGTTCCAAAAAGGCAAAGCTTGGAGTTGCCAGGCACCTGACTATTAACCTAGCATTTACAGTGTATGAGGTTTTGTAAATAATCTGGGCTTCCTTGGTGGCTCAGTGGAAAAGAATCTGCCTGCCAATGACGCAGGTTCGATCCCTGGGTGGGGAAGATCCCCTGGAGAAGGAAATGGCAACCCACTCCAGGATTCTTGCCTGGAGAATCCCATGGACAGAGGAGCCTGGTGGGCTACAGTCCATGGGGTCGCAAAAGGGCAGGACTCAACTTGGTGACTAAAACACCAACAACAAGAAATGATTTAAAGAATATAGGAGGGGACATCCCTGGTGGCCCAGAGGTAAGACTCTAGACTCCCAACGCAGGGTGTCTGGGTCTGATCCCTGGGGCCACAACTGAGACCCCCTGCAGCCATCTCTGTAGGTTCTGTGAAAATACTACACCATATTATACAAGAGACTTGAGCATTCCTGGATTTTGGTGTCCTCGGGGATGCTGGAACAAATCCCCTGAGAATACCAAGGGGCGACTGTACACAATACCATGGGGCAGGCTATTGTGCCAGAAAACAAGAACGCTTTCTTTCAAAGACTAAAGGAAGTCTCAAAAGGATAGGGGTCATGCTGAAGAGAATTCCACTGACTAAAATTAAGATAACGTGCGCGTCAAAGGGAACAATGATTGCAAATGACTAAAGAATGCTGATTATTTTTTAAGTCCAAGATTTCATGATAAAATACCAAAAAGAGGAAGCAAAACAAGCGTGATCATTGGAGTCAACTAGCACATCAGCTCGTTATCCTGAAACATGGAGATTAAAGAAGGACAAAGGATTTACCTACCTTTCCCTTAGGAACTGTGTTTCAGAGTAATCAGCCAGGTCTAATTAATGAGGGAAAGTTCTTCCTTATAGGAAAATCCCAGCTAATAATTGTAGAAGGCTTCATAGAACTTGGAAGTCGCCATTTCATGAGAGTTGACAGAACTGATTCAGGCGACAGACATCAACAAATACTCAAACCATTATGGAAAACACTGTTGCAGAACTGAATATTCACAACCAAAGTGTCACCCCACAAGTTAACCTGCTGGTCCTGCAAGGAAGAAGGCAAAGCTGAAAACAGTGGGATCAGGTGGTCACTTGCTCAGATGTCAATATGGTGTCTTATTAAGAAGCACGCAGTCTTGCTTGTGTAGGTTCTCACCAGAAATGCATGACCTACAGGACTTCCCTGGGGGTCCAGCGGTTGAGACTTCCCCTTTCAACGCAGGGGGTGCAGCTTCAGGCCTTGGTTGGGCAGCTAAGATCCCACATGCTTTGTGGCCAAAAACCCAAAACATAAACAATATTGTAACGAATTCAATAAAGGCTTCAAAAATGGTCCACATTAAAAAAAAAATTTTTTTTTAAATGCGTGACCTAGATCTTACCAAGTCATCTTTTAAATTCTCGTTCATAGAGAGTAATGGAGACAAAGAAACAGCCTATGTGACTCTTTGAGGAAGCGATGAGACAATGAGATGGAGTATTAATCTGGCTTCTTCAGTAAATCATGGAGAATAAAGAGTAGTGTGTTAACTTCCTATTGAAAGTGACATGATAACCGCTGCAATGTGTGGTTCTTGTTCGTGTTCCAGTTCAAACAAGCTGAGGGTAAAGGCGTATTTTCAGGATAAACAGAGAAATTTAAGAGATAATTGTTCACCATGGTGTGTGTGAGAATAGTATTGTGATTATATAACAAAGTGTCCTTATACCAGAAAATGGTCTTTTTATTCCTCAGAAATGCATACTGAACTACTTCCAGGTAAAACTTTGTGATGTGTATAATTTTTAAAATAAATTATTTATCTGGCTGCTCCAGGTCTTTAGTTGCAGCATATGGGATCCAGTTCCCTGACCAGGGATCTAACCCTAGCTCCCTGCACTGGGAGGGTAGAGTCCTACCCACTGGGTCACCAAGGAAGTCCCATGATGTATGGGATATAATGTGATATAATTTTATATCACAACACTTCAGTGAAAAATATGTAAGTCCAGCATGGCAAAATATTAATAACTGTTAAATATAAGTAGCCGGTATATGACGATTCATTATATTATCCTCTATGCATTCCTGTATGGTTAATTTTCTTTGTAATAAAAAAAGGTTTTAAAACACTGCTCTCTCTCTCCAATCCGATTTGATCTCACAGAATGGCTTCCCCAGATGTCTTATTACTGAAAACAAAATCCTTAAATGAAGGATGATCCATCAATCCATGAATGACTCATTTCATCACACCCAACTGCTTTCCCAGGTGGAGCTAGTGGTAAAGAACCTGCCTACCAATGCAGGAAACTTAAGAGATGTGGGTTCGATCCCTGGGTGGGGATGATCCCCTGGAGAAGAGAATGGCTACCCATTCCAGTATTCTTGCCTGGAGAATTCCATGGACAGAGAAGCCTGGTGGGCTACAGTCCATGGGATCGCAAAGAGTTGGACACAACTGAGGGACTAACACTTTCACACTTTGACTTTCACAAGGTTTATTATGCATCTACGATGTGCCAGGCGCTGACATGCCCCATGGGCCAAGCGCAGCCTGGATGTCTAGAGGAAGGATAGCAAATGCTCAAGACCAGAAGCCTGAGGTCACTGGCTCCATCAGCTTCTTCTCACTCTGCTATCTCCCTTTCCCTTCACCTCCCTGCCCCCACCACCTCCTACCTTCTCTCACACACCTGCGACAGCCACGCTGGCCTCCGTCCTGGAATATGCAAGGTAAGCTCCCCTAAGGGCAGAGCTGTGCTTTAACCATTCCCTCCTGTTCATTCTCTTGCCAGATTTCTGCATGGCTCACCCTCTTCTCCAAGTCGTCAGACAGCACCCCTGCCACCCTGTTTGAACTTGCAGCACCCCCTCCTCAGCCCTTCCGACCCCCTTCCCCTGCTCGCCTTTTTCCTACCACTTTCCAAAACACTGTATACTTGGGTTTGCTGATTATTTTTATTCAACTTCCTCCCCCAGCTAGAAAGCAAGCTTCATGAGCCCAGGCACTTGGCTGTTATTTTCCCTGCTGTATCCTGATCAACAGTGCCTGGGATACAATAGATACTCAATACGGGTTTGATGCATGAATCCTTACAACCATGTCATAAGGCGGCTTCCATTTGCCTTCATTCATAGCTTTGGAGAGAAGAGATTTGCCTAAGATCACACAGCAAACACGTGGTACTACAGGTTTAAGGCCTGTCCTCACATAGGAGCTTCCCACTCCCCCAGGAAGTCAGACAGACTGAAGCTCGAATTTTGGCTCTGCCCTGTCTGACCACATCTCTGCATGCTGGGTCACCTCACTTGTGTCTGACTCTGCAACACAACGGTCTGTGGCTCATCAGCCTTCTCTGTCCATGAGATTCTCCAGGCAAGAAGAGTGGAGTGGGTTGCCATGCCCTCCTCCGAGGGAATCTTCCTGACCCAGGGATTGAACCTGCATCTCTTATGTCTCCTGCATTGACAGGTGGATTTTTTACCGCTAGCGCCACCTGGGAAGCCTGGCCATGTCTGTACCTCCCACCTAAGTCTTTCTCGTCTCAGACTCCCGTCTGCCTCGTTGCTACTTAAATGGGAGGACTGAAAGAGGTGATGCAACAGGGAGCACAGCTCCTAGGAGGCTCTCCAGGAGCCGAGGCCTCCACTGCCCTCCCCTGGGGTCCCGGGGCGCACCTTGACTTGAGCATAGAAGTTGCCCAGGCTGCAGCAGACGCGGCACTCAAGCATGGCATCGTCGTTGTTGTGGGCGTAGCGCAGGGCCTTCTCGAAGCTCTCAAGGGCCTTCTGGAAGAGACTGAGGCCCAGGAAGGCGTTGCCCATGCTCAGGCTGACCTGGCCTCCGAGCTGGGCGGCCGCCCTGGTGCCAGGCAGGCCCAGGCAGGTCTTGCAGTAGGAGATGGTCTTGTGGAACTCACACAGCTTCTCGTTGCTGCGCGCCAGATTCAGGTAGCTCTCCAGGAGGAAGTTGGCGTCCTCCAGCTCCCGGGCGGTGTCGATCTGGACCACAGCAAACTGCCCGCCGTGCGGGTGGGCCGGGGTGCTCAGCCTCTGCCCCTCCAAGCCCCCCCCACCAGCCCAGAGCCTCAGACACGGAGCGCCCACCCCTAGCCTCAGATACGTGCTGGGCTCCCCAGCCAGACTGGAAACTGCAGCTCAGGAGCCTTCACCTCCCAAACCCAGATCCTCGGCTTTCAACTTCCGTCCCGAACCTGGCCTGCAGTCTCCACCACCCGCCCAGCCCCGCAGCCGCGAACCTGGAGCCAGTGGCCACCCCACCAGGCTTAGACTCAGAACCCCATACGAGAGGACTGGAACCTCGACTCTGAGACTTGGCCTTGAGTGCCTCAAACCCCGAGGCTGAGAACCTCAGACACCAAAGCTCAAGGCCACAGGCCCAATTCCAAAGCCAAGAGCGAGCATCTAAGACCCAGGGGCCTGAGATGTGGAGGATTTAGAGCCTGAGGGATATGGGTGAGTCTGAGGAGGCAGGAGCGGGCCAGGAAGCCTGGGAGAAGCCCCGCCGGGCCCCATTTGCCCAGCCTGGCCGCACGCTCCCACCTTGAGCATCTCCTTGTAGCGGCCCATCTCCGAGTGGGCCGTGACCAGGCAACCAAGGACGCGGAAGCGTCCCACGAGGTCTGAGCTCTTCTCCAGCACCTTCATCCACACCTGCAGCGCCTTCTCTGTCTGGTTAGACTGGTACAGCTGGAGCCCCTTCTCGATCTGCTGCTTCGTCTGGTCCTGCCCCATCCTCCCAGAGACCCCCGGTGGCCCCGTGCCTCTAGGCTCTCATGGGACCCCCCTTCCCCGATGCACGCTGCCCACCCAGCCCCAAGCAGGCGTAGGGCCTGAATGGAGAGCGGGCGCCACCCTGGGAACAAAGCTGGTCCGGCCCCTGTGCGCAGCTGTCCCTGCCAGTTGGGGCCACGTGGCCACCAAGGAATGTCAGCCACAAGGTCACGCGGGCCTCTGCTGCACCCGTCCCCAAGCTGGGAGGAAGGTGCCTGCCCCTTCCTGCCCTGGTGCACCCCCTCGGGCGTCTTTTTAGCACCTCTGACCCTGGCCCCGAGCCCCCTGGCAGGGCAGGCTCTCCCTGCAGTCTTGCCAAGGAGCCACCTCCGGGGTGGGCCAAGAGTCGGAGGAAGCAGGGATGAAGCTGGGCACATGGGCGGCAGGGAGGCTGGGGCAGGTGTCCAGCTCTGAGCTCTCCTCTGCCACCTTACCACCATCCGCAGAGCCACCCTCCCCAGCTCTGCTTTTATGAGTGACTGGCCACTGAAGCCACACACCTGTGCACAGGCCCATCCCATCCCAGGGTCCTAACCCACAGCCCATCCCAGCCAACAAGTTCCTCACCACTCTGGGCCTCAGTTTCCTCATCTGTAAAATGGAACTGTCATAGGCTAATAAACCCTCACTTATAGATGCTCTATGAGCAGCACAGTGTGGTGGGTAACAGCGTGGACCCTGGACCAGGCTGCCAACTTTCGAATGCTGCCTTTGTCATTTATTAGTTCTATGGGCAGTGTGCCTTTGGACAGGAGAGTAATGGTTCCCACTTAACTGGATTGTTGGAACTATACACCTTAGCAGTTGGCTGGGACTTGGAACAGTGCCTGATACACGGGAAACACTACGTGACAATAAGCAAGAGGTTATCTCAAGCAGCATTCGTCTGCTCCACGGCAAATTGTCCACGAGGAACAGAAATTGGTTTTGGAAGGTTTAAAAAATATCCAGTTTCAGGGACGCAGTTTTGAGCTTTAGTCCCCTGTGGCTCTCTTTGCCTGGCAAAGTAACAAAGCTATTCTTTTCTACTTCACCTCAAAAAACAGAAACAAAAACCAAACAAAAAATATAAAATTCCAATCCCAGTTTGAAAGAGTCCCTTATAATGAGCTGGAATGCCAGACACCATGGAGAAGGGCAAGGTCTTACAGAGGGAGCGGGCAGACCCGTGAAGGCTCCTGGGGTTGAGAGAGGGCTCTGCCAAAATTACCAGCTCATCTCACTGCATCATTGTTTTCCCCCTCTGCCCCCTCTGCAGGCTCCTTCCTGCCCCAGGGCAAAGTTGTCCTTTCAGAATGGACAGTGGCTTTTAGCACACAAGCATCCCTCATTTTATTGCAGTTCCCAGATGCTTGTCTTTTACAAATGGGAGGTTTGCAGCAACCCAGCATTGAGCAAGTCTATCAGCACCATTTTTCCAAGAGCACAAGCTGACTTTGTGTCTCCGTGTTGCATTTTGGCAGTTCCCATAGTATATGGAGCTCTTTCGTTCTTATGTTTCTTATGGTGATGTGTAATCAATGCTGTTGGCTTAATATCTTTGCTTTTTTGTTACGTTTTGTTTTGTTAACTTTTTGGCCGTATCGAGTGCAGGACACGTGGGATCTTAGTTTCCCGACAGAGACTGAACCTGAGCCCACTGCATTAGGAGCATGTAGTCTTAACCACTGGACCACAGGGGATGTCCTGTAATCGGTGATCTTTGATGTTACTACCATGTGTCACTGAAGGCTCAGATGATGGTTAGCATTAAAGTAGTTTTCAGTTTAGGTCTGAACATTGTTTTTGTAGACATGATGCTATTGCACACTTAATAGACTTCAATGTAGCATAGACATAACTTTTGTATGCACTGGGAAACCAAAATACTTATGTGATGTTTTATGCTGATGTATGTTTTATTGTGGAGGTCTGGAACCAGACCCACAGTATCTCTGAGGTGTGCCTGTATGCACAAAGTTGAGCATTGATCTAGCACTAACACCAGAAGATTTTCATCACCCGGGAAAGAAGCTCTGCACTCATTAGCAGTCACCCCCCCTTCAGTCGATTAGGCACTGCTGTTCATGCCCCCATTCATTAGTGATATTGATTGCAGACCTCAGGATGTGACCTCTTTGGAGACACCATCCTTTTTTGGCTGCACCGCCTGGCTTGTGGGAGTTTCGTTCCCTGACCAGGGATTGATCCTGGGCCCTCAGGAGTGACAGCTCAGAGTCCTAATCACGGGGCTCCAGGGAATTCATCTGTAAAGAGGTAAAACGAGGTCACTAGAGAGGGCCCTGATCCTCTCTAGCGTCATAAGAAGAGATTAGGACATAGACACACAGAGGGAGAGAAAGAGGGCCATTGACAAGCCAAGGAGAGGGGGCTCGGGATGAAACTCACCCTTTTAACACCTGATCTCTGACTTCCAGCCTCCAGATCTACGAGAAAACACATTTCTGTTGTTTCAGCACCCCTGTCTGTGGCACAGCGTTACGGCAGCCTGAGCTAATGGACACACTCTGCAACCACAACTTACTTTCTGTGGACTCGTCTGTTCTGGACATTTTGTATAAACGGACTCGTACAACATGCGGCCCCTTGTGACTGGCTCCTTTCAGCATAATATTTTCAATATTGTAGCGTGAATCGGTACTTCATTCCTTTTTATGGCTGAATAGTATTCACTGGGCTTCCCTCGTGGCTCAGCTGGTAAAGAATCCGCCTGCATTGCGGGAGACCTGGGTTCGATCCCTGGGTTGGGAAGATCCCCTGGGGAAGGGAAAGGCTACCCACTCCAGTACTGTGGCCTGGAGAATCCCATGGGCTGTGAAGTCCATGGGGTCACAGAGTCGGACATGACTGAGCGCCTTTCACTTTCAGTATTCACTGTGCAGATGTACCATTGTGTTTATGCATTCGTTAGTTAATGGACATTGGGTTGTTGCCCTTTCTGATTATGAATAATGATGCTATAAACATCCATGTACAAGTTTTCATGTGGACAAGTTTTCGTATCTCTTGAGTATATACCTAGGAGTGGAATTGCTGGGTCATAGGTAACTCTGTGTTCAACTTGTGAGGAACCTGATTGCCCCAGGGCCTTTGCCCCTCATGGTCCCTTTCCTCCTCCCTACTTTGAAATTCTGCCCAGTTAAGTCCCAGTTGCCGTGGATCAGCTTACGATACTCACAGAGAATTAAATTCCATTCTGATACAAGATGTATCTCTATAATTTTATATTCATTGATGAGGGTATTGCTTGAGTGTCTGTTTCCCCCTCTCAAATGTGTGGGCAGGAACTTTATCTCATTTTTCACTGACCTGTCTCCAGAGAAAAACCTGGCATGCAGTGGCCACTCAATAAATATGTTAAATGAATGAATGAGGAAAAACAGGGAGGAATGAAAGCTAAATTTTGAAATTTAAAGCAGCTGCTCCAGGCTTACAGCTAACCTGCCATGTCTTCTTCATCCTGGGGAAATCGAGCAGAGGCAGAGATTACTGCCTCTTGTTTGCTGCAAGCAAAACGGGTCCAGAGTGGGGCAGTCTGGGCACGGGGGGTGGTCCATGCCCTAGGGTCACACTTCGAGGGGATAGAGGAATAGGCCCTTGGGACTAGATAAAGACATTGGGATGTCCCAGGGAAAGTGCTCTTTTTAAATTTAAATTCATTTTTTAAATTTATTTAACTGCTGAGTTATGTTGGAATCCTTGAGACCCCATCAACTTTAGCCTGGCAGGCTCCTCTGTCCATGGAATTCTCCAGGCATGCAGTGGCCATCCAGGAATGGAGTAGCCATTCCCTTCTCCCAGGGATCTTTGCAACCCAAGGATCGAACCTGGGTCTCCCACATTGCAGGCAGATTCTTTACCATCTAAGCCACCAGGGAAGCCCATTTAATTAGTTAAATTTATTTTTGGCTGTGCTGGGTCTTCGTTGCTGGGCTCGGGCTTTCTCTAGTTGTGGCGCGGGGCGGGGCGGGCTTCTCCGTGCCGTGGCTTCTCTTGTTGCAGAGCGTGGGCCCTAGGTGCACGGGCTTAGTCACCCCAAGGCATGTGGGATCTTCCTGCAGCAGGAAGATGCAGGGGTCCCCTGGTCTGGCAGGAGGTTTCTTAATGGCTGGACACCAGGGATGTCCTGGGGGACGTGCTCTCGAACCTGGCGCACAGCAAGCTGGGACGAGGTGAAGAGCTGGGAGCCACCGGCACAGAACTGTCTTGGGATCCTCCTCTCAGCCGGGAAGGTGGGTCCTGGGTTGATCTCCAGAGGGGAAGGAAGCTGGACCCACAGGGAGAGTGGTGAAGAGCCAGCAGGCTCTCTCCCATTTGTAGTTGAGATACAGTTGAGCCCCGAGTCCGCCTTGAGTCTTTGGCGTGAAGGAGATGGGCACTCTTCCTCAGCATCCCGGAAGAATCTGGAACCACAGCCTTCAAGGTACCTGGGAGCTCCAATGATCTCAAAACTTTCTCCGCTCCCAAGTCAGCCATTTGCTGACCACCGAACATAGTTAGGTCAGGGTCATGCTCCTTTAGGGCAAGGGGGTGGTCTTCGTACTAGCAGCCGCTCAGCCCCGGGCAAAGTGAGAGACCAAAAGAAGGCTAGCAACTAACATTTCCTGAGGTGAGCACTTCTTCCAGCTTATAGATAACTGGGCGGCACCCAAGGGTGAAATGACCTGCCCAAGACCACACCTCGACCTCGAGACAGCTGGGAGTCCCAAGCAGTGTGACCCTAGGGGTCTTACTCTTGATCATGACACCATCCCAGGAGAGAGGGAGAAAAGTGAAGGGGAGGTACATAGCCATATTCAGGAAGCTTAGTGATTTTCAGCAGACACACCACGCCCTCTGGGAACAGTGTCCAGGCTCGGACCTGGCTGGGCAGGAGAAATGTATACAAAGAAGGCTAAGGAGGGACTTCCTGGTGGTCCAGGGTCTAAGACTCTGAGCTCCCGATGCAGGGGGACCAAATTCGATCCCTGCTTGGGAACTAGATCTTACATGTCGCAACTAAAGATCCCACAGGCCACAATGAATATCAAAGATCCTGCGTTCTGCAGCCAAGACCCGGCAGCCAAATAAAAAATAAGTATTTTTTAAAAAAATTGCTCTTAAAAAGAAAAAAAAGGCTAAGGAGAGGGTGAACAGAATCAAGCCTTACTCACAAAGCCCAGCAACGAAGGCTGACGAAGCAGAGAAGCAAGTCACAAGATAAGTCTTTTTCTGGGCCACTTAACCTCACAGGGTGGTGGGCCAGCAAGGGCCTGGGGCTTTGTTCCAAGTCCCTGCTGTGTCGGGTCCCGGCTACCTGGCCTACATTTCAGTTCCCTGGTTGATAATCGAAAGTAGAAAATGAAATTTGGGCCTCAAGTGGGGCTCACAATCTGGCCTGCGAGGGCTGAAGATTCCCACATAAGGCGGCTACATTTGTTACTTGGGAGATTTCATGTAAGAAATCTGCACTTCCTGCTTCTCCTGAAGACTGGAAGCTCAAGCGATCCCTGGGCTTGTGAGTCCACAGTCAATCGGTCAAAGGGTCAGTGTCTGGGCTCAAGGGGTCGGTGTCTGGAGACAAGAGACCAGCAATGTCCCCCTTTACCCGCAGCCCCTACCGCCTGCCGTTCTTGCCTTGACACTGAAGCTAAGCGTCTTATCATCTTAGATTGGCCTCCTCTTGCAGGCTTGAATCACCGGCTTGGCCCCCGCAGGCCCCTGCCTTTACAGCCCCTGCACAGGTGTAATTGGAGGTGACAGTCTCAGGCCCCTTCCGCCACGATTATCGGTATCCTTGAGATGTCTGTCCCTCTCAACAAACTTCGTTTTCCTATTTGTGAATGGGGATTTACCTTTCTGGGAAGGTTTCTGTGAAAACCAAACAAGATGAAAAAGGAAGAACTTAGCTTTGAAACCAAGACGTGGCAATAACGGCCCTCTAAAGGAACCCCTGAACTTCCCTTGAATTGGCTCTTCAGTTTTTAATAGTGAACAATTTAGAGACAACCTGCATTCAGTAGGAAAGTCACTGAGAAACCATGAAATCCTATGAAAGCCTCTAAAAGTGAAAATCATAGGTACCAGATGGACGGGTGCCCGGGAAACAGTAACTGAAAAAAAATGCAGACAGCAGAACATTCTGTACATTAAGGCATGATCTCATTTTTATTAACAAAAATTATATATGCACATATCTTTGTATAGAGAGAAATTCTGGAAGCGTACTTCTCCCACCTGTTTGAGTTATCAGTGAGCTACGGGGCAGGGATGTGTGCGTGCTCAGTCGTGTCCGACTCTGTGACCCCATGGACTGTAGCCCACCGGGCTCCTCTGTCCATGGGATTCTCCAGGCAAGAATACTGGAGTGGGTTGCCATTTCCTCCTCCAGGGGGTCTCCCCACCCAGGGATCGAGCTCGCGTGTCTGGTCTACTGCACTGGCAGGCAGGTTCTTCATCGCTAGCGCCACCTGGGACTTGGTCTTATTTGGTGGAAGAGGCTCCTAAACACACATAAGGTTTTTCCACCACACACTAAACCTTCTTCTATATACATTTTGCATTTAAAAAACAACAAAAAACCCTCAACCGTTACAACCTTTAAAAAGGCCACTGTGTGATGCTCGCCCCAGGCTCAGGGCACTCTTTCCACTGCAAGGATGACTAGGTTGGTGGCATTCTCAGGGCTGGTGGGCCACACACAGGTTCCCCTCTGCCAACGGCCTTCCCTGGCTGCCAAAGAGGCTCTCCAGCAGCAGAGGGGCCCACGGAACAGGTAGCAGCATCAATGTCCTCAAGGAGCAGGAAGCTGCAGGACTCCTGCCAAGTGTCTCTCAGGGACCTTGCTGTCATTTGCCTCATGGCCACTGGGGCCCCACAGAGAATTTGGGGACTGGCTGGGAGCTAGTCGCTTATAAGCAGGTGTGAAATGCTCCTCCCTTTTTTCTGGAGTGGACAGATTTCTAAATAAAAATCTAACCTAATGTAGTTTGGGGGAAAAAGCACACCCAGAAGCTCTTGACAGAACCAACTGTCACCTTTGCATAATTATTTACTCACTCACTCATTAAATGTCTCCTGGATGCTTATTATCTACCAGTCCCTAGGGCTCCAGTGAGACTTTCCATGTGGCTCAGTGGTAAAGAATCTGCCTGCAATGCAGGAGACCTGGGTTTGATCCCTGGGTCAAGAAGGTGCCCTGGAAGAGGAAATGGCAACCTAGTCCAGTATTCTTGCCTGGGAAACCCCATGGACAGAGGAGCCCGGCAGGCTACAGTCTACTGGGTCGCACGAGTCGGCCCCGACTTAGTAACTCAACAGCAAAACAGGGCTCCAGTGAAGGGCAACACTTAACAGTGTGAAGCCCCTCTCCAAAGGTGGAGGCCAGTTTTTTTAATATGTATTTACCTGGCTGCGCCACATCTTAGGTGCAGCACGTGGCCTCTTTAGCTGTGGCAGGAGAACTCTTGGTTGTGGCATATGGGACCTTAGTGCCTGACCAGGGATCAAACCTGGGCCCCCTGCACTGGGAATGTGGAGTCTTAGCCAGGAAAGTCCAGAAAGGAAGTCGTCATTCTTAATTAATAGCTACACTGGCTAATAGGTAATCATAGCAGACGATGCAGGCAGGGCAGGCCTCAAAGACTCTGGGTCAGGCAGATCACACAGCAGGTAGCAGGAGGAGCTGGGAGAAGCGAAAGGGACTGGGCACTACAGAAACACGAGACGAGCTGAGGAGGGCTAGAAACGGCAGGAGCAGGCGGTCCCAGGCTAGTGTGGTGAGTAGTTTTAAAGCAGGGGTAGGAAAGGAAAAGATGCCTCAGAAAGTAGGCCAAGTGAAGGCCAAACACAAA
Organism: Okapia johnstoni; assembly: GCA_024291935.2. NCBI lineage: Eukaryota > Metazoa > Chordata > Mammalia > Artiodactyla > Giraffidae > Okapia > Okapia johnstoni. The sequence goes on along the minus strand of CM044325.1, from coordinate 3,614,273 downwards.
AGGTATGTGGTCTATGACTGCATTCATATGACAAACCCAGGAGATCCAACCAGTCCATCCTAAAGGAAGTCAGTCCTGCATATTCACTGAAGGACTGATGCTGAAGCAGAAACTCCAATCCTTTGGCCACCTGATGTGAAAAACTGACTCATTTGAAAAGACCCGAATGCTGAGAAAGATGGAGGGCAGGAGGAGAAGGGGACAACAGAGGATGAGATGGTTGGATGGCATCACCGACTCAATGGACATGAGTTTGAGCAAGATCTGGGAGGTGGTCAAGGACAGGGAAGCCTGGCGTGCTGCAGTTCATGGGGTTGCAGAGTCAGACACAACTGAGCAACTGAACTGAACTGAGGGGAAGGGAATGGGAATGGGGGGTGTGGGGCGGAAGGTGAGTGACAGCTAAGGAGTACAGGGTTTCTTTTTAGGGTGATGAAAATGTTCTAAAATTAGGTTATGGTAATGGCTGCAGAATGCTCAAAACCAGACCTGGATGCTTTAGTGGGCAAATTCTATAGTGTGTGAATTACATCTCAGTAAGGCAGTTCAAAAACACTCAAAACCACAAGAGGCTTCAGGTCACTGGGACCCTTCATGGGGGCGTGGAGATGCAAGTGGGGCTGAGGTCCTATAGACTTGGCTGGAGTGTCAGGCGAGAGCTTCCTGGCCGAAATGTGTTCATTTTCCCATCCCTAGATCTGACTGCGATTTAAAAGAACAAGAGCCCTTTCTATAGCTGGAGCCTTTACCAGTAAAGAGAAAGTCAATGTATGCAAAAGAAATTGAACACCAGATGGTGGTGGTGGCGGGTTAGAAAGGACTCCCGAAGAAAAGGGCTTGAAAAATGAAGAAGGTGCAAGAAAAAGCCATGTTATGGTCCCTCATGGAAGGGCAATGTCATCATACATTAGTTTGACATTCCCAGAGGTGAAGGGACAAACCTGCTTTTTCATTTCCTTCCTGGTGGCTTTTCTTCATCAGGGACTGAGATGCTCAGGTGAGCACAGTATGTGATGTACCTGGGAGATTTAGGGAGGTGTACTGACCAAGAAAAGCCAGCAAGCCAGGAACTAGAAGTGTGGCAAAAATTAGGTGCCTGAGGAATCTATTAAAAAAAACAAAAGGTGACTACATGGGAGCTTTTTATTTTTTTTAATATTAACAGTTTAAGTAAGACACAGATATCTGATTAAAGAGATGCACAAGCCTAAAACTTTTTGAGGTTAAAAATAGTACCTTTGACATAATCCCTTTCTGGTAAATTTTAAAGAGAAACAACAGCCTTTAAGTATGATGCTAAACTGGAAGATGTTCAAGTCGTACTTTTTATGTCAAGTTCTGTCTCAGGAATACAAGAGTCCAAATGCAAAGACTTAAGAGATCTACCACCTCATTCTTTACCGTGAATCACAGAGGATCCACGTCAGGCGGGAGACAACTTCAGGTTCAACCAAGTACCTTCTAATTTCAGAGGCAGCAGGTCCCGAGGAGTCCGCAGGCAAGCCTGACTCTTCACCCTGGTCCAAATTCGGGAAGTGTGAGACACAGACCCTTTGAGCAGGTGCTGTGCGGACGTTTTCTATAAACCAATAATCGTGTGGCCGCATGTGTATTTCATTTTGGGTGAGCAGCGTGTGGGGTGTTAGTTCCCTGACCAGAGATTGAACCTGTGCCCCCCTAGTCTTAACCACGGGACTGCCAGATAAATCCTTTGATATGTATTTTAAAACATACAACTAGGGTATCGAACTTGTGATTTCACAAATACCAACAGCCAGGAGGAGGTGAAGTTACAAAAGGTGCGTTTCAAGCTGACTTAAAACATTCAGTGGCGATGGTCGTACCACACTGTGAAGGTACTGAATGTCACTGAACTGTTTACCTGAAAATGGTTAGAATAGAAAATTGTTAACATTTTACCACAATGCAAAAACAAACAAAAAAACTTAAACATGAGGTAAAGATGAGCTTAAGTGGCAACAAGTGATGGAGGAGACGAGCGTCCCTTGGACTGCAAGATCAATCCAGTCCACCCTAAAGGAAATCAGTCCTGAGTATTCATTGGTAGGACTGATGCTGAAGCTGAAACTCCAATACTTTGGCCTCATGATGTGAAAAACTGACTCACTGGAAAAGAGCCTGATGCTGGGAAAGACCGAAGGCGGGAGGGGAAGGGGACGACAGAGGATGAGATGGTTGGATGGCATCACTGACTTGATGGACATGAGTTTGAGTCAACTCCAGGAGTCGGTGATGGACAGGGAGGCCTGGCGTGCTGCAGTCCATGGGGTCAGACACGACTGAGCGACTGATCTAAAAAAGAACTGTGTGGTAGGAATGACGTTTAGGAAGCACCCCAGTATTCACAGCAAGTGGCACCCTGCAGGGGCGTGCTGGCCAACAGTTTGGAGACCGAGTTACTAGTGAATCCCTTAAAGTGACTGAGAGTCACTCTGAGGGAAAAGCTGAAATAAATGCACCACTGAGGGAGTCAGAGGGACGCAGGGCCCCTCCCCGTGAGCCTAGAGAACAGCAGGCAAGTCACACGTGCTGAGACTGCACAGTAACTAATGCACGCCCAGGTGCTTTTACTGAGTCACTTGCCCTCGGGGCTAAGGCCCGCAAGCCACGCAGACCTGGTCTGACTCTCCAGCGCACACCTCTTCCCAGGAACAACTCAGTGTCTCCTCCCTTTCAGAATGATCCCAGTTCTAGTTTTAAAATGCACACAGGACAAAATGACTCAATGAAATATAGCAGTACTTTGGACACGGGGAACAGGGTCGTTGGGAAAGGAGGTCTTGATGTGCTGCCACTATCACCTCCACCTTCAGTCTCCGTGACTTTCGCAGAGATGCAACAGCGCCACTCGGTTAGAACAGAGCGTCCGGAGGTTCCTGACCTCTGTGGTCCATGGGAAGATTCTCCCCCTTTCATAAGAAAACAAGTGGAAGTTACTAGCTATGAAGACTTTGTACCTGGACCTGGATTTGCTGCGCCTTTATAGTGAGACACTCACGACCTAAAATACAATCCGAGAGGGAACTCCTTGCAGTCCAGTGGTTAGGACTCTGCGCTTTCACCACCGAGGGCCTGGGGTTCAATTTCTGTTTCGGGAAGTAAGACCCCAAAAGCTGTGTGGCATGGCTGGGGCCAGGTGGGGAATTCAGGAGACAGATATGAAGGGGAGCATTTAAAGAGGTGCAATCTCTTTGAAAAAAGGATCCAACTCTTGAACTCAACATACTAGACGTTTGTAAATAAACTACAGCATTAAAAACCCAACAGTAACTGGTTACCTTTTTGAGGAGGGCAAGATTAATGCTTCCCCCCGCCCCCAGTGCAATTTCTGTTTGTGAAGTATTTTTATTATTCTTATTTATTTTGCAGGCCGTGTCACGTGGCGTGCAGGATTAAACCCACGCCCCCTGCAGTGCGAGCATGGAGTCTTAACCAGCAGACCACCAGAGAAGTCCACAACCCAATTCCTTCTGACCTCAGTTTGCCCTTCTGCTAAGTGGGGATGGGGACAGTTGCTCCCTCCCAGGGGTTATAAAGGCTACAGCATTTAGTGCGTCGGGTGTTCCCGCAGCACTAGGGTGTTGGTAAACCGCCAATGAACACTAGCTGGGACAATCACTGCATAAACATTTCATGGGCTAGTACCCAGTACAACCCACTCTGGGAAATGCTACTCCAGACCCACCTGGCCAGAGCTGGTTGCGTGCCCCTGGACAGGTGCCAGCTTCACGAGGACTGGCCTCCCAGAGCAGTGAGGCTGACAGTGGTAGCAAGGGGCAGACAGGCTCATACCTCAGCCAGAGGGCCTGAGCTTCCTGGCCCAGGGGCTGACTGCATCTGCAGTTCACCGAGGTAGGAGGGGAAGCCTTGGTATGGGCCTCACTCGGCAAGTGATCTAGAATTACTGAGTAGTGAAACCAAGCAATGCTAGAAATGTGACCTTGTTCTAAGGTCAGAAAGACGGGGAAAGGAGCCCATGCTCTTTGGTCCGGAGTGAGGAAGCCCCCAGGCAGAACCCTGCAGCCAAGGAGGGGACCTGCACTCACAGGTCTGGGCCAGTCCTGTAGGCTGGCGGCCACCACTGGCAATGGAAGCAGCACAGAAATGAAGGCGGCCAAAACACTGTGGAAGCGCCTCGTCGTCAGTGGGCATGTTGAGAAGAACGCAGGATCAATACAGAAGGCACTTTCCTGGAAGAAATCCTGTTCTTTCAGGAGTCTGGGGTGGTCCCACTGGATACCAACAGGTACATCAGAGTGAAACCCGAGTGCCCAGCCCTTCCTCGGGAATGCCAATCCCTCCAGCCCCAAAGGCCACCCCTGCCCCAACAATCAGTAACACTGAAGACAACGTCGGTTCTTCTCAAACAGTTTAATAGCAAATAAACAAAGGAAGGTACCACACTTGGCAGATACAAAATGACTTTTTGTCCGTGTGTCTGTGCAATTAAAACAGATTTAGGTTCCTCATTGGGACAAAAGGAAAAACACACAAAAAAGGAAGGAGATTCCTTTTAAAACACATACTCCCTTGCTCCAAACTTGTAACAATTTTTTTTTCTTTTTTAATCCACTACACAAACTCTGTGATCAGGTCAGAAAAGCGACAGGGGCTCTTCTTGCCTTTTTTTTTTTAAAACCATTAAAGTAAAATCCATAATTTTCTACATAGTACAACACAAGTTCACACAAAAAAGACATTTTCTTTTGCAAATCAAAACAGGAAAGAAAGGAAAAGCTCAAACAAGGTAAAGAAAAAGCATTTCTACGGCTGAATCACGACTTTGAGTTGATTGAACCCCGTTGTTGCTGCAGAACAGACTGTGCGTTTGGTCACAGTGGCAATTTTTCTCTTCACATTGTGAAATCACTTTACATTGTTCTCTAGTAGAAAAGGCAAAAAACTGTACAAAACCCCTAGTGTTAAATACAACGTTTGTACCAATAAAAAACTCACACAGGTTTGTCTCCAAAATGTAAAGTTTCTTTTTTTTTTTTTTTTTTAAATTATTCACAAAAAGCAGCTGGAAATCAGAAAGGCAGCTGCCGCTCCAGGGTCTCAAATCCATTAAAACCACCACAGAACAATTAAAACAATCAGAGAGGGAAAAGGAAAAGGAAACAAGGTCCAACGTTTGGCATTTGGTTTTATCCACAGGTTTTCCCAGAGCTCCTCTTGGAATTGAAAGCAAAATATATTGGCAAACATGGGTTCTGAATACACAGGAAGGGAAGCCTCAGCGCCTTCTGCCGACAGAGGCCGCTCTGTGCAGTCAGACTGTGGGGTGCGCGGCAGTCTCGCTCAGGCTGGGGTTCCTGGCCTCCTTCCATCCACTCACCCCTCTGAAGAAATTAAGCAGCCTACCATCCACTGAGCCTCCACCTGGCCGCTCTCTCCTCTGGGTAACAGGGGGCCCAAGGTAAACACTAGGCCTCCTACCCGGTCCCAGGGCAGAGCACTGCCGAGACCCTTCCTCATCTCCCGCAGCGTGGATGATGCTGACAGTGCTTCTACCTTCCCCACCCCCCGCCCCACCCTCTCCACCCCTCCCTGGACAGCCCTACTTCCCAGCTCAATCGCCCACCAGTCGCTCAGGCCTGGGTGGAAGCTATCCCAAACGCCACCCCCTGCAACCTCTGACCTCCACAGACCCATCCCGCGACCTCGCATCTCCTCTGGCCTCGCCCTTCGCCATTCACATTCTCACTCAAGTCCCTACAGACCCTGAGGCTGGATGGTGCCACAAGAGAGGAGGGCAGGTTCCCCTCAGGGAACCAAGGACCGGACTTGCCTGGAACCCGGGGACAGTAGCTTTCTGGCTCTTCACCCAATTTAAAAAAATAAAAATAAACACAAAAAAACCGCCCTGACCCCCACCCCACCAGCTAAGCAAGAGCAGAGCTGCAGTGAAGAGCCAGAGTGGGGAGGCGGGGGCCCGGGGCTGTAAACAGTGTGAAGACTGCAGTCCTGTGCTTGTGGCCAGAACGGCGCTGGCAGGGGCACTGCCGTCTAGTGCACGCATGGCCTTCCTCTGAGTGGTTAAGAGCACCCGCCTCCTCCGGGGCCCGGGACGCCTGGGACCCCTAGTGCGCTCGGCCTCCTGTCTGCCCACAGCCAGCCTCTGAGTTCTCTCTCTGCTCCTGCACCTCTCTGGACCCCCTTCCCACCCGTCTCTGAGCAGAGCAGTCAGCCCCTAGGAGGCCCCCCGAGGCCTGGAGGCCGTGTGAGCTGACAGTCTAAGTGCACAGGCAAACGCTCTAAGGGCAAGAGAGGAGAAAGTTGCCACTTCAAAACAAAACAATACAATCTTGGAAAAACAAAAAATAAATCAACCCCACAACAATTTAAAACAGCTTCTTTGAAACCCTTTTAAATCGGTCAGTTTTTGCACAAACTATAGAAAACAGAGAGGTGAAGGTGATATATACGAAGGTGTGAAGAAACAGCAAGGAAACATGCAAAACTTGTTTTTTCTGGGCATAATCTTAGTAGGAAAGGAAAAAATTCAAAACAAAATCACAAAAACAATACAAAAACAAAACAAAACAAAACTCGAAGCATCACATTTTGCTGTGGAGACTGCAGGAACGGGCACGGGGCGGGCACAGCGGGGCTGAGGGGAGCGGCCGGAGGGACCAGCAGGGCTGCGGCAGGGGGACCCGCAGACTCCCCGCAAGGGTGCTCCAGGGCAGAACCGCAGGAGGGCGGGGGCTGGCCTGGGGCCCAAGCTGCAGTCAAAAAGGAAAAAGGGCTCAGGTGTCTTCTGCAGCTGAGAACTCAGAAAAACAAAAGTAGGAACACATGCGGTCTCCTCAAGCCCTACAAACTGTATCAGCAAAATGTGCTCAGGAGCCTCAAAGGTTTTAGTGACATCTTTTATTGTTTACTCCAAAGTTGTCTTTAAAACTAAGCACACAGAGAAACAAAGCCTAGAAACGGACTGGCTGTGTGTTCACAGAAATACAAACGCCACGCGGCATGTGCTAGTAGGGCTGCTCTGAAGACAGTTACAAAGAATTGGAATCACAAAATCAAGTGGTTATCTTATGAAGTTCTAGAAAAATAGATTTTTTTATATTCAAATGCAAGTTTAAATATTTCCCCTTCAGCAGTCGTTCTAGCAAAACCAATTTGGCAGCACAAAAGAAAAAAAAGGAAAGAAAAAAGAAAAAACAAAGAAAGAAACAAACATAATAAAAATACACATCAGCATCAAAGGTCAACACAAGGTCAAAGGTGAGAGTTCAAGCATCAGAGAAGCTGAAGAGACAGGGATTTGGACGATGTACTTGACGCCACATCGACATGCTTTAGGCACAACGATGAACAAACGGCAGGAATCTAGAAAAAAAAACAAACCAGAAAGAGGGAGACCCACTGAGTTACACAGAGCAATACATCCAAACAGAGAGAGAGAACAGGACACTCACTGTGCACAGCCCTGAAATGAGGAGGCGGGAGGGGGCTGGGCAACGACGGAACTCTTGCACATGCTAACAATGGACACAGGGGAGAGTCAAAAAGGACATGGAGGACACCAAGAAAACATCCAACTGCCAGAGACGGAGGGAACCTAAGGCTTGGATTTCCCCAGAAGCGCCCAAACGCATCCCAAAAGCAGCTCGCCGGTGTAGCAGAGCCTCAGCCTCCCGTCCCACTCCTGGTCGAGACTCAGGGAGACAGCTGAAGCTGCTGGCTGGGGTGGGGAGAATTCTTTGGGGGAGAGGGCCAGAATTTCTCCCCCTTCCTATGGGGATGGCCCTCTGTTGCCAGAAATCCAAGCTCTTAGCTTCCACGCGGGCCCTGGCCACTCCTGTGGGACCCAGGAGACAGTGTCTGGCTGCATTCAAGGCAAATCAATTTCATGATGAAACCCAAGGAAGAAACAAAACCACAGCAGAAAACACACTTATGAAGTGAAGCCCCCGCACGACAGACCAGGGCTGCCTAAGGCTGGACCGTGAGTCTCCCCTCCCCGAGCTGAACCCCACACCGTGAGACTTGCGGGGCAGCAGCTTCTACACGACACTGTCTTTGGCCTGGGAGAGAACTGTGCTCGAGGGTGGCACTGCAGTGGGAATTCACGGGGCAGGGGACAAGACGGCAGGGAGAAGCCAGCTGGGCTCCTCATTTGGAAACAGGAACCCACAGCAGGTATGAACCCTAGGGGTCTGGTATCAGGCAGGCTGATGACACCTTCAACTTTCACACGAGGGGCTCCTTGAGGGGGTCCTGGAGCCCAGGACAAATAGGTATGCAAACAACAGTGAAATGGGGGAGGGGGGAGGGAAAGGGACAAAGGTGGGAGGAGAGTGGAGTTCCGGGCTTTGGAAAACCCCACTCGGGCTGAGGAGGAAGACAGAACAGAAGGTGAGCATCACAGCATGGCAGCACCCTAGGGAGCACAGCTCTCTCCTCCGCCAGTTCACAGCTTTAACTCCTCCCCCTCTGGCAGATTAGCTGGGCTGCAGACGGCCACAGAAAGTCAGTAGTTTCAATCATACACAGCACCCTGTGTGTACAACAATCACATTCTGGATTCTACAAAATCCTGGCCTTTTCCAGAGATATAATTTAGGTAATAAATATTCTCCGCCCCGGAGCTGTATAAAACTTCTATAAAAATAGAAACGACATTCTTGGTTCCAGCAGGTTGGGATTCAGAACAGCGCCTCCCCAACCTAGCATTTTTTTCTTTTTTTGTTTTCTTTTTTTTTATTTTTATTTTTTGCATTTATTTAAAAAATCCCATCATGACCCTGGAAGCCTTTGGAACAGTTTTATCCTTGAAACACAGGACACATTTCTCCCAGTGCGCGGAATTCAAGTTTACGTGGTTCAGCTTAAGAAGTATGTTTCATGTTTCTTGGAGGACAACAGAGCCAAGTTATCACTATAAGAAGGGAACAGCTGTCCCAGCTCCAATGGGATAATCCACCACCACCAACTACCTGCGCAACAGCAAGACAGTCCGTCCTTGTCTGAGGCCCAAGAGGACAGCATGACAAGGAGAGAGCCCCCATCTGACTGAAGGCAGACCGACCCCTGTCATCCCGCCTCTGCTGCTAGGGGGCAGGACTGACGTTTGTGAGGTTGAGGATCCCAGGCACTGGGTCCCTGGCCTTGGCTAAGAGTCACATCCTAACAGGGCCGCTTCTGCCCAGGTACACATTCCCGACAGCAGGTCCTTCCTGGGCCTCCCCACTCACAGCGCTTCTTGGGGCAGAGGCAGAGCCCGGAGGCTGTGTGGGTCACAGGCTAGAGTGAGACCTGGGGGAGGCAGCAGGGAGCTGACGGTAAGCACGAGGACAAAAATGAACACGGGGTACTGAGGTAAATGCACACGGAACCCACAGGGAGGCTGTAAACGTCCTGCCGTCTCCTCTGTCACCAAGAGCAGAACACGGGACTGGGGCGGTCAGAAGAGGGGCCTGCCTCCATTCAGAAGCCACACCTGGGCCATCTCAACCAAGGAGGTGAACACGGATCGCTTCATCCCAGCACCGGCTCAAAGGGGCCTTAGGAGTCAGGCACACTGAGAAGCAGGCTCCTCCTCCCAACTTGATGGCTTTTGATCACTCTGCTCAGGAGAGGCGCTCCCTTCTGCCAGATACCATAAGCCCTTCTTGGATCTACCCTCACGAGAAAATTGTGGCCGGGGATGGAAGTGACATTTCTTGCTGCGGTCAATTACAAAAAAGAAAACCTGACAGTGTCTTCCCTAGAGGCCTTCTTTAAAGGGACCTGGTAGATACGGGCTATGGTCTAAGAGTCTGGTGTCGAAATAAACTTAAAAATGACCTCTTTGACCAGCTGCTTCTTCCTAAGAGCCACCAGCCAGGAAGGAAAGGCCAATCCAACACCAATGGCTGGCTGGGTAACAGATGACATACCCCTGCTTTTTGCATGTCAGGCTAATTTAATAGGTGCTTTGTTTCCAGAGAATTGTTAGCCCCCTCTTAGGTAAGAGGGACAGAAATGCTAGGTGAGAATCTAAAAATCACTGGCAAGAACTCAGACTTTCCACAGAAGGCATCTACAGAGGAGTTTCAGCCTCCAGCTCCCAGGGCTGCCGGGTTTCAAGTCACTCTCCCTCTCCAAAGCCAACCCCACCTGCTCTGCCCCCTAAAAGCTCTTGGGTATCAGTTCTCACATCACCCACTCTTGTGCCCAGGAAGATTCTGGGGGTCCACTTTTGGCTAACTCAGTCCTCTCTCTTGGGATAGTCTGGGGCAAATTCTGCTCCTCTTTCTTAACGTTTCTCCATCTCCCTCCTCCCCCAGGGCAGTTTGATGTTGGTCCTTCTCAACACACACTGGTTACAAACACAGCAAACTTTTAAATAAAGGAAAAAAAAAAAAAAAAAACTCAGGATATGGCACCTAAACTCCAAAGTAAAACACTGGAAACCAAAGCACAAACTTGTCCTCTGTACGAAGCGCAATTCCCACAGAAGGCAGTAGCCGAGTCTTCAGGGCAAGCTGTGCCTGCGAGAGTGGCAGGGATCAGGGTCCAGGGCTGTCAACACACAGCCTCAGGGCTTCGAATCATTAAGGGTGCTCCTCCCCCACTTACCAGAAGACCCTCTCACTCCAGTCTCAGAGGGGAGCACGCTCAATAGGGCTTGCTGTCATTCTTCGAACGTTTGAGCTGCACTTTAAGCCGCTTCATGCCAATCTGAAAGCCGTTCATGGACTGGATGGCAGCTTGCGCCGAGACAGGATTGTCGTAACTTACAAAACCTGGGTGTCCAAGCAGAAACCCAGTGAGGGGCGTGAGGAGGCAAGGACAGCCTCAGGCCTCCTTATGCAACAGGTACCTTACATGGGCTGAGTCTCAAATCTCAATTTTTCTCAGCAGGAAGAAGACTTCTTGAAATTACATCACATGAAACAAATCAGGTTCCTAACAGTATCAGCTGACATCCACACAGTATCCTAAAGTTTTTTTTGGCCAAGCCATTTTCCATACATTATTTTTACCTCTGGAGCGACAGTGTGGGTATAAATCATCATTCCCACTACAGAAATGAAAAAATAAACTGAGGCTCAAAACGAGGTAATGTAATCTACTCAAAGCAAAGTCAAACTCAGCTCTTCCCGCTATCAGCCCCTTCTCTTTCTTGCTCACCGGTAAAAACACTTAACCCTCCCAACACGAAAAGAAACACCGACATACCGAAACACTTGCTCAGGTTTGTCTGCTTGTCTATAAAAACCTTGGCAGACACGACATTCCCAAAGGGCATAAACATCTGCAGCAGGTCCTGGTCTCCGAACTCCTGGGGCAGGTGGTAGATGAACAGATTGGCTCCTTCTGGACCTGCAAAATTCCCACTGATTGAAAAGATATCGGTGTCAAGCACACTCTTCCTCCTGCACCAACTGAGTCCCATTTCCACCTGTGTTAAAACTCTCAGCATCCCCAAAACACAGGAATTTGTCTGGAGAACTAAACAGATTCTCCAAACACAAAGCAGGGAGCTGAAGGGCAATCACTGAAACAGGTTCCTGCTCTCTTTCCTGTTCCCCATTCTCATGCTCTGTCTCACCAACAGAGGGCAGAATTTGACCCTGTGGGAGGATGGCACGCTGGGACAGTAAAGCAGGCAGAGTTGCATTTGGAGCAAAAAAACAGTAGAAAGAGATTATAAGTAAAATGGGTTTCAAAAGTGCGCCTAGAAATTAGAGGGCCAGCAAAGAGGTCAGTAGTTGCCAGAGGCAGGTGGGGCAGGGACTGACTAGAGAGAGACATGAGGGAATTTCTAGGGGTCACGGAAATAGTCTACGTCTATGGTGGCAGGAACGTGACTGCATGTATTCACCAAAGGGTGAATTTTACCATATATAAACTGTGCCTCAGTAAAAATGTATTGTTTTAAATACATGCCTATGATAAAAAACCGGGCTTCCCTCACAGCTCAGCTGGTAAAGAATCCGCCTGCAATGCAGGAGACCCTGGTTCGATTCCTGGGTTGGCAAGATCCGCTGGAGAAGGGATAGGCTACCCACTCCAGTATTCTTGGGCTTCCCTTGTGACTCAGCTGGTAAAAAATCTGCCTGCAATGTGGGAGATCTGGGTTCGATCCCTCGGTTGGGAAGATCCCCTGGAGAAGGGAAAGACTTACTCACTCCAGTATTCTGGCCTGGAGAATTCTATGGACTGTATTGTCCACAGGGTCGCAAAGAGTCAGACACGACTGAGCGACTTTCACTATATATGATAAATAACTAAGCTGAAAAACAGAATATGCTTTCCTCTTCAACTCAATGACTTCCCAACCAAAGAAAAGTTCTAAAAACTATTTTTACTGGAGTATAATTGATTTACAATGTAGTTAGTTTCTGCTGTGCAGCTAAGTGACCCACTCTTTCTTAAGATTCTTTTCCCGTATAGGCCATCAGAGTACTGAGTAGAGTTCCCTGTGCTACACCGTGGTCCTTACTAGTTGTCTGTTTTATGTAGCTCAGTTGCGTATACGTCAATCCCAATCTCCCCATTTACCCCTCCTCACCCCCTTTCCCCCGTGTAAACATGTTTGTTTTCTAAATCTGTGACTCCCCGTTTTGTAAATAAGTTCATTTGCACCATTTTTTAAAGACTCCACAGATAAGCAATATTATATTTATCTTTTTCTCTGCCTTACTTCACTTGGTATGATGATCTCTAGGGTCCATCCGTGTTGCTGCAAATGGCATTATTTCATTTTCTTTAATGGCTGAGTAATACCCCACTGTATATATGCACCACGTATTCAAAGAAGAGTTTTATTACAATCGCAGTCCAGCCAGCCTCCAGCCGCCCCGGCCTCCCTGCTGTCGTCAGAGGCTGTGGCACACGCTGCCTCATGGTGCCGGCGCTTGCTGCCCCCCGCGCCCCATCCCTCTCCTTTCTCAAGATACACACACGGATCGCTTCCTTCCTTCCTCAGGGTCTGCATGTAAACGCCACTCTGGAGAAACCTCTGTCTATGTAAAATGCTATCTTTCTGGCACTCTCTATCCCGTTTTCCTGTGCGTTACTGTTCAGAGCACCCCTGGAACACCTCACGCTTCTGCTCACTGTCTGTCTCTGAATTCCGACAGCTCCCTCTCAACACATCCCAGGGCACGTAGTAAATGTCCAACTCAGAGCAGGGGGGGATGCGCTGCACCGGGACTCCTTGGTGCTGAAGCAAGAGAGGATACTTGTCTTTTCCCACATAAACGCTTAAATCTTGCCAGCTCCTGGCTATGAAAACCCGTCAAATAATAGCAGAGATGTCGGCAGAATTTTCTACTCACACAAACCACTTTCAGGCTTCTTTCTGCTTAGAAAGCCCACTTTCAGGCCTCATTCTGCTTAGAAAGCCTCTGCTGAATTTAATACCATTTGTGTCAAAGCACATACTCCCCACTCCATCCACCCATGGGCTGTAACTCTGTCTCATCGTCCTTCGGCTTGTCCTCAATTAGGAAAAGCACAGATGAGAAAGTGAGGAAAATGCCAAATGACAGAGCTACAGGGGACACCTAGGCAGAAGATGTCCTCTAGCAAATTTATGAGAGAGAAGACTTCCTCTCAAAAATAGACTGCCAGACGGCGTCAGACACAGCAAGGCTGGTGTGTCTCTTTATCGGAGCGCTGCAGCCCACGGAGGCCCTGATACGAGCCCCAGTCAGAACACAGTCCAAATGCAGACCACAGCTCCTCAGTCTACCCGCGACAATGCCAAAGAGCAGTGCTGGCCTTACCACCTAAACGGCTCTCCTGGGCTTTGCCCCACCTTCCGGCGCTGGTGCAGAGGGCAGGCCCACCCTGCCCTGACTGCAGGCTCCCGCACTCACCTTCCTTCTGGCTCCCAGCAGCACCGATACTCTGCTGTGTCAGTAGGTTCTGGCTGTACAGGGTGGGCAGAGCCGCGGCAGCGTACTGCTGGATCCCCGAGTAGGCCTGCGTGAGGGCCTCCATGCTGCCCCCCGTGCCGTTGGAAAGGCCGCTGCTGCCCAGGCCTCCGTTTAAAGCGGCCATCCCTGGGTGGGGGTGGGGGATCAACAAATCAGAGACTCAACTGATGCAAAAGACACACTCCAAAGCACACCCTGTCATCTCCCCCTCAGCTTCTCCCTGAGAGGAACAGCCATCTGACTGGTCAGGCTTTAGGACACTCACCAGGGCCATGGCTAATGGGGACACTGAAGACTGCCACACCCAGAGGCAGCTCATCCTCCAACCCACGCAAGAAGCGATACCACTGACACGGGCCCTGCCCCACTTCTTCTCTGGACTCGCTGCCATTTTCTCCTAAGAACTGGAGTGTGGTTAAGTAACAGTCCCAGGACTGGGGACTGAAACGAGTGCATACAGTGTGTGACAGATGTGGGCAAATCCTGTCACCAAAAGAGCCGTGACCATTTCCTGAGCGTGTACTGTGCGTCCGACCCTGTGTTAAGTGATGTGCTCAGCACTTCACTGGTATTCTCCTTTACCGTGACAATCCTCAAAGTACTCAGTCCCACTTCACAGATGAAAACATGCCCTTAGGAAGGTGGTCTTAAGGTACAGATAGTTAACGGAAAGGATCAAGTCTGACCCAAAACCCCACCATCATTTCTAACTTCACTGGGCCGCCCCCATCACTCACTCTAAAGGTGTCCCTAACCGAGCAGTTTAAACTGTGCCCCCTGCATAGAGGGAGTGGGTGGCATCCAGGGACTGGCCCTCACCTGCCAAAGAGCTGACGTTGAGGCCTGCTGTTGCTCCAGCTAACGTCTGTAGGGCTCCGAGGGAGGCGATAGGGTTGACGGAGCTGCTGCTGCTGGAGCTCGGTGAGGACCCTGCTGTCAGACACCCACCAGTTAGACTCAGACCAACACCTGCCTTCTCATGTCAACAGGAGCCAAAGCATGAGTTGTATCACTTAACTCTTCATTCTCTTTATAAAGAGGCTTTCAGTTACCAATTCCCCCCACCCTCCGCTCGCCCCAGTTAATGATTTTGGTAACCACATGTTCTTGCAGTACACAGAAGTGATGATTACAACCAATTAAAAACTATGAGATCTCTCTTAATTCAGAAGAAGACATTTGAAACTTTACTGTTCATGATCTGACCCCTTTGGAAATGGGTGTTAACTGTTCTCCAGAATGACATAATCCTCACGTGGGATTCTGCCCAAGGCACACAAGAGCCCCTGGCCCCTATTCCATGCTTACCCGAACTGGTGAGTACGCTGAGGGGACTGCTGGACGTGGTGAGAGCACTGGTACCACTTGGTGTGTTCTGAGCTGCACTCGCTGCAGCAGCGAGTGCAGCCAGGTTCTGTAACTGCATTGCATTTAACCCTGCAACATCCAAAGCAAGCGATCAGCCAGCAGATAAGAGTGCCCTATATCCACTCTGGCAATGACCATGCAGACTGGCAGAAGGCTCATCCCAAAGAGGAACTGTTCTAGGTATAAGCCTTACACGCAATACTACAGAGCTCCAAAAAGACTCAGATACCACTCAACTCATTAAGAAACTTGACATTTCCTCAGATAAGACATGTCTAACACAACAGCAGGCCAGCCCAAGTGAGTGAGCATTCATAAATGGATGGGCAATTAGGAAACCAGAAAAAAAGGGGTGGATTCTGTGGTCTACCACGGAGCCAGGCGGATTGAAGAGAACAATGCCAAAACCCGAGGCAGAGAATGAATCTGTGTCTGAGCCCCTCACTCATACTTTACAGGGGATCTGCTCTCTGCAATGGAGGCGAACCAAGCAGAAAATGTAGCAGAGATCCAGAAGACCATGGAGGGATGACACGTGAAAACTGCCATAGTAGAGAGAACAAAGAAGAAGCCACCACTTGAATAGCAGGTTAATCATCAGAAAAAACAAGAGAAAACAAACACTGAAGAAAAGACCTCCAACACTGGTAAAAGGAAAGCAAAAAATCTGAACTGCACAACGTGTGGCAAACGATTTACTAGATAATGGAAAGACAGATGGGCAGGGGTGGAGAATTAATGAGAATAAACAGGCTACAGCACAGATTTATAATCGAGCAACTTTCTGAAACACAGAAACCTTTGAGTCCCTGGGACAAAAAATGAAACTACCCAACCTTCCCAGTGGCACACTGCACCTCGCCTAAGACTAGCCCTCCCTCAGATGCCCCCTGCCTGGCCGTGCCCACTGCGGGAGGGGCAGGGGTAGGCGGCTCTGGGACGGCCCCACCCCTGCCTCAGGTTTGTCTGTGGGGCCTCCTCTCGTTAACAACTCAGGTATCTGCCTGTTAAGTCTCTGGTGTGTGTTAGCATCAAAAACGGTAATTACCTAAGGAATAACATGTATAAGACACTAACTTCTGAGGTTCTAGCAGCTTTAGGGCAAGCCACACACACAGAAGCCATCTTAGACTTTTCTTCTGAGAATCACTGGAAAAGTCACTTTATTGTGGAAATAATTCCTGCAATTTTATCCTTATCAAAGTGGTTGCCAACAGTCTGCAGGTACTAACAGCTCTTCTTATTAGAGATTTAAAGGGGTAGGGAGCAGCAGACAACTGCAGAGCAATGTACCATCAGTAACTAAAAGAGCCTCCTTCGAGAGAACACGTAGTCGAACCCCAGGATGTTCATCTTATGTCAAGTTTATGTAATGAGTGGGAAAAACTTTTTTTTTCCTGCACGAACAGTAGAAAATTCTCAAGACTGCTGTTAGCTGCATCTGTTGGCTTGGCTGCTGCTGCTCCTCTGCAGCAGTGAAACACTTACCTCCCATTGGGTGGAGGCTGCTCAGGGTGTTGAGGTTCCCAGAGGAGGCAGTCTGCTGAAGGAGCTGCAAATAAAGCTAGACATTACACCAAAAAACAGAACAAGAGTGAGAGTGAGGGCTGGTTCTGCATCTGGGATAACTCTACAGCACAGCAAAGCGAAGAGTGCAGAGGCCCCCAGAGAGAAGAAAGTCAAAGACAAGAACCCAAGCCAACACAACAAAAACAAGAGGCTTGTGACAGCACAGGACAACACAGCACCGCTCAAGCCCTGGCCCAGAGGCAGCTATTGTCAGCTGAGGACTAAGCCAAGCTCGAGGCCCTGGCAACACAGAGCAGCGGCAGCGGCAGAGGACAGAGAGCTGAGCTCCGCTCCAGCAGCCCTGCAGTCCACCTCCAGGAGTGTCTGCAGACAGGTGTCTGCCGTGTCCAATTTCTCGCCCACATTCTCCTTGCTTAGGTCCACACACCTCATTTTTAGGCTGTTCCCATCTGGAGACCTAATTTCTACTTGGGCCAACTGCTTAAAACACCAAACGGGACCATTTCAGGCTCTTTCTCGGAGTATCCTTTACCAGCCACGACGAACCTGTGACTAGATCAACCTTGTTGTGATCAGAGTACCACACGTTCGTCTAGCCCCATTCATCTCACTGGTGCAGATGACCAGGCGGTGGCTCAGTCCGCATTCATTCAGGGAACATTCTCTTTCAGCGAGTGTTCCATGACAAATAAAACGCGAGGATCTGTCCATGAGCTATGACTCTCCACGGCCTTAACCTGTCCCTAGCAAACTGCAATCCTGATCTAAGCAACCTGCTGAAACCTTGTGTTCCATTCAAACCCAATCATTGAGTGGCTGGTATTCTTGTTTCTGAGTCCTTTGTTCAATCTGTTATCCATTCCTATAAACATGTGACCTGGCTCCTCTGTCATCACGAATCTCTCTAGTCCACAGGCATTTCAGGGAAGTTCACAAACTTCCAGAAGTAGAATGAAAAAATGTACACACATAGAATTTTATCAGCTTCTCAAAGGGCTCCACAATCTCGAAAATTAAGAACTCCTGCTCTAGTGTCCAGTCCACATCTCCTAGCACATCCTAATTACTGATGACGCGCTCTCACTTACACAGTCCATTCGCTCTCACGTGTCTTTATTTTTGTCTTCTTAAATACCCTGGCCAATGAGTTCAGTCCCAACTAGTGGACTGTACATACTGTACCTGGCACTTTACTTCCTCCCTAAATGAGACCAGCTCTTAGTGCAGGGGTCATGTTTAACTGGAACAAAGAGGCCACAGCTCTCAACATATACCATCACGTGCCTGCTCGATGTGGCAATGACAACAAAAAGGTGAGTCTTCCCTAAAAGAAGGCTCCAAACTCTCTAAGAAAAGGCAAGCACACATCATGGAGATAATTTTCAAAGCATTATCATTCTGGCAGAAGACTAAAATCTCTGAATTTTCTCAACTTATAAGCAATGTTCTAGCACCAAGGAACAATTTAATCTGCAGAAATATAACAACCATCTAGGCTTTCTGATTTCAGAGAAATACCAGCAAGGATAAACTTGGATTTCTTCTAATATTTTAGAAACATGGAAACCAGAGGGCATCAAATTAGCCAAAACCCAGTACTGAGGGATAGAATTCACTGCCTTTCTTCTGTTCCCATATAAAATAATATTTTAAAGGATGAGGAATGAATGACTATACTTCTGTGTGTATATTTTTAGACTATCCATACTAATCTAGTGGTTTCACCATTTGTTTTCCTTCTTTGGTAGCTTCACAGATGACTTGTTCTTTCTGATTCAAAGATGAGACAGTTTTAAGTGTCTTGTGCCATCTGTGATTCTTTTGAGGGTTAAAACAGTGATAATCCCCTGTAATATACACTGCAGACCTAATAAATCTAACAAATTAGAGCCTGCTTTTGGATTACATGACTCAGACTCGACAAGAGAGAATTCAAACGAAAGGAAATCTATTTACTATTTAGTGAACTCAAATAGACACCTGTAATACTCATTTAATAATGTCCATGCTAATCTCTTGACCTCTCTGCCAATGGGAATATCTACTGTCATACTCTTCATGGAAGGCTCAGGAAGGATTTTATTGATGGCCTCTACATCTACTAGAGAGAGAGATGGAGAGATACCTGGTAGCTAAGACTTCCCCAGGAATTTTTTTTCTTGGGGGCAGGGACACATGTTTCTAAATCTTTGTATTAGGAAATTAGGATTTCACTCTAATTGGAGCAGAAGCTCAAGATATAACCAATGATGTGTGAGACAGAGAGCGAGCCAGTGCACACGCGAGACTAACGTGACAAAGAATATCGTGTTGTCTGAATTTTTATGTAACACTTGGATACACTAAACGTTGTGAGTGCCATTATATATGTTAGCTAGGGACAGCAGAAGAAACAGCTGGGAGCTTGCACAGCCTGCAGAAAGCAAACCACAAAGACTCACTGCTAAATACTGGGGTCCAAGAGTATTTAGACCAGCAAGGTTTCCCCACACAGATGCTGCGCTGATTTGCTGCATCTGCTGCTGGAGCTGCTGGGCCATTCTCTTCTGTTCTTTGTCCTTCTGTGTATCAGCAAATTTTACCACCATGGGGGAGGAGCAACCCTACGAAAACACCAAAATCAAAGGGTCAAATTCCTCATTCTGGGTGAAGGGAAACCCTCCTTTCCAGTGCCGCATAGGCTGCACTCTAATTTTATTCACTGGCAAATGATTCTCCTCTTTGACAGACACAAGTGGCAAAAGGTAATTTAAAAGGGTTAACTAGTTGCAATATGCGAATGTTAAAGAAAGCCACCAGTGTTTCAGATGTTTGGCTTACTTAACTTTTAGGGCTTCCCAGGTGGCATTAGCGGTAAAGAACCCATGTGCCAATGCAGGAGAACTAAGAGACCCAGGTTCAATCCCTGGGTTGGGAAGATCCCCTGGAGGAAGAAACAGCAACCGACTCCAGTATTCTTGGCTGGAGAATCCCATGGACAGAGAAGCCTGGTGGGCTACGGTACACGGGGCTGCAAAATGTCGGACACGACTAAAGTGACTTAGCACACAGCAACTTTTAGGGCAATCAAATGCTATACATGCTACTGGGCTTTGATGCTCAGTGGTCCTAGCACTCTCAGGCTAAGGAACTGCCCCTTTCATTCAGCCACCCTGTACCTCCATGGTCTGTGCTTGGTGCATCGCCTTGATAGCTGTCTGTGCCATGGCTCTTGTCGTAAAAGTCACAAATGCACAACCTGGTGAGAGAAGAGTCAGTAACTCATCTGTCCATTTAATGATTTATCTGACCGACATTTACTGAGCACCTACTATGTGCCCAAGTACCATGCTAACGATACAGACATGATTCCTGCCTTTAGGAGTTCATGGTCTAGTGGGGAATATGATGTGTTACAACAAGGTGATACATGCTTCAATGAGAAATCAGGGAAGCACAAATAGGAGAGAAAGTGCTTGAGAGATAGAGGAGGAATCACATTCTCTAGTTTCTCTCGTGAAAGCCATGTTTCCATTTTGGCATAGAATCTCTCCAAGGACAGAAACACAGAATTTTAATGCACGACACTTAAGTGCAGAATGCAGCTTCCTTGGGGGAATTGGGATCAATTGACAGCAATCATGACGGGACCTAGAAACACAACACCATACTCAACCCTCTCCATCTAGATAGTGTCATTCATGGTGGCTAGAGATCACTGGTTTCCACTGATTCAACCAAAAAGAGACTCCAAATTTAAGATGAGTACTTTCAAAGGTACTAAAGGTGTTTTTAAAAGCTAAAAATGTCCCCACCTCGGCTCAAACCGTCAGGTCCCCTCAATATCCGGCACTCCTCAATCTGTCCGAACGAAGAGAACATGACTCGGATGTCATTTTCAGTGCACTTCTTGGATATCATACCGATAAACAGCTTCCTGTCTTCCACTGCTGAGAGAGTAAAAAACAAATGCTTGACCATTATTACAAGAGGCAGTATAGCACAGACCTCTGTGCCTTGTAACCTACTTCACTGATTTTAAGATACATTTTGTTTCATAATTCAGCACCTACTCTTAAATCATAATTGGGAGCACTCAGATGAAATACGGTAGCTTCCTGATCTTATGAAAGTTACTTAACCATTTTGTGCCTGTTTCCTCATGTGATTAACAGAGGAAACTCAGTTTACTTCAAAAGTTGCTTTTGGTATTAAATACCAAGTACTCAGCAAAGTTTGCTCTCACTAGCAATACTGTTGTACCAAAGGATGAGTTTTCACACTTAAGACATAAAGAAACAGAGCACACAATCAGTGACTGTAACTGTCCACTTTCATATTCTGGTTATTTTCTTGAAGACTAAGTTTTTCTTCCTAATTTTTCAGGGAGGGAATTTCTCCAGTTCCCCTCCTTACTCTGGTTGATAAGAAACTATGCAGATCAAAGGCATTCTAGTTCACTCTCTAATGTTCTTGTAATGTTGCCCTGTCAACTCTATTTATCTCATTTATTTACCATGCTTATTTTAAAGAACAACTCAGAGGACAGATTACTTACAGCACTGAATCCCTATCTTCCACCAGACACAAAACTTAACTCAGAATGCGTTACTTCTGAGTAAGTAATAGACTGACTGAAACCATGAGACTCCCAGGTGAGCTGGGCTTGGGGAGCCCCTTTACATGGTTTTGTCAAGGACTTTTTTGGATTTGACACCAAAAGCAAAGCAACAAAAGCAAAAAATAAACAAGTGGTTGTTACATCGAATGAAAAAGCTTCTGCAAAAAAACAAACAAAAAGCCATCAACAAAATAAAGAGGCAATCTACTGAACAGGAGAAAGTATTTACAAATCATGTATCTGATAAGGAGTTAATATGTAAAATGTATAAAGAACTTAAGAGAACTCAACAGTAAAAGAAAAACAACTTGACTTTACAATGGGCAGCTTCCCTGGTGGTCCAGTGGTTAAGACTCTTTACTTCCAATGCAGGGTCAACAGAGACATAAAAGATGCTCAATATCACTAATCATCAGGGAAAGGGAAATCAAAACCACGAGATATTATCTCATATGTTAGAATGGTTATTATCAAAAAGACAAAAAAGAACAAGTGTTGGTGAGGATGTGGAGAAAAGGGAACCCTTGTGCACTGCTGGTAGGATCTATATGGTACAGCCACTGTGCAAAACAGTACAGAAGTTCTTAAAAAAATTAAAATTAGTACTACCAAATTATCCAGCAATTCCACTCTTGGATATTTATCTGAAGAACATGAAAACACTTACTTGAAAAGATCTATGTACACCCGTGTTTATACAGCAAAGGTATAGAAGCAACCTAAGTATCCATCAACAGATGAAGGGATACAGAAAAAGGGATATTCTATACACACGATTATTATTCAGCCATGAAAAATGAAATCTGGACGTATGTGACAACATGAATGGACCTTGAAGGCATTATGTTAAGTAAATTAGTCAGAGAAAGATAAATACTGTATTGCTCTCATTTAAATATGAATATTTCAAACAAAAAGACAATTGAGCTCATAGAAAACAGACTGGTGCTTGTCAGGGGCAAGGGAAAGGAGGTCAAAAAGCATTAATAAACTCATTATACATACACTTCCAGTTTTAAAGTAAGTCATGAGGATGTATGGTGACTATAGTTACTACTGCATTGCATGTTTCAAGGTTGTCAAGAAAGTAGATCTTTAAAGTTCTCATCACAAGAAAAATGATTTTTTCTAACTATGTATGGTGACAGATAACTAGACTTATTGTAGTGTCATTTCACAATATATACAAATACTGAATCATTATGTTGTACAACTGAAACTAACATATTACATGTCAATTATACCTCAACAAAAGATTAAAAATTAGTGCACAAGACAATCCCGATGCCATGAGAACAGCACACACCCCAGAAGAAGCCACGTAAGGGGAGACACTTCCTCGCGTGCTTGCTTACCATTGTTCTTCTCGCTGTCGGCAGGCTTCATCTGTATAGGATGATGCATCTACAAAGGAAGACACGTGAACATGATGGTTATACACACTGGAGGGGTTCAGAAACATACATGAGGACTCTAAAGGAAATATCAAAACTGAGCTTTAAGAGGTGTTTCTGGGGACCTCCCTGGAGATCCAGTGGCTAAGAATCCACCTTGCAATGCAGGGGACGTGGGTTCGATTGCTGATCAGGGAACTAAGATCCCACATGCCTTGCAGCAACTAACCCCATGCGCCACAACCAGAGTCTGTGCACTGCAATGAAAGATCTTACATGACGCAACCAACTAAGACCCGACGCACCAAAGAAAGGAAGAACTGTCTCTGAACTCACGCCTGCCTCATTATGTCTCCGCAACAGAATCTCAAAATAGAATGTGAGTCAACAAGTCAAAATTCTCTTGGCTGAGAATTACTTTCAATCTATCTTCTTTGAAACATCCCCTTTATTCCTCCTGTACATCAATTCCTGTGGCAGTCACCCCTTTCCCCCAGTAAGTATGTTCCATGTGTCAACGCCACCACAGTTCCACTTACTAGCAGGAGTTTCTTACCCCTGGGAGGACCTTCATGTTGTGAAGAGCATTCTGAGCTTCTAATGCAGCTTTTCGGGTGTAAAATGTAACAAAACAGCACCCTGCAATCAACAATACTTAATGAAATCAAACCGGTCTTTTGGAAGCAGATAATTTCCGAGAGCACTCCCTCCTCCAGGGATACACTGAAAGTCACAAGTGAGGGGTGGGTTTATTCAAATGGGTGGGTGGGTAGGGAGAGTGGAGGGAGGGAGATAGAGAAAATCTAACAAGGAAGAAAAAAAAAAGATTTTCTACCATTTTTTTAATAGCTATCATCACCTGGTTTTATCAAAATTCTTCTTTAGCTGCTCCTATAACTTCTCTGGGAAAGATGACCTTCCTTACAAAGGTCACAGAACCATGCCATCCAACCCACCCTACTTGGAGCACCAGGCAGTACGCTGGGCGAGGAGACTCAGCCTGGCACTCTTACAGCTTGTAGTCTACAACTCTGGCTCTCTCAGAACAAGCCTTACACTGCAGCCAATTTCTACCATATGCCTTAAACATAGTTATCATTTATTACATTATAAAATGACTTAAGAACAAGGATCTCTTAGTATCTATTTTTTGGACTCTTGGTTCTCATCAAACGTAATTACATGTCCAACAGCACTTGACTGAGGAGACCTTGAGCCTCTGTGCTCTGTATCTTTACTGGGGATTGGAGGGCAAAGTATGTTTTGTAAATTTTAGGCCCAGAGTCCCATAAGATATGATATAGATTTCTTTTTTAAAATCACCCTGCAGTTAAGATTTTAAATTACTGTATATTACATTGACAGTCATTTTCAGAAACTATAATACCTTTTATTTTTGGTTAACTATGTCACAAAGAAAATAATTCCTCAGCTCTAGACCCTCTGCTATTAAGCTGGTTTCAGGCATGACAATCACACTTGCTAACATCTGTACTACAGAACAGCTTTCATAGAAAATTACTCTGAAATGGGTTATTTGGGAAAACAAGTGTATATCTGTGTGTGTCTAAGGGCAAAGCTAACACCTCATCTATTATCAGTCCTATAAATCCTCTCCTCTGCTGGGTATCTCCGGAGGCACCTTGCCTTTCTTCCCCTGTTCATTTTGCAGGCTATAACAAACAGCCCCTCCTAGCTGCTAAGCCATCCCTGAAGGCCTCTGTAACACTAACAGAAACCCACGAGTTCCTGGACAGTCTTTCTCTTTTCACTTACCCTAGCTAAAATACTGAAAAAACAACCTACGTGGTTGGTTTACTTCAACTTTATTTCTGTCATTCCATTACCACGATCAAATGACACACTCACATAGGTCTGTCTCCTGAATTTACAGATCTTAAAAATGACTCCCAAGATCCAACTTACAAATTATCCTCATGATGTCACTCATGAGGATTTTATTTTATTTTTAAGCCATTAAACGTGTTTGGACTGGGAGATAGAGCTGCAACAAAAAGACAGTCGTATCCCCCCCGCCCGCCCCAAGCCCTCGCCGTGACCACATGAGCATTCTGGCAAATGAAAGCACGCGCATGACTGCAACCACACATAAATCCAAAGCCCTTCCTTACCTTTGCTCTGTGGAGGGTTTTGGCTCCTATCCCTTAGGACATTGATTTCATAGACAGCACCATACTGTTCAAACAGTTCCCTCAAGTCCTTCTCAGACCAGGTCCTTGGAACCTGGCCCACAAACATCTTGATAGCATCAAGATCTGGTTGGTCTGGGTGGTCCAGGGTGCCGTTCATCTTCTTTGAGCTGCGTAAAATGAAACTTCTATTATGTATTCATGTTTCCAAGAGAATCTTCGCTTCTTTAAAAGTCTCAACTACTTCCTGAAGAAGTAAGGGGAAAAAAATCTACTTCTTTTCATCACTACATTCAATTTACCCGAGTTCCCCTTCCCTCCCTCACTATGCCACCCCTTTCATCTGATCCCAAACTAAAGGCACTGTTCTGATTAGGACACCCCGAGCTTTAACTAAGGAAATGAATGTCAGCCTTTCCTGGTCTAGCTAGAGAAGTCTCAGAAGAACTTAAGAGGTCAAGTTCCTAATTATTATTATAATTATTATTATAATCATAATTAGCTTTAATTATTTTTAAGTAGAGCTAATAAAACTTTATGAAATGTCCACAAAATCACAAAAGACTACTGCTTATGGGTAGGATTCAGGGTTCTTAATCTACACAATGATGAGTGAAAAGTTTTCTCTCCATCGATGTCAGAACAGAAGCACAGGACTTCCAAGGCCTAAGAACTGACTAGAACATTAATCTTTGGTTGTTGCTGTCTCACGCATAATCCTGGTACTCTTGAGTGAGCCCTCCAATCAAAACAAAATAAAACCTCTTAAACTTTCACAAATGATTGTTATATAAACAACGATGTCATCGTTCTAGGGTCTTCTGTTTCTAAGTTATCCTATGTGCTGCCATTTCTCCAAGATTTTACCAGTTAATTCCCTTACCAACTCGAACTGTTACAAATGTCCACAAATTCCTCCAATCTGATCACACCAAATCTGTAACACTCCTATTTAAATGCCTTCATTCCTACCCCTGCCACTGTCAAGAACCATCTGGGAAACTCTTAAACTATTAAATGTTTCCACTCAGAATGAATCAAAGTCCTTCTCCTACCACCTTTTCACAATCTTATTCTGAGCACTTATTCAAACTAGTAACAACTTAAATTCCAAATAGTTAGCATGTTTCACTTTTGCCAATGTTTGCTAAATCCAGAAATTACAGCATCATGTTCAAATGTGTCTCTCTTTCATGTATTGTTTCTAGTGTTCAACCCCAAATAAAATGCCACTTTTTTTA
Organism: Okapia johnstoni; assembly: GCA_024291935.2. NCBI lineage: Eukaryota > Metazoa > Chordata > Mammalia > Artiodactyla > Giraffidae > Okapia > Okapia johnstoni. The sequence goes on along the minus strand of CM044325.1, from coordinate 3,588,083 downwards.
AAAGAAAAACAGTAAGGTTTGTCACCACTGCTACCCTTTGACTAGTATTAAACACCCTTGAGAATGCTGAATCTAGTAGCTCATCCTCTAATTTCTACGTCTCTTGTAACTGAATACAAGGCTATTTTCACGTCTAGGTACTAAACATCAAAAACTGTAAGACACGTATCATATAAACCAATCCCTGCTGCTTTGTCTATGAAGGTTCCCCATACTCTTCCCCAGGTGTTAACCAGTCAGTTTCATCAAGTCTCAAACAGCACTAAATTTCCAACGTGATCACAGGATTGAACACCTTCTAGCATGCTGTGGCTCCCCCTACCTCTCCCAACAAGACTGGGAGCTCCTTGAGGGCAGAAATCGCTTCATTTCGTCTGCTTATAGTCACACCTGGGGACTGGCGCCTGGTTCAGAGTAATCACCCAGATGTGGGGTGGAAGAACTTCTTGTTCTCAACAATCCCATTTAAGCAGCTAAACTCGATAAAAATGAGTGCTGTGCACAAAGGGCGCAGACGGAAGAGCAGGTGTTCTCTCCTATGACTACCTGACTGTCATAGGGTTAACCTACTTCCCCCCTCCCCTTAAGCATTTTGGAATACACTGTTTTATTGGTTTTCCCTTATTAATTTAAAACCATGTTTGGCAAGTTGCTGCAAAAATATAATATAGCTACTTCTAAAAGCCTAATTCCAATGTTCTAACAGAAATCATTCTATCATGAATTTTTTAAAAAATCCTATGACTAGTGAAAAAAGGGGTATCACTTCCTACCACCCATGCTCCACAACTTTGATTACCAGTTTTAATGTTTTATTAAAATGTTGCTAATTTTTAATCGTATTTCTATTCCAGGGAGGGTTAACATAGCACCCAAATAAATGGTGCTTAGAACGCTTTGACTATAAAGAAGCAGACAGTTATTTCTGAAGAGAGGCAGGAGCGCATTCGTTTGTATTACATTGGAGGCACCCACTCTGAGTTTGTCCCTTCCTTCCGTATTCATGTACTGCTTCTAAATTTTCTACATCGCTTTTTAGTGCAAAAGCATAAATGTAGTCAATCTATATGATCTGTGATTCATCCAAAACTTCAGTGGAGACTCAGCATTCCAGGCAAGTCCCTTTCCTTTTTCTCTTTCCTCTCCAAATCCCTCTCATTTCTTTGTGTCCACCTACTGTCCACCTTTCCCCCTGAACTGGGGCAATTGTTAAACTTAACCATTAGAAACTTTTACAGGAATCACACTCCGTAATTTTACATATGGTTAATTGAATATGCAAAATGCAAGCTTTTACCTCATTATTTTGTTTTTCTATGAAATTATCCTATTGTACTTTACAAGCTGGGTGGAGGGAGGGATGGAACATGGTCCTTCACCAGTTTGAGAAGCACTTCTAGAGCACAGCAAATGATCAGGCCGCGCTCAAGATGCAGTGGACATCATTCAACTGGAGTTACGCAGTGACTGATTTCTTCCCCCAATTACTACCTAGCTCTTCTTCACACAGCGCAAGCAGAGTGTTAGACGTGGTATAGGAGTGGTGCTTCAGTTGCTTAAGTCGTGTCCGACTCTTGCAACCCCATGGACTGGGAACCTACCAGACTCCTCTGTCCATGGGATTCTCCAGGCAAGAACACTGGAGTGGGTTGCTACTTCCTTCTCCGAGGGATCTTTCCGACCCAGGGATCGAACCCAGGTCTCCTGCATTGCAGGCAGATTCTTTACCAACTGAGCTACAAGGGAAGCTCAAGATGTGGTACACATCAGTGAATAAGGAAAACATGGGTATTTCTTTGGAGCACATGAAGATACAATTAGAAATATAAGTGCCAATATCAGCTAGAGATGAAAAAGAGAAAAGCAACCACATGTCTATGTAGTAAGCAGGCACAAACTTCATCATCAACTGTTATTGTGTCTGAAGAGATGATCAGCAATGCTCTTCCCCTCTTAACCTTCCACACATACTTCTAGTATGCACCTTGTCCTGAGAAGTAACCACTACATAAAAAAGTCCCCTGGGGACAAGACTCCCAGTGTGACATGCCACGGATCCCACAATATCCAGGTACGGCATTTACTCTGTACATCGCTAAATACATTCTCAAACTTGTGTCTCACCTGCCCATTGATGGAGAGCTCCTCAGAGTGGGTGATCATAGTGATCATAAATTAAACATATTTATTACTACATTCATTCAAGAATCAATGAATTCAACAACCCCCCTGGAGAAGTATCTATACCATCCCTGTCATTCTTAAGAGGAAGGTCAGTGGAAATTCCTTCTTATCTTCTGTGGAAGAAGTACTGCCAGTCAGTGAAATATTGACTTGGGAGTGGGGCGGAAGAGAGGAAAAGCAGGAATGCGGCAGTCGGGGAGGAAGGGAGACTAGAAGGCAGCCGGCAGTGTTTCAGGGGAGAGGCATGGTATCCACTTCTTTTTATGTTTCTGGCTCTGGCAGCAACTGGTGACTCATTAAGAATGAAAAACTAGGAGAGATCAGGACAAGAGGCTGTCTTGTCTACCTGATTCCCGATGGAACCTGCCATAGGAAAGGGAAACAACCAATTTGGAAGAGACAGGAGCAGGGAAACAAAGAGTTTTAACGTCAAAGTACACTTCCATTCAAAACTCTTAACCCCCATCTTCACCTTTTCCTATCAAAACCTCCCAGCTCCAGGCCCAACTTGGAGGGCAGAGCTGATGTTCCATTCTACTTTTGTTTTCCATCCCTTGGCCCCCGATGACTAGACCAGGAGGTGGATCTTAACCCAACAAGATGATTCACTGGCTGGCCAGAAACCCAAGACTGTGACCTATGCTTAAAACAGAAAGATAGGCCTGGCTAATCAAGACCCTCTATAGCTGCCCTGAGCAAGACAACAGCCACTAGCCACATGTGACTATTTAAATTTAATTTTAAAAATCCAGCTTCTCAATCTGCACTAGCCACATGTGACTAGTGTCGACTACACAGGATATCAGAGACAGAAGATTTTTTGTTTTAATTTTTTTGGGGGACATGCCGTGCGGCTTGCAGGATCTTAGTTCCCTGACCAGGGATTGAACCCAGGGTCTCAGGAGTGAAAGCCTGGAGTCCTAAGTACTAGACCAGCATGGACTACTCAGAAGAACATTTTTAACATCACAGGAAGTTCTACTGCCCAGGACTGCTCTACAGAACCTAGAACCCACTGACAGAAACAGGCAGTCAGTGATGAAGAAAAGCTGCAACTCAGGATAGCTTGAGCTAAGCTAAGATGAAAGAGCAGTGGCAAGAGGTAACGGGAGTCATGCTACAATACAGCTGAAGCTTGAAAACATTAAGCTAAGTAAAAGAAGCCAATCACAGAAAAGTTACATATTGTGTGATTCTACATCTGTGAAATGAATAGGCAAACCTATGGAGACAGAAAGTAGATTAGTGGTTGCCTGGGAATGGGAATTAGAGGTGGGGAGAAAGGGACGGAATGATCACTAAAGAGTACAGGATTTCTTTTGGGGGTGATGAAAATGCTGTTATTAGACAGTGGTAATAATCACAGAACTTTATGGATACAGTAAAAAATAAATTAAAAAATCACTGATACTGTGCGCTTTAAAAGGGTAAACTTTGTGTTAATTATATCTCAAGGGGGGGGTGGGGGTGGGAAGGGCGGTGTCAAGACATCCTGGAAGGGCAATGGCAAAGCCAAGTCACGCTGCAACCAAAACTATCCAGGAGATGAACAGCAGAAGCAGCAGCACGTGCAGACAGCTGAACGTGTGCCCTGGGTCGCAAAGCTGGAGTTTCTGAGTCTTTGAGCAGTAGAATTCCTGATTATATTATAGTCCACCCCACTGTGTCCTTACAAGACAAGCCTTTCATATATACTAGCTTGAGTGGAATCTGTTCCTTGGAGCCAAATAAGCTGGCAAATACTACCTTCACAACTGTTCAAAAATCATTTCCAAAATCTTTAATTACTCAGTTTTTTCCCCTCTCCCCTTATTACATGTTGATCTCCATTTGTTCATTATACAAACAGAAAAATTTCACATACTTACTAATCCTCTACCTCCCCAGCAGGCATAAACACTTGCTGCATCTCCAGACACCACTGACCCCGACCTGGTCCTCTGGCTCACAATGTGCACAGAAGAACACCAGGATGCAAAGGACCCACAAACACTAGTCTAAGTTACTTACCAGCTGTTCTCTAGGGGAACGAGACTAGGTACACAGAACTCAAGGGACATCCAGGGGACAGTCATAAAGATCTGAGAATCAGAGAAGCACATTAGTGCCCCCTTAAACAACAGGGAAGCTGAGAGGTCAGGGCTGAGATATGACCCCAGCCTAGAGAACACCTATGTCCCAGGGTGCAAGCAAAGTGCTCGTCACCTTCACCTGTTCCTCTGTTATACAGAGTATCTGCAACACCTGTTACCATCAACAAGAAAGGGAGCTAGGGAGCGGGTCCCCTCAGCCCTTCCACAGCAACTCCAGCAATGTTTGTCTGCGCTAATTTGAAACTTTGGGACAGATACATTGCTCGGTCATATTCCCAGGCAGTATCACTTCAGAGAAAAAACTAGTGGTATCGAGTCTACTGCTAAAGCAATATGAGTGAAAAGAAGGGTTGAGAATCCAAGAGGTGACAAGCACCCACCATTCTCTAGAACTTTCTTCTTTCCAACTCTGTGGCTTGGGTGTGTGGTGCCCCTGGGAGTGGGCCAGAGGACTTGCAGTCATGAGAAAAGTTCATGGTAACCGCTTAATGACACCTGAGGAAGCCAAGTCCAGCAGGCAAAAAATAAAGAGGCTACCATCAAACGTGCATTTTAAGCCCAAGGTTGATACCAACTGTTCTCAGTCAGGTCAGTCATAGCCTCTCTCAGCTGGGTTTCTCATCTGTGAAATAGGGGCAACAGCCTATGCCCAATTAACCTCACAAAGGTTTTGAGAAGATGGATGATTAAAACAAAAGCTCTTGGAAAGGAATAATAACATAACAGAGTACTCCCTGATTACGTCTACCCAGAGTGAGCACTGTGCTAAGCCCATTCGTTTTCATTCTTCGGTGCACATAAAAACCACGCGGGACACTATTAAAACAGATTCTTGGGCCCGTTCTAGCATGAGAATTATCTGGGCACGGGTCCAGAACCTGCGTGTTTAACTCCAGGTGACTTTTACAGAGTGGTCCATGATCCAGATTTCATGGGATACTGAATTAGGCCGACCTAGTAAAAGATGAGAAAACAGGCTGAGGAAAAACATTGTATTGAACCACTAGGCAATGGTAATGCATAGGCAGAAAGTGTTACAATGAAAGACAATTTGGGCCTAATTCTAGGGATCATCTATCTGGTATGTGGGAATATTTTTATTATATTTTAAGTTTTTGTGATGGCATTCACTGTGATTTCACCTATAATCTACTGCTAAAGTTTTATTTTAGCAGTAAAGGGAACTCTCATAAAAAGACACTTCCAGATTACCATTATTTTGGAGACTACAGAGAAGGCACAGGATCCATTTCAAATGAGCAAGCCAACTCTGTTTGAGGCCCTCGAAACTATTCCACAAAGAACTGTTGACAATCTGCTATCACCACACTTGTGCACACTGGTCTGCACACGGAGGCCTAATCTCAAAGACCTGCACTACCCTCTGTGATCTAGGGAGTATTCTACCATTTAATAGTCTTGGCTTTGAATGACTTAAGTCTCTTTCATTTAGGTTCCAAGGTACTCTGAAGCCTGGTTAAAGTAACTGAAATCAAGGGTTAGAAGTGTGCTCTTTAATACAGAGCCCAGAATTCAGGCTCCCTACAGCTACAACTCAGAGCCAGGTTGGCATTTTAGTTGCATGCAACGGTGACCAATAATGCAAACTGATTAGGCTTCTCATTTTTTACATTCAAAATTTATTTAGGCAATTTGCCAATCAAGATTAATTCAGTTTGCCCCCCTTGGGGTGGGGCACATCTGATGTCCCCCAAATCACGTATTGTGTTGCATTTTCAATTAGTTGGGTGCAGAGGGTCAAGATTCAGGGTTAGTTTACATATCGATACAGTATTCTGTATACACTACTAAATACACCCTAGCTACCAGTCTGTGATATGAGTCTAAGAATTTGATCATTAGAAATAAAACATACAAATAAATAGCTTCCCAAAAGATTATCTGAGGTTGTATAACCCAACCCAAAGCAATAAATCTAAGGTTTAAAAAAATACCTTAGAATCTATCAGATAGGAAAACTACGTTAAAGGAATTAGAGCCCAGCACACTTGAGCTGATGCTGCTGGTCATATATCAAATGCATCTGTATGCACAAAACTTAGTTACAGCTACAGGAAATCAGCAGTAATGAGAGAGAATCAGACTGCAGTAGAAAATAACAATAGTGTGGACTTTGGCTTCCTCACCCAATTTTTTTCTTCCCTCTTTTAAGGAAAGGGACTCGTTTTATCAAGTAACAAAGAAAACAGCCCAAGTCCTCTACTTATGATAAAAATTAGACAACAAAAATACTTACACGGGACTGGAATTCAAAGAGCAATGATCCACCATCATTTCTGGAAGGAAATCCAACTTAAACGCAGCCATCACCTCACTCTCCCCTTCAGAAGCCAATGATATTAACTTGCTGCACTTGTCTGATCCACAAATATACACAGCTTTAGCTTCCTGGGCCCCACAAAAAACACAAAGTGGAAACAGGAGCTCAGGGAAACCAGCAGTAAGTGCCACAGCAACAGGCAGGACTGGGGAAGGGGAAGGGAGTATGGGATTAAAAAGGGGATGTGACCATGTGAAGGGAGGCTCAGCCCCGCACACAATGAAAGTGCTGATGCGCCAGGCTTGTTTTGTGCGATTTTCCCTGGCGAAGCAGTACTAAGTGCGCTGTCAGATAAATAGAGTGTCAGATCCATGAAGACAGCAGCGGCTAACAGAGCAGAAGAAACACAAACTTGTCTCACATCTTCCCAACTCCTCCCTGCCGGTCAGTTTTTGAGGAACCCCCCCAAAGCTTGAAACGACCTGGAGCACAAGGCGGAGGGGAGGGGAGGTTCACTTCATGCAGTCTGCAAACGCTTCTAGAAAGAACTGGGCTGTTAGCCTTGGTCTGAACTTATTTTCCATGTGCCAAAGACAGCAATGAACACACTGTTTGGATTCCAAACTAGCCTCAGAAGAGTCATTTAAGGAGGGATGGTTCAGACCATCCATCAGAAGCAGGCCAGAGGCCAGCTGGCTGAAGAACTGGCCACCAGAAACATATTGCTCTTATATCACCCCCTGCACTGGACCAGCTTTGCTTTCCTGATGGTCTTTACCGCAGGGAAGGGCTTTACAAATTGCTGTTGCAGTGGCATTCGCTTAGGGAGCACAAGGCAAAACTTCTTCAGTAACTCTGGATCTTAATTTGGCAGAAAATTTAAAAAACAAAAAATAAAAAGTATATTCTGCCTCTTGACAGAGTACTAAGAAACACTGTTTATTCAGTATTTTGACCTTTCTAGAGAAACAAAAGAAAAACAAACAAAAGCCACCACAGTGATAATAATGAAAAGGACCTGGGGCCCACGAGGGACAAACGCTCAAACACTGAAAGGAGGAGAGAGGAATGTAGACTAAGTCTCTTCACCGTCTGCTCTCTTTTAAACTGTTCCTAAAACCAAGATTAATGAAGGTGCACATAAAAATTCTATTATGGGTGAGCAGCAGAGACGGACATACTCAGCAGGCAAGGCGGATGTGGTGCTCTCATTCTCAATTTAGCTCCACATCCCTCCAAACAGCAAATGGTGGCATTTCAATATTTAGGCAGTGACTCTAAAACTCTCTCTGAAGGCTCCCAAATTTCACAGGACTTCTTTCCATTTTTCCCATTAGGGTTGCCTTACCTCAAAGGTTTCACTTCACTCAAGCTCAGATCACAATATAGGGAACTTTGAAAAAAAGAAGTTATGTCAAGAGGTAAACAAACGAACTAAAGATACAGAATGACGTTAAAACAAAAAATAATGAAAGGGAGTTATGTCACAGCACAGGTCTAAATGTTCTCGTCTGTCTAACAATGGCTGACTCCTGTCTACATCTAACTGAGAAAGGTAGAAACCGTGTCTTCTGTTCAATATCCAGACATAACCACCCAAAATTTAGAACTAAAATACCAAGTAACTGCTCTTTCTGTTTTGTCAGAGACCCTGGCCCATCTGATTCCCTGTAGAGACAGAAGTGACAGGTGCTCTCTGCCACCCTATTAAAGAGGAAGCAGAAGCAGGCTGCCAGTGAGGAGGCTGCACCTGGCACCCAGCACACAGCTCACCGAGCCCTGGCCGCCAGAGAAAAAGAAGATGGCGACTCAAGCTGGGGCTGGCTGAGCTACTGGCTAGTTTGGTCCTTGTTTCTAAACGCACTGGAGTCGATCACACGCCTCTTCCTATAGAAAAGCACCTGGACTAAGGAGTAACTGTGTGAGGTCAGTTAACAACCAAATTAGATTTTCTAGTTCAAGGATGGGAGAAGGCAATGGCACCCCACTCCAGTCCTCTTGCCTGGAAAATCCCATGGACGGAGGAGCCTGGTAGGCTGCAGACCATGGGGTCGCTAAGAGTCGGACACGACTGAGCAACTTCACTTTCAGTTTTCCCTTTCATGCATTGGAGAAGGAAATGGCAACCCACTCCAGTGTTCTTGCCTGGAGAATCCCAGGGACGGGGGAGCCTGGTGGGCTGCTGTCTATGGGGTCGCACAGAGTCGGACATGACTGAAGCGACTTAGCAGCAGCAGCAGCAGTGCAAGGATTCCTTTAAAAATGAATCACGTTTTCAGGAAGTCCACTGGTTGCTATGCTTTTATTATTCACCAAAAATGCATGACTCCTAACTACATCTCTATTTTAATCAGAATCACAACTATAACGAGAGTACTGCTCAGTGTATGAAAGGATGTGTACTCCTTACAGTAATTTTTACCAAGTCAAAGCTTGTAATGTTTTAAAATTCATTTTACGATGGATAAGGCTGCAATGTTTTAAAAACCTAAAAGGTGGAAATGTTACTACATGGGGGGGAGGGGGAATTCTCTTTAAGCAGGTCACAAGAATTATCTCAGTATAATTAAATTCAACATGCTTGTGGGAAAAGAAAGAACAGAAATTAATCACAAGTCACTCCATTTTAGAAAAGGGTTACAAAGTGACGATAAAAACAGTTATGGAAATACAAAAATGCAGCTGTTAGAGGGAAATTAAGAAGGAGAATTAAAAGTTATTCATAGCAAACTATCTGTAAGCAGTTGTTGTTGAACAGTTCTTAATCAGAAACACAGTGCAGGCCTAAAATCCAGGGTCCACTGCAACAGAAGGCCCGAACCTTCCCTCAGTCTCCCTTTAACCACATGCCTGTGAATTCACACTCATGGTTTCCTCTTCTTCCCCCAGTTGGCCGTCTCAGTTTTCTCTGCCTTGAATATTCTCTTTTTTTCTAAGGGCAATAATTCAAAGCTTGATTATTTGAGTGTAGGAACAATCAGTCTCTTATAATAGTAAGAACCCAAATCATTAAACATGATCAGAGGGTAAGATATTGGGGCCTTCTCAGGTGGCTCAGTGGTAAAGAATCCACCTGTCAACGCAGGAGACACGGGCAGAAGACGTGGGTTCGATCCCTGGGTTGGGACGATCTCCTGGAGAAGGGAATGGCAACCCACCCCACTGTTCTTGTCTGGAGAATCCCATGGACAGAGGAGCCTGGCGGGCTACAGTCCATGGGGTCATAAAGAGTTGGACACAGCACACACACGCATGCACGCACGCACACAGATCATCTCTCCTAGGAAACCTTCCTGAATGCCTTAGGTGCCCTGCCCTGTGTTCCTGCAGAATTCTGTGGGCACTACCAGGGGGCACGGGACACTCTCAAGAGCAGCACCCCCTGCATGTAGAGCATCAGAAGGGAATAAACAGCTTAAAAGCTGGATTAGAAGACAGAAATGCTAGAACCACAGCATCCAACTTGTCAAAAGAAAGAGCAAAGTATAGTTAAGCAAAAGAGCCCACGTGGAACGTGCAAATGTCAGGCTGTCGATCTTGACTGATGTAACCAGGGAGTTCAATGACAGGTGAAGGGATTTTATACTTCCATCTCAATAATCTAAATGTGTTTTAAAAGGCAAAAATGTGAAGTCTGGTTATATGAGCATAGAGAAAATGAGAGCCTCCTGCTAAATTATGAAAGAGAGCCTATGTCATTAAAGAACTCCATCATTAGTCTATTTAAGGAAAAGTGCAAAAACCCAGGGAAAAGTCATACCCTAACACAGTGAGCTGGACTGGATATCCCCTCAGAAGCAACGAACTGATACTACTTGAAAATAACCAACCAGAACAACTTAAAATTTAGCCTAAAATCTTTCTGGACTTGAATTTCATTTCTAAAGTTCAGTACCTCTAATATAATTAGTGGGTCTCCTAAAACTCCCAAGCTAGTACTTTGCATATGCAAAAATGCACTGACCTAAATTGCTCATTATCTCTGTGACATCTCACTTTGTGGGAGACTTTCTACAAACATGTGCGAGTTGAGCCGATCTTAAAACAGAAAACCTCTGTTGAGTTTCCCTGAGAGTCCAGACAATGAAAAAATTCTGAAGAGGGGGGTTGGGGGGGTTAAAGAAGGAATAGAAGTATTGTCAAAAAAAAAAAAAAAAAAAAAGTCCTATTCCAAATCTAAAATCACAGTAAGACCAAAAGCACTAAGTTTAGTAACTTATATGTAAGATTGTTTGCTGTAAATTATCATATATGGTGCACGAAAAAGGTAGGACAAGACTGAAGGGAGGAAAATTGACCTGTTTTGAAGTCTAAAAGTCTTCCATTTCCTCTCCCTATCTTTAAACACCTATCTCCTCCCCAATCAGTATCAAAGTCCGAGCAGAAAGACATTCTTCTAGGCTTAGTTCTCTCAGCAAAAGTGTAAGCTCAGAGACTTCCATGGAGTTTCTGGGACGAACCTGATCAAATAAATCATCCTGTCAAACTGACCACCCTTCAAATCAGGTCATATTTCAGGTCCCCAACTGGTTCTGGAATTAAGTATAAGTGTTAGTTGATAACAATATACTAAGTTGACGCTTTGTTTATGTTCCAGTGCTGATTTAAAAATCAGTATGTTGAACAAATTCTGGTTCCAAGAGGGTCGTATCCTCTTTGTGAAATTCAGTAAGTTCTATCCTCATCTTTGTTCTAGTTTACTTAGGGTCTTCCAATAAGCCACCATGGCTTAGACAGTAAAGTGTCTGCCCGCAATGCAGAAGACCCAGGTTCGATCCCTCGGTCGGGAAGATCCCCTGGAGAAGGAAACGGCAACCCACTCCAGTACTCTTGCCTGGAGAATTCCATGGACAGAGGAGCCTGGTAGGTTACAGTCCATGGGATCGCAAAGAATCGGACACAACTGAGCGACTTCCCCTTTTCACTTTTAGGGTCTTCCAACTATGAGGGCTTCTCTAGTGGCTCAGATGGTGAGGAATCTGCCTGCAATGCAGGAGATCCAGGTTCGATCTCTGGGTCGAGAAGATTCCCCTGGACGTGGGAATGGCAATCCACTGCAGTATTCTTGCTGAAGAATTCCATGGGCAGAGGAGCCTGGTAGGTTACAGTTGATGGGGTTGCAAAGAATCAGACACCACTGAGCAACTAATCCTTTTCCAACTATGAAGTAGAAAGGGGAAAGGAAGCCAGCCAGGCAGCTGCTGTGTGTAGATATACATACATATACAAGCACATGCCCTCCCTCTCTCCCACTCCTTCTCCACCCCCTTGCCCAGCTCCAAATATTTCAACTAGGCAGCAGCTAGTTCAAATGGGAGATACGCCTGCCTTGGTAAACAGCTAAGGAGAAAGTTGGGAAGGAGAAGGAAAAACAAAAAAATCAAGCTTCCCAGGAATAGGAAATTTAATCCCATAATGTAGAAAAAAGCCATCACCTTTCTGAAGGCAATTTTTCTTCACATCTGCAAAACAGGCGTCATGCAATAAGGAAGATTAAACAGACAAGCACAGAGCACAGCCACCCAGCAGGTAGCTCATACCTGTAGCTTCCACCTCCCTCTCTGGACTAGTGTCTTCACTCTAAAAACCAAGGAGAGAAAAATAAGTGGACCATGCCTATACTTCTCATAACTCCAGATACATAGCTTCTTTTCAAACAAAAGCCCCTTTGTCACTGAGACTGAAGATAAACAAACTCTCCCTCTCCCTATTTTAAAGTACCCAATACACAATTACATTAACACCATCAAGTTAAAAAAAGGAGAACTAAAGTACTAAAAGGTTTATTAAAAAGATGCTTACCCCAAAATGTCACAACAAACAGCAAATCAATGACTAGAATTTATGAGACTGAACTACAGCACATCTAGGTCACCAAAACAATCATTTTTAGCATCTGCTCTTGGGTAGGAAACTACCATAAAGCTAAAGGCTGTATAATCCTTTTAGCAGTTAAAAGTGAAAGCCGCTCAGTCATGTCTGACTCTTGGCGACCCCAAGGACTATACAGTCCATGGAATTCTCCAGGCCGGAATACTGGAGTGGGTAGCCTTTCCCTTCTCCAGGGGATCCGCCCAACCCAGGGATCAAACCCAAGTGTCTCACATCGCAGGCGAATTCTTTACCAGCTGAGCCACAAGGTAAGCCCTGAGCAGTTAAAGATCGTATTATTAATGTGAAGAAGCCATGCTATTTCCCCAAAGCAATCATCCTGAATAGGCTGGTGCTAGGTATAAAACTCTTCAAAAGCAACTGAAGTTCCTGCCTTGTAAATGCATACTGATGGCCCCAGGCCAGTGGTGAACCACTGAAACCAAAAAAAAAAAAAAAAAAAAAAGCAGAAGATGGGGAAGTTAACTGAAGGTAAAAGCAAACAGAGGAACCAAAACACCAATCTATTTCATTTTTAAACATATCGAACAATCTTTCAAGTAAAGACTGATTCTATAAAAGTTGCCCAAATTCCTACAAAAGTCCATCTAGATAGAACTCCTGCTGGCTGTACTTCTGTCTGGCCCTGCCTACAGAGAACTGCAGAAAGTCACCGAGTCTACACTGGAAAGTGGTAAGAATTCTGAAAGACAAAACCGGAATGAGAACTCCCCATGAGACACTGCACTTCACCTACCCTCTTTGAACACAGAGACATTTCCTGACTGGCATAAAATGGGTGCATGAACACTTAACTGACGCTTCATACAGACTGAACCAGTCTCCAATTTTGCTAATGAAGTAATGATGCTTCCAACCATTCTAATGTAAAATTTACACTAAGATACACACACACAAAAACTAAAAGTACTTTCTTGGACCTGCCTACATCATCAAAAGTTATTAAGAGGAAAGGAACTTACTATTTCTATGTTCATAACACTTCATTCAATCCTATATGATTATGGCCATTCCAAGGTGGGGACTACGCTAGGAATTCAGAGGCTAAAATAATCTACTGAATACATGAGGAATTCTAATTTCAGAGCCCACAGTCTATCTTTCTTGAGAAATGTGCCCATCCAGGCCGCACAAAGTTGTATAGGGACAGAGTGTCTTGAGCGCGCTCTGGAGTGTTTGTTAAGACAGTAGAGAACAAGTTAAATGTCTACTTGTTAGTTTTATTCTGGAAGATACAAAGGGCAGATAAAAGACCAAGGAGTCATGTTTCCCAATATATTGCAGAGAACAGCTGAGAAACACTACTATTTTGTGACCCTGTGAGACCAGACTCATACTGCATGCTGGCTGGGGAATCTCCAGGATACAAAGAGGGAAACGCAGGCTGGGGTTGAGAAGGAGCAATTATATTAAAGTCAAGGTCCCAGAGAACATGGCAGGGACTAAGAACACCCTAGGTGCATAACCAAGAGAAAGAGAAAACGGATTTATTTAAAAAACACACACACAGGTAGGAGATAAACCATCCTACCAAGCCACCCAAAGACTTTTTAAAGAAAACTTAAGCACACACAAAAAGGACACACTGTCTCCCTCCACACAGGCCCTAGTCACTTGAAGGAGGCCAGTGGGAAGATTAATACACAAGGTGTTTTCTTTAAAAAGCTTGGTCATTACAGTTTTACTTTTCTTACATTCTGTTGCCTTGTCTGTTAAAAAAACAGAAACGCTTCGGGGAGAGAGGAAAGCTATGTGGAAATTAAAAGCTTCAGGTTCGGGGGATTTTTTTAGTTGGCGTCCTTTCCTCTCTCTCCCTCCCAGTACTGACGAACTCACCTGGCTGTGCCGGGTCTCAGCTGTGGCACGCGGACTCTTAGGTGCTGCATGTGGAACCGAGTTTCCCGACCAGGGATCAAACTCGGGCCCTTGCACTGGGAGCATGGAGTCCTGCCCATTGGACCACCAGAAAAGTCCCTAGGTTTGAATTTTCTACATCTTTCATTTTTGTAGGGAACCAAACAAAATGCATTGCAAGCTGTGAGGGAGACTGAACTACCTTTGTTCTATACTTCCTTGGAGCTCCACAAAGTTTGTTTCTATTAACATTATCTTCACGTTCTTAATCACCATGTGTGGAGGCACAGAAGTGGTTTCAAAGAGGGGTAAAAAGGAAGAGTTAAGGGAGAAAAGGAGCACCAAAAAGGTGGGTGGGGTTGGGGTGAGGGGGCAACAGACAAGGATGCAGGGCAAGACGGCACTGAGGGAAATGAGCAGGACTGTCTGCTTGTGATATTCAGATGTTCAAAACATGACCTGCTATGAAGAATTGAAATTAAACTTTGCAAGTCGATGGTACAGAGGACTCTGAAAGGCAAAGTACTTATCCCACAACAAACCATCTGGAAAGAATTTATATTTGGTTTTGGACTATATCTTGGAACTTTTATATGATCTGGACATGCTTCAAGGATGCAAGAGTGAATGAACAGTATCTGATAGGAAAGGTCTCAGATCTCCTACACACCTCCCATAGTGTAGGCAAGGTAATGAACCTTATTTCTCAGAGTTTTCTGCTGGCCTGTATGTTGAATAACAAAACACAGTCCTTCAAAGGAAGATAGAGAGTCAACTGACTCAATCACCACCAACAGCTCTTACATCGTGTGCACTGAAGCAAACTCCAGATACAGAGGCTGGCAACAGGCACAGTAATGCTCAGCGACCTATATGAGCCCTAAACCTATGACTCTAGCCTCATCAGCATGACTCACTAACCAGCCACTGTAAGCAAGTGCTCTTAACAATACCTGGATATTATTAATATATTAATAATAAAGCAGGGAGCTAAAGAAGAACTGAACAATGATCCAGATGAGAGGTTTTTGAAATGTTTTTAAATGAAGTGTTTTTCCCATAAACATAAAAGTGAAGCTGTTCAGGTGGAAGACAGACAGAGGCAAGGCAGATCCTACCTGTTTGCCTATTCTGGCCCTCAGGGTAACCCTAGGTCTCCTGGGAAATTTGAAAACAGGCCTGGATAATTCAAAACAATAGATAATTCACCAATTTTATGTCTAGCTTCGGGATGAATAGTTTCTTGAACAGATTTTTCTCTTTGAATCTAACAGGTTATCACAAATCAAGGAATTTAAGATGCTATCAATGGTAGTAAGTGTGCGCATCCTCAAGCTGATGGGATATGTATTTAAAACCTGTACACGAGAAAGTAGGGAAAATGTCCAGTCATTTACAAGAGGCTACAATTAGAAAAGTTCACTTTTGAGTATTTACTGTACACCATGTGGTGCTTCTGGTCTTTTATATACTTCATCCTCCTGCCTATTCTACCTCTATTTACAGACAAGACAAGGCACAAAGAAATGAAGTAACTCTCAAGATCACATGAATCCGGGCAATGAAGGAGTTGGATGGAATATAAAGATAGGCAGTTGAACCCTTGATTGAAAGCCTGACAGGTACACTGAAGCGCATCGTCAATTTTCTTCTCCAAGTCCCATCTTTTCCAGAGCCTCTCCTTCACTCTAGTAAGTGGAAGTCTGGGTCCTGAGAACATCAGACTCAAAGCTGTCTATAAGATCCTGTACACAAACCACAGAAAAGACAGCTTAAATGCTGAGCTCCGTGAAGCCAGATCTGACCGTTTTTCTAAGGCAATTCTTGTAAGTAGGTAAATGTCCAAAGTCTCAATGGTCTTAACAGATTTGACTGGGGTTAGTGAAAACTACCTGTTACTCAGGAGCCTTGTGACTGATGAAGTTCATTAACATCTCTTAAGGGTCAGTCTCTTCGCCTGTAAAAGAGGACTTAACAAAGAACCAAATGGATGCCCAGAATATAACCAAGTCACGGTACAAATCTCTAACTGGAAGAGGAAACAAATAATAGGAAGGACTTAGGAAAATTGTGCTCTTTTAAAAAATGTTTGTTACTTTTTAGACTGTGTGCAATGCCCTCATGTCTTTCTTTCTCCTCCCATTATATGGCTGGTTCAATAAGGTTGGGCTTACTGCTTTGGAAAACTGCATGTTCTTCCACTTCTATACCCTAGAAAGCCAAACAACCATATAAAAGCATCAACTCTGGAAGCTGTCCTATCTAACCAAGCTCTTCCTGATGCAAAACTCCACCAGGGATTAGTGCTAAATCCAGCGGAGTTTGCCTGGATTGGCCACTCTATGTGTTTTCCTCAAGAACCTGGGGCAGGGGAATGGCAGTTGCCACCAGATCCTAGTCCAGGATCCTGGACACACATATCACGACTAATAGTGAGTAGAACCTGCCTCAACGATCTGAGCACTCAATGAAATAAAATCTGTGAAAGAACTCAGCGACAAACAGGTGGACCCAAGACTGAGAACCATTTAACTGCTAACTGTTTTGTTCATCTGTAAAATAGAGGCGATCAGGTAAAGTAAACAGATGCACTGAAACACAAAATACATTCCCCTCTGTCACTCTCCTCATGCCCAGAGCATCTCCTTCCACCAGAGGAAACTATTTCATGTGAAACAGCTTGGGTCCTGCACTCTATCAGGCTTAGTTCTGACTTGTCTTGGTCAGCACGGATCAAACCTGACGCCTTCTCTGTGGGGTGTATAAAAACCATTTCCCCCCCTTATGACACTTGCTCTGTGGCTACTATTTCCATGATTCAGACTCAAGTTTGGGGCTTCTGATTCCTTACTGAGTCATCTATGTGTGTCCTCTCGTTGACCTCAGGAGAGAAGTTTATAAACAGATCTCAACCTCATCTCCTTCACCACTGGCCAGTATGCTCATCTTTTCTTTAGAGGCAACAACTTTTCTCCAGCTTAAAAAAAAAAAAAAATGTGGAAGAAAATATATATACAGGGACTTTCCAATGCAGAGGGGCGTGGGTTCAATCCCTGGTCAGGAAACAAAGATCCCGCATGTTGCAAGTTGCAAGGTACAGCAGGGTCAAACAAAACAAAAAATTTACCATCTAACCATTTTTGAGTATACAGTTCAGGAGTGTTAACACTGTTATACAATATAGCAACACTTTTTTTTTTTTTAAAGTGATAGTTATAAAACATTTTCTTATGAGCAGCCCACATTTAAGAATTAAGAGTCAGAACTCATATAAAGCCTGACTTTGCCAACATCATCTGTATGTAGAAATCAATAAATATAACGCTTATCTGACAAAGCCAACGTAATGATTAAATCTTCTGAAACTGTTACAAAAAGTGGTCCACAAAATAGAACGGTGCTCCCCCACCCCTCCAAAAAAAGTTAAATGGTGGTGAGTTGGGCTTTGTTCTTTCCTTCCGTGATCTGCCATCTCATCTCCTGTTGAGTCACATGATCTTTCCATACGATTACATACACATGGAAACAAGCGTTCACCTCACCTGAGGCATTCCATTTTGGAGGTGCTCCAGTGAGGCAGACAGGAAATGCAAAATACATTAAAACAAAAAAACAAAACCCACAACTCTTCATACTTCCTCCCCAAATACCTCTACTCTCTAAGTAATTCTCAGATCACCATTAAGTACTCCCTCTCTCCTCCCCACCCAGCTCTCTATTTGGGGAGGGTGGGGGCAGTGAATAAGAATCTCATTCTGTCTTTAGCTCCTCCTGTTTCCTTGGCAGCACTGTCAGTCCTGGGCAACAAAACTGCTGGATGGAGCAGTACCAATTTACATATGGTAGCTAAGCTTACATTGGAGAAGGAAATGGCATCCCACTCCAGTGTTCTTGCCTGGAGAATCCCAGGGACGGGGGAGCCTGGTGGGCTGCCACCTATGGGGTCGCGCGGAGTCGGACCCAACTGAAGCGACTCGGCAGCAGCAGCTAAGCTTACGTGCAGCTTTCTCCGGGCAGAACTGCTAACTCTGCTATGCGTCTCTCCAGTTTGAAGCCAGTGTTCCAGTGACACAATGTTAAATATCTGCCTGGGGATCTGAGCCACCAGGGAAGCCCCAAGTGGCCTCTACCTACAAAGACACAGCAGTCAGAGGCAGCGCAGGGTCCCCACTGTGTGGGAGAAGTGGGCGCACTGCAGGGAGAGGGCCTCAGGGACTGAGCCACTGACCGAGCACCTCATCCCGGGCTCAGCTATTCTCCTGTCCCAGAATATTCACCAATCCTCTCCTGAAATCTGGCATGTTCGGAGACCACCAGTTCCGCCTCAGTTTCACTGCCCTGCCATAAGGCCAAATCTGTCTCATCTAGTGAGTCACTACTGCTCCTCTCTCCAACTGCATTTTTATTTCAGCCCACTTGTGCAGCTCATGAGGGCTGTGCCATATGTTAGTACCGTGTAGGCAGAATGTGACTAATTTTTTTTCCCCTAAAACACTGTCAGTTACTTTTTAAATCACCTTATAATCTTGATGTCTCTGAAGAGTCATTTCTGTAATACACAACGTTCTAGAAATGACTTTCTAATTATTCTTTTGAGTGCTCAAAAGAGATTCTTCAGCATTTTTATTCCCATTTCCCAGATGCGGGAACTAAAGTGAAGATACCAGATTGAGTGACCCAGGTTCCACAGCCAGCCAGTAAAACTTTCTGGAGTCACAGGGCTTTATTTGGTAAAATACACCCATTTGTAACATGAGCTTTTTTGCGGGCAGAGGGGGCACACTCAAAGTATTAGTTCGCTTTTATTTTCTGAGGTGATCATTAAACTTTAGGTGTAACAACTACTTGGAATTTATTGGCTGATTCTCGTGACTGGTCTCATGACATCCACCTGAGTTGGTGAAAGAGAAAAGGACTGAATGAGATATGGACCAGAAATGTTTTTCTAAGGCAGAGATCACAAATGGGTGAAACTAACATTTTGAGAGTAAAAGAAATATATCTGGCTTACAGATTCAGCTACCATCACCACATGCCCTGAAGATGTTAAAAAAGAGGGGCTACTCCTGCCTACTCGAGGCAGCACGGCTCTTCTCCAGCAATAATGGTCGCTGGTTTTGATAGTTCAGCTTATCTCAGGACAGTCTCTTTAAAAAATCTTCCCTCTCAGGTCATATGCTCTTCATTCCAGTAATTGTTTGGGCTAGCAGTTTGACTGTCACTGCATTAAGATCTTTCTACTCTGATAAACAACAAGGTAGCACAGGGAACTATAATCAATATCCTGTGATAAGCCATAATAGTAAAAAATATGAAAAAGAAATCAGCACGACACTGTAAATCAAATATACTTTAATAAAAAAAATCTAGTCTTCAATAGACATCACTTGCAAAATATAAAAAATGATCTTAAGTATGTGTATCAATTTGACAACTATATATGCACTTTGAATCCAGCAACTCCAGTTCTAGCGATACATCCTCCAAATAAACTTATACTTGACATACACAAAAGGGCACTCATAAGAACATTGTTTATAACAGCAAAACTGGGAAATACATACGCCTATCAGTTGGATCCTGGCTAAATCAACCACAGTATAGAGACACAACGCCTCTGTAGCTATTAAACGGAAAAAGGCAGTTCCGACGTGCCACTCAGGACTGACCAGGAGGGTGTATTTATATAAGAAAGGAACTTCTTTGTGGTCCAGTGGCACTTTCACCGCCAGGGCCCGGGTTCAATCCCTGGAACTAAGATCCCACAAGCAGCGCAGTTAGACCAAAAAAAAAAAAAAAAGAATAAATAGAATATTTATAAAATAGAATAGAGTATCTCTGGAAGGATAAAGAAAAAATTGCTAAAAAGAGGTTGCAGAAGTGGAATACTGATCAAATTGTTTACATATGGATATATTTTATCTATTTTACAGAAAAATTTTTTTTTTAAGAAAACTCCTGGAAGTTATGAGGGACAAAGAAAAATCCTAACTCAATTTGTTACAAACCAAGCACTTTGTTTTTCTATTTTTTTCCCTGCTTTCCAGAAACATGTGTGTGGAAACAGCCAATGTCCAGGTGAACCAGCAGTATACCGACCATGTATGAGCTGAGGAATTATGCCATGTGAAGTTACTCCAGCAACTTAACTGACTGCAAACCTTATAGCCGGCCTATTTACAAAGTCTGGAGCTATTTTCAATCACTCAGCTGTATATATATGTGTACATTTCTTCAATCAATCCTTCCTGCCAGGCAGAGTGCAACATTAGCTGGATTCCAGTAAGGAAAGCTAGGGACAGGGTGAGATAATATGTCAAAATAAGTTCTATAAATACAGCTTTTGGCCTAGTATCTCAAAAAGGAAATCAAAATAGCTTCAAGCTTAAATAGAAAAATCCTACAGTCCTGCAGGAGGAGAACACGGGAGGAGAAGGGGATGACAGAGGATGAGATGGTTGGATGGCATCACCAACTCGATGGACGTGAGTTTGAGCAAGCTCCAGAGGCTGGTGGACAGGGAAGCCTGGAGTGCTGCAGTCCATGAGGTCACAACGAGTCAGACACAACTGAGGGACTGAACAGTCCTGCCATACCTTACCTGAAGTCTCTAGAGAACAAGCGAGGCCAGGGATCTGGAATCTTGCTTCTCATACTGCATCTTGTCTGCCTCTCCCTAATCTCAGGAGGTTAAGATCAGATTTGAGGTGTCATTGAAGTCAGCATCTTCTTATCTCTTCCCTTATCTTGCCCCCACGCTACCAAATACATCAATATTCTCTCACTGAGTTCACTTCAACTCTTAGGCCAACGGGCCCGATATACATCACATACAACGGTCCTTCCACAGCACCTAGCACCTAACTTCTATCATCTCCAAAACCCCTGACCAAGCAGCCAGGAACCCTGCCTGCACCATCTGCCCCAACCTCAACCTCAACACATGGGCACTCGAGCAGGATGCTTCCATATGGTCTTGTCTCAGGAGGTGTGTCCTATTCTGTTGAAAAGCAGGAAACTACTCAACCTCTTTCTGTTAAGGTCATATTCTACAAAACCAGAAACCACTTCATTATGTGCAGATGCTCCCTGAGATACAAAAATTACACCTTTGCTTCAGCCAATCAGGGCATGTGTTCAGCATGGCTTGATTCATCCCAAAGGATGTGCAGCCCTAGGGCAAATTCTAAATATCTCTTTAATACTGTCACTTTTTAAAAAAGTGACTTCGATTTTCATGCTTTCATCACTCTTGAACTGCACTCCTAACAATTATCATGCTTTCATCACTCTCAAACTGTGCTCCTAAAAGTGCTTCTCGCATTTAAACACCCATTTATATGATCTCTGTCACCTCCTTCAAATCACTTCTAAAAAAATCCCACTGTTCCACAAAATTAAACTTGTCAGTGCTTTGATTTCATTTTTACAAAAACAAGCTCCTGATAAAATGGGAGATCTATCCATCAAAAAATGCACATAGAGAACATCTAACTCTTGAAGCAGAGGGGGTACAAAAAAGGCCCAATCCTTGTCCTTGTTCAGAAGACACAAACAACAAACACCGGACAGCACATATACAAGGGAAAAGCATATACGGTCAGGGAAAATATGTCATCAATTCAAGAGACAAACACGCCAGGAGAGCCGAGTCTCCCTTTTCTGTCTAAATCAAACTTCTGTGCTAGTTAATCACACTATCTAAGATTAGAATAACATTTTTGCTACCGTCCACTGAAATTACTCTGCCTACCAATAATTCTACCATAATCATTTCTTTTGAATATATTTATTATCCTGTTACCCTCACACAGATTACAGCTAATGGATCATGCAAAATTTGCCAGGCTTCAATCCCCATGCTCCCCTATGAAGGCATCTCTTAAAGACGGGTAGTGTAGGGCCCCAGAGTTAAAGAAGCTAAAATTAATTCTGCTTTCACTATCTTCAATACACAGTCTGGCACTAGCAGAGATAAATTAGTCATTTGGGGTATGCTTTGCAGGCTCACTACTTTACTTGCCTTCCAGCTTTTTATCATCAATAAATGAATTAGTTGACAGTGACCTGCAAAACCAAAGTCATATTTTGTAGTCATTTTTAGAAGGAAATTCTAACATGAAACTGGGTTAGATGACTCATGATTCAAAAATCTCCAAATAAAATTCAGAATGTTAATAAAATTAATAGTCAAATATTGACTACAAGCCAGTAACACACACTACCCTCAAACTCTGGAGTCACACCACTGCTTTTTAGTCCCAGTCTTGACCTTACTAGCCATGTTTACCTTTGGGTAAATTGCTTAACTTTTTTATACGTGTTACCTCATCTGGCAAATGGTCACAGCAACTGTATCTACTTTAGAAGGTGTTTGTTTGAATTAAAAAATCCATGTATTTAGAGCATTTAGAACCATCCCTGGCACACACAGAGTACTCAATAAACTTCTGCTCTCATGATTACCCCAGGCACTGAGGTTGGAGCCTATGGTAGGAGAGGATTGCTTCTCTTCAAAATTGAGTACCTAAGATTTTTTTTCTATTATTTTTCAAATTCTTTTCCGATTTAGGTTATTACAGAATATTGAACAGAGTTCCCTGTACTCTACAGTAGACCCCTGTTGGTTATCTACTTTACAGCAGTGTGCAGATGTCAGTCCCAGCAAAAGGGAGTGCCTAAGACTATACAGAAATACCTCCTATTAGAAGGAGACGGAGGAGAGCAGATACGAAGGCGATGATGACTGGCGGACAGATCTTCAACTGTGTCTGTCAAGAGTCCAGTGTAAGTGTGACCTTCATTACAAAAGACTGAACCACTTGTTCTAAGAGCACTTATTTATTTATAAACATTTATTTATTACCCTTAACATACCAAAAAGAGTTCATGGAAGCATACAATGAAAAAATACCAACTAATAAAATGAGACCAGGGAAATTATGAAAGTTTTTAAAAGATCAAGAACAAAGGAAAAGCTGAAATAAGAGACGTGCTAAATCACGGTGTCCTTTACTGAGATTGAGCTCTAAAATCTGAGAGCTGCCACTGATTTTAATCTCCAGTGACAGCCCCTAAAGAGAGTAGATAGTGACTCACGGTATAAATGAGAAAACATTAGTAGAAAGGTAAAATGAGACAGGGACTAAAAGTTGCCAAGGAGAAGGTGAAGTCAACTTAATGACACACTCAACAGAATTTTAGAAAGTCATTAAGTAATGGGACCCATGAGAGACTTAGTACCAGGTCCTAGGCCTTACACAAATACATACCCCTGAAGCCAACAACGGACAAGTCACAGGCAAACAAGTCACAGGACAACAGACTCCTAAGTGATTGAAAGGCAGAATATATCAGTAAATAGTCACACGGAACCCTGCAACCATACTACATAGCCACAGAAGAAGCTGCCTCAGTGAATGCATTTCTCCAGCATTCAAAGTCCTTTACCTTCCTCACCAGCCAGTTACAAATATGTGCAGAGAAGTGTCTCATCCCTACTCAGCTGACAAGTTCTATTCCCAACTTGGCGTGCTTATGACTCATGGGGGGTTGGGGGAGGGGAGTAAAAGGCAAGTGTAAAACAAAAAAATCAACTGAATTTAGACTTGAGTTGATCAAGAACGAGGTATTTATTTCTAATTAGAATATCTTACAACAAAGCAAGAGAGTACTCCTTAAATATGTAACAAACCCAATTCTCTCTGGAATAATCTGAACTCTTGTCTACATGTCATGTCCTTAAATAGACATGACACCAAAAAAATATCACGAGCCTTCTATAAGGCCAAACTAGACAAAGCCCTCTGAAACGGTGCAAACAGCATCGTCACTGCAAAGCCCAGAGAAATGGGGCATTTCCCAGTTCCTTTTCCAGCAAAAGGTCAAAGGAAGAGGCTTAGCCTCTACTTATAAATGTGAAAGTGTTGGTCACTCAGTTATGTCCGACTCCCTGAGACCCCTTGGACTGTTGCCTGCTAGGCTCCTCTGACCATGGGATTCTTCAGGCAAGAATACTGGAGTGGGTAGCCATTCCCTTCTCCAAGGGATCTTCTGAACCCAAGGATTGAACCCGGGCCTCCTGCACTGCTGGCAGATTCTTTACAGTCTGAGACACAGGGGAGCCCCTCTTACAAAAAGATGTGTATGAGATCATTTTGTAAGGAGGTAGATGTCTCAGCCTTTTTTACTCAATTCTTCCATCAGGAAATTCACGTGCCAGGAAAGGAATTCATTTTCACCCCTAAGAACTGGGCTTTGTGACTAGTGAAAAACGGGAAAAAAAACGCTATTACTTTGATGAGAAAAGTTTCTAAGAGAACAGAGTCATCTCTGACACTATGTCTATCAGTCTGGCATCCTCCTCCCAATATATTTTGGTAAATAATACACATCTTTCTTCCTCACCCCACCCCCAAGATTCGGAAACATTCTTTACCATTTATAACTGACAAAACAAAACAAGACAAACAGGTCACCTCTTTAATTTGAAACCTCAGTCCTCTACAGAAATGCACACAGACAGATGTATGCAGGTAAGAACACAAACTGCAAGCCGCGGCTGAGCCCTGAGCAGGCGCAAGCCAGGATGGGCGTGCAGGGCAGCCGCGCGGCCGAGCTAGTGGGCCGCCCCTGCTGCTGCTGTACAAATATAGAAAGCTGCAAAGTGGAACAGGAGCTTCAGCAGAACAGATCCTGCGCCGTGCTCCGGGAGGGAGGAGTAAGGACCTGAACAGCTTCATCCATACATGGCTGCTGAGAGGGGGCCATTAGTGAAAGCCCAATTATCTCACACAAATGCATTGTGTTCACATGCTCCAGACAAAAAACAGAAACACACAGGTTGGTGCTTGAAGAAAGGTTTGAGATTCTATTTCAGCCAAGGAACCTCCCAATCATTTCAGTCACTTACACCAAGAATCCCTCTGCCACAGGAGACAGAAAAGACATTGTGAACACTTCAGTAGGTCAGAGTCTTACCAGATCAGCAGCAGCCACCACAAGGTTTAATTTATCATTTAAATCCTGGAATTTAACATGCAAAAAAGGTTATTCTGCATTTGTGTGAAGGACCCTCCGCTGGTGTTTTCGGAATGAAAGTCTCATTCCAACTCTCAGACTACATTTTGGGTCTCTTCTCTTTTGATTTACAAGTTAAAATAAATCCTGATATAACTTGTACAATGTATAACTTTTAAAATGTATTTCCCAGGATGCTGGCTTATATAATCAGACGTCAAATGTTTATGTTCTAAAAATTACTCTGCTTGGAACAATTCATTCACATTCATCTCAATGTAAAGTATATATGAAAAGTTTCATTTGTGGCCAGAGTGAACTCTCCACAGATAAGAAACGCATGGATTAAAAGAATAAAAAGGGCGGGGGGGGGGGGGGCAGAAAATGAAAGAAATCCATTGCTGATGGCCTCAAAAGATCCTGTACTTTAGCTCTCAATGAATCAACCAATACTTGGTGTGCATGTGAATATCTTTGATGACAAAACACTTGCTAAGGTCACCCAGTCAGGAAGGGGAGCTCTGGAGAAGACAGCATTGCCTAGTTCCTCTCTATCACTGAAATGCCTGGTATACGTGTGCGCAATCCTCCAGCTTATGGGACATAAATACTCAAATATACTGGATAGCACCCCAGCAAAATTCTTTCCCTAAAACTCAAAAAAGGAAAACCCTTCAAATCCTTAAAATTAATTGGTCCACCATAATTATTTACTTTACTATATTTCATAGGCAAACTAACCATTTGAAATCTTCTCTTTGCCTTTTGTACATAATTCAGTACTGATGAGCAAAAGGCCCAATCACAGATAAACTGATCTCTCAATCCCACCTCCTAGATCTCCTAGTGCAAGGCAGAGCCTTGTCCACACCCTGTTTGATGTGCCTGAAAAAGAGCACAGCAGGATTCCAGCAGTAGAGGCATTCCAGGCATGTCCCACAAAACACAGATGTGCAAGGGTTCAATGTTTTATTAAAAATCTCTTAACTGTGTTGGTGGCTTATACATTTAATTTATTCTGACCAGGCCTGTTACAGCAACCCTGATTTCCCAAAGCAATTTTGATTTCCCAAAACGTAGCGTACTGTGGACTAATATGCTACTTTCTGGATGACATCACAGCTTTAATTATCCATCAAGATTACTTATGTAAAAATAAACACAATGCAAAACATCACAACTATATATACCAAGGGTGACTAAAGTATAATCACAAAATCAAAATGGCTATACACACCTATAGTTTGGCCTTTGGTAAGTCATTTCTTTCCTGATACCCACATCCTCAGGTGAAAAATGGCATTGGACCAGCTCAGGAGTCCGTGTTTAGGGTCCACAGACCTATAGAATTCACAGGTATTTCATGGATTCCATAAACTCCACTATATTATGTGCAAAATTTTACATATATATGCAAAATAAATTTATGTACTTAAATTGTATCTGTAGGGAAATAGCTCCACAGTTTTTTACCAGATTATCAAAGGGGGTCTATGATGCAAAACAGGTTTAAGAATCAAAGACCAAATAATATATAGTTTGTTATATCTAATATTCTGTCATCTCCTCTTCTACGTCCTAGTCTAAAAAGAAGGGAATCTTCATGACTAAACGTAGTCAAGAATAAACAAGTCACCCTGGCCAAGAAATTATTCAAAACAATATATTCCAATTCAAGCGGAATCTGAATCGTTTTAGATGACAGACTAACATCATAATTTTTTAAAAAAAATTCTCAAGCTACTGTAAATCAACCATACCTCAATTACTAAAAAAAGAAGTCTAGTACAACAATTAGCTCAGGAAAAGAAAAAAGTTTTTTTCCCTAAGCAAATTTTACCACCAGAGCTTATCACAGGAGGCTTACATGAGAGTGGAATTCTGTAGATATGCTTGGGGTTGGCCCACTAGACGGTTACTCTCTTACCAGGTACACTGTTTTTTCTAAGAAGGCAAGGCTTCCAGTTTCCTACTTTTAATTCTATCCTGTAGCAAAGTAACAGGAGACAGACAGGGAAAAAACCAGAGCCTGGAAGACTGGAATAAAGGAGACTGATAATAGACAAAGAAGCTACCCACCCTGTCAGCAAGAGGTGATACCTGAGAATCGATACTGACTAATATCTCAATTTCTAAAAAGTGTATTAGATCAAAGAAAAAGCTAGCCTACCTCTAAGACAATAAAAGAAAAAAAAATGAGTCTCTTATTGAACCATTTAAGCCTAAAATTTTTAGGTTCTCATGGCAACCTAAGTCATCACACTGCACATACTGTATATAAAGCACATATTTAGAGGCTTAACTAGTAAACTCAAAATGTGACATATGTGCAATGTGGGCGACAACATTATTCTGGGAACTTTAACTTTAAAATCTTCCAACTTTTATTTTGCAGCCTCAAAGATGATATAATAGAGTCAACTATGCAGAAGGTGCAAGCTCAAGAAAGAGGTTCAAAGAACATAAATAGACGCAAAGAGATGAAAGCCAAGAAAAACCCGGCTGTCAGAAAGTCTCTGAGCAGGGCTCTTCCCCCACTGTGAACCGACCTGTAAATGGAGGCTCAAAACAAGACTGCTAGCAAGGACATGCATCAGGACAGCATTTGGGACCGACTTTAATGTGGGCCCAGTCAAAACAGGACATGGCCACAGAGCAGACCACTTGGTAGAAGTAGCACTGACTGCAAGGCAGCCAGGAGAGACTGGTCATTTCTTTCTCTCTCTTTTTTAGGAGCTCGTGGAATATGGCTGTTTAGAATTAAGTAATGTCAGAGCCAAAAGGATGGCTGTGGACACGGGAGGAGAGATAAGGACCAGATCTTAAGAAGGGGAGAAAAGGGAGACAGCAGTCTTTTACGTCACACCATTTCTCACTAAGGAACCAAATAAAGATGCAACATCTAGTTTTCTCATCTACTAAATGACCCATGCGAGGGATACCCCCATTTATTTGCCCATAGGAATGCCATACATTTCTTTGCAAAGACCTGAAGGTGCTATGAATGCTACCTACCTTAAAACCATTACTTCCATGCCACTTCTGTTAGGGTTAAATTACTCCTACTTTTTAACAAGAAAACAGGTAAAAACAGTTTAGGTAAGGTACACAAACAATATCTTATCAGGGTAGTTCACAGATATGCCCATATTTTCCCCTTAACGCAAGGTAAGAACTTCTAAAATGAGACACTGAACTTACATGACTAACAATTAAAAATTTACCACCACATGAAAAGGAGTGGTTATAAAAATAAATTATTTCATTATTTTTATGAGTCTGAGCCTCTAAAAGCAAGAAAAGCAAAGGAAACTGGCACGGAATTTGGAGCGTGGACTCCAAGTCCCACTCTGACCTACCACTTGACAGCTGGATGCCCCAAGTAAGTTACTCTCCTCACTGAGGTTCCTAACTCACGTTTTCTTGTCTACAACATGGTACAGATGCAACCATCTCCCTCCCTCTGTCTCATTCCTTCTCTTCCTCGCCTCCCTTCTCTCTCATTCCCCACCTTCCACCCAAAACATGAAGTCTAACAGCAAGTTTCTATCATTACACTGTAATTCAGCATACTTTCTTATCAAGAAAAACTGTATGATGAACTTTTATGCAAAAACTCACAGGTCAAATTAAGAACCAGAACAACAAAAATAATATGTTTTGGAGTAAATGAGGAAAAGGGGCACTGGATTGAAGCTGGGATTAGATACTTCTCTCAGAGCCAGGCCGCACCTGCTAATGACTAAAATATTTGATTACCTTAATTATCTTGGCTGCATAACCAAGAGGTGCTGGTGGTCATGAAATTCCAGAATATTAAAAACTCAGCCACATTTTCATTATAGCATTCTCTACTGTGTTGAAGTCAAGACAGCAAAAGAGTGCCAACAGCATTTTCACTTTAATTTTCTGGTAAGACAAAAAGAAAAATTAACACTGGAGCCAAACTCTCCATTTTTAGACATGCTAAATTCTTCGAGGAAAAAATATCTGTGGTTATAAGAAACTGAAATCATTTTTGTATACTTTATTAGAAAGTATGCATTTATGCTTTGCTTAAAAGGTATTTAAAAAAAAACAAAACCTCAGGGTAATAATCTTAAATGTTTACCTGTTACTACCCTTCCAGTAGTTAGGAAAGAAGAAAAGTGAAATAAAAGCTGAAGCACTTACTGATGGGACATTAAATGACTGGCATATTGATCAACAATGATACCCAGAAAACAGACTTAAAAAAATCCTTTTTTGGTACATGCAATTAATAATTACCAAAATAATATTGGTTTTGAATCTAAAACTCACTTCTGTGTAAATGAACCTACTCTAAACAATGACAGTAATGGTCACAAATGTACCACAAAAAAAACCCCACAAAACACCTTGCCTATTTAGCTTTTGATTTTGCTTTTTAAATACTTTGAGGCTTCTTTTGAGGCCTTCTGAGAACAGCAAACCTCTTCATCTCACCATCATTTCATCTTATTAATAAGCACATTACAAAATACTTTAAGCTGAATATAGCATTTATCATCTCTTCCTTCCCAGCTGTTAAAGGACTAGCTTGTTCCAAATATGGCATTGTCTTTTCCAAGTTCTCCGATTTAGGCACGACATAATTCTTCAACGAATTATTCTCTCTTGTCATGACTGACCAGGATGACTTAAGTGGAGATAAATAGGCTAATGAAAAACATTCAGGTCTGATTTTCAATTGCTATTTTGTAAGGGAGAAAAACGAAGCTTACAGCTTTAAAATGGGAAAGCCATGTAAAACTATCTTCTCTTTGAATTCAGGCAGTGGGGTTTTCGCTAACTAGACAGATAAACCCCAGCTGAGGGAAGAGGCAGAGGCCACCTGCTCAGGATGCTGTACGAAGGGATTCCTCCACCGGGTGGAAAATTTCCCTGCATGACCTCTAAGGTCTTTTCCTAACCTCAGAAACTGAGACTTGGTTTTTGAAAAGTAGAAGCAAAGCAAATGTGATGTGTAGGCAGAGACAGCAGAACAGCACTGGAAAATTAGAAGCCATGGATTGGAATCCTGCTTCCACTTCTACGTGAACTTAAATAAGGCATTTCACTTTCTTCTTTGCAAAATGAAAGGTTGAGAGAAGAAAATGAAGATCCTAACATTCTGAGCCTATGGCTTCCTCCTATGCCTCCCTCGGCCACCCACCACCTTCCCACTACTGCACCTTACCATAATTAGGCAGCTTTTTAAAGCATCTAATTAATGGAACACAGAAATTAAAACCTTTAACTTTCCATTCCTGGCTTGTTGCAAGTGTGCAGCAGCATTTTACCAAGGAGTAGTTAATGCCACACAGTTCTTGACATACTGGCTTTTCTTTGAGCGCCACTGACAGTTACAGTGACAAGTTGTAAGCAAGGAGGTTGTTACCATGGGGACCCACTAGGATTCCTGGCGGTGGATCCGACAGGCTTTTTCCCCTTTTGGTCAGAGCATTTTTTGATGGTCTGATCTAGCAATTCAGAAAGCCTGATCTAATTTTTCTTCAGCAAGCTGCCTTTAAGAAATATAGCAGGTCTAAAAGGGTTATTTTTAAGTAGTTTGCCAATCCCACCACCACAATCTATAATCCAGATTAATTCAGTAGTTTGCAAGCTTTAAAAAGAAGGGGGGGGGTCCCCTTCCCTGATGGCTCAGTGCAGGAGACACAGGTTCAACCCCTAATCTGGGAAGACCCCACATGCCATGGGGCATCCAAGTCCACGCGCCACAACCACTAAGCATGTGCTCTAGGGCCTGGGAGCCGCACCTACTGAAGCCCAGGAGCTGTGAGTCTAGAGCCCCGGCGCCAGAGCAAGAGACGCCGCCACAGTGAGAAGCCCATGCACTGCAACGAGCACAGCCAACAACGAACACACACTTTTTAAAAACAGACTTGTAAATGTATCCAGAGGCTATTAAAAATGGCATGATAGAAACAATAACGATAAAATAAACACTGGTGTCTTTCCGTGATTATTTTCCACGTAGTATACAATTCTAACAAAATATTAGCTGTTTTAATGACACTCTTATGAGAGTTAAACATATTCAAGTTTTAACCTCTCTATTCATACAAGCAAATAAACACAAGCCCAGTGAAGTCTCAATGGCCTATGTATGCTGCCATTTCTTTCCAGATCACCATACCGCGTGAACTGTATTTAGTATTTCCCTACCAAGACTTCAAAGTTCTCCAAATCAAGATTCTCCTCAAGAAATTTCAGCTTCCTTACACGATTATGTCAGAAATACATCACACAAAATAATTTAAAAAATAAAACTTCTTATAAAATAAATCCCACTGATCAGACCAGAACAAAGTTTAAATTGCAGGTCTGCCTCCAAAACTGCTGTGTATGGACAAAGGGAGATGAACTGTCACTCCCAGCTAAGTGTGTGCTGGGACTCAGATTCCCCTGAGACCCATTCTGCTAGAAGATGCCTTAAGAAAGAAGATGATTTACAAGGCTGATGTGTGGATCTGGTTTGATCAGAGAAGTGGAGCAGTCAAAATTCAGAATAAAACATTTCTCTATGTCTTACTTAGCCCAAAGCAAAGTTACACCAGACAAATTAACATTAATAAAAATAGCACTTGATTTCACAGTAATAATCTAAAACTTAACTATCCTAGGGCTGATCCACAATTACCTCGAGAGCTAAAAAGTACTTGGAACAAAGCTTAAGACGTATCCCTGTGCTCATAAAAATCTTTCCTTGATCTCACACTAATAATTACTGAAAAACCTAAATATAAACACCACTAAGATAATATGTGTTGAAACAGAATTCATACTAAAAAACAAGTCACAAATTCACAAGTCTAAAGAGAAAAAAAAAAAGACCTAAGGAGACAAGCTACACTGTCAACTAAAAGTAAACAACAGGCATCAAGATATTCCATAGAAACACTGTATCTGGTTTTGATAAATTTACTCACCTAAGCTTTCCTGTAGCAGGTCCAAAAGGGTTAGTTTTAAACAGTTTCCTAATCCTATCTCCACAATCTATAACCCAAATTATTTCAGTAAAGAAGTTTTCAAGCAAAAAAAAAAAAAAAAAAGACTTGTATCCAGAGGCTATTAAAGAAACATGACATATGATAAAAACAATAATGATATAGTAAACATGGTGTCTTTCCACGATCATTTCCCATAAACTTTAAATAGGAATAACAAAGGACAAGCCCAAAGCCTAGTTTTGTCACATTAGTTTACTATTAGACATCTAGAGACAAAAAGAGACTCAGGTCACAGAACTTACGAGGCAAACTCTTGGGTGCTTTATTTGTTTTTACTACTGGTTTACAATTTCCTTGATTTTATTTTTAAATGCATGTCTTGGCCCAGAAAAGCAAGAGAGCATAGACTGCCAACAGTATCCGATTCTCCTTGTCTTATTTTCTGGAGCTACAGAAAACAGAGCCAGCATCCGGGTTGTCAAGGAGCCTGTCCAGGCAGTATATGGTGTGAGATTTTAAGATACACAAAGGCTTTTATAGTACAAATCTCAGCCAACTTCATGTTCTTTCAATGCAAAGTGGCTTATATTTTTCCTCCCAGAAAACTCTCTGGAGCTTTAAGGTACTGATTATTTTCAAAAGGCACTGATTTAAAGAAAGGGAGTCACAGAATTTCAGTCTTAAAAGTTTTCTTCCTATTTCTAATCCTTGGTTCTGAACTGTCTCAAACATAAAATTGTCATTCGATATACAGTATTTAAATAAGTATTTATCGATTACCTACTTTGTGCAAGGGCCCGGGCCCTATACCAGTAAGCACTATGGACTGTAAAAATGTAAAATGTCTTCTATTAGCAGCACTTGGTTCAATACTATACACACACTACAGTACAATACGAAGGCATAATATTATTTAGGTTTATTCTCAACAATTTGGGCTTCAATGTAAAATAATGACTTTCAGCTTTTCCTACCCTGCACATCTATATACCTTCCTGGCTGTATACAAATCCACACTTCTTTTTAATTCCTGTTTTAATAGTATAGAGGAATGTTACATTTCTCTGGTGTAAACTCTTTCAACTTAACAGAAACCAGATGATCACAGGAAGAAAAAGAAATCAAATTAGAAGCATTAAACCGTCTTTTTCAGAGCTTCCCTCTCCCTCTCATTAACATTTCTCAAAGAGAAAACCACCACTGTGATGCTCCCATTACAGATCATTCATGAAGTTCCTAACTGAGCTGAGACCAGACAGACTCCATCAACTGGGCACACAGCCACTCACCATTACCCTTTGTTTCGAGTTTCAACTGCCATTCAACCCACATTGTTGTGTTCCACTCAAGTCCATCAACTTTCTTAAAAGAGAAAACAATCAGGAAACAAATGTGTTATTTAACTAGAAAATGAAGAAAGGATCTAATTCATATGCCTCACAAAAAAACTCTTTAAAAATGATGGCTCACTTTAAATTTCCTATCTTAAATAGCAGTATTACTTTATTATCAGTCTTACATGCCGAAGAACGAGTTGTAAACAAATAATCATTAGAAACTTGTTTTTAAAAAAAACCCAAGCCCTCAATCTTGAGCTGGCAAAGCACCAGAGAGAAGCACTCCGTGCACCAGAAGGGACAACACAGATGCAAGTCGACACGACACAGGTCGGGGGGGGGGGCAGAACCCCAGGCAGCCGGGGCTGGGGGCGGGGGAGGGGGTGGGCGGCAATATTCCAAAGAGCCATGATCCTACCCTTGACTATCCTAAAGTTCAAATGAATTTAAGAAATGTTAGGCAGAACTCTGCAGTAAGCATCTTAGTCAAAGCTCTTTTGGTTGTAATTAAGGAGAATTTCCTCCAACCTAGCTTAAGCAAAAAAGGCATTAACTGAAAAGACAGGACCCAAAGGCAAGAAGTGTAACAGGGCCACGCCTGGAAAGCCTTTATACACCCAGGCTTCTACTCTGAATGTGTCTCCAGTCTGTCTCTTTCCAGGGCTACCTTTCTCATCAATGCTTCTTTCTGGATAAATCTACTTAATTCTCCCTCCCTGTACTGGCCTTCCCTGCTTCCATAGATATAAGCCTGAATTTGGCAGTACCCTGGCATCTGCTTATCTGTTTCAAGTTCTCTGAATTCAGGTGGACCTGTTTGTTCCCTGAAGGCATGAATCTCAGTTCCAGTCTCAAATTCCTAGGAGAAACTGATTTGCCCAGCTTAAGTTAAGTGCCTGCCACTTAAGTCCAGTAAACAAACTGTTAAAAGAAGGGCTAGGTCACAGAGTGTAATTAAGGTAGGGACTGCATGCCTGACTCCTCAGAAGATGTGTAATAACTAAATAAGCAATAAGGCAGTCTGCATCCTCAAAAAAAAAAAAAAAAACCCAAACTTAAAAATCTCACTGAAAAAATATATTAATACTAACTAATATCCTATGATACACTACAGAATGAATGGACAGGAACAACTTCACGACAAAGATCAGCTGTGCACTAAATGACAAACGGAAATGGAACCATGTTCAGGGAAGGGCTGAAGAGCACAAAATGCAATGCCTGTTCCTCTCGCTCTGGCCATAAATCTAAGAATTATGAACCTAAGGAATAAATAGTCTTTTACCACATAAATATCTTTTGTGAAGTATCCTAGTTGAAAGCCTGCTGTGAGGTTGAAAAGGACTCTATGAGCACCCAACAGTACGGTTTCAAAGTGCAGCACTAACCTGCCAGCTGGTGGATGTCGGTTACACATGTTCAAGGTGCTTCTCACCACCACTCTGACTTCCCTTCACCCCCTGCGCCCCCTAAGATTCCTGCTCAGGCAGCCAAGAGGACAGCAGTTACCAGCATCACACAGACAACTCAGGCGAGAGAGAAACAGCTAAGCTGGGTGATAGAAGTAGGGGGGGGAGGGGACTGGAACAGAAAAGAGGAATGTTCCCCACACACAAAAGCTATAAGCACAAAAAAACTGGGTAAAGCCTAAATTATTTGTACAAAACAGAAACTATCAAAAACTTAACAGATGTCCAAAAAACACTGGGTTAAAAGACAGTCTACTCACAGTAGACTATTAGTTACCCTACATTATCACCAAAATATCACACCATCCCACATGGGAGAGCTTGCTGCAATCTCACAAGAAACAAAAAGGTAAAAAGAACAATGAGAAAGCGGTAACAGTTTCTAATTTACTGATTCCTTTGCTGAAGAGTAACAATGTTATGTAAATAAAAACTACAAACCTATCAAAATTAAATGTCTAACACTATAAAATCAAACAGCTTTAGAACCAAAAAGCTTCATTTTGTATAATCCCCACACTAAAGACACTTCCCAAACTGGGAATAAAATTTCAATGGAGTTTCAATGTGGAGGAGAAAGTGATATTTAACTCCATTTTTCAAAGCTGAAGACAGCTATGGAGGTCAGAAAAAGCTAGTGAAGAGTTCTTTCTAAAGCCATACTCCTAACCTACAAACACATCCCCAAAGGGGCATATTAAAATCAATTAATTGAGATCCATTAGATCTTACTGCCGCCTCCAAACCAGAACTTTTCATTCCTCTTCATATCTTCTGCCACATTTTCTAAGTGAAGTAAAAGAAAAAATCAAAATGTTACAACTCAAATGCTGTTCTAAAAGTGAGTCCATTTCTTGCAAAGTGGGGGAAAGTTCAGCTGATTGAGGGCTGCATCAGAACTTCACAAAGTTCTAAGAATTAAAATGCTTTAAAATCATTTAACATAAGATATTTTATACTCGGTCTCCACAAACTAAACTTTCTCATCTCTTGAGCATACAGTCTAATTTTAATGTAACTTTTATGAAATTCATGTTTTCTGTATGAAAATTTAAAAACAATGGCAAGTATGAAGAAAATAAAAACTGCTCATGTCCCAATGCCCAGAAAAAACTTTGGTTATTTATCCTTCTAGCCTGTGAAGTAACATTTTTGAAGAATTAAAGATTTCCTTAGTAGAAAGAATCTGTTAAGTTAATATGGAGTTCATAGATATAAAACATTCTTGAAAATTTTTCAGATCTGGAACTCGAAGAAGTTAAAAATAAACTTATGCTCATGGCTTCCACAGCATAACAGGTTAAAAAGTAACTACAGAACACAGGCCTTCCCTGGTGGTCCAGTGCTTAAGACTCCAGTTGGCCCAGGTTCGATCTCTGGTTGGGCAACTGCAACTAAAACCCCACAGGCTGCAAGGTGCACCCCGCAGAAAACCCAAACACACGACACAACAGTTCTGTTGATTAACTCTGTTCGGAAACCAGTACTTTAAGGAGAGTCCAACTGCCAATTTCATGGCCAGGACAAGTTACAATTACAAAGATCTCATCAAGAAAACTGTCTTCAGTAAATTACAAAGCTCAGATAAGGATTCTTGATACAACAGTTTACTAAGCAAATAGCTACAACCAATTAACTCTTTCATCTCTTTGTTCAGTCACTCAGTTGTGTCTGACTCCTTGTGACCCCATGGTGTGCAACACACCAGGCTTCTGTCCTTCACCATCTCCCAGAGCTTGTGCAAACTCATGTCCATTGAGTCGGTGATGCCATCCAACCATCTCATCCTCTGTCATTACAATTCTAAATATTAGAGTCCACCCTCTCTACAAGCCTAAAACTAGTTGTCTATAACCAGGTGTCCCTAGAGCAGATCCAGTAATGTACTCCTTTGTATTTCTCAGTTTTCTGTGAACACAGAAGACTCCGCATCAACAAGCTCTACGTGAAGCACACAAAGTGAAGACAACAGGAACCCACACGACCAAGCAGCCCCTGGGGACAGGGAGCCAAAGGTTCTACAGGAAAGGGCACCTGCCCAGCAAAACGGTTCAGACGCACAAATGGGACTTTAGGAAAGAATCTTATCCCTAAGCCACAATGAACAAAGGCAAGTGCACAACCAAATACACCTAAAAGGGGGAAGAGGAGAGGAACACTGACAGTAGCTACTATGTATGGCACACCTAGTCATTTTAACGGCATCTTTTATTTGGCTTAACTGCATTACTGACCAATGAATAAGCAGTAGGCCCATTTTTACAGACGAAAAAAGGAAACAGCATTATCAGCACTGTACCAGGCCCTACCTAGCGCCCTGCTTAAGTTATCTCAATTAATTCTCACATTACCACTCCAGCAATCTCCATTTTAAAGATGGGGGAAAAAAGTCCAGAAATGTTACGGTCACACAGTGATATCACCAATTTAAGGCCAAGAGCTGGATGTGTCAAACCTATCCCTGCCAGGCTTTGCTCATAAGCCCTATTTAAGTTACATCATTCTTTCAAACCACAGGTTTCAAATCAATTTTAAAAACTCAAAAAAAAAAAAAAAAAAAACCCCTCAAAAATCCTAGAATCAACTCTCAATTATGAGATTAATTCTCCAGGTTTTGTTCAATAATTTCTTGTTTTGGAATATAGGCAATATTTAATAACTATAAATGGGGTAAAACCTTTAAAAATTGTGAATCACTATGTCATACATCTGAAACATATACTATTGTAAATCAACTATACCTCAATTTAAAAATTAGTATAAAAATTTTGTTTGTATTTTACTTCCTCTTTGAACATTTCAGCAGGCCATAGCACCTCTAGGAAGAGGTGTGCAGCAATCAACTAGGAGAATTTAAATTATGCTAAGAAGGCCTACATATAAAGCTAATTCTTATTACAAACATACAGTGAAATACTTGAACTTCCATGATACAGTCTACTTTTAATTATTACCAAAAATAACCAAGAATCAAGGAATAGTTATGAACAAAAAAATGGTTTGTGTTGTTTGAAAGAGAGGAATATAAGGGGCTTTCCTGGTGGTTAAGAATCCGCTTTGCAATGAATGGGACACCCGTTTGATCCCTGGACCAGGAAGATCCCATGTGCCTCAGAGCAACTAAGCCCATGCAGCACAGTGACTGGGTGCTCTGGAGCCCGAGAGCCAAAACTATCGAAACCTGTGTGCCCAAGAGACCGTGCTCTGCCACTGGGAAAGCCAGCGCGACAAGATGCCCACACACTGGAATTAAAGAGCAGCCCTTGCTCTCTCCAACTAGACAGCCTCAGCGCAGCAACTATGACCCTAAATAAATCATTAAAAAAAAAAAAAGAGGAAGATAAACTCGCTAACACTACAGTAAAATCCCACGCATCAAGTACTGGGAGGCCTGTAATACCTCTTTAGGACAACAGAGTTAACCAAATAAAACTTCCAGTTCATCTCATGTCCCAAGAATTAATATTAACCACACTCCTTTTGTTACTGGAGAGGAAGAAAAATGGAGTTGGAGGCTATGTCCAAAAAGCAAAGAGGAAAAGTAGACAGTCAAGCAGTTCAAAATCAGTTATAAACCTCCAAAAAAATAAGGAAAAGCTCACCTTAAGAAGAAAGCCTTTTATCATGAGAATACTCTGAATATACAGAAACAAACTCGGAGGCTTATGATAACCTTCAGAAGGCTCTTACCCTTAAAGTATTCATTATTAATTCTAAGTAGGCCATTGAACACCAGGTTGATAGACTTTACCTCTATACAATATGGAATACCTGGGTATCAGTCCACTCCTCTAGCAAAAAGCACTCATATATTAGTTACACAGCAATAGCAGAAATTTGCCTTCTTTCTCTTCATGTGATACTTTTTCTGTACATATAAATCAGAAATTAGAAAGGATGCTGATAACTGTGATCTGGGTTACTGTTACATACTTTGAAACACACTGATATGTTTCAATTTTTTCAAAGAACTGAGGGAATCTGGACATCCCCCTGTAATTGGCAATTCCCAGGAAGAGCAAGCATTCTAAGCAATTCAAGAGCCTTTATGGAGCACCAAGAGAGGGCAAGATACCAAGATGAAAGAGACATCCCTGACTTCAATCAGCAGACGACTTCAACCACAGAAAGCCCTGATACCTGCTATAATCGGATGAACCTTGAAAACTGTGCTACATGAAATCAGCCAGACACAAAAGGATAAATATTGCACGATTCCAATTACATGAAATATCCAGAACAGGCAAATTCACAGGGACAAACAGTAGACCAGAGGTTACCAGGGGCTAGGAGGAGGGAGCAATGGATGGCTATTACTTAATGGTTACAGATTTTCTGCTTGGGTTGAAGAAACCACTTTGGAAACAGAGATGATTGCACAACACTGTGAATGTATTTCACGTCACCGCACTGCACTCTTTAAACGGGGCGAGCTCCCTAGTGGCCTAGTGGTGAGGATTTCGGGCTTTCACTGTTGTGGCCCCTGTTCAACTGCTCTTCGGGGAACTGAGATCCTGCAAGCCAAGTGGCATGGCGCAGCCAAAAAAAAAAAAGGTTAAAATGACCTAAACCTAAAACTATAAAACTCGTAGAAGAAAACAGGGGATAAGCTTCAGGGCACTGGACTGGGCAGTGGTTTCTTGGATGGGACACCAAAAGTACAGGCAACAAAAATAAGAACAAATGAGACTCCATCAAAGGACACAACACAGTGAAAAGGAGTGGGAGAAAGTATGTGTAAATCACATACATCTGTTAAGGGGTTAATATTCAGAATAAATGAAGAACTTCAACTCAACACCACCAAAAATTTTTTATTTTTTTAAATGGGCAAAGGACTTCAACAGGCATTTCTGAAAAGCTGATATAGAAATGGTCAATAAGCATATGAAAAGATGTTGATCGTTAGTCAGAAATGCAAATCAAAACCACAGTGAGTCCTCACAACATTAGGACAACAACTGTCAGAGAAGAACAGGGAACTCCCTGGCGGTCTGGTGGTGAGGACTCGGTGCTTCAGCAAGGGCTCAGGATTCAATCTCTGGGGGGAGGACTAAGATCCTCCATGCCCTACGGTGTGGCCAAAAAAAAGAAGAAAACAAACGTTGGTGAGGGTGGGGAGATATATGAACTCTTGTGCACTGCTTGTGGGATTGTGAAACAGTGCAATCATTGTGGAAAACAGCATGGAGGCTCCTCAAAAAATTAAGACACAGGACCACCATATGATTCAGCCAATTCATTTCTGAGTATTATCCAGAAGAATTGAAAGAAGGATCTCAACGAGACATCTATATCTGCACATCGATATTCATAGCAGCTCTCATCATAATGGCCCAAAGGTGGAAATAACTTATGCCCATCGACAAATAAATGGACAAAATGTGGTATATTCATATAACAGGTTAGTCAGCCTTTAAAAGGAAAGAAATCCTGCCACGTGCTACAACCATGGATGAACCTTAAAGATACTCTGGTATGTGAAAGAAGAACCCAGTCACAAATAGCCAAATACTGTGTGATTCCACTTATAAATCAACAAGGCGTCAAATTCATATTAGTAAGCAGAATGGCAGTTATGAAAGGCTAGGGAGAGGAGAAGAGGAAGAAAATGGGAGTTGTTTAATGGATGAACATGAGCATGAAAAAGTTCTGGGGATCTATTTTCCATTAATATGAATGTACTTAATGCTAGGGGCTTCCCTGGTGGCTCAGTGGTAAACAACCCTCCTCTCTGCAGAAGACGTGGGTTCGATCCCTGGGTTGGGAAGATCCCCTAGACAAGGAATCAGCAGCAACCCACTCCAGTTTTCATGCCTGGGAAATTTCATGGACAGAGGAGTCTGGTGGGCTATAGTCCATCTGGTTGCAAAAGAGTCGGACACCACTTGGCAATAACAACTCAATGCTACAAAACTGTCCATTCAAAAATAATTAGGATGGTAACCTTCAGGTTATGTGCCCTCAGTTCAGTTCAGTCGCTCAGTTGTGTCCAACTCTTTGCGACCCCATGAACCGCAGCACGCCAGGCCTCCCTGTCCATCACCAACTCCCAGAGTCTACCCAAACCCATGTCCATTGAGTCAGTGATGCCATCCAGCCATCTCATCCTCTGTCGTCCCCTTCTCCTGCCCCCAATCCTTCCCAGCATCAGGGTCTTTTCCAATGAGTCAACTGTTCGCATGAGGTGGCCAAAGTATTGGAATTTCGGCTTCAACATCAGTGCCACATTAAAAAAAAAATGGTTAAAATGGCAAAACTGTGTTATACTTCGTCACAATTTCTTTAAATAATGTAATATACTAAAACTACGAAATTGTATAGTATGTGAATTACATCTCAATAAAGCTGTTTAAAAAAAAAGCAGAGGAAACAGAGTTTAACCAAATTCTGTCATTTGTTGGTTTAAGAAGAGAGCAATTTGTTGGAAGTACCCAGATCCTTGAGCTCAGAAAGGATCCTATGCTTCTACTTCCTCCAACTTCTTCACCCCAGCCTCCAGGTGACAGCCCTTTTCTTTCCCTCTCCAAGGCACATCACCACCACCTTCTAACCTCCCAGTTCCTTATTACGTCTGCCCTCACAGGAAAGTTAAGTTAAAGAAGCTACAGCGGCAGTCACAGGAAAGGGCACAGAATTCAAGACTCAGACTTTACGTTTAGCAGAAGAGCCAAAATATTCTTAAAAAGAAAAAAAAAAAAATCACACAGTAAACATACAATCAGTGTCGGGTCTCTGCCCTTCCTCTCCTCCCCTTTCAGCCCAGCGTGTTTAAAAGAGCAAATTCTCAGCTCCCGTGCTGGGATAGCCACTGGCCTAACCCACATGTGCTGGAGCTATAAAACACAAAGCAACATGGACTATGTAGTTGTTAATGCCTATCACCTGTTATTAAATCCTAAAAACACATCACAAAACTATTAACTAGGATAAGGCTATTTTGATAAAATAACAAACTTTTCTACTGCATATAAAAAAAGATAGTGAGATAGACTAAATATTACCAATCACCTCTGAGTGGTGGAACTAAGGGTGAAGCTCTCCCTTTCTGGTATATCTGCATTTTTAATAATGAATCTGTAACTTCTGTAATAAGAAATATAAGTGTCAGAAGAATAAATCATTCTGGCTTAAAATTTCACTGTCTGCCTCTGATACCACGTTACTGCACTGAAGCTGAACTGGCACCATGTGAAATAGTCATGATTCCCTACATTTTACAGATGAACACGAACTGAGGCTCAAAGCAGAGACTTGGGCAAGGCTGTATGACTAGTAACAGAGCAAGGATGACAACTAAGGCCTTCCACCTTCAAGTCCTTTCCGTTCCACCACATCTTGAAGAGCAATTTGCATTACTGCTCATTATGTATATATATATATATACATATATATATGTGTATATATATATATATTTTAATCTATGTTGAAACTGTCCTAAGAGTAGGTGCTACAGAATCTTGGGCAAGTAACCTGAGGGCGCCTCAGTTTCCTCATCTGAAGAGTGAAGTGGCTGGAAAAGCTCTTCTATCCCACCAGCTCATGTAGCCTCACCAGCGAATATATTTTAAGTCTAGATACCAAGTGAGAAGAAAATCCGGTGGGCAAAAATGAATAGTTGGAAAGAAGTTGAGGCCTATGCTCTGGGTCAAGGGCCATTCTCAATGGAAACAGGTGGTGGACAGTCAGAGGAAAGAACCCGCTGGGGAAACCATAAACTTCCTGGTTGAAGCAACAGCTGAAAGCTCCGGCTTTGCTTCCCTACCAGCAATGCTTCAATCTTAGCTAACTTACAATGAGAAACCGCAGACTTGTAAGTTAGAAGAATGTAACAACACAGCCATAGGGGAGGGACCTGGAGCAATAGTTTATGCACGCTATGGCAACTGGATTATTTTCCAAGTGGACTCGTGAATATTAAAATGGAAAGAATCCTTGGTGGTTCTGAGAGACGACCCTTCCTCAGCGAGAATTTCAGGAGAGACTGAAACTTGGCAATACCCCTCGGAGAGATGTCACACTTGTGGAAAATGAGCCAACCCGACACTTGTGGAAAAGGTGAGAGAATCCAACTAAAGCCTCTTCAACCTACAGAGTATCAAAGAAGGCCAAAAGACCTTTATTAAGGGTGAATTCTTGCAAAGGATTCATCGGGTATCCGTCACCTCTTACACTGCAAGCATTAGAAAGCAGCCCACGCTGTCTGACTCGACTAGCCAGCCTTCTCACTCGAAGGCAATGAAAGTGCAGCATTAACTTCGCTGGCGAGAAAACAAGCAGATTCCATTTTGCTAAAGCAGCCTCCTCCGACCAAAACCTTACCACCTGTCCCTCCACTACGGGGATGAGCCTAAACCAAGGAGAAGCTGCTTCGAGCCTGGACAACCATCCTCGAGAATTAAAACAACATCCTGCCGGGAAAACCGCAACCGAAGACACCAGAAGCCTAAATTCCAAAAGCAGGTCCTTTAGAGAAGGAAGAAAGCTCCTGGCCGTGCTCTCGGCGCTCCCGGGTGCGAGAATCCAGCCCAGCTACTAGGCCATGACTGGGTGAGCACCTGACGTGGGGGGAGGGTGAGCCGAGGCCCTAGCGGATCTGGGGCGAGGAACTGGGGGGCTCCCAAGGCTCCGGAGGAGAAGCGCGGCCCCCCAGAGGCGGGGGTCCTGGGGACGCCCCCCACCCCGAGGAGAAGGACCGAGAAGAACACGTGGGGCGACAGGAGCAGGGAAGGGGTGTCCCGGGCAGGCAGCCTGCGTCTCGCACGGCCGCCGGAAAAAGGAGGACGGAGCTGCCCCCGGGGCAGGGAACCCGGCCCTCGGAGCCCCGAGGGGGAAGGCGAAGGGCGCGGGGGACAGGGCCAAGGCCACGAGGAGGGCGGGTCTCCCTGGGCGCCGGGGCA
Organism: Okapia johnstoni; assembly: GCA_024291935.2. Lineage (NCBI taxonomy): Eukaryota > Metazoa > Chordata > Mammalia > Artiodactyla > Giraffidae > Okapia > Okapia johnstoni. The sequence continues at coordinate 3,544,080 of CM044325.1, read as the reverse complement.
CGCGCCGGGCCAGCGCGCGGCGGGACCCGGGCGCCGGAGGACCCGACACCCGGGGAGAGACCGCGGGGAACCCGGAGCGGCCGCGCCCGGAGGGCCCTGCTGACCCGCGGGCCGCTCCGACCGGACCCGCCCCGCGGCGCCTCCCTCCTGCCCCTTCCCCTCCCTCCCGCCCGCGCGGCCCGTTATCCCACGGCCGCCGCACTCACCAGCGGCTGCACCTCAGCCCGCCGCCGCCTCAGCTGCTGCCTGCGCCTCCGCAGCCGCCGCCGCCTCGCTGCTGAGGCCGAGTCCCGGGGGAGCCGCCGCGTCCCGCCGCCGCCGCTGCCGCCGCCGCCGCCGCCAGAGCAGAACTCCCCAAAATGGCGGCACTTCCGGCACCTACCACCGGCGGGGAGGGCCGACGCGGAGGGGGAGGGCCGACGCGGAGGGGGGGGCCGACGCGGAGGGGGACGGGCGAGTCTCTTTGTCTCGTGACCCCGCTGGAGGGAAGACTCGGGGGGAAGACCCCCGGCCTGAAGACTTGGAAGTTCTCGGCTCTGCGCCCCCACCCACAGGAGTTCTGGATGAACCGGCGGGCGCCGACCTCTGCTTGGCGCCGAATATGCGCATAATAGAATACTTGATGAATGAATGGGTGAGTGAATGGGATGGTGCTTGGCCAGCGCTGGGCACCTGACACACCCTCCTTTCTAACCCAGCCGATAAGCAACGGGATCCAGGCCGTCTTTCTCTGCGGAGATGTGGACTGTGAGTGCATTGCAAGCTTTCAGAGTTAGACGGATGCCCTCTGGCAGGATGATCAGCTGCGTGAACTCACAACCTTGCAAAAATCCTTGGCGCGCCAGGAAGCTCTTAAGAGTTCTACTAGAAGATTGACTTTTCCAGCCCTAACCTGCTTCTCCCAGTGAAAAAAAATTTTTTCTTCTGTAACCAAGGCTAGGTCCCTGAAGACCTCCTTCAGGGTGACCCAGAGATCCCAGGATCTAGGTAGAATGCAAACAGTTCAATAGTTTGTTCCTTCTTTCGCTTGTTTGTTTAAAGGTCAACGTCATTTATTCCCGCAAGTTCTCCATCTTGTGGGACAGTAAAATGCAGAGAAAGAAAGAAAACAGTTCTGAGACCTTTTGGCCCCAGCAAAATGCAAATAACTCATGGGTTTGCAAATGATTTCTCCGTAACATCTGGCTTCTCAGAGCAATAACTCTTCTACCCACAAATACTGATTATACCCTACCTTACCACAAAAAAAATAAGTGGACTCCCAAGCAGAGGCCTCAAGGGTTTTCCCATGTGTTGGAAACACCTCTTTCCCCTCTTAGGGGGAAAAAAAAATAGTCACAGTGTTTCTAGTACCATACAGATCTAAACAATTAACCCTTAAATTATACGCTATCAGATTTCCTAGTTGTATTGTGCAGTTTATCATTTTATATATATTTATAATGCTAATATTCAGACCAGTCAATCCTAAAGGACATCAACCCTGAATATTCATTGGAAGGACTGATGCAGCTGAAGCTCCAGTACTTTGGCCACCTGATGCAAAGAGCTGACTCACTGGAAAACACTCATGCTGGGAAAGACTGAAGGCGGGAGGAGAAGGGATAACAGAGGATGAGATGGTTGGATGGCATCACCAACTCAACAGATGAGAGTTTGAGCAAACTCCCGGGAGATAGTGAGGGACAGGGAAGCCTGGCGTGCTGCAGTCCATGGGGTTGCAAAGAGTTGGATAGGACTTAGTGAACAACAACAAATAATGCTGACATATGGTCTTGTTCTTGATAATAGTTTTATGTGTAATTTCCTGAAAACATCTTCCATTTATAGACGATTACAGCTTATAGAAGGTTGTCATATGTTGTTGTTCTTCAGTCGCTCAGTCATACACTACCACAATTATTTTTATATTTCTCTCCCAGCTGCTGTAGATTGTAGAAACCTTTTAAGCAGAGAATCTGTTCCATTCTTTTGTATGCCATTGAATCATCCAGATATCCGTGTGTCTCCCCTTGTCACCTCCTTCAGGTCTTGACTTAAATGTCACCTTCTCAGTTGGGCCTTCCCTGACTCCCCTATTTCAGAACACACACACCCCCGTGGTTCCAGTCCCCTGTTCTGCTTTGTTTCCATCTTCTATCCAAAGCAATCATCACCATCTAAAAGTATATTTTGTACTTTATATTTTACTTATTTTATTTATACTCTTCCTACACCAGAAGGTAAACTCTATGGGCATAGGAATTTTGTCTGTTTTACATCCTCAGGGCCTAAAGTAATGGCATGTAAGTGCTCAATAAATATTGTTTTTTTTTTTAAATTTTCATATATTGTGAAATGATTACCACAATAAGTTTAATTAACTCCATTATCTCATACAGATGAAGAAAAAGAAAAAAAAAGTTTTTTCCTTGTGATAAGAACTCTCAAGATCTCTCTTAACTACTTTCAAATTTCAACTAACAATAGTCATCACCTTGTACATTACATTTCTAGTATTTATAAGGATAAGTTTCTACCTTTTGACCACCTTCATCCAGCTCCCCGATTCATCAATAAACATTGCTGAATTAACAAGAAGACATATCTTGGTACCGAATATGAAAAAAAAAGAATGAATTGTTTTAGTCTTCAGAAACTTCCTGCAACCTCAGTTCAGTTCAGTTCAGTCGCTCAGTCGTGTCCAACTCTTTGCGGCCCCATGGACTGTAGCACGCCAGGCCTCCCTGTCCATCACCAACTCCCAGAGTTTGCCCAAACTTAATGCTGGGAAAGATTGAGGGCAGGAGGAGAAGGGGATGACAGAGGATGAGATGGTTGGATGGCATCACTGACTCAATGGACATGAGTTTGGGTAAACTCCGTGAGTTGGTGATGGACAGGGAGGCCTGGCATGCTGCGGTTCATGGGGTTGCAAAGAGTCAGACATGACTGAGCGACTGAACAGAACTGAACTGAGGTTGCAGGAAGTTTCTGAAGACTAAAACAATTGAGTCGGTGATGCCATCCAACCATCTCATCCTCTGTTGTCCCCTTCTCCTCCTGCCTTCAATCTTTCCCAGCACCAGGGTCTATTCAAATGAGTCAGCTCTTCACATCAGGTGGCCAAAGTATTGGAGTTTCAGCTTCAACATCAGTCCTTCCAGTGAACACCCAGGACTGATCTCCTTTTGGATGGACTGGTTGGATCTCCTTGCAGTCCAAGGGACTCTCAAGAGTCTTCTCCAACACCGCAGTTCAAAAACATCAATTCTTCGGCGCTCAGCTTTCTTCACTGTCCAACTCTCACATCCATACATGACTACTGGAAAAACCATAGCCTTCACTAGACAGATCTTTGTTGGCAAAGTAATGTCTCTGCTTTTTAATATTGCTGTCTAGGTTGGTTATAACTTCCCTTCCCAGGAGTAAGCATCTTTTAATTTTATGGCCGCAATCACCATCTGCAATGATTTTGGAGCCCAGAAAAATAAAGTCTGCCACTGTTTCCACTGTTTCCCCATCTGTTGACATGAAGTGATGGGACCGGATGCCATGATCTTAGTTTTCTGAATGTTGAGTTTTAAGCCAACTTTTTCACTCTCCTCTTTCCCTTTCATCAAGAGGCTCTTTAGTTCTTCTTCACTTTCTGCCATAAGGGTGGTGTCATCTGCATATGTGAGATTATTGATATTTCTCCTGGCAATCTTGATTCCACCTTGTGCTTCATCCAGCCCAGCATTTCTCATGATGTACCCTGCATATAAGTTAAATAAGCAGGGTGACAATATACAGCCTTGACGTACTCCTTTTCCTATTTGGAACCAATCTGTTGTTCCATGTCCAGGTCTAACTGTTTCTTCCTGACCTGCATACAGATTTCTCAGGAGGCAGGTCAGTTGGTCTGGTATTCCCATCTCTTTCAGAATTTTCCACAGTTTATTGTGATCCACACAGTCAAAGGCTTTAGCATAGTCAATAAAGCAGACATAGATGTTTTTCTTGAACTCTCTTGCTTTTTCAGTGACCCAATGGATGTTGGCAATTTGATCTGTGGTTCCTCTGCCTTTTCTAAAACCAGCTTGAAAATCTGGAAGTTCACGGTTCATGTATTGTTGAAGCCTGGCTTGGAGAATTTTGAGCATTACTTTACTAGCATGTGAGATGAGTGCAATTGTGTGGTAGTGTGCCCATTCTTTGGCATTGCCTTTCTTTGGGATTGGAATGAAAACTGACCTTTTCCTGTCCTGTGGCCACTGCTGAGTTTTCTAAATTTGCTGGCATATCGAGTGCAGCACTTTCACAGCATCATCTTTGAGGACTTGAAATAGCTCAACTGGAATTCCATCACCTCTACTAGCTTTGTTCGTAGTGATGCTTTCTAAGGCCCACTTGACTTCACATTCCAAGATGTCTGGCTCTAGGTGAGTAATCACACCATCGTGATGATCTGGGTCATGAAGATCATTTTTGTACAATTCTTCTGTGTATTCTTGCCAAGTCTTAATATGTTCTGCTTCTGTTAGGTCCATACCATTTCTGTCCTCTATTGAGCCCATCTTTGCATGAAATGTTCCCTTGGTATCTCTAATTTTCTTGAAGAGATCTCTAGTCTTTCCCATTCTATTGTTTTCCTCTATTTCTTTGCACTGATTACTGAGGAAGGCTTTCTTATCTCTCCTTGCTATTCTTTGGAACTCTGCATTCAGATGGGTGTATCTTTCCTTTTCTCCTTTGCCTTTAGCTTCTCTTCTTTTCTCAGCTATTTGTAAGGCCTCCTCAGACAGCCATTTTGCTTTCCTGCATTTCTTTTTCTTGGGGATGGTCTTGCTCCCTGTCTCCTGTACAATGTCACAAACCTCCATCCATAGTTCATCAGGCACTCTGTCAGATCTAGTCCCTCAAATCTATTTCTCACTTCCACTGTATAATCATTAGGGATTTGATTTGGGTCATACCTGAATGGTCTAGTGGTTTTCCCTACTTTCTTCAATTTAAGTCTGAATTTGGCAATAAGGAGTTCATGATCTGAGCCACAGTCAGCTCCCGGTCTTGTTTTTGCTGACTGTATAGAACTTCTCCATCTTTGGCTGCAAAGAATATAATCAATCTGATTTCGGTGTTGGCCATCTGGTGATGTCCATGTATAGAGTCGTCTCTTGTGTTGTTGTGTTGTTTGCTATGACCAGTGCGTTCTCTTGGCAAAACTCTGTTAGCCTTTGCCCTGCTTCATTCTGTACTCCAAGGCCAAACTTGCCTGTTACGCCAGGTGTTTCCTGACTTCCTACTTTTGCATTCCAGTCCCCTATAACGAAAAGGACATCTTTTTTGGGTGTTAGTTCTAAAATGTCTTGTAGGTCTTCATAGAACTGTTCAACTTCAGCTTCTTCAGCATTACTGGTCAGGGCATAGACTTGGATTACCGTGATATTGAATGGTTTGCCTTGGAAACAAACAGAGATCATTCTGTCATTTTTGAGATTGCATCCAAGTACTGCATTTCGGACTCTCTTGTTGACGATGATGGCTACTCCATTTCTTCTAAGGGATTCTTGCCCACAGTAGTAGATATAATGGTCATCTGAGTTAAATTCACCCATTCCAGTCCATTTTAGTCACTGATTCCTAGAATATTGATGTTCACTCTTGCCATCTCTTTTGACCACTTCCAATTTGCCTTGATTCATGGACCTAACATTCCAGGTTCCTATGCAATATTGTTCTTTACAGCATCGGACCTTGCTTCCATCACCAGTCACATCCACAACTGGGTGCTGTTTTTGCTTTGGCTCCGTCTCTTCATTCTTTCTGGAGTTATTTCTCCACTGATCTCAGTAGCACATTGGGCACCTACCGACCTGGGGAGTTCATCTTTCAGTGTCCTATCTTTTTGCCTTTCATACTGCTCATGGGGTTCTCAAGGCAAGAATACTGAAGTGGTTTGCCATGCCCTTCTCCAGTGGACCACATTTTGTCAGAACTCTCCACCATGACCGGTCTGTCTTGGGTGGCCCCACACGGCGTGGCTTTCATTGAGTTAGACAAGGCTATGGTCTGTGTGATCAGATTGGTTAGTTTTCTGTGATTGTGGTTTTCAGTCTGTGATGGAGAAGGATAAGAGGTTTATGGAAGCTTCCTGATGGGAGAGACTGACCGAGGGGGAAACTGGGTCTTGTTCTGATGGGCGGGGCCATGCTCAGTAAATCTTCAATCCAATTTTCTGTTGATGGGCGGGGCTGTGTTCCCTCCCGGTTTTTTGACCTGAGGCCAAACTATGGTGGAGGTAATGCAGATAATGGCCACCTCCTTCAAAAGGTCCCATGCATGCACTGCTACATTCAGTGCCCCCAACCCTGCAGCAGGCCACCGCTGACCCACGCCTCCGCCAGGGACTCCCGGATACCCACGGGCAAGTCCGGGGCAGTCTCCTGTGGGATCACTGCTCTTTTCTCCTGGGTCCTGGTGCACAAGGTTATGTTGTACCCTCAAAGTGTCTATTTCCCAGTCCTGTGTAAGTTCTGGCAGCTCTATGGTGGGGTTCATGGCGACCTTCTCTTGGGCTTATTCCATACCCAAGTCTGCTGCACCCAGAGCCCCTGTCCCTGCGGCAGACCACCGCTGACCCCTGCCTCCTCAGGAGACGCTCAAACACAGTTCTGGCTCAGTCTCTGTGCGCACAAGGTTTGTTTGAGCCCTCTGAGCATCTCTGGTGGCATCTAAGGTGGTACCGCTCCACCATAGTTTGGCCCCAGGTAAATAGCTGGGGTAAATAGCCCCAGCTCCACCATCAACAGAAAAGTGGATTAAGGATTTACTGAGCATGGTCCCGCCCATCAGAATAAGACCTAGTTTCCCCCTCAGTCAGTCCTGCAGCCTACCATGAGCTAAATGGGAGCAGGGACCACATCTGGCTTGTAACCTCTTTTCTCTCCAGTTCTCACAGTGTCCAGCTCAATAGATAGTTCTGGACAGGCAACTAGAAACTTTCCCCATTCTATCTGCCGCTGGACTTAGGGCCATTCCTTGCGGGGCGTTAGTGTCACTCTTGAATCTAATTACCATCAAGCCCAGAGTTGGGCAGGGAAACAATTACATGAAGACTACAGACTGTTTTACCTTCAAAGGGCTTCCCGATATAGACAAAAACACTGAACAGCCCAAATGCAAAAAAAGCCTGATGTGAGGTAAACAAGGATGAAAAGTTCCCATTTAATTTTTTGCCTTCCAAATTGATTAAGATTTGTTTTAAAAAAATGTTAATGAGGGTTCAGGGAAGCAAGCTTGAACAGCAGCTGGTGGGAATAAAATTCAGGTAGTCTGTCTGGAGGAATCTGAAAGTTTATATATCTTTCTAGGAGCATTTCTTGAGAAAATAATCAGGATAAGAGCAGAGATGGATCATAACATTGCTGGAATTGCATAAAATTTGACACAAAAACAAAGTGATAAAGTATGATATATCCATAGCCTAGAATATTATTATATATATATGCTTTTCCAAATAATAATACAGAAAAATGTTTAATCGTGGGCGAATGTTCATGACACATACTTGGTGAATGAAACAGGTGATAGGACTTCCCTGGTAGTCCAGTGGTTAAGAATCTGCCTTGCAATGCAGGGGACTTGGGTTCGATCACTAGTCAGGGAACTAGGAATCCCACGTGCTGTGGAGCAACTAAGCCTGAGTGTGTATCACAACTACCAAGGCCACACACCACAACTAGGGAGTCCGTTCATGGCAATGAAAGTTCTGGCATGAGGCAACGAAGATCTTGGGTGCCACGACTAAGATCCAACACAATCAAATAAACAAATAAAGCAGGTGACAAATTAATAGGTACAGTGAAAGTGAAGTCACTCAGTCATTTCCGACTCTGTGACCCCATGGACGGTAGCCCACCAGGCTCCTCCGTCCATGGGATTTTCCAGGCAATAGCACTGGAGTGGGTTACCATTGCCTTCTCCAGGGGAATCTTTCCAACCCAGGGATCGAACCCCAGTCTCCCACATTGTAGACAGACGCTTTGCCATCTGAGCCACCAGGGAAGTTATTGAGAACCACTTGCCAATGCAGGGAACATGGGTTCGATCCTTGGTCTGGGAAGACCCCACATGCCTTGGAGCAGCTAAGCCTGTGAGCTGAAACTACTGAGCCTGAGTATTCCAACCACTGACTTGAAGCCAAAAATAAATTTTTTTTTAAAAAGGATGATCATACCAAGTGAAGAGTAGGAGGCTCTGTTAATATTTTAATAAATATTTTTTCTGTTTTTTTTTCTTAATTAAGATTTATTTATTTATTTTTGATTGTGCTGGGTCTTTGTTGTTGGTGAATCGGCTTTCTCTAGTTTCCTCGAGCGAGGGCTACTCTCTACTTGAGGTGCACAGGCTTCTCATTGCACTGGCTTCTCTTCTTGTGCAGTTCGGGCTCTAGGCGAGCAGGCTTCAGTAGTTACAGCACTCTGGCTCAGTTGCCCTGAGGCATGTGGAATCTTCCCGGACCAGGGATCAAACCAGCATCCCCTGCATTGACACGTGGATTTTTCAACCACTCTGCTACCAGGGAAGCCCCTTTCAAGTCCTTTAATTTTAGTCATTCTGGTGCAAGTGGAGTGGTATTTTATTGTGGTTTAATTTTTTTTTCCCCTAATGACTACTTTATATACACAATTCTTATTGACCACTTGGATATTTTTGTGTGTATGTGAATTGCCTATTCAATCTTTTTTTCTCTCTTTTCTCACTCTCTTTTTTTTGGTTTGGAGGAGTTCTTTACATATTTTGAATACAAGTTTCTTGTCAAATATATGGGCTTCCCAGGTGGCTCAGTGGTAAAGAATCGGCCTGTGATGCAGATGCAGGAGACCTGGGTTTGATCCCTGGGTTGGGAAGATCCTCAGGAGAAGGGAATGGCAACCCACTCCAGTATTCTTGCCTGGAGAATCCCATGGATGGAGGATCCTGGTGGGCTACAGTCCAGAGGGTCGGCGAGAAGAGTCAGACTCGACTGAAGTGACTTAGCATGCATATATTATTTCCAGTCGGTGACTTGCCTTTTACTTTCCTAATGGTTTCTTTTGATGAATAGAAGTTTTAGATTTTAATGAGAACTTTTTATTGGTCCTTATTTAATGACTGGTGATTTTTCTGTGTTTTGTTTGAGAAACTTTTGTTCACCCAGGTCATGAAAACTTTCTTCTTTATTGTTTTCAATCTCTGACATATATATCTTGATCCATTTCTAATTTTTGTGTACAGTAGGGATTTATTCTTTTCTTTTTCTTCCATGTAGACATCCAGTTGGTTTGGCACCGTTTGAAAAGACCATCTTTTCCTTACTGAGATTTGCAGTGAAGATGGTGTTTTTTTGAACTTTCATATATTACTGGTAGGAATGAAAATTGATGCAGCCACTTTGCAAGTCTGTTTCACTGTATCTGCTAAAGTCAATGGGCTTCCCTTGTAGCTCAGCTGGTAAAGCATCCGCCTGCAGTGCGGGAGACCTGGATTCGATCCCTGGGTTGGGAAGATCCCCTGGAGAAGGGAAAGGCTCCCCACTCCAGTATTCTAGCCTGGAGAATTCCATGGACTGTATGGTCCATGGGGTCGCAAAGAGTCAGACACGACTGAGTGCCTTTCACTGAACTCGACAAGCTGAATGACCTCACACCCCTGACACGGGCGGCTCCCACTGCCTGTGCAAGTGAACACTTATTCCCACCAAAAAAAAAAGGTTTGTAGTGCCTTCGTTAATAATAGCCCAAACTGGGAATGATAAATCCATCATGCAATATACTTACAACAGATTGCTCGTATGCCCATGAAAAGGAACAAACTACAACTATATATAACAATATGGATGAACTGCAGACATAAAATGGAACAAAACAAATCATAAGAAAAGAGCATATACTGTATGAGTTTATTCAACTGAAATTTGAATATGGGTGAGAAAAATAAGAAAAGTCAGAATAGAGGTTATCTTTGCTAGGGAGAGGGCATTGACTATTGATTGGAGGGAGCTCCAGGGAATTTTCTAGAGTATTGGAATGTTTTATATCTTATTCTGGGTGGAGTTCACATGGGTGTATAGATATGTAAAATTTATTAAGCCATACACTTAAAATTTGTGCATGTTCTATTTGCAGGGAGAGTAACAACAAACAACCCATTAGACAGACCAGCAAAAGCAATAAACACACAGTGCATGGGAAGAATACGAACAGTGACAAACGTAAGATGTTTAAACTTAACTCATGAATAATTAAGGTTTTCTAATTAAAACAATGTGTACTTTTTTTTTTTAACTGTCAGAATGGGAAATAAACTAAGTAATTTAAAAAAAAAACTTCTTGGCCACACTCAGGGCATGTAGGAATCTTAGTTTCCGAACAAGGACCAAACCCAAATCCCCTGCCATAGAAACTCAGTCTTAACCGCTGGACTGCCAGGGAGTTCAGTTCAGTTCAGTTGCTGAGCCGTGTCTGACTCTTTGCAACCCCATGAACGTCAGGCCTCCCTGTCCATCACCAACTCCCTGAGTACACCCAAACCCATGTCCATAGAGTCAGTGATGCCATCCAGCCATCTCATCCTCTGTCGTCCCCTTCTCCTCCTGCCCTCAATCTTTCCCAGCATCAGGGTCTTTTCCAATGAGTCAACTCTTCTCATCAGGTGGCCAAAGTATCGGAGCTTCAGCTTCAGCATCAGTCCTTCCAATGAATATTCAGGACTGATTTCCTTTGGGATGGACTGGTTGGATATCCTTGCAGTCCAAGGGACTCGCAAGAGTCTTCTCCAACACCACAGCCATAAATATTAAAAAAAAAAAAATCAATATAGCTTTTTGCCCAAGCTAATTAAGGGCTGGGATACACAACCCAAGGGATGAATGGATAAACAAAATGTGACCAGGCTCCTCTGTCCATGGGATTTTCCAGGCAAGAATACTGGAATGGGTTGCTGTGCCCTCCTCCAGGGGAACTTCCCGACCCAGGGATCGAACCCGAACCTGTATTTCTTAAGTCTCCTGCATTGGCAGGCAGGCTCTTTACCACTAGTGCCACCTGGGAAGCCTATATATATATATATATATATATATGTGAATACTATTCAGCATTGAAAAGGAAGGAAATTTTGATATCTGCAGCATAGATGAACCTTGAGGGCATTATACTAAGTGAAGTAAGCCTGTCACAAAAGGACAAATGCTATATGACTCTACTTATATGAGGTACCTAGAGTACTCGGGGTCATACATAGAGACAGAAACTACAGTGGTGGTTACCAAGAGCTGAGGGGAGGGAGACATGGGGATTTTGTTCAATGGCTATGGAGTTTCAGTTTGGGAAGATGAGAAAAGTTCTGGAAATGGATGGTGGTGATGGTTTAACAACAATGTGAAAATATTTAATGAACTGTACACTTAAAAATGGTTGAAATGGCATATTTTATAGTAGGTATATTTGGTATAGTAAAAAGAAAAAAAAAGTTGGACTTCACATTGCAACTGAGTAATGCACATACATTAGCATAGGTTAAGCTGTTGTAACAATTAGACCTTAAATAAATAGCTGAAACAAATTAGAAATTTATTTCTCTCTCCCTTAACAAATGAGAGCGAATATTCCCAGTTAGTGGGAGGATGAAGATAGGTGGCTTCTACTCTAAGCAGTTCTTAGTGACCCAGATTAATGGGGACTCTGCCACCTATAACTGGTTCCTGGCATGATGATTCTAGCCATCATCATTGCTATTTCATCTCACAAGAAGAGAAGAAGGGTATGGGAAAGATCTGTGGAGGATTTATGGACCAGATCCACTGGTCCTCATCCTTGCATACATTACTTGTGCTCACATTCCATTGGAGATATAACTGAATCCTATATCACTTCTCATTCTAAGGGATATTGGGCATATGACTGCTCAGACATTGTAAAAAAAAGTGAATAAAATATTTTGAGGACTTCCCTGGAGGTATAGTGGTTAAGACTCTGGGTTCCCAATGCAGTGGGCATGGGTTAATCCCTGGTCAGGTGAGATCTCAAATGCTACACTACTCGGCCAAAAAAAAAGAATTTTTGTGGACAGTTTCTAAAAAGGAAAAAAAGAAAATCCCTGGGGGAAGATGCATATAAGAGAGGTTTTCTCTGGAGCTGAGATTGCAGTAGACATTTACTTTTCATACTATGTAATTTTGCAGTGCTTGCATTTTTTATAATAAGCATGTGTTACTATTATAATCAGAGACTAAAAAGCAAATCCAGGGTGGTGAGAATAACAACAACAAAAAATATTTGACTACATAAAAGGTGAAACTACTTAGTGATACATTCCTAATTGATAAAAATGGAAACCAATCTAAAATTTCCATCACAGGAGAACGGGGAGATAAATGATGGTATAATCATATAATGGATTATTAGCGAGCAGGAAAATTTAATGAATAGCACCTACGCACAACAATGTGGTTGAATCTTTAATGAAAAAGCCATTCAAGATTATCTGCTGTATTTATCATTTTCATTAGGCCCACATTTATGTAGTAAAAACCCTATTTAAAATTTTTATTTTGAAAATACTTTTTAAAAAGTAGGCAGGAGGGCATCATGAACCCCCAAAGAACATCATTTTGGGGCTTCCTTGGTGGCTCAGGGGTAAAGAATCCACCTGCCAATGCAGGAGACATGTGTTCGATCCCTGGTCTAGACATGTAGGATCCCACATGCTGAGAAGCAAGTAGGCCCACGTGTCACAACTACTGAGCCTGTGCTCTGAAGCTAGGAGCCGCAACTACTGAAGCCCAAGAGCCCGTGTTCTGCAACAAGAGAAGCCCGCACGCCACAGCTAGAGAGGAGCCCCCACTCGCCACAACCAGAGAAAGGCCCAGGCAGCAGTGAAGACCCAGTGCAGCCAAAAATAAATAGAAACTAATAAAATTAAAAAGAGCATTACTCTGATTCACCAATGATTCATATTTTGCCATATTTGCCAAATCTGTCTTTTCTCTTGGTACAGTATTTTGAGGCAAATCCCACATATGTCGTCTATTTCTACTTCCTTTAGTAAGCATGTAGTCAATATATTTAGAGACCTTTTCTTACATTGTAACAATGCCATAAGGACATTAACAAGTTAGCAGTAATTCTTTGGTATTATCTCAGTCCATAATCAGTTGTCTCCTTATTTTGAAAAATGACTTTTAATAGCTCATTTGTTTGAACTAGGATCTGAACGGTCAAGTGTTTCCTTCTGGTTGTCTTCCTCTAGGACTCCTAATCCGAGGTAGCTGCTCTCTCTTTTTTTTTTAATTTTCATTGGAGTATAGTTGATTTACAAACTTATGTTAGTTTCAGGTATTCTGCAAAGTGAGTCAGTTATACTCCCCTCTCCCCCTTTTTTTTTCATGTTTTTGACTTGTTGCAGCAACTGAGTCAGTTGTTCCTGTCAAGTGTCCCAAATTCTGGATTTGTCTGTTGCTCCCCTGTGATGACATTTCACTTACCCTTCTGTCACCTAGGGCTTCCCTGATAGCTCAGTTGGTCAACAATCTGCCTGCAATGCAGGAGACCCTGGCTCGATTCCTGGGTGGGGAAGATCTGCTGGTTCACAAGGGATAGGCTACCCACCCCAGTACTGTTGGGCTTCACTTGTGGCTCAGCTGATAAAGAATCCACCTGTAATGCAGGAGACCTGGGTTCGATTCCTGGGTTGGGAAGATCCCATTGAGAAGGGAAAGGCTACCCACTCCAATATTCTGGCCTGGAAGATTCCATGGACTGTAGAGACCATGGGGTCACAGAGTCAGACATGACTGAGTGACTTTCACTTTCACTTTTCTATCACCTGTGTGTGTGTGTGTGTGTGTGTGTGTGCGCGCGCACGCGTACACGCTCAGTCATGTCTCTTTGTGATCCCATGGACTATAGCCCGCCAGGCTCCTCTGTCCATGGAATTCTCCAGGCAAGAACACTGCAGTGGGTCGTCATTACCTACTCAAGGGGATCTTTCTGATCCAGGGATCAAAGGAGAGTCTTTTGTGTCTCCTGCATAGTAGGCGGATTCTTCACCACTGTGCAACCTGGGAAGGCCTTATCACCTACTTCTCCTATAAATGAACTTTAGGCCTAGAGGCCTGGTAAAAATCAGGCTTGACTTTTTTGAGGTTGGTGCTGTGAGCATCACACTGCACTACATCTGGAAATGTGATGTTCAGGTAGGTTGTCCTGATTTCAGCAATGCAGAGATTTATCTGTGGTTCAGGTAAATCAGCCTAATCCCTCCATGGTAAAGTTTCCCATCGTCACCCTATCTAATGCTTTTGTACATTGGTGACCGCTGACAGTATCAATTATTTCACTAGAAATTGCAAAATGAAGTCTTTCTAATCCTATCTTTCCTTCCACATTTATTGGCTGAAATGCACAATCCTGAGTTTCTAATTTCATTATTCCTTCCATATGTATTTACAGGAAGTCTGCTGTAAATAACTTTTCCTCACCAACCTGAGGTATTTGGTTACCCCAAAGTATAGTTCATACAGGAAAGGCAAGAGAGGACAGAAATCTTCACTGATATTGTCCACTGACATATCCTAAGTGTTGGAATATATAGGGCACTCAATAAATATTTTTTAATTGAATGGGAATCGATATATTGGAATACGATGTACCTCTGAAAAGAATGAAGAAAATGTACATCTATCTGTATTGACATAATACTTATAAATAATGTTAAGTGTAAAAAGCGGGAGATAGAACAATAGGTATAGGATGAGTTAATTTTTATAAAATATATATATTCTCAATGTAGCAAAAATAGGATTAGTGGATGAATGTGATAAAACAAACAATAAAATGCTAATTGTCGAGTTTGGATAGTGATTATATGAATTTTCCCTGTTGAATCTATTTAGTTTTTTATTATGAAAAGGTTCATCACAAAATGTTAGAAAAAGATATGTGTGTAAAAATCTGTATTTCTGAAGAGTGGGTTTGGGGATAAGGATGAAGCTTTTCAGGTTATATACTTTATATAGAGCAAAACTTGTAACCTATCTTTGGACACAGTAATTCCACTTTTAGGAACCTATCCTAATATAGTAATTCTAAATATAAAAAAAGTAGAAAACATTTTCATGTTGAAAATATTTTATAATAAAAATGTGGAAATATCCTGAATATCTAATAATATAATGATCACATTACGGTATAGCAATTAGGTTTGTTATAAATGATAAACATAATGCAGTAATATTGAAAGTGCTTATGGGGACTTCCCTGGTGGTCCAGTGCTTAAGACTCTGGGCTCCCACTGCAGTGAGGCATGGGCTCCATCTCTGGTCCAGGAAATAAGATCCCACACACCCTGTGGCAGCAGCCAAAACAAACATGGTGATACAAAATTTTACCAAAATGACACCAATGACTTTTTAAATGGTGTACATAAGTCACATAGCATTATGACTCCAAAAAAATGAGAACATAAGTCCACACAAAAACTTGTATAAAGAAACAGAAAGTAAATTAATGAGCACCAAGACCTGGTGGGTTGAGGGGAAACAGGGAGTGATTATTCTAATGGGTACAGGGTTTCTTGGGAGGATGATGAAAGTATTTTAAAATTGACTGTGGTGATGGTTGTACAACTCTGCAAACATACTAAAAACCATTGAACTGTACACTTTAAATGAGTAAATTGTATGGTTTGTGAATTACATCTCAAAACTGTTATAAAAAAATTTTAATGATAACACATGGAAAAGAAAGTTGGAAGAAAAAAATGTGTTTGAGGTGGTAGGATTACGAGTGATTAAATTCTGCTTTCCTGTATGTTCCAGTTATTATTCATATGTGTCATTTGTACCAGGAGATAAGCCCTTTTAAAAAGCACAAGATGTGGAGAAGGAAATGGCAATCCACTCCAGTATTCTTGCCTGGAGGATGCCATGCATGGAGGAGCCTGGTGGGCTACAGTCCACCGGGTCGCAAAGAGTAGGACGAGACTGAGCAAAAAAAAAAAAAAAAAAGCACAAGATGTACTTTTCAGAGTGCTCTTTAACTATAAATAATCAGTGTGACAACTATTGCTCTTGCTTGTTTGCAGGTTGTGGGTCTTATGTTTATCATAATATATATGTTTAAACCTCTATTTAATTTTTGGTCTAGCCTATGCAAGGCTGTGGGATCTTATTTCCCTGACACGGATGGACTGGTGCTCCTTGCACTGGGAGCACAGAGTCTTAACTACTAGATCGCCGGAAAAGTTCCTATGATAATATTTTTAACATTACTAAATTTTCATAAATAGAACAGATATCACTTGTATCTATTTTTCATTTGAAAAGACCCTGATGCTGGGAATGATTGAAGGTGGGAGGAGAAGGGGACGTCAGAGGATGAGATGGTTGGATGGCATCACCGACTCAATGGACATGAGTTTGAGCAAGCTCCGAGTTGGTGATGGACAGGGAGGCCTGGCGTGCTGCAGTCCATGGGGTCGCAAAGAGTCAGACACGACTGATCGACTGACCTCAACTGATATCTATTTTTCACTACGTATATGTACACATACACACACATACTTACTGCAGTTTAGTTAGGAGGCGGGAGCCAGGAATTCAGGCAGATGTGGGGATGGGTTGGGAAGGGCCGGACGAACCCAGGTCCCCTATTTGTCCAGGAGCAGGCCCGCTCCACCGGGCCCCTCTCCTTTCTCCCTTCAGCTCTGAGCCCTGGACTCCCCCTGCCAGAGAGCCTCTTCCCGGGGCCCGTCTCGCCCTTCGGGGGGGTCCCCGTCCCCTCCCTCTGGCCGGGTGGTTGGCGAAGGCGCCCCAGGCCCCCAGGCCGCGGGCCAGCGCCCCGTCCCCCGCGGCCGGGGGGGGTCCCAGTTCCACCCGCAGGGGTCAGGGCGCCCACCCCCCACCGGAGTCACAGCAGGCCGGGGTCACAGTTTTCCCACGCGCGGCAGACTCACGACCTCGGGCCCACGGGACGGGCCCTCGCTCGGCCCGCGGCCCCCTTTCCCGCCCGGGAAGCCCGGGTCCCTCCCCCCGAGGCGGGCGGGCCCCTCCTCCCGAGCCATGGTGTGGGTCCCCGGGGGCCCCGACGAGTCCCCGGGGGCCGGGCCCCGGGTCGCGACGCCCGAGGGGCCCGCGCCGGCCGCGTCGTCCTCGCTGGGGGCCGCGGACGCCTCGGCGCCCCTCTGGCCCTGCCGGCGGCCGCCCGCCTCCAGCCCGGCGGTGGGCGGGTCGCCGCTGCGGCGCGCCGGCTGGGCCGGGATGGCGGCCGGCACGTTGCTGGAGGCCGGCCTGGCCCGGGTGCTCTACTACCCGACGCTGCTCTACACGGTGTTCCGCGGCAAGATGCCCGGCCGGGCGCACCGCGACTGGTACCACCGGATCGACGCCACCGTGCTGCTGGGCGCGCTGCCGCTGCGGAGCATGACGCGCCGGGTGAGCCGGGCCGGGCGGGGCCTGCGAGCCCGGCGAGCGCCGGCCGGGCCTCGGCCGCCCGCCCCTGCCTGACCCCCTCTTTCCTCGGCAGCTGGTCCAGGAAGAGAACGTGCGCGGGGTGATCACCATGAACGAGGAGTATGAGACGAGGTTCCTGTGCAACTCCTCCAAGGTGAGGCTCCCGCGCCCCGCCCGCCACCCCGGTACCACTCCGGGGCCTGGGCGAGCCCGCAGGAGCTTGGGGGCAGGCGGTGCTGTGGGTGACCTTGCCCCAGACACGGGCGTCCCAGGCTTTTTTTTTTTTTTTGCCTCCGAGGAGCTGGTCCTGCGGCTGGAGGGGGTAGGAACTAATCTGTGAATTAGAAATTGATGTGAAAGGTATTTCACAGTAGAGTTGCCCAACATTGATTACTCCTTTCTGCGCACATGTGTTCTCGGTTTTGGTAACTCACATCGGTAACCAGAACTGAAAGGCAGCGTTTCTTTTTTGGCTACGCCTCGCAGCCTGTGGGATATTAGTTCCCCGATCAGGGATCAAACCTGCGACCCCTGCAGTTGGAAGGGCAGAGTCCTAACCATTGGACCGCGAGCGAAGTCCCGAAAGGCAACTTTTCTCTGCCTTGCCTTCATTCGTTCAACACTTAATGAGCACTAAGTATGGATCGGACACTATTAGATATTCAAGACGAAGGCCCTATAAACTGTAAAAAGGAAAGTTACCCCCAATCCCTGATAACTGTATCACAAAACTCTTTGTAAAAACTGCATAGAATTCATTTGGTTGATTTGAGGGAATTTCATTTATACGTTAGAGATGCTAGTGGAACTCCAAAGCATGGTCATAAATGAAGTTCAAGCCTAAAACCTAGTTTTCATTAGATGTGAATGGTTTTTTTGTGGAACTCTTCATGATGGTTATTAGGTGTTGCCCTGTCTTTATAGTGTTTGACTTCTATTAGCACTGCACAATTATCTTCCCTGTTTACTGTACTGATAGAGCCTAATGAACATGTAGTTATTTCAAACCATAGATTTTTTTTGAAATCTAAAAAAATAATCGTGACTCACATTTAAAATCTATTGATCAGTGATGGCATACATTTTTAAAGGTAGATAGCAGTTCCTTGAATTTCCCACAGAACTTTGCCACAGAACTTCAGGAGTTATTAGCCAAAATGTGTTATTAAGCCTCAGTGTGGTCGGTCCTGTGGAGCAAGCCACAGAAAGTGCTTGGTCTCTGGGTGTGAGGCATGAAGATCTGCTATCTTATCTCACTAGCCTAGAGAAAAGAAATCTCCAAGGCAACGGTTCTGATATTTTAACATGGGTAAGCATTATCTAGTAGTAGTGGTGTTAGTCACTCAGTCATGCCCAACTCTTTGCAATCCCATGGACTATAGCCCACCAGGCTCCTCTGTCCATGGAATTCTCCAGGCAAGAAGACTGGAGTGGTTTGCCATTCCCTTCTCCAGGGGATTTTCCTGATGACTGAGGGATTGAACCCGGGTCTCCTGCATTGCCACCTGATGTGAAGAACTGACTCATTGGAAAAGACCCTGATGCTGGGAAAGATTGAAGGTGGGAGGAGAAGGGGACGACAGAAGATGAGATGGTTGGATGGCATCACCGACTTGATGGACATAAGTTTGAGCAAGCTCTGGGAGTTAGTGATGGACAGGGAAGCCTGGTGTGCTGCAGTTCATGGGGTCACAAAGAGTTGGACACAACTGAGTGACTGAACTAAACTGACTCCTGTATTGCAGCAGATTCATTACCGTCTGAGCCCCAGGAAAGCCCCAGGGAAGCATTATCTGGCAGTCTGTTAAGACAGCGCATTCCTAGGTATACCCCCCCCAGAGATTCTGACTCAGGAACTTTAAATCATGGCCCAAGAACTTGAATATATAGCAGGCTCCCCCAAGTGTTTGATGTAATTGATGTGTAAACACACACTGCCAGATTTTGCTGTTTTTGGTTAATTTTCTGAGCTGTATAATATATTGACCTTCATTCAGAGTCATGTCTCTGATTTGCTAAAGAGATTGATAACGAGAAGCCTACCTGAAGTCTTAAGGCAAAAAAAAAAAAGTTGCCCCGTTTGCCAGAGGCCTTATTTCTTCTGTTGATCCTTTTCTTCCTTCTAAGCAATGATATTGCACGAACAAAAGTAGGTGTGTTATTTTAAAATAACTTATTTTCTACCACATACTCCTCTCCAAAAAAGTGGTAAAAAAAAAAAAGATTTATGGGCAGAGAAAGAGAAGAGCTTGCAAAATGTAGTAGTGGAACCCTGCAGCTAGATCACTGCACAAGCGCCAAAGTCATGCAAAAAAACTGTTAGGCAGCTTTTGTAGATGAATTTTATACAGTTCGCGTTTTGTCACTAAAGATTCAAATACTAAGAATGCTTTAAATCTTGGACATAATTCTAACTCAGAAGCATTGTTGTTGTTTGATGAAAGACCACGTAAGTCAGTCATTTTAAAGACATTTCTGAAAGAAGTTTCTTTTTAGGCAAACAGTATACCGTATATATTACCGTACACCATGAACCTTCCTTGTTGCTTTGCTGTCTCATGGGAGTCCATCTTCCTACCACTCACATCAGGCTTTTTTCATTTTCTTTTCTGTGCTGGTGGACCTGGTCCCAGGAGTGGAAGAAGGTAGGCGTGGAGCAGCTGTGGCTCAGCACGATAGACATGACTGGAGTCCCCACCCTGGCTAACCTCCAGAAGGGAGTCCAGTTTGCTCTCAAGTACCAGTCGCTGGGCCAGTCTGTCTACGTGCACTGCAAGGCCGGGCGCTCCCGGAGTGCCACCATGGTGGCCGCGTATCTGATTCAGGTAGGAAAGGGCTTTCTGGACTTGTGCCCCCTTCCCAACCCTTTTTTCTAAAAGCCGTCTCATTTTTATGTTACTTTATTATTTTAAAATTTTTATCTTTTGGTTGCACTGGGTCCTTGCCGCTGCACGCAGGCTTTCTCTAGTTGCTCTGAGCGGGGGCTGTTCACACGTCGAGGTGCACCCGTTTCTCATCGTGATGGCTTCTTTTTCTATTGCAGAGTACAGGCACTGTGCTCTGTACACTGTACTTGGGCTTCCCAGGTGGCGCTAGTGGTAAAGAACCCACCTGCAGTGCAGGAGACATAAGAGACCTGGGTTCGATCCCTGGGTTGGGAAGATCCTGTGGAGAAGGGCATGGCAACCCACTCCAGTATTCTTGCCTGGAGAATCCCATGGACAGAGGAGCCTGGCGGGCTACAGTCCGTGGGGTCGCAGAGGATCGGACACGACTGAAGCGACTGAGCACGCATACACAGGCACTAGTGCTCCTGGGGTCTGCAGCGCAGGCTCAGTAGTTAGGGCTCTTGGGCTTAGTTGCTCTGCACCACGTGGAATCCTCCCGAACTAGGGATCAAACCCATGTCCCCAGCATTGTCAGGTGGTTCTTAACCACTGTGCCACCAAGGAAGTCCCTCTTTTTATTTTGGCTGGGCTGGGTCTGCATTGTAGTTCTCGAGCTTCTCTTGTTGCAATGTGGGCTTAGTTGCCCTGCAGCAGTGGGATCTTAGTTCCCCAACTGGGAGCGTATCCACGTTGCCTACATTGGAAGGTGGATTCTTTACCACTGGGCCACCAGGGAATGGACTGGTCCCCTGTACAGCAGATCTCCAGTCTACTGGAGGACCTTGCTAGAAGGAGCCACGTTCCCAATTTTAGGCCGTTGGGAGGTGGAAAACACCTGAAATTTGCAGACAGGCTGACCTCTGGCTTTGCCACCTGCCACCTGTGTGACCTTAGGCAAAAGTGGGTTACCCTCTCCAATGCTCAATTTCCTCAAACTAAATGTGTTACAAAACTCAAATAAGAACTATGTCAAACACTGACCTAGAGCAGGCACTCAAAAAATGGAATTGCAAAGGATGTTAATATAGGCAAAAGGCTAGAAACATTTGTTATAAATGGCATGTTGGGAAATAGAGTGCTGTAGATAACAGTGCTGATGACAGCTCTAGAGGAATCACATTTTGTTAAGTCTTTCAGAGTACAGTCCTGGTTATTAGTTTCTAGAAACAGCGGCTCCAACAGAATTTTGCCTAACAGTTTATGATTGGCAGCGTGGGTGCTTTTAAAAACATTTAGAAGCCAGCACTCTCTAGTCCATAATTTCCTGTTACATACCCTCACCTCATTTTTGTGACCTGCGAGGCCCCTGAAGAGCACTGACTAAGTAACTTAGGTAGTTTAAGGTAAAAAGAAATGTAAAGATAAACGGCCTGGCCTTGTGTTACTGTGGCCTGGTGAATATATGACTTAACAATACTAAAGCTTTGGTCATTAGGACTCTGTTTTGCTGGAAACTGGGTGTCAGGAGATATTTTGGGCCAGTGAGAATTGAACCAGCAGACTAAAAATCTACTTTCTTGGTTCTGTTGACTTTTAAACAAGTATCTTGAGGACATGAAGATAACCCTCCTCGTCAAATTTTAAAAGTACTCTTTTCTAGCCACGGTGACAAGTTATGACATCAATTGTGTACTCTTTCCAGGAAACTCTTGTAACCGACAGCCTAGCTCAGAGAGGGTATCTAGTAGCCCTAGGCCTGCTTGAATTTAGGACCTCAGCTTCACGTGTTCAACCTCCTATTTCCAGGGCTTGGCAGAACAAGAACTAGGTAGAAAGAGTGACTTGTGCCCCCTCAACCCACCAGCCTGCTGCACAGAATTGTGGGACTGGATGACTGAGGGGGTTAAAGTGTTCTCCCACTTACGTGGGTCATGGTTTTTGTGTTTTTTTTAAAGAAATACTGATAGCCCTTGAGCACCGGTTATCAGGTCAAGGACCCTTAACACCTGCTCCTTCTTTTCTCTGACTTCCCAACCCTGCACTTCAGGTGTACCACTGGACTCCAGAGGAGGCCATAAGAGCCATCACCAAGATCCGGTCCCACATCTACATCAGACCTGGCCAGCTAGAAGTTCTCAAAGAGTTCCACAAAGTGACCACTGCAGGGGCGGCCAAGAACGAGATTCATCACACATCACCAACATGACAGACGTGGATTAGGAAGAACTCAAAACAACGCTGCTTCCTACAGAACGGAAATGTTTAACAGGACCAAAGGGGCTTAAGCCCAGACTTGACATAATAGAAATGTGCTAAGTGATGGTTAATTTTGCTCCCTTTGTCTTGTTGCATTTTCCTGAAATAACACTGTTGTGTGGCTAGCTTTAGTGTGGCTTCTGTTCATGGGGCATGGGGAGATGGGACTGGGCTGAGGGTTTATAAGATCAAAGAAACCTGTTGTGCACCTGATGTCGTGCCTAATATTTAGCCCCGTAACTCAAAGACGTTTAATGCTAGGAGAAGGGCAGAGAAATCTTCAGCCCCAGTTCTTTCCCACTGTCAGAATCCTAATCCACTGGCCTTATGTGGCTGTCCTCGCTTTTGGAGCAGTCATCCTGTATGTAGCAAAGGAAGCATGCGATTCAATCAGTATTGCGACTTAGAAATGTGTGGGTATGTAGTCAGTTCCTCTTAGGAAGTCACCCCTTTAGAATTCAAAACACACACATATCCCTTCAAAAACTTTTATTCGTATGAACAGTTTCTAGCTCTTGAATTATCTTAGAGCTTTTAAAAGAGTAGAGACCTTATATATTTGAGTTTGAAAAAAGTTTCTGCTATTAACCAGAAATAATCCTTTCTACTTCTTTCTGGCTTACTCCTTGGAATAAGCCAAAAATAAAACCAAAGTGTACATTTTCTGACAGAGAGATGAGAAACGATAGACGGCACATCCTGAACTCTAGGGTAGACTCTTGCTGGTGAAGGACACCTTCGGTTTAGTCCATTTTCCCAAGCAACACCTGCAGGAGAACTCTAACACCTAATTCTTTGTGGGAAAATGACCAATGAGCCACTTTGCAGGCTTCAGAAAAAAAGGGAGACTGGGCATCTTTCCTTCTGTCCTGGGATCAGGGATGCTTCTATTTAACATTGATTAGGTAGAGAGAGGAGGCTGTGCCTAGGGGTGGAGAAGAGGCTTGCTCTAAGCGATCTGTAGTGAGTGAGGCTCAAGATTACAAGGGGCTGGCGAACAGGCTGGCCTACTCTAGGTTCTAGCAGCCGGCTGAGCAGCAGCAGTCTAAAAAGCCCCAGACAAAACACTTTCAGGAGTTCAGAGAAGGGCTGAGGCGCTGCCTTTCTAACATGTATCAAAAAGTAACATAATACCGGAGTGGGGGTGCCTTGGGGGGCTTTGAGTTTGGATGGGGAGGTGCTGGAGGGAGGGAGGGCAAAAGCCAGCGGCTCCCGCCCTCACAGCCTTAGGCCAACACAAACTGCAAATTGGTCAGCAGCACCTTAACGCCTCTGGTGACAGTTACAGCCGAAGTGGCAGGGTCAAGCTTGTAGGTGCTGGCATCCCCCTTTTTATACTGGTCCCGGAAAACATAGATGCTCCCATTACAGCTGGCGATCTTCCAGAGGGATGGGGCAGAGCTCCAGGCCTCGGGAAGGCAAAGCCGGGTGAAGCTGTCTAGCAGGGGATTGTAGCACACCAGGGAGTCCCCTTCGGCCACGATGAACACCAGGTCCTTATGCACAGCCGCATGCATGAGGCCCGCGAAGGGCAGCACGTAGGGCTTCACGTGGCACTTGTCTGTCTCTGTGTCAAAGCACTGGATGAGTCGGGACGGTTTGGTAAAGAAGTCCAGGTCATTCTCCTCCCCCCCCAGTAAGTAGATGATCCCATTGAGGTTGGCACCAGCTGCCCCTGACACAGCCACCTCTAGCTGGGTTGTCTCAGTCCAGACGTTGTCACCCACCCGGTAATAGATTACTGCATTGGAGAGGGTATCCTGCAGTGTCTTGCCACCCAGTGAATATATGGCGTCTTTCCCAGGCACGGACACCAGGGTGTGCTGGAGTCGGTCTCGGGGCAAAGGCGCACACCACTCCCAGTCCACGGTGGCATTGTTGCACTTCCACATGCGCCGTGGGATGGACCCTCCCACCACGTACAAGTCCCCTCCATGCTTGCAGGCTGCCGTGATCTGGTGGCACAAGCTGTTTTGGCCGCTTACACTGATGGAGTCATCTTCCGCGCAGTGTAAGGACACAGCCAACGAGTGGGTGCGAGATGACTCTTTCCCGATCAGGTAAATGTGTACATTCTCCCCAATTTCCTATTGGCGAAATTAAAGTTATAAATGGTATCTATCAGCTCGAGGCTAAAGGCGCAGCTGAGGCACACACCCTCGTGGTCCTGGACCACACCCTCGTATCTTGATCTGACCCCCTCCCTTCTAGTTACTGGGTGTCACCCTGACTCTCCTCTGATCACTTTCTCTCAGGCACCTTACGTTGGGACAGAAAACCTGTTACACTCATCCTTCCAGCTTTTTTTATAACTATGATGAGTTGGTGCTTTGGTCATTAATGCAATGATGAAAGTAGTTCTCTCAAGGAGCTTTGGAGCCTAGAGGCTGCTGGCTTCTAGGCTCACATACATATCCTCCACCCCAGCTCTTATCAACTTTAAGCCAGAGACTTACTTGCCAGCCATCACAGAGGCCAAGCTGATAGATGGCTGGAATGCATGGATAGTATGGTAACCCCATCCTAAAGAAATCTGCCTTACCTTCAAGCTAGTCCTGAGTGACTCTGAAAAAGCCTCTCTTTCTTCTTTATTAAAATTGATCCAGGCTTCTATTGCCTCTGTTGGGTTCTGGGAACATGGAACTCCATCTGCAAGAGTCAGAGAAAAGGTATGGTCAATGGCAGTCTGAGGATCCACAAGGAAAATTTTGAGCCAGTGGCTTTAAAAATGTGAATCTCTTTGTTAGACTACCACCATGTATATATATGTATGTGTGTGTATGAGAAATCAACCTAAAATTGCCCTGTATTTTTTTCTTAATCAAAATGGGTGACTTGATATTCTCCTATTTGCCACGGAAGCAATCTACTAGGCTACAAAGCTCCCACTTGAAGTAGAGTTCTAGCTCATTTGCAGGGTTAGGACTGTTTCCTAAAAGTTGGCCAGTCACTTGAGAAGCTTATTAGGAGCTTATTTAGGTGTCTGACTCGTTGCAACCCTATGGACTGTAGCCCACCAGGCTCCTCTGTCCATGGCATTTTTCAGGCAAGAATACTGGAATGGGTTGCCATTTCCTACTCCAGGGGATATTCCCAGCTCGGATCAAATCGATGTCTCTTGTGTCTCTTGCATTGGTAGGTGGATTTTTTTTTTTAACCACCGTGCCACCTGGGAAGCCCCTAACTATCTTGACTCACTGTCAATTTACTCAGGTAACCAGTCCCACAAATACAAGCAAAGTACAGAATGGATGAGAACACTTAGGCACAAGAGAGGTTAGAATATGAATGCAGGTAGCTCCTCACTACCTTTTGTGGCTAAGTGCAGCTTGTTTTTTTTTAATTTGATATTTGCATATAATGTGAAACGCTGCTTTAGTTTCCTAATCTCTTCCTCTGGAAAGGACTCTGTCTCTAACATTAACTACTAAATGTCACCTCAACCTCTCTCTCGGAAGGTATCTAAGTAAATTCCTATGAAGAATAATAATGTAAGCTACCAGGGGCCTGAGGGCACCCTTGTCCTAATCGAGAACTCGGAGTGTCACATACCCGTGCAACTGGGTACGACGTTTCCCCTCCCTCTGCTTACCAGAGATGATATCAGTGAGCAGATGCTGGGGCAAGTGAAGAAATTCCTCTGTGCTCCGCAGCTGGGCCAGGTGGGCCTTGGCACAGTGCTTGGCAGCGGTGTATAGCTCAGGATCACTGTGTCGGTCTGCCAGCCACATCACCTGAAGGCAGTTGCCCACCTGCACTGTGCGGGCAAGAAACCGAGAACATTCCTCAAAGAGAGATGTCAGCTGATACATGTCTGACACTTCATAAATCTCCTGCAGCTCCTCGGCTCGGAGTTTCACAGTCCCGTGGTAGATATAATCAACCAGGAGCTGGAAGACAGACTCGCTGACATCCTGCAGCACAATCACCCGGTTGTGGGCCTCCTTCAGGTTGGAAGTGAACATGGACCGGAAGAAGCAGCTCTGAGCCGAGAGGACCAATCGGTGGAGCTGAAACTCCCGGCCTTCCACGGAGATGGTGACATCAGCAAAGAGCTCTTCCTCCAAACACAGTTTCATGATGCCCTGAGCCACACGGCCTGAGTGTGACCTATCTTTGAAAGTGTAGTTCACAAAGTAGTTCTCATCCATGGATGCTCCAGGTTCCTCTGGTGATTCCATGGTGGTAGCCAACTTCTCTCTCTGCCAGCTGTCTGTAAAACAACACCTCCTTGAGTAACTTAAGGAAGCCACAGTCTATGAATCTAACTGTCCAATTCAGGGAGAGAGAAGGGAAAAGTGAGAAGGGCACGGTCGGCCCAGATTAGCCTTAGTCCTGGCCCTGATAATGACAGCTCTGATGATCTCCCTGAACCAAAGCTGGGCTCATTCTCTCACAGTGACATCACATACCTGATAAATTAAAGATATCCTACGCGAGGTATGTCCCTGAGAAAACACGGTAAACTCCTTTTCCGTGATGTAACAAAAGGCTTGGTATTTAGGTCAACATATAAGAGCAAGGGACTGAAGGAAGCCTGTGATTTTAAAAAAGCCTAACCAAATAACCCCTGGACGTAAAACTTGTGAGGCTCGGGGCAGCAGAACCCGACAAGAAGACCCCTAACGTCCTTGTAGCCAGGCTCCACTTCCCTGGCGCAGGGAACCCAGACCTGACAATATGAGATTCAGCCTGGGACATCTCTCAGCTGCCCATCTGCTCTTTTCTGAGCCTCTCCCGGGCACTTCCCTGCTCGCCCTAATGACGCCCCAAGGTTTCGCCCCAGAATGCGAGACGGAGCACGATCCGTCTCCGGCAAGCGGCCAGAGGCGGCCCATCGCCACGTGCAGTGTCCCCGCTCCACCTGGAGTCGCCGGGAAACGGTCGCCAGGGAAACCGTTCTTCTCTTCCCCTCCCCCCGCCTGGCCCGCCGGCCCTCAGCAAAAGCTTAGCTCAGGGAGCGGGGGAGGGGTGTGGAATGTGGAGCCCAGACCTCTCGTCCCTTCTTCTCTCATCCGACTGCTTCTTTAGGATCCCTGCCTTCTCTCTAGCCTCTGTCACACCAAGCTAGGGCCACATTCGCTTCACGGTCTCCCCACCAGCGGGCTTCGCTTTCTCACCTGCCTTCCCTCCTTTCATTCCGAAGCCCGGAACCCGGAACCTCTGCTTCTGGCCCCGCGTCCGCCCGGAAGAAGATCTGAAGCACACTTCCGCTTCCGGTCCGTGCCCTTGGGGGCTCCGTGTCCTACGGGCCTGGCTTCGGCCCGGTATACGTCCGGGAAACATGGCGGCGGCGGCAGCTCGAGCCTGTTGGCAGAGGCTCGTGGGGTCCGTGTCGCTGGCCAGAGGTGACCAGTGGGCAGCCGGCTGAGGCCCGGGGCGGGAGCGGCGACGCGCCCAGCGGAGGGAGTCCCTCAGGCCTCCTCCTGCGCTTCAGTGTCTGTCTTCCCATGCAGGGGCCGGGACACCCTCGGTGCTGTTGCTGCCGGTGAGGCGGGAAAGCGCTGCGGCCGACACGCGCCGTGAGTATGTGCGAGTCCGGCCCTTCTCGGGACGACAGGCGGGGCCGCGTTCATTTCCTTTGTCGGATGTTTGCCCTCGTCCTGGCCTGTCCTCTGCGTCCTCCCGGCAAGCCTCTGCTTGTCCTTGGAGAGCTGACTGCACGGGTCCTCCTTGTGTCCTTGGGCCTGTAATGGCCCTGTTGCCGCTTGTCCATTTCTGTCTCTTTGCTTCTGATTAAACTGTAAGCTCTTTAAAATGAGAAGCATAAATTCTGGGCCTCTGAGCCCCAGTATAATAGTAGCTCACGTTGAGTGTTTATTGTATGTCAGTCACCTTGCTAAGCGATTAATGAATGATCACAGTTCTCACAACAATCTTATGAGGTAGATAGTATTATGCTCTTCTACAGTAGAGCAGGAAACAGTTCAGAGAGGTTGACCAGGATCACAGCACTATTGAGTGATAAAGCAGGCCGGCCTGCTGCCAAAGGCGAAGTTACTCCAGTGATTTAGTGTTGCACGGATGAGTGTATGGAGATAAGTTCGAGTCAACATAAGCCACCTGAGAATCAGGAGACCTGATGTTTCCCCCTTTCTGGGTCTCAGTTTCCTGGTCTGTGCCAAAAAAAAAAAAAAGGTTTCAACTACATAATTTGTGAGGGTTCTTCAGCCCTGAAGTTCTTAGCTTGAGAACCTGCTATAAGCCAGATGTTAAGGAGATACAGAGAATCATAAAAGTTCTAGTTCTCACACTTAAAGAGCTCCTGGTGTGGTAAGAGAACTGAGACCCATGGTGCTTTAGCACAATTGCAGGCATTGATAAGGAAGAACCATGGAGTAGTTTTGAGAAAAAGCAAACACCCCAGCTGCAATAATAGGCGAGTCCTTGTGGATCGTGTAGGCAGCATTTTCCCAACGTTTTCATCACTTCCTGTTCTGTGGAAGAGGAACTTTCTATCTTCACCTTTCTCAGGGTTCTACAGGGAGTTCAGACTGGGGAACAGCATGCCTCACAAGCTCAAGAGACTAAGCAGGGCTCAGTCTGCAGGGCTGACTGCTGCCTTCTGCTTTCCTTTTCAAAATATGCCTTCTCCTTCCAGCCACTGTCAGACCACGGAATGATGTGGCCCACAAGCAGCTCTCAGCTTTTGGAGAGTATGTGGCTGAAATCCTGCCCAAGTATGTCCAGCAAGTTCAGGTAATATTCACTGCTGGTGTTTGGATTTGGATCAAGAAAGAGCCATGTTCTCAGGACATGTGGGAGTGGGCAGCCTGGAATCAAACCACAGGCTCCTCCATCCCAACTTGGCTTCTCTCTCTGCCTTAAACCAGGAGATTCCAGCTGCAGGTATCTGCTCCATCTGTAGCTTTGTTCCCTCCTCTCCTGTTCTGTGTCGGCAGGTGTCCTGCTTCAGTGAGTTAGAGATCTGTATCCATCCTGATGGAGTCATCCCAGTGCTGACTTTCCTCAGGGACCACAGCAACGCACAGTTCAAATCCTTGGCTGACGTGACTGCAGTGGACATCCCCACCCGGCAGAACCGTTTTGAGGTCAGTCAGGAGATTTGAGGTTTGGAGCATGAAGGAGGGAAAGGGGACAGAACAGTTTCAGGGTGACAGCTGCCTGTGGGAACTGTAGCCGCCTTAGTTTCAGTTCAGGTCAAACAAATACAACACAGCAGTTAACCCGGGGTCTCTGAATCAGGCAGACCCTGAGTTTCAGTTGTAGCTTTGCCATTAACAAGCTGTGTGACTTCAAACATTTTGTTTGGTCTTTCTGAGCTTTAGTTTTCTTATGTGCGAAATAAGTATTTTTAGAAAGTGTGAAACCACCCTATCTTACAGGGTGGTTGTGAGGATTAATTGAGATAGGATAGGTAGATTGCTGGCACACAATAAGTTCTCAGTACATTTAGCTGTTGGTATTTACTCGTCACCTACTTTTTTTTGCCAGATCCTGGGATTGAGAGAGAAGTTACACCCTATACCTGCCCTCCAGAAGCTCCCACACTCTAGTGAGGAAAAATGGCACATAGAGCAGTTTACTGTTGGAGGAGGGAGTGGCGCCCGCTCCAGCGCTCTCGCCTGGAGAAGCCCATGGACAGAGCAGCCTGGCGGGCTACAGTCCATGGGGTCGCAAGAGTCAGACACGACTTAGTGACTAAACCACCACCACAAAGTAGATACAGCGACTGTTAATTACACTCCAGAGAACCTTATGAAAACAAAACAGACTCAACATATTGATATATATTTTTTAAAGTTTATTGTAATAATATAATTAATGGGATGTTATAAGAACTTAGCCCAGTCTAGAAGGCTTTTATGAAGGGAGAAAGTTTGTGCTCACTCTTGATGGATAATTAGGAGACCAGGTGTTAGTCCCTTGGGGGTTGGGGTGACAGGAGGAGTTGGGAGACATCCAGTAGTGTGAGCAAAGCTAAGCATGCTGACAGGCTGAACTGTAGTGTGGCCTAGGCGTTTGCAAGTAGTTGTGAGTATTGGAGCATCCTGAGGTTTTGAGCTTCAGGACAGAAGGCAGGTTCACAGGGTAGAACTTTATCTCCTCATTTTTATGGTCCCACCCAAGGGCTTCTGTCCCAGACCCCTCAGCCTGTGGTCATCTTGGTCCTCCAGCTGCCTCCATTCTCCCTAGATTGTTTACAACCTGCTCTCTTTGCGCTTCAACTCGCGGATCCGGGTAAAGACCTACACGGACGAGCTGACGCCTGTTGAGTCTTCTGTATCTGTGTACAAGGCAGCCAACTGGTATGAAAGGGAGGTGAGTCACTGGACCCTGCGCCTGGGCCAGAGTTGCAAAACCAATTGAAATCTGTGGATGCGGTGCACCCCATCACCCCTGTGATGGCCAGTTGTCTCTTTTTTCTAGATCTGGGACATGTTTGGAGTCTTCTTTGCTAACCACCCTGATCTAAGAAGAATCCTAACAGACTATGGCTTTGAGGGACATCCTTTCCGGAAAGACTTCCCCCTGTCTGGCTATGTGGAGGTAGGAGGCTTGGAAGTAGGCTGCGGGCTTGAGAGGGAGGGACTGGTAGGGATGCTGGGCAGGAATTGTGGCCAGTGGATTGTGATAGGTTAAGAGCATCAATACTGCATTCTATCCGAGCTCCACTCTGACACAGTTTTCTTATCTGCAAAATGGGAACAAGAGTAGTACTCAACAATAGTCGATTTATAGTAAACTAATTGGCGTATGTTGAAAACTGGTGTATTGTAAATGCTCAACTGTTATCACCCGTTACTTTAATGGTTGTAACGGTCATTTTAATGACCGAGGCAGATTTGAGGACACAGTGTGTCACCAGGGTCTGAAAGAGGAGTATCTTTCTGCCCTGCCCCGGACCTCTTGAGGAGGCAAGACACTAAGCGCTCAGCCCTTGGGTCTCAGCGCTTTCCTTCTGCGCTGCACTGTGTTGCGGGGTACGGGCAGGAGGGTGGTTTACTGTGTACACACATGGACGAGTTTGTAGCAAAGTTAACTTTTCAGAAATGTTGAGATAGTGGCAATCCAGCCCTTTCTCTTCAGTACCCAGATGCTTCTGTTTGCTTAATATTTAGCAGGGTCCCATTTGCAGCAGCTGATTGTGCTCACCTTATCCAACTGACTTTCCAGTAACAAGAAAAGTCATGCCAAGTTTACTACTTTGCATCTTGGCAGTGATAATGCCAAGGCCACAGGGCCTGAACTTGAGTACTTGTCAGCTTAGATTTATTCTTTTCAGCCACTGACTTGCTCCCTCATCCTGGGCAAATGCTTACCGTCAACTTAAATGGTGTGTGGAGGGAATTCCCTGGCAGTCCAGTGGTTAGGATTCCACGCTTTCACTGCCACGGGCCCGGGTTCGATCCCTGGTTGGAGAACGAAGGTCCCACCAAAAGGAGTATGTGGATAGGTGGGCAAGGTCAGTTCTGGTGGAAGAGGAGCTCAGAGCTCAGGATGTGGGGGTGATGGGCTGGGAAGCCTGCCTGGGAGATGGCAGAGCTTGAGGTAGAGGCCATTGTAGACGGTGGTTGGGTTGTGACCTAATGGGTAACACAGATGAGGATGGAGACGTAAAAGAGGCTGGGACAGGAGTCAAGGACAGAGGAGTAAAGGGGCTGAGGAAGGCTTTGGGAAAGTGGGCCTTTAGCGGCTGTACCAGGCTTTTCTCAATGCTCAAAGCCTGCCTTTTTCATCCCCAGGTACGCTATGACGATGAGGTGAAGCGGGTGGTGGCCGAGCCGGTGGAGTTGGCTCAGGAGTTCCGCAAGTTTGATCTGAACAGCCCTTGGGAGGCCTTCCCTGCCTACCGCCAGCCCCCCGAGAGTCTCAAGCTTGAAGCCGGAGACAAGAAACCTGAAACCAAGTAGTTTGAGGGAGGGCATGTGTATCCTAGAAAGCACCTTATCTATAATTGAGTGTCCCTGTAAATAAAATCCTACTAGACTCACCACTTTCTGTGTGCTTACCTTAAGTAGAAGTGAAGCTTGGACTCAGGAGAGGAGGGAGGTGCAGGCAGGGGTTTTGCTGACTCCCTTAGAGAGACTCTTCCAAGCCGGGAATCTTATTTTGATGGGGCTAAATACTGCAGTTGCAGACAGGGTGACCTGCACGCCTGGATATACTTCTGAGAGATCCTGGTACTGAAATGCAAAGTTGTCACAGTTCACAGGGCTTAGGATGGGTGTTGCGTGCCTCTCCTGAGAACTGGAGGAGTCTCAGCCACTGCTGGAGAAAGCCCCTTGTCACAGCAGACTGGTGGCAGCTGATGGGTCCAGGGGCCTGTGAAAATAGGGCAACCCCCACCCACCCTCATCCTATTCAAACAACCACAAGGTTCCAAGAGCCAACAGCCAGAACCAGGACAAGCTGCAGCCCACTTTGAACCTTGTGTCGTGCAACCTGACAGCACATCGTGCCTGGGCTAAGGGAATCTTCCTGGACTCTGGTCTGAGCTGAGAATGTTGTAAACAAGCAAAGGAGGGTCCCAGTCGGGCCAAAGACAATCAGGAGCTGCCGATCTGTCGCCAGGAAATAGTACTCCCCATTCCAGCCAGTCTGGGGTCTGTTCAGCCAGTGTCTGAGTGCCTGAGGGGGAAGAGCTCTCTGCCTGTCCAGGGGCCACTCCGCCAGCTCGCCAGCCAGCTGGAAGATCAGGCTTTGCGGCTGTTGTTCTTGGCTACTGAGGGGCTTCCTGGGGCTGGGCCAGGCTGGACTGGGCTGGACTGAGTGTCAGAGGCTAGACTCAGTTGCAGAATGTTTTGGGGGTGAGGACAGATAGTAAGGTAGTCTTATTGCCTGGGGTCTCGCCTACCTCTTTGGGAGGGCTAAGCCTGAGCTGTTTGCTACCAAATGCCTTTTTCCTATTAACTAAGCATCCCGCCTATCTGGGCAGGAATAGGCTTAGGGCCTGACAAGCTGGGAGCCAGGCTCCTGCCAACAACCAGATTCCACATTTCTCTGGGATGGAAAGAGCCCCTAGGAAGCCAGAGCCAGCCCCTCCCTGTTGAGCTCTGAAGACCGACACACAACACAAGGAGCAGCTGGAGCAGCCTGCAGTGGCAAGTTGGAGCCCCAGTGTGTGCCAGGCGATGGAGATGCAGACAGACACCGGGGAGAACAAGACTCAGAGGAGCTGGTGGGGCATGGCCGGGACAGTGAAGTTCCTGGCTTGGCTGATGGTAGCCATTTGCCTCCTGCCTGGGGTGACTACAACCTACCACCATGCAGGTACCTGGGCCTTAGGATGGAGTGGATGGGAGCTAAGGAAGGCTGCCGGCTGACAGCAGTCACACTTGGTCCTATCTGAGCCCAGCAGGGCTTAGGAACTGTGGGTGTGACAGCTGCCAGGCTGACCTGTGCTGTGGAGTGGGGGATGGAATGATGTGGGCCTCACTCAGAACCAGAAAGGTCCAGGTGAAGTGAGGGTAGTTCGCCCTAGGTGCTCTCAACGGGCCTTGGGCTTATTCCGGTTGATGTGCAAAGCAGGACCTCTTGCCCAGGGCTTAGGACAGACACTCCAAGGTTTAGGCAGTACCCGAGAGATGAAGGAAGCTGCAGCCGACATCCTGCTTTGCCTGGCCTCCTGTGTTGCACACAGTCACTTACTGAGGAGCAGGAAAGGACTAGGTCCTTCTCAAACGGGTCTTCACCTTTGGGGAGGGTCACTGGCACTGTTTCAGGTCACGCTGTCCCCAGATGATTATAGGGAGGGGTAATGGGAAGTGAAGTGTCTTGTGACTTGTTGGCCTGGAGCTCTTGGCCAGGGGAACTGTAGAAGTTCAAGGAGGAGGAGTCCTGGACATTTGCCCAGATGGTATCTGGGTTTGGGATGATGCCTGGGAGAGTGAATGTCACTGTGCTGCGTGTGTGTAGGGGGAGGTGGGCATGGGGTGGCATTCCTGTTCTTTTGTAGATAGAAGAACTTCTGGGCACCCCTACCAGGCAGCTCAGGGGCACTCCGGGGATGCTGGGGTGTTCAGGGTGGAGCTTGGCAGGGCCCTGACTCCTCTCTGCTGCCCCAGGGCAGCCCATGGACAGCACCAGCGTGGGAGGTGGCCCGAAGGAGCCAGAGGCCCCGGAAGTGATGTTCGAGGTCTTTCCTCCAGCCTGGGACATGGGGGTGGGAGTATCCAGAGGCCCCTGAGCACAGGGTTGGGAAGGGGGATGCCTCAAGCTGGGGCTGCTGGGGGAGGGGGCAACCCAGCATGGGTCCTACTGCCTGCTTGTGGCCGCCGGCACACTACTGCACACTACTGCTCGCTGACCTGCTCCCTAGGCCCCAGCCCGCCGCCCCTTACATGGCTCCTCTTGCAGCTGCTCTGGGCGGGGCTGGAGCTGGATATCGTGGGGCAGCTGCACCTCCAGGACGAGGAATTGGCATCCACACGTCCAGGCCGCCGGCTCAGGCTCCTCCTGCAGCACCAGGTGCCCAGTAACTTGGAGGGGACTGAGCAGCGGCTGCAGCAGTTCCAGGACCTGCGGAAGGGACCTCCTCTTAGCCCTTGGGACTTTGAACATCTGCTCCTCACAGGCGTGTCCTGTGTCTACCGGCTCCATGTGGCGAGAGAGGCTGAGGAGAGAGGCCGCTGGGCCCAGGTCTTCACCCTCCTGGTGCAGGAAACACTCTGGGACCTGTGCAAGGGCTTCTGCCCCCAGGGCCAGCCCCCTTCTCTGGGGCCCTGGGCCTCCATCGTGGACTCCATCCCCTAACCCTCCCCTTTTGCTTGCCATCCCTCCTCCCCCCCCGCCCCCACCTTCCCCCGCACCTGAGCCAGACCCACCTTTGGCAGGGGCTTCCATCTGGCACCTGGTTCTTCCCACTGTGTTCAGGTCTCTGGGCTTGGCTTGTACCCTGGACCCCAGCCTACCCCTCCCCCATCTTCTTCCTCGGGCCCAGGTTCTGGGTCCCAGACTGGCAGGCACAGACCTAAGGGCAGGACTTGCAGGCAGTGTGTGTGTGTATGCATGCTGGGGTCAGGGTTGAGAAGTGTGTTTAAGAGATGCTGAAAGGGAAGCTCCCAAGTAAGGCCAGGTCAGACCCTCCAACTCCTACCCTGGCAGCCCAAGAGAGGCTGAATCTACAGATAACTTCTAAGTGCCCAGTGCTCAGTCTTATGTAGATACCTCTTTTAAACCCAACTGAGGCTCTGGGGGTCCCTATGTTGCCCAAGTATCCCATCTGGGCTAGAATAGATTGGACATTTTTAGTTCAGTCTGTTGGAAGAATGAGGGGAAGCAGGTGGAGGAACATTCTCTTTTGGGGGGCAGGGAAGTGAGAAATGTTTTTTTGCTCTATCTCAACAAGGCTCAGAAAACAGGGTGAGGCTGGGAGGAGATTGAGGCTGGCTGGAGCAGTCCTGATCCTGTGCAGCTCATCCCATAAAATGTTCTGTTCTGGCCACCTGGAGCCCTGTGTCGTTGTGTGTCAGATAAGCTGGTTACCCCGACCCTGAGCAAAGCCCCCTCCCCATCCTGGGAAGGCAGGAATCAGGGCAACCAGATACCAGCTGCTCTTCCCATTCGCCACGCTGGTACTGGAAGCCAGAATGTACTGTTTCCTTGAATCCCATACCCCCAGTGAGGCCGCAGGGTGCTGTCCCTTGCCATAAAAAAGGAACCAGATGGGCCCTAAAAATCACGTCGGAGTTCAACGGGGAAGAACTACAGGGACCGAGCGGAAACGGACATGAAGGGGAGACCCACGCGGAGTCAGACAGACAAGTGAGGTCCAATCAAATTCCCACCTCCTCGCTCGCCCGGGGAGACTCCTGCCCTCGGCCTGCCGACCCCCCGCCACCCAGGCTGGTCCCTCGTCTCCCGCCCAGCCCCAAGACAAAAGCGGCGCAGTGAGGACAAAGCGCAGGACCCGGGCAGACAGGCGCCGGCGCAGGCCCACTTTATTGGCAAAGTCCGCCGCGCGCGGCGGGGCCGTCATGCTCGCGCCGGCGGGGCGTCCGGGCCGCGGGTCCGGGCTCGGCATGCACGCCCCCCACCCCACCACTCCACCCCACCCACCCCACCCCGAGCGGCTCTCCGGGTCGGGGTTCAGAGCTCGGGCGGCCCGAGGCCCGGCGGGCCGGCGGGCGGGAGGTCGGGGTACACCAGGAAGCCGGAGAAGGTGATGTACTTGCCGTGGTTGCTGTAGGCGCCGTAGCCGTCGCGGTCGTGGCTGAGCAGCCAGACGGCGTCGCCGCGCCGCAGCGCCAGCATCACGCTCTGGCTCTGCATCTCGCGCGGCGCCGCGACGCGCCGTCGTCGTAGATCATGGCCTGCACCTCGTCGCGGTTCTTCATCAGCTTCACCGACAGCGTCTTGCGCGGCAGCTTGCCCAGCGTGAAGGAGAAGAAGTAGGCGCCGGGCAGGCGGCAGCGGAACACGCCGGCCGCCGCGTCGAAGTCGCCGCCGATGTTGACCAGCTCGGTGTCGAAGGCCAGCGGCCGGTGGCGCGGCCCGGGGCCCGCGTCCGAGCCCACCACGCTGCGCGTGCGCGCCGCCGAGAAGGCCGAGCGCGGCTCCGCGGGCGCGGGCGGCCCCGCGGGCGCGGGCGCGTCGGCGTCGGCGTACACCAGGTAGCCGCTGAAGGTGGCGCCCGGCGCGCCCAGCGCGTACCGCGGGGCGCCGTGCAGCCGCAGCCACACCGCGTCGCCGTAGTCGAGCTGCAGCATGGCGCTCTGGCTGGCGGCGCGGCGCGCGCGCCCGCCGCCGCTGCTCGTCGAAGGCCAGCGCCTGCACCTCGTCGCGGTTGCGCACCAGCATGACCGACAGGCTCCTGTGCGGCGCCTTGCCCGCCGTGAAGGAGAAGAAGTAGGCGCCGGGCACGCGGCAGCGGAACTGGCCGGTGGCCGGGTCGAAGTCGCCCCCGACGTTCACGTACACCTTGTCGAAGGTCACCGCCATCTCCGACGTGCCCTCCAGCGGGGTGGTGCGCGCCGCCGAGAAGGCCGAGCGCAGCTCCGCGGACCCCGGGGCCCCGCAGGCCGCCGGGCACAGCAGGCCCAGCAGCAGCAGCAGCAGCATGGCGCCTGGGACGGGAGGCACGAGGGGGAAGGAGACGAGGGCTGTGGAGGGGCGGCCGGGGGCCGGGTCCCCCTGCACAGCCCCGCCTTGACCCACCACGAGGACTCCTGGTTTCCTACACACCGAGACTGGCTCAGGGGTTCTCAAAACTTAGGTGGGCCTCGCTGTCACCTGGAAGGCCTTTTAAAACGCACATTGTTGGCCCGCACCCCCGCCTCGACTAGGATGTGCTGTGCTTAGTGACTCAGTCGTGTCCTACTCTTTGTGACCCCATGATCAGTAGCCCACCAGGCTCCTCTGTTCATGGGATTCTCCAGGCAATAATACTGGAGTGGGTTGCCATTTCCTTCTCCACTCGTCTAGGATGAGGCCTGAGAATTTCCATTGCTCACAGGTTCCCAGGTAATGCAGAGATGCTGCTCGTCCAGGGGTCACAGAACAATTAGATTAGATCAGTGAGTTTTTTTTCTTTTTTTTTTTGTAACCACCAAACCCCTTTGTGTGAAATTTCGCAGATAGATACAAGTGGAAATGCTCTGGCCCAAGGGTCCTATTGCCCTGTCTGCTGGGCTTGCCACATCCCCTCCTCCTTGACACCCAGGACCCCTGGAAACACAAAAGGTGGTCAGGAGCTCTCGGGGTTATCTTCAGCTTCCAGTTGGCTACATTTTCCTGGTCTGTTCCATGGCCCTTAGCCTGCCCCTCAAGCATGCACTGGCTGTCTGTACTGGCACCCTCCTTGATGGCTACTGTTTAATTCCCCATCTTGACAGCAAATAGCTGCTCCCTGACCTGACTCATTTGAAAAAACCCTGATGCTGGGAAAGATTGAAGGCAGGAGGAGAAGGGGACGACAGAGGATGAGATGGTTGGATGGCATCACCGACTCAACGGACATGAGTTTGAGTAAACTCCGGGAGTTGGTGATGGACAGGGAGGCCTGGTGTGCTGCAGTCCATGGGGTGGCAAAGAGTCGGACATGACTGAGCAACTGAACTGAACTGAACTGACCCGTTTCCTGGCCACTGACCCAGTCAAGGGTCACCTCCCACACTGGACCTCTGGAATCACCAGGGGCCCTTCTTGCGCTGAAGAGGTCAGAACAGTTGGGTTCTGAGGTAGTTCCCTCCCCCCACAAACTCAGAGTAAGAAGAGAAAGGGATCCTTTCCTCTGGGCTTGGGGGTTGGTCCCTGAGGGAAAGAGAGAGCCAGGGGCTGCTGGGGATACAGTGGGAGAGCGGTTCCAGCCGGGCTTCGGCAGGTCTGTGAGGTCAGCAGCTCAGTTCCTCAGTCGGAGCAGCAGGGTGGAGAAGACTGGCAGCTAAACCTGGGCTCAGGTCCTGGCGCTACTCCTCTACATGCTGTGAAACCTTAGGCAAGTTCCTGAATGTCTCCGTCTCGGGGCACGGCTCCTTCTGTATAAACTGGGGGAGGATATCCGCCTAACAAGCTTACTGAGGATGCTCTGAGACAGCAGGTGTGAACACCTTTGTTGGATGGCAGTGCAGTCGATTTTGGGAGAAAATTGATCTGATCAAGTGTGGGTTTTTTTTTTAATCTAATTTAAAAAATTATATTGGAGTATAGTTGATGATCAAGTTCTGGACATAAGGGGTTAGAGTTCAGTAACCCTTACCCCTGGAAGCTTGGTGAAGGCACTATTTGACTCAAAGGATTGTCTCTCGGAAGATAGGGAGATGCTTCCTTCATAATGCTTCCTAGTAGGGCACAGGCTTTGGGGACTGAATTCCCTGAAGCCCTGAAATGGAGGCAAAGCGGGAAGGAAAATGAACTGGCAACAGCCTAGGACGTGGGCTTCTGTAGGAAATGCCCTGGGAGTGTGTGCACCTTTGTGCCACTTAGAGAGGCTGGGGGCCTGCCAGGAAGGATTGCCAGGTGCAGGTGTACAGATGCGCTGTACTGAGCAAGGACATTCACCTGAAGGTAGGTGGGCACTGGAGTCCAGCCCACATCCTATTTGCCCAACTGTGTGGAACTGCTGCACCTGGGGAAAGCGTACCTTTTTCTGCTTCTCATAAGAAAGACCCCTGAGTCCCTAGCCCAGCTGAACACTCTCCTTCCAGAGACAGTACCTTTTCTCATTCTTACAAAGGTGCCCCGTGGGCTAGCCAGTCCCCTTGGTGAGGGCAGGGGTGCGGGGAGAGGGGGTCCCTGCAGCAGTGAAGATTGCATCTCACAGTATTCGTCGCAGTCCCTTTCCCAGGGCACTTCTTCCACCCGTCTGTCTGGGTGTCACAGCTAACCTGCAGGACGGGTGGGCCCTCTCCCATTTTACAGGGGAGAAAGCTGAGGCCCAACCAGGGGAAGTGTTTTTGCCCAAGGTCACCCATGGAGCCCTGAGGCAAGCCTTGAATGGAGGTCTTTTGGCTCCAAATTCAGTGTGCTTTCCTCTCCACCACCTTTCCCTTCTAAACGTAGACATGTCCAGCCAACCTGTTATCTGCCTCAGTTTCCCTTTTTGCAAAAATAGGGAAGAGAAGTGGAATGAGTCTTGGGATCTAGGGGGAAGAGGGAAGAAAGCAAAACCAACCAAAAAAACGAACGTTTTTGTCTCCCGGGAATATGGGAACATTGTAGTTCTTCCTGACCCTGTGGCTCTTCTAGCAGGTCTTGCCCCGGGAGCATCCACCCACCGGACCCTAGGTAATCTCCCTGCTGCGCCTGGGGCATGCTGCCAGTGCCAGAGGGTCCTCCTGTGTGTTCAGTACCCTGCTTCTCTTTCTGCAGGCACTGCCCATTTCTCAGATCGGTAGGTCCCCATCCTTCCCTAAGCCCCCTTCCCGGAGCAGGTCAGAGGTGAGAGGGTGTCAGGTGGGCGTCACGGCTCCAGGGAAGGAAATGGCTGTTCCTGGCTTCATGCAGGTGAGGCTCAAAATAATCATCTTGAAAGAGAAAAAACTAGGACACAGTGCGCTGGACAGAGCCCCGGGACCGACCGTGGAGGTGCAGCCATATCAGGCTAAGGGGACTCCAGAGCCCCCTCCCAGCAACCCCACACCCCAGTCACGCCCTCCCTCAAGCTCTGCCCAAACCGCCCTCTCCACCTACCTTGAAAGCCCCTCGGGCTCCCAAGATGAGTCCCCCTTTCACGGAAGAAGCCAATTAATCCTTTCTCATTAAAAAAAAGAAAAAAATCGCTCAGAAAACGGTACCTTAGACCCTCTCGCCCCCAGACCTTCCTTCATCCATCCTTTCGGATGAAAAGCCCTTGAGCCTCTTTCATGAAAGAAGCTCCCAGATCCTCCTTTCAGAAAAAAAAAGAAAAAAAAAAGGACTCAAATTCCCCGGCCCCCGCTTCCCGTCAAGGAGAAAGCCTGGCTCCCCGCGCCCCAGAGCAGCCCTCACCTGGCTGGGGGCGGCGGTCGGTCGGGTTCGCTCCGAGCCCGCGATCCGGCTGCGGGCGGGCGCCGGGCTGCGCACTGACCGCCCGCGCTGCGGCGGGGCCGGGCCTGGCGGGGACGGCGGCGGCGCCGGGGGCGGGCGGGGCGCGGGGACCCCGGGGTGGGCGCGGGGCGGCGAGGGAAAGAGGACTGCTGGAGAGCGCGCCGCCGGGCCCGCGCGGGGAGAGGCGGGCCGGGGGAGAGAGGGAGGGGCGCGCCGAGCGCCAGGGCCCAGGGGCACCGCAGGCCCCCCGCGCGGGCCACGCGAGCGCCGGCCTCTTCCTCCTCTGTGACCTCCCTCGGGCTTCAGCCTCTGGGTGTGCAGAGCAGGCATCAGAAATCCAAGTGAGCAGATGGGGAAACTGAGGCAGAGGCCGACCGCCCGCCCGGGGTGGCTCGGGGCAGTCTAGAGACCAGCCTCCTCCCTGGTTGGAGGAGAGGGGGCTGGAGCGGGGCGCGGAGGCTGGACTAGCCTCGGGGCTGCA
This sequence comes from Okapia johnstoni, assembly GCA_024291935.2. Classification (NCBI taxonomy): domain Eukaryota; kingdom Metazoa; phylum Chordata; class Mammalia; order Artiodactyla; family Giraffidae; genus Okapia; species Okapia johnstoni. The sequence continues at coordinate 3,502,634 of CM044325.1, read as the reverse complement.
AGGGCAGCGGAAGGGGCGAGTTCGGTGGGGACAGATGTCCAGGCTCAGGGGCCCGGGGGGAGGGGGTTTGCGGGAAGAGAAGGATAAATGGGTCAGTGGCGCCAGGAAAGGAGGGGCTTACAGTGACCGCGCTTTCTTCCTCACCTCCAAATCGGAAAATGCCCATGGTTGGTTAGGAAGGAAGGGGAAGACAAAACCCCCAGACATCAGAGGGTCAGCCCGGGGGCCCCCCGGGGAGGGGGCGAGGAAGGAGGGGTGTCCTTGCAGAATTGCCTGGTGGCGGAAAGGCTGCTTTCACAGCATCTGCAAGGAGGGAGGGGGTTGAGAAAGGCGATGGGAGGCCTCAAGGGGCCTGTGTGCAGAGGGACACCGACACTCCGCCAAGCAGGGCCCGGGTGGGCAGGACCCAGCAGGACCCCCGGGCTGGGAGCAGCTGCTATCCCACCCCGGCACTCACCAGGGCCCTTCCAGGCTTCCACCCCGGACTCTGACCTCACCTCCGGGAGATTGTAGTCCTCTCCTGAAGGCCAAGCTGGGCATGACCTGCTGGGCACTGGGTAGAGGCTGGAGGAATGGATGGTTGTGAAGAGCCCCACTCCCAGCTGCCAGAAGCAGGAGCCCTCGGGCTCAGGAGGCCCAAGTCCCAGTCCTGGCTCTGCCCCAGGCCCTGTGACCCCCTGCGCTCCGGAGCTCTACTCCTGAAACTCTCAGAACCTACACGACCCCAGTTACTCTAACGTGGGTTAGTCCTCATGAAGGTGTTGACAGTGATGATGAACTCATTAATATTCTCCAGGTGTTGAGGGAACGATGAAGTGAATGGATATGTACCTAACAGAAAGGAATGGATGGAGGCATTTCGGGCTGGGCGTGGGGTATTTGAGGGAACACAGGATGAAGCATCTGTCTAGCCCTTCTGGACTCTCCTTTGTCTCCTCACCAGCCTGTAAAGGTCTAGGAGAGGTGGTGGGAGAGGCTTAGGAGGGCTGGGGAAGACCTGAAGCTGACCTGTGGCAGCCACGACCCTTCTTAGGGCATCACTACCTCTTCTGAACCAGGAGACTGGGGTTGCCATCATGAAGGTGCGTTTTGAAGGTGTGATTCCAATGGTGGGAAGAAGGCAGTACTCTAGAGGTGGAACAGCTAAGCCCAGTGGGGCTCTGTCTCAGGCTGAAAGCCATTTGACACTCCCTGGGTCCACAAAACATTTCACCAGAGGAATCGGGGTGGGGGGTGGATGACAGCAGGGTTTGCTTCAAGGGATGGGACAAGGTGGAGGCCACTGGCAAGGGGATATGGAGGAGGAGGATGCCATGTACTAGCGGGCATCTAGGGGGTGGGGGTGCCCCAGAATGGAAGTTAGGAGGCAGCAGGGTTCAGAGAAAACAGCCCCAGGGCTTGGTTGTAGTTCCTGCCTGCTCCAGCTTTGTCCTGGAACAAGTTGGAGCAACACAGTAATAATTTTCCTAGCAAGTTCCTTTCACTGGGTGTTGCACACGCCACCAGTGCCCCCACTCAAGCCCCCAGGTCTGCGTGGAGGTCACCTGCAGACAGCTCCTGAGCTTGCTCCGTGTCTCTCCTGAAGCATTCCCAGCTATGGAGGTGAGGCTGGGGCAGGCTGGAAGTGGAAAATTAACACCCTCCAGGAGAAGGCAATGGCACCCCACTCCAGTACTCTTGCCTGGAAAATCCCATGGACGGAGGAGCCTGGTGGGCTGCAGTCCATGGGGTCGCTAAGAGTCGGACACGACTGAGCGACTTCACTTTCACTTTTCCCTTTCATGCACTGGAGAAGGAAATGGCAACCCACTCCAGTATTCTTGCCTGGAGAATCCCAGGGACGGCGGAGCCTGTGGGTTGCCGTCTACGGGGTCGCACAGAGTCGGACACGACTGAAGCGACTTAGCAGCAGCAGCAGGGTAACCGTCAACAAGGAGGGTCCAGAGTTAGCGGATAAATCCTCCAGCTTTCAGTTCCTCTGAGAGCGGGACAAGTCTCAATTCCCAGGCATGTTCAAGTCTCAGACTCCAGAAGCATGGACCAAAGTTGTCCATTGGGAAAACCTGCTTATCCCTGTAGGCTTTGCTTGCTCTCCTCTCTTATCTCACTTCCCTACTTGCTCATCCTGCTCTGGGATCACCTCCTAAATCAACTACTTGTATCCAAATCTGTCTCAGGGTCAACTTTTGGGGGAACTCAAGCTGAGGCAATGAACACTAACTTTTCATCTCACCCACTGCCTTATTTAATTCCTGTTTATTTATGGCTGTGCTGTGAAGGGTGTGGGATCCTAGTTCCCCGACCAGGAATGGAACCCGTCCCCTGCAACGGAAGCACGGAGTCTTAACCACCGGGTTGCCGGAGAAGTCCCCTTACTTAATTTCTTAACATCCTCTGAAGCAGATGTCATAACCCAGTTTTACAAAGGAAGAGTTAATGCACAGAGAGGATTCAAAGTCAGGTTGATCTAGCTCCAAAATCCAGTCCTTGACCACTATGCTCTGCAGCCTCCCTAATTCTTTTATCCTCTCTGGGCCTTATTTTTTCATCTATAAAATGAGGAATGAGCCCTTGAGTTTGAAGGGAGGCAATGTACCCAGTGCCTCCTGCACCTAGGCCTTGTCAGTGAGATGTAAGTAGAGATTATTAGGCAGGACTCCCCTGGTGGTCCAGTGGTTAAGACTGAGCTTCCACTGCAAGGGGGTGTGGATTTGATACCCAGTGGGGGAACTAAGATCCCCCACGCCTTATGGCTTGGCCCCCAAAAATAATAGTAACAACAAAAATTATTAGGAGAGAAAGTGGTTTAAAGGGACTGACTAGGCCCACTCTTTTTGCCCTCCCTCTTCCCTTTTCCTGGAATGTATGTATGAAGGCTGGAGCTCCAGTTGCCACCTTGGGCCAGGAGACAACAATGAAATTTTCTGAAACAGTGTTAGATAGGGTATTCAGGAGGAAGCTGAGATGAATAGGATGTAGTGATCCTGCTCTCAAGGAGCTGATCATTTAGGGAGAGCAGCGGGATTTGGATATCAAGAACCACAACAGGTTAAAAGAGATCAGTACCAGGAGAGAGGTGCAGAAATTCCACCTGGGGGAATCAGGGCAGCATCACAGAAGTTATTTCTAAATGATGGTGAGAATTTTACATAGTGCTGATAGAGGAGTAAGGGAGTGGGATCCAGTCTAAGTTAAAAGTTTGAACAAAGGCATGGAGGTAGCATAGATGTGCCAGTGTGTGGCTAGTTGAAGAGGGAAGGGTTTGTGAAGGAGACACGGCAGATAAGGTGTGTGGGGCTTAAATGCTGAGCTAAGGAGCTCGGTTTAACCTGCAGCAGGAGGGAGAGTGCCCAGAGCAGTATTTTAAGATTATTCCAGCCACAGAGTGAAAGGCAGGAGACAGAAGAGGCAGGGAGATCTATAAGAATCTACTCAAAGTGTCCAATGTGAAGCACGCATGGTTAGTAAGAAAGAAAAAGGCAGGGAAGGAACAGATGGAAGGGAGACCGAGAAGAGTTGCAGAGACAGGGCACACGCGCACACAAGCTCACAATTTAATTAGCTTCTTGGTTTGCCGGTGGATTACAGGGGAATTAGCAGAGCTCAGAGTCTAGGGACCTTGCTGGGAGTTGAGGGGAAGCTAATGAGAAAGACAACAACAAGCCCCAGGGAGAAACGAAAGGGGAGGGATCATTAGCCAAGCAGAGATGCTGGCAGGAGAAACAGATGTCCGGGCACCAAGTCCCTGCCTTCCTGGGAGATTTCAGCCTTCTGAGGGGAGCAGACGTTCAGAGCTTCTGGGCTGGGCTCCTGGCCCCACTGCGCCTGGTTCCAGTCCCTCTGAGCACTTGGTAAACAACCAACAACCGGGAATGGGGGAAGTTGGGAGTGGCTGTGAGGAGCAAGTTCTTAACTCTCTGTTGGCCCTTTTCCCAGAAGCGGTTCCCCAGGTCCCTCCTGCGGATCGGGAGGTTGAGGCCTGCTCCTGACTAGATGTGGCAAATTGCATTTTCCAAAGACGGCTGTGACGGCATCTCCCATCCCACCCTGCTCCTCTAACACTGGGACCACGCCACTACCCTGTAAGCGAAGGACTTAGGTTCCCCGGTAAAAGGCAATGCTGCCTCTGTCTGGTGCTGTGTCTCTTGAAATGTACGCTTGGACTGCAGCCAGCATGATGTGAGAAAGCCCAGGCCGCGTGGAAAGGCTGTGTGCGGACGCAGCCAACGGCTCGAGGCAGGCCCAGCTATCTAATTTGCTAGGTCCAGCGCAAAATGGAAAGACAGGGCTTTTTGTTCAAAAATTAAGAATTTAGATGGTCTTAACTGCCCTACACCAAGCACAGAGGCTACCTGTGGGACTCTGTGTAGCTGTGTGAGGCATCCCGGGAAGCTGGCCCTGACTCCGGCTGAGGTTCCAGCACCCACTCTCTGCGGTATGACGACGGAGGCCTTCAAGATGACTCGGGGCCCAGTCACTGTCTGACTGCAACTGCGGAAGAACCGCAAGCGGGAACCACCCGGCTGACCCAGCGCGCTTGCAGATCCACTAGGGATAGAACTGAGTGTTTTAAACCGGAAACTTTTGCGTTGTTGCACGGCTTAGATGGTTGGAACGCTGGGGGAACTCGAACGTGTCACCATTCGACTGAAGATGCAGTACAGGGACTGAGTTTCTCTGCAAACCCAGACCTGTTATCTGAGCTGTTGTTTCAGGTCCTTCTTGGCCCACGTTGGCAGGAGACTGGAGGCACAGGTAACTCCACACCCTGCCTAGGGCCCTCTCACTCTGGAAGATGGTGGAGCCATTTGGAGTCGAGTTCTCTGTTTCTTGAGGTTAAAAACACTCCAACTTTAACAAGTTATTTCCTCTCTCTGGGTCTTGGTTTCTGCGGACGTGCATTGAGAAGATTTCATAATTTGGGGCTTGTGGGAAAGATTTCATAATTTGAGGGAAAACACGGAGGACCTGGTGACTAGAAGGTGAAGGGCAAGTAAAGAAACTGAAGAGTCAACAGCGCTTACTCCGCCTCCTTCAGTGGCATCTGGGAGGACAGGAAAGGAAGCCAGTTCAGCCTGGGTCAGACGGTGAGGGGTCCCACTCGGGGCACTTAGATGGCACGGCCTGCGGGGGCTGGAAAATGGGGGGGTGGTGCTTACACGGTGTCATCAGTTAGGTGGGGAATGTAACTATGCAGGAACTGACTGGATAAACACCGAAGTATTCAGTTATCTATGGTGGGTTCAGGGATATTTCACTCTGTAAAATGTTTTCTATTTCCCAAATTTTCTACAATGAATATTTATTCCTTTCATTTGAAAAGTAATTTAAAATAGCAATAAAAACTTTAATTTCTGTCAAATGTATCCAAATACATATAGGAATCGGAATATTATAAAAGTGGGAGTTTAGAGAAGACACATGATTTAATAAACTGTATGGCAACGACTATAGCCATCTAGAAAGCTTTCAGTTGGATCCGTACATCATATATGCATATACATGTGTATGCTCAGCCATGTCCGACTCTTTGAGACCCCACGGACCGTAGCCTACCAGGCTCCTCTGGCCATGGGATTTCCCAGGCAAGGATACTGGAGTGGGTTGCCATTTCCTTCTCCGGGAGATATTCCAACACATCATACCTGATACCAAAACAAATTCCAAATGGATTACTATTTAAATGTAAGAATGAAACCAAAAATGTACCAAAAAAAATCAAGTGATATTAAAAAAAAAATTCAGAGTGAAGTTTGAAGTATGATATAAAATCCAGAATTCATTAAAAAAATTTAAGCTTTTTACTACAGCTTAAAAGGAAAACATATTAACATAGCAAACTGCCAGAAGCAAAGTCAAGACAAACTACAAACTGGAAAATATATTTGTAATTCATAGCACAAAGAGCAAATTTCTTTAATATATAAGAGCTCTAAGAAAAGACGACTCGGTGGGAAAGTGGGTAAAGGGTATAAGCAGTTAATAAAAAAAGAAAATACAAGTAACTCAGAATAAGATGCCATCCTTTTTTCACCTCTCGGGCTATCTAAGATCAATAGGTTTATGACATATTCTGTTGGTGAGGAGGTGGAGAAAGATTCACATTCTTTTAGTGGGACGGTCATCCGGTACCGCTGGATAACTGGACATAAGCTACCAAAATTTAAAATATGCATGCCCTTCAACTCTTTGATTCTATTTCCTGGAAAGCTGTTATTCTGATATATACCCACATCTGAAATGACATGTTATTCACTGCAGCATTGTTTGCAATAACAATAGAGGACCCATCCAATAAATTCTGAGACACAGAATACTAATAACTCTGTTTATAGAAGAATGAGGAATCATTTTGCATACTGATATGAAATAATCTCTAAGATTTACTGTTAAGTGGAAAAAACAAGGTGTACATTTGTTTTGAGGCAATCGGTAGGTAGCTGAAATAAAGTCCGGCCAAGTTGTGGTCATCTGAAGTCTTTCAAAGATGCTTTATGCATCCCCTCCACAAATCATGGATTATAGCAGCTTCATTCTACATGTACCTTTTCTTTTCTCCTTCACATTCACTCCCGTCTAAAACAGTATTACTCAACTCTTGGCTGCCTTTTTATTTTTGGCTTTCTACATGAGAGTCTTTCATCTCCTCTATGTCTTAGCTTGAATATCACCAAATGAGACGGTATTTCCTAACAACTGTCTATAACCCAGTCCTAATCCCATCACCCCTAAAAAAAAAAAAAAAAAAAAAAAAAGCAAACAACTTGTTATTTTCTGTTTATTCACGGCATTTACCATTTCTAACATATCTTTGATCTATACACTCTAGAATATGACTTCCATATTAAATATTTGTTGAATGAATGCTAGTTAAGTCTTTTGCTCTAAAATCCTCATGTGTATTGTTTGAAAATTTTATTTTGTTGCTGTCGTGTAAAATCTGAACTCCAGTACAGGCTAGACTACTCATCAGGCTTCTTTTTCCGTAAGTCTGCTCCAGCTGTACTTGGCCCTCAAAGTCATACTTTGTTATAAACGGAGAGAAGACAGTTTCATGGAAGGAAATAATTTTACCTCCTTTGGTTTCCCAATAAGATGACCTCTTTTCTCCTCTGACTCAAATTTCCTAAAATTTATTTATTTTTAATCCAGAATTCCATTTTTCCACTGATGCTTTTCTGAAAGAGTTCCCCCTGAGTTTCCACTTAAACAAGAAGAGGAGTTTAGGACCAATCCATTGCAATATATTGGGAAATCTGTTAAATGTTATGCATTTTGTATTCAAGACTTACTTGAGAATTGCTTTAAGTTCAGGTCACCATGCTGGAAGTGTTATAGCTATACTGTTAGTTACTATAATAACTCTTTTTGTAATTCTAATGTATAAAGTAATAGTTTATTAGGCGAGAGAGATCCTTATGACCATTTCTGAGTATACACTGGGTCTATATCTTTGAGTAATGAATCAAACAGGTTCATGAATTATGAAATAAATATTGTTTTAAGGAAATAAAGTGTACAGTATGCTACCATTTCTTTTTTTTTTTTTAAGTATGCATTTGCTTCTTTGTGCATAGAATACTTCTGAGACTCTTCTAGAAACCATTAATAGCAGTTGCCTCCAGGCAAGAGGAATGGTTATGGGAGAAAGACATACTTTTCCCTGTTTCACCCTTTTGTACCTAAAATTTAAAAAGGCAGGGAGAATTACTATCTTTTTAAGCACTGCTGGGTTCCTGCTGGCTCCTATTCAACCTGAGGTCAGCTGAAAGCCCTCAGCCTTTTTCATATGCACCGTCAAGCCAAACTGCCTTCATCCTGTGCTAGAGCAGCTGATTTTTAAAAAAATACATATAAACGCAGGTCTTTCCACTTCTTTCAAATTCACCCTGTTAGCTTCAGCCCACTGTTTCAAGATATTTTAGGATCTTGATTCTGACATCCAAATATTAGCTTTTCCTCCCAATAGTGGTGCCATCTGCATTTCCAGTGTGACAGACACGATTAACCACTGAGCTGACCAAATGCAGAATCTAGGAGCATGAACTTCAGGGCTTCTCCTCGGATTTACATCAATTGAATAAGCGACTTGAGGGGAGCAGCACAGTGGTTAAATGGGCTGGAAGTCCACCAGCTGGGCAACTGAGGAGCAGTCACTGTTTTCCTGGTTGTCGCCTCAATTGAAAGATATCTGATATCTAACTGGAAACAGGGTACAATATGTCCGAGGAATGTTCCCAGTGGCTTTCCAAATAAATAATAAAAAACTAGATTTCTGTTGGTATTATCTTGTTTTTAGTGAAGGTACCAATTCTTTTCATTTCTTGTTGTTCAGTCGCTAAGTTGTGTCCAACTCTTTGCGACCCCATGGATTATATAGCAAGTCAGGCTTCTTTGTCCTCCACTCTCTCCCAGAGTTTGCTCAAATTCATGGCCACTGAGTCAGTGATGCTATCTAACCATCTCATCCTCTGCTACCGTCTTCTCCTTTTGCCTTCAGTCTTTCTCAGCATTAGGGTCTTTTCCAGTGAGTCAGCTCTTCACATCAGGAGGCCAAAGTATTGGAGCTTCAATTTCAGCATCAGTCCTTCCAATGAATATTCAGGGTTGATTTCCTTTAGGATTGACTAGTTTGATCTCCTTGTAGACCAAGGGACTCTCAAGAGTCTTCTCCAGAACCACAACTCACACTTCAATTCTCTGGCACTCTTTCTTTATGGTCCAACTCTCACATCCATATGTGACTACTGGAAAAGCCATAGCTTTGACTATAAGGACCTTTGTCAGCAAAGTGATATCTCTGCTTTTTAATATATGTCTAGGTTTGTCATAGGTTTTCTTCCAAGGAGCGTCTTTTAATTTCATGGCTGCAGTCACTATCTGCAGTGACTTTGGAGTCCAAGGAAATAAAGCCTGTCACTGTTTCCATTTTTCCCCCATCAATTTGTCATGAAGTGATGGGACTGGACGCCATGGTCTTAGTTTTTTTGAATGTTGACATTTGAAGCCAGCTTCTTCACTCTTCTTTTTCATCTTCATCAAGAGGCTCTTTAGTTTCTCTTCACTTTCTGTCACTTTCTTTTTCTAGGTGTTCTCAAACCCAGTTTAATCCTAACCCCAGTTCATCATATTCTAGAATAAGTTTGGGGATTCACCTGAAGTGTACCCACCTAGAGTTTCCAGAATCTACCTTTCTCTCTTTTGTGACAGCAAGACATTCACAGCCATTGGGCCCTGGGGGGCCTTTCCTTTCTGCACGGCTTTCTCATGTACATTGGCAAGGGCTCCAGAATCTTCTCTGCAGAGGTTTAACACCTTGGGATTTGCAACTCTTTTTTTCTTTGGCTGCACCACACAGTATGTGGGACCTTAGTTCCCTGAACAGGGAATTGAACCTATGCCCCCTGCATTGGGAGTGCAAAGTCCAAGCCACTGGACCACCAGGACAGTCTTGCAACTTCATGGGCGCCTAGGTTGACTCACTGTCTTTTCTCTGGAGGTTCCGTTTCCTCTATCCCACATTTTCTTGCCTCACTGGTTTAGAAACGCTCTTCTTTGATGAAGAGTGAAGAAAATCAGGGTTGAGTATCCTGCTTTCCAACAACTGCTAACCTGACCTCTTCATCCCCATCCTCTCTTTACTCCTCTTTCTCTGCATGTAACCAAGAACGTCTTTTACTGTCTGCACTCTTTCAAGTCTCAGTTTATCAAGGACTTCAACCTTTGTCCTCTTACACCTGCCTTTGGATTTGTGAGCCTGTCAGGGAGCTCTCTGCACAGCTCCGCTGGTTTCGTTGGGTTTCCCCCTTTTCCTGTCCGAGGATTTTCTGCAGATGAAAGGGTTAGTCATTCAGTCCAGTCGTGTCCGACTCTTTTCGACTCCATGGACTGGAGGCCGCCAAGCTCCTCTGTCCCTGGGATTCTCCAGGCAAGAATACTGGAGTGGGTGGCCATGCCCTCCTCCAGGGGCTCCTCCCCACCCCAGGGACTGGACCTGGCTCTCCCGCATCGCCGGCGGACTCTTTCATCTGAGCCATCGGGGAAGCTGGGCTGTCCTCATTTTCTTTCAGAGCCTCCTCTCTCTCTGGTGCCACATTCCCATTTAAATCTCTGAATGTGAGATTTAAGTTTTCTCTCACTTTTTAACATTATCTTTTCTAGGACTCTTGATTGTCTCACCCACTCATTCCACGGCTGACACACCCCTCCTTCTCCCTTCACCTCCGTCCCGTGGATCCTCAGTCACTGACAGCGCCAGGCAGCTCTCTCCCACGGTCAGAGATAAGGCTGGGGGAGCTGCTCCCTGGTAGGAGCGTCTTTCCACTGGGAGAGGCACTGGTTGCTGATGCACATCACGAGCGGCTCAGTAGGTAGCTGTGCGGGACTGTGGCTGCCAGGGCAGGGGCGGGCAGCCCCCAGCCTGGGGCCGTCCTGCCCTCGGAGTTCAGCTGGGCAGGCAGAAGTGGACTCCAGAGGGCTCGTGGCTTCCAAGCCCTCACCAGTCAGTCTCACCTAGAGGCTTCTCCCGGGCTGGCATTCTGCTGCATGGAAAGCATGCAGGATTTGGACTCAAGCTTATCCAGATCGGACTTCTAGCTCCGTCCCTTCCCAGCAAATTGTTTGTATCTGAGTTTATATTTTTTTCTCACTTGAAAAATGGGGATATTATGGAGTTGATGGAGTGATTGAGGTAACTATACACACACAGATACACACCCCTGTGCATAGGTTTTCAGTACTCATCAACCCCTGTGCTGACCTCAAGCTCCTGGTTTTCACAGCTTACGTTCTTCTTGGTGGACTCTGCGGCTGCTGCTTTCCCCTTTCTGGCCAAGCTGGGTCTTTTGGACACACTGCAGTGTATGTCCATGCCTGGGGAACCTTCCTGTGATGAGCCACGCCCCCGTAACCCTTAGACCCTTGAATCTGCAGATACAGAGGGCCGACTGTTTATGGATTCAGTGAGGCTGACTCAGATCTGGCCAGCAGAGTACTCCATCCCCGAGACATACCAAATGGAATGGTTTACAGATGGAACTTCCCTAAGAGATATTTACTCTGAAATTACAAGCTCCAGTGTTCTTGCCTGGAGAATCCCAGGGATGAGGGAGCCTGGTGGGCTGCCGTCTATGGGGACGCACAGAGTCGGACACAACTGAAGTGACTTAGCAGCATGACCATGTGACTGAAGCTGCTAGTGATCATCTAGTTGCCTGGTGGAGTGAACCTGTCTGAGGGAAACCAGGCAGAGGTGGGCCGGAGGGATGCTGCCTGTGGGAGTCCTGAGGCCTTTGTTTGCATCAACAGCTTAACCACTGGCCATTTTTGTTGCTTGAGCCAATAAATTTCTTTCCTTTTTTTTTTGCTGCACTGTGAGCTATGTGGGATCTTAGTTCCCTGACCAGAGGTTGAAACAGCACTCCTTGCATTGGACTTGAGGCATCTTAACCTCTGGACTGCCAGGGAAGTATCTAAATCCCATCTCTTAATTAAGCCAGTTTGTTGGGCTTCTGAGTATGCAAGCATGACATACAATGATAGGTCTATACATGTATATATACATGGTTATCAAATCACAAGTTCTCTCATCATTTCATTTTTACCTCGTTTAAATCGGTTCCCCTATTTTTATGTAGAAAAATAGAACTCACTATATGTGCATCACATATTAGAAATTCTCCGGGCTTGCAGGCCCAGACCTGAATCCTGGCTTTGTCATTTATCTGTCTTGGGCAAATCAGTTAAACCTGAACTTCACTTTTCTATCAATAAAATGGGATTATTTTTTGTTTACATGGATGCTTTATGGGTTGAAGCTAATGGATATATGGGCAGATCATGTAGTAGGCCACCAATAAATGCTCTATTATTAGGTGGTAAGTAGGACTTCCCTGATGGCTTCCCTCAGTAGTAAAGAACCTACCTGCCAATGCAGGAGACACAGGTTCAAATCCTGTGTTGGGAAGATCCCCTGGAGTAGGAAATGGCAACCCCCTCCAGTATCCTTGCCTGGAGAATTCCATGGACAGAGGAGCCTGGTGGGCTACAGCCCATGGGTTCACAAAAGAGTTGGACACGACTTAGTGACTAAACCACCATCACCACCTTATGCTATCTCAACAGCTTTTACTCTGTACGGGTGTCTATAGGGCACCTCTTTCCAGGTGACATCTCTTAACCACCATGGTTTCCAGGTTGATCATGGCCTTGACCAAGAGAGTGCAGAAACTTTGGGGAAAAGATGAAAGATGAGGAGGCGGACAGGAATTTGAAAGCTCAAATGGTGGAGGAGAGAAGGAATCAGCCTTTTTAAAAAACATTTGCAACTGCAGAACTCTACACCCACTTTCTATTTATAAATATCCTTGTCTCTCGGCTGGGCTCCTCCTGCACAAGACTCCAGCGGAAGAGCAGACACAGAGAGCAGCTGCAGGCAAGGGACAAATGCGCAGAGCAGAGGCGGTTGGAGGAGGAGAAACGCCCGCCTGACTTGGGTCAGGGGCATGAATTTAAGGATTCTGGGGCAGGAAGTCTTAGGAAACTTAGGTCAGAAAGTGTTTTGTCCCTTGCCAAAAGCCTGCCCAGGCAGAGGAAAGGTGCAGCCATCCTCCATAACTGGATCACGCCACAGAGCTCCAGCTTTCCTGCCAACTGTCCTGCGCTGGTGGCGGCAAGACAAGACAGAAGGCTGCCGCGACAGCTGAGCAGGGATGATGCACCGAGGCAGTGGGGACAAAGGGAGGATGACAAACTCAAGAGGCACTTCTGAGAGTCTAGCATCGACTTCTGAGAAGCGGGACGGGTAGAGAGGATTCAGAGTCATCTCCAGGCTTCCAGCTTGGGAAACAGGGTGATCAGGAAGTGCTGAGTCAAGTTTGAGAACACGAGCACCAGCGCCGGCTCAGGGAGATGGGCTAAGATGTCACTGAATCTGAAGATCCTGAACAAACCTTTATTGAGGACTGTGTGTTAGGGACTGTCCTGGGTGCTTGCAATAGAGCAGAAAAACAGCTCTTTAGAAATCTGAGGACCATCAATGCAGATGCAATTCCACGTTCCCTCAACTCTCGGCCTTCACTAGTCCTGTGACCTTGCCTGCGTTATCTGTACTGGTACAATATCCCCTTACCTTCTAATTCTTAAATAACCACAACAGCTACCCCATTTTAAATAGTTACTGTGACACTGGACTCAAACCTTTGCTCCAGTAAGAGGAGTATTACCCTCATTTTAGAGATGAGGAGCCTAAAGCTTACTACAATAACTAGTCACGGGTCACAGGGCTGCTAAGGGACAGAGGTGGGAATCGCTCCCCTCCCGCCAACCTGCCCTTAGAAACCCAGCTCAAAGTCCACTCCTCCATGAAGTCTTCCCTGAGTCCCCTCAACTGGGTGTGAGCTTTTCCTCTTGTGGATCCCAGGGAGCTTGGTTTCAACTTCTGGCACGTTCTGCCTGTCCAACAGGCATCACTGCAAGTGTACCAGGCTTTGCTTTTTTTCCTTTGGCCTCACCACATGGGAGCGTGGGGGCCTTAGTTCCCCGACTAGGGATCAAACCCGCGCCCCCTCACTGGAAGCGTGGAGTGTAAACCACTGGACCGGCAGGGAAACCCCAGGCCTTGGTTTTTCGCACATGGTCCTATTTTATCCTCCCAGCCTCCCGAGTTCTGCGCTCTCGTCAGGCTGCGTCCTTTCCTCAGCGCAGAGGACGGCCAAGGGGACCATGGAGGACGATTCCATTCTCTACGGCCCCCAGTGTAGGGCTTCACGCGCGGAGCGCCTGAGGGGTTTATAAACTCTCAGTGTGGTCCCCTCGGGGGAGCAAGGGTCTGAGCCGCTGGACCAGCAGGAGGTGGGGAGCTGTCTGACGGGAGGCGCGGCCGTCGTTCCCGTTTTCGCCCTCCTCCTTCGTCTCCAGCCAGAGGACACGCTCACCCGCCTTGGGGTGCTGCAGGGCAGGGCCGCAGACAGGCTGGAGAGTCAGTGGGCACACTTGTGCTTCTTGTCCTTGTCTCACCTCTGGCTCTTCGCACCACTCAGTTTGGAAATAAAAACTGCAGAGCCTAGTAGACTTTTCCATGGAAACGCGGCGCTGCCGGGAACAGTGCATTCTTCCGGCTGCCCGAGGGGGCAAAACTGAGCGCTAGAAAAAGCTCCCACCCCGGGCGGCTTCTCGGACTCGGGGGGCGCGGCTTCGCTTCACTCCTTCCTCTGCCTCTCGGGTGGCTGGCAGGTCTTCAAAAACCCCTCCAGGTCACATTTTTGTTTCTCCCCCTTTTCCAAAGCACTGTTCTTCAGCCATTTTGGTGTGTGGTACTAATCGGAATCTATTTGGAAACATTCTTTTTCGGGGTGGTAGTAAGTTGGTTCCAGAACCAGTGTGGTTTTTAATACAAAATCTGGCTAATTGATCCCAGACAGGAGATTGGGGCCCCAGCTGCACAGGAATCCACTTATGCGAGCAAGGCAAACGGGCTTTTCAACATCTCCTCTCACGACAGTGTGTCTGGAAGACCTGCCCCCCCAGACAGCTTGGGAAGGCAGCAAAGGGAGGAGGAAGCTGACTCATATGGACAAAGTTGGTTGGAAGGGAAACAGTTGCTTTAGAGAATTAATTGCTGCTACTAGCCAAGATATTCTTCTGAAAAGATTTCCTTTTTTGGAGGGGGCAGGGGGGGGCACTGGTGGCAAAAGGACCTTTCATTTGCAACTTTCTCTCCAGGACAAAAATCAGAGTTCAAGATTCTGATTCTCTCAAATCTGGTGACACAATAAAATGAGGGATCAACAGAGGGAGAAAAAATGCGATGTCACATGTGACATCCTTAACCCTAAAAAAAAAACTCTCTCCAAAGGAGATCACACACACATCTTTGTCTACATTTAAAAACAAACTCCAGAGGAATTCTCTGGCAGTCCAGTGACTAGAAGTCCGCGCTTTCACTGCTGAGGGTGAAGGTTTGATCCTTGGTTGGGGAACTAAGATCCCAGAGTTGCATGGCTCCACCAAAACAAAAAAGAAAAGAAAGCAAAAAAAAGAAAACCCACCCCAAAAGTCCAAAGATACAAATTACTATGGCACCTAGGGAGGCAGCATGGATGAACCCATCCAATAGGCAAGTATGTTCCAGAAGAATCCGTTGAGGGAATTCCCTGGTGGTCTGGTGGTTATGAGTCCATGCTTTCACTGCTGAGGGTCCAGGATTCATCTCTAGTTACAGAACTAAGATCCCATGAGCCGAGGCAAAAAAAAAAAAAAAAAGAATCCAGTGAGGAGCTGACATGTAAATAAATCACTTTCAAAAACTGTTAGCCTTCAAATGGAGTAGGACTTCCAATACACTGGACTGATGTACCCATAAGAACAAATCCTTCCCACAGAGTAAGGTTCCATCTGTATAAATCCCAATAGCCTAGAAAAGTAATGGTGATCATTTCTATCTTCAGTTGCTTCACCTATTTATCATTCTGCAGAGGCAAAAAACCAGGTCTCTTCTGATCGAAGACTATTTTACATTATTTTGCAGAAGGCTTTTTTCTTTGGTTCACTGATTTGACTAAAAGGGAGGGCACTTTTCCTCAGATGGATGAATCACTTACCATTCAGTTCACTGACTACTTTTTCTCAGCATTTCATTGCTTCTATGAAGCAGCAAACATGCCTTGGAATCTGACTCTGGTTTGCACCTGGCTCTGAAACATACTCGCTATATAATTTTGAATGAGTTACTTGAGTCTCGTTTTCTTTATTTCTAAAGTGGCGATACCTACTGCACCGAAGATTATGGGAAGTAAAGCTCACGTGACAGGCGGGACAGGCACTGCCGCTATTCTCCGTGCTTCCCTTCTCTGCCTTGCACGGCACCTTAACTGACCAACTTCATGCCCTCTCACCTCACCAGCGACACTTTTCCTATAAAGCCCAGAGAGGCTGCTGTTTCAGTGGGCCTCTTTTAAAGGGATAAATGCAATTTTTTCCCACAGATTTTCAGATCCGAGAGGTGATGCCACTGCTGGGGAAGCCCTGAACTCAGTGTGGGCTGTAGTTTCTGTCAGTTTAGTTGGCAATATCATTACAAGCCTTGGGGGAGGAGAGTTTGAAGGCAAAGATATTGTCCAGTTGGGAGGACTTAAGAGAGACTTCACAAAGAGATAACCCTAGAACTGAATTTTACCATATAGGTAACATTTCAAGGGGGAGAGGGAAAGGAGGACGTTTCTAGAGGAGAAAATCATAGCAAAACTACGGTATGTTTAGGTAACATAAGAAGCTGGGATACAGGACTAGGTTTAAAGTTTCTTTCATCCTAAAGTTGTCTGTATAGCCTGGTACTTTTACAAGCACCCAAAGTTCCAGGAAACCCCACATTCTTTCCTTCAGTCAAGTTTCAATGACCAGCACACTCCCCAGAGGGAATATTTCCTGGCGATTTAGCTCAGCCCTGCCAAGGCAAACCACCTGTACCAGTTTCACAAGTATAGCTTACAAGACAGTCCTTACCGAGGTTTACATGATTTACGTGAGTCAGTTCACTGTTTCTTTCGTGTGCATCTTAAGAGTGCCTACCTGCCTGTATTTACCAGCCCCGCAATAACCTTCTGAGTATGTTAGCGGCTTATAAAATCTCACGGAGGACCACAGATGTAGTCCTCTTGCCTGAAAAATCCCAAGGACAGAGGAGCCTGGGGGGCTCCAGTCCATGGGGTCACAAAGAATTGGACACGACCGAACAGCTAAGCACAGGTGTAGTGCCCTTATCGGATCTATAGCTCCGATGCAGTGAGATGGATCGGCCAGTATGTTGAATAACCCCAGGCTTCGGTGAATTTTTCCACAGCCCAACTTCCATGGGCAAAAATCAGAGCCTTGGCGCCCTCTGGTGGCAGACTGGTTCTCATAGTCAGACAAGCTTCCCAACTAGGCAGGCGTGTGTGAGGACAGAAGCCACAGGGTCATAAACATGGTAGTTTCCTAGATCATCTTTACTTGAAGATTTGAGGGCGGCGGGGGGGGGGGGCGGAAGTAGGTAATGCAAAACATTTTTATATTAAAACAAATGCAGATAATATTGAATAGAATATAAAATTTACATTACTTTTTGAGACAAAGAGACATCAAAGACATTTCAAGATAAGCTACTCACGAGCTTCAGGCTGTATTCTTAAACTCGGGGTGTGGGGGTGAGGGGAGGAGACCCTGCATGCTCAGTCTAACATTGTGGGTGCTGCTGCTGGGACGGGAAGTAGCAAATTCTTCTGAGAAACAGTAAATGAAGCGTTTACTCATTTGGCAACAACCCAGTGGATTATTTAAATAAGTAAAACCAAATGCTTTCTCATTTTAAAAGCATTTTAACCTGCTTGGAAAAGGCCTGAGTAAAATAAGAGCTTTATGTTTCAGTGGAAATTTATTTCCTTCTAAAATGATTTTTCCCCCTACTATGAATGTTAACATGCCTAACTGACGGTATGACATGCGAGCTGGTAAATAGTCAGACGTGAGGTTACAAGTGCACCTTCCAAGGGTGTCATGAGGAATGAAAAATAAACTACTCACCTTCTGCAATGACACAATTCAAACAAAATAAAAAACTGAACAAAAGCTTGTCTACAATGAGAACTGTATAAAGATGTAATTTAGGTAGTGGCAAGGCTAACGCTACAGTATTTGCTTTTCATACTTCATATGACAATAAGAACTTCTCTCAGGGGTGAACAAGGAGCCACCACATGGCCTTTCCAGACCCTGCTTATTCTCAGTAACTGTCCTTTCTTCTTGTTGTTGGCAACACAATTCACTGCTTTGCCATAACAGTGTGCAGACTTTCTAGGGTAGCTTAGCCGTGTATTGTCCTTTCTTTGAAGTATGAGAGACAGGGTTAATTGAATGTGCTAAAAATATGCTGGGAGGCAGATTCCAGTGGATGCTGCTGAGTTTTTAAGGTCTACCGTAGTTTATAACTTCCAGTATCATTTGCCTTATTCATTTTCTTAAGTTTTACAGAATTCTTTCTCTTTCTTCATGGGACTGTACTCTCTTCATTTTACAAAGCCTTAAATTAAGACTCAAACTGCACGACAACTTGCTGGTACCTTTAGGTAAATGCAACTTCTTGTTTTAAAGTAAAATAACCTGGAGTTAAAATGTCCCATTTCAGGGGGAGTATCAGTGGTAAATCATGTGCTGGGAAAAAGAACAAAAAAGTCAGACAATGAACACCTCCATTTTCCCAAGATTAAATGATTATTAAAAAAGCGCACCACACTGTATAGCAATCAACATTCTCTCCCATAATTCTGTGCGTCTGGGACTACAGAAATGTCACTGTCCCTGCCCCACATCTTCAAATTAACATTCTCAGGTCACAAGAGTAAGTCTTCCCAAAGGGGACCTTCCGGAAAAACAAGCTATTTCCTCGGCTCATATTTCCCTGAAAGAAAAATAAAATAAATACAAATAAAGTCTAGTGTGAAAATGAGGTCAGCTAGTCCAAAGCAGCGGAGACATCCAACCGGACGTATTTCTGGGAAACGTGATGAAAATGACCAGACTGTCACCATGGAGCAGCAGCGTGTCATCTCTGACGCAAGCCGAGCCTCTGTGGGACTACCTGCCATTTTGACACGTGGATAAAGGCAAGTATTTTTTATCTATTTAGACAGAATTCCCAGTCCAGAGTCTGGCTCTGCTATTTGCTAGTTAGCTGGGCTGTCAAGTCCTACCACGTAGTAAGCGCCAGCTTTTCTTTGTACTTTTTGTTTCTTTGGCTGCACGCATGTGGAAACTTAGTTTCCTCATCAGGCTTGGAACCCGTGCCCCTTGCGGTGTAAGCGCGGAGTCAACTTCTGGACCACCGGGGAAGTCCCCATGTCAGCTTTTATTTGTTTTGAATGAAACGGTCAGATCTCTAGGGAGTACTTATAAAATCTGATAATTAAGGTAGTCATGTTGTGAGTTTAACTGAGCAGACTCAGTTAGACAGCCTGCACGTAGATCCTGCTCTCCCAAATACAGGCTGTGTGATCGTGGGTTACACAACTGGCATTATTTAACTGTTCAAAGTCCCAGTTTCGTCATATGAGAGGTGGGATGGTAAAGTATAGTATCTCTCTTCACAAGGTTATTTTGAGCGTTGCATGAGCTGAACCATGGAGAACTCTTAGCATGATGCCTCCTCTACAGTGAATGATCAATTAACATCTGCTGTTGTCTTAAGCACTTCAAGGACCAACTGTAAAGTGTCTGATACCCTAGTGATTTTCTATTTGATTTCTTTCTATACCAGAGGGTTGAATGTTCGTGTTAGGTCTGGCAACCATCCAAGCGTCCTGGCCTGGGTTCACAGAGGGGCTTGTTGGGACCACTGAGCAAAAGCCCCCCGACCTCGGCCTCTGCATTCAGAGCTCAGGCTGGGAAGCCTGAGCCCTGGGAACAAAAGCCTTTCTCATTGGTGTCACCAGTGCTATAAGAGCATCCAACAAAGAGCTTCCTCATACGCTTTCTTCCACAGCCCTTTACAAACTGCTTCCCACTCAAAACAGCTGTCAACTGACGGCCACCTTAAGTGAGTCCATGTTAATGTAGCGCACAGCCACTCATTATTTGGGTTCCTATTAAAGTTCTGCCCAGACTGATCAAGGATTTGTGGTTGGAGATGACCTACCCCATAGCAAAAACAAATAATAAACTGGAATCTGGAAACCTCATCCACCAACGCGACTACAGAAGTAAGAGATCAGCTCTTTTGACACCATGGTGACAAATAACGTCGTAAATAAACAACTTTCTATTTCTCAGCGTCTCTAAATATATTAGAAAATATATTTCAGAATATATTCTGAAAGGTTACAAGAAGATGAGGTTGGAAAAGTAATCTGAAATCAAGGGCATCCTTTTAATAACCAGAATAACTGACTGTCCAGATCTTATTTGAAATTTGAATGTAACCACTCAAATGGGTTCCAGATCACATCCAGGAATTCTTCCTCCTTCGTTACCTCTTCTGATGAGTTCTAAGCAGCATATTTTACAACTATGCCAGAGTGACATCTCTACCACTGAAAAGGACACATTTAACTGGTAACTAAAGGATAACCTACAAGAATTCACCTGGGATCCCAGAGCCTTTTAACAAAACAGGCAAAAACAAAACAAAACCAAATATGAGGAGGGGAAAAGGAGGGAGGGAGGGAGAGAATGAGAGAAGTACCTCTTTCTGCAGCATGCACCAGCAATCTATCCAAGAAGAATATATTGGGGAGTAGGGAGGGCACCCACCAGCAAGCCTGAAATCGAAAAAGGGATTAGTTACTGAAGTCAATATTTATAAAACATTCTCTCAAGAGCTCAATACATCTTGGTCAAAATATTCTGCCTGGAATGTTCCGTGAGAAGCAATTTTAGCAGTTTTGCAGAAACGAATTCTATTGGCACAGGGGAAAGACTGAGCATCCAAAATGGATCCCACTTTCTTACATTCAGGTTTTGAATCAACACATAAAGAGAAATTTTAGTTATGTATTTTCTAAAACATCTAGGTTTTAATTAGTGGACAAATGAAAATCTAGAACGTAGTAATTATATGATTAAAGAGCTGAGAAACGGAATTTAAAACAAAGTGGTGTTCAAAAGACTCCAAACACGACAACGGATGGTGGTATGAAACTGTGGTGACTGCACGCTCTTACTCAGGTATAACTCCTACCTACATCTTCTCTGAAAGTGAAAAGTTAGTCACTTAGTCGTGTCTGACTCTTTGTGACCCCATGGACTATAGCCCACCTGGCTCCTCTGTCCATGGAATTCTCCAGGCAAGAATACTGGAGTGGGTTCCATTTCCTTCTCTAGGGGATCTTCTCAACCCAGGGATCAAACCCAGACTCCCGCATTGCGGGCGGACTCTTTACCGACTGAGCCAACAGGGAAGCCACTTCTCTAAAAAAACTGCAAATAACACCACCACACTTAACTCATCCTTCAAGCCTGCTCTGGGCTACAATGTGACAGCTGATCCACAAATCACGAAACAAACAGAATATGGTAACTGTGCTCAAAACTCTACACAGCTATCAGTTTGATACCTTGTTTGAAAACAGTGAAATGTCTAATGGCATACTGTGACCAGTACCCTAGTGGAACAGAATTAAATCAAGAGGTAAAACTTCTGTCCAACCTGGTAGTCACCTGGCACCTGGAAATCAGTGGTGTCCACCCCCACCTCCGCCTCTCCTTCCCAGTCAATACATGAAAGGTCAATAAACTTTCCATTTTCAACCAAATTTTCTACTTTTTTTTTACTTTAAAACACTTTTTCCATGAAGCCATGATGAAAAACAGGTACAGGTTGTCATTCAAGCCCTAACACACCTTTCGTGACATTCGTTAAGAGAGGATAAGGACTTAGTATAAAGGAAAGATGTGAAAGTCATCACTACTCCACCATTGTCAGAAAAGAACCTAGACTACTGGCAAGTACACACTATTTATAAGTACTTGATGACCATTATATCTACTACTGTGGGCAGGAATCCCTTAGAAGAAATGGAGTAGCCATCATGGTCAACAAAAGAGCCCGAAATGCAGTACTTGGATGCAATCTCAAAAACGACAGAATGATCTCTGTTCATTTTCAAGGCAAACCATTCAATATCACGGTAATCCAAGTCTATGCCCTGACCAGTAACACCGAAGAAGCTGAAGTTGAACGGTTCTGTGAAGACCTACAAGACCTTTTAGAACTAACACCCAAAAAAGATGTCCTTTTCGTTATAGGGGACTGGAATGCAAAAGTAGGAAGTCAGGAAACACCTGGCGTAACAGGCAAATTTGGCCTTGGAGTACAGAATGAAGTAGGGCAAAGGCTAACAGAGTTTTGCCAAGAGAACGCACTGGTAATACACCCTCTTCCAACACAAGAGAAGACTCTACACATGGACATGACCAGATGGTCAACACTGAAATCAGACTGATTATATTCTTTGCAGCCAAAGATGGAGAAGTTCTATACAGTCAGCAAAAACAAGACCGGGAGTGGACTGTGGCTCAGATCATGAACTCTTTATTGCCAAATTCAGACTGAAATTGAAGAAAGTAGGGAAAACCACTAGACCATTCAGGTATGACCTAGATCAAATCCCTTATGATTATACAGTGGAAGTGAGAAATAGATTTAAGGGACTAGATCTGACAGAGTGCCTGATGAACTATAGACGGAGGTTCGTGACACTGTACAGGAGACAGGAATCCAGACCATCCCCAAGAAAAAGAAATGCAGGAAAGCAAAATGGCTATCTGAGGAGGCCTTACAAATAGCTGGGAAAAGAAGAGAAGTGAAAAGCAAAGGAGAAAAGGAAAGATATTCCCATCTGAATGCAGAGTTTCAAATAGCAAGGAGAGATAAGAAAGCCTTCCTCAGCGATCAATGCAAAGAAATAGAGGAAAACAACAGAATGGGAAAGACTAGAGATCTCTTCAAGAAAATTAGAGATACCAAGGGAACATTTCATGCAAAGATGGGCTCGATAAAGGACAGAAATGGCATGGACCTAACAGAAGCAGAAGATATTAAGAAGAGGTGGCAAGAATACACAGAAGAACTGAACAAAAAAGATCTTCATGACCCAGATCATCACGATGGTGTGATCACTCACCTAGAGCCAGACATCCTGGAATGTGAAGTCAAGTGGGCCTTAGAAAGCATCACCACGAACAAAGCTAGTGGAGGTGATGGAATTGCAGTTGAGCTATTTCAAATCCTCAAAAGATGATGCTGTGAAAGTGCTGCACTCGATATGCCAGCAAATCTGGAAAACTCAGCAGTGGCCACAGGACTGGAAAAGCTCAGTTTTCATTCCAATCCCAAAGAAAGGCAATGCCAAAGAATGCTCAAACTACCGCACAATTGCACTCATCTCACACGCTAGTAAAGTAATGCTCAAAATTCTCCAAGCCAGGCTTCAGCAATACATGAACCGTGAACACGCAGACATTCAAGCTGGTTTTAGAAAAGGCAGAGGAACCAGAGATCAAATTGCCAACATCCGCTGGATCATCGAAAAAGCAAGAGAGTTCCAGAAAAACATCTATTTCTGCTTTATTGACTACGCCAAAGCCTTTGACTGTGTGGATCACAATAAACTGTGGAAAATTATGAAAGAGATGGGAATACCAGACCACCTGACCTGTCTCTTGAGAAACCTATATGCAGGTCAGGAAGCAACAGTTAGAACGGGACATGGAACAACACACTGGTTCCAAATACGAAAAGGAGTACGTCAAGGCTGTATATTGTCACCCTGCTTATTTAACTTATATGCAGAGTACATCATGAGAAACGCTGGGCTGGAAGAAACACAAGCTGGAATTAAGATTGCCAGGAGAAATATCAATAACCTCAGATATGCAGATGACACCACCCTTATGGCAGAAAGTGAAGAACTAAAGAGCCTCTTGATGAAAGTGAAAGAGGAGAGTGAAAAAGTTGGCTTAAAGCTCAACGTTCAGAAAACTAAGATCGTGGCATCTGGTCCCATCACTTCATGGGAAATAGACAGGGAAACAGTGGAAACAGTGTCAGACTTTATTTTTTTGTGCTCCAAAATCACTGCTGATGGTGATTGCAGCCATGAAATTAAAAGATGCTTACTCCTTGGAAGGAAGGTTATGACCAACCTAGATAGCATATTTAAAAGCAGAGACATTACTTTGCCAACAAAGGTCCATCTAGTCAAGGTTATGGTTTTTCCAGTGGTCATGTATGGATGTGCGAGTTGGATGGTGAAGAAAGCTGAGCGCCGAAGAATTGATGCTTTTGAACTGTGGTGTTGGAGAAGACTCTCGAGAGTCCCTTGGACTACAAGGAGATCCAACCAGTCCATCCTATAGAAGAGCAGTCCTAGGTGTTCATTGGAAGGACTAATGTTGAAGCTGAAACTCCAATACTTTGGCCACCTCATGCAAAGAGTTGACTCACTGGAAAAGACCCTGATGCTGGGAAGGATTGGGGGGCAGGAGGAGAAGGGGACGACAGACGATGAGATGGTTGGATGGCATCACCGACTCGATGGACGTGGGTTTGGGTAAACTCTGGGAGTTGGTGATGGACAGGGAGGCCTGGCGTGCTGCGATTCACGGGGTTGCAACAAGTCGGACACGACTGAGAGACTGAACTGAACTGAGAAATATTATTTGTCCCCTTCTCTATTTCAAAACAGGGTATGAAGAGACTGTCTATAATATAAACTGATGGCACTGCTGGTATATGGGGCGGACAGAAAAAAATTAGGAAATCTATTCATAGCATCACCTGTCCTTATCCTTGCCAAACTTCTACCAGGACTGCCCTGCCTGTCAGGCATACAGGCAGCCAACTAGTAGGATAAACAATGCAAGGCACTTACCCACAGTTGTTGACAGCCATAAGATTAGAGACAAGCACAAAGGGATAGGTCAACATACTGGCAAAAAACTGTGAAAGAGGAAAAAGAAGAGCTAAGTTATTAAATCATTCCTAGTCTCTTTTATTTTTTTCCTTCCTCACCCTTAGTCCTAGTGCCAGTGTGGTCAAATATGCCAACACTGCTTTTGCTTTCTTTGTATCCCAGGTTAAGACTAAATTACACATTTTTGAGTCTGGAGATGTTTCTCCCCTTACCATGCCACTACATGCAACCTTTTAACCAAAGGTCAGAAGACTTCTCTTATTCTGTGACTGAGCCTCATTCAAATACAACTAAACCTCAACATTTAAAACTAAGTACAATAAGCATTTCAAAACAGCCCTGAACAAAACAAGAAAACATAAACTTCTTTCCAAAGACAAAGGAAGCTACTTCAAAAGTCAACCACTGGAAGACTCCACATGAGTAAAGAGACTGAAGTTTCCAGTATATGTTCAGCAGGACACAGGAGGGAGCAGGGCCAGGTCTGTGTTGAGAAATGCTCCTGACCCCCTCTGACAGCTGACCAGCACCAAACCATGTGGGCTTGTTATTGCTGTTACTGTGACGCAGGGACTCTGGGTTATTCATATACCTCTGACAAATAACCAGTAATGACACATTCTAAGTTTAAAAGAAAACAAAACTACTACTAAAAGGTTAAGAGGATGTTTAAAAACTTACTCCCGTGACAGCTTGGGAATAACTCTTCATTTCATTCATGGTAGAAACCTATAATGGAAGAAAGCCTTTATTAGAACGAGTGAGAAAATTAAGCTGATATTAACGGCTAATTGTCCCCCCCATACCAAAACAGTCTATTTCTGAATTCAAGTTCTTTGACAGCCTGAAAATTAATTTACAGGATGAAAACATAAAAGACTGGCTAGGAGCATAAAAAGGCAGTGGTCAAAATGATCACCTTGACTCAACATTAACAGGCAAGTTCATATAAGACTAGGATGGCTTTTAGGAACTAATATAATGGCCTCAGGATTTCAAAAGCACCCGAAAGTGAGATTGGGAATCTTTTCCCATGTCCTAGAAATACAACCCCTGGAAACCACGTTGAGGGTTCTGAGGGCCAAGTCACTCCTTCTGTACACACCCAGCTGTGTCCCAGATGCTGTGGGGAGGATCGGTCTCTATATTCAAGTAACCAAGCGCATGGATTTTTGGTCCTACCTCTGGCCTGGGTGTGTTCTCGTTTCCACCATGCTATGGAACTCTCTTGTGTTCATAGAGGTCTACAGCTACTGAGGCTGCAGAAACATGACTTTTAGGGAAAGCTGATTCTCACCCCCGTGGCCCAGGCTGAAGTTTCTAGAAAGCCCAATACAGGAGTCCCCTTAGCACTTCCAATTAGATGAAGCACCTGCATATACGACACAACTCCCCTGCTTCATGGTGCCCTCTAACATTAGGTACCAATAAAGATGCGCTCTCCTTGGAGACTATTAGGCTTACCCTGCCACCCCCGTCACGCCCTTTCCAGGAGCATCGCTCTGATATACAGCGTAGATCATTCCATTAGCCTTCGAGAATCTGACTGTTAATCCTTAGCTAAATAACGGTGAGTCTCATACAAGCCACTGCCACCTTCCTGTGAAGCTAAGCTAGCTGCCAGGCGGGCACTATGACGTCAGCACCAGAGCATCTCATCAGGAGCCCAACCTACCCCACTGTCCAGCGCATAGGTATTGACGAGGTAGGCCAGTGAGTTACAGAGCCACAAGGAAATGATGTCACCGAGGAGGCGAGGAATAAGACCCCTGCATGAAGAAACAGCAGAAGGAAGAACCAAGAGCTGTGATCCGGTGAAAGATAATTCACTCAGTTATTTTTATTTATTTGTATAAATCATACAATAATTTATTTATCCTTCAATTAAAAATAAATAAAATAATTAGATTTTAAAACATTCTGGAGAACTGAAAGGAACCGAATACCAGAATGTAACCAGTTCATTCTAATTAATACAACTGTTCTTGAGGCTAATCTCTAATGACTTGTATTCTCCTTTTTAAAATGCAGGTCAGCTACATCCCTCCAAGCTATGGCCAATGGCTCAACTTCCTATTAATAACTATAATCTGGGAGGCAAATAATTTGCCTACTTCAGAGAAGAGACTTAAATATGAGTATTGCTAGACTACTTGATGTCCAAATTTGGCCATGCAGAAGATGAGAAAAATGAAAACATGAAAACGGCCCAAACATGGACACGGGTGAGCGGCATCAGGAAACACACTTCCAGGGCCTGGGTGAGCTTGGCGAGGCAGCGTGGACAACGGGACAGATGCTGCCCCACAGCCTGAAGACCAAGGACTAAATGCCACTTCTACCACTTATCAGCAAATGAACTTCCCAGCGCATCAGTTTTGTTTTTTTTGATCCCTAAAATGAGAATAATGATAGCTATCTTGTCTATTTCCCAGAATATTTATAAACTCAAACAAAAATCAACGATGCGGAAACACTGAAAATTAAAAAGGACCATTTAGTTAATAATGCGGTTTTTGTCATTAACAGAACTAAGGTAGTAGCCTAAGTTCTTCCAAAGTAAAATCAGGGGAATGAACACACTGCGAAAACATACTCTGAGGGTAAGAAAGATACCTATTAGACAGCTTTCCATTTTCCCAAAATGAGCTTTCCTCATTTTATCAACTATATAGCAACTGATAACTTACTATGAGGGTAGAAACTTGGAATGAATTTATTTACTAAAAGAAAAAAACACCCTCATTTCAACCATTTCAGATGTGAAGAGCAAAAGTTTGGGATCTCTTACAAGAGCGTTTAAGTCAGAGGGGCCAAAACAGAGTTCAACATGAAATAAACCCAGAGAGTACATTTTCCCTGAGGTTGAAACAAGGAGTCATGTCCTCGTTCTCATTAAAGCTTCCTACTCACACAAAAATCACACCCACAAATCAGCAATTTACTCACGCAAAAAATCCTAGGATGCCCTCTTCCCGATAGATTGTTGCTATGGAGTCACAAAGTCCACTAGGTTTAGAAGAAGGAAAGGTAAAATACACTCAGATTACAAGGTTCAATGACCACTCTGGACAAGGTGTAATTTACACCGCCACCCGTCCTCCCCTTTCTGCTTCCCTCCTTCCGCAAAGACAGCTGAACTCAGAAACACAAGGGGAGACCCTGCTGCCTGCGGGTGTAGCCAACACGGAGTCAGGGTGAATTCTGGCTTCGGTGGCTGTGTGTGTAGATCAAACGATATAAGATACATGAGTTTGCTTTGCAAGCTCTAAGGCATCACAGACATGTCAAGTATTTGGCATCAACAGATCTCCTTGAAGACTTGAAAACAGAAACACTTACCAGTACTTGGATTCTCTGCCAATGAATTGTACCATAGATCTCAGAGTGATCACTATAGAATACAGGGGAAAGATTTTTAAGCTACATCCAGATAAATTTTAATAGCCCTGAAAAGAAGTTTTTCCCACCTAAAGACACTTTTGATATCTGGATAAATGGGATAAAAACCAAAACAAGCAAACCAAAAACACACAGGCAAGGCACTTTGGTGAACTCTCATGTCACCCTACGCAAGTAGACAGGAGAGATCATGATACAAAGAGAGATAAAAAGTCGAACTGCAGGTGTCCACTGCAAACCTACCATGGAAGGGATGTGTGATGAGAGTAGCAGCAGAACGAGCCATCATCTCCCGAGTTGTCTAGAAATAATCAACACACACACTTGTGAAATCTAAACAAACGACACTCAAATTCCTGCGAGAAGTCACGTGGGTGGACCTTGTAGGGTAAGAAAGTGAGGGACACAGCACTCCTGCCCTTCCCGGAGTCAGGGCGAGCAGCCCGAACAGGATGCAATCTGATACAGTATCATTCTAGCATAGCTTTCACTCAGGGATTTCAGTGTTGTTATGTCTCAAAATCTCTCTGTAAAGCAGATTTCTATTATCATCTCAAAGAAAAACAAAAGCAAAGAAACAGGTAAAGGGACTTCCCTGGTGGTCTGTGCCTGGAGTGCAGGAGGTGTGGTGACCTAGCTGGAATAAAACTACGAGGACCGTATTTAGATTATTAAGTTGCTCTCTCATTGTGAGTGATTTCAGAGACTGTGATATCTACACTAGGCAATGTCAGGCTCTATTTAATCTATAGCAACACCGTGAGGAGAGCAGAACAACTTTGCTTTGGTTTTTCGATCACAATCCTGTAACTAACTGTGCAGTATCCTAGAGCTCCTATATTTATCCCAGTTTATCTTTCTTGTCCAGGATTCTGTAAAGAGGTTAGTAAAAAAAATTCAATCACAATACTTGGAGGTAGGTTGTAAATATAGAAGGTCTGTCATTCATTTCTGCACTTAGTTAAGAGATCCCTCACCTCTACTCTAATGGTAGTTCTAAGAGCCACAGGATGAACTAAATGAAGTTAAGAAAATATAAAACACATATTAATACACGTTATCTCTGTGCTCCTTGCTCAGTCACTGCTTAGTCATGTCTGACTCTTTGCGACCCCATCAGCTGTAGCCCGCCAGGCTCCTCTGTCCATGGGATTCTCCAGGCAAGAATACTGGAGTGGATTGCCATTTCCTTCTCCAGGGGATCTTTCTGACCCAGGGATTGAACCCAAATCTCTTGAGGCTCCTGCACTGGCAGGTGGATTCTCTACCAGTGCGCCATCCAGAAATCCACAATGTATGTTTTTGAAGGTAGCTTTTACTGAAAATCATGGCTTTACTATAGACAATTAGATAATGTCAAGACTAAAAAATAAAAATATTATTAAGTTAGGCATGCAACCAACTCCAATGGCAGAAGATAGGAGTGGGAAATGAATGATGAGGGCACTTCCAAGTCAGAATAATGTTGTAAAAGCATTTCTAGATATACAATGCCCAACACAGGCAGGGCCTCGGCCACCATATGTTAACACTTTCAGGCCAGAGATTTTCAACTCTATTATAAGAAGTTTCAATAGAAACCTTTTCAATATTAAAGATGAAATGAGTGGGTAAAATATGTTACCTTGAAATGCATCAATTCCAGACAGCAAGCAATGCTTTTTTCTTTCTATTCTGAATGCAGTAAAGCCCGTATTAAATCGAAGGTTTAATTTCCCTTGGAACACTGAACACACAGGCCTGATGATCCTGATTCCATAACTGCCACTCCGCTCTGATTTAGAGAGATCACAATCATCTCACCTCCTTGATAACCCGGTCAAACGAAGATGAAACTTCTTTCTGTACATTTCCAGATCCTGACTCCTGGAAATCAAAATGAAAGAAGACCGCTATCGTGATGGTTTTCAACAGAACTGGTCAAACCGGTGGCCACCCTGTATGAAAACATTCTCCACGATGAAAGGAAAGCTGACTGCTCGTCCCTTTGCTTAAAGAGGACAAAGAGCAGCAGTGGCTCGCGGGGAAAATGGGCTCAAGCGTACAAACTGGCTTCAACATACCTCAGCCTTGTCACACTCCTGGTAATGCTACAAAGGAAGAGAAAAGAAAAGAATGATTAGGTCTATCACAGTGTCACTGAGACAGGACAAAAAGGAAAACCCTACTGACTGGTAGAAATTAAAATGGTTGCTTTTTTGGGGGGCGGGGGCTGTAAATTTCCCATTAACTTCTATTTCTAATTAACACTTGGAAACATTAACAAGTGTCTTTAAGACGATTCTTGTCTCTAAGTTTAACATACTGATTGGGCAACTCATAAAAACTCGTTATCTAAAAGAAGAAAAAAGAGGGACTTCCCAGGTGGTCCAGTGGTTAAGACTCCACGCTCCCAGTACAGGGCCCGGGTCCCGATCAGGGAACTAGATCCTCCTGCTCCAACTAAGAGCTCGCATGCTGCAAGTAAAAGATCCCACATGCCACAACTAAGACTAGGTGCAGCCAAATAAATTAAATAAATATTAAAAAAGAAGAAAAAGGAAAACAAAACAAAACTCTAAGAACATTATTTACTAAACACACACTAACAAAATAAATTGGTAAAAACAGTGCTTCCCAGGTGGCGCTAGTAGAAAAGAACCTGCCTGTCAATTCAGGAGACGTAAGAGACACAGGTTTGATCCCCAAATCAGGAAGATCCCCTGGAGGAGGGCATGGCAACCCACTCCAATATTCTTGACTGGAGAATCCCATGGACAGAGAGGTGTCTGACAGGTACAGTCCATGGGGTCGCAAAGAATCAGACACGACTGAAACAACTTCACACACACTCAGAGGACTAAGGCTACAGAAAAAGCCTCAGGACTTTTACATGGAAAAAATCAGGTCCAATACCAAACTAGAACAAGGTGCTTTCCTTCACTGTGCAAAGAACAGAGAATTGGTACTAAGTCTGAATAGCCAAACCTGCCTCACTTTTCCTTTTGAATGTGACTGTTTCTGAGCCAAACAAGAGAGAAGATGCTGTTTTTAATTCTGGCAGAGATACATGAAACTGCCCGAGCTTAGGCTGCACTGGAAGACGGAATGTTGTTTGTGGGCTATTAGAAGGTGGGCTAGGTGAAGTATCGGAACCACACAACTGACTTCCTAGACATAACGAGGTTTAAAAAAACCGACAACACTTGTCTTTTGAAAAAAGAACTGCATTTCTTAAAAAGAAAATCAGAGGGAAGAGAACAAACATCACAAAATGAAATGATGTTTTTTGGCCAAATTCCAGATCTTTGGTCAGAAATTAATTCTAACAGTTTCAGGCATCTTTAAAAATTCTCACTCATTTCTAGACTTCGGGTTTCACTGTTGATAAAATTTTCAACAGTCTCTTCTACATTATTCTCAACAGATTTCAATTTAATTCTTGTTCAGATATACAGAACTCTTTCTAACAAAGTCTAAAACAGTTTTGTCAATCCTAAATTGGTCTTTCTTTTTGACTGTGTAAACTGCTTTTGATTCTAAGTGTAGTACCAAGACCCTGTTCTATCTCACTTGGTTACACGTGAACACATATTCCAGGTACCTGGCTACCTCAAGTTTGTCTTGCTTTTCCTTTACATGAAGGAACTTGGTCTCAAGCAGTAATTTCATTCTTGCTCTAAGTCGACACATTAACCTCTTTGAACTAGATGACAACTGTTTTCCCACATGAAAACTTCCCTGGAGGTCCAGTGGTGAAGACTCTGAGCTTCCACTGCAAGAGGCATGGGTTTTTCCTGGATGGAGAACTAAGATTCCACACGGTGTCTGCAGCATAGATTTAAAAGAAAATCTAAACCTCACTTAGGTAACAGCAACACTTTCATTGCGCCAGAGTATGGTGTGGCTGGAAAACAGAGTAGCAATCCACCAAAGATATCAGCCCATTAACAGTTACGCCATCACTCTGACCCATGCCAAAGTCACTCAGCTGTGTCCGACTCTTTGCGACCCCATGGACTATGCAGTGCATGGAACTCTCCAGGCCAGAATACTGGAGTACCATTTTGGGTGACTCTGACCCATGGGCCACCCAAAATAGTGGCTCATCAGTCCACAGGCATGATGACAAGAATAAGTATGAGTTACAAAACAGCTTCCACAAGAGGAACTGACTGGAAAACCTCTCCAAATCAATTCAACAAAGTCTGAAGAGAATTTAAAACCTAAGCTAATCAGATCATGAAACTGTTCAACAAAATCATGATTTGCTCATCACATGATAAAACATTTTTATCCAGTAGAACTGGGGCACCGTTAAAGCCTACTTTAAAAAGTGCATGGAGGACTGTACTGAGTAATGCTTGAAATAAACAGTTTGTAAACGTTTGGAATTTGACACATCTGATATATAGATTGAAAATATTACGTAGATTTGGCTAGCAAATACTGCTACACTTTTAAGAACTAGAGCACAGAAGGTAATACACCTTTGGCCCCAGTGGGAGACACAATAATGAACAAGAAAACCTATTCATTTTATATTCTCAACCCTACTCATACTGAACAACCTTCCCATGAACTGTTCTAAATGGTACAGAATTTGTATGTATAACACCTCTAGAAATATACCAAGAGGCAAGTCTGCTGACCTACACTGTAACTGGTGCAACTGAGAAACAAGTACAGTCAAAATTATAAGCTATAGTATTTAAAGTTAAAAGAAGAGAGCAAAACCAAAGGATAACTACGGGAGAAATGTAACTGTGATGCTTTCAACAACACTTTAAGAAACAACTCAAACACACAGAATAATTAAGGAAACTATTCATTACCTATGTATCGCCTACTCAGCTTAAACAGATGTTAATATTTTGACCTTTCTGCTTAAAATTTCTTGCCTTTGTAAAATAAACTGCCACAGATACAGCTAAAGTTCCACCCTTCATTTCCTTCCCTCTTCTCAAAAGTAACCATTACCCTTGTAGTCAATGCACACACTTGGGTGAGGTTTTCTTAAAAAACCACACACAAATTTACGCAGTATAACACAAAAAAGAAAGAGTGCACAAAATACAAATGCACAGTGGAATAAATAATTAAATGGCAAATATCCACACAGCCATGGTCCAGATCAGGGAAAATAATTTCCACTACCCTCGTATCCCATGCATGGTCTCCCTTTCTCTTCCCATAAACAAACACTATCCTGACTTTAACATTTATCTTGTTAAGTTAAAAAAAGAAAGTTTGTCACAGAAAGTATTTTGCTAGGAGTAACACTAGGAATAAGAGGAAAATAAAATCAGAAATGTATGTTTTAACCAGCTTCCATCATCTTTTGAAGGAATGAGATGAGTTATGCATGAATGCTTAGTCTTTAAGTCAAGTTCGACTCTGCAACCCCATGGACTGTAGCCCACCAGGCTCCTCTGTCAATGGGATTTTCCAGGCAAGAATACTGGAGTGGGTTACCATTTCCTTCTCTAGGGGATCTTCCCAACCCAGGGATTGAACCTGCGGCTCCTGTCCCATCTTCCCCACTGCAGGCAGACTCTTTACTAATGAAGGAAGCCCCAAATAAGCTATTCAGGAGCTCAAATAAGTGCAGTTAATTTCTGCTCAGAACACCTGGTCCAGAGGAAGCCTGTGTAGATCAAAATCAATTACTTCATTTTAGACAAATTCTCCTTGCTTCCCAGGAAAGAATTAAGAATGAGTATTTCAAGTACATGTTTTTCAAGAGGAAGAAAGGCCATGGATACAAATATATCTTTGCAATTGCTCTTAATCAGTGGGACAAATTGTAGTTAAAAGGTAATCTAAATCTATGGGAAGATGGATTTTCTTATTACCTGTAAAACTTTACCATGTACCACAGTTCCAAGGATGCCTGAACACAGTCTTGGAGTTAAGCCTGTGAACAATCCACGCTTCCCATCAATGCTCGCAATGTGCTGAGCTAAGAACACAAATCAGAGATTTACATTCTAGCTGAAAGAAACGGTCACACAGAAATTTCAAGAAAACATGCTTTCTATATATTTTTTTCAGTGACTCCTGCCTATCACACTTGCCCATGTCATCCAATTCTAAATAAATCAAAAGACACTCACCATAACAAAAGAGGCCAGGAAGTTGACAGACTTGCCGCCCAAAAATATTTCGTCCTATTGTTGGGGCAAGAGGCTCATATCCCACCTTTGAAAATAAGAGGATATATCAATACCAGGCAACATTCTCAGGAATGCCTGGGTTGCAAGGTCTTGAATAAAGAACAAACTTAGAGTCACAATTTTTAACACAAGTTAAAATGCAGTGTATGTTTTCCAAGACAGTAATGAAGTTATCACCCCTGTCCATTTTTTTTGGTCTTGTTTTAAATTTTGGCACTTGGTTAAGACTGGTTTCAATAAACTCCCAAGTTTTCTTTCGGTTCACATTCTACAAAAAAAAAACAACATACAGCTGAGATAGACTAGTATTAAACTGAAAACAGAATAAGGGAATTTTTGTGTTAAGAAAGCTACAGTTTACTGAGGATGCTCAAAAGTATTTTCTAAAGAAAATCTAGCATTTTTTTTTTTAATATTTGAGACAAAGTGAGATGACTAAGCCAGTGTCAACTTCATATTTGGCTAGCAAGGCAAACGCAGATACAGATTGATAATTCATTTGGGAAACAATTATAAGCTAAGTCTGTATTAAAGGAGAAGACAGTCATGAAAAATCTAACGAAGGCCATTTTAGAGTTAATTTCATCATGTTATCTCTACAATATATTCAGAGTCTTTAGTGCCAAAGAGACCCTTGAGTGAATGAATGCTGTTGGACATGGTCTTGACTCTCTATTGCTGTGATTCTCAACCTATTCAATTGAAGAACTCTGGAAAGGCTCACAGTGCAACTATTTTTAAAACTGACTATTTGGGAATTTCACCAAAACCCCTGAGACACTTGGCAACACAAGGATGTTGTGCAATCAGGATTAAGGAGTTTCCGAGGCAACAGTTCTCATTGTCACTAGAAAACCTTGCCTCCTGGATAATGACTGAGTAATGGGCTTATACCAGATTTATGGCAAAATGCTTTCATCTCAGATATCATCTAGCTAAAAATGTGACAATTCTGTTTTAGATGTCAGAGTACATTTCAAAGATTTGTTCTTTTTGTATTTTTTGCCCACGTTATGCAGCTTGTGGGGATCTTAGTTCCCTGATCAGGGACTGAACCTCGGCCCTTGGCAGTGAAAGCGTGGACCTTCAGAGAATTCCCTTTGTTCTTAATTAAAAAAAATAATTTATTTACTTGGCTGTGCCAGGTCTGAGTAGAGGCACACGGCAATCTTTGCTGTGGCATGCAGGATATAGTTCCCTGATCAGGGATCCCCCAAGCGGGGATGGGTAGGGGTCTCCAAGACTTAGCCACTGGACCACCAGGGAAGTCCTCCCACTGTTCTTAATTTAAATAACTCACTTTACAATAGTTCCTTACTTATAGGGTCTGAATCCACATGGGCCAACTCAGCAATATGTTGTATGAATGAGTATCATAAAGTCAAAAATAAGAAATGGGGCCTTCCCTAGTGTCAAGCCTATTATTGACAGAAAGGTGGATGATGGGGACAGGGCTTCTATCCTTGGTACCATGCATGATGTAATGACCTCAACACTCAACAAAAGTTTCAAAAATTAAAGACCTGTCCAGGGAAATCTAGAAAGGCAATTGAAAACACAATCGTCAGTTAAAACCTGGCATACTTGCCTGTGAATAGAAAACACTCCTTAAGAATTATTTCACAAAAGATTAGAAACTAATATATATGCTTATAACTCTTTAAGAAAACTTTCGGCTGAACTCATGTCCAGCTCTGACAGTTGTGATTTTCACTGTCATGAGCCACATGGGCTGCTGCTGGAGAGCGCTCAGTGCGTCCTTCCGAAATTTGACTCAGCAGCCACTTGATTGTCACTTCTGAATGAGCTCCCTGTGTCTCTCTGGGCATCTGGTGCTAAAATCTCGGAACAGAAAAGCAGCGATGACAGTAGCCAAAAAAAAGAGAAAGCAGAGGAAACAAAAGCTAACAGAAGGCGGGTTCCCCTCAAATCTCCAGTCTGTCTTGAACAGACTTCACATCTTGCGTTTGGCGCGGGGGACAAGAGAAGAAGGCTCGGTTCAGAGGAGCGGAGAGGGGAAAGGCTGGGAGTCCCTGGCGGCGCCCGGCCAACATCGACCTCGGGGAAGAGAAAACAAAGTTCAGAGGAACCACCGGGCAGGGCGGGGCGGCGGTTGGGCTACCGGGAGAGGAGCGGGCCTCACGGCTCGGCCGGAGGCGAGACCTCGGGAAGGCCCACGGGCCGTGGGAGCTCCGCGGACGACGGGGGTCGTGCCTGCGGGGAAGGAGGGGGCGAGCGGCAAACAAGGACCAGCAGCACCTCAGGAGGCTGGAGGCCCGGAAGGCTGCAGCCGGTCCTCAGGCGCCCTGGGCAGCGGCGACCGAACAGGGTGCCGAACGGGGGAGGGAATGGCGACGACTCTTACCTGGATGAGCACCTTCACGTACATGAGCGGCTGGGACAGGATGGTGAGACCGGAGCCCAGGAGCACCTGACTGGCCGCGTCCGCCATGATGGCACCCGCGGACGGACAGACAGACCGAGCCGGTCCCGGGTCACGTGCCAGGGCCGCCGGCTTCACTGGCCCGCCCGCGGCGCGCGCGCACGCACGCCCCGGCGCGCGCCTCCCCGCCCCCCGCCCCGCCCCCCCAAACGGCAGGCGCGCTCGCGAGCCGGCGCAGACGTCGGGGCGGGGCTTACGGGCCCGGGCGCACGCGTCAGGCGCTGGGTTCCCCCCGCCCTCCGCTAGGAACGGGCCATTTCTCCTGCGCGTGCGCAGGCAGAAAGCTTCCGGGTGGGGAGGAATGGGCGTGGCAAGGGGGCGGGACCCTATCGGCCAAGGCAAGGTCAGGGGAATAAAAGGGATTGTAACAGGCTTCTTCGATGTTCTTACCTCTGCACTTGAGCGTTTGGGATCAACAGTGTAAGGTGCAAAGAATATTCAGCGCAGACTCATAAACAATCTCAGTTCAGTTCAGTCGCTCAGTCGTGTCCGGCTCTTTGCGACCCCATAGACTGCAGCACGCCAGGCCTCCCTGTCCATCACCAACTCCCGGAGTTGATACTCACAAGTGTGGTTGGTCTGTAATCTTCTTTGTGTGTGCTAGTATTGTCTTTGGCATCAATGTTATACAATATAGTATTTTTTTTTTTTAAAGAGTGTATTCTTTTTTAGGGCTTCCCTTGTGGCTCAGTCAGTAAAGAATCTGCCTGCAGCCAAGTAGACTTGGGTTCGATCCCTGGATTGGGATGATCCCCTGGAGGAGAACATGGCAACCCGCTCCAGTATTCTTGCCTGGAGAATCCCCATGGAGAGAAGAGCCTGGTGGGCTACAGTCCATGGGGTCGCAAAAGAGTTGGACACGACTGAACGACTAAACACACACCCAGCACACATTCTTCTTTAATCCTCTACAACATTTAAAATAACAATTCTTAGAGTTTTGGTGGGGTAACCCTATGAAACTGTCTGGACTTGGTGCTCTTTTTTGGGGGGCGGTTGCTTTCTGACAACATTCCTTATTTCTTTTAAAGTACTTTGTTCTAATTTTCCATCTCTTTTGATAATTTGTATTGTCTAGAAAATTATTTCACCCATGTTTTCAAATTCAATCACATAGAGCTAAGCCAAGTAGCCTCTTATGATTCTTTTTTTTTCAGTTCCTATAACTTTTCTTTTTCATATTCTTTTCCATTATGGTTTATTATAGGATATTAAATATAATTCCCTATGCTATACAGTAGGATCTTGTTGTTTATCCATTCTAAATGTAATATTTTGCATCTGTTGTTCCTAACTCCCAATCCAACCCTTCCTTACTCTCCCTTACCCCCCGGCAACCACAAGTCTGTTCTCTATGTCAGTGAGACTGTTACTATTTCACACATAAGTCCATCTGTGTATGATTTCTTCTTAGAATATGCTGAATCTGTGGTTATTTCCCATTGGAATCATTGTTTCTTTGGTGCCTTTATATGCTTTTTTTTCCTGATTAGGTTTTCCAACATTCTAACTCTTTCATTGTGCTTTTTTTTCTCCCAAATGATCAGTATACTCTGGGAAAATCTCAGTGAGGGCAAATGAAAGCTCTTGAGACTGGCAGATAAATACAAAAACAAATTTTTAAAATATGCTTGTTTATTTGGCTGCACCAAGTCTCAGTTGTGGCAGGTGGGATCTAGTTCCCTGACCAGGGATTGAACCTGGGCCCCCTGCATTGGGAGTGTGAGTCTTAGCCACCGGATCCCCAGGGAAGTCCAAAAACAAAAGTTTTAATACAGGAGACAGAAAAGCTAGAAAGAAGAGAGTTAAATCACCTTGCTCGAATCAGAGCCCATACTCGCAGCTCTGAAAGACAGAAGACCATATAGCAGAGAGAGTGGCACTTATAATTCTTCTCACGGCAAAGAGAGAAAAAATGTTTCTGCAGCCTACCTACTAGTTGGGCTTACTTCAGAGATTACCAACATGGCTACTTTTAGAGCCAAGCTTGCCTGTTTTACAAAGGCTTTTCTTGTTTAAGAATATGCATTTTGTCCTTTCCTGTTTTGCCCATCCTTGGCCACTGGTGCAATAAAGGCTCATGAAGTTGAAGAAACACGCTGAACTCCCTGCCAGGTTATGAGGGTTCATTACAGTTCAGCCAGCTCTCGGACATATTGACTGCTTCCTGTTGGTCTCCCAATTAATCATGTCTATTACTAATTGCAGTAATTCCTTCCATCTGCTTTCTTTGACTTCATTTAGTTGTTCTAACTCTTTCAATTAGATGCTGTATTCATTGTCTATTGCTACCATAACAAATTGCCACAGATTTGGTAGCTTAAAACGATACCGTTTGTTATCTGACAGTTCTGCAGGTCAGAAGTCCAGTAGGAGTGGCGGATATCAGCTCTGGGTCCCACAAGGTTGAAATCAAGTCATTGACCCACTGGGTCCTTATCTAGAAGCTCTCGGGGAGAAGTTACTTCCAGGCTCATTCAGGTTGTTGGCAGAATTCAAATTCAGTTCCACATGGTCATAGGACTGAGGTTCACATTTCCTTGTTTGCTGTTGGCCAAGGGTTTGTCTCAGCTTCCGGAGACTGCTAACATTCCCTGACTTCATCTTCATAAAGTGGCAATGATGGATCCAGTCTTTCCAATTCTTCAAAAATCTCTGGTCTCCTGTCTACTAGGGCTTCCCTGGTGGCTCAGATGGTAAAGAATTTGCCTGCAGTGCAGGAGACTTGGGTTTGATCCCTGAGTCTGGACAATTCCCTGAATGGCAACCCACTGCAGTATTCTTACCTGGAGAATTCCATGGACAGGGGAGCCGTGGGGCTGCAGTCCCTGGGGTCGCAGAGTCGGACGCCTGAGTAACTAACACTTCCACTCTCTGCCTACTAATCCTTCTGCCTCTT
This sequence comes from Okapia johnstoni, assembly GCA_024291935.2. Classification (NCBI taxonomy): domain Eukaryota; kingdom Metazoa; phylum Chordata; class Mammalia; order Artiodactyla; family Giraffidae; genus Okapia; species Okapia johnstoni. The sequence continues at coordinate 3,463,295 of CM044325.1, read as the reverse complement.
ATTCTACCCCATCTCTCTGATGAAGCCTTCTGTTTTCCTCTTCTAATTTAAGAGTTCATGTGATTATACGGCACCCCACTCCAGTATTCTTGCCTGGAGAATCCTGTGGATGGAGGAGCCTGGTGGGCTGCTGTCTGTGGGGTTGCACAGAGTCGGACACGACTGAAGCGACTTAGCATGCATGCATGCATACTTGACCTACCTGGATAATCCAGAATAATCTACCTATTTTAATGTCAGCTGATTAAAACCTTAATTCCATCGGCAAAACCCTTTTATAGCAGTACCTAGATTAGTATTTGATTAAATAAGCAGAAGATGGGGATCTTGGAGGAGACTTTCTTTGGGCCACATGTCATGTGGGATCTTGGTTCCTTCGACCAGGGATCAAACCTGTGCCGCCTGGAATGGAAGCACAGTCTCAACGACTGAACTGCCAGGGAAGTACCACGGAGACCTTTAGGATTCTGCTTACTGTTCATTTTTGCCCTTACTTCATTCATTATTACACTTTCGTGTTCATTACCGTAAGAATTTAAGTATGAACTTCCTTTCAAACACTGCTTTAGCTCACATTTTCTAATACTTCCTTCAGTAGTTAGAAATTCTGGTTTTGATTATTTTTTGACAAAAGATTTGCTTGAGAGAACTTTTTGATATCTGAATGGCAGATCAAATTCACAGATTGAAATTTTCTTTTAATAGACAAATTTAGTCAATTTACATTTCTTGATATGACAAATACTTTTGGTCATAGTTATATTATGTTTTATATTTTTTTCAATATTAAAAAAGTATTGACAATTTTAAAAATAGATTTTTGTGGATAGCTTCAAAATAAACTTTTACTATATGAACTACTTCTTTTTGAGTGTGCATAGGTATATTTGAAAGGTTCTGTTGTATGTATATGAGATAAATTTATATTCATTGTTTTCCCTTCCCCATCTCCATCATCTTTCTTACTTCCAGGTCCCACATAATTATATTCTTGTATTTCACAGTGTTCACACATAGTACCCATAGTGTTCATATTTATATCTTTAAATATACTTACCACTTGATTTATCAACTTTACATTTCTTTTTATGAAATCAGCATCATCACAGTACTTTTTACCTTTACTCCTCCTTCTCTCTCAACTATTATTATAAATATAATTAACATATTGCTAGGTTTGGGAATTCCCTGACAGTCCAGTAGTTAGGACTCTGCGCTTTCACTCCTGGGGGCACAGGTTCAGTCTCTGGTCGGGGGACTAAGATTCCACAAGCCGTTTGGCCAAAAACATATTGCTAGGTTTATAATATTTTCATTCCATTTTATAATAAAAGGCACTCACATTTTTTAAAGTCCCAAGACTAGAATAAAATAAAATGGCTTTTATATTCTCTATGAGTTCTTTTGGTGAAGTTGTCTCTATTCATCTCTTGGTGGACTCAAGTTCATTTTCTAGTAGATTTTTTTAAAAAGGAGTTTGGAAAAAATATATATTTATAATATATGCATATTAAATATATGCATATTAAAATTTTAATCTTTCTGCCTGGATGCCTTTCACCTTGAATTTCAATAACTTCACGAAGCCATGTCTTATTTTTGTTGTTGACATTTTCTGAGAGAAGGTGTGATCTTTCACTATGCAGATTTTTTAATATTGGTAGATTGATTGAATTATGTCTTTTTAAAAATAATTTAAAACTATGTTTTGAAAGTAGGTTATAAAGCAGTGTGTAGAATACAATCTTATTTAACAAAAAGCCATTTTTACAAAAGATTTGAAAAGATTAAAAATAATTTGTTAACTATGATCATCTCTGGGTGACAGCAATATTGTTTTTATTTCCTTATTATTGCTTAACTGATTCCTTAATTTTCTGTAATAAACCTATATTTTTTTACAGTAATAAAAGGCAAAAAGGGGACTACCCTAGTGATCCAGTGGCTAAGACTCTGTGCTCCCAATGCAGAAGGCCAGGGTTTGATCCCTGGCCAGGGAACTAGATCCCACAGGCCACAGTGAAAATCCCATATGCTGCAACTAAGACCTGCATCAGCCCAATAAATAAATATTTTTCTTAAAAAAAAGGCATGAAGGGAAATCCTCTCCAGGGCTTTTGGGAAGGCTTTCCTAGCCATGACCTGTGATGTCATGTGGGCAGCAAGTGTTCCTGACATAACATGATGAGAAGGGCACTCGCCTCTATGGCATTCTTTCCAAAAACCCGTGAAAGTGAAAGTGAAAGTCTCTCAGTCCTGTCCGACTCTTTGCGACCCTGTGGACTGCATAGTCTACAGAATTCTCCAGACCAGAATATTGGAGTGGGTAGCCTATCCCTTCTCTAGGGAATCTTCCGGACCCAGGAATCAAACCAGGATCTCCTGCATTGCAGGCGGATTCTTTACCATGTGAGCTACCAGGGAAGCCAAAAACCCATAACCCCAATCAAATTATAAGAAAAACTTTAGACCAGCCCAACCAGAGGAATCATTCTACAAAACACCTAACTGGTATTCTTCAAAACTGTCACAATCATGAAAAATAAGGAAAGACTGGGAAAAGGTCATAGACCAGAGGAGACTGTGGAAATAGGACAGCGAAAAGCAATGTAGTGTCTGGATTGTATCCTGGAATAGAAAAAGGACATTAAAGGGAAAACTGGTGAAATTCCAGTGAAATCTGGAGTTCAGGTCATAGCAATGTACCATTATCTTGTTGGTTGTGATGTACGATAGCATTAGGGGGAGCTGAAACCGAGTGAGGGGTTGTATGACTTTGCTGTAAATTAAAAATTAGTCCAAAATAAAATGGTTCTTTTAGGCCTTCCCTGGTGCTCCAGTGGTTAAGAATCTGCCTGCCAATGCAGGGGACCTAGTTTCAATCCCTGGGCTAGGAGGACTCCACATGCTATGAGGCAGCTAAGCCCTGTACACCACAAGTACTGAGTCCACGCCCTAGAGCCCTCAAGCCACAACTAGAGAGCAGCCCCCACTCACCACAGCTAGAGAAAGCCCGCGCGCAGCAACGAAGACTTCAGTCCAGTTCAGTCGCTCAGTCGTGTCCGACTCTGCGACCCCATGGACTGCAGCACACCAGGCCTCCCTGTCCAACACCAACTCCCCAGAGCTTGCTCAAACCCATGTCCATCGAGTCGGTGATGCCATCCAACCATCTCATCCTTTGTCGTCCCCTTCTCCTCCTGCCCTCAATATTTCCCAGCATCAGGGTCTTTTCCAATGAGTCAGTTCTTCGCATCAGGAGGCCAAAGTATTGGAGTTTCAGCTTCCACATCAGTCCTTCCAATGAATATTCAGGACTGATTTCCTTTAGGATGGACTGGTTGATCTCCTTGTTGTCCAAGGGACTCTCAAGAGTCTTCTCCAGCACCACAGTTCAAAAGCATCAATTATTTGTCACTCAGCTAGCGCAGCCAAAAATACATAGGTAAATAAAAAAAATTTTTAAAAGAAAGATATCCAGGGACAGAGGTTCTTTCACTGGGTTTTTTTGGATCTGGTGGTTTGCCTGGATTTGCTACAGCCATACAACTATAGGGCGGAGTTAACTTGAGGACAAAGTTGGCAACCAGGGTGACAGAAGGAAGACGGTAAGGCCTGGATCTTTGATGGCGCCAATGAGCTGCTAAATAAAGCACTCCTGGAGCTGCCTGACATCTGGACTGATTGTATGTGTGATGTAATAACTGCTTTGTTTGAAATTTGTTTTTCCTCTTATGGGCTGTGGTTGAAATCATTCTAGTTGGGAAAGGCAGCTGAGTAAACAAGTAGGTACAGTGAAGTGTTTCAGGCGCAGAGGTCAAAGTCTCCAGGAGGTGAAGGAAGGACTGGCAAGTTCTGCCTGCAAAACAGCATGAAAACAGTTTCGCAGGGTAAGTTACTATTTGAGTTGGTCTTGAAAGATGACAGGTATTTGCTAAGTAATGAGGTGAGGGGGTGGTATGCAGGGATCTGGAGGGGCAGTTAATGTTCCGAGAGAATCACAGGGAGGGTGAGGGGGCAGAAGGGCCACGTCAGAGATGGGCCCCTGCAGGGGGACCAACATGATCAGACGGCCTTGTAATGAGCTCATCTTGGCCGCTCTGCCAAAGTTTGGATGGGAGACCAGATTTAACAGAGGAGACACTTTGAACCCATGTGTATATCCTGCTCCTCATATTTCCTTCTAAATTTAGCCCCCATTGATGATTCTTGGCTGATCCATTTTACTACGGTGGTTGTGAAACGTTGGTCCCAACTCCAGCACCCCATCTGCACTCATTGGTTCACTCTCAGCATTCATTCTATTGGGTTGGTCAAAAAGGTCATTCAGGTTTTTCCGTAAGATATGGAAAAACTTGAACAAACTTTTTGGCAACCCAATACTTTCTTTCTCTTCTCTGTCTCTCTCCCTTTCTCATTAATATGAAATCATTGATTCTTGATTTTTCTAATGGGTTATGATTTATAAATGTCCTCAATCATTTTGGTACCTAATATCCCATACAACAAACTGTGGAAAATTCTTAAAGAGATGGGAATACCAGATCACCCTACCTGCCTCCTGAGACACCTGTATGCAGGTCAAGAAGCAACAGTTAGAACCTTTGGACTGGTTCAAAATTTCAAAAGGAGTATGCCAAGGTAGTATATTGTCACCCTATTTATTTAACTTATATGCAGAGCACATCATTTGAAATGCCAGGCTGGGTGAATCCTGAGCTGGAATCAAGATTGCTGGGAGAAATATTAACAACCTCAGATATGCAGATGACACCACATTAATGGCACAAAGTGAAGAGAAACTAAAGAGCCTCTAGATAAGGGTGAAAGAGGAGAGTGAAAAAACTGACTTAAAACTCAACATTCAAAAAACCTAAGATCATGGCATCTGGTCCCATCACTTCATGGCAAATAGATGGTAAAAAAGTGGAAATAGTGACAGACTTTCTTTTCTTGGGCTCCAAAATCACTGCAGACAGTGAATGCAGCCGTTAAATTAAGACTCTTGTTCCTTGGAAGAAAAGCTATGACAAACCTAGACAGCATATTAAAAAGCAAAGATATCACTTTCCCAACAAAGGTCCTTATAGTCAAAGATATGTATGGAGAGTTGCACCATAAAGAATTGATGTTTTCAAATTGTGGGGCTGGAGAAGACTCTAAAGAGTCCCTTGGACCACAAGGAGATCCAACCAGTCAATCCCTGAATATTCATTGGAAAGACTGATACTGAAGTTGAAGCTCCAATACTTTGGCCACCTGATGTGTAAGAGCTGACTCACTGCAAAAAACCCTGATGCTAGGAAAGACTGGGGGCAAAAGGAGAAGAGGGCAGCAGAGGAAGAGATGGTTAGAGAGCATCCCTGATTCAATGGCCATGAATTTGAGCAAACTCTGGGAGATAGTGAAGGACAGGGAAGCCTGGTGTGCTGCAGTCCATGGGATTGCAGAGTTGGATACAACTTATTGACTGAGCACCATCACCACCACCTAATGTCCCAGATTTGGCTGGTGGCAGCCCTTTCAAGCTGGCTCCTTTCTCCTGTGAAATGCTTCCTAATATTAATAATGTTTTAAGTGCTTTCTTACGTTTTGGCAAAACAAAATGCTCCAGGCTGCTCGTCTCATGTTTGCGAGGTACTAGCCCCCGGAATAAGCCATTTCTCTTATGAACCCTGATTCCTTTAAGTGCGAAATGGTATAGAAGAACACATCTCAGTGCAAAATATGCTTATTGTTAATGAGGTGTGTTTGGTTTTAGACCCTCCTAGCAGACACAGCTGAATATATATACATGTGAGTATACATGCTGCTGCTGCTGCTGCTAAGTCACTTCAGTCGTGTCCGACTCTGTGTGACCCCATAGATGGCAGCCCACTAGGCTCCACCGTCCGTGAGATTCTCCAGGCAAGAACACTGGAGTGGGTTGCCGTTTCCTTCTCCAATGCATGAAAGTGAAAAGTGAAAGTGAAGTCGCTCAGTCGTGTCCGACTCTTCGCGACCCCTTGGACTGCAGCCCACCAGGCTCCTCCGTCCCTGGGATTCTCCAGGCAAGAGTACTGGAGTGGGTACCCATACATATTTTAGAAATCACGAATGCACACTGATATCTCCAATTCCAATCCATTTCCAAAGGGTTTTTTAAAATTTGTTGGTTTCCTTCCATTGAATATTTGTATATTTCTTCTTCCAGAGTAAAAACTCTGGCTCTTAAAAGCATCAACACATTTATTGATTTGCCCAATCACATAATATATCAAAAATAGTTTCAGAACCATTTTGCCAATATGAGTACATAAACAAACCTGCAAAAAGGGTTCACAGTTCCTTTGCCGTTTTCTCCCTATCCCCAGCCCACCAGCACTTAGCTTCTTAACTACTTCTTTCTAACACGATTGTTTGCTACGGGGCTTCCCTGGTGGCTAAGTAGTAAGGAATCTGCCTGCCAATGCAGGAGAAATGAGTTGAACCCCTGATCTGGGAAGATCCCCTAGGCTGCGGAGCACCTAAGTCCGTGAGCCACAACTGCTGAGCCTGTGCTCTAGAGCCTGGGAGCCGTGACTCCTGAGGACCGAGCACCCGAGAACCTGTGCTCCCCAACAAGAGAAACCGCTACAAGGAGAAGACCAACCACAGCAACTAGAGAGTAGCCCCTGCTCTCTGTAGCTAGAAAAAAGCCCGCACAGCAATGAAGACCCAGCGCAGGCAAATAAATAAAATTTTTAAAAAATTACTTTAAAAAAAAGATTGTTTGCTGGAAGGGGGCAGGGCACTTGGGGAAAGGGAGGAGGTGTGAAATAGCCATGGAGGAGGAAGGGCAACAGCCCTTCAGTTTCAGGAGCAGAGGGTACATTTCCGAGACTGGAAGAGACACGTGAGCAGCGGCCCTGGTTCACTCTATGCCGGTTTCCCTGCAGCCATTTCGGCAGCCTGGGTGTAGGAGCAGAGGAGACAGATGGTCGGGCGGGCTGGAAGGATCCAAAGCTGGGGAACGACCAGGTGGATGTGCAGAAGGACGGAGGGTGAGGAGTCTGGTGCGCTGGCAAGAGGGTGGTTGACGTAATGCAACCTGGGCTCTGGGCTGCAGGGGGAGAAAGGGAAGCAGAGAGAGAGAGAGAGAGAAGGGGAGTGGCTGGAGTTTGAGCTCAGCTGAGAAGGTGTTTACTGATTCCTGGTCACCGAATCCAATGGTTCAGGGGACTTGTGGGAGAGATGGCTGGTGCCAGACTTGGTGGGGACAGGATGGGAGGGGATCTATTTAGAGCAACCAAAGTGTCTTTGTTTCCCCAAGGACCAGAGGCTGTGGGAGAGGGTCTAGCCGGCCCAGGCCAAAGAGGGATGTTGTTTCAGGCGCCTTATTGCAATCCCTGATCAACAGCTAGGAGAAGTATTCAAACAGTCGTGATTTTGTAAAAAATGAAGGGACCTTAGGGATCATTTCACTTGGACCGTCCCTTCACTTTTCAGGTCAGAGAACGAAGGTCCAGAGCTGTTAAGCAACTGCACTCCCTCACCCCCGAGCCTGGGTGGGATTCAAACCCAGCTATCTGACATTTCAGTTAGTGGCTCTCTCTAACCCATGACAACGTTCTAGAGCTACAGCAGAATGTCTTACTGCCGGGCTTGTTTGGGTTCACTGGTCCATTCCCACCAGGACTTGGAGCACAGGAATGCAGTCTGACACATCACTGCCCTCTCTGTAGTTCCTTAGTCACTGCTCACTGCATTCTTTTTGATCAAAGAGTTTGGGGGAAGAGACTACGTCTTAGGGTAGGAGTGCCAACAGGAAGCTGGCATTTTCATGGAGCATTAGTTCTTTCTATATTCTTAAGGGTCTTCCTTTCCTTTGACCCCTCCTAAGCAAGAATTACTCGGACACGTGACGCACACTTTGTCAGTAGGGCTTTGTCTATAAACACACTAATTAAATAATGCCTTTCTGAATCTAATTTCACAAGAAAGCTTGTTTCTCAGAGACCACACGACTCAGCTGCACAGAGTCAAGGTGAAACACACTTAAAGGGGAAAACAAATTCCAAGCTTCTTTTTAGCTGATCAGGTGGCATCAAGGTGAGGAAAAGGGGTAAAGTTGTCAGACCTCGGGAGGCATTCAGAGATGAGCTCATCATCCCCAGGAAGACTCCACTAGGAATGGACAGAGATGTCACTGGTGGGATGTAGTTCAACTAAGCTGAGCCAGGCTATACAGGTTTATCTTCATTATTTACAAAGGACAGAGGGGGCTTTGCAGCTTCAAAGGCATCCTGTGCAGAAAGTGCCAAGTCTCTGTGCTCTGGGAACATAGCTGCTATTCTAGGTAATTAAGACAGAGCTAGTCTGAGAGAGTAGTCTGGAAAACCAGAAGTTAGCAGTTCTACTTCCACAAAACAGAGCCTTTTGTGTGACATTTTTGTCAATAGCTGGGATCCAGTCTGGTGACAGTAGGGACTTCCCTGGTGCTCCAGGCGTTAAGACTGTGCTTCCACTGCCGGGGGGATGGGTTCAATCCCTGGTTGGGGAACTAAGATTCCACATGCTGCACAGCCGAAAAACAAAAAATTTGGTGACAACATAGTTAAACCAGTGATCAAGGGTAGTTTCAGAGTGGCTGGGTGCCAGATTTCTCAAATTCTTGTACTTTATTTGGGCCACACCACATGGCTTGCAGGATCACAGTTCCCCCATGAGGAACTGCACTTGGACCCTAGCAGTGAAAACTCCGAGACCTAACCACTGAGCCACCAAGGAATTCCGAAATCCTGGTACTTTAAAAATGACAAATGGAAGAAACACCTAGAATTCTTGCTTTCAAGGAAACTCTGATGTCTATACACAGTTGCAATGTTTAATGGTCCATCATGAAACTTCTAAAGAGTAAAGTAATGGTTACTGTGATCATCTTACCTCATGAGACTTTACCAATGTTGTCATGTCTCAAAAACAGAAAGAAGTATGCTGCCATCAGATGGTAACAGGAGCTCAGCTGTGACCACATGGCCCAAAAAGCGAGGCTTCTAAAGAAAACCTGTTCACCTGAAATCCATTTTAAATCTTAAAAAAACTACTTGTTACTGACTGTGCATTCAGTTTATAAAGTATACTCAAAAAGCATGAAATAACTAAAAAGAAAACCAAGTATAAAGCACATTATTATTTTTCCCCATATCCTTCACCTTTGTTTACAACTGTCCAGTGTAGGCTTTTTTTTTCTCCTTTTTTTTAAACTGGAGGATAACTCCTTTATGTCCAGTAAAGTCGATCTTGTTCTCTGACCCAACTAAAATGCTATTTCTCCACTTTTCTCTCATTTCAATTCTCAAGGTTGACTCTTAGGGGTCAAGATGCTTTGAGTTGTTTCTCCTGAGCCCTGAGATATCATAGTGAAGTCGCTCAGTCGTGTCCAACTCTTTGCAACCCCATGGACTGTAGCCTAACAGGCTTCTCTGTCCATGGGATTTTCTAGGCAAGAATACTGGAGTGGGTTGCCACTTCCTTCTCCAGTAGATCTTCCCTACCCAGGGATTGAACCCAGGTCTCCCGCATTGTAGGCAGATGCTTTACTGTCTGAGCCACCAGGGAAGTCCTGAGATATCATATTCACGCAACATTAACTACCTGTTTGTCATTTCGTGGTTTCTTCCCAGGGGCGTCTCTCCCAGCTTCCTATCAAAAGCAGATGGAGAAATGACAGGCACGGTGGCTTAGCTGCTGCAGCATGTACATTCCCTGTGGGACACTTTTTCTTAATCTAAGCAGGAAGATTTGCCCTCTTTTCTAAAGAAAACAAGTAGCTACTCCTTTCCAGAGCTGACTGTGGGCTGGGTGGGGCCCAGCACTGAACTGCCACGACCGTGTGACAATTATTGGATATGGAGGCTATGGCTGGATGACATGGGATTCTCTCCTTTTTGCTCCTTTGGTATCTTAGCAGCCAAACCACAGCTCTCAGGAAGCTTTCCACTCTCAAAAAGCACTTCTAAAAATCTGATCATGTATTCTGACTTTTCATTCCAAAAATATCATACGGGGGTGCTTTTTTAAAATTCAGTCAGTTCAGTTCAGTTCAGTCGCTCAGTCATGTCCAACGCTTTGCGACTCCACGGACTGCAGCACGCCAGCATGCCCCACAGGGAATGTATATGCTGCAGATAGACAGACTTCCCTGTCTATCACCAACTCCCAGAGCTTGCCCAAACTCATGTCCATCGAGTCGGTGATGCCATCCAACCATCTCATCCTCTGTCATCCCCTTCTCCTCCTGCCTTCAATCTTTCCTAGCATCAGGGTCTTTTCCATTGAGTCAGTTCTGCACATCAGGTGGCCAAAGTATTGGAGCTTCAGCTTCAGTGTCTGTCCTTCCAATGAATATTCAAGACTGATTTCCTTTAGGATGGACTGGTTGGATCTCCTTTTGTCCAAGGGACTCTCAAGAGTCTTCTCCAACACCATGGTTCAAAAGCATCAATTCTTCAGTGCTCAGTTTTCTTTATAGTCCAACTCTCACATCCATACATGACTACTGGAAAACCATAGCTTTGACTAGATGGATCTCTGTTGGCAAAGTAGTTTCTCTGCTTTTCAATATGCTGTCTAGGTTGGTCATAACTTTCCTTCCAAGGAGCAAGCGTCTTTTGGTTTCATGGCTGCAATCACCATCTGCAGTGATTTGGGAGCCCCCAAAAAGAAAGTCTCTCACTGTTTCCATTGTTGCCTCATCTATTTGCCATGAAGTGATGGGACCAGATGCCATGATCCTAGTTTTCTGAATGTTGAGTTTTAAGCCAACTTTTTCACTCTCCTCTTTCATCAAGAGGCTCTTTTGTTTCTTCACTTTCTGCCATAAGGGTGGTGTCATTTAAGTATCTGAGTTTATTGATATTTCTCCCGGCAATCTTGATTCCAGCTTGTGATTCATCCAGCCTGGCATTTCTCATGATGTACACTGTATAGAAGTTAAATAAGCAGGGTGACAATATACAGCCTTGACATACTCCTTTCCCAATTTGGAACCAGTCTGTTGTTCCATGTCCGGTTCTAACTGTTGCTTCTTGATGTGCATACAGATTTCTTAGGAGGCAGGTGAGGTGGTCTGGTATTCCCATCTCTTTCAGAATTTTCCACAGTTTATTGTGATCCACACAGTCAAAGGCTTTGGTGTAGTCAATAGAGCAGAAGTAGATGTTTTTCTGGAACTTTTTTTTTTTTTTTTGATGATCCAGCGGATGTTGGCAAATTTGATCTCTGTTTCCTCTGCCTTTTTTAAATCCAGCTTGAACATCTGGAAGTTCATGGTTCACACACTGTTGAAGCCTGGCTTGGAGAATTTTGAGCATTACTTTACTAGCGTGTAGGTGAGTGCAATTGTGCGGTAGTTTGAGCATTCTTTGGCATTGCCTTTCTTTGGGATTGGAATGAAAACTGCCCTTTTCCAGTCCTGTGGCCACTGCTGAGATTTCCTAACTTGCTGGCATATTGAGTGCAGCACTTTCACAGCATCATCTTTGAGGATTTGAAATAGCTCAACTGGAATTCCATCACCTCCACTATCATGTTTGTAGTGATGCTTCCTAAGGCCCACTTGACTTCACATTCCAGGATGTCTGACTCTAGGTGAGTGATCACACCATCGTGGTTATCTTTGTCATGAAGATCTTTTTTGTATAGTTCTTCTGTGTATTCTTGCCACCTCTTCTTAATATCTTCTGCTTCTGTTAGGTCCATACCATTTCTGTCCTTTATTGTGTCCATTTTTGCATGAAGTGTTCCCTTGGTATCTCTAATTTACTTGAAGAGATCTCTAGTCTTTCCCATTCTGTTGTTTTCCTCTATTTCTTTGCATTGATCTCTGAGGAAGGCTTCCTTATCTCTCCTTGCTATTCTTTGGAACTCTGCATTCAGACTGGTATATCTTTCCTTTGCTCCTTTGCCTTTCACTTCTCTTCTTTCCTCAGCTATTTGTAAGGCCTCCTCAGACAACCATTTTGCCTTTTTGCATTTCTTTTTCTTGGGGATGGTCTTGATCACTGCCTCCTGTACAATGTCATGAACCTCTGTCCATAGTTCTTCAGGCACTCTATCAGACCTAATCCTTTGAATTTATTTGTCACTTTCACAGAATAATTGTAAGGGATTTGATTTAGGTCATACTTGGAATGGTCTAGTGGCTTTCCCTACTTTCTTCAATTTAAGTCTGAATTTGGCAATAAGGAGTTCATGATCTGAGCTAGTCAGCTCCCGGTCTTGTTTTTGCTGACTGTATAGAGATTCTCCACCTTTGGCTGTAAAGAATATAATCAATCTGATTTCGGTATTGACCATCTGGTGATGTCCATGTGTAGAGTCGTCTAGAAATTAATATTTAAAGTTAATTTCCTCCAAAATTATTTGGAACAAAAACAAGTATTTCTAAAAAAAAAACAACAAGTATTTCTGAAGAACTTTCAAACAAGGTTTGCCCTGACCAGTTTGTTTTGGTTCTTGTCCTTTAATGATATCCTTTTAGGAACAAAAAGTGGGGTTTTTGGTGATTTCTAGATAGAATGTTGACTAGTTGACTAATAGTTTCAGGGGGTAAGGTGTGGACTAGAAGGCAGCCATTTGCAAACTCCTATGTAAAAAGCAAGGGCAGATATGCCCCCTAAAAACACACACATAGTGTGTGTGAGGGGTTTTGTGGAGGTGGGCAGTATATGGGAACTCTCGGTACTAAAAATCTTCAATTTCTCTGTAAACCTAGAACGGTTCTCAAAATAAAGTCGCCTGGACTTCCCTGGTGGTCCAGTGGTTAAGAAACCACCTGCCAACGCAGGGGACCGTGGGTTCAGTCCCTGGTCTGGGGAGTTTCCACGTGCCTCGGGACAACTACGCCCAGGTGTCACAACTAGGGAGCCCGCGCACCCTAGAGCCCACGCTCCGCAGCAAGAGGAGCCCCCACGATGAGAAGCCCGGGCGCCCCCACTCGAGAGCAGCCCCGGCTCTCTGCAACTGGAGACAGCCCGCGCGAAACAGGGACCCCGTGCCAACAATACGTAAGCACATAAATGACGTAAGAGTCGACTGATTAAGAAGAGAGACACCGACACAGGGACTATAACAAACTATGCGCCACGCGGTTCTCACCTCTAGTCGTCCAGGTAGTGGTGCTGAAAGGACTTAAAAGTGACAACACAAAACACACGAGGAAACTTTCAACACAACGTAGAAGGAAACAGGTGAAGTCAAAACAGGAAGCCTGGCATGGACTGGAGCGACCCTTCTTAACACGATTCCAGCAAGTTGACATGACAGGCCATAGTTGGCAGATGGTGCCTGGTGCCTGCAAAGGGCAGAAAATCTGAAGTATCTATTCACACAAGATTATGCAGTTAACCAATCACAAGGGAACAACTTGTGGGAGAGAAAGAATTTTAATCAATGGGTTAAAAAACTTATATAGCCATGCTGAGCATAATATATGCAACACTGACTTCCAGGTAATAACATGAGTTTTTTCCTCTGTGTGGTAACACCTCACCCTGAACAAACCTGATATAGTGCAGCCTGACTGATCATTCATCACTAGGAAGCTCTGAATCAAGACTTTATATTTAATATAGCAAACTCCCAGAGTACGTTTAAAATAGTCTGCTCTTTTAAAGCTTCTTTGCATATAATTTTAGAGAGAATATATAAACTGAGGTATATCTGTGTTGTAGTTTCATAAGCACACACTTCATTTTCTGACAAGGGAAGCTTTTGGATACATCACAATAAAATTTCATTTCATGAAAAAATAATTTAAGTCGTGAGGTATGCGTCCTGAGATCCTGCACCCAGTGTGAGCTCCTGGGGTGAGGGTGGTGCATGATGGGACACACCACACAGAATACAACAAAGGAATGGAGTTACAAAATGTGCCTAGTCCAAAACACAGCGAGGAAGAGCCTGTGCGGGGTGGTCCAGGCACTCTACGGGTATGTGTATATGTGCAAGGATGGGTATGCCACGGCGGTCCTGCGGCTCCCCTTTGTGCCAGGATATCTGTTCCTGGACCACCTTGGCTTCACGAGTGGAGCTGGCTCTTGGCTGGGGTTGGTGCTTCTCTCTGGATCACAAGGTACTGTAAATCCTGGCTTCTCTTTCTGTGCAAACAAGATAGAAGAGTTGAATCACTTTGTGTTGCAATTCCTGAAGTCATAGTTAGGATTGGGGCTGCTGTTACAAGGAGGTAGTTGCATTTCTCCTCAAATACCAAAGTAGCCGACATTGTTACAGGGCAGAGGTGAATCAAGCATCCGCCCTAGTCCCTGACATGACCAAAGAAAGGTCCACAGGTGATATCTTACTTGCTCTGAGAAGCTCAGGGGTTGCATTTTATAAGCTGTTTAGAAACATTACACAAAGAAAGAGAACCTGATTTACAAGGTGGGAGGCTGCCCCGGGTTTTTAGACTCTTACCTGACATACCATGGAAGCTGAATGCCTACATCTCTGTTACAGAAACATTAAACTAGAGATTTAAAGAAAAATGAACGTGAAAGTGAAGTCGCCCAGTCAAGTCCGACTCTTAGTGACTCCATGAAGTGTAGCCTACCAGGCTCCTCTGTCCATGGGATTTTCCAGGCAAGAGTACTGGAGTGGGCTGCTAGTTCCTTCTCCAGGGGGTCTTCCCAACCACAGGGATTGAACCCAGGTCTCCTGCATTGCAGACAGACGCTTTACCGTCTGAGCCACCAGGGAAGCCAAAGAAAAATGAAGTAGAAGTAAAGGCTTGGATGGCATTCAGCTACTCTACTGGGTTTAAATGAATCCCAATTCACATGTTACAGCCTAACTAGCATGTTTCAGTGGTGGGATACAGCCTTAGCCACCCATAGACACGTGCCGTGGATGCTGTGTGAGGAAAGGGGACAGTCATCACCTATCAGTGTGTCAGGACAGAACCCTCTTTGACTTGACTTTATCTCCACTTCTCTTTTCACTGCTCTGCTTCTGTGATATCATGGTGGTTGGACTATCTACCTTGTTACCCCTCCTAGAGGATCATGGCCTTAAGGGAGGGCTCATGCTATACAGCCCTCAGAGGGGCCCACATGGTCGGATCTTCATAAGATACTGATGGCTAAATGATAGCATCATTCTCAGAATCCCCAAGCAGCAGACTTGAGAAGATGGCAGGGATCTGACCTTGAGAAAACCATCCACTCTGTACCTAGTGAGCGTGCGCATACTAAGTCCCTTCAGTCATGTCCGGCTCTTTGCAACCCTAGGGACTTTATCTAGCCTGCCAGGCTCCTCTGTCCATGGGATTCTCCAGGCAAGAATATTGGAGTGGTTTGCCATGGGCTCCTCCGGGGTATCTTCCTGACCCAGGGATCGAACCCGCACCTCTTATGTCTCCTGCATTGGCAGGCAGGTTCTCCCCCACCAGGGCCGTCTAACTACAGTAATCCAGTGGTCCTCAATCTTTGCTCCACCTGGACACGTGTGAACAGCACTTTCCCAGAGACGTAACCAGGGTTATTTGAAACCACTGTTCACCAGCTGTTGCTCTATTTTTTTCTCCTCCCTCTAAGGAAGAATGGGGCTTCCCTGGTGGCTCAGTGGTAAAGAACCCACCTGCCAATACAGGAGACACAGGTTCGATCCCTGGGTCAGGAAGATCCCCTGGGGTAGGAAATAGCAACCCACTCCAGTATTCTTGCCTGGGAAATCCCATGGACAGAGGGGACTCCAGGGCTACAGTCCATGAGGTCACAAAAGAGTTGGGTACAACTGAGCGACCAAACAACAAGGAAAGAATATGCAGGTACAAATGAGCAAGAGAGATGTTATTATAGGGAGTATATGAATTCATTCAAACTTATTCTTTTAAAAAAGCGAATCACTCACAAACCTCTGTACTGAATGGTCACTGTAACTGGATGTGAGACACCCCTCACAACTGACGGTGGCACCCCAATTTGTTGCTAACATCTCCTGGGTTGAGAATCGCTGCATTCACCACCACTTTTTACCTGAAGTGTTGCCATGGAGTTACAAAATCATAGCTGCCTAACAAATGTTCATTGAAACAAAATGAAATTAGCCACAGCAAGTGTTCCGCCCTGGGTGAGCTTCCTCAGTCCTGAGGTAGCTTGTGGGCTGTGCCCCGGGCTGGTCAGGTGTTTGTGGCCCAAGGAGGTAAACCACCTGAGATGTTCGCCTTCACAGAGCAAATCCACAAAGACGACACTGTGTGGACTGTGGACCAACAGCCCTCCGAATCATATAATACATTTGAAAAACAATATTAATTGCGGGCATATACACACATACACATATATTAGATGAAATACCTGTATTTTGTCTTTATTCTTAGTCAAAATCAAGGTGGTCATATTTGTTGGGTCCGGGGAGGTGCTTTTGCCTCTTCCATTTAACTGGGATTAAAATAAAGGAACATATTCTCACTAAATTTCCCACGTGGGCAAGTGTGATTGTATCAAACACACAGAGGACTTTTTATTCATGCATGTTGACTCGTTATGGTGCTCTCACTTTCAAAGAGAGGCAGAATGTAAATACAGTGATTCAAAGAAAAGAAGGAAACCAGTACTGAGCGCCTACTATGTGCCGGGCACTTCACACATGGTTTCACGTAGAATATTCTCGACAACTTCATGGTGTAGATGCTACAACCCCAACATTTTAGATGCAGAAACGGAGCCCCTGGGGGGTTAAGTAACTCAAGACAACACAATGGGGCTGGGGTTTGAACTGAAGGCAGCCTCCACAGCCTGTGCTCCTGCCGCCATCACCCTGGACGCTGAGCGGCCCTCGGGACCGAACCGAGGTGGCTGCACTGTGCTTGGGCTCCTCACCGTGACGCTGTGGGACCTCATTCTGTCATCCTCACCCACGGGGCAGCGTTCCGCACAAGGAAGGCCTCATGCACACTGTCTGGCTACTACCGTACCCAAACCTCCTTTTATGCATAAAGAATCGAGGATTGTCTAGCCAAGCTCCCAAGCACTGAAGAGTGGGTCGGATCTGCCTCTTCTGTTTCCTACCGCATCCTACTCTGGACTTAACTTCCTGCTTACTTGTTAAAACCCCCAGCAGACTCCAAGGCCCCTGAGGCAGGGAGCATGTGTCGTTCAATGCTGCACTCCATACAGTACAGGTTGTTGAGTGGATGGATGGAGGGTCCAGCAGCCTGCTCTTCTGATTCGGGTATAAAAGCACACTTCACCAGTGTGTGATACCAGACTTCAGTGGGGTCCAACCCAAAGCACTGTCACTATCCCCACCAATGTTAGTGTCCCCCTGCTCCTGGGGGCCCTGTCAGGGTGACACAGGGCGATGGCATTCTTCACCCTGTGGGGGAGAGGCACTGATCGGAAAAATCAGAGCGACTGCACGACAAAGACTAACAACGGGACAGAAGAGAGAACCCAGACCTTAAGAGTTTTCAGGAAAAACAGTGAATATCTAAGGTGATGGGTGTGTTCATTAACTAAATGGTGACAATCCTTTCCAATGTATGTAAGTGTGTTGTGTGTGCATGTGTGTGTGTGTATAAAATCACATTGTACACTTTAAATATATTACCAAAAAAATTTTTAATAAGTTTTCTATGAGTGAGTTAAAAAAAAAAAGTCAGGCAAAAATAATACCTTATTCAATCTTGGTTTTTCATTCTTCATCATTGAAGAACTGGTATTCTCTGAAGTTCTGAAAAAGGCAGGATGCTTTTGCAGAGTAGAAGGAAATCCTGCCCTTTCCTAGAAGGATTGCAAAGAGAACAGTTTTCAGTTGCTCTGTTACAATTAATCTACTCACAACAGACCCAATTCACCCAAGAGCAAATCTCCTGCCTCTGAAGGCATTTTCGTCTTTAGAGAGCAGGGGGTGTGGTGTGGGTGTGGCAGCGAGGAAGGAGGTATCCAAGTGACCTTGGCCTGCACCAGGCCAGAGCTCTCACCACCCAGCGACTCTGGACTGGCTCTTGCCACCACTTTCCTATCACTACCTCCTTCCTCTGCAAATCCAGACTCCGTGGGCTCCTGGGCTTGCTGGAAGATCCATCAAGGGCCAAGCTGAAATCTGCTCAGGGATGTCCAGAGGACCCAGGTCAGCTCAGTTCAGTCGCTCAGTCGTGTCCTACTCTCTGTGACCCCATGGACTGCAGCACGCCAGGCCTCCCTGTCCATCACCAACTCCCAGAGTTTACTCAAACTCATGTCCATTGAGTTGGTGATGCCATCTAACCATCTCATCCTCTGTTGTCCCTTTCTCCTCCTGCCTTCAATCTTTCCCAGCATCAGGGTCTTTTCAAATGAATCAGCTGTTCACATCAGGTGGCCAAAGTATTGGAGTTTCAGCTTCAAAATCAGTCCTTCCAATGAATATTCAGGACTGATTTCCTTTAGGATGGACTGGTTGGATCTCCTTGCAGTGCAAGAGACTCTCAAGAGTCTTCTCCAACACCACAGTTCAAAAGCGTCAATGCCTTTGAGGACCCAGGTAAGAGCTCTGAAATCCACATAGAAAACACCCCCCTGTCCCATTTCCCATTCCCTTTCTGGTTTAGAGTAAACCTCAGCTCTGTCTTGCACGCCCTGTGGAACACTCTAACCAGACAGCAGATGGAGGCAGCAGAGCTTTCTTACTGGGGCGTCTTCAGTTAACTTTGACTCCTGCATCAAAGTATTTTTCTGATACTGTTTGTTTCGCTGTTTTCTCGACTTAAGTGGCTTTTTTTTCTTCTTGTACATCTTCTTCTTCTGATTCAACTATTTCAGAAAGTACAGAGAAATTAGCCATTGAGGGTTCCAGAGAGACACCCACCTACAGGGAGCACTCTGTTCACACAATGATCAAGACACCACTGCTAACCCAGTATGCGGGCCCTCACAGTGTGCTGAATTGTTGTTGGTTTGGAGAACCAAACGACAGTTCAGTTACCTCACTACTAGAGACCCCTCCCCACTTAACACGCCTAAATCCCCCTATTATAGATACACTGCCAAAGAGGCACCTATACCAATAACCAAGTATCTGTGACATAAAATGTGAAAGCACATTACTTAAGGCAATATTGGCAGGTATAGACAATACTGATTAATAGCTGTGTGATCAACTGATACAGTTTGTTTGTTACCACAAGGTAGCTGTAATAATTAAGCAAATGAAGCTTGGTACTAATTTTCCAGGTACCCAAGTTGTGGTGAAGCTTATTCTGATGCTGCTGTAAATCTAGCTGAAGAAATTGTAGGGTCTAGTCTGATATGGCTGGCTCCTCTGATATAGCCTTAAATTCACCCTAGGATGAAGACATTTCTTAATGCAACTAGGAAATCAAGTGCATAGTGAACCACAATAAATATTTTGCTGTCTTTAAAGCTCTTATAATATCTATGTAAAAACACAAGCCTGTGAATAGACAGGGCAAAAATATCACTTAATATATATAAATATAGAAAACTACCTAAGATCATGTAAACAAAAACATTTTTCAACAGTTTTTAAAATGTGTGGGTCATTTTTAACAACCTCTCTTAACATGGTTTTCACTTTAAGTTAAACATTTTCCCCTCACTTTTTGTTAATTTTGGAATATATGTGGAGTCCTCACATTTTTCCTCTCTAGGTTTTAAAGAAGAAGTTACAAAGGACAAAAAGAAGGACTCCAGGGCAGGGAAACCAGTTAGGATGCTATTACTATATTTACTGCAGATCTTAGGACAGTTGAAAATTCCTCCAAACTGTTCAGCAGTGTCAGGCTTTTCTTTAGGCTGCTGCTTCCTGGTGTCAGGGTCTCTATGGTCTCACCTCATGTGCTATGTTCAGCAGGTGAACAGGGAGGCCATCTGAGAGGGAGCTGTCAGAACCACTGGTGCTGTTTCCAGAAGGAAAGGAAAAGGGAAAGACCTGTCATTAATTTTCAGGATGTGTAACACTGACCAGAACAGGGGCACGGGGTGAGGACACCTGGTCTGCTATTTGCCCGCAATGTGTATTTCAATTACCAAGAAATCAAGACAAGCACATCCATTCATTCATTGTGAACACCTCCTGCATGCCAGGCAGTGCATCAGGCACAGGAAACAGAGATGACCCGTGTGGCAAAATAAATACTGGCCAGATGGACAAAGCTGCCCTTGGCAGTGATTGTAAGAGGCGTGGGATTCTTAACGAGCAGCCCGAGAGAATAGCGGGGCTGTGGCTTGTTTCAAAGCAGGGGCTTTTCCCGGTATGCACTGCCTGTGTAGCCAGTACCAGCTCAGAGAGCAAGGACACGCCTAGTTACTCTTTAAGAATGCACTGAAAATACAAACAGATACATTTAATAACAAAAGATCTGTAGGTCACAGATTAGGAGCATTACTTTTAACACCCCTCTCCTCCTTCCTTCACAGGGTAGGATGAATGAGGACTCAGATAATCCATCCTTTCTCCCTTCATCGTGTCCTTGGATTCTGTGCCGCGTTCTGTTTTCCCCTTTCCTGGGGTGTGGTTGGCGAGAACTGCAAGCTCTGCTCTATGACACGTCCTCCGTATATGAAAAATGTCTTAGGCACAAAACTCCGATCTCCTGGGAAAGGACAGCATTTCCAGCCACTCTCTTGCTCGGCCCTTTCATTCTGTCCGTGCCCTTCTCCCTCCCATCAGCGCACAATGAGGAGCCCTGCAGCAAAGCAGCGGGAAGCAAGCCCCCGCTACTCTCAGCTAATTCCCAGCTCCCTGTTCTCACAAGGCTTTTCCAGTCTGAGAAGCAGCCTTTGAGGCCGCTAGATAATAGCCTCTGAAGTCCCTTTTGGAGATAACACAAAACATTAACAAAGGGAATAGAAGCGTTAGATGCGGTATGCCCCGGAAGATGTCTAAAAGCATGTATGTGTGCACGGAGACACAGCTCACACTGGGCTTGTACATGCAGCCCGCTTTTCTGTGTAATGCTGTGAATGGATAGAGCTCCATGGAGGCTGGTGCTGAGGCTGACAGATTGGATTCAATAATTCTTAACTAAATCCATCAGGGTATCCCTGCTGAGCCTGTTGGGATGCAGTCAGGATGCTTTTGAGTCAGTCCCCACTGGGCCCAATGTGTAGGAGTTGATATGCAGGAGGTGTTTTTTTTCTGAGACTGAAAGTGAAGAGGCCTTGGTGCAGTGGTCCTTGTGAGTTAGGCAGAGGCTTCTGGGAGAGAGGAAGAGGTGACATAGCAAATGGGACGCCCTACCTGGCCTGATGGTCTGGTTTTTAAGGTTCCTAAAGAGACTTCTGGGAGACTGAGTCAGCAGAACTACTTTAGGGCCACAAATCAGGGCTCTCTAACCCTTTCCAGAACCTAGAAGAGAGGCTAACAAAGACTAGTCACTTACTATCTAGTTGTTGAAAGAACAAAGTGTATCTAAGTGTGCCATGATTTTATTCAATACTTTGCATCTGAGGTTCAAAACCAACACAACAGAGCAAGCAAGACAATAATTAAAAAAAATAGAATCTCTTTGGTTTTACTTTGAAATGAAGTTTGTCACCTGGATTCAACGTCAGACAAAGAGATCTCACTCCAGCTTCTTTCTAAATCCATATCTTGTCCAAGTTCCTTGAATTTCTTATGGATTTCCTGTTGTAAGCGCTCTTTAAGCTCTGCCAGACACTGCATGAACTATGGAATTTAAAAAAAAGCTATTCTTGATTATACATTTACTTATTCATATACTAAATATGCTGAAAGGCACTTTGTTTATTGCTGGGGACATAAGGATGAGTAAACTGTAACCTCTGCTACTAAAAGCATGTTAACAATAAGTTACATGAGCTGTGGGAACAGGCAGAAGCATTTTTAGGGAAGAATGTCAATGTACACTGCTTTAGCCATTCCCTTGGTTATAGCTAATAATAAACTTCTTGAACAGTGCAGAGGTCGGATTTGCTTCACTTTTTTGAGTAGCAAGAAGGAAAAGTTAGAATGGGGTTGTTCAGATTTTGGTCTCTGGCAAATCTGATTTAAGAGGCCCTATGCTGAGGTCAAATTCTCCTTTAAGTATTTTTTTATTGAACAGCAGCATTGTCACGGGTTCCCAGGGTGGACATTTCAGAGGGGTCATGAGAGATGAGTAAGCGACCGTGAGTCCAGGCTCCCTTTTAAGAAGGTGAACAATAAAGGGAAATAGAAATAAGCTCCTGGAAAAACAAGGCCAAAGGAAGCCTCTGCTTGTGATTTAGGATGGGGGCAGCTTGAGAACATCTGCAGTTGAGAAGAAGAAGGAAAAAAAAAAAAAAAAAACAGGACCAGAAAAGAGAAGAGGTAATTAACAAGGTGAGACTTCAGCGACACCATAGCGGAGGCTGGCAAGTGCACCAAGGACAGGGACAGTTTTGGAGAAGAGAAAGGACAGCTTACTTTCTGAAACAGGAGGAGGGGAAGTAAGCATTGGTGCTGCCACAGGTAAGCCCAGCAGTGAGGGAAAGGGGCCTGTGCGGAAGAGGTGCCGTGGCCTCCACTCCCGAGGAAGGACCAGGTCGGCTGAGGATGTGCAGACTGGGGGGTTTCTTATTTTCTTTGATTATAAAAACTTCAGAAAAATATGAGAAGGAAAATAAAGATCACCTGTAACCCCACTGGGCTGACTTTGGACCCGTGTGACAATGATCACAGTGACATCACCACATGTCTTGAAAGCCCATTTTTACCTTGGTTCGGTCAGGATCACAAAAATCGAGAAGGGTGTCACAGACATGATAACCCAGGGATTTCAGATCCTCAGTGGTAAAGTGAGTGTCTCTTTTATTGCCTGGGGACAAAAAAAGTCCATAGGACTTCTTATTAAGTCTTCATGAGCAAATGCAAATCTAATTTATGAATATCTCATTAAAAATACCACCTCTGATTCTAGAATATTATGATTCTGGTCAGAGTCTCTCTCTTAGTTCATTTCAGGAGAATCTTTGATAATGATCAAGTTTACAATCATGATGCCTAAATTACTGAGGTTTTACTTTGTGATAAGCACTAGGCCAAATGCTTTACATACACTATCTCATTAGGTAGGACCTCTAATACAAGTACTAATATTATTGCCAGTTAAAGGAAACTCAAAGGGCTTCCCAGGTGGCTCAGTGGTAAAGAACCTGCCTGCCAATGCAGGAGCCGCAGGAGACGTGGGCTAGATCCCTGGGTCAGGGAGATCCCCTGGAGGAGGAAATGGCAACCCACTCCAGTATTCTTGTCTGGAGAATCCCATGGACAGAGAAGCCTGGCAGGCTGCAGACCATGTAGTTGCAAAGAGTCAGGCACGACTTGAGTGACTGAGCATGCACGCAAAGGAAACCCAAACTCAGACCTGCCGTATTTCCAGGCCCCGAGCAACCACTGTGCTATACTGCCCCGTCAGCATGATATTCCACACTCGTATTTTGGGTTCTCAAATTTAGCATTAAAGCGCAGACAAGGAAATCTTCTAGGTCAATTATCTCCCCAACATTCAAAGGGATTTCACCTCACCAGTGCTTGGCTTGGCTTCCTCTTGCCATAATGGCCCGTGATCTACGAAAGACGGCTTACCTAGGGTGGACCCGCCAAACGTAGACTCCATGGTATAGCTGTTTAGGATTCCCATCCGCCACATCACAACTCGCCCTGTTCCTTCTTTGCACTTTTGGACTTTAAAGTTACAACTGTGAAAAGAGAACTAAAGAGAAATCCAAACCCTCAGTTAATCATAAACTGGAAATGTAAGATGTCTAAAATTCACTACTATGGTTAAAAAAAAAATGGAAGTATATATTACTTTCTAACATATGTTCAATAAAATACCAAGGAGTGTCATAGATATTACAGAGGACAAAATGAGTTCTGCAGTTATGTTGGTTGGGGAGATGAAGGTTTAACCCAATTAAACAGGCCTTCTCTGCAGGACCTCCCATTTAATGTGTTATTGTGGACTGTGCCTCTCACTAGGGGAGAGAGGAGATTCTGATTTTCATTGCCTGTGAGCTCTTCCTTTCCGTTCCCCCCTTCCCCAGGGACATTCTGTAGGACTAGGGTTCCTTCAACACCTGTTTGGGAATGCCGGCTTACTTTAGTATTCAAGGTACCAGCCAGCCTGAGATTTACTGTAACTCCTCCCCACCCTGAACCCTTGGACCTAGAACCCTTATCCTCTATCTGTGATTTGTGTATGCCTCACCCCTATCACCTCTGCCCAGACTCTCCCACCTCCTAACACTACTGTGGTCCTGGCTTGGAGTTCAATAGCTCCCGTTGTATTTCATGATCACCCCAACTCTTTCCTCATTTGGAATTTGTAAACATATATTGGGTTGGCCAAAGAGTTTGTTCAAGTTTTAGATTCTGGGTTCTGGGTGTGATTTCATTTGAAGAAAGAAAGAGATTCCTGGAAAAATAGGAAGATTCAAAAAAGAAAAGGAAGGAGGGAGGGGGGGGAGGGAACCAGAGCAGAAGGAAGAAAAGCTTCCTTTTCAACAAATAAGTAGCAGGTACAAAATATTTGTCCTATTCGTATTTTTTCCAGCCACACTGCACAGCTTGTGGGATCTTAGTTCCCCGACCAGGGATTGAACCCAGGCTACAGCAGTGGAAGAGCCAAGTCCTAACCACTGGACTCCCAGGGGGTTCCTTTGTCCTATATCTTTTTTTGTTTGATTTTTTCAGGACTAATTATTTTTAAAGGGCCATTTTTATTCCTATTCTATTTATTTTGGCTGCACCGTGAAGCATGCACGATCCTAGTTCCTTGATCAGGGATCAGACCCTCGGCCCCTGCAGTGAAAGTGTGGACTTTCAACCACAGGACCATCAGGGAAGTCCCTGTCTTATATCTTTATGTGAGAAAAATTTGCACTATCATTTAAATACTTTTCTAAACCCAATCTAACTTCTTTCCAATGCCAGTTACATTTTGTGAATCTATTTATGATGTTGAAAACCAACTTTTAAATCAGCGCAGATACAACTGTCACAGAGCTGTTACTCAACCAACTACTAAAGACTTCTAAGTTGTTTTGATGAGTCCTCTAGTGTCTTACAGTTATTTGTGATCTCGTATTACATAAATGTTTCTGTAGAGGCTCATACAACATGAGTGTTTTGTCTGTCTTTCAGTCCCTTCTTCCATTGCTAGCCACAGGATGAAAGATGGTAGAGAATTCTACCTACTAAGAGTTTGAACTTACACCCAGGGCAAAGCAGCCAACAGCAACTAAAAAAAAAATCATCTTTATGGAGATATTATTCACATACCATACAATTCACACATGTAAAGTACACAATTCAGTAGCTTAAAAAGATTCACAGAGTTGTGTAACCATTACCACCACCTAAGTTTATAATATTTTCATTACCCCAAAAAGAAACCCAGGACCCATCATTAGTTGTCACTCCCCGTGCCACCCTCTCCCCATCAGCCCTAGGCAATCACTAAACCGCCTTCTGTCTCTATAGATTTGCTTTTCTGAATATTTCCTAGGACAGAATCAGATAATATGTTGCCTTTTGTGTCTGGCTTCTTTCACTTAGCATAATGTTTCTAAGGTTCAACTGGGTCTGAGTGTATCACTGCTCAGTTCCCTTTACTGCCAAATAACATTCCATTGTGTGGATATACTACAATTTTGTTTATCTTTTCATTGGTTGATGAACACAGTGTTATTCTTAAAGCCACACTTTTCTAAAGTCTTGAAGTCCAGCTTTCTGGGATTTACCCAAGATAATGAAGAGCAACAAAGTGGCAAACCAGACACTGCATATAGGAATGGATGAGTTATCCTTCTCCCTTAGTCAGCGGACAGAAAATTACCTTTCGTGCTTACCTTATCTGGTGCATTTTTGCTTAACATTAAAGGAAAGACTCGCTCATGAAGCCAGAACTGGCGATTGGTGTTATTGCAACCATACAGGAAGATGTTATTTTTACGGCTGTGGCCATGGAAATCACAGTACAAGAGAACCTCCCTTTCTTCAAGAAGTCTACGGGGGGTGCAAACAAAGGACTCAGTGGGTATACAAAGGCATGAGAATAGTCAAGGATCCCTTGGAGTCTCTTCCTTAAGTATGTCTGTTGATACTTTCTCTCCTAAGAAAATTTCAGCCCCTAATAACCTTCAAAGGACCCCCAACCTCATCCCTGATGGAAACGTGTCTCCAGCACTCTTTGCCTTGCCAGCCACGGAAAGCAGAGATGGGTATGCCTTGTGGAAGGAGAGGAGAAAATCCCCTGAAAGAAAGCCCACCCTGGTGCAGACCCGTGAAAGGAGGGAGACAGGCAGAGAGGGGAAGGAACCAAAGGTAGCCTTGGTTTCGGACATTCCAGGGTTGGTTCCTCTAAGGCTCAGTTCTTGTCTCTGGATGACCAGGACACCTATTCAGTCTTCCAAACATAGTCACCTTCTCTGTGATGATGGTAACAATGCCACACGCTACAACATGCAGGAAGTAAAGTGAAGCGAAGTCGCTCAGTCGTGTCCGACTGTTTGCGACCCCATGGACTGTAGCCTACCAGGCTCCTTGGTCCATGGGATTTTCCAGGCAAGAGTACTGGAGTGGGTTGCCATTTCCTTCTCCATGGGATCTTCCTGACCCAGGGATTGAACCCGGGTCTCCCGCATTGTAGGCAGACGCTTTACCGTCTGAGCTACCAGGGAAGCCCCTTTCAACATGCAGGGGACTGTGCTAAGTAGATAACATGGATTATCTCATTTAAGCCTCACAGTAACCACCCAAGGCAGGTATTATCCCCACTCTACAGATAAGAAAACTGAGGCTTCCATGGTCATAGAAGCAGTCAGTAGTAAAACCAGGTCTCAGACCCAGGCCTGCCCAACTCCAATATACACTCTTAGCCATTCTGCCTATGAACCCAAAGCTACTCTCAGCCGTTCACACAGATACGGTGAGAAGGTGCGTGAGTCCAGATATTATGTGCTGCAGTTTCAGGTCCAGTGAAATGGAAGCTCCTTTAAGGTGGGTGCTATTATATCATTAGTCTTCAACTACTTTTACACTGGGTTAGAAAATGCAAATTGATTTATTATTCTTTCTTTATAAGAGGATAACAAGGAATTCAGACTCTGCAACCAGAGAACTAGCTGTATGACCTTGGGCAGGTTTCTTAACTTTTCTGGGCCTTAATTTCCTCATCATATATAAAATGCGGACATCGACTGTGCCCACCTCACAGGGCAAATGTGAGATTAAATGGGTCATGTGGGAAGCACTGAGAATCCTGCCTGTTGTACACAAGAACTGACTAATGGTTAGGTACTATTATTATTATTACACAAGTCTCATCACGAAGATCTATGAGCTCCCTGACTTTTGACCTTTTACATTCAACCATTTCATTTATAAGTAAAACACCTCTAGTGAAATACTGCATGTTTAGTTTCAATCCAAAGATAAGACATGATTTAAAAATGTGAAAACTAGCAAACCCACATGGCTGCAAAGAGAACATTAAAGACTGTCTCCAGAACCATTCCTGACTCGTATCCCGTCGGAAAAGATCTCACCCATCAGGTAGTGCTGACAGTGTAAGACCAACGGATAGAAGCCTTACCTCTTGATCATATTCCTGGTGTGCCAGATGCAGGGGAAAGACTCCTTCAGAATGGTCTTATAATGCCTGTTCAAGTCCCTTCCAGCCAGCGAACACCGATAATTCCCCACGATCACTCCGTCTGGATTTAACATAGGGACCACTTTGAAGATGAAGATATCTCTGAGGAGCTGAGCATCTGGGGAGTTGCTCAGGATGAAGTCCAAAAAGCCTTTCATAATCCAGGAGCCATTACTTTCCCCGGGGTGCACGCGGGCAGTCAAGACCACCGCTTTCTTCGCAGCTGCCTCTTGAGGGGTCCGGGCTGGGTTGGTGATGGTGACCAGGTAGACGGTGTTTCCTGCTAGGCTCCTACATAAAGTCCGGAGTTTGCAGAACTGAGATTTGACGGGGCTGTTTGCCACCAACAGGAGGAAGCGTTGCAAGTCAGTGTAAGTGTATGGGTAGAAGTGTGCAAAGAAGCAAGTGTCCTGGTCATGTGGGAACTGAATGGTCCATGTGAGACAGTAGAAGGGCTGCGGTCCCTCATCCGTGTTGTTCCTGTAGTACTTGATTTCATTTCCTTCTCTCCTCCAGCCAATGCTGTGGGTGCTGGCATCCAGCTGGGAGTACATGAGCGGCTTCATGCCTATAGTATAGAGGCTCTTGGGTTTTAGCAAGTTGACGATGGTGAAGCGATAGGTGACATCTTTTCTGGTGTTCTGAACTCGAAAATAAAACCACTGAGTGTGCTTATTTGTGTAGAGGTCAGTTCGCAAGGTGAGTTCATACTCATAGGTGTTTCTGTAATAGAGAACACAGAAGCATATCTCTATAACTTCACCTGCCCCTCAAAAAGCAAATACTGTTTTCTCCTGATAAAAACAGATCTTACTACAACAGAAAAGCCTGCTGTATCACACATTTATATTCTATTCTCCCTAGTTTTCCAGTTCATGTATCAGGCTAGCAGGAACTTGGGGAAAAGAAAACTTATTCGGAGTGGGACAGGAAGAGCCTCAACACAGACACAGCTGTGCACCATGTTGGGGGCTCCTACTTCAGCGCCTCTCTCTGAAATGCACTAAATAGTGAAGCCAGAGCCAATGCTGGATGTTAGCTACATTCTGGGTATCATCTCTGTAGCAGAGACCTGTAAGCCCTCTGTGCTATCTTTATATCTGATCCTTACTTACTTGAAGATGAGGGGACATTTCTGGAAAGCTTTCACCTTGTTGAACTTGCAGAAGACAAAATACAAATGCCAGATATCATGGAAAGATACTCATCCACAAGCATAACTCATGAAGTATGAACTAAAATGGGATGTCCCTTCCGCCTCCATCTCATTGGCATTCCAGAGCTGGGAAACAGGCACTATCACACACTGCTGATGGGGACTGAAATCATGTTGGGAGGACAACTGGACAAAAACTAGCATTACTGAAGTGATCAAACCCTGATCCAACAATTTTATGTCTAGGATTTGTCTCTTACACCACCAACACTTAAAAATACGAATGCATAAGGGTATTCATTCATTAAGCCAAAAGTCGTAAACATCTTCATTTCCCATCAGTTGGGGAAAAGGTGAATAAGGTATAGAGTATCCATACGATAGGACAATATGAGCTATTAAAAATAAGGAAATACATCTCTGATACGGCCATAAGAAAACATCTAAAATTTATTAAGTGGAAAAAAGCAACATGCAAAACAGTGTGTATTTAAAAAACAGTATGCAGACTATTTTTAAAATATGTAATCTGTATATATTACATCTATCCAGAGAGAAAAAAGTTAATGCATATACACAAAAATTAATACATATAAACAGTTGCTGCATCTGGGAGGTATGATTATAGGACTTCAACTTTTTATGTTAGGTATTTATTAAGGAGCTTCCTTGGTGGTTCAGCAGTAAAGAATCCACCTGCTAACATAAGAGATGTGGATTTGATCCCTGGGTTGGGAAGATCCCTGAAGAAGGAAATGGCAACCCACTTCAGTCTTCTTGCCTGGAGAATCCCATGGACAGAGGAGCCTGGCGGGCTAGCAACTAAACAACAACAATTTTATTAAGACTGGAAAAAGTTAGTGAACAGAAACCCTAATTAAATAGAATTGGGAGACCAGAAGGGGGAGCTCTCAAGCCCTGCAATGATGGTGGAGCCCAACAGGAAGAACCCTTTTCTTCCTGGTAAATATGCAGCCAATGAAAAGCTATGAACCTTTTGTTTGCTAAAGCCCCCCAACTTCCTTCTCCTCTCAGTTAGTGTTCTCCCTCTCTTGCATTACAGGACTTTCGTGGCTCCCTGTGGCTGAAGACCCCGAACTGCAATTCTCTGTTGATCTTGAATAAGGGCATGTGTAAATAAGCCCTTGAATAAGGGCTGGAGAAATATCTAACAGTCTATTTCAGGTCCATAAAGCAAATTTCAAATGTGCATTAATTTCTTTTAGAAGTAGAAAAAACAGTTTGGATAATTTTTTTTTTTCTGGAGGAAAATATGAGTCACAATTATTTCATTCTTCTTCATTTTCCTCACAATCATCCCTTTTCTCTTTTACAGAAACACCCATGACTCCTTAACATGATTCCTGAAGACACTTCTCAGTCATTTCAGTCATCATCCCTTTGGGAAATTCCTCTCTGTTACTCACACTCTGACAGCTTTCTGCAGGTTCCCACTCTCAAACCTCGATTCAAACAGCAGAGTATTATCTTCTGGTCCTTGTAAGGGGACAGAAAGCTCCTTGATAATTCCCCGTTTGCCTCCCACTCTGGAACTGGTAAAACAGGAATCTCCGGTGGGCACTGTGGATGAGATAGATACATTTAGTCCGAGTGCCACTCAGAGTCCATTCATCCAGTTTATGTTTATTAAGCCCCTCTGTGTTCAGTACTATTCTAGTTTAACAACAAGGGGTACTTAAATAATTTCTATATTCTCAGTAGTCAATGGCTTTGCAAGTGAAGCAAGTAATTATTTAACATTCACTGACTTCATACTTGCATCACTTATATGGATAATTTCACTTTGCAATTATTTTTTACTATACTTGCATTATGTTGTCAGATGTTAGCAATGCCTACCAATCAACAAATGATTGACATCAACAAAGATCCTGACCACGGGGCAGGATAGATGCATGCATTAAACAAACAGAAACATGTACAGGGCTGCTTTTCTAAGCAGGTGCTTTATTAGTAGATACAGTCACATTATGACTTTTGCTTCTATATGCAGCCTTGTCCCTGCGGAGACTTAGAGAATAGGTAATTTGTATAATAAATGAAAGCAGAGGAGAAAGTGAGTATAAAATGGGAGTAAAAGCACAGAGGAAGGAAAAGCAGAGAAAGCAGCAAGAGTACGTATAATCCATCCAAGAGCTGGAGCCCCATGTTGTTCAATCTTTTCAAGGAACCATAATCAATGGACAGACCAGCAACCAGATGTCATTAACACAGGAATTTCAATATTTTCTTGAGTCTCTCAGGTAACATTAAAAATGATCCAGTTCATAGCCCACAGTTACATGTCTCAAAAACAAAACCTCCTTATTTAACCCACAACATTCTTATGGCATGTGCTTGTTCTTGGGACTCCTAACTTAACAAACTCCCAGACTCTCCCTGGAGCCCCATCTTCTCAGTTTTCACTTTCTTCATTCCTCCAGTAGGGTGGGCTTAACTCCACTGGATGAATCCAGAGGCAAGATCAAGACAGCTGCCACAAACGTGGATTAACAGGACAATTCACAAAAGCTGTTGTATCAGGAGAATGAGCTCTCAGCCCCAGGGTTTCTCCCTGTGTAGAAAGACGGCTGGATAGAACTGACGAGGCAGTGGGGATTCATGGTCATCTGGTTTACTGAAAATGACTACAAGGTCACCGACAGGTAAAACAGGCTCCACGGTAAAACAGGCTTATGATACCAAGAATTTCTTGAGGTCCTAGGAGCGATACATCCCCTATTATTTATAACTCAAGTCAACTGACTTATAATCTCAGATTTTATTTAAAAATTCCTTTTTACATGGACCATTTTTAAAGTCCTTATTGAATGTGTTACAATATTTTTTTCTGTTTTCTGTTTTGATGTTTTGGCTATGAAACATCTGAGATCTCAGCTCCCCAACCACAGACTGAACCTGCGTGCCCTACGTTGGAAGGCAAAGTCTCAACCCTGGACTGCCTGGGAAGTCCCCTGATCTCAGATTTTAAAGTTTCCCAAACTCCTCCTCAGACGTTCCATAAGGTGGAGCTAGGTAGTTGCTTCATCTTTTCTACCTCACTGAATACACTAAGTTTTGCCAAAACAGTGAGATGAGAGTCCAAAATCAAGGCCACTGGGAACAGAGCGTGTACGACCACATCTCAGACAGAGCCACGCTGCTGAAATCCACTCACTTCATTTCTCTAGTGGTAGGAATGCAAACCCACTGCAGCTCCTCTTTCCTGTCTCTCGCTGTTTCTTAACCCTCCCCCTCCGAATTTATTAACTTATATTCCATTTCTACTAATTACACTTGGTACATATTCCTCCTCTAATAAAACTGACTTCTCTTCTGACCATTTCTATCTACTGAGTCACAGCTTTTTAACATGACATCTCCTTCCTGCCTTCAAGGCTGCTATTACCGTCAGCTTCACATCCTCCCCGGCACTATTACTGTCTCTATCGTTGTTACGGCTGTTTTAGTGAGTCTGAAGTTGATTCATCCTTTCATCAATAAATATCCAATATCAATAAAGGATATTGAACAGAGGAAGTTCTCCATTTCCAGTTTTCAGAATGCTATCATGAAAGGCTGGATTTTGTCAGATGCTTTTGTTGCACTGATGGAGATGACTGTGTAGTTTTTTTCCTCTTTGTTCTATTCATGGGGTTTGTCACGTCAGTTTTCTTAGGTTGAACCACCCTTGGCTTCCCTATAACAAGTCTCCCCTGGTCACGGTGCACAATCCTTTCAATACGCTGCTGAATGTGGTTTGCTGGTATCTGGTTGAGGATTTCTGCATTTATATTCATGAGGAACACTAACCTATAGTTTTCTTGTGATGCCTTTGTCTGGCTTTGAATGCTGGCTTTGTAAGAAGGGGTAGGAAACGTTTCCTCTTCTTCTGTTTTCAAAGTTTTTGAAGAATTAGGGCTATTTCATCTTTAGATGTTCGGTACAATTCAAATAAATCCTGTTTATCCATCTGTGCCAGGGATTTCTTCCCAGGAAGATTTTGAATTACTAATTCAATTTCTTTGTTATAATCTATTTAGACTTTATATTTCTTCCTGAGTCAGTTTTGATAATGTGTTTTTCCAGCAACTTTTCCTGTTCGTCTGTGTTGTTTAGTTCGGCAGCGTAAAGCTGTTGATAGCATTGCCTTGTGACGGTTTTGATTTCTGCCGAGTTGACGGCCGTGTCCCCTTTCACTCCTGATTTTGATCATTTGTGTTCTCCTCTCCTTGTTTCTTGGTTGGTTTGGCTCAAGTTTTGTCAATTTTGTTGACGTTTCCAAAGGACCAACCCTTGGTTTGACCTCCTACCTTACTCTCCTATTTCACTGACTTCCATTTTTCTCTTTATTATTTCCTCCCTTCTGCCCCCTTTAAAAAAACTATTTATTTACTCATGGCTGGGCTGGGTCTCTGTTGCTACACACAGGCTTTCTCCAGTTGCGGTCAGCAGGGGCTGCTCCTCACTGCGGTGCGTGCTTCTCACTGCAGGGGCTGCTCTTGTCGCAGCGCCTGGGCTCTAGACCACAGGCTCAGCAGTTGCGGCACACAGGCGTAGTTATTCGGTGGCGTGTGGGATCTTCCTGGACCGTCAAACCCATGTCCCCTGCACTGGCAGGCAGACTCAACCACTGGATCACCAGGGAAGTCCCCTTTTGCTCACTTTAGACGTAGTCTGCTCTTATTTTTCTAATTTATTATGGTGGAGGCTTAAGTAATTGATTTGAAATCTTTCCTCCTTTTAAACACAGGCTTTAAAGTCATAGACTGACCTTGCAGTGCTTTAGCTACATCTTATAAATTCTGATATGTGGTTTTATTTTCAATCGGTTCAAAATATTTTTGAACTCTTATGTTTTCTTTAGCCTGTGGGTTACTTAAGAGAAATGTGTTATTCAATTTGCAAATATTCGTAGATTTCCCAGATGTCATTCTGCTGTTGATTTCTAATTTAATTTTGCTGTGCTCAGAAAATACATTTTATATGACTTCAATCCTTTTAAACATATTAAGACTCACTTTATAACCTTACATATGGTATATTCTGGGGAATTTACCAGGTACCCTTGAAAAGAATATATACTTTGTTCTTGGGTACAGTGTCCACCACATTTTTATAAGAAACATGAATTCTACCAATAGGATGCCTGCAAGTTAACGCAGGAAACCGCAGCATGAATGACAGTCATACACACACTACAGAGAGCTCGGCACAGCACAGGAGGCGGAGACAAGGCGGGCGAGTCCCCTGAGAGCCGACACCTGATTTTCAGGAAGAAGAACAATAAGGGAAGAAGATATGAAACGGACTCAAAACTATTAAGAAACGGTACTATCATTTTTAAAAAGCGATTAAATATTTACAACTGATCATTTATGAATTTCAGGGCTACTACTCAGTTTACCACTAAACTATGATTTTTGAAAATCATTTTTATTATAGAAAATATGTTTACTGTAATTTGGTCATGATTAATTACTCACTGTTTGGTGTGATAACAATACCTGAATCTAACTGATAGACGATTGTGCCTTTTTCTTCTCCTACAATTTCTGGTATCTTTTCATTTCCTGTAGGTTGATAGAAATATTCTGGTTGAGGTGGAACCCACTCTGAAACAAGACATTGAAAAAGTACAAAATAAGAAATAATATAAAAGGTACCTTATTAGAACTGATATAAAATAATAATAATGTTATTCAAATGGCTAGTCAGGCTGAATCAAATCCAATGCCAATCCTAGGTTTCCAGTGTGTTTGTAAATTAATTATATCTTGCTTCTTTCTATAAAGACTATGGAGAAATTTTTAACAAAAAGCATATACACCAGAAGTATAAGACCTAAAAATAAGCCAGAAAGTTGCTGCAACAACTCTACAAAATTTGTCCCTGAGCTTCCAAGTCAGGAAAATACGATCAGCTACATTTTTCTTATTACTATAAAGGAACAAGTATACCAATTTCTTCAGAGGAAACAAGGTTTTTTCATTAACACTCAGTTCTGAAAGATTTCTCATATGGGACTTGGGCAGCTTCCTACCACTTTAAGTACAGGAGCCACTGATGAAAGCCAAGGGCATATAAAGACACACCTTAAATTCAACAATACATAAAAGAATCATACACCTCGATCAAGTGGGATTTATTCCAGGGTTGCAAGTATGGTTCAACATTCACAAATCAGCCAATGTGATACATCACAGTAACAAAATGAAGGATAAAAATCATATGATTATTTCCACACATGAAGAAAAAGCATCTGAACAAAATTCAACATCCTTTATGACAAAAATTCTCAGCAAAGGGGGTATAGATGGACCACCTCAAAATAATAAAAGCCATGAATGTTAAGCCCACAGCTAACATCATACTCAACAGTGAAAAGCTGAAAGCTTTTCCTTTAAGATCAGGAACATAACAAGTAAGCCTATTCTGACCACTTTATTCAACATAGTATTGGAAATCCTAGCCAGAGCAATCAGGCAAGGAAAAGAAATAAAAGCTCTTTAAATTGCAAAGGAAGAAGTAAAACTACTCGACATAAATTATGTATAGAAAAACCTAAAGACTCTATCAGAAAACTGTTAGAACTAATAACAAATTCAGAAAACTTGTTAGAACTAATAACAAATTTTGTATTTTGCAAAATACAAAATCAATACACAAAATTCTGTTGCATTTCTATACACTAATAATGAAAGAAAAATTAAGACAACATTCTCATTTACAACTGCATCAAAAAGCGTAAAATACCTACGAATAAATCTAAAAACATTAGTGTAACTTTTGACTTTGGGGAGTGTGTATCAGTTTCT
The DNA here is from genome assembly GCA_024291935.2 of Okapia johnstoni. Classification (NCBI taxonomy): domain Eukaryota; kingdom Metazoa; phylum Chordata; class Mammalia; order Artiodactyla; family Giraffidae; genus Okapia; species Okapia johnstoni. The sequence continues at coordinate 3,427,717 of CM044325.1, read as the reverse complement.
CAGAGCTTAAACATTTTAGAGTGAACTAACAGTGAATCTGTCCTGCCTTGTACTTTAGTATGCACAGAACTTAAAACTATAATACAGACTATCAGAACAGCAAGGCCATGACACATAAGTTACATTACCAATATGATGAATGCTCTCCTTGATGACCTCACATTCTATTGGCCATCTTGGAGGCTGTAGCAGTGAGCTGCCAGAGAGAAAAGCAAAGAGATCTCGGGGTTCTCTAAGACGCGGGTTTACTCTGCCAATGTTGTCAGAAAGAAGCTGTCTGCTCTTCACAAATGGTGAACTCAGCGTAAGAGGATCTGCCAAAGGGAAAGGTAAAGAGTGAGCAGTTTCCTTTTCCTTTTGACGAACTTTACTGCTCAACTGTAACAAGGAATTTTAAGCATTGTATTAAAATATTATCACAGATATGGAATCCTGTGACATATCTCTCCTTCAAAGAGATTTAGTCCAGGCTGACAACATCAAAATTATAAAATGTTAAGCTAAAATTCTGCTCTAGTCTATTAAGTACTTACATGTAAGGCTTTAGAGTAAGTCAGAAGAAACTTTCTTGTTTTTTAAATCAAAGTTAATGGGTTGAAGACATTTCAACAGTGGGTTACAAATAAAAGTTACTTAATGTATGTTATTTTTGTATAGAGAGAGGCAAAAAAAAAAAAAACACCTTTCAATTCAACCACCAGCATTTTAGAAAAAAAGGATATAGAACTTTACTAACTACAGTGTAACAATCTACAAATTAAATTTCAAGTTCTTGCTATAACCATTTAAAGGACACAGAGAGAGACTTACCATGTAAAATAGAGAGGATGCAAAGAGTGGAGGCAGAGGAGTGAGAGGAGGCAGAAGAGAGAGAAGAGCTCTTCGGAAATAAAGAAGAGGAAAAAAGGGAGGAAAAGAAAGGTTTCAAGGAGAAAGGGCAGGGGAAGGAAATGGGGGAAAGAATGGAGAGAAAGGGAAGGAGGAAGGAAAGGCTGAAGGTTCCGGGGTGGTAACTCCCAGCTCTGGTGGGGAGAGCAGGGAGAAGGCACATTCCCACAAAGGAGTTTCCGTTTTCTGGACTGGAAGGACTGAAGTACCTCTGCTCGTAGCCCCTATCTGTCTGTGCACACTTGAAGGTAGACAGGTGGGCCCTGGAAAGAGGAAGGAAGAGGCTTGGTTGGTCCTGCGGGTCTCTCTTTCCTCTGTCCTTTTTCCCCTATCCCTTCCCATCCCCCCACCTTCGGGTCCCTGCATTTCTCTGTCTAAACATTTCCCCCACTGTTTCATGGTGGCAGTGGGGGGAGGCAACAACCGTTTGAAAAGATGGTAAAGCTACTCAATCTCACTCAAAGAAATGTAAGTCAAAACGACTCGAGAAAAGCCTGTGCAGCAATGAAGACCCAGCACAGTCAGAACAACAATAATGAATAACAATTTTAAAGTCTATCTATTCACACTCCTAACAGCAGTGTGGGAGGGTGTTCTACCATCTCCTGACCTCTAGTAGGTATAATCATAAAAATATTTTTGCCAAAGTCTCATAATTTACAAAATGGTCCTTTGACATACTGATTTGTATCTTTAATTAGGGGTGAAATTGAGCATCTTTTCTTAAGGCTTACTGACTGTGTTTGCTTTTCTATGAACTCCTTGCTCATGTCCTTTGTCTATCTGGTCATCTTTTGCTTATGGATTTGTAAGTTATTTTGTTAAGGAAATTAATCCTTTGACATATTTCTCACAAAAATTTTTTTTCAGTTGTTTTCCTTTACTAATGGAACTTTTTCCAAACATAAATTTAAAGTTTTGCTGTAAAAATTATCAGTGTTATATTTTATGCCTTTTGGGTCTTATATCATTCAAAGATTTTTAACAAGAAAGGGATATAATCAGATTTGCACATAAAAGGAAAAAAACACTGCTGTGTGGAAAGTGGATTGGAAGGGGGCATCATGGAACAAGAGACCAATGATGAGGCTGTTTCAATAGTGAGATGATGGTAGCCAGGGTGTGGAAGGGGGCATGGGAGGGCAGGGTGTGCAGGAAAGGGAAGTGAATTGATGTTTGGTTGGATATGTATTGAGGGAGAAATTCAACTCTGTTCCTACCCTTGAATCATAGAAAAAACTTGTGGAATCCCTGTAAAAAATTGTTTTTGCCTAAGTTAGTTTGAATTGGTTTCCACCACTCTTATGCAAAGAGCCTTAACAAATATATCCATCAAAACTGCATGAAAAAAATCAACGTCTTACTCTTGACGAAAGAGTTTTAACAAATTTTCCAAAAATTTGGAGGAAGGCCATGCAGAACGTATGGTGCTTTAACCCTACAATCCAAAGCAGATCTACAGAGTATTTCTTTGTTTTCTTATTTTTCTTTTCATTAAAAACTTTTCTTTTTTTAAGATAGAACGTTTCTCAGTGATGTCAGAAACAGTGTCCAAGAGTGCTGCCCTGGCTTCTTCCACGTTAGGCCATGTTCTCCTCAACCCCAGGAGCAGGTGCTCAAGGTACTAAGGGTTCTAGGGACATATGACACTGATTACTACTCACATAGACGCTTCTCCTTTTGCAAGCTGTCCGGTATCAACTCCTCTCTTTTTCCAAAAGAGCCACTCAACAGGTATCGAGGATTATTCTTCCAAACATGCTGGTGCATAGCAGAGTTTGGTAAACTGCCTCTCTGAGCTAAGAACAGGCAGTTTAGTGAAAGATGTTGAAGGCTAGTTCGTCACATCCAACATCGAGGTCAACACCCAAACAATTACTACTAGCAAACTGCCTTCTAGTCACCACCTGCCACACCACAGGCCTTTACAACCAATACAACCCATTTTCCAAAGAGCTTTCACATTCCAATTTATGTGAGTCAAACATAATTTTCTCCATTTCACGTTGAGGAGAAGACTTGAGAGGCATGTGGTAAAGTAGAAATAAAGGGCTGAAGAGGCAGAAAAAAATCAGCAGTTATATGACCAAGTCAGGGTAAATACTCAGAGTGGACGTGGCGCACGCAGAGTGAGAGGTGCTTTGTCCTGAGGGCTCTGCTGAATCTGGCAAACTGGGAATTCAGTTTTCAACAAGTTAGTGATCACTTACAAAATGAAACGGTTAATAAGAAAGTATAACAAGATAGAAATAAAATCAATACAAAAACCTAAGTTTTATTTCTAAATACCAAGAACAAAGTTAGAACATCAAAATTTTAAGATACCACTTACAAAAGCATACAAATAAACAGTTCCATGAAAACAATTTATAAATCTTATTGGAAGACATTAAGGAGGACGGAAGCAAATTCGAGAATTAGAAAATACTATTAATAGTTTGGAGAATGTGGTATCGGAAAATTCTCATTTCTTGTCAAGTTTGACCCATAGACTAAATGCAATCCCATTGTTTTAAAAGCATCACAAGCCAATTCTAAAATTATATAAAAAGGTAACGTTAGCCAAGACACTTCTGAAAACGACAATATGGGAGGTCATTTTTTTTTCCAGATATCAAGACTATTTTAAGGCCATGTCATGTCATTAAGAAAGGGTGGTACTGGCTCAAGGACAGACAGACCTCTGTATAAATGGGACACTCAACAGAAGTGACAGAGCATATCAGTGGGGAAAGGAAGTACTTCTCACTAATGCTGCTAGAAAAATTCGTCATCAGTTTATCCAAGCACAACTCTCTCAGTTGATCCAACAATTTACTTCAATGACCCAGGAAAGGTGATGCTGGATCAGAACGAGATATTACCTTTATAGTAGCCATAGTACTGGAGGTGATAGTACATAAAGTCTTCATAGGGATCAGGAAGAGTCTGTGAAACGACAGACCATCTCAATCAGGAAAATGTTTTCATAATAATAATTATTATAACAGCCTGTTATAAGAGTAACACTGACTCTTAACAAAGGTACACAAGCATGGTCGCAGAGGACGCCACACCTGAGAACTTTTAAAAACAAACCATGTGAAAGACATTTGTGCAAATTATTCTACCTTTGGGATCAAGATCTCCAGCCAGAAAAAGGTGCCACCATAATATACCTTCTGAGCTAGTACTGGGTTTCTGGAGAGGGGTGGGTACCGACCTCCTGCCTTAGCTCTGTTCGCAATGCTGGGAACATGCTACTTCTGCATGGTATGCCGAAGACCAGTCAGTGACACCCGCATCCAGCAACAGCCCCTGCCCGATTTCCAAAAGGGCAGTTGCTTACACAGGAGGAGCTGAAAAACCAGAGCAGGACAGCTGGGGTCACCCGCCCACATTCACTCCCGGCCCCGCTCCGCTCCGCAGCTCCCACGCGGCAGCGCTCCCTCTTCCCCGCCAACCCAACCTCTCGCCAGGTAAACCAGGCGCGGCCATGAGGAGGCCCGGGTGGCACCTGAGGAATCCGGGAGGGCGGCTGGTCGCCCGCGCTCCTCCTCCCGCGGCGGCAGGGCCCCTGCCGGCTCCATGCCTCCTTCTCCGGGTTAAGGGGCGCCCACCACCAGGACGCCGCCGGTCAGTGAGAGAAGCCGGAGTCGGCTCGGGGCGGGGGGAAGGAAAGGTCAGGGGCCTGGAGAGTGGGCTCCGAAAACGGAATTCGGGGGGCTGGGTTTCTGGTCAGGGAGAAGGTGGCGGAGCGCAGCTCCCCGGAGAGTCGCGGCAGGGCGCGTCGAGATTTCCTGGGAGGCCAGAGGGAAGGGTGCTGCCGCCTCGGCGCCCCGGACTGCCCGGGCAGCAGGGGTTGGGCGCGGAGCCGGCCGCGACAGAGGAGCGTGTGAGGCGCGGGGTCACCTCCCGCAGGCAGAGCCCCGCCGCGCAGCCCGCCGAGGACGCGCGGGCGGAGCGCTCTCCGGGCCTCAGCTTTCGGCTGGGGCACCGGTAGCCTAGCGACCGCGAGCCGGAAGCGGGAAGGCGGGGCGGCGGGGCGCTTCCGGGAGCGAGGCCCCGCCTCCGAGGGGGGGTCGGGAACCCGGGGGAAGTGCACGACCGCAGTACCAAGCGTCCACGCATTGTTACTCTTTTCATCACAGTATTGCAGCCCGGATTCTGGGGATTAGAAATTGCATTGATGGGGGCTTCCTTGGCGGTTCTGGGAAGGAAACGGCAGCCCACTCCAGCCATTCTTGCCTATGGAACTCCATGGACGGAGGAGCCTGGCGTGCTGCAGTCCATGGGGTCTCCGAGTGAGACACGACTGGGCGACTAGCACTTCCACTTTTTCTTTCCTTGGCGGTCCAGTGGTTAAGAGACCGCGCTTACACTGCAGGACACAGATGGGATCTTTGGTCGGTAGCTAAGACATGCTCCATGGGGCAGCCAAAAAAAAAAAAAAAAAAGCTGTTTCTCAGCTTTAAGGAAACTGTTGGGTATTGCTCAAACGGAGCTGCTTCTCCTTTCACCTTATATTCCCTCCATCCCATAGCTAGAATTGAAAAATTAGCTTCTGCGTTGAAAAATACAAGAAACAAAGTAAAACCCCACACTTTGACTTTCAAATTGTCAGATTCAAAAAAATGCTCTGCTCTGGCAGGATAAGGACAAAGGCACTTGGTCCCTGTCAACAATTCATAGACATCTGGGTAACTGTTAGGCAGTTAAAAGCAAAAGCTTTAATGACTAGTCAATAGCCTTTATTTCCAGAAATGAGCTCTATGCAAACAGTTCAGTTCAGTTCAGTCGCTCAGTCGTGTCCGACTCTTTGCGACCCCATGAATTGCAGCACGCCAGGCCTCTCTGTCCATCACCAACTCCCGGAGTCTACCCAAACCCATGTCCATCGAGTCAGTGATGCCATCCAACCATCTCATCCTCTGTCGTCCCCTTCTCCTCCTGCCCCCCAATCCCACCCAGCATTAGGGTCTTTTCCAATGAGTCAACTCTTCGCATGAGGTGGCCAAAGTATTGGAGTTTCAGCTTCAACATCAGTCCTTCCAATGAACACCCAGGATTGATCTCCTTTAGGATGGATCGATTGGATCTCTTTGTAGTCCAAGGGACTCTCAAGAGTCTTCTCCAACACCACAGTTCAAAAGCATCAATTCTGTGGCGCTCAGCTTTCTTCACTGTCCAACTCTCACATCCGTACATGACCACTGGAAAAACCATAGCCTTGACTAGACGGACTTTTGTTGGAAAAGTATTGTCTCTGCTTTTATATATGCTATCTAGGTTGGTCATAACCTTCCTTCCAAGGAGTAAGCGTCTTTTAATTTCATGGCTGCAATCACCATCAGCAGTGATTTTGGAGCCCAAAAAAATCAAGTCTGACACTGTTTCCACTGTTCCCCGTCTATTTCCCATGAAGTGATGGGACCAGATGCCATGATCTTAGTTTTCTGAACGTTGAGCTTTAAGCCAACTTTTTCACTCTCCTCTTTAATCAAGAGGCTCTTTAGTTCTTTTTCACTTTCTGCCATAAGGGTGGTGTCATCTGCATATCTGAGGTTATTGATATTTCTCCCGGCAATCTTGATTCCAGCTTGTGTTTCTTCCAGCGTTTCTCATGGTGTACTCTGCATATGTTAAATAAGCAGGGTGACAATATACAGCCTTGACGTACTCCTTTTCCTATTTGGAACCAGTCTGTTGTTCCATGTCCAGTTCTAACTGTTGCTTCCTGACCTGCATACAGGTTTCTCAAGAGACAGGTCAGGTGGTCTGGTATTCCCATCTCTTTCAGAATTTTCCACAGTTTATTTTGATCCACACAGTCAAAGGCTTTGGCATAGTCAATAAAGCAGAAATAGATGTTTTTCTGGAACTCTCTTGCTTTTTCGATGATCCAGTGGATATTGGCAATTTGATCTCTGGTTCCTCTGCCTTTTCTAAAACCAGCTTGAACATCTGGAAGTTCACGGTTCACGTATTGCTGAAGCCTGGCTTGGAGAATTTTCAGCATTACTTTACTAGCGTGTGAGATGAGTGCAATTGTGCGGTAGTTTCAGCATTCTTTGGCATTGCCTTTCTTTGGGATTGGAATGAAAACTGAGCTTTTCCAGTCCTGTGGCCACTGCTGAGTTTTCCAGATTTGCAGCACTTTCATAGTATCATCTTTCAGGATTTGAAATAGCTCAACTGGAATTCCATCACCTCCACTAGCTTGTTAGTGATGCTTTCTAAGGTCCACTTGACTTCACATTCCAGGATGTCTGGCTCTAGGTGAGTGATCACACCATCGTGATGATCTGGGTCATGAAGATCTTTTTTGTACAGTTCTGTGTATTCTTGCCACCTCTTCTTATTATCTTCTGCTTCTGTTAGGTCCATACCATTTCTGTCCTTTATCGAGCCCATCTTTGCATGAAATATTCCTTTGGTATCTCTAATTTTCTTGAAGAGATCTCTAGTCTTTCCCAATCTGTTGTTTTCCTCGATTTCTTTGCATTGATCACTGAGGAAGGCTTTCTTATCTCTCCTTGCTATTCTTTGGAACTCTGCATTCAGATGGGAATATCTTTCCTTTTCTCCTTTGCTTTTCGCTTCTCTTCTCTTCCCAGCTATCTGTAAGGCCTCCTCAGACAGCCATTTTGCTTTTTTGCATTTCTTTTCCATGGGGATTGTCTTGATCCCTGTCTCCTGTACAATGTCACGAACCTGTCCCTAGTTCATCAGGCACTCTGTCAGATCTAGTCCCTTAAGTCTATTTGTCACTTCTACTGTATGCTCATAAGCGATTTGATGTAAACAATTTATATACAAATGGTCACCCCGATTTTTGTATAAATAAAAACCAACACACAAGGCTACATGACACTGATTAGACAGCTGCATATAAATACACTAGAATAAAATTCTAACTACTGTCGACTTTGGTTAACTTTACATGACTGTGAGTATGTATCTCTTGTAACGAGTGAGAGCATAAAGCACCTTTATTGTTTTCAGAATATTGACCACATTTTGTCGTTTCCAGGATTTAAGCAGGCTAAATTCTAGCTAACATAGAACACAAGCTCCAAAACTTAAGTCACACTGCATTTTCTGATACTCGAGTCCTCTGTTTTTCTATTCCCTTCCTCACACCCTGCAACGGGCTCAAGATCCTGACACTCCTCTTTTCTGAGAGCTTCTTCAATGTTTGCCTTACACCGTCCTTGATTAGAAAAAACGACTGACTTAAAGTCTTGGTGACATCTTCGTGGAGTAACAGGCAAAACAGAAGCAAAAGGATAACCAATCAGAAGTATAAAAAAGGCTTTATTAGTGCATATATACAAATTTACAAGGTCAGAAACTGGAGAAATACAAACAGCTTTAAAACACAATTTGCTTTTTCTTCAGTTTAAAGTGACTTTTACCTGATTGTGATACAATAGAAAGTACAGAACAGTAAACTGCTGTTTTAAATACTGGAATTTTGTGGCGAGTACATTCACATATAAATGGGAGGTGAACTTTGGACCAAGGTACGACAATGGAGACATAGCAATACATACAGTGGCTCATTACATTTACTCCCACATGTGAGGGGGAACTCTCAAAGACACGAACACTTGCTGCTGCTGCCGTGTACTGAAATTTAAATGTCACCTAGTATGTGCAATGACTGAGCTATCTTTATCAGTTCTAGAATTTGTGAGAAATACTCTATACATTTATAGAGTGTGGCCATCTGTTAGCACGACATGAATGAGTCTGTATACCTCAGCACTTCGGGGGTGGCAGCCTAACAGGAAGAGGTCAGAAGGAAATTCCTATAATCCCAGTTAAGCAAGGCAGAGTATAGAGCTGCCGTCTTAATTGCACTTGTTCTGAAGAAGTTAGTGAGAGAGCGCGTGCCACACGTGGAACTGCAAGAGCCTCCAGAGGCAGGAAAGTCCCTCCCTTTCCGTCACTGCGTCCTCCACAGAAGCGTCACACTCGTGAGCCACACGTTCCAGACCGGTGAGGATCATGTGCCTGACATGCTGAGTCTGCCAGTGTGAGAACAAAGGCAGCCAGGTCAAACGGTTCAGCCAACTCACCTTTTGGCAAAACAGAAATTTTTTTCACACATGTGGGAATTTTGTATGCTCTTGCCCAGGAAATTCATATGCTCTCCCTCGAAACATTTATAGTTTATTGACAACAGTAAAGCTGGTTAAGACTCCGAACTGAACATAAAAAACAAAACAAAACAGCACACAGTAACAAAACTGTAAAAAACTATGTGTTTGGAGCCAGTTTTCTTCTCTTCAGTCTTGCTCGCCAATCTTCAGGAAGGGCTTCAAAATTAGCATTTCTCTCTGCCATGCCACTGTGAGAACAACATACAGATTACTTCACTGGAAAAAAAAGAATGGAACTGTTCATTTCCTAGCAAATAAAACCAACTAAACCTGAAAATTGGATCTATTGTATCTACCTTCATGAAAAAGTTTCAAATTTCTCAGCTAAGTACCAGAATAGTTTTCATCAAATGTCTTAATTGATAGGTCAACCAACCACATACAACACACTCTGCTCTACAGTTCTATTTATATGTAAGTGCATATTTATTTTTATGTCTCCCCAGTAACCATTAAAGCTACACTGAAGGAAAATAACACATGCTTGTAAAAGTATTTCTTGGCTCCAAGGAGTTAGGAGTCTTTATCCTAGATTTATTTACTTACCTCTAAGAAGATATATTTAACCCTCAACATACCACCAGAGACGGGTGGTAGCCCTAATGTTTCTGAGATCCTCTTTTCATTAGTTCTAACTAGGATTGATCTCTCACGGCATATTCAAATTCAATTATTTAAAAACCTGACTAAAACTCAAAATTCACCTGGCGGGCTACAGTCTATGGGGTAGCAAGAGAGTCAGACACAACTTAAGAGATTAAACAACAATATGCTATCTGTTCATAGGTAAACCATATAGTATGCTATGATTTAAAAAAAAACACCAAACTCAAGATTCTTGGGAATTCCCTGGCTGTACAGTAGTTAGGACTCTCTGTGCTTTCACTGTGGAGGGCCCGGTCAGGGAAGTCGGAGCCCGCCAGCTGTGCAGCGCAGCAAAAACAAACCAAAAACTCAGATTCTATCTTGCAATAACCAAAATGAGTGCATGAAATCCTTTTACAAATCCAAAATGAGAGAAATCACAAGATCTTTGTGACTTCCCATCGTCTTGAAATAGTTTGCTATTTCATCACTGTAGGAATTAATCATTAACCAATTCCCAGCAATACTAAAAAGGACTAAAATATTAAGAAACCTCAAGAATAATGGAGTCATCTACAAGGATGATACAAAAGTAAAACTGAATTATCATTAATACCATCCTGCAGTTTTCTTCCTGTGTTGCCCCAAATCCTGTGCATCTCCTTTCAAGGAAGTAAACTCTGGAGACAACATCTTCATAGTCTCCTCCCAGATAGCCCCCAATATTATATGATTGCGATGAATACAGAGAGATAGCAGCACTGTCCATTCAAGGTGTGATGGTAAAACTGACTGGGTAAGTAAAATCTCAGGCTACGAGTGTTAAGAAGACCATAATCTAGATGAATTTTCTTAAACTCAAGATTAATGAGTGAATAATATATAGGTCAAAAAGGAAATACAGTATTTGCCTAAGTTTCACATTTTATGCTGCTTTATGCTAAAACTTATTTGATCAACTTCGTAAGTGCGACAAATGCTAAAACAGGTGCGCAGTGGATAGAGAGAAACAGATATTTTAGGAACAAAAATTTCACTGGAATGACTATTCCAATTGGTGTTTATGGATCTAAAAATGAAAATGTTTTGAATTATGAAGCAAAGATGGATATCCTCTCTTTTTTTTTTTGCCACACCATGTGAGATCTTTCTGTGACCAGGGACTGAACTTGGGCCCTCAGCAGTGAAAGTGCAAAATGCGAACCACTGGACTGCCAGCGAATTCCCTCAAACATTTACCGTAAGTGCTGCATTCATGGATGCTGCAAGTGCAAGAACCAGAAGTAACAATACGCTAGAATCTATCGGAGATGAACCTGAAATCTGGCGTCACTCTCAGTATATTCCAGGTAATGCACAACAACTGAGCAACTGGTTACACTAAAAGGTGTTGCTCACTTCAGTATGTGTACCTTCAAAAATCATGAAAATAAAGGATAAAAATTTTGGTTAGCTATATTTAAATTCTTATTAAATTAAAAATTGGTCTCTTGGAGTTACATGGTAAACAGGGATGACTATTTTCCCCTGTATACTCAGGGTTAAGACAGTTTTTTGCCTAAGATGAACAATTAGTGGGAAGTATTACAACTCTGATGTCTTTGATTTTGGAAAAAAGCTAGACTATAATTTTTATAGGAAAAAACATTTCTATGAATTAAGAACGGCTTGGGGTAAGTTTGTAAAGAAATCAGGGCTATGACTTTAAGAACATGGGGGCTTCCATGGTTGCTCAGCGATAAAGACTCCACCTGCCAATGCAGAAGATATGGGTTCAAATCCCTGATCTGTGAAGATCCCACAGGCTGCAGAGCAACTAGGCCGGTGCACCGCAACCACTGAGCCTGTGCTCTCGAGCCCGGGAGCTGCGACTCCTGAGACCCGTGTCCCTGGAGCCTGTGCCCTGCAACCAGAGAAGCCTCCGTGACGAGAAGCCCATTCACGACAACTAGAGGGCGGCCCCTGTGCACTGCAGCTAGAGAAAAGTGCACGCAGCAGTGAGGACCCAGCACAGCCACGAAGAACTAAGATTAAAATAAAAAACAAAACACTTCGAGAATACAGTGGTTCTAAATTCACAGCTACAACCCCGCGCCCTGCCCCGCCCGAGCGGTCCCCTTTTACCTGACCAGCTGCTGCTGTTTCCACTCTTCAATGCGCTTCTGGGCGGTGGACTCTCGGTCCTCTTCGCTGGAACTCGAGTTTTCCTCTTCATCTAACTCACGCTGGATACTCTGCCACTTCTTTACCAGGGACGGCATTTTGGTTTTACTTTTCTTTGCCTGTAACAAAGGTTAAAGGTCAGAAGGAATATAACACATAAAACAAGAGAACAAGTCCTTCACATGAGATTAAGATCTCTTCCTTAGTTCTAAGGAGTAAGTGAACTTCAAAATCAACCAAAAACAAGTGCCATTCTCAATTTTTGCCAAAAATTTCTACCAACTATAGATTTAAAGCTTGGTTAAAAACCTAAAAACTGTAAATGGGATTCTTTTTTTTTTTAACTATTTTAGTTGGAGGATAATTACAACATTGTGATGGTTTTTGCCATACGTCAGCATGAACCGGCCACAGGTATACATGTGTCCCCTCCATCTGTAAATGGGGTCTTTTGTGAAATCAGGTCAGAAAAATCTTCTTTAGCCTTATTCTATGGAATTCAAAACTCTTGCCCGTATCTCCTCAGAATTACAATGTACCCTTTTATGATTTTAAATGATGTAGTGTTCGCATCAAGTGAAACACAGTGCTGAGAAACAAATGATCAGCTTTTCTGGAAAGAGCAACAGAGTCAAACGCGACTATTAAATATGAAAAAAGCAAAGAGGAATATTAAAACATTAATTACGAGGTCAGTTCTAAGAGAAGAGACTACTTACAACCCAATTTTGTCCTATTAGCTTACCTTCAGTTTCTAAACTGCCCATAATAAACACAGAATCTCACAGTTGGGAAAAAAACCATGTGATATTTGCTACACATACAATATGGCTTGCTCTATCACTACCTTCCGAGTTCTGATCAACGGCACTCTAGCCAAGGTGCCTTGTCTGACCACAGTATCTGTGTGAAACAGTACCGCCTTCCCAAAGCCCACTGCCTTTCGCTCCTCTGACACTTTTTTCTTCATTGCATTTTTAAACGTTGAACATGTACTTGCTTATCTGTTTCTGCAACCCAGCTGCCCCCTACCCTCTCCAAGCCCACCAGAAAAACTCTACAAAAGCAGAGATTTTGTTAGTTACTGAATATAAAGCTCTTAGGATACTTGACAGATAGTATGTATTCAAAATAAACCTTCTAATATTTGTGATTAGTTCTCTGAATTGAGAGAAATATTATATTAGACACTGATAAAAACTAATTTTCATCCCTGTGTTTTTGAAGACTTGGCTGGGTTACACTCTAAATATGACAAGCAGGCACTCAAGTGGTAGGTATGGAGTGCTGTGCTCTTAGGTCAACATACAGTGGCCCAAGCTGTTTTCCCAGCCTGAAGTTAAAACACATTTCGTGATTAACTACCCAAAAGAGTTGAGAAACAAGCTTAATCTTTTCAGTCTTTTAAAATTACTTGGCTCCCTGGCTCAATACCCTATTCTGACTGTCAACAACAGGTTTTTAACCTTCTGGGGAAATGCCCGTGTAAAATGCTTAAGCCTTCCGCTCCACACACCTTCCCACATTCAATTCTGTTATTTCACCTGTGGTTCAATCTGACTCACTGCATACACACCCTTCCAGCAAGCTCCAACACAACCTATTCTGGATTAGAATGCAACCAAGAATTATTATAGTAACGGTCACTAGGCATAGAGGGCTCACTGCAGTACCACCTCTCATCGTATTTCTGCAAATATGATTAGAAACAACACAGATGTAGGTAGTCACTGTGGTTTCATCTTGACTTCCATACGATTTTGTAAATTCGAAGTGTATTTGATTCCTATCTGTCATGGGAAAGTAAGTTATGTTTTTAGAGAAGTTAGGCATTCATTGTTTGTCACGTTCAAAACCATGGATCCATAGTTGCACTGGCTGTTTGAGCACATTTTTAATAGGGGAACCTTGCAGTCAGAGGAGAAGATTAAATGGCTAGAATTCCTTTTTTTTTCTAGTAAACTGCATAGAAAAGCTGAGCAAAAAGATTGAAAATATATACAGGTCTCAGATATTCTTGAAATCATGTATTTCAAGTAAGTACATATCTTGCATTTTAAAAAATGGCCTGTAACACCAAAGAGATGAATCACTGGTTTTGGGTAAGTCCATAAAAATGACATGTTAATGTAGCATACTACATTTTCACAACTATTATTTAGGGACTTCCCTGATGGTCCAGTGGCTGGGAATCGGCTGTGCAATGGAGGGGACACAGGTTTGATCCCACATGCCGTGGAGCAACTGGGCCCGCGTGCCACAACCACCAAACTCACACGCCACAGTGGAGAACTCATGTGCCGCAACTGAGACCCAATGCAGCCAAATAAGTAAATATATTTTTTAAAAAACTTATTTATATAACCATAAGAGCATGACTGTCTAAAAAATTACTTGAACGAATGGAGGGGGAGATGATTCTCTCTCTTGGAAGGCTGAAGAAAGAGTGGCAAGGAAGGCTTCATAAGGGAAATGACTCCCGAGCCCTGAACATTCTAACCCTGATCACATAAAGAATGAACAGCAGTGGGACTGGTCAACAAAGACAAGACATGTAGGTGGTCACCAGTATGCTGGCTCAGGAGAACTGCATGTGGTACAATCAGTCGGACAACGATCTGTTCAAGACATTATCCTGTCACTGCTGATTTTTTATAACACTTCATTTCCAGATAATTTCTGGAACCATGGCACCAGCTTGGACATGTGGTCCAATCCAGAAATACTCTATTTTTTGTGTAACTTAAACTTCTTCAAGGAGGTCCCTTGAACCATGTAAAGCAAAGAAATTTGCCCCACTGACCCCTGGAGCAAAAGATGACGGCTGAGACAATGGAGCAGTAGCACTGGGAAGGGAAAAGCTGATGAGGAAGTTTCTTTAGGTGACTTAGGGTATTCAAAGGGTCTGTGATGGTGATGTCAGAAAGCTGGCAGGCGATGAAGCTCCATGCTCTTGCTCATCCCATGGAAATATTATATAAACAAATAAGAAACGGATTAAAATGGTTTTTGTGGGAACCCTAGAAATCAGTCAAAGATCAGCAGCTAAGAGAACGGCAACCGAGAAAGCCCTGCACGAAGAACGGCAGGACCTCTCGCGGTGTGTCTGCTCCTTGCCCTTGTTCCACACCCTCCCCGGCGTGGTTGAACGGAACGGCCCAAGTCTCAGTGCCCTCCCTCCAGACGGAAGGAAAGAACTGGGATGCCTGAAATGTCTGAAATGACTGTGGTTGCCTTAGGGACTGGTTTCAGTGCTGTCTGACTTGAAGGCCAGCCAGCAATGGTGGTATATTTTGGATCTCAGGTTAGAAGCTATGAAAGGCAGTAGTGGGATTCGGGGCCTGTGAAAACCACAGGAGTCATGTGGACAGTTGGGGGCAAAAGCTTATGTGCAGAGGAATACAACAGAACATAAAAAGCTCATAGAAGAAGTGTGACATTCTTAGGGAAATTAAAAGTAAATATACACGAGGCAAGGAGGGAAAAAAAAAAACAAACCACACACAAATCCATGTCCAGGGAACATATACGCCTAGAAAAGGCCTGAAAAGATCTTGTACCTTCATGCTGGGCGCACTGATGAAGGTCTTCCTCCAAACACAGTCAGTGTGCCAAGACTGGGGAGTTAATTATTTTGTCTAATGTTGAGTTTTCAACAAAAGATCACAAAGTATACAAAGAAACTGGGAAACCCACCTAGTCAAGGGAATAAAATAAATTTCTAGAAACTAACCAAAAAGAAGCATGTGCTTCAGATTTACTACATTAAAATTTTAAACAACTGTCTTAAATGTGCTTAGTTTAAAATAGATATTATATGTAATTCCCACCATAACCACAAAGAAAATATAGACTATACACAAAAGGAAATGAAAAAGAAGTCACAATGTGTCACTGAAAAAAAAAATCAACACAAAGCAAGGCAGTAAGGGAGGCAACGAGGGACAAAAAAGCTATTAAGACACAGAGAAGACAACCAGAGGGACAGTAAATCCTTCCTTATCAGTAATTACTACAGTGAGCTAACTTACTGATGTACACGGATTAAACTCTACAATCAAAACACACACTGAAATGGAGCAGACAATATGGTACTTCCCCACCATGTCCTCCACCTGCCGTTTGCCTGTGAAAAAACTTCAGCCAAAGAATAAGTTTAGAGAAGAGAGAACAAGCAGAAACAAAGGCAAACAGTTCAACAAGACTGAATAACCGTCATCAAGCATAGTTAAGGACCTTTAGTTCCTTCTCAGGGGCTAGAGACCATATTCTCAAGCCATATCCCATGGACTGTTTTATAGACCCCGAAGCCCCCACCATGTGGAAGAAGTTAACTACACGATGACCAGACTGTAGCCATGACACAAGCCGCCACGATTCCAAGAACTGGCCTCAAGGAAATCGGAACAAACCCACCCTGGAAATGAAGGTTAACTGTACTCACAGCAGAATGATGCTGACGAGCACTGCGTGACCAGTTTTGAGGTGACTGTCCGGCTGGTGATGCTGTTTCTGCACTAGCCCCCTCCCTTCACCTACCTATAAAAGCTCTTGCCCACTGACTGTCAGCGGGAGGAGTCGGCCTTCGGACAGGAGGTCCCCCCAGTGCCCGGATGCCAGCATCCAAAATAAAGCAAACTTTCCTTTCCACCAAACTCGCCTATTTACTGGCTTTTCAGAGGTCAGCAGCTGGGACCCCCACTTTCTGTTACCATACTGGCAGAATGGATTAAAACAACAGAACCCAACTGCAACTGATCATGTCAAAGAATTCACTTTACATCTAAGGACGTAGAAAAGTTTAAAGTGTAAGGACAGAACAACACACTTCATGGAAACAGTAACCAAGAGGAAAATAAGTGGGTTAATATAAGACAAATAGAAATTAACTAAACAAAACACTGTTCAAAGAGATAGAGTACTGTGCTCACAAACTGAAAGATTCAGTATTTGTTAAATAGGTAATATGACCCAAACAAGCTACAGGTTAAATGCAATCCCTATCAAAATATCACTGACCTTTGACGTACCAAATAGGAGAGAAACAGAAAAGGTAGCCTTTAAATTCCTATGAAAGTACAAGGGGGCCTGAATAGCCAATATTGAAGAAAAAGCACTAAGTCAGAGAACTCACACTTCTCATATTCAAAACATACTACAAAGTTATAGTAATCAAAACAATGTGGTGCTGGAATACAGGCCAATGGAACAAACCTGTATGTCAATGGTGAACTGATTTTAGACAAATAAGCTCTCCATTCAATGAAGACAGAATGGTCTCTTCAACAAATAGTGCTGGGATAATAGGATATCCATACCCAGAAGAGTGAAATTGGATCTCTACTTGAAATCATATAAAAACTAACTGAAAATAGATCAACAACTTAAATGTGAGTGCTAATGCTATAAAACTCTTAGAAGGAAACACAGGGGTAAATTTTCAAGACCTTGGATTTGGCAGTGAATTCTTGGATAAGACAGAAAAGGCACAGCAAAAATGAAACTTAGACTTTATGAAAATTAAAAACCCAAAGAAGATAAACAAATGGCAAAAAAGCAAATGAAAGATGCTGAACATACTCACTCACTAGAGAAACAGAAATCAAAACCACAATGAGATATCACTTCATACCTGCCAGGATTGGTATCGTAACTTTCAGAAAATGGCAAGTAACTAGTGTTGGTGAGCCTTTGGAGGTTATTAGTGCCCCTCTGCTGGTGGTGACGGAAAATGGCTCAGTCACTGCAGGAAAATGGTTCCTCCATAAGCAATCAACAGAATTACCATATGTTCCAGCAGTCTCACTTCTACTGAATACACACACACACACCCAAAAGAAATGGAAACAAGCTCTCAGTATGCATGTGCTCACATCCATATTTACACACTGTTCAAAATAGCAGAGAGGTATAAACCACCCAGATGTCCATCAGTGGATGGATGGATAAGCGAACTGTGGTACATACACACCACAGAACGTTATTCAGCCATAAAAAGAACAAAGTACTGATGACAGCTACAACGTGGATGAGCCCGGGAAACACTGTGCTGAGTGGGGGTGGCCAGACGCTGAAGCTCACCTGGGCACACTGCAGAGCAGGTGAGCTGGTGGAGGTGGAGAGCTGACCGGGAGGCCCCAGAGGCCAGGGGAAGGGGCAGTGAGGTGGGGCTGCTTAATGGGTGCAGGGGCTCTCTTCTGGAGTAATGAAAATGCTATGTAATCAGTGAGGGGTGGTGGTTGCACCACAATGTGAATATACTAAATGTTACTGAATTTAAACTTTAAATAGCACCTCAACAGAACAAAATTTTTAAATAAAAACTTAAAGTGCTATGTACTCTACCTTATCTTTCTTTCCTTTTTTCGTCTTCTCAGGTGGTGGCATTTTGGGAGCTGGTGGTGGTGGTGGTGGAGGCGGAGGCGGAGGCGGAGGAGGAGGTTCGATAATGGCAGTGGTAGGCACAGCAGCTCGGGCCTGGACTGGCTGCAGTGTGGGAGCGGTCACTGCCATCGGCACAGGGCATTCAGCATAGCTCATAAGTGCAGGAGCCGATGCCAGTCCTAGGTAATTTGACTGTAGGTTCATTCCTCTGGCCTGATGACCCATTCCTGTTGCTGGATGGCTAACTGCTATTGCTTGGTGTCCAACTCCTGCAGTCTGGTGTCCAACCCCTGCCGCCTGCGGACCTAACACAGAAAATATAAAATGAAACTATAAAAAGGACATTGTGACAAAGCCAAAAACAAGAGAAAGAAAAGGAAAGTGGGAGTTAGATTATCTACAAAATGATTCTAGTGTACCTTCCCCCTTTAGAAAAACCAAACAAAAACCAGTCACAGTTTCTGGTGGCAGAATATGAATTTCTGAATGTTTCAGCATTAAGGTACTTCACATCAAAATCACTGTTATGTAAATGCACAGAAAAGAATCTGGAAGGATGTATGTCAGACTGTTAACAGTGGTTTTCAGTAACTGAAAGCAACGGCATATAAACAATCGTCACAACAAGTCTCTAATTTATGACATCTAGTTCTGGAAACAAAGAAAAGACCCTTTAACACAATGCTGACCTGCAGCTACAGCCGACTGGCTGTAGAGGACTGGAGAACTACCAATGGTGGCTGATCGCTGAACCACCGCAGTACTCATCTCTGCAGCCTTTCTCTTTGTCGCTTTAGTGGAAGGAGAACTAGAGATGGTGGAATCAGCTGAACTCTGAAATGAAGAGAGTCTAGTCAGTGGCTGAAGGCCCTGGTGAAGCATCCTCTTCTAAGAAAATGTATCAACCCCGCCCCAGCACCCCCAGATGCCCCCGGATGCCAGGTGGCGGCTCTCACCTGGCTTGTGACGACTGTGGTCTGTGCCGCGGGCTTCAGTGGCGTGTCCTCCTCCGTGCCCGGGGCAGGCGGCTCCTCACTCCCCTCGTCTTCCATCTCCACCTCCTGGATCTCACCGTCTTCCACAGGTGGAGGAGGGGGCGGAGGCGGGGGAGGAGGGGACTCGGGGGGTGGCGGCGGAGGGGGTGGCATCTCCAGAGGTAACGGAGGCTGCAGCACAGGCACATTTGACTGGAGGACAGTCCAGAACGGAGTGAGTGGCATGAGTGATGAAGACGACACTTGGCCGGAAAAGGACTCTTTACAAAGAGAACCTATGAGAACAACCGGGAATCAGGGATACAGCAAGACCAAAACGCCCATGAACCGACGCCTGACACATGTCCCCCAGACATCTACTCTATACTGATGTCACTGAAATATTAACCTCACTTCAAAAATGACCTCCAAGGAAAGATAAATTCATAGAATTTACAGTCAGCACTTGCCCCAGCTGTGTTACACTAGTCTTGTTTTCTGGGTCCAGATTTAAGGCTGAGTAAATGAAGCACATCACATTAAATCAAACAGAAACTCAAATCATCTGAATCTGAAGTTCTTTTTTTATTTCAAAGATACACAACTAGAGAAGGCAATATTCTGGGGTCTTATCTCAAAAGCGAAAAAGTGAGTGAATGATGTGCATTTGCAATATTAATTTCACGTTTTTTATTTTTTAGTGAACTAGGTAATTGATTAAGGATTACCTAGAGAAGCACCCATTCAAAACACTCACACAAATGCTACCCATTTCAATTAATCTGGGTTACTAAGTTTAAAAGAATCCATCTGCAAGGTGATATTGTCAACCCTATCATTCCTTCACATCTCTGTGTGAACTACTCATTTGCTAAATCACAGCAGCAAACCCGTGAGAGTAATGTTTTATTTCAGTGATGATAAAGGGGAAATTAGAGAGAATGAATCTTCAAGGTAAATGATGATTATATAACCCAGAAAAGAGCTGTCTGAAGATATGGAGAATTTGAAATTGCTGCTGAAGAAATTAGAGCTGAGGAGCTGCAAGGTTTGCTTTCCTCAAAAGCTGCACAAGTCATAGTTAATTACTGTCCCTTCTCTGCCGGGAAAAGCTTTAAAGATTAGAGAAAATAGGAAGATATACTTACTTGTAGCCTTCCCCATCCCTCTTTATCGTCAATAGGGAAGTTTCACATTATTTGGGACTATTAGATATAGATCCCAGGAATGCTGAAGGGGATTTTCTCCCTAAAATCATAGAATTTAGGAGTAGAAGAGACATGAGAAATCATCTAGTTTAACCCTCTCTTTTTAAAGGTAATGAAACCCAGGAGGGAGATGACTTGCCCAAGAATACACCTCTCTGTGGCCAGGTCTGACCCCCAGCCCAGTGCTACTTTTTTGCTAACGCTGTATGGCTCACATGAGGGGCCTCCGTGTCTCCACCAGGAACTGAACCCAGGCCACAGCCGTTAAGAGCCCGGCACCCTAAACAATGGGCCACCAGGGAACTCCCCTACTGCTCTCGTGGAGCAGAGGTCCCGGAGCCGACACCTGTTAAATGTCATGGTCAAAGCAGTAGATTAAACAAGGACTCTATCATAAAAGGCTCGAGAACAAAGATAAGGCCTTTTATCTTACTTTGCACGAAATACACCACACTGGCACTCAACAGTGTAAAACGAAGGCAGCTGTGAACCACTAGGCTTTTAGAACAGATTCAGTTTTTATGGAACAGATGAACAATACACTACGCAAAAGACTTTAAGAACATGGCTCACATGACTACTCTAATTATTGAGAAGTTGCTTACTGCCAAGGAAAAGGGAACGGAAAAAACTCACCAGAAAACAAGACTGCAGTTTCTAGGTAAAGGACTTCAAATGTCTCATTAACCTTTACGTTGTGCCATATCTAACACGAATTTTTACACTAACTTTTAGACAGTCTGAGTATGGGCAAGCAGTCTACTACATTAGAGTACATCAAGGTTACATAAGAACTAAGGTCACAGACACTGGGGATTATAGCTTATTAAACTTCCTTTTACTAAACCAACCATAATATGTGCTAGGTAAATAAATGTGTCAGCTTTATATATTAGTAGGTTTCTCATCTAGAAGCATAATGCAGCACTGATACTTTTATGTTGGTGAAAGTGCTATGCAGAGGATATCGAGGAAACACAGTATGTTTAAGATTAACAACGTGGTTTACAACCTTCAACAAAGTTTTAATCAGCAGTAACTGAACTCTGCGTAAATATGAAACACACTAGACTCGATAAATTTAGATTACACAAGCAGCACTTTTACAGTTAATGTTTGAATCCTAAACTAAGTTTACTCAAAACATAAAAACTGTGTTTTAACATTGATAATTATCTCCTTTAGCTTAAATATAAAAACTTCCAAGAAATGCTAGTTTGAATATCCATGGATGTCATATTACATTATGCTTCTCTTCATTTCTAAATTTAACCCAGTTAGTGTACTTTGCCACTTACAAGAACATTAAGTCTGAAGCCCAAGGAGAGATTAAAATGGTATATACATAGCTTTTAGGCTTCCCTAATGGCTCAGATGGTAAAGAATCCACCTGCAATGCAGGAGACCCAGGTTTGATCCCTGGGTCAGGAAGTACCCTGGATAAGGGAATGGCAACCCACTCCAGTATTCTTGCCTGGAGAATTCCATGGACAGAGAAGCCCGGTGGGATACAACCCATGGGGTCACAAAAAGTCGGACAAGACTGAGCAACTAACACTTCACTAAACTTTTAAAGTATTAAGCTAAAAGACAGAATCCTGTGGGGATACAAATTTTTAATTCCCCAAGAACATACGTTTTTCTATGCATCTTCATTTCTATATAAATAGAAAGGCAAGCTTTCTTTCTTATAAAGGCAGGCTTCCTCTATTGTTTTCCTATATTCCCCTCAAAAGTATTACTGCTTAGTATTTTGAGGCAAGAGGGCAGCTTATCAGTTTAAATCAAGAAACTATTATACAAATAATAGGTCCATGGAGACTTTCTGGTTAAGCAGCAGAATTTAATCTGACAAAAGCCCAATACTCAAATATGTTGGATACCCTGAAACTGGCTTATCTTAGAGATATAATGTCAAATTCAAACATGAAACAATGAACAAGGATTAAAAATGAGCAGAAGTGTGAAACTTCCTTACTCCTCAGTGGAGTTTTTCTATTTTAAAAAAGATGATTTTAACCATTGTTGGGTTGACAGAAAGCATAAATTATCAACTTTGTTTATAGGCTTAAAATAGTGATTGTCATTGCTCTCCAGTTCCAAAGACCTCAGTACAAGACTTGGATTTTATTTAAATCATGTTTTTCATATGGTTTTAGTAGTTCCTAATAAAGAGACTGAGAATATATTCAACAGAATAATATAAGCTATTTTACCAGTGGCATTTTCCTTGACCAGACAGTAGCCAACTGTGTGTGTCATCAACAAAGGGAGAAAAAGGTATTCAACTGTAAGGTGTTCATACAACACTTAGCACTGGCAATTCTAGAATATTCAGCTTTGGAATATATACAAAGGGACATTAAACAGTGGTCAAGGAAAGAATCACCAAACCAGAAACACCATCAAGTCTCTTCAGTTCACTAACTACTAAAAAGTAAAAAAAGAAAACCAAGTTACTAGATATATCTATCATTGCTACCCAAAGAATGAAGAAGTAATCTAAAGAAAATCTCTTCATGAAAAGGTACACCTTGTAACAAGATATTTTTCTCCCCAGAAATATGAAGTAGAATACCGCTTTTTTTCCTATGTTCTAAACTTATCCCTGCTGTCATACATGTCTTCTTACTTTGAGTGATTTGATAGGGATTCTCGGGATTCTTAGGTTATTTAAGTAAGAAGTTAACAAAACCACTGGTACATGCCCAGTTTCATCTGGCATACAATCAGAACTTTTCTACTGGAACTGGGGAGCCAGCAGACTATAAAAACATCATTTTTGATAGGCAGAGGACATGAGAATACAGCTCTTTACTCCCCATCTTACAAAAAATTTCTTTTTATCCTTAAAGGTTTAAGACTTACTCATATTTTTCATATTCTTTTCCATCATAGGTTATTACAAAATATCAAACATAGTTCCCTAACGTTTATGACTTTAGAAACCATTCCATACACTCTTACCTTAATATGACAGCATTTAAACAAATAGGTAAGTTTTTCAGATTAAAAGGTTTGTTCACCACAGTCTAGACTATGCTTCATTTTCTACTTATCTTTGTCATTCCAAGAAAGATGGACTTAGAGAAAAAAAAGAAGTGTCTTCTCCCATAATGTGTAAATCAAGTGATGGCTCTTCAGATTCTCAGAGTAACCGAGAAACTATGGAAGTCTTTTTAAAATTTGTACAACCAAACTGAAGTTCCTTCAGAGTACTTTAACTGGACTGAGCCGTTTTGATGATTTGCAATGATCAATTATTTTGCTTCTCTGAAACAAGCATGGTCCTAGTTTCACAGTGTTTAGTCACATCATTTTGGTTTGTAACAAACATACTTCCTTGGAGACTAGTGGAGTAGAAACATGAGGTTGCAAAATCCAGACTAAATATTTTATAAAAAGGCAGAACATATCTCTTATTACTCCACATCAACACAATTTAATATGCTTATTTCTGACTAACACTACCTTTAGTTTCTCTCAGTATAAACCCTGCATTAATTTTTTTAGTTAGAAATTCATGACTATATTTTCTTCTTTTATATGATAACACAAGTCTTTTTTTCCCCTCTAAAATCATCTCTCTCCAATTAATACCAGGTAAACTGTCCCACCTGTGGAATTCTCAGACGATTCTGTCGAGTTTGAATCAGTGCCAGTTTTGTCTTTCAAGCTCTGCTTAGGAAGAGTCTCGTCTCTACTTTCTGGGGCTTGGCTTTCTTCCTCTTCCTCCTCACCATCTGGGAACTCCCACTGAGACTCGCCCGACTGTTCGTTTACATAGAAATATCGTCTATGATCCCTAAATTACAAGAAAGAAAACACATGTTTTAAGACCCATTTTCCTACAAAGACACTTCCATTTGGTCCTGTCCCAGGACAGCAGTCTGCTCTCACAGGGACGAACCGCTTCTTAATGGACTGCTATTCACAAAGGCAACAAAGAGCTTTGACAACTGAAGATGGAGAACCAAGGATAATTCAAAGCTATTTGCACTGCCAGCAGCTCTGTGAATACAGCCCTGAACCCTCTTACTCCAACAGATGACTTAGAAAGACACCTCTCACATGTTTTGTTTTGTTTTGTTTTTTGCCAATGCTTAACAGGGTTTTCAAGTTTCATTAGTGAAGGGACTCAATCTCCTAGAACACTAAGTTCCCTTCCAAAGAAGAGAACAACGAAGTTTGCGAAAGGTGACTCTTCCCCTCTTGAACCGTGGAATTCACATTTCATACTCGTGATATCAAACACAGTGAAAGCTAAAGAGAGGGAGAGGATCTGGGAGCTGAAAAATAAAAGAGCAAAGATTTCAAATAACGAAAAAAAAAAAATCAAGAAAAGCCAAATATAAAAAGAAATGTTTTCATCTGACCTGCTGGCAGAAGATAGTAATCTTGTTCTTCATTCACATCTTCAGCCACGAAGCTTTCCTTAACTTCACCGAGGTTAATCAGGAGTAGTTGCTTCCAGAGGTCCTGTAAAGCGCACAGAGCTCTCGCATGCGCTTAACCCCCAAGCCCGCCCTACTCCGTGCAACAACGCTCTGGAGTAAAAACCAGCTTGGTCCAATCTTGGGAAAAAATCCGTTACATGGAGCACTTGAAACACTGCTGTCGGTCTCTGCGGCATGTGGCTGGCCCGAGCTCTGAGTGCTCGCGGCGCTCTGCCTGCCCAGCACCGCGAACGCCGCTCTCAGTGTCCGCACAGGCTGTCAGGTCGGCAGGTGGTGGTGATCACAAATCAAGTCTGAGATGTCAAAGGTGAAAGGTGAAAAGGGGAGAAGAGTGCGTACCTGTCCCAGTGGCAGGACCAGCCCTTAGGAGTGGCGTTTATTTCATATTGTTTTAGCTGTTCTGCGGCATCCTGAAGTTTTCGTTTAAGGTAGTTTCCATTAAGAGCCCCTTCCCGCCAGTCCGCAATCCGAGTCTAAAATCAAAGAGCAGCTTATGTTAGAGACTTAGTCTTATGTCAACAGGAAGAAGAAAAGGGATTTAAGTCTTCTGGTCCATGACTATATACTCTGGCAGGAACAAACCAAAGAGGAAGAGAAATCCCATCCTAATTTCATAAAAAGTCTTGTTTGCTCTGTCGAGTTCTGAAAAATGAGACTGGAACCCAATACTGCCAAAGCTCCAACATCTGTGAAAATGAGTAGCAGCAGTTTTGTTTTCCCTCTGAACTATATTAAGATGGTTTCCCAGTAACTTTACATTTTGGGTAGATACTTGATTCAATTAAGTAATGTAATAAATAAATAAATTGGGATTCCCAGGAGGTGTTGGTGGTTTAAAAAAAAAAAAAGTTCTGCAGGGGAACACAGGAGATTTAAAAAACGTGGGTTTGATCCCTGGGTTGGAAAGATGCCCTGGAGAGGTAAATGGCAACCCACTCCAGTATTGTTGTCTGGAAAACTCCATGGACAGAGAAGACTTGTGGTGGGCTATGGTCCATGGGGTCACAAAGAGTCAGACACAACTGAGCAAGCACGTATGATTAATCAAAAGTAAAGATTTAGTTCTTAGGGAGATCGGTCAACTTCCTACAGGAATCCCTGATCTAACCCTACCCTGCTGCTTATTGTAAAGGACACAGGTTACACACAGGATACAGACCTTCCCCTTTTAAATAAGTTTATGGGAATTCCCTGGCAATTCAGCAGTTATGCTGCTGCTGCCGCCAAGTCACTTCAGTCGTGTCCGACTCTGTGTGACCCCACAGATGGCAGCCCACCAGGCTCCCCCGTCCCTGGGATTTTCCAGGCAAGAGTATCAGCAGTTATGACTCCTCCTTTTCACTGCCAAGGGCCTGGGTTTGGTCCCTGGATGGGGAACTAAGATCTCACAGGCCTCAGGGAGAGGCCAAATAGAAGTCTATAATGCTTTAATACTTAAAAAGTACATTCAATATTATGTGGGTCTCATCATTATGAACAGAATTTTCTTACAAAATAGTATAGAAAATATGCCTATTGAAGGGAGTTAAGCATCATCCTTACACACAAACTCTCAGTTGTTTATTTCCATGATTATGTTTTGCTTTGGCCAATACGCAGTTATGTTGCCTGTGTTGGTTGTTCAAATACATATCAAGATTTAATAATTTAACTTTAGGATTGAAACATAAAATAAGACAGATTCCTCACACAAAAAGCATTTCGTTCAAACACTGACTGTTTTAAGAATGGCTTAATTACCTCAGTTTGTAAAAGCAGCACATGAAAGTTGGAGATGGACTGTCTATTAATGCCTAAAAACTCAAATTTACTTGTCAGGGTATTTGCCAGTTCTCCAATCTGAAACTGTAATGCAGGAAAGAAAAAAAAGAAAAATTAAGACCCAG
The DNA here is from genome assembly GCA_024291935.2 of Okapia johnstoni. NCBI lineage: Eukaryota > Metazoa > Chordata > Mammalia > Artiodactyla > Giraffidae > Okapia > Okapia johnstoni. Next base: position 3,401,025 of record CM044325.1, on the reverse strand, counting down.
AATATTTTAAGTAAAGTCTTTCATTTTTCATTACAAATACTAGAAAAATGGATCTGCCTATAAGGCCTTTCTCACATACTGCAACTAGTTATGTAGAAGATAAAATCCTAACTTATAGTAAAATACTTCACATAAAAATTATGTGAAGAAAGGAATTAAGAATAATGACGCAAGGTCTAGAGAAATTGGATGCACTATCTACTCTACAACAATATGGAATCTGAAGAGATCCTAAATGACATAACTCAATACTGTCCAAACCATCACTCATCCATTACTAACTGCTTTATTAGCCAGACACTGAACAAAATGAATCCTCCCAATTCCACCTGCACAGCTGTACATTAGCTGGTGATTGGATAAACTTTTTAAAGTCAAAACAATAGGCAAAGTGGTTTTTCCAAAAGACCACACTTAAAGAGCCACATACTTACTTGGTCCAACTCTTCTCATGACATTAGAAACAGCAATGAAAATGGAACCAAACGTGCCTTTTGTGAGGGCAAGTATTGGGTTGGACACAAAGTTCATTCTGGTTTTTCCGTAAGCTGTTATAAGTAGTTAAGCATTTATTTTTAGATTTCCCCACATCGTCAGTCTCCTTATTTCAGCCTTAAATATAACCTTTTCACTCAACCGAATAAGTGATTTAAAGACAGCAGAGATTACTTTACTACTTCCTAGAAAAAAAGGTAGTCAGCCTATTTAAAATGGCTGGCCAATTTAAAAATATTATTTGTCAAGTTGCATTAAGTAATGTACACACTTTCAAGTCCTGTTCTTCTTCTACTTTTGGTACTGTCTGTACTTTTAATTTTTCTGGAGATTCTTCTGCTTCCATCTCTTTGTCTGAGTTTTCATCTGTTTTTTCTGAATTTTCAGCACCAACTGCTGCAAGAGAAAATATGTGAAATTAAATCAAAAGGACCATAAACAAAAAGGTCTTACACTACAGTGCAGGGGATTATACTCCACATCCTGTGATAAACCATAATGGAAAACACCGATTAAAAAAAAAAAGAATGTCTGTATGTATATAACTGAGTCCCTTTCCTGGATAGGAGAGGTTGACACAAAACTGTAAATCAACTGCATTTCAAAAAAAAGTTAAAAAAAAATCAAACAGACCAGTACTAATAGAGTCCCAAATATACTTTGTTACCCCTAGAGCAGAGATATCTGAAGGTTGTTAGTGATCTCCTTTGCCTATGTTTTCCTCACATGTTAAGGAAGCCCTAATGACTTATCAACCTACTGTCTTTATAAAGCCAAAAAAAATTATTCCTTTATAACAGGGGTCCCCTATCTTGAGAGCCTAATGCCTGATGATCTGAGGTGGAGCTGATGTTAATAGTAATAGAAATAAAGTACACAATAAATATAACTTGCTTGAATCATCCCAAAACCATCCCTCGCCCTCTCCGCCCCCAACTGGGTACAAGAAAAAATTGTCTTCCACAAAACAGTCCCTGGTGCCAAAAAAGTTGGGGACCACTGCTTTATAACCACATTTCTTAAAATGTATCTACATACAGGACTTACTTGTTTTATCACATTACGCAAATGCTTCTGCTTTTCCTTTCTCCACCTATTAATCTTTTCTGATCTTTTTATTTTTTTGGTCACACCTATGACACCACCCTTATGGCAGAAAGTGAAGAAGAACTAAGTAGCCTCTTAATGAAAGTGAAAGTGGAGAATGAAAAGCTGGCTTAAAGCTCAACATTCAGAAAACTAAGATCATGGCATCCAGTCCCATCACTTCATGGCAGACAGATGGGGAAACAGTGGCTGACTTTATTTTTCTGGGCTCCAAAATCACTGCAGATGGTGACTGCAGCCATGAAATTAAAAGATGATTACTCCTTGGAAGGAAAGTTATGACCAACCTAGACAGCAGATTAAAAAGCAGAGACATTCTTTTGCCAACAAAGGTCCGTCTAGTCAAGGCTATGGTTTTTCCAGTGGTCATGTATGGATGTGAGAGTTGGACGGTGAAGAAAGCTAAGTGCCGAAGAACTGATGCTTTTGAACTGTAGTGTTGGAGAAGACTCTTGAGAGTCCCTTGGACTGCAAGGAGATCCAACCAGTCCATCCTAAAGGAGATCAGTCCTGGGTGTTCATTGGAAGGACTGTTGTTGAAGCTGAAACTCCAATACTTTGGCCACCTGATATAAAGAGCTGACTCACTGGAAAAGACCCTAATGCTGGGAAAGATTGAGGGCAGGAGGAGAAGGGGACGACAGAGGATGAGATAGATGGCTGGATGGCATCATCGACTCGATGGACATGGGTCTGGGTGGACTCAGGAAGTTGGTGGTGGACAGGGAGGCCTGGCATGCTGTGATTCATGGGGTCGCAGAGTTGGACACGACTGAGCGACTGAACTGAGTGGCTTGTGGGACGTTAGTTTCCTGACCAAGGGTCAAACCTGTGGTCCCCCACAACGGAAGTGCCGAGTCCTAACCACCTGGCCACCAGGGAAACTCCTTTTCTGATCTCTTCCAAAAACTCACAGCTTCAATTACTTATGCAAGCTAGACATCAAACCTGGAGTATGTGAGCATTCTTTATCAAGGGGGTTTTGATAAAAAGGCTTTCAAAACCAGAGCAGCATATTAAACTACCAAATAGCTCCCTTCTTGGTTAACACCTGTAGACAATCTTTATTGGACCTACTTATTCCTCCTGTTGGTGCTGTCTGTTGGTAGTGGGAGTCTCCAAAAGAGAACAGGCTTATCACATATTTAAATGGACTAAAAGTTCATAAAAGATACGAACTCTTTGTTAAGTTTGTTTAACACCTGCTTATCAAACTAATCCATATGCTGCTGCTGCTGCTAAGTCGCTTCAGTCGTGTCCGACTCTGTGCGACCCCATAGACGGCAGCCCACCAGGCTCCCCCGTCCCTGGGATTCTCCAGGCAAGAATACTGGAGTGGGTTGCCATTTCCTTCTCCAGTGCATGAAAGGGAAAAGTGAAAGTGAAGTCACTCAGTCGTGTCTGACTCTGAGCGACCCCATGGACTGCAGCCCACCAGGCTCTTCCATCCGTGGGATTCTCCAGGCAAGAGTACTGGAGTGGGGTGCCATTGCCTTCTCTGACGAATCCATATATCCAGTATAAATCAATCTCTCATGAGGATCACAGATAAAAAGAAAAAGAAAGAACAAATTTGAGTACCCTTTCTTAACTTCGGTTAGTCTTTGATCTAAAGAAGAAATGTGACTTTAACACCACTCTCAACAGCTTTCAAAAAAGTCTGAAATTTATGAAGTACTAAACCTTATCATACAATGGCCTTGTTCTTTTTATCTGATCATTAACATTCCTTCTGCATTTTCAAATTGTCTAAAACTAAATCTTTCTACTCTCCCATTGACTAGTTTCTAGTTTATTTATGTATCAGACATCTTACATTTGATGACAGGTTTAAGAATTTAACAATTTCCAAGAACTGCTAGAGCTCTGAGATATGATTATTTTGGAGGGCAATTAGGCAGGATTTATCAAATTAAGATGCACATACCTCTTAACCTAGCAATATACCACTAGCAGTCTGTATTATGATACTAAAACCTGCTTAAAGACAGATGTCCCAAGATGTTTGCTAACCTTGATTTTAATTGTGAAGTATCGTACCTAATGAGTACAATATAGAGAACATGAGTACTCCAGTAACTACAACTCAGCTTACCAGAAGACCATTCGAAACCCCGTGAAGCTCCCGTGCCCCTCCCCCATCACGCTCACACCAGACGCGCCCTGATGACGTCAGTAAGCGCCTGTCCTTGCATCGCGGATAGGTCCTGAAGCACAGTCGTTTTGCTCATTTTCCAATCTACATACATGGAGTTCTAACATGTGCGTTCTGCTGCTGCCTTTTCAATTCAACATTATTGTTTCTGGTGATAATTCATGTTGATTCATGTAACAATGGACCATTCACTTTTCACTGCTATTCTGTATTCAATTTCAAAAAGACATCACAATTGATCCACTATTCTTTAGATGGACATTTGAATGGCTTATACTTGTTTGGGATAATATAACTGCAGTATTACTTTTAACAGTGAAACGAGGATACAAATGGCGATCAATGAGGGACGAGTTAAATGAAGACATCTATAACACTCAGTAGTGAAAAACAATTTTCATGTTGTTTAACAATATGGTTAATCTCACCTATGTTAAAATTTACATATGCCCACTGTACACACACAATCACAAACGCACATAAAAAATAAAAGAGAAGGTCTAGACTATATGTAGAGAAACAATACAGAAAACGGCCCTCAGAGGAGGGAATGAGAGCAGTGAAGACAAAGGAGGGAGGAGCCCCTAGAATTCTCCTTTATCTTCTTCTCTATTGTTCACTGGAAAGAAAAATTCACACAAGGATGTTTGCGTTTATTTACTACCTGCATGTTTACTTATTATTTTTAAACCATAACCTATAAAGTATCTTCTGCTTGGTACACTCAACTAAGACTTTGGTGATTAAAACTAGTCAGTTCTGGTAACAAGACTGGAAGAATGCAGCAGGTTCTCTTCTATGTTACCCTGAAGATAACCTGGATCCTCATGATAGCACCAAACTATTCACACATCCAACCCAAGACTGGCCAACTTGGGGACATCCCCAGCAGTCCAGTGGTTGAGAATCTGTCTTGCAATGCACGGGGGGTCGCAGGTTTGATCCCTGGTAGGGGAACTGGGATCTCACATGCCCGGGAGCAACCAAGCCCTCAGGCTGCAACTAGACAGCCCATGCACCACAGTGAAAGATCCCTCATGACGCGACAAACACCTGAAGCAGTCAAAAAAAAAAAAAAAAAAAGGGCAACTTGTACACACAGAGAGAGGATGAGGCTGGGATTGCCAGAGGTGGTCCCTGCCTGCTTTTGCTTACCAGCTGCTAATAAAGAGATAAGGAGAACCCATGGTCTTCATGCAGATTACAAGATAACTGTAGCAAGTGATGAAAACAGAAGGGAAGGAGGGACCCAATCTTATTTTGTGTTTGAGGGAGAAGTTATCTCCAATCAGCAGCGACTGCACAACCCAATGGGATTCCAGCCTCTCGAATTCTTACTGCTCCGTTAGAGGTGGAGCAGGAAAAGGTAGAAGTTTCCTTCCCCACATTTCCCTAAAAGGGAATACCTTTCTACTTGCGATACCTTTCTATTTGCTCCAGAGGGAACAAAAAAGGGGTAAGAAGGATTGCTCCTCCAAATCTTTCAACTCTCAAGTTTAATTAAAGTACCAATTACCAGTTTCTCCATTTTCTGGAGTGTCTCGTCCAGTTTTGCTAGAACTCCGGCTGGTAGACTCTGGACTGGTTGCTCGAACAAACATCTTCCATTTTCCTCTTTTAGACATAAGTCTACGCATTCCATCTTGAGATGCTGGCTGGCTGATATCAGAACATGGACTAGACCCTGACACACTACCATCTCCTTCCTCCAAGGCTCGCAATTCTGCCTACAATGAACATGAAAATAGAGTGTCATTAACTGTTTACCAACATTTATTTGTAAGTAGCAAGAATGACAGCCATGTGTTTTTGGAATTTAAGTACTTTGAGGACAAGAAGTATTTCCTAATACATCTCTCCATCAGGACTGAGAATTAAGCTCCCCATTCTTTTGCTCCTTTGTCCATGGCATTTTCCAGGCGATCTTCCCGACCCAGGGATCAAGCCTGAGTCTCCTGCACTGGCAGGCATATTCTTTACCACTGGGCCACCTGGGAGCCCAGCCACTCTCCACAGCTTCAGATTTTTCAAAAGGGGGAAGCTTCCAAGTTGTATTACTGTTACAACCAACAACTGTTGAGACTCTGCTTCACACTCAGGGCATCAGGAGATCAACTTGAGTTCAGGTTTTTATTACATAGGCTTAAACATATCTACGTGAAAGGATAAGAAAAACAGCCCCTCTCCCCTACCAGTGGTGTAACTGGAGCACAATGATCCCAGAGTATGACAGTTCTGAAGGAAGAAAACATATCTAACAAAAACACCAAAAACTTACTTTTTTCCTTTCCAAAACCAGCTCCAGCTCAAGGGTATCTTGTTCCTCTTCCTCTTCACTTTCTCCAGACTGAACCACACTGCAGAGATCCTCCTGAGCAGGGTCCTCCACACTGTCCACCAGGCTCTCCTGCGGCTTTCCTGCTGCGGCTTCTGCTGCGCTTGTTTCTGTCTCTTCTGAAACGGGCTCTACTTCTTTACAAATCACTTTCCTTCTCCATCTCTCTTCTTCCTCTTTCACTCCCTCAGGCAACAGAGGAGCAAGCAGTGATGCTGCCACCCCTTTCTTCTCCTCCTCATTATTCGAGAGAGCCTGAATTCCTTCATTTACTTCCTATAAAGAATAAAATAATCTCGCTTAACTGCCAAAGAAATTTCACCTGAATATAGTTTGTTTAACTGTTCATGTTAAAAATGACCATAATTTTCAGTCACTGGATATTCTTCAAAACCACTGACCCCCACCAGATTAATAAATGTTTGTACCACTTTTCTTACATGTGTGTAATGGAAATAATGTTCCTTTAGGAAGGCAGTATTATTGTTCTGGGTGGAACTCAAACATATCTTTTCTCCTCTGGATGTCAAAGGACTAGTGAGAAACAGAAGCAGATAAAAGTAAAATTCTAATTTTGTCAGTTCTACACGTAAGTGCATAAATCTTCACTTTCCTCTTCTGTACGATGAGACAACGTCACAAATATGCTGTGAAGGTGACTCAGAGGTAAGTGAAATATTTCAAAAATGAAATGTGTGATTATATTTTCAAGTGTCTACTTCCTCCACTGGGATCTTCACTCTGCCTCCCTGCTAGAGTTGTATAGATTATTTTATAAAAGCATTTTTTGGATACACCTCCCATCATTTAAAAATTCAAGATAAATTCAACACACACACACACACTCTCTCTCTCTCTCTCAGTAGAGTACAACTTACTTTCCTTATTGATGAGGCTATAAAAATGCTCGTTTCACTATCAGTAATTTTTAACATAGCTAATCTTTGTATTAAAGTTAAAAAAAAAACCAAAAACAAACTAAAGCGGAATCCCCAAATCCCTGAAGCCCTCCCTGCCTGCTTAGCTGTTCCCATTTCCTTCACAATGACCCAGGGGACCTCTATGGCAACGTAAAGATCCAGAAGAACCACTGAACTGGGGAACTGCTATAAATGCCACACAATAAACAGAAACAGATTAAGTAAAGCTTCAAGAAACAAAATGTATCCTGTTTCACATTTATGTCGTGAAATATTAACAGAAGATTAATACATCTATGACAAAGTAGCATTCAAGCTCTTTGGACTTGAAAATAAGCAGAAGAGGTAAGTTATAACACTGACCTTTTTAACTTCTCGCTTGGCTATGACTGGTCCACTTTTGCTACTAGAAACAGAAGTATTTTTCTCCTTAGCATACATGTCGGTATTTACCACAAAACTAGCTTCAGCACCTGCTACAGAACTAAAAAAAAACATATACTTAGCAAAAGCAACAGAAGGCAAATATCAGCAAAAGACTAGACTCTGATTTCCTTCTAGGTTAACTTCTTTTTCAAGTCCGTTCTTACCTGGGCTGGTAATGTTGTAATCCTTGTACCTGAGTGGCAAGATACTGGGGTAGTTCCCAAGTCACTTCATTTGTTTGTGTGTTCCAATAATAATAGCATCCTGTGTTCTCATCCCAGACCTCCTGCCAATCTCCCATCTCAATTCCAACTAGAAGAAAATGAAACAAATTTTCAGCAGCACGTATTTCTGCACAATTCTGACCTTGTATCTCAAGTCATAACCATCCAGCCCAGGGTTTCTCAACCTCAGCCCTGTTACCAGGCAGGACCGTTCTGGGGTGGGGGGTGGGGGGTGGGGGGGTGTTCAGCAGCATCCTGGCCTCTACCCGCTGGATGCGGCAACGTCGTGTCTGCCCCCCACCCCCACCCCGCGACCATCAGAACCCTCTCCAGACACTGTTCAACGTCCCCTGGGGGCAACTCCTCCCTCCTGAGCTGTCTCTGCAAACATGGTTTAAAAAAGCCGTTTGATAGTTGACAGATATATTGCAAACCTCAAGAGACTTTTAAAAATAATGGTTTTTATTATTTACTGAGCATAATCTGCCACTGGTTAAAAGGCAAACAATTATCTTTGGATAAAAATATAACTAAGCAGTTAGTTATTTTCCAAGTACTGTATTTAAAAAGCCAGAATTCTAAAGTCTGGGGCTAAGGTATATAGGCTTTCACCTTTGGGAACCTCAATGCCTAGAACAACTTTAGGCTTCTTTAAAACTCAAAGCCTCAAGCCTACCTCCTGCCAGTGAACACTGAGTATCATACTGCCACCGCGCGGTCTGGGCTGCGTCCGTCCCATTAGGAGCAGTGGAAGCAAGGGCAGGCGAGGGTTCCTTCGGCTCGGGCCGGGGTGGGGTTGGGGGCGGAGCAGAAGCTGCCCCGGGAGGCGCCGGCTGAGGAGCTGTTATTGCATCGATCTCCTTCAGGGTGAAAACAGCAAACGCGTCAGTGACGTGGACCCCAAAACGGCAGTAAATGTAAAAAAAACACAACTAAAACCAACCCTCTACTGTACAGGGTTTTGACTTAAGAAGCTTGAGTCTTGGCTTCTCAAGTCAAAACTCGCCTCTTCTCCATTTTTCTCCTTACAACTGGCACACAAGGAAAAGTGAGAGAGATGAGGAGGCACCAAGGAAGAAATGTGGAGCAGGAGATACCAACTGACAAGTGGGCTAACCACCTGAAACTCAAATCCCAAAGCGGCTTCAGTAACTAAAAACCCAAACACAAAAGCACTTCTAACCGCTAGGAAGTTGGCCAATGTACTATCAATATCGGTTGACTGGTTTCCATTTGCTTCCTTAGACTGTGCTGGTTTTTCTGAAATATCACTCTCTTCATCATCACTGTCAGCATATGCACCAAGCAAGCACAGACCTCCTGGAAACAAAAAGGTAAAACAACATTTGTAACAATGCCAAAGTCCTAGAAGTATCCAAGAGAAAATATGATTCTTTAGCCATATTTACCCTACTTATAGAACCTCAAAAAATCTGCAGCTAACCACCAAGAGAGGTACAAAATAATCATGCACTTAAAACTAATAATATCAACCTGCATAACAATTTGACATCCTTTTCAAAATATGTGTTCAATTATTCAACCACATACTCCCTCTGTCAAAATAACACGTAATATATATCCTGATTTTAGAATTTGATTTACATCTCCATCTCAAACAAGTAACCCAACTAGAGTTTAGTAAATGAAACAAGGAGATTTTTCAAAGTGGAAAACAAAGCTCTTTTCTATGATTTTTTTCCCTTCAAACAAGTGACGAACTAAAACAGAACATAAGATGCTACAACCAAAACAAAGGAAACAAAACTCTCAGCTAAAACCGAAAATATTAAGTGTGGCCTCTATAATACTGCAATGCAATCCCTTTCTTACAAAATAAAAGCAAACTGCAACTCTTTATTAGTTGATCAATGTCTAATACTCCAATGTTATAATTAAGTGAGCATATATACTCTCTTTAGGTATTTTATCACAATAGGCACATGAACTATCTAGGTCTAACTTGACTTTTCAGTTAATAACAGGACTAAATTTTTCAGTGTCGTGGAAACTGAAAAGATTTATCGGGAGGTAAAATCCAGTTTTCTTTGTTATAATTCCATAAACGAATTTGTATATTCACCTAGGTGTGAACAGAAATTGCTTCATTTACATACAAAAGTTCACATTCAATACTTTAGTCACATAAATCATGCCGTCATTCTTTTTTAGTATATAGCTAAGTTGTTATACTATCTATTTCCAAAATATTATCTTAAACTGATTAGGAAGATTTTTAAGTGAGTAACTATTAAGACAGTATCTCCCTTTCCAGTTTCTAAATATGTTATATCTCATTTGGGGGTAGCGGGGGTAGATACCAGTCAATTTTCCACATTTCCTGAACAACAGGTAAGGGCAAGAACTTCGTAAAACATTTCTGTACAGAAAAAATCTGCACCTTAGAATTCAGCACTGATGGGTTTCTGGGGAAAAGCGGAGAATGGGAAATTCATATTTTTACATAGAAACACTTTTTAGTTTAGAGACAATAACAAACATTGGCTTTAATTCTATATACTTTGGTAAAAGGTTCCAGCCAGGTGAGCTGAGTGAAATTTGGATTACAAAATTCCCCGGCAGGGTTAATTTCCCAAGCTCAGAGAGGGTCTTATAAGCAATATGTTCATTCAAGGCTCCATCTAGTCTTTTTCTCTTCAATTCAGAGCTTTTCATACTATCTACATAAAATCTCTTCCAAACTCTTGAAAACATAATGGCATTTCCTAGTTCTCAAATTCCTTTCACAATCTGTTTTACCTTTTCTCTGTGTGTGTTAGTCGCTCAGTCGTGTCTGACTCTTTGCGACCCAATCGACTGTAGCCCACCAGGCTCCTCCATCCATGAGATTCTCCAGGTAAGAATACTGGAGTGGGTTGTCATTCCCTTCTCCAGGTTACCTTTTCTAATTCACACTTTTTTAAAGTGGCAAATGGGGTATGGGGAGGAACAAGCATCTATTACTCCATGTACATAGTACAAAAAGTCCCCCAAATTCAGAAGTCCAAAGTTATTACAAATTATAGAATATTTAGTATGAAAACACGTTTTAATCTCTCAAAATATATAAAGAGTAGAGGAAATGAACATTTTTGGCACTTGTGGGTTAGAAATTTATATATGTTATTCAATTTAATCATCAAAACAACCTAGGGCTGAAAGATCTGTTTGAAAGATAAATGATGTCGTGAGGTCTTAGTATGAATGCTAGAGTGGTGATTTGAACCCAGGTTTGTCTACAAAACCATTGTTGCAAACATTCTTTCATGCTTAAAAAATATTCAGTAAGAGCAATTTTCAGCTGTGCAAACATTTGCTAGGTACCAATCAAAGCAGTTTATTAAAGAAAAAGACAAAAAGACATTGTTAGCATTCCCTAAAGAATGCAAAGATACTGGGGGAGCCAGAAAACAAGTTACAAAATAGCGTCAGTAGGATAAAGAAATTGTGGTGTACATACACAAGGGAATGTTACTCCGCCATAAAAAGGAATGCATTTGAGTCAGTTCTAATGAGGTGGATGAACCTAGAATCTATTATACAGAGTGAAGTCAGTCAGAAAGAGAAACATAAATACCATCTTTTAACACATATATACGGGAATCTAGAAAAATGGTACTGAAGAATTTATTTACAGGGCAACAATGGAGAAACAGACACAGAGAACAGACTTATAGACATCAGGAGAGGGGAGGAGAGGGTGAGATATGTGGAAAGAGTAACATGGAAACTTACATTACCGTATGTAAAATAGATAGCCAAGGGGAATCTGTAGGCTCAGGAAACTCAAACAGGGGCTCTGTATCATCCTAGAGGGGTGGGATGGGGAGGGAGATGGGAGGGAGTTTCAAAAGAGAGGGGATATATGTATACTTATGGCTGATTTGTGTTGAGGTTTGACAGAAAACAGAAAAATTCTGTAAAGCAACTATCCTTCAATAAAAAATACACTAAATTTGGTACAGAGAGACAAGAACAAGAAATTTTACACCTGTAAAAGTGTATACATACAACTGCAAGTCCTCACAAAGACATTAAATTTCCATTTAATGGGAGTATAAATTTGCAACACTGAAACATTTATCAAAACACCATATACAAACACAATTTGATCCTAAAGAAAGATATTATAGAAAATGGATTAAAAAAACACACACACACAACTATACCTGTTGCTTTAACAGCAGTGGGCCTGGTGGTCATAACTGGTTTGGGAGGATTCTGAACAACTTTGGGAACCTCCACCACCACTTCCTGTTCATCTGGATCTAAAACAGCAAACAAAAGCAAACGACAGTCAGATGACCGAACAGAGGAGAAACCACCCTGGTGAGAAAACAATCTCTGACTTGACCTCTCTTGATTTCATCAATTTCAAAATAGAGTGGCTATAACCATCACTGACCCAAATAACTGAGAGGCGTGAAGCAAACATAGCTCGAATCTCCACTCTGCCCAGTGGCGTTAACATTAAGAATGTGAACAGCATATATAAAAATTACCCGCAATAATCCAAAGTTAAAACACATACAAGCATACGTTAAATTCTCTCCAGGTTAACCATACGGCTTTTACTATAAGCATAAGTAGAGCATTTTTTTCCCCAAAGTGATCTTTATTATTATTTTTTAGCACCTGAAATGGTCGGGGCTTTTCCGGCATCGGGCCCCTAAAGTAATTCTGTCTGGCTCACCTTAATCCAAGCACCATTTTGGGGACAAACACAAGTGACTGGGAACCCACGGGCTGCACCTCTCCAGGAATGTTGCGGAGACCTGCCAACTAGGAGGGACTTACACTTGAGCTGGCCTAACAGAAGTATGGTCACTTGTAAAGCGTCTCTCTCAATTTCAACACAAGCGAAAGCAAAAGCAAGCGACGTGTAGGAAACGGCAGGCTCCACGGTCACCGAGGCTAGGGCGGAAACGCAGCGTCTCCATTTACCCCGTGAAGTTATCCAAAACCGAGAGCAGACGGTGAGGAAAGAGGCCCAGCCCTGCACGCGAGATGGCGCCCCGGGCCGGCTCCGCCGAGCGCACGCGGCTCCGAGGCCCCCTCCGCCCCTCCAGGCCCACCCTGCGGCCCCGCGCGGGCAGGCCTCGGAGGCGGACGCCGCCCGCCCGCGCCTCTCGCTGCTCGCAGGCCCCGTCTGACACACCTAGGCCACAACCCCCGAGCTCGAGTTCCGGGCTGGCCCCACCTCGGCGCCAGGGCCCTCGGCACGCTCTACCTTCTGAGGCCGAGTCCTCCGAGGCCGCGGCGGCAGTCACCGCGGCTGTCGTCGTCGCCACCGCTGCCGGGGCCGGCTGGCTGGGCGCCGCTGCCGCCGTCGAGTCCGGTTCGGCGTCGGGTTCCGGCTCCGGGTCCCTGCTCGGCGTGCTGCTCCGGGGACCCGGCGGAGAGAGCTGCAGGATGGGCCTTCGGCCGGGTACCACCCGGGACTTCTTCCCCATCGCGAGCCCGAGCGCGAGCCGCGAGCGTCGGACAGCCGAGAGGGGCGGGCGCGCGCGGCGCGGGCGACGCGTAATCAATATTCATACGCCGCGACACCGCCTCCTGCGGGGATCCGCTTTTAACCGGCAGCGCGCGCTCGCGCAAGCGCACTGGGCCTGGTGCGCCCTTCTGGCCCCGCCCCCAGGGGGGAGGGAGGATTTTTATCCATGGGGCTAGGCGATTGGTTATTTTGACATATTGACGGAGCCGTGAGTCAATGGAAAAGGAAAGAGGGTTAGCGTCAAGCCAATAGTACGGAAGAGTGTGAGTTTAGACTCGCTTCCAAATTACGTCACGCTCCACTCCTGCGTTTTTTGCGGTGTCTTTTCTCTGCCGCCTTGTCCTCCATTTTGAGCTCATTCTTGGCTGTTTCTTGTTGTTTGTTACCTAGAGTGCTGTGCTGCTTTCCTGGGCTTTCCCTTAGTTTCGCCTTGTTTATTGGGGTTTACTTTGGGTCTAACATTGAACACTAACTAGAATAGTGGGTGTCTTATGGTTTTGTAAATTTTTTCTTGGAGCACAAAGATGATGTCTCATATTGTTGCTTATCAGCTGAAAAAAAATTACTTGACGTACTGCATAGGAGGAAAGAGCCTAAGTTTTTGCGATGGGGTCCAGGAACCTTCCCAATCTAGTCACTTTATTAGGTTTAATCTTTATTTAGCGCTCTCTTTTCCCCCGCCCTGTTTCAGAGGCAGCCACACAGAGCATTTCTCTCGCCTTTATTCTTTCAGACTAGTTGGAATAACTACTGCTTCACGTGGCAAAATTGTTTTGCTTCCTCAAGACCCATTGCAGGGGTTACATCTCTAAATCTTTTATCTCAATGCTGAGCTCCTCACCAGCACTTAACCTGCCACTGAATTTAAGAAATCCAGGATTCATCTATAAAAGAGGAATATGATCTAAAAATTAGAGATAACGGTATAGATATATCCTATAAGGTTGTTGTGAAAATCAAATGCAGTTCTACATATAAACTGCTTAGATGGTGCCTCACACATAATAGGTGCTCAATGTTACAAATTAGAGAAGACTCTTGACAGCCCTTTGGACAGCAAGGAGTTGAAAGGAGACTCTTGAGAGTCCCTTGGACAGCAAGGAGATCACACCAGTCATGCCTAAAGGAAATCAACACTGAATAGTCATTGGAAGGGCTGATGCTGAAGCTGAAGCTGGAATACTTTGGTCACCTGATGTGGAGAACTGACTCATGGGAAAAGCCCCTGGTGCTGGGCGAGATTGAAGGTGGGAGGAGAAGGGGATGACAGAGGATGAGATGGTTGGATGGCATCACAGACTTGATGGATATGAGTTTGAGCAAGCTCTGGGAGTTAGGCATGGAAGTCTGGTGTGCTGCAGTCCATGGGGTCACAAAGAGTCCAACACAACTGAGTGACTGAACGGAACTGAACTGAAGAAATCCAGTGGTATATGTCTTTATATCTCTAAGGCCCACTCAATTCTTGCTAGAGCATACAGTAATAATTTGTAACATTGAACACTTATTATGTGTGACATATCATCTAAGTAATTTATATATAGAATTACATTTGTTTTTTTACAACCACCTTATAGGATAGATACCTATACTGTTATTTCTAATTTTTAGATCATCTTCCTATTTATAGATGAACCCTTGGATTGGTTGTTGAGAACAAAAGCCATGAAAGTAGTGACTTGTCTGTTTTGTTCCCTGTGTTGAAATATACGTTCAGGAACATAAGCGCTCAGAGTTTTTGAATGAATATAGTGCATGAGAGTTGGACGGTGAAGAAAGCTGAGCACCGAAGAATTGATGCTTTTGAACTGTGGTGTTGGAGAAGACTTTTGAGAGTCCCTTGGACTGCAAGGAGATCCAACCAGTCCATCCTAAAGGAGATCAGTCCTGGGTGTTCATTGGAAGGACTGATGTTGAAGCTGAAACTCCAATACTTTGGCCACCTCATGTGAAGAGTTGACTCATTGGAAAAGACCCTGATGCTGGGAAGGATTGGGGGCAGGAGGAGAAGGGGACGACAGAGGATGAGATGGCTGGATGGCATCACTGACTCGATGGACATGGGTTTGGGTAAACTCCCGGAGTTGGTGATGGACAGGGAGGCCTGGCATGCTGTGATTCATGGGGCCGCAAAGAGTGGGACACGACTGAGCGACTGAACTGAAGTGCATGAATATATGCAAACTTGAAATAAGTAGCAAAATTCTTTTTGTTTCCATGCCTATGGGAGGAATAACTGGATTAGAGTGTCTTGAGGTTAGACTCCCAAAACTTCTGAAAAATTAACAGCTAGAAGCAGGGGAATATGCTGTTTCGAAGCTGTTACCAAAGTTTATTATTATTATTATTATTATTATTATTATTATTATTTTGGCTGCACTGGATCTTCATTGCGCCTGAAAGGTTCTTCATTGTGGAGTGAGGGCTTAGTTGTGATATGTGAAATTTTAGTTCCCTGACCAGGGATTGAACCTGTGTCCCCTGAATTGGGAGCACAGAGCCTTATCTGATGGACTTCCAGGGAAGTCCCTGTCACCAATTTTCTGATTTCTTTATTTCTCATTTATTTCTTAAGAGAAACATTGAAACATGGTAGTTGTACATAGGAGTTTTGAAGCCAAACATTTGGATGTAGCACCTTCCAGATATAATTGCTAGACTTTTCTTAACATCCCTAAACTTGTTTTTGTAACTGTTAAAATGTTAGTAACAGTACCCATAGGGTTGTTATTCATAATTTTAAGCTCTTTGCATTGGGCCAGGAACAAAATAAGCAATTATTATATAGTAGCTATTTTTTTTTTTTTAATTAATTAGTTTTGGCTGCCCTGGATCTTCCATGCTGCATGTGGGTTTCTTTAGTTGTGACAAGCGGGGGGTTACTCTCTAGTTGCACTGCATGGGCTTCTCACTGCAGTAACTTCTTGTTGTGGAGTATGGGCTCTAGGGCAAGCAGCCTTCAGTAGTTGTGGACAGGCAGGACCGGTTGCTCCTTGGCACGTGGGATCCTCCCAGACCGAGGATTGAATCCTCGTCCCTTGTGTTGGCAGGCAGACTCCCCACCACTGGACCACCAGGGAGGCCAGCCCTATGGTAGCTATTGCTAACGTTAATGAGCATTTTGTTTATACAAAGGTCCAGATCCTATTACAAAACTAGCTAGAACCCAGTTGAGATTATGAACCAAACCACAATGCATTGAAATGTGAAAGGCTATTTTCCTTGGGGGCAATTCCCAATTCTACAGGTGGCTGTTACTGTTTGTAACTAGGGTTCTCAACCCTGGCTATCCAGAGAACCATTTGGAACAGCAGCAATTTTTTCAAGGAAGAGGGTGGCGGGGATGGATTAGGATGATTTAAGTGCAGTATGTTTTGTGTTCCTATGAGAATCTAAATACTGCTGCTGATCTGACAGGAAGCAGAGCTCAGGTGGTGATAGCCATAGGAAGCCGTGGCTGCAAATACAGATGAAGCTTCTTTTACTCACTGGCCACTCACCTCTGGCTGTACGGCCTGGTTCCTCACAGTCCACAGATCCAGACGAGTCTGTGACCTGAAGGTTGGGGATCCCTGATTCAGAGAACATTAAAGCAACATAAGAATCTGAATCAGGGGTGGAAATGCAGGGCTCATACTAATTTTCCTTTAAAAAGCTCTTTAGATAATTTTAATGCTTAGCCAGGGTTGAGAACCACTGGTTTTAGAGACATATTTTGCTGTTTTGGGCCTCAGAGGAGGTATTCGGGGTGGGGGTGGGGTCGGTTTCCTGGTGGTGCTAGTCGTAAAGAATCCGCCTGCCAATGCAGGTGTGAGAGACGTGGGTTCAAGGCTTTGGTCAGAAAGATGACAAGCCACTCCGGTATTCTTGCCTGGAGAATCCCATGGACAGAGGAGCCTGGCGGGCTATAGTCAATAGGGTTGCAAAGAGTGGGATGCGACTGAAGCGACTTAGTACGCAGGCACTCATGAAGGTATCAGGATCTGAACTAGGGATGGGCAAATCATGGTTAAATCAGGTTTACTTTTTAAAGGGTTAAACAAACAAAAATATGTGAAAGAGACCTGTGTAGACTAAAAATCCTAAACTACTTATTATCTGACTTTTTACAGGAAAGTTTGACTGTGTCTCCCCACAAAGTGCATAAACATAGTTAACTCCCTTTAAAGAAAAATCAGGCCTGATCCTTGATCTCCAAGGGCCTAACCCACCTCAGGAATTAACTGAGGATGTTTTGGTTGTGGTGATGACGTTTCAGTAAAATCAAATTATCAGGAGTTGGATTTGACAAGTGAAATATCCATTTAAAAATATTTTTAGTTATAATCACAATTGGTGGGCTATTCCTCACTCTGTATTTGATGTTATTTCTTTGTATTAAGACTTAAAAAAAATCCGGTCTGCGCTGGGTCTTCACTGCTGCATGTGGGCTCTCTCGTTTCTGTGAGCAGGGGCTACTCCTCAGTGAGGCGCAGGGAGGCCTCATTGCAGTGGCTTCGCTTGTTGCACAGCAGGGGCTCTAGGGCACACAGCCGTCAGTAGTTGTGGCTCAGCAGTTGTGGCGCACGGGCTTAATTGCTCCATGGCCTGTGGGATCTTCCTGGAACAGGGATTGAACCCATGTCCCCTGGATTGGTAGGCAGATTCTTTCCACTGTGCCACCAGGGAAGCCCCTGATTTAATTTCAAAAGCTGACCTTCCTAATCCATATTAAAACTGTAGCTTTTGGGACTTCATCAAGAGGTATGCTGCAGACAGGGACTGTCCATAGACGTCCCAGCTTCAGTTCCTTTCAGTTCAGTTCAGTTGCTCAGTTGTGTCCGACTCTTTGCGACCTCATGGCGTGTAGCATGCCAGGCTTCCCTGTCCATCACCAACTCCCGAAGCTTACTCACACTCTTGTCCATCAAGTCGGTGATGCCACCCAACCATTTCATCCTCTGTCATCCCCTTCTCCTCTCACCTTCAATCTTTCCTAGCATCAAGGTCTTTTCAAATGAGTCAGTTCTTCCCATCAGGTGGCCAAAGTATTTAAGTTTTAGCTTCAGCTAAATGAATATTCCATTGAATATCCAGGAATATCCAATGAATATCCAATGAATATTCAGGACTGATTTCCTTTAGGGTGGACTGGTTGGATCTGCTTGCAGTCTAAGGGACTCTCAAGAGCCTTCTCCAACACCAAAACTCAAAAGCATTAATTCTTTGGTGTTCATGTTTCTTTATAGTCCAACTCTCACATCCATACATGACTACTGGAAAAACCATAGCTTTGACTAGACAGACCTTTGTTGGCAAAATAATGTCTCTGCTTTTTAATATGCTATCTAGGTTGGTCCTAGCTGTTCTTCCAAGGAGCAAGCATCTTTTAATTTCATGGCTGCAATCACCATCTGCAGTGATTTTGAAGCCCATAAAAATAAAGTCTGTCACTGTTTCCATTGTTTCCCCATCTATTTGCCATGAAGTGATGGGACCGGACGCCATGATCTTAGTTTTCTGAATGTTGAGTTTTAAGCCAACTTTTTCACTCTCCTCTTTCACTTTCATCAAGAGGCTCTTTAGTTCTCCTTCACTTTCTGCCCTAAGGGTGGTGTCATCTGCATATCTGAGGTTATTGATATTTCTCCTAGCAATCTTGATTGCAGCTTGTGCTTCATCCAGCCCAGCTTCAGAAGCATAGAATAAAGTTTTAGGGTTGTGTGTGTTTATTCATCTAAGTTTTATTATGTAAAAAAATTTATAAACAGAAATCTCAATTAAATAGAGACCAAGACAGGGAACTCGCACACCCTGTGATGCTATCCCAATAGGAAGAAGATTCCTCTTCTTTCCTGGTAAGGACTCAACCAATGAACAGCCCTGTGCTCTTTATTTACTATAGTTCTCCCAGCTTCTTTAGAAAAGCAGCTACAGTGTCTTCCTGGTGGTCCAGTGGTTAAGACTCTGCTCTCCCATTGCAGTGGGCATGGGTTCCATCCCTGGTCAGGGAACTAGATCCTACATGGCGCAACTTAAGATTCCCTGTGTTGCAACTAAGACCCAGCACAGCCCCACCCCCTCAAAAAGAGCAGCTACTTCCCTTGCCCTGAGGGAACTTGCATGTGGCTTGCCAAAGTTTCAAGATCCTGGATTGCCAATTCTTTGATGCTTCAGAATAAACTCATCTTTGCTGGAAAAATAACGGGGCAGAATATTTGTTTTAGGTCAACAATCAGTTCCAACTGGGCATGTCTTGAGCAATTCAATTCTGAGGATTACCCCTAGGAGCTGGCATCAGACACCACAGGTTTAAGGGCTCAGTCTCTCAGAAGGCAGTGTTAGTCACTCAGTTGTGTCTGACACTTTGCAACCCCATGGACTGTAGCCCACCAGGTTCCTCTGTCCATGGGATTCTCCAGGCAAGAATACTAGAGTGGGTTGCCCTGCCGTCCTCTAGGGGATCTTCCCGACCCAGGGATCGAACCCAGGTATCTTGTATTGCAGGCAGATTCTTTAGCATCTGAGCCACCAGGGAAGCCTTGGTGTCCCTAGAGCTGCCCTTACATTAGAGATCAGCTTCAAGGGAGACCCCCATGCCACCCACACTTCTGGTTGGCTACATAATGAGGTTTCCACAACCCCCTCAAATTTTATAATTCTCTAGAACCATTTATGGGACTCAGGAAAACACTGTACTTATGATTTCAGTTTTACTACAAAGGATGCAAGGTGAGGTCTGGGAGGGAGCACAGAGCTCCCATATCGCCTCCGTGAAGTCAGCACATCCCCCTCCGAGCACACTGTGCTCTCAGGCCAGGACGTTCCATTCAGTCTTGCGGTTGGTTTTACTTGATTACACAGGCGTGGTTGATTGGCTTACTGGCCACAGTGGCTCAACTTAATCTCCAGCCCCCCCCCCCCCCCCCCCCCCCCGGTCCAGTCTTCCCAGGAGGCTGTGAAAGTAAAAGTCACCAGTCGTGTCCGACTCTTTGTGACCCCGTGGACTAGACAGTCCATGGGATTCTCCAGGCCCGTTCCCTTCTCCAGGGGGTCTTCCCACCCAGGCCTCCCACTGGAGGCCGATTCGTCACCAGCGGAGCCACCAGGGGAGCCCTCGTTTCACTTACAAGCGAGCAGTTAAGCGAAGAACTAAGGAGCCTCCTGATGAAGGTGAGAGGGGAGAGTGAAACAGCTGGCTTAAAGCTCAGCACTCAGAACACTAAGATCACGGCATCCGGTCCCATCACTTCATGGCAAATACATGGGGAAACAATGGAAACAGTGAGAGACTTTTAATTTGGGGGCTCCAAAATCACTGCAGATGGTGACTGCAGCCATGAAATTAAAAGACGCTTACTCCTTGGAAGAAAAGCTATGACCAACCTAGACAGCATGTTAAAAGGCAGGGACACAAAAATAAAATTTTCTTGAAAATATTTTGACCAAGATAAAATTAAAGGATCTCTTTAGTTTTTATGCCGACAAAGGTCCATCTAGTCAAGGCTATGACTACTATTTCCAGTAGGATGGATGTGAGAGTTGGACTATAAAGAAAGCTGAGTATCAAAGAATTGATGCTTTTGAACTGTGGTGTTGGAGAAGACTCTTGAGAGTCCCTTGGACAGCAAGGAAATCCAACCAGTCCATCCTAAAGGAAATCAGTTCTGAATATTCATTAGAAGGACTGATGAGGAAGCTGAAACTCCAATATTTTGGCCACCTGATGTGAAGAACTGACTCACTGGAAAAGACCCTGATGCTGGGAAAGATTGAAGGTGGGGGGAGAAGGGAACGACAGAGGATCAGATGGTTGGATGGCATCACCGACTCAATGGACATGTGTTTGAGTAAGTTCTGGGGAGTTGGTGATGGATGGGGAAGCCTGGCATGCTGCAGTCCATGGGGCTGCAAAGAGTCAGACACGACTGAGCGACTGAACTGAGCAATTATGGATGATCGAGGTCTCAGACTCTCCTTTAGCAGCTTCCTTTGCTTAAGCAAAAGGGAAAAAGGGAAAGGAACACTCTCATACAGACGTGGATACCACCCGAGTGAACCCCGCCATTCTGGATGTGAGGCCACTTGGAAATACAAGCAAGCCTGAGGGGCTCAGAGACCTGTGTTGCTTGGGACAGGATGCAGGTAGTTAACATCTAGGAGCAGTCAGGAAACCTGTGTTCAAGTCCTATCTACACTGTGCATTGGCAGCAGAAGCCAGGGCAAGATGCTTTTACTCTGCTGCCCCTCGCTTTGTTTATAAACATGGGATTGTGCCTATCTGAAAGGATGCTGGCTAGACTAAATGAGATGTTTGCAAATGTCCTAAAACTGTACACACAGGGCACTCAGCAGGCCTTCAATAAATGGTACCTATTATATGCTTGCTTTAGTGTTAGAGTATATGAAACATCAGAAGTGTTTTCAAGTTCTGAGTAAGCAGGAAGCTAGTGGGGATAAGAAAGCACAATGAGTGCAGAGCTGGCTAGAATCAGAGGAGGAGGGGACATGTAGGGATTTTAGAAACCACCCAAGCTACTCTTTGTGCCTAGCTTTGACGGAACGTCGTGTGCGGCAGTAGAAGAAAAACTAAAGAGATCCTTTAATTTTATCTTGGTCAAAATATTTTCAAGAAAATTTTATTTTTGTGTGCAAAATCATTGAAGGAAAAGCTAGACTTTGTTGAAGAAAACCAGAAACAGATTGTGTTTAGGCTACAGAACAACATCAAACAAGCATCATCTTTTAAAAGCCCATGGAAAGTGGCTTTCATTATGGTCTCACCTAGCAAAGGTGACTGCCCTCTATTGCAGGGCAACCTCAGAAATAGCGCACACTATTGAGATGCATTGAGCAACTCTGACGCTGGCTTTAAGTGTCTATTTTGCCCGAAGGGAGAAGGGAGGGAAGGATGAAGGAGCAGAGTAGGGAGTCAGAGGTCACCTGGGCCATTTCCCATACCTCCTCCCCAAACTCCAAAGCCCGTGATTACACTGGAGCACCTGCTAAACATCAAAAGTAAGGAAGAGTTTTGAAGATTTTTCTGTTTCCAAAAAATACACTTTCCTCTCCTGAATGATCCCTATAATAACCTTAACTTTCTACTTTCCTACTTTATGGAAATTGTCTCCATGGCAAAACTAAATTGTGCAATTTAACTCATATATAAGACTTGTTTTTCTCTATGCCTGGTTCCCCTGGAAACCTGAGCTGTAGCTGCATGTCTGATTTTCACCCTACCCCCATCAACTGGCATTCAAACATGACTCTTCTCAAAAGTCACTAGCATGCACTGATGTTTCTCGTATCTGAACTGGGCATTTTAACTGCATACACCTGGAAAGTAAATAATCTTACTGTCACTTGGATTCAGAGGATGAGGAGGAAACTGGTCTGTTTCCACTAAGGTAGCCAAAGAACATTCACATGAAGAGACTGGCCAGAGTGGGGGGAGTATTTCTACAAAGAAGATGCATGGCTACCACACAGAATCCATGGGTCAGTAAATGACTGGGGATTCACTGTGACAGCTTCAGAAAATAAATAACATGCTCCATCATCACCTATACTGAAAGGCTGGTTGTTGGGCTGGCCCAAAGTTTTAACCCTCTATTCACCATCACAGGATGATCTCCCTAGGGACTATCCCCATCCTGAAGCTATCTAAGGGCCCGTTCAGAGTCACCTTATTAGCATAACAAAGATTTCTTTCACTCAGGGTTTCACAAGGATTTATCAGCTATTTGCTAGGAATGGGGACAAAGACCAAATATATTTTTTGTTATATCACATTATTTGACCTTATGTGTTCCATGGAAGTTCATTTAAATCACGAAGCCTCATTTACTGGAAGAAATACCTTTTAGTCCATAGAAACTGGCATAGGTCATGTGAGCAATAGATTGATCTTTGAAGATGGCGTTCTAAGCAGATACAGGTATATTCTTGTGGCTTAGGGTTAATGATGAGCTACTGATTATATTAAAAGTAATATAGGACTGTCTTTGTTTTCGGGTACAAAGAGCTCTAAAGAGTAAAAGAAACTTTAGAACTTTCTATAATACATACTGTGTTCTAGCAGAAAAAAAGAAGTATTAATCAGGTTGAGGTAAATTAGGTTAATTATTACCTAGAATGTGTTCACTGATAGATAGCTTTGTAGAACAAATGAGCTTTCTTAGATCACAAAAAGAATGGTTAGTATGAGACTGTGTGCTATATATATGTTCTATTATTAATAGAAATGATGCTTGCTTTTATTGTCACAGGTTGGAAAAGTGAAACCTTATTTGTCACATTTTGTTAAATTTTTTAAGAATTATGAAGTTTTCTTTC
Organism: Okapia johnstoni; assembly: GCA_024291935.2. Taxonomy (NCBI): domain Eukaryota; kingdom Metazoa; phylum Chordata; class Mammalia; order Artiodactyla; family Giraffidae; genus Okapia; species Okapia johnstoni. The sequence continues at coordinate 3,377,555 of CM044325.1, read as the reverse complement.
AAGAGTCACATGTTTAATGGTGCATGCTATGCTAAGTGGCTTCAGTCATGTCTGACTCTTTGCAACCCTATGGACTGTGGCTCACCAGGCTCCTCTGTCCATGGGATTCTCCAGGCAAGAATACAGGAGAGGGTTGCCATGTCCTTCTCCAGGGGCTCTTCCTGACCGAGGGATTGAACCCACGTCTCTTATGTCTCCTGCATTGAAAGGTGGGTTCTTTACCCCTGATACTTAATGGTAGTTAAGTACTAAAAGAGAAGGGAGTCCTTTTAATAACAATTTACAATCAGAAAATTGTGAGAGTTGGAAGAAACAAGGAAAGATGATGCTATTAATACATCACATGGTCCAGAAAGCAAAACTGCAGACTCAAAGTGATGTGAAAAGTGAAGTGAAAGAATGTGCACATCTTCTTTCTGTTCTGGTTGGAAATCAAAGTGAGGAAGGTGAAGAAAACGGACAGAAGAGCTGGTCAGTGTCTTATGAACTGCTACCATGGAAACCACTGCTTTGATCAACTATGCAAATGAGCTTTCTGGAACAGGGCCAGTCTTGAGCTATTTATCCTCCAGAAATGGCTACAACAGGGTTTGATAGTTTTCAGACTGTAGGTTATCATCCATTACTCATTCATGAAAATATAAGTGAGAAAGCTTTCTCTTGGTAATATATGTATATACAGGTCAAAATATATTCTGTACTACAACTGGAAGTCACACATTTATGGAGTTGGGAGGGCAAGGCCGCCTGCTGCCTGCAATTGCATCAAACACTTTACATTAATCATGGTAGAGATGAAGTGAAAAAAGAACCATATACCGCAATTTCTACAATAACAGTACCACAGGGAAACTCACATTGTTATTTAAAATATATAATGTAAATATGATATTGACAGTATAAAAATTAAATGCTTATGAAAAACTCAAGGAAGGTCAAAGGGCATACAAGCAAGTACTATACAGATAGTTTCCTTAAAAGATAAATTTTAACATACAGAATAAAATTCAAGAGTTTATTTTTTCACATTTCCCCAAATTTGTGGCCATGAATGCCTCTAAATCTGACCAGGAGAGTTTATATTTTGGTCCAATACATTATTAGACTACCTGTATGATCAAGTCCGGCTTGATTATCATAAATCATAGCAGTTAATGGAATTTACCTGGAAAATATTATTTTTATAGATTATAAATTTTCAATTTTTTCTTAGCTAAGAGTTTATTCCACTTTAGCTTCAGAACCAGATTCAAGATATCTTCCTTAACAGCTAGTCATCATGTTAGGGTTAACCTAGGAAAATTACTTATTACTTTATTGAAGATCATAAAAAAAAATAACCTCCACAATAAATAATGAAGAGTACGCAAAATCATTAGCCTCTGTCTGCAATACAGAAAATACATGTCAGTTCTGGACCAAAATAATTCCACTGAAATACAAAAAGCGATAGGGAAGAATGGAAGGATTTGCACTGACTGCTTTTGGTGGTCAGCTACAACAAACCAACAACCCTCCGCTATTTTGGAAAGTGAAGGTGGGGTATAATTTGCACTAGCACTTCTTCGGTAGTTTAAAAAAATATAAACTCTAAAAAAGCTTGTGAATCATATAAAAAAGCAGCTGTCTGAGACCAAGGTTGAAACCCAGAAATTTGTGTGTTAGCACCACCAGCAAGCACAGGTCCCGTGACTCATCTACCCTTCTCTGTTGTGCAGAATGCAGCCCGGACTGTTGTAGATGTCATTTACAGGTATAAAAACCAGCCCGGAGTACAGGTTTCCTGCAGGGTAAAGTCTCAAGCCCGAAGAGGCACCAAGCGGTTACAAAGCCTGGGCAACCATCCAGGTCACAAGTTCCGACGGTACAACAAATCCCGTGTTGCCTTATCCACTTTTTGCTGGTAGTCCTCCAATTTGTCAAGTATTTTCTGGGACAGCTGTAGGAGAAAAGAAGGGAATTGTTCGAGAATAGGTCAAGGACTGAACAAGACTAAAGTTACCACTGTGATGTCACCAGCCAGATGTCCCCTGATGAAGCTCTTAGCCACTGTGCTTCATTTAATCACCGTTCATTACAGGAGTCTGCTATGTGGCTCCACTGCAAAAACTGGACTTTTCTATTATCTACAATACTCCAAACTTGTTTTCTTAATGAATTTCTAAATATGCAAATCATACCAGTATTTTTAATAAAAGCTTCATTAGCTCTTGTCCCAGGACCAGAAAGCTTATCTGTGATTTAACTAATCATTTCATAAAGGGGTGGGATTACCTGGTGGCTCAGATGGTGGAGAGTCTGCCTGCAATTTGGGAGACCCACGTTCGATCCCTAGGTTGGGAAGATCCCCTGAAGAAGGAAATGGCAACCCACTCCAGTACTCTTGCCTGGAAAATCCCATGGATGGAGGAGCCCATAAGGCTACAATCCATGGGGTCACAGAGTTGGGACATGACTGAGTGACTTCACTTTCACTTTTTCATAAAGGGACTGGGCAGCATGTGAAAGGCAGTGAATGGCTTCAGCCCTCCTCTTAATCCCTGAGAACCAAAAGAGCAGGTTTTGCAACTGCTAGTGCAAGGACTTCTATAATCCAAGGTGCCCTGGGAGAGGATTTACTCACTGCGATGTTGTGACTGTTGGCAGTGTTCTCTCCCAGAGCCTGGAGAAGCTGATCAATGGAGGAGTATGGGAGCCACACCATTGGAGCCGTGGCGGACAGTGGGAACTGAAAGGGAAAATATGGATCATTTGAAGAAAATCTGGAAAGTGGACCCTTCTGGGCAGTTACTTCCACAGAATTCAATACCATGAAATACTTTTTCTTTTCACAACCAGAAATTGTGTGTGTATGCATGCAAGTGCATCCATGCATGTGTGCATGCACACACGTGTGCACACAGATGCATGACTGGGCCCCTCCTCCCCCGACTCTTTTCAGCTGGGGAGCTAGTGCTTTTCTTAGTTAAATCAAATGCATAGGTTTAAATGCATGTCATCTTTTATCTTAAAGCAGGCCCAAGGCCAATTAAGGATAAACACCCTCAACAAAACTTTTCTCTAAATTGTTAATGAATGATACTGTTTCCAGTCTGAAATTTAAATTCAAGCTATCTGGAAAAACCTTTGGAAAAAGAAAGTGTGATAATACAGAACTAAAGGAAATGTGGAGACAAGCCTACCTCAATTCCAAAGTACTGATGTCCTTTTCCCAGTACGGCGTCCACATATTCTGAAACCAACTCCACAGCTTCTTCTAAAAGGTCATAGTTTAAGTACAGACGGAGCAACTCAGCGGCATCAACTCTCTGTAAAAAGTCAGTGATCAAAAACATTTACCTGTTTCCGTCTAACCGGGCACTGACCAAAGGATGTTGAATGTCTGATTCCCTGGCATTTATACTTTATAAATAGACAAACACCATGGTTTGCTTTTCTTGGGATGAGGGTTGGATTCCCAAGGGCCTAGTTACCTCTGGGGACCTTGCGAGACCCTTTCTGTGAAGTGGCCTTCTTCACCTGTTCTATGATCTGATTTTCATTCTTTCCTACTTTGTTTTGATAGCAGTAAAAGTCAACAAAGCTTCCCAGAAATGCTGAGTATCAGAGACAATATAGTCACATTAATTCTAAGAAATACATGAAGAATCACCAGCTTTCAATGCTTGAATTATATTTGCATTAAACTCAGGGTGAGAGAGAAATGAATACAGCCTCAGTTAGGAAGGTTCTCCTAATTACCCCAATGATGCTTTCTATATTCTGATTTGATCACAATATTAACCATTACCAACTTAGCTGCCTTCTCTACTTTCTAACTTCAGAAAACAGATTAACTTCTTGATTTTAAGCTTTGTATTCTTTTTTTCCTATTCCCAATGTATTTTAGAAACAGTAGTCCTCAAATTTAGGCATGCATCAAATCAAATTAGGACCTTGTTAAAAATGCATATCCTGGATCTTAACTCCAGGTAATTTGATTCTGGAAGTCTTGGATGGAGCCCAAGAATCAAATATTTCAAAGACGCCTACCATCCAAATAATTTAATGCAGGTGGCCCAAGAACCCAACTTTGACAAAACCTGAAAGAAACACTGTTGCAGTATTTGAAAACTATTCCACCCACTCCTGTGATTTCTTTAGTAATGAATAGTAAATGCAGTGTCCCACTTAAACTCTTTGTTCTAAAATACTCATTGTTCACTGAGCACACCAGCATATATTAACTTAGTCACCAACCCAGGCAACTTTAAATCTCAATATCCAGTACTTCATAGGGAGTGAAGCAAACTGTTCTTCAAGTTTTTAGCTGAGACTAAGAAGCTATAGGTAGGAAGTCAAGAAACACCTGGAGTAACAGGCAAATTTGGCCTTGGAGTACAGAATGAAGCAGGGCAAAGGCTAATAGCGTTTTGCCAAGAGAACGCACTGGTCATAGCAAACACCCTCTTCCAACAACACAAGAGAAGACTCTACACATGGACATCACCAGATGATCAACACCGAAATCAGACTGATTATATTCTTTGCAGCCAAAGATGGAGAAGCTCTATACAGTCAGCAAAAACAAGACCGGGAGCTGACTGTGGTTCAGATCATGAACTCCTTATTGCCAAATTCAGACTGAAATTGAAGAAAGTAGGGAAAACCACTAGACCATTCAGGTATGACCTAAATCAAATCCCTTATGATTATACAGTGGAAGTGAGAAATAGATTTAAGGGACTAGACCTGATAGACAGAGTGCCTGATGAACTATGGACGGAGGTTCATGACATTGTACAGGAGACAGGGATTAAGAGCATCCCCATGGAAAAGAAATGCAGGAAAGCAAAATGGCTGTCTGAGGAGGCCTTACAAATAGCTGTCAACAGCCCGGCGCCCTCGCCGCCGCCCGCCTGCCCCTCCTTCTCCTCCCAGCGCCACACCGCTGAGCCCGAGCCGCCACCGCAGCCTCAGCCACGGGCACTGTGGCTTCTGGAGTTACAGTGAATGATGAAGTCATCAAAGTTTTTAATGATATGAAAGTAAGGAAATCTTCTACACAAGAGGAGATCAAAAAAAGAAAGAAAGCAGTTCTCTTCTGTTTAAGCGACGACAAAAGACAAATAATTGTAGAGGAAGCAAAGCAGATCTTGGGCTCCTGAAAGTGCGCCTTTAAAGAGCATGATGATATATGCTAGCTCTAAAGATACCATTAAAAAGACATTTACAGGTATAAAACATGAGTGGCAAGTAAATGGCTTGGATGATATAAAGGACCGTTTGACACTTGGAGAGAAACTGGGAGGCAACGTGGTAGTTTCACTTGAAGGAAAACCCTTATAAATCAGTCAAGTGCCATCTGGATCTTAAAGGAGCTTCCATTTCTCCAGCTCAGTCAATTGGAATAGTATCAGGTTTTTTTTTTTTTTTTTTCCTTTCTCTTCCCACTGGGTCCTTCCAACACAATGAATGAAGGAAATATCATTCATGTAAGCAGCCTATTAGTGATTGCCATTAGACTGTTTAATACTGTTACTTTTATGTAGAACCCAAGGAATGCCTTCCCATCATATTTTAGCCAAAACAACTGGGTATATGCCTCCTCTGCAGCAAACACTACAGTGAATTGTGATTGTCAATGTGAATAGCTTAGACCACTACAAAGGGTTAAGCTAATTGAATGCCTTGAAAGTATTATTCACTGGTGAGATGGTAAACTTTATTCAGTATTATTGATAGTTGCACTTGATTGCAGTTTCGTGAGGCTTGAGCATTCATACACCTCACCTGCCTTGGCAAGCCTATATTTTTGTGACCTGGCAGCACAGATATAACACTATGCATTATAAGCACTTTTTTTGTAACAAATTTAATCCCCCACCAGAAAAGGAATGTCAGTTAAGTTGTGTTAACTGTGTCATCAGCTTATCCTAGTACCTCAGGGTTCATTCCCTTTACCTGCGTATCTTCTTAAAAGAAATACCTGTTATTAATGCCTTTTTTTTCCCCATTGAGTGTATACTACTGAATACATGTAGGAGTTTTATGTTTACCATGTAAGTCTTGGAACACTAAAGATATTTTGAGTATCAGTCATGATGGCAATTTCTGTATAAAAGAGCCTTAAATGGAACATTGTTTTTGAGATCAAATTCCCCACCCTCACAAAAATGGCCACGTTGCAATACAAATTGTGGCATATAAAAAAAAAAAAAAAAAAGCTGTGAACAGAAAAGAAGCGAAAAGCAAAGGAGAAAAGGAAAGATATTCCGATTTGAATGCAGAGTTCCAAAGAATAGCAAGGAGAGATAAGAAAGCCTTCCTAAGCGATCAATGCAAAGAAATAAAGGAAAAAAACAGAAGGAGAAAGACTAGAGATCTCTTCAAGAAAATTAGAGATACCAAGGGAACATTTCATGCAAAGATGGGCTCAATAAAGGACAGAAATGGTATGGACCTGACAGAAGCAGAAGATGTTAAGAAGAAAGAAGAACTGTACAAAAAAGATCTTCACGACCCAGATAATCACAATGGCCAGACATCTTAGAATGTGAAGTTAAGTGGGCCATAGAAAGCATCACTACGAACAAAGCTAGTGAAGGTGATGGAATTCCAGTTGAGCTATTTTAAATCCTGAAAGATGATGCTGTGAAAGTGCTGCACTCAATATGCCAGCAAATTTGGAAAACTCAGCATTGGCCACAGGACTGGAAAAGGTCAGTTTTCATCCCAATCCCAAAGAAAGGCAATGTCAAAGAATGCTCAAACTACTACACAATTGCACTCATCTCACATGCTAGTAAAGTAATGCTCAAAATTCTCCAAGCCAGGCTTCAGCAATATGTGAACCATGAACTTCCACATGTTCAAGCTGGTTTTAGAAAAGGCAGAGGAACCAGAGATCAAATTGCCAATATCCGATGGATCATCGAAAAAGCAAGAGAGTACCAGACAAACATCTATTTCTGCTTTATTGACTATGCCAAAGCCTTTGACTGTGTGGATCACAATAAACTGTGGAAAATTCTGAAAGAGATGGGAATACCAGACCATCTGACCTGTCTCTTGAGAAACCTGTATGCAGGTCAGGAAGCAACAGTTAGAACGGGACATGGAACAACAGATTGATTCCAAATAGGAAAAGGAGTACGTCAAGGCTGTATCTTGTCACCCTGCTTATTTAACTTATATGCAGAGTACATCATGAGAAACGCTGGGCTGGAGGAAGCACAAGCTGCAATCAAGATTGCTGGGAGAAATATCAATAACCTCAGATATGCAGATGACACCACCCTTATGGCAGAAAGTGAAGAACTAAAGAGCCTCTTGATGAAAGTGAAAGAGGAGAGTGAAAATGTTGGCTTAAAGCTCAACATTCAGAAAACTAAGATCATGGCAACTGGTCCCATTACTTCATGGGAAATACATGGGGAAACAGTGGAAACAGTGTCAGACTTTATTTTTTTGGGCTCCCAAATCACTGCAGATGGTGATTGCAGCCATGAAATTAAAAGACGCTTACTCCTTGGAAGGAAAGTTATGACCAACCTAGACAGCATATTAAAAAGGAGAGACATTACTTTGCCAACAAAGGTCTGTCTAGTCAAGCCAGTATTCATGTACGGATGTGAGAGTTGGACTGTGAACAAAGCTGAGTGCCAAAGAATTGATGCTTTTGAACTGTGGTGTTGGAGAAGACTCTTGAGAGTCCCTCGGACTGCAAGGAGATCCAACCAGTCCATCCTAAAGGAGATCAGTCCTGGGTGTTCATTGGAAGGACTGATGTTGAAGCTGAAACTCCAATACTTTGGCCACCTCATGCGATGAGTTGACTCATTGGAAAAGACCCTGATGCTGGGAAGGATTGGGGGCAGGAGGAGAAGGGGACGACAGAGGATGAGATGGCTGGATGGCATCACTGACTTGATGGCCATGAGTTTATGAGTAAACTCTAGGAGTTGGTGATGGACAAGGAGGCCTGGCGTGTTGCAGTTCATGGGTTCGCAGAGTTGGACACAACTGAGTGACTGAACTGAACTGAAGAAGCTATAAGTATCTGTCAGTATATTTCCATAAATTATCACTTTTTCTTTTTAATCATCTCATAAAGTTATTCAGAATGATAAAGACCAGGTTCCTACTCTCTACAAGCTAAGGTACCACTTACCTTGTAACTGTTTATTAGCCAGTTAGGCAGAGGAACTCCATGAGACAAGAGCTTGTTGATTACACAGTGGTGATATAAGTTATTCTGGACTTTGTACCTTTCCAGGTAAGTTGATAATAGCCGCCACGCTTCATCTGTAGCACTTGATACAAAGAGAGGACTTATGAGTTCCAGATTCTTAATAGATAATTACAGTACCATTCAAAACATGTATTTACAAGGAAAACAATCTTTAGACATAATAAATGGACGATACAGCTGAATGATAACTAACATGATTAGGGTCAGTGTGACTTAGGGGTGGCATTAGAAACTAGATGACTTGGATTTTTGTATTTCCCAACAACCACATATGAACTCAACAATTCACTTATTTGCTCCAGATTTCTAAAACAAGGAAATTGGCTCAGACCCCTGTTTCCAAACCTGACCAAGCATTAGAATCATGCAGAAGTTCTGATTTAGAAGATTAGGGTGATGTTTTCTAATTTGTATCTTGATATTAATTCTGGTGTGAATTTAGGGGCTGAAAAATAATGTCAAAAGACTTCATAACTGTACAATGCTATAATTCTAAAAAAGGACTTCATAATTGTAAAATGCTATAATTCTAAAGTGCTAAGCTGCATAATACAAATTATAAATGCAATTCAGGGAAGGGAAGTGTACTGAGGGTGGTTAGAGAAGGATTCTGAAGACATTGGAGTACATTTAGGTAGACACGCATTGGGTGCGCTGGGGAAGGATGCAGAGGGTGAGCCCTTGCAGGGCTGGATGAGGCCAGGGCTGTACCTCGACTCCTTAGTGGTGATGACTGATGAGAGCTGGTTGGCCGCGAGCCAGGCCCAGGCTTCTGCTTGTGTTGTCTCTCCTCCAAACTGCAATTTGATGCATCTGAAATGAGGATGGTTCCACACACAGTAAATCTATTTGTACATTATTTTGCTACTAAACCTGGAGATAAGATGACGACTTTAGCTCCAATCTATTACTGAATTCCCTGCTGGAATATTGCCTTTCCCTCTCCTCACAGTGACATAACTGGATGACCCACAAGGCCATTAAGAAGTGTTAAGAGATCATTTACGTACAAGAGAAAACTGATGATGAAAAATTCTGAAAGTTTATTTCTAACTCACAAACAACTTGACCAATATTTAGGTATGAAGTACTAGGTATGAACATCAATAAGAAGTACTTTCAAACAACGTTTACGTGGGCCAAGAGATGTCCTAAAGGACTGAAGAGAACATACGTCTTGTCTAAGTGGACACACAAGTTATCTACTGTCATGTGCGCATGTGGGCTTGGCAGTGCCAGATTTGATTTCTCAAAAGATGCTATAAACCAAGATTAACAACACCTCCCCCCCCCACACAGAAATCTCACAGTCAACTACAAAAAAATTAAAAATGCAGACGACACAAAAACACTTCTTTAAAGTTGGCTTATAAGCTACTGGCTTGTGTGATCACTGCTTCATACTAAGCAACAGTGAAGTAAATAGAAAACTAAGAATATTTTAGAAATTTAAGGCTAGAAAATTAGACTATGTTAGACAATTAAGACTATAAAAAAACAATTTTATACATACTTGAAAGCAAGTCCTTCAAAGACTGGTGTTAAGGGAAGCTTAAAAGTCTGACACAGTGATATGGCAGTGTCAAAGAGGCCAGCCTGAACCAAGAGAGTGACCATCTCCTCTGCGGATGAACTTCCTGTGGAAGTGGAAAAGAGCTATTTAGTGCAAACAATGGGACGTGCAAATGAACTGAACCCAAAGACCACGTCCTTGGTGAATGCCTCAGAATAACAACACACTCCACACCCACAGGGCATACTATGTCTGCTGCCCAGTCCTAAAACGTGCTGTTGGTGCTGAATGCCCACCTGCGACCGCGACCGCCGAGGGGTCGTGCTGAGCCAGGGTGAGGCGAATGCGGGCCAAGGAACACTCTTTCTCCAGATCTTCCAGTTCCAGGATTTCAATTTGTCTATTTGCTATAAGCCAAAGAAAAACATTTCAACTCCCAAAGCACAAAGGAAGTGCCTACTAGACAAACGCAACCTGTCAGTTTCCATTAAACACTAAGTCGCTTTCAGTTTAATTTTAAGAAGATGGGGTGAAAACAAGGGGCTCAATAAAACAAACAATGCTGCTTCACTCTAGAGCTGAGTCAAGTCAGAGTACTGTAGTAACAGCTTCAAGGAGGCGCTTGCAAGGCATTTTACATATGATTTCAATTAACTCTTACAACTGTGAAATACTGTCATCTTTATCAGTAAGGATCATGCCCAAAGTGAGAGGCAGAATTGAAACGAAGTGTGTCCAACTCTAGAGCCCAAGCTCTTTAAGGAAGGAAATCATGGTCCAAGACTCTGTGCTCCCACTGCAGGGGATGGGGGTTCAATCCTTGGTTGGAAAACTCAGAGACTACTTGCCTCAAAGCACCGTCACGAAAAAAGGAAAAAAAGAGAAAGGAAATCATGCCTCCATAGAGACACTAAAGGAACCCAGTTTAAAAAAGTATACTAAGCTGACTCAAACACAACAAGCAACAAACATACACACAGCCTTTTTTAAGGGTTTTCATTTCACACACAGGCATACAAAGTTTTCAAAGGGCAACCAGACAGAATGCTGATAAGAAACTTTACCATATTTTAACAAAGTAACTACCATACATATACAATATACTACAATATGATTATTCATACTATAATAAGTACTATATAAGAAACAAGTAAACATAAATACAACTAGTGTAACAATTCAGTGCCATTCAGCGGAAGTTGGCCTGAGATCCCCGACTCACTTGGAGCAGCTGTGCATTCCCCATCATGATTCCTCTTAGGGGATGCTCCAGGGCGATCATACTGAAAAGACAAAACAAGAGATTTAACTGTGAAAAGTCAGTATTTTATTTTAATGTCATTAACTATGCTCCAGGGCTTTCATGCTTAGATTCTCTCAGCGTAAATTATGTCTATTTCAACTAGCACAGGCCTTCTCACAAAGTCACTGTAACTACTAGACAAAGAAACTCGGCTCACTTAGCTAAAATTTTACTGAGTCCAAAGACACTGATTTGATGTCCATAGAGAATGTAACTTTATAAACCAAGGAAACCACCTGACTTTCCTTGGTTTATAAAGTTCCATTCTCCACTCATAACCCTGGGAAACAGAGCAGTATAGGCAGGAACTATACAGGTAACTGGGAGTACCCATCAGCATAAGAAAAACTCAAGGTTCACCTCCTTTAAAACAGTAACAATAGATTAAATTAACGAAAATGAATGCACTAAGAAGCAGCTAGCATTTACCGGGCACTCTCTGCAGGCCAGGCACTGTGACTGTTCTGTGCAATCGTACATGGGTTATCTCACTGAATACCCAAATAATCCTATAAGGTGGACATTATTATCATCGTCATTCCTATTTTATGCAAGAGGCTAACTGGACAATAAAAGATACAGTAATCTGCCTGAAGTTAGGTTGTCTAATTCCAAAACACTCTGTAATACTTATTCAGAGAACTGATGATTTGAACTGTGGTGTTGGAGAAGACTCTGGAGAGTCCCTTGGATTGCAAGGAGATCAAACCAGTCCATCCTAAAGGAAATCAACCCTGAATATTCATTGGAAGGACTGATGCTGAAGCTGAAGCTCCAATACTTTGCCCACCTGATGGGAAGAACTGACTCATTAGAAAAGACCCTGATGCTGGGAAAGATTGAGGGCAGGAGGAGAAGGGGACGACAGAGGATGTGATGGTTGGATGGCATCACCGACTCAATGGACATGAATTTGAGCAAAGTCTGGGAGACAGTAAAGGACGGAGGAGCCTGGCATTCCGAAGTCCATGGGATCGCAAAGAGTCCGACATCACTTAGCAACTAAACAACAATACTTATTCCTACAGTAATTCTGAACTTGGAAACCAAAGAGGGTAGTAACATAAAACAAATGAATTGCTGCAAAAATAGATTAAGTTCACAAATATCCCAGAGGAAGTTTTAAATGAAATGAAGCAAAATGAGGTATTTTCAAAGGACCAAACAAAATAAATTAAATGATCCCCAAATTCCAGGATACAAAGTTTTCATACCACTGCACCAGATGCTGGCTGGACAATCCACGCGTATTCTGGGCGAATAAGTCGTAAGCAATTAATAGCAGCCAGATAACAGTTGCCTTGCTTCTCAAGTCCCCGGATAGTTCGAACCTCTCTGCCAAGACGCATTCCATACTCAAACATCACTGTGCCAGCTATGAGGCAATAACAGATATGAGGGTTTCAAAAATGTGTCTCTTTAGAGACACAGAGAAAATTTGTCACACTTACCAAATGTTAAAATAAAAAAAAAAAAATTCAAGCTTAACTTAAAAAAAAAACAACAAAAAATCACGTGTTGCTAAGAATGTGGAAAAATTGGAACCCTTATGTAGTGCTGGAGGGAATAAAAATTGGTATAGCCACTAAGGAAAACAGTTCTTCCAAAAATCAGAGTTATTTCATAATTCACCAATTCTACTTTTGGGAGTATAAACCACCCCTTCCCTCCCAAAAACCAACTGAAAGCAGTCTTAAAGAATTATTTGTACATCCCTGTTCATTGTAGTGTTATTCTCAACAAACAAAAGATGGAAACATCCAAGGTTCCATCAAAATTATTATCAATACATCCATACAATAGAGTATCGTAAATTCCGACGGATGCTACAACATGGATGAACCGTGAAGACATTATGCTAAGTGAAATATGCCAGTCACAAAAAGTCAAACGCTACAGGATTCTGGCAGCCAAATTTGTTGACAGAGAGTGGAATGGTGGTTTCCAGGAGACGGGGAAGGAGGGAATGAGAAGTTGTTGTTTAAGGAGTATAGTTTCAGTTTGGCAAGGTGAAAAGAATTCTAGAGATTGGCTACACAGTCATGTGAAGGTGCTTAGCACTACTTAACATGTAAAAACTGTTAAGATAGCAGCTTATGTTACATGTACTTTACAACCCCCAAGAAAGGCAGGAAAAAAAAAAGTTCTGCAAACATCTACAATGTTACTTTTGAAGTTTAGATGCCGCACACCCAGGCTGCACAGATCACTAGCCTGGAGAACTCGTTTCAGTTCTGTGGTCGCCTGTCCCCACCCAGGGTCTGAGTGTCTGTTCAAGGCCATGAACTCTTTTTTTTTTTTTTTGGCCGAGTGGCACGGCATGTGGGATCTCTGCTCCTTGACCAGGGACTGAACATGCGTCCCCTGTGTCGGAAGCGCGGAGTCTAACCACTGGATTGCCAGGGAAGACCCCCAAGATCATACTCTCATCGCTGCTCTGAGACAGCATGGGACTCCAGAAACTAAACAGATTTTAAAATTCTCTTTCAGTTTTCAAACCAAATCAAACTCTTTTTCATCCCAACAAATACTTTTGAGTGCCTGGAATATGTAAGATGTTTTTGTCAGAAAAACAGCCTTGCTCCAGAAAGATCTGAACATTAATCCAGCTAAACTTGTCTTAATCAGGTGGGTGTAATGGATGTCACTGTGAAAGCAGTGAGAGATCCTGAATCGTCTATTCTGCCTTCCTTGTATTATTCAAAGAACACGCAAACACGTTTTACCATTAGGAATATTAAGAACAGGGCTATGAACTATTTCCATCTATTCTTTCCAATGAAAATCAATAAGAAATCTAAAAAAAAATTCCTGAGTGAAAACAGTATAAAAATTTTAGTGGTTCCACAGGGTAACCACAACGATTATCTTGCAAAATATGATCTTAAACCAGACATATAGTCCCTTAATTTTAGCTGGCCTGATACAGATCTCACTGCATCCAATAAACCCACATTCAGAAACATTCCACACAATGACTGGCCCGCCCTCTTCAAACACGTCAGAGTCGTCAAAGGCGAAGCAGGGCTGAAAGAGCGCTCCGGATTACAGGAGACTGAACCGAGGGGACAATTAAGCCCAGGACGGGGTCCTAGGTCACGGGGTGAGGACAGTGTGAGGGAAGTGTGCTATCAAAAAAAATCACCATGCTTGGCAATATTCAAATAGGAATAGCATGCCAGATAAGAGCACTACATCTACATTTAGTTCACAGTTAATTATTTTCTCAATTTGCAGTTATATAAGAAAATGTCCTTGAAATGCATCTGAAGTGTTTATGCATTGAGTCATGATGTCCACAACTTACTCCCTAAAGGATCAGCACAAGTAAGAGAAAAGAAAGGCCAAAGGCTTTCCTGGTGGCTCATTGCTAGAGAATCTGCCTGCCAGTGAAGGAGACACGGGTTCAATCCCTGGTCTGGGAAGATCCCACAAGCCGTGGAGCAATTCGAAGCCCGTGAGCCACAACTACTGAGCCTGTGCTCTAGAGCCGGGGAGCCACAGCTCCTGGAGCCCGCGTGCCCGAGAGCCCGTGTTCTGCAACAGCAAGACGCAATGAGGAGCCCAAACACTGCAGTCAGAGCGCATCCGCTGCGCACCGTAACTACCGTAAATCGGAAGGCTCGGCACAGCCCAAATAAATAAATAAGTGAAATTATTAAAACAACAACAACACAAAAGCAGAAAGAAAGGCCAAAAGCAAAACTGTACAGGAACTTAAAAACCAGCCACACAAATTCAAGGTGCCTTTAGTGAAATAAAGTTTCTTTTAAAATTAGATGAAAGATACACACAGAACGCCATCTCAGTGCAAACGCTTCAAGAATGTTCTCAGTGGGAGAATATCTATCTTTTTTTCTTTTGGCTGCACAGACCAGCTTATGGGGATCTTAGTTCCCTGACCAGGGATTGAACCCAGGCCCTTTGCAGTGAAAGCATGGAGTCCAAATAACCACTGGACTGCCAGGGAATTCTGACAGAGAAGTGTCTATCTTTAAGATTAACAGGTAATCTACAAAGAGGTGAAGCAAATCTTGAACTTAAACATAAGTTCCCCAAATGCTTGTAGAGAACACTTGTCCAATGGTAAAAATAAGGTAAAAATTACGTAAGTCAAACAGATAATATTTTTTTGTAAAGCATGAAACAACTAATTAGGTTGCCTCTCACAAAGACGACATGCTTCCAGTGCTCACCCTTCCGGTAATTGTGACGATAGATGTGAAAGGCATACAGAAGCTCATAGTAATTGTGAGTCATGAGGTCCACAGCTCTCGCCCGTGATTCAATTATTCCCACAACCTAAAGGAGGGGAAACAGTCAGATATCAAGGTTAGCAGCCATCGTGACAACCACCAGAGCTGTGTCCAGCCATCGGTGCATAAATAAGATGACCTCATTATGCAGATTCACATAGGGAAACTCCACGAGATCCTGAAGTTGGGAGCGTTCACAAAGAACTACCACCAGCTGCCTCAGACAATCCAACTGCCTAGAAGGAAAGAAAGGGATACGAGTGTACGTTTTCCTTGAGGATTACACAGGGCTGGTAAACTGCCTCCTCTAAATAAGACTGTGGGTTTGATTACCTGCTGGAATCAGGAATTTGGGTTAAGGCTTCATAGGCTTGGCTATTGTGACCTAAATCCAAATGATGTTTGAAAATGCATGTCCTTAAAGTAGCCTAAGTATCAAATACAGGGGAAAAAAGAACAACAGAAATTAAAACACTATACCCACGATAAAGCTCAAGGGTAATACACAGAATACCGTTGGTCCTCACCTGACTTTTCCAGTCATCACCTGCTTCAGTTATTGCTGATGTAGCCAACTGAATAACCAGTTCAGGCAAACCTACGACATCCAGCAGACGCAGAACCTAGGGAGAAACGTAAGAGCACTTCAAATTTATTCCATGTTTTGGCTTCCCTGGGGGTCCAGTGCTTAAGAGTCCACCTGCCAACGCAGAAGACAGATTTGATCCCTGGCCCAGGAAGATCCCACAGGCAACTAAGCTCACAAGGCACAACCATTGAGCCTGCGTCCCTGGGGCCTGTGCTCTGCAACAAGAGAGGCCACTGCAGTCAGAAGTCCGAGCAGCACAAGCAGAGCAGCCAGGGGAAGCCTGTGAGCAGCTGCAAAGACCCAGCGGAGTCAAACAGGCAAGATGTGAGTGTAGCTCCTTGTGCTATATAGCAGGTGCTTGTTGTTTACCTGATTTTATACATAAAGTGTATATGTTAATCCCAAACGCTCATTGATCTGCCTCCCACCCCATTACATTTTTACCCAGTGTGGTGTAAGAAGGACCAAACCACGCCAGAACCTTATCATAATACTGCAGCCGGGGGGTGGACACAATCTCTCCATCCTGTGAACAGATCAAGCGATCTAAGAATTCCTCTTTGCCCACTTCGGACGCTGCCTGGCAGAAACATTCCAGAGCCTGGAGGAATAGAAGGAGATAAAATGACTATAATACATTGCTCCACTTCCAGACACTATGAGCCAATTCTTGTACCGAGGAAGGCCAAAAAAAAGAAAGAAAATTATTGAAGTAACTAGTAAGTGAGTAGATGACTGCATTTACTGTTTGCTTTGTCTAAAGTCTCTCTGATGCTCTATTGAATATTCAATTTATCTAACTTTTTAACTTAAATGCTGCTAATTAGAAAGTAAACTTTAAGAAGATATTTGATGGATACCTGTGATACAGCAACTATAGCACCATGTTAACTTTTTGTAGAATCTGAGTGGGGGATTTAGTATGAAAGTCTTTGGGCTTTTCTTTATATCTGCAAGTTTACATAACAGGATGTCAGGAAAAAAATTAGAAATGTAAACTACCATGACGGGAAAAAACCATATAAAAAACATGCTACACAAACAATGTAACTCAGAAATATTTTAGTCACAAAAATGCATCCCTAAAAGCACTGCGCAGGGGCAGGAGGGTTTTAAAGTATTCTTCTTCATATTTTCCTGGGTCCTAAATAATCTGTAAAGTACACGAAGCTGAACGGTCCCCACAGGTAGATCATGCCCCTTGCTGGCACTATTAGTCTTCCTTATCCTTATCTGGAGGATTCTGCGCCTCCCTGAGATGGAAACTAAGTGTCCTTGCACTAAAGTTTACTCATCTTTCAAATGCAGTTTACCTTCTGCCCCTCTCCCGTAACCAGGTAACACCGTCCCAGCATAAATCGGCAGGAACCAACGTTGACTTGACACCAGGGATGCAGCAACTGAATATAATCCTTGAAGGCAAAAAGGATGGTTTCTGATTAGAGAATAAATATCCCTTCAGGAGATATTCATTTCTATGTTCTTCAGAGGGAGAGAAGATAGTGTTCATTCAACACAAAAGCTGTATTTTCAGAAAGCATCTAGAGGTTAAAACTAAATCCTGTTAATCCATTCTTAAACTATTAATAAGTTATTAGACACTTTAAGAAAGCAAACGGGACTCTAATAACACTATCACATGAAAACAAACACACAATTTCCATCTTGGCAATTTTCCAACTTTTGGTCTTTACTGGCTCAACAGACTAGATTCCAGTGAAGGATTTATACGAAGACAATGATATGTTTTCCTTCTATAAAGAGAACCCAATAGAGAGAATTAACAAAAAAGTACTTTATAAAACATTGTGTTAGGAATGATACTGCCAAGAATGAAGTAAAGAAAATCTCTCTGGTGTATGTTTCCGTGTAATCCAGTGTCAATTACTGTCGGTCTTATCAGCCCAATTAAAATGCAGGAAACATTTACAAAGAAAAAAGTTTTAGAAATCCCATTCTTCACAAGAATAACTGTCCTGAAATGTTCAACGGTACTCACCTGCAATTGTACATACTGACAATTTCCCATCAAACATTCTAGAAAGAGACAACCAGGATTGCTAGGCCACCTAGTCATTGGTTAAGGAGATTATTTACTGTTTTGGTAAAGCTTAAATACACACACTAGGCATCCAAACTCCATGAAATGGCTTAATTTTTAAAAAGAAGGTAAAGAGAAGGTGGCCCAACACATATTCTTCCTATGTAGCTATATACCTTTAATACTAGACAAAAACAGTGGAAAGGTTATATACTAGGAGCCTAGTAACCTAGATTAGAATGCAACTAACACAGAACTAAAGCAGGTATTTCACCCCTTGGTGGTCACTTCTAATTTTAGCTAGTATATTGCCCAAGCATACCATGCCAATGGATATTCAGTAACTAACACAGGGCTTGGCATACAGAACCATTCAATAAATATTTGATAAATGTATGTTTTAAAAGCGATCTAGGTATTAACTGTGTGTGCACCAATAAAATCTGGCTCAACTCCTGAGCTAAAAAACAAATTAAAAAAAAAAGGGATACCTGAAAATAACTATCATTTCTTATTGGGATGGGGGGGGGGGGGTAAACATCCAACCTCATTAAAATTTTTCATTACACAGGCAGAATATTACTGAATCTTAAGAGTATTTGGATAGAAATAAACCTTTCAATTAGCTTTTAAATGAAAGGATACAAGAGCTGCAATAAATCATTGGTAATTGCAGTGATCATCTCGGGCCAGTTCAATCCAGTTTGGCTTAGAGGTGCCTTTGGTTGAGAGAACAGATGAGATATAATGTGTTTTCTTGCAACTTCTTGGAAGAATAATTCCACAATTGTCTGAGGGCTAGATACTTAAAAATAAAAAGTTTTAACAGTCACCAGCTTGTGACAGTAGGATCAATTTTCAATTAAGACAGCCTACCAATTCATTTTACGCCTGTAACAAAGAACACTTATTATTTAAAAAATAAAATGCATCACTGGTATAATCAATGGCAATATAAATAAAAGCACTCTGTAAACCATGAAGTACTATAGAAATGCAATAAAAAAGCCACTAAATAAACATTACAGTCATGCCATTTCTCTAGAAGTGTTTCCAATAAATATAGTCCCAAGATTCTAAGTTTTATACCAAAACACAAAATAAATTCTCCAGAATGGTTCTCAAGCATGAGAGGACTCCTTTTGAATATTTGTTGATGAAGACAAGATTACAAATGCTACATGAACTTAGTAAATTAAAAAAATGATTACTCACTGGAGTATCAGTATACAATGGGAAAGCAGTTGTACATATGTATATGCGTGTGTGTG
The DNA here is from genome assembly GCA_024291935.2 of Okapia johnstoni. NCBI lineage: Eukaryota > Metazoa > Chordata > Mammalia > Artiodactyla > Giraffidae > Okapia > Okapia johnstoni. The sequence goes on along the minus strand of CM044325.1, from coordinate 3,358,349 downwards.
TACACACATATATATTGCTTCCCAGGTGGCTCAGCGGTAGCGAATCCACCTACCAATACCAGAGAGATTGGGTTCAATCCCTGGGTTGGGAAGATCCTCTGGAGAAGGGAATGATAACCTACTCTAATATTCTTGCCTGGGAAATCCCATGGGTAGAGGAGCCTGGGGAGCTACAGTCCATGGGGTCATAAAGAGTCAGACATGACTGAGCACACACACATGTGCATATATATACAAGCAACACCCTTCATTTATGTCTCATCTGATACTACCTGTCACAACCAAAGAGGTCTCAGGACACAGCTTGCTTACACCCTCTCAAACTGAAAGCACAGCCGAGGTACCTTTTCTAAAGCAAAGGTGGCAAAAGACCACTTTAATGAACATGCAATAAACACCAGACTTAGAATCAAATGCATACAACAGTCTAATCCTTACCGAACTTGTTTGCCGGTAAAGCACCAGAGTCCGTTAGTTCCAGTACTGATAAATGTTGAAGGTTAGACTCCCTGTGAGGAAAGGGGAAAAAAACCAAAAAAGCTCGATAAATTTTCCTATGATAACATTACTTCAACAAGTTACCTGATTAAAACACTGTCAGCTTCACTAATAAATTACACATGAAAGCTCCACTGAAAGCACAAAAATATCTGGAAAATGAGCTATGGTTTAGATTGTTTCCCATCATATCACCCAGTGATCCTTCAAGGAGAAGCCAGAGCAGAAATTTCTTAGGCCTCCATGCCATGAAAAGCCTTCCCTTGCCAGAAAACAAAGTGGCTTATCTAACTGAAACATGTGTCTTTTAGGTACACATTACATTTTCTTTCTTATTTTGGTTATAAAGAATCTCAGTCTACTCTTGATAATTAGCATATTTGTGTGTGTGGCCTAACTTCTTTCTCTGTGACCTCAACTTTAAAAAAAAAAATTATTTCTTTTTAACTGGAGGATAATTGCTTTACAATATTGTGCTGGTTTCTGCCACACGTCAACACGAATCAGCCACAGGTACACAAACGCCCCTCCCTCCTACTTCTCACTCCATCCCACCCCCCCAGCGGTCCCAGAGCACCGGGCTGAGCTCCCTGAGTCAGGCGGCAAATTGGCCTCTTCTTCTTCTTTTGCTTTCCACAGTAATGTCTCTACATTACTCACGCACACGTATAATAATACATATTTATCACTTTCATTCTTTTTTTTATATTATTTTCATTCTTATAACTTGCCTTTAACCTTTAGAAAATAGAGTTATCTGAAAGCTCTGAATTTTAATGGTGTATCACACTACAGCATAATATTTAATTTGCTTTTCTATCAGACAATGGAAAAAAATCATTAAGCTCACAATTTATTTTTAAAATAATCAGAACACTGAAACTCACAGTGTGTCAACTGGAACGTCAGTTGCCAAGCACTGACTCCCCCACTTAATGAGGCAGTAGGATAAGAGTAGGGGGGCTGTCCGATGCAGCAGGTCTTGCTGGGCTTGAAAGAGCTGGCCAGCTCCCAAGGTCACCTACATGTCATGGGTGGGGGGTGAGACAGTAAACAGCATTTAGTAATGATAACCCTTAGGTTCAGGTGGCGGTAAAATAATAAACACAGTTACAAAGGGCATACATATAAGCGACACACCTATTACGCTCTGGGGTAGGTGCAAAAGGATCTACCCACTTAACAGCACAAAATAATAAAAAACAGCTCACCAGGTCACAGGAGCTGATGGTGAAAAAGAAAACAGTAACAGCTTAACTTTCACCAAATTAGTAGGTTCAGGACTCAAGAAGAGGAAGAGGGAAATCTAAGACATTTCTTAATCTTCTGGTTTTGGGGAAAAATTAATACGAGCATTAGAAGAAAACTTGACAAGAATATCAGTAGCCTTAAAAATGTGTGTAACTTTGGGACTTCCCTGTTGGTCTGGTGGTTAAGACTCCACACTTCTACTTTAGGGGCACGGGTTCAATCCCTGGTCAAGGAGCAGACCCCACACGTACCTGCTATGACTAGATGCAGCCAAATAAATAAATATCAAAATACAATACAAACTCAAAACAAAACAAAACAAAACAAAACAAAACACAGAACCACAAAGGGAATCCCATGCTGGTCCAGTGGTTGGGACTTGGGCATTCACTGCCAAAGCCTGGGTTCAATCCCTGCTCAAGTAACTAAGCTCCCACGAGCTGTGAGGCAAACACACAGACAACTTTCACAAAAGGTTCCTGCTTCTCCTTGGTGGTCCTAAACCAATCATCTTTCGGAATGTTTTCTCCTTAATTTTTTACCTGAAATTCTGCCATTAGCCATGTACTTGAGTTAATAAATTCTGATTTAAAAAGTATAAATACCCCTGGGAGCTCCAAAGAGCTTTCAGTTATTTATATATTAATATGAATTAGTTTAATCCAACTGCTGCCTTGTCAGGCTCAGATGAGTGAGATACATGGGCCTTCTGATGGCAGGCAGAAAGGTTAACTCTGGAATGTAAAACACTGAAGTGGGGGGAGGGGGGCGGACAGGGACAGCGGTCTGGCAACAAGAGCGTGGTTCTTAAGAAGAGCAGGATGGAAAGGGAGGCACACAACGGAGTGGGGAGGACCCCAAACAAACTCTGCCATTTCAAAACTGCTTCGGGTAAATCCTGTACCGTAGAAACAGAGAAGTCCTTTTTCTCTTTCTTCCTCTCTCCTCCATCCTAAATGGTACCCTGTGATCACATCCAGAGGTGTACTAATAATACTACATTTTGGGAGAGCCATCCTAGAAAATGATCCCACCATTATATACACAAAGGCTAAGAGTAAAACAACCTGCTTCATATACATTCTTTTTTTTTTTTTTTTCATACACATTCTTAATCTGCAATTTTAGGCTCACTCATTCTTAAGTCAACACGTATTCACAGAGGACCTACGAAGGGCCAAGCGTGTGGGACACAGCAGTAAACAAAGATGGAAGTCCCTGTGCTCTCACAGCTGATGCTCCGCGACGTGCCCACAGGTCAAGACGAGGCTTCAGATCTTACCAGCTTTCCCTCTAGTACTTACCGCATCTCCCAGCCTCATTAGCAGCTGCTGTAAGATCAAAAGGTCTCGGCAGATGAGGAAGCGCGTGCTGGCAATTTTACATACACTTCTGCACACGACATGCCCTGCTGTGCTGCTACCGTAGAGCTGAGAAAGATTCATTCGAATATTCAAAGGTTGAGCTGTAAATTAAAAAAAAATAATAATCAAAAAAATTTAACAGTATTATTGTTTTCTCTAAATCAAAAGGTATATTCATCGCTTTTTCATTTACCTGGGTTGAATCCCTTTTCCATTTCTACTTCTGTTTCATAATCCATTTCCCGTATTAGAAGTCCAATGGCATGCATTGGGTTCCTAATCTCCTGCAGTTTACTACAAATATCCTCCATCACATTGTCTCTATAAGGAAATTAGAAAACTATTACTTCTGAGAATGTATATGATAGATACTTTATGCCCTGTAAGGTAAATGCTCTATGAAACGGAAAACCAGCCATATAATACAGTGAAGTAATAGTGAAGTAATCACTCTGGTATACCAGATACTTCATGCCATGTAGCAAATTTCCTTCATTTTTTTTCCAGAAATGACGGATAAAATGTATCAGAGGAAAATATGTTTACATTTTAGAATTTACAGCTCAGTTCATAGTTAATAGCTAGACCATAAATCATGAGTCTGTTTCCAGATTTGAGTTCATGTGCTAGATTTTCTGTTTAAAAGCTGAAACAGCTACTTAGAATCATGGCAACTCACTTTAAGCTGCTACTTGGTACATATCTGAACGTATATTTAAACCTGATATTGACACGAAGAGTTGCTAAATTTCCATTAGGAAATGGACTTTACCCTAAACTCTCCTTACACATCAATAGTGATCAAATCTTCCAGAATCTGTTCTGCAGCCTTCTCTGGAGACTGTAGGTTGTAACAGCTTATTTCCATCATCACTGACATATCCATAGTCACTGCCTCTCCAATCAGCCGAAGGCATTTCATAAGACACATGACGTCCCGAGCGACGTCCACGTCTGAAAGTGAGAGGAAGGTGACACTCGTGTCTCAGGTCCGGTCAGCGGGGAGCTGCTAGTTAATACGATACTAAAAACAATACGAATGATAAATGACAGCATCTATCTGAAGTCTTGGAGATGCTCAGGCCTCTTCGGTTTTTTTTTTTAAAATGTACAATGAGGTACACTGACCTGGAAAGGTCACAGTGGCAGTCGATGTTTTTTGTATCTGTTTGAATGAAAGCACAGGGCTTATGGAGAAAGGAGCTTGAATGTGTACATAATAATCACTCTTACCATCAGATATGGTTGTCTCATCCTCTGTCAAAAGATTCTCAACAGGGAGGAGATACAAATGATCCACTAAGGAGGAAGGCACAAGGAAAGACAGGTACCCCTGCAAATACAAATCTTCCAGTTATATTATTTTTTTCAGTGAGTGTTTCAAGGTATCAAATAGCTGAGACCTGAATCTTGTCATGAGGAGACCCAGACAAATCCAAACTGGAGGACATGCTACCAAATAACAGGTGTAGCCCTCAAAGAGGGTCAGCGCCAGGACTTCCCTCAAGAAGCTGCCTTGCGGTGCAGGGCTTGGGGGTTTGAGTCCCGGCCGGGGAACTAAGATCCCACACGGCCCGGAGCAACTAAGCCCTCATACCAGAACTAGGGAGTACATGTGTGGCAACGAAAGACCCCACAGGATGCAACTAAGACCAGATGCAGCCAAATAAATAAAGATTTTCAAAAGTTAGTGTCATGAAAGGAAAGGCCGACAACGGTTGGAGATTAAGTAAAGAAACATGACAGCTCAGTGTATGCAAGATCTTGAATTGGATCCTAGATCAAGAAGACAAATTCTAAGCACAGCTAGTAAAATATGACTATAAACCAGTATCAAACTGCCCGATCTTTAAATTGTGCTGCAGTTTTGAAAGAATGCCTCTGTGCTTAGATACATGCTAAAATGTGTCAGGATCAAGGGGCACGATGTTTACAACTACCTCTCAAATGGCTCAAGAAGAGAAGCAAATGAACGTTAATGAATGGTGAATCCGGGCGAAGGGGATATAGAAGTGCTTCGTGCTAGTATCATAACTTGCAAATTAGGAATCCCTTCAGTGTAAAAGGTGAACAAGATGCAAAAAGGTGTCAATAGTGCAGAAGGCGATTTACACACAAATTAACTGTAATTTTGAGGATGCCCCCCCAAGAGAAAACCCACCAAAGTCCTAACAGCTAACTGCAGTGTACAGCAGACACTACGCTCTGAAAGAGTCACTGAACAGCCTCCAGGAGCTCTCCTGTGCATTACCGCTCGCTTACTTTCTTCAACAGGCACACCATGTTTGTGTGCGGATTCAAATGCAGCGCAAGCGGGTGAGAAAGGGCTTCTTGATACTGAAGACAGCAGGCATAGAACTTGCACCAGAATTCCTGCTGTAAATTTCGAAACTCTTCCTGGGAAAATTCATACTCTGTTACACTTCCTTGGAGCTGGCAAAGGAACAAAAAACCAAAAAGAAACTCTTGATACCATTTGGGATATTTTCTTCCACCAAACATAAATGTTTAATATCATTTTATCAAACTATAGGGAAGTGAATATTCCTTATGTATATATGCCATAGACTCTCTAAATATGTATCTAATTCTTTAATTAAAAGGTTTAGAAATTTATATTTCCTAGCAACAAGGTCCAATGAACAATTTCTCGGTACCAATCTGCCCCACAGTGAGATGAAAGAAATTGTCTTTCTTTCTTTAATCAAACCTCACCTCACTTTCAACAGCTAAAGTAACTTCTTTCTTTAGTTCCATCCAGGAAAGATCTAAATTTCTCTCAGTTCCTCGACAGAAAATCTGAAAAGAGACACAAAGAGACAGTTAGAGTACCACATAATACTAAACACTAAATGAAAAATACTCCAGAAGACATTGAGGCAATATATAACAGTACAATAAACACTGGACATGCATGAAATAACATATTTACTCTTAACATTGTGCAAATAATTTCTAATTGTGAGATCACAGCAAGTTGAAATAGTTTCTATAGTCCAGGATAAACTATAAAAACTCATGAGCCTGCAAGAATTATAATAGGGTACATTTGGGTCATTACAAAAAACAGAAGGAAGCAACATCTGCTGCTCAGCTGGGAGGAAGAAGCAAGATGACGCCACATGTATACATCCTGACAGGCGCAAGGGTGATGACACCACATGTATACATCCTGACAGGCGCGAGGGTCAGCGAGAGTAGTGATGGAGGCAGGTCCCTCCACTGGGAAAGAGTCTCCTGAAGTAAAGCTTCAGATCGGTGCCTTACTGATTATTCAGTATCTCAGTCTGCAAGAGACCCCACGAGGAATCGTACATTTGATTACTGTTAACAAGAAGGGCTGATGAGATGAAAGAAATAATGCCTTAGAAGTAAGTGACCATGTCATCGTGGAGTTTTATTCGAGAGAAAATAGAAAATACAGAATAGCCAGATAATATTCAAGAATGTACCCAGAAGAAAAGTCAAGGATCTGGAAACCACATCACCTGGGAGAAAGTTAAGGGCCTGGGTATATTAAGCCTGGAGAAAGATAACATGGAAAATGCTTAAAATACTTGAAGAGTTGCTTTATAGAAAAGAGCCATGTTCTATGAAGTTCCCAAAGAAAGATGCTACCTAAATGATGGAGGCTTAAATCTGATCTAATACTAGGATGAACTTTTCTTTGGCTGTACCACGCGGCTTGTGGGATTTTAGCTTCCCTAACAGGGATTGAACCTGGGCCCCAAGAGTGAAGGTGCCGGGTCCTAACCACAGGACTGCCAGGGGATACCCTGGGATAATAAACTTTTAGGGGCCCCAAGAGTGAAGGGCTGGGTCCTAACCACAGGACTGCCAGGGGATACCCTTGGATAAACTTTTAGGGACCCCAAGAGTGAAGGGCCGGGTCCTAACCACAGGACTGCCAGGGGATACCCTGGGATAAACTTTTAGGTGGCACAGTTCTGAACGATAAGCCACACAGGAGCTGAGATACTTGTCACTGGAGGCAGAGACAACTAGAAGCTGACTAGCTGTCTATCAGAGAAGCCTCAGAAGGTTATTTCTGCTTTGTGTGGGAGGTCCGATCAGGAGGGTCTAAGGGATTTTTTAATTCTTCAGTGATTATCTCAAATTCATGAAGCTAAGTGGTAATTTAACAAAGTCTAAGTGACTTGCATCTCTTACACCCTGTAACTTCGAAGCTTAGATTTTTTTTTAGAGTTTTCTTGAACCTGTACCAAGTCAGAACTTTGCTGTACTAACAAAAGGGTAAAAACAGTACCAGCAAACCTATCCAAGAAAACATTTAAAACTTCTTTCTGGTATAGAGAGTGCACGCAGTGTAGTAAGGTGTGTTTTTATAACGGTGTAGCTACAAGTTTCTCCTTTACTATTATGACACTTCACTGGTCATTGGGAAAGTGCCCTTAATCCTCTCTCCCCATTGGGACTCTTGGTATTCTTATGGAAAGAACACACAAAAAAATTACAACAGTATTTATAAACACCTGTATATACAATTGCAAAACTATGTTGGGGTTAGTACGTGCAAAACAACAAAAATTAATAGTAATCATTAACTATATAATGATAGCAACAGGACAGTCTTAGATCAACACGAAATATTTTTTCACTGACCTGTAGAGCTTTACATAAAGCTGCATTAACGAATCGCCCTGGTGTAAAAAGACTCTGCAAATACATCTCCTGTTAGAACATTGAAGCAAGAATTAGCATCATTCTAAAAAAAGATAAAATTTGGAAAAATCTGAATGAAGAATCCAACACATTAAAACCAAAGCCTGCATTTCCATTCCATGAGTGTGGAAATTTTGCCCTCTGCACTAGGGCAGAGTGGCAGGGCATTTACAGACTGAAGCCTGTAGCATCTCTGAATCAACTGGATGTACTGCACTGAGAATGCTGGTTCCTCACAGAGCACCTCAGTGGGTCAGTTTATCAAATGCCAATCTTAAAAGTGAAGAGTTCTTATCTAGGTTATTAGTCGCAAAAACCAGTAAGAGAACAATTAAACTCAGCTGGTTTCTACACCGTCCACAAAAGGCCTCAGTTTATGGTTCACATATAAAGGAAAGGAGCCAGCAAGAACAGGCATCATATAGAAAACAAACGAGACTGCAACAAGCTCTGACACGCGGGGGGATGACGCAGGGAGAACAAAATGGAGAGTCTCATAGTGTCTCATTATTTTGATCAAATTTTATAAACGAGATTTGCCAATAAGTAGCAAATTTGGTTGACCTTCATTCAAGTTTCCTTCCTCCCACTGAGGTTCTGAGGGATATTTATAAAACGACCAAAGTGGAGAAAAGCACGAATTTCTAAGAATCAGCAGGTGATCGTGACTTCTGGACGCAAGTTAGATGCCAATAAACTCTTGGGATTAAAAACACAGCAATATTCAATCTCAGATACTCAAAATGGGTTTTCCAATCCTACAAAGAGTTAATGTCTTAGACCCAGAGCCCATAATCTTTAAGCTCATTTTAACAGTAAAGAATCAAGTTTTTCTCCCGTTTATCTTGAGAATGTCCCTGAAAAGCAGGAAGCCTGGCTTGTTTTGTTCTCTACTCCATTACCTTTTAAAGTTGTGTTCTTCACAGCATATACCTCTATCAGAATTTATCTTGTTTCTAGTTTTTGCTTCTAGTTTTTATGCATCTATTCACACGGTTAGTATAGTGGACACCCATGGTCTGTGCCTGCCCAGAATCCATTTCCCTTTCTTTTACTAACAAATCCCTTACCTTTCTCTGAAGAATCACTCCTCCTATATCTACACCCAACTGAACTTCACCCTCCACAATAAGAGGGTCCAGGTTGGACATGTTTCTCATGCCAAGCCAGAATATTCTATTCCTTGTGATCAGAGTGACCATGCTAGGAATTAGCACATAACTCAAGCCAGCCTAGGGTCAACTCCATGACCTAGAACAGAAGCGCTCTCCTTTCTCTGGAGTTGCTAAGTTCACAGAGGCAAGCTTGTTCAGAAAACCTGCCCAACAATAAACCCCAAAAGGAGGAAAGCAGAATAGCGACAAAGGAGAGACGAAGTCCTAAAGGCATTATTCCAGCCATGGCTGAAACCAGGTAACTCTGAACTTCTCAGCTGCACAAGCCAATGCATTCAGCTTAAGGCAGTTTGAGGTGGGTTTCTTTCATCTGCAGCTCAAAGAGTTCTGCTAATACAACTGGTTCTTCTCAAACTGATGATCAGGGTAAATCATCTCCTTATATAAAGCTTCAGCGTCTCTTACTCTGGGGTCTTGATCATCTCGGATGACGATTTCTTCCTCTGGCAGAGGCTGCATAAAAACTGGACTCCACTGACCTGCAACATTACTACAGAGAGAAAAAAGTCCATCAGTCTATGTAAGGATGATGAATAAAAATGAAGCTTATGCAGTTAGCAGTATCTAGACAGGGAGGGTCCCATCGCTGACCTCTGCAACTGCTGCTTGATCAATTCTATTTTTTTCTGGCTTCACCAGGCAACATGTGGAATTTCCCTGACCAGAGATTGAACCCATGAACCCTGCAGTGACAGAATGAAATCTTAACCACTGGACCACCATGGAAGTCCTTGATCAATTCTACTTAAAACAGTTTAGAAAAAAAGAAACATATTCACAGCAGAGTCTGGATTATAGAAGTGCTCTTACTTCTTTTAATAGGCATCTTCCTGAATTAAAACTCTAAACACAGATATACAAATATGAGCTAACTTTCATTCTACATTTACCATACGCTATATCTTCTGAGGCTGTAATTCTAGATACACTTCATGTATGTGCTTAGTTGCTCAGTCGTGTCCAACTCTTTGTGACCCCATGGACTGTAGCCCGCCAGGCTCCCCTGTCCATGGGGATCCTTCAGGCCAGGATGCTGGACTGGGTAGCCTTTCCCTTCTGCAGGGGATCTTCCCAACCCAGGGATCGAACCCAGGTCTCCCACATGGCAGGTGGACTCCTTACCATCTGAGCCACCAAGGAAGTCCAAGAATACTGGAGTGGGTAGCCTATCCCTTCTCCAGGGGATGTCCCCAACTCAGGAATCAAACTGAGGTCTCCTGCATTGAAGGCGAATTCCTCACCAGCTGAGCTACCAGGGAATCCCACACTTCATGTATACCTTATGATAATTCATTGAAGGATACACTGCCCTCATTTTAAGATGTCAAAAGTGAGGTTTAGGGTATCTCACAGCTAGTAAGTTGGAGAACCAGGTTTCAAACTCACCTGACACTGGATTCTTTGCTTTTTTAACCCACTTTGCCTGAATGCTGTCCATAAGGAGTACTCTGTTTTCTGAGGTGTGGTTCAGGGTCAACCACTCCCAGAATTCTATTCTAGAATATGGGTCATGAGGGACCCCTTGGGTACAATTACTTTATAGTTGACTCTTGAACAACATGGGGGGTTTACAGGTGCCGACCCTCAAAAACCCAGGTACAACTTATTCAAATAACTGTAGATCGAACAGTACTAGCGTAACTACTATGAAAAAATCGTATTAAGTGGACCCCCACAATTCAAAATCCATTCAAGGGTCAACTGTAGTTCTAGGAGCATCAAAATATGATCCAGGGAATCCTTCATACATTTCAGGAATTACACAAGTGTCTGATTCGAAGCTGGTTCTTCAATGTATCTTGTGACTGTTAAACCCTTACAATGAGTATCATGCCAATAAAAATGACACACACCAACACATCTAATATTAGAGACTATCAACATGTTAAACTGCGCTATAATCTTACACTCATAAAGTATTGGTTTTCTTATATACTGGAGTTCATTTTCTTTGGAGGAAAAAAAAAGGGTTTCTTGTTTAAAAAACAAAGTTTGAGAAGCACTGTACTTGCAGAATCTACTTCTCATCTTAGGGTGAGAAAACTGAGACCTCAGAGGGGCTGCAGTGACTTTTGGAAGTTGTGGGTATCAGAAACAGCCTTTGCTTAAAAGCAAAGGAAATGTGCAGAGCACAAGTATTTGGGACCTTTCTCGCTCCCCAGCCATCTTGGAGGCTGCCCTTGGCTGGGGGCATCCTGCGCCTAAGGCAGGAAGACGGTGAACATGAAAGTTGCTGGAGTTGCTCAACTCAGCTCCAACCCATCATGAAAGGTGGGAAGTAGGTGCTGGGGTATGCGCAGACTCTGGAACCGATCAGACAAGGCAAAGCGAAACTGGCCGTCGTTGCCAAGCACCCAGCCTCGGGGAAACCTGAAGGACAGTATTGCGCCACATTAGCCACAACAGGCCTCCGTGCCTGCAGAGGTGTCAGCGTGGAGTGGGCAGAGCATGGGGACAGCGCTCGAGCCCGCACACCGGCCACCACGGACGCAGGTCATCCAGGTCGTGCCGGACAGACTGGTGAAAAGTAAGTCGCGCACGGCTTTTCCTTAGTAAAGCAGCCAGAGCTTGTGTGAAAAACAGACAGAACAGGGAGTGTTTTGGTATGTGCTGTCTCTCCCAATAAAGACGGTATATAGACATTTTTTTTTACGTCATTCCAACTCTAAGAATCCTTTTTCTGTCCTAAAACCATAAGGTAAGAACACAAAATGAAATAGAATGTATGTCAGAAAACAGGCAGGCCCAGGGATGAATATTTTAAACGCAAACAGTTGGCTTTTGTCCTATACAACGAGCTCCCTTCTTTCCTAGGTATGACTTTGCCTGGGGTAGGGTGGGATGACAGAGGAGAGGGGCCCTACTGCTCAAAGTTGATGTATTTCACAACTGTCTGGTTCTCAGCGTCGTGCCACAGGGCCCAGATATCCGTAGAGGCTAAGGCAAAGTCAATCAGTGTTTCCTGGAAGGAAATGTAGGGAGAAAACAAACAAAAATAAGTTAAAATAAGACAGGAAAGGTACTACTTTATGGTGAATTAAACTTGTATAAGCAGGAGAGGTAAAAACATGAAAACAAAAGATGGTACCATGTGAACCTGGTAAAATCCAAATCAAATTTTGTTTGGAGTTTCATTAAATATTCCACTCTAAGATTACAACCCCATTACAACAGTTAAGTTAGCCAATACTTCTTTCCTGTACTTGTGTGATATGCAAAGAATGATTCAACCTACCTGAGAAGTAAACAGTGAGGAGATGTGATCTAGGCTATAGCGGTTATTCTCAGCGCTCACCAACTGGAAAACGCAGAACTGTTAAAACACAAGTTGCTAAGTTAATACTTGAAATAACCAACATGCCATTTTTCTAAGCAAGCAAGACCTATTAGCATTCAAAAACCAGTTTTTTAAAAAATAGTGTGGTAAAATATATGTAGCACTTACCATCTTTACTATTTTTAACTGTACAGTTTAGTAGTATTAAGTGCATTTATACTTGCGCAACCAATCTCCAAAACTTTTTTGGTTTTTCAAAACAGAAACCTTGTATTCATTAAATCCCCCAACCCCCTTCCCCTCCAGCTCCTGGCAACCAGCATTCTATTGTCTATCTCTATGATCTTGACTACTCTACATAATGGTATCTGTCTTTTAGGGGCTGTATTTTTACTCAGAACAATATCCTCAGGGTTTATCCATGTTGCAGCATGTGTCAGAATTTCTTTCCTTTTAAAGTTGAATAATATTCCGTTTTATGTAACTACCACATCTTGTTTATCCGTTCAGTCATCGATGGACACTTAGGTTGCTTCCATTTTGTGGCTATTGGGAATATTGCTGCTAAGAACATGGGTGTACAAATATCTTTTCAAGACCCCACTTTGAATTCTTTTGGGTATATATCCAGAAGAGGAATTGCTTGATCATATGGAAATTGAGGAACTGCCATGCTGTTTCTCACAGTGGCTGTAGCATTTTACATCCCCGCCAGTAATGCACAAGGGTTCCAGTCTCCACATCCTCCCTAACACTTGATATTTACTATATCCCCCCGCTATGGTAGCTATCCTTGGGTATGAGGTGGAATCTATGGTCAGAAATCTATTTTTATGCTTTTACCAAAAATAATTTAAAACATACATATAATAAAAATCAACTCGAGTCAATCTTTACTATAAACAAAAACCTATAAAATAATTCCTGTTTCGTATTTAACTCTACGGCCACAACAAAAAAGATGTCAAACTCAAAAATAATATTTAATGAACATTATTTTAAATAATTTTTTGACAAAGAAAATATACTATAAACTAATAAGAGTGATGAAGATTCTATGCTGGTAACATAAGCAACTGTTCACAAGAAGCTTTAAAAAAATATATACAGTGATTCCCTTTGAGAGAAAAATAGAGTGTATGAAGTATGAGAAAAATATGCAGTGGTCACATTCAATCCAGCCTACAGCTATATTTTACAAGCTACATATCTCAAATCACTGGTGAGACATGAATCAACTTAGTAGGTCTCAACCAGCATTTAAGAAAAAAAAGATTAAGAGTTCATCAGTTCATCATCCATGGTGAATATGTTTCATGAAAACTATTTTCTGTTATATGTCCATCACCACATAAGGGTATCCAGGTAGCAATGTAAGATATTTGTTGTATATTCCAGCCAAAAAGTTGGAAAAATGCTGGTCTAGTGCAGTGCTTCTCAAACCACCTGTGGTAAAGGAACAAAGGAACATTTTTTTTTCTTTTATTTTTTTAATCTGTTCCAGACTAATATTCTTTCTTTTTTTTGGGGGGGGGGGGCACTCCACTGGGTATGGGCATGAGAGAATCAGTTCCCCAAGCGGGGACTGAACCTGCGCACTCTGCAGTGGAATCGTGGAGTCTTCAACCACTGGCCTGCTAGAGAAGTCCCTCAGACTGATACTTGCATGACATATAGAAACCATGAATGTCTGTGGCAACATCAAATCACTTATAAAAGCTTCTATGCTCTCACTTTCTGTATTTACGTTACTGCAAACCAGTAAACAATTTGTGCCGCAGGACCGTTACACAGACCACACCACAGGCCTATGGCACTCCTCTGAGAGATTCTTATTAGTGTCCCAGAGGGAAACTATTACTGTTATTGTTTAGTGGCTAAGTCCTGTCCGACTCTTTTTCGACCCCATGGACTACAGTCCACCAGGCTCCTCTGTCCATGGGATTTCCCAGGCAAGAATACTGGAGTGGGTTGCCATATTTTCCTCCAGGGGATCTTCCCAACCCAAGGATCAAACCCATGTCTCCTGTATTGCAGGTGGATTCTTAACTATTGAGCCCAAGGAAGCCCAGATGGAAATACATGTGGCATAATATAACACTGAGGACATGATGCTGAAAATGATTAAATGAATGCACTTCTTAACAGAATTAGTGTCCAAAGAACCAAAAGAAAACCAAGAATATACAAATGAAACTAACACGAATGGATGTAAATTACTACAGAGATTAAAAAACCAAACAGGGCTTCCTTGGTGGTCCAGTGGTTAAGAATTTGCTTTGCAATGCAAGGGACACCGGGTTCGATCCCTGATCCAGGAAGATCCTAAAGGCCTCAGAGCAACGGAGCCCGTACTCCACAACAAGAGACGCCATTGCAATGAAAAGCCCACGCATTGCAACCAAGAAGAGCCCCAACTCACCCCAACTAAAAGAAAGCAGGTGTGCAGCAACAAAGACCCACTACAACCAATAAATAAATCTGTAAAAAACAAAACCAAACCTCAAATGTGCAGGTTAGGGAGCAAAAAACATTCTGAAGAGCAGTTTTTGTTTAGAAAAGAAGGAAAAAAAAAAAAAAAAAAAGACTTCATTATCCTCTGAATAGGGACACCAGCACTACATGGCTGCTAAAAACTAAGTGTATCTGATTTCAGGCTTCGTTAACAGAACCATAATGCTTAAACCACAGGAGGTAACAGCTCTGCTCGATTCGACCCCAACCCGAGAACAACACATCCAATCTCAGTCTAATCTTTAGAGCAGAGGTTCTCAAAATGTGGTCCACAGACACCCAGAGGCCCCTGAGACTAATTTCAGGGGGTCAGTGAGGTCCAAAACTTTCAACAGGCATTCTACCTTATTTGCCCTTTCCATTGTGTTAATATTTGCACTGACAATGCAAAAAAGCAACATAGGGTGAAATTACTGATGTCTTAATGTAACAGCCGCACCAACCTGAATACTTTCATGATAAAAATTCAACAAGCTAGGAACTGACAGGAACTTCCTCAACACAAAAAATCCACAGCTAACATCATACTCAGTGGTGAAACACCCAAAGCTTTCTCTCTTAAATTGGGAATAAGACAAGGGTGTCAACTCTTGTCACTTCTATTCAACACTATACTGGAGTATCTGTCCAAGGAAATTAAGACAAAAAAAAGAAAAGGCATATAAATTGGAAAGGAAGTAATAAAACTATCTTTATTTGCAGATGTTGCTGTCCCATAAACAGGAAGTCCCAAGGATTCCACTATAACACTGCTGCTGCTGCTGCTAAGTCGCTTCAGTCGTGTCCGACTCTGTGCGATCCCATAGACGGTAGCCCACCAGGCTTCCCCGTCCCTGGGATTCTCTAGGCAAGAACTATAACACTACTAGAACTAAAAGGAGCTCAGTATATATAAAATCAACATAAAAAAGTGAATTATATTTCTATAAACCTGCAGTGAGGAACCTGAAATGAAATTAAGATAATTTCACTTACAATAGAACCAAAAGGAATAAAATATATAGGAATAAGTTGATTTCAAAAAACCCCGCAAAACTTGTATCATGAAAACTATAAAACATTATTTAAAAAATTAAAGGCAATCCAAATAAATGGAAAAGCATCCTGTGTTCATGAAGCAGAAACTCTGATATTGCAAAGATGGCAATGCTTTCCAATATGATCTACAGAGTCAACAAATCTCTCTCGGTCTGTGAAGTAGCAGTAAACATACATGTCGGTCTTTGGCTCCTGACACTGAGCTCCTAAAACACCTGCAATCTTCTGAGTGGTGACAGAGGTGCTAGGAGCATCTTTTGTTATAATAGCTGGTCTTTGACCCTGGTTCCCGGCACAGACTCCTAAATCCCTGTGCATTTCCTGAGTGACAAGAACACCTTTTGTTCTAAGAGCTGCCTCCTGGATAGTTTCAGGATGGGAACTGGTCACCAGAAAAAGGAAGCCTGCATAGAATCTTGAAACTTTCAGCCCTGACTCCTATTGTCTAGAAAGGGAAGAAAGGCCACTGACTTAATAATCCATCATGCCTATGTGATGAAGCCTCCTTAAAAACCCCTATCCCTATGGGATTTGGGGAGCTCCCAGGCTGGGGAACACATCCACGTGCCGGGACGGTGGTGTGCCTCAACAGACGTCTAGAGACCCTTCTGGACCTTGCCCTACCTACATCTTCAGCATTTAATGTATAATAAACCAGTCAATGTGAGTGTTTCCCTGAGTTCTGTGGGCTATTCTAATAAATCACTGAGCCCAGGGAGGGGGTGGCATGGATCAAGAACCCAAGGACAAGTGACTTCTCTCGTGGTCCAGTGGTTGAGACTCTGTGCTTCCAATGCAGGTGGCTTGGCCAAAAAGGTAAAAAATGAAACAAAACAAAAGAACCCAAGGAGGTAAGAAGAGTCTCCATGTTGGGCAGTAGCCTGGCTTCAGGCGATGAGCATGAGCCGAGCGAGGGGCGTCCACCATGTGGAAGGCCTGAGGCAGGGGGAAAACACGCAGGGGGAGCAGGTCCACAGAGTGACCACCTGCACTGGGGGCCAGGGTCCAAGGAGGCGGGGAGGGTGTCCCCTGCATAGGGTGGCCCAGGGCGGTGTCAGTGCGCAAGGAGGCGGGGAGGACATCCTGGAGTGGGACTGCTGTCGTCTAGTCGCTCAGTCGTGTCTGACGCACGGACTGCAGCACGCTGGGCTCCTCTGTCCTTCACTGTCTCCTGGAGTTTGCTGATGGAGTGGGACACCAGAGCCCAACAGGAGTGAGGAGGAGACCCAGACAGATCAGCACCCAGCACGGGGAATCAGAGCTCCAGTGGAGGGAGGAGGACAAATCCGACCTCACTGGAACGTCACTAGGATTAAATGGATGGTATGTGTCGTGTGTGAGCCCAGAGGAAGCACACGGTCCAACCATTTATTGTTAATGTACATTAAGGGCCTAGCACCATGCCAAACACACAATATCCAACAATTTATTTATTTATTTATTTGGCTGTGCCACAGGGTTTGTGGGATTAGTTCCCCGACCAGGGATCAAAACCTCAAACCCGGGCCCTTTGCACTGGAAGCTCAGAGTCCTAACCACTGGACTACAAGGGAATTCCTGTGGTTGTTTATTATATGATTATACTGTTGTTCAGTTCAGTCGCTCAGTCCTGTCCAGTCCAGCTCTTTGTGACCCCATGGACTGCAGCACGCCAGGCTTTCCTGTCCATCACCAATTCTCGGAGCTAGCTCAAACTCATGTCCGTCGAGGTGGTGATGCCATCCAACCATCTCATCCTCTGTCATCCCCTTCTCCTCCTGCCTTCAATCTTTCCCAGCATCAGGGTCTTTTCCAATGAGTCAGTTCTGAGCATCAGGTGGCCAAAGTATTTAAGTTTTAGCTTCAGCATCAGTCCTTCCAATGAATATTCAGGACTGATTTCCTTTAGGATTGATTGGTTTGATCTCCATGCAGTCCAAGGGACTCTCAAGAGTCTTCTCCAACACCACAGCTGAAAAGCATCAGTTCTTCGGTGCTCAGCTTTCTTTAGCCACTCTCACATCCATACGTGACTACTGGAAAAACCATAGCCTTGACTAGACGGACCTTTGTTGACAAAAGAATGTCTCTGCTTTTTAATATGCTGTCTAGGTTGGTCATAGCTTTTCTTCTAAGGAACAAGCGTCTTTTAGTTTCATGGCTGCAGTCACCGTCTGCAGGGATTTTGAAGCCCAAGAAAATAAAGTCTCTCATTGTTTCCATCGTCTCCCCATCTATTTGCCATGAAGTGATGGGACCGGACGCCATGATCTTAGTTTTCTGAATGTTGAGCTTTAAGCCAACTTTTTCACTCTCCTCTTTCACTTTCATCAAGAGACTCTTTAGTTCTTCTTTGCTTTCTGCCATAAGGGTGGTGTCACCTGCATATCTGAGGTTACTGATATTTTTCCCGGCAATTCTGATTTCAGCTTGTGCTTCATCCAGCCCAGTGTTTCTCATGATGTCCTCTGCATATAAGTTAAACAAGCAGGGTGACAATATACAGCCTTGACATACTCTTTTCCCTATTTGGTTCATTTGGACCGATTCCAAATGAACACAGAACTGTTGTTCCATGTCCAGTTCCAGCTGTTGCTTCTTGACCTGCATACAGATCTTTCAGGAGGCAAGTAAGGTGGTCTGGTATTCCCATCTTTTAAAAAATTTTCCATAGTCTGTTGTGATCCACACAGTCAAAGGCTTCAGTATAGTCAATAAAGCAGAAGTAGATTTTTTCTGGAACTCTCTTGCTTTTTCCATGATCCAATGAATGCTGGCAATTTGATCTCTGGTTCCTCTGTCTTTTCTAAATCCAGCTTGAACATCTGGAAGTTCATGGTTCATGTGCTGTTGAAACCTGGCTTGGAGAATTTTGAGCATTACTTTACTAGCGTGTGAGATGAGTGCAATTGTGTGGTAGTTTGGACATTCTTTGGCATTGCGTTTCTTTGGGATTGGAATGAAAACTGATCTTTTCCAGTCCTGTGGCCACTGCTGAGTTTTCCATATTTGCTGGCATATTGAGTGCAGCACTTTCACAGCGTCATCTTTCAGGATTTGAAATAGCTCAGCTATTCCATCACCTCCACTAGCTTTGTTCATAGTGATGCTTCCTAAGGCCCACTTGACTTTGCATTCCAGGATGTCTGGCTCTAGGTGAGTGATCACACCATCGTGGTTATTTGGTTCATGAAGATCTTTTTTTGTACAGTTCTTCCGTGTATTCTTGATATCTTTTCTAATATCTTCTGCTTCTGTTAGGTCCCTACCATTTCTGTCCTTTATTGTGCCCATCTTTGCATGAAATGCTCCCTTGGTATCTCTAATTTTCTTGAAGAGATCTCTAATCTTTTCCATTCTACTGTTTTCCTCTATTTCTTTGCACTGATCACTGAAGAAGGCTTTCTTATCTCTCCTTGCTATTCTTTGGAACTCTGCAGTCAAATGAATATATCTTTCCTTTTCTCCTTTGCCTTTAGCTTTTCTTCTTTTCACAGCTATTTGTAAGGCCTCCTCAGACAACCGTTATAGCATTGTATTGTATCCTAAATACCTCATTGACATACAACAGCTAATGTTTGGATGATGAGCAAAATTATTTCGCAAAATTAACTTCCCCTGCACTACTTAGTAACACCTACATCCCGTTCACAACTCCATTTTTTTCACTCAGACTTTCAAACTAGCTCTTTCTTGTTTAGTTTTGGTTCACCTTTCCTTCCATGAGCTTCCCTTGTGGCTCAGCTGGTAAAGAATCTGCCTGCAATGTGGGAGACCTGGGTTCGATCCCTGGGTTGGGAAGATGCCCTGGAGAAGGGAAAGGCTACTCACTCCAGTATTCTGGCCTGGAGAATTCCAGGGACTGTACAGCCCACGGGGTTGCAAAGAGTCGGACACGACTGAGCGACTCTCGTTTCACTTTCCTTCCACATTCCTTTAAACTCTCTACTCCCTTTCACCCTGAATTTTCCTTTGAGATCTTTTAATTCACATATTAGCACAAAAAGTGGAAACTTTTTTTTGGTGGAAACAATGCAAGATACATCTAGAGGCTGATGTGAAGAGCTGAAAAGAGACTCAATGAGTCTGTAGCTACTTCTCCACATCAGGACACACAGAATAACTCGCTATGTACCTTATCTGCTTCATACCTGTCCTCGCTTTGGTGCATGCAGGTA
This sequence comes from Okapia johnstoni, assembly GCA_024291935.2. Classification (NCBI taxonomy): domain Eukaryota; kingdom Metazoa; phylum Chordata; class Mammalia; order Artiodactyla; family Giraffidae; genus Okapia; species Okapia johnstoni. The sequence continues at coordinate 3,338,392 of CM044325.1, read as the reverse complement.
TACTCCCAGGTAGAGTCCCATGGAAGGGGAGTAAGCAAGTCGCAATTTGTGTCCAGTCCCAGCAGTGAGCCGGAGATCTTTATTCACAGGGACAAACTCCAGCATGTCAGCCACCATCAGGCACATTTGGTCCTGCCAAAAGATTTAGTAAGTAGTATTAAAGAACATTCAAGATGGAAACAAAGCTCCTTCCCTTTTTAAAGAATGCATATCCATCATATCTAGCACCGTATGTAATTTATCTGCTGAACGGCCCTACAGGTCTTTAAAGGCCGAGATGAAAACATTTCCTTGGTTTGATAGATAAAATCATCAGCTGCTTTGTATTCAAAAGTTGAACAGTATTTTACCAACTTGCATTTGATTTTTTTAAGTTTTTATTTAAAAATAAATTTTTGGCCACTGTGTGGCATGTGGGATCTTAGTTCCCCAACCAGGGATCAAAGCTGTGCCCCCTGCATTGGGAGCACAGTCTTAAACACTGGACCACCAGCGGAAGTCTCTCAACTTGCATTTTAAAACCACATTTGTTCTGAAGTGAAGAGTATACTTTCTACCACTTCAATCTTTCTGTAGGACTCAATTTTCCAAAATAAAAATACAAAAGTTTAGGGGAGAAATGTATCAAAAATGAAGTTAAATCAAACTGTCTGAATCTGGAAATGGCCCATCATTTCCAAAGAGAGCTGATCATCTTTACGAGAGGAAACAAGATTTATTTCAATTTCTCTACAATTTGCAATCCTATTTTAGCTTACAGTAACTATCCATGTAGCATTTACCTTGTAAGACCACATTCGAAGCTTATGATCCTGACACAGAGCGAAGAGGAAGGCGTCGTGCTCGACACAGTGCACAGCGAGACTCAGGGGGCGACCTGAAGGGCCCTGGTCACCTCTGAAACGGAAGGCCAAGCATTAGAGTTTGCAATTTAAGAGATAAAATGAAATTATAAATGTACACTCTGAACGGAAGGAGCAAGAGTTTATAGGCTGGCATGAGATAACTATATTTTCTACTTGACTTATGTCCAGTTACTATGATAGATGGAATGCAATGTTGTGTAGACCCTTCTCCTTTCCAGTATAATGTTTATTTGTCTTAGAGTCAGACTGGAAGCACTAATCGCTGCTGACCAGGGCAAAAGATTACACTCTTGGGCCCTCTGACTCGGCGGCTAGAGACCACTCACCTGATAGCTGTGGGCATCCAGCCTGTGAGCAGGCGCTGCATCACTGAGCTTTGTCTCAGCTCCACAACCGACACCATCCCTGCAAGATGGAGAACAGGCCAGTGACACCCAAGGCACCCCGGGACTGTACTCAGTGAAACCCAAAGACAAGAGTATGCAACCGTGAACAAGGAATTTATAACGGGTGAGCCTTCTATACCCAGGAAGTCTTAGGCTGTACCTTTTCCATAGACATTTCATACCTAAAACATTCTGAATCATTACTGGATCAATAGCTACAACACTTTTACATTCCGAGGGGAAATTTTTGCCATTTACAAATGGTAGCTCATGTTGCTGCTCAGAAGCAGCACTTCATTCTCTCCAAAAGCAACACTGGGTACCTTTCCTGTGCTAGGCGCAGTTCTAGATGCGAGAGATACAGTAGTGAATACAACAAATGAGAACAGTCTTGTCCTCCTGGACCTCAGTATTCCATTGAGAGGAGGGGAGAAGCAGAGACAGGTAACAAAGTAAACAGGATGCAGAAAGTGGAGAAAAAGAAAATCCTGGACCTCAGTATTCCATTGAGAGGAGGGGAGAAGCAGAGACAGGTAACAAAAGTAAACAGGATGCAGAAAGTGGAGAAAAAGAAAATCCTGGACCTCAGTATTCCATTGAGAGGAGGGGAGAAGCAGAGACAGGTAACAAAAGTAAACAGGATGCAGAAAGTGGAGAAAAAGAAAATCCTGGACCTCAGTATTCCATTGAGAGGAGGGGAGAAGCAGAGACAGGTAACAAAGTAAACAGGATGCAGTAAGTGGAGAAAAAGAAAATCCTGGACCTCAGTATTCCATTGGGAGGAGGGGAGAAGCAGAGACAGGTAACAAAGTGAACAGGATGCAGTAAGTGGAGAAAAAGAAAAATCCTGGACCTCAGTATTCCATTGAGAGGAGGGGAGAAGCAGAGACAGGTAACAAAGTAAACAGGATGCAGTAAGTGGAGAAAAAGAAAATCCTGGACCTCAGTATTCCATTGAGAGGAGGGGAGAAGCAGAGACAGGTAACAAAGTAAACAGGATGCAGTAAGTGGAGAAAAAGAAAATCCTGGACCTCAGTATTCCATTGAGAGGAGGGGAGAAGCAGAGACAGGTAACAAAAGTAAACAGGATGCAGTAAGTGGAGAAAAAGAAAATCCTGGACCTCAGTATTCCATTGAGAGGAGGAGGGGAGAAGCAGAGACAGGTAACAAAAGTAAAACAGGATGCAGTAAGTGGAGAAAAAGAAAATCCTGGACCTCAGTATTCCATTGAGAGGAAGGGAGAAGCAGAGACAGGTAACAAAAGTAAACAGGATGCAGAAAGTGGAGAAAAAGAAAATCCTGGACCTCAGTATTCCATTGAGAGGAAGGGAGAAGCAGAGACAGGTAACAAAAGTAAACAGGATGCAGTAGGTGGAGAAAAAGAAAACGCGGAAAGGGCATAGCGAGTGGGGGGAGGGGGTGGCGTGCGTGACAATTTTAAACAGTGGTCAGAGCCCCACTGAGAAAGGACCTAAAGGAGTTGATATAATGAGCCACAGTGGTAGCTGGGGAGAGGCTATTCCCACCAAAGCCTTGGAATCAAGACTGCCGGGAGAAATATCAATAACCTCAGACATGCAGATGACACCACCCTTACGGCAGAAAGCGAAGAAGAACTAAAGAGCCTCTTGATGAAGGTGAAAGAAGAGTGAAAAAGCTGGCTTAAAATTCAACATTCAAAGAAATAATATCATGGCATCTGGTCCCATCACTTCATGGCAAACAGATGGGGAAACAATGCAAACAGTGACAGACTATTTTCTCGGGCTCCAAAATCACTGAGGATAGTGACTGCAGCCATGAAGTTAAAAGACGCTTGCTCCCTGGAAGAAAAGCTATGCCCAACCTAGACAGCATATTAAAAAGCAGAGACATTACTTTGCCGACAAAGGTCTGCATAGTCAGAGCTATGGTTCTTCCAGTGGTCATGCCTGGGTTTGCGAATGGAACACAAAGAAGGCAGAGCACTGAAGAACTGATGCTTTTGAACTGTGGTGCTGGAGAAGAGTCTTGAGAGCACCGTGGATGATCAAAGGAGATCAAACCAGTCAATCCTAAAGAAAATCAATCCTGAATATTCACTGGAAGGACTGATGCTGAAGCTGAAGCTCCAATCCTTTGGCCACCAGATGTGAAGAGCCGACTCACTGGAAAACACCCTGATGCTGGGAAAGATTGAAGGCAGAAGGGGACAACAGAGGACGAGATGGTTGGATGGCATCACCGACTCAATGGAAATGAGTGTGAGCAAGCACTGGGAGATGGTGAAGGACCAGGAAGCCTGGTGTGCTGCAGTCCACGGGGTCGCAAAGAGTTGGACACAGCTGGGCGATTGAACAGCACCAAAACCGTTAGGCAGATGTGCCTGGTGTGTTCCAGGAACCGCCAGAAGACATGTGGCTGGTCTGGAGAAGGAGAGGGGAAAGAATGAGAGATGAAGCCAGAGAGGCAGCAGGGCGTCACCACAGGATGCTGGGTTTCCTGGAGTGACATGAGGAACAGCCCTGACCCGAGGGCTTCGAGCAGTGGAATGGCATGACTCAACTTATGTTTTAAATGTCTTGGTCTGCCTGGGAAGTTTCTGTGGAGGGCTAAGGACAGATCTGGGAAGATAATTAGGAAGCAAATGCAACAGTTCAGCTAAGAGAAGAGGGTAACTTGGAGCATGGTCCCAGCACTGAGCTCCCTTGTTTCAGTTAAACTTATTATAGTTACAGCACCTCACACTGAAGATAGACATCAGTCAACTCATCTCTACTGAAGGCCGTAGAATAGGCCACCTTACAGTTATCTGTTTTCCTACATGCCAATAAGCTGCAGTTCCTCTTCCACTGTATTAAACCCCACCCTCTTGGGAAAAACTGTAAAGTGTTAGGGACTCAACAGGCAAGCGATGATGAATAACCATTTTAGGGTGGTTTGGAAGCAGTTCCTGTACTAGATAATGGCCTTGGACTTCTAACATCTGTCTTAATGCCAGTATTTCTTTGTTTGAAATTAAATCCGTGCCGCATTCCCATTCTTACCAGGTACGTCATAAGGAGGCAGTTTAAGAACAAAGATTCCCCCGGAGGCAGATGGCAGAGCGAACATGGCCTCCCCACCGTTGCTCAGCCAGGCTGCTGAGGTGGCAGAGCCAGGGGAGAGGCCAGGCACTGCTGGAATCGACTGGTAGTTGCAAGGATCCCGGAAATCAACTTTTCCAATGTCAGTGAATATTGACTGCATCTGACTTTCGATGGCCAACTCCTGTGGAGAAATGAACAAGAAATATCTGTTAAAAACAAAGTAAACTAGATTTTGCTCAGTTCCTCCCAATTGCTATCAACGTTTTTAAAGTAAAAAATTTTTGAGCTGAAAAAGGAAGCTGTTCTTTTTAATGAAACTATTTTTGCAACTTAAAATGTATCTGATCATTTTAAATAGTAACTAGGAAAGCATGAGGCTTCCCCAGTGGCTCCTCGGTAAAGAATCTGCCTGCAATGCAGGAGATGTGGGTTCAATCCCTGGGTTGAGAAGATCCCCTGGAGGTGGAAATGGCAACCTGCTCCAGTACTCCTGCCCGGGCGATTCCGTGGACAGAGGAGCCTGGCGGGCTATATTCCATAGGGTCGCAAAAGAGATGAGCATGACTTAGTGACTAAACAACAACATGAAGGAACGCTTGGTTAGGGCGGGCGAGGAACCCATCCTTTCTTTACTCCCAAAGGACACTGCTCTGACGCTAAATTTATGACCGAATAACTTGAGAAATAAAGGACATTACTTAACCAACTTACACTCCTATACATCCGGGAAGGGTGTGGTAAAAGCAACCTATGCACTGTCTGATTGGTTAATATCAAGATTATCACGTGATTCTGAGTCTCAGAGACATGAACTCCTCCAGGTAGAAGGACGCAGTTTTGGAATTTGAGGCGAACTGCATTATTCAATAGATTTATGTCCAATGACTCTTCCACCAGCTCCAATGTATCTCCAGAGGTTTTCCTATTAAAAAGAAGAGATATTTGTAAAAAACAACAACAAAAAAGAGTTTATGCTTTTCTTTCTGATTGTTGCATGGAAATGTATGACAACAGTTTTCAGGTGAACTCTAATTAAAAAATTTCTGATAAGCAAACTCAAATCAACTCTGAAATTCCAAACCACATTGTATAGTCTACAAAACACAGTATTATATACAATTCAACTATTATTATACGATTCTGTTAAACGGAGACATTTCCAAACTTGATAGTACGTTTAGAACAAAGTGTTAAGTCGCTTTAGTTAGTTCAGACTCTTTGCAACCCTATGGACTGCAGCCCTCCAGGCTCCTCTGTCCAGGGGATTCTCCAGGCAAGAATTACTGGAGTGGGTTGCCATGCCCTCCTCCAGGGGGGATCTTCCCGACCCAGGGATTGAACCCAGGTCTATTTTGTCTCCCCCATTAGCAGATGGGTTCTTTACCACTATTGCCACCGGGGAAACCTTTAGAACAATAGTCAATTCAATTAAACTCCACCAGGATTAAAATTCACACCACACACTCACACCTTGTAGTGTAATGTGGCCTCTACATATAATTACTATAGCATCAAACTGCAGTGATCTTATAAATGTGGGTGTTTCCCTTCTAAAGCTTCCTCCTGCTAGGAGGCAGGGTAGACTCTTCCTCAGGTACAGCTCTGCTATGCGGTAGCCTTGGAACCATAGACAGCGCCATGCTGGGAGTGTCCTAACCAGCGTCACCTCACCTACCGCGCCACCCGAGTCTACTCTGTCAGCGGTCTTCTGCCCCCGGGGTCTAACGCCTCATGATCTGAGGTGGAGCTGACGCCAAAATAACCAAGTGCACAGCAGATGCAGTGTGCCTGAATCGTTCTGAAACCAGTCCCCCCATCCCAGGTCTGGGGAAAAATTGTTTTCTGTGAGAATGGTCCTTGGTGCCAAGAAGGCTGCGGACCGCTGCTATAAGTGATCACCTTTGGTTTAACAGCTTTGACTGACAATTTCTAAATCTGTATCTTATTCAGCCCTCACTCTCCACTCACCTCCTGACTACTGCCTCAACCCTGCAAACTACACCTGTCCCAAACAGAATTCCTGGACCCAACAAACCAGAAAAAAACAGCCGCTTCACCTGCACTTTTTTTCCAACTCATGGATGGCGTCTCTGTAACTCCCAGGTGCTCAAGCCAAGAATCTGGGGTTCACCCTTGAATCTTTTCCTTCTATATACCCTACATCTGATCTGATACTAAATTCTAACAAAATCACCTTTAAAACATATCCATGATTAGAACATTTCTCACAGCCTCTAACAATACCAAACACATTTTAAGCCACCATCATCTTTTGTATGGATTGCGGCACCAACCTCTAATCGGTCTCCCTGCTCCCACCCCTTCCTACTACACTCTTCTCAACACAGCAGTCAAGCAATCTATTAAAAACACTGATATTCATAATACTTCTTCACTTAAAACCCTTCTCTCACTCAAAATAAAAGTCACTGCCTTAAAATAACTGACAAAGCCCTAATCTGCCCCTTGGCTACCTTATTCCTCTATCCTTCATTCTCAGTAGCAGACTTCTGGCCCTTTGCCATTCTTTGAAAACAACACAAAAGCTCCCGTCTCAGGATTTTTGCCCTTTTTCTTCGAAGGCTCTACCTGAGATCTCATCCCTTGGGTACCCTTATTTCCTCTGCTCAAATGTTAACTTATCACTGGGTCTCGCCCAGCTACCCTTTGTGAAATATTAAAAATAATAATTCCCCTTCTCTCTTCCTTGTTCTACATTCCACGTATCACCTGATGAACTATTATTTGTTTTTTGGGGTTACTGTTGTTGATCAGCTCCCTCCACGAGAGCAAGGACTGTCTGCTTTATTCCCTGCTATGTTCCCAATCCCTAAACATTCACTGGAACATACTGTATGTGTGCTAAGTCGCTTAAGTTGTGCCTGACTCTTTGCAACCTATAGCCCTATGTAGCTTGCCAGGATCCTCTGTCCATGGGATTCTCCAGGCAAGAATATTGCAGTGGGTTGCCATGCCCTTCTCTAGGGGATTTTCCTGACCTAGGGATTGAACTCACATCTCTTGTGTCCCCTGTACTGGCAGGTGGATTCTTTAGTACTAGCACCAGAACATATTAGGCACTCAAAAACTATTTCTGAAATCAATGAGATTTGCACCTCTAACATAGGTCTTTCTTCTGAGCCTAGAAATTTCAACGCCTACTTGACACTGTCAAAGAGCAACTACACAGACACTTTAACAGCACGTCTAAAAGAATTACATAACATCTCTCCAAAACCCATCTTCTATATCTCAGAAGATGGCAATCCTTCTGCAGGATATCTGGTCAGTTGCACCAAAAGACAGGAACTTGTCCTTGCTCCCTCCTTTTCCATTACCATCCTCTATCCCACAGTCAGTCTATCACCAGGTCCTAATGAAGCTACCCTCTAAGTTTATCTTGAATCCATCCATTTCTGTTTTTCTAGCCACTCCCACAGCAGAGTCACCAACGTGTCTTACTTGGTCCATCATAAAAGCAAGCTGTTCTGTATTTTACCCATCCATCCCAAATCTACTTTACACAAAGTAGACTGATTATTTTAAAATGTGATTTTGATCATGTTAGTAATCCTTTATAGACTTTCAGTGACTGCATCCGCTTGACAGCTCTCGGGACACAAGTTTGATCCCTGGCCTAGGAAGATTCCACGTGCTATGGAGTAACTACGCCCGTGCTCCAGAGCCTGTGCTCTGCAACAAGAGAAGCCACCAGAATGAGAAGCCCGTGCACCGGAACAAAGATCAAGCACAGCCTGAGGTCCTTCATGATGAGTCCAGCCTAGCTACCTAGTCTCAGCATCTCTCACGTCCTTATCCATTTTGCCCATTTGCAGTTGAGCTGCATAGATCTTTAGTCAGTTCCTCAAACCTGTCAAATTCTTTTCACCTCATGGATTTTGGAGATAGTGATCCCACTTGCTCAACTGCCCTCTCCCGCAACACCTTGCCTGGCTAACCTTTCACCCTTCCGATCTCAGGTTAAATGCGATTTACTTTAGGCCTTCCCAGCCCCACCAATATTATTTGGTCTTCCCATTAGCCTCTCAAAGCCCTATTCTTCTCCTCTGAGGCAAGTATAAAAAATCTGTATTGATATACCTACATAAGAACATTAGCTTAATGCCTTTTTCTTTCTCAAAACTGCCCCATGAAAGGTACGTCCGCTTCTATCCTCACACTGCCACACCTTGCATGATGAAAATGGTGATTGTTTTTGTTAGTCACTTTGTCCCCAGGACACCTAGCAGTGCCTGACAAGTAAAGGCTCAAACACATTCACAGAATGAAGGAAGCTGTTCAGTTCAGTTCAGTTCAGTCACTCAGTCGTGTCTGACTCTTTGTGACCCCATGAATCACAGCATGCCAGGCCTCCCTATCCATCACCAACTCCCGGAGTTTACCCAAACCCATGTCCATTGAGTCGGTGATGCCATCAAACCATCTCATCCTCTGTCGTCCCCTTCTCCTCCTGCCCCCAATCCCTCCCAGCATTAGGGTCTTTTCCAATGAGTCAACTTTTCGCATGAGGTGGCCAAAGTATTGGAGTTTCAGCTTCAACGTCAGTCCTTCCAATGAACACCCAGGATTGATATCCTTTAGGATGGACTGGTTGGATCTCCTTGCAGTCCAAGGGACTCTCAAGAGTCTTCTCCAACAACACAGTTCAAAAGCATCAACTCTTCGGCGCTCAGCCTTCTTCATCGTCCAACTCTCACATCCATACGTGACCACTGGAAAAACCATAGCCTTGACTAGATGGACCTTTGTTGGCAAAGTAATGTCTCTGCTTTTAAATATGCTATCTAGGTTGGTCATAACCTTTCTTCCAAGGAGTAAGCATCTTTTAATTTCATGGCTGCAATCACCATCAGCAGTGATTTTGGAGCCCAGAAAGCACTACAAATACATAATGGGTTCATGGTTAAAAACTGGTCTTTGGGGCTTTAGCCCCTATGCTACATTTCTTCTGCTTTTAGTGTTGCCTGGGAGGTTACCTCTTCCGGAACTCTGTGTCTCCTTAATTCTCCACCGATTAAGACATAAATAGAAAGCAGTCTTTATTTCTTTTCCTGTCTACAACCACTTCGGAAAATGAATGACACCTCAGGGCCAGCCACGAAAATTCAGCCGCCGGATGCCCCGACCTTCCAGAGGGTTTGCCAAACACAGCACTTACCAATGAATGAATCTGTTTCTGGTGACGGAGAACAACTTGCCACTTTCCACATAGTAGAAGCCTCCCGCGCTCTCACCGTATTTCACGGCTCCGGCCGCTGCATTTGCTGTTCCTGCAAAAGGTGAGTGGTCAGCCTGCACACGTGGTTCTCTGAGGATGACATGGACTGAGGTCGCTGAGAAAGCAGAGGGGGACGGACTGACCGTCCACACAGAATGAAAGGGAAGGAAAGAGAAGGAAGCAGGACACTAAGGTAGCTCTGATTACTGTGCTAATAGGCATGTGGGCTCAGAAGGGTAACGGGGGGCTTAGGGATTTAGAAATCCACGGGAGAGGCCCGAGGGGAAGGTTCGGGTCGCGCTCTACTGGGATGCTGCCATACCAATGCCGCAAACGGTGAACTCCCGAAAGTGCCTCGGCCTTGCGCGCTCAGCGCCGCTGAGCTCCACGAAGCTCCGTTCCACGGCTCCCGCCGCCGCCATCTTCCCGCGCCGCCGCGAGGCCCGACGGGACCCCAGCAGGGCCGGGCGGGTGTCGTCACTTCCGGGCGGGCAGGCGGAGAGGCCCGGAGGGGTCGAGGTTGGCCGGCTCCTGCGTTGCGAGGCTTCCACCGAGTTAGCTGGAGACCAGGTGCGCAGGGAGGGAGCCGAGGGAGAAGGGGGCTGGGGAAGCCTGCGGACTCTGTCTGAGGAAACCTTTGCGTGGCGAGGAAGAACTAAAGAGCCTCTTGATGAAAGTGAAAGAGGAGGGTGAAAAAGTTGGCTTAAAACTCAAAATTCAAAAAATGAAGCTCATGGCATCCGGTCCCATCCCTTCATGGCAAATAGATGTGGAAATAGTGGAAACAGAGTATTTTTCTGGGCTCCAAAATCACTGCAAATGGTGACTGCAGCCATGAAATTAAAAGATGCTTGCTTCTTGGAAGAAAAGCTATGACCAACCTAGACAGCATATTAAAAAGCAAAGACATGACTTCGCTAACAAAGGTCCGTCTAGTTGAAGCTATGGTTTTTCCAGTAGTCATGTGTGGATGTGAGAGTTGGACTCTAAAGAAAGCTGAGTACCGAAGAATTGATGCATTTGAATTGTGGTGTTGGAGAAGACTCTTGAGAATCCCTTGGACTGCAAGGAGATCCAGCCAATCCATCATAAAGGAAATGAGTCATGAATATTCACTGGAATATTGGAAGCAGGACTGATGCTGAAGCTGAAACTCTAATACTTTGGCCACCTGGTGCGCAGAACTGACTCTGGAGAAGACCCTGATGCTGGGAAAGATTGAAGGAAGGAGGAGAAGGGGATGCAGAGGATAAGATGGTTGGTTAGCATGACTGACTCAATGGACATGAGTTTGAGCAAGCTCCAGGAGTTGGTGATGGTCAGGGAAGCCTGGTGTGCTGCAGTCCATGGTGTCGCAAAGAGTCACACATGACAACTGAACTGAACTGATAGGGTCACAGGAGTCAGACACAACTGAACACAGCACAGGGTAGAGTAGATATTCAGTTTGGGGGGAAGATAGTCCTTTGCAGGGGGAAAAGTTATTTTTTTCCCTACTAGTTAACATTTGTTAAGCACATCTGTTGTTTCTTGTTATTACCAGTGACTGCAACCCTTCACTGGCATGCTCTGTTTCATTCCTCTATTCTAACTACTCTCCACTGTTTTTCCAGCTCTCTCCTGCTAGTGAAATGGAGCAGGACCCTATAGTCCTTACGATACCCGTGCCCCCCCCCCCCACCATGTCCTCTGCCTGCCTTTTGACTGTGGAAAACTTTAGTCAAAGAATAAGTTTAATCAGAGAAGTGAGAAATGCGGAAACAAAGGAAAACAGTTAAAGGAGACTAAATAATAATGTAGACATTAAGCATAGTCAAGGACATTTAGTTCTTTCTCAAGGGCTATAGATACTATTCTGAGCCATAGCCTGTGAGTTGTCTTACAGATACTAAAACACCAGCTGGAGAAGTTAACGACACAATGACCAGACTGTACCCAGGACATGAGCTGCCACAATTCCAAGAAGTGGCCACAAAGAAATGAGAACAAAGGGACCCTGGAACTGAAGATTAACTGTACCAAAAACAATCAAGATGATGCTGGTCAGACCACTGATGACCAATCTGAAGATGACTGTTAGAGATGACTGTGCTGTTTCTGCATATAGCCACCGCCCCCCCTCTGTCTATACAAGCTCTCACCCCATTCTTGTGGAGGGGGTGGGGGGAGTTGGCCTTTGGACAGATGTCTGCCCCCCTCCCCCCACAGTTGCCAGCGTCTGAATAAAGCAGACTTTCCTTTCCACCAACCTGGCCTGTTTGTTGGCTTTTGAGCAGCGAGCAGCCAGACCCCACAAACTCCTTTCAGTAACACCAGGACACCTACTCTAGCAGTGCAGTCCCTCCATCCCACCTGCAGCCCACTGTCCCTGTCCCCTTTTCACTGCCTTTCACTTCTTGCTCTTCAAACCTGTTTGCCAGGGGACTGAAAATAGTCTTGGGAAACAAATTTGCTTTGGGGGAGAAGGAACCTGTTACAGTCTAATGCCATGGGACCTAACTGTAGTGGGGGGGAGCGTTCTGGGTGTGGTGTGATTTATCTCCCCACTTCCACTGGACTTAACTCTGAGGCCTGTGGAGGCAGAATGGGGGACTAGAATGAAAAAGAAACCAAGTTCATTATGAATTCTATGAACCATTGAGGGTTCACAGGTGCTGCACTGAGACTGCTCTCATGGAGACAGCCAGCATTCCCTCCCCCACCCAAATGAATGACCCCAGAGCAGTTTTGCCCATTTAAAGGCTTTCCAGAAGTCTGGTGATCAAAGGGGTGGAATGAGTACCTGATAAGAGCTGGGGTCTAGTGTGGCAGGGGTGGTCCCCAAAGGAGACTGGAGCCTATCCAGTACAGCATCTCTTTTGGGGGGGAGGAGAGTATTTTAATCCCTTAAAAAAATAATTATTGAAGTATAGTTGATTTGTAATTTCTGATATACAGCAAAGTGATTCAGTTATACATATGAAAAGTGAAAGTGTTAGTTGCTCAGTTGTGTCTGACTCTTTGTGACCCCATGGACTGTAACCCACCAGGCTCCTCTATCCATGGAATTCTCCAGGCAGGAATACTGGAGTGGGTAGCCATTCCTTTCTCCAGAGGATCTTCCTGACCCAGGAATGGAACCTAGGTCTCTGGAATTGCAGGCGGATCCTTTACTGTCTGAACCACCAGGAAAGCTCACTTATTATAAGTTCATTCTTATTCTTTTCTGTTATGGTTTATCACAGCATGTTGTATATAGTTCCCTGTGCTATACAGTAAGATGTTGTTTATTAGCAATTTTAAACAGTTGATAGAATACTTGTACCATTTAGAAATGGATTCTTTCAGAAGCAGATTATTTCATGAATGTAGAGATCCCCTGAAAACCCTCAGAAATGTTTGGGAGACTCTTCAGCAGGGACTGAGTAGGTGTGGGCAGAAGCCAGTAGAGTTTGTTCACTTTTTTAATGTAACTGTGCTTTTTCCCATGGGATGGGGAAACTTGAGTTTTGTGCTGTTTGGTAAGAATTTTCTATTGCTGATTAACAAATTACCACAGACTTAGTGGTAATTTAGTGGCTTAAACAATACTCTTTATCTCACAGTTCTATAGAATTCCAACAGGGGTCTCATGGGCCTAATATCATGATGTCTGTAGGGCTGTATTCTTTCTGGAGACAAAAAAAGAGAATCTCTTCTCTTGTCTTTTCCAGCTCCTAGAGGTCAGCACATTCCTTGACTGTTGACACCCTTCTTTCATCTTCAAAGCCAGCAATGTTATCTGTCTCTGATCTCTGAGAAAGGTTCTCTGCATCTAAGGACTCATGTGGTTAGGTTGAGCTCACCCAGATAATCCGAAGTAATCTCTGCATCTCTAAATACGTAAACTTAATCACATCTGCAAGGTTCCTTTTGCCACATCAGCTAGCATAATCACAGGTTCCAAGGGTTAGGGTGTGGACATCTTTCTTGGGAGGGGACATTATTTATGATTTTACTAATTATATCATGTTCTAATTTCGTTCTCATCACATCCCTTGTGAAGTAATATTATCCCTGTAAGGTAGATGACCTTTCTGAAGCACTTGTTAAAAATATAGTTTCTGTCCATTGGCATCACCTTAACCCAGAATTCAGTCTCAGCATTGTTCACTAATAAGGGCAACCAGATATAAAGTGCCTCCTTCTGAGATGTTATATGGGAGACCTTTTGTTTATGCCAATGACCTCTTTTCTAGATCCAGAGACTCAAAGCCTCTGATCTTACACTATGGCCATTGGGCACTTCCAACAAGAAATGCGCTTTGGGGTTGCCAGGGCCCAGAAAGACTCTGAGGGACTGCCACTATTGCCCCAGGGATTCAGGTACTAACTAAGGTTTGGAAAGGTGGGTCCCCAAAGGCTCAACTCCAGCCCACATGGACGGCCCCTACCCTGTAATACTTTCTACCCCCAAAGGAGTCGTCCTACCCATCCTCATGGCTTCCCCCTTTTTATCCTTCCTGTCTCCTCTTCTTGGGTGTGCCCTGTGCAAAACAGGGCTTGTACCCACCACCAATCGAGAGGAATTGAAATGGGCGTGCACTCAAGGCCAGTTGACAGTTGCAAATTATGTGACTATAGGCTTTGCTGTGGGTATCTTCCCGTAATTCAGTCTGTTATAATCATATGTACCTGTGTATAGAGTATTCGTGAACCGTTAGTGGGCTCCCAGCTGCCTAAGTTTACTTGAGGAAGCCCCTGTGGTTAGTTTGTGTCCACTGTATGCCCAGGGTGCATAAGCAGGAGTTGGAAAAGTCTCTGTGGTTATTTTTGTAGCATATCTGTGAGCTCTCCTGGGTGTGTCTGGGATGGGGTTTAGAGATCAGCTTGCATCCTGTTGGCTAGCTAGGCCACCCCTGTTGCTCATGCCTAACTGTCTGATGTAAAATGAAAGATACTTGATCTCTAAGGCATCTTTTGTTCTTTTGGCCGAACTCCCGGGCTTGCAGGATCTTAGTTCCCCAACCAGGGATTGAATCTGGGCCCTTGGCAGTGAAAGCATGGAGTCCTAACCACTGGACCACCAGGGAATCCCCTGTAAGGCAGTCTTAAACAACTTTTTTTTTTTTTTTAATAATATTTTTGTTTATTTATTTTTGGCTGTGCTGAGTCTTTGTCCCTGTGTGGGCTTTCTCTAGCTGTGGTGCTCGGGCTTCTCGTTGCAGTGGCTCCTCTTGTTTCAGGGCACGGGGTCCTGGGCACATGGGCTCCAGTAGTTGTGGTTCTCGGCTGTAGAGCTCAGGCTCGGGAGTCGCGGCGTGTGGGCTTAGTTGTTCTGAGGCACGTGGATCTTCCCAGACCAGAGATCAAATCGGTGTCTCCTGCCCTGCAAGGCAGACTCTTAACCACTGGACCACCACAGAAACCCTACAACTTTCTTAAGGTAGTGTTCACATACCGTAAAATCCCCGCCTCTAAATCGTGCAATTCAGTGACTTTGGTACATTCATATAGTTGTGTAACAGTCACCACAATCTCATTTGGGAACATTTTTGTCACCCCTAAAAGTAATTGACCATTTCTACCACCTCAGCCCTTGGAAACTACTAATCTACTTATGTTTCTATAGATTTACCTATACTACATTTATGTATTTCTCCTGGCAATCTTGGTTCCAGCTTGTAACTCATCCAGCCTGGCATTTCACATGATGTGCTCTGCGTATAAGTTAAATAAACAGGATGACAGCAAACAGCCTTGTTGTACTCCTTTCTCAATCCTGAATCAGTCAGTTGTTCCATACAAGGTTCTAACTGGTGCTTCTAGAGAACCTCTTGGTAAGGGTGAAGAATGAGAGTAAAAAAGCTGGCTTAAGACTCAATATTAAAAAAACTAAGATCATGGCATTGGGTCTCATCAATTCATGACAAATAGAAGGGAGAAGGTGGAAGCAGTGACAGATTTCCTCTCAGTTCAGTTCAGTCGCTCAGTCGTGTCCGACTCTTTGCGACCCCATGAATTGCCGCTCACCAGGCCTCCCTATCCATCACCAACTCCCGGAATTTACCCAAACCCATGTCCATCGAGTTGGTGATGCCATCCAGCCATCTCATCCTCTTTTGTCCCCTTCTCCTGCCCTCAATCTTTTCCAGCATCAGGGTCTTTTCCAGTGAGTCAGCTCTTCTCGTGAGGTGGCCAAAGTATTGGAGTTTCAGCTTCAACAGCAGTCCCTCCAATGAACACCCAGGACTGATCTCCTTTAGGATGGACTGGTTGGATCTCCTTGCAGTCCAAGGGACTCTCAAGAGTCTTCTCCAACACCACAGTTCAAAAGCATCAATTCTTCGGCGCTCAGCTTTCTTCACCGTCCAACTCTCACATCCATACATGACCACTGGAAAAACCATAGCCTTGACTAGACGGATCTTTGTTGGCAGTTCCTCTTCTTGGGCTCTAAAATCACTGTGGATGGTGACTGCAGCCATGAATTAGAAGACAGTTGCTTCTTGGCAGGAAAGCTATGACAAACCTAGACAATATATTGAAAAGCAAAGACATCACTTTGCTGACAAAGGTCCATATAGTTGAAAGGTTGTTGCTAAACCATGAAAGAAAGATGCTGAGATTCTTGGCCTCTGGAGAAGAATTCACTCCGGGGCCAGAGATGAGGCTTGATCACTCAGAGCTTTTGAGTAATAAAGTTTTATTAAAGTATAAAAGAGATAGAGAAAGCTTCTGATATAGACATCAGAAAGGGGCAGAAAGAGTGCCCCCTTTGCTAGTCTTTAGCTGGATGTTATAAAGCTACTAGCAGTCTGCTAATTAAAGAAAGGCAATGTCTCAAAACTCAGAGAATGGCACCAGGCCCCTCACCCACAAGATGCATTTTGAAATAACCTTGGCAACAGGTGAGTCATCCCAGGCCATAAAACAATTGACATGAATCTTGAAGAAAGGCAGATTTCCATACAAATATATAGTTTCATTAACATGGACTAGGAGAACAATATATGGGTATAACATACTGGTTTGTCAAGTCGGTTCTGAGCCTTTAGGCGGAACCGGAACCAACTTGAAGACAGAGTCTGGGGTAAATACATAGCACATTAACATAGCTTAGGACAAACATTTCCATAAGAAAAATGCATTGGTTAGCTCAAGGTTTGAGAAAAGTTAAGTTCAGGTGGAACCAGGTGTCATTATGGCAACACAGAATTTTAAGAGACACCTCTTTTTAAATTTGTATACAGAGAAGGGGAAAAAATGTAACACTAGTTTGTTTCCTCCTGCTGCTTAAGAGAGAGATAAAAAAATGTCTGACACTTGCAGCCTATTTCCTCTATTTGGAGACCTCCGGCCTTCTTGCCTGTTACCCTCTCATAGTCAAGGCGGTGGTCTTTCCAGTCGTCATGTACGGATGTGAGAACTGGACTGTAAAGAAGGCTGAGCATCAAAGAATTGATGCTTTTGAACTGAGGTGCTGGAGAAGACTCTTGAGTCCCCTGGACAGGAAAAAGATCAAACGAGTCGATCTTAAACGAAATCAACCATGAATACTCCTTGGAAGGACTGATACTGAAGCTGAAGCTCCAATCCTTTTGTCACCTGATGTGAAGAGCCGACTCGTTGGAAAAGACCCTAAAGGTGGGAAAGACTGAAGGCTGGAGAAGAGGGCGAAAAAGCCTGAAATGATTGGATGGCATCATTGACTCAATGGGCAAGAACTTGGGCAAGCTCCAGGAAATGGTAAGGGACAGGGAGGCCTGGTGTGCTGCAGTCCATGGGGTCTTGAAAAGTCGGACTTAGCAACTGAACAACAACATTATTTATATATACACATATATACACATATATACACACACATCAGTTGCTGGACATTTGGGTTATTTGCACTTCTTGGCTATTATGAATAATGCTGCTATGAACATATGAAGTATTCTTATAAATATGTTTAATTCATATTGTGGCAGGAAGAATAATGCCCCCCCCCACCAATATGTCTACTTCCTTATCCCTGGTACCTGTGACCTTACATGGCAGGACTTTGTACTACATATCAGTACAATAAGGATTTAGAGATGGAAAGGTGAGTCTGGATCATGCAGGTGGGCTCTGTCTAATCACATAGTCCTTAAAAAGAGAGAACATGTCCCTGCTGAGGTCAGAAAGAGACTAGAGGACCGACAAAATGTCAGAGTTACATGAAATGACTGGCGTGTAAAGGTGGAGAAAGGGGCCCATGGGCAATGAGGTGGTCAGTCTCCGGAAGCTGCAAAAAGCTGCAAAAAGCAGATTCTCCCCTCGAGTCTCCAAAAAGGAATGAAACTCTGCACACTCTGATGTTAGCTCACTGAGTTTTGCTGTCAGCTAAAGGGAGCTGCCTGGCCTATGGTTATGCCTCCTGCATCCAATGAGTGGTCAGTGTGGGGAGTGTGAAGGTCTCACCCCCTGGAATGGATCTGGAATGACCCTGAAGGACCATCTCCACTCCAGAGCAGTAAGTGGAAATATCTGAGGCTTCAGCTTCCTTTTTCTGCTCAGTCCTGCCTCTCTCTGTCCCTTCAAGGTGCTCGTTCTGAGAACACTCTCCAGCAAACATCCTGCATGCAGGTCTCTGCCTTGGAGTGTCTCCTCAGGGAATCCGGCAGGAGACGTTCACTCACACATCGGCTCTTGTCTGAGGATGAGCAGCTAGCTGGGAACCAGCAGGAAAAACTAGTTGCAAAGGGAGGATATTTTCTAGATTCCAAAACTGATGATGCAATACTGGAAAGAACCTCAGCCGGGAGGTAGAAGACTGGGATTCAAGATCTAGCTGTCTCCGCTCACCTCTTGTCACTTGGGCAGTCCCCTCAAGTCACTTGAGCCCCCCAAGATCTCTGTCTTGTTTACTTAGGAGAGGGTGTTTTACTCATTGACCTTCTTATCAGCTGGTTTTTCAGCAAAGACTGCAGAGGAGAACGGAGTGACATGATACGTTTAAAATAAAAACTAGACCGAG
This sequence comes from Okapia johnstoni, assembly GCA_024291935.2. Taxonomy (NCBI): domain Eukaryota; kingdom Metazoa; phylum Chordata; class Mammalia; order Artiodactyla; family Giraffidae; genus Okapia; species Okapia johnstoni. The sequence continues at coordinate 3,319,871 of CM044325.1, read as the reverse complement.
TATCTGTCAGGCAAGAGCTGCTGTAAGGGTTTAAGACAATGCCAGTAAAAAGTGGATGCCAGCTGGCAGTTCTGCTGGGTTCAGCAGGGTTCAGCAGAGTTCATATATATCATCATACAGGCAGCAACACATTTGGAGTGGTGGGCAGGAAGATTCAGGACCATCATTAGATCATGATAAATTGTATTATTCCTAAAGGGTTGACGTACAATCAAGCCACACAGACCTTCCACCAAGGGCAGGATACTAGGCGGGTGTGTGGGCTCCACTGTGGCAGCAAAGAGGATACCAGTGTCTTTGCAAGTGCCCTGATGCACACCTTAGAAGCGTTGAATTCATAGGAAACAGGGCCAACATTGCTTGGAGAAAATTCCCGACTACCTGCCCAAGTTCACGATGGCCCATCACAGTTTGGAAATTCAAAGAAGGCAGCTACAAGCCCAGCAACCATAAAAGGAGCTGGCGTGGGAAAGGTTGGAGAGAGAAAGAAGAGAAAGGGTGAGATTGGAGGGGGAGAGGGTAGAAAGGGAGAGGCCAGGGAGGGAGCTACTGGAACAGGAGCAGCTGGAGAGAGAGAAGAGGGAAGGCCAGGATCACCTGGAGCAGGAGAGATGAGCAGAGAGGCTGGAGGGACTGGACCGGGAAAGGGGTGGGGAACAGCGGCAGCAGCAGCTAGAGAGGGAGCAAGAGCAGAGAACACCGAATGCCCCCACCTCTGCCTCTGTGGAGAGTCCTCTGAACTCCGTGCCGGGGACTCCTCTGCTTCGGAGCCAGGCTTTCAGGCAGCTGCTCAGGGCATTGTCATGGGACCAGCTGCACCTCCCCCCTCCCCTCTTCTCCCCCCACCAGCCCCTGCCCAGGCATCAGCCACACCCCCTCCTCCCCCAGGGTCCCCTCCACCCACTCCACTTCCATCCTCAGGGCCTCCACCACCCCTTCCTAATCAAGCACCCCCTCCTCCTCCACCCCCTCTTCCTGCTCCTCCCCTCCCTGCATCTGGATTTTTTTTCTCCCCTGGGATTCACGTCTGAAGACAATCGCCCTTTAACTGGACTTGCAGCTGCAGTTGCTGGTGCAAAACTTAGTAAAGTGTCATGGATGGAGAATGCCTCTTTCCAAGCGGAGGAAATTTGATTGGTGTGAATCCTGCCTCATCTAAAGGAGATACGGGTTGTGGAAACAGACCCGTTCCTCTAGAGGGTACCGATCTAGTGGAAGAAGTGCGCCCTGCTGGCCAGGAGGAAAAGAATCGCTGAAAAGGGATCAACGGTAGAGACAACAAAAAGGACAAACACGAAGATTCAGAGCCTGTAACTTCTAAGGCCTCTTCAACCAGCAGCCTGAACCGACAAGAAACCCTGGGGAAGAACAGATCCAACGAACGGCAGTAAGTCACCTGTTGTTTCCAGATGTGATTCTCCGAAGAAAAATCAGATTTTTTTGACCACAGGCCCTATGATTCATTACACAGAGCAAACTCTGCACCCTGGTCACAGGGCAGTGCCAGCAGAGACCGGACGGAGGGCCTGGACTAGGACAGATGGAAGCAGGACATTTCAGATGAAATGAGAAAAGAATTAAGCCAAATGAAAAGCTCACTGATGCAATCAAGCTGGAAGTGAGCAAGTCAAATGCTGCCTAGAGAAACTAAGGAGAGATAGGACTTTAATCTGGAGGAAAAAAAACACCAAAACCTGCAAAGAACACTGACAACAATGAAACCTTTACATTTTGTGAGCTGGGAGACGATGGAGACAAACAGCTGGAAAGGAGGGAAAAACCAACATCCTTTGAAAGCCTTCAGATGTTACTGCTCTGGCTGTTTCTCTCCCAGTTTGCTGCTTCCCCCACCCCCACCCCCCCGACCTTTATAGCAAGATGGAAGACAATTGTACAGGAGTTCTTGTATCAGTTATGCAGAAAATTTAAAACCCGTCAGGTAAGATCACTATGCAGTGAAATGTTTTCATGTCAAAACAAAATCGCACATTTTCCATAATCCATTGCTAAAATAAAGAAGAGAGGGCTTCCTTGCCGGCTCAGTGGTTAAGAATCCGCCTGTCAATGCAGGAGATATGGGTTTGATCCCTGATCTGGGAAGATCCCACGTGTTGTGGAGCAACTAAGCCCATGTGCCACAATTACTGAAGCCCACGTACCCTAGAGCCCTTGCTCCGTCACGGGAACCAGTGCAATGAGAAGCCCCAGCACTGCAACCAGAGTTAAACCCTGCTCGCTGCAACTAGAGAAAAGCTTGAGCAGCAAAAAGACCCAGCACAGACAAAAATAATAAATAAATCAAATTCTTTTTAAAAAGAGAGACTTGAGAAGATTTTTTCAGATAACGTTGGTGAAGAATTTAGCAAGTTCCAACCACCATGAAGAGTAGCCCCCGCTCGCTGCAACTGGAAAAAGCCCACACACATCTGTGAATACCCAACACAGCAATAAATAAATAAATAAGAATTTGGCAAGTTATGCTATTGTATTATAAGTGTTTCACGTTTGTCTCCCTGTCATATTTGATGTTGCAATAATAATTGAGATCAGCCCTATGTAGGTTAAGATCATAAAGTACAGAATAAGTGCAACTGTATATGCTTTCAGAGGGTGATATTTATAAGAAAGTATCCTAAAAATGATTTGTCCAGAGTGAGGAATTTCAGAATGATAGGAAGTCTCTCAAGTTTAGTCCTCGTGCAGTTTCATAGATTTAAGCATAAACTTCATCCAGAATTAAAAGATTTAGATGCCTTCCGAAATTACTGCAGTGCTTTACCAAATCTGTGACTCCTACAAATACAAACCAGTGGTCAAATGTAAAGCAGTATTTGTAGATTTGGGACTTCCCTGCTGGTCCAGTGGTTAATGATCGCCTTGCAATACAGCGGACTAGGGTTCAATCCCTGGTCTGGGAGCTGAGATCCCACCTAAGCCTGTGAGTCACAACGAATGAACCTGAGCACCTCAACTAGGAAGTCTGCCACTGCAATGAAAGATCCCGCAGGATGCAATGGAGACCTGATGCAGCAAAATAAATAAATAAAAATAAAGTGTTTAAAAAATGTGTTGTAGATTCATTGTAGGTTTTCAACCTTGTTTAGATTTATGCATGTGCACGTTTATAGTGTAATTACAACCACCACAAAATTAGCTTTTTAAATTGCACACCGTAATGCATGTCATACTAATATGTAGTGACCTTTTCAAGGCCTTGTCGTTGTTTAGTTGCTAAGTCACGTCTGACTCTTTGGGACCCCATGGACTGCAGCACGCCAGGCTCCTCTGTCCTCCACTACCTCCCGGAGTTTGCTCAAATTCATGTCCCTTGAGTTGGTGATGCTATCCAACCATCTCATCCTCTGCCACCCCCTTCTCCTTTCTCCTTTTCCCTTCAGTTTTTCCCAGGATCAGAGTCTTTTCCCATGAGTCGGCTCTTCTGATTTTAGACTACAGACTACAGAGTAGTTGCAAAAATAGTGTTATACAAAGGGTTTCTGTACACTATTAATCCTTTATGTTAACATTTAACATAGCCATAGTACAGTTACCAAAAATAGGATTAAAAATGGTACAAAACTATAGACCAGGTGTTGGCAAGCTTTTACTGTAAAAGGCAAGATGGTAACTATTTTAGATATTTGCTACTACTTTGTAACTCCACCATTATAGCACAAAAATAGCCATAGACAATATGTAGCAAATGAGAGTGTATCCAGTAAAACTTTATTTCAAGAACACGTGGCAGACCAGATGAGATCCATGGGCTGTGTAGTGGGCTAACACCTGCAGGACTGCTTCTAAATTTTAAGTTGAAATACTAGTAAAGTAACTATGATGACAGCAATTAAGGTCACAGAAATCATTAGATAAAGGGAAAACAGTGAGGGGCTGTGCATACTTTTCTTTTAATAAATAAGATGAGACTTAGGTGGTGGGAAGAAGGAACTAGATACTCTACTTACCACCATGTGTGTGCCTGTGTGCGTGGATTCGTGATTGTGTGGGCACTCAGGTGTGTGTATATAATCCATTCCCTTTTCTTTGAAGCTTCTAAGATTAAAACGGGAGAAATCCTGTATGCTGCCATGATGGAGTTTTTTGAAAATTTAGGAAATCAGAAAATTTCCAGGCTCTTCATTTTGATTTATGCCTGAGTTGTTTTGTGCCTTATTTGCAGGCAGCAAGGTGTCAATCAAAACTGAAGACTGAACATGAGTGTTGAGCTCTTAGGCTTTGGGTGTGCTTCCTTTTTAGCGTTGCCGGTTCTCTGCTGTTTTTACCATTCTGTTTGATTTAAATTTCCCACATGCTACCTTCATGTGTGCACTTGAAGTAAAATTGCAATAAAAACTATGGTTGTTAAATTGATGGGACAGCCTCATTTCCCAGGAATCCAGGAATTATCAGGTTTTTCCCTATTTTTATCCCTGTTCCCATCACATCTGTAGTTACCAAAACCAGTCAACTGTGTAAGATCAGTTTAGTGGGAAACAAACTTTCATTTATGAAAGAATGTGCTAAATCTTAGAAGAAAACATTGATCTTACGTGGATCTCAATCTGGAATCCACAAATGCTAGTAAGTCAATTTTTAAATGTTTTAAAGTTAAACCCACACTGACATCATAGGAAATCCACTGAGAAATGTTTTTCTAGGCTGAACACCTGTTTCCCCTTAGTCTCCCCCAACAGAGTGTGTACATGTTATGACCATGCATGCTCAGTCATGTCCAACTCTTCGTGACGCCCTGGACTGTAGCCCACAAGGCTACTCTGGCCACATGGGATTCTCCAGGCAAGAATACTGGAGCAGGTTGCCATTTCCTTCTCCAGGGGTTCTTCCTGACCTAGGGATCGAACCCAAGTCTCTTGCATGTCCTGCATGGGCAGGTGGGTTCTTTACCACTGAGCCATCTGGGAATCCCAGTGTACATGTTAATTATCTTCATTTTACAATCACTGCTCTCCCAACACTATACCAAGATCATCTAAACTGTGTGTGTTGCATTCTGAATATTCTTAGTTATGTACTAACTGCAAAAGATTTTCTGGGTTAACCTGTCACTTGAATTCTTTGGCTACTATTGAAGATGAAGTCCAAAGAACTCTTAAATGACACTCCTCTGGGGGCTGTTATTTTTATAGAAATTAGCAACCAGCACCTGTATCTGTGCTGATCCCATCTGGGAGACAACTTATAAAACTAAAGAATCATTTGATGCAACAGCCGACTCAGTGACTCAAAACCGAAAGTTAAGTTTAAAGAAAAGCTAAAGGATAAAAGGCAATCCTGGGGGACTCATTCTAAGCAATCAATCATTGTGTCTCTTATGTGTGTGTTGTGTGTGTCTGTGTATGTGGAAGGCACTAGAAGATTGACTCAGGACAGGCTGGCAGGTCCCAGACAGCTCTCCTTTTTGGGAGACAGTGATCTGAGGGAGCAGAATCTGGCAAGCCGCCAGTAAAGAGCAGCCACGAAGTGCTGGGAGCATTTATATTCAACCCCCTCCGGAGTCAAGGCTCCCCTGGTGGCTCAGCGATCAAGAATCCACCTGCAATGCAGGAGCTGCAGAAGACCTGAGTTTGCTCCCTGGGTCGGGAAGATCCCCTGGAGGAGGGCATGGCAACCCACTCCAGTATTCTTGCCTGGAGATTCCCGTGGCAGAGGAGCCTGGAGGGCTACAGTCCATGGGGTCGCAAAGTGTCGGACATGAGTGAGCGACTGAGCGAGCACAGTGGAGTCAAGCCTACCCCTTGGGGAACTCCCTGGCGGTCCAGGGGTGAGGACTCACCTCTCTCACTGCCAAGGACTGGGGTTCACGTACGAGCATCATAGGCTTGTGGGACTTCTTCAGGATACATAAGATGGAAACAGAAAGCTTACACAGAACAGGACAGGAATCGTTTCACTTGCTGCAGGTGTAGCAGTTCAGGTGTTTCTCACACCGCAGGCACACAAGAGCAATTCCTCCCTGGGTCCAGGGCAGCTGGCCAGGCACTGCTGCTACTGTCTCTTTCTGGAGCATCCTTTCTGCCCTCAAACTGAGCCCGAGACTGTACCAGTTATGTAAGTTTCATCACAAAGATTCTTAGGTCTTTGGATGATGGTTTTCATGTGACTTTTCAAAGTCCACAGCTAACATCTTTAACCCGTTTCCAAGCTCCGTCTGTTCCTTTTAAACTTCAACCTGCAGCACTCTTCTCACATCTCTAGATGCTGAAGAAAGGCCCAGTATCTCAGCAAGTCCTCTGAATTAAAGTTTTTGACAGTGAGCTGTCTTATTTTTCCTCTTATTTTCAACATTCATCAGAGCTCTCAGAACTTAAAAGTTCCTAATAAGTGTTCTAAAGAATGACTAAAAGTGAATATAAATGCACATGTACATTCTTAGAAAACTGAAATATTCTTTTTGGTGTGGTTGTAACATAAATGGTGCTTCCCTGGTGGCTCAGCTGGTAAAGAACTTGCCTGCCAATGCAGGAAACGTGAGACATGGATTCGATCCCTGGGTCAGGGAGATCCCCCAGAGAAGGAAATGGCAACCTGCTCCAGCATTCTTGTCTGGAAAATTCAGTGGGCAGGGGAGCCTGGCAGTCTGCAGTCCCTGGGGTCGCAAAGAGCGAGACACGAAGGAACACACAGACACAGACAGACAGACAGACAGACAGACAGACAGACAGACAGACACACACACACACACACACACACACACACACACACACACACACACACACACACACACACACACTTAAATGGAATTATGTTGCCATCTAGTGGTGAGGTGATGACTTCATTTAGAAATAAAATGCAGAATGTTACTAAGATTGTTTCTGCAGCATATTTTATTTACAAATACTTTCTTTTTTTTTTTTTTTTTTAGTTCTACCAGTTTATTGCTACCAACCCATCTCCCTCCACCCTCATGCACGCGTGCTTAGTCATGTAACCCCATGGACTGCAGCCCACCAGGCTCCTCTGTTCATGGACTTTTCTAGGCAAGAATACTGGAGTGGGTTGCCATTTCCTTCTCCACAAATACTTTCATAGGAAAAATAGTTTTATTGCTTGACACTATTTTCTTGGTTTACCTTGAGAATGTCTTGATTTGCCAGATCACCACTAAATAGAAGAGTATTATAAATTGAACTTCAAAGCACATTTTCCTACACTTACTGAAGAGCTATTCCTCCAAAGAAGAATTCGGTGATTGAAATAAGCATGGGAAATGACAACAAAGTTCAACATATTTCTTTCCTTCAGAATTTTTCAGAGATATTAATATGATGGTGTGCTTTGTAAAACTCCAAGAGGGCCTTATGAGTGATGTGTTTCCCAGACTCTACACTCTTTTCTTTGGAAGGACTGATGCTGAAGCTGAAGCTCCAATCCTTTCGCCACCTGATGTGAAGAGCCAACTCATTGGAAAAGACGCTGAACCTGGAAAAGATTGAGGGCAGGAGAAGGGGGCGACAGTGGACGAGATGGTTGGATGGCATCACTGACTCAGTGAAGGCCAGGGAAGCCTGGCATGTGTGGTCCATGAGGTCACAAATAGTTGGTCATGACTTAGTGACTGAACAACAACAAATACTCTTTACAAGGAACAACTCATTGAACCATTGTTCTGTGGGGAAAAAATTGGGGGAAACACTGCTGTATTTTCATTTTCCTCATATGTTAAAATATCCAGACTTTTCATTTTGTTGTGGTGGGTATGGGGACTTCTTGTTTGTATGGAAGCATGTTTGGGCTTACTAAGGTATGGGAAAATTCACTAAGATTAATTTAATACGTTTTATCAATAAAAGAAAGATTCTAAAATTAAAAAAAAACAAACCCTGTTACTGCATAGTGTCTTCCTGACTACAAAGCCTCTTGGCCTTCCTGTCCATGTTCTAGACACAGTGAATTCAAGGCATATTGTAAGAAGTCAGCAGTCATGCCTTACGTTTATAAGGATCTTAGTTAATTTTTCGGTAATGATTCCTTTTTTTTTTTTTTAAACGCTCTTCCTTTTTGGCTGTGATGGGTGTTTGTTGCTGCTTGGGTGGCGAGTGGCCTCCTCGTGCTGGGGTCTTCTCTTGCAGAGCTCGGGCTCTGGGGCTCGTGGGCTCAGGAGGGGCGGCTCCCAGATTCCAGAGCACAGGCTCAGCAGTTGTGGCACACGGGCTTAGTTGCTCCGTGGCCTGTGGCTCTTCCCAGGTGAGGGATCGAACCTGTGTCTCCTGGATTGATAGGCAGATTCTTTACCACTGAGCCACCGGGGGGGCCTGGTGATCATTTCTTTAATTGGAATTAGCATCATTTCACATTGACTGCTTTTTACAAAATCGGCTTGGGCTCTAGGAATGTGGTTTCCTGCCATTCGAACAGTTACTTTCAGTAATAGCTGTTAGTGATCGCAGAATGACTTGGGATATAACCACAGTGCAAATGACTTGAGATTTCCTATTTCTGCTTTTTTCTTTAAATTACCTTTCACATATGTGTTGCCAAATTAATCATAGCAACTAAATTTCAAATTCCTGGCAGTAGCTTCATTTACCCTTCGTTTATTTAAACTAGCAGTCTTGATTGCACGCCTACATGTGCTAGTCATTGGGCTTAGATTCCTTAGGATATAGGCTCTGTGCAGTCAGGGGTCTTGTCCGCTTCATTTTCTGTTGTATCCCTGGTGTCTGGGATGGTGACCAGCACTTCCTCAGTGTTCATGAAGTATTTGTGGACAGAATAAAACTTTCACACACTCAGCTTTTGAGACTCTCCCGACTGCAGCCACGAAATTAAAAGATGCTTACTCCTTGGAAGAAAAGCTATGACAAACCTAGACATCGTATTAACCAGACAGCATATTAAAAAGCAGAGATGTCACTTTGCTGACAAAGGTCTGTATAGTCAAAGCGATGGTTTTCCCAGTCATGTACGAATGTGAGAGTTGGACTATAAAGAAGGCTGAGCACCAAAGAATTGATCCTTTCAAACTGTGTTGCTGGAGAAGACTCTTGAGAGTCCCTTGGACTGCAAGGAGATCCAACCAGTCCATCCTAAAGAAAATCAATCCTGAATATTCATTGGAAGGACTGATGCTGCAGCTCCAATCCTTTGGCCACCTGATACAAAGAGCTGACTCACTGGAAAAGACCCTGATGCTGTGAAAGATTAAATGCAATAGGAGAAGAAAGTGGTGGAGGATGAAATGGTTAGATAGCATCAATGACTCAATGGACATGAGTTTGAGCACACTCTTGGAGATAGTGAAGGACAAGGAAGTCTGGCGTGCTACAGTCCATGGGGTCACAAAAAGTTGGCCATGACTTAGCAACTGAACAACAACACTTTAATAGAGAGACAAAGGAGAAATAACAGTAAAATATGATAATTAATATAAAAGAGATAAGTACCAAAAAGAGAAAAGAGCATTCCAGGCAAAAAGTCTTAAAAAGCGTGGAGAGAACTGGAATAAGAAGGGTGGGGACCTTCTTTGAGAGCTTTTCCTTTCTTACTGAGGAGTTTAGGTTTACTTAAATGTCTTTTCTTAAAACTTAGTGCTTAAAGTACTCTATTATACATTATCGTTGTAGATTTGGTATAATAATTTTATTGGATCTCAAACCAAAACTTTGTAAATAGTTAAAAAAAGTTTTTTTGAAAGGTTGATCTGATCCCAGTATAGAGAAACTTAATATGTGTGGGCCTTGTTGAAACACAGCAGACATCACTGTAGGCTTGGTAACTCGTGGGGAAGCCCGGCTCACGTCGTAAGTTCTTAATAATTGCCCCAACATGCCGCCTAGAATTTTGAAATTCTCCCCAGGAAACCCCCAGAGCAGAGCCCTGCAGGAGAAGTTTCTTTTAAAAGCAAAATTGTGGAATAAGCGAAGTGTGTGGATGACATCTCACTTCCCTTTTCATGATTTCTTTCTACCCACTTAGGAAACCACCCTGATTTCAGACAGCAGAGCCCTCTGATGGCCTGTGAAAGCCTAGAGTTCCGACCCAGACCTGATCTTCCTGGGCTTTGGACTTATCCTTGGGGACCGTATGCCTTGAATTTTTTTTCACTTTGCCTATAATGTTTCCCATAAATTTCAATATGTTGTGATTCATTACATGCTTACTTAAATGTTAGTTTTATATCTTTGTAAGAGCTTGCATGTATTATTTAATTCACACAAGTCAGAAAAAAAACACCAACCCTTGCTTGAACCATCTATGCTGACTTTTGCTTCTATGAAGTGTGCTGTGCCTGTTGAAAACAGCACTGGAAATGACCTGACATGAATTCACCTGAGATGCAGATGATATAAAAGCTTAATAAATTGCCTTCCCAGAGGTGTGGGTCCTGCAGCACACATTGCCGTAACCCACGGAGCATTGTCACTGTTTTCTCTCTTGCTCATCTTGCTAATCACTTGGGGGAGTCCTTTCCTACCTCATTGTTGTTTAGACATAGTCATTCAGACAGCTGCTACCAGTTGACGGGGATTGACATGTGATACATAATCAATTCACCATCTAATTCAAAGGGATGGTGGAATTGGAGGCATCAGTAAGGAACCAGATGTTTCGGCAGGCTCAACAGGGACAGTTAAGTCATCTCAATAAAATGTGATTAATATTGAACTTCAAGACCAAGATCAAAGCTGATTCAGTTAATGGGACTTTCCTGGTGGTCAAGGGGTGAGGGATCTGCCTTGCGATACAAGGTTTGATCCCTGATCCGGGAACCAAGATCTCACATGCCATGGAGCCACCAAGCCTGCAGGCCACAACTACTGAAGCCTGCGCACACTGGAGCCTGCGTGCTACAACTAGGAAGTCTGTGGGCCACACAGAATACTCCACGTGATGCAACGAAAACCACAGGGGACGCAACCAAGACCCAAATGGCCAAATAAATAAAATTTTTTTTTTAAAAAAGCTGATCCAGTAAAGAGTTTTACTTGCATGTACATGAAGCCCAGAGCTGCTTTTTCCTGTAAAAGCACACAATTAAGAATCTAGAGATTCAGGTGTCTAAGTATAGATTCTTATTTGAATCTGGATTCTTGCCAAGTTGCACCCACTTCAGATGCTCCATTCTCATTCTGTCCTTCCCTGAAACCTCAGGGCTGCCACTTCTTCCGTTGCTCCGAGATCATGGGCAGTGCCAACCAACCTACCCATGTCTTTGCCTCTTCCACCACAAAATCCTGATGGCAGTTAATAACCATCAGCAGACATTGCCATCTGTTTAATTCTTTTCTTCTTTCATCTCCTCTGGTGAGCTCTCTAACTCAATCTCCTGTTTTATTCCTTCAAAGAGTAAAAAGGTTCAAATCATAAAAATAGAGTTTTAAGAAGTATGACCCCTTCCTCATTTTGCCTGCCAAGTTTCAATCTGGCGCAGGTGCTGACAGACGCTTATAGGCAAATAAAATAAGTCATTTCCATATCGCTAAGGAAGGACGCTCACTGACTTGAGTCAGGGTCAGGACTTTGATTAGAGGCTCTGGTTTGAGGTCAGAGGCCAATGTTTTCTAAATCCCGGACTTGAGTATTGTTTTAACTAGCTTTTGTCATCACCCAAATCCTGCAAGAATGTCTGGAAATTAAATAGGTCAGAAATGGATGACTGTAACCTTGGGCCTGGCAGAGGCTCCACAGGCAGCCACACCGCACCCAGCGACTGTTTATACTTCTCCTGCGTCCTCTGGAATCCTGCTTACGTGTCAGTTTCTGTTGCGGAACGGTGTGCGGAGCCAAGTCAGGAACGGTCAAGTTCCTTGTCTGCCTTCTTGGTCTGGTCCTGACACTGGCCCCCAACAATGCCAGGCTCAGGAACTATTTGTTTCTGAACTCCAGCCAAGAAGTCTAACAATTCTCTCCCTTCCTCTCCAGCACCCTCTTCTCCCTTACCTGTGCCAAGGCTGGGATTTTTCCTTGTCTAGAGACTATATAGGCAAGGAAATGAACTTTCTTGGGATACGACAGACCACTTAGCAGAGAATGTGCCCTTTGTTCTCATGAAAATGCCTTTTCCTTAAATGACATTTCTTAGGCTTCTGCAGATATATCCGCACTTAGCTACTTAATTTCTACAGAGTACCTGTCAGACGCTAAGAAGTAGGTGCTGGAATTCCAATTTTTTTTTCTGATCAGGAAGCAGTGGCTCAGAAAGGAAAACTGATATGCCCAAGGACTTAGTCAAGCACTTCTATTAGTTGTGTCTGAGTCCATTCTTTAATTTTATTTAAAAATCCTTTCAGCTTCCAACAACCACGTCCAAGACAAAGGAAGCAAGCACTCACATTTACTTACAGAAAAAGACACAGGTCTGAGTGTTGACTGCCAATTCCACCATGAGTCAGAAAATTAAATTTCATTTGGACACACCCAAGGACAGCCCAGCGCGGATAAGAGTCAACAGGGAAATGGGTTCTACTTCCCACTGTTCACTTGCCACTTGACCTTGGGCGAGTCACTTCAGGCCTCTGGGCCCCAGTTTCCTCACCAGTAAAGCAGGGCAGCTGAATTTCACGATCCCTTTGGGTTCCTTTCAGCTTCAAGAAGTCTTGTTGTTGTTCAGTCGCTCAGTCGTGTCTGACTCTTTGCGACGCCATGGACTGCAGCATGCCAGGCTTCCCTGTCTTTCACTATCTCTTGGAGTTTGCTCAAACTCACGTACATTAAGTCAATGATGCCATCCAGCAATCTCCTCCTCTGTCACCCCGTTCTCCTCCTACCCTCAGTCTTTTCTAGCATCAGCATCTTTTCTAGTCAGTCACGTAGGAAAAAGCTGAAATAAAGACATAAGGCTAAGACATCTCTAAGAAGTCAACAAAGCATCTACATATAAAAAACACTTTAAAAGAATAATCTGTAGGGAAAAAAAAGAATAATCTCTGGTAAGTAAAAATATGTGTTCATTTTGACTCAGCAATTTCACTTTGAGGGGTTTATCCTAAGGAAAGAATCAGAGATGTTCTTCAAGATACAAGAATGACTATCACAGTGTTTGTTTGTTTAATAAACTTTTAATTTTAGGATAGTTTTAGATTTAACAGAGAAGTAGCACAGATAGTGCAGTTGTTGTTTTTAGTCACTACATCGTGTCCGACTCCTTGCAACCCCATGGACTGTAGTCCACCAGGTTCCTCTGTCCATGGGATTCTCCAGACAAGAATACTGGAGTGGGCTGCCATTTCCTTCTCCAAGATAGTGCAGAGGGTTCGCATGTACTCCTCCTCTCCCATTTCCTTTATTATTAGCAACTAACATTAGTATACTAGAATACATTTGTCACAACTAATGAACTAATATTGATGCATTAGTAACTAAAATCCATACTTTAACCATATTCCCCTACTTTTACCTCATTTCTTTTTCCTGTTCCAGGATTCTGTCCAGAACACCACATAACATTTAGTTGTCACATCTCCCTAGGTTCCTTAAGATGGTGGGAGATTCTCCAATTTTTCCTGATTTTTGATGACCTTGTTAGTTTTGAGGAGCACCGGTCAGGTGTTTTGTAGAATGTCTTGATTTGGGTTGGTTTGATGTTATTAAAAAAAAAAAATCATGACTAAGTTTCCTGGAAGAAAGATCACAGATGTGAGCTGCCTTTCTCATTACATCGTATCAGGAGTATCAGCTGTCTACATAATGTTTACCAATGATGTTAACATATAGCAGGTAGTATTTGCCAGGTTTCACCTTTCTGTTTTGCTTTGGCTGTGCCACGTGGCTTGTGGGATCTTAGTTCCCTGAACAGGGATTGAACCCAGCCAGCCCCTCCGCGGTGAAAGTACAGAGTCTAACCACTGGATCACCAGGGAATTCCCTCACCGTGGTATTTTTTAATAATAAAACTTTTCAATAATAGGACTGTAGACTTCCTGAGGGCAGAGACTCTGCCTGTTTCACTCATCACAATGCACCCAGTGCCAAGAATAGTTCTGATACATAAAACACATAGCTCAATAGATAGAATTGGTTGAATGAGAAGAGATCTATTTAAACAAATTAATTTATGCAATAAGAATACTAGCAGTCATCATAAATGTTTGGTGATGTGGATAAATGCTAGTGATAAATTCAGTGAATAAATAGGTTAAAAGCAGTCAGTATACATTGTATTTTCTATGAAGCGTGCACACCCGTGTGTGGGTAGAGGATTAGACTACTATTGTCAAAATGCTAACAGGGGTCATTAGTTACTGCTGGGTGGAAGGATTAGAGGGATTTAGATTTTCTGCCTTGTTGAATATTTTCCAAAATTTCAACGATAAAAATGAAGTTTTTCTGGAAATCGGAAAGAAACATACCACGAAAATGCAGAGAAGTTTAAACCTTCAGAAAGATCCTGGAGCAAGAAAAACAGATGTTCCAATACAATGCCCAGCAACCACATTATTTAGTCATGTATTAGTATCTGTGAAGGAACTGAAATTAGTGGTGCAGCGCATAGAGGGTGTTGTCCTCAAAATTCTGCAGTTTCTAGGAAACTAGGCACCATCTGTTTCTGATTTAGGGCATTAGAGCTGCAAGATCATGCACTGTATCTTTGTTACTCTCATAACAAATTGTTTAAAGTTAAAAAAAAAAAGAAAAGGAGTAAAGAGCACAGAATACCAGAGTGAATGGCATTATTGTAAGGTTTGCTTTCTCCTCCCTGGGGCTTTGCATTTTAAAAACACATGTTGTGGTTTTTCTATGATTATCTTTCCACTTCCTGTGCTGTATCTCCCTTACTGTAAATATCCTTTTGTAGAGTCATGCTTTTCTTGTATCTCCCATGCATTGTGTCTTTCTTCATATTCACTTTCTCCAGGCTTCCACTGTATATATTTTTTTCTAATTTGTGTGAGTCCAATGGTATTTATTTTATTCTCTAACAAGATTTTTAGAACCCTGGTTTCAAATCCTAGTTCCATCTTTTATTAGCTGTGTAATTTGGAGAAAGTCACTTAACCTTCCTGAGTTTGCCCCTTGGAAACTGGGGGACAATATTATGTACACACTGGATGTGTTGCAAGGATTGAATGAGATTTAATGTAAATATGTAGAGGATCTATCCTAGCGCTAGTCATCAACAGGGCACTTAACCGTTGGTATCTGTTACTTCCTCTGCCCCTTCTATGCATGCTCTGTACTGTGTCTCTCGCCATCTTTCTAAAACACATATTAAAGGATCAAGTCCAAACTTAGGCCTTCAGGATCCTTTTCAAATGAGACCTAATCCGTCTCATGGGTCTCATTATCTTCCAGGAATGTTCTGTATCCCCATTACACTCCAGGCACATTGGCTGTTGCCTAAATACATGGCACTCTTTCTTCTCTGCCTGTCTTTACACATGCTGTTTTCTGGGTCTGGAAGTCTTTTGTGCTCCTACCTAAGAAATGGTCTTTGTGAGGCCTCTGACAGCTTGAGGCCCCTGCGCTCCCCTCCGATCACAGTCATTTGGTCAGAACTTTATTACTGCAACTCCTTATTCAGATGTCTCTATCCGTCACTCACTCATGCAACTAAGAGTCGTCCAGCCCCTACGATGTGCCAGGCACTGAGAATGCAACCTCTATTAATAGTTGAATTATATATTCCATAAGTACAGGGGTCTTGTCTGATTTCTCCTTCCCCAGGGCTTCTCACAGGAGAAAAGCAAACACTCAGTGTTTGTTTGTTCAATATCAAATAAAATTAGAGCGTTTCGTTTTCAGTCATCAAATCGAAAACCATAATGCTGCCAAGTACTTCCTGGTTTGCCTTTTAAAGGCAAAGATAAAAGACACATATTTTCTTTTACATGTAACATATTGTTATGCTTTTTTTTTATTATTAAACAATTCCAGGGGGCTCAGAAATATTCCCTTGCTTTGAATGCTTTCCATCTGGAAAAGTTTAGTTAATTAAACCGAAGACTGCAGATGAGTTGGGCTCATTTATCTCCAAGGGATGAAATCTTTTTCTCTCCAGAGATTCTTTCTCAGACAAATACCAAGGGTCAGTGTTATTTTTAGTAACATGTAGTTTTGAAAGTCTTAAAATTTTTTTTTTTCAATTTCTAAGTTTGGTAACACATACTTTAAAAAATCTTTTCATAAAAAAATATTAAATTTACTAATAAAGCCTAGCCTATACAGAAGCATTTCTATCAACTCTAGATTATGTTGAATTACTATAGTGGAGGTTAAGTTAGCCATTAATCTATTAACAAGAAGTTAGAAAAAAATGCTTTCTCTTTCTTTTTTTTGGTAAATGCAGGATTCCTGCTGGTGATAATATTCTGTGCAGACTGAGTGGTGATTCAGAGAAAGCTATTCTCATCCTTCATTTTGAGGGGTTTTCAATTTTTGATGATGATTTTTCACTATTTCTGTGTTTTCATTCTTGCCCTATCCTCTCCCCTTCTCCATCTTCTCCTAATCTACAGACACATACGAGCCTTGCTTTCTTGAATGAATTTGGATCCTCGTACAGTCCACAGGACAATTATGAAAATCATGTGCCAATTACATGCTGATTTCTTTGAGGTTCATAGTGAAAACACTATAACTTCACACTAACAATAATTAAGAAATGGCCATAAAAGCTGAGTTTTATTGATATAAATTCAAAAAAATTCTTTTTTCCAACTGGAAATAATTTGTTCATCTCCTGGGTTATATCATGAGATTTAAACCAATGGGCCCTGATAGGAAAGAGCTACTTCAGGTTTTAGTGAAAAAGATACTGTGCAAACTTTGATAGTGAATAAACCAAATTTCAGGGCTAATACTGCCGTCTTTGCCAGGCAATCTCAGCATGCACAGTGAATTCAACTGAATTTCATAAAAACTAAAAACCAGTAAAGACAGTCAGTGTGGGCCCAAGAACCTGTTGAAGTTCATCTGGCCCCGTGTGAGCGAGGCCCTCTTTCACACCCCTGCCTGGGGCTGCCCCCCAGCCTTTCTCAAGGCTGACCACCTCCTTTCCCATTCTTCTTCTGTGGGAACAAAAGAGCCCCCCAGAAGCAAAAGACCGGGGTGGGGGATGGCTTCGGAACTCCATTTCCTTTCAGATTTACTGCTTATTTCTCTGACTGCTGGGTCTCTGTGCTGCCCACGGGCTTTCTCTGGCTGCAGTGCTCAGGCTTCTCCCTGCAGTGGCCTCCCTCGTTGCAGAGCCTGGCTCTAGGGTGCACAGGCTTCAATAGTTGTGGCGCACAGACCTAGTTGCCCCTTGACGTGTGCAACTTTCCCAGGCCAGGGATTGACCCCACGTCCCCTGCATTGAAAGGTGGATTCTTAACTACTGGATCACCAGGGAAATCCTGGCTGTGGAATTCAGATCACTGAGTTTAATGAAACAAGTAAGCTCTGTGGTCGTCACAGCCCCAAATAATAGATCGGATCTAAGCCTCAGCTCCTGAGTAGTCTTTGACATTTTTGTTGTTCAGTCGCCAAGTCGTGTCCAACTCTTTGCAACCGCATGGACGGCAGCAGGCCAGGCTCCTGTGTCCTCCACCGTCTCCCCAAGTTTGCTCGAATTCATGTACATTGAGTCAACGATGCTGCCTAACCATCTCATCCTCTTTGGCATTTTACAGTGTCCCAAAAGCCTGAGGGCCAGCACCGGGTACTTTCTTCGTTTCTCTTCTCTCAGGCCCTTCTGGAGGTCATTCCGTCCATCCTTCATTCCTGGGTGGTGTCAGAGGAGGTTACTCCAGTTTCATAGGCTCAGTTAAAAATATCGGTGCTTCTATCTTGGGCTTTGGTGTTGTAAAGAGGATCCAGGCCATCCTTCACTATGCTTTGAGTAAGATGTTATTAGGGTACTCTCCACTAAATTCCTTTGGAATGATCCATGGGATACTCCATAGTTTTAGAACAATTATGCTGTGCCTATGCAGTCGGTGTGTTTACCCTTCAAGGACCCTATGTATTTTGTAATTCATCATTTTTCTCTCTTGTGTTGAATACCAGAAGGCTCTGAGCCAACTTTTGTCTCATTGATAGCCAAGACTCCATGTCTTGCATCTTACTTATACCTTTGCTTTCCCTCATGTTTCTTATTTCAAATTTATTTGATATTCCTATAAGTGTTTGCTTCCCTGGTGGCTCAGATAGTAAAAAATTTGCCTGCAACGCAGGAGACCCAGGTTTGATCCCTGGGTCAGGAAGATCCCCTGCAGAAGGGAATGGCTACCCACTCCAGTATTCTTGCCTTGAGAATTCTATGGACAGAGGAACCTGGCGGGCTACAGTCCATAGGGTCTCAAAGAGTTGAACATGAGTGAGTGACTAACACTTTCATAGTGTTTGCATTTTTATAAGCAGCCTTAAAGTCTTCTTGCAAGAAAATAGGTTGCAGATTAATAAGAAAATAAACATTTGTGGGTAGGAAAATTCAGAGAAAATGAGTTCTTTCAGGCAACAGACCCTGGTAGGATTTAGGACGGCCGCAGTACAGTATGGATCATGTTAGAAAAGTCAACACCCCTTTGAGCACCATGGCATTGCCTATAGTATGGATAAATATGACCATGGATGTATGAATTACAGCCTCAGGGGTCATTGAATGAATGGAAAAGCAGGGGTATAGGAAGAGAATGTCTTTTTTAAGTTGATTGTTGAAAAAGATGAGATTCTCTTGCAGGAGAAAAACTCAAGTGACCCAAAGGAAGTGACTCACAGGCGATGAAAACAGAGAGTGGTGACAGAAGGCTAAAGATGGCATCTCAGAGGGAGCGGGGAGAAAGGTGGCATCTCAGAGGGGGCGCGGAGAAAGATGGCATCTCAGAGGGGGCGGGGAGAAAGATGGCATCTCAGGGGGCGCGGAGAAAGATGGCATCTCAGAGGGAGCGGGGAGAAAGATGGCATCTCAGAGGGAGCGGGGAGAAAGATGGCATCTCAGAGGGAAGCGGGAAGTGCCAGGCAGAAACTAGGAAAAAAAAAAAAATAAATCCACATTTGTCAGAAGGCGAGTACAGAAACCGTCCAAACGAGGGTCACAAGCTCCCAGCAAAGTAGCTAGAATTTCTGCTGATGAATTGAAGGAAATTTGCAATAAGGAAAAATACACCCATCTGAAAAGAAATCCAGTTCATAAGGTCAGCCCAACCCAAAACAACATCAGTGAACAGGAATTTCATTCTCTGAACAATACCAATCTTAGCGCTACTGTGGCCAACTCATTCCTTTCTAAAGGGCGCACAGTTCACACCTATTTTTGTCCTGAAAATTCTACAGAGAACTTTTGAAAAGAGGCCTGCACAGTTAGGAATCCTCAAAAAATGTGATTCTGCTTCCTTGTTCAGCTGCAGGGTGGCACATGTCCCCTTTAATATGCTGGCAGTTCCCAGTGTCACTAAAACTGCACAGATGGACGCAATGAAAGTGCCAGTTACCTTGTACACAGAAAGTCTCTCAGGGAGGGAGACAGAGTCACACAGTAATATTTTACATGGAAGTGCTCATAGCCTCGGTGTTAGTCGCTCAGTCGTGTCTGACTCTCTTCGGCCCCATGGACTGTGTAGACTTCCAGGCTCCTCTGTCCATGGAATTCTCCAGGCAAGAATACTGGGGTGAGTAGCTGTTCTCTTCTCCAGGGGGTCTTCCTGACCCAGGGATCAAACCCAGGTCTCCTGCATTGCAGGTGGATTCTTTGCCATCTGAGCCACCAGGGAAGCCCTTATAAGGACAAATAACTAATACCAACCTCATGGATATGATGATTGTAATAATCACACTTGCTCATACTGACGTGGTGCTTACTATGTGCTGGACCTGGTGCTAAGCATTCACACATATCAACTCATTTAACTTAATCCTCATAACAGGTAGTCTCGTAAGATGGCCCTAGAGAGGCTTTCCCATTTTCAGAACGTCTGAGTATGTACGTCTTATTGCCATACACTAGGTTAAAATTTCCCCTGAACTTGAATATTTATGAACTCCTTCAAATTCCTTGGGCAAGTGGGTAAGGAGGTACCAGATGGCCTCTTCACTGAGTCCCTACTCTGTGCCTGTGCTGTGCTGGGCATACATTACATGGTGCTAAGTCTCTTCAGTTGTGTGCAACTCTTTGCGACTCCAGGGACAGTAGCCCGCCAGGCTCCTCTGTCCATGGGATGCTCCAGGCCAGAATACCGGAGTGGTTATCCCCCTCCAGGGGATCTTCCCGCCCCAGGGATCGAACCAGTGTCTCTGATGTCTCCTGCACTGGCAGGCGGGTTCTTAGCCACTCACACAACCTGGGAGCCTACACATTACATCATTGAATCCTTAAAACAAGCCTTTGAGGTGGTCTCTGTTATTAACCCCATTTTACATTCGCAGGAAGTAATTCAGAAAGATAAAGTACACTCAGTGCCTAAGTCAGATCTAGTAAATCCAGACTGAGAGTGTCAACTGGATTCAGCCATGTGGCAGTTGCAGAATGATGTAGGGTCACCAGACGAAAGCAGGTAGAAGAGTGAGTGGGTGGTGAAGGGGAAAGATGACTTGAGAAGCTTGTGTGCTCAAGAGTGGAGAGGTGTTATTTATTGAATGTTCACTGTGCTCTGACATCGTGAGATGCCAGGGTGAAGCAGAAGAGCCAACAGATGTGCGCTTCTGTCCTCAGGTGACTGACAGTCCAGCAAAGAGAGACAGTCTGCAGATTTATCCAACGTCACCTTGATAAGTGCTAAAAACACAGGTGGAGGGTGCTGTGTGTCTATTACAGCAAGATGGCACCTGAAGGAGGGGAGGGAGGAGGCATCTCTGAGGAAGTGATGCTCGAGTGGATGGCAATTTCATGTCCCCCGTGGGTCCACCTTCAGGAGGAGAACACCCTGGCCCTGCTGACACGGGCATCTGGGTCCCCATAGAAATTTCTTATTGTTGTGTGTCACCTCTGTCACCTGGCTTCTGGAACCAGCATATGCAAATGGAAGTCATTTATGTGTGCTCAGATTATACTGGCTACACCCTAAAGCAGGAACTGAGCCTCCCCCACTAAAGTAGTCCCAAGTAACCCCAAAGAAGTACTTCACTCACACTTCTCAAACCAGCCTGCCCCTGCAGTCTGCCTCTCCTTCCTCCTTGACCCTGGTTTCCATTTGTCTAAATCCCCCGCTGGTGAGGCTAGTTGATGGCCAAGGTTAGAGGGTCTCAGTGTGAGAATACCCACATGTGTGCCGGGGCCTTCTCCCCAGGCTGCTAGTACCACCTGCCATCCGGGTGAGGAGCAGGGCTGGGTCTGGGTGGAGGTACTGAGGTGCAGAGTGCTCTGGCTGCACCCCAGAGCAGCGATGCTTGAGCTCATAAAGTCTCCCGTTCAAGTTTTCTGTCTCCTTTCTGTCCTGTTCAATTCCAGTCCCAGGGCCAGACGGGAGGTTGACATATGACCTTGGGCACATTACTTAGCTTCCTCGTGCCTCAGTTTCCTCCTCTGGAGTATGGAGATCATGGAAGAACCTACTTCAGGGAATTCCCCGGCGGTCCAGGGCTTAGGACTTGGTGCTTTCACTGCCCAGGTTCAATCCCTGGTTGAGGAACTAAGATCCCACAAACCCGTGTGGTGTGGTCAAACAAACAAACAATACCTGTTTCAGATTAAGTGAGAAAATTCATATAAAGTACTTTGCAGAGTGGCTAGCACATAGTAGGTACCAGGTAATTGTTACCTTTTATTATTACTATTACGATTATGTTTTGGAGAGTTCTGTTATATTGTGTTTGAGTCTTAGCTCAGCTAGCCAGAGCCTACTATTTAAGGTCTGCTGATGGGCATCCCTGGTGGTCTACTGGTTAAGAATCTGCCTGCCAATGCAGGGGACACGGGTTTGATCCCAGGTCTGGGAAGATCCCACGTGCTGCGGAGCAACTGAAGCCCACACTCCTAGGGCCCATGAGCCCTAACTACTGAGCCCACACGCCTAGAGCCCATGCTCTGCACCAAGAGGAGCCCCTGTTCTCTGCAGCTGGAGAAAGCCCGCATGCAGCAAGGAAGACCCTGCACAACCGAAAATAAAAGTAAATAAGTAAATCTTGAAAAAAATAATAAAGTATACTGTTCAATAAATTGGCATTTTACTTTTATCCGTCAGTCTTACAAACTTAGCTAAAGTACGTCCGGCCCTAAGAGCTGAAGTGAAAGCTGACAAGGCGGAGGACAGCCTTGGCTTGGGACACACGCGCCAGAGGCATGAGGCTTCTTGGAAATCAGCTTACTGCCCTCCCTGGATACGCCCAACCTCCCCATTGTTTTTCCATCTGAAACCCCGGCATTCTGAGGCCACCCTTGCTTTTTATATTCCAACCAGAAAAGAATGTGTTTTCAAATATAGTAGTACCTACACACCAAAGGTTTCTAACTGTCTCAAGAGTTTGGGGAGATCTTTTTTTGTTATTTTTGAAGAAAAACTCACAGCTTAGGCTACTGATCAGCCCAACTGTAAATGTTGCTGTTATTTTCTTTTGGAGGATAATTGTTTTACAATGCTATGTTAGTTTCTGCTGTACAACAAAGTGAATCAGCTATTTGTATACATGTCCCCCTTGGACCTCCTCCCACCCTCCCACCCCACCCTTCTAGGTCATCACAGAACATATGTGGAATCTAGAAAAACAATTCAGATGAACCTATTTGCAGGGCAGGATAGAGATGCAGACAGAGAACAGACACGTGGAACAGTCGGGGTTGGGAAGAGGGGACGAACTGGGAGAGTAGCGTTGACAGATACACACTACCACCCATAAAGGAGCTGGCTAGTGGGAAGCTGCTGTGTGGCCCAGGGAACTCGGTTCAGGGCGCTGGGGAGGTCTTGGTTCCCCCGCCACTCTCTTGCTTGACTTGGTGGGCCTCCTGTTGTCTTCCTTAGCGAGGCAGTGCAGTGCTGAGTGCCAGAAAAGGCCCAGGGAAAACCCTCTGCCAAAATGCAAAATCAGAGAGAAAAAAAAAAAGCAATGATTTTGGAGCAGACTGGCATCAACTGTGAGCCCAGTCTGCCATATTTACTTTTTCTTAATCTAAAATAACAGAGATAACGTACACAATAGACTTTCTAACTTTTCCCTTATCTTTTTTCCCTTTGTGAACCTAAGACATCATGTTCTTTCATACAATCTCTCAAAAAAAAAAAGCCTTTGGCCATTCCATTCCCTGCTGCCCATGGAGAAGAACAGACTCTATCTGATATTTCAGCTGGAAGGCAGGGTGGCAGATTCTTTCCAATGGGGTGGCGACTTCCTCCCTACTTTCAGAACACATCCCTTCCCAAAAATACGCCCTCTGGGGCGAGCAGCACAAAGGGAGCTCTCGGCGTCAGCAAATGCCCACATCCCTTCCTTTTCCTTTTACACCCAGTGGCCTGAGAATGGCACAAGAGTTTGGGGAATCCACACCACAAATGTGTGTGTAACCCCTTTGGGCCTGGAAGTGGCCTCGTTCTCCTCTTTTACCCTCCTGGTCTGTCTTCCAAACCAGCCGTCGTAGTGGTGTTGGTGGTTTGATTGCTCAGTCATGTCTGACTCCTTGCAACCCCATGGACTGCAGCCCTCCAGGATCCTCCATCCATTGGATTTCCCAGGCAAGAATACTGGAGTGGGTTGACATCTTCTCCAAGGGATCTTCCCGACTCAAGGATTGAACCTGCATCTCCTGCATTGTAGGTGGATTCTTTACCAACTGAATTACCAGGGAAGCCTGTCATAGTGATTGTCCTAAAACCCAAATCTGATCATTCCATCAACTTAAGAACTTGCTGTGGCCTTTTGGCCCACAGCAAGCATTCTCAAACTCCAGCCAATGCATGGGCCTGTGCATAGTTGACCATGAAAGAATAGCCTTTAAAAAAATAATTTTTTAATTTTTGGTGGTGCCATGCAGCATGTGGATCCTAGTTCCCTGATCAGAGATTGAACCCATGCCCTTTCCATTAAGAGCATGCATAGTCTTAACCACTGGACCGTCAGGGAAGTCACAGAATGATCATATTTAAGATATAGCTTCTGAAGTTTGGAATAAGACCTGGGAATTTGTAGATGTTAGTTTGAATTCTTTAGATTGTAAGTGACAGAAAGTCATCTCAAACTAGTTTAGGTCAAAAATGGAATCTGTTATTTCCTAGGGAGTTCAGGGGATAAAACTATCTCATTTATATCTGGAGGATTTTAATCTATAGGCGTGACTGAGTGATGACATGGAGAGGTCAATGTCATTGAAATAATTTATTACTTGCATTTCCCGAGAGCAAAGGCCCTTGCCATGCAGGGCCACCTAGGGAAGCATGAGTTTTGGCCGGGAGTCAGAAAAGAGGTGAACCACAGCCCTTATTGGGGTTTTTGCAGGAAAGGTAAGGCAGGGTAGAGTAAACAGCTTAGGACTGGCTAATTTGAATGATTATTCTGGCTTTGGGGCACAGCAGCTGTTCCTAGATGTCTGATATCTGGCTCTTCGTTGATCTGGGTTGGGGAAACAATGGCTTGGTGTGTATGAGTTAGATAAAGGAGGTTATTTCAGAGTATGAGCTCTGGATCTCAGAGGAGATGTAAACAACTTCAGCTGTCTAATGGATGCCAAATAGACAAATATAGAATCTAAGAAAACACAGGACAAGAGCTGGCTTCAGTAGGAATGGATCTAGAGTGATGTGGTCTACAAAGCTGCCACTAGCCATGTGTGACTGGCAAACACTTCAAATGTGGTTAGCCGAATTGAAATAGGATATGAAGTATAGGCTGGCTTTCAAAGACAGAGCTTAAAAAAGAGAAAACCATCTCATTAATGATCTTTTCTATTGATGACACATTGAAATAATATTTTGGAAATACTGGATTAAATACAACATAGCATGGAAATTCATTTCCTTTGCTTCCTTTTACTTTTCCTAACATGGATGCTAGGAACTGAAAATTGCATATGGCAGCTTGTATTTTGGAGTAGGAAATGGCTACCCGCTCCAGTATTCTTGCCTGGAAAATTCCATGGACAGAGGAGTCTGGCATACTGCAATCCAGGAGGTCGCAAAGAGTCGGGCACAAACTGAGCACAGCAAGCTTGTATTTATGGCTTACATTATATTTCTATTGAACAGCATTGATCAAGATCAAATGATGTCCTCTCTCTCTCCCTGTTTCTTTCCATAATTCAACTCTGCTCCCGTCTGATATATTTGGAGTTCATTCTCTCTGACTATCAACTATCTTTCCCTGTGCATCCATGGGAAAATGACTGATGGAAGCTCCCGGCTTATAGAATTCTAGCTTCCTAATGCTGTCTGATGGAGAAGCCAATGGCACCCCACTCCAGTACTCTCGCCTGGAAAATCCCATGGACAGAGGAGCCTGGTAGGCTATGGTCCATGGGGTTGCTAAGAGTCGGACACGACTGAGCAACTTCACTTTCATTTTTCCCTTTCATGCACTGGAGAAGGAAATGGCAACCCACTCCAGTATTCTTGCCTGGAGAATCCTGGGAACGGCGGAGCCTGGTGAGCTGCCGTCTATGGGGTCGCACAGAGTTGGACACGACTGAAGCGACTTAGCAGCAGCAATGCCATCTGAAGACAGGCTTTCTTCCACTGTTCATATATCAGTCTCTGAGAGAGAGACTCATTGGCCTACTGATGTCCTATTCGAATCCCCTTAGAATGCTTCTGTCCAGGAAAAATTTCCTGTATCAACCACTTGGTTTTCCTGAGGTATAGCTTGTATCCCCTCATCCGTGTGCCAGGCCATCAGCCTGGACTGCCTTTCCTTCTCTCCTGCCTGGCTAATTCCTAATCCAGCCAGTCTTTATGATCTAGCTGAAATGTGGAGCTCTGCTATCTCAGTCATAGCCCTTATCGCTTGTTATTTCTTTTTTAATTCTTCTGATGTGGGCCATTTTTGAAATCTTTATTGAATTTGTTAAAATATTGCTTCTGTTTTATGTTACGTTTTTTTGGGGGTTAGGCATGTGGTATCCTAGCTCCCTGACCAGAGATGGAACCCGCACCCCCTGCGTTGGAAGGCAAAGTCTTCACCACTTGGTGCTTTTAATTTGTTGCTTTCCTGTCTCCTTCGCTGACCTTTAGCTCCTCAAAGGCAGGCTCTGTCTTGTCTTCTTTCATTTGGCCCCAACGGGATAGTGCGCACTCACTAAACATTGGTGAAATGAAGGTGAGCTTGTTCATTGCAGGCAGCAGGCAAAAGATAAAGGTTAGTTATCTACTTTATATTCTGTCTTGGCTTTGTATTGCTGTGTAGCGAACTGCCACAAATCTAGAGGTTTAAAACAATACATTTATTGTCTCATAGTCCTGTGTTTCAGGAGTCTGGCATGGTTTATCTGGGTCATCTGCTCAGGATCTCATCAATCAGTAATCAATGTGGTAGTTGATCTCCATAGTCTAATCTGCAGACTCCATTAGGGAAGAGTTGACTTCCAAGATCATTCAGATGGTTGGTAAAATTCCTTTCCTTGTGATTGCATGATTGAGGTTTCTGTTTTCTTGTTGGCTGTAAACGGGGGCTACTCTTTTTCTTTCTATCAAAATTTTTATTTTTAATTGGAGAATAATTGCTTTACAACATTATGTTGGTTTCTGCCACACATCAGCATGCATCAGCCACAGACATATTTATGTCCCCTCCCTCTTGAACATCCTTCCCTGGAGCTACTCTTTACTAGAGGTTGCCCACAATTCCTTAGCATGTGACTTTCCCCATAAGCTCTGTCACAGGGAATTCCCTGGTGTGCCAGCGGTTAGGACTTGGTACTTTCACTGCCGGGACCCAGGTTCAGTCTCTGGTTGGGGGAAATACGATCCTACAAGTTGCCATCTCACAATATGGCAGCTTATTTTTTCCAAGCCAGTAACGGAGAGTGAATCTACCTAGCATGTGCTTTCGGGGTGGAAACATGTACACAATTGTAACTCTACCACATATTTAGTTATACTGGTTACAAGCAAGTCACAGGTCCTATCCACACCCAGGGTGTGTCCTCCACAATTAGCAATGTGACTAATGAGAGTCTGCTGTGTATCAGAAACTATACCAGGCACTTTTCATTAATTGTTTCATTCAATCCTCAGATCACCTTAGGAGATGAATACTATGAAAGCTTATTTACAGACTTGGAAATTGAAGCTAAGAGAAATTGGTTTTTACTTGTTCAAGGTCCTCCTCACCCCCATCACCCCCCGCCACCAAGACATGGCAAAGCTGGGGTTCAAACTCAGATTTGATCTTAAAAGAACCTTCTACCCTTTAAACCTCAGCTTTTAAGTAGTTTGCCCCAGATACGTTTAAAAAATCATCCTCTTCTTCCTCTTTCTCAAGGGTCACAAGAGAAATAGGAAATGCATATTCTTTGCTTCTTGGGTTCATATTTTTAATCACAGTCAGAATGAATTCTTCCTGCTAAGAGAAACAGTTCAGATAGAAGCTGGCCATTCTAGGAAACATTATGTTGCAGAATTAGGGCAGACTGCCAAAGCAGGGAATGAGACCTGACCTGGATTCTCTCAATGCTATTTGACAATAATTATAATAATACCTCATGGTTATATACTGAGCTATCAATTGTTGTCTCATTTGATTCTCAGTGTCCCTGTGAGTCAACCAGGGCAGAGATTTTGTGTAGTATAGAGATATTCTTTTTTTTTTTTTAATTTACCTATTTTAGTGTTTGGCTGCACTGGGTCTTGGTTGCAGCATGTGGGTTTTCTCTGGCTGTGTTTGGCTGCGCTGGGTCTTGGTTGCAGCATGTGGGTTTTCTCTGGCTGTGGCGGGCGGGCTCTGGAGCATCTGGGCTCTGTATGGTTGTGGTGAGCTAGCCTAGTAGTGTGACCTGAGTTCCCAGACCAGGGATTGAACCTTGGTCCCCTACCTTGAAAGGTGGGTTCTTAACCACTGGACCACTAAGGAAGTCCCCCTCCATATTCATTTATAAAAAAAATATTTATTTATTTTTATTTTTGACTGTGCTGGGTCTTCACTGCTGTTCAGGCTTTCTCTAGCTGCAGTACTCAGGCTTCCCATTGCAGTGGCTTCTCTTGATGCAGAGCACAGGAGCTAGGCCCGTGGCTTGTGGGATCCTTCTGGATGTGGGATCGAATCCATGTCTTCTGCATTGGCAGGCAGACTTTTTTTTACCACTAAGCCACCAGGAAAGCCCCAACTCCATATTCGTATATCTTCTCCTTAAACAGGATTTTAGACAGCCGCTTAATATTCAATTCAATGAATCTATTCTTC
Source organism: Okapia johnstoni (assembly GCA_024291935.2). Lineage (NCBI taxonomy): Eukaryota > Metazoa > Chordata > Mammalia > Artiodactyla > Giraffidae > Okapia > Okapia johnstoni. Next base: position 3,291,680 of record CM044325.1, on the reverse strand, counting down.
CTCACTCTAAAATGTTTCCTTAATTTTAGCTGTTTAGGTTTCCCCTTGTGTTTCACTATTATAGAAAGTATTGTGAGAAACATCTCTGATGGTCAAAAATGCTCTCTCATTAGGACAGAGTCCCAGAAAAGGGGTGGCAGCCTTAAGGGTCTCGGTGGATATAGAGATATGATTATAACCCCTACCTTTTAGGCACAGAACAACCTTAGAGTGAGACGTGCCCAAATTCACATGGCTTATAAGTGGATAGTGGAGACTTGGACCCAAGTGCTCTGCTTCCAAGACAGGGCTCTTCCTTACAGCCAGCTACGCACAGAGCGCTCCATGGGGCAGCAGCAGTGTCGGCAAACTTGGGGAGAATGTTGTGTTCTTGTTCAGTCCCTCAGCGGTGTCTGACTCTGCAACCCCATGGACTGCAGCCTGCCAGGCTTCCCTTGTCCATCACTATTTCCCGGAATTTGCTCAAACTCAGGTTCACTGAGTCGGTGATGCTATCTAACCACCTCATCCTCTGCCATCCTGTTCTCCTTTTGTCTTCAGTCTTTCCCAGCATCAGGGTCTTTTCCAGTGAGTCAGCTCTTCCCATCAGGTGGCCAAAGTATTGGAGCTTCAGCTTCAGCATCAGTCCTTCCAATGACTACTCAGGACTGATTTCCTTCAGGATGGACTGGTTGGATCTCCTTGCTGTCCAAGGGACTCTCACAAGTCCTCTCTAGTGCCACAATTCGAAAGCATCAGTTCTTCGGTGCTCAGCCTTCTTTATGGTCCAGCTCTCACGTTGGTACATGACTACTGGAAAAACCATAGCTTTGACTACATTAACCTTTGTCAGCAAAGTGATGTTTCTGCTTTTTAATATGCTGTCTGTGTTGATCATAGCTTTTCTTTCTTTTAATTTTATGGCTATAGTTACTGTCCTCAGTGATTTTGGAGCCCAAGAAAATAAAGTCTGTCACTGTTTCCATTGTTTCCCTATCTATATGCCATGAACTGATGGGACCAGATGCCATGATCTTAGATTTTTGAATGTTGAGTTTTAAGCCAGCTTTCTCACTCTTCGCTTTCACCCTCATCAAGAGGCTCTTTACTTCCTCTTTACTTTCTGCCATTAGAGTGGTATCATCTGCATATCTGAGGTTGTTATTTCTCCTAGCAATCTTGATTCCAGCTTGTGATTCATCCAGCCTGGCATTTTTCATGATGTACTCTGCATGTAAGTTAAATAAGCAGGGTGACAATATACAGCCTTGACATACTCCTTTCCCAATTTTGAACCAGTCTGTTGTTCCATGTCCAGTTCTAACTATTGCTTCTTGACCTGCATACAGGTTTCCCAGGAGGCAGGTAAGGTGATCTGGTATTCCTATCTCTTTAAGAATTTTCCACAGTTTCTTGTGATCCACACAGTCAAAGGCTTTAGCGTAATCAAGGAAGCAGAAGATGTGTTTTTGAAATCCCTTGCTTTCTCTATGATCCAACAGATGTTGGCAATTTAATCTCTGGTTCTTTTGCCTTTTCTTTTCTTTTTTTTTATTACTCAAAAATGGTTCATTTTTTATTTAGCTTTCTGACTCTGTGCTTGTGCTTTCAATACTTTCACAATGATATTCTGCTCTTCAATAAGGAAAGCATGCTTGATCCTGTCACGGACACGCTTAGCACACATGGACCCACCATAGGCTCGGCTGACGTTTTTCTTCATTTTAGACAACCTCATGAGAACTTTAGGTCTCACAGCACAAACGCCTCTAAGTCGGCCTGGGCACACACCACATGCGGATTTTGGTGCTTTCCCAACCTTCTTGGTATAAAGGTAAACAATTCTATTACCGGGGGTTCGGGACAGCCTGGTTTTGTTAGAGGCAGTGTTGTAGGACAGCCTACGATGGTACGTCAGACGCTGCACCATCCTGAATGCCTCTAGATGCCGTCCCCAGAAGAGGAAAAAGGAACTCTTTTGCCTTTTCTAAATCTAGCTTGTACATCTGAAAGTTCTTGGTTCATGTACTGTTGAAGCCTAGCTTGAAGGATTTTGAGCATTACTTTGTTAGCATGTGAAATGAATGTAATTGTGCAGTAGTTTGAACACTATCATTGCCCTTCTTTGGGACTGGAATGAAAACTGACCTTTTCTGCTCCTGTGGCCACTGCTGAGTTTTCCAAATTTGCTGACATACTGAGTGCAACACTTCAATAGCATTAACTTTTAGAATTTGAAAGAGCTCAGATGGAATTCCATTACATCTACTAGCTTTGTTCATGGTAATGCTTCCTGAGGCCCATTTGACTTCACACTCCAGGACATCTAGCTCTAGATGAGTGACCACACCATGGTGGTTTTCTGGGTCTTTAAGATCTTTTTTATATAGTTCTTCTGTGTATTCTTGCCACCTCTACTTAATTTCTTCTTCTGTTAGGTCTTTGCTGTTTCTGTTTTTTATGGTGCCCATCCTTGCATGAAATGTTCCCATGGTGTCTGCAATTTTCTTGAAGAGATCTCTAGTCTTTCCCATTCTAATTGGTTTCTTCTATTTCTTTGCATTGTTCACTGAAGAAGGCGTTCTTATCTCTCCTTGCTATTCTTTGGAACTCTGCATTCAAATGGGTGTATCTTTCCTTTTCTCCCTTGCCTTTTGCTTCTCTTCTTTTCTCAGCCATTTGTAAGGCCTCCTCAGACAACCACTTTGCCTCTTTGCATTTCTTTTTCTTTGGGATGGTTTTGGTCACTGCCTCCTGTATAATGTTACGAACCTCAGTCCATAGTTTTTCAGGCACTCTGTCTGCCAGATCTAATCTCTTGAATCTATTCATCACCTCTACTGTATAATCATAAGGGATTTGATTTAGGTCACACCTGAATGGCCTAGTGGTTTTCCCTACGTTCTTCCATTTAAGTGTGAATTTGGCAATAAGGAGTTCATGATCTGAGCCACAGTCAGCTCCCAGTCTTGTTTTTGCTGACTGTATAGAGCTTCTCCATCTATGGGTGCAAAGAATATAACCAATCTGATTCGGTGTTGACCATCTGGTGATGTCCATGTGTAGAATCTTCTCTTGTGTTGCTGGAAGAGGGTGCTTGCTATTACCAGTGTGTTCTCTTGACAAAACTCTATTAGCCTTTGCCCTGCTTCATTCTGTACTCCAAGGCCAGACTTGCCTGTTACTCAAGGTATCTCTTGACTTCCTACTTTTGCCTTCCAGTCCCCTATGATGAAAAGGACATTTTTTTTAGTGTTAGTTTTTGGTCTCCAGCATTGCAGATAGATGCTTTACCGTCTGAGCCACCAGGGAAGCCTGTGTTAGTTCTAGAAGGTCTTATACGTCTTCATAAAACTGTTCAACTTCAGCTTCTTCAGCATTAGTGGTTGGGGCATATACTTGGATTACTGTGATGTTGAATGCTTTGCCTTGGAAATGAACTGAGATCGTTCTGTCATTTTTGAGACTGCGCCCAAGTACTGCATTTCAGACTCTTATTGACTATCAGGGCTACTCTCTTTCTTCTAAGGGATTCTTGCCCACAGTAGCAGATAAAATAGTATCTGAATTAAATTCACATATTCCCATCTATTTTAGTTCATTGATTCCTAATATGTCAACGTTCACTCTTTCCATCTCTTGCTTGACCACTTCCAATTTGCCTTGATTCATGGACCTAACATTCCAGGTTCCTATGCAATACTGTGCTTTACAGTATTGGGCTTTACTTTTACCACCAGACACATCCACAACTGAGTGTCATTCCCACTCTGGCCCAGCTGCTTCATTCCTTCTGCAGCTATTAGTGATTGTCCCCTACTCTTCCCCAGTAGCATACTGGACACCTCTGACCTGGAGGGCTCGTCTTCTGGTTCTACATCTTTTTGCCTTTTCATACTATTCATGGGATTCTCTTGGCAAGAATACTGGGGTGGTTTGCCATTCCCTCCTCCAGTGGACGATCTTTTGTCAGGCCCTACCCAAGATTTTGTGAATCAGAATCTGCATTTGCACGATCCTGAGATGGCTATACACACATTAAGTTTGAAAGTGATGCTTACAACACACCCTCTCCTATAATCCTGTGAAAAACTTTAAAATGACACAGAACACCACTTTCTCCTCAGCTTTGAGATGTCTCACGTTTCCACAAGGGTTGTTTGCAGTGTGCCTTCCTCGTGAAGGGATTTATTAATTTCATTGTAAACCATCAAATTCTTTCTAAAAAATATATTTATTTATTTATTTGGGTGTATTGGGTCTTAGTTGCAGCACACAGAATCTTTGTTGCAGCACACAAGATCTTTTTAGTTGTAGTGCGTGGGATATAGTTCCCTGACCAGGTATCATACCTGGGCCCCCTGCGTTGGGATTGTGAAGTCTTAGCCACTGGACCACCAGGGAAGTCCCAAAACATCAGAAATCTTTAACTCCATCTTACCCCTGGATATGGCCGAACTCCCTGCTCAGAACCATAGAAACAGCACTTTGGATACTTTTCAGGAAGTACCATGGTGAAGGAGAAAGGGCACGACACCAGGAGTCCGGTCCAGATTCCATAATTAACAAGTGGGGTGACTCTGGAGAGCCTCTGAATCATTCTTTATTGAATTAGACGCAGTGATGAGAACACGTTTCGTATATCATAAAGCCTTGGGTACGTCTGGTTGGGAGCCTGTATTTAGACATCATCTTCCTTGTGAGGGAAATGATGGTGTTTAGACCAGATGATCCTTGGGGCAAGTATTCAGAGGACCAAATCCTCCTGCGAAAGTCTATTTTAGGTAGGATTCTACCTGTGCTCCCCAGGAATATGATGACAGGGGGATTATATCATGAGTCAAATCAGAATGGGTGAGAGTGAGAGCTTGGAGTAACTGATCTTCAAAGTCCCTTTAAAATCTAAAAACATACGCCTTCTCCCATTTCAATACAAAAAAAGAATGAGAATTCTAGCATCAGCTGGTTATTTTATGCAACTACCTGCTTTCAGGAAAGAGAGAAACTATTCTATTCTTTAAAGATTTGGGTTTACTTCAAGTCTCATTCCTGAGATTTAAATATGTCTTCTTGTATGTGATTCAATTAATTTCACTCGCCTTAAGCACACTGAGCAGAGACCAGGCTCAGGCCTTCCCAGTCAGATGTAATTATTGAAGTCACTGATCTCTGGTCTGTTTTCCTTTTTCCTCTCCACGTATTACCTTTCTTGGAGGAAGGAAGTTAAAAGCTTTACATAGTCTCTCTGTTTTGTAACCACATTTCTCGAACTTAAGAGTTGAGCATCGTGATGACTAAATAAGAGGTCTGATTCAGCTTCTTGGAAAAACACATAGTTAAAGGAATTTATGTGTCACACGCAGCAGATTTCAAAAAAAATGGTCAATGATGGCCATTAACCCTGAACATCACAGTCATGTCCACCGAAAAAGGAGCCATAGTTTTGAGACTAAAATCTAAAACTTCCCTTTTGTTTTAATGTATTATATAATCGATTTTCTTATGATAATTCAGATTATATTTTTTTCTTAGAGCTCCTTGGATATGGGGGGGTGTTAAATTGAGCTTTTTGATATTGAGAGGTCAGTATTTCTAAAATCTCCAGGTTCTGAGAGTGGGAAGCAAGGGGAACAGAGAATATTTCTATTACTTTCAACAGCAGGATATTTGCACAAGCATCTATTACTTAATACCCCTTATCAGGTACGGATGGGAAACTAACCACTCATTCATTTTACATGTATTTGGTAGAAGCTCTTATGTGTCAGACACACCTAGAGATCCCAGGTGAAAGACATAGCTCCTGCCCTCAAGGGGCTTTGAGAGCAATGGTACGCTGGGTGTTGGAATAAGGGTACCCACAGGGTACTACAGAGACGTCAAGGACAGAAAATTCCTCCGAAGGGGCTGGGAAAAAACTCCCTAGAAGAGGTGTCCCTTGGGCTGAGGAGGAGATAGTGAGGGGGACGAAGGAGGGAAGGGTGTTCCATTCAGAGGAAACAGCAGAGGCAGAGGGGAAAAAAGGCAAAGTGCAGAGGCAACCGAAGCCATGCCAATGAATGAAGCATGACTACATCGTGGCAGATATGTAGAAGGTTGAGAAAGATGCAGGAGATACAAGCAGGATCCGATGTAGCACTTGCTGAAATAAACCCAGGCAGACCGAGCCAAAGCCTTCACTGTATAAGACTTCAGAGACTGGAGTTACTTTACAGGCACTTTAGAAATAATACCTGTTAGGAGGGAACTTTAGTTTGGAGAAGGCACCATATCAAAAAAATCCATTGGTAGGAACTCCCCTGGCGGTCCAGTGTTAAGACCATGCTTCCAATGCAAGGGGCGCAGGTTTTATCCCTGGTGGGGTTACTGAGATTCCATATTCTGTGCAGCACAGGCAAGAAAGTATATTTTTTAAAAAAAGGAGGAAAAAGAAAGGAAGAAATTCGTTGGCATTACTCCAGAAGTAGAGATTATCATTCGTATTTTGCCTAGACTTACTTTTCATCTCTTTGTGGTTTTCTTTTTCTTTCCCCCTTTGAGAGCAACTGCTTCATCTCTCTTTGGAAGAAAATCGAGCCTCAGCACAGGCAATGTTTGATTCAGGGCTCATTTGATCTGGTTGATTCAGGAAACAGATGCATCCTCTTGGTCTCCGCACAAATTGTTGGGGTTTCTTTTTTTCTTGGTTTCAGCAAAGCCAGATCTATGCCTCGATCAGCACAGAGGAAAAAAGTAATTACCGAAGTATTAGTGTGATTATTATTTCCTGATATGAACTGCTGCATTCTTTACTAGTATCTGATTCTCTCCCTAGGCTGGAGTCAGAACATTTAAAAACAAACTCTTCTTGGACAAAGCTTGTACTAATTACTTTTTAACCTCGTTTGCACTGGAGAACTCTTTGAACATTTAATGAAAGAGATAAACCCTCTTCTCAGAAAAATTCATTTTCTCACACCTACGCAGCGCAACAACAGTTTCAAGAACTTCACAAACTTCCTGATGCCCCTCGGATCCTTGAGGAAGCTTAGACCCTGGTTATAAACCTACGGTCTGTACAGTCAAGAATAAAATGGAAGAACCGCTTTTTAAAATTGGGCTGTGACTGTAGTCTGTTAATTCTGGCAGTACATTCCCAGTTTATTCTGGGAAGTCAGAATAAACCTAAATGGCATTGGCCATAGTTGCTCAAGCCTCTGCCCCAGCCTTGATTCAGTGGGTGGAACTCAGCTTCCTCAATGTCCCCACCTCCATGCCAACCCAAACACAAGTGAAGGTCCCAGAGGAGGAGGGGGAGCCGGAAACCACTTGAGACTTTTAATTTTCTAAAATTATCACTCCAGACTTTTAGTTTCCTAAAGCTGTCTCCCCAGCCTTGGAGTTAAAAGAAGACCTGGTTTTAATCTTAGTTCTACCACTTTCTATTTATGTAGTCTTGCCAAGTCAGTTACATTTTTCGAGTATCAGCTTCCTCATCTGTAAAATGGGGATAATTTTGATACCTACCTCTCTCGGCTGTTCTGAGGGCTGAGAGAGATAACAAGTGTGAACGAATCTACCAGACGTTTGACTCATAGATGGTGCTTGACAAGCATTAACTGAAATTCAATTCTTCTAGGGCAGAGTAAGGCCTTTTAGAGACTCCTCAGTACTGAAAAAATTATGGAGGAGGACTTCCAGTTTCCCGTCTGGCATGTAAGGAGCTTAGAAGTTACTGCTCTGTCATAACAACAAGTAAAAAGCTGAACAAACTGAAAAAGAATAAAGCAAACTTGTCTTAGATCTGTCAAAGAAATGAGGTCACAGGGCCGATCACCAGACAAATGAGTGGATACCGAGAATCACAACTTGTGGGAGCAGAAATCCCCGTGCAGGGCGTGTGCTCAGTCGTGTCCGACTCTCTGCGACCCCACGGGCTGCAGCCCGCCAGGCCCCTCTGTTCATGGGATTTTCCAGGCAAGATTACTGGAGTGGGTTGCCATTTCCTCCTCTCGGGGGTCTTCCCAACCCAGGAATGGAAACTGCACCTCCTGCGTCTCTTTCCTTGGCAGGTGGATTCTTTACCACTGAGCGACCTGGGAAGCCCAAGAATGGAAAAACCTGAACTGTAACTGAAAAATTGCTGGAAAGTCCGTGTGGACAAGTCTGGGAGTTAAGAGCTCCAGGGGGACCCAGTGATAAGGGGGCCTCCACACTTTTGTACCAATGTTCCTCTCAGTGAATATTGGAGAAAAGTACTCGTAAGTCCAGCAGGTGGAGGGGGAAAAGGAACCACTTTGAAATACGCTAGAGCATTCTGTTCTTAGCAAAACCTGCCCTCAGGAGAAATTATTTCATCAGAACTTAACCTACTGGGGTTTTACCAGAACCCAACTTACCTTGGGGAGAGGAAATAGCTAAGTCTAGCCTCCTCTAGCCTCCCATGTGGGAAAAGGGAAATACGTAACTCCAGTCCCTCCCACCATCCTGGCCCAGCTAAGGTGGGGGAGAGGGGTGGGTGTTAAAAGCATTGGTGAAGATCTCAGTCCATGGCCAAGTGGGGTTTATACCAGGTATGCAAGGTTGGTTCAGTACTTGAAAATCAGTTAATGTAATCCATCTCATGAACAGACTAAAGATGAAAAATCACATTATTATATGAATAGATGGAGAAAAAGCATTTGACAAAATCCAACACTTGTTCATGATAAAAACTCTTGGCAACTAGGAACAGAGAGGAACTCCTCAACTTAATAAAGAACATCTACAAAAACCTCCATCTAGTATACTGAATGGTTAGAGACCGAAGAATTGCCAGTAAAATCAGGAATAAGATGGGGATGTCCTTTCTCACTTATGTTTTTCAAAATCATACTGGAAGTCCTAGTTAATACAGTAAGGAGAAAAACAAGGAAATAAAAGGCATACAGATTGGGAAGGAAGAAATAAAACTGTCTTTTTTAAGCAAATGACATAATTGCCTACGGAGAAAATCTGAAAGAACTGAGCAAAAAACTCATCAAACTAGTAAGTGATTATAGCAAGATCACAAAAAGACATGGAGGAAACGAATGCATAGTACTAAGTGGAAGAAGCCAACCTGAAAAGGCTACATATTTGGTTCCAACTATATGATATTCGGGAAAAGGCAAGACTATGGAGACAGTAAAAGGATTGCCAGGGGTTGCGGGCAGGAAGAGGAAGGAATGGACAGAAGGCAGAGAATTTTTTAAGATAGTGAAACATTCTGTGCAATACTGCAGTGGTGGATACATGCCATTTTGTGCGTGTCCAAACCCATAGATTATAAAACCTTGAGTGAGTGAGTGAGTGAAAGTCACTCAGTCGTGTCCGTCCGACTCTTTGCGACCCCATACAGCACCGAGAGTGAACCCTAATGGAAACCGTGGACTTTAAGTGGCTATGATGTGTCAGTCTAGGTTGACTGATTGTAACAAATGTCCCTCTCTGGTGTGGGGGATGTTGATGGTGGGGAAGGTTGTGCTTGTGTAAGGACAAGGGGGCAAATGGGAACTCGGTGCTTTCCACTCAGTTGTGAACCTAAAACTGCTCTAAAAAGTAAAGTTTATTCATTTTTAAAACAGCAAAAAAAAAAATTGTGGTATACCTCCACTCCTACAAGTATTTGAACTAAGAACAATATATGATAAACCTCAGGGAAATATTTTTTTCTTATGATGGCATTGGAGCTTTTTATTATTTATTTTTTTTTATTAACCATTACTTTTTTTGGCCAAACCATGCAACTTGTGGGATCTCATTTCCCTGACCAGAGACTGAACCTGAGCCATGGCAGTGAAAGCCTGGAATCCTAACTACTAGGCCACTAGGGAGCTCTCCAGAGCGTTTTTTTTTTTGTTTTTTTTTTAATCAGCCATTTATAGGCAGGAAAGCATACGTAAGTTACATAAAAGTAGTTTTCAAATAGCAGAGTAAGTCACCATGTTGTCATTAGCAGTGGCAAAGGAGAGAAAGGGATGACAATGTGGATTCTCCTGGTGGGTACGAAGGTGGAACTGTGGTTCCCGAGAACTTTTTAATTTATTTTAAAATTTTATTTACTTGTTTTTGGCTGTGCTGGGTTTTCACTGCTGCGCACGGTCTTTCTGCAGTTGCAGTGAGCCAGGGCTACTCTTGTAGCAGTGCGTGGGCTTCTCACTGCAGTGGCTTCTCTTGGCGTGGAGCATAGGGTCTCCAGGTGCTTGGGTTTCAGTTATTGTGGTTCCTGGGCTCTAAGGAGCATAGGCTCAGTAGTTGTGGCACAGGGGCTTCGTTGCCCCGAGGCATGTGGGAGAGAACGCTGGCCAGGGATTGATGTAAAAAAACATCGAATTCTTGTGTGTGTGTGTGTGAGCCTGCCTTGCTGGTACCCCAGGAGCATGCTTCGTCTTCCAGCTGGGTAACCCAAGCACTGAGCTCCCCAAGGACACAGCTCAAGGTCATAATCAAGGATAGCAGGAAGGAAGAATCTTTCAGGGGTGTGGGCATCGTTGTCAGGGTCAGAGACACCAGAACAGATTCCTCCAAGGGTTCATCAGCGGGACTCCCGCCCATGGGTCACTCTCCCAGTCAGGCCGCCTCTTTCCTTTTCAGCCACACCAGTGGATCAGAAGCCCTCAGACAACCCTGTGTGTGGTCCACCCCTCAGGTGTGTCAGTCACCTTACTTCTCAGGTGGCCTTTCTCTTTCTAAAGCAGAACTCAAAGTTCACCTGGGCAGTCAGCTTGAGCAACCACAGGACTTTCATTTCCTTGTTGTCGTAGAGAGAAAGTTCTGAACATCATTATTTCACCGAGAGAGACTGAGTGGGTGCTTAGCTCACTCCTGTGCTCCCTAAGCCAGCAAATGGCCGGAATCGCCGGGGGAGCTTGTGATGGTGAAGTTCCTGGCTTCACCTGAGAGCTGCTCTGGACATGTAGTTTTTTATGTGCTCAAGTGTTTATGGCAGCCTCCTGGGCTTGGGATCCACTGGGGTAGAGAAATAAAGCTACATGTCCTTTCCCACCCAAGAGTATTCGGTCTTCCCTAAACTGGTCACACGTTTGATGCTTTATCATCTTTAAACACATCTCCCTCTCACTGCTCCTTCCCATAATATTTGCACATTCCTTTATTATGTCACTTATATGATATCTCATGTGAGTTTTTTCCTTGACCAGATGAGCTCCTTACGGCAGAGATCAGGCCTTATTCATCTTTGTGTTCCCTGTACCCAAGGTTGCCACGTACAGTTGAGCAGGCCGTTCACCGTGCAGAGGAGCTTAGTGTGAGGGTAAGTGGGGCTGAAAGTGGTTCTGAAATCTAGCCGGACCCACCAGGTCGCGAGCCCTGGTTTTGACCTCTGAATGTCGAGAGGACAGACACTTTTTCTAGTAGAACTGAGGTGCTCTATGTGCTATTGCTGGCCCTGTCTGCACCTATTAATAGCATCACAGTAGTACTGTGAAACTTAGTGTATGCTGAGCCCCTAGTCCAAGAAAGGCATGGAGTTTAGTGTTTTTGGTAGAGAGTAGGCGATTAAAGGAGAAGGCAATGGCAACCCACTCCAGTACTCTTGCCTGGAGAATCCCATGGACGGAGGAGCCTGGTAGGCTGCAGTCCATGGGGTCGCTAAGAGTTGGACATGACTGAGCAACTTCACTTTCACTTTTCACTTTCATGCACTGGAGAAGGAAATGGCAACCCACTCCAGTGTTCTTGCCTGGAGAATCCCAGGGACGGGGGAGCCTGGTGGGCTGCCGTCTATGGGGTCGCACAGAGTCAGACACGACTGAAGCAACTTAGCAGCAGCAGCAGCAGGTGATTAAATGGTGTTTGTTAAATTGAATTAAAAGCATTCTTGGGGCTTCCCTGGTGGCTGAGTGATAAAGAATCGACCTGCTAATGCAGGAGACACCGGTTCGATCCCTGGTCAGGGAAGATCCCATGTGTCTCAGAGCAACTAAGCCCGTGCGCCACAACTACTGAGCCTGTGCTCTAAAGCCCAGGAGCTGCACCTACTGAAGCCCACGTGCCTAGAGCCCGTGGTCTGCAACGAGAGAAGCCACCGCTGTGAGAAGCCCGTGCACCGCAATGCAGAATAGCCCCTGCTCGCCACAATTAGAGAAAAAGCCCTTGCAGCAATGAAGACGCAGCACAACCTAAAATAAAATGTATAAAATAATTTTTCTAGAAAGCCGTTTTGCTCATCTCTATCTCTTGTAATCTTCTCATTCTTTAAGGCCCTGCCACATATTACTTCTAGGTGAAGTCTTCCTCCAGCCTCAGTTATTGCCTCAGTGCATTCCCCCTGCGAGACACAACAGCACCTGGTTTATATTGAGAACAGCGATTTCTGTGGTCTTACATTGGAGTTGGTGTCTCCCACTACCCAGTGAGACCCTCATAGGCAAGGGCTACCTTATTCAGCTCCTAGATCCTAGACATCATAGTGAGGATTTATTAAGTGAATGAACACCCCACCCCCAAGTGGCTCTTTAGACTTGAGGTTTCATTGGATCACGTAAAGATGCAGAGGCTTTCGACTGCCCTGGCGGTCCAGTGGTTAAGATTCTGTGTTTCTCCCAAAAAGGGTGTGGGTTGAATCCCTGGTCTGGGAACTAAGATCCCACATGCCATGCAGCACAGTCAAAAAAATAAAAAAAATATGGTAGCTTTCATCCCTATCACCTGAAACTGGAAGCAAAATTTCAGAAATTAGTGTTAATTCAACTGATTATATACATGTGTGAATATGTATATATATTACCTATAAGTATTTATGAGCTTCCCTGACCGCTCAGTGGGTAAAGAATCTGCCTGCAATGCAGGAGTCCCCGGTTTGATTCCTGGGTTGGGAAGATCCGCTGGAGAAGGGATAGGCTACCCACTCCAGTATTCTTGGGCTTCCCTGGTGGCTCAGCTGGTAAAGAATCCGCCTGCAATGAGGGAGACCTGGGTTCCATCCCTGGGTTGGGAAGATCTCCTGGAGAAGGAAAAGGCTACCCACTTCAGTATTCTGGCCTGGAGCATTCCATGGAATATATAGTCCCTGGGGTCGCAAACAGTCGGACACGACTGAGTGACTTTCACTTCACTTCACTTCATATGTATGTATATGTGTGTACATACACGTGTATATTAACATCAGCTTCGTGGGTAGCACTGGGCCAAGTTAAATAGTTGATTGGTAGACAGTTCTACTGGTTGCTCATGCTCTAGTGGTATTCGAGTATAAATATGTTAGGCTACGTCTGTGTGTCAGAAGTCTGCATTTTGGTTTCGTTGATACAGTAGACAGTTCTAGAGTTGCCTCCTGTCTGAGATTTAAAAATGAGCCCTGACCTAAGCTGATCTTTCTCTGGTTTTCCAGCAAAGAGGTGCTGAAGAGGGGGGTCATTTCTATAATGGCATGAGTTCTTCCTCATTGATCTACACGGACCCTGAGATGTACAAATAATGTGGAACATGAGAGTAGGAGATGAAACGTACCCAATTCTGGTCAAACTCGGGGACACTCTTAGGAAAGCTCAGTGTCCACTTTTGGCTCATCTTTATTGATGAGATCAATTTGACTGGGGCATACAGGGCTCTGGAAGTCAAAAAAAGCTCAGGATTCTTCTGTTTTTTATAGTTCCTGATAAATGAAAATATGAAGACAGTATAAAATAGTGTAATACACACTGTGGTACATTTAATATATAAAATATTTATGTTTAAAAAATTAATATTTTACTCCCTGTCCCTTGGACTGCAAGGAGATGAAACCTATCAATCCTAAAGGAAATCAGTCCTGACTATTCATTGGAAGGACTGATGCTGAAGCTGAAACTCCAATACTTTGGCCACCTGATGCAAAGAGCTGACTCATTGGAAAAGTCCCTGATGCTGGGAAAGATTGAAGGCAGGAGAAGAAGAGGATGAGAGAGGATGAGATGGTTGGATGGCATCACCGACTCAATGGACATGAGTTTGAGCAAGCTCCGGGAGTTGGTGATGGACAGGAAAGCCTGGTGTGCTGCAGTCCATAGGGTCGCAAAGAGTCGGACACGACTGAGCGACTGAACTGAACTGAACCCCCCAAAATGTAATTTTATAATGTTATTCACAAGTTATGGCAGAAGTTCTAAAGCAATATTAATTCAAAGTAGACTCTAAATGGGAGAAGGAAATGGCAACCCACTCCAGTATTCTTGCCTGGAGAATCCCAGGGACCGAGGAGCCTGGTGGGCTGCCGTCTATGGGGTTGCACAGAGTCAGACACGACTGAAGCGACTTAGCAGCAGCAGCAGCAGACTCTTAAATGCCGCAGCTCAAAATCAAGTGTAATTCCACTGATGTACACAGTAGTTCTAAATGTAAGTTTTTTGTGTGTGTGCTTGCGTGATAAGTTGCTTCAGTCATGTCCAACTCTGTGCGACCCCACTTACAACGTTAGTTACCACTAACATCACGTGGGAAGCCTGTAAGTTCTTTTATAGATGATGCCAAAAGTGAATCTGAGGTCTTTGTCAGTGTAGGGATTTGGATTAGATGGCTCTCATCTGTTCCCCCAACTTGCCTAGCATCAAAGGGAGAACTTAAGGCCTACTCTAGGACCTGTTTATTGAACTGATGCATGCTGAAGGTGCCAGGCATAGGGACTCTCATTGATGGATTCAAATTGCTATGAGGACATCAAAAAGGGTGCACTGGGTGGAGAAGAATGGGCTGGGTGAATGGAAACCCTGACCATTCAACACGCACATTTTCTTGGTCTTCCACTAGAGGTGAAAAGTAAGGAGAACGCATTTCAAATTCAGGCGCAGTTGGGAAAGTCCAGCATTGGTCTTAGAGAGTCATTTTGACTTTGGAGCCAGGTCCAGAGCACCCAGGTGCATTCTTGGGTAGCCTCCTCTCAAGTTAGATGTTATATCCGGAGAATGGAATGTGCCATGGCTATATAGGCTATAGTTAATAAGGGCAGTTTTCCAGCAAATCAAGTCCTTGTTTATGCACAGTATTTCTTCCTTTGGATATGAAGTCATATGCTTTTCTGGGGCCCTAAGTCTACCAGAAGAGGAAGGGACACATGGGAAATTTTGAGGTCAAGTAGATGGAGAAAGGTCTTCCCTGGTGGCTCAGTGGTAAAGAATCCGCCTGCCAAGCAGGAGACACGGGTTCGATCCCTGAGTTGGGAAGATTCCCTGGAGAAGGAAATGCAACCCACTCCAGTATTCTTGCCAGGAAAATCCCATGGACAGAGGAGCCTGGTGGGCTGCAGTTTACGGGGTCACAAAAGAGTCAACATGACTTGGCGACTAAACAGCAACAACAAGATGGAGAAAACCCCTATTAATGGGAGAATTTGCAGAACTGTCATCTTGGGTAGCCCTAGGCTGAATCCGGATCCTAGTATCAGACTGACCCATGACCCTGGACAAAGATAAAAATCAAGGGGAGGACAAGTTAAATTTATATTATGGACAAGGGTCAGCAAAATCCTTCTCTAAAAGGCCAGAAATATCATGTTAGGCTTTGTCTGCTATACAGTCTCTGTTGCAATTATCCAACTCTGCCATTGCGGCATGAAATCGAGTGAATGCCTGTGGCCGTGCTCCAGTGAAACTGTCTTTCCTAAAACAGGTGGCAGCAGGCTTGGCTCATGGACCATAATTTGCTAACACTTACTCCAAACTATCACAGACAGAAAACTGTGCACCTTCAAGAAATGTGTTGTTATTGTTTAGTTGCTAAGTCACGTCCGACTCTTTTGCGACCCCATGGACTGTAACCTGCCAGGCTCCTCTGTCCATGGGATTTCCCAGGCAAGAATACTGGAGTGGGATGCCGTTTCCTTCTCCAGGGGATCTTCCCGACCCAGGTGTCTCATGCATTGCAGGTGGAGTCTTTACCACTGAGCCACTGAGGAAGCCCTTCAAGAAATATCAAGCCTAAAATATGATCAAAAAGTAAAATACGATCAAATAGCAATGTTGACTCCATAAAAGGGATCCCTAGATTTAGTGGGCTTGAGTCTCAGATCTATTATTTACAAGCTATGTTACTTTGGGAAAAACACATAACTTCTCTCATCTTCAGGCTTCTTATTTGTAATATGGAGATTGTAAAACCAGCTCTGCCTACCCTAGGAATATTGTGATGCTCAAATGAACTCTAATGCATCAACAGAAAGAAACATTAATTTGTACTAGTATAGAATTGCAGAAACACCTCATTCAATCTTTAGTACCTGCCCCATACCAGCACTCAGAATAAATTTATGAACTTTATAGATGAAACAGATAAAATATTTCCTTCTTTCAAATCAGTGTGATAGTATTTGAATAGACTGGACAAATAGAAGCCTGCAGTGAAACCATTGGAAACTAGGTCAGGAGCCATTTAAGTTTTGGAGTTTAGCTACATTTGGAGAGCGTTTCTGGACCCATTTGCCTAAATGACTTTGGACACGTAGAGAAGAGGTCCCACCAGAATATTACACACACATTTCCAGCTGCACTGAGATATATTGGAAGTGTTCCATAATCAAGGGAGGGTTTTCCCTCAGGCCTTTAAACATTTCACATCAGTAATATCCTCATCACAAGAGAATCCTGTCTGAGTACCCCAGGGGCAGCCACTAGTTTCGACACTGTATCCCGTGGTTGGACATGACCACTGCACAAACTTCTCAGACTCATGATACCAGCTTGTTAAGCAAGACAGGGGTCTGTTCAGTGTGTTACAGACATGTCATTGCCAAAATAAAGGCTCTAGATAACAATCTGTCATGAATACTGCTGATGCCAGTAAAAAGAAAAAGAAGCAAAAACCTTAACGCTTGTATGTTATGGTTGTATCCTAGTCCCATTTGTCTTTCCATTTTGGAGGCAACAGTGAATGGTGGAAAGAGTGTGAGCTTTGGAGTTAACCAGACTTGTGTTAAGATCATAATGGCAGCATGTTAGTTTTGTGGTCTTGCATGGTTTACTTAATCTCAGGTTTTGTTTTTTTTAAAGAATTCGTTTATTCATTTTTGGCTGCGCTGGGTCTTTCTTGCTGTGTGTGGGCTCCTCTCTAGTTGCAGTGTGCGGGTTTTTCATTGCGGCGGCGTCTCTTGTTGCAGAGCACAGACTCTAGGGCACGCGGGCTTCAGTAGTTGCAGTGCGAAGCTCAGTAGTTGTGACGCTCGGGCTTAGTTGTCCCTCGGCACATGGAATCTTCCCAGGCCAGGGACTGAACCTGTGTCCCCTGCATTGGCAGGCGGATTCTTATCCACTGCACCACCAGGAAACTTCTGCTTAATCTCGGTTTTACATCTCAAGGCTATTGTGAGAATAAGACGAGTCAATGTAAATAAAAGTACCCAACAAGTGCTGCTGGGGTCCTTTCTCCAGGGGGAGCGGAGGAACATTCTGAGATGTGGGGGTTGTTGTGGGCTGGGTAGCCTCCCCCAGAGGGGGCTGTGACCATGGGCTTCTTCCCGCGTTTTGCCTTCTGCTCATCATATGCAGGGTCAGTGAAGATGAAAAGCATTCCTGAGCGTGGATGAAAAGCATTCAGGGTATGGTGTGGGGGAAAGTTCCTGGACAATCTTAAAAGAAATGACCAAAAGACTAATGGGCAAGAAGAGAGGCCCTGGGTGACCATCCCAGGGAAAGAAGCCACCACTAATGACCCTTTTGTTTCCTTTCAACATTTCCCTCTTTAGCTTCTATAATAAGGGTTTTTCTGCATCGAATGCGGTGCAGTTGCTTTGGGTAGTGATTTGAGAGTGTGGTTTACCGGTTGGGAGAATAGACTTGAGAATTAGACTACCTGCTGGGCAGGGTGGTTGGCTTCTCTGCATCTCCGCTTCCTTATTCTGAGGATCACAGTCTTCTACTCTGTGTCTTTTTCTTGCCTTCTGGCTTCTGCTTACACAGAGCTTCTGCCTGCTTGTCACTGCAGTTCACTCAGGGCTGTAAGGCTAATTACTGGGGTCTCTAGGAAGAACTTTTCACTTTGGAAGCTGCCAGACAGCCTGTGGTTGCCTGCCTATTGGTCAGTTGCCCACCCCAGGACCAGTTAGCATGGGCAACAGGGGAGACAGGGTAGACACGGTTACAGAAAGTGAGTCAGGGTTGGCTGCTTAGCCAGGGACTGTAGACATGGCCCTTCTCACCAAGGATTGTGGGTATGATGTAACCATGACTGATGCCCAGGACACAGAGATGAGACAGAGAGTTTAATGCAAGGTAGACAGTGATAGGGCTTCCCAGGTGACTCAGTGGAAAAGAATCCACCTGCCAAGGCAAGAGATGCAGGAGACTTGGGTTTGATCCCTGGGTCGGGAAGATCCCCTGGAGAAGGAAGTGGCAACCCACTCCAGTATTCTTGCCTGGGAAAGCCCACAGACAGAGGAGCCTGGCGGGCTGCAGTCCATGGAGTTGCAGAGAGTAGGACACGACTGAGCGCATGTGCATGCACACATGCACAGGCAGTGGTCTAGCTGCAACGTTAATGAAAGAAATGCTGAAAAAGAGCTTTACAAGTTCAGAGGAGAAGGAACCTGCTTTCTAGTTAGGAGAGTCAGGAGAAGTCTCCATGGAAGAAAGGGGCTCCAGAGTGTCAGTTACCCCACAGCAGTCAGGGGCCATCCCTGGACTTGAAGGCAGGGGTCAGTCCTACCCAAAACTTCATGACTGGAACTTCAGGGAGTTCTTACAGTGAATGCACCCCATCCCCCACCCCAAGCCTGGCCGCAAGTATTGATTAAAGGATGGGGGTGTGACAAAAGTCAGGCCTGTCAGGGAAATGAAATCTACCAGGAAACAGATGTTCGTCTTCTCCACCAAACGTGACACGGAAGCATGTGGTCTTAGAAGACCATGGCAGCTATCTTACGGGCCCAAGGGGAGAGACTTCTGAGAACAGAACCCTCACTGGGGAAGTAGAGCTGGGAGACAGAGACAGATAAATAGAGACAGAGGCGGGGGGCAGTCAGAGAGAGAGAGGAACTGGGTCTTGGACACATCCTTTTGTGAACTTCCGGGGAGCAGAGGGCAATACGAACAGTTCAATTCACTGACAGCCCTGGGAGCCCTGGCGCAGGGGTATCAGCACCGGAAAGGCAGAGTGGAAAGACAGCATCCATGTCTTGAATGGGGGATAAGAGGCTTTTTTTTTTTTTCTATAGGCAACAGGAAGATACTATGATATGAGCAGGGTTGTGGATAAATCAGTCAGCAATGTGAGCGAAATAGATTGAAATGGTGAGAAGCTCCAGGTGAAGGAGCCATTGAGAGTTTATTGTAACAAGTTACCCCAGGCAGCGCAGAGATAAAGAACCTGTCTACCCATACAGGAGATGCGAGAGACACAGATTCGATCCCTGGATTGGGAAGATCCCCTGGAGTAGGAAATGGCAACCCACTCCAGTGTTCTTGCCTGGAGAATCCCGTGGACAAAGGGGCCTGGCAGGCGACAGTCCCTGGGATCGCAGAGGCGACTGAGCGCGCACACACACACAGCAAGTGCAGCGTGGCTGGAAAGAGGAGAAAGTGTGCAGGAAGAAGACCGCAGGTTCAGGTGTTCCGAGTGAGATTCTGGCACTTTCTGAAGGCTGCCTGAGCGAAGGAGGGCACCACACAATGCTGGAGGCACACCCTACCTCAGCTCCTGGAAGGGCTCCTCCATGCCAGCAGTTATCACCACGAAAGATGGATGGAAGCGATTAGACAACCGATTAGATGACAGATCTTCTTAGGTCAGATTTCTGTCACAATGCAAAGGGATCATGACCCAACTTTCCAACCTTGAGAACTAGCCTGTGGTGACTCATCCGCATACTTTAAGAGCTATTCATAGAGGGAACTAGCAAAATATTTGTGAAGGGGGTGGCACAAAACATACACACCAGTTTGTTGAGATTAGAATTTTTTTTTCTAGCTGCGTGACTCTGGTAAATCACCTTCTCTGAGCTACAGTTTACTTAACTGTAAAAAAAAAAAAGAAGAAGGATAAAGTTTCTTCCTGGGGTGGGAATCCTCACCTCATGATCTCACAGGAAAACTATTTGCCAGTTCCTAACGAATAAAAGGTAAAACAAATAAAAATATGAAAAATAACACATTAAATGTAAATGTGTTTCAAACCCCCCTTCTTTCGTCTCGCCCTTCTTTTCTTCTTTTCTAGGTACGCTTTGCGTTGTCGGCCCATCCACAGGTACTATCTGTGTTGTCACAGCTTGTTCGATAGGTTTCCTACAGCTTTGATGATTAAATCCGTAGATTCTGGTACCATCTCCATCACAGAATTGGGATGGCCTCTCTTTGCCCTGTGTTCTGTAACAGTGGACTAACTAAAACGCAGTATTTGATTATGATGATTTGCTTGAGGAGCTAAAAAAGTATCCTTGATTTGTGTTAGTGAGGGGAGGGCAGTGCTCCACAGCAAGGGACTGTGCGTTTGGCAAGCACTGTGATTGACATCTCTAGAGCAGGGGGCCACTTCGTGGACCACAGCCTTGATGTGGCCAGGGGGCTTGCATAACTCAGTGAAGCTATGAGCCATGCTGAGCAGCGTCACCCAAGACCAATGGGTCAGAGTGCAGAGTTCTGACAAAACGTGGCCCACTGAGGAAGGAATGGCAAACTGCTCCAGTATTCTTGCCAGGAGAACCCTGTGAACAGTGTGAAGAGGTACAAAGGTATGACCCTGGATGATGAGCCCCCTGAAAGCCAGAAGGTGTCCAGTTTGCTACTGGGGAAGAGCAGAAGGCAGTTACTAGTAGCTCCATTAAGAAGGAAGCAGCTGGACCAAAGTGGAAACAACACTCAGTTGCAGAAGTTAGATAGCATCACCGACTTGATGGACAGAAATCTGAGCAAACTCCGGGAGATAGTGAAGGACGGGGGAGCCTGGCGTGCTGCAGTCCATGGGGTCACAGAAGAGTCAGGAACGACTGAGCGATGGAACAACAGCCAAGGGCAGGGGGATAACGTGGATGGCTAAAATGCAAGGGAAAGTGAGGAGGGCCCTAGAAGCAGCATAGATGAAGCTCTGTGGCCAGGGGAAAG
The DNA here is from genome assembly GCA_024291935.2 of Okapia johnstoni. Taxonomy (NCBI): domain Eukaryota; kingdom Metazoa; phylum Chordata; class Mammalia; order Artiodactyla; family Giraffidae; genus Okapia; species Okapia johnstoni. The sequence continues at coordinate 3,270,681 of CM044325.1, read as the reverse complement.
CCACTATTACGGAGCCAGAGTCATAGATCCATCAGCAGTTCTGCCACTTCTCCTCCACTGCTTCTTGCTGAATGCTTACATGTGCTAAGTGTTTGTACTATTTTGTTCAATTCTCAAAATAACCCTCGTAAAGCATTCTTATTGTCCTAAGTAAGCATAATCTGTCAAATGGACTGATGAGGAGACTGAAGCTTAGATCACTTGTCCAAGGTCACGAAGACAACTAGTGAGTGACACAGCAAGGACTTGAATCTGTACTTTAAAAATTCTAGAGCCCACGGGTTTAACTCTTGCCTCAGATTGCCTGTGTTGAGATTTCCTGGGAAGCACTCTCTTATCTTTTCTTTTATAGGCACGTGATTTATATCACCCATCTGGAATGGGATGGAGTGAAAAAGGGGATTCAGGAACTATTGTCTCTTCAAGATTACTCAGCTGTTTGATTTCTCCCCTGGAAGCCATGCTGGCTGTCAGCTAGAAGGTGCTGGAAAAAATTAGATTGCTCCAGTGTCTTCACGTGTATGCAATTTATCATTTCTAAAGATAAGGCCTAAAGAGACCTCACTGCATTATACTTCCTCCACTAAATGAAAGCAGAAGGGCATCTGTTTAGTATTTGAGACGTGCACCTGGCTCACTTTGGTTGAAAGAGGAAAATAAGTATTAAATAGTAGTCCGAGGGATGCCGCCCTCTGGGCTGGCTTGCTCTCTGCTTTGAGTATGGACCTCAGAGGCGATAATTTAAATTGGGGGCTGCCAGGAAAGGATGCCTTTGCTCTTGATTAATTGGGAAGACTAAAGATATCCCAAGGAGAGGGCTTGGGTTCCCTTCTAGGGTCTAACCTTTCTAGATCTGGATCTGAAGCTTAGAAACAGTGCTGAGACTCTATCAGAGGGTGAGACAGAAGGAGAAGTTACGTCCTTCATGCTGTGCTGTGCGTAGTCGCTCAGTTACATCTGACTCTGTGCGACCCCATGGGCTGTTGCCCACCAGGCTCCTCTGTCCATGGGGATTCTCCAGGTGAGAATGCCGGAGTGGGTTGCCATGTGCTCCTCTAGGACATCTTCCCAACCCATGGATCAAACCCAGGGCTCTCGTATAGCAGGCAGATTCTTTACCATCTGAGCCACTAGGGAAGCCCAAGAATACTGGAGTGGGAGGCCTATCCCTTCTCCAGGGGATCTTTCCAATTCAGGAATCGAACCGGGGTCTCCTGCATTGCAGGCAGATTCTTTACCAGCTGAGCCACCTTCATATGTTCCTTTACCTGTGGAGGACACTGACGCCCAGTGTGCTGGATACCGCCGATTGCCCCTCCAGACCTTCTCTTCAGCCTTTTCCACTCTGTGCTGTATCCTGGGAGGTTGCCCTGGATGTACTGTATCACTGGGATCCCTTATTCTCTAGTCTCTGGTTTGATTAGGCCAAAGGGAAGCATCCACAGATCCAAGGGCAGGAGGAAATCAAAGTAAAGGTATTAAAAAAAAAACGTTTCATATTTATTCATCTGGCTGCACCAGGTCTTAGTTGCAGAACGCAGGATCTTTAGTTGCGGCATGTGAACTCTTAGTTGCAGCCTGTGGGATCTAGTTCCCTGACCAGGGATTGAACCCAGGCCCCCTGCATTGGGAGTGTGGAGTCTTAGCCACTGGACCACAATGCTAGGGCACCCTGAATGAGCTGCACCCCTCCTCTGAGGGTCACAGCCTTCCCTCTGGTGGCCTCTCAATGCAGCTGCTATCTCTGATCCTGGTGACTGCTTCTCCTTTGCTCTTTCATGGCCAAGCGGAAGCAAAGGCTCCTTGGGGCCACTAACCTTGAGATACCCACTATTCATTCGTGCACATATCTTTGTAAATAGCCCTGTTATTACACTCTAATCAGATTACCCGGTTTGGATGTGCCATCTGTTGCCTGGTGGGACCCTGACTGATACACCCAGAGAGGTTTAATGACTTCCCCGAGGTCTCAGGAGGATTTGATTATGTACCAGTATGTGTTAATGAGAAGACAACACTGGCCTTTCATATAGTTTATGAAGCATATTCATGACCCTAATCTTGCATGCAGGAAAGGCATTAAACTTTCCACTTAGAGACTAGGAAATTGAATCTCAGAGAAGAGGAGGGGTTTGCCACAGCTAGTGAACATCAGAGCCATCCTCAAACCCTACACACGGGCTCTGCCGGTCACAACGTGGCTTGTCCACAGGTCAGGGCTGAACCTCTGATTCTTCACTAGCACAACTCCATAAGGAGCATCAGGGATACAAACAAGCCCAGAGTCCCGTTTTCCATCCCCAGAGCTAATGATATTACATACACAGTCTAACAAGTTGTGGGATCAGTGGTGAAGTGAGACAAGTGAAGTGAAGTTGCTCAGTCGTGTCTGACTCTTTGGGACCCTATGGACTGTAGCCCATCAGGCTCCTCCATCTATGGGGTTTTCCAGGCAAGAGTACTGGAGTGGGTTGCCATTTCCTTCTCCAGACAATCTTCCCGACCCAGGGATTGAACCCAGGTCCCCCGCACTGCAGGCAGGTTCTTTACTGTCTGAGCCACCAGGGAAGTCAGTGGTATCATCCCTATTTTATAAAATTCATTTTATTTTTAAAATTTATTTGTTATTTTTGGCTAGTCTGTCTCTTCCTTGCTGCACAGGCCTTTCTCTAGTTGCGGCGAGTGGCGGCACCTCTCTTGTTGCCGAGCAGGGGCTATAGGGCGTGTGGTGTGTGGGCTCAGGGGTTGCGGTTCTCGGGCTCTAGAGCGAGTTGGGGTGCACGGGCTTAGGTGCTCCGCGGCTTGTGGGATCCTCCCGGACTGCCGGTTGAACCCATGTCTCCTGTGCTGGCAGGCGGATTCTTTACCCCAGAGCCACTGGGGAAGCCTCACCCTATTTCATAGATGAGGAAAATGGGGCTCAGAAAGCTGACTATCTTACTCAAAGTCATGCAGCTGGGAGGTCCCTGGAGTTTGAACCCAGGCCTGTCTGCTCTTTCTACCACCCCTGCCGTCTCTTTCTGCAGAGATGTGGCTTTTTGAAGGTCCTGCAGGCTGCAAGCCTGGCACACCCATTGTATTTTCTCTCATCAAACCAGACCCAGCCTGGCCTTCATACTAACCCTGGGACCTTAGCCTGGCTTTCCTGTTGGGCAACCAAAGAGGCTTTTGTGGATAAATCATGATAGAAAATGGAGTGGGGCTGATTAACAGCGAGAGATAACGAGGCGAGGCCAGGCCAGCCCTTTGTCTGCAACAGCCTGGGAAAAATGCAGCCAGGGTCTGGACTGCCTCTCCTGTTCCTGCTGAGAGGGTAGGGGTGCCAGAGGCAGTTCTTCAGCTTTGACAAGCAACCCCGCCAGCAGGGCTGAAGGGTCCACCCAACTTAGTAGCAAAAAAATATTTCCCGGGCCCCACTAGCTTTCATGACATAAAAGCAAAGTCAGAGACTGTTGTTGGCTGAGCAGTGCCCTGGGGTCACCTACTCTCTTTGTGGCCTTAAAGGCTCACTTTCCCAGGTTGGACCCGAGGGGCCTTATCTGAAACCTGGAGGAGATGGGTGGATCCGGCATTCCGCCACTGTCTTCCCAGTTTGTCCTTTGTGAGTTAGGGAGTCTGGGGGGGAATGTGAGCCTTCCGAGACCTCCCCATTCATGTCCCCTCCCTCGGCAGGACACCCAGGTAGTACCATTGATGGATTTGCATCAGACACTTCACATTTTCCCTACTGACTCACATCCACAGACAGCTGCCCCAAACCAGGCAGTGGCCTGTGGTCATGGAGGGCGCAGGACCAGACTCAAGACTTTATCTGCACGGCATTTTCACCAGCCAGCAAACCTCGAGGGGTGTCTGTTACCGTCTTGGGGAGTAGTATAGCTCAAGAGCTGGTCCTGCTTCCCCCTGCTTTTCAGTGTTGAAAAGCAGACCCTGGGGTACTAAATGACTTTCCCAGGGCATCCAGTTGCCTGGTACTAGAATGGGGCCTCCCCCAAGCGTTGTACTGTTATCACCCAGGAAAATCATTCCTGGGCTTGACGAGAGTCTCTATTTGAAGTTACTGCTTTGAAGTTTAAACAGACATGATAAACATCCAGTGTATGGGGGAAGACAGAAAATGTAGATAAGCAAAGGGAAGAAAATGAAATGGGGTGATTTGATGCTCTGCCGTTTTGGCTTAAGCAGTCTTGGGACTTGGTGATGGACTGGAGCCTGGCTTAAAACCCAGCAGAGACTGAACTTCTTGTTCTTGTTGGCAGGTTCACGGGCTAGTGGTCACTCTGCTTTCTGTTTTGGGAGGGCCCTTGGCCAGCGTTTTCTGAGTACTCAACCCAAGCCAGGCAATGAAGCAATCACCAGTAGACAGAGAAAGGGAAAGTGTTTCTCCTGGTTGAGTGAGGAGGTAGTTCCTTGGTGATACAGCGCAGAGGGTGGGGTAGTTCCCAAGAGAAGTGAGTAAATCTATAGAGACATTTGCTCTGTGGGAAGACTTGCTTCCCTCTAACGCCCACTTTTAGGGGGTGGCCCTCCTTTCACAGTTCCTAAGAAATAGCTGCTTCCAGATAATTTTGACTGAAGACTGCGCTTTCTGTGAGCAATTAAAAAAATTCTGTTCAAGGATTAAGACTTAGAATTTCAGAGTGTCTGAGTCCAGAAGGACCTTATAGCCTATTTAGTCCCAACCAACTTATTTAACATGTGGGGAAACTGAGGTTTAGAGATAGAAGCTGGCTCACTGCACGTCATATGGTAAATTATTGGCAGTGCCAGGCCCAACATGTAGGTCTTCTCGTTTCATTCTTTGTGCCAAACGTTAATTTCAGACACATGGGAAATGTGTTCTCAGCCGGTGTAGGGAGTTAGGGTTTACACGTAAGTAATGAGTAGCCTTAGTTCTATAAACAGTGATATGTGTGTGTTAGTTGCTCAGTCGTGCCTGACTCTGCGATCCTATGGACTGAAGCCCGCCAGGCTCCTCTGTCCTTGGGATTCTCCAGGCAAGAATACGGGAGTGGGTAGCCATTTCCTTCTCCGGGGGATTGTCCCAACCCAGGAATTGAACCCAGGTCTCCTGCATTGCAGGCAGATTCTTTACCATCTGAGCCGCCAGGTAAGCCCTATGGACATGATAATAAGAGCTGAAATTTATCCAGAGCTTGTTATATGCTAGCAAGGTTATAGTCATGATCTCACTTCATGCCCATGGTAACCTATAAAGGAGATGTTATTATTCCAAGTGTTTCACGTGAGAAAACTGAAACTTAAGGGGTGGCATTACTAGCCCAGATTCACACAGTGAGCAGACAGCTGAGGGAGGATTAGAACTTAAGTCTGATGCCTCCACCTCCCTAGATTAACATAAAACGATCCTGCAAAGTTTGGTCTGAAATGAGACATGACTTTCAAGCGTCTGTTTTCTTCATATCTGAATGTTTAAGTAAATCTATACGGGGGTGTGCTCAATGGTTTAAAGAAGTAGTTCTAAAGCTCTCGTGGGCATCAGAGGGCTTCCCAGGGGGCACTACTGGTAAAGAACTTGCCTGCCAAAGCAGGAGACTTAAGAGACGCGAGTTTGATCCCTGGGTGGGGAAGATCCCCTGGAAGAGGGCATGGCAACCCATTCCAATGTTCTTGCCTGGAGAATCCCATGGACAGAGGAGCCTGGTGGGTACTGCCTATAGGGTCTCAAAGAGTCAGACATGACTGAAGCAACTTAGCACGCACACAGTTGGGCATCTAAGGGACCTTCTGAAAACCTGGACTGCTGGCCTCTCCCCCAGAGTTCCTAATCCACTATATATCTGGGTTGTGGCCGGTAGATAGGCAATTTTAGCAAGTTCCCAGGTGATGCTGATGGTGCTGATCTGGGGACCACATATAGAGAGTCGTTGATTTAAAAGAATCATGAAAAGATTTTGTCAGCTGCATTTTCTTGCACTAGGTTTCATTTTCCAGATAAATACTCAGGAACAAAGCTACCACATCTCACTGAATGAGCAATTTGTCAGGAGATACAAGAAATGATATTATCGTTTGATTTCCTACCTACCCCCTCAAAAGAGTTGGTGAGGGGTCTTCAGTTGGGATGAATTGTCAGGAAGGCTAAAGATTTAGGCTAAAAAGCACAGGAAGTGAAGTGTTAGTCACTCAGTCGTGTCTGACTCTTTGCAGTCTCATGGACTGTAGCCCGCCAGGCTTCTCTGTCCATGGAATTATCCAGCAAGAATACTGGAGCGGGGTGCCATTTCCTTCTCTGGGGGATCTTCCCCGCCGAAGAATCGAACTGCGTCTCCTGCATCGCAGGCGAGTCGTTTATTGTCTGACCCACCAGGGAAGCCCAAAAGACACAGGCTGCAGCAGCAAAAACAAATAACTCCAGGCATTTCTTCGGTCCATGAGGGAATCTTTTTTTTTCCTTCAGTTTTTTGGCTGTGCCTGGCAGCAGGTAGGATCTTATTTCCCCAACCAGGTATCATATCAGTACGCCCTGCTTTGAAAGCAGGCATTCTTCACCACCGGACCTAGGAGCCACTGAAGGAGTCTTCGTAAGACTGACAGTCCTGAGGGAGAGATTGTGAGTGGCTGAGCTTAGGTCACATGCCCATTCCTGAGCCAGTCACTGTGGCCAGAGAAAGGGGATGCTCTGATTGGCCAGACCTGACTCGCAGGCCTGCTCCTACAGCAGGAAGTGAAATGGACTCCTGGACATAAATTCCATCCAGGTGCAGAACCTTAAAGAGGAGTTGGGAGTGGTCCTCCCTGGAGGAAGCCTGGGGGTGAGGACACAAGAAAGAAGGGTAAATGGATGGCAGGTGCCATACCCACCCACCTTTCTAGTTGCCAAGCAACCTTTTACCTACTTGCTTTCCCCCATAGTTCTCCTAGCACAAGGGCTGACTCTTCCGTAGATGGAAGAGGGCCAAACCCAGGAAGCCTTGAGTGAAGTGGAAAGAGATCTAGGCTAGAGATTGGGGTTTTAGTCCTGTTCTGCCACGAACTTCCTTCCCTCTGTGAGTCTGTTTTCCTGTCAACTGTAATATGAGGAGGCTGGATAGGAGCTCTATGGGTGCTTGCAACTCTAACAGACTGTGGTTCTGGGTAGTGTCTTAGGCAGTGGGGCTCTCCCAGTTGCCTCTCTGATTCTCAGAAACGAAGGCAGCTTTGCCTGAACGTGGGCAGTCCCCGCCATGAAATGACACAGCTTTCTACGAAGAGTCTTGACTTTGGTCATCAGACAGACTGACTCCTCAATTACCTGTGTGACTTAGGAAAATTAGATTAACCTCTCTGAACCTCCTTATATAAAGTGATGTTAATAATAATCGCTGCCTGGTCTCGAATGTTGTCCAGAGAATGAGAAAGTGGACGTGAAAGTGCTCTGTAAGCTGCCGAGTGCCATGCAGATGGAGGATTTACCAACCCAGGGCTCTTGCCTCCCAGGCCACTGTGGTTCTGGGACCCAGCGCTCTGAGAAAAAGTTAGTGCCCACATTCAGTGAGCATGAGCCCATCCATAAGGCACAAGTCTGCTACTTACAGGGCATTTGTCCTCAACCTTGTTATTCTGCCCATGAATACCATATCAGGTCGTAAACTGAGGTGATGGGGAGGCTGGAGTAGGGGTAGAAGGAAGAGGCTGCTGGTCATTCCAGATCTCCCAGGGAGAGTCTGTCCTGGAGTCTCAGCTGGGGGCCCAGGACCCAGTGACTCCCAGGAAGTAGGAAGCCAGGCCCCGCCCTTCTCTTCTGACCATCCTGCCCCTCCGAGTGGGCTTTTTGACGAAGCCTCCCTGTCACTTGTCTGGTGAGGAGTGAGTTGGACATCTCTGCTCTGTGATGTCTCACGATCCTCTCACATTAATGTTCAGAATCAGTTTCTTAATCTCGATGCCCACCTCCCGAATCTGTTTTCTCCTGATTCTAAATGTCATTTCCAGCCATTGAGTCTCCCATGTAAGGTGCCTACTGGTCATGACCCTTCACTCCCATCCCCCAAATCCATCATCAAATCCTGTCTATTCCCCTTTTAAAGCATATTTATTTACACTGATTTCCACCCCCCCCCACCCCCCCATTCTCACCACTAACACACCTGTCTGAAACACTGTCATCTCTTACCAGCACCTGTCTCCTAACTAGTTTTCTCATTTGGGGTCTCCTGCCCTGCTTCATTCCAGTGAAAGGGGACGTATATCAGCCACAGTGAACTTGCCAGAATGCAAATCTGATGGTATTACTATCCCTCTTACTAGTCTTCAAAGACTACCTGCTGCATTTGGAGCGGAAGTCAAGTTCCCCAGTGGGGTCTATCAACTCCTGCAGGAGCTGGCCCCTGCCCACTTCTCCAGCTCCAGCCCCGTCTTCCTCACTCTCCCCCTTGTTCTCTGGCCTTTGTCCAGTTCATCTGCTGGCCAGGTTCCTGCATACCTCAGTGTCCTTTCACAGGCTCTTCCCCTCCGGGGTCTGCCCTTCCTCTTTTCTTCACACTCTAGCTGCTTCTGTTCATCCTCCAGGTCTCAGCCAAAGGGTCACATTTTCAGAGAGCCCTCCTCTAATGCCTCTGTCCTCCCCCTTTACCCCTCCTCATTGCCCACCAGTTCTTATCTCTTAGCAGGGTGCTTCCTCTGTAGCACTTACTGCAATTCATACCCATGATTGTGTTCATTTAGTTGCTTACTGCCTAGCTCCATACACTGTAAGCTCGTGAGTCAGGGGAAGTGCCTTCCTATTGTATGTCTAGCACCTCTTTGCTCAAAAAATATTTCTGGAATGAAAGGACAAGTGCAAAAATTAGAGGTCTTGTCCTTGTGTCTTCGTCAGAAGATTTTCCTCAGAGGTGTTATAGTGTGAACCAGTAATTCTTGGCACCCCGTGGAAGCCAGGAATGAAAAGAAATGCTGGCAATGTCTGGTTGTACCCAAGTTGTTGGAGTGGCCTGTCCCTCGACCTTGCCCTTGCCCTTCTCCTCCTGCCTGTCCACTGTTGCAAGTACCTGGACCCTCAAGCTCTCCTAAAATGGCTTTCAGGAAAGGATCTGATAAACCCAGGTATACTGGTAAACGAGAATGTGCTCATGGGAAATCGGACTTCCCAGGTGGCACAGTGGTAAAGAACCCACCTGCCTGCCAGTGCAGGAGACTCAAGAGACGGGGGATTGATCCCTGGGTCAGAAAGATCCCCTGGAGTAGGAAATGGCAACCCACTCCAATATTGTTGCCTGGGAAATCCTATGGACAGAGGAGTTCGGTGGGCTGCAGTCCATGGGGTCACAAAGAGTAGACACGACTGAGGGAGCATGCATGCATGCAGGAACAGACACTGCATATTTCCCAACAAACAATAAACTCGAACACCTGAGATGGCAAGGACATTTTTGACACTTCCTGCAGAACTGACGACATGAATTTGTGGGGTCCAGTACAAAATAAAGATGTGGGTTGCTTGTGAAGCAATTATGAAGAATTCCACAATGGTGACAGCAGACCATTAAACCAGGGGCAGTTTCCCACGGAGGTGGCCTTCTGGGCTCGCTGCCCCCAGGAGCAGACCAGGAGATGGGTTTGGATTCTCTGAGCTGGCCCTGATCTTTCTGGATACTGTGGCTTCTAAGAGACCCTTTTCCTATCAGCTCAAGAATGATACTAATTCTAGCCTCACTCTGTCTCTTAGTAGCCAGAATATAGCAGGCTCACAAGAGGCTGCTGCCACCTCTTTACCCCAAATTTCCCCCAGACTCCATGGTTTCAACTAAGCCAGTTGATTCAAAGCAGAGCCAGGTTTATTTTCTCTTATCTAGTAGTTTAAGGAAGCAGGAAGGTTGTTTTTGTAAAACTCCCTGGAAAGTAAACACGATGACGTCTCGTTCTGTGTACACGGACACACTGGCATGCAGGGGATTTCTGTTGTCACCACGTGCCACTGTTTACTTGTCCTCACACACCTCCAGCGAGCTAGTGAGACAGCTCCCTCAGGGACCCAGCCTTCAGGAGTTTAGCCTTATTTAGTGGTGGGGAGAGGTAGAGAGAGGAAGAGTGAGGACAGGCCCAGGGCTGAGCCTGTGGATGAAAATGGGAGGGACACTGGTTCACATTTCCTGAAAGCCACCAAGGGAAGCTCTGAACTGCAGTCATCAATTGATTGATTTTAAATAAATATAGTTATCAATTTGATTGATTTTATTTTTGAATAGGTAATACATTCTTATGGTTCAAAACTCAAAAGTTACAGACAGGTTTATGGTGAAAATTCTTCCCTGTTCCCAAGTAATCCACCTTGCCTCCCTGTTGGTTTTTGCTGTATTAATAGCTAGTTTTTTGGTACCCTGGTAGAAATACTATTTTCATAAACAAGAAAATACAAATACACAGCCTCTCTCTCACTTTTTTCTCCCCACCATTAACAACGTATTTTAACACTGTCCTGTACTTTGCTTTTTCCTTATGTTTAGATTCAGGAAAATATGAAAACTCTAACTTAAAAAGATACATGTACCCCAGTGTCCCCCAGTGTTCATAGCAGCACTATTTGCAATAGCCAATATATGGAAGCAACCTAAATGTTCACTGACAGAGGAATGGATAGAGAAGATACGGCGCATATATACAGTGGAGTATTGCTCAGCCATAAAAAGGAATGAAATAATGCCATTCGCAGCAATCTGGGTGGACCTGGAGATGATCATACCAAGTGAAGTAGGTCAGAGAAAGACAGATATCATGGTATCGCTTATATGTGGAATCAAAACAATGATGCAAATGAACTTTTTTATAAAACAGAAATAGACTCGTAGACATAGAAAACAAATTTAAGGTTACTAAAGGGGAAGGAGAGGACAGAGAGAAGTGAGGAGCTTAGGATGAACAGATAAGCTATGTAAAATAGGTTAACAACAAGGACCTACCATATAGCACAGGGAATAGTGTTCAATATCCTGTAATAGGATCCAAAAAGGAATGTATGTATATATATCTGAATCACTTTGCTGTACACCCGGAACTATCAAAACATTGTAAATCAACTGTGATAAGAAAAATTAGATTCAGGAAGTCCTTCTGTATCAGTTCACAAAGAGCAGCATTGTTCTGTCACAGTATCCTCGTTTACCTCAGTGTCTGTAACCAAGTAGACGCTTAGGTTCTCCAGTCTTGTGTTACTATAAACCATGGTGTGATGAATCACTTTGATAACTGAGGTTCAGAGATCCTCTTGGTTCTTTTAAGGAAAATAAAAATAAGATTCACCCTCCTGATCTCATCTTCAGTCGTTGTGAGTGCCTTTGTAGGCATGTGCCTTTGTAACTTCGTTGGATACTACTATTCAGCCCTCTGTTCAGTTCAGTCACTCAGTCGTGTCCGACTCTTTGCAACCCCACGGACTGCAGCACGCCAGGCTCTCCTGTCCGTCACCAACTCCCTGAGTCCACCCAAACCCATGTCCATAGAGTCGATGATGCCATCCAACCATCTCATCCTCTGTCGTCCCCTTCTCCTCCTGCCCCTAATCCTTCGCAGCATCAGGGTCTTTTCAAATGAGTCAGCTCTTCACATCAGGTGGCCAAAGTATTGGAGTTTCAGCTTCAACATCAGTCCTTCCAATGAACACCCAGGACTGATCTCCTTTAGGATGGACTGGTTGGATCTCCTTGCAGTCCAAGGGACTCTCAAGAGTCTTCTCCAGCACCACAGTTCAAAAGCATCAGTTCTTCGGCGCTCAGCTTTCTTTATAGTCCAACTCTCACACCCATACATGACCACTGGAAAAACCATAGCCTTGACTAGACGGACCTTTGTTGGCAAAGTAATGTCTCTGCTTTTTAATCTGCTGTCTAGGTTGGCCATAACCTTCCTTCCAAGGAGTAAGCGTCTTTTAATTTCATGGCTGCAATCACCATCTGCAGTGATTTTGGAGCCCAGAAAAATACAGTCAGCCACTGTTTCCACTGTTTCCGCGTCTATCTGCCATGAAGTGATGGGACCGGATGCCATGATCTTAGTTTTCTGAACGTTGAGCTTTAAGCCAACTTTTTCACTCTCCTCTTTCACTTTCATCAAGAGGCTCTTTAGTTCTTCTTCACTTTCTGCCATAAGGGTGGTGTCATCTGCATATCTGAGGTTATTGATATTTCTCCCGGCAATCTTGATTCCAGCTCGTGTTTCTTCCAGCCCAGCGTTTCTCATGATGTACTCTGCATATAACTTAAATAAGCAGGGTGACAATATACAGCCTTGACGTACTCCTTTTCCCATTTGGAACCAGTCTGTTGTTCCATGTCCAGTTCTAACTGTTGCTTCCTGACCTGCATACAGGTTTCTCAAGAGGCAGGTCAGGTGGTCTGGTATTTCCATCTCTTTCAGAATTTTCCACAGTTTATTGTGACCCACACAGTCAAAGGCTTTGGCGTAGTCAATAAAGCAGAAATAGATGTTTTTCTGGAACACTCTTGCTTTTTCGATGATCCATCGGATGTTGGCAATTTGATCTCTGGTTCCTCTACCTTTTCTAAAACCAGCTTGAACACCTAGAAGTTCATGGTTCATGTGTTGCTGAAGCCTGGCTTGGAGAATTTTGAGCATTACTTTACTAGCATGTGAGATGAGTGCAATTGTGCGGTAGTTTGAGCATTCTTTGGCATTGCCTTTCTTTGGGATTGGAATGAAAACTGCCCTTTTCCATCCTGTGGCCATTGCTGAGTTTTCCAGATTTGCTGGCATATTGAGTGCAGCACTTTCACAGTGTCATCTTTGAGGATTTGAAATAGCTCAACTGGAATTCCATCACCTCCACTATCTTTATTCATAGTGATGTTTCCTAAGGCCCACTTGACTTCACATTCCAGGATGTCTGGCTGTAGGTGAGTGATCACACCATTGTGATTGTCTGGGTCGTGAAGAACTTTTTTGTACAATTCTTCTGTGTGTTCTTGCCACCTCTTCTTAATATCTTCTGCTTCTGTTAGGTCCCTACCATTTCTGTCCTTTATTGAGCCCATCTTTGCATGAAATGTTCCCTTGGTATCTCTAATTTGCTTGAAAAGATCTCTAGTCTTTCCCATTCTATTGTTTTCCTCTATTTCTTTCCACTGATCACTGAGGAAGGCTTTCTTATCTCTCCTTGCTATTCTTTGGAACTCTGCATTCAAATGGGTGTATCTTTCCTTTTCTCCTTTGCTTTTCGCTTCCCGTCTTTTCAGCCCTCTGTGGACTTCCACAAATATTTATTGAGTGCCCACTTCAGCCAACACTGTTGCAAAACCCGGGGGGGTTACTGCAGTGCCCTGACAGATCCTGCTCTTCTGACGATACAGTTTACTTGTGGGCCAGTGATCAACTGGATCCCAAATGAATGAATAAGAGAATTTCAGATAGTGATCAATGCTGTGGGGGGAAAAAAAAAGTCAAATCCAGGTGGTGTGATGGAGCATGTGCAAAGAACCACTAAAATGGGGACCAAGCATGACTGCTGTTGGATATCTGAACTGTGCTTGGGGGGACAGTTCCAGAAGAGGTAAAAATAAACCCGGCCCTGAATCTGTGTCATATGTGGAGCTCTTGCAGACGTTCCCCGTCCATCGCTCCCTAAATAGCAGGAATACGTTTCTTGGGATGGAGAGGCTGGAGGCATCCTCTGCTCTCTCTCTCTGTTTTTGCAACAGAGAACGTAATCTTCAACTGTCCTCTCCAAGGGAGGTTGCCTCTCACAGCAAAGAAGACAGACCCTGCTGGGATAATACCCCTTCCATCCAGGGTGATATTTGTTTATTTATTTTAGGGTGCACTGGGCCTTTGTTGCTGTGCAGACTTTTCTCCAGTTATGATGAGTGGGGGCTGCTCTCTCATTGCAGAGCACAGGCACTCGGGCCTGTAGTGTGTGGGCTCAGTAGTTGCAATTCCTAGGCTCTAGTGCTTAGTCGCTAGTCGTGTCCAACTCTTTGTGACCGCAAGGACTATAGCCTGCCAGGCACCTCTGTCCATGGGGATTCTCCAAGCAAGAATGCTAGAGTGGGTTGCCATGCCCTCCTCCAAAGGATCTTCCCAACCCAGGGATCGAGCCCAAGTCTCCCGTGTTGCAGGTGGATTCTTTACCGCCTGAGCCACCAGGGAGGGCTAAATAATTGTGATGCATGAGCTTTGTTGCTCTGCAGCATGTGGGATCCTCCCAGATCAGGGTTTGAACCTGTGTTTCCTGCTTTGGTAGGTGGATTCTTCATCACTGAGCCACCAGGGAAGCCCCATTTGGGGATAATATTAAAAACCTTTGAACCAACTGTACCAGCGTTGACCGATCAGGCAAAAGCTGGTTGCTTTACAAACAGGTATGTTTCTCCCACCCCCGCCTCTCCAGTTCCCTTCCTCCTGCGGCAAAGCAGGCAGTTACTTATTATTTCTGCTTTAAGGTCGGGACGGGCATCATCTTTATTCCCTACAAAGCTCTTTAGGGCAGAAGCCTTGACAGCCATCCCTGCTTCCATCTCCCCCAGAGCCTGGCCCAATAGAGCCTTGTCCCTAGAAGAACCCTAACTCACACATGCTGTCCGGGGAGTGAAAGGGCTGCCCCTGGATTGTGAGGTCATGTCACGTCCGTAAGTGGGTGAGCTGGTGATATTTAGGGGCGGCAATTGGCACGTTGTTACTCGAAGCTGTAAGGGAACAATTGTTGGACTTGTTGTTCTAGCGGATCTATTTCCCATCCGTGTCAGCACTCTCTTGTTTTCTATTTTGAGTCCAATTTCACCAGAATGATTAAACAAAGGGGAAATTATCATTAGAAAAAATAAACCGCAAGGGCAGAGGCACAGGTAGAAATGAGCATGTAGGATTGAAGGGAAGGTGGTAAAATTGCAGTCAGCATCCTGGTGAGTGGGAAGCCCAGACACAAGCTGAAACAAGAGCGGATACACAACAGGAGCACATGGCAGCCTTTGGGGAAGAGCTTTATGAGAAGGGGGTGCTGAAGTCCACGTAATTCCACCCTGGGAACTGGTCAACCGTCCTGACTTGTAAGAGGGAAGCCAAAATGGATCCAGAGGTGTTTGTTGTTGTTGTTCTTGGAAAGAAGCGTGAACAGAAATTCCAGCTGAAGGGCCTGTAGCCGCCTCCGCTGCCCACGGCCGGGCCGGGTGTGCCCCCCTCCCTGAAGAAGGGGAAGCCACGTGTGCGTTCCATCCCCAGGGCGGTGGGGAGGCAGGGCCTGCTCTCCCTCGTCCCTCCCCTTGAAGGAGGAGGAGGCTGACCGCGGACACTCCCAGCGCAGAGAGTCTGGGCCCCCAGTGGGTCGCAGAGTGTCCTGGTGAGGAGTGTGGGTATCTCCAAGGGGAAGAGGCCTCCACAGCACCCGAGGGAGATCTCAGGGCCTAAAGCAGCCTGGGGCAGGGGCTGAGGGGAGGAGGAAGAGGC
Organism: Okapia johnstoni; assembly: GCA_024291935.2. Classification (NCBI taxonomy): domain Eukaryota; kingdom Metazoa; phylum Chordata; class Mammalia; order Artiodactyla; family Giraffidae; genus Okapia; species Okapia johnstoni. The sequence continues at coordinate 3,255,291 of CM044325.1, read as the reverse complement.
TTGGCCGCTTCTGCTGAAGCGAGCTTTATACCAACCCTTTCGGTCAGTGGCTCAAGCTCTTGCTTTGACCCCATAGGCCCCCATACCGGGGGTAGCCACTTGCCCATGTGGTTCTTGAACGCTTGCAATGTGGCTGGTCCAAGCGGAGATATGTTGTAGGTGTAAAATACTCCCTGAATGTCCAAGTCTTTGTACGGAAAGAGAATGTAACATATCTTATTAATAATCGGTACATGTTGAGGGACTTCCCTGGTGGTCCAGTGGCTAAGACTCTTCACTCCCAATGCAGGGAACCTGGGGTCGACCCCTGGTCAGGGAACTAAATCCCACATGCTTCAACCACGTGCCACAACTAAGTCCCGGTGCAGCGAAATAACTAAAATAAATAAATATTAAAAAAATAATCATTACATGTTGAAATGACAACATTTGGATTATTGAGTTAAAATACATTATTAAAACTAATTTCACCTGCCTCTTTTTTGCTTCTTCTAATGAGACTACTGGTAAATTTAAAGTCACACATGTGGTTTGCGTTCTATTTCTGTGGGCTGTGCCACTCTCGAGAGGGTGCCTGAGGAGTCTCTTGGCAAGGAGTCTGGTGCTGTTTAAACTGGGGGCTGTCAGTTGCTATGTGAACCTGGGCAATTGAATCTCTTTACGCCTCAGTTTTACCATTTGTAAAATGGGGATACTATGTGTGCTCACCTCATGAGGAGATTTTAAGGAGTGACAGAATGCGTATAAATTGCTAAACCCAGCTTCTGAAACTGCTGTGATCATTAACAACCGCCTATTTACATCATTCCGTTCATCCTATTGTTGAATTAATCTTCCCTCAAATGTTCTGAACTCCATTCTCCCCTTCTTTTTAAGAATATTTATTTATTTAACTGTTCTGGGTCTTAGTTGTGGCATGAGGGATCTAGTTCCCTGAGCAGGGATCGAACCCAGAAACCCTGAGTTGGGAGCGGTGTCTTAGCCACTGGACCACGAGGGAGGTGGTCCCTCCGTTTCCCTTTAATCAAACTCTCAAGGATTGTGGTGTCCAGTAGAGCTTTCTTCCGTAACTAAAATGTCCCAAGTTTGCCCTGTCCAGTGCAGTAGCCACTCGCCCCTTCTGGCTGTTGAACACTTGATCTGTGGTTAGTACAGCGGCTGAAGAGCTAGCTTTTACATTTTATTTCATTTTAATTAATCTAAATTTATGTTTAAATAGCCTTGTGGAGTCAGCAGCTACTGTTTTGGACAGGACAGCTCTAGAAACTAGTGATGGGAATAAAAAGATTTTCTTTTAATGAAAATGGGAGAATTTTAAATAAATGCAGTACTTTTCTTTGCCTTCTAGCTATTGTTTAAACAAATACAGTATTTTTAAAGTGTTCTTTACAGATATAAACTTACTATATCTGATTTGGAATACCAAAATATATTGTATGAAATTTGATTCGCTTATAAAGTGTTGGGATGTTTAAATATATGAAAATCCGTAACAAAAAGGGACATCCTTTCCCTTCACTTTCTTTCTGCTACTCACTTTCTCCTTCCTCTAACCCTCTTACTTCTTAAAATTCAGTTATTCTGCTTCCTTTCCTAGTTTTTTTTCCTTTTTTTGGCTGCCTGGCGTACTGGATGTGGGGATCTTGGTTCCCTGACCAGGGATTGAACCTGTGCTGTCTGCGGTGGCAGTGGGGAGTCTGAACCATTGGACCGCCAGGGAAGTCTCATTTCCTGTTTTCTTTTCTTTCCGGGGCCAGAGCTGAGGGCAGACTCAGTGATGGACGGTCGACAGGGGGCAACCACCTCGATTCACTTCTCTCCTGTCGTCTGTCTCAGCCCCAGGAGAAGGCGGCCGCTTTTACTGCTCATTAGGTTCAGGTAACACAGAGCAAGGCAGGACACTCCAGTCGTAAAATCATGAGCTTTGAGCTGGGACGTTCCTTAGAGATTGTCTGGTCCAGTCCCTTCATCTTATAAATAAGGAGATAAAAGCCCAGAGGAGGGAAGTGGCGACCAAAACCCAGGCCTCGGACCCTTAGCTCACTGCTTGTTCTGTAACTCACAGTGGACAGCTCACATGTTTTTCCAATTCTTTTTCTTAAAAACAAAAGTAATTAAAACTCAACTACACTAAACCAAACCAGACTTTTAAATTTTGTTTTTCTACTACTAAACCTTTTAGACGGAGCTCAGTAAAAATTTTTGACCTTGATACATGGGAAAAGAATTAAAGACATACTTTGAGTGTCTTTTAAATGAAGAATGAGTCTGTTCTAGTAATGTTTTAAAATGTTGCATCATGTTTAAAATCCTTGTAAACAAAATGACTGAATATTGCCTGGCAATATTGTAACTTATTCAATATTTTGTGACTTTGCTTTTTAGAAAAACAGCCGGTGCCTGCATGTTGGTGGGAAGCTACTAACCAAAGTAACAGCGAGAGTTTTCATCTCATTTTCCAAGCTACTAACCAAAGCATACCAAGGCATTTTTCATATTAAACATTCATCCGATATGGAAAGCAATCTTTAACAAATGACATGCAAAATAACTAAATTTACTGGAGTTTGCATAAGAGTGCCTGTTTTTCCTAGCAATTAGACAATAGTGTACTTAGTGGTTAGATGTGAAAAGTTTAGAGCAAAATCCTTGCTGACTCCTCGAAGCCATTTGAGCCTGGGCAAGTCCACTAACTTTTCTGAGTCTATTTCTTCACCTTATAAAATGAAGTTCATAATAGTGTTGACCTCAAAGAGTAGCTGTTAGGATTTAAAGAGAATGTGTGTAAAGCTTATAGTATAGTACTTGACACATAGTAGGCATTCAATAAATCATTATTATCATTTGCTTTTTGCATTACTACTATGAAATAATGTGAGCTTTGCAAATTAAGTGCTTATGCAAATGAAAATTATTTTAATGATTATATGTTGATATTTTGAAAATAATTTAATTACTCAAAAATACCTCAGATTATTTAAAGGAAATATTGAAAAGAAAGAAAAATGTGGGAAAAATTAAGATCACCCATAACATCACCGTTCAAATGCAACCACTGACACATTTTTTCAGTCTATTTCTTCAATTTCTTTTTCTAGACATAAGTGTAGTTTTATCTTATATATATAACTTTTAAAAAGGATTTTTTAATTAATTTAGTCTCTGGCTGTGGTGGGTCTCTGCTGCTGTGCGTGGGCTTCCTCTAGTGCGGCGAGTGGGGGCTGCTCCTCATTGCGGGGCGCGGGCTTCTCGCGGCAGTGGCTTCTCTTGTTGCAGAGCACAGGCTCTAGGCACTCGGGCTTCAGTAGTGGTGGCGCACGGACCCAGTTGCTCTGGGGCGTTTGGATCGAACCGGTATCCCTTGCATTGCAAGGCAGATTCTTAACCACCGGACCACCAGGGAAACCCTTGTATATATCATGTAAAAATTGGGTCTCAGTCAGGACTCCTCTAGTGGTCCAGCGGTTAAGACTCTGCCCTTCCAAGGCAGGCAGGGGGTGCCCGTCTGATCCCTGAGTAGGGGAACTGGATTCCACCTGCCTTGAAGCGGCCAAAAAAAAAAAACTGGGTCTCAGTCTGTAATGTTACTTCATTATCTTCATGTTGTTTGTTGGAAGAAATTTGTAGGCCGTTCAGAGCAAGCCTGTGCGACTTCATGTGTATTCTTCTCCTACTGAGAGTCCTTCCCTTCTTTCAACTTATCTTATCTTACAGTATTTATATGGATCTCTGTAATTTGTCTAATATTCTTTTTTGAGTTAGCAAAGTAGAAATCAATGTCTCAATCCTGATTCCCCATTAGAAGCACCTGGAGAGTTTTTTAAAAACGTCTATAGTGTGCAAGCAATACCCCAATTTAATAAAAATGTCTAGGGGTGGGGCTTGGTACTTTTCAAAACAGCTCAAGTGTTTGTTTATGCAGATAAACTAATAAATACACGATTATAATAATTTCTGATATATCATGATTGCATATCCTTCCTAAATGTACTGATTTTTCATTTTTAAAACTGAAAGCTACCCCAAACTTTTGTGATGTTATTGCCCAAAATGCATGACCTGAATTTAATTGTTAGGAGACATTTGACAGAACCAAATAGAGGAATATTCTACAAAATACCTGGCCTGTGGTCTTCAAAACTGTCAATGTCTTGAGAGATGAAGAAAAATTTTGAAACCATTCCAGAGTAAAGCAAACTATAGACAGCAGAACCAAATGTAAAATGGGTGCAAGACTTCGCTCTGCTCTAAGGAGCCTGCTGAGATAATGAGACATCCGAATAAAGTCTGGAGATTTTATATTATCATATGATCATCAATAAAGTATTTAGGGGTAAAGGGGCTTATCCTGTCTGTAGTTTACCCTCAAATGATTCAGAAATAATACATATGCATTATATATATATGTGTGTACGTGTATGTGCATGTACGGAGAGAGAGGAAATAATAAGACAAGTGTGATCAGTTGTAAATATCTGGGGAATCTGGGTGAGGATATAGTGTATTTCTTGCGTTATCCTTCCAACTTTTTTGTAACTCTAGGATTATGTTAAAATAGATACGTTTTGTTTAAACCCTAAAACTTTTACAAAGTCCTAAAAATGGAAGACAGTAGGGACAGAATTTAAAAATCCAAAGAAACCATGTTTTGTTGTTTTAAAAATAATCCATAGCTGTAGAGAAAGAGATCTTCCTTAAGAAGAGGCAGTTGTCAGAATAAAGGCGAAGGAGTGCTGGGCTTCTGTTTAAGCATCTGCTGATTTCAGGTTCCAGCAAGTATGCTGGCAGAGCACCTCCAATAGAGGGCGGTGCAACATTATGAAGAATAAATCACGTACCATGGGTTTTGGACATGACTTCAAGTGGATTCTAAGGTGTTTCCAAATAGAGGCACTGAGAATCTTACAGCTGAGTCTGTCTGCATCCCATTTTACAGATGCATAAACTGAGACTCAAAGAGGGGAAGAAACTTGCCCAAAGTCACAGCCACCAGCAGCACGAGTGCCCTGCAAACAGTAACCACGGCCGTGATTTGTGGAAGGCTTACCCTCTGCCGGGCATGGTGCCCACTGAGCGCTTCACGTGCATTGTTTATCCAGTCACACCTCCACCCCATCTCTCTCTCTTTCCCCCTCCAGTTATGTAGCTGAGGCTCAGAGAAGTCAGTAACTTACCTGACGGATGGCACCAGTCAAGGGTTGTGCTCATAGCTGACATGGCATTCTGTCCTCCACTTTTGCTGGTGTGCCCACCCTACCCTTGCAGAGTCAGTCTCCTCATAGGGGAGGGAGAACACAGCCATCAAAAGAGAAATTTATCTCAGCTTCTACTGACGGATACATACGCACACACACAAGGAACCAGAGATCTAGTGAAGAAAGAGTCCTAGGACTGAAGAAAGCAGAAAAGGAAGGTGCCACTGAAATAGTGGAGCGTCAGTGGCACGTGGGGATGGGTGGTTTTAGAGACGGTGAAGAGAGAGCAGAGAGTGGAGGTGGAGAGACGGTGAGGGGGAAGCACAGAGTTGCTGGGAAGGCATGAGTCTAATATGTTGGCTCCTCCTGTCTGCTACCCTGCGGGCTGAGTCTTCTCAGTCATGTCCGACTCTTTGCGACCCCGTGGACTGTAGCCCGCCAGGCTCCTCTCTCCATGGGGATTCTCCAGGCAAGAATAACGGAGTGGGTTGCCATGCCCTCCTCCAGAGGATCTTCCAACCCAGGGATCAAACCCAATCTGCATCTCTTATGTCTCCTGCATTGGCAGGCACGTTCTTTACCACTAGCGCCACCTGGAGAGTCCAGCGTCCCCTCTAATGAATCTGTCATTAGATGGGTTAGATGGATGGCGTTAGCTCTACATCCAGAAACATCTGTGGTCCCTCAGCTTCGCTCCATCTGCACTGCCTCCCCCGGCTCAAGCCTCATCACCCCTCACCTTGACTTTTCAAAAGCTCTGAGCTGGTCCCCTTGCTTCTTCTCTTGTACTGTCCACAACTCACACTCCACACTACAGCCAGTCATGTAGCAATCATGTCACTCGCCTATGAACATCTTCTAGCAGCTTCCCATGCACTCAGAATAAAATCCAAATGTCTCACTAGGCTCTACTTGAGAGGCCCCTGCCTCCTTCTCTGACCTCATTTCCCACTAACCTCCTCCTGGCCTCACATTACTTTGGCCATACTGGCCTTTGTTCCAACCCTAGCACGTGTAAAGGTTTGTTGCACCTGTAGGGCTTTTGCACTTGTTCTCACTTTTGCCTGGAACAGCCTTCCCAGGTCTCCACGTGGCTGTCCTTTTCTTCTCCCTCGAGCCTTTCCTAAATGTGGCCCCAAAGGGGGACCTTCCTGACGACAGATGGAAGGGAGTCCCACCGCCTCTCTGTCACTGCATCCCGCTTTGCTGGGGCTAGTGTTATCAAAGCACCAGTGACATTATCCTTATCCTTATGTGAAATACTCTTGTTAGCTTGTTTGCTTGTCTCTTGTCCCCTTTCCCTGTCTTTCTACAATGTATTCTTATTCAGCACAGCAGTGCCTAGAGTTGTGAGTACCAGACACATAGTAGGAATGTAAAACATAGTTATTGAATTAATGAATGAGTTGAATTGATTGAAGCAGAGAATTCTTGTGCAATGAAGCAGAGTGTGGTGGAGAGGTATGTTTGAAAGGGTCAGGATAAGATTCGAGGAGGGTCTCAAATGGTAGCCTAACCCCTCTATGTGTGTGCTGTAGGCAGTAGGGAGGCACTGAAGGTTTTTGATTTCCCGAAAGCAAGGTTTGTTCATGTAGTTGCCAAGCAGTGTGTGAGATGGTCTTCCCTGGTGGCCCAGAAGTAAAAGAATCTGCCTGCAATGCAGCAGACGCAGGAGACACGGATTCAATCCCTGGTTTGGGAAGAGCCCTTGGAGGAGGAAATGGCAACCCATTCCAGTATTCTTGCCCTGAAAATTCCATGGACAGAGGAGCCTGGCGGACTGCAATCCATGTAAGGTGCTTTGGAGAGGAGAGCCTGGAGATGATTGAGTTAGGAGACTAGTGGAAACCCAGCCAATTAGAGTCGTTTCTTTTTAAACTAAATGAATTGCCTTGACCATAAAACACAAATATTTACCAGGACTCACTGTATAGAATTTACTGTGTGCTTTTGTTTGTTTCAGCAGACTTACCTGGAGCGTCCCCCAGTGGTGTGAGGTCTGGAAATGGAATCAGATGGACAGACACATCAACTTCTGATTCTGCAATTATGCTTTATGGGTAGCATCATTTAAAAGGCTAACAATCAGGTCATAGGATTTAAGAGTTTAAAAGTCTGAGCCCCAGAAAGGACCCAGTTCACATCTTGTCATTTTTACCTATAAGGAAACATGAGCTTGGAGAAGGGAAGTGACTTATTAAAGGCCAAGAGACCGGGAGAGCTTGCTTTGTCTTCCAGAGACACTTCATGTCTGAGTTAAGGTTCTTCACCCAGAATATGCAGATCAGATGAACAGGATCAGATACTGTGAGAGGGCTTTGCAAATTGTGAAGTGAGGGGCTCATGTGATATGTTACTATTGCTAAGTCGCTTCAGTCGTGTCTGACTCTTTGCGACCCTAGGGACTGTGGCCCACCAGGCTCTCCTGTCCATGGGATTTTCCAGGCAAGAACACTGGAGTGGGTCTTATTATTATTTGGCCATAACTGCCAGCTGGACTTTAACTCAGGTTCGGATTCTTTCTTCCAACACATCTTGCTTGTGCCTGCTAGTGCAGGGTCTGTTCTCAGCAGGGGAAACCCTGCAGTGAACACAACCCCTGCAAGCCCTAATACCTGCAGTGCTTACGTTCAGGGGAGCTGCGAGGGTGGGTGTGTTTGCTGTGTGGTGATGAGTGCTGTGGAGAGGAGCAGAGGTGGGAAGAGGGGCCAGAATTACACACAGGGGTGGGGGTCAAAGAGGACCCCTCAGAGAGAGTGACCCAGATCCCAGGCTGCTCCCAGCACAGTGGAGGGAAACTTTTAAAATGGAAATAAAAATTTGTTTTGTGGAAAGAAGTATATTTGTTCTTGGGCAGCAGAGTCTCCAGGGAAAGGCCGACTTTGCTCAGGTCTGTGGCAGTGACCCTCCGACACTGGCCCGGGGCACAGGCTACAGAAATGAAACCTTTGTCATCAGCATTCTTTTAGACCATCAGATGCAACTTTCTGCTTCCTTCTCACAAACCAAACCCAAGCAAAAACTTTCAGGGATTAGCAGAAATGATTTGCATAAAGACATCCTCAAATCTTTAGGTAGTTAAGCAAGCAGGCAGGAACCCACACGGCAGCCCTGAGAGTGTGTGTGCTCAGTAGCGTCTGACTCTCTGCAACTCCATCGTGTCCTAAGTGCCCTGCTCGGCTCCTACCCCCTCCTCCATCTCATTTTATCCTCCAGGCAGCCCTGTGAGGGAACGTTACTGTTCCCATTTTGTAGATGAGGAAACTGAGGTTCGGAGTGCCCGCATGACTTGCTCAGTGTTGGCATAACTGAGAAAGGACAGACCAGAGATTTAAACCCAGGCCAGCCTGGGTGTGTACCCTGTGCTCTCTCTGCGAGGTCACAGCCCCTTCCCTGGACTTGAGAGCTGCGCTGGTTTTGAAAGCAACTTCTGAAACATTTCCCAGAAGCAATCCAGAAATTACATAGTCCAATCCCTTCATTTTGCAGATCAAACAAGTTAACAATACGAACGTGAGCCTAAACACCTGGTAGCCACGAATGGATGTTGGTTTCCTGTCTTTGCAGATCAGAAACCAACGGTTTAGAGAAAAGAAGTTACTTCTCTGAGGTTTACAAGGCAGCTTAGTGGCAAAGCTCATAGACTCAGGCAGCCTTGGGACTTCTCCATGTTTTCACTTTTCTCCGTGCCCCTTAAGGCTTAGGGGCCAAAGGCTGCTGTGTCAATGACAGAGGGAGGAAGAACTGTCAGGACTAGAGAGCAGTGATCTTTTATGACTTCTGCTAAATGATCGCTACAGAGGAATGGGTGGGGTGGGTGAGGTCTGAGGCCAATAACCGGGAGTAGCAGGGAGCTGGTGGGCTGATGCTGAAAGACAGCCGTGCTTTCTCTTACGATGCATAGACTGGCACCTGTCACATCGGATCTGCTCTTCAAAGCGCTTTGCTTTGAGAGGCAGGGTGGTGGCGGGCACTGCCAGCTGACTGTGGGCTGGTTGTCTCGGTTCTGCATTCTCATTCACGGGTTGAGCCTAAATAGCAGTAATGGTTAATAACTAACAGTTTCCCTGGTGGCTCAGATGGTAAAGAGTCCGTCTGCGATGCGAGAGACCCAGGTTCAGCCCTGGGGTCAGGAAGACCCGCTAGAGAAGGGAATGGCAACCCACTCCGGTATTCCTGCCTGGGGCACGGGGTCTCAAAGACTGAGCGACTACACCAAGTCTGACCTGTTCTCCCTCCAAAATAAGTAGTTCTTGTAGCCCTACCCAGGTTATCCCCCATGCCCCGGATCTCCAAAGTTTTGGGGACTTCCCTGTAGCTCAGACGGTAAAGAATCTACCTGCAATGCAGGAGACCGGGGTTCAATCCCTGGGTTGAGAAGATCCTCTGGAGAAGGGAATGGCAACCCACCCCAGTATTCTGCCCGGATAATACCATGGACAGAGGAGCCTGGTGGGCTACAGTCCGTGGGGTCACAAAGAATCGGACACGACTGAGTGACTAACACTGTGGCTGTAACAGTTAAAGGGTCTACATCAGGGCTGGGGAGCTGGGGTGTATATGTGGGAGGGGGCTGGAGGTCTGGTCAGAGTGCGGCGGGGGGGGGTTAGAGCTTGGGGAAGGAGGCGGGCTCACAGGTTGTCCCCCCCCCCCCCCCCCCGCACCAGTCAGGTCACTTGAGTTTTCTTCCTGGAGGCTCAGGGAACGTCAAGGTCACATAGCCAGCGAGGGTCAGAACTCTAGTCTGGCCAAGCTCCGTTTCCCAATTTTTCGCTGGGTGTGTGAATGTGTATGTGTGTGGAGGGGCTTAATTCCTTCTTCCATTTTAACAAGAAAATGCCGTGGGGTGGGGGGCAGGGTGGAGGGGCTGGCGGGGGAGGGAAGGCCCCATTTCCTCTCTAGGAGGAAAGGCTCCGCACTTTTGGAGGAGTCTCTCTCTGTTCGGGAATTTCACCAGGATGGGGCTTTATACAAACATGAGGCAAGTCCCCGCCCATTGTCCTCCGGGAGGAGGTGGGGTCACCGCAGTCTACACAGATGGAGCGGCGAGTACTGAGTTCTCTTTAACGACGTGAATCTGTGTCTTTTTAACCACCCTTTATCCTGGAGGAGGAGTGAGAGGGAAAGTCTTACCAGAGAGATTCCAACAGCACGTTAGGTGCCTCTGTGGGAGGTCTTTGCTGACTGAATAATGGACATGAGGAAGGTGCCTCCGACCCGTGTGACTGGTTTGAGTCATCCAGTCATTCATTAATTCACTGAGGGCTTTGGGAATTTACTGGTGAGTTGCCCCCCAGCTGAACTCTGGGCGAGTTAAAAGGGCAGCAAAGCAGCAGAAAAGAGGATAGCTAAGATTGGCACTGACTGGGGCTTCCCCGGTGGTCCAGGGGTTAAGGATCCACCTGCCAAATAGAGACTCAGATACAGAGGACAGACTTCTGGACACAGCAGGCGCAGGAGAGGGTGGGAGGAATTGAGAGAGTGGCATGGAAATACGTGCATTTCCATAGATAAGATGGACGGCTAATGGGAATTCGCTGCGTAATACAGGGAGCTCAACAACCTGGTGCTCTGTGACAACCTAGAGAGGTGGGAAGGGATGGGAGGTGAGAGGGAGGTGCAAGAGGGAGGGGACGCATGTATACGTGTGGCTGATTCATGTTGATGGTTGATGGCAGAAACCAATACGACATTGTAAAGCCATTATCCTCTGATTAAAAATTAAAAAAAGGATCCACCTGTCAATGCAAGGGATGCTGGTTCTATTCCCTGGTCGGGAAGATCCCGCGTGCCTCAGAACCGCTAAGCCCATGCGCTGCAACTAGAGAGCCCGAACTCTAGAGCCCTGAGTTGCAACTCCTGGAGCCTGAGTGCCCTAGGGCCCCTGGTCCGCAGCAAGAGAAACCACCGCACCACAATAGAGGGAGGCCCCCCGCTCGCAGCAACTAGAGAAGAGCCTGCATGCAGCACGGAAGAACCAGTGCAGCCAAAAATAAAATAAATAAAGCTTACAAAAGAAAAAAAAAAGATTGGAACTGACGGTTAGACTTGTGCAGCCCATCTGGAGTCTTGATGTCAGGGCGGTGGTAGAAGGAGGGGCTCTGGGTCATGTCAGTATTTGGAGAGTTTAAGATCAGGGCGATCTAGTGGGTGACGAGGTAAGTTTCCAGTTAGAGTCTGAAGTCAGGGAAATGGCAGTTTAGACATGTGTTTGGTTGTTAGTCGCTCAGTTGTGTCTGACTCTTTGGGTCCTCTGTCGATGGGATTTCACAGGCAAGACTACTGGAGTGGGTTGCCAATTCCTTCACCAGGGGATCTTCATGTTTGGTTAGTAGAGGCTATTTTTTAATTTGAATTTAGATGCCTGTGGGTGGGGATTCCATTCCCAACTTCCTGGATTCTCACTACTCCTTATTGGCCCCATCAGATTTATGTATTTACATTACCGGCCATCTGCCCAGCCCTGTGGCTAACAGAATTTTCCACCCGAACAGTGGATGTCTCTAAGTTTTGAGAGTCTATTAATTCAAGTAGAAACAAACCAAAGGCAGATTTGCAGAATCTAGTATAGTTTTAAACTTTGAACTTTTTTCTGATTCTCACCGGAATGAGAATAATGCCAGTCTTTACTGGTGATCTTCATTGATGACAATGATAATTGGTGATAAATAATAGTGAATAAGTTGGCATTTGTTTCCACTCATTCCACATGTTTATTGAGAGCTGCTCTGTGTTAGCACTTTTCTAGGTCTCGGGAATACAGTGGTGAAGAAAACAAAAATGGAACTTGAATTCCAATGTGGGTGGAGGGAGACAGACAATAGAGAAGATACATCCTTGTATTAGATGGCGATAAGTACTACAGAGAAAAATTGGGAAAGAAGGTGAGAAGTGTTGGAAGAGGAGGGGTTAGATAGGGTGGCCATGGTGGGCTGCACTGAGAAAATGAATATTTAGTGAAGATCTTGGTTAAGTGCGGGAGCTGCCGTTGGAGCAAAGACCTAGGCAGGAAAAAGCGGCAAGGGCAGAGGGGTTAGAGGAGCCCTGTGGCCACATCATGCACGGCTCTGAGTCACTTCTCTTCCGTGAGGAAGGTGCTGTCATTGTTCCCACTTACAGATGGGCAGACTGTGGCCAGAGAAGCTAAGAAAGCTCCTGTGGTTCATAAGAGGTAGAACCGGGCTTCTAACCCAAGCAGCTTAACTCCAGATCTTGTGCTTGTAAATACTAAGCTGCAGAAATTAGACCCAGGTACGGAGGATTTACACCTCCAGCTATAAGCAGGCTTCCAAGCCCTGGAGGAAAACCTTGGGTGTGGTGGGAGGAGAGGGAGTGACTGGGGCCTTGGCTGGCTTCCTGCTGAGTCACTGCTGAAGGGCCGTGAAGGGAGGCGAGGGGCACTCAGGCCTCCCCTCCTCATACGGGTCGGTTCCTGCCTTCCGGGGGAGACGCCTGGCAGCCGGCCTGAACCACACATCGTCAGTGGACAGATTCGTCTGACTTTCCTAAGAGCTCTGTTGCAGACTTGTAGGTGGGCCCCGTTTGCCGGTGTGGTCCCATGGCCAGCGAGAGGAATGGGCCCTGGAGGTTGACCCTCTGCCCACCCTGGCCCAGAATTCTCCAGCATGTCCTGGATGGACGCGTTCTGTCTCTCGTCAGACTGGCTGTCTGTCATCTTCAAGCACAGCTGCGTGCTTGCCCCGCTGCTTCAGAGAGCAAGATGCAAAGGGCAGCCACCCACACTGCCCTGGGCCCCGTGAGGCTCACCCTCTTGACATATTTGTTCAGGCAGACGGCAAGGAAGGAACCCATAAGTACTATAACATGTATATCAAGTTTGTTAAGATTTCGAACCAGGGACTGACAAATAATAGTAGCTAGAATGGACTGAGCGCTTACTATGGGCCTGGCAGTGTTCGAAACGCTTACCATAGTTTATCTCACCTTCATAGTTCCCTCACCACCTAGTAAGGGATGTGCTTCCTGTTTTATAGAGAAGAGAACAGAGCTTCAGAGAGGCCTTACCCAAGAAAGGGCTGGAAGGACAGCGGGAATAAAATCCTGGAGTCAAGAAAGTACAGGCAGGGGGTTGGTTCCCTGGAGGGCCAGTGGTTAACACTCTGTGTTTCCACTACAAGGGGCACAGGTTCAGTCCCTGGTTGAGGAACTAAAGATCCCACATGCCACATGGCGCAGGCAAAACAAAAGGACAGAGGAGGACAGCGACAGATGAAGCTGGAGAGGACCATGGGGCCAGACTGGAGTTTGGGCTTGAGTTCGTGGTGGCAGGGAACCACTGAAGATCTCCCACCACGCTTCTCCTTGGTGCCCCAGAGGCATTGCACCCTTGGTGCTTTAGTTTAGAGTGACCTTGGCGCTCAGATGACGGAGCCTGAACAAACGCAGTGGGTGGAACTCAGGCTGCCTGTGCGGCGACATCCCTCCCTGGCTCCCTGCTCACCACGCATCCTCTGTATCTGCTGAGCTTCTATAGAATATCCTCAGGTAAGAATTGTAGGGCTTCCCTGGTGGCTCAGTGGTAACGAATCCACCTGCCAAAGCAGGAGACGCAGGTCCCATCTCTGGTTGGGGAAGATTCCACATGCTGCAGAGCAGCTAAGCCCATGTACCACAAGTACTCATCCTGTGCTCCAGAGCCCAGGAACTGCAACTCCTGAGCCCAGCTGCCGCAGGTCCCGAAGCCCACACGTCCCAGAGCCTGTGCTCCACAGAAGGAGAAACCACTGCTATGAGAAGCCTGTGTACTGTGACTAGAGAGTAGCCCCCACTTGAAGCAACCAGAGAAAAGCCCACGTAGCAGAGAAGACCCAGCAGAGCCAAAAATAAATAAGTAATTAAATTAAAAAAAAAGAAAAAGGTGTTGCATTATCTTAAAAAAAAAAAAAAGAATTGCATGTTCCAGGAACGTGCTGTGCTGTCCACACCTGGCTGGTCCTCTCCACCCTGGCCACGCCCACCCGCCGATTCACCTCTTCTCCTGGCCTTCGTCTCCTTCCTCCCCAGTTCCAAAGTGCACTGAAGTTGTTTCTGTTTAGCTAGCATTTCCACTGCTTTTGCTAAACTTCTCTCTGTGCTTCTCATGAGATCTATTCAGGTTGCCTCACAACACCTTCTTGAGGTGGACATCACTGGGTACCTACCCAATCTAGTCTCCTTCCTGCCTGGCTTCAGGAACCCAGTTTTCTTCAGGGTGACCGTGTGGCCAGCCCCAGGCCATGGATCTAAACCGATGACAGCCCCGTTTCCCACTTTTCTAGACTCCCTTGCAGCTAGGGTATCCATGTGACACAGCTGTTGGCAATAAGACCTGAAGGGAAGTCTGCTCCGAGGCTTCTGAGAAAGTTTTTGGTTTTTTGACAAAAGGAAACAGGCCCTGCTCCGGGCCTTCTGAGGTGAGTGTAGCATCAAATGCATAGAAAAAAGCAACAGAGCGGCAAGGAAGAGAAGGAAAAGTCAGAGTCCTGTTTGAATGTCTTGATTCATACCTGAAACCAGCACCGCTCCTGGAATTCCAGGTTATGTAAACAACATGCCCTTCTTTGTTCCTTATACGTGTTGAGATGGGTTTCTATTATTTGTAACCAGAGGCCCAGGTCTTCCATCTTGACAGCAAATGTTTAACAGGGCTCCCAACCTTCCTCTGTCTGCAACACCTGTGACCTCAATGGACTGTTAGGATGTGAGTAAGGGCTCCTGCCCACCCTCAACCTTAGCACCCCCTCCCCATCACACACACACACACATACGTATACACACACACACACACACACACACACACACACACCTCTATCTCTACCCTCTCAGTCAAAACTGGCCCAGAGGAATGAAGAATGGGGAAGCCCAGGGTGTCACCACATACCATTCTGAGCTCCACAGTGTGCTCAGAAGGCCCTTGCAACACCTTTGTTTGAGAAACACTGGAGTTAAGAAATGGGTGTGAGAGGAAGGTGGGCTGGGTGGGGTGCACGGGGTCTGTGTGATCCGGGAGGGACTTTTGAGAATGTGCATCTCTTCTCTCACTCATTTCTTATTCAGAAAACACATTAGTGTGTATATATACATATATATATATATATATATATATATATACACATATATTTTGCTACACCTCATTTGGCTTGTGAGGTCTCAGTTCCTCAGCCAGGGATTCAACCTGGGCCCTCAGTAGTGACAGCGCTGAGTCCTAGTCTCTGGACGACCAGGGAATTCCCTGTGCTGTGCTAAGTCGCTTCAGTCGTGTCTGACTCTGAGACCCTATGGACCGTAGCCCACTGGGATCCTCTGTCCATGAGCTTCTCCAGGCAAGAATACTGGAGCGGGTTGCCACGCCCTCCTCCAGGGGATCTTCCTGACCCAGGGATCAAACCCCGAGTCTCTTATGTCTCGTGCATTGGCAGGTGGGTTCTTTACCACTAGTGCCACCTGGGAAGCCCAAGGAATTCCCTACGACAGTATTATTAACTGTAGTCAACACGCTGCACGTTACATTCTGTGACATTTATTTTCATAGGGGAAGTTTGTAACTTCTGGTCCTCTTTCCCCATTTTTGCCCACCCCCCAACCCCCGACTCCCGCTCCTGCCCCCTGTCTCTGACGCCACCCATCTGTTCTCTACACAACATGTTTTTCTTTTGATCACCTATTTCATGCCGGAGTCTAAAACCTTCGCTGCTTTCTCTCCCTGGGTGAGGAAATGTGAGGTACAGTGTATGAAAGCTGCAAAAGAAAGGAACCAGCTGGTGAGTCTCCATCGTCTCTCCTTCTCAAGAAGGAAATGACCTTAAAATGAAACAGATGAAATCCAGATTGGCAAGAGAGCCTTACTATTGAGAGCGATCTGAGATATTAACATGAGGCGTCACACTGGGAGTGGGAACCTCCTTTCCTGGAAACCTTCAGGATGAAGGTCTAAACCGCTGACTCATCCTTGCTAGGCATGTCTGTGGGGTAATGCAGAGAGCAAGGGCTTCTGAGTGAAGAAACTTGGGTTGGAATCCTGATTCCTTTCTTGAAAAGGGTGGATTTTGACAAACTGCTAAACCTCTGAGGCTCAGCATTCTCTGAGTTATTGGGAGCATTTTATGAGGATAATAAGTAATTAAAAATTTTTATTTATTTGTGCCGTTCTTGGCTGTGGCGTGTGAGATCTTTAGTTGTGGCATGTGGGATCTAGTTCCCTGACCAGGGATTGAACCTGGGCCCCTACCTTGGGAGCATGGAGTCTCAGCCACTGGACTACCAGGGAAATCCCTATGTCATGTTTTTTGGAGGGCTGACTATATTCTGGCTGCGATCCAAGTGCTATATGTGTCTTAAAACATTAAGCCTTCACAACAAATGAAGAAATGGAGGCTTTAGGAAGGTCAGATGCCTCGCAGGTCAGTTGTAAAGCCTGGCTTTGAACTCAGGGAGCCTGGTTCCAAGCCTTGTGCGCGTAACCAGGTCACTCACTGCCACCCTTCTTGGTAAGAAGTAGATGACTCCTTTGTTTCAGTCACTAGAGAGGATAAGAAAGTGGTACGATGCGTGGGCTCTGGAGCCACGCTGCCCCGGGGTTCAAACCCCAGGTTTATCACTCCTTAGTGGGCTTACTGTGCTTCCCAGGTGGCGGGAGTGGGAAAGAACCTGCCTGCCAGTGCAGGAGACATAAGAGACGTGGGTTCGATCCCTGGATGGGGAAGATCCCCTGGAGGAGGGGATGGCAACCCACTCCAGTGTTCTCGCCTGGGAGATCCTATGGACAGAGGAGCCTGGTGGGCTATGAGGTCACAAAGACTGAGGTGACAGCAGCAGCAGCAACTGTTAATTATGAGCAAATCGCTTCACTTCTCTATCCGTGTCTTGATTTCCTTATCTGTAAAATGGAGCTGAAAGTAATAGTCTTAGGCCTTTTGTGAGAATTGAGGAAGTTAACCCAATAAACTTTGTTTTTATTTTAAATTTATTTTTATTTATTTATTTGGCTGCGCGGGTCTCAGTTTGCGGCACTCGGGACATTTCGTTGCGACATGTGAACTCTGAGTTGCCACCTGTGGGACCTAATTCCCTGAGCAGGAATTGAACCCCGCTCCCCTGCATGGGGAGCAGAGTCGAAGCCATGGGACCACCCGGGAAGTGTCAGAACAATAGACTTGCATCATACCTGCTGCATGGTAAACACTCAGTACATGCTGCCTAGTACTGTGTTTCAGGTCTCTCTGCTTCCTCAGGGAGGCCCCCTCCCCAGCCCTACCCAATCTGAATTATGTCCCCCCTCTGAGCACCCTGTTCCTTTCCCAGACAGCACTTAGGATGGCTTGCAATCACGTGTAATAGTAACCACTTCACTGTGTTGTTTTGAAGATTAAAGGAGATAATGTGAGTAAAGCACAGAGCTTTGTGGCACATGTTTGGCCCTTGGCAAGGGTAAGCTGTTATATTATTATCACCAATTATTTAAAACTGGATGCTTTCCTTGGTTGAAAACATTGATGTAGTGATGTATTGACAGTTTCACCAAATCTAAGCATTATTCCCTCAGCTGTGTCCGACTCTTTGAGACCCTGTGGACTGTAGCCCGCCAGGCTCCTCTGTCCATGGGGTTCTACAGCGAGAATACTGGAGTGGGTTGCCATGTCATTCTCCAGGAGATCTTCCTGATCCAGGAATCGAACCCAGGTCTCCCGCATTGCAGGCAGGTTCTTTACCGTCTGAGCCAAAGCACCCATCAATTATAACCCACACCATTACTAATGGATTTCTAAGAAATACAAAATCATGGCAGAAAGCTTTCCTATCACTTAGAATTTCCATTTCGTGCATATTGAAACAGCTTTTTAAAGTCTTATTTAGACATAGATTTGTATCACGTACCAAGCTGCTCTGTTTCCTTGCTTTTTAAATACACAATAACTTTTCATTTCAGTGCCAAATCAGCATGAAATCTTTTTGAAGACATTGTCAGTGGAGATTAAACCAGCACCCGTGGTGCTGACGATGCACAAAGCTTAAGGAAAAGGATGACAAGATGCAGAACTGTGACCGAGTTCGTGCATGTGCACCACATCACCGCCATCTCCTGGCTGCTTGCGATTTGAGATGCCGTCCATTACCACACACGGCCTTATTTCAGGGATGTAAAAATTATGGGGGAAAAAGTGTCGTAAGTTTGATGGAGTACAATATTAAAACCTAAGTGTCCTCCCTAACAGTTGTGTTGTTCCCTATTTGGTGTTTCAAAAGCCACCATGGTTTAAGTCAAATCTATGTAGGTTTTCCCTCTAAGTAACGGCTTCATCTTTAGCATTGAGCTTTTTTAGAAAAAAAAATTTATGGATTTATTTGTCAGTGCTGGGTGTCAGTTGTGGCATGCCGGATCTTCAGTCGTGACTTGCTAACTCCTAGTTGTGGCATATGAGATCTAGTTCCCTGGCCAGGGATCGAACCTGGGCCCCCTGCATTGGGAATGCAGAATCTTAGCCACTGGACTGCCCAGGGAAGTCCCCTAGCCTTGAGCTTTGATTCAAGCAATGCTAGCTGCTGTAAAGATAAACCCTAAAACCACATTGGTTAACACTCTAAAGGTCGATATCTTGCTTGTATAAAGTCCAAATCAGGTGTTCCTCATTGGCAGCAAGGACTTCATGTGGTCATTCAGGGATCCAGATATGTAGATGTTGCCAGTTCCAAGAGATCAAGGCTGCCCTGGGGCTGGAAACATAGAAGGTTTTATGGGCTGAGCCTGGATGAGGCAGGCACAGAACACTTTTTCTCACATTCCACTGTCAGATCTTGATCATATGGTCTCATCTGTGGGAGCCTGGGAATGTTCTCTGGCCATGTCACCAGGAAGAAGAGGAGCTGAGGTTAGTAATCAGACACCAGTATCTGCTCTGGGCTTTGTAGGAAATTCAAGCCCTGTGACGGGCATGCTGTGTGAGTTCATTTCACCCTCACAGCAACCCCCCAAATGGTTACTATCTTCATTTTACAGGTAAAGAAGCTGAGGCTTGGGATTTCCTTGGCAGTCCAGTGGCTAAGACTCCATGTTTCCAGCACAGGGGGTTCGAGTTCAATTCCTAGTCAGGAAACTAAGATCCAACATGCAGTGCAGTGTGGCCAAAAAGTAAAAAGAAAAAAAAAAAAAAAAAAGAAACTGTGGCTCAAACAGATGATTTGCCCAAGGCCACATTACTCTATAGTTAGGGAGCAAGTATTGAGGCATTTCTACCTATGTTCTTCCATTAAACCTGTCTGCCTCTTTAAACTATCCAAGAATGGCGAGGGAAGAAAGTGTCAGTAGTTCTTTTCAGATGGAGCTGATTCACATACAGGGATTAGTTTGTTTTTTTTCCAGGGCCAGTGATTTCACCGTAGTCAGTCACCTCTTGGGCTTCCCTGGTGGCTCAGTTGTAAAGAATCTACCTGCTAATGCAGGAGATGTGAGTTGGATCCCTGGGTCAGGAAGAGCCCCTGGAGAAGGAAATGGTTACCCACTTCAGTATTCTTGCTTGGAAAACTCTATGGACAGAGGAGCCTTGAGGGCTATAGTCCATGGGGTCACAAAGAGTCAGACACGATTTAACGGCTAAAACAACAACAGTCACCTCTTCCTAGTGGACGGGAGGCGACAGGGTTTGCTGCCCACTAACAGGATCGTGTCAGACTCTGTGACCTCATGGACTGTAGCCCACCAGGCTCCTCTGTCCATGGAATTTTCCAGGCAAGAATACTGGAGTGGGTTGCCATTTCCTACTCTAGGGGATCTTCCTGACCCAGGAATCAAACCTGAGTCTTTTGCATCTCCTGCATTGGCAGGTGGATTCTTTACCAACTGTGCCACCAAAAGTGTAGTTATACTGGGTACATGACTTTTGTGAGCAATCGCTTTTTTTGGCTGAGCCTTGAAGCTGGTGTGCATGCTTAGTCATTCAGTCCTGTCTGACTCTTTGTGAACCTGTGGACTGTGGCCTGTTCTCTGTCCGTGGGGTTTTTTTCAGGCAAGGATACTGGAGCGGGGTGTCATTTCCTACTGCAGGAGGTCGTCGTGACCAAGGTATCACACCCAAGTCTCCTGCATTGGCAGGCGGAGTCTTTACCACTGAGCCACCTGGGAAGCCCTACCTTTCAGGATCTTATTGCTTGGTAGCTCAGCTGGTAAAGACTCCACCTGCAATGCAGGAGACCCTACTTTGATTCCTGAGTCGGGAAGATCTCCTAGAGAAGGAATAGGTCACCCACTCCAGTATTCTTAGGCTTCCCCGGTGGCTCAGATGGTAAAGAATCCCTAGTGACCCCCTGGTTAG
Organism: Okapia johnstoni; assembly: GCA_024291935.2. Taxonomy (NCBI): domain Eukaryota; kingdom Metazoa; phylum Chordata; class Mammalia; order Artiodactyla; family Giraffidae; genus Okapia; species Okapia johnstoni. The sequence goes on along the minus strand of CM044325.1, from coordinate 3,234,791 downwards.
GACTGCAGTTTCACTGCTGAGGGCCCAGGTTCAATTCCTGGCTCAGGAACTAAGATCCCACAAGCCTTGCATTATGCCCCCCAAAATAATAATAATACAGTAAAATGTTTTTCACTGTATAAAATGGCATTATCTTTTCCTTTCTTCCCAACAGAATATTGAGAGAATAGTCTTCCACATCAGTAGATATACATCTATGCCATCATATAAAATATCTGTATTCTTTTATAAGCCTATCCCATAATTTATTTAACTAGTCCACTATTGGTAGGCATTTAGGTTCTTTCTAGTTTGCTACTGTATTGGAGATCCATGCTTGTATCTCTATGCACATGTCAATCACCAACTTGTTCATTCAGTGGTCTTTTATTGAGTCCTTTCTGGGTGTCAGGCTCTTTTCTAGGCACTGGAGAAACAACCACGGTGGATTTTTTCTGGGAGTAAAATGCCCGTATTTGCTTCTATCATTATTAAAGACTTTTAATACATATGGGCAAACTGTCTCAAGAGAGACCGGGCGGGTTTCATTCCTGCTTGTGGTGTGTGTGTGTCTACTGCCCTGTCCACGGTGGTCCTTCCGGCTGGCTCCACATGGCCTCTGCAGGAGGTGCCTGGCAGTGTGGCGGGCATCCCGGTTCTCTGCCCCCCTGCTCGGGGTTCTTTCCTGGGCCACACCCCTGCCTTCCAGAGTCGGCTCCCCTGCCTCCCTGTTCTGGCTCCGTAACTCTAGCTTCCTGCCTGCCTCTGAGCGGGCCTCTGATTTCGAGGTTCCCTGCAGATTCTTCCTCCACCTGCCTTGGCCCCATGCAGTGCTCCCCACAGTCAGCTGCCACGCTTAGCCCCTGGATAGAGCACTCTGGGGCAACCAGAGGGCAAGAGGCAGGCAGGATTCTGGGGCTCCACTGCTGACGGCAGGTTTTTCCCTTCCTCTGCTTCTCTGTCTTCTTTCAGCAATACCCCTAGAGGCCAGTCAGGGGATCTCCCCTCATCTGCGTGCAGAAAGAGCTGGAACTGAATCTTGGCCCTTGACCCAAATCCTTCCAGGATAGCAGGGGTGCCCCTTGACATCCATGGATTAGTGCAGAGTGTGCAGCCGTGTATTTGGACTTGGCCTTGGGGACAGATGGATCAGAGGTCCTGGGGAAAGGCCTTCTGTCCTGAGACTTGGGAGACTCCGGTCTGAGCTCTGGGTCTGTGTGTCCTGTGTGACCGTAGTAGACAAGTTTTGGGGTGTCTGCTAGGCTCACCACTACTCCTGTCTGTGCTTCAACCACCCGGTGGGGTGGCCTTTGACGGCAAGTTTTTATACCGGGTTGGCCATAAAGTTCATTTGGATTTTTCTGCAACATGTCACAGCTCAGTGGGTAAAGAATCTGCCTGCAGTGCAAGAGACCCGGTTTGATGCCTGGGTGGGGAAGATCCCCTGGAGAAGGGATAGGCTACCCACTCCAGTATTCTTGGGCTTCCCTTGTGGCTCAGCTGGTAAAGAATCTGTCTGCAATGCGGGAGACCTGAGTTCGATCCCTGGGTTGGGAAGATCCCCTGGAGAAGGGAAAGGCTACCCACTCCAGTATTCTGGCCTGGAGAATTCCATGGTCTGTACAGTCCATGGGGTTGCAAAGAGTGGGACGCAACTGAGCAACTGAGCACGCACACGTGCAGGAGTCCCTGGAAGAACATGAAACAGAAGTGAGACAAGCTGGAAAGATGTGCCTGGAGGGCAGCGAAGGGCAGCCTGCAGGAGAGAAGCGAGGGGCAGAGACTGCTGTCCTGGGCTCTTGGTGGTTTTCCAGGTCTTGGTGCCAGGCTGGGGGAGGCCCTGGGGTTTCCCATCTTGGGTTGGGGGGAATGGTCTGTGAGACACTCTGATGTTCTCATAATAAAAGCCCCCTTTTTGCTTAAGCTGTCTCTGTAATCTGCAAACCAGCAAACAAAAGTCTTAGGATGGTGCACGGGGCTGAACGTCAGTCTTTCTGAGCCTCCCCTTTCTCATCTGTAAGATGGAAATAGGAACAGAGTGCTCTTCTCAGGAATGTTGAGAGGCCCAGAGGTATTCATGGCTGTGGGGCTGTGGGCCTGTGTGTCTCATCAGAACCTGTGCCCGACGGGTTAAACCGTCTTGCGTATCAGCCTTGACTGTGTGTGAAAGAACTTTGTAAACATTACGACCACATAACACCGTGTGTGTGTGTGTGTGTGTGTGTGTGTGCGCGCGCGCGTGCACGTGTGTAGCTCTGTCTATACTCCACTCCCAGCCCAGTCCCTCGTCGGACTTTTCCCTACAAAGTTCTCCATGACTTTATTAGTTTTTTAAAGGAATTTTTTGTTAATATTTATGTATTTCATTTTTATTATTTACTTGGCTGTGCCAGGTCATAGTTGTGGCATGAGGGATCTCGTTTCCTCACCAGGGATTGAACCCAGGCCCCCTGCATCGGGAGCACAGCATCTCAGCCACTCGACCACCAGGGAAGTCCTTCTCTGTGGACTTAGACAATCACTGACCTCCTTTAGGGGCTTCATTTGTTATTGTTGTCTAGTCGCTAAGTCATGTCAGACTCTTTTGCAACCCCGTGGGCTGCAGCCCACCCGGCTCCTCTATCCATGGGATTTCCCAGGCAAGAATACTGGAGAGGGTTGCCATGCCCTCCTCCAGGGGATCTTCTGACTCAGGGATTGAACCTGCAGTCTCCTGCATTGGCAGGCAGATTCTTTACCATCGAACCACCAGGGAAGCCCAACGGGTCCTTCATTTACTTGTAAAATCAGGGGTCATATGCATGACCTCTAAATTCCCTTCCTCCCCTGGGCGTGGAAGGTCGAGCTGGCTGGTTAACACCTGGGTATGATCCAGGCTCACAGAGAACACACCTGCCTCAGGTTGGTGCCGAAGGCCAGGAGGCCAGGAGCCAGGATCCTCCTGGGAAACCTGCCAGGGAGAGTCAGGGAGCGAGGCAGGATCCTTCCACTGCTTTGCCCTGTTTATGTTTCCACTCTTGCCACACGGATGTCTCGCTCCAGGCCGAATGAGTCTCCAGGCTGTCACTGTGCCAGCAGGGGCCAGAGTAGAGAAAAATCTAGCTTTGCCAGAAAAACCAAGATCTTGAGGACACTTATTGTAGTCTTACCTCCAATCGGATTATAGCTCGTGTACAAACCCTTTCTTTCTGCTGGATTCCTCTGCTTTGGACAATGGCCAAGTAAGGAACAGGCCCAGGATCAGCCCAGCCCAGTTTGCTTTCCCAGGGCCCGGAGGCTCATGGCAAAAATACTTCATGTTCTGGGGATTTCCCTCGTGGGCCAGTGGCTAAGACTGTGCTCCCAATGAAGGGGGCCGGGGTTCGATCCCTGGTCAGAGAACTAGATCCCGTGTGCCACAATGAAAGATCTGCTACTGAGACCTAGTGCAGGCAAATAAATAAATGCAAATAAATATAAAAAAAAATTCTTCGTGTTCTGTACCTCCTTGGTAACTGCAAACTTCAAGGCTTGGCTGAATCAAGCTTATTGACATTTCTTAACAGCCCAGAAATGAGTGGAGGTTGTTTGAGAAGGGTGGAGCCTCTCAGACTGTTCTGTCGGCCACACAGAGGAGAGGGAGAACGGCAAGAAAGGTGGCGGAACCTAGCCCTTATTGCTGAAGCCCTGCTGATACACAGACCGGCTGTGTTACCCTTCACAAGTCACCTGATCTCTTGGAGCCTCAGTTTCTTCTTCAGTTTATGTATAGAATGAGAATATTGGACTGGATGGCCTCCAAGGTTCTCTGTTGCATGTTACAATGCTTACAATTGTACATTTACAATTTACTTACTTCCCAGGATCTCAAAATGATTAACCCTGAGAGCAGCAATAGCATCTTTCAGCAGAGTGGAAGCAAGTCTCAGAAAAAAAAGCCTGATGAAAACAACAGCAGAGGAAAATGACAGCAGCAGATGAATAAGAATCAAAGCAGATGAGGAATCTGTCCACAGGTCCCCGTCTTGAAATCCTTCATTTACTGGGTATGTGCAGGAAATTCAGGAGTGTCTGTATCATGCTGTCGTGGGCAAGAGGCTGAAGGTTAAAGGACCATGTGGGAGAGACAGGGAAGGGAATGGATTCTGAAAAAGGAGCTCCTTTGGCCGGGGATGTTTGTCCTGGGAAGCAATCTTGGAGTGGTTAACACAAGCTTTGACTTCAGCCAGATTTTGTGTGTCTGCCTCTTCTTCTGCCTCCTATGTGTCGTTGAGTAAGTTACTTAAACTATGTGCTGTGGTTTCCTTAACCGTAAAAATGGGAATCATGATAGCACATATGGTATAGGGCGTGGGTTACAAATATTCAGATAAATAAGGATTAAACGAGATGCAATATATCAAGTAGCTTACACATAGCCTGGTGCATAGTCAGCTGCCAGTAATGGATGTGATTATTTAGGGTTTTGCCATTTCTTGACCTTGGATTATAGTTTCCAAGTAAGTAAAACAGAATTCTAAACATGCTCTGTTTATATGTGGTAATATAGATCTTTTAAAGTTCTTTTTCCTTCATCGGAAAAAAAAAAATCCCAACAGACTCAGAACAAACTTAGTATTTTCCCAAACTGTGGTTGGAGGAAGCTAACTGTCCTGGGTCACCTGTGAGCTTCTTAGTGCAGAGTCCGGAACTCAAAGTCTCTGAGGCGCGCCCAGAAATGAGCATGTGAACAAAGTCCCTGATAAAGGTTGAGTCAGCTCTCTTTCTTTTTTCCTTTTTGGTCTGCACTGGATCTTCTTGCTGCGAGTGGGCTACTCTCTAGCCACGGCTCGGGCTTCTCTTGTTGCGGAGCAAGGGCTCTGTAGTTGTAGCGCATGGCCTGGTTGCCTTTAGCATCCGGCATCTTCCCAGAACAGGGATTGAACTCTTCAACCTATGTCCCCTGCATTGGCAAACACGTTCCTTTTTTTTTTTTTTTTAATTTTTAATTGGAGGATAATTACTTCGCAATATTGTGATGGCTTCTTCCATATACCAGCATGGATCAGCCATAGGTATATACTTGTCCCCTCCCTCTTTAACCCCCTGCCCCATCCCACCTCTCTAGGCGGTCACAGAGCACCGTTTTTGGGTTCCCTGTATCCTACAGCCCATTTCCACTGGCTGCCTATTTTACCTACAGTAGTGTATGTGTTTCCATGCTACTCTCTCAAATCATCCCACCTTTTCCCTCCCCAGCTGTGTCCCAAAGTCTTTTCTTTATCTGCCTCTCCATTGGGCAGGCGGGGTTCTTAACCACTTGACCCCCAGGGAAGTCTGAGAGCCAGCCCTTAAGGAGTACGCCGCCCTGCCACCCACTGGACCAGGTCAGAGCTTCTCAGACTTTAAGGTATACAGGAATTTGCTGGCAGTCTCATTAAAATGCAGACTCTGATTTAGTAGGTATACCAGTGTTCTTCTAAGAAAGAGAACCAATAGGAAAAAATTATATAGAAATGTATATGTTAAAATACACAAGTACATGCCTGCTAAGTCACTTCAGTTGTGTCCGACTCTTTGCGACCCCATGGACTGCAGCCCACCAGGCTCCTCTCTCCATGGGGATTCTCTGGGCAAGAATACTGGAGTGGGTTGCCAAGACCTCCAGAGGATCTTCCTGACCCAGGGATCAAACCTGAGTCTCCTGTGGCTCCTGCACTGTAGGCAGATTCTTTACCACTGAGCCACCAGGGAAGCCCTAAAATATATATATATATATATATATATACACACACACACACACACAAATAAAATAAGGTTTTGGTTCATGTGATTATGGAGACTGAGAAGCCCCATGACTTGTCACCTGAAAACTGCAAACCCAGGAAAGCTGGTGGGTGAAGTTCCAAGGCCCGAAAGCTAATGGTGCAGTTTCCAGTCTGAGCCTGAAGGTCTGAGAACCAGGAGCACCAGGACAGGAGACGATCACTGTCCCACTCAAACCGTCAGGCCAAGAAAGAACTCAACCCTCCTCCGCCTTTTTCTTCTATTCAGGCCCTCAGCAGATTGGATGAGATCCTCCCACACTGGGGAGGGCCGTCTGCTTTACTCAGCTCATTAATTCAAATGTGAGGCTCTTCTGGGAAGCACCCTCACAAACAAATCAGAAATAGTGTTTTCCAAGATATCCGGGCATTCCCGGGCCCCCTCATCAAATTAACCATCTCGGTAGGTCTGGGGTGGGACCAGAAATTCTGCATTTCTAACAAGTTCCCAGGGGAATGTTATGCTTCTCCCCAGGGGGCCACAGTTTCAGTTGTCAGGTTTGCCAGGCTCTGTAACTGTGATGGTCATGAGTACCATTCACTAGACTTTTCTAGCTCTGCTTTCTGGGCACCTGGTAGGACTGTACTTCCTGGCCCCTTTGTAGTGGAGTGGAGCCATATGACTAGTTCTGGGTAATGATCTGTGGGCAAAAGAAATCAGGGTCACTTTCAGGATAGAGTATTTAATTGACTGTTCGATTCTCCAAAGCTTTTTTTCCATTTGCCACTGCTACTGGCGATGTTTCAGACAGCATCTGTTATAGCAGACAGCTCCTGGGATGAATGGTATGGAGCCTGGCCCTCTGCTGGCCTGTGAGGACATGGTGTGAGAAGACACGTGTTTGTGGCTTTCAGTCTCCCATGTTTGGAGAGATGTTTGTTACTGCAGCATAACCTAGCCCATCCTGACTGATACACTTATTCTAAGCCATGTTTTACAAAACAAGGAACCAAGCCCTGGTGGTCCAGTGGCTAAGACTCCAAATTCCCAGTGTAGCAGGCCTGGGTTCGATTCCTGGTCAGGGAACCAGATCCTACAGGCCACAACCAAGACCCCATGTAGCCAAATAAATAAATATATATTAAAAGAAAAAAGAAACCAAGCCCAAGAGGAATGATTTATCTGTGCTCTGACAGTCAATGAAATACTAGAGTTCTGACTCCCAATTTCCTTCCTTTTTCTTTCCATTAATTACCATGCCTTTACCACTTGGATCTTCTGGAATATGTGCCAGGCACTTTACATGTGACATTTCCTTTTATCTTCACCACAATGAATTATCATCCCACTCTTTATATGAGGAAATGGAGGCCAAAGTTACACAGCAAGCACAGGACTTGAACCTATGAACACCTGATCCAAAGGACATGCCCCCTCCCCCCATTACACCGTCCATCTCAGATCTACCAAAAAGATACTTTAATAACGGCAAATACCTACATGCTATTTACTTTATTCTAGGCAGTACTATCAGTGATTTAACTATTTTAATTCTTATAAAAATCCTATGAGGCAGATAATGTCATCAAGAACATCCTCATTTACAGATAAGGATATGAAGTCATAGAGGACTTAGGTAACTGGTCCAGCGTTACACAGCTACTACATGGCAGGACCAGGGTATGAACCCAGGCAGCTGACCTCAGGGTCCGTACTCATACCCATTAGACTTTATTGCCATGACCAAAGATCATTCATATATCAGTCTAACATGATATATACTTGCACGTATATATGTTTTATATACATAATGTAACTATATTGCCAAATATGATTCTTCTTTGCTTATTTAGATTTAGGGTATTTTCTTCTCTACTGGCAGGACTCCACTATACAGTCATTCCCACACGAGTTGATTTCTTACACTAACTGAAGGGGCCTAGGTGTTGTATACATCCAGCCCAGTGTGATTAAGATTTTCTTTTCAACCTGGAAAAAAAAGGACATTTCTTTTCAAACCTGAAAAAAATTTATTTTTAACAAGCCTGGAAGAACCCAGCTGCCAGGAAGCCCTGGGCCCCTGGGCCCCCTGTTTAGTCTCCCTCTTCTTATCTTTATACCTCTCAGTCCTTTCTTTGTTGGAGGTGATGTTTTCAGCTACAGGCTTGACAGCCTCTTGCCCACTGCCTGGCACCTCTAGTCTTTGTGTGGAAGTCTTCTCAAGCCCTCGACAAAAGCCTCTTATCCCCTAGGCTCCAAGTCTCCTTGCCAACAGACTCCCTGTGTTCCCAGGTACCCCCAAACCCTGGGTTTTTCTTTAATTTGTTCTGGTAGAATGTGAAGGTACTGGGCTCCCTGGGAGCTTGGCTCAAGACCTAACAGCTGAGAGTGCAGAAGCCAGTGGGCTCATCCCTGTGGGTACGGAAATGTGGGAAAGGCAGGGGACTCTTGAGAGCAATGGCTCTCTTCTCGCCACACTCTGAAATGTGTTACGTGCTACTTTTTCCTTGTAACTCAGCTTTGTTTCCTGTCTCAGCATAACACACACACACACGGAATATTACTCAGCCAGAAAAAGGAATGAAATGGGGTCATTTTTGGCCAGGTGGGTGGACCTAGAGACTGTTATACAGAGCGAAGTAAGTCAGAAAGAGAAAAACAAATATCATTTATTAATGGATATACATGGAATCAAGAAAAATAGTACATACAGATGAACCTATTTGCAAGACAGGAATACAGAAGCGGATAAAGAGAACAGACCATGTGGACATGGTGGGGGGGAGGGGAGAGTGAGATGAATTGGTTAGGACTTAGATATATACACTATCAGCTAGCTGTAAAACAGAGAGCTTGTGGGAAGCTGCTGTATACACAGGGGGCTCAGCTCGGTGCTTTCTGATGACCTAGAGGGTAGGATGGGGGGGTGGTGATGGGAGGTTGGCTCAAGAAGGTGAGGACTCACTTCTTTGTATAGCAGAAACCAACACAACATTGTAAACCAGTTATACTACAATAATAATAATAATAAAAAAGACATATGAACATGCTTAATGTTGCAAGTACTTGAAGTCAGGAATGAAAAAGGCCTTGCCAAGGCTTGGTGCAGGGGCAGGTGATTCAGGCACTCTTCTGGGAGGAACTGAGGTCTGGTGGACAAACAAGGATTTCTAACCACAGCCCAGTTATTAGTCCACAGGAAACATCCTGTTACTCTTATAAAGATGAAGTGCTACTTTTTAAATTTTTTTTAAAGAACTTTCTAAAAGTCTTCCTTTCCATTCTAATTCAGTTCAAGTCTGTGAGGCAGGAAGATCTCAGGGCAGCCATGCCTGCAACATTAGCTAATCAGACTCCCAAGAAACATTCCATTCCGCTTAGGAGGGCTTTGGAGAATGGTTTGCTCATGGTGGCTTTTAAAATAAACGGAGGGTTGCCAGGCTGAATGGACTCCCTGCGGGGCCTGTGACCTGGTTCCAGGCTGGTGCCCAGCAGGCTTGCTTCCTGCTGGGTTGGCGGACCTCTCATTAAACATGGTTGCCTTGCCTGTGCCCCATTCTCGGGGGATGAAGTGAAAAGGCTTGTACCTTCTGTCCCTTCCTGTTTTAAAACTGGGGAAACCGAGGCCCAAGAGAGTCAGGAGAAAAGTAATAACAACAGCCAATGCGTATAACACTTTATATTAATTTACCTTCAAAGGTCAAGACGAGGGTCACCATGGCATAGTGGCAAGTAAGATAGAGCTTCAGATCCTGGTTTTGACTCTCTGAAGCTGTGTGATCTTGTATAGGTAACTAAGCCTCTCTGAGAGGTAGTTTTTTGCTCCTCAAATATTGATAATGATACCTATTCTAAGCGCTGTTGTGAGCAGTAGAAATAATGGTTGTAAAGTACCTAGAGTGTGACTGGCACCTAGGTAGCACTTGATCAATGGTCTTTATCATTAGTAGGGACGCCGTGTGGGCCAGCCACAGGGTAAACAGTGTCTCCCACCCTTCATGGACAGAGAAGCCTGGTGGGCGGGTGAGTCCATGGGGTCACAAAGAATTGGACATGACTGAGCATAGTGCACAGCACAATCCTGCTTCACACCAAGAATGACCCAGGGAGTTGGTGAAAAGGACAGACGCAGTCTAAGGAAAGGCACTGGAATGTATAACAAGCCACTGGGTGATTCTTATTGGCTCATTTTGCAACACATCCAGGAAGCCTTCCCTCCAACCTCGTGCTTATTTCAGTCCCTGCACACTTTGTATTCAGCAAAGATTTTGCTTGAGGGTAGACATGATTAAAAGGTCAAATATCATTATATAGTCTCAAAGAGAATGTACCTTGAACTTTACACAGTAGATTTCTTCCTGGAAAGCTGCTTGCAAATAGAATTTGGTGTGTGCATGTGTGTGCATGTGAACAGATGTATATTGAGCACCTTAGTTTGCTCTTCAAAGGAATGCAATCAATTCAGCTAAATAAATATTATATGTGTGACTATTAAGTGCTGAGGATACAGTGACCGATAAGAGGCAGGCCCTGTCTTCAAGGGTCTTACCTAGAGTCCAGTGTGGTAGATAAGGTTAACACAGGGACCACGGAGGGAAATGGGTACTCAGTTCAGGGTTGGGACACCTGGGAAGTTCTAGGGGAGGTGACATCGGAGGAGGAGACGTCTACACTGGAACCTAGTCTCAACTCCTTCTGCAAAGAGAATGGTCCTTCCCTAGTTCACCCTTGGGGAAAAATGAACTTTCACACCATGTTGCCCTGGATTCATTTACACAATCAGGCAGCTGCACAAATTGCGGGTTCCTGCCATGGGTAAGGCACTGAGCAAGGGGTTGTAGGGCAGCTAGGGAGAGAAAGGCCCAATCCCTGCCCTCAGGGAGTTTATACCACACCTGTTTATGACCCAGCAGGATTATTCAGGTCTTAACTCCCTTTCCTAAAAATACTGTTTATTCTCTTTCATCGCCATGTTGTGGAGAAACACAGTTCTGGCCAACACAAGCATGAGCATTGTATTTCATCCAGGAGAAAATCCAAGTGTGTGCAAGCATCTCCAGGGCTGTTTGCAGACCCTCTATGAAGTGGTGGGAAGCTTCTGAGGTGGCCTAGTGGTAAAGAATCCACCTGCCAATGCAGGAGATGCAAGAGATGCGGGTTGGAGTCCTGGATCAGAAAGATCCCCTGGAGAAGGAAATGGCAAACCACTCCAGTATTCTTGCCTGGAGAATCCCATGGACAGAGGAGCCTGGCGGGCTACAGTCCATGGGGTCACAAAAGAGTTGGACCTGACTGAGTGACTGAGCACGTATACACATGAAGCTGGGGAGGCCTGGATGAATTCTTGGGGTCCACAGGGTCTGTGAGTATCTGGGGCAACCTGAAGATCCAGAAGCACCCTCGGTAAGTGATGCTTTCCCCCCTCCCCACCTCCCACTGTCATCAACAGGAATGCCTTTCAAACCACCTGTCTCTGCCCTGAGAAGGGGAAGAGTCAGGAGGGAACAGCATTCCTGATGAATTACGATCAGAACACCATGTTTACACAAAAGATGGCAAGGTATTGCGGTAAACACGTGAGGTCCCCTTGCCTTATGTTTTCTATGTGTGGTGCCCTGGGAGTGAAGACAGGCTCCCATCTCCCAAACAGCAAACCTGAAGCACGAGGGGTGCCTGGAGGCTGTGCTGGCCACCTGGTGGTTTGCATCCAAATCTAGCCCACACTTATTTTGCCTTTCAAAGTCTCCCCTATATATGAACCCCTCAGCCTCCCATTCCCTGCTTCTCAGAAGGCCAAGCCTGAAGCATCCACCTCCTGGTTTTTTTTGCCAAGTTGCTCCCACTTCCTGGGCCACTGCCCTGCCTCTAACTGCCTGGTGAAATTCAACCCATCCCTCAAAGCCCAGCTCACGTGTCACCTCTCCCTCTGGTTGGAATTCACCTCTGTCTCCCCAGCACTCCTTGTGTGGCCTTTTCACTCGTTACTTTTTCTTGGGCAATAGGCTTAAGTCTCTCAGATCCTCACTTCTCTGCCCTGTGCAGGGGCATAACATCCGCAGTCATCTTTGACCCTTCTCGGGTAGTGGGCTTCTGTGAAAACGTGGTGGAGCTGCTGGAAGACCTACTGTTGATGGAAGCCCGCTGCGTGTCAGTGTCCGGCCTGGGGCTTAGGGCTGTTGCTTCATTATTTCACGGGATGGTCACGTCTCTCTGGCCAGGTGCTAGCATTACCCTCACGTTACAGATGAAGGCAGGAGGCGCAGAGAGGTGAGACGCCTCTCCGCAGGTCACACAGCGAGTACCACTAGCAGGGCCAGGTTTACCCGATGGCAGAGTCGGGTGCTCATCTCTGGATCCGCTCCAACGGCCCGCTTTCGGCCTCCCTGGCCCGGGGATGGAGGGGGGGCGGTCGGGTTAAGACAACACACCGCCCATCTCCTGCAGTTTAGGGGTTCATGCGCCTCTAAGCCACCCCCTGGTCAGGTCAAGCAGGCCAGCGCTGGGGTGCCATCTGAACGCAGGCCTGGCTGTGCCCTCGGGAGGGGTCTCGGTCAACATCTGGCGACCCAAACCCGGGGGCCCCGGAGCCGGGGTCCAGGGTGCAGGCGCGTGGTTCGGGAGCCGCGTCCCGGGTGCCGAGTCCCAGGAATGCGGGAGGGCTGGGCGGGGAAGGCGGGCGAGGCGGGGGCGCTTCCTCTGCCCGCCGGGAGGGGAGCCGCCCGGGCGCGCGCGCCGCCGCCCCCTCCCAGCGGCCCGGCCGGCCCGGCGGGGGCGGGGGCTGCAGCGGGAGGGCAGCGAGGGGCCGCGGAGCTCGGCAGCCGCCTGGCCGGCCCGGGCGGGAGGAAGCGATGAATATTCAGAGGGGGAGGGGAAGGGAGGGGGCTGAGCGCTCGCCGCGACTCCCTGCAGCACGAGCCGCATGACGCGCGGAGGAGGCAGCGGGAGCCGCCGGGGCCTCGGAAGCCGGGAGCCGGGCGCCGCGCGCCGGGGGTGGGCGCCGCTTGCTCCGCCCTGCGAACCTACGCGTCCGGGGACGCGTCCCCCCCGCCGCAGCCGCGCGGGGCTCCGCCGTGTGGCCGCCGCCGCCGCCGCCGCTGCCATGTCCCCGGGGAAGCCCGGGGCGGGCGGAGCGGGGACGAGGCGGACCGGCGGGAGGAGGCGGAGGCGGAGGCGGCGGCTGGAGGCGGTGACTCAGGCGCCGGGGCTCGGGCGCACGGCGGGGCCCGGCTCGCGCGTCCCGGGCACGTTCCAGGGCGCGCGGGGCATGAAGCCGGCGGCGCGGGAGGCGCGGCCGCCTCCGCGCTCGCCCGGGCTGCGCTGGGCGCGCTGCCGCCGCTGCTGCTGCTGTTACACTTGGGCCAGGTGAGCCGCCGGGTGGTGGGCTCCAGGGCAGGGGTGGTGGTGGGGGGCGCGAGGAGGTGGGGGGGACGGGACTGGAAGCCCCTGCACCTGCCCGGGTGCGTCCTGATTGCGGGGATCGGGGGAGATGGCCGGGGTTCGGGGGTGCTCCGCGTCCCCGGGGCCCTCCGCTCCTGGAGGCCGGCCTCTCGCGCCGACGACCCAGCCCTTTCCCCGGCTCCCGCGTCCCCAAAGGAGGGCGGCGGGCTCGGGGGTCCCGGGGGTGGGGGTCCGGAGCCCTCGCTGTGGCCGCCCCCTGCGCGGGCTGCAGGCCGTCTCTGGCCCGGCCCGGCCCCGAGCTGGTCACATCTGGCGGGCGCGGGCCCGGCTCGCCGGGCCGAGGCGGCCGGAGGGGGCGTGTTTGCCGAGAGCTCCGACCGCGGAGCCCGGCCGGCCTGGCGGAGCGGCGGCCGACCTCCGACCCGGCCTGCGGGGGCCGAGGGGCGGGGCCGAAGGGCCGCTGCGGCTGCGGCCGAGAGGGGAGCCGGGGCCGGGGCCGGGGCCGCCGCGGGTGGTGGGCGAGGCGCGGGGCCTCCGGGCCGCGGCGCTGCTTCTGGGGAAAGTTGCAGCCCCGGGAGAAGGTGGCCCCTCGCAGGCGTGCCTCCGAGCGACGGTCCTTCTCCCGGAGAAGCTGCCTGCTTTCCCTGGGTGTTTAATTCGTGCACTGGGGGCGCCGGCTTCCCCTACCCCCGCGCGCCCTGTTCTCGAGCTTCGCCTTTCAGATAGTGCTGTGCCTGGCCTTTTGGTGATCCATCCTTCTGAAAAGCGCCGTTTCCCCTTCGTGGCGTTCCCACGGGGTGAGGCAGGGCAGCTGAGCGATGTCCCCATTTCACAGATAGGGAACTGGAAGGAGAGAAGTGAAAAAGCAGAATCGCCCAGCCCCGCCGCGGCAGCTGAACCAGCGCGTTCGTCCCCTTCTAGGAGCCTGCTATGGTCTTGAACCCGCAATGGAAAGGGCCTTGGCGTTTTGTGAAGGAAAAAATGTCTCTTCTTTTGTACAGACGGCAGCTCTAAGAACAGGATGTTTGAAACCTGGGAAGCGAGTTACTGACTGGGGAGGGAACCTGGCTTCAGGGAAAACTACCCCCCCCCCACCCCACCCCATCCCAGGTCCCTACCTTTTTCTTTCCTTCTTGAAGTCTAGTTGGTTTAGAATATTGTGTTAATTTCAGGTGTACTGGAAAGTGATTCGGTTATACGTATACACGTATGTATCTTTCTGTACATTTTTGATTCTTTGCCGTCATGGTTTACGACAAGGGAAAACTTTTCAAGCACAAATAAGAAGATTGCCTGAGAGCAGAAACTTCAGCCTTGGGGCAGCAATGCAGCCCAGCAGGCAGGACAGGAAGGTGGCTAGAGCCTGGGGGCTCCATTAGCTCTCCGCACCCAGAGGGCTCTCTGGTTGTCAATGACCCTTCACGGTTTTCCTGGGCAGGCTTTGACCAGTTCTCCGGAAGGCCTGGAAGGCACGGTGACCTCCTGCAGAGAATGTCGGATTAGGTGTTTCAGAAGACCAGCTCCAGGGCCAAGTTCAGTCGCCTCCATCCTCAGTTAATTGCTTTTGTAGAATGGGACCACCTGCACCGTGGGTTTCCCTGGTGGCTCAGCGGTAAAGAGGCCGCCTACAAGGCAGGAGATGCAAGAGATGTGGGTTTGATCCCTGGGTTGGGAAGATCCTCTCTAGGAGGAAGGAGAAACCCATTCCAGTATTCTTGCTTTGGAAATTCCATGGACAGAGGAGCCCAGTGGCCTCGAGTCCAGGAGGTTGCAAAGAGTTCAGTGCGACTGAACGCACACACCCCAGCTGCCCCATGGGATTGTCTGAAGGGCTTTCACTTTCACAGGCCAGTGTCTGAAATAGCCTTGTGAACACGAAAGGGCGTCCAGGTGGGATTATCATTAAGGTACAGTGTATATGGACTTTCTCCTTGTCCCTATAAGGAAATTCGTGGAGAACAGTATATGAGATTAAAAAAATATAGCCTCATATTGAGGATCTCTTGTACCAGATACTTCATTTAATTTTAGTTTACTTTGGTGCAAATATATCTTATTATAGTATTTATCATTTTGCATGGGCCATAGTGGTTGCTGACTGTGTTTGGAATCAGCGAAAAGTTTCTTGGGTAAATTTATTTCTTGCCCAATCCTTCCTTGTGTTTCAATAGCATCTTGCCATGCGACACTTGTCCCCTGTTCAGATATTTCCTTCCTCTCTAATTTGTTCTGTAGAAACTTGAGGACTCTATTTCTTGTTTTTGAATGCATTATAAAATGGGAAATCTAAAAGGCTTTCTGAAAAAGCATCTTCAAAATCCATGTTCGACAGTTCATTTTGATGTTGGATATTTCAGGGAGTCAGTGCATTTTTGAGCTGGACCAGACTTCAAGTTAGCTCAAATTCCATTTTTTTTTTTTTTTTTTTTTTTTTTTTTTTAAAGATAAAGCTTTTGAGGCCCAGGGAAGACAGTGATTGAACTGAGGCCACCTGGCAAGACCGTAGAGGAATTGGGATGGGATTGAAACCTGTGTTCCTTGCCTGTGTCTCTGATTTTCAGGATTTTTTTTTTTTTCAATTTTTCACTGTGCTCTTAATTTTACTGTAGGCACAGTGCTGCCTCACTGTGTACTCCTGAAACTGTGGGTGTGAATATAGTTTTTCTTTTTTCCATCTTTTTCTGGGATCTTCCTGGGTCAGGAATCAAATCCACGTCTCCTGCTTTGACAGGTAGATTCTTTACCACTGAGCTGCCAGGGAAGCCCTAGAGTTTTCCAAGTCAAATCATATTTTCCATGTATATGTTTGGCTGATCGCCTTTACTGTCCACCTGAAACTATCACAACATTGTTATCAGCTATTTCCTCCAATATAAAATAAAAAGTTAAAAAAGTCAAATAATTTTTGAGATGGAAAGTCATATTTGATGTTTTCAAAGCTTATACACTTAGAAAATGTGGGTGAAGGGTCTGTCTCCCTAACATTTGGTTGGTTTAGTAAGGCTTGGATTGTGTGTGTGTATGTGTATGTTTTAAAATGAAATCAACAGTAGCAGGTTAAAAAAAATGGGCAAGTTGTGGAAAAAATACACTCTGGGCATTCATGAGGATAGATACAGAAGCAGAGAAGCTGAAATGCTAGAAGACTCAGTGCTTAGTAGGGCTGGAAAAGCAATTTTTGAACCTGTTTTCTTACCCCTTTCTCCGAGGCAGGAAGGATGGCCGGGGATGGTTCCAACATGCAGACTTGACTGGTTGCAATGACTTCACCCATTCTCCTAGCATTTTTGCGCACTAATTTTGGTTTGTGTGTATGTTTTAGGCAATGTGACAAAGCTATCCACCCCCCCACCCTTGGTCTCCTTCTCTTGAGAAAAGTAGTCCCAACAGATTCTTTTTGAAATCAGCTTGATCGTGGACTGCTTTAAAATGAAAACCAAAACCCAAAAAACCAAGCTGGTGATTGACAGCTGTTTTGTTGGTCTTACAGTGTTTTGGATTTGCTTTTCTTTTGTCGTCTTGTTTCCTGGTGAATAATAACTGTGTTTATTATCTACTGTAGCTAATCCTTAAGTCTGCTTACCTACCTGTTTTATCCAGGGTACAAAAAATATTTTGACTCCTTCAAAACTGCTTGTTAAATTCTCATAGAGGCAACTTCAAACATTTTTGTTTTGCTTCAGAACAACAATGGAAAAAACCAAATGATTATGTTTTGTTTGCAGGCAATGTAAGAAAACAGAGCAAATTGGTTTCTGGTTAGACTGTGACTTTGAGCTGACTTCAAGCTTAGCCCTATGATAAAGATAACCATGGAATACCCAAGGTTTCCTAAGCAAAGAGAATCCTGGCTCCTGAGTGAGCAGTTTCGGTCAGCAGAGAGGTTATTGAGCTCCTAAAAGTAATTTTTGCTTGGGATTGAGACCCAGGCAAAGTTGCTGGGTTTAACCAGTACATCATAGGCAATTACTTACTTAGTTTTTATTCACTGCTTGGCCAGGGGAATTATTTTGAGTGCAAGGTAAGAGGCAGTTTTCTGTGCATTTCCCTTCTAATAGAATGCTGCTGATAATACTGTAATTAATAGGTAGCTTTATATGTGGCAGGCATTGTGCTAAGGGTTTTAATGCACTATCCCATTTGACCATATCAGAAATAACTGAGAAGTAGGTACTGTTCATGGTCCCATCTTATATTTTAAAATTTTATTTATTTTAAAAAATTTTTGGCTGTACTCTGAATTGTAGGATTTTATTTCCCCGACCAGGGATTGAACCTGGGCCCCGGCACTGGAAGCATTGAATCCTAACCACTGGACTTCTGGGAATTTCCTGGTCCCATTTTATCTGGGAGAAAACTGAAGTTCTGAACTTATCAAACATTCATCGTAATAGTCTGTGGCAGAGCCGTGTTTGCCATCTTTGGCACCCTCTGTCCTGTGCTGTGAGAATTCATGTTTTACAAAGTCTTCAGTGTTCAACTGAGAGAGGAGGTGACACAAATGAACCTACCTACACACGAGAAACAGAGAGAACAGACTTGTGTTTGCCAGAGTGGGGGGGCGGGGGGAAGCGGGCTGGGAGTTTGGGGTTAGCAGATACAAACGATTATAGATGGAATGGGTGCACACCAAAGGCCTACTGTATAGCAGAGGGAGCTGTATTCAATATCTTGTGATAAACCATCATGGAAAAGAATTTTAAAAAGAATGTGTATGTAGGTATAAGTGAATCATTTTGCTATACAGCAGAAATTAAAACAGCATTGTAAATCAACTATACTTAAAAAAAAATAGAGTGGAGGGAGAGAGGAGGTGACTGACTTGTGAAGAACAGACTTGTAGGGCCTTACCCTTTCCCTGCTTATGTTTCTTTGGGAGCCTGAATCTGCAAGGTGGACCTGCCTTGGTGGAGACGAGTGGGATTTGGTACGGAAAGACCTGGGTTTAGGTCCTCCCTCAGTCACTTAGTAGCTGCATAAACTTGGGCAAGCCACTTAACCTCTGTGACTTCTCATTTCCTTATCTGGAAAATGGGACTAATACTTCCTGCTTCACCGGGTGGTTGAGAGGATCAAGTAAGATAGAAGAGGAACTGCTCCGTGAAATCTAAGGCTCAAGTTCAGCTGTGGCCGCTGCTATTATCTGGGGAGAGGATGTGAGGCTTCAAGTCGTTTATTCATTGAACAGATATTTATTGTTTCGCACAGAGTGGTGCAGAATAACCCCAGGGGTGTGCAAAATGAACTCGGCTCACATAACATTAATAGTAGTAAGGATTTCTTTTAGGGAGCTTTTAGTAAAAATGTCAGTGAGATGTCAAGTCCACGAGTGTCATGGTAAATAAATTAGTGTAAAACTTAATAAAAAGTTGAGCTGAAGGAAAATGTTGAGGGGACTTCCCGGGTGGTCCAGTGGCTGGGACTCCTCGCTTCCAGTGCTGGGGCTGAGGGGGGCAGGTTGGGGAACTAGATCCTACCTGCTGCAACTAGAGATCCTGCATGCCAAAACAAAGATCAAAGATCCCGTGTGCCCCAGCTAAAAACCTGGAGCAGCTAAATAAATACTTAAATAATAAATATATTTTAAAAAGGAAAATACTGAGTAAGAATAATTATGTAAATAATGGTGTGGTTATGGCGCCCTTGTAAATGTGACGCATTTCTTAGACTGGGGACACGCTGCATGCGGCACCGGCAGTTACGGTGAGCGAGAGGCAGCCTGCCTTCGTGTCTCTCACAGGTTGTGGGGCTGACACAACTCTGGTCACCCTCAGCTCACCAGTCACAGTTGTGACACAGGCTGTGGCGGTGGCGTTCTTGCTGCTCCTCACCTCCCCCCCTCCTCCAGAGAAAGGGCTGGCCCTGGGTTTGCCAGGGCAGGAGTGGTGATGAGAGGGACAAAGTGGAGATCCCTGGAAGCTGCAGGTGTGTCAGACCAGAGAATCCACAGCAATTTTGTCACCTCCTCCTATGGCCTTCCAGTGGCTTTTCTGGTGACCCCTGGGAAGACAGGAGCAGTAGGAAATTTGCTATTACTTCCTTATCAGTGGTAGGATTCCTTGATAGTCATCCTATTGTCTCAGCATTTCCATGGCATGTAAATGCCTGGGTGAGGGGTGGTGGTAATGAGACAGCAGATGGGGGCCACTTTGAAAGCCAAGTAGTGTCAGCTCCCACAGAAGGTCTAATTTTAAACATGCAAATAATTTTCAGTTCCACTTTTCCTTCTTCCTGTTAGAGGGAAGCTGTCCCCTGTTGCCTTTTCTGAGACTTGAGCAGACAGTGTTGTTATTATGCCACCAACCATCTCCTTCTCCAGGGCAGGGATGGGGTGGTGTTTTTTTGAGTGCCTGTCCTGGCCCCAGCCCAAGGTTATTTCATAGCTTCTAAGAAGAGACGTGAGTGAATATTAAAACTTAGCACCGGTATGGAGTCTAACACAGTGGTTCTTCATCTTTCAGGGGAGGGTGAGGTTTACAACCCTAACAGTATGTATATGTAAAGCATGTATATGTAAAAGCGAAGACTCCTCTCCCTAAAAGAAATGCGCGTATTTACAATTTTGTATCCAATTTCAGGCGTTTTACAGCCCCTTTAAAATAGCCCATGAAACCTAGGTTAAAAACCCTCAGGTCTGAAACTGTAACATTTACAAAAGTATCAGTCTTCTTCAAAGAGATAACCACTGTGTGTCATTGGTTTCCTCCTAGGGGAAAAAATGTTTCTATGTAATATATATAAGTATCTATGTTCATCATTTTAAAAAGTTACATTAAAGGAAACATTATATATACATTGTTCTCTACTTTTAGCCTTTTACTTCACTTAGTTATCTTGGAGATTATTGCATACCTGGACCCATAGTTGTAACTTTTTTTTTACATGCCTAATATTCTGATGTGTGGCTTTACCAGTTTGTTTGGCCTTTCCGGTCAGTGGACACTTGAGCTGTTTTCTGATAACTCTCTCCTCCCCCCACTTTTTTTTTTTTTTTTTTTTTTTTTAACAAATCAGGCTTCAGGGAGTGTCTTTGATACATATTTCTTGTAACTTTCAGGAGAATGTCCATAGGGTAAATTTCTAATTTTAGGATGGCTGGCTTAGAGGGGACCTGCATTTAAAAATTTGATAGCTGTTAAATTTTCCCTTTTGTACCTGCGCCCATAGGCTTGGAGAGTGTCTGTTATCTCCATACTATCAGCTGAACTGAGGATTGTTAAGTTTTTAAATGTGTATCAGCCTGAGAGGTAAAAAAATTGTACCGTGTTACTTTTAGTTATATCTTCAATTTTGAGTTAGTTGAACATTTTTTGGGGCTATTTGCATTTCTTCCTTCCTTTTTTTTTTTGGAGTGGGGGTTAACTCCCTGTTCATTAAAAAAAGATTGTCTTTTTGTTATCTATTTGTGTGCAAGCTCTTTGGAAATGAAGGAAGTTAGTCCTTTTCTCTAATTTGTGTTTCAAATGCAACAATATAATTCAAATATAAATATGTCTAAAATATGACTATGTTAGATGCAACCCTTGTCCTTAGGAACTGAGATTTAAATAAGACCTCTGGGTGATAAAGAGAGTATAGATTTCTGCAGCGAGACTGCCAGGTTGGAATCCTAGCTCCACCATCCAAACAGCTGTGTGATTTGGGCAGGCGCCTTAACCTTTCTGATCCTTGGTGTTCACATTTCTAAATTGCTAGTATAACAGTAGTACCTCTCACACAGGGTGGTTGGATAAGTTAAATGAGATCACATTGTGTTAAAGTTCCTTGTAAATTGATCTCGAAATATAAGAACACTGTTTCACTTATTCAAGAATTCGATTTTTTAAGTTAGGGCAAAAGCAGATAATTCTGAATTATAAAAATTGTATTACAAAATTTAAAAATTGAATTTGAGATTAAATCCACAATGGATAGTATACATACATACACATATATATGTATGTATCTATGTACACATATATGTATATATGTGTGTATGTATATATATATATTAAAATGTATAATGTGAAGCAGTGTAGCCTTCTCTGCTAGGATAATTTAAATTATATCTCTCTTTTGACAAGTTGATATACTTGAGTTAATATAGGCTAAATGAGCACAAGACGTGACTGAGGAGTGGCCAGTGTGATCTTTGTCCCCAGAGAGCATAGGACTATTGATCGTGTCCCTTAAAGAAACAGGGTCTTCCTTGAGCATCTTTGCGATCTGGCCAGCTCTGACTGTGGCCACCTCCTAACTCTGGGGACATTTTCTCTAGGACCATGAGGAGTTATTTTATGCTGCCAACTGAAAGTTTGAAGGCGTACTTCTTGGCTCTAATTGCAGAAGATGGGAAGTTGAGAGAGTCTGTGCTGAGGGTGCCACCAACAAGGTGATGCTGCAGTTCCTGCTGCTGGCTGAGGGGCCACCATGTTTTCATGTCCATCTGTCATCGGGGTTATTCCTTCCCCACTAAGCATGGACCACACTCATGGTCTTATTTTGCTGAGACACTGGCATACTTTACTATTTATGAAAACTAAAATACTCTTTTTACCTATTTGGTTTGCAAGGCCTTCAACATATATGATCTCATTCAATTCTCACAGCATCCCTGTGGGTTTGTCATTGTCGTTCCCATTTAAGATGTGACTTGGACCATCTCTCAGTGACTTGTCCTGTCCATTTCAGGTGCCTCTACAATAATAATGTACATTCATTATATAGCCCAGTTTTTAACATTAGTCAAATTTAGAATTAGCTTTCAAGAGGCTGATTGGACAGTTGAGTCCCCTAGTTTGGTTCATTCATAATTATTAGGTTGAACCATATGAAGTTACTGTTTTTGGTCCTTTGAATCCCAGCAGTTGTATATGGTTTCATCTAATATGTTCCAGGAAATGTTCTTTTAAAGTGAAGTTTAGAAAGCCAGATCATAGACTTGCATGTTGTAAAGTGGTATGTTTGAAACCATGGGTCATAAAATCAGTTTAGTGAGTTATGATCAGCATTGAAAAATGCTAGAATAGAAAATATTGGCATCTTCTGCAGGTAGGAAGGGTAAGAACTGCTTTATGAAAGCATATATATATTTGTGTGTCTGTGTATGTACTGAATTGCATATAAATTGAATTCATCACAGCTTCAGTCCTTGCCAAGAAAACTGGAAGCCACTGTTACAGGGAAAGGAGAGGTGGAAGGTGTTGGTCAGGGAGTGGAGGTGGTTTCTCTTTCTAAAGACAGTGGAAAACTAGTATAATATCCCCAAATATGCATAATCAGGCCTGCATAGATGACTGGAAGCCATTATGCGGTGGCTGGCACAGGAAGGCCCTTAGGCGGAGAGTGGGTTGATTGGCAGCTGAGGAGGCCTGACCTTAAGTAGCCGCCCTTCTGGAAGCTTAGGGGCGCCACCCCAGTGGGACACGTTGTTGGCCATGCTCTCTGTTCTTTGGTGAGTAGGTTTGGCAGGGAGCTGACACTCGCTGTCTAGTGTGCTGTGTACTTTGAATAAAAGCTTGGGACCTTCTCAGCGTAGCTGAGACTGAGGGGCTGTCGCCTGTCTGTTGAGCAGTGGGCCTCCGACTCACAGCCTAGCCTTGTCTTTTCTTAACCTTCAGGCCATGCTGCCCTCAGTCCACTCAAGCTGATCCCCAGCTGCCTGGAGGATCCTGACCTAGAGTTTGCCTTTATTCCCCTGTGAGTCAGTTCAGGTTTGTTTTTTTTTTTTAATATATAAAATTTGAAAATATACATAGATAAAAGAAAGCAAAATTATTATCTGTAATCTCCACTCCCTTGATATTAACTCCTGGTAACCACTTTCTGAGGAGCCATCTGTCTGTTTTTATGCTTGTTCTATCTGTTTCTACTAAAAAATAGGATTACCTCCTATACATGCGTTGTAACTTATATTTTTCAATTTTTTAAAAGTTGGGGTAGATGCATTTCTAGGGGGTATCCCAGGAACCCACAGCATAAGCATGAGGCTTCTTCCTGGAATGTTACTGTTACTCAGTAGAAAGTCTTCTGAAAAAAAAAAAAAATTTCTTTTTTAAACGAACGTGGTTGCATCTAGAAAATTTTCAGTAGAAAGAATCTCTGTCCCTCCGGAGTCTATCCTCAGGGCGTTTTGTAAAGCGCTGATAGTATGTTGCGAACATCTCCCCCTTGGGGTAGAAACCTTTCCCTTCTCCGCCTTTTACTGTTGCGCTTCGAGGCTCTACCTTAGTGTATCTCATGCATCTTGTGATGCGTTGTCTAGTTTGTTTCTAAAACGTTTTGCCATGATAAAGACTTTGGATGACTTTGTGGTTAAATCTCGGAACACATGTGATGATTTGGGGATACCTGGAGATAATAATAGTAGCTACCACAGTTATTATGAATTGTTGTCAGCACTCTGCATGTATTAGCTCATACAATCCTATGATGTAGGTACAAGGAAGGAAACTGAGGCCAGGGAGTTATAGTCTGGACCACGGCCACAGCCTGTGCCAGGACCTCAACCAGCTAGTTGTGGGTTTCCTTGAGGACGCAGGGAGATCTGGGGGGCATTGGCTCCATGCACCAGGGTGAGTGTGAGACTCCTGGAAGGACAGCTGGGCTTGAGGGCCACTCCCACAGGTGGGAGAGCCACCTTCCTGTGGGGTGGGAGGCCCATTGACATTTGCTGCTCAAGTGCCATGACTTGGCAGGAATGAAATGCTTCCCAGAACCACAGAGGGTAAGAGTGTCTTGGCCATGGAGTGTAGATCCTGAAGCTGTAATGGTAAAGGCTGCCTGAAACTTTGGGGCCTTGGCTCAGATCAAATGATGACATAATGGCATGGCTTTGGGGTCTTGACCTGCCTTTTGTGAATGAATTTGGATTCCATCGAGCTTGAAATTGGGCACGGATGATATGCCTTTGGGGTGTCCCAGGAGAAGAGCAGCATGGCAAAGGGCATGGGGTGTGGCATCAGGAGAACCATGCATCCAAATCCATGTTTGTCTTCTGCAGTGTTGTCTTGGAAACTTTACCAGGTGCCTTGGAAATCACCTGGGAAACGGGTCGTAATTACCAGGCCACATGTTATTAGGGTTAAATGAGGGAAGGTGTGTAAGATTAAACCCGATCCAGACTGTGGCTTAAATGTGTGCTCCCAACTCACCCGTAGTAACACAGTGATTTCTGACTTTGGGCTACAGTTGCCATGCATCCAAGGGTGAGACCTGCTGTGTAGGTGCTGAGCCAGTTTCTGCCTTGGTGTCCAGGAGTAGCGTTGTCTAGAGTGGTCACCAGACCCTACTGCGTGAAGAGAAATTGATGACACATTGGCATGTCTGAAGATGTGGGCATATATTCACTGTGAATCACAGTGATCTCTAAAAGAGAATAAGGTTAATTACGCTGGAGCAGGAGATCATCAGACAGAGTGGGGGAGAGAGAGAGAAAGAGGTCACATACAACCAGCCAGAGTCAGCCCTTCCTGGAGGAGAGTAATGGTCCCATGCGCCTTTTCTCCCTGCTGGGAAGGCCATGCCAGCCCATCACATCCTTGCTTCAGGCAGGAAACATTTAACCAGCACTAATCTCACCTTTTAGATCTAGCACGCTGCAGCCCAGCCTGTCTCTCTAGGGTAACTGTACCCATCCCCGCGACTATAGCTTGGCTTCATCATCCAGCACCTATCTTCTGACTTCCTGCCCGAATCCATCCCTCGAGGTCCTCTCCTCCTGCAAAGCACTCTACCTGATACCACCTCTGATTCTGCATTCTCATTAGAGTTCAGACCTGATGCTGAAATTGTTTCGTAGCTCTGATCTGTGCACCTCTCCAGTCAATCATAACCTCCAATTTAGCTTCCTTATATCTCGCTAGTGGGAGTCCATCCCTGTGAGAGTGGACAACAGAGGCTTGAAGTCACTTTGGGGACAGTCTCACCAAACTCTGGGCTTGTTCCTGGAACTGAGAGACAGTGTGTGCAGTTGTGGAGAGCCCGGGCTCTAGAGAAAGAAGACTGCATGGGAATTCCATGAGAAAACATGTTTTATCATGTTGTTTAACCTCCCTGTGCCTAATTTTGCTCATCTATAAAATGGTGGTTGTATGACTCAGCTCTCGGGATGTTAGAGGAAGCAGGTAAGATAAGGTAGGTATTGCAAAGAATTAGTCACCACATGTTAAATATCAGTAGAGATTCCCAGGGGGCTCAGTGGTAAAGAATCCACCTGCCAATGCAGGAGATGCAGGAGACACGTGTTTGATCCCTGGGTCGGGAAGATCCCCTGAAGAAGGAAATGGCAACCCACTCCAGTATTCCTGCCTGGAAATCCCATGGACAGAGGGCTACAGTCCATGGGGTCACAAAGAGTTGGACATGACTGAGCATGCACACACATACAACCGAATGTCAGTAAACATTACAAAACAGAAAAGGGACTGTGTGCTGGATGGGGTAAGACTCAGATGCACAGCCTCTGTCTGTGCATAGAGTCTGTGACCAGCCTTTTGATTTCCTTTGGAAGAGGCACGTGTAGTATTGAGCCTTTGCTGTCCCCTGGAATCTGGCCTTTAGGCTTTGAGGCTATCTCCCAGAGTCATTGGGGTGAGAGGGGAGAACTACTATTCCTTTAGACCAGGGTTTCTCAACCTCAAATAATTCCTTATTTGGGGGACTGTCCTATGCACTGTAGGGTGTTCAGCAGCATCCATCCCTGGCCTCTGCCCACAGCCTCCCCCAACTTGTGACAATTAAAAAAAGTCTTCAGCTATTGCCAAATGTCCCCTGAGGGGTAATGTTGACTTAGTAGGCGGGCCCAGCTGTCCTTCCATTCCCAGGTGATGATGTCACTGACTTCATCTTTTCTTTTTTTGATTGGAGCCTTTTAAAAGTCTTTATTGAATTTGTTACAGTATTGCTTCTGCTTTATGTTTTGGTTTTTTGGCCGGGAGGCATGTGGGATCTTAGCTTCCTGACCAGGGATTGAACTGCACCCCATGCGTTGGAAGGCGAAGTCTTAACCCCTGGACCACCAGGGAAGTCCCCGCTGACTTCTTGTGAGACAGTAGATCTCAGCTAACAAGTGCATTTACAGATGTGATGGACAGCCGCAGTGCTGGCTCTCAGAAGAGGAGTCCCATTCAACCTCTGCTTGTGCAGTGAGCACCTTCCAGGGATGCTGCGGCAGGGCAGGCGCTGTCCTGGGCGTCTCGGCACCCAGGAGTCGAGTCCTATGCCAGGCTTCTCCTCATGTGCTCATTTTCACTTTCCTCCTCCGCAAAATGGGAATAACCGACACTCTTCCCACCCTGCCCAGTGGGACAGGAAGCCCGTGTTAATGTGATAAGTGTGGCTTGAAGCTTTACTGCAGGGCATGTGAAGTTGAAGGAAAGGCTTAGTGTTTATTAGGAGTGAAGCCAGATGTGCCAAGTTCCGCACAAGAGATAGACCTGGTCAAAGGGAGATCCCATTTCACAGAGGCACTGCCAAGTTCCCCCTCCCGCCACCTCCCTAGAAGATTTTTCAGCTTTTTGAATGTTTAGCAGCCCCAGAGATAGGCATAAGCCTAGAGATAATGGCTTCAAAGCCAGTAACAGGGAGACCAGCAGGAACGAGGCTGGAGGAGGAACCCTGGAAAGCCCACTGAAATGGTGGTAGTGCCAGCCCAGGGCGAGGGGGGTTGAGGAGGGTTCGTGCATGGGTGCTCAGTGGTATCCAAATCTTTGCGACCCCACAGACTGTGGTTTCACCAGGCTCCCCGTCTCTGGGATTTTTCATGCATGAATGCTGGAGTGGGGTGCCATTCCCTTCTTTGGGGGATCTTCCTGACCCAGGGATTGAACCTGCATCTTCTGCATTGGTAGGCGGGTTCTTTACCCACTGAGCCACCTCGAAAGCCCTGTCCAAGAGGGTTGGCTTTCTGAAAGTCTGATATTGACACAGCTCTTTGAAGACACATCACTTTGTGAAGCCAACAAAGGGCTCCTCCCTCAGTGCTGGTCACGCCTGGTCAAGATGTACTCTTTCTAGGGGCTCTAGTCTTGTACCCAGATTCCAGCAAGTTCTCCCAAGCTGGCCACTGGACTGTCACATGCTGTGCTGGGCTCCCTCTTCATCCTTTTAATTCTGGCCATGTCAGAACTGAGGCGCAAAGAGGTGAGGGGACTTGCCCAGAGCCAGGGATGGGGCTGTTCAGTAATCTCCTTTCTATTGCTTTGTGATCAACAGCCATTTAGTAGCTTTCAAAGCCTGAATTTTCCCACATTGCCAAATGGGGCTAATAAATACCTCAAAGGATTCTGATTGAGATGCCAGGAGAAAATGCATGGGGAGCCCCCAGCCTGGTACCTGGCATACAGAAAGTGCTCCATAAATGCCAACTGCTGTCATTATTATTGTCTCAACTATCAGTGATAGCACAGGGCACCAGCTTGGATGAACTTTTCCAGGAATGGGAGTGGTTTGCCTCATCTAAGCATACAGTCAGTCTCAGGCTGTGTTCAGTGAATGTTTGGGGGTGCAGCTGTCTGTAGAGGAGCGGTGGATGTCATGTGGGGAGGACAGAGAGCCTGAGGTTGAGAGAAGAAAGCAAAAGAAAGCAAAATCTGCCCTCAGGGATGGAATATGTGATCTCCCAGTCAAACCATCTGAGCTCATTGCCATGCTACGCTACTTGGTGGTTAAGCATTGTTTATCAGAAGATAAAAAGGATCATCATCTTGAAGAGTGAGAAAGGACCTTAGGGACATTAGGCTAGGACAGATGGGTTCCAGTTTGAGCCCATTTTCAAGTGGTTGATAGCAGCTATGCCAGCCCTGCATGGCAGGGTTCTTAGACCACTTGGGATGGCCTAGCTCCGCCGGAGAGAGTGCTGGGATCAATTAGTGATGTCTGTCGTGGCCACAAGCAAGGCAAGAGGTAGCACACAGGCTGTTTGTTTGCTCTCGTAGATTTCAGCTGAGACACTGAGGCTTAAGTACTCACTAGAGGGTCACCCAGCAAGTTGTAAAACCACAAAAATCTCTTTCGAAAGGGATCTTTTAAGGGTATCTAATTCTTGGGTTTCATCTCCAAGAAAGTGATTTTTTGCTGGACTGTCTTTAGCGAGAAAGATCTTGTTGTCTCAAAAGGTGGCTGGGTCTGTCTTTGGGCACCTCTCCTGTGTGTGTGCTAAGTCGCTTCAGTCGTGTCCGACTCTTTGCGACCCTGTGGACTGTGGCCCGCCAGGGTCCTCTGTCCATGGGATTCTCCAGCAAGAGTACTGGAGGGGGGTGCCATGCCCTCCTCCAGGGGATCTTCCTGACCGAGGGATCGAACCTGCATCTCTTATGTCTGCTGCATTGGCAGGCGGGTTCTTTACCACGAGCGCTACATGGGAAGCACGTTTCCTGGGTGGCACTTCTACCACAGAGGGGGGAAGGCCTCAGAAGCCACTTTTGATGGTCCTCTCCCCACCGTGGCCACACCTGGGGAGCTCCTAGAGAATGCTGATGGGAGCCCCCCCCCCCCCCTCCGACCAGTGGGGTTTGACCTTCTGGGTGGGTGGCCACACACCATCCCCAGCTTTGTAGTTTCGTTTTTATTTTTCCAGATGCCTCACATGGTATCAAAATGTGGCCAGGGATGAGAACCACTGAAAACAAACCTTTTTTTTTTTTTTTTTTTGGAATCAGAGGCCCAGAAAGCATATGGTTGTCCAGGTTTAGTGAGGCAGGAGAAGGAAACTAGAGTTTCTTTCTTCATAAAGGGCCAGCCATATGCTAGACTCTTTTAATTTCCTGCAGAGGCTCTTTTTGTCTGATAAAGGTGTGTAATCCCACTGTTTAAACCCATGCAGCTTCATATTGCACGTGGTATAAACCCATATGGTGGTCTGCAAGACCCTGAACCTTGGGTCTGGATGACCAGACCCAACCTTCCTCTCTGACTCACCCTGTTCACCTGCCCCTTTTTGCCGATTCCATTTGTGCTGGTTCTCTTATAGCAGACACTGGTACCCACCCTGCTTTCTCCCTTGGTGGGTGGGGGGAACTTGCTGCAGTGTTCTTCCCCATATCCTTCTGGTTCCTTCTCAGGCTTTAACTCAGGTGACTTGCCCAGATGCCTGTAGCCCGTTCTCCTGCTTCATTTCCTCCCTACTTACCAGAAACTGTCTTACTGGTTTGCCGTTTCTGTTTCCCTTGTTGTTTAGTCGCTGGGTTCTGTCCGACTCTTTGCCACCTCCATGGACAGTAGCCCACCAGGCTCCTCTGTGCATGGAATTTCCCAGGCGAGAACACTGGAGTGGGTTGCCATTTCTGTTTCTCTGTTCCCTGGAATAAGAACTT
Organism: Okapia johnstoni; assembly: GCA_024291935.2. NCBI lineage: Eukaryota > Metazoa > Chordata > Mammalia > Artiodactyla > Giraffidae > Okapia > Okapia johnstoni. Next base: position 3,205,398 of record CM044325.1, on the reverse strand, counting down.
CGGGAGGTAGGGACCCTGTCTAGTTCTCTGCTCCCTCTCTCACGACTTGGACAGAGCCTGCCTCAAAAAGATGCTTGGCAAATGGATGAATTAAAACAACAACCTTGACATAGACCTGGTATTATCCCCAAGTGGCAACCAACTAGAATCCCTGTTAACTGCCTCTCTCATATTATTTCCAATGACCTCATAATATTTTTACCTTTACCCATGATAGCCCAAATGTGTGTGTGTTTGTGCGAGTGCCTGCTCTAGTTAAAAAAAAAAAGCCCAGATTTTTAAGTTCTCTGGACTTCAGTTTGAATCCCAGCACTGCCTCCTAGTAGCTGTGTGGTCTTGGGAGATTATGGAACCTATCTGAGGCCCAGTCTTTCTTGTCTGCAAAATGGAATCACAATCAATAGTAATGCTTGTGCATGTGTGCTGAGTCGCTTCAGTCGTGTCCAACTCTGTGTGACCCCATGAACTGTAGCCTCCAGGCTCCCCTGTCCATGGGATTCTCCAGGCAAGAATACTGGAGCGGATTGCTGTGTCCTTCTCCAGGGGATCTTCCCGACCCAGGGATCAAACCCTCTTCTCTCACATCTCCTACATTTGCAGGCCGATCCTTTACCACTAGAGCCACCTGGGAAGCCCAGGATCAATGCTTAGTTGACATTTTGAATGCTTACTGTGTGCCAGGCGCTGTGCTAAGGGCGTCATGTGTTCGGACTGAGTGAATCCTCATGACCACCTCGGAGGAGGCTCTCGTCTTGCCTTCATTTTATAGGAAAGGAAAACTGAGATACAGAGAAGTTAAGCAACCAGCCTGAGGTCACACAGTGAATCCAGCCAGACATGAGAGTTCAAACTTTGGCAGTTTGGTTCTAGAGTCAGGGTGTTTTGAATTTATGAAACCACATCCAGATGGCCCCAGATGGGTGGTGGTGCTGGGGCCCCAAGGCTTGTGCAGGGTGTTGAGCCCGGGCACTCGGAGTGTGGACGAATGAGTGTATTTCCCATGAAAAAAATAAAACAGAAAAACTCTTTGCCTCAAATATTTTATCACGTGCCTACTTTGTGCCTGGCATTGTGACTAGGGCCAGTAAAAAAAAAATCAAAGAAAAGGTCTCAATCCTATCACTCCAACTCATCAGCCTTATATGCCTGATTACTTGGGCACTTCTTGTGGTTGTGATGGTTTTAACTGGAGATGTGACTTTATGACTGTGCTGGGCCTGGGTTGGGCATCACCTTGCTGAAGCATTTTCTGGGAGGATTTGCCCTCTGATAAATGGAAGTGTGAACAGCCACGCCTGCCTTTCCAGTGGCCGCTACACTTTGGGGTGAGCAGGCCTCAGGGTTGATGTGAGACTGAGAAGCCTCAAGTGAGTCTTTGATCTTTTTTTTTTTTTTTAATTATTTTTTCCTAATTATATTAGAGTGGCATAACAACATTAAAAGAAGCTGGAGAAAGGGGGGGAAAAAGCCATATATCTTTCCTTATCATGGAACTACTATATTTTAAAGGAGTTACAGGTATGATTTAGTCCATGCGGCTTCTTTTTTAAAATAATTGTGATCACCGGTATTAATATATTCAAAATGGATAACCAACAAGAAGTTACTGTATAGCACATGGCACTCTGCTCAACATTATGTGCCAGACTGGAAGGGAGGGGGGTTGGAGGAGGATGGATGCATGTGTATGTATGACTACGTCCCTTTCTGTTCACCTGAAGCTATCACAGCATTGTCAACCGGCTATACGCCGATACGAAATAAAAAGTTTAAAGTTTCGAAGAAAATATAAATAAAATAATGGAGATCACAGACAGGGACAGTTTCAGACCTCTAATGTCAAAAGGCCAAATGAAGAGCGAAACATTTTTCCCTGGTGATACATGGATGACATAACCATAATTTAAAATAGCTGCAGGATACTGCATGGAGTGGATGTGCTGTAATTCACTTAAGCTTTTGCCTATTTTGAGTTTTAGGCAGCAGCCAATTTTCCCCGTTACAAGTAACGTAGGGACGCCTGTCTTCACGCCTGTCGCTTTTTCTGAGAAACAGAAATGATTTCTTCTGGGTTAATTTCCAGGCATCTTTATAATCTTTGACACCACTTGCCAAATGCCTTTCCAAAAGGGGCGCGTTGTTTGTATTGCCATTAGGAGGCGTGAGACTGCCTGTTTCATTACACCACACTGTCACTGGGTGTTATCATTTTTTAAAGACAGATTTTAAATTTAATATTTGCATTTGCAGACATGCCAACTGGGCTATGTGGTGGCTGGCTGCCTCATGCCGCTTTTGACCATGTGTGACTCATATAGAACCTGTTTTGTGTAATCTTTTAAAAAAAATTCGTTAATTTTTTTTTTTTTAATGCTCGGGGAAAATGTCAGGTCACTGTCTGAGTTTTGTACTAAAGTCTACACTTGTCTGCTTAGGTATCTAGAAAATTCTAAGCACAGGCAGAAGCCAGCTGGGCCTAGTTGGGCATTTTCTGATTGGAGAGATGATCAGGTGTATTCATTTCCGTTTTAGAGCTACTGTTAGAGATGCCTGCTCTGCAGTATCTCAGCCTTAAACTTGAATTATGTGATGGCCGGGGGGACATAGGGGAAATGAAATATCATTGAGTGCTTCCTAGATATCGAGGCCTTCCTGGTTACAGCTTGAAAATGGCAGCACGTGCTAGCATAGCGGGCAGAGAAAGTTGAGTTCAAATCCTAGCTTTGCCCCCTGCCTCCCCCCCTCCCCCACACCTGTAAACCAGTCTGCTGGTGCTGAGGGCTGAGGTCAGGATGAAGAGCCTTGTTATCAAGGATTCAGCACACACAGGAAGACCTGGGGATCTCCTTTTGGTGTTGACACAACAGAGGCCCGAGGGGCCGGGACAGAGTGGACGAAAGCAGGCCACCCCAGATGGCTTTCCTTTGGGAGGTTCTGGTTTAGCAGGAGAGATACGGTGGGCCGCTGGGTCAGCGTCAGGTCACGGATGGGATGGCCCTCAGGATAACGGCCGGGAGCTGAGAGAGAAGGGAGGCTGAGTGAGTCACCCTGGCCGCTGATCAGGGTTGAAGCTTGGGTGCCCCGGCCAGCAGTGGAGAGGAGGACTCCTGGGTCCAGTGAGGGAGTCACAGTTGGCAAGTTCGGTGTCTTTGTGGCAAGGTGGGCTGGGGCCAGGCTGAAAGATCTGCAGTGCCTGAGTCCTTTAGACTCAGACTTGTAGATCCCAAGGCGTTACAGGAGGATTTTCTTACAGATTTTAAATACTAATGTGTGTGTGTGTGTGTTAGTCGCTCAGTCATGTCCGACTCTTTGTGACTCCATGGACTGTAGCCCGCCAGGCTCTTCTGTTCATGGGATTTCCCAGGCAAGAATACTGGAGTGGGTTGCCATTCCCTTCTCCAGAGGGTCTTCCTGACCCAGGGATCGAACCCTGGTCTCCTGCATTGCAGGCAGATTCTTTACCCTTTGAGCTACAGGAAGTCCTACCTGTTGTGTTGTATTGTTATTTTTTCATGGTCTTTTAAAAAATAACAGCTGTATTGAGAGGTAACTCATGTACCACTAGATTCATCCTTTTCAAGTCTCCAACTTGGTTGCTTTTAGTATATGCAGAGGCAATCATCTCTGTTACCTAGTTCCAAAACATTTTCATTATCCCCACCCCCCCAAAATAACCCCGTACCCATTAGTAATCACTCCTGATGCTTCTTCCTCCCAGCGCCTGGCAACCACCAATCTGCTTTCTGTTTCTAAGAATTCGCCTGCTCTGTGTTTTTGTGTAAGAAGAATCGTACAATATTTGTCCTCTTGTATCACCTGGCTCATTTCACCTAGCACAATGTTTTCAAGGTCTGTCCTTCTTCTTTGTTTTTTTGACGGCACCACACAGCTCGCAGGATCTTAGTTCCCCAACCAGAGACTGAACCTGTGCCTCCTGCATTAGAAGCCCAAAGTCCCAAACACTGGACTGCCAGGGAATTCCTTCAGGGGGTACTGGAGTGTACCAGCACCCCATTGCTTTTCCTGGCCGAGTAATACTCCACCATAGGGGCCCGCAGGTGTTATTTCTGCTGTCATGAATTGATGGGCATTTGTGTTACTCCCTCTTTTCAGCTGTTATGAATAATGCTTCTGTGAACATTTGTTTTCATCATGAGAGGATTATGAACTGGGGGGGTGGATTCGGAGCCTTTGAGCAAGATGGTCTGTGAGGAGGCCCGTGTCGTCTCCACCCTTAACAGGCTGGTCCAGGGCAAGCTTGACGTGCTTCTTTTCTATGACCCTCTGAGGCAGGGGCTGTTCTTCCTCCGTTTTGACAGATGAGGATGCTCAGGTTCAATGAGGTGATGTAAGCTGCCCAGTTGGTGCTCAGCCGGCCGGCAGGCCACCTGCTCCCAGAGATCGGGAGGTGGCGGTGGCCGCTCTGGGAGGGGCCAGGAGGCTGAGTGGTGCTGCAGAGCGGCAGGGAGCTGGGTAGAGTGCGGTGTGTGTGTGCAGGGGTGAGAGCCGGGTGTGTGGGGAGGGGAGACCTTGCACAGGTGTCAGGGGCAGGACCTGCCGTGGCACTGTGACAGTGGCGGAACCCCGCGCTAGAGTCAGTGAGAGCCGGTTGGATTTTTGGCACCATCTCTGTGACCTTGGGCAGATCTTGTCTCCTCTGAACTTGACCTTCCTCGTCCAGAACCTGAAGCTCTTCTCCTAGCCTCCTGCCTCCCTGAAGGCTGAAATGAATAAGAAGCGGGTAGCGGGTGGGGAGAGAAGGGCAGAAGGGAGGCGAGGGGGAGAAAGGAAGAAGGAGGGGACAGAACCTGCTGGAACATGTCTGGGGGGCGGGCAGGCTTGGGAGGAGGTCGCCAGCTGGTCTGGGAGGACGTACATCCCTGACCATCTAGGGGAGTCCCGAACCCTGGAATAGCTCCTACCCAGAGGTTAATGAGCTGGTTGTCACCCTGGAACTGTTGATTTTTCCTAGTGTTTGAATTGGAGCTTTCGTTTCCAGGAAGAGTCTGGCGCTGACCCACCCTCAGCATCAGCGGCCGCCTCCAGCACGTCCCTTCCTCAATCTGTCTGCACATCACCTGCAACCCACTGAGGCTTGCCTGGGTCCTTGGGGTCACTGGGGTGGCCTCTCCTGTCTGGGCCTGTCTCTGTTCTAGTGGCAGAGCCGGCTGTCCCCTTTATCAGTGACTTGCAGCTTACCAGCGTTTTGTGGAAAGCTTGTCATTGCCAGTCAGAAAATAAAGATAGAAACCTCCCCTTTGGAGCTGGCATCGCGCTGACTTGCTCTTGTTCTGACTCCAGTATTTTGCTGGGTTGTTATGAATCAGTCACTTTTTTTTTTTCAAGTGTGACAAGCACATTTGTCTTAAAATGAGAAGCTGGGCTTTTATGTGATGCAAGTCAGATGACTTTTCCTTAGACTAAGAATCCTGCCCTTACCCCTATCAGAGGATGATCCGATGTGTTCTGTTTTGTCCTGACCTTTGAGGACATAAGAGATGCAGGTTTAGTCCCTGGGTCGGGAAGATCCCCTGGAGGAGGGTATGGCAACCCTCGCCAGCATTCTTGAGAATCCCATGGGCAGAGGAGCCTGGTAGGCTACAGTCCATAGTCGGACACGACTAAAGTGGCCGAGCACGCACGCGTGAGGACATAGGGGACTTAGGGGTGTTAGCCTTCCTCTGTGTAGTCTCTGCCCCTTTGCCTCCAGGCAGCAGCTGTTGGCTTGGGGCTGTGCTTATGAGCTCACATCGTGGAGTCCAGTCACTGTTCCTTTATATAAATGGTCAGGCCCAAGGGTGTCCTTCCAAGCAGGAAGGGACCTTAAGGATCACCTCATCCAAACCTTGCGCTTTGCAGATACTGAAAGTGAGGCCTCAAGAAGGATAGCCACGTGCCCTAGGCCGCACAGCTGTTCACGGTGTGAGCCCAGCTTCCTGGCTCCCCCGGGACACTGTCTTGCACTGTCCACTCCGCTGTCTTCCAGACAGTAAAGCTCCCAACAGTGAACATGCGGGGCCTTCAGGGAGCGTACCTATCTTTGGCCCGTTTCTCTAGCAGATGCAGAACTGGTTTTCCAGAGGTGAATTCTGTCATATGCTTGGCGATCTACTGGGGAGAATTCCGTGCTTTCTGGGGGAGAGTTGGAGGTGTCCACTGGAGTCTGGCGTCTCTGCACTTTTTGGCCATTTGAGGAGAGATTGAGCATGCTTAGATCCTGAAGGTGTTGGCTGCCAGATGGTCCTCACCTGCTACCCCCATTTATTGCCTTTATTTCTAATAGAGCAGGGGTTCCCCAACCTCGAGAGTCTAAGGCCTGATGATCTGAGGTGGAGCTGATGTAATATTAATAGAAATAAAGTGTTCAATATGTGTCATGTGCTTGAATCATCCCAAAACTATCACCCCCTCCCAGTCCATGGAAAATTTGTCTTCCACGAAACCAAAAAGGTTGGGGAACCGCTGTAATAGAGGACCCAGCCCAGTAACCAAAACTGGGGGTGGTGGGTTGGGGAAGAAAAAGAGGGCTGTTTCTTTTAGAATAAAACCTGCTGATACAGCTTTGAAAGTCATTGTCTTACTCATCCTTATTCGAGATAAGTCACACAATGGGTGGTATCTGGGGTGCTGTTTCCCCTGTGAGAACACAGTGAAGTGAACCTCGTGTGGGCTGCTCGGTTAAAAACTGAGAAGCCATGGGCTGGAAACAACCGAAATGCTAAGCAGCGGCGGAACTGCAGAAACCATGAGCTGCTGTGACCTGGGAAGATGTTCATCATGTACGATGTTTGAAGGTGTGAGCGACAAAAAAAGGTAAAGCAGAAACATTCAGCCCGACTTCAAACTCAAAAACGTGTTTTGCACGGATACAGGAGTGCACTGTCATGTGGTGTTTTTTTTTAAAAAAGAAAACTACAACAACCCAAAAAACAAGTTAGTCAGTCCTGGGCCCCTTGGGCAAGTCACCAGATCTTCCAGACTCAGGCTTCTCGTCTGTAGTTTGGGAGATGTTCTTGCCTCTGGGTTGTGGGAGGAATTTGGTGAGCTCTTTGGGCCTTCAGAGATAGGGCTGCCTCCGCCTCCGGTCTTGGACCTTAAGTCTGCATGCTGTGGTCGAGTGATGGGACCAGATCCAATTATCTGCCGCTTCAGGCCCATCAGAGCTCCCAGGGCCTTCTGGATGCTGGGACCTGCGCTCTAGGGGCTCACACCATCACTGTTCTTGTCATTTCCTCCACGTGCTGTGCCCTTGCTGGCCACCAGGCCCGTGCACATGCTGAAGGAAGCCTTGTGTTTCTGTCCTCCACCCAGGGCACCACGTGCACAGGGCCTGGTGTCCAAGAGGCACTTAGCCCAAAGTTTGTCAACTGCACTGAAGAGGTGGGACTTGAATGGGGCCTTTAAGTAACAAGTGGGGCTCGGTGATCAAGGTTGGAGTGTCATCCTAGGAGGCAGGCAGGGCAGAGGGCAGTGGTGGCCATCGCTCCTGCCTGTTCAGGGTCCAGACCAGCTGGGCACAGCAAGGGATTGACATAGGCACAGCCTGCCTTTTTTTTAAATAATTTTATTTATTTATTTTTGGCTGTGCTGGGTTTTCACTGTTGCATGGACTTCTCTCTAGTTGAGGCCAGCAGGGGCTTCTCTCTAGTTGTGGGGTGCGGGCATCTCACTGGGGTGGCTCCTCTTTGTGGTGCAGCAGAGCTCTGAGGAGTGCGGGCTTCAGTCGTTGTTGCTCCTGGACTCTAAGCACTGGCTCAGTAGTTGTGGCACGTGAGCTTAATTGCCCTGTGGCATGTGGGATCTTCCCAGATCAGGGATCCTGCATCGGGAGATGGGTTCTTTCCCACTGAGCCACCAGGAAAGCCCCTAGGCACAGCCTGCCTTTAGTTCATCGTCACTGGGCGTCACCATCCTTTTAAGACATTTAATGGGTCAGGCTCGATCAGCTGTGCTAGCGTTTGTAGCTTGGGGCTGTGTGTGCTTCTTTATAAGAGAGACCCATCAAGACCAAGCCTGTGGGGTGGTCACGTATGTACGGAGGCTCCTGACATCCTGCTGAAGGTGAGACCCCAGGTGGACCTGGAGGCAGGAGGCAGCCTGGGCTGTCTCACTTTGCCACTTCCTGGGCTTCCCAGGTGGCCCTCGTGGTAAAGAACCCGCCTGCCAATGCAGGAGATATAAAAGACGTGGGTTCAATACCTGGGTGGCTAAGATCCCCTGGAGAAGGGCATGGCAACCCACTCCAGTATTCTTGCCCAGAGAATCTCATGGACAGAGGAGCCCTGCGAGCAGGCTATGGTCCATAGGGTCACAAAGAGTCACACGTTTCACGCAACTGAAGTGACTTAACACACCCACACCCACATCCCCCACTGACTAGGTGGTGTCTTAAGTGGAGTGACTTCAGGCATGAAAGCAATGCTTGCCAGCATGTTCCACGTGCGTCTATGCACAGCATTCCCATCTAGTCCTTATGGCAGTGTTGTAATTCCGAATGTGTCTGTCGCACGGGTGTGGTTGGTGTCCATGAGGCAGTAAGGAGAAGTGGGGACTCAGAGAATCTGTCCTGTTTGAAGGGGAGCCCTCCCCGTTTTAAATGGACACGTTAAAATATGTTAGGCAGTTTTTTTGTTTTCTTTTGGCCAGACAGCTTATGGGATTCCTTGTTCCCTGACCAGGGATCAAACCCGAGTTCTGCTAGTGGCCAGTGAAAGCGCCAAGTCCTAACCACTGGACTGCTAGAGAATTCCCTTGTTGCTTTTTTAAAATTGCAGTAAAATATACGTAACATAAAATTTAGCATTTTAACCATTTAAAAACTTTTTAAAAGTTTGTATTTATTTTGTACATTTTAGCCATTTTTAAGTGTACAGTCCAGCATTGTGTATACTCCCGGTGTTGTGTGCTCACCACTGCCCTCCGTTCAGGGAGTGTATTTTGTGCTTTATAAACACCACCCCACTTAATCCTCATTAAACCTGCTGAGATAGCTCCGATCTTTAATGCTCATTTGAGAATTGAGGAATTTGAGACATGGATGGGTTAAGGCACTGGGCAGTGTTGGGACTGGAATTCTAACCCTAGGGGACCCAGAGTTGTCAGTTACTCTGATTCTTTTTTTCTTTTTTTTCAGAAAAGCTGGAAATAGTTTTAAATGTTAAAACTCCTGCTTTTAAAAAATATTGACTCAAACTAACCAAACAAAGCACCATGGAGGCCAACGACAGCCTCTTCGTTACTATCTGGGCATGGTTCTCCCGGTAACTCATTGATACCCATCCCGCCTGCCTCCAGGAGGCTTTGGGAGGGTCCAGAGTCCAGTTGCTTCCCCGGTGACTGTGACGCTAGTGGTAAAGAATTTGCCTGCCAACACAGGAGATTTAAGAGATGCTGATTCAATCCCTGGGTCTGGAACATCCCCTGGAGGAGAGTATGGCAACCCACTCCAATATCCTTTCCTGGAGAATCCCATGGATAGAGGAGCCTGGTGGGCTGTTGTCCATGGGGTTGCAAGAGTCAGATACGACTGAAATGACGAAGCACACACACACACAGGGAGATGATGTGAGTGACAACTTTGTGTAACCTGTGAGGAGCAAGCAGTATGTCTGATTTGGGGGTTAGTGAGAGCAGCTAAATATGCATATTGAGGACGCTGTATGTGTCGAGTCCTGCTCTTTGAGAGTCCTCCGGGGTCGGGGTCTTGTCCCCCTCCTTTTACAGATGTGGCACAGGCAGGTCGGGTGCCTCTCTGAGGTCACACAGCTGGGAGCGGTGGAGTCAGGATTCGACCCCAGGCAGTGGACTCCAGACTGGGGCTCTGTCCACTGTGCTAACTGCCTTGGAGCTCAACTCTGAAGAATTGCCAGGGAAGGGGAAGCGATGAGCATCGATTTAAAGCCCAGAGCAGGGCCAGACACTTTGCCAGGCCCCTTCTCTCACTTTATTTCATTTCACTCTCACAACAATCAGGTGGAAACTGAGACTTGGAGAGGTCTAGTGACTGGTCAAGGTCCCATTGGGCGAGAGTGCCAAAGCTGGGGTTTGAACTTGGATCTGAGCGACTGCAAAGCCTACACTATTCTTTCCTCTCCTTGAAAAGTCCTAGTGTTAGTCTCTCAGTCATGTCTGACTCTTTGCAACCCCATGGACTGTAGCCCGCCAGGCTCCTCTGCCCATGGGATTCTCCAGACAAGAATACTGGAGTGGGTAGCCATTCTCTTCTCCAGAAGATCTTCCTGTCCCAGGGATTGAACCTGGGTCTCGTATGTCTCCTGCATTGCGGGCAGATTCTTTACCGTCTGAGCCATCAGGGAAGCCCTTCGTCTTCATGGAAAGGTAGTGATCAACTAATTTTCAGATTTAAAAAATGTATCTGCTTAAGGGAGAGCACTGAAAAGTGCAGTTAGAAGATTGAGGGCGGCTCAGTGGAAGCCATTTCCCACATGTGTGTTTACGTGGCTCCTTGGGGGTCACGCGAGTCCAGGTCTGCTGCAGTTTGGGGGCGTGGGACAGGGAGCGTGGAGCTGGGGTGAGGGCTGTGCTGGCCCCAGCTTCCTCTTTTTTTTTTTCTTTTTTTGGAATGCTGCTAACAGCCTTGTAAATTAGCTTGTTTCGATCCGCATCCTCTCTCTAAGTGGTGCTGATTGAGTGAACCACGGCCCCAAGATGGTGTTTTCAAGGTTGGCCTCTTGGTAGGTTGGTGGGAAGGTCTTCCAGCCGCAGTGCTGAGGGCCCCTCCCTTCTATTCAGCACCGTCCCTTGAGGCTGGCCCGTGCCAAGCCCTGTGCTGAGTCCCGGGGGAGTGAGAAGGCGGGGGACGTCCCCGTAGTCAAGGACTGAAGTCAAGGACCTCGTGATCCAATGCAGGAAAGGAGGAGCCGCCGCTCTGCCTGTTGTAACAGCCGATCAGCCGTCAGAGAGGACCTTCCAGGCAGCAAGAACCACACGGGCAGACGTGTGGGGGTGGGGGGAGAGCCATGTCGGCCGGGCCTTGGAAGAATAGAGCTCATGGATCTCACCCACCTTTCTGTCCCGGGACTTAGCCCTGGACCTGCTCACCAGGCTTCTGAGACTGATTCAAGCCTCAGGGGGCAGAAGGCAGATGACAGGAGAGAGATGTTAAGCATTTGGGCCCATGTGCACCTGGCCGCCTTGATTTCTTTCAGACCCATGGACCAGGCACCTAGAAGTAGGAGGACCATGAATCTGCGGCCGTGTGGGTCCATGCGAGGTGAGGACTGCAGGCCACAGCCTCCCAGTGGCCAGAGGGCTCGGAAGGTCAGGGCCCAAGGCTTAGAAGCCTGGGCTGGTACTTGGTACTCAGTGCTAGGCAGGCCCTTCACAGCTGTTTCTCGAACGAGTGGATGGGCACCAGAACCCGCCTGGGGTGGATCCAAGGCTGGGAGCAGCCCTCAGCTGCCCGGAAGTGCTCAGTAAACACTCGTTAATCATTTCCTGCCTGGCAAGCCCTGTGGGTGCCCGGGAGAGCCCTGGTTCGCTTGGGGGAGGGTCATTCGGATGACCCAGCCTCCGGGCTCGCCCGGCTCTCTGGGAGCTGGAGGCGGGGTGGCACCTGCGGTTGTGGTGGCAGGAGCAGCAGCCAGGGAAGCCTGGTGCCAGGAGCCCTCTCGGCTTAGTGAGCTACAGGGAGACACATGTGAGCCCCGCAGGCTGCCCCCACCCCGATCCCCTCCCTCCCGCACCCTCTTCCGTGAACATGCTGCCCTCCCCCAGACTCAGATCTTTGCTTTGACTTGGGCGTTTCTCTGCAGGCTGGTGACCCTGAGCCAGGAGGCTGGGAGTTGGTCTTGCTGAACAAGTGGGTTCTGGAATGTTCAGAGGGCAGCCAGAGAGTCCATGTGTCCAGACAAGAGGGAGCTGCTTAGGTCTGAAGGATCCATTCGATTTGTAAAAATGCCGTGCGTTCCAAAGTCAATAGGTGGCGGTGGTGGGGGTGGGGGTTGGCTGGAGACCAGGGATGCTCTTTGTTCCCTGGTGGTTATGGGACCATCTCTTATCTCTGGGGTGGCCTGCTTTTCCTTCTTAGGATCAGTTCGAATCCCCTAGGGTCATGAGAACACTTGTTAGTCTATTTCCATTCTGTGGGGGGAAAAGAGGAGGTTTTTGGTTAAGAAAATTTGGAGAACTCTGGGCTAAACAAAATCAAGCAGATATCTTTCTTGCAAGACTTCCAAGAACCTTCCATGTGCTTATGACTCTTTGAGAAAGAGGGGGATATAAAATGCTTATTTCCCCCAGTTTTTTGTTTTACCTCATATCTATTTATCTCTGTTATTAGAAATACTTCAGGAGGCTAATGTTTTCAGGAACCTGCTGCAGGGAATGAATCAATTAATTCAACAAACGTTTATTGGGTAATTACTGTGTGCCAGTGGCCATTATAGATGCTTGGGATAAGTCAATGACAAGTTCAGACCTAGAGCCCTGTGCTGGAGGAACTTATCTCCTTGTGGAAGTGATGAAGTGATCTTTGCGGAGGACCTACTCTGTCTCAGGTGTGCGAGTTATCACACGTTATCCTGTGTAACCCTCACAACAGCCTGGTTGGATAGATGGACCATTTTACAGTTTAGGCTGTAGCTGAGGCTCTCAAGGGTACAGTGACCTCCCCACTTGGGCTGAATTGTCCTTTTCAGAATTACGCCTTTGAACTGCAAGAGGAGCTGGTGAAGTGAGGGACACCAGGCAGAGACGTTAGGGTCTGTGGCAAGGGTTTGTTGCTATCCTGTGGTGTCCGTTTGTGAAGGTCTGATGGAGAAACTTTACCGAGACTCTGAATCAGACAGGGGAAGACGTGCTTCTCCTGAACAACTGGTTTGTTTGCCTCTCTGGGCACCGAGGATCTCATGGCTGATCGTGTTTCCTTTTGGCTTCAGTTACTGAGCACCTGAAGGCTAGGTGTGTGACCTGACTTGACACTTCTGCGGAAAGAAGCTGACCAAGCGGTGTATTTTCCTACGTGCTGGTCTTGCCTCTGGCTTTATTATTGTCCTTATGCTTCTTTTTCTCTGGGCCTGGTTCCCTTGACGGTTTATTTAGTTCTTTTGTGTTGCTTGTATTGTTTGCTGTAAATGCTTAGTGGGTGGGTAGAACTAAATTTAAAAACTGCCGGTCAGGTGCGTTGTGTCAGATCCTCCAGCTGGTTGACCGGGGAGGCAGGCTCCACCTCTGTCCCCCACACCATGTGCCTTTCCGGATGAGGATCCACCAAGAGACGGTTCTGTTTGCTTTTGCAGCCACCGTTCTGTGGGTTTCAGCGGAAACCGGGCTGGCTGAATTGGAGGTCTTGAGTGGCTTGAATTGACCTGCATGTCACACACGTGGTTTGAGCAGGACTCTGGGCTGTGGATCCTTTCTTGGTGAGAGCTCCTCAGCCTTCTCTTCCCGCTTGTGGTTCGGAGGGCTCCCAGGGGGACAGACAGATACGCACTGGACGCTCTCTCTAGCTTCTCTCATTCATTATCCTCATGGCAACTCTGGAGAGCGTCAGGAGGAGCAGGTGGTATTGATAAGACAGGCCTGGAGAGGCTAAAGCACGTCACCCACTGGGTGACACCTTAGGCTGCACCGTGATGGAAAACCATGCAGCCCCCGTGAGAGCTCCCTGAACCCTCTGTCGGCAGCATAGGAGTGGGGAAGAGCTTAGGATTTCTGGATCACATTGGGCATGAGTCCTGGCCACAGCTGTGTGTGCCTATAGGTAAGTCACTGGTTCTGAGCCTCAGAAGCCTCATCTCTAAAATGGGCACCCTAGTTCCTGCCCTGCCAGCCCCACTGGAGGAGGAGAAGACAAGCATGGAAGCCTTTGTCTGGTGTTAGGTGCTGTGCCTGTGTGCCCTGCTCCATCTTCATGGTGCCGGTGATGAAGACGGTGGCAGCGATGATGCTGATGAGGATGGCGACTGTCACAAGAATACTGGCTCCTTTACCAGCACATTATCTTAATGAATGCACAAAGTAAACAGAGAGTGGGGAATATGAGAGTTCCTTTTTGCAGGTGGAAAAAAGTTGAGTAATTTGTTTAAAAAAAGACTAAGTAATTTGCTTAAAGGCACAGAGCTATTAAGTGATAAAGCCAAGATCTGAACCCAGGCAACTGACCCCACAGCTGACCTTACCATCACAATCAAGGGAAAGGGCAGAAGCCTGGGGCCTTTTAGGGTAATGGTATTATGGCACATCAGTGTGAGAGGACCAGTGAGGACCATTAAGGACCACCTGGGGCAGGCAGTTGGTGTGGGTGGTCCCTGGAGGGGCAGTGGGACCTGGAGCAGCCTTGGGCAACCGAACCCCCCTCGGAGCTTCATGTTTTTCACCTGTAAGATGAGGAGATAATAACATGCTTCATGGTGTTAATGAAATAGGGGATGCATAGTTGCTTGTACCTTGTATAAAAGTGTTTGTGACATGTGAATGACATTCTGCAGACATGGAGAGCAGATGTAAATTAGTTGTCATGGCCCCCTCCATTTCTTAAAATCATCTCCCTTGCTGAGATGGCAGTGTCACCTGGAGTATGCAGATTCTTCGTTCAACCAGTTTGTTGAGAATCCGCAAAGTCTTAGCGAAGTGCTTGCTCAACAGGTAAAGAATCCGCCTGCAGTGAAGGAGAGACAAGAGACGTGGGTTCGATCTTTGGGCCAGGAAGATTTCCCGCCCCCACCCCCGCCCCGAGGGGAAAGGCAAACCACTCCGGTATTCTTGCCTGGAGCTATTCTTGCCTGGACTGAGGACTGAACTGAGTACAGCATAGCAAAGTGCCAGGCAGGCAGGAATGTTGCTGCTGCCGGGGGCTGGGCGCTGGGGGCAGAGTCCGAATTGCCCGAAGCCCTGGGCCTGCCTTGGGAGAGCTGGGAGGGCTCTTGGCAGTGAAGCCCCTGGGATGAGGCGGTGGGATCCCAGGGTTCTCCGGTGGGAGGGAGACTTCTCTTTTCATTGTTTAGATCTTTTCTCTTCCCACCTACAAGTAATAATAAAACTTTGAACAGTTTTGTGAAGAGCGGCTAACTGAAAATATAAATACAGGCCCCTAGGAGACAGGAAGCAGACAGTGGGGAAACAGCTTCCTTGGGAACAAGGTGCTTTTGTAAACGCCGGGCGGGGGCGCGGCTGGCGAGCCACTCCCACCGTCGGAAGGGGGGAGACGGGGCGCGCCCTTCGGTTAAGCTCCGTGAACTTTGGCTTTGAGTAAGGGATAGCCCTTTGATTTCCTGCTTTGTTCTGTCCCAGGTACGCAGGACCGCAGCCCTCATTCATGCCAATGGCAGCTGCCCGAGGGGGTGGGCCAGATACCGGAGAAGCCTTCCTTTCTCCCGTCTCCCCGGAGTCTAGTTACCTTCTCTCCAAACTTCCTGAGGGGGGTAGTGGTGGTGTGTGTGTGTGTGTGGACAGGGAAACAGGCGTGCTGCAGTCCCTGGGGTCACAAAGAGTCAGACACGACTGAGCCACTGACCAAAGGCTCCCACAGTGGGCCTTTGAGGTCAGGCTGGCCCAATCTCCCCCGTTCTTTTCCTGCCTCTGGGGCGACCTCTGTGCAGGAATGTGGAGGTGGTGGAGGTGAGGTGGACCCTTGGCCTTGACAGGAACAGTGGAGAAGTACTCTCAGGGGAAAGGAAGCATCCTTCCTGGTTCACCCTCTCCTGCCTGACCCCTCTGGACAGATGCACATGGACAAGCGTGTTTGGACTGGAGACCTCTTCCCAATGCCCCTCCTCCCCCCAGCCCTGAAAGCAAAACTGAGGGCCCACAGCCAAGGAAGCTGCAAACCAGGGGGAACTTGGCACCCTCGCCGTAACTGATTCTGACTTAAGGTAGTGACCCTGTGCTGTGCTGTGCTTAGTCGCTCAGTCGTGTCTGACTCTTTGTGACCCCATCCATGGACTGCAGCCCGCCAGGCTCCTCTGTCCATGGGGATTCTCCAGGCAAGAATACTGGAGGGGGTTGCCATGCCCTCCTCCAGAGGATCTTCCCCACCCAGATCTCAAACCGAGATCTCCTGCATTGCAGGCGGATTCTTTACCAGCTGAGTTCTCAGGGAAGGACCCTAAGGAGTGTTATTTTGGGGAAGCATCTTTGGACTTCACTCCCCTCCCCCGCCTCCAAAACATACCCAGCACCAACCACTTCTTTTCCCCGAGACCGAGAGGAGTAAGCTGGGCCTGCAAACCTTCAGGAAGGGGTCCAACTCTCTCTGTTGACCATTCAGCAAACCCATTTGCCCAAGCCTGAAGGTAAAAATTTGCTGACCCAAGTGAAAAGGGTAAAAACACGTTGCGCCAGGAACTCCAGGAGATAATAAAGAACAGGGAAGCCTGCGTGCTGCAGTTCGTGGGGTCGCAAAGGGTCGATCTGGACTTAGCGACTGAACACCAACAACAGAGGGTACCAACAGTGTGTTTCTGCTCTCAAGGCATCTCCCTGAGACCCAGGAACACTTGCGTTTCTCCCACCAGTGTGTTGAATGCTTGTCAGCTTTCCCTTTCTCAATCTTCATCTTAGTAAATGATTTGAGTAAGGCAGATTTGCTTTGGAGCGTCAGCACCCAAGCCTGCGCCATCACGCGGCACGCAGCTGAGAGACCCATGCAGTTCTTCAGAACTCACAGCCCGTGTTATGTACACAGCAGCGGACCTGGGTGGTGGTTATGTGTGTAACTGCTGACACAAAAGGAACCATAAATTTTGCAGGAAAGAATTTGTTTTGGTTCCCTGTTCTTTTTGCTTTATATCACATATTGTTTAAAAGAGGGATTTTTTTTTTTTTTTTTTTTTTTTGGCTAAAGGAAAGGGAACTGTGTATTTGAGATAAGTAGACTAAAGTGAGATAAATAGTTGGGTTCTGTCATGTGCGAAGCAAAATGGCACGGTCGCCGAGCTCACCCTGGCTCTGCCGTTCCAGTATCCCTCTGAAAATGAGAACGTACAAAGTGCGGGCGGGTCCCGCGATGCTGGTTCGATTGGGGTTTATGATGGCGTTCCTTTCTGTTTGCTTTACAGAGCTGAGTTTGGTGAAATTTCAGGGGATTGTAGCCAATGGTGATCCAGAGACAATACATATTGCTTTGTGGGGAGGTCTCTCCCTCAGGTCTGATTTGGTGACCGTTAAATGGTAGCCAAATGGCAGAACCCATTATGCAAATGTGGAAGTGGCCGGATTTGAGTCAGTCACCTCCGCTTGCGGCATGAAATACCCTAATTTTTGGTGGCAGTGGTGGAGGGCGTTGGCACAGAAAGTCAAGATGCTTTCCGTTCCCTGCTGTTGTGGGAATGTCTCTCATCTCTTCCAACCCTTCATTTGGCGTGGTCCCCTTTCATTCTTAGGACATCTGGGGTTCCCTGGGGCGTGGGAACCTGGTCCACATCTGACCCCCACTGAGCTCACAGTCGAAGGTCTCATAACTGGGCTTGGTGCAATCTGGGTGCAAAGCAAATGCTTGGTGACCGCAGCTGGCCCAGCCCGAGTCCCTGAGGTGGGTCAGCAGCCGAGCGGGCAGAGGTTGCAACCCTCTGAAAGTCAGGCTGTGTGTTGGTTCTGCCATTGCCTGCAGTCGGCTGGTAGCTTCTGAAGCTCCCATTGGCGTGGATGTGCCCGTGAGCTACAAACCAGGCTGTGGGCGAATTCATGAAACAGTAAAGGAGCAGGCGTTCACCTCTGGATTATCTGACTTTATTTTATTATGCGCCAGAGTTGATGATAGATCCCCAGATGCAGAGAAAGACCACAAAGGGCAGGCTGAACACTGATGGCTTATTTTTTAAAGAAACGGCGGGGCATTTTCTTGCATTGAGTGGCATCACTGACTCAATGAACATGAGTTTGAGCAAGCTCCGGGAGATGGTGAAGGATAGGAAAGCCTGGCGTGCTGCAGTCCATGGGGTCGCAAAGGGTCGGAGATGACTGAGCGACTGGACAAGAACAATAAGGCATTTTATTTTTCTGTGGTAAGAGAGTAGTCTGCCCAGAGCCTTTAACAGGAGGGTGGGTTTCGTATGCAAGCCTCGGGGTTTGGGGCATCAGAGGTGGAAATGAAGCCAAGAGCCGTGTGCGAAGGACACATGCATTGTGAACAGACTGAAAAATTTGGGCTACTTGTGGACATTACTGTGTGACTGCCTCATCCCACCCCTCACAAACAGGCAACGCCCAAGAGAAGAAGCCAACAGAAGTCTTGGAGGGACGTTCAGCACGTTCAGGTTCCCATTGCCACCTCCAATGTCACTGCTGCTGTTTTAATTTGTTTGTTTTTGTGGGTCTTTTGCTTTTGAAGGGATGCTCTGAGTGTATTTCATTTGTCAAATGGTTAATACCACGGTATTCCCTTTTCTGCCTAAAGGCAGCCAGTGATTCCTTCTGGCAAAATGCTTAAGAACCACATATCTAAAGCTTGGCTGTCTGGGCTCAACCCCCTGGCTCCGCCCCTCATCAGCTCTGTGACCTTGGCCGAATTCCTAAATCTCTCTGTGTCTCCGTCTCCATTGTGAAATTGAGGGAAGAAGAGAACCCATGTCCTTACAACTGTCGTGGGGATTAAATATGTTCACCTGTAGAGAGGGCGTAGGGAAATGCTGGACACCTGGCCGGTTTTATGCGAGTGTTGGTTATACGAGTTGATTAAGGTGCCGTGTGGGCAGTAGAAAGTGCTCTGGTCGGGTGAGTCTAGAAGCCTGGCTTCCGGCCTGATTCTAACAGACTGCGGTCCTCCGGCCGGGCACTTTCCCTCTCTCGGGCTTCTGACTTTGCACCTGTGAGATGAAGACATTTGGCTTGATGCGTGCTTTTCTGGGACTCTGTGGTAAGGGGTAAGAGAGGTGGGGCAGCCCCAGGACAGAGTGACAGGGGCTGTAGACCTCCGTGTTCGCTTCAGCTGGAGCAGGTTGGGTTCACTGCATCTGTGGATTTCGGTTCATGGGGAGGAAAGGGTTCTTTCGGTGTGTGTGTGCGTGTGTAAGTGTAAGAGAGAGAGACAGAGAGAGGGAGAAACAAAGAAGTATGCAAGTGGCTGAACTCAAGGGCCCTTCCTGGGGAGAGAGGCAGGGTGAGTGGGCCAGCCAAGGGGGAGTTGTCCAGGGAGGGGTGGGCCTGGTGGGTATAACGGAGCCTGGGGAGGGGGTCTGAAGGCCTGAGGTCATGTGGCATGGGACAGGACTAAATATAGAACAGTAGGGAGATGCTGCCTGTCCAGGTGATCTGGGCTGAGTTACTTATGCGAGAGGTACAAATGACTGCTTGTTTACAAGGTGACCCGAGTTTGGAGAAGAAATGAGCCAGGAAACCAAGAAAAATGACCATTAGACGTGTAGAAATTCAGTTTTGTTGCAGCTTACTAGTTCTTGCTGGAGGTCCTCCCAACTGGAACAAAATAGTTGCTGCCCTTTCTAGAACTGAAACCAGAAGGTGTCTGCCAGTCCTTAATACTTCTGTTTCCACCTCCCTCTCTTCTCTTCCTTTCCATTCGAATAACCATTCATTCCTTTATTATCACTTAGAGACGAGGCGCTATCTTGCCAAGTGGAAAATCCATTCACAGGCTGAATGGGTCTAACTTTCTTGAACGAGAGTTTTCTATGGGGTTTTGAACTTCATTCTTCCTAAAACGGGATTTAATGTTTCCTATTTTTCTTTCTTCAGTTGTTGTCTTATTAGATCTACAATATTTTTTTTCAGAGGGAGGTCCTGATGATTAATCCAGCAGAAGTTAGATGATTTATGCCGCCCCGCCCAGGCTGCTACTTTGACTAAAAAGCATCTTTCAAAACCCTGCTTTAGGGGCTTCCCTGGTGGTCCAGTGGTTAAGGCTCCATATTACCAGTGCAGGGGGTGCAGTTTCAACCCCTGGTCGGGGTACTAAGATCCCACATGCTGCGGGACCAGAAAGTTAAACCAAAAAAACCAACAAAACACCAGCACTCCCCCCCACCCCCCCACACCTCATCCAGCTGGTCTCCTACCTGGACCCCAGCCTGTTCTCACATTCCTCCCACATCAGTGACTTCATTAGCCTGTAGGGCTCAGTGTTTGAATCCTGGACTAGGCTGTTTACTCACTGAAGACAGGAGTCATACTTACATTTCTTTCCACTAATATTTTGCTACCATGACCAACATTCTCTCTCTCTCCGCCTCTCACTCTAAGATGAAAGCAGTGGAGTAGATTTCCTGGTACAAACAGCTGATTCTGACGGGAGTAAGTGTTGGGGACTGAGCATCCATCCTGTCCTGAAAAGGCTGTGCCTGCCGCCTTAGTTAATAGCTAGTGAGTGTTGTGGAGAAGGCAATGGCATCCCACTCCAGTCCTCTTGCCTGGAAAATCCCATGGATGGAGGAGCCTGGTGGGCTGCAGTCCATGGAGTCGCTAAGAGTCAGACACGACTGAGCGACTTCACTTTCACTTTTCACTCTCATGCATTGGAGAAGGAAATGGCAACCCACTCCAGTGTTCTTGCCTCGAGAATCCCAGGGACGGTGGAGCCTGGTGGGCTGCCATCTGTGGGGTCGCACAGAGTCCGACACGACTGAGGTGACTTAGCAGCAGTAGAGTGAGTGTTGAATGTTTGCTTGTAGGATGTACGTGGACGGCTGTGTTTCATGACTGAGCGGCGTCATTATTTCCCTCCTTCTGAGTGGCATCTAAGCCAGATCTGCCTGGACTTACTCCAGGTTCCCCCCAACTCCCAGACCTGGCAAAGGCATGGATCCCACCTTACTCAGATGTTATTTCTTGAGTCTGCTTAGAAGGCCTGACACACAGTGGGTAATCAGGAAGAGATGAGTTGGTAATAGAAGGGAAAATAAAGGTATCTTGAGTTTCTTCTGAGCTTGCTGCCCAGCTCTCTGGAGAGCCCTTCTGCTTTCTTTTAGCCATGCTATTGAGCAGGGCCTGAGAATGTATGAGGAGGAGTGAGGTGCCAGATCACTGTGGGTCAACTGTGGGCTCTGGGGGCAGGATTGGTACCTGGGGCTGAAGAAATCAGGAATATCTGCTAGGCCCATAAATCTAGCATAAATATGGTTGATGTTGCAACTCAGAGGGCTTTGGGGGTGTGGTAGGTGGCCTAGTAAAAGGTAAGTGGACAGTGGAGGTTTATCCTCAGTCCTGGAGATTCAAGAGAGGTGACGGTATGGAAAATGGGTGGCTGTGTGTTCTGCCTAGTGGGGGCAGCTGCCAGTCAGCTTCTTTATCACCATGTAGAAGCGTCATTCTAGAAAAATTCAGAATTTTTTTTTTTTAATGTGATGTCTCCTAATTTTTGAATGTTGGCAACCATGTTAACCGCAGAGTCACGCCTGCTGGCTGGCTTCAGAGAGGGAGGGCCAGGCTGATGAATGTCAGAGGCCACCAGGGGACACTTGTTTGCCAGAGGGTCAGTTTAGGAGGGTGCAAGTCACCATCCAGATGGTGACATACCGTGATTGCCACAGAAATGGATGGTGCTCCTGCGTCAGAGAGTGGCCACAACTGACTAACGCGCCCGTGGGATCCAGGGAGCATGGAAAAGGGGGCAGTTGGCCGGAACAGAGGGTGGGATACTGCCTCTCGGGCTTTCTGGACTTCAGAGCAGGCACTGCCTGCAGGACTGTCAGGTTCGTGCCTTTTTTCTCCCCCGCAGCTCTTCTTTAGGGCGCTGTTAGGTCCCACGCTCACAAACATCTGGGATCCAGGCATTGAGTGGAAATGAGAGGGGCTCCCCCGGTGAAAGAAAAAGCACCCCATGTTAGTAGTCCTTCTTCCCAGCTGTGCCTGCCTTGCGTCTTAAAGGCGGAGGTCTTTCCCGTTGCTCGGTTGTCTGCTCTCTCACTTTTCTGGAAGCACAGGGTCTTCCTGGTTTCTCTTTCCATTTTGTGCTTCTGACAGAGGCACGGACGCTAAGAAATGTGGCTTTTATGGCAGAGAAATAAGATTGGAGGCGGGTGCTGGCCGGAGAGTGGTGGTGCTGGGAGCAGCTTGGGGACCCCTCTGTGCCCCCTCATGCCGCCTGTCATCCACCCTCAGCCTAAGGATGGGGACCTGGCACGCCCACACCCCCCAGTTCTTTGCAAAAAAAACTGGAGATCTGGGCTTTTAATGGGAAATCTCTTAATCATTAGCTTTGTTTCAAAACATTGTGAACCAGACCATCCATGAGCCTGATACAGCCACGAGCCCCTCCTGGTCTTGACTTTTGTTGGGATCCTTGGCGGAGAGGAGGGAAGTTAAAGCTACATGTGGGGGCTCCTGAGAATAAAGGGTAGTTTGGAAGTGAATAAAAGCCGAGAAGGTTTGCAGTGTTGGATAGATGCGGGATTTCATACTGTGTCCTGGTGCTGTGTGGCAGAGGCTTGTCCCTGTGATGTGCGGGGGCTTTGAGCCCTGCGCTGGCTGTGGCCTTGCTGTGTCTGCCTCACGTCCTCTACTGGGAGCTGCTGATGCTGCCGTGAGCACAGTGGACGCATCCTGCCTCTTTGAACATCCCTCCCTGTGCCTTGGGGGTGTGGGCTGCTTCTCATGGGTCAGGGGATCCTCACATCTGTGTGCATCGCTTAGCCCCTGTGACCTCGTGCAGACTGGTCCAATTACCTTTCTGTTTCCAGAGCCATGAACAATAACTTTTTTTAAAAGGAAAAATGTCAGCGAGTGCATGTACATGGTTGCATAAAATTCAGATTATACAGAAAGACCTAAAGAGGAAATTACTCTTTGCCCTTTCCTCTCTTCCTCTCCCAGTTATTTGAATAAAAAAAACTGACTAGTTATGTGACCTCAGACAAATCCTCTAACCCCTCCAAACACAATTTCCTTATATGTTATGGGATAGTAGTAAAACATGGGCTTCCCTGGTGGCTCAGACAGTAAAGAATCTGTCTGCAATGCAGGAGACCCCGGTTTGATTCCTGGGTTAGGAAGATGCCCTGGAGAAGGGAATGGCTACCCACTCCAGTACTCTTGCCTGGAGAATCCCATGGACAGAGGAGCCTGGTGGGCTACAGTCTATGGGGTCACAAAGAGTCAGACAAAAACCTAGTTCACAGTATTATTATTTTTTCTTGAGCATGGATTAGGTGAGATGATGTGAAATCTCCCAAATCCTAAGCACACAGATTATTTTTTCTTTTTTTTTTGTGTTGAGGATTTCTTTGGCAATCTCATTTGTAATTACTGCATGTTTGTCTTTGATAAACGTACATGTTCAGCTGCATAAGAGAAAGAATAAAAATATTAAAGCCGAGAAGTACCATTTTCAACTTGAAATCCTGTTCCTCCCCTCTTCCCATGAGGGAATCTTAGCATTGCTTTCATACCCTTGCATCCCGAGGCTCCTGAAGACCTCTGATGACTGGCTCTCAGTAAGACTGGAGGACATTTTTCTCTTAATTAGAACAGGACGTGGGATCTTGATTGTATATTCCTTGCAGCCAGTGATAGAAATGACAGTCTAAGACGTGCTGGACGTTCAGATGTAAAACAGATTAATTTGTAGGAATGTTGGATTTTTACCTGGACAGATGTTTTGCTTTTTATGGAGCTAGTTGGGAGTAAAGATGGGGTTGGGGTTTTGTTGGAGCTTTAATTTTGCTTTGGGCTCATGTTGGTTAGCATCAGCTTTAGCTGCATGGGCTTTCCTGGTAGCTCAGATCGTAGAGTCTGCCATGCAGGAGACCCGGGGTTGATCCCTGGGTTAGGAAGATTCTCCTGGAGAAGGGAATGGCTACCTACTCCAGTATTCTTGCCTGGAGAATTCCATGGACAGAGGTGCCTGACAAGTTACATTCCATGGGGTCGCAAAGAGTCAGACCCTTCTTCTACACTTTTTAGCTGCATACAACAAAATAAAACCCTGGCAACCTCCAGGTTCACCGTAATTTAAAAGATGCTTAAGGGATGTAAGGTTTTGTTTCTCACATAAAAATAAGTTGGAGGTAGCAGTTCAGGGCCCGTAGAGCCTCCGGGTGTCATCTGGGGTCCAGGTTTCCATCCTTAGTCACTTCATGGTCCAGGGTGTTCCTTGAACTCCAGCTGTTGTGTCTGAGCCACATGCGGCTGGAGAAGGAAGGGCACAGCCCTCGCAGGAGGTGCCTTCTCTGCTGCCTCAGCTCTCTCTGAGCTCTTTTCTGGAAGCCCCACAGAACACTTCTGCTTGCATCTCACTGCTAGTGACTTGGTCACACACACACTTAGCTGTAAGGGAGGCTGTAAAGTGTAGCCTTTAGTCCCCAGTGCAATGTGCAAACTTAAAAAAAGGGTCTTTGACTAAGGAGAAGGAGTCTGGATATTATGGATGTGGGCAGCAAGCAGTGCTTTCAAGGACTTTAGATGGTAGCAATTTGTGAGCTGACCTCCTTCCCACTTCTCTGCTCCCCTCTAAGCGAAGGACCACCTCATTGGTCTGTACAGTGACCATCGCCTATTAGAGCCTAGGGGCACAGACTCCTAGCCGACTCCTCCTTTTTAAAAATGGTGGGGTGCGGGTATAAGAGCCTGAAGAAGCAAGAGGGCTGACGGTAAACCAGCACGGGGCAGAAGGTAAATTGTGTGGAGCCGTAGAAGGCGCCCAGGCCCTGGTGTCAGAAGACCTGGGTCAGCTCCCGGCCTCCTCTGAGCTCTTCCTTCAGTGAGACGAGGGGTCCCGCCACCTCACAGGGATGCCAAAGCCTGTGGATGCCTTGGCGGATCCGAAAGGGTGATGTGAATGATTAACCCACTGCTGAGTTGAAATGTTTCCCGCAGGCATGTGGGAAGCACCCAGAGTGTAGAAGATGCCGTGGGTTCAAAGACGTTGTAGAAGCGGTCCAGCCTGATCTGGCCCAGCATGCTGGTGGGGCGCAGCCGGACTGTGGTCTTTGCCAGGTAGCTGTGTGTCCAGACGTGGCCTGCGGGGCGTGCAGGGCTGGAAACACGCAGCTCTTCCTCCTTCATGGTGTCCTTGCGCCTCTCGCAGTGTGTTTCCCTCATGCAGACCATCGCCTGACCCTTCATCTGTCCAGTGCTGCAGCACAGGGGACAGTGTGTCCTTCCAATGACTGCCTTGGTTGGCACATTTCGAGGGTTATTATGCTCGTGGCTGGTCCTATCCCCATACCCCGGTGACGTTAGTACCTAGCCCCGTGTTAGAGGGAGCATCCCCGTGGCTCTATCATGAGGTTGTCATGAGGACGAGCGCCCAGCCAGGTGCCTGGCGCTTGGTCAGGGCTCGGTGAGTGAGCACTGCTGCGTCCAGCTGGTCAGAGCTGGCCAGGTGGCAGAGAGTGACTCAGTGCCCCCAGCACCTCTTCCTGCCCCCCGCCAGGATGTTCCCCTGACTTGGTTCCTTTTTGTTGGGTGAGATTCTCGTCCCTCAGCTCTGGACTTCCATGTGCCATCAGTTTCAAAACATTATGAATCAGACACAGACGGGGGAAGGGAGAGAAGGGAAGCCAAGCAGCCCAACAGGACTGGCCGCTGAGCACCTCCACGAGACTCCTTGGCTGGGCTTCAAGTGCGTCTTAAAAACTTGAAGTTAAGCCCCAGATACGATTTTGTTTTCTGACCCTTTCTTTGTCTACCTTGGCTTCTAATTAGTTAACCAATTAATGGATTCATTCAGCACATGGCAGGTATTCAGTACCTGCCCGGTGCCAAACCCTGTTTATGTCCTGGGGATATTGACGTACACAAACAGACCACGCCCCTGCCTCATGGAGCTTCCATCTGGTGGGGAAGACAGGTGGATTTCAGGCTGAGAAGTAAAATAGGGTGATGGGAGGCAGCTACTATTCTACATATGGCAGCCGGGGCAAGCCTCCACAATGGGGTTCAGCAAACAGCAAGTACAGATGCCTTGAGGAAGGACTGATCGGCTTGTTTGTGGGGCAGCAAGGAGGCAGCTCTTTGGGGAGTGGAATGAACTGGGCAGAGGGTGTGTGTTTTAGACTTTTGCTTGAGAAACTTTTCAACATTGATGTGGAGATGTTGAGTAGGGTGTTGGTAGCAGGTCCCTGGAGCTCAGAGAAGACACGGAGTCTGGGACTGGATCACGTGAGATTGGTCGTACTGGCCAGAGGGTGCACGTGTCCAGTCTTGGCGGATTGTCAAGAGATACAGGTGCCTGTCTGCCTCCTTCATTGTCCTTGGATTTGCATCTGGACAGAGTAACCAAAGATCAGTCCCTGTGTTGCTCCCCATCTGGTGTGGAAATCCGTCAGAATGACACGACATGTACCCTGGAGAAGAAGTCACTGATGAGTCTGTCCTTGAGGTCTGGCCTCGATACCTGTTTGGTGGGTGGCCACTGATGGTGGTGGCCCTACTGGGATTGCTCAGAAGAACTGGAGCATTCAACTTGTACTAGCCAGCTGAGTATTCAACAAGTGCGTTCTTTACTACTAGCCTTCTCGCCAAGGCAGATAGGGGCCTGCACTGAGTAGGGACTCGGCAGGACTTCCGAGTGTAAATGCTGAAGTGCTGACACTGTGAACAGTCACCGGTTGTCAAGCCCTTCTTACTTGGTCAGAAAGTAACATACAGACTTGGTACAGGACTCCCCTTGTCTGTCCTTCAGTCTGTCCTGTCCCGGTGCTAGACCCTGGCGTGGACCTTCCTGCTGGCCATTCCCTCAAGATGGCACGTGAGAAGGATGTGATCTGTTGGGAAGAACTTGGCTGTACAGGCAAAGACTTGAGCGAGAAAAAGAACAAATGGTCATTCATTTGGTGCTTCCCATTAACCAGGTTTTTTTTTTTTCTTAAAGGAAACCTTCAAGAAACGGAGATTCCCAGGCCATCTTTAGAATTTAGGCCCTGATTTCACATCATAGAATTGTTTCTTTTGGGGGAGGTTCAATGAAAGACTTAAGTAACTTAGTGGATATGAATATGAAGACATGCTATAGATGTTAGGAACTGCTGCTGTTGCCTTAAAGGATGCCCCTTTCCCCAGATCCCTATTGCTTCATCTTATTTGAATCAAATCCATAGACTAGAGCCTGGCACATATGTATACGCTGTGTATATGCCGCGCATGTGAGGTAGGTGCTCTTATCTCATCTGTTTGACAGATGAGGAAATAGACACAGAGGTTAAATAAGGTCACCCAGCCAGCAAGTGGTAGAGCTCAGATAGGAACCCGGGGAGCCTGGCTGTGGCTCCAGGCCTTTCACCTTGCTGGCTTTTCCGCAAATCTTTGCTAAAGAATAACGACAGTGGCCATGTCCGTAACCATTGCTGTTTTGTACTGTCGCGGTGTCGTACATTTCAGAGGCGAAGACTCTTCATCCCTGCGTCGTCTTCAAAGCCCATTTTTCAGAGAAGGAAACAAAAGCCTCCGCGTAGTTAAATAACCGCTCCGAGTCTGAGGAATGGCGCCAGGATGCCAACTGTGGTCTGTCTGGCTTCCGAATCCTGCTGTTTCCTCAGCACAATGACTGTCCTGCCCTCTGCACATAATACTGTCCTTCCCTGGGTGACTCATGGTCCCCGGTCACCTCCTTCCAGACTTCGTGGCCCATGGCACCAGTTGGGCTGCAGGACGGGACAGTGGCCCATGTTTCTCCAGGCCTGGCTCCCAGGCCACGTGAACACCCCCCTGCCCCCCGACCCCCCCCACCCCCATCTCCGGGGAGGCTGGCGAAGTCAGAGCTTGGACTTGAAAGCTGTTAATCCAGCCGGGCCCCTCCATATCCTCTGCTCTGTTTTCCTAAAACACCTCAGATCTCCCTTTCCTGTGTGAAGGGGTTAGGCCGACACGCACACCCAGTGTGATATGCATCTAGTTTCTGGGCGCTGGGATGAGTAGTTTCTCGTGAAGTGCCCGGCCCCAGGGAAGCCTTGGGAGGGTGGGGACCATCTGTGCTGTCCTGTAAAGGAAATTGTGGTTTCTTTCTTTCTTTCTTTTTTCCCTTTTTCATTTATGGGAAAGGGAGACTTGTGTCTCAATTGAGTCTTTGTGGCGTTGTATTTCAGAGCCACAGAAAATGTTCTATGTAAATGGCTATGAGCCCTGATTAGGGCCTCAATGGGTGCCATTGTGTCATATTGCTATTATTGGCGATTGCAGGATTCTAAATGATATTCTCATCAGGCTGAAAAAGTTCAGTGTTAGCAGTGAAAACTCGGGGTTAATTATACCGCTCTGAATTAGGGCATAGAATTAAGTGGCGAGGAGAGCTGGGCTCTTAATTTCTCTCCCCCCTCCTCCCGCCCTCTGTCTCTGCAGAGTTGCTGCTGGAGGTTCGATCAGAGTATTGTTTAACCCGTGTTCTAAATTTGTACTTACTGGCATTTTGCTCTGCATGAGTGAGTACTCTTTCTGGTGTTGGGAAACACAGGACCAATTTATAGGATGGTCGGAGAGGGGGAGAAGGGGTCTGCTTCCTAGCACATCCTTAGTCCCTCTCTGCCTCAGAAAGACTGAAGCCTTAGGGGGCATGCGGGACCCCCTGGAGAGGCTCCTTTAATTTAGCTCTTGTCTCTT
The DNA here is from genome assembly GCA_024291935.2 of Okapia johnstoni. Taxonomy (NCBI): domain Eukaryota; kingdom Metazoa; phylum Chordata; class Mammalia; order Artiodactyla; family Giraffidae; genus Okapia; species Okapia johnstoni. The sequence goes on along the minus strand of CM044325.1, from coordinate 3,176,955 downwards.
CTGCCTTTGAACTACCGGCTGCTCTGATACCAACTCACCTCTTTGAAGAAATGACACACTGACCTACATCTCAGCTGAGACAGATAGAAGCCTCTCTCTCTGTTTTGCCCCTTCTTTGGATTCCCCCCCCCCGGGGGGGGGGCCTGCAAGGGAGGCCTGCGAGGCAGATCCTCTCGGGTTTCTTGCCCTCGACTTCTCTCTTGCCTGTTTGAATTGCAGAGCTTGGCTCTTTTTTGACTCGTTGCTGATTGTAAACTTCCTGCATTCCTTCTGCTGCTTGCTTTTGTTTATAAATTTCATGTCGCCTGCGTCTCTTCCGAACCCACACCCCCCCTTCTCTTTAATATGTTACGTGGGCTATGAATATAATTGTTACATAAAAAAATCTTTGAAAAATTTTTTTGTAGCAGTAACCTCCTAGTTTATTGTCTGTATGTATCATTGTTTAACCACTTCATCACTTTTCAAAAAATTAATTTTATTGGAGTATAATTGCTTTACCGTGTCAGCTATACATGTACATGTATCTCCTCTGTTTTGGGCTTCCTTCCCATTTAGGTCACCGTGGAGCACTGAGTAGAGTTCCTAGAGCTACACAGTAGGTTCTCATTAGTTACTCGCCACTTTAGCTTTGTTTGTTTGTTTTTGTTCTGGCTGCTCAGCTTGTGGGATCTTAGTTCCCTGTCCGGGGCTCGAACCCAGGCCCATGGCAGTGAAAGCACCCAGTCCTAACCACTGGCTCACCAGGGAACTCCCCACCACTTCACCACTTTTGGATATTTAGGGTGAATCTTTTTCTTTCTTTCGCTGTTGTAAGTCACACTAGATTGGCAACTAGCCTAGGACCAATTCCTAGAAATGAGCGTACTGAGAGCATGAACTGAAAAGAAGAGAAAGCGTTTAAACCCAGATCCGTCTGCCTCGGAACCCAGTGCTCCTTTGGCCAGTCTTAGTTCTCTCTGGCCTGCCAGGCGATCCAGAGCCCCCCAAAGGGGCCCGGCACACGCTGCTGCCCCTGTGGGACCCACTTCTCACCTGGGTGGGTCAGAGGCACTGAGCTCTGGAATCCTTTTCTCTCTCTTATTTTTGGAGTTTGACGGTGGTGAACGGTTCTCCAGGACAGCACCGGGTCCTGTCCTGCACAGCATGTACCGACAGCACACGTTCAAGAACACCACATTGTTAACACGTGGCCCTTGAAAGAGTAAAAGATAGTTGTTTTTTTATGGCCATGCTTCACAGCATGTGGAATCTTACTTCTGTGACCACAGCTTGAATGGCAGGACCACGGCCCTCTGCAGAGGGAGCGAGGAGTCCTAACCATTGGACTATATGGCAGTCCAGGGACTGCCATAGCTAATGTAATTTATTCCTCCCAGTGCAGACCCCTTGCAGAGTGTCCCATCCCTATTTGGAAACATTAGTTCTCAGGTTTTTCAGTCGATGTGGTAACATATTTTCTATATTTATAGTATGTAAAACACTTTCTGAAGACAGCCCTGACCGAAACAACTGTCTTTCCCACGCTGTGCATCCTCTCAAGACCTAGAGAGAATATGAGGGGGGTGGGGAAGGGGTCCTTTGGTCAAACAAGCTAGGGAGGAGCTCTTTTCTCACGCCAGCCCTGGGGGACTTCCCTGGTGGTCCAGTGGCTAGGGCTTTGCCTTCCAATATAGGGAGTTGTGGGTTTGATCCCTGGTCGGGGAGCAAAGATCCTATGTGTCTCATGGCCAAAAAATCAAAACGTAAAACAGAAACAGCATTATTAACAAATTCAAAAGACTTTAAAAATGGTCCATATCAAGAAAAAAAAATCTTAAAAAAAGAGATTCCTGAAGTCCTTAGACTCTAGGAGGCTCAGCTACGCTGTGGCTGGGAAGCCTGTTTACTTCTGTGGATGCCACTTTGTTCCCCGGGACACCTGTTGATATCTTGTGGTAGAAGCAGCATGTGAAACAGTGCTGAGCTAGGGATTAAATCCAGACTCCTAGCGTTTCAGTCCGCATACCTGCTGTCACCTTTTCCTTTCCCATCCTTCCTGGCCTCTGTGCGTCTAGGGACACCATTGTCTCCGCCTCCTGTGCCCTTTCCCTTATCTAAACACAGCCAAGTTCAACCGTATCTTCACATGGTCAGATTCAACCCCATTTGCAAGATTCAGTTCAGAGCCTCCTTCATTTGGCTTTATCCTTAGACATTCTCTGTACACTTTGCCTCCGGGCCCCTGGCGTCCTTGCAGCTCGCTCTTCTGTGCACCTGCCGTGTGTCACGCTATCCTAGCTGGCACTCCATTTATTTGTGTGCGCGTCTTTTTGACTGGTTCACCTCCTTGAAGACCAGTTTTCCTGTCATTGCCTCAGCTGGACCGTCACATTGTCTTGCACGTAGTAAGTGCTCAGTAAATGCTGAGTGGATGTTCGTAGTGTTGGTTGATGCTTCCGTGGAGGCAGGGCCTGACGGCGATGGTCACAGTGGAAGTGTCCCGCAGTGATATCTATGCTGACCTCAAAAAATAGATCACTGAATGAGATGCAGAATCTGCCTTCTCCATTCAGCATTGCTGGGGAGGACAGCTATTTAAAAAAAAATGTTTTTTTATTGTGGTGAAGATCATATAATATAAAATATACTCAGTTGAGTTCAGTTCAGTTGCTCAGTCCTGTCCGACTCTTTGCAACCCCATGGATTTCAGCACGCCCGGCCTCCCTGTTCATCACCAACTCCCTGAGTCCACCCAAACCCATGTTCATCGAGTTGGTGATGCCATCCAGCCATCTTATCCTCTGTCGTTCCCTTCTCCTCCCACCTTCAATCTTTCCCAGCATCAGGGTCTTTTCCAATGAGTCAGCTCTTCACGTCAGGTGGCCAAAGTATTGGAGTTTCACCTTCAGCATCAGTCCTTCCAATGAACACCCAGGACTGATCTCCTTTAGGATGGCCTGGTTGGATCTCCTTGCAGTCCAAGGGACTCTCAAGAGTCTTCTCCAACACCACAGTTCAAAAGCATCAATTCTTCGGTGCTCAGCTTTCTTTATAGTCCAACTCTCATGACCACTGGAAAAACCATAGTCTTGACTAGACGGACCTTTGTTGGCAAGGTAATGTCTCTGCTTTTTAATATGCTGTCTAGGTGGGTCATAACTTTCCTTCCAAGGAGTAAGTGTCTTTTAATTTCATGGCTGCAGTCACCATCTGCAGTGATTTTCGAGCCCAGAAAAATAAAGTCAGCCACTGTTTCCACTGTTTCCTCATCTATCTGCCATGAAGTGATGGGACCAGATGCCATGATCTTAGTTTTCTGAGTGTTGAGCTTTAAGCCAACTCTTTCACTCTCCTCTTTCACTTTCATCAAGAGGCTCTTTAGTTCTTCACTTTCTGCCATAAGGGTGGTGTCATCCGCATATCTGAGGTTATTGATATTTCTCGCGGCAATCTTGATTCCAGCTCGTGTTTCTTCCAGCCCAGCGTTTCTCATGATGTACTCTGCATATAAGTTAAATAAGCAGAGTGACAACATACAGCCTTGACATACTCCTTTTCCTATTTGGAACCAGTCTGTTGTGCCATGTCCAGTTCTAACTGTTGCTTCCTGACCTGCATACAGGTTTCTCAAGAGGCAGATCAGGTGGTCTGGTATTCCCATCTCTTTCAGAATTTTCCAGTTTATTGCGATCCACACAGTCAAAGGCTTTGGCACAGTCAATAAAGCAGAAATAGATGTTTTTCTGGAACTCTCTTGCTTTTTCGATGACCCAGCGGATGTTGGCAATTTGATCTCTGGTTCCTCTGCCTTATCTAAAACCAGCTTGAACATCTGGAAGTTCATGGTTCACGTATTGCTGAAGCCTGGCTTGGAGAATCTTGAGCATTACTTTACTAGTGTGTGAGATGAGTGCAGTTGTGTGGTAGTTTGAGCATTCCTTGGCATTGCCTTTCTTTGGGATTGGAATGAAAACTGCCCTTTTCCAGTCCTGGGGCCACTGCTGAGTTTTCCATATTTGCTGGCATGTTGAGTGCAGCACTGTCACAGCGTCATCTTTCAGAATTTGAAATAGCTCACCTGGAATTCCACCACCTCTGCTGGCTTTGACTGTACCTTTCAGTGGCACTAAGTACATTCACCTTGTTGTACTACTCTCACCATCATCTCTCTCTGGCATTTTTTACTTTCCTAAACTGAAACTCGGTCCCCATTAAATACTACCCAGGGATCAAACCCAGGTCTCCTGTGTTGCAGGCAGATTCTTGACCATCTGAGCCACCAGGGAGTCCCCTTCACCCCCACTCCCCCCACCCCCAGTCCCTGGTATCTACCAATGTACTTTCTTTTTTTTTTTTTTTTTTAATAATTTTATTTATTTAAAATTATAAATAAATACAAAGCAACGAAGCCGGGCCTTCATTGCTATGTGGGCTTTTTCTAATTGCAGCAGGTGGGGGCTACTCCCTAGTTGCGGTGCGCAGTATTCTCATTGCAGTGGCTTCTCTTGTTGTGGGCCACTGGCTCTAGGGCATGCGGGCTTCAGCAGTTGCAGCGTGCAGACTCAGGAGTTGAGGTTCTGGGCTCTAGAGCACAGGCTCATTAGTTGAGCATGAGTTTAGTTGCTCTGTGGCATGTGGGATCTTCCTGGACAGGGATCGAACCTGTGTCCCCTGCATTGGCGGGCCAATTCTTTGCCATTGAACCACCAGGGAAGCCCTACCAATGTACTTTCTGACTCTATGAATTTGACTGTTGCAGGTACCTCACACAACTGGAATCAAACAGTATTTGTTTGCACCTACTGAATATTGGAATGCATTTTCAAGGTTAACTTAATCTATGTTGTACAAGCACATTGTATCTCCCTGTCCCCCGTGCTGTATGGCAGGTTCTCATTGGTTACATGTTTTTACATAGCTGTGTGTATGTGCAAACCCCAATCTCCCAGTTTATCCCCCACCCCCGCTCCTGTTCCTTTAGCACAGCTTTGCTTCTGATTTTTTTTCCTGATCAGTTACAGTGAAGGTTTCACTTCTAAGACTACTGGTAAATGATCTTCACCTTTTTGAGGAGCACCTAGTGCATAAAGTAGTTAGCATCTGGTTATCTCTATAACCCTTATGTCTACCTAGTGAGCCAGGTAGGGTTTGTTACTCAGCTGGTGTCGAAAACCGTACCCCAGAGAGGTTAAAAAATGGGCTCAGGCACAGTCATATGGTAAATGGCAGTGCTGGGAATTAAACTCAGGTGTGACTCCAGAGTCCTTAATACCACATAACTGTATTGCCTTTCACCAAGTGCAGCAAATACTGTGGCATGTATGTGTCACTTATAGATTTATTGAATTGCTTCTGGAGCCCTCCCTCCCCTTCCTCTTTTGAATAACACCGTTTCTTCTCTCCTGGGCGTGATATCTGTGGCTTTAAATGTGGCTAATTTATTCACTTCTACACATTTTCTTAATTCTACTTTTTCCCTCACCCCCTCTTCTTTTTGAAGCTTTATTGAGAAACCAGCTGATGGAAAGATAAAGGGCTCCTAGTGTGCAGTTTGACATTAATAGTTGACTGTCTCCCCCGATCTGCCCTTTGCCCTCTCTTGGCATCACCGACACATCCTAACCTCATGCCTTTCCAGATTCTAAGTCTCAGACCTGTTTTCTTTGGATACGGACTGCCCGTAGGTGTTGATTCTTTTGGAAGTTCCCAGATAGCATATGCGTGCATGGCAAGTAGCTTCAGTCATGTCTGACTCTTTGTGACCCTGTGGAGTGTAGCCCACCAGCCTCCTTTGTGCATGGGATTCTCCAGGCAAGAATACTGGAGTGGGCCTTGCTAAACAACCCAGCACCAGAAACTGTCACCAGCTCCCTGAGATGTGTGTGTGCACACCTAGTGAGATGTAAACATTTACAAGGAATAAAGGACATTCTTTCCCCAGAGCTGAAATCTGGATAGTCTCCAATGTATACAGCGTTGACGGTGATTCCATATGTTTTGTTCATCTTTATGTTTTTGCAGCCTCCACAAATTTATTTTCCACGCTGCTGCCACCAGCAGGAGAGCGTTTCCACAATGCAGATCTGACAATCTGACCCTGTCATTCCATGGTTAAAAGTCTTTCTTTGGCCCCCCGGGAGCCCTCAGGGTGACTGGCTGTTGGTTGCCCACTTTCCAGCCTCTCTTGTGTTCTTCCTGTAAGTTTGCTCCGGCTGGGATGTATTCCAGGTTGTTCCTGCGCGTATGTGGCTCTCTCTTCTCTAGGCATTCCTGGCTGGTGGCGCCTTCGGTACCTGTCTCTCTTCTCCCCCTGGCTAATTCCTATTGGCCACTTCCGGAAATCTATGCCCAATCAGATCCATCCCGGGGCCCGCCCTTCTGTTGCGTCACTGGGCTCCCTGGGCTCTGTTCCGGTTCGCTTCCTCCCTCGGCTGGACCATTCACACCTTGCCTTCTTCATCTCTGTACCTGGCACACAGTCGGAGCTCAGTAACGCTTGAATGGAGGATTAGTCGCAAGACTTTATTTCCTGTGAAAATGCAGAGAGGTGGGAAAATCTGAGCATTCTTGTTCCTGGCACATTCCCAGATTTGCTTGATAATCACTCTGCTGGTTATCCAGTGCCTACTGTGTGCATTGCCAGCGCTTTTGTTACCCTTGCTGTACCCACGTATATAGTGTTCCTACTGACCCCATCACACCAGTGAAGCAGGGGCTCTGTTTCTCAGATGAGAAGTCAGTAGACCATGGCTTCTCAGCATTTCAAGGCACTTTCTGCATTTAAAGCTGAAGGGCATCACCACGGAGGCTCAGGGAAATGGTGACAATATTGTGATAATATTTGAAACAGAATCTTGGGTGCTTGGGCCCTGAGAGAAGTTGCCAGTTGCCAAACTCCTGAATGTAAAGGGGGAGAGGGGGATTTTCTTTCTCAAATAATTTGCATTTACATGAAGGCCAAATTGGAGTTGTTTATTGACTCAATAAAGATACTATCTCTTTGAATAATTCAGAATCTGATGGCCCTATTAGCCTGAGTTCCCCTTTTGTGAGCGACACAGGCTGCTGGATGCCTCACTGCAGAGCTGGGGGGTTATCTTATAAGGGGTCTGTTCAGTGTTGTCTGGTCATATGAATTTTTATTTGCTCAGTAGGATGTGACTGAGGCTCTGAATAGTCAGAGAAAGCATCTCTCTTCTGTTTTTTCTCATGAATAGAACACTCTGTGTCCTGAACTGTTGCTCCACTGGGGCTAGCACATGGTGTATTTTCCTTAAGTTTGAACCAATATGCTTTTTCATTTTGGGGCAATCCAGGTAAACTCTGGTGCTCCTGGGTGGCAAGGAAAGCATTTCTTTTGTGTTTTTCCCTTCTGTCCTGGTGTTTGAAAAAGCATATTTTGAGTTGCATGACTAATCAGCATATTTATTAGAAATTAATGTTCTGCCAGTGATCGGAAATTCCTTCCTCTCTTCCATGCTCTCAAATCAGAACAGTGCTGGGGACTGGAACTCGGGGGGGTATTCAGATCCAGAGGACAGCAGTTCAGAACATTGGAGACATTTGCAAGAATAAGTCTATGGCCTTCGGCTCTGATTCATATATTGTGTGTGTGTGTGTGTGTGAGAGAGAGTGAGTGTGAGTGTGATGGGTGTAGGGCGAGAAAGAGAGGAAGATTGATTGGGAGGAGATGGTGGCACAGAGTAGAACAAGACTTCCTGAAACCTGGGACCTGAAGAGACATCATAATAACTGTGTTTTCCAGCCCTTGTGTCAGGCTCAAGTTCTGATAAAAGGTTTCTTATGTCTTGTGAATTTGTTAATGTGAAAAGTCTTGCATAACTGTGGACATGTGGCTGGTAGACTGCTTTATGGAAAAGAGTAAACCCCTATAGGGTGGGTCCTGACCTGTGAGCTCAGAACCTGATTTGAGTTGCAGGCAGTGGCCTTCAGTCTTTGACCAGTTCCCTTTTGGGTGGAGACTTCTCTGCCGGCCTGATAGTCATAAACGGCGGCACACTTAGTCTGAGGTCTTTTTCTTTTTCAGGAAAAACAGAACCACACCCATCTGACCAGGAAGACCTGGGCCGAGCCCCAGGAAGACCAGCATCTCTGGCTGGAGGACTGTGGGAACTGAGGCAGACATATGCAGGAAAACAATAAGTTTCTCGTCTTTAGAAAAAAGTTCAGTGTTCACTTGACTAGAACAAGTGCCACCTGTATGACACTGTGGAAGGTCAAAGCAGAATAGGGAAGGAAATGGTTGAATAATTCTGTTTTTTTTCCCCCTTTCTTGAGGTTTTTGTTTTTCCCCCCTTTCCTCCCCGTCTAGAGAGATATTTCCCAATTGGCAGAGTCTGGTGGAGCTTGAGATTGTGGGGGTGGGGTCTGGGAAGGGGCTCAGCCATGGCTGACTCCCAGCTGCAGTTCAGAGTGCAGCCCGTGCTTCATCCTCAGAACCCTCCTCCGAGTTGAGAAAGTGGGGGCTTAGAGGGTGGGTCCCAGGGTCTCATGGCTAGTTTGTGGCTTTCAGATCCGTGCTGGGGTGGGGGTGGAGGAAGAAGCCCTGGATGCATTCAGGAGGGCAGTTTTGCAGCCCCTCTCCCACCCCTCAGAAAGCATGCTCATCACCTCACTCCTGCTTTGATGCTCTGGGAGGTTCCAGAACCAAGAGATTCGTTTGCTCAGGGGGGCTCCCTGGAGCTTGGCTGCTGTGTGGGAAAGGCAGGGAAATGCAGTGTGCTGGGCTGCGGGAGGCGTGGGCCTTGGTGCACACAGCCTTCCTAGGGACGGGGCGGTCCACGCTTGTGCTTTTCACCTGTGCTTATTTCGAGGCACGCACGCTTCTTGCTCGAGTGGGGTTGAACTGGCTCCTCGCCCAGCTGGACTTGGGTTGACTTCCTCAGTGGATCCCACCTGGGGTGGGGGCGGGTGCGCTTTCCAGTGTGGGCCGTGGTTCACAGCTGCTCTGCCGTCAGGCGTGATGGCCACTGGGACCCTCAGAGGAACTGGGTGGCCCAGGGGCCGGGCTGGGACGGGGTGGTTGTCTGTCATCTTCAGCCTACGCTCAGGGATCCGGCTGGCTTGCTAGTGACGATGGACAGAGGAGTAACTCATCTAATGCTTCCATGCACTTTGGTGGGATTTGGCTGTGTGTTACAGGAACCCGCAGGATGAGGGGGTCGGGTCAGATAGTTTTCTGCCCACTTCAGACATGAGGCCGTGGAGACGTGTTAAAGACCATACAGTAGTTGGAACTCAGCTGCCTTCCTAAGGCTGGTGTTCCTTCCACTACCCTGTCCAAATCAGAGGAGACACGCCAAGTTAGACCTTCAGTGACCAGAGCTACACTGGAGGAAGTGGCCAGACGGGCTGGACGGTGACCCGAGGCAGTAGAAGCCATCACTGTAGTGCTTTCTCTGCACCAGTCCCTTTTGTCCCAGACCCCAGTGGGTGATCTTAGACGTCTTTTGAGGTTTAAGTCTCTCTGGTTTCTGCTGCTTGGAGCTGAGCAGGGGAACTTCTGTTTGGTGCAGAAGGATGGTAGAATGTCGCTAGGTAAGATCTCGAGGCCACTGGTGCAAGACTCTTGGCGGCTCTCGAGTAGTTTTCTTTTGAGAGTTTGGTTTTCTTCCCTCCCCTTCGCTTCTCTTTTCTCCACCCACCTTGTGTTTTGAGCCCCTCGTGGCTTTCCCGCGGGTGGAGACAGGTAGAGGCGAGAAGGTGGAATATTGGCGTGTGGAGCTGATCCCCTTGAGTGGGTGTGGCTGGTGGTGGTCCAGCTGGCTCGGCCTCTCTCCTGAGTCTGCAGGCTGCGGCCCACCCACCCGCCTCTCCCTGGAGGGCCCAGGGGCCGGCCACCTGGTGCTCACAAGGGCGGCTCTCCATGTGTTCTTGTGTGATGAGGCGTGATCACGTGCGTACACGTGACCGTTTCACAGCCTCGTTCTGTTTGTGATCTCAGGTGCGCTGAAGGCGGGGTGGATCGCCACTTACTGGCACCTGTGTGGAGGCCCTGCCCCGGGCACCTTCCCACCCATGAGCTCATTTAATCCTCACAGTAATGCGGGATGGAGGGGGGAGTGTCTCTTACGAGAAGGAAATAAACAGGGCCGTTTGCTCCGAGGTTACTTTCATTCTTCATTCAGTCTGGAGTTACGGAGTGTCTGCTGTCTGCCGAGCCCCGGCCTAAACCTGGCCTTGATGCATGAGACCCACAAAGTCCCTGTCCTCATGGAGCTGGGACTCTGAGGATGGAGCTCCCTTAGTGAGGTTTGTGAGCGGGGAGCAGTGAGAGGGACTGGAGGCTGGCGGAGGGACTTAGGATTTTAGCCCATTTTACTCTGACACTTCATATTCCATCTCGTTACCAGCCTTCTGCCTGGGTGTCCTCCCCACTCCCCTTAGATTATTAGCACGGTGTATATATGTGTAAACCTAGGCTCAGGGAGCGTGGGTGACTTGTCTGAGGTCGCCCAGTAGGTGAGCTGGGATCTGAAGAAGACCCTGGGTGGATTTCTATCATCTTACACTGCCTACCTGTGCATACCGTGTTTTCATAAAAAGAAACAGCAGAAGAATAGCAAGTCCTTCTGTGAGCATTTGATAAACTCGCAAACACATTAACTTCCAAGTTGCTCCTATATACGGGTGAGCTCTGTGTCTTGTGTTGTAATCGGGACTCAGATGTGGAGCGTCTGAGGTCTGGGGCGGGGGGTCTCTCTGAGCTCGTGGCCTTGGCTGGGTCTCATAATCTCGCTCCAGTTGAGAGTCAGGGTGAAAAACCTCTTCAGACAAAGCCCTCACTTTTGTTGCCAACATGATCCCGTGTTAATTTTTAAACTCTGCTCAAACTTTCAGAAAAGAGAAGTCTGGAAATTCCATGTTGAGCCACCAGTGACTTCCTGGCACACATGCACGTGAGCGTGACACGGGCTCCCGGCGGCTGACGTGGCCACAGGGCAGACGCCCTGGTGGTTCTCCTCAGAAACAGGAGTTCCTACCTTCTCAGGAGGCCTCCCGAGTTGGTTAGGACTAACTTTATTTGGTTCTGGTTGTTTGTGGCCTTGTTGGGGGTTGCCTTGCAGCGAGCGGACGTTGTGGGGGCCCTGTTTGAAGCCCCCGAACACCGGGTTCGTGCTTGTTCTTGTCACATGAAAGGGCACCCTGACAGGGGGTGGGTTTTGCGGTTCAGTCTGCCGCTTGTTCTCGCAGGGTCTGCAGAGGAGGCCTGACTCATTCTTTCCTTGGCTACCAAATGCTACTGTCTGGTCCCGGGCCCCTTCTCCTTCTTGCCTTTGCTTACTTAGTCAGCACCCCCATCCAGGACATCTTTGGGGGTACAGGTGACCCCAGGAAACTCTGCTCGGAGACCCCCGAGCTGCCCCACCTTGCTCAGTGTCCCACGGGGCCCTGCCCTGCTTCTGGGAAGCCTTCTGTAGCGTGGCTGCTCCCCAGCTGATGGCGGAGATGGCTCTCAGCATTCAGAAGACGTCTCAGCTTTGCTGATCCGTCTCTCCTTAAGTTTGTGAGGTGCCGGGCAGTGGCGTGCTGTGAACCCTCTGTGTGCATAACCTGTCACTGTCTTCACCCAAACCTTGGGAGGTGGGTATTTTTCTTGTCCCCACTGGATGGCTGAAGAAACAGAGGCTTGGATGGAGGCAGTCACTTATCCCAGCTCACACAGCCAGCTGTGGAGGACTGCGTCTCACCAAAGGAGCAGAGTTCCACTTAGGAAAGTTCTTCGCTTGCACACTTGAGTGCGAAGTTGCTTCAGTCGTGTCCCACTCTTCGTGACCCCATGGACTGTAGTACTCCAGGCTCCTCTGTCCATGGATTCTCCAGGCAAGAATACTGGAGTGCGTTGCCCTACCCTCCTCCAGGGCATCTTCCCTACCCAGGGATCGAACCCTTGTCTCTGGCATCTCCCTGCATTAGCAGGTGGGTTCTTTACCACTAGTGCCACCGGGAAAGCCCTGCAGGCTGAGGCAGAAGTTTTATTTTAAGGTTCCTTCAGCTTTTCCCTCTTAAGCCTTCTAGTTAAGATAGGGCCTCTCAGCCTTGGCATTCCTGACATTTGGGGCCAGATCATTCTTTTTTTTATGTTTAACGTTTTGGCCATGCCACGTGGCTTGTGGGATCTTTGTTCCCCCAACCAGGGATCGAACCCTAGCCCCCTACATTGGAAGTGTGCAGTCTTAGCCACTGGACCATGGGGGAAGTCCTTTGATCATTCTTTGTTGAGGGGGCATCTCTGGCTTCTACTCACTTGATACCAGCAGCACCCCTGACCTGCCCTGCCCCCCACCTCGCAGCCTCCAGTGTGACCACCCACAGTTTCTCCAGATATCGTCAGGTGTCCCCTGGGGCAGGGGGGGGGATGGAACAAAACTGCACCCAGTGAGGACCACTGAGTTATAGTGACCACTTCAAACCCTAAACCAGGATGTACATTATTTGGGGCTGGAGGAAGATAGAGCATTTAAAATCAGGACTGTCTCAGCAAACTTGAAACTGCTGCTTTAACTACAGCGTTCTGTGTGGAAAGACAGACTGACAGCAGGCCTTACGTGGGGATAACCTTTCAAGATGAAATTTATTTGTTTACTTTAAAAATATTTAATTAAATAATTTATTTAGCTGGCTTCCCTGGAGCCTCAGCGGTAAAGAATCTGCCTGCAATACAGGAGCTGCAAGAGACACAGGTTCGATCCCTGGGTCGGGAAGATCCCCTGGAGGAGAGCATGGCAACCCATCCCGGTATTCTTGCCTGGAGAATCCCATGGACAGAGGAGCCTGGCGGATTACAGTCCATGGGGTTGCAGACTCGGACACGACTAAAGTGACTTAGCACACACACATGCACAGGTCCTAGCTGGCGGCATGTGGGATCTAGTTCCCTGACCAGGAATCGAAGCCGGGCCCTGAAAGGGAGTGTGGACTCTTAGCCACTGGACCACCAGGGAAATCCCATGATGAAATTTAAATCACCCTGCATACCTCTTGGAGGCCTGCTATGGAGTCCCCTGAAAGTCTTTTGTCTTTGCTGGTAACTTGTGGGGGAAAAAATCGTAGTCTTTGATTTATTGAAGTTTTGTGGCTCAAGGCACTTTCTGCTGGAAAGAGCTGGGTGAGTATGAGAAGGGCCTCCCTCAGGCCCTGGGACGGAAAACGTACCCTGACGGAGCACTCCTGTGTCCTCCAGACGCCCCTGCCGCCTCGGCCTGCGGGTCTCACTGGCGCGCCACACCCGGTCAGGGGTGATGTGTGCACACAAGCCCACATGAGTTTCTTTTCATACACACAGCTGGCAAACCTGTCATGTTTTGTTTGATACGATTTCTTCTCCTCTGTGTGTAGCTCCTGTGGGTTCACACATCCATCCTCAGAGGCTCCAAGCCGACCTGTGCCAGGCTGCCCCTGAAACCTCAGAGCGGTTATTTGCAGAGATCATTAAACTTGGGAGCACATAATGTGCTGAGATGCCTCGTACTGAGAAAATCCAGTTTATTAAACCTCAAATAGAACAGTAAAATTTGGAAATTCTGTGGAAAAGCACTCCTCCCTGTTAGGTCATAAGTAGGGTTCTGCTTGCAGCACCCCTTTACACGTGCTTTTCCAGAAACACATATATTAGCCAGGTATAGTCTGCCCCTTGGCTGTAGTGGGCAACCTCTGGGGGCCATACTAGTGGCCCTGTGTTTAGTACAGCTTATGAGAGTGGCTGGTTTTCAGCAAATGGTTCTCTTGTCAGTCTTGGTAACTCAGGGGAATTTTGCAAAAGCACCCGGTGAACATTTCTTTTTGTAGCACTAACAGAACACCCCCAGGGGTGATATCTAATTAACTGATGACATCTTTTTACCCATAAGGATCCACCGTTTTTTATTCCCAGGGCTTAAGTCTCCCCTCCAATAGGAAAAGTCATAACATAATAATAGCTACGTTAGGAGTCCTGCTATCTTATTAGGAGTGCCATTAACTGGGAACACTAACGGCCCAGGCCCAGGGCCCAGCGCAGGGAGGCTCAGCAGGAGCATAGCTGGGATCCCAGCCCTCAGGGCTTTCCCGCCTCTAATGGCCATTGTATATATAGAACCAAAGGAACAAGGAGAGTTTAAAGAAGAAATAGAAATCCCTTCTTTTGCCATCTTGAGGTCTACATTGTTAGCATTTTACCGTTTCATTACGACTGAGCCCCCAGAGTACTTACCAGGCTGATCATACTGCATGTATCATTCTTCATTTTGCATATATAATTTTTGTATCTCATCTGCCTCACTTTGAGTTTTATTATGAGCACTTCCTCATGTTGACAGTTGTTCTTTTATCATTTGCTGACTGCATAATATTCTAGCGTCTCTTGTGTTTTATTTATTCTATTATGGAGGATTTGGTGTTTATGATGTTTCATGATCCTCAAGGACTATCACTGCAAGGCTGCTCTGACACTACGGCCATGAGTGTGTGTGTGTGTGTGTGTGTGTGTGTGTGCACGTGCACGCTTATGTGCAAGTTCGTGCAGACTGACTCACACCGTGAAGGCTGTGTGATGGGCCATTGGGTTCCAGGCTCGAACTGGAAGCTTCTTACATTTGACTCCCAGGCCAAGCTGCTTGTGGTCTGTCTTTCTTCCTTTTTGATTTAGAGGAAGTCACTTGGTCATATTCCCCCTCCCCCACTGGCCACCTTGCACCGCGTAAGGAAAATGGTGTTTCTGATGATTGTGTTTCTCCGTAGATGCGGGAAAAAACCTGCTGCTGGCTTTTCAGAGAGGTTTTCCGGGTCACTGGGAGGTGGGTCTCAACTAAATGACCAGACTTATTCTAATGACAATTGAGTGCAGTCAAGCCCTGACTGGGAGCCGGCTTCTGGCCCAGATTCTTGGCATAAGCAGTTTCATTTACTGGAGGAGCCCTGAGAAGGAGACACAGTGCTACTTCTGTCTTACAAAGGAGGAGACCGAGGCATATGCTCAGAGGCCAGGCTCAAACCCGGGGCCCCTCTGCCAGCTTGTGTCTCTTCTGTCCCGGGCTGTGCCTTGGTATCCTGTGCAGCTCACAGCTGGGGGCGATTTTGCCTCCCAGGGGATGTTGGGCAGTTATCAGGAGACTTTTTGATGTCATGATTGCAGGGCAGAGGGTTTTAAAGTTGCTGTTGGATTTCCTTGGTGGCTGAGTGGTAAAGAATCTGCCTGCCAATGCAGGAGACATGGGTTCAGTCCCTGGTCCGGGAAGATCCCACAGGCCACGGAGCGACTAAGCTCGTGCGCCACAACTGCGGAGCCTGTACTCAGCAACAAGAGAAGCCACCGCAGTGATAAGCCCGCGCACCACAACTGGAGAGTAAACCCTGCTCTCTGCAGCTGGAGAGAAACCTGAGCAGCAGCGAACACCCCGCAGAGCCGAGAATAAACAGAAAAAAAAAAAAAAAGCTGCCGTTGACAGCTGATGGGTGGAGCCCAGGCAGGCTGGTAAGGGCCCCGCATGCACAGGATGGCTGCCCACAGTGATGGACCATCCAGCCTCAGATACCAGCCGTGGCAGGGGGATGTTGAGAGGCCCTCCTGTGGGTGGGGGAGGGAAGAAAGTACAGGCTTCGGGGGGGTAACAGGAGGGGGTGGAAGAAAGTGGGCCAGGAGGAGGGAGCCCTTCTCCTGGTTTTATCATCTTACACAAATTACACAGACTTCTTGAGGCTCAGCTTCCTTATCTGAAAATCAGGAAGTAAGCCTTGACTGGCATTTCCAGCATGGGTTCTGGAGTCAGACTTCCTGGGCCTGAATTCTAGTTCCTTCTGTGAGTTTGAGCGAGTTACTTTAACTTTCCTAAGCCTCAGTTCTCTCATTTGTTAAATAGGCAGGTAGTAGTCATACCGAAATGTGATGCCTGTGTGTGTGTTCAGTCGCTCAGTCATGTCTGAGTCTTTGTGACCCCATGGACTATACAGTCCATGGGATTCTCCAGGCAAGAATACCCGAGCGGTTAGCCTTCCTCTTCCCCACGGAATCTTCCTGACCCAGGGATCGAAGCCAGGTCTCCTGCATTGTAGGCAGATTCTTTACTGTTTGAGCCGTCAGGGACTCCCACCAAAATGTGATAAAGAGATTGAAATGCATTAACATGCCAGCTGAGACATAGTGAGCACAGGGAATGTTAGTGCCTTGATAAAAGTGACGGTGGTGAAGAAGGTACTTAGCCAGAGTCTAAAGGTGCAGAGTCTGTTTCCTGATGGCAGGGTTTTGTCTTACTCTGTGCTCTGTCTCTCGAGTCTAGAATTGTCTGTAGGTTGTCCCCTGGATCCCATCCGGGTGGGGCTGAGTTTAGAAAGACATGAGATATCGCATTTCCAGGGATGTGAGGCTTAGGTTTATTCTTGGTCTACAAGGTAGCTGAAGAAATGCCAGTACTTTGGCCACCTGATGTAAAGAGCTGACTCATTGGAAAAGGTGCTGGTGCTGGGAAAGATTGAGGGCAGGAGGAAAAGGGGGCAACAGAAGATGAGATGGTTGAATGGCACCACTGACTCAATGGATATGAGTTTGAACAGACTCTGGGAGATGGTGAAGGGCAGGGAAGCCTGGTGTGCTGCAGTCCATGGGGTCGCAGAGAGTCGGACACAACTTAGCAACGGGACAACAGTACAAAGTAGTGGAGCTGTGATTCAGCTGTAAGTGTGGGATTGGTGGGGGCGAATCTTCAGGTTCTTCAAATGTAAGAATATGGTTCTCTTGGGGCAGGCACTGGCCTTTCTCTTTTCCCCGCTAGGACTTCAGGAGATGCTGGCCACCCTCTGGAGCCCAGAGATGGTCTTACTCACTCCTGGCTTCAGCCTGAAACCGAGGTGCTCCCTGTTACAGCCCTTGGGTCAGTGCCAGAGTTGTCTGAGCAAGTCCCTCACCCCTACCATCCACTGAACCTCCCCACCTGGCTTGACAAGGGCTTATGCCTCCTAGGTAGCAGAAGAGCCCCTGGGGCCAGGAGGTGCTGGGGATCTCACGTATCTGCATCCCTTCCCTGATGGTTCTGATGGGAGTGACTGGATTAGGTGGAGTCCAGATCTGAAAGGGTGGGACAGATGGACCCAGGAGGTGGAGGAGCTTGGAGGAGCACCAAGCATGCTTGCCCAAGAGGGCTGGTTCCACATTACTGCCATCAATGAAATGTCCTTCATGGATCCCCCCAGTAACAGGGAAGTGGTACCCAAAATCTTACAACCCAATGAAGACTCAGCAGAATTATAGAAACTGGTGAAGGCTCAGCAGCTATGTCTCACAGCACCTTGTTTTTCGCAGTGCTAACTTATAGCAATGCCAGGCACCAGCCTACAGTGGCCGGGCAGCCATATATATGAGGGAAGTGAGCTGGGGGCACTGGTGTTGAGTTGGCAGGGTCAGGTCCCCCAGGAGGCTGCCCCTACTCAGCCCCAGCCCCTGTTGTCATGTGAGAATATGGCCCAATGTTAGTAGATCTTTAGCTTCCCCCAGCCCCCCAAGAAAAGTGCATGCTCAGTCCCTAAGTTGTATCTGACTCTGTTTCCCCATGGACTGTAGCCCACCATGCTCCTCTGTCCATGGGATTTACCAGGTGAGAAGACTGGAGTGGGTTGCCATTTCCTTCTCCAGGCGATCTTCCCAAGCAAGGTATCGAACCCATGTCTCCTGCATTGGCAGACGGATTCTTTACCCCTGAGCCACCAGGGAATCCTGAGAAAAGCAGGAAATTCTGTTTTTATGGAAGATATTCGCTTTCAGCAGTACCCCTCCAGAATGGTCAGGACCTGTCGTTTATAGACTGTGGGTTCTTGTGGTCTCAGTGGACTGCATTTTTGCCTGGCCGGTTGCCAGTGGACAAGAAGCCTCTGATACAACAGTGATTCTTAGAGCCTAAGGGGCCCGAGACGCCCAGCTGATCTCTGGGGTTGACACATAGTCAACCTCCTGCCTTTATTCCCTGGCCTCTGTCCCCTCCACCTCCTCCTCCCACCAGTGAGACAGTCACATCCTCTCTAGAATATTTCTGATGAATTCCAGCCCTGGGAGGCTTGAGGGCTGGTCTCATGACCAACACGTGAAGGACAGTGTCACCCCACCCTCCCCACCTCATATCCTTAATCAGGCCCCTGGGCTCCATACTTCAAGGCGGGTTAGCTTCCAAAGCCTGCTGACAAATACCCCTTCTGTTATTCCATGCGCAGGCTGAGGGCACCAGGGTCCCATTCCATCATTAGGCCTCAGGGCTGGTGGATGAAGGTAGGTCCCTGAAGTCAGGTTCAGTAAAGGCCACTGGGGCAGCTGGTCTTGGTCTGTGATGCTGATCGTAGGACCCAGTGGGACGCTGCTAGCTTGCCTGGCTCAGCTCGTCTGGAGCTGGGAATAATAAGCAGCGTTGAAGACACGATGCATTTCAGTCCCAGTCACTCTGATCCCTCTCCAGGTGTTGGGAGAATGTTTTTCCAGCTCGGTTACTTGCTGGCACACATAGGTAAATATCCAAGGTGTTCTCGGAGAAGCTGGGGGTGGATGTTGACTTTTGCTCCCTGGAATGTGTTCTGGGGAGGAAGTGGGCTTTTCCGTTGTGGTGGGTTATAGGATGTGGTCTGGGGAGATTAGAATCATGCTGCGGATGAAGTTAACAAGAACAGTGGAACTTTTTTTTTTCCCCTTTTGTACTTTTGGGCTTAAAAGGCTTCTCAAAAGGAGCTTTGTGTATCAGGGAGGTGCCCTTGATTCTGCATGTGTTCTAAACACTTGTATAGAAGCTAGAAGCACACTCATCACTCTATTTCATGCAGTAAATATATTTCTGGCATGTCATTTGTAAGACCTGAGTTCAGCTTCTGACTTTGACATTTAGTATTACTTAACTTCGTACGGAATTTAAAATTGTGGAGTAAAAAGGGGACAAAACTCATAGAGGTTTCAATGCGTTATTGCATGTAAAGCACTTAGTGTACAGTTCTTGGCTCAGAGTAAGTGTATTTAGTAATGCTAGTTATTATCCTAATTATTAGGCAGCATGGTATGATGATGATAATAATAATGGTGATGATGATAGTTATTGAGGGCTTACTGTGTGTCAGTTATTCTTCCAAGTACTTTGCATCAATTAACACATTTAGTTCTCACAATAACCCAATGAGGTAGGTGTTGTTATAAATGCTGTTTTATAGATGATGTCACTCAGGCACAGAGAGGTTGAATCACATGCCCAAAGCCACCCAGCTCATAAATATGAAAAGAGCAAGGACTTAGGAATCAAAAGACCTTGGCGGCAGGCCTGAGTGTCACGGTGTGATGGTGTGGTCTTTTGCAAATTGCTCACCTCTGAGTTGCCTTTCTTAGCTATAAAAAGGTGCTCCTGCGTCAGACCTCCCTTGCCTCCTCACTCTTCATCACTTAGTGCTTGGTTGTAGATGCTTAATAATAGATGATGAATATTCATTTGCTGACTGACTGATGATAGGGAGGGGTAATGAGGTTCCAATGGTGGTTATTTAAATGCCCCTGCACGCTTATCGTTGGGGTTTAAACAGCACACCTGTTTTTCAGATTTCTGAACCACTTAAGAGAGATACCAAGTAAAAAAGAGTAAATATCAAAATATCACCTTTCTTACTGAGAAAGGCTTGCTTGGAGGATGTGGCTTAGGTGTGGGGTATCATGAGCTTCCTGATACAAGCTCGATGGTAGACAGACGGACCCACCCAGCCACGGGCAGACTTGAGCACCCAGGGCCTCCTCCACAGGATGGTGATGGTGGTGGCGGTGACTCCTGGGTGGAGGAGCAGACCCCCAGAGTGGGATATGTCACTTCTGCATGGGGGTGGGGGGTAGGGGCAGACCTAGAGGGAGAGGCAGACTAGATTCAGGAGTTTTGAAGGAAAATCTTTCTGATGTGGGCCGTTTTAAAAGTCTTTGTTGAATTTCTTACAATATTGCTTCTGTCTTCTGTTTTTGGATTTTTTTTTTTTTTTTTTTTTTTTTTTTTTTTTGGCTGTGAGGCTTGTGGGAATCTTAGCTCCCTGACCAGGGAATCAAACCAGCACCCTTTGCATTAGCAGGTGACGTCTTCACCACTAGACTGCCAGGGAAGTCCCAGGAAAATCTTCCTGTTTGGAAGCTGGAAGTAGGGAAGAAGGATACTGGCTCCAATGACGATTGAAAGAAATACTCTTCTTCTCCCCCTGCAAAAAGCCCCAGTAACCAAAACATGACCCTCGCTCGTGGTTCTAGCCACTTTCTGCCAGCACAGTTTGTGGCTGCTCATCCCCTCTCTTGCTCACCCCCGGAGCCTTTGGGTCACCCGTGACGTTTCCCTCACACCTGAATCTGCACCCCCATCCATCTGCGGGCTCAGCCCTCAAAGCAGATCTGGAATCCAGGCCACCATTGTCTCTCACCTGGGTTTTTGCAGGGGCCTCCTTACTGATCTCCGTACTTCTCCCTTTATCTGTTCAGTCTGTTCTCTTGGAAGCAGCCACAAGGAGCTGGGAGTCAGGTCATCACCTTCCCACTTCCCACCTCCAGTAGACCGCATCGTTCCTCTTGCAATCACAATTGTAGGCTCCAGGAGGATTCTGATCTGGTTTGTGGGTGGATTCATCTCCAGCCACCAGGGCAGTGCCTGGAGTGTAGTAGGTCCAGAACATGGCCCTGTAACAGCTGCTGGAGATTTTGCTGTGCACACTCAGAGTGGAGCAGGTGATGACAGTGTGTGTTACCATAGCCCTCACCGTACACCCCGCACGCCACCCAGGCTGCTTTGCAGTCACCTGGCAAGGCAGCTGCTGTTAGAATCTCCATTTTACAGGTGAGGAAACCAAGGATGAGAAGGGATAAGTAGCTGACCAAGATGATGCATCTGGCATGCAGTGAAGTGAGTGTCAGCCCTTGGTGTCTCCTCCGATAGTCTATGTCTTAACCACTGCACCATCTGTCTCCACTGACAAAAACCTGCAAGAACCCTAAATCTAGTTTTGATTGAGGCTGTAGGGGAACTTTGCATGTGGTTAATGCGGTGCTCTATGGTCAAGGGGTTCTGGGAAGTCTTCTCCATGGAAGGGATGTTTTGTAAAGTGAAGATGCCTCTGGTAAATGGAATAATTACCACCTCCCCCCGCCCCATCAGTTTCATTTGCCAGTTAACTGTATAATATATCAGGCTTTCGAAAGTGGAGATATGCCAATTTTATTTTTCTCCCTAGGTCTGGGAAGTAGATTTTTGTTATGAGTAAAACTAAAAATGACTGAGTCCTAGGGTTACTGAGAATTCAAGAGATGGACTAATAACTTTTATCTTTTGAAAAACGTTTTTGAGAAACCCTATTTGTAACCAGGAAGCAGGCTTCATGAAACTTTCTTTTCCATTAAAGTGTGTATGGTGTACTGCAAACAAAGATTGAGCTCCTGTGAGCTGCTTTTCCGTAACTTAAAAAAAGATGTTTTTTTTTTTTAAAGGATCCAAACTCATGTTGCCACACAAACAACAAAATAAACCAGTATGTGCCAAGAACAAACATTTGCTTTACCCACCCACAATCTTGGCTGTGGGCTGCCTGGGGTCTCCTGTTGTGGGCACGCAGGTGGGGCTCCCCGTGGGGACAGAAGCCTCCTGAAGGGGGGGCGGGCGGGCACCACGACTCTGGTTTGCTCTTCGATGGTGCCCTTCCGACGGGGCTCTGGATGCTGTGCATGGAGGTGCCATAGTGATGCTAAAAATAAATGCATAATAAATAGAATACTACTTATTAATATAATAATTATTATATTACTTATATTTTAGTAAATATAAACTGAAAATAATATAAATATTATATAATAATGCTTGTTATATAATATATAATAATATAATAAATACTGCCGCTAATAATAAATACAAAGGAAGTCTGTGTGTCAGGCACTTTCTGAGCCCGTTTTATTAACTTGTTTAAGGTAGATAATATAATCTCCGTTGGAGAGAGGAGGAACCTGAGGCTGAGGAGGGATAACGCTCCCCCCTCCCACCGGGGCACAGACTGGGTGGCAGAGCTGGGACCCTGGTGCCGGAGTTTGTATCCGTCCCCTCTGATACGCTGCCTGTCACGACGGTGCAAGTTCTGTCCTGAAGAATGGAAGCAAGAGAGGGCCTTGAGCAGCTGCTTGTGTCCTGGGCTGCCTGCTTGGGGCTGCTCCCGCTTGGAGCACTTGTTATTGGGGAAAAATAAACCTTACTTGTTACCAAGGGCCGATGCTTTATAAAACTGATGGAAACACTCGGCGCTGTGTGACTGTGGGTGTGTTTCTTAACCTTTCTTGTGCGTGCGTTAGTCACTCAGTCGTGTCCGACTCTTTGCGACGCTATGGGCTGTAGCCCGCCAGGCTCCTCTGTCCGTGGGATTTATCCAGACAAGAGTACTGGAGTGGGTTACCAGTTCCTTCTCCAGGGGTCTTCAGCCTTTCTTGGTCTCGGTCTTTCATCCGTAAGATGTGGATAAAAATGGTGCCAACTCATAAGTTGTTTAAAACAGCGCCTGGCACGTGTTCACGCCCTGCTGTTACATCATCGTCATCAACGGCGTTGGCAGTGACCCCCAACTCTGTAGCAGGCTCAGCAATAGGGGGCTAGAAATAGCTCATGAGGGACGATGGTCAAGGTGCTGGAGAGGCCCTGAGGAAGAGGGCTAAGCACTGAACAACAGGACCGCCTGGCTCTTGGACACCATTGCTTCTGAAGCACTTTCTCATATCTTTTCCTATTTAATTGCCTCCTGCCTGCCGACTGTGCCCACAGAGCCATCCCTAGGTGGAGCTAGCTCTCCCTTATCAGTCTGGGGCTGAGATGTGTCCCTGAGCAGGTTTCTGTGTCCACACCTGGATGGATGCAGGGGGCACAGGTAGGCACGGATTCCAGGCTCAGTGCAGAAACAGGAGACAGGTCAGCACGGACTCACGGGCGGGAGTGAGGGTGTGGGGAAGCGTCTTAGATATTTCCACTGTAAAAGATAGAGAACGGGTTCCTTTGTTTGAAAGTCCACCTTTGGAGCCGTCAGCTCTCCCCTCACCCCGCCTCCAAGCGGGAGGTTTGTCTGTTTTGTTTGGGGTCTCCTGAGCCATCAGGGAAGCCCCCTGTTTTGCTTACTGCTCTAAAATAGCAACTGGCACGGTCGCGTAGGTGCTCAGTGCATATTTGTTGAATGAGTAATGAGAGGAATTGCTTTCCTTGCTCAGTTCTCATTGAAAATTCAGTTTTCACATAAAGGGCAGTGTCGTGGACAGGCTGACGGAGGGTGGCTGTTTGCGATCGCCTCAGTCTTTCTTGATGGAGGGAAGTGCACATTTTTTAGCTACTTTTGCTCTGACCGATACACTTGGCTGCCTAACAAAAAGCCAGAGAAGAACCAAGCATCGTTCAACATGCTTGCCATTCCTCCCGCTTTGCGAAATCATGAGCTAGTTATTTCGAGTTCACATGAAGGTCAGAACTTGATCTGCAGGAAGGAGGTTCCCCGTGGTTTATGCTAAGGGAACTTTTTCCCCCTTCTGTTTATTTTACCCAAAGGCTTCTGTTTCTCTCCCAAGCTAAAAATCTGGCATTTGTTGTAGAAAGTTCTCAGCTTATGTATTTTTTTTTTAAAGCTCATATTTTGGCTTTAGTTTTGATTCTTAGTGACATTTTTTACCGCCTTAGTTGATTTTTATGCTTCTTGCAGGGCCAGCTCATGAGTGAGTGCCTGAAGCTCCCTTTCAGTTTGAGAGGCGACTTAAAAGCCATTTTCCGAGGCCTTCTGCGGGCTGCTGTTCCCCACTCGCGTGGTTCTTCGGGCTTTAGTCGATCCAAAAGCAAACAGGGACAGGGTCGCTCGGAGTCCACAGGCTCTTCCGCCTCCCCTCCACCTCTGTTTTCTTTTTCTAATGACCGTGAGACAAGTGAATTCTCTTTCTGCTCCGTGTACGGTTCTTTTGACGGTGGGGCGGCGGGGGGGAAGCCAGCGAAGCCCCTTGAGCCCTTGTGCTGTCCCAGCCTCTCTCCTGGGGACTAGAGGTCTCAGGGCTGCATTGGCTCAGAAAGTGGGGGGCGTTGGAACTTTGCGGGGAGGGTGCTGTAGGGACTGCGTGGCGGGGCAGAGCCTGGTCCACAAGGCTGCCTAAGCCCTTTCTGCTTACCCGGGACCCTCAGAATCTTTTCCCACCGAGCAGGGATGGAGAATCAACCCCAGGGGTCAGCGAAGAGAGGAACTGGAGGTGGGGGTTCTCCCCATCCTGGGGGGGCTTTGGCCTGCGTCCTCCAGGGAGCTTGGTCACAGAGCCCTGCCGGGTCCTCCAAGCACCCTCCCGGGCAAAGGCGTCCTTCCCGGGAGCCCATGCTTCCCTCTGGACTCTTCAGGTCGTTGTCCTTTCTCCTTGTGGTGCCCATCAGCTGTTCCCCATCACACAGATTTGCGTTATATTCTGGAAACTTCTGCAAGTCTTTCTTCCTCTTTGTAAACTGTATGTCTTCTGTTAGATTTTAAAGCTTTTGAAAGCAAGTGTCCTTCTGTGTTCTGTGCTTGATTTGTATGGCTCAGATGACCAAGCGTGTTCAGGCCTTCTCTTCCTTATCAACAGTAACCAGGGTGGACCCTGCCAGGGTGCTTCCTAAGAGCCAGGCTCTGTTCTAAGCCCTTTGGGCCTACTAACTTACCCTCACCCCATGCACTGTGCTCTTATCAGCCCTGATATATAGAGGGGAGAACTAAGCCAGAGAGAGGTTAAATGATACCCAGGCGGCCACACCCTTGCCCAATGCAGAGCTTGGATTTGAACTCAGGCAGGTGAGCGCCTTAATCCTGGTGTTTAAACCACTGCACCGCACTAGCCTTTGTGTTAGCAGCAGGATTTGGACTTATCATTCTTATTGCTCACAAATGAAAACTCCTGGGAACTTCCCTCATGGTCCAGTCGCTAGGACTCCGTGCCCCCAAGGCCGGGGGCCTGGGTTCGATCCCTGGTCAGGGAGCTGGATCCCACATGCCACACGCTGCTAAAGACCCTGTGTGCCACAAGTAAGGCAAGGTGCACCGAAATAAATGCTTATTGGAAAAGACCCGGATGCTGGGAGAGACTGAGGGCAGAAGGCGAAGGGGGCAACAGAGGATGAGATGGTTGGACATCCTCACTGACTCGGTGGACATGTTTGAGCAAACTCCGGGAGATAGTGAAGGACAGGGAAGCCTGGTTTGCTGCAGTCCATGGGGTCGCAAAGAGTCAGACACGACTTAGCAACTGAACAACAAAAAAAGAAAACATAAACCGTCCTTTTCCTAAAAGATTCAAAAGTAATAAACAGGAAACACCTAAGTGATGCACACGAACAGGAAGTGGGTGCTCTCCCATCCCTGGTGCTCTTGAGATGGACCGAACTGATGACAGGGGATGCTGTCCTTACAGTCTCTCCATTTGGAATCCTTCGTGTATTTCATACATCAAGGGTAACATACGTAGTCACACTGATGGGCCCCACCATCATCCCGCAGGTGGTAAGAAGGCAGCTCAGGTGTTGCATCCACACCAGGTACTCGGATGCCGAGGAAGAGTCTAGGTTTGAACCCAGATCCCCTGTCTGCTGTGACCTGCCTTCTGGGGAGTCAGGGGCTGGTTTTACAATCCTCCGCCTTGTATTGTTGACAGACGGTCTTCCACACAGAGCTGTGGGTGCCTCCTGGGGTCATAAGTAAAAAGGGAATAGGTTTCAAGCAAAGACAGTAAAATGCAAATCTGCAGTTTCGGTTCAGAAAACCTGAAACTTGCGGTGGGGACGTAGAAAATAAGGAAGTAGGATGATTCTCTTTCCCCCACCTCTCCCT
The DNA here is from genome assembly GCA_024291935.2 of Okapia johnstoni. Lineage (NCBI taxonomy): Eukaryota > Metazoa > Chordata > Mammalia > Artiodactyla > Giraffidae > Okapia > Okapia johnstoni. The sequence continues at coordinate 3,151,152 of CM044325.1, read as the reverse complement.
TCTTTTCCCTCTTCCGGAGAGAAGGGATTGGGGGGCCTCCTGGAAAAGACTCCAGGAGAATCCTTTCCTGCGATAAAACCAGCACCTTCCCCTCCCCCAGGGCAATTACGGAGCATCTGGCCTGGAACCCTGGAAGCATCCTCATCAGCCTGGAGGAGATACCATTCTGCAAACAATGGGGGGAAGGAAAGGAAAGCAATGCGTTTGCCAATGCTGCAGATGACTTCCTCAATGCGACTGGCTTGTGCTCAGGGAATCCCTACTGGGAGGTCCCGTGCATATAGCCTTTGCTTTCACTCTCCACATCCTTTAGTCCAGGAAAGAACATTTCAAGGCGGTGGGGACGGGCCCTCTGGCTGTGAATTCAGATGGAAACTTGAAAGGAAAGGGAGCTCAATCCTAGGAAGCCTCTCTCTCTCCAGATCGGGCTGGTTAGGCAACAGCAATTATCCAAACCACAGCTCTGCACCAAGAGGCAAACCACAGGAAAACGAAATGTGAGCAAGCAGTGAAACTAGGCATTCCTGTTTTTCTCAGAGGAGAGTTTTTTATTCACAGTTTTAAGGACTGGTCCAGTAAGCATAGGTCTTCTGGTTTTCTATCCCATGGCAGATAAGCAGGAAATTGGAAGGAACAGGAAGAGCCTATAGGGTATCTCCAGGGTGGAGATGGGAGAAGCACGTGTTTAAACACCTCTGCAGCCCCTGGGGACTCTAAGGTGCTTGACTTCTAATCAGAGTGTGGAAGGCCCTTATCTCAACTGCCCTAGGAAACATTAATCCAGCACAGTAGGTACAGGCTGCTGCTAAGATGACTTGTCATCCTCAAAAGCTGAAGTGATGACCGAGGTGATATTATTATATCAGAGTACTTAGTTTAAGAAGGCAAGACGGGGGAGTTCAGAGGATGGCTGTTCAGTGCTGTCACTGCTGTGGGCCTGGGTTCAATCCCTGGGAACTGAGATCCTGCAAGCCACAAGGCTGGGACAAAAAAAAAAAAAAAAGATGTGATACATAGACACATACAGACTTCCATCATTCCTTCTTTACTCCTCCTTTGGAGAAGCAGAACAATTGAAATAGGGGTGTGAGTGGCAGCAATTGGTTACTGGCCTGCTCTAGGCAGCGGGAACACTGAGTCAACATTCATCAGTCAGCTGGTATAGGTGCAGAAGCGTTCAGGTTGCTGGGAATAGACACAGACCTGTCAACAGGGAGTTGGTGCTTTCCTGGCGCTGTGGGAGCCCTGTAATCAGAACTGAGGTGGGAGGAGAGCCTGGTTGAGCCAGGCATTAAAGCTGGCCCTGCGTGTGTGCGTGCTCAGTTGTGTCTGACTCTTTGCAACCCCCATGGACTGTAACCCACTGGGCTTCTGTGTCTATGGAATCTTCCAGGCAAGAATACTGGAGTTGCCATTTCCTACTACAGGGTATCTTCCTGACCCAGGGATTGAAACCATGTCTCCTGCGTCTCCTGCGTTATTAGCAGGCAGATTCTTTACCCCTGAGCCACCTGGGAAGCCCTGAAGCCCTGCCGCTTGCCTTATTGATTGGCTGCGTCCCTCCCCTTTCTAATCTTCCCTTTGCTCAGGCATGGAATGAAGACTATAAAAGTTCTGCCCTCAGAGGTCCCCTGGGAAGATTGAATGAGAAAAGGTATGGAAACTACCTTTGCAGACTGACTAGCATAGTCTGATAGCTGCTGTTCTTGTTTTGTTCTCCTTCACATTTGAAATCTGCCCTGGGTGGTGGTGGGGAATTCCAGGATCGCTTTGGAGAAGAAGTGATCTTTGAATCCAGTCTTGAAGTCCCCCTAGTAGGTACAAAGGAGGTGACACTGGTTGAGAATAATTCTGAATTGCTGTGATAAAAAGTACAGTGAATTTGTTTATCAGGTCATATTGCCCGATGATGGTGGGAACAATGCAACTTGACTGTGTAATACTTTGGTTTTGGACTGAGGTCACCATGGGTGATGCCAGGTGAAATAGAATCTCAGTTGGAGCATGGGTTCCTGATGGAAAGTCAGGGCTGTGGCAGACCTGCTGTTTGGTTAGGATCACAAGTGAAAGTCATCATCCCTCGAGTTGTCCCCAAAAGTGTCCAAAGTGGTATTCATCTGCCACACTAGGGACATATGCCATCTTTCTCTCTCTCTTTTTTTAGTCGTACTTGTGGCATGCAGGATCTTAGTTCCCTGACCAGGGGTCAATCCTGTGCCCCCTGCATAGGGAGCTCAGAGTCTTCACCACTGGACCACTGGGGATGCCATTTCTTAAGCTTCCATAGCTAGTTATTCCTCCATGGTTGAAAAAAGTGCCATCTGTGGTTGAGCATCAGATTTAGGGGCTACATGGTATGAAAACTCTATATCCTTAAGTTTTAAATGAGGATGGTGAGAAATGGTGCATGGAAATTGGGACTTACTGGGCTTCCCTAGTGGCTCAGGGCTTCCCTGGTGGCTCAGATGGGAAAGAATCTGCCTGTAGTGTAGGAGACCGGGGTTGGATCCCTGGGTTGGGAAGATCCCCGGGAGAAGGGCATGGCAACCCCCTCCAGTATTCTTGCCTGGAGAATCCCATGGACAGAGGAGCCTGGTGGGCTACAGACCACGAGGTCATGAAGAGTCGGACACGACTGAGCAGTGTCACAGCAGCTTGGGACTCACTGAGGCTACAGTTGATTTGGGTTTCCCAACAGATGGCAGGTGGAATAACTGCTACCATTTAAATTATGTCTCTTTTACTTCTCCCCGCCCATCAGCAGATTTAGTTTAATTCACCCCAATGATATCATTATATGATGGGACCTCAACATGGGCTTTTTGTTTTTGCTCCTGCTGGTGATCTAATTTTAAATATGAATACATCAGTGATAAGAGTTTTTGTTGTGTGTATTATTCTCTGTGGAAAATTTCTTAACGTATACTTCATTGTTTTATTCCTTGGCAGTTTACCAATAGCAGCAAATATCATTCTTTCTTATTGTTCAGAGGAGCAGACTATTTTTGTATTTTTCCATCCAAAGTGCTGTGACCTTTTCAGCCATAGAAAGGTGTTGATGACGTAGTGTTTTATGAGGGCTGTCACCTGATTGTGCTCATTGTCATAGACATATATTATTACCTGTTTTCTGAGAGGTGGAGGGACTTGGTTTTCCTGGGTTTGCATAGTTATTATTGGTTCACTGGAATTGCAGATATATGAAAAGGAGGATTACAGACCATCGGGTTCACTCTTCTGGTGCAGGGAACCTTCTACAAAGTTCTGAATAGATTGAATAGGTCATAATATCAATGACTAGAGCTCAGTGAAGCTCTTCTGCAAAACAATATGAAAAGTACATAAATACAAAAAGTAACTCAGTTAGCAAAGAATCCGCCTGCAATGCAGGAGACCCCGGGTTGATTCCTGGGTTGAGAAGATCCCCTGGAGAAGGGATGGGCTACCCACTCTAATATTCTAGGTCTTCCCTGGCGGCTCAGCTGGTAAAGAATCTGCCTGCAATGCAGGAGACCTGGATTCCATCCCTGGGTTGAGAAGATCCCCTGGAGAAGGGAACGGCTTCCCACTCCAATATTCTGCCCTGGAGAATTCCATGGACTGTATAGTCCATGGGGTTGCAAAATGTTGGACACGACTGAGCGATTTTCACTTCACTTCACCTCACCAGATATCAAGAAGAAATATCAAGCTGCTATTAATATGTCCTTGGCATTGTGGTGGTTAGTACTGGGTGTATTATTTTTTTTTAATAATCTCAACAACCACCCTAATGGAAATAGCACTATATCATACCCATTTGCAGGTAAGGAAATACATAGAGAAAGTCAGGAGTTTTAACCTAAAATTATCTAACTCAAAAGTCAATGGCCTTTTGTTCTGCTTGACTCTTTTTGATTTGTGGTTCTATCTATGGTGGTCCTTCAACTCCTGGTATGCGAGATGATGTTAGATACTACCCAGATGAATATTTATTTCAGTAGCCATCTCCTTTAAAATGTATTATGGAAGAAAACCCAGAGAACAGTGAACCTCATGGTTTCTCGAATAGCATTACATAGAGTGAAGCTACACTTATTTCAGTAAAATCTGTAGATTCATTCACAGAAAAATATTAGATAAAAATGTGAGTGACTTGTGACTATGGCAGAAATGATGGTGATGGTACTTGAACGAGTGAAGCAATTTCAGTGATGCATTTGGGAATTAGATCCTGCTCCATTGGTTCTGCTGGTTGGAAAGTTCTTACAGTGGGGTGGTCTGCGTGCTGGCACCTTTTGCCTGCAGTTCTATGTGTTTTCCCTAGAGCCCCCCAACAAAGAACCTGCATCCACTTTTCTCACTCCCTGTAGTATTTTCTTCTCTGGGTTAAGCATTCCCAGCCATCTGCATCCCTGTGTGCCTTGGTCATTTGTGCCCCAGGACAGCATTTCCAAACTGCGGGCATCCCACTTGAGATCAGGTCACCTCCTGGGATTTCTAGAAATGCTGCTTCTGTGATGGTGACCTTGTACAGCAGATGCTCCAGGGCAGTCTGACCCCTTACGCATCACTTCACCTCTTGATATTTTTCTCGTGAACCTCTCACCTCAGCTTTCTCATCTGTGACATGGACAGACAGCACGTAAAGTGCTTGGCACAGTGTTTACTGTATGAAGACTGTTGTTGCTATTGTCAAGTCACTTTGCTGCTCATGGATCACTTTTTCTGATTATGCCTTCTTTAATATGAGTGAGTTAACTGTAACCGAAAATTTACAGCTCTAAGACTTTTGGCCTCATGGTGGAAAGACCCCTTCCTGATTCCCTTTTATCAGTTTTTCCTTTCGAAAAAAAAAAAGGGATGTTTAACATCTTCTCACTTTCGAGTTCAGTTTCTCTCTTCTCCTTTTTTCTGGGTGATGGTTGAAGTTATTATTTTTAAAAAATGTTATATACATGTGACATAAAATAACTCAATGTAGCTGAAAGTGTCCAAAGCTGTTTCTTGCACTTTTAGTAGACCCATTCACTTTATAAGTCCTTAGGGTGTTATATTTGAGACCGCTTGCAGCCTTTATGTATACTTTAAAGAGCAAAATTATGCTCACAACATATTAAACTCTTTTTAAACCACAGGGGGGAAAAACATTTCTAAATTTAAAAAACTAGGGGAAAAAAGTGTTTATGTTAAGCTGCTTCATTTGTGTCTGATTCTTTTCGACTCGATGGACTGTAGCACACCAGGCTCCTCTGTCCATGGGGTTCTCCAGGCAAGAGTGGGTTGGAGTGGGCAGGAGTGGGTTGCCATGCCCACCTCCAGGGGCTCTTCCTGACCCAGGGATCGAACCCATGTCTCTTATGTCTCCTGCATTGGCGGGTAGGTTCTTTACCGCTAGCACCACCCTGGAAGCAAAAAAAAAAAGGTGTTTAAAGCACTTTAAACTTGAGAACTTCAAGTACGGTCACTGCTCTGTGTTGCCAATTTATTTTTGCATTGAAATTATTTCAGCTGCCTGTAGTGTCAGCATATAGGAACATTGGACTAATGTGTTCATGAGTATATCTAGAGCCTTTTACCTGATAAGAATCATATATATCATGCCTGAATTTGTAATTACCCAACATGCTGCGCTTAGTTGCTCAGTTGTGTCTGACTCTTTGCGACCCATGGACTGTAGCCCACCAGGCTCTTCTGTCCATGGGGATTCTCCAGGCAAGAATACTGGAGTGGGTTGCCATGCCCTCCTTCAGGGGTTCTTCCCAACCCAGGGATCAAACCCATGTCTCCTTCATTGCAGGTGGATTCTTTACAATCTGAGCCATGAGGGAAGCTCAGAACCAAATTAATATATAGTATTTAGATTCTGGGAAACAATGCCTAAATAAACTAGCATTATTTAAGTTGTGCCAGAGTCTTTTCCCACCTGTTCTGTGAACTTGGGCAAGGTATGTAACCTTTCTGAGCCTCACTTCCTTACTTATCACATGTCAGTAACTTACAGTGCAGTTTGGGCAAAATCAAAGCCCAGTGTTAATGTGACAGTCATGGAGACTTTGAACCTTAGTTCAAAGTTTGGACCTTCGTTCTTAGGTCAGTGTTTCAGAGTACTTTTGACTCTCTTGTGTAATGTTGTCTAAAGTGCAGTGATCTGCTGGATCATTGAAAAAGCAAGAGAGTTCGAGATTAAAAGCACTCACAATAAACTGTGGAAAATTCTGAAAGAGATGGGAATACCAGACCATCTGACCTGTCTCTTGAGAAACCTGTATGCAGGTCAGGAAGCAACAGTTAGAACTGGACATGGAACAACAGACTGGTTCCAAATAGGGAAAGGAGTACATCAAGGCTGTATATTGTCACCCTGCTTATTTAACTTATATGCAGAGTACATCATGAGAAATGCTGGTGATTGCAGCCATGAAATTAAAAGACACTTACTCCTTGGAAGGAAAGTTATGACCAACCTAGACAGCATATTAAAAAGCAGAGACATTACTTTGCCAACAAAGGTCCATCTAGTCAAGGCTATGGTTTTTCCAGTGGTCATGTATGGATGTGAGAGCTGGACTATAAAGAAAGCTGAGCGCCGAAGAATTGATGCTTTTGAACTGTGGTGTTGGAGAAGACTCTTGAGAGTCCCTTCGACTGGAAGGAGATCTAACCAGTCCATCCTAAAGGAAGTCAGTCCTGAATGTTCATTGGAAGGACTGATGTTGAAGCTGAAACTCCAATACTTTGGCCACCTGATGCGAAGAGCTGACTCATTGGAAAAGACCCTGATGCTGGGAAGGATTAGGGGCAGGAGAAGAAGGGGACGACAGAGGATGAGATGGCTGGATGGCATCACTGACTCAATGGACATGAGTTTGGGTAGCCTCTAGGAGTTGGTGATAGACAGGGAGGCCTGGTGTGCTGTGGTTCATGGGGTCACAAAGAGTTGGACACGACTGAGCTACTGACTTGAACTGAACTGAAGTGAAAGTGCAGTGAGCCATCGTTTTTAGATATTTTTGAAAATACTAAAGCACTTACTGGAAAAATTGATAAGAATAAGGAATTTTACCAAATTCGGTCTAGGAGTCAATGCTCTCAACATGGGAGAATCTCACCCTCCATATATTTTAATGTAGGTTTTGCATGTTCAGCAAGTGCAGTAAAGGCACAGCCAGGGCCACAGCGCTTGCTCCCAGACTGGTGTTTTCTTTGCAAAGAGAGGAGCGAGTGGGTACATATCAGATGAGGCATTAGCTTAAGGAAAACGTAAATAATACTTGAAACTTAGTGAATTTCCAAGATTCTCTGGTTTTGGTTTACAACCTGCAGCTGTGTTCCAGCCTCTTCCATCTCTTCCAGAGAACTCCTGGAGGATATTTTGATGTATGATCATGTTCCTTACCTGCTCTGAAGCCCTTGTTTCTGCCTCACTCCCCTAGACAGAGGCCAAGTTCTAGTTGAAGCAGCCTGATTATTGTTTTCTGTCTAAATGCCAAGTGTTGGGCCTTCAGCGTGGAATGCTCTGCCTTCCCAGCTCTGTCTACTAAAGTCCTGGTCATCTGGTTTCCGTCTTGAAGGTTCCTTGTTCCTAAACTCTCCCGTGGTTTCGCTGCCCCAACAAGGCATATGTTCCCTTTTCTTAAGACTATCCTCGGAAGAACATGGCAGGTTGACCTGTCTTCAAATTACCGCTTGTGTGTTTACCTGGGGAGTGATCTTAGGTGGGTCACTTCATGTTCTTGGAGCTTTAGGTTGGAGCCTGACTCCCATGAGACGGCACAGCTAGAACACCTAACGTAGCTTGTCTCCAGGCGTTGTTGTCTTACCTCTTCTGTTGCCCTAATGGCTTTTACGTTTGCTGTTAAGATTTTTGCCTTGTTGTCCAGTTGCTAAGTCATTCCCCACAAGCCAAGCCACCACCCTACTGATTGCCCCTGCACTGACAAGGAGAGGAGAACAGAGAATGGGCTGGGCAAGAAAATCCACAGAGCCTGGAGTCAGTTCTGGATTTGAATCCTGGTGTGTTTAATTGCTAAGTTATATCCGACTCTTTTCAACCTTATGGACTGCAGCACACCCGATTTCCCTGTTCTTCACCATCTCCCAGAGCTTGCTGAAATTCATGCCCATGAGTCAGTGAAATGCCATCCAATCATCTCATCCTCTGTCACCCCCTTCTCCTCCTGCCCTCAATCTTTCCCAGCATCAAAGTCTTTTCCAATGAGTCGGCTCTTTACATCTGGTGGCCAAAGTATTAGAGCTTCAGCTTCAGCATCAGGCCTTCCAATAAATATTCAGGATTAGTTTCCTTTAGGATTGACTGGTTTGATCTCCTTGCTGTCCAAGGGACTCTCAAGAGTCTTCTCCAACACCACAGTTCGAAAGCATCACTTCTTCAGTGCTCAGCCATCTTTTTGGTCCAGATCTCACATCTATACATGACTACTGGAAAAACCACAGCTTTGACTATACGGACGTTTGTCATCAGCATGATGTCTCTGCTTTTTAATATGCTGTTTAGGTTTGTCATAGCTTTCCTTTCAAGGAGCAAGTGTCTTTTAATTACACGGTGACCGTCACCATATGCAGTGATTTTGGAGCCTAAGAGAATAAAATCTGTCATTGCTTGCACTTTTCCCCCATCTATTTGCCACGAAGTGATGGACTAGATGCCATGATCTTCGGTTTTTTGAATGTTGAGTTTCAAGCCAGCTTTTTCATGTTCCTCTTTCACCCTCATCAAGAGGTTCTTCGGTTCCTCTTCACTTTCTGCCATTAAAGTGGTATCATTTTATTGTCTTGTCTTATTTTGTTTTAATAAGTTATAATCCTGTGAAAGAAGACTGTCTTTTCTTTGTTTTCCCAATCGTGCCTAGCATAATGCTTTTACATAGATAGTGTGTTGTTGCCAATTTCCATAGAATCAAGTTGGTCTGGAGTTATTCCAGTTAAGGGATAAAATTGGAGAGTGCTTGTGTTCAAAAGGGCCTTCTTCTCCCTTTTCATCCTTTATTTCTGTCTTCCCCCCATCGTTTAGCTTCCATTTTTACTTCTTTAGTACTGAGAAAGCGCCAGGCTCACTTCAAAGAGTTGACTTCAAAGCCCGCCTTGGCCGAGAACTGCTGCCACTGAAGCCTATAGGGGTTGGCGTCAATGGAAGACCTTGTGCTGGTTGCATTTGAGAGTTCAAGACTTCTATTTTTATAATCCTTTTAAAGAGATGTTATAGAAACATCTGCTTCTTAAAAAAAAATAAATCAGGCACAAGCCAGTGTAATTCTAAAAAAAGTTAAGATGTCTTTAAAAAAAAAAGCTATTCTACAGTTGGTGAAAAAAACAAATTTTTTTTTTTCAAATTACTTTTGCTAGTCTGTCCTACTTTTATAAGTCTGAGGACAGAAATAGTCTTACGTGCAACGTTTTCCAAGATGGCCAAGCAGGATTGCAGGTTGCAGACCAGAAAGCGGGGCTTGGGCCTGATAAGACCTCATACTCAGTTCTCCTTGGAGCTGTGGGTGTGGGCTGGACAAAGAGAGGCGATTAGAGACTAGGTATCTCCTGCCATCGACCCTTTGATGCTCTTGTATGTTGACGTTTTGAGGCTTGGAGTGACTGACTTCCAGGAATGAAAAATGGAATCCTCCCAGTTTCTATGGTAGTCCCCTAACATATTTCCTGAAGGCCTACTGTGTGTCCACCCCATACTGAGCCTCCCGCAGCAGCCCTAGGATTGTGTGCCTGGGCCCAGAAACTCTGTGACCTGACTCTGCCCCCTGATCCACCCTTGCCTTTGCACGACTCTCTCCAGCCTAGAATGCTGCTTTCCCTGCCCTCAAACCCTTACGTCTTATTGGCTTGCTCACCCTTCAAGACCTGGTTTAAGGAGTGAGCCTTTCATAGAGACTTCCTCCAATTTCTCCCGAGCTGGTTGCTCCCCCAACCCCGCTGCACCTGGTCTTAGCTGCGGCCTGTGGCCTTTATTCCCCTGGTCAGGGTTTGAACACAGGCCCCCTGCCTTGGGAGCACAGAGTCTTAACCACTGGACCACCAGGGAAGTCCCACAGCTGGTTGCTTTGTTCTCCACTATAACATTTCGAACACCAATTAGAATGTTCATTTTATTCTTCAGTAATTTTCTGTTTGCACTTTTATCCCCGCTAATTATAAGCCATTTGGCTTCCCTGGCAGCTCAGTTGGTAAAGAATCCGCCTGCAGCGCAGGAGATCCCAGTTCGATTCCTGGGTTCGGAAGATCCCCTGGAGAAGGGAACGGCTACCCACTCCAGTATTCTGGCCTAGAGAATTCCGTGGACTGTATTGTCCGTGGGGTCACAAAGAGTCGGACACGACTGAGTGACTTTCACTTTCACTGGGGGCTAGATGAATGCTTTAAGTGAGTGCTATGTGAGTGGAGACTCAGTTGAGGTTAGGTGATCAGGGGAAGTTTTGAGGACAATCTCGAAGTCTAATCTATAAAGATGGATACAATTTATTTGCCAAATTGAAAAGGATGGACTTAGGTAGTTTAGGCTCTTAGGAGACAACGGGAAAGATATCTGGGAACCTGAATGAGCCAGGCCTCACATGCCAGCCAAGATGTTTGGCCATTTACAGAAGGAGAATGAGATGACTAAAGTGGAATTTGTTGGAAGATCTGCCCAGGTAGGAGTAAGCAGGATGCAATGAAGGTGTAGTAAGATGTGCTAGGGAGGCCCAGTGGAGAGTGTTGGTGAGGTCTGGGGGTGAGGTGTCAAGGGTGTAGGCCAGGCCTGCCACCTGTTTTTGCATGGCCAGGGAGTTAAGAAAATATGCCGTGACATGGGGAAGTTATATGAAATTCAGACGTCAATGTCCATAAGTCAAGTTCTTTTGGAACAGAGCCAGATCTGTCCATTTGCATATTTTCTGTGGTTGCCTTCACCTAAGCATGTCAGCCATGAGTAGTTGCGACAGCGATCACGTGGCCCATGATGGCTAAACTATGTACCGTCCAGCCCATGACAGAATAAGCTTTTCGACCCCTGGCGTAGACCAGCCAGGGTGAGTGAGAGTGTGAGTGGAAAGGCGAGGGACGGGCAGGACCAAGGGACGGTTTAGAGGAGGACGCAACGTGGAGTTAAGCGCTTGTGCCTCCCTCCTCCTGGCGCTCTGTGCCTTAGCGGTGGGGCCCGAGATGTGGGCTTCGCTAGGGGCAGGGGGCAGAGGGCAGGGAAAGGTGGAAGGGTTGTGCTTTCACAGTGGGGGGCCGGGGTTAGTCTTAGAGTACACCCAGACCCCTGGGCGGCTCCAAGTCCTCCAGACCGAGGACAGCTTGCCGGCTGCTGGTGGGGCCGGGTAAGGAAGGAGTGAAGCTGGGACTTCCCTGGCGCTCCAGTGGTTGGAGCCTGTGCTTCCAGTGGCAGGAGGTGCAGGATCGAACCCTGGTTGGGGAACTAAGATCCCACGTGTGACACAACCGAAAGTGAAGCTGAGCGGCCCACACTTGACCGATCGGGGGCCTTCGGGGTAACAATTCTTCTGAGAGGTTGGGAGAGCGGTGGAGGGGGAGCAGCCCCCCAAGGCGCCTTTCTTCTCAGCTGCAGCTTCTCGAGGGTGTGTCTGTATGCGCCCTAAGCGATTGGAGCTCTTGTCTCCAAGAGCTCCGTCTGGCTGGAGTTGACACTTCTTTTCCGTGCCTTTGGGGATGAGAGAGGAAGCTGATGACTCCCTTTAGCCCTGGGTGCGGACGAGGCTGGGAGGTCAAGTTCCCTGCTGTCCCGTGCCTGCCTGCTTGCAGGGGGAGGGTCACCCACAGAGCTCTTGGAGGATGAAAAGATACAAAGAAGAAGCCAGGGTGGGAAGGGAGACTCAAGAGGAAAGCACAATGTTCCGAGGCATGTCCCTCATCAGGGAAAAGGCATGACTTTCAGCCAGCCTTAGGGGTGCCGAAAGCCATGAGTCAGAGGGGACATGCACCCCAGTCCAGGACAGACCCTGGGGACTTAAAGCCTCTTTCCACTATTAGAAAAATGGAGTTGTTGCTCAAGAGATGTTAGGGTCAGGTGTAAGCCTCTGGTTTTGCAGGTGAGAAACTTGATCCCGAGATGGGTGTATTCTATTTACAAAGCTGGTTGGTGATGGGTGTTGGTGTTGTTCACTTGCTCACTGGTGACCGACTCTTTGCGACCCCATGGAGTGGAGCACACTAGGCTCCTCTTTCCTGCATTATCTGCTCAAACTCAGGACCGCTGAGTTGGTGATGCTATCTAACCATCTCATCCTCTACTGCTCCCTTCCCCTTTTGCCTTCCATCTTCCCCAGCATCAGTGTCTCAAGTTTAATTGCAAACCTTTCATTATTATTGTTACTAAATAATTCTTAACCATTTGAACCTGTACCACATGCCAGGGGCTCCTCGTGTAGACTTACTCTTCACTGCAACCTTGGAAAGCAGCTGTTGTCTCTGCCTTACAGATGAGGAAAGCAAGGCTTGGAAAGGTCATGGCCTGCAACCTGGTAACTAGAAATGGTCCATTGACCCTAGTCAATCTCGCTGCAGGGGCTGAACAGCTTCCTCTTGTTGTGTTCAACCCATCCTCCATTTTTTTTTTTCTTAAAGCAAAAAAAGATTTTTTTTTTTGATTGGGCCATTTTAAAAGTCTTTATTGAAGACTTTGTTACAGTATTGCCTCTGTTTTATGTTTTGTTTTTTTTTTGGCCCTGAGTCATGTGGGATCTTAGCTTCCCAACCAGGGATTGAACCCATATCCCTCACACTGCAAAGCGAAGTCTTAACCACTGGACCGCCAGGGAAGTCCCCATCCTCCATTTGAGTTCATTCATCAATGTGTACTGAGTGCCTTTGAGCAGTCAGGGGGGTACCGGGCTAAGTGAGGACAGGTGGGGCACCATCTTGGTTTTGGCCAAGCCAATGGGAACGCCAAAGGGCAGCCAAGGAGGGGAGTGATGGTTCCATAGCATCCTCCTCCCCACTCTCTTGGCCTCAGCTCCAAGATCCCGTCTTCTGTAATGCTGCCTGTGACAACCCCCTGTGGCAGAGCTGATTTCTCCCACCTTTGAGCTCCCTTGGTGCTTCATACTCTGTCTTCAGCACATCACACCGTATTGTGTCTCCCTTGGATGCTCAGACTAGGAGCATGTGCATTTTTTTTTTTTTTAGAAAAAATTTTTTAAATAAATTTTTTTGACTGCACTGGGTCTCCGTTGTTGCGTACAGGCTTTCTGCTTGCGGTGAGCAGGGGCTACTCTACACTGTAGTACGCAGGCTTCTCATTGCTGTGGCTTCTCTTATTGAGGCTTGTGGGCTCTAGAGCGCAGGCTCAGTGGTTGTAGCACATGGGCTAAGTGGCATGTGGGATCTTCCCAGACCAGGGATCGAACCTGTGCCCCCTGCATTGCGAGGCAGATTCTTAACCACTGGGCCACCAGGGAAGCCCAAGGAGCATGTGCATTTATCTTTGCATTCCTATATCACAGGTGGCAAATGTTGAGTGAATGAATGAATATGGACCCGAGATCGTCCCTGGTTCTCAAACTTGATTTTGCAAATAAATTACTTGAGGAGCTTGCGAAAGATTCGTGCTTCTGAGTTCTCCCCCTGCTGGTTACTGCTAAGTTGGTGGAACCCAGATTCTGAATTTCCCTGCAGCACCAGGTGTTTCAGATGCGGGTGGTCTGCAAGCCACGCATGGAGCAACTCTGGCACAGGTGCCGAGCCTTCTGGAAGAAAGACAGGAACCGCACGTTAAAAATAGCACGCCATTCATTTGCTTCTGTTGGGATGCCAAGTGTCCCCTCCTGCCAGCGACAGGTCCGGATGTGGGCCAGTTCGCTGCCCAGGGAAAATGAACAGTGTCTTCTCCGCAGTGCCCAGAACGGTCTGAGTCAGTGGAATGTGCCGGCCAGCCAGGCAGAAGGGAACTTTTACTTCTTTTTTAAACCTTGGTGGGAATGGTGCTGGCCAGGCAGACCGGGAGGAGAGGAAGCTCGATGTGGGCTTTGGGGTTGGCCAGCCTCGCAGGGCTGGCTGTACTTTGGGTGGCCGCCGAGGACCACTGCTATATATGCCCCTTTCCTCTTGAAATAGTCACTTCCCTGGCTGGGTGATGTGTTGCTTGGCCGCCTCAAATGTGTGGCTGTTATTCAAGGGGGCCTCCTGGGATGTTAAAAAGAGCAAATTAGGCCAGGCCGCAGCCAGGGCTTCTCCGGAAGACGAGCAAGTGGGCTTTGGGCCCTGTTACACCTCTGACTCACCGTGAGGTTCAGAAGGAGTGGCTTCTGGGTCCTGGGCTTGCTTTTCCATCTGTAAAATGGGTGGGGTGAAGGGGCAGAGCAATAAAGCTCATTTCTTCTCCTGAAAGGGATGTTTCACGGCCAAGATTGAACACAGGGCTCTGCTGTTAACCTGATGCCATTGATGAAGGTTCAGGAAGCTTGCAGTTAACCCTTCTGGGAGCATGTGGTGAACTGTGCTGAGCCTCTGAGTTGGGGTGGTGCTGATGACGGTCCTCTAGGACAGAAGCTCCAGAAGGGCAGGCCCTTGGTCCTTCTTCTTTGCCTCCGTGCCCTCACTGCTCCATACTGGGCCTGGCACCCTAGGTCTCCACGAATGTTTGTAGAGCTCATGTCTCCGAAGATGGGTGCCTACTAAGCATCAGACTCTGTCTCTCTGTCTTCTTCATAAATTCAACTCGCTGTTTGAGAAGGGGGATTATGATGATCCAGGGCATTTTTGGAGGAAGAAACTAAGGTTCTATCATTGCTCTAAATGTCTCATCCATTTTCTTTTCCTTACTTGAAGGAGTATCAGAGGTGAAGGAAACGGTGACGGTCTGTATGGTGAAATGAACCGTGCAGAGGGGTCAGGGGACTTGGGTTCCAGTTCTGAGTGCATTATGTAACAGGCGTGTTGTCCCGTACTAACCTCTGCCAGGCTCAGGCTCCTCATCTGAAAAAGGGGTGAAGAACACCCACCCCGGGTCACTGTCACGGAGTCATGTGAGGCTCAGGCCAGACAGCCAGTGTGTCGTACAGGCTGGGGAAGGGATCCTGTGGTGTCAGCAGGAGGCTGCGGTCAGCCCGCTGGAGGGGCAGAAGCCTCTACGTGAGGTAACCGCTGAGGTTTACCCCTCCTAGAGCCACTGGAAGGGAATCCACCCCAGTGGTGAGCTCTCAACATTTCTAGGGCAGGTCACCCCCACCTCCCCGCCCCCGCCCATGTCCGCAAGTATTTTTGTATTAAAAAAAAACAACGGCAACCCATATTTTATTGTGAAACCCTTAAATTAGCAAATCCCGAGCTGGCTGAATTAGGCCTCCCAGGGAACCCACATGCCCATGTGCCAAATATATGGTATGGTGTTTCATTCTTCCTCTTGCACTCAGCATTACCTGACATTATTGTGTGCCTTTTACTGGTTTGTTTCGGATGGTCTGCCCTCCCCATGAGAATGTAAGCTACACGAGGACAGGGCTTTGCCTCGTCCACTGCGGAATTCCCAGCACCTGAAACAGATGTAGTGGGTGCCTGGTAAATATTTGTGGAATAAATGAAGAGATGCCGACATATATTCATTGGGTGTGAGCTTCTTACCGGTGGTTCTCAAAAGGTGGTCCTGGGACCTCTGGGCTTTCCTGAGCCCCTTTCAGCAGATCTGCATTGGCCAGAACTCTTTCTGAAATAGTGTCGGACTGTGGTCTTTTCATTCTCATTCTCTCTTGGGTACAAATCTCAGTGAACTAATATTTTCCAGGTAACCAATGCATGATGGCACAAAGCCATGCGGGGTAAAAAGAGCCATGCAAAGTGCGATGAGTACAAAGAGCAGTTGATTTTCATGTAACGGAAGATGAATAGTCACTGACAAGAGTTTCAGATTCCACGTTACAGCTGACTTTAAACAGCTACCTATCACTTGTCGAGTTTTGGTGTAGTGTCAAAGAAAAATATCCACGATTACCGAGAAGGCTAAGAAAATATTCCCCTTCCCAACGACAGGTTTGTGTCAGGCCAGGATTTCTTCATCTACTTCAGTTCCCAAAACCGTCCTATAATAGAGTGAATGCAGAAGCACGCATGGGAATCCAGCTTCTCTTACGCTACCAGACATGAAGGAGACTTGCAACAATCTAAAATAATGCCACGCCTCTCATCAGCTTTTTTTCGTGTTGGAAAATACCATTTCCATAAAGACTTTTAAACAAGTAATAGATACTATATTATAAACATATATATAATACATATATAATATTATAAACAAAAAGTCATTAATAAAGGGGTCCCAAGACCAAACAGATTAAGAAGCACTGGTCCAGATGGAGGCCCCCATGGGCTGCTGAAGGGACTGCACTCAGCTGGTAGCTCACACAGGGATGCTCGTCCAGGTGGGTGATAGGGTTTATGGAGCATCCCGTATGTCAGGCACGCTTGTCTGAATGATGTGTTTGCCTTCTAGCCATGTGGCCTTGGGGAAGCTGCCCTCTCTCGGGGCCTTGCTTTTCTCATTGGTTGAAGACTGGGGCTCGGAGCAGGGGGAGGAAACCGTGCTGGGTCTCTTTCAGGTTTTTCTTCATGTTAGCTCTGTTCACCCTCACAAAGAGACGGTGTGGGAACTGAAATGGGGCGAGAAGGTTTCAGGGAGGAAAGGAGGCTTCAAGCTGAGCAAGGTTTGCCTGTGAGGCTGGGAGGGATTCAGACGGGGGCGATATTGCATCCAGCTGATGGGCAAACTCAGGCTCTCTGTCTGAGCCCTGAGTCATGTGACCTGGGTGGAGGCTCAGTTACTTTGATTCTGGGTCCCAGCCTGTGTCCATCCGGTAACCTGGAGCTTTTCGTTCTTTTCACCCCAGAATGCAGCCCTGGCCTCACGTGGGGCCTTTCCTGGGTTTACAGAGCAACCGAGGTCAGTGGCCTGAGACCACCTGGCCTTTTGACTGATCAGCTAGTGTGCAGGAAGATGCCGAATGTGTGTGTTCATTTTAATTGCCTTTCTATAACTTCCTGCTGCTCTTCTCAGGGCAACAGTTCTTTTTAAAACAGACTGTGAATATGTTCCTTTATGTGGAGCCTTGAAATAAGTTGCAATCTTTTCTTTTTTTTTTCAGTCTGAATATATCTCCTTATCATGGGGCCCCTGGAGAACTGCATGCTGTTGCTGTTGAGTCACTCAGTTGTGTCCGACTCTTTGTGACCCTGTGGACTGTAGCCCTCTAGATTCCTGTTTTCCCAGGAGAAAATACTGTAGTGGGTTACCACTTCCTTCTCCAGGGAATCTTCCCCACCCAGGGATCAAACCCATGTCTCCTGCATTGACAGGCTTTTTTTTTTTTTTTTTTTATACCACTGAGCCACCAGGAAAGCCTGGAGAACTGCATACCTTGATTGAAAATGGGCAAAAATTGGATATGGAGAATTAAATGAATCAATCCATGCAAAGCACAGAGCACCTTGCCCACCTCAACAAGAAATAAAATTTAAGTAATACATTATGATTAGTACTGTTTCTCTTTAGCTATCTTGGTAATTGACTTCCGCAACTCATGTTATATCAGTTTATTTTGCAGCTAAAATGCATCGAGGTCTTCCAGCATGCCAGGCAAAGCAATTAATTTTATGCTTTAAGATGAATGTGTCTGGAAATGCATCTGACAGTGATTCCCATACACTGGTCTGCAGACCAGCGCACAGCCTGTGCAAAGTTTTCGGGGGCCCGTGTTAAAAAGAGAAAAACAAGGACAACATACTGAGATTCTCATGACCCTACGTCAGTTCAAAGGAACATTCTTTCATCACAATATGTCCTTCCTGTAATTTTGGGGGAAAGTATTTCCTTTCCTGAAACAAGAATGGCAGACAGTAGGTGGTAAGCACCTCCAGGCAAAATAAAAAGTTGTGACTCTTGGGTTGACCCTTAAGGTTGTGTTTTTAATGTTTGAAACGGCATTGATCTGTGAAATCCGAAACCCTGGTAGATAAATCCATAAAATACCAGAGCTCGGAGGGACCTTAGAAACCAGTCACGGAATGTTCTCCTCATTTCACAACTAAGGAATCTGACACTTGGAGAAAGTGCGTGAGCTGCCCAAGGTCACACAGCAAATCTGAGGCCAGTCAGTGCTCAAACCCAGAGAGCATGACTGTGAGCCCCGGTTTTGAGTTAACCACACCTGGGTTCAAATTCTGCCTCTGATCTCTTCCCTGTGAGATTGGGGTGTCCACCCAAGAAGTAACTAAGATGCAGACTCAGGTGACTGGGTTTGGGAGAGATTTCTGGGTCCAAAGCAAAGGAAACCCTTTCTGTTTCTCTCCCCTCCCCCTCATTAGTAAAATAGGTTCTTATGTTGTCAGTGAGTGACATCAGAGTTTTATTTTTAGCCTGGTTCTTGCATTTACTGTTTGTGATTCTAAGTAATATCAGCTTCTAGTTGTGTTGGTTTCTTAGCCCTCTCTTGATGATCTTTCAACTGTGGATGGACTTCAAAGATCTAATTTGAGTCTTCCTGCCCCCAGTTTCAGCCCAGGTCCTAGGAGGATGGGATAAAAGGGTTTGCCCCGGATTCTGTGCTGTGTACACAGATCAGGCATTCTTCTCTTTCTTGAGAGGTCCTGCCTCCCTCTCCTAGGATGATTGACAAGCACTTTCTCTCTCATCTGGGGCACTACAAGGCAGCCTTTTAACAAAGATACCACAGAGTAGTGGGCATGGAGAAATTCTCATGACATCCAGTCAGATTTAAAGACCAAAGAGCATCCCATGCTCCTTCCTGAAGCCTTCAAATAACTGACATAAATCATCTGTGGGAATGGAGCGGCCCTGGCCTCAGCTGAGCTGTACCATGCTCTCCCAGGGACAGTTTAGTGGCTCCATATGCTCACAGATGAAGGCAGCACGGCGACTTGGCAGATGGCCCCCCGTGCCCCTGGCTTGCTGCCACAGGCGCCTCCTTGAGGCTGGAGCCAAGTGATGTTTGCAAAATGCCCACCTTTGCTCTTGACGTGCAATGGGAGCCCCGTAGGCGGTGGCTCTCATGGCCGGGATCCTGGAGCCGGATAGCCCTGAGGTCTCCTCTCTACCTGTCATTTGAGCATCATGGTCTGCAGTCCCTTGTGTCCTTCAGGGTGGATGAATTAGACACCCGTGATGGGCCCATCTGTGCACCAGTGCAGGAATCACGTGTGGCTTCTATACTCAGGCTTGTTATGCTTGGCTGGGGGAGAGCTTAGCGAATGCAGTTTTCATCCTGGTGTGTCATATTAAGAAAATTTATGTTGTGTTGGTGTCAGCCAAACCAGCCGACGTGCTTTGCTTTAGTAACTTTACAAAGGGTTTATCATCTATTATATATTCAGCTAACACACGGCGTCTCTTCATTTCAGAGCTGCACTGTTTGTCGTCCCTGGTCAGCACGTTGCACAGCCAGGAGGGCTGTCCCTTGCATTTGAGACCACTTTGAACATTTTTAGTTTGGTGGTTATTATTCCCCACTGTGTTCTACATGGAATTAAAATCCTATGTTTTTTGAAAATTGTAAAAGGAAGCCCTGCCCCATGTGAAAAGGATGCCAACTACAGAAGCGTATTGAAAAAAAGCTGCCTGTTACTGATTACCTGAGGAGACCACTGTTAATGACTTGGTGTGTGTGTTCTCAGCATTTTTTTTTTAATGCAAAAAGATACTTTAGTTGATGTCATCCTGTACACATATAGACTCTTAAACAGAGATGATATATTTTATTCAGAGGGCTGTTGTGAGGGTTTAGTAAGATAACACATGTGAAATGCTTAGCACAGGGCTGGCATCTAGTTCCATTCAGTTCAGTCACTCACTTGTGTCCAACTCTTTGCCACCCCATGGACTACAGCACACCAGGCCTCCCTGTCCATCGCCAACTCCCGGAGCTTGCTCAAACTCATGTCCATTGAGTCGGTGATGCCATCCAACCATTTCATCCTCTGTCGTCCCCTTCTCTTCCCGCCTTCAGTTTTTCCCAGCATCAGAGTCTTTTCTACTGGGTCAGTTCTTCCCATCAGGGACCAAAGAATTGGAGTTCCAGCTTCAGCATCAGTCCTTCTGATTCAGGACTGATTTCCTTTAGGATGGACTGGTTGGATCTCCTTGCAGTCCAAGGGACTCTCAAGAGTCTTCTCTAACACCACAGTTCAAAAGCATCAGTTCTTTGGTGCTCAGTTTTCTTTATAGTCCAACTCTCACATTCATACACAACTACTGGAAAAACCATAGCTTTGACTAGACAGACCATTGTTGACAAATGTCTCTGCTTTTTAATATGCTATCTAGGTTGGTCATAGCTTTTCTTCCAAGGAGCAAGCGTCTTTTTTTTTTTTTTTTTTTAATAAATTTATTTTAGTTAGGGGCTAATTACTTTACAATATTGTAGTGGTTTTTGCCATACATTGACATGAATCAGCCATGGGTTTACATGTGTTCTGCATCCTGAACCCCCCCTCCCACATCCCTCCCCATCCCATCCCTCTGGGTCATCCCATTGCCCCAGCCCTGAGCATTTGTCTCATGCATAGAACATGGAAAGGTGTTCTGTTTCACATATGATAATATACATGTCTCAATGCTATTCTCCCAGAACGTCCCACCCTCACCTTCTCCCTCAGAGTCCATAAGACTGTTCTATGCATCTGTGTCTCTTATTCTGTCTCGCATATAGGGTTACCGTTACCATATTTCAAATTCCATATATATGCATTAGTATACTGTATTGGTGTTTTTCTTTCTGGCTTACTTCACTCTGTATAATAGGCTCCAGTTTCATCCATCTCAGTAGAACCGATTCAAATGCGTTCTTTTTAATGGCTGAGTAATATTCCATTGTGTATATGTACCACAGCTTCCTTATCCATTCGTCTGCTGATGGACATCTAGGTTGCTTCCATGTCCTGGCTATTGTAAACAGTGCTGCGATGAACATTGGGGTACACGCGTCTCTTTCAATTCTGGTTTCCTTGGTGTGTATGCCCAGCAGTGGGATTGCTGGGTCATATGGCAGTTCTATTCCCAGTTTTTTAAGGAATCTCCACACTGTTCTCCATAGTGGCTGTACTAGTTTGCATTCCCACCAACAGTGTAAGAGGGTTCCCTTTTCTCCACACCCTCTCCAGCATTTATTGCTTGTAGACTTTTGGAGAGCAGCCATTCTGACTGGTGTGAAATGGTACCTCATTGTGGTTTTGATTTGCATTTCTCTAATAATGAGTGATATTGAGCATCTTTTCATGTGTTTGTTAGCCATCTGTATGTCTTCTTTGGAGAAATGTCTGTTTAGTTCTTTGGCCCATTTTTTTGATTGGGTCGTTTATTTTTCTGGAATTCAGCTGCAGGAGTTGGCAAGCGTCTTTTAATTTCATGGCTGCAGTCAACATCTGCAGTGATTTTGGAGTCCCCCCAAAATAGTCTGTCACTGTTTCCACCGTTTCCCCATCTATTTGCCGTGAAGTGATGGCATCTAGTGACCGTCAGTAATTTGTAAGGGGGACACAGAGCCGAGGGGGCTCCAGGCCTAGTTCTGTTACGTCTTAGCTCCAGGGCCTTGTACCACCGGCCACTGGAACTCTAGCAGGTTCATTTCCCCATCTGGGAAATGGGGCTAACCACAGGGTACCTCCGGATAGCACATACTACTAGATCTTTGGAGCAGTGCTGCTTCCCAGCCAGCTTACAATTAATGTTGGCTGTTATTAATCAAGAGCAACGTGGGGAAACCTATTTTTAGACAAAGTAGGAGTTCAGTCACCTCCCCTCAAGCCACCTGGACTTAGTGGATCAGAGGAAACTCTGTAATTAAGCCTGTTGAGCAGCTCAGTGTCAGCTGGGAACCGCCCTTGAGGGCAGACACAGTCTATCACCTCCTCTGTACCCCAGGCCCCCGGAGCCAGTGGCCTGGACCCAGGTGCACCTCCATCGTTTAGCCCCCAAATGGAGGCCCACAGCCCCAGATGCTTTTCCTTTTCTTCCTGACACACCCTTTCCTCTCCCTGGTCCACTTGTTACCCGAGCTTCAGGGAGGAGGAAGTAAAAGTGGCCTTTTCTTCCCAGACCCCAGCCCACATCTGCTTCCCTTCTTGAAACTCCTGGCGCCTAATGAGAGACTGGCCGGCCGGCTCTCCCTTCTGCCTCGTCCCCTCGGGTCAGCCATCAGGAGAAGGCTTTGCTGTTGTGTCTCTGACCAGAGCTGGCATGTTAGCATCTGCAGAGACAGGGCTGGGCCTCCGGGCAGGCCTTGTGAACCCCCATGTCCTCACTCACTACGACTGGTGCGCTCTGGTACCCCAACCCACCCCGACCTGCCTGGCCTGGCTGGTGGTTTTACTGAGCACCTGAGAGTTGCCATTGCTTCTGATCCATCTCACGGCGGTGTCTGGAAGTCAGTTCACGTGGCCAAGGATGCTGTGCGTGGCATGGTCTGGGGTCCGGTTTGCCTGGCTGGGTTTCCCCTGCTGCAGACCTGCAGTAAGTCCTGACATCTGGGCTCGACTTGGCTGTGGGTATGACTTGGCTGTGGGTATGCAGCTGGGCCTTTGTATTTTGAGTGAGGTCTCTGTCCTGATGGTGCATTCTCCCCAGGTCTTCCAGCATTTAAGGAAGCCCGCCCAGGCTGCCGCAGTTTCAAGGGTGAGTGTCTGGGGGGGCGGTGGTGAAGTGCTGCTCCAGCTAGAGGTTGCCTAGGAGACTATATTCCGCAGGTTGACCCAAAGTGCTCACGGGAGGGCGCTTACCTGTTTGCCTCGAAGAATTTCTTCAATCTGCCGCTAAACACACTCCTCCTTGATAGAAGATGGGAGGGTGGGGAGGACTGGGGAAGGGGAGAGCTGGAGGAAACGTCCTACAGGCTAATCATATGGCCCTGGGCGATTCACTTCCTGTGTTCCAACGTTGATTTCCCAATTTGTGACATGGAGATAAGAGCATCCCTTATCTCATAGGAGTTACTAGGATGATGTATGCCATGGATAAGTTCCTGGCATATGGGAAGAACTCAGGGAATGCCTGCTGCTGCTATGATATTGTTGACATTATCAGAAATTTGCATTTTATGACTTACCCATGAGGAGTTGTGTGTGTGTGTATTTAAGAGGTTAGGCTACCAAATAAAACTCTTTCTAAACCTCAGGACAGGATGGGTCTTATTTAGTTAGACTCCATAGCGGTGTCTGACGATGAGGGGAAAGCCAGAGACCCTGCTCACATGTTAAAGGCAGGTCTGGACTGGCCTTGTTGAAGTGAAAAACATAGTTGTTCACGTGATTTTTCTTTCCCTTTCTGCTCCAGATTTGACATTTTTTCTTAAATTTATTTTTTAATTAGAGGGAAATTGCTTTACAATGCTGTGATGGTTTCTGCCGTACGACAATGCAAATCAGTCGTAATCATACATTTATCCCCTCTTAGGCCTCCCTCCCCTCGCTGCCTCCCACCCCGCTAGATCATCACAGAGAGCCTGGCTGGACTCCCTGTGTTATAGCAACTTCTTACCAGTACGTGGAAGTGTGTATATGGTGATGCTACTGCCTCCATTCTTTCCTTCACGTGATTGAACACTTGCTGAAAGGCACCTGCTTCCTTAGGACTGGTGTCAAGGGTCAGTGAGGTAGCCAGGTGAAGTCTGTGTCAAGAGCCCTTTGCTGTTTGCTCGGGGTTGTTATTTCAATCGAGGGTGGTGTCCCCTCCCCCAACCATGAGACAGGGTGAAGCTCCGTGTGCTGGAGCTCAGGGCCGACAGAGGCGGCTGAGGATTGGAGCGGAGCCCAGAGAACTGCTGGTCTGTGGGGTTGAATCGAGTCTCCCCTCCGAGGCGAGCATGTAGGTTGTCATCTTTGGCAGCAAACAGCGTTATTTTGGGAGTCCCCCAGGTGCTGTTCCGACATGTAGGTGCTGCTAGAAAGCCACTGTTGTGGGAGACAGAAGTAGCTGTCAGAGTGATCAGGGTGGCCACTTAGTTCTGATAACCTGGCTTAAGTGTGTGCTTTTGCAGACAGGAGAAATCTGCAGTCTGCCAAGGGCTGGTTGGATTGTTGAAGAGTTTCTGTGCAGTTAGAAGGCAGGGTGACAGGATCACTTTACGGGCAAAAGAACAGAGGCCCAAACAAGGTGAGGTGTCCTGACCCCAGGGATGGAGTAGGTAGTTAGATCCAGGACTCCAGACCCACAGAAACAGTGTCCCCTCCCTTTAGATCAGTTTGGGTGGATGGTGGGTGGGGGTGGGTGGCCTCTGATGTGACCTGTTACCAGGAACCTCCTGCACTGTCTTGCTGGGGTCCCATCAGACAAACCACCTGATCCAGCGGGCCAGCCACCTCCAGCCAGCTCCTGACTTTCTCTGATCCTCTCTCTTCTCCCTCCCCTTCTCCTTCTCCCTCCTCTCTCACTTCCCTTTCTTCCTCTCTTTCCTTCAGGCCAGTGGTGGTCCTCAGGACCTTCCCACCCCCATCCTGAACACAGGCTGAGGCTCTAGGCTGGCTCTAAACTTCTTTTGTTTTTATGCACTTTTTTTTTTTTAGTGTGAACCATTTTAAAAGTCTTTATTGAATTTGTTACAATATTTCTTCCCTGGTGGCTCAGCTGGTAAAGAATCTGCCTGCAATGCCAGAGACCCCAGTTCGATCCCTGGGTGGGGAAGATTCTCTGGAGAAGGGAAAGGCTACCCATTCCAGTATTCTGGCCTGGAGAATTCCATGGCTGTATAGTCCACGGGGTAGCAAAGAATCAGACACAACTGAGCGACTTTCACAATATTGCTCTGTTTTATATTTTGTTTCTTTTGGTTGCAAGGCATGTAGTTCCCTGACCAGGGATCGAACCCACACCCCTTGCATTGGAAAGCAAAGTCCTAACCACTGGCCCACCTAAACTTGCCCCGTTAACTCTTAGTGAAGAAGGTCTGCTAAACCCTGTAGATGATGGCTGTTAGGAGAAAGCTTTGGATTTGCTTTGACAAGATATTAACCATTTGTATGCCCCTTAGTAACAAATTATGAGCAGTATTTCTTATGACAGAGGGCCACCCACCTTTCTGTTGCCACCTTGTCAGGTGAGAACCTCTCTTCTAGAAGCTAATGGTTTTAGCTGACATTCAGATAAAGCAGTTGGTTCTAAAGTGCTCGTGGATGTGCATGGGTCAGCTTATGATGATTTACATTAAATGACCAAGCATGTTATTCTGGTAATTACTATATAATATAATATGTATTTCACTTGTGTATCCAGCCTATGGGTATTTACTGGGCACCTGCTAGGTGCTAGGCACTCAGAGGGGAGCAGAGGAACTGGCAAGGAGTGTCTCTTAACCTACTCTGTGGTTGGGGAAATGAGGCAAATGCCCGATACCCACAGGCGGGTGGTGACATGTGGCCTTGAGCGCAGTGAGAGGGTGCTGGCCAAGGGCGAGGAGGTCTGGGTTTGTCTTCCGGTTCTGGCCCCCCACCTGGCAGTGCTCCCTTCTCTAGTTCTTCTGTGTGATTGGAGAAGTGCCCAGCCTCCAGTGATCGCCTGATAAATGTTGGCTGCTGTCAGCGTCAGTGGTGGCAGTGGATTGTATCAGTGGTTTAATCATTGTTATCAGGTAATATACAGTAATTTGAGAGAATATAGTTGAGCTACAAGTACAGTAATGGAGTACACTGGGAATAACCCCCCAGTCATTTCATTTACCTGTGTTCCTTCTGGGCCCATCACTTGCCTACCCTGCAACCAGATCACTGCTATCCTGAATGATGTTGATCACTTTTCAACATTAGAAAATATTTAAACATGTATTGTTGTTCAGTTGCTAAGTCATGTCCAACTCTTTGCAACTCCATGGACTACAGCTTTCCAGGCTTCCCTGTCCTTCACTATCTCCTGGAATTTGCTCAAACTCATGTCCATCGAGTCAGTGATGCCATCCAACCATCTCATCCTCTGCCGTCCCCTTCTCCTCCTGCCTTCAATCTTTCCCAGCATCAGGGTCTTTTCTAATGAGTCAGTTGTTCTCATCAGGTGTCCAAAGTATTGGAGTTTCAGGTTCAGCATCAGTCCTTCCAATGACTATTCAGGATTGATTTCCTTTAAGATTGACTGGTTTGATCTCCTTGCAGTCCAAGGGACTCTCAAGAGTCCTCTCCAACACCACAGTTCAAAAGCATCAATCCTTTGGTGCTCAGCTTTCTTTATGGTCTCACATCCGTACCTGACTACTGGAAAAATCATAGCTTTGACTGTATGGACCTTTGTTGGCAAAGTAATGTCTCTTCTTTTTAACATGCTGTCTAGGTTTGTAATAGTTTTTCTTCCAAGGAGCAAGCATCTTTTAATTTCATGGCTACAGTCACCATCTGCAGTGATTTTGGAGCCCAAGAAAAGAAAACCTGTGACTCTTTCATGTATAAGATTGGCCTATAATTTTCCTTTCTCATTTTGTCCTTGTTTGCCTTGAATAAGAATTATATTGACTTTAGAGAATCAGGGAATGCTCTTCTTTTTTTAATCCTTTAGTAATGTTTGTATAAGTTTGGAATATAGATGAGTAATTTAAAATTCTCTCAAGAAAACATTTTGTGAAATATTTCAGGAGTTGTGTTTAATGTTTGGTTCAAATTAAAAAAATATTATTATTTTATTTTATTATTTAAAACTTTCAGCACAATGTTGTATTTTATTTTATTTTTGTCTTAGACAATAGTCTTTATTTTTACACAAAGCAGTGCAAAATGAGGCAGTTCTCCAAAGGGTGACTGATGGAGCTAGAAAACGCATCCTGAGTGTGAAAGTGTTAGTCACTCAGTCCTGTCCAGCTCTTTACAACCCCATGGACTGTAGCCCACGATGGTCTTCTGTCCGTGAAGTTCTCCAGGCAAGAATACTGGAATTGGTTGCCATTTCCTTCTCCAGGGAATGCTATATGTTATACTTGAAAGTTGCAAAGAGAGTAGATCTCAAGTGTTCTTACCCCCTCCCCCAAAAAATTACTATGTGAGGTAATCGATGTATTCATTTACCTTGATGTGGTAATATTTTTTTGCTATATATATATGTATCAAATCACCACATTGTGCACCTTAAACTTACTCAGTACTATATGTCAATTATCTCAGTAAAGCTGGGGGAAAATAAAAAACTTTCAACCTTGTAGGCTACTCATGTTCCTTTGTACTGCCAGCTTAACTTTTTTTTTATTTAATGATGCCCTTAGGAATAAAACTTCTGCTCTCTATTTAATTTGGATGAATTGTTAAACTTGCACCATTTGCCGCTACAGAGCTCTGTGAATCAGAATTTTGTTGATTTTTGTGCAACCAAATGAAACCCAGAAATGGATGAGATATAACACGTGATTTCAGACTTTTGTGTTTGTCCAGGTTGCCATTAAAAAAAAAAGATTAATACTTTGTAATAAGTGATATAAATTTGAACTATAAAAATAATTAAGGCTTCCTAATAATATTACCCACCTTATCTGGTTTTATTTGGGTGTTAATTTTTCAAGAGGGTTTTGCTGTTCTGAACTAGTGTAAAGAGGAGCCACTGATTACCGGTGGCTCCGGCAGCGCTGATGGTCCGTGATGAGGTGTTCTTTGATTAAGTGTCAGGATGAGTGGAGCAAACCATTGACAGACAAGGCTGCAGCTGGAGAGAGCCTAGCGCTAACTGCTGACCTTGCCATCTCAAGAGAGCAGGTGCTGAATGAGCTTAGTCCTCTCTCAGCCCTTCTTTTTCCCTGGTGGGTCATTGGCTTCTGAGTAAGATAGATGCATGTAATAGAAGAACTGTTAATAGCATTTACTCTGTCTTAATCCTTTTTAATCCCATTCATATTTCAGTGTCTGAAACTTGGCAGGATGTCAGAAGCCACAATGCAGGCAGAGAAATTTTTCTTTGAACATCAAGGACCAAGTAAAATTGTTTTCCTGGTATTTAATTTGTTACAACACCTGAGAGTGGACTATTCCCTCTTAGATCCCAAAGAAAGGCCACCAAAAGATCTTGTCAGTATGACCTTCCTGGAGTTCCTTCTTTTCTTCTTTTAAAAAATGGCCATAAAGTCATTTTATCAGGCTTACCAAGTATCATAAGATACTCCTGGCCTATTAAATTTACTTTATAACTTTGACAAAGGTTGACAGACAAGCATTGTCTGTCTGATGTCAAACCTCTTGGGAATTTGGACCTTTTAACTCATTACTGATAAGACTTTAGCCTCTGTTTGGGCTTGTTGGCTCAGCTTTTCCCCCTTCTTCTTTTTCCCCAGCTTTATTGAAATATAATTGATACTATAACATTGTATAAGCTTAAACTGTGCAACGCGTTACTTGGATGCAAAATAATTACCATCATAGCATTAGCTAATATTTCAATCCCATCACATAATTACCATTTTTTGACATAAATTTTTTTTTATTGCAATAGAGTTGATTTACAATGTTTGCTAGGTTTCAGTTGTACAGCAAAGTGATTCAGTTCTGCTTATCTATCAGGTCTTTTTGAGATTCTCTTCCCTTATAGGTTATTATAAGATGTCGAGTATAGTTCCTTGTGCTATACAGTAGATCTTTGTTGGTTATGTATTTTATATGCAATAGTGTGGATATTTTAATGCCAGAGTCCTAATTTATCTCCCCCTACCCCATTCCCTTTTGGTAACCATAAGTTTGTTTTCTATGTCTGTGAGTCTTTCTGTTTTATAAAAAAAGCTCATTTATATATATATATATATATTTTTTTTTTTTTTTAGATTCCACATATAAGCAATATCATATGATATTTGTCTTTCTCTGTCTGACTTCAGTTAGTATGATAATCTTGAGGTCCATCCGTGTTGCTGAAAATGGCCTTATTTTAACTTTTTCATTAGTAGGACTTGGCTGTTTCCTTAAATATCTTATATAAAGAATTTGGAGAACCCCATTAAAACACCAGGAAGACCGAGACCCCAGTCTCCATTGTAACTTGTCAAGTCTGAGATGGGGTGTGCTGGGTTTTGGGGTCTGCGGTGCTGCGTGCATATCTTAAATCTGTATTGTGGCCCTTAAGGGTGATTTGGGGGTGGAGAAGTTGTTGGTAACATAACAGCTCCCCAAAGGCTAGATTCTGGATCCAACTTGGGGTCAGCTTCAGCATGGCAGGAGGACGGATGCCTGAGGACATGTTGTCTTCGCCTTCCCAGTGGCCTTCCGCTGCTCCGTGCGGCCTTTCCTGGGCGGAGATGGGTCCGGTCTGCCCTCTGAGTTCTTGCCGAGCCCCGGGGTGGGGGCTGACGGGGTGGTGGTGGGGACATCCAGCCCGTTGTGGGAGAGGAGGCCGAGGGCTCCTAGAGGAGCCTTTGGGCTTTGAGTCAGTTGTGTCTTTGAAAAAAATTTACCCATTTTTGGACTTGTCTGTGGAAGCAATTAGGGAGATCACAGGACCGTTTCTGACTCCTGCTTCTGTACAGTGTCTATTCAGAGAAGTAGAAAGCAGTCAGCTGGAACAGGACTACTGGAGCACACACACAGAGTCCTGTTGTCTCAGAGGCCTGCCCTCGGACAATTTGCCTTTTAGTGAAGTTTTAAGCTCATGAAAGGAAATAAAAAGTGTTTTATTTGATGGCAAAGAAAGATGAACTGGACTTATGAGACTCTGAGCATTTTAGCTTTTTCTTTGTTAATGCAAACTTTGGAAGAGAGTGACTCCTTATAGAATGCAATTTATTTGTACAATGTGGTAATTAATCGCTAATAGTTAATAATTGTCTTCAACTGGGAAAAATACCAGTGTGTGTGTGTGTTGTGTATCTTTTGTTTAAAGCTAAACATTTCTACTTCTGAAGATAAGTGTCCCTCAGGGATGTAACCAGCTAACAATTCTTAAGCATCTATTTTTTCCCCAGACCTTACGGCCGTTCCTTGTCACCGCTGCGGGAGGTCAGGCAGCATTATTTGCCGCCTGAACATGTGGACGCTGAAGTTTCAAGAGAACTGGTGGCTCCCCCAGTGCTGTACGCCTAGTTGGTGGTAGCGTGGGGATTTGAACCTGAGTCTGACTTGCAAAAACCATTCTTGTGCTTCTGTAAAAGGCTGACTCACTCACTTTAGGCCTGGCTGGAACCCAGCCCAGTTCACTGCAGTTTACAGAATTTGTTTACATCCATCGTGTCTCTAAAGCATTGCATCTTGTTTCCTGAAAGCTCGTAAGGAAAATCAGGGGCTCCATGAATGGGACCTGTGATGTATTGTATGAACAGATGGTGCCGGTCAGTGGGGAGGAAAAGGACTTTCTGAGTGCTGAGTGGCAGAGCCTGGGTCTTCTGACCTTGGCAGGAAAATGGTTCAAGTTCTTGGTCAGTGAGGAAAATGAGCTCTTCGTCCAAATTCCTACTGAGACTGTTGGGATTATGCACTAAGGTTTGCTGGGTGGCTGGATTTGTTAAAGGCGGAACTGGAGGAAGCTGGCAGAAGATTGCCAGCATCTGAGAAAAATCCTCCCTTCGATACACCTTTTCCACCAACTACCATTTTGTTTTAACCCAGTTAGAACCTACGGGGTGACCTCAGTCTGAGTTCCAGAAGACCTGGCCCCTTTCTTATTTAAAGACCATTAAAGGATGCCTTCAGTTTATTCTGGATTAAATTTTCCTCAAACCTTCCAGCGCGCCCAACTCCCTCCCTGGAGTGAGCCATTCAGCGCTTTCCTGGGAGATAATGGGCTGTGGCTATTTCAGACCAGAGGGGACTTTCTGGGCTAGATCATCTTATTTCAATGTCCCTTTAAAATGACTTAGGCTGGTGGTTCTCAAGGGCTTCCCAGGTGGTGCTAGTGGTAAAGAACCCACAGGCAAATGCAGGAGACAGAAGATACACAGGTTCCATCCCTGGGACAGGAAGATCCCCTGGAGGAGGGCATGGCAACCCACACCAGTGTTCTGCCTGGAGAATCCCATGGACAGAGGAGCCTGGCGGGCTGCAGTCCATCGGTCACAAAGAGTCAGACGGGACTGAAGTGACTTAGCAGCAGTAGCAGTGGTTCTCATCCAAGTCACCTAGAGAGCTGATTGAGAACACAGAGGCCCAGGCTGCTTGAAGTAGGACAGGGCTGGACCCTTTGTATTTTTCACTAAGTTCCCTGGACGGTCCTGAACCAGAGTGTGAGAATCACGTCCACATGCTTTCTTGTCACTGTGTTTTGTTTTTTTCTCACTCTATCCTTGGCTTCAGATGCTGTCTTCCATTCTTTTCTGCTGCCCAGATCAAATCTAATTTTCACGCCTGGACCCTCTCCCCACTGTCATCCTTTCAGCTACTAAACTTTTATTTTTAAAATTAAAAAATACTGAAGTACAGTTGATTTACAGTGTTGTGTTCGATTTGGCTGCACAGCAAGGTAATTCAGTTATACATGTCTCTACCTGTATCCGTATCTGTTCTTTTCCAGATTCTTTTCCATTGTAGGTTATTACAAGATATAGAAAACAGTTCCCTGTTCTACATGGCAGATCTTTGTTTCATCCATCAGCTGCTAAACTTCTTACCATCCAAATGTCTAGTGGTCAGCCAGTTCAGGCACCGTGCTGGCCATGAGTTAGAATCTCCAGTGTCATGGAGTTTCCAGGCCAAATGGACAGTGATGATAACAGGAAGAGGAAAGGCAGGGTGCTGAGCATCCCAAGGAGGAAAGCTCAGCTGTGCTGGGGGAGGGAGTTTGGCCAGTTTCCTGGTACAAGGATAAGCAGGAGTGAGCCGGGCAGAGGAGAGGGTGAGACAGCTCTCGCCTTCGAGGCTGTGGGACCAGCACGAGGCAAACCAGCGGATGACAGCACAGATTAGCAGGGGATCTGAGGTGGGTGGACACGTGGGAAAACGTCCAATCAATGTGAATCCTGCATTTATGACTCATACTTTCCTTTACAGAAGGCATGGGCTACATCATAAAAAAAAAAAATGTATGTTGAAAGTTCAGAGGAAGACATGAAGTGGAAGAAGTGGAAGGGTGAAATCCTCACCAAGTGAAGTGGTTTCCACCTAAAGGGAGGAGAACAAGACAGTTGCTTCTTTCTTCGTCTCCCTTACTAGTCTTTGGAAAGAAATGTTTATTTTATTTGGCTGCGTAGCGTCTTACTTGTGGCATGTGGCATCTTTGCTGCCATGTGTGGGCTCTAGCTTCCTGACCAGGGATCAAACCCAGGCCCGCTGTGTTGGGAGCATGGAGTCTTAACCAGTGGACCACCAGGGAAGTCCTTCCCCTTGCTGGTCTATAAGCAACTTGAGATTGTGGCACGTTCATCTCTGTGTCCCTAGAATGATCGTGGGGCCTGGCGTAGAGAACTCAGTCAGTGAACAGTGGGTGAATGAAGGAGTTTCAGATGCAGGAACTTTGGACAAATCCTTTTGCCTCTCTGGGCTTCTGTTGCCTCAACTCCAAGTAAAGGTTTTATCCAATATTTGTGTCTGATGACCCATATTCCATCTGCTTGCTCTTGGGGCCCTGAAGTTCACACCCATGCACCCAGGTTTACCCACTAGTGGCGGGGCCAGCTCTGTTCCAGTCACCGGAGATCCATTTAAATCTCACCAATCAGCCAATGTGGAACGAGCATGGAAGGCCCTGTCCTGGGCACGGGTGGATGTCAGTGTGTGAGTCCCCTTACCTTCATTTGTAGAGACGTGGATGAACCTGGAGCCTGCCATACAGAGTGAAGTAAGTCAGAAAGAGAAAATTATTATGTATTAACACACACATATATAGAGAATCTGGAAAAACTGTGCTGATGAACCTATTTTCAGGGTAGGAATAGAGATGCAGACATAGAGAACGGACTGTGGACGCAGAGGGAAGGAGAGGGTGGGACGAATTGAGAGAGTATTGACACATATACACTATCATGTGCTTCCCTAGTAGCTCAGGCAGTAAAGCATCCGCCTGCAGTGCAGGAAACCTGGGTTCGATCCTTGGGTTGGAAAGATCCCCTGGGGAAGGACATGGCAACCCACTCCAGTATCCTTGCCTGGAAAATTCCAAGGACAGAAGAGCCTGGAAGGCTGTACAGTCCATGGGGTCACAAAGAGTCAGACACAACTGAGAGATTAACACACACGCTTGTAAAATAGCTAGGGAGAAGCCACTGTGTCACACAAGGAGCTTAGCTTGGTGCTCTGTGATGACATAGGGGGATGGGATGGGGGCATGGGAGGGAGGCTCTAGAGGGAGGGGATATATGTATACAAATAGCTGATGCACTTGGTTGTATGGCAGAAACTCACTCAACGTTGTAAAGAAGTTATCATCCTATTAGAAACAGAGAGTTTATTGTCTATGAGGGAAGTAAGGTAAATACGTGGAAAGATAAATTGCCTTTCATTAGCAAAGAGTTGACTCATTGGAAAAGACCCTGATGCTGGGAAGGATTGGGGGCAGGAGGAGAAGGGGACGACAGAGGATGAGATGGCTGGATGGCATCACCGACTCGATGGACATGAGTTTGGGTAAACTCCAGGAGCTGGTGATGGACAGGGAGGCCTGGCGTGCTGCGATTCATGGGGTCATAAAGAGTCGGATACAACTGAGTGACTGAACTGAACTGAACTAAGTGCCACAAGTCAGGATCAGTCTGCAGATGTGCAGCTTCCAGAGGGGCCTCTCTGAGAAAGCAGCTCTGTAGCCAGTGTGTTCTGACCGTCACCCACCAGCCTCTGTCACCAGTGGACCCACGTGTGCTGTGCTTAGTCGCTTCGGTCGTGTCTGACTCTCAGCAACGCCATGGACTGCAGCCCTGCAGGCTCCTCTGTCCATGGGATTCACAGGCAAGAACACTGGAGTGGGTTGCCATGCCCTCCTCTGGGGGATCTTCCCAACCCAGAGATCAAACTCATGTTTCGTGTCTCCTGCGTTAGCTGGCACATTCTTTACCACTAGCACCACCTGGGAAACCACAATGGACCCATATTCAAGGCATTTCGTCTCTCAGATACCCTGTTTCCATGAAGAAAAGTTTTGTTCCTTCCCATGTCTTATCAGCCGGTTGGAAATTCAGACCGGCACTGAGAGATCCTGTGTTCTTAAACCGGGCTGGTTGATTTCTAGCCCCAAACCAAGAAACAATGGCAATAATGATAGAATTGTCCTGTCTCGAACATTTGCCTTATGCCAGACATTATTTCATTTAATTAGCTTGAGTCTTTAGGAGGGGACTGTGGTAATCTCTATTTTCAGAGGAGAAGATTAAACTTCAGCTTAGTATCCAAGCTAGTAATTGTCAGAACCAGGACCCAAACCCAGACCGCAGGCTCATGCTCTGACCTGCTGCAGGCCTGTGCCCGCAGCCCGTGCAGCGTAAATATGTGATTTAGGGCAGTGGTCGGCTAGCTACGGTCCCATAGACCAGGTCCAGCCACTGCTTGTTTTGGGGTGGCCTGGGAGCCAAGAGTGGTTTTTAACATTGTTAAGCGGCTAAAAAAAATCAAGGGAAGAATAATATTTTATGACAGGCAAAAATTATTTGAAATACAAATTAAATACTCATAACTAAAGTTGTAATGGAACAGAGCCATGGTTGTTGCTTTGCACATTGTCAGTGGGTGATTTCACGGTACCACAGCAGAGCTGTAAGCCCTGCAAAAGCCTAAAATAGATACTGTCTGGCCTTTTATGGACACAGTTTGCCAAGCTCTGATTGAGGGCATTCATCAGGCTTTAGGAGATGTTGACAATTGGCCACCTCCCATTGCTGTCCTCACCCTCACCATTTGTGGGTAGGCTCTGCTGATAATCAGTATTTTATGATTCCGCATTCCGTTTTCACTGCCTGGGTATTAAATGAAACTGTTTACTCCGTGACCTCACTGGCTTGATAGTACCTGCCCTGGGGGATTTGCCCATGTGCCGTTTTATCAAAGATCTGTCTCTTAGAGAAGACAGTGGTATGACTTTGCCTTGAAAAGTCTTTTTTTGTGGTGGTGGTGGTTGTATTTAGGTTACTGTTAAAAACTGATTGGAAAACAGTTGTCTGGTTGTTCCAGAGATGGATGCACTTTTTAATTGAAGGAGAATATGGTAGGCAGGAAAATCTCTATAAGAACTGACTTATCACCACCACCTGTGATTATGAAGGCCACCCTGAGACTGTCCTGGCGGGTGGAGAGGACCCGGGGCTGGGTCCTGTGCTCTCCTTTTGCTGGCCTCGTGGGGAGCGGGTGGACGGTGGGTTTGCTGAGAGCATCTTTCTCCTCTGGCAGAAGCTGGATGGTCTCGGTGCCGCTCTGGCCGTGATGGCAGGCGAGAGTTGAGACTGCAGTCAATCTGAGGATTTCAGCCCCAGTTTCTTAACATGCACCAGACTCCCGGATGCCGGCTTGCCGTCTCTGCTGTCCTTGTTTCTGTGTTAGCTGAAACACTCCCTGGTTCTGCTTTTTCTTATTCTTTGTTGCGACAGCTCACCCCTCCCCATGCATCACCTCTTGAACCTTCCCTTCCCAGCTCCTGCTCGTGGTGATAATGGTAATACTGGCTAATATTTATTGGGCACCCACTGCATGTTAAGTGCTTTGCATGGATTGTATCATTTAAGGCTTGTCAAAGTCATCCTGTGCAGTAAATACTGTTTAAACCATTTATTTTTGAAGTTATGAAAGTTATCAAACATACACAGATGAACTCCAGGTACCCCTGTCTCGGGTTCTGTAGACTCTTTCGCCCCCTCCCTTGCTCAGGAAGGTAGTTATTGTAGTCGCTGAAAGAGACTGGGAGCTGGATCAGGTGCGTGCAGCTGGTCAGCCGGACTCCAGAGTATCTTCTCTCAATTCCTGTGCTCTCCCACTTGCTGACTGATGTTTGCTGCTATTTAGGGAGTGCCTACTATGTGCTACTGAACCCCCGCATCAAGCCTATAGAGTAGATGATAACTTTCAGGTGAAAAGTTCCAAGAGGTGAGATCCCTGGCCTCCAGACTCCTTACTAGTAACTAGCAGGACCAGGATTCAAACCAGTCAATCCTGAAGCAAATCCACCGTGAATATTCATTGCAAGGACACATGCTGAAGCTGAAGCTCCAATACTTTGGCCACCTGATGTGAAGCATTGAGTCACTGGGAAAGACCCTGATTCTGGAAAAGATTGAGGGCAAGAGGAGAAGGGGGGCGACAGAGGATGAGATGGTTGGATGGCATCATTGACTCAATGGACGTGAGTTCGAGCAAATGTTGGGAGATAGTAGTGAAGGACGGGGAAGCCTGGCGTGCTGCAGTTCACGGGTTCACAAAGAGTTGGACATGACTTGACAACTGAACACACCAGGATTCAAATCCGGAACTGACTCCAGGCCCTGTGGATTTTCTTCCCCACCCCATTCTCTGCCCTCCTCTCTTCAGCAGTGCAGGGGGAATCAGTGGGGTGGTGGTTTGGCTTGTGGGAACCTCTTGCTGCAAACTTTGGGAGAACATAGGGTTCCTTCAGGATGAACTCTAGAAGGGTGTGAGAAGCTTCTGGGCCTGTTGGAATCTCTGTTGGTCCTTGTGGCCTCGGAGACAGAATCCACCCTTGACCTTTTGGCCGTTTTTCATAGATAATGAGAGACCCCTTAACATCTGTGGTCAGTTGAAGGCAGAGCTTGCCAGGCTGGCCCTTGGGAGCCCCGATGGTCCATCCTCCTCTGGGAGAGAGGGGGAGAGGTGAGGGGGGTGGGGAGCTGGGAAGGATGGGCTGTGGATGCACCCAGGTGGGGGGCAGGGTAGGGACGGGGAGGTGTCCACGAGGAGCTGGCCCTGAACATAGTGGGCCCTTAGTCAAGGGTGAAAAGAAGCGTTAGTTGCTCAGTTGTGTCCGACTCCTTGCAACCCCGTGGACGGTAGCCCGCCAGGCTCCTCTGTCCATGGGATTCTCCAGGCAAGAATACTGGAGTGGGTTGCCATGCCCTCCTCCAGGGGATCTTCCCGACTCAGGGATTGAACCCCAGTCTGCTGCATTGCAGGCAGATTCTTTACTGTCTGAGCTACCAGGGAAGCCCTAGTAAACGGTGGCTCTTAGCTATTTTTATCAGTACTCTAAGGTGGATGGGTGGTGCGGGAGGAACCGGTGGGATTTATGGAGTAGTTTTATTCAGATTCAAGAGTAGGAAGAGAAAATCTTCCTTGTAGGTTGTCATTTCCTCCTCCAGGAGGTCTTCCCGACCCAGAGATCAAAATCCTGTCTCTGGCATTGGCAGGATGAATTCTTTACCACTGAGCCACCTGGGAAGCCTGAACAGAGAATCTAGGGACAGGCAAAATGGTCTATTTTACATCTGACATTGGCCAGAGGTCTCTTCCTAAGAGAGAAACTTAGAAAGTGAACATCATGAATAATTGCAACCCATGCATTTTACAAGCTGCACTGCAGTCAGTGGTCAGAAACTCAAATGTGGTTGACTTGTTGGGAACACAGATAAATGGAACATGCCAAAGCCTGAGGAGTCCCGGCGCCTCTCCGACTTTTACGTGCTCCTGTGTGACAGAGACAATGGACGGTGTGGGCGCCATGTTGCTTCGCAGCTGGCGTGTCTCCTCAGCTTTGAGGTGACGATTCTGGGGGGTGGCAGTGAACTCCACGCACTTACCCCAGAGAGGGGGGAGCTGATGCTCAGAAGCAGCTCATTGCCTTTGTTGTTGTTGTCTAGTCACTCAGTCACATCTGACTCTTCTGCGACCCCCGTGGGCTGTAGCCCACCAGGCTCCTCTGTCCACGGGATTCTCTAGACAAGCATGCCGGAGTGGGTCGCCATTTCCTCCTCCAGGGGAGCGTCTCCACCCAGGGATAGAACTTGCATCTCCCACATTGGCAGGTGGATTCTTTACCGCTGAGCTACCAGGGAATCCTGACTCATTGCTTACATGTGGCTAGATCTTCTTTGCCCTTTTTTTTCCCTTTGAGAAGCTAAAAATCAGTACTTTAAAACATGCTGTCTCCCAATTTTAAAGTATTCACTTAAGATTTTAAGAAACACTGTGGCAAAGCATTATGTTTTATACCATAAATATATACAATCTTTTTTTGTCGATTATATCAGTAAAGTTGGAAAAAAGTACAATGGGGGAAATAGAATAGTGTTCTAATGGAGGTAAATTAAAAAAAAAAAAGCAACAACACCGTAGATTAAATAAAACAGGTCAGTGGGCTAGATTTGAACAGTGGAGTTCTAACTTCGGACCCCGGGATTCAGCATGTAATGTGGGGAAGAGGTCCGGACGGGGGCCTGGCTCTTGCCAACTCTGATCCTCTCATGAGATGAGAGATGAGTC
The DNA here is from genome assembly GCA_024291935.2 of Okapia johnstoni. NCBI lineage: Eukaryota > Metazoa > Chordata > Mammalia > Artiodactyla > Giraffidae > Okapia > Okapia johnstoni. The sequence goes on along the minus strand of CM044325.1, from coordinate 3,112,932 downwards.
CTGCTTTGTGCATTAGTCTCAGGGCTGGGTCATGTTCATTGAGTTGCTGAACCACTTTGGATTGGACTTGCTTCCTTCATGAAGTCAAAGGGGAAATTGATCACTCATTTACAAACGTGTCCCTTGAGGTGCATCGGGGGTTCCATAAGTGTTTCCTGTGAGTTTCATTAACAAAACACGCCCCATCCCATCTCCAACCCCTCCCAATTTGGCTGAGTGAAATTGTAATAAACTGTAGTGAAAACACTTGTGTGTTACACTAATTTTTAATACATTGGAGAATACAGGGTCTTAACTTGATTATGCATCTATTATGTTGAAAATAAGAACAAGGTAACTTGAACTTTGAATGTATAATGAAAAGACTGCTTTTATCTGAGGGTACATACACACACAGACATTTGTCCCTACATAGACGTATATGATATGTGGAACTCTGTGCATATAGTTCTTCATAAGATTCTTTGTAAAAGAAATAGTTCTGCTGCTAAAAATACCCATGGAAACTTCTGGCCTGGGGTTTCCAAGTTCATCTTCAGCTCTGCATCTCAGAGGTCACACAGCCTCACCAAAATAGCCCTTTGGTTACTCTTTCCTCTCTGATTTGGAAGGGAAATGTTCATCATGCCTTCAGCTGCCCCAAGAGGCAAAAGATGAGCCAGCTGCTGTTTGCCATGGTAGTTGTCGCTCACTCCTTGTATCAAAGCCTCACCTGACTTTTTTGGGGGCACAAAATTATGGATTATGCTGACCCTTCTCCACAGTCTCTTTTGATGACAGTGTCAAGTTCAGAGAGCCAATATACTTGCCTATGAGGCAGACTGAGCCAGCCCACCCTCATCTTGCTTTGCCTGATGTCTTGTGCTGTGGGGACTGTGCCACATTGCCTGTTGGTCTGTCTCTCCCATCCTGGGGACTCTGGGATGGAAATGGGATGCCAGGTGTTAAGGCTGCCGCACGATGTCGCACCTGTCTTCTGGGAAGTTTCCCATAAAGGTGTTTATTGCCTGGCTTCTGGGTTCACAGGGAGTGTTCAGCCTTTCCAGCCTTTCTATCTGATTTACCATCTTTTTATTTTAAGTGAAAGCAATACAGATTTTTAAAGCTTTACTCAGATATAATTGATACACAAAATTGCATAGTGGGCCATGTGGCATGTGGGATCTTAGTTCCCTTGCCAGGGATGGAACTTGTGCCCTCCTGCAGTGGAAGCATGGAGTCTTAACCACTGGACCACCAGGGAAGTTCCGGTGATTTACCTTTTTATCCCAATCTTAAAGGGAGATAAATGGAAGAATGACAGCTGTTCTGGCTTGGAATGTGTGCCTGCGCCGAATCCCGTAAAACGCTGTTTGATTTTGAAAATCGCTTGACGTGGTTCACATTTTGGTTAATTACGTCAGTGGGTAAAAATAACTATTGTCATATGGTGTGTGGGCTTGGTTTTAGAAGGACAAAGAATCTATTGTGACCCATTGTGTTATTCAGTCACTTATTACCTACCTCGAAACTCCGAACGTGTGTAATAGAAAACCAGAAGCTTTGTCACTTGCTGAAATCCAGGCTCTGTGAACTTATCCTCAAACTCTGCTCCTTTTGAGAATAGTGCAGAATCCTTCTTCATCCAGCCCATTTAAATGGATGGACCCTGAGCACAGGGTCTGTGACAGGCAGAGTTTGTGGCTTGCACCCCGAGAAGTGCCTTTGGGTTCTGTGGTCTCAGGTGAGATTTGTCCAGGGTATGAGGCAGCTTACTGCTCCCTGGAGTCATTAAGGTCAAGACTTCAGAGTCAGACAGACCTGAGCTGGAACCTTAGTCTTAGTAGCTGTAGGATTCTGGGTCAGGAACTTAGCTTTTCCAAGGCTTAGTTTCTTCATCTGTATAATGGGGATTAACACAGTTCCTGCCTCCCAGGTCCTTGTCGTAAGGCCCTTAAAGGAGATGCTGAATGTGATACCTCTAGTGCAGTTGTTGGCCAGTAGTTAAGGGCTTAGTCAATATTATTGGAGGTAGACTCCACTAGCGTTAAGTTCCTGGTGGGATCACTCTCAAACCACCCGTGTGCCTCCCTCTGTATCCCCCTGACTCACCATGTGCTCGGGACCCCCGCCCTCCAGCTGGGTGGCTCCTGGCTCCCTCTCAGCATTGCATGGTCTTTGTCTTTGACGTTGCTCCTGCCCGTGGCTCTTGGTGAGTCAGAACCACCTTATGTGCCCTGGTATCATCCAGCCCAGGGTCTGGTGCTGTGCCAGGGCTGCAGGAAAGGACACAGATGGCTGGGACTGAGAGGAACTCAGAGTCTGGGGAGATCCTGGGGCTGGAGGGGTCATAGAAGGTCATCAAGAGAGTTGTCCGATAGCCACTTCAGAGTTTTGTTGAGGCAGGAGGAAGGCTGTGAGGTTGGGCATTTAGGAACCTTGTTTCATTAGAGCCCCAGGAGAATACTGATGTGGGCTCTGGATTGCATATATCCCTCTGCGGCTTTCCAGCGGATGAAATGGGTGGCTCGGTAAGACCCAACCGAGTCCCTGAGCTCACAAGTGCCAAGGGAAGTGGAACCTAAACTCTTGATCCCCACTCTGGGCCGTGCCTGCCAGGTTCACGGGCTCCGCGGTGCTGTGACATGAAGTCTGCTTTGGCTCTTCTGCGTGCAGCTGCAGACCCCTGCCTCCCCACCCACCCACCTCCACCCTGCTCCGCCCACCAGGAGGAGGCTGCCCTCCTCCGGCTGTGCAACGAGTGCCCTTGGTGCGCAGCTTCCTGCTGGGCTGGCCCCTCAGCCCCTTCCCTCATTCGGTCCCATGGTTGCTAGAACTCTCACCCAGCCCTTGCTGGGTTCCCGTCACACCCTTGTAAACAGACCCTTTGCAGCTCTCCTCAGTTACCCTGGTAGCGTGTCATCTGTCCCCACCAGGATCCCCGTGAATACGGGCATGTTTTAGAAAGGGTAATCTAGCAGTTCTGTATTAACTTTCCACTATGCATTGAAGGGAGAGACGAAGAGAAGCAGCCAGGTATGTGGATGAAGGAATAGGGCTGGTTATGCACAAAGAGCTTCAATTTAGCTTTTGGCCTTTTATATTCAAATGAGGGATTGTAGATAGAGTCACAGCGATACACTGACGGGACAGAAACACAAATATACTGCAGCAGAGAGAATCCTCTGCTGACACTTCTTAATTTGTGTGTGTGTGTACTGAGAGCTTCAAGATGTGAAAGGGGAAATGGTTTGTCTGTTTCAGCCCAAGGACAGTGCTGTCTTCTGTTAGGGCTGAGGGTTATGAGGTCTTGTTTTTGGGTGGCCGCATTGTGGAAGTGGGAAGTCCAGGTGCATTCAACACCCAAGCATCGTCAGGCCATGACCGCTGAGTGTACCCACAAAGGATGAAGGGAGGGAGTTTGTGAACTGGGAGACAGGGGTAGTGGGGCAGTACAGAGGTTTTGGTTTGGCCAGTGTTGGGTGTTCTTGGGTGGCGTTAATGCTCGGCCATCTGGTTGACCAGTGGGTGGACCACTGTCTTCTGTACCTGTGGTAGCAGGGTAGCTGGAAGTCCTTGGCAGAACTGAGGATACTATTAGATTCTTTTCTTGTATGTTGGCATGTCTTCCTCCTTAGACAGTGAGCGTAGTCTCTCTTCTCTCTGGGCCCCTTTAGCCCAGTTTTGAGGGCCTGCAGAAGCCTTGGGCCACCTGTATGGGTGACTCTGCAGGAGGAGAGTGGGAACGTGGGCGGGCTATGAGTACCCCATCCAGGTCTGCGTCCCAGGAGAGAAGGCTTTGGGGAGTCTTGGCTAGAGTGGCTGAGGTCAAAACCTGGGTTGTTTTTGGTACTTCCTCACTGGCTGTGTGTCCTTGGGTAAGCTACTGAGTGCCTCTGGGCCTCCGTGCCCACCTCTGTAACTGGGTTCTTGTTCAACTATTTATACACTTTGGAAAGGATGCATTTCGAATTGCCTATTGGTTATATCAGTAGAGGCTGAGCTTTGGTGTTGTCATCTGTAAAACAGAGATAAAAATATATTACAGAGTTGCTCTGAAGATTCAAGCTGATGACGGTAGTAATAGTGGCTAAAGAGATCGTTCTACTTCATTTTCACGGTAACAAGGCAGATATAGTGATCATCCCTGTTCATAGATGTGGACACCGAGGGACAGAGAGGTTAAGCTACCTGCTCAAAGTCACATTGCCAGTAAGTGGTCACCCTGAATGACTTCACCCAGGTGGTTGGTCTGGTTCCAGAGCCCGGGCTCTTAGCCAAGATTCCATGAGTCTGTGCTCGGACAAAGGCCACAGACAGCCCAGTTCAGTGCCTGGTTTGCTGTGGGTGCTCAGTAAACTTGAGTTCCTTCCTTTTTATCTTCAAAATGCGTCTGGAGGTGGAGGTCCCCACTGTGCTTCTGGTCAGGCTCTTCAGCTCATGTTTTCTTTTTAAACTTTATTTTCTCCCAATTCTGGAGGTTAGTAGTACCAAATCAAGGTGTGCGTGGCGTGCGTGCTAAGTTCCTTTAGTCCTCTCCGACTCTTTGCGACCCCATGGACTGTAGTCTGCCAGGGTCCTCCATCTGTGGGATTCCCCAGGCAAGAGTACTGGAGTGGGTTGCCATGCCCTCCTCCAGGGGATCTTCCCGACCCAGGGATTGAACCTGCATCTCTTCAGGTCTCCTGCCATGGCAGGCGGGTTCTTTACCACGAGCGCCACCTGGGAAGCCCTGCCTGGCTCACGCTATTTAATGTCTGGTTCAGGGAGGTTCACTCCCCCTTCTCCAACTGTCCAAATCCACCTTTCAAAACCTTCCTATTTATCACCTTCCTCTTCCCCTCCCTCCCCCAACCTCGTCCTGCTAGAAGTGACCTTTCACTCCTCCTTCCCAGGGGTTCAGCTTGACAATAGTCACCTACTCACTGTCTTTTTTTTTTTTTAATTGAGGTGAAATTCACATAACATAAAATTAGCCATTATAAAGTGTGCACTTCAGTGACATTTAGTACATTGACCATGTTGTGTAACCACCACCTCCATCGATGACAGTTTCAGAACATTTTCATCCGCCCATAGAAAATCCAGTACCTGTTAGCAGTCACTCTCCCTTCCCATCTTCTGTCCCCTGGCAACCACTCGTTCTGCCTTCTGTTTCTATGGATTTCCCTCTTCTGGACATTTTGTATAAAGGGGACCACAGTAGGTTTGCTTCTGTGTCTGACGTCTTTCATTTAGTGTCCTGTTTTTGCATTCATCCTCATTGTAGCATATATTGGAGTTTCCTTCCTTCTTAAGGCTGAATAGTGTTCCCGTGTACATGTATACTGCATTTATCTGCCAGTGGACAGTGGGTTGTCTCCACCTTGTAGCTATTGTGAGTGGTGCAGCTGTTAACCCCCACCGTCTTTTATGCAAACGCTGCCCCCCATTTCTGTTTGAGCACCAGGGCTGTGACTTCTGGTGTCCCCTGAGTCCTTGCCGCAGGGTGGGCTCACTCATCACTCCCTGCTGGGTCTCCTTAAGCTAGGAGGGAGCAAGAGGTGCCCCTTGCTCTTGGGCTGGCTCTACACACTTTATCTGGTTTAATTTCTGCCCAGAGGAAAGTAGTAAGTGGGAATTGCTGGAAATTCTCCACTGTGAAGCACTTCTCATTCCTGTGCCTGGGGCAGGTTCATAACAGCCAGCCAGGGAATCTCTGAGCTCTATGATCTAAGGCATTCTCTGGCCTCAGTGTTCTCATCTGCACAATGGGGACGATCATTCCTTTTTCACAGACTTGTGTGAGGGTTAAGTGAGATGGAGCCTGTGGAATGCTTGCTGCTTTCCCTACCTGGAATTGGAGCTCTGGGTGAGGGACCAGTTTGAAGAAGGGCCCTTGCAGGCCATTCAGGTATGACCTGAATCAAGTCCCTCATGATTTGACAGTGGAGGTGACCAATAGACTCAAGAGATTAGGTCTGGTAGACAGAGTGCCTGAAGAACTGTGGATGGAGGTTTGTAACATTGTACAGGAAGCAGTGTACAAAGCCATTCCAAAGAAAAGAAATGCAAAAAGGTAAAATGGTTGTCTAAGGAGGCCTTACAAATAGCTGAGAAAAGAAGAGGACCAAAAGGCAAAGGAGAAAAGGAAGGACATACGCAACTGAATGCAGAGCTCCAGAGAACAGCAAGGAGAGGTCAGAAAGCCTTCCTCAGTGAACAGTGCAAAGAAATAGAGGAAAACAGTAGAATGGGAAAGACTAGAGGTCTCTTCAAGAAAATTAGAGTTACCGCGGGAACATTTCATGCAAGAATGGACACGATAAAGGACAGAAATAGTATGGACCTATCAGAAGCAGAAGAGATTAAGAAGAAGTTGCAAAAATCTACAGAAGAACTATACAAAAAAGGTCTTAATGACCCAGATAATTACGATGGTGTGGTCACTCACCTAGAGCCAGACATCCTGGAATGAGAAGTCAAGTGGGCCTTAGTCCCCATCACTACAAACAAAGCTAGTGGAGGTGATGGAATTCCAGTTGAGCTCTTTCAAATCCTAAAAGATGATGCTGTGAAAGTGCTGCACTCAACATGCCAACAAATTTGGAAAACTCAGCAGTGGCCACAGGACTGGAAAAGGTCAGTTTTCATTCCAGTCGCAAAGAATGGCAATGCCAAAGAATGTTCAAACTACCACATGCTAGCAAGATAATGCTCAAAATTCTTCAAATTAGCCTTCCACAGTATGTGAACCAAGAAATTCCAGATATTCAAGCTGGATTTAGAAAAGGCAGAGGAACCAGATATCAAATTGCCAACATCTATTGGATCATAGAGAAAGCAAGGGAATTCCAGAAAAACATCTACTTCTGCTTCCTTGACTATGCTAAAGCCTTTGACTGTGTGGATCACAACAAACTGGAAAATTCTTAAAGAGGTGGGAATGCCTACTTTACGTGCCTCCTGAGAAAGCTGTATGCAGGCCAAGAAGCAACAATTATAACTGGACATGAAACAATGAATTGGTTCAGAATTGGGAAAGGAGTATGTCAAGACTGTATACTATCTCCCTGATTATTTAACTTCTATGCAGGGTACATCATGCAAAATGTCAGACTGGATGAAGCACAAGTTGGAGTCAAGACTGCCAGGAGAAATATCAACCACCTCAGATATGCAGATGATACCACTCTAGTGGCAGAAAGTAAAGAGGAACTAAAGAGCCTCTTGATGAGGGTGAAAGAGGAGAGTGAGAAAACTGACTTAAAACTCAGCATTCAAAAAACTAAGATCACGGGATCCGGTCCCATCATTTCATGACAAAGGAAATGGGAAAAAGTGGAAGCAGTGACAGATTTTATTTTTTTGGGCTCCAAAATCACTGCGGAAGGTGACTGCAGCCATGAAATTAAAAGATACTTTCCTTGGAAGAAAAGCTATGACTTTTAATATACCTACATAGCATATTAAAAAGCAGAGACATCACTTTGCTGACAAAGGTCCGTCTAGTTAAAGCTATGGTTTTTCCAGTGGTCATGTACAGATGTGGACGTTGGACCGTAAAGAAGGCTTAAGAATTGATTCTTTCGAATCGTGGTGCCAGAGAAGACTCTTGAGAGTTCCTTGGACTGCAAGGGGATCCAACCAGTCAATCCTAAAGAAATTCAACCCTGAATATTCACTAGAAGGACTGATGCTGAAGCTCTGATACTTCGGCCACCTAATGCGAAGAGCCAACTCTTTGGAAAACACCCTGATGCTGGGAAAGATTGAGGGCAGGAGAAGAAGGCGGTGACAGAGGATGACTTGGTTAGAGAGTATCACTGACTCAGTGGACATGAGTTTGAGCAAACTCCTAGTGAAGAATAGGGAAGCTGGTGTGCTGCAGTTCATGGGTCACAAAGAGTTGGATACGACTTAGTAACTGAAGAACAGCAGCTTGCAGGCAGGGCGATTTCCATGCAAAATCCTTCTTGACGAACAACCGCCAGTGCCTTCTGGTGTCCTCTTGAAGGGGAAGGAGCTGCAGTCATTCACGTCACCATGTTTAGTTGTCACTGCCGGAAAGTTGTCCCCACTTCCCTTTTCTGCAGTTAACTTGGGTGCTCAGTGTAGGAACCTGTGGAAACTGGTTTTCTCCCAGCCCACCCCCAGGCACAGCTGTGCTGTGAGCTAAGTTTAGGAAGGTGAGCTTTCTGTTGATTGAATGACTGGAGTGAGAGGGACTGTGCTCAGTCGCTCAGTCGTGTCCAACTCTTTGTAACCCTTTGGATTGTAGCCCGCTAGGCTCCTCTGTCCATGGAATTTCCCAGGCAAGAAGACTGGAGTGGGTTGCCATTTGCTTCTCCAGGACATCGTCCCAACCCAGGGATTGAACCGCATCTCTTGTGCCTCCTGCATTGCTGGTGAATTCTTTATCCGCTAAGCCAACGGGGAAGCCCTTTCTGTTGATTGTATTCTTTTAAAAAGTACTCATAAGGTGTCCCCCATGCCACGTATCTTGTGGGGTGTTGTTTGCAAGGGTCTTTTTGCCCTGTGGTCAGTGGAAGAGTTTGGGGGCCTGGCAGACCTGGACTGGCCTCCTCCTCTCACTGACCAGCTCCGTTACCCTGGATGACAGGTCACTGACCTTTCACTTTCTTTTTCTATAAAAATGAAGATTAGTGTGAAAATCAGTCATCCAGCTTTGTGCTCATTATTGTGTCAACTAGGGTTCCAAATAGTGTTCTTTTGGTTGCAAACCTTAGACAACCCAAACAAAAGTAGTTACATTAAAAGGGGCATTACATCTTCCCAGCCAAGAAGTCCAGAAGTAGAAAGAGTCTAGAATTGCTTGATTTGGATCCAGGTGTTTTCTCTCTTTCCCTACATCAGCCATCCTCAGCTGGTGGGTGAGTTCTTCCCTCCTTGTCACATAGTGGCTGCGGTAGCTCCAAGCATCATGGGCAGATCTGCTGAAGTCCAGCAAAGCAGGGTGGTATTTGCTTCCATGCAATTCCTTTTTATTAGAGAAGAAGTTTTCCCCCAAGAGACCCTTTGCAGATTTCTCTTAGGTACTCTTGTCCTTCATGTTAGCCTGCAGCCTTTAGATTCCCTGAGTCCTAAGGCAAGGATTAAGCTGCTGATGCTTTATTTGGGAAGTCAAGGCCCACTGAGGTCAAGATGAGGGGATGAAGCCAGGAAAGACGTGAAGCCACATGAGCTAGGGTGATGTCACTCTGACTACTGTTTCATCATGAGCCTCAAAGGGATGCCAGCTGGTGTGTACACCTGGCATGTAAGGTCTTCTTTGGGAGGGTTGCCAGGAGAAACTGCGCCTGGATTTGTCAAAGAAGCTCACTGAGAATATCTTTTGAAGTTAATGTTTAAACCTTCCCTTAGTTCTAGTGCGTTTCTTGCCAGTTGCTTTATGTTGGAAGCTGGTGGAGCTAGTGGTTTGGTACACAGACTGGGGTCAGACTGCCTGGGTTCGGACCCCGGTGCTGTAGCTCAGTAGGGACCTGTGCCTCCCGTTTAGGGCTGTTTGGAAGAGTGAATGAGTTAGTATCTGAAAGCACTTAGAACAGTGCTCTGTGTGTGTTGGGCCAAAGGCATTGAGAACAGAGTCAAAGCACGATTCTAATCTTGGGAAACTTGCATTTGGCCATGACTGTGATTCTTGGAATTTCATCTGTAGAACTCGGCTCTTTGACACATTTTCCTGTGTCATGACCAGCAGCCAGTTAGCGTTTGCACTGCAGAGGACCAGACTGACATGCAGACACTCTTCACCCTCACGGTGCCTCCCCTGACTTCCCTCAGCAGGTGGTGCCGACCCAAGGGCACGCTGCGTCCGTCCCCCTCGCTCCCCAGCTCCGCCACGGCCCCGGGACGCGGAGACTACCTGCTTTAGTTCTGAGCTTTTAGCCCAGCGCTCGGCACACACAGGCGCTCAAGAGTTGCTTGTTAAATGGCAGTACTTTCTACCTTGACTGACCGATTTACAGATGTGTCTCATTTCCCTTACTTTTCTGTGAACAGTTTGAAGACAGGGCCCAGATCTTTCTCGTTTTAGGCAATATTTGGTGGGATGGATGGATGATTGAATGGCTTCCAGGTGAGGACACAACACAGATGCCCAAGAGAAGAGATAATAACATTGTAAAGGTCTGGGACGTGCCATCCTAGGGTCACAAGGCGATATAGTTTAATGTTTTCCAACTTGGGGGCAAAAAAACAGTTTAGTGCCCTGTGCTGCTTACCTAGCGACCTGTTCCTCCTCCTTCTCCCTTGTGTGGTCCCTCCTGGACGACGTGGAAGGATGCATAGCATAGAGTGAGGGGCGAGGACTGGAGGGAGGAAGGCGAGTGCAAACATTTAGGCCTGAGATGAGGCGGGTTGAAGGGTACATGGCGGTGTTGGGAATGGAAAGTTGGAGCGTGGGGTGTGAGCAGGAAGGGAAATCAGCAGGGCTTGCCCACCCCTTGCCTCCCCCCTCCTGCCCCCCAGCACCTCGTCCCACAGGCTGGCAGGGAGTGAGGAGAGGAGGAATGCTGGATTCCTTCGAGTGCTGGTGCCTGGGTCACTGGGAGACAGGGCTGGAGCCAGGCTCCGCTTCTGCCCACCTATCTTATGAGACGAGAACGAATGTTCTTGTTTTCTCCATTTGATAAGCGCAAAGTTGTGGGATAAGTGGGAGGAATACTGGGCTGAGTAATCGGGCTCCTGGGACATGACCGGCCTTGGCCTTGTCCTTGCTGTGGAAACTTGGGCAAATCTTTCCCTTCGCTGGGCCTTAGAGATTGGCTCCTCTGCAAAATGAGAGACTCATTCTTTCTTTCTGTGACACTTTTTGAGTGTCTACTGTGTGTAATATTCTAGGCATGGGCACAGACGCAGTGTCTGTTCTCCTGGAGGGAACATTTCAGTGGAGGAGACTGACGATGATTGAGGTGAAGGCTGGGAGAAAACTCACCAGTCATGTGGTGTGAATGGGGCTCATTTCCATCTGTTGGTTGGACACAGACTCTGTAAAGAGGTGGCACCATCTGGGAAGGTCTGGATGGCGGGGTAGGGGGTGAGGGCAGAGTGTTTTTGGAGAAGGGAATCAATGCATAAAGGCTCCAGGGGAGAACCAGCTTCAATCACATTGCAAAGGGCGTGAGAGGTGATAACAGAGGGGACCTGTAGGCTGTGGTTAACAGTTTGCATTTTATTCTAAGTATGATGGGAGGTTTGAGGACATTTTTTCCACTGGAGTCCCTTTTGATTATTTTCCACTTTACAAGGGCCATAGTTGGAAATATCCCATTAACCAGAAAGGTGTGATTTTACTAAACAATAGATTGAACAATCTTGAATTATTTTAGGCTTTTAAAGTGTGGGGAAATAATAGGGACTTGATAAATATCTTTGAGGATCCTCAGGGATCTATACAGATGGCAGATGGAGACACCCTCTGGTTCAAACATTTATTCTTCACAAAGCCATTTGCCATATGATTTTTAAAAAGATTCCTGCCACCTCCTGATAGAAGATGAAGTTTTGCACAATGAACATCTCTAACGCGGTGGATTTCTGCTGCCACACGTCTGGCTTCATATCCTCCGTTCTCGACCCAAAGTGGCTCTGGGGAAGGGGTGATGGGGGTGGGGGTGCCCTGCTTTCTTTCTTTTGATCCTGAGACTCTCAACTCCTGTTGTGCTGTCCTTCTGCCTCGAAGTACAGTGTAGGGACGGGAAGGAGCGCGGACCTGGGGAGTTGTTTCCAGGGGAAGAAAACGCTGGGCAGTCTACCTATGACTGAGTTCATCCATTGTTTGCAGATGGCTGGCGCTTACCCTGAATTCCCACATTCAATGGCCTCAGGCCCTAACCCTGGCCGGCAGGCCTTTGCTGATAGCAATTCTTAACACCCCATCCCGTCATTATATTTTCACGTGCTTTGTCTCTGACTTGCAGTTTGCCCAGGCTGAAGGAACCCGCTGACTCCCGTTTCCCTTTCTCTTGCAGATCCTGTGCACAGGTGACTGCGGTAAGGCCCGCTTCCCGCTCTGCTCTTGTGCTGCTCGCCACTGCCCCCTAATGGACGCATCAACATTAGCAGGACGGTGAAAAATCACAGAAAAGGCTAACGTGCTCAAACTCGCTTAGTTCCGATATTTCTTTGGAAGCGGGGTGAGGGTGGAAACAGCAAATGAAAGAACAAATTTGATCAGTTGTGGAACCCTGACAAATACAAATTTTTTTCTGTGATTTTTTTGTCCTAGCCTACATTTGTGGGTGATTTTTTTTTTTAAAGACAACTTAGTTTTCATAATGCAGTATGATGTATATTTATTTCATGCACTGTTACCCTGTAAGTATTTTCTTGTGTTGCTACATCACCCCATGATTTTTAAAATGGTGTACAGGTTTTGTATATAATCTTCGGAAAACCAGACGTAGCCTCCTGTATATTGTGCTTCCACGTGGAGGGCTGAGTCTCAGTTGCTAATTAGTTCCTGGTCCATTGACGTCCTCCCTGGTCTATAGTAAAATGAGAAAAACGGGGTTGCTAGAGTAAATTTTTAATGGAACTTAATATATTCAGTTGAAAGCACTATTTACTCTGGGGTTATGTCCTCACTAATTTTTTGATCATTATTCACTTCTCTAAGAAATAAATTGAATGGTCTTTAGTAATTTTTTAATGTACCTCTTTGAAAAATAAAAATCGGTGGCTTTTGTCTGTCATCAAAATTCGAGGACTACTTTTATTTTACCCTGGTTGGTAAAAATGTCAGCCTGTGAACCACAGAGATAAAATTCTTAGAATGTTCTCAGTGTCGTGCAAAGGGGGCAGACCTTGCTGAAACCTTCTAATAAAGAGAATCTCACTTAATAACAGTAATTATGCAAAGCCTGTGCAAACAATAGGAAGAGTTCTGTAATTGCTTTCTCTTCCTTGTTGATCAGTTTGGTAAATAAGCTGGTAGGTTCCTCTCACAGGCTCGAAGAGCCCATATTGTAAGGTGGGGGAGGGGAGATGAAAGAACTGTGATACATTTTAACAGTTACAGTTAAAAGTCTGTTGTATGGCCTGTATGTGGTGGTGGGGGGTGTGTGTGCCGTTTTATTAGCTTGCATTTTGTTTTTCTTTCCTGTGTTCTAGGCACCGGCTGCCCTTCGACTACATTCTCATCTACAGCCAGTGAGAGTCCATGGACCACAGCACAAGAAAACCTTGTAACAACACATGTAGTGGATTCCAATGGCCAGTTTACTACAGCAGACAGTAGGACATTTTCGCCCCTGGACCCTGGTATGCTCTATCTTTTCACCCTTTCAAATGGCTCCAGTCGGTTCAGTCGCTCAGTCGTGTCTGACTCTTTGTGACCCCATGGACTGCAGCACACCAGGCCTCCCTGTCCTTCACCAACGTCTGGAGCTTGCTCAAACTCATGTCCATTGAGTCGGTGATGCCGTCCAACCATCTCATCCTCTGTTGTCCCTTACTCCTCCTGCCTTTAATCTTTCCCAGGATCAGGGTCTTTTCCAATGACTTGGTTCTTCGCATCAGGTGGCCAAAGAATTGGAGTTTCAGCTTCAACATCAGTCCTTCCAATGAACACCCAGGACTGATCTCCTTTAGGATGGATTGATTGGATCTCCTTGCAGTCCAAGGGACTCTCAAGAGTCTTCTCCAACACCACAGTTCAAAAGCATCAATTCTTTGGCGCTCAGCTTTCTTTATAGTCCAACTCCCACATCCTTACCTGGCTACTGGAAAAACCATAGCCTTGACTATACAGACCTTTGTTGGCAAAGTAATGTCTCTGCTTTTTAATATGCTGTATAGGTTAGTCATAGCTTTTTTCCAAGGAGTAAGTGTCTTTTAATTTCATGGCTGCAGTCATCTTCTGCAGTGATTTTTGTGCCCAAGAAAATAAAGTCTGTCACTGTTTCCACTGTTTCCCCATCTATTTGCCATGAAGTGATGGGACTGGATGTCATGATCTTAGTTTTCTGAATGTTGAGTTTTAAGCCAGCTTTTTCACTCTCCTTTTTCACTTTCATCAAGGGGCTCTTTGGTTCTTCTTTGCTTTTTGCCGTAAGGGTGGTGTCATCTGCATTTCTGAGGTTATTGATATTTCTTGCAGCAATCTTGATTCCAGCTTGTGCTTCATCCAGGCTGGCATTTCTCATCATGTACTCTGCATATAAGTTAAATAAGCAGGGTGACAATATACAGCCTTGATGTACTCCTTTTCCTATTTGGAACCAGTCTGTTGCTCCATGTCCAGTTCTAACTGTTGCTTCTTGACTTGCATATAGATTTCTCAGGAGGCAGGTAAGGTGGTCTGGTATTCCCATCTCTTTCAGAATTTTCCACAGTTAGTTGTGATCCACACAGTCAAAGACTTCGGCGTAGTCAGTAAAGGAGAAGTTGATGTTTTTCTGGAATTCTCTTGCTTTTTCGATGATCAATCGGATGTTGGCAATTTGATCTCTGGTTCCTCTGCCTTTTCTAAATCCAGCTTGAACATCTGGGAATTTATGGTTCACATACTGTTGAAGCCTGGCTTGGAGAATTTTGAGCATTACTTTGCTAGATTGTAAGATGTGTGTGATTGTGCGGTAGTTTGAACATTCTTTGGCATTGCCTTTCTTTGGGATTGGAATGAAAACTGCCCTTTTCTAGTCCTGTGGCCACTGCTGAGTTTTCCAAATTTGCTGGGATGTTGAGTGCAGCACTTTCACAGCGTCATCTTTTAGGATTTGAAATAGCTCAACTGGAATTCCATCACATCCACTAACCTTGTTCACAGTGGTGCTTCTGAAGGCCCACTTGACTTCGCATTCCAGGATGTCTGTTCTGGCTCTAGCTGAGAGATCACAGCATTGTGATTATCTGGGTCATGAAGATCTTTTTTGTACAGTTCTTCTGTGTATTCTTGCCACCTCTTCTTAATATCTTCTTCTGTTAGGTGCATACTATTTCTGTCCTTTATTGAGCCCATCTTTGCATGAAATGTTCCCTTGGTATCTCTAATTTTCTTGAAGAGATCTCTAGTCTTTCCCATTCTATTGTTTTCCTCTATTTCTTTGCACTGATCGCTGAGGAAGGCTTTCTTACCTCTCATTGCTATTCTTTGGAACTCTGCATTCAAATGGGAATATCTTTCCTTTTCTCCTTTGCCTTTTGGTTCTCTTCTTTTCTCAGCTATTTCTAAGGACTCCGCAGACAACCATTTTGCCTTTCTTTTTCTTGGGGATGGTCTTGATCCCTGTCTCCTGTAAAATGTCACGAACCTCCATCCAAAGTTCTTCAGGCAGTCTGTCTATCGGATCTAATCCCTTGAATCTATTTCTCACTTCCACTGTATAATCATAAGGGATTTGATTTAGGTCATACTTGAATGGTCTAGTGGTTTTCCCTACTTTCTTCAATTTGAGTCTGAATTTTGTAATAAGGAGCTCATGATCTGAGTCATAGTTAGCTCCCGGTCTTATTTCGGCTGACTGTATAGAGCTTCTCCATCTTTGGCTGCAGAATATAATCAATCTGATTTCGGTGTTGACCATCTGGTGATGTCCGTGTGTAGAGAGTTCTCTTGTGTTGTTGGAAGAGGGTGTTTGCTATGACCAGTGCATTCTCTTGGCAAAGCTCTGTTAGCCTTTGCCCAGTTTCATTCTGTACTCCAAGGCCAAATTTGTCTGTTAGTCCAGCTATCTTTTGACTTCCTCCTTTTGCATTCCAGTCCCCTATAATGAAAAGGACATCTTTTTTGGGTGTTAGTTCTGGAAGGTCTTATAGGTCTTCACTGAACCGTTTAACTTCAGCTTCTTTAGCGTTACTGTTTGGGGCCTAGACTTGGATTACTGTGATACTGAATGATTTGCCTTGGAAACGAACAGAGATCATTCTGTCGTTTTTGAGATTGCATCCAAGAACTGCATTTCAGACTCTTTTGTTGATTATGAGGGCTACTCCATGTCTTCTAAGGCATTCTTGCCCACCATAGTAGATATAATGGTCATTGGAGTTGAATTCGCCCGTCTAGTCCATTTTAGTTTGCTGATTCCTAGAATGTTCCTGCTGCCAAAAAGTGCACACACATGAGCCGGACCCTGGGGGT
Organism: Okapia johnstoni; assembly: GCA_024291935.2. Lineage (NCBI taxonomy): Eukaryota > Metazoa > Chordata > Mammalia > Artiodactyla > Giraffidae > Okapia > Okapia johnstoni. Next base: position 3,096,872 of record CM044325.1, on the reverse strand, counting down.
GGGGGTGGGTTTCCGAGAACGCCAGTGCCTTCACACGGGCGCTGTGTTCAAGATCCCTTCATCTAGGCTTCAGTGGTAAAATGTAACTACATCCATCTCTTTGCTCCCTGTTCTTGGCCCCGTGGCCTGGCTCCCCTGCGAGCCGTTTTAACACTGGTCTTTCTGTCTGCTCTCTGAGCAGTACCCAGTGGCGTAGTGGTTAAGAGCCCCGACGGAGGATCGGAGTCCCGGGTTTGCTTCCGGGGTCCGTCTCTGTCTCACGGTGTGACCTAGGGCTGCTTATCCTCTTAGGGTGTTTATTTGTTTTTGGCCTCACCACACAGCATGTAGGATCTTAGTTCCCCAAGAAAGTGAAAGCGAAGTCACTCAGTCGTGTCTGACTCTTTGTGACCCCAGAGGCGGTAGCCCACCAGGCTCCTCCGTTCATGGGATTTCCCAGGCAAGAATTCTGGAGTGGGTCACCATTTCCTTCTGCAGGGGATCTTCCCGACCCAGGGATCGAACCCAGGTCTCCCACATTGTAGGCAATGCTTTTACCATCTGAGCCACCAGGGAAGTCCCTAAAAGAAATACTAAGTAATTTGTTGAGGTTGGTTGGGGTTGAAGGGAACCCAGGAATTGAACCGGCATCTCCTGCATTAGCAGGCGGAGTCTTTACCACTAAGCCACAAGGGAAGCCCCTGGTCCTTTGAGCCAGGGATCGAACCTGTGCCCCTGCCATGGGAGCTTGACCACTGGGCCACTGGTTAAGTCCCTCATTGGTCCTCTTAGACCTCAGATTCTTCATCTTTATCACCCAAAATACATACATATACACACATATTTTTAAAAGATGTTTTAAGGTGTACTTTGCTGAGCTATTGAAAGTTAAGGACTTGCTTTTCAGAAATTCCCTGGTGGAACAGTGGTTAGGACTCCACACTCCCTCTGTGGAGGGCACACGTTTGATCCCTGGTCCGGGAACCTAAGGTCCCACATGCCATGTGGCACGGCCAAAAAAAAAAAAAAAAAAGAACTTGCTTTTCTAAGATCTTCCCAGAATCCTTGTATGCATCAAAGTTTAGGAGTTAACACAGTTTTCTTCCTTCTTAAAATGGTGCCGTAGCCTCCTTCATGAAGTTGTTGTGAAACAGACATGAGGAAATGTGTGCAGGGCACCTGGGCAGGGTCCCCGGGACGCGGCTGGCACCCAGCGTGGGACTGCGGCTGTTCTCGCTGCCTCCACGCTGTAACCGTGCCTGTTGCTTTATCATTCTCCTCCTCGCCGTCACCATCACTGGCGGCAAATGGCATCACGCTGATAACCTGCCAAAATGCTACTCTGACGCTGTGAGCAGCTACTTTATAAAGAGGAGCTTCAAGTCTGGAGGGGCCTCCTAACATGCGGTTTATTGAAGTGAGGGCCAGTAGATTTTTCTGTGCCTGGCCCCTTTACCTTCCTCGTTTCCTCTCCCGCCCTTCTTCTTTGATTGGGTCGGTGTTTGCGTCTCCCTGGCCCCCATGCTGTCATTTGAAGGGCACGTCCCTGCAGGGATGGTATTGCCTGTAGCACCTTCATTCTTCTGGGATCCAGCCCTGGGTCCTTGACAAAGGCCTTCCTGCTTGTGCTTACTCTTCTGTTTCGAGTTGTTACTCCTCCATCTCGGTTCTAATTAGGATACATCCATTGTGAAGTTTTAGTTCCTGTTAGTAACCAGCATGGCTTCCATTGTGTTAAGATCCCATACATCTGCAGTTTGACAGAGGAGGAAGTGACGTTCAGAGCAGTGAATTTTACTGTGAGTAAGATCACATGCCAGTGACTAGCAGGATTGGACTCTGAGCCCTGATTTTTGAATGTCCAAATCCAGTGACGGAGTTTACAATGCCGTGGTGTCTTAATAATAATCCTTTATTTTTAAATATAACATTCTTGAGCTGTCAGCAGAGGAAACCGAGACTGAGATGTTTTCAGGGGCTACTTCCAGGTCACACAGCCAAGGGGCAGAGCTGGTCCTGCCATCCAAGCTTGGATTCCAAGACTGACCCTTTCTTGCTTATGCTCTTCTGTCCTATGCCATCTTTATGCCAGAGAGCTGTGGAGCTTCCTCCTAATATCTGGGTTTGGGAAACAAGCTATCATATGCACAAAGTTTAGGTCTTAACACAGTTTTTTCTCCTTAAAATGGAGCCGTAGCCTCCTTCACGAAGTTGTTATGAAGCATACATGAGGAGATGTGTGTGCGGCACCTGGGCAGGGTCCTCAGGACCATGTCGTGTATACACCTCTCCATAAGCGGTGTTTTCTGAACATGGGAGATAGACGCACTTAGCATCTCAGGGCAGCTTCTGTACAGATTTAACTCCATGTTCAAGTTGTAGCCAGCAAGGCCAAGCTCTGTTCTTTTTATCTTTTAAAAAACTTTTTATTTTGGATTGGGGTCTATGTTTGATTAACAAACAATGTTGTGACAATTTCAGGTGAACAGCAAAGGGACCAGCCACGTGTCTGTTCTCCCCCAAACTCCCCTCCCCTCCGAGCCACCACCTAACCCTGAGCAGAGTGCCTTGTGTTCTGCGGGGGGAACTTGTTGGTTTTTCCTTTTAAACACATCCTGTGTGCGTGTCCATCCCAAATTCCCCAACTGTCCCTTCTCCCCGTTCCTTTCCCTGCCGACCATGAGTGGGTTCTCCAAGTCTGTGGATCTCTTTCTGTTTTGTAGATTCCACACGGAAGGGATGTCATGAAACATTTCTTCTCTGTCTGACTTTCTTCACTCACTGTGAATCTCTAGGTCCATGTGTATTTTTATCTTTATTTTGTAGCCTTCTGTTTCACTGACACATATGTATGTATTCTACACATATATATATGCATGTATGTATTATTATATATGTGTGTGTATGCATGTATGTACGTATCTATCTATCTATCTAAATATATGGAAATCGAAATGTATTTTGTTGGAGGGAAGTCCAGGAGGCAAATAAAGAGAAATGGAATTTTATAGCTGCAAAACTCACTTCTGGAAAGTAGGTATACAGAACAGTCCTTGCTCTTACATTTCTTTTTGAAAAGTAATGTTTTTCTGTCCTTTTTTTTTTGTAAACAATATTAAACTAGGATCCAGTCCTCTGAAAGCTGTTACCATCAGTCCAACCAGTGTGACCCCAACTTGGAAAAACAACACAACAGCTTCTAATTCCACGGATGGCATAAAGAGTACGAGTGAGGATCAGCAGATGAGCTTTGCAAATCAGACAGGCGATAATAGCACGGACTCAAGTCCAGGAAGCAACGGGACTTCAGGAGAAGCCACAGTGGGTAAGATGAGCAGCTCCCGGGACCGATCATGGACTGTCCTTCTCATCCTGTTTCCTAGAGCCTTGTCCACTCAAGTTGCCTATTGGAAAGAGATTGATTTCTGTTGACTGTGGAAGATGAGGAAAGATTCTGTGTGGCTTCAAGCCCAGGAGTTCAGGTGGCAGAATCATTTAATACTAAGGTCCTGTGTGTTTTCGGATATTTTAACTGCTTCCCCCTGCTTGGTTTTTTAAAAATCTTTCATTATTATTGGTGAATACTTACTTTTCTGCTAAGACTTGGGAACAGGGACCCTGTTAGAAATGTGTCTTGATGCTGTCAGTAACTACTAGGCTTCTTTTAAGCTCCCCAGGAAAGTTGATGCTGTGTTTGTATTCCCAGAAGCTTCTGTTGGGCGTGAAAGTTTGGATACTTTATAGAGGAGTATATGCTTCAAATGTAATAAGAGCCCAGTGACATTGGATTAAGCTTGGATTTTTATTTAGCTTAGGTACCGGTACCCTGAACCACCTGTTATAACTGCAAATAACAGCTTTTTTTTTTTAAAGCTGAAAAGAACCAAAAACATAAAAAAGAGTTAACATGCTTTTTTTAAGCTCAGAAGAATACAGAATTGAAAAAAGAGGTCCTGTGTTGGTTTTCTGATCTGGAGGGGCTGTGATGTCATTGCCTGGTGGAAGCCATGGAAAGCTGACCTCTTGAGCCCGTGGCTTGAAGTGACCACCTGTCACAGCACCTTCTGCACACAAAGCAAGCCAGTGCTAACCCAGTGGTTTTGAACATGTTTTTTTTTCAAGCCAGGAAATTATTTCTTTAAATAAAATGTTGCCCAGGTGCCCAGAAACTGAAAAGAACTGGAGAAAGAGGAGCTACAGGGATGCAGTGTCACAGGTACCTTCAAAAAAACTCCTGGAGGTCCTCAGAGCACAGTTTTAGAGAAATCAAAAATCTGCAGGAAAGCTTCACCGTATTGTGAAAGAGAGAGGAAAAGAAGGACAGGGCAGAGAGGAGACGGGAGAGAATGGAGGAGGAAGAAGAAAGCAGAATTTAGAGCTGGTAGTGGAACAAGGTGACACAGAATTGGTGACTATAGGAATGGGGAGGTGACCAGGTGACCCGAAGCACTCAGCTCAGGGGCTGAGGCTCCTCACTCCAGCTTAAGGCCCCCGAGGCCAAGGCTGTGTTTATCAGCTGCTATTTATTGAGCATGTACTATGTGCTTCAGTTCAGTCGCTCAGTCGTGTCTGACTCTGCGACCCCATGGACTGCAGCACGCCAGACTTCCCTGTCCATCACCAGCTCCCGGACCTTGCTCAAACTCATGTCCATTGGGTTGGTGATGCCATCCAGCCATCTCATCCTCTGTCATCCCCTTCACCTCCTGCCTTCAGTCTTTCCCAGCATCCGGGTCTTTCCCAATGAGTCTTTTCAGTGTGCTTAGCTGCCCCTAATATATCAGGGTGCCCTCACAGTAACCCTGAGGGCTACAGAGGAAGAATCTGTAATGCTGAGAAGTTAAGTTTCTTCTGTGTTCCTGGAGTCATTGAGCACCACGTGGTGGGAACATGATTCCAGAGTGCCGCAGTATGGCGGTATCCATAGCGGTCACCCAGATCACTGAGCCAGTGGGTTTATTCACGTCCCATTTCTTTAAAAAAGACACCTGCATGACCCAGTTTAGAAATATTGGCCTCGGATAACGTTTGACATGAAGAATAAAATTGTACAATGGATCAGCTCGCCTCAGGGCTGGATGGGGCCTGACGGGCATCCATGCCGGTGTCTTTGAGTTTCACCTCCTCAGGCAGGGTTGTGGCTCTGTCTGCAGTGCTGCTGCTGTGGTTACTGCCTAGTTTCTAGGTCATGTCTGACTCTTTGCGGCCCCCTGCTTAAAGCTAGAGCCCCGGGTTCTAGTTCCCCGGTGCTCCAAGTAGTGTGCATTCTTGAGCAAGTCACCCTGCCATTCTGAATCTCCATGCTCTCATCTCAAGACTGAAGGATGTCGATGTCATCTCGGCCAAAGTGGTTTGGTTTTGGTCACAATCAGCCAAATGAAGTGACAGAAAGGATGGTAGGTGGATAGTATAGATTGGAAGTCTTCAGAAAATTCCCCTTGGGGTTGGAATACAGGGATGAGCATCTCAGTTGAAATGTCTTGGTACTATGACATGTTCATATTATCTGGAATTGAGACCTTTAGATATAGCAGATGGTCACTTTTTTTGGATGCTTCTTCCTGACATCTAAAACAAATATTAAATGCTGCTGTTTAAAAGAGTGTCAAATCACTGTAGGAGTTAACTGTCTTGGAGAATAGTTCAGATCCTAAAAAATTTTGGCTCTAAGGTTTATCCTTTTCTCCTTTTTCCTGCATAATGGTTAAGTTCTCTCCCCACTGTGAAGTGATAGAATTGCTCTGGACTCTGACATAAAGGAAGTATTTTTAGTGGGCCCCATTGAAACATCAATACCCCCCGTCATTCATAATGGAAGGTGACTGCAGGTATCTCGTTCCATCGGTGCCCACTCTGTGGTTTTCAAACAGAACCTCATCCAGTAATGGATCTGCATGCTGCCTTCGTGGGTGTGAGGCTCGTGACGCTTACCTGGAAGAACGATAACATCACGGACACCTGCCAGATGCTCCTTAAAGAAATCCAGGAGTCGACTGAAAACTTAATGGTTAATATTTCTGGCCTGAAGCCGGGGAGTCAGTACACGGTCACCCTGAATCCTTCAGAATCAAATGAGACACAGAGAGGCCCCCTGTCGACAGAAAATGGCTTGGGTGAGTCACGGAAGTGGGCTTCTCATCCACAAGGCCTTGGAGGAAGAGATGAGGTGACTCTGGTCTCTCTTTCTGCTCCTTCTCTTTTCACCGGCCTTCCCCCTGGTCCAGCAGTTCTGCCTGTTTTACCCTCTCTCCGCAGGGGTCTGGTCCAGGGAAAGAATGCCTTGAGTGGGGCTCTGCTTAGCCCAGTGTGAATCATGGGGTTGTCCCTGGAAATCCATGTTTGGAGTTGGGTGGGAGAAGATGGTTTCTTGGAAGAAGTTGGGGAGAGATGCAAATAGCTGCGTTGGAGAGAAAAGCAAGTATATCTGTGGGGCTACCTGGTCTTCCCTGGTGGCTCAGATGGTAAAGTGTCTGCCTGCCATGTGGGAGACCGGGGTTCGATCCCTGGGTTGGAAAGATCCCCTGGAGCAGGAAATGGCAACCCACGCCAGTATTCTTGCCCGGAGAATCCCATAGACAGAGGAACTTGGTGGGCTACAGTCCATAGGGTTGCAAAGAGTCAGACGCAACTGAGAGACTTAACACACACGTGCTAAAAGTACAATGCAAAGTACCTGCCAAAAATGAGGCTCCTGGGACTTCCTGGCAGGTCAGTGGTTAAGAAGCCACCTTGCAACGCTGGGGAGCGTGGGTTCAGTTCCTGATCGTTAAACTAAGATCCCACGTGTATCACACAGTCAATGAATCAATCAATACACACACCCCTAAACCACTGCTTAAAAATATCAGGCACCTTTCAGCAGCATGGATCTCTTTCTGGGGGAGAAGAGGAACAGGTGTTTGTAGGATCGCAGCTGTGGGCACTATCTGATGTGGCATCCTTCGGTGGGGAGGGCAGCGGCGCTGAAAGCAGACAGGAATGCACTTCAGTCTCAGGTCATGTCTTTGCCTTTTGTGTTTCAAACAGATGCCGGCAACACAGACAGCTTGCTGCAGCCCCCTAGGGGTTCCGCGGCCCCTGGGTACGAATACCGACTGGAACGTGCAGCCCCGTCCTCTGACCCTTCTCTGGCGCAAGACACCGTGGAAGTCCTGCTTCTCAGGTTAAAGCCTGACACACAGTACAAGGCCACAGTCTATCCTCGAGCTCTTAACGGTGCCGAAGGACAGCCCCAGACTACAGACTTCAAAACAAGTATGTGGAGTTTTGTAAAACGGCTTCAGCCAGAGTTGCCTAGCGCAGTTTGTCTTTTGTGATTCTGGTCCTGAGTTATCTCTTGCTTCATAAGTCGTTTGGTGGTTGGAGGGAATTTTCTGGAAGAGATTTTGGACAGAGCAGGTCCAGTGAGTTTCTTCTGAGCTCTGTGGCCAAGGCTCTTCTTTCCTTGACTGCATCACAGCGTATTGAGCAGCTACTATGTGCGGATGCGAGGGGCTCCCTTATTCTTTCTTTTATAGCTCTGCATACTGGCCAGGGAGGCACACTGGCATAAGGTTTTTCTCTTGAAACTTGATATTCATTTTGTCCACGTTGGTTAAGTATTTTCCCCCTGAGAGGAGAAAATGAGTCTTCTTTTTGACCTAAACTTGAAAGGCACACTGACTTGCCTGTGACACTTGCTGACATGCGCACTGCTGCTTTCTACCTAGAATCTGTCAGCCTTCTTACTCTGTACATTGAACAGTTTTGGAGACTTTTTGGATTAGTGCTAATGAGGGCGTAAAGAAATGCATGGTTCCTATGCTCAGGAAATTTCAGAACAGAAGGGGAATCCAGGTAAAATACATGGAAAAGCACACAGCCATGCCCAGTGGCTTCAGAAACAAATGTTTCAGTCTTGTAGCCTCTGGGGGCTTGCTTGCAGGCGATACAGACTGACTAGGCTTATCTCATCCAAAAATACATCTATTTTGCATGACATTCTCTTTGCCGCACAGCAGAAACTAATACATTATAGATCAAATATATTCCAATAAAAAATAAAACAAGCAAACAAACACCCCCCTCCCCCAAATATATCTGCTCTGGAAAGGCTGTCGTAGATCCATAGAACAGAGGGAGAGAGGGTGGAGGCTGGAGGACCAAGGACAGAACATCGGGTAGCAGCCGGGAAACGGGAGGGCTGGACCACACTGGACCTGGCGACCCAGGACAGGAGGGAGTGAGGAGAGGGCTCTGATTGCCTCCCCCTCCAGCCCCCCAGTAGCCTGCCTGTTTCACTCACTGGGGGAACCTGGCTGCAGGTCACCTGGCAGAGTGCCCCAGTGATGCAGTGTGTGGGGTCAGCGTTGCGGGGACACAGAGCAGGCGGGAGAAGGACAGAGGGTGGGTCGGGAGGGTGGGGTGGACCAGATGAGGAAACTGAGCTTAGTGCTTTTCCTAAGATCTACCAGGCTATTCAAGTAGAGCTGACCTTGGAACCCAGACCTGCCTTGTGCAAAAGCCTTTGATCTTTACTGGATCGTGTGGATAGTGTTAATTCTTGGATGGATATATGCCTGAGACCTTTTGGGGTCACCCAGCACCTAGATGGGCGTGTGTAGAGTCCATGTGGTTGTTTGAGGCATCTATTGCATCTCTAAGAGTCAACAGGGAAAATGAAGGGTAAACAATGCAGTTGCAATTAGCCAGATTGTTTCTTCACTGAAGATGCTGTCTGACTTTTGCTGGGACCCTGTCTACACTTGGGTCTATTGTGTTAAATGGTATAGAACAGGAGGAAGAATTGCTGAGAGTGTTTCTTGGATCAGATGTCCTTGATGACAGCATCTCTCTCCCTGTCTCTCTCTCTCTCTCTCTCTGACTTGGCCATCCTGGTGGTGGTTAACTCCTCTTGTGTCTTCACAGATCCCAGTCGGGTTTTTGACATTGAAATTGTGAACATCAGTGCCACCAGCTTGACCCTGACCTGGAAAATCAATGATAATGAGTCATCTTCAGTCTATACCTACAAGATACATGTTGTGGGAGAGACAGATTCCTTCAATCGCATAGCCCACGAGACTCACGCTGTCATCACTGCACTCAACTCAAGCACCTTGTACAACATCACAGTGTATCCTTTCCTTGATGATGGTTCCGAGGGCACACCGGGCTTCGTCCAAGTTTACACCCGTGAGTTCACTCATGGCTTTGCTAAGCTTTCTTCCTGCTGGCCGTATGCCAGGCCCAGATACCGGACAGACCCTGGTCCTCTTTCGAGGATGCACAGTCCAGCGTGTGGGTCCATGGGGACTCTTACTGCCTTCAAGATGTGCAGTCCTATAATGGTGACCATTGATTGACCCCGCCCACACGCCCAGCATCATGTGACATAGTTTCCAGTCCTATAATGGTGACCATTGATTGACCCCGCCCACATGCCCAGCATCATGTGACATGGTTTCCTTGCTCTGTCTCCTTTAATGTTCACACATCTGTGACATGGTTGGCATTGGCCTCATTTTACAGATGAGGAATTCAAGGCTGAGAGAGATGCTGTGGGCAGGTATCACACCTTGTAAGTGTCTGAGGTGGGATCAGGCAGCTGGGCTCTCTCAGCTCCAGTCTGAGCTGATGAGAACCATCCTAGCATGATGGAGACGGGAAGCAAATTGGTAGGCGGAGATGACAAGAACCTGGATATTCACATCCCTTTGTCCTTTGGATGCTGACAAAATAATGAAGCAGGATGCAGCTATCTCTTTTTTTTTTCCTTCTAATTCGAGTCTCTCTTAAAGATAAGGTTATTGGCAGCAAGTAAAAACCTTTATATTCCAAAGAAGGTCCAATAATTAAAACAATAATGGTCTACCAGTAGAGTAATTTAATACTATAGTATATTAGTATCACGCAATGATATTGGTGTCACGCTGAGCCAGGTGGTTTGCATGTATCGCAGGGGTCTTCATGGTAGCCGTTAGGATCCCTGTGTTCTTTTTAAATTTAATTTAATTTTTTAACTTTTTATTTTGTATTGGGGTCTAGCTGATTAACAATGTTCTGATTGTTTCAGGTGAACAGCAAAGGGACTCAGCCATACCTATATATGTACCCACTCTTCCCCAAACAGGATCCCTGTTTTACAGATGAAAAAACTACAGCCCAACGTGGCTGAAGAATTTGCCTGAGACCAGAGAGCCGGCAAGCGGCAGGGCAGGGACTTGAATCCAGGGGTGCCTGGCTCTGGAGCCAGGGCTCATCCCATCAGAATGCTTTATTCGAGTGTCTGATGCTTCCAACAAGGCACACCTTAGGCATTCTTATAAACGTCTTCTGACTGGGTCTTTGGAGTAAATGAAATCTGCTTCCTTTTCTTCACCTTCTACTTTTTTTTTTTTTTAATATTTAATCTCTCTGTTAAGATTAGGTTCACCGTGAGTAACAAACTCCCCAAGTATCCAGGATAGGAGTTTGTTTCTCTCTCACTGTAAAAGAAGCCCGGTGCTAAGGATGGGGTGGTAGAGTCTTAGCTACGGCTCGGTTGCAAGAGACAGAATCGATGAGCTATTTTATATGTTCACCGCAGTGGTTTTGTTTCCTATTTTAATTCGTGGAGAATTGCTTTACAGTGTTGTGTTGGTTTCTGCTGTACGGCAGCAAGAGTCAGTCGTATTATATGTACATATATATCCTTTACCTCTGGAGCCTCCCTCTCCTCCCCTCATCCCACCCTTCTAGGTCATCCCTAAGTGCCAGGCTGGCTGGGCTCCCTGCGTTATATGACAATCTCCCACTAACTATTTTACACATGATAGTATATATATATGTCGGTGCTACTTTCTCAGTTTGTCCCACCCTCACCTTCCTCCACTGTGTGCACAAGTCCGTTTTCTACGAGCTTCATCAGTACCATTTTTCTAGATTCCATATACATGTGTTAATGTAGGAAATTTGCTTTTCTGACTTCACTTCACCCTGTATAACAGGCTCTCGGTTCACTCACCTCACTACAACTGACTCAAATTTGTTCCTTTTTATGGCTGAGAGACTATGAGCTATTTGAAGCTGAGAAGGATCTAATCTTGGGAACTGAGAGTTTATAGAATCATTGGAAGGGCTGATGTGTTAATTTGCTAGGGCTGCCATAACAAGCAGCACAGATTGGGAGGCTTTAGGGCAGAAATCTGCTCTCTCAGTCTGGACGCAAATAGTCTGAGATCAAGTGATTCAGGGTTGGTTTCGTCTGAGATTTGCCTTCTTGGTTTTGTAATGGCCAGCTTCTCCCTGTGTCTTCACGGGATTGTCCTTTGGTCTGTGCATGTCCGTGTGCCAGTGGCCTCTTTGCTCCGTTCTATTGAATCACTGGTGGTCTACCACGCTGTGTTTAACCCCTGCTGTGCGGCAAAGCGACTCAGCTATACCTGCTTAGACTCTTTTTGAGATTCCTTTCCATTATGGTTTATCATAGGATATTGAGTACAGTTCATTCCAGTTTCTTATAAGGATACTAATTGTTGTGAATTAGAACCCACCTTAACGGCCTCATTTTACCTTAAACACCTCTTTAAAAACCCTATCTCCAAGTATAGTCAGGTTCTGCGGTACTGCGGGTTAGGACTTCAGTATAAGAATTTTGAGGGGACATAATTCAGCTCATAACATGTGAGGTGCAGGGTCTAGGCTAGGACCCAGAAATGACTCCCAGCCTAAGGGTGCAAAACTCCCCCCCAGGGAATCCCCAGCAGAGTCACAGTCAGTGCCCGGCTGTAGTTGTTGGCTCTTGGAATGTACGGAGTTGCTGTCCGGGCATTAGGAGGCTGCAGCCCCCACCACATTGTTGGTTCTAGAGCCAGGTAGCCTGAGTCCAGGGATCACACCCACATTTCAGCTACAAGGAGGAGGAAGGATAGAAAATAGTGCTCCACCCTTTAAGGCTGCTTCTTGGGAGCCATATTGTTCTTATACTCACATCTTGTTGGCCAGAACTTAGTCACATGACTAGTTGCAAGGGAGGCTGGGAAATGTAGTTTTTTAAAATCTCCAACAGTCACGTACATTGCTAAAAATCTAGGAGTGTATGTTTAAAGAAAATGGAGGGGGATGAATTTTGGGGGTCAACAGCACCTTCTGCTGTACATCATTAAAGAAAGACTCTGGGCAGCTAAGTGTTGTATGCAAGATAAGATAGCTGGCAGTGGCCAAGGTCCCACTCCAGGGTCTGAGCCCTGAACCCACAGGAATTCACGCCTCTTCTCATGTCCTTTGAATGACTTTGTACAACTTAACCAGTGTCTGAACTCCTGTGGCCAATTGTTCTCTTGATGGTTAGAAACATGAATTCCTAAGGGGCTTGTGTTGTAGATGATAATAAAAAGAAGAGGAAAAGAGAGGTCAGGTGTTACCAAGTGTATATTTAATCTCTGTGTAAATTTTTTGTAAGATACAGTCAGTCTTGTCTTCTGGAGAAACAGATTCTTAATCTAGTCATTTGCTTTCTACCCGCAGCCCCCAGTCCAGTTTCTGACTTTAGAGTGACAAGTGTCAGCACGAGGGAAATTGGCTTAGCATGGACCAGCACTGACTCTCATTCCTTTGAGATACATATCACACCTCAGGAAGCTGGAGAACCTCGGACCACCACCACCACCAAACAAAGTATTGTCATTGGTGACTTAAACCCTGGAACCATGTATCGTTTTGACATATATCCGCAAGGACCAGATGGGACTAAAGGGGATTTCCAAACAGTTTCCAGTAGAACTGGTAAGCAAATAGGCTGTATTTTCTGTGAATTAGTTATGTTTCTCAAGGGAAATCAGTATAAACCTTAAATGTCAAAATTTCCAAATATTGCTCTTCTTTTAATTATCTAAGAAAGACCTTTAAAAAAATTGTTAATGACAGCAATACCTGTTCATTATCTGAAATACAGATAAGCAAAAAGAAAAATCACATGTAAACCAACAGCCAGAGATTATCACTAATAGCTTTTGATGCATGATGTTTTAGAGCAGGGGTCCCCAACCCCTGGGCCACAGACTAAAACCAGTCTGTGGCCTGTTAGGAACCAGGCTGCACAGCAGGAGGTGAGTGGTGGGTGAAGGAGTCACTCCCCATTGCTCGCATTTACCGCCTGAACTCCACCTCCTATCAGATTGGCCATGGCATTAATTCTCACAGGAGTGTGAACCCTACTGTGAACTGCGCATGCGAGGGATAGAGGTTGTGTGCTCTTTATGAAAATCATCCCCAAACCACCCCTCTACCCTGTCTGTGGAAAAATGTCTTCCATGAAACCAGTCCCTGGTGCCAAAAAGGTTGGGGACTGCTCTTCTAGAATTTTAAGATATATAAAGGTGTATGTATGTGTGCATGTATATTTTAACAAGTATTAGAATCCTCTACATGTGTTTTTAAAGTCTGCTTTTTTTTTCTATTCAAGTTTATTATGACTCTTCTTCCCTATCAGCATAAATATTCCTGCAGATTAATTTTAATACCTGCCTGGCATTCTGTTGTCCAAATCAGGAGTCAGCAGATAATAATGGTCCATGGGTCAAATCTGGCTCACTGCCCATTTTTTTTTATAAGTAAAGCTTTATTCGAGCATAGCTACGTTCATTTCTTTATATAAAGTCTATGACTTCTTTTGTGCTAGAAACGAATAGTTGCAACAGAGAATACACGGCCTGCAAAGCCTAGGATATTGTTCTGTGGTCCATATAGAAAAAGTTTGCTGAACCCTTTGTTAGATCAGTGATTCTCAAAGTGTGGTCTGGGGATCTCTGGGGGGTCCCCTAGACTCTTTCGAGGGGGTCTGTGAGGTATTATTATCATAATACTACTAGAATACTATTTGGCTTTTTCACTCTCATTCTCTCATGATAAGTGTACAATGGAGTCTTCTAGATGCAGTGTAACATAGGATGGCATCATTTTTCTGTTGGCTCATGGAATGTATGCTTTTATATTCTTACATTTTAAGCATTTCCTCATTAAAAATGTTCTGTTACAGCATACATAAATATAACCTAAATAAATAAAAATTCTCTGAGGGCTTCAATAATTTTTCAGAAGGTAAAGGGGTCCGGACTGCTGGCCTGGATGTATTATAAATTGTTTGACCACTTGCCTGTTGTTGGACAGGTAGATCATCGACAGTCTTTCATGAACAATATTGTGATGCAATGGGCTTGTTAGTTCTATGAGGCTGATTGATGTTGATAAAAGTATTTCATGAAAACAATTCATTGTTCATTATTGTTACCTTTGAAATTTGAAATGAAATTTTTGAGAAAGCTTGGAGAACATCCAGCATCCTTGATCTTTGATTGCAGGGGACTTGAAGTCCTTTCTACAGAAGGGAAGAGTAAAGAAATGAGCCTGATCCTTGAGCCATGTGTGAAGTCAGTTGGGCTCTTCAGATTCTCCTTGTGTGGGTTTTCTCAGCTCCATTGGTTGGGTTAAGCATTGATAATTATTTGGAAGATCTGCTTCCAAAATAAGGGAACTGCTAAAACGCATCCCTCAGATGAAGTGCATAATTCCTTTTCAAGTCTGATTTTCATATTAGACTTTTGAGATCAGGTTATAGTATCAACATATGTATTTTTTCTCTCTTTTTGAGAAAGTAGCTAATGGTAAGGGGATCACAATTTGGGTCCCTTTGATGTTGTGTGACTTCCCAATTCCCAGGATTTAATGCAACAATAACATTATGTAGTGGGGGTCTACAGAGTGCTGGGCTCTCAGCCTTTGTATTTAAACATTTTGAACACAACTCTGTGAGGTAGGTACTATTATCATCTCTGTTTTATAGAGTAGGAAATGGGGACTCTGTGAACTCAAGTAACTGGCCCAGCATGACAAGGTAGTGAACTGGCCTCTGTCTGACTTTGAAGACTAAGGTCTTAACCACAGTGTGGACTGCACTTCGATATGGAGCAACAGCAGAAGTAATTTAGGACTATTCATAAGGAGAAGGCATCTCTTGTACTATTGCCTATAATTGTCCCAATGAATGGAAATCAAGAAGAGTTATAATAAGGTGCTAGACTCTTAGGACATTACCAATTCTATTATTGATCAATCTTTGCTGTTACTGGGGGAGAATCAATGTAACAGCATTAAAGGTGAATTTGAAAAAGGGAAGCAAGTACTGGATGACCCAGCAATTCCACTCTTACATGTGTATGTGTCTCTAAAAGAATTGAAATCAGGGACTTGAGCATATTTCTTTACACCAACATTCGTAGTAGCATGATTCACAATAGCTAAAAGGTAGAGGCAGCCAAGTGTCCAGCAGCAGATGAAATGCGCTATATACATATAAGAGAATAGTTGTTATTTAGTTGCTAAGTCGTGCCCGACTCTTTTGTGACCCCCATGGACTGTAGTCCACCAGCTCCTCTGTCCATGGGGTTCTGCAGGCAAGAATACTAGAGTGGGTTGCCCTTTCCTCCTGCAGGATATCTTCCTGTCCCAGGGATCGAACCCGCGTCTCCTGCATTGCAGGTGGATTCTTTACCGTTGAGCCACCAGGGAAGCCCCACAATAGAATATTATTTAACCATAAAAGGAATGATGTACTGAGACATGCTACGGTGTGAATAAACCTTGAAAGCATCATGCTGGGTAAAAAAAAGCCCGACATAGAAGAACAGCTACAATGTAAATCCACTTATACGAATTGGCACATTCATAGAGACAGAAGATAGAACAGAGGAGTGGGGAGGAGGGAGGAATGAGTTCTTGTTTCGTGGCAGCAGAGTTTGTGTCGGGCATTATGACACGCTTTGTGTTTGGACAGTGATGATGGTGATACCGCGTTGTGAATGGATTTAACGCTGCTGAGCTGTGCACTTACAAGTGGTTCAGATGATAAATATCGTGCTCTGTTTATTTTACTACCACAAAATTCAGTAAAGACTTTACAGATGGCCCACGTAAAAATTATCTTAAAAAAAAGATTCTGTGCAATTACATTATTGCAGCTGGTTCAGTGTGTGGGGTGAGATGGTCTGAGTGCAGAGCCCAGAGCACGCTGGGTGGTTTCACCTCTGACTCCCGGCTGTGAGGATGCGGCTGTGGGGGCTTTTCCCCTTCCTCACTCCAGCCTCAAGTGACCCACGCAGTGTCAGCTCTCCATTTCAGGTTTGCTCTTGAGTATGCGCCTGCCTATGGTATAGAAAAATGTGTTCTTCCAAGAGAGTGGTTTTTAAAAACTTTACTGACATATAATACATACACTGAAACACACACACCTCCTAAGTGCATAATTTGATGCATCTTTACAAACTGAACCCATCTGGTCCCTAGCACGTGGATAAGAAAACTGAGCGTGGTTTCCACTCCAGAAGACCCCCTCCCAGCCACCCCCAGACCAAGGGGCTGTCTCTGTGACAAAAGCAAAAGGCCAGAGAACTGATGGGATAGGTTGGTAAATTCATCTGTATCGTAGAAGAGCTGATATTCTTGAAAGAAACTGTTTCTCACCTAAGTGTTAGAGTTTGCCCTTCGTGAACTCATTTGATGGCAGAGGAGCAAGTTCTCTTGACAGATACTCTAGAATAAAGCTGGACGTTACTATGGTCATTAACAGACTTCCCCTTTTCTTCCTTTCCTCTGGCCAGACCCCAGTGCAGTGTTTGACATCCATGTGGTTAATGTCACCTCAACCGATATGCAGTTGGAGTGGCAGAATACAGACAGTGCTTCTGGGTACATCTACAGCGTCGAGATACAGTCTGAGGACGGCTCTGATTTGAAAAACAGTTCTCACAGAGGGATCGCTTTCCACGGCCTGACCCCGGGCACCTTATATAAGATCACAGTCACCCCCGAAATGAACTCTGTCTGGGGGGTGGCCAACTCCACCCTACAGCACACACGTAAGTGCTTTAGGACACGCTCCTAAGGAAGCATTTCCCCAGACTGTCACCTGGAGGAGGGGAAGTAAGCATGGGCTCCGTGATGAGGGAAGAGGCCCTTGTGTCTCTGGGCTCCAGGTAGAATGTGAAACCAAGTAAGCTGCAGACATTGGCCTCAGCCAAGTTTCCTCCCTGCCCTTGCGGCACTGGTGCTGAGCCATGTGAACTTTGAATTGTCTCCTGAAGCAGAAAGGGATCCCATAAGCGTGGGAAGCACCACTATTCATTCATTCTTTGGGAATACAGACTGGAGGAGGGTCACCCGGTCATGCTGGCATGGAAGATGCTGTCCAAAGGAAGCACTTTTGCATGCACCAGTGAGGGATGTGCTTTGCTAATATTTGACCTAAATATATGGTAGAGATGGAAGTTTATAATGTCTTTTTTGTATATTTTTGTTTCATTAATCATATTTCAAAAACAAGTAGGAAATTACATCTTGAAAATAGATTTCAGATAAAGTATTAAAAGAAGTCTGAAAAGCTTCAATTCTTTTGAGATTTAATCTGTATAATTATTTTCTAAATGTCTTTTTGGGGAAGCCTTCTCTTTTTTGATCCCAGCAAGTATTAGCTTTATTTATTCTTTACCCAAAGGAGCCAGGCTATTTTTATTTTAAATTTAGTAAAAAAAAAAAGAAAAAAAATTCCGGGCTATTTTTAGATGCAGTCAATAAAATGGCTCAAGTTAATCTATCCTTTTATTTTTTTCCCTAAAACTTAAGGGCCCAGCAAGGTGTCCAGCCTTGAGATAAGGACCAACACCACAGCAGCAACCTTAAATTGGCAGAATGTTGATGCAGCCTCTTTGAACTACACCTACCGCCTTCTTATTGAGCAGGATGAAAGTTCCAGCAAGGCCACGCAAATAGTCACAGGCATCGGCGTTACCTCTGCTACGGTCACCAAGTTAATACCTGGTTCCTCCTACACCGTAGAGATCTTCACACAGGTGGGGAATGTCGAGTCACCTGCCCCTGGCCGGCAGTCGTTCTGTACAGGTGAGTAGCCTCAGGGTCCTCTTGGATTCCTTCTTGTATCATGCTGACCTTGCACATAGGTCCTTGTAATAAACTCTAGTTGATTAGTTTTTTTTTTTTTTGCCGACCACCATGGCATCTTAGTTTTCCAACCAGGGGTAGAACCTTCGCCCCCCTGCAGTGGGAGTGCCGTCTTAACTTGCGGACCACCAGGGAAGCCCCTCTAGCTGGTCAGCTTCTGTGTGGTGTGTGAGCCTCCTAGTCTCTCATCAGTGCTGTCCTGGTGCCCCTGTTGTTTATTCATTCAACAGACAGTACTGAGCATGCACTGCCTGCCCCGTCCCTGCCTTTCTGAAACTTTCGTTCTGGGGGGGAAGACATAATAAGCAAGATACATAAGTTGTTAGGTGATGATTACTGCTAAGGAAAGGGAAGTAAAAAGGCTAGGAGAAAAGAGATGTTTATCTTGGGGAAGGCTTTGTCGAAAAGGTGACCTTTGAGCAAAGACTTGCAGGAAGTGAAGCCAGTCACGTGGACAGGAGAGACAGGCAGCCCCAGTGCGGAGGGAGGTCCTGGGCCTGGAGTGTGCCTGCTGCGTTGAAGGAAGAGGAGGTCAGCATGGCAGAGGCAGAGCCAGAGGGGGAGGGGAGGCGGTGAGGCCCCCGGGGTGAGGGGCCAGGGTGCGCCTGATGGCAGGGCTTGCAGCTCATAGTTTGGCTCTTACCCTGAAGAAGACTGAAAGAATATAGTTAAAAGGGATGCTCAGCATTTTCACTTTTCTTGATCCTTATCCCTCAATGCAAAACGTGTGATCTTTTAAGGAGAAGAGCCCTGTGTTTAACTGAAGGAGCTTTCAGAGAGTGTCGGGGGATGTTTGGTGAACGACTGTGAGTACTTCCACTCACAGTTCTGATGGCGGGGCCTTTATCCTTCTGTACCTGCCGCCATCTTATCCCCTACCCCCTTTGCACCTGCTTCCTTTCTTCCTTAGACTAAGCCCTTCAGGTTTGTTCAGGCGGATCTGGAAGTGGGGCAGGGATCTCAGCCGATCAGCCTCCCTGGTAGTGTAGCGGCTGGAACCTCGATGACCTCTGACCTTTCATGTGGAGTGGCAAAACAGATGCTGGCAGCTCTGAGCCCCCCGTGTTAACTCGAACTCTGTTCACCGGGTCTAGACTCTGATCTTTGGCATTTGGGTGGCTTCCATTGCTAATATTTATCTTAGCTGCAGTCATGGTTGCCTGTAGCAAGAGAAAGATAGCTGTGAGCATTTACGAGTGGGGGTGGATGGACAGGAGTGTGGAGGGGGATTGCATCGGGCAGGTTACCCTTCCAGGCCTCAGGTGGAGAATGTGGGCACTGTACTGGGTGACTCTTTAAAACTTTTTCTGCTTTAAAACACCTCAATGTTCAAGTCATGATAATATCCCCGCCCCCAGTACATTAACACAGAGTTTTCCATTTATTTATTTTTGGAGGCACCACTGGGATCTGAAAGAGTTTTCCATTTATATCAGTTTTTTGTTGACACTTAATAAAATCCTGCTGCTGCTGTTTAGTCGACTTCGGTCATGTCTGATTCTGTGAGAACCCATGAACTGCAGCCTGCCAGGCTCCTCTGTCCATGGGATTCTCTGGGCA
Source organism: Okapia johnstoni (assembly GCA_024291935.2). Classification (NCBI taxonomy): domain Eukaryota; kingdom Metazoa; phylum Chordata; class Mammalia; order Artiodactyla; family Giraffidae; genus Okapia; species Okapia johnstoni. Next base: position 3,077,363 of record CM044325.1, on the reverse strand, counting down.
AGTGTACTGGAGTGGGTGGCCATGTCTTCCTCCAGGGCATCTTCCTGACCCTGGGATTGAACCTGGGCCTCCTGCATTGCAGGCAGATTCTTTACCGCTGAGCCACTGGGGAAGCCCTAATAATATCCTACTGAACTTAAACGGGTAGAGACAAATAACACCCCATATTAAAGCTGAAGAAACTGGTACTGTTTACCGTTGATTATTCAGCCTGTTGTGCACGTAGTAAAACACCCTGGACTTGGATTTAGGAAACCCAAGATCCAGTTTTGGCTTCACCACTGGCCAGCCATGTCATTTGAGCAAATTCCTTAATCTCTCTAAATCTTAGTTGATTCAGCAGCAAAATGGGACAGTATTAACCCTGCCTGTTCCAGAAGGACGGTCAAGAGGGTGCCCAGATGAGGGGACGCAGGTGGAGACGTTGCTACCACTCCCAGTGTATGGCAGCTACATCTCACGGGCCCTTGTGCTCTTGCAACCTGGAGCCCGACGGCCACCATTTCATTTAATCCTCAGATAGTCCTGCAGCTGGGCTTAGAGCAGTTGGGGGACTGACCCAAGGTCACACAGTTCAGTAAGGCCCGATTCAAGGTCAGCCTCTGCCTCTTCTGCCATTTCCCGGTGCTGTCTCCTCATCACCAATGGGCCAGGCATCCCAAGTTTAAGTGTTTGCAAAGGCAAACGTCCTAGAATCTCATGATGTGCTGTGCTTGCCTTGCAGACCCTGAGCCGGTAGCCTCCTTCCACTGTGAAGCAGTCCCCAAGAAGGCCACCTTGGTCCTTAAGTGGGCCTGCCCTTTAGGTACCAACACAGGCTTTGAGCTGGAGGTCAGCCATGGATACTGGAAAAATACAACGACCCTGGGGGGCTGCTCCTCAAAGAACGACTCTGAGTTCAGGACAGAAGTCACACATTTGAATTTTTCTACCTTGTACAACATCAGCATTGCTGCCTGGTCCTGTAACAAGAAGGCACCACCCGCCCGAAACACCTGCCTCTCTGGCATCACAGGTGGGCATCCTGGAGGGCAGGGTAGCCAGCGGGTCATTTGATCACTCCTGGAAAGCTGACCCAGAGAATCTGCCAAATGTGGCCTAGAAACCTGTTTCTAAAAAAATTTATCTAAAATATTTGTTTTCGTTGGATTTTGTTAACCCAGTTCTGTAGAAATCTAGTCTATATAGTCTGTAGAAACTATAGTGAGTAGTGAGTGAAAGTCGCTCAGTCATGTCCGATCCTTTGCGACCCCATGGACTATACAGTCCATGGAATTCTCCAGGCCAGAGTACTGGAGTGGGTAGCCTTTCCCTTCTCCAGGGGATCTTCCCAACCCAGGGATTGAATCCAGGTCTCGCGCATTACAGGCGAATTCTTTACCAGCTGAGCCACCAAGGAAACGTAGAAATTGTATAATCTATAGACATTTAGTGAGTGAGAGTTATCCTTTACATTCCAAAAGTTGCCTTTGTTTTACACAACAATTTGTTGCCACGTATTCTTTTAAATGGTAAGTTCCTCTACTGCATTAAAACAAAGTATTTTTATAGAAATGTTCAAATAGACACGAAAGCAAAGGTCAGTGTAATGGGACCCACGTACCATCATCACTCAGTTGACCTTGTGGGCATTTGACCAATCTTGTTTCATTTATATCCCCTCCACTCTTATTGGATTTCTTTGAGACCAGTCCTGGTCATTCTATAATTTTATTTGTACATTTTCCACATGTATTGATGCAAGAGAGGGACTCCTTTTCCCTTTCTTTCAAACATAACTACATTACTATTCAGTTCAGTCGCTCAGTTGTGTCTGACTCTTTGTGACCCCATAGACTGCAGCATGCCAGGCCCTCCTGTCCATCACCAACTCCTGGAGTTTACCCAAACTCATGTCCGGTGATGCCATCCAGCCATCTCATCCTCTGTTGTCCCCTTCTCCTCCTGCCTTCACTCTTTCCCAGCATCAGGGTCTTTTCAAATGAGTCAGCTCTTTGGAGCAGGTGGCCAAAGTACTGGAGTTTCAGCTTCAACATCAGTCCTTCCAATGAATGTTCAGGACTGATCTCCTTTAGGATGGACTGGTTGGATCTCCTTGCAGTCCAAGGGACTCTCAAGAGTCTTCTTCAACACTACAGTTCAAAAGCATCAATTCTTTGGCATTCCTATTACCATTACATTAAAAAATTCAGCGATCCTTTTTTTTTGGCCATGCTGCACAACTTGTGGGATCTCAGTTCCCTGACCAGGGTTTGAACCCAGGTTACGGCAGTGAAAGTGCTAAATCCTAACCACTAGGTCACCAGGGAACTCCCAACAATCTTTTTTTTTTTAAACTATTATCACATATTCAGTCAAGATTCATATTTTGCTAGAATCTGGGTCAACAAATCCCCCTCTTTTGGGATCACCCATAAACATTCCTCCTAGTGAATGTTCTCATGTTGTTAGTTGCTCAGTCGTGTCTGACTCTTTTGCAACCCCCTGGACCGTATCGCTCCAGACTCCTCTGTCCATGGGATTTCCCAGGCAAGGATGCTGGAGTGGGTTGTCATTTCCTTCTCCAGGGGGTCTTACCAATGCAGGCAGGCAGGGCCCCTTGAGTGTAGGACTGGGAAAGGCACTGAGAAGGAAAGAATTTCTAGGCCTGGAGGTGGGTGTGCTGTCTTGGGGCAGGGAGCTGGGGACTCCCTGCTGGCCGGCTAGAAGACAAAGAGCAACTGGCGGTGTGGGAGCGGGTGTTACAGTGTCTGATGAGGCAGTTGACACCAAGACGCGGGGACAGCGCCTCCAAGTGGCCACTTCTGTCAGTTACTTGAGAGGTTGCTGGAGGATGGTTTCGAGTTGTGCCTTCCGATAGGAAATCATATGAGCCACTTGTATAATAAAAAATTTTTCTAGGCATCACATTGAAACTAAAAAGAGCAGCTGAAATGAAGTTGTTTTTTTTTCCTGCTCTACGTGGCATATGGGATCTTAGTTCCCCCACCAGGGATTGAACCCTGCATTGGAAGTGTGGACCACCGGACTGCCGGGGAGGTCCCTGAAATGAGTTTTGATCACATTTTATTTAACTCAGTATATTAAAAATGTTATCATTTCAGCATTTAATTTCATTTAATTTGTATAAAGTAAGTTATTAATGGGACTTCCCTGGTGGCTCAGATGGTAAAGAATCTGCCTGCAGTGCAGGACACCCAGGTTTGATCCCTGGGATGAGAAGATCCCCTGGAGGAGGGCATAGCAACCCAGTCCAGTATTCTTGCCTGGAGAATCCCCATGGACAGAAGAGCCTGGCGGGCTACAGTCCATGGGGTCGCAGAGTCAGATACGACTGAGCGACTAAGCACACACACACACACAAGTTATTAATGAGACACTCTATGTCCAAAGTTGGACTAGTTACTTTTCAGAGTGGTTTATTGTTTAGTCACTCAGTCATGTCTGACTCTTGCGACCGCATGGACTGTTGCCCACGAGGCTCCTCTGTCTATGGTATTTCCCTGCAAGAATCCTGAAGAGGGTTGCCATTTCAGTGGCTGCCATTTGGACAGCATATGTTTGGAGAATTAGGTTGTGGGCTTTGTCTTTTTGGAGTTCACTTTTCTGAGTCTCCCTTGATTATAATAGCAAAGACACTCACAGTGTACATGGGAGATAAAGGTAGAGTGTGTGTTTGAGGAGAGAGATCATCTTTAATTCAGCTTTTCTTTCCTTTTGGTCAATTCAGAGAGTGGCTTTATGAGCTTAGCTCAGGAAGCTGAGGCAGGAGATTTTGAAGGCACTTTCAGAATGTTTCCGTGTGGGCTTATCTGATTTCCAGGAAGAGGGTCGGTTGGGTTTCTCTAGCGGAGTTTTAAACCATCCCCAGTGAAAAATGAGGACTTTGGTGTGAAGGGCACAGAGCAGGACTGCAGTCAGGTCTCAGGAGAAAGTGTGTTCTCTCCATGTCGTCTTCGCTTCCCTCTGGTCACCTGCTCCATCATTGTTCTCAGCTGACCAACCAGTCCGGGGGCCAAGTCTGGCTCCCAGGTCCCCACCTGGAAGTTCCACCTACACAGTCTTTGTCCCACTCTCCTCTTTCTGCCCACCTTCTCAGGCTAAGCAACCTGGCCTTTTTGGGTCAGGAAGGACGGCAGAAAATAGGAAAGACACGTTGCCTTCCAGCAACAAGGTTGCCTGGAGGCCCCCATGGAATGTGGCTGGACCCACTGAAGGGGTCCTTGTCAGCCAGGCAGGCTCCCCGACGACCCACCACCTCTGTCCCCACCAGTTCCCTTCCTCACCCTTCGCTTCTGGATTTGCTTTGCGTGAGCCCAACCCGCAGCATCCAGAACCGGGGGGAACTTGAGGGGGTACTATAGCAAATCCTCTCCTTTATAATTTTGTTCCTTTGGTTTTAAATGTTGGGTGATGGTGTTTTGTGTTGTCCTGTTTCAGACCCCCCTCTTCCAGATGGGTCCCCTAATATCACATCTGTCAGTCACAATTCGGTGAAGGTCAAGTTCAGCGGGTTCGAAGCCAGCCATGGACCTATCAAAGCCTACGCGCTCGTTCTCACCTCCGTGGATGGTAAGGAGGGGTGCTTATGGGCTACATAGCTGGTGGGTGACGGTGTGAGCGGGCACCACTTCCGGGCCCACCGAGGCACTTCAGTGAGACAGACACACGTCGGGTTTGACACTGCGGCCCACACTTTGGCGTTCACCCGGGGATGGGTGGGTGTAATTCTGATGAGCTCAGTCAGAGGCTGACAGACTTTCTGTAAAAGGCCAGACGGCAAACCATTTTAAACTTCGCAGGCTCTGCATCTCCTTCTCAGCTGTTCAACTTTGCTGCTGTAGCGTGAAAGAAACCATAGAAGATACAGAAAGAGTGAGGGTGACTGTTCCAGAATTTACCAAAATGGGTGGCTGGCTGGATGTGGCCCTAGGACTGGACTTGCTTACCTCTAATCTAGGTTTTTCATCTCTTTTGCAACACAGGGTCTTTTGGGTGGCAGATTAGTAGTTTTAACCAACTTTGTCTCTTGCACATGTGCATACACACACACACACGCCCAAATGATCCTTAAAGGGTGACTTTTTCTTGGAAGAAAACAACAAAAAGATTTGCATTTGCAGTGGGAACTGGCAAAGAGCATCGCCATAGCTGAGAGAGGAGGTGGGTTAAATGCCGCCTTTCCTTAAAGGGCTCTATTACATTCCTTGGATGTGAGACGGGAAAGCTTCGAGGATGTCTTTGTTAGCTGGGTCTGGTGCTTTGTTCAAGGCTTGGCTTAAAGGTCTGAGTTTTGGAACTTCCCTGAGGGTACGGAGGTTAGGACTCTGAGCTTTCAAGGCCATGTGCTTGGGTTCAATCCTGTTTCCGGAACTAAGCTCCTGCAAGTTACATGGCATGACCAAAAAAGAAAAAAGGGCCGAGTTTTGCTTTTTGGTGATTCTTTAACTGTGAACAACGCAGTGCTGTCCCTGCCCAGGCATGCAGCCTGTGATTCTGTCCTCATCTCCCTGAGGAAGACAGAGATCAAACCCACTGTCAGGGCAGTGGGCATCTGGCAAGGCAAGAGATTTGCTGGTGTCATCAATCTGTGGCTAAATTTGAAAAAGAGATCTCTCTCTCTTTCTTTCTGTCTTTTGTTTTGAGTCTGTTTCAAACACCTAGTCGTTTTGCTTGAAGGTTTTCAGCAAATCCCAAGCTCAGATCTTTGCTGAATGGGGGAGGTGCTATTGCATCCTGGCCAGCCTGACCAGTACCAGCCTGGGATGGGTGAGGTCACACACCCTCCACGTCGGATGGTCTGAGTTAGAAATACAACCCCACCACCTTTGGGCCCAGGTCTCTTTAGCATCCTGTGCCTTCTTTTTTCCATCTGTACGGTGGGGATAGTCAGCCTGTGCAATGAGATTATTGTGGGGATTAAATGAATAAGTAGAGCTCTTAGAACTTAGTAGAAGGAAAACCTGGCAGAGAGAGCATATGTAAGAGATGGCAGGGCTCAGCACCACCACCCAGCGTCAAGGCCATTATTTAGAAACGCAGGAGACACAATAAATCTCTGCAATCACTTTCTTTCTCTTTAAAAAAAAATTATACAATTTTTAGAGGTTACACTCCATTTACAGTTATTACAAAATATTGGCTACGTCCCCTGTGTTGTGTGAGACATCCTGGAGCCCGTGTTACACCAGGAGTGTGTGTCTCCCCTCCCCCACCCCGCGTGCGACCCCTTTCTCTCTCTCTTACACCTTTCCTTCTGTGCGCCTTTCCTAGCTGTTCCGCCGTCAGCAGATATTTTGAGATACACCTATGACGATTTCAAACGGGGGACCTCGGATACTTACGTGACATACCTCATAACAACAGAAGCAAAGAGACGTGCCCAGGGCTTGTCTGAAGTCTTGAAATACGAAGTTGACGTTGGCAATGAGTCCACCACACACGGCTACTACAATGGGAAGCTGGAGCCCCTGGGCTCCTATCGGTAATGCCTCATAGTTCGTGCTTTTTGGGGGGCCGGGCCTCTGAGTGCAGAGCTCTCTGTGCTTGGGGTATCAGGTCTCAGTCACCTCTCTTTTCCCTTGTCATCCCACAGGGCTTGTGTGGCCGGCTTCACCAATATTGCCTTCAGCCCTCACAGTGAGGGACTCATAGATGGGAACGAGAGCTACGTGTCCTTCAGTCCCTGTTCAGAGGCCGTTTTCTTGCCCCAGGATCCAGGTAGGGGAGCAAGAGTGCTGTTCGCAGTTCACTGAGGTTTTGCTTCCAGTATCCACAGAAGGATGGGCCTCTGCAGGTCCTGGGGGCCCTTCTGGGTCCCCAGGGGGCTTGGAAAGCCTGCTCTCTTCTCTCAGAAGCTGAGATGTCACTTGGCCATCAGGACCCAGCTCAGCTTCCTCTTCTGGGGTCCCCACAGCCCCCACCCACCACGTCCCTTCTCCGAAGGCCAGTTGCACTTCCAGTCTGCACACACTGCTTGCTCCTTTCTTTTCAGCGTAGTGATTTGTGTGACCGTGTGCCAGACACACATGTCACTTTCAGTGCACGGAACTCTTGAATATTAGGATCAGAAGGAGCCATGGAGATCATCTGATCCTATGCTCATTTTATTTTTTAAAAATTTTATTGAAGTATAGTTGATGTAGTTGATGTACAATGTTGTGTTAGTCTCTGGAGTATGACAAAGTGATTCAGACACACACATAGACACACACACACACACACATATATATATGTTCTTTATGGTTTCTCACAGGATATTGAATACAGTTCCCTGTGCTATATACAGTAGGACTTTGTTATTTATCCATCCATACATAATAGTTTTTATGTATGGATTATGTAATAATTATGTAAGTAAATTATTACATAATAAAAATCTTATTACATAAGATTATGTAATAATCTCAAGAAAATTAGAGATACCAAAGGAACATTTCATGCAAAGATAGGCTGGATAAAGGACAGAAATGGTATGGACATAACAGAAGCAGAAGATATTAGGAAGAGGCGGCAAGAATACACAGAAGAACTGTACAAAAAAGATCTTCATGACCCAGATAATCACGATGGTGTGATCACTCACCTAGAGCCAGACATCCTGGAATGTGAAGTCAAGAAAGTTGACGTTGGGCCTTAGAAAGCATCACTACGAACAAAGCTAGTAGAGGTAATGGAATTCCAGTTGAGCTATTTCAAATCCTGAAAGATGATGCTGTGAAAGTGCTGCATTCGATATGCCAGCAAATTTGGAAAACTCAGCAGTGGCCACAGGACTGGAAAAGGTCAGTTTTCGTTCCAATCCCAACGAAAGGCAATGCCAAAGAATGCTCAAACTACCGCACAATTGCTCTCATCTCACATGCTAGTAAAGTAATGCTCAAAATTCTCCAAGCCAGGCTTCAGCAATACGTGAACCATGAACTTCCAGATATTCAAGCTGGTTTTAGAAAAGGTAGAGGAACCAGAGATCAAATTGCCAATATCCGCTGGATCATTGAAAAAGCAAGAGAGTTCCAGAAAAACATCTATTTCTGCTTTATTGACTATGCCAAAGCCTTTGACTGTGTGGATCACAATAAACTGTGGAAAATTCTGAAAGAGATGGGAATACCAGACCATCTGACCTGTCTCTTGAGAAACCTGTATGCAGGTCAGGAAGCAACAGTTAGAACTGGACATGGCACAGCAGACTGGTTCCAAATAGGAAAAGGAGTACGTCAAGGCTGTATATTGTCACCCTGCTTATTTAACTTATATGCAGAGTACATCATGAGAAACACTGGGCTGGAAGAAACACAAGCTGGAATCAAGATTGCAGGGAGAAATATCAATAACCTCAGATATGCCGATGACACCACCCTTATGGCAGAAAGTGAAGAAGAACTAAAGAGCCTCTTGATGAAAGTGAAAGAGGAGAGTGAAAAAGTTGGCTTAAAGCTTAACGTTCAGAAAACTAATATCATGGCACCTGGTCCCATCACTTCATGGGAAATAGATGGGGAAACAGTGGAAACAGTGTCAGACTTTATTTTTTGGGGCTCCAAAATCACTGCTGATGGTGATGCAGCCATGAAATTAAAAGACACTTATCCTTGGAAGGAAGGTTATGGCCAACCTAGATAGCATATTTAAAAGCAAAGACATTACTTTGCCGACAAAGGTCCATCTAGTCAAGGCTATGGTTTTTCCAGTGGTCATGTATGGATGTGAGAGTTGGACGGTGAAGAAAGCTGAGCGCTGAAGAATTGATGCTTTTGAACTGTGGTGTTGGAGAAGACTCTTGAGAGTCCCTTGGACTGCAAGGAGATCCAATCAATCCATCCTAAAGGAGATCAATCCTGGGTGTTCATTGGAAGGACTGATGTTGAAGCTGAAACTCCAATACTTTGGCCACCTCATGCGAGGAGTTGACTCATTAGATAAGACCCTAATGCTGGGTAGGATTGGGGGCAGGAGGAGAAGGGGGCGACAGAGGATTAGGTGGTTGGATGGCATCACTGACTCGATGGACGTGGGTTTGGGTAGATTCCGGGAGTTGGTGATGGACAGAGAAGCCTGGCGTGCTGTGATTCATGGGGTCGCAAAGAGTCGGACATGACTGAGCGACTGAACTGAACTGAACATAATAGTTTGCCTCTGCTAATCCCCAAATCTCAATCCTTTCCTCCCCCCACCTGCCACCCGCTTGGCAACCACAGGTCTGTTCTCTATATCTGTGCAATTCCCACTTTAGAAATGAGGTTGTTAAGGCCCATAGAGGGGCAGTGACTGTCCCTGGGTTGCACAGTACATTTAGAGGCAGGCCTGGCATTCTGGGCTGGGACTCCTTGTCAAGTGCTCCTGGCCTTTATCACACAGAGTGAAGTGACTTAGGAGCTTCAAGGACTCAGGAGGGCAGGGTGCATCCCATCCCTTCAGGCCAGAGACTGACTGACCAGCCAGTTTGTTATTTGTCTGGCTTCTGTACTTGGTAGTCGTTGGCTTCAGGAGAGAAGCCCAGAAGCCAAGTTCAGGGATCCCCAAGGCCTCCCCAGCAAGCACACGGGTTCTATGTCACCGGGGCCTGTGGGCGTTAGTGTCAAAAGGTCAGCGGTGGAGCAGCGCGTCCGGGAAGTTTCCCGCTGCAGCCCTCCACCGCGCGGCCCGTTCCCCGGAGCTCCCGCCCCACTCCACCTCACCAAGAGTGTCTCTGCCCGCTTCTGTGTTTTGTACGTTGGGCTGCTATGCACACTTCCCTGTGAGGAAAGAAAACAGTGGGTGAGGACAACCTGAAAGTCACCGGGAGCTCAGCTTCCTCCGCTTGCAGGCGGAGAGGAGCAGCGCCTTTCTCAGAGCGCCCAGTTAGCAGCGGACTGGAGCCCAGAGCCTGTTCCCAGGCGCCGAGGCTAGTCATGTCCAGAGCTCTTTACCCGTCCTCTGCCACACACACACACAGAGACAGACACACACACACACACACACACACACACACACACACACACACATACACACAGACACACAGACACACACACACACACACCAAACATACACACAGACACACACACATAGAGACACACACAGACACACATACCACACCACACCCACACACATACACACAGACACACATGGACACAGACACACAGACACACACACACACACCAAACATACACACAGACACAGACACACACAGGCACCACACACACACGCAGACACACACATGGACACAGACACACACATACACCACACACACACACACGTTTTATATCCAAAGCTATTTACCTGTCCTCTGCCACACACACACACACACCACACACACACACACACACACACACACACACACACACACACACACACACACACACACACACACACACTCTCTCTCTCTCTCTTGCTGGCTGTGCACACCTCTTGACGTGCCTCCCGTGTGGACTTTCCCCAGGTGTGATCTGTGGAGCAGTGTTTGGATGTATCTTTGGTGCCCTGGTTATTGTGGCCGTGGGAGGCTTCATCTTCTGGAGGAAGAAAAGGTGACTGCTGCTTATGCTAATAATAATACCCTACATGTATTGTTAATGAATTGAGCGGGAGACTGAGTAAACACACTGTGGTACGTTGGTACAACAGATTTCATCGTGGCCCCGAGTTTCTGATGCGCCCTACACCTGGTTTTCCCCACCACCTTGCCCTCCTGGGTTGATGGTCAGTGCCTGTGTTCCAGCTGTTGGCATTAGATTCTATTTTGTTTTTTTTTGAGGGAGGGGTCAAAACAGCTTTATTGGTTCTTGTTAAAGTAAACTTATACACACTTATGACAAAAAAAGCAACAGTAAAAATCGGAAAGAAGAGAAATAGTCCATACTTACACCACAGAAAACTGCTCTTGACATGGATGTGATTACAAAACTCACATATACGCACACCCACACCCACCAACAGAATCATCTTACACGTGCTATTTGCCGGCTTGCTTTTGTTCGTGAGACATTGTGGACCGCTTCAGATCTTCAGTTTTAAGTGGCCATCAGGTGTTCAGCTGTATGGAAATTATTCAACTGATTTTCTGACATTTTTGTGTCCTTCTTATTTGCCGCTGTTACTTATCCTTGTATGTAAATCTGGGCACAGTCATGGTTATTCCCTTAGGCTAAATTCCAAGCTGGGTAGTTGCTGGGTCAGTGGGTATGCGTGTGTTTAATTTTAATACATACTGAAAATTGCCTTCCAGAAAGTTTTATCCTTTTTTTAAAATACCAGTATGGGGTTTAGTCAGCAATACAGGAGAGTTCCAGGTCCCTCCCAACCCCACCACCACCCCGGTCCCTCGCCAACACTGGATATGTGTTCTGGTTTATTACGTTAACTTTTTCAGAAAGGCTTACTCAAAAAACAAAACAAAAATCAGAGTGCGAAATAGCGAGTTTCACTGTATAATAGGGTGATGCTGCTGATCTGTATTTACTCAGAGAAATTCCTACAAGTTGCTTGAGTAGGATCCTTTGATACTTTTAGATGGTATAAAAGCGAGTAACTTCACAGGTTTAGACCATTAAGCTTTAGTGTTAGTGAACAGGATCTGACATGCTCTGTGAACTAAGGCCCAGGGAAGAAGCATTTTGTAGATACACAAAGGGAACAAAGCGCAGTTTTAAGCCATTTTGATCTAATGGGTCTTTTTTTCTTTCAAAATAGGAAAGATGCAAAGAACAATGATGTGACCTTTTCTCAAATTAAGTAAGTCTCTAGATTTATGAGCCTTAAGCCGTTTAATCCCGCAATCTGCTCAGTGACTATTTTGAGATTTTTTTTTTGATGGAAACAGCTGGCATTTTTCCAGATTGACACGTTTGGACCTGATCATCCAGAAGTTCTTATTAGTGTTGTTATCCTGCAAGGACCCTATGTTTGCTAGTCTCCTGAAGCTGGCTTCCTTGCCATGTTCTCCCATGCCAAGTAGAACTGTACTTGCCATATTCTACCAATAAATATATATTTTGTGATTAAAAACATGGTTATTCAAGGTCTAGGAGGAGAGAACTTGCTCAGAGTCACAAAGCCACTCGGTTATATAACAGGGTCTAGAAGTCAGATTTCCTGACTCACCTTTCAGTGTTTTGTGAATCACATTTCAGTGAACCTCCCCCAGCCACCCCCTGCCCTTGTACTAAATGTTTTCTTTGGGGAAAGTCTCTGGAGTTATGGTTGAGTCATTTTTTTTCTCCTAATTGTCTTTTTTTTCCTTTGCTTTCCTACGATGAAGACCTAAAAAGTGAGTACACGTTTTGGTTTTTGAAAAATAACTTGCATTTTTCCATCTTGAGTGTGAACTTGATTGAATACAACCAACCCTGATGTGATGTTTTGTTTTCCTAGATCCAAGTTAATCAAAGTGGAGAATTTTGAGGCCTACTTCAAGAAACAGCAAGCTGACTCCAACTGTGGGTTTGCAGAAGAGTATGAAGTATGTGGTTGTTAAATATTGTAGTTTTATTTGCTTTATGTTTTTCCTGAAAGTTGGAAACCTGCCTGTTTCTGTTTTACGGTGAAGCTTTGGGTAAGAGGTAGCCCTCTTCGAGGGAAGAAAGAAGTCTTTTTTTTTTTTGGCCATGCTGCGTGGCATACAGGACCTTAGTTCCCCAACCAGGGATTGAACCCACGCCTCCTGCAGTGGAAGCGCTGGTGTCTTAACCACTGGACTGCCGGGGAAGTCCCCTGCCTCTATCTGCGTGTCTCCCTTACGTGTCTCTGTGTCAGTATCTTTTCTCTGCTTATAAAGGTTTCGGGGGCTTCCCTGGTGTCCCAGTGGCTGGGACTCTCTGCTCCTGGTGTGGGGAGCCCAGGTTCAATCCCTGGTCAGGGAAGTGGGTCCCACATGCTGCAACCAGGAGTTTACATGCTGCAACTAAATAGCCTGCATGTCGCAAGTGAAAAAAGACCCTGCGCGCTGCAACTAAGACCTGGAACAACCCAAAAAAAAGAACATCAGTGATACTGGATTAAGGGCCCTGCCCTCTGCAGTATGACCTCATCTTATCTTGATTACATCCACAAAAGCTGTAGTTTCCAGTCAGGTTGTGTTCATAGGTACCAGGGCTTAGAACTTCTGTGTTGTTTTGGGGATGCAGTGTTACCCATAACATCTCTGCATTCCCACTTTATCCTACTATACTCTTTGTGCAGTATAAATACTCTCTGAACACTGAGTGAATGAATAATTCTTATGGTCTGCTTTCAGGATCTGAAGCTTGTTGGAATTAATCTACCTAAATATGCAGCTGAACTGACTGAGAACAGAGGAAAGAATCGCTATAACAACGTTCTGCCCTGTAAGTTGTTTTCCCCACATCGTCCCTTTTTTTTTTCCATCTCGGACATCACGTCTCTAGGAGCAGGGGGCAGAGGAACCTGGATGCTAACCAGCCACTCCCACAGCCGTTCATCAGCCACCTACTGGGTTCTCAGCACTGTGTTTAGGCATACGCCATTGGATTCAGCCTCACAATAGCCTTACGGCATAGGTAGTAGGATATTTGTTCTGCAAAAAAAAAAAAAAAAAAAAAAAATACAGAGTGACTTAAGTGATTTGTCTGAAGTCACACTGAGAGTCTTGGTAGGACCACACTTGGACTGGATCCGGCAGTTTCCTGCGGGGAAAAGGCCAGACTCCGTGCTTTGAGCCCCTTTGTTCTCACAGCCCATGTGTGCCCCTTTATTTCAACATAAATCAGTTCTGGAACAAAAGGGGAGCCGGTGGAGGACAAGCGGGGAGTAACGCGTTCTGCTTGTCCAGACACGTCTCTGGTCGGCTGAGTGCATTCCATGGCTAAGTGTGAATTATATCTGGATTCATGCCTGTTTTCGAGGATTGACAATGTCTGTAGCCTGACAGGAGCAGCAACACATTGAGTTCACTCTGGGAGTTTGTTTCTGTTTCGTAAACAAGTTCATTTGTGTCATATTTGAGATTCCACGTTTACCACTTATAGTAGTCTTACACACTCTGTTTATTCTTGCATTTGGGGCTATCTTTTTATAACAACTTTTTAATGAGAATAGAGAAAGCGTGAAAGGCTTAACTTTCTACCCTGAGGATCTACCCTGCTTTGGTGGAAAGGGCACTGGATTTGAATTCTGGCTGCTGCCACTCACCAGATGAAAGAGCTTGGAAAAATCACTTAATCTCTCTGACCCTCAGTTTTCTCATCTGTAAAATGGGCACAGAAGCTCATAGGATGGTTATGAGGGATAAATAACTGCGGAGGGCCTTCCCTGGCTTGTGGCATACACCCAAGGATGGAAGTAGTTGGTTTCATCTAGAAGATGGTCTGGAGTGGTTAAGAGCTTGGGCACCAGTGCCAGACTGTCCAGGTTCGAACCCTGGCTCTGCCACTTACTAGCTCTGCCCAGGGAATCATGTAACTTCTCTGTGCCATGGTCATATCTGGTGATGGCGGGAATGAAATAAGGCCTTGGATCTAAAACACTGGTATGCAGCTTCAAGGTGTGATGGAGCCCCCGCCTTGCCATTTTGTGCTTGTTTCTCTTTTCTGATATGAGATATTCTATTCCGTATCCTAATGTGGAACTCTTTTCTTTGAATGTCACAGATGACATTTCCCGTGTCAAACTTTCAGTTCAGACCCATTCGACAGACGACTACATCAATGCCAACTACATGCCTGTGAGTGGGGAGTGGGGCTCGCTGGGCTGGCTGGCTGGGAGGAGGCCCTCGGGGCTCCTCTTCTGTCTCTTTGGGATTGACTCTGGGCTTCTTTCCATTTTTTAGGGCTACCATTCCAAAGAAGATTTTATTGCCACACAAGGACCTTTACCCAACACTCTGAAAGATTTCTGGCGTATGGTTTGGGAGAAAAATGTCTATGCCATTGTCATGCTGACCAAATGTGTTGAACAGGGAAGGGTAAGTAATTTTTATTTTTATTATTATTCAGTTAATTCACTCATAGTTACTGTGGTGGAGGGTATTTTAAAACCTATTTTTTTGAAAAGACATTCCCCCAAACATTAGCACTTCTATTCTTAGAAATGTGTTTTTTGTCTTTTTCTCCTCTAAAAGTTTTTAAAAAATGCTAAAAAAAAAAAAATCTATGTTATTGTTACCTTCTTTATGGACAGAAGAATGTTCTCTATGCATTAAGTCACTGCTGCTGGAGTTAATAGACGTCAAGGTTTGGGTTAGTGCAGCGTAAGAACTTCACGTGACTCCACCCTTCATCAGCTCCGTGTTGACGCATTTTTTTGGTCATGCCCCATGGCATGTGGCATCTTAGTTCCCTGACCAGGGATTGAACCCACGCCCCCTGCATTGGAAGCACAGTCATAACCAGTGGACCGCAGGGAAGTCCCCATCGGCTCTGTGAATGGCTGCAATCCTGTCTTGTCCCTGAGCAACCAGCTGCACCTGTGAGATGACCAACCTGAGTGACTCAGTGATTTTCAAACTGAGTTTTTAGCATCGGAACCCTCTATGCAAAATTTCCAACTTATCCCTGGATAAGTCTCAGCAGTTCTCTCTCCCCTGTGATGGCCTGGAATCCCCCATCAAAGATAAGATTTCTTCTAGTAATAAAATCCCTTGGCTTCTCTAGTGGCTCAGATGGTAAAGAATCTGGCTGAAATGCAAGAGACCTAGGTTCAATCCCTGGGTTGGGAAGACTCCCTGGAGAAGGGCATGGCAACCCACTCCAGTATCCTCACCTCGAAAATCCCACGGACAGAGGAGCCCACAGTCCGTGGGGTTGCAAAGAGTCAGACACCACTGAGTGACTTTCACTTTCACTTTTCCACAAATAAACCAGGGGGAATTGAAAAACATGGGCTAAATTCAGATAAGTCTGTGCCTGAGGAATAGACCTCGTGTGCTCTGTGAATCTTTTCATGTAGGTCTGTTGCTTGAAGAGGAGGATGGGAGTCAAGTCCCTAAGCCCGAGGTTCTGAAACATGAAACTGCCTTGGAGCCGCCAGGAGGGTTTCTGCCGGCAGGGTCTCTGGTGGAGCCCAGAGCTCCGTTTTTGCCCGATCCTTGTGCTCTTGCTCCAGGGCGCTCGCACTATCCCAGGCATCATTTCCTTCCACGCCCTTTGCTTTCACTTTAATTGGGCAGCTGTGTATCTGCCCCCAAGTGCCGTGTAAGGTCCTGGGCGGGGGGCTGGGATGGAGGAGGGAGAGGTAACCAGGAGCAGTCAGAGGTGGTCCCCATCTTTGCTTTATGTGTGGCGCAGAAGCTTGGGTTCTGTACCTGCTTCTGACATTAGAGCAGGTTATTATGCAAACGAAAGGCCACTGCGTATGTGTACAAATAAACTTTAGGGTGCTGTTGAACCCCAGACTTCACACGTGGAACATTCTCCTAAATATCTGTTAGTTAAGTGAAAACAATATAGTTAATGGAGAGCAAGGCACATTTAAATGGGCGCGTGTTCATTTTTTTAAAAAGTTAATTAATTTTTTGGCTATGCTGGGTCTTCGTTGTGGCGCACAGGCTCAGTAGTTGCGGCTCGAGGGCCCTTGTTCATCTTACACTGGGAGGGAAGTGGATGTTAATGACTAAGGGAGAGGAGAAAGGTGCCTGTATTAGTGTTGTTCAGATGCTAGGTTGTGTCTGACTCTTTGCGACCCCATGAACTGCAGCACGCCTGGTTTCCCCTGTCCTTCACTATCTCCCAGAGTTTGCTCAAACTCATGTCCGTTGAGTCGATGTGTGAAAAGTGTGAAAGTGAAAGTTGCTCAGTCGTGTCTGACTCTTGGGCGACCCCATGGACTGTAGCCCACCAGGCGCCTCTGTCCATGGAATTCTCCAGCCCAGAATACTGAGTGGGTAGCCATTTCCTTCTCCAGGGGATCTTCCCGACCCAGGAATCGAACTGGGGTCTCCTGCATTGCAGGTGAATTCTTTACCAGCTGAACTAGTCGATGATACCATCCAACCATCTCCTTCTCCGTCACCCACTTCTCTTCCTGTCCTCAATCTTTCCCAGCATCAGGGTTGTTTCCAGTGAGTGGGCTCTTCACATCAGGTGGTCAAAGTTTTGGAGCTTTTCAGCATCAGTCCTTCCAATGAATTTTCAGGGTTGATTTCTTTAGAATTGACTGATTACCTGCACTAGATTCTCCACATATGTTATTTTTCCCTCTAACAACCCTGGGAGATGTTACTATTTTATAGATGGGGAAACTGAAGCTTTGAGTTTAAGAACTTGCCCACAAGTTAGCAACGTAAATCCAGCTGGTAAGAGACCAACTTAGGCAAAAACTCCACGCCAGTATATGCCCCAGTCCTGTGTTCTTTCTTGGAGCAGTGGTCCAGAAGCTGGGATTTTTTTGGCATTAACCAATAAAATTTATTTAGTGTATCATGTGGCAAAGTTACTAATATCATGAACAACTTAAATTATTGGTTTTCAATTGGTTTCAACAAAGAGAAAAATTACATCAAAATCAATATAATTTTTTACATGAATTAACTCAAAAAATGTCAGCGGTTGACCTTACTCTTTCGTGAAGAAAAGAAAATGGCATAGTTTAGTGTTACCTTCTTCCAGCTTTCACCAAGTGCCAACATCAAGTACCATTTAAGTCAGTTTCTTACTTGAGTATGAGGTGCTTATGTGTTGTGCTGTGCTTAGTCCCTCAGTCGTGTCCGACTCTGTGTGACCCCATGGACTGTATGTAGCCCGCCAGGCTCCCCTGTGGGGATTCTCCAGGCAAGAATACTGGAGGGGGTTGCCATGCCCTCCTCCAGGGGATCTTTCCGACCCAGAGATCGAACCCAGGTCTCCTGCATTGCAGGCGTATTCTTTACTGTCTGAGCCAGCAGGGAAGCCCATGAGGTGTTTATGATTTTCTACAAATTAAGATTTTTTAAAAAGCAGAAGCTGGGATCTTTTAATAAATACAGATCTCTGGGCCAGAGTTAGCATCTCTGGAGTCGAGAAGCAGGCATCTGTTTTTAAAGCAAAACAAACCTCTCATCTTTAAAAAAGTCAGTTACCAAACAGGGATTCAGATACTTTCAGAGAGTGGGTGTTTCTTGATTTTTGTTTCTGTTCACATTTGCCCACTGGCTGTCAAAATCAAAGACCTCAAAATGATTTAATCTGATTTTCTTTTTTTTTTTTGGTGTCAATATTTGTACTGTAGTTAGTGTATATCTAAAGGTCTTGAGGAAAGCTCTCATTTCTTCTGCACATGGAGAAGTTTAGTTAAGTGAAGAGTTGGTGGAAGGGCTGCTGTAGGGCGCGGGAGCTGGGTGGGCACAGGGTCCTCTATGAAGAAAGAGTGGCTGCTCAGCTGTAAGTCAGTTTCTGTGCAGAAATCGGGGCTCAGTGTTGGCTAGGTCTTCTGATTTCTCAAGAGAAGCCAGGAATCTAGATTTTTATGGGAAGACTCCCAAGTTTATAAAGTTGGTAGGAATTGAAAATTAAAACACAAAATTCCAAGGGTCAGGCAGAACCCATGTAAGGCATGGATTCAGACTCTGATGATCGGTTTTATTATTTCATCTCCTTGTGAGGTTTCAGTGATGGCAGACAGTGTGATCTGAGTGGTTGCATTTTATTCTAGACCAAATGTGAGGAGTACTGGCCCTCCAAGCAGGCTCAGGATTACGGGGATGTGACTGTGGCAATGACGTCTGAAATTGTTCTTCCAGAATGGACCATCAGAGACTTCACAGTGAAAAACGTAAGTAAGAAGTCAAGACGCATAGATCTCATATAAAATTAGCGTACATTACTTTTGGGGTGACGCTTCTGATATTGATATAAATCATTTTTTTTACGCATCAGAAAAATATTTTCGCTTTCTTCTTTATAGAATGTAACAATCTGTATCTGCATATACTCTAATGCAACCCGTTGGCTTTGCTTGCTTGAGAATTTCATAAGTTATTCTTAAATGAATCTTAGGAGCATGGCTCAGCATCTTTAACTTCTTTTCTTCTGCTTCCAGGTGACCTGCTTATAGAGTTTTTCTTACAGATCAAGGCCCTTTTGGATTGTTTGGCTGGAAATTTGACATCAGGAGTGTCCATTCGCTGTTGAAATAGTTTATGGTGACAGTTGCATTAATAGGAGTCCAGGACATATACACATGGCCTCCTTTCCCCTCAAAAGTTATGAAAACAAGTGCAGCTAAACTGTGTAGGCATTCTAAGAAGTCAGTACATGTGTCCTTTTTATTTTTTAACGGTATTTAAAAACTGAATCAGTGTCATGGGTGACACTGATATCGTTTGATGGCTGTGTAAATCGATATAGCCCTCTATATTTTATATCAAAGGCATAAAAATATCTGTTCCCCTTTGATCTGCTGGTTTCAAGTTTGAAAATCTGTCCTAGAGAAATAATCTGAAATGTAGGAGAAGCATTATTTTTTTTAAATATTCATTTATCTATGTGGTTGCCCTGGGTCTTAGTTGCAGCGTGCAGGATCTAGTTCCCTGACCAGGGATTGAAACCCAGGCCCCCTGCGTCAGAAGCAATGGGTCTTAGCTGCTGAACCACCAGGGGGGCCCTAATGTATATATATTAAAAAAGAAAATAAATATGCTTCAAAGGGCAGCTGTCATTAAGGAGCAAATGCCTGACGTCCAGGTGTGGCACACACAGGTGAGGTCAGTCCCCAGGTGTAGGCATAGTGAGCACAGTTGACTTAGGAATGGGGATGGTTCAGCCAGGGCAGAGTTCTGATAATTAAAGGTATGTGCTTTGGTCCGCTGTAGGAAGGCAGTCTGTGTCATAACTAACTCTGTTGTAATGAGCTTCACTTTCTGTTGTCTGTCTGAAGCTGAAATAGATGTTTTTTGGGGGGAGTCCTTTCTCAAACTCCTACAGCTCTAAATATTTACTTGGTGCTTGCTGATTGCTTATCACTTGATTTAATTCTTTGGAAAGTGAAAGTTGCTCAGTCATGTCTGACTCTTGGCGACCCCATGGACTATACAGTCCGTGGAATTCCCCAGGCCAGAATACTGGAGTGGGTAGCCCTTCCCTTCTCCAGGGGATCTTCCCAACCCAGGGATCGAATCAAGGTCTCCCAGATTTCAAGTGGATTCTTTACCAGCTGAGCCACAGGGGAAGCCCAAGAATACTAGAGTGGGTAGCCTATCCCTTCTCCAGTGGATTTTCCTGACCCAGGAATTGAACTGGAGTCTCCTGCATTGCAGGCGGATTCTTCACCAACTGAGCTATCAGGGAAGCCAAAATTCTTTGGAAGACATGTGAATTATGAGACAGTTCTTGCCCTGAAGGCACTGGTTATCATAGTTACATTTGCATAAATTTATTTCTGGTTGGTGACATTCTCCCTTGGGCTCAGGGATGGGGGTTTATGAAGCTCTAAGGAGGTGTGAGCGCAGTATTGGCAGGGGACTGTGGTGAAAAGGGAAGACTCTGAACTCAAAACTGAAGGATATGAGATTTCTGGCTCTGAGCTGAGTATTAGAGAAGTCACTTCACAACTTGGGAAATTTGTTTCCCCTTCTTTAAAGGGAGATAATAAACCCTCCTGCTTGGCATGTTACACGGATTTGCAGTCCGTGCAAGCGCTTTATTAGCTATTTTACCAATGTGCAATTCTAATTTGTAGTCACAACCACGTCTGAGCTGCTTTTCAGCTGTACCATGCAGTGCAGCCTTCAGGTATGGCTTGATCCAGCTTGCCTTTCTCTCTGGCTCTAACCTTGTTGTTTGGTTTTTAGATTCCGACAAGTGAGAGTCACCCTCTGCGTCAGTTCCATTTCACCTCCTGGCCTGACCACGGTGTTCCCGACACCACTGACCTACTCATCAACTTCCGGTACCTTGTTCGTGACTACATGAAGCAGAGTCCTCCTGAGTCGCCAATACTGGTGCATTGCAGGTATGCATATGGTTCTCCATGTGTGTGCAACAGGTTTCGAATGTAATTAATAATATGGACACTTTTGAAAAGAGAAAAAAGCCTGAGAGGGAATGCAATAGGTATTTATAAATTCAAGAAGGTTTGGATGTGGGACGATGGATTTATTCCCTAAACCTTGAGACTTTAGAACAGGGATTGGCAAACAATAGCCTGTGGGTCAGATTTGGTCAGCTAACTGTATTTTTTAAAAAATCATAACATATTTTATTTCTTATTTATAATATTTTCCTTTGAGATATTTCAATGTTACAAAAATACAGAAAATAATAATTTAACAAAGTTCAGCATGACACCATATGTTTCTTTTTGTTAATAATACATTACAGGTATAATTAAAGTCTCTACTTACCAGCCTCCTATCCCATTCTCCTTACACAGGTGAACATTTGGTCCTAAAGTTGATCTGTATCATTCCCTTGCATGCTTTTATATTTTATTGCATATGTAGGTAACTCTATTGTTTTATATGGCTTTAAACTTTTGGTAGATTTTATAATGTATAAATCATTCTGTAGCCTGTTTTCTTTAGCATTTTGGTTTGCTGCTTAACAGTGTTGAGATACATAATTCTAGTTCATTTTATTTATTTAAAAATATGTTTTCCACATACAAAAACTGTCTGTAAGTGAATGTATACAACCTGATAAGTTTGGAGATGAGTATTCCTCCATGAAGCCATCACCACAATCTATCTGGCTGCCTGTTTTCATCAATAAAGTTTTACAGCCATGTCCCTTGGGTTACATAGTATCTATGGTTGCTTTCACGCTGCTGTGACAGGACGAGTCTGCAAAGCTGATGATATTTTACTTTCTGGTCCTTAAGAGAAAAAAATTACCACCTCCTCCTGCAGAACAACAATAAATTAGCTTTGGAGCTAAAGGAATTGATTTTGGGACAGAAGAAGGGAGGGAATTTGTTACCCTTTGAGAGTAACAGATTGAAATGGATGAAACTTGCCATCCTAGATACAGTGGCAACGTCGATGGGACTGAGATTAAAGACCTCTAACAGGGTGTTTTATTTGTGGCATCTGATTTGAAAGTAACTTTAGGACTTGGGTCCCAGTTCCAAGCTAGTACAGTCTGACTTGCTGAGGTTTTAATTAAGCCAGTGGTTAATGGCCCTGGCCTTGCCCTCAAAGCCTGGTAGCTGGGGAGGGCAGGATATATGCACAAATGGGGAAGTGGGAGTTTTATAGCAGAGGTGGCCCATGCTAGGTGGTGCTGGTGGTTAAGAACCTGCTTTCCAATGCAGGAGATACAGGAGACTCAAGTTCTATCCCTGGGTCAGGAAGATCCCCTGGAGGAGGGCATGGCAACCCACCCCAGTATTCTTGCCTGGACAATCCCGTGGGCAGAGGAGCCTGGGGGGCTGCCGTCCACGGGGTCGCAAAGAGTCGGACATGACTGAGCGACTTAGCACACTCAACCCGTGCTGACGTGCCCATGTCCCTCTTTTCAGTGCTGGGGTGGGAAGGACGGGCACTTTCGTTGCCATCGATCGTCTCATCTATCAGATAGAGAACGAGGACACTGTGGACGTCTACGGCATCGTGTACGACCTTCGCATGCACAGGCCTTTAATGGTGCAAACAGAGGTGAGGCCGATGTCTGTGCTGGACAATTCTCCCTTCTTGTCTGTGTTTGTTTCTTTAATTTTATTTATTTATTTAAATTGGAGTACAATTGCTTTACAGTGTAAGTTTCTGGTGTACAATAATGTGAATCAGCTATGTGTGTTCCCTGAAATGTTCCTGATAAACAGTATATTCCAGGCGTGTTCCCAATAAGTGAATTGGGAAATAGCCCTCCTCAGAGCTGTCAGGGTGAAGGCATCCTGACCCGGATAGAGCAGAATATTAGTCTGGTCTCAGGCTGTCACTCTGAACCAGTTTAGAACTCTGTGAAGAGCTGCTGTGTTTCTGAGTCCAGTGGAGAATGTTCTGGAGGCCTGGGTACATTGTGTGCTTTGGGGTGGGAAGATTGGAATCGCTTCCTGTGTTGGTTGGTAGAGAGATCTTCTTTTTTCTGCTCTAATTATATGGAGTCGTGGTTCTTAATCTTTTAGATTTTGGGTAACACAGAAATCTTATGCCTGCTTACAGATGTTCTCGTCCCTTTTTAAAATGTGTTGAAAATTGGATAAATTTGTTCATATCAAAAAACTTAGTACAGGATTATATAGAGGACATTTTCCTCTTTTGCCTTTTCTTTTCCAATTCCATGGCCTAGAGGTGGTTAGTGTTTACAGCTTGCATAGCTCCAATACTTTGGCCAGCTCATGCGAAGAGCTGACTCATTTGAAAAGACCCTGATGCTGGGAAGGATTGAAGGCAGGAGGAGAAGGGGACGACAGAGGGTGAGATGGTTGGATGGCATCACCGACTCAACGGACATGAGTTTGAGCAGACTCTGGGAGATGGTGAAGCACAGGGAAGCCTGGCGTGTGTAGTCTGTGGGGCTGCAAAGTGTCAGACACGACTTAGCAACTGAGCGACAGCAACAATGTATCTTTATAGGCTTCTTTATGTAAATCTGTTTAAAAAAAATCTATATGTGTGCACACATATTTTATTTTTTTGAGAAGAATTTATAATTAGCTTTTTTTTTTCGCCTTTTAGTGACTTGGTTATTTCATTTAATATAATGTCCTCAAGTTCATTCATGTTTTAGCATATTGCAGATTTTCCTTCCTAGAGCATATTTGAAAAACTGGATCCTATTTTATATATAATGCTGCCCTATGATTTTTTTTTTCCTCTTAAAGCTTGTGGATGTCTTTCAGCAAACACCTCTTCTTCTTTCTAATGGCTACCTGCAGATTTTGATGTGCTTGCCTAAAGGGTGGGGACCCTGATTATAACCCCAATCTCTACACCCGCCCGGAGGATAGGAGCCCTCAGCTCAACCCTGATTTTCCACCTTTTTTTCACCCCTTTCACTGAGGATCATAAGTTTACTCCTTATTCTTCACATCCTCCCTAGCCAAAAAACTGTTGGGCATTTTAGTGATTGAATATGCAATGTGCCTTAGTTCCTCCACATATTTGCTTTGCCCTTCCTTAAGATTCTGCTACTTCTTGAGGAGCCGAGCTGGGTGTGGCGTGCACCCCTCTGGTTGATACTCACTAGGGATGAGAACCTTGCTATCTCTGGTTTCAGATTTCACCACTATGTAATTACTCCTTGACCACGTGAACTTGGAGTGCTCGCTTGTGGGTGGTGAGTGGGGTTGGAGGGTGGAAATCTGTTTGAAAAAGCCTTGGGTGCTAATCTCTGCTGCTCCTTTGTTTTTTTTTTTCTCTTTCTTGTTCTCATAGGACCAGTATGTTTTCCTCAATCAGTGTGTTCTGGATATAATCAGATCCCAGAAGGACTCGAAAGTGGACCTTATCTACCAGAACACGACTGCAATGACAATCTATGAGAACCTTGCACCCATGACCACGTTTGGAAAGACAAATGGTTACATTGCCTAATTCCAAAGGAAAACCTTTCTGGAGTTAACCAGACTGTCACACCCACAGCGAAGGAAAATGCCCCGATGCTGACATGTTTTTATATGTCTAATATCCTAATTCTTTGTTCTGTTTTTGTTAAAACTAATTTGAGAGTGTGAAGCTGCACGTGTGAACCGTGACAAGTGGCGGGCTGGGGCTATCAGGGGCTGTGGACGGGGGGTGAGCTAATCAACTCCATTCCTGATTACCGATGGGATGCGTTCACTTTTTGTTTTTTTCTCTTGAGAATTACAGAAGACCAGGAAAAGTGAGCTATGGTTTTTTTTTTCTTTTACAAGACATTCTTTTTTGAAAAGACTATTTTATACGATTCACATGCTAAAGCCAGGATTGTGTTGGGTTGAATATATTTTAAGTATCAGAGGTCTATTTTTACCTACTGTATCTTGGAATCTAGCTGATGGAAAATACATAATTGTGGATGATTATCACACAGGGAGGGGTGTGTGGTGCCTCTTCTGCCTGTGTTTTCTATTTGAACATGTGCCTTTTCTGAATTATGCTTCCACAGGCAAAACTCAGTAGAAATCTCTATTTTTGTACTGAATCTCATAATTGGACTGTGTGGAATATTTAAACGTAGTTTAGTATCGGAGGTTCAGCCTTCTCAGTGACATTCCTGTTCTCATTTGATTAGAGGAGATCGCGCCTCCACCCCCTACTTTCCATCTCCTGTTGCGTGGTCTGTTCTTTCGTTCCTTGTCCCCCCCCTATTTTTCCCCAAAGGTATTTCTGATGGCCACATTTTTTGCCCATTGGTTGAGCAAGAGTGGAGACTAAATTATCACCTTGAGAATTTTGGGGTGGTGTCGAGGGAAGCAGAGGGGCCCTTCAGTGACAATAATCTTACTGTCCCTGTTGTTTCCTCTCGTTTCTGTATCTGGTAAGGAGGAGTATTTAAAGGTGCAATATGTGACTTAGTGATTCATGACGCTCTAGGTTTCAGTAACGTTTTACTCAGGTTGGCATTTTGTGTGTCTCTGTGTGTCCGTGTATGTGTGTGTGTGTGTGTGTGTTTTCTAAGAGTGTGGCAATCTGTGAACACTTCCGTGTGGAGACGGTGTCAGATGAACCCCTTCTTAAAGTCTACTGGCTTTAGTCTGTGTCTGCAGTGACACATATCCGCATCTACTGTATATATATGTACTAAACTCGTAAAACAGTCATTCCTTGGAGTTGAGGTGTACAAAGTTTGAACTGTGTCAAAGCTGTAATTATTATTTTGAAACCTCTTCTTCACTATACTGCTGCTGTAATTACTTTGATTGTTTTTAAACTGTAGATTCCTTTTTGTTGTTATTGTCGTTCGGCTTTCAGGTGTGTATCCGCCGAGAGTTTCCGAATCGATGTGGACTTATTTTATTGGTACATAATCTGTAAACTCAAGGCATTAATTACCATGAGAGGATTTGTTTCTTTGTTTTGTTCTGTTTATTTTACATTGTGGCTCAGGTTCTATTTTGGAGATGTACTAAGTTTCTCCTCCGATAAGCAATGAAGTATTCAAGGTCTTATGAAGGATCGATCAAGTCCGTCACGTGCTGTGGCTGTTTCCCACAGTAGTAAGTCCTGCTGTAAGCGTAGGACGATGTGTCCTACTGGAAATGGGAGTGGGGTCTTCTCCGAGTGGCCCGGTCACTCTGGACCTCTCCTGACCCTGCTGTGCGCCCCAGCTCGCTGGCGCTTTGAACACTGATGGGACAGTCCGGTGTCTTTGGGTCACGAAGGGGGAACCACAGTGTACGGAGAACCCTTGATTCAGTGCCGAGGTCGAGGGCTATATGTCTTTTGTCTCCCTTTTCCTTTGAGGTACTGAAAGGAATAAAGGAGAGGTGATGATGGTGTTGTGTTTTGGGAGAACCTTACTTCCCAAATGGAAATTGCACTTTTGGCCAAGTCCTTTGCTGTCTGTGGTAGAAAGCAGTTCACTCCATGTCAGGCCCTTCGAGGAGCGGGCTGGCCAGGCTGGGCCGGGTCCTCTTTGGTCCTGTATCAGGGAAGCCCTGCCGTCCTGGGCTGTTGTGTGAAGCTGGGTTTGAGCGACGGCTTCCGAGTCCCTCACGCGGGTCTGCCCCTCGCGCGCCTATCTTGGAGAGTTCCCTAACTTCTTCAGAGGTCCCGGGCCAGGCGGCAGTTCTGAGGTCGCACCCCTTCCCACGCCAGTTTGCCAGGAAACCATGGTGATGGGTGCCGAGGTATCGTCAAGTCCCACGTAGGTGTACACCCTGCCCGCATCACTGCTGCTGCCCTGGAGAAGTCGGGGGGAAGGACTTGAGTCCAGAAATTCCTTTAAAAGATGAAAGTAACAATAATTAGAAACATATGGGTGTAAAAAATGCAAAGATCAGAAACCCTCCTCCCTTCCGCCTGGGATGAGCTTGGGAAATGGGCCGCCGCCTGGTCAGCCACACTCAGACGTCACCCCCGGTCCTGGGAGGAAGGCTTGCGGTGGCCAGGTCTGGCTTCCAAATGGGCAGGTCACACGAAGGCCATTCACGATGCTGCTCTGCATCCTGAAGAGGCCTGGCGGCGGGCCAGGGGGTGGGGTGGTGGTGAGGGTATTTATAGCACAGTGATTGAAAAGGGAAGATTAACGTGTAAATAAAGAGGACAGGCGGGCTGAAGGCTGGTCACAGAAGAGAGAAAGCGCTTTTGAGCTCCTGCCCTAAACCGTCCCAGCAGCAATGAGCTAAAATCGGAGTCCAGAGGAGTCAGGGGGATGGCATGATCGCCCCTGCATAGTGTTTGACAAGTGCAGAAGTAAACCAGCCCAGCGTGAGTTTAGCTGGTTTGAGGGATTTCGGCCTCTAAAATCTTCTTCCAAGAGCAAGGACGTTTTTGTCTGCAAAGTTAAATCCAGTGATGGTTGGCAGCAGTGTGAAATGAGATGCAGGTCGGTTCCCTGTGGCCACGTGACAACCACCAGCTAGATTTTGGCATACTTGACCACTGGACATGGGCATCACCAAGTCGGAGGCTCCTGCGGCTTGGGGCCGACTATGCAGCTGATTGATGTTTGCTTTTCATCTGGGGGTGAAAAAGCCTGGTTTCTTTTTGAAATGCTTGATTGCACTTGCTGAGCTAAACAAGCCTTGGTGACTGATGTTGATTTGCCTCCAAAGTCCAAGTTCTGAGTTTTCAGACTCTGTGTAGCAGTCGAGCATTCAATATACTGTAGCTTTTTATGCCCTCGGGGGCACATATGAATAGGATGTGTTGAAGTGGACTCTAGAACTGTAATTTTCTTGTAACTATTTTGGAACGATGCATATTTCTAATGTTTGTTATACTTGTACAGAGTGTTGCTGTTGGTGGCTTTTTCCCCCCTTTGGTTTGTTTTTTAAGGAAAAACATGGCCTGAAAAAACTTTTTTTAAAAAGACTTATAAATACCAAATATAAAAAAGTGTGAACACGTGATGCCTCTGCTTGTTTGTCTCCCCGCCTCCTTACTGCACATCCAAACCATATCATTTACTGAGCAGTTTACTGGCCTGGGTTCAGCTGGGGGATCCTTAACAAAAGCACATTTCCCTTGGGATTTTTCCACATGGTTTTGATTTGCTAGGGGCTGCTGTAACAAAGTACAGCACGCTGAGGGGCTTAAACATTAAAAAGGATCATCTCCCAGTCCTGGAGGCTAGACGGCCGAGATCGAGGGGTCAGCAGGGTGGTTTCCTCTGAGGCCACTCTGGCTGGTGGACGACCGTCTTGACCCTGAGTGTTCTAATCTCTTGTTACAAGGACACCAGTCACCGTGGATCACAGCTCATGACCTCATTTGGCCTTAGTTACCTCTGGAAAGACTCTTATCTCCAAATACACTTGCGCTGGGAGGCACTGGAGGTTAGGATTTCAGCATATAAACTTTGGGGGCACATAAGTCAGCCCAAAGGGCTTCCCTGGTGGCTCAGTGGCAAAGAATCCACCTGCAATGCAGGAGATGTGGGTTCCATCCCTGGATTGGGAAGATCCCCGGGGGAGAAAATGGCAACCCACTCCAGTATTCTTGCCTGGAGAATTCCATGGACAGAGGAGCCTGGCGGGCTACAGTCCACGGGGTCACAAAAGCGTTGGGCCATGACTCAGCGACTAAACAGCAGCACCAACGACACGAGTCAGCCCAGAACACCCACGGAGGCGACAAAGTGGGGGCCCGGGGAGTGAGGGGGCCGCTGAAGTGTGGCTGCGTGTGTCTCAGAGGGTGGGAGACAGGGGTCTGCAGGTGGACAGACACCCCCTTGGGGGCAGCTTACATGCCTTAGGCAAGCCTCCAGGATCTTTAGAGGCTTTCTGGTTGATAGATTTGGGGAATCTCAAGACTTCCGGGGGACAGTAGCAGTTTGGGGGGGTTTTCTTTCATCTCACCCCCTTATGTGTTGATGCAAACTCTTAAGTAGACTGAGATGATTTTAAGATATCTCTTGCTCCTCTTCCCTGAAATAAATCAATCCATTCAACAGTGATGTATTGAGTACCTACTGTCCACCAGCAACTATAACTTGGTGGCTGAGGGTTCAACCTGTGAACAATATAGAAATCTCTGCCCTCGTGGAAAGTGAAAGTCACTCAGTGGTGGCCGGACTCTTTGCAGCCCCATGGGTATACAGTCCGTGGAATTCTCCAGGCCAGAATTCTGGAGTGGGTAGTCATTCCCTTCTCCAAGGGATCTTCCCAACCCAGGGATCGAACCCAGGTCTCCCGCATTGCAAGCAGATTCTTTACCATCAAAGAAGAGGTGGACAAACATATGTAATTTAAATCCTTAGTAGGTTACAATCTAACAGATGATGAACATATGATGAAAAATAGTGTATCACACCTGGATGCACCAACTCATTTTCACTAAGGCAGTGCAGCCACAGTGTGTCCAGGAGAAAGTGTTGCTACATGCTCATCACTCAACCCCTGCTTCAAGCCCGTCAGGAAGACAAAGGTGAACACAGCAGAAGTCCTGCCTGGGAGAAGCAGACAGTCCAGAGGGCCAGGGACATGAGGGATGCAAGCACAAAATGAACCCGAAAAATACCAGAAGCTATTTAAAAGCGCAGGAGACAGGAATCCCAGGAGCGTGAGAGAGGGGATGGCAGGTGGGCTGAATCCTGAGCAGGACTTTAGTAGGCGGATACAAGGGGGAAGGCAGAGGGTGAATGTGCCCGCGTGGAGGCTGGTGAGCACTTGGGGATGTGAGCTTGAAGGGAGGGTGGAGGAAGGTGAGGTGAGGTGGTGGCTGATGACCCTGGCAGGGAAGAACCCTGGGACTGTAAGCCTGGTTGACGAAAACGGTCTCACCTTTAAGATGCTGCACCAGTCGTGTGTATGTGTGTGTGTGTGTGTGTGTATATAAATAAGTCAACTTACTGAGACATATGGGCTTCCCAGGTGGCTCAGACGGTAAAGAATCTGCCCTCAGTGTGGGACACCTGGGTTCGAACCCTGGGTCGAGAAGATCCCCTGAAGAAGGGAATGGCAACCCATTCCAGTATTCTTGCCTGGAGAATTCCATGGATGGAGGAGTCTGGCAGGCTTCAGCCCAGGTTGCAAAGGGTCGGACACGACTGAACAACTAACACACACACACACTCTATTTGTCTTCCCTATTTTTTTTGCATGGAAACCACATGGTGGTCACAAAGGTGAGTGCCCACAAAAGGATGGAAGGAAGGGACACACCAGACTCTTGGCTGGTTAATGGGAGTTAATGGTGTACTTTCCTGCACAGAAAGCACGTTCAGCTGGAGCCACGTTTCCCTGGCCTCCTGGTCCCACTAGGTCCTCAGCGGTCATCGCCGTTGGCAGAGCAAGCAGGGGTCCTAGCAGATCTTTTATTTGCTTTGCTGATCGCACCCTCTCAATCCTTTGCTCTCTCCCCACTTCCCTTTCCCTATTTCTCATTCTCCTCGCCTGTGCCAGCCATCTGGAGACAACAGCTAAATGCTGGCCTGCTTGCCAAGTCAAAATAACTACTGAGAATTCCAGCACATTCCTGAGTTGTTTGTTTGAAATACTGGGTGAAATCAGGTCAGTTTTCCAGGCATGGGTTCCTGTAGTATGTCCAGGTCTGCCAGAAGTCTGTTGCTGTAATTACTTTTCCGATTAGGCAGAAAGCACAGATCTGGAGCATATGAGTCCCAGACGTGATTACTTGCCTCAGTGAGGATAGAAAATCTTTTGCTTTTAAAAAGATGCTTCCAGATGTATAGTGGTAAGAAGGACGATGAGGGTCCAAAGTTCAGAGGCCTGATCACAGAGTTCTGTGCTACCCGGTAGATCCTTGTTGGTTATCCATTTTCAATATAGCAGTGTGTACATGTCAGTGGGACTTCCAAGTTGACTCAGCAGTAAGGAATCTGCCTGCCAATTTATGAGACACAAGAGACGTGGGTTTGATCCCTGGGTCAGGACGATGCCGTGGAGGAGGAAATGGCAACCCACTCTAGTATTCTTGTCTGGACAGAGGAGCCTGGTGGGCTACATATATATAGGCCATGGGGTTGCAAAGAGTCAGACACGACTGAGCACACACTCACACACGCAAGTCAATACCAAACTCCCTAACTACCCCTCCTCCGATGCTTCCTCTCTGCTAACCATCAATTTGTTCTCTTAAGGAAAGAAGAGAAGCAGTAGGTGGCAGAGAGCTGAAGTTTGCCTGGGGAGTTTGGAGAGCAACATCTGCGGCTTGTTGAGTTCACAGCCTCGAGGGCCTGAGTGGACGTGGGCCCGGCTGGGCGGCGTCTTGTTAAATCCACAGCAGTCTAGAGGTTCAGTTTCTTCAGAGGGCATCGTCCCGCCTGTATTTTGAATCCATCCACATGTCTTGAATGGTCCCTTGACCATTACCCCTTCAACTGGGAAGCTTCCAGGGCCTGCCTTCATGTCCCAGCAGAGAGGGGCCTTGAGGGGTAGCTCAGAAAGAAAGGAGACGGGGGAGTGTGGTGACGTGTGACGTGGAGACACCAGCGTATTGCCTAGGACATCTGAAACACCTGGTAGGGTGGCTATTTTTTTTAATCGACTTAAATTTGTTTTGATCAAGTACTGTGGGCTGGCCGTGGGCCCTTGGTATGTACCTTTGTGGGGGGAAAAAAGGCGTGATCACTGCCCTTGTGGAATTTAAGGGCCTACAGGAGAGACGGGAAGTGAAGAAGGAGTTGAACGCGAATCTGTCTATCCCGTCCGGCTGGAAGGAGAGAGCAGCCCCAAGGGAGTGAGCAGGAGGGGCGACCTGGGACAAGCCCTGCGGCAGGAGTGGCTTTGGCATTTGAAGAGCAGCGTGGTCTTCGGGGCCTTGCTGGTGAAGGAGCTGAGGGCACAGTATGAAGCCAGACATAGTCAGGGCCCATCGGGTCGAGCTGTGTGAGCTGAGGTCCGGAAAGGGGAATTAGTCTGTGAGCACTGGGAGGCCATCAGAGTTTCCAGAGCAGAGAGTGCCGGCCTGGAGATCGGGCTGTCGGGAGCCCGGAGGCAGGGAAGCCCATTAGAGCCTCTGGTTTAGTGATGGTTTTGGAAACAGACGAATCTATAGCCCATGAGGCTTCCCTGGTGGCTCAGACGGTAAAGAATCCACCTGCGATGCAGGAGACCCGGGTTTGATCACTGGGTTGGGAAGATCCCATGGAGAAGGGAATGGTAACCCGCTCCAGTATTCCTGCCTGGAGAACCCCATGGACGGAGGAGCCTGGTGGGCTACATCCATGTGGTTGCAATAGAGTTGGTTATGACTGAGTGACTTTCACTTTGAGTTCATAAGCCCTTGAGGAGGAACTAAGTGTACATGCCTTTAAAGGCTAAACTGCTGTTATTTTGTCCCGTTTGGCTGCTTCTCTTCTGCGTTTTCTCACTTCTCTGATTAATTTATCCTGTTTTCTGGCTGTGCTGGGTCTTATTGCTGCGTGGGGGCTCTCTGGTTGCGGCGATCGGGGGCTACTCTCCTGGGGTGGAGCCTGGGTCCTCGGGTGCAGGGGCTTCGGTGGTTGGGGCCCCGAGGCTCTATAGCTGTGCCGTGTGGGTTTAGTTGCCCCATGGCTTGTGGGATCTTCGCAGACCAGGGACTGAACCCGTATCCCCTGCCTTGGCAGGAGGATTCTTAACCGCTGGACCACCATGGAAGTCCCTAAGTTTATTCTTCAGCTAAAATTTTTCTGCAGAGAAGAGGCAGGCAGAGGACACGGTGGGGAGGGTGGGGGAGGCCTGTCCTGGGAAGGGCCCAGAGGGTCCTGCTCGGCTACAAAGGGAAATAAAAATCACCAGGGCTCTTATAACGTGTAAAGCTGAAGTGAGAAAAGCAATTTATAGAGCTGTAAGAAAGTAATTCCCGAAAGGAGTTAGGTAAGCGATAAGAAGACAAGAAAGACAACACCACACTGAAGTGATGGCGGGGCTATAATTTTAAAAAGTGTCTTTTTGGCTGTGCTGGGTCTTCGTTGCTGTGAGGCCTCTTCTCTAGGCGCGGTGAGCAGGGCCTGCTGTCTAGCTGCAGGGAGCAGGCTCCTCATCGCAGCGGCCTCTCCCAGTGCAGAGCGCAGGCTCTAGGGCCCATGCACTCAGTTGGGGCTCCCGGGCTCCAGAGCACAGGCTCCGCAGTTGTGACACCCAGGCTTAGTTGCTCCGTGGCCTGTGGGATCTTCCCAGATCAGGGATCGAACCCATGTCTTCTGCATTGGCAGGTGGATTCTGTACCACGGAGCCTCCAGGGAAGCCCCCAATGGTGGGGGGTTATCAGTGGCTTTTATTTTTACTTTCCTAAATTTTATAATTTTTCCCACTGAGTATGGAGTTCTTGTTGAGACTAAAACTTTAGCATTTTTCTTCTTGACTCAGAAAAATAAGCTATAACATATTTCAATTTGTCCAAATTTACCAAGTTCTTCAAAATGAGTGTGAACCCAAGGCTTTTTTGAGTACCTCTACTTGCAAGGAGTTTGTTAAAGAGTGAAAGTTAAATTTACGGGAATTAGATTCTGAGCTGTTAAGCTGGAGGGAACAGGGGCCCGCGTCCTTGCTCTGGGTTGAGTGTGTGTCTGCCAGGGTGGAGGGCCTGGTTGGCACCTGGGCAGCAGGGGGAGGAGGCAGGGAGAAAAGACGGTTAGCCCTGCTCCTCAAAGTTCTTACAGCTCTCCCACACCGCCTGAGGCTCCACGGCTCCCTTCCTGCACGGCCCCTGGGCCCTCTGAAGAAAGCAGGAGGGCCTAGGCGTTCCCCTACAAATGGTGTGTGTGCTCAGTCATCGCATTCAACTCTCTGCCGCTCTGTCCACACAAGTGCTATTTCCTATACCAGGGCATCTTCCCGACCTAGGGATGAAATTCACGCCTCCCTTGTCTTCTCCATTAGGCAAGGTGAATCCTTTACCACGGAGCCACCTGGAAAGCTCCCTTATGAACTGTTCAGTTCAGTTCAGTCACTCAGTGGGGTCTCACTCTCTGCGACCCCATGGACTGCAGCATGCCAGGCATCCCTGTCCATCACCAACTCCCGGAGTTTACTCAAACTCGTGTCCATTGAGTCCATTACTCAAACTCATGTCCTTTGAGTCCATTGAGATGGCGTTGGTGATGCCATCCAACCATCACATCCTCTGTCGTCCGCTTCTCCTCCCGCCTTCAATCTTTCCCAGCATCTGTAGAGAACAGCCTAACTCACTTTCTTGCAGGCAGGTGAGGCCCGGCAGCGATTTTGCATATCGCCACTAGATGGCGCCAAAGGACTGTGCTGAGAAAGCAATTCAGGTTGTCAGATGGCAATGGAGGAAAACAGGTTTGCAAAAAAGGAACTCGGAGAGCTGGCTGGGTTTGAAGTGAGCACGGGTCATATCGTCCCCGAGCGTGTATGAGCAGCTACCACCTCGGTGGGAGGGAGGGCTGGAGGTGGAGGAGCTGGAGTCAGAGCCAGGGATTCTCTGGTGCTCAGTGGCGGTCACCACTCTACAGGGAGCGTGGACAGGGTCCGAGGTGGAGGAGCTGAAAGCCTGAGGATCAGGTCTGAGCTGGTTCATGGATCCCTTCCAGGCGAGTGCACGTTCCTTGGCCGTTGCACTTGTGTCCTCGTGGAGAACAGAGCCAGGAGCGAGAGGGGCTGCAGTGGCCTCGCGGTGTGGGTAGGGTGCGTCCTGGGGCAGTACTGGGCACCCCGGCAGAGCCCCAGGCGGTTTTCAGTCCTCTTTCTCTGCGCTCTTCCCAGGAATAAGCAAGCATACGTGTACAATCTTCACAAGGGAAGTCATGCTCTTCACAAGGCAAGTCTTGGTTACTTTCAGCCCTCCTGTAAGTCTCTGGTTTTAGAACCAGCTAAGGGGACTCTTGTAACAAAGAAGAGCAAAACCCAGCTCCGCGTTGGATCTGTTTCTTTGACTTTAACCTTTGCTTTTCATTGCTTTTTGTTATTATAATCAGTAACAGGATGTTGTCTATAGCTGTTTAGTTCAGTTCAGTTACTCAGTCGTGTCCGACTCTTTGAGACCCCATGGACTGCAGCACGCCAGGCCTCCCTGTCCATCACCAACTCCCGGAGTTTACTCAAACTCATGTCCATCCAGTCTGTGATGCCATCCAACCATCTCATCCTCTGTCATCCCCTTCTCCTCCTGCCCTCAATCTTTCCCAGTATCAGAGTCTTTTCTGATGAGTCAGTTCTTTGCATCAGGTGGCCAAAGTATTGGAGTTTGAGCTTCAGCATCAGTCCTTCCAATGCATATTCAGAACTGATTTCCTTTAGGATGGACTGGTCTATAACTGTAAGCCCACATAACGGCCTGCCTCTGGGAACCTGCCCCTCTGCCAGAATGTCAAACTAAAGTGCCTTTGTTCAACTCTCAGGGAGACCCTCTGACCCTGCCTACCTGTGAATGGCAGCAGGAAAGAACAAATTAATATATCCACCCCTGCCCCACCCCATGCTGGCCAAGCTGAGAGATGTTTTGCAAGATTTGTTCCCTCTTTGGGCTTCCCAGGTGGCACTAGTGGTAAAGAACCCGTCTGCCAATGCAGGAGATATAAAGAGTTGCAGGTTCCATCCCTGGGCCAGGAAGATCCCCTGGAGAAGGCAATGGCAAACCACTCCAGTGTTCTTGCCTGGAGAATCCTTTGGATAGAGGCGCCTGGTGGGCTACAGTGCATGGGGTGGCAAAGAGTGTTTTAGTGACTAAACAGCAACAATGGCCTTTTCACTTCCTGCCCTCCTCCTCCCCTCTCTGTTCTATAAAAGAAACTGGCACCCTGACCCTATAAGATGTACTCTACGGCACCAGCCTGCCATCAGATATCAGGCCTCAAACCTCCTCTCTTGATTGCTGGCCTGTCCTGCAGCGAGCAGACTGAGCTTTGATTTGGAAACAGCCTTCCCAGTGTCAGACTCTGGGGCTGGGGCACCCAGTAGAAATGGTAACAGACTTTATTTTCTTGGGCTCCAAAGTCACTGTGGACAGTGGCTGCAAGCCATGAAATTAAAAGACGCTTGCTCTTTGGAAGAAAAGCTGTGACAAACCTAGACTGTGTATTAAAAAACAGAGACATTACTTTGCTGACAAAGGTCCATAAAATCAAGCTATGGTCTTTCTAGGAGTCACGTACAGATGTGAGAGTTGGACCATAAAGAAGGCTGAGTGTTGCAGAATTGATGGCTTTGAACTGTGGGGCTGGAGAAGACTCTTGAGAGTCCCTTGGACTGCAAGGAGATCAAACAAGTCAATCCTAAAGGAAATCTACTCTGAATATTCATTGGAAGGACTGATGCTACAGCTGAAGCTCCAATACTCTGGTCACCTGATGCAAAGAGCTGATTCACTGGAAAAGATCCTGATGCTGGGAAAGATTGAAGGCGGGGGGAGAAGGGGACGACGGAGAATGAGATGGCTGGATGGCATCACTGACTTTGATAAGTCAGAGTTTGAGCAAACTCTGGGAAATTGTGAAGGACAGAGAAGCCTGGTGCACTGCAGCTCATGGGGTCTCAAAGAGTTGGAGACAACTTAGCGACTGGACACCAACACCTTCACCCCAGGAGGACCCACAAAGCTGTGATGGCTCCTCTTCTGTGTGTCCTCTGCTCATGGGCTCTGACCTGAT
The DNA here is from genome assembly GCA_024291935.2 of Okapia johnstoni. Classification (NCBI taxonomy): domain Eukaryota; kingdom Metazoa; phylum Chordata; class Mammalia; order Artiodactyla; family Giraffidae; genus Okapia; species Okapia johnstoni. Next base: position 3,040,875 of record CM044325.1, on the reverse strand, counting down.
CACTGCATCTCATGCCCGACTCAGGATCAACCTCTCTGTACGGTCTCGTAATTATTATTAATATTCCCTTGTGAAATCTGTGACAAGGTTGGTTGAAAAACGTCATTTTGGTAATCAAAGAAGAGATTTGGTGAAAGGGAGATACAGTTTAGCTGTATATTTTCTAGTATCTTTTGGTCTTTATCTTTCAGTGATGACCAAAGATAGATTTCATCAATATGTGGTTTGTCAAGGGACATAATTTAAAAACAAATAAAAGTTATTGACGATGATGATAAAAAAAGAAAAGGAACTCAGAAGTTGACGTTCTGAGAAGAGATGGTATCCATCATTATGTGGGAGATAAATGTCTTCTGCTATTAAGGCAGAGGTGGCCTTGAGCCATTGGTTGGGTAGATAAACGTTGTGATTTAATCTGTGAAATGAAAAATGGTGAAATAGATTGAAGGGTGAGATTTCACCAGATGGTGAAATAGATTGAAGGGTGAGATTTCACCAGATGGTGAAATAGATTGAAGGGTGAGATTTCACCAGATGGTGAAATAGATTGAAGGGTGAGATTTCACCAGATGGTGAAATAGATTGAAGGGTGAGATTTCACCAGATGGTGAAATAGATTGAATGAGTTAGCTAAACTAACTGGTTTTATAAGAAATAACTCCCAGATCTCAATGGTTTAATACATATGTCACAGTTTAATGTGGTTGGCACTCTTCAAGGACTTAGACTGCTACAGGCTTCACCAGCTTTAACCCAAGCTTGTCGAGGTCATCCAGAGGTCACCATCCAGCTGGCAGATGAGGAAGAGAATGTGGGAGACAGAGCGAGGGAGGTTTCCATGGGCCAGGTTTGTAAGTGACATGGGCCATGTTCGTCCACCTTCCATCGGTGGGGACAGCATTTGACCGGGTGCCTGGAAGAAGAGAGCTGCGGGTCCCGGTGAGCACTGGCTTTCTGTGCCACCTTGGTCAGACCAACGGATAAAGGGCTAAGCACGCTGCCTGGCACCTCGCAGGGATTCCATAAATGGTGGTCTCCTCCTCCTTCCAGGGCCACCTGTCTGAGGAAGAAGTAGGTGGGAAAGAAACGGCTTCTGTTCTGCGTTGGCATGGCAACCCAGCTGCTTCTAAATGTATGGTTCTGTGGACCTAACGCAGATACTGGGAGATGCTGTGTCCTGGTTTAGGTCCACAGTACACTTACAGGTGTCAGGAACTGTGACCTCATTAGTGACTTGCACATTTAGTGGGATGTGCTCTTGAAGCTTCCAACCATGCCTTGAATTACTTACCTGAAACTCCTGGGGATCTCAAGGAGGGAAAGGCACTTCTTAATTCTGAAGAACCCCCAAGGGGTGGCATTAATTTTCTCCTTCACAAAATTTTCCTAACTCTTTGCCTCAACTCCTGAGGGCATAATTAATTGCCTGAAGTTGTCATCATGCCAGAAAACCCAAGTGTGGCCCCCAGAAAGTGGAGGAGTAACTGACCACTGTATTCACAGAACGGAAAACTAATTGGCTCTTTTCTTCCCTTGATGATCCTTGTAGCAGCAGAGAACTTTTTCTATTAAATGCGAAGAGGCCAGCATCTGAGTTATGGAGTGTTAGTGGAAACTGCTGAGAATACATGGATTTGATCAACAGTTTTCTTTTTTACATCTGTGCTATTGTATTACACATACTGTTTTTCAACGTTTAAAAAAGCTTCATGATACATTTTGGAGCTCTTTCAATATCAGTGTATGTAGATATGCTCACCCATATTAGGCCTAGTTTCCATAGCAAGATATCAGACTGGGGTGGCTTCAGTTCAGTTCAGTTCAGTCGCTCAGTAGGGTCCGACTCTTTGCGACCCCATGAATTGCAGCATGCCAAGCCTCTCTGTCCATCACCAACTCCCGGAGTCTACCCAAACCCATGTCCATCGAGCCGGTGATGCCATCCAACCATCTCATCCTTTGTCATCCCCTTCTCCTCCTGCCCTCAATCTTTCCCAGCATCAAGGTCTTTTCAAATGAGTCAGCTCTTCGCATCAGGTGGCCAAAGTATTGGAGTTTCAGCTTCAACATCAGTCCTTCCAATGAACACCCAGGACTGATCTCCTTTGGGATGGCCTGGTTGGATCTCCTAGCAGTCCAAGGGACTCTCAAGTGGAAAATTCTGAAAGAGATGGGAATACCAGACCATCTGACCTGCCTCTTGAGAAACCTGTATGCAGGTCAAAAGCAACAGTTAGAACTGGACATGGAACAACAGACTGGTTCCAAATAGGAAAAGGAGTATGTCAAGGCTGTATATTGTCACCCTGCTTATTTAACGTATATGCAGAGTACATCATGAGAAACGCAGGCTGGAGGAAGCACAAGCTGGAATCAAGATTGCCGGGAGAAATATCAATAACCTCAGATATGCAGATGACACCACCCTTATGGCAGAAAATGAAGAAGAACTAAAGAGCCTCTTGATGAAAGTGAAAGAGGAGAGTGAAAAAGTTGGCTTAAAGCTCAACATTCAGAAAACTAAGATCATAGACCTAACAGAAGCAGAAGATATTAAGAAGAGGTGACAAGAATACACAGAAGAACTGTACAAAAAAGATCTTCACGACCCAGATAATCATGATGGTGTGATCACTCATCTAGAGCCAGACATCCTGGAATGTGAAGTCAAGTGGACCTTAGAAAGCATCACTGCGAACAAAGCTAGTGGAGGTGATGGAATTCCAGTTGAGCTATTTCAAATCCTCAAAGATGATGCTGTGAAAGTGCTGCACTCGATATGCCAGCAAATCTGGAAAACTCAGCAGTGGCCACAAGACTGGAAAAGGTCAGTTTTCATTCCAATCCCAAAGAAAGGCAATGCCAAAGAATGCTCAAACTACAGCACAATTGCACTCATCTCACACGCTAGTAAAGTAATGCTCAAGATTCTTCAAGCCAGGCTTCAGCAATATGTGAACCGTGAACTTCCAGATGTTCAAGCTGGTTTTAGAAAAGGTAGAGGAACCAGAGATCAAATTGCCAACATCCGCTGGATCATTGAAAAAGCAAGAGATTTCCAGAAAAACATCTATTTCTGCTTTATTGACTATGCCAAAACCTTTGACTGTGTGGATCACAATAAACTGTGGAAAATTCTGAAAGAGATGGGAATACCAGACCATCTGACCTGTCTCTTGAGAAATCTGTATGCAGGTCAGGAAGCAACAGTTAGAACTGGACATGGCACAACAGACTGGTTCCAAATAGGAAAAGGAGTACGTCAAGGCTGTATATTGTCACCCTGCTTATTTAAATTATATGCAGAGTACATCATGAGAAACACTGGGCTGGAAGAAACACAAGCTGGAATCAAGATTGCAGGGAGAAATATCAATAACCTCAGATATGCAGATGACACCACCCTTATGGCAGAAAGTGAAGAAGAACTAAAGAGCCTCTTGATGAAAGTGAAAGAGGAGAGTGAAAAAGTTGGCTTAAAGCTCAACGTTCAGAAAACTAATATCATGGCACCTGGTCCCATCACTTCATGGGAAATAGATGGGGAAACAGTGGAAACAGTGTCAGACTTTATTTTTTGGGGCTCCAGAATCACTGCAGATGGGGATTGCAGCCATGAAATTAAAAGACGCTTACTCCTTGGAAGGAAAGTTATGACCAACCTAGACAGCATATTTAAAAGCAGAGACATTACTTTGCCAACTAAGATCCGTCTAGTCAAGGCTATGGTTTTTCCAGTGGTCATGTATGGATGTGAGAGTTGGACGGTGAAGAAAGCTGAGCGTCGAAGAATTGATGCTTTTGAACTGTGGTGTTGGAGAAGACTCTTGAGAGTCCCTTGGACTGCAAGGAGATCCAATCGATCCATCCTAAAAGAGATCAGTCCTGGGTGTTCATTGGAAGGACTGATGTTGAAGCTGAAACTCCAATACTTTGGCCACCTCATGCGAAGGGTTGACTCATTGGAAAAGACCCTAATGCTGGGTAGGATTGGGGGCGGGAGGAGAAGGGGAAGACAGAGGATGAGATGGTTGGATGGCATCACCGACTCGATGGACATGGGTTTGGGTAAACTCTGGGAGTTGGTGATGGACAGAGAGGCCTGGCATGCTGCAATTCATGGGGTCACAAAGAGTCGGACACGACTGAGCGACTGAACTGAACTGACTATACTCTTGACATAAAGGAGTGGAAAAAATAGAGGATAGCATACAACAATTTCTACATACAAAAATTAGCATACAACAATTGCTCTAGTTCCTGCTTCTGTAGCCAGTCAGTAGTCATCAACTGGCCCATAGCCTCTACAGCCCTTAGACACAGGCTTGTGAGTTCCCTAGGCCAGGTGCTATGCCCCAGGAGGTCAGCTTTCCAGAGCACCTCTCCTGAAATTTTGAGTCTCCACTTAGTGCTCAAAGAAAGCCAGGCTTACTTCCTTATCCCTCAGGAGATTTTTTATCTCCTGAAAGATAAAGAAGCTCATTACTCAGAACTGTTCAAACTTCTTGGGTTTCAAGGATGAGAGGTTGAAGGTGCTAGGCCCTCATGTAAAAATCACATGTTGTTTATTGCATTGCTGCTTCAAGATTTAAACTGTGCATGTTGATCTGCTCTGGCTATTGTTTAAACAAGTTAGTAAACCTCCACAGAAAGTAGAACTCTCTTCTCTTCAAAACACGCAAACCAAATTTAAATTATTTTAATATTTGCGTTTATTTCCCCCCTTTACTCTAAGCCTGTGTCAATGGTTGGACTCCCTAGGCAACATCTCTCAGGTTGAGCTTGTGTGTAAACATTTTTTGGGAAGTGCTCCCAGTATTAACTTCTGTATAACAGTGAAGAGGGCAGGATTGGGCAGAGGGGAAGTCAAACCATGAATCAGTGACAAAAAGGTCTGGGAGGGTCCTCCAAGGAGCCTTAGAGCTGGGGTGCCCCTTGGAAGTTGTCTCAAGTTGAGGCAGGAGGCCCAGGTCTTCTCACCATCACACTGACCGTTCTCACATGCTGCCTGCTGCAGACGATGATGTGATTCTGGCGCTGCCCTGGGGGACGGCAGTGTCTGGAGAGGAATGAGGAGTTGGACGCTGGCAGCCATCCCTCCAGGCAGCTGAGGGAGTGGAGAGGCATGTGGGTGGCTCACCACAGCATCCACTAAAACCCCTTTCCTCGACTCAGGTAGCCCAATAGTGAGCATGTTTTTAAACATTCTGAATCCAGTATCGCTTGTTGTGTTGCACCCACATAAAGAGTTCCCATCGATGAACTGTTTAAAGAAAGCTATGTGAGAAAAACTCCTTCACCTCAAACTAAATTCTTAAAATGAGAGTTGCCTAGGTGTCTGGAGTTGCCAAGTTAATGGTAAGAACAATAACGTCCATGAATGCAGCTCCTATCACAGAAAAGTTGCTTTCACCTGCAGTTCCGTCTCGTTTGCTTCTCTATATAACCCTGGGAAGCGGGTGGAACAGTAGCATCAATCCATTTAACAAACTGAGAAATGTGCGAGGCAGAGGAGAGCGAAATCCGCGTCAGCGTTCGGTTTTGGTATCATCTCTTTATTAGAAAACCTAGACAGCGTGTTAAAAAGCAGAGACGTTACTTGCCGACAAAGGTCCATCTAGCCTAAGCTGTGGTTTTCCCGGGAGTCATGTAGAGAGAAAGTACACAGGAGAGATGATTTAAAGGCAAAAGTAGTGGGATGTGGTGACTGACTGGATACAGGAATGAAAGGGAGGCATGGATCACATAGGACATCACAGCTACAAGCCTGGGCATCCTGGAGACTGATGCTGGCCTTGAAGTATCTTTCGGGTCACACTGTTATTCTATAGCTTAGTGTCCTCAACTTCAACTCTCATCTCTGTTCAAATCCTTTCTTGAGCTCCTGAATGAGAATGAGGTGCTTCTTGAGGAGTTTTGCAATCTTATTTTGTAACCCTTCAGCTACTTGGTTTTCCAAAGTCCTGAGATGATGCCAGATACTCTTAATATTCTGGGTACTTTGTGTTCACGTCACTGTTCTTACTGAAAAAGGACTCCCTTTTGATGAATTTATTAGTATTGCTGTTTTTGACATGAGTATCAGTGTAATCTCTCTGCCACAACTATTGTCCCGGAAACCTTGATTTCTCGGGTAGACAGTTTCTGTTTCCATGGATGGCTGATCCCTTTTCCTTCTGCAAATGGCCATGCCTCCTCTTTTGTCCCATAGCAGTAATTCTTCCCAAGAAATTTGATAGCTGTAGCTCCTGTTCGGATAGACAGACAGTTCTACTGTGGCTTTGACAGATATTTAGGTTGTAACAGTTTTTTTCTCTTATAAAGTGATTGTCAGATATCCTTTGGAACCTTGACGAAGCTTAATCTATCCTTTCCCTCTACGAAGGTTGAACTAATTCAGAAGCAAGGCAAAGGGAGAAGGAATTTGGGAAAAACATTACTGTTGCTACTAGAAAAGGTGATGACAGAGACTGAGGTTTAAAATTTGGTGCCAAGTGGCCTTTCTCAAACTGAGCTCTAGATTTAGGTAAAAGTCCATACCCAGCCGTGGCAGCATTGGACCTACCCTACAGAGTAGCCTGGAATTCCCAGGTGGCTCTAGTGGTAAAGAATGTGTCTGCCAATGCAGGAGATGCGGGAGATGCAGGTTCAATCCATGGGTCAGGAAGATCCCCGGAGTAGGAAATGACAACCCATTTGAGTATTCTTGCCTGGAGAATCCCATGAACAGAGGAGCCTGGTGGGCTATAGTCCATGGGGTTGCAAAGAGATGGACATGACTGAAGTGACTTAGCACACACGCATGCACCGACCAGGAACCAAGACAAGCAAGGCTGGTCAGCACAGCAGCGCTCTCGGAGGATAAGCTCTCTGATTTCAGGATCTGTCAGTCGTTTGAGTAGTGGGGCAAGAGGAAAGAAAGTAACAGTGAAATGGTGGAGACAAACTAGTAGGTGGAACTCTCTCTAGAGTGTGTGGACATTTGTCGTATAAACACAGGTATTGAAGCTGCAAGTCTGGTGAAGGACTCTGCCCTGAGTAGGTTGAAGGCCGGCAGAGTGAAGAGAACAGTACTGAGGACAGTTTGGAAAGGGAAGGATTATCAGTGGGAAGACGATTCCTCGCCATAGAGATGAAGGAAAGAAGGATTCAGGATAGTACTCCATCTTGGGGATTCCCCAATAAGATAGCATGATGAAAGTGCAACGAACATGGTTAAAATGTAGGTGCTGAACTTGAATGGCTGCCAAAATTCAGAATATCTTAAGATGAGTTAGAAAGAACCCTGGACTCCTTTCAGGAAGTCTGATCTTGAGTTCCAGAATTCACTACTTTCTGTGTGCTTAGTCGCTCAGTCATGTCTGACTCTGTGCGACCCCATGGACAGCCTGGACCCCGCCAGGCTCCTCTGTCCATGGGGATTCTCCAGGCAAGAATACTAAAGTGGGTTGCCATGCCCTCCTCCAGGGGAATCTTCCCAACCTGGGGATTGAACCCAGGTCTCCCTCATTGCAGAGGGATTCTTTACTGTCTGAGTCACCAGGGAAGCTTTCTATGTGATCCTGGGTTAATAACCATTTATCTGAGCCTTAATTTTGTTCATATAAAGTGTTATTAGATTGACCATATTTAAAATGAATGAATACATATTGGCTGAACGAGTGAGTTCATAATAAGTTTGTATCGTAAAGCGGTTTATGCTAACTTGCCATAAATGAGGCAAATTAGTTACAATCAGTGTTTGTTTTGTTGCAGGAATAGATTCCATGGCGAGGACCAATAATGTGACTGAGTTAATTATCACTGGTCTTTTCCAAGATCCAGAGGTGCAAAGAGTGTGCTTTGTGGTGTTTCTTCCCGTGTCCTTGGCCACGATGGTGGGCAATGGCCTCATTGTCCTGACGGTTAGAGTCCGTAAGGGCCTTCATTCCCCCATGTACTTCTTCCTTAGCTGCCTGTCCCTGGTGGAGATCAGTTACTCCTCCACTGTTGTCCCTAAATTCATCACAGACTTACTTTCCAAGATTAAAACCGTCTCCCTGGAGGGCTGTGTGGCTCAGATATTCTTTCACTTCTTTGGAGTTGCTGAGACCTTCCTGCTCACGGTAATGGCCTATGACTGCTACGTGGCCATCTGCAAACTCCTTCTCTACACAACCATCATGAGCCGGCCCCTGTGTCACCGTCTGGCGGCCGTTCCTGGCTGGGGGGCTTTTTTCACTCCATGATGCAGATTCTCATCAGCATCCAATTGCCTTTCTGTGGTTCCAACGTGAATGATCACTACTCCTGTGACCTCTGCCCCTTGTTCAAGCTCGCCTGCATTGACACCTCTGCGGAGGGGGCCGCTGTGCTGGCCGACAGGGGATTAACCTCTGTCTTCTTCTCCTCTTGGTGTCCTCCTATATTGTCATCCTGGTCAACTTGAGGAACCATTCGGCAGAGGGAAGACGCAAAGCCCTCTCCTCCTGTGCCTCTCACGTCACGGTGGTCACCTTGTTCTTTGGACCCGCCATCTTCCTCTACATGCGGCCCCTCCACCTTCACCGAGGACAAGCTGGTGGCCGTGTTCTACACGGTGCTCACCCCCATGCTGAACCCCATCATCTACACACTCAGAAATGCAGAGGTGAAAGTTGCCATGAGGAGGTTGTGGGGCAGGAAAGTGAACTCAGAGTTGCAACAAAAGTGAAAATATGAAAAATAATTAGTATACGTAGGGTGACCAAATATGCATTCTGACTTTAGTGAATATGAGCAAGAGAGGAAAGGTTCATGTTTTTTGTTGTATCTTATTAGTTTTTACAACACTGCCCCAGGATGATGAGAATTTAATTTTCCTTTCCCTTTAGACACCACCAGAAAATTCCAAACCACCCTTGTACTTCAGTGCTGCCATCATTAAACCCAAATTCCCCACAGAATTCACGCTTATAAAGTATTTTCTGACTACTTCCTTTTGTGTCAGCTTTCTTTTATTCTATCTTCATTGTCTTTAAACAATAAAATCTATAATTACTTAGGTACTCTAGATATGTGTGGTTCTTTAATTTCTATAAAGCTTATTTTATAAATAAAGATTTGTTGTTGATGATTTAGTTGCTAAGTGGTGTCTGACTGTTTTGCAACTCTGTGGGCTGTAGCCTGCCAGGCTCCTCTGTCCATGGGATTTCCCAGTCGAGAATACTGGAGTGGATTGCCATTCCCTTCTCCAGGGGGTCTTCCTGACCCAGGAATTGAAATCATGTCACTTGCACTGGCAGGTGGATTCTTTACCACCTACCCACCTGGGAAGCTCAAATGAAGATCTAGGTACCACTAATAAATTTGCAGAATGACTGAAGAAACTTGTTTGCAAAATAGTAACTGACTTGTTCCTGAAATCCAACCAAGCTTGCCTGTCTACTTTAAGTGATAGCATAAAGGCACCCTTTTATCAGCCTATGTGGCCTCAGACTTCCCTGGCAATTCCAGAAGACCTTGGCTTCTGCTCTGTCTAAACCTTCACTATCTCAGTCTGGTCAGAACCAGGCCTAAAAATTCTTCCAGATACCATTCTTTTCATAAAACCTGTGCCAGTTTCCTTGGGTTGGGAAGACTTAACTTCCTCTGAAGACTAATAGCCCTTTGCTTACATGGACAGCTTTCTGGGTATTTAAGCCTGTGTATTTTATACTGCTGCTATTTGTGGATGTGTATACCTTGAAGTCTACTTGAGGGCTGAACATTACTTACCTTTATGCTCTACTTCAGTGTCAGCATAATTTTACGCACATACTATGTCCTCAGCAAAGTTGAATAAGTGAGTAAAAAATTAGATTAATGGGTAACACAATATGTGAATGGCATGTAAACTCTGGTGTCAAGGTTCATACACAGTGATGTGAAGAATAAAGAATATCCCATGGCCTCAGCATCCAATCCTAAGCTTCAATTCTAGAGTATACTTTTACGATTATTTTCTTTGCATAGAAATGGTGAAATTTTCACTTGGTATTATAGAATCACTCCAATTAACAAACAATCCACATTAACTGTCTTAATGTTAACAGGTATGCTATCATTCACTTCAGTTCATTTCAGTCACTCAGTCGTGTCCAGCTCTGTGACCCCATGGACTGCAGCATACCAGGCCTCCCTGTCCATCACCAACTCCCAGAGTTTACTCAAACTCATGTCCATTGAGTTGGTGATGCCATCCAGCCATCTCATCCTCTGTCGTCCCCTTCTCCTCCTGCCTTCAATCTTTCCCAGCATCAGGGTCTTTTCCAATGAGTCAGTTCTTTGTATCAGGTGGCCAAAGTATTGGAGTTTCAGCTTCAGCATCAGTCCTTCCAATGTATATTCAGGACTGATTTCCTTTGGGATGGACTGGTTGGATCTCCTAGATGTCCAAGGGACTCTCAAGAGTAACACTGATGCTATCATTAGAGAGTAAAACTTGCTAATACGCTTGAGTAATGATGACAGAAGAAATATTGCTTCAAGTCATGATTTGGGTGAGATTAAGATAGAATTGCCACTTTGTTAACTTTCTGTATGGAGCATCTGAGATTGTGTTTTCACCCAAAATATTTTTGGTTTCTCATATACCGTCTTTTCCCATATAAGACCTGAGTAGTTCATGTCATGTTGTATAAGCTCCTTATACTCCTTGGTATCAATCATAGCTCTTTCCAAGCTGTCCCTATTTAAATGCCTTCTCTTTTTTGGTGGTCCGTAAGGCCAAGTACACAGATTTTAGGGAGGAACACCTGGACTTAAATTCCCACCCTGTCATCTTCTGCCTGTGCAACATTGGCTTCATTAAGTTTTTCTCTTGGTGTCAGCACGCTGTGACTTGTGGAAAGATTGTGGCATTTGCAGACAGACTACAATTTTAAAAAAGAGTGTTATTTATTTACTCATGGCTGTGCTGTGTCTTTATTGCTGTTCGGGCTTTTCTCTGCTGGTGAGAACGGGCCCCTCTCCAGCTGCAGGGTTCGGGCTTGTTGCGGAGGCTTCCCTTGTTGCAGAGCGCGGGCTCTAGGGAGCACAGGCTTCAGCAGTTGCATCGCATGGGCTCATTAGTTGTGGCTCCTGCACTAGAGCAGAGGCTAGCTGTGGGGCACGGGCGTAGTTGCTCTGTGCACGTGGCATCTTCCCGGACCAGGGATTGAACGCGGAGACGGAAGGTTACATTCTTGTTTCACCCCTCCCTGTCTCTGTGATAACACAGGGGCGCCAGGAAGGCTTCTCTAACTTCCTTGGTGCATCCAAGGAAGTTAATATGCTTCTAGCATCTGAAATACCCCAGTGGGAGCTTTGTTTCAGGGGAGTGGGGCTTCGCTAGAAGGGAAACTATTGTTAATCACTAATATCGTAATTTGAACAATTTTACAAGATGATTTTCCTTTCTTTCTAGATGGTTGTTATCTGGACACTGAAATATGGTTCAATTCAAATCCAGTCCATTGACTGCTTTTGCTGTGAGCTGAGAATTGTTTTTACATTTTACATGTTTGAAAAAAAAACAAAGGGTAATATGTTGTGATACATGAAAGTTATATATAATTCAACTGTTAGCGATCATAAATAAGGTTTCATTGGACTATAGTTGTACCCAGTATTTTACTTCTCATTTATGGCAGTTTTTGCATTAGATTGCCATGAGTAGTTGTAACACAGTGTGGTCTACAAAGCCTGAAATACTTACCATGTAACCCTTTAGAGAAATTTGCCCATCCCTGGCTTAAGCCATAATGAAGTTTACTATTTATTCAACAAGAAGTTGGGAGGTCAGCGGTTGCAGGGTTGTTTTGCTGTTCTTATGATGCCCAAGCATCTGGCTGGTGCCCCTTCGATTTTGCAGGCTGTCCCGTCATGACTGCTAGATGTCTGTAGCAGCTCTTGGTGTTATCTGCCCCCACACAGGGAGGGAGAGGCTTTCATTTTATTGTGGGAAACATTTCCCAGAAATTCCCCAGAACAACTCTGACTCCTATTGACCAGAACTAGGTCATATGTCTATTCCGAGATGCAAAGGAGGCTGGAATAGTGAAGTAGTGAAAATAGGAATAAGATGATAAGATTAGATCAAATACTGGGTTTCCTCTGAGCTGGTCACCCTGGTGTTCAATGATGTCAGAGTTCTCTCATTAAATAAGGGAGTTTTGGTAGAGGGACCCTGGGGGATAGCGATGTAGGCACAGTGAGGTTGTAAAAGGATCTGAATCTGGTGCCAGAGTCTTCAACTGAAATCCAGTTTAACCTCTTAGAGACTGTGCAACCCCAAGTAAGTGACTAAAACCTGTAATTCAGTTTCCTTAATTAGCATGAAAGTTTGGGCCGAGTGCAAGAAGCACTGTATATTTTTGGCCATGCTGCACAGCATGGGGGATCTCATGATTGAACCTGTGCCCCCTGCATGGGAAGCATGAAGTCTTACCCACTGCACCACCAGAGAAGACCCCAAAACCATTTTCCTAGCAGCACTGTTTTCCCGACAGCTCACTCTGATTTTTTTCCCTGACGAATGAGACAGGACTGAGGCCCTAGGATGGGAGTTCTTTTGTGAAATTTAAAACATCTCTTGTTACAAGAAATATAAACCATATACAGATGTTATCATAGCATGGTTAATAGACTCACATATACCAGACACCTAGTTTCAATGAGAAACCTTTAGGAGAAATCTTGTTCTGTCTCTATCAGGGTCTCTCAGCGGCAGCATTGTTGACATTTTGGTTCAGATACTTCTGGGAGGCTGTCCTGTTCATGCAGGATGTCCTGGGGTCCCAGGACCTACCTGCTAGATGCCAGTAGTCACATTTCTCCACCCAAATTGTGACAAGGACAAATGTCTGCAGATATTGCCAAATGTCCTCTCGGAGGAAAATTGCCCCCAGTTAAGAGCCGCTGATTTGTACCAGTTGCTCCTTCTATCCAAAATTAAGAATGTTCCTGGAGCTTCTCTGGTGGTCCAGTGGTTAAGAATCCACCTTCCAACGGTGTGGATGCTATTCCATGCCTGGTCTGGGAGGTAAGATCCCGCATACCTGAGGGTGACTAAGCCCGAGGCCAAAACTGGAGAGAAGCCCCCGAGTGCAGGCATTAGAGAAAGCCCATGTGCCGCAGGGGAAGATCCTGCAGGCCATGGTGAAGATCTGACAGAGCCAAGGAAACAAGTAAAAACAGGAAACACCCACATTCCCAAAGCAAAACAAAAAACAAAATTAGAGTGTTCCTATATGGTCCTCAGTAAATTGAAATGAGGTAAAGCGAAGAGACAGTTACCTTAAGACACATCTTGCTAACAGACACACAAAAGAAATCAAGCTAAACCGCAGATGCTCGCAGACACAGCTGAGAGTTATGGCACCTTGATGCTGAGACGCTGGGCAATGCCGGTTGCTCGGGGTGTGTTCTGCCTCTGTAACGCTCACTTGTTAAGACAAACACTGCTATTTCCCCCTTTTTATCTTTTTCTGTAAAAGGAAAAAATCCTCTTTGGGAAACAGGTACCAGTGGACAATAGTGGTGGTACAAAGTGAACCTTTGAAAAATGGGGGATGCCTGTAACCCTCTCCAAACCGAAGGCCAGGAGCAGTGCTACGTCAGTTTTCTGACACATACCATATTCCTTGAATCCATCCTTTGAATGGTGTCTTGTCATGTGAAGTCACATGACTGAGTTCATGATAAGCAAGAGCTAGATCTAACTGACCTCTGAATGGTATAGGGACCCACAGCCTAGGTACCCACTTTGGCCACCTGATGTGAAGAGCTGACTCATTGAAAAAGACCCTGATGCTGGGAAAGATTAAGGGTAGGAGAAGGGGATGACAGAGGATGAGATGGCTGGATGGCATCACTGACTCGATGGACATGGGTTTAGGTGGACTCCAGGAGTTGGTGATGGACAGGGAGGCCTGGCGTGCTAGGGTTCATGGAGTCGCAAAGAGTCGGACACAACTGAGCAATTGAACTGAACTGATTCCCTATTGACTCCTGAAGTTATGTTACCTACAAGGAAGTTTGGGATGTTAGTACCCAGGTCCTGCTTCCCATGAGGCAGGTGCCTGATGAGGAAGGGAAAAGCACGGCTCTCTGGGGACCAGTCTTCTCTCACTTGATCATCATGCCTTCACCCTGGTGTCCCTTAGCAGGGTGAATTCAAGGCTGAGCTGCCAGAATTCTTCTTCTCTGTGGAGCATGGAGAGACAAGAGTTCCGTGTTCTTCTTTTTAATCAGGTGGAGTAGACCCACGGGCTTTGTCTCAACATTCCCAAGCCTAAGGCTGGAAGGGGAACAGATTCCCCATCTGGCAACTCCTGAGTTGTATGAGCTCTGGTTGCGAGCTTGGTCTGAATGCTTTGAAATTGTATGACTCTGAGACCTGCATTGGGTGAGGGATGTTCTCGGGGCACTATTTGCCTCTCTGTGATCAGAGCAGGAAAAAGATCTGGGGTGAGACATCAAAGGCACAGAAACTCTGGGGTGCGTTTTGTTTTGTGAGCACGTGATGATTATAATTCCGCTTTGAAAGTAAAGGGACTTTACCAGGAAGGCCTCGGTAGTTTACAAAGTGCTCTCACGCTGGTCTGGTCTTTGCCTGAGGCAAGCACTGCGCTAGACCTGGGATTCAGGGATGGAGAAGATACGGTCTTGGTCCTTGGAGACCTTTATTCTTTCCGTGTTTTCTGGGCATCTGTGATGTACCAAATACTGCGCTAAGAAGGCTAGGATGATCTATACACACCGTTCCTCTATCCTATATACATTCAGTGAGTGCGATTTTGTGCAGGCGCTTCAATCAGCACTGGAGATACAGTGGTAGCAAGAAATAATCTCTGCTCTAGAAAGTTCAGTTTGGTGGGGCAGATGGTCACATAAAACAATTACAGTAAATTCAATGTGTGCCTGCATGCTAAGTCGCTTTAGTCATGTCTGACTCTTTGCGACCCCATGGACTGTAGCCCACCAGGCTCCTCTGTCCATGGGATTCTCCAGGCAAGAATACTGAAGTGGGTTGCCATGCCCTCCTCCAGGGGATCTTCCTAACCCAGGGATTGAACCCACTTCTCTTGTATCTCCTGCATTGGTAGGGTGATTCTTTACCATTAGTGCCACCTGGGAAGCCCTACAATTCAATGTGCAAAGTGCTGTATTTCCAAAATGTTCTAAGAGAGGAGGATCACTGAGCCTAGGGTTCTACGGATTGCAGAGATGTATTTCCTATTTCTGAGAAGACTCCAAGTTTGCAGAGTATGAATCGTAGCATTTCAGGTACGCAAGGGACTATTCTATAATTCAATCCTTAAGGAAGGAGTCTTTTGTTTCATGTCATTTCAGATCACCCATTGAAATTCCTGCCTTCTGGTGGTGATTTCATGGCTAACACACAGAATGTGACAGAATTCATTTTCCTGGGACTTTCTCCCAATCAGAAGTTGCAGAAAGTCTGCTTTGTGATGTTTCTGCTCCTGTACACAGCCATTGTGCTGGGGAATGTCCTCCTTGTCCTCACTGTCAAGACCAGCAGAAGCCTTGGCTCCCCCATGTACTTCTACCTCAGCTACCTGTCCTTTGTGGAGATCTGCTATGCCTCGACTACAACTCCCAAACTCATCTCAGATCTGCTGGCTGAAAGGAAAGCCATATCTCTGTGGGGCTGCATGACACAGCTTTTCTTTATCCACTTCTTTGGTGGCACTGAGATTTTCTTGCTCACCATGATGGCCTATGACCGCTACGTGGCCATCTGCAAGCCCCTCAGCTACACCACCATCATGAACCGGCAGGCGTGTGCCTTCCTGGTGGGAGCCGCATGGGTGGGGGGCTTTGTGCATTCCTTGGCCCAAATCCTTCTCGTCTTCCACTTGCCCTTCTGTGGCCCCAATGTGATTGATTGACCACTATTTCTGTGACGTGCTTCCCCTGCTCACACTTGCCTGCTCTGACACCTTCCTCACTGGTCTTCTGATTGTTGCCAATGCGGGGACCCTGTCTGTGATCAGCTTCGTGGTCCTCTTAGCCTCCTATGTGGTCATCTTGGTCCGTGTGAGGACTCGAAGCTCTGAGGGGCGGCGCAAGGCCCTATCCACCTGTGGGTCCCACATCACTGTGGTCACCTTGTTCTTTGGGCCCTGCATCTTCATCTATCTGAGACCTTCTACCACCCTGTCTGCGGACAAGATGGTGGCTGTGTTCTACACGGTGATCACCCCACTCCTCAACCCTGTCATCTACTCCCTGAGAAATGCTGAGGTGAAGAAGGCCATGAAGAGGCTGTGGATCAGGACAATGAAAGTGGAAGAGAGGTAGAGGCTGAGCCTTGGTGTTGATCTGTGGGTTTAGAATGATGCTAAGACCGGCATTTAAAAATCCTATTATAGAGAAAAATAAAAACAGAGAAATGCTCACAATAAACATTTGAATAAAAATATGTATATTGTTGCATTCGATAAAAATGTAGAAGATTATGTCTAAGTAGATGTAAAGACTGTACGGCTATCTACTCCATCTTTTCCGTAGTCAGAAAAATGATGCCTAGCCGAAACTGAAGGGGCAGAATGGGATGAAGTTCATTTCCCAGGACTTGGTAGTTCTAGAGTATTCTAGCTGGTTTCCATGCTCAACAACGTCATTACAATTACTTGTAAAATATTTCCTCTTATGGATATACGGTTACTTAAACCATTGTTTTGGTTAGAAGTTTAGATCATTTCTAATTTTTTAGTCTTATAAGTAACACTGAGGGAAAAAATAATCCTGAGGTCAGTATTGGTGAATAGAAATATTTTACTATATTTTTTAAAGAAGCTCACTTGCTATTCTGGTCGGGAGAATTCCAAGGACTGTATAGTCCATGGGGTGGCAAAGAGTCAGACACGATTGAGTGACTTTCACTTTCACTTGCTATAAATAATTTACTGTTTTAAAAGTTATTGAAACCTTTAAGGCATAATGTTAAATTGAGTTTTAGAAATGCTGTAGTAAACTTCCTTGTGAAAGTAGTTGTGACAGAATTAAACATGATCACTTAACATTTTCTTGGTGAGAAGTAAGATTTCACGTAGTCTTCAAGTATCTCCCCACAACATATTTATTAGTTTCAAAAGTTAGTTGGAAAAGTCTACAGTGGAGAAACCTGGAAGACACCTCATTAAACAATTCCTCATAGTTAGCATCACCAGTATTGAAGCTGGAGAGGCACACGGTATTATTGCTCCGGTATTCCTACCACAATATGTAACCTGAGTCTAATGATGACAAAATATCACGGAAACTCCAACTACGGAATATCCTGCAAAATTATTAGCCTATGTTCTTGTAAAATACAGGACAAAAGAATTGAAGAACTTTTCTAGATTATAGAGAGATGGTAACCAAATGTAATTTGTGATCCCTGACTGGATCCTGTACTAGATGAAGGTCATTAGTGGATAAAAGTGCTGTAGGTGAGATATTTTTAATAATAATCTATCTCACAGTTAATTCCCTGATGTTGACAACTGTAATGTGTTTATGTCTTAGAAAGTCCTTGGATCAAGGAATTGCTCACTAAGATATGTAAAAGTAAATGAACAGTAGTATCAACTTTCTGACATTTCAGAAAAAATTCTGCCTATCTATTTATCAATTGAGAGATTGAATGATAAAATGTGATAAAATATCAATATTTGGATCAAGAATATATAGGAATCCTTTGTATTATAAGCGCAACATTTTTGTAAGTCAGAAATTATTTTAAAGTTAAAATATTTTGAAAATTAAATAGACAGCTTGTTGTACAACTTGCATTTTTAGGTTTTTTGGTAAGTGAGGAGGATAGTTTTAATTATTATTTAGCTTCAAGTCTTATTTACAAAGTTTTTAATGTTTAAAGTTTTACATTTCCACATAGTAATATTTATCAGTTTTTTCTTTTGATTTTTTGCATTGTGTCTGTTTAGATTATCTTACAAGATCAGCTAAATTTATATATTTAAAGAAATCAGTTAAATTTTGAATTTAATTTTGTGGAATGATGATATATTCTTAACATTTAAAAACATCAAAAAAATAAAAACACAGCCAAGTGGAAAGTTTCATTCCATTCTTTTCCCCATTTCCACATCCCTACTAGACAAACAATTTTCTTAGTTTTCTGTTTTTCTTTTGGGGTTTCTTTAAGCAAATACTAGAATATATACATACACATATATATATATATCTTTTATCTCTGCGTTTTACACATCCTACGTAAATGAATCTGATTTATTTACTTAACAATATGTCTTAGAGATTTTTGTATATTAGTACAAGGATAACTTCCTCTTTCTTATAGTTTTGCCGTGTTCATTGAATGAGTATACTGTCATTACTTGTTCAGTCTTCCACTGATAAATATTTGGATTGTTTTGAAGGGTTGCAGTGAATAACTTCGATTTAAATATGTGCAACTAAACTGTGGTGTAGCTCTAGAAATAAAACTGCTTTAGATGTTACCAAACTGCCCTTCACCTATTTCTACTCTCACCAATAACTTTTCTTGTAAAATGTTCTGCTGAATTTTGGGATTTTGCTAATCCAATAATTGAAAAAAATGGGAAGTCAAATCATTTTAATTTCATTTCTCTTATTTTGAATGAGGTTGAACATCTTTTCACACACTTAAAAGTCATCTGGGGAACCCCCTGGTGGTCCTGGGGTTAGCACTCCATGCTTTCCCTGTGAGGGCCTGGGTTCTATTCCTTGTCGGGGAACTAGGATCTCACAAGCTGCTTGGTGTGGCCAAAAAAGCTATTTGTATTTTCTGTACAAACTGTTCCTATAATTTCCCCATCCATATTTGGGTTGTAGTTCTTTTTATTAAGTTCAAAGTATACTTAAATGTAAATATTTGTTCCTTCTGGTATGAACTGTAGTGTACGCGTGTGTGCTAAGTCACTTCAGTCATGTCTGACTCTTTGTGACCCCATGGACTGTAGCCCGCCAGGCTCCTCTGTCCATGCAACTCTCCAGGCAAGAAGGCTAGAGTGGGTTACCATTCTCCTCCAGAGCATCTTCCTGACCCAGGGATTGAACCTGCTTCTCCTGCGGCTCCTGCATTGCAGTCAAATTCTTTACCACTGAGCCACCGGGGAAGTCCTTCACAACCTATACATATGTCAGAACATCACACTGTGTGTCTTCAATATGACCATTCTTACTTTTCAAGTTTATTTCAATTAAAGTAGAAAATTAAAATAAACTCAGTATTAACTCATGCTTATTTGCTCAGTTGTGTCCGACTCTCTGCGACCCCATGGACTGCAGCTCACCAGGCTCCTCTGTCCATGGGGATTCTCCAGGCAAGAATCCTGGAGTGGAGTTGCTTTGCCCTCCTCCAGGGGATCGTCCCAACCCAGGGATTGCGCCTAGGTCTCCCGCATTGCAGGAAGAGTCTTTACCAACTGAGCTACCAGTATTAACTCTTTCTAAGCAGATGGTGTGTGCACGTGTGTGTGTGTGTGTGTGTGTGTGTGTGTGTGTGTGTGCATGTATATGCAAGGGTCTCTGACTGAAAGGAGCGAGGTAAGGCAGAAAGGAAACTCTCTCTTCCCACGTCTTTGGCCACAGAAATGAACACCATGGGCCATTGTTTATATCACTTCATTTCATTCCATCAGCCTATGTTATTCCTAGAAGTCCTTCCCAGGTTCTGGATGTAAAAAAGCTGTTAAACATACAGTGGTTTTACAACATTTGTTTCTTTTTCAGAGATATAATAGTGAGAAGTTGAGAAATCCTGAGCCTATTACAGCAGACAATGCCATTTAGTTAAAAAAGAAGTTATGGAGATAGGCATTGATGGAGAAGGGTTTAACACAGGTTTGTTTAAGTAGTGAGAAATCCTGGGGCTTTAAAAATAGAGCTTCTGTTGTTGGAGTATTTAAGATGAGTTACAGGAAAAGGCCACGTGCATACGCCACTGTTTCATAATTTATTTGGCCAAACATACAAGGCTCTGAAGAAGTAGCATGGCTGCAAGAACAGAAGCAGACTGGGGGCAGATTCTAGTTCTGTTTCCTTCTGGCCTCTGCTTCATAGTGAGGCTCCGGCTGCTGGTGGCATATTCTGTGTGGATGGGAGATGCTACACCGAGTCATTTGATACAACGGGGACATTTATTATTCATATAGGTCTGAACCAGTCTCATCATCATTCTGAACCCCAGTTACCTAATCTGTCAGGTGGGAATGCTAGTTTCTGCAGTAGAGTGTTACTTTGACTGTATGTGAGATGTTAGAAAAGTTGAAAGACACAAATGTAATGTGCTGTTACTTAAGACACTATGCCCAGAAGTTAGGGAACTATAGTCTTTCTGAAGCCCTTGCACATGAAAATCATGTGCTCACAGTAGTAAAATGCTTAGAACTTTAAGAATGAGTCATAGTAGGACCTCTGACCTAGGAGTTAGGAAAAGAGTTTAACCATGTTATCAGCGCACAGGGTGGCTTGGCACAGTTATTGTCCCTCTTTGACTGTTGGGCATCTTTAAAATGAACGAGTTGGGCAAAATGATCCTGAACGCCCTTCAGTGACTAGCATTCTGTGATTCACGTGTTACATGTGGACTGTGTGTGTGAAGTGGTCCTGGTCCTCTTGGTTACAGTCTCCCTGGAACTCACTGACCTGACTGAGCTAGTGAGGGGTGAGGTCAGAATCGGCCAGCAAAAGCCTCTTGTGGATGTCTTGGGTGGGACAGAAGGATGATGTGATACTGGACTCTCCTCCATCATTTGCTTGAAATGCAGATGGAAACCTCTAGGGGCAAGGACAAGAGATTGTTAATTATACAGGGGCAAGTAGAAGTCCCAACATTGTAACTGGATTAATTAGAGATAAGTTCCTTAACCTCTGAAAGAAGATAATCGGAAAGTTGACTTTTGCTATTCTCAGAAATTCCCCAGACAGGGGATGCCAGAAAAGTTCAGGGAGTTCAATTCTCTTGTCTCAATTTTCCATCTCATTCACCTAAATACATACAGTTTCCCCGTCCAGCAAATATTTTTCTAAATCTTCATTTTACTGGGTTTTAGAGTAGATTGATCTTGTTCTATTCCCCTATAACTTGCATCATGAGAAAGTCATTAAGTGCTGGAACTGGCACATGCAAATATTGGCATGGGTGGTGCCTTGCGAGCCCATTGAAGAAGGTAAGCATTAAGTGGTGCTTTTTTGGGTAGCACAGGTTCTGACTCAGGCAGGGTCTTCACACACATTGCATCATTCATTTTTGTTACTCCAGCTTCCATGTATTTCAGTCACGGGCAGGCTTTCTTAGATTTGCCCGCTCTTTCAGCAGATGGGTCACACTTTAGATACCATCCTATTAAAGTCTCTCCTGCCATCTTCAGTGACAGGAGGAGAAAGTGACTCGGTAGCTTGATTTAGAGCAGATAGTATAGTCGCCCTCACCAGAACCACTTGTAGAATGGTCAGTGGGGGGGGGGTGGTGTTAAAGCTAGTTTTCATCAACTGCTGAGTCATGCAAGAATATCATTTTGAAAAATTCAAGGGGGCTGGCTAAAACATTTGCATGCCTGAAAGTCTCTGATGAAAATGAAGGCATTAGCTTCTTTCAAACCTGGGGATAGAACTACACAGAAACCTAAATACTGCTGAGGACCAATCTTGGCCCAAGATTTCCAAGTTTTAGATCAGTGCAAACTAACATACTCTTTATATTTCCAAAAATCTCTGTCTGCCTGGGGTGACGTGTGCAAGTAAATCAGTTTTCTGACTATGGAAGTTTCAGAAGATAAAGTTAAGAATCAAGGCAATAAACAATATTCAAGGTAAGCTTATTCACTTAATCTCTATAGGGGCAGACTTTGGAATTATTTTCAAAAAGCTTAGTTTTTATACTACATACCTTCATTATACATATATATGTAAAATTGGAGAAGGAAATGGCAACCCACTCCAGTATTCTTACCTTGAGAATCCTGTGGACAGAGGAGCCTGGTGGGCTGCTGTCCTTTGGGCCGCACAGAGTCGTCCACGACTGAAGTGACTTAGCATGCATATATATATATATATATATATATATATATATATATATAGTTTAATAGGTACTTGCAATGATGGCTTAGTTTTGAGATAGGTGTAGCAGCAGATGCAGACTTCAGGGGTCAAACCTCCAATATTTATTAACTCTGCTGAGTTCCCTACCCTGTGTGAGGTGTAACAGTAGAAAACTGTAAAGATGGGAAACTGAAGTAGGAGCACATCATTGTTCATATCGTTACTGTTAATTTTTTTAGAGCTTGCTCTTTAGCTTTGCTTTGCCGTTTGTTATTAACACGACTCTCTTCTCTCTCCATGCTCTCTGTTCAGTGTGGAAGCTGCTGTCTGTGGGCACCAGTGGGAGGAGTCAGTGGATGAGATGTGTAAGGGAGAAAGCATTGGACAGGAAGCTGTGGAGACTGATCGTAGTCCAGGCTCTGCACCGGCCCGCGGTGTGAGTCTGGGTCTTCTGTAAGAAGAGGAATCCAAGAGCTTCCTTCCAAATCTAACAGTTTATTTTACTCAGTAAGGGACCCTAGTGAGGAGAGGCTGGGCATCTGATTCCTCTGGTGATAGAATATCTTTGGAGAAAAAGTAGGAGAAAATGAATGCTGGAAAAGGCAGTCAGACCAGTTTTTTTTTAAATTGTATTTTATTTGTTGGGCTTATTGAGGACTTAAGCCTGGAATACAGCTTCTCAGATAGCTCTGAGGGACTGTTCAGACCGATCTTATTTTTCAGAAGTCCCGGGACCTAGAGTTCTATGATAGGAAAATTATAATAAATCATAGATGAGGATGAGAATGAAGAAGTTTCACAGAAGTTGTTTATTGGGTCTAATTATCTTAAGCTTCTGTGTTCATCCTTGTTTCGGTTTTCTTAACCATAAACCCTGGAAATGTGCAGTTACTTACTGACTGATAAGAGTAAGAGTATCTTATCTTTCAGAGTCTCTTCTTTGGTCCTGCTAGTTAAAACATCAGAATTAAAATTAAAATTACCCCACAGGTAAAATGTCACTGCCACTGTCAATAATATACAGTCTGATGACCTCTTTATGCAATTCTTTCTCAAATGTTTCCCATTTCTATTCAGAAGTTCAATAAATGTTAACTTATTTTTCTTTCTTCCAATCTAAATACTTTAAAAATTTAACTTTTTAGAGAAAACGTGATTGCACCAAATATATATGTTATTCTGTTAACCTTCAGTGACGTTAGAAAAGCACAACTAATTTTTTTTTTAAATTTGAAAACTAAAGTGGTCCTTACAAATCTTTTGAGAGACTCTCTCCCACTGACACCCCCCAAACAAAGGCAGTTATAGAAACAGGGAGCGTTTACATTCAAAGCTAAATTTCACAGAAATAATTTGTGAAATTAATTGTGAAAAAAGGATCCATTTCTAACACAGCCATTTTTGCCACGAGGGTGAAGCATGCCCACCTATGATTCCTGTTCTTCAGAAACACCCTGAGGATGAAATATTGGCACATGGCAGGAGAGTCAGCTGGGTGCACAGAGGGGCCTGATGGGGGGTAAGGGAAGGGCACCAAGGAGTACAGTTTCATGATGCCTGTTTTAGACATAAGGAAACTGAGACTCAGAGAGGTCCAGTCCCTTGCTCTGGGCCACAAAGCTCAGTTTGAACAGAGATCTGTATTTTCCAAAATGTAGATGCTTCCACTCTCTCTCTTACTCTTGAAGAGTGCCTAATATCGAATGCGTAGCAAGGGTGTCATACTGTGGACTTCCTACAGCTCGTGCTAGTTCTTCAATTACTCTGCAACCTTTGAAACGAACCAGGTACCCTAGGACATATAAGAAAGAAAAGGGAAAGGAAGTGGAAAGGACAAAGTTGCCAAGCTTCAACCTCTATTCTTGGAGGTTGGTATGGGTAAGGGGAAATGTGAGTCTCTTGGGTTTATCTGTCTCTGTCTCTCATCTCTGTCTGTCTGTCTATCTATCTGTGGTAGAAAACAAAATTTACCACTTTAACCATTTTTATGTGCACAAGTCAAGTCACTCAGTCGTGTCCGACTCTTTGCAACCCCATGGACTGTAGCCTACCAGGCTCCTTCATCAATGGAATTTTCCAGGCAAGCGTACTGGAGTGGGTTGCCATTTCCTTCTCCAGGGGATCTTCCCAACCCAGGGACTGAACCTGGGTCTCCCGCATTACAGGCAGACGTTTTACCATCTGAGCCACCAGGGACGCCTTTACATGCAGAGTTCAGTGTATTAAAGAGCACACACACTGTTGTGCAACCATCGCCGTCGTCCATCCGTCTTTCATTGTCACAAACTGCTCCGTACACGCACTCACCAAGCACTAACTCCATGTACCCCCACCCCCAGGCTCTGGAAACCTCCATTCTACTCTCTGTCTCTCTGAATTTTACTACCCTACAGACCTCACACAAGTGGTCTCATACAGTGTTTTTCTTTCCGGAACTGGCTTAGCATGTCACTTAGCATGTTCAGTCCTGTGTTATTCCAGAGCCCACTATTCCATAAGCTAGTTCTAAGATGCTTAAGTCAGATCCCGAGGCTGCTGCAAGTCTGTGCAAACAAAGATGGGTGTCAGACCTGCCTTCTGAAGTGGGGAACATTGAGTCTGCACTAATGAGACTCCGCACTAATAGGGTGATAAGGCAGAGTAAAAGCATAAATCAATTATACTCTGATACACATTTCCCTAGTAGTGATATTGAGCATCTTTTCATGTGACTCTTGGCCATCTGTATGTCTTCTTTGAAGAAATATCTATTCAGGTCTTTTGCCATTTTTTTTTTTTTGATATTGAGCTGCATGAGTTGTTTGTATATTTTGAGCATTAATCCTTCATCTGTTGCTTCATTTGCAAATATTTTCTCCCATTCTAAGGATTGTTTTTGTCTTGTCTGTGGTTCCCTCTGCTGTATAAAAGCTTGGATTCCCTGGTGGCACAGATGGTAAAGAATCTGCCTGCAATGCAGGAGACCTAGGAAGATCCCCTGGAGAAGGAAATGGCAACCCACTCCAGTATTCTTGCCTGGGAAATCCCATGGACAGAGGAACCTGGCAGGCTATAGTCCATGGGGTTGCAAAGAGTCGGACACAGTTGACAGACTAACACTTTCACTTTGCTGTACAAAAGCTTTTAAGTTTAATTAGGTTCTATTTGTTTATTTTTGCTTTCATAGAAACTAACACAACATTGTAAAGCAATTAAACTCCAATAAAAATTATATCTGATATTCTTTTTTTTTTTTTAATTTATTTATTTATTTTATTTATTTTAGTTGGGGGCTAATTACTTTACAGTATTGTAGTAGTTTTTGCCATACATCGACATGAATCAGCCATGGGTTCACATGTGCTCCCCCTCCCAAACCCTCCTCCCACCTCCCTCCTCATCCCATCCCTCTGGGTCATCCCAACGCTCCATTCCTGAGCATCCGTCCCATGCATAGAACATGGAATGGTGTTCCGCTTCACATATGACAATATACATGTTTCAATGTTATTGTCCAAGAATGTCCCACCCTCACCTTCTCCCTCAGAGTACACAGGACTGTTCTATGCATCTGTGTCTCTTATTCTGTCTCACATATAGGGTTACCATTACCATCTTTCAAATTCCATATACATGCATTAGTATACTGTATTGGTGCTTTTCTTTCTGGCTCACTTCACTCTGTATAATGGGCTCCAGTTTCATATATCTGATATTCTTATCAACTATCCTCTTATACAATTACTATTTAAAACTTGTGAGGTCATTCAATAGCGAAAACAGCACCATGGAAAAAGTATTGTTATTTGTTTTTCCGATGAAATTTATTGGCATGGAAGAAAATCATAGACTTGTTTAATATCACAGAGCTACTAAATAGCTGCGCTGGAATTGAAAACTCATCTCCTGACCTCAAACCCTGTGTTTCTGTCACTGGGTCAACACACAGAAGCTGACCTGGACCGCAGGCTGGTTGTGAAGTGTGTGAATATGGTCTTAGGATGCCTTTAGGTTTGCTGGCAGAGCTTGTTTACCTTGAGGGAACGACGGCTTCAGAAATGTGATTATGGATTTTCTGTGTCTGATCACCCTTTGTCAGTTTGCAGAGCCCTCTAAAGACTTACTCACATTTCCTCCGCTACGCAGCCACCTCCAAGGACAGCGGATGAAGCAGAGTGACTGGCTCTTCCCTTTCAGCCTGTCTCCTATGCCTTTTAGGGAGTCAGGATGCAATTCAATAACTGCAGGGTAATTGAGGTTGAGAACATCTAATAGCCACTACAAAAGTTTGTTCCATGTTACCGCGTACAGCAGGACTGCCTGAAACTCTTATTATGGATCCAAATATAAAGTGCACACCTTAGGAGCAGAAAATGTAGTAGCAGCAGCTGCATTTTGAAAGATGCAGACCTCAGTTTAAAGATGAGCTGTGTGTCATTGGATTAGTGACTGAATTTCTCTGAGCTTCAATTTTTATGTATGAAATATTCTCTTATTTCACGGTGAAGATTCATCAGTTAATGAAGTGACTGAATCAGAGAAAACACTTCAAAGAAGCATCATTACAAGCTCAGCTCCTGCTTTGGGAACAATATGAAGCTTTTATGATCATTGTTTTGTCCATTTGTCTCAAGGAGAGCATGTTTTGGAGAAGCTCAAGGCAGAGGGGATTAAGAGGAAGCAGAAGGACAGTTTTCCTCAAGGTCTGAAAAGGATGCTCCTAACTATTGAAGAGACATCTTTGGTTTTTGTGATTTCAGGTGTCAGCTCCTGAGCTTTAGAACATGGCTGCTACAAGCAATGTGACTGAAATCATTTTCTTGGGATTCTCCCAGAACTGGGATGCCCAGAGGTCATTTCTGTGCTGTTTCGCTCTTGTACGTGGCCATCCTGCTGGGTGATGGCCTCACTGTGGTGACCGTCATGGCTGGCAAAGGGCTCGCCTCCCACATGTATTTATTCCTCAGCTGCTTGTCCTCTTTGGAGATCTGCTACTGTTCTGTCACAGCCCCCAAACTCATCCTGGACTCTTTTATGGAGAGGAAAGTCATTTCCTTCAAGGGCTGCATCACATAGATATTTTTCCTCCATTTCTTTGGTGGCACCGAGATCTTTCTCCTGACGGTGATGGCCTACGACCGCTACGTGGCCATCTGCAAGCCCCTGCGCTACAGTGTCGTCATGAACCGAAGGGTGTGTGGCCTCCTGGTGGGGGCGGCGTGGGGTGGGGGCTTGGTGCATTCGGTCGGGCAAACCTTCCTCATTTTCCAGCTGCCCTTATGTGGCCCCAAGGTCCTTGACCACTACTTCTGTGATGTCCACCCGGTGCTGAAGCTGGCCTGCTCAGACAGCTTCCTCATCGGCGTGCTAATCATCACCAATGGCGGCTCCATCTCAGTGGTCAGCTTCACGGGGCCGCTTGCTTCCTACGTGGTCATCCTGAGCTCCCTGAGGACCCAGACCTCAGAAGGCCGGCGCAAGGCCTCTCCACCTGCGCCTCTCACCTTGCGATCGTGGCCCTGTTCTTCACCCCCTGTTCCTTTGTCTACATGAGGCCCTGTGTCACCCTCCCTGCAGACAAAATAGTCGCTGTGTTTTACACGGTGGTCACACCTCTCTTAAACCCCATCACTTACTCATTCAGGAATGCTGACGTGAAAAACGCCCTGAGGAGACTGATGGGGAGGAAAGTGAGTTGGGAAGAGAAACAGATGATTCCATCAGGGAAAAATGGGGAGCAAGGCATAGGAAATTGGGGTACCGAGATTTCACTGTCTGGGTTTAACTGACCAGGAGGTCTTGGCCCAGCCGCCATCCTTTTTTTTTTTAACATGTAATTTCTTTCTTTCTTTTTCCTTGCTTCCTTTCTTTTCCATTCTCCAAATTCGTCTCCTATTTAGGTTATTACAGAATATGGAACTAAATTCCTGTGCTGTACAGTAGGCCTTTGTTGGTTATCTGTTTTAAATACTGCAGTGTTTACATGTCCACCCCAAACTCCCAGCCTATCCCTTCCCCGACCCACTCTTCCCCACTGGTAACCATAAATTCATTCTCTACGTCTGTGAGTCTGTTTGTTAATCAAGTTCATTTGTATCATTTAAAACAAATTCTTCATGTAAGTGAAGCATGTGATATTTGTGTTTTTCTGTCTGACTCCCTTCACTTCGTGTGATCATCTCCAGGTCCATCCATGTTGCTGCAGATGGCGTTATGTCACTCTTTTTAATGACAGAGTAATATTCTATAGTGTATAGGTACCATGTTTTCTGATCCATTCGCCTGCTGATAGACATTTAGCTCACTTTCATGTCTTATCTATTGTAAACAGTGATGCTCTGAACATTGGGGAGCATGAATACTTTTGAGCCAAATTTTTCTCGGATATATGCCCAGGTTTTAGTTTCTTCATCTTTATGGGACTGGACAGGATCGAAGGGGTCTCTCGGATGAAGTCTAGGAAGGGTCTTCTGGTGCTGCGCTTCCACATTTGACAGTGCTCTTGAGGCAGGTTGGCTGATCTGGAGAGAATGAACTCTCTAGAAAACCAGGGGCTCTCTGGGAGTAACGAAGAGGCGGGTGGGAAGGAGAAGGAGCTGCTTCAGGGAGGAGAGAGGTTAGGGGAGAAACAGTGGCCATTCTAATGCTTAGAAATTTCATTGTTCTGACATACCAAAGATTTGCCCGGTGGGTTCTAGGCAGGCCAAGTTGATCTTGGAGGTTTTAGTCCTCAGAATAGAAGGTGTTTTAGCTTTTGACAGAGATTCACATAAGCTCATGCGATTACGTGGAACCACAAGGAGATTTTGAGATCTGAAAGCACTGGTGATTGATATCTTACGTAGGCACAGGTTATTTTTCCAACTACCATTACAACTTCTATGTCTAAAAATTCTCTTTGTTCACATCTGTTTTTTCTTCCTCTTGTTTTCCCTCCTTATACCTTCATTTATTTGGCCCATTAGTTTTCTCTCTCTTCAGCCTCTTGGCTTCTCATGTTTCTCAGCCATTTGAAAAAAGCACTCCAATAACCCACTCTCTTTTACAACCATGTTGCCTTGTTGCTGTCCATCCATGAGCACCTCTCCTCTTTTCTATGCCTCACTCTGGAGCTGCCTGTTGACTATGGTATGAAGTTAACTGCCCTTGGGGCCTCACGGCTTGTCAATCACATTTCAATCATATTTTATTGAGTCCTAATATATATAACTACCACCCCACATTAGAAGAACATACCCCTCAAACTCTAACCCTGGCACTGACCTTCACTCACAGCAGATGATTTCTTTTCAGAAATCACCTGAAAGCACATCTCTGATTTCAGTGTTTCTCGCCTCAAGACTCTTCAATGACTCCCCATTGCCTTCTGAATCAACCACAAACTCCTACTTGACATGAAATACCCTTAAGGTATGGCCTACTCTTAATGTTTTATTTTTTTTTTTTAGCTGCATTCTGGTAAAGCTCACTGGCTTCTGAAGATCCCTAGTGCCTTTCCTCTAAAATATTTTCCCACCTCTACCTTTTAACACCTTACCTACTTTACAATGCCCCTCAGAAATGCTGCTACATTTAGGGAGCATCCAAAATTATCCAAATTGAATATGCCCTTTTCCTTCTTTGAACTCCCATAATGCTCAGCTGCAATCTCTTAAGACCTTTAATAACTATATTTCAGTGTTCTTTTCCCCCCATTAGAATATAACTCCTTTGAGAATATGGCCCGAATCCTATTTATTTGTATCTTGCTCTAAGTGACATAGTGTAAAACTCAGTAAATATTTTGTTGATTAAGTTTCTGGAATTCCATAGTGCTTCAGGTTGTAAGTGAACAACGGTTGTTATATCTCTATTATTTTGGTTCATCTCAATTATCTAAATAATACACCAACATCACACAACTTAAGACAGACTAATAATTACACCTTGTATTATTTCTGAGGATAATGTTATATACTAAGAATAAATATGTATATGTGTGACTATTTTACAATTATCCAAGTGATTTCATATATTTTATCTCATTTGATCCTATTATTAATAAGAAAACACTTTGGTGAGATGAATGTGTATCCTTTGTTTTACAGGTGAAGACATTGAATCTTTGGGAGGTCAGTGTCTCAATTAAGGTCACAGAGATAGTAACTCACAAATCTGGGTTCAAATTCAGGTTTGCCTGATTTCTACGCCCTTATTCTCTCTCCTTCTATTTAAGGATCACCAAAACATAAATACATCTAAGTTTCTGAATTCTGATCTGAGAGACCTGATAATTTCTTTACTGTCAGCGGCTTCTCTTTAAGGATATTTCTTTTTCAGACACTTCAGGGATAAAAAACAAACTGTCAGGTGTTTCTTTCCAGACACTTCAGGGTAAAAATAAATGTCTAAAAAATATTGCTGCATGACTCCCTTCATGTTTCTGGGTCCACAGAAAACCTGAGCTGCAGATCTGGAACTATAGGGCATGAAAACAGAAAGATATATTTTCTGTCAGCTCAGGCTCCTCTTCTTATGATGGCAAAACCTGGGCATTGAGCTGTGAGAGTTACCTAACACATAGAAACAAAACTCAATGTGTTGGCCAAGAAGAGAGTTTTTTTCTAGTGACATAATACTGAAAATGGCACAAATCTTGAGAATATCATACAGATCATACAATAGAAAATATGAATCAAATGACTACTATGAATTGAGCATCCACCAATAAATTTCCTAAAATTAGATCTCAGGGGACAAAGCTCACTTTGCAGTTGAGGAAACTTCAGGTCAAAGACTCTTCCAAAACCCTTGATGTTTTTTCTCTACCAGTTGTGTGTGAACTATGATTTAGAATCCACAGTTCTTCAGGTATGTCAGGGGCTGGTGGGGGAGCAGAGCAGGAGAGGATAGGATGCAGTCTAACAGGCACATGAGGACCTTCAATCAGAGCAGTGAATTATCTCTTTAAAAATCCATTTTATGTAAGATTTATGTTGATAAAAATCAAATATTTTTATTAACATATATATTGTTGATTTACATTGATAAAAATATTCAAATCCTTAAAAAAGTTTAAAGTCACCATAATATAATATGCTCACATTTCTTTCTTGATTGGTTATGGCCAGGTTCTGTGGCTTGGTTATGGAGTGGCAGGCTTTAGGAAATTACCTACATGCTGAGCAGGGAATGGATCTAAAGTTCAAGTCCAGAGAGTCAGGACAAGACCTTCCTCAATGAAAGTGAAGGCATGCCTCAGCATATGTAGCACGTCCAATCAGGGTGAACTCTCCTGAACATGCAGTGTTGACAGCCTGCTCAGCCCTCTTGGGATGATATCACTATTGTCTCTTTCTATTATAACTGCAGACTGTATCATGAGACTCATAGCATTCAGAGTCTTTTTCATAATTTTAAAAAATGTGAGACTTGTATAGGAACTAGAAGTATTGTGCTTTATGTGTGCAGTTAATGTCAAGGGAATTGGGTGAAATGTTGTTGTTGTTCAGTCGCTAAGTTGCATTCCAAGTCTTGGCGATCCCATGGACTACAGCATGCCAGGCTCCCCTGTTCTTCACTATCTCTGGGAGTTTGCCAGAAATTCACGCCCATTGATTCAGTGATGCTGTCCAACCATCTCAACCTCTGTCGCGCCCTTCTCCTTTTGCCTTCACTCTTTCCCAGCATCAGGGTCTTTTCCAATGAGTTGGCTCTTCGCATCAAGTGTCCAAAGGATTGGAGCTTCTGCTTCAGCACCAGTCCTTCCAATGAATGGGTTGATTTTCCTTAAGGATTGACTGGTTTGATCTCCTTGCAGTCCAAGGAACTCTCAAGAGGCTTCTCCAGCATCACAGTTCAACAACATCAACTCTTCAGTGCTCAGACTTCTTTGTGGTCCAGTTTTTGCATCCATATATGACTACTGGAAAAACCATAACTTTGACTATATGGACTTTTGTCAGCAAAGTGATGTCTCTGCTTTTTAATACACTGTCTAGGTTTATCATAGGTTATTATTTGTAAATTATTTTGAGAATTCTAGGTGTTTAGGCTTTTATCAGTTGAGAAACCATCTCCAGAGACATCTCCCTGGTTCTCTCGCTTCTTAGCCTTGTTTGACATTCACATCCAGTCACATTTCTGGGAAGCAGAGACCTAAAACAGAGATGTGGCTTCTTTAGGAAAAGTCTGAAAAGCCAGATGTTGTAACAGAATTAACCACATTGTATATCTTCTGGAAATGGTGATTTTCTTGTGTGTGAAAACCTACTCTGGGGAATCATAAACAGTGTTAGAGCTGACATAGTCATAGTCATGTGTGGCATAGTTGTAATCATATGCAGGATATCACATAATATAGACATTGGGGGAGGTGTTGTTACCCCCCAATTTACATGGATTTGGCTAATACTCAGATAATTTTGGCTAAAATTGCAGAGTAGACAGGTAGGGATTGGGTTTCACACCTATTTAATTTGGGAAAGCTCTTTGACATAAAGCCTAGATACTTTTTCAAAAGGCTGCTTCTGTGTTGGACTTGGGTGGGTGAATTTGCCCACAAGCCTTTAAAGAGCCATTTCTCCAGTTTGCTATAGCCCTTTGAATCTTGTGAACATGAGCCCTGTTGGTTTTAAAAGCCAGATGTGTTGGGGGCTTATCTTTTGGGTATAGGTCTTAAAAGTTGGGGTACTTGAAGTGGAATACAAAGCCTTTACTCCTCAAGGAGAAGTTCTGGTTTGTGAGTTCCCTCCTGATTGAGGAGGTGTTCTGGGGTTGGGTTTCATGTAGAGGTTATGTCTGAGCCTTGGAGGTATTAATATCTCCAACTATCATTGTGAATTTTATATTGATTTCTTTAAATGTGAGAAAGAAAAAAAAATTCAGATGGGAAAATGGCATTCAGGAGGTGTTAAGTCACTTGTTTAAAGTTTTGTATCTACCAGGTGGCAAAGTTAACCTTTAAACAAGGCAAATTGACCCTTTAGCCCTTGCTTTTAGGCATCATAGTGTACTGTCTGTTGTCTGTCTTATCCTAATCACAGGGTGGAAATACTTTTCAACATGCTTTGTTAACATAAGGTAGTAGTCAAGTTGCTAGGTTAGTTTGACCTTGTTCCTGTTGCTTAAGAAAAACAAAACAAAACCAGACAAGTTCATACTTAATACTAGCTTTTTCCCTAAATTGATAACACAATACTGCACTCTATATGTAGTTGTTGTTGTTGTTCAGTTGCTCAATAGTGTCTGATTCTTTGAGACATCATAGACTGCAGCATGCCAGGCTTCCCTGTCCTTTACCATCTCTTGGATCTTGCTCAAACTCATGTCCTTTGATTTGGTGATGCCATCCAACCATCTTGTCCTCTGTCATCCCCTTCTCTTCTTGCCTTCCATCCTTCCCAGCATCAAGTTCTTTTCTAATGAGTCAGCTCTTCCTATCAGGTGGCCAAAGTTTTGGAGCTTCAGCTTTAGCATCAGTCCTTCCAATGAATATTCAGGATTGATTTTCTTTAGGATTGACTTGTTTGATCTCCTTGCAGTCCAAGGGACTCTCAAGAGTCTTCTCCAATACCACAATTCAAAAGCATCAATTCTTCAGTGTTCAGCCTCCTTTATGATCCAACTTTTGCATCCATACATGACTACTGGAAAAAACCATAACTTTAACTACATGGACCTTTGTTGGCAAAGTAACGTCTCTCGGCCTGTTATCTGACACCATGTGTTTTTAACATTTGTTTCATGGTATTGTTTTCAGGCAAAAAAGTCCCAATTATCTAAAACCCTACACATCAGATTTTCTGTTATTTCTCAAGAATTTTAGCACATCTGAATGTTTTCATCTACTCTGCACAGGACAGAATCCCACAATGCAGAAAACATTGTAGATTTTGGAAGCACTTCCAATGAGGCCACAGTGGGTGATAAAATATTTTCTTACATGGACTTTTCCCCCAATTAAATAATATCTGTAGCAAATGAAGAGAGAATGGAAACCCAGGAGCAAACCTGAGGATAGTTCCGGAGCCTTCTGGAGCCTTCTGTTATGCAGACAGCAGGGGGCCGGGGTGCAAAAGGAGTGGGAAGGTCAGGGATTTTGGACACAAGAGCCAAAGTGCAGCTCTTAGTGTTTGCAGCTCCAGTCACTGTGTAACGTGAGTAGTCTCTTCCCCATCTGGCTAAGGCAGAGAGGATGATGGCAGCGCGAGGAGGTGCTGCACTTTGTAAGTAGAAGGTGCAACAGAAAGTGTTCTCTCAATGCTAATTTTAGGCCGACTGCTTCCTTAACACAGGCAGAATCACCTGGGCAGCCTTCTAGGAAAGGGTCGAGGGTTTGTATGCTCAGACCACCCTAGATGACTGTTCTCCCATACGTCCCCTGCTGGACCAGTGTCTGCTTCATCTGCATCCTATTCACAGAACTGATCTTCCTATAAACTTGCCCCAGGCCCAGCTGATGATTGTTCCCAATAGTTCATCAAAAGGGCGGTAAGGGGCATGGCCCTCTGCTGGTTTTCGGGTAACTGATGAGCTGACCTGACATCATTTCCTCCTGTAACTGGTAACCTAGCCCCCAGGGTGAAGCCTGCCGCCATGTCCTGTTGTGTCTGCTGCACGTAATAATGAGTTGCTCCAGGACCTTGCTTCAGACATGTTAAACCACTAATGTTTCTGTTGCTGACTGTGGACTTTTTCTTCAGTGGTCAAGTAAAGGTCTGGTAGGCCTGTAGGATAGAGGTCTTGTAGACCTGTGGGGCAGAGGCCTCGTAGGCCTGTGGGGTAGAGGCCTGGTAGGCCTGTAGGGTAGAGGCCTTGTGGGCCTGCGGGGTAGAAGCCTGGTAGGCCTGTGGGGTGGAAGCCTGGTGGGCCTGTAGGGTAGAGGCTTTGTGGGCCTGTGGGGTAGAAGCCTTATGGGCCTGTGGAGTAGAGGCCTAGTAAGTCTGTGGGGTAGATGTATTGTAGGCCTGTGGGGCAAAACCTTTTAAGCCTGTGGTATGCAGCTCAACAGGGCCAGAGAAACAGTCCTATTAAATATGCTCCTCTGTTTATGTCAATTACAAGAAAATGCAGTTATGTCATTTGCTTGTTGCCATGCCCTAATTCATTTGACCAGTCCTTGAACTTCTTAGAGTTAAGGCCTTAGTGTGATCTGTTAACCTGGCTCAGAACCTTAATAATGCTATGGCCCCTGCAGGTCCAAGTTAATGACCCTTAATCCTTGCAGTTTGCACCGTGTGCGTGCTTGCTAAGTTACTTCAGTGGTGTCCAACTCTTTGTGACCCTATAGACTGTAGCCCACCAGGTTCCTCTGCCCATGGGATTCTCCAGGAGAGAGTACTGGAGTGGGTTGCTATGTTCTACTCCCAGGGATATTCCCAACCCAGTTAAGTTTGCATTAGGAGCCAATATTTTTCCATGATCTAAGACAACCTCATGTCAGCTGCAAGAATGAAAACCAGGAAAGGCCCTAAAACATAGCCTCCAGGTGGAGAGCACTCACTGACTTCTGGTCACTAATAGGAATTATTACAATGGCTTTAGCCCTATAGAAATACTGCTCTGAACTCAAGGTCATTTGGCAAGTCCACAAGAACCACAGAATATAAGAGCCATGCTCAGGTGCTTTATGACAGATGAGGAAGACCACAGAGGGGCAGTGATTTGCCCAAGGTCACAAAACATAAATGGTGACAAAGCTGGTCCAAGAGCCCTTGGAACATGACCGGGCCTTTCCCAGGGCCTCCCTGTATAGTTGAGCAAGTTGTGCCCTATGCAACTTGGGGGCCGTATTCAGAAGCCCTGGCTATCCCTTCCCCCTGATGAAGTTTTTTGACAACTTGCTCAAGTGACCTGGTTTTGCCTTATGTAAGAGAAGGGATTATAAATAGGACTTGGCTCACTACTGTTTTATGGGAAGCCTTCTCTGAAACCCAGATTGGGTTACATATCCCTCACTTCTTAGTTTCCATTCACTCTGAATTGTAAATAGCATTACTGAAAGGACTATTGATTCCTTGAGGGCAGGGTCTAGTCTTATTTACTTTATATCTATGGTTTTGTCCTTAGCAAATATCAGGTGCTCAATAGAAGCTCCTTGTCTTATTCTAAGTAATTCAACTCAATAAGCCCCATTTAGGGCCTAATGTTTGCTTGTTGCCAGCCCATTTCATACAGCTATGGGAAGACTTGTTATTCATTAACTATGGTGACCACTTCTTGGTAGTAAGAATAAGTCTAGATATGGAGTGGCTGCATCCTGAGACACCTCATGAAAAAAACAAAAAAACAGTAACTTACATTTATTGACTGCCAATACCTTTCTAACTAAGTGGTAAATAGTATTATTATCCCAGCGTTACTGTGAGAAAACAGGATGCCAAGAGATTTTCTTATGTTGCACAGCTGATGTTGAGCTGCAGACCTTGACTGTGTGATTCTAGAACTTCTGTTTCTAACTAGTGTGCTTTGGTGCCTATAGTGTATTAAAGAGCAAAGTCTCTGCAAGATCATATTTCCCAGACAACTTAGATTCAATTTTTTAAACACCAAAGCATCTAATTGTAGCCTAACATCTATTATGTACTTCATATCCAAGATAAAGGTCACCAGTCAGAACCCTCTAGACTATTGAAGTATTGCAGGGACAAAGTTCCCCTTCACTGGATAACTCTGGACTTCTGTGATTTTTGAATGTAACAATTTTATTATTGCTATCAGTATTACTTTTTAAAATTGCAAAGTAATACATGTTCATTGCATTAAGTTTAAAAAGATACAGAAAATAATGTATTCAAATGAAGTCCTCATGGTCACATGGAAGGGATTGTTGATGAGGGAATTCTTATAGGCTGCTCTGGATGATCTCTAGGGTTTATTCTAATAGTGTTTCCACTTTGGTTCTGTTCCTGAAACACCTAATGTCTCATCATCAGAGTCGTCTGGCCTTGGCTGTTTCCTCCATCTAATTACATTATCACTTTCCCTACAAGCTACCACGGACTACCACTATCTCTACAAGCTTCAAGTCCTCCATGACCTGATTGTCTAACTAAATTTCCCAGTGTCGTCTTATTTAGGCCTTGAAGACACATTGTTTTAGGAAAGCATCTTTTGTTCTGAACCGTATATACAATGTTTACTTGGTCTTCTTTACTCAGTGTTATCTAGAGACCACTGGCATCAGATTAATCTGAGATATGAGATGCACTTTTTAAAAATGTAGATTAAAGGAATTTCACCCAAGACCTATTAAATAAGAAAGTCTAAGACTAAAGTCAGAAATCAACATTTTTCTCCAGCAAAAACATGCTTTGTTTTGTGTTAGGAAATTGTCAAATATATTCAAAAGTAGAGATAATAATATAATAAGCCACATGTAGTCATTACTCAGTTTCAAAAATTATTAACCCATGGTCGCTCTTGTTTCACCTGTAAGTTGAAGTAAATTCGAGACATGATATCATTTGAATGTTTCCAGATCTTTCTATACAACATAACCACAATAGAATTATCATATCTAAAAGTTAAATAATAATCATTAATGTCATTACATTTCTAGGGCAGATTTTCCTTGTTTCAAATATTTCTTAATTGTGTAGTGTTCTAGATGCCGAATCATGTCATTGGTTTTATTTCTTTCTTTTCTGTGGTATATGGGATGTTGAGAACAAATTCAGTATCCACCTCTGGCAACTTTACAAAACCTCGTGTATGCATTTTGTTTCTCTACTTTCCCCTGACTTCATCTTCATTTTGCAGGCTTCCCTGTCCTTCACTATCTCCCAGAGTTTGCTCAAACTCATGCCCATTGAGTTGGTAATGTCATCCAACCATCTCATCCTCTAGTGTACCCTTCTCCTCCTGCCTTCAATCTTTCCCAGCATCAGGGTCTTTTCCAATGAGTCAACTCTTTCCATCAGGTGGAGTTTCAGCTTCAGCATCATTGCTTCCAATGAATATTCAAGATTTATTTCCTTTAGGATTGACTGCTTTGATCTGCTTACATTCCAAGGGACTCTCAATAGTCTTCTCCAGAAACACAGGTCAAAATCATCAATTCTTTGACACTCAGCCTTCTTTGTAGTCCAACTCTTGCATCCGTACATGACTACTGGAAAAAACATAGCTTTGACTAGATGGACCTTTATTGGCAAAGTAATGTCTCTGCTTTTTTAATACACTGTATAGTTTTGTCACAAGAGAAGACTCTGCACATGGACATCACCAGATGGTCAATAATGAAATCACATTGATTATATTCTTTGCAGCCAAAGATGGAGAAGCTCTATACAGTCAGCAAAAACAACACCGGGAGCAGACTGTGGCTCAGATCATGAACTCCTTATTGCCAAATTCAGACTTTAATTGAAGAAAGTAGGGAAAACTACTAGACTATTCAGGTATGACCTAAATCAAACCCCTTAAAATTATACACTGGAAGTGAGAAATAGATTTAAGGGACTAGATCTGATAGACAGAGTGCCTGCTGAACTATGAACAGAGGTTCGTGACATTGTACAGGAGACAGGGATCAAGACCATCCCCATGGAAAAGAAATGCAAAAAAGCAAAATGGCTGTCTGAGGAGGCCTTACAGATAGCTGGGAAGAGAAGAGAAGCAAAAAGCAAAGGAGAAAAAGAAAGATATTCCCATCTGAATACAGAGTTCCAAAGAAGAGCAAGGAGACATAAGAAAGCCTTTCTCAGCGATCAATGCAAAGGAATAGAGGAAAACAACAGATTGGGAAAGACTAGAGATCTCTTCAAGAAAATTATAGATACAAAGGGAACATTTTATGCAAAGATGGGCTCGATAAAGGACAGAAATGGTATGGACCTAACAGAAGCAGAAGATATTAAGAAGAGGTGGCAAGAATACACAGAAGAACTGTACAAAAAAGATCTGCACGACCCAGATAATCACGATGGTGTGATCACTCACCTAGAGCCAGACATCCTGGAATGTGAAGTCAAGTGGGCCTTAGGAAGCATCACTATGAACAAAGCTAGTGGAGGTGATGGAATTCCAGTTGAGCTCTTTCCAATCCTCAAAGATTATGCTGTGAAAGTGCTGCACTCGATATGCCAGCAAATCTGGAAAACTCAGCAGTGGCCACAGGACTGGAAAAAGTCAGTTTTCATTCCAATCCCAAAGAAGGGCAATGCCAAAGAATGCTCAAACTACGGCACAATTGCACTCACCTCACACGCTAGTAAAGTAATGCTTAAAATTCTCCAAGCCAGGCTTCAGCAATACGTGAACCGTGAACTTCCTGACGTTCAAGCTGGTTTTAGAAAAGGCAGAGGAACCAGAGATCAAATTGCCAACATCCGCTGGATCATCGAAAAAGAAAGAAAGTTCCAGAAAAACATCTGTTTCTGCTTTATTGACTATGCCAAAGCCTTTGACT
The DNA here is from genome assembly GCA_024291935.2 of Okapia johnstoni. NCBI lineage: Eukaryota > Metazoa > Chordata > Mammalia > Artiodactyla > Giraffidae > Okapia > Okapia johnstoni. The sequence continues at coordinate 3,001,469 of CM044325.1, read as the reverse complement.
ATGTTGATAACAATAAACTGTGGAAAATTCTGAAAGAGTTGGGAATACCAGACCATCTGACCTGTCTCTTGAGAAACCTGTATGCAGGTCAGGAAACAACAGTTAAAACTGGACATGGAACAACAGACTGGTTCCAAATAGGAAAAGGAGTACTTCAAGGCTGTATATTGTCACCTTGCTTATTTAACTTCTATGCAGAGTACATCATGAGAAACGCTGGGCTGGAAGAAACACAAGCTGGAATCAAGATTGCCGGGAGAAATATCAATAACCTCAGATATTCAGATGACATCACCCTTATGGCAGAAAGTGAAGAAGAACTAAAGAGCCTCTTGATGAAGGTGAAAGAGGAGAGTGAAAAAGTTGGCTTAAAGCTCAATGTTCAGAAAACTAAGGTCATGGCACTTGGTCCCATCACTTCATGGGAGGTAGATGGGGAAACAGTGGAAACAGTGTAGACTTTATTTTTTTGGCTCCAAAATCACTGCTGATGGTGATTGCAGCCATAAAGTTAAAAGACGCTTACTCCGTGGAAGGAAGGTTATGACCAACCTAGATAGCATATTTAAAAGCAGAGACATTACTTTGCCAACAAAGGTCCATCTAGTCAAGGCTATGGTTTTTCCAGTGGTCATGTATGGATGTGAGAGTTGGACGGTGAAGAAAGCTGAGCACTGAAGAACTGATGCTTTTGAACTGTGGTGTTGGAGAAGACTCTTGAGAGTCCCTTAGACTGCAAGGAGATCCAACCAGTCCATCCTAAAGGAGATCAGTCCTGGGTGTTCATTGGAAGAACTGATGTTGAAGCTGAAACTCCAACACTTTGGCCACCTCATGCGAAGAGTTGACTCATTGGAAAAGACCCTAATGCTGGGAAGGATTGGGGGCAGGAGGAGAAGGGGACCGATAGAGGATGAGATGGCTGGATGGCATCATCAGCTCGATGGACATGGGTTTGTATAAACTCCAGGAGTTGGATGGACAGGGAGGCCTGGTGTGCTGCGATTCATGCGGTTGCAAAGAGTCGGACACGACTGAGCGACTGAACTAACTAACTAGGTTTGTCATAGCTTTTCTTTCAAGGAGCAAGCATCTTTTAATTTCATGGCAGCAGTCACCATCTGCAGTGATTTTGGAGCCCCCCAAAATAAAGTCTGTCACTATTCCATTGTTTCACCATCTATTTGCTATGAAGCGATGGGACTGGATGCCATGATCTCAGTTTTTTGAATGTTGAATTTTAAGCCAACTTTTTCACTCTCCTTTCTCACTTTCCTCAGGAGGCTCTTTAGTTCCTCTTCACTTTCTACCATAAGGGTGGTGTCATCTGCATATCTGAGGTTATAGATATTTCTCCCAGCAATCTTGATTCCATCTTGTGCTTTATCCAGCCCTGCATTTCACATGATATACTCTGCATATAAGTTAAATAAGCAAGATGACAATATACAGACTTGATGTACTCCTTTCCCAACTTGGAACCAGTTCATTGTTCCATGTCTGCTTCTAACTGTTGCATACATACAGGTTTCTCAGGAGGCAGGTAAGGCGGTCTGGTATTCCCATCTCTTGAAGAATTTTCCACAGTTCATTGTGATTCACACAGTCAAAGGCTTTAGTGTAGTCAATGAAGCAGAAATGGATGTTTTTCTGAAATTCTGTTGTTTTTTATGAACCAACGGATGTTGGCAATTTGATCTTTGGTTCCTTTGCCTTTTCTAAGTCCAAAATGGACATCTGGAATTTCTCAGTTCATGTACTGTTGAAGCCTAGCTTGGGGAATTTTGAGCATTACTTTGCTAGCATGTGAAATGAGTGCAATTGTGCTTTAGTGAGGGATCACACCATCATGGCTATCTGGGCCTTTAATACCTTTTTTGTACAGTTCTTCTGTGTATTCTTGCCACCTCTTCTTAATATCTTCTGCTTCTGTTAGGTCCATACCATTTCTGTCCTCTATTGTGCTCATCTTTGCATGAAATATTTCCTTGGTATCTCTAAATTTTCTTAAAGAGATCTCTAGTCTTTCCCATTCTGTATTTCATTGCATTGGCCACTTAGGAAGGCTTTCTTATCTCTCCTTGCTATTCTTTGGAACTCTGCATTCAGGTGGATATATTTTTTCTTTTCTCCTTTGCCTTTTGCGTCTCTTCTTTTCTCAGCTATTTGTAAGGCCTCCTCAGACAACCATTTTACCTTCTTGCATTTCTTTTTCTTGGGATGGTTTTGATCACTGCCTCCTGGATAGTGTTATGAACCTTCTTCCATAGTTCTTCAGGCACTCTTCTATCAGGTCTAATACCTTGAATCTATTTTTCAATTCCACTCTTTAATCCTAAGAGATTTGATTTGGTCATACCTGAATGGTCTAGTGATTTCCATACTGTCCTTCAATTTAAGTCTGAATTTTGCAATAAAGAGTTCATGATCTGAGCTACAGTCAGCTCCTGGTCTTGTTTTTTCTGACTGTATACAGTTTCTCCATCTTTGGCTAAAGTATATCTTTGTCTCTGGCTAAAGAATCTGATTTTGGTGTTGATCATCTGGTGATGTCCATGTGCCTCTTGTGTTGTTGGTAGAGGTGTTTGCTATGACCAGTGCATTCTCTTGGCAAAACTCTGACAACACAGTTTTGTGTCATCAAAAAAAAAAAAAAGATAACAGGAAACTGCGCCGTGTATGTAGTAGTGGCTTAATAAATATAGTTGAGTGAATGAGTTTGGGATGATTCAGTACAGAAATCCAACGCTAGGATAAAAAAGTGGTTTCCATGGACAGAGGAGGCTTGTGGGCTGCAGTCCATTGGGTTGCAAAGAGTTGGACACAACAAAGCACAGTATGGTGATGGTGGCCTCTAAAGTTTGTCTGAGCCACTAAGTTAATGTGACAAGGGAGGTGTGCCTGTCTCTATGGCCCATTCCTCTAATTGGATTGTAATGCCTTTGGGGTCTCATTAGCAAACCTCAAGGTGCTCTTGCCAACCATAAATGTGTGTGCTGACACTTCAGAAGCAGAGCAAAGGGCATTGATCTGGAAGTCAAAAGATCTCAATATTTGTCCCAGCTTTGTTGTTTGTAGTCACGTCAAACAACTCTCTTTCTCTCTCTGCCTGGTGCCCTATTTCCCCATCTATTCAAAACGATAGTAAGACAAAGTACTGTGGCTTTAAGCTGGGAAAGTAGAAATACATAGCCCTCAAATTAATTTCACTGATAAAGATCATCAATATTTGGTGAATTTTAAAATAACTAGAAGACAAGTAAATACCTTTACATGATTATTCATGTCTTTCACTCCTTTGCTTAGGCATTGGCAGGGGTTTGGGGTACACACTTCATATTTGCCATGCCTTACACTGAATATGATTGAGCTCACACAAGTTTTCAGATACATTTTCTCTCTTGAAAGAGAAAGGAAATTTGTAATGCAATTTAGAAACTTTTCTACCTTAAAAGATTAAAATGTCAATAAGTCTTTTAAGAGACTTTCAAGCTTCAGGTATCTGAGGAGTCATTGACATGAAAGACCACCTTGCTGGCTGGGCTTTGGGGAAAGGGTTCTAAGACTGTGCCTTGGTAAAATACACTCTGGAATCTGCTGGAATTTCCAAAAAGTTGACTGGTATCAGCGATTACACACTAGTACAGCCCATGGGAAAGGCTGGGAACTCAGCCTTCTCTGAGCACTCTGATCCTTCCATTCTGCCTTCAGCAACCCCCAGCCAAGGACCAGGCATTCATATAGCAAGCTTTTAAATAATAAAACAGATGTTTTCACTTGCTCTGTGTTTTCTCTGTTTTGTTCTCAATGCGTGTACAGTGACTAAGAGCATACCTTTGGAGCTGTGTGTACTTTGGGTTGCATTTCTGGCTCTAACTCTTACTGGTCTGAGAACTTGGCCAAGTCACTCATTTGCTCTAATCCTCATTTCCCTCATCTGAAAAAGAGAAACAAGCGTCATAACTTCCTCCAAGTATTGTTGAGTGGATTTACCGAGATGATGCATCTTAAGTGCTCCTTGTAGGGCGGGCATACAGCATTGCTTAATAAAATGCAAGCAGATGTCTTAGTGCTTGGGTGACCATTCCCTCTACTTGTGGAGATGTTCAAACTCAGAGGGTTTTCACAAGTATTTTATAATTTATTTATTATATCATAAAATTTAATAGTGATAATAATTGATAAAATGATTGATAAAAAATAACAGAAAGATAGCTAAGGGCTTTACATTTTGATATATATGGAGTTTGGAATTTTTTTTTTTTTCTCTGCTTTTGTTTTTTTTTTAATAAATTTATTTATTTTAGTTGGGGGCTAATTACTTTACAGTATTGTAGTGGTTTTTGCCATACATTGACATGAATCAGCTGTGGGTTTACATGTGTTCCCCATCCTGAACCCCCCTCCCACCTCCCTCCCCATCCCATCCCTCTGGGTCATCCCATTGCCCCAGCCCTGAGCATTTGTCTCATGCATTGAACCTGGAATGGTGTTCTGTTTCACATATGATAATATACATGTTCCAATGCTATTCTCCCAGAACATCCCACCCTCACTTTCTCCCTCAGAGTCCATAAGACTGTTCTATGCATCTGTGTCTCTTATTCTGTCTCGCATATAGGGTTATCGTTACCATCTTTCAAATGCCATATATATGCATTAGTATACTGTATTGGTGTTTTTCTTTCTGGCTTACTTCACTCTGTATAATGGGCTCCAGTTTCATCCATCTCCATAGAACCGATTCAAATGTATTCTTTTTAATGGCTGAGTAATATTCCATTGTGTATATGTACCACAGCTTCCTTATCCGTTTGTCTGCTGATGGACATCTAGGTTGCTTCCATGTCCTGGCTATTGTAAACAGTGCTGCGATGAGCATTGGGGTGCACGCGTCTCTTTCAATTCTGGTTTCCTCGGTGTGTGTGCCCAGCAGTGGGATTGTTGGGTCATATGGCAGTTCTATTCCCAGTTTTTTAAGGAATCTCCACACTGTTCTCCATAGTGGCTGTACTAGTTTGCATTCCCACCAACAGTGTAAGAGGGTTCCCTTTTCTCTGCACCCTCTCCAGCATTTATTGCTTGTAGACTTTTGGAGAGCAGCCATTCTGACTGGTGTGAAATGGTACCTCATTGTGGTTTTGATTTGCACTTGTCTAATAATGAGTGATGTTGAGCATCTTTTCATGTGTTTGTTAGCCATCTGTATGTCTTCTTTGGAGAAATGTCTGTTTAGTTCTTTGGCCCATTTTTTGATTGGGTCCTTTATTTTTCTGGAATTCAGCAACAGGTCCTAGGCTCTTAAGGGTCAGTGACAATCTTTGTTGGCACTTAGAGGGTTCAACAATTTTGTTGAATTTAATACAACTTTTAATCTCATAATCGTTTGTAGTATAGTATCTGGGACATTTGTTTATGCATTCACTTATTCTTTCCTTTATTTGTTTCACATGCTTTCCAATTTTCCCAGGTCTGTCTCTGGTCTTTGTTGTGATACATGTAAGTTCTAGGGTAGATCTGTACATGAAATCTTACAAGGTCTAGATAACAAAATGCTTTCCACATATCGTATTTTAGCTATGGCATAGAAAGGAATTATGAGTATTAGTTGTGACACCCACTTGAAATAGGGTGTTAGAATCATTATCAGACTTACACTGTCCTGACTCCTGGATTTGGGAAATCTTCTTTTAATTTTTAATTTTTTTAATTGGACTATAATTGCTTTACAAAGTTCTGCTTTACAACAACCATGATTCAGCTATAAGAATGCATATATCTCCTCCCTCTTGAGCCTCTCTCCCATTCCCCCATCCTACCCCCCTCCAGGTCATCACAGAACACTAGACTGAGCTCTCCATGCTGTACAGTGTCTTCACACCAGCTGTCTATCTACACATGGCAGTGTAAGTATATGTCAGTAACGCTCTCTCAATTCATCCCGCTCTCCCTTCCCTCCACTGTGCCCACAAGTCTCTTCTCTATGGGAAGCTTTCTTATATCCTGCAGTTTGTGTCCTTGCAGACCTAACCGGATTGTCAGCGCTCAGGGTAGACAATCCATGGGCGCCAAGAACAACGTGACTGAGTTCGTCTTGCTCGGCCTTTTCCAGAGCCGGGAGATGCAGCGTGCCTGCTTCCTGGTCTTCTCCCTCTTCCACGTGCTCACGGTCCTGGGGAACCTTCTGGTCATTGTCACCATCAACGCCAGCAAGACCCTGCGCGCTCCCATGTACTTCTTACTCAGCCACTTGTCCTTTGCTGACATGTGCTATCCATCCGCCACCACACCCAAGATGATTGCTGACACTTTGGTGGAGCGCAAGACCATTTCCTTCGAGGGCTGCATGACCCAGCTCTTTTCTGCCCACTTCTTTGGTGGCGCCGAGATCTTCCTCCTCACGGCCATGGCCTATGACCGCTACATGGCCATCTGTCGGCCCCTGCACTACACGACCATCATGGGCCGCCGGAAGTGCGGCATGCTGGCAGGGGCCTCCTGGGTGGCTGGCTTCCTGCACTCCATCCTGCAGATGCTCCTCACGGTGCAGCTGCCCTTCTGTGGGCCCAACGAGATCGACAACTTCTTCTGTGATGTCCATCCCCTGCTGAAGCTGGCCTGTGCGGACACCTACGTGGTGGGGCTCATCATGGTGGCCAACGGCGGCATGATTTCTTTAGTGTCCTTTCATCATCCTTATCATCTCCTACGTGGTCATCCTACTCAACCTGAGAAGCCGGTCTTCTGTGGGCCGGCGCAAGGCTCTGTCCACATGCGGCTCACATATCATCACTGTGCTTCTGGTCCTGGCGCCCCCCCATGTTCATGTACATTCGGCCCTCCACCACCCTGGCCGCTGACAAACTCATCATCCTCTTTAACATCGTCATGCCACCTTTGCTGAACCCTCTGATCTACACGCTGAGGAACAGTGAGGTGAAAAATGCCATGAGGAAGATCTTCAGGGTCAAGGGGAGCTCGGGGGAGAAGTGAAACTGCAAGGCTTCTCATGAGCCCGGACTGGGGAGACTTCCTGTCTTTGTAGCATTTAATATGGTTTTGCATCTCTGGTCTGATGCTTGTAATGACAACTCTTGCTCTCTTTCTAATAATATCCCACTTGCCCCTGAATCTTTCAGTCATTAAATATTTATTGTCTGCAGTGAGTGAGGCACTGGGGATACAAATAAAAGTAAATTGGAATCGCTACACTCAAGGTGGGTCATAGTCCAGGAGGCTCATGTGTGCTAAGTTGCTTCAGTCGTGTCTGACGCTTTGCAACACCATGGACTGTAGCCTGCTAGGCTCCTCTGTCCATGGGTGTCTCCTGGCAAGAAGACTGGAGTGGCTAGCCTTCCATCCACCAGGGCATATTCCCAATGCAGGGACTGGACCTGGGTCTCCTGCATTGCAGGCAGATTCTCTACCATCTGAGCCATAGTGGACGCCTTTATGAGGCTCTTGGTGTGATATTTAAAGGCTCATTCAGGAAACCCATGACAGCCTGTGAATGTGCAGGTATCTCATCTATAAAATGGATAATAGCACTCAATAATTCCTTCATTAACACAGTAGTTGTTGACGTTCACTTTCTCTTCTGTTATGATACTCAAGGCACTTTACTCGTATTCCTCATTTTGTGCTCTCAGGAGACAGCTGAGTAAATAAATGTAGCAAGATTAAAAGATTTACCTAAGTCACACAGTAAGTCTTGAGCAAGGTGGGGACCAGGATCGTAAGTCTGTTTTCAGGGCTCTTACCACCTCCAGAGGGCTCCATGACAAAGACTGAGTGCATGGATACCAAGCAGGATGGACCAGGAATTTTGGGGACCAAGGATTGATGGTTGCCTGGGATGCTGGGGAGCAGAGCTGGGGAGAATAGGTGGTTGGCATTCCACCCAGTAATGTCCCGTCCTCTCCCCAGCAGAACAGGGACTGTTCCACATTAATCTCCTTTGCTTCGCCCTATTTGCTCTAGAGAGGGCCAGTTTGTTTAAGATGGAATTACAAGAGCAGGGTTAGAAGTCCTACTTAAGTATCCATTCAGGGTCATTTAATTCATTTGGGTCTCAGTTTCACAAATACAAATGGAGACAGTAATAATACCAGCTTCAGAAGGTTTCAAGGGGACCTTCAGGGCTTTGTACATTCTTGTAACAAAGAATGTTGTTCAGGGGTGGCTGCTACCTCTGTTCTTTTATAGCGTCTTCTATTCCCTTTTCTCTTCCTATTCCCCACTTTGTCCCTGGCCTAAAGCCCTCTAATGACCATATTGATTAGTCCTTCCTCACCTGTCTGTTGATAACTTAGCATGTGATAGGTTTGTTCTTTTTTTTTTTTTTTTTCCAATCTGTGTGTGTGTTTCTTGAATACAGGCAAGCACGCAGCTGTTTCTCAGAAAAGTAGCTGAGCTGGAGGAACAAACAAAGGCTTTCAAGGTGTGAGTGTGGATTGGGGTGAAGCCTGAGATGAGGTGAGGGTGTGCATGAGACATGGACCCCAGTACCAGTGCCCACCCCTGAATCCTCACTCCCCACACATTCTAGGTGGGGCCAGTGAAGGTGTCTGCGGGAACAGGTCTTGGACTTTCTGCCACTTCCAACCTTTTTTTCTCCTTTCTGCCCCCTCCCTCTCCTGCGGCGAATATTTCCTCCCATTCTGTGGGTTGGCCTTTCATTTTGTTTTATGGTTTCCTTTGCTGTGCAAAGGCTTACAGGTCCCATTTCATCCCAAAGTCACACGGATTGTTCAACATACACAAATCAGTGTGACACACTTCATCAACAAAAGATAAAAACCACATGATCATTCACTAGATACAGTGAAGCATCCGATAAAATTCAACATCCATTTATGATTAAAAACTCTCACCAAAGTGGGTATTTAGGGAGCATATCACAATATAATAAAAGCTGTTTACAACAAACCCTCAGCCAACGTAATACTCGGTGGTGAAAAACTGAGTCTTCCCGTTAAAATCTGGAAAAAGACAAGGATGACCACTCTCACCACTTGTTCCACATAGTATTGGAAGTCCTGGTCACAGTCATCAAACAAACAAGCAAATGAAGGTTATCCAGATTGGAAAGGAAGAGGTAAAACTGGCATTATATGCAGGTGACATGACGCTTTGTGTAGAAAGCCCTTAAAACTCCACACAAAAACCATTAGAACTGAAAATTAATTCAGCAAGGCAGCGTATAAAAGAATACAGGAATCTATTGCATTTCTTTACATGAACAATGAAATATCAGAAATAGAAAGTAAAAAAAACAATCCTTGTTGAAATTGCATAAAAAAATATCAGAGGAGAAAACCTGACCAAGTAGGTGAAAGACTTATATGCTGAGAACTGTGAAACTCTGATAAGGGAAAGTGAAGATGATTCAAAGAAATGAAAAAGATATCCCATGCTCCTGCATTGGAAGAATTAATATTGTTGAAATGGCCGTACTACCCAAAGCAATCTACAGATTTAATGTGATCCCTATCCAGTTACCCATGGCATTTTTCATGGGACTGAACATATGGAAGTCCCCTGCTTTCATTGTATTGTTGGTTTTCCCTGTTAGTATTTGCTTAATATATGGGATTGGTCAAAAAATTAGTGTGTTTTTCCATAAAATTTTATGGAATGAACTTTTTGGCCAACACAATATTTAGGTGCTTCAGTGTTAGTTGCATATATATTTACAGATGCTACACCTTTTTGATGAATTGACCACTTTATTATTATTTAATGACCTTCTTCTCCTGTTCCAGTTTTTGCCTTAAAGTCTACTTTGTCTGATATAAATATGCAGATATTCTGCCCTCTTTTGGTTTCCATTTGCATGAGCATTTTTTTTTCACCCCTTTACTCTTGAGTGTGGTGGTGTTTTAGTCAATAAATCGTGTCCGACTCTTACGACCCCATGGACTGTAGCCTACCAGACTCCTCTGTCCATGGGATTCTCCAGGCAAGAGTACTGGAGTGGGTTGCCATTTCCTTCTCGAGGGGATCTTCCCGACCCAAGGATTGAACCCAGGTCTCCTGCATTGCAGGCAGATTCTTTATCAACTGAGCTAGGAGGGAAGCCCTCTTCTTGAATGTAGATGTTCTTAAAGCTGGTAATGGTTATTGTGTAACAGCATATAACTGAGTCTTCTCTTTTTTTTAAATCCTTCCAGTAATTCTGTGCCTTTTGGTTGGAGAATTCAATCCACTTACCCTTACAGCAGTCATTGAAATGTAAAGACTTGCTATTGCCGTTGGATTGTTTTCTGGCTGTTTTATAGTTGATTTTTGACTCTTTTGCTGACTACAGTTTTGAATTGGTAACTTTGCGTGGTGTTATGCTCTGATTTCCTTGCCTTTATTCTTTTTGAATCTGCTGTAGGTTTTGCTTGTGTTCACCATGAAGCTTACATAAAACAGCAACACAGTATCTTGATGGCGACTTAATTCAGTTGCATACGAAAACTCTACCCTCTTACATCTCCTTTGATGTCTTTCATGTTGTAATATGCCTTTTTTATATTGCATGTTCTTTCACAAATCACAGTAGTTGTGGTTCTTTTTGATACTCATGTCCTTTAACCTTTACACCAGAGTCAAGCGGCTGACACACCATCTGTTACAGTATTAGATTTTCAGAATTTGACTACATTTTCTTTATTCAGTGTGTTATATATTTTCCATATATTTTTGTGTTCTACCTAATGTTCTTTTATTTTACCCAAACAACCTGTCACCATTTCTTGTAAGGTAGGTATAGTGGAATTGAATTTTTTTAGCTATTTGTCTGAGAAAGTCTTTTTTCCTTCATTACTGAGTGATAACTTTTCTGGATAGAGCATTCTGTATTGGAAATTTTTTTTTGTTGTTCAATAATTTAAGAATATCGATTCACTTTCTACAGGCCTCTAAGATTTCAGCTGAGAAATCTTTTGATAATCTCACGGAGGTTCCTTTGCAGGCTTCAAACTTCTTTCTTCTTGCTGCTTTCAGGATTTGCTCTTGATTTTTACAATTTTATTATAATGTGTCTTGAGAAGGTAATTTTGCATTGGCATAATGAGTTCTGTCTGCCTCTTGCCCCATACACCTGTGGATGAGACTCTTCTCAAGTTCCTTGGCATATGGAGCTGGATTCCACATGTCCCATAGATGGACTTCTTCATGGGTAGATGTGAAATATTTATTGTTCAATGAAGGGAGGGGGACAAAAGTGAGGGTGTCTTAAGCCACCGTGATGCTGCTGTCACTCTATACTTTCAGGCTTTGAGGAAATTCAGTCCTTTTGTTTTAAGACTCCTTTGGTTGGTGTTGCTTAATAGTTTTTGCTTACCAGGCACAGTGCTTGGCACAATATAGCTTCTTAATAAATATTTGTTACATAGATATTGTCTGTAACATAGCACCTCTCCTATTTTTTATGCTAAATATGCTTATGTGGTTGACTCTTGAAACACATGGATTTGAACTATGCAGGGCCACTTATATGAGGATTATTTCCAATAAATATATTGAAAAATTTTTGGAGATTTGTGACAACTTGAAAAAACTTTAGAGGAACCATGAAGCATAGAAATACCTTGAAAATTATGAAAAAGTTAGGTATGTCATTAGCATAAAATATACATGAATAGATATGAATCTACTTTATCATTTGCTACAATTAAGTATATACAAATCCATCACAAGCAGTGAAAATTTGTCAAAAATATGCACATTTAATATTAATATTACTTAAATATTGGAAGATTTTATGTAATTATTTGCTAATCTTCTTCCTAGTACTTTTTTTCAATATAGAGAATAATGATTAGGGGTTTGCATTCTCAAAGCGATTGCATTAAAATCTTTAAAACAATCTTAAAATATGTCCTTATAATTTTCTCCTTAATTATTAGTTGAAATTTCTCATCTTGTTTCAGCTTTAATTTTACTCAAGACTGAATTAATGACACTCATGAATAGCACTGGTGTAGAGTACATTGATTGCAAAGTGCCATTATGGCATTGGTAAAATGTTTTGTTGCAGAAAATTTCATACATATACAGTTGTGGTCAAAGCAGATTAATAAACTCATATGCAATCAAAGTCCAGTTTTAATAAACACTAACTCAGATTTTTTTTTTCTCTTTAGCAGGGTATCTGAATAGCAGTAGTATTGTGATTTGGCTCAGATAAGCTATGCTGTGGAGGCTATCCTGTGCATTATAGGATGTTTCTTAGCATCTCTGGCCTCTGCTCACTGGGTGCTAATAACACCTCCTCCCCCCTAGGATTGGTACAATGAAAAATGTGTACAGATATTGCCAAATATACTCTTGAAGGCAAAAATTGCTCACGGTTGAGAACTATTCTGTACCCTTATCCCCACCAAAGGCCAGTAGAAGTGCTATCTCAGTTTACTGAAACCACCCATATTCTTTGGACCCATCCTTTGAATGGTGTCATTTCATGTAAAGTCACATGACTGAGTTCATGATAAGAGCTGGATCTAATTGACCTCTAAACAGCATGGAGCCCCATAACCTAAGTACCCTGTGAACACTGGGTGAAATTAATTTAACATTTCCTATTGACTTCTGAAGTTGTTACCTACAAGGAAGTTTGAGATGTTAGTATCCAGGTCCTGCTTCTAATGAGGTAGTTTCCTGATTAGGAAGGGGCCAGGCATGGCTCTCTAGGGACCAATCTTCTCTCATTTGATCACCATGCCTTCCTCCTTGGTATCTCTCAGCTATGTGAACTCAGGCTGAGCTGCCAGAATTCTTATATCTCCAGGGAACACAAGGGAGGCAAGTCTATGTGCTCTTGTTTTAAATCAGCAGAGTGGACCGTTTGGCTTAGTCTCAACATTCCCCAGCCTAAGGCTGTGGTGGAGCAGATTCTCCGTCTGGCGAATCCTGAGGTATACGAGCTTTGTTTGGTTGCTTGACGTTAATGGTTTTAGACTGAATGACTGGGAAACTGCATACTCTAGGGGATGTTCTTGGGGTATTATTTGCCTCTCTGTGGTCAGAACAGAAAAAAGAATTGTGGTGAGACAATAAAGCTACAGAAACACTGGGGTGAGTTTTATTTTGTGAGCATGTGATGGTTACCATTCCACTTGGAAAGCAAAGGGAATATTGCAAGACATCACGGCGTTTTCCAAAGTGCTCCACATTGATCTGGTCTCCGCCTGAGGCAAGCACTGTGCCAGACCCGGGACACAGGGGTGGAGAATAGATGGTGTTGGTCCTTTATTCTTTCAGCATTTAATGAACACTTAAAATGTACCAAATACTGTGCTCAGAAGCTAGGAAAGATCTATATTTGCTTTCCATTCCATATACATGCACTGAGTGCTATTTTGTGGTGGATATTCAGTTGGCACTGGGGATGGAGTGTTTAGCAGTTTATAATCTCTGCCCAGTAAATTCACAATTTAGTGGAGCAGATGATCACAGAACACAATTACAAGTTAGTGTGTGAAGTGCTAAGATTTCAAAATGTCTTGAGAGAGGAGGTATCACTGACTGTAAGGGTCTATAGATTGGGAAATGGATTTCCTATCTCTGAGAAGCTTCCAAGGCAGCACAGTGTATGAATACTTAACTTCTCCTGGGATGGGTTAGGATGGAATGTATGGCATCCAACTGTAAGATAGGTGATAGGTTTTATCTCCATGGAACAGTTTGGATTTGCATCTCTGAGAGGGTAAATAACTTTCTAGATTAGTTACCACCTGTAGTAATTGGAATGTGAACGTAGGAGTCCAGTAGTGCTTTCTTCTAGGAATGATTTGGTAAAATTCTCAAAAGGTCTGAGAGTTTAGTGATGGTCTCTGGCTTCTCTTGGTCTCTGCAATCATAAACTCTTTTGGTGATTTCCTTATAGTGGTGACTCATGATAGTCCGTAATCACCTGTTTCCAGTGCTCAAGGAAGGATGCTTCGTGGTGTGAGTGGATGTCACCTGACTTCTAGTCTCAGGTGCCCTAGAGTCCAACTGTAGGAGGGACCATGTTACAGTTTGATCTCAGTCACCTTGAACAAATCCAGCATGGATGAGGATAGTCTGCTAATCAGTCAGTGCACAATTGTGGCGATGGTTTGAGGTGTTGGAAGGTCTGCTTTCTTATAAGGATGTGTCATAGTTGGCATTTTGGGTGGAGAGGTGGTTTGTATTTCTATTGCCACTGAGGGAGAGAAGCCTGAAAGATGTGAAGGTACCTGTAAAGAGAAGAATTGTGAATGGATTGAACTGGAACTTTTGAAAGGAACTGGGTCACCTGGTGACCAAATGAGAAGCAGATAATTAGGTGGAGAAGCAGAAATAAGAGAGGGTGCTGAATGTCCAGGGAGATTTCTTTAGAAGACCCTGAAGGGAATATGGGAAGGTGAGACTCCTATTCTGAAAACCAGAAAGGAAAAGGAGCGAAAGGAAGTAAGATGAAGGAAATCTGCAGGCAAAAGACAAAAACATTCAAAAGCAATAGAGAGATGGTTATTTTGGACACAGCAACACTATGCTTGCTGACCTACATCATCCAGTGAGGCAATCAGTCTCCTAATAGACTTCTCCTAGTTCAACCTCTAGTCCAGCAGTCCAATTTCTGCATGCCAAGTGATTCTGCCTTTGGCTCCACTAACATTTTTGATGATTCCCCATTGTCTGTTGAGTAAACCCCAAAGTCCATAATAGCCCTTTGTGAATTGATACTAGATTCTGTCTCCAACTTTATGGTTGCAATTCTTCACTTTACTCCAGCCTCGCTCAAATTTTTATAGTTTGCACTTCTGCTTTCTTGGAGTGTTCTTCCCTTCTTTTCTAAATAACTAACTCCTACTTATCTTTCAGTATACCGCTCACAGGCTTCTCACTCTTCAAACAGATTGTTATGTAAATTTCCCACTTAATGTAGGAGTCTTTTGTTTCATTTCAGATCACCCATTGAAATTCCTGCCTTCTGGTGGTGATTTCATGGCTAACACACAGAATGTGACAGAATTCATTTTCCTGGGACTTTCTCCCAATAGGTTGGTACAGAAAGTCTGCTTTGTGATGTTTCTGCTCCTGTACACAGCCATTGTGCTGGGGAATGTCCTCCTTGTCCTCACTGTCAAGACCAGCAGAAGCCTTGGCTCCCCCATGTACTTCTTCATCAGCTGCCTGTCCTTCGTGGAGATCTGCTACGCCTCGACCACGGCCCCCAGACTCACCTCAGATCTGCTGGCTGAAAGGAAAGCCATATCTCTGTGGGGCTGCATGACACAGCTTTTCTTTATCCACTTCTTTGGTGGCACTGAGATTTTCCTGCTCACCGTGATGGCCTATGACTGCTACATGGCCATCTGCAAGCCCCTCAGCTACACCACCATCATGAACCGGCAGGCGTGTGCCTTCCTGGTGGGAGCCGCATGGGTGGGGGGCTTTGTGCATTCCTTGGCCCAAATCCTTCTCGTCTTCCACTTGCCCTTCTGTGGCCCCAGTGTGATTGACCACTATTTCTGTGACGTGCTTCCCCTGCTCACACTTGCCTGCTCTGACACCTTCCTCACTGGTCTTCTGATTGTTGCCAATGCGGGGACCCTGTCTGTGATCAGCTTCGTGGTCCTCTTAGCCTCCTATGTGGTCATCTTGGTCCGTGTGAGGACTCGAAGCTCTGAGGGGCGGCGCAAGGCCCTGTCCACCTGTGGGTCCCACATCACTGTGGTCACCTTGTTCTTTGGGCCCTGCATCTTCATCTGTCTGAGACCTTCTACCACCCTGTCTGCAGACAAGATGGTGGCTGTGTTCTACACGGTGATCACCCCACTCCTCAACCCTGTCATCTACTCCCTGAGAAATGCTGAGGTGAAGAAGGCCGTGAAGAGGCTGTGGATCAGGACAATGAAAGTGGAAGAGAGGTAGAGGCTGAGCTTTGGTGTCTTGGTGTTAACATCCATTACCCCAAATAGTTACATACATACATACCTACCTACCTACCTACCTACCTACATACATACATACATATATATATATATTTTTTTACCTTGTGAGAATCCATTTTTCCCCCCAGTCCAGCTGTGTGAGATCTTTGCTTGTGAGATCTTAGTTTCCTGAGTAGGAATTGAGACTGCATCCTTATCATTGAAACCATGTAGTCCTAACCATCTGCATATCTGAGGTTATTGATATTTCTCCCAGCAATCTTGATTCCAGCTTGTGTTTCTTCCAGCCCAGCGTTTCTCATGATGTACTCTGCATATAAGTTAAATAAGCAAGGTGACAATATACAGCCTTGTCGTACTCCTTTTCCTATTTGGAACCAGTCTGTTGTGCCATGTCCAGTTCTAACTGTTGCTTCCTGACCTGCATACAGGTTTCTCAAGAGACAGGTCAGATGGTCTGGTATTCCCATCTCTTTCAGAATTTTCCACAGTTTCCTGTGATCCACACAGTCAAAGGCTTTGGCATAGTCAATAAAGCAGAAATAGATGTTTTTCTGGAACTCTCTTGCTTTTTCGATGATCCAGCAGATGTTGGCAATTTGATGTCTGGTTCCTCTGCCTTTTCTAAAACCAGCTTGAACATCTGGAAGTTCACGGTTCACGTGTTGCTGAAGCCTGGCTTGGAGAATTTTGAGCATTACTTTACTAGCGTGTGAGATGAGTGCAAGTGAAAGAGGAGAGTGAAAAAGTTGGCTTAAAGCTCAACGTTCAGAAAACTAAGATCATGGCATCTGGTCCCATCACTTCATGGGAAATAGATGGGGAAACAGTGGAAACAGTGTCAGACTTTATTTTTGGGGGCTCCAAAATCACTGCTGATGGTGATTGCAGCCATGAAATTAAAAGACGCTTACTCCTTGGAAGGAAGGTTATGGCCAACCTGGATAGCATATTTAAAAGCAGAGACATTACTTTGCCAACAAAAGTCCGTCTAGTCAAGGCTATGGTTTTTCCAGTGGTCATGTATGGAGGTGAGAGTTGGACTATAAAGAAAGCTGAGCACCGAAGAATTGATCCTTTTGAACTGTGGTGTTGGAGAAGACTCTTGAGAGTCCCTTGGACTGCAAGGAGATCCAATCAATCCATCCTAAAAGAGATCAATCCTGGGTGTTCATTGGAAGGACTGATGTTGAAGCTGAAACTCCAGTACTTTGGCCACCTGATGTGAAGAGCTGACTCATTGGTAAAGACCCTGATGCTGGGAAAGATTGAGGGCAGGAGGAGAAGGGGACGACAGAGGATGAGATGGTTGGATCGCATCACCGACTTGATGGACATGGATTTGGGTGGACTCAGAGAGTTGGTGATGGACAGGGAGGCCTGGTGTGTTGCAGTTCATGGAGTCGCAAAGAGTCGGACATGACTCAGCAGCCAGACTGAGCTGAACTGAACTACGATCACTAATATTTAAATTTTATTTGGATTCTCTTCGGTTTGTTTTTCCCACTAATACGCTCTTTTCTTCTGAGATGTTTTCCGGGTACCATATGGGGTTAGTTTTCACATCTCCTCAGTATCCTCTGGTCTGAAACAGTGTTTCATCCCTTTCTTGTTTTTTCTTGACTTTGACAATTCTGAGGGATATTGGTGAGGTATCCTGAAGAATGTTTCTGGATATGGGTTTACCTAATGACTCTCTCACATTAAACTGGGATTGTAGATTTTTAGTATGGTTTTATCACAAAAATGAAGCTTTTCTCATGATATCATATTGGGGTAAATGATATCCACATTACATTACTGGAGAAGACCATCTTTATCTTTTGCTTAAGGCAGAGATGGCCAAATTTCGCTACTCTAAACTTGAATGCTGGGTTTGAAATGCAGTTAATAACAATTATTTCTATATATTTTTTCCATATTTCAAAGGCTACATTTCATGTTTATTTGATGAATACCTATTTCAAAATTTCAATATCAAAAAAAGTAATTAATGGGATAGATGTGGTGGTGTAATTATCTTTAATGATTTAGAAGAAAATGCATCCACTAAAATGACACAAGAGACAGTGTTTCACCTAATTAAATGGTTTGCGGTCCACTGAGTAATACTCCAATTACAATTCTGTGTACTTCATGTATTCACGGTCATGGGAGGAAATATAAGACCCAGGGCTTGGCACAATTTGGACTGTGAATTCAACTTTTAAATATTTCATTGTATTTTTTGATATTTCTAATGTCCCTAGAAATAAAATGCCATTTTACTGGCATGCTCATTGAAATATACTACCATTTTTGCAAGCCTGAAGTCTTTTGATATCTTTTATTTTTATTTTTTTAATTTTTTTTAATAAATTTATTTATTTTAGTTGGGGGCTAATTACTTTACAATATTGTAGTGGTGAGAAGAAATGTACCTGAGATTTGTTAATCCTAAAAAGAAATTCTCAATAAATTAACCAAGAACATCTGGTTTCAGGTCAGTTCATGCTTCTTTGCGTATCTTTCAAATTAAGTGGAAAAGATGGAGCTACAGCTCATAGAGATTACTCCACAAACTATAGATGATCCCTTTCTATGATCAGAAATATTTTAATTCGCACTAATATGGCATGAAGTGGTTTTGCCAATTAAGGTTTGTTATTACTGAAACTGGCAGAAATGAGCAATAGGGAAATTGCAAAAAGACACAGAATTCTGTAATTCCATAAACCTAGTTCCAATTTGAGTACAAACCTACCATTAATCCACTGATTTTCTCCAAAATCATTTGAAATTACTAAGGTGGAGCACTAAATCAATTTTTCAGTCTCTTTTGTTATTGATGTGAGTATTGTATCAGGAAACTAAAGCAATAGTTCCAGTCTTCCTGATATACCAGGGTGTTGCTAATATTTTCAAATGTTGAAGGAAAGCTATTTATTAATGGTCTGAATAATAATGGATATTTACAATGTATCTGCCCAGTCCCTCTTGCTATTGGAAAAAATATTCTGGTGACATACTATTTATGTCTAGGGTTGTTTGTAGTGGATATCAAGTAGGCCTTCGTGGAGCCGAGTATGTAGCCTGACATTTGATCTGGACAAAACTAAGATGAAGCAGACCATCCATCTAATTTTACTGAAGTTTTATGCCTGTATCTTGGGGCCATTCATTTTAAGGCATTGCAGCTCTTGCTTCCCCATCTTCTCCAAGTTTGCCTCATCATAACAGAGGTTTACTCATTGGTAGAGAAAATTTGTAATTTTCACTGTATCTTGAATGCATTTTTGTATAAAATTATTGTTGGTAAATATAATAATTATATATAATTATCTATCATTTATAAATAAAATTATATCCTTTTGTTTCTCATAACATCATATATACTTTATATTATATATTTAATTATATATTGGTGGCTGAGACAGTAAAGAATCTGTCTGCAGTAGACCTGGATTTGATCTCTGAGTTGGGAAGATCGCCTGGAGAAGGGAATGGCAATCCACTCCAGTATTCTTACCTGGAGAATCGCCTGGACAGAGAAACTTGGTGCGCTACAGTCCATGGCTTTTCAGAGTCAGACGCGAGAGAGCAACTAACACTCACTTATAATTTTAGATATTTATCAGAAAGGTTTAGCTGCTAAGTCATACTGGAGTGGGTTGCCATCTCCTTCTCCAGGGGATCTTCCCGACCTGGGGATTGAACTCAGGTCTCCTGCATTGCAGGTGGCAGGTGGATTATATACTGACTCAGGCATCAGGAGGCCCACAGCAATACTGGGGTGGGTTGCCATTTTCTTCTCCAGGGAATCTTCCCCACCCAGGAATCGAACCTGTGTCTCCTACATTGAAGGTGGATTCTTTACCATTAAGCCACTGTGGAAGCCTTATATATTAAAATAGATGATCTAAAATCACATTTACAAATAATTAATATAAGTTAATTAGATTCAATTAATGAATGAATCAATGTTAAGCAAAATGTCAATATAAAAACCCCAAAATTATCCCAGGAGGCAGTATAACCTTAATGGAGGTTTTGATGGAAGGTACATGATTATTTCATGAATAAGATTCTATAATTAATTAAGCACAAGGTGGAAGGCATAGTCAGAAATAGACTTACAGCTACAAGAAACAAACTAGTGGTTACCAATGGGAAATGAAGATAAAGGGACGAATTAGGGATATGGGGTTAAGAGATACAAACCACCACGTATAAAACAGATAAGCAGCCAAGATACAACACATAGCACAGAAAATCATAGCAAGTATCTTGTAATAACTTTTAATAGAGTATAATCTGTAAAAATGCTGAATCATTATGCTCTACCCCTGAAATGAATGTAATAATGTAAATCAACTAAACTTCAACTTTAAGAAAAAGAACTTGAACATCTTAATGGGCCGTATTCTGCCTACCACATTCCCCCAAATCATTCAGGTTGATAAATTTAGTTTTTTGTTTTTAATTCTTATTTCTATAGGAAATTAATACACATTTTGAACACAATTATCCATTGATTAATATTTTCACTTCCTTTCAGCATACATTTGAATGTCATATATACATAGACATGGTTTCAAATTCCTATTATCTAAGTAAACCTATTGTATTATTCAAGATATACATTTTATTATTATATATTTTTTTACTTTATTTTTAGCTGTGTTCTTGGTTTTGTGGATAAAAAGTTAAATAATATATAAGTATTGCTTTCAAAGAAATTAGCATAAATGCACTTCCAAGGTTATTCCAAAGTGTGGCTGGACTAATAAAAGTATGCTTCTTCAGGTAATTCACTAGTAAAGACAAAGGATTTAAGAACTCAAAAGCAAACTCCCTTTTTCATGTCTTCCACATGTTCCCCAATCACTCTAGCTGCAAACAGAAAAGAAGATGAACAAATCACCATCTCTCAAAAGCAGGATGATTAGGAAAAAATGCATGGTGACACATTATATTATGTTCGTAATCTGATCTTTCAAGGCAGCATAGAGAGATTTCACAGTTTCCAGTTCAGCTTAAACATTTTTTTTTTTTATGAACATGGTATATGCATCAGTTGATTATTTAAACAATCTAAAATGACATATAATGGGGAAGCTGACAACATCAATACCTTAAATCATGACATATTGATCAATTTTTTACAGAAAGGAATGAAAAAAACTCAATGGATGAAAAAAATTATACCATGGTGAAGGAGTTTATACTTTTAGGATTTACGACAGACCCGTGGTTACAGAGAGTTCTCTTTTACATCTTCCTCATCATTTATATCAGCAGTCTTTTAGGGAATATCACCCTGATTTCTCTGATCTGTGCTGACTCTCGGCTCCACACACCCATGTATTTCTTCATTGGGAATCTTTCGTTTCTGGATCTCTGGTATGCTTCTGTCTATGCCCCCCAAATCCTGCTGACCTGCATCTCTGATGACAAGCACATCTCCTTTGCTGGCTGCCTAGCTCAGTTCTTCTTCTCCGCTGGACTGGCCTACAGTGAGTGTCACCTGTTGGCTGCCATGGCTTATGACCGCTATGTGGCCATCTCTAGCCCATTGCTTTACTCCCAAGCCATGTCCCCAGGGTTATGTGCCAGTCTTGTTGCAGCTTCCTACTTTAGTGGCTTTGTGAACTCAACCATCATCACCAGTGAAACATTTACCTTGAGCTTCTGTGGGAACAATGTCATTGATGATTTCTTCTGTGACCTGCCCCCCCTTGTCAAGTTGGCCTGTGATGTGAAGGAAAGCTACCAGGCTGTGCTCTATTTCATACTTGCCTCCAGCGTCATCTCTCCCACTGTCCTTATCCTTGCCTCCTATCTCTTCATCATCGCTGCCCTCTTGAAGATCCGCTCCACCCAAGGCCGCTTGAAGGCCTTCTCCACCTGTGGCTCTCACTTGACAGCTGTCACCTTGTACTATGGGTCAATTCTCTTCATTTACTCCCGGCCAAGTACGAGCTATGCCCTGGAGAGGGATAAAGTGGTGTCCATGTTCTACACAGTGGTGATTCCCTTGTTGAATCCCTTGATCTATAGCTTAAGAAATAAAGATGTTAAAGATGCCTTGAGGAAGATGATAGAGAAAGCAGTTTCTTAAACAACGACTTTAGTAAACAAAGAGTGTTTTTAAGTTTTTTTGATCTTTTTTTACAGATTAATCTCTACATCATTAATGACAGCCTGTAGCCTCATAAGTGAATAAAAAAGAAAACAAAGAAATTATTAAATAATGTGGAAATACCAGCCTGTATTTTTTTATTTCAGTTGACAATAATGTATGTGAATATGTTTTTGAAATAAAGGGGCTGGATTCTGAGCATTTTATGGAGATTTGATTTCTAAAACAGTATTCATGGTTGCCTGCATATATAGTATCTTAATCTATGAAATCTTAATCTATGAAGTGAAGTGAAGTGAAATTTGCTCAGTCCTGCCTGACTCTTTGTGAGTCCATGGACTACACAGTCCAGAGAACTCTCCAGGCCAGAATACTGGAGTGGGTAGAAGGTATGTTCCCTTCTCTAGGGGACCTTCTCAAGCCAGAGATGGAACCCAGGTCTCCCTCATTGCAGGCGGATTCTTTACTAGCTGAGCCACAAGGGAAGCCCAAGAATACTGGAGTGGGTAGCCTATCCCTTCTGCAGACCTTCCTGACCCAGAAATCAAACCAGGCTCTCCTGCATTACAGGTGGATTCTTTACCAGCTGAGCTACCAAGGAATAATAAAATTGATTATTGAATCATTGTCACGATTATATGGATTAAATGACTTGCTTCAAATCTTGCAGTTCACAGATGAGAAAACAAAAGTACAAACCTTGAACTTTCGGTTCTGAAGATATTTATCCATTTGTTAGGAGAATGAGTTAAGAGGTCACAAGTAAAATACCTGTCACAAAATGCCCTTAAAATAAACTTATTTTTTATTTTGATAATCATTTCTTTGCTTGCTATGATATATTTCTTTGGCAATAGATGTAGAAGATAGCAAATATCTTTACTTAGATTCACTGTGAGTTTTCAATAAAGGATTATTTCCTCCAAAAACTAGAGAATCAAGAACAAGAATATAGCAAGTGTAAGACTTAAAGCCATGAAATTAAAAGACTCTTGCTCCTTGGAAGGAAAGTTATGACCAACCTTCACAGCATATTAAAAAGCAGAGACATTACTTTGACAACAAGTAATGTCTAGTCAAAGCTATGTTTTTTCCAGTAGTCATGTGTGGATGTGAGAGTTGGACTATAAAGAAAGCTGAGCACCAAAGAATTGATGCTTTTGAACTGTGGTGTTGGAAAAGACTCCTAAGAGTCCCTTGGACTGCAAGGAGATCCAACCAGTTCATTCTAAAGGAGATCAGTCCTGAATACTCATTGGAAGGACTGATGTTGAAGCTGAACTCCAATATTTTGTCTACCTGATGCAAAGAACTGACTTATTGGAAAATACTCTAATGCTGGGAAAGATTGAAGGCGGGAGGAGAAGGGGACGACAGAGGATGAGATGGTTGGATGGCATCACCAACTCAATGGGCATGAGCTTGAGTAAACTCCAGGAGTTGACAATGAACAGGGAGGCCTGGCGTGCTGCAGTCCATGGGGTTGCCAAGATTCGGACATAACTGAGTGACTGAACTGAACTGAACTGAAGACTTTAACATAAATGGAGATGTAGATAGATAAGTCGAGGGATGAAGAGAAAGATTTCAAACAGCTCTATATCTAAGAGAGATTCAGAATGAAAATCTCAGTGAATGAAAGTGAAAGTGAAAATTGCTCAGTCATGTCCAAATCTTTGCAACTATACAGTCCATGGAATTCTCCAGGCCAGAATACTGGAGTGGATAGCCTTTCCCTTATCCAGGGGATCTTCCCAACCCAGGGATTGAACCCAGGTCTCCCAAATTGCAGGCGGATTCTTTACCGGCTGAGCCACAAGGGAAGCCCAAGAATGCTGGAGTGGGTAGCCTATCCCTTCTTCAGTGTATCTTCCCAACCCAGGAATCAAACTGGGGTCTCCTGCATTGCAGGCAGATTCTTTACCAACTGAGCTATCGGGGAAGGCCTGAAAAATCTCTATACAGTGAATGAATGACTGATATCAGTTAAAATCCCACAAATTTTTGTATTTCTTTGCTTGTTCAGCTTTATGTGTAAATTAATTAAAACTTAGAGAATATTTTATTATGGTCACCACATTTCCTAATTTAAGTAGTCTTTATACATGTAAAACGTGATGCTTACCAGCATAAAGAAAGCCCTACTGTTGATAAGAAAGTATACTACTCTCCCAGGTTATAACAAAATACTACGGACTGGGTGACATAAACAGCAGCAATTTATTTTATCACATTTCTGGATGATAAAAGGCCAGGGTTAAAGTGCCTTCAGGGTTGCTGTCTTCTGCTTGTAGATGGCCACCCTCACAACAGAGGACCAGATGGTTGGATGGCATCACCGACTCAGTGGACATGAGTTGGAGCAAACTCTGGGAGATGGTGAAGGACAGGGAAACCTGGTGTGCTGCAGTCCATGGGATCACAAAGAGTCAGACACTACTGAGCGACTGAACAACAACCCTCTTGCTTTTTCCACACATCTTTTTTTCCTCTGTGTACAAGCATTCCTGGTATCTCTTTATGTGTCCAAATCTCAGTTTTCTCTTTTAATAAAAATACTTAGAAAAAGCAAGAGAGTTCCAGAAAAACATCTACTTCTGCTTTATTGACTATGCCAAAGCCTTTGACTGTGTGGGTCACAACAAACTGTGGAATAGTCTTAAAGAGATTGGAACATCAGACCACCTGACCTGCCTCCTGAGAAATCTGTATGCAGGTAAAGAAGCAACAGTTAGAACTGGACATGGCACAACAGACTGGTTCCAAATCAGGAAAGGAGTACATCCAGGCTATATATTGTCACCCTGCTTATCTAACATCTATGCCGAGTACATCATGAGAAATGCCTGATTGGATGAAGCCCAAGCTGAAATCAACATTGCCGGGAGAAATGTCAATAACCTCAGATATGCAGATGACACCACTCTTATGACAGAAAGTGAAGAAGAACTAAAGAGCTTCTTGATGAAAGTGAAAGAGGAGAGTGAAAATTTGGCTTAAAGCTCAACATTCAAACTAAGGTCATGGCATCTGGTCCCATCACTTCATGGCAGATAGTGGAAACAGTGGCTGACTTTATTTTTCTGGGCTCCAAAATCACCGCAGATGGTGATTGCAGCCATGAAATGAAAAGATGCTTGCTCCTTGGAAGGAAAGTTAATGACCAACCTAGACAACGTATTGAAAAGCAGAGACATTACTTTGCCAGCAAAGGTCCATCTAGTCAAGGCTATGGTTTTTCCAGTGGTCATGTATGGATGTGAGAGTTGGACTATAAAGAAAGCTGAGCACTGAAGAATTGATGCTTTTGAACTGTGGTGTTGGAGAAGACTCTTGAGAGTCCCTTGGACTGCAAGGAGATCAGTCCTGGGTGTTCATTGGAAGGACTGATGCTGAAGCTGAAACTCCAATACTTTGGCCACCTGATGTGAAGAGCTGATTCATTGGAAAAGACCCTGATGCTTGGAAAGATTGAGGGCAGGAGGAGAAGGGGACGACAGAGGATGAGATGGTTGGATGGCATCAGTAACTCAATGGAGATTTGTCTGAGGAGACTCCAGGAGTTGGTGATGCACAGGAAGGCCTGGCTGCTGCAGTCCTTGGGGTAGCAAAGATTCATACATGACTGAGCGACTAAACTGACTGACTGACTGACTGACAAGTAATATTGGATTAAGGCTTATCCTAGTCACCTCATTTTAACTTAATCATGTCTCTTAAAGCCCTACCTACTTCCCTGGTGACTCAGTAGTAAAGAACCCGCCTGAAATGCAGGAGATGCGGGTTCAATCCTTAGGTTGGGAAGATCCCCTGGGGAAGGAAATGGCAACCCACTCCAGTATTCTTGCCCAGGAAATCCCATGGATAGAGGAGCCTGGCAGGCTACAGTCCATGGGGTCGAAAAGAGTCAGTTGTGACTAACAACAGCACCACCTACAAATGCAGTCATATTCTGAGTAAGGCAGGGGAGGTTAGGGCTCCAACAAAAGAGTTTTGAAGGGATACATTTTAAGCCATAACAACAAAGATGGGTAGGAATTTCCTGATGAATGAGAAAAGAAAGTGTTGCCTTGACAGAGAGAAGAGCATATGACAAGAAAATTATAGATTGCATGATTCATTTTAGAGAAGTCTAATTAGTACAATTTGGAGAGTTTCAATTATCAGACATATTTAATAGTAAGATTGTGACTTAGATCCATTTAAAGAGCCAATTTTTAATAAAATACTCGTCATATTGTTACATCCTAATTAACACATTATTACCATACTTCAAATGAACTCTAATTGTGTCTTTGGAGACTATGGCACAAATTTCTGGGCTTCTGTGTGGAAGAAATCCCAAAGGGCTCCTGAAGAAATAAATGCATCAGGTCTAACAAAGCAGGCTGAGACATTAGAGGAGACAGAAAGGAGTATCACTCCCAGGAGTGTCCTTCCGGTCAAAGGTAAGCATCTCAGATCAGAGGCAGTTAAGTGATCTGGCTTCTCTTTGACCTCCGTTGGGCTTCCCTGGTGGCTCAGACAGTAAGGCATCTGCCTGCAATTCAGGAGACCTGAGTTTTATCCCTGGGTTGGGAAGATCCCCTGGAAAAGAGAACGGCGACCCATTTCAGTGGTCTTGCCTGGATAATCCCATGGACAGAAGAGCTACAGTCCATGGAGTCACAAAGAGTCGGACACAACTGAGAGACTTACACTTTCACTTGACCTCAGTTGAAATCAGAAGAGAGGTACGAAGTTTGTCTTATGCCAAACACACACACATAAGCACACACACACAAGCGCGCACACACACACTTCTAAACAGAAGTCCATTAATGATACACATAACCCATCTAGAATTCAAATTCAGCCTGATAGTTATGCTGATTCATCACAGATTCTTTTACACAGTGGAGAAAACAAGGACATACAAGGTGACATGCTTTTTGATTCTAGTGATTCGCAGACTCTGTGTTGACTCAGCTATAGGTGTAAAATTTCAACTTCTTGGTGCTCATTTTTCAGGTGCCAGAGGGAAGTTTGAAGAGGAAATAGGAGGAAAAAGAGAGTAGATTGATTCCAAATTTGTAGTGTGGGAAGCTAGAATAGAATTTGTTATCTGATACAACAAATGAACAGAGAGATCACTTTCAAGGACTGAAGGTTAGTAATTCAATTGCAAACTTCTGAAGTTTGAATTATTTGTTACTCATCTCTTATGAGTATAGAATGTTAGCATTAGGTATCTTTTGCTGTGTGTGTGTGTGTGGGTGGGTGCGTGAGTCACTCAGTCCTGTCTGACTCTTTGTGACCTCATGGACTGTGGCCCACCAGACTTCTCTGTCCATGGAATTCTCCAGGCAAGAATATTGGCATGGGTTGACTTCCCTTCTCCAGTGGATCTTCCTTACCCAGGTATTGAATTTAGGTCTCTTGCACTGCAGGCAGATTCTTTACCACGTGAGCCACCAGGAAAGCCCCCTTTACTGGTAGAATTTTTAATTTAGAATCATGACCACAAAATCTATGGGTAGATTTATAGGGATTCTTGAACCCTTTAAAATTTTGTTTGTTTAAACATACATGAAGTTTTGGAGGTTGGGGAGAACATACATTGCTTTTGTTAGGTTTTCAAATAGGTCTAACTTTCCAAAAATTTAAGAGCAATTAATTATTTTCCTGATAAATTGAGGAATGTTCACAAGTTCACATGATTGATTATTATAGAAACAAGTATGACGATGCAAGTCTTCATGTTAAAATAAGGATATATTTCATCTCTCACTTAAGCCAAGATGATGATATGCTTATTGTCTACAAAGATACATGCATAGCATAAAGGTTGTTAATCTGTTCTGCACACTGTATTGTTGCAGGCAAGGTTATATGTTCTTATATCTATGATAGATTTTATGGAGGTTATAAGAGGTTTTAAAAACTGGAATCACAGAAAGTTGGTGCTAGAAAAGGATCAAACACATTATTTCATGTGGTAAACTTGTGTTCCAGAGAGGACAGGTGACTCTCTTAAAATGACACAGGCATTATGTCATTATGTCTATTAAATCTCAATTTTTAAAAAAATCACACAAATGGTAAGTAAGTGTCAGGCCCTGTCCCTACCACAGGACTCCTTCATCCAAGGCCAGTGAACTTTGCACTCTAAATGGGATGCTCCTTTGTCAAATTACATGCAAATAGGTAACAAAGATATTTACTCAAAATTTTAAAAAAGTTCTGGAGAACATCACCAGTCTAAATCTTACTGTCGTCTTGAAAAAAATGTGGCTTTAATTATTTAATTTTCCTTACATTCAGGTTTTGTAAGTCAGACATTATTATTCTTTCTTAGAATAAAAATAGCTTCTACTAGGTTTAATTTTTGTGCATAGCCTGGGCTACTTGTTTAATCTATAACTGACATTTTCTTACCTTTTAAAAGGTATAGAGATGTGGGATGGTGGCTGTTAAGTACTTTCCCAAGATTGCAGAGCTATCAAGGGATGAAATCAGGATTTGAGCTCAGGTGCCAGTTCAACTGGGTGGTTTTGCAAGGCTGCCTACACCAGCCCTGTCTTCTCTGAGCTAGGCTTGCTGATATGCCTGAGGTCAGTTGCTAACTCAGTGAGAATCTATTCTTGAAATCAGAAAATCAGTAAAGAATTCTATCACTTTTGCAATATATAACATAGATCATTGTTTTGTGGTTTATTTTTGCCTTCTTTCTCTTTTAAAAGTTAGAGCTTTTAATTGAAGTATAATTACCAACAACATGTATTTCCAACATAGCCATTCAATATTTCTATACATTACAAAATGATCATCATGCTGAGTCTAGGTGTCATCTGCCAGCATACAAAGTTATCATATTTTGACAATATTCAGTTGTCACTCAGTCCTGTCTGACTCTTTGCAACCCCATGGACTGCAGCATACCAGTCCTCCCAATCCATCATCAACACCTGGAGCTAGCTCAAACACATGTCCATTAATTTGGTGATGCCATCCAACCATCTCATCCTCTGTCGTCCCCTTCTCTTCCTGCCTTCAATCTTTCCCAGCATCAGGGTCTTTTCCAATGAGTCAGTTCTTCGCATCAGGTGGCCAAAGTATTGGAGCTTCAGATTCAGCATCAGTCCTTCCAATGTATATTCAGAATTGATTTCCTTTAGGATTGACATTTTTGATCTCCTTACAGTCCAAGGGACTCTCAAGAGTCTTCTCCAGCACCACAGTTCGAAAGCATCAGTTCTTCAGCACTCAGCTTTCTTCATGTTTCAACTCTCACATCCATACATGACCACTAGAAAAGCCATAGCTTTGACTAGACAGATGTTTGTCAGCAAAGTAGGCTCTGCTTTTCAATATGCTGTCTAGGTTGGTCATAGCTTTTCTTCCAAAATATTGTCAAACCTCTTCTTCTTAACAATACTGTTGACTGTATTTACCATGCTGTACATTTCATTTCCATGACTTATTTATTTTGAAACCAGAAGTTTGTTCCTCATTTATTTTATTCACCACCTCCCCATCCTCCTTTCCTTTGGCAACCACCTTTTTGTTCTTTGTATCCCTGAGCCTGATTCTGTTTTGTTATGTTTTTCCACTTGCTTTGTTATGTTTTTCCACTTGCTTTGTTTATTAGACTCCACATATAAATGAGATCATACAGTATTCATCTTTCCCTGGTGGCTCAGTGGTAAAAAATCTGCCTGGAATGCAGGAGACCCAGGTTTAATCCCCGGGTTAGGAAGATCCCCTGGAGGAGGGCACGGCAACCCACTCCAGTGCTCTTGCCTGGAGAAATCCATGGGCAGAGAAGCCTGGCAGGCTGCAGTCCACAGGGTCACAAAGAGTCAGACATGACTGAAGCAACAGCTGACTTACCCCCTTAGTATAATGTCCTCTAGATCCTTCCATGTGGTTGCAAATCATACAATTTCATCCGGCCCCGGCTTTGTTTATTGGAAGATTTTTTGATTGGGGTCTGATTCAATCTCATTACCAATAACAGGTCGACCCATATTTTCTATTTCTTCCTTATTTGGTCTTTAAAGATTGCACGTTTCTAAGAATTTATCCATTTCCTCCAGGCTTTCTAATTTGTTGTCACATATCTGTTTATAATATTCTTTTATGATTGCCTGTATTTCTGTTAAATAGGTAGTAACTTCTCTTTTATTTCTAATTTTATTTATTTGGTCATTCTCTTCTTTGTTTCTTAATGAACATGGCTGAAGATTTATCTTTTTTCTTTTACTTTTCAAAGAACTAACTCTTAGTTGCACTGATGTCTTCTGTTGTTCTTCTAGTGTCCCTATCCTTATTTCTACTCTGATATTTATCCATTTCTTCCCTTCTGCTGACTTTGACTTGTTCTTCTTTTTCTGGTTTCTGTAAGTCACTGGGAAGTTGTTTATTTGAGATTTTTCTTGTTTCTTGAGTTTAACATTATAGACTTAACTCTTACAAATGATGCTGTTGCAATGTTCCATAGAATTCAGAGTTTTGTTTCTTTTTGAATTCTTTTTCCAATTTTTAAACTTTGCTCTTTGAAGTTTTTAGTAACCATGAGTTTGTTGTTGTTCAGTTGCTAAGTCATGTCCTACTCTTTGTGATCTGATGAACTATAGCCACCAGACTTCATTGTCCTTCACTATAACCTAGAGTTTGCTCAAACTCATGTCCATTGAGTCAGTGATGCCATCCAATCATCTTATCCTCTGTCACACCCTTCTCCTCTTGCCCATAATATTTCTCAAGATCAGGGTCTTTTCCAGGGTGTCAGCTCTTTGCATCAGGGGGCCAAGGTTTTGGAGCTTCAGCTTCAGCATCTGTCCTTCCAATCAATGAATAGTCAGGGTTGATTTCCTTTAGGATTGACTGGTTTGATGATCTTGCTGTCCAAGGGACTCTCAAGAGTTTTCTCCAGTACCATTCAAAGGCATCAATTACTTGGCACTAAGCCTTCTTTATGGTCCAACTCCTCACCTCCCTACATGACTACTGGAAAAATCATAGCTTTGACTCTACCCTCAAAGTGATGTCTCTGCTCTAATATGCTGTCTAGTTTTGTCATAGATTTGCTTCTGAGGAGCGAGTGTCTTTTAATTTCATGGCTACTGTCACCATCCACAGTGATTTTGGAGCCCAAGAAAATCAATTCTATCACTGTTTCCACTTTTTACCCGTCTATTTGCCATGAAATGCTGAAACCAGATGCCATGAACTTCATTTTTTGAATGTTGAGCTTTAAGCCAGCTTTTTCAGTCTCCTCTTCACCCTCATCAGGAGTTTTTTAGTTAGTCTTCACTTTCTGCCATTAAAGTGGTATCATCTGTATGTTTGAGGTTGTTGATAATTTTTTTTTTGGCAGTCTTGATTCCAGTTGTGAATCTAGGGCTTCTCAGGTGGCTCAGCAGTAAAGAATCTGCCTGCCAATGCAAAAGCCTTGGGAGACACAAGATAGATCCCTGGGTTGGGAAGATCCCCCAGTGGAGGAAATGGCAACACACTCCAGTATTCTTGCTGGGATAATCTCATGGACTCAGGAGTATTTTGAGGGCTACAGTACATGGGGTTGCAAAGAGTTGGACAGGAATGAGCATGCACACATTATACATCTCTGTGTGTGTGTGTGTGTGTGTGTGTGTGTGTGTATATATACACACTTTTTTTTTTTTTCGAATTGTCTTTTTATTTTTTGATTTCTAGTAATACATGTATACAGTGTTTTGTATCATCTAAGGCAATATTAATGTAGGTACTGACAGATGATTCATCTTGTAAACAGAAGATGTAAACTTATGGTATCGATATATACAGTACAGTACTGTAAGTGTATTTTCTCTTCCTTATGCTTTTTTAATATTTTCTTTTCTCTAGCTTCCTTTGTTGTAAAGAATACATTATAGAATACATACAACAGGTGTTACTAAGCTGTTTATATTATCAATAAGTCAACAGTAGGCTAGTTGTAGTTAAGTTTGGGAAGTCAGAAGTCATGGATTTTTAACCGAGTATGGAGGCAGCACTCCTAACTCCTGCATTGTTCAAGGGTCAACTGTAGTAGAAATGTATGGAATTGGAACAGCAATAGTTTTTGAAAATAAGTTGACTTATAACTTGATATGTGCTCACCTAAGATGGTATGATGAAATTGAACTGAGCATAGGCATAGATATAATCTCAAAGAACATCTTTTGCTAGTAGTTTAATGTATTTGTTTTCACTTGTTTCTCTTTTGTATAATGCATTTTTTATAAATTGTAAAATCATTTGTGTAGAATATAATCATTTTCTAAATTATTACATTTCTTAACACTTGTCCCTATTGTTCAGTTCAGTCTCTCAGTCATGTCTGACTCTTTGCGACCCCATGGACTGCAGCACGCCAGGCTTCCCTGTCCTTCACCAACTCCCGGAGTTTACTCAAACTCATGTTCATTTGAGTCAGTGATGACATCCAACCATCTCATCCTCTGTCGTCCTCTTCTCCTCCTGCCCTCAATCTTTCCCAGCATCGGGGTCTTTTCAAATGACTCAGTTCTTCACATCCGGTGGCCAAAGTGTTGGAGTTTCAGCTTCAGCATAAGTCCTTCCAATGAATATTCAGGACTGATTTCCTTTAGGATGGACTGTTGGATCTCCTTGCAATCCAAGGGACTCTCAAGAATCTTCTCCAACACCACAGTTCAAAAGCATCAATTCTTTGGTGCTCAGCTTCCTTCATAGTCCAACTCTCACATCCATACATGACTACTGGGAAAACCAAGACTTTGACTAGATGAACCTTTGTTTTCAAAGTAATGTCTCTGCTTTTTAATATACTGTCAGGTTGGTCATAACTTTCCTTCCAAGGAGTAAGCGTCTTTTAATTTCATGGCTGCAGTCACCATCTGCAGTGATTTTGTAGCCCCCCAAAATAAAGTCTCTCCCTGTTTCCATTGTTTTCCCATCTATTTTCCATGAATGATGGGACCAGATGCCATGATCTTAGTTTTCTGAATCTTGAGTTTTAAGCCAGCTTTTTGACTCTCCTCTTTTACCGTCATCAAGAGGCTCTTTAGTTCTTCCTCGCTTTCTGCCATAAAGGGTGGTGTCATCTGCATATCTGAGATTATTGATATTTCTCCTGACAATCTTGATTCCAGCTTGTATATACACACTCTTTTAGATTGATGTCTTTATTATTTTGTAATGTCTTTGTCTCTTATCACTGTCTTTGTTTTAAATATGATTTTGTCTGATAAAAGTATTGTTATCCCACTTTCTTTCCAGTTATATTTAATACCTTTTTTCCATCCCTTCACTTTCAGTATGTTTGTGTCTTTAGATCTGGAATATCTTCTAGGCAGTACAAGTGTGTGTATGTACTAAGTCACTTCAGTTGCATCTGACTCTTTGCAACCCTATCAACTGTAGCCCTCCAGGCTCCTCTGTCCATGGGATTTTCCAGGCAAGAATACTGGAGTGAATTGCCATGCCCTCCTATAGGGGATCTCCCTGACCCAAGGATTGAGCCTGCCTCTCTTATATCTTCTGCGTTGCCAGTGGTTCTTTACCACTAGGGCCACCTGGGAAGCCCAGTGGGTACATATATGGGTCTTATTTTCTTATTCATTTAGTCTCTCTATATTTTTTGATTTGCTAATATATTCCATTTATATTTAAAACAAGTATTCATATGTATGTTCTTAATGCCATTTTTTTAAATTATTGTTTTTTGTAGTTCTTTTAAAAATTCCTTTTTGTTGTTGTTGTCTTATCTTGGGATTTGTTGACTATCTTTAGTGTTGTGTTTGGATTCTTCTCTCTTCTCTTTTTGTGTGGCATTTATCATAGGATTTTGGTTTGTGACTACCTTGACATTTAAATATAACTATCTCTCTTTATCTATATATGCAAAGTATCAACTTATCTATATCTTCATGTCTCCTATTTATCTCACAATTTCTTCTTTATATATTCACTTTCTTCAATTGTGAAAAGTCTTCAGATTATGCTAATCAATAGTTGCTCTGTAAATAGTTATAATTTAGGTGTGCCCAAGGGAGGAGGTGAACTCAGTGTTCTACTCTGATATCTTGGCCACTTCCTACCACATTTACAAGCAAATATCATTGATTAAAGAGCTTTCATTTTTTCTTTTGTTGGCGTCCAGTGCTGGAAATTTCCCTGTAAGTGCTGCTTTACTATTTCCCACTAATTAATATATTGTGTTTTATTTTCACTTTCTTAAAAATAGTTTCTATATGTACTTTTTAATTTTGATTATAAGGTATTTAGAAGTGTTTTAAATATTCTTTCAAATATTTGGGAATTTTTCATGGATCTATTTTCTACTACTGGTTTCTAATGTAATTATCAACACATGGGGGTCAGAAAATGTACTTCCCATAGCTTGAACTGTTTTAAAATTAATGTTTTTATGGCCCCAAATACGGTCTATTGGAATCAGGTTGTTCTCACTGATAGTTGCTCATAAACAGTTGTAATTTTGGGGTGCCTATGGGAGGAGGTGTTCTACATTAAACAATTAAGAAGTGAAAGGCCTAATTTCAAAATGAGTTTCTAACTTGAATTCCAGTGGCCCCTAAGTCAGACTGATGTTCTATCATTCTAAGCAACAAGGGATAAAAGTCCATAAGCTTCCTAGGAATTGCTGATTTAATATACAGTTTATTTCTTTCAATAGAAAATCATTAAATCATTTAGCAACTTTTTCTTATCTTATCAGGCTTTCCCCTCTGTGGACATGGAAGTTGGAAATTGCACCCTCCTGAATGAATTCATCTTACTGGGCCTCTCAACAGCCCCCCAGTGGAAACTGACCCTATTTGGAATGTTTCTGATGCTTTATTTGATCACCTTATCAGGTAACGTCCTTAGTTATCTTAATCTATGTTGATTCTTGCCTTCACACACCTATGTATTTTTTCATTGGCAATCTCTCTTTCTTGGATTTCTGGTACACCTTTGTGTACACCCCCAAAATCCTGGCGACTTGTGTCTCAGAGGAAAAGCACATGACATTGGCTGGATGTGAAGCCCAGTTTTTCTTTTCCTGTGCTGTAACCTACACTGAATGCTATCTCCTAGCAGCCATGGCATATGACTGCCACATGGCAATCTGTAATCTGCTACTTTATTCAAGTACTATGTCCCCTTCTCTCTGTACTGGACTTGTTTGCTGGTTCCTCCATAGGAGGGTTCTTGAATGCTATAGCACATACTGCCAACACATTTTGCCTGAGTTTCTGTGGCAAAAATATTATTGACCACTATTTCTGTGATGTACCACCATTGTTGAAAATGTCTTGTACAGACACCAAGGTCTATGAACAGGTCCTCCTGGGTCTCGTGGGTTTCACAGTCCTCTCCAACATTCTTGCCATGCAGATTTCCTATTTCAACCTCCTTCTGGCTATTCTGAGGATCCGCACAGCTTCAGGCAAGCCTTCTCTACCTGTGCTTCACACCTGGTCTCGGTCATGCTCTTCTATGGATCCTTGCTCGTCACATATTCAAGGCCAAGTTCCACCTAGTCCCTGGGGAAGGACAAAGTGGCATCTCTCTTTTACACTGTGGTCAATCCATTGGTCAATCCTCTTAT
The DNA here is from genome assembly GCA_024291935.2 of Okapia johnstoni. NCBI lineage: Eukaryota > Metazoa > Chordata > Mammalia > Artiodactyla > Giraffidae > Okapia > Okapia johnstoni. Next base: position 2,965,837 of record CM044325.1, on the reverse strand, counting down.
CTATAGCCTGAGAAACAAAGATGTTAAAGCGGCCTTCTGGGAAGCAACACAGACTATAAGACCTCAAAGATGAAGGTGATCTTTTTGCAGGATGCTGTCATTGCATTTTCCAAATTATTGCCTTATAAACATGCTTGTGCACATTGCTATATTTCAAGTAAATATAATACATTTTGCTTAAAAGATGAATCATTGATTGAACCATTTTTTTTGTTGATTATTCTTTTGTTCTGATTAAACTTTTAAAACTAATATTGAGTTGTTTGATGCTCTACAATATTGCATTCTGCTACTTTGCAGTACTTGATTTTCATAAAACTCATCCTCTTTGATTTTGAGGGAGCTCTTTGAAATAGAAAGTGGATTTGGATGGTTTTCAAATAAATAGTTTGAGTTTGAATCTTGGTGAGCAAACTTTATTGATTGAGAAATATATAGCTCTTTTTGAAAACTGATTCTGCATTTTACACTTAATATTTTAAAAAGTTGATTGTAAGCAATAATAACCTCCATTGCTTTTGGAAGAGTACTGATCCTTTTGCTGTCATCAATATTCATAACAAAGGTCATGAGCAACAACTCTCCAGATACTCTTGTTGTTCATAATCTGATGTTATATGACTCTCAAAAATACTTTCATGCCTATAAAAACAGTTTATAGAAACTGTAAACTGTAAAACTGAAGATAATGTTTCCAAACATACTAATTCATTTGTTGTAGATGATCCTTCAAGATATGTTTTGATTTCCGCATATATGCATAGATGATAGCTAGGCAAGCGCAAAGCGATGAATCTATGATTCTGATCTGGAATTAGAAGCGTCTGACACAGGTGATCAAATTAAAAACTCATCCTGTTATCCCCCCCCCCCCAATTTTTGTAATTTGTATTAAGCAGTTTACATTTTACCTTTAAAAAGAGGGTAAATTCAAATCAGGCTACCATCCCCAAATGTGAATTTGCATGAAAAGGGAAAGCTAAGTGCTTTGTAGTATCCACCCCTGGTTATTACCCTAAAAGTGAGCACATCCTTGTGTTAGTTCTGTCTCTGAATTGTCTACCTCCTGCCAAATCTATTCAGCAAGTAGCTTTTGAAATACTCTGAACATAGTATGTATAGATTCTGTATTTATGGACTATATATGAGATCATTGGCCAGTGGGAAATTTCTGCATCATCTAGACATTAGATGGAGAAAGAGGGAAGAAAACCAGAAGAAAGCAGAGGAACTCATTTCTTATGAAAAAAAGTTAAAATCATTCATTGATAAACATTGAAATGAAGGTATTTTAGAGCAATATTTGAAAATTTCAGGTCAACTTTACTTAATTTTTAATAATTTTAATAATTATTTTCTTTTTACCTTTTGACCACCTGAAATGACTAATTAAAAAAATTCTCTTTACAACAACACTACAAATTACAAAATATTGGTTACATTTGACAAATGAGTAGTTTGCACCTCAGAAGTTATGATTTTTTGTTGAAATAGTGTAGCTATTGTTGTAATGGGCACATTTATAAAATACAGTTAAAAGTTTCAGAAGCGATAGTTGAGGCCAATTCATTATTTGTACTAGCTCTGATATTTCTGATTTTTCTTTTCATCTGTGTTTATTATCTAATGCCTCATTGCCTTCTCTTTCCATCACAAAATTCTTCACAGTCCTTACTCTTTCATTACCGCAGAAGCATTGTATCAGACAAGAAGAATTTGGGATATATTCCACAAATGTCAAGAATACATTTAATGGTTTCTTCACAATCCCTTAATGCTCATCAAGTAGGTGGAAAATGGGTTTATCCAAGGAGATAGTAAAATTTAATCATTTGGAATTCCAGAAGTGATATATACTCTTGTATTGCATTAAATTTTGATATGACTTTAAAAAAGTTATATTAAGTTGAATTTATTAAGTTGTAGAATAGATTATAGCAGAATTATTAAACAAAGTAATGCAAGGAAGAAGACTTTTTCATTGAATTTCTTTGAGTAGAGAAACAGATTTTTTTTTTTAAATATTTCTCCCCAAACTTCCCCTGAAGCAGTCTGTTTTCACTGAGCAATGTTTCAAGAAATTTATGTCAGTTTAGACTTCAGATTATGTGAACCTGAAGAGTTTTTTCAGAGCATCTTTAACGTCTTTATTCCTCAGACTGTAGATCATGGGGTTCAACATGGGGAACACCACGGTGTAAAATGTAGACACCATCTTGTCCCTCTCAAGGGAATAGCTGGAACTTGGACGGGAGTAGATGTAGAGAACGGAGCCATAGTACAAGGTGACAGAGATCAGGTGGGAGGAGCAGGTGGAGAAGGCCTTGAGGCGGCCCTGGGTGGAGTGGACTCGCAAGACGGCAGCCACGATGAAGACGTAGGAAGCTAGGATGAGCACAGAGGGGGTGATGACGCTGGAGGCGAGAAGGAAGTACAAGGCGTCCTGGTATGTCTCTTTCACGTCACAAGCCAATTTCACGAGAGGTGGAACATCACAGAAAAAGTCATCGATAACATTACCACCACAAAAATTCAGTGTGAATGTGTTGCTGGTGAGTATTATTGCATTGACAAAACCCCCGGTGTAGGAATATATAACCAAACAGACACACAGTCTCCTCCACATGAGCTGAGCATAGAGCAGGGGACTGGAAACGGCTGCATAGCGGTCATAAGCCATGGCAGCCAGCAGGTAGCACTCACTATATCCCAGCCACGCAGAGAAGAAGAACTGGGCTACACAGCCAGCAAAGGAGATGCTCTTGTCTTCAGAGATGCAGGTCACTAGGATCTTTGGGGTGTACACAGAGGAGTACCAGAGGTCCAGGAAAGACAGATTCCCAGTGAAAAATAACATGGGTGTGTGCAGCCGGGAGTCACTACAGATCAGCACTAGGAGGGTGGTATTTCTTATCAGGGTCATGGAGTAGACACCAAGGAACACCACAAACAGGACCAGCTGCATCCTGGGGTCTGGCGTGAATCCCACCAGGATGAACTCAGTCACTGTATGATTGTTCTTCTCCATGGTTTAAAGAGACCTCACCTACAAATGATGGAATCAAGTGTTTAATTGCCTCAACCCATACCACAGGAGGGCATTCCCTTATACAAACCTATGAAATATGGTCAAGACTATGGTTATTAAAGTAAGGAAGAGCTGAACAGGAATCTTGGCTTATTTGGGAAGATGAGGGAAGTTTTCTGAGCCTCAACCTATTTATTTCAAGAAAGTGACTTGAATAATAGAAAGCCTTAATGCTGTTTGGGGCTTACTCATTTATTAGGAAAATATTTCTTGAGTCCTTGGGGCTGTCTGGGCATTAGGATACAGTAGTGAAGCTAACAGCACAGACCGTTATTCTGTGGAGGCTTTATTTAGAAAGGAGAGATACACAGGTAACGCGGTGATAAAGTATCTGCCTGCCAGTGACCGAGCTGCTGGAGATGCAGGTTTGATCCGAGTCAGAAGATACACTGGAGGAGGAAATGGTAACCCACTTCAGTACTCTTGCTTGGAAAATCCCACGGACAGTGGGGCCTGGCGGACTACAGTCCATGGGGTCACAGAGAGTCAGACGTGACTCAGTGACTAAGCTTGTACACCTTATACAAGTAAACAAATAAGACATTTTTTCATTTAGTGATGGATTATGTTAAGAAAAAACTGAGTGATTTGGTGAAGAGGAAGTGGGAAAGGAGCTAATTTAATTTTTGCACTGAGAGAAAAAGAAAAATCTATTTTCTATTTCCCAGCTACAAACGAACAAGTTGTTCAAAGCTCGTGAGACATGGTAAAAGTCCCTATGGTTTAGGAGGTAGGGACATATGGAGGGTGGTAGGTATTGCCACCCCCAAATATGCCACTTTGACAGAAGAATTATTTCATTAGCATTTAAAAAACAGCAGAAACCTAAGGGACTCTCTGATATCCCCTTCTCTTACTGAAAGCAGGGGATAAAACTCGTGTGAGAACTGCATTCTCAATACCTGTGTTGTGTCTGACTCGTTACGACCCCATGGGCTGTAGCACACCAGTCTCCCCTGTCTATGGGATTCTCCAGGCAAGAATACTGGAGCGGGTTGCCGTTTTCCTACTCCGGAGGATCTTCCTGACCCAGGGATGGAACTCATGTCTCTTGCATCTCCTGCATTGGCAGGCAGATTCTTCACCACTAATGCCACCTGGGAAGTCCAATGCCACAACAAAAAGGAAATATTCCTATGATCATTATTATAAACAGGAATTTGAGATCAAAAGAATTCTGTAGAAAGAAGCCTTATTGAGATGTTTTTTTCCTTGATTATCCATGTTGTAGCATATATCATCATCTCATTTTACACTGTTTTTTTTCCCATTCCTGGTCAGTTTTTGGTAATATTGATTGCTGGTTTTTGTCTCTAATAATGAGAATGCTATTTTCTCTTGTGAACTCTGAGCAGTTTCAGAAACTGCAATAGGAAGATGGTGAGATATTTGAAAAGAGGCCCTCTTGCTAGCACATACATGTCTTAGGATGTAAATGACCTTAGGATTGGTTGGAGGAACAAGTAAAGTTTTCCATCTAATTCTAATATCTCAATTAGATAACTTACCTAAAATTCTCAGCCACACCGCCACCTCAGCAGAGTTCAAATCTGGCCGTTCCAGAATCCTCTATATTAGTTTCTGAATCCCCAGGATGATAGATTCTGTAATCGCTTAGGTTTTCATGGTCATGGGAAATGACTGACAAGACAATTAAATAAAATTGTGTGTTGACGAATTGGGCATTATTCAGTGACGAAGATTTTTTTTTTATGACTACAAGTCTCAGCTGAAATGTAATCAATCAGAATTTTCATTCTCATTTTCTTCAGTTGTGTAGAAGCCAAAATAAACATGTGTGACATTTATTAAGTGTACTATATATTCATATGTGTATATTTGGATATTCAAACACATATCTTCAGTGATACTGATGTCTTTATTATCTGTTGAATACCTTTCCGTTGTTCTTCCCAATCCATTCTCTATACTTTTAAGCTCACCTTCTTTCCAGGATGCTCAGCTCCATAAACTGTACCCATGGGTTCCTTTGCTCTCTGTTTACTTAATGGGTTTAGCCAGTGGCTGTAAATAGCAGGACAGGAAGTGAGGTCGGAGTGGTTTTCTCTTTCCTGTTTCTTGCAAAGATGCCGCAGCTGGCTGCACCCCTGGACCTAGACCATGGAACCTGCTAGGTGACCCGTTTCCCAGCACTCTCTTCAACTCATAAGCTGTTCTTTGTCTTGCACCTTCAGGAATAGAGGAGATAACCACTCTCAGAAGTTATGAGTTCTAAAGTTATTACAGTTTTTTGGGATGCAGTAGAAATTGTAAGTATAGTGTGGTAAATTGACATTTGTTGAAAATTAAATCTGGACTGTTCAACCAAAAAAAAAAAAAAAACCCAAGAAGTCAGAAAGCCATATATTAGTGTGTAACTCAGAGAAAAGATGGAAGCAATTTTCCAATATGTCAGAAACTCTAGATCTTAACCAAGTATTCTGTTGTTCACACATTCATGGCAGTGTCTCATGGATCAGTTCAGTTAAGTTTAGTCGCTCAGTCGTGTCTGACTCTTTGCGACCCCATGAATCGCAGCACGCCAGGCCTCTCTGTCCATCACCAACTCCCGGAGTCTACCCAAACCCATGTTCATCAAGTCGGTGATGCCATCCAACCGTCTCATCCTCTGTCATCCCCTTCTCCTCCTGCCCCCAATCCTTCCCAGCATCAGGGTCTTTTCCAATGAGTCAACTCTTCGCATGAGGTGGCCAAACTATTGGAGTTTCAGCTTCAGCATCAGCCCTTCCAGTGAACACTCAGGATTGATCTCCTTTAGGATGGACTGGTTGGATCTCCTTGCAGTCCAAGGGACTCTCAAGAGTCTTCTCCAACACCACAGTTCAAAAGCATCAATTCTTCGGCACTCAGCTTTCTTCACCGTCCAACTCTCACATCCATACATGACTACTGGAAAAACCATAGCCTTGACTAGATGGACCTTTGTTGGCAAAGTAATGTCTCTGCTTTTTAATATGCTGTCTAGGTTGGTCATAACCTTCCTTCCAAGGAGTAAGCGTCTTTTAATTTCATGGCTGCAATCACCATCAGCAGTGATTTTGGAGCCCCCCAAAATAAAGTCTGACACTGTTTCCACTGTTTCCCCATCTATTTCTCATGAAGTAATGGAACCAGTTGCCATGATCTTAGTTTTCTGAATGTTGAGCTTTAAGCCAACTTTTTCACTCTCCTCTTTCACTTTCATCAAGAGGCTATTTAGTTCTTCTTTGCTTTCTGCCATTAGGGTGGTGTCATCTGCATATCTGAGGTTATTGATATTTCTCCCAGCAATCTTGATTCCAGCTTGTGTTTCTTCCAGCCCAGCATTTCTCATGATGTACTCTGCATATAATTTAAATAAGCAGGGTGACAATATACAGCCTTGATGTACTCCTTTTCCTATTTGGAACCAGTCTGTTGTGCCATGTCCAGTCCTAACTGTTGCTTCCTGACCTGCATACAGGTTTCTCAAGAGACAGGTCAAATGGTCTGGTATTCCCATCTCTTTCAGAATTTTCCACAGTTTATTGTGATCCACACAGTCAAAGGCTTTGGCATAGTCAATAAAGCAGAAATAGATGTTTTTCTGGAAATCTCTTTCTTTTTCAATGATCCAGTGGATGTTGGCAATTTGATCTCTGGTTCCTCTGCCTTTTCTAAAACCAGCTTGAACATCTGGATGTTCACGGTTCACGTATTGCTGAAGCCTGGCTTGGAGAATTTTGAGCATTACTTTACTAGCGTGTGAGATGAGTGCAGTTGTGCGGTAGTTTGAGCATTCTTTGGCGTTGCCTTTCTTTGGGATTGGAATGAAAACTGCCCTTTTCCAGTCCTGTGGCCACTGCTGAGTTTTCCAGATTTGCTGGCACATCGAGTGCAGCACTTTCACAACATCATCTTTGAGGATTTGAAATAGCTCAACTGGAATTCCATCACCTCCACTAGCTTTGTTCGTAGTGATGTTTCCTAAGGCCCACTTGACTTCACATTCCAGGATGTCTTATGGAATGAAGTAGATGAGAAAATAACCACAGTAATATTTCATTTTTACTTGGATAAAAATCAGCACAAAATGTTCCAGTAGGGAAATAGCATCTCATTTAATTCTCTGAGCTAAGCTAGTTTACAGCCACTGAAACCTTAGACTTGTGGAAAAGCATGGAGCCTTTGATAAAGGATCTTGAAATTTTGCCAACATATGCTCTGTACATATTCCTCCAGGCTTTCTTGTGGATGGCCAGAAACCACTTATGAGAATAATCCTACCCTTGGCAAAGTTAAGTACCCAGCTCTTCTGTGGGTTATTGGATTGTGACTCTGAGTTAACACTAACCTTAAGTGACAGAGAAACACCCAAGGTACACTCTTGCCAGTGAGTCTAATGAAATAATTTAAATATAGCTTTGATCTGCTTTCTTCTTTCATTGAGCCTGAAACTAGACATACAGGTGATCATTATTTACCCATAGTCAGAAATCACACTGAGTATAGATGTACAGAATAAAACAGAATCCTCACTTTAGTTTCCCTGGTCTCTGGACACAGTGTTATAATTATTGGAATTTTCAAATGGATGTCTGTGAAGTTACTCCCCCAATATATTCTCTGCTCAGACAGTAAACAAAGAGCCATATTGCATCACTGGGGAGAAGTGCAAAGTTTAGTGTTTTTATAAAGACTTGAAAGATGCAATGGTGAACGTTCCAATTTATCACTGTTAACTCCTCTGTTTGTCTGAGGGGAAAAGAATTGAAGATCTTCTAAGTGGAGATCATGAATGAACAACGGTTATAGGTAGAGAAGTTGAAGAAAGGATGCAGGACTAATAACATTTACTTTGAGAAGTAAAATTGAGGAAGTCTGTTTGGAATAAAAATAGATTTATATACCTCTTGAAACAGTACAGTTGAACAGCATCACACTAGCATTCAGTGGTTGTAGCCTTTGAGGAAGACCCAATGCATTGTGAGGTCATTAAATTTGCCAAGGAGGCTGAGAGGCTGTCATATTTCATTCAATCTTCAAAGTCATAGACTAATCAGAAGCTGAAACTCCAATACTTTGGCCACCTGATGCGAAGAACTGACTCAGTTGAAAAGACACTGATGCTGGGAAAGATTGAAGGTGGGAGGAGAAGGGGGTGACAGAGGATGAGATGGTTGGATGGCATCACTGACTCAATGGATATGAGTTTGAGTAAACTCTGGGAGTTGGTGATGGACAAGGAGGCCTGGCGTGCCGCAGTCCATGGGGTGGCAAAGAGTCAGACATGACTGAGTGACTGAACTGAATCAGAAGATGTCCTAAGCCCTTTATACTCACATATATGCACAGAACTCGAGCCACACATACCTAAACTGGCGGCTCCACATATGAGGTAGTTGAAGTGACCTTCCTCCTGAGTGAGAGTCAGCCTCCTTTCCCCCACACCAGACTTCATGTTCACAGGGCCCTTGTACAAAGTGGCCATAGCAGTTGAAATGAGCTCAACATGACCATCTTCTCACTGAGGCTAATTTTGGTTAATGTTGTTGTGAGGTGCCAAAGTACACAGAGGGGCCTGGCAGATGGCTATGGTCCATAGAGTCACAAAGAATCGGACACAACTGAAGTGAGTTAGCGTGCATGCATGAGGTGTCAACAGGGCAAAAACAAAAAACACTTTTCTGAGAGGACTGGTAAACCATTGGGTAACAGGATGATTAGATTAGACAACTTCTTACTCATTCAGAGTTGTAAAGGTAATGACTTCCGCTCATGAATTATCACATACTGGGGGAATTATTTGCTTTATATTTTGTACTGGCTTTTTCTTGTTAGCACCTGTGCTGCTGCTGCTGCTGCTGCTAAGTCGCTTCAGTCGTGTCCAACTCTTTGCGACCCCATAGACGGCAGCCCACCAGGCTCTGCCATCCCTGGGGTTCTCCAGGCAAGAATACTGGAGTGGGTTGCCATTTCCTTCTCCAGTGCATGAAAGGGAAAAGTGAAAGTGAAGTTGCTCAGTCGTGTCTGACTCTTAGCGACCCCATGGACTGTAGCCTACCAGGCTCCTCCATCCATGGGATTTTCCAGGCAAGAGTACTGGAGTGGGGTGCCATTGCCTTCTCCATGTTAGCACCTATAGACGTAGACAAAAATACTGCCTTTTTTATGACCATGGTATGCATCAAACATTTCCTCTACTAGGAAGTACATTCCATGGCAACCTCTTCCAATCCAAGGAATAATTGATTTTACTATTTATACCATTATTCAGAAGCAATTAGCCTGAGAAATTCATGTCATGTTTATATGAAAACTTGATCATGGTTGTTGAGTATATTCGTGCTTTAAAACAGCAGTGAGTATATGACTTCATCTTCCCTTTATCAAGAATGTGCCTATTTATGAACCAAAGAGATGAGGTGGGCATGGACCCTGTGGTGGCTAGGAAAATAAGCCTTTCAAAAAATCCAAATGCAGGCAATATAATTGTCCAGAGATACTAGCTGCTGATCTGTGAACTGTTTCCCTATCTGTGTCAAAGGTCATGCTTCCCACAAGGTGCTCTGAGCTAATGACTGAGCCAGACAGGGATACCAATGCATTCTTAGACCCTAGACTCCTTTGATCACCAAGTGAAACTAGATCCAGGAAGAATGTCCCAACCTACCTTCTCAACCCACACCTCAGTGGGAATTTTCCTTGGAAGGATGCAGCCATCCTAGCACTTCATTATGAAACTGGGAGATAAATGGAAAAGAAATTTGTATACTTTTCTCTTACTCTTACCTGCATTATGCTCTTGATTTCTCCCATTGGCCAAACTCAAAACTAGTTACCCTCAGGGCTCTATTGATGGAAACTAAGGATTAAACTACAAGTGAAAACTATAAGCAAGGTGAAAAGACAGCCTTCAGAATGGGAGAAAATAATAGCAAATGAAGCAACAGACAAACAATTAATCTCAAAAATATACAAGCAACTCCTGCAGCTGAATTCCAGAAAAATAAACGACCCAATCAAAAAATGGGCCAAAGAACTAAACAGACATTTCTCCAAAGAAGACATACAGATGGCTAACAAACACATGAAAAGATGCTCAACATCACTCATTATTAGACAAGTGCAAATCAAAACCACAATGAGGTACCATTTCACACCAGTCAGAATGGCTGCTATCCAAAAGTCTACAAGCAATAAATGCTGGAACCCTCTTACACTGTTGGTGGGAATGCAAACTAGTACAGCCACTATGGAGAACAGTGTGGAGATTCCTTAAAAAACTGGGAATAGAAGTGCCATATGACCCAGCAATCCCACTGCTGGGCATACACACCGAGGAAACCAGAATTGAAAGAGATGTGTGTACCCCAATGTTCATCGCAGCACTGTTTACAATAGCCAGGACATGGAAGCAACCTAGATGTCCATCAGCAGACGAACGGATAAGGAAGCTGTGGTACATATACACAATGGAATATTACTCAGCCATTAAAAAGAATGCATTTGAATCGGTTCTATTGAGATGGATGAAACTGGAGCCCATTATACAGAGTGAAGTAAGCCAGAAAGAAAAACACCAATACAGTATACTAATGCATATATATGGCATTTGAAAGATGGTAACGATAACCCTATATGCGAGACAGAATAAGAGACACAGATGCATAGAACAGTCTTATGGACTCTGAGGGAGAAGGTGAGGGTGGGACATTCTGGGAGAATAGCATTGAAACATGTACATTGTCATATGTGAAACAGAACACCATTCCATGTTCTATGCATGAGACAAATGCTCAGGGCTGGGGCAATGGGATGACCCAGAGGGATGGGATGGGGAGGGAGGTGGGAGGGGGGGTTCAGGATGGGGAACACATGTAAACCCATGGCTGATTCATGTCAATGTATGGCAAAAACCACTACAATATTGTAAAGTAATTAGCCCCCAACTAAAATAAATAAATTTATTAAAAAAAAAAAACTACAAGTGAACAACAACAACAAAAGTGTACAGAAAACAGACAATGGATCTAGATGGGCTAGGCTGACAAAGGAAGAATCAGCAGCACATTTATATTATCTGTCTACTCACAGTGTTCCCATTGCTATGTATTTATTATTATAACTATCTAAAACATAAAGAACAAGGTTCAGAATCAGGAAATAAGTACCTCAAATGCAACAAAAGTTGTCTGATCATCCTATGGTTTACCTACATCATTAACTCTTCCATCTTATGTCTTGTAAACAGGAGAACTTAATGTGTTCCGAGTCAAGTCAAGTCTCAAAATATCAAGACATTTAGGCATAAATTAAAATAGATAGTGAATCACATGGCTTCATCATTTCAGGAGATTTTATTCCCATATCATATCAGGGAGTGGCAGGGAGTTATGTCCTCAATGGACTTAAGATTATAAAAAGAGTAAAACACTTGTTTATGGTCTAAATGATTTTATGTGAGAAATAATTGAACCCTAGGGAGTTGGTTCCTCTGCGACAATAATGGTATAACCTCCTTAGGTTCTTCACTTCTGTGCTGTCACTGGGAAATCACTCTTCTTTCACAGGTAGGACTAGTTATTAAAATATTTTGAAATCTCAAAATAAGTATTTTAATGAACAGAATAAAATTGTGGCCTGAAACTTATTCTCATAAATTAGCAAATGTCTTTTTTAACAGTTCTTAAGTGAATTTCAATAAAAGTTTGCATTAACATAGGAGAGAGCAGCACACATTTAAAATGAATACGATGGAAAAAATTCTTCATTGAATGTCGTGTGGAAATCATTATTATTGTATAAACTAGGCAAATTTCTTTTAAAAGTTATTTTTCTTCTTTTTCTCTATAATGGGGGTAAGAGAAGATTTAGCTGTGCCTAGATCATCAGCTAAGTAATTACTGCTTTTTGATTGCTTTCTGCAATGAAAATGAAAAAATAAGTGAAAGCACTAGTCCCTCAGTCATGTCTAACTCTTTGCTACCCCATGGGCTGTAGCCCACTGGTTTCCTCTGCCTGTGGCATTCTCCAGCCAAGAATACTGGAGTGGGTAGCCACTCCTTTCTCTAGAGGATCTTCCTAACTCAGGGATTGAACCCGTGTCTCCTGCATTGCAGGCAAATTCTTTATTATTTGAGCCCTCAGGGAAGCCCCCTTTCTGCTATCCTGCTCCTCTGATTGCCAACTTTCACCTGAAGGTGATATGTTTCCCGAAAAAAAAAGGATGTCATAAACACACACATTAAATACAAGACGCAAATATAAGTTTGAGAAATGCTGTAATGTAACTCAGATTCAGGCGTCATTTCTAAATACTGGACTAGGTGTTTTGGACACTTACCTCAATGAGAGGTAGGTGCAAGATCTCATTAGGTGAAAATTACCACCCTCATTAACATACAGATACAAAAACTGAACAGGTCTAAATTCTGGTATCTTTCTACTAAAAATATTCATAAGTGTACTGTGGAGTAGCATCTTAAAGGAAAAAGCAATAGATCAAATGCCACACGACAGAGCCCCAGAGTGAGGGTGATTGTCAAGAGTACAAAGATTGCTATTCCCCAAAGCCATTTCTTCCACTTCTCTCTGAGTATTTCTTGCCCAATCATGTTAAGATACTGTGTTCTGTTTTTTGAAAAGAAAGGTCATGACCAGGAAGTACTCAGGTAAAGGATCAGGAATGTTCGTTGCTTGCACTGTCTCATCTCTGCACAGTGAAAATGGAATGGAGATGTTGATTGAGGAGTCAATAAATACAGGTTAAAGACCCAATCCATACCCTAAAGCACGTTTACTTGTTACAAGAAGAACTGTAGTCTTAGGAACTTATAAAAGGAAGACCAAATGACTGTGATTTCACTGATTTAGATGACTCCACTTTTATTTTACCACCCTAGTCAATAAGTTCACATATCTCAGGAGGATACTGAGATGGTGCCTGTGGGCAAAAAAGCAGCAGTGGTTCATTTACAAAGTGCTTTAAATGTGGTCCGTGTCCATCCTTGGCACTATAGCTATTAGTATGTGTCGTTATAACAGTGAGGTACCTGGTTATGTGCTATTGAAAGAAAGTGTAGATTTTTCTAGCATGGCCTTCATGGTCTCCTTTATCATGCACAAAAGTTGAGAAATGCACTTTATGATTTCTTACATGCTTTCTCAATTTTATGGGCAGTATGGCTATTATTATCAGTGTTATCTTTTACATGTTTTAAAGAACTTAAATAGAATTCTTATTGTAGAGATTATCCTTATTCTTTGCAGGAGTTAAAATGAGGTGGAGTTACAATAAAATCATTACATTTTGGGGATATGTCTGTCAGTGATGTTAAAATAATTGTCTCTTCTCCTAAGAGGAAACTTCTAATACATTACTTTCCCCCAATAATAGATTTAATACATTATTACTCCTCCACCAATATGTTTAATATATTTAATACATTACTACTCCCCAAATAATATGTTTAATACATTATTACTCCTTCATTTAATATTTAATACCACATCTACACGTGTTTGTATAAAAACATACACATATTGTTTATGTACTATATACTTAGCTGCTTTTACACCAAAAAACTGGTTTATTTTGTGCCCTATGAACCAACATTTGCCCTCAATAATTGACTGTAATATACAAAGTTAAGGATATCCTGAGATGCCTTAAAAGTTAAGTAAGATTTGGTGAGGGCCACCAGAGAAAAGCAAGAGTGGTTAAGATAAACGTACAACGCAAGGTGAGGGACTGTCTTTAAAATGACCTTGAGGTTAGCGTGGCGGGTAGACAGACACTGGTTCTGTAAAGGTCTGTCTGTTCCACTTATGTAAGTCCCTTCAGCCGTGGAAAAGAAAATGAGTTTCAGTTACTGATACTGGAGATGCCACATTAAAATTATACTGAAAACAAAGGGTCATAATTTCAAAGAGAAGCAATGTTTTAGGAATTATAAGCGATCAATTCACACTAACATTTTGTAGAAAAGATACAAGTTTTCAACTATGAAAAGGATGGCAAAGAAGCATTTGAAAATATGATTGCCTTTATGTAAAGAAACTGTATTAAGTTAGATACTGGAAATACATAGTTCATGCCTACTAGCGTATTCCAGCTTTTAAAGTACTTCCTGATGCGGCACACTTGTGAAATTTTCCTGAATCTGTTATATTATTACTACTGTTTTATGATTTGGTTTTTTGGCCATGAGGCATCGGAGATCTTAGCTGTCTAACTGGGGATCAAACACGCACGCTCTGCATTAGAATGTGAGGTTTTAACCACTGGATCGCCAGGGAAGTCCCCTACTTTATTTCTTTATACCACGTGTATTTACGAGTTTGAAAGGAATAGGCATGAGATGACACGATGTGAGCAATGGAAAAATGACAAGGGCAAAATTCGCTTTTATTTCCTTTACTTTAGACATCATTGGAAGCTGAATAAACACAATGTTCAAGGAAAACTACACAGAGGTGACTGAGTTTATCCTCCTGGGACTGACAGATCGAACTGACTTGCAGCCTGTCCTTTTCGTGGGCTTCCTAGTCATCTACCTGATCACAGTCATCGGCAATGCGAGCATGATTTTGTTAATCAGAACCGACTCCAAGCTTCAGACTCCAATGTACTTCTTCCTCAGCCACCTCTCCTTTGTGGATCTCTGTTATTCCACCACGGTCACGCCTCAGATGCTGGTCAACCTCCTATCTGAGAGAAAAACTATTTCCTTCCTTGGTTGTGTCATACAATTTCACTTTTTCATTGCCCTGGTGATCACAGATTATTATATTTTGGCAGTGATGGCTTATGACCGCTACGTGGCCGTCTGCAAACCCTTGTTATACGGCAGCAAAATGTCCCGAGGTGTCTGCCTCTCTCTCGTTGCTCCTCCTTATATCTATGGCTTTGCAAATGGTCTTGCACAGACCATCCTGATGCTCCGTCTCTCCTTCTGTGGACCCAACGAAATCAACCACTTTTACTGTGCGGACCCACCTCTCCTAGTCCTGGCCTGCTCAGACACTTATGTCAAGGAGACGGCCATGTTCGTGGTGGCTGGTTTCAACCTCACGTGTTCTCTCACCATCATCCTCACCTCCTACATTTTCATCTTCACAGCCATTCTGCGTATCCGCTCTGCAGAAGGGAGGCACAAGGCCTTCTCCACCTGTGGGTCTCACCTGACGGCTGTCACTGTATTTTATGGGACACTGTTCTGCATGTATCTGAGGCCTCCTTCAGAGACCTCGGTAGAACAGGGCAAAGTTGTAGCTGTTTTTTATATTTTTGTGAGTCCTATGCTAAACCCTTTGATCTACAGCCTTCGGAACAAAGAGGTTAAAAGAGTAATAAAGAAAGTGACTCAAGAGAAATTGTTTGTCAAACCAGGTACACATTTGTTCAGCAGTATGTAATATTTTATATTCTCTGACAAATTAGAGTATTAAGTTAACAAGTCACTTTTTGTCATTGGCTTATTTTTTTCTTTTGCAATTCACTTACGAGATTTGAAAGAATGTGTCAGGTCATTACCTTGTGATATTTCACTGTATTTAAAATGAATATCACATAGAAGTTCAATGACAAGACCAGACATCATTGTTATTGGTCTGTAAAATGAATAAAGCCAGTTAATTCTGCCCACAATACTCATAACAGTAAAAAGTTATAAAAGTCAGAATTTCCAAATGCTGCTAAGGCAATGATAGTTTGTTAGATATAGGAGGCTTAATAATTTCCAAACTACTTTTCAAAATTTGTCAACCATATCAGGAGGAAGAGTTTTTGTTTGGTTGGTTGTTTTTTTGCTTTATGTACATTATATATCAGTTAAAATCTTTGAGTACCTTAAGTTACTTCTCTAAGAAATATATTTAGGTATTAGTACTGGCCTATTTCTGGAAAAGGCAATGGCAACCCACTCCAGTATTCTTGCCTGGAGAATCCCATGGACAGAGGAGCCTGCTGAGCCCTGGTCCATGGGGTCACAAAATATCAGACACGACTGAGTGACTAATACACACACACACACACACACACTGGTGTATTTAGGCTTCTCTGGTAGGTCAGATGTTAGAGAATCTCCCTGCAAAGCAGGAGACCTGGGTTCAATCCCTGGGTTGGAAGGTTCCCCTGGAGGAGGGCATGGCAACCCTCTCCAGAATCCTTGGCTGGAGAATCCCCATGGACAGAGGAGCCTGGCGGGCTACAGTCCATAGGGTCACAAAGAGTCGGAATGACTAAGCAACTAACTACACGGTGGAATTCTCATTCATAAAACTTTCGACAGAAATCTCCATTAATCAGTAAGTCTACTCTATAATGAAATAACAGATGGATCTTAGAATATTTTGATTCTGGTTACATTCTGCTTCTAACTGATGTGGCATCATTTAGAAGTATAAACTTAAGTATTGATAATTTATTTAAAAATGAACTTTATCGTTATTATATATGAATGTAATTATAATTATATTGACTGTTCATTTAATATTAATATTCCTTTAACTTTAATGAACTTTGTCAGGGACCCTCTCACTGTTCTCTTTCCCCCACACTTCAGGTTTACTTTTCTTCTGTGTAATATATACCCTTATATTCAGTTCTTTCAGTGAGAATTTGTGTGAGATTAATTTTCCTTTTTATTTTTCTGAGAATTTCTTGTTTTAAGTTTAATTATCAAATAATTTATTGGGATATAAATGTAGACACACGGATACCTACTTTTAGTGCCGAAAAAGATTCCATCATCTGTGTTCCGTTGGTCTCAGTAGCACAGATGGTTGCGCTATCAGATAATTTGTATTTCTCTGTAGGTAAAATATTTCATTTTTATAATTTGCTAATTTTCAGTTTCAGCATTTGTCTTTTTTGGGATTTAGTTATATTTATCTTCTTACATTTCCATTGCTTCCTTGGCTGATCTTCCCAAGTCATATCCTCTTAGTATATGCTCTCAAAATGTCATAGAACTTTAGATGATAGAACTTTTCACAATTGTAATTTTAACAATATTTTTGTGAGTGATTTAGTTTATTTTATCCCCAGGATCGTCACCTTCAAGCTGACTAGGTCCATGTTTGGCTTTGCTCACTAATTTAAAGTCAGTATATATCCCAAAACCTAGAATACAGGTGGTTCAGTAAATATCACTTGGTTTAATAAACTGTCACTATGCCTTTGCATTATAATTGTGTAATTCAAGCTCTACTCTCTTCAGCCTCCCAACATGATTTTCACTGAAAGTGAAAGTTAGTTGCACAGTCGTGTCATACTCTTTGTGATCCTATGGGCTGTATCCTACTGGGCTCCTCTGTCTGTGAAATTCTCCAGGCAAGTGTACTGGAGTGGGTTGCCATTTCCTTGTCCAGGGGATTTTCCTGACCCAAGGACTGAACCCAGGTCTCCTGAACTGCAGGCAGATTCTTTACCAACTGAGCCACTAAGTTCTTTAATTCTTAACTTAAAACCAGATTGTACAACTGTAATGTTTCATCCTTCCCACCATAAAGAAGACATACTTTAAGGACACAAAATATCTTTTTACTTTCACACTTTTCAGTAAGCATATGGTGACAAATAGAATGCTCTCCCTGGATATTTGTTAGTTATATGGATGAAGGATGGATTGATGGATAAATGAATACCACAATATCCAGAGTATGTGTAATATTATAAAAACTTGTCACATTTCTTTCCTAAACTGCTTAATATTAAAACAAACAAACAAACCTATCTATTAGCCTGTTTGAATCCCAGCCTCACAATGCGTTACTTAACTCTCCCAGAGAAAGTTAATTACCCTCTACTAACCTCAGTTTCCAATCTAAAAAATGAAGACAATAGTACTAATGGCCCATGGATTTATGAGGATTAATTAAGCTAATACTTGTAAAGTGATAACCCTAATGCAGGCGTATACTAAGTATTCAGTGCCTATGATCTAAGTAATTAATAATTAATTACTAAGTAATCTAAGTAATTACTCCAATTCTGTTTTCTTTCCTATAGTTTTTAAACAAGAGAGTCACTTATCCCATATCATCTCCCTACAGATTTCAGTTTCAAGGGATAAGGATATGTCTTCAATGAATGCAAAATTACCTGAGAGGGAAAAGCCAAGATTTGTTGTACAGTCACTGAATTAAATGCACACTGCACTCTCCTTTAATTATTCAGCGCATATTTGGTCTTCAGTTGTTATCTCCAGGGGCCTTCCTAGCTGTGGGATTCACTTCCATGTCAAAAATGTTTGCAGTCCAGTGGTGGCAACAGAAGTATTAGTAGGTAATGAAAGCAGTATGTTAGCCAAGGATAGGGCAGAGTGGTAATATAGAATGTAGTATGGCGGTTAATAGATTCAAGGGATTAGATCTGATAGAGTGCCTGGAGAACTATGGACGAGGATTCGTAACATTGTACTGGAGGCGGTGATCAAAACCATCCCCAAGAAGAAATGCAAAAAGGCAAAATGGTTGTCTGAGGAGGCCTTACAAATAGCTGATAAAGGAAGGGAAGTGAAAGGCAAAGGAGAAAAGGAAAGATATATCCATCTGAATACAGAGTTCTGAAGAATAGCAAGGAGAGATAAGAATGCATTCTCAAGTGATCAGTGCAAAGAAATAGAGGAAAACAATAGAATAGGAAAGACTAGAGATCTCATCAAGAAACTTAGAGATGCCAAGGGAACACTTCATGCAAACATGAGCACAATAAAGGACAGAAATGGTATGGACCTAACAGAAGCAGAAGATATTTAGAAGAGGTGGCAAGAATACACAGAAGAACTATACAAAAAAGATCTTCATTACCCAGATAATCATGATGGTAGAGCCGGACATCCTGGAATGCGAAGTCAAGCGGGCCTCAGAAAGTATCACTATCATCACTATGAACAAACTAGTGGAGGTGATGGAATCCCAGCTGAGCTATTTAACATCCTAAAAGATGATACTGTTCAAGTGCTGCACTCAATATGCCAGCAAATTTGGAAAATTCAACAGTGCCCAGGACTGGAAAAGATCAGTTTTTATTCCATTTAAAAGAAAGGCAATGCTAAGAATGTTCAGACTACTGCACAATTGAGGTCATCTCACATGCTAGCAAAGTAATGTTCAAAATTCTCCAAGCTAGTCTTCAATAGTATGTGAGCCATGAACTTCAGATGTTCAAGCTGGATTTAGAAAAGGCAGAGAAACCAGAGATCAAATTGCTAGCATCCATTGGATTATAGAAAAAACAAGGCAACTCCAGAAAAACATATACTTCTGCTTCACTGACAATACTAAAGCCTTTGCATGGATCACAACAAATTGTGGAAAATTCTTACATGGGAATACCAGATCACCTTACCTGTCTCCTGGGAAACCTGTATGCAGGTCAAGAAGCAACAGTTAGAACAAGACGTGGAACAACAGACTGGTTCCAAATTGGGAAAGGAATATGTCAATGCTGTATATGGTCATCCTGCTTATTTAACTTATATGCAGAGTACATCATGCAAAATGCCAGACTGGATGAAACACAAACTGGAATCAAGAATGCAGAAAGAAATATCAATAACCTCAGATATGCAGGTAATACCACCCTTATGACAGAAAGTGAAGAGGAACTAAAGAGACTCTTGACGAAAGTGAAAGAGGAGAGTGAAAAACCTGACTTAAAACTAAACATTCAAAAAACTAAGATAATGGCATCTGGTCTCATTCAGTTCAATTCAGTTGTTCAGTCATGTCTGATTCTTCACTGCAAAGGGTGACTTCAGCCATTAAATTTAAAGACACTTGCTCCTTGGAATAAAAGCTGTGACCAACCTAGACAGCATATGAAAAAGCAGAGACATTACTTTGATGACAAAGGTCTGTCTAGTCAAAGCTATGGTTTTTCCAGTAGTCATGTATGGATTTGAGAGTTGGAACATAAGGAAAGGTGAGCACCAAAGAGTTGATGCTTTTGAACTGTGGTGTTGAAGAAGACTCTTGAGAGTCCCTTGGACTGCAAGATCAACCAGTCAATCCTAAAGGAAATCAGTTGTGAATATTCATTGGAAGGACTGATGCTGAAGCTGAAGCTCCAATACTGTGACCACGTGATGGGAATAGCTGACTCATTGGAAAAGACCCTGATGCTGGGAAAGATTGAAGGCAGGAGGAGAAGGGGACGATGGAGGATGAGATGGTTGGATGGCATCACTGACTCAATGGTCATGAATTTGAACAAGCTCCGGCATTTGGTGATGGACAGGGAGGCCTGGCGTGCTGCAGTCCACGGGGTCACAAAGAGTTGAACATGACTGAGTGACTGAACTCAACTGGACTGACCTGGTGGAGGTTAAATTCAGTTCTGTGGAAGCAAAAAACATCATTTGAGAAGGCCTCAGTTTAGACCTTTTCCTAGAGTCAGGATCAACGTGAACCAGATGAGAACAATGAAAGCACTGACTGGAAAGACAGTGAGAGAAAAACTGACTCAGTGATGAAGGAAAGAGGACAAAGTGTGACTTCAGTTTCAAAGTGGCAGCTACCTGCCATTGAAAATGTGGTCAGCTGGGTAAGTGACGTCAGGAAGTGAGATCCTACCCTGTCACACACCAGCCATGTGGCACGGGGTGAGAGGAGCGTCTGTCTCTATAGTGGTGAGTTCAGGAATAGGTCTCTACTTAGTTTTTTTTTTTTTTTACGAATCAATTAAATATTTTAATTTTAATCAATTAAAACAAATGAAAGGTTTATTTTTTCAAAAGAAGAAAGTTGTTGTGGTTGTTAATAGTCTGAATGACTAATGCTAGAAATAATTGAACCCTAGGGAGTTGATTCCTCTAGCACAATTCTGTTATAAAGTCCTAAGCTTCTTCACATCCATGCTCTATCTGAAAAATCTCTTTCCTTTCACAGGTAGGATTAGGTATTGTTAAAATATATTTCGTAATTTACAAATAAATATTTTAATAACTAAAATGAAATTATGCCTGAAACTTACTCTAATGAATTAGCAAATGTCTTGATTTAAATCTGCTATTCTTTTAAGAGTATGTGAAAGTCGCTCAGTCATGTCTGATTGTTTGCAACCCTATGGATCATACAGTCCATGGAATTCCCCAGGCCAGAATACTGGAGTAGGTGGCCTTTCCCTTCTCCAGGGGATCTTCCCAACCCAGGGATATAAATATTTATAAATGTACAGTAGAGTAACATAATAATGGAAAAACTATATCAAAGGCCACATGAGACAGCCTCAGTGGTGAGGGTGAGTGTCAAGAGTACAAAATTTGTTTGTCCCCAGAGCTACTTCTGTCCACTTGCAAATACTTCTCTCTGAGTTTCCCTGCTCAACCATGTAGGATGTTGTGTTCTATTTTTGTAAAAGAAGGTTATTACCATAAAGTATCAGTTAAATTATCTGGAATGTTCATTCCTTGCACTGTCTCATTTCCACACACACATAAAAAAGAATGGATATATTATTTTGGTTTTTGATGAATGACCATAAATAGAGGCATTAGATACAATCCCAGAACCAAAATAATGGTTTCTTATCATGACACTTGCTATAATCTTATGAACTTAAATAATTATGATTTCATTGATTTAGGTGATTTGTCTTGCACTTTCCTACCCTACTCAATAGGTCCAAAAATCTTAAAAGCAGAATGAGTTAATGCAAGTGGGCAAGAAAGCAGGAGTGGTTCATTTACAATGTGCCTTGCAATGTGACCAGTGTCCATCCTTTGGTACTATAGTTATTAATAAGAGCCAGGATAGCATTGACACATCTGGGTCTGAGCTATTGAAAGAAAACGTGAATTTTTTGCATGATGGTAGCCATGGT
The DNA here is from genome assembly GCA_024291935.2 of Okapia johnstoni. NCBI lineage: Eukaryota > Metazoa > Chordata > Mammalia > Artiodactyla > Giraffidae > Okapia > Okapia johnstoni. The sequence continues at coordinate 2,943,938 of CM044325.1, read as the reverse complement.
AATTTTTATCCTGCAGAGATACTTGGAGGTGAATTTTATGATTTCTTACCTATTGATTCAGCTGTATATGTAATTTGATTATTATTATTAACAGTATGACATTTTGCATGTTTTAAAGAACATATTTAATTCATGCTCTGGAATTTTTCTTTACTTTTTGCAAGAGTTAAAATGAGGTATAGTTACAGCAAAATCATTATGATTTGGGGGTGTGTTTCACAATCTTTTGCAATGATTGTATTCTCCCCCATGGGGTGACTTTTAATATATTGTGTGTGTGTTAGTTGCTTAGTCATGTCCTACTCTTTGCAACCCCAGGGGCTATATCCTGTCCCAGGCTCCTCTGTCCATGAAATTCTCCAGGCAAGAATACTGGAGTAGGTTGCCATTTTCTTCTCCAGGGGATCTTCCTGACCCAGGGACAGAACCCAGGTCTCCTGCACTGCAGGCAAATTCTTACCTTCTGATTCACCTGGGAATCTTTCCCCTTAATCATTACCTTTTAGACTATTTAATACTATATATATGTGTGTGTGTGTGTGTGTGTGTGTGTATGCCTATGCACATAGACATACTGCTTAGTACTGTATGCTCATTTATTTTTATACAAAAACACTGATTTAAGTCCCATGAATCAATTTTTACCTCCAATAATTGGTTATAATATACAAATGCAAGAATATCCTAAGCTAAAATTGTAAAAGTTCAGTAAGCTTTGGTGATATGAGGGGCAACTGAGATAGACACAAGTCAGGAAATGAACATGCATTGCAGAGTGAAGGATCAGCTTGAAAATGACCTTGATCTTAGAGGGGTAGGTAGACAGATTCTAGTTCTATAAAGACCTATCTGTACCACTTCCTTAAGTCCATTCAGCTGAGAAAACACATGAGCTTCAATAACTGATGCTTAAGATAATGTTATTGTTGACTCCCTAACTCATGTAGGACTCTTTTGTGACTCCATGGACTGCAGCCCACAAGGCTCTTTTGTCCATGGGATTTCCCAGGCAAGAATATTCCAGTGGGTACCCATTTCCTTCTCCAGGGGATCTTCCTGACCCAGGGGTCAAACTCATGTCTCCTGCAAGCAGGCAGATTCTTTTGCTTAAGATACTACAAAAGGGATATTGAAAACCAAAGACCAATAATTTCAAAGAAAAGCAACATTTAAAGAAACTATAAGTAAACATTTCATAGTAGTATTTGCAGAAAAGAGAAAAGTTTTTCAAATATTTTACAGAAAAGCATTGAAAATATGATTGCTTTATATAAAAGTGTGAATGTACATAAAGGAGCTCTATTATAAGCTAATTATGAAAACATCAATTACAGGTTTACTAGGCTATTTCTTTATGTCACATGGATTTACAAGTCTGAGAGAAAAGGAATAAGTATTAGATGACATAATGTAGGAAATGGAAAAATGATAAAAGACAAATACATTTTATTTCCATTACTTTAGCCATTATTGGAAGCTGAGCAACACAATGTTCAAGGAAAACTACACAGAGGTGACTGAGTTTATCCTCCTGGGACTGACAGATCGAACTGACTTGCAGCCTGTCCTTTTCGTGGGCTTCCTAGTCATCTACCTGATCACAGTCATCGGCAATGCGAGCATGATTTTGTTAATCAGAACCGACTCCAAGCTTCAGACTCCAATGTACTTCTTCCTCAGCCACCTCTCCTTTGTGGATCTCTGTTATTCCACCACGGTCACGCCTCAGATGCTGGTCAACCTCCTATCTGAGAGAAAAACTATTTCCTTCCTTGGTTGTGTCATACAATTTCACTTTTTCATTGCCCTGGTGATCACAGATTATTATATTTTGGCAGTGATGGCTTATGACCGCTACGTGGCCATCTGCAAACCCTTGTTATACGGCAGCAAAATGTCCCGAGGTGTCTGCCTCTCTCTCGTTGCTCCTCCTTATATCTATGGCTTTGCAAATGGTCTTGCACAGACCATCCTGATGCTCCGTCTCTCTTTCTGTGGACCCAATGAAATCAACCACTTTTACTGTGCAGACCCACCTCTCCTAGTCCTGGCCTGCTCAGACACTTATGTCAAGGAGACGGCCATGTTCGTGGTGGCTGGTTTCAACCTCACGTGTTCTCTCACCATCATCCTCACCTCCTACATTTTCATCTTCACAGCCATTCTGCGTATCCGCTCTGCAGAAGGGAGGCACAAGGCCTTCTCCACCTGTGGGTCTCACCTGACGGCTGTCACTGTATTTTATGGGACACTGTTCTGCATGCATCTGAGACCCCCTTCTGAGACCTCTGTAGAACAGGGCAAAGTTGTAGCTGTTTTTTATATCTTTGTGAGTCCTATGCTAAACCCTTTGATCTACAGCCTTCGGAACAAAGATGTTAAAAGAGCGTTGAGGAAAGTAATTCAAAGGGGATAGTTCACCAGGTAGGGTAGACATTTTGGTCCCAGGAATTTAACTTATTTGTATTCTCTTAGCACTTAGTGAACATTTTAAATAAAGACATTTTTTGTCTTTTGTAATTGGCCTATAATATTTACAAGAATTTGTCAAATTATTAGGTTGTGTTGCCTTAGTTTATTTAAAATGAATACTGTACAGAAATTAAGATACAAGACCAGAAAGCGTTATTATTGCTCTATAAAGCTGATAAAGGACCTAAAATTCTATCGGCAGTACTCAGAGGGATATAGGTTATAAAAGGCAGACTTTCAAAAAAATGTTACAGTTATGACAGTTAGTTATATTTGGGGGTTTAAAATTTCCAAATGATTTTCCAGAAATTTTCAACCGTAGCCAGCGTGGTTTTATTTGTTTATTTGTTCGTTTTTCCTTTATTCAAATCATACGTCAATGAAGATCTTTCAGAACGTCACGCTGTTAATCTAGGGAGTTTTTTTAGATCATGGAACTGGTCCAGTGAAATCCGCAAAAATAAGCACTTGAAGAAAATTTCAAATTTTCTTTCTTTTTTTTTTTCATAAATTAATTTATTTTAGTTGGGGGCTAATTACTTTACAATATTGTACTGGGTTTTGCCATTCATTGGCATGAATCAGCCATGGGTTCACACGTGTTCAGTTTTTTTCTTAATTTCTTTTATTTTTTTAAATCAACATGCAGCCATATCTTAAAATACGTAAAATTTTTCTTAAAATTCATAAAGAGATGGGAATACAAACCACCTGACCTGCCTCCTGAGAATCCTGTATGAAGGTCAAGAAGCAACAGTTAGAACCAGATATGGAAACATGGAATGGTTTAAGATTGGGAAAGGAGTACGTCAAAGCTGTGTACTGTCACCCTGCTTATTTAACTTATATGCAGAGAACCTTATGTGAAATGCTGGACTGGATGAAGCACAAGATGGAATCAAGGCACCTGGGAGAAATATCAACAACCTCAGATATTCAGATGACACCACTCTAATAGCAGAAAGCAAAGAAGAACTAAAGAACTTTTGAAGAGGGTGAAAGAGAAGGGTGAAAACAGTGGCTTAAAACTCAACATTCAAAAAACTAAGATCATGGCACTCTCTCTCTCCCTTTAGTCGCTAAGTCATGTCCGACTTTTGTGACCCAATGGACTATAGCCTTCCAGGCTCCTCTCTCCATGGGATTCTCCAGGCAAGAATATTGGCCCCATCATTACATGGCAAATATATGGGAAAAAAAGTGGAAACAGTAACAGATTTTATTTTCTTGGCCTCTCCAAATCACCGCAGATGGTGACTGAAGCCATGAAATTAAAAGACACTTGCTCCTTGCAAAGAAAGCTGTGACAAACCTAGGCAGTTTATTAAAAAAAATCAGGGACAGTAGTCATGTGCAGATGTGAGAGTTGGGCCATAAAGAAGGCTGAGCAGTGAAGAATTGATGCTTTGACTCTCTGTAAGTGATTTCTTTAAATCATATCAATAAGGATGCTCAACAGTTGTCTACAGCAACATGTGTCAAAGCAACACCCTTTATTGAATGACTACTCTTTCTTTACTCCCTGTCTTCACTTTTTCAAAAATATGCACATAATTGCATTTCGGCTGTTGGCCAGCTTTTAGATTCTCCTACCAGTAGAACACTGTCCTTGGGGGAGCCATGATGCTCGTTGTCCAAGGGATGCTCAATAAGGTGTATTATCTTAACTTTGGCCATCTTAACTATACATGAAGTATGTAAAGGGCTTTGATAGAAGAATTCTCAATTTTTAACTCAGATGCAGAACTTCAGATAAGGGTTTCTGGATGCCACATTTCACATCTATCTTAATTTTGTAGTTTCCAAGGAACCAAGACCCTGCAGCTACTTTGTGGTTTAGACCTTATTTTGACCCCATTACACACAGCCCTGCTTTGAAATGAGTCTATCAAATATTTCTTCATTTAACTTTTGCTTTAACCTTACCCTTTCCTCTAAATCCTGGTGTGTGGTATTCCTCTTGACAGTGGACCAATAAATCTGATTTTATCTGACTGTAGGCTTATTCCTGGTGGTCCTAGGCTGATCGTGTGGACAGGAGGATGGCAATGGTCAGAAGCAGAAGATTTGGTCGACTGTGAATGAATGAATAAACTCATTCATTCACTATGTGTTATTGAATGATTATGGAACATAATGTTAAATAAAATAGAAATACTTCCTTTCCTTATGTATACATACATATTTATAATATACATAGAATATGGACACTTACATCAGCAAATTATGATAAATGGAATAAGGGCAATACTGATCCAGGGGCAGTGACAGGCAAGCTGCATGCAAAGACTGGAAGGAGGAGCAGCCACAGTCCACCAAGAAAACTCCCTCTGCTCAGTCTTGTTGGACTCTTTGTGGTCCCATGGACTGAAGCCCACCAGACTCCTCCTCAGTCCATGAAATTTTCCAGGCAAGAATACTGGAGTGGGTTGCCATTCTCTACTCCAGGGGATTTTCCCCACTCAGGGGTTGAACCTGAATCTCTTGTGTTTCCTGCATTGGCAGCAGGTTCTTTACTACTGGCACCACCTGATTCATATAAAAAGAGTATGTGTTTTAATGTTATATAAAAATTACACATTCAGTACTTTTCTAGCACAAAGGACTGCTGCCATTAATTAAGACCCAAAATGCTTAAATACGCTACTTAGGGTTTTCTTATATTTTAATATCTGAATTAGGGCATTTTTGAGAGTAAAAGGTTGCACAATTGATACTTACTCCAAGAGAGTTAGGCAAAAAAATAAAACTCTCAAGCAAAGGGACAACTGGCCATGGTAATATTATCTTGCTTTGTTCTCACAGAAACTCCATGTTGTAGGTGTTATTGGTATCATTTTGCAGATGAGAAAAATCTGGAAGGTGATTTCAGGAGTGAGTCCTAGAAAAAGTAATGACTGATTTGTGACATAAAACAGAAGCATGTGTTCTCTAGGTGGGTTAGTTTTATTCGATGCATAGGACTAGAAGCAAGAATAAATGCAAGAAAATTTAAGGTATATTCAAGTTCAATGTAACTTTTACTTCTAAGGGTTTTCCTGGTAGCTCAGCTGGTAAAGAATCCACCTGAAATGCAGGAGACCCCAGTTTGATTCCTGGGTTGGGAAGATCCCTGGGAGAAGGAATACACTCCCTTTCTCTTGGGCTTCTCTGGTGGCTCAGATAATAAAGAAACCACCTGGTATGTGGGAGACCTGGATTCCATCCCTGAGTTGAGAAGATCCCCTGGAGTAGGGCATAACAACCCCCTTCCTGTATTATTGCCTTGAGAATCCCATGGACAGAGGAGCCTGGTGGGCTACAGTCCTTAGAGTCACAAAGAGTCAGACATGACTGAGTGACTAACACTTTCTCGTACTTCTAAGAGGTGGGATGTAGAAGCAAATGACTAAGATGAAGCTGAAAATGCCGAATTTCAGGCATCATCTGTGGGTGGCATTCATAACACTGATTTTATTATGGGCTCCGATTCCTGTCTCCAGAAGCCAGGTCTGGTGAAGAGGCTTATTATTTCACTAACATTTAATCTAGCAGAGGTAAATACACAGATACCAACACAGCTGTTTTCGGAGTACCTCAAGTGACTGCTTAGTTTTGGTGTTTGGTTGTTTGAAGTGGTCTAGACATCAAATATGTCAACTTCTTTCTTTTCATAAACATTTCTCAGTGTCCATTATGAGGTTTCTATTGCCATGGCAACACCCAGGCACATCTTATATAGTGTCTGTGTTTCAAGGCGTTTATACACATATGTGCATATCTATCACACCCACAGGTGTAACTTATCAATTAAAGGATTTGCTAATCAGAAGAGTAGATTTTTTTTTAGCAGTTCAGTAGATCAGAGAATGAGGGCTTTTTGGAGACTGGTATGTAAGCTGTTCCTTGAAGGAACAGACAAGTTTGAATATTCCGAGACGTGGAGTTCAGACTATTAGGGAAGCAGGAAGTAGAGAGGGAAGGAGTAGAGAGCTGGGAAGAATACATAGGTAGAAAAATGTGAAGGCCATTCAAGAAATAATTTTATAGGAGAATTTTTTCACAAAACAAGCAGAGAGAAACAATATCAGAGAAGGGGTTTAAGGAAGAGGACTTAGACTACTAAGCAAAGGACTTTGGCAATTTTACAGTTTCCATGTTAAGGAATAAGGGTAATTATGGGATAGGATAAGGAATCTTAGACCCTAATTATGTCTGGTATTCTCTCTAAGGAGCTTCCCAAGTGGTACTAGTGGTAAAGATGCAGGAGTGTAAGAGATACAGGTTCAATCCCTGGGTTGGAAAGATCCCCTGGAGGAGGTCATGGCAATCCACTCCAGTATTCTTGCCTGGAGAATCCCATGGACAGAGTAACCTGGTGTGCTATAGTCCATGGGGTCTCAAAGAGTTGGACGTGGCTGAGCAACTGAACTGAACTGATGAATGTCAACTAGGTGAAGTCAGAAATGATAGATAGATAGATAGATAGATAGATAGATATATAGATAGACAGATTAAAGCAACAATTGTTAAAAAGAAATCTCACCTGAGCTTTTATAGCTTGAGAGTGGAGAAGCTGAATTTAGACCCAGATTTATCTCACTCTGACATCTTCTATATTAACTGCTTCTGCATCAGTTTTTGCCTTTAGTTGCTCTTAGTATGGTGTTTACCAGTCCTTTGTCAATTAAAGGGAATAATAGCCTTTCAAAAGGTTTTTGTAGTCTATTGTAGAGAATATGATCAAAATACTTACCTTTATTACGATTGTATTGCTGGATAAAGTTTTTAATGTATGAAAGCTAATTCAAGCCTTTTTAAACACCAGACATTTATGTATACTTATTTGAGCAAAATAATAGGATAGGTGAAGTGTAAATAATGCCTTCATTTTATTTTTGAAAAGACTGCAGTACAGAGACATTGCAGGATTTATCTGATGTTATTATTGGTGGGACTGACTAAGACTAAGGTGATCCAACTTCTATCCACTTTTCTCTTGCCATTATAAGTTGATATAATGCTTCAACCACAAATTACGTGGAAAAAACTGGTTTCCTCATTTAATTGCATCACAGTTACAGTGATGTTATTTGCAGTTAAGATATAAATGAAGCAAAAATAGAAGGAATTTATGTTTATTAAATATATTTATGGAACAGATTTTTAATAAAGATCACTGCATATTATTGGACAAATGTTAAAAAGTAAGCATTATTATTTCCATTTAGTAGGTAAAGAAATGTAGGCTTATAGAGATTTATTAAGTTGTCCAAAGTCTTACAGAAAGAAATAGCAGAACCTGTATGAGGATTATTTTCAAATAGTACAACGCCTGAATATTTGCCACTGGTCAGAGCGGAAAGTAGAGCCCTTGGATCAACTTTTGACTCTATTATTTACATTTGACAAGTTTATTGATCTTTCTGAATTTTGGTTTTATCCTCTTTAAAATGGGAATAATGCTTACCACTATTCATTGTTGTAGGAAACTAAAGAAATTTAAAGTGATTCATTTACTGACTGGATACAACTATCAATTAAGAAAGAGATAAAAGGTAGCCTTTAATAGCAAAGTCACTGAATATTGATTTGAGACATAGAAATGATATTCAGAGACCTTTCTGGTGGTGAAGCTACTAGAAGCTACTGTACTTTTCTTAGAAATGATATTCAGAGACCTTTCTGGTGGTGAAGCTACTAGAAGCTACTGTACTTTTCTTTTTTTTAATTATGACATATATTACTTGGTTTGTAGTTAATGGGAAAGTAAAGCCCCATTTTCTTATTTTTCACATAGCATATAGGATTATTCATTGGATTATTAAAAGTAAAAGCAAAAACACTCAAAACAGAAGGCTAAATCTCTGGACTGTTTCAGGACTGCCAACTCTGCTGCTGCTGCTGCTGCTGCTGCTGCTAAGTCACTTCAGTCGTGTCCGACTCTGTGAGACCCCACAGACGGCAGCCCAACAGGCTCCTCTGTCCCTCGGATTCTCTAGGCAAGAATACTGGAGTGGGTTGCCATTTCCTTCTCCTCCCAACTTTACATCCGTCTATTAACCCCTGTAGTTTCCTCCATAATGTGACACCAGGGATATTTTAAGAACTCACGATCTGATTGAGTGATTTTGAACTAGATCAATTTCAACTCATATATAATGACACCCATTAGAAAAACTGGTAAATTCTGAGGCTTCTATCCCTAAAACTCTCTGATGCTTTTCATGATGAGTGGAGATGCTCTATACTTTAAGGCAACCATTGTGCTTCCCTGACCTTTCACTGTATTGGACTGGAGGAAGGGCTGAGATAGAAACATTGTAAGTACTTGAAATGGATGATGTGATGGAATATCAACATATCTGAGAAAAACTTAGAAGTCCTTAGATCCCAGTCTCTGTCTTTACCTGATCCTGATAGTAGCACTCTTGCTTTCTAATTCAAGACTTGTAGGCTTCCCAGGTGCTCAGTCATTCAGTCGTGTCCGACTCTTTGTGACTCCCAAGGACTGTAGCCACCAGGCTCCTCTGTACATGGGATTCTCCAGGCAAGAATTCTGGAGTGGGTTGTCATTTCCTTCTCCACTTTCCAGGTGGCACAGTGGTAAAAAAAATAATCTGCATGCCAATGCAGGAAATGCAAGAGATGGGGGTTCAATCCCTGTGTTGGGAAGATCCCCTGGAGTAGGAAGTGGCAACCCACTACAGTATTGTTGCTGGGATAATTCCATGTACAAAGGAACCTGAAGGGTTATAGTCCATGGAATCACAAAGAACTGGACACACGCATGCACCCACACCATAGCATTGAAAACACACAAAGAAAAGTTATATCCTCCTCTATTGTCAGTCACTGATATGTCAGAGTTAATGGAACTATTCTTTGATAAGGGCCTTGGGATGATGGTAGAAAACATGAAGACTCTTGGCCCCCCAAGAGGCTAGAGTTTACTTGCAATTAGAAGAGAGGGAGAGAAAAGGCAAAGGGGAAATTAAGGATGAGAGCTGGACAGCCAGTCCTATAGACATTACAGTCTTGCTAAAATTAGCCTTAGGGATTGATCTAAACTGTATCCTAGAGCTTCTCTGAGGACTGAAAAGATGTAGATATGTGAGGCTGACCAAACTCAGATGTCTACCCTTTTCAATATTAAGTGGAAGAGATCATAGGGTACCAGTGATTATTAGGTGAAACCAACCACTTGGCATCAGGGAAAACTGAGGACAGAGGAAAAAAAAAAAAGTCTTGTCAATATTCACAAACCTAGTTAGCAGAGCCTGAGTCTCCAGCTCTTATTCTTGGGCTTTCCATTGTTGTTCAGTTGCTCAGTCATGTCCAATTCTTTGTGACCCCATGGACTGCAGTGTGCCCCAGGCTTCCCTGTCCTTCACTATCTCCCAGAGTTTGCTCAAACTCATGTCCATTGGGTTGATGATGCCGTGCAACCATCTCACCCTGTCACTCCCTTCTCCTCCTGCCCTCAGTCTTTCCCTTTGCATAGCTCCTGATTTTATTGGTGGCAGGAGTTTCAGAGAGAGAAAGCACAGTAAACTCTCTCCGGAAGCACAGCAAACCCCTGTCCTCAGCACGTGTGTGTCTCATGTTTGTATCCTCCAGAGGCACATATTTAGCATTTATAAGGTTTTGCTGAATATATGAATGAAAGGATCCTGGGATGAGTTAAGTCATCCTTCACATCAGCCCCATTCCTCGTGTATTTAGCTAAGTTTTCTCTGACTTCCTTTCACAGTAGAGAAATTTTCAACATTTGAATCTATCATTCTTCATGACTGGAAAAAAATATACTTTAGTGCGATTGGTTATTTATTTCCTCTTTCACGTCCTGTCTCCATTTCTAATCAACATGTGAGCCAATTCCAAAAACAGGAACAAACAAACAAACAAACATGTATGTCAGCAGGTAATGTGAGGGGGGGATAAACTGGAAGACTGGGATTGACATACACACACTACATATAAAATAGATAATTAATAAGGACCTGCTGGGTAGCATAGGGGAGCCTACTCAATACTCTGTAATGACCTATATGGGAAAAGAACCTAAAAAAGAGGGGATATATGTATATCAGATTCATTTTAATGTATACCTGAAATTAATACAGCATTGAAAATGATCTATCTTCCAATAAGAATTTTTTAAAAACCTAATGCGTCTTTCTCAGCTTGACTTTCAAAAATATTAGTTTATTTTTGCTTCAGATCATAGAGTTAAAGATTACTGAAAGTCCTTCGGAATTTAGGATTGACTTGGAGGGGATAATGCTTAGTGAACTAAGTCAGACAGAGAAAGACAAATAATGCATGATATCTCTTATATGTGAAATTTATAACAAAAACAAACTAGCCAATATAACAAATATACAAAATAAATAAGCTACAAGAATGTCTTGTCAGTACAAGGAACATAGGCAGTATTTTATAATAACTATAAGTGAAGTATAACCTTTAAAAAATTTTGAATCAGTATGCTGTACACGGAAACTTATACAAAATGGCACATAACTATACCTCAATTTAAAAAAAAAATAGAAGATTGGCTCAGCAAGTAGTTGGTAACTTGTAGTGCTTATGGGAAAGTTACTAGAATTTTTTTACTTCTTGCCACATCCTTCTACCACTATTATTTACCTGTGTTAATATTTTTTTTATTTTTGTTATTAATATTATTGAGGTTTCTTTCCAATTATTTTCTTGAGAGCAGCCTTCACATCCTTGTTCCGTAAACTGTAGATCAAGGGATTCAACATGGGGATGATAACAGTGTAGAACACAGAGGCCCATTTGTCTTGATCCAGGGAGTAGCTGGATGTTGGCCTCAGGTACATAAACATGACTGTGCCATAAAAAAGTGTGACGCCAGTGAGGTGAGAGCCGCAGGTGGAGAAAGCCTTAAGGCGGCCTTCAGCTGAGCGCATTCTGATGATTGCAGTGAGGATGAAGGCATAGGAGATAAAGATGATGAGGATGGTGCTGGATTCAATGAAGCCACACAGACTGAAGAGCAAGATCTCGCTGATGTAGGTGTCCGAGCAAGAGAGGGCTAAGAGTGGTGGGATTTCACAGAAGAAGTGGTTGATGACGTTGGAACCACAGTAACTCAGACTGAAAGTGAGGCAAGTGTGGGTGACTAAACTCACCAAGCCAGCCAGGTAGGAGCCCAGCGTGAGAGCCACGCAGACACGCTTGGACATGAGAGCGCTGTAGTGCAGGGGTCGACAGATGGCCACAAAGCGGTCATAGGCCATGGCAGCCAGGACATAGCACTCGGCATCCACGAAGCCTACGAAGCACGCAAACTGGGCGGCACAGCTGGAAAAAGAGATGACTTTGCGCTTTGTTAAGAAGTCAGCCAGCATCCTGGGGGCAATGGCTGAGGAGTAGCCCAGGTCGACAAAAGAGAGGTTGCAGAGGAAAAAATACATGGGTGTGTGAAGCTGAGTGTCTGTTATGATCAGGACAATCATCCCAACATTCCCCACTACATTGACCAGGTAGACCAAGAGGAAGACCACAAAAAAGATGATCTGCAGCTGAGGGTCTTGAGTGATGCCCATAAAGATAAACTCAGTCACCATTGAGTAGTTTTCTTTATCCATCTTTTCAATTTTATGTGTGCCTGGATTTGGCTTATTGTTTGAGGTGATTCTTAAAAATCCTCCCAGTAATTAGATTCAGTGATCCACAGGGCAAATCAAATGACTGGTGAAGGTGACAGCCATGGGTTTTCTGCAGGAACTCAGTCAACATAGGAGAAGATGGTAGTGTCTTAGGGATGGCAAATCTTCTTCTCCAAAGACCTTGGTGTTCTGAGGTCATTTACCACATAGTACCAAATGTTTGGCCTGATTGGTGTGAATATATGCCTAATTAATTAGTAAAGAATAGCTTTGAGTGCCCCTTCTTTCTAAAACAAAGCAGACAACAAACATTAACTCTCATTGTAGATAGGCACACAAACACACACAAAAAGATCCCAGGGTCTCAGTACATAACACATCATACCACCCCACTCCCCACACACAAACACACCCACAGAAAGTGCAATACTTGGAGCCGAGGGTGAGCAATGTAAGATAAAGCAGTGAATAATGATAATTTTTAAAGGGCCAGAATGCTAACTATATGCCAGAATTTTCATTTCTTCCACACATTATGTAATTTCATCTTCATCACAGCTCTATGAAGTAGGTGCCAACATTATCTCCATCTTACATCTGAAAAGAGCAAGGCTAGATACTAAATAGCTTCCATACAATCAAGAGCCTGTAAGTAGCAGAGCTGGCTCTGACTCTAGAATCTACTTTACTTTGTCATCTTCTGTGTATATATGATTTGATGGAGGTTATAGATCTTTATTTTTGTGCCCACATTTCTTTCTTTCCTGTCTTGCTTATTATTCATGGGCATGGAATTAGTTCTTTGGTTTCTCTGATCTTTAGTAGCACCCAGGATTTTGGCATGGAGCATAACCAGGATGAAGACACTGCTGTGTCTTTGGATGATTTTATTGCCTAGCCAACATCTTCAACTCAGAGTTAAGATTCAAGGATTCCTCTCTTGGGAGAATAGGGAAAGTGTATCCATCTCTATGGACACACAGGAGCATGCATTGGTAAGCTTCTTTCTCTCTGTTTTTATGGATATCTGGTCCATTGAAGAATTCTAAGAAGGGAGTGGGCAAGAGTAAACCAAACTAAACCAAAAAATGAATTCAGAAATAAGTAGCACCCTCTATGTAAATCTGAAAGAAGTCAGACTGCATCTACTCTATTCGGTTTATTGCTCAAGAGAGACAAGCATGTGGAGTAGTATAGCGCATCTTTCACTGAGGTGTGCTCATTCACAATGGGCTTCCCGGGTGGTGCTAGTGGTAAAGAACCTGCCTGTCAATGCATGTAGATGTAAGAGACCCGGGTTCAATCCCTGGGTCTGGAAGATCCCCTAGAGGAGGGCATGGCAATCCACTCCAGTATTCTTGCCTAGAGAATCCCTTGGACAGAGGAGCCTGGCAGGATACAGTCCATGGGTTCAGAGAGTCAAACACTACTGAAGTGACTTAGCACGCAGCATGCATACATTCGTAATAAGCTAAATCTTGGTGTGATTGGTAGTAATACCTCCGTCAACTAAATTAATTGTTTGAACTTGATGAATTGCTGTGAGATGCAGCTTCCTTATCTGCGAAATGAGTGGGGGCAAGAATGCAAACTCTATGGAGCTTTCCAGTTCTAGCAGTTTAAATTCTGACTTAGAGTGAGACGTCTAAAAGCCAAACCCATGATCTATATCTCTTTTGTAAACTTTAAGATAGCATGGACCTAATGCCAAGGAAATCCATGTCCAAAGGAGTACTGAGTAGCCTAACACTCCACTCTGAACGGCTCATATTTCTTTTTAGGCCCAAACATGCTGACATGGGACTAACTCGTGTGGTTTTGTGTTTGTTTGTTTGTTGTTGTTTTTGTTTGCTTTTTACCTTTTGGGGAGAGGCCCAATGTCTCCTCTTCTCTTACTGAGTTATGCTGAACAAATATTCTGAGAAGAATCCCAAGATGAGCAATCACCCTCCTGCTCTCCCTGAGCTATCTGCTCATCCCACTTTTGCTTCTATTTTCAAGATGTATTTAAGTTTCAGAGTCATCACTTCTCCCAGAGGAAATATGATGAAATGGTTTTTGCACTCACAGAAAACTCAAAGATTTGATGAACTGTCATTCCCTATGGAATTTCACTCTCTCTCCCTTCAACTTTAATGATAAAAGAAGGAAACACAAGGGAATTTTTTTCAGCCTCTCTAGTTGTGGTAACTGGGTCAATGATGAATGTTACATGCACTGTTTTTACAACCCCCAAACTGCCTTCATGATATTATTTTGACTGTAATTTAGAAAGTTCTGCTTACTGATGCCTGAAGTCACTTCAAAGAGGATGAGAATTTCCATGCGATACAGAGTGGCCTTATTTTGTTGTGGTTTAGTCAGTCAGTCCTGTCTGAATCTGCAACCTCATGGACTTCAGCATGCCAGGCTTCCCTGTCCTTCAATATCTCCCTGAGTTTGCTCAGACTCATGTCCTTTGAGTCAGTGAAGCCATGCAACCATCTCATATTTAAACTCTATTTCTCTATTTAATTTGAAAGAATCTGGAATAAGAGACTGAAATTTAACAACAACAACAACAAAACCCAAATTTTTGAGATTGATCTTTTTTGAGAGCCTAGTGGATAGGAAAAGGAAAAAAAATATGGGATGCAGAAAATTAACATTTTTTGAGCATTTATTCATCAGAGATTCTTCAGGGTAACTTTCATATTTGGTCAATTTAATCTTCTGATGGTACCACAATTGCTATCAGAAAAGTCATATAAGGAAAAATCATATCTTCGTTAGTCAGCATTACCTCTGTTTTTTGATGAATAAATAGTAGTTGCTTGTTTTTGGGGACTTGAGACTCCCATGGTTCTCCATAAAAACTGCATTACAACTTGTCAGTGGTTTCTCTTTTATGGTGCCAATCTCACATTCTTATTTCCGAGGTGAATTCTCAGAAAACTCCATGGAGATCTCATTGCATCCTAACTTCTGATGGTTCTCATCTGGGTAGTAGGGAGATAAAATGCTGTCTGTTTTTTAAGATATTTATTCATTTGGCCGCACCAAGTCTTAGTTGCAGCATGTGGAATCTTTGTTGCTTCATGTGGGGTCTTCTGTTGCAGTGCATGGACTCTAGTTGTGGCAAATGGGCTCAGTAGCTGAGGCCAGCTGGTTCCAGTAGCTGTGGTGGGTAGGCTTAGTTGCTCTGGGGCATGTATGATCCTAGTTCCCTGACCAGGAATTGAACCCATGTGCCCCTGATTTTCCCTCTAAGGAAAGGCTAAGATTTAACCAAATAATGCAAATGCTGTCTGAGTTGCTAGAGATAAAGCAATATATCTTTTACTTTCTTGTGTCCCCCAGGATTTAGTGCAAATTACATTGATTACATTGTACTGAGAGAAATTAATTAGGGTATCTTCCCAAAGTGACATAGATAATATAAATGATCATCACATGTTGATCAATTTATTTCAGACTCATATGGAAGATACATTTAGGCAATGAGAACCTTGTAAGTATCAGTCAAGACTACATAGGTTGATAACTATTTCTTATTCTAGACAGTAGGAAGGAGAGTCAGGGTGGGGGAAGCTCTTGCTTATCAGTCAGCTATCTATATGTATTTGATGCAACAGTTCACATGCATTCATCCATTTATCTACAGATTCAATCTATGAGGTGGGTGTCGGTATTCCTACATAGAAATGAAAAAGCTTAGACATAAAGAGGTTTGCTGCATTATCCAAAGTCCCACAGCCAGTGACAGATAGCCAGGTCAATCCTTGTTCTTCATACCTCCCTTTACCTCCTTCGATTAGTCCATTACTGTGATTCAGGTAGCATAATTTTGCATATGTACCCAAAGTACAAGATCAGAGATTGAAATAACCTGCTCTTTTGTGGATATTTTTAATGCTCCCAAGGGGACCAGACCACTAACTCTTGGGGTGACAGTAAAAGGGTGTTTAATGGTGATTAGAGGGGCTTCCCTGGTGTTTCAGTGATTAGGAATCTGCCTGCCAGTGCAGGGGACATGGGTTTGATCTCTGGTCTGGGAAGATCCCACATGCCGTGGAACATGAAGAACTGGTGCTGCAGCTACTAAGCCTGTGCCACAGCACTCAGCACTCTGGAGTCTGTGAGCTACAACTACTGAAGCCCACACACCAGAGCCCATGCGCTGCAACAAGAGATCACCACCATGAGAAGCCTGTGTACTGCAATGAGAGAGTAGTCCCTGCTCCTGGCAATTAGTGAAACTCTGTCATAGCAATGAAGCAGCGAAGCCAAAAAAAAAAAAAAAAAAAAAAAACAGTGGTTAGGAGTACTCATCTGAAAATTCATTCTTATTATCCCCAGATATCCCAAGGGTAAAGGAGAGGAACATGAAAGAGACATGTATTCCCTTAGGTTCAGAGAGGGAAAAAAAAAATGTGTTAAAAGGAGATGGCATGAGGAACACAGTCCCCAGAGCCATAAAACAAGAAATATAGCTTATTTAAAATAAGTCAGGATGCTTACTCCAGACTCTGGTCTAGAGACTCTCCAATTGGAAATAGCTGGAAACAGTATTACAAATATACTAGAGCAATGTATTCTATATTTTGAAATGTATTTTACATTTTAACAGAGTTGGATTCTTACCTTTAAGGAAAAATAAAAATAAGAAGGACTCAGTTTCTGCTGAGTGTGAGTGATTCTTTCACAACAGGGAAGGTATAAGTGTTTCAGTTTTCTTGTCTCTGTAATGGTTGGTGTCTAAAGTCCTTTAAAACTGTGTCTACTGCTTAACCTGGGACAATTAGAGGAAACTTTTCTAAAAAGTTTTCATGTTTTTTTGTCTCTTGATTTTGTTTTTCTGGTGAATTTAGGCATTGGGTAAGAACAAGCAAAGGGATCAAGTAGAATTCAACCAATAAGAAAGGTAAGAAAGAAATATTAAAGGTTATGTCCCATATAACTTACTGATCTGAAGAAAATCCACAATCTTGTTAATTTCTCCTATTACCCACAAACCCAAGGTTCCAAGAATACTAAATGGCTAAGAAAGTATGTTAAATAACTGCTCTGTCCATTTTTATCAATACCAAATTTGCTAGTCTTTAGGAGAAAGCTAAGGAGAATAAATAATATGACTTTAATACTTTTTTAAGCACTAGGGATTTTCAGGAAATCTTACTATGATTTTCACAAACTCTTAGAAATTGAAAACCCAGATGAAGAATCTCTTGACTAGATGGTTGACTGAAAACTCTCAGCTGGGGGAGAGAGAATATTTCACAAAAACAAGAAAGTGCATTTGCTAAGGAAGAGGGGAGAAAGAAGCATGTAATTCACAATGCTGGATGTAAAGCTAATGGTATTTTGCTAAAATCTGTGGAAAAGGCAATTTTCTTTTTAGGAGATACACAAATTTTATCCTAATGTAGGTGAATGGATTCTAGTGTATTAATAAAGTTCTGAGAATTACAATATCAACATCTCTGTATATTAGTGCTCACACCTATTATTGACAAGGTCCTTATAAATGATCTCAAATGTTAAGAGAAGGAGAACTGCACTGACTGGATATAAATTAGACATCCATTGGCTATCTCTGGGACACTGAGCAGTAGTCACCAATCTTTTGTACCTCTCATTTCTCATGTGCAAAAAGAGGACTGTGAATACTGCCTATCTCATAGAATTTAAATAAAATAATGCAAGAAAAATATTTAACACAGAGCTCGTAGATTATAGGGAGTGATCAACCTAATTTAGTACTTGTTATTTTTACACATCATTGCCTTTCTTTAGGAGAAGGCAATGGCACCCCACTCCAGTACTCTTGCCTGGAAAATCCCATGGACAGAAGAGCCTGGTAGGCTATAGTCCATGGGGTCGCTAAGAGTCAGACACGACTGAGTGACTTCACTTTCAGTTTTCACTTTCGTGCATTGGAGAAGGATATGGCAACCCACTCCAGTGGTCTTGCCTGGAGAATCCCAGGGACGGCAGAGCCTTGTGGGCTGCTGTCTATGGGGTCGCACAGAGTCGGACACGACTGAAGCGACTTAGCAGCAGCAGCAGCAGCCTTTCTTTATGTGTCTAGCACACACACAAAAGTTTCTAGAGCATTTTATTGTTTCTACTATTTCTGATGGGAAAGTACTCTCTTGGAAGCTTTCTGGTTGAAGATGAGAGGAAAAGACCCATTCCTTCTTTTTAATACCTGCTGAAGATGCTCTTCTGTGAAGTTCAAACAGCAGGTTTAGTCCAAGGACAAAGACCTAAGCTGAATATCTGTCCAGTGAAATCAGAAGAGAGGCAATGTAGTTTTGAGAAACAAATAATGTGGCATCAAAAGACCTATGTTCTATCCAGCATTCACCACTGATTAGCTGAGACATTCCTATACTTCATTGACCTCACCTAAAAAAAGATAACCTTCTTAGCTTCTTATTCTTTATTATTTCCCTGACTGAATTGTAGTGAGGCTTAGATAAGATAATGGGTGCAATGACACATTGAAAATATTACAGTACTGCATCAAAATGCCAGGCTTTTTGATTGTTGGAGTATTGAGTCCCTGTCTCAATGGAAACTGAGTGGATCTGAGCATGACTAGGCACTTGTACAGCAGTGTCTGTAAGAACAGAGCCAGATCCTGCCACCCTTCTCCCAAAGCTGTGCTCCTTAATCCTTTGCCATCAATATCAGCACAGATACTGAGTTACTTTGATCTTATGTTGTAAGTTTTTCTTTTTTTATTTATATCAATTCAGTTCAGTCACTCAGTCATGTCTGACTCTTTGCGACCCCATGGACTGCAGCATGCAAGGCCTCCCTGTCCATCACCAACTCCTGGAGCTTGCTCATACACATGTCCATCAAGTCAGTGATGCCATCCAACCATCTCATTCTCTGTCATCCCCTTCTCCTCCCGCCTTCAATCTTTCCCAGCATCAGGGTCTTTTCCAATGAGTCAGTTCTTCACATCAGTTGGCCAAAGTATTGGCATTACAGCTTCAGCATCAGTCCTTCCAATGAATATTCAGGACTGATTTCCTTTAGGATTGACTGGTTTTATCTCTTTGTAGTCCAACGGACTCTCAAGAGTTTTCTCCAACACCACAGTTCAAACGCATCAATTCTTCAGCGCTCAGCTTTATATATATGCTAAGCTGTTTCAATCATGTCCAACTCTGTGTGATCCTATGGACTGTGGCATCTCCCTCATAGCTCAGTTGGTAAAGAATCTGCCTGCAGTGCAGGAGACCCGGCTTCAACTCCTGAGTTGGGAAGATCCCCTGGAGAAGGAAATAGCAACTTCTTGCCTGGGGAATCCCAAGGACAGAGGAGCCTGGCAGGCTACAGTATGGGGTCGCAAGAATCGGACACAACTGAACGACTAGGCACACATGGACTGTAGCCCACCAGGCTCCTCTGTCCATGGGATTCTCTAGGCAAGAATACTGGAGTGGGTTTCCATGCCCTCCTCGAGGGGATCTTCCCTATCTAGGGATCAAATCCCCGTTTTGTGCATCTCCTGCATTGTAGGCTAATTCTTTACCACTGAGCCACTGGCGAAGCCTGTGTATGTTTGACCATGCCACATAGTATGTTGGATCTTAGTTTCCCCAATCAGGGATCCAACCCACACCCCTTGCCATAGAAGCATGGAATCCTAACCACTAGACTACGCGGGTATTTCACCTTATGCTTTAATTTCAGACTGTACCAAATAGCTTGCTGCTTTAAATGATAAGGGGATTAACATTCTGAGATATAATTCGATAACTAACTTAGTATCATGTTATCTACTGTTTTATAATCTAAGGCCATGGACCAGGTAAGGAATTGGAGTGGAAATAGAGAATTCCACTGGAGTAATTGGCCTAAACTTTTACCTTAAAAATTTAGGCCGCGGCATGTTTTTTCTTTTTTCCTCTGTTCCTCCCTCTCTCCCTTCCTGCCATCCTTCCTTCCTTTCTTTCTTCTATCTTTTCTTTCTTTTTTCTTCTTTTTCTTCTTTTTTGCCCTGGATTTCACTTCATTATACATTTCAAAGGGTAAATTTTACCTCCACTTGGATGAGCTGGTATTAAATTATTCCCCAGATTTAATATGGAGGTTAGAACATTCCACATGCTGCTGGGGGTGCTTTCTGTTTCTGCTGCGATCCTGTGAATCTGAGCGTCGGGAGGAGTTTTCTCTGCCCTGGCTTGTTCTATTACTGTCATCTGGGATGTGTGCTTGTTCTTACAACCTGATTCTCTTAAAATTGAAGGGGATTATTCAAAATGCTCAATATTTAACTGATTTTAATATTAAAGATATTGACTTTTTTTTTTTTTTTTTTGTAAATGCTGACATTGGAAAATTAGGGTAAGGTTGGAACCATGTCGGCTATATGGGACTATTCTGTCTCCTGGCTTGGCCATCAACTTTTAAATTACCCCCACCACCAGAAAATTCAAATTCATTTTATTTTTTAATTGATTAATTTTAATCATTTTCAATATTTTTAACTCATTTCATTAGTACTGCTGAGGAACAGTCAGTGGCCTGAATTCATTTTGACACTTTTCTCTGGGAGATGTGCCTAAAAGGTATGCTAATATATCAATTAATTTATTTATCATAAATAATGAGATACGTCTTAAGGATAAGTTCCTGTAATTATCCAACAAACAGTTAATGCCAGAATTGCTCATAATTGATGGACATATGTCACTTGTTTTAAGGTCATTTGTTAGTTGGAGTTAGTTTGCAGTTAGTTAGAACTCAACACAGTGTTTTCCTGTCTTTTAATATCAAGCTTAGCACACTTTTTACTGTGTTTCACTTTAAACACTGTGCTAAAATTTGTATGTGTACATGTCAGTAAAGAGATGTTTAAGTTCTGTCATGTATTTGTTGTTGTAAGTTGCTAAGTCATGTCCAAACCTTTGTGACTCCATGGACTGTAGCCTGGCATTCTCTTCTGTCCATGGAATTTTCTAGACAAGAATACTGGAGTAGGTTGCCATTTCCTTCTCCAGGGGATCTTCCCCGCCCAAGGATTGAACCTGAAGCTCCTGTATTGACAAGCTTGTTTACCACAGAACCAGTAGGAAAGCCCAACTGTCATGTATTCATCTGACCAAATAGCATGTACTATCTTTTCTCTTACTGCAGCTCTAATGATCAGATATATGAAAGAGGTCCAAGCCAGGAATCAAACAGAAGTGACAGAATTTATTCTCTTAGGACTCTCAGAAAATTCAGAGCTACAAGTCGTCCTCTTTGGATTGTTTCTGTTGATCTATATGGCAACCATGGTGGGTAATTTGGGGATGATTGTGTTCATTAGGATGGATCCTTGTCTCCACACCCCCATGTACTTTTTTCTCAGCAGTCTCTCCTTAGTTGATGGCTCTTACTCTTCTTCTGTCACTCCTAAGATGCTGGTGAACCTTGTGGCTGAGAGGAAGGCCATTTCTTTCAATGGGTGTGCTGGCCAATTCTATTTCTTTGGCTCCTTCCTGGGGATTGAGTGCTTCTTGTTAGCTGTGATGACATATGATCGCTACGCAGCCATTTGGAACCCTTTGCTTTATCCAGTGGAGAAGGCAATGGCACCCCACTCCAGTACTCTTGCCTGGAAAATCCCCTGGATGGAGGAGCCTGGTAGGCTACAGTCCATGGGGTCGCTAAGAGTCGGACACGGCTGAGCGACTTCACTTTCACTTTTCACTTTCATGCACGGGAGAAGAAAATGGCAACCCACTCCAGTATTCTTGCCTGGAGAATCCCAGGGACGGTGGAGCCTGGTGGGCTGCCGTCTATGGGGTCGCACAGAGTCGGACACGACTGAAGTGACTTAGCAGCAGCAGCAGCAGCTTTATCCAGTTCTCATGTCTGGGAGAATTTGCTTCTTGCTAGTGGCTACCTGATTCGTAGCAGGTTTTGGAAATGCAGCCAGGCACAACAGGAATGACTTTCAAATTGTCCTTTTGTGGCTCCAATAAGATCAGTCATTTCTACTGTGATACACCACCCCTGCTCAAACTCTCTTGCTCTGATACCCACATCAATGGCATCGTGATCATGGCTTTCTCCAGTGTTAATGCCATTGGCTGTGTTATGATCGCCCTCATTTCCTACCTATGCATTCTCGTTGCCATCTTGAGGATGCCCTCATAGGAGGGCAGGCACAAAGCCTTCTCCTCACCTGTGCCTCTCACCTCATGGCCATCACCATATTCTTTGGGATGATTCTCCTCATGTACTTGCCTACTACGTCTAGCTACTCAATGGAGCAGGACAAGATTGTCTCTGTCTTTTATACAGTAGTGATCCCTATGCTAAATCCCCTCATTTACAGTTTGAAAAATAAGGATGTGAAAGGGGCCTTAAAGAAGATCTTACAGCAACAGATTCTGTGAAGCCATGTTACATATCACCTTGTGATGTGGAATAAGAATGTTTTCATGTTAATTGTACTGTCTAATTGCTTAAACTATTTTTCTGTGTTAAAGTGCATTTTTAAAAATGAGATGTATTCTTAATTTCCTGGTATCCTAAATGTGTATATATTAGCCTATATTATGAGTGAATACAGTGAAGGAGTGCAATGTCTGGTAAAGTATCAAAATACGTGGAACTGGCTGACCTAGGTTTAAATCTCAATTTCAATATTGAGCTTTTTTCTTTCTTAATTATATATATATATAATAGGTGTGTGTGTGTGTGTGTGTGTGTGTATATATATATTTGTGTATTTATATTTTTATATATATATATATATATATATATATATATATATATATATATATATATACACACACACACACACACACACACACACACACACACACACACACATATATATATATTTTTGTGATGAAATTGCAACAGAATGCTCAGCCAGTTTCATGTGCAGTTCTGGTGTTGAGATTATCCTTTTCAGAGATGTTTCAAATTTGAACAGGTATTTATACCTCCATAATAACCTGTTTTAGATATGGGTCTCCCACTGGAAGAGGTCTAATTTTCAGCATGACAATGCCTTTCAGCAGAGATATTCCAAGAGTAGAGCTCAGCTATGAGGTGTCAGCTGTCGATGCCCTTGGAAGCTGGGGAAGTAAATACTTCAATACTGAAAGTCCAATCTGGGTAGTATACCACAGCATCTATTATAAATAATAACACTCTTCCATTCACATGAATGTCAAGAGTACCAAATAATATAGAAGAAAGTCTTAGCTGTTTAATAATATGGGAACCATAGCAATAATGGGGGATGTAGTTTACTGACTTTGTGAATTAACCGAAATATTTTGGGAGTAGTAATCTCAAAGTGTTTTAACTTTTTATTTGTAGCCCAGCCAGAGTTTCACATAATTTTCAATAAGCATTTATCAAATGCAGTCATCTATTTGTTGTTCATTGTAGTGGGGTTGAGGCTGTCAGTGTCAGAGCAACAGGGGGAAAAAAAAAAAAATCTTTCATGAGATGATATGTTGAAGAAGGACTAAGAAATGATTTGGAATCATATAAACATATATTTTCTATTTTTTTCCATCCCACCCTCCACTACAGACCAGACAGAAGGTGGAATACCAATGTTCCAAATGAGACCACTTCATCCCCAAAAGGTTTGTTAGACCTCACAAAGGAGGCAGTAACTCATCTTGTGCCACTGGAACAGCCCTCCAATCTCCTGCTAACTCTACTTTTAATTATTAACCAACATTTCTCTCAAAGACGATTAGTGAAAAAATGTATTCAGCAGGTAACATACGGAAGATATACCATGTGAGAAAGCAAAGTTCTTGATTTCATGAAACTTGTCTTTGAGTGAGGAAGACTTCATTGTCTACACCAAAATGTGTATGCATGTGTGCATAGGCATTTGTTCCTGTTTGTGTGGGATGCATGTGTGTGACATGGATGTGAGTGGTGCTTTAAAGAAATTAAAGCGAGAGAATAGAGTCATGTGGGAGTAGAGCTCCCTGTGGAAATAACATTTGAGCAAGTCCTGAAAAGGGCTAGCATCACATGAACACCTGTGGTGAATGCAAAGGCTCTGAGACAAGATCCTCCTTGGTTTGTTAAAAGAATAGTAAGGGTGTACACTTGTGGATTCATGTCAGTGTATGGCAAAACAAATACAATATTGTAAAGTTAAAAAATAGATAAATAAACTAAAAAAAAAAAAAAATAGTAAGGGAGCAAGTGTATGCAGAACAGAGTGAGCAAATATAAAGAACTGCAATCATGAATGTGTTTGGGGAGTGATGAATCAATTGGAGTAGGATATGGCTCCACTCCAGTATTCTTGCCTATTAAAATAGAAATGAGTAAGGATTATATTTTCAGTGGAATTCTGAAATTTTGAGGCAAGACCTAATAAATTCTTTATCATTTAATTCAATTCAATGTTATTCACATGGAGTCTTAAGACCATAAAAGAGATTTTGTACTTCAAATGCCTAACTTATTCACCAAGGTATAAGTGACTCCCTGGGGAGAAAGTAGTTCAATTACCTCAGGGAAAAATAAACAAATGTCTTAATTTTGGGTTAGTATATTTCAAGCTTTCAGTTTTTTAGTGTTTTGCAGAGATGATTAAATCTCAAGAGCATTATCACAACCTTAATAAACTGACCTTCAGCCTCAAATTAGAAGCAGCATCTTATACTCTTTGTTGAATTAATTAACCATATATAAGTCTGTCACAGCTGAGTTCCTTATCCCACTTCCATTTTCATCAAAGCTGTAAATGTCACGTTGTAAGAAAAAAAGTTTGTATTCCTCCAAAAACCAGTAAAACTAAACTAATAAACACCACTACTTCCAGTGAATATGTCTTAAGGACAACAGGTAAGAGGATTTAACTTATCTCTAAGTATCGAGATATAGAAAGCTTCAAAGAGGATTCAAAAAACATTCAAGGAATTAAGACTAAACCTCTCAGTGCTCTGTGACAACCTGGAGGGATAGGGTTGGTAGTGAGGGAGGTTCAGGATGGAGGGGACGCATGTGTGCCTATGGCAGATTCATATTGATGTAGGCAAAAACCATCACAATATTGTAAAGTAATTATCCTCCAATTAAGATAAATAAATAAAAATTTTAAAAACACTAAATCTCTAAATTGCAATATGTCTGAAACACTGAATTTAAGGTTAGCAACTAAACTAACACAAATTTTTTTTTTTTTTAGAAGAAAGAGGTTTAGGATGACTAATAAGAGATGAGGATTTCATAGAATATTCAACCTATGCACACGCATACAAACATGTATGTACACATGCATCTCTCTGTGTATATATGTATATATGTGTGTTTTTGTGTGTGTATGAAGCAGGGAAATTTAATTAATTTTGTGCAGAGAGAGTGCCAAAGCACTTGGCATATTTAATGCACTGTGTAGGACATTAAATAAAATTATTTTATGCTCTTATATGCACACTTTGAGAAACCACTGCAATTTTCAGCCTTTATCTATCTATCTACCCATACACATACACATATGTAAACACGTACACACATATAAGATCATATGTGTAATATAGAACATAATTCCATTTATATCAATTTATATGTATATAAATATATATATATATATATATATATATATATATATATATATATATATATAAATATATAATATATATATATATGGTGGAGGTCCACAAAATGGCTACAAAATTTTTAAGTGGTATTTTACAGGGTGGGATTTTAGCTGATTTTAGAGATAGAATGGTCAGTTAAAGGACTATTGCAGTAATCTAAGTGAAAGATGATGTTGACTTGAGCCTTAATGGTAGAAATAAAGATAGAAGGAGGTAGTTGGCTGGTTGATGTAGACATTTTGAAAATAGAGACAACATGATTATCTGATAGACTAGATAATAGTGTGTGAGAAAGAAAAATGAACAATTTCTTCAATATTTATTTGCTTGTATTTGTTTTTTATTTGAACACATGGAAGTAGAGAGTTGTCACTTACTTGAGATAGAGAATGTTATGTTTGGGAAAATTAAAGGAAAACATGAGCAAATCAGCTTTGAGTCAGGGTGAGTCATTATTTGATATTGATGTGAAAATGCGAGAATAAGTGATTACATTATAAGTCTGGAGTTTGGGGAAGAGGTCAGGGCTGGAATAAATCCAGGAGCTGTAAGTATATAGATAGTATTTATAGTCATGAAACTGAATAAGATCATGAAGTTTGAGTGTAAACAGAAAAAAAAAGAAGAGGATCAATAAATGAGTTCAAAGCTACTCTAATCTTAACAGAGAAAAGAGGAATAAACAAAGAAGATTGAGAAGGAGCAACCCATGTGGTAGGAGGAAAACTCAGAATGTTGTGTCCTGGAAGACAAGAGATGATAGTTTTTAAGGATTAGTTAGAAATTAACTGTTCTAAATATTATTGATAGATCAAAAAGTTGAAGTGAGAATTGACCACTGAATTTAGCAACATAAAGGACCCTGAAAACCTTGACAAGAGAAATTTCTGTGAAGTGATGGAGTGAAAGTTTGATTAGAGTGGGCTTAAGAGAAAACAGGAAAAAAAAAAAAACTGAATTCATCAATTATATATCCAACTATGTCATACATTTCATTGCCAAAGAGAATGCAAAGGAACTGGATGATAGATAGTGAAGGCAAAAAGATAAAGGGAGGAGGAGATAAACATTGAGAGGTAAGGTAAGATATAGACAAGCACAGGTTGATGATCAACAACTTCACACACACGTGAATAAATACTCATTTTAAAATAAAAGTTACTGAGTTTACTTAAGAAATCTTTTTGTTGTTCTGCAGTTAAATGGGGAGGGAAATGGGAGGGGGGTTCTGGAAGGGGAAAACATGTACACCCATGGTGGATTCATGTCAATGTATGGCAAAACAAATACAATATTGTAAAGTTAAAAAAAATAGATAAATAAACTAATTAAAAAAAAATAAATAAAAAAAAATTAATATGCATGTTATTAGGACATTTTAGAAGTAATTTTACAGTAGAAAATGAACTGTTTGATTTTCTTGTTTTTTTTTTCAATAATTTACATCACTGATTTCTTTCTTATCTCAGCAAGCAAATCATCCATTCTGAGACAAAAGGATGAGCAACCATTCAACAGCGACTGAATTTATTCTCCTGGGGTTCAGCGATCATCCAGAGCTACAGTGTCTTCTTTTTATGGTATTTCTAGTCATCTATATGATCACTGTGTTTGGAAATCTTGGCATGATCCTGTTAATCAAGATTGACTCACATCTCCACATTCCAATGTATTTTTTCCTCAGTAACCTGTCCCTTTTTGACTTTTGTTACTCTTCTGTCATTGCCCCTAAAATGCTCATGAATTTCTGGGCAGAAAACCCAGTCATTTCATTCAATAAATGTGCCACTCAGTTCTTCTTTTTTGGTTCCTTCTCTGGCATTGAGGGATCCCTGTTGACCATGATGGTCTATGACCGTTACCTGGCCATCTGCAAACCTCTCCTTTACACGGTCACTATGACCCCCCAACTTAACATCCTGTGGTGTTGGCCACATACCTCACAGGCTTCATAAATGCTGCCACTCCAGTGTCATCAACCACTTTTTTTTTGTGACACTCTACCCTTTCTGAAACTCGCTTGTTCTGACACACATGTCAATGTAGTTGTCATTTTTCCTTTTCCAGTTTTAATGAGCTGAGATGCCTCCTGACTATTCTCATTTCCCATCTCTACATCCTCACTGCCATCTTGAGGATCCACTCTGCTGAGGGGAGGCACAAAGCCTTCTCCACCTGCGTGTCCCACCTGATGGTGGTCATCATCTTCTTTGGCACAATCCTGTTCATGTATCTGCGCCCCAGCTCCAGCTACTCAATGGACCAAGACAAAGTGGTGTCTGTGTCTTACACTGTGGTCATCCCCATGTTAAATCCTCTCATCTATACTCTGAGAAACAAGGAGGTCAAAATTTCCTTTGGCTTCCATGCCATTCTCCCATATCATCCCGCCCTCGCCCTCTTTAAAACATCCTCTTTTGGCTTCTGTACTTAGAATCACCAAAACGTGGGCTTTTAAGACTCAGAGGGAACTTAGAAATGGCCAAATCCACATGTATTTATTCTGGCTCCATGTCATTCTGTCATGAGGTTTCCTGTTTTATTTTTGCTTTTATTTTTTTCTAATGGTGGAATTGGAACAAATATTCTAAGCATCCTGGGGAATATGATTGCTCTATATAAATCTCACTTATTCCACAAAACCTATATTCTTGAAAATAACCAATTATCACAGTTCAACTCCTTATTTGGGAGCATAAAACTCAAAATAGGCATATCTAAAATATATTGTAGGCTTTGTTCCAGACCACTGCAATAATTGAATGGCATAATATAGCATATTACACAATTTTTTGGTTTCCCAGTGCATATAACAGTTATATTTATACTATACTGTAGTGTATTAAGTATGCACACCACTATGTCTAAAGTGTATATATTTTAATTAAAATACTTTATTAAAATGCTAACCATTATATAGCCTTCAGTGAGCTCTAATCTTTTTGCTGGTGAAGGGTATCGCCTTGCTGACTGATCAGGGTGGCAGGCGCTCAAGATTCGGGTTGTGACAACAATTTCTTAAAGCGCAGCAATGAAGTTTCCCACATCAGCTGACGTCAAAAAGATTTGCCTGCGGCATGTGATGCTGTTTCACAGCATTTAACCCACAGCAGAATTTTGAAAGTTGGAATCAATACTCTCAAAGGCTGCCACTGCTTTTTCAACTAAGTTTGTGTAATATTATAAATATTTTGTTGTCATGTCAACAATCTGCACATCTTCACTAGGAGTGATTCCATCGCAAGAAACTACTTGCTTTGCACATCCACAAGAACCAAGTCCTCATCCACTGAAGTTTTATCCTGAGATTTCAGCAATTCAGTCACATTTTCAGTCTCTACTTCTAATCGAGTTCTCTGTTTCCACTACATCTGCAGTTATTCTCTCCACTGAAATTTTGAACTCCTCAAAGTCATTGATGAAGGTTGGGATACAATTTTTCCCAACTCCTGTTCATGTTAGTATTTTTACATCTTCCAAATGGATCATGAATATCCTTAATGTCATCCACAACAATTAAGCCATTCTGGAAGCTTCCAATTTTCTTTGCCCAGGCATCAAAGGAATCACTATCTACAACAGCCATAGCCTTACAAAACATATTTTTAAAATAATATCATCTGAAAGTTGAAATGATACCATGATCTATAGGCTGCAGAATGGATGAGGAATACAATTGCTCTGTTGTGTTAGCAAGCACAAAAACAGCACAAATCTTGTTGTGCATCTCCATTAAAATTCTTGGGTGACCAGGCGCATTGTCGATAAGTAATCATACTTTGAAAGAAATCTTTTTCTCTTTTTTTCTTTCTTTTCAGTTATTTTATTTTATTTTTTCTGAGCAGTAGATCTCAACAGCGGACTTAAAATACTTAGTAAGCCATGTTTCCCAGATGGCGTTAGTGGTAAAGAACCTGCCTGTCAATGCAGGAGATAAAAGAGACATGGGCTCAATCCTTGGGTTGGGAGGATTCCCGTGGAATAGGCATGGCAACCCACTCCAGTATTCTTGCCTGGAGAATCCCATGGACAGAGGAAGCCTGGAAGGTGACAGTCCACAGGGTAGGACAGAGTTGGACATGACTGGAGCGACTTAGCAGCAGCAGTATGTTGTAAACAGATGTGCTCCCATCTACACTGTTGTTTCATTTATAGAGCAGAGGCAGAGTAGATTTAGCATACTTCTTAAGGGCCCTAGAATGTTCAAAGTGGTAAATGAGCAGTGGCTTCAATTACAGCCACGAGCTACATTAGCCCCTAACAAGAGAGTCAGTCAATCCTTTGAAACTTTGACTTCTCTTTAGTTATGGAAGCTCTAGATAGCATTTTCTAATATATGACTATTTCACCCATATTGAAAATGTGTTGTTTAGTGTAACTAAATTTATTCTTTTGGGTACTGTAATTCCTTACTAACTCTTAAAATTAGACAGTGTAAATTATTCAGTGATTTTTCTTCTCTCTCAAAATTGTTTTGGCTAATTTAAGAATTTTTTAACAATCTCTATATAACCTAGAATCAGTTTGTCTACTAAAAATAAGCCAGCTGAACTGGCATCAAAACTATTGATCAATTTTAAGAAGAATTGGTAACTTAAAAATATTGGACTTAAAAATACTGAATATTCCAATCCACAAGGAAGATAGATCTCTCCATTTTTTAAATCTCCTTTAATTTCTCTCTGCTTGCAGTGTTTTGTGGTTATCAGCATGTAACTCTTGCAGTTTTATAAAAAATAAATGATTTCTAAGTGGTTTACTCTTTTGATGTTATTATAAATGATATATAGAAATATTTATTTTCTAGTTATGTTGGTTTTTACATAATAATATAAACAATCTATGCATATTGATCTTTACCGTGTGACCTTTCACTATATACTTTAGCTTTTCTTTTGCATATTAAAAACTGAGGTGTACAACATAATGATCATCACAATAAATCTACTTAACACTTCATTTGTGTATCTTAAAAGGAGATTCTATATGAACTATTAAGTGATCTGTGAATAGGATGTTTTTATTTTTTTTTCTTTTCAATCAGTACAATTTTATTACATAGATTAGAAGTTCCACTACTTTATTGAATCTGTTATAACTAAAAATATAGTGAATTAAATAATCACAAGAACACAAGTAACAACAGTGTCGGTGGGATATGTTCAACCATCTGACTGACATTTGTGTAGCTAAAGCAAGTATGTGTTCTTTTAGCAGACACATGTCAACTGGTCATTGCAATTGAAGCAGAGTGATATTAACTAAGGAATTCATATCTTCAAGTATAATTTAAATAGAATCTTATGAAGGCTTTCTAGTAAAATAAAATAACAAGGCATAAAACTCTTCTTTGAGATAGTATCATAGGTAGGTATGTAGGTAAAGTCTGTGCCTTCCAATATTATTTGTTGTTATATTAAAAAAAAAAAAAAAATTCACTCCTTTGTGTGAACTTCTGATCAAGTGATCCCACACTGAAAAGTATTGTTGCTTTGCCTTTCCAGAATTAATTAATTACTTTTTTTCCTACTTTTTCAATTGCTATTGAGTTAGTCCTACCTCTTCTTGGAAAAATCATTTTGTAGATATGATTATTACAATGCTATTTATATTAAAGTATATCAGGATATAGTGGTAGTGATGGTTTAGTCACTGAGTGGTGTCTGATTCTTGTGTGCCCATGGACTGTAGCCCACCAGGCTCCTCTGTCCATGGGATTCTCCAAGCAAGAATATTGGAGTGGGTTGCCATTTCCTTCTCCCGGAGATCTTCGTAACTCAGGGATTGAGTCAGTGTCTCCCGCTTGGCAGGTGGATTCTTTATTGTCTGAGCCAACAGAGAAGCCCATATCAGAATATCAGAATGTACTTACATATGCATATGTATATGTATATGTATATATGCAGTCCTGGGTGTTCATTGGAAGGACTGATGTTGAAGCTGAAACTCCAATACTTTGGCCACCTCGTGCAAAGAGTTGACTCATTGGAAAAGACCCTAATGCTGGGAAGTATTGGGGGCAGGAGGAGAAGGGGACGACAGAGGATGAGATGGTTGGATGGCATCACTGACTCGAAGGACATGGGTTTGAGTAAATTCTGAGAGTTGGTGATGGACCGGGAGGCCTGGCGTGCTGCGATTCACGGGGTCGCAAAGAGTTGGACACGACTGAGAGACTGAAATGAACTGATGTATGTGTGTATGTGTGTGTGTGTGTGTGTGTGTGTGTGTGTGTGTGTGTGTGTAGCTCTTTAGGAAACTAATGCTTGTATTCAGCTTAAAGAAAGTCAAATCTTCAAGCATCTTTTTGCAAATAAGAAATCTTCACATTAAGGGGTCAAGAAATAAGAGCTCTACCATCCTACAGTTAGCCCTACAATCATATAAGAAACTTCTATTTCATGAGAACATTTAGGATTTTACACTTTAAATTTTGATATTTAATTTGTTCAAGGAATCAAGGTAAAACAGAAAATGCTGGGATCAATAAATTTTTCTACCCCAATTTGAAAAATGCATGGTTATGCTCAGTTCAATTCAGTTCAGTCCCTCAGTCGTGTCCGACTCTTTGTGACCCCATGAACCACAGCACACAGGGCATCCCTGTCCATCACCAACTCCTGGAGTTTACCCAAACCCATGTCCATTGTGTCAGTGATGCCATCTAACCATCTTATCCTCTGTCATCCCCTTCTCCTCCTGCCATCAATCTTTCCCAAGATCAGGGTCTTTTCAAATGAGTCAGCTCTTTGCATCAGGTGGCCAAAATACTGGAGTTTCAGCTTCAACATCAGTCCTTCCAATGAACATCTAGGACTGATTTCCTTTAGGATGGATTGGTTGGATCTCCTTGCAGTCCAAGGGACTCTCAAGAGTCTTCTCCAACACCACAGCTCAAAAGCATCAATTCTTCTGTGCTCGCCTTTCTTTATAGTCCAACTCTCACATCCATACATGACTACTGGAAACACCATAGCCTTGACTAGATGGACCTTTGTGGACAAAGTAATGTCTCTGCTTTTCAATATGCTGTCTACGTTGGTCATGAATTTCCTTCCAAGGAGTAAGTGTCTTTTAATTTCATGGTTATGCTCAAATCTCCCACAATGTGCTAAGTTGATGACAATATAATTTTTATATTGATATACAGCTTTATTTCACTGACTCATTTCCCAGACTGTAACCCAGGATTTGGAAACCTAACACAATCAGAGATGCCTCTCTTGTCTTAGTGAGGCTATACTTTAATTCCTTTGATTATATTGGCTGGAATTATCAATGCACTGGAAGATAAAGACTAGTGAGACCATCTCTAGTTTCCTTTATTCTCTAACAAATGCAGTATCAAACAATGTTCAGATATTCTTTACTCAAATTTAACCTCTCCTCCTAAATCACCAATTTTGTGATTCTTCAATTTTATGAATGATCCTGGTTCTCAGACCCATCTTTGATTCTAGCATGTTGACCAAATCAATTCAGTGGTGCAGATTGATTCTAGTATAAATCCACAACATCCACCCTCCAAAGGATCATCATCCCTGACCAATACTTGTGCTTTCTTCCGTTGGTTAGGCCACTCTTTTGCTCTCCACCCTCTTTCTGCTTCTCGAATGGCTCGTCTGCTTCACCTTCCTGTTTTTCACTTTCATTGGACGGCCTTATTTCAGTGATTTGGGAGAAACATTGAAAACTTCTGATGAGAATATTCTCATTTTTATACACACAAAAAAATACAAAATGCATCCAACCACATTTTCATCCTTTCTTAGTATTAAAAGTGATGGTGAACTTCTTTATTTTTGCCAAAGATCTCAAACATACAGTATAAAGCAGGGTACAAAGATGTTAGGTAGAGATTTTGGTCTTGAAGGAAAATTAAAGATCTCAAAGCATGAAGTTAAGGGTATGCCCTTGAAGAACAAAATCTATCTTAATTGGATTATAAGAATTGTTTAAAAAATACTCTAGGAAATATTCCTAAGAAACACATTATAAATCTTCCCACCTTGCTTTAGAAAATATGCTAAGTCAGTTCTACAGGTAAGTAATTTTCTACATTTGTTCACTAAAAATTGTTTTTTTTTTTTAATTTTGTGTGAAGATTAATATTCTCACTGTTAAAAAATATTTTCATCATTTATATTTTTTTTTATTCAAAGGTTAACATTTCATGACATTTCTAAAAAATCAAGTATTATATACAGGCTCTTCTGATGTGTATGTGAAAACTAAATTTAAAAAGCCTTAAGGTGAAATTCTTGAGGCATAATGTTTCCAGTCATAACTTACTTTCACAAAAAAACAGAAATAATAACTCCATCTGGGAGCAAAATCCACATTTAAATATTAACCTATAGTGCTTTCCTAAACAAATATATTCAGAAGTGTGTCAGTTTTAAAAAATAATGAAGACAAATTCCTATTCAGATATTTGAATGCTTTATTTACTGTTCAAATTCTGCCTTCTCAGACTTTCTCTGAATGGCCATCGTAAAGCATTCCACCTTTAATTTTCTTCATAGTGTTTTCTTCTAAGTGAAATGCTGCTGTAAACATTTGTCTATGTGCTCAATATCTATTACCTCTCTTACAATATATGCTTCACAAGGATAGGTAATTTGCTCACTCGTGTAACTCCAGAAGCTAGAACAGAAAACAAACAAACATTATGCTTCTGCAAATAATGAGTGGGTGAATTTAAAATGCAGAAAGAACAATTCTTCATTCTGTACCTTCTTAGCCATATGTCAAGTGATGCGTCTACTAATTCAACATCTTCTGAATGAAATTAAGCCAGACAAGTAAGGGTTTCAGGAGAAAATGTTGGACTGAACAAAGTGTGAGCTGCAGGAACCATAGAAACTGCATCCTTCATTTGTCCATTTGAGTAATACCACTGACCTGCTGCTTTCAGAGACCAATTTTCATTCGTGCTTACTGACAAAAATCTTCTGAATGAAATTAAGCCAGACAAGTAATGAGTTTCAGGAGTGAGAAATTTAAAATGCAGAAAGAACAATTCTTCATTCTGTGTGTTCTTAGCCATATGTCAAGTGATGCAGAGTACTAATTCAACATCTTCTGAATGAAATTAAGCCAGACAAGTAAGGGTTTCAGGAGAAATGTTGGAAATGTTGGACTGAACAGCCAGTCTGCTACCACTGAAAAACATGTCTTCTAGTGTGTGTTGGAAACAAGAGGGTATCAGAGCTGCAGGAACCATAGAAACTGCATCCTTCATTTGTCCATTTGAGTAATACCACTGACCTGCTGCTTTCCAGACCTGATTTTCATTATTTTGGCTTTCTTTTTCACAGAATTTGAAAAAAAAAATACCAAATATGGAGTTTGCCAAGAAGACAGGCTCAATTGTGTTTAATTAATCATATATACACGATTTCAAGTAAGAAAGTGAAAGGGAATATGTGAGTTTGTGTTCCCAATATATACAGAAAGATACATCACAGAGAGACAAGGTGCAAATATTTACATAGATGCTCTGATGCATTTGTTGAGAAGAGTAATTTCCTTATAGAGAAATAGATCAAAAGTAAATGGTAAAACAATGGAATAAATGTAGAATCAGGATCAGAGAGAATTCTTCACTTTGTCACTTTCAGTTTTTAAGGGGTAAGAATATGTCTTTCCAAAACCACACTGCAGTGACTGAGTTCATTCTCCTGGGACTCACAGATGACCAAGTGCTACAGAAGATCCTGTTTGGAGTGTTCCTGGTGATCTACCTAATCTCATTGGCAGGGAATCTGGGCATGATCATGCTGATCAGCACCAATCCCCACCTCCAGACTCCCACGTACTTCTTCCTCAGCCACTTCTCCTTTGCAGACCTTGCTATTCTTCCAATGTCACTCCAAATATGCTGCACAATATCCTCTCAGATCAGAAGACTATCTCCTATGCTTCACACAGTGTCTTCTCTTCATTGCCCTGGTGATCACTGAACTTTATCTCCTTGCTTCAGTGGCCTTGGACCGCTATGTAGCCATCTGCAGCCCTCTACATTACAGCACCAGGATGTCCAAGGCCATGACAGCCTTGTGTTTTAGAGCTTATAAATGACTAACACAGAGCTCTAACTGTGATAGAATTCCAGGTTCCCTTTTTTTTTTTTTTTTGAGGATAAGGATCATTTAGTCA
Source organism: Okapia johnstoni (assembly GCA_024291935.2). Taxonomy (NCBI): domain Eukaryota; kingdom Metazoa; phylum Chordata; class Mammalia; order Artiodactyla; family Giraffidae; genus Okapia; species Okapia johnstoni. The sequence goes on along the minus strand of CM044325.1, from coordinate 2,908,102 downwards.
TTGGGACATGACGTATAGCAATCTCTTCTTTTGGTTAAGCAAAGAGTTGTGTTTCACTCTTAGCCAACAGAATATTCTGATGTCAAGATTTATATCTGGTTTGAAAATGTGGTTTAAAATCATTGTAAAGTACTTAACATTTTACCTAAATTTTAAGGTCTTGAAAACCACTGTGGCTTTCAGGACCCGAATTTAAACTCAGTCTTTGCAACTCTCAACCCAGTGGTTGACCTGTTTGGAGTCTCTCCTTTTTTAATATTCTACTTCGTGGCCTCTATTTGTGATTTATGTTTCTGTACTCTGTAATCTTTGGGTGAAACTCAGCTCAGAAATTCTTGAGAGTAAACATCAACATGTATGAAAATCATCATAAGGAACACAATTATAGTTGAGTTCTCACTTTTATGTCATTATGCATTAAATCCTAGCAAATGAACCAGTGAGAAAATGATCATCTCCATTTATAAGCTTTTCTTTGTTAGGCACAGAGAGACTGAATGACCTACCCAGAGTCATTCAGCCACTTAGCAGCACAAAGGCAATTTGATTCCAAATTCTCTCTCTTTCCAAATCATATTGAAGTGGCTAAACCTCTTGTGTGTGCATGATAAGTTACTTCAGTTGTGTCTGACTCTTTCGGACCCCATGGCCACCAGGCTCCTCTGCCGATGGGATTCTCCAGGCAAGAATACTGGAGTGGGTTGCCATGCCCTCCTCCAGAGGACCTTCCTAACCCAGGGGTCGAAGCCGCATCTCTTACCTCTCCTGCTTTGGCAGGTGCGTTCTTTAGCACTAGCACCACCTGATAAACCCAGATAAACCTTTCCAAAACCAACTATTTTAGATCACAAACATTCTATTCATCCTCTAATTTTCTTTTTCAAGGTTCCACATTGAAATATTTGGCAATTTCCCTAATACTTGGCCATCCTAAGCACCCCTTTTCTTACTTCCTTAGGTCTAGACTTCCCTGTGCCATTAACACAGTCATTCAGTGTTATCCTTAAGGGTTGCTGTGTCATGATTCTCAGATTAGCTGGTAGGCAAATGGCAGTATCTCAACTTTTTTGATTTATTAATTCATGTAATCTAAGCTTCACTTTTTAGAATAATTGAAGTATCTTTAGCTCATTTTCAATAGATTCCACAATCAGGTTCATATGATTTTTCTTGTCTTACTACCTTATGCCATGACACATTGAAAATCTGAAAATAAAATTAGTAAAATCAGATAATTTAGGTCACATAAATATTTGAAATTTTTTTCTAGTAAATTGTAAAACTGATAGGTTTTAATGTAGGTAGATAATAAGGTCAGCTTTAAATTAAAAAAAAATATTATTCTTCCTGTTATAATGGAGAAGGAAATGGCAACCCACTCCAGTATTCTTGCCTGGAGAATCCCAGGAACAGAGGAGCCTGGTAGGCTGCTGTCTATGGAGTTGCACAGAGTCGGACACGACTGAAGTGACTTAGCAGCAGCAGCAGCAGCTATTATAAGGAACGCATGTAAACCCATGGCTGATTCATGTCAATGTATGGCAAAAACCACTACAATATTGTAAAGTAATTAGCCCCCAACTAAAATAAATAAATTTATTTAAAAAAGAAAAAAAAATAAAGATAATGAATTACATGACTTGAAAGGGTAGAAATTATATGATTGGAAGGGGGTAGAAATTGGAAGGGAGGAGTAAAATTTTAACAATGAGGTAAGCAGTGTGACAGGATTTCTGGCAGAAGATAATGCGCCAAAGTAGGGAATTTGGATTTTATTAGTATCTCTGGCCTTTTGTATCCATATTCATATAGATTCTTCAAATATATATATATTGGTGAGAGGTGCCATATTATCTGAGAAAAGATTACTCATCATTTTCAATGGTTGCCCCATGCTACCAGAAACTGCAAATAAATGTAACCTCAAATGAGGCTACAAAACTAGAACTCGAAGTATTGAAAAACGTCGTTCCTGATCATACTCTTGGCATTTTCAGTCTTCTTATGAGCACTAGTGAGTAACAGGAAGGCTAAAAAGATACGGGAGTTATCTTTAGCTTAGCAACAATACTATGGCAAAGGAATAGTTATAATATATGTAATTTTCTCCATGTACTTAGACATTTCTTTTATTATAAAATTATAAGGCCAGTATTTTTTTAAGGAAATTTATTTCAAATATCTTATTTTGGATTACTTGAACTAAAGGCTTCCCAGTAAATGAACATTCTCTACCTTCCTGGGTTTTATTTTCTCCTTGAGAATGTTACAGAAAATCTGTCCTGTCAAACCAGAAATCTAGGAATCTGCAGTTCTTAATGTCTTGATCCTGTTTATGCACTGTCTCTTCAAACTGAAGTCTTCATTCTGAAAACTTCTTGAGTAAAATGTTGTCAGGTTAATTTTACTGTACATTGATAATTTATCTAAATATATCTTATTATAGCATTGGTTATATATTATGTTTATATATAACTAACTGAAACACAGGTGATTCTAATATCCACAAATTGTCTTTTGCATCCTTTGGGAAGATGCCATTTGGGATTTGCTCTTTAATAAGATCTCCCCCTAGGCATTCAACCAGACATCTCTTCGGTCTTCTGTGTGTGTGTGTGTGTGTGTGTGTGTGTGTGTGTGTGTGTGTGTGTGTGTGTGTGTGTGTGTGTGTGTGTGTGTGTGTGTGTGTGTGTGTGTGTGTGTGTGTGTGTGTGTGTGTGTGTGTGTGTGTGTGTGTGTGTGTGTGTGTGTGTGGCAGTCTGACCTATATTACTCAAGTGAGTTCAACTCCATGACGTCTGATTAAAGTGTATCTATCAAAGTAACTTCATTGGATTCAGTGACTCATTACCGCAAAAATGCAAACTGAAGAGCTAGAAACCAATGGACTAACAATGAAATAAAAACAAATTCCATCAACATATTTTGTTTTTATATGACACTATTTCTGTCTGTCTCATACTTTTACTTCAAAGAATGCAAATTATCACAGTCATTATTTCAACAATGGGATAAATTGGATATTAAAGGTGAGGCTATGTTCTCCAAAAAAATTCTATATTAAAAAAATTATTTTAATCCTATCTTTGTAATTGTATTTCAGGTGAAAAAATGTAGAAGATAAATTCTAGGCAAGGATCAAATATAATATTTGAAACTAAAGCCTTTATATAATGTCTATATAAATTTCCTATCACACAATTTGTTTAAACACTAAATATTTTAGATATATATTTTCATGCATTTAAAGAGTAAGAGACTCATGTAGAAAGAAAAATGCCCTGGAGAAATTATCGTCTCTGGGGCTTAAGTTCTCTTTGGAACAACACTTACTTGTGGTTTGTTTTTTTTTTTTTGGTCATATTATTTTCCCCTTTAGCCTTAAATTTAAAGCTGGAAGTTGGAGTAAATGGCAAAAATGTGATTTGTATGAAGTATAGATACATGCACATGGAACAGTCATGTATATTTTGTAAGAAATTCACATTAAATACATTGGGATGGTTATCTAGTAAGGCTTTGTTGTTGTTTAGTTACTAAGTCATGCCCAACTCTTTTGCGACCCCATGCACTGTAACCTGCCAGGCTCCTCCGTCCATGGGATTTCCCAAGAAAGAATACTGGAGTGGGTTGCCATTTCCTTCTCCAGGGGATCTTCCTGACCCAGGGATCAAATATGTGTCTCCTGTATTACAGGTGGATTCTTTACAACTGGGCCACTGGGAAGCCTACCTCGTGGGGTAAATAAATAAAGATGCAAAATGTATTCATTTGCTTGAGCAGCTATAACAAAAATACCAAAAACAGGTTGCTTTAAATAAAAGAAATATGTGTTCTCAGTTCTGGAGTCTAAAAGCCCATGATCAGGGATTTCCCTAGTGGTCCACTGGTTAAGACTTCACACACTTGAGACTTAATCATCTGACTACCATGTGTATTCAGGCGAAGTGGAGAAAAGTACTGGGATATATGAAAGGAAGCATTTTATCCTGAAAAAGATGAAACAATGTGGTAAACATTTTTATTTTTGATGCTTTCATTGGACTGGTAGAGCATTATACAATGACTTTGGACCCAGATTTGCAACTTGCATTAAGATATTAGTTGGGAATTTTGCACCGATTAGTAAAAGTTCTCCTCAGAGCGTCTTTTACTTCTTTGTTCCTTAGACCATAGATCAAAGGATTGAGCATAGGGATCACCAGGGTGTAAAACACAGAGGCCATTTTATCAACAGCAAAAGTATGGCTGGACTTGGGTTGCAGGTACATAAACAGTAGTGTTCCATAGAACATGAGCACCGCTGTTAGGTGGGAACTACAGGTGGAGAAGGCTTTGGATCTCCCCTGGGTTGAGTTCATTCTGAGAATGGCCACGAGAATGAACATGTAGGATACAAGAACAATCAAGAGGGAACAGAGCAAATTGCAGCCTGAAAAGATCAAGATGATCAGTTCTAGCTCATGTGTGTCAGAACAGAGCAGAGCTATCAGAGGGACAGAGTCGCAGTAAAAGTAACTGATGACATTAGAGCCATAGAAGGACAATTTAAATAACTTCACGGTGAGAAACAGTGACACGAAGGTGCTGTAGAGGCAGGGAGTCAGTACCAGCCCCCAGCACACTTTCTGTGCCATGATGACCATGTAGAGAAGAGGCTTGCAGATGGCTACATAGCGGTCATAGGCCATCGCTGATAGAATGAAGAGCTCAGTGATAATAAAAATCTCAAAGAATGCCAGTTGGGTGGCACACCAATTGTAGGAAATTGTATTTTTGTGCACCACAAAACTGACCATCATTTTTGGGCCAATAACTGTGGAGTAGCCAAGATCACTAATTGACAAATGTCTAAGGAAAAAGTACATAGGAGTATGTAGCTTGGAGTCCAAATGGGTCAGGATAACCATGCCCAGATTGCCTGTCACTGTGACCAAGTAGATGAGCAGGAAGATTCCAAAGAGAGGCGCCTGCAGCTCAGGACTGTCTGTGATCCCCGTGAGAACAAATTCAGTCACCTTGTGCATGGAGGTATGATTGTGTTTCTCCACGGGGTCCATCCTGGTTACCTGGGTATAAAATCAATACTTTGTATTTGCAATGCTATCATCTAGGAGAATTTAATACATGATATGTGAGTCATTTGCTTTGTCTAAAATTATAAATACAGATTCATCTTCCCATCAGGTCAAGACTACACCTACCTATATTCACATAGCAATGTAAGTGCATAATGATCAGCTTTTTAAATTGTTATGTAAGTTCTGATATTAACCTTTTCATTGCTGAGACGATAGATTTCAAAGATATACATCTCAAATAAACATATTCCTAGCTAAACAATTAGATAAGTAGCTGGGCTGCCCTATCCATGAAATTCCCCTTTTAGAAAGCCCTGAGTGATGTAGGTAACTGCCAGCTTGATTGACCCTACTTTTCCCTTTCTGAATTTTATAGTCCCTGCCTTATGTTTTAAATTAACCAATAATAATTTGACGTAGGCGCCCTGCCCTTGACCACAATAAAGGCAGAACCACGCTGTCCTCTCTTGCTCTCACTCTTTCTCTCTTTCTCCCCTTAACCTCTCTGTGCGGCCTTGGGTGTACCATGTACCCTCCAGAAAGTGAGTAACAAGACTTTTCAAAGTTACCTGATACTTGCTGCTGAGATGCATCCCGCAATCATAGAAGAATCACAAGTCCTGGTCCAGCCACAGCACTGGCTCCGACCAGGGAAACGTTGGGCAGCTCACCACAAATAACAGGGCCCACTTGAGTGCCCACAGGCAGTCCTAGTTGATAGAATCACTATCAACAGCCTGAGACCAACACAGAGCACATTCAGTGAGACTTTGGGAGATTTTGCTTTAAAGGGACAAGACATTTTGAAATGATTGCTTTGATACAGCTCCTATAGCCTACTTGTTTTTACATGGTCTTTTAAAATATATCAAAAGATCTGTCTATTATATTTGAGCTTTTTAAAAATGTTCAGATAATTTTTAAAACAAACATCTACACTCAAACAATAAACCTTATATTATTGACAATCGTCTTATCTGTTCAAAGTTGCAAGGCATAATAAAAAGATTCTCCGTTGGTAGACTGATGAATTACGTGGTGAGTAGAAAACCTGACAATTAAACATAAATTTCAATATTTTTCATTTACTATAAGCTCAGCTTGTTTATCCAATACAAAATCCAATGCTGCTGCTACTGCTAAGTCGCTTCAGTCGTGTCCAACTCTGTGCGACCCCATAGACGGCAGCCCACCAGGATTCCCCGTCCCTGGGATTCTCCAGGCAAGAACACTGGCGTGGGTTGCCATTTCCTTCTCCAATGCATGAAAGTAAAAAGTCAAAGTGACGTCGCTCAGTCATGTCCGACACTTAGCGACCCCATGGCCTGCAGCCTACCAGGCTCCTCCATCTATGGGATTTTCCAGGCAAGAGTACTGGAGTGGGGTGCCATTGCCTTCTCTGAATCCAATGCTATAATGTTTTAATTTTCAAATTTTGCTGTTAATATCTTAATCCTCATTTGCCATATTGATTGTTGACAATTGAATCACCTCTAAAGGTCTTCCAATCACACATCCCTCTTCTGGAAAAAAAAAAAAGGCTTGATCATTCTGATTAGTTATGAATCTGGTTATTTATGGAGATCCATGTAAATAGATCCACTGGAAAGAAAGCAAACGAATACCAACCACTGATAGGGGACTGATAATTTGCCAGGGACTGCGTGTATTAATTTGCACGATCCACACAGCAACTCAAGAAAATGAGGAGCACAGTTGTCTCTGGTACTTGTGGGGAACTGGTTCCAGAGTCCACTGAAGACAACAAAACCTACAGATTCTGAAGTCCCATAGTCCACCTTCCTTATCCACTGGGGATACTCTATCTGTAGATCTGGCCAACCATCACTGCTAAACATAGTGGTGTAGGTGCCGAGAAAAAAAATCTGTATATAAGTGGACCCATATAGTCCAAAACGTGTCGTTCAAGGATCAACTATATTAGCATAATCCACTTACATGCCAAGAATAAAATAACTTAGTCGAGATCACCCAGACAATAACTGGCAGCATTAGGATTTAAATAAAATTAACTTTCTTCAGAATATATTCTCACAAACACGGCATTCTTCTCTTCTATCATGGTCATTCTGGCAATGAAAAATGGAGAAGGGGAGGCACCTGGTAAGCAAAGATAGAAAAAGATCCTTGTTAAAATAGATGGCAGAGCTTTAAGTTCATTTGGAAAACTGAGATAGCCTAAATGCATTGCATCAGAGTCCATACAAAAGGTCTGTCCCATACATTAATCTTGTTGATCAGAAAAGTATACTGAAAGGGAAGAAACAGTTTTGCAGAGCATAGTGCCTTCAAGATCTTCGGTGATGACTGGGTTTAAGCTGTATGCCCTGAGAAATTTGCAGACCAGTGTTTTCTACTTACCTTACTGGAGAATTTGCATTGACTTTCTACTGTTTTAATCCTCCTTGTCTATTGCAGAATGTTTTTAAGTGTTTTTGTATCCCTTTGAGACTCATTTTGTTAAAATTTTGATCTGATTCAAAGATTAAAAAAAAAAGAAAACATTGAACATAATTACCTTAGGGAGAGTGCCTTGGATATCTGTTAGTTATTCTCCAAATGTCTCATTAGGAAAAGTCAAAAGTATTTCATTCCCTGGTCTAATTGAGCAAACTATGCGATATCACTAAACATTGGAAAACATCAATATACTTTTGTCAGCATCTCAGTTACACAATTTAATGCACATATTAGGTAAGTTACACACACACACAGAGTATGAGTAATTGAAAAATGACTGTAGAAAAAGATTACGCAATATTTGATAACATAGCATCATTGACCAAAAATGTTTTTTGATGGATATATAGTTGTAGGTTGACACAAAACAATGCTTTATGACGTATTTCTGCAAAAAGATCAGTGATAATTCTTTTAGTTATCTGTTCGTCTTCATCTATATCTTCCATTTCTACATTATTGCTTGAATTTTCAGTTTTCAGAAACTTGACATGACATGCCTCGGTGTAATTTCCTTTCTGTTTATCCTGCTTAAGATTATTTTAGCTCTTTATATCTTAGGATTATCTTTTTTAAAGTTTGGAAAGAATTCTGGCCAATATTTCTCTCATTGATTTTTCAATCATATGTGATCTCTTTTTTCCACTTTCCTACACTTAAATATACAGTATTTAGGTTGCTATTGTTCTACAGATCACTGAAACTATTTTCGTGGTGTTTATTCAGTATTTTAGCTTTTCTCTTTGAGTACCGTTATTGTGATATGTTTAAGTGTAGCTATCATTTCTTTTTCAGTACACAATATGCTGTTCTGCTCATTCAATAAATACTTTGTTCCTAAGTTTAGTGTTTTTATTAAATGATCAGTATATGAAACATATAATACTTTTTAAAGTCCTTACCTGTTAGTTATATCTTCACTGACGTTTCAGGATGTTTTAATTGTGATTCTGGTTGGGAGTCACTTGTTTCTGCTTTCACATTTGTCTAGTATCTGTGACTAGACGCTAAATACTGTGGAGGAATCCGGAATAATGAGTGAGCGCAGCAGTTCTCTGTTGTCGCACTAAAAGAATGTTAGATGTTTTAAACAAGGATCAACTAGCTCTTTTTGAGAATTGTTTTCAAACTCTGTGAATCTAAAGTAGCGTTTATTTTACCTCTGAGATCTCTACTGGATGCCCAGGTGTGGAACGAGGATTCCACTCTCTGGCTTTTCGCAACACTGGTGTCTTCCTGTTTGGTGTGATCTCTGGGATTGTTTCGCTCACAATCCCATGATCATTATTTTAACAGACTTGTGGCCTTTCACTGTAGGCATGCCCAAATTAGTTTCAGTCACAAACGCAAGGAAATCTTGTAATGTAATTACTTTAAATGAAAATGGATTAAATTTCCCAAAGGTTGAGATGAGTAGAATGATTTTTTTTTAAAATTATGATCCAAATGTCTGCTGTATGTAAGAGACTCACTCTATCTACCCACAGCTGTGTATGTTCAGGAAATACAATGGAAAATGATTGAAAACAAACAAAAAGCGTGGCAGAAACAAACACATAGTTTACTAAGTAGAGTTTGACAAGCTTCCTCTGGGACAGACTCAGGGTTCTGCGGGATCATTAAAGGAAACACTATATCAACAGCAAGGAATGTGGGGAAGGGAGTGAGATTTCATTGAGATTTCAAGTATGAAAATTAACTCTACTGAATACAAGGGAAACAATCTATTTCTCTGTGTATTTTAGTGAGCTTTTGCTCTGGAGCCAGGAAGAATGATATTATATATTTTTTAGAAACGTCAAGTGACATATGCCTTAATCAGAGTTTATTAAAATGTTATTTCTTATTTCATTATTGGATATTAGACACAAAGTTTGCACTTATTCTTTAAGACCGTTTGGAAGGCACTTTTTACTTCTTTGTTCCTTAAGCTGTAGATCAAGGGGTTAAGCATGGGAATCACTAAAGTATAAAACACAGAGGCCATTTTATCTGTATCAAAGGAGTGAGTGGAGTTGGGCTGCATATACATAAATAGTAGAGACCCGTAGAATACAACCACCACCATCAGATGAGAACCACATGTGGAGAAAGCTTTTTTCCTGCTCTCTGCAGAACGCATTTGAAATACCGCTATCAGAATCAGTATGTAGGACATTAGGATGACCAGGAGGGAAGAGATCAAATTAAATGCTGAAAACAGTATGATCAACAATTCTATTTCTTGTGCATTTGAGCAGACCATAAGTAACAAGGGAACGTCATCACAGTAGAAATGACTGATGACATTAGAGCCACAAAAAGTCAGTGTAAAAATCTTAATAGTAAACATGAGTGCCTGAAAGGTACTGTAGAGGTATGGAAAGCCTACCAGCGTATAGCAAAGTCTCTGGGACATGATAACATTGTACAGCAGAGGGTTGCAGATAGCCAAGTATCGGTCATAGGCCATGGCTGACAAGATAAAAAATTCACTGATAATGAACATAAGGAAGAAAGCCAACTGTGTGGCACATGCATAATAGGAAATGGTGTTTTGATCCACAACAAAATTCACCAGCATCTTGGGACAAATGACAGTGGAATTACCAAGATGGATGAAAGCCAGGTGTTTGATAAAAAAGTACATAGGTGTGTGTAGCTGAGAGTCCACTTGAGTTAAGATGATCATGCCCAGATTTCCCACCACTGTGAATGTGTAGATGATGAGGAAGACCCCAAAAAGGGGAGCCTGAAGTTCAGGCTGCCTTGTGACTCCGATGAGAATGAATTCCGTCAATGATGATCGATTCTGTTGGTCCATTTAGTCCAGTTAGCTTTTCTGGAAAGAAATAGACAGGCTAGTTTTCCTGTGATGTCATTTAATTAAGTATAATATTTTTAGAGAGAGTAGATATTTTATTTCATGATAAGGGATAGAAAAGTAATTGCCATATCTTATTTTGAAACTAAAATAAATGACAGAATCTTCTACTTTCCAAAAAGAGGAAATCACAGGAAATCACATGCACTGTTCCTACAGATTAAATAGAGTCAGTGATATTTGGAACATATCCGTTGATTAAAATTATCATATAGGTATTAACATAGAAATATAGACTTTATTTCATCCATACAAGGATATCACATTTTTCCTTAGTACACTTCCACTTTCATCTGAGAATTCTTTTGGACTTCTCAAATTGCACAGTACAGTATCTATTGTACAATTGTATAATACAGAGCATAGCATCATAATTTTTAAAATGTTTCAGTGTTAAGTGCTGCCTTTTGCATTTCATAAAATTTACATGGGCTTCCCTGGTGGCTCAACTGGTAAAGAATCTGCCTTCAACGCAGAAGCCCCAGGTCCTACCCCTGGGTGGAGAAGATCCCCTGGAGGAGGAGATGGAAGCCCACCCCAGTAACCAGCCTGGACAATCCCATGGACGGAGGAGCCTGGTGGGCTACAGTCCATGGGGTTACAAAGAGTCAGATACTTAGCGACTAAATCACCAGTCAGTAAAAATAGTGAGAACTTCTCTTAGCTTAATCCATCTGGATTCCCTTTCTTTCAGTATCTCCTTCAACACAATCTGGAACTCTGTAAGCATGACTTTCAATTGGAGGAGTAATTTGAGTTCAAAAATCTCAATCAGATAAAATATAGGATAGAATTATTATAATGTAATAGAATGCTCAACTTTAGCCTGAGAAATCCAAATGGGCCAAGGCGGAAACTTCTATCAGGTGAAACTTCTCAAATCTGTTGATGAAAGGATTAAACAGTGAATCTAAGAATTAAATAGAAGATCTTATTTGAACCAAACTAAGGATTATAGCCCAGAAACAGCCTCTCAGAAAGTTCTGGAATTGTTCTATCTTTTAAAGGTCAAAGCACAATCAAATGATTTTCTGAGATGAAGAGCTGTTCATTGAATGAGGTATTATTGGCAGTGTAAACAAACCAAATCTACATGTACAGTTAGTGGTGGGTCAGAGGTCATCATGGTGAGCCCCTTACAAGAAGGAAGGTTATTGCCTAAGGGTTTATCTTGCTGATGCTAGCAGAATGTGTGTCTTTGTTGTTGAGTAGATATTTCTGCTGATGGGAAGTTTGGTTGAGGCATAGTAGAGATACACAGTGCACACTAGAGGGGAGAGAGGATGCCAAAGGAAGAGAAACAAAAATTATGTACACAGTTCTCTGACTTGCCTTAGAATGTGCATTTTTATTTCATCAGAGCTGTCAGAGAGGAAGAAATTCTCTCCTACCGTCTTCCTAAGTTCTTTTGGCTGGTTGGTGCGTCTGAGAATTAAATTGCCGTGAGACAGATTTGAAGGAAGAAATCAAATAAAAGTTGTATAAAATGAATACATGGAAGCAACTCAGGAAAACTGAGTAGCTCATCAAAATGGCCAAAGTCTTTACCTTAAATACTGTCTTCAGCTAAAGAGAAAAGAGGATGTTGAGGGTAGTGGTTTGGGACTTCAAAGGAGCAGGAGGGAATTCACATGGAGATGGAAAAACAAACGCTTGTTAAACTGATATCTGCTGGGTCTGGTAGAGACAGTGGTGTAGAGCGGACTTGGATCTCTAGGCACTGCCTGCGTTTCCCTGACTACACCTAGCTGACTTTCTCTGCAGATATCAACCAGCCCTTTATCTAGTATTTTTTAGACAATCAAGGGGAAGATCAAAATTTCTTCTTGAGTCTTCTAGATCTTGATTGTTTTCAGCTGGAAATAATCCACATGACAAAGAGACATTTTAGGGGGGCTGGAGGGTCAAATATTGCTCCCCTACAAAGCCGAACAGAAGGTTAGCTGGAGTCTTAAGCCACTCAGAGGCACTTTCTAATTTTTAGTATTGATTTAGCCAGTTTGATTCAAAGACTAGGGATGCAATACTGGAGATTGCTGAGCCATTTCTATCCCTTTCTCCTAGATGATGTTGTCTGCGGATTCCCCATTGAATCCCATTCTGCTTTCAGGCCCCTTCTCATTTTACAAATAAGAACCCGGTGTTTCAGACTCTACTCTCAAGGTTTTCCGGCAGAATGGGAGACACACTGAGTACAGTTCAGTTCAGTCGCTCAGTCGCGTCTGACTCTTTGCGACCCCATGAGCGCCAGGCCTCCCTGTCCACCACCAACTCCCGGAGTCCACGCAAACCCATGTCCATCGAGTCAGTGATGCCATCCAACCATCTCATCCTCTGTCGTCCCCTTCTCCTCCTGCTCTCAATCTTTCCCAGCATCAGGGTCTTTTCAAATGAGTTAGCTCTTCGCATCAGGTGGCCAAAGTATTGGAGTTTCAGCTTCAACATCAGTCCTTCCAATGAACACCCAGGGCTGATCTCCTTTAGGATGGACTGGTTGGATCTCCTTGCAGTCCAAGGGACTCTCAAGAGTCTTCTCCAACACCACAGTGCAAAAGCAGCAATTCTTTGGCACTCAGCTTTCTTTATAGTCCAACTCTCACATCCATACACGACCACTGGAAAAACCATAGCATTGACTAGACGGACCTTTGTTGGCAAAGTAATGTCTCTGATTTTTAATATGCTGTCTAGGTTGGCCATACTGAGCTAAGACAATCCAAAACTCCAGTACCCTTTGACGCCTTCAGTGTTTGCTAAGGGCTATCTCAGTGTTTACTGAGTTGATCTCCATTTTCAGTGTCAGTGATTACCTCCCTCTGAAGATGTCTTGATTCTTTTACCCTGCTCATTCTAGTGTGAGAATTTACCCCATTAAAATACTTTGAAGTGTACATACAATATAGTATTATTAACTATGTACACAACAGTGTACAGCATATCTTTATCCTATTTGTCTTGCAAAATTGAAATTTTGTACCTGTTGATTAAAAGCTCCCCATATGATCCAACAACCTCACTTCTACTATTTATAGAAACAGCAGCTGCTAGAATCTTAAAGAGATATTAATATCCTGTCCATTCTTCTATTTCAGGAAAGAATATCTCCAGTCATTTTGATGCAGCATTTTATGCACTTCCATTTAGGGAATTAAGGCATACAAAATGCAAAAATTATGCAAAAGGATGACTGACTTTTCCATCTTCAGATATGATGATAGCAGTTAGGAATTATTTGAGGGTCAGGGCTTTCTCGGTAACTCTTAAATCGTTCTACTTATTTGCCGGTCTATTTGTTCAGTTTGTGAAACCTTTCCTGAAAACAAGCAAGCAAACAAAAACCACAAATCAAGTAGTGAGCAACCAGAGGGGAGAAAAGCAGACGACTAAAAAGTGTCAAAGGCCATGCCTATGGTTTATCTTTATATATAAGGACTTGAAACTCTTAGTCACTTAATTGTGCCCGACTTTTTGTGACCCCAAGGACTACAGGCTGCCAGGCTCCTTTGTCTGTGGAATTCTCCAGGCAAGAACACTGGAGTGGGTAGCCATTCCCTTCTCCAGAGGATCTTCCCAATTCCGAGATCAAACCCTCCTCCTGTACTGTAGGCAGATTCTTTACCATATGAGCCACCAGGGAAGTGCCGTAAAGACTTACATCATTATATTAAAATTGTTTTCATTTAAAATATTGCAAATTTTAAAAAATATTATAATATATAATACATAATTTAATGTATTCTTTTAAAATATTGCATTGGGTATGTTTATATGAATAATAATTATCAAATAGTACAAAAGACATCTACTAAAAATTCTTTTATCTGAAATTCAGATGTAACTGGGCATCCGATATTTTATCTAGATGAATCTTAATAGATTCTAGTGGATGAGATCAGTGATGATTTTTTCAGATATTTCTAACTTTTTCATCCCATGAAATATTCAAATGCACTGTTACATTTCAGAAATCAAGTGGATATATTACTTCTAGTCAATTCATAGGATCTAATATTCTAAAAATTCCATGCTACTCCAGATAAAAAGGGAGATAATAATGTTTTTGTCATGTAAAGAATTAGCTCTCAGTGACCATTAAGAGTCATAAGAGTCCATGGTCAGAGGCCAGAAAACAGGATATGACCAACACCCAGGTGATAATCAAAATCGACAACTTCTATCCACTCACCTTTAATGAAGAGTTGGACTTTCTTCTCCAAAATTGCTTTTTGTTTGGGTAAGGAGAATATATGCCTTTTCTCTTCCTCTGTAATGATCCCAGAGGAAGTAGTATAATTTATTCAGATGATTACACCTAAATCATCTGAGCGTTTCTTAAAAATTGCCTGTGGTGACTCCTAATTATTCAGGATGTTCTACATATTCCCAATTGAAAGAAAAAAAAGTGCGAGGGAAAAGTCAAGGAAAGAAACCACACAGCATAAATGATCTGACAGCTCACGGGGGCTCTGTAAAAATACGTATCCCCTCACAGAGTCAGTGATTGAAGCGGCATGAAAAATTCTTCAACCAGCTTTATTCCAGGAAAACTGGGACAATCATAAAACCCATGATAAATTTTAAATGACATTATCATCACCACATACTCTTTTTTCTTTAAATGTATTAGTCAAGTAAAAATATGTAGTGAACACTGGGTTAAAAATACATCATTTAATCTATGTGAGATAGGTGTTATTTCCATCTTCAGAGGACATCAAGTTTAGGAGAACCAGATAATTTAACCAAAGCCATATAATTGATAACTAGATGATTTGAAATTAAACCCTCTTCTTTAAATGGATAGTATATTCTTGCCTTGTCCTTCCATATGACCAAACATAACAATCACTGAGATGCAGTATCTTACTGTGACGATCATCTCAACCATAGTGTTGCCTGAGCTGAGATTCAACCATGCTTGGACAATGTTCAGTACAACCTCATCAAGAATAAAATCTAATGTAAAATATTATATTCCCTCTCGTAATATTCTATCCATGCCCTCTTCCTCTATGACTTCTGTATGTACAATAATTGAGGGAAATTCATATACAGTTAAAGATGGATCTAAATTGCACAAATGGATAAGTCCTGAAAACTGTTTTATTTGTTCCCAATACCTAAATCAATACATAGAACCCTTTAAATCCCACAGAAATTTTTCTGATGCTTTATATCCTTTATCTAGACCATTTCCATTGTAGAAACGTTCCTCTCCCCTTGACACCTCAAACAGCATCCTCCCACCTCCAGCAACCACTGCTCTGCTTTCTTTCCGTACACTTATTTTCCCTGTTCCTGAGTTTCATGTAAGTAGAATAATGCAATACATACTGTCAATATGGCACCTTTCACTTCATGTAGTGATTTTGAAACTTATCCATGTTGTGATTTTATAGCTGCATTACATTCCAATACATGCATGCACCGCCATTCTTTAGTCATCGATGAATATTGGTGTTTAGGGTTATTATAAAAAACCTAGTATAAACATTTCCATTTAAGTATGTTTGTGGACAGATGAGCTAATTTCTTGTGGTTAGATCAAAGGGTAAAATTACTGGATCACAGTAATTATAAGCTTAAATAAATGAGTATTTAAGCTTATAAGAAATTTGAAGCCTTCCAAACTTATTGTAGCCTTTTATGTTACCAACAAATATCCATGGGAGTCCCATTTTCTGCGTATCTGTGCCAATATTTGATGCAGAATTCTTAAAATTTTGAAATAGAAATTAGTGAAAATTATTTCATTGTGATTTTGTTTTTGCTTGATGACTAGTAATAATAAACACTTCTCTGTATAATGTGTGATCTTTCATACGCTTTCTTTTGAAGCATCTACCCTTTGGTTCATTTTAATTTGGTTGTTTTTCTTTCTGATCAATATTTTTTTTTGACATTTTATATCTGTGCTAGATAAAACTACTTATTCAGATTTTCCGCTATACATTTTACTGTTGTATTAGTTATTTGGCCCAAGGCCCTGCAGTGATACCAAGAAGAATTGTGCTACCACTAGGGAGGGCAGAAAACCCTCTCCCGCCTCTGCTCTGCCTGCTCAGCGGCTTCAGCCCGGTTGGACTCTGCGATCCTATGGACTGTAGCCCGCCCCAGGCTCCTCTGTCCATGGGATTCTCCAGGCAAGAATACTGGAGTGGATTGCCATGCCCTCCTCCAGGGGATCTTCCCAAACCCCTGAATTTCCTGTATCTTCTGCCTTGCAGGTGAGATTCTTTTTACATCAGCTTCTAATGAGTTCCACTACAGCTTAAACGTTACAAAGCTAACAAAGGAAACCCTGGGAAACGCTGATCTTGAGGGACTTTACATTTTCCCCTGATTCACAAATGTCCCGTAAGTGTGTAACTAACTAAAACACTATAAAGAATGTTTAAACCCATCAAGCTTGGCGGATTCTTGAATTCAGTAACGTTTAAAAGAAAAATAATTGAAAAGCATTTGCTCCACAGAACAGAGATTTACCTAAATGGTAAATGGCCAGGTGGCACTAGGCTTGTTATGCAGATATGCATGATAAGGAAACTGAAAACGGTTCATTTTAAAAGCATCATACACACAGAGAGAATAAAAAAGTGAATTTCTGGTGGTTAGACTGCTGATCTCTATTTTCAGTTTAACTTGGAAAATGAGTTCAAAAGAATCCTAGAACGCCGGTGAAAATTCAAGGCTTATGTTCTTCAAACTAATATTTGCTGAAGAACAATATTCTAGGCATCATTTATAAACAGAGATAAAGGGGTTATAAAAAATTGTTCAATCTTCATTATTAGAAAGATTGGAGAATAAATATACTCCCAAAGACACTTAGATTATTTAGAAATCTATAATTAAAATAGAACGTTGAGTTTAAAATTGATAATTTAAATCAAAAAATGGATAATCACCATGGGGAGAAATGAGAGAATGCTCAAATTAGCCAAGTAGAAAAATTGGTATCATGCATTTCCCAAGGACTTTTGTCAATCTCTGTAGCAAGAATCTTGGATTTTAATAACTCTGCTGCCAAAAATAACTGGAAAATTAGAGAAAGACGGGTAACAAAAGTTTTCAGATATTTGACAACTGGAGGCCCGTGACGGAAGGATCATGAGTACTGGCCCCTGATGTGGAATGACGGTGGGGCACATGAAGACCATGATAGTCATGTAGCGATGAAGACACTGTGTTGGGTCAGGAAGGGCTACAGTGCCTGGAATACGCAGGGCTGAGCACTGGAGCGGAGACACCTAAGCCAAAGTGATTTCATATCAGCATGAAGCTGGCTTGAGACATTTCCGATGGTTTCTAAATCACAGCTATTGAGATTGTATAAAGCCAAGTCAAGAATGGGCTTCCCTCATAACTCAGTTGGTAAAGAATCGGCCTACAATGCAGGAGACCTGGGTTTGATTCCTGGGTTGGGAAGATCCCCTGAAGAAGGAAACAGCAACCCACTCCAGTGTTCTTGCCTGTAGAATCCCATGGGCAGAGGAGCCTGGTGGGCTACAGCCCATGGGGTAGCAAGAGTCAGACACGATTTAGCGGCTAAAGAGAAAGTCAAGAACAGCTACTAGGAAAAAAAGGAACTGCAAGGAATTTGTACTTTGAAAACTACCAATTCTCATAGGGTTGGGATACATTCAAATTTGTCAAATCTTATTGAAGAATGTCATTGAACATCTAGAGCTTTCAATAAAGACAGCCAAAGAGAGAACTTTCCCCAGAGGAAATAACCCACTACACCCCATCTAGCAGAACTCAGCATTAACTCTCAAAAGGATTAACCAGATGAGCAAGCAAATAAACTGACTGGCAAAACAAATCCCAACACTTTGAAGATAGAGGAAAAAAAAAACTATGGACTCAACTGAAAAATGTTCTCAACGTCCAGCATCCAAAGAAATATCTGCAAGTTGAAGAAGCAGGTAAATGTTATCCATAACCATGAGAAATATGTCATCACGTCTAGATCCAGGAGTAACAGAGATGAGAGAATAAGTGGTGGAAGTGTTAGTTACTCAGTCGTGTCCGACTCTCTGCGACCCCATGGACTGTAGCCCGCCAGGCTCCTCTGTCCATGGGATTTTCTGGGCAAGAAGACTGGAGTGGGTGGCCATTTCCTCCTTCAGGAGATCTTCCCAACCCTGGGCTCATGTGTCTCCTGCATTGCAGGGAGATTCTTTACCATCCGAGCCACCAGGGAAGCCCCAGAATAGGTAAATCTCTGTTCTGTGGAGCAAATGCTTTTCAATTATTTTTCTTTTTAAACGTTACTGAATTCAAGAATCCGCCAAGCTTGATGGGTTTAAACATTCTTTATAGTGTTTCAGTTAGTTACACACTTACGGAACATTTGTGAATCGGGGGAAAATGTAAAGTCCCTCAAGATCAGCGTTTCCCAGGGTTTCCTTTGTTAGCTTTGTAACGTTTAAGCTGTAGTGGAACTCATTAGAAGCTGATGTAAAAAGTGTCTGTGTGTATATATTTAGCTGTACCTTCTATTCAAATTTGTTCTTTTAGAGCAAAAATGAAAAATGTTAAAAATTTGTTAGTTTGTTATTCTACTTACTGCGTATTAATGAAGATTTGCCTTCAGTTGTCTCACCAGGAGATAGCTTCAACGTGTGCTCTTAGTTACTGGTTTCAGTAAAGTTTACAAAAAAAAGAAAACATGGAAAACGACATGAAGTTTCTAAAGCTGAAATTTTAAAATATTTTCTTTTGGTAAGTTAAATTTATTTTACAGTAATTGATTTTTTTTCTTTTGTTTTTAAGTTTTTTCTCATATTTTAATAGATCACTTAGATTGTTTTAAATCTGACAGAATCATGAGTGTTAAGAATATTAGAGGTCATTTAAACCAACTTCACTCTATCCACTCCACCTGTATCATCTAGTTTTATTCACAATATCATCTTAAGTTTTACAGGGATAGGCATGCCTGATGAGTAATGTAGGTAATTTCTAAATTCCATTTGGAAATCCCTTTTACTTATGCTTACAATGAAAACTATCTGTAAAGTATCTTTCCTTGAGACAATGCTATTTAATTGACATTTTAGAAAGATGAGGGTTAGATGAGCGCTCTAATCAATACAAGTCTTTCTGTAGTGATTGAAATGTTCTGTAATTAGCACTGTTCAATATAGTGGCTATATAGTCATATATGACTATTGAGCACTTGAGACTAAATCAGACTGTAGAATTTTACCTATTTTTGTTATGTTTAATTTCTGTTTAAACATTCACATAAAGTTACTAACTACTGAATTAGATAGCTCAGATGTGATGAACTAATGTTATATTTTGTTTTAAAATGTCTATATTTAACATTACAGTTTGAAGAACTCATCCATTTTGGCAAATATTTTGATAGTTTCTGAGTAACATATTAGCACTTGTGAAAATTTCTAGGCTACAAATTTATGAAAGAATGTATTTAAACATCCATTTCTATTTCATTGTATTTTTAAACAGAATGAACTAAAGATTTCCAATTTGGGAAATGTTAATAGATTTACTGTTGTGCCCTTTTTCATGATTTATACTCATCTGCATCCCCCTAAATTTGTTCACATTACAATTTTCTGTCAATATGTTGCTTATGTGCTTACTTAGCTCCCTACCTTCCTATTTATCTGTCTTGTAATTTGTGCACTTATTATTAACTCAAAGCAAAACCTGGCATTTTTCCCATGGCATCTCTTATTTTCAGTAACCATGTGATGCAGGTGTGATTATACTCGTATGAAAGAAGGTAAGTGACTTTCCCAAAGTCACTAAATCAATGAATGATAGCAACATATTTTAACCGTAGGTTGGGCTGATGTCAACTATTTCGCTTTTGTGGCAGTTGAAATATTTATTAAAATAAATCAGTAGAATTGACATAGATAAACCAAATTTTATCATTGTGCTTATTTCTGTATATCTAAAAATATTTGGATAGCCCTATCTTCTTATGCATATATTGATTCTTATACGAGCATAGTGGGGCTCCCTAGGTGGTACTGTTGTAAAGAATCTGCCTGTCAATGTAGAAGGCAAAAGAAACACAGGTTCCCTCCCTGAATCCAGAGGAGTCCTTGAGGGAGAAATGACAACTCCCTCCAGTGTTCTTGTCTGGAAAATTCCACGGACAGAGGAGCCTGGTGGGCTACAGTCCATGGGGCTGAAAAGTGTTGGAAGTGACAGGACACTCACGTGGCATAGAAGCCTGGTACAATAGACTAAAAAGCCTAAGCAACCAAACTACCTGAAGAATAGAAACTGGGTTTAGAAAACCTTAGTGGCCCCTGGTGGCTCAGACTGCGAAGAATCTGCCTGCAATGCAGGAGACCCGGATTCAATCCCTGGTCAGGGAGACGATGGCTCCCCCCTCCAGTATTCTTGCCTGGAGAATTTCAAGGACAGAGGAGACGGGCAGGATACATTCCCTGGGCTTGCAAGAGTCAGACATGACTGCGTGACTTTCATATACACACACACACACACACACACACGCACACACACACACACACACATATATATATATATATATATATATATATATAGAGAGAGAGAGAGAGAGAGAGAGAGAGAGAGAGAGAGAGAGAGCGAGGACCCGGATTCAATCCCTGGTCAGGGAGACGATGGCTCCCCCCTCCAGTATTCTTGCTTGGAGAATGCCAAGGACAGAGGAGACTGGTGGGCAACAGTCCCTGAGCTCGCAAAGAGTTGGGCACAACTGAAAGACTAAGCGCAGCAGAGCACACACATATATAAATATAAATATAAGTATATACATCTGCCTAATTGTGGGAGACCCGGGTTCGATCCCTGGGTCGGGAAGATCCTCTGGAGAAGAAAATGGCAGCCCACTCCAGTACTCTTGCCTGGAAAAATCCCATGGACGGAACAACATGGTAGGCTACAATCCGTGGGGTCGTGAAGAGTCAGACACAACTGAGCGACTTCACTTCACTTCACTTCAATTTTATATATAGAATAATATAAAGGCTACAAAAAATATTCCAGAAGAATAATGATTGTGTTATTCCACATTTTACATTTTATCTTTTCTATGTGTGTGTGTGTATATATGTTTATAATAAATAATTAGTTAAACATTATGTATAGAAATTTATATAACAACAGATACAGCTAAAAAGCCCCATGTAATATATGACATGTTTTAACTGCTCCGTTTAGACAAGACCTCATTTTCTATGCTCTGAGTCTCACCCTTGTGTGATTTCCCTCACGGTCTCCCTCTGTGATGTTTCTAAGGAAGCATCATAAGAGGCCAGAGGTTTATGCGCCTTAAAGAGCATCACGGCATCTTTGGAGGTCAGGACTCCGTCTCACAGCTTGGCTTTTATCTGGCTGTATCATAGTGCTTTTATAGATTAACAAGGAGATAATAGTACAGCTGACTAAAGATCTTCTTGTAATTTAGTCCTGTTTACAATAGCCAGGACATGGGAGCAACCTAGATGTCCATCAGCAGACGAATGGATAAGGAAGCTGTGGTACATATACACAATGGAATATTACTCAGCCATTAAAAAAAAATACATTTGAATTGGTTCTATTGAGATGGATGAAACTGGAGCCCATTATACAGAGTGAAGTGAGCCAGGAAGAAAAGCACCAATACAGTATACTAATGCATGTATATGGAGTTTGAAAGATGGTAATGGTAACCCTATATGTGAGACAGAATAAGAGACACAGATGCATAGAACAGTCCTGTGGACTCTGAGGGAGAAGGTGAGGGTGGGACGTTCTGGGACAATAACATTGAAACATGTATATTATCATATGTGAAGCAGAATTATCAGTTTCTCATAGAGGCAGGCACTTGGAGACAGAATTAGATTTTTGAGAGCCAAAATGTATTTTCATATATTTGCTTATGGAGTAGAATTATAACTAGCACTAAATGGAAAAAAAAACAAACCAGTCTAATCAAGCTTGGTTCGGCAAAATAATTTATTTTTCCAAGGACAGAAACCTATACATATTTCTCTGAGTCTTTAATATTAAATACCAGATTCTCCTGGGTACATTCTAATCCCCACATCTTTTATACTTACAGATATCAAGATAAGGAATTAACAAATGGCTGCAAAGAATTTTACGGTTGTTACTGAATTTATTCTTTTGGGACTGACAGACAATGCTGAACTTAAAGTTGTTCCTTTTGTATTGTTCCTGGTGATTTATGCTGTTACTTTGGTGGGGAATCTGGGCATGATCTTCTTAATCCAAATCACTCCCAAGCTCCACACACCCATGTACTTTTTCCTCAGCTGCCTTTCATTTGTGGATGCCTGCTATTCATCTGTCATTGCACCAAAAATGCTGATCAGCTTCTTAGTTGTGAGGCAAACCATCTCCTTCTCTGCCTGCATAGTGCAGCATTTGTTTTTTGGGGTGTTCATCACCACAGAAGGTTTCTTGCTGTCTGTGATGGCTTATGACCGTTATGTGGCCATTGTCAACCCTTTGCTTTACACTGTAGCCATGTCTAAGACGAAGTGTGTAGGACTGGTCACTGGATCACTCATAGGTGGAATGATTAACTCCCTGACACACACCATAAGCTTTGGGAGATTGTCTTTCTGCAGGTCCAATGTCATCAGTCACTTCTGTGATGTTCCCCCACTGCTGAAGTTGTCATGTTCTGATACATCCATGAACGAGCTGTTGCTCCTAACCTTCTCTGGAGTCATTGCCATGGCCACCTTCTTGATTGTGATCATTTCCTGCACCTTCATTGCTGTTGCTATCCTGAGGATCCGCTCAGCAGCAGGCAGACAGAAAGCCTTCTCCACCTGTGCCTCTCACCTGACCGCTGTGACTATATTCTACGGCACCTTGAGTTTTAATTACATTCAGCCAAGTTCCCAGTATTCTGTAGAACAAGGGAAGGTGGTTTCAGTGTTCTATACACTAGTGATTCCCATGTTAAACCCACTGATTTACAGTCTGAGAAACAAAGAGGTAAAGGGTGCTGTGAGAAGGGTCATAGAAATAAAACATTTGTCATGCTAATTTCACATTATTTAGCCCTATAACAGTCAATCAGTCAATTCTTCCCTTACCAACATCCACATGAATTCAGTGAATTCTAGAATTTCTAAGTATAGGAGAATTTATTTCATTCTATATAGTCCTTTTCACATGAGAAAATGAGACTAGAAATTAGAAGTGATTTTATGCATAAATGAATTTTTAAATAGCCAATTTAAAACTCAGGTTATTAATTTCTGCACTAATCACTTTTAATAAAAAGATTTAATAAATTTATTTTATCAATTCATAGAATTACATGCACCCTCTCTGAAATTTGGAAAACAAACTGTGTGAATGTGTGTATATTATTGGGGGAGAAGGCGATGGCACCCCACTCCAGTACTCTTGCCTGGAAAATCCCACGGACGAAGGAGCCTGGCAGGCTGCAATCCATGGGGTCGCTAGGAGTCAGACACGACTGAGCGTGTTCACTTTCACTTTTCACTTTCATGTCATGGAGAAGGAAATTGCAACCCACTCAAATATTCTTGCCTGGAGAATCCCAGGGACGGGGGAGCCTGGTGGGCTACTGTCTATGGGTCACACAGAGTCGGACACGACTGAAGCAACTTAGCAGCAGCAGCAGTATACTATTGGAGATATAAAGAATTAAATATTTTTATAAAATACTTAAATGTATTGACTCAGAAAGCTGAGCGCCGAAGAATTGCTGCTTTTGAACTGTGGTGTTGGAGAAGACTCTTGAGAGTCCCTTGGACTGCAAGGAGATCCAACCAATCCATCCTAAAGGAGATCAGTCCTGGGTGTTCATTGGAAGGACTGATGTTGAAGCCGAAACTCCAATACTTTGGCCACCTGAGGCAAAGAGCTGACTTATTTGAAAAGATCCTGATGCTGGGAAAGATTGAGGGCAAGAGGAGAAGGGGACGACAGAGGATGAGATGGATGGATGGCATCACCGACTCAATGGACATGGGTTTGGGTGGACTCCAGGAGTTGGTGATGAACAGGGAAGCCTGGTGTGCTGCGGTTCATGTGGTCACAAAGAGTCGGACACAACTGAGCGACTGAACTGAACTGAACAGAGATGAGCGCAGTTGTGTGGTAGTTTAATCATTCTTTGGCATTGCCTTTCTTTGGGATTGGAATGAAAACTGACCTTTTCCAGTCCCGCGGCCACTGTTGAGTTTTCCAAATTTGCTGGCATATTGAGTGCAGCACTTTCTCAGCTTCATCTTTAGGATTTGAAATAGCTTAACTGGAATTCCAAAACCTCCACTAGCTTTGTTTATAATGATGCTTCCTGAGGCTCACTTGACTTCACATTCCAGGATGTCTGGCTCTGGGTGAGTGATCACACCATTGTGATTATCTGGTTTGTGAAGATCTTTTTTGTACAGTTCTTCTTTGTATTCTTGCCACCTCTTCTTCATATCTTCTGCTTCTGTTGGGTCCATACCATTTCTGTCCTTTATTGAGCCCATCTTTGCATGAAATGTTCCCTTGGCATCTCTAATTTTCTTGATTTCCTCATAGTCCTAGGATACCTTTGCTATGAAGGTAGACATTTTAGAGGCAGACTGTAAAAGACAAACAGTTTTTCACTTTTTTTTTAATATCACCATTTAAAAATTCTTGGAAAGGAAGTTAGAGACCATCCTGTCCACTTGCTAGTGTTATTGATGAAAAAACTCAGATTCACAGAGAAAATATTAAATACCCAAATATTATGATGCCTGTTTGAAATCATAATGGAATAGTGCTAGTTTAGGGATATAAAAATGGAGTTGGGAGGCCATTGAGATCATCAAAGACATTCCTGTACTACTGAGAACTTGAATTTTTCATGAATTATCCTAAGCCCAAGGACACCAATGTTTTTAAAACAACATCTGCTGGCCATAACTTTATGATTTCAAGATTGTGTCAATTTGAAAAAATATTCACAACCTAAAAGTCAGAAGTTATGGTTTATTTGGTAGGGATTTGTAAGACTTCATGCCTCAGAGAACTGCTCTGAGGATGCAAAGGGAGGAACCAGGTTATATAGAAGTTTTGAACAAAAGGCAGATTGTCTGAAAATCAAAAGATTATTGCTGATTATAGAAAACCATATATATCCCATGTTAACAAATTTAGTGCTTTTCTATCTATGGTAGGAAACAAGGATCTGGACTCACTGAAACTGTTCCTTTCCTATGCACTTCAGCATCTGGGACCAGTATGCCGTTTTCACATCCAGAGTTCCTCAAGGCTCCCTATAAAGTGTGCCTGCAGTCTGATGGCTTTCCTTGCTGCTCAGTCACAGAGTCTTTTCCAACTCTTTGTGACTCCATAGACAGCATCACCCCAGGCTTCCCTGTCCTTCACTATCTCTCAGAGTTTGCTCAAACTCATGTCCATTGAGTCAGTGATGCCATCCAACCATCACATCCTCTGTTGCCCACTTCTCCTCTTGTCCTCAGTCTTTCTCAGCATCAGGGTCTTTTCCAATGAGTCAGCATTTCTCATCAGATGGCCAAAGGATTGGAGCTACAGATTCAGCATCAGTCCTTCCAAATAATATTCAGGGTTAATTTCTTTGAAATTGACTGGTTTGACCTTCTTGCAGTCCCAGGGACTCTCAAGAGTCTTCTCCAGCACCACAGATTGAAAACATCAATTCTTTGGTGCTCAGCCTTCTTTATGGTTCAACTTTGCATTCTTTTATGACTACTGGAAAAACATAGATTTGACTATGGTTGGCAAAGTGATGTCTCTGCTTTTTAATATACTGTCTAGGTTTGTCATACCTTTTCTTCTAAGGAGCAAGCGTCTTTTAAGTTCATGGCTGCAGTCACAATTCATAATGATTTTGGAGCCCAAGAAAATCAAATGTCAGTTTCCACTTTTTCCCCATCCATTCGCCATGAAGTGATGGGACCAGATGCCATGATCTTAGTTTGTTTGTTTTTAGTGCTAAATTTTAAGCCAGCTTTTTCACTCTCCTCTTTCTTCCTCATCAAGAGGCTCTTTTGTTCTTTACTTTCAGCCATTAGAGTGGTATCATCTGCATTTCTAAGGTTGTTGATATTTCTCCAGGCAATCTTGATTCCAGCTTGTGATTCATCCAGCCTAGCATTTTGCATAATGTACTCTGCATAGAAGTTAAATAAGAAGGTTGACAAAAGCAGCCATGACATACTCCTTTCCCATTTGGGACTAGACAATTGTTCCATGTTCCCTTGTAACTTTAGCTTCTTATCCTGCTTACAGGTTTCTCAGGAGACAGGCAATGTGGTCTGGTATTCCCACTTCTTTAAGAATTTTCCACAGTTTGTTGTGATCTACACAGTCTAAGACTTTAGTGTAGTCAATGAAGCAGAAGTACATGTTTTTTTTTTTCTGGAATTCCCTTGCTCTTTCTATGATCCAATGGATATTGGCAATTTGATCTCTGATTCCTCTCACGGCACTTAGATGGCAGGTATTCTTTCCTGCGTGTGTTCCCTCAGGACTCACTAGCTCACCTGCTGCAATTGCTGATGACTGTGCCATCCTTTGTTTACTGATATGGCAGGAAATATTCTACTTCTCAGTTGCCGCCCCCCTTGCTTAACAACACCCTTTTTTCCTGCCAGTTCCAGTTACAACTCTACATAAATAACTCACATAATAGCTGTAGCCCTAAGGTTGTTGCCTTTATTGTTTTTCAGCTACTAAGTCACGTCCTACTCTTTGAGACCCCGTGGACTGCAGCACACCAGGGTTCCCTGCCCTTCACTATCTCCCAGAGTTTGCTCAAACTCACATCCATTGAGTCGGTGATGCCATCCAAACATCTTATCCTCTATGGTTCCCTTCTCCACCTGCCTTCAATCTTTCCCAGCATCAGAGTCTTTTCCAATTCTGTAGTCCAGCAGAACACACCTTAAGTCCTTCTTGAATTTATGTCTTCTGGTCTGTAGTCCAAATAAACTCCAAATAAACACTTCTTTGTTTCAGTCATGTCTTTATTTCTAAAATTTTTCATCTCACTTGACATCAATCATTGTCTATATTTGATATATATTTCCCTAATAAAGGCTTCCCTGGAGGTTCAGATGGTAAAGAATCTGCTTGCAATGCAGGAGACCTGGGTTTGATCCCTGGGTTTAGAAGATCCCTTGGAGGAGGGAAGAGACACCCACTCCAGTAGAATGGCCTGGTGAATTCCATAGACAGAGGAGCTTTGCAAGCTACAGTCCATGGGGTTGCATAAACTGTAATCCCTGTATCTTTTTCATACCAGATTTTGTGGAAAAAAACAAACGGCTGAAGAGAATGTTACCACTGTTACTGAGTTCATTCTTTTAGGACTCACAGACAGTGCTGAATTGAAAGTTGTGCTTTTGGTGTTGTTCCTGGTGATATATGCCATCACTTTAGTGGGGAACATGGGCATGATCTTTTTAATCCAAATCACCCCCAAACTCCACACACCCATGTACTTTTTCCTCAACTGCCTTTTATTTGTAGATGTCTGCTATTCATCTGTTATTGCACCAAAAATGCTGATCAGTTTCCCAGTTTTGAGGCAAACTATCTCATTCTCTGCCTGCATAGTGCAACATTTGTTTTCTGGGGAGTGCATCATCACAGAAGACTTCTTGCTGTCTGTGAAGGCTTATGACCATTATGTGGCCATTGTCAACGTTTTGCTTACACTGTAGCCATATCTAAGAGGAAATGTGTAAGGTTGGTCACTGGATCATTCATAATTGGAATTATTAAGTCACTGACAAACACCATAACCTTTGGAAGATGTCTTTCTACAGGTCCAATGTAGTCAGCCACTTCTTCTGTAATGTTCCCCCACTGCAAAAGCTATCATGTTCTGATACCTTCATGAATGAGCTTATGCCCTCGACCTTCTCTGGGGTCCTTGCCATGGTAACATTCTTGATTATGATCATTTTGTATATCTTCACTGCTGTTGCTATCCTGAGAATCAGCTCAGCAGCAGGCAGACAGAAAGCCTTCTACACTTTGCCTCTCATCTAGCTGCTGTGACTATATTCTATGGTACCTTAAGTTTTAATTATTTTCAACCTAGTTCCCAGTATTCTGTAGAATAAGAGAAGGTGGTTTTCTGTAAGTTAGTGATTCCCGTGTTAAACCCACTGATTTACAGTCTTAGAAACAAAGAGGTAAAGAATGCCATGAATCGGTCATAGAAATGAAATATTTGTCTTGTTAATTTCAAGTCATTTAGTCCTGTAGCATTCAACCAGTCAGTTTTCCCCTCACCAACATACATGTGAATTCAGCGAATTCTAGAGTTTCTAAGTATAAGACAAATTATTTTATTCAATACACTCTTTTTTCATATGAGAAAATGAGGCTAGAAATTCAAACGGTTTAATGCACAACTGCATTTTAGAAAAGGCAACTTTAAATTCAAATTATTAATCACTTTTAATAAATTGATTTGATAAGGTTTATTTTATTAGTCCATAAAATTACATTCATTTTTTGATATTTGTAAAAATGAATATGTATGAATATATGTGTACTATTGGAGATATAAAGAAGTAAATGTTTTTCTAAATAAAATTATTTACTCAGAAAATAGAGATAATTTTATACATAATATTTATTTTTAAAGCTTGCATTAAAGGTTAAATATCAATAAATCCACATGTTAGGTAAAAGGAGAGTATGATTCTAAATTAGTTTTTCATTTAGTAGTGATTTTTTCTTTTTACTTTTTCCTCTTACCTCAGTAACAAAAGATGGGTTGTGAGAAAATGACTCTAGAATAATTTTCATATGCAACACTGTTTTGTATCTAAAATAATCTAATTAAAAAGATACACACATATTTGGAATGACTCCATCTGTGAGTAGGTTAAATTCAGCACCCTGCCCAACTGTCTCTGATTTTAGGAATCGACTTCACATTCTTTCAAGAATGCATCTGTCCTTAAATCACATGATGGGCATTACTGCTGGCATAGAGGTTCTAATCTATAATGATGCATAACTTGATTATATAACTTTGTATCTCCCCAACCTCTTAGAATTGATTATTTGTTACCAAAGGTACTGTGAATAATATTGCAATGAATTTTGAAAATGAAAATGATTGATATTTTGTACATTTTTTGTATTTCAGAGTTTTTATTAAACCTCTGATGTCATAGATAAAAACCTGGGGTTTTTAAAATGAATGATAGGGACTTCCCCAGTGGTCTAGTGGTTAAGAATCCATCTGCCAGTGCAGGGGACATGGGTCCGGTCCCTGGTCAGGAAAGCTCCTAGATGCCACGAAGCAGCTAAGCCTGTGGGCCATAGTTACTGAGCCTGCATGCCACAACTACCAAAGCCCGTGTACCTAGAGCCCATGCGCCACGAGAAGAGAAGCCGCTGCAAACAGAAGTCTGTGCACCGCAATGGTGGCAGCCCCTGCTCGAAACTAGAGAAAGCCTGCCGCAGCATCAGAGCCTCAGCACAACATAAATAGACAAGAAATAAAACTTAAAAAATGAAGCAAATGCAAAGTGTTTAAACTAGTCAAACAACTTTACATTTTCTCATTCATAGTTGACACTGAAGACATAGCCAATATGCTAGCGAGAATGAGACGATTTAAAACAAGATAAGTAAATTTTATCTTTCATATGGGCCACAGCAACAGCAAACATAGTTTAAAAGTACTGGTCTCTGCTTATATATTTTGTAAAACATGAGGCGTGAAAGTAGGTTGATTTAAAAGAAATGTCATATTCATTCATATGGGATAGAACTTAAATTCCATAAAGATATTGTTCCAAATACAGTCACTGTCTTAAACATTGCAATGCTCATAATAATTCATAGCAATAATGTTTAGTTAAAGTATAACACTGATTTCTTTGACTAGCATTATATATAACTACAAAGCTGTGACCACTGGTAGGCCGTACTGGGACTGTATTTTTCCAGAAGTGGATATTTTCCAGCAATGAAGATAAAAGTGGCAAATTTCTCCTATGGATTGGAACTTGTTCTTAAGAGTAACTCCCCTGAGAATGGGTATGATTGGATAAGGGAATGCTGCCTGTCATTTCATGACTCTGGTCCCAGCCAGCTGGCTTGCTCTGATGCAGGCTGACCATGCGCCTCTTCAGCCAGCAGAAACCAGAGAGAACGTCCCCATTCAAGGTCTCAGGACATAAACAAGATGAAAGGAGAAGCTGAAAGTCTGTGCTTTCTCCACAAAATGGCTTTTTTTCTTGCTTTTGCCTTGTCGATTATTTATTGTTAATATACACATGAGCCTATTTCTGATCTATCAATATCTTTCCATTGATACATACTGTCAATTTTTATATCAGGAGCAGACTTTTAAAAATGAATAATTGTAGCTTTGGAATAAGACTGGATCTCATTATCACTTGTCTTATGTTCATATTACAAGTTTAGTCCTCATTTTAAAGTCAGTTCAGCTATTCTAGATCTTTTGCTCTGTATGGTTTGATTTTAGCTCCTTTATGTCTTTTGGTTTTAGCTTCTCAATTCCTGTCAAAAAGAATTCCTGCTTGGATTTTAATTGTGTTTGATTTGAGAAATAGTAATATTTACCTAATATTGAATAAATCAGTAAATAAATATGGTAAGATCTCATTTGTTTATGCTTCCATTAATATCTTTCAGGAATATTTTCTAATTTTTACCGTACAGGCATGCATATTTTTTTATTTATCTTTAAGCATTTCATAATTAGGATGAATTTATAACAGGTATTTAACAATTTCACAAGGTTATGATCTTTCCAGTAGCCATGTATGGACGTGAGAGTTGGACCATAAAGAAGGCAGAGAGCCTAGAATTGATGCCTTTGCACTGTGGTTTTAGAGAAGACTCTTAAGAGTACCGTGGACTGCAAGGAGATCCAACCAGTCCATCCTAAAGGAAGTCAACCCTGAACACTCATTGGAAGGACTGATGCTGAAGCTGAAGCTCCGATACTTCAGCCATCTGATGTGAAGAGCCGACTCACTGGATAAGACCCTGATGCTGGGAAAGATTGAGGGCAGGAGGAGAAGGGGGTCACAGAGGATAAGATGGCTGGATGGCATCACCAAATCAATGGACATGAACTTGGCAAACTCCAGGAGATAATGAGGAACAAAACAGCTTGGCGTCCTACAGTCCATAGGGTCACAAAGAGTCAGACAAGACTTGTCAACTGAACAATAACAACAACATTTAACAATTCCATTTCTGATTTTTCATTTGCAGTATATAGAAATAAAAATTATTGTGTGTACTGATCTCTCCTTGAAACCATCCTAAATTCACATTTTAATTCAATGCTTTTTTCTGTAGTTTATATTTCTACCTGCACAATCTCATCGTGTAGTAATAAAAGCAGTTTAAATTCCTTCTTTCCAATCTGGACTTTTTTTTTTCTTTGCCATATTGGTTGAATACAACATCCATTAAAATGTCAATATCATGGGGAAGAAGAGTCCTACTTGCCTTTTTCTTGATTTAGTGAAAATGTTTTTGAGTTTTTAATGATGGTGAACAAAGAACAATGCAGCCTCTATGATGTAAGTAAAATTTCACGAATGTTAAAAATATAAAATTAAACAAAACAGTGACAGTTCAGAAGGACTAAGAGGGCATTTGTATGCATATTATATATATGTAACAAATTGTTACATATCGTATTACAGTCTTCCTAGAAATATTGACCAAATCATGTAATTTTGTCTTTTGTTTGCTACAAAGAGAGGCTCAAACCATGGCAATCAAACAATGGAATAAAAATTATAAAATATAATGAAATACATTATAATACAATATGCAATACAGTACACATATATGCATGCATATGTAGTAAAAGATTTTTTACATACTCTGATGAACCAATATTGAAGAAGGTTATCCAATAACAAAGGCACAAAGCTAGTTCTCCATAGAGTAGACCTCTGATGCAAAAGTACAAAAATAATTAGATCACAAATTTTAAATAAGAAACATTTTTGTTTTTCAGACAGATAAGGAAATGTAACTATCTTTCTGATCAAAAAGCAGTTAGGCATCAAGATCCTAATAAAATATAAAAATGTAACTCAAAGCTTCCATGGGAAACTCTCAAGAAATTTACCTTTTTCCCCTCTGGTTTTATTGTGACATAATTGACAGTTAATATGGTGTAAATTTAAAGTCTACAACGTGTTGATTTGATGCATTTATATAGTTCCATATGGCTACAATTTAACCCTAGCTAACATTTTCACGTTACATAATTATCATTCCTTTTTCTTAGGTGAGAATATTTAAGGCCCACTCTCTTAGCAACTTTCCAGTATAGAATATTGTTAAAGACAATTTAAAAATGTATCTGGTACAGAGAATACTTGGCCACCTGATGCGAACTGACCCTTTGGAAAAGACCCTTCTGCTGGGAAAGATTGAAGGCAGCAGGAGAAGGGGACGGCAGAGCATGAGGTGGTTGGATGGCATCACTGACTTGATAGACATGACTTTGAGCAATCTCCTGGAGCTGGTGATGGACAGGGAAGCCTGGTGTGCTGCAGCCCATGGGGTAACAAAGAGTTGGATATGACTGAGTGACTGAACTTGAATTTACAGAGAAACAATGTGACTTAGATAAATAAGATGTTGTGAGTTACTGGATTGCTAAGTGTGCTGAGTTGAAAGCCTTTCTAGGGCTCATGTATAAAAGCAACTTCACTGATGAGAACAGAGAAGGATCCTAAAATCTTCCAGGTGATAAGGGAGCATTTGTATCAATTGAGATGAATGATGAATTCAAATCATTGTACTACACTGAGCCTCCTAGAAACCACCATAGGTTTAATTTTAATACATGCCTTAGAAAAGTATAACGTATAAAAAAGCAAAAGTATGCACTTATGGAAAACCACGTGTACATGCACAAACACATGCAGACACTAGGAAATTTATTCTAATAGCTGGGAAGAACAATAATCCTTTGAATCCTTTTGTATATGCTATTCTTCCTCACTCGACTCTCTTTACTTGCCCCGACAGTGTCCTAACTCACTCCAAGGCATGGTGCTATTTACTTGTTTATATTTGTGATTCGTCTCTTCCCCTCAGGAAAGGCAGATACTCCCCCCTCCCGCCTTTGTGTGCTAATGTATGTATAGCACGTAGAAGTATGACTAGCCCTTAGAAGGCAATTTCTAAATATGTGCTGGACATTTCATACTTTTTATTCCTTTTAGAGACACACAGAGAACACTTTGAAGCCCATCACCTAAATTACAGGATTCATGTTGTACAGAAGCCTTAAGGGAAAAAATTGCATAGTCTTTTCCACATCCTTTGTAGGGCATGTTTTACATCTTTGTTCCTCAAACTGTAGATCAAGGGATTTAGCATAGGGATAATGAGAGTGTAAATATAGATGCCATTTCATCTGTGTCAAATGAATGGTTGGACTCTGGCTGCACATACATGAATATTAAAGCCCCATAGAACACTGTGACCACCGTCAGGTGAGACCCACAGGTAGAAAAAGCCTTGTGCCTACCTTCAGCAGAGCTCATCCTGAGAATGGATGCAAGGATGAGAAGGTGAGACACAAGAACGATCAGAAGAGAGAAAATCAAATTAAAACCTGCTGAGATAAGAATAATCAGTCCAATTTCATTTGCATTTGAGCAGAGCAAAGATGACAAGGGGAGGCTGTCACAGTAGAAATGTCTGATGACATTGTAGCCACAGAAGGATGAGTCAAATATCTTTATGGCGATAAGAAGAGACTCCAGTATGCTGTAGAGATATGGCACTGCCACCAGCAGCTGACATACCCTTTGCGACATGACCAGTGGGTAAAGCAGAGGGTGACAGATGGCCACATAGCGGTCATAGGACATCGCTGCCAGAATCAAAAGCTCACTAATGATGAACACAAGAAAGAAAGTGAGCTGGGTAGTGCAAAAGTAATAGGAGATTTTATTCTGATCCGCCACAAAATTTACTAACATTTTCGGGCCCACAGTTGTTGAATAACCAAGATCAGTGAAAGCCAGGTGCCTGAGAAAGAAGTACATGGGTGTCTGCAGCCTGGAGTCCACCTTAGTGAGGATGACCATGCCCAAGTTGCCCACCACGGAGGTCACGTAGATGATGAGGAAGAACCCAAACAATGGAGCCTGCAGCTCAGGGCGGTCTGTGATTCCCGTGAGGATGAATTCGCTCAGCACTGTTCCATTGTGGTTTTCCATCCAGGTTTATGAGGAAACCTATTCTGGGTAGGCACAGCGGCAGAGTCAATAGATTTTGTGTACAATATCCTCTTAGATGTGTTAGCATGCAGAACTGTTAAGTAAGATAATTTCCGGTTTCAAGTTTAGAATATTTAAAAGTAAGCACATCTGCCGCACATTAAAAGATACATAAATAGAGACAGAAGGACATATGAAGGCAGATCAGCTATTCTCAATTAGAGTGATTTCCCACTGTCTGGAGACATTTTGGCTGTCATAACTGAGAGTAGAAATGCTATAAGCTTCTAATGTTTATAGGTCAGTTAAAGTGCTCAATATCTTAACATATCAAATACGCAACCTGTACCAATATTGAGCTTGTAGTCACAATAGTACCCGGGTTGACCAGCACTATAGTATAGGTTTAGAAATGTAGAGAATTAGACAGAGAGACGTAAATATGGAGAACGAGGCAAAGCCCAGAAGTTAAACAGTCATAAAACTTTAGGTATTATGGATAATTAGTGTACTATTCCTTAAAGTTCTATTTTTATTCTTTATAAGATATAACCACATAGTGGCATTTTAAAAATGCATCAATCCTAGGATATAGTTCAGTTCAGTTCAGTTTCTCAGTTGTGTCCGACTGTTTGCAACCCCATGGACTACAGCACACCAGGCCTCCCTGTCCATCACCAACTCCCGGAGTTTACTCAAACTCATGTCCATCCAGTCTGTGATGCCATCCAACCATCTCATCCTCTGTCATCCCCTTCTCTTCCTGCCTTCAGTCTTTCCCAGAATCAGGGTCTTTTCAAATGAGTCAGTTCTTTGCATCAGGTGGCCAAAGTATTGGAGTTTCAGCTTCAACATCAGTCCTTCCAATGAATATTCAGGAGTGATTTCCTTTAGGATGGACTGGTTGAATCTCCTTGCAGTCCAAGGGACTCTCAAGAGTCTTCTCCCACACCACAGTTCAAAAGCATCAATTCTTTGGCACTCAGCTTTCTTTATAGTCCAACTCTCACACCCATACATGACTACTGGAAAAACCATAGCCTTTACTAGATGGACCTTTGTTGGCAAAGTAATGTCTCTACTTTTTAATACACTGTCTAGAATATAATGCATATGCTAATGATACAATAAATTTTCAAACCAAAAATTCCCAAAATTCATATAACCCACTATTCAAAACATAGTCTATGAAAGGTATTTTTCCTACAGGTGGTACTGACTCAAATTTAGCACACCTGACAGGTATGAATAAGTGTATGAATAAGAAATGCATAATGGACCACAGTGAGAATTAAATTTGTTTACATGGTGAATCATACCAGGACATGCATCACTATGTATAGGACATGTATGTCTGTGTATAGGACATATATGTCTGTAAATACAGTTTCTGCAGCGCCTTCATTTATGGTGAGAAGAGGGCAGCAGAGGATGAGATGGCTAGATAGCATCACCAACTCAATGAACATAAATTTGAGCAAACTCCAAGAGATAATGAAGGCTAGGGAAGCGTAGCATGCTGTAGTCCACAGGATCACAAAGAGTCAGACAGGATTCAGCGACTGAACAACAACAAGAAAGGGTTAATCTGGGTCAATAGTGTAAATTATCTAAAGCTCTTTATTACTGTATATAATGGAAAACAGTGTGCACAGTTTTGGGGAAAGATACACGAAGAGTCAATAATTCAATGAGTCTATCTTACCTGGAAATAGTTCTCAAATGTCAAATACATAGGTTTTTTTTTTTAATGTTAATTTGTTTCTAATAGTGATAGTAACTTACCTGAAAGAGATTTTCTTCGCATATACATATGCATATAAACATATTGTCTGGACTGTGGTTTTATGTCTCTGTCAGGGCTATAGTGATGGGTAAGTGAGGAACTGGTCAAGTAAGATGTAATACATGAAATTTATTTCAGTCCCACCCCACCCCCTACCCCATAACTAAATGTAGAATCTATGTCATAGAATTAAAGTGGAACTTTGCAAATGTCACTGAAATACTGTGGATATTGGTAGCATATTGTACCACATGAAATATTATTTTTACCTCTAATGAAATTTCTGTGTTGACTCCCTCCTGTATTTCTTACAGGGCTGTGAGAACAAAATACGGATTCCCTCACCTTTGAGACTCTCCCTGAGGAGATGTCAAGCAATTTGCTGATTAGCCCTAATGCCCAGGAGAACACAACAAGACGTCCGGAGGTCTTTCAACAATTGTCAAGGACAATTTATATTCGCCAGTGAGTAAGTTTAGTACTTATTTAACTCCTGTTTTTCACTCTTAGTTACCTTCCCACGTTTAGCACATGGGGC
Organism: Okapia johnstoni; assembly: GCA_024291935.2. NCBI lineage: Eukaryota > Metazoa > Chordata > Mammalia > Artiodactyla > Giraffidae > Okapia > Okapia johnstoni. The sequence goes on along the minus strand of CM044325.1, from coordinate 2,871,099 downwards.
TCTTGATTCAAATGTTGTATTAATGCAGTTAGGAAAGGCCTGTTTCCACAATGGTCGCCTCAAAAGGGTGACATGGTAGAGAAATTTCGAAATTCTCTTTTAATATATTATTTTTTAAAAATTAAAAGGAGTTAGAGTTACGCATTAGGTGAATGTGACCTGTTATTTCCTTGATTTAGTTGGTTTTGCTGGTTTTCTTCTCTTCTGAGGCAGACATTAGTTGCTCATTTTTCTCACTTCAAAGTTAGTTGTCATCTTCGATTAGTTACAACTTCTTTTGATTTTTCCCCCTTAATTGCATATTGCAGCATTTCTCTTATTTCATTCTGTCCAATTCCAATTCCTATTCCAATTTTCTTTCCCATCTAGGAATATTTTATACTATGAGCTCAGTATGTCTTATAATGCGTTCAGATCTTTGATTTCTTTAACCAGCATACTTTTCAACATACATATCCTGCACATTTTCTGAGTTTATTGATTCATTACCCTTTGTATTGTAAATGGCATATGTATATGTATATATATACGTGCGTGTGTACATAATCAGTTGTTTCAGTTGTATTTGACAATTTTCGACTTTATGGATCATAGCCCACCTCTGTCCATGGGATTTTCCTGCGAGAATACTGGAGTGGGTTGCCATTTCCTCCTCCAGGGGATCTTCCCAACCCAGCGATCAAACCCACGTTTCCTGTGTCTCCTGCATTGCAGGCAGATTCTTTACCACTGCGCCACCTGGAAAGTCACATCTATGCATATTTTTGGTTCCTGCATGTTATGTATTATATCAATACATTTATACATATATGTATGTATATATATACACATACATATATATGCATTGGCAAGATATTTGCTTATTGCGCTTGTATCCTTTTAACTTGCTGAACTCACAATTGTGAGGGGATTCCTGAACTCACATTTATGACAGGGTTCCTTGAGGTTTTCTGTTAGAAAACAGGTCATTTGCAGTTATGAGAGAATCTGATTTTTTTTTCCCACATTCGTATGCCTTGTATGACATTTTTTGTTAATTTCTGAGATTTCTTCTTTGATCTGCTTTGCGCAACTATAAATGAATCTTTTTTTAAAATTTTAGATTATCTAATCTTTTGGGTCTGGCATCCTTTACTCTGCTTAATAATTTTGAGAGTTGTCATATTTTTGTGTGTACCAAGAATGTATTGCTCTTTACAGCAGCATGGAATTCACTTGTCATGATTTACTTATTCATCCTCAAGTGGAGTAACATATAGATTGTTCCCAAGGTCTGACTAATACAAACAAAGCTTCTATTGGCATTTGCATACAATGAAATGTGCTGTCCTTTCTCTTGGAGAAGTACAAGGCAGTGGAAAGGATAAATATTATGTGAGACGTGAGATATGTTTAAGGTTTTAAGACAGTATTTTTTTTTGTATTTTAATTGAAGCATAATTTACTTACAGTGCTGTGTGAGTTTCAGGTGTATAGCAAAGTGATTCGGTCATTTGTAGACACTTATATTTTTTTCATCTTCTTTTCCCTTAAAAGCTATTGCAAAACATTGAGTATAGTTTTCTGTACTATACAGTCGGTACTTATGGCTATCTATTTTATACATGGTCATGTGTTTATGTCAATCCCACACTCCTAAACTGCCCCCTTTTTCCCCACTCAGGTAACCATTAGTTTCTCTTCTATGTCTGAGGATCTATCTCTTTTCTATATACAGTTTCATCTGCAACACTTTTTTTCATATTCCACATATAAGTGATATCATACAACATTTGTCTTTCTCAGCCTGGTTTATTACGTTGAGTATGATTGTCTCTAGATCCATCCATGTTGCTGCAAATGCCGTTATTTCATTCACTGTTACTCATTTTTATCGCTGAGTACTATTCCATTCTGTAAATACGCCACATTTTTATCTGTTAGAGGACAAATAGGTTGCCTCCATGTTTTCACTATTGTAGATGGTGCTGCAGTCAGCACTGGGGTGTATCTTTTTGAATTATTGTTTTCTCTGGTTATATGACCAGGAGTGGGATAACAGGATCATATGAAAATTTTCACAGAACTAGAACAAGAAATTTTTCAATTTGTATAACAAAAAAGACCCTGAATAGACAAAGTAACCCTGAGAAAGAAAAAATGGAACTGAAGGAATCATAGTATCAATCTTCAGAACATACTACAAAAACTACAGTGATAAAAAAGTATGGCACAGGCAGAAAACCAGAAATACAGATCAATGGAAAAGGACAGAAAACGGAAATAAACCCGCATACAATGGGGAAAACACAGTTTTTTCATTAAATGTTGCTGGGAAAACTGGACAGGTGCATGTAAAAAGTGAAAACAAAGTCAGAGCATTCTTTAACACAACACACAAAATAAACTCACATTGGATTGAACACCTGAATGTGAGACTGGACGCTATACAGCCATTAGTGGAGAACATAGGCAAAACACTCACTGACAAAAAGGTACAGCGATGTCCTTCTGGATTAATCTAGAAAATGGAAATAAAAATAATGAAAATAAAATGAAGAATAACAAATGGAACCTAACACTCTTAAAAACATTTGCACAAGAAATGAAACCATAAACCAAACAGAAAGACAACATACAGAACGAGAAAATATTTGCAAACGACACAGTGAACAAAGGATTAATCTCCAAACCACGCAGTTTATATAGTTGTGTGTGTGTGTGTGTGTGTGTGTGTGTGTAAAGTTGCTTTAGCTATGTCCAACTCTCTGCAACCGTATGGACTGTACTCCACCAGGTTCCTCTGTCCATAGGATTTCCAGGCAAGAATCCTGGAGTGGATTGATATATCAGTTCAGTTCAGTCACTCAGTCGTGTCCGACTCTTTGCGACCCCATGAACCACAGCACACCAGGCCTCCCTGTCCATTATCAACTCCCAGAGTCCACCCAAACTCATGTCTATTGAGTTGGTGATGCCATCCAACCATCTCATCCTCTGTCGTCCCCTTCTCCTCCTGCCCTCAATCTTTCCCAACATCAGAGTCTTTTCAAATGAGTTAGTTCTTTGCATCAGGTGGCCAAAATACTGGAGTTTCAGCTTCAACATCAGTCCTTTCAATGAACACCCAGGACCGATTTCCTTTAGGATGGACTGGTTGGATCTCCTTGCTGTCCAAGGGACTCTCAAGAGTCTTCTCCAACACCACAGTTCAAAATCATCAATTCTTCGGCGCTCAACCCTCTTTATAGTCCCAACACTTACATCCATACATGACCAGTGGAAAAACCATAGCCTTGACTAGACAGACATTTGTTGACGAAGTAATATCTCTGCTTTTTAATATGCTGTCTAGACTGGTCATAACTTTCCTTCCAAGGAGTAAATGTCTTTTAATTTCATGGCTGCAATCACCATCTTCAGTGATTTTGAGGCCCCCCAAAATAAAGTCAGCCACTGTTTCCACTGTTTCTCCATCTATTTGCCATGAAGTGATGGGACCGGATACCATGATCTTAGTTTTCTGAATATATATATATATATATATATATATATATATATACACACACACACACACACACACACACACACACACACATATATATATATATCAGTTCAGTTCACTTCAGTCACTCAGTCATGTCCAGCTGTTTGTGACCCCATAGACTTCATCATGCCAGGCTCCTCTGTCCTTTACTGTCTCCCAGAGTTTGCTCAAACTCATGTCCATCGAGTCAGTGGTGCCATCCAACCATCTCATCCTCTGTCATCCCCTTCTCCTCTCACCTTCAGTCTTTCCCAGCATCAGGGTCTTTTCCAAAGAGTCAATTCTTCGCATCAGATGGCCAAAGTATTGGAGCTTCAGCTTCAGCATCAGTCCTTCCAATGAATATTCAGGACTGATTTTCTAGGGCTTCCCAAGGAAACCAGCTTAGGCTTCCTTTGTGGCTCACCTGATAAAGAATCCGCCTGCATTGGTAGAGACCTGTGTTTGATACCTGGGTTGGAAAGATCCCCTGGAGAAGAGAAAGGCTACCCACTGCAGTATTCTGGCCTAGAGAATTACATGGAATACATACATACATATATATATATATATATAAAGGGGACGACAGAGGATGAGATGGTTGTATGGCATCACCGACTCGATGGACATGGGTTTGGGTAGACTCCGGGAGTTGGTGATGGACAGAGAGGCCTGGCGTGCTGCAATTCATGGGGTCGCAAAGAGTCGGACACGACTGAGCGACTGAACTGAACTGAACTGAACTGATATATGTATATGTATATATATATATCCTAATATAAATGGGCAGAAGATCTAAATAGACATTTCTCAAAAAAGATATACAGATGGCCAATGAGCACATAAAATCATGCTCAACTTTGCTAATTATTAGAGAAATGTAAATCAAAACTAGAATGAGATATCATCTCACACACAGTCATCAACAAAATATCTACAAACAATAAATGCTGAAGAGGGTGTGGAGAAAAGGGAAGCCTTCCACACTGTTGATAGACATGAAATCGGTGTGGCCAATATAAACAACAGTATGGGGGGTTCTCAAAACACTAAAAATAGAGCTACTATATGTTGCTTCAGAAAAAAAATGAATCTTAAATGGATTTAAAATATTTATACCATTTTATTTTCTACTAACAATGTATAAGTTTAGGTTCCTCCAAATGCTCACAAATTTGTGAGTATTTGTGAGTATCAACTAGATATTCTAGGTGATATATAGTGTTATCTACTTGAAATCTAAATTGAAAGTATTCAATATGTAATGACACTGAGCTACTTTTTACGGTATGTAGCATTTCCTGATTTTTACGTTTTTATATTCTATGGAAAATAGAATATCTTATGATATATTATGTATCAACTTGATAATGTGATTAAATTTTAAATAAATGAAAAATATCCAAATCTGTAACTCAGTATTTTTTTTTTTTTTGGTTTATAATCTGAGGGATAATCAAATGTATTCTAACATGTATTCTAGAAGTGGGATATTAGGTTATGTTTATTCACAGTTTACCTTTTCAAATCCATGTGCTGTTAGCATTCCTGTGTATTTCTGCTCATTATACATAATCTCAGACGCACACATTTTTATGTTTATATGTGAATAGATGAGACATATATATATATATGCATTTATTAATAATTTAAAATGACATATAAAATGTAGGTAACAATTATCCTCACTCGATTATTCTTATAAATCATTTTTATTCAAATTTGATTTGTTTCATTGATCATTTTATTTCCTGATGATGTACACAGAAGACAGTCCAGTAGCTGCTCTATGATGTAAATAAATCTATTGAATGTTAAAAAGTAATCAAAATAAGCAAAAAAGAAATTAGGAAAGTTAAAGGGAGTTATGTAAGGAGTATGTTCAAAAGACTTGACAGATTTATAGACTGCAGAATATTACACTACACTTTCACTAGAAATATCACCGTTCAATCCTAGAATCATCTCATGGTGCTTTCTCCAAGTAAGATCATCAAATATATGTAGTCAAACAATGTCTCTTAATCAAAACATGATACACATTTTAACCAAATTTGCGGCAAGTGAGCCAAATGAAAGAGAGGCAAGACCCCTATTTCTCACAGAGTAGACTTCATATGCAAGGAGACAAAACCACTAGAATACTGTACATTTGTTAATGTGTTCAGAGCACTCAGAAGTTTAACTGGTGCACAGAAATCAGTCTCTAAATATTTGTTGAAATCATTTATCCTTGCATTTCCCTCTGAGAAAACTTATAAAAAATTTCAATGTTCATAGCCTAATTCAAGGAACCACATAGCAAAATGAACTTAAGGAAAGATATTACGTAGTTTTTCCCATAGTCTATGAATAGCATATTTTACATCTTTGTTCCTCAAACTGTAGATCAAAGGATTTAACATGGGGGTAATCAGTGTGTAAAATAAAGATGCCACTTTATCAGCATCAAAGGAATGGCCGGACTCTGGTTGAACATACATAAATATCAAAGTCCCACAGAACACTGTAACCATGGTCAAGTGGGATCCGCATGTAGAGAAAGCCCTGTGCTTTCCTTCATCAGAGTTCATCCTGAAAACAGCTGTAAGAATAAGCAGGTAAGACACAAGAACTATTAGCAGGGATGAAATTAAATTAAAACTTGAAAAGATCAGAATAATCAGTTCAATTTCACGTGTATTTGAGCAAAGCAAAGATATCAAAGGGAGACAGTCACAGTAGAAATGTCTGATGACATTGTAGCCACAGAAGGATAAGTTAAAAAGTTTTATAGTGATTAGAAGAGACACAAATGTGCTATAGACATAGGAGATTGCCACCAACACCCAACACACCCTTTGTGACATGATGACTGGGTAGAGCAGAGGGTGACAGATGGCCACATAGCGGTCATAGGACATCGCTGCCAGAATCAAAAGCTCACTAATGATGAACATAATGTAGAAAGCTCCCTGAATGGCACAAAAATTGTAGAAGATTTTATTTTGATCCACAAGAAAATTTACCAACATTTTGGGTCCCACGGTTGTTGAATAACCGAGATCAGTAAAAGCCAGGTGCCTGAGAAAGAAGTACATGGGTGTCTGCAGCCTGGAGTCCACCTTAGTGAGGATGACCATGCCCAAGTTGCCCACCACAGAGGTCACGTAGATGATGAGGAAGAGCCCAAACAACGGAGCCTGCAGCTCAGGGCGATCTGTGATTCTCGTGAGGATGAATTCACTCAGCACTGTTTGATTGAGCTTTTCCATCAAGGTTTATCAGAAAACCTATTCTGGATAAAGACATCAAGTCAGTAGCTGTCATATAGTATCATCTGCTAGTGTTTAGTACATAAAACTAATAAAAATGATAAATTTGGACTCTAATTTGTGGTATTTTAAAATGATCCTAACTGCCACAGTAAATGTGTATAACAATGATAGACAGAGAATAGATAATCGGTGATGAGAGAAATAGGGTTGGCAATAGAAATAAATTAGTGGTTTTTCAACTTTTGAAGATCTGTTCTCCAAATAACTTTGATAATCTTTTGAGAAATTTGTTTGAAGTAATTGCAGATATTGGACGGAGGCTACTGTTGGTCTCTAATGGTTAGAGTCCAGTGATGCTACTGGAATCACCCCCCCAAAACCAAACACAAAAATTTACCAAACCCAAAATATCAATAGGGCCAAGATTCACAAAGACTTTTATAGACAGAGATAAATAGATACAAAGATATAGGAGGTAAAAATGAAAAAAAAACTAGTAAATACTTTATATGTTAATTTTACAGATGATTATTAAAATTTTAGGATGTCATTCATATACTGATAACATAATTGGGGCATTCCAGGTGGCTCAGTTGTAAAGAATCTTTCTGCTAATGCAAGAGACCTGCTTCGATCCTTGGGTTGGGAAGAACTCCTGGAGAAGAAAGTGGCAACCCCCTCTAGTATTTTTGCCTGGTAAATCCTGAGGACAGAGGAGCCTTGTAGGGCTACAGTCCATGGAGTTGCAAAAGATTCAGACATGACAGTGACTAAAAATCAACAGTAACATAATTACATTGTCAAATTACAGTCCCTGACGGCTCACCTGGTAAAGAGTCTACCTGCAGTGTGGAAGACGTTCAATCCCTGGGTCAGGAAGTTTCCAAGAAGGAAATGGTTCCTCCCTCTAGTATTCTTGCCTGGAGAAGTCCATGGACAGAGGCCACAGAGTCAGACACAACTGAACGACTAACTTACTAATATATGTTAGTTACATAATAAAAACTAAACCCAAATTTTAGTAATCTATGGAAAAAAAGTTTATAGTAAAAGTCTTGTGAGACCCTTTGTGAATGCAGATGGTGCAGGATGAAGCAATTAACAATGTTGATATAGGACTTAAGCCTTCAAAAGGAAACTCTAACAGATTGTAGTAGAAATTACTTGTATATACCCTGGGAAATACTCCAGGAAATAGACATAGATAGATAGAGTCGGCTATACATACAACTGTGGTATATGTAAAGGAATACTTTGAAAAAAACGATATAACTAATCTTACTCTATTTTTCCATATCACCTCTTCCTTTTTTGGAGAATTTCTGGGAAGATAAATGAGAATTAAATGTTTCAGTGTGTCAATAGTATTTGGAAATATGCCTCAAATATCATGTATTTAGTGTGTTCTCAGAGAAGGCAATGGCACCCCACTCCAGTACTCTTGCCTGGAAAATCCCATGGATGGAGGAGCCTGGTAGGCTGCAGTCCATGGGGTCACTAAGAGTCAGACACGAGTGAGCGACTTCACTTTCACTTTTCACTTTCATGCATTGGAAAAGGAAATGGCAGCCCATTCCAGTGTTCTTGCCTGGAGAATCCCAGGAACGGAGGAGCCTGGTGGGCTGCCGTCTATGGAGGTTGCACAGAGTCGGACACGACTGATGCGACTTAGCAGCAGCAGCAGCAGTGTGTTCTTAGTGTGTTTATTTGGGGGTTGATTATCTGATTATTATTTTTTAAGACCATCCATCTTGAGAAAAATGTATGTATTTGTTTCAGATTCCCCTGGAAACTGAACATGTTATATATCATAATACCACCATAAACCTGAATACTTAAAAGATTCCTCACCACCAAAAATTGTTTTTCATGTCAATGTAAGGTAGAAATACCCATTTTTGCTTTTAAAATATCAGAAAAAAATCAAATTTACAGATTTTTAAAAATTTGTATTAATTCCCTGGTAAAGAATGGTAAAGAATCCACCTGCCTGCAATGCAGGAGACCCTGGTTTGATTCCTGGGTCAGGAAGATCCCCTAGAGAAGGAACAGGCTACCCACTCCTGTATTCTTGGGCTTCCCTGGGGGCTCAGCTGGTAAAGAATCTGCCTGCAATGCAGGAGACTTGGGTTTGATCCCTGGGTTGGGAAGATCCCCTGGAGAAGGGAAGGCTACCCACTCCAGTACTCTGGCCTGGAGAATTCCACGGACTGTAGAGTCCATGGGGTTGCAAAGAGTTGGACACGACTGAGCGACTTTCATTATTAATATTTCTGAGAAGAAAGTAAGAAGAGCGCTAGAGACAATGACTGACTAAAATGTAGCGAGAAGCTAACCGCTTGCCGCTTCGTGATTCTGCCATGATTTTCATTTTTATTCTTAACCCTTTAGTTAGGCTTCTTGTGTTACACTTTTCATTTCTTATTTGCATAATTAAGCATTTATAAAAATATAAATATTACATTAACAATATGGCACTGATGTTTCAAAGATGCTCATTAGTGCTTGTGAAAATATTTGTATAATTAGTCTGAAGAAAAAGTGTTGAGGTCCTATTCTGCTTATGTATTAGCAATAGCAAGGTGTACACAGCATTAAGTTAGAAATCCTCTGATTTTGCTGTGGTTTATCATAGAATAAAAGTATTACCTTGTTAACATCTTCAGAACCATTGGTACTATGATATTGATACTATGACAGTACATGAGCTATACTGCTTACCTGTCATGAAACCTGTCTTGGCTTCCTCATGTGCTTCATGACATGCACAGTAAGAACAATTTATGGATTCTTTTCTGTCCTCTGAGACCCTCCCTGAGGAGGTGCCCAGCAGTCTCTTGATTGCCACTGAAGCATTTGAAAGCTTAACAGAAATAAGGCAGGGGTATTTTTATTAAGGGTCCAGGACAATTCATATGCACTAACAAGTTAGAATATTTACAGGTATTTTTGTGTTCCATTTTACTTTTTACTCTTGATTAATTTTCTTCTTCACATGACGCTAAAGTTTATTTTCTGTGTCTGTGTGGCTAGACTATGCCACCCAGTTGCTTAATAAAATATCAATCAAGGTGTCACTTTTCTAGATGTGAGAAACTTTTCAAGCAGTCGATTTTGAGTACAGCTGGTTTCCTTTCAGAATACGGTGAGACTCTTTCAATCAAGAGTGAGGAATCCCAAAGAAAAGGGAATTTTGTTTCCAGATTGCCACAATAAAAGTCTACCTCGGTTTCCTGCATTTGTACTCAGCACCAGCTAGTGCTGTCTGCCAGCCTGGCCCACAGATTTCTGCCTTACCAGCTCCCATTATCACATTGTACACTTTCTTAAATAAATCTATTTATCTATCTGTCTGTCATGTATCTATATTATATTCCCTGGAATATCTATATTATATTCCCTGGAATGCCCTAATACAGCCATATCGGAATCTGGATCAATGTGTTTCATCCGTAAGACAAACCTGTCAGTGTGCCTCTCGCTCCGCAGGGGTCTCTCTAGCAGATAACGAAAGGCCGTGCTGAATTACTGTCCTACGGCATTGCTCAAGATGCTTAAATGAAGCGAAAATAATAAATTGTGTGTGTATACATATATATATATATATATGAAGAATTTTGTATATATATTCTTTCCTTTTTTCAACTCTATGGAGGGAAATTAGTTACTCTTATCTCTTATTCCCACATCACACTGAATCATCATCATCTATCTGGTTAGGACTTCTCTTTCACTGCATTGGTCTTTGGACTTGGTCACTGCAGTCTGTGACCCTATGGACTGCAGCCAGCCAGACTCCTCTGTCCATGGGTTTCTCCAGGCAAGAATACTGGAGTGGATTTGCCTTTAACACATTTCAATATTGGTGTTGGTAAAGTTACCTTGTACTTTCCTTTTTACCTAATTCTATTTATGTTAAAAAATATTATTGTATTATGCATTAAATTATATTGACATCAAAAATGTCCATTCAGATTATTCATTTGTGTACAAACTGCTATTTTTCAATGTTTGCATTCTATGAAAAATTAGCCAACTTCCTTAAATAACTGATATGTCTACTGAATATAACCAAGTAGCATAAAATAAATGAAATATATGGGATATTATGTATGCTTAGTCACAGTTAATTTTTAAAATTCAGATATTAGAGACTGTATCTTACTTCATTATGAAAGTTACAGTGTTAGTTGCTCAGTCCTGTCTGACTCTTTGCGACCCCATGAACCGTAACCCGGCAGGCTCCTCTATCTATGGGATTCTCCAGGCAAGAACAGTGGAGTGGGTAGCCGTTCCCTTCTCCAGAGGATCTTCCTGACCTAGGGATTGAACCCAGGTCTCCTGCATTGCAGGCAGATTCTTTACCATCTGAGCTACAGGGGAGATCATGAAAGTTATAACTATTCATTTAAGATGTTTTGGGGAGAATATATAAGCAAAAATACAAAATGAAGCATTTTAATAATCTCAATAGCCACCACTATCTAATATTATTTTACTGTATTTCTGTCAACATAATTTCCTAGAAACAAATATTTTAATTTTACTTATATGTGTATTGTTCATACTTTTTTCCTAATTAAAAATCAACTGTAAAATCTTTTAGTAATATTTATCTTATGTGTGTGTGTCTGTTAGTTGCTTAGTCATGTCTGACTCTTTGCAACCCCATAGACGGCAGCCCACCAGGCCCCTCTGTCCATGGGATTCTCCAGGCAAGAACACTGGAGTGGGTTTCCACTTCCTTCTCCATATTTTTATATGACATTATACATATCTCCCTGATGCTGGGTACAGTTGAAGGAAAAAGGAAAAGAGGATGAGAAAGCAGTAGATGAGATGACTAGGTAGCAGATGATTCAGTGGACATGAATTCGAGCAAAGTCCGGGAGATAGCAGAGGACATAGGAGCCTGGCATGCTGCAGTCCATGGGGTTGCAAAAGGTTGGACATGACTTAGCAACTGAACAGCAAAAACAACATGCACACAATTATTTTATTTCAGTGAATGTTATTTATTGAAATTTAATTGACTACATAGAAAATTCTGCTACTTGGTTGGTGGACAAAGAAGTGAGTCTAGTCCCTCCTTGATGTAAAGAAAATGTCATGAATGTTAAAAATACTAAAAGTAAACAAAAAATGGGGGAATTTAGTGAGGGCTTGGAGGAAGTTAGTCCAGATATCATAAGGTATATATCAATTGCTGCATTTCACACTACACGTTCACTATAAACACAGCACAGACAAAATCATGAGACTGCCTCCTTTTTACTTCTTAAAGGAAGAATTGAGTTTGCTCTTAACACACCTTGTGGAAGAACATGAAGACTGAAATGGAGTGAATGTGCTAACACAAAACACACACGTGCACAAACACAAATAGATACTTTAAAGTTTATTCCAAAGACTGACTATCCTAAAAGTCGCTTCATTCCCCTTTTGTACCTACTGTTTTCCATCATTCCTACAGAGCTTCCTCTCCTTGACTGCTCTTATGGTCTATTGTGTCCTAACTCATTCCACTGTACTCTAAAATTGATTTCATAGTTTGCTTATGTTTCATCTCTTATCAAAGATGGTGAATATTTCTCCTGTTTTTTCTTACACTAATAAATTTTTAGTACATAGAAGTGTGAATGGCACATAGAAGTTATTCTCTAAATATCTAAATTCTTGTGTTCGTTTTCCCCTCTGAAAACACAAAAAATGAGGTATAAATTCCTTACCTTAATTTGTAGAAATCACGTTGATGATACTGATCATTAGGAAAAGATGCTACATAGTTTTCTCCACATCTTCTGTAGTGCATATTTTACATCTTTGTTTCTTAAGCTATAAATCAAAGGATTCAACATGGGGCTAACAAGAGTATAAAATACAGATGCCACTTTATCAGTGTCAAAGGAATGACTGGACTTGGGCTTCACATACATAAACATCAAAGTGCCATAGAAGATGGTGACCACTGTCAGGTGGGATCCACAGGTAGAAAAAGCCTTCCGCCTACCTTCAGCAGATTTCATCCTGAGAATAGCTGCCAGGATGAGCAGGTAAGACACAAGAACTATCACAAGGGTGAAAATCAAATTAAAAGCTGAGAAAATCATTATCATAAGTTCAATTTCATGTGTGTTGGAGCAAAGCAAAGATAACAAGGGGAAATTGTCACAGTAGAAATGATTGACGATATTATAGCCACAGAAGAATGAATTGAAAAGCTTTACGGTGATCAACAGAGACACGAATGTGCTATAGACATAGGGAATTGCCACCAGCACTTTACACACCCTTTGTGACATGATGACTGTGTAGAGCAGAGGGTTACAAATGGCCACATAACGATCATAAGACATTGTCGCCAGAATAAAAAGTTCATTAATAATGAACAGGATGAAAAAACCCATCTGTGTAGCACACAAATAATAGGAAATTTTATTCTGATCCACAACAAAATTTACCAACATTTTGGGGCCCACAGCTGTTGAATAACCGAGATCAGTAAGAGCCAGGTGCCTGAGAAAGAAGTACATGGGTGTCTGCAGCCTGGAGTCCACCTTAGTGAGGATGACCATGCCCAAGTTGCCCACCACGGAGGTCATGTAGATGATGAGGAAGAGCCCAAACAATGGAGCCTGCAGCTCAGGGCAGTCTGTGATTCCCATGAGGATGAATTCGCTCAGCACTGTCCTGTTGCGTTCTTCCATTTTATCAGAAAACATATGCTGGACAGAGACCTCAGAATAGTAAACAGTGTTATGTTTTAAATCCTGGTGGTTTTTAGCATTCAAAGTTAATATAAATATAATAAATTGAATTTTAAATTTTAGATTCTATTTAAGTGACTGCCTCCTGGAAGTAAAGCATACATCTATAGAAATAGAAACGGTTACAGAGATAGCAATACAGTTGGAGAGAGGGCTAGGTTTGTCATTTTCCAATGGGAAAAATTAGTTCCCCAAAGAGTATTCAATAAAATCTTGAGGCATTTTGATTGTCACCAGTGGAGGAAGCGTGCTGCTGGCTTCAAATGGTTATAGTCCAGTGACACTTCTAAATATAATCCTGTATTATGGTAGCCCCCAACCAGAAAGAATTATTATGCTTCCCTTGTGGCTCAGATGGTAAAGAATCTGCCAGCAATGCAGCAGACCTGGGTTTGATCCCTGAGTCGGGAAGATCTCCTGGAGAAGGGAATGGCTACCCACTCCGGTATTCTTGCCTGGAGAATTCCATAAACGGAGGAGCCTGGTGGTTAGAGTCCATGGGATCACAAAGAGTCCACTGACAAATACTTGCACTTCTACAGGCTTTCCTGGTAGCTCAGATGGTAAACAATCTGCCTGCAATGCAGGGGGTCCCAGTTAGGTTCCTGGATCGGAGAGGTCCCCTGGAGAAGGGATAGGTGAACCACGCCACTCTTCTTGGGCTTCCCTGGTGACTCAGATGGTAAAGAATCCGCCTGCAATTCAGGGGACCTGGGTTTGATCCCTGGGTTGGGAAGATCCCCTGGAGAAGGGAACAGCTATCCACTCCAGTATTTTGGCCTGGAGAATTCCATGAACAGAGGAGCCTGGCAAGCTACAGTCCATGGGGTTGCAAAGATTTGGACACAACTGAGCAACTTTCACTTCACTCAAATGCCTACTGGCCATTTTTGACAAACACTGACACGTGTAGATATATAGATTGATATAAAAGTAGATAAAGGGGGCAGAAAGGAAAAGTAATGACATAACCTTTATTACTTGACAACTTTTTATTATATACTATACGCTCTCAGTTCTGTAACTATAAATCTTTAATTTGTAAGCTTTCTAATATGCAAGCATGCTTTCATGTGTACGATTATGTAGGTTAGTTCAGGTGTCTGGCATACATTATAATGCCCCTGCATCCATGTAGCTGTGATTTTGTGTACTTTACTGTACAGTACTTTGTACTGTAATACGGCATCTTTATTTCTATCCCAGGATATCTGGAAGCAAGTGTACAAACAATGGTGATGGGTGTATAAACATATTACAGCTCAGTACTATATAGTCAATTGCATTATTTGGGGACCTAGGGTAACTTTGCTGATGAAAAAAGAAAGTGTTAGCTCCTCAGTCCTGACTGACTCTTTGTGATCCCATGGACTGTGGCCCACAGTCTCCTCTGTTCATGGGATTCTCCAGGCAAGAATACTGGAATGAGTTGCCATTCCCTTCACCAGGGGATCTTCCAGACCCAGGGATCGAACTCCGGTCTCCTGCATTACAAGGAGGTTCTTTACCATCTGAGACACAAGGAATCCTACAGACAAACTTGCGAACATGCTCTAGGAAGGAAACCCATTATTATGTATAATTATACATACATATATATACATATTATAATTATACTTACATAATTACAATCATATAGTATAACATAGTCATGCTCTAATTGCATAAATTTTTAAAATCCTATTTGCAATTGTGTGTGGACACATTTAGTAGCCCCTGTATTCAAACATATTTATGTGAAAGACCTTATGTCTACTGATAGTACAAGATGAAATGATTAATACTCTTGACTAATATTGGACAGAGGTGTAAAAGGAAAGAAATTCTATCAGAACATATTAGACATTTGTCTTCATATAAGGAATTTTTAAAGAAATATACATAGGTTGATATAATCTCTGTTATTCCTATATTTTGGTATATACAAAGGAATAATTTGGCAAGTGTAAATTTTGTGAATATCTTTATATACATCAGCAAAATCAACTGTTTCTTGCAGGGTTGCTGTGAAGATAATCAAAAATAAAATATTTCAAGATAATCATGGTACCTGAAACACCCTCAAAATCAATTACATAGGAATTTTTTGTTGTTTGTTTTCAACTTCTTAGTAGAGACAGCAGGTTACCTAAAATAGATTATGCTTACACAGGTACATATAAATTCATTTTTTGTGACTTAATTGTCAGGATTATCATGATGACCAATAGGTTAATACCTGTGTTCAGGTAACAGGTCTCAGTGTCCCTCACTGTGACCCAGCTCCATGACTACAAGGGGACCGTCACTTCTTTTGAATAATTTATGGACTAACTTACCTCATATATGTAATGTATATTTACCTAAAATTTTGCACATTTCTTCTCCCGAGATTATTTTCAGTATAACTGACACATTCCAAGTTGTTTATAACATGTAATATATATTTTGTCAAGGAGGAGCCGAAGATATGTAAGGAAATTGAGCAAATCGACAGAAAGTGATGTCACTGGAATGTGTCTTATATAATGAAATTTTATAAACATTACTTTTGGATAAAGACATTTTCTACCTTATATAAAAAATAAGTTTTAAATCACTATATTACACAATAGGATACCGGCAAAATAAAATACATGTATGCGTTAGTTGCTAAGCCATGTCTGACTCTGTAACCCCATGGACTGTAGTCCACCAGGCTCTTCTGTCCATGGGATTCTCAAGGCAAGAATACTGGAGTGGTTTGCCAGGCCCTTCTCCAGGGGATCTTCAGACCCAGGGATCAAACCAGGCCTCCCACATTGCTGGTAGATTCTTTACCATCTAAGCAACCAGGGTCTACCCTTACATATATTTTCTTTGCTGCTGCATGAACCGTAGCCCACCAGGCTCCTTTGTCTTGTAATTTCCTAATTACAAACAAAATAGTAGTGTCAGGAGTTTCTGAATTTTAATAATTCAAAAAATATTTTATTAAAAAATAAAAATATTTTATAACGTTAAATTATAAATATGTCTATAGGAAACAAACATAGCTCAAATAAATTTTGTGTACAAGGCTGTGAGCTTCTGATATCATATCCCTGCATACATTCATTTCTTATGTCAGAAATACTGAGCTACAGTTAATAATTTTTTTAATTAATGAAAGAAGGCTTATAAATCTTGTTTAGGTGCAATTTTGAAAGGCTAAGGAATAAACAACTACACTGGCAAGTGCTGATTTTCCTGTAAGATAATTAAGGACTGAAAAGCTTATTCTTAACAGCATCAGAATTGTATGGAAAGCATCAGATTACTTTTTCGTATTTGCTATCTATATGGATTATCTGATGATTCGTTTTTAAAATCATAGTCTTTGAGAAAATTATATGTGTTTTCTGTCTGATTCCACTGGAAACATGCTGTACATTACATCATCACCATAACATTAGGCAGTTAAAGTCCCCTAGGCTCCAAAAATTACTTTTCACATCTCAATGCAAGGGGGAAATCCCCATTTTTCTCATCAAAATATCAGGAAAATAATTATGCATTAATTTAAATGTTCATTAAATATACAGTTTTCGAGAGGAGACTAAGAAAAGCTCAGAATCAATAACTAAAGATTTGGAAAGACAATAACTTGGAAATTGACCACTTGTCACTTCATAATTCTGCCATAATTTTTATATATATATGTATATATATATATATATATATATAAAATTTCTTACTCTTTAGGCTGTCTTATCTCTCAGTTTTGTCCTTTCTTATTTGAATTGTGGTGTTGAAAAGACTCTTAAGGGTCCCTTGGACTGCATGGAAATCAAACCAATCAATCCTAAAGGAAACCAACCCTGAATATTCAATGGAAGGACTGATGCTGAATCTGAAACTTCAACAGCCTGGCCACCTGATGCGAAGAGCTGACTTATTGGAAAAGATGCTCATGCTGGGAAAGATTGAAGGCAAAAGAAGAGGGTGGCAGAGGACGAGATAGTTGAATAGCATCACCATCTCAACGGATGTGAATTTGAGGACACTCCAGGAGACAGTTAAGGATGGGGAAGCCTGGCATGCTGCAGTCCATGGAATCACAGAGTTGGATACAATTTAGCAACTGAACACAAATTCATATATTGAAGTCTTGATATAAAACATAAATATTACATAAAGATCGTGGCACTGATTTTCAAAGGTGGTCATCAGCAGTGGTGAAAATATTTGTGCATTAATCTAAAGAAGAGGGGAAGCAGTCCTCCTCCGCTTGTGCACTATCAATAACACGGAGCACACAGAAGTGAATCGGAAATCTTGGTATTTTGATATGCTTGGTTATAGAATAAGTGCTCTATTGCAAATTACCAAACTACTTGGATATTGGTAAAATATGATGCCACATGAAATATACTACCTGCTTACCTGTCACACAAGGTGTGTCTTGACTTGTCCATGTGTTTCAGAATATGCATAGTGAGAGCAATTTATGCAAACTTTTTCACTCTCTGTGTCTCTCCCTGAGGAGATGATAAGCAATTTTGTGATTGTCCCTGAGGCATTGGAAAGCTTAATGGAAACGAGGGAGTCGGTGTGTTTATTACTAGTCCAGAATAATTTGTATTCCCCAAAAGTGAGTAAGATTTACTTGTGTGTTTTTCTTCCTACTTTGACTCCTAGTTAGCTTCCTGTCGGTTCTGTTCCTCTGGTGCCCCCTAACCCACCAGACAGGGACCTAGAATAACGTGTTCCACCTGGACAGCAAGCCTCTCAGTATCCCTATTGTTCTGTAATGGTCTCAAGTGGGTGACGCAAAGGGGGTCTGTTGAATCACTGTCTTATTGTGTTACATAAAATATGTAAGCGTGCTAAAAATAATAGTATACTGTGCATATGCCAAATGTTTTCTTTCCCATTTCTTTCTTCTGATTTTTTAAGAGAGGGGATTACTCTTTTAACTGGTGTGCTTTCTCAGTCGCGTCAGTCGTGTCCGACTCCATCTGAATTTTCATAAACGTGATTGTCCAAGCATAAGTTTTCATTTCATCAGCTGAGTGCTCAAGAGTGATTGGTATTAAATACATCCTTTTAATTCTGATGCAGTTCAGTTTATAAATTTTACTATGGTAGCTACTTTTTTGATATCATGATCTGTAAACTCTTCACTCGTTCTATAACAGAGAGCAGCCCTGCCTCCACATCACGTATCCCTTTAGCTATAAATTATATGCTCGGTTGCCTGTGCGTAGTCATGTTGAACCTGCCCCTTTTTGTAAATTAATTTGCATATAGTCTGAAATATACATAAAACTCCTTTTTAAAACCCTGATGTTTAAAGGTACAAAGCGTGTAACAGCTGTCTTGCTGGAGGGCGACATGAGCATTGTGAGCAGATCCGTGTGGATTCCTCACTGAAAAGTTTGCGAAAACCAGCCACAGCCCTTTCCCATTTATTATTAAAGAAGCCTGAAGTCTCCCTCTGTGAAGATGATTCTTTGGAACACTAGCCCACCATCTTCTCTGTTTCCTGGCTTTCCTAATCAACTCACTGTTCCTTGTATTAACAACTCTTCTCTCGATGTATTGTCTTATTGTGCAGCAAGCAGTACAAGCTTAGGCTGGGTAACAATTCTGGGTCCCAGACAGAAATTTTGCCCTATATTGTTCTCTAAAGATTTTCTGTCTTACATTTTGCATTTTTCTACTTTTAATTAATTTGATTTACAAAAGGTTTAGATAAACATTATTTGTAGTCTGTTTCCCTTATGAATGTCTAATTCATCTAGCCCCATTTTAAAATAGTCTATCTTTCTTTTATTGAATTACCTTTGCACATTCATAAAGAATTCATCAGACTGCAAGGTCTACTTGTGAGTTTTTGATTCTGTTCTGTTGATTTATATGGCCATCTCTCCACCAGTACCAACAGTTTTTATTTCTATAGCTACATAGTAAGATAGTAAGTCTTAGCACAACAAGGAGTGGTCATTCTTTATTATTCTACATTTTAACATGTGTTGGGCTTCCCTGGGAGCTCAGATGGTTAAGAATCTGCCTGCAATGCAGGAGACCAGGGTTCAATTCCTGGGTCGGGAAGATCCCCTGGAGAAGGGAATGGCAACCCACTCCCGTATTCTTGCCTGGAATACTCCATGGACAGAGGAGCCTGGTGGGCTACAGTCTATGAGGTCACAAGGTCGCACTTCAGATTTAGTTATTCTAGGTCCTTGGCCTGTCATACATATTGTAAAATAAACTCATTTGTGTCTATAGAATATCTGCTGAAACTTCACAGACTTTGCATTAAATCTATAGATCACTTTAGAGAGAACTAGGATCTTTACCACATTTAGTCTTTCAACTGTAAACTGAGTATGTTTAACATCTCATTCTGAACGTCTTTGATTTTGTTAATCAGTATTTTGTACTTTTAAGTATACAGATCGTCTTAATTTTTTTCTTCTTTCCACAAAAGTATTTCACTACACTTGGGTGATTTCCATGTTTGCTTCATTTTTAATCTAAGTATTTCATTTTACTTGAGGTGAACTAAATGATATGTATTTAAATTTATTTTTTTAATATTAAACTTATATACTTTTCAGGGATTAAATAATCACCGATGCATTATTATTTATACATATTGTTAGATTAAATCTATTCAATTTTTGTTTAGAATTTTTGAATATCTATTAAGACTGGTATTTTTTTCTTAATACCTTTTCCTGTTTTTTATACTATTGGAAAGCATTGCTTAAAAAGTTGGAAAATGCAATATGTTTTTTTGTTGTTTTCTGAAAGAAAAGAAGAAAAATCAGTTACTTCTTTTTCCTCAATATCAAGTAGTCAATGCACAAGAACCTGATTTGGTGTTTGAGGGAGTTATTTTTAATATACATTTCTATCTGAAATAATCCTTACTCCGCAATTTGTTGTAAAGTGTTTCTTAGTGTACATACATGAATACATACATACATTTGTATATATGTTTAAATTACACCTCATATTTCTGACTTAAAACTCAGATTGCTGTTCCAAATACAATAGTAGGGTTGTTAAAGATTCTTTTGTATTTATCTTTCTCTCATATTCTAGTGATCTTAGCAGCAGCAGCAGCTTATGCGTAGGTATCTGAATCCTTTTATTTTTCCTAAAATAAATATGCAAATGACTCAGTAGCATTTATTGAAAATACATTTCCTTCTCAGTTGCAGATCAGAACACGGTGACAAGACAGTGGGTCAAGCGTTCATGCCACTCACTGAAGACTCAAATGGGAAAATACATGTATTCACTCACGGCTGAATTCACGCCATCTAAATCCATTAGATAAACCAGTTAATTTACCACTGAAGTCTATTAGCTGTTTCCATATTAAATTCGCTTAAAACACCAAATCATTGGTTAAAATCAATTTCCTTCTCCCATACAATAGCATGACCTACTGTATCCGCGTGCAGATACCTGGAATAGGATATCAGCATTCTAGTGACTTTCAGTAACGTGTAAAATGATTTGCTATAATTTGTTTATCTATAGAATGAAATCATTAATATTGATTTTACAAAGTGGAGTAAATCAAAATTGATTTACAAATATTATAACATAAAATAAACTAATAAAACTGAATATTCAAAATGATGTTAAATAGATAATGCTAAATTAGGCTGGTCCTACAGAGTAGCCGCCTCTCAGACTGTAACATTTTATGAGCTATTCCCAAATTCTTTCTAACTCTTTTAGCCCTTCTTAGGTGTATCCAAAAGAATAATCAAGAAAAAACACAATGTAATGCAAAATAATGGAGAAATACATTTGAATGAAATATGTTGTCATATAATAATTTAATCATGGCCCATCTTTCTTTAAGACTATCTTTGCTATTTTTGGTGTTTTCACTTTCTGAATAAATTTTAACAAACAAAGTGTCAGTATCTTGTAAGTGTAGATCAGTATATTTTACGTTTGTATCTGTTGGTGTAACTTGTTTTCTCATTTGCTCCCTTCCCTTTCCCTCCTTTCCCTTCCCTTTCCCACTCTTCTTGCGTTGCTGTGTATAATATGTTGCGTTAACAGCATAGAAAGCGCCCTTATATAATGACCCATAACATCAGATTGTTTTTATTTAACACCTATAATGACTACATTTGCTGAAAACATGCTATTGCTTACCTTCCAGTACCCACTATTACTTAGGAAAGGAACTGCTGGATCACAGAGAATGCACATGCTAAAATTTAGTGTTTACTTATTTTCCCAGTCTTTATAGCAACATACAGCTACTCGGGCAACTGAAAGGGGGTTAATTTCTTCCCATTCTCATCAAAATTTCTAACTGTTCAAAGAAACTTGAGTTTTGGCCATCTTGCCAACTGTGCAGTGATATGACTGTGTAGACTTGGCTTCCATTTAACTAATGATCAGGGATGTTTCTGAACACATTTATATGTTTTTGGATATTTTGATGTACCCTTTTGTGAAGCAGTTCTTCGGATATCTTGCTCTCTTTCCCTCCAATGGTTTGTCTAGATCGTACTGATCTTAGGAATTAGGAAATCTGTTCTATTTTTACCTATTTTTTTTTTTTTTTACAAATTATTGATATCAGTACTTTGTAGGGTGCACTTGTTTCAAATGTTCTCTCAAGATTTCCTTCTCACTCTCCTATGGTGTATTTTAATAATTTTGTACAGAGTGTTATTTTTCTGTCATTTGGAGTTATTATTTTTCGTCACTTGCTTAAGTAGTCTTTGTTTATCCCAAAATCATGAATGTATTTCTTTATGTTTCATCAAGAAACTTTGTGATTTTAACAGTTCTGTTATTTTTTACTAAGCAAGTAAATGACTTAAATGTCCACAGTTTACATAGAAAGCCTAATTGAACTAGGTCAATTTACTAAAGATATCTTCTTTCCTCACTACGTTTCAGTTGAGTTTTTGCTTAAAATCAGGTGAAATTGTACACGTGAGCTGATTTTTGGGCTCTATTTTCATTTTGTTTATTGGTCTTTCTGTTCAAAGCTTCACTGACGGCATCCTCTTTGAAAATAATCTGGCTTTAAAAAGACATTGATCTCTGTTATCGGTCGTCCTCTGGGCTCTTTCTTCTCCCAACATACTCTCCTGGCTACTCCAGATCTTGTGCATTTCTATGTAAATTTTGATGCCAACTTAAGTTTTAAAAATGGAATTTTGATTGCTCTTGCATTAAATATATAGGAAAATTTAGGGAGAACTGATTTTATCATATTTAGTTCTTTCAGCCATTGAACATGGCACATTGCTGCTTTTATGTTTACTTTAATATTTCACTAATGTGTTTGTAGTTTCACTAATGTGTTCCTAGCAATGAACTCACTCAAATCATTCATTAGTTTTCCCTAAGTATTTTACAGACTTTTCTGGTGTAATGAAGTGTTGAAAATTTTGCTTTTGTCTGTTTTATGCTAGCATATAGCAAAATAACTATTTTTGTATGCTGACATTATAACCATCAACCTGGTAAAATTCACTTCTTATTTCTAATATTTTAGCTTGAAATTTATTTTTGGAGTTTTAATTAACACATATCCACTTGAGAATAACTGCCCTTTTATTTTTGTTTCCCCTAGCTTAAAAATGTTTGTTTCACAATTTGACAGAAATTTGAGATGGCAGCAACCATAAAGGGGATGTGGCTAAGGTTTCATTGAGGCAAATATTTTTGATGTGTTGCTCACTGTTGTGCTCACCAGCAAAAGAACACTAACTGCCATCTTCTACTTGGCAGGATGCCAGTATGATGGGCACTCGTATTTAAATGTTGTCTAATACACACACGAAAAACATTTTATTAAAAGACACAAGAATGTCTTTAAAAAGATATTTAATGATGGATGTAGTAAAAAAAAAAAAAAAGACTTCCCTTCAATTGAAACATAAACACTTGGCAAAGTGAGAACAGTGATCCGGACTTGAGTCTCTTGTACTGAAACGAGGTTAAACCAAAGTTGACACCAGAAGAATGATCACAACTTGAACATCTGTAGTTGATACAAGAAAAACCATTTCTAGTTTGCATGATTTTCACACATTATGGCTTTTGAGAAATTTGTCACAGTTGTCTATAATCTAATTTATCATGCATGCCTTCTATATTTACTTTTATATGGGAATTTTACAGAGATTTCCCCACATCCTATGCAGAGCACCTTTTACTTCTTTGTTCCTCAAGCTGTAGATCATAGGGTTCAGCATGGGTATGACCAAAGTGAAAAATACAGAGGCCATTTTGTCAGTATCAAAAGAGTGGCTGGACCTGGGCTGCATATACATAAAGGCTAGAGTGGCATGTAATACAACTACCACTGTCAGGTGAGAGCCACAGGTGGAGAAAGCCTTCTGCCTGCCCCGTGCCGTGTTCATTTTTAGGATGGCCTTAAGGATCAGTATGTAAGATACAAGGACTATCAGAAAAGATGAAACCAAATTGAACACTGAACAGATGAGTATGAACAGCTCAATTTCCCATGTGCTTGAGCACAGCAAAGTTAGCAAGGGGAGACTGTCGCAGTAGAAATGACTAATGATGTTACAGCCACAGAAGGATGAAATAAATATCTTGATGGTGGTTATCAGAGAAACGGAGGCACTGTAAACATAGGGGACTGCGACCAGCACCCAGCATACTCTCGGTGACATGACTACTGTGTACAGCAGGGGGTTGCAGATGGCCACGTACCGGTCATAGCCCATCGCCGACAAGATGAAAAGTTCACTGATGATGAACAAGATGAAGAAAGTCAGCTGCATAGCACACCAACGATAGGAGATTGTGTTTTGATCAGCTACGAAATTTACCAGCATTTTGGGTCCCACAGATGTGGAATAGCCAAGATCGATGAAAGCCAGGTTTCTGAGAAAGAAGTACATGGGTGTCTCTAGCTTGGAGTCCACCTTTGTGAGAACGATCATGCCCAAGTTTCCCACCACCGACACTGCATAGATGGTGAGGAAGAGCGCAAAGAAGGGGGTCTGCAGCTCAGGCCGGTCTGTGATTCCTATGAGGATGAATTCACCAGGCATTGTTCGATTTTGTTTGTCCATCCAGGCCATCAAGAAAAATAACTGTGGGAAGAACCGTAGGAATAGACATTGGGGTTCAGAAGATGCCATCTGATAGAAGTTTACTATGCAAAACTATTATGTGCAAGACGAATCTAATTATTTTCGATGGAGTGATTTAAAACAAGACTCACCTCCATCACTGAACCTGGAACCAAATCTAGAAACCATTATAAGGTAAGATGGACTTCCCTGGTGGCTCAGCGATACAGAATCTGCCTGCAATGCAGGAGATGCGGTTTGATCCTGGAAGATCCCCTGGAGAAGGAAATGGCAACCCACTCCACTCTCCTTGCCTGGGAAACCCCATGGACAGAGGAGCCTGGCAGACTACAGTCTATGTAGTTGCAAAGAGTTGGACACAACTAAACCACCACCGCCACCATCATAACCTAAGATATGTAGTAGTCAGTTTGTTTTTTGTGTCATGTACGGGTTCTCATTACAAAGTATACACAGTTCTTTTGTGGCTCTGTTAACAAAATACCATTATAAATATTTGGCCAGAGTGGGAATCCTGATTTTTTTTCAAAAATACTTTTCAGTTAAAATACATATAATTGGTAAAAATATATCAAATTTTAGAAAGAATCATAATAAAAAGTAACAGTCCTTTCTTTCTTTCCCTTGGAACCTCAGTCCCAGTCTCTGAAGAAAACTATTACTAACTTATTTAATAGACTTTAATTTACTTCTCTTTAGTGTAACTCCACATATTCAAACGTTATTTTCATTACAATATTCATTTTTTTAAAAATTGTATTAAATTGATTATCTCCATAGAAAATGGTGAAATTGAATCTTTAGCTCATACATATAAAAATTAGTCACAGACTGGTAAAGAACTTGGTATTAAAAGAAAAATTTTAAACTCATAGTGATGAAACTGAAGCTCCAATACTTTGGCCACCTGATGTGAAGAGCCAACTCATTGGTAAAGACTGGGAAGGACTGAAGGCCAAAAATAAGGGACATCAAGAGATATGATGGTTAGATGGCATCACCTACTCAGTGTACATGAATCTGAGCAAACTATGGGAGACAGTGAAGGATGGAAGAGCCTGGATACAGTCCTTGGGGTTGCAAAGAGTAGAACACGACTTACGGACTGAGCAATAGCAACTTAAAAACTAGATCTTCTGGATGTCACTAAGTAAGTATAAGTTTCAAGAAAATCAGAATATAAGTTTAATTTGGCAGATTAAATGCGCACCATATAATTTATTATTTCCAAAAATCTATTCACAATATTAACAAATTATTTACAAAAAAAGGTAAAAAGCAAACATCCATTAGCAGCAACCTAACAAGAAAGAGGAAAAAATCTAGGGCCTTTTGCTACAACAGTTATACTCAAGGAAAATAATTTTTCTGCAGAAGCTTGTATATTGTGGCAAATTTCATCCAAATTAGGCTGTACTTTATAGATCCTTGGAGTTCTGAAACTCAAAAGAGTTTTTTTTTTTTAATTTTAAAATTCTCTTTATTAAAGCAGTTTGAGATAAAGTCCCTTGGTATTGAAAACAAGACAAGCTTTCACTTCATGGGCATATTTATGACTTGGAGGAGTTTGGCTTCCTAACTGTGAAAGTGACACTCAAGTTAACCTTATGTGTCTGGGTCTTCATGTGATGGATGAAAGAGCAGGATGGTTTATTTGTGGTTAGAGGGCTCCTCAGATATAATCAGAGGAATATTTGCTTCTCTATATAACAACCACCTCTCACTTTATTATTATTATTATTTAAGCAGAGACATTACTTTGCCAACAAAAGTCTGTCTAGTCAAGGCTATGGTTTTTCCAGTGGGCATGCATGGATGTGAGAGTTGGACTATAAAGAAAGCTGAGTGCCGAAGAATTGATGCTTTTGAACTGTGGTGTTGGAGAAGACTCTTGAGAGTCCCTTGGACTGCAAGGAGATCCAACCAGTCCATCCTAAAGGAGATCAGTCCTGGGTGTTCATTGGAAGGACTGATGTTGAAGCTGAAACTCCAATACTTTGGCCACCTGATGCAAAGAGCTGACTCATTGGAAAAGACCCTGATGCTGGGAAAGATTGAGGGCAGGAGGAGAAGGGGACGACAGAGGATGAGATGGTTGGATGGCATCACTGACTCTATGGACATGGGTTTGGGTAGACTCCAGGAGTTGGTGATGGACAGAGAGGCCTGGCGTGCTGCAATTCATGGGGTCGCAAAGAGTTGGACATGACTGAGCGACTGAACTGAACTGAACTGATATATTTTCATCTGATTCTCCCCTCATCACCCCTACCCAAGCATCAAAGCACCAATTGGAAAAAGAAACAGGAAAAGTGAGCAATAAGACTGACTCTTCTCTGATAGAAGCACAATCTTCAGAGTTTCACCAGGACTTGGGGAATGAGTGGAAGCAAAACCCATTAATTAATATCTTATGCAAACTCAAACATGCAATCTTAACCATGTATTCTAAAACTTTGCAAATAGTCTCAACTGAGATATATGGATTGTCAGATTAAGAATATTCTCTTTCAAAGGACAGACAGAAAGAACTAAGGAGGATTAAAAAAAGAATCTTGAATGGCTTTTAAAGTAAGACAAGGTCAACAGTCTTTAGGTGAGTTGACATAGGCAGAAATATTTGCACACATTATTTTAAAAGTATAAAAAGACAACCATACTTTCTCATTCAATATAACTAATAAGGCCAAAAGTCCTTATCTTCCCTTTCCTTATTTTGTGAAATACACCATATTTTCTCAATAAGGGAACATTAACTATGCAATTATGTAGCATTAGCGTAAAACCAGTCTAAATCTTTTCCAGTTACATCTTTGGAATTTGACAAATTGTGCACTTGGCAAACCCTCCTTAGCCAACACCAACATTTTCTAACTTAAGATGTCCAGCATTATACTCACCAACCGTGGGATTCAGGGTCTATCACTAAACCACTATTATGTGACTTATTATAATCCATGAAGATTTTTTAAACCTGTGTCTCTTCATTATAATGATATCCCAGGATGCTGGATTCTCAAACACGCAGGGGAAATTCCATGAGTTGAGGAACGCAGTTCGTGTCTCATGTGTGCTCTACACCTGGGGGCTGTGGGGAGGTGTGGGGGGGCCTTCTGCCCGCTTCTTCTCATCCTTCAGAAAGGAATTCTTCCTATTCTATTCTGATGTGTGCACTTTGTAACACAAAACACAACAGATCAAGAAGAAAGCTTCTCTTAGTTCATTTAGATTAATGAGAGTGAAAAGGCTAGATTGTGAAGTGTTTAAGGTGTGGCAAATTCACAAATACTATAATTAGAATGCATGCACTAGGTTAAGAAAACTTCGAAGAAT
Source organism: Okapia johnstoni (assembly GCA_024291935.2). Lineage (NCBI taxonomy): Eukaryota > Metazoa > Chordata > Mammalia > Artiodactyla > Giraffidae > Okapia > Okapia johnstoni. Next base: position 2,843,171 of record CM044325.1, on the reverse strand, counting down.
TAATATTTCTTCACTCTTACTGGTATTGATTTTGACTCAGTTGTGCTCCATTATAGATATATATATATGCTTCCAAGCTTTCAGCTTCATAATCCATGTAAAATTAAATTTAATACAAAGATAATAGGGTGAAAGACATCCTATCACTGTGGTATGGAGGACATAGTACCCTAAGTCAAAAAGTCTATTTTGGAAGCCAAGGAAAACAAGTCTCCTGTCACATGGGTTTGAAAGGGCCAAGTCAGTGTAGCCCACACAGTCCATGTTAGCAGAACTTTCTGACATCTATGTGAGGAGAGACTATCTGCAAACAGGAAAGCATAAGTTAACAGCTTCATCTCTGTATAGTAGCTGATTTTTCCTCAATGTCTCTTGAGACAAAGGGCAGAAGAGGTTGGCCTTTTTGGGATCCCAAGTTCCTTCTGCCGGTGGGTGTGGTGGGAGCCGGTGAAGGAACTGTGACTTTGAAGGCAAATTCTTAAGATGTCGATGTGATTCCTCAGCATAATATTGATGAAGAATAACCCAGGTCAGGAGTAGAAGAGGAAGAAATGGCAGCTTCTCAGAAAATGTTTGTAAACGCCTGTTCTGTATTATTTTGTCTTTTCCATCAACTGACTATTGCAAATATCACTGTAGCAGACTCTTCATGCTTTGTATTTGAGGTCACCTCTGAATTTACCTGGGCTTCTCTGGTGACTCACACCGTAAAGAATCTGCCTGCAGTGTGGGCGATCCTGGGTCGATCCCTGGATGGGGAGATGCCCTGGAGAAGGGAATGGCAGTGCACTCCAGTATTCACACCTGGAGAATTCCACGGACAGAGGAGCCTGGAGAGTTAGAGTCCATGGGGTCACGAAGAGTCAAACATGATTGAGTGACCGACACTGTCTTTTTCTTTCTGACTTGACCTACAGCCAAGATAGATTGCTTTCTGGCATGCTGTTGCTTCCCATCTCCAGCGTTTGACCTCATTTCCTGAGGGCAAAGGGGTCTTACTTGGACCCCACCCACAGCAGTTTGTAAGGGCCTGAGATCTAATGTGTTAAGAGAAATATTAAACTAATAAGTGACAGGACTCAATGGATAAAAACTCAAGCTTTTCTAGCTCTCTTTTATGCAGGAAACTAAAATGTCTTTAAGTAATTGAAATTTAATTGCATGCAGCAGTAATTTATTTTTCACTGCATGCTTTCTTAGCTTTCTCCCCAATCAGGGGAGTCTCGTGTTCCTTACGCCTCATTTCTGCTTCCTTAAATCCTCTACCAAATAAACAGTAAACGTCCAGCTCCTTGCCTCAGAGTCTTCTCTTGGAATTTACAGTCTGACCATCACCAGCTCTTATATGATGTTAACAAAAAGAGGGAACAAATATATATAGCACAAATGGAACTCTACAGACGCATGATCATAATAATATATCATGTCACTGTATAACTGAAAGTTCTGTCAGAAACTGTTACCATCTGAGACACAGACCGTTCTTTAGTATCAGAAACTCTGGCCTGCAATCAGCATCTTTGCATGAACAACATTTGAGGTGGAGCTTTCAAGAAATACCTTCACCCCCTTCAGAATGTTTATGGTTTTAGAATCCCAGTATAGAATTAATAACAAATAGACAAGAAAAAGATTGCTTACTATTTGCAAAGAACACAATAACAGAGTAGTAAAATATATCATTTCTCTATAAATCAGTTATGACAAGAGAGATTATTAATATTCATGGAAAAACGTATTGGGTCTGGCATTCGTGACTAAATTCACCTATAATTTTAAACTGAAGATAGAAATCAAGAATTGTCACTGGAGCTAATCTAGTAATCAGCCATCCACTCACCTAAAACAAGGAATGCCTTCTTGTTCTGCCATGCAGTTAGGAGTCTGACTGAAGTCAGAAGAATTTATGAATGTCCCTCCCCTTTGAGACAGTCCCCTAGAAACTTGAATGAAATTTCTTGATTATTCCCAAAGCATCTAAGAACACAAAATGAAGCCACTCATCTTGGTTAATTATTTTTGATTTCCCTGTTGAGGAAACACTCTTTTAGATGCAATTCATATGCTTTTTTACTATTAATTTTATTGCACTCACTCAAATATCTGGATTTCAGTTTATCATTTGTTGGATAAATCCTTTAATCACCCATAAATTAACTTCAACATTCAGTATTTTCCACCATGGCCTCTGCCCGAGTTTTATGCCTGAGGATAAAGACAAAACCCTTCAAACATGTCCTAGAGTGGTTCTAAAGACTCAGAAGGAATACAAATGTAACTCATTTTTCTTTTTTAACTTAAGGGACTAAATTGAGTTAACCATACCCTAACTCTGTATCCTATAATCGTTTTCAATCCTCACTTCCCACCCCCACTCCAGTTTTCCTTCCTCATACAGGCACCTTCTCTGTGAGATCTGATAATACGCTCTTAAACAGAAATACAGCTGCGTAATATAAACACGGTATACATTTTACTGTGCACTCATGTTGTCATTTAACTTCCTTTGATGCTTGAAGAATCTCATTCAACTCTACATTTTTGAAGCACATTCATTTTACTGTGTGTGTGTGTGTGTGTGTTAGATGCTCAGTTGTGTCCAACTCTTTGCAATCCCATGGACTGTAGCCCACTAGGCTCCTCTGCCTGTGGAATTTTCTAGGCAAGAATACTAGACTGGATATCCATTCCCTTCTCCAGGGGATCTTCCTAACCCAGGGACTGAGCCTGGGTCTCCTGTATTGCAGGCAAATTCTTAATCATCTGAGCCACCAGGGAAGCCCCGTTTTAGTACATACACACCATTATTTCTCTCTGCTCTGTTTTGTAAAATTACTATAATCTGGGTCTCCTTTAATTTAAGATGTTTGTTTCCATGGTAGTAAGATTCAGCCGGTTACCAACTCTTGAATTCTGTGTCACCACAATTAATGACTTTTTGTGTTTGTGGTCCCCACAGATCCATGGATGAGATTTTCTGTGATATATTGGGTTAGTCAAAAAGTTTGTTTGCTTTTTTCTCATAAGATGACTCTAATAGCACTTATTTATCTTTAATTTCATTTGAAACAATTTAGTTAGATTGTATCCTAACAGCTGTTATATCAACATGCATTTAAAAATTATCAAAACTGGTGAATGTTTGTATAGCCATTTTAATATTGAAGATGGAAGCAAAAAGCAACATTTTGGCATAGTATGCTTTATTCTTTCAAGAAAGACAAAAGCACAACTGAAACCACCAAAAAAGATTTGTGCAGTGTATGGAGAAGGTGCTGTGACTGATCAAATATGTCGAAAATGATTTGCCAAGTTTTGTGCTAGAGATTTCTTGCTAGACAATGCTCCACGGTCGGGTGGACCAGTTGAAGCTGATAGGGATCAAATGGAGACATTGAGAAGAATCAGCAGTATACTATGTGGGAGATAGCTGGCGTAGTAAAATACCCAAATCAAGCACTGAACATCTTTTGCACTAGCCTGGTTATATTAATCACTTTGATGCTTGGGTTCCATGTAAGTTAAGGGAAAAAAACCTTCATGATCATATTTTCGCAAGCTATTCTCTACTTAAACACAATAAAAACATTCTGTTTTTAAACAGTTTGTGGTGGGTGATGAAAAATGGATACTGTACACTAATGAGGAATGGAAGAAATGCCAGTGCAAGTGAAATGAGCCGCCATCAACCACGCCAAAGGCTGTTCATTCAGAGATGATGTTGTGTGTGTGGTGGCATTAAAAGGGAGTCCTCTAAGTTCCTTCTGAAAAACCAAGTGATCAATTCCAACAAGTACTACTCTCAATTAGGTCAGCTAAAAGCAACACTCAATGAGAAGCATCCAGAATTAGTTAACAGAAAACATTTACTCTTCCATCAGGAAAACATAAGGCCACATGTTTCTTTGATGACCAGGTGAAAACTGTTACAGCTTAGCTGGGAAAGTCTGATTTATCTACTGTATTCATCAGATAGTGCACCTTCAGATTTCCATTTATTCTGCTCTTTATAAAATTCTCTTAATGGAAAAAATCTCAATTCCCTGGAAGACTATAAAAGGCACCTGGAACAGTTCTTTGATCAAAAAATACAAAAGCTTTTGGGAAGATGGAAATATGGTTACCTAAAAAGTGGCTGAAGGTAGTAGAATGAAATGGCAAATACATTGTTCAATAATGTTATTGGACAAAATTAAAAATACATCTTGTATTTTCACTTAAAAACTGAAGAAACTTTTTGACAAACTCAATATCTCCTGGAGTGGGTCCCTGATAAGAGAAATATAAGCAAAATTAATTTATTTAAATTAATATGAATCCATGCCAAGATTTATCAATATATACTCTATCATCACTACATAAGATTTTATACTTTGGACATCCAACTTATGAATATGTACAATTTGTTCATATGATAAGGGACTGTAAAAAATAATTAAACCAGATTTAAAATTTTAGAGCCAAAATTGTTTTCTTATCTTAATACATTATTTTTTTTTTAATAGTCATCGAGGTGGGAAGGGGGTTCAGGATGGGGAACACATGTAAACCCATGGCTGATTCACGTCAATGTATGGCAAAAACCACTACAATATTGTAAAGTAATTAGCCTCCAACTAAAGTAAATAAATCAATTAAAAAAAGAAATAGTCATCCAAATTGGGTCTGAATTTGGAATAGAATGATATACTAAGCACTATCCCATTCAACTGATACAGATAACATGTATTTTATAATAGTTTTAATACTCAAATGTGTATAATAGTAATAAGACTGACAATTTTGGATAATGCTGAAGAAACCATCATTGAAGTGAGAGAAAATCTGCCACATACATCCTGCAGCAGAGATTGGCTGATCACCAAATCTTTTTTGTTTTCACTTTGACTCCTTCTGCCTATAGATCTAATTTTCAGTTCACTCTACTCATCTTTTGAATGATTTCTTTGAATGGGCCTTTTCAGTTCCGTAGAAGTGGCTTGTGGAAACAGCCCTTTGGAAAGGAGAGATGCAGGTGTGACAATGTAGACAAATGGAGTCAATGCCAGTAGCTGCTCAAACTAAATCGATTCATAAATAGCTTTAAAGTATTCTTTTTTTCAATCATTAGTAACCTCTTCTGACCAAGAGACAAGAAAATCTTCACTGAAAACCTTAAAACTCAAGTTTGCTTTTAAATGACAAGAAAAAAAAAAAAAACTGAAACGGGACCAGTTTCTGTTATCTTTTTGGTTGTTGTACTAGAAGCATCTTTTAAACCTGAGTGTTTGAGACGTATGTAAAATAATGGAGACACATGATCACGGTCCCTCAAAACAGAAGGGGTTACTGAGAAAAGGGCAGGGCCTTTGGCCTTTGAGTAGGTTTTTGGATTTAAATTTGTAAAATGGCATTTGCTATTCTGAATTTGGGAAATTTGAATGGCTTTTCTTATTTTCATCATCTTGAAAGGATTGATTTATGACCTCCACCTCCAAGATTAACACACTTGCAGTGCTTTCTGCCTAGGGTACCCTTGTGTTACAGAGCTGGGCTGAAGATATTATACTTACTGTCTCTATTGCAGCTACAGAATGAGAGGTCCGTCTGGTTGCTGTCTCAAGTCTTTGCTAACTTCCAAAGGTGTTCCCAAACCTTGCTTCATGACTGTGCCCTGAGTTTCTTGTCTCCCCCTAAAGACTAGAAAGATTTTGTTGTCACTGTTTAGACACAAAGACCATGGAACCTCTTGAGTACTCAGGTAGGCATAACCTGGAAGTACGGGTGACTTAACGTCCAGAGGGTAAACTTTGAACAATCAGAGATGAGGGCTCACAGATAATTTTTTTTCCTCTCTGACTTCATTGAAAACCAGTGCTCAGCTGATGTGCCTGTATGGTTAGTTGATTTAGTTGATTCATCATTTTTGATAAAGGGAAACAAGCGGCATGTGAGTACACGTGTATGTGTGTAACACATTTGGAAATTGAATGAAATACCTTTTGCTTATCTTTCGTTTAAAGAGGGCATTATGTATAGTTTATTTAGAACAGATTTTGGAGCTAAGTAATATAGAAAGAGTGTATGGTGTAAGCTTTCATGAGACTATCTTATTAAACACTAGTGAATAAGAGGTGAAAATTTTAAATTGTCCAGTTTCACAAGCTATGTCAATATAGCTACAGATGTTTTCACAGCTATGTCAATAAATAGTGCTGCACTCCTCCCCTCACCCTGCCGAAGATGCCTGTGTCTGAAGCTTCAAAGCCTGTGAACACGTTGCCATGGAATACGCAATGAAGAGATTTGTCACAAGTCTGTTTTCTATGTCTGCGTCTTCACTGAGTGAAGCAGAGGACGGGATGAAGTGAGAGAGTGGTGTGGAAACACACACATCGCCGTGTGTAAATAGACAGCCACCTAGGAGTTCACTGATTACTGCTGCAAGGAGCTCAGTCCAGTGCTCTGTGACAGCCGAGAGGGGTGGGAGATAGAAGGCAGGAGGGAGGTTCAGGAGTGAGGGGCCATGTGTATACATGTGGCTGATTCATGTGACATACGGCAGGAACCAACACAATCCTGTAAAGCAATTATCCTCCAATGGAAATTTTAAAGCAAAAAAGAGATTTGCCAATGTGATTAAGTAAAGGGCTTTATGTGAGTGAGTCCAAAGTAGTCACAGGAAGAGAAAGATGCAAACGTAGAAATCAGAGGAGATGTATCAGTGAAAGCAGAGGTTAGAATGATGGCTTTGTGGGATGGAAGGTAAACGCCAGGCAAGGTATATGGAACCTGCAGGAGCTGGGAGAGGCAGGGAGACAGATTGAACCCTATTTGGGTCCTGAAAGGAATACAATCTGGTACCTTGATTTTAGGTCTGGACAACTCATTGTGAAATTCTGACCTCCAAAATTTGGGGACAAGAAGTTCACATTGCTTCAAGCCACCAAATTGGTGATGATTTGTTATAACAGCATTAGGAAGCTAATACAAGTGACAACATAATTATTTTAGAAAATACATATAAGTCAACCAAGTTAACAAGTAGGAAACACTACAGTTTTCATTCTTAACTTCAGTTCAGTTCACTCGTGTCCAGCACTCTGTGACCCCATGGACTGCAGCACGCAGGCCTCTCTGTGTGTCACCAGCCCCTGGACCTTGCTCAAACTCATGTCCATTGAATCAGTGATGCCATCCAACCATCTCATCCTCTGCTGTCCCCTTGTCCTCCTGCCTTCAATCTTTCCCAACATCCCTTTCCAGTGAGTCAGCTCTGCACCAGGTGGCCAAAGTATTGGAGCTTCAGCTTCAGCATCAGTTCTTCCAATGAATATTCAGGACTGATTTCCTTAACTTAAATTCCTAACTTAAAGTAATTGAATAGATTGCAGATAACTGGCAGAAATACAAGTGTGAGTTTAGTCCTGTTACTCTATTTCTGTTGACCTAACCAGACTCAAAGAGAATTGTTTTCTGCCAGAAAGTAAACCTCTCTTATTGCAAGTACCTAGGTTGATGAAGCTAAATAAAACTGTAATAAAAGAAAACAAACATTCCTTATTGACTTTTACATATTTATAAATAATAAAATACAAAATTCTAAAGGCTGATGGTACCAAGTTATTACTGGCTTTGTCCCTGCAGACCAAAAAGGTACATTATATACTACAACTTTTCTGTTTTCAAATAATCTACTTATTTGTGAGTAAAGTTGAAAATTAACACGTGAACCTGACTCTCACTAAAAGAAGTGTTTGCTGTTATGACTTTAGAACAAAAGCTTTTTAACAGTAGACTATGTTAGGAAAAACAATTATAAACTTTATATTTGAATGAACATTGATATTTTGCTTTATGTATATGCACAAAACATAAAGGATGAAAAAATAGAATAAACTTTCATATGTATTTTTAGTCGGTTTTGCCAAATGTCCTATTTTCATGTATATCTAAGCACTTTGTATTCAACTTTTATTTTCCTGTACAAGCTTATTTTTCGCTGTGACACAAATTTATTTTAAATGCAAAATAACAGTTGGTTGAAAAGCTGGATAAACTGATGGGTAAACACTAGAAAAAATTATGAAGCTTTTAGTAGTTGAAGGAAAGATATTTGTGATAAGGAAGATAATCTAACTCGTAGCAAATATCCAAAAAAAATTTCCTACGGGCGTTCATTTTTATGTTGCATATTTAGAAATTCTGAGAACCCTTTATTTACTTACATTTTATTTTTTAAAGTATTTATTTTCAAATTGTTTTGCATTATTTATATTATTATATTTTTTCAGTCAATGCACTTTGTATGGAAAATTTAGTGTTTAAAAGTGAGATTAAAAGGATTATGATTTTTGCTTAAAATTAGGGGATGTTTTATTTATTGCTTCTTCACTTAGCAAAATTTTCAGGAACAAATAAAACCTTTAAGTGGAGAGAGTCGCAGTTTTAAATTTACACCGATTTGAATGACTGACTTGGGTTATCCAGGGGTCTCTTCAATGCAGCCTTCACGTCCTTGTTCCTTAGGCTGTAAGTGAGGGGGTTCAGCGTTGGAATCACTGGGGTGTAGAGGACCGAGGCCATCTCATCAGGATCTAATGAGTGGTTGGTCCTTGGTTGCAAATACATGACGAGAAGCATCCCGTAGAACACAATGACGGCCGTCATGTGAGAAGCACAGGTGGAAAAGGCTTTTCGTCACCCTTCTGAAGAACGCATCCTCAAAACAGCAAGGATAATGTAGAAGTAGGATGTTAGAGCAATAATCATAGAGAAAAACAAATTGGTCCCTGAGAAGGTAAACACTGCTGTTTCTGGAATGTAGGTATCAGAACAGGACAATGCTAACAAAGGGACATTATCACAGTAAAAATGGTTGATCACATTGGACGAACAGGATGATGCAGAAAACACACAGGAAGCGACCGTCAGTGCTGTGGCCAGACTGTAGGTGTAAATAGGGGACGGCAGGAGAGGGCAGAGCCGCGGAGAAAACGCCCGCAGGTGGAGCCGGGGGTTGCAGATAGCCATAGAGCGGTCTCAGGCCGTGGCAGCCAGCGTGGAAATCTCAGCCACCACAAAGACTATGAATCCACTTAGCTGGGCTTCACATCCACAGCAAGATATGGTTTTCTTTGTAACCAAGAAGTTAACCAACATTTTGGGGGTAATGACAGAAGAACTGCCAAAACTGATGATGGCCAAGTGCCAGAGGAAAAAGTATATGCGAGTTTGAAGCTCAGAGTCCATGCTGGTGAGGATGACAATGCCCAGGTTCCCTGCCATGGTCAGTCCATAGATGATCAGAAACATCCAGAAAAGAGGAATCTGGAGCACTGGATGGTCTGAGATCCTTACTAGAATGAATTTAATCACTTGAGTGCAGTTCCCTGGAACTATTTATATTGCTGACTTCTGCTTAGTGAGGAAAAAAAGCAAGAGAGCTCCAGAAAAAAATATCTACTTCTGCTTTATTGAATATGCCAAAGCCTTTGACTGTGTGGATAACATCAAACTGTGGAAATTTCATAATGAGATGGGAATACCAGACCACCTGACCTGCCTCCTGAGAAATCTGTATGCAGGTCAAGAAGCAACAGTTAGAACTGGACATGGAACAACAGACTGATTCCAAATCAGGAAAGGAGTACTCCAACACTGTATATTGTCACCCTGCTTATTTAACTTATATGCAGAGTACATCATGAGATATGCTGGACTGGATGAAGCACAAGCTAGAATCAAGGTTGCTGGGAGAAATATCAATAACCTCAGATATGCAGATGACACCACCCTTATGGCAAAGCAAAGAATAGATAAAGGGCTTCTTGATCAAAGTGAAAGAGGAGAGTGAAAAAGTTGGCTTAAAACTTAATATTCAGAAAAACAAGATCATGGCATCTAGTCTCATCACTTCATGGCAAATAGATGGGAAAACAGTGGAAACAGTGACAGACTTTATTTGGGGGGGGCTCCAAAATCACTGCAGATGGTGACTTCAGCGATGAAATTAAAAGACGTTTATTCCTTGGAAGAAAAGTTATGACCGACCTAGACAGAATATTAAAAGGAAGAGACATTACTTTGTCAACAAAGGTCCGTCTAATCAAGGCTGTGGTTTTTCCAGTGGTCATGTATGGATGTGAGAGTTGGACTATAAAGAAAGTTGAGCACCGAAGAATTGATGCTTTTGAACTGGTGTTGGAGAAGACTCTTGAGAGTCCCTTGGACTGCAAGGAGATCCAACCAGTCCATCCTAGAGGAAATCAGTCCAGAATATTCATTGGAAGGACTGATGCTGAAGCTGAAACTCCCATACTTTGGCCACCTGATGCTAAGAACTGACTCATTTGAAAATACCCTGATGCTGGGAAAGATTGAAGGTGGGAGGAGAAGGGGTCGACAGAGGATGAGATGATTGGGTGGCATCACTGACTCAATGGACATGAATTCGTGTAAACTCCAGGAGTTCATGATGGACAGGGAGGCCTAGTGTGCTGCAATCCGTGGGGTCACAGACTCAGACACGACTGAGAGACTGAACTGATGGGTCCAGATGACATCAACTTAGTTTTTTGAATGTTGCATTTTAAGCCAGCTTTTTCACTCTCCTCTTTCAACCTCTTTAGTTCCTGCTAGTTTTTTTCATTAGAATGGTATCATCTGCATATATGAGGTTGTTGGTATTACTCCCTGCCATCTTGATTCCAGCTTGTGAGTTATCCAGCCCTGCATTTAGCAGGATGTACTCTACATATAAGTTGAATAAGCAGGGTGACAATATACAACCTTAATACTCCTTTCTCATATTTGAACCAGTCCAGTGTTCATGTCCCTTTCTAAACATTTTTTGGCTGCATACAGATTTCTCAGGCAGCAAGTAAGATGGTCTGGTATTCCCATCTCTTTAAGAATTTTCCTGGTGGCTCAGAGGGTAAAGAGTCTGCCTGCAGTGCAGGAGACCTGGGTTTAATCCCTGGGTCAGGAAGATCCCCCGGAGAAGGAAATAGCAACCCTTTCCAGTATTCTTACCTAAAATACCACGGACAGAGGAGTCTTGCAGGGTACAGTCCGTAGGGTGCAAAGAGTCAGACACAACTGAGCAACTTCACTTTTTTTAAGAATTTTCCACAGTTTGTTGTAATCCATACAGTCAAAGACTTTAGAAAAGTCAATGAAACAGAAGTAGATTTTTTTTTAATTCTCTTGCTTTTTCTGTAATCCAACAGATGTTTGACAATTTGACCTCTGGTTCCTCTGCCTTTTCTACATCCAGCTTGTACATCTGGAAGTTTTCAGTTTATGCACTGCTGAAGCCTAACTTGAAGGATTTTGAGCATTACCTTGGCAGCATGTGAAATGAAATCAATTGTTTGGTAGCTTGAACTTTTTTTGACATTGCCTTTCTTTGGTATCAGAATGAAAACTGACCTTTTCCAGCCCTGTGGCCACTGCCCAGTTTTCCAAATTTGCAGACATATTGAGTGCAGCACTTTAACAGCATCAGTTTTTAGGGTTTGAATTAGCTCAACTGGAATCCCATCACCTCCACTAGCTTTGTTTGTAGTTATGCTACCTAAGGCCCACTTGACTTCATACTCCAGGGTGTCTAGCTCTAGGTGAACGAGCACACTGTTGTGGTTATCTGGCTCATTAAGAACTTCTTTGTGTAATGTTCTGTGTATCCTTACCACCTCTTCTTAATCTCTCCTACTTCTGTTAGGTCCTTGCTGTTTCTGCCCTTTGCTGTGTCCATCTTTGCATGAACTATTCCATTAGTATCTCCAACTTTCTTGAAGGGATCGCAAGTCTTTCTGATTCTATTATTTTCCTCTATGTCTTTATTTTACTCTCTTAAGAAGGTTTTCTTACCTTGCTCTTCTCTGGAAATCTGCATTCAGCTGGGTATATTTTTTCCTTTATCCTTTGCCCTTTCTCCTTTTGCAAGTTCCTGGTCTGTAAGTATAGTGGGATATAGAGTATGTCTAAATAAACTGCCTTTGTATTAACAGCTTCTAAAATAAGCCCAGGGAACAGTAGGTGTTCAAAAGATACTTGCTAACTCACTGACTGAAAGAGATGAGTGGTGAATAAATGAAGGAATGAATGTATACAACATCAATCCTGAAATTCTGAAATAAAGCATGAGATTTATGTTCCAAAGGCCGTAGTTTTATGGTAATATGATTATTAAAATGATTCTGACTTTGATAAAGAGACAGAGACAACCTACATATCATTTTCTAGAATATTCGCTACTTTAATGCAGGGCACAGCTGTTCTTTCTCCATCAACTCAGGCCCCAAGTTAATAAAATCATGGTATATTCTTGGCTCTAAAATTAACAAAGTAACAGATAAATTGTAGACCACAGAAAGGAAGTTCCAAAGATTTTGTACCATTAAGTCACTCTTCACAATGATATAAATTCTGGAGCGTTCTGTTGTTGCTTCCTCTGGTGCTATGTGGCCAGTGACACAGTCTTTACCGTGCAGAGTTAACAATACCTTCATCTGTTCATAGCGCTGCCAACCTGCCCATTGATTCAGTATTCCTGTGACAGTGTTGGGCTTCCCAGGTGGTTCAGTGGTAAAGAATATGTCTGCCAATGCAGGAGATACAGGAAATGTGGGTTTCACGCCTGGGTCTGGAAGATCCCCAAGAGTAGGAAATGGCAATCCACTCCAGATTTCTCGCTGGGAAATCCCGTGGACAAAGGAGCCTGATTGGCTAGAGTTCTTGTTGTCACAAAGAGTCAGAAACAACTGACCACGCACACACATAACGTTGTTAAGATTTTTAATTCTTTTTCCTATAATTTCCATCATTAACGATGTGTTATTTTGCAACTTGATCTCTCATCTGAAGCTTATTACTTATTGTACAAGAGGTATTTTTTATTTCCTAAATCTTCTGTATGTTATATAATAAACATATTTTGATCAAACAGGCAAACCTGTAAGACAGTGCCATCATTGGATCACAAAATTTCACCTTTCAAAAATATTTGTAGGAAACATGCATGCATATATAATTATACAGGAAAATGGCATGAAAGACACTACATTTCCATTATTCATGTTAAAGAGTGGGTTTATCTTATAGGATTCACTAATTTAAGGTAAAGTTTAACAGTGTATAAGCTAAATTTCCATTGAATCAGCCTCTTACATTCTCACTCACGTGTTTTCTTTTGTCATTTTTTAGTGTAAATATGATCTCTGTAAGTGTTAATGCATAGACTTTGTAATCGGTGAGAAATCAAAGGTGGACATAATGGTTGTGCTTTGAAAGAATTTAAAATAAGGAAGAAATGCTTCCTCAAATCAGCATGGTAGTAACACCAGGAATTTGAACATGTTATCTATGGTCCCCAAACCACAGACTGGGATTAGATGACTGACAATGCATGAATCTAAGGATGGAGGCCGAGTCAGATACCAGTGACTCCAGGTTATGAGGTCATCTGAGCTACGGTTTTGCTATTGATCAATTAGTATTTGATAAAGTTAGTCATTTATAACTATAATACTATTTACCATTGCAAACTGGAGTCTATATATCCAAGTTATATGGAGATAAAAGAAAATAATACACATCATTATAAAGTAAAGATTATATATACATAAGTCACTGAGTGTGCTAGTGTTCTGTCAGTCAGTACAGCTTCTACACACATATATACACATTGGCAGGAACATACTGAGAAGCACACGGATGACAGCAAATGGTTTTCTCTGTGTATAAATATAGTATACGTAGAGGGTTAACTGCAATCTTTGTTTTAAAACATCCAGGGAGAAAAGAAATGCATTCATAATGTAAAAATATTTTCAGCATATCTTCTTGATATTGAGGCATAGAAGAATCTTACCCTCAATTTTTTAAAGTTTTACTGTGAAAATATAGTTCAGTTCAGTTCAGTCACTCAGTTGTGTCCGACTCTTTGCGACCCCATGAACTGCAGCATGCCAGGCCTCCCTGTCCATCACCAACTCCCAGAGTTTACCCAAACTCGTGTCCATCGAGTCAGTGATGCCATCCAACCATCTCATCCTCTGTCGTCCCCTTCTCCTCCTGCCCCCAATCCTTCCCAGCATTAGGGTCTTTTCCAATGAGTCAACTCTTCGCATCAGGTGGCCAAAGCATTGGAGCTTCAGCTTCAACATCAGTCCTTCCAATGAACACCCAGGACTAATCTCCTTTAGGATGGACTGGTTGGATCTCCTTGCAGTTCAAGGGACTCTCAAGAGTCTTCTCCAACACCACAGTTCAAAAGCATCAATTCTTCAGCGCTCAACTTTCTTCACCGTCCAACTCTCACATCCATACATGACCACTGGAAAAACCATAGCCTTGACTAGATGGACCTTTGTTGGCAAAGTAATGTCTCTGCTTTTAAATATGCTATCTAGGTTGGTCATAACCTTCCTTCCAAGGAGTAAGCGTCTTTTAATTTCATGGCTGCAATCACCATCAGCAGTGATTTTGGAGCCCCAAAAAATAAAGTCTGACACTGTTTCCACTGTTTCCCCATCTATTTCCCATGAAGTGAGGGGACCAGATGCCATGATCTTAGTTTTCTGAATGTTGAGCTTTAAGCCAACTTTTTCACTCTCCTCTTTCACTTTCATCAAGAGGCTCTTTAGTTCTTCTTCACTTTCTGCCATAAGGGTGGTGTCATTTTCATATCTGAGGTTATTGATATTTCTCCCAGCAATCTTGATTCCAGCTTGTGCTTTTTCCAGCCCAGCGTTTCTCATGATGTACTCTGCATATAAGTTAAATAAGCAGGGTGACAACATGCAGTCTTGATGTACTCCTTTTCCTATTTGGAACCAGTCTGTTGTGCCATGTCCAGTTCTAACTGTTGCTTCCTGACCTGCATACAGGTTTCTCAAGAGGCAGGTCAGGTGTTCTGGTATTCCCATCTCTTTCAGAATTTTCCACAGTTTATTGTGATCCACACAGTCAAAGGCTTTGGCATAGTCAATAAAGCAGAAATAGATGTCTTTCTGGAACTCTCTTGCTTTTTCAGTGATCCAGCGGATGTTGGCAATTTGATCTCTGGTTCCTCTGCCTTTTCTAAAACCCGCTTGAACATCTGGAAGTTCACGGTTCACGTATTGCTGAAGCCTGGCTTGGAGAAGTTTGAGCATTACTTTACTAGCGTGTGAGATGAGTGTGATTGTGCGGTAGTTTGAGCATTCTTTGCAATTGCCTTTCTTTGGGATTGGAATGAAAACTGACCTTTTCCAGTCCTGTGACCACTGCTGAGTTTTCCAGATTTGCTGGCATATTGAGTGCAGCACTTTCACAGCATCATCTTTCAGGATTTGAAATAGCTCAACTGGAATTCCATCACCTCCACTAGCTTTGTTCGTAGTGATGCTTTCTAAGGCCCACTTGACTTCACATTCCAGGATGTCTGGCTCTAGGTGGGTGATCACACCATCGTGATTATCTGGGTCATGAAGATCTTTTTTGTACAGTTCTTCTGTGTATTCTTGCCACCTCTTCTTAATATCTTCTGCTTCTGTTAGGTCCATACCATTTCTGTCCTTTATCGAGCCCATTTTTGCATGAAATGTTCCCTTGGTATCTCTAATTTTCTTGAGGAGACCTCTAGTCTTTCCCAATCTGTTGTTTTCATCTATTTCTTTGCATTGATCACTGAAGAAGGCTTTCTTATGTCTCCTTGCTATTCTTTGAAACTGAAAATATACTTTACTGCTAAATCAAATTTTCCAGAACATTCTCTTCATTGCCTGTTTTACATCTTTGTTCCTTAAACTATAGATGATGGGATTCAGCATGGGAATCACAGCACTGTAAAAGAGTGACACAATCATGTCATGGTCCAAGGCATAGCTGGAACTTGGCCTCACATATGTGAAGAGAACTGTACCATGAAAAATGGACACTCCAGTTAGGTGAGAGCCACAGGTAGAAAAGACTTTCCTTCTCCCTTCAGCAGATGGCATCCTCAGAATGGCCAACAGAATGAAACCATAGGAGATCAGGACAACCAGGACAGCGACTATCTCAATAGAACCCACGAAGTAGAAGAGCAGAAGCTGGTTTGTGCGAGTGTCCGAGCAGGAAATAGTGAGGAGGGGAGGGATGTCACAGAAGACATGTCTGATTTCATTAGATGCACAGAAGGAGAGGCTAAAAGTAGCCACTGTGTGTACAGAAGCATGCAAGATGCCACCCGCATAGGAAGCAAGGATGAGTGGCACATAGACTCTGGGCGCCATGCTAACTGGATACAGGAGGGGGTCGTAGACGGCCACATAGCGGTCATATGCCATCGCAGCCAAGAGGAAGCATTCTGTGGTCCCAAAAGTAACAGCAAGAAACATCTGTGCTGCACACTCAGGCAACAAAATGGTTTTGTTTCTTGACATAAAATCTACTAACATTTTTGGTGTAATTACTGAAGAATAGCAGGCATCAATAGATGATAGCACACTCAGAAAATAGTACATAGGGTTGTGGAGCCGGGAATCCCCAATGACCAATACAACCAGTCCTGAATTTCCTATCAAAGTAAAGAGATAAATTGCTATAAACAGGAAGAATAACATAAATTGTATTTCAGGACTATCTGTGAGACCTTTCAGTACAAATATAGTAACTTCAGTGGCATTCTTCATGGTGACACCTCATGGAACAAATTTAAACATAAAATTACAATTTATTTACTGCAAAATAATAAAAACACTGTGACTCAATAATGTGGCTTAAAGGACAGTGACATATGCTCTCATATTTATTTGGGGGGATGTTTCATTTCCTAGTTGCTGATCAGGAGACAGTGACAAAGCAGTGAGTAACGTGTCCATGCTGCTCACTGGAGAATCATCTGTCAACGGTTGTGTGTTCACTTACTTCTTGAATCCATGTCATTTATAAAACCATCAGGTTAACTGGTTAGTGTGTCACTGCATTCTATTAGCTGTTCTCATACTAAATCACATTAAAACACACCAAGTGACTGAATAAAAAATAGTTACTTTCTGACATCCAAGCACATAAGATGATTGGCATAGAACAGCGACACTCCCGAACTTTGGTAAATGTGTAAAATGGCTGCAATTACCATCTAGTCAAGTGTAGAATGAGAACGTTAGTATTTTTGACAATATTAGAATTACTATTTTTAAATGGGAGTTTGATTCACAAGAAGATTAGCCCCATTATGATTCTTAACATCAGTTCAATGATATAGTTTGTTCAAGACAAATAACATAGAATTTAGAAACTGCAAATGTTTGTTCATAGGCCAGGTTCATGAGTAAAAGCCCCGTGTAATGCTAATATTGCTCCCTAAAGTTTTCCCTCTTCAAAGTACTAATATATGTAAATGCTCAAGCAGATTAAATAATACACAGCCACACAGACTAATTAAACATGCAAAGCAACAAATAGAAATATGTAAAACAATTTCCTTTAAATATGTCTTGTTTGGTTACAAATTTAGGATGACCATATAATTGAACTTTGATCATCAGATGCATGTATTTTTAAAATATTAGCAAATACTGGATTACAAAATTAATCCTATAACTAATAATTAAAAAATATATGGGATTAGATCCTTGATCCAGTTATTCTATCCCTTACCTACTTGTCATATATTTGTTTTGTGATTTTTAATACACTCCAAAACATTATTCTGCTAGGAGGAAATGCAGTGCATCATAATTTGATGATGACTTTTATTCCCTGCTCACTCTTCATGACCCTGGCTTATTCTTTAGAGAGTAAAGAAGCTTTGTGAATTTTGTATTCTGGCAATACCAAAGATACACACACACATCACATAACTCCATTTTCTACGTTACAGTGAGTTTAAGTTTAGATAGTAAAGACTTATGATGCTAAATGTGTGTGTGTGTGTGTGTGCGTGCACGTGCGCGCTCATTCATATCCAACTCTTTGGGACCCGATGGACCACAGCCTCCCAGGATCCTCTGTACATGGAATTTTCCAGGCAAGAATACTGGAGTGGGTTGCCATTTCCATTTCTAAATTTCTCTGAAACAGGCTTTTCTGCTGGATGCCAAAATGAAAGCTATACTGGGTATAACTGAGTCAATATTAGAATATATTGAAAGGACTCAGAATTTTAAAGAGAAAAAGACTGATTCTCAAAGGATTTAGTAATACAGGATCGACTTCTAAAATGTCATAAAGCTTCTTCTAAAAATACAATGTTAATAGAAGGCAAATATTTCAAATATCTTGATCCAACCTTGAAACAGTGAATTTGCAAAGAAAAGGAAAAATAAGACAACCATGCACCAGGCACGTGCAACAGTCATGGGTTTTGCACACATTACTTTATACCCCTTTACAGAAGCTCTCATAGCTAAAAAGTGTCAGAGCCAAGATCCAATCCCAGGTCTCCCCCACGATGCATCTGCTTTTCATCATTTTTCACTGCCTCCTGTGGCTTCATTCTCAAACTGACCTCCCACTTGCTGCTCTCAGTGAAATGAAACATTCTATTTTTGAGACTTTTTATTAATTTTATTATTTAACTTTTTATTTTTTATCGGCATATAGCCGATTAACATTGTTGTGATAGTTTCAGGTGGACAGCAAAGGGACTCAGCCATACACGTACATGTATCCATTCTCCTCCAAACTCCCCTCCCATCCAGGCTGCCACATAACGAGCTGAATTCCATGTGAACCACAGTAGATCCTTGTTTGTTATCCACTTTAAATATTCTTGTGTGTACATGTCCATTCTAAACTCCCTAACTCACCTTTCCCCTCATTCTTCCCATCTCTAGCAAAAAAAAAATGCTTTTTGATGTTCATTTTTCAAAGTTAAATACATTCTTATTTAACTAAAACCATATAATTTCTTCTATTTTGTCTGTTGTATTTATTCACCCATGTGATAGGCAACAACTAACAAGACTGCATGGCATATCTGATATTGATATTATGTCTTATTATTATTTTACAAATATTAAATTATTCTCTAAATGACCTGAAGTTAGTTTCCTCTTACCTGTGGATCAGCAAAGGCAGGTTTAGATACAGTACCTCAAAATGCTTATATCCACTTACTCAGTTGTTGATGAAACCACAGGAGATTCTCCAAGGGGAATATGTCCTAATTACCTCCTGGATCAAAATAGCAACATGATAATTTACTCAATAAAAAAGAAAACAATCCTGGAATGATTGAATACATGTTAATATTTGTTGAATAAATAGAATCCTTTGCTCCCTGATTTATAACAAAACTTCAGATTTGCATTTCCATGATAATTATTGGTGTTAATTATTTTTTCGTACTAACCTGTTGTCTGTGTATCTACTTTGAAGAAAACACTCATTCAAGGGGTTTGCAGATATTTTCTCCCATTCTGAAGGTTGCCTTCTTACTCTGCTGACTCTTTCCTTTGCTGTATATATTTTTAGTTTGATGTATTCCCAATTATCTAATTTTGCTTTTGTATCCTGTGCTTATGGTGTCATATCCATGAAATTATTAATAATTAAAAACTTCTGTGAGTTTTTTAAGCTCAGGTCTTAGGTTTAAGTCTTTTGATTTTCATTCATGGTGAAAGATGAGAGTTGACTTTCATTCTTTTCCATGTGAGTACCTATTTTTCCCAACACAATTTGCTAAAGAGACTATCCTTTTCCCTTGGTGTATTGTTTACACCTTTGTCAAATATCAATTGACTAAATATATGTAAGTTAATATGCAATCTTTTTATTCTGTTCTATTGGTCTATATGTCTGTCTTTATACCAATACTATATTGTTCAAATAATGTAGCTTTGTAACATATTTTGAAACCAGGAGCATGATGACTCCAGCTTTGGTCTTCTTGCATATGATTTCTTTGAATATTTGAAGTCTTCCTTGGTACCACATAAAATTTAGGATTTCCTTTTTATTTAAAAAAATACCAGTGCTATTTTGATAAGCACTGTATTGAATCTTTCATTAGCCTGGGTAGTATGGATATTTTATCAAATTCAAATCAAAAGCACAATTGCGTATAACTCAGAGCTGTTAGGATAGCTATTATTGAAGAAGAAAAAATCAGCAAGTGTTGGCAAAGATATGGAGAAAGAACCCCTTGGGCATTGATGATATAAAGGGAATTGGAACAGCCACTGTGGAAAATGTTATAGAGATTTGTCAAAAAATTAAATCTACTGTGTCATTTGCCAGTCATTTCTGGGTATTTATACGAAGAAATTGAAATTAGAATCTTGGAGAGATATTACACTCCCATGTTCACTGCAGCTTTATTCACAATAACTAAGATATAAAAACCACTTAAATGTCTATTTATGGAAATATGGATTGAAAAAACTGACATATACAGTGAAACATTATTCAACTCTAATAAAGGAGGAAATCCTGACATTGCAGTAATATGGAAGGATCTGGAGGTCATGTGTTAAGATAGTGGTGATGCTGTCATGGATGTACCCTTCCTCAAATCTTCAAGAGGAGGGCATTAAATATGCATCAACGTCTCAATGGGCATGGTTTTGGGTGGACTCCGGGAGTTGGTGATGGACAGGGAGGCCTGGCATGCTGTGGTTCATGGTGTCGCAAAGGGTTGGACATGACTGAGCGACTGAACTGAACTGACTTAACCTTAAGCATACTCTCAATAAATATTACCATCTACTGTCGGTATAATTTTTGGAGTTTTAAAATGGACCTAATCTATTTCTATGATTTGACAGTAATAAGAAAATATTTTTATAATGGAATAAAGGTATATGATGTTGAGCCAAACTGGAAAAGTCATGCCCATATACCTGGATGGAACATATTGTGTAAGATCACAGGGAGGTTCTTCATAGGGGCTCCGGAATGGAGAAGTAACTTCATAATGTGTGCCAAAGACTTTCTATAATGTGAGCTTACATCAATCTGCAGAATCCCAAGATTATAGTTATAACAACACAGTGTGAAACAAATCACACAGTGAATGACAACTGCAATATACTTACATCAGTGAATATTTAATATGGATCAGTTTAAATGTAGTAATCAGCATATAAATGATATGAACTATATTTGTAAAATGTTACTTTGATGGACTCAGTTCAGTTCAGTTCAGTCACTCAGCCATGTCCAACTCTTTGCGACCCCATAAACTGCAGAACACCAGGCCTTGCTGTCCATCACCAACTCCCAGAGTCTACCCAAACCCGTGTCCATGGAGTTGGTGATGCCATCCACCCATCTCATCCTCTGTCGTCCCCTTCTCCTACTGCCCCCAATCCTTCCCAGCATTAGGGTCTTTTCCAATGAGTCAACTCTTCGCATGAGGTGGCCAAAGTATTGGAGTTTCAGCTTCAACATCAGTCCTTCCAATGAACACCCAGGACTGATCTCCTTTAGGATGGACTGGTTGGATCTCCTCGCAGTCCAAGGGACTCTCAAGAGTCTTCTCCAACACCACAGTTCAAAAGCATCAATTCTTCGGTGCTCAGCTTTCTTTATAGTCCAACTCTCACATCCATACACGACCACTGGAAAAACTATAGCCTTGACTAGATGGACCTTTGTTGACAAAGTAATGTCTCTGCTTTTTAATATGCTGTCTAGGTTGGTCATAACTTTCCTTCCAAGGAGTAAGCGTCTTTTAATTTAATGTTGCAGTCACCATCTGCAGTGATTTTGGAGCCCAGAAAAATAAAGTCAGCCACTGTTTCCACTGTTTCCCCATCTATTTGCCATGAAGTGATGGGACCAGATGCCATGATCTTAGTTTTCTGAATGTTGAGCTTTAAGCCAACTTTTTCACTCTCCTCTTTCACTTTCATCAAGAGGTTTCTTAGTTCTTCTTCACTTTCTGCCATAAGGGTGGTGTCATCTGCATATCTGAGGTTATTGATATTTCTCCCGGCAATCTTGATTCCAGCTTGTGTTTCTTCCAGCCCAGCGTTTCTCATGATGTCCTCGGCATATAAGTTAAATAAGCAGGGTGACAATATACAGCCTTGACGTACTCCTTTTCCTATTTGGAACCAGTCTGTTGTGCCATGTCCAGTTCTAACTGTTGCTTCCTGATCTGCATACAGGTTTCTCAAGAGGCAGGCCAGGTGGTCTGGTATTCCCATCTCTTTCATAATTTTCCACAGTTTATTGTGATCCACACAGTCAAAGGCTTTGGCATAGTCAATAAAGCAGAAAGAGATGTCTTTCTGGAACTCTCTTGCTTTTTCAGTGATCCAGCGGATGTTGGCAATTTGATCTCTGGTTCCTCTGCCTTTTCTAAAACCCGCTTGAACATCTGGAAGTTCACGGTTCACGTATTGTTGAAGCCTGGCTTGGAGAATTTTGAGCATTACTTTACTAGCATGTGAGATGAGTGCAGTTGTGCGGTAGTTCGAGCATTCTTTGGCATTGCCTTTCTTTGGGATTGGAATGAAAACTGACCTTTTCCAGTCCTGTGGCCAATGCTGAGTTTTCCAGATTTGCTGGCATATTGAGTGCAGCACTTTCACAGCATTATCTTTAAGAATTTGAAATAGCTTAACTGGAATTCCATCACCTCCATTAGCTTTGTTTGTAGTGATGTTTCCTAAGGCCCACTTGACTTCACATTCCAGGATGTCTGGCTCTAAGTGAATAATCACTCCATCATGATTATCTGGGTCGTGAAGATCTTCTGTGTATTCTTGCCACCTCTTCTTAATATCTTCTGCTTCTGTTAGGTCCATACCATTTCTGTCCTTTATTGAGCCCATCTTTGCATGAAATGTTCCCTTGGTATCTCTAATTTTCTTGAAGAGATCTCTAGTCTTTCCCATTCTATTGTTTTCCTCAATTTTTTTTTTTTTTGCATTGATCACTGAGCAAGGCTTTCTTATCTCTCCTTGCTATTCTTTGGAACTCTGCATTCAAATGGGTATATCTTTCCTTTTGGCTTCTCTTTTCACAGCTATTTGTAAAGCCTCCTCAGATAGCCTTTTTACCTTGTTGCATTTTTTTTTCCCCCTTGGGGATGGTCTTGCTCCCTGTCTCCTGTACAGTGTCACAAACCTCCATCCACAGTTCATTAGGCACTCTGTCTATCAGATCTAGTACCTTAAATCTATTTCTCACTTGCACTGTATAATCGTAAGGGATTTGATTTAAGTCATACCTGAATGATCTAGTGGTTTTCCCTACTTTCTTCTATTTAAGTCTGAATTTGGCAATAAGGAGTTCATGATCTGAGTCACAGACAGCTCCTGGTCTTGTTTTTGCTGCAAAGAATATAATCAATCTGATTTCGGTGTTGACTATCTGGTGATGTCCATGTGTAGGGTCTTCTCTTGTGTTGTTGGAAGAGGAAGTTTGTTATGACCAGTGAGTTCTCTTGGCAAAACTCTATTAGCCTTTGCCCTGCTTCATTCTGTACTCCAAGGCCAAATTTGCCTGTTACTCCAGGTGTCTCTTGACTTCCTACTTTTGCATTCCAGTCCCCTATAATGAAAAGGACATCTTTTTTGCGTGTTAGTTCTAGAAGGTCTTTTAGGTCTTCACAGAACCATTCAACTTCAGCTTCTTCAGCATTACTGGTCGGGGCATAGACTTGGATTACTGTGATATTGAATGGTTTGCCTTGGAAACGAACAGAGATCATTCTGCCGTTTTTAAGATTGCATCCAAGTACTGTATTTCGACTCTTTTGTTGACCATGATGGCTACTCCATTTCTTCTAAGGGATTCTTGCCTATGGTAGTATATAATGATCATCCGAGTTAAATTCACCCATTCCAGTTCATCTTAGTTCGCTGATTCATAGAATGTCGATGTTCACTCTTGCCATCTCCTGTTTGACCACTTCCAATTTGCCTTGATTCATGGACCTAACATTCCAGGTTCCTATGCAATATTGTTCTTTACAGCATCGGACCTTGCTTCCATCACCGGTCACATCCACAACTGGGTGCTGTTTTTGCTTTGGCTCCGTCTCTTCATTCTTTCTGGAGTTATTTCTCCACTGATCTCAGTAGCACATTGGGCACCTACTGACCTGGGGAGTTCATCTTTCAGTGTCCTATCTTTTTGCCTTTCATACTGTTCATGGGGTTCTCAAGGCAAGAATACTGAAGTGGTTTGCCATGCCCTTCTCCAGTGTACCATATTTTGTCAGAACTCTCCACCATGACCCGTCCATCTTGGGTGGCCCTACACGGCATGGCTCATAGTCTCATTGAGTTAGACAAGGCTGTGGTCCATGTGATTAGATTGGTTAGTTTTCTGTGATTGTGGTTTTCAGTCTGTCTGCCCTCTGATGGAGAAGGATAAGAGGCTTATGGAAGCTTCCTGATGGGAGAGACTGACTGAGAGGGAAACTGGGTCTTGTTCTGATGGGTGGGGCCGATGCTCAGTAAGCCTTTAATCCAATTTGCTGTTGATGGGCGGGGCTGTGTTCCCTCCCTGCTATTTAGTAGTAGTAGCAGTAAAGTCGCTAAGTTGTGTCCCACTCTTGGGACCCCAGGTACTATAGTCTGCCAGGCTCCTCTATCCATGGGATTCTCAGGCAAGAATACTGGAGTGGATTGCCATTTCCTTCTCCAGGGGATCTTCCTGACCCAGGAACTGAACCTGTGTCTCCTGCACTGCAGGTAGATTCTTTTGCAACTGAACTACGAGGGAAGCCCTAAAGAGGTTCGGTAAGTAAGTGTTAGTCGCTCAGTCGTGCCTGACTCTTTGCGACCCAATGGACTGCAGCCCACCAGGCTCCTCTGTCCACGAGATTCTCCCAGCAAGGATACTGAAGTGGGTTGCCATTTCCTTCTCCAGGGGATCTTCCCAACCCAGGGATCGAACCCATGTCTCCTGCACTGCAGGCAAATTCTTTACCGGCTGAGCTACAAGGGAACCCTGCTATTTACCTGAGGCCAAACTACTGTGGAGGTAATGAAGATAATGGTTACCTCCTTCAAAAGGTCCCATGCACGCACTGCTACACTCAGTGCCCCCAACCCTGCAGCAGGCCACCGCTGACCCACGCCTCAGACAGAGACTCCCGGACACTCACAGGCAAGCCTGGGTCAGTCTCTTGTGGGGTCGCTGCTCCTTTCTCCTGGGTCCTGGTGCACAAGGTTCTGTTGTGCCCTCCAAGTGTCTGTTTCCGAGTCCTGTGTAAGTTCTGGCAGCTCTATGGTGGGGTTCATGGTGACCTCCTCCAAGAGGGCTTATGCCATCCCCAGGTCTGTTGCACCCTGAGCCTTGTCCCTGCGGCAGGCCACTGCCGACCCGGACCTCCACAGGAGACGCTCAAACACAATTCTGTCTCAGTCTCTGTGGGGTTTCTGGGTCCTGGTGTGCACAAGGTATGTTTGAGCCATCTGAGTGACCCTGGTGGGAATGTGGTTTGATTCTAAAGGAAAATTTGCCACGGCCACCGTCTTGCTGGGGCTTCTCCTTTGCACTTAGACGTGAGGTATCTCCTTACAGCCACTCCAGCACCTAATGTCTTACTGGGGTTTCTCGGACCTTGGACATGGGGTATCTCCTCACGACCACTCGCTCCAGCGCTGTGCCTTTAGATTTACACAATTATTATCATACTGCTGATTCAGTATCCACCCCCATTTTATTCTAAGTTTCATAATATAGTATGGCCAATATTACACTAGCCTATCATAGAACCCATAATTTCATGTGTTAAGTGTGACTGATAAGGCGTAACCAACTTCTTTCTAGTGAAGTCTGCCTCAGATATTCAGAATTTTATTGAATATTATTTATACAAGATGAAGAAACAAAGAAAGACTCTAAAAAGGGCTAAACTGAAAGTCAGATTGAAATGTTCTTGTGAATCTTTCATTAATTCATGATAATTAAACCAGTTGTCAAGTAGGCTTGAAAGGAATTCTTACAGGAAACTCTGCTTATCTGCCAGAATTTCAGGATCGTGTTTGTAGGTTTGTATAAAGGAGCTGTAATAAATTATTGTAAATTTGATGAAGTTAGGAAGACCAATTCTAATCATGAAATGTTTGTCTTATTAAGATAAGTGTGACATAAAAATCATATTTATGGCTGGATAAGAAAAATGTAAAGAAATTTTAAAGAAATTTATTTCTTAAAATTGTACACAAATTAATTTAACAAATAACAAAAAATGACTTAATAAATACTTTAGTACTGATAATTTTCATTGACTTAGAATACATTATGTCCATTCATTAGGAAGGTTAAAATATTTTTTTTTTCTTTTCAGGGAAAAAAACCTTATTTGTACCTTATGATGTTTTCTGTTAATTTGGCTTGTGTTCATCTTTGAACATCTTTGAAGCATGGCTTGCTTTCTTTGTCTATATATTTTCCCTTTGTTCTATTTTCCTACTTTAATTTAATGGAATTTATTCATTTTTTAAAAAAATTCCCATGATCTCTTTTCCTTCATCTCATGTAGATAATATTTTGTTGTTGCTCAGTCACAAAGTCATGTTCAACTCTTTGTGACCCCATGGACTGCAGCATGCCAGGCTTTTCTGTCCTCCATTAACTTCTGGAGTTTGCTCAAACTCATGTCCATTGAGTCAGTGATGCCATCCAACCATCTCATCCTGTCGTCCCCTTCTCCTCCTGCCTTCACTCTGTCCCAGCATCAGAGTCTTTTCCAATGTGTCAGCTCTTCCCATTAGGTGGCCAAAGTAATGGAGTTTCAGCTGCAGCCCTTCAGCATCTGTCCTTCCGATGAATCACTTGATGGTCATTTGAGTTGTTTCTATTCCTCGGCTTTCATTCATAGTGCTTATGAACATTTTCATGCATGCACTTCAGTGAATTTACGCTTTCAATTAACTTTGGATACTGAAGATTAGACCACAACCAGATGGCTTTGTAATGAGATGTACCAAATATTATTTTTTTTAAAAAAATCAATCATTCCACAGTGCAGAAGAGGACAGCATTTGGGAGATAAATGATCAGCAACATAGAAGAAACTTAGTTTGCAGGACTGTTGTCATTTATTCTCTAAATCATGTCAGACTCTTTTTGGTCACATGTGCTGTAGCTCACCAGGTTCCTCTGTCCATGGGATTTTCCAGGCAAGAATGCTAGACTGGGCCTTCCCCAGGGGATCTTACTGACCAGGGCCCATATCTGCTGCTCCTGCATTGGCAGCAGGATTCTTTACCACTGATTCACCAAGGAAGCTCAGTTTCTAGAATTATATTGTGAAAAGGACTCATCCACATACCCTAGTCAGCTAAAATCTGGAAGTTTATAACCAAGGATACTTTTTTCTTTGCTGAGCCAGTCTTTCTGAATCCCATTTTTACATCAGGCTAGCCTGTACCCTGACTATTACAGATTCTCTTCCTAGAACAATATCATCATTGGGAAAACTGTTCTTTGCTTAATGGAATTTTCCTTCTGTGAATAGGGCTGGGCCTGGATGTTTGAGAAGACTTAGTTAGTATTGTCCAAATCATGCTGGCTGGTATTAACATGTTTTAGAGAATGTCTGCCAGCAGTATAAGCCTTTCAACAGCCCCTGATATTTTATGTAATTCTTTCTTTAATATAGTAATGAATTTTATTTTCTCCGTTCTGGTAATCATAGCACAATTTTGTTGAAAATGCCCAATCAGTGGTGATGAGAAATATCAACGTGGAGTTAGACGATCAGTGTTCACACGTGAGCCTGTTCTTTCATGGTTGTGTACTGTGTTCTTTAGTTTCATCCTCTATAAATTGCAGCCTTCAGATACATTCATTGAGGTTTAGATCTAGGTGCTGGGGAGATGATGTTGCACAAACTAAACAAGAGTCCTCATTCATTAAACTTACATGATAACATGTGAGGTGCAGCAGACAAGAACCAAAATACACAAGCAAAATATTGTAAAAGGTTAAATGTAGAAAACTGCCATGGGAAATAAACAAAACACACAAGGGCGGGGGGGTGGGGACAGGTGCACTTTTGAATGTTTCTATTCAGAAAAGAATAGGAAAGAAAGCATGCATTTCTCTGTGAATAGGAAATTTCTGAATGAAAGGGAAAATGGAAAAATTCCAAGAACTGTCAGTATTAGTGTGAACAGAAGAGTTAGGATGTCAGTGGTCAAATCAAAGTGAGTATGATTGATAGAATAATAAGGAATGAGTTCATGGAGGTAAGGAGTGGGGACAAGGTCACTGTGGAGCAATGGGCTACTATGAAGATTATAACACAAAAAAGAACAACCATATGACAAAGAAACCCCACTCCTAGGCATATACCTGGAAAAAAGTATAATTCAAAAAATGCCTACACCCAAATGTTCATTGCAACACTATTTACAAAGGCCAGAACATAGAAACAAGCTATATGTCCATTAACAGAATGAAACTTTTAATTCAAGAATTTATTTTTAATAATCATAACAAACTTATAGAAATCAGGAGAAAGGCAATGCTATTGTAAAATGCACAGAATTTCAACAACAAAAAAGCAGTTTTCTGACGCTTTTTGACACATCGCACACATTTAGGGGTTTTAAATGCTTTCAGATAGCTACTGAAGAAATATCACTGCATGCAGATTTTTAACTTGATGAATTTGCACACACTTATGTCCAAAGCATTGCAAAACGAGTCTGGATTTTTCCCATTTGCCAAAAACACATTCACCATAGATTTCAATGACAAAAGAATAACTAATGGTAAACTTGTAGGAGTACAAAGGAAGCTGCTGAAAAGTTTGTAGGAAATGAGAGAAATATGACATATATAATGTAATACCATGTACATACATAACTCTCGATCTAGAGCATATGTTGTTGTTGTTAGTCGCTAAATGGTGTCCGACTCTTTGTGACCACATGGACTCTAGCCCACCAGGTTCTTCCGTCCATGGGCATTTCCAAGCAAGAATACTGGAGTGAGTGCAATTTCCTTTTCCAGGGAATCTTCTGGGACCAGGGATCAAACTGGCAAAATGGATCTCTTTTCATAATAAACTTCTCCAAATTTGTATGATACTGTTTAAAAGGTAATAACTATACTTCATCATTCTGCAAATCAGTTGTCCTTAAATGAATTTAAGGACACCATGAATTTAGCATGTTTCAACATTTCAAATTATTTTCTTAAGGCATATTCCAGGAAAAGGGCTTCCCATGGCTCAAGGTTAAAATTTGTTGCCAATGCAAGAGATGTAGAGGATGCATGGTTCAATCCCTGGTTTGGGAAGATCCCTTGGAGTAGGAAATGACAACCCATTTCCATATTCTTGCCTGGAACATTCTGTGGACAGAGGAGCCTGGTGGACTACGGTCCATGGGATCGCAAAGAGTCGAACACGACTGAGCATGACCACAATGTCAGGAAATGCCCAAGATCATATTAGATCAAGCAAAGAATCGTTCAAAAAAAAGCAAATAAATAAATAGTTCAGTTTGTTTCTGGAAAGAAAAAGCAGGGGAGTAAAATACAGATAAGGAAAAAAAATAAACTGATGAGCATGAACACTTATCTTCAATGCTATTTAAATTGTTGAGAACACTTTGTCTGGGCTTCCCTCATAGCTCAGTTGGTAAAGAATCCGCCTGCAATGCAGAAGACCCTGGTTTGATTCTGGGGTCTGGAAGATCCCCTGGAGAAGGGACAGGTTACCCATTCCAGTATTCTTGGGCTTCCCTTGTGGCTTAGCTGGTAAAGAATCTGCCTGAAATACAGGAGACCTGAGTTCGATCCCTGGATTAGGAAGATTCCCTGGAGAAGGGAAAGGCTCCCGACTCCAGTGTTCTGGCCTGGAGAATTCCATGGACTGTATAGTCCATGGGGTCACAAAGAATTGGACACTACTGAGCGACTTTCACTTTATCTTCTGCATGACTCTACTGAGGGCATTTTTTACTTCCTTGTTTCGAAGACTGTATATAAGTGGATTCAGCATGGGGATGACAATAGTATAAAAAACAGAAGCTATCTGATCCTTTCCCAAGGAGTAGGATTTACTTGGTTTTAAGTAAGTAAAAATCATAGTGCCATAAAAGACGGTGACCCCCAGAAGATGTGATGCACAAGTAGAAAAAGCTTTTTGCTTACTAGAAGTGGAAGTAATTTTCAGGATAGTAGACAGAATGGAGACATAAGACACTGTTATTGTAATAAGAGACAGCACTAGGCTGGAGCCAGCAAAAGTGGATATGATGATTTCGATGTCATGTGTGTCAGTGCAGGACAAGGCTAAAATTGGTGATAGATCACAGAAAAAGTGAAAGATTATATTGGATTTGCAGAAACGCAAGCTGCTCATGCAAAGTCCATTAACAAAAGAGTCCATAAAGCCAATCAAATAACATCCAAAGACTAGGCAGCAGCAGCGTCTGGTGTACATTACAATCGGGTAATGCAGAGGGTTGCAGATGGCTACATAGCGATCATAGGCCATGGAGGAGAGAAGAAAACATTCCGTCCCACCCAAGAATATAAAGCAACTCATCTGGATGAAGCAGTTCAGGTACGAAATGTTCTTGGTGGAAGTTAGCAAGTTGTCTAAGGTTTTAGGGGTGATGACACTTGAGTAACTGAGGTCAAGAAATGACAAGTGACTGAGGAAAAAGTACATGGGGGTGTGAAGCTGGGGGTCCAGGCGGATTATCAGGATCATCCCCACATTCCCCAGCACAGTCATCAGGTAGATCAGGAGAAAGAGGGTGAAGAGGACCAGCCGGCTCTCTTCAGAGTCTGTCAGCCCCATGAGGATGAAGTCAGACGTGTGAGTGATATTCCTTCTTCCCATGGTGTTCAAATGCTCCAAACTGTTGAGATCAAAGTTGATATTCAGCAGGAATTACTTCAAAAATAAAAAAAATTACTTTGTGTATGTATGAATGACATCACTTATTTATAGTAATTTAGTGTTTCCATGAAGTGATGATAAGGAGATGTGTATAGTATATGCAGAGACAAAAACTTATTTTGATTTCCAAATATAAAATTAGGTGTGAGTTGACATTTGGATGTATTATAACAAAAACTAATACATTGAAGAATTAGAATAAGCCTGACATGGTGCTAAATGCTCCTGTTAAGGCATTTAATTAATGCATTTCATGAGATTTTTATACCATAATTACTCCTGTTTTAGCCATATTTTTCTGATGAGACAAAGAGCACAGATAATTTAGTTGACTTGTCCAGATTTAGAACTATTAAATTTTGGATCTGCAATTCCACCTCAATAGATTGACTCCAGGGAGCATGTCCATAATACTGTGTGTGTGTGCTCAGTCATGTCCGATTCTTTGCAAACCCCATGCACTGTAGCCCTCCAGGCTCTTCTGTCCATGGAATCTTCCAGGCCAGAATACTGGTGCGGGTTGCCGTATCCTCTTCCAGTGTATCTTCCCCACCCAGAAATCAAACCCATGTCTCCTGCACAGCAGGCAGATTCTTTACCACTACACCACACCATAATACCATACTCCTATTTATAATTAATTTTAACAAAACCAAGAGTAAACTGGTAGCTATATGATAAAGAATGATAAATGAATAGTTTTAATGTACCATGTTCTGTTCTTTCATTTCAAATACTATTTAATGTTAATGAGAAGTATCCAAACTTAGTGGACTTTAATAGGGTGTATTAAAATGATAGGCCACATATTAGTACTAATTTCCAAAAAATATGATATTTTTCTAACTTGACCACTGAAAATCAAATTTCTTCCAAAATTATATTTCTAAAAAATGCTAATGACTTGTAGACCCCGATTATATCAACTCTGTACTTCTTCCACAAATCCTGACACTTCTTAATAAGGTCTAAAAGATATCTGCATGCATATTCTGCTGATAAAGTCTCCATTTTATTGGATCCTACCTAAAACCTTCCAAATTTGAGAATGATACTTACTTTCAGCCAAAGTTGGTGAAAAAAACTCTTTCAATATTTTCTCTCTAGAAGTATGTCAAACTCCAATTTTTCTCACAAATAACACATGAAGACCATTTCAGTTGAAAATTTCTATGATGCAATATTTGTTTTCTTTGAGATAAGTTCTTTTTAAATTTTAGTGCATTCATTTTGTTTTATTCTGAGGCAAAAATAAATCAAATGAAGTTTTGTTCAACTCCTGATCATGCATAAAATTTGCCATGAAGTTATGTCTACAATGAGTATTAGGGATCAACTGTGTACATATGTGTAAGCGGAGCACCATATCTCTTGCCTCTCATCCTGATAACTCCAGGATGCCTCATGCCCTGGAGACTGATGATAACGCAAACTTTGGTCATCTCTGTGGACCAATTTCCAAGGAAGATTACTTGGCATGTCTCCAAGGACAAAAGTTCAAGTACTAAATGGTGCTATGCTAAGTTCTGAGAAACTAATTTTTTCCCTTATAAGCCACACAGTGAAGAGCCTAATGCCTGCTGTGGTAGAGAAACTATTTTTAGAGAAATACTTCCTTATTCTGTGACTGAAACTATCAGGGATGGAATGATGCATTTTTTACAATGAAACTTTTATATGTAAATTGTGACAATATTATAGGAGTGGACTTCCCAGGTGACACAGCAGTAAAGAATCTGCTTGCCAATACCAGAGACATAAGACACGGGTTCAATTCCTGGCCTGGGAAGACCCCCTGGAGGAGGAAATGACAACCCACTCTAGTATTTTGCCTATTGAATCCAATGGACAAAAGAGCCTGGCGGCTACAGTCCTTAGTGTTGAAAAGAAGTGACTTAGCACACATGCATTATAGTAGTAAATATGTACGCTGGAAACAAAATGTTAATAAAATTCAAAGAACAATATGAAATAATCAGAACTAATGTAACATTTGATTAAAATTTCCCAATTACCTTTTTCTTCATAAAATGTTTATTTGTAGACCTCCTTTATTTGCAATAAAGGACAGAAATGGTATGGACCTAACAGAACCAGAAGATATTAAGAAGAGGTGGCAAGAATACACCTTTTCTTTCACTGTGCTAACTGAAGAAAGTAGGGAAAACCACTAGACCATTCAGTTCAGTTCAGTTCAGTGTCTCAGTCATGTCCGACTCTTTGTGACCCCATGAATTGCAGCACGCCAGGCCTCTCTGTTCATCACCAACTCACGGAGTCTACCCAAACCCATGTCCATCGAGTCAGTGATGCCATCCAACCATCTCATCCTCTGTCGTCCCCTTCTCCTCCCGCCCCCAATCCTACCCAGCATTAGGGTCTTTTAAAATGAGTCAACCCTTTGCATGAGGTGGCCAAAGTATTGGAGTTTCAGCTTCAACATCAGACCTTCCAGTGAACACCCAGGATTGATCTCTTTTAGGATGGATTGATTGGATGTCCTTGCAGTCCAAGGTACTCTCAAGAGTCTTCTCCAACACCACAGTTCAAAAGCATCAATTCTTTGATGCTCAGCCTTCTTCACTGTCCAACTCTCACATCCATACATGACCACTGGAAAAACCATACCCTTGACTAGACGGATTTTTGTTGGCAAAGTAATGTCTCTGCTTTTAAATATGCTATTTAGGTTGGCCATAACCTTCCTTCCAAGGAGTAAGCGTCTTTTAATTCAGGTATGACCTAAATCAAATCCCTTATGATTATACAGTGGAAGTGACAAATAGATTTAAGGGACTAGATCTGATAGACAGAGTGCCTGATGAAATATGGACAGAGGTTCATGACATTGTACAGGAGACAAGGATCAAGATCATCCCCATGGAAAAGAAATGCGAAAAAGCAAAATGGCTGTCTGAGGAGGCCTTACAAATAGCTGGGAAAAGAAGACAAGCAAAAAGCAAAGGAGAAAAGGAGAGATATTCCCATCTGAATGCAGAGTTCCAAAGAATAACAAGGAGACATAAGAAAGCCTTCCTCAGCGATCAGTGCAAAGAAATAGACGAAAACAACAGAATGGGAAAGACTAGAGATCTCTTCAAGAAAATTAGAGATATCAAGGGAATATTTCATGCAAAGATGGGTTCGATAAACGACAGAAATGGTATGGACCTAACTGAAGCAGAAGATATTAAGAAGAGGTGGCAAGAATACACAGAAGAACTGTACAAAAAAGATCTTCACGACCCAGATAATCACAATGGTGTGATCACTCACCTAGAGCCAGACATCCTGGAATGTGAAGTCAAGTGGGCCTTAGAAAGCATCACTACGAACAAAGCTAGTGGAGGTGATGGAATTCCAGTTGAGCTATTTCAAATCCTCAAAGATGATGCTGTGAAAGTGCTGCACTCAATATGCCAGTAAATTTGGAAAACTCAGCAGTGGGCACAGGACTGGAAAAAGTCAGTTTTCATTCCAATCCCAAAGAAAGGCAATGCCAAAGAATGCTCAAACTACCACACAATTGCACTCATCTCACATGCTAGTAAAGTAATGCTCAAAATTCTCCAAGCCAGGCTTCAGCAATACATGAACCGTGAACTTCCAGATGTTCAAGCTGGTTTTAGAAAAGGCAGAGGAACCAGAGATCAATTTGCCAACATCCACTGGATCATCGAAAAAGCAAGAGAGTTGCAGAAACACATCTATTTCTGCTTTATTGACTATGCCAAAGCCTTTGACTGTGTGGATCACAATAAACTGTGGAAAATTCTGAAAGGGATAGCAATACCAGACCACCTGACCTTCCTCTCGAGAAACCTGTATGCAGGTCAGGAAGCAACAGTTAGATCTGGACATGGAACAACAGATTGTTTCCATATAGGAAAAGGAGTATGTCAAGGCTGTGTATTGTCACCCTGCTTATTTAACTTATATGCCGAGTACATCATGAGAAACGCAGGGCTGGATGAAGCACTGGAATCAAGATTGCCAGGAGAAATATCAATAACCTCAGATATGCAGATGATACCACCCTTATGGCAGAAAGTGAAGAACTAAAGAGCCTCTTGATGAAGGTGAAAGAGGAGAGTGAAAAAGTTGGCTTAAAGCTCAACATTCAGAAAACTAAGATCATGGCATCTGGTCCCATCACTTCATGGCAAATAGATGGGGAAACAGTGGAAACAGTGGCTGACTTTATTTTTCTGGCTCCAAAATCACTGCAGATGGTGATTGCAGCCATGAAATTAAAAGACGCTTACTCCTTGGAAGGAAAGTTATGATCAACATAGAAAGCATATTAAAAAGCAGAGACATTACTTTGTCAACAAAGGTCCATCTAGTCAAGGCTGTGGTTTTTCCAGTGGTCATGTATGGATGTGAGAGTTGAACTATAAAGAGGGCTGAGCGCCAAAGAATTGATGCTTTTGAACTGTGGTGTTGGAGAAGACTCTTGAGAGTCCCTTGGACTGCGAGGAGATCCAACCAGTCCATCCTAAAGGAGATCAGTCCTGGGTGTTCACTGGAAGGACTGATGTTGAAGCTGAAACTCCAATACTTTGGCCACCTCATGCAAAGAGTTGACTCATTGGAAAAGACCCTAATGCTGGGAAGGATTGGGGGCAGTAGGAGAAGGGGACGACAGAGGATGAGATGATTGGATGGCATCACCCACTCGATGGACATGGGTTTGGGTAAGCTCCGGGAGTTGGTGATGGACAGGGAGGCCTGGTGTTCTGCAGTTCATGGGGTCGCAAAGAGTCGGACATGACTGAGTGACTGAACTGAACTGAACTGAAGTAAATGAATGAAGGTATAAAATACCCATCCTGAAATTCTGAAATAATGAATGTAAGTGTACAATATCCATCTTTAAATTTGAAATAAAGTTTGAGATTTTTGTACAATGGCCCGTAGCCTCTCACTGACATGATTTTGACTTTGGTGAAGAAACAGAGACAACCTACATATCATTTTCTAGAATATTCGCTACTTTAGTGCAGGACACAGCTGTTCTTTGTTCATCAACTTAGCCCTCATATCTGATAAAGTTTTGGCGTATTCTTGACTCTAAAGTTAATGAAGTGACAGATAATTTGTTGATTATAGACAGGAAATTACAATGATTTTTCTACCGACTGAAGTCACTCTTTACAATGATATAAATCCTTGACTATTATGCTGCTCCTTCCTCTAGCGTCCGTTGTTTCTTGTCTGTCATGTAACCAACAACACGGTCTGCACCACGCGGAGTTAACAATACTTTCATTTCTTCCCAGCTCTGCCAACTTTCCCATTGATTCAGCATTCCTATAACAATATTGGTCTTCCCAGATTGTTCAGTGGTAAAGATTTTGTCTGCTAAGTCAGGAGATGCTTGAGATGTGGGTTCAATCCCTGGATTGGGAAGATCCCCAGGAGTAGGAAACGGCACCCCACCCCAGTGTTCTTGCTTAGAAAATCCCATGGACAGAGGAGCCCGTTGGCTAGAGTCCATGTGGTCACAAAGAATCACGCGACTGAGCACACGCACAATATTGTTAAGACTCTTAATTTTTCCTTTTGCAATTTTTATTGTTATTGAGGCTGTTTTATAAGTTGACTTCTCATTTTAAGCTTATTATTGTACAAGAGGCATTTTCCATTTTGTAAATCTTCAGTATATTATTTAATAAACATATTTTGGTCAAACAGACAAAACTGAAAGACAATACCATGATTGTATTACAAAACCTCACCTTTCAAAAATATTTGTAAGAAGCACACACACCCATATTTAAATATGCAGGAAAATGTCATGAAAGTCACTTTATTTGCATTACCCACATTAAACAGTAGATTTATCTTATGAGATTCAGTATTTTAAAGTAATACATAACTATGTATAAGCTAAATTTCCAGTGATCCAACTTCTTCCATTATCACTCATGTACTTGTCTTTTGTCATTTTTGAATGTAAGCATGATCTCGGTAAGTTCTAATGAATAGCCTTTATTATCTGTGAGAAATTAAAAGTGGGTATAATACTCACGCTTTGTTGTCGTTCAGTCACTCAGTCGTGTCTGACTCTTTGCGACCCCATGGACTGCAGCGCGCCAGACTTCCCTGTCCTTCACCATCTCCCGGAGTTTACTCAAACTCATGTCCATTGAGCTGATGAGGCCATCCAACCATCTCGTCCACCTTTTCCTTGTGCCCTCAGTCTTTCCGAGCATCAGGGTTTTTTGCAATGTGTTGGCTTTTCGCATCAAGTGGTCAAAGTATTGGAGCTTCAGCTTCAGCATCAGTTCTTCCAGTGAACATCAGGGTTGATTTCCTTTTCGAATGAATTTAAAACAAGGAAGAAGTGCTTCCTCAAATCATCATGGTAATAACACAAGGAATTTGAGCATATTATCTTTGGTCTCAGAACCACAGGCTGGGATTAGATGGCTGTCAAAATGTAAATCTAACTATGTAAATCTAATGTTAAAATGTAAATCTAACTATCGAACTGGAGTCAGACAGTGATAGCTCCATGCTATGAGATCACATCATCAGCTATAGTTTTGCTATTGACTATAAGGTATAGGATAAAGCTAGTCATTTATAATTTTAATTTTATTTATAATTACAAATTGGAGCCTTTATATTCGAGTTATGTGGAAGTGCAAGAAAATCATAGACATTATGAAATAAAGGTTAGATATACATATGTCCTTGAGCATGTTTGTGTTATATCAATCAGTATAGCTTCTACCTACATATATGTGGTTTTATATGTGTGCATACACATATTGGTAGGAACATACTAAGAAGCAAGTGGAAGGTACAGTTTTTTTTCTGCATAAAATATAGCATTAGTAGGGGGTTGACTATGATCTTTATTTTAAAAAATCCAAGAAGAAAAGAAACATAATAATCTAAAAATTTTTCATTGTATCTTCTTGATATTGAGGAATAGAACCTCACTTTCAATTTTTAATTTTAATTTTTACTGTGAAAGTAAAATTTATTGATAAATCAAATTTTTCCAAACATTCTCTTCATTGCCTGTTTTACATCTTTGTTCCTTAAACTATAGATGATGGGATTCAGCATGGGAATCACGACACTGTAAAACAGTGACACGATCATGTCATGGTCCAAGGCGTAGCTAGAACTCGGCCTCACGTACATGAAGAGGACTGTGCCATGAAAAATAGTCACTCCAGTTAGG
Source organism: Okapia johnstoni (assembly GCA_024291935.2). NCBI lineage: Eukaryota > Metazoa > Chordata > Mammalia > Artiodactyla > Giraffidae > Okapia > Okapia johnstoni. The sequence continues at coordinate 2,805,183 of CM044325.1, read as the reverse complement.
TGAGAGCCACAGGTAGAAAAGACTTTCCTTCGCCCTTCAGTGGAACGCATCCTCAGAATGGCCAGCAGAATAAAACCATAAGAGACCAGAACAATAAGAATAGTGACTATCTCAATAGAACCCACGAAGCAGAAGAGCAGAAGCTGGTTTGTGTGAGTGTCCGAGCAGGAAATAGCGAGGAGGGGAGGGATGTCACAGAACACGTGTCTGACTTCAGTGGATGCACAGAAGGAGAGGCTGAAAGTAGCCACTGTGTGTATGGAAGCATGCAAGATGCCACCCACATAGGAAGCAAGGATGAGTGGCACAAAGACTCTGGGCGCCATGCTAACTGGATACAGGAGGGGGTCGTAGACGGCCACATAGCGATCATATGCCATCGCAGCCAAGAGGAAGCATTCTGTGGTCCCAAATGTAACAAAGAGAAACATCTGTGCTGCACATTCAAACGATGAAATTATTTTGTTTTTTGACATAAAATGTACTAACATTTTTGGTGTAATTACTGAAGAATAGCAGGCATCCACAGATGATAGCACACTCAGAAAATAGTACATAGGGTTGTGGAGCCGGAAATCCCCAATGACCAATGCAATCAGTCCTAAATTTCCTATCAGAGTAAAGAGGTAAATTGCTAGAAACAGGAAGAATAAGAAGATTTGTATTTCAGGACTATCTGTGAGGCCCTTCAGTACAAATATAGTAACTTCAGTGGTATTCTTCATGTTGACACCTCATGGAACAAATTTAAACATAAAATTGCAATTAATAAAAATATTGTGGCTCAATATTGTGACTTAAAGCAATGTGAGATATGCCCTCATTCATTTTAGGAGAATATTTAATTCCTATTTGCAGATCAGGAGATAGCAACAAAGCAGAGAATAAAGTGTTCATGATGCTCACTGGAGAATCAGATGTCAATATTTGTATGTTCACTTACTTCCTGAATTCATGTCATTTATAAAACCATCAGGTCAACTGGTTAATTTACCACTGCATTCTATTAGCTGTTTTCATACTAAATCACTTTAAGTCACCAAGTGACTGGTTAAAAAACAATTTCCTTCTGACATTCGAACACATAAGATAGCCCGTCAGTGTACAGATCATCAGAACAGAGTAGCAGCACTCCAGAACTTTCAGTAATTGTGTAAAATGGTCTGCAGTTACTATCTAGTCAACTGTAGAAGGAGAACATTAGTATTTTTTATAATATTGGAATTATTATTTTTAAATGTGAGGATGATTCACAAGAAGTTTAGCCCATAATGATTCTTAATGTCAGTTCAATGATATAGTTTGTTCAAGACAAATAGAATAGGATTTAGAAATTGAAAATACATGGTCATAGACCAGGTTCATGATTAAAAGCCATGTGTAGTGTTAATCTTGCTCCCTAAAGTTTTCCTTCTTCAAAGTACTAGTACATGCAAAGGCTCAAGCAGATAAAATAATACACAGCTACACAGACTAATTTAATATTAATGAATTAAATGTGGAAAGAAATAAATATAAATGTGTAAAACAATTTCCTTTAAATATGTCATATTTGGTTGCAAATTTAGGATGACCATACAATTGAATTTTGATCACCAGTTGTATGTATTTTTAAAGCATTAGCAAATACTGGATCACAAAATTAATAATATAACCAGCAATTTAAAAATATATGTGATCAGATCCTTGATCCAGTTATTCTATCTGTTATCTACTTGTCATATATTTGTTTTGTGATTGTTGATATATAGCTAAACATTCTATTAGAATTAAAAGCAATGCATCATAATTTGATTATGATTTATATCCTCTATTCACTCTCCATGCCTCTGGTTTATTCTTTAGAGAGTAAAGAAGATTTGTAAATTTTGCATTCTGGTAATATCAACAATACACATACAGATCACACAATTCCATTTTCTATGTTACAGTGAGTTTAAGTTTAGATAGTGAAAGACATGATATTAAATGTCTTTGTGTGTGCTCAGTCATGTCCAACTCTTTGTGACCACAGGGACTGTAGCCCCCCAGACTCCTTTGTCCATGGAATACTGCAGTGGGTTGCCATTTCCGTGGCTAAATTTCTCTGGAAACAGGATTTTCTGCTAGATGCCAAAATGAAAGTTATACCGGGTATAACTCAGTCAATATTAGAATGTATTGAAAGGACTCAGAATTTTAAAGAGAAGATGATATGATTCTCAAAGTGTTTAATAATACAAGATCAGCTTCTAAACTAATGTAAAGCTTCTTCGAAAAATACATTATTAATTGAAGGCAGATATTCCAAATACCTTGACTCAACCTTAAAACACTAAATTTGCAAAGAAAAGGAAAAATAAGGACAACCGTGCACCAGGCACGTGCAACAGTCATGGGTTTTGCACACATTACTTTATACCCCTTTACAGAAGCTCTCATAGCTAAAAAGTGTCAGAGCCAAGATCCAATCCCAGGTCTCCCCCACGATGCATCTGCTTTTCATCATTTTTCACCGCCTCCTGTGGCTTCATTCTCAAACTGACCTCCCACTTGCTGCTGCTAAGTTGCTTCAGTCGTGTCTGACTCTGTGCGACCCCAGAGACGGCAGCCCACCAGGCTCCCCCATCCCTGGGATTCTCCAGGCAAGAACACTGGAGTGGGTTGCCATTTCCTTCTCCAATGCATGAAAGTGAAAAGTGAATGTGAAGTTGCTCAGTCGTGTCCGACTCTTCGTGACCCCATGGACTACAGCCTACCAGGCTCCTCCATCCATGGGATTTTCCAGGCAAGAGTACTGGAGTGGGGTGCCAATGCCTTCTCCTCCCACTTGCTACTTTCAGTGAAATAAAACTCTCCACTTTTAACACTTTTTATTTATTATTTAACTTTTTATTTTTTATAAGCATATAGCTGATTAACACTGTTGTGATAGTTTCAGGTGGACAGCAAAGGGGCCCAGTCATACACATACATGTATCCATTCTCCAAACTCCCCTCCCATCCAGGCTGCCACATAACATTGAGCTGAGTTCCATGTGCTCCACAGTAGGTCCTCATTGACTGTCCATTTTAAATATTGATGTGTATACATGTCCATTCTAAATTCCCTAGCTCTCCTTTCCCCTCATTCTTCACCCCTCCAGCAAAGTAAAACATGCTTTTTGATATGCATTTTCAAAGATTTTTCTGAATGTTAAGACTAGAGAAACATTCTGAAATATTAGTAACCTGATGTAGCTTGTACATCACAAAGGCAACAACAAAAGGATGATCATTTTCCTCATTATAGCAAAAGATAATCCCTCAGATAGTTTAAAAGGACAAATGCTTTCTTGAATAAGATATTTTCAAGATTGTGTCTGCTTTAAACTGATCTGCCACCTATCAGAAAAATAGAAGTATGCACCTAGGTGGTGGAGCAGTGAAAAACCTGACTGCCAATGCAGGAGATGCCAGAGAAGCGGGTTCAATCCCTGGGTTGGGAAGATCCCTTGGAGGAGGAGATGCCAACCCACTCCAGTATTCTTGCCTAGGAAATTCCATGGACGAATTATAGTCCATGGGGTTGCAAAGAGTTGGACACAACTGAGCACAAATACATACATTCTTATTTAACTAAAACTGTATAATTTCTTCTATTTTCTCTGTTGTGATACACCTATGTGATAGGCAACAACTAACAGGATTGCATGTCATATCTGATATTGATATTATAAGTCTTATTATTATTCTGAAAATATTAAATTAGTCTCCAAATGACCTGAAGTTTGCTCTTACCTGTGGATCAGCAAAGGCAGGTTTAGGTACAGTATGAGTATAAGTAGCTTGAAATGCTTATATCCACTTACTCGATTATTGACGAAACCACAGGAGACTCTCCAAGGGGAATATGTCCTAATTACTTCCTGGATCAAAATAGCAACATGATAATTTACTCAATAAAAAAGAAAACAGTCCTGAAATGATTGAGTGCCTGTTAATATTTATTGAATAAATAGAGTTCTTTCGTCTCTGATTTTTAATAAAACTTTAGATTTGCATTTCCATGATAATTATTGGTGTTAATTATTTTTCATACTAACCTGTTGCCTGTCTGTGTATCTGCTTTGAAGAAAACACTTGTTCAAGGGGTTTGCAGATATTTTCTCCCATTCTGAAGGTTGCCTTCTTACTCTGCTGACTCTTTCCTTTGCTGTATATATTTTTAGTTTGATATATTCTCAATTATCTAATTTTGCTTTTGTTGCCTGTGCTTATGGTGTCATATCCATGAAACTATTACTAAGTACAGTGTCATGAAGTTTTACCCTTATATTTTCTTATATTTTTAAGTTCAGGTCTTAGGTTTAAGTCTTTTGATTTTCATTCATGGTGTTAAATGATGGTTGACTTTCATTCTTTTCTATGTGAATACTCAGTTTTCCCAACACTATTTGTTAAAGTGACTGTCATTTTCCCTTGGTGTATTGTTGATATCCTTGTCAAATATCAATACTAAATATATGTAAATTAATATGTAGGCTCTTTATTCTGTTCTACTGGTCTATACGTCTGTCTTTATACCAATACTATATTGTTCAAATACTGTAGCCTTGTAACATATTTTGAAACCAGTATGCATGATGACTCCAATTTTGTACTTCTTGCACATGATTTCTTTGGATATTTGAAGTCTTCCTTGCTATCACATAAAATTTAGGATGTATTTTTCTGTTTTAAAAAATACCAATGTTATTTTGATGAGCACTGTATTGAATCTTTCACTGACCTCGGTAGTATGGATATTTTATCAAATTCACATCAAAATCACAATTGCATATAACCTCAGAGCTGTTAGGATAGCTATTGTTGAAGAAGAAAAAAACAACAATGTTGGCATCCATCATGTACGGATGTGAGAGTTGGACTATAAAGAAAGCTGAGCACCGAAGAATTGATGCTTTTGAACTGTGGTGTTGGAGAAGACTCTTGAGAGTCCCTTGGACTGCAAGGAGATCCAACCAGTCCATCCTAAAGGAGATCAGTCCTGGGTGTTCATTGGAAGGACTGATGTTGAAGCTGAAACTCCAATACTTTGGTTGCCTGATACAAAGAGCTGACTCATTTGAAAAGACCCTGATGTTGGGAAAGATTGAGGGCAGGAGGAGAAGGGGACGACAGAGGATGAGATGGTTGGATGGCATCACCGACTCAATGCACATGGGTTTGGGTGGACTCAGGGAGTTGGTGATGGACAGAGAGGCCTGGTGTGCTGCGGTTCATGGGGTCGCAAAGAGTCGGACACCAGTGAGCGACTGAACTGAACTGAACTACTTATCTCTGTTAAGTAATTTAAAACAAATGAGTTAAGCATTTAATTTAAGCAATTTAATTTTTAATGACCATAACAAATCTATAGAAATCAGGAAAAAGGCAATTATGCTTTAAAATACAAAGAATTTCCATTAAAAAGCAATTTGCTGAAACTTGTTGACACATCATAGAAAGGAAGGATTTTTCTAATATTTTCAGATAGTCACCAAAGAGATATAATTGTCTGCAGATTTTTAACTTGATTAATTTACAAACACTTCTTGTCCAAAGAATTGCAAAATGAAAGTCAATCTTTCCCATGTATCAAAAACGCATTCATCTTAGACTTCATTGACAAAGAAATAGTTAAAGGTTAATCTTGTTAGTGTACACAGTAAACTGCAAAATGGTACATATGAAGTGACAGAAGTATTGTTCTAGCACATTTTGTGTGTGTGTGTGTGTGTGTGTGTGTGTGTGTGTGTATGTATACACATAACTATCAATCTGGAAGAAAATATACAAAGTTATTAATTTTTAGGGCATTTCTATTTCCTTAAATTTTCAACATTTTCCAAATTTTCTCCAATATTGACAGGTACCATTTTAAATCCAAACCTGTGAGATGCTGAGTTTTTTCTTAGCTGTTTGTGTGTTTGTCCTTTAAATCAACCAAAAGTAATTTTTTACAAACAAGAGAATATTCTGTAAGAATAAGACACTGTGCATTAAAAATACTGAGGAAATAAGAGTGTTCTAATGATAATGGTCTGCCTTTAATGCTGCTGCTGCTGCTGCTAAGTCGCTTCAGTCGTGTCCGACTCTGTGTGACACCATAGACGGCAGCCCACCAGGCTCCGCCGTCCCCGGGATTCTCCAGGCAAGAACACTGGAGTGGGTTGCCATTTCCTTCTCCAATGCATGAAAGTGAAAAGGGAAAGTGAAGTCGCTCAGTCATGTCCAACTCTTAGGGACCCCATAGATGGCAGCCCACCAGGCTCCTCTGTCCATGGGATTTTCCAGGCGAGAGTACTGGAGTGGGGTGCCATTGCCTTCTCTGCTGCCTTTAATAGTACTACCTTAAACACTTACATCAGTTATACGACTTAATCTTGACAAAAATTGTATGGACCTGGAATCATAATTCATTATGTTCGATTGAGGAAATGTTTTATTTAAGAGTTACACAGCTGAAAGAGTTGCAGCTCTAGAATCAGAAGTCTGGGATGTTTGGTTCAAAAGCAAGAGTGCTCGGCTGCACTGCTTTTCCACCATGTGGATGGAATAATGTTAAACCTGTTATCATTGTTCCCAAAACGAAGCTCTTTTCTGTCATAAAATTCTCTGAATCTGCATGAAATAATTTAAAAGGTGGTAAATATAATTTTTATTTTGCTAATCAGTTACCCTTAAAAACAGATATATCTGCACCATGGATTTAACATGTGTCAGTGTTTCCAATTACAATGTGGATTTCTAAAGGCATATTCTAACAAATATCCAAGAAAATATTTGCTCAAGCAAAGGATAATTCTACCGAATAAATGAATAGATAAAGAACAAGTAAAGTCTTCAATTCATTTCTGGAGAAAGAGGAAGGAAATGCCATAGAGGGAAGAAGAAAAAAGAATAGCTTAACAGTTCAGCATCACTGTTATTTTAATTGCTTGGAAACCTTTCTTTTCTGAATGACTCTACTGACAGCATTTTTCACTTCCTTGTTTCTAAGACTGTATATAAGTGGATTCAGCATGGGGATGACAATAGTATAAAAAACGGAAGCCACTTGATCCTTTCCCAAGGAGTAGGACTTACTTGGTTTTAGGTAAGTGAAAATCATAGTGCTATAAAAGACGGTGACCCCCAGGAGATGGGAGGCACAGGTAGAGAAGGCTTTCTGCTTCCCTGAAGTGGAAGCGATTTTCAGGATGGTGGACAGGATGGACACATAGGACACAGATACTGTGATAAGAGACAGCACTAGGGTGGAGCCAGCGACAACGAATATCATGATTTCAATGTCGTGTGTGTCCGTGCAGGACAGGGATAGAATTGGGGATGTGTCACAGAAAAAGTGATAGATTACATTGGAGTCACAGAAATGCAATTTGTTCATGCAAAGCACGTTGACAAAGGAATCTGTAAAGCCAATCAAATAGGATCCAAAGACAAGAGAGCAGCATCGCCTGGCGGACATAACCACCTGGTAATGCAGAGGGTTGCAGATGGCTCCATAGCGATCATAGGCCATGGAGGAGAGAAGGAAACATTCAGTGGCGCCCAAGAAGACAAAGAAATACATCTGAGTGAAGCAGTTCAGGTATGAAATATTCTTCTTGGAAGTTAGCAAGTTGTCTAAGGTTTTAGGGGTGATGACACTTGAGTAACTGAGGTCAAGAAATGACAAGTGACTGAGGAAAAAGTACATGGGGGTGTGAAGCTGGGGGTCCAGGCGGATTATCAGGATCATCCCCACATTCCCCAGCACAGTCATCAGGTAGATCAGGAGAAAGAGGGTGAAGAGGACCAGCCGGGTCTCTTCAGAGTCTGTCAGCCCCATGAGGATGAAGTCAGACGTGTGAGTGATATTCCTTCTGCCCATGGTGTTCAAATGCTCCAGACTGTTGAAAAATCCAAGTTGAAACTTATCAGAAATTACTTTAAAGAGGTTTGTGTCGCTATATATGACCTGACATATTTATATTTGTTTAGTGTTTCTAAGAACTGATGATAATGAGGCATGGACTGTGCATGAAGAAGAAATATTGACTTGATTCCCAAATATATGAACAGATGTAAATTGACATTTGAATACAGCAAAAGGTAGTATATTGAATAAATTGTATAAGCCTGACACAGAATAAATTGTATAAGCCTGCTTCCCATTATTAATGCATTTAATGCCCATGAGTTTATTATCCCATAGTATTATTAGCCACATTTTTCATATGAGAAAAAGGGAACAGAATTTGGGTAACATGTCCATAGTTAGAACTATTGAATGTTGGCTCTGTATTTCTACCAAGATAGATTGACTCCAGAGAGCATGTCCATTATACTCCTGTCACAGTTAATTTCAAATATGCCTATTAAAATGCTATATATATCATAAACAATAAACAATGCTATATATATCATAAACAATCATAGTAGAATATTTTTAATATACTGTGCTCTGCTATTTCCCCCAATATTATTTAATACTAATGAAAAATAACTTTCAATCTTTGGACTTTAGTAGATTGACCACATACTTGGTATTAATTTCCAAAAGACACAACTTATCATAACCTGACCATTCAAAATCAAATTTCTTCCAAAATGATATTTCTAAAAGACCGTGATCATAGCAACTCTATATTTCTGGGTCCAGCAGTCCTGGCGCTGCTGAAGGCAAAGATATCTGAAATGATATCTGCGTGCATAATCTGCTGATATTATTCGGCTTTATTTGATTTCAACTAAAATCTTCGATTTTTGAGAACAGTACTTACCAGGAAGCAAGAATGACTGAAAAACACCTTTCTCTAACATTATCTGTCTTTCTGTAATATAATATTTCTTTCTTTGGGATAAATTCTTTTTAAATTTTAGTGCAGTCATTTTGTTTTATTCTGCAGGAAAAATTAATCAACCTAGAAAGTTTGTTCAGCTCCTGATCAAATGTAACATCTGCCAGGAATGTATGTCTGAAAAGAATATCAGAAGCAGAGCAGAGTGTACCTTGCCTCTTATCCTAGTAATTCCAGGGCACCTCACATATTGGGGATTGAAGATTGCAACTTTTGGTGATCCCTGTGGACCAATTGCCAAGGAAGAATTCTTGGTATATCTCCAAGGACAAAAAGGACTTGGCATATCTTCAGGGACTAAATGCAGGTATGCTAGGACATGAGAAACTAGATGTCTTCCTCTCCAAGACCCACAGTGAAGGGCCCATTAGCTTGGTCTTCCTGTGTGATGCTCTAAATTTGTGTCTGGGTGGTAGAGAAACTATTTCTAGAGAAATTCTTACTTACTCTATGCCTGAAACTGTCAGGGATGAAATGATACATTTTTTCACAGTGAGTCTTTTATATTTAATTGTGTGACACTATTATGAGAGTAGATATTTTCATTAGAAACAAATTGACAATTTAACAAATTGAAAGAATGATATAAAAATTTTCAACATTATGTAACATTTTGATAAATTTCTCCAGATGATTTTTTTTAATAGAATGCTTGTTTGCATACCTGGAGAACTTCATAATTATTATCATACTGGATATTCAGTATCCATCCTTATTCTATAATTTAAATTTCATAACATACTATGACCAGTGTTATTCTAGCCTCCCATAAAACCAATGATTTCACATTTTATTTGTTTACTGATATCCTATAACCAACTTTATTCTAGTGACGTCTTCTTTAGATGTTAAGAATTTTATTGAATATTATTTATACAAGATGAGACAACAAAGAAAGACTATAAAAAGGGATAGACTGAGAATCAGATTAAAATACTCTTATGAATCTTTCATTAATTCATGATAATTAAACCAATTTTCATATAGATTTAAAAGTGACTCACAGGAAACTCTGGTCCTACTTCAGAATTTCAGGAGATAATTTGTTGTTTGGAAAAAAGGAAAAAATTGTGTATTTATTGTATCTTTAATGAATTTTGGAAGGGCAATTATACACACCCAAACTTTGTTCTGCTAGAATAGGTATGAAACAAAATTCATATTTTTATGATAAGAAAAATTATAAACAAAAATTTTCCTCTGGCCTTTCACCTCCTCTCTCCCCTCTCCTGTGCATTGTGTATCTGCATTATGCATTGGCCAAAACTCCCCATCAACAGAAACACCTGCTCAGCAATAAAGAGAAACATTCTTCTAGCATCAACAAAACAACTCCTTAAGATATTCCTTTTTAATATCATATGGGACCACTATGACCCATGGCTTCCCTGGTGACTCAGATGGTAAAGAATATGCCTGCAGTGTGGGAGATCTGGGTTCGATCCCTGGGTCGGGAAGATCCCCTGGAGGAGGAAATGGAACCCGCTCTAGTGTTCTTGCCTGGGAAGCTCCATGGACGGAGGAGTCTGGTGGGGTGCAGTCCATGGGATCACAGAGTCAGACAGGACTGAGCAGCTAACACTTTTGCATGAACCATGGCCTTTTACTTGCTTAGATCTAGATTGTATCCACTGTCAAATATACATCAGTTAATGTACAGGTCTCTGTCTCAAAAACTTATGTAACTGTCCTTTGACTTCTAATGGGCAGAACAGTTCTTGGAGATTTCTGAGTTGTCCTCAGGTTATAATCCTCAATTTGACTTGAATAAAATTTTCCAATTCTTTCTTGGAGTGACCACTTAATTTTTCACTGAAAGTCCGACTCTTTTCAACTCTATGGACTGTAGCTCACCAGGCTCCTCCATCCGTGCGATTTTTCAGGCAAGAATACTGACGTGGTTGCCATTTTCTTCTCCAGGGGATCTTCTCGACCCAGGGATCAAACTCAGGGCTCCCGCACTGCAGGCAGACTCTTTACCCTCTGAGCCACCAGGGAATCCAGTCTTATTTGGAGATTAAAAAGACAGAATAAACTTATTTGATGATAGGTAACTTTGGGAGTTAAGTAAAATAAGAGGCTAATAGTAATTTTCAACGTAAAAACCACCTCGGCAACCATAACATTAGCATTAGTCACTTAGCTGTGTCCGACTCTTTGCAACCCCCTGGACTACAGCCTACCAGGTTTCTGTGTCCTTGTAATTCTTCAGGCGAGAATACTGGAGTGGGTAGTCATTCCCTTCTCCAGGGGATCTTCCCGACCTGGATATTGAACCCAGGTCTTGGGGATTTCAGGAAGATTCTTTACCATCTGAGCTACAGGAGCTTCCTTGTAGCTTTTGGTGACTATAATTTTGACTCTATATTTGTGACTGTAATTTGGTGACTGCAAAATTACCAGGAGCAAGTCACTTGCTTAATATTTTCCCATCATTGAAATTTATCTTCATTATGTTCAATATTTGTTTTTTTTTTATGATTTGGGGTTGTTATTGTACCATTTATTGTATCATGGCAGAAACCAAAGTCTGATCAGAGATTTTTTTTAATCTCTTTTGATTTAATATGATATAGTTTCATCCTTTAATTTGTTAGTTTTAACTATGCCATCCACATACATTCCTTTCTCTCTTGGATTATTCTGGTTAATTTTTTTTTCTTTCTTCTTTAACGAATGAAAGAATGTTTCTTTTACTTTCTTTGGATGCTGCTGTTGCTGCTGCTTAGCTACTTTATTCATGTTGAACTCTGCAACTCTATGGACCATAGCTCACCAGGCTCCTCTGTCTTTTTTGGTAAATGCTATTAAATTATCTTTTTTTGTTTTCTAATTCATTATTTGTTATCTAATTTGTATCACTTTTCACCTACTTTACGAGATTTGTGGGAAACAAAAAATAATTTTCACTCTGTCCTTTTGGATTTTTGGCTGAGGAACCCACCTTCTTGTAATGAAAGGCAGATAACCAGGATAAAAACAAATAGAAATTTAGTAATGTGTATACCCCCTTTATACATAAGAGACACCCAAGAAAACTGAGTAATTCTCCAAAAAGGGTCCAAGCCACTACCTTAAATACCATTTCCAGCTAAAGATAAAAGAAGATGTGGGACGGTGGGAGTCAGGGGAAGAATAGTAACCACGAGTGCAGTTGTTAATGCAGACTCAACTTCATTCCTTCCTCATTGAATAGAGATTTAGTCATCTTTCTCCTCCTGGAATAGAAAGGAAGGCAAAGTGAAAGTGATAGTCACTCAGTCATGCCAGACTCTTTGTGAGTCTTTGTGACCTCATGGACTCTAGCCCACCAGGCTCATCTGTCCTTGGAGTTCTCCAGGCAAGAATACTGGAGTGGATAGCCATTCCCTTCTCCCGGGGATCTTCCCAATCTAGGGATCAAAACCAGGTCTCCTGCATTGCAGGCAAATTCTTTACTCTCTGAGCCAGCAGGGAAGCCCACAGAGAGGGAAACATCCTTCCAAATGGAGAGCAGTAGTGTTAGTCACTCAGTTGTGCCCAACTCTTTGAGACTCCATGGATTGGATTGTAGTCCACCAAGCTCCTCTGTTCATGGGGATTCTCCAGGCAAGAATACTGGAGTGGGTTTCCATTTCCTTCTCCAAGGGATCTTCCCCACCCGGGGATTGAACCCAGGTCTCCTGCATTTCAGGCAGATTCTTTACCATCTGAGCTACATGGATATTTCCCTTTTAAATGTAAATGCCTCCTCAGTTCAGTTCAGTTCAGTCACTCAGTCATGTCCATCTCTTTGCGACCCCATGAATCGCAGCACACAAGTCCTCCCTGTCCATCACCAACTCCCGGAGTTTACCCAAACCCATGTCCATCGAGTCGGTGATGCCATGCAACCATCTCATCCTCTGTCATCCCCTTCTCCTCTTGCCCTCAATCCTTCCCAGCATTAGGGTCTTTTCCAATGAGTCAACTCTTCACATGAGGTAGCCAAAGTATTGGAGTTTCAGCTTCAACATCAGTCCTTCCAATGAACACCCAGGACTGATCTCCTACAAAAGGATAACTTCTACTCAATTTCCAGAACATCTTCTGTGTCTACTGTTTTATTTTTTTTTATTTTTTTAAATAACCAGATAATCCTTGAGCCTAGGAAGCATCTATTGGCATTGAAAATTCTGTTCCCTTTCAGGTTGAATTTATTGTTTTTTCTCTAGGACCTAGTAATACCTGCTTAACCCATTATGGAAAGATATGAGTTAGAGGTTTTGAGGGACGGTACAGATAGAGCAGTTCAAAGAAAGAATGATGAGAGGTCACCAAGGATAAGTTTGAGGTGTATATCAAAATATGTATACATATGGACATTTAATCATAACTCGACAAGTAAAATATATTTCTACATTTTATGGTTAACTGGAAAAGTGTGGTATGTTTCTGCTCTTAGACATTAACTAGGAAACATTAAAACATAAAAAACAACAATTGGATGTATAATTTTATTAGTACTAAATAAATATAAAGGTCTGAAATGATCTACAAAATACATACACAGTATAAGTGCAAATAATACATACAATTAGAACCGAGGAAAATTTAGGTAAATGTAAATAAATTTCAACAGCTGACATTTTTCACACAATTATAAAACTTTAAGCATGGTAATTATAGTGCATAAATTAAAAGCTTTCATAGAGAAAAAATAAGGGGAAATATCAGCTTGATCACTTTCTGTGATGATGGTGAAATATAATGAAAGCGATCATCTGCATCTGATATTGTGCTTAGAAGGAAAAATGTGTGTAGGTTTGAGAAAGGGAATGAGTGATGAGTTGTTAAGACAGCCTTTAGAAGTCCCTAAAATAATACATAGTATATTTCATCAGCTGTCACTTGCAATAGTTTATAATGTAAAATCACATTGCAAAGTGAAGTTTTAAGGAGTCAGATATCAGTAATGTAGATCAGAGAAGAAAATTAAAATTGTAAAGCCAAATGTATACATTGTGCACACACACATCCTTTCACGTGAATTGTCTTCAGCTAGTCCCAAGACTGAAGACTGTTTATGTCTGCAGCAGGATTTGTGATATATGTAAGATATATAAGAAGGCCTAGCCAGTTGACTGCGATGATTACAAAACACATCAACAAAATATAAATCTACATACACTCATTTCCTTCTCCTAACCATTAAAGAAAAAAATCATTTGAAAAGAAATCTATTAATCACTATGCCATTTTTAATATACAAGTAAGCAACGTTTTTGAAAGAATTCTAGAAATAGAATTTTCAATGTTTTTTGAGTGCTAATATGCATAGGATTGTCTAAATACCAGGCAAGATATAAACATGAATAAGAGAAGTCTTAACCTTAATGAATTCATCACTAAGTTTCCACAAGCCAAAAAAACAAGGAAACCATTTACTTATATACTGCATATGTGACACATTTGTTCCGTGCTGTGGAGGGAAAAACTATGACTAAACAAACTTTTCTCAAAGAGCTTACAATCCTGTTGAAGAGAGAGACAAATATTTTAAGCACACGTATTTTCTCCTAAAATAACTTCATGAAATTAATCTTTGGTTCCTTTCAATAAATGTTTTGACTGCTCAGTTTGCTCCATTACTTCTCACTGATTCATGCACAGTGAAGGCAGCAGTGGGGATTTCATCCTTTCCAGAGGTCGTTTTGCAACAATGCTGGGAAGAGTACATTAAACTGAGTTGATGTTCATGTCTCTTTTCAAGGAAAAAGAAAAAAAAAACCCAGTTTCATTTTTAATACTGTTGACTTAATGAAGTTTTTCTGCCTGATATGGAGAAATGAGAATCTCTAAATATACCTCCAAAATGGCTTAGGAATTATGCCATGCTAAAGCACTTCATGTTTCTACATTCCACACACATACATAGACACACACACACACACACACGCGCGCGCACGCGCGCGCACACACATTAAAAAATTATCACCTCTTTGGTCTTAGGGAAACACATTATAGTGAATAGAAATTAAAGCCAGCTGTTTTTGATGGGTTCTGTACTCCACTGCATAAATGCATCACCTTTATCTTGAACAAGGTAAAAACACAGCTTGTCAAAAGACTAGAAAAATGAAAAATATCCAGAAATATAGGAAAAAGCATTATGCCTCTGAAAGATGAGAGAAGAGTCAAAAAGTATATTATTGAACAAATACAAGCAAAAATAAATAGCAATTGCTGTAAATATATAATCTAGAAAACATGGATATTAGAGCAAAAATAAGTCATAATAACCTCAAGTAGAATTTGTAAAATTGGAAAATAATTAAAATCAATTAGATAGGTGAAACAATGCACATTTAAAACACTTGAATTTGTTGAGAGTTTTGAATTAATACAAATAATTTACACTATCTCCTAAAAAAGAGTTTATGCTTATGCATTTTATTTTTAACATTTAAAAATATTTACAAAAACCAAAGATTGCTTTACATAGAAAGCAATCTAAATTTCAAATAACAAATTTTTATAACCACTGATGTTTGAATAAAATGATCTATGTAGTTACAAAAGTTTAAACAAGAAATATGAAATACCTGGAAAATAAAAAATACGTTCTGAAATAAGCTTTCAATAGAGAAAATTAAAATTGCGATTCAAGGTTATGTACAAGAAAAGCTTTAAAATATAAGAAATTTTAGTATTGTAAATGATTAAAGATTATGGGCTACCAGAGCTTCTGAATTCATTGCAAATTGGTAGCTTTATAACTTTTCTCTGTTAAAAAAAAATTAGATGAACCAAACATTTAGATTAAGAATTTATTTTTAATACTCATATCAAGCCTATAGAAATCAGGAGAAAGGCAGTAATGTTTTAAAATACACAGAATTTCAGCAAAGGTGCATTTCCTGAAGCTTGTTGACCTGTAACAGAAAGGTAGCCTGATTAAATATTTTCAGTTGGGAAGGGAACTCCAATCCAAGAGCGAAGGAATATGCGTATACTTAGAGCTGATTCACTTTGTTGTACAGCAGAGAATAACACAACATCGCAAAACAATTATACATCAATAAAAATAGAAATAAATATTAATAAAATAGAATTGATGTATTCCGGGAGCCATAAAAGTGATCACACTGCGTGCAGAATTTTAACTTAATAAATTTACAAATATTTCATGTCCGAAACACTGCAAAATGAGAATCTAGATCCTTCCATGAACCAAACACAGTCCTCTTAGATTTCAATGATAAACGAATAATCGAAGATTAAACTTGTAAGTGTTTACAGAAAACCTCAAAAAAGCACATAGGAAATGACAGGAATATTTTTCATACACATAATACACGCACACAAACACACACACACCCATGTATATATATAAAACTATCAATCTGTTTACAAGAGCCAGGACATGGAAGCAACCTAGATGTCCATTGGCAGATGACTGGATAAGAAAGCTGTGGCATATATACACAATGAAATATTCTTCAGCTATTAAAAATAATGCATTTTTTATGCATTTTTTTAAACTCAGTTCTAATGAGGTGGATGAAACTTGAGCCTATTATACAGAGGGAAGTAGGTCAGAAAGGAAAACACCAATACAGTATATTAAAGCACATATATGGCATTTAGAAAGATGGTAACGATGACCCTATATGCGAGACAGCAAAAGAGACACAGATGGAAAGAACAGACTTTTGGACTCTGTGGGAGAAGGCGAGGGTGGGATGATTTGAGAGAACAGCACTGAAACATGTATATTATCACATGTGAAGTAGGTCACCAGTCCAAATCCGATGCACGCAACAGGGCACTCAAAGCCGGTGCACTGGGGCGACCCTGAGGGATGGGACGGGGAGGGAGGGGGGAGGGGGTTTAGGATGGGGGCACATGTACCCCCGTGGCTGATTCATGTCACATTATGGCAAAAACCACCGCAATATTGTAAAGTAATTAGCCTCAAATTAACATAAAAAACAAGCAAAACAAAAACTATCAATCTAGAAGAATGCATACAAAACCCTGAATAACTTCTTAGGCATTTCTATTTCCTTAAATTTTTAAAATATATCCAGTATTAACACATTCCATTCTAAATGCAAAATTGTGAATGCTAAGTTTTTCTTTAGTTTTTTGTGTGTTTCTTCTTTAAATCAACCAAAGCTAATTCATAAAACTACATATGAATATTTGTTAAGAAAAAGGCATTGGGCATTGAAAATACTGCAGGGATGTGAATGTTCTCGTGATAATGGCCAATATTTATTAGTACGGCCTTAAAAAGTTAACATCAATTAATGGATTTAATCTTTACAGCAACACTTTGGACCTGGAATTGTTATTTATCTGTGCAGTTTAGGACTTTGAAACTTAAAGTTTCGGTGATTTTGTTTTAAAGCATTCTACAAGTAATTGTGAACTTTTGGAATCTAAATCCTTGAACATTTGGTTCCCAACCAAGTACTCATAATCACTCTGTTATTTTGCTTCTCCACCAAGTAAAGGAAATGATTTCTGAAACTGGTATCATTTTTCCCAAAATAGAACTCTTTTCAATCATAAAATTCTCTAAAGTCTGATTATGCATGAGGATTTGTACAGCACACTTTAAAAACTGACAACTGTACTTTTCATTTTGCAAATCAGTTGCCCTTAAAAACATACATATGGAGACCATGGTTTAAACGAGTTTCATGGTTTCCAATTACAGTGTAGATTTCTAAAGTCATACTCTTAGAAAGGCCTGAGATTGTATTTATTCAAGCAAAGGATGGATCAATAGACTAAATAAATAAATAGTTTTATTTCTTTTTGGAGAAAGATCAAGGAAATACACTGTAGGGACAAAACCAAACAAACAGAGGAGCTTAAAAGTTCAGGATCAATGTTACTCTAATTGTTTGGAGCTCTTTCTCTTCTGTAAGACTCTGCTGAGAGCATTTTTTACTTCTTTATTTCGAAGACTGTATATAAGTGGATTCAGCATGGGGATGACAATACTATAAAAAACAGAAGCCACTTGATCCTTTCCCAAAGAGTAGGATTTACTTGGTTTTACGTAAGTAAAAATCGTAGTGCCATAAAAGATGGTGACTGACAGGAGATGGGAAGCACAGGTAGAGAAGGCTTTTTGCTTCCCTGAAGTGGAAGTAATTTGCAGGATAATGGACAGGATGGACACATAGGACACAGATACTGTGATAAGAGACAGCACTAGGGTGGAGCCAGTAAAAATGGATATAATGATTTCCATATCATGTGTGTCAGTTCAGGACAGCGCTAAAACTGGGGGTGCATCACAGAAAAAGTGATAGATTACATTGGAGTCACAGAAATGCAATCTGCTCAAGCAAAGCACGTTGACAAAGGTGTCCATGAAGTCAATCAAGAAGGATCCAAAGACAAGAGAGCAGCAACGTCTAGTGGACATAACAGCTGGATAATGCAGATGGCTCCATAGCGATCATAGGCCATGGAGGAGAGAAGGACACATTCAGTGACACCCACAAAGACAAAACAATTCATCTGGATGAAGCAGTTCAGGTATGAAACATACTTGTTGGAAGTCAGTAAGTTGTCTAAAGTTTTAGGGGTGATGGCGGTTGAGAAACTGAGATCAAGAAATGACAGGTGACTGAGGAAAAAATACATGGGGGTGTGAAGCTGGAGATCCAGGCAGATTATCAGCATCATTCCTGCAATTGCCCAGCGCAGTCATCAGGTACATCAGGAGAAACAGGGTGAAGAGGACCAGCCGGGTCTCTTCAGAGTCTGTCAGTCCCGTGAGGATGAAGTCAGATACATGAGTGATATTCCTTCTGCCCATGGTGTTCAAATGCTCCAAACTGTTGAGCAATCAAAGTTGATTCTTACCAGGAATCACTGCAAAAATGATTTGTGTTTCTATGAACAACACAGCATATTTATATTAGCTTTTTCTGAAAAGGGATAATATTGAAGGGTGTCTCAAGTATGAAGAGAAAAATCTTTACTTGATTTTTGAATATAGAAATGTGTATAAATTGACATTTGCTACTGCTAAGTCACTTCAGTCATGTCTGACTCTGTGCGACCCCATAGACGGCAGCCCACCAGGCTCCGCCATCCCTGGGATTCTCCAGGCAAGAATACTGGAGTGGGTTGCCATTTCCTTCTCCAAAATTGACATTTAGATGTAATGTATTAAAAGCTATTGTATTGGAAAATTAGAAGTAGCCTTGTAGTGTTCCAAACCTTTCACTTTATTAAAGCTTTTAATTCCATTGAGAAAATTATACCATAGATATTAATATTAGTCACATTTCATAGAGAATTTAGGTAGTTTATCCAGAGTCAGAGCTAGTACATGTTGTCTCAGTAATTCTATGAAGATAGATTGATCACAGAGTGTATGCCCATAATACTAATTCTTATTCATAATTAATTTTAGCAACCCTAAAAAACAATTGCTAGATATAAAACAATGATGAAAGAATTGTTTCAATACATCATGCACAATTCTTTTTTTCCCAATATTATTTAATACTAACGAAATAAAAATTCAACCTTTGGAATTCAGTATGGTGTATTAAAATGATAAATCACATATTAGCCTTAATTTCCAAAAAATATGTGTTTTCATAACTTGATATTCAAAATCAAATTTCTACAAAAAATTAAATTTCTAAAATACACACATTCCTTGCAGACCCTGATTACATCAGTGTTATCTTCCCCAAGTCCTGGGAGTACCTAGAGTAAGGTTAAATGATATCTTCATGTGTGCTTCTCTAATGTCTGTGTTTTATTTGAACCTAACTAAAACTTTCTGATTTTCAGAATAATACTTACCAGCAGCCAGAGTTGGTGGAAAAACTATTTCCAATATTATCTGACTAGAAGTATGACAAAGTTTCCCTCACAAATAAAATATAAAGACCATTTCAGCTGAAAATTTCTGTAACATAATATTTTTTGATACGTTCTTTTTAAATTTTAGTTCTGTTGTTTTATTCTGTGGGAAAAGTAAATCAGTGTAGAAATTTTGTTCAACTGCTGTTCAAATGTACAATTTGTCAGGAAGCTGTGTTTAAAAAGAATATCAGGGATCTAACTGTGTATGAATACAAAGTAGAATACGCCTTGCCTGTCATCCTGGTAACTCCAGGGAACCTCGTGTACTGGGGATTGGTGATTATGCAACATCTGGTCATCCCTATGGACCAGTTTCCATCAAAGATTGCTTTGTATGTCTCCAAGGACAAGAGTTCAAGGACTAAATGCAGCTGTGCTCAGCTTTGAAGAGTTGGTTGCGTTTTTCCTCAGGAGCCACACAATGAAGCTTTACTTTTCCTTTGTGATGTTCTCAATTTATTCCTGTGGTGGTAATTATTTCTAGCAAAATGATTAATCTACGACTGTAACCATCAGCGATGGAAAGACACATTTTTTACAATGAAATTTTATATTTATATTTAAATATATGTGTGACACTATGCTAAGAGTAAATATGTCCATTAGATACAAAATGAAGTCTCCAAATATGAAAAAGACAATTCTTCTAGGGGTGTTCAGAACTGATATTTTAAGCTTTACTGAAGCATCATTGATACAGGAAGATTTATACACATTTACTATATACTTATTAATGAATGTGGACATCTGCATATATCCAAATGCCATCACCGCATTCAAGGTTCTAAACCTAGCCATAATCTCCAAAAATTCCCTTGAGTTCTTCTATGCATGGGTGTGTTTTGTGGTAAAAAATGATTTCTAAATATAACCACCACATACTAACATATAGCATGTACAAAATTAAATGAATATATCAAAAAATTCAAAAATGGTATGAAAATAAGCAAACTCAAGTTTTGGTGAGTGAGCGATTTTTGTTCATTGAATGCTTAATTGTATTCTTCTACATTTGCATACTTATCATACTACATAGTATCCATCTGCATTTTATAACTAAAATTTCACAATATAATGTGACCAATTTTATACTAGCCTTTCATAAATCCCATAATTAAATGCCTTATGCATTGACTGATACCCTTGACCAACTTTCCTCCAGAGTTCAGGTCGGTCGCTGAGTCGTGTCTGACTCTTTGTGACCCCAAGGGCTGTAGCATGCCAGGCTTCCCTGTCCTTCACCATCATCTGGAGTTTGCTCAAACTCATGTTCCCTGATGCTGGGAGAGATTGAGGGCAGGAGGAGAAGGGGACGACAGAGGATGAGATGGTTGGATAGCATCACTGACTCAATGGACATGAGTTTGAGTAGGCTCCGGGAGTCGGTGTTGGACAGGGAGGCCTGGCGTGCTGCAGCTCATGGGGTCGTGAAGAGTAGGACACGACTGAGCGACTGAACTGAACTGATGGTCTAACTCTTACATTCATACATGACTACTGGAAAAACCATAGCTTTGACTATATGATCCTTTGTCAGCAAAGTGATTTCTGCCCCTCCAGAAATGTTCATCAAATATTAAATATTTAATTGAGGATTATTTGCCCAAGATGAAGAAGACTCTAAAAGGGGGTAGACTAAATATCAGATTACAATATTATTATAAATTTTCTGCTGATTCATGATAATGAAATCAATGTTTATGTAGATTTAAAAGTGAATCTTACAGGAAAGTTTGCATATACATCCAGAATTTCAGGTAATAATTTATTGGTGTTGATAAGAAGCTACGTTTTTACACCTTATGCAGTTGATGCAGGGCAGTCCTATTCATCAAAAGATAGTGCTGCTAAAACAGGAGTCTTTAGAAATTAAAATGCCAGTGTAAACTTATTTGACAACAGACAGCTTTGGGAGTTAAGCCAACTGAGGACAGTTACCTTCAGTGTAAAGTCACTTCAATAACCATGGTGATTGCAAAACTACCAGAAGCAAGTTCTTCTTGCTCAGTAATGTCCCAATGTTGAAACTCATTTCGTTAAAGTCTAGGATTATGGTTTCAGAATATTTAGTTACTTGACCATGACCATTTATTTTGTCATGTTGATACCGAGTCCTCATAAGCCGAGCTCCTCTGCTGAGTTGATGATTAGCATCTCTATCCAAAATGTTATTCCCTTCCTTGTCCAACACCTGTTCCCCACAAAGTTGCGGATTAGCAAAGAAAAGAGGGATTGAAACCCAGCAGGACCTTGTGGGGCCCTCCCAGGTGCAAATGCAGTTTCTAGTCCCCAGTTTCCTATTTGTAGAAAGAAGGTTTTCATCCTCCTTGACCTTTCCTGAGTTCTGAAGGGCATAATCAGACAATAACTGTTCAGGTCAGTGAACACGTGAGGAAAGAAACAATAGGGTGGTAATGGGCCAGTGTCCTGCTTCCTCCACAGGGAGGGACATGACAATGCATGTCGCTGAGACCGTCTACAGGAACCGAGGCCCCGCCCAGGTGGAGGATGGTAACTGCAGGCTGGGCACAAGGGGACCCCACACTGGTAGGTACCAGAAGGCAGATTCCAGGAACACCACCCTGTGACCTCACCACCAACCAATCAGAGGAAGGTCACGTATCCTGCAGAACTCCCTGCAAATTTTGCCTATAAAATTTTCCTTGAAAATCGTCTGGGAGTTGGGGTCTATTGAACACGTGTGCATGTGTACTAACTCACTTCAGTCGTGTTTCACTCTCTGTGACGCACTGAAATGTGGTCTGCTGGCTCCTCTGCCCATCGGATTCTCCAGACAAGAATGCCACAGTGGGTTGCCATGCCCTCCTCTAGGGGATCTTCCTCACCTAGAGAATCTCATCTCCTATGTTTCCTGCATTGGCAGGCGAGTTCTTTACCACTAGCCACCTGGGAAGCCCTTTGAACATGAACACCACATCCTCCTTGCTTGACCTTAGAATAAAGCTTTCTTTTCTCTAAATAACAACATTTCTCAACAATACCTAACCAGTTGAATTCAATTACTTAAAATCGCCTATCCAATGTATAATTCTGTATACACTCATTTCAATGTCCTAACCACTAACGAAAACGTGATTTGAGAAGATATTTATAAATAAAAGATGTTGTGGTGACCCAAGGACAAAAGAGCAGATGAAACCAAGGAGGGTCCTGGCATGCACGGACAGAAACACCGACCCTTATCGTCCTTCCCTCCTCCATGTTGTAACTATTCATGGATTTCAGGTTCTCCTGAGCAGTATAACCTGTCTCCTCTCTTACCCCATAGGGAGAAGGCATTTGCCTTACTCTTGCCACTCCCCTCCACTCCACCCCTGCCCAGTATAAGTGCTTCATCCAATCAGCAAATGACCCGCCAGACCCCTCCCTATCCCACTCCTTGTACCCTGGGTATAAAGGTGGACTAAGGACCCCTGTTCATCATCAGTTCTCCCTTGAGCTGGTCCGCTGTTTCTAACAGCATCTCCTACTCTAATAAATTTTATTTCCCTCTCATTCTGTCTCGTCTAGAAATTCTTTTCCAACCCTCACCCAGACCATGACACATGTCTTTGAAATAATTTCTTAAACAGAATTTTCAACAAAACTAATAGTTTTTGAGTGCTAATGTGCATGTGTACTGAGTTGCTAAGTCAGGTCCAGTTCTTTGGGATACCACGGACTGTAGGCCGCCAGGTTCTTCTGTGCATAGAATTCTCCAGCAAGAATACTGCAGTGGGTGGCCATTCCATTTTCCAGGGGATCTTCCTGACCCAGGAATCAAACCCCGGTCTCCTGCATTGCATGCAGACTCTTTAGCATCTGAGACACCATCTCTATAGATACCTCCAAAATGCCTCAAGAATTGTGCTATCAGTTCAGTTCAGTCGCTCAGTTGTGTCCGACTCTTTGCAACCCCATGAATCACAGCACACCAAGCCTCCCTGTCCATCACCAACTCCCGGAGTTTACCCAAACCCATGTCCATCAAGTCGATGATGTCATCCAACCATCTCATCCTCTGTCGTCCCCTTCTCCTCCTGCCCCCAATCTTTCCCAGAATCAGGGTCTTTTCCAATGAGTCAACTCTTCACATGAGGTGGCCAAAGTATTGGAGCTTCAGCTTCAACATCAGTCCTTCCAGTAAACACCCAGGACTGATCTCCTTTAGGATGGACTGGTTGGATCTCCTCGCAGTCCAAGGGACTCTCAAGAGTCTTCTCCAACACCACAGTTCAAAAGCATCAATTCTTTGGCGCTCAGCTTTCTTCACCTTCCAACTCTCACATTCATACATGACCACTGGAAAAACCATAGCCTTGACTAGACAGACCTTTGTTGGCAAAGTAATGTCACTGCTTTTAAATATGCTACCTAGGTTGGTCATAACTTTCCTTTCAAGGAGTAAGCGTCTTTTAATTTCATGGCTGCAATCATCATTAGCAGTGATTTTGGAGCCCCAAAAAATAAAGTCTGACACTGTTTCCACTGTTTCCCCATCTATTTCCCATGAAGTGATGGGACCAGATGCCATGATCTTAGTTTTCTGAATGTTGAGCTTTAAGCCAACTTTTTCACTCTCCTCTTTCACTTTCATCAAGAGGTTTCTTAGTTCTTCTTCACTTTCTGCCATAAGGGTGGTGTCATCTGCATATCTGAGGTTATTGATATTTCTCCCGGCAATCTTGATTCCAGCTTGTGTTTCTTCCAGCCCAGCGTTTCTCATGATGTCCTCGGCATATAAGTTAAATAAGCAGGGTGACAATATACAGCCTTGACGTACTCCTTTTCCTATTTGGAACCAGTCTGTTGTTCTATTTCCAGTTCTAACTGTTGCTTCCTGACCTGCATACAGGTTTCTCAAGAGACAGGTCAGATGGTCTGGTATTCCCATCTCTTTCAGAATTTTCCACAGTTTATTGTGATCCACACAGTCAAAGGCTTTGGCATAGTCAATAAAGCAGAAATAGATGTTTTTCTGGAACTCTCTTGCTTTTTCAATGAGCCAGCGGATGTTGACAATTTGATCTCTGGTTCCTCTGCCTTTTCTAAAACCAGGTTGAACATCTGGAAGTTCACGGTTCACGTATTGCTGAAGCCTGGCCTGGAGAATTTTGAGCATTACTTTACTAGCGTGTGAGATGAGTGCAGTTGTGCGGTAGTTCGAGCATTTTTGGCATTGCCTTTCTTTGGGATTGGAATGAAAACTGACCTTTTCCAGTCCTGTGGCCACTGCTGAGTTTTCCAGATTTGCTGGCATATTGAGTGCAGCACTTTCACAGCATCATCTTTCAGGATTTGAAATAGCTCAACTGGAATTCCATCACCTCCACTAGCTTTGTTCGTAGTGATGCTTTCTAAGGCCCACTTGACTTCACATTCCAGGATGTCTGGCTCTAGGTGAGTGATCACACCATCGTGATGATCTGGGTCATGAAGATCTTTTTTGTTCAGTTCTTCTGTGTATTCTTGCCACCTCTTCTTAACATCTTCTGCTTCTGTTAGGTCCATGCCATTTCTGTCCTTTATCGAGCCTGTCTTTGGATGAAATGTTTCCTTGGTATCTCTATAGCCAGTGCTTTATTAATCTACACACACACACACACACACACACACACACACACACGGAGTTTATTCGGTCTTTGAACTTGGGGAGGCACGTTGTATTTGTTAGGAAATGGAACTATGTGGTTTTTGAAATATTCTCTACTTCCAAAGATGAGGTTTCGTAGATAAATGGTAAGAATTTTAACTCTTAAGGCAAAATGAATGCACATCACCAAGAGACCTCTCTGTATCACCCAATGTCCTCTTATCACTTGTGCTTACACCTCATGAAAATTGATAACTCTGACCCTAACCATTCCCTTCCGACCACAGATTTGTAATTGCTTTTATTGTTTCTCTATGCTTCCACTTCCTCTCAGCTAATCAGCAATCATTTCTTGTTAATAACTTTTGAGTCATCATTTCTTAATCTACCAATTTCCTACTCTCAATTTGTTGATATTGGAGAAAACAGCATGTCAAAACTTATGAAAAATCACTATAATAGTAGTTCAACATTTTTCAGTGTGATGGCATAATCACATCAGGGTGGGATTTAGTCACAGTTCAGATGCTTTACAAATCTGTGCATGTCTACGTCTGAATAATTTATGTAGTGAAATGAACTGCTTACATGATGATCCAGTGTTCCATATCAACAAATAAAATGATAATTCACCTCCTGCATTTCAGGACTCTGTTACCACTTATTTTGTCTTATTCTTTTGGGGGTTACTCTACTCGTTCCCAAATTTTTGAGCCATTGATTGCCTGAAACATTTTGGGTTTGCTTTAATTGTAACATGCACAGATTTGTCATGGAAACAGTTTTCGAAATGCTTTCAGGAGAGCATTTTTTACATCTTTGTTCCTCAAACTATAGATAAGCGGATTCAGCATCGGAATGACAATGGTATAGAATACAGATGCCACCTGTGCCTGGGTCAAGGAGGATGTGTTATCAGGCTGCAAATACGTGAAAATCAGGGACCCATAGAAGATGGTCACCCCCATGATGTGGGACACACAGGTGGAAAAGGCTTTCTCTTTGCCTGCTGCAGACCGGATCTGCAGGATGGCTGAGATGATGGCAACGTAGGTGACTGTGATGATGAAGAGGGAGCTAAGAAGGGTGAAGCCAGCTAAACAAAGATCACCATTTCTGTGCTGAATGCATCCATGCAGGACAGAGCCAGAAAAGCTGTGGTGTCACAGAAAAAGTGATTGATGCTGGCATCACAGAATGCCAACCTGCTGATCCCACAGATGGAGACCAGAGAATTGGTGAAGCCAATCATGTAAGGCATGACTCCCAACCACCTGCACACCTTCTGGGACATGAGCACAGAATACAGGAGGGGGTTACAGATAGCCACATAGCGGTCATAAGCCATGGACCCCAGCAGAAAGCACTCACTACACACTAAACCCACAAAAAAGTACATTTGAACAAAGCAGCCAACGAAGGAGATGGTTTTCTGAATTGAATGGAGATTTACCAGTGCCTTGGGTGTTACAGTAGAGGAATAAATATATCAATGGATGCTAAATTGCTAAGGAAAAAGTACATAGGTGTGTGGAGCTGAGAGTCGATTCTGATTAACAGAATTAGTCCAAGGTTCCCCCAAACAGTGAAGAGATAAATAAAGAGAAACATCATCAAGAGGCTGATTTGTAGTTCAGGGTGATTTGCAAATCCAGAGAGGATGAAGAACGTCACCTTCGTGAAGTTGTTCCCAGCCATTTCTGTCAACTCAGACCCTTGACTTCTCTGCTGAAAAATGATAAGAAAAGTCAGAGGAAATTCAAGTCCAAAGGCATGATAACCAGCACCGACCTAGATTCCCATAGTGAGAGAGTAACAGATGGGAAGCAAATAGTAAATGGCTTCAGGTTAACTGAGAGCTTGTACATGATTTTAATTTTTTAAAAATAGAACTAACAAACAGTAATCAAACATTCCAAGTTCACATTCATTGGAATTGGTTATACTCAGAAAAAAAAAATCTATCTGGATTGCTTTTTAAAGAAATTTCTCTAGAGATAAACCATCCTCTTCCCTTATCTATTACTGGGACCCAATTCATATACTTAGAAACTTACATACTATAATTGATTATGTATTATTCTTAGAAAACATGAAGCTCAGCTGGAAATTTAAATTTTGATATGTAATGATACCTTATGTGGCAGTCATAAGATTTCAACAGCCAATAACTACTTTACAGGGTTGTTTTAGGTGCTTAATGAGATCTTCAGTGGGCATATCTAATAGTTCCTTGGACTCAATAAAGCTTTCTAAATTTTGCAAATATATATGTATATAATTTATAAAATATATATTTGACAAAATGTTATATATAAACATATGCATATATTTACATATAGTAAGTGAGATATTTTATATATGTATATAAAATGGAGGAGGGCATGGCAATCTCCCTCCAGCATTGTTGCCTGGAGAATCCCGTGGGCAGAGGACCCTGGTGAGCTAAAGTCCATGGGGTCACAAAGATTTAGACACAACTGAGTGAGTGACACACACACAGACTATATATATATATATATATATATATATATATATGTAAGTCCCTGAATATGAACCCCCAAGTTGTGAACTTTCAAAGATGCAAATGTGAGTTCACATGTCGATCACATGTCAGTTTATATGTGTGGCGTACATTGTCCGCCCTCTACAATTGGTTGTGCTTTTGTGTATTTTACTGTACATTGCTGTGTGGAGTACACTAGTGCAGGATTTTTATTCAAGTTCAGGTTGGGCAGAAGCAAGCATAAAAGCAGCAGTGATGTAGCTGGTACCACTCAGAAGAGAATCAGGAAGTGGTAAGGGGATCTGATTTATCTGAGGAGACACTGTTTTTTGAGGCACAGGACCCGAATATAGGATGGTGCATGAACGCTGCAGCAGCCGTTCAGAATGCGACCCATTGCTAGCCTGTCATCTATGACAAGAATAAAAGAGCCACTACTCGGACATCTCTGGATCGATTTTTCAAGAGGGTGTTCATCAACAGAACTGAATCCGGCAAGGAGCAAGAACCTGTGCGTCAGCGTCGGGCCTGAGTGACCCTGCAGCTTGCCGCTACTGTAGCTGCCAGCCTTCAGCTCGGCCATCCCCCAGCCCCTCTCTTCCCTTCGGTCAGCAACTTTTCTTGCCTGCCCGCTCAGTGCCAGCCCCTCTATGTGCTGTTGTTCTGTAGTCCTGCACGTTTCAAGGCACTGTACTGTAAGACTAAAAACATTTTCTTTCTCTTCTGTTTGTTTTTATGCATTAGTTGTACAAAAATTATTATAAACCTACTAAAAGACAGTACTTATAGCTGACTGTGTTACCTAGGCTAACTTTGTTGGACTTAATGAACAAACTGGACTTACCAGTGTGCTCTAGGAACAGAACTCATTCATATGTAGGGGACTTGTATGTTAATATAAAAGGAAAGAAACATCTTGTTTATTTTATATGTTAATGCTAAAATCCTCTCTACTTTTTTTTCTATCACATACCCTTTCTTTCTATCGGTGAACATTTCTAAATGGGGGACATAGTTTATGATGCAACCAAATTGTTTTGTTTCTGTGGTTAGAACCAGGTTTGTTGCCAGCATGAAACACTTCGTTATCTACATCAGGCAATAACTAATTCATTGCCAATAGCAGGATTCAACTCAAAAATATGATGCGAAGAAGCATACAAATGGTAAAACGAATATAATTTGTTATATCTAAAACAGAAAATTAAAATATAAAGTGATTTCACTAAAAATTAAAGAACTTATTTTCCTAGTTATATTGACATAAGCATGTGATAAATAAGTAAAACCGAAACCGGTGTGATATTAACGTGGTTTATTTCAGACATGTGGCACTCTGAGTAGCCCGAAGGAATCTTATGTTACATAAAGTAGACTTAATCCCTTAGTATTTCTCATATTCACAGTGTTCCTACTTATTTATCCATTCATTTAGTCAGTGAAGACGTTTGTCTTGGCTGTCATCAAAGGCACTTTCCTCAAAGCATACTGGAAGGTGCAGGTGTATAAAAATAAAAACTGTGTCATTATGAGAAACACACATAGCTACACAATAATTAGAAGAGGGTGATAAAATTAGACTTACCTGCGATTTAGTCATTTCCTTTCAGGACTCTTCCACCTTTTTTCAGGTTTATGATCAGGCAACAGGAACAGGAAACATTGCTTAATAATTACAAAATTCATCATAATTTTTGGTACATAACTACATTTGTCTCACTATAATCCTGAACTCTATGAATTCCCAGTAAGATGGCTTGGATCTGTGGCTGTTTTCGCTGCTGCTGTGTCTGTCATCACAGAGCTCTATTTCTAACATAACGGGTCCCTAATGATATCAGGAAGTTGATGGGGAAAATGGTGGTGGTTTTGATGACAATTATGGAAGATACATATTTCACCTTCCAATGATGGGGTAAAATACGAGCCAAATTAGCAAAGTGATTGTTTATTTGCATGTACCTTCTCAAGAATTCAAATCTATTTTTTAGTTCAAATTCAGATTTGTATTCAGAATTATTTTTGTTCTCAGTGTTTTTATAAAGCAGTGTCATGACAAAGAATTATCTTCAGAAATCTAGTCTTAAACTGTCTTTTTATACCAAAATCTCTTTTTAAACTCACAAATACATATCATAAAGGAACTGGTCCATTAGCACCTTCATCTCTTGAGATTTGTATTTTAATTGTACCCCAAGGTTTATTTTTAATTTGCATGGGATACATCTGCAGTGAAAAGGTTTAGAAATAAATAGTCCTTACTTGTGTATATTTGCTTAAATGTCCATAGGCATACTGAAAAATGCAATTTAATGTAGTTTTCAAAATTATATTTATTTTATATTATACATTTAAATTATTAAACATTATATTTATTATATTTGTTTTCATTATATACATTTTAGATTTTCTGTTATTAAATTGTTATATATTTTTTATATTATTCATATTATATAAAAATATATATAACAGCTTTTCTAAAATACTATGAAATGTATATGAGATTCATGGTATTAGAAAATATCAGATAACTACTGCCCCTGTCTAAGCTTCCCAGGTAACTCTCTCAGCAAACAGACATGAGTCTTCCTATCTACTGATTTAACACTGAAATCATGTTACCACCTATGTTAATAAATCATGTATTCTTTTTTTTTTTAATGCAAGCGTTCAGTGATTTTTAATTGACTTGCTCCATGGTATGTACACAAAATAACTGGCTGAGATTAAGTATGCCGTCTGGGAAAATAAACACAAAATCTTAAGGAAAATTAAAGTTTGTGCTCTGAGTTTCATTCTCAGAGTAATGGTCAGTACTTCGAAACAATTTAATTATATTATTATTGTTTCTTTATTTTCTAAGCAGTTTGGTAGGACACACTCTACAAAGATTCTAGGTTAGTAAATCTCTGACTGACCCACAAAAGCGATATTTTTAAAGTGTCTCAGGTCCATGGACTCTTCCCAAATACTAGCTTAGAAGGATCTCACAGATTTGTCTAATTAAGTTACTTTCCAATTGGTATAATTATATTTTATTATTTTACTTACCTTTAGAAGGGATTTAGTATTACAATGATGAAACACGACATATTTTTCATTGGGGAAGAAAAAAAACACATCTCTAATTCTACTTGTTACACTATAGATTGAAAAAGAGAAATAAAATCTATTACACATGGGCCATATCAGTTAAAGGTGGTCAGCATATTAAGATATTAGGAAGAAAGAAATTGTACCACATTTCCCCCCTCTAGTACGTGTCTTGAAAAACTTAAACTTAGAAAAAATTGGGCTGTAAATATCAAATTTCCATCTATTATCTTACTTTTTTCAACATACTTTTATTGAGCAACTATTAAATAACAGATACTGTGCATTATGTGGGTATACAAAGATGAGAATAAAATCATCTCTACTTTTGCATCCCTTAGAGTTGGTTGCCTCCTTCAAGACTCAAAACTTGTCTCAGTTCTTCAATATTCTGACATTTGATGAGCTAAAGGTATTGTGGTTACCATTGTATAATTGGTTTAGGGACTTTGTTTGACCATGCTATGGGATGAATGTGTGCCTGCATACTAAGTCACTTCAGTCATGTCCAACCCTTTGTGACCCTATGGACTGCAGCTCACCAGGCTCCTCTGTCCATGGGGATTCTCCAGGCAAGAATACTGGAGTGGGTTCCTGTGCCCTCCTCCAGGGGATTGTCCCAACCCAGGATGGAACCCACGGCTCATGTCTCCTGCCTTAGCAGAAGGGTTCTTTACCATGTAATAAATGTTTGCTCAATTCAGTTCATATTTCTTATAAACCCATTTATAAGAGAGTGAAAAAGCTGGCTTGAAACTCAACATTCAAACAAACAAAATGAAGAACATGACATCTAGTCCCATCACTTCATGGAAAATAGAAGGGGAAAAAGTGGAAGCATTGACAGATTTTATTTTCTTGGGCTCCAAAATCACTGCAGACAGTGACTGCAGCTATGAAACTGAAAAATGCTTGCTCCTTGGAAGCAAAGCTGTGACAAACCTAGACAGGGTATTAGAAAGCAGAGATGTCACTTTGTCGACAAAGATCCATAACATCAAAGCTGTGGCTTTTCCATTAGTCATGTAGGGACCAAGAGTTAGACCATGAGTTAAACCACTTGAGAGTTAGACCACAAAGAAGGCTGAGCGCTAAAGAATTGATGCTTTCGAATTGTGGTGTTGGAGAAGACTCTTAAGGGTCCCTTGGACTGCAAGGAGATCAAACCAGTCAATCCTAAAGGAAATCAACCCTGAATATTCATTGGAAGGACTGATGCTGAAGCTCCAAACTTTGGCCACCTGATGTGAAGAGCTGACTCATTTGAAAAGACCCTGCTGCTGGGAAAGACTGAAGGCAACAGGAGAAGTGGGTGGCAGAGGATGAGATGGTTAGATGGCATTACTGACTCAACGGATGTGAATTTGAGCAATAGTGAATGACAGGAGCTTGGCATGCTGCAGGCCATGGGGTTGCAGAGTCAGATATGATTTAGCAACTAAACAACAATAACAAGAAAATAAACCCACTTTGGGTTCTGGCTGTTAATCAGCTATATTTTTAACTTTTTATTAGATATTTTCAGACTTAAAGATGCACCTTACCTTGCTCAGGAAAGCTAACAGCTTACATGATAATAGCATAATTATTAGCATAAAGAAGAAATAAATTAAAGAGTTTACTTAATTTTACCAGTGTTTACGCTAATTTCTTTTCTCCGGTTCCAAGATCCGAGTCAGAATAGCGCGCTGCAGTTGCTCTAGCAGACAGTAATGGAGGCACCCCACTGTGTTAGCCTTTCTTCAGCTCTTGTTCTCTCCACCCATTTCACCTACGGATGTTTGCTCTTCCTCTCTTTCTTGCTTAATTGCACTCTGAAAATGTTTACCCTCTAACTACATCCCTCCAAGACAACACTCTCTAACATTCCTTTCCTCTGGGGGCATTCTTCATTCCAGAAAGAGTGTCACAGGATGAGGAACTCAAGAAACATCAGATGAACATTGGGGTACACGTGTCTCTTTCAATTCTGGATTCCTTGGTGTGTATGCCCAGCAGTGGGATTGCTGGGTCATATGGCAGTTCTACTCCCAGTTTTTTGAGGAATCTCCACACTGTTCTCCATAGTGGCTGTACTAGTTTGCATTCCCACCAACAGTGTAAGAGGGTTCCCTTTTCTCCACACCCTCTCCAGCATTTATTGCTTGTAGTCTTTTGGATAGCAGCCATTCTGACTGGTGTGAAATGGTACCTCATTGTGGTTTTGATTATAATAGCCAGGACATGGAAGCAGCCTAGATGCCCATCAGCAGATGAATGGATAAGGAAGCTGTGGTACATATACACAATGGAATATTACTCAGCTATTAAAAAGAATACATTCGAATCAGTTCTAATGAGGTGGGTGAAACTGGAGCCTATTATACAGAGTGAAGTAAGCCAGAAAGAAAAACACCAATACAGTATACTAACACACATATATGGTATTTAGTCAATCGGTAAAGATAACCCTGTATGCGAGACATCAAAAGAGACACAGATAAATAGAACAGTGTTATGGACTCTATGGGAGAGGGAGAGGGTGGGATAATATGGGAGAATGGCATTGAAACATGTAAATTATCATATGTGAAACGAATCGCCAGTCCAGGTTCAATGCATGATACAGGGGGCTCGGGGCTGGTGCACCAGGATGACCCGGAGGGATGGGATGGGGAGGGAGGTGGGAGGGGGGTTCTGGAAGGGGAAAACATGTACACCCATGGCGGATTCACGTCAATGTATGGCAAAACAAATACAATATTGTAAAGTTAAAAAATAGAAAATAAACTAATTTAAGATAAAAAAAAAAGAAACATCAGAACCTGTCCTGGAATCACCTGAGGTCCTGGAATCACCCTAAAGATCTCGATGCCTCCAGGAGAAGGAGAATGTAAGACCACATCAACCCTGATCCTTATCTTCAATCCCACTTTCCATCCTAAAACTATGAGACCTCAGAGAAAAAGAGAAAAAAAAATGTAGACTTAAATCCATTGAAAGCACAAAGGAAAAAAAAAACCTGTAAGACCTCTTCCAGTTTCTGAGGAAGGGGGTGCAGTCTTGGAAGCATTGGTTTGCTGCTGTTCCCCTTTGACTGGCGCAGTCTTGGAAGCATTGGTTTGCTGCGGTTCCCTTTTGACTGGCAAAGGGATATAGGTGCTCCTTTCTGCTCCTCCGAAACTCGGTCGCCCCATTGCTTTTTGATATTAGCAAAGAGAGGCCGTGTTTTCAGCAACACAGGGAATGTCTTATCTCTTTAGTTTTCTGTTATCAGTGATTGCCTCCTTTTCTTTCCTATTCCTTCATGACCTTGATGCTTTTTACAGAAATTGGTCAAGTATTTTGAAGAATGTCTCTCAATTTAAGTTAGCCTGGTTTTTTTCTCATGACTAACTTGAAATTATTCATTATGGGAAAAAGTACCAAAGGCCCATATATATGCCTTGTTCACATTATCAGAGGCTACATTACATTGATAAGTATTTCTAGTAATATTAAACTTGGTCACTTAAAGTGGTGTCTGCCCAAATCCTTTACTGTAAAAATATGATTCTTTAGTTGTAATTTACATAAATTAATATTAATATGTAATTATACATATATGCAATATTAACATTCTTACCTTAATTGATATCATTTACTATGTATTTTATATAAATTAATATACATGTAAGAAAACAGACTCTGTAACGTTATTTCATTTATACGTTTTGGAATCCATCAATAAGTTACATCTGCTGGTTATTATGGTGGTGCTTTCATAGTAAATTTCCATTTCCCACATTCTTTCAACATATTTTAATTGAAAATATCCTCAGTGTGTATAAAATACAATATTGTAAAGTTAAAAAATAGAAAATAAGCTAATTCAAAAAAAAGAAAGAAAATATCCTCTAAGGGAGAGTTGCTCCTATGTATCTATTTATACCAGGATGTACTTGTTTATAAGTGTTTTGCCCTTTGAGGTCATTATCCAACACCGTCATCACTTATTTTGTTGGTCGAATTGTTCTAGCTTTGTTAGTGGAAACGTCGTTGTTCCTGTGTGCACTGTTGTTTGTACATGCTTGGCATTTTCTCTTTGTTTTAGTTTTACTTCTTACACCCTGGCAGCGCAAGGTACTCCAGGTTTATTTTATATTTTCCTGGGGAAACAACCACTTTTCCAAGGACACCTGTTACCTTTTATGAGAGTTGGGTGTTTGGAATCCAGGATATTTTATTTCCACGTGCATTTCATTTTCACGTGTGCATTTATATTTTTCCCTCAAGAATATATAACAAATTTTTAACATTTTTAATGTTTTTAAGTTTCAAGTCTTTCTAATCATAATTTTATAAACGAAGACTCTGTGCTTTAGTTGAAAATGTTCAGAACTGGGAAACATAATTTTGAGTTTGTGTTCAGAAAAACCATTTGCTAGCTTTATGGCCATGAAAGCATTTCTTGGGCTTCCCTTGTAGCTCAGATGCTAAAGAATCTGCCTGCAGTGCAGGAGATCTGGATTCGATCCCTGGGTCAGGAAGATCCCCTGGAGAAGGAAATGTCAACCCTCTCCAGTATCATTTGCCTGGAAAATCCCATGGACAGAGGAGTCTGGTGGGCTGCACTCCATGGGGTTGCAAAGAGTCGGGCATGACTGAGTGACTAACACTAACTAACTAAGCATTTCTTATCACTTTGATTCACAGTGTCCTTGTCTGCAAAGTGACAACAGTAGTACCCACCTTACATGTTTGTGAAAATTAAATTAAATATATAAGATATACTGCATGATATTGAGATTTTACTAAGTATTCAATCAATACCTGAGTGGCTATTGACATATTCAATCAGTTCCCTGGTGGCTCAGATAGTAAAGAATCTGCCTTCAATGTGGGCAACTTGAGTTTCATCCCTGGGTTGGGAAGATCCCCTGGAGGAGGGCATGGCAACCTACTCCAGTATTCTTGCCTGAAGAATCCCCAAGGACAGAGGAGTATTGCGGTCTACAGTCCACTGGGTCACAAAGAGTCAGACATGACTGAGTGACTAAGCACACATTCAATCAATATCTATCTCATGTACTTAATCAGAGAAGGCAATGGCACCCCACCCCAGTACTCTTGCCTGGAAAATCCCATGGACAGAGGAGCCTGGTGGCCTGCAGTCCATGGGGTCGCTAAGAGTCGGACACAACTGAGCGACTTCACTTTCACTTTTCCCTTTCATGCACTGGAGAAGGAAATGGCAACCCACTCCAGTATTCTTGCCTGGAGAATCCCGGGGACGGCGGAGCCTGGTGGGCTGCCATCTATGGGGTCGCACAGAGTCGGACACGACTGAAGCGACTTAGCAGTTAGCATGTACTTAACATAAATGCTTTATAATAATCTATTACAACCATACATCCACATTTATTGAACCGTTTCCTCTACTGTTTGACTTCCACACTAATCATGAGTTTTCATTGCTTATTCTTATTCATTTTTAAAAAATTTAATTGGAGTATAATTGATTTACAATGTTGTGTTAGTTTCTTCTGTAGGTCGATATGGAATACAAAATGCACATAGGAAATTCTATTTATGTGAAATGGTAGGAGGACTATCTACTAATATATGAACATATGTGTGCTTGAATTCTACCTCTGAAATCTTGATTTTTTTGATCTTGGTCAAGTTTTTAACTGCATTGATCCTTTGTTTCCTCAACTATAAAATGGATTAGTTCTTCTAGAGTTTAAAAAAGAAGGAAAATTGAGACCACTCTCTGTAACTTATTTTTTGGGGGAGGGGTTGCTTTGTATAGAAACATGTATGTGTGGGTGTTTGTGTGATTATCGTCTACTGGTTCATTATTATTCAATCAAAACTGAAAATCATATTTTATAACTAAACAACCTGTAGAAGATGGTGTCAGTTTCCTACATAAGAAGTTAGAAGATATTCAAAATAATAATTTGGGAATTGGAGGAATCCAAAGTGTACAGTGGCATAAAAGTATCGTATACTGGAGACACTTTGGATTCAGTGCAGAGAGACTTCTCAGCTTCCTTTATCTGACTGAAGGCAGAACTTTGGAGAGTGAGGCTGCCATAAACCCCCTCCCTTTGGGGCTGCTTTGTCTGCCAGGAAAAGACAGAGACGGCCACCTGCCTCTATCATGCACAAGTGATGCCCCAGAATTTCTTACCTCCCGTCTCTTCCCTTAGAAGCCCGTTTGTTTTTCTCACAGAAGCCATTTCTCCCTCTCCCTTTCCTCTATTGTCAGATTATTGAACAAGTAAATTTTCTGTGCACTTTTGTATACATATGAAAAAACGTCATCTATTCTCCCATTAATCTACCTTTTGTCAATTTAATCCACAGTCCTAATAAACCTAAGAAAGTAAAAGAAAAGGTTTCTTCCTTCATGACAGAAAGTATTGCATATGCACGTACGTATATGCACACACATAAAATGTAATATAAAGTATGGGCATCCGTTTCCAAACGTCAGTGAAAAGTATCTTTGGGCATATGCTAACTTCAAATATCATCCTTCTTTTCTCCAAAACGCTCACACGTATTTAATAATGTACCCATGTGTAGCATCAACTAATATTCTTGAAAGTTTCTGCTTGAAAATTCGTAGTCACTGAGCAAATATTTTTCTCATGATCATCCTTTTCATGGCTTCTTTGGCCTCTGTGTCCCTTACTCTGTACATGAGAAGATTTAATATTGGCGGCAAAAGGGTACAGAACACAGACAAGGTTTTGGCTTTCTCCTGTGGGTAGCTAGAGCTGGTCCCCAAATAAGTAAAGATCACTGTTCCATAGAAGAGACTCACTACGGTTAGGTGGGAGGCACATGTGGAGAAGGCTTTGTATCTGCCTCTCAAAGACTGTGTCTTCAGGACCCTGAGAGGGATTCCCAGATAGGAACTAACCACCATCAGAAAGGTAGCCACTGATGTGGTTCCAGAGAGGACAGTAAATAAAGCCTCATTGTAATGGGTGTCAGAACAGGCAAGTTGGAAAAGCAGTGGGATGTCACAGAAATAGTGGTTAATGACATTGTGCCCACAGAAGGACAGACTGAGCAAACCAGAGAGGTGGGTGAGTGAGTTGGCACAACCCAGTAGATAGGAGGCAGTGACCAGGTGGATGCAGAAGGTGGGTGTCATGAGACCTTTGTAGTGAAGAGGGCGTCAGACGGCGAGGTACCGATCATAGGCCATGGCAGCCAAGAGGAAGCATTCCGTGGTCAGGAACAAGCTGACAAAGGAGTATTGAAGGAGGCAACCACTGTAGGAGATAACTTTCTGTCCTGCTATGTAGTTCACCAACAGCTTAGGAATAAAGACTGAGGAATAGCAGAGATCCAGGAAAGCCAACTGGCTAACGAAAAAGGACTTGGGAGAGTGGAGCTGATCACTCACCAGGATGATGGTGATAATCCAGACATTGCCCAGGACAGTAATGAGATAGATCAAGAGAAACAGCACAAATAGGACTGTATTCAGTTCAGGGTTATCAGTCAGCCCCAGGAGGATGAATTCAGTTATCCCACTGACATTGCTGTCAGCCATTTATGTGACTCCTCTAAGACTGATCTGCAGAGGGTAAGAGAAGAAAGAAAGTAAGCAAAGCAACAACTGGAATATATGAATTCCATTTGCTAGCAGCTTTAGAAAACCGCGTGGTTTTAGTTAATAATAATAACCCGAAAGTGAAAGTGAAGTGTTAGGCACTCGGTCTTGTTCAGCTCTTTGTGGACCCAGGCTCCTCTGTTCACGGAGTTCTGCAAGCAGGAATCCTGGACAGTGTTGACATTGCTTTCTCCAGAGGATCCTCCTGACCCAGGGATGGAACCTGGGTCTCCTGTATTGTAGGCAGATTATTTACTGTCTGAGCAACCAGGGGAGCCTTAATAATAATAATAATAATAATCTATAATAATCCAATTCTTTCAAGTATGAGAAGTTTACTGGATATCAAACTTTATTTGGTACCAAGTGTCACCAGTGCATCTAACCTGGCATTATGCGCCATAAAGAACCTCTAGAGAAATTAAAGTCCTCGTGAAGAGCCCTAAGAGGAGTCTTTAACAAGGAAAAGTCAGGAGATAGATCCTGGATATACCTTACTTGTTAAAACTCACTCACTGCAGGAAGTCATTCTTTGCTCCTCCAGTAGGTATTTATTATTTCATCCTCTGATTTCCCATTTTATTATCCAATGGCTTTAATTAGGCCATATCAGATTTTTAAAATTAAGATAGAAAACTTTCAATATTTTTTAATCCTGGCAGTCAAAAAGTCTCAAATCTAATTTCAAGTATAATACATATGCTTTTGGCATATTTCATCCCATATCTGAATTTTTACTCAGGTATAATTATCCAGGAATAGTTAGATCATTATTTTCTTTTAGGTATTTATCATATAACTCAAAGTACATAAAAGTCAAGGTTCTTGTAAAGCGATTATCCTTCAATTAAAAAGAAATAAATTTAAAAAAGCAAGGTTTTGATACCTAATATATTGGGGAAATATTTGATTAAATAATTTTTAAGGAAGGTTTTCTTTACTGCAGAACTTGTAGTGATGCATAGTATGTGACTGTGCTTTGTGAGTTCCAACAAAAGAAACAAATACAGAACATGTTTCACATCCGATTAACAGTTGAATATATTTTCACTAAAAATTAATGAATATGATGTTCCAAAATTCGTGCTTTGAAAATAACACTTCCTGGTATTGAATGAAGAGTGAATGAGCTTGGATCTCTATGCCTTATTATCAATGTGTTGTAAAGCAAGCTATTTAATAACATTAGTGTGATGTAAGTTATTAATAACAATTGAAACACTACAAACCATGCTACAAAATGCTTTGATTATGTCCATGTTACCAAAGCACAAGATGTAAAACAGAATGACTAGACACTTTTTACCACATTAAGCTGTGGTTTCATATCTCTTAGCTTCATTTATAACCCTTCCTCAAGATGAAGTTACGAGAGTTAGATAAGAAAACATGTGAAAGCTATGTTGTACACCATAGGTACTCTCTACAAGTTTGCTTTATATTCAGAGTAAAACTAATAAGGAAAGTAGAGATAAGACTATCTGCTGACATACAGGACAAACGGCTTTTGGCTAAAGTCATTTTTTGGATCTTTGCTGTTTTGGGTTTCGTTTTGTTAGCTTTGCCTTGACTAACTTTGTTTCTTAAAAAATCAATGTGTTTCTTTAATGATGAGTTTCGTATTTCATTGATTTCATATTTCTTTTTTCCTTGAGTGTCAATCTCTCAGTCAGACTCTTTGCAACTCCATGGACGATAGCCCGCCAGGTTCTTCTGTCCATGAAATTCTCCAGACAACAATACTGGAGTGAAATCCCCTTCTGCAGGGAATCTTTCTGACCCACAGATCAAATGCAAGTCTCCCACATTACAGGCAAATTGTTTACTATCCAAGTCACCAAGGATCATTTAATAAACAGTAATTTTCCTCTATACTGCCTTATAACAGCAGTTTTCTTTTGCTATAAATTCAGGTATATAAAATAAATTAATCTTTGAGTCTCAAGATTAGCTCTGGTAATAGGACCAAATAAATGACTGTGCTTTCCCTCAGATTTAACAAAACTCAACAGTTTGCGATAATTATTTTTAGTTCTTAAATAATTTCTTTAAATATTTCTTTTAATTTATATAATTATGTGAAATTTTAAGCAC
The DNA here is from genome assembly GCA_024291935.2 of Okapia johnstoni. Taxonomy (NCBI): domain Eukaryota; kingdom Metazoa; phylum Chordata; class Mammalia; order Artiodactyla; family Giraffidae; genus Okapia; species Okapia johnstoni. The sequence continues at coordinate 2,764,585 of CM044325.1, read as the reverse complement.
AGCTACTTGAGGAAATATGGACTAAGCCCACTGATTCTTACAAGAGAGTTAGTTGACTTGTATTGTGAGACAGTTCTATTTCCAATGATTAGAATAGATTTGAGGCAGGTGATTTTTCTTCCCCTTCCATTCACAGCATGAAGGGAAAGGCTACCCACTCCAGTATTCTGACCTGGAGAAGTCCATGGACTATACAGTCCATGGGGTCGCAACGAGTCGGACACGACTGAGTGACTTTCACTTCACTGAGAGTTGCTGTTTTTGAGAATTGGAAAAGGCATTTATAATTCCTTTGTTAGAACACATAAATGCAACACCTACCTGGTGCCAAAAGGAAGTCTGTTCCTTTCTCTTAGTTTCCTGACCTATGTTTATATTTGGCTCTGGGCCTTTGGAGGATGTGATCACCAGGGATTCTATGAATACTGAGTTTCATCAAAACGGCTAACAAGAGGCATGGGGAAAGTAAGGTTCCAGCACCATCTTTCCAAATTAGAGCAGTTCATGGATTTGGCTTTTTCTCAGTCTTAGGGAAAATTGTTGTATATGTTCTTGTCTAACTACTATGAGGCTCTACATGGGAAAGTGCTTCCCTGGTGGTTCAGTGGGAAAGAATCTGCCTGCCATGTAGGAGACGTGGGCCCGATCCCTGCATCAGGAAGATCTTCTGGGGAAGGAAATGGCAGCCCACTCCAGGATTCTTGCCTGGGAAATCCCACAGACAGAGAGGCCTGGTGGGCTACAGCCCATGGGGTCACAAAAGAGTTGGACACGACTTAATAACTAAACAACAAGGGAAAACCAAATTACTAAAAATGAACTCCATGGTGTTTATAATTATGATTTACATAGCTTAACTATATGTGTGTATATATATGTGTGTGTGTGTGTGTGTGTGTGTGTTTTAAAGAATGCTAAGTTCCATTTTTTGATGACCATGTGTTTCTATTGTGGTAGGCGTTGTTCAGTCGCTAGCCATGTTCAACTCTTTGTGGCTCCATGGACTGTAGCCCTCCAGGCCCCTCTGTCCATGGGATTTCCTAGGCAAGAATACTGGAATGGATTGTCATTTCCTTTTCTGAGGGATCTTCCTGACCCAGGGATTGAACTCATGTCTCCTGCATTACAAGTGGATTCTTGACTGCTGAGCCACCAGAAAAGGAGCTGTAATGGCACTATGCTTGTGTGCATGCCAAGTCACTCCAGATGTGTCCAACTCTTTGCAACCCTATTGATTGTAGCCCGCCAGCCTCCTCTGTTCGTGGGATTCTTCAGGCAAGAATATGAGAGTGGGTTCCCGTGCCCTCTTCCAGGGGATCTTCATGACCCAGGAATTGAACCCATGTCTCTTACATCTCCTGCGTTGGCAGGTGGGTTCTTTACACTAGCACCACCTGGGAAGCCCAAACAAACCTCAAATCTTAGGAACATAAATCCATTGCATTGACTTGAGAGTCTCCTAATAAGAATAAAAAATGACCACAATGCCAGTTTGCCATGGCTAGTCCAGATGCTGCCGGTAACTTATTTTTGTTATGATTTGGACCATTTCCAAATTGCAGACTCTAAGTTTACACGTATGAAATAAAATTAGCACATATTTGATAGAGGCACTCTGAGTGCTGAGAGGAAACTATGTGATATAAACATCAGCTGAGCCGTGATTTCTCTCGATATTGATATTAAACACTAACCAGTTTTATGTATGAAGTGCAGAGCTTAGAGCTACAAGTGCTCATTCTCAATTTTTTTCCTGATATTTTATGTGACAATTGATAGAGTACTAACAGATATTTCATTGGTGAAGTCCTCATTGATTTCCCAGTGACTAATTGTATTTGTCATTTAAAGACATTTGGAATGTGCTTAACTCGGTTTATTTACTTTCAGGATATATACTAATATATATATTTAGTTTGTTACTAATTTTTGTTATATTCCTAACTTTTCAATCTAATAATATGAACTACAAACCTGCAACAGACTCTTCATTTGTCTGAGAATTCTAAGACAGAGATTTCTTTTCCTCACTTAAGCAGCCAGTTTCTTTTGACAGTATAATATAGTAGCTCTTCACTGGAGAAGGGAATGGCAAACCACTTCAATACTCTTGCCTTGAGAACCCCATGAACAGTATGAAAAGGCAAAAAGATAAGACACTGAAATGTGAACTCCCCAAGTCGGTAGGTGCCCAATATGCTATGAGAGATCAGTGGAGAGATAACGCTAGAAAGAATGAAGAGACAGAGCCAAAGCAAAAACAACACCCAGGTGTGGATGTGACTGGTGATGGAAGCAAGGTTTGATGCTGTAAAGAACAATATGGTATAGGAACCTGGAATGTTAGGTCCATGAATCAAGGCAAATTGGAAGTGGCCAAACAGGAGATGGCAAGAGTGAAGTCACTGCAGATGGTGACTGCAGCCATGAAATTAAAAGACACTTATTCCTTGGAAGAAAAGTTATGGCCAACCTAGAAAGCATATTTTGGAGAAGGCAATGGCACCCTTCTCTAGTACTCTTGCCTGGAAAATTCCATGGACAGAGGAGCCTGGTAGGCTGAAGTCCATGGGGTTGCTAAGGGTTGGACATGAGTGAGCGAGTTCACTTTCACTTTTCACTTTCATACATTGGAGAAGGAAATGGCAACCCACTCCAGTGTTCTTGCCTGGAGAATGCCAGGGACAGGGAAACCTGGTGGGCTGCTGTCTATGGGGTTGCACAGAGTCGGACACGACTGAAGCGACTTAGCAGCAGCAGCAGCAGCAGCAGACAACATATTAAAAAGCAGAGACATTACTTTGCAACAAAGGTCTGTCTAGTTAAGGCTATGATTTTTCCAGTAGTCATGTATGGATGTGAGAATTGTACTATAGAGAAAGCTGAGCACCGAAGAATTGATGCTTTTGAAGTGTTGTTGAAGACTCTTGAGAGTCCCTTGGACTGCAAGGAAATCCAACCATTCCATTCTAAAGGAAATCAGTCCTGAATATTCATTGGAAAGACTGATGTTGAAACTGAAACTCCAATACTTTGGCCACCTGATGCGAAGAGCTGACTCATTGGAAAAGACCCTGATGCTGGGAAAGAGTGAAGGCAGAAGGAGAAGCAAACAACAGAAGATGAGATGGTTGGATGGGATCACTGACTCAATGGACATGAGTTTGAGTAAACTCTGGGAGTTGGTGCTGGGCAGGGAGGCCTGGTGTGCTGCAGTCCATGGGGTCACAAAGAGTCAGACAGGACTGAGCGACTGAACTGAACTGATAGGAGCTCTTGGGCTTCCTAGGTGGTAAAGAATCACCTGCCAGTACAGGAGATGCAAGAGAAACAGAAAAAATACGTCAAGAAGATCATCTGGAGGAGGAAATGGCAACCCGCTCCAGTATTCTTGCCTGGAGAATCCCATGGACAGAGGGGCTTGGAGGGCTACAGTCCACAGGGTCACAAAGAGCTGGACATGACTTAGAGACAAAACAGCAGCAACTACACATTCATACTTAATACAACTGTGTTCTTTTATCCGAGACCTGGCAGTCTGGTCCCTTCTTTCACAGAGACTGTACTGCATCAGGGGCTTCCCAGGTAGTGTTAGTAGTGAAGAGCCCTCCTGCCAATGCAAGAGCTACAAGATACAAGGGTTTAATCCCTGGGTGGGGAAAATCCCCTGGAGGAGGGCATGGCAACCCACTCCAGGATTCTTGCCTGGAGAATCCATGGACAGAGGAGGCTGGCGGGCTACAGTCCATAGCGTCGCAAAGAGTCAGACACAACTGAAGCGAATTAGCACAGTGCACACAACATACTATAACAGAATTTTTTTTAAAAAAGTATTAAAATTTATTTTTCTGAGTTTAATAATCTCATCTCTGTACCATTCCTTGTGTTCCATACTCTAGGATACAAGATATTGGATGTTCTTGAGAAATTGTGGAGAATTATATAAAATTAGGCTTAAATATTACCATTATTTTATTTTATTCTGAAGAATTACTTTCATGCAAGTGCATTTACATGAAGTCTCATGCCAAAAAAAAAAAATGTACCCATATAGGAGTCAATATCAAATAATATATTAAATGATTTTGGAAAACTGTGAAGGTCTATACAAATGTTATATGCTCTTTTTGATACTAGTGATGGTGTTATTTCATTCTAAAAAGTAAACTTGCATATGAATTTCTTTGCATGAATAACTAATATAATAAGCATTTCAACTTGCTACCTTCTCAGGTAGTGGAACCATTTACATATTATTTTAGCTGAAACTGAGAAAAAAAATAAATTTAAAAACATGACAATATTTATTGAGCCTTCAGCTTTCTCACTGTGCTGTGTAGCCTACTTGCCACTAGTTATTTCTGTATTTAGAAAATTAAATATGATTTTATTTATAAATGAAAGTATTCTTTAGAAAACCACTTCTGTTTTCCAGATACTCCAATTTATAGCAGTTTAGGGAAAGGAGTTCACTATGGGACAATCAGTATTTACAGGCCTGATTTTATCATTATGCATCTGTACATAAATTTTTTTTTCTTATTTTGTAAAGTTTTTAACTGAGATTGAAAATGTTGTGCTGTGCTCACTTGCTCAGTCGTGTCTGACTCTGCGACTCCATGGACTGCAGCTCGCCAGGCTCCTCTGTCCATGGGGGTTCTCCAGGCAAGAGTACTGGAGCGGGCTGCCATTTCCTTCTCCAAGAATTAACATACACATACACATAGAGAAGTCCATAAATTGTAAGTGAATAGATTTTAATAGAATGAACACGGTCATATAACTACCACTCAGATCAAGAAATACAGCATTACCAGCAACCCAGAAGCCTCCCTCAAAATGGGAGAAAATATTTGCAAATGAAGCAACTGACAAAGAATTAATTTCTAAAATGTAAAAATAATTCATATAGTTCAATATGAAAAAAACAAACATTACAATCAAAATATGGATGGAAGACCTAAACAGACATTTCTCCAAAGAAAACATACACATGTTCAACAAATATATGAACAGATGCTCAACATCCCTAATTATTAGAGAAATGCAAACCAAAACTATGATGAGGTATCACCTCACACCAATCAGAATGGCCATGATCAAAAAATGCACATATAATCTGAATCAAAAGGAAAACTTCACATATTTTCTCTCCCTAGAATTCACAGCATGTTTTCTCCTATCTAAACAACTGTCAGAGAATTTTTTGTTTGATGTCTAAAGAAGATGCTGGACGATCCTTAAAGGAAAGGGGAATAAGTCTGATTATTAATGGTTCCTTAATTAACTTGATAGCACCCTTTCTAAACATGAAGTAAATTTTTCCAGGATATATTTTCTGTGAGTGTTAGTGGCCCTTCTGTATGAAATGGTAGTGAAACCAAGGCATTCTATCTTTCTCAGTTTCGTGTGATTTAATAGTAATGGAAACCATGGTGAGAAAAAAAGAAATGGTCTAGACTAACCCCTGTGAGTGGAAAGGTAATCAAGAACTAAGTCCTGTTTCTGACTATTTTTGCGTGTTTGCATTCATTTTGCAGAATATCTGACTATAAGTATTTCAGGCTAATTCCAGGAACATGTATCTATCCATTTTTATTGGATAGTTCAAATACCAATGCCTTTTGCTTTAAAATTATTTTGCTTTTTGTCTGTGCTCAATAGAGAAAATGAGTTAAGAGATGCTTCCTTACTTACAAATTTTATGTTTGTGTCTCCCTATTTGTGTGTGTGTCTGTATGTATATATTTATTTCTACCTAAATACAGGAATAAAAATGTTAACAATTAGCCAGAGATAGCTAAACTGGAACTTAGTATGGCTTATTAGCTTGGTTTACACAATAACCAGCCATATGTACTATGACCTGCTATTCTTCCAGGCCTTTTCCTTCCATTGCAAAATAGTTCATAATTTTAACAAATGAATATAAATACCATTATCTAAAGCACTCATTTGTCTACAAACAACTTGGCACATATGGTATGAAATTAACAAGGAATATGCTTCATTTGTTTAGCCCTTTTCACAGCATCCTTCACTTCCTTGTTTCTTAAGCTATAAATTAATGGGTTTAACATAGGAATAACCAGGGTGTAAAACACAGATACCACCTTTTCCTGTTCTAAGGAATACTGGGAGTTTGGCTGAATGTAGCTAAAGCTTACAGAGCCATAGAGTAGAGTCACAACCGTGAGATGTGAAGCACACGTGGAAAAGGCTTTGTGTCTTCCTGCTGCTGAGCGGATCCTCAGGATAGCGGCAACGATGAAGATGTAGGAGATCATCACAGTCATGAAAGTGATCAAGGCAATAATGCCAGAGAAGATTAAAAGCAGCAGTTCATTCATGGATGTGTCAGAACAGGACAGCTTCAACAGCGGGGGAAGGTCACAGAAGAAGTGCCTGATGACATTTGGCCCACAGAAAGACAATTTCAGCAAGCCAATTGTGTGAACCAACGAGTTGATTATGCCTCCCACACATGATCCAATGACCCAAACAACGCAAACTATTTTTGTCATAGCCGTGGTGTAAAGTAAAGGGTTCACAATGGCCATATAGCGGTCATAAGCCATTGCTGCCAGCAAGAAGCCTTCAGCGGTAAGAAGAGAGACGAATAAAAAGTACTGCACAATGCATGCAGAGAAGGAGATTGTCTCTCGTTCAACAAAGAAGTTCAGCAGCATTCTGGGCGCAAAGACTGACGAAGAGCAGGCATCAATGGATGACAGGCAGCTAAGGAAATGATACATGGGTGTTTGGAGTTTGGGAGTCATTTGGATTAGCAGGAGCATTCCTAGATTACCCACTAAGGAAATGGTATAGATGAGCAGGAACACCAGGAAGAGGACCACTTTCAGTTCAGCACGATCTGTCAGTCCCAAAAGGATAAACTCGGTCACCAGTGTAAAATTAACATTAGCCATGTCTTTGTTTATCTTGGTAACTGTTAACAAATAAATTGAGAATGACCCTGCAGCATTATCAGGACTTCTCGGAATCTCCAACCAGCAGCGTGACTTGGGTGATTGACTGCTCTGCTCCAGTTGTTTTAGCTATAAAATTAGAAAAGATTTAACTGGAAATATCTAGTCTCTTCAAGCACTATTTGCTTGCCCCATAGAAAATTCCAAGAATTGAAGCAAGAAAACATCAGAGTCTTAGCTTCAGGATACATTCAAAATGCTGTTCTTAGTGTGAAGAAAAAAACTTAAGTGAATTTCATTCTGTGTGTGTGTGAATTGCTCTGTTGTGTTCTACTCTTTGTGACCTCATAGACTGTAGCCTGCCGGGTTCCTCTGTTCATGGGATTTTTCTAGGCAAAAATACAGGAGAGGGTAGCCTTTCTCCAGGGGATCTTCCTGACCCACGGATCAAACCCAGGTCTCCTGCATTGCAGCCAGATTCTTTACCATTTGAGCCACCAGGGAAGCTTCTAAAATAGGCAAAATCTAGATTATAAAGCATAATTATTTAAGTTGGAAATTTAATCTGTGATACCACTGAAGTTCTCTTTTAAAAAATGATACAGGGATGTCCCTTGAGTCCAGCGGTTAGGACTTCATGTTTCCATTGCAGGGGGTGTAGTTTTGATCTCTGGTCAGGGAACTAAGATCCCACAGTCAGAAACTGAAAGAAAAAAAGTTTAAAAAAATGATACAAATGAACTTATTTACAAAATAGAAACAGACTTACAGACATAGAAAACAAACTTATGGTCTCCAAAGGGAAAGGGGATGGGGAGATATAAAGCAGGAATCTGAGAGTAGCATATGCATGCTACTATAAATAAATAGATGAAAACAAGGACCTACTGAATGACACAGGCAACTATACTCAGTGTTTTATAGTAAGCTGTATGGGAAAGGAATCTGAAAATGAATCCATATACATTGTATACAAAGAACTTATATGCATTATGTACATACATACACATATGTGTGTGTGTGTGTATATATATATATAGAGAGAGAGAAATCACTTTGCCATACACCAGAAACTAACACAATATTATAAATCAACTACACATCAACAACAAAAAACCACATCAAATTGTGGCTAATGTAATATCTATAAATATCTGAGTATAAACTGTATCATAACCTTTAAACTTGCTTTCTCACTTATGTTTTCATGTTTAGTGTGTAATCTGCATTTTTTTAAACTTTTATTTGACAAAAGGCAAGGCCCCAATATCAAAAATTGATTCATTCTTAGAAAATAGCCAGAAGCATTGGCTCTTGAGAAGAATGTCCACCAGAAATTGAGAGAGAGGGTAGTCTGAGCTGAAATATGAAGTATGATAAATAGAACTTATAATTGGCCTTTTTGGGGAAAACTTCCTTTTTTAAATAGATTTATTGAAATAGTTGGCATGTTTCGGTGGTTCTCAGTTTCCAAAATGACAAGCCATACAGCAATACACTCCTGCGTTCATGTGACAGTGTGGAAAGTCTTACAGAACAAGTGACGTAAGAAGCAGAACTGTTACTGACCTACTTTGGATGATGTATATTAATAATGCATTTCTAATACACGAAGAGTTATGGCCATGATATCCAATAGAAGCGCCATACTCAAGAGACTCAGGAAACAATCTTCGTACTTTTCTAAGTAAAGCAAGTTTATGAAATAAAGCCAACCTATAAAACATACAGCTACTTCTCTGCAATAATTTTTTTCATGATATTGCAACAGGTTTCTTAAAATATGCCATGTCTTTTCCACTTAACCAATGGACATCTTCTGAGCACTTGGAAAGTCCCATAAAATAAAACCAACCTATAGAACATATCGGAGAAGGCAATGGCAACCCACTCCAGTACTCTTGCCTGGAAAATCCCATGGACGAAGGAGCCTGGTAGGCTGTAGCCCATGGGGTCGCTAAGAGTCGGACACGACTGAGCGACGTCATTTTCACTTTTCATTTTCATGCATTGGAGGAGGCAATGGCAACCCACTCCAGTATTCTTGTCTGGAGAATCTCAGGGACGGGGAGCCTGGTGGGCTGCCGTCTATGGGGTCGCACAGAGTCGGACACGACTGAAGCGACTTAGCAGCAGCAGCAGCAGCAGCATAGAACATATGGCTGCTTCTTTGCAATATTTTCTTCATGATATCGCAGCAAGTTTCTTAAAATACGCTATGTCTTTTCCAATGCACATTTATTATTTCTAAATATTGCCCACAAAATGGAACTCTTTTTTCACATTTATATTAAAAAAGCATTGTAAATAAGTCAGGATTACTAGCGCAACCTTGGCTCAGATGCTAAAAAAAATCTGCCTGGGTTCAATCTCTGGGTTGGAAAGATCCCCTGGAGAAGGAAATGGCAACCCAGTCCAGTATTCTAGCCTGGGAAATCCCACGGACAGAAGAGCCTGGAGGGCTACACTCCACTGGGAGGCAAAGAGTCATACACAACTGAACGACTGACACACACACACACACAGTAACTTTACTTCTACAGAATAAAGGTTAGGTTTTCTTGGATTTATCATCCTTTCACATGGGAGATGCTAGCCCTGTGTTCAATATGTAAAACCCAATATTTCCTTATTTCCTATTATTTTCATAATCTCACAATATTGTCCTTGTATTATAATACTTTTATAGATTTAGAATATCTGTGGAGACAGGTGAATAATCTTCATAAGGTTACATAGTTATGATTTATTTTGAAATTCATTCTTTAGAAAATATTCCAAATTGAATCCAAACATTCATTTTTATCATTTTTATTACTCCCAAAGAAGTTGCATGACAATTTTGAGGTTAATATAGAGAAACAGACTTAAGCGGAGGATATAGAAGGAGATGAGAGACAAATTACAAACCCCTCCCTCCCCCATACCGTGAAGTCTTTATCACATTAAAATCTGGACTTCTTCTTCTTCTTTGTATTTCAACTTATTGACAGAATGCACATATACTGAGTATTGCATGAATTTTACTTACCAGTGAGTGGAAGAAAAAAAATGTGCAACAACTTAGCTCATTTATGAGCCTCATTACCACCCATTCTTATGGTCTATGTTTCTATATTTCCCCCCAAACAAAAATAAGCCCACAAAAGACAGTTAAATATGCTGGTTTGCAGTGGTGCATAAATTAGGTCAGTGGCAGAAGTTAACAGGGAGTAGATTTCAAATTTAAAATTTTTAAATAAAAGAACGCAAAGCACAGGTCCCGTGCTGTCCGTGCGAGCGCAAGATGAGCCAAGAGCAATCACAGCAGAAAAGAGATTTAGTTAAAAAGTTCATTTACATAATTACCTCACTTCAAATGGGAATAGAGTCCCTGGAGTTCATCTTGTGATCAAAGGATATAATAAATATGTTATTAAAAGTTCCTCTGTGTATCTTGAGGGATTTAGGAAACTCACAAGCATGCAATTGCCCTCTTAAGGCATTTCACTTCCTTACTTTAAAATGAATAAAGGAAATTTGCCACAAGTAAAGAGAAAAAATGTGTGTGTGTGTGTGTGTGTGTGTGTGTGTATACACATACCAATAGAGGTCCATCTAGTCAAAACTTTGGTTTTTACAGTAGCCATGTATGGATGTGAGAGTTGGACTATAAAGAAGGCTCAGCGCCAAAGAATTGATGCTTTTGAACTGTGGTGTTGGAGAAGACTCTTGAGAGTCCCTTGGACTGCAAAGAGATCCAGCCAATCCATCCTAAAGGAAATCAGTCCTGAATTTTCATTGGAAGGGCTGATGCTGAAGCTGAAGTTCCAATGCTTTGGCCACCTGATGCGAATAATTGACTCATTGGAAAAGACCCTGATGCTGAGAAAGATTGAAGGCAGGAGGAGAGGGAAGTAACAGAAGTTGAGATGGTTGGATGGCATCAACAACTCAATGGATGTGAGTTGGAGTAAACTCTGGGAGTTGGTGATGGACAGGGAGGCCTGGTGTGCTGCAGTCCATGGGGTCATAAAGAGTCGGACACAACTGAGGGACTGAACTGAACTGAATATATATATATAATATATATACATATATATAATAAAAATGCAATTGCTAGTGATCCCTGCTTGGTGCTTTAGGAAGAGAAGCTTTTCAGAATGTATTATCTGTGCCTAATGTTGGAAACACACACACACATATTCAAATAAACACACAAACAGAAGCAAAAGCAAACATCAGTGAGCTTTAAGGTAGTGGAACAAGACCTGATAATTAAAAAATCTATCCCTTTACTTCCTTGGATTGTAGCAATGTCATCAAGAAAATTACAATTAAAACTACTACATCTTAAAAGGCTTCCTTGCAAAGAACCCAACCATTCATCCAATCTAGCCTATGTTTGCTGATAAAAATTTGGGGGTTTTTATCTTTATCTTAAAATGAATCATGAGCAATTCTGGTAGCAGCATTTCAAACTATTCCATATATATATATATATATATATATATATATATATATATATATATATGCATGTTTATATGTATATGAACTGTTCTTTATTATTTATTCTATAATCAATTACAGTTTTTCAACCTAAATACAAATTTCTTAAATCTCTGAATTAACAGCTGATGGGGCAAAAGTTAGGCGTGGGGGTTAGGTGATACTCTAAGCTTGAGTTAGGCCAGAAGATAATGCATTATTTGATGAGGCCTAGAGCACTTTAAGTACTTGATGTGTTCTGTTTGTTTTTTTTAAACATATAATCCATTTTCAGTCCACATATGACATATTTATATAAGAATTGCACAACTGACTCTTGAATAATATGTTGGGGGTGCCAGTCCTCTTGTGCAGTTGAAAAATCCATGTGTAATTGAGAGTCTTCCCTCTGTTTTTGTGTTTTTGTGGTTCATCCACTTCTACAAATTCAACTGAGGCTGCTTTAGTAATGTAGTAGCTACAATTGAAACAAATTGATGCATAAATGGACCACTGCAGACAGAAGATGAGATATTTGGATGGCATCACAACTCAATGGACATGAGTTTGAGCAAACTCTGGCAGTTGGTGATGGACAGGGAAGCCTGGCATGCTGCAGTCCAGTTCAGTTAAGTTCAGTCACTCAGTCGTGTCTGACTCTTTGTGACTCCGTGGACTGCAGCACACCGGGCTTCCCTGTCCATCACCAACTCCTGGAGCTTGCTCAAATTCATGTCCATTGAGTCGGTGATACCATCAAATATACACCATTGTTTCTGAATTCCACCCTGAACTCCTTTCAGGGGGTGTTGAAGGTTAGCAGCTTGCAGTGGTCATGATGTAATCTTTGTAGGGGCAGCTGGCAATTGCCAACTTCCAGTCAGCAGGGTCCCTTCAAAACTACACATTTGACTATGCTTTGGGGGCATTTTATGGCCATTGTGTCCCACAGGACTGGGAAGGCTCACTCCCAGGTCTAGGGAAGATTCCATTCATAGGCCACTCAGTGTGTTGTTATTGGACCAGGCCTTGCGAGTAGCAAGTCTCTGGATCATACCTGTCTTACTAGCCTCTTGGTCCAGGAAAATATTCCCTTTTGTTGCTACTTCCCATATCTAGAGTTACATTATTACAATCATTGCTCTCATATGGAACTGCATATCAGCATTTTATCACAGGCTCAGTCATACATTTGGTAAGGTAAGAATCTTTTGAAACAAGTGACATAGAAAATAAAATGGCTGTAGCCAAAAGTTATTAGTAAAGTCATAAGTAAGAATTATAAGTCAAGAACTTTCATTAGGTAGAGCCCAGTATACCCCAGGTCATCTGACTTCATTTGTTAAATGACTATAGCCTGGTGTTAATCTCCTGATCATACATCTTTATCTGAAGATTGGTTACTGAGATAAGCTTTAGAAACAAACTTAGAGTGTCCTGTTTAATAATATAATTAAAATTTTGAGCAATATAACAAGGAACTATCTCAGGAGTCTTAGTAAACAAAACTTGAAACTTACTTTAACAATTAGCCAAACTTAATATTCAGTGAAACATGATTTTTCATTATGAGGGCATTGACCCTGGAGCCAGGGAAGGCTTTAACCCATCAAACGAAAATGAGGTTTGTCAGGGAGCCGGGTAAAGCCAAGGAGCAATCTTAGATCTCCCATAGCCCTGACTCTGATTTACAGCTATTGTTCACCCATTTTTAATTCTCCAATTTAGTAGTAGACTGTTGCCATGTTTTAAGGACATCAGGATAGCAAAAGTCTAACAGTGAGGGTTTATTTTTTTGTAGAAGCAGAATGAGCTTTTACATGTAGCATAATCTTAAACAATGCTTATTTACCAAAGTCACAAAAGATTTTAAAAACAAATATAAATCACTTAAAGGCAAAGAAATTCATAATCTGTTATTGAAAGCTTCATTCTAAGAAAACTTTGCTCTCTTAACATAGAGAGTAGACTAAATTCCAGTCTGTTACCAGTTTACCAGATAACAAACAAAATTTGTTTATCAGTTAATCTTAGAAAAGTCTTTTCTATACATCTTGAAGAACCAACAGTGTTTTTCTAAAGGCATGAGAGTGAAACCATAGAAGGCATGTTTAAAATCTAACTAAATTGCAATTGACAAAGTAGCCTGGTCATTGCTGTGACTTGTAACACTTTAACATGATAACTAGAATTATAACTGAAAACATTTTACCAGGACATATCAGATTTTCATGAATTTCACATAATTTCTAAGATATTTATATAAGTAACATCAATATACAATATAACCTGAGAAGATTCATCACTCCTCCAACAATGCTTCCCATGTAATTTAACATGTCAAATGAACTCAGGTAGTTTAATAGCTCTTTTGGATGTCTCAGGGGCCCTCTGAAGCATCCCAAAGTTAGCTAGAAGTCAAGTTGTTTAGGAAGTTTTGTCGATAAATATCAAAAGGGTTTATCACACTCAATCAGATAGAATCATATATATCACTATGAAACAATATATTCACTTAGCCAAAGTAACAAAGAAGATTTCAAAGGTAAACATAGAACAGATCACTTCAGAGGTAAAGAAACTTAAAATCTATTATCAAAGGCAGCTCAATATCTCAAGAACACTTGTATTTAAGCACAAAACTCTTCCCTTGGGGTCCACTTTCCATAAAACCTTCTTATCACTTTCTGTACCCATTTGTTCTCCCATCCTGAAACAGCCACCTGTAATTCAGGCCTACTTCCTTTTCCCTTCATAAAATGTAATTCCATTCCTCAAACCTTCTTTACTGAAAACACACACCCTACCTTCCTAAAGCAACCAAGAAATGACCTTTATATTAGCATTCTATAGATTGGTGAACATAAATACCAGTGATAATTTCTTTAAAAATTTGCTTTCTTATAGAGAACATCTCAGGGTGACACCAAACATTATTCGTTAATAGTCCAAAATCTCTTCAGTTTCTGTGTGAGAGGCAGTTAGTGTGAAGTTATGACTATTTCAGAGTCTTATTTTATTTGGAAATGACCTAGCTATTCAATAAATTTCTGTCACTTAGTTTAGCACAACCCTAGAAATTCAGGTTACCAAAATCTCGAGAGACTGTTTTAGACAGACATTTTTAAAGTATAATTATTCTTAATAGAGTTTATCTAAAAGCTCATATCTCATCTGTATTTTTTTTAAGTCTCTTCACTCGAGGTACTTTCCTTCCTGACAAACTTGTAACAGATATAGAAATATAACAATATTTAATTTATAATAAACCTAGGCACAATGAAAATATTATGCTTAATGTTAATGGCTCTTAGACATGTCTATATTAGATTAGCAAACAAACATTAATGCTAGATATTTAATATTGAATATTTCCCAGTTCATGTGAATCTGAAATTCATTTAGGTTAATTTCTCTTATATTTAGAATTGTCTGATTTGTAAGCGCTTAGAACTCATTTACAAATTCAGCAATATTATCAAAAAAACCCAAAAGACACACACTGAGACATGCATAAATCGAGCCAGCCAGCCAGAGATCTCATAGTTTTCCACTTGATATTTAAAATGTCTTTTTGACGCCCCCCCATCCTTTTTTTTGAGGTTCTAATTTGCCCAAGACTGAGGTCTCAGGCAAAGTGGGCTGTGTATTTCAGGAACATGGAAAGGGTTAACTTTAAGCTTTTCCTTAGGAAGGCTTTTAAACAACCTAGTTGTTTTTAACTGCATATGCAGAAAGAACCGGTTTTTGAGGAGAGTTTTGATCCTTCAGGCTTTTGAATATAGGAGAAAGACCGGGACCAAAGGGAACCTCAGAATCCTCTCCTAGAGATCATGTGGCTGTGAAAGGTCAAGCACGGGTTGTCTAGGAAACTGATGGAGAGAGACAGGGGCCAAAAGGAGACAGGGAGGCAACAGAAAGACACGTGCAGCATGAGTCGCTCACACCTGGATTCTGACTGAGGGCCATGAAGGGCTGAACGTAAGGAAAGTCCTTTCCCTGCTTTTGGCAAAAGCTAGCGTGCCATTCAGAGGCCCCCCTCCCCTTCTTTTTGGTCCCCCAGTTTGTAATGGGGCCAGGCCTTTTGCTGGATCAAAAATTTCCAGTTTCTGAGAATACAGGCAAGGGGCGAGTCCGACAGAGGCTCCCGGGACACACCAGAACACACTCT
This sequence comes from Okapia johnstoni, assembly GCA_024291935.2. Lineage (NCBI taxonomy): Eukaryota > Metazoa > Chordata > Mammalia > Artiodactyla > Giraffidae > Okapia > Okapia johnstoni. Next base: position 2,749,018 of record CM044325.1, on the reverse strand, counting down.
GAGGCTGCCTGCCCTAGAACGGGGGTGCCGAGAGTCACCGGCTGACAGAAAGGCGTCCCTTTGTCCCAGGGATCGCTGCGTGAGACTCACGGCTCAAAAATGGCCGACCGTCCCCTATCGCGTCCGGCAGTGAGAGGTGACCCTGAGAGCGGACAGCTAAGGCCCCATGTGACCCGGGCAGAGAAAGACAGATTCCCGGGAGCAACCGGGCGACTCACCGTTTGGCGATTCGCGAAACGTGGAAGGCACTCTTGGGATGGCTCAGAGGCAACACCTAGGCTCCTGTAAATCAGTCTGGACCGAAAGGGAAGAAGTGAGAGTGACAGGGAAGAAGGCTGAGGAATCTGCCCTACAGCCCATCAGGGAGGCGGTGGCCCGGGGACAGCGGTCTCTGTTTTGCTTCAACCACGCGTGCCTGACATGGCGCATGAAGTTGTCTTGCTGGGGGCGGATGCCCGTGTAGCCTGATCCGTTCCATGCCCCCCTTGTCCTCACCGGGGAGTCTTCATGTGGCGGGTGCCCTGATGGCTTTCAAGTGCCCGACCCACGCACACCGTGTCCTCCCCCGTTCGGGGGCAGCCGCCGGGGCTCTGCGAGCAGGGGGCCTTTGGAGCACACCAGAGGGTAACCCTGGCCAGAGCTCCGCACTTGCTTCCACAGCACTCGCCTCTTCTCAGAGGGTCCCTGCGAGAAAGGAGAAGCGAGCAGGTGGCGGAAGAGACCCCAAGTCCCCGCACGGACCACCAAAAATGGCATGGTCTGGGCGCGAGTTGGAAAAGAATTTCCACACAACAGACTGAGAAGGAAGTAAAGCTTATTAGAGTGGGAGACGCTGTTAGAACAGCAGGCCAGCTCAAGGGAGAGCCGATGCTGAATACGGGTCCTTGATCCTCTTTTATACCCAGGGTACAAGCAGTGGCATAGGGGGCTTGTGGGTCATTTGCTGATCGGATGAGGCACGTATACTGAGCGGGGGGAAGAGTAAGGCAAAAATGCCTTCTCCCCTCCTATGGGGTAGAGGGGAGACAGGTTATACTGCTCAGGAGGACCTGAAATCCATTAATAGATACAACGTGGGGGACGGAAGGATGATAAGGGTCTGGTGTTTCTGTCCGTGCATGCCAGGACCCTCCTTGGTTTTATCTGCTCTTTCGTCCTTGGGTCACCACAATGCAGTATTTGATGAACATTTCTGGAGGAAAGTTGGCCATGGAGTATCACTCAATGCATAATGCATGAAATTATGGGTTTTAGGAAAGGACAGCATAACACTGGTCATAGTATGTTGTGAAATTTTAGTTATAAAATGCAGATGGATACTAAGCATACAGTATGATAAAAAGTATGCAAATCTAGAGGCACCCAAATAAGCATTTATGAACCAGAAAAATTGAGAAAACTATCAAATATTACAAGAGGTTAATTATTTTCATATCATTTTTGAATTTTATTATAATCTCATTTTGTATCTTTATTTTTCCTGATATGTTTTAGTATGCAACGGTTATTTTAGAAAAATCAGTTGTTATCATAAATTATACATATGCAAAAAGGAACACAAGGACATTTTTGGAGATTTTTGGATAGGTTTAGAGTTTTGATTGTGGTGATGGCATTATGGATATATACAGAAGTCCAAACTCATCAATACGTACCTAGTAAATGAGTGCAAATCTTCCTGTATCAATTATATTTCAATAAAACTTAAAAAAATTAGTTATTACCTTGCCTAGAATTCCCTTCACATTTTCAGATTTCGTTTTGTTTCTAATGAACATAATAACTCCTATAATCAGTTCAGTTCAGTCGCTCAGTCGTGTCCGACTCTGCGACCCCATGAATTGCAGCACGCCAGGCCTCTCTGTCCATCACCAACTCCCGGAGTCTACCCAAACCCATGTCCATCGAGTTGGTGATGCCATCCAACCATCTCATCCTCTGTCGTCCCCTTCTCCTCCTGCCCCCAATCCTACCCAGCATCAGCGTCTTTTCCAATGAGTCAACTCTTCGCATGAGGTGGCCAAAGTATTGGAGTTTCAGCTTCAACATCAGTCCTTCCAATGAACACCCAGGATTGATCTCTTTTAGGATGGATTGATTGGATCTCCTTGCAGTCCAAGGGACTCTCAAGAGTCTTCTCCAACACCACAGGTCAAAAGCATCAATTCTACGGCGCTCAGCTTTCTTCACCGTCCAACTCTCACATCCATACACGATCACTGGAAAAACCATAGCCTTGACTAGATGGACTTTTGTTGGCAAAGTAATGTCTCTGCTTTTAAATATGCTATCTAGGTTGGCCATAAACTTCCTTCCAAGGAGTAAGCGTCTTTTAATTTCATGGCTGCAATCAACATCAGCAGTGATTTTGGACCCCCAAAAAATAAAGTCTGACACTGTTTCCACTGTTTCCCCATCTATTTCCCATGAAGTGATGGGACCAGATGCCATGATCTTAGTTTTATGAACGTTGAGCTTTAAGCCAACTTTTTCACTCTCCTCTTTCACTTTCATCAAGAGGCTCTTTAGTTCTTCTTCACTTTCTGCCATAAGGGTGGTGTCATCCGCATATCTGAGGTTATTGATATTTCTCCCAGCAATCTTGATTCCAGCTTGTGTTTCTTCCAGCCCAGCATTTCTCATGATGTACTCTGCATATAAGTTAAATAAGCAGGGTGACAGTATACAGCCTCGACGTACTCCTTTTCCTATTTGGAACCAGTCTGTTGTTCCATGTCCAGTTCTAACTGTTGCTTCCTGACCTGCATACAGATTTCTCAAGAGACAGGTCAGATGGTCTGATATTCCCATCTCTTTCAGAATTTTCCACAGTTTATTGTGATCCACACAGTCAAAGGCTTTGGCATAGTCAATAAAGCAGAAATAGATGTTTTTCTGGAACTCTCTTGCTTTTTCGATGATCCAGCGGATATTGGCAATTTGATCTCTGGTTCCTCTGCCTTTTGTAAAACCAGGTTGAACATCTGGAATTTCACGGTTCACGTATTGCTGAAGCCTGGCTTGGAGAAGTTTGAGCATTACTTTACTAGCGTGTGAGATGAGTGCAATTGTGCAGTAGTTTGAGCTTTCTTTGCAATTGCCTTTCTTTGGGATTGGAATGAAAACTGAGCTTTTCCAGTCCTGTGGCCACTGCTGAGTTTTCCAAATTTGCTGGCATATTGAGTGCAGCACTTTCACAGCATCACCTTTGAGGATTTGAAATAGCTCAACTGGAATTCCATCACCTCCACTAGCTTTGTTCGTAGTGATGCTTTCTAAGGCCCACTTGACTTCACATTCCAGGATGTCTGGCTCTAGGTGAGTGATCACACCATTGTGATTATCTGGGTCATGAAGATCTTTTTTGTACAGTTCTTCTGTGTATTCTTGCCACCTCTTCTTAATATCTTCTGCTTCTGTTAGGTCCATACCATTTCTGTCCTTTATCGAGCTTATCTTTGCAAGAAATGTTCCTTTGGTATCTCTAATTTTCTTGAAGAGATCTCTAGTCTTTCCCAATCTGTTGTTTTCCTCTATTTCTTTGCACTGATCACTGAGGAAGGCTTTCTTATCTCTATATTAACTCCTATATTAACTATATTAATTATCCTATATTAACTCCTATAATAGTGTTACATATTTAAATATAAAAGTTTAATTGTGAAAAATGCATCATTTTGTCCCTAATGGTTCCAGTCATAAATTAATCAAGCATTTTTCTAGAAATAGGTTCTCTATCACCACATGCATAAATCTAGAGCATCACAAAGGAAGATTAAACCATCATGCTCTTCACTGTCTGACTCCTAAGGGAAAAGATAACTAGCTTTTGAAAACCTTAGCATAGCTACACTTAGTTTAAGAAATCTTTCCTTGGAGACATGCAAAATAATATTCCTTGAAACTAGTCCACAGGGATGATGAAATTTTGCATTAACATCAATCCCCAGTATGTGAGGTACCTTGAAATTATTAATATAAGAGGCAAGGCATACTCTGCTCTGTTTACTTACATGGTAGAGCCCTGATGTTCTTTTTAGACACAACTTCCAGGCAAAATTTACACATGATCAGCAGCTGAATAGAATTTCTATGTTGATTAACTTTTCTCTCAGGATAAAACAAAATGAATGCACTAAGAAGTCAAAAGAACTTGTCTCAAAGAAAACAAATATTATATTACAGAAATTTTTGACTGAAAAGGTCTTCATATTTCATTTGTGAGCAAAATTTGAGGTTGACATACTTCTAGATGGATAATATTACAAGAAAATGATTTTTCACTAACTTTGCCTCCTGGTAAGTACTATTCTCCAAATGGGAAGACTGTTAGGTTCAAATATAATAAGGAATTATCAGAAGTCTCTGCATACAGATACCATTTTTTAAATGATTTCTGTATCATGTCTGACAGACATTATTTGAATGATCACTTACTCTATCATTTCTTCTTCTTGCCCTGAGAAGTCCCAGAACGTGTGGATCCAGAAATATAATAAAATTGATGTAATCAAGGTCTGCAAGGAAATTGTTAATTTTAGAAGAAATGTGATTTTGAATAGTCAAATTAGGAAAATGTATATTTTTGAAATTAATATGAATATGAAGCTATAATTTTAATACTCTTTACAACCAAGAAGTCAAGAGGTTGATATTTATTTTTCATTAGTATTAAAGAATATTTGAACAGAGCACAAGAATAGTGAACAGTACATGATCATGATACATTAAAACATTTCTACCACTGTTCCTTTTATATCTAGCATTTATTAGGTTTGCTGAAATTAATTATAAATAGGAACAGAGTATCATGAGCATACTCTCTGGGATCAATCTGTCTTGATAAAATTACAGAGAAAACATGAAATAGCCCTGACTGAAAACATTACCTAAATTCTTGGTGCACTTTTTCTCATCTAAAAAATGTGGGTAATAGTAACACCTATGATGTAATATTCTAATGAGAATTAAACATTTTAACAAAGGGAAATGGTGTTAGGGCTATCCTAATTGTTTTTGATATATTAGCATTTATTATATTATATCCATATGTCAGTTTATGCCTGTTTCTATATTTATATATTTGGCAATCGAATTAAGATGTTTCTCTTCATACTCCGTACACACTTCATTATTATCACGCCTTAGAAACACTAGACAACATAAATCTGTCATGTCATTAATGAAAATGCAAACTGTTTGAAGAAATTTTTCCCGAGGATCAGCTTTGATCTCAACAGTCTGGAGCATTTGAACACCATGGGCAGAAGGAATATCACTCACACGTCTGACTTCATCCTCATGGGGCTGACAGACTCTGAAGAGAGCCGGCTGGTCCTCTTCACCCTCTTTCTCCTGATGTACCTGATGACTGCGCTGGGGAATGTGGGGATGATCCTGATAATCCGCCTGGACCCCCAGCTTCACACCCCCATGTACTTTTTCCTCAGTCACTTGTCATTTCTTGACCTCAGTTACTCAAGTGTCATCACCCCTAAAACCTTAGACAACTTGCTAACTTCCAAGAAGAATATTTCATACCTGAACTGCTTCACTCAGATGTATTTCTTTGTCTTCTTGGGCGCCACTGAATGTTTCCTTCTCTCCTCCATGGCCTATGATCGCTATGGAGCCATCTGCAACCCTCTGCATTACCAGGTGGTTATGTCCGCCAGGCGATGCTGCGCTCTTGTCTTTGGATCCTATTTGATTGGCTGTATGGACACTTCTGTCAATGTTCTGTGCTTGAGTAGATTGCATTTCTGCAACTCAAAGATAATTTATCACTTTTTCTGTGATGGACCAGCAATTTTAGCGCTGTCCTGCACGGACACACATGACATCGAAATCATCATATTCATTTCTGCTGGCTCCACCCTAGTGCTGTCTCTTATCACAGTATCTGTGTCCTATGTGTCCATCCTGTCCACCATCCTGAAAATCGCTTCCACTTCAGGGAAGCAGAAAGCCTTCTCTACCTGTGCCTCCCATCTCCTGGGGGTCGCCGTCTTTTATAGCACTATGATTTTCACTTACCTAAAACCAAGTAAGTCCTACTCCTTGGGAAAGGATCAAGTGGCTTCTGTTTTTTATACTATTGTCATCCCCCTGCTGAATCCCCTCATCTACAGTCTTAGAAACAAGGAAGTGAAAAATGCACTCAATAGGGTCATGAAGAAGAGAAAGGCCTCCAAGTAATTAAAACAACAGCGACGTTAAACTTCAAAGCTCATTTTTTTTCTTTCCTGTAGTGTATTTCCTTGCTGTCTCTTCAGAGACAGATGGAATTGTTTGTTTATTTATTGTGCTGAGCCATCATTTGCCTAACTAAATATAATCTTGGGTATTTTTAAGAATATGCCTTTGGAAATCTACATTATAATTGGAAACCCAAACCATGTTAAAGCCATGGTCTGCTGCTGCTAAGTCGCTTCAGTCGTGTCCGACTCTGTGCGACCCCACAGACGGCAGCCCACCAGGCTCCGCCGTCCCTGGGATTCTCCAGGCAAGAACACTGGAGTGGGTTGCTGTTTCCTTCTCCAGTGCATAAAAGTGAAAAGGGAAAGTGAAGTCGCTCAGTCGTGTCTGACTCTTCGCGACCCCACGGACTGCAGCCCACCAGGCTCCTCCATCCACGGGATTTTCCAGGCAAGAGTACTGGAGTGGGGTGCCATTGCCTTCTCCAAAACCATGGTCTAACTATACACATTTTTAAGTGAACCGATTTCCTAAATGAAAAAGTATAGTTGTCAGCTTTTAAAATATGTCATATGTATTCCAAAATATAATCCAACTTCAGAGAATGTTATGATGGAAAAAAGGTCAGTTTGGGGAACAATGATACCAATTTCAGAAATCATTTCCTCTACTTTATAGAGAAGCATTATAGCAGAGTGATTATGAGCACTTGCTTGGGAACCAAACACTCCAAAATTCAGATTCTAGGACTGCTGCTCTATTACTTATATAACCCATAAATCACTGAAAATTCAAGCCTCAAGTTTCCTCAACTGCACTAGATAAATAATAATTCCAGGTCCATATAGTTACTATAAGGGGCTTCCCAAGGGCTCGGTGGTAAACAATCCATCTGTCAATGCAAGAGACATGTGCTCGATCCCTGGGTCTGGAAGATCCCTGGAGGAGGAAATGACCACCCACTCCAGTGTTCTTGCCTAGAAAATTCCATGGACAGAGAAGCCTGGTGGGCTACAGTCCATGAGTTTGCAAAGAGTCTGACAGGACTAAGTGACTGAGCATACATGCACTCACACACATAGTTACTATAAAGATTAAATGAATTCATTTATGTGAAGCATTTAAGGCAGTGCTAATCAGTGTTGGCCATTATCATAAGAATATTGATATCCCTCAAGTATTTTGAACACACAATGACTTCTTTGTAATGAATAGATAGTTGTGTTTTATGAGTTATTTTAGGTTGATTTAAAAGGCAAACACACAAACAGCTAAGGAAACACTCACCATCTCACAATTTTGGATTTTGAGTGGAATATGTTAATATTGTAAAAATTTGAAAAATATTGAAAATTTAAGGAATAAAAATATGCTAGAAGTTATTATGTGTTTAGTATGTGTTCTTCTAGATTGATAATTATGTAGATTTTGTGTGTATATATTATGAACATATGTGATATTTCTGACATTTCCTATATTTTTTGAGACTTTCTGCATACACTTACATGTATAAACTTGAATATTCCTTTATCATTGAAATCTAAGATGACTGTGTTTATATGTGGGAAAGATGCTCATTTTGCAATTCTTTGGACATGAAATGTTATTGAATTCATCAAGTTAACATTCTGCATGAAAGAAAGTGAATATCATTCAGTTGTGTCTGATTCTTTGAGACCCCATGGACTATACAGTCTATGAAATTCTCCAGGCCAGAATACTGGAGTGGGTAGCCTTTTCCTTCTCCAGTGGATCTTCTCAACCCAGGGATCAAACTCATATCTCCCGCATTGCAGGCTGATTCTTTACCAGCTGAGCAATCAGGGAAGCCCATTGACAAGTTACACAATCCAAATCTAAATATGCCCGTAGCCCCTTACAAGATCAAGAAGCAAGGTTTTCTTTTAAGGAGTTGTTGATGCTGGGAGAGGGCTGGTCTTTACGGTTGAGCATGCATTCCTATTGATGAGTCAATGCGTGATGCTGATACATGATGCACAGCACAGAGGAGATAGGAGACCAAAGGACATCAAAACTCTTTTTTTATCTCTAAATTTTTCTTGTGTCATCATAAAATGTGAATTTTATTTCATATCTATGTAATAGAACTTTAAAAAGATTTAAAGTGGTTTTCCCAGTGTTTATAAACATATTGTATATAAATATTGACATTTTTATAATAATGTACTTAAAACTTCAGCATTTTTATATTACCATTTATCCATATGTGGACAGCCAATATATTCCAAACTGAGCTTAGTAGGGAAAGTTACCTTTCTTGAAGAATTTTTACCAAATGTGTGTGAAAGCAACACCATCTGTTTATAGAGGAACCATATGTGCTCAGCAAGAAGCACCTTCCAGGGACGTCCCTGACTGCCCAGAGGTTAAGACTTCGTCTTCCGATGCAGGGGGTGTGGGTTCAATCCCTGGTGAGAGAGCTGAGATCCCACGTGCCTCGCGGCCAAAAAACCAAAACATAAAACAGAAGCAATATTGCAACAAGTTCAATAAAGATTTAAAACCGGTCCACGTCGAAAGAAAACAAGCTCTTCAGAAAAGAGACAAAAGAGGACCAAGTAAAGGTGAAGGAGACCACGTGCCATTATTTCCCTGAGAGCTCAAACTATTTCCTTCCCTCTAAAGCTTCATCAGAAAGTATCAGAAAACACTGAGTTTCTTTCAAAATAAATAAATAAAAGGTAAAATTCCTATTACCTTGTTGTGATTTCTCAAATCCCACAAAAATACAATTATCTTCTTTTTCCTTTAATGGAAGGTCTGTGGGGAAGGGTCATGACTTAATGGATTATTAAAATGCTTCATATTCCCTTCAGTGTGGTAGCTACTGGAGATCGTCTCCTGCATGTCTCCCTTCTGCCTTTCTTCTTGTCCTTTGTCTGTGAACAGACACCCTGGTACCCTAGAATCCACCAGGAGGACCAGGTTCTTGACAAAGTTGTGCTTTTACCTAAGTGACCTTGAGCACATCAGTTTCCCACTCTATTTGCTAGTTCCTTCATCTGACAAGGAACTCAGCCCACTCACCTCTAAGGTGGTTTTTATACCTAACATTTCTGTAAGTAAACAAATGTGTATATACGTGTGTCTTGACCCTAGGAATCGGTAGTTAACTCTTCAGAGAAACTGTGACAGAAAAATGTCCACTTAAGCGATTCTTTCCAGCGTGAGACTGACAGTTATGCACTGCAGCCTGGTTTCTAATGTTTTGCAGCCCAATCCCACAGCACCTTCTCCTGCCATCACCCATAGCATACTGATGGTAGCTCCTGCCGAGCTTGACAAGGTGCTAATGGGAGCTGGTGATGGACAGGGAGGCCTGGCGCGCTGCAGTTCATGGGGTGGCAAAGAGTCGGACATGACAGAGAGACTGAACTGAACTGAACTGAATGACTCCCCAAACAATGCGTTTCTTCAGTTCAGTTCAGTCGCTCAGTCATGTCTGACTCTTTGCAACCTCATAGACTGCAGCACGCCAGGCCTCCCTGTCATCACCAACTCCCGGAGTTTACTCAAACTCATGTCCATTGAGTCAGTGATGCCATCCAACCATCTCATCCTCTGTCGTCCCCTTCTCCTCCCACCCTCAATCTTTCCCAGCATCAGGGTCTTTTCCAATGAGTCAGCTCTTCCCATCAGGTGGCCAAAGTATTGGAGTTTCAGCTTCAGCATCAGACTTTCCAACAAATACTTTGGAAAAGTGAATGTTCTCAAAGTCCTTGGAGAAGCCAGGTGAAAGGTGAGGAGGCTGATCTTTACGCAGCAGTGGAGTAGATCACACCTAATAGGTTATTTACAATGTTTCTGTCATCCATCTTCAATATCATGCCAGATTGGCCTGACATTCTGATTTCAAGTCCCAAATCCTTGCTTGGTGTTCCTGTGTCAATACAGTTAGCCATACTAAACTCAAACTTTCGTTGTCCTTGGTCTCATGCTCTCAGAATCCATTCCTATCGATATTCTCCAGACTCTTGCCAACCTCAATTAGTGATGTCCTGAAATTCTTAGCAGATCAGGTTTGGCATTTCACTGTCTGAGCTATGTGGGTTTTGAAGTTTCACACCAAACACACCGAAGGGAGGATGATGGGGTTGGGTGTAAGGGAGGCTTGTTTCTGCATGTGTTTAACTCTCCAGATACAGTCAATAATGAGACATAATGCTGTGGAAGTTCTTAGTCCCTAGACAAAGGGGAGGAATTGTTGGTTTTTGAAATGAGACTTAAGGATTTGAGATGAGAAATTCTCAGACTTTTACTTCTCTGCCCAAATGCCCCCATCTTATGCCTCAGAACCTCACACATTTCTGGTCATACTCTTATCTTTCCTTAAACACCAAACAAGTTTATTTGGGGAGGTAACTATACAGCTACAATGTGGTCATAGCATCTGTCCTCAAATATAGTTTCCCAAGGACCAGAGGAAGTGAGAGAGTTCTTCAAAGATATAGTTTAAGCTTGCTGCTGCCTATTTGTTTTATCAGTCGGATAGTCTCAGGTTTAAACTGCAGTAGAAGCCAACTCCCCCATGATGTTTATAATCTCCATCTGCAAGCTTCTCTGCTACAGGAAGCAATCCCTCAGTGCTTTGTTTCCACCTAGCTTTCACTCCATGATGCCACTGGTGATCACTTAAGTAAGTCTGATACTACTGGAGTGGCTTCTCAGGTGGCGCTAGTGGTAAAGAGCCCACCTGCCAGTGCAGGAGACATAAGAGACCTGGGTTCGATCCCTGGGTCAGGAAGATCCCCTGGAGAAGGGCATGGTAAACCACTCCAAGATGCTATATGTTACCACTGTGCCATTTCCCACCAGGATGAGTTTATATGTCTAATCTTCAAATATGTGAACAATCCAATTCAATTTGAATATTTATCTCCTGAGACTGCTCTAACACCAATATCAGTTATGAACCTGGAAGGTAGCAGAAGGCCACACAAACTGGTTAATTTGGTGAGGGTTTAATAAAGGTATTAATACAAAGGGATGTCTAAGGCTTGCAGAATTTCCAGACTAGTGTGATAAATCTAGAACTAATAACTTCTGAGAGCTGTTACCTCCTCTATTCCTGGAGGAGTCAATATAAGAAAAGAAAGAGGTTATGAGCACTGGAGGGGAAGCTTTGAAATGGGCCATCCAGCAGGATCTATGGTTGAGGTCCAGGGATGAAGCCAGCTATGACACTTTTGCAAGAAAGGAGGCTGGGAAAAAACACTCTGACCCTACTCTCTTCCCTTCTAGTCACAACCACTGGCTAAACACACTAAGTATGCAGAGAACAAATGAGCCCACTGATGCAGTTAGTGCAGCTGAGCATCCTGGGCAGAGATGAGATTAAAAGGGTGGGGCATGGATTTGGAAGAACAGAGGAAAGGTGTTCAACATGTAACAAAGGCAGCAATGGAGACAAAGACATGGTGAACAGACTTGTGGATAGAAGGCGTGGAAGGAGACCATGGAACAAATGGAAGGAGTAGCATGGGAACACGTTCATTACCATACGTAAAACAGATGGCCAGTGGGAATTTGCTGTATGACTCGGGGAGCTCAAACAGGGTCTCTGTGACAAGACTAGAGATGTGGGATGGGGTGGGAAGTGGAAGGGAGGTTCAGGAGGAAGAGACACACACATATATATATATATATCTATGGCTGATTCATGTTGATGTATGGCAGAAACCAACACAATATTGTAAAGCAACTGTCCTTCAATTAAAAATAAATAAATTCAAATGTTTAAAAAATAGTATCAGTGAACATGTGACTTTAATATGCAGAACATACATATAAATATACGTGTGTTTACATATATATGTAGTATATATATATATACACATAAGTTTAATTTGGCTTCTACATACCTAAAGAAAAATGAGAATGAACATTCTGACTGATTATATTTTCACTAGGAAACCTTAGTCTTAAAAAAAATTTCTCTATCTTCAGTTCAGTTCAGTCACTCAGTCATGTCCAACTCTTTGCGACCTCGTGGACTGCAGCATGCCAGGTTTCCCTGTCTGTCACCAACTCCCGGAGCTCGCTCAAACTGGATATCAAACTCATCGAGTCAGTGATGCCACCCAGAGTCAGTGATGCCACCCAACCATCTCATCCTCTGTCATCCCCTTCTCCGTCTTACTAATTTCCAATTTCTCCACACACAGTTTTATTTAATTGCCATGAAATCCTAAGGGTTTGCAGGAATCAACAACCCCAGGGATGCAGAAACTGATTTAAATAATTCTGAGGCAGGCATACATAAATTCTGTCCAGGTGATGGTATTGCTGATACTTTATGTAAGTTTTCTAAATCAGATATTAGAGGTCTCAACTTTATACTCCAAGATATATCTTTGTCTAGTTGCTAATATTAAGGTTAAAACTCAAAAATAAGACTAGAAAAGCAATAAGAAATTCAAAGGATGTAGAAATTTGTAGTTCTTTGTTACTTATGCAGTATATACAAATTACATTTAAAATTGATTCTTTAGAATCTTGTTATATATTGTTCCTTACTGTAAATTACGTAAAACACACAGGCAGTCCTGTGTACTTTATAGTCCTTTTATTGTGTGTCACCCCCTCTTATGTTTTTTCCCAAACATGTGTGTGTAGATTTGTTATTTTTTTATTTTTCTCTATAATTGAATATTTTCTTATCCCAAGAGATGTTGCTAAGAGACATGAACCTAGAATGACTGTAGAGTGTCCCAATATATAAAAGCACTTAAAAATACTTTACTTTTTTAAAAAATATGTAAAATAGGAAAGTCTACGTGGATATAGAGAACAGATCTGTGGTTGGCGAGAGGGAGGGGCTTGGGGGAGGGATGGAGCAGTGGGCTGGCTTTAGCAGATGTAAGCTGTTATGTACAGAGTGGGTAAACAACAACGTCTTAATGTATTGCAAAGAGAACTATATTCAGTATACTATGATAAGCCATAGTGAAAAAGAATATAAAAACGTGTATATATTTACACACACACATATATACATGTGAACACACACATACATATATATATAAATGAAGTACTGTAGAAAGAACGCAACATTGTACTTCAGTTTGAACAATAAATGGAACTAATACTTGATATAAACAAGTAAGTAAACTTTAAGCTATGAAGTCACACGTTTAATAAAAAGGGAAATGGACATTACAGATAGCACCAAAATACAAAAGACAGAGATTACAAATACATCCTCTCTTTATTTCAACAATCTTTACTAAAGTAAGAAATAATAACCAACTTCATAGATTTGGAATTGAATACTGTTAAAGTTCATGGGGTCACAAAGAGTCAGACACAACTGAGCGACTGAACTGAACAGCTCAAGTAATTAAACTAAGAAATTACTAGACTGAGGAGGCTCTAAAGTCTTAGTAGACTGTACAAAAAACGAAACCCAAATCTGAGTATACAAAGATCAGAAAATGAGACATAAGAAAAAAAACCACAAACAGCTAACTCAACTTTCCCCAGGAAGGCAACAACTTAATGTATAACCAATGAAATATTTTTTTGCTTTGTTGTGATTCCACATCTTCTCTATAAAAATCTCTCCCCTAGCTCCTAATCCCTGGAGTGTTCCTAGATATTTTCAGTTTGGAGCTGCCTGGCAGAAGGAGAAGGGGATGACAGAGGATGAGATGGCTAGATGGCATCATCGACTCGATGGACATGGGTTTGGGTAAACTCCAGGAGCTGGTGATGGACAGGGAGGCCTGGCGTGCTGTGGTTCATGGGGTTGCAAAGAGTCGGACAAGACTGAGCAACTGAAGTGACTAACTGACTGATTCAAATTGAGCTGCGCTTAAAGAAAGACTTGAAAATTCCCATCTGCCAAAGTTTATTTATTAACAATATATATGTAATTGTAAAGTCTGAGTGGTTTTCTTACAAAATGAAAACTCTTTTTAGAATGATCACTTTCATTATTAGATCTTGGACTTCAAGGTTTACTGTTGATACACTGGCATTTATTTAACTATTTTCTTTATATTCAGCACTGTGGTTGAAGCAGAACTCTCATTCTCTCTCCTTTTAGGTGAGATTGTCTTCAACCATGGAGAGAGGCAACCACACGGTAACTGAGTTCATCCTGGTGGGATTCACGACAGACCCCAGGATGCAGCTGGTCCTGTTTGTGGTGTTCCTTGGTGTCTGCTCCATGACCCTGGTAGGAAATATCACCCTCCTAGTGCTGATCTGTAGTGACTCCCGGCTGCACACACCCATGTATTTTTTCACTGGGAATCTGTCTTTCCTGGACCTCTGGTACTCCTCTGTGTACACCCCAAAGATCCTAGTGACCTGCATCTCTGAAGACAAGAGCATCTCCTTTGCTGGCTGTGTAGCCCAGTTCTTCTTCTCTGCGGGGCTGGGATACAGTGAGTGCTACCTGCTGGCTGACATGGCTTATGACCGCTATGAGGCCGTTTCCAGTCCCCTGCTCTATGCTCAGCTCATGTCAAGGAGACTGTGCATCTGTTTGTCTGTATATTCCTATACCCAGGGTTTTGTCAATGCAATAATAAGCCCCAGCAACACACTCAAATTGAATTTTTTGCGGTGACAATGCTATTGATAACTTTTTCTGTGATGTCCCTGGTGAAGTTAGCATGTGATGTGAAAGAGACATACCAGGATGCACTGTACTTCCTCCTGACCTCCAATGTCATCATCCCCATTGTGCTCAAGATTGCATCCTAGCTCTTCACCGTCACCAGCGTCTTGAGGATCCGCCTCCCAGGGCCGCCTCAAGGCCTTCTCCACCTGCTCCTCCCCCCGATCTCTGTCACCTTGTATGTGGCTCCCTTCTCGACATCTTCTCCTTCCATCCACCTTCCAGCTATTCCCTTGAGAGGGACAAGATGGTGTCTACTTTTTACACTGTGGTGTTCCCATGTGGAGCCCCATGATCTACAAGATGGTGTCTACTTTTTACACTGTGATGTTCCCATGTGGAGCCCCATGATCTACAGTCTGAGGAATAAAGATGTGAAAGCTCTGAAAAAACTCTTCATATTAACATAATCCAAAGTCTAAATTGACATGAATTCCCAAATCAGTGCTCAGTGATAACAGACTTCTTCAAGGGAAGCTTGGGTTGAAGAATTAAAGAATACCAGTTTGAGAAGATATTGTTTTGCTTTAGTCATCATATTATAATCTATACTGTAAAACATAGGTTCAATTTAATATTACTATAACTTAAAAGTAGCATCCATATTTAATGCAAAATAAAAGTGTGCATATTTTGTCTCGAATTCAAAAGGCTTGAATTTTACTTTACTATTCCCCCTGATTTGACCCAATTTATTTTCTTTGCCTAGTGGGATTTATGGGAATATGAAGAAATTGTCTTACCAATTCTGGAGGTTTTAGGGAAAAAAAAAAAAGCTACTTCTCATCCAGTACTTAGAGCTTCTGTGGAAATAAAAGAATAAGCAATGTTAGCATTGTGATGAAAACAGAATGGCCAATGGCTCGTTACTTAAAGAATGTGGATGTAAAAGAAAGAACAGATATATCAGAGCTAGTACAGTGAAGTGGCTGCAACTATTTGCTTTAAATTTTTAATTTAAATACATTTATAAATGTCCTCACTACAGCAATAGCTAAAATCTTCCAATAACAAAGTTCTAACTTATGAGATGCAGGCTGCTCATTCGTGATATGTGACTAACAATCCTTAATTTGCAGTGTTGTAAGAGTATTAAAAAATGCCAACTGACCCTGCCATGTACTGAATATGGAACTGTAAGTTTCTTTGTTCTTAATATCTTCTGGTGGGAAAAAAGGCATTGGGTCTAGAATATAGCAGGGCTTTGTTTATTGGTTTTTCAGTTTCCATTTGTTCTACTTGTTACTTTTCTTCAGGGAATATATGGTGGTACACAATGAGAGAGAAGGAAAAGTGAAAATGTTAGGCACTCAGTTGTGTCCCAATCTTTGTGACCCCATGGACTGTAGTCCACCAGTCTTCTCTGTCCTTGGAATTCTCCAGGCAAGAAGACTGAAGTGGATAACCATCCCCTAGCTGCTAAAGAATCCACCTGCAATGCGGGAGACCTGAGTTCAATCCCTGGGTTGGTAAGATCCCCTGGAGAAGGGAAAGGCTACCCACTCCAGTATTTTGGCCTGGAGAATTCCGTGGACTCTGTAGTCCATGGGGTCACAAAGAGTCAGACACGACTGAGCGACTTGCACTTTCACTTTCTCCAGGGGATTGACCAACCTAGGGATTGAACCCGGGTCTTTTACATTGCACGTAGATTCTCTACCGTCTGAGCCACCAGGGAAACTTATGGCAGGCTT
Source organism: Okapia johnstoni (assembly GCA_024291935.2). Classification (NCBI taxonomy): domain Eukaryota; kingdom Metazoa; phylum Chordata; class Mammalia; order Artiodactyla; family Giraffidae; genus Okapia; species Okapia johnstoni. The sequence goes on along the minus strand of CM044325.1, from coordinate 2,732,479 downwards.
TTGTCTGTGAGAGATCGCTCTCTCTCAGGATTATACACAGTCTAAAAGACACATATTTCTAATGATTTGAAAAGATGTTTGTTTGTTTTCAATTTAAAAAAACTCAAACAGTTTGGCTAATAGTAAATTGACATAGAGGACATCAGTTTTACAAAGACACAAACTGATGAAGAGATTTTCTATGAACTCATCTAGAGCTCTATGAATAAATATGGAAGGAATTGCTCGCTAAAAACTAAATGTGTATAAAATCTTGAGTAATTTATAAACGTTTAGCCACCTGAAATCTTTCCCCATGGAATGAAGTTCACTAACTAGTATTCAAAGTCAAACTATGTGTACAAAACCCATTGAGTTCCTTTTCTCTGTCAGACCTCCCAAAGATAATCAAGTAGAGAGATTCTATGAAAATCTAGTCCTTAAGATGGATAATACAGTATTTTAAAATGTCAAGCAATCTAGTATTATATGTATATAATGATTTAATCACAAAAGAGTATTAAAAAAGAAAAATGATTTGATTAATGTTTCACCTCTTAAATATAACATCTTGCATTTACCTAAAATATGGCAATGTGTACAAACATGTTTATAAACCAATAACTTGGAAAATGCAATGAGAGCTTTCTGCAAAAATAAAATATCACTTTCATCTCTGCAGCCTTATGGTCTGTATTGCTTTCCGGAAGGCCTCTTTGACGTCTTTGTTTCTCACGCTATAGATGAGAGGGTTGAGCAGTGGGTTGATCACAGTGTAGAACAGGGCAGCCATTTTGTCTCTCTTCAGGGAGTAGGTGGAACTCGGCCTTGAGTACATGAAGAGCAAGGACCCGTAGAAGAGCGTGACCGAGACCAGGTGTGAAGCGCAGGTGGAGAAGGCCTTGCGTCTTCCTGAAGCTGTGTGGATCCTCAGAATAGCCAGAAGGATGTCGAAATAGGAAATTATGATGGCAAGAATGTTGGAGAGAACTGTGAAACCCACGACACCCAGGAGGACCTGCTCATAGACCTTGGTGTCTGTACATGACATCTTCACCAGTGGTGGTGCATCACAGAAGAAGTGGTCAATGACATTTTTGCCACAGAAATTCAGACGAAAAGTGTTGGCAGTATGGGCTATGGCATTCAAGAACCCTCCTATATAGGAGCCAGCAACAAGTCTGGTACAGAGAGAATGAGACATAGAACTTGAGTACAGTAGTGGGTTACAGATTGCCATGTGGCGGTCATAAGCCATGACTGCTAGGAGAAAGCACTCAGTGTAGGCTACAACACAAGAAAAAAATAGTTGGCCTCCAAATTCAGCCAAGGAAAAGCGCTTATCTTCTGAGATACAAGTAGCCAGGATTCTGGGAGTGTACACAGAGGTGTACCAGAAATCCAAGAAAGACAGATTGCCAATGAAAGAATACATAGGTGTGTGCAGGTGGGAATCAAGACGAATTAAGATAACCAGGGTCATGTTACCAGACAAGGTGATCAAATAGAGCATCAGAAATATTCCAAAAAGGATCAGCTGCCACCTGGGGTCTGATGAGAGGCCCAATAAGATGAATTCAGTCAGGATGGTGTGATTTCCAACTTCCATGTCCACTAGGAGAAAGCTTGATAACATAATGCGAAAAATAATATGGTGATTTTTCTTTTGAAAGAAACAAGTAGAGTATCAATTAAGTCAACAACTACTAGGAGGCATATTAAGCCCTTATTATGTAGATAAAATACATACTTCCGTCTGTGACATGGAAAGACCACTAAATTGGAGAAAACATCTGCTTTTATTTATTTATTTTATTTATTTATTTATTTATTTATTTTAGTTGGGGGCTAATTACTTTACAATATTGTAGTAGTTTTTGCCATACATCGACATGAATCAGCCATGGATTCACATGTGCTCCCCCTCCCAAACCCTCCTCCCACCTCCCTCCCCCTCCCATCCCTCAGTGTCATCCCAACGCTCCATCCCTGAGCATCCGTCCCATGCATAGAACATGGAATGGTGTTCTGCTTCACATATGACAATATACATGTTTCAATGTTATTGTCCCAGAACGTCCAACCCTCACCTTCTCCCTCAGAGTCCACAGGACTGTTCTATGCATCTGTGTCTCTTATTCTGTCTCACATATAGGGTTACCATTACCATCTTTCAAATTCCATATACATGCATTAGTATACTGTATTGGTGCTTTTCTTTCTGGCTCACTTCACTCTGTATAATGGGCTCCAGTTTCATCCATCTCAATAGAACGGATTCAAATGTATTCTTTTTAATGGCTGAGTAATATTCCATTGTGTATATGTACCACAGCTTCCTTATCCATTCGTCTGCCGATGGACATCTAGGTTGCTTCCATGTCCTGGCTATTGTAAACAGTGCTGCGATGAACATTGGGGTACACGCGTCTCTTTCAATTCTGGTTTCCTCGGTGTGTATGCCCAGCAGTGGGATTGCTGGGTCATATGGCAGTTCTATTCCCAGTTTTTTAAGGAATCTCCACACTGTTCTCCATAGTGGCTGTACTAGTTTGCATTCCCACCAACAGTGTAAGAGGGTTCCCTTTTCTCCACACCCTCTCCAGCATTTATTGCTTGTAGACTTTTGGATAGCGGCCATTCTGACTGGTGTGTAATGGTACCTCATTGTGGTTTTGATTTGCATTTCTCTAATAATGAGTGAAAACATCTGCTTTTAAAATTAAGACTTTCCCTTACTAATTGTTTAATGTAGAACTAGTAATTTGGTCTCATCAAGCAGTTCAGCAAAATATGAACCCAACAGGTTGCCTGATTGAGTTAAGCAGATATACAGGGAAACATCCAGCCAAATGTCTGGTACATGATGAGTGCTCAAAAAATATGAGTATTCTGTGTGTATTACTGAACATTCGTGTGTCAGGAATCATGCTGATATTTCTACAAATATCAGTACACTGTAATGTTCCAGCCACTATTAACACAATAGAAATATTTACATATTTCTCTCTATATATATATATACGTGCTTAGTTGCTCAGTTTTGTCTGACTCTTGTGACCCCATTGATGTATGTAGCTTGCCAGGCTCCTCTGCACGTGGGATTTCCCAGGCAAGAATAATGGAGTGGGTTGCCATTTCCTTCTCCAGGGTATCTTCCTGACCCAGGAATTGAATCCAGGTCTCCTGTATTGCAGGCAGACTCTTTACTGACTGAGCTACGAGGGAAGCCCCATATATACATATATTCCACTATGTTCAAAGAGTATGCTAAATCCATACTTAATCTGCTTAATCCATTTCACAATTTATAAGGTATTGTTGTAATCCTCGGGCTTCCCAGGTGGCTCAGTGGTAAAGAATTCATCTACAATGCAGGAGACATGAGTTCATTCCCTAAGTCAGGAAGATTCCCTAGAGGAAAAAATGGCAACCCACCAGTATTCTTGCCTGGGAAATCCCATGGACAGAGGAGCCTGGGAAGTTACAGACCACGGGGTCGAAAAGAGTCAGACATGACTTAATGATTAGTAACAGCAGCAATAAAATTATAATCCTCATGTGTTGGAGTTGAAGAAACATTTCCAATGCCCTAGGACTGATCAACTGGAGAAGGCGATAGCACCCCACTCCAGTACTCTTGCCTGGAGAATCCCAGGGACAGCGGAGCCTGGTGGGCTGCCATCTATGGGGTCGCACAGAGTCGGACACGACTGACGCGACTTAGCAGCAGCAGCAGCAGGACTGATCAACAGTAGAGCTGATATTTGAGCCCAGAGGCTTTTGTTTGTCTGTTTGTTTGTTTTTATCGAGAACACATGTTCTCAGCTGTTAAGCCATTGACCTTTCTTAAAAATAGGCAAATACATTTTTGTCTTGTTCCCCATAATCCTCTGACAACCTAAATTTCTTTACCTACAAAGTGAGATTTAAAAGCTATTTTTAATAATGTTTTTATTCTGTACTTTTCTATAGTTTATGTGCGATTTATATATATATAGGTAAACATTTTTGGATTCAGTGAACTTTGAGTATTAGAAAGAAGCAACTTTTTGATGTCAAGGCCACATTGAGAACTCATGAATCTTTCCAGCTTTATATCTTGAACTTCTAGAGCTCTCAAAGAGAAGGTACAAGAAGGTATCTGATGTAAGCTAAAAGAAGGAACCTAATGTAAACCCTACATAATTAGTGCTCATGCTCCGGGAGCTAGTTTACTTTCCCCTCAAGTATGGAGGCAGTGAAAGAAGGCTAAAGCTAAGAGAACTGTGATTTACTTTAATATTAAAATGTTCATCTTTGATTTAAGCCAGAGACAATGCTATACCTAGAATGCAAATCTAAATTTTCTACCTCAAGGTCTATTGGTTTGGTTCCACTTGTTACTTGTGAGGTGGCTTAATCTTTCCAAGATAAGGTATCCTAAACTTTCAAATGTATTGATACATGATGTGTTCAGAGAGGATGTGACTTCATTAGTGATGAAAGCGTCTTTGGAGTCCTGAAGACCATTCCATGTCTTTTCAGTGTATACTGTATTTCTTCTCATTAACATGCCAAGCACGGATGCTTTAGTCATATATTCAAGGTTCTATAAACTAGCTATAACTTAAACTTTTATAAACCCCCTTCTCACTACTTGTCTTCATCTACTAGAACGTCAGCCGAAGTATATTACTCACATGATTGAGACCCACACATCGTGGGAGCTTCACAGTTACAGCAGCGTTGTGATCCATCTGTAGAGTACAGCTTCTTTCTGAATGTGCTCAAACTTGATAGAATTATCTCGGGTGGCATTTTTTGGTATTATAGTGTTAACACCTAAAATGGTGCGTTGAAGATAATTCTCTTGTGGTCTGGTGGTTAGACTCTGCTGTCAGTGTAGGGGACCCATGTTCAATGCCTGGTCAGGGACTAAGAGCCCATATGCCACAGCCAAGAATGTCCATCCTGCAGCTGAGAGTTCCTGCATGCTCAACAGATACCAAAGATTGCCTGTGCCGAGACTAACACGCAGCACAGCCAAATAAATAAATAAACACAATTATTAAAACAAATTAAAAACAACACAATTCAAAAACTAAACCGGAAATAAATTGGCGGGTTGTAGGCGTCATCTCAATAGTTACTATAAACTTTCTCTGCCACATTATCACTCGGCTAAAGGATAAGAAGATATCTAGGACTTATTAGGCTCATTTTTAAAACTTCCTATTGGAGTGTAGTTCATTTACAATATTGTGATAGTTTCTGGTGCACAGTAAAGTGAATCTGTTATACATATACATATATCTATTCTTTCTCAGACTATTTTCCCATCTAGGCCATTACAGAGTGCTGAGTAGAGTTCTCTGGGCTGGAGAGCATGTTCGTATCAGCTGTTTTATAAGCAGTAGTGTGTACATGTCATTCCCAATCTCCCAATATATCTTGACAACCACTTACTTCCTTGTGATCATACGCTAAGTTTCTGCATTCATGACTCTACTACTTTTCTGTAAGTAAGTTCATTTGCACCCTTTTTTATATTCTATATATAAACGATATATGGTATTTGTCTTTGTCTGATGTAATTGTCTGACGTAATTGTCACTCAGTAGGACAATCTCTAGGTCCATCCATGTTGCTCCTAATGCCATGATTTTGTTCTTTTTTATGGCTGAGTAATATTCCATATTTGCCACCATAAACATAAAGCTCCTTTTTAATGCAGTATAAATTTAGGAAAAAAACTAAGATATCTGGACAGAACTAGTTATTACTCTTCTACAACTGCCCTCTAAAGAGATAACTGGAAAAATAAACAAGTAAATGTTGTGGCCTAAGCTCAAAGTCTTTTTAGAAATAGAGATATTTAAAAGACCCTGAAAAATGAGTTCAGTGCTAGCCCACTGTCAGGGGTAATGAGAGCAGGAGAAGATATCCATGAGAAGGAAAAACATATATCAGATCCCTAACATGATAGAGAATCTGGTAAGCCAAGAAACAGAGTGATTAACTTAAGATGGGGTGGACAGAGGAACCAGGAATGAGCCATAAAAGTTATCATAAAAGTTATGGAAACCATATTAGGGACTTCCCTCTTAAAACTGAATCAAATGGAAATATTGCCATCGTGAAGGCAGTAACATCGTGAGGGCAGTAACACCATCAGGTTTACATTTTCAAGGTCTACTCTGGCTGCAGATCAGACAGTGGATTGAAAGAGAGGAAAATTTCCTCTTCACTGGAGTTTCTCTGAAATCCTTGGTCCTCTGTTACCTCTAAGTTCAGTCCTCTGATAAAGGCAGGAAAGAGGCATTCACAAATTGATAGGGACTGTATAAACTGGGAACTTATCTCAATAAACAAAACCCAAAGACTCTCAGTCTCAGTGTATCATCTTACCAGGAAGGTGTATTTATATAATAATTTACTCTCAAAAGACTAGGAAAGTCTTAAAGACAAGATCCGTTCAAGTATTAGCTGGAAGTGAAAGTATCTCTTCTGTACTCTTTTTTCTCTAGAAACTACAAGATCCTGGAAAGTGTGAATTAATAAATTTGGTGAAAACTTTAGAACATTCTATAACAAGACAGAACCTCATAACCATTACCCTGAATTCTGTGTGAAACATAATTGTATCACAAATAAATCACATTACACTTTGTTCTAAATCCCTAATATTTGAAAGATAAAAGAGGGTTTAGGACTCAGCGCTTCAGCTACAGGGTGTACCAGTTTGATCTCTGATTGGGGAACGAATCACCTGCATGATGTGGGGTTCAGCTAAAAACTAGAAAAGTTTTTAAAATAAAAAAAAAGGAAAAGAAGTAAACTATCCCCAAAGCAATGATCCCTGTGATATACATATCTAAATAACCACGGTACTTTACTGATTTCATGACGTCTAGCGTAGATCTGTTACTACATCCTTTGATCTGGCATCATCTTGGGGTTTGTTTTGGTCAATCGTTTGCCACATTGGCAGCACCACGCAGAGGCCAAGCCTGGATCTCAAAAAACATTACATGTTTGTCTTCTTGCTTTTGGAATTCTGACACCACTAAGTGAACAAGCCTGTTAGTTTTCTGGATAATGAGACATCTGGCTACATTCTCTTTGTGACCCCAGCTGACAGCAAGCTGGACCCAAGACACGTGAGTGGATCCACATATGAGAGGTTAAAAATTCTGCCACTGAAAAATTTCTAAGTTTCTTTCTAATACTGACATTCTATAATTATAAGAGATGAGTAATAAATAATTTGAAATTCATGTATTTGAAGATGAATGCCTAGTTTCACCCCATGAAACTGATCCATCTGCTCATTTCTCCTAGAACCCACCTGTCAATGCAGGAGACATAGGAGATGCAGGTTCAATCCCTGGGTTGGGAAGATCCCCTGGAGGACAGCGTGGCAACTCACTCCACTATTCTTGCCAGGAGAATCCCCATAGACAGAGAAGCTTGGCGGGCTACAGTCCACAGGGTCGCCAAGAGTTGGACACGACTAAAGCAACTTGGCATGCATTCATGCACACACTAGGAATCAACCTACTCTGTTTCTCTTCTGTCTCCTTTTCAAACTTCCAAGAAATTCTGGTGTCCCTGCCTTCAAAACATATTCTGAGAGGACTTCCCTGGCAGTCCAGAGGTTAAGACTCTGCTTCCAATGCAGGGGCCATAGGTTCAATCCATGGTCGGGGAACTAAGATCCCACATGCCCTATGGTGTGGGGGGAAAAGAAAGTTTATCCATAGTCAGAGCCCTTCTCACCACCTCCACTGGTATCATCATGATCCAAACAGCCACCGTTTATGCCATGAATATTGCAAAATCCTTCCAACTGCTCTACATGCTTCTTCCTCTATAGCGTATTTTCCATATGTCATTTAGTATTGTTCTTTACAAAAAAAAAGAGAGAAAGGCAAGCCACGTCACCCCTGTTTAAAAAAGAAAACAATTCTACATGTGTTCCGATATATTTTAAGTTGCAGTGAAATTCCATGGAGTGGCCCTAATGTCCTCTGTGAGCAGGCCCTGTAGTCCCTACAGAGCCTTATTTTCTAAGCCTCACTCTCTATTTCTGTTCCAGCCTTGTGGATTTCCTCATTGTTCTCAAAAAGAGCAGCCCTGCCCCAACACAAAGATTCTCTGCTGTTGAGAATCTGGATGTTTCCTGTCTGTTTCCTGTGTGAACACTATTCCCCAGATATTAGCAAGACTCATACTCTCAGCTCCTTTAAGTTCCAACCAAACGACACTTTCTGCCTTTTCTGCTCATCCTCATCGCTCGAGTTTAACTTCTCTCTCCCCTTCCAACCGAACATCCCCATGCTTATCCTGCTCAGACCTGCCCTTCTTCCTCAGACATATCAACATCCTCCTGTTTTTATTAAGTTTGTTGTTTATCTTTCTCCTTCAAGATGTAACAACACAGGTCAGAAAGACTTCTCTGTTTCATTTACTGCTGTATTCCAAAGTATGGAAGGGTTCTTAGCATCTAATTAGCACTTAATAAATATCTCTGAAAGTAATTAATGGATAATTTGCATTTATGATTTGAAGATATCTCCTTTCTAACCTTGCTCAAACTCTCCAGGACACATCTTCCCTCAAGTCATCAGTGTATTATGTAACTGTTAAGAAAGAAGTGTAAATAAAGCGAAGACTTATAACCACCAAGATGGACTAAAATAAACCCTGAATTTGAGATAAACTGCAATTAAAAAGTGAGTAAAATAAAACACAAAAAACTGTCAGTCAGTCCTGTTGAACATCCCATATAAAAGGACTTCGTGTCTTGTGATCCTTGAAACAGCTCTGTCCCTTCCTCCCTTCACTGGAGCACTTAAAATTCGAGGAACGAATGCATCCTTCTAGCACCAGAAAATGAGGACCAAGAAGGAAAATATCACACACTAGCAGTTTAAAGAGCACAGCATTCTCAGAACCACTAGAATCAAAAAAGCATGTCTTTTTTTGCCCCCTTATTTTCTTTATTGTGTACATGAATATATGATGACCCAGCATAGCTACCAGACTGAATTAGAATTCTAAATGAGGGTCACATATAGCATGAATGAAATTCTAGTTCGAAGATTGCGTGTGTGTGTGTTTGGCATAAGAATGACCCTTGGAGAGGCAGGCCAGGCTCTGTCTGAGGTCACGGAAAACCCAGAGCACTTAGCTGCCCCTGACCCTAGCTGCTTACCCTTGATCAGGAAGGATGCTCCTGGAGGGACACCCTCTTCCCTCTCCTCTGATGCTTTGGGGAGCTTTGTTAGATCTAGTATAAGTGTTTCCTCAATAGTCTTTTGGGACCTTGTCTACAGAGCATCCCAGGAACACGTGCCTCCCTCTCCAAAGACAGTTAGAGCTCATTCAGAGCTGGGGATAAATATTAATTAGGATATGATGAAATGAGTGTTTCATTAAAGTCATCTCTCGAAATGAAACTGTCACAGTTTCATCATACATGTGTGCAATAATAGAAGCTCTCCAAATGGTACTAATTAGACTAATGGACTTGAGAGCACATGAGCCATACTGGCTCTTGATCTTGGCCTTTTGGCCTCCAGAGCTGTGAGAAATAGGTTTCAATTGTTTATGACACTAAGTCTCTAGAGTTTTGTTATGACAGCTTTAGCAAACTAATACACTTGCTTATCAATACTGGAGCTTTTATTTTGATAAACCTTGTGTTTTCTGTGTATCAGTTCAGTTCAGTTGCTCAGTTGTGTCCGACTCCTTGCGACCCCATGAATCGCAGCACGCCAGGCCTCCCTGTCCATCACCAACTCCCGGAGTTTACCCAAACCCATGTCCATCGAGTCAGTGATGCCATCCAGCCATCTCATCCTCTGGTGTCCCCTTCTCCTCCTGCCCCCAATCCTACCCAGCATTAGGGTCTTTTCCAATGAGTCAACTCTTTGCATGAGGTGGCCAAAGTATTGGAGTTTCCGCTTCAACATCAGTCCTTCCAGTGAGCATCCAGGACTGATCTCCTTTAGGATGGATTTGTTGGCTCTCCTTGCAGTCCAAGGGACTCTCAAGTGTCTTTTCCAACACCACAGTTCAAAAGCATCAATTCTTTGGTGCTCAGCTTTCTTCACCGTCCAACTCTCACATCCATACATGAACACTGGAAAAACCATAGCCTTGACTAGACAGAACTTTGTTAGCAAAGTAATGTCTCTGCTTTTAAATATGCTATCTAGATTGGTCATAACCTTCCTTCCAAGGAGTAAGCATCTTTTAATTTCATGGCTGCAATCACCATCTGCAGTGATTTTAGAGCCCCAAAATAAAGTCTGACACTGTTTGCACTGTTTCCCCATCTATTTCCCATTAAGTGATGGGACCAGATGTCATGATCTTAGTTTTCTGAATGTTGAGCTTTAAGCCAACTTTTTCACTCTCCTCTTTCACTTTCATCAAGAGGCTCTTTAGTTCTTCTTCGCTTTCTGCCATAAGGGTGGTGTCATCTGCATATCTGAGGTTATTGATATTTCTCCCAGCAATCTTGATTCCAGCTTGTGTTTCCTCCAGCCCAGCGTTTCTCATGATGTACTCTGCATATAAGTTAAATAAGCAGGGTGACAGTATACAGCCTTGACGTACTCCATTTCCTATTTGGAACTAGTCTATTGTTCCATGTCCAGTTCTAACTGTTGCTTCTTGACCTGCATACAGGTTTCTCAAGAGACAGGTCAGATGGTCTGGTATTCCCATCTCTTTCAGAATTTTCCACAGTTTGTTGTGATCCACACAGTCAAAGGCTTTGGCATAGTCAATAAAGCAGAAATAGATGTTTTTCTGGAACTCTCTTGCTTTTTTGATGATCCAGCTGATGTTGGCAATTTGATCTCTGGTTCTTCTGCCTTTTCTAAAACCAGGTTGAACATCTGGAAGTTCACGGTTCACGTATTGCTGAAGCCTGGCTTGGAGAATTTTGAGCATTATTTTACTAGCGTGTGAGATGAGTGCAATTGTGCAGTAGTTCGAGCATTCTTTGGCATTGCCTTTCTTTGGGATTGGAATGAAAACTGACCTTTTCCAGTCCTGTGGCCACTGCTGAGTTTTCCAAATTTGCTGGCATATTGAGTGCAGCACTTTCACAGCATCACCTTTGAGGATTTGAAATAGCTCAACTGGAATTCCATCACCTCCACTAGCTTTGTTCATAGTGATGCTTTCTAAGGCCCACTTGACTTCACATTCCAGGATGTCTGGCTCTCGGTGAATGATCACATCATTGTGATTATCTGGGTCATGAAGATCTTTTTTGTACAGTTCTTATGTGTATTCTTGCCACCTCTTCTTAATATCTTCTGCTTTTGTTAGGTCCATACCATTTCTGTCCTTTATCGAGCCCATCTTTGCATGAAATGTTCCCTTGGTATCTCTAATTTTCTTGAAGAGATCTCTAGTCTTTCCCATTCTGTTGGTTTCCTCTATTTCTTTGCACTGATCGCTGAGGAAGGCTTTCTGATCTCTCCTCGCTATTCTTTGAAACTCTGCATTCAGATGGGAATATCTTTCCTTTTCTCCTTTGCTTTTCACTTCTCTTCTTTTCCAAGCTATCTGTAAGGCCTCCTCAGACAGCCATTTTGCTTTTTTGCATTTCTTTTCCATGGGGATATCCTTGATCCTTGTCTCCTGTACAATGTCACAAACCTCTGTGCATAGTTCATCAGGCACTCTATCGATAAGATCTAGTCCCTTAAATCTATTTGTCACTTCCACTGTATAATCATAAGGGATTTGATTTAGGTCATACCTGAATGGTCTAGTGGTTTTCCCTACTTTCTTCAATTTCAGTCTGAATTTGGCAACAAGGGGTTCATGATCTGAGCCACAGTCCATTCCTGGTCTTGTTTTTGCTGACTGTATAGAGCTTCTCCATCTTTGGCTGCAAAGAATATAATCAACTTGATTTCGGTGTTGGCCATCTGGTGATGTCCATGTGTAGAGTGTTCCCTTGTGTAAAGCCTATGAAATGTGATGCATCATAATAAAGCATCCTTTAATTTTCATGAATTCATGTATGAAACTGAACAAAGAAATACAGACATTCATGTGACCTCAATCGCTCTCAGTGTTTGCTTTCTCTCACTGAGACTTTCACTCTGAATATTTTCTTGAATGCAAAGCTTCTGGAAATCTATCTCTATAGTTTATTTCTATTTATATCTTAATTTTTTCATGCTTCATAAATAGCTCTTCTTTGTCCTTCGTTTTTATAGATGCTGGGAAAATTTTTTTTTTGAAAAATTACATGACTCTAAAGATATGTGTTCTTTCTTATGTGTATTGTCAAGGAAATCTTTGTATTATAGCAAGTGAAAATAAGAAACCAGAAAAGAAAAAATAGAGTTATTTTGAATGACATTTGTATGAATCCTAAAAGTATATACTCCTTCACTGTGGGGAAATTTTACTCATTCATTGAGTTTGGATACCTTCGGTTCTTTTCTGTAAAAAAAACTGAGCAATATCTCTTGATTTAAGGTATTGATATATCTGTCTCCCCACTCATTCGCCATTTTAGATAGTTGAAAAACCCAACCGATGCATATACATTGTTTATTTTAAAAAGTGTTTATGCTGAACTGGGTATTATTCTTATTGGAAAACTGGGAACTGTTCTATGCAGCCTTGAAAGATCGTATATTATGTACAAAATGTGTTCCCTTTTTGTAAGATGGTGATTTGTTCACCTTCTCTTCTGTTTGCACTTAGGATGATTGGGGAATGTGTGGAAGACATGAAAAAGGAGTGTGTTTTCTCTTCAACTCTTTAAATACTTTGTCTTTCCTAGGGAATTGCATAAAGAAGCATACTTTTATTATTCTAATCACATTTTGGAACATCCTTCAAAGTGCATTTGCATCAGTTTCATTGAAGACAATGCTTATATTTTATTCAACTTTTAATCCACAAAATCAAGAACACAGTTATACATAAAGTAGAAAAAAAATGTGTAACTTTAATGATAGACTAGGTTTACTTAGAAAATAGGAATTTGAGACCATAGATACCTGTATAACACTCAAATGTATGCTGAAAAGAAGCAAAATATTAATGAATATTAATTGTGCTTAAAATATGTTAAAATCAAAAGTTAAAAAAAGTAAACTGATCAAATTGAATTATTTGAGGGAATGTGGTAGGCAGAAAATGGCCCATAATGATAACCAAGTTCTTTTTTTAACTTAAAGTTGATTTACCATTTCAGGTGTACAACATACTGATTCAGTATTTTTACAGATCATACTTCATTAAAAGTCGTTATAAGATACTTGCTATAATTCTCTGTGCTATACAGTACATCATTGTTGCTTGTATATTTTAAACATAGTGGCTTGTATCTCTTAATCCTATACCCCTAGTTTTCCCTCCCCTTCCTTTTCATACAGTATCTATCTTCCTCAGCCCAAAATGACTTCACTAAGCATAATATCCTCTGGGTCCCTTTGCACTGCTGCAAGGAACAGAATTTCATCTTTTTTGTGGCTGAGTAATATTCTCCCATTGTGTGTGTGTGTGTGTGTGTATAATACACTATATCTTCATAAATTCATCTGTTGATGGGCGTTTGGGTTGTTTCCATATCTTGGCTATTATAAATAGTGCTTCTGAGAACATTGGGGTATATGTATCTCTACACATTAGTGTTTTACTAATTCCTGGAACTTGGGAATATACTTATAGGAAAAGAGTTATTAAATTAAAATTAAGAATTTTTAAATGACAAGTCAATCAGGACAAACCTTAATACAGAAGCAACATAGGATAAGGGAGCTGTGTGTTAGGGAGACTTGTACCTGCGTGTGTTTAACCCTCCCAGATACAGTCAATAATAGGCTTTCATGCTAGGACCGGCCATGTGTCTCAGAACCTCAGTCCTTTCCAGTCAATACTCTTATCTTTTCATTAAATACCAAGCAATTTTAACCGTTTATTAGCTGAAGCAACTCTGCACTGCTACAACTTGGTCATAGCATTGGTCCTCAAATATAGCTCCCCAAGGACCAGAGTGGGACTTCCCAAGTGGCACAAGTGGTAAAGAACCCAAATGCCAATGCAGGAGACGTAAGAGATGCAGGTTCAATCCTTGGGTCAGGAAGATCCCTTGGAGAAGGGCATGGCCACCCACTCCAGTATCCCTGCCTGGAGAATCACTCATGCATGCAAGGACCACAGGGACCAAGATATTTCTCCAAAGTTGTATTTAAGTTGGTGGATGCCTGCTTGTGTTATCAGTTGGATAGTCCCAGATATAATTTGCAGCAAATCAAACTCTCCACATGATACTTAAAATCTCTATTTACATGTTTCTAGGGGTCCCCAGGTGGCTCAGTGGTAAAGAATGCACCTGCAGTGCAGGAGACACAGTCCCTGTGTCGGGAAGCCACCCCGGAGAAGGAAATGGCAACCCACTTCAGTATTCTTGCCTGGAGAATCCCATGCACAGATGAGCCTGGTGGGCTACAGTTGACAAGGCCACAAAGAGTTGGACAGAACTAAGAGACCAAGTACACATATATGTTTCTATAACACAGAACTGACCCCTCAGTTCCTTGCTCACTACCTGTCATTGACTCTGTGATGCCAGTGATGATCATTGAAGTAAGTCTGAGGCCACTGATGCAATGTCACAACTGTGCCATTTCCCACGAGGCTGTTTACATGTCTAATCTTAAAATATATGAACAATCGAATTCTCAGTTTAGTTCAGTCACTCAGTCATGTCTGACTCATTGTGACCCCAAGGACAGCAGCATGCAAGGCCTCCCTGTCCATCAGAACTCCCGGAGCCCACCCAAACTCATGTCCATTGAGTCAGTGATGCCATCCATCCATCTCATTCTCTGGCGTCCCCTTCTCCTCCTGCCCCCAATCCTACCCAGCATTAGGGTCTTTCCCAATGAGTCAACTCTTCGCATGAGGTGGCCAAAGTATTGGAGTTTCAGCTTCAACATCAGTCATTCCAATGAACACCCAGGACTGATCTCCTTTAGGATGGACTGGTTGGATCTCCTTGTACTCCAAGGGACTCTCAAGGGTCTTCTCCAACACCACATTTCAAAAGCATCAATTCTTCGTTGCTCAGCTTTCTTCACCGTCCAACTCTCACATCCATACATGACTACTGGAAAAACCATAGCCTTGACTAGATGGACTTTTGTTGGGAAAGTAATGTCTCTGCTTTTTAATATGCTGTCTAGGTTGGTCATAAACTTCCTTCCAAGGGGTAAGAGTCTTTTAATTTCATGGCTGCAATCACCATCTGCAGTGATTTTGATTCTGCTTCTGTTAGGTCCCTACCATTTCTGTCCTTTATTGAGCCCATCTTTGCATGAAATGTTCCCTTGGTATCTCTAATTTTCTTGAAGAGATCGCTAGTATTTCCCATTGTTTTCCTGTATTTCTTTGCATTGATCGCTGAGGAAGGCTTTCTTATCTCTCCTTGCTCTTCTTTGGAACTCTGCATTCAAATGGGTATAACTTTCCTTTTCTCCTTTGCTTTTTGCTTCTCTTCTTTTCACAGCTATTTGTAAGGCCTCTTCAGGCATTTTCCTTTTTTGCATTTCTTTTTCTTGGGGATGGTCTTAATTCCTGTCTCCTGTACAATGTCATGAACCTCCATCCATAGTTCATCATGCACTCTGTCTATCAGATCTAGTCCCTTAAATCTATTTCTCACTTTCACTGTATAGTCATAAAGGATTTGATTTAGGTCATACCTGAATGGTCTAATGGTTTTCTCCACTTTCTTCAATTTAAGTCTGAATTTGGCAATAAGGAGTTCATGATCTGAGCCACAGTCAGCTCCTGGTCTTGTTTTTGGGCTGATTGTATAGAGCTTCTCTATTTTTGGCTGCAAACAATATAATCAATCTGATTTCGATGTCGACCAACTGGTGATGGCCAAATATTGGAGTTTCAGATTCAGCATCAGTCCTTCCAATGAATATTCAGGACTGATTTCCCTTAGAATGGACTGGTTGGATCTCCTTGCAGTCCAAGGGACTCTCAAGAGTCTTCTACAACACCACAGTTCAAAAGCATCAATTCTTCAGCGGTCAGCTTTCTTTATAGTCCAAATCTTCACATCCATACATGATAAATGCAAATCAAAGCTACAATGAGGTGCCAATCTACACCAGTCAGAATGGCCATCATCAAAAAACCTACAAACAATAAATGCTGGAGACGGTGTGGAGAAAAAGGAACTCTCTTGCACTGTTGATGGGGATGTAAATTGATCCAGCCACTTGGAGAACGGTATGGAGATTCCTTAAAAAAACAAAAAACAAAAAACTAGAAACCACTACTGAGCATATAGCTGAGAAAATCGCGATTCAAAAAGACACGTGGACAAAGCACCACTGACACCAAGAGTCAGGACTCCCTCCACATCTCTCCTCCAGGCTCAACACTTAGTGAAAAGAAGGGTTACTATGGCAAGTGTGTGCTGAATTCCAGGCACAGGGTTGAGCATTTTGTGGATATTATCTCATTCAAACCTCAAACAATCCAAAGAGATAAAAACCTGCCTAGGGCAGTGGGAAACTTTCTTGAACCTCATGTAACTAAAATAAAAAGTGTATAAGATACACATTTCTCTAAGAAATAAAATTCTTTTTAAAAACAGCAAATATGTATGGCATAACAGCTACAGCAACAGCAACAGCAGCATAACAGCAAAAATGTACGGCAAAACAAATACAATATTGTAAAGTTAAAAAATAGAAAATAAACTAATTTTAAAAAAAACAGCAAATACACAGCAATTGTATTTAAGCATTCAACAAATAATTTGTAAAATAAGTTAATACATGTAAAGTGGTTAGAACCTTGTTTAAAATAGATAATATATAATTTTAGAATTAATATTAATATTGTTTGATTTCTTCATTTTGAACACTGGGGTGCGTTTCGTACCCTTTAGGGAAGATGGCATAAAATCTCAGGAATTACAGTTTTTCTGGTAATGTGAAATTCCTATCTAATTCCATAAATTTTATCAAGTAGTGCTCTGACAAGGATATTAGAGATACGTGAGTGGTGAGGCAAACAGGCATCGCTGTTTTTAAAAATCAAAAGCAAACAAACATGTAGTCCCTGCCTTCAAGAAAGATAACTTCATCAATCATGGAAATGTAAGTGAAAGCAAAGATTATAACACCAGGTTTCCCAACTGGCTCAGTGGTAAAGAATCTGCCTGCCAATGCAGAAGACTTGGGTTCGATCCCTTAGTCAGGAAGATCCCCTGGAAGAGGAAATGGTAACACACTCCGGTACTCTTGCCCGGAAAATCCCATGGACAGAGGAGCCTGGCAGCTCCACTATGGGTCACAAAAGAATCAGACACGACTGAGTGACTAAACAACAACACTATGATACTCGATCTTTTGCAGGCAAAATAAATGGAAAAAATCTATGAAAAGGAAATTATCTTCTGTGCTTTCCAATAAATTTTGTCCTGAAATGAAACTTAACCTTAAAAAAAATTACTCTATCTAAAAAGATGGAAGGAGGTGGTTGTTATCTGAAAGGAAAGTTGAATCTGAAGCAGGTTAAACACAAAGGGGTAGGTTGAGTGGAGCTTTCATTTTCCTTCTACATACGTTAGGGATTTTGACTCTTTTTAGTAACAGACATGAATTAATATAGCCTTCTAAAAGACATTTAAAAGAATCATTTCCCTCTATCTATAAACATATTAAATACAATTAATGACGCTGTTTAGGAATGATTTTTTAAAACTTTTCTGTATAATTATTTATGTCCATAAGTGTACAGTCAAAAAAAGCCAGTCCAAATTCAGCAAAACAAGGAAAGACGCTTTTCTTGGAGAAATCTTGCCACCTTGTGGTGTATAAAAATAATACTGTGCTTAAAGTATCCACACATGTGCTCAACAAGAAGCACTGTCCTTTAGCCGGGCTCTCCTGCCCTAGTTACTTATGGAATCCATACCCTTCCAAGTGTCCATAATCTAGAATCCTAACTTTGTAGTATTTATTATGCTGAATAATTTACATATATTTGCAGTTGTATATTTTCCTGTCTCTTCTCTAAACCACAAACCCCCAAGAACACTGGGTGATTTTTGCCCTGAGTCAGATATGACTGAGCATGCACGCCAGAAGTAAAACACAATGTTTTGATACACACACACATATATATAGTGCAGTGAGTACTGTATCCAAGCTAATTAACACACCCATCTTCTCACATCATCATCGTGTGTGTGTGTGTGTGTGTGTGTGTGTGTGTGTTGTGTTGAGATCACCTGAGATCTACTCTCTTAGCAAGTTTCCAGCATAATATAATTATTAGCTGTGATCGTCATGCAGCACTTTGAGTTTCTCAAGCTTATTCACCCTACATAACTGAAACTTCACACATTTTGACCAACATCTCCCTGTTTCCCACACCTCCCTGTCCCTGATGACCACTGCTCTGCTCACTATGTCTATGAATTTGACTTTTTTAGATTTCACATGTAAGCGGGATCATGCAGTATTTGCCTTTTTATGCCCAGCTCATTTGCTTAGGATAGTGTCCTCCAGGGGCTTACCACGTGGCACTAGTGATAAAGAATCCACTTGCAGTACAGGAGACACAAGAGATGCGGGCTCAATCCCTGGGTCGGGAAGATCCCTGAAGGAGGAAATGGCAACCCACTGAGGTATTCTTGCCTGGGAAATCCCCTGGACAGAGGAGCCGGGTGGGCTACAGGTTGACGGGGTCGCAATGAGTTGGACACGATTGTGTTCAGTGACTGAGCACCATATCCTCTAGATTCACCCATGTTGTTACAAAACACGGGATTTCCTTCATTTTAAAATTATAGGTATAGATAAAGATATATCACAATTTCTCTATCCATTCATTCATCAATGGACATTTAGAATATCCAATGTACTGGTTTCATTTTCTTTGGATACATATTCAGAAATGAAATTACTGAATCATATGGTAGTTCAGTTTTTGGAGAAACCTCCAAACTCTGCTCCGTAAAGCCTAAGACAATTTTCCTTCTCAAGACGCACGCGGGCCCTTTTTCTCTCCATCTTCGACTGCGCTTGCTGTCTTCTGTGTTGTTGACAATTGTCATTCCAACAAGTATGAGGCGACACCTCGTTAGGGTTTAATTTGCACTTTCCTGATGACTAGTGATGTGGAGTTTATTTTTATATACCTACTGGTCATTTGTGTGTCTCCCTTGGGAAAAAAAAATGTCTGTTCAAGTCATTTGCCCATTTTTTAAATCAACTTCTTTGATATTTTTTACTACTAGGATGTTTGATATCCTTACATGTTTTGGACATTAACTCCTTATCAGATCTATGATTTGCAAATATTTTTCCAAACACAAATTGTCTTTTCATTATGATGATAGTTTTCTTTGCTGTGCAGAAGCATTTTGGTATAGTCCGCTTGTATATTTTTGCTTTTGATTTCTGGGCTTTTGTTGCCACATTCAAAAAATCATTGCCACCGTCAAAGATATTTCCCTCTATGTTTTCTTCTAGTTTTTACACTATAAAGTATTACATTTAAGTCTTTAATCCATTTTGGGTTGACTATTGCATCTGCTGTAACAGCAGGGTTCCACCCATATTTCTCTTTTGCATAATTAGTCATGGCTTTTTATTGCAACCCTTTCACTTTTATCTTGAAACTTAGCATTGTTATGCCTTGTAATACCTATTTAAAATTATTTCATCAATTCAGGACCTCCCCTTAAGCTAGTATAACGCTTGCTCTGTTATATAGTTGCTCTGAGTGTTTATGTGTGTGTATATAGAATATACACATACAAAGTTTACATGCACTGAAAACATATAAAGTATATTTGCATATATTTGCTATATCCATTTAGCAGATTATACCAATCAACTATCTCTCAGAGAAAAGATTCAATTTTATTTTTAAACAGCTGGCCAAAAAAAAAAGCAAAGTTGATTTAATTGAGAGCAAGGGTCATTATTTCCCCAAGTGCTCAAGACTATTTCCTTCCCCTTACTGCCTCTGTCAAAAAGTACCAGGAAGCACTGACTTTCTTTTTAAAAAATTCTCCTTTACTTCTCTATCACATATTTCTAAAATTCCACAAGAATATGATTGTCTATTTTAATAGAATTCCTTTGGGAATAGTCATGAGTTAATCATAAAATGTTTAATATTCTCTTTCAGTGTGATTAGTTATTTGAGCTTTCTTTCCATCCCTCCTTGCTTCTTTCCTCTGGTTTTTATAAGTATCATGGGACCCTACAAGGAGTAACCACCCTAATCAGGAGGACCAGGTACTTAATATTGTACTTCTACCTCCATGACCTTAAGCCGATCGATTCTTTATTTATTAGTTCCCTCATCTCACAAACAGAAGGATCAGCCCAGATTATTGCTAAGGTAGTTTTCATTTCTAACATTTCTGGGATTCAAAAAGACTTTGAATGAGTTTCAAACCTGAGCAATCAGTAGTTAAATCTTCAGAGAAGCTATTACAGCAAAAAACTAACTTAAGTTTTCCATGCCAGTGTGAGACTTAGACTCCAAGACCCAACATTTTTACTAATCTTCTTTCTAACAAGATGCTTTGGGCATTATTAAGACTGATTGAGTGTTCAGAGATGGGCGATTACTAACCTTGAAAGAAATTATTTGCCTAACTCCTAAACAAGTTTCAGAGGAACTAATTAATGAAGGCAGTTTTAAATAAGAAAACTTCCTGGGTGATAATTGCTGTTCAACTCTGAAATGTAGCTCTTGAGGCCTGATACAGTGAGGCAGCAAAGAAGAGCTGACCCCGGGGGAATCACAGTGCCTTTGTAAATTAACATAAGGTGCGGGGTAGTTCTTTCTAGCATTGTTAAGTTTATTGATTGTTTTCCTGGTTTCTTGAAGCTGGATTGTTTGCTCTACAAAACAAACAAAAGAAAAATTTATCCCCATTTAGCAAAAACTGGCAAAGCCAGAAGATTACACTACTTTATAAAATCAGAAGCTATAGGAAAGGCTGTAATTCAAACTCTTTGCTAGCTGAAGAACATGGGTCCTAGTCTTCAAAGGCTACATATTTTGTTATTCCCATTACATGACATTATAGAAAAGTCAGAAATATACAGACATAAAAAGATCAGTGATTATCAGGGGTTTGGAGGAGGGTAGATACATAAAGTAGGTGAAGCACAGGAGATGTTACATTTAAAAAATTCAGTAAAAAGTGCACGGGATTTCTCTGTGTTATTTCTTAACTGCTGCATGTGTGTCTACAATTATCTCAAAATAAATACTTAATTAAAAACAAAAGCAAAAGTGTGTGTGAACTGCAGGAGGACACTTTAAGGTTGGAACCCCGGCTCTGGATCTTGAGCAAGTCATGTAAAACCCCTGAGTCTCTGCTTCTTCACATGTAGCAGCAAGTTAGTGCCGCCCACAGTCAGGAATTAAATAAGACAGTGAATGCAATGCGCCTAGAAGACAGTAAGTGCGCAACAAATATTACTTCTCATTCTTGCTTAACTATCATGGTTATTCTCACCCAGGCTATTGCACTAGCTCCTACCAGGTTGCATCACCTCTAGACACTCTGACCATGTACACAAAGCCACCTTTCCAACAGGGTAGCCCTAATGTGATTAAAAATTAGCCTCTTTCTAAAGAATAATGTTCCAACTCACTAAACCATCTAGACCATGCTGACTCCACCTGTTGTTCTCTTCATAGCCCACGCCACTCGACTTGACCGTCCCCATAACCTCAGCTAAGTGTGACCCCATATCTGTCACATCGCCAGGCCCCTCCTTGGGTCACTCTCTCCACCTGCTGTTCCTCCCACCGCAGCCGGACATCCAAACCTGCCTTCAGTGCCCGTCTCGGAGCTCACTTCCTCCACATGAGGGTTTACGGCCTGATCTAATGCACAATCACTATGCTTTCCTTCTCTGCTTTCTTCCTTTGAGTCTTCATCAAACCCTGTGTTTCCTTCTTATGACTATTAACAATTCTGCCAAAATTTTAGTCGTTATACGTCAGCCATGCTTTATTCGATTGGGACTTTCCGAAGAATAGAGACTCTATTTTTCCGGTTATTTTTATTAATAGCAGCAATACAGGCCAACAAACTCTAGTATTTTAACTTTGGTAAATAAGCCCTATTTTGTTTCTCAGAAATGGTTGTCATTTTATCTTATAAATGTGAAAATGGAGCCTTCCTGGGAGCAAGGTAGCTTCTGGAGGTTAAAGAAAAACTTAATGACAAATTCAGTCTGATACTCTCCCCTTTGACTTCCTACCCAGTAAGCTTCCCACATCATATCTTCTTAATCTCACCTGGACAACATCACCAGTCCCATATTGTCAACTCTGCCCACAGTCCGTATGCTCTCAGGCTTCCCACATAAACATGTGCACATTTGCCAGAATACTGGTTTCATCTGAATTTTACAAAACAAAATTATGCAAAAATTATAGTCATTTAACTTCCCCAGTCCCATCTTCTATTCCTGTTGGGTTTCCACCCCCCCCTCCACCAAAGGGTCCACAAGCCCAGAATCTCCTAAAAGCATTTAGAATTACCTCATCAAGGACAAAATCCATGCCACAGGGGCCTCAAGTTTAAAACCAGGTAAATCAAAGTATGAAATGAGAATGGTGAATATGTCTTTTATACCAAGAAATAGTAAATTAAAAATTCGGAAGTCTATAAATTGGCAAGGGAATGCTTAAAGCATTGTTATTGACTGCTACTGAATAATAAATGTGTTAAACAGGCCTATTTTCAAATCCCAATCTCAATTGAAAATAAATAAAAGGAGAGTTACTATCCTTGAAAAGGACGATACAGAATAAAGTGGACATTCTTAAGGGTATTCTAGGACCCATTTTAAGTAGATGTTATAGAAACATACTCATTATAAAAAGCCTAAACAACAAAGAAACATAGAAAATTTTTTCGATGATCTCATCACACCGATATAACTGCTACTGAGTTAAGTGGTTCATTTCTCATCTTCCTTGTTTTAAACCTTTCCCCCCTGTTTAGTGTTTTGAAAACATCTGTATAACATTTTATTTTTACTACATATTTAGCCAGAGAATGATATATTCGTGGTTTATAAACACTTGTTGAAGACTGGCAGTAACTGTAAAAAAGAGTTTTATACATAGGACGTAATGCTACAGTTCATTGGGCTTAAATATTCAACAGAGAAAAATGATTATTTTGATAGTTGATCATCCCCATCTGTGGCCTGAGATCTGGTGCAGCTGAGCCCAGAGCTTGCACTTTCAAGGGTGAAACTCATCAAAGCCATTTTAAAGTCCTTTTGAGGTTCTCATTTTTTTAATTTTTGTGTTTTCAGAGAAAAGGTAGAGACCTGGACACTTCTCTAAGGCAGAACATACAACCTTATTCTGTACAAATCCTCTCTATCAACTTTGAAAAAAATCATAGGAAAATAACATAAACATATGTAAAATTGTCGTTTTAACCATTCATTGCATAAGTGACATCATAGCTAACTGACAACGCACAAGTGACATTAGGTAAAGAACACCGTCATACAACCATTACTGCCGTCCAACTGCAGAATTAGTTTTTCATCATTCGAAACGAAAACCTGAACCTATCAGACAATCACTCCATACTGTCCCCTCCCCTACCTGCTGGTGACCACTATTCTATTTTCCATCTCTGTGAATTTGACTACTCTTGGCTTCCCAGGTGGCGCTAGTGGTAAAGAACTCGCTTGCCAATGCAGGAGATGTAAGAGATGCGGGTTTGACCCCCGGGCTGGGAAGATCCCCTGGAGAAGGAAATGGCAGCCCACTCCAGTTTTCCTGCCTGGAAGGTCCCACGGACAGGGAGCCTGGCGGGCGACAATCCATAGGGTCACATAGAGTCAGACACAACTGAAGCGACTAAGCACAAGTACCTCACCTAAGTGAATCATACAATATTTGTCCTTTTGTGTCCGGCTTATTTCACTCAGCTGAATATTTTAAATTTCATTCATGTTGTAGCCTGTATCAGAATCCCATTCCTTTATAAGGCTGAATAATATTCCTCAGTATGGATATCCACCTGCAGTGCAGGAGACCCCGGTTCGATTCCTGGGTCAGGAAGATCCCCTGCAGAAGGGATTGGCTACCCATTCTAGTATTCTTGGGCTTCCCTTGTTTCTCAGCTGGTAAAGAATCTGCCTGCAATGTGGGAGACCTGGGTTCAATCCCTGGGTTGGGAAAATCCCCTGGGTTGGGAGTAGGGAAAGGCTACCCACTCCAGTATTCTGACTTGTAGAATTCCATGGACTGTATAGTCCATGGGGTCGCAAAGAGTCGGACACGACTGAACGAATTGCACTTTCACTTTCACTATATGGATATATCAGTTTGATTATCCATTTATTTGTCAATGGACATTTGGGGTTTTTTCCACATTTTTGACTATGATGAATAGTCCAGTTATTGCCAGTAAGCTTTCTAGCCATGCGAGGACAAAGCAAAGATTTTGTACTGAAATTAGTATGAATATGATAATATAAATTATTAGCTAGTTTATGAACATTCTTTTAAGAAATATTACTAGGCACCTACTCTGTAGCAGGCGTTCTGCTAGGGGGACAGTACTGAATGAAAAGAGCTTTTCGATTAATGTACAAAATACAAGGGTGCCTAGAAATATGGGGACAAAGACAGGGAGCTGGCCACACAGAGCTGGCAGCCTCCTCAGGCACAATACAGAAGGCAGTGTGCAGAGGGTGCTCTGATGGCCTGCCCCCCAGGACCCCAGGGAGACTAACCCTGACATCCTCTGCTCTGGTCCCTGCCTTGCTGTCACATGCTAATCTGGTTAATCCAGGCACCTGAACAACTGTCTCCACTGCCCCACTGCGGATAAGGGCCACGGTCCAGCAGGATAGGTCTGTGGAGAGGCAGTCGGGCAGGAAGGGGTGAATAAGTGCATCTGGTGAGGTTTCCTGTCAAATACAGCTCCCCCCGGGCTCCCAAACCTGTCCTCACATACTTCAGACACATGTGCACCTTTAGCTAACTTGTCATGTTATTGACATCTAGGCTGCAACGTGACTCTCTAACACTGCATGAACATCTCGCAGTTTAGAGATTCATCAGCTTTTGGAATACGCTATATGTGAACATGAGACTGGATTTGGAATTCATTTGCATTGTAACAGGAAATCTCAACACTGTTTTTCTCAAAAGGAGAAAATGAAGGACAGCTTTAACATCGTTTCTTTAAATTTAATGTCAGGCCCTTTAAGTCTTTCAATGAGGCAAAAATTAAATTTCAAATTATTATTACGGATAAAATTGATAGGGCTTCCCTGGTGGCTCAGATGGTAAAGAATTTGCCTGCAGTGCAAGAGACCTAGGTTCAATGCTTGGGTCAGGAAGATACCCCGGAGAAGGAAATGGCAACCCACCCCAGGATTCTTACCTGGGAAATCCCATGAACAGAGGAGCCTGGCAGGCTACGGTCCATGGGATCACAAAGAGTCTGACATGACTATTCTTCAGCAATTTTTCATAGTCATTTCAACTGAAAAACCTGAGGTAAACTGTTGGAAGCAAACTCAAGTTTTCTGTTCAAAAATTGGGGGAAAAAATTTGTGATTTTTATACAAATTCAAATCACCTTTCTTATCATTTTGAATTGTATTTGTTTCATTAAAATATGATATTTGAAAATAATATAATATCCCGCTTGGATACCCCAGTCTTTTCCCAGTGTCTTCAGTATGCTGAACAGTTAATATTTTTCTCTATTTTACCATGACATGAAATCTGTTCAGCTCGATGATGACTAATTTTATTTGTCAGTTTGGCTAGGTCACAATACCCATCTGTGGCCAAACATTATTCTAGACGTTTCCTTGTAGGTATTTTGGGATAAGAATAATATTCAGATCAGTGAATTTTCAATCAGATTGCCCTCCAGCATGTGGATGGGCTTCATCTAATCAGTTGAAGGCTTGAATAGAATAAAACACTGATCTTTCCTGAACAAGAGAGGATCCTGTGGCAGACTCCTTTCGGATTTGAGATTCCAGCATTGGTTTTTTCTGTGTCTTCAACCTGATGGTTGGACTAGAACTATAACATCAACTCTTTCCTGAATCTACACCCTGCAGAATTTGTACTTGTCAGCCTCCATAATATCATGAGTTAAAATAAATGCCATTCTACTTATACACACACATCCTATTGGTTCTGTGTCACCGGAGGACACTGACTAATACAAAGACAAATGACAATAGCAAGCGACTAGTGCTCCTTGTGCAACAAGACACGATTCTAGTCGCTTCACACAGATTCACTATGTAATACTGTTATTATCATTTTCACTCTATATGTGTGGTTACAGAAGCTCAGAGATATTAAGTAACTTGCCCAGGTTCACATAGCTATTAAGTATAAAAGTGAGAATATAAACCCAGGTTCTGTTTTAATGTATATGATCTTAGTTAGTATGTACTAGTAATATACTTCTTCTCTAGATCTGAATAAGAATAGCATTTTTCAAACTGCAATTTAAGTTCTATTAATGGGAGTAAAATCACTGTGGATGGAGACTGCAGCCATCAAATTAGAGGAGGCTTGCTCTTTGGAAGAAAACCTATGACAAACCTAGATAGCATCTTAAAAAGCAGAAACATCACTTTACCTACAAATGTCCATATAGTCAAAGCTATGGTTTTTCCAGTAGTCAGGTACAGATGTGAGAGTTGGACCTTAAAGAAGGCTGAGTGCCGAAGAATTGGTGCTTTTGAGCTGTGGTGCTGGAGAAGACTCTTGAGAGTCCTTGGACTGCAAGGAGATCCAACCAGTCCATCCTAAAGGAAATCAGCCCTGAATATTCATTGGAAGGACTGATGCTGAAGCTGAAGCTCCAATACTTTGGCCACTTGATGTGAAGAACTGACTTATTAGAAAAGACCCTGATGCTGGGAAAGATTGAGGGCAGGAGGGTAAGGAGGTGACAGAGGATGAGATGGTTGGATGGCATCACTGACTCAATGGACGTGAGTTTGAGCGTGCTCCAGGAGATGGTGAAGGACAGGGAAGCCTGGCATGCTGCAGTCCATGGGGTCTCAAAGAGTCGGACACGACTTGGTGACTGAACAACAACAATGGCAGTATTAATAAAATCGGTTTGGTAGGACAGAATAGAATAGAACTGTTTAAAGGAACAGAATAGAATAAAGCAGGAACAAACTTTCACAATATATGGTCAAATCTATCAGGTTTTTTCTACGGCCATTTTAAGCTTAAAAATGCACCACTACCCCCATGGACCTTTACCGGTGTTGTGTTATGCTTACACTTACCCATCATGATTTTTAAACCAAACACCCACAAAGTATCCATGAAGTATATGTACCACATCTTCTTTATGCACTCATCTATTTATGGACAATTAGGTTGCTTCCATATCTAGGCTATGTAAATAACACTTCTATGAACATTAGGGTACACATGTCTTTCCAAATAAGTGATTCTGTTTTCTTAGGATAGATGCCCAGGAGTGAGATTGCCAGACTTGTCCGGTAGTCCCATTTCCAATCTTGTGAGGAAACTCCATGTTATTTGTCATAGTGGTCGCTTTAATTCACATCCCCACCCACGTGCACAAAGGGCTCCCTTTTCTTCACATTTCACCAACACTTATTGTTTCTTGTCTTTTTAATTTGCCATTCTAACAGGTGTGAGGTGACACCTCACGAGGTTTTACCCAACCATTAAAAAAATGAAAATTTGCCATTTGTAACAACATGGATGGTAGACCTGGAAGGTATAATGCTTAGTGAGATCAATTAGACAGAAAAGGACAAAGGCTGTACATTTTCTCATGCACACATGCATACACCACACACACACACACACACACACACACACATAATTTTACTCCATTTCAGAAGTCTTTCAAGCTTGAAATGCATTAGAAATAAGCCCAAGGGTCTGTGTTACTATAAGCAGGCTCTGTGGACCACTCCATTTGTCAGAGTTGAACACAAGTTGATCTTTAGTTCCTGAGATACACATAGCTCCCTGTCTCAAGGCCATTCCCCAAACTGGTATGTATGGACAGGGCTTTCATTCCATTTATGAGGCTGAACATAAAACCCCACATCATTTATTGTACCAATTCCTATCGGTGGGAGCTAAACATGAGTGCAAAATCTTGTGCAAACACTGGCATTTTAAAAGTCCAATTCCAATGAGTTAGCAAAAAAAGAAAATATATATGCAGAGCGTTTTTTTAAAATAGTACCTGATATTAAATAATGAAAACTTTTCTGAAAATAATTGGACTATGAGGTGGCTGAAAGAAACCAAATTAAATGAGCTGTGGATTTGAACTATAACTTTGGCTTATTATACAGAAAAGATCACATACAAGGCTTAACAAATCCACGTTGATTGACAAGATGAAGAATAATTGGATGGAGGAAAGGACAAAGGGTACCACTGAGTTCCCAGACGCTTGCTAGAGGCCTGGAACCTTAGGAATCCACAGTCTGTCATTGTAGCTTTCTCCTCCAATTTCCTTTCTAGATAAGAATCTATGCCCTACAAAACGTCCTCTTTGCCACAACCCTGTGGATGGCATCTTTGACCTCCTTATTCCTCAAGCTACAGGTAAGTGGGTTCAACATGGGGATGCCCGCAGTGTAAACCACAGACACCACTTTGTTGAGACCCAGGGAGACGCAGGCACTAGGCTGTACATGAATAAAGAAAAGAGGGCCACACAAGATAGACACGGCTGTCAGGTGTGCAGAGCAGGTAGACAAGGCTTCGCGTCTCCCGTCAGCAGAGCGGATCTTCAGGATGGAGATGGGGATGTCAGTGTAGGAGCCCAGGACAGTCAGGCCACTGAAGACGCTGGCAGCTCCAGCCATGACGAAAACCACCCACTTGTTGAGACTGGCATCAGCACACAAGGGAAAGCAGAAGGGGCAAGTCACGGAAGGAGCGATAGATGACAGTGGGGCTCAGAAAGGAAGGCAAAAAGCATCCTGTGTGCATCATGGGGTTCACGAACCCAATGACATGGGGACCTACCACCAGCTGGACTCAGAGTCTCTGGGACGTGGCGACGGAATACAGCAGTGGGTTTCAGATGGCTACACAGTGGTCACAGGCTACGGACGCCAGAGAAAACACTCTGCTGCCACGAAGAACCCAAAGCACCCCTGTTGCAAAGCACAGACCCAGAAAGAGATGGCTTTCCTCCTCACAAAGAAGTCGGAGAGCATCTTGGGGCTCACGACGGAAGAGAAGCACATGTCCACGAAAGACAAGTGACTGAGGAAAAAGTACATGGGCGTGTGAAGGCAGGGATCCATCTGTATCAGAATAATCATACCCAAGTTTCCAGTTAGGTTGGTGACGTAGAAACTCAGAGCAGAAAAAGGAAGACCTGCAACTGAAGGCTGAAATTCAAACCTCTGAAAATGAACTCTGGGACCATCATGTAGCTTTCATTAGCCAGGGACAGACTCTGGATTCCCCTGGAAAAGAGCAGAGAAATTTGGTAAAGATATCTTCAAAAAGGGGAAACAGAAAAACTAAACTAGTCCCTAGGAGAGCATACGACTTTTAGTTGCATGCTGTGGCTAAGGAAACAGGTGAAATAGAGACCAGGGCAAACGATCAGGTTTCAACCTATAATATTACAAGGCTCTATAGGAATCCATCAATATATGGGCGAGAAAACCACAGCTTAGAAACTCAAATGCCCATAACCGATAGCAGAGAAAATTCCAGAATAAGTATCCAGTAATTCCAACTGCAGTGAACTCTACCTGAGTTCATCAGATGGGTACACACCTGGTGAAGTGATGGAGGAGGGTGAAAAGAAACCCAGAGAAGAATGAGCAGCTTCTCAGTTTTAGGCCATGTGACAGTTACAGAGCAATACCTGGGACATATTTCAAACACTGAAATATTTCAGATCTGGCATTCACTATATTGGTCATCATCTTTTCCTACATGGTTATCTTGTCTGCCATCCTGAAGATCTCTCCTGCTGCAGGGAGGAAAAAAGCCTTCTCCACCTGTGCCTCCCACCTGACAGCTGTCACCGTCTTCTATGGAACGCTCTCTTATATGTATCTGCACCGTGATACCATAGAGTCTCAAGAGCAAGAAAAAATGGCTTCCATTTTTTATGGGGTTATAATCCCCATGTTAAACCCTCTCATCTACAGCCTGAGAAACCAAGATGTAAGAGAAGCCCTAAAAGGGGTTGGAAAGAAGTGTTTCTAGACTGAACATAAATTTCTAGAAATCCCAAAAGGAAATAAACTCCAAGACAAATAAACAAAAGCAGCAAAATCTCTGAGGTTTACGTGAAGAACAAAACAGCTGACGTCAGTTCTGACATACGAACAGTTAGCAGTCATTAGCCCTCGTCCAAGAGAGCCTTCCTTTCTGACATTACATAGACCAGTAACGGTCTGATGTTGCATAATCAGGTATTTTTCATAAACATGAGTTTTATACTTTAGGCTGTGTGGCTCCAGACTAGACTGAGGGGAGCAGAAAATATAAACCCTACTCTTGAATAAATCAGTATTTTGGGCACTCCTTTATATATTTCCATACAATTTTAAACACGTTTAAACATTTACTAGCATGGAATCATGGGACACCCATAATTGAATCAGATAGTCTCTAGCAAGAGATTGAGGCGCACCGAGATAGCTCAAAAGAAAGAAAGAAAGAAAATAATACTGTTGTCAACTTGTTCACCTTCTTTCCAAAGCAGTGGGAGGAATGGAACCAGAACTTATTCCCAACCTAGCATAGCAGCCTGGGGGCCCGAGAGAGCCACCTGAAGGGTAGATGGAGGTCAAAACGGGGTGAAGACTAAGCACACGTCCATGAAGCAGAAGCCCAAAGCTCAGTCATCAAGGGGATACCCTCCTAAAAAGTGAAATCACCCAAGAGTGAAAGTGAATGAAAATCTGGTACACACAACAACTTCGATTAATTTCCAGGGAAGTATGCTGAGTGAAAAAGCCAAACCACAGAGTTGTACACTGTGTCATTCCAGTTATATAACATATTTGAAATGACAAAAATGTAGTCCGAGAGGACAGATTAATGGTTACCAGGATTAGGAATGAGTGAAGAAGGGGTGAGGTGGGGTTAGGTCGTGCTGTAGGAGAACACATGAGATTCTGTTTGTGCTGTTCAGCGTCTTGACTGTGATGGTGAGCACAGGATCACTATGGACAGACTGTGATGGTGAGCACAGGATCACTATGGACAGACTGTGATGGTGAGCACAGGATCACTATGGACTGACTGTGATGGTGAGCACAGGATCACTATGGACTGACTGTGATGGTGAGCACAGGATCACTATGGACTGACTGTGATGGTGAGCACAGGATCACTATGGACTGACTGTGATGGTGAGCACAGGATCACTATGGACTGACTGTGATGGTGAGCACAGGATCACTATGGACCATAAAATTTTTTAGAAATTATCACAACCACGTATACACAAGTGAGCACGGGGCAGATGGGGGATATCTGGATAAAATCAGTGGAATGCGTCAATGCCTCAATGTCAATAATCTGGTTGTGATATTTTGTTACAGTTTTGCAAAATATTACCATTAGGGGTGTATTAGTTTTCTGTCACTGCTACAACAAATTACCATAATTTTAGTGGCTTAAAACAGCACAAAGTCTAAGCTATGGTTCTTCCAGTGGTCATGTATGGATGTGAGAGTTGGAATATAAAGAAAGCTGAGCACCGAAGAATTGATGCTTTTGAACTGTGGTGCTGGAGAAGACTCTTGAGAGTCCCTTGGACTGCAAGGAGATCCAACCAGTCCATCCTAAAGGAGATCAGTCCTGAATATTCATTGGAAGGACTGATGCTGAAGCTGAAACTCCAATACTTTGGCCACCTGATGCGAAGAGCTGACTCATTGAAAAAGACCCTGATGCTGGGAAAGATTGAGGGCAGGAGGAGAAGGGGACGACAGAGGATGAGATGGCTGGATGGTATCATTGATTCGATGGACATGGGTTTGAGTAAACTCCGGGAGCTGGTGATGGACAGGGAGGCCTGGCGTGCTGCAGTCCATGGGGTCGCTCAGTTGGACACGACTGAGTGACTGGA
This sequence comes from Okapia johnstoni, assembly GCA_024291935.2. NCBI lineage: Eukaryota > Metazoa > Chordata > Mammalia > Artiodactyla > Giraffidae > Okapia > Okapia johnstoni. The sequence continues at coordinate 2,700,321 of CM044325.1, read as the reverse complement.
CTGAACTGAAAACAATACAAATATACTGGAGTCCTGGAAGCCAGCAATTCAAAAGAAACCTCCGGATCAGGTGTCAGTGGGGCTATATTCTTTTCTAGATTTTTTAAACTAGGGAACAATTCATTTCCTTAATTTCTTCAACTTTTAGAAGCCATCTCTTAATCAAGAAGCTACAGACTGACTAAATCTAGCTTTCTTCTTTCACTGATTAAAGGTTTAACCCTAGCAACCTCATAGCCAAACACTACTCAAAATCTCTTATTCCACGATTGTTAACTGAAATATTTTAATGGTGCAAAGTGTAATTGGAAGAAAGGATGCTATTATCCAGGGCTGAGTTTTTTTTAATATATCCGGTTTTTAGGGGAAAAAAATGGAAGAAGGGGTCAAGAGTCATTGTTTTCTCCAAATTAAAAAAAAATGCTCAAAGTGGTAATATAAGACATTTAAATGGTGAAAGTGTTAATCGCTCAGTCATGTTGGGCTCTTTGCAACCCCACTGACTAGCCCATGAGGCTCCTCTGTTCATGGGGTTTCTCCAGGCAGGAATACTAGACTCAGTTGCCATTCCCTTCTCCAGGAGATTTTCCTGAACCAAGTATTGAACCCATGTCTCCTGCATTGGCATGCGGTTTCTTAACCACTTAGCTAACTCTTATTTGTCACATTAGACGCATATGCCCTTAAACTTACGTTAGCTTTGGATTTCTTTTTTCAGGTAGCCATGCTTTTTGCTGATTATGGTGACATAATCTGCAAAATTTGCTGCAAATTTGCTGATTATGGTGACAAAACTGATTAAGGTCAGTTTTCTAGAGCTGAACACAATTTTTTAGACATAGTAAAAATTGTTTAACCAGATTCATAATGAGAAAAATTTTAAAGTTGTTCTATAACAAGACAGCACACACAAAAAAAGTCCACAGTGACAGTAACATGATTAAATGTATCTTCTCCAGAGAAAGTATAAATGTTCTTCAGCTGAACACTGTTTATTCTGAATCCATTACAGCCCCTGAAGGCTCAGATTCTCAAGGGAGCAAGTACTGATCTCTTACGCGCCAGCTTTAAACCCCCCAGTTAGAAGGAGGCACACAGAGACCTTGGTGGGAAGTCAGCCTGTATCAGTCGTGGAAAGAGAATCTGGATGAAACTGTAAGTAAAACAGAGCACAGCCCATTTTTCAAAATCAGCCATGTGTCATCGCAGTGTGTGCTGGAAACAGTGAAACAAAGGGTCAGAGCCAAAGTCCTAGTAAGTTTGACCCTGAAACCAGGAATAAAGGCTTCACTCCTGGTGACATGGTGGAAACGGAGTGAGGGAAGTGAACTTGCTTGAGTGTTGCCTGAGGATGTGAATGAACAAATGACTGAAAGGTTAGACAAATGAATGAACGAATATTATAATGTGCATTTGCTGTATTATTTGCATGTGCTATTATGACCAGCTTTTAGTGCCCATTCAAAGCCTGGCCCTGTTCTGGGAACTTCACATAAGTCACTTTATACTTTAAGTCACATCATTACAAAGCAGAATTCTTTCTCGTACTCTTCTTTTTCAAAATAAATAAATCTATTCTAAAACGATTTCCCCAGTGGCTCAGATGATAAAGAATCTGACTGCAATGCAGAAGACCTGGGTTCGATCCCTGAGTTGGGAAGATCCCCTGGAGAAAGGCATGGCAACCCACTCCAGTATTCCTGCCTGGAGAATTCCCATGGACAGAGGAGCCAGGTGGGCTACAGTCCAAGGGGTCGCAGAGTCAGACACGACTGAGCGACTAAGCACAGCACATTTTAAAATGAAAAGGTGATGAAGTTCATAAGTTGAAGGACATTCTCTCTCTACTCTCACATTTAAGGTTAATCATTAGAAGTTTGGTATGAATTCTTCTGTGCTTTTTCATGGATAAATAAAGAAAATAAGAAAAATAAAGGAGTGAAAGAAAACTTTACTTTACAAAGGTCCAGCTCTACATATTATTCTGCAACTTCCTCTGTTCACTGGATAGTGTAAGATAAGCACCTTCCCAAGTCACTCACTTTTTGGACGATGTGTTGATTCATAATACGAATTACTCGTTGATTTTACTCTGTTTCCAAACTGTTGCTATTGTGCACGTGTGACAGTGGACATTACCACCTTGAAGGTCATCCTGTGCCCTCCATTTCTAGAGTGCGGGACGGAGACCAAGGGGAGCCGCCCGCTTTGTCTGCATGAGGCGGTGCAACCGGAACTCAAACCCAGGTCGGCCTGTTTCCTTTCTAGAGCACAGCGCTGAATGTAAATGAAGCTTCAGAAGCACCAAGTTTCAATATAGGTTAAGCATGTTCTAGGTACTCAGGCACTTGGCATGGGCGCTCATGTGTGTCTGTGTGTGTCTGTATGTCGTATGTATGCCTGTGTGTTGCAGCCCTTATACTAACATTCCACAGTTTTTAAAAACATCCCCATGTCATGAACGGAGAAGGCAATGGCACCCCACTCCAGTATTCTTGCCTGGAGAACCCCAGGGATGGCGGAGCCTGGTGGGCTGCCATCTATAGGGTCACACAGAGTCGGACACGACTGAAGCGACTTAGCTTAGCATGTCATGAATTTTATTTGAATTCAAAATGATTATGTTAACAAAGCAAATGTCATTACCTCATCAAGAGTCTAGTTAAGTCTCCTTGTGATCAGTGTTAGCTTCCTCTGATAAGTGCTGTCCTCCCCTGGATGCAAGCCTCCTTGAAAGGGTTGCATTGAATCTATTTTACAGTAAATTTGCCTGAGGAGGTAACTTACACTTAACTTTTAGCCCTCTCTAAATGTTGAAAGAAGACAATTGTTTCTTGTTCCTTCACTACAGAGTTGTCCCATTCTGTTCATTTCTCAAGATGTCTGAAAAAACCAGATTGTCCACATCAACCGCAGGTGTGGTTTGCTACACTCCCCACCACTAGAGTGTTAGTTGCTCAGTCGTGTCCAGCTCTTTGCGACCCCATGGACTGTAGCCTGCCAGGCTCCTCTATCCAAGGTGATTCTCCAGGCAGGAATACTGGAGTGGGTTGCCATGCCCTCCTCCAGGGGGTCTTTCCTACCCAGGGATGGAACCCAGATCTCTCGCATTGCAGGTGGATTCTTTACCATCTGAGCCACCAGGGACGCCCACCACTAAAGGCCCCTTCTTACCCCAAACTGACCATCGTATCTGTGGAGCCACAGCTCTGCCTGGTATTACCAACTCCAGAGGAAGGAGCCCTCTATTGATGTATGGGGATGTGGGATTTTTTTGTGAGGAAATTCCGTCATTGCACAAAATTTAAGGAACATAAAAATACATTTAACAAAATGAAACAACCATTCATGCAGCCACCACCTAAACTTCTGTAGCTTGCTTTTTATTACTCAGCTTTCCATTTCAGAAATTTATCTACGTAGATGTTATAGCACCAATAGACTTAATTCTTGATGATTTATGTAATAGTTTATTTTTCCTATGCTCAAAGACGCTGCTGTGGACCTTCCCATGTGTATTAGTTACATTTTTATGTACCCATATTCATGCACATACTCACATGTGTATGTATGTATATTCTTGTTTACATGGCCAATGATTTATCCAGGTATGTATCCATAATACAAATTCTGAACCTAAGGGAGGCATACATTTAATTTTATTAATATTTCCAAACTTGTCTCCAATATGACTATTCTAATTTATGTTGCCACCTGGAATGTGAGTCCACATTCTCACCTCTAATTTCCATTTTAGTCTAAAATTATATTTCAGTGCAGTATTAATATACTGTACTACTAGGGAGCTATATCCTTTTATGTCCATATATCAATTGCCTAAGTTTTTCCTTCTGTAAATATCCTGATTATATCTTTGGTGAATTTTTTCCTCAGCACAATTTATGGAAATTATTTAAATATACTGGATACTAATTGTTTTTTATTTATATATGTTGCAAACAAATTTAACTGAGCAAATTTCCAGTCAGTATCTGGTCTTTTCTTTTTTATAATGCTGATATGTTTAATTTCTTTACCATCTGAGTGACCAGGGAAGCTTTTTAATGTTTTGTGTTTTGTGCACTTATGTATTATTTAAAATTTTTACTGCATAGCTAAGTTGTAGATATTCTAATATGATTTACCCTTACACCTTTATAATTATAAGGGTCAAATGATATACCCTTACATCTTTATAATTCAATGCCATTTGGAATTGGTAAAATTAAAAGTAGAAACAATATAATTTTTTCATATGTATATGCATTTACATGCTCACTTGATAAGTCCGATTCTTTTGAACCCAGGGATTGTACCCCACCAGGCTCCTTTGTCCATGGAATTTCCCAGGCAAGACTACTGGAGTAGGTTGCCATTTCCTCCTCCAAAGTATAAGCACTTATACGCCACAGTTTGTTGGACCATGGACATGCTACTGTTTTCGTACATTGAGCTTTCAGAGACTTGCAGCCCTGTTTACGATCTCCTTTTCACAATTCCATTGTTCTCTTTGTACCACTAGTAGCACCTGTCTCTATTGTTGTTATTTGACAGAAATATCTGATATTTGCTGGGACAACTCCCCACTTTTTCCCCTTGAAAACTCTCTTAGCTATTTTTAGCTCTTTTCTCTTTCATATAAATTTTATAAGTTTGCGAAAGTGGGCATAACATCCTCTCAAGCACTTCACTGAAATTAATACGAAGGAAATTTCATGTTGCTACAACTTGGACTTGATTGCTGATAGAAAATGTTTTTCCCTGCTTCTGACGTTTCTCTCCTGCAATGGGAGTTCAATTGATGTAATCATGGCCATCCTGACATCATTTTATTCACTCACTTCCGAGAAAGATGGAGTGACATATCTGATTGGTAAATCTGAGAACAATCTGGCGTGCGCGGGTCTGTCCTCAACCTCAGAAGCAGCTAGCCTGCTGAGGCCAGTGCCCCCCAGCAGTTCAGAGGTACTTCCCCAGAACTTGCAAGGGGCAAGCCCAGTCGCACCGCCAAGACTGTGCGGACAAGCCTGGTAACTTGGGGTGTTCACTAGGAGCAAGTAACTTGACTAAGAAACTTGAAAGTTTCCCCCCAAGTGTCTGCAGGTGATATTACGGTCTCCATATGTACACTAACTTTTATTTCTCAACTTGTTCAAATCTTGGGAAAGGAAGAAAATAGCTGTTCTCTGGAACCTCCTTTCAGTTCAGTTCAGTTCAGTCACTCAGTCACGTCCAACTTTTTGTGACCCCATAGACTGCAGCATGCCAGGGCTCCCTGTCCATCACCAACTCCCAGAGATTACTCAAACTCATGTCCATCGAGTCAGTGATGCCATCCAACCATCTCATCCTCTGTCATCCTCTTCTCCTCTTGCCTTCAATCGTTCCCAGCATCTGGGTCTTTTCACATGAGTCAGCTCTTCGCATCAGGTGGCCAAACTACTGGAGTTTCAGCTTCAGCATCAGTCCTTCCAATGAATATTCAGGACTGATTTCCTTTAGGATGGACTGGTTGGATCTCCTTGCAGTCCAAGGGACTCTCAAGAGTCTTCTCCAGCACCACAGTTCAAAAGCATCAATTCTTTGGCACTCAGCTTTGTTTATAGTCCAACTGTCACATCCATACATGACTACTGGAAAAACCATAGCCTTGACTAGACGGAAATTGTTAGCAAAGTGATGTCTCTGCTTTTTAATATGCTGTCTAGGTTGGTCATAACTTTCCTTTCAAGGAGCAAGCATCTTTTAATTTCATGGCTGCAGTCACCATCTGCAGTGATTTGGGAGCCCCGAAAAATAAAGTCAGCCACTGTTTCCACTGTGTCACCATCTGTTTCCCATGAAGTGATAGGACCAGATGCCATGATCTTTGTTTTCTGAATGTTGAGCTTTAAGCCAACTTTTTCACTCTCCTCTTTCACTTTCATCAAGAGGCTCATTAGTTCTTCTTCACTTTCTGCCATAAGGCTGGTGTCATCTGCATATCTGAGGTTATTGATATTTCTCCTGGCAATCTTGATTCCAGCTTGTGCTTCATCCAGCCCAACATTTCTCATGATGTACTCTGCATATAAGTTAAATGAGCAGGGTGACAATATACAGCCTTGAAGTACTACTTTTCCTATTTGGAACCAGTCTGTTATTCCATGTCCAGTTCTAACTGTTGTTTCCTGACCTGCATACAGGTTTCTCAAGGGGCAGGTCAGGTGGTCTGGTATTCCCATCTCTTTCAGAATTTTCCCCAGTTTATTGTGATCCACACAGTCAAAGGCTTTGGCGTAGTCAATAAAGCAGAAATAGATGTTTTTCTGGTACTGTCTTGATTTTTTGATGATCCAGTGGACATTGACAATTTGATCTCTGGTTCCTCTGCCTTTTCTAAATCCAGCTTGAACATCTGGAAATTCACAATTCACATATTGCTGAAGCCTGGCTTGGAGAATTTTGAGCATTACTTTACTAGCGTGTGAGATGAGTGCAATTGTGCAGTAGTTTGAGCATTCTTTGGCATTGCCTTTCTCTGGGATTGGGATGAAAACTGACCTTTTCCAGTCCTGTGGCCACTGCTGAGTTTTCCAAATTTGCTGGCATATTGAGTGCAGCACTTTCATAGCATCATCTTCTAGGATTTGAAATAGCTCAACTGGAATTCCATCACCTCCACTAGCTTTGTTCATAGTGATGCTTCCTAAGGCCCACTTCACATTCCTGATGTCTGGCTCTAGATGAGTGAGCACATCATCATGATTATCTGGGTCGTGAAGATCTTTTTTGTACAGTTCTTCTGTGTATTCTTGCCACCTCTTCTTAATATCTTCTGCTTCTGTTAGGTCCATACCATTTCTGTCCTTTATTGAGCCCATCCTTGTGTGGAATGGATTAAAGATTTACTGAGCATGGCCCTGCCCATCAGAAAAAGACCCAGTATCCCCCTCAGTCAGTGTCTCCCATCACGAAGCTTTCATAAGCCTCTTATCCCTCTCCATCAGTGGGCAGACAGACTGAATGCCACAATCACAGAAAGCTAACCAATCTGATCACATGGACCACAGCCTTGTCTAACTCAATGAAATTAGGAGCCATGCCATATAGGGCCACCCAAGATGGACGGGTCATGGTGGAGAGTTCTGACAAAATGTGGTCCACCGGAGAAGGGAATGGCAAACCATTTCAGTTTTCCTGTCTTGAGAATCCCATGAACAGTATGAAAAGGCAAAAAGATAGGACACTGAAAGATGAACTCCCCAGGTCGGTAGGTGCACAATATGCTACTGGAGATCAGTGGAGAAATAACTCCAGAAAGAATGAAGAGACGGAGCCAAAGCAAAAACACCCAGTTGGTGTATGCCTTGACCATAATGCTGAAAAAGTGAGTCAAACGATTCTATGTACAAGAAACACTTCCTTTTCATTATAGGGGATAACAGTAGGATGTCAAATTTAACAGGCAAATTTGGCCTTGGAGTACAGAATGAAGCAGGGCAAAGGCTAATAGAGTTCTGCCAAGAGAATGCACCGGTCATAGCAAACACCCTCTTCCAACAACACAAGAGAAGATTCTACACATCGACATTAGCAGATGGTCAACACCAAAATCAGATTGATTGTATTCTTTGCAGCCAAAGATGGAGAAGCTCTATACAGTCAGCAAAATCAAGACCGGGAGCTGACTGTGGCTCAGATCATGAACTCCTTATTGTCAAATTCAGACTTAAGTTGAAGAAAGTAGGGAAAACCACTAGACCATTCAGGTATGACCTAAATCAAATCCCTTATGATTATACAGTGGGAGTGACAAATAGATTTAAGGGACTAGATCTGATAGACAGAGTGCCTGATGAACTGTGGACAGAGGTTTGTGATATTGTACGGAAGACAGAGATGAAGACCATCCCCATGGAAAAGAAATGCAAAAAAGCAAAATGGTTGTCTGAGGAGGCCTTACAAATAGTTATGAAAAGAAGAGAAGCCAAAAGCAAAGGAGAAAAGGCAAGATATACCCATTTGAATGCGGCTCTCCAAAGAATAGCAAGGAGAGATAAGAAAGCCTTCCTCATGATCAGGAACCTCCTTTAGACCTTAGCAATTGTCCATTCAATGTATGGGTGGATTTGGTTATTGAAAGTATACTTTTAAAGCTGTTTGTGTCTACAGTAGTAAATGAAATTGCTTCTAATTTTTTTCCTCAAAAGTTACTTACTTGCGTGTCAAGGTTATATTAGCCTTATGAAATGACTAGCGGATTTTTTTTTGAGACTCACAGGAAAAAATTGTATATATTAGAATTGTTAGTTTTATAAAGTTTGGTTGAACTCCTGTAACATAACTGGATCTAGTGTTTGTGCATATATTTTTAAATATCAAGTCAAATCACATAATAATTAAAATCATTAAATATTTTCCACATCTCACCCACACACAGACACACACAAACGCACACACACAGTGACTGCAGTTCCTTTCTATCCTGTTAGTCTGCTTTATTTTTTTTAAGATATATTGGAAAGCACAAATAGCATTTACAAAATTTTTGTCTGATATAAAATGTCAAGATGCAACAATCACCATATGCCAGCAACCAAGTTTAAATGGAAAAATATGATAATTGCTTTTTACTCCATTGGAGAAATGAATTAAGAAAGAAAAAACTTCATTCAATTATTTTTTAAAAGAACAAACCATAAGGCAAAAAAACCAAAAAATGATAGTTATTTTAAATGTAAATTTTTCTGGTCTGTGAAGGACATCAAAGATGACAGAATGTAAGAAAATATTTAAGAAGTCAACAGAGAGGAGATTTAAATCTTGGATAAACAAAGAACATGTGAAATCAATTCAATAGAAACATTTACAAAAAAAATATTAACAAGCAATTTACAAAATAATAAAATCCCCAAATTCTAAGACTATTAGACAATGATCAAATCTGCTTGTAATTAAAGGGGAAAAGGGAAAGATAAGACATCACTTTACACCTATTTTCTACCAAAAAAATTAGGAAAATATCAACGCTCACTCAGAAGTGAGGATGTGGGAACCCACATATACGATTAGCAAGAGGGTACACTGGTGCATCCGTTATGTAAAACGATCTGGAAAAACGTGGTCTGATGAAATATGTGCATGCCTTCAGACACAAAAATTTTGTCCCTAGGAATACACCCTAGAAAAATTTCTCACTGAGTTAACCCAGTGAGAGTTAACTTAATTTCTCACTGAGTTAGGTGGAGGCAGGTTGTAGGCAGTCTGCTATCCATCACTAGGGAAGCACACGGGTAAATTAGGGCGGGAGGACGCCTTGGAGAAGTGCTGGTCCATGTGCGGTCCGTGGACCAGCGCTAGGCCTTGGAGTCTCTGTTTCTAGTGTATGATGAGACAATGGCTGAAAGTGGATGGAGCGTTTACAACTATTACGGAATTTTAACAATGCTGAGACCTATTTATTGACTTTTACAAACACGGGGTCACAACAGATTGGAAATTTTATAAAGAAAATTACACTTTACTGTAAATACCTCGATAAACAGTTCCACAAAGGGCTCTACAATTCCATAAAGCCATCATGGCAGAGAAGATCTACAAGAAAAGAAAGAAAAAAATGAAAATATTGAGGTAGGTGGGAACAAGATAATATAGAACCCCATGAGTATGTCAAATTTCAAATATAATGATTAGTATTTAGGCAAATTGGTATTTCTAATTAAAATATAGGGAATATAAAAGAAAGCTTAATTAAATAAAACAATGTTCTTATGTGTTCCCAAATTGATGTATGTATGAAGTACTGTCAGTTTGCATATTGAGAACACAGCCACTGGTCCTTCGCAATTTCCCCAAACTATCAATGGAAATGTCTAAGTTAGGTTCAAGCTTCAGTCTTTAAAATCTAATTCAATTATATCATGGAAAATATTCTCTGATCCTCCCCACTATGAAATTAAGTATGTGTGTGCTTAGTCACTCAGTCATGTCCAACACTTAGCAACTCCATTGACTCTAGCCCGCCAGGCTCCTCTGGCCATGGGATTCTCCAGGTAAGAATACTGGAGTGGGTAGCCATTCCCTTCTCCAGGGAATTGAACCAGGTTTTCCTGCATTGGCAGGCAGATTCTTTACCATCTGAGCCACCAGGGAAGCTCTGAAATTAAACATAGTGTTAGTTAAAGTAGCACAATCCTCTTAGCTTTCTCTGACCTCTTTACACCTTTTCAGCTGATATTTAATTTTGTTGGCCATGGAACAAAACAATGGCACTACAGTGACTGAATTCATTCTCCTGGGATTCGCTGGTCAACACAAGTCTTGGCATGTCCTCTTCACAGTGTTTCTAGTGATCTATGTGGTCACCCTGGTGGGTAACACTGGCATGATCCTCCTCATCAAGACTGACTCTTCCCTTCACACCCCCATGTACTTTTTCCTCCAAAACTTGGCATTTGTTGATCTCTGTTACACCTCTGCTATCACTCCAAAAATGCTGCAAAACTTGGTAGACACAGAACAATCCATCTCATTCGTAGGCTGTATGGTGCAATTACTAGTCTATGGTGCTTTTGCAACAAGTGATTGCTACATCCTAGCTGCTATGGCAGTGGACCGTCATGTGGCCATCTGTAACCCACTTCGCTATGGAACTGTTATGTCCCAGAGAGTCTGCAGTCAACTCTTAACTGGTTCGTACTTCATGGGTTTCCTAAATGCTTGTGTAAACACAAGTTTTACTTTCTCATTGAACTTTTGCAAATCCAATAAAATCAATCACTTCTTCTGTGATGCGCCCCCAATTCTGGCCCTCTCGTGCTCTAATATTTACTTGAACGTCATGCTCCTAACAGTCTTTGTGGGGTGTAACTTGACATTCACCATGTCGGTCGTCATCTTTTCCTACGTACTTATCCTGGCCGCCATCCTGAAGATCTCTTCTGCTGCAGGGAGGAAGAAAGCCTTCTCCACATGCGCTTCCCATCTGACAGCTGTCACCATTTTCTATGGGACGCTCTCTTACATGTATCTGCACCATGGCGCAACGGAGTCTCAGGAGCAAGAAAAAATGGCTTCTGTGTTTTATGGTGTTATGATCCCCATGTTAAACCCCCTCATCTACAGCCTGAGGAACCAAGATGTGAGAGAAGCCCTGAAAGGAGTTGGAAAGAAGTGTTTCCAGTTTTAACACCAATAACCAACTCAACAGGGTTCAACAAACCAACCAACATTTCTCAGCAGCAGAAGATGTAGCAAGTGTTCATAAGATACAAAAGCATTCCTTAGTTATATCAGTAGCATCTGAAAAATATTGAAAAGCATCTCAAATGATTAAACAAACTTCTAATTCATTTGTTTCTAATAAATCTTTGATACTTCTTTTATACTTTTTGAGGAGCCTTCTTCAAATACTCAACATTAAAAAGGAAAAGAAAAGTAAATTAAGGAGAAACACATAATTGATATTATATGAATATATTAAATAAATACCTCTATTAACTAGATTATAAGGGATCATTAGGACAAAAGTCTATTTATCTTCTATTAACAGGTACTGATACTCTGCAATTTTTGTATAGCCAAGCTATTGTGTTTTTGCACAAAAAAATTTTTTTGAAAGATTTATTTCTTTGGAGGAAATGCACAGAGAAGAAGAGGAGGAGAAAAGCCCTTGAGAGAATTTCCATTGATTTGGGGACATTGAAAATCAATATCCCTCCTTCTCTACAAGTTCCTTAAATATTAGGACGTTGACTCTGGAGTCAGAGAGATGTGGATCTCACTAATTTTATCTTTGGTAAATCTAACTTTAATCTCCAATTAAATCCCCAGTGGTAACCCAACCAATACCAAGAGAAACCAGATGATACCAACCCATGCAGCAGGGTACATTAAAGGAGAGCAATCTCCCAATTAAGAAACCCTGACCTTATATAAAGCTGCCTTCCCATGTCCCCTTTGTAAAGAGACACATTTCTACTCCATAATGTAAGCAAATCCTCTCCAGAGAAGGAAGAAGACTTGACCTTATCAACCTAGACCATCTTCAGGGAGAGAGACACCTCTACGTTTTAGTGAGGTGATATTTCACCTTATACAAACATCCGTAAATATAATGGCTATAAATACCTTTTCTCAGAGGACCTGAGCTGTGCAGAAATGTAACGTAGTGATGGAGAATCTGTGTACCTAATAATGTTTAATATTCATAGAGTGAAAAAATCAGGAATACGTGAGTCCTGGCTCCAAAAGAAACAATATTAACAGAAATGCTAATTCACCTCTTCTAGTCCATGAGAGATCAAATTGAGAACAAAATATTTTAATAAAGTTATTTAATGAGAAAGCATTGAGAATATTCCTTCTAAAGTTGAACATGAAAAAGGTGACCTGAATCAAAACTACTCTTAAGATTATTCTGGAGCTACTTATCAAATCACTTAGAGTATAGAAATCAGTGAAAGGAATGCAAATCAAAAAAGAGGAGTAAAAATTATAATTTGAAGATGACATTTTTTTCTGGATATCCAGGGCAATTAACTGTTATAAACAGTAGAAATTAAAAGTTGACTAGACAAAAAATAATATATAAAAATCATTACACTAAATTATTATATATAAATCATTAGACTAAATATAATAGTAAAACATCAAACTAAATATACTAGAAGAAAAATCAATCTTAATTTTATACACCAGCAGAAAGTAAAAATAGATTTTTAAAATAACATTTTCACTAATCATCCAAAGCATGAAATACTTAGAAATAACTTTTTTAAAGTCTGTATAATATATACGATGAAAACTACAAACATTTCTGAGAAAATTAAAGAATCCTACATGAGCATAAAGATATATGATGCTTAAGAAATGGAGAACACAATACTGTTAAAATGTCAATTCTCCCCAAATTGATCTATACTTTTAAAGAAATTTCAATCAAATTAACAACAGGGTTTTTATAGAGGTTGACAAACTAATTCTAAAACTTATTTGCAAATGCAAAAAACCTAGAATAACCCCTCAAAATATACTCTTTAAAATAAAAAGACAAAGAACATACATTATCTGATTTCAAGACTAACTATAAAAGTATAGTAAATACGCCATTAAAATTTGAAATTTTGCTTTTCTAAAAACATCAGGAAGTGAAAAGATATACCACAAACTAGGAAAACTATATATATCATATAAATGATAAAATTGTATGCATATATCAGATATATATATATATATATATGACAAAATCTCTCTGTTAAGAATGTAGAAAGAATACTTTCAACCCAATGATGAAACTGTTTATTTTAAAATGGGCAAATGGTGACACTGAAAATCTCAGAGTAAGATCTTCTGAAAATCCGTTCCTCCATAAAAGCAGCTAGGATGCCAGTGTGCACACATTCACACACACACACACACACACACACACACAAGCACGCACAAACCCATCACAATGAAATTTTTCAGAACTCTGGAAATTAAAAGAAGACTTGCAGCAATCCAGGGAGTGTTTATTTATGAAACACAATTGAGGCTCAGTATGAACGCCAAGCTTAGAGGTGCTTTAATGTGCCCTATTCCCATCCTCTCCCTTCCCATCTCTTGGGAAGCCCTGAAAACCAACAGCTGGCAGTCAGATTGAAAAGCAGCAGCCTGGCAACCAGTTGGAGCAGATCAGGGTTGGAGCTCTTTGAAAGCCCCATTCACAGAGCACTGTTATCCTTTGGCCCGTGTGATGGTTCTCTGGAAGGCCCTACTTGTCAGTCTGTCGTTATTTGTCCTGACTTGAAGCTCACTCGGTGCAAAGAGCCCTTTTTCTGGGGTCATTTTTCAAAAACAATCAGAGACAATTAATTGTTTAATCCTGAAACTGCCTGGGCTTCTCTGGTATCTCAGCTGGTAAAGAATCTGCCTGCAATGCAGAAGACCCTGATTTGATTCCTGTGTCAGAAAGATCCCCTGGAGAAGGTATAGGCTACCCACTCCAGTATTCTTGGGCTTTCCTTGTGGCTCAGCTGGCAAAGAATCCGCCTGCAATGCAGGACACCTGGGTTTGATCCCTAAGTTTGGAAGATCCCCTGGAGAAGGGAAAGGCTACCCACTCCAATAGAACTTACCTGGAGAATCCCTGTGGACAGAGGAGCCTGAAGGGCTACAGCCCATGGGGTTGCAAAGAGTCGAAGCAACTAAAACTTTCACTTTCACACTTTGAAGCTGAGCACGAACTTCAGTGGCCACACATGATGAAGAATACACATTTAACAGGATTAACTCAAGAAAAGTCACCATCACAGAGAAAACAGTCAATAGAAACCATCCCTGAAAAGCACAGGCATTAGAATTACTATATAAGACTTTAAATTGAAGATGATACTTTGGGGCCTGAGTCCACCATCTTTCTAGTCTGCTGGCTTTCCAAATAAACTCCTCCTTGTCCCAACAACTTGTTTCTCAATTTGTTGGCCTATGGTGCTGCAAGCAGGACAAGCTTGGACTAGGTAACAATTTGGGGGGAGCCTGCCACGGGCCTTGATGCTTGTGGCCAGCTGCTCCCAACCCCCTTGCCACCCTGGTTGTGAGGTTTCTGGGTAAGGCCCTAGCAACTGCTGATACCATTTGTCACTTCAAAATTCCCCAAAGTGGGGAATCGAGAAACAAGTTTTTGGGAAAAGGAGGAGTTTATTCGGAAAGCCAGCAGACTAGAAAGATGGTGGTACAGCGCTTGGCAGTTGGAGTAAGGAATCAACATTGGGGAGAGGACAAACTCCCTACAGTGAGATTAAGGTACCTGCCAAGATGTTCCACTTAGAAGGCCCGCAACTGATGAATATCTTAGAGAAATCCTTGAGGAAGAGTCTCCCTGAGCCCTTAAAGAGATCAAGCCCTGAGCCTTTGGAGTGGGAGCACTGACTCCAAGACCCTAGACTACCAGAGAATGAAACCTAGAGAGTATCAAATACTGAGAGCTCACAAAAAAGGAAACCGCTGGAATGTAAGACCTGGCATCACGCAAACACCAGTAGCACCCTGTGCAAGATGCCTCATCTAAACAGCAAAGAAAACAAAGACAAAAGCCCAGTCATCGCCAGACAGGGTCACCACGTCACCCAGCCTTGCCCATCAGAGGAGAGACAAGCAAATAAACAAGCAGACGACAACAACAACAACTCCACGGAAGTCTCACCCTACGTGAAGCTTAAACTGGACCACCCGTAGGAGGGCAGAAACCAAAAGGAAGAGAATATTGAGCCTTGAGGCCTGGGAAAAAGAGACGTCAAACACAATAAGCTGAAAAAAATAACAACGAAAAGGCAGAGAAATATTACACAAATGAAGAAAAAACCTAGAAACGCAGAGGTCCAAATAAAGGAAGAAGCAGACAAACTACCTGAAAAGAACTCATAATAATAATAGCAAAGATGATTGAAAACAATACGGAGAAAATGCAAGAGTCAGTTAACGAAGCCCTAGAAGACTTAAAGGATAAACATACGGAGACAAACAACACGCTTACTGAAGTTAAAAATACTCTAGTAGGAATCAATGGCAGAATATCTGAAGCAGAAGAACGAATCAGTGAACTGTTAAGATAAAAGGGTGGAAATAATTTATGAAGGGCAGAATAAAGTAAAAAGAATGAAAAGAATTGAGGATGGTCTCAGAGACCTCTGCGACGATATCAAACGCACCAACATTTGGATTATAGGGGTTCCAGAAGAAGAAGAGAAAAAGAAAAGGTATGAGAAAATTTTTGAAGAGATTATAGTTGAAATTTTCCCCAACAAGGAAAAGGAAATAGTCAACCAAGTTCAAGAGGTGCAAAGAGTCCCATACAGGATAAACAAAAGGAGAAACACGCCAAGATGCATACTAATCAAACCAACAAAGACTACACTCAAGACAGAATATTAAAACCAGCAAGGGAAAAGCAACAAGTAACATAAAAGGGAAGCCCCATACCCTTAACAGCTGGTCTTTCAGCAGAAACTCTGCAGGTCAGAAGGGAATGGCAGGATATATTTAAAGTACTGAAAGGGAAAAATCTACAACCAAGATTACTGCACCTGGCAAGGATCTCATTCAAAATTGATGGAGAAACGAAAAGCTTTTCAGACAAACAAAACTTAAGAGAATTCAGTACCACTAAACCAGCTTTACAACAAACGTTAAAGGGACTTATATAATCAAGAAATACAAGAGAAGAAAGAGATCTACAAAATCAACCCCAAACAATTAAGAAAATGGCAATAGGAACATATGTATCAATAATTACTTTAAATGTGAATGGACTAAATGCTCCAACAAAAAGACAAAGCAGGCTGAATGGATACAAAAACAAGACCCATATATATGCTGTCTACAAGAAA
Source organism: Okapia johnstoni (assembly GCA_024291935.2). Taxonomy (NCBI): domain Eukaryota; kingdom Metazoa; phylum Chordata; class Mammalia; order Artiodactyla; family Giraffidae; genus Okapia; species Okapia johnstoni. The sequence continues at coordinate 2,683,972 of CM044325.1, read as the reverse complement.
CCCACTTCAGACCTAAAGACACATATAGACTGAAAGTGAGAAATTGGAAAAATATATTTCATGCAAATGGGAAGCAAAAGAAAGCTGGAGTAGCAATCCTCATATCAGACAAAATAGACCTTAAAATAAATAAGATTACAAGAGATAAAGAAGGACACTACATAACGATCAAGGCATCAGTCCAAGAGGAAGACATGACAATTATAAATATCTATGCACCCAACATAAGAGCACCTCAATACGTAAGACAAACATTAACAGACATAAAAGGAGAAATTGACAGGAACACAATAATAGTAGGAGACTTTAACACCCCACTCACACCAATGGACAGATCATCAAAGCAGAAAATTAATAAGCAAACACAAGTCTTTAATGATACATTAGATGAGATGGATCTCATTGATATCTTCAAGACATTCCATCCAAATGCAGAAGAATACACCTTCTTCTCAAGTGCACATGGAACATTCTCCAGGATAGACCACATCTAGGGTCACAAATCAAACCTCAGTAAATTTAAGAAAATTGAAACTGTGTCAAGCATCTTCTCCCACTACAAAGCTATGAGACTAGATGTCAGTTACAAGGGAAAAACTGTAAAAAACACACAGAGATGGAGGTTAAACAATACATTTCTAAACAACCAACAGGTTACTGAAGAAATCCAAAGGGAAATCAAAATATTTCTAGAAACAATGGCGATGAACACAGGACAACTCAAAACCTGCGGGATGCAGCAAAAGACGTTCCCAGAGGGAAGTTTATAACAATGTAATCCTACCTCAAAAAACAAGAAAAACATCAAATATACAACCTAACTTTACACCTAAAACAACTGGAAAAAGAAGAAGAAGAAAAACCCCAAAATTAGTAGAAGAAAATAAATCATAAAGATCAGAGCAGAAAGAAATGAAAAAGAAATGCAAGAAACAAGAGTAAAGATTAATAAAACTGAAAGCTGGTTCTTGGAGAAGATAAACAAAACTGACAAACCTTTAGCCAGACTCACCAAGAAAAAAAGAGAGAAGAATCATATCAACAAAATGAGAAATGAAAAAGGAGAGGTTACAACAAAGAATGCAGAAACACAAAGGGTTATAGGAGACTATTATGAACAACTATGCGACAATAAAATGGATAACCTGGAAGAAACGGACAGATTCTTAGAAAAGTTCAATCTTCCAAGACTGAACCAGGAAGGAATAGAAATTATGAACAACCCAATTACAAGCACTGAAATTGAAGCTGTGGTCAAAGATCTTCCAAAAAAGCAAAAGCCCAGGACCAGATGGCTTCACACAAGAATTCTATCAAACATTGAGAGAAGAGCTAATGCCTACTTTTCTAAAACTCTTTCAAAAAACTGCAGAGGAAGGAACTCTTCCAGACTCACTCTACAAGACCACCATCACCCTGACACCAAAACCAGACAAAGACAACACAAAATAAGAAAACTACAGACCAATATCACTGATGAACAGAGATGCAAAAATCGTCAACAAAATTTTAGCAAACAGAATTCAGCAACACATCACAAAGCTCATACACCATGATCAAATTGGGTTTATTCCAGGGATGCAAGGATTCTTCAGTATATGCTAATCAATCAATGTGATACACCATATTAACAAATTGAAAGATAAAAACTATATGATAATAACAACAGAAGCAGAAAAAACCTTTGACAAAATTCAGCACCAATTTATGATTAAAACTCTTCAAAAAATGGGCATAGAAGGAACCTACCTCAACATAGTAAAGGCCATATATGATAAACCTACAGCAAACATTATTCTCAATGGTGAAAAACTGAAAGCATCCCCCCTAAGATTAGGAACAAGATAAGGGTGTCCACTTTCACCACTATTATTCAACACAGTTCTGAAAGTCCTAGCTACAGCAATCAGAGAAGAAAAAGAAATAAAAGTAATCCAGATTGGAAAAGAAGTAAAGCTCTCACTGTTCACAGATGACATGATACTGTACGTAGAAAACCCTAAAGACAGAATCAGAAAATTACTAGAGCTAATCAGTGAATCTAGCAAAGTTGCAGGATACTAATCAATACACAGAAATCACTTGCATTTCTATATACTAACAATGAAAAATCAGAAAGAGAAATTAAGGAATCAATCCCATTCACCATTGCAGCAAAAAGAATTAAATATCTAGGAATAAACTTACCTAAGGAGACAAAAGAACTGTACACAGAAAATTATAAGACATTAATGAAAGAAATCAAAGATGACATAAACAGACGGAGAGACAGTCCACGTTCCTGGGTAGGAAGAATCAGTATTGTGAAAATGACTACACTACCAAATGCTACCTACAGATTCAATGCAATCCCTATCAAATGTTCATAAGCATCTTTATTCATAATATCCAAGTATGGAAGCAATAAAAATGTTCATTAAGTGGTGAATTAAATACATAAACACATTGTAGAATATTAATTCAATGGAATACAATTCAGCAATAGAAATGAATGAATTATGAATACATGTAACAATACAGCTAAATCTGAAATCATATCTATGGTTACCTGTGAAAGAGCTAATGACTGGGAAAAAGCACAAGGTTTCTTTTCATGATGAAAACTTCTTTTATTTTTAGTCTGGTAATACTCTCATGGATATATAGTTTCTACACTCAAAAAAATACCTTGAAATGAGTATGTTTTATTGAATGAAAATTATGTCTCAACAAAGATGATTTTTCAAAATATATTTATTTTTAAATAACATGATTCTTTTCTAGAAAACCCAGAGAATCGACTGTTATAAACAACAAGGAAATTCAGCAAGATGTCTAGTTAAAAATTGCTCCACATAAATTAATAATAATGCTTAAAACAATAAATTATGGAAGAACATAAATGTCTCCTCGGAAAGAGCTAAAAATAAACATGATAAGAGACAAGAAAGAGTTCACGGAGAAATCTACGAACGGCGGACTTCAGCGATCGCAGCCTCCTCCCACTCCTGGGCAGAGCCTCACATGTTCATAGAAATTTGACATGAACCCAATAAATAAACAAATAGAATATTTTGTTGAATGGTAGTAAATTGCAAACTGATTCTGCACTTTGTGTGAATAAAATGACGAACACTGGTGGTCAAAAATTTTAGGGGCTATAAAAAAATAATAAGGTGAAAATAACCCAGCCATCTATTAAGACACTATGGAGCTATAATAAAATGATGTGGCACTGAAACCTGGGAGATTGGAAGAGCAACTCAGCAGCTATGAAAGCCCAGGATCAGGTACAAATCCATAGGAGACAGTGTTATGTGACAACAGTGATATTGCAGTTATGGGACATGAGACATAGATCATGCCATAAGTAGTATTAAAAATGACTAGATATTTGGGGTGAGTAAAACTGGAAACATCTCACATATTACATAAAAATAAATTTTAAATGGTTCGATGATTTAAATTTTAAGACAAATTAAATTTTAAAAACAATAAAAGAGAATGTTTAATTTTTCAAACCTTGGAGTGAAAGCCTTTATAAACATGACACAAAATGCAAAATAAACTTGTTGTATAAGATTCAGAATTTTCTCATAGCAAAACACCCCATTAGCAAAGTAAAACAATGAATATTGAGACATAAATATTTACAATTCTTCTAAGGAAGGGTAAAAATATCAGTATAAAAGCAAACAAAATACTTCATCAAGAGGGCAACATATATAAACAGTTCACAGAAAGAGAAATATTACTTTTTCATGAACATATGGAAACATGTTCAACCTGACTCATAGAAGAAAAAGACAAAACTCAAACATACAGTTTTCATCTATCATAGTGACAAAGTATGATAAAAGTTTCTCAGCATTGTGTTGGGTATCTGGAGAAATATCCTGGATTTTCTAGAAGTGATTTAAATTGATAGCACCTCCTTCTGGAAGGCAGTTAGATAATAACCACCCAGAGACTCAGAGATTCCTCACTTAAATATCTTCTAGTCCTAACGGTGTATTCACAATTATGCACACTAATACATTTATTATAACATTGTTTTTATTAATAAGGTTGGAAATCATATTTGTCTGCCAAAGGTGGGTGCCAGTGGTCTGAAATAAATGAAGGAATGCTGCTATTCAATGAAATGTAATACAATCATGAAAAAGAGTGAGATTTGACGACAGAGGGTGCAGTGGTTGGAGGGCATCACCAACTCGATGGACACGAGCTTGAGCAAGCTCCAGGAGGCGGTGAGGAACGGGGAAGCCTGGCGTGCCGCAGTCCACGGGGTCACAGAGGGCCGGACACAGGTGAGTGACCAGACAACAGCGACAACTGATCGCGCAGTAGCACTAAGTGACTGTGCACCGAGGACGACGTGTACAGTAGGTGCCGCTGTGTGGGCGAAGGTTAAGGATATAAATATCAGCATGTTGACAAGTGTAAGGCGGTGTTTGTATCTGGAAATGCACGAGAAGAGTTTAACAGCGGTGATCTCCAGAGAGGCAAGCTAGAGACTGGGAATCAAGGGACAGAAGGAGACTCGGTTCCTACTCTATGAACTTTTGCACACCTAAATGATTAACCGTGTGGACTGTTTGTTTTACCACCTCCCCCCTCCCCCCCCACACACACACAAAAGGCAACGAGACAGGAAGGAGGGAGGCAGGAAGAAAGGAAAGAAGAAAGAAGCAGCGAGGAAGGAGGAACAAAGGGGAAAAAGGAGTGGGGAGGATGAAGACAAGGAGGAGGGGGGCAGAGAAGTAAAATAAAAAGCAATTTGCCAGAAGCAGGACAATCATCAAAAACGAAAGCAAAGAGTCCCTGGTGGCAGGAACACACAATAGTTTGTCCCCTCTGGAAAAATGAATTTTTCTTCAGCAGAAAATAGCTATTAAACACTGTTTCCCTGTTTTCTCCACTGAGATGGAAACCTCAGGCTCCCACGGGACGTAGCGTTGATCCCTTAAGCCCCAGCTAGAAACTGCCTGATGGAGGAGACCACAGACAGACTTGGCCGTCAGCCTCCACCAGCTGCAGGGAGAGAATCTGGAGGGCGCTCCTAAGAAAGTAAAGCCACATAATTTCCATTTTTCAGCATCAGCTGCCTATCATTGCTGTGTGTCCAGGAAGTGGCCGAGAGAAGGGTCAGAGCCAGAGTTGCATGTGCCCCAGGACCAGCAGGAACAGACTGGAAATGGAGTGAGGAAACTCAGCTGGGCTGAGCGTTGCCTAGATAAGGACATCAGTGATTAAATAATGAAATGACTTGATCGACCACTAGATCAGTCAGTCAGCATTTACACCCTTAATGGATTACTTGCATGTGTTATGATGGCTACTTGATGAGCACTAATTCAGTGTCTGTCCATTTGCTGGGAAGTTTACATAAATTTTCTTACTTGGGCTTCACATATCTGCAAAACGGGCTTTACTTTTTCCCCTTCTTCATTTTCAGTGACGCTTAGTTTTTAAATAAGCATACATTTACAAAAATTTCAAATATAGTACCAAGAGGTCCCATGTAGTCTTCACCAGGTTTTCCTTCAAAGGCTGTATCTTACATAACTATAGTATGACATCACACCAGGATTTTTATATTGATATGTGTGATTGTGTGTGTATAGCTCTATACCATTTAATCACATCTGTAGATCTGTGTTACTACCACTACTATCAACATGTGGATCTATCCTATGTCAGATTCCAATAGATCTCCCTCGTGCTGCACCTTGTAATCACACCAATCCCCTCCCAACATCACCCTGACAATCTGTTCTCCATCTCTATGATTTTGTCATTTGAAAATGTTAGATAAAAGGAACCATCTGATGCTATGTGATCTTCTTTAAGATTGGCTCTTTTTCTCTTAGCATAATGCTTTTGACATCCATCCAAGCTGTTGAGATTGTCAATAATCTCTGTCTCTTTACTGATGAGCAATATTCCACAGTATGGATGTACCACCATTTCTTTAACCAATCACCTGTTGGAGGACATTTTCAGTGTTTACAGTTTGGGGCTATTACCGATGAAGCTGTTATGAAACAATTTTTGGTATCATCACTGTTTTTTATTTTAGCCATCCCATTGGATGTGTGGTGATATCTCATTGTATTCTAAATTTGCATTTTCCTATTGTCTAATGATACTGGATACCTTTCACGTGCTTACCTATCCATTGTAGCCCCTCTTCGGTGAATCATCCATGTCATTACCCACTTTTACTTGGTTTTGTTTTTTTAATGTTGAGGTTGACAGTTTTTATACCCGCTAGAAATGAGTCTTTCGTCAAATACATTTTATCAGTTTGAGTGAACGTAGAAACCTTATTTTCCTTTGCATCTCTTTACTCTCTCCATTGGGAATATATTAATACTTGTCAAAAATATTTCTTCCACATACCCTGAGAACCATATTATACAGGGTCAAAGCTTTTATTTTAGCTGTCAAACATAATTTATAAAACATAAGAGAGGGTAAGTCTATTGTATTTATCCATATCTTTGCTCTTTCCATGCACTCTCTTATTTCTTGATATTCCAAGATTCTTCCTTTTAATTCACTTAAAAGAAAGAGTTGAGTGGATAGGAAAACATGATGGAACTGTATGCTGTGTATCATTTCAAAGTCATGATACACGTATGTTTAAAGAAAGGAAAAGATTTAGTGTGAAAACATCAATCAAAGAATTGAAAGAGAGGCCACATTAATATCACACAAAGTAGACTTGACAGCAATGAAAACTGCCAGCGACAGAGAGAGATGATGTGACGGCAACCGAGCGAGAGCCACGGCGTCCTGCAGGCGCAGGTGCCAAACAGCGGGTTGTCAGCAACTCTGTGCCCCGCCCAGAGTGAACACACCGTAACTGTTTAAAAGAAAGATAAACCAAAGAAGCATGAATGTTTAACTTCTTTTTGATCCTAGCTGTGTGTTTTAGCTCTTTGAATTAGAGAGACATACCACAGAAAAATAAATAAATGCAGCTTCTTAAAAGAAAACACAGTAGTGTGCACTAATTTTGGTAAAACTCTATGTAACTTAAGCAGCTGTTTTTCTACATTTCATAAATCTTTTCATTCACTGATTTTTTCTCATTCATTCGTTTATTCATGTATCCAATTAACCACTATTTGTAGAGGTAGGAACTTTCCCTAATGGCTGTGTTCTTAGAACCTGCAATCTGTGAGAAGATAGAAATTAAGCAAAGTTGTAGAAATAATCTTACGAATAATTACTAAAAGTGATATAAATCCTAAAGAACAAGACCCATGCCAGGAGGAAATGACACATTTGTGTGAAAACAATCCTGGAGGAAGAGTCATTCAAACTGAGACCTCCGGAAGAGTGAGAGCTAGCAATGGAAATGCTGATAGAAATAGAAGATGGGGCACAGAGTATTTAAGGCGGGAGGAAGAACATGCCACGCCGGAAGAGCCAGAGATGGGGGAGAGCAGGAACAAGAGGAGTCAGGGACGTTGGGTGCATAATAACAAGGAAACAAGAGGTGTAAGATGCGGACAGGGAGTCAAGTGGAGAAAATTACACAGAATTCTGTGGATGTGTCAAGATTTCTGGATAAAATAATTTGTATTTGGTATATTGTAGTCTTTTAATAAAATTATATGGTGAGTAAAAGGAAGCAAAAAATAAATAAAAATGTTTCTATATGATCTTTCTAAGACATATTTATGAATCAATTTTCACAGTGAGAATGCAGCTTCTGGTCTACGGCAATTTCCCCAAACTGTGTATCAAGTTCTCTAAGTTGGGTGGCAAGCTTCAACCACCTGCATGTTTGCCTTTAAAGTCCAAGTAAATTATGCCATAGAAAATATGCTTTGAGCCCACTGTAAAACCAAATGTTATGACATTTCCAATTCCAGAATTAGTCTAAGACTCACAATGGCCTTCCCTTTTTCTGTTCTTCTTTGCCACTTTTCAGCTGATATTTAATTTTGTAAGCCATGGAACAGAACAATGGCACTGAAGTGACTGAATTCATTCTCCTGGGATTCGCTGGTCAACACAAGTCTTGGCGTGTCCTCTTCACAGTGTTTCTAGTGATCTATGTGGTCACCCTGGTGGGTAACACTGGCATGATCCTCCTCATCAAGACTGACTCTTCCCTTCACATCCCCATGTACTTTTTCCTCCAAAACTTGGCTTTTGTTGATCTCTGTTACACCTCTGCTATCATGCCCAAAATGTTGCAGAATTTTGTGGGCACAAAAAAATCCATCTCATTCATAGGATGTATGGTGCAATTACTAGTCTATGGGACTTTCATAACAAGTGACAGCTACATCCTGGCTGCTATGGCAGTGGACCGTTATGTGGCCATCTGTAACCCTCTTCACTATCCAACAGTCATGTCCTGGAGAGCCTGCATTCAACTCTTGATTGGTTCATACTTCATGGGTTTCCTAAATGCTTGTGTAAATGTAAGTTTTACTTTCTCACTGAACTTTTGCAAATCCAATAAAATCAATCACTTCTTCTGTGATGCGCCCCCAGTTCTGGCCCTCTCGTGCTCTAATATTTACTTGAACGTCATGCTCCTAGCAGCCTTTGCAGGTGTAACTTGACATTCACCTTGTCGGTCATCATCTTTTCCTACGTATTTATCCTGGCTGCCATCCTGAAGATCTCTTCTGCCGCAGGGAGGAAGAAAGCCTTCTCCACATGCGCCTCCCACCTGAAAGCTGTCACCATCTTCTGTGGGACGCTCTCTTACATGTATCTGCACCATCGCGCAACAGAGTCTCAGGAGCAAGAAAAAATGGCTTCTGTGTTTTATGGTGTTATGATCCCCATGTTAAACCCCCTCATCTACAGCCTGAGGAACCAAGATGTGAGAGAAGCCCTAAAGGGATAGGAAAAAAATACTTCAGGTTTAATCCTTGATTTCTAGCTCTCTACACCAGACTAACAGCGCCAGTTTTTAAGAAATCAAAGCAAAGAGCCAAACAACATAAAGTTGCTCAACTTATTAACATGGAACTGGAATTTAAAGTAACAATGAGATAGCCACCTTACACCAATATGACTGGCGAAACCTGAAAAAGAATAATAATGCCTATTAATCGCTGTGATATAAGGAAAAAGGATGCTCCCACATATTGTTATCTCAGCATTCTTTCCTGCCACCTTTCTGCCCTGGGAGTAATTTCTCCTTCCACTGAATACCCATAGTGCTTCTCTTGTATCAATAAATATTATTTATTTATCACTTCCTATCTAAATTATTTATTACTATAAGATCTTCACTGTCATTTATAAGCAGTTGAAATACACTTTCTTTCATGACCTTTTAACATCTCGTATAGAGCCTTAGATGCAGTAGGTAGTCTATAAATATTGAATGGACCAATGGATGGATGAATGATGATTAAAAAAACAATACTAGGAACAGCTTTCTAACTGGAAGTTATGTGAGGATATAGCCTACCATTATGGTCTCTAAATATCAGTCTATGACTAGCAGCATTCAAATGACCAGTAAAAGTTTTTAAAGTGTAAATTACTACACCCCAGTCCTAGAGATATCAATTCAGTAATATTAGATGGAGCCCAATATCTTTAAGTATCTACATATATAGAATTGTAGATGCTTTAATTACATGCTCCTCTAGAAAGCAGTTTTTAGGAGGATAGGATTTAGAATCTTTTGGAATGTGGTTTATGTCCCAACCATGCCTTTCCCCAGAAGTGTTTTTTTGGAAGGTAACTGATTTTTCAAGCCTTGTTTCTCCTAGTAACACATATGTCATGAGATTTTTCAATGTGTTTGTTGGCTTCTTTGTTAAGAACAGAAAAGATAATGCATAGAATTATAGTTCCTGGCACTCATACATTCTAGATAAATGTTAAAAGTAATGAGTGGTGTGTGTGGGGGGGGTGTTCAGTCACTCAGCTGTGTCTGGCTCTTTGCAGTCCTGTAGACTATAGCCCACCAGGTTTCTCTGTCCATGGAATTTCCCAGGCAAGAATATTGGAGTGGGTTGCCATTTCCTAATCCAATGAGTAGTAACAAGGACTATTTCAACATGGGTATGACAGATATTACAAGAACAACCCCATCACACACACACACTCAAAGTAGATAAGAACTCTCTTAAGATTTGCAACATGAAAACTTTCCCCTCTGGGGAACTCCTCTCTCCTTCAGCAGAAAACTATTAAAGGTGTTCTCCTCTGATCCTGTCTCAGCACCTGTGGTCACAGACACTCAGGGGAACGAGTAGTAATCCCATAGACTTTAGCTACGAACTCTCTCCGTGGGGAATTCATCTGGTGGGGAGCCAGCCTGCCCTAGTCTGGGAAGAAAATCTAAAAACAGATTGCATGTTTCCTATTTAGCTTTGCATAATTCTGGAATATGAGGATGAGAGTAAAATCTGTAGGATTAGAGCCAATATGCTAGCATAATTCATCCTAAAATTGAATAGAACCATCTTATTATCAGAAAAAGAAACTATAAATGGAGAGAGAAAATTACTAATGGCGTCATAAACCATAGAATGGCCCTGAAGATGACAGCTAAAATATTAGCTAAAGATGTTCCCAACTGAACCCACACAACCCACACAGAATCCGAGCAATAAACAGACAAGGCCACGCCATGACTGAGACGGGCCGAGACAGAGAAAAGGGCCACCTTGAGAGTCTGTCTCATATGAGAGCGAGACAAGGACTCTCAGCAACCAGAACAATAGCTGAACATTGCCCTTCTCCAAATGAAATGAGTAAATACCCCTTCTTTACTCTGTTTAATTTTCTCACCTCTTAGGTACAAATTATCAGAATATTCAATCACTGAATTCCTAGCAATAATTTCCTAAATCCTTCTTAGACTCACCCAGCGCAGGCCTAAGTCCTGTACGAGGCCTTCGCCGGCTCCCCTTCCCCAGCACTCTGGTCCCTCCAGGCTGCGCGCTCCCTCCCTTTGACTGTGTATGCGCTCCTGGTGCGTGTTGGCTGGTGGGCATAGACAGTGTGAACCGGGCAGGCGCATCTATTATTTCTCTTGAACTTGACTTCTGTTGTTATCTGCTTTTGTTGCAAAAAGAAATTAATACGTGTCCATTTTTTTAATTGGAGGATAATTGCTTTACAATATTGTGTTGGTTTCTGCCATATGGCTTCCCTGGTGGCTCAGTCAGTCAAGAGTCTGTCTGTAATGTGGGAGACCGTGTACTTTGTCATTGTACAAGTTCCTCTATGACACTTATATTATTAGACATCCCCCAAATGATCTGATTCCCTCCATTACAGTTTGCCTTCTCTAGATTTTTTTTTTATTTTAATTGGAGGCTAATTACTTTACAATATTGTAGTGGTTTCTGCCATACATTCACATGAATCAGCCATGAGTGTACATGTGCTCTCCATCCTGAGCCCCCTCCCACCTCCCTCCCCATCCCATCCCTCAGGGTCATCCCATTGCCCCAGCCCCGAGCACCCTGACTCATAATCCAACCTGGACTGTGGGAGAAGGCGAGGGTGGGATGATTTGAGAGAATAGCACTGAAATATGTATATTATCATATGTGAAACAGATCACCACTCCAGTATTCTTGCCCAGAGAATTCCATGGACAGAGGAGCCTGGTGGGCTACAGTCCATGGGGTCACAAAGAGTCGGACATGACTGAGTGACTAACTTTAACTTTCTGCCATACAACACCACAAATTAGTCATAACTATATGTATATATATCCCCTCCCACTTGAGCCCACTTCAAACTCCCCATCCCATCCCTCTAGGTCATCACAGACTACCAGGCTGGGCTCCCTGTGTTATATGGCAGATTTCCACTAGCTATTTTTCATTATTTTTAAAATACAACTGGTTAAAAAAAAAAGTGGTATTTAAAAGTTTTTTCAAAGTTAAAAAACCTTAGCCCTACTTCCAACCCATCAACTTACTGAAATTGTTCATGTATCCTTCCAGATGGCGTTCTCTTCATGTGAACACATACACAGAAATGTTTAAATTAAAAATCAGTTCACACTCCACTTGTTTTCCTGCAAAATGCTTTACTCACTTAACAGTATGTCATTAACATTTTCCCTAAGAATAATATAGATCTCTCTTATACTTATTAGGTGTTTCATGAAGGTACAAACTATGAATTAACTCTGATTTGTTTCAGTATCACCCTATCAATTGCCAAAATTTTGCTATTAAAAAAAAAAACAGTAATGCATAGAATCTTTGTGTTTAAGGTAAACTTTTCCCACCTTATTTTATCAAATAAGGCTATCAATCTGAGGTTGAGGGAACTTACAGGTCTATTAAACCCCATATCTATTAAATATTAAATGGCAGTTCCAAGATTCAAATCTAGATTTTTCCAGCTTCAAAGCCTATCCATTTTTCATTGCAGGTAGTATAAGACAAAGCCTCAAAGTTGCTTTAAATACAATGCAATAGGATGCAATATAATTTGGACAATTTTAGAACATAGGTATTATTCATCCAATTAAAAGTCCCTTCCAGAATTCCCACTTCTGCTTGAGATAGAGTAACAGGAACTGGATTTACCCTCCTGCCAGAAACAAGAAAAGCTGGACAAAATATATGAAATACTAGTTTGCAAGACACTGTGCATCAGGCAGTAAAGCTAAAACCAAATAAGCCCTAAAACTTCCCCAGCTCTCTGTTTTAAGTTCTTAGACCACAGCGCAGCGAGGGAAGACTCAGGAAATGTTTAGTGGACTTCCTAAAGGAAATGGAGCTGAAAATCTGGAGAGGGCCAGCCAACTAAAGTTTGCATAATAGAACGCTGAAGAAAGTGAGTTGTGCAGAGAAAGAACCCCGGGATCTGCAGAAGATCCCTCATCAGTTACTTGGAAAGTGCGCATGTTAGTTGCTCAGTTGTGTCCACTCTGCGAACCCAGGGACTACAGCCCGCCAGGCTCCTCAGTCCATGGCATCTCCAGGCAAGAATACTGGAGTGGGTAGCTGTTCCCTTCTCCAGGGGATCTTTCTGACTCAGGATTAAACCCATATTTCCTGCAAAGCTGGTGGATTCTTTACCATTTGAGCCACCAGGGAAGACCATCAATTACTTAGCTGAGTACTAATCAGTACACACAAGAGGAAATAATTTGAGGGAGGGAAAGAAATTGAATAGCTTACAGATAACAGTGCTTGATGCTCACGCAAGGCTGGGAATACCGTCTGTTCTCACCACCCAAACGAGAGAATCTCAAGATTCATGATGTGTTGCATTGGGTAGAGCACGCAGAAAGGACCTGCCTCAGGGGCCCTGAAATAAACCCTGACGAATCTGCAGAGCAAGACTCAGACGGATCAGGCAATTTCCAAGTAACTTAATGGTGCTCCAGAACAAAGTGCAAGAATATGTATAAGTATATGAAAATACCTAGTAACACACTTGTTAAATTTTACATGCCTGTTATCTAATAAAAAATTACCATACATGCCAAAAATCAGGAAAACATGCCGTAAGGAGAAGAAAATTCAGCGGTCAAAACCGACCAAAACTGCCAAAAATGTCAGAATTAGCAATCAAGCACATAGAAGCAATTATTCTAACTATGCTCCATATGTTCAAAAAAGACATGTGAAGGACAAGCTTGGAACCATAGTGTCTGATGATTTAAAAAAATCAATTACATTGACTGGGATTAACTAGAGATTAGACATTCCAAAAGAAATGGCTAGTGATCTTGAAGACGTAGTAACTGAAACTATTCAAAATAAGAGAAAAGTGGCTCAGAAAGATAAATGAACAACACAGCAGGGCGTCGTGGAACACCTTCAAGAGGGCACGTATGTGTGGAACTGGAAGCCCTGAAGGGCCAGAGAAACAGGTTTGGTATAAAAAAATTTTTAATTAATGCTGAAAACTTTGAAATTTGATGAAACTATAAAATCATACATTCAATAATCACAAAAAAATCCCAAGCAAAACAAACATGCGAAAACTACACCAAGGCACATCATAATCAAATTTTCCAAAACCAGAGATAAAGAGGAAATCTTAAATGCATCCAGAGAAAAAAAAGACACAGTATGAGCCATAGAATAAAAGTAAGGATAAAAACAGGTTTCCTCTCATCAACAATGCAAGTGAAAACTGGGTTGACCGCCATCTTAAAGTGCTTTAAAGAAAAAAATGCTTTTCTAATAGACTAAACAATTTCATATCCATCCTTTTTTTTTTAACACTCATGCACACCCATGAATCCTTTTGACTTTCAGTGAGCTGGAAAAGTGCCCATATAATGTTAAATCACTTTTCACCTTTCATTTAAGTTGTCATCCAGGTAATTGGTGGCTCAGTGGTAAGGAATCCGCCTGTCAATGCAGGAGACCTGGGTTTGGTCCGTGGGTTGAGAAGATCCCCTGGAGAAGAAAATGGCAACCCCCTCCAGTATTCCTGCCTGGAGAATCCCATGGACAGAGGAGCCTGGCGGGCTAGAGACTGGGGTCACGAAAGAGTCAGACACGAGTTAGTAACAATAAACAACAAGCCAGGCTTCATTTTGGAATCATTAAGAGCAAATTAAAATGAATGACAATGTTTATGTCATTATCCCACCATGATTAAGGCAGGTCTAGTCCTGTGATATTCAGGTGTAACATCCTGCCCCGCCTCCCACCACCTGCAGAACCGCTGGAAAGAAGATACCAAATTTTGTTCATTCATATACATTATAGACTTTTCTCAAGGGAGCATCTTGCATACAGTTTGAATTGAAGCAAAACTGTCACTTATTTTCTTGCTAAAAGGTTACTTATAGCTGTGAGTCTTCATTTATCAAGATATTTGAAAGAAACAGAGATGACTTAGCTTGCATTATGCTCCATTTACCAAATTCTTATTCTGACTTTAATGACAGAGTGTCAGTTATAAGGTTATCGATGTTCATGAAGATAAGACTTTTAATGGTTTATCAGATCAATGTATTGTTTTCTCATCTAAAGGCAATTTCCTAAGCTGCCCATTGATTCCCTAAAGCTATTTGTCAGAGCCAGACAGGAGACGCTATAAGTGTGCTCACATCTGAAGGTTTAGCAGTTCCTACTACAGTACATAAAAATAATAAACACTGCTAGTCAGCCCCAGATTTGGACCCCATAACTCCTAGAACTATCAACAATGCTGCTGATGTAATTGCAACTACTGTCTCTTAGAATTTTCTCATTATTCCTTTTCATTTTTGTTACCTTTCACAGGGTTAGCCTTCTTTTTCTATGTGTTTTTCTTCAGTCAAAATAAGTAATATCTGTTCCTGTAACTGTAGGAATCCACAATCATCATTTTTTTCAATTTCCCTCTTTTCTAGTAAACAACACAAGGATCAAAATAATTTAAAAGTACATTGTGGGGCGCATTTCTTCATTCATCTGTTTCCTGCCTTGTTCCTAGAGAAGCTTAAAGTGTATTGTGGGCTTTCCGAACATAGTGTTTTTAAATTTTATTAAAGAACCTTCAACCCACCATAATTACACAAAGCAGTTTTTATCAGATGCCAATCTATAAAAGTGATTTTAATGTTGAAACACCTATTAAATAAGCGGACAAAACATCCTAATTGAGGCAAATTATTCTATAAAACTTCATCATAGTTGGTCAGAAATTGAGGTAGCTTCAGTTCATGCTGCTGCTGCTGCTGCTGCTAAGTCTCTTCAGTCGTGTCCGACTCTGTGCAACCCCATAGACGACAGCCCACCAGGCTCCCTCGTCCCTGGGATTCTCCAGGCAAGAATACTGGAGTGGGTTGCCATTGCCTTCAGTTCACACTAGCACCATAATCCTCTGACTCATAAAAAAGTGAAAGGTAAGCCTTCAGTTCAGTCACTCAGTCGTGTCTGACTCTTTGCGACCCCGTGGACTGCAGCGCGCCAGGCCTCCCTGTCCATCACCAGCTCCCGGAGTTTACTCAAACTCATGTCCATAAGATGCTGCAAAATCATTTGATGAAAGAACCCTTCAATCTTAAGATTCCCTGGACAGATGCCATGGAGGCTCTTCCTTCATGCAAGAAAGTTTATCATAGGACTGGAGAAAGAATTGTGATTAGCTAATATTAGTACTGGCTTTCTACCTGCCAACATATACAAAATGCTTTATCGGGACTTCCCTGGTGGTACAGTGGGTGGGACTCCGCCTGCCAAGGCAGGGGATGGAGGTTCAATCCCTGAGCCAGGAAGACTCCACATGCCACGGAGCAGCTAAGTCTGGGCGACCCAACTACTGAGCCCAAGCTCTAGATCCTACCAGAGGCAGCTACTGAGCCCAGATGCCACAATTACTGACCCTCTCGAGCTCCAAACAGGGGAACCACAGGAATGAGAGGCCCGTGCCCCACAGTGAAGAGGAGCCACCACTCGCCACGACAGGAGAAAGCTCCAGGGCCCCAGCGAAGAGCCAGGAAGCCAAAAATAAATAACAAATAAATACTTTTTAAAAAGGAAAATGCATGACCTCATTGAACTTTGACAAACTCATCCCCATTTTTAGATTGTCAAAAATTTATAATCTGTATTTTCACATTATATAACAGAGCAAACAACCGAGCAATCCACATAACTAAGTTGTGGAACCAGGATTCCCATTTAATCCCAGAGCCTGTGGTCTCGACTAAAGGAAAAGTAACTTAATGGGAATATTTTTTTCTGAGTTGCATGTCGCTTTGTTCCCACATTTTCTATGGAGCTGTAGTTTACACAGAGTAAAATGAGCCATTCTTAGTCACATCACTCAGAAGTCTGCATCCTGTGAGTAGCTGGCTCAGAGTTCACGGGCCTTTTAACAGAGCTATTATAAGCACATCCGATCTTTTCATTATCCTTCTGCATATCCAATGCCACCAATCACTTTTTCTGTGATGAACTCCCGGTGTTTGACATTCTGTGCTCCTGTGTTTATCAGGATGTCAATCACTGCTTTCATGGAGTTTAACTTGAGCACAGAGTTGGTTGTCATGTTCGGCAGTCAAATTCTCCTACTCGAACCTGCTGGCTGATTTCCTGATGATGTCATCAGGCAGGAGGAAAGATTAGCTACTGTGGCTGCCCCCTAACAGTGGGCACCATCTCTCCTGTAAACCCTCGCTTGTGTGTACTTACAGCCTAATTCTAACAAGGCCATGAAACTGACCTCCGTGTCCCACAGCACTGGGATTTCCATGTGGAACCCTTGATCTACAACTCAGAACATAAGGAAGTGACAGAAACACTGATCATGAAAGCAAAGAAATATTCATGAACTAGACCACATTTTCTAATATTAGGCTCAAAGAAACATCCAGGTAGGTTTTTCACAAGATGCTAAATGCCTGGAGCAATTTTTCTGGTAGCTTCAAAAACATGTTGCCCTCCCTAAATCTCTAAGTTACATGAAAGATTATCAAATTTTCACAGAGATGGATTTATCTGGAGAGACAAGTTCACCCTTCTGCCTGATGAGCAAGACTCTCTTGCTAGTGACCGCTCTTTATAAAAACTGTGAAAATCAGCCATCGATATGCTACAGCAACATCATTCAAAGAGGATTTAAAGACCAGCTAGTGCAGTACCAACCTGAGAGAAGCAACATTAGCTTCCAAGGAGAGTTACAAGTAAAGGGGGAGCTTCCTGTGCTCTGGGAAAGCAGACAAAAGGCCCTAAAGGCACTTGAGGTGAACTGGGGAGCAAAACAATAAGAAGAAAATATTAAGCACATCCCATCGAAGTTCGTCACTGAGCGGAATCTCCAAGGGCAGTCAGCCACAGGAAACTCTCCCCGGATCCTTTGAGTGTAAAACATTCATATTATCCCATCACTATCCAGAGGCCCTCAGCCAAGAGTTAAAGCCATCAGGGACCCCAGAGACAGAGGAGAATGTAGACTGACCGATATGTTGGCAGCCTTGGCCGGTAGCGAACTGCCATGCTGAAAAACTCCCACCTGGTTCTGCCTTCTGTTAATAATATTAAGTCTAAAAGCATCCTGCCTAGTCAGTGGCAAAGCTGGCAAAACAAGGGAACACTTCTCTCTCTCCAACATCACAAAATCTGACAGCTGTCAATTCAGAAAACTGTCAAGAAAATTTGTCTCGGTCCAGCATTACCCAAAGTGGAGACCAGAAAATGTATTCTTACAGCTCAGTGTGAAATTCCAAGGTCAAGTAGTGGTGAAAGTTAGACCATTTCCTGAAATTTTTAGACAACAAAACCCTTTTTAATCTATGGACTATTTGCTCTATTGTCTCAGTTGTAAAGTGCACATTTCTTTCATGCTTTAATATTTCTGATATTAGGATTACTTTAATATCCACAAGGAGATCCAACCAGTCCATCCTAAAGGAAATCAGTCCTGAATATTCATTGGAAGGACTGATGCTGAAGCTGAAACTCCAATACTTTGGCCACTGATGCAAAGAACTGATTCATTTGAAAAGACCCTGATGCTGGAAAGACTGAAGGTGGGAGGAGAAGGGGATGACAGAGGATGTGATGGTTGGATGGCATCATCAACTCAATGGACATGAGTTTGAGTGAACTCTGGGAGGTGGTGATGGACAGGGAGGCCTGGCGTGCTGCAGTCCATGGGGTCACAAAGAGTCAGACATGACTTAGCGGCTGAACTGAACTGAACTGTGCATTTAACAGAGCAATACAGTTATAAGATCAAACCAGTCAATCCTAAAGGAAATCAGTCCTGAATATTCATTGGTAGGACTGATGTTGAAGCTGAAGCTCCAATACTTTGGCCACCTGATTCAAACAGCCACCGCTCTGGAAAAGACCCTGAGGCTGGGAAAGATTGAGGGCAAGAGGAAATGGGGACAACAGAGGATGAGATGGCTGGATGGCATCACCGACACAATGGACATCAGTTTGCGCAAACTGCAGGAGAGAAGGACAGGGAAGCCTGGTGTGCTGCAGTCCCTGGGGTCACAAAGAGTCAGACACAACTGAGTGACTGAACAACAACAAAATTATAAGACTGATGGTGAATCATTCAATTTATCTAGTACAACAAAGGCAATACACTTTAATAGCTTGGAACTGATGTTCCCTATATAGCAGACTTTGAAAAATACCTGTTTTAAATAAAATAAAAAGCTGACTAAATGTTTTTATAAAAATAACTAGAGTAGACTATTGAAGTACTTGCTAGGAAACATCACTTGAAGAAGATCTTCAGCTCTAAACATAATACCACATTTGTATAAAATAATTTTCTGTTCAGTCATGAACATAAGTAATTTAGTGATTTTTACTAGGAAGCAAATCAAATACTGCTTCAGTTATTGTGTATGCTAAATGTCTTTATTTCTTTAAAAAGGATCCGATGATTCAGGCTGGCCATTTCACACAATCTACTTGTTTTGTTGTATTCCTAGTCCTTGAAAATACATATTACTGTCATTATTTAAAACCACAATATGAGTCACCTTTCTCCCTCATCTAAGGGAAATGAACCTTGTAAACACTTTCTGGAATCCCAGCTCATGTTTACCCAGAGTGGACTTCCAGATGTGATCCACTTCTGTTTTGAGAATGGCTGGAAATATCTATGCCTGACCTCTCCATGACCATTACACGCCATCAGGATGCAACCAGTGCCTTCAAAGAGCCAACTTGCTCCTAGCTGCATTCGTTGGATAGGACTGCTGTAACAAAGCATCACAAATTAAGTAACTTAAACAACAGAAACTTAAGGTTCCACAGTTCCGGAAGCTAGAGGTCTGAGGTCAGGGCATTGGCAGAATTGGTTCTTCTGAGTTGTGAGAGGAGCCATCCCAGGCCTTTCTCCTTGGAGCAGAGAGAGCTGTCCTTGTGTTCACACGCTGTTCTTTCTGTATATGTGTCTCCAAATTTCCCCTTTTATGCGGACACCAATCACTGGATTAGGACCCACACTAACGACCTCCTTTTCATTTGATTAAAGTCTCTGTAAAGACCTTATCTCCAAATAAGGTCACATTCTGATGTACCAGGGGTTAGGACTTCAACACATGACATTTGAGAGGGAACACAGTTCAACCCATAACATCTGCTCAGTGAGGGGTTCCCAAACTCCAGTTCGTGGACCATGGACCTCCAGGCCGAGTTTCGTGGCCTGGGAGGCACCAGGTTGCTCAGCAGGAGGTGAGAGGCAAGTCAAGTTTCACCAGTTTCTCCATCGCTCACATTACTGCCTGAGCTCCAGCTCCTGTCGATCAGCGGCGGCATTAGATTCTCCTAGGAGAATGAACGCTATGAACCGCACATGTGAGGACTCTAGGCGGTAGGTTCCTTATGAGAATTGTCCTGAAACCATCCCTACCTCGCCCAGGTCCATGGGAGAATTGTCTACAAAACCAGTCTCTGGTGCCAGAAAGTTTGGGGACCGCTGTTCTCTAGGCAAGACTGCTCAGGTCTTCAGGACACTAAGAATCTTATAAACATTTAGACCTAAAGCAAACCCACATCAATCCTCACTCCCTCTCCCTTTCTCTGCAGATGAGTCTCTGTGTGACAATGGGACCTGTCATGACATTCCAGAATTATAGGAATTACATCTTCTCCTGGCCAGGATGACTCTCCCATCCTTCAGAAAGAAGTGCGTTCTGGTTAACAAATCCAGACTGGAGACTCAGAGAGAACTGAGCCCCAAGATAATCTCAGGAGGATGACAAGCATAAGGAAGATTATAAGAAGGAGAGAGATTGCTACAATAAAAAGCTCAATTTCAAGCTTAACCACAACCTCCAATAGCACAAACCTGAAATCTAAAATTCTCCAATAATAACCAATAATGATGATAGTTATAACAACTCTTTACTGAATGGTTGCTGTGAGGCTGGAAGAGGTATTTTATATGCATGGTTTTACTTAATCTCTACCACTGTATAAGACTTATATTTTTCAGTAAATTTGAGTCTCTTTATGTAAGTAAAGAGACTCTCACTGACCCTGGCACATGGTATGTGTTTAATAACCAAACATTAATGTACATGCCCATTTTACAGATGAAAAAACTGAGCTGCAGAGACACCTATTCAAACATTATTGTACATGCCCATTTTACAGATGAAAAAACTGAGCTGCAGAGACACCTAGGATTGCACTGTGAGAGATGTAGCCTGTATTTGAATCTAATACAGGAGTATGTTGAATCTAATGAAGGAGGAATCTAATACAGGAATGAATCTAATACAGGAGGACTCCAAAATTTGAGATCTTATCTAGTAAACCATGCTGCAGCCCACATATATATCTGGGTCACAGAAGTTCAAGATTATATAAAACTCCAGAAACATCCACCATGTCCTCTGTCCTTTCTGAGTCATTGGAGCCTTTTATAGCTGCCCCTATTTAGTCCCCAGGGGGCTTCCCTGGTGGCTCAGATGGTAAAGAGTCTCCCTGCAATGCAGGAGATCCAGGTTCAAGCCCTGGGTTGGGAAGATCTCCTGGAGAAGGGAAAGGCTACCCACTCCCACTCCAGTATTCTTGCCTGGAGAATTCCGTGAACAGAGAAGACTGGCGGGCTACAGTCCATGGGGTAGCAAAGAGTCAGACATGACTGAGTGACTAACAGCTGCAGCTGCTATTTAGTCTCCAGTGCTTGAGAAACACTCTTTTAAGATTAAAGTAGGACTTCAGAAATGGGATCTGTGAGCTTCCTCTTTTCCCAGGGTTCCTTTCCTCTGCACACACCCAGATAGTTTCAGAAACTCTTCATAAGCACCAGGAATGGTCCTGGGTGTTCTTCTTGAACTCAGGTGACCCAAGGCTCCTGCTTCCCAAGAGCTAAGTGGCCGGTAAAAGGAAATCATCCCCTGACCCAGAGAAACTCAAGCAGATATTTCTATTGCATTCACTTCCTGTTTCCCAGAACCTAGCGGTCCTGGGTGCTACAGAACCCCAGCTCTGTGCTTGCTCCAAAGACTCGGGTACCCTAAGTCAACACGGTCCTGGGGTCTTTAAAGTTAGCTTGTTAGGAGTTTCTTCAATTTAAGAGAGCCATCTTAGCATAGCTTCTTCGGTAAGGAAGATCAGAGTAAAATGTGGCCTTTCCCCCCACCACCAATAGCTCCCTAAAATTGGCATCATCGATATAGGAAACTCTGTGGCCCAGCCAAGCAAAACGTGAAAGTTTTCAAAGATGCATCCTCTTACTTTGACATCAACTGGTGAATGTACCAGACAAGACCGTAAGGTCTATCCATAGAGTCAGCTAATTGAGGAAGGGCCCTCTACTTGGCTAGTTTCCACGTCAAATGCTCTCCTTCAACTCCCATTAGGAATATCATTTCCTTTCCCCAATTTCTGCAGCAGAGATATGTAAAGTGCTCAAAACTATGCAAAGTACTCTTACATTGGCCATCCTATCTGACTCTCACAGCAAATCTGTGAGACCACCCTGTGTTGTTAAAGAAAATGATACTTAGGCAGGCAAAGGCTTTCCAAATCCTTCAGCCAGGAAACCTCAAGGATGCGCAATTAGAGGTTTTTTGTATTATTCTATTTTCTTTCCTCTAAAACTCATTGCATCTCTGCTTTTCAGCATTCCTTTTCAATTCATGTCTATGATTATATTACAGAAATCTTAATTATCCTATGGTAGCTTTAAATCTTACTTGACATTCCCTCATCAATTTTCAGGAATTCATGTCTTCAACAGAAGTTTTTGGAACGGATGCCCTGTGTCAGAGTCTAAGCTGAGTGGGGACATAAAAATGAGCAAGACAGACCTGACTTCTCCCTTCATGGAGCTTACAGTCTAGCATCCCTATCACAGCCAGTCCAGAATTTAGCTGACTATGCCAAAATCATAGCACCCAAGAGAATATGGTTCAACTACACTCAGAAATAGGGGATAAAGGACTTTTCATAAGGAAAGGAACTCAGAGTTTTCTTCCTGAAAGTGCTCATTAGGTGAGATGATTCAAGAGGCTATGGTGAAGCATCTTTAAAGAGGAAACCTAGCTTTCTGGTTGTAACAGTTCAGTATGTAATGATTAGCTCATTAAGAGAACTTTCTTATCTTTCCTTTTTAACATATGAAATTCTCAGACTGAGTCAGACATAGGAGGTCTGTAGTCTATGATTTTAAAACAACTTATTGATAGCAGTAATGAGAACTGGAGTCAGGCTGACTAATGCAGCTAAACCACTGTCTACACTGGGGAAGAAGCCATAGGCCATTTTTGTTTGGAGCCCTTGTCAACAGTCCCATATCTGTAAATCTCACAAGGTTGTCATGTTCTCATTTATAATAAGCTATCAAAAATGATTGTTAGCAGAATTCTTTGAGAAAATATAGTCAAATGCACTATGAAAATTATTCTTATATAGCTCCTCCTAGAAGCCCTGTCTTAAGATTTTCTTAAGCTCAAAGAGGTACAATTTTAGACTAATAAGGAAGTTTCTGCCATCTGGTTTGGAGAATAAAAATGTGAAGCTCCAAAGGATTGGAGCTTCAGCTTCAGCATCAGTCCTTCCAATGAATATTCAGGGCTGATTTCCTTTAGGATGGACTGGTTGGATCTCCATGCAGTCCAAGGGACTCTCAAGAGTCTTCTCCAACACCACAGTTCAAAAGCATCAGTTCTTCAGTGCTCAGCTTTCTTTACAGTCCAACTCTCACATCCATACATGACTACTGGAAAAACCATAGCTTTGACTAGATGGACCTTTGTTGGCAAAGTGATGTCTCTGCTTTTTAATACACTATAGAAGTTGAGTGCGTGCTCGCTCAGTCACTCATTCGTGTGCAACTCTCCTCAACCCTATGGGGCTCCTCCGTCCATGGAATTCTCCAAGCAGGAATACTGGAGTGGGTAGCTATGCCCTCCTCATAGAGGTTGAATGCTAGAGCACAGATTATAGATGTCTGTTTACTCGGAGAAAGATAAATTCCTGTGCACATCACTTTAACACAAGATAGACTGAGATTGGCCATGTAAAAGTGTAGGCAAAGGGCAAGAGGGCAGAGAACATAGGGCAGAGAGAGGCTGAATCTGAGGAGAAGGATCTGGGATGGTCACTTAGACTTGAGTGTCGTGGGAGCTTGTCATTCAGTTTCATCTTCAGGAGCCATGGGTTCCAGCTTCTGCTCCATCATTGGACAGTCTTGCCACACACATGCACTCCAATCTCCTGCATAGAGATTCCCACAAAATAAAAATGGTCCTGGTAAACTCTTAGGCTCCTCCAGCTCTGACCTCTCGGGATTCTTGCCATGGCCTCCACTGTTGGTGTCCTCCTCTGTCTGCTCTTGGGTACCCCGGTACCCATGTGTCCCTGATGCATGGCATCTCAGCTGGTCCTGTCCCTCTGATATCAACCAGCGACTGATTACCGTCAGGAGCTCTCGGCTGAATAATGAATTATGGGAGTGTTCTTTGCATTTTGACAGAAGCCTTTTAGAATGAAGGCTTTAACACAACAAATTTATCAGAGTGATGGAAATTTAGGTACTTTGTGTTTTTAATCAAGTGGGCTGTGGGGCCTTTCTGAAATTATCCATAAGCTTGACTGCCTTTGCATACACTTCACCCTAGAATAATTAAGGAAAACCAGGTTTGGAGAAACCAACCTTTCCGACTTGAATAGTTGTATAATGGATTGGGCGGTGAATATATTAAAGAATTTGCTGTATAGAAACATTGGCGATTACTCTTTGACACAGAAGATTTGAGTTAGGTCTGAAATCATTTCCCTGAAATAAACATGGGGACATTGAACAGTGTGAATCACGAGGTTGTGCTTCCATGACAAATAACATGGTATCAGGTACAGCTTGGAGAGCGCATGAAGGAGCAGAGAAGGAGATGTGGAGAGGGGCTGCATCCCAAGTCCCTTTACTAACATCTCACTGACCTTCAGCATCAACGCACAGTGTGCCTCTACTAGGTGGCCTCTGAGACAGTCTCTGGTGACCTCTGACTCCTGGTACACACGCCCTGTGTCACCTTCTCCACTGACTCCTTGAGCATAAGTAGGACATGGTGACTCCCTTACAGTGGATAGAATAGTGAGAAAGTAATGAGATGCTGAGATTAGCAAGATCTCTGTCTCTCTCTCTCTTTCTCCCTCTCTCCTTGCTCCCTCTCTTTCTCCCACGTTCCCTCGGAGGGCAGCCAGCTACCACGTTGTGAGTTTCCCTATGGAAACATCCATGTGGCAAAGAACTGAAGTCTCTGGCCAGCAGCCATGTGAGTGACTTTGGAAGTGGATCTGCCCCGAGTGCAGCCTTGAGATAAGACCACAGGCCTGGCCAGCACCCAGATTGCAGCCTGTAAGGAACTCTGAGTCAGAAGCACTCAGCTAAGCCACATCTGGGTTCTGGACCCACAGAAACTGTGAGTTAATAAATGTTCTTTATTTTAAGCCACTAAGTTTCGGGTTAATTTGCCATATAGCAGTCGAAAACTCATACATATCTAATCAAATGTGCCTTTCCAAAGCCTACATTTTTTTGGAAAAAAACCTTTTCCTTCTTGCCCTCTATCTGTCTCTCATGCTACAAATCAATCTGGCCTTTCTTATTTTTCCAGAAGTTTTTCTCTTTTTCAGGCAACATGCTGGTCTAAGATTAAGCTCAGAATTTTATCATTCCCATGAAATTGGCCCTTTTCCAAGAAATGGTATAGGTATCCAAAACTCAGAGAAATTCTTTCTTGTTAAACATGTAGTCCTGCGAAGTTGTGATAAAATGTTTTTTATCTGTATCTCCTACATGATTCTATTTGCTGACCCCTCAATTCAGATAGATGCCTATTTCATATTAATAAACCTGGACTAGGAGGAGAAGAGCAAAGTCTGTTCAAATGTCTTGAAACAGCTGGGAAGTGCAAGCTTCTTAAGAACCCAACAGACTCCCAAGTGAATCGCTTTGGGGTCATTCGCTGACATTTTGAACATCCCTTTTACTTATTCATCACGTTCTTCCACAAGCCCCAGTGTGACCATCACTGGTGAGTGGCTTCAGTAGCTGAAAAGCAGGGGGCCCAGCCCTATAGAAAGAGTCCCCAGGGTGGGTCTTAACTTGTAAAGGTCACCGCTGATTCTGGAGGAAGAGATAACAATTGTCACCAACAGGGACTCGATTAATATTTCATCGAAGGCTTGTAAGGCTCCCTCTGTGTCTGAATCCCGCACTGGCTCGGTATTAGACATTAGGTTAGTTCGCTTCGGCCTTCAAATTACTAAAAATTAACCCACAGCCCTTTAGTCAAATCAGCTCTAAAAATACGTATTGTATATAAGTCTTCTGGATGCAGTGGAGGTTGGAGAGAACAATGCAAAAAGACCAAAGCACAGAGGTTTCTTTTCCCGCAAGTTCAGAGTCTGTACAGACCTTAAAAAAAAAAAGGTTCAACAACAGCTTTACAATCAAGGACCTCAACGAGCACCAGAGCAGGAAGCAGAAGACCTAGCGACTTAACTCCAAGGCTCTGCCAGCCTCGGTTTTTTCATCTGCACAGCAAAGAATCTGGGCTAGGCCAGGGTGCTGGAGTGGGCAGAATTCTAGAAAGGCCTCCCGAGATTCCCAGCCCTTCTTGCCGTGACCTATGTAGTCCCCTCCCCAAGAGCGTGGGTGGGAGCTATGTGTTGGGCTGGCCAACATGTTGTTCAGGTTTTTCTATCACGTCTTATGGAAAAACCTAAATGAACTTTTTGGCCAACCCAACACGTGATGGGATCTCACTCTTGTGATTAAGTTATGTTGAAAGGAAGAAATGAAGGGATTTATTTATTTTAGAATACACAATTCTGTAACAGATCTCTTTTTTTCCAAATTAGTTTTTATTGAAGTATAGTTGCTTTGCTATGTTGTATTATTAAAAGTTTCTGTCGTACAGCAAAGTGAATCAGCTATGCTCAGCTTAGTTGTTAAGTCACGTCCAACTCTTTGCAACACTAAGGACTGTAACTGTAACCTGCCAGGCGCCTCTGTCCATGGGATTTTCCAGGCAAGAATACCGAAGTGCGTTGCCTTTCCTCCTCTAGGGGAATCTTCCCAGCCCAGGGATCGAACCCACATCTCCTGTGTCTCCTGCATTGGCAGGCAGATTCTTTACCCCTGAGCCATCTGGGAAGCTCTACATGAACCAACTACATGTTTACATAGATCCCTGAAATGAAGAGACTTTTAAAGATGTAGTTAATGTCCCAAGTTAGTTGACTTTTCAGTTGATCAGAAGGGAGATGATCTGACTTAATCAGATGAAAGTCCTTAAAGGAGCTGTCTGGCCCTTGCTGAAAGGAGCGATTCTCCTGCAGACCAGGCAGCTCGGAGCTGCTGGGTAGTAAGGGAGCCTATGAGGCAGCCACGCGACAAGGACTGTGTTCATCCTCTAGAGCTGAGCATGACCCCAGCTGATACTCAGCACAAAACACAAGGACCTCAGTCTCACAGCCGCCAAGAAACCAATTTGGCAAACAAAGGGGGCCTGAGCTCCAAGAGGAACATAGCCCAGGCCCCGTAACTGCAGCTTTGTGGCACCCAAGCAGAAGACCTAGTCAGGTCAAGGAAGCTGTGAGATTGCATGCGTATGCTTACAAGCCACTAGATTTGTAGTCACTGTTACACCATCATGGAAAACTAATATAGATTTCAGAGTTCCATCGTTCTTGCTAATTATAGTGACTGAGAAGGTCTGCCTGGAGCACCATATTGAAAAAGACTCAAAATCTGTGCCTAAGTTTAACTACAAAAAGGGTCATAATTGATTAACAATGTGTTCCATGGGTATTGATCAGTTAGGGCTCCTCTGATTGCAAGCATCAGGAAGCATCACACAAGTTGGCTTAAGGAGGGAAAAAGAATTGTCAGACCCGGCATTTATACCGGAAGAACTTTACTGAAACTTCCTGGGTGGTGAACATTGCTCTAAGCACTGAGGTTAACTCAGAAGTGAAGGCCTTGTGTTCACAGAGCTCAAACTCTAGTAAGTTATTAAAATGAAAAGGCCAGGGATAGAGCTGACTTCACGCATTGATTCAGGAGTTCAGTGTATAATCTCCATGTTATAGGCACTTTAGGCTTCAGGCTTACATTTTCTCTGTTACACATCAAATGGGAAAAGATTATTCTTCAACTCATTACTCACGCAGATAGCCTAAGATACCCTCTTTAATGGGCCCAGATTGAACGGGTGTGCATTTCGTCACTAAGTCATGCCCGACTCCTTACAACCCCATGGACTGTAGCCCACCAGGCTCCTCTGTCCATGGGATTCTCCAGGCAAGAAGACTGGAGTGGGTTGCCATGCCCTCCTCCGGGGGATCTTCCCAACCCAGGGATCGAAACTGCGTCTCTTGCATCTCCTGCATTGCAGGCGAATTCTTTTCCACTGTGCCACCTGGGAAGCCTGGTCCTGGCTGAACAGGCTTGGGTTACATATCCATCCCCAAAGCCCAACACTATGCCCTGGAAAAAGCGGTATTCTCCTGGGTTAAGCTGGATGTTATGAATCTCATGTCTGTGCCCCTCCCCACCCAAATTCATATGCTGAAGCTCTAACGCTCAATGCAATGGTGTTTGAGAATCAAATGATTCAATAGATATGAAACAGAACAGTGTCTGACATACAGTTCACACTCAGTATATGATAGTTATTATCATTACTATTCATACATTCAACACACATTTGTTGAAAATACATGTTCCAAGAGCTAAGTTAGGTGCTTGAACTGCATAAATGTCAGTCTCTCCCATGGAGAGCTCAACATAGATTTTTTTTGCTTTTAATTATAAAAGGAGATCATTAGTACAATAGAAGACTGAAATACCTTGGGAGCCCAGAAGAGGGAGCCTAACATCAGAAGAATGAGGGAAAACTTACCCGAGAAGAGACTATTGCGACTGCACCTCACCTGGATAAGCCATGTAAATACGACCAAAGAGAATTACGGAGGTGGGTAAAGCAATAGAAAAATTAAAAACAGCTATATCTTAGAAACATTGTGCAGACTGAAAAAAAAAAAAGCAAGAATGAGATCTGTAACCCTAAACAATTTCTGTAAAGACTCAGACAGGAAAGACAACCTACAGTTTGCAAAAACACGCACATTTTAAAAAATGCTTATGAAACATTTAAAATGGGATTAGAGAATTAGGATTTAAAATATAAATGAAATTTTAAAAGAAAGACAAAGCATGATCATGAACACCCAGTGGTGATAATATTCTGTGAACTAAAAGCCAGAGAAGTGAGTGGCGGTCAGGGGGAGCAAAGAGACTAGGCACAGAATATTGAATCTAAAATTCTGAAGGTGTCATACCAGTGGTGGTAGAATAAGGCCACAGGGTTTTCTCAAAAGTTACGTTATGGATAGTCTACACACACACACAGGCAAGTTTAAATGTGGAAAGGAGCCTGCATTAGCCCACCTGGCCCTCTTGAGCAGTTAGAAACAGGTGCCTCTTCCCCTGGATAAACACAGTGATAGACACACAGCTCAGCAAGCAAAGCACAAGCCAGATTGTAGCACCACTCACGCCCTCGACAGGGCACCCTGTGCTGGATGCAACCACGCAACCGGAAGAGGTGATCGTGCGGTAGTTACTCCCTTCAGTCACGCCTCCGGGAAACAAACCAAAAACTGAGCGACCCTGAACTACTCACAAACTGAGGAAGCAAAGACACGGAACGCGCAGACGGTCAGAGCACCCCGCTGGCAAATCCAAGAGCACCACGCCTGGGGCAGGAAGGTTTCCCACCCCAGCTCTGGCATCGGAGCACCCCTGGGTTTGCAAAAGCCTGTGTCTTACAAAGCAACATAACACCCTGTCATCTTCAAAGGGAAGGCCTACGGCGCTGCTCTCAGGAATGTCCAGGTCAGCAAATGACTCTTTAACCTCAAATTATTTTCTCTCTGCCCAAGACTGTTTGACCCAAATACTGCCTTTCTTTCTCTGGCGAGGGACCTTCCTGAAGAAGTTTTACCCCATGACCCAGCCTCTGAAGAATGGGTGGCTGCTAACATGTGAAAAGGGGAGTGGAGAGTGACGGAGGATGCGTCGTGGAGGGGTTAACAGTCACAAGCAGCCTGAACTGCTAAAGAGCAAATCCTAATCAAAGCGGTTTATTTACTTGAAAAGAGAATTCACAGCTTGGAACAGACTTTGCACCTGACAACCACGGTGTGGTGTGCGGTGCAGTCCTAGAGGTTTTATATCCTTGAGTTCATGGGAAGTTCACAGCGATCCTCTACACTTGGCGCTAAAACCATTACTAGTGCTGGAGGAGGAAGACGAGAAGGACCATCACAGACAAGGAGTGGGAGGGTTCAGGTCTAAGGTAAGGAGGCCGTGCCAGCTCCTGAACAAAGGACAAAGCATTTTTAATTGCAGCAGGACATGATGGGCAATATCACATGGGTGCTAAGTAATAGAGTTTGCAGACAAATGGATCTGTATTCTAGCCAGCCGGAGGGGACTTGGATAAGTCCATTCACCATTTTAACTTGATTTCCTTATTTGCAAAACAGGATATAATTATAATACTCACATTGTAGGATTGCCAAGAGGGGTAAAGGTTTATAAAGAGCTTCATCGAATGCCTATCACATAGTAAGTATCCAATAAATAGAAGCTATTACTCATTCATGTATTCATAAGTATTACTGAGAGTTTATTTTGAGACAATCACTGGTCCAAGCCCAGAGGTACAGTGTTCCACACACACACAAAAACATATGTTGTGGTGTTTGTGCCCGTGAAGGACACAGTCTAGTGGGGTAATAGACAGTAATGAAATAATCACCAAAAATGTTAGTTATGAATTATTCTAAGTGCTATAAAATCACACAGTGACAAAACATTGTAAAACTGGAAATAGCACAAAGTGAAGGAATCTGAGATTTATTGGTCTCATGCATGGTCAGTCGTGTCCAACTCTTTGCAACCCCACGGACTGTAGACCACCAGGCTCCTCTGTCCATGGAATTCTCCAGGCAAGACTGGCAGGGTTGCCCTTTCCTCCTCCAGGGACCTTCCCGGCCCACATCTCCTGTGCCTCCTGCATTGGCAGGTGGATTCTTTTCCCACTGAGCCGCCTGCGAAGCCCAGGTCTAGGGATGTCTCATCTAGAAAGGATCGGGAAACAAAGCAGAATTTGAACTGAGATGTGAAAAGTGAACAGGAGCTAACAAACGGAAGTGAGAAAGCACTCTATAAAAGCAGCAGCAGCCTGAGGCAAGCGCCTGAAATGGGCGAGTGTGGTGCAGTCCAGGAAATGAAAGATGAGTGTGGCTGAGGAACCGAGGTAGAGAGACAGAGTCATGGAAGATAAAGCCGGGCGGAGAGGGCAACCTGGGCAGGGGTCACGCCTGGTGGGCTGTGGTGGGAATCAATAAGAAGCCACCAAGAATTTTCATTTTATGAAGGTTGAAACGGTGGGGGAACATATTCACATGAGGCTTTGACAAGATGGTTCTTGCTGTTTTTTTTAAGGGTTTTTTTTTTTTTTTTTTTGACGTGGACCATTTTTAAGGGTTTTTTTTTTTTTTTGGATGTGGACCATTTTTAAGGGTTTTTTTTTTTTTGGATGTGGACCATTTTTAAGGGTTGTTTTTTTTTTGCATGTGGACCATTTTTAAGGGTTGTTTTTTTTGCATGTGGACCATTTTTAGTCTTTATTGAATTTGTTACAACATCGCTTCTGTTTCATGCTTTGGTTTTTGGCCGCGAGGCAGATGAAATCTTAGCTCCCCAACCAGCGATCAAGCCCCCACCTCCTGCACTGAAAGACAAAGTATTAACCACTGGACCACCAGGGAAGTCCCGAGAGGACTCCTGCTATTTATGTGGAGAACAGATGAGAAGGAAAAGATAGAATGGACGCTGGGGAATTGTTTGTGCAATGCTAACAGTGGTCAAAGCTAGAGATGATGATGGCTTGGGATGGCACTAGAGAAAATAGCACAAAATGAAAGAGTCTGAGATTTATTTAATAAATTGAATCGCTGGATTAAAGGATATGGAGGGTAAGGAAAAAGGAAGAATCCAGGATGTCTTAAAGGTTTTTGAAAGAGCCACTTGCTGACATCAGGATCACTGGAGAAGTCCCAGTCTGGGGGGAAAATGATATATGAACTTCTCTGTGGCTGCGATGAGGCTAAAATGTCTTTGGGATATCCAGGTAGACACATTGTGCAGATATATGTTTCTAGAGTTCAAAGAGAGGTCTAGGCTATGGATATGTTCTTAATGGTCATTGGCATATAGAAGGCATGAGTGAAATCATATAGGATGAGGCTAGGGAGGAAGCTTTCTTAAGTGGCTTTAGACCAAGCCCTAAGGAATCTCAACATAATGATTAGGTAGTGGAGGATAAGTCAGAAAAGAAAATAGGAGAGGAATATTCTAAGGTAAGAAGAAAACCAAGAAAATGTTCAGTAGGAAAAGCCAAGGGAAGAGAGTTTGAAGGCATCAACATTATTCGATGCTGCTGTTCAGTTTAGTCGTTCAGTTACGTCCGACTCTTTGCGATCCCATGAACTGCAGCACGCCAGGCCTCCCTGTCCATCACCAACTCCCAGAGTTTACCCAAACTCATGTCCATTGAGTCGGTGATGCCATCCCACCATCTCACCCTCTGTCGTCCCCATCTCCTCCTGCCCTCAATCCTTCCCAGCATCAGGGTCTTTTCCAATGAGTCAACTCTTCACATGAGGTGGCCAAAGTATTGGAGTCTCAGCTTCAACACCAATCCTTCCAATGAACACCCAGGACTGATTTCCTTTAGGATGGACTGGTTGGATCTCCTTGCAGTCCAAGGGACTCTCAAGAGTCTTCTCCAACACCACAGTTCAAAAGCAGCAATTCTTAGGTGCTCAGCTTTCTTTATAGTCCAACTCTCACATCCGTACATGACCACTGGAAAAACCATAGCCTTGACTAGATGGGCCTTTGTTGGCAAAGTAATGTCTCTGTTTTTAAATATGCTGCTGATAATTATGCAGATTGAGTGTCATAACTCACAGGCCTATTTGTTATTCAACAGCTTAAAATTGCCCACCTTCAATCAGGAGAAAAAAGAAAAACTTAAGGCTCAAATTTTAAATTATTTGCCTAAGCTTATGCAGCAGGGAAGTAGTGGGCAGGATTTTCAATCCAAATCTTGCACCAAAGCCCATTCTGTGAAGGTTCTCTTGGACTCGACTGTCTTCCTTGGGGATTAAACACAAGAGATCCTCACCGTGGAGATGTGGTTTGGAAAACTAGAAAAATCTGACGCTCAGCGCTTGGCAGCAACTTGTCTCCTCTCCTCCCAATGACTGCACGTCTCCATAGAAGAAAATCGTGTGTTGTTTCTGCATAAGTAAGTAATGGAGAGGTTGCCACAAGAGACAGGACAAGGAGATAAGGCAATTGTGTCACATGCCAGGATTTACCTCAGGGGTAGCTGTGATTGCACCTGAAATCTTGACTGGAATCAAGGGCCTCTGGGAAACTGGAGAACTCCCAGCCACAGTCTCTTTTCAGAACAGCTGCTGAGAATCTATACAGAAACTTAATGCATATATGTGAAATCTAGAAAAATGGTACATATGAACCTATTCACAGGGCAGGAATAAAGAGGCAGACGTAGACACAAAGAATGGATTTGTGGACAGAGAGGAAGCGGAAGGTGGGACAGATTGAAAGGGTAGCTTTGACAAAAGCCCATGTTTACACTACCATGTGTATAATAAGCAGCTAGTGGAGCCTGCCGTATAGCACAGGGAGCTCGGCTTGCTGCTCTGTGATGACCTGGAGGGGTGGAGGGGCTTGGAGAGAGGTGGGAGGGGGTGGGAGACAGGCTCTAGAGGGATATTCACTTCAACTCAGTTCAGTCACTCAGTAGGGTCCGACTCTTTGCCACCCCATGGACCACAGCACACCAGGCCTCCCTGTCCATCACCAGTTCCCGGGGTTTACTCAAACTCACATCCATTGAGTCAGTGATGCCACCCAACCATCTCATCCTCTGCCGTCCCCTTCTTCTCCTGCCTTCAATCTTTCCCAGCATCAGGGTTTTTTACAATGAGTCAGTTCTTCGCATCAGATGCCCAAAGTATTGGGGTTTCAGCTTCACCATCAGTCCTTCCAATGAATATTCAGGACTGATTTCCTTTAGGATAGACTGGTTGGATCTCCTTGCAGTCCAAGTTACTCTCAAGAGTCTTCTCCAGCAACACAGTTCAAAAGCATCAATTCTTTAGTGCTCAGCTTTCTTTATAGTACAACTCTCACATCCACACATGACTACTGGAAAAATCATAGCCTTGGTTAGACGGACCTTTGTTGGCAAAGTAATGTCTCTGCTTTTTAATATGCTGTCTAGAGGGATATATGTGTATATATACCAGATTCATGTTGTTGTACAGCAGAAACTAAGACAACATTGTAAAGCAATTATACTCCAGCCTTTTAAAAAGGAAAGAGCCCAACACACACACACACACACACACACACACACACACACAACCTTAAAAACTTAAGTTAGAAACAATCTTATTCACCTGAAAGAAGCCACAATTCAGAGTTCAGCATAAGCTATTACTCAAATCCATTCCCACTCCAAACAGCTAGGTCCCAAGAATATACTGTATGTCAAGTCTGAGAGATCCAATTTTATCAATTCTTCTTTCCTTTCAACACTCGACTTCCCTCTCAACCCCTGCCTTAGCACCATTAAGATCATTTTCCTATGGTCTTTATCCTTGTTCATGTCAGATACCCCATGAGACCCAGGACTCCCAGCTCATCCCCATCCACTAATTCTAAGGCCTATATGGCTCTACCATATTTTATGAATTCATCCTCCACCCTTGTCCTTCTGAAATCATTTCCCAATGACTCTGGAACTCAAAATCTGTCATCAGTAAACTCCCCTGGATCCACAAGCTCTTGCCTCTCAGCTCCATATTCTAACTGAAACCTGGTTCTTCCCCGAGGAGCCTGAAGGCATCTCAGATGCCTGCTCTCTTCTCGCCCACTGCCTGTGGCACTGGAACTGGAGTCGGGGTAAATACCCTCTTTATTGCTTCGCTGACGCTTCAAGATCATGGTCCCTCCTTCCTCGTCAGCCAAGTTAAACTGTGAATCTCACACCATGAAACCGCGCCTGCACTACCTCTTGAGGTTGCATTAGATGCCTATACCTTCCAAATTCAAATATCTAGCCAGGACTCTCCCCTTTATCTAGATTCTTATACCCAACAGCTGGCTTTATATCTCTACTTGAATGTCTAGTAAATATCTTAAACTCAGTGTATCACAAATCCAAAGATTTTCCCTCTCTAAAACCTGCTCATCCCACAGCATGTCCTGTACCATTTAAGGGTGAATTCATCCTTTCAGCTGCTCAGGCCAGACACCCTGGAGTCATCCTTAATTCCTACCTTTTGTCACATCCAATCTTTCAGCAAATCTTCTAAGAAACAGCCTCTTCCTGTGTCTACATCTTCAAGATACAGACAGAACTCTGTCATTTCTCCCTATTTCCACTGCTATGATCCTGATCTAAACCAAGCTACTGTCATCTCCCCTGCCCCATACCATTCCTATAGCCTCCTCACTGTCTCCCTATTCTTGTGTGTGTCCTACAAGCTATCCCCACACAGGATTCATGTTAAAGCATAAATCGGGAGGCTTCCATGGTGGTCCATGGCGAAGACCCTGCACTCTCAATGCAGGGAACCCAGGTTTGATCCCTGGTTAGGGAACAGATCCCACACGCTGCCACCAAAAAGATCTCACATGCTGCACCTAAGACCCAATGCAGGTAAATAAATAAATAAATATAATTTTTTAAGGCGTAGGTCGGATATTGTCTCCATCTGCTTAAAACCCTTCAATGGGTCTTAATCCAAGCTTCTTACCATGTGCTGCGGGGCTCTTCAAGGCTGACCCATCACCTCTCTGACCCTAGCACCCACTACTGAATCCCCTCCTCACTCTACTTCAGCCTTGCTGTTTCTCTAATGTGACAGTCTTGCTTCTTCTACCTCTGGATCCTTGCCCTGGCTGAATTCCCTCTGGCTGGAATTATCTTCTCCCGCACTTTGGCCACCTTCCCTCCCTTGCTTCCTCCAAGTCTTTACTCAGATGCTGACTTCTCATTAACCCTCTAAACTTCACCCCCTTACACACATTTCCCATCCCCTGTGCTCACCATAGCTTGCTATGTCTCAGTTGTATTAAACTTTGAGCTTGATAAAGAGGGGAATTCTTATCTGTTTCCTTTATTATCATCCCTCTGGAGCCTCGAATGGTATCTCGTATACAATAAGAGCTTAAATGAATAAGTGAATGAAGGACTTCCCTGGTGGTCTAGTGGTTAAGACTCCACCTGCCAATGCAGGGGACATGGGTTCGATCCCTGGTTCAGGAAGAGCCCATATGCCACAGAACAGCTAAGCCGACGTGTCGCAACTACGGCAGCCCTTGCACTCGAAGGCCCGTGCTCTGCAACAAGAGAAGCCCCACAGTGAGAAGCCCACACACCACAAGGAGAAAGCAGCCCCCGCTTGCCACAACCAGAGGAGGCCTGCGTGCCGCAGTGAAGACCCAGGACAGCCAAGATAAGTAAATAATTGTTTTTAAGTGAAAGAATAAAGAAACTGATTTCAAGAAGGTTTATTAAAGTCTCCCAAATCACAAAACTGGCAGCTAGTACATACTGAAGCCGGTCTCATTTCAGTACGCTAAGGGCTTCTCTGGTGGCTCAGACAGGAAAGAATCTGCCTGCAATGCAGGAGACCCGGGTTTGATCCCTGGATCAGGAAGATCCCTGGAGAAGGGCATGGCAACCCACTCCAGTATTCTTGCCTGGAAATTCCCATGAACAGAGGAGCCTGGTGGCCAAAATCCATACTTTCAAGATGAAGACCTACCCAAGCCAAGATGGAAAATGCCCCATCCCTGTTTGAGAAGTCTATCCAAGATTCACATTCTTCTTGACTTCTTATAATATATTCATAATCCTATAAAATTAGCTTTCCCAGTGCCCCTGCTAGGACTTCCCACTCAGCTCTAATTGAGTGAATCTAAACAAACAGGAAAAGGAGCTGCTATCCTGTGAACAGAGAAGCAAGTAAAGAATGTTCTAAATTTCAAGTTGTAATTAGCAATTCCGGAGAGTGAAGGGGTTTTAGATAAACCAAACTGGCCATTAGCAGTCCTCCTGTAAGCATTAAGTCCACTAAGAAAACCATGCCTTATCTCAACTCACAGGGCTGCTGGGAAATAAAGGCCCATTCATGGAACTTGAACGTGATATAACTTCTCCTTCAGGACACAGTTACCTAGAAATTCAGTCTTCTGATTGGCCTGGGAATTTTGTGTTCACACTAATAAAAGTCACACATTAGCTGAGCACTAAACTCCATGCCAGGCTTCCCTTGTAGCTCAGTCGGTAAAGAATCTGCCTGCAGTGCAGGAGACCGGGGTTTGATTCCTGGGTTGGAAAGATCCCCTGGAGAAGGAAATGGCAACCTGC
This sequence comes from Okapia johnstoni, assembly GCA_024291935.2. Classification (NCBI taxonomy): domain Eukaryota; kingdom Metazoa; phylum Chordata; class Mammalia; order Artiodactyla; family Giraffidae; genus Okapia; species Okapia johnstoni. Next base: position 2,646,537 of record CM044325.1, on the reverse strand, counting down.
TCCAGTAATCTTGCCTGGAGAATCCCATGGGCAGAGGAGCCTGGCAATCTATGGTCGATGGATCAGACACAACTTAGCGACTAAACCACCACCACAAACCACATGCAAGGCACTCCCTTCTGTTCAGAGATGAAAGAAAAGATAAAAAATAATACTATTTGTTTAACTTCATAATATGTTAAAACTTGAATTAAGAGCTTTACAATCAGCACATCATTTACTCCTTACAGCTGCTCTGCAACATGGTATAATGTCCACATTATGACTGAAAATGCCAGGTTAGTTCATCTTCCTAAGGCACTGGGATGAATAAATATCACAGTGAAAAATTTGATCCAAATGATTCTCACTCTAAAGCTGAGACCCTTAACCAATGTGCCAGACCACCTTTAGTTAAAAAGATTAAGAAGTTAAGAAGGGGTGAGATTCAGAATCACCCCTTGCCACCAGGAGCTGAGTTTTCAGGGGAAAAATGGAAAAGCATCTAACTCTGGGTTTAAAAAAAAAAAAAAGATTCTGATCAACTGTAATGATAGATGCTAGTTGGGGAGAAATTTTTTCTGAAAGGCATTAGCTAAGAACCCTCTGTGTATAAGGCATTTGGATCATGTTTGAATTATTGGTAAGGATTAAATGGTTGGCATGAGGCAAAGGGAATTCCAGGGAGAAGAGATCGTCCTTCAAAAGGACAAGATCTTGAATCAACTAAAGCGGGTATCCCCATGAGTACCAGACTCTGAATCTACATTAACATCCCCACTCTCCAGAACAGAGTAATAAATATACCCCAAAAGGAGAATTAGACGTTCAGCTCCCACACATGTCATCTGTTTGGAGTTGTTACAGGAATGAAGAGAGGGCCTGCCTCTAAAGTTCCCCTCCATTTGGCCCGAAGAAACTCCGTCTCCTGACTTTAATATCTGTAGTTCTGACAGACAGTCAACAGGTTAACAGTCTACTTCTGAAAGCTAAAAGCCTGTAGGAAAATTACCATCCATAAATCACACCCCACTCTGTATTGATTTATTCCTTCTAACCCAACTGAGAGCTAGCAGCTGATGCACAAAAGAGTATTGATGGGGAGGGAGGAGGGGGAATAAAGAGGAGAGGGTAATTCTGGAGCCTGGGTAGACCACAGGGGTGGGTCTGAATGAGGTCCTGAGGCTAAGCTGTCAGTCGGAGGAAAGAACGGGGCCAACGGCAGAAGGAGGGGACGGTTAAGAGCGCCAGAAACCCAACTCAAACTAGCTAAGCAAACTGGAGCATTGATTGGATCCTGACCTGGAAGTAAATCCAGGCAGGTTTGGGCAGCGGCTAAAGTTGCTGGCTTTGTCACATCATCTGAGTTCAGATCCAAATCCTTCCTCACTGTTGGGCTTCGAGCACATTCCTGAGCTCCTCTGGGCCTTACTTCCCTCATCAGCGTGAAGGTGTGGTGATGATAATCACAACCACTTCATCGATACTCTATAGGAATTGAATAAGTCGATACATGTGTTATGGTTTGAATGGTGTCTCTAAAAACATATATTGATATTTTAACCCTCAATACCTTAGAATGTGACCTTTCCTGAAATTATATGTTTGCAAATGTGATTAGTTAAGTAAGACGGGGTCATGGGCTTCCTTTACCATGGCACTAGCGATAAAGAACCTACCTGCCAATACAGGAAGCATCAGAGACTCAGTTCGATCCATGGGTCGGGAAGGTCCCCTGGAGAAGGGAATGGCCACCCACTCCAGGATTCTTGCCTGGAGAATCCCATGGACAGAGGAGCCTGGGGGGCTACAGTCCATATGGTCACAAAGAGTCAGACATGACTGAAGCGACTTAGCACAGCACCCACAGCACAGGACAGGGTCATACTAGAGTAGAGTGAGCCTTTAATCCCACATAACTGTTGTTCTTCTAAGAAGGGGAGAAGAGAGGCAGACACACAAATGCAAGGGCAGAACGCCACGTGATGATGGGGGTAGAGACTGAAGTATGGTGGCTGCAATGCAAGGAACACCTGGGCTCCCAGAAATCAAGGAAGGATGCTCCCTTACAGGTTTCAGAGAGATGGTACTAGTTTGCTTGGGCTGCCGTAACAAAATACCATAAATTGGGCAGCTACGTGTTAAACATGAATTTTCTCCCAGTTCTGGAGGCAGGAATTTCCAGATCAAATTTTTCCAGGATGCTTGATAACAACCTAAATGGGAAAAGAATTTGAGATAGAATCGATCCAATATGTATACCTGAATCACTCTGCTGTTCACCAGACACTAACACAACATTGCTAATCAACTCTACTCCAACATAAAGTAGATTTTTTTAATAAAAATACAAAAGATTCAGCAGGATCTGTTACTAGTGAAAGCTCTTTTCCTGGCTTACAGATAATTCTGTTTTGCTGTGTTTTCACATGGTAGAAAGAAAGAGAGCTCTCTGGTGCCTCTTCTCATAAGGACGCTGCTGCTGCTGCTGCTAAGTCACCTCAGTCGTGTCTGACTCTGTGCGACCCCATAGACGGCAGCCCACCAGGCTCCCCCGTCCCTGGGATTCTCCAGGCAAGAACACTAGAGTGGGTTGCCATTTCCTTCTCCAATGCATGAAAGTGAAAAGTGAAAGTGAAGTCGCTCAGTCATGTCCAACTCTTCGCGACCCCTTGGACTGCAGCCCACCACGCCCCTCCGTCCATGGGATTCTCCAGGCAAGAGTACTGGAGTGGGGTGCCATTGCCTTCTCCGTTATAAGGACGCTAATCCTATCAAATCAGAGCCCGAGCCTACGACTGCACCTAACTTTAATTATTTCTTTATAAGCCCCATCTCCACATAGTCACATTGGGGGTTAAGGCTTCGATGCATCAATTTGAGATGGTTGGGAAGCGAGAGACACAACTCAGACCATAACAGGGGGCACAGCTCTGTCAGTGCCTTGACTCTGAACCTCTAGCCTCCAGAACTATGAGACAATACATTTCTGTTGTTTCAAACTTTCTAGATTATGGTACTTTGCTATGGCAGCCTTAGGAGACTAATACAACTTGTGAACTGCTTACACCAGTCCCTGGCATATAAAAATTCATACATATTATTGTTACAACTCAGGCACAATTCAATCCAGGTCCTCCGGGAATGTCATCAGGAATTTCTTTCTCTTCATCTCTCGGCTTTTCTTTCTTCTGTACTGGCTTCACCCTCGCAAGCTCTCAGGTTGACTCACCCTCAGAGTAGCCCCTGGGAACTTCGGCCTCAGATACTACCAGGTTAGCAGCCCCAGCAAAAAGACACCTCTTTTTCTCAGCATTTCCAGCAAAATCCCAGCAAAATGAATCCCATTGGTCATAACGAGGTTACACGCTCATCCCTGAACCAATCACTGCAGCCAGGGGAATGCAGTGCCTTGGCCGGACAAGCCCACTCTGCAGCCACGACTGCCATCACCTCCACTTGGACCACACAGACTGAGACTGGAGACGGATAGTTGGAAAAGGGAAATCAGGCTGCTATTTCCAGAAAGGGTACCAGAATGCTCCGGAGGCGTGAACAACAGATCATCATTACATGGCATCACAGCAAACTGATGTTTATAAACATCTCAGAAGTTAAGTGTTAAGTGTTAGTGTTTCAGTCGTGCCTGACTCTTTGTGACCCCATGGACTGCAGCCCACCAGGCTCTTGTGTCTGTGAGATTTTCCAGGCAAGGATACTGGAGTGTGTTGCCATTTCCTTCTCCAGGGGATCTTCCCGACCCAGGGGTTGAACCTGGGTCTCCTGCACTGTAGGCAGATTCTTTACCGACTGAGCTACAAGGGAAGCCCAAACATCTCTGAAGTTTCCATTAAATTCATAGTACTATCCTAGTAAGAATTATTGGTTACAAATAACAGAAACCAGAATTAATCAATTGAAATAGAAAAAGAATTTTCTGGAGAAGCTGTGGTAGTTTTCAAAGCGTAGAAGAAAGCTGGAGAGTCAGCCTTGGATGGGAATGAGCAATGTTAACACTAACCAACGCCTTTCCTGTGTTCACTCAGTCACAGAACCAGGAAGGTGGATTTCTTCACCCCTCATCTGTCTTCTATGCCAAAAGGTGGGACCCTTCCAGCCACCTAGCTAGAAAGCCCACCCCTAAACAAGCAGGGTGTTTGGATGTTGAGCAGGCAAAGACAAACATTCACTGTCATTTTCTACTTACTGACAGTAAGGAAGTGACCGTGAATCAGACAAGGCTTTCGAGTCTTCCAGAACCTGTGATCAGGGCGGGAAGAGATGTCTCAAAACCAACCAACACTCAAGTCAGAGGGCAGCACCAAACCCGTAGAATGAGATGCACTCTGGCTGAAGGAACCAGAGAAAATGTCATGAGAAAGGTGGCAGCAAGCCAATGAGAATGGTTTTGACAGAAGAAGGGCGGGAGTTGGGCAGAAAGGAGAATTCTAGAAGCCAACAGGATGAGCGAAGACGTGGAGAAGATCAGGCCAATAAACTAGGGAAGACTTTTTTGAATTCAAGGAATTTGTTTTCTCGGCAGCATCTCAGAGCCTCAAAGATTATCTTTAAAAAACAGCTGTTACCCAACAACTACTTAAGGCTTGAAATAAGGAAAACATTCCCACGCCAACTCTGCACTCAAAATAGAAGCAGAAGAGACACAAAACTCCCGAGGCCACCATGGCAGCCTCGCTGAAGCTTTTTAGGGAACAAAAATCTCCGTGGGCTCCTGGAGGCCTCCCTCCTCCTCCTCACACCATTTTTCTCTTTCTCCTGCACCCACTGCCAGGATGGGGGGCAGGAAGCGAGGGCAAGCCACCATCTGGAGCTGGGGCCACCCCCATCCGCCTGCGCCCGCGCGAGCACACTCTTCCCAGGGAAAACAGCAAGGAGTTGTCTCCAGCACCCGCTGAGCACTTAACAGGGCAGGAGCTATCCTGGGAGCTTCGTGCCCACTGTATTTTCTCTGACAACCCTATTTAATAGATGCTGCTCCAATACCCATTTTGCAGATGAACAAACTGAGGCAGAGAAAGGGTAAGTCGTGTGCCCAAGGTCACTTGCGGTGTCCCTGCTTCTCACACTGCACAAAGTAAGCTAACTGAAACCTCTCAGCGTCCGTTAGGCGTTTGGAAGGCTGAGGTCGTAGAGGGCCATGAGTGAGGGAAGGGAAAGAGCTGAAAGGCGTTCAGCCTTGCAGTGTGCCAAGTTTTGTGCTGCGCACTCGACACAGTCGAGAAAGCAAAAACACCCTTAAAACCTGTTCAGTAAATGTACAGGAATGTGAAGGTACTTAATGCCACTGAACTGTACAGTTAAAAATGGTTAAAATGGTAAGCTTTGTGCTATATATATAGTTGCCACAATAAAAAAAATCTATAGATATTACAGTGTGGCTTGTTGTTGTTCATAGTTCAGTCGCTAAGTTGTGTCCAACTCTTTGCAACTCCATGGACTGCAGCATGCCAGGCTTCCCTGTCCTTCAGTATCTCCCGGAGTTTGCTCAAACTCATGTCCATTGAGTCGGTGATGCCATCCAACCATCTCACCCTCTGTGGCCCCCTTCTCCTCCTGCCCTCAATCTTTCCCAGCATCAGAGTCTTTTCCAATGAGTCGCTCTTCGTATCAGGTGGTGTGGCTGGTGCTCTGCAAACATTTGTCCATTTAAGCCTCTCAGCTGCCCTAGAAACTAGATGCTATTTAGTATTATCCCCGGTTGACAAATTAAAAATTAGAAGCTCCTGAAAGTTAAGTAATTCCCTTGGTTAGGGTCACTCAGCTAACACATGTTTTCAATTCCATTATCCTATGCTTCAGGTAGTACTATTAGTGATAATAGTATTAATTAGCATTTTCAATAGATAGTATTACTATTAGAAATAATATTACTAATAGTACCTCTAAAGCACAGGTTTTAGAAGTAGCCAACATGATTTGAATCACAGCTGTATCATCTACTAACTGTGTGGTCATGGTCAAGTTATTTGACTTCTCTGTGCCTGTTTGCTCATTTGTAAAAGAGGGACAGTAATAGCGCCTCTTTCATAGGGTTTTCAAGTGGACTGAAGTAAGATTGCCAGTTAAAAGGGCTTATAGAAGCACCTAACAAACAATAGATGTTGGAAAGATGTTGGAAAATTCCAAGAGGGCAAGGAAGCTAGGGGGGGTGTGCAACTTGCCTCGGGCCACACAACTAATAAAAAAGTGGGTCAAGGTGGGAGAAGGCGGACCATCATAGGGGACGGCGAGATGCTTCTCCCAGCCATCAGTGACAGTTACAGAGCAATACCTGGGACATATTTCAGGCACTGAAATATTTCAGATCTGGAACAGTATTTTAGATCAGTGAAGGCTCCGACATCTTACTGGGTAAATCTTGAATAAATCGGTGTAAGTTTAAAGCCATAGACATTCTCATCGCAAAAATGCACCGTGAAATGACAAAGTCTTCCTTAATCACAGACTGTCCTCATATCACTGTCATGTTTTATTTCCTCAGTGTATCTGTGGCTGAGTCCCTCTGCTGTGCACCTGAAACCATCACAACACTGTTAGTCGACTGTACTCCAATATAAAATAAAGAGATAGACAGTAAGCCGCAGGCTGTGCGCCAGCACAGAACAAAGGTAGACTTCTGCACCGTGCCTGCGGCACCTGACCTGTTCAAACAGGTTTCCGGGGCTCTTCGGCCCCTGAAGTTCCCCTTCCCATCCAAGGAGCCCTCTGGTAAGAGCTCCTGGCCCGGATTGTTGTTATTGTTTAGTCGCTAAGTTGTGTCCCACTCTTGAGACCCCTTGAACTGTAGCCCCTCAGGCTCCTCTGTCCATGGGATTCTCCAGATAAGATTACTGAAGTGGGTTGCCGTGCCCTCCTGCAGGGGATCTTCCTGACGCAGGGATCAAACCAGCATCTCTTATGACTCCTGCATTGGCAGGTGGGTTCTTTACCACTAGCGCCACCTGGGAAGCCCCTGATGTGATATGCAAGAACATAAATTCTTAAGAACCTCCCTAAGAGAAATTCTGTGCAAGCAACTACCATACATTAACCATTATATGTTAGTGAGGCTTGCCCAAAGTCACCGGGTAAAATGAGATTAAGACAGATTCAGTTCAGTTCAGTCGCTCAGTCGTGTCCGACTCTCTGCGACCCCGTGGACTGCAGCGCACCAGGCCTCTCTGTCCATCACCAACTCCCAGAGTTTACTCAAACCCATGTCCACTGAGTCAGTGATGCCATCCAGCCATCTCATCCTCTGTCGTCCCCTTCTCCTCCTGCCTTCAATCTTTCCCAGCATCAGGGTCTTTTCCAATGAGTCAGCTCTTCGATTGACCCTAAGAAATGATTCCACCTGAGAAATCCAGACTCTAGCCAGTGTTCTTTCCACCTTCCATACAACCTAAAAATATTTTAAATTGAATCAAACTTTTAAAATTTTTCAAAATATCTATATAAAGAAAAGAGTTCTGCAAAGAAAGAGAATACTAAAAGGGAATACAACAAGCTATTACTGTTAGGGACTCTGAGGAAATGGAGTCCTGAGCTTTTTTCCCCCTTTTCATCAACTTTTGTGGGTTTTCCAACTTCTGTACAATAAATATATGCTGTATATAATAAGACATCTTTGAAAGTAAACCTCAGGTTTAATATGTATATTTTTATATTTTAGTTTCTAGACATTTAATTTGGAACATTAAACTTATTTTATCTATATTTTTCTTGGCTTCTTACTTGCAAAAAAATTATAGCTGGGTTAGGAGAACTGATAAGAATTTACTTGAAAGTGAACCAAAGCAAAGATAGGAAGGGAAAACGTGGCACTTGCTTAGCTCCTCTGTGAAGGATTACAGATGCAGACCTGGAATTTTTGGACTGCTCTGTCACCCTTGAAGAGAAAAAGAAGTTAATAGCGTGGCCCTGCATGATTTAATAAGGCATGTGTTTCAGATCTCTGCTGCTTTTATAAGAACACCATTAGGAAGAAGAGGGTCAGGAAGACAGAAAACGTGCATCCTGGGACTGAGATAACAAAAGAATGATGATGGAGTCTTGCATCTGTTTAGCACTTACGAGTTTTCAAAGCCCATTTATAATAATTAGCAATTGGAAAGGACCCAAATAGCCAACAATAGGGCACTGGCTAAACAAACAGTGGTCGATTAACTGGATGGAACACTTCATAAAGAGAGACAATGGTGAACTTGCAGACTGCGCGGACTCTGGAAATGCCTGGATGACCTCATGTTAACTAAGAAAAGAGTGAAGCACAGAGTAGTGCCTTGGGACTTCAATAAGGCCTTTCAGAAGGCCGCTCACGCCAGCTTCCTAGACAAGACGGAGAATCGGGGCTCCCCTGGTCGAGAAAAGAGCTGATGTCCGATTCTGGCCGCGCCAGAAACTGGCTCAGGAGCATTATATTGGCTACAGGCAATCTCCTATTTATGGAGATAATGGATTTCTGACTTCAAACGCTTTTAAAAGGCCGAGCTGGGAAATTAACTTACGTGTCTTCAAGAGGATTCTTAGAGATGAAAAACCACGTAAAATCTCTAATGCATTTCGCCTTTTTGAAACCATCCTTTTGGATTTACTTCTGGCAATTTATATAATCTTTAATTTTATTCTTATCTTTCCAATGGAACCTGAAGTCTGCAGGCTTAAGCTCAAACAGACTTCACTATTTATGACATTCCCGATACATTTCATTACAGTCTCAATTTGTATTGAATATGAAATATTAAGTTCGTTATCACAAATATTAGAACTTAAGTTTTTTCCAGTTTCCACATAAATTTAGCAAATTGTGTGTCAAACATGAGAGTCTTGGCATTGTTCTGTGTAACATTTCTGATTCAGAGATTCAGTGAAGAATAAATTCAAATGCATGTAAAAACTCTTAATATTAATATAAATGCCTGACACATAATTTGTTCTCAGTAGATGTACAAAATTTTATTCTGGATGCTAGTGTGAAGATTAAGAGCCTTCCTAAGAGAAATTCTGATGCAAGAAACTATAAGCATTATATGTTAATGAGACTTGCCCAAAGTCTCCAGGTAAAATGAGATTTATTCTGGATGATAATGTGAAGATTAATAACAATGAATAATGGTGCAGACAGAATGTGACCTGAAAAGTAGAACAGTGTGTGCTCAGAAGAAGGCCTCTGCTAACAAGGACCAGGGCTCCTGGCTTTGCCCACCATGAACGTTTATCTCTGTATCAAGCAGTGATGTACAAGCTCAGGCCGTCAAATATGTGAATGGGAAAAAGCCAAGAACGGGGCAAAGGTCCAGAATCATGGAACAAAAACATAGAATAATTTTGCTAAATTCTAAGGTATGGTTTAAACATACCAAGATGAAAGTTAATACAGGGAGTATAAGAACTACACTTATATTTTTAAAAACTAATTGCCCAGGGACTTCCCTGGTGGTCCAGTGGCTAAGGCTCTGTGCTCACAATGCATGCGGCCCAGGTTCACTTCCTATTTGGGGTACTAGATCCTATATGCTACATCGAAGAACAAAGATCCCGAGTGACTAAGGCCCAGGGCAGCCAAATAAATAGATAAATATTTTAGAAAAATCAAAACACTAACTGCCTAATGAAGTAGCTAAAATAGTAAAATTCAGCGAGTAGGAAAGTAGAATGGTGTTTGCCTGAGACTGAGGGAGGAAGAAATGGAGACTTGTTGCTTCGTGGGTACAGTTTTATTTGGGGAAGATGAAATGTGCAGACGTGATCGTTATACAAAAATGTGAATGTATTTAATGCCACAGAACTGTATGACTAAAAATGGTTAAAATGGCAGGCTTTGTGTTATGTGTGTTTTACTGCAATAAAAATTATATATATCAAAACAAAGTATGTGTGTGCTCAGTTGCTCAGTCATGTCCAACTCTTTGCCAGGCTCCTCTACAAATGGAATTTTCCAAGCAAGTGGAATGAGGTGCCATTTCCTACTGCAGGGGACCCAGAGATCGAACTGGCATCTCTTGTGTCTCCTGTGTTGGCAGGCAGATTCTTTACCACTAGTGTCCAAATCAAAAAGATATATATCAAATTGAAAAAAAAAAAAACTAATTGCCCAAAAACAGATTGGAGAAAACATAGCTTACTCTGGCATATATGAAAGGATGATTTAGAGAACTTGGCTGGCAGAAAGTCCACTGTGAGTCAGTACAACAGTCTGACCCTGCAAGAAGCTAATACCATCTCAGGGTAAATGTGTAGCATTGTGGTATTCAGAATGAGGGGCAAGGATACGTTGAGAGTTTCGAGCTTAGTTCTGCACAATGTACTTTAAGAAGGAAATAAGCAGAATAGGGTTTGTATTTGGAAGACAATGACTTGGGCAACCAACAAGAGGACTCTCAACCTTATCATCTGCAGAATTTTTTGAGAGCTCTGGTCCCAAAACATGTCTCTGGGAGATACAACAGCCTATGTCAAATGCTCCTAGCCATGGATGAAGAATTAGCACTTACTGCATGGACCATCAGGTTGGGATCAAACAGCAGAGGGTGAATTGAGATGGCCCCACAATCATAAACTTCCAGAAATGAATCACTTTTTAGATAGTAAGTTCACCATCAATGGAGGTGTTTAAGTGTAACCTGGAGAAACACCAGGCTTCTTCTGTCTATGATACTTTGAATTTAAATATGTCGGGGGGAAAAACGTGTGCAAGGCTAAAACTGGAAGCAAATATGGAAAGATGTGTTTGTTTAAAATTGCTCATCTCTTAATTTCAAAGGCATTTTAGAGACTCTGCATTTGTATTCTCTTCCCGTCACAATTACTGTTTTTGATATTATATTTTGCACCCTAATTTTTTTCTGTATCCCTCAACTGCTTATCGTGGATACAAATGATTTTACTACTTATGTCTTGTAACCTCCCTACTAGCTATGTGCACAGATGATTTCCTACCTTTATTATATCCTTGCCTTTGAAAGTGAAAGTGAAGTCACTAGGTTGTGTCCAAGTCTTTGCAACCCCACGGACTGTAGCCCACCACGCTCCTCTGTCCATGGAATTTTCCAGGCAAGAGTACTGGAGTGGGTTGCCATTTCCTTCTCCAGGGGATCTTCCTGACCCAGGGATCGAACCTGGGTCTCCCGCATTGCAGGCAGACGCTTTACCATCTGAGCCCCCAGGAAAGCCCATTCTTGCCTTTACGGTGAGCTTTTCCATTTTGTAATTTTCTTGTTTCCAGTTGTGGCCTTTCCTTTTCCACCTAAAGAAGTTCCTTTAGCATTGTCGTAAAACTAGTTTGCCAGTGTTCAATTCTTTTAGCTTTTGCTTGTCTGTAAAGCTTTAGATTTCTCCATCAAATCTGAATGAGAGTCTTGCTGTGTAGAGCATTCCTGGCTATAGGTTTTTCCCTTTCATCACTTTAGGTGCCACTGTCTTCTGGACTGTAGACTTTCTGCTGAAAAATTGGCTGATAGCCTTATGGGAGTTCCCTTTTAAGTTATCTGTTGCTTTTCCCCTATCATTTCTAACTTTCTCTACCTTTAATTTCTGTCATTATGATCCCAGTGTTTCAGTGTATCCTTCTGTGGGTTAATCTTGTATGGGACTCTCTGAGCTTCGTGGACTTGAGTGGCCGTTTCCTTCCCCGGGTTAGGGAATTTTTCAGCTGTTGACTCTTCAAATGTTTTCTAGCACTTTCTCTGTCTCTCTATCTGGGGCTCCTACAAGGCAAATGTTAGTGCTCTCGATGTTTCTGAGGTGCCTGCCATGCTCCTCATTTCTCAGTCTTTTTTCTCTTCCGCAGCGGTGATCTCTGCTACTCTGTCTTCTAGCTCGCTGATCCGTTCTTCTGCCTCATTTAGTCTACTGCTGGTTCCTGCTAGTGTATTTTTTCACTTCAGTTATTGTATTCTTTAATTCTGTTTAATTCTTTACGCTTTCCAATTCTTTGTTTAAAACTTCTAATTTTCCGTTCTGTGCTTCCATTCTCTTTCTGCGTTCTCTGATCATCTTTACAATCATTACTAAAGCTCCAACACTTTGGCCACCTTATGCGAAGAATTGACTCACTGGGAAAAACCCTGATGCTGGGAAAGATTGACGACAGGAGGAGAAGGGGACGACAGAGGTTGAGATGGTTGGACGGCATCACCGACTCGATGGACACGAGTTTGAGCAAGCTCCGGGAGATGGTGATGGACAGGGAGGCCTGGCGTGCTGCAGTCCCTGGGGTTGCAGAGAGTCGGACACAACTGAGCGACTGTACTGGCTGACTGACGATCATTACTCTGAATCTTTCTCAGGTCGGTTGCCTATGTCCACATCATTTAGTTCTTCTCCTGAAGTTTAATCTTGTTCCTTCATCCGAAAATATTCCTCTGTCATCTCATTTTGTCTAAACTGCTCTTTGTATTTTTATGTACGGGGTAGCTTGGTTACATTTCTTGACCTTGGAGAAGTGGGCCTCTGTGGAAGGCACCCTATGCTTCCTAACAGTGCACTCCATGCCTGCCACCCAAGGGGTGATCTGCCTGCATTGGTGGGCTCACTCTGTAAGCTGCAGGACTGCAATTTTCTTGCTTTTGCAGGAAAACTTTTCTTTTCCCTGGTGGGTGAGGTGGTCTGGAGGTTTCTGCAGGCTTCCTGGTGGGAGGAGCCAGTGACTGCTCACTGGTGGGTGCAGCTGAGTCCTGGCCCTCTGGTGGTCTAGAGATGGCTGTAGGCAGAGAGAGTCTTTAGGCAGCCTGTCTGCTCACAGGGGGGCTTCTCAGGTAGCTCAGTGGCCAAGAATCCACCTGCCGATGCAGAAGACACAGGTTCGATCCCTGTTTCTGGAAGATCCCCTGGAGAGGGAAATAGCAACCCACTCCAGTACTCTTGCCTAGGAAATCCCATGGGCAGAGAAAGCTGGAAGAGAAACCATGGGGTCACCAAGAGTCAGACACAAGCTAGCAACTAGACGACAGCTGCTCGTGGGTGGAGCTGTGTCCTGGCCCGGTTTGTATTTTGGCCTGAGGCATCCCAGCAGGAGGGGAGTCTGCAGGCTGTCGCGTGGGGCTGGGTCTTGGTGCCAAAATATCAGCCTCCAGAAGAGCTCGCAAGGATGGATGCTCTTCAGTGCATCTGCACAGTGAGCCATCGCCACCCCTGCCTCCCGAGGAGCCCCTTCAAGGCCAACAGGCAGGTCTGGCCCAGGCTCCTATCAAATTGTTTTCCTTTACCCTGTGTCCTGGTACATGTTAGTCACTCAGTTGTGTCCGACTCTTTGCAACCCATGGACTGTAGCCTGCCAGGCTCCTCTGTCCATGGAATTCTCCAAGCAAGAATACTGGAGCAGAAGGCTGTTTCCTTCTCCAGGAATCTTCCAGACCCAGGGATTGAGCCCAGGAGTTCTACACTGCAAACAGACTCTACCGCTGAGCCACCTGGGGGGCCCTTCTTTTATCTGCACAGCATTTTCAAGGTTCCCTGGGGGCTCGGTGATAAAGAATCTGCCTGCTAATGCAGGAGACGTAGGTTGGATCCCTGTTTCAGGAAGATCCTGGGAAAGGAAAGAGCAACCCACTACAGTACTCTCGCCTGGGAAATCCCATGGACAGAGGAGCCTGGGAGGCTACAGTTCATGAGATTGAAAAGAGCTGGACAAGACTGAGTGAAAGTTGGACACTTTCACACTGGTACACGTGGGAGTCTGTGCGTGCTCTTGAAGCGTGAAGTCTCTTTTTCCTCCAACCTTGTGGAACTCCTGCAGTCAGTGCCCACTGGCCTTCAAAGCCAGATGCTCTGGGGGCTCTTCTTCCGAGTGCTGCCCTCCCAGCCTGGGGCAGCTGATGTGGGGCTGAGAACACTCTTGTGGGAAAACCTCTGTAATATAATCATTCCCCCATCTGTGGGTCACATACCCCGGGAGGCAGGCAGGGGGATGTGACCTTTGATTGTATCGCGAGTCGGTTCCTCCCGCTAGTATCATCTTGGTTCCATCTTTATGTCTTTAGTTATAGAGGATTTTTTCTGGTGGGTTTTGGTCTTTTTCAACAGTGGTTGTTACGCAGACGGCTATGATGTTGGTGAGCTCAAGAGAGGGGGTGACTGAGGGCCCTTCTGCTCCACCATGTCGGCCACCCCCAGAGAGGTGTGAGCAACTGAGGGTTCACCGTGCACTAAGGTCCTTCTTCATTTACTCAGGCCCTCAAACCGTGGAAGTGTGTGTGTGTCTGTGTGTGTGAATAATAACCTAGATCAACGAAAAGACTCATTAGAAAAGACCAATTCTGAGAGCAAAGAGTTAGGAGCTATAGTGTATAGCATAACTACATTATTAGGTCGCTTAAGGTTCTACGCACTTACTAAATGAACCCGACTTTGGCATTGAGCTTCCTGGTGGGCAAAACAAAAAAAGGAAATCAGTCACACGATCCTCAATGTTCACCCACACACACACACACACACACACAAAATCCGGTCTTCAGGACAAGCAAAACTTCCCCTGGCATTAAGCCCAGGAGGGAATTGTTCTTGAAGGGGCACTGATTAATGCCCCAGGCAGTGTCCTTAACAGAACCTCTGCGACAAATACAATAATGCAAGCCCTTGGAGAAGGCAGTGGCACCCACTCCAGTGTTCCTGCCTGCAGAATCCCATGGATGAGGAGCCTGGGGGGCTACAGTCCGTGGGGTCGCAAGAGTCGGACACGACTTACCAACTAAACTACTACTACTACTACTACTACTACTTCCCCAAATCCTTATACATTGTCTTTCCCCCACTGCCGCTTGAGAGCAGTCTCTCAGAGCTATCTGAGATGCTGCCTTCTGGACTGCAGTCCTCATTTTGCCCCAAATAAAACTTAACTCACAACTCAAAAAAAAAAAAAAAAATGTAAGCCTTGAGGCTTATAATATATAATATAGATAATTATATAATAAATAAATTTATATAATGTATAACTCTCTATATAAATAAATTTACATATATAATATATAATTAATAATATATTATATTTATTGTTATATATTTAATTATACAATTTAATTATATAGTATTTAATTATTATTATATTATTATATATAATTATTATATATAATTATTATATACAATAATAATTATATATTATATATTATTATATACATAATCTAATATATAATATACATTATAATATATTCTATAATATATAATATGTATATAATATATTATATAATATGTTATAATATATATTCTATAATATATAATATATATAATATATATGCAATATATAATTATATAATTATTATTATATATATTATATATATAATAAATTATATATATAATATATGTAAATTTATTTATACTTAAAGTTATATATTATATAAATTTATTTGTATGATATATGATTATATAATAATATAGTATATATTATTATATAGATAACACATACATATACTATATATTATATAGTATATATATAATATAATATTAATTAACTTAACTCTTTGACAGTGTTCCTGGGAGAAAACCCAAGGGAACAATGCAGTAAAAACAATTTCACAGACCAGAAAGATACTGTTTGAACCTATAAAGCCTAACTAAGCCTAAAAATTAATGTCTAAACTGTATTCTTCAAGCTGCGTGGATGGTATACCTTTCAGGCAATCCTTTATAAGCATTACTTCTCAAAGAAAATCGGAGAGCTTGAGCTCTCTCTGCAATGAAGGACCAGCTCTCTTCAACTTGAGACACAGCTCCTTCTGCCTTACCTCGTCTCCTCTACCACCCAGAGTATTTTGCAGGGCCTTTCCCTTCTTCCAGGGCTGTTCCCCTTCCCCCGGTCCCAGACTCTAGCCTACACCCTCTATATACAGCTCACTTTCCCCTTTGTGGTACTAGGCAGCTTGTGTGACATGTATCCTCCCACTGGGAACTAAATTAAGACATCAAAATCTTGTCACATCAGGCACCTAATAATCACTAGTTGTTTGCTAGCACTGTTCATTTGGGAGGAATTCAAAATTCTGATCCTGAAAGAAAGCTGCCAGTTTCCATTAACAGTCATAGTCAATACAAGCATCTTGGTAGCTAAAAAGGAGAAGGGGGCAGCAGAGGATGAGATGGCTGGATAGCATCATCAACTCCATGGACATGAATTTCAGCAAACTCTGGGAAGTGGAAGGCGGAGGAGCCTGACATGCTACAGTCCACGGGGTCACAAAGAGTCAGACACAACTTGGTGACCGAACAACAACAAAAGGGTAGAACACCAGTGGGACAAAGGGTTGGGGGAACTTTACCTGCACTTTGAACTAGCGTTGGTGAAGTAGCATTTAAGGATTGGTGATCCAGCCTTTGGGGCTTCCCTGGTGGCTCAGCTGGTAAAGAATCCTCCTGCAATGCGGGAGACTTGGGTTCGATCCCTGGGTTGGGAAGATCCCATGGAGAAGGGAATGGCTACCCACTCCAGTATTTAAGGATTGGTGATCCTTCCTAGCAGTAGCCTATTGGCCACTGTAACAAAATATGGGGGGCAGGGTGCTGGGGGACAAGTGTACAGTAATGACCTAGCCCACATAATCGGTGCCAACCCTGCCTAGTCTCTGCCTCCCATTTCCTCACCAGCCTTCTTTATAATCTTAAGTGCTCTTTCCTCTTTTCACTTGCTTACTGTCTTCCTCCTCCAACTATAATGTAAAAATCTTTGAGTGCAAGGACTTGGTCTATACCATCTCCAGGGCCTAGAACCACGTCTGGCACTTAGTAGACGCTCAGCAAATATGTGCTAGCTGCTTGAATGAGTAACCAAATAACTTTAAAATTTTCCCAGATGACTTCTTGATGGAAGTGAATTATTTTACTTCCGTGGGCTTTTGTTTCTTCCTCTTTAAAAAAAGAGGGATAGGGGTCAGTGTGGCTGAGACTGTGGGCAGAAAGTCCTCTTCCCTTCTGCCGTGGCAGGAGGGCTAGCTGGTCACTGGGCTGCCCTGCAGGTTTGGTCATCCACGTGACTAAGTGCTCGCAATGGAATGTGAGTGGGAGTGATGGAGCCCCTAAGACAACACATCATTCTCTTTCTCGTTTCCTTCCAACTGGAAACCGAGCATAGCTCCCACCCAATCTCTAACATGTAGGCAGTAGGCATACCCAAGTGGATGCCAGAGCTGTCTAGCTCATCTGGACAGGGGTTAGCCTGGACAGAGTCCAACGATTTACCCCAAAGGAAAAATGAGCCATTGCATCCGGGGTATTTTTGTGGCAGCTGTTTAAGTTCCCCGTCTAATGAATATAGCCTAGATAATTTCTGAGGACTCACTCCACCTCAAAAGGGCTTGATTGGTGATTGACTTCATAACATATAATCAGTCACTTCATTTAAGAAGTCTGTATTCTCAAAGACTATCATCATGTAAAAAGGATATACTTAACCCTTGATCTTCATATTTTTCTCCATTTATATGAATGTGTGTTTCTTGAAAACAAAATTTAGTATGCATCTTTGAAACAACTACCTATACCAGCCAGACGGAATGAGGGTTGAATGCTTGGCTTCTTTATTAACCACAAAATGTGCAGTAGCAATAATCACACAGTCACGATACGATTATACAATCACTATATCATTATATAATCATATAATCATTTCACATGAAGAACACTACATGTTCCATCATGGTATAGAGTGTATTATGGCATCTTAGTATTTCCCCAGTTGCAAGGATACTAAGAATAGGAGATGAGATGTTTTAGGTGAGACATAAAGTATTTTTAAATTTAATAGCTATTTATTATTTTAATGTGTACTTAATATACCCCCAATTTATGTCAAATGAATCACTTTCCAATAAGTGGGATAGTATAGTTTTCCTTAAAACAAATTTATGTAAGTAAATGATTAACTCAAGTGAGGTTAATGATGACTGGCAATCATAGGAAACTTTATGGCTTACAAAATGTATTTTTACATTAATATGTCTTTTAATTTCCAACTGAATGTGTTAAAATGTAGTATTTAAAACAAATGGAAAATAACCCAGAGTTCTATTTTTTAAAAGACCGAGTATGTGTTGTGTTGTTTATGGTACAGCGTTAGTAAAGGAGACACTTTATGGGCTTTGGTAATGGAAGAACTGGGCTTCCTTGGTGGCCCAGTGGTAAAGAATCTGCCTCCCAATACAGGAGGCACAAGAGACTCAAGTTAGATCCTGAGGTCAGGAAGATCCCCTGGAGTAGGAAATGGCAACCCACTCCAGCATTCTTGCCTGGAAAATTCCATGGACCGTGTGAGCCTGGCGGGCTACAGTCCACGGAGTCACAAAGAGACGGATACAGCTGAGCGACAGCAGACACACACACACACACACACACACACACACACACACACACACACACACACACACACACACACACACACACACACACACACACACACACACACACGGACCTAACATTTCAGGTTCCTGTGCAGTATTGTTCTTTACAGCACTGGACTTTCACTACCAGACGCATCCACAACCGAGCGTCCTTTCTGCTTTGGCCAAGCTGCTTCATCCTTTCCGGAGCTGTCAGTAATTGCCTCACTCTTCCCCAGTAGCGTACTGGACACCTTCTGACCTGTGAGGCTCGCCTTCTGGTGTCATATCTTTTTGCCTTTTCATACTGTTCATGAACAGTGTGAAACATGTACACATTATTTATACAAAACAGGTAATCAACAAGGAACCACTGTGTAGCATAGGGACCTCTGCTCAGCGCTCTATGGTGACTTGTGCGGGAGAAGAATCTGAAAACGAATAGACAGATGTGAATATATATATATATATATACATGTATATAATGAATCACTTTGCTGTACACCTGACACTCATACAACATTGTAAATCAGCTATGCAACATGTTGGAAAGAGGATGCAGTCAAGGATAACTCAAGGTTTTTAGCTTGAAAATTGGAAGACTGTTGTTGTTCAGTTGCTAAGTCATGTCTGACTCTTTGAAACCCCTGGACTGCAGCATGCCAGTCTCCTCTCTCATCTACTATCACCCAGAGTTTGCTCAAATTCATGTCCGTTAAGTCAGTGACGCTATCTAACCATCTCATCCTCTGCTGACCCCATTTTCCTTTTTCCCAGCATCAGGGTCTTTTTCAATGAGTCGGCTCTCTGCATCAGGTGGCCAAAGTATTGGCACTTCAGAAACAGTCCTTCCAATGAATATTCAGGGTTGATATCCTTTAGGACGGACTGGTTGGATCTCCTTGCAGTTCAAGGGACTCTCAAGAGTCTTCTCCAGCACCGCAATTTGACAGCATCAATTCATCGGCGCCCAGCCTTCTTCATGGTCCAACTCTTACATCCATACAAGACTACTGGGAAAACCACAGCTCTGAGAAGGAGCTGTTCTTAATCACTTATTGTTATCAGAAAGGTCATTTGGTATGATAAAGCCTGGGCCACCATTCTGTAGAATAAAATCCATATTCCCTGGGACAGCATTTGAAACGCTTCACAGTTTTACTCCAGTGTATCTTTCCAAACTCATTCCAACCTTCTCCAGCCACATGCAACTGCTGGCCGTCCCTGAGCAAAACCACGCTCCGGTCCTCTGCACATGCTCTAGCTTCCTCCACGCCTCGGTCCTTTGCGCGTGCTCTAGCTTCCTCCACGCCTTGGTCCTTTGCACATGCTCTAGCTTCCTCCACCGGGAGTGATTTTGCTGCCTTCTACTGAGTTCCTGTTGAGTCTTGCTCAGATGTCCCCTCCACAGGAAATATCTAGTTCAGCTCCCTCTTTGGGCTTACTAGCTACTGGTCATGTCCCTCTCTACAGCCATGAGTCTCTCCTGCTACCATCACCAGTTTACATGACTCCTTTCCCCCAGGTCTGAGGACCCCCCCCAGAGCAGCATGTTGGTTAGCGGCTTTGGCTTCGGAGTCAGACAGCTGGGTTCAAATCCACCTCCTACACACTATATGTGGGTCATTTTGACTTTGGGCAAGATAATTAACCTTTCTAAATCTCAGTATTCTCATCTTGATCAGAAAGGCAGTACTACTTACCTCTTAAGGCATTTAAAAGGATTAAACAAAGTACTATATATACAGCACCAAGCACAGTACCTGCCCCTTACTAAATGCTCAGTAAACTAGTGATTCTTACCGTAACCGTTATTATTCATTCCTTACACCTAGCATGTCACACAGCACATAGGGGGATTTAATAAATGTTTGCTGAATGGACTGATTTGGTTCTAATATACTACTCCTCTAAAAATAACATTTGTGAGAAAGAATCTCTAATCTTGGGAAATCTAACCTCGGAGAGAGGGCTATAGAGAGAGCTGTCAGTCTGAGGATTTGGATGGAGGTCTCCAGTGGCTTCCTGGAGACAGCTCACCCGGCCAAGCCCTGTCTGTGGCTCTCGACCACTTATAATTAATCTGGACGGCCCAGATCTCAGACGAAGAGCAACAGTCAGAAAAGCAGAGATGGCTGCGCTTTTTATTCACGGTTCTGTGCCAGAATATAGGTGAGCCTTTTAAAGAGGAATTTTTAGACTCTGTGGGAAGACCTGCCTCATCCTCTGCTCCAATTTAAAACAAGCACTGGAATTGGAGAGGTGCCAAAGACTCTGACATGGGCCAGGGAGGAAGTGAACATGCTCCTTTTCCTCGCAGCCATGGGCAGAGCGGGCGGTGGGCATGCTTTACTCTGATGACCACCGGAGGGGACTTTTCTTTTCCCATCCCCACTAGCAACCAAAATGATGAGGCTGGTTAGGATTCCGCACCCCCAAAGGATACAACGAAGTAAAGTATGTGTTTGGATTATGAGAAATTCTTTTCCTCAATTACCCAGAAACATCCACTAACTGTTGGTATTTAAACAATTCTTGCACATGTGTGTGTGGTCGCTTCAGATGGTTCAACTCTCTGAGACTCTATGGACTATAGCCCACCAGGCTCCTCTGTCCATGAGGATTCTCCAGGCAAGAATACTGCAGTGGGTTGCCGTGCCCTCCTCCAGGCGATCTTTACAATCCAGGGATCAAACCCGTGTCTCTGAGGTCTCCTACTATGGCATGTGGGTCCTTTACCACTGGCGCCGCCTTGGACATGCAAATAATTCTTGCATTAGACCTTAACAAAGCCTAGATTTTCAGGAACTTAGATCAGGTTTTAAAAGTGCCCTAGGTGACTATTTCCTTCTGTTACTATCTTTATATTTAAATGTTACCCAGGCAACATTTCTGTAGCTACCATTACCAGTCTGATAAGAATGGGTTTTCTGGGAAACCCATTTGGAAGCTGATTAATTTTTCAGATGTTTGTGTGTGTGTGGTTTTTTTTTTTTTTTTGCCAGCAGTTCAGTTAATTGACAGCAAATAGTAACTGTAGTCAAGATAAAAGACAAAAAGAGCTGAGCCAGGCAGTTCTTTATTTCCTATTAAAATATGATTTATTACAAGCAGTTTTTATCATGTGTTCTATTTACTAGCTATAAGTGCATTTCAGTGATAAATTAGTTGCATCAGACTCAATCGTGATCCATCACTGACCAGCTAATAATTGTTTTCTTTGCTTACTCTTCGAGAAAAGTTTTCTGTCTCTCATGCCAAGACTGGGAATCTGTCCACCCATCCACTTTCCATTGCTCCTTCTTGAATAGCTAGAGAGGCAGACAAGTCTCAAAGCTAGAAGCCCTAGACTGAAACTGGCCGGAGCCCTTTCTGGCACCAAACCCCCTCATAATCTGGCCTTCGTTCACCTCTCAAACTCCAGCTCTTTTCTCACCTTCCATCCTTTTCCAGCTGCATCACATTCCTGTAAGTTTCCCAAACAGGCCTTGCTTTCTCTTGCTCCCAGCCTTGGTACATGCTGTCTCCTCTGCCCAGGTCACCCTTCTCCTTCCCTTACCCACGGCAGCTCATCCTTCAAGTCTCAATTTCAACCTCATGTCCTCCTGAAGGCCTTCCTCACACCCTAGACTGGGTAAAGTGTTCTTGCAGTGTGACTTCAGGGCACCTTGTATTTCACTAGCATTCAGGTCTTCTATTGCCAGCGCAGTGCTATGTCCATTATTTAATGGATCACAAACTAAAATGTCTACTCGGATAATAAGTGAAGTAAGAGGGGTGCCAGCCCACATGTGGTGGAGGGAACTGTGCCCAACTAAAGGACATGTGCCCCATTTGAACTGAGCACTACTATTTGGGTTGCCTCAGTGACACAGAAGATGTGGGTTCGATCCCTGGGTCAGAAAGGTCTCCTGGAGAAGGAAACGGCGACCCACTGCAGTCTTCTTGCCTGGAGAATCCCATGGTCAGAGGAGCCCGGTGGGCTACAGTCCATGGGGTCACAAAGAGTTAAACACAACGAAGTGTCTGAACACACACACTATTGGGGTATAGCCAATTGTTGCCATAGAACAGGGTCCAGCATAGCCAGAGGTTTATTTTTTTTTTTAAAGAATGGGAAATCCAGATCTTTATGTGAAATAATCTTATTTTCTAGCACTGGCTAAAAAAAAAAAAATTAATGTAATATATTATGCATCCCAAACAAAACAGTCATGGACAAGGCTAGGCACAGCTATAAGCCTCATTCTGCTGTCGCTACATTACTCTAGACTGAGCTGCTTCTTTCTACACAACTCAGCCCTGCCTTTGGAGAAAGCTTCCTCTGTTTCAACAGCCAACACTAAGGCAACTCCACAGTCATCTACTGCAGGAAAACTACCTGAGAATCAAGTCAATAAAAGGCAGTTGCCCTTTCCCAGTGAAAGACACTCAGCTCCCCTGTCTCCAGTTGCTTTAGCACTGATCAACCCCAGTGGCATTAAGTTCAGGTCTCATGCAGGCTGTGACAACTCTTACAATCTTGTGAGATAGAAACCCAAAGCTTGCAAGAGGAAAAAACCAATTTCTTTTCACAGGAGGGTCCAAACACCACTTGTATGAAGATATAAGACTGGTTTTTATTTCATGGGGAAAACGGCATGCAGGTTTCTTACACTTCCCCGCTCCATTATGACCGAGGGGCTGTTTACCCACATTAGACTCAGAAGCGTGGCATTTACCATCTGGCCCGAACCCTTGCAGCACTGTGATCTCAGGGGAGTGGTGACCTGCTGACCATCTTCCTGTCCTCATGGAACAGATGAATGATGAGAAGAGTTTCCTCCACATGAAGCTTAGTCCACAGCTAACTGGACTCCGTTATTCCTGTGGATCTATCCTGGTCAGAAACACTGAGTGTGATGCAAAGGGAACCAAAAAGATCCAGCAGAGAATTAACTTTCGCAGAGAGGGAATTCCACGTTTCTGCTCATGAGCCTGTTCATCTAACTTTTTCACCAGCTGCTCTCCTCTCCATTCGAATACTGAGAAGCCGTGGGTACTGCCCATCTCAGCTTCCTCGCCAACTGCTCTGTAACGTCTCAGAAGCAGTAACTGATGTTTCCTGGGCCCCCACGGGCATCATTCTTTATTCAATAGGGGAAAAAATATGTATAAACATCTACCATGTACAAGTTACTGTACGGAAAAGAGAACAGAAGATAAAGTGGCCTTCCATAGAACAGAAGTAGCTTGAAATGTAACAAGAGACGTTCAGACTGGACCTCAAGAAGAACTTCCTAACCAGGGTGAGATATCGAAAGGGCTAAAAGAAAGCTCAGGATGGAATCCTTCACAGGGCTTCCAAAATGGTAAGAGGTCTGGACATTTCTAGTTACAATTTTGCTTGCTCCTGGAGGAACAAGACTAGTTGTCCAATCACGTGGTTACAAGGTACCTGTCCAAACTAACCCAAACAGAAGGAGTTTACCAGAACACAGGAGTATCTTAGAAGCCACGGGGAGGAGCACCCAAGACACCGAGTCACTCAGGGACCAAAGCAAGTTCTTCACCTCGTCTCTCTCCCTCCCTCTTTTTCTTTCTTTCTTTCTTTCGCTTGCTTCTCTTTCTGTCACTTTTTCACTCTCTTTCATGGTCATTGAATCTGTTTCTAATCTACTTTTCCTGCAAATAAACTTTCTCTGTCTTGCTCACAGAGGCCCCATGATGACCCAACATGGCTCGCTCAGCCCGCATTTCGGCATGGCGTGAGAAGCACCAGACCCCCAGCAAGTTAACCAATTCCCTCTGCAACCCAGCTCCAGATTTTCCGGAGATGGTCTGATTGGACCAGCTCATCCTCTGGGTTGTTTTCCCTGAGTCAGGTGTCCACCTGTTGCCCAATCAGCGAGGACTGGAGTTGAAAGATTATGTAATAAAAATATTGCCACTAGAGTCCATTTCTGCATGTGTAGGAAAGGGACAGAAAACAGAAGGACTATTCTCTGATTAGACTGTGGGAACTGAGTGTGTCCTCCAAACACGTCTACTGCATGATCCTTAGAGACTCTTCCACCATGAAATTCTCTGACTGGGGAGCTATTGTCTTGTTTGGGGATGTTTTGTTTTGTTTTGTTTTGGGTGAGTCTGTTACGGGCCCGTGTGGCCTGTGCCCAGCATGGGTGAGGCTCCACCTGGGTACGTCTTTGCAAGCCCCGCGCTGCACAGGGGTCTGTTGTCATCCTTCGATTAACAGCAGGATTTTTACTTCAGACGACCGAAGCCAATAACCAGAAAATTCTCTGAGGGGCAGAGCACTTAGAATCAAGCTCAGCCCATATGCAGGCTCTGTATTCAGAGAGAAACAGAGTGAACAAGATAACACCCTGCCATCATTGGGGAATCAGAGGGGACAGAAGAGGTGAACCATAAGCACAGGGAAGTTAGGCGAGACAGAGACAAAGATGGAAGAGTTCCAGAAGATTCCGAGACACAAATACAGCATGATCATCTCAAGTGGGAAGTTTTCATGATGGCATGACTCTACCCAGCCCACTGGCCTCCTTTCTCAAACAGGAATGCAAGCGGGCAGAAAGAAGGGGTGAGAAAAGGCACTCGGCCCTGCTCCTGGGTTTCGGAAACTGGGCCCCGAGGTGGCGTTTCCTCCTTGGAGAAGTACGGGATGGGAGGAGTGTATTATCTCCAGCCTAAGCCAGGAAGCCCAACCTCAGCAATTTCCTGGACACCTGCCCTCCACTAATTAGTACTTTCACTCAGGGTCTCAGCCCAGCCCAAACTTAACCCTTTCCCTCAGCCCATGAGTTCTGGTAACTCGGGTTTCTCAAATTGATCGCACCTGGCAAACACATATCCAGAGAATGGGCAGTGCTCTGCTCAGACCACTGACCTCAGTCCACCCATATTGACTACAGAGAGAGCTTTCTTTTATTATTATTATTATTATTACGTTTTTAAACATTTATTTGGCTCCCGCAGGTCCTAGTTGAGGCATGTGGGCTTAGTTGCTCCAAAGCACGTGGGAGCTTATTTCCCCTACCAGGGATCAAACTCATACCCCCTAAATTGCAAGGTGGATGCTTCACCACTGGACCACCTGGGGAAGTTCCCAGAGAGAGCTTTCTAAAATGGAAAGGTCGTCTTGGTTCTCCCTGCTCCAGACCCTTCAGTGAATCCCCTCTACCGACAGGGCATGTGTCTTTGGCCCAGCCTGCAAAACCCCTCAACACAGCCCTAGGTCCCCCTCCGGCATCATCTCAACCCTCGCTGCAGGAGACACAGCCCGTGCTGCGGCCCTCACTGGACCGGCTGCAGGAGACACAGCCCGTGCTGCGGCCCTCACTGGACCGGCTGCAGGAGACACAGCCCGTGCTGTGGCCCTCACTGGACTGCGGGCCATTCCCTAACTCGCAGTGGGCTATTCCCATCTCTGCACAGGGCTACACACCAGCCCTCCTCCCTGGCCCACAGCTCTCCTCCTCGGTCACCTGCGGCTAAGCCCGCCCCTCCGCAGCGGTGCTCTCTACACCAGAAGTAAGTTATCTGGGTTGGTGCCGTCCCCTTCCGGTTGAATCACCAACTCCTTAAAGACAGGGACTCTGCGCTGCTCTGAGATGTAACTCCAGGGCCCCAGACGGTGCCTGCGCATCAAGGAATGTTTGAAGAAGGAACATCAGGGATCATGAGAGTAACTGGAAAGGGAGAGGCTTCCTGCCCTTTAATGACACCCGTGACCCGCTCAGCCACGGGGCCTGGGGAATCGCAGGCCGTTGGTTATCAGGCAGAGCACAACGC
Organism: Okapia johnstoni; assembly: GCA_024291935.2. Taxonomy (NCBI): domain Eukaryota; kingdom Metazoa; phylum Chordata; class Mammalia; order Artiodactyla; family Giraffidae; genus Okapia; species Okapia johnstoni. The sequence continues at coordinate 2,620,468 of CM044325.1, read as the reverse complement.
CTTCCGTCTGTACAGGCTTTAGGGCTTCCAGAGCCCTTTCACAGACTCATTTGATCCTCAGACTCTCCCTGGGAGGTTCCCAGCAGTGATCCCCATTTTACAAAGAGGGAAACGGTAGCTGAGAAAGGGGAAAGACTTGGGAGGCCAGCAATCAGTTTCAGGGCCCAGAGCCAAAGGGCCCCTTCTCTCCAACGGGACTCCTCCGGGTCAGCAGAAATGCAGCCGTGCGAGGCTCTGGTGGTCCCCCCCCCCTCCCCCGGGCCGGGCAGCCCCGGGAGGCCTGGCGGAGGTCCCTCTGCAAGCACCCGCTCAGGAGCCCGAGTCCCCGCTCACTGCCCAGTTCCTCCCCAGGCACAAAAACCGCTTTATTCCCCCGCGGCCCGCAGGCTGACGCCGTCCAGGCTTCCTTGTGGCCTCCGTCCGTGTCCTGCATCTGGGGAGGCAGGGAATGATTCCTCCTTTCTTTCTGGAGCTTGCTACCATCCAGGTATTTATAGACGGTGCCGGCCCTGCTGAGCCAGCCTTTCTCTCCCGTTTAAATTTAGCTGCCTTTGTCTTCTCCCACTGACTTACCTCCCAAGCCCGCCTGGGTTTCCTCCTCTGCCTTTGTTCCCCCGGGGTTTGCTCCGCATCTACTTTGATCAGCTGAGCCGAAGCAGTCTCGCCAAAGAGATTGTCTGAGGTCTGAATACAACTTCCTCCTCCGCGCGCAGACCCCTCCGCGGTCCGCGCCCTGACCACTTCCCACTTTGTCTCGCACAGACCTCCCGGTCAGCTTCTCTCCATCCTGCCCTTTACAGAAGGAGAAAGTGGCCGTGGCTAAGGCGCCAACAGGGCCAGAACCAGCGACCTCCCAATCTTGTCTCCGGGGCTGACACATTGGCACTACAGCACAAGGAACTCTGCTCGGTGCTCTGTGGCGACCTAAAGGGGAGGGAAATGCAAACAGGAGGGGGCACACGTACATGTGTGACTGATGCACTTTGCCACACAGCAGAAACTAACACGACATGGTAAAGCAACTACACGCCAACCAAATTTAATTAAAAAAAAAAAAGAACTCCTGGTTTCAATGTCCCTATCTTGAGTCTCAACCCAGAATCATTTTCTCTTCTGCCGGGCAGGATATGCCAAGGTTTGGCACACTCTGTTCTTATAGGCACTGAAAGTGATCCTAAGACAATCCTACTTTAGTGCTGGAAAGAGCAACTGCCGTTCAGAGGGGGAGGTGCACCGCTTTGCTTCTAAAAACAGTTCATAAATAGAACATAGGTTGAGACTAGGTTCCCAAGTCCGAGTCATACAGGGATCTCCAATTCCAAAGGTCCCAGGAGTCCGGCAAGTAGCGGAATGAAGGAAGCAAGTGTGGCCACAGACAGCAAGGACCTAGAGCAGACCCACTGTGTCTTAAGAAGTTTCATACTGCATCACCCGGGCCGTCTGATTTTTCCAGAGAAGTCAAAAATCAAGGTTTTTAAATAATGGCAATAAATTTGAAATTTGAAAAGCACTTTACGAGCGCAGTAGGACATGCAGCGCTGCTGTGACCTCTGCACCCTACACACGCCTTCACACATTGTCCACAAGCCTGGCTCCTCACCACCTCCCTAGCCACAGTGCACAGACCAAATGGCCCTTCCAGGCCCAGTTAGCATCTCCCCGGGTCCCACACAGATGGCCCCATTCTGCCCCTCAGGCTGGATTCTGCACTGATAACAGCGGCGCTTTGCCTCTGATCCAAGCCCCCGTTTCCTCTCTTCTCTCTGCCCATGCTTGGCAACAGTGATGTCCATTTTCAAAATCATCCCCAGAAGGTCTTCTGTGGCGCATCAGTCTGGATAAGCTAGGTTGTGCTGCAACATTAAACATTAAACAGCATTAAAAATCCCCATAGCTTATAAAGGTTATTTATCCTCCTGGGTAAATCACACGAGTAGCAATCTTCATCCAACCCAATACCTGACATCTATCAGTTCAGCTTCTCTATCAGTATAAGGTGTCACTGGGTACATTACTCCTGGTTCCCTGCAGGTAATTTTGAACTAAAAATATAGTCATCTTTCCCTGAAAAGAACTATAATAATTCTCTTTACTGATTTTTCAAGTTAGAAACTAAATCTTGCTCAAGACATTAAAAAAATAATAAGCAATGTTACATGAAGAAAATATTTAAATACTTGCTTAGAATAAAAATATAACATCTAGAGTCATATAAGATTTTTTTCCTTTTTTGAGGCCCTCAAATAAACTATGGATTTGAGTATTTTCTTTTCAGCAACTTTATTAGAATATAATTTGTAGACCATAAACTCCATGTAGTTAAAGCATGCAACTTGATACCTTTTATACCTATGTATACTCCTTTGGGGGTTTGTTTCCCTGGTGGCTCAGACAGTAAAAAATCTGCTTGCAATGCAGGAGAGCCAGGTTCAATCCCTGGGTCAGGAAGATCCCCTGGAGGAGGGCATGGCAATCCACTCTGGTGTTCTTGCCTGGAGAATCCCATGGACAGAGGAGCCTGGTAGGTACAGTCCATGGGGTCACATGACTGAAACGGCTTGGCATAGCATAGCACACATGCTCCTTCGGAATCATCCACTATAATTGCTAATAAGTATATTCATCTCCCCCTCCAAAAAAAAAAATTCCTGTAGCTTAAAATCACAGAGGTTCCGTGCTCATCTGTGCTACAGATCCCTGAGAGTCATCCAAGTCCTCTGCTCCAAGCCACTCCCACACCAAGGCTGGCAGAGCAGCCATGACCATGTCCCGTCATCTGAGGCGCTGCCATCATCACGTCAGAGGGAAAGTGAGGAACTGTGCACTGGCTTTTAAGTCTCTTCCCCAGAAGGAACACGCATACCCTTTCTGCTCATATCTCATTTCTCAAAGAGATTACACGACCATATATAATTTCAGAGAAAGTGAAGGACTGCTGTTTTTATCACATGCTTAGGAGGTGGGAAGGCAGAAATATTTAGGGAACAGTGCTAAGTGACCCACATGTGATGCTTCCACTTTTCAGGGAGTTGTTTAAGTTCTCTTCAAAAGTTCTGAATTCATTCACTCATTCATTTAACAGTAACAACTGAGCAAAGCTCTGAGGTAAGTAATCTGGGCATAGGGCATAAAAACTGCTCTTGGGGACTTCCCTGGTGGATCAGTGGTTAAGCATCCACCTGCCAATGCAGGGGACATGGGTTCAATCCCTGGTGCGGGAAGATCCCACCAGGCGCAGAGAAGCTAAGCCCGTTCACCACAACTACTGAGCCTGCACATCTAGAACCCATGCTCTGCAACAAGAGTAGCCCCTGCCCACCACAGCTAGAGAAAGTTCTCATGAAGACCCAGCACAGCCAAAAATAATTAGATAAATATCGTCCACATAAAAAAAAAAAAAAAACATTCTTAAAAACTTTTTTTTTACAAAAGAACTTCTCTGGAGAAGGAAATGGCAACCCACTCCAGTATTCTTGCCTGGAAAAGTCCATGGACAGAGGAGCCTGGTGGGCTGTAGTCCATGGGGTTACATGACTGAGCACGCGTGCATGAGGATGGAGGGAGATGGGTTGGTAGCAATAAACTGGTAGAACTAAAAAAAAAAAAAAAAAAAAAAAGAACTTCTCTCTACCTTCAAACAGTTGTAGCTTGTCTAGGGGACATATGTAGATCTTGCCAGTAACTTGGAAACAAGGAACACACACAGAGAAAGTGCTCCAGCCAACTGTTTAAAGTGCTGAACGTAGAGAAGGCAGTGAGCATAGAGAAAGTGGCATCTGAGCAAACGCTCGGCATGGGGACAGGTAGACACAAGCATGAAGGAGGCCCAGCCCAAGACTTCCTCCACCTCAAAACCTGTGACCACACAGCAGATCAAAGCACTGGCCAGGTTACACTTCCTGGATAACGAATCCTACATCTGTGCATAGGAAGCAAGCAAGGAGAAACACATATGGCAGTCAAAACCACCCCTATTCCTGTCTAGCTTCCAAGCCCAGACTGGAACTGATGGCTTAGATTCAAACTTCAGGTCCTGTACTCACTTGCTAAATGACCTTGGGCAAGTCCTTGAGCCATCTGTGCCTGTTTCCTTGTCTGTACAATGGGGTATTAATGGTGCCAACCTCAAAGGGTTAATATTAGAACTGAATATGTGAGTGCTGGTAACTAACAAGGAAAAGGGGAGCGGGTACCCCCAGCAGGCATCATAGCAAGTGTGTGCTCTTGGGCCTTGATTAAGACTGATCTCATTTTTCCTTGAAAGGAGGTTAGATCTACATAAAAGCAGAAGGCAGAGGGAGGAAGGCTCTGTGCCCTCAAGGTAGGTCCCCTTGAGCACTAGTCTGCATCTCATCTCTGCCTCATCACCAATGAACTCCTCATAAATCCATGCTCAGATATCCCCACCCGGTACTCTGTGAACTTCTGTCTGAAGTCACATTTCCCTAGGTGTCCCACAGAGAACAAATTCCAAAGATGGACTCAGGAGGAAAAAAAATAAAAAAACATCTGTCATCTGCTACGTAAGGAAAGCTCCCTCTTAGAGATGAGCAAAGCACAAAGCAAAAACAAAAATCTGCTTCGTTTTATTTAATCTTGCATTTTCTGGGTTAAATTCTGACCATGATAGCTTTATTTTGCCTGCTACACACTTTGGGAAATATTGTGCAGAGGCAATCACTATTTCTTATTGATCCACACATCCACACACATCCACAGAAATGCGGATCATGCTTGGAGTGTAATAGGCGGGAGAACAGTCGATGCGCTGGACTGAATTTCTTACATAATCTTGGGGGAAATATTTCCTCCCTCGGCTTCAGTGTTGCCGTTCTTCTAATGAGGGAATCAGACCAGAGAGCTGCTGAGATCCTTTCTGTCCTCAGTTAGGAGCTGATAGCTCATTAGAGGTTTTTCTCCTTGCTCTCTGCCTGGTCATTATTGAGCCTCGTTACTGAATTCAACGTGAGAGCAAAAGCAAAACCGTCAGCCCCCACAAGCAGGAAGCTAACAGGAAAGGATCAGAGCTGACATTTACTGCCAGCCGGCCACTGTGCAGAGGGCTTTACAGGGACCACGGCGTCCAGCTGCAGCAAGCTGAACCGAGGAGTACCATGATTACAACCACTCCCCTTCACTACAGAGATGGAGGCACAAACTGCTAAACCATTGTTTATGTAACTACCCAGTTGGCAGAGAATGGATTTAGAACCCAGGTCACGTGACATCAAACCCCGGACTCTTAACTCTTAGGTGACACTGCTTCCCGGGTCACATGAGATGCAGGAGACCCGCAGATTAGGTGCAGGGCTCTCTGCTTCCTGTTAAGGGAGGACTAAAAGCTTTAAGATTTGCCTCATTTCTTTGGGTTAACTCAACATATTTGTTCATCCCTACATCTGGTCACAAAGGGTCGGATACGATGGAGGGACTGAACTGAACTGGACTGAGATTCTGCCGTTCTTTTGATCTCAGCTTCCAGGAAAAAAAAATGCAGGGAATAGCATATGCCATGAATTTATTTTTATCAATTACCGTTAGAATGGCTTCCCTGGTGGCTCAGCAGCAGCGAATTCACTTGCAACGCAGGAGACTCAGATTGGATTCTTGGGTCGGGAAGATCCCCTAGAGGAGGGCGTGGCAACCCACTCCAATACCCTTGCCCAAAAAATCCCATGGACAGAGGAGCCTGGCGGGCTACAGCCCATGGGGTCACAAAACTGTTGGACACAACTTAGCAACAAAACCTCCTGCTCCATCACCACCACCTTTATAGTAATTATAATAATCATCTACAGTATATCCAGGAGGCAATTTCATAGCCATTATTGAGTGTGATTTTTCATGCTAGCTTTCTGAGGAAAACAGGGAAAATCAATAGCACCACATTAATTTTACAGTCAAGGAAACGGAAGTTCCAGGAGGAGAAGAAGCTTGCCTCAGACTCCAGACCAACAAATAAATTGTGGATCCTGGATTTGAAAGGCGGATCCTGGCCTTTGGGTTTCAAGGAGAAAGGGTTCAGGGGCTCAATACGATCCCAGGCCCTTGGCTCCCAAAGTTAATCCCGAGTTGCAGATGGGGAGGAGCCAGTCAGGGAGGACATGGGTGTGAACTAAGAGGAACATTGACGAGGAGACCCTGGAGCTAGAAGGAAGCCTGCGGTGACAACCCGAGGGAAAGGAGTGTCTCCTCTCCTCCCTGGTGTTGGTTTGGGGCACATTCAGGCTTTAAATGCCCTTCACGAACCTTCCTTCTCTGTAACCTTCTGTCTTCAAGTCGCTATCCATTCATCATCTTAGCCACCTCCCAAATCACAGACCTGGGATCATTTTTTTTTTAATGTCCATTTTCCTTTTATTTTAAAAAAAAGTGCAAACATAAACACACACCCATGCCATAAAAATAATCCTTTTCCTTCCCTTTGACAAATACGTCCGTTAAGATGCCTCTCTCTGGTACAGTTCTTAAAAGTCTCAAGATCTAACTAACTGACTTTAAAATGGTCTTTAAAGGACCTTCTAAAACATGATTTGGAGAAGGAAATGACAGCCCATTCCAGGATTCTTGCCTGGAGAATCCCATGGACAGAGGAGCCTGGTGGGCTACAGTCCATGGTGTCTCAAAAGTGTTGGGCACAACTGAGCAGCTAAATAACAAAATATGATTTAATGAATTATATCTAAGTTACTAAAGAAGAACTGCCCAGTTTCAGGCTTTTTAAAAGCACCTTTTAAATTTTGAGCATCACAATATGCTATTAAAAGAGCTTACGGTTAAGTATTAAAGCTATCCATGGATCTTCCTGCTATTGAATGGGCAGTGTCTGTGGCTGTGCATTTACAAAGCTATTTTCTGACTGTGGGCTTCTACTTCTTTTTTTAAATTAATTTTTATTGAAGTATAGTTGCTTTACAATATCGTGTTAGCTTCTACTATACAGCAAAATGAATCAGCCATCCACGTACATATATATCCCCTCCCTTTGGGGCTTCCTTCCCATTCAAGACCTGGGACCATTTATGTTTCACCCACAAATAATCCCTGGGTGCCTCCACTGTGCCTCGCCACCGTGACTGGGCATTGAGGAGATTCAGACGAGACACGTACAGATCAATGAGCTCCGGGGAAGGTGCTGACTTCAGGCCCAGGAAAGACTTGAAGAGGTGGTGCATTTGATCTGAGTCTGGTGGGTATGGAGGAGCCCTACAGGAGGGTGACGTGAGCCAAAATGAAGAGTGGACAGAGTCTTCCAGGCTGAGCAAACACGTGTGGCGACTTGGACTGAAACTGTGATGCACAGAACGGAAGTGTCAAGAGTTGAGGCCTGAAAGGGAGGTACAGCTAGATCCTGATGCATCTTGATGTTCAGCTGCAGACACTGACCTTGACCTCTCAGACTGTGAGGGAGTTATGACTGTGCACATCTACCCCTTTTGCCAGGGGTGGTTTTGAACCTATTCCTGTTGGCTCATTCTTCTCATAGGAAGTCCTCTAGAGAACCCAGAAGTGAATCCAGAAATTCTTGTTGCAATTAGAAAAGAATATGAAGATCGAAGCAGAGAGAAAACTATCAACTCCCTTTGGTCAAAAAGGTAAGCGTAGCTTAAGGTGCACCGTGCCCTGGGGTCAGGATGCCAACAGGAGTGGGCAGGTCTCTGTGTCTTGCCCAGAGCCCGGAGGGCTGGTTGAGGCGGCTCCTCTGAGTAGACCTGTCCCCTCGTGTCAGTGTGACTTCTGTGCACAGGAGGCAACCTGAGTGCTCACCTCCCAAGTAAGGGATGAAAAGTGGAGTTAATGGTGGCATTGGCCATCCCAGGACGTGACGGACACCCTGACCTCGTCTTCCGGAGTAAGAGATGAAAAGCGCAGCGAGTGATGGCGTTGGCCATCCCAGGACGTGACTGGACACCCTGACCTCACCACCCTCCTCAGCTTTGGGGGGCGAGGCTGAGCTGAGTGCTATTCACAGACCCGACACAGGGAGGCAGTCGTGGCCCGTGGTCCACCTACGCCCAGACACCGCTGACCAGGGAGCTGGGGACAAAGGAGGAACATGGATCCGGGTATACCAAGGCGGGAGAAAATGGAAGGAAGTTTCAACAACAAATTCGTTGCAATTTGCTCTTAATATAAGAGACGCTCCTCTAGCAAATGCCCCTGGTCTATCAATCCAGTCCTCTGAAACTTGTAACAACACAACAGCCGCAGAAATCTTACGGGAGCTCTCTGTCCCCGCTCATTCCCGGGGCCTGCACTTAGTACCTCTAACTCCCGGCCCGAAGCTGCTCTCCCAGTTTGCTTTCCCTCCTCTCTCCTTGCAGATGCTCAGGCCGTCTTTCTTTCCCCATCTAGGCATCTTGTCTGGGCCTGTGTCCACGCTGTTCTCTTCAAAAGGAGCAGTCTTCTTCAAAAGACCCCACCTCCATTTCTGATCTAATTCTAATGTCATCAATACCATGAAGCCTCTACCACCACCACCCCAAGCCAGAAATCACCTGTTGTTTTCTCTCTCTCTCTCTCTCTCATTCTCTCCAGCACCTCCCAGAGCACTCTCCGCTCCTCTCTGCCACCTGCCACTATCTGCCCTGTGTGGCATTTGTATTGATCATTTGTTTGATCGTGTGGGCAGAAACGCTATCCTCATGTTTCTGGGAAGCATCTTGAGTGTGAACCCTGCTCACAGTCACCTCACAGGATAAAGGAGGTTAAATCTGATCAGAGGACTGTCCAGGGATGTTCCTTCTTGTCAGGTAAGCTTTGCTTTTCTAATCTACAGAAGGCTTAAGATAGAGGGCTAGATTAACTGAATTATGGTATACCTATGCTACAGAAAATGACGCAGGTTTTAAAATGAATGAGAAAGCCTGTATGTGCTGGCATGGAAAGGTGTTCAAGATATATATACTTTTTTAAAAAAACAAGAATAAAAGGCAAACCGCAGGATAACTGAATGCCTTCATTTATTTAGGAGAGAAAACAACATTTTGTACAAACATATGATCTTACATGCGTAGAAGAACTCTGGAGGGATATGCAAGAAGTACTAACAGTAGACAAAGCAGAGGAAAAGAACTAGTGCGATGAAGAAAGATCTCCTTTTCTTTGCAGTGTAAATCCTAGGATATTTTTACTTTTGCAACTGATTAATTCATTCAGTAAATACTTGTTTAAGGCACTGTTCTAAGCACTGGAGTACCTGGAGATTATAAAAGGACCTTTAGGAACGTCCCTAGTGGTCCAGTGGTTGAGACTCTGGGCTTCCACTGCAGGGGTCACAGGTTCAATCCCTGGTCAGGGAACTAAAATCCTTCATGCTCCGTAGTGTGGCAAAAATAATAATAATAAAGATTCTTTAACCTTTCTGCTAGTATAATCATTAAAGTAGGTTAATTTCAAGGTAGGGTGGATTTTCCACCTTGTCCCACATGCTGAAAACAATGATAAATGTGGGCAAAATACATGAGTCTAATATTCTCAGGCATTATATACAATAGGCAGCACAGGAGTATCATCCTTGAGAGGGGAGCCCAGCTCTACTTTCAGATGGCACACACCTCCGTGCTTTGGTGCAGGGAGGTGGGGTCCCAAAACAGTGATAATCTCACCATGCTAAGAATTGCTTCTGGGAAGCTGGGCAATTGGAACATGTAGGGTCATATAGCTATGCTGGGGAGTAGCTTAGACACCGTGTGGAGACACATGAGGGCTCTTGGTGGCGGATCGGGCAGTGTCTGCACAGGGCAAGACTCTGCAAGGCTGAGCAAAGACTGACGACAAGCTCAGAGCTCAGTGGGAGGAAACTGGCTGAAACCTCAGGCATTCAGTGAAGATCCCAAAAGAAGAAGAAGAAGCCCCCCTTGGAAATAAGGATCTTGCCTCAGAGTGAAGTTCACAAATGACACGCTGTTGTTGTTCGGTCGCTAAGTCGTGTCCAGCTCTCTGCGACCCCACGAGCTGCAGCACACCAGCCTCCTCTGTCCTCCACTGTCTTCCACAGTTTGCTCAAATTCATGTCCATCGAGTCAGTGACGCTATCTAATCATCTCATCCTCTGCTGCCCCCTTCGCCTTTTCCCTTCAATCTTTCCCAGCATTAAGGTCTTCTCCAGTGAGTTGGTTCTTCATATCAGGTGACCAAATATTGGAGCTTCAGCTCAGCAACAGTCCTTCCAATGAATAGTCAGAGTTCATTTCCTTTGGGATAACATAGACCCACCATATAAAAGGATAAAATCAAGACTGGCAGGACCAAAGAAATTTACTAGTAATTCAACTATCTTTTAGAACAAAAATCATCATCCGTAAGTGATGACATGACAAACTCAATATAATGTATCATCCAAAGTGGTCAGTATACAATAAAAACTTATGGCATAAATGTGGGCCACAAACAAGCAGGATGGGGGAGCAATCTACTCAAACAGGCCTTAAAATGAGCCAGATGCTGAAACTAGCAGACAAGCACTTTAAAGAAGCTGTTATAAATACGTCCAAGGACTTAAGGGAAAAGGTGGTCATAATGAGTGGAATGCTAGGAATCACAGTGGAAGAATAAAAACACGTTAAAAATAGAAACTGTAGGAAAGAAAAGTACAGTTCAGTACCTGGAAACTTACAGCTCACTGGAATAGAGAAAAGAAAAAAACTGAAGGACAGAATCCCAGTGACCTGCGAGACACACACATGTAGGTTTCCCAGGTGGTGCTAGTGGTAAAGAACCTGCCCGCCAATTCAGGAGACACGGGTTCGACCCCTGGGTCAGGAAGATCGCCTGAAGTAGGAAATGGCAACGCACTCCAGGATTCTTGCCTGGAGAACCCCATGGACAGAGGAGCCTGGTGGGCTACAGTCCATGGGGTCGCAAGAGTTGGACGCGACTGAGTGACTGAGCACACACTCACATTGAGCACACACTTACACACTTACACACTTACATTGAAGTCCCAGAAGGGGAAAGAGAAACTGGACAGGAAAGGAACGTTTGAAGACATAATCACCAATATTTCCAAGTTCAATTTCTTCAAGTAACTTCTGTGATTGTTGTTGTTGCTGCTGCTGCTGCGTCGCTAAGTCGTGTCCAACTCTTTTGCAACCCCATGGACTGCAGCTGGCCAGGCTCCTCTGTCAGTGGAATTTCCCAGGCAAGAATACTGGAATGGGTTGCCATTTCCTTCTCCAGGGGATCTTCTCGATCCAGGAATCGAACTCATGTCTCCTGCACCAGCAGGCAGATTCTTTACCATCTGAGCCACGAGGAAGCCCCTACAATTAGCTTATAGATCCAAATGATTCAGCAATCCCCAAACAGGATCAATACAAAGAGGACCATAGCTAGACAAACTATGTTGAACTGCCCAAAATCAAAGATAAAAAGCAAATCTTAAACAGAGCCAAAGGAAAAATAAGGAAAAATACAAATATCAGTTGACTGTTCATAGTAAATAAGAGAGGCAAGACGACACGGGAACAATGACTTTAAAATACAGAAAGAAAAATAAGTCTGCCTAAAAGGCATATTAAGTAAAAATATCCTTCAAAAATTAGAGTGAAAGAAAGTTATTTTTAGGGGAACGTGATGTGAGAGAATTCATCGACAGCAAACTCGCACCACGAGAGAAAGTCCAAACCCATGCCCACCAGCAATGTCAGTAAAACCAGCAACCTTGGTGGCACATGAATGGGGAAGCCCAGTGGTTCTACTACCCAGAGACTGTAGTCCTGGTTGGTGCAAAGCAACAGAGCAGAGAACTGACCAGAAATTTAACAAAGGGATTCAGGAAATAAAACCGCCCTAAAGAGGCCTGATAAATCTTCCACAGATCCTGGCTGACCAGGAGACTGAGCACCCAGGCAGAAAAGACACAGGAGGGCTTAACTGAGACAAAGAGCCAAAGTAGACTTGGAACCCACCCGACCTTTGGTGAGGGTCCCAACCCACACAGAAGAGTGTGGGAGCCTCACTGGCTTGAGGGGCTCAGGAGGCCAAATAATGCCCCCAACCCCATAAAGATGTCCACATCCTAACCCTGAAAGCTGTGTCTGGTACCTTACAGGGCAGAAGGGCCTTTGCCAATGTGATTAAAGATAAGGACCTTGAGATGGAGAAACTATATTGAATTATCTGGGTCGGTTTTATCTACTTACATGACTCCTTAAAAGCAGAGGACATTTTCCAGCTGGGTCAAAGAGATGACATGAGATTAGGACCTGACCCGCCATGCTGGTTATAAAATGGAGGAAGTAGGCTTGCCAGGAAAATTCCGTGGGTGGAGGAGCCTGGCAGGCTACAGTCCATGGGGTTGCAAAGAGTCAGACACGGCTGAGCAACTTCACTCACTCACAGGCTATGAGCCAAAAGATGCCATTGTCCCCCAGAAACTGAGAAAGACAGGAAATGGATTCTTCTTCCCCAGAATCTCCAGAAAGGAATGCAGGCTTGCCAACGCTATGATTTTAGCCACACTAGAGGCCAGTTGAGAGGCTTCCGCAGGTGTCTAATGGATAAGACTCTGGGCTCCAAGTGCAGGGACCCCGAGTTCAGTCACTGGATGAAGGACTAAGATCCCATGGCCTGTGTGCCACTAGAGAAGCCCACTTCCCACAAGCAGGAGCCAGTGCAGCCAGAATAAAGAATCTGCCTGGAATGCAGGAGAACCCGGTTCGATTCCTGGGTGGGGAAGATCTGCTGGAGAAGGGATAGGCTACCCACTCCAGTATTCTTGGGCTTCCCTGGTGGCTCAGCTGGTAGAGAATCTGCCTGCAGTGCGGGAGACCTGGATTCGATCCCTGGGTTGGGAAGATCCCCTGGAGAAGGGAAAGGCTACCCACTTCAGTATTCCGGCCTGGAGAAATCCATGGACTATATAGTCCACGGGGTCACAAAGAGTCGGACACGACTGAGTGATGTTCACTTTCAGTTTTTAGAGTAAAAATAATAATAACAGTAATCAGCTCACGATAAGTACAATGCAGAGATATAACGTACAGCAATGTAGTAAAATGATTAGGTATGTAATCTGGATTAAGGAAGTGATGTTTAAACTAAAATCTGAATTACAAGAAGAGACAACCACGAGAAGATCACAGAGAACAGTAGCGTAGGTTTAAGTAACAGTGCAAAGGCCCTGGGGCAGAAACAAGCTTGGTTTATTGGAGAAAGGTCCCTATGGCTGGAGATGTGGTGTGGGCACTGGGGAGAGTAGTGTGATGTGTGATTAGAGAAAAAGGATGCAGCGCTTTGTAAACCGGAGTAAGAAGTCTACATCTATGTGATAGGAGACACTAGAGGACTTCAAGTCAGTCAGTGCTAGACTGTGACGTACATTTCCAAAGAGCACCCTCATTTCAGAGAGGAGATCAGAGCACAGGCTGGCAAGAACGGAGGCAAGGAGATGACCTGGGAGTCACAGCCACAGCCCAGGAAAGAAGGGTAGTAGTGCTTCAGACAGGCTGGTGGCCGGTTAGGTGGGAAAAGTGGACACATTTGGGACAGGTTTTGGAAGCAGAGCTGATCTGGTGGTGGATTGGGTTTAGGATAGGGGAAGAGACAGAGGAATCAAGGATGAGACTCCTGGGTTTGGAGGCTGAGCACACGGGTTTGAGTGGATGACGGTGCTGTCTACCAAAAAGAGGAAGACCAGGAGCAGGATAGAGCTGCTCAGGGTAACAAGACGGGGAGCGGGCGTGGAATCAGGGCTCCCCTGTCTCAGCTCCGTGAGAGTCTAGAAATTTATCAAACTTCTTAAACTATGTGCTAAGTCTAGTCAACAGTGTAAAGATGACTGAGCCAGAGTTCCCGCATTCCAGGAATTCGCACGTCTAGTAGGGAGAAGAATAAGAATTCAAGAAAAACCATAAGTACTTTTCAAAAAAGCAAATATGCAAGTGAGAGAGGGGAATCCAACAGGTTGGCAGGGCACAGACGTCCAGGAAGACTCCATGGAGTCCAGGGGCTGTGAATTCAAATTCTAAGTCTGGATGGACTTGAACAAGCATCACTGGTGTGTAGGTAGATTCTAGGCAGGGAGGAAAAATTTTAAGTGAGGTTCTCTAGAAATACTGGAGGAAGGCTGAGCAGATGAGGGTGATGAAGATTTACTGTGTGATGGAAGATCCTGGAAAAGTAGGTTAAAATAAAATTGTGAGAGATTTCAAGAGCAGGCTGGAGCTACTGGTTTTATCCTGTGGCCGAGAGTGGAGGCAGAGATCCAGAGGACTGGTCAGCAGAAAAGTGATCCACTTGGCGCTGTGCACCAAGGTCACCATGGCAACAGTGTTTGAAAGGTGGTGGTGATGGATGGCAGAGAGGGGGGCAGGCAGGAAGAGACAGGCAGGAAGCAAGTTCTGAGAGTATCCTCCAGTCCAGGTGAGGGGTTGGGGCAATCCGAAGGGAAGCGTCAGGAATGACAAGGGAGGGATGAGGCACGACAGAGACTGACAGTCGGGTCTGGCGACCAATTAGATGTGGGAAAAGAAGTCCAAGATAACTCTGAGACTGAGCATGAGCGTCTGGGAGAATCACGGTGCCCTGAACCGAGATAACGGGTGGGGAAGACAAACAGGATGCAGGAGGGAAAAACAGGGAGCCAGGGCGATGATGGGCCTAATTCAAGTGGAGTCAGATATGTTACTGGGACCTCAAGTTCCAGGGAGAAAAGATGGGTCAGCATGTGGATATTGGCGCCTCTCTGCGGGAGACAGGTCTGACCTCAAAGTCAAGTTTTGAGGAGTCCTTGGCAACAAGAACACTAGCTTGTTGTGTATCAGGAGCCGAGTTAAATCCTTCATACAATTCTCTCATTTCCTCTCCCATGACAAGCCAGGGAGGCGCCTCCTAGTATTATTCCCACGTCACAAATGAGGAAGTTAAAAGTTCAGGGGAGTTCAGCCACTAGCTCAAAGCTCCTTAGGAACGAAATGGTGAAGTCAAGACTTGAGTCAGTGCACTTGGGCGCCACCCTGCAGGCCAAGTCCAGGGGTCCAGGGGGTGCAGGGGCCCCCTGTTGACTCTGCTCAGATGCCCATGGAGCTTTAGGGCTCAGCGGACCTTAGGGACCTCATTCTCCCAGCTCACAGATAAAGGCGACTGAAGTCCAGAGAGAGAAACCCATTCATCAGAGGTCACCGTGAGGTTCCGGCCGGCTCTCCGCCCGCTGGGGTTCCTCACCTCTACAGCCTCACCACTTCAGTCTCCCTCCCCAGCCAAGCGCATCCCGCCCCAGAGCCCTGGCACCTGCTGTCCACTCTGCCCAGCACTGTCCTTCCCAGAGCCTCGCGGCCCCTTCCTTCCTGCTGGAGATCCCAGCTTCCCGTCCCCTCGTCACAAACACCTGCTCTGCCCAGCTGACCCGATGGAAGCCCTCCTGTGCCCTCCCTGTCGCAGCCCGCGATTCCGTTTTCTTGCAGCGGTTACGGTTCTCTCCAAGCATCTCATTTACCTACTTGATGGCTAATACCCCGTCCGCATCTGCCAGCAGGCACAGCAGTCTTGACCCTAGGCCCAGAGCTTGGGGCAGAACGCAGCAGGGTGAGTGCTGCACGGAGGAAGCAAGAAAGGATGGAGGGAGAGAAAGGAGGAAGAAGGCCCTGAAAAGGCAGGCACGGACCTCAGGGCTAACCCCGGCCGTAAGGAGCGGGCAGGCGAGCGCTCGTCCACTGCCCTTGCTGATGACAGGCCGGACCGGGCCTCCCTTGCGTCCTGCCTCCTCTGTCACCAGACTGGTCTCCCCAGGACCGAGAGTCATGCCCGGGGAGGGACGTGGGCTCGCTTTCAGAATCCGGAGGAAAAGGTCACCTCAGACTCTGGGAGGGGCCCGGGCCGAGGGCAGAGCCCCAGTGGGGCAGGTCTCTGAGTGCCTGCTCCCCGCTAGGGGTGGCCTGCCCCTTCCTATCTCCTTCGCATCTTCTTATCTCCTGCTCTTCCTCCCCTTGAGGCCCACGCCGCATTCCTCACGGGCCATCTCCGCTCTGTGGCATCGGCCTCCTCTCCCCTCCTCCGCCAGGAGCTCCCAGAGGGCGTCCCCGCCATCTCCCCAGTCCCCTTATCTTCCCTGCTCCAGCCCAGCCCTATCTGCTGGCTTTCAGCTCTGCGCCCCCGTATCAGATGCCCTCTCTCCACCGACGCCCCCTTATCTACTGGGCCCTCGCCCACACGCACTGTTGTTTTTTTGTCTTCTTGATGGAGACCCGGGGTAAACAGCAGAGCCCGGAGACTTGCATTTCAGGCCCGGACAGATGGGCTGAGGGAGAGAGTGACAGGCCCTCGGAGTCGTGGCGCGGAGGACCGCAGGCAGCATGAGCCCTGGATTCAGACAAACCAGGCTCTGAGCTTCGGAAAGGGCCTGGGTTCAAATTCTGCCTCTGGGGCTGGCGGCATTTGTCCACCACACGGGCAAATGGCTTTAATCGCCGAAAGCCTCGTCTGCAAACTTTAAACAATTTAAATGTAAAGCTTAAAAACACTCCCTCCGGTTGCCATATGGCACAGAAGGCTCAGCTTGGTGCTCGGTGATGACCCAGAGGGTGGGGTGGGGGTGGGGGAATCTAAGAAGGAGCCAACATAGGTATGCATATAGCTGACTCCCTTCATGGTACAGCAAAAACTAATACAACAGGGCAAAGCACTTATACACCAATAGAGATGAATGAACACAGCAAATTCCCACTGGCTATCTATTTCACACGTGGCAATACAGATGTTTCCATGCTCCTGTCTCAGTTCGTCCCACAGTCTCCTTCCCCCACCGTGTCCACAAGTCTGTCCTCTATGTCTGCCCGTAGGACGCAGGGAGCTCAAACCATTGCTCTGTGATGACCTAGAGGGGTGAGGTGGGGTGGGAGGCAGGAGGGAGGTTCAAGAGGGAGGGGACACGTGTATTCCTGTGGCTGATTCATGTTGATGTCTGGCAGAAACCAACACAACATCATAAAGCAATTATCCCCTAATTTAAAATTTTTTAAATAAATAAATAAAATACCCCCCCCCCAAGGATTACTGGGGGCCAAGGATAGTGTGTGACAAATGCTTGGACACGTTTTGGAGGCTCTGCGTTATTCGTCACCACTGCAGCCAAGTGGAGACATCTGTCCTTGTAATTTAGTCTCAGTGGCTAAGTCGTGTCTGACTCTGTGCAGCCCCATGGACTGTAGCCCGCCAGGCTCCTCTGTCCATGGGGGATTTCCCAGGCAAGGATACGGGAGTGGTTGCCATGTCCTTCTCCAGGGGAATCTTCCTGATCCAGGGATCAAACTCACATCTCCTGCTTGGCAGGTGGATCCTTTACCACTGAGTCACCAGGCATCCTGGAGGCACCTGTATTAACTCCTCTAACTAACCCCCGTACATCGGTGTACCTCGTAGCAACCGTCTGTGACTGCTGAGAGGCTCCAGGGAGCGGAGACCCAGAGAGGTGGACAGACTTGTCCAAGGTCACAAAGCTGCCCCAGTTGACCTGCAGGAAACCCCCCCACCTCCCACGCAGCAAAGCCACTCTCAGTGACGGCGGAGGGAACTCCCACCGTTGGGGCCCCGCCGTTGTCCTCCGTGGCTTTAAATTCCAAAGCCAAATAAATCCTGTGATCCCCTTGCCCTCGCCTGGGACCTCTGCCTGGCTCCCAGGACAAAAGGAGAAGGCAAGAGCTGAGTCTCCACTAAAGAAGAGCTCCCTCCCCCAACAGGGACCTCCTGCGCCAGCCCAGTGGGAACGGCAGCCCAGGAAGGTGCGACTGTCTTCTCACCTCCTGGTGAAGCGTCAGCAGGCAGCGGGCGCAGCTGGCCACACACCCCCCGGCCAGTCTCAGGCTGCTGGAGAGAAGGGTCCTTAGGGACCACCCACTGTCTCCAGACACCTTACCTTTTGGATGCAGAGACTCAGGCCAGCAGGGGGATGGGTCTTGCCCAGAATCACTCGGCTTCCAGCCGCTGGGACGAGAAACTGGCTTTCTGCCTCCAGTTTCCCCAGGAATATGGGGAATGTCCAGAATACCCCCTCCCCATCCTCACCTACATTTAGGAGAGTAGCTCTCAACTCTGGTGACTTGTCCTCCCAGGGAACATTTAGCAATGTCAGGAGATATTTTTGGTTGTCTCAACTTGAGAAGAGGGGTGGGTAGAAGGCAAGGGTGCACCCAAACCTCCTGTAATGCATAAGACAGCCTTCCACAGCAGAACTTGTCGGCTGCAAAATGTCCACCGTACCAACACTGAGAAACCCTGATTCATCTCTGGTTTAAGCACTCCACAGGGGCTAGTGACTACCAGGTACATCAAACGCCCTTTATAAAAGTCCAATGCCTCCGCCTCCAGGAAGGCATCCCTGGTTTCTCATGCCGGGAATCATCTCTCCCCCTCTGCACTTTAGCGACACCTCTTTTGACACATGGAAGAGTCCATCTTGCATCAGAGTTGGCAGGCAGTATGATCGGATGTAGCTTGTGGGCTCTGGTGTCCGAAGCTCTGAGTTCACATCCTGGCTACTCTACTTCCGAGCTGTACAACTTAGAACAAGTTACCTAACTACTCTAAGCCTCAGTTTCTTCATCTGCGAAACGGGAGAGGAGTGGGAATATTGGCTGTCTAATGGGGGTGTCGGGAGAGGAGTGGGAATAGTGGCTGTCTAATGGGGGTGTCGGGAGAGGAGTGGGAATAGTGGCTGTCTAATGGGGGTGTTGTGAACAATTACTGCCTCCGTGTGAAGCATTAACGCAACCCCCAGCATGTGGTTAGTGGGCGGTAAAAGTTAGTGGTCATAATTATCACGTAAGAATTAATCTTACCCCCGTCTAAACCAGGGTCTCTGTCAAGGAAAGACCCTATAAATAACAAGGATTTACTGTATAGCACAGGGAACTACATTCACTACCTGTTAATAAACTATAATGGAAAATAATTTTAAAAAGAATATAGATGTATACATTTATATGTGTAACAGAATCGCTTTGCTGTACACCTGAAACTAACAATATTAAAAATCAGCTATATTTCAATAAATAAATAAATAAGACAGGGAAAAGGCATAAAGATTTTTTTAAAAAAGAAAGAAAAGACTCTGTAGCCCCACCCCACTGTGACTTTTACGTAACACATGACCCTGTAAATAACGCTATTTTTTTTTTTGGCTGCACCACCTGGCTTGCAAGATCTCAGTTCCCTAACCAGGGATTGAACCCAGGCTCCAGCAGTGAAAGCGCCAAGTCCTAACCATCGGAGCACCAGAAATTCCCATAAATTGCAGTATCTTTTAAAAAATTTCTGAAAACCCTGTCACCTGCTTTACTTCTAGAGAAGGGTAAAGGGAAAAGAAATATTCACTGGAATTTGAGGGGCAGCTATATTGGAAGCAACAGAAGCAACATTTTAGGCTCTAAGATTACTCTGATCCATGAGGGAATGCTGAAATTTCCTTGTTCGGAGATTTAAGGGTTTAATTTTCCCCTGAAGCAAGGTCATCCACTTGGGCTGGGATAAAACAATAAAGAACAACAAAGTCAGTAGCACCAGATGGGGGTTAACACAGAAAAGAGGGTCAGGATTCTTGTTTCAAATGCAAAATTTAACACATTAAAATATAAATTACAGTATTTTTTTTAAAAGAATGGCTCCAGGAATGATACTTAAGCACCGGAAATCAAGTGCAGCCTTGCTCAATGCCTGTAAGAAGCCTGATTCACTATCTCTCTCTCTCTCTCTCTCTCTCTCTCTCTCACACACACACACACACACACACACACACACACACACACACACACACACACACACACACGAAAGACACATCCTGGTGCATCTCCCACCTTGTCTGATCACCAGGACACCAGCACTCTCTGAGCATTCTTGGGTAAGGAAAGAAAACCCTACAGCAAAGTTTCTCAGCCTCTTCTCAACTGTTGACAATTTGGGCTCAATAACTCTATCATTGGGCGGAGGGGGCTGTCCTGTGTGATGCAGAACAGTGGTCCCCAACCTTTTCATCATCAGGGACTGGTTTTGTGGAAGACAATTTTTCCATGGATGGAGGCAGGGCAGGGAGCAGGAAAGGGATGGTCTTGGGATGATTCAAGTGTGTTATATCTGATGCGCACTTAACTTCTGCTACTGGTGACATATAATGAAATAATTATCCAGCTTTCCATAATGCAGAATCAGTGGGAGCCATGAGCTTGTTTTCCTGCAACTAGAGGGTCCCATCTGGGGCTGATGGGAGACCCATGGGGAGCGGCTGTAAATGCAGATGAAGCTTCGCGGATTCACTTGCCAGCTACTCACCTCCTGCTCTGTGGCCCGGTTCCTAACAGACCACGGACCAGTACCAGGGCTTGGCAACCGCTGATGGGGGATATTTAGCAGTACCCTTGGCCTTGGGCTTCCCTTGTAGCTCATCTGGTAAAGAATCCGCCTGCAATGCAGGAGACCCTGGTTCGATTCCTGGGTCGGGAAGATGGCCTGGAGAAAGGATAGGCTACCCACTCCAGTATTCTTGGGCTTCCCTGGTGGCTCAGCTGGTAAAGAATCTGTATGCAATGGGAGAGACCTGGGTTCTGTCCCTGGATGGGGAAGATCCCTTGGAGAAGGGAAAGGCTACTCACTCCAGTATTCTGGCCTGGAGAATTCCATGGACTGTATGTCCACGGACTCGAAAAGAGTCAGACATGACTGAGCAACTTTCACTTGGCCTCTACTCACTCAATGCCATTAGCACCAAGCCCTCCCCTCTGTTGTAACAACAACAAAAAAGTTTCTCCAGACACTGTGAAACATTCCCCAGGGAGCAAAATTCCCCCCCATCTGAGAATCACTGCTCCAGGCCATACATCTTCAGTGGGGGCTATACATATCACCCCCCAGGAGCAAAAAGTGGTTCTCAGGGGACAAAAAAAAATCTTATCTTTTTTAGGTATAAAACACAGATAAACACGTAGTATACAAACAGCTCTGCATAACATTTGTGGTAATAAAATTCATGGAAGGAGGGATTTAGGGTGAAAAATGTCCAAAAGTATTTCTGAAAGAGCAGTAACAAAAAAAGATTGAGAAACACTGATCTAGGCAATTCATCGTTTATAGAAAGTTATCCAACTGAACCAACCGTATGTTGTTAAATGCTTAACAGTAGTAATACCAGCTCTGCGCTCAGCCCTGTGTGTGCATCATCTCGGGGAAGCCACAGTCTGAGTCCCAAAGTCTGTGCTTTTGCGTCTGCAGTTCACAGGACAAAGCTCTGAAGCCTGGAAATGTCCTCTGAGAGGGCCTGGGTCACACAACTATGAGAAGACAGGGCCAAGACTCAAAGGCAGGTCTGTCCAACCCCAAAGATCTCAATGGTTCCACGGCCACTGGTTCACTAGCACCCAGCCAGGCCTTAGGACCACAGTGAAGTCTTCAGTGCTTTGAAAACATAAGAGTGGCTGATAATCAGAACTGATTTCTCTGACCCGGTCACCTGTATTAACTAGCGCACTCCTCCTGCCGCTGTTCAGTCACTAAGTCCTGTCCGACTCTCTGTGACCCCATGGACTGCAGCACGCCAGGCTGGCCTGTCCTCCACCATCTCCCTGAGTTTACTCAAATTCATGTCCATCAAGTCGATGAGGCCATCCAACCATCTCATCCTCTGTCATCCCCTTCTCCTCCTGCCTTCAATCTTTCTCAGCAGCATCACGGTCTTTTCAAATGAGTTAGTTCTTCCCATCAGGTGGCCAAAGTATTGGAGCTTCAGCTTCAGCATCAGTCCTTCCAACGAATATTCAGGACTGACCTTCTTTAGGATGGACTGGTTGGATCTCCTTGCAGTCCAAGGGACTCTCAAGAGTCTTCTCCAAGACCATAGTTCAAAAGCATCAGTTCTTTGGTGCTCAGTGCTCTTCCAAGCAACCCTGGAAGGGAGATTCTGTTATGCAGAGTCTGGGTTACCTGCCCAAGGTCACACCACCACTGGAGCGCTGTGGACCCTGTGACCCTGGGACTATAACAGAAATAAGAAAAAGATAATAGTGTCAGCGTGTTGCAGTTCCGGTCACCAGGGCTTGGTGAGGGGCCTTGCCCAGTCTGTCCATCACACCTTGGTCAGGAAGGCAGGATGAAGGGAGGGGAACCTGGGAAGGGAGGATGGGCAGAGGAGAGGGGAGAGGAAGGAGGACAAATGGGGTGGGGGGTGCAGGTCCAAGGCAGGAAGGGGAAGATTAGAGCAAGAAGCTGGAGGAGAAGCAGGTGCTCTGTGGCAGAGCTATTTTTATGAACCAAGTGCTGCTGATTTGCATATTCAGCATCACTATGAATCCTGAGGTCAGAAGGCCCCAGCTCCTGGAGGAGGAAGGGGAATTCATCAGGGCCGCCTTCTGAAAAGGCTGTTCAAGCACTCTGCGCCCAGCTCTGCCCCACCCCAGGAAAAGCGAGGGGAAGGGGAGAGCCAACTCCTCCTCCAGCGGGGGTGTCCCCTTCCCCACTGCTTCTCAGCATCCCCAACCCCAAAAGGGAGGGAAGCGGTCCTGGCTCTGGAGGGAGCTCGGGCTAGTTAGGCAAATCCCCAGGAATTAACCAGGAGAAGGGCTCTGAAGAGAGGACGGAATCAGAAGGTGTCGGAGCAGAGAGACTGGCCGGGCGTGTCAGATGCCTCACCCTTCGTCTTGAATCGCTGAGTGCAAGAAAGGAAGGGAAGCAGGAAGGGAGGCAAGGAGGGAGGGAGGCAGGAAAGAAACAGGTGGGTTTGCGAGCGAGCTCATGCTCTTGTCTCTGCATTATCCTTCAGCTGCCCTGTGAGACTGATACTCAAAGAGTCCCCATTTGTATTGAATAGATGAAGCGTGACTTAGCTCGGTTACCTGCCCACAGTCACACATTGGGAGAAGGAAATGGCAACCCACTCCAGTGTTCTTGCCTGGAGAATCCCGTGGACGGAGGAGCCTGGTGGGCTGCCGTCTATGGGGTCGCACAGAGTCAGGCACGACTGAAGCGACTTAGCAGCAGCAGTCACACATTAGAGGCAGGACTGTGGTTTGAACCTGAGTCCATAGTGTACACTCCCAACTATTGGGTTAGCCAAAAAGTTCGTTTGGGTTTTCCCATAAGATATTACATCCAGATGAACTTTTTGGCCAACCCAATAGTACAACAGGAAGTAAAGGAGAGTCTGGGCACATGAGATGGGAACAGGAACAAGAGACTGTCTCGTGCCCCGCGCTGAGTCTCCCTCCCTCTCCCTTCTTTCCCGCCAGCCTGGGGTAGACCAGTCTGGGGAGTTTCTTAGAGCTCCTCTATCCCCCCAAACCTTTGCTCACATGAAGTCTTGATGTGTCACGGCAGGAACTCTGATCCCAACTCCATGTGACCTCTTGTTTCGAGTCCCACCATCAACCCATTGATTTCACCTCTGTGTTTATCTATAGACAAGACGCTGTACGCCCAGCCTGTGGACCAGTTCCCCTTGGGACGTCCCTCAGAGGTCCTCCCTTGGTCCACGTAGGTGCAGCCTGGAGTAACAAGGACAAGGAGTCCAAGCAGGAAGATTAGATGCCACAGGCACACCGGGAGAGGTAGAGAGGGGTGCAGGGGAGCGATGATCGGCTTCTCCAGAGGTTCACCCTTAAAGACAATGGCCTGTGCTCAGGGCATCCTTTGCTGAAAGCGCGGCTACACTGTCTGAGCTCAAGTTCGACTGAAGGGGCGCATAAGCAATGGAGTTAGAAGAAGTTCAGCAGGAACAGCACTCTAGAACCCTTGCCAAAAAATATCTCCTCTGCCTGCCTGCCAGCCTGGTGCTTGAAGATCTACCATTCAGGATTCCTCTGGCACCTTGGACAGCTCACTTGACCTCCTTCTGCATGGAAAGCATAAAAGGCAGCCCAAGACGTTTTGCCACAGTGAGAGGTAGGACGGGGTATCTGTTGACTGCATCTGTGCACATGAGTGTTAGAGCAAAGCCTGCTGGTCATCTCCCCAGCATCCACCCTCCCCTTCTTCTATAAGCAGATGTCTTATCTGGGCTCGAGGCCACCCAGCTAAAAGCCGTCTTTCCCAATTTTCCCTGCAGCTGGCTGCGCCCAACTGCTTGGACTGAAGCCAATACGACCAAGAGCAGAAGCCGTGGTCAGGCCCTTAAATGGAAGAAGCATGCTCTGCCTTCCCCTGACTCCTGCGACCGTGGTGATGCACTTGGTACTGGAAGCTGAACCAGCCATGTTAGTCACAAGATGGACTGTGCACCTTGAGGATGGCAGAGCAACAAGGGGGAAAGTGCCAGGTGTCCAGGGCGCAGGGGCCACTGAGTCAGCCTTGGACGGTTGGTGCCCACGTTGTTACGGGGGTGAGACAGTGTCCAGGGCGCAGGGGCCACTGGGTCAGCCTTGGACAGCTGGTGCCCGCGTTGTTACGGGGGTGAGACATACACTTCCTTTTCTTGCCAGCCAGCATTATTGGCTCTTAACATATCACTCCAGGTCTTCCCTGGCCTCACTTAGAAGGTCCTTTGTGCCCAGTGCCAGGCCATCTGGTAAACACAGTTTGGGGCCTTTCCCAGGGCTGGTGAGGAAAGATGGGGGCCTTGTAACCTGAGCACAGCTTCGACCTCAACTCGGAACCCCACCCACTAAGATCTCTGCTTCCTCTGCTGGGGAGACGTGTTTCCTGATCCCTATGTCAGGACTCATGGTCTGACAAAGGCTTGGGAGGCTTCTTTGGGGAACAAGAAGCGTTCTAGGAGATATAGACTGGATGATAAAATGCTGGTATTTATGGGACATTTCACACAAATACAAGAACACTAGGATTTTTTTCCCGAACGTTAACCTTTTTATTTTGTATTGGGCTCTAGCCAGTCAATAACGTTGTGGTGGTTTCAGGCGGACAGCAAAGGGACTCAGGCGTACACACACACGTATCCACTCTCCCCCAGACTCCCCTCCCACCCAGGCTGCCGCGCAGCGATGAGCGGAGTTCCCTGTGCTCTGCAACAGGTCCTTGCTGGTTGTCCCTTTAAATATGGCGGTGTGTACGTGACCTTCCCAAAGTCCCTAACTATCCTTTCCCCAGCAACCACAAGTTCAGTTTCTTAGTCTGTGAGTCTCTTTCTCATTTGTAAATAAGTTTATTTGTATCATTCCTTTTTAGATATCACATATAGGAGATGGTCATACAATATTTCTCCTTCTCTGTCTGACTTACTTCGCTCAGTATGACACTCTCTAGGCCCACCCAAGCTGCTGAAAATGGCATTATTTCATTCTTTTTAACGGCTGAGTAATATTCCGTTGTATATATTTACACCTCATCTTCTTTATTCATTCCTCTGTCGATGGACATTTAGGTTGCTTCTAAATTTTTGCTATTGTAGACGGTGCTGCAGTGAACACTGGGGCGCTTGTATCCTTTCAGATCATGTTTTTCTCTGGATATATGCCCAGGAGAGAACACTAGGAATTTTAGATGTCGGTCTACATTTAAAAACCTAAGACTGGGCCTTCCCTGGTGAACCAGTGGTTAGGATTTCACCTTCCAATACAGGGAGTGTGGGTTCGATCCCTGGCTGAGGAGCTGGGATCCCAGGTCCCTCCTGCCCAAAAAAGGAAATCACAAAACAGAAGCAACAGTGTAACAAATTCAGTAAAGACTTTAAACCGTCAACATCGAAAAATCTTTTAAAAATAAATGATTCACAATGTTCTGTGTAGAAAAGACCTGTTCCCAGGCCCAGGCTTTCCTTTGTGTCTTTCACCCACCGCCTGACATATTTCAGGCACTTATCCTGACGGTGTTCAGTTTACAAGCTCTCGTGTAAATAAATCAAAGCAGAAAGCAGCCGTGGAAGAAAGTATGGGGGACCCGGCTCCAACTTGCCCGTGAGTTGTCTGGCTCAGCCTCCAGTGACAGGTTCTCCAACCATCTCCACCCCCCAACCAAAACCTAAATATTTATAGTCCTGGGGAAGAAGTATCTGTTCAGCTGGGGTCAGACACATGCCCATCTTTGGGTTTTTCTCAGAGCAGAGAAAGAAGTAGCTGGCTCTCCTCGGCTTCCCTGGGAAAAGACGAGCACTGGGACTCATTTTCCCATCAGGATCCACACGTATAAGGATAGAGGGTAATGACACCAAGAAGGTTTGGGAAACAATCTTGCAGAAAGTGGTCGATGCCAAGCGGCCAAGAAATGGGAAAGCACCCACTAGGTCCACCTCACCCTCTCGAGAACTAAAATAAAATTAAATGAGAGAAGAACAGAAGAACAAAACCCCAGAGAGAAGCTGTGGAGCTGAGGGAATTTCCTTTCTCCGGAGGTATTATCACCGGTGGCATAATTTGATTTTCTAGCAATGCCTGGGATTTAACAAAGAAGAAGGAGTCAGCACTGTAAGGGGCAGAAGTCACAGGACAGCATCATCAGAGTAGAACCTCATGACATCCTTCGGAGGGCCTCTCGGAAGGAGGGGTCAGTGGTAAATCCCCGGGTGTCAGAGCCAAGACAGGGAAAGGCCCGCCCAGGGAACAGCAGTGGATACAGAACCCTGTCTGTGCTGTTCTCCAGACTTTACGCTCTCTGGCAAGTTTCCACGGCGCCCTCTCTTCCACCTGGACCTGGAGGGATCTCTCTAGAAGTCTACTTTATCTCATTACCCACCTGAATGCCACTCAGTCGTTCTTGCAGACAGAAGGGACCTTGTTTCCTGTCATTACCATCTGGCCACCTGCTATGCTTCTCAGTAACGCCTCCTAAAAATATCCTTCTCCAGTATCCCCTGTGAATTTAGCAGAATGAAGAGGAAAACTAAAGCTGATCTGGCTCCGACTGGCTTTCCATCAAGGGATCCTTGCGTGATGTGCCCCAGCGCGGGGAAGCCGGGACAGCAGAGACAGGCAGATCGGGGGGAGAGAACAGGAAAGATAAGAATTTTTTATTATTATACCTCAAGGGATTGTTGCCATGCCCCGGCCACTGTTCTGGTCACTTTAGAGGGACTATCTCACTTCATCTTCTCCACAGTCCTCTGAGTTGGGTAACATTATTATCCCCATTTACAGGTGAGAAAACTGTGACACACGAGTAATTTAAGCAATGTCACTCAGCAGGAAAATTGCAGTGGGCCTGAGTCCAGAACAAGCTTGCTGCTCCTCTGCAAAATTGCCACTGAAAAATGGTGGTGCCTCTGCCATCTCGCAAATCCTTGGTTCAGACAGACTTGAGCATAATCCGCCACCCCTCGTCTGGTGGAGGAGGGAAGGAGGACACAGTCTGAGAGGACAAGGGGAGGGGAAATGACAGCCTCGCTCTCCTGAGGACAGATGACCTCAGCACATGGACCGGGCAGTTTGGGCAGCTGCTGGCACTCATGGAGAACCCACAGAACAGCAGACACTTCGGACATCGTGGCTCTGAACACTGACCAGGGCCAGGCAGGAGGCAGGTGGTAGGGAGACAGGAAAGTTTGAAACCAGCATAGACCGTGACAGATAGGTAAGTAGGTAGATAATTGATTTATAGATGTATGAAAAATGCAGAAATTGGTATAATTGGTAGGTGGTAGATATATAAGTAGATAGATGATAGCTACGTAGATAGATAGATACGTAATTAATAGATGACAGATAAATAGATGATAGATACAAAAGTAGACAGCTGATAGACAGATACATAGACAAACAGACATGATAGATACTTAGACCAGGATGCCATAGACACAGAGCCATCAAGGAAGCGTTGAGCACATGGATGGCATGGGGTGGGGCAGCGTTGCCAAGTACCAGACCCATACAGAGGATGGGCAAGGCTGATAATACCTCTGGAACTTGGATGGGGCTGAGCCTGTGGACAGGGGCATGGGTGACTGCAGCCAAGGAGGGCTTGCCCAGCATGAGATTCCCCATCTGTGCTCAATATGGGGCTCTAAGCACCTCTCCGGGCTCACAGATCAGCGTTGCTGTCGTCACTCACGTTTACTGAGCGTTTACTCTGGGCATGGTTCAACATGCCACCCAGTTGCCTTTGCATCAAGCTGTAACAACAGGCACAGGCTGTATATGTCATTCCAGGTTCTCAGATCGCAAGCAACAAAGCCTGTTTCCTTGTCCCGCTGTCTCTCCCTCTCCTCACCCCAAAGTCCTTGGAGGCCACACGTTTCAGAAAACCAAGGTTTAAAATGGCCCAACTTCCTGCAGACTTTAAGAAGCTAAGAAGTAGAGAACAGTTCAGAGCTTTCTGACATTCTCCTCCCAGGTTATAATCTTCACATTTGGTTCAAATAAAATTCTGCACTTCTTTCACTGAAAAAACAAAAAGGAAGAAAGAAGGAAACTTTTACTGCATTAAAGCACTGAGGGCTCAGGATTAATTTGTAATTGCAACTTTGCCTGACTAACACACTACTCATGACCTCATAGGTTTGTTGTGAGAAGCGAGTTTATGCACGTAGATTTATAATCTTGCCAGCAGTTTAGTAAGCACACCATAAATGCCAGTGATTGTTCATATCGCTCTTGGATGCTAGGATATGATATTGATCTCCAGAGGACTTGAGCTCTTACTGATGTTGGCATGTATTGCCCCAGCAAAAACATCCACGCAGCTCCTGCTCATAACAGCACAGAGCTGGGGCTGGATTTGTATTTGCCAAAGGTTTTATTGGTTTTATTAAGAATTACGCAGTAACCGCGGACTCTCGGAGTTGGAAAGGATCTTAAAGGTCACCCTGTCTCTCCTTCACCTGGGGCTTAACTCCCTTCCCCAACTTCCCTATTGAAGACTCCGAGAGCCTTATCTGAACACCCAAAGAGTGCTTACTGCAGGGAAGTTCTTCCTATGCTTGCCTGAATCTATCTCCAGTAGCCCGTGCTCTGGACAGTAAACCCTCAGCCCATCCAATGGCCCGAGGACTGTTCACCCGATTCCCTTAGCACACAGTCAGTGACATCCTACCCTGTGCCTGGCCTCTCTGCTTGCCATGACCTCAGGCAAGTTACTCACTCTCTCTGAGCTTCCAGGGTCTCATGTAAAGAGTCAGAGTATAAGAGCACCTCAGTTTTTGAGTTTCTGTGAGGATTAAACAAGGCACTATATACAGAGCCTGGCACATGGTGAGTGTTGAGTAAATATTCGCCTTAGTTGTCACCATTGGGGTTGCAAAGTATTGCGGAAAATGGAAGCTGAGTCAGTCTTTACCAGTCTGACAAGGACTCCAAAAGAGAAGGGATGGGGTTTCACGGAAACGCTGAATGGATTTGAATTGGGTTGAACTATTCCACTGATGCTGAAGCTGAAACTCCAATACTTGGGCCACTTGATGTGAAGAACTGACTTATTTGTGAAGAACTGACCCTGATGCTGGGAAAGATTGAAGGCAGGAGGAGAAGGGGACGACAGAGGATAAGATGGTTGGATGGCATCACCGACTTGATGGACATGAGTTTGAGTAAACTCTGGTGTTGGTGATGGACAGGGAGGCCTGGCATGCTGCAGTCCATGGGGTCGCAAAGAGTCAGACATGACTGAGCAACTGCACTGAACTGAATTCCATATGAAGAGAAATGTCATTGATTAGTCACAGACCCTCAGAAAGGCCTGGAAAAAAGCAAGCCGAGAAAGTCACAACAGGAAGCTTGCAGGTCTCCCTGAAGAGACCCCAAACGCACAAGATGGGGTGTGGGGAGCAGCAGAATGGGGTCCGTGGCATCCGAGCCAGGAGAAGCTCAGGTTTCAGTGCCAAGGGCGACCCAAGAGCAGGAGGCGGTGGTGGACGAGACCTGCTTTCATACGGCTCCGAGCTGTCGGAGCAGCTGAAAGGAGCAGGACAGAAAACGGACGAGGCAGAAGGACCCTTAGCAATGGCCTTGCATCACCTCCGAGCTCCCTGACAAGGAAGTCAGCACGGGTGAGGGATACAGGACCAGCAGAGCGATAGAAACCAGGTCCCCTGCGTGCTGTCTGCAAACTGGGCTCCTGCTTCTGAACCACGGCTTCCCCGCGTGCCAACAGGGAAGAAAGCCTGGGCTTGGGGGTGGGCGGTGCAGGAGTGCTGAAACCACGCACGCTGCCCCACTCCGGGAGGGGGCACGGAGGCGGCGGTCAGTGCACTCCCAGCCAGCGCCCCTCCCGAGCCTGGTCTGTGCTGCTTTGTGGTTCTCATGACCCCTTGTCTCGGAGAAGAGCCCGGGAGGAAGGTGTCCCCCACCCCCACCCCCGCGGGCTGCTCGCTGGCGGGTTCATCCCGGCTGCAGCCCCGGGGGCGGGGGCGGGCAGCCCGCTGGCGGTGGGTGGGCGACGGGAGGCAGCTCCTTGAGTCACGGACGGTACCCCCACCCCCCCGCTTCTCTGCCAACAAGACCAAGAGCGCTGGTTCTCCCTGGGAGACAAAGGATCCTGCAAAATTTTGTTTAAAACAGGGTTTTGGCTTTTTTTTTCTGTTTGGGATTTTGTGTTAATGATCAGAAGGGAAACACTCTTTTTCCCTTTAAGGAGCTAAATCGCTAAATTGCTCAGAAAAAAGTCCCTTCCCTTGAGTGGGTTAGGAGGGAAGACGAAGAGGGGGTGGGATGAGAAAGTCTACCCCAGGGCCTCGCCGACCATAAGCTGGCCCTGCTTTCCGGCTGTCAGCTCCCTCCAACATTCAGGCCAGGCTGATGACAGTGACAGATGCCACAGTCCCCAACAGGTAGCAGCATGACTCCGCAGCTCCAGCAGCGTAGGGACACAGAAAAAGCCACCACCTGAGTCTGACGCCCAACTCCGTTATGTAGAGTCTGTGTGACCTTCGATGAGTTACACCACCTCTCTGAGCCTCGGTTTTTCCATCTGCAAAGTGGAACCAATCATAACGACATAATAGGATTCCAGGGAAGATTAAAGAGGACGAACATACATTAAGAAGCTGAACAGGGTGCTGAGCCCATCGGAAACACTCCAAACTAGCAGCTGTTAAAGTCTCTGTCTATCATGAATTTGAGGTTGGCTGTAGGAAGCTTGTCCTTTTCAAAGGACATAAGGGGCCCAGATTGTGTGTCACTCTCTGGAGTGTTGATGGCTCAGCTTCTAGAATCCTGGAGACCAGCCCTTGGGAAAATGACAAGGATCCACCTCTGTCTTTCTCCGTGTTATCAATTCCTTGGGATGGGATGATGGGGGTAGGAGGGAGTCTCAAGAGGGAGGGGATATATGAAAACATACAGCTGATTCACTTTGTTGTAAGGCAGAAACTCACACAGCATTGCAAAGCAATTATACTCCAATAGAAATAAATAAGACAATTGTTATTTAAAAATTGACTCCTCTCTCGGATTGCTTTTATTTCCTTTGTTAAAACAGTATCAAAGGTTGGTGTGTGCATGCCCAGTCGCTTCAGTCATGTCTGACTCTTTGTGACACTATGGACTGTAATCCACCAGGCCCCTCTATCCATGGGATTCTCCAGGCAAGAATACTGGAGTGGGTTGCCATGCCCTCCTCAGGGGATCTTCTTGACCCAGGGATTGATTGCACATCTCTTATGTCTCCTGGACTGGCAGGAAGGTTCTTTACCACTAGCGCCACCTGGGAAGCCCATCACAAGCTGGTAAAGACCCCCAAATAGGTGGGCTGCAGAGTGTGGTCTGGCAGATGCCTTTGCTTCCTGATGGGGCAGAGGATGTAGGGAATAAAGCATCGTGAGATGTGTGTGTGTGTGTGACCAGGCTGCTGTGACCTGGTGAACAATGCTTGCAGCATCTCAGCTGACATTTGCAAACAGAGCTAAACTGAGAGGTGTCACCTCCTCCAGTAAGGTCAAAAGACTCACGCCTAACCCAGAGAGGTGGGAATTGCAAGCAGCAAACAAAATCACACTGCCACTTGGAAACCTGCCAGCTGCTACAATCAGGGTAAAAATAATTGGAAAAATAAGTCAGGTGTGAATCAGATGCCGCAGCCCCAAGCGGAGGTACGTAGCGCGGTGGCCCAACCTCTCTGCCTCGCAGCACCTCCTGCGCTGCCTTCTAGGATGTGTTTCCTGCCCAGTGTTCTTCCGGCTGCCGGCATCCCCAACCCCTTCCCTGGCTGCTCCTTCCTTTCCCAGGCCCTCAGGTTTGGCCCTGGGCACCCTGCTACTCCCCTTTAGCGCTGGATTCCCTGGAGGGTTCATCCTTCCCTGGGATTCATCTCCATCCCACCCTAACCTCACTGCCGCTGACCGTCAAGCTAGAACCTCGAGCCAGAGCCCTCCCCGCCCCCTGCTTCCCTCTTCCCATGGCTCACAGGCCGTCTTCTCTTTTTTTTTTTTTTAATAAATTTATTTATTTTAGTTGGGGGCTAATTACTTTACAGTATTGTAGTAGTTTTTGCTATACATTGACATGAATCAGCCATGGGTTTACATGTGTTCCCCATCCTGAACCCCCCTCCCACCCCCCCCCCCATCCCATCCCTCTGGGTCATCCCATTGCCCCAGCCCTGAGCATTTGTCTCATGCATCGAACCTGGAATGATGTTCTGTTTCACATATGATAATATACATGTTTCAATGCTATTGTCCCAGAACGTCCCACCCTCACCTTCTCCCTCAGAGTCCATAAGACTGTTCTATGCATCTGTGTCTCTTATTCTGTCTTGCATATAGGGTTATCATTACCATCTTTCAAATGCCATATATATGCATTAGTATACTGTATTGGTGTTTTTCTTTCTGGCTTACTTGAAGTAGGCCGTCTTCTCTTGTATATTCCTGAATAAGCCACTCATTCACTGGTTCAATCCATCAACAAATAATGATTGAATATCTGCTTCGTGCCAGGCCCTGAACTAGGTGACAGGGAGAGAGAAGGGAAACTTCTGTCCTATTGGATGCACAGAAAGGAAATCTTAGAGAAATTGTTAACTATTAAAATTGTGGAAAATAGTATAAAGAATATTGCATGGCCTAACATGAACAAAATTGAGGGTTGAGGAAGGGGGAAAGTCTAGCTTTTATAATGAAAGACCACTCTGAGCTGGTAGAGTTGCAGCTAACAGCTAAGCGTGAGCAGGAGCTGGGTGTGCAAAGAGTGGGGAGAGATCGTTCCAGAAAGATGAAATAGCACAAGAAAGGCTCTCAACAATTTCTTTACAAAATAATTTGATTTGTGTGGAACATGAAATGGAGGGTCTCCAATTTGCCGACTACCGAGCAGAAGTAAAAGCAGACAGACAGTTAAAAGCAGACAGAGAGTAACACGGTAACAAAAACACATGCATCAGCCAGTCATCCAAATAATTACGTAAATTGTCCCAGCCCTGACATTTATCACCAGCCCTTCCCTTGGAGGTAAGTAAGTAGGAAAATAATGAGAAGAAAGTTATTTGGTAATTACCCAGCATGAATTATGACTCTGAGAGGCTATTTCCAGGGGGTACTTTAGTGTAATTTAGTTCAGCATTATCAGAGTTCAATTTAGAATGACATCATTGGTGCAGAAAAGCTCTAAAACCAGACTCAAAAGAACAGGAGCTCCATCCTGACATTCCTAGTTGAGTGATTATGGATCCTAACCCTGACACAACTATCTTCTCTATGATGTGGGAATAATCATTCCTATTTTACCTACCTCCCGGAAGAGCTCGAAGAGTCAAATAAGATGATGGATGTAGAAATGCTTTGCAAACTGTAAAGTGTGGTCCATGGGAAGGGTCATTCTTCACGCCTTTCAACGAGGTTCAAAGACCTCTTTTAGTCACATCTGACAAAAGAAAATCTAGCTCCAATTGGTGTAAGGAAAGAAAAATTTACTGGCCACAGTAATGACAAAAAATCTAAGGTTAACGAGCTGTAAGTAGGGCTTGATCCAGGGGCTCGAGCGATACCGTCTTTCCCAGATCTCTCTCCACCTCAGCTCATCGCTTCTCCAAGCTGGCTAGCTTAGGCTCTCCATGGTGATCAATAACTGCTCTGGACTTACACCCACCCAGGTTCAAATCCAGCAGGAAAGAGAGAATGTCTCTCAACAATTCAAGGAAAGTTATGAAAAAGATGTGGAGCATATATACAATGGAATGTTACTCAGCCATGAAATAGAGTGAGATAATGCCATTTGCAGCAAACTTGGCTGGAACTAGGTATCATCACACTAAGTGAAGGAAGTCAGATGGAGAAAGACAGATATCATATGGTATTGCTTATATGTGGAATCTAAAGATATTGTACAAATGAACTTATTTACAAAACAGACGTAGAGGAACCGATGCAGAAAACAAGCTTATGGTCACAGGGGGGAGGGGACAGACGGGAGACTGGGATGGACACGGACACACTGCCATGTGCGTCCTGCTCAGCTGTTCCCGACTCTTCGTGACCCGCGGACTGCACCCCGCCAGGCTCCTCCATCCATGATTTCTTCCAGGCAAGAATATGGAGCGGGTTGCCATTTCCTCCTCCAGGTGATCTCCCCAACCCAGGGATCGAACCCACATCTCCTGCATTGGCAGGCAGATTCTTTGCCACTGAGCCACCCGGGAAGCCCAGCACACACTACTATACATAAAACAGATGACTAAACAGGACTTACTGCATAGCACAGGAAATCCTGCTCAACACTCTGTAATGACCTTTACAGGAAAAGAATCTTAAAAAGAGAGGACATATGTATATGTATAACTGATTCACTTTGCCGTACAGCAGAAACTAACATAACATTGTCAATCAACTGTACTCCAATAAATTTTTTAAAAAAGGAAAGTCATGGGACTTCCCTGGTGGTCCTGTGGTTAAGACTCTGAGCTCCTAATGCCGGGGGCTGGGGTTTGATCCCTGGTCAGGGAACTAGATCCCTCATGCCACAGAGTACAGCTAAAAAAAATAAAAATTAAAAAAAAAAGGAAAGTCACGAGCCTCACTGGCCCTAATGGGGTTATAGGACCACCCCTGCACTGACCACTGAGTCCAGGGAACGAGACCCTCCACGAGCCGTGTCTGAGTCACACGCCCAACCCTCAAGCGAGAAGCAAGCGGACCAAACGGGGGGAGGACGTTTTTATAGAAAAAATCAAGAGAGGAAGTTGGACAGCAAAACAGTAGATGTCCACTCTCACCCCATATCCTAGAGCCCTTCACGGAAAACTCCCAGGTCAGGCTTCAGTGTCTCCGGACCCACCGTGACTAGAGACTGTAGTGATCACAGAAGTGGAGAACGAGACCCAGCCCTGCGTGAGAGTCACGCCCTGCACTCCGGTTGGTTTTTTTCGTTTAGTTGCCTTTTTCTCATTCAATCCAGAGTCACAATCATTTCTTCCACAAATGATTAAGTTAGTCTGTAATTTGATTTATGGCCTCTCTCTAGTTTCTTGATGCCCTCTTCTAGAAATCCTATGAGCTTATCAGCGTTTCTCCTCTGCCTCTTCAATGTACTTTCTGCTCCTTTGTAATTTTTGCTCGATGTTCTGGAATATTTTCAATTTGTTCAACTGTGGATGACTTCCAGTGTTGTGTTGATTTCTACTGTGCAGCCAAGTGATTCAGTTACACATGTGTATACATCCTTTTTCATGCTCTTGAATATCTACTCAGTGCTTTCCTATGGATCATAAATCTCTTCTTTGTCTTCTTTCTGTTATGAGACTTCATGGACGTTCTTGTAACTATCATTCACTGTTCCATTTTTTGAATGACATTATGTCACTTTTCAATGGAACATTCTTATGAGTCTGCCTGAAGATACTAACTAGATTTTTAGAGGATTTTATTTCTTTGGCTTTACCTGTTTTGTATGTTTTTAGTTGTTCTTTACCATCTTGAGAATGATCTTGGTGCATTTTTATTCTGCTTATTTGCTTCCTGCTAGCTGGTCTTCTTTGTTTAACTGCTTCTATTACTGAATATAAGTCTCAGTTAATGTAAAAAAAAAAAATCCTACAGAAATTCAGAGTGTGGAGCTTTCTCTGAAATCCCAAGAGTCCAACCTGCTCCTGACCATCTCATATTTCCTTTCAGAGCCAATCTGCTTCCCTCTCCTCCAGGCAGGAGCTGATGGCTGCAAGGACCTGTGCTGTAAGTTTCATCCACTTCTCCTACAAGCAGGGATTCCATCCACTAATCAGCAATGCTGATTCTATGTCTCTTTTGTCCCTGACTTCTCTCCTGCCCCATGGCTTTCTTGCAGGCATTTGAAATCTCCAGGTGGCTCAGTGGTAAAAAATCTGTCTGCCAATGCAGGAGCCACAGGAGACATGAGTTTGATCCCTGGGTCAGGAAGATTCCCCTGAAGAAGGAAATGGCAACCAACTCCAGTATTCTTGCCTGGAAAATTCCATAGACAGAGGAGCCTGGAAGGCTACAGTCCATGGCATCGAAAAGAGCTGGTCACAACTGAGCACACACGAATGCACAGGAATATAAAAGATGTAATGGAGCATTACCACATGATTAATGCCCTTTGGGGGCTTTTGGGGGGTGATTGAGGGTGTGTAGTGGGGGAGGGTGGGTCTTGAGGAAAGCTTTATAGGGGAGAATTGAACTGGGTCTTAAGCAATAATTTAAAATTTGCTAGAGCAAGAGGAGAGAAGATCATTCCAGGCATGAATCTTTAGATCCAAAGCTATTTTGATCTCTCTTTACAAAAAAAGAAAACACTTTTCTCAACCCAGAATTTGCAAACCAGTGGCCCACAGATAGATGAGGCTGACAGATGTGTTCAATTTGGCCCATGCAGCATTTTGTAGAATTTAGTTGCCAACATTTAAAAATGGTGAGCTTTTACATAAGGATCTGGGTTTCCAGCTGCTCTTGAAAACTCAGGAGTTCCAGCAGCCCTGGACCTGAGTCCCCACGGGGGCAGCAACTGACTGACTTGAGAGGCACCTGCCCTCTTAAGACACGACCTGCTGACCTTCTGGTTCTCCCAAGTCATTGCCTGGCCCTGTTGGTATTTGAGTTTGTGGCCCTGTCTCAACCCAATAAACTAATCATTTACTCTTCAGATCATCTCCCATTATTATCATTACCATTATGTCATATTACTGGAGAAGGAAATGGCAACCCATTCCACTATTCTTGCCTGGAAGTTTCCATGGACAGAGGAGCCTGACGGGCTACAGTCCATGGAGTCTCAAAGAGTGGGACACAACTCAGCACACACATGTGTCGTATTATATCATATCATATTCAACAGTCTAATCTGTTTACATTACTACTTAAACGTCTCCAGTGATTCTCCAAATCAACAGAACAAAATCTGAATACCCAGGGCAGACTGTGTTGACCTCTACCTTGTCCACCAACGTCCAAGCCCCAAATCCTCCACTCTGAATTTTTACCATCTCCTCATCCCACTCTTTCCCACCACTACATTCTCTTCACACATGTTGTCCCTCTCAGCAGCAGTTCTGGGAGAGCTCTCCACTGGTCAAATTCCCCTCCACCTTCCATGTCCAACCAAGAGGTCCCCTCCTCTCTGTAGACCATCCTGAAAGTGAAAGTGTTAGTCGCTCAGTCGTGTCCAGCTCTTTGCAGCTCCATGGACTGTAGCCCGCCAGGCTCCTCTGTCCTTGGGATTCTCCAGGCAAGAATACTGGAGTGGGGCGCCTTTCCCTCCTCCAGGGGATCTTCTCATCCAGGGATCAAATCCGGGTGTCCTGCATTGCAGGCAGATTCTTTACCATCTGAGCTACCAGGGAAGCCCAGACCACCCTGCCTCTCCTAGCTAAAACCATCTCTCCTCCTCAGGGTTCCCCAGCAGCACTCTGCTTCTACCTCAGCTCGGGCACCTGCCATGTTTTTCAATGATTATCTGTTTACAAGCCTGCCTCCTCCACACCCACCCAGACTGAGATCCTTGAAAGCAGAAACCATGGCTGATTCACCTTTGTAGATTCAGTGCCTTTCTGTACACCCTGGCAGATATCAGATACTCAATAAATTCTTCATAAATGAACGACGAAAGGGACAAACACACTGGGAACAAATTGGCATGTGTCCGTGGAATGTCACACCCCAGCAACGGTAATGAAAGAAATGCTTTCCACCGAAGCTTTTCTGTCTACTCTGCCACAAGGAGCTCCCTTCTCTGGAGGCTGGTAGAAACAGTAGTTTCTGAGAGATCTTAGTCGAGTTATTAGAGGAAGCTAGGAGGAAGGTCAGATCCCTTGGGTGCAGATGTAGAATTACAGAGCCAGAGAAGTCCTCAATGCTGGTCTGACTTTCTGGCCCTGGCAGCTACGTGCACTGAGGTTCTTGAAGTAGTGGCTCAAGCCCTAATGCCAACTCTCATCCTGACAGAGAGTAACTTCACAGCTGAGACCCCTCAGAGAAAAGGTCAGAACAGGTTATGCCCTTCTCATTCGGTTCCAGCCACACGGCCTACTGCTAGCTTTTCCTTGAATACGTCAGGCATCCTTCCTCCAGGACCTTTGCACATTCTGTTCCCTCCACCTGGAATTCTCTTCTCTTGTGTATTTACAGGACCTACTCCTTTACTTTATTCAGATGTAAGAGCACATTTTGGGGTTTTCCAGGTAGCACTAGTGGTAAAGAATCCACTAAAGAAGACAACGCAGGAGACATAAGAGATGTGGGTTCAGTCCCCGAGTCAGGAAGATCCCCTGAGGATCCCAGTATTCTTGCCTGGAGAATCCCCATGGTCAGAGGAGCCTGACGGGCTACAGTCCCTGAAGTCAGAAAGAGTCGGACATGACTGAAGGGACTGAGCGTGCGTGTGAGAGCACATTTAACCTGATTAGAATAACCTTCCCTGATCACAAGTGAAACTGTAAATGCTCCTTCACGCCTTCTCACTCCTGACCCTCTACACTGCTTGAAGGGAGAAACTGTAGGAAGCAGAGCGAGCCAGGACCCCAAGTCCTCAAGACTGTCCGCTCTCTCCTCGTCACCTCTTAGGTGGGGCTTGCTCTGCTGAGCTCTGTTCTTTCCATCCTTTGCAGGGGGGAGCAGTCAGGAGTCACATCCTTCACGCTCATAACTGAAAAGAGAAGGGACCTTTCCGCTCATGCTGGTGAGGATAATCGCAAAGAAATAATGTTTGGCCTGGTTCAGGTCACATGCCAATCCCTAAGCCATCACCACTGCAAGCGGATGTGTGTTTTTGTTGGTCAGGTCTGGGTCCGGCCCCAGGATTGGCTCTGACAGGGTCTGTTTGTTCATCCCCCAACCTGTCACTATGACCAGAGGGAGAAAGCTCAGACCTGTTGAGACTCGGAGCCAGGAGACTCAGAGCAGACTTGGAGCCAGGAGTGGAGCGAGCTCCATCTGAACCATGTGGTTAAAGATGGGTGAGTAGAAAAGCAAGGTGTGATTGCTCCCATGGCGGAGGAGACAGACAGACATTGGGCAGATACGTGTATCAGATATGTGACTGTGGCTTCACCGTCCTCAGAGCTCTTGCTCTCAGCCTTTATTTACTCCACTGGACCCTCACACCAGTTCTGTACAATCACTCAAGTATTATGAATTACTCCAGGGATGAGCCTCAAAATACTGAACAACCAGTATGATGCGAGCACTGTCCAAGGAAAAGGGACCTACCTTAGTCATTTGGAGAGAGGGTGGGGGTCTCCTCACTACCCTGGGGAAGTGGGGACTGATGGCATAGACTCAGTGACTTATAAGTGACAGGAATTATTTCTCACAGTTCCAGAGGCTGGAAGCCCAAGACCAGGGTGCCAGCATGGTCAGGTTCTGGTGAAAGTCTCCTCTCAGGTTGCAGACTGCCAACTTCTCACCGTATCCTCCTGGGGCAGCAAGAGAGCTAACTAGCCTCTGGCCTCTTCTTCCAGTTCCAGTTCAACCCCATGTCGCTCAGGCCATCATGTCATCATGGTCAGTTCTTCAGGTGGCCAAAGTATTGGAGTTTCAGCTTTAGCATCAGTCCTTCCAGTGAATATTCAGGACTGATTTCCTTTAGGATGGACTAGTTGGATCTCCTTGCTGTCCAAGGGACTCTAAAGAGTCTTCCCCAACACCACAGTTCAAAAGTATCAGTCCTTATAAGAGCACTAATATCATTCATGAGGGCTCCAGCCTCATGATATAATTATCTCCCAAAGCCTTTCCTCCAAATGACATCACATTAGAGGGTTAAGATTTCAACATATTATTAGGGGAGAGGGGACACAGACATACAGTCCACAACAAGACTCTAGCTATGAACCATAGGGATACCCATTCTGGCGAACAAGGGTGAAACAATAGCCCGATTACCTTTACTCCGAGGGCTTCCTAGGTGGTGCTACTGGTAAAGAAACTGCCTGCCAATGCAGAAGATGTAAGAGACAACGGTTCACTCCCTGGGTCAGGAAGATCCCCTGGAGAAGGAAATGGCAACCCACTCCAGGATTCTTGCCTGGAGAATCCCATGGACAGAGGAGCCTGGCAGGCTACAGTCCATGGGGTCCAAAACGGGTCAGACATGACTGAAGCAACTTAGCAGGCATCTTTATTTTACCTTCATGCTAAAAACAAGAGAGATGTTTGGCTTTGTGCCTAAACACATGGCGAATCTGTGGCAAGAACTCGAGACCCCTGGCATCAACTCTAGGCTTCTTCCACTGTCCTAAACTACCCCCTGTCCTCAACCACGGGGAGGGGAAGTGAGACAGGATGGAGAAAACCCGAGAAGAGTTGCTATTATGATCCCAGCGGAGTGGAGGAAGAAGCCAGCATGCCAGAGCACACATGGAGGGCTGCTTAGTGGGTGCCACAAAAACCTGGAAAGCAGCGCCTGCCAGACAGCAAAGATGGGGCGTGGCCAATGGGATGGGAGTCTGCAGTCAGGATGGCAGATGCCGGGAGGGCTGCAGCTATTCTGGGCCTCGAGCTGTGGCTGCTCCCTCACCCAGGCCCTGCCAGTCCCCATGGCCCCAGGGGAGCCGGGAGACCCCCACCCTCTCTCCAGCTCCTTATAGATGGAGCATCTGAGACCTGAGACTTCAGAGGCAGGAAGCCAGGCCAAAGGGAATCAACCTCTCACAAAACAAACATGATTCAGCATCATCTCATAGCATGGCAAATGCCTAGTCATTGTCCTTATTAGAACTCTAAATCCACCCAGTCTACTTGGAACTCATCTGGTCCAATGTCCCACGCTATTAGATAAAAAACTCAGGGGACTTCTCTGGGGTTGGGGGGGGGGGTCCAGTGGTTAAGAATCCGCCTGCCAATGAAGGGGTCATGGATTTGACCCCTGGTCGGGGGAGATTCCGCATGCCAAGGGACAAGGAAGCCTGTGGGCCACAACTACTGACGCCGTCACAGCCTAGAGCCCCCAGCTCTGCCACAAGAGGAGCCACAGCCGTGAGAAGCCCACGCGCTACAACCTGAGAGCAGCCCTCAGTCGCTACAACGAGACAAAGCCCACGTGCAGCAACAAAGACCCCACGAAAACTAATTAATTAAACTTGTTGAAAAAAGGAAGCAATCGAGGCCCAAGAAGAGACTATGACGTGCCCCAAATTTGAAGCGAATTTGAAGGAGAATTGGGCATTGCCTAATATCTCAACTTGTGACTCCTTCACCCTGGGTTGACCAAGATGGGGAGAGCATCCAGTTCTATCCTGGGGTCGTCCTCCTTCCACTTCATGGGGCCAGCTGGGCTGACCTTAGAGCCCCCATTCGCCCGGTGAGGGCTGCGCAGTGCTGAAGGCCTGAATTCCGGCTCCATCCGCTCCCACGTCCTCATGCGCCGTCTTGAGGACCACGCCGTCTTGAGGACCATCTTGAGGACCGCACGGTGCAGGCTCAGTCCCGCCTCTCTCTCAGGGACTCAGAGCCTGAGCCAGCGCACAGCGTCCAGCCCCACATCTCCACTGTGATGTGGCCCCTCTCAGCTCTCCGGGCCAAAGGCACCGCCGGAGCAAAAACATAGCCCCAAATGTCTCTCCTGGAAAGAGGAAAACAGAAGGGTGAGAAAGCAATTCCTCCTCTTCTGCCTCTGACAGATGTCTTCTTTCCATTGGCCCCACCTTCTTGGGGAGGGCAGCCACGGGTGTGTCACGTGGCTCTGTCATGCCCTCTGTGTTCAGTTATGTGGTTGGGGGCACAGGCTCTGGAATATTAGGTATGCCACTGACTAGGTGCGTAACCCGGACAGTTTACTTCACCCTTCTGTTTCCTCATCTGAAAAATGACACCATGGGGTAGGATCAACCGGTAAGGGTTGGGAGGTTTTAATGATGTGAAGGATTTGTCTCTGTGCCTAGGATAGAGTCAGCCCTGGGTGCTTTCCAGGGGTCGGATGACATCAATGTCCACATGACCCGGAATGAAGGGGGACTGTCCCTGTGGGCCTCCACTGCCTTCCCAGCTCCTGGAAGGCCATCCCAAGCCCTACTTATGCCAGGAGGCCTTCTCAGACTTCTCTCATCTCCCATCAATTTCTCTTTCCAGAAACATCAAGTTTAGTGATGAATTAAATAAATATCTTGTCTAACTATTCTGGGTTGGTGTCAGTCTTGTCTCTTCATCTAAAACCCTGAACACCTATCAGGCAAGACCAGTAGGTTTTCTTCTCTCCTTGGCAGTGCAAAGCCCAGGCCCAGGGATATAGGGCTTCTGGGAAAGTTAGCAGTTAGATGAGTAAACAGCTTGGTAGCTTTCATGGGAATGGAGTGGGGCCATCTGTATGGATCTCCTCTCTCGCTCCTGTGATCTGTAAGGCAGAGTACATTCCTGAGGTCCTGGGCAAGACCTAGAAATCTGTCATATGAGAGATCCAGCATGTCTCATCCATGACCCAAAGAAGACAGAATCAGCATCACATGGACAAAGCGCTCAGCAGCTTATGAAATGGCCTTAGCAATTCACTGATCGAGGAAGCGCCTTTCTTCATCTCTCCAGAGGGATGCCAAGGATCTGAGGGCTTGGTCCCTCCCTCATGCTGCTGGTAAAGGGCGGCCCAGAGATCTCTGCCCAGCGCTGCTGGCCCTAGACCTTGAACTTTGCCCTCTCAACCAGCTGCCTCATAGGGAAGTCACGCTAGCATGAGTCCTACTTGGCCACAAGTGGACTCCATGACCCCTCTGCCTTAACCAGACAGGAGCTGCCAGCGGTGGCTTTGCTCACTGTATGTTTCCCTAAGGCCCACTCCACTGGAATATTTAAGGAAACCCAACATGGTATGAAAAGAACATCCCTGTGACTGGCACCGGGACATATTGCTGCCCAATTCCTCCCAGTCCCAGGGCTCACATCTCCTCCAGAACAGACTTAGAGCAGACCCAGGGGAGGGGAGATGCACCCGGAAGGTGGTTCCCCCTCACGGCCATTCTCCCAAAACATGAGCCTCTGCCCCACTGTATTGATGCTACAGGGATGCTCCATGCTGATCCCATGGAACACCATCCACCTTCCATAGAGAAGGAGGTTTAGAAAGACAGTGTGGGCTTGGGCTTTGGAAAGAGAGTGACCAGTTTGCAGTTCTTTCTCTGCCGCTCTACGAGCTGTGAAAGTTTGGGCAGGTTACTCAACTTCTTTGCTCTTAAGTTTGCTTCTGGCTGGAAGAGAGGGCTATCATACTTCTGTTTCAGGTTATTTTGGGGATTTTCAAAGATGGCATTTGGAAAGCACTGAACACGAAGTGAGTGTTTAATGAGTGGTGGTACCAGGTCTTCCACCCGTGAGCTAAGCTACTTTCAGCAAATTACCTAATTCATCTGGGCATTGGGCTTCCCTGGTGGCTCAGTGGTAGAGAATCTGCCTGCCAGTGCAAGAGACGCTGGTTTGATCCCTGGGTCAGGAAGATCCCCTGGAGAAGGAAATGGCAACCCACTCCAGGGTTCTTGCCTGGAGAATCCCATGGACATAGGAGCCTGGCGGGCTACAGTCCACGGGGTGGCTAATGGTTGGACACAACGTAGTGCCTAAAAAACAGCAACAGCAATCTGGGCATCTGGGATTTTAGTCTGTAAAATGGTGATTTGATGGAAAAAAAAGAAAGGGAAACGCCTTCCTTCAAGGCTGCCAGAGGAACAAGATAAGAACATCCTTGCAAAGCTCTTAATCAAGTGCCTGGTGCAACGTAAGTGGTCAATTTCAGTTGTGTATTGCCATCCCCAGGGAAAGAGAGCTGGACAGTAACAGAGCTATAGCTCTGGGCAAGGTCTTCTGGGGCTAAGCCAGCACAGTCTGGGCAAGGGAGAAAATGGTGATGAAAAAAAGAAATCATCAGTGATGGCTTCCCTGACACGGGCAAGAACAAATTATTTCAAATATGGCAATTTTTCTGTGCCTGAAACAAGAGATCGATCTTATACCTTTGTCGGGGTGGACAGGTAAGACAGAGCAGGAGGGCATAGGTCCCAAAGGTGGATGTCACCTCACTGCAGCACCAGGGTATTTCCACGTGACTCCTTGCTCGTCAAGACTCAGCCCATAACTAGGTCTTATTTCCCAGAGCCTCGGAAGGAAGCTGGCAGCCCCCCCCCAGTCCAAGCGCCTCACCTCTTCTTCCTTCATCACGGCAGCTCCCCTTTTGCAGAGAAGCCCAGCGCGGGATTGGGGCCCCCCCACCCATCCTCTTCTCGGAATTCCCAACGATGCCTCAGAGAAGGCATCTGCCCCAAACGAGTGGGTCAGAGGAGTGATTCAGAGTCAGCTGCTGGTTAACAAGAGCGGCTCTGTGGTCTGGCTGTGGAGTCCAGCCTGCTAAGCGCATCTGGACAG
Source organism: Okapia johnstoni (assembly GCA_024291935.2). Lineage (NCBI taxonomy): Eukaryota > Metazoa > Chordata > Mammalia > Artiodactyla > Giraffidae > Okapia > Okapia johnstoni. The sequence continues at coordinate 2,575,887 of CM044325.1, read as the reverse complement.
TATCAGAATCACAAGAGGAGGAGATCTGGGAAAGGCTCAGGGCCAGCAGACACTCCCAAAGGAAGGAATACGTAGGGAACCAGCCGGGCAGGGGTGATGATCTTCAAAATGAATCATTTTACATTCTATATAGTGAAAAAAACTGTATTTTTTTCACATATGTCTACACAGCTAGAGAAGATAGTGCTATTGTTTGCTGCTGCTGCTGCTAAGTTGCTTCAGTCGTGTCCGACTCTGTGCAACCCCATAGACGGCAGCCCACCAGGCTCCCCCGTCCCTGGGATTCTCCAGGCAAGAACACTGGAGTGGGTTGCCATTTCCTTCTCCAGGGGGTCTTCCCAGACCAGCGATCAAACCCATGTCTCCTGTGTTGGCAGGTGGATTCTTTATCACTGAGCCACCTGGGAAGCGCAGAGAAGATAGAGGGGTAGGCTATCAGGTCAAAGGAAATTTCTAAGCGGAGCATTTTCTGTAGGTCACAACCAGAACAGTGTGATCGTGCACCATCATCAAAGCCATCAACGGCTGGCACCTTGAGCTGTAGTTACTGCAGAGTGGTTTTTATAAGCCCGCTTTGTGCATCTCACTGCCCTCCTGACTCAGATTCAGACTCCGGAGAAATAACATCTTCCTTATCGTTGCCTCTCGGTTCATTAAAATCTGTATTTCATATATGAACTCAGTTATCTCACCTGAGACAGGCAAGGGCTATAAAAGCATCTGAGGAGTAAAACGACACTGCGGAGTGTTAACAATAAATAGCTTGTAGAAGCACAAAGAAGAGATTATCTAATAAAGTTGATACCTATAACTCAAAAACGAATAACCAAAGTCACTGAGCTTATAAAGAACGCCGCCTCGCAGGGTACGGAAGGGGGGCCCTCAACATCTCATCTAGCTAACGTGCAGGGGTCTCCCCCACTACCCACCACCACGCTAGCACAGAGCGCTGCTCTTACCTCCCTGGACCTCCCTGCATCCTCTCTTCAAAGTGCTTTGTGCCTTTACAATTATTTTAAGTTCTTTTTCCCCCTGCACCCCTACCTCCCCAAGCAGAGACATTGCCTGTTTTCTTAACTGCTATATTTCCAGGGCTTAGCATGTTGCCTGGCGCACAGTAGGGGCTCCATAAATATTTGATGACCAATAAGACCTCTCGTTCTGAATCCTTTTAGGGAGGACTAATAGTTTTCCCTGATGACTCAGCGGGTAAAGAATCTGCCTGCAATGCTGGAGACACAGGAGATGTGGGTTCGATTCCTGGCTCAGGAAGATTCCCTGGAGGAGGAGGTGGAAACCCCCTCCAGTATTCTTGCCTGGAGAATCTCACGGACAGAGGAGCCTGGCGGGCTACAGCCCATGGGGTCGCAAAGAATCAGACACAACTGAGCGACTAAGCACACACAGCAGACAAATGCTCATAAGCCACCTGCTTCCACGGGTCCCTCTCTCGGAGGCCGTGTGGATACAGAAACCAGGCGCTTTCCCTTCGGATCCATCAGGCCCAAGTTCTACCTCCTTTCGGCTCTGAAATCTCAGGCAAATTTCTAGCTACTGCCCCGGTACTCTGATTTGGTTTGCTTCGCAGCACCACCATCATGCCCGTATCGCTTGTGTGTGTGTGTTCACTGTCTCCAACCAGAAAGCGAGCACCAAGGGGTTGGGGACTTTGTCTTGTTCCCTGCTAAACAGCGGCCGTCAGCACGTGTAGCAGCAGCCGTCACAGACGCTGACTGGTCAGGACAGGTGTTGCCCCACGTTCTGTGCAGGTACAAGCCGCCCATCTATCAAACCCGGCGGTGCTCCAGGTCCTAGAATGGGGCTTGGAATGCAGTAGGTACCCAAGAAAGGGCTCAAGTAAGTGGATGGATTGCAGTCACCCTGTCTGTAAAACAGGATATTTTAGATATCTGACGTATATGGGTTCCTCTCTGCCCCCATGCAGGCCAGCTCTGGCCAACTAAGGGAGCAGCCAGACCCTCTGCTCTGGCCCCAGCCTCTCTCCCACCGCCACAGGCCTCTCTCAGCAGGATCTCAAAGTGACAACATCAACTGTCTCCACCTCCTACTCTGCTGGACATGGAATATAAAGTCCAATCTGTTATTTGACCCTTTACATCCGTTTCTCTCTCTTGCCACTGCCGCCAGTGGTAAAGAACTGTATTCCTAGACAATCACGCTCCAAGGACTCATGTGGTTCCCAAGGGTATTATATACTAAACACTTTTGAAAAACATAAGCAAAGCTCGTTCCCTGCCCACAGGTTGCTTACAGTCTAGCGATGGAAACAGACTGGTAAAGATACCATTGCATGGAGACCTCCCGGGAGAGGAGAGCTTAAGAAAGCAGAGGGTTGCACTTGCTAGCAAACTTTAATAAAATTAACGTTTCAGGGACTTTCCTGGCGGTCCCATGGTACCAATGCAGGGGGCACGGGTTTGATCCCACACTAAGATCCCACACGCCATGCGGCCGAAACATATAATTATAAAATTAATAAAATTAACTTTTCAGGTAAACGCACTTGATAAGCTCTAGGCTTTCCATCAGTAGGAACAATTCGGAGTCTCGGAGCTGCCTGGAACTTGCAGGACAGCAGCAGTGATTCCAGGAAAGATCTGGCCAACAGAATCCTGAGTGATAAAAGGGACACCCCCCGCCCACCCCTCATCCCATCTGTCCTTGCCTCCCCTCCCGACTTCCCTCCCCCCAAGGTGGGGGCAGGCGCAGGGCAGAGAACAGAAGCCAGTCGCCAATCACACTGTGTGAACACACCTTGTCTTGAGACAGTCAGTTGTGAGATTCTGCTCTTTGCGTCTCCGAAGCATGCACACCTGCCATCTCTGTCCCCTCTGCCCCTCGCCCACACATATCCATGCACACGTGTGAGCACACGCACACACCTCTGCAGCGGCGAGGAGCAGTGCAGGACGCTAACCTCCACCTCCAGCAGGGTGGTGTGCAAGGTCACCAAGGCAGGGAGCAGAGGTCAGCTCAAGGACCAGCCCGGGGATCCAGGAGCCAAGAAACATGAAGTGTGAGTGGTTCACCTTCAAAGGATGAGCCCAGATTATTGCCTAAGAACCAGGGCTGTGGTCTGAGGGGGGGCTTCCTCCTCACCCCCACCACCCCTCTCCCAAAATAACAGTAGTAGCTTAGCAGTAGTAATAATTCAGGTGTGTTGAGAGCCGACCACGTGTCAGGTACTAGGAACCATTTTACACAGCTCATTTCATTCTTATAATAATCCCGGGTCCGGTTTACGACTATTATTACTCCACAGCGCTTGAGGTAACCCCTGTGTTACACAGTCTCCCGCCGTGTAATATTAATTACAGGTAAGGTAATAGTGCCTCCAGGTTGAATCAAGAGATTTTAATGAGTGAGGCAGAAAAGGCATTCAATCCATTTTATATAGTGTGAATAATAGTAGTGGTAATGGCTAAATCACGAAAGTTTTAGAAAGAACCAAAAAATCAAAATAATAGAATTGCTAGATCAAAGAGACCAGCAGTTTCTTAAGCCAGGTTCCACATATATCACCTCTCTCAAATCTCCTGGTAGCCTCTTTCAAAGCTTTGGGTAGGAACTAAAATTAAACCCATTTTAGAGATGAGCAAACTGAGCACCAGGAGGATGAGTAAATAGCCTAAGGACACACAGCTAATGAACGATGGAGTCACTGCAAGTTAACTGTTGCTCTGCTTTATGCAATTAACACAATTCTACATGCTTTCCAGGCAGCAGCATTACCCATCAGGGAACCACAATTAATCCTGTTCTCCATGGCATTTCCTTCCTATTAATATGATGTTTGCTTGGCACCTCCTGTTGCTGGGCATTCATATTTTCTCCATGTTTCATTATCATAAATATCCCTGCCATGAATTTTTTGCATAAAGTAATTTCTTCCTAATTGCTGGATCAAAGAGACCAGCAATTTCCTAAGCAGATCTGAGTCAGTGCCCAGGGCCTGCAGGAAGAGTCCAGGTACCTGGCCCCCCGATACTAAACTCACAGAATTTTGCAGATGTATTTGTTGTTTCTCATGGAACATATTGAAGACAAAATGGAGATTGTTTTCACGCAGTTAAGTGCTAGCCAAACAATGCCTTTTTCCATACAATGTTTGTATTAGTCTTCTAGGCTGATAAATTTCCACACTCAGAGCGGCTTAAAAGTATACATGCATGTATTAAAATCCCGGCACAACACAACTGGGCCCTCTACCCCTGATATTTCACTGGGCTGAAATCAGGATGTTGGCCACCTACGTTGTCATCAAGACCTGCGGGTCATCTTCTAAACTCAACAGCAGAATGCAGGTCCTTCCTGTTGTAGAATTGAGGTCCCTATTCTCTTGCTGGCCATTGTCCAGGAATCAGTCTCAGCAGCTAGAGAGCTCTTAGGTCCTCTCCCCCATTCTTAGAGCTAGCAATGGAGAATATTCCTCAAATACCCATTCAGGAAGAGCCCAGGCCCTTTTAAGGGTTCCGCTGGCTAGGTACACCATCTTAAATAATTTCCCTTTTAATTAACACACAGTCAGCTGACGATTGGGGTAATCACAGGAGCTATAGCTTATCATAGTCACAGATTCTGCTGAAACTCAAGGGACGGGGGTGACCTGAATACACACAGGGGGTGGGGAGGGGGGCGGTGGGGGGGGGGTTGTAGGAATCTCCAGGGCTGTATTAGTTACCTCTGGCTGCTGAAACAAATTACCACAAACTTAGTGGCTTAAAACAACATGTTTCTTATCTTTCTGGTCTGGAGGTCACAAGCCTAAAATGGGTCACCAGGGCTAGACTCCATCTGGAGGCTCTGGGAGAACAGCTGTTTCCCTGCTTTTTCTGGCTTCTGGAGTCTGCCAGCATCCCTTGATTCACTGCCCCTTCCTCTGTCTGCAAAGCCAGCAGGTACCATCTTCCAGCTCTGCTTCCATCATCACGTCTCCTTTGGTGAGCCTGCTACTTCCCTCTTTGCCTTTGAAGGATCCTTATGTAACACTGGACCTCCCTGGGAAATCCAAGCTAATCTTCTCATCTCAAGATTCTTAATTGCATCCCTAAAGTCCCTTTTGCCATTTAAGTTAGCATATTCACAGGCTTCAGAGATTAGACTGTCTTTGGGAGTTGTTATTCTGCTTACCACAAGGATCATCCTCCAGTCTTGCCTACCACAATGCTTTAGGGGTTGTTTTGTTTTTATTTAGATATGATTAATATATACAACATTTTCTTTTCTGAATTTGCATTAGAGATTTATGTATGATATCAGTTTGTAAGACTTCTGTCTGTAGCATTTCTTAATATAGTTTGCATGAAAAATATACATATATATATTGCATGGGTTATTTCCAATTTATTTTTTTTTTGGCCACACCGCACAGCATGTGGGATCTTAGTTCCCTGACCAGGGATCAAACCTGCACCCCTGTGTTGGAAGTGTGGAGTCTTAACCACTGGACCACCAGGGAAGTCCCACATGGATTACTTCATATCACTTATCTAAAGTCTGTTTCCTCACTGAGTTTCTTTCCTTTCTCTCTGATTTTTATTTTAACAATTTTTTTTTTTTTTTTTTTTTTTTTTTTTTTTTGCTCAATGAAACCTTGTTGTTTCTCAATATTGTGTATTTGACAAAAGCCATCTTGTCACTGACGTTCTCCATTTCCTCAACACACAGAAAGATATCGTCTCTCCAGACCCGGGAGAAATGTGCTTCTCTGTTCTCATCCTGCGTGTATATTTTTACTGATTCTCAGTTGCAGTCTGGACCATTTGGAAGTTTTTCAGGGTATAAAAGTGAAATATGACGCTGAAAATCTCAATAACGTTTCTTACTCTGGGACTCCTTTCAATATTGTGGTCTTGTCTCACATTATTTTATTTTCTGTATTCTAACATTGAGAAGCACTTACTCAAAGCACAGTCATTCCCATGGTCATTTTCCAAAGCACAAATATTGAGTAATACCACGGAATGATTTTCAGCTTACAATATATTTTTTAACTTTTTTTTTTAGTTAGGTAAATCTACCACCATTACTTTTAAGCATTTCCCAGCATCATCATCTTTACTAACATCGTCTGTGCATTCCTGCCCCTTTTTCTCCCAGATGGTTTTCACCAGATTTCATTAAATTATTATAATGTAGAAAGCAGAGTCACCTTTCTTATCGTTAAGCTTTCTCAGCAACTGGAAAGATCAGCTTTCTATTTCTTCCTGTATTGTCATTCTAGTAACGTTTCATAATTTTCCCTGAGCAAAATTCTTATGTGGTAGAGTAAATTTGTTCTCAAGCATTTGAAGGTTTTCTATCATTATTACAACAAATTTAACATGGATGTAAAACTATCATAATAGTAATAAAAATAATTGTTCAGTTCACTTATATCTATACCTCAGATTAATTTCTGTGTGTTTGTCCATTAGATTAAATCTTTCACATTCATGATTGAACAGTCATGGTTTCAATAAATTGCAAGAGACCCTGAGAGGCCATGATATGTAATAATTTATCATTTTACTGGGGTTCAAAATCGAGTCACTCCCGCTGCAAGGCTGCTGTGTAGAGAAACTCATTCTGCTAAGAGGAGTAGCCAGCCACCCGACATAAGAGGAATGCTGGATATTATACATCTTTCGCTCTCCCCCCCTTTCCCTTGTTGAGTCACCGTGAATGTTTTCACATTAAAACCTCTGAAAAATCTTAATACATAAATAAATTTGCTTCATTTTGTTTAATTTGATGTTTCTCAAACTTATCTGAAAACAAACATTTTTCTCATGGTGCACAGTGTACCGTAAGACACCGGTACTGGAAACGGCGGTTTAATACTTAACTTAGAGAACGACTATGATTTAAAAAAAAATCATTTAAAAGATAATTATCCCCATTAAAGTCACTTTTACAGAAGACATAGGCTAGGATGTTTCTGAGTTGGGATTTTCCCAAAGGTTTGGAGCCTCATCTTGCACAAGAATGCGTCCCAATCACCAGCACACGTGGGTTTTCCTTCCTTTGCGTCCCGTTTCTGTGTCATTTGTTTTCCTTGCCGCGTAACTAGTTCAGCGACCTTGCACCCCGCAGCTCGTTTTAGGCCGCTTTATCTACTCATTTCACACCCGCATCTGTATGCTTGCTGCACACGGCTCTCAGTGCTCTGTTAATAACAACCCATGTAATCTGAAACAGCCGCATGAGGTAGGTGCCATCCTAACCATTCCCATTTTATAGCTCAGAAAGCTAGAGTTTCCAACGGTGACGAGGCATTCTTGCCTGGATCCTATCTTTTAAGAAAACTATCACAAATATTTTCCTCCAGTCATATTATTGGTTCTAACTATAAATATAAACATATTATGTAAAGGAAGAAAACCTTTTTTGTTTTTAATATGCCTTTCAGTTCAGTCGCTCAGTCCTGTCCGACTCTTTGCGACACCATGAACCGCAGCACGCCAGGCCTCCATCATCAACTCCCGGAGTTTACCCAAACCCATGTCCATCGAGTCGGTGATGCCATCCAACCATCCTCTGTTGTCCCCTTCTCCTCCTGCCCTCAATCTTTCCCAGCATCAGGGTCTTTTCAAATGAGTCAGCTCTTCGCATCAGGTGGCCAAAGTATTGGAGTTTCAGCTTCAACATCAGTCCTTCCAATGAACACCCAGGACTGATCTCCTTTAGGATGGACTGGTTGGATCCCCTTGCAGTTCAAGGGACTCGCAAGAGTCTTCTCCGACACCACAGTTCAAAAGCATCAATTCTTCGGCGCTCAGCTTTCTTTATAATTCAACTCTCACATCCACACATGACTACTGGAAAAACCATAGCCTTGACTAGACGGACCTTTGTTGGCAAAGTAATGTCTCTGCTTTTCAATATGCTGCCTAGGTTGCTCTTTAGTTGACTAATATGCCTTTAGCCAACATTAAATATTGAAAGGCACCAATCACCTTTCTTAGCTTCCGTTGAGATAATTATGTTTTCTATCATTTTTCAGTGTTAATAAGGTATTCTCCTCCTTTGCTCTACTTGTTTATACTGGGCCACTTGTTTCCACACGCTGTTGTGCTTTGTGCATTAAGATGAAGATTTCATTTCTCAGTTCATAAATGAATTGAATGAAAATTTCCTTCTTTAGGGAGGGAGGTGGATGCAAATCGTATTTTCCTCAGCCAACTCAGTGTGTAAACATCAATGCAGTGGCTACCCTGCTGCTCTGCGCTAGACACTGCAGAACACGGAAGATCCCAGACGAGCTTAATATGAGAAAGGACGGTGAAAAGGGAAGGAGACCATCTATGGCCACATAAGAAAAAGAATCATGTTAGATACATACAATGGAGTATCACTCAGCCATACAAAGGAATGGATCTGAGGCAGTTGAAGTGAGGTAGGTGAATCTAGAGCCTGTCATACAGAGTGAAGTAAGTCAGAAAGAGAAAAACAAAATATGGTATATTAATGCATATATATGGAATCTAGAAAAATAGAACTGACGGAGCTATTTACAGAGAAGAAATGGAGAGGCAGACACAGAGAATGGACTGTGGACACAGCGGGCTAAGGAGTGGGTGGGACTAATTTAGAAAGTAGCACTGCCATGCATACCATCATGTGTCGAACTCATGACCCCCAGGAAGCTGCCGTATCACACAGGGGGCCCAGCCTGGCACTGTATGACGACCGAGACGGGTGAAATGAGGGCGGGAGTACGTGTATCATTGTGACTGATGCGCACTGTTGTACGGCAGAGACCAACGCAGTAATTGCCTTACCGGCAATTATCCTCCAGTTGAAGAAAAGACTCATGCTAGAAAAGACAGTGGTTTTGAGAACTTTGTAAATCTGTACAAAATGATACCTGTTTTCTACTATTCCGTGTCAGTTTCCCCTAAAGAGCTAAGATATTATTGAAATAGAAGGAGCCTCAGATCAACTGAGTGGACAGACGGGACTGACATTAGCTCTGTATTTATTTATTTTTGAGTTAGCCCTTATAAGGGCAGAACTTACATTTATCTTATCAGTGGCTATCTGCCCACCGTGTAACCAAGTGCCCAGCAGACAGTGGTTGTTGTTTGTCACTCAGTCGTGTCTGACTCTTTGCAACCCCATGGACTGTAGCCCACCAGGCTCCTCTGTCCATGGGATTTTCCAGGCAAGAGTACTGGAGTGGGCTGCCATTCCCTTCTCCAGGGGATCTTCCTGACCCAGGAATCAAACCCGGGTCTCCTGCACTGCAGGCAGATTCTTTACCAGCTGAGCCCCCAGGGAAGCAGCACACACTGAGCGCTCAATAACTAATAATTAAAGGAAGAAATGAGCCAGGTCTTTGACCAAACAACTAGCCAAACGTTTTTGTTTCTTTTTTTAATTCAGGGGCACTGGCTCCACGGGTCACCAAGAAAAGAGTTGTTGCAAAGACTTCACCGTCTTCTGCAGGCGGTCTGGGGTGGGAGTGAGCAGGAAGTGAGCAGGAAGCTTGGAGAGATGCAAACGGGACAACGGAGCCTCCGGGCCTGGACAAAGAGCAAGAAGCACAAGGTTTTCCTGGTGACGTTCACTCCCAAGAGACAGACTGGTCTCTACAACCCCAGGTACGCTGCACCTGGGCCGGATAGTCAGCCCTTTGCATCCCAGAGGCTCTCAAAGCTCGAGAGGTCAGGACTTAGGGACAGTTAAGGGACCCAGAAAAGTTCCCATGGCCTACAATTATCCCTGACAAGCTCTGATCCTGTCTAGCCACCTGGTACTTAGTGTCCAAAATACCTTCAGATCCAGGGAATCAGATGCTGTATATGGACTGAATAGATACAGCCCATCAAGGGAGAAAGCTGGTCTCACGCACTTCTTCCTTTTTTCTGTCTCCATTCCTGTCTTTATTGCCACCACCAGTTTGTCCCCCACTCCCCAGTCTCCTCCTTTCTCTATTCCGAGCTCTTACTCCTTTCCCATTCGGATCTGATGCCCTTAAGCTTCCCTTCCTCGGCCTCAGGCTGCAGACCCAGGCCTCTGCCCCTGCCCCAGGCTCTCCCCGGCCCTCTCGCCCTCTGTCCCCGCCTGCTCGTCCGCCCCCGGGCCCCTTCGCCCCCCTCGTCCCATCACTAGGGGCCGCGGGTGTGGATCCGCGATGCCTCCTTCCCTGCTCTGCCGTGTTGGCGGGGTCCCTCGCCTGCTCTCCTGTTGCTCAGAGATGTGGAGGCTGTTGCTAAGAGACCGTGAAACGTCAGTACCTGGCCCTCGAGGAAAAAAAAGGGAGCGAAAAAGGGAGCGGGGAGGGGAAAGAGCGGGGAGGAGGCAGCGGAGGACCTGGCGGAGGCCGCCAGCCCCAGCCCCTCGGCGCCCTCGGAGTTTCGGGGAGAAGCGCTGGATTCCGCCAACTTTCTTCCAAGCCGCCTCTCTCGGTTCCCCTTCGACTGAAAGAAGCGGGGCGGCTGGGGGACCCCAGGGCTGGAAAGCCCGGAGGAGGCCGCCCCAAGATCCCGGGGTCCCCGAGCAGGAGACGCCGGGGGAGGGGACCAGCCCGGGAGGCCGTCCGTCCTCCTGAAGCCGCGCGCGGGGAGGCCAGGCTGAGCGAGGGGCGCCCCGGGCCCGCCGCAGGCGGACGGCGGTGTCCCTGGACCCGAGTGAGTGGGCTCCCGCGGGGCGTGGGGGTGCAGGGGGAGCTGGGGCTCCGGAAGAAGGGGTCCGGGTTACGGGCCGCGGGGTGATCTCGCAGTGGGATGGAGGCTGGCAGCGTGAGGCGAGAGCAGCGCCGGAGCGGAGGGTGAGGGGAGGGCACGTGAGGACAGCAGGTGGGCAGGAGCGGGGGCGGAGTGTGTCTGTGTGTGTCTGTGTATGTCAGAGTATGTGTCCGTGTGTGTCTGTGTGTGTGTGTGTGTGTGTCTGTGTGTCTGTGTGTGTCTGTGTATGTCAGAGTGTGTGTCCGTGTGAGTGTGTCTGTGTGTGTGTGTATGAGTGTGTATGTCAGAGTGTGTGTCCGTGTGAGTGTGTGTGTGTGTATGAGTGTGTGTGTCTGTGTGTGTCTGTGTGTGTGTGTGTGTATATGAGTATGTGTGTCTGTGTGTGACTGTGTCTGTGTGTCTGTGTGTGTGAGAGTGTGTCTGTGTGTGTCTCTGTGTGTCTGTGTTGTGTATGTGTGTGTGTGTCTGTGTGTCTGTGTGGTGTGTGTGTGTGTGTGTGTCTGTGTGTGTGTGTGTGTGTGTCTGTGTGTGTGAGTAGGTGTGTGAGAGAGAGAGATGGGAGTGTTGAGTGTGGAAAGGAGGTGCAAACAGCCAGAGCGTGTGTGCATTTTTCTTAGAGAGTTGTTCAAAGGTGGGGCGTTTGCTGCTGATGGTGACGGGGCCGGGAGACGCAGCAAACGCGCTGCGCCCAACCCAGAGCCCTGGGCGGGCAGGGGGCCGCGGGAGGGCGGCAGGCAGGGCTGGGAGGGCGAGCGGGCGACCCGATGTGCTGCCCACCGCGGAGAGGCGGGACGCAGAGAACAAGCAGACGGGGTTGGGGAGGCGGCGGGAAGCCGGGACAGAGGACAGGGGACCCGGGGGGGCACGGCCGCCCCCCTGAGTGCTTTCCTTGTCGGCAGAGGGGGCGTCTGCCCCCGCCCGCTGAACGCCGAGCCCGCCCGGGGACCGTCGCCTGAGCCCCGCTAGTCCTGCGCCTCCGGACGCGGGGCTCCTCCCGCCGCAGCAGCCCAGAGCGCGGCTCGCCTGGGTCCTCCCCTCCCCGGGGACCTCGGGAGACACTGAGCCCGAGGACTGAGGCGGCCAGAGGCCCCTGGAGGTCCCCTTCGCCCTGGGACCCCTCCTCGAGACGGCCACCCCAGTACCCTCCCAGATCGAGCCCCCTGGGCCCCTGGGAGAGACAGCCTCCGAGACCCTGAGGGCAGGAGACACAGCAGCAGCCCTGGCCGCCTCCTCGTCCCAGACCTGGGACTGGGCTTCGGCGTCCCGGGACCTGCCAGGCCCCTCAGAAGGCACGTCTGCTGTCCTCCACGCCCCTCCCAGCTCTCAGACACGGTCCAGGGGGGAGCACCCAACAGTCATGGGCGAGAAGGACCCCAAAGACCGGCAGAGCCCCTTCCCCGACATGCGGGCAGCTGGTCCCTCCGAATCCTTGTGTCCTCCCTTTCTCGAGCTCTGATCATCTGTTCCAACCCTTGGGGACCTCGGCTGGGTGGCGAGCCCCCTAGTCTCCAAAGGGGACCTCCAGTGGCGCTCACCCAGGGAGCCCTCCGGTGCCCCGAGGCCCCTGTGAGAGGCTTAAGCCATGACCCCACAGGGCCCCCAAGCCCCGCCTCCCAGGGCTCCGGCCCCCGACAGAGCAGCTGCCCTTCTGAGCGGCTGACTCTTGATTCCACGGCCAGAGCCCCCGTCCCGATGGGCTCCGTTCAGCACCACTGTTGCCCGCAGCCGAAGATGGGCGACCCCTGGGCCCGCCGGCCCTGGCCTGGGCCCCCCGCGGCCGGCCCTGCTGCTGGTGCCCCTCCTCGTGGCGGCCGGGGGGTGATGCCCTCAGACGGCGGCGCCAGCTGCCCGGTGCTTTGCACGTGCCACAACCAGGCGGTGGACTGCAGCGGCCAGCGGCTCTTCTCCGTGCCCCCGGAGCTGCCCGTGGACACGCGCAACCTCAGCCTGGCGCACAACCGCATCGCCGCCGTGCCGCCCGGCTACCTCACGTGCTACAGGGAGCTCCGGGCGCTCAGCCTGCGCAACAACTCCCTGGTGGAGCTACCTGCGGGCCTCTTCCTCCATGCCAAGCGCCTGGCACACCTGGACCTGAGCTACAACAACCTCAGCCACGTGCCCGCCGGCATGTTCCAGGCCGCGCACGGCCTCGTGCACATCGACCTCAGCCACAACCCAGGGCTGCGCCGGGTGCACCCACGCGCCTTCCAGGGCCTGGCACAGCTGCGGGACCTCGACCTCAGCTTCGGGGGCCTGGCCTTCCTCAGCCTCGAGGCCCTAGAAGGCCTGCCCGGACTGGTGACCCTGCAGATCGGCGGCAACCCCTGGGTGTGCGGCTGCACCATGGAGCCCCTGCTCAAGTGGCTGCGGAACCGCATCCAGCGTTGCACCGCTGGTAAGGCGTGGGGGGGGGGGGGGCACCAAAAGCAAAGGCTCCGAGGGAGAGGGAGGGGCTGGAGACCCGGCCTAGGGAGGATCTGGACCTGGGCTGGCCTCCCCCGCATGGTCGAGGATGCCCAAGTCTCTGCTGTGTGTGCCCTGGGTGGGGGACCCAGCATTAATAAAACAGACCCCGCCCTCACCCACCCCCCGTGGTACTGATGACCTAGGGAGACTAAGGGACAGAGTGCTAGTAAGTCACAGCAGTTCATTAGTAACCGACAGTGTTTATGGAGCATCCACCATGACCCTCCAACTCGGCAGGTGTTACCTCGTGGGACCCCACTCTTGTTAGCCCCATTTTACAGGTGAAGAAACTGAGATTTAGAACAATGAAAAGACTTGGCCAGAGACACTCACGTAGAAAGTGGCAGAGCCGTAGAGAAAACCCAAGTTTATGTGATTTCGAAGCTCTGTACTCCTCTACCAGACTGCTTTTTTTAAGTATGCCGAACACTGGAAGAAACAGAAATGGCTCACCCTGTTTAGTTTAGTACTTACTATCTGCCAGGCCCTATTCTAAATGTGTTACGTTTTAACTCATCCGGCTTCCCCCATGGCTCAGACAGTAAAGAATCCGCCTGCAATGCTGGAGACTCAAGTTCGATCCCTGGGTCGGGGAGATCCCTTGGAGAAGGGAATAGTACCCACTCCAGTATTCTCGCCTGGAGAAATCCATGGACAGAGGAGCCTGGCGGGCTTCCATCCGTGGGGCTGCAAAGAGTCAGTCAGACACGACTGAGCAACTAACACCTCATACCTGGCTCATCACATCCTCACAAGAACCCTGATCACACACACACACAGGAAGAAACCAAGGCACAGAGTCGGTTCGGAAATTTGCCCAAGGTCCCACAGCTGTTAAGGGTTGGAGTCAGGATTCAACCCCTGGCTGCCCTCTGGGTGTATCCTGATGAGTCAGGTTCTAGGCTAGCAGGAGGGGTCAGGGCCTGAGTTCCGGGCTGGCTTAAGGGCCTCTGCGAATTCTGCAAGGGCTGGGCTTGGGCTGGAGGGATCAGGTCTGAAAAGGGACGCTGTTCCTCGGCAGTTTCCGGAGCCAGCCTCTGTGGGGAGTGGACCCGGGCCCACAGGAGCCTGAACCACGCGGGTCGGCTGGGCCCGCAGGCAGGCTGCTGGAGCCCTGATCTCACCCCATCCCTGGCACCAGCAGAATGACCGCACCAGCCCGGGTTGGGGGGCACCCCTCACGGGCTTTCCCAGAGCCTGGGCGGAGCGTGTTCAGAGAACGCGATGCTGAATGAGGTGGGGGCGGGGGAGGAGGACCGGGTGCAGAGCCCAGGATCAAACCAGTTTGCGTGGGGGAGGGCTGTGGTCAGGTTTCGTGCTCCCGCGGAGCTGTGGGAGGAAGTTCTCTGGGACCAGCTGGGGTCCGGGGTGGGGGTGATGGTGGGGGGAGCCGGACCGGCTGCCTGGAGCCTCCCCCCTCCTAACCCAGCCTCTGCAGGCTGCGCCTCCTTCTTCTCTCTCCCGCACTAAGGGCAGAAAGGTCCCACTGGGTTCCTCCGCACGGAGGGGTTCCGTCTGTTCTGGGGCCCGGGGGTCCCCGCTGCGCTTCGGAAGAAGCGCAGGGCCCCAGCGAGCGGGAGGGGGGTCCCAGGCCCCGTCAGCGAAGCCTCGTGTCCCTGCAAACAGGGAACCGCGCTCCAGGGAGGCCACGAGGCTGGTGGCGGGCTGCAGCCAGAAACCCAGCCTCCCTGTTCCTCCGCGGAACACGCTTTTCCCCCGTATCTCACTCTCCAGGATAAGCTCCTCTTGGGGGCAAAGAACTTGCTGGTGTAGGGAAGACGATGTGACCCTCTTCGCTTGGTCTTTTCTGCTTCCTCCTCTTTTCTTGATGGGATTCCCATTACTGTCCCTCCATTTTGGACAAATCCCCACACACAGGGCCATAGGACCCCTTGGGATATAAATCAGGCTCAAGGCTGGTCCCTGAACTAACCAGAGGGCTTTGTCAGCCCGCAGGCTCTCGTGCTGCCCTCCTGAGGGCTCTGCCCATCGCCCTCAGGGTTCCCACACCCCCCAGCCTCACGATGGATCGCCACCACCCCACTCATGCCTGCGAGGGAGACTTTGGGGCTCGGCATCTTCCAGTTCCAAGACGATGATGTCTTGATGGTCAACCCCAGGCACCACCTTGTCCTCCACGGGGTCTGGGTCACTGTGCACACAGCCTACAGGGGCTCCTGAGCCCTGGGGCGGGGGGGAGGTCTCATCTGCCTTCTGAACCTGACTCTCCATTTCTAAGAATCCATTTCTCAGAATCATCTTCATCCACTTCTCAAGGGAGTCGATTACAGTCCAGCATTTTATTCTTTTCCCTCAAAAACTGCAGAATGAATACACAGCTTTTATGTACCGAATAGCTTTAAAAGCTCCTTCGCATTGACTCTCTTAGACATTGAGGTTCAATGATCCACTTCTTACATACCGCCCCTCTTCCTAAGAGCCAGAAAGGCAAAAAAGACTTGCCCTGGGTGAGTGTCTGATTTGTATCTATCCCCTGAGCAAGGAATACCTGAGTTTGAGGCAGAACTGCTACCTACCTGGCACTCACTAAGTCATGTCTGACTCTTACAACCCCAGGGACTATAGCCTTCCAGGCTCCTCTGTCCATGGGATTCTCCAGGCAAGAATACTGGAGTGGGTTGCCATTTCCTTCTCCAGGGGATCTTTCCGACCCAGGGATCGAACCATCAGGAAGCCCAAGGAGAGATAAAGAGGGGATTTGAATCCAGGCTGGTAATTCCAGAGCCCATACTCAACCCTACATTCTTGTGTATCTGGAAGAGTCACGTGGGGTCATAAACAGATACCCTGCTTTGCAGTGGACAGAGTCATTCATTCTCAGATTCAATGAACAAAGGTTAATTGCGCATTCACATGGACAGGCCCCTGCTCTAATGCTAAGGGCACTACAGGGAGAACTTACATTCAAAGGGAGCAAACAGCTAACAAACTGGAAGATGGTGATCAGTACACTGGGCGAAAAAAAAAAGCAGAGTAGAGAAGATAGAGAATGCTCCGCGAAAGGTGAAGTGGGGTTGCTACTTTATGTAGAATCATAAAGGAAGCCCTCACTGCTAAGCTGATATTTGAGCAAAGTCCCAGAGGAAGTGAGGGACAGAGCGGTGCAGAGATCCGGGCAGGAAGAACCCCCTCCCGAGGGAGCAAAGGCTCCCCCTCCTCACCCTGAAAGGGGATGTGCTTGGGTGTTGGCAGAAGGACTGAGAAGTGCAAGTGGATGGAGCAGAGCAAAGCGGGAGGAGAGTGGACGTGACGGGGAAGGTCCTTGTGGGAAGGGGAAGAAGCCAGGGAGGGTTTCAAGAGAGCATGACATGGCAGGGCTTCACGTGTGTTTTTTTTTTTAAACTTCCTTTATATTGATGTACAATATTATACAAGTTAGGAGACCCGGGTTCAATCCCTGGGTCGGGACAATACCCCTGGAGAAGGGAATGGCTTCTCCACACCAGTATTCTTGCCTGGGTGAAAATCTCATGAGCAGAGGAACCTGGTGGGCTACAGTCCATGGGGTTGCAAAGAGTCAGACATGATTGAGCGGCTGACACTTTCTCAAACTCCCTAACTATCCCTCCCCACCCCCATGTACCCCCCACGGTAACCATCAATTCATTCTCTGAGTCCGTGAGTCTATTCCTGTTTTATAACTTCATTTGCATCATCTTTTTTTTTTTTTTAATGTTCTGCAATGTCCTATAATATTTCTCTTTCTCTAACTTAGACTTCCCTCGGGATGACAGTCTCTAGGTAGGGCTTCATGTTTAAAAGGACCATGTCAGCCATCCGCGTGGAGATGGTTGAAGGGCAGGAGCCTAGAGACTGGTTGAGAGGTTATTGTGAGAGACGGACAATGTTGAAATCCCCCCAAAAGCCTCAGATCTGCCTCTAGCAGGGGCTACTGGACTTGAGGCAAATCGCTAAAGTTTCCAAGCAGTCATCGCCACCTCTATAGAAATATTCAGTAGGTCGAAAAATCCTTGCCCTGAGGGTTATTGAGGGCACTAAAGAAGGCGAGGGAACCGTGAAGCACACAGAAGTAACTCAGTAAAACCCCGGCTCTGCCTGGACAGGGTGGGGGGCTCTCCCTTCCATCCGTCCCCCCCCAGAGCCTCACCCCGCCCCGTCTCTGTGTCGCAGACTCGCAGCTGGCCGAATGCCGGGGTCCCCCGGAAGTCGAGGGCGCGCCCCTCTTCTCACTCACGGAGGAGAGCTTCAAGGCCTGCCACCTGACCCTGACCCTGGATGATTACCTCTTCATCGCCTTCGTGGGTTTCGTGGTCTCCATCGCGTCCGTGGCCACCAACTTCCTCCTGGGCATCACCGCCAACTGCTGCCACCGCTGGAGCAAGGCCAGCGAAGAGGAGGAGATCTGACGCGGGGGCCCGGCGCCCCTCCACGCCGCCCACTCCGGCTCCGCGGGGCCCCGTTCACCTCCGTCACGGCTCAGGCCAGGCCACAAATCCACCTTTGTGTGTGCATCTCCAGGGGGCCAGGCGCTGTGCTAGGAACTGGGGCCGCCAGCTGGATCGGACCTCCACCCTGGCCCCCAAGGCCCTGACCTCCAACAGAGGAGCGGGAATCTGAAACTCTTCCCTTCAAGGCATTTTGGCAGTACGTCGAGTGATGGAGGCCCAGAGGACGGGTCGTCTACTGTCGAGAAAATCCGAGAGCATTGCAAGAATGGAGGCGATTTGTGAAGTGCCCTCGTCAGAAGGAATGCCTGCTTTGTCCGTAAACAAACAAGGGCTGACATCGGCCGATGACATGCGTGGCGTGTGGACAGTGACAGCAGTCACTGTGACTTCAGAGTACAGAGAGGGAGCAGGACGGGACCAGAACTTTCCCCCTGACGCCCAATCCGTCAGCTCTTGGCCTTGCCCAGCCCTGCCTCTGGAGGGTGACAACACCTCCGCGCTGGCCCCCTAAGCCTCCTTCTACCGGCAGCCGCCAGGTGAAGACCCCGTCCCGTTGACCGCCCTTGCCCCACCCTACGTGGCCAGCTGTCGCCCGCAGACGAGCAGGTCCGGACATTGAACCAAGGATGGACCCCCCTGCAGCATCCTTTCCCCTCCCCCATCTCCTGCCTGGCACTCGAGCGTGGGCTTCCGAAGAGGGAAGCAGGAGTCCTGGCGCCCTGGGACTCTTCATCCTGTGACTGTTCTTGTGCCCACACCAAGGGGTCCCTCTGGGGCGGTGCACCCCCTGGTTCAGTCCTGCAGCGTGATCCTGAGGACTGACAGAGAAGGCCCCCACAGTCGTGACCGTAGGAGGGCTCGATCCTCCTTCGGAGCCACAGGCCCATTTCAGCGAGAATGAGAGAGCTGTTCACTGCCCAGCACCTGCCGGAGTCAGGCACAGTGAAGGGCTCTCTCCAGAGACAATTCCCATTAAGGCACACAACAGTCTGCTGAGGTAAGCAGCATTGTGCCCATTTTACAGATGGAGAAACCAGGGCTCAGAGAGGTTAAGTCATATGCTACTTAACAAGCAGAATAAAACCCCATTCAAGTTGGGGGACATCACAACTTCCTCCAACCTTCTCTAAGTTCAAATTCCAACTGGATGAAGCTTCCAGAAAGGACCAGGCACTCTCCTGGGGCGCTTGTAAGTCTGTTGACTCATTTATTTCAATTCTCCCAGCAACACTGCCTAGTGAGTTTTATTGTTCCCATTTTACAGATGAATCAATTGGGGCGGGTTGAGTCTCTTACCCCAGGTTACTCTAGAAGGAAGGGGCTAGGCAGCTCCATTCAGGGAACCCTGTCTAACCGGTCAGTCAAAAATCAAGGAACTTCACGGCAAAGCACAGTTAGCATCTTCTTCGTCGTCGTCGTCTGTCTCATCGTCTTGATCATGAGCTTTCCCGTATTTGTTCAGCACTGGACAGTTTGTGAAGTGCTTTGGTATCATTCTCCTTGACTTTCCATGACCCTGGGTGGGAGACAAACCACAGACTTCCTTGCACCTATTTTACAGATGGAAAAATAGAGACTCCGGAGCAGGTACAAGTTGTCTGCATGGCAGGGTGGCAACTCAACTCCATCTCGGTCCACTTTCCAGTGCTTTTCCAGATGCTTGAGGAAGAAAATGCCTGAGAGGGCTCAGCAGGGGGGCCCTTGAATTCACAGCCAGCCGTGAAGGTCCCGGTCTATCGGCTAAATAAAGGGCAGTGAAATCCTGCAGATGAGAGGTACTCGCATCAGGGCAAATCACAGAAGACGCCTGACTTGCAAAGTGTCAACGACACGTCACGCTGGTGGCCATGGTGGCAGTCGTGCAAAGGATAAGGCCTCTGGGAAACAGGAGAGAAAGCTGTGTTCCCCCAGCCTGCCTAAGCCTTTCTGTCTGTGTTGCAAGAACAAAGGCAGCAGGAAGCAGTCGCCTCTGCAGGATAAGGGTCCACTCTAGGACCCAGTCCCCTATGCTGGCAAGATGGGCGGAGATGAGGATTAAATCGGGGACTTTCCAGCGTGCCCTCGGCTCCAGTAAACTTGCGTCACCCATCCTCCCAGCAGGCCGAAAAGGAGGGAGACAGAGCATCTCCAAGAAGTCTTCCCCCACCCCTGCTTGCCTGAGCTCGTCAACCAGGAGAGTGCCTGACACTTTGCTGGAACTGGGGTGCTTGGACCTTGTCTCCTCTGCATCTGACGTACAACGTCGGGGCCAGAACTCTGCTCCCTGACGATGAGAGCAGGACTGCGTCCACCCTCTTCCGCCGTGTCCAGAGGCAGGCAGACCGGGGTCACTCTCTGCAAGTCCAGCCAACGACAGAAAGAGTATTTGAGGAAGAACTTTTAGAAATAACAGTCCTGTCCTAACACTAACAGTTAAACCTCCCACAGAGGGGCACCATATACATCTATCATAAAGTCTTAGAGACTGGTTTGCTGAAATATAGTTAACACATTTTAAGACAGGATTTTTTTTTTTTTTTTTTGCGTAGAACTAAACCAAACAAGGCAACCCTTGAGATTGAATGTCCTCTCTAATAATACTCCTTAGTGCCCACTGACGGCAAACTTTTCTGAATAGGATACAGGCTTTTAAAGAATAGATGCTTCTCCAGCTACTAAAAGGTCCCCAGTTAATAAATCACAATGTAGAATGCAGTTAACTTCCCTACGGCAGTGAAATTCCCTGCTTCTCCCTTGCCCCGCACCACCATCGTCTTGAACAGGCTCTCAAAGCAAGCTTCTCGAGAAAAAGCTTCTGGAAATAATCTAGCTGTCCTGGTTGGTATCCTTCCCACAACCCTACTGACCAAGGATCCACGATGTTGCTCCTACAGAGCTTCATTAGGCTTTGTCCAGACTGGTTAGCATGTGAGCCTTGGGGTATCTCTGAGTCCATGTGTCTGTGCGTGGGGTTCTGTGGTTGCTGCTGCCTCCTGATATGGCACCCGTCTCTCTGGAGCCTGAGTTCAGTTCTCTGATGTGGTCTACTCAGCAGTCTCTTTACTGTACGGCTTACTACAGTAAGATGGAATCCCTTCTGGCTAGGCGTAGGAATAGCTGCTCAGGAAATACAGGAAAGACGAGTATGTAACTGAGGCATCCTAGTGACACCCTGCCTGCCCCCCAACCCTCAGAGGCCTGTCCTTATCACAGAAGAGAAGGGCATGCGAGCCGGAGGATAGCAAAGCTCAGCTACCCAACAGGGCTAGGGCAGTCAGGTCCAGGCCAAGAAAACTGTTCCTCAGAAAGGACACCACGTCTGTGTGCACCTGATGAAGAACCCTCCTCTGTATCTCCATCCCCACACGGATGCCCGGGGAACCCTGTCCATGAAGATCCCCTAGGCTGCTAGGGGCTTCCCAGGGGGCTCAGTGGTAAAGAATCTGCCTGCCGATGCAGGAGACACGGGTTAGATCCCTGGGTCGGCAAGATCCTCTGGAGAAGGAAATGGCAACCCACTCCAGTATCCTTGCCTGGGAAACCTCATGGACAGAGGGGCCTGGTGGGCTGCAGTCCATGGGGTCGCAAAGAGTTGGACACGACTGAGCAACTGAGCAACGCGCAGGTTGCTATAGTTTACCGGCTCCTTTTGAGCAGCTTGGTGTATGGAATTTGAACAGACCGAGACAGCTACTTCTCCGTCAGGGGAGACCTAGGGCCCCATGTTCCCTGGAGACGTCTTTGTTTGTGCCACTCTGACATCGGTTCCAGCTCTGAAAGGGTACTGGGAGACATACTTGTCCATTCCTCCAAAGAACATCTTCCCGAAGCTGGAGAAGCTCATCTGCTCTCCCCAGCTCCAGAAGGAGGCAGCAGGGAAGGGGAGGAGGCAGGCTGCAAGGTCCTTCGCCGAGCACCATCAAGTTGGCCGCAGCACACTGGCTGGAGAGTTCGGGACCCAGGAGCTCTCTCGATGGCAGAGGGCTGATGTCTGGGGGCGGGAGGGTTAGGGCAGGGTGGGGAGTGAGACGGTGCCAACCTTTGTATGGAGATGATTTTATAACCATGCACTTTTGTAACTGGGAAGAATTTTTCATAAACATACATTAATAATAAAGAGTGTACAGTTTAACAAATTTTCTAAAGAGTCATGGAGAGGAGGAAGGGGGAGGGAGACAGGCAGAGAAAGAGGGAGAGAAAAGGAGGAGGAATCAAGCGAATGTGCCAAAATATACACACCAAGGGTCCATGGGGAGGGAGCGGATGGAATAATTAGGAGATGTGCCAGCCATGGAGGGCTCCGTGTGGGAGTAGACGGAACCTCACAGAAGCATATTTCTACCAGGCAGAAAAGAATACACTTGCGTCTGTATGCACACCCCCACTGCTTGTAGGCATATTTTGGTGCCTGGAATTATACAAAGAAGAAAGCATATGTCTTATACGTGTTGGTGTTTGCAGCTTGGGTCATCTGTAAAGCACGCCAAGTCAAGTGGGTGTGCCTGTCTAGTCAGCATCACTAAGGAGGGTGTGCTTGGGAGATGGTCCATGCCAGCCACGTGGACATGACGACGCTAGCTCAGACATACAAGTAAACTAGTTGTCTACACACACAGTATAGCGGATGGATAAGGCCATCACTGGTGTAGCTTCAGTCTCTGTCCTCATAGGTTAATGTATTGGTTTTAAGGAAAGGATTGGGGACTTCTTTGGTGGCTGCAATGCAGGAGACCTGGGTTTGATCCCTGGGTCAGGAAGATCTCCTGGAGAAGGGAATGGCGACCCACTCCCGTATCCTTGCCTGGAAAATCCTGTAGACAGAGGAGCCTGATGGGCTACAGTCCACGGGGTCGCAAAGAGTCAGACATGACTGAGCGACTAACACTTCCACTTGGTCCAATGGTTAAGAATCTGCCTTCTAATGCAGGGGACACAGGTTCGATCCCTGGTCCAGGAACTAAGATCCCAGATGCCTCAGGGCATCTAAGCTCACATGCCACAACAAAGACCCAGCACAGCCAAAATAAATCCTTAAAAATTAAAAAAGGAGAGATTTTTCAACCTGCTGAGTCTTGCAAGTATTGCCTACACATCATTGGAAATGAGACGGTTGGACAGTGTACCTCGGGAACAGAAACAGGAAAAGAAGGAGCAAAATCGACTTCTACAGGTACGAAGGCAGCCTGGCTACCCCAGTGCTCTAGGGAGGAAGCGGTTCTAAGCCGGAAGCAGTTCTTTCCACCAATGCACATCCTAACCTTCCTCTAGTCCTCCCACTCCCGTTGTCGCAGAGCACAGACAAATATTGCACCTGCCGCATGAAGCCACTACAGAGGACCCACTGACTCAGAACCCTCAGATGGAGAGAACAGGCACGGCCCCAACCAATGTGTTCTGGAGTCATCTGGAGAGGGGCAATTTCTTCCTCTTAAAATAAGGACTTAGGAGAAGGCAATGGCACCCCACTCCAGTACTCTTGCCTGGCAAATCACATGGACGGAGGAGCCTCGTGGGCTGCAGTCCGTGGGGTCGCTAAGACGGACACGACTGAAGCAACTTAGCAGCAGCAGCAGCAGCAAAATAAGGACTTAAGGACTTCCCTGGCAGTTCCGTGGTTAAGACTCTGGGCTTCCAATGCAGGGAGTGCAGGCTCGATCCCTGATTGGGGAGCTAAGATACCGCATGCTGTGTGGCATGGCCAAAAAAAAAGGACTTAAAGACACTGTACTGAACAAGTGCAAGATCAAAACTAAGGGCCATGAAATGAGCAGATATCTCAGAAGGCCAGACCTTGTCTATCTCACTCAGGGCTATCTATCCCTAGCGCCTTGAAATTTATGCTGATGATGATAGTGATGAAATATTTATTGAGCATGGTATATGACCAGATCCTGTGCTGAGCACAACACATGAATTAATGGGCTTAATTCTCACCACAACCCAAGACAGGTCTTCATTATACCCATTTCCTGATGAGGAAACTGAGGCCCAGACAGATTACACAGCGAGTAAGTAGTAGTTCCTGGTTTAGTTTAGACACTCAGTAATGTTAATACCTGGGGACTCCCTGACTTCAGGGGACAAGAACAGCACGCAGCATTAAGAAATCCAGTCTCACTCAGAAGTCAGCTTTTAGTTACAAAGACCCTCTGTAAATATTCGGTGCAAAAAAAACTGGAAGGCGGTGAAACCAATACGTATCCTGTATGTTTCATTCTGCATAAATTTGATTACTTCATTGGTCAAGGTAGGCTAATTGTGATAAAAGGTGATCCCCAAATCTCAGTAGGATAAAGGTGTGTTTGCTGGGTTCTCTCGCATAGTAAAGGCTTATATCCCGCTCACATCACATACCAATGCATGTCAAAGGCTCTGCTCCACATGGCTGTTCAAGGACCTTGAAGCCAAAGAGTCCTCCACTGAATTCTCTGCAGTGTGGAGACCTCAAGGGTTGTGGGGGCAAAACTGGAGGTACCATCCATAAATTCAAGTCGTATTTCACTGGCCGGCAGAACTCAGTGCCTTGGCTCCATTTAACTTCTAGGGACTACTGTTTACTATGCAAATAATTATAAAGCAAAAGAAGCAGGGTTTGGTAAACACCACCAGTCTGTGACGCCACCTGCTCCAGCGATCAGTAAATACCAGTTTCAATCTTCCCTTCACACTTACCTGTCACCACGTCCAGCACAAAGCCCAAGATTGCCGATGGTGTGCGAGTTCCCTGATGGCCTAGTGGTTAGGATTCCAGGCTTCCACTGCCTTGGCCCAGGTTCAATCCCCGGTTGGGGCCAGGGACTGAGATGCCGTAAACCTTGAGGCACAGCCAAAAAAAGAGGAAAAAAATGTGTTAATGATGCAGTATTCTCTGAGAGGTCCCCTTGTGGTCCAGTGATCTACGAACTAAAGAGGAAACTCACCACCCACTACTTACCACACACACCCAGTACGTAGTCGTGGCACAGGGTCAGAGTAACAGCAAATTGAAATTTCCTTGTTGGGAAAGAAATTCCCTCAGTCGTGTCTGACTTTTTGCAACCCCATGGACTGTAGCCTCTGTCCATGGAATTCTCCAGGCAAGGATGCTAGAGTGGATAGACATTCTCTTCTTCGGGGGATCTTCCCAACCCAGGAGTCGAACCCAGGTCTCCTGCACTGCAGGTGGATGCTTTACCACCTGAGCCACCAGGGAAGCCCTTGAAAAGAAAGGGT
This sequence comes from Okapia johnstoni, assembly GCA_024291935.2. NCBI lineage: Eukaryota > Metazoa > Chordata > Mammalia > Artiodactyla > Giraffidae > Okapia > Okapia johnstoni. The sequence goes on along the minus strand of CM044325.1, from coordinate 2,551,109 downwards.
GAAAGTAAAAACACACAGTAATCATGGCCCGTAGCAGTTCTGAAATCCCGAGGGGAGAGCGTTATGAAGGCCTCAGGTCACATTCCTTTATTTGATCTTGATTCTACTTTCTGGTTGGAAATCCTCTGTGGGTTTCTCTCTGCAGCCTCTGACCCTTCCCTCTTGGATGGGCTCCCTTTTCCATTATCCATCCCGGCCATGTCTAAAGTGGATTTTGGGGAGCCTGCATACTTTAGGGGTTGCCATCTTCTGCCTCCTGCTGGTACAAGGATGCTGGCCTGAAACTTGCTTTAGGTCTCAATACTCAATAGCTTTTTAAATCCAGGTTCATGGTTTCTTAGCAATTCACCTTCCTGAAAAAGCTGATAGACTTTTGTTCTATATGCTTCTGAAAAGAGCAGGATCCTACAGTCCTTCTCTCCGACACACACACCGAGCCCCACCATGTACTCTGCCTGCCTTTTGTCTGTGGAAAAGCTGTAGCCAAAGAATAGGTTTAATCAGAGAAGTGAAAAAAATGCAGAAACTAAGGGAAACTGTCAAAGGAGACCGAATGAAAACCGTACAGTCGTTAAGCATAGTCAGGACCCGCGAGTTCCTTCAAGGGCTGTGCACAGTACTCTGGGCCGTGTCCTACGAGCGGTCTTATAGATGCTGAAACTCCCCCAGGTGGAAAAACTAACTGCAAGATGGCCAGGCTGCAGCCTTGACATCAGCCGCCACAGTTCCAAGAACTGGCCTCAAGAAATGGAAACAAACTGACCTTGGAACTGAAGATTAACGATCCCTAAAACAGTCCATGGCAGAGACTATCACAGTACTGTAAAGCAGTTATCCTCCAGCTAAAAATAAACTGTTTTAAATAATCAGGATGACGCTGGTCAGACCACCAATGACCAATTTTCAAGATGACTCCAAGAATTGACTGTGCTGTTTAGGCATGTAGACACCCTCAGCCTACAAAAGCTCTTGCCCCCTGATTATTGTTGGTGGGGTGGGTGTGGGGGAAGGCCTTTGGACAGGAGTCCACCGTCCCCTGCGGTTGCTAGCATCCAGAATAGAGCGAATTTTCCTTCCCAGCAACCTGGCCTCTTTATCGGCTCCTGAGTGGCTGGACCCCACTTTCGATCACACTTCCACAAGGCTTCCTGTCTCGGCACACGCACAAAGCTCTTTCCTCAAAAGTGTTTTTAAGCCTAGCCTATTCCCTGCTTTCTTTTCCCAGGTGTCTCCTCTCTTAACGGCAACCTTGCAATTATCTGAAACAATAGATGAGAAGTCACATTCTTATTCTTTATTTGTTTCCACTTGGCTAAGTTATTTTCACTGAAAATTTTTAATGGGCCTTGTTGCTCAAGGCCCTTTTTGGTTTCATCGCTTATGATGTAGATCCAGAAACAGTCGAATGTTTTAAGGCTCCAACGATTTTTACTTCTTGTCTGTTTCTTTTCATCGCTACTTTCAAGCTGCTCTAAAGCTAATTAAAACATGAGAAAAATGGTTTAGGATCAATAGGGGCTGAGATGGAAAACGTGTGAAGCGCATGAACAGCGATGCGACATGAACTTTGTAAGGGAAATGAACCTCCTCGTGGAAAACGATCGCTGTGATGAAAGGTAAAGACACAGGAGACAGCACCAAGCTAGAGTTCGTGCGTGGCATTCAGATTTCAGAATGATTTCTACTAGAAATCACCCCTGCAGGGACCGGCTTGCCCGTAGAAGGACAGAGAGATTGATGAGAAGGAGTTACTGCCTATGGATGCTGATGAAGAGGCTGTTTGGGAGCAAATGGGAATTTGCTGTATGACTCAGGGAACTCAAACCCAGCTCAGGAACAGCCTAGTGGGGTCCCATGAGGAGGGCGGTGGGAGGGGACAGGGTAAACCCATGGCTGATGCACGCTGAGGTTTGATAGAAACCAAACAATACTGCAAAGCAATTATCCTTCCGTTAAAAATACAATATTTTTTTTTTAAAAGGAGACTATTGGGGAGAAAATATTGGCTGTAATGTGCCACAGGTCATCACCTCCAGCCCGCTCAGCATGGAGGGCAGAGGTGATGGGGAAAGACACCCTGCGAGAGGGCTATGAGGAAAAGAAAACAATTGTGCTCCCCCGGCCTCACCCGTCGCTCATGGAATGATTTGGGGGTGCGTCACCAGACGCTCTAGAAAATGTTACCAGGGTAGCTGATTTTTTTGTATAAAATGGAAGATTCTACTTCTGTAGCTGAGCCGGGATTCAGAAAAGATTCCTATGCCTGTAATGAAAAGCCAAAGCTATGGGGACTCCCTCGGTGGTCCAGTGGTTAGGACCCCACGCTTCCACTGCAGGGACCGCAGGTTTGATCCCTGGTCAGGAAACTAAGACACCAAACGCCAGGCAGTCAAAAAAACAGCCAAAGCTACGGAAACGGTTCATCTGAGAAGTTCGAGTTCATATAAAGGAGCAGCTTCTGCCTTCACTCATGCAAAATTCCATGTGACGGGCACGTTTCCAGTGCTGGGCACCGACAGTGAGATGGTAAAGTCTCTGCTCCTGGTTGTTTGTTTTCTCTGTAGGAGGGGGAATTGGTGGGGACGGGAGATGGAGGCTAGATCAAACAACAAGCAATAAATAGTTCCAGACAGCGATGAGTGCTGCAAAGAACACCCAGCCGGAAGAGGGCCAGAGGGGGAGGTTGAAAAAGTACACCCGGATCAGGTAGGTCCTCCTGGGCCTTGGTCAGACACCACATTAAGTGCAAACACCATGGGAGACCACTGGAGGGTTTTGAGCAAAGGAGTGGCATAGTTGGATGACATTTCTCAAAGATCAGGTCAAACGCTGCATGGAAAGTGTTCCAAAGGTAGGGAAGCGTGTACACTGGGACCCAGGGAGGGGGCTTCTGTGTAGTTCAGATGGAAGATGTTTGAAAGAGGTACCAGAGCTGATGGTGAGTAAGGAGACAAATTGAGTGTATGGTCTGGAGGCAGAGGCACTGGGACTTGCTGATGCGTTAGATGTAGTGAAAGAGAACCAAAGAGGAATCGAGGATAACCTTTTTTTTTTCCAGCCATAACCGTGTTGTGTGTGAGCTGTCACTTCAGTCGTGTCCGACTCTTTGTGACTCTATGGGCCATAGCCCAAAGGCTCCTCTGTCCATGGGATTCTCCAGACAAGAACACTGGAGTGAATTGCCACACCCTCCTCCAGGGGAGCTTCCCTACCCAGGGATCGAATCTGCATCTCTTCCATCTCCTGTATTGGCAGCGGGTTCTTTACCACTAGTGACACCTGGGAAGCCCTGTAGTAATGCTTAGCCAGACCCAAGTAGCAGAAAGGCTGTCTTCATTCTATGAGAGAAAAAAAAGTCCCAACAGACAGCCAACAGTTCGTAAGTTAGAACAGAGAAAGAGGAAGCAGATATACAAACAGATTCACAATGTCAGGAAATTGGCTCAAATCTGAAAACCAAGAGACAGAGGCAGAAAAATCTGAACACATATTACAAACCTACAGGTTTAAATACCTGTATCACTCTGAGCATCCCAGTGGATCTTAAACAGAGCCATGGAGCTTCAGGCGCTAAAGCCTAGATAATCAGCCGCATCTTCAGAGGACAGATAGATTCTTATCCACAGCGACATGCTGGAGGCTGAGCATCAATCCAGGATGATTTCCTAGAAGGAAAGCCTGAGACTCCCCCTGCTGCAGACAAAGAAGCAAATTCAGGAAACGAATTATATGGGAGATGAGCCCAAAGACCTCTCTAAATGGGAGTGCTGCATGGAACCATGTGATTTTTAATGGGAACGAACAGCTTGTACTCATTTTAGCCAAGGAGTGAAAGACGATGATGACGAAGCTGCGCCTCTCAGGATGATGAGCCTCCGTGGACGTTCATAACCACTGCCGGCTTGGTACGTTTATATTGAACCACACGCCGCACCAAGCGCTCTACCCGCCCTGTGTCATCACTGTCTCAGGGAGAGAGCACTCTTGAGAAACGCAGAGCGTGATGAAGAGCACAGACTTGGGAGCCTGGATTCAAATCCCTGTGCCACCCCTTACCAGCCGGGTGAACTTGGGCAAGTGACATCCTTGTGTCTGAATTTCCCTGCCACTCCATAGGGTCCCTGAGAGGGTAAGAGGTCAGATACGTGTGGTGCTTAGCACAGTGCCTGGCACAGAGTGATATTCAATTAGTGACTATGAACTACTTTACAGCTCCCGTTCAGTCACTAAGTCGTGTCCGACTCTTTGCGACCCCATGGACTGCAGCACTCCAGGCTCCTCTGTCCTCCACTATCTCCTGGAGTTGGCTCAGATTCATGTCCACTGAGTTGGTGATACCATCCAACCATCTCATCCTCTGCTACCCACTTCTCCTTTTGGCTTCAACCTTTCCCAGCATCAGGGTCTTCTCCAGTGAGTCAGCTCTTCGCATCAGGTAGCCAAAGTGTTGGAAGTTCAGCTTCAGCCACAGTCCTTCCAGTGAATATTCAGGACTGATTTCCTTTAAAATGGACTGATTTGATATTCTTGCAGTCCATGAAAGGGATGAACTACTAGCTTGCCACTCTTACAGGGAACGAACTAGACACGGAGAGATGTGTAAGTCACTTATCTAACTTCACACAGTTGAAATGGGACAAAGCCAGGGTTTTAATACACACCTGGCCTCCAGACTCAGTGTGCCTAACCACTGTCCTATACCAGACAATTCACGTTGGCCAGCTGTGACAGTTTGTCTCCAAACAGGGGCCCCAACGAACCACAGCTTGGAGTGGTCCACCCCCACATTGAATCTGTGCCTGTCCTGTGACGTAATCTAACCGAAGGGAGGTGATGCCAGTTCCAGACCGAATCCTTAAGAGGGCCTGGCAGCTTCTGCTTTCACGCTCCTGGGAGCCCTGAGCTCCTGTGAATTGTCTGATCCACAGCAAGAGAACTGTTCAGTGAAGCCATGTTGGGGACAAGGAGGCCACTGGACTGAATCAGCTCTAAGGCCTTGTAGCCACTCTCGCCAAACCAGGACTTAACCCCGAAATGCCTCAAGGTTAACAAATCAAAACCTAAGGACTGTCGATCACAGCCAACTAGGTTTTGTCAAATGAGGCAACTGCTTAAGCCTTAACCAATCACACAATTTCCCTGCTTTCTTTCTGCGTCCTCTCTACAAAAGTCTTGGCCCTAGCTTCAGTGGGTGGAGTACTCCTTACCACTTCTGGCTAGGAAGTGTGGCACTGCCCGATTAGAATGGATTTTTTGCTCAAATAAACTCAGAATTTTAAATATGCCTCAGTTTATCTTTTAACATAAGTAATTTTTTAAGCCTCTATGTTTGGGACTATTTGTTATACAATAATGGGCTTCCTCGAAGGCTCAGCAGTAAAGAATCTGCCTGTGATGCAGAAAACGCAGGAGATGCGGGTTCGATCCCTGGGTCGGGAAGATCCCCTGGAGGAGGTAATGGCAACCTGCTCCAGTATTCGTGCCTGAAAATTCCCATGGACAGAGGCACTTGGAGGGCTACAGTCCAAAGAGTCACAAAGAGTTGGACACAACTGAGTGAGCGAGCCAGTGAGTGTGTTATACAACATTACACAACTGAAACACCAGTCTAGAAGGAAAAGACTTATTGGGGGAAGAAATGTGTCAGCAACATAATGTTGAAACCCAGAGTGACCACCACATCCAGAAGCCAGATACAGAGAGGTAAGGGCCCACGGCCCAGCGTCGAAGCGACCAAAGCTCAAGTCCCGCTATTGTCACTACTAACTACATGAGTTACTCAATACTGCCCTGGCTCACTCCCTTCTCGGCATAATGTGGATATCTCATAGTGCAGTGGTAGCGATTCAATGAGATAAGCCCTATTAATGACACTAGAATAGTGTCTGACATAGTGAAAAAAAACTTAACAACTGCTGTTTTTATTATTTTTAAAAGATTGTATAATTATTCTAGATGCCAGTAAATTGAACAATGCAAGGAACAGATGAATGCCTCAGATCTTGTTTCTACCTTTTCCAAGAATAACGCCACTTTGTATCACTGTGCTTTGGAAAATGCCAGTGCACAATATTTTAAGAGTTTGACAAGGACAACAAAAATAAATAAAGAAGAGAAGCTTACCACCCATCTCAGTGGCCTCAAAGAGTGTTGACATCCAAGCTATTACTGCAAAATAAGGTTGTTAGAGACGCATACAATGGCAACATGTTTTTTCCCCCAGTTGAAAAGTAATTTACGATTCGGACACAAGGTAGTATGTGACTGCTTCCAGGCAAAGCAGTTTTAAAACCTTACCCCCCTTCATAGGAGCAGAAGAATACCCAGCTTTCAGAAACAACACAGCCACCAGGGGAAGCACAGGGGCAGAGTGGGGCACGCTGCACGCTCACCGTTTCGATGAACAAGAAAAGGGAGACGCCAAGTCCTTCTCAGAAATAAGAGCAGTTTCTCCCTCTGTATAGCCCAGCGAGCTCAACTCGGTGCTCTGTGATGACCCAGATGGGTGGGATTGGGGGGTGAGGATGTCCACGAGGGAAGGGATATGTATATACCTATAGCCGATTCACTTCATTGTACAGCAGAAACTAACATGACACTGTAAAGCAATTATACTCCAATTAAAAAATAAAATAATACAGATTTTTAAATTAAAAATCCAATTATTGAGTCTACCATCTCTGAAAATACATAAAGAAAAAAAAAACGGAAAGAAAAGTGATTTCTAACGATCGCATGCATGCATGGTAAGTCGCTTAGTCACGTCCGACTCTCTGTGACCCCATGGACTGTAGTCCTCCAGGCTCCTCTGTCCGTGGAATGGGATTCTCCAGGCAAGAATACTGGAGTGGGTGGTCATGCCCTCCTCCAGGGGATCTTCCGACCCACGGATTGAACCCGCTCACTGGCAGGGCAGGTTATTTACCACTAGCACCACCTGGGAAGCCGAAAAGCAAATGTTAAATCAACGGAAAAGCCCCTAAAGAGAGAACTAGACTTTCCAACAGAGATCAGACTTCAGAAGACAAGAGCCACTTGGAGCACTCATGAGACATCCGTCTGGGCAGAAAAGGACCTGCTAGGTCCGCCCTTCGGCACCACGAACATCAGAGAGAGACAAAAAAAAATAAAAGCCAGAATTTTTAATATGCTTTATCTTTGAACAAAAGTAGTTTAATACCAGCACAGACATGAGAACTATCACAAGAACTTCGGCGACGTGGAGCGGGGCGCTGATGCTTGAAGCTGTTCTATGTCCTAAATCACTTCATCAGAGGCATTTTTGTTGTTTAATCACTAAGTCGTGTGCGGCTCCTTTGCGACCCCGTGGACTGTACAGCCCACCAGGCTCCTCTGTCCATGGGATTCTCCAGGCAAGAATACTGGAGTGGGTTGCCATTTCCTTCTCCAGGGGATCTTCCCGACCCAGGGATCGAACCCAGGTCTCCTGCTTTGGCAGGCGGATTCTTTACCACTGAGCCACCAGGGAAGCCCTCAGAGATGTTTTCTTTGCTTTGGGACAGACCCGCTTCCTCCATCATTTTTGACACATGGATTTCTGGATCGCACGAACCTTTTCTCCTGACTAGAGTCTTGGGATTCTGCAGCCCAGAGTTGGTAAAACCAAGGATACATCCCGCTCTCTAAATCCCTCCTTAAGAAACGTATTTATTTCTGTCTGAAATTGCTACAGGTTACTCAAGAAGCCTGGTAATTATAGAAGGCAGCTCTAGTGAAGTGGAAGAAACCCCGGGGCTGGAATTCAAGAGTCTTATTCACTCAACAAACACTTGCTGAGGCCCTGGTGTAAGCATTCGGTACAAGATAGAATATGCACGTGGTGCTCAGTCGTATCCAACTCTTTGCGCCCCCAGACTGTAGCCCACTAAGCTCCCGGCCGTGGAATTTTCCAGGCAAGAATATTGGAGTTGGTTGCCATTTCCTACTCCTGGGGATCTTCTTGACTCAGGGATCGAACCCTTGTCTGTTGCGCCTCCCACACTGGCAGGCAGGTTCTTTACCACTAGTGCCACCTGGGAAGCCCCCACAAGAAAGAATCACTGAAGACCAAAGACACCAGGAGCTCTGCTTTCGATTCCACCCACCACGCCTAGCACAGGACTGGCGTATAGCAGCTCTCCAACAGATGTGTGTTGAACCACATTAATCCTGCCACTAACCGATTTCCCTCTTCAGGCTTCAGACGCCACCTCATATTTATTTTAAAGTGACTTAGAGCCACACTTCTCAAACTTTAATGTGCAAACCCACTCCCCAGGGACCTTGCTAAGGTGCAGAGTCTATCAGCAGGCATGGCAGAACCTAGGAGCTGCCTTTCTAGCAAGCCTCCTGAATCGTTGGTCCACGTACCCCACTTTGAGTAGCAACGAGTGAGATGATCTCTCGGGGGGAGATTCTGGCTACCACTCTACCCTTTGGAATTGTGGAAAACACTAGAGACTCTAAGTGTGGAAGGAAGTGTAAAAGGAGCAAAGTGAGCTGGGTGTGGCGCTGGGCTGGATCCAGGTTAGTGGAGGCTCTCCCCGAAGCAGGCAGGAAAGGCCCACTCTTTTGTTACAGCACACAAACAAAGCTTTCAGGGTCTGTAAAAAGCATCAGGCATCATCTTGCCGGCTCGGAAGGCTCTATCTCTTAATGATTCTTCCTGTTTTTCTCAGCCTGATCCAAGAGAATGAGAAAACAGCCCCAGTGAAGGTCAGCAGAGGTCAGGGAGGTCCCTGGAGAGGCTGCTTTCAGCGTACACGTGAGGAGAGAAGGCAGCTGGAGGCCCTACCCCAGCCCGGCCCGGTTCTAGCCTGACGCCTTGCTCATCCAGCCCCATGCCAAAGCATCAGGGTGACAGGGGACCCGGGATGGGGAGTCCTGCTCCAAGTCAGCGCCATTCAAGTCCACACTCGTTACAACTGCTGTGCATGCCAGTGGGCCAGACGCCCCAGACGACACAGCATCGACAGAGTCGGGGCCTGCTAGGCGCTCGTGTCTGTAAGGGGAGGAAGGCATCCGTGGAAGACAGACTGCAACGCAGAATGTCACCAAGGACACGCCTAAGAGACCCACAGGTGGTACAGGGATTTAGAGAGCTGCAATCCCAATTGCAAATATGCAACCTGCTTTTCTCAACCAAAGAAAAAGAGAGAACATCCCAGCATTTTGGCCCACACACAAACATTTCCGGAATGATCTCTTACATCTGGACTCAGCAGAGTATTTGATAACATCTGTCAGGCCCTGTCACAACATTCGATTGTAAACACAAATTTCCCACTCTGCTCGGTGATAGTGGCAGCCTGGACGGGCAGGGAGTCTGGGTGAGAACAGATACATGTGCGTGTCTGGCCGAGCCCCTTTGCTGTTCACCGAAAATTCAAAGAGATGCAGAGAGGTGTTGCCTTAAAGGCATCAAGGGAAGCATCACGAAGGGCGCATTTGAAACCTGAAGGTGGGTAGGGGATCCTCAGGGAAAGATGGAAATGAGAATATTCCAAGTCAGGGGAAACCGGAGAGAAGGCGCAGAGGGGAACTTCAATGCTCATTCAGGGTGGAATCCAGGGTGACTAGAGCTCATGGGAAAACTGGCGGTTAAGAGAGGCTGAGAGCCAAGGGAGGATTCTCATCACTAAGGCCCAAGTCTCTCTTCCCCTAATAGGGTCTGATAGAAGCCCACATACAAGCACACTTACCTGGCCAACTTTCAGGACTCTACCTGTAAACAATGATACTACATGCATGTGTACAACAGAATATTACTCCGCCGTAAAAAGGAGTGCATTTGAGTCTGTTCTAATGAGGTGGGTGATCCTACAGCCTCTTAGGCAGAATGACGTCAATCAGAAAGAGAAAAACAAATATTGTGTATTAATGCATGTATATGGAATCCAGAAAGGTGGTTCTGAAGAACCTCTTTGCAGGGCAGCGATGGAGACACAGACAGAGGGAACAGACATGTGGATGCAGTGAGGGAAGGAGCGGGTGGGACGAACCGCAGGAGTAGCATGGCAACATACACGTCACCATGTGCAGAACAGAGAGCCTGTGGGGGTTTGCTGTGCGACGCAGGGAACTCAAACCATCGCTCTGTGACAGACTAGAGGGCTGGGGTTGGCTGAGAGTTGGGAGGGAGGCTCACGAGGGAGGGGACACATGGACACGTACAATCGATTCAGGCTGATGAATGCTTCTGCCATAGCAGAAGCCAATCCAATGTTGTAAACCAATTATCCTCCAATTAAAAACAAATTTTTGAAAAATGGCACCACAATGATCCCCAGCAATTCACTGGTCCAATAATTTTTAACTGAACCCTTAATATATGTGGAGCCACCATAGCTCAGCTGATAAAGAATCTGCCTGCAATGCAGGAGAGCCCGGTTCAATTCCTGGGTGGGGAAGATCCACTGGAGAAGGAACAGGCTACCCACTCCAGCATTCTTGGGCTCCCCTGGTGGTTCAGCTGGTAAAAAATCCGCCTGCAATGCGGGAGACCTGGGTTTGATCCCTGGGTCGGGAAGATCCCCTGGAGAAGGGAACGGCTACCCACTCCAGTACTCTGGCCTGGAGAATTCCATGACTGTATAGTCCATGGGGTCGCAAAGAGGCGTACACGACTGAGCGACTTTCAGTCTCACTTAATATGTGTGAAGCACCTTCTCAGGGACTCGAAATGCCATAGAGGGATAAACCACTTTCCTGAGAGCTGGACAGACGACAGGTAACACGAGGTGGTAGGAAGAACACAGGACTGAAATCAGAGACGTCTCGGCTGCAAACCCTAGCTGTGCATTAAGCATGAACCATTTCCCGTCTCTGGGCCTTGCCTTCCACCTCCCTGCTGGGGGTGATTATACTTGTCGCACAGGATTGTTGTGGAAACGAACCTTTGGGGAAGGAAAGTCCCGTTGCGCCAGGCACACTGCAGGCATTCACTACCCGTTTGCTCTGTCTTCGGTCACACAGAGAGGCACTGATTTCCAGGGCCTCACACTCCGCCTCGGCAGTTTGGAGACTCTGCGGCTCCTGTCACTGTGCCCAACCCCAGGGCCCTGGCATGTCCCAGCGAGGGGGGCTCTCCCCAGCCCTGGGCAAAAAGTTCTCCGCCCCCCACCCCGGGGGTGGCCTGAGATGAGGCTGTTGGCTCAGGCAGCCGTTAATCAGGATGCCTGCCAGGCCGCACCAGGCACCGGGAGGCCAGGCAGTGTTCTGGCTGCTCAGCTGCCCCGTGGGCATCCTCACCGCTCCACCGACCCGTTGCCATGGCAATAACCCCCAGAGACATCCAGGACTGGCCAGAGCCGAAGAAGAAGGTTCTGTTCCTCTGATTCAATCGGCCTCGATCTCGGTTGATGTCAGGGTCCCAGAGTGAGAAATCACAGGCAGAATTTAAATTGACTGAGCACTCCTTTTCAACCCTGAACCATCTATTAAGCCTTTTCCACCTGTGATCTCATTCCATACTCATGATGACACTATGAAATAGGGATTCCCAGCTCCACTTAGCAGAACCAGAACCTGGGGTTCAGAGAGGTGAGTACCGATGTCACGCAGGCAGTCAGTGAAGCCAGGACACGACCGTGCCCCCCGGACCCCCACCCCAGGGTTGCATGACTCCAGAGCCTCTACAAGCTTCCCCAGAGCCAGCACCATCATCCATCCCCCGGGCCTGAACGTTCCTCGAGCTCAAGGAGGCAGCTGCAGAGAACGGAGACCCCGGGTCCTTCTGGGACCCCGAGGAGTCCTCAGGAACAAAGTCAGATGACTCTGACCACATGCCTCTCAGGCAGCTGCCTGAAAACATGTTCGGGAATTTCCTGATGCAAGCCCAATTTCAAATAGTCAGCCCGCTTTTCTCAAAAAAAAAAAAAAAAAAAAAAGTGAAAATTCCAACATTTTGGTCCCCACACCAACACGTCTCCAGAATGGTCTCTTACATCTGGACTCAGCACAGTATTGGATAATATCTGTCAGACCCTGTCACAACATTCGATTCTAAACACCAAGGTTCAACTCGGCTCAGTGTTGTGTGGCAGGCTGGATGGGAGGGGAGTCGGGGGGGAGAATGGATACATGTACATGTCCGCCTAAGTCCCTTTGCTGTCCCCCGAAAGTACCACAGCATTATCAGTCAGCTATGCATGCTGTGCTTGGTAAGTCAGTTCAGTCATGTCCGACTCTTTGCGACCCCATGGACTGTAGCCCACCAGGCTCCTCTGCCCATGGGATTCTCCAGACAAGAATTCTGGAGTGGGTTGCCATGCCCTCCTCCAGGGGTTCTTCCCGACCCAGGGATCGAACCTGCATCTCTTAAGTCTCCTGCATTGGGAGGCGGGTTCTTTATCACCAGCACCACCTGGGAAGCCCATCAATCGGCTATACTCCAATACAAAATAAAAAAGTTAAAAGGAAAAAATCAAAAATAATTAAAAATAACAAAAAAAATAAACACCAAGGTCCTTCTATTTAGGCACAAGGAGGATAGCTTTCACTTTCTGGTTTCAGCTGCCAGGCTCTGCCCCGCTGGTGGCGCACGTCAGGGGTACCTGGGGATTCAGGCTTCTCCTTAAGCTCAGATGCTGGAGAAAACACCTAAAAAAGAGGGTGGCTCTTCTTCCCTGCTACCTGCTCCCTCCAGCGTGCCTGCTGGCCTACTAGTCCCAACACTGGGAACCTAGGACGTGGGGAAATCCAGCTGGTCTCGGTGGCCCGGGACATCTGGATCCTCTAACCCCAGGCCATGGCCGAGACGGGAGTCCAAGCAGGCAAGGGGGCTGGGAAAGCGGCCGGAGGGACTTCTGCCAAGCGGTTGACCTCCTGAACAAACACTTGTCCCACTCTCCAGGGGTCCGCAGAGCCGTGTTTATGTGTGCCTAGACCAGTCCCTTAATGAATCAACGCCCCAGGTGGTCTCTGGAGCCTTCACCCCTTGGGGCGTCGGTTTCCTTATCTATAAAATCTAACAATCGGATGAGTTGATTTGTTTTTTAATTATTACTGGAGTAGAGTTGCTTTACATTGTGTTCGTTTCTGCTGCACAGCAAAGTCTCCCCACTCTCTCGGATTTCCTTCCCATTTAGGGCAACACAGAATGCTGAGTGGGGTTCTCGCTGCCCCCCAGAGGGTCCCGCTAGTGGTCTGTTCATGCATCAATGGTGTCTGTGTGTCAGTCCCAGTCTCCCAGTTCATCTCATTGCCCCCTTTCCCCCTCGGTATCCACACGCTCGTTCCCTATGCCTGTGTCTCTTTCTCTGCTTTGTAAACAGAGGAGTTGATGTCCAAGGCTGCTTCTTACTCTGGCACTTTCTGACGAGAGGATCTACCTTGAAAGAGCAGGAGAGACAATGCTGGCTCCACTCCACAGGCCTGGGCACCCGGCACCCCCACCCCGCCTCTGAGCCTCGGCTTCCTCAAGCTGACATGCCCTCTCCCTCATGGCCTGCGTGCATTTCAGCAAATTCCAGACCGGGCACCTCCTGACCACCACCTCCACCTATCAGGCCTCCCTGATCTCCTGCAATAGCCTCTGAGGAGAGGGGTCCAGCTGCAGCCGGCGCCTCCTCCCTCCGCCCGTTCTCCTCCAGGCCTCCAGGGGGTTGTTTCTATGGGACTCCCTGCTGGTCCAGGGCTAGGACTCCACGCTCTCAGTGCTGCGGGTCCAACTCCTGGTTGGAGAACTGAGATCTCACAAGCTGCATAGTGCAAGAAGACGAGAGAGAGGGTGATGTTTCTTTTCAAAACACAAACCCACTCCTATTAGCATCCCGCTGATAAGCATCCCCGCTGCTTTTAAGATAAAGAACAAAACCCCTGCCAACCCTTCAGCATCCTGTCAATCAACCTCCCACTCTTCCCTGCAGGCACCAGCCACCTGGCCTCCTTTCTGCTCCTTAAAGGACAAAGCTCCCTAGCCCTGGAGTCTTTGTTCCCACCAGGCCTTTGTCTAGAATCTGATCTGCGCCCACTCTAACTCACCCCATCCTTCAACGAGCACATTCCTTCTCTTCCTTTAGGTCTCACCTCCAAGCACCCCCACTCAGGAGTACACCCAGGAATGAGCCAGGCTCGCTCAGAGGGCCTGCTCCGATGCGCCCATGAGACCGCACCCTTCCTGTCGGTGTCCAAGTGCGCGTTCATTGATGAGACTACTTGTCTTCGCTCTCCTTGCCCCGCAGTCTACACTCAATAAGGATGCTCACTGGGGCAGACAGAGCTAGGCGTTCTATCCCTAGGAAGGCCCTGGGGTGGGAGGCGGAGAGGTGCCATTGCTTCCAGCAAACGTTGGCAGAGACCAGGCTCTGGCAGCTCTGATCTAAATCCGAGGTTCCCAGGGAGACATCCCGCTGACTGCTGGAAAACTCTGCCCAAGGGCAGCTCATGACATTAAGTCAACTGTGGGCTAGGCTCAGACTTCGTGCCAGCAGAGGGTGCAAAGGCCTCCCCGCCAGAGACCTCCTCTGCTGGCGGCCCTCTCGGCAGTGGGCCTCTTCTCAGCATCAGCCAGAGTCTGGGAGGGAGCTGGAGCTGGTGTTGTAAAGGCAAGATGACCCAGTGGATTCCTGGTTCTCTGGAAATGACTTCAGTCCTTTCCCCCATTCCCACCTCCTTGTACCAACTGACTCACACTGATCATTCAAATGTGAATGTTGCCTCCTCCTCCAGGAAGCCTTCCTTGACTGAACTAATGACCCCATGTCTGTACCTGTGTTCCCCCCAACCCACCCCCGGCATCCCTCTGGCATGGTACTCAGAACACTACACGGAAAGTAAGTGTCTCCCCACCCAGCTGGAGGCTGCCTGAAAGAAGTGACCTAGTGTTTTTCATCTTACATCACCAGACCCAGTGCCCAGAACACAGCGACTACTTAGAAAAATGGTCACTGTATCAATGAGGAAACTACATCCCTGAGAGGAAGAGTGATGTGCCCCCAAGGCCACGTGACTTGTCACTCACCAGCAGAGCCAAGCATACAACCCAGGTCCCTGACCACAAGCCGTCATATAACCCAGGTCTCTGACCACAAGCCGTCATACAACCCAGGTCTCTGACTACAAGCTGTCATACAACCCAGGTCTCTGACTACAAGCCGTCATACAACCCAGGTCTCTAACTACAAGTTGTCACCCTCTTTCCCTGCTACCTCCCTGTCTTCATGAGAATGGCCACTGTTCATGACTCGAGGGACCAAGGACTCCAAAGACTCAGTAGGAGAGCATCCTGGGGTGTCCCCAAGAGAGACAGTCCCCACTCAGGATTGAGGTTCGTGGAGAATCCAGCCTCAGATCCAGCAAAGCCGTGGGCACATGGCGACAAACCATCCCTCCTCTGCAAGCCGAAAATCCTCCAGGACACAGTCTGTGGTCCTCCCTCCAGCCCCTGTTCTGGAGCAGATGCTTTCTAAGAACCAGCCAGAATTTACCAAGCCTACTGTCTCACTCCATCAGCACCTCCAGATCCTAAGCTTCCTGAGGGTGGGGAAACCTATGTTGCCTTTGGATCGCAGAATACATTATCTGAAAGGGCCTCTCAGATTGACCTGGCTCCGTCTGTGTACATATACATCTGAGAAGTGGGATCCAGAGCGGGTAAACCACTCTCCCCGGTCACTGGGCGAAGGCCTGACAAAGCCGAGGTCTGAGCTGCCTCCCACCAGAGTCCCACAGGGATCCCCACCGCACAGGACTCCAGCTCCACAAGCAGCATCCTTAAATCTCCTCCAGGCCTGAGAGCAGAGCTGGTCCTTGTAAAGTGTGAAAATGAAGTGAAAGTTGCTCAGTTGCGTCCAACTCTTTGCAACCCCATGAACTGCAGCCCGCCAGGCTCCTCTGTCCATGGAATTCTCCAGGCAAGAATACTGGAGTGGGTAACCTATCCCTTCTCCAGGGGGTCTTCCGGACCCAGGAATCAAACCGGGGTCTCCTGCATAGCAGGCAGATGCTTTACCAGCTGAGCCACCGAGTTTGTTCATTGATGGGAGGGGACCCGTCAAGACTCACATTGCAAATCCGATCAGGTCACTTCCCTGCTTAAAAGGCTTTGGTGGTTTCCTGCTACCCTGTGGACATGTCCATCCTTCTTGCTGTGGCCGCCCTCGAGGCCTCAGGCCCCTGCTTTCTCTTCAGCCACAGACCCACTGTTGGCTGAGTGGCGGTCCAACGCGGCTGAGCCCTCCTCTGTGATCCTCACACACTCAGCGCGGCTCCCACCTCCTTGGCCAGCCAACCCCTGCGGGTCCTGCAGCCCCGTCCGGTCTTCCTCCACCTCAAAGCCTTCCCTGGAGCTCTCACACCCCGAGCCCACCCCCAGGCGCCCTGAGCTCCATTCTGACCACTACACGTGCTCATCATCTCAGCACTCCATCCAACCCCCAGGCGCCGGGACAGTATCTGTCTCCATCCGCCCCGTATTGCTGTCTCCACAGCCAAGCTCTGTCCTCAGCACTCACAAGGCCTGCCCTGAATATCGGTGCTTTGACTGCCAGGTGGGGACCCCTCCCCTCCGCCCAGCCCGCTCCCTAGCTAATGATCGGGGACCGCAGGGCTGCAGCAGCTGAGGTCGAGGCACTGGGGGGCGGGAAGGGCTCCCAGCGAAAGTGCTAAGAGTCTCACCCGGGGTGGGGGGCATCCCAGGCCAGCGCCCCTCCGAGAGCGCTGCTGTTCCCGCCTCCGCGTCCGTCCAGGATGCGTGGGGAAGGGGAAGTGCTCCTCTCCCTCTGACCCCCGGGCGCTGCTTCCTGAGCTTGCTTCAGGCTCGGGGGACCGACGGGCAGGCCGGGCAGTGGGGCTGCCACACTCTGCCGCCCCCGACACACTTCCTGCCCCTCCCGGCAGGATGTTATTGCAGGGCCCTGCGCCCTGATTGTCAGGAGATGGGCTTTCCTGAGCTCGTTAAGGGACCGCGCTCCCTTCTGCGCGCCAGCCTCCCTTTTCCTGTGGCCCCCAGGAGCAGGGAGGGAAACGGCCCCGGGGCAGCTCCCCGTGGACTGTGGATGAAGACCACGATCCTAGATGGCAGCGGGTCCCATGCCAACGTCTCTGTGCACTAGGCAGTGCTTGGCACCTACAACCACTGTCTCATTCAACCCTCACCATAGTCCCAGAAGACGGATGTCATTACTACCCTCAGTTTTATAGTCGGGTGACCTGGGGCTCCGAGAGGTTAACTGATGCGCTCCGAGGCACACGGCAAGAAGGAGGCAGGGCAGGGATCCAACTCCAGGCCTGCCTGACTCCGGCTCGCATTCTCCCACACCATCCCCTTCACTGCCATCCAGCCCACGAGCGGGTTCTCATCCCGGGTGAGTGGAGGGGAGAGGCCTCCCCCGGGGCCAGCATTTGCCTCGAGGGAGTCCAGGGGTCACCGCATCTCTGCTCGTCTCAGAAAGAACTAGAGCTCACTCCAGGTAACGAAAGAGCTCCCACCTTCTTAGCCAAATTCAAGCACTTCCGCTTTGCCTCAGACGAGACGGCCCCTCACCGCCGCGGACGAGGCAGAAAAGGTGAAGGCGGTCAGAAACGTCGATGGTGACGGCGGTCTCTCTCCGGTGATGCTTTTTGGAAAGAGCCCCAGTGTGGCAGCCAGGACAGACCGTGGCTTGGTCTGCATCTTACTGATTCTGCTATGAACCGAGTGATCCCGGGGTCCTGCACGTCCAGGGGCCTCATTTTCCTGACCTGGGAATTAGGATAACTGGCCTCCATGGGCAACCCTCCCACTCCAGTGTTCCTGCCTGGAAAATCCCACGGACAAAGGAGCCTGCTGGACCACAGTCCACGGGGTCACAAAAGAGTCGGACAGGACTTAGGGGCTGAACAAAAACAAGCCCCCACCACCGAGGGCGTCATAAAAATACAGGGATTCCATGTGCATACAAGCACCTTGTAAACTCAAACACAAAGTTCTGTTTCTGTTACGTGGATATTTTTTCCTCCTTTTTTTTGTCTGGGAGACAATCCAGAGTAACAACTCTGGGGCCCGAAACTGGGTTCAAATCTCAGTCCTGCTGGTTTCGAGTTTTATAACCAGAGATGAGTGTCTTAGGGGTTCTAAGCCTGTGTTCCCTACCCCGCCCCCTTTTTTTGGATGTGGACCATTTTGAAGTCTTTATTGAATTTGTTGCAGCACTGCTTCTGTTTTTTGCTTTGGGCTTTTGGCCACGGGACTGTGGGATCTTAGGGCCCCACCAGGGATCAAACCCACACCCCCTGTGTTGGAAGGTGACGTCTTAACCACTGGACCACCAAGGAAGTCCCGAAGCCACTATTTCTGGGCAGGAAAAAAAGAGAACAGTAATACCTGCCTCATAGATTTGTAGGAAGATTCAGCACACAGACGCCTAAAACACTGAGCACAGTGCCTGCGCTCAAGCTGTCAGTAAATGGCAGCTGCTATTTTATGAAAAATGATGATTATTATTTCTGTCACTGTTCCTATTATTCTGCTGAAGTCGCAGTATAACAACACAGTGGCCGGAGGAAAAGGAGGTGGCCGGGTCCACCTGGTCAACAGTAAGGAGACTTGCTGAATCCCCACACCCAGCCACACAGAGCCGTAGAGCATGAAGGGGCAGACACAGAACCGGACAGACACAGAGACGGACAGGCGGAGAGCGAGAGGAGCACAGAAGATCTGCTTGGAATAAAGACGTGATGGAAAGAACAAGCCGGCCTGAACAGCCCTCCTGTTTGTCAACAGAGCTGAGTCTATGGGATGCTAATCTGATGGTGGTGGCACCATCCAGGGTCTTGTCCTGCACTGAGTCAGGAGCACACGCTGGGAGGCAGGGACTGCCATGATTCCCAGTTTGCAAAGGAGGAAATTGACTTTGAGAGGTTCAGTCACTTGTCCAAGGTCACATAGCTAATGGCATGATTCAAACCCCCAAATGACTTCCAAGTCCACTTGCTTTAACTCTCAGAGGGGGTGGAGGAGCCACCGTTTACTGGCTGAGTGGCTTACGGAGAGGACGTCACTTCTGAATTTCTGTTTTCCTCACCTGTGACACTGGCTCGGGTGAACCACCCCGCTTGCTGGACAGCTGCGGCCTCTAGGTCCTATGGCCCAAGCCCCAGCACCATGCTTGACCTGGCAGGTGCCTGCTGAGTGACGTTCTTCCTGTCTCTAGTCTACATCGGTTTCTCCCAAACCAGCTTGACCATAACAATCACCTGACATGTGCTTTTTCACACAGATCCCTGAGACCTGTGAGTCTAAATCCCAAGGAAGTTTCCTAGAAATCTGTATGAAAAAAAAACAAAAACAAAGGCATTCCCTGGCGGTCTAGTGGTTAGAATTCCACGCTTTCACTAACAAGGGTCCAGGTTCAATCCCTGGTTGGGGAACTAATATCCCGCGAGCAGTGAGTGTAGTGTGGCCCTCCCCAAAATTTTATTTTTAAGTAAAAATAGATAAACTTTAAAAGTCAATGTCATGGTATAAAAATTGGTAAGGGGGTTGTTTGAAAGAAAAACAAATCCACATGATCCTTATAATGAGGTACATTTGGGAGTCAGAGCATCAGGGCTGTCTACCCACGAGAATCCCTTGGAGAACTTTTGAAAACAATCTTGATGCCAAGCCTGGTTCTAGACGACTGGCTCTGAGTCTTGAGGGTGAGCCCCAGTCAGGCATCAGGATATTCATAAGTTCCCAGGCGATTCTAAGGGGCAACCTGAGGGGGGAACCCCAGCCCTGAGCCAGTGCCATCCCAAAGAACTTTCTGGAATGTTGGAAGTGTCTTGTCTCTGCATTGTCCAATCTAATAAGGCTTCACCATGTGTGACCGTTAGGAACTTGAGATATGGCTGGTGTGGCTAAAGAGCAGAAATATTAATTTCATTTCATTTTCAATGAGATCCATTTAAATTTGAATCTCCGCATGCAGATAGTGGCTACCTGGCTGCGCGTGAGGTTCTAGACCTGGGCGGGCCCACTGAACTTTGGGTGACAAGGAAGGACTGCAGAATGAAAATAAGAAGGGTCCTCTCCGCCTCCGAAAAGGAGGCAGGGGTCCTCCCTGAGAGACAGCTTTGGAAACCAAAATGTTCTTATGCGATCCAAGACAGTCCTAGGGGTCTGTCCCGCCGGGTAAATTTCCCACCTCAGTCCCTTTCTTGGCTCCACTGCAGGAGGAAAACAGCCACCTCCAGGCTTCTAAGGAGAGCCCTTGAAGTTGCAGGAAGAGCCAGGGGGTGGGCCAAGGAGGTTGGCTTCTATTTTAAAGAACGTTTTCCTCTCTGGAGTCAGCTTCATCCTCCAACCGTGAGGATAGGGCAAAGGCTACGACTGACATTGTGTTGCTGAACATGAAACAGCCTCTGAGGTCACCTGGCAGCTGGTGGGCACGTCCTGACAGCCGGTTCTTAATCAGACTCCCCCCAGCCCCTGGGGGTGGGAGGAGGGGGTGGAAGGAGGGGGTGGGGCGGGGGGGTCCAGCTGTCGGTGATCACCGGGTGACCTCCAGCCCCCTCCCTCCACACCCCCTGCCCCTCGCCTTACCCCACCCCACACTCTGCGCTGATGGATGTTTGTGAGCTCAGTGCACACCCAGACAAGCAGGCAACGCGGACCCCTGGCTACAGCACAGGAAGCCCGTTGGGTTTCTTTCTCACCCGTGATGAGCTCACTCCTGGATGATGAGCTGTGATTTCCAACCAAATGTTTTCTTACAGTCGCCACACCTATCTGTTGTCTCTCCCCTGGGAGCAGTCAGCAGGTCTTGCCAGGGGTCAACTTACTCTGGCTCCATCAGGAGGATGGGACCTCCAGACCTCAGGCTGAGGTCAGGGAGGTTAAACGTGAAACAGTGGAGGAAGGAGCTGGGTCTGGGCAGTTCGCCTTTATTTATTTTTTTTTTTAAGAGCTATGTCATCTTATTTGGTCAGTTATTAGCAAGCCAGCATAAAAATGGTGTGAGAAGAGGCAGAATCTACACTAAAGCCTGGACTGCTTTTTTTTTATTTTTAATTGGTATATAAGAAGCAACAGTTAGAACTGGACATGGAACTACAGACTGGTTCTAAATAGGAAAAGGAGTACGTCAAGGCTGTATATTGTCACCCTGCTTATTTAACTTACATGCAGAGTACATCACGAGAAACACTGGGCTGGAAGAAGCACAAGCTGGAATCAAGATTGCCGGGAGAAATATCAATAACCTCAGATATGCGGATGACACCACCCTTATGGCAGAAAGTGAAGAAGAACTAATGAGCCTCTTGATGAATGTGAAAGAGGAGAGTGAAAAAGCTGTCTTAAAGCTCAACTTTCAGAAAACTAAGATCATGGCATCTGGTCCCATCACTTCATGGCAAATAGATGGGGAAACAGTGGAAAGAGTGGCTGACTTTATTTTTCTGGGCTCTAAAATCACTGCAGATGGTGATTGCAGCCATAAAATTAAAAGACGCTTACTCCTTGGAAGGAAAGTTATGACCCACCTAGATAGAATATTAAAAAGCAGAGACATTACTTTGCCAACAAAGGTCTGTCTAGTCAAGGCTGTGGTTTTTCCAGTGGTCACGTACGGATGTGAGAGTTGGACTATAAAGAAAACTGAGCACCAAAGAATTGATGCTTTTGAACTGTGGTGTTGGAGAAGACTCTTGAGAGTCCCAAGGAGATCCAACCAGTCCATCCTAAAGGAGGTTGGTCCTGGGTGTTCATTGGAAGGACTGATGTTGAGTACTCCAGTACTTTGGCCACCTGATGCAAAGAGCTGACTCATTTGAAAAGATCCTGATGCTGGGAAGGATTGGGGGCAGGAGGAGAAGGGGACAACAGAGGATGAGATGGTTGGATGGCATCACCGACTCAATGGACGTGGGTTTGGGTAAATTCCGGGAGTTTGTGATGAACAGGGAGGCCTGGCGTGCTGCGATTCATGGGGTCGCAAAGAGTCGGACACGACTGAGCAACTGAACTGAATTGCTCTACAAGGCAGTTCACCTTTAAAATGGGGATATTAATATCCACTTCCCAAAATGATTGGAAAAACAAAGCCAGGAGACGATTTGTAATTACAAATGACCAGCAGACAGCAGGTACCCAAGAATTTTTAGTGGGAGCTTCCCTAAACCCTAGGGCTTCCCAGGTGGCTCAGTGGTAAAGAACCCACCTGCCAATGTAGGAGACGCGGGTTCGATCCCTGGTCTGAGATTTCCTGGAGAAGGAAATGGCAACCTACTCCAGTATTCTTGCCTGGGAGATTCCTGGACAGAGGAGCCTGGCAGGCTACAGCCCATGGGGTCCTAAAAGAGTCAGATATAACTTAGTGACTAGACAACAATCCCTAAGCCCTATTCCTTAGGATTTCTTTTACTTTTTCTTTTTTTTGGCCATGCCACAAGGCTTGCAGGATCTTAGTTCCCTGATGAGGAATTGAACCTGGACCCCGGCCGTAAAAGCTCTGAGTCTAACCACTGGACCACCAGGGAATTCCCAGGATTTCTTTATCTTCACCTTATGCTTTCCCTTTGGAGAGGGTGACCCGAGTTCGATTCCTGGGTCAGGAAGATCCACTGGAGAAAGGATAGGCTACCCACTCCAGTGTTCTTGGGCTTCCCTTGTGGCTCAGCCGGTAAAGAATCTGCCTGCTATGCGGGAGACCTGGGTTGGGAAACTCCCCTGGAGAAGGGAAAGGCTACCCACTCCAGTATTCTGCCCTGGAGAATTCCAGAGACTGTATAGTCCATGGGGTCACAAAGAGTTGGAGACGACTGAGCAACTTTCACTACCCTTTCCCCAAATTTCCTCTTAATAATTGCAGTTCCCTAGGCTGTGACTTCTGAACCCTGCAGATTTGTTATCCTAAGAAAATTCCCCAAGTACCCTGACAAGACCCAAGTTCCAGTGGGTCACACATGGTAGGACTCCCCACCAGGACTCAGCCAACCCTCCCAGCACTAGTCCCTCTTCAAATTTTTAGCTCAGCTTCACAAACACTTGCTGGGTTTCCCCAGTATGGTGGCTGAGCATCTGTGCACAGAACAGGGTGGGAAGCCAGCCCCCAAATTAGCAAGACAGACATCTCCAAGGCATCCTCCAAGCCGTGTCCTGACCAGTAGTTCTTATGAGCTTCAAGACAACCCTATAAAAAAAAAGAAAACTGTTATTATAATCCCTGTTTTCCAGATGAGGAAACTGAGGTTCGGAGAGTTGAAATATCTTACTCAAGTTCACGGATAGTAGCTGCAGAGCCAACCCTCAAACTCAAATTGGTTTTTACTTCAAATGATACTTTGCATGCCAAGCACTCACAACAAGAACTGAAATAGTGATTGGCATTGCGCGCTCAGTCAGGTCTGACTCTGGGCCCCAGGGACTGCAGCCCACCAGACTCCTCTGTCTATGAAGTTTTCCAGGCAAGAATACTGTAGGGGCTTGCCATTTCCTACTCCAGGAGATCTTCTCTACCCAGAGATTGAACCCGTGTCTCTTGAGCTTCCTGCATTGCAGGCGGGTTCTTTACCGCTGAGCCACCTGGGAAGCCCATTGATTAGTATTACTGTTATCTGAAGGCCATGCCTTTCCAGCACCAGGGAAAGAACTGGGTTTTAAAACCAAACAGGCTGTGATTAAGCACAGACTGGGGTGTCCAGAGAAGCCAGATATTAATATGCACTTGCAAGTCAAGAAATTCTACTCGAGTTTGAAGATCTTGGTAAGGATGCGGGCTGTGGAAGCCTCACTGAGTTGAGCAGAAAGAAGGGGCTGGTCTTGCATGGGGAGAGAGGAGAATCAGGGCTTTCTAGGCGGGGAGCTCCATCCACACAAAGGCTCCACAATAAGTGTGCACGTTTTGTCAATTGGAAGCTCATCTCAGGGGCCAGGCCCTGGAGATGCAGAAATCAATAAGATAAGATGGTGGCCCTGGAGGCATATACAGGAGCAAGGCCAGCACTTGCTCTGTGGGCCTATGTGGGGAAATCGAGGAAAGCAGATGGCTCTCATGGAGTGAGATGGGGAAAGAGCCTTGAATGGTTCAGTTCAGTTCAGAAGGAGGACAAAGGCTAACAGAGCTTTGCCAAGAGAACGCACTGGTCATAGCAGTCACCCTCTTCCAACAACACAAGAGAAGACTCTACACATGGACATCACCAGATGGTCAACACTGAAATTAGATTGATTATATTCTTTGCAGCCAAAGGTGGCGAAGCTCTATGCTGCTGCTGCTGCTGCTAAGTCGCTTCAGTCGTGTCCAACTCTGTGCGACCCCATAGACAGCAGCCCACCAGGCTCCCCCGACCTTGGGATCCTCCAGGCAAGAACACTGGAGTGGGTTGCCATTTCCTTCTCCAATGCATGAAAGTGAAAAGTGAAAGTGAAGTTGCTCAGTCGTGTCCGACTCTTAGCGACCCCATGGACTGCAGCCTACCAGGCTCCTCCGTCCATGGGATTTTCCAGACAAGAGTACCGGAGTGGGGTGCCATTGGCTTCTCTGGTGGGGAAGCTCTATACAGTCAGCGAACAAGACTGGGAGCTGACTGTGGCTCGGATCATGAACTCCCTATTGCCAACTTCAGAAGTGAATGGTGGCGGGAGAATTTGGGGTTGACCCCATGGACAATGGGGTGGGAGGTGCCACCCACCCCTCCCCAGGCTCTGAGCTGCGCTCGGGCCCTTTCCACTTTCTCCCCCAGGCCTCAGGGCTCCTAGAAGCCACAAACAAAGACAATAAATCGTCCCTCTGACACCCTCCCCCCTCTTGTCTGGAGGGGAAGCCTCCCACCCCTAGGGGCCTCCCCTCCCCTGACCCTCCCCCTCCAATCCCCTGCCCAGGGGCTTTTGGTTGCCGTGGACACCAAACGGACCTAGCAGCCCAGGTCCCTCCCCCCAAAACACTGCTTGTGCCACCATTTGGGATGGAAGAGATGGTGTGAAAGTGAGAAAAGAGCTGGCAAATGCCTTCCTGTCTGCAGCCGGCAGTCACTCCAGTTTGGGCGGAAGGAGGAACGGCACTTTCTGATTCAACTTCAAAGGGGCTTCGCTGGGTTAAGTCCAACTCTGGCCTGGGAGCCTGAAAGGAACACCCGCACACTCAGAGACACACACACACAATACATATACTCACGTACACACACACACACAATGCATATACTCACATACACATGCACAATACATATATTCACATACACACACATACAGTACATATACTCACATACACACACTACATATACTGACATACATATACCATACACACACACACTACATATACTGACATGCATACACCACACACACACAATACATATACTCACACACACGCTACATATACTGACATACACACACCATGCACACACACACAATACATATACTCACACACACACAATACGTATATTCACATACACACACACAATACATATACTCTCACACACACACAATACATATATTCATACACACACAATGCATATACTCACATACACACACACATAATACATATACTCACATACACACACATACAGTACCTATATTCACATACATATGCACACGCACAATACATACACTCACATACACTCGCACACACGTACAAACACAGTGCACACACTTATACACACACAATGCATACATTCACATACACGCACACGTACACACAATACTTATACTCACACACACATACAACAATACATGTACTCACGTACACACTAATACATAAACACCTATACAAATACTGAACTAGTCACATACACATGCTCATGAGCCCACCTTCCCAGGGCAGGTGGGCTGAGTCCACTAAGAAATTAAGCCTCCTGTACGATGACCCTGCCCTTAGAAGAACTGTCCACTCCCAGCAGGAAAACCCCTCTGGTGACCCACAGAGCTGGCCCAGGCCCCAGCGCCTCGTCCCTCAAGCCCCCTGGCTGAGGACTCACAGGTTGGAAGCCTGCCTCTGGGCCTTTTGGAAGGCCTGATGACAGCAGAGCTTCGGATGCCACAGGCGGGGAGGCTGGCCCTTCTGTGGACTCTCCCAAGGGGCCCCCCAGAAGCCATCAATCCTGCTCCCAAGGACAAAGGACAGCGGGCGAGAGATAAATGAGGACAGAAGACAGACACCCCACTTCCCACTTCGCTGGGTCCCCACCTGGAGATTCAGACCCGGCAGCGTGCTCAGGCTGGAGAGGAGTCCTTGAGTACTAGCAGCATTTTGAAAAGCAGGCAGGAGAATGGAAGCCTGCAGTCCCGCCTTCGGGAACAGACTGCAACGGCCCAAACTGTTCCCGTGGGCCCTTACGACGTCCCAGAATTTGGCAGGCAGTTTGGTCGTTCCTGCTTAACTTTTGGTAAATGAGGTAACCTAGCGGTTAGTTCTCACTCGGCACAGTCTGCTTGGGAGTTCAAATATTTCTGAGCACAAGCAGGTTGTTGATGGATAAATGCCCAAACCTCTTCCCCAGTGGCTCAGTGGTAAAGAATCCATCTGCAATACGGGTTCGACTCAGGAGACTCAGATTTGATCCCTGGGTGGGGAAGGTCCCCTGGACAAGGAAATGGCAACCCGCTCCAATATTCTTGCCTGGAGAATCCCATGGACAGAGGAGCCTGGCTGGCTACAGTCCCTGGGGTCACAAAGAGTCGGACGCGACTCAGCATGAGCATCCAAAGTCTCTCTGAGTTCACTCCTTACCTCTAGCTTGTATGCGTTCTCTACCCTCCAGAGGGGAAAAAATTCAGAGAGTATGCCTA
This sequence comes from Okapia johnstoni, assembly GCA_024291935.2. Taxonomy (NCBI): domain Eukaryota; kingdom Metazoa; phylum Chordata; class Mammalia; order Artiodactyla; family Giraffidae; genus Okapia; species Okapia johnstoni. The sequence goes on along the minus strand of CM044325.1, from coordinate 2,524,423 downwards.
GGTATGCGGAGTGGAAGGCAAATCAGGTCCTCTCTCCATCTAAATCGTTTGTCCAACACGTGGAGGGTAATTTTGGCATCATGGGTCCTGGAAGAGGGTTCCAAAGCTTCCAGGTTCCTAACCTGACTCTTTGGTTCACTCTGAATCTGCGTGTCATGGGTTCGATCCCTGGGTTGGGAAGATCCCCTGGAGGAGAAAAGGGCAACCCACTCCAGCATTCTTGCCTGGGAAACCCCACGGACAGAGGAGCCTGGTGGGCTACAGTCCATGGGTCACAAAGAATCAGACACGGCAGCTAAACAGCAGCAGCTGCAGTAGTAGCTGAGGCTTCTGCTGTTTATTATTACTACTACTATCAATCCACGCAATTCTGAAATAATTACATCACAAATAGCACAGAAGATGGGTGAGCGGGGGTAGAAAGAGTCCAGTTGACCCTGGGAATTCTCTTCCCTTTGGAGTCTTTGTTACATAAAGCCACATGGAGACATGAGACCCATGGATGCCTTTTTACTCAATGACTTCAAGAGGCGCTCAAGGTCGCAAACAAACAAAAAAGCACCAAGGAGCCCCTGAAGGCTAACAGTTCCATTGGAGTCCACCCACTCAGCTCAGTTCCCTGACAGCCAATTCTTTTTTCTGAAAAGTTCTTTTTTCTTTTTTTTTAATCCCCTTACTTCTCTAGAGCCTTCCCTTCCTCCCCACCACCTTCGTCCTCCTGGGGAAGCAGAAGTTCCTGAGGGCCAGAGAGAAGGTCAGAGGTCCCCACTGGCCTGGCCAGGAGCCACAGGGCTGTTTCCTGCCAGGAGACTTCTGTGAGCGGCTGGCCACCCCAGGGAAACCCAAATAAAGTCACCTCCCCACCGGAGAGCATTTTGCCCTTTAAGGGAAGGCTGTGTTTGGAGCCCAGAACATATTTACAGCTTTCTGAAGATCTCATCCAACCTTTTACGGATACAGTAAGCATCAAAGGGGCCCACCCAGGCCCATCTGCTCCTGCTTTCAAGGGCAGACCTGGCCTGGATCCTGAATAATTACCAAGTCACTCTACACTGCCTCCAATAATCTCTCTGTCTCCTTTCTTCCCTCTTTCTAGATCCTGCTCCCTCCCCCGCCCCCTGCCCTGGAGTTTTCTCTTGCATGGCCAAGCAGCCTTAAGATCTAATCCCACTGTCTTTTCAAAGATAAGACTGAAGGTAATTATTCAAAATAAGCATCTAGTTTATATACATATATATATATGTAAACACATACATATAACTGAATCACTTTGCCATAGAGCTGAAACTAACACATTATAAACAAACTATAGTTCAATAAATGTTTTGTAAAAATGACCATCTGCTGCTGCTGCTGCTCAGTTGTTCAGTCATGTCCAACTCTTTGCGACCTCATGGATGGTAGCCCACCAGGCTCCTCTGTCCATGGGGATTCCCCAGGCAAGAATGCTGGAGTGGGTTGCCATGCCCTCCTGCAGGGGATCGTCCCAACCCAGGGATGGAACCCACAGCTTTTATGCCTCCTGCATTGGCAGGTGGGTTCTTTACCACTAGGGGCACATGAGAAGCTCAAAATGACCATGTAATGTGGCTTAATATATTTCCACTCCAGGAAAGAAAAGCTTGAAGAAGAGACCTGCTATGCACTTGTGCACCCAGAATTTGTTTTACTCTCACAACAGTTGTGAGTAGGTACAATAACCATCGTGACTGGGGCTCAGGACTGTCTATAACTTGCCGGAGGCCCTAGCTGCTGGTGAGGACAGAGCTCATACTGTAACTCCAGGCCCTGTGAGTTGTCACCACAGCACAGTGGACTGAAAAGCAAAGGATTCCAGGCATTACTGAGAGACTGACAGAATCCACAGGGAGATGCCAAAGTTTGAGGAAGCTATCACACTCTGTAAGTGCTCTCAAAGCTTCCTTCTCTTGGGACCAGATCTGGGCCTGTCTATGATCAAGGCAGCAGGCAGGTCACCCTCACTCTAGGACACCCCTGATGACAAGTTAGCCACATTTCAGCTTCCCCCTCCAGGAAGGGCAATGCACCTGACTTCCTAGAGATTTGGGAAATGAAAGGTGAGAGATATGAGACACTGGTAAATATCTGCCATTCCATTAGATAAACAGGTGGCTAGAGATGGTTGTAAATATATACAGAGCAAGATAAAGACATACAGATGCACACAGACAGAGTTTCCCATCACAAGTTTTCATGTCAATTAGGAACAGTCCAACATGACTCAAGAGAGGGCCCGGTGAGACCTGCGTGGATTTCATGATTAGGCAAACCTGGCTCTGAATCCTGCGTGGCCATATACTGACCTCAACGTTATATGACCTTGAGGAGACTGCCTAACGTTTCTGGACTTCAGCTATGTCTTCTGCAAAATGGAGAGGATAAATATCTGTCTCTATGGAGTTATTAAAAGTATCTGGGATTGTTGATGGAAAATTCCAACATTGCGTGGAGGTTGGTAAAGGGTCAACGGACAGTATTATTCTACACAGTGTTATTTGAAACAGTAATGGTGTCAAGAGCCTCTCCAAGACATCCAGATCTCCAGGCTGAATGCAGGCCAAGCACAGTCCCCTCCTTCCATCCTTATCTCTCAAAGCAGAGATACGGAGATTCCAAAGTCCCAGGCAGTTGTAAATACAAGACCGAGTGTTTCAGCAGCCAAAACAGCTGCTGTGCCAGCTTTTCAGGAACAGTCCTCTGCCTTAAAGCCCTTCATGGACCACCCACACTTCCTGGAGAAAGTTCAGGCCCCCAGTGTGACTCACAGAGCCCCGCACTGCCCCTGTGGCCTCTCCTCCAGCCCCCTGTGCCACTCACACACCTCCAACCAGACCGTCAGCCCACCATTCTCCAAACAGGATCCCAGGGCTCTGACCATGCTGCTCACTGAAGCGCCTTCCTTGGCCTCCTCCTTGGCCTCCTCCTAAAGAACCTCCTCTCATCACGAGACGCCCAGCCAGAATCCATCAAGCAGAATTTTTTGAGTTAACTTTTATTGGCGTGTAGTTATGTGGATCAGTTATACATGTACACATATCCACCTTTGTCAGATGCTGTTACCGTACAAGTCGTTATAGAGTACTGAGCCGAGTTCCCCGGGCAACACAGTTCTCTGCTTCGTATATTGTCGTGTATATGTGTCAGTTCCAACCTCTCAGTTCATTCCTCCCCTCCCCTGTCCCCCTTGGTAGCCATAAGTTTGCTTTCTACATCTGTGACTCTATTTCTGTTTTGTAATTTGTACCGTTTTTTAGATTACACATGTAAGCAGTATCACATATTTGCCTTTCTTGATCTCACTTACTTCCCTCAGTATGACAGTCTCTAGGTACATCCACGTTGCTGCCAATTATTTTGTGAATTTACGGCTGGGTAATATTCCGTTGTATACATGCACCCCAGGGTTAATTGCAGCACTGTTTACAATAGCCAGGACATGGAAGCTACCTAGATGTCCATTGGCAGAAAAACGGATAAAGAAGGTAAGATACTTGCATACGTCAGGCAGAACTAACCACCACCTTCTAAAAGGACAAAAAAAGAAGTGTGGGAGGGTTGGAGGAAGCCAGGCTTGCTGATTGCTGACCGTGCGCCAGGCATTGGCTACTCTGCCTGCTTTTATTACTCACTCCTTCAGGTCTCCATAGGAGCTAAGTCGTATGATCCCCTCTTTGCAGATGAGAGAACTAGTTCTTAAAGTCCCAGGTTTGAAAGACTCCAAGGTCCTTGTCCCTGCAGCCCAGCGACACACAGTAAAGTGTAGATCTGCCTCTGATACTACACGGCATTTCCTCTAAGCAAACTATGTCTTAGTCACCTCTGAGACCTCCCAGTCCCCTCAGCTCAGGCTTAAGCCCCAGTTTCTGGCACCTAGCAAGCCCTCAATAAACGCTTCTCATAGAAACCCTTCTCAGCAAGCCCAGGGAGCTGCCGGGTTATCTTTCTGGTTATTACAGACACTTGAGAGACGAGACTCTAGATCACTGATGAACGGCATTTCCACATAGAACATCCCAGCTCTTTCCATGGACACAGGTTTGCCAGCAGAAGGGTTTGACCTTGGCAACTACCTATTTGCAGGGGCTAGAAAAAAAATAACTTCCCATTTCTCCATTAATGACATTTGTTTTAACAGAAATTCCAAATTTTTAGTGCAAAAAATCTAGCAGTGCTGTGATCTCCAAGCTCGTGGTCACACTCTGGGCCGCTGGACCAGGAAGGACAATGGCCTTGTCACCACTATACACCAAGGGGGCAGCTTTCCCAAATTCCAGACAGAAAGGTCAAAGAAACCTACAGCCTAGGAGGCAACCTTTACCACATCCATGGCACTCACCATTTTTTGGAACAAACTCCCCATGTTTGGGGATCTTCCCACCATCTGAGTACCATCTCATGAGTTAGAAGCTGGAACCCACTTTCCCTTAGGTCCTTTGCAGCCCTCCAGGAGCCGCACGGAGTCTGTTTTCTACCTGAGGAGAAGGAGCGGCAGAAAATCATTAAGGTCTCAGAGTCAGCGGTGGTCTAGACCCCAGCAGAGCTTCACAGTACAAGCAGTGAGGTTCCTACTAGAACCAGATAATTCGAACATGGCTCCTTCCCAAAGCAGAATTCCCAGAGATTCTATGAAATACCTCATGTTTTTTATTATTTTTTTAATTGGAGTATAATTGCTTTACAATGTTGTATTAGTTTCTGCTATGCAATGAAGCGAATCAGCTATATGTATACATACATCTCCTCCCTCTTGAACCTTCACCCCTTCCCCCCACCCAATCCCACCTCTCTGAAAAGCGAAAGTGAAAGTTGCTCAGTCGTGTCCGGCTCTTTGTGACCCCATGGGCTCTACAGCCCATGGAATTCTCTAGGCCAGAATACTGGAGTGGGTAGCCTTTCCCTTCTCCAGGGGATCTTCCCAACCCAGGGATTCAAGCCAGGTCTCCCACATGGCAGGCGGATTCTTTACCAGCTGAGCCCCCAGGGAAGCCCAAGAATACTGGAGTGGGTAGCCTACCCCTTCTCCAGCGGATCATCCCGACCCAGGAATCGAACCGGGGTCTCCTGCACTGCAGATGGGTTCTTTACCAGCTAAGCTATGAGGAAAGCCCCCCACCGCTCGGCCATCACAGAGCACCGTGCTGAGCTCGCTGTGTTACACAGCAGCTTCCCACCAGTTACCTGTCTCACACACGGGGGTGTATATACATCAGGGCCGCTTCCTCGGTTCGTCCACCCTCTCCTTGCCACTCTGGGTCTGTGTGTCTGTTCTCTACACCTGTGTCTCTATTCCTACCCTGGAAATCGGTTCATCTGTACCATCTTTTTGATTCCACATATATGCATTAATATATAATATTTATTTTTCCCTTTCTGACTTATTCCACTCTGTATGACTGCATAAATAGGTGGGGGATATTCTGCGTTTCGCACCTAAGATGCTAGAAGGATGCAAACCTCACACCCACCCACTATGCAAAACAAAACCAGCTCAGACGGAACATTGACCGAGGCCACCACCTCCACGGGGAGCGCGCAGGCTTGAAACACGCAAAATAAACATGCGTTGGAGCAAAACATAGAGGCCATGTTTCCAGTCTGCCTCCATCTCTCAGATCCAACACCAGAGAAGGAAAAGGATGGACCCCACCCCGCGTATGAAACAAGAGTCTCCAGCGCAATGGGCTGTGCTTGTGGCTCAGAGGCTGGCTCTGAAGATCCCTCCTCCGAAGGAATTTCCAGAAACGGTTGGAACAACGGCAGCATCACTGGAAAGAAGTCTGTCACCTCCCACGGAAGGGACTTTGAGGGACAGCATGTTTCTGAATTTGCAGTTTTGAAGCGTTTGCTCCAACGCTCACCTCCATCATGGGGTGTGGCAGAAAGCGCAGAGAAGCAGAGTCGAATTTCTCTCCAGTTTGGCCACCGACAGCTTCTGCATGTGTTTGCCTTCCCTGGGCCTCAGTCCCTGTCTGTGAAGTCGGATGGTTGCTCTTTGCTCCTCGTTGACCCTTTCGGGTCACTGATCCTGTAAAATGCTGATTCTTTTGATGCGAAGCCGATTGAGCCTGGGCAACAGAGCATGGCTGTACAGCTTGGGCAGGTGGCATGTGTCTCACCTGAGGGCTGAGTGAGATCCAGCCCCACTCCCCAACCTGTGTGTTCTGGAGCGAGGCTGCTTTCCCCGGAAGAGAGACATTTTCCCCTGATTTGCACATCCATGGGCCCCACTTCTGGTTATTTCAGGCTTCCTAGATGGTGCTGGTGGTCCAGAATCCTCCTACCAATGCAGGAGACCCAAGAGACGGGGGTTCGGGTCGGGAAGATCCCCCTGGAGTAGGAAGTGGCATTCCAGCATTCTTGCCTGGAAAATTCCATGGACAGAGGAGCCTGCGGGCTACCGTCCACAGGTCCGCAAAGAGTCAAACGCGACTGAGCAGCTGAGCGTGAACATGCGGTTATTTCATCTCCGTGCCCTGCTTGCTTGGGTCATCCTGCCCTCCTCTAGTCACCACCCTGCTTCGCTGCAGGCTTAGCTCCCGGTTGCAGCCCCATGCACGGCCCTCCCGCACAATAATCCTCAGAGCTTCAGCATCCACCATGTAACTGATCCAGCAGCGTGGCCTCTCTGTTCTTTGATGTCTGGCAGCACAACAATCTTCTTCTCCTCTCTCCTCAGCCACCCACTCAGCAGTCACATTGCAGACCATTCCCAGAAGTCTCTGTTTGGAAAGGCTGCCCTCCGACCTCCACTTCCCATCCTCCCAACGCACTTGCTGCCATAAACCAGCCCCCACTCCCACATTCCTGGTCTCTGATCCTGACCACTAACTCACTGATCCAATCACATATTCGCCAGCCTGCAGCCACCTCCAGTCTTCGCTTCCCTCCTTACATAAATTATCATCGCGGTCCTTCTCTGTAACCACGCTCCTGCAGCCTCCTCACCTTCGCGTGCCTCTTGTCTGTCACAGCCACCTGGCAAAACTTCAACATCTACCGGGCACCTTCTCGGCATCCAACAGCTGCAGCGGCTAAAGGCTGCCAGAGAAAAATTACGCAACCTGCAAAGTGACTTCACTTTAAATTCACCAAGACAGATCTCAAAGCAGGGAATCAGCACCCTAATCTTCCCTGGGAAATTTGCTTTCTCGTTGTCCAAGATAGTAGTTCAGGCCTTCAAAACTTGACATGCCCCTTTGCTCAGCTGATGCCGTCGTCTTATAATTCACTTAGAAACTCAGAGTCACCAGGGAGTTCAAACCCGTGCTCTGTGACAACCTGGAGGGGTGGGATGGGGAGGAGGGTGGGAGGGAGGGAAGGATGTGTTATTCCTATGGCTGAGCCAGGTTGATGTATGGCAGAAACCAATACAATATTGTAGAGCGATTATCCTTCAATTAAAAATAAATAAATTTAAAGAAAAAGAAACGAAGGGTCACAAAACCAGGACATCCTCATCTTCCCACGGCTAAAGTCTAGCAACCCGCTGGCTCCGTATCTCCTCGTCTCCTCCTTCCTTCCCAGTGTGCTGAGCCATGTCCTCTCTTCTTATCAGGCTGGTCCCTCCCCACGTGTTCCAGCTCGAACCTTCTCTCAACCTCTCGAAGACTCTTCTCCTCCAACCATCCCCTGTCTGTGGAAGCATCATTCACTCACAGTCTTGGGTTTGCTCAGACCACTTCTAACACACAAACCAGCTCTTGAATCGCTGAGTGTTGGAAGGCGTGCCCTCCATCTAGCATCATTCTCTAGTGATTGCCTATTCCTCTGCTCACTTTCCCAACACAGCTTTTGAAAAGAGTTGCTTCTGTGAGCGTTCTCCCACGCCCTGCCTCCCACCTGCCCTTCACCTCTCTGTCTTCTCCCCACACAGTCCTCTGTGACTGGTCCGGGTCACCAAATCCAGGGGACCATTCCCGGGTCTCTTCCCTGATTGCTCGGGAGCGTCTTCACGGTGTTTCATCTGCGCGTGGTGACGATGGACGGCGAGCGGGCTCACTCTAGGTGCGGCGAGCGGGCTTCTCATCGTGATGGCTTCTTTGCCGTGAAGCACGGGCTCAAGGGCACTGGCCCTCAGTCATTTCAGCACGTGGGCTCAGGAGCTGCGGTTCTCGGGCTCAGGAGCTGCGGCACACGGGTTTAGTCACTCCGAGGCATGCAGGATCTTCCCGGACTAGGGACTGAACCTGTGTCTCCCGCATTGGCAGGCAGATTCATCACCACTGACATCTTCACTTGCATATCTTATTGACATCTCAGGCATGAAATAGTGAAAACAGAACTCTCTCCCTCCCTCCCTCTCTCTCTCCCCCCATCCCTTCACCCCACCCGCTCCTCCATCAAGCCGTCAGAAGTCGTATTTATTCTACATCCAAAACTTGCCTTACTCCTCATTCTCTATGGATGCCACCCTGAGGCAACCCGCCATCAACTCCTATCCTGGCCTTTCAAGTCACCGAGTAACTGGTCTTTCTTTTTCTCCTGTTTCCCTCCAATTTATTCTCAACAAAGCGGCCTAAGAGAGTGAAGTGAAAGTCGCTCAATCACTTCTGACTCTTTGTGACCCAATGGACTATACAGTCCCTGGAATTCTCCAGGCCAGAGTACTGGAGCGGGTAGCCTTTCCCTTCTCCGGAGGATCTTCCCCACCCAGGAATCGAACAGGGGTCTCCTGCATTGCACGCAGATTCTTTACCAACTGAGCTATGAGGGAAGCTATGAGGGAAGCAGCCTGAGAGATAATTCCAAATGCAAATGGGGTCATATCAGTTTTCTGATGTCTTCTCATCGCACCTGGAATAGTCACACTCCTCGCTGTGGCCTTCCAGGTCCCATATGAACTTGGGCCCCGTTTGTCTCTCCAGCTTTGTCTCATGCCACCCTCTCTGGCTTCCTGCTCACCACCTTCCAGACGCCCTGACAGAGGCTCTGAGCTCACCTTTCCTGCTCTGAGGTCTCTGCATTTGCCCTTCACTGCATCCAGACCTCTCAGCCAGCCCTTGGCACAGTGAGCACATTCTCAGATGCCAATGTCATCTTCCAATAAGACCTTCCCTGACCACCTTGTCTGAAATTGTCTTCAACATTACCAATATTTTCTAGCTGAAATGTTACTCACTTCATAGCATTTTCTCTGGTCTGCCATTAATGTGCTTGTTTATGTCCCTGTTGATTGTCTACCTACCCCCACAAAAAGGGTAACTTCCGTAAAAGAAGGACTATGTCTATTTCATCCTCCCCTACAATCCCAGTGCCTAGCATAGTGATTGGTGTACAGTAAATGTTTAATAAGTATTTGTTGGATGAATGAGTGAGTGAGTGAATCATCATGATTTGTCTTTAGTCTAATCTTTCCCCCTTTATCTCACACTCCTTGTATGCGTCCTCTACATGCAAGTCTTGTAGGGGAATGGGTTTCCCTGGTGGTTCAGACGGTAAAGCATTCGCCTGCAGTGCAGGAGACCTGGGTTCAATCCCTGAGTCGGTAAGACACCCTAGAGAAGGAAATGGCAATCCACTCCAGTACTCTTGCCTGGAAGATTCCATGGATGGAGGAGCCTGGTGAGCTACAGTCCATGGGGTCGCAAAGAGTCAGACATGACTGAACAGCTTCACATGCAAGTCGGCCAGACCTGTTTCTGAAACTTCTCATGCCCCTTCCCTGATCTCCTGCCTTTGCTCACACTGTTCTCTCCATCTGGATACCTTCCTGCCACCCCCAGTTCACATTCAAGTTGTCAGAATCCTAGTCATCCTTCAAGGTCCTCTTTCAACTCTGATGCCTGAGATTCCACAATTAGAAATTCTTAGAATCCTAGTGGGTCAGTTCTTAGACCTGGTGGTTCAAAATTGTGTTTGCTGGGCTTCCCTGGTGGCTTGCTGCTGCTGCTGCTGCTGCTAAGTTGCTTCAGTCGTGTCCGACTCTGTGCGACCCCGTAGACGGCAGCCCACCAGGCTCCTCCATCCCTGGCGGTGAAGAATTCACCTGCCAATACAGGAGATATGAGTTTGATCCCTTGACGGGGAAGATCCCACACACCAGCAAACAACTGAGCCCACAAACCACAACTGCTGAGCCTGTGCTCTCAAGCCCGGGAACTGCAACTGAGCCCACGGACCACAACTACTGAAGCCCCAGGCCCTAGAGTCCGTGCTCCGCACTGAGAGAAGCCCGTGCACCACAGCTAGAGAGGAGCCCCCACTCACTACAACTAGAGAAAAGCCCGGGCAGCAGCAAGACCCGGCACAGCCAAAAATATACAAAGAAGTGAACAAACAAAATTGCATTTGCTTCTCGAGCTCTACAGAGCACCGTATGGAGGGGGAGCCTGGGATCCAGGCGCATGGTCAGGACAAAATGTCATCCCTGGCAGTGGGGATTGGATGCCTTCCCTGATGTTACAGGTGGGGAAATCGATGTCCAGGCTGGTGGGGTGACACCTCATTGGAGGCAGTGCTGAGAACAGAACTCTGGTCTCTGGCCCACCAGTGTGGAATTATACCAGACTACCTCATCTACGCCCGGACAGAGAAACTGAGGCTCACACAGACTTGAAAGACTATTGAAATTGTGAATTTTAAACTTAAAAAATATATATGCAGTATATTATTTTTAACCTTTCTCTTCCAATGAATCTCTGACCAGATTTTCCATGCAAACTTCTATCAAAAGCTTCTACTTTTATTTTGTTTTTACCACCAACCAAGATAAAAATATTTTAAAAACAAGATGAAGGATTACCAACAGTGGTATAGAATCCATCTGCCAACACAGGCGACATGAGAGACGAGGGTTCGATCCCCGGGTCAGGAAGATCCCCTGGAGAAGGAAATGGCAACCCACTCAGGTATTCTTGCCTGGAGAATCCCACGGATAGAGGAGCCTGGCAGAGGAGTCCATGGGGTCCCAAAAGAGTCAGAGATGACTGAAGCGACTTAGCACTCACACAGTCCTGGAGCTAAACTCTCATTTCCTCTTTACGCTCTCTTTTAAAAGGAAAGATCTTCCAAGCCCTCTGCAGTGGAAAGTTCATCAAGTTGTTTTCTTTATAATAAAAGAAGTAAACAGGAAGAATGGGAGAAAATTAAAACCTATTTGCCATAGACTGAACCTGTGCCCCCAAAATTCATATGTTAGAATCTAATCCCCTTTATGATGGTGTTTGGAGGTGGGGCCTTTGGAGTGATTAGCACATGAGGGTGGAGCGCTCAACAGTGGGATTCAGTTCAGTTCAGTCACTTAGTCGTGTCCGACTCTTTGCAACCCCACAGACTGCAACACACCAGGCCTCCCTGTCCATCACAAACTCCCGGAGTTTGCTCAAACTAATTTCCATGGAGTCGGTGATGCCATCCAACCATCTCATTCTCTGTCATCCCCTTCTCCTCCTGCCTTCAATCTTTCCCAGCATCAGGGTCTTTCTTTTCCAATGAGTCACTTCTTCACATCAGGTGGCCAAAGTATTGGAGTTTCAGCTTCAGCATCAATCCTTCCAATGAACACCCAGGACCGATCTCCTTTAGGATGGACTGTTTGGATCTCCTTGCAGTCCAGGGACTCTCAAGAGTCTTCTCCAACACCACAGTTCAAAAGCGTCAGTTCTTCAGCGCTCAGCTTTCTTTATAGTCCAACTCTCACATCCATACATGACCACTGGAAAAACCATACATTTGACTAGACGGATCTTTGTTGGCAAAGTAATGTCTCTATTTTTTAATATGCTGTCTAGGTTGGTCATAACTTTCCTTCCAAGAAGTAAGCATCTTTTAATTTCATGGCTGCAGTCACCATCTGCAGTGATTTTGGAGCCCCAGAAAATAAAGTCTGACACTGTTTCCCCATCTATTTGCCATGAAGTGATGGGACCAGATGCCATGATCTTAATTTTCTGAATGTTGAATTTTAAACCAACTTTTTCACTCTCCTCTTTCACTTTCATCAAGAGACTCTTTAGTTCCTCTTTACTTTCTGCCATAAGGGTGGTGTCATCTGCATATCTGAGGTTATTGATATTTCTCCCAGCAATCTTGATTCCAGCTTGTGCTTCATCCAGCCAAGCATTTCTCATGATGTACTTACTTTGCATGTAAGTTAAATAAGCAGGGTGACAATATACAGCCTTGACAGACTCCTTTCCCTATTTGGAACCAGTCTGTTGTTCTTTGTTCTAACTGTTGCTTCTTGACCTGCCATATAGATTTCTCGGGAGGCAGGTCAAGTGGTCTGGTATTCCCATCTCTTTAAGAATTTTTTACAGTTTATTGTGATCCACACAGTCAAAGGCTTTGGCATAGTCAGTAAAGCAGAGGTAGATGTTTTTCTGGAACTCTTGCTTTTTTGATGATCCAACGGATGTTGGCAATTTGATCTCTGGTTCCTCTGCCTTTTCTAAATCCAGCTTGAACATCTGGAAGTTCACAGTTCATGTACTGTTGAATCCTGGCTTGGATTCAACTAACAATAGGATTTGTTTCCTTATAAAAGAGACCACAAAGAACTTACTTGACCTTCCACCGTAGGAGGTTACAGAGAGAAGACAGCTGTCAATGAGGAAGTGGGTCCTCACCAGCTCCTGAGTCTTCCAGGGCCATGATTTCGGACTTCCCAACCTCCAGAACTGTGAGAAATCAATGTTTGTTGTTTATAAGCCACCAAGATTATGGTATTTTTGTTCTACTAGCCCTAATGGACTAAAACACTACTGATCACCTCTTACATGCCAGAGACTGTGCAAAGCTCTTGCAAACATTTCCTAATGGAACCTTTAAAGCAGTCCCATGGGGTAATTGCTTTATTATTCCATTTCACAGATGGGGAAATAGTCCATTGGTAAGTATTGCGTCCCAGATCTTTGCTCCTCTGAGTGTGTTCCTTGGACTAACAGCAGGCACCATTGCCCGAGGTCTTTTAGAAACAAGATTCTCAAGATATTCCCTAGACCTACTGCGTCAGAGTCTGTGTTTTAACAACATAGCCCAGTGAGTCTTCTGCACACTACATCTTAAGAAACACTGGTCTTGATGACACAAACAAGAGAAAAATTGGGATTCAGGTGAGACCTGCCTGTGCTCATAACAGCGCGGACGGCTGGTGCACACGTTTTAAGTACAACAACTGGTACCTCTTCTCACCCCACATAAGACCGTGGCTCACTGTCCACCTTGGCTGGGGGGAGGGAGCTGCAGTCTCGGCTTGCTGACGCAAAAAAAAAAAAAAAAAAAAAAAAACCAAGAATGGACCACAGAGACACAGCATCGTGGTTTTGAAGAAAGCAGATTAAGTCCTGACCGACACAGCTGGACATGTCGACACAACACTTGAATGCCTGTCTCCTTTGATGCTCCTCTGTTGATGGATGCTTAGGTTGCTTCCAGATCTTGGCTATTGGAAACAATGCTGCTACCAACATTCAGCTGCATGTATCTTTTTGCATTTCTGTTTTTGGATTTTTTTTTAGAATCTATACCCAGGAGTGGAATTACTAGGTCATAGGGTAGTTCTACTTTTAATTTTTTGAGAAAACTCCATACTGTTTTCCACAGTCGTGGTACCAATTTACATTCCCACCAAATACTGTATGAAAGTGAAAGTCTCTCAGTCATGTCCAACTCTTTGTGAACCCATAGAGCATACAGTCCATGGGATTCTCCAGGCCAGAGTACTGGAGTGGGTAGCCTTTCCCTTCTCCAGGGGACCTTCCCAACCCAGAGATCAAACCCAAGTCTCCCGCACTGCAGGCGGATTCTTTACCAGCTGAGCCACAGGGGAGCCTGGTACTATATGAGGGGTGCCCTTTCTCCACACCCTCACCGACATTGGTCATCTGTGTTCTTTTTGATAATGGCCATTCTGACAGGTGTGAGGTGATATCTCACTGTGGTTTTGATTTTAATTTCCCTGATGACTAATGATATTGCGCATCTTTTCATGGGCCTGTAGGCCACTTGCATTTCCTCTTTGGAGAAATATCTATTGAGTTCTTCTGCCCATTTTTTAATAATGTTGTCTTTTTTTTCTTTTTGATGTTGAGTTGTATGGGCTGTTTATAAATGTTGGATATTAACTCCTTATCGGTCACGTCATTTGAAAACACCTCTCATTCAGTAGATTGTCTTTTCGTTTTGTCAGTGGTTTCCTTTGTTGTGAAAAAGCTTTTAAGTTTAATTAGGTTCCATTTGTTTATTTTTACTTTTGTTTCCTCCTCTTTAGGAGCCAGGTCCAAAAAAATATTCCTCTGATTTATGTCAAAGAGCGTCCTGCCTATGTTTTCCTTTGGAAGTTCTGTAGTGTTCAGTCTTGCATTTAGATCTTTAATCCATTTTGAATGTATTTTTGTATAAGGTGTTAGAGAATATTCCAGTTTTATTTTTTGCATGTACTTGTTGGTTTTCCCAGCCCAACTTATTGAAAGAACAGTCTTTTCTCCATTGTGTATTCTTGGCTCTTTTGTCACAGATGAATTGACCATAAGTGTGGGGGTTCATTTCTGGGTGCTCTAGCCTGTTCCACCAATCTACACATCTGTTTTTGTGCCAAAACCACACTCGCCTAATTACCGTATCTTTGCAATATAGCCTGAAGTCTGGGAGCAAGATTCCTCCAGCTATGTTCTTTCTCAAGATTATTTTGGCTATTTGGGATCTTTTGTGTTTCCACATAAACTTTAAATTCTTTGTTCTAGTTCAGTGAAAAATGCCATTGGTAACTTGATAGGGATGGCACTGAATCTGTGGGTTGCCTTGGGCAGTGTGCTCGTTTTAAGAATACTCACTTTTCCCTCCAAGAGCACAGCGTGTCCTTCCATCTCTGTGTCATTTTCAATTTCTGTCATCAGCGCCTTACAGTTTTCGGAGCGCAGGTCTTCTCCTTCCTTCGGTAGGTTTATTCTGTTTGAGCGCTTTTAAGTACTTTATTCTTTTTGATGCTATAATAAATAGGATTGCTTCCTTTGTTTCTCTTTCTGATAATTCATCGTTAGTGTATATAAATACAACAGATTTCTGTATATTAATTTTACATCCTGCAACTTTACTGAATTCTTTGATGAACACGGGTAGCTTTCTGATGGCATCTTTAGGATTTTCTATGTATGTCATCTTCAAACAGTGACGGTTTTACTTCTTCCTTTCCGATTTGCAATCCTTTTATTTCTTTTCTTCTCTGACTGCTATAGCTAGGGCTTCCAAAACTGCATTGAATGAAAGTAGTCAGAGTGGGCATCTTTGTCTTGTTCCCTATCTCAGAGGCAATCCTTTCAGCTTTCCACCATTGGGAATGATGTTAGCAGTGGGGTGTTCATATGTTGCCCTTTATTATATTGAGATATATTCCCTCGATGCCCATTTCTGGGAAGCTTTTATCATAAATAGATGTTTAATTTTATCAAAAGTTTGTCCTGCATCTATTGAGATGATCATATGGTTTTTATTCTTCAATTTGTTAATGATGCATCACATTGACTGATTTCTGGATACTGAAAAATATTTGCATCCCTGGGATAAATCCTACTTGATCGTAGTGTATAATCCTCTGTGTGTGTGTGTGTATGTGTGTGTGTGCAGGATCCTTTTAATGTATTGTCAGATTCAGTTTGCTAATATTCTGTTGAGGATTTTTGCATCTATGTTCATCCATGATACTGGCTTATCATTTTCTTCTTGTATGATATCTTTGTCTAGTTTGGGTAACAGAGTGATGCTGGCCTCATAGAATGAGTTCACAAGTACTCCTTCCTTGGCAACTTTTTGGAATAGTTTGAGAAGGATAGGTGTTAATACTTCTCTGAATGTTGAGTGGTGGATCCTTTGTCCTAAGGCAAGGGTTGCCTCCACACTCTTCAATCCTGGCATCTTGGGATGAGAGCCCCCAAACCGTGGGTCACTGTGGTCCCTGCTGCCAAAGTCATTTCTCTGCCAAAAAGAACAGACCCAACCCACTAACAGTGAAGCCTGGGTCTCTCTCTGTTGCTATCAGAGGCCATTTCATCCACATCATACAGGAAGGCCTCTTGAATTTATGGACATATTCCAAACACAGAAAAAGACTGCCAAATCATCTTGGATGCCCTTAAGCCTGGCCCAGATTTTCTCAGGGTCTGGAAGAGTAGTTTTCCCTGAGTCTTTTTATAAAGGGGGAAGTCCAAGATTTTTTTTTTTTCTATCCAGTTGGTACATCCCCCACCATCAGGAGAGTGGATGTGCTCACACAGATTCCCAGAAACTGTTTGCCTCAGTGCCGGCTTCAGCTGGCTCACCGATAACTTCCCCCGGAAGCCAACCAGGCTTCCACAGCATCACCGGACGAGGCGACTCAAAGGCATGACTTCCAACACAAACACTGACATGGGTCCCTGCAAAGCTCTAATCTGAGCAACTCTACTGACAAGATTATCAGAAGTGGCCCCCAGGACCTGGCCCACCCAGCCCTGTATTCCAGCTCTGTGGTTCCTAAGCAGTGGCTTGAAGAGGAGCCAGTGGGTTTAGCTGAGTCACTAGTTAGTGATCTCAGTTCTCATCAGTCCTGTGCACCTCCTCTGGCACTGGCCTTTAGTTCATCTTTCTGGTTTCTTTAAAAGGCAAGCGATGCATTTGCTTTAAACAAAAAAATCCGTTTTCCTCAGTTTCCCCGTGCACTTTCCTTTATCCAGCTGTTTAATCATTTAAGCAAACACCCTTTGAGCGCTGCCATGCTGCAAGTCCTGGGAACATGGAGACATGTAAACACAGCCCCTGTGGTGGGGGCGGTGCCCACGGGGCAGAGGAGACAGCTAAGTACACAGAGCTGTCAGGGTGCAGCCAGGTCAGGGCTCTCCTAGAAGCAAGTCTCCAGTGCTCAGCAGGCATCCAGTGGGGGAGCAGGGGGCTGGCTGAGTAAGGTAGCTCAAGCAGATTTGGGGGAGCCACTTCTGATTCTCCTCTGCCCATGAAGGAAGCAGCCTCGAGGAGGCAAGAGACGTGCCTCATAGCTAAGTAAGAAAATACAGAGCAACACGGGGTAAGATGCCTGTTGGACACAAATACGCCTTTGGCTGAGGTCCCCGGGTTTCCAGCTGAATAAGAAAATGAGTCCTGGATGAGGTTGGAGGTGGGATGGAATGGCAGACACGAAGACCCCAGGGGCGCTGGAGGTGGACATGCTCTTTGAGCCAGAGAACGAGCCCTCTCTGTGCTCACTCTGAGGTGCACCCCGGAGGACGGGCGTTTGCCCACACGGCATCCTGTACTTGCCCTGCAATGACACTCACCACACTTTCTGATTCATCGCTAAGCTCCAAAAGAGCTGAAATCACTTGTATGTTTTTTATTGCTCTATCCTTATCATCCAGCATGTGCCTGGTATATGGAAATAAAAATAGATTTGTTTTAAAAAGCACATGGAACAAAGCACCAGACCTGCACTCCTCAAAACTGTCAGGGTCCTCGAAAACAAAACCCGACAAGCCGTCACAGCCAAGAGGAGCTTCAGGAGACATAAAGACAGAATGCACTGAGGTGCAGCACAGTTCACAGTAGCCAAGACAGGGAAGGAGCCTGGATGTCCATCAGCAGAGGAATGGATAAAGAATTGTGGTGGATGGATACACTGGAATATTACTCAGCCACAAAAAAGGAATGGAACTGAGTCAGTCGTAGTGAGGTGAATGAGCCTAGAGTCTGTCATACAGAGTGAGTGAGTCAGAAAGAGGAAAGCAAATATCGTATATTAACGCATACATGTGCAATCTAGAAAAATAATGCTGATGGACCTAGTTGGATGGCAGGACGAGAGGCACAGACATAGAGAATGGACAGTGGATACAGTAGGGGAAGGAGAGGGTGGGATAGACAGAGAGCAGCGTTGACGTACATAGACCACCACGTGCAGAACAGAGAGCCAGTGGGAAACCGCTGCGTGACACGGGGAGCTCAGCCTGGTGCTCGGGGATCACCCAGAGGGGTGGGGTGGGAGCGGGGGAGGGAGGTCCCAGAGGGCGGGGACATAGGTTCGCATGTAGTTGATTCGCGTGGTTGTACAGCAAAAACCAACACCACATTAGGTTTGTAAAATGCAGTGAGGTATCCTGGATGGTATCCTAGGACAGTAGGTGAAAGGTAAGGAAGTCTCAATAATGTGTGGACCTAATTAATCATTATTGTGCTAATATTGGTTCATGAATTGTGACAAGTGTTTTGCGTTAATACAAGTTGCTAATAATACAGGAAGGAATATACGGAAGCTCTCTGTACTAGATGAGCAAGTTTTCTGTAAATCTAAAACTCTTCTAAAATAAAAAGTTTACAAAAATATGGATAATGATCCTCAAGTACCTTTGTGCCCCCGCCCTGCCCACTAGCCCTTCTTCACTGCTCTGATCCTCTCCACTCACTCTCACCGTCTCCAAAAAGGATCTCTCTGCCAAGCCTGGAGCCACGGAATGTGCCCTTTGCCCGGCAGTGAGAAGCCTGGGTTCCTTTGCCATCATCCCACTGCATGACTTTGTGTAAAACCTTTGCCTTCTGTGGGCCTCAGTTTACCCGTCTATTCAATGGGCGGGTAAGACTAGAAAGCTCTTTCAAGTTTCTCCATGATGACAAGGATGGTGTCTCATTCACCTCAGTACCCCCAGCTTCTAAGACAGCCCCAGGCACACAGCAGACACTGAATAAAAGTTTGCTGAATAAATAACTCAGTAAACATTGCTTGATATTCTAATTATCAATGCAAACTTCTAAAGTCAGCCCAACATCTCCAAATCTGACTCCTTTTGGATTTGACTTTAATCTCCCTTTGTGTCTTTCTCCACATTGTTCATTGTCACTTTATAAGCATTTGAGCAGCAGCTGAAAGAGATCGGGACCCTCAGGCTTTGAACTCCCTGGAGCTCAGACACAGCGGTACCAGCTGAGACGTGGGGACACTGCATCCAGACCCTGTCGCGCTGCATCACCCAGCTTCCAGGGCGGGCCTTTCCAAGGGATCCAGCAGCCCCTTCTCAGCCTCTTTCTCCAACAAGCCCAGAGTTGGAGGGCCCGGCACTCCCAGCCCCTGTTTAGGAGACCCCGGCAGATCTCTTAGAAGACAGGTCAAGCCCAGGGAGGGGAGAAGCGAGAAGTCACCAAAATCAGAAAAATCTCTAGACCCTGCAAAGTGGTCTAGAGACCTGGATTTTAGTCCCAGGCCCCAGTCTGCTCCTCAGACACACGCAGAGACCTGGGCAAGTTTTTCTTTGTCGGAGCCGGGGTGGGGTGGGCGCTGACAGGCTGAGAGCCCTGTCTGGTTCCCGGGGGCATGGGCTGCACTCTCCCCTACTTCTTATCTGTGGGGTTTCCTCCTCATGGAGAACGCTCTCCGCTCACCACCTAGCCTCTGCCCTCAGAGAACAGGCTCCTGGCATGCAGCCTGTCTCCCGTCTGCCCAGACTCACTCACTGTCCCCGCCAGCTGCTCAGAACACTTTACACACTCCCCCTCTCAGAACTCGTCCATAACTGCTCATCTAACGGTCTGTCTGCCCCGCCCGGGAGCCCCCGACGGCCTGTTCTCCGTCTGACCCCGTGCCCAGCCCGCTGCCTGGGGCATCTGTAATAAATAAGGGCTCGTGGAGTAAGCAGATGCCTGAGCCAATGGACAAAGAAATGTATGAACAAACAGAACCACCAAGAGCTCTGTCATCTCATCATTGTGGAAAGCTCACCTCGGTTTCCCCGGAGGGTGGGTAAGGTTCTGTGACAGCATCTGCCAAACAGTGAATACAGAAAGAGCGCCAAGGCTTGTTGTCACGGGTGTAAATTCCTGCAGGGTTTCCCTGGTGAGTTTCAGAAGAGGGCAGACAAGCAAAGACCCTCTCCCGGCCCCCAGCTCTCCCCCCGCCGCCGCCTCCGCCTCTGCTCTCTCCCCGTCTGTCTCTGTCTCTCTCTGTCTCTCTCTCTCTGTCTCTCTCTGTCTTTCTCTGTCTCTCTGTCTCTCTCTCTCTGTGTCTCTCACTGTGTCTCTCTCTGTCTCTCTGTCTCTCTGTCTCTCTCTCGCTGTGTCTCTCTCTGTGTCTCTCTGTCTCTCTATCTCTGTCTCTCTCTCTGTCTCTCTGTCTCTCTCTCTCTGTGTCTCTCTGTCTCTCTCTCTCTCTCTGTCTCTCTCTGTCTTTCTCTGTCTCTCTGTCTCTCGCTGTGTCTCTCTCTGTCTCTGTCTCTCTGTCTCTCTCGCTGTGTCTCTCTCTGTGTCTCTCTCTGTCTCTCTCTCTCTCTGTGTCTCTCTCTCTCTCTGTGTCTCTCTGTCTCTCTCTCTCTGTGTCTCTCTCTCTCTCTGTGTCTCTCTGTCTCTCTCTCTCTCTCTCTCTCTCTGTCTTTCTCTGTCTCTCTGTCTCTCTCTGTGTCTCTCTCTGACTCTCTGTGTCTCTCTGTGTCTCTCTGTGTCTCTCTCTGTCTCCCTGTGCCTCTCTTTGTCTCTCTCTGTCTCTCTCTGTCTCTCTCTCTGTGTCTCTCTATCTCTCTCTGTCTCTCTCACTGTGTCTCTCTCTGTCTCTGTCTCTCTGTCTCTCTCTCTGTCTCTCTGTGTCGCTCTCTGTCTCTCTGTCTCTGTCTCTCTCTCTCTGTCTCTCCCTCTCTCTCTGTCTCTCATGCATTTCCCTCTATTCCCCTCTCAGCCCCAGCCCCCTTCATCGAGAACTCTCCAGGAGTGTCAGATGCCTTGCAGATGAGGTCTCACTTCCACCCCAGCCGCCTGGCCCCGCCTCATTTGACTTTGGGAGAAACCTTAATGAAGAGCGTGGGCTCTGGATGTGATGTGTGCGGACCTGACCATTATGGGCCTGGTCTTTCCACTCACCAGCTGCACGCCCTGGCTCACGGCGCCTGACCCACCTCTCTGCGTCTTTGCTGTCTTGTCAGCAAAGGGAGGCAGCGAGGTGGCTGGCAGAGGGCTGCAGGGTCCCAGGAGAACCGTGGGGAAGCGCTCCTCTCGGTTCTGCTGTGGTGACGGCATCGGGGCCCTTGCTGACAGTATGAGTACCGGAGGTCTTTGTGAAAGACGTCCCCCCAGGGATCGTTCCAGCTCCTTCCTCCCAGAGCCCGCTCCCCCGGCTCTCTCTAGCTCTGTGTTCTCTTTAGTGTGGGCAGAAGCTGTCCGGATGGACAGTTTCCCAAACCTGACCGCCCTCAGCAATCATCTGAGGGGCTTTTTGTCACTGTGACCACCTGGGATGATTCCAGGAGCTTCTGAGCCTGTCGGTCCGGGGTTATCCTCCGGAAAGGGTATTTACAGAACCAGACAGGTTGACTCTGCGTGGAGGACAGGCCTTTGAATTCTGGTCTAGACTGAATGAATGCTCATCTGATAATGAATGAATGAATGAGTCAATCAGTTCAGTTCCGTCGCTCATTCGTGTCTGACTCTGTGATCCCATGAACCGCAGCATGCCAGGCCTCCCTGTCCATCACCAACTCCCGGAGTTTACTCAGACTCATGTGCATTGAATCTGTGAGTCAGGGTAAACGAATAAATGGATAGATTAATGGATGAACTACAGTCCACCTTTATGGGAAGAAAGGTCGGCACGTCCCCCACACCTGGGCTCTGGGCTCCAGCACGTGTACCCACGTGTTCCGCGCTTTCCAGGCCCAGAAGCTCAGCAGCTCCCCGCCGCTCTGTTCTCTTGGTCCCCCCGATCTCACCCCGTCCTCCCCAGTTTCCCATTCGACCCCTTTCTGCCCCCCTTTCTTCCCACGGCTCCCGTGAGCCCCTCAGCCCACCTCCCAGCATAACAGTGCAACCTGGGGCCCTTTCCTCATCCTAAGGCACCCGTGTGAGAAAAAGCTTCAGACACAGTAGTTACACACACACACACGGAAAGATTTATTTTTCATGAACCGCAGTGACTAACAGGGTCGAAAAATAGCACAGACATTCCAAAGAAGGGGCGAGTGGGGCAGCGGCTGCCTCCTCCACCGTCTGTCCAGGACCGCTGATGGGCCTCAGAGGAGGCCCCTCCTCCCTTCTGGAAGCTTCCTCCAGCCTCGCCTGGATGCTCTGCAGACAGCCCTGGGCAAAGAACGTGTCTGTGAAGACACCCGCTTGAGATGGAAGGCGTGAGCTGAGAGAAGCCCCTTCCCTCCACCCCTCGCTCTGCTCCTGGAGTGGCTCCATCCCAGCCAAGGTCAGCACGTCCACTGACATCAAGCTGGCTTCTTCCTGCCCCCGCAGCTCCTGTCTTGTCCTTCACTTTCCACGTCCTCCAGGAACAAAACCCGGAATACACACGCCACGCCCTCGGTGCACAAGGCCCCCACCAGCATCTCCAACCTCGAGGCCTCCGGCCATCATGCCGTCAGCCCTGCCGGGGTTGCTCCAGTGCCCGTCCCCAGCCCCCCAACCCAGCAGGAGGAGTGGGGGGGTCCCATCCTGATGGGGAGGTCAGGAAAAACCCACCCAGTGCTTTTCACCCCAGGCAGCCACCGCCCCCCACCCCCACACCACCCCCCCGCCAGGAAGTGGGCCACTGACCCTGGAAAAACAAAGGGTGCTGAAGAAAATGCTTGTAAATTCAAAACCAGGTTGGCAGGCGTGGGAAAGGAGTCAAGGGAACCTCTGAAGCTCTCTCCCATCTCCCTCTTGGAACCAGGGACTGTGGCAGAGGGACCCAGGGTCCAGGACTTCTTGAAGCATTGCACGCCAGCTGCCTTGAGGAGGGATTCCCTACAGGGAGCCTGGGTGCAAACTCACACTTCTCTCTTGATGCACGGACCAGCCGTCAGAGCCCCCAAACCAGTGGGGGTGGACTCATTCTAAACTGCCTCCAATGTCCCTTCTTCCCTCAAGGATATTGTGTGAAGAGCAGAGATGCGTAGAGCAGGGGGTGTTCATCCAAGGGACAAGTGGCCCAGGCACCCAGCTCTTTGTGTTGCACCATCCCTGTTCACACACGTGCACACACACAAAGCAGGCGTTCCCCGCCCCCCATCAAAGGGACCCTTGGCACCCACTCAGCTCAGCACCCAAGAAAAATGACCTGCAGATGTTGGATGGAAAGACAGGGAGAGGTCGGCCGCTCGTGGGTCTGGAGGAGGTTGGAGAGATGAGGATTTGGGGAGGGGGCCCAAGCAGCCTTTAGACCAAACGCAGATGCCCCCTCTTTCTCCTTTTCCCTTCCCAACTCCCCGCTCATATTGTGAAAGCAAGGAGCCTGCTGCTGCATCAACCCCACTGCCTTCCCGTCCCTGCGGAAAAGAGTGGATGAAGGAGAGGGTCTAAGGACATGTGTAGAAAGCGTGTCCAGTCGCTGGACTGCAAGAAGGGACGCCCCCTTCACGCATCGCTCGACCTCCAGGGCCTGAAATACCTGCGAACCAATCCAAGTTGGAGTGAAAGCTCTGGAGCTCACAGCTGCAGAGCCAGAAGCCACAACTTTGCTGACACGCAGCCCCTCTCTGCCAGGTCCATTCCCTCCCCGGGGCCTCAGGGACAAAGAGCTTGAACCAGGCAGTGTCTGTGAGCTTCGGGAGCCTTAACCCTTGGGAGCCCTTCAGAGCAAGGAGGTAAAAAGAGAGAGAGACTGAGGAAAGAGGAGGATGAGCCGTGGGGGAGGATATGGGAGCCAAGAGGCGAGGATTCAGAGGAGAAATTGCCCTTGTTTGGGGCGGGGTGGGGTGGAACAGAAGGAGGAAAATGGGGCGAAAACTAAAAGGCAACGGTGTGGGGAGCTGGAGATACAGGAAGAGGGCTGGGGGGAAATGAACTTTGATGGAGCCAGGACGCACATGATTTCAGTTCCTCTGTTTTGTCCGCATGGAGAAACGGAGGCTCGGAGGATCTCAGAGACGGGCAAGGTCAGTCTCACGGAGGCTGAGTGGCGGAGCTCAGGGGCTGCGGGCTTCCATCTCTTTCCCTCTAAAGCCACAAACCTCTGAAGAAGCACTTCCCAGGGGGAAAGGAGGACAAGACCGAGGCGGGGAGCAGGGGGAGGAGTCAAGTGCACAGAGAAGGGGGCCCCGGCCCCTCGCCAGCTCCCTGCCCTTCAGAGAGCAAGGGGCCCCGGGCGGGCGGGGGGGGGCCGGCCCTAGTCCACCACGAGGGTCTCCTGGCTGTAGGGGATGGACTTCTCCGGCGTCGGCTCTCCGCCCTTCCCCGAGCCGCCGGGCCCGGGCCCCTGGCTCTGCCCCGACGACGCCGAGGAGGAGGAGCTGGCCGACTTGTCCCCGCCGCCGCCGCCCCGGCCTCCGCCGCCGCCGCCGCCGCCGCCCGCGCGCCAGGCGCCGCCGCAGCCCCGGCGGCCCCAGCAGAGCACCGAGGCGCAGGCCTGGCGGAAGCGGGGGTCGAAGAAGGCGTAGAGGAAGGGGTTGAGGCAGCTGTTGACGTAGCTGACGCAGGTGCAGTAGGGGAAGACGTTCATGAGGAAGAGGTCGAAGGCGCAGGGCCAGCGCAGCAGGCTGCCCAGCACGTAGAGGGTCTTGACCAGGTGGTAGGGCAGCCAGCAGAGCGCGAAGGTCAGCACCAGCACGGCGATGATGGCCAGCAGCCGCCGGCGCTTGCGCAGGCCCCCGCGCGCGCTCCTTGCCGAAGTGGCCGGCCACCGTGCGGCCGATGCAGAAGTAGCAGGTCAGCATGACGGCGAAGGGCCCCGCGAAGCCCAGCGCGGTGGACGAGACGCCCAGGCCCACCTCCCAGGCCCACTCGGCCTCAGGGCCGGCCACCAGCGAGTAGTCCATGTAGCACTGCACCTTGGTGGCGTTCTCCGCCTGCAGGACGGCCCCCGGTGGCGCGGAAGACCAGCACCGGCAGGGCCAGCAGGCCGGCCAGCGCCCACAGGCCGGCCGTGGCCACGGCCCCGCCGACCCGCGGCCGCAGCCGGGCGTTGGCCACCGGCCTCACGATGGCCAGGTAGCGGTCCAGGCTGAGGCCGGTGAGGCAGAAGACGCTGGCGTACATGTTGACGAAGATGAGATAGCTGCTGAGCTTGCAGGCGAAGGCCCCGAAGGGCCAGTCGTAGTCCCGGTAGGTGTAGGTGGCCCAGAGCGGCAGGGTCACCACAAAGGTGAGGTCGGCCACCGCCAGGCTGGCGATGAAGACGTCGGCTGCACGCCGCCTGTCGCGGCCGCTCCGGAAGACGGTCCAGAGCACCAGCCCGTTGCCCGCCGTGCCCAGGACGAAGACCACCATGTAGATGGCAGGGATGAGGGCCCCGGAGGACTGCCAGTCGGCGTACTCACACTCAGACTGGTTGTCTGCCCCATAGTAGCTGTCGAACTCGCCACCTTCTTCCATGCTGGGGGCCGCAGAGGTCAGCTGGGGGTCCCCCCCGGGGTACCGGGCTCCGAGGCCTGGTCTCCCGATTCAGCCAAGCACCCTGAACTCTGGCTGGCAGCCTCGGGGAGGCAAGCGGGAAGGGCCGGAGGTGTCCAGTGCCTTTGGCAGCGGTGCAGCGGCTCCCAGGACCCAGGAGGAGGATGCCTGGTTCCTGCAGGCTTCCCCCCAGCGGCCCCAGCCTCTGCTCAGACACTTCCTCGCGCCCTCCTGAGCCTCTGTCTCCTTCTTGGCTCGTTCCTCCCTCCTCCCACCTCCAGACCAGCCCCTCACTTGTGAGTCTTAGGATCCTGAAGTTACAGCCCACTTTTTTTTTTTCTTTTCTTGTCACTGGGCAAGTGGACCAAATTGACCCCTGCCGTGCTGGGCAGGATGTTATCTGTGGTTTGCAGCCGGCTCTGCGCCTGACCCAGCCTCTGTCTCTCTCTCACTCTCTCTCTGGATTCCTCCGGGTGTTTGCAGAACCTCTCATCAGACCTCTGCTCGTGAGTCCCCCTCCCCCATTCTCACCCCCTCCCAGCCCCTCTAAATGGGGCAAATTATGTAGATTGAAAGCCAGCCTGAGCTGGAGCTGGGAGGGTAGGGGGCAGGAGGGTGTGAGATTTCGCAGGATGGTCCCAGCATCTGGCAGGCCCACCTGGCAGGCCAGTCTAGCCCCTCAGGTCCATCTCCCCCCTCCCCTCCTGCCCTCCCAGCCCCCACCCAGACCAGACTTCCCCCTACCTTCCCCATCCTCTCTGACACCTCAGCTTTGAGCCTCTCCAGGAGGGTGTTTGTGCTCTGCAGACCCAGTGACAGAGAGGTGTCTGTAGGATCCATCAGCTGTTAGCTGAGTGCAGCTTTCAGACAGCGCAGGAAGTGTCAGAGGATGCAGGGGCAGGGTCACAGCAGAAAGAAACCCTAGGCTAAAGGATGTCTAATCCAGCCATTAGGTCTATGGGGGAACTGAGGCTGAACAAGGTAAAGGTCTTGCCCAAGGACACAGGATACATTTTCTCTTGGTTTTGTTGTTTTGTTTTTCCTCCGCTCCTGGCACCAAGCAGTGCCTGGCATGTAGTAGATGGTCACTAAGTGGTGGTTGAGTGACTGAGTAAGTGGGTGGATGACTTAGGATGTGAGGGAAAAGAGGAGTCCGGTATGGAAGAAAGGCTGTTTGAATTACTATGCGGTGAGAACACAGGTACAGTTCAGTCCTCGAGGTCTTCCTGCTCTGCATGGACCAGGAAGTTTCCACAAGACTTTGTGGGGATCAGGAAGTTAAAATTGAAGGAAGAGACAGAAAAAGAGGCAGTAGATGCCGTGGGCACCATCCCATAGAAACTGACCTTGCCCCGTCCATTTGCCTCTCTAGGACCTCTGGGCAGGAAGGAGGGAACGATGCTCAAGGTAGGATTAAAAATTGCCATCTACGTTGGGCAAGAGTGAGAGGGAGCAAAATCAGGAGAAGAGTCTTGGCCGCATTCAAAGCACAGGCTTACAAAATTAGAATCCGTCATCTCAAGCAAGAGTTGGTCCGAAAATCTTCTCCAGAGGTCTTCAACAAGGGACCCCAAACTCAAATACTCACAAGGGCCAGGCTAAGAATGTATATGGGGAAAACCAGCAGTTTAAGACAATAGGGAGAGGTAGAGCCTGTGGCAAACTGGAGCAAGCACACTCCATCACACAAGGGACTTATTTACAGAAAAGAAACAGACTCACAGACTTAGAGAAGGAACCCAAGGTTTCCAGGGGGGAAGAGCAGGGGGAAGAGATAGTTAAGGGAGTTAGAGATAGACATGTACATGCTGCTGTATCTTCAGTGGATAACCAAGGACTTCCCTGGTGGTCCAGTGGTTAAGAATCCACCTTCCAAAGCAGGAGGCTTAGGTTCAGTCCCTGGTCAGATAACTAAGATCCCACAGGCCACGGGGCACCTAAGCCCATGAGCCACAGCTACTGAACCTGAAGCTCTGGAGCCTGCGAGCCGCAGCTAGAGAGAAGCCCAAGTGCAGCACCTATGCCTGATGCAGACAAAGAAATAAATACATGATTTTAAAACTAGAGAATCGGCAAGGACCTGCCGTGGAGTCCAGGGAACTCTGCTCAATGTTACGTGGCAGTCTGGGTAGGAGAGGAGTTGGGGGAGAATGGATACACGTATATGGCTGACTGAGTCAGTTGGCTGTGCGCCTGAAACTATCACAGCGTTGTTAATCGGCTATACCCCAAATCCAAATAAAATGTGTCAGTAAGAAAACAAAGGCGAGAAAATGCAAAACCGAAAGCCACTCCCCCACTCCATCAAAAGGAGGCCTCCTGAACTCCCAGTGCCTGGTTGCCACCCAGAAATGGGGAACCCAGGTTGACGTCTGTTTCTTCCAACCTAATTCTAGATTCTAAATGAAATGGGAAATTCTCATGTTTGTAAATTTGAGGGATCCCATTTATAAACAGAATAACTAAAACATGTTCCCAGGCCCCCCACGTGGTGCCCTCAGAGTGGGAACTTACCCGGAATAGAAGGAAGCAGAAAAACAGGAAGGACAGGTCAGGAGGAAGAAACATAAAATGCAAAGACAAGGAAATGAAAACAAGCATGCTCAGAGCCTCGGGGTGCAGTGGGGAGCGGCAGGAAAGGAGAGAGAGAGAGAGATAAGGAAGGCCCTGGGGACCTTGGACGGCCTTTCCCTAAAGGCAGCACAGAGGAGAGCGTGTTGGTCTTTCTTGAGCCCTGACCCTGACCGCGGGCGAGGCATTCCTTGAAGCATTTCCCATTTTATGTCTTCCTTGTCTCTTTTAATTGGCAGAACCCTCTAGAAAGTAGAGACCTCTATTCATCTCAGTTTACAGATAAGGACACTGAGGTACAGGGATGTGATGTGATTTGGCCAAGGTCAAATCAGATTTTGAACCAAGTCCATGAACTAAACCACTACGTTCCCAAAGGAAAAACTCCAACCCGTTTTTTTTTAATCAAATACTTTCTGGCCACGCCAGGCAGCGTGCAGGATCTTAGTTCCCCGATTAGGGACCGAACCCATGCTCCCTGCACTGGGAGAGCAAGCCTGAACCACTGGCACAGCAGGGAGTCCCTCCAACTCTTTATATTGATGCGTTCGTCCTCTGTTGAGCATCATTAAAAGGTAGGACTAGGATATCTGAGATGTACTTTAAAACAACCTCTGTTTGGGGACATTAAAAATAAATTGACAGATAGCTTCGAGATCCTCCCAGCTCTTGATTGAACTGGGTATGAGACCCCTGCCAGGCAACAGACAGTGCCTCTAAAAACTGCCATGCCACCATCCTTCCCCAAAGAGGATTCCCCCTTGTCAGATGCCAGGTGGAAAGTTAATAAGACCAGCCTGTAGAATGGTTGCAGTCTGCAGCATGGTGGTCCAGACACCCAAGAGGATCCATCTGGGACTTCCTTGATGTCACAAGACATAGAGTAGGAATTGCCTGGGGTCTGCTTGCTCCAGCACATTTGTCTAACGAAGACTGTGCAGGAGGACTTCCCTGGTGGCCCAGTGGTTAAGACCCCGAACTGCCAATGCAAGGGGTAGAGGTTTGATCCCCAGTCAGGGAACTAAGATCCTACTTGCTGTGCAGCTTGGCCAAAAGAATAAAAAAGGAAAGTGCAGGCGCATCTCATTTCACTGCGATATTTAAATAATCCACAAGGTCTGACGGTATCGCACAGGGAACTCTGCTCAGTGTTATGTGGCAGCCTGGATGGGAGGAGCGTCTGGGAGAGAAGGGATACATGTATATGTATGGCTGAGTTCCTTTGCTGTCTACCAGGAAAAAGAGATAACAAAAAGATAATGGAGAGTAAAAACTAAATAAAGTTACAGGGACTGAATGAGCAAAAAATAATAAGAAGAAAACCACTTAAAAGAAGCAGAAGAATGTACAGGGGGCATGATGACTGTCATAACCCGACAGCAAGCTTGGATGAAAAGGGTTAACTTTCAGCCACGTCATTGGAAAAGACCCTGATGCTGGGAAAGACTGAAGACGGGAGGAGAAGGGGATAACAGAGGATGAGATGGTTGGATGGCATCAGCAACTCGATGGACACGGGTTTGAGTAAACTCCGGGAGTTTGTGATGGACAGGGATGCCTGGTGTGCTGCAGTCCACGGGGTCACAAAGAGTGGTACGCGACTGAGCGACTGAACAACAGCAAGACTTCATCAATGATGACCTTGCCTGTCAAAAGGGACCTAAGGGCTCTCTATAGGGACCAGCTCAGGTCAGGTCACAAGAGATGGCCCTGTTATGAATAAAAATGACTACCCAGGACCTTCCAGGATAAAGGCCAAAATCAAGACTCCCAGTGAATCCAGAGCTTCTCTGGTTCTCTCACAAAGATGTGCTCTTTGCAGTTAGGAACACAGAAGGAGGGGAGCGAGTGAGCTTAGAGCGCCCCCCAAATCAGCCAGCTTGTTCTTGGCTGCTCCCACTTGAATCCCGAGGCAGACGGGAGCCTGAGACCCTGCGGGAGAGGATGCTCATCCATCTCTTTAATCCTCTGGCTTCCAGGCTCTCTGACTCAGAGAAACAGTTAATCTCACCAGAGGAACCAGGCTCACTGAAATGGGAGGGACTAGGGAGCTAGGCCGGGGAGGGGGCTATTGACTGGGGCCAGAGGGGGTGGAATGCTGATAAGATCTAACCCCCTCTCTGCCCCGCCCCAGCCAAAAACCAGCTGGAACCAGATGGTCTGAGCGCCCCCAAGATGTTAGCCTGCACAGAGCAGCCAGCCCGACTCCTCTCCCAGGCTGACACCCAAGGCGCCTGGTCACCCAGCGCAGAGGATGAGAGTTGGGTCAACGGGACTGTCGCAGGAGGCTGACCTTAACGCGCCCAGAGGGCTCAGAAGTCAGCCCTCCGCAGAGCGAACTTATGGTTGCCACGGGGGCAGGAATAGTCAGGGAGTTTGGGATCGACATGTACACGCTACTGTGTTTAAAATGGGTGATCAACCAGGACTGCTGTATCACACAGGGAACTCTGCTCCACGTTATGTGGCAGCCTGGATGTGAGGAGGGTTTGGGGGAGAGTGGATACGTGTATATGCACAGACGAGTCCCTTCCCCGTCCCCCTGAAACTATCATAACAGAGTTAATCGGTTATACCCTAATACAAAATAAAACGTTTTTAAAAATAAAATTTAAAGTGTTAAAAAAAAAAGGAAGAATGAAAAAGTTAGTACTCCCCAGGCAGAGCGTACCTGGGCAGAACCTGCTTTTTGTTTCTGTCCCCTTCAACTCGGCGCTGGCGTGTCTGCTGAGTTAGAGCCGAGGGAACGTATGCTCAGGGAAAGATAGGGCTGTCAACTCAGGGTGGCTCTGCTGAACTACTGAGGGTAACTTTTTGCTGAGTCGACCAGAAGAATCCCCCCTGAGCCATCTGGCAGACCAGCAGCAAGGCCGGAGCCTTGGCCCGTGTCCCCCTGGGCTACTCGCTCGGCCCAGGCTTTGTGTGGCCGTGTGTGGTTGTATGTGGCTGTGTGTGGCCGTGTGTGGCCATGTGTGGTTGTGTGTGGCCGTGTGTGGCCATGTGTGGTTGTATGTGGCTGTGTGTGGCCGTGTGTGTGGCCATGTATGGCTGTGTGTGGCCGTGTGTGGTTGTGTGTGGGCCATGTGTGGTTGTGTGTGGTTGTGTGTGGCTGTGTGTGGCCGTGTGTGTGGCCATGTGTGGCCGTGTATGGCCGTGAGTGGTTGTGTGTGGCCGTGTGTGGTTGTGTGTGGTTGTGTCTGGCCGTGTGTGGTTGTGCGTGGTTGTGGGTGGCTGTGTGTGGTTGTTTGTGGCTGTGTGTGGTTGTTTGTGGCCATGTGTGTCCATGTACACTTACGGGCAGGTGGGCTCACACGGGCGGCTGTGAGCAGACGGGAGCTGGGTGTGCCCGGGGTACGGGTGTGTGTTGGGCTGAGGGCTCTGTGACGGTAGGGAGGGATGCCTCTCTCTGAGAGCCGGGCTGAGGGCAGAGCTGAGCGTCACCCAGCCCAGGCCCAGGCCAGGACCTCAGCGTGGACGCCTGCCTCCCTGCCCGAGGACTCTCCCTTCCCGCTGCCCGCAGCAGCCCCCTGGCCCCACAGCTCTCCTTTGCACTCCAGCGTCAGGACCCACCCGGGGCCGTGGGGCCCTTTGCCCCCTTCCCTCGGGCACCAGCTGCGCCCCTCACAGCTGGACGCGGCCTCTGAGCAGGGGCGGGCAGGGTGCCCATCTCAGCTTATCTGACCACAAGCAAATGGCCACCTGCCTCTGGTCACTGAAGCAGACCCCCATCCTCAGGGGCCCCTTCTCCCCCCTGGCCATTTGGTGCTCCTTCAAAGCCCCAGGCCAGACACCAGGACTCTTGGATGTCCTGGGATCTCAGGACAGCAAATGCAGGAAAACCCACTGGCCTGGGGGCCAGAGAACATGAGCTCTTTCATATCCCAAGGTGACCAATTTCATCTTGGTCACGAATTCATTCACTCAGTAAGCAAATACTTATTGAGCAGCTACTATACTGTGAACAATTCAGAACGCATCCCCAATCCCCTGAACGTACCTTCTAGAGGCAAGACAGAGACAAAATAAATAAACTGTCAGTAAATGCAGTGAAGTCAGAAAGATACGAACAATGACAGAAAAAACACACGGAAAGGGGTCGGGTTTTGACAAGGTAGACCACCAAAACCGGGGGTCCTCCTAGGGGTCACCAATGTCCTAGCTGAAACCTGAATGACTAGCTTGCTGTGCGACCCTAGACAAGGCTATTCCCCTCTCTGAGCCTCAGTTTCCCTGTCAGTCCATGAGGATGCTGAACCAGTAGGAGCTAGCTTTCTGCGACTCGGGGGATTGTGGCAGTGGCTCCCAGAGGTGATTGGAGAAGTGGATTTCCTATTTTAAAAAAAAAGGTCAAAAGAAGGAAGCGAACTGCCTCTCTGGGTGGAAGCAGTCAGTGATGGGCACTGTTCAAACCCCATCCTCTGGGCTGTTTGTTAGACTGTGAGATAAGAGGGGTCTGGAAGCCTCTCCTTATCTCCACACCCGCCTCTCTCACCTCTTTACCCATCACTACCCACTTCTAAGCACAGCACCCTATACTTGTTCAGTCGCTAAGTCATATCTGACTCTTTGTTACCCCAAAGAGTTTTGTTCCTCTTTGGACTACAGCACTCCAGGCTTCCCTGTCCTTCAATGTCTCCCTGAGTTTACTCAAATTCATGTCCATTGAGCTGGTGATGCCATCCAACCATCTCATCCTCTGTCATCCCCTTCTCCTCCTGCCCTCAATCTTTCCCTAATTTCCTGAAAAGACCCAGCATCAGGGTCTTTTCCAGTGAGTCAGCTCTTCGCCATCAGGTGGCCAAAGTATTGGAAGTTCAGCTTCAGCCTCAGTCCTTCCAATGAATATTCAGAACTGATTTCCTTTAGGATGGACTGGTTGCATCTCCTTGCTGTCCACCCTAGACTTAATGGATCACTAATAAATACGCAGGGACCATTGGGCTGCAGCCGGAAGGAGCACCATCTCTATGTCTTCAGAGGCGCTCAGGGCTTTCCTTAAGACCACCTGGATGGAAGGTTAGTTTCCCATGACTTCGAGGAGGAAAGACTCCTAAAAGGCACTGAGGCTGTTGATTCCCAAGCTGAGGTCAGGGGCCCTGTGAGGCTAGTAATGGGGGAGAGGAAGTCTCTGGGCCCAGCATCAGCATTTCATAAAACCTTGTGCCCACCGCCTCCTTAAGGAGATCACCCTGTCTGCCTATTGGGCTTGGATTTCACTCCTTGACTTGCTGACTCTGGTGACTCCATGTCTCTCAGGATGCCCTGGTGAACAAAAGCTGGGAAGACGCATCCATCATTATTTAACAACTGGAGTGGGCTGGATAAACAGACTCCTCCAAAGTGATGACTCGTTAGCGAGGGGAGGTCAGGAAAGTGGGCAGAGTGGCCTTTGCTGGTGAGGAGCTTGCAGCCGCTAATCTGTTGTGCCTACTTAACTTTGCCCAGGAGGAAAGTGAGGCCTGAGGAGGGAAAGGGAATGCCTCTAGGCGTCCCCATGGGACCCAGGCCCCCCCACCCCCCGTCCCCTGTGCCCCTCGGTCTCCCCCTCCCATCCCTGTAGGTTGCACCCAGAGGAAGCCTTCATCCATCCTCAGAGCAGATGCCCCTTTGTGAGGCTGGGAGGGGAGGGGGCCTCGAGCAGGAGACAGCAGGACAGGAAACAGCAGAGGCCGGAAAGAGGGCAGGAAGGGGCGGCCGGGCCGGACCTCCACTCACGCCCCGCTCCATCAGCCTGCAGGAGAGCCACCCGGTGTTGCCAAAAATATTTACAGTGAGTCTAAACTAACAGAGGTGCTGGACCGTCGCTGACAATGGGAGGATGTGTGGCCGGGCCATCCAGGGGAGAGACCAACGCAATCAGAGACAGGAGCCTCGAGCCACTAACGAGGAAGTCAAGGCTTTCCCCCGGGCCAGAGCCCGAGCTAGCCCTGCCCATCCAGGCTGCCTGCAGTCCTCCGTCCCAGGGGCAGGAAGGCATCCCAGAGTCTCAGAACTGCTCAGAGCGCCATCAGCTTGCCACCCTGCCCCAATCCTGGAGTCTAAGTTGAGGGTTCACATTTTCTGTCTGTTACACAGAACCACATGCTTCTCACATTGTAGGGAGAACAATACTCCTTACGTTGTATTTTATACCCACAGCTCAACCTCATTCGCCCTGGCCACCTTTCGAGTGGTTGATAGATACTGCGGCGAGTAGGTAATGTGCAGAAACTTTCTCCACGCCACCCCAGTCCAAAGGCCATCTTTCAGCGGCTTCTTGAATACCTCTGCTGACCAGACACTCGCTCCTGCCCTGGAAACCCATTCCAGTCCCATCTGGAGCGTCTCTGCTCGATCCACAGGGTTCCTTCGATAGAGCAGAGTGGTTCAGAGAACAGAGCTGCTGCTCACCAGTCGTGTCATGTTGCCATGGGTGAGCTGCCCAATCATTTCAAGCCTCAGTTTTCCCGTCTGTACGATGGGAGTCATTGTAGTATCTACCTTACAGGGTTGGTATGAGATTCAGCAAGAGAGTAGCAATCAGATACTTGGAGACAGTGCCACGGAGGCAGAAAGATGTGGGCAGAAGTACAGACATGCAAAACAGCTGCAGATGTCTTGGGGCAAAAGATAGATATGGCTGGGAAAGCCAGCCACCATGTGTTGCCATTACAGAGACATCGAGGAATTCCTTGGCAGTCCAGTGGATAGGACTCTCCGTGCGCTCACTGCCAGGGGCCTGGGTTCAGTCCCTGCCCAGGGAACTAAGATCCCGAAAGTCAAGGGGCCAAATAAAATAAAATAAAACAGAGACACTGAACAGCTGGACCTGCACTGTCTGGTGCATTACCCACTCGCCGCAGTCGTTATCAAGCACTTGAAGGGTGGCCAGGGCGAATGGGGATCAGTTACAGGGATAAAATACAACTTAAGAGGGACTTCCCTGGTGGTCCAGTGGTTAAGACTCTGCCCTTCCAATGCAGGGGACGCGGGTTCAATCCCTGGCCAGGGAACTGAGGTCCCAAATGCCAAGTAGTGCTGGCGATACATAAATAAAAATGCAATATAAGATATCACATTAGTAAGTTTTTATATTGATTACACATCAACTGATGTTTTGAATATCTTGAGGCAAATAAAGTATGTATTAAAATGAATTTTACCTGTTCCCTTCACTTTTTTAATGTGACTACTGGAAAAATTAAAAGTACACATATAGTTCCTATTATGTTCCTATGGGGTAGTGCTGAGCTAAAAGGATCAGACCCAAGCTTTAGAATGGTCACTCTGGAGACTCTCTGGGTGGTCCACTGGTTAAGTCTTCACCACAATGCAGGGGGCCTGGGTTCGACCCCTGCTTGGGGAATCAAGATCCCACAAGCCACACAGCACAACCAAAAATAATAATTAATAACAAATGACTAAAGATACATAATTAAAAAAAGATGAAGGCATCTCTGAGGGCTGTTGGAACAGAGATGCTTGCTAGGAAACAGAAGCAGTTGTCTGAACCCAGGCCTGGCCTACAGAGAGGACTCAGGTATTTTTCGGTCACAGGTAGATTCAAGATGGAAGTGACTTCTCTTCTCCTTAAGCTCCACATAAATAGAACCACTAGCTGTAAGTAAAACTTGTCACACCAAAGCTATTAGGCAAAGTTTATCGGGCACTGCCAGCACACATGAAAATTCTCTTCCCAATGTGATTTCACAACATTTTTAAAAATTCATTAAAAAAAAAAAGGCTGTGTGCTGAAGAATTGATGCTTTTGAACTGTGGTGCTGGAGAAGACTCTTGGGAATCCCTTGGACAGCAGGAAGATCAAACCAGTCAATCCAAAAGGAAATCAACCCTGAATATTCATTGCAAAGACTGATGCTAAAGCTGAAACTCCAATACTTTGGCCACTTAATGCAAAGAGCTGACTCATTTGAAAAGACCCTGATGCTGGGAAAGATTGAAAGCAGGAGGAGAAGGGGATGACAGAGGATGAGATGGTTGGATGGTATCACTGACTCAATGGACATGAGTTTGAGTAAACTCAGGGAGTTGGTGATGGACAGGGAGGCCTGGCGTGCTGCGTCCATGGGGTCGCAAAGAGTCAAACACGACTGAGCGACTGAACTGAACTGAACTGATAGAGTCTGTGAAGTTCTCCTTTTTGGAACAATCTATCAAGTCATATTTTTTTTTCCTTGTTCTTTTTAAACGACACTTTCTTAGTTTCTCAAGCCAGGAAAGGTAGCTGATCTACCTGACCACGGCTTCCGGAGCTGCCAGTGGGATAGTCAGCTGCTGGGTGTGAGCACAGACAGGTCCCTGTCTGGATGCCACAGGGCTCCGCTGATGAGTTACCCATCAGCTCCAGGGGTACCACGGGTGTCCAAGGGCTGCGATCTTTGCCAGGCAGGCATGAGGCAGGTCCTCCAGCATCTCCCACCTTTGTGACTGCTGGGGCCCAGGGGTGGTTGGGGAGATGGAAGTGGGCACTGGACACTGTGCAGAGACACCCAGAAGTGCAGGGCAACCTCCTGAGTCATGATCGCTGGGGCCTGGCGGACAGCGGCAATGCCCCTGACGGCTGTGCCACGCTGCCCTCTGGTGGACATGCGCTGGAACTCAGTCTCCACCTTCCTCTGAGCCCACCCGACTTCTGGTCCTGGCGCTGGGCAGCGACTCCACCAGCTGAGCCCCCGGGGGGCTCAGGAAAATCAGACCTGTCCTTCTTCTAGGCTCCCGAGGCATCTTGGAATTGCCAACGCCAGAATCTCCCAGCACTGGAGCTGTGCTAAGAATCCTTAGCAAAGACGCGCATTCATGCTCAGTGGCCAAGTCGTATAGGACTCTCTGCAACCCCACCGACGGTAGCCCGCCAGGCTCCTCTGTCCATGGGATTCTCCAGGCAAGAATACTGGACCAGGTTGCCAATTCCTCCTCCAGGGGGATCTTTCTGACCCAGGGATCAAACCTGCGTCTCCTGTGTCTCCTGCATTGCCAGGAGGGTCCTTTACCCCTGTGACACCTGGAAAGCCCAGCAAAGAGAACTCACAGTTAAACCAGCTGATGATTCCAGAGTTGACCGTGTCTTAGAGCCCAGCTCAGGCCTCCAGTCTCCTGGAGAATCAAGTGCTAGGACCTGACACACAGCTCAGAGTTTTGAGTTATGTATTCTCTCCTGAAATGTGGTTATATTGCACTGCAATTATCCAATATCATTTTATGACTCCCATATAGGAAAGGAAATGTTCTTACCATTTTCTCTCAGGAAGATGCCTGTGTAAAACCCAGAGACAGTGAATCATCCTCAGTGTTATTCATGACGCTTCATCAAGCATATCGTTCTCTAAAGATACACATGAAAAGGGAAAGCATAACTCTGTTTCATTAAAGAAAATTATGGACTAGAAAGAGACTAAGGAATCTTGGTTAAATAAGCTGACACTTGAAAAAGGTTGAAGGTTTAGACCCCAGAAGCAAGTCTCATGGCTGGGCACCTGGCGCCACCGTGTGGCAGCTCACGGAACAGCAAGCCCAGCCTCCACTCGGCCTACATGACCCATCCAACCCGTTAGGAGAATATAACTGAGAATTGATCAGGATCTTTTATCTTCATCAAATTTGTACTGAAACTTCTCCTATTACACCCACTAATTTGTAGCATGAAAACACAGGCAGAAACACAATCGAGTGGGCCCAAGCAAGAAGTGTGAATCTAAAAACATTCTTTATCCATAACCCCTGCAGCTCAGATGGTAAAGAATCCGCCTGCAGTGCAGGAGACCCCGGTTCGATTCCTGGGTCAGGAAGATCCTCTGGAGAAGGGACAGGCTACACACTCCAGTATTCTTGGGCTTCCCTTGGGGCTCAGCTGGTAAACAATCTGCCTGCAATGCAGGAGACCTGGGTTCGATCCCTGGGTTGGGAAGATCCCCTGGAGAAGGGAAAGGCTACCCACTCCAGTATTCTGGCCTGGAGAATTCCGTGGGCCATGTAGTCCATGGGGTCGCAAAGAGTCAGACATGACTGAGTGACTTCCACTTCACTTTCCATAACCCCTGTTAGCTATTCCAGTGTTAGCCACACAGAGATTTAATCAATGACACCTCAACATGCGTGCATGCCTTTTCTCTTTTCCTCTTTCTCTCTCTAGAAATACCTTTCCCTGTTTCTCAGGCCCCAGCCACTCAGATAAGAAGTGATCTCCAGCACCGAGAGGTGTGCAACAAAACTAGTCAGTGGCCAAGCCAGGCTGCAGTTCCAGGCTCTTGTGACTCACTCAGCAAAGGTTTCCTGGGTTTCTCCTCCGTGGGAGACGCTATGCTAAGTTCACTTGTGAGTCAGAACAGTCGAGGCCTCTACCTTCAGAAGACTGGGAGCCTGGGGACACACAGTCTTTGCAAGCGGGAGCCTGGTGTGTCTCCCTTTACCTGGCAAAGCTCTAAAGCTATCCCTTTGCACTGCACCCAAAGCTCTGTCTCCAGTACTTGATACGGCATCGATGTACAGAGACGCCAAGCTTTTGGAAAACCCAGAAAGAAAGAAATGAAGGAAGGAAAATGGAGGGATGAGAAGAGAGAACAAAAGGAGGGAAGGACGAAAAAAGACCGAGAGGTTTGTGGGGGAGACAGACTTCTACTAATGAGGTAAAAAAGCAAACCTGCAAATATGGAAGCAAATCTGGCTATTATTTCCACAGCCAGAGTTTTAGATCCTGACTCTTAGAGGCTTTAAGTACTGAAAAGATTATGACCTCCTCCACAATCATTTTTTTTAAGATTTTTTGATGTGGACCATTTTGAAAGTCTTTACTGAATTTGTTACTTGGGCTTCCCAGCTGTCACGGTGGTAAAGTATCCGCCTGCCAGTGCAGGAGACGCAAGAGATGTGGGTTCGATCCTTGGGTCGGGAATGTCCCCTGGAGTAGGCAATGTCAACCCGCTCCAGTACTCTTGCCTGGAAAATTCCATAGACAGAGGAACCTGGTGGGCTACAGTCCATGGAGTCGCAAAGAGTCATACACAACTGAAGTGACTTAGCACGCAAACAACACCTCTTAAACATGGGCTGGACCTACTGACTTGCTTCTATAGTCCGTGGGGTTCGCAAAGAGTTGGACACGACCGAGCATGCACACACAGTATTGCTTCTGTTTCATGTTTGGTTTTATGGCCGAGAGGCATGTGAGATCTTAGCTCCTCAACCAGGGATTGAATCCGCACCCCTTGCACTGGAAGATGAAGTCCTAACTGCTGGAGTGCCAGGGAAGTCCCCATAACCAACGTAGAATAAAAACAAACAATCAAAAGATGAGTATTGGGGAATCCCCTGGTGGTCCAATGGTTAAGACTCTGTGCTTTCACTGCTGAGGGCGCATGTTCAGTCTCTGGTTGAGGAACTAAGACCCTGCTAGTCTGCAGCACAGCCAAAACAATGCAAACAAACAAAAACCAGATAAGGATAGTGAAATTTCAAAAAGTCTTGTCTTTCCCGTGACGACTTCTCTGAAAGTAACATCTTACAAAAAATTAGGAGAGACCGTGTTTCACCAACACCTGAAATACAAAATACATACTCAGTCTGCCTCTTGGGGAATCCAGGACTGGATATACACATATATAGAATAGGAATTAAGAAAGACTTCCCTGAGAAAAGAGTAACTTCTCTGGGAGCACCAAGATGAGAAGGCAGATAGGAGAAAAAGCCGGCCAGCACTGGGCAGAGCATGTGCAAAGGTCCTGTGGCAGCCTGGAGCTTCAGCGAGCTGAAGCCAAAAGTCAATGGGTGAGCCGGAACAGAAGACAATGGGGACCGTGTCCCATGAGGAGGCCAGGAGCCAGGCCACACACGGTTTCGTGGGCCACCTGGGGGCATTTCATCTTTGTCCTCCAAGCCATGGAAAGCTGTCAAAGGGCTGAAGTTAGCAGGGCGTGTGACAAGATCCAGTGGGTGTTTTACAGAAAAGCTGCTTGGGTTGTATGTGGGAAATGGAGAGGAAGGAGTTCAATTAAGAGACGCTTGTCCCCAGAGAGGATGAGAGGGGCCTTGATTAAGAGCACAGGAGTCCAAATGGAGAGAAGCGAGTACATTGCAGAGATATTTGGGATCAGGTCTAAGGACAAGGGAGCTCTCAGGGCGCCTCTTAGGTTTCTCACTTGCTGGAACTAAATGGATACGGGTGTCATTCGTGGAAACAGGGTGTGGCAGGAAGTGGCACGTGAACCCTGGTGTGTCTTTTCTCCTTCCTCCTCCGGTGATCGCACCAAGTCCCCATATGGGCCACTTCAGACCCCCTCCGGCTTCTCTCCCTTTGGCTCCAGCTCCGCCAGGGCTCTGAAGGGCCTGCAGGCACCGCTGGATGGACGGACGTGTGGACAGGTGGACGGGTGGACGTGTGGACGTGCGGACGGCTCCGGACCGCCGGCGCAGAGCACGCCTCCTCCCCGCCCAAGCTGGGGCTTCCTGTTGATATGGCTGCTGCGTGGCATCCTCGAATTCAGAGTCAGAAAAACAAAAGGGTTAACACCCCAGGGGACCAACTTTTGACCGCTGGGAGACAGAAGCCAGTGGAAAAATTCTTCCGGCATTCTCTCCCAGAGGGCTTGTCCGCGCAGGAAGTTTATATAACTCAGAGTAGTCTTCCTACAACGTGGGCCAATTCATAATATGCATCATCTTCTTAACATTCCCTTCTTCCTGCCTCACGCTTCTTATTACTTACTTCTGTCCCTTATTAGGATGTAATAGAATAAGTGATATTCTATCACTTACTTATTACTTACTTCTACTTGCTTCTATCTTGTTCCATATTTCCATCTTTTATCTGGGATTTTATTCCCTAATAAAATAAGAGCACAGAAGTCCCCTGCCTCAGATCCTTCTCCTAGGGGACCCCGGTCTAGGCGGTAAATAACCCCGCAAATTGTAACTGGGGACACGACTGCAAGACTGGAGATGGAGCGCCCAGCCTGCCCCGATACAGCCCACTCCCTAACTGCAGCCTCCGGACACGTCCACAGGACAGAAGTAGACATGATACGCTTTTTCTGGGTCACATTTTTTTTTTAATTTTTATTGGAGTATAGTTGCTTTACAAAGTAGTTTTACTTTCTGTTGTACAGCAAAGTCAATCAGCCGGACGTAAACACATATCCCCGTTCCTTGATTCCTCTCCCTTTTAGGTCACCACAGAGCACTGAGTAGGGTGGCCCGTGCTATAGGGTAGGTTCTCATTAGTCATCTCTTTTATTTATAATAGCGTCTGCCTACAATGCGGGAGACCTGGGTTCAATCCCTGGGTCGGGAAGATCCCCTAGAGGAGGCCATGGCAACCCCCTCCAGTATCCTTGCCTGGAGAATCCCATGGACAGAGGAACCTGGCGGGGTACAGTCCATAGGGTCGAAAAGACATGACTGAAGTGACTTAGCATGCAAACAATATCTCTTAAATGTGGACTGGACCTACTGACTTGCTTCTAAAAAGCAAAGTATAGTAAAAGTGATGGGTTGTCATTGCCAAGATTAGACTACAAAGTCTGGCTTCCACCTTGGCTGTCCTTTCCCCCAATCACTTGCTCTGAGGGATGCCCTCCATGGTGCAAGCTGCCCTATGGATAGACCCACGTGGCAAGGACCCAAGGAGACCTCTAACCAACAGCCGATGGGAGCCTGACGCCCTCCATCCAACATCCTGTGAAAAAACGAATCCTGCCAGTAACCACGTGGAGGAGAGTGAAAGCAGCTTCTATGGTCTTGGTCCAGCTTTCAGGCGATGACTCAGCTCCAGGCAACATCTTCACGGCAGCTTTGTGAGACCCTATGAGGAGACACCTAGCTGTGCAAGAGCCAGATTCCTGACCCAGAGAAACGGATAATGAAAGCTTGCTCTCTAAACTGCTAAGTTTGAGGTTCCTTTGTTTCTCAGCAACTGAAAATTAAGGCAGAGTCCAGGCCAGAGTCTTGAGGCTCCCTCTCTTTCAGTGGCTGGCAGAGAGGAACGGACCTGCAAAGGAGGAAAAGGAGGTGGTCCAGGTGGGTGTCCAGTCACCGCATCCAGGAGCAGAAGACAGTTCAAGGAGGAGGGAACAGTCAGTGATGGTGGGATGCTGCTGCCAGATGAAATAAGATGAGAGAAAAATACCTGGCGGACATCAAGACACGGAAATTACTGCTGACCTTAGAAATAAGCTGCTCTCTCAGGACGAATGGGCATGGAAAACCTCTTTAAGGTCACTGAGGAGAAAGTTCGAAAGGTCCAGAACTTCTCCTAGAACTCTGGCAGTGAAAGCAAAAAGAGACAGAGCAGCCATTGGGGCTGGATAGGATTTTTTTTTTAGTGGCAAAAACTTGAGTTTAAAAGCCAGTGGGGACTTCCCAGATTACAGGATGAGGGGTTCTGCCTGCCCCCCAGGAAACAAGCTTAACTAATGACAGGTATTAAACCCAGCCACTTCAAGTCACTGGGAATTGTCCTCCGGGAGGACAGCAAACAAAGAAACAGTTATTCAAGAACTAAACCTCATGGAGAAGAGTAAGCATCTGTGAAACTTGAACCATAAGATGTTCCCTCCTTCCGCGTCTCAACAAAACAATGGCAGCTCCAATCTGAACAGCTGTGGTTAAAAAAGGAGCCTTCCTATCCCCTAAGTTCCCAGTCAAGGGGTAAAGACTGTGAAAGGCAAACCACTGTCATTTCTCATTTCCCCAAACTCCAAGTTGCAGAATCTAAACTCCTGGCCTATGCGATCGTGCTAAATTACTTCCGTTGTGTCCGACTCTGTGACCCCATGGACTGTAGCCTGCCAGGCTCCTCTGTCCATGGGATTCTCCAGGCAAGAATACTGGAGTGGGTTGCCATGCCCTCCTCCAGGAGATGCATGACCCAGGGATGACCCAGGCATCTCCTGTGACTCCTGCATTTCAGGCAGGTTCTTGCCCACTGAGCCACTCTTGGCAAAGGCAACCAAAATATCAGGGTGCACTTACCCCCACCAAGTCTTCATCATGATCAGAGAGAGGCTCCATGCCAGGCACTGCCAGCCAAGAAGATGGGGACCCTGACTGCCCTCACCCAAGTTCATGTCAAGAGAGACAAGCTGAGGACTTCCCTGGTGGTGGAGTGGATAAGAACCCACCTGCCAATGCAGGGGACATAGGTTCAATCCCTGGTCCGGGAACATTCCACATGCCACAGAGCCACTAAGCCTGTGTGCCACAACTACAGAGCCTACGCTCTCGAGCCTCGGAGCCACAACTACAAGGCCCATGTCCGAAATGACTGAACCCTGAGTGCCCTAGAGCCCGTGCTCTGCAACAAGAGAAGCCGCCACAATGAGAAGCCTGGGCACTGCAACTAGAGAGTGGTCCCTACTACCCACAGCTACCGAAAAAGCGGCAGCAGCATCGAAGACCCAGCACAGCCCAAAAAATTAATAAATACAATTACATGAAAAAAAGTGAGGCAAGCTGAGAAGACTCGAGACCACCCTCTTCGCTCAGTGCTCTGTTCATAAACCAGGAGTGCCCTCTGAAACAGTGGACCACAGTCCCTGTCCCCAGCTCTGGAGAAAGGCTTCTGAGATTTCACCCCAGAGGAAAGGCAGTTAGTAAGAAATGGAGAGCTCCATAAAGACAGACAGCATTGACATGTATTTCAGTGGATAGAATACAGCCTCCACAAATAAACCCTCACATTTACAGTCAATTGATTTTTAGCAAGCATGCCAAGACAATTCAATGGAGAAAGAAAAATAGTGCTAGAGAATGGTACAAAGGAATGATGTTGAATCCTTATCTTAGGCCATATAGAAAAATGAACTCACAGCGGTGTGTGTGTGCATGCACGCTTAGTTGCTTCGGTCGTGTCCAACTCTTTGTGACCCCAGGGTCTGT
This sequence comes from Okapia johnstoni, assembly GCA_024291935.2. Taxonomy (NCBI): domain Eukaryota; kingdom Metazoa; phylum Chordata; class Mammalia; order Artiodactyla; family Giraffidae; genus Okapia; species Okapia johnstoni. Next base: position 2,480,716 of record CM044325.1, on the reverse strand, counting down.
AGCCCACCAGGCTCCTCTGTCCGTGGGATTTTCCAGGCAAGAATACTGGAATGGGTTTGCCATTTCCTCCTCCTGGGGATCTTCCCAACCCAGGGATCAAACTCCCACCTGCTGCTTCTCCTACATTGGCACAAGGAGTCTTTACCACTGAGCCACCTGGGAAGCCAACTCACAATGGACCAATATCTAAATCTAAGAGCTAAATCTATAATGTTGTTTAGAAAACATAGGAGCAAACCTCATGACATCGGGTTAGGCAACAGTTTCTTAATATGACTCCAAAGCACAAACTGCAACTTCAACAGAGCCCAACAATGGATAAATTGGGCTTCATGCAAAATTAAAAACTTCCTTGCATGTTTTTATCCATGAAAAAAAAAAATCACCATCAAGAAAGCAGAAAGACAACCCCTAGAATAGGAGAAAATGTTTACAGTCATATTTCTGATAAGGGGCTTGTATCTAGCATATAATAAAAAATTATTACAACTCAATAATGAAAAGACAAATGACCCAGTTAAAAACTGGCAAAGGATCTTCACAGGCATTTTTCCAAAGAAGATCTAGAAATGGCCAATAAGCAGGTGAAAAGATAATCAACCTCATTATCGATCAAGAAAATGCAAAGCAAAACCACAATGAGATGCCATTTCACACTCACAAGGAGGGCTGTAATCAAACAGGGAGATGATAACAAGTGTTGGCAAGGATGTGGAGAAATTGAAAACCTTGTGGACTGTTGGTGGGAATGTAAAATAATGCAGCCACCTTTGGAAAGCTATCTGGCAGTTCCTCAAAATGTTAACGATAGAGTTACCGTGTGCATACATACTAAGTAGCTTCAGCTGTGTCCAACTCTGCGACTCTCTGGACTGTGGCCCACCAGGCTCCCCTGAGATTCTCCAGGCAAGAATCCTAGAGTGGGTTACCATGCCCTTCTCCAGGGGATCTCCCCAACCCAGGCATTGAACCTGTGTCTCCTGCATTGCAGGTGGATTCCTTTTGGCTGAGTGACCGGAGAAGGCCTAGAGTTGCCATATGACCCAGCAATTCCACTCCTCAGCACATGCCCAGCAGAAATGAAACTATATCCACACAAAAACATGTACATAAATGTCCATACAGGCACTATTCATAGTGACCCAAGTGGAAACAGCCCAAATACCCATCAAGTAAGATGTGGTACAGCCATACGGTGGATTATTATTCGGCGATTTTTTTAAATAATGAAGTATTAATACATGGCTTCCCTGGTAGCTCAACTGGTAAAGAATCTGCCTGCAGTGCAGGAGATCCCGGTTTGATTCCTGGGTCAGGAAGATCCCCTGGAAAAGGGTTAGCTTACCCACTCCAGTATTCTTGGGCTTCCCTTGTGGCTCAGATGATAAAGAATCCACCGGCAATGTGAGAGACCTGGGTTCGATCCCTGGGTTGGGAAGACCCTAGAGGAGAGCATGGCAACCCGCTCCAATATTCTTGCCTGGAGAACCCCCGTGGACAGAGGAGCCTGACAGGCTACAGTCCCTGGGGCTGCAAAAAGTCAGACTCGACTGAGCAACTAAGCACAACAATATGTGGTCCAACATGGCTGACTGTTTAAAGCATTAAGAACGAAAGCTTCTTTTTACTACTTGAAAGAAGTCAATAACAAAGAATCACAAGGTGTATGACTCCATTTACTTAAAATGTCCAGAATAGGCAAATCTATAGAAACAAAGTATATTAGTGGTTGCCTGGGGCTGTGGGGCAGAGGAGGTAAAAAGGGAAATAATTCCTAATGGGTATGAGAGTTTTTTCAGGTGATGAAATGTTCTAAAATTGGTTGCAGTGTTATTTTTCTGGATTTTGTGAGTTTGCAGCATTTGCCATCTTTTTAAACTCCGTAATCTGTTGTGACTTGCTCTCATTATAAATAGTCTCTTCTGTAAAATAAATTTTATCTGCAAAATCAGAAAAAATAAAAATTAAGTAAATAAAATAAAACTGATCACTATGTTGTATAACAGGAAGAAACATACTGTTGTAGGTTGATCATACTTCAAAACCAATCAATGAGCCAAATAAACAAACAAAAGAACTCATAGAAAAAGAGATCAGACTTGCATTTTTTCTATTTCCTTAATGTTGTATCAGTATCTATATAAGATGATGGATATTCACGAAACTCTTATGCTATATCTGCTGTGCTTAGTTGCTCAGTCATGTCGGACTCTTTGTTACCCCGTGGACAGTAGCCCGTCAGGCTCCTCTGTCAATGCGGATTCTTCAGGCAAGAATACTGGAGTGTGTTCTCATGCCCTCCTCCAGGGGATCTTGCCAACCCAGGAATTGAACAGGGGTCTCCTGCTTTGCAGGCAGATTCTTTACCAGCTGAGCTACCAGGGAATACCTTACACGTATATAATGCTATATGTCAATTATATCTCAGTAAAACTGGAAGGAAAAAAAATTTTTTTTAATTCTCTTAAAAAAAAACTGTAATGATGATTGCATAACTGAATACGCTAAGAATTATTGAGTTGTACACTTAAATAGGTAAACTAAAGAATAGCAAGGACAGATAAGAAAGCCTTCCTCAGCGATCAATGAAAAGAAATAGAGGAAAACAACAGAATGGGAAAGACTAGAGATCTCTTCAAGAAAATTAGAGATACCAAGGGAACATTTCATGCAAAGATGGGCTCGATAAAGGACAGAAATGGTATGGACTTAACAGAAGCAGAAGATATTAAGAAAAGGTGGCAAGAATACACAGAAGAACTGTACAAAAAAGATCTTCATGATCCAGATAATCACGATGGTGTGATCACTCACCTAGAGCCAGACATCCTGGAATGTGAAGTCAAGTGGGCCTTAGAAAGCATCACTACGAACAAAGCTAGTGGAGGTGATGGAATTCCAGTTGAGCTATTTTCAAATCCTGAAAGATGATGCTGTGAAAGTGCTGTACTCAATATGCCAGCAAATCTGGAAAACTCAGCAGTGGCCACAGGACTGGAAAAGGTCAGTTTTCATTCCAATCCCAAAGAAAGGCAATGCCAAAGAGTGCTCAAACTACCGCACAATTGCACTCATCTCACACGCTAGTAAAGTAATGCTCAAAATTCTCCAAGCCGGGCTTCAACAATACGTGAACCGTGAAATTCCAGATGTTCAAGCTGGTTTTAGAAAAGGCAGAGGAACCAGAGATCAAATTGCCAACAGCCTCTGGATCATCAAAAAAGCAAGAGAGTTCCAGAAAAACATCTATTTCTGCTTTATTGACTATGCCAAAGCCTTTGACTGTGTGGATCACAATAAACTGTGGAAAATTCTGAAAGAGATGGAATACCAGACCCTCTGACCCATCTCTTGAGAAACCTGTATGCAGGTCAGAAAGCAACAGTTTGAACTGGACATGGAACAACAGACTGGTTCCAAATAGGAAAAGGAGCACATCAAGGCTGTATATTGTCACCCTGCTTACATCATGAGAACATCATGAGAAATGCTGGGCTGGAAGAAACACAAGCTGGAATCAAGATTGCCCGGAGAAATATCAATAACCTCAGATATCAGATGACACCACCCTTATGGCAGAAAGCGAAGAAGAACTAAAGAGCCTCTTGAAGAAATGAAAGAGGAGAGTGAAAAAGCTGGCTTAAAGCTCAACATTCAGAAAACTAAGATCATGGCATCTGGTCCCATCACTTCGTGGGAAATAGATGGGGAAACAGTGCAAACAGTGTCAGACTTTATTTTTGGGGGCTCCAAAATCACTGATGATGGTGATTGCAGCCATGAAATTAAAAGATGCTTACTCCTTGGAAGGAAGGTATGACCAACCTAGATAGCATATTGAAAAGCAGAGACATTACTCTGCCAACAAAGGTCTGTCTAGTCAAGGCTATGGTTTTTCCAGTGTTCATGTATGGATGTGAGAGCTGGACGGTGAAGAAAGCTGAGTGCCGCAGAATTGATGCTTTTGAACTGTGGTGTTGGAGAAGACTCTTGAGAGTCCCTTGGACTGCAAGGAGATCCAACCAGTCCATCCTAAAGGAGATCAGCCCTGGGTGTTCACTGGAAGGACTGATGTTGAAGCTGAAACTCCAATACTTTGGCGAAGAGTTGACTCATTGGAAAAGACCCTAATACTGGGAAGGATTGGGGGCAGGAGGAGAAGAGGACGCCAGAGGATGAGATGGCTGGATGGCATCACCGACTCGATGGACATAGGTTTGGGTAGACTCCGGGAGTTGGTGATGGACAGGGAGGCCTGGCGTGCTGCGATTCATGGGGTCGCAAAGAGTCGAACACGACTGAGTGACTGAACTGAGCTGAACTGATAGGGTATGAATTATATTTCCAAAAAAAAAAACCTTTTATTTTTTTTTAAAGCTGTTATTTTAAAAATAAAAGTCAATGGGAAGGATCCTGTTGAAGGAAAGTAAAACAGATGAAGGCAAAAAGGCCTAAAAGATAATTAAGCGGGGGAGGGTCCGAGGCTGAGGTGGGAGGCTGGACCCTGGTTCCTCAGAGGGTTGGGGTGGATGAACACGTTGGCTGGTCAGAGGTTTGAGAATATGGCCGCTCTGGTCTGCAGGGTGAACCGTCGGGAGGTCAGAGGTTTGAAGATATGGCTGCTCTCGTCTGCAGGGTGAACCGTCGGGAGGTCAGAGGTTTGAGAAGACAGCCACTCTCGTCTGCGGGGTGAACCGTCGGGAGGTCAGAGGTTTGAGAAGGTGGCCGCTCTCGTCTGCCCGGTGAGCCATTGGGAGGTCAGAGATTTGAGAAGATGGCCACTCTCATCTGCCCAGTGAGCCGTCAGGAAGTCAGAGGTTTGAGAAGATGGCCGCTCTGGTCTGCCGGGTGAACCGTTGGGAGGTCAGAGGTTTGAGAAGATGGCCGCTCTCATCTGCTCAGTGAGCCATCGGGAGGTCAGAGGCTTGAGGAAATGGCCGCTCTCGTCTGCCGGTGAACCGGAAGACAGAGGCCTGAGGAAAACAAAGAGGGTCAGAAGCGCCGTTGTGGACGGGAGACAAGGACTGCTGGGAAGACTGACTCCCCTTTCCTGCAGCTCGCTGCGGTCCTCACACAATTCAAGGGCTTCTCAAGCACAGGCGCTTCCTAGCAGGTGGAGGGAAGTTGTGAACCGGCCAACGAGCAATGGACAAGCTTACTCAGATCTGGGAAGCAGCGAGTGGGGAGGCGCCCAAAGGGGAGGAGGAATTCAGAGTGGAAAGCAGAGACGGGACTCCCCTGATGGTCCAACAACCAAGACTGCACTTCCTTAGGGGAGAGCGGATACATGTATATACGTATGGCTGAATCCCTTCACTGGTCTCCTGAAACCATCACAACATTGTTAATCGGCTACACCCCAGTACAAAATCAACCGTGCAAAAAAAGGAAGACTCTGCACTTCCAGAGCAAGGGGTGAGGGTTGGATTCCTGATCGGGAAACTAAGCTCCCACACACCGTGTGCCGAGGCCAAACAGTAAAATAATGAAGCATTTTTTAAAAAGAAGAAGAGGAGGAGAGGGAAGTGCTAGCCACCTGCAATGTTCTGAACCGGGGGGCACCCACGCACAGGACCAGCTTCCTGGGCAGCCACCCCCTCCAGCTGCACGGCACCCAGACAGAAAAGAGCTCCATGCTTGGTTAGCTGCTTTACTGTCCCTCTCTTGAAATTCTTAATAATTTTTGAACAAGGGACTCCACATTTTCATTTTGCAATGCACCCCCCCCCACTGAATTATCCTGCCCGCTAAAGAAAACTCATCCATCCAGATGTGGGCCAAGAATGGCTACCCTAGCCTAAAAATGACTTCTGTATAGCTAGAGGGAAAGATTATAAAGCTTAGACTTATATTAACCCAAGAAAGAATCCTCTGATTAGACCACCTATCTCCCTACTATCTATGCATCTCCCTATCTCCCTAGCCTACTTACCCTTACTTTACACAAAATTTCAGGGAGGACCTGGGATAATTTTGCTGTTCAGAAACATTTACTGCTGGCTTTCTGGGAGGGGGGAATTGTGTCTTCCCACCCCACTGACATCTGGCTGGGTCACAGGGTTTGCTTTAGTCAAGGAAATGTGTGACTTCTAGGCAGAAGCTGTTAGACCCAGAATGTATAGACCAGAAAGTATGACCAGAATGTTAGACCCAGAAAGTAATACCATGTATTACTTTTCTTCTATGGTAAGATCAGTAGTGCCCCTAACATAGGGGTGCCCCATCAGCTGATTTTGGAGTGAAAAACCATAAAGTAATGATACAGTGGGCTTCCCAGATGGCGCTAGTGGTAAAGAACCTGCCTGCCAATGCAGGCAACGTAAGAGGCAGGGGTTCCATCCCTGGGTCAGGGAGATCCCCTGGAGCAGGACACGGCAACCCACTCCAGTATTCTTGCCTGGAGAATCCCATGGAGAGAGGAGCCTGGCGGGTTACAGTCCATTGTGTCACACAAAGTCAGACACGACTGAAGCAACTTAACACGCAAAGCTGTAGTGGGCTTCCCAGGTGGCATTAATGATAAGGAACCTGCCTGACAATGCAGGAGACCAGGGTCCGATCCCTGGTTCGGGAAGATCCCCTGGAGGAGGGCACGGCAACCCACTCCAGTATTCTTGCCTGGAGAACCCCATGGACAGAGGAGCCTGGTGGGCTACAGTCTGTGGGGTCGCAAAGAATCAGACACGACTGAGCACACACACACACACACACACACACACACACACACACACACACACACACACACACAATGCTATGGTGAGTGAAACTGTGAAGTGACCAAGAGATAAATTTTTGTTGCTTTAAGCCACTGGAATTCTAAGGTCATTTGTTACTGCAACATAATCAATTTACCCAGACTAACACAGAACAGCCTCTGTTTTCCAGGACCACATCAACTTAAAATCAGCAAATCTTGAGATCCTAGATGGCTCTTCTCTGACCTCTAGAACCTGACTGAACACATATGTATTTGCTGAATTCATAGTCGGAGAATCCTGTTTCCTCAGCATAATACCCAGACTCCTCTGTCTGTATTCAGAACCCTCCACGATCAATCTTTACAGTTTTATCTCCCACTACCCCCAGAACAGCTAAATTTGCTCACTCATCTCCACATGCTTTTCATTTTTTCATGCATTCACTCTTTTACCCAATATACAGTGGTACCCACTCTTTCCTGGGGATTGTGCTGGGTGCAGAAATGTTCACCAGACATGGTCTCTGTGCCCTGGTGATTCTCAGAGCCCCAGAATTTGGTCACACCATTTCTCTCTGCCCAGAGCGTCATTTTCACTGCTTACTGCTTATTTCAGCGGCTAACCATTCTTCCAGACACAACTCAGATACTACTTCCTTCTGCTAACCTGCCCATTACCCCCACTTACTCCAGAGCATTCTGCCCCTCCTCTCAACTCCTGCACCAGTCACTTTCTCACAAATAGCTTGGCAATTAGTTATATCCTGCCTGGTGGTCTGTCTCTGTTGTGTTTTGCAGGGCTAGTTAAGTCTCATTATTAAAAGATTTGTGTATTTTGTCTTGTCCTTAAATAGGCATGCAGAAACATCACATTGCTTTCTAAAGACTCAAAGTCAAGCCTTAGTTATCTTACAAGACATAAGTTCAACCAACATTTGACCTAGAAACATGGCAATCTCCTGCGGTTCAACCTGATCTAGTATGAAACATGATCTGTTGGCTCTGGAGGGCTGGCTCTGGAGCAGAACATACACAACCTGTCCACACCAGGATGCCACTCGCTGCTGCTTCTGCTCTGGTCCGAAACTGGAAGTCCCAGCTTTCCGTGAATCCACCTGCCTCAGAGGGTGTCGGTGGGTGTTAGGAGAGATCTCGCTTCTGGAACATTAGCTTCTTTCAAGCTCCTGACCAAGCCCTGCCCTCTTATCTTGCACTAGGAATACTTCCCAAGATGCAGCAGAAAGACAAGAGAAAACCAAAAAGGAGGGCAGATCGGTTTTCGCTGACCATTTGCAGCGTGCAGGTGTTGCATGGACGCATGCCCATTTACTCCTGCAGAACCACCTTTAAAAGTGGGTGTCTCGGGTTTTCCAGAAAAGGAAACAGGCTCAGAGACAGGAAGAGCCAAGTTCACGGTCACTCAGCAGCAAGCACTAGTGTGCCCGTGTCCGTGACGTCCCTGCAGCCTATCTAATGGGCGTTCTCCAAGGGAATCTTCTGGGTTGCCACCATCTCGCCGACCCCTCACTACCGTCTTGCTTGGGTGCGGTCTCCATCTCTCCAGCGCAGAGCCAGGCTCCCCCAAGACCTTGAGCCTTGCCTCTTGCATCAGGGCAAGGCGGGCAGAGAAGTGCTTCCATGGGGCACCTGGGTCATCCCACACAGCCTGGTGGACTTGGCACGACTGAGCCGGAAACGTGATGCTCCCACGGGGTGGCTGAATAATCAGAAGCAGCGCGGCCTGAGCGTTAACCACTCTCATTTTAAAGATGATTATTCACAGTTACTTCAGTTAATTAAGCCTTGAGCGCCAGCCAGCTCGGCTTCCAACTCAGAGAGGAAGTGCAGGAGCTTGTCTCCAGATCTTCTCTTGGGGGGTGGGGGTGGGGGGTGGAGATGGAGGGTTGGAGGGGTTGGAAAGCAGTCATAGCTGGTGGTTTGTAAGGACCAGGGGTGCGGGGGACCAGGCAGGGGCGCTCAACCTCCCCTCCCAGCACCTCCCATCAGGGAGAAACAGGAGGTCTGGTCCCTCGCGTGGAAAATGGACCTTTGTCCTCTCTAGGGAGTGGACAGCCTGCTCCCTGTAGGTTCAGCAAGGAAGAGTTAGGACTGGCTTGGGGTGAAAGCCAGGAGCAGTGAGTCGCAGCCTCAGCAACCTGGCTCAGTAGCCATGAGAATCCGCAGAATCTCCTTTTTCTCGTCGGCAGGCTGTCTGAAATTCAGCTTTAGCGCATCAGTTAGGAGGCACTACAGCCTAGTCGCTGTGCCCGCGCAGCGCAGCGCCGTGTGCCCACATGGATTATAAGAGCTATTTTCATTTTAATTAATTAAGATTAAATTAGGGACTTCCCTGGTGGTCCAGTGGGTCAGAGTCCTCACCTCCACCACACCAGGTGTGGGTTCTGTCCCTGGTTGGGGGAACTAAGATCACAAAAGCCTAAAAAAAAATTAGATTAAAATTTCAATTTCTGTGTCACACTAGCTACATGTAAGCGTTCAGGAGGACTACTGTAGTGAACGGGGCAGCTCTGAGATATCTCCATCATCACAGAATGTTCTACTGGACAGCTCTGCCCTCTGATGAAGGTATAAGCACCCACGTTTGACTCGTGGATGCAAACTGCAGCCCCACCCCTTACTCATAATCTTTCTCACCTGCAAAATAGGGGATCATAGCGCCCAGCTCATAGAGTTCTTGTAAAGACTAAATGAGAAATAGATGGAAGATGCTTAGAAGAATGCCAGATAATGGTGAGCATTTAAATGTTAGCTCCTATTATGTCTGTGGGGGCGTATATTCCCACTGACGTGAGTCTTTCATTTTACAAAGCGATTTCACAATCATCGCCTCATTTGCATTTCCCAACGGCTCTGTGAGGCAGGCACGGGGCATGAAGAGCCAGCTGAGCCATTTTACAGACAGGCACACCGAGACCCGGAGGTTACCCAACCTCTCAAATGGCTGGCAGAACTGGGACCTGCACTGGGTTAGTAATCCAGCTGCTAACATCTGTGGATTCTTTCCTGCCTGATGTCCTGAAGCAGCCTGAAATGTCAGATTTCAGCCTCAGCCTAATCCCATGAGGTCAAGAACATTCCTGCCATTTTAAGAGTGAGGCTCTAAAGGGAAGCAGTCCTAACGCTCACTGGCACGCTCACAGCATTTACTGGGGCAGGCACCGTCCTAAATGTGAATCTCATCTCCACAACAACTCCATGCAAGTAGGGACACTGAGGAGTAATGAGGAAAGTGAAGCTCAGAGACGGTAAGTAACTTTTGCAAAGTCACACAGCCAGGAGTCAGGATGTGAAAACACCAGCCAGCCTGACTCCAGCCTGGTTAGAGATCTTCTGCTTTGCTCACCCACACCCCAGTACAGGTGGAGGACCAAGCCCCTTTGTCCCCGGGGCCTCTCTCTTTCCCTGTCATCTGTGACCAGGGAGGGGAGAGTGCAGGCGGCTCTCCCAGCCTCAGGGGCAGGGCAGTGGCCCGTAGCCCCGGTGCTACCGGTGCTACCGTCACCGTCACCCTCTGTTAGTCTGCTCGGGCAGCTGTAACCAGGTCTACTAACTGGGCGGCTTAAACTACGCAGATGTGTTTTCTCAGCTTGAGAACCTCAAAATCCAGGACCAAGGTGTCCACAAGGTTAGCGCCTCCTTAGCGCTGTGAGAGAAGGGTTTATTTCAGGCCTCTCTCCTTGGCTCACAGATGCCCATCCGTGTCTGCACAGGGCCTTCCCTCTGCAGGTTTCAAAATCCTAATTTCCTCTTCTCATGAGGACGCCAGACATATTGGGTTAGCATCCACTCTAATGGGCTTCCCAGGGGGCGCTCGTGGTAAAGAACTCTGCCCGCCAAGGCAGGAGACATAGGAGAAAAGGTTCGATCCCTGGGTCAGGAAGATCCCCTGGAGGAGGGCATGGCAGCCCACTCCAGTATCCTTGCCTGGAGAATCGCACGGACAGGGCAGTCCAGCGAGCTGCAGTCCATGGGGTCACACAGACTCAGACACGACTGAGTGACTCAGCACACCTGCACACACGTCCACCCGACCTCATTTTCACTTTAGTGACCTCCTTAAAGACCCCGATCTCAAATACCATCGCATTCTGAGGTCCAGGGGTTACGACTCTAACACGGGAATTTAGGAGCGAGGGAACACAGTTCCACCCAGAACACGCCCGACCCAGCCCTTGGCACGTGGAGGAGCCAACGAGAGCAGGGCTGTGGGCGGAGAGCTGTGGGAGAGGATGAATATGGAGGCGGGGTCCGGAAGGAAAGCGAACATTCTAGGAACCAAGGGACAGCTCCAGTCACCCCTCACTAAGGATGAGGGGACGGGACCTATGGGGGAGGAAACGTTATTTGCTGCCCACCTTCTCTCTGCCAGGCCCTTTAATGCATCGTCTCATTCAACCCCCTGAGCAAGCCTGCAGAGTGGGTTTTCTTGGATTGTTTTGTGTTGGCCGCATTAGGCCTTAGCTGTAGCATGCAGGATCTTTTCTTTCAGTTGCGGTGTGTAAGATCTAGTTCTCTGACCAGGGATCGAACCCAGATCCCCTACGTTGGGAATGCAGAGTCTTAGCCCTTGGACCACCAGGGAAGTCCCTGCAAGTGGGTACTGTTATCCTGTTTCATAGATGAAGAAAACAATACTGAAGGTGACTGGAAAAAAAATCTTGAGTGAGGAAGACATGGACTTAAGAATCATGGGTCCTAACTTCTCAGTAAAACAGCCAAATGCTTTGTTCTGTTTGTTTGGTTGTCTCACCTTCTCCAACCACGGAAGCTGCAGGGATGCCTTCCCTTCTACCAAGGATCCATTCCGTTGGATCTTAGTTCATTCCTGCTCCTCCTTCAACTACGCGCTCAAGTGTTTCCTCTTTGGAGAAGCTGCCCCTAAATCCCAAAGTTCTTTGGTGATTTGTTCTCATTGCACCATGATCCTGCTACCCTTATACCTTATTCTGGGAAGTCAAGTAGCCCTGTTTCCACTACACTATCAGCTCCTTGAGGTTAGGGACCGTATCTGTTTATAAATATCTGTTTGTATATCTCCAGCACTGAGCACAGCATATAACACAGAGCAGATGCTCAGTCAATACCTATTCAGGGACTTCCCTGGCGGGTCAGTGCCTAAGATGCCACGTTCCCAACACAGGTCAGGGAACTAGACCCCACATGACACAGCTAAGACTCGGTGCAGCTAAATAAATAAGCCATTGAAATGAATGAGTATTACGTCCTCTCCACACCTTAATTAACACCCCCTGCCCCTCTGAGATCCAGGCTTCCATTCTCCATTTAGTCCCTATGACAGTTAATTTTTATCTCAGCACAACTTACAATGAGCTATTCCAGTTATCTTTGTCCCTCTTTCTAGATCATGACTCTTTGAAGATAAAATCCAGGTCGTATTTCTTTTTTATGCCAGGAACCCAGCCCATAAGCTGCTGCAGAGTAAGCAATCCACTGTGAATGGACAGAAAATGAGGAGAGTGAAAATACATCCTGGTGGAGAGATGTCCCCCATCACTACCGTTCAGAGAGCCGTATATGTATTTTGGAGAACAGTGTATCAATCAGGACTCTTAAATCACTGAAACATTCATTCAGCCTTCAGGTATGGTTTGATCCAGGAGCTCACATACAATAGCATCAGGATGTGGCCTCTGTCCTTCTGCCAACACTACGTTCTGCTGGGTTAGCCTTAGGGAGAGTTTCTCCCTGGACTTACTAGCTTCCAGAAGTTCCAGGCTCATATTCTCCCAGCCATGAGTCCAGTGAAAAGAGAGATTCTATTGCCCCACAGTTCAAACAAATTTTCGGAAATCAAATCCCATCTGACCAATCCAGTCACCCCTGAACCAACCACAGTGGCCCAAAAGAAGTGATGCTGGAATCGGTCAGGTTCAGGTCACTTGCCCAGCTCTGCTCAGCCTATGGGTTTAGAGCTGCTCAGTAACCAGGAGACAGGGCAGAAAAGACCCACTATGTTCATTCTGACTGATGTTTACAACTCAGCTCTATCCACAGCAATTGTTTTCATTCTTCCCTTGGGAGTGAAGGCTCCTAACACTCCTATGAGGCTGCCAGCAATGCTGCTGCAGATGGCAGTACTCCCCCTTCTCCTTGCCTCTGAGATATAACTTCAGTGAAGCACCTCCCAGCTTCCCACCATCCTGCTCTCTTTACACCAGCCCAGAAACTGGTGGACTGCAAGCCAGGACCCTCAAGTGTGGTGCCCCAAGGTGGACAGTCTGCCACCCCTCCCCATGCAGCTCTTCACACAGGAGAGAACTCAGCCCCAGGAGAGGTGCTTAGCCTTGATGCTGGTTTCCTGTTCCTGCCCTTTCCACCAAGACGTCATTAGCCTTGGCTTCCTTCCAGATATTTCTGTTTTTCTAGTTCATACTAAGGAGACACCAGAACTGTAAGAGAGTTTCTCCAATAACCCCAGTAATTTCAGGCTTCAACTCCCTGTTGGTTAGAGACACCCTTGCAAAATCCAGAGAGTGATTTTTTTAAATTTTGTTGAGATCATTGCGTGGATGGATGGATGGATGGATGCATGTGTGGATAGATGGCTGGAACGCAAGCTGGATGAATCAGTTCTAGGTGCCTTCAGGACACTCCATCTCCATGTCTTTTCCTACTTACCATCTTAGGCTCCAGATTCCTGTAAGACTAGAACACCCTTTTCTTTGTCCTGCAATTGGTTCACATTCCTCCTTTGTAACAATGACTGATATTTACCATGGCTAATTCTTACCAGGCACTGAGTAAGGCACTCACAGACTCTTCACCACACATCCATGGGCTGGTCAAGGAGCTGTTATTGTCTCTGTTATTGTCTTAAATTTATGGTTTTAAGGAAACCAAGATTTAGTAGTAATTTGCCCAAGACACATAGCCAGGACTCCACGCACATGACTTTAACTATGTTGTACGGCCCTGTGTGTGAGGAAACCTCAGCTCCATCCACGCCAATTGTTCTCATTCTTCCTTTAACAAGGCATATCTTACTCACGCTGCTCTGCCTGGAGTAGGATTTTCCCTCCTCCCCTCTAGGTACACTGATAGCAGAAAATACATTTGTCGGGGCCATGCCAGGCCACAATGCTTACCAAATGATTCCCAGTCTCAGTGGTTCATCACAACAAAATGTATTTATTAGAGATGGCTTCCAACAGACGGAAAAAGAGATGGAAGGGGAACATGGGAACTTAACTGCCTCAGTCTGGAAGGAACATGTGTCCTTTCTGCTTACATTTCATTGGCCCCGACCAATTAGCATGTGGACATTTGATAAATACATTCTGTCTCTGCCGCAAAGAACCACACAGCTGCTGCCAAGGGGCAAGAAAAAAAGGTCAAGATAACCAGCTCAGCCCACCAGTGCAGATGGGAGTAAGGGGATGAAGGCAAAAGGACCAAGATTCAGGATGGTGGTTGGGAAGTAGGCAGCGATGGGCAGGAGTCAAGGCTTGACCGAGTACCGCAAGCCTCAAACTCCAGTGCTTGGGCGGGGCCTGTTGCTATTGTCTTGAATATTGCTCTGAAAGGAGTGAGCCAATGCTGAACTTCTTGGCTAAGGCTCAGAACGCTTGTTATCTAGATTTGGGGCTGCTAATTACAGGATTTGACCTGAATTAAGGGAACAATGTAATAAGGATAACAATTCCTGACTTTTCAGACTTTAGCATTTACAAAGCATTCTCACAGCCATAATCTCATCTGACCCTCACAATAACCCTATGACGTAAGTGTGTTATCTCCATTGTAGAGTAAGGAAATTTGTAGGGAGATGATGTCATGGACCAAAACCACACAAAACCTGAGCATGCGAAGGTAGTTCTCAGAGCCAGTTTTCTGAACCCATGCTCAGAGATCCTTCTACAGCTCAACCACCTCCCAGGCAAACTTCTATGGAAATTGACAATGTGAAAACGAACATCAGCATGATTTGGATTCGAGAGCCTGGTCGCTCTCAAATTTGAGAAGGAGGAGTTTCAGCGTGCAGGGGTTGAAGGCAGACAGCCTGCGTTTGAATCCCAGCTCTGCCACCGGCTGTCTGGCTGAGGGTTGGTGAGTCCACCCATCCGGGCTCACTTCCCTCGTTTGGAAAACAAGGATGAAACTGTGCCTAACCCGGAAGGCCACGGTGGGGACCTAGGCAGATAATGAACATAAAACGCTTAGTACAACGTCCGACTTGTCAAAGCTATGGTTCTTCCAGTGGTCATGTATGGATGTGAGAGTTGGACTATAAAGAAAGCTGAGCGCGAAGAATTGATGCTTTTGAACTGTGGTGTTGGAGAAGACTCTTGAGAGTCCCTTGGACTGCAAGGAAATCAACCAGTCCATCCTAAAGGAAATCAGTCCCGAATATCCATTGGAAGGACTGATGATGAAGCTGAAACTCCAATACTTTGGCCACATGATGCAAAGAACTGGCTCATTTGAAAAGACCCTGATGCTGGGAAAGATGGAAGGCGGGAGGAGAAAGGGACGACAGAGGATGAGATGGTTGGATGGCATCACTGACAGGATGGACATGAGTTTGAGCAAGCTCCGTAAGTTGATGACGGGCAGGGAAGCCTGGCGTGCTGCAGTCCATGGGGTCGCAAAGAGTCGTACACGACTGAGCGACTGAACTGAATTGAGTACAATGCCTGGCTCAATGTGAGAGCTTAATAAATATTGGGTGCTGCTGCTGAGATCCTTCTTGGAGACAAAATGATGGCCCTAATACCCCTCCTGCCTCCCCAGGGCATGATGTTGCCTACCTTGCTACATTCTGGGCTTCAATCACAGAACAATCTGACCCCTAAGCAGCTGTCTGCAAACAAAGGGAATGTTCTTTCTTTTTCTGTTGTTGTTGCTGTTGGTCACACCACTTCACTGAGGTATACTTGGTGCATAAAATACTGTACATGTTTGGTCTATACAGCTTGCCGAGTTTGGAGGTAAGTGTATACCCACGAGACTATTGCCGTCATCTCTGCTGTGCCATCGCTATGTCTCTCCATAGCCTCCAAAGGCTTCCTCCTGTCCTCATCATCGTGTGTATGATAAGAACACTTAATAACAGATCTACCTCTTAGCAAATTTTTAAGTATACGATACGCTATTATTAACTATAGACAACGCCATCCAGTAGCTCCTAGCCATTACTAACCTTGTATAACCTCAACTTTGTACCTCTTGAGTAACATCTCCTCATTTCCCCAGCTCCTGTCAACCACCAGTCTACCCTCTGCGGCTATGAGTTTGACTATTTTAGATTGGTTATGTAAGTGATAGCAAGTCGTATTTTTCTTCTGTGATGGGCTTATTTCACTGAGCATAAATGTCCTCAGGTTCATCCATGTTGTTGCAAATGGCAGGAATTCCTTCTTTTTCACAGCTGAATAATATTCCATTGGTGAAGGACAGGGAAGTCTGGCGTCTGCAGTCCCGTGGGGTCACAAGGAGTCACACATGGCTGAGTGAGTGAACGACAGCAAATGCATATTGCATGTCTGGGCTGCTGTGAACAAGGCTGCAGTGGACATGGGGTTCAGGTATCTCTGCCACATCCTGAGTTCAATTCCTTTGTCTGTACACCCAAAAGTGGGATGCTGAAAAATAGAGTAGTTCTATTTTTAATTGTTGGAGGAAACTCCGTACTCTGTTCTTTGCCTCAGGATCAGCACTGGCCATTGCTGCCAATCCCTGGGTCTTCATCTCAGTTTTGCTGCCACTCAGAGATCCCTGGAGTAACAGGCAAGTTTGGCCTTGGAGTACAGAATGAAGCAGGGCAAAGGCTAACAGAGTTTTGACAAGAGAATGCACTGGTCATAGCAAACACCCTCTTCCAACAACAGAAGAGAAGACTCTACACATGGACATCACCAGATGGTCAATATTGAAATCAGATTGATTATATTCATTGTAGCCAACAATGGAGAAGCTCTATACAGTCAGCAAAAACAAGACTGGGAGCTGACTGTGGCTCAGATCATGAGCTCCTTATCGCCAAAATCAGACTTAAATTGAAGAAAGTAGGGGAAAGTACTAGACCATTCAGGTATGACCTCAATCAAACCCCTTATGATTATACAGTGGAAGTGACAAATAGATTCATAGATTCAAGGGATTGGATCTGATAGACAGAGTACCTGAAGAATTATGGACAGAGGTTCATGACATTTTACAGGAGGCAGTGACCAAAACCATCCCCAAGAAAAAGAAATGCAAGAAGATAAAGCGGTTGTCTGAGGAGGCCTTACAAATGGCTATGAAAAGAAGAGAAGTGAAAGGGAAAGATATCCCCAACTGAATTCAGAGTTCCAGAGAATAGCAAGGAGAGATAAGAAGGCCTTCTTAAGTGAACAGTGCAAGGAAATAGAGGAAAACAACAGAATGGGAAAGACCAGAGATCTCTTCAAGAAAATCAGAGATACCAAGGGAACACTTCATGCAAAGATGGGCTCGATAAAGGACAGAAACAGCAAGGATCTAACAGAAGCAGAAGGGATTAAGAAGAGGTGACAGGAATACATGGATGGACTATACAAAAAAGGTCTTAATGACCCAGATAACCACAATGGTGTGGCCACTCACCTAGAGCCAGACATCCTGGAGTATGAGGTCAAGTGGGCCTTAGGAAACAACACTATGAACAAAGCAAGTGGAGGTGACAGAATTCTAAGTGAGCTATTTCAAATCCTAAGAGATGATGCTGTTAAAGTGTTGCAGTCAATATGCCAGCAAATTTGGAAAACTCAGCAGTAGCCACGGGACTGGAAAAGGTCAGTTTTCATTCCAATCCCCAGGAAAGGCAATGCCAAAGAATGCTCAAACAGTTGTGCTCAGTTCATTCACATGTTAGCAAGATAATGCTCAAAATCCTCAAGCTAGACTTCAACAGTAGGTGAACCATGAACTTGTAGGTGTACAAGCTGGATTTAAAGAAGGCAGAGGAACCAGAGTCAAATTGCCAACATCTGTCGGATCATCGAAAAAGCAAGGGAATTCCAGAAAAAATCTACTTCTGCCTCATTGACTACGTTAAAGCCTTTAACTGTGTGGATCACAACCAACTGGAAAATTCTTAAAGAGATGGGAATACCAGGCCACCTTAGCTGTCTCCTGAGAAATCTGTATGCAGGACAAGAAGCAAAAGTTAGGACAGGATATGGGACAACAGACTGGTTCAAAGTCGGGAAAGGAGTATGTCAAGGCTGTATATTGTCACCCTGCTTATTTAACTTCTATGAAGAGTACATCATGAGAAATGCTGGGCTGGATGAAGCACAAGCTGGAATCAAGATTGCTGGGAGAAATACCCACAATCTCATATATGCAGATAACACCACTCCAACGGCAGAAAGCAAAGAGGAACTAAAGAACCTCTTCATGAATGTGATGGAGGAGAGTGAAAAGGCTGGCTTAAAAGTCAACATTCAGGATTTCCCGAGGGGCCCGGGGGTTAAGAATCTGCCTTGTTATGCAGGGTACGTTGGTTTGATCCCTGGTCAGAGAACTAAGATCCCACATGCCTTGGATCAACTAAGCCTGCATGCCACAACTACAGAGTCCATGCATCTCAATGAAAGATTTCACGTAATGCAACGAAGATACCAAGTGCCACAACTAAGACTTGACACAGACAAATACATTTTTTTTTTAACTCAACATTCAGAAAAACTAAGATCATGGCATCCAGTCCCATTACTTCATGGCAAGGAAATGGGAAGCTGTGGAAACAGTGACAGATTTAATTTTCTTGGGCTCCAAAATCACTGTGGATGGTGCGGGCAGCCATGAAAGTAAAAGACGCTTGCTGCTTGGAAGGAAAGTTATGACAAACCTAGACAGTGTATTAAGAAGCAAACACATCAGTTTGCAGACAAAGGTCCATACAGTCAAAGTTATGGTTTTTCCAGTAGTCACGTATGGATGTGAGAGTTGGACTATAAAGAAAGCTGAGTGCCGAAGAATTGATGCTTTTGAACTGTGGTGTTGGAGAAGACTCTTGAGAGTCCCTTGGACTGCAAGGAGATCCAACCAGTCCATCCTAAAGGAGATCAGTCCTGGGTGTTCATTGGAAGGTCTGATGTTGAAGCAGAAACTCCAATACTTTGGCCACCTGATGCAAAGAGCCGACTCATTGGAAAAGACCCTGATGCTGGGAAAGGTTGAAGGCAGGAGAAGAAGGGGGTGACAGAGGATGAGATGGCTGAATGGCATCACTGATTCAATGGACAAGAGTTTGAGCAAACTCTGGGAGAGAGTGAAGGGCAGGGAAGCCTGGCGTGCTGCCATTCATGGAGTCACAAAGTTACATACGACTGAGCGCCTGAACAGCAGCCAACACGGGGGCCGACTCATGCCATACCAGTGTTAACCTCAAAGCATTTCTTTTAGGACAGTGGTTCTCAAAAAGCTAATGGGGACTGGAGGAAAGATGAAAGCATATCTAACTTTCGGGGGAAGCTGAGGCTTGTGAGGATTGAAAGAGTCCCACAAAGACTTCCCTGGTGGCCCAGTGGTCGAGACTCTGCACTCTCAATCCAGGGGGCCTGCGTTGGATCCTTGGTCAGGGAACTAGATCCCACATGCTGCAGCTAAGAGCTGGCACAACCAAATAAATAAAGCAATTTTTTTTAATTCTCTAAAAAAAAAAAAAACAAAGGAAAAAGTCCTACAGGTGCTTCTGACATGTACCTCCCCTCGATACCATATGAGACTCACTGATTTAAGCGAAGCTCAGAAAAGAGAAATGAAAAGCAGGACAATCTCATCTGTTTTCACCAGCACTAGGAATGTATATTGCTTCCAAGAGGTGTCAGCTCTGCCCCAGGAATCAAGCAATGTTTTGTTTCTGATGCAATTCTCCAGCCAGTAAACACAGGATCGGGGAAGTTATGAAATGGCCTTTCCTAAAGATTCTTCCAAATCAACCAGAATAAGAAACTTGTATGGAGAATACATAGAGAACTCTTATAACCCAGTAACAAAAAGGCAGATCGGAAAAGGGTCTGAAGAGACATTTCTCCAAAGAAAATATACAAAAGGTCAATATGCAAATAAAAGGTGATCATCCTCATTACCCATCAAGGAAATGCAAAGCAAAACTACAAACATACACCACTTCACACCCAGAAGGACACTTGGAATCATAAAAGGTGTTGGTGAGGAGGTGGAGAAATCAGAACCTTCCTACATGGCTGGTGGCAATGTGAAAGGGTGCAACTGCTTGGAAAACAGCCTGGCAGTTTCCCAAAAGGTTAAACATCGAGTTACCGTGTAACCAGGCATTCCAGCCCTGGGTATGTGCCCAACAGAAATGAAAACATCTGTCCACACAGAAATGTGTGCGCAAATGAAACTGCGAAACTCAGATTGAGACTCGAACGCACGGTCTTTTAACTGAGGCCACACACACCCCTGGTCTCAGGACTCAGTGACGCTCAGGTTCTTGATGTCTCATCGCAGAAAGAATTCAGTGGGAAACCAAGCGCCAGGTAAGAAGTGGTTTTATTTAGAGAAAAACAACACTCCACAAAGCCTGGACCATCTCAGAAGGTGAGAGAGGCACCAGGGGATGAGGCTGTCAGTTTTGTAGGAGTGGGTCATTTCATAGACTAATGAGTGGGAGAAGTATTCCAGCTATTTGGGGGAAAGAGTAGGGATTTCCAGGAATTGGGCTACTGCGCACTTTTTGACCTTTATTGCCAGACTGGCAACTGTCATGGCACCTGTGGGTGTGTCACTTAGCTCGCTGATATGTTACAGTGAGCGTACACTGAGGCTCGAGGTCTAGTGGAAGTCAGTTTGTTCACCATCGCGGACCTGTTTGGGTCTAATCAGTTCGTGTCATGTCCTCAGGCTATGTCACCCTTTCAGAGGTTGTGCCCTGGCCCCTTTCCCTCCTGTTCCACAAATATGTATAAAACCACTATTCAGAACAACCGAAGAGTGAAAACAATCCAGCCTATCAAAGAGAATGGAGTACAGTCCTACAAAAAATATCACTTGGCAATAAATAAAGGAAACGTACCTGCCACAACATGGATGAACCTTGGAAACATGCCAGTCAAAGCAGCCAGACACAAAAGACCACATATGATTGCATTGATATGAAATGTCTAGAAGAGACATATCTATAGAGGCAGAAAGTAGATTTGTGGTTGCCTGGGGCTGGAGGGTCAGGGGAGGGCAGTTATGGCCAAGGGGTGCAATGTATCTTTATGAGATGCCACAATGTTCTAAAACTGATGAAGTTTGTGCCGTTCTGTGAATATCCTAAATGCCGTGAATTGTACACTTTAAAGGGGTGATTTGTATATGTAAATTATATCTCAATAAAGCTGTTAAAAATAATAATATCAGTCAGACTCTTCCTGGTACACCTGCTTGAAGCAAGCACAACTTCTAAGCACCAGCATTCAGTCTACGTCACGAAAAAATAAAAAAAACAGGGCCTTCTGGAAGGCAGGACAGTTGTATTGCAGTGCAACCTTCTAGACCCAGAGGGCTCCTCAGTGGCTGCCACCCAGCAGGGCCCAGCTCATTGGGGCTGGAGGACGCACTGCAGTGGGCTGCCCACCGCACCGCCGAGAGAGCAACCCAGCTCTGCTGACCTTGGACATGGCTGCGAGCCTGGGCGGGTCATGAAACCCTGCAAGGTCATGCATGGGCTCCAGACCTTCAGGAACCTGCTCTGACGACAAACACACAGAGTGAAAGGAGCGTGGGCATCCGCAACAGTCAGACCCGACTTGGCACCACACCGTTTCCCTTTATTAGTTCCACGACCTTAGGCCTTTTCTTCGCTTGAAAATATTCAATAATAATTCCTATCATATACACTCCCCTCCTCCCCACTCCATTTCCTTTTGTTTGGTTGGGCTGACATTTATGGAAGGCTTACTCTGCACCAAGCCGATGCTGTCCACGCACTATTATCTCGCTTAGTCTTCTCCGCAGTCCTGGACAAAGCCATGGCTATTTATTACTATGCCCTTTTTACAAAACTGGGGACTGGAGGCTCAGAGAGGTCAGACAGCTTCTCCGTTGTCACACAGCCAATAGGAGGAAGAGCCATTGTGCCACATCTGTTCTGTCTCTTGAAGTGCCATCCTACACTCCATCCCCCAGCAAGGATGCTGTTCACAGCGTAGGTAATGAGCATGACCCAGAGCTGCACTCTCAGAAGAGAGTTCCAAGAGCCAGGATACCGAAGTCCTGCTCCTGGAGCAGGGTATCCAACCAGTGGCCACCGAGAGGACCCCTCGAGGTGGGGTGGGGGGGAATAATGGTGCTTTTGATACACAGGTCTCTTGAGCACTCCCTGGAGAAGGAAATGGCAACCCACTCCAGTATCCTTGCCTGGAGAATTCCACGGACAGAGGAGCCTGGCAGGATACCATCCATGGAGTCGCAAAGGGTCAAATAAGACTGAGCAACGAACACCCTCCTCTCTTGAGCACTTTGTGCCTGGAACTGTGTTCTGTGGTGTCTTGCACACCTCAGAGGTTGTCGGCACTCCCCCAGTATTCCACGCACGCCCCTCTTCAGGAGTTTCTGATGGGGGGAATCACATTCTTACTAGGAGAAGCCTTTGGCTTCTCGGGTGGGGAAAGCAGAGAATCAGTGGACAACTGTCTAAAACCAGTAAGACGAGGTCTGCAGAGCGGCCCACAGGATGAGAGCGCAGCAGGGCTCTGAAGCAACTCGTATGCTCCGGAAAGTGGAGTTTCTTGCCGTTTCCCACCCAGGGAGAAGGCTAAACTCAGCCTTCCCAAATCCAGCCACTTCTCACCCCATATTCCAGTTATTATCGGGGTAACTAATGACTCCCAAACCTGGCAACTTAAAACAGCAATTCAATTATGCATTCTGTGAGTCAGGGATCTGGGAAACAGGTCAATCAGGGCGGTGACTTGTCTTTGTTCCATGACGTCCAGGGGCTCAACGGGGCCAAAAAGGCAGAGACTGATGGACACATCGGGGCTGCAATCCTCAGGGACCCGTTCACCCACCTGCCGATGCCTGGGCTGCATAGACTCAGAGACGGACAGAGCACCCACGTGTGGTCTCCCCTGCGGCTTGCTTCCCCACAACACGGTGGCCTCAGGTGGTGAGACTTCTTCCTTGGGGACCCAGCACTCCAACCAGCAGCGTTCCAGCAAATCGGGCAGAAGCTACATCATCTCTTATGCCTCAGCCTGGGAAATCCAGCGTCATTCTCCACACTCTTGGTCAAAGCAGTCACAAGTCACCCAGATTCAAGGGCAGGGACACTTTGCCAGGAAAAATGCCAAGGAATCTGGGGGCCAAGTCCAGCAGCATATAAGGAAGAGACTGAGGAGGGTTCGCCCTGTTTCCTGCAGAATCCAGTGGGAGAATCTCTGGGATGTAACAAAGAGCGTCGAAAGAAGACAGAGGTAAGAGTGCACGTCCCCTGTGATTCCCTTTACGTGATGTGTGTGCATGCTCAGTGGTCAGTCGTGGCTGACTCTTTGGGACTCCATGTCCACCAGGCTCCTCTGCCCAAGGAATTTTCAGGCAAGAATACTGGCGTGGGTCATCATGCCCTTTTCCAGGGGATCTCCCTGACCCAGAGCTCAAACCTGCATCTCCTGCACTAGCAGGCGAATTCTTTATCACTGAGCCACCCGGAAAACTCACTGATGGGCTTTCAAGGCCAAAACTAATCTACAGTCAGAATAGTGGTCACCTGGGGGTGGGGTGCAAAGGCGACAAGGGAGGGAGTCTTCTGGGCTCTGCACATTCTGTATCTTGATCTGAGCGGTGGTTACACAAACTTATTTGTACGTAAACATTCATCAAAGCTCTGTGCTTAAGGTCAACAAATGATTTTTTTCCTTTAACCATCCAGCGGAAGTCTTCACCTCACCCTCCATCCCTGGCCAGCCAGCTTCCGGCGCCTCCCCAGGCCTGGGTGGGAGGTGGCGCAGAAAGGCTCTCACTAGAGGCGGGCACCTGTTCCACGCCCTCAACCGGCCCCCATTTCCTTCTCCGTTTCGGAATCCTAAAGCTAGTGGCCGAAAGGCCGGGCCCTCTTGTTAAGGAGGAGGAAGCAGGAAACAGAGAGATGGAGGGATCTGAATGTGGGACCTCACACCTCCTCGGGGCCCACGCCCTGGGGTGGCCAACGCCCTCCAGGCAGAGCTCTGCCCGGCTTCCTGTGGTTGGGGAGCAGGCCTGAGAGCTCACTGTCCATCGGGCGCTACTTGCAGAGGTCTTCGTCCAACGCTGCCCATCCAGATGGGACTTCCTGGACAGCAGGAAGGTTTCCTACAAGACAGGCATCTGAGACTCCCACAGCGGGGCGGGGCTCCCACACTCCCAGGACTGGGATGCGGTGGGGGGTGGGCTGGCCCCTCCTTGGGGCGGGGTCCTGATGACCAGCCCTGCAGGGAGCAGTAAGCCTGTGAGATCGCACCCTGCCCAGAATTTCTAGGGCGCTGGGAACAGGAACAGATGAGCTACTTTCACTGTCCAGCTTAGGACCAGGTGCTGGCACCTCCAAGTCCTGTAAGGTAGAGCTTAACGCTGACAGCCAAGGCCTCTTCTGACCCAGCTCTGTCCACGCCCACCCCTAGAGGTCCTCCATGTTCCACAGGCAACTCCTGTTCCCACAGCCTGAACTGTGCCCTCCACCACGCAGTCACATGTAGAAGCACCTGGGACTGTGACCACGTTTGCAGACGCCGTCCTTAGAGAGGCTTCTGTGAAAACGAGGGCATGTGGGTGGGCCCCAAGCCAATATGATTAGTGTCCTTGTAAGAAGAGGAGGGACTTCCCTGGTGGTCCAGTGGCTAAGACTCCATGCTCCCAACACAGGAGGCCCAGGTTCAATCCCCAGTCAGGGAACTAGATCCCACATGCCACAAGACTTGGTGCTGCCAAATAAATAAATACATATTTATAAAAAGAAGAAGATTTTAGGACAGAGACATACACAGAGGGAAGACATAGGAGATGGTGGCCATCTACGAGCCATGGAGAGAGGCCTGTTGCTTAAGCTCCCCGGCCGTGGTGTTTTGTTACAGCAGCTGGGGCAGACTAGGACAGCTCCCATCGTCAGCATCACACATTTTCACCCTGACTTTGCCTAGGCTGACCACCCCCGATCCACCCACCCACCTGGAGTGCTGTTATTTCACTCTTCCCCCCAACCCGCCACCGACAAGCTCCACCTTGCACGCTTTGCTAAGTGGTTAACGATATTCCCCTTCAAGCTCCCCCAGGTCAGCATAGCACTCTGCCCTGTCTTGCCCTGAACCTAGTCACCACTACTGTCTCTGTGACACCAGATTTCAGTTTATCTGCTGTAGTCATCTCTCTTGACTCTCAGATGCAGGCTATTTATTCCTGACTCATCTCCACATCCCCAGCATGAGTAACAGATGGCCCAATAAACGTCTGTTGGATTGCACTGCATGGAGAAGTCTGTGGAGTATCTCAGCGTAGCCCTGGCTGGGTCCCGGGCCCTCAGAGCTCATGACTTCCCACTCTGTGCCTCTGCCCTGCACCCTGCACAGATACTCAGGGAAGACTAAAGTCAGAGGAATTACAGTGCCTTAGGGCATAGTGCCATAGTTCATCAGACAGAGTGCCTGACGAACTACGGACAGAGGTTCGTGACATTGTACAGGAGACAGGGATCAAGACCATCCCCATGGAAAAGAAACGCAAAAAAGCAAAATGGCTGTCTGAGGAGGCCTTACAAATAGCTGGGAAACGAAGAGAAATGAAAAGCAAAGGAGAAAAGGAAAGATATTCCCATCTGAATGCAGAGTTCCAAAGAAGAGCAAGGAGAGATAAGAAAGCCTTCCTCAGCGATCAATGCAAAGAAATAGAGGAAAACAACAGAATGGGAAAGACTAGAGATCTCTTCAAGAAAATTAGAGATACCAAGGGAACATTTCATGCAAAGATGGGCTCGATAAAGGACAGAAATGGTATGGACTTAACAGAAGCAGAAAATATTAAGAAGAGGTGGCAAGAATACACAGAAGAGCTGTACAAAAAAGATCTTCACGAACCAGATAATCACGATGGTGTGATCACTCACCTAGAGCCAGACATACTGGAATGTGAAGTTAAGTGGGCCTTAGAAAGCATCACTACGAACAAAGCTAGTGGAGATGATGGAATTCCAGTTGAGCTATTTCAAATCCTCAAAGATGATGCTGTGAAAGTGCTGCACTCAATATGCCAGCAAATCTGGAAAACTCAGCAGTGGCCACAGGACTGGAAAAGGTCAGTTTTCATTCCAATCCCAAAGAAAGGCAATGCCAAAGAATGCTCAAACTACCGCACAATTGCACTCATCTCACACACTAGTAAAGTAATGCTTAAAATTCTCCAAGCCAGGCCTCAGCAATACGTGAACCGTGAACTTCCAGATGTTCAAGCGGGTTTTAGAAAAGGCAGAGGAACCAGAGATCAAATTGCCAACATCCTCTGGATCATCAAAAAAGCAAGAGAGTTCCAGAAAAACACCTATTTCTGCTTTATTGACTATGCCAAAGCCTTTGACTGTGTGGATCACAATAAACTGTGGAAAATTCTGAAAGAGATGGGAATACCAGACCCTCTGACCTGTCTCTTGAGAAACCTGTATGCAGGTCAGGAAGCAACAGTTAGAACTGGACATGGAACAACAGACTGGTTCCAAATAGGAAAAGGAGTATGTCAAGGCTGTATATTGTCACCCTGCTTATTTAACTTACATGCAGAGTACATCATGAGAAACGCTGGGCTGGAAGAAACACAAGCTGGAATCAAGATTGCCGGGAGAAATATCAATAACCTCAGATATGCAGATGACACCACCCTTATGGCAGAAAGTGAAGAAGAACTAAAGAGCCTCTTGATGAAAGTGAAAGAGGAGAGTGAAAAAGTTGGCTTAAAGCTCAAAGTTCAGAAAACTAAGATCATGGCACCTGGTGCCATCACTTCATGGGAAATAGATGGGGAAAGAGTGGAAACAGTGTCAGACCTTATTTTTTTGGGCTCCAAAATCACTGCTGATGGTGATGCAGCCATGAAATTAAAAGACACTTACTCCTTGGAAGGAAGGTTATGGCCAACCTAGACAGCATATTAAAAAGCAGAGACATTACTTTGCCAACAAAGGTCCGTCTAGTCAAGGCTATGGTTTTTCCAGTGGTCACGTATGGATGTGAGATTTGGACTGTGAAGAAAGCTGAGTGCCGAAGAATTGATGCTTTTGAACTGTGGTGTTGGAGAAGACTCTTGAGAGTCCCTTGGACTGCAAGGAGATCCAACCAGTCCATCCTAAAGGAGATCAGTCCTGGGTGTTCATTGGAAGGTCTGATGTTGAAGCAGAAACTCCAATACTTTGGCCACCTCATGTGAAGAGTTGACTCACTGGAAAAGACCCTGATGCTGGGAAGGATTGGGGGCAGGAGGAGAAGGGGACGACAGAGGATGAGATGGCTGGATGGCATCACTGACTCGATGGACATGGGTTTGGGTAAACTTCAGGAGTTTGTGATGGACAGGGAGGCCTGGCGTGCTGCAATTCATGGGGTCGCAAAGAGTCAGACACGACTGAGCGACTGAACTGAACTGAACTGAACTGAGGGGCTTCCCAGGAGACACTAGTGGTAAAGAACCCAACTGCCAATGCAGGAGATGTAAGAGACGTGGGTTCGATCCCTGAGTCGGGAGGATCCCCTGGAGGAGGGCGTGGCAACCCCCTCCAGTATCCTTGCCTGGAGAAAATTGTGGACAGAGGAGCCTGGCAGGCTACAGCCCATGGGGTCGCATAGAGTCCGAGACAACTGAAGTGACTAGCATGCACACACGCTCATACACAGTGCATATTCTAACCAAGAGCCCCAGGGAGGACAGTGCTTGACTCACAGATACGGGTTGCTAATGATGACCATCCTGGCTGCCAGGGCTGGAAACTAGCAGACTTGGGGACGGAGGCTGCTTTCTCGTCTTCCTAGAACCCCAGAGCTTGAGTCAACGGCTCCTTCTCCTGCTGGGTGCAATCATTCCCAAACTGGCTGTGAACCTGAGGAAGCGTGTATGTCTGCGTGTCTGTGTGTGTGAGAGAGAGAGAGAGACAGGAAGGGGTGGCTATGTGTGTATCTTGAAGTTATGAAGACCCCAGACTCACCCGGGTGGCAAAGCAAGGCTAAAAGCTTCTGGAACCCCGGAGAGAGCACAGCATTTGAAGTTCAGACAGACCCAGGGTTTGAAGTCTCGCTCCTGCCCTGCCAGGAAATGAAACGAGTCAAACACTTGGATGAGAGGGCTCTGCAGAGCGCCTGGCCTTTGGCGGGTGCATCTCCGATCTTCCCCTTCTCCTGACCTCTCTTGCCCTGGTGCCAAGCCCGGAGCACAGACGGCATCCTGTTCAGAGCCAGGCTGGCAGGGGTTAACAGGAGAAAGGCAGGTTGCTTCTTGAAAACAAAGGGCCCGGTCAATAGACAGCTGCAGCAGCCATTCATCAGTGAGAGCAAAGTCTCCGTGGGGAGCTGCCAGCCGGCTTCTCTGAAACCTCTAGAACAGCGCGATCGGGAAAGCCAGGTTGAGGCTCCCAAGGCCCCGTGGTGCGCCTGGGCTGGGGTCAATACCTGCGGAACACAGGGCTCCTCTCTCTCCACCCCCTCGGCCCCTTGGGAGCAGACTCCAATCACACATTGTAAGAGCTGGATCTCCGCGGGCATCCACCAGCTCCTTCTTAACCTGGGGTCCTTGTTAGGAACTCAGCCATCTGTGAACTTGGAGTGAGGGGGAAAAATGTTCACCAAGTGTTTAATAAGGCCAACCGAAGTGCAGCGTTTCTTTCTACAGCGAGCACAGACACCAAACCACAGTAGAAATAGGAGGACCTAGGAGTCTCACTAGGACATAGCAGTTATCAAAAGACTGAAAAACAGATTTGTGCCATGGTGGTATATATGTTCGTTAATGCATTAAACAAGATCTAGAGGTAGGTCCAGCAACTACCACAATTTTGAGGTAGTGTATGAACAATGGTTTGAGGATCCTGCCATGACTGTAATGAGCTATGAAGACACTTCACAGTGGAGAAGTCTTCCCTGGTGGCTCCAACAGTAAAGAACCCACCTGCGATGGAGGAGATGTGGGTTCCATCCCTGGGTCAGGAAGATCCCCTGGAGAAGGGCATGGCAACCCGCTCCAGTATTCTTGCCTGGAGAATTCCATGGACAGAGGAGACTGGTGGGCTAGTCCCTGGGGTCACAGAGTTGGACACAACTGAGCGACTAACTTTCACTTTCACACTGCAAAAATCTGACAAGGGATCGAACTTGGGCCCCCTGCATTGGGAGCTCAGAGTCTTAGCCACTGGACCAGCAGGGAAGTCCCCCGGCACTGCACTTCTATCTCCTAAAAAACCTGTCACTGCTGTCTAATCGGGAAAAACATCACACAAACGCAAGCTTAAAGGACATTCTACAAGCACTCCTCAAAACTGCCGGGTCATCCAAAATCAGGCAACTCTCAGACACTGTCACGGCCACACAAAGCCTCAAGAAACGTGACAACGAAGCGTAACCTGGGATCCTGAGTGCGTTCCTGGAGCAGAAAAGGAGTCTTAGGTAAAGACTAAGATTCATTTGCTGTAATCCAAGTACCATGCTAATGTCAGATATTAACATTAAGGAAAACTGGGTGTGGCTTGAGAGGAAGTCTGTACTCCACGCAATTTTAATCTACTCTAAAATAAAAAGTCTTTTTAAAGAATAGTATAGCTGGGTGGTAAAGTGACAGGCAATTTGCATTGTATTGATACTTCTCTGTATTTCCTAAGTGGTCTACCATGAATATGATTTGCTTTTCTCATCAGAAAGAATTCAAAACACTTAAGTCTTTAAGAAAAAGAAAAATGAATGAATGGGTGTTTGGCCCTTTGGAGACAGAGTGTCATTTAAATAAAAGCATAATGAGAGTCAGTCTTTGGGCAGCGGTTAAAATCCACTTTGTCGTTCTGCACGCGAGAGGCTGCCCGCGAGGGCCTGGCTCTCTCCCTGGGGTGGAGCGCTGCGTCCCTGAAACTGGCCAGCCTGTTTCCTCTGGCAGAGGAGGGGCGGGGAGGCAGCGCAGCTGCTCAGGGGCCAAAGGCCTGTCACAGATGAACTACACATCTGGCTCCGCGAGGCCCCAGAGGCAAACCAGCCCTTGGGAAACCCTGTCCACCACCAGCTTCCAGGCCCAGTGTCAGCGGGCTCCAGGCCTCTGAGTTGAGACGGATCCAGAAAAGCTCCTCTGTTCCCCTCGCCTAAATAAGCAAAAGAAAGAAGGCAAAACCAGCCAGGACCACGTTCTCTGTCTCAGGTACGTTCATTTGCCACCATTTAGACCTCGAACAGCTCTGTAGAGCAGATGCTCTATTTTACCAAGCTGAGGCTCGGAATTACTTTAAATACATTTAATTTGAAAGTGAAGTCTCTCAGTCGTGTCCAACTCTTTGCAACCTCATGGGCTGTAGCCCACCAGGCTCCTCCATCCATGGAATTTTTCAGGCAAGAATACTGGAGTGGGTTGCCATTTCCTTCTCCAGGGGATCTTCCCGACCCAGGGATTGAACCCGGGTCTCCCGCATTGCAGGCAGACAGTTTACCGTCTGAGCCACAAATAATAAAACTGAGGCTCAGGAAGGGTCCCTGATGGTCAAAAGAAGAAAAAGTCTGAGCTGCTTTACTCCTCCACTGGGACTGCCCATCTCTAAGCTTCTCGGGGATGGGCTGTGTCCATAGCGATGGCTGGACCACTTTGGGGGGGAGGGGCAGGATGCTGGAGGAAGGACAGCAGGCATCACTAGTGGGTAGACTTTCCACAACACCCACCACCACCACCCAAGTACCCTGGGCACCATGGGCAGCCATCAGCTTGTTCTCAGACTCAGCCCAACGTGAATCCCAACCTCAGGCTGCTGGGAACATGGGACAGTCCCCTACGCGCCACCCTTGTTCAGTTCCCAAAGGCTTCCTTCTCCATCTTCTAGGATCCAGTCCACATGTGGCCCAGGCTCTCAGTGAGGGCCTCGGAAGCAAGGAATCAGGGGGAGAGACAGCGCTGAGATGTTTCTAACCATAACAAGACTGGGACCAGACTCTCTGGGCGTTATCAACAAAAATCCCAGGACGGGACAGCTCAGCTTTCGAACGTGTAGGAAAGGGTTTGATTCCTTCAGAAACACATTTGACTTGTTGCCTTTAAAGGGCAGCCCTTGGGACCTTCCCTGGTGGTCGAGTGGCTAAGACTAAGTGCTCCCAGCGCAGGGGCCCTAGGTTCTCTCCTTGGTAGAGAAACTAGATCTGCCTGCCGCAACTAAAACACCTCGCGTGCTCCAAGGGAGATCTAAGATCCTGCGTGCCCGGTGTGGTGGTTTAGTCGCTCAGTCGTGTCCAACTCTTGCAACCCGATGGACTGTAGCCCGCCAGGCTCCTCTGTCCATGGGATTCTCCAGGCAAGAATACTGGAGTGGGTTGCCATGCCCTTCTCCAGGGGATCTTCCCGACCCAGGAATTGAATCAGCGTCTCTTATGGCTCCTGCATTGGCAGGCAAGTTCTTTACCGACTGAGCTACAAGGGAAACCCCCCATGCCCAGAGCAGCCAGATAAAGAAATATTAATATTTTAAGATATCAGAGGACCGGCGATTAAAAAAAAAAGTGATGCCCTCAAAGTCTGTATCTTTATTCTAATGACTCTTCTAAAGCTCACTGAACTCTTCAGAAATTGCCTTCCGAGTTACCTTTAACCAAAATTGATGAGCCTGCCTAACTGCCCAAGGAATTTCCCAATCCAGGCATCCAAGTGACGCTCCGTTTCCAAAACTCCAAGCCAGGTTCCACAGACCTGCCCCTCCGAGGCCCCTCCCAGGAGTCCCGGCACGGCCTGAGAAGCTGCGCGGTAGGAACTCGCTTTTCCGACGGTCCTGACACTCGCCGCTCAGCTCAGGGCTTGTGCACGCTGCTCTCCCCTCTCCGACTCCCGACGCGGCCCGGCCCCGCTCTGGCGGTCCTCGGGCAAAGGCAGGCGGTGGGCCGCCCCCGCCTTCTTCTCCGGAAGCAGCGCCGGGCGCTGGGCCGGCCCCGGCTCCCTTCTCCCCACTAACGAGTCTTAAGTGTTTGGCTTGGGCCCCTGCCAGTCCTGTTCCTGCGAGGAGGACGGGGGAGGGGTGGGAGCCAGCCCGGTTCCGCCGGCTCCAGGAGGGCTGGCACGGGGCCGCGCGGCACGGACGCACCCCGGGCACGGCCAGGCACCCACGGGAGGGCCCGTCTCTCCCTCCGCTTCAGGGGGCTTCCCCAAGCGCAGATTCCCGGGCACACCTACTAGACCGCCATCCTGGAACGCACATGTTTAGTAAGCACGCTAGGAGGCTAAGGACCACAGCGCTAGGACGCCAGGGATGGGAATTCCGGGCTGGTTCGTGCATTTCTCTGGAGTTCACAGTGTTGGTCAGACTCTCAAGTTACATTAAGACCCCCACGCTCCCTAAAAATAAAAAATGAAAACCAAAAGCCTAAGAAGCTCCAGGGGATGGGAGGATTTCTAAGTTCAGCTTGAGCTACAGTTCAAGCGGTTCTGTTCCGCCCCCATCTTCCTTGGTGGCTCAGACTGAAGAATCCGGCTCTAAGAGGCCTGGGTTCGATCCCAGGGTGGGGAAAATCCCCTGGCGGAGGGCATGGCAACCCGCTCCAGTATTCTTGTTGGGAGAATTCCATAGACAGAGGAGCCTGGAGGGCTACAGTCTGTGGGGCCGCGAAGAGCCGGACACGACTGAGTGACTAACATTTGCACTTTCAAGGTGAGTCTACACAAGTCTCTCCTTTCCCCAAAGCTCAGGGAAAGATGATGCCAGCCCTGAAACAGGCTGGCACCTCTCAGATGACAGAGAAGACAGAGAAATAGGCTGAGGGGCAGCAGGATGCCGATGGTCTGGGGTTAAAGTGGGAAACACCAGGGCGGGGGAGACATTCTAGAATATACAGGTTCAAAGGACCCTTTGGGAATCACAGGAACCAATACCCTGCTCCTGTGAGAAGGATGAATTTTTACCAATATCTGGTTCTCTCTCTTTATAAACATCTAAACTACATTTCCCAGTCTCCCTCGCAGTTAGCAGGGGGCATGAATTGAATTTTGGTCAGTGGACCATGGGTCTCCCAAGATTGACTCCTCTCTCCACTGGATGCTATACTCTGGGGCCCACGACCACGGCTGAGCCACAACAGGGAAGGAGCTTGGGTTCTGCATGACTGTGAGGTACAGAACCCTCCTCCAGGAGATAGTCTTGACCCTGGGATGGAACCCAGGACTCCTTTGTTGCAGGCGGATTCTTTACCGTCTGAGCCACCAGGCAAGACAGAGGCCAAACAGAACCACTTGAGCTGTAGATAAAGCTGAACTTGGAATCACTGCATCCACTGGAGCTTCTTAAGCCTTTTAATTTTTAGGGAGTGGGGGGGGGCTATATAATTTGAGAGTTAACCCACCCCAGATGGCACTATGATTGGTAAAGAAAGTTTTGTATGCTAAGCTATGTAGATTTGGGGGTTGTCCAAATCGGGAATCACCTACTGTAACCAAGACACCCTCCTCCAGGTCCCTGAGCCCAGGGAGTGCTAGGCAAGAGACAAGCTAGGTGTCAGCGCAGGCTCCAAGCTGGGCCAGGGCGAGAGCCAGCACCTCCTGGGTTCAGCTTCGGACGGGGGGACATGCCATGCCCATACACCATAGCTGGGGCAGCACCAATTCCCAAAAAACTTTATTGTTTCAAGTGGCAAAACGTCATCGGTTTCTGTGGGGCCCCTGGCAGGGCGGAGGGAGACGTGGGGTGGGGCTGGGCTCCGCCCGTTACAAAAATCAAAGGCTTTTATAAAAAAGGCTATAAACCGGTATCAAAAGAAAACCCAAGGGGGGCTGCAGGAGGAAGCAGAGAGGGGGCAGAGAGGGGGACGGTGGAAGACCCAGGGACTGGACCAACACCGTGGACCCCCCAGAGGTGGACGGGCAGGGGCTGTGGCCTGGGGCAGGGGGGCGCTCAGCCGTCTCCCCGCCGGGGACCCCACAGGGACGGGCACTGCCTGAGACTGCCAGATGGGAAGGACCTGCAACAGAGGGGAGAGAAGAGGTTGGATGGGGACAGGGGAGCAGAGGGGACAAAATACTGGAGTGGGTAGCCTATCCCTCCTCCAGCCTCACAGAGAAGGGCCATAAAAGTAGATCTGGGGCCTCCAGAGGCCTACAGGCAGGGTCCTCAATGGCCCTGAACCAGCCTCCAACCCCAGACAGGACAAGCCCAGCTCCTGCCCACACCTCGGTGACTTCTTAGACCTTCTTCTTCTTCAACTTCAGGGCTTGCAGCCAGCTGGGCGATGATCCTTCTGACCTAGAGGGCAGGGGGCAGAGGTCGGGAGTCAGAAACGCCCTCCCACCAGGAAGGGTGGCGTCGGGCTTGGCCGCAGAGACCAGCACCCTGGCACCAACTGAAGAGCACCGGCCCATGGCATGCCACCCTCTCCAAGCCTCCGTCCCCCTGTAAAGCAGGGCTTTCCTTTTAAAGCTGGGATGACGCGGCTGGCCAGTTCCCGGCACACAGGTCACCTACCCTGAGGACTTGTCTGGCTTGGGCGGGAGCGCGTGGGGCTTGCCCAG
This sequence comes from Okapia johnstoni, assembly GCA_024291935.2. NCBI lineage: Eukaryota > Metazoa > Chordata > Mammalia > Artiodactyla > Giraffidae > Okapia > Okapia johnstoni. The sequence continues at coordinate 2,446,326 of CM044325.1, read as the reverse complement.
CCCGGGGACCTTGCAGGACTTGGAGCGCTGGATCGCTGCCTCCTTCTGGCCCACCTTGCCCTCTGAGGGCTCCCCCTCGTCGGCCGAGCGGTTCCGCGAGCGCAGCTTGGCCTGAGACGAAGCCGGGGCGCGGACCGAGGTCAGTGGGGTAGGCGAGGGGTGCTCACGGAGGGCCAGGCCTTCTCCCAGAACTGTGGTGCCCCGGCCCAGGTCTGAACACCCTCTACGGTCCTCTTACCCCGCGGAAAGGAAGTCGCTTAGCAATGACCTCCCCCAAGAGCAGGCTGTGCCTGGCACCCCGCAGGCCCTCCGGGAGGCACTGCTGACCTGAATCAAGCAGGAGCGGGCTGGACGGAGCCAGCGGGGATGCCCCCAAGGCTCTGCACGCCCTGTGCCCTCTGCCTGCAACGTCCCCCCACTGCTGGCGCCTCAAAGCTGCGATTGGACGCTCACCCAAGGCCTCCCCAAATCCCGCTCCATCCCATCCCACACCCCGCCTCCACACTGCCTTTGAGTGGCCTGCCCCTGCCCCGCACCCACAGGGACACTGAACCTCCACCCCGTTGCAGACTGTGGGGTTCTAGGGCCCAGACCCTCCCCGTTCTTCCCTCCATCCCGCCTCGCGCCCACCACGGGCACAGCAGGCGGAGAAATTGGACAGGGCATCGGGGCTGATTGGATGGATGGGTGGGGGGCAGGCTGGACGCCAAGGGGCCAGGGGGCAGCACAGCCAGAGGGTACCTTCAGAGCCGACGGGCTCAGGCCGGGGAACAGGCTGACTTTCAGGCCCTTGGTCACCCGCATCCGGCGGTTCTGAGGCTCCTCGACCACCTCCTCGTCCGAGGACGGTGCCTGCGAAGCCCGTGGCTCTGCAAGGGCCCAGGCAGGGGCTCAGCATGGGGCGGCGACCCCAGACCCCCTCCACCGCCCCCATGGCTGCGACACGGATGTCGTCACGACAGCGCGGCCCTACCCGTGGAGTCCTGGAACAGCCTCGCGTCTGACGCTGCGGCCTCCGACAGGCCCAGCGTGCCCCCGGGACGGATGGCCGGGGCGCGATGCCCCGCGCTTGCGCCCCAGGTTGGCACGGCTCCGATACATGGCGCTGTCAAGGATCTCGGTGTCCTGCGGGGGACGGGGGCCACGCCACTGCCATTACCTTCGCGGGGCTGCCCCGTCCCAGTCCCAGGTCCCAGCTTCCCGCCCCTCGGGCTGAGACCGCCCCGCGACGAGGGAGGTCCCGGGGTGAGACCCGAGCTGCAGCACCCATGCACCCCCTCCACCCTCACCCCGACGAGAGCCCACCCACTGACCTCGATGAAGGAGAAATCCTGGCTGGGGGCGCTGGCCGGCGGGCCCTGGGGGGTCTGCTCACCCTGCCGGGCCCCTGCGGCCTCCCGGGTGCCATCGACCGCATCTGTCCAGCTGGCCTCCCCGTCCGGCTGCGGCCTCCAGGAGGGCAGAGGGTCCCGGTCGGGCTCCCCGGGCGCCCCTCGGTCCGCACGTGCTGCGGCCACTTCCTCCTCCGACAGGGGCCCAGGCGCCGGGGATGCCGACTCCTGCGGGGGGACGTGACCTCAGGGCTGTGGGCAGCCAGCCTCTCCCCTGGCTGGCCTTGGGAGCCCGCGGGCGGGGAGCGGGCTGGGTGATCGCCAGGGCTGCGAGGGACAGAGCAGAGGCCGAGGTCACGGGGGGCCACACGCGCCCCGCCCAAAGCCCCCCAGCTCAGAGCGCCTTTCTCGGCCTGTTTTCCTGCGACCCGTCCACGCCTCCCTCCCTCCGACAGCATGCCGGGTGCGAGCTGGGCCAGCCCGGCATGTTCAGATGCCAGGCTCCTGGCTTCCTGAGACGACGGGGACGTCCCTTCAGCCCCAGGGGGTCTACTAAGTACAGTCGCTGGGGACGCGGAGTGAAACCCTAGCTAGACACCTAGCTTAGTGCCGCACACGGGGGACCCCAAGAGCCTTGGGGTCTGCTAAGTAGAGAGTCTCTGCGGGTGCGGAGTGAGACTGAATGCCTCACACGGAGCCGCGCAGGGGGCGTGCCCACCAACGCAATCTTTACCGCTGCTGTCCTGCTGCACCCTCTGAGGGTGCGGTCGGCCTGCCCAGCCGGACTCTCAGCCCCTCCCCTCCAGCTCAGCCCTCCTTGCACGCACCTCTCTGCACACGTGGCCCTCGTGGACGGCGTACCCAACGGCATGCCTGGACAAGCTGCTTCCTTGACAGGCGCCCCCGCACCCTCAGTCAGCCTGGATTCCCCCTGGCGTGCCCCTGGGCCCGCCCCCTCGCCCTGCACACCCTGGGCTCGAGCTGCCAGCCCGCCGCAAGTCCAGGTGCTCTGTCCCCACAGCCCATCGGCGAGCAACTCGGGGCCCCGGCCGCCTGCATTCCCCGTGTCGCCCAGGGCCTGGGACGGAGCGGACGTTTGCCGAGGGGCGGGGACGCCACCTTGTCCCCGAACTGTGTCTGCTGCCCGCTGCGCCCTCGAGACACGACCTGTTCCACCCAGCAAGCACAGCGCGCTCAGCAGCTCGCACTCCGCACCGGGGAGCCTGTGTGTGGCCCAGCTGCCTGCCTGCCCCGGAGACAGACACACCTGCACACACTCATGGCCCGTCTCCTGCGGGGAAGTGGGCACCGGTCACTCCTTCCACACAACGGCACAAGCACCGCAGAGCCACACCCGACACACACACACACACCCTGACACAGTGTACACACACACACACTGCACACGGGCGTGGGAAAGGCAGACAAGCACCTGAGACACACACACACAGAGCACACCTCTCTCACACACACACACACACCCCATGCACACGAGCGTGGGAAAGGCCAGCAGTGCCCGGAAGCCAGGGTAAGAGCCTGGGATCCCAGACTGGAGAGGAAGAACGTGAGGCAGGTGAGTCAGCACCAGGCCGAAAGCAGGGAAGGCAGGGGAGTGGTGGCATCAGTCTGTCCTTCCCCAGGCTGCTGACAGATGGAAACTAAAGCGACTCGGGAGGGGGGAGGGGAGGGGGTGGAGGCCACAGAAGAGCCTCGGAATCAGGAGCACCCTGGAGGGAGGGAGGGGCAGCCGTTCCCACCAGCATCTCCCAGGTGGGGCAGAGGGGACGCTGGGGGCGGGCCAGGGCCAAGGGGCTGCGGAGGCATGGACGGGTGGCCGGAGACGTCCACGCCAGAGGGGACCCGGCCAGCCCGAAGCCCCGTGGGCCCTGGGGGAGGCCCTGTGGGGGTGGGTGGGGAGCACACAACCTGCCCACTGTCCCGCCCCAGGGGAGGCTGTCCTACCGCCGGGCACCCAGGACCCTACAGCCTGAGCCTCGCCCTGGCCGGGAGGCGGGGCGGGGTCTGTCCCGAGCTGGCCCACTGCGCCCACACGGGCTGCATCCCACGCCGGCAGCCGTGGCCAAAGTACCTATCCACCCCGAGTCTCAGCTTCTTCATCTGTAAAATGGGGATAACGTAAGTATCTATACTTTGCTGGGTGGACACGGGCCTGGCAACCCCCTCCAGGATTCCTGCCCAGAGAATCCCACGGACAGAGGAGCCTGGAGAGCCACAGTCTCCGGGGCTGCCAAGAGTTGGATAGGACTGAAGCGACTCAGCAGGCACGCATGCACTTTTAGTCTCATGTGACACCAGCTCTGCCCCTGGCCCATCAGGACTCTGAGGATCCCGAGGGCCTGGACTGGATCCAACCCCACCCCCAGGGCCATTCGAGGTACAAACACAGGGGGCAGTGTGTAACAGACTCGCTTCCTCCTGCTCAAGGATCCAAGACCCAAAATGAGCACGGTCGGGACGGAAGCTGAAATGATGTGTGTGTACGGGCAGCAGCCGACCTTGACCCCAGAGAGACAGGAAGAGAATCCCGACCACAAGCAGGGGCCCGAGGGAACGCCAAGGGGCAGCGTTCACAAGCCGTGGGCCCTTGAGAAAGTCCCGCTGCCTCTCGGGGGCTGCTTCCCCCACTCACAGAACGAGGGGGCCGGCCTCAGAAGCCCTGAGGGTCCTCTCTGGGTCCACGCAGACCCCCCCAGATGGCTGGGAGGCAGCTGTATCCCTGGGGCCTGGGGGCTGGGGCAGGAGAGGACCAGGAGGCCAGACGGGAAGGGGGCGGTGCAGCAGTTCTGGGGTGGGGCGGCCAGGAGCGCCTCTCCCCCAGAACAAAGTGCCCGAGACGCCGGAGGGACAGGCCGAGCACCCAGGCCGCTCTCGTCCCAACTGTATGGACAGCAGTCCAGCCGATAGTGGCCAGCCGGGGGTCCTCCGTCCCACGCAGGACAATGGCCAGAAACGTTCCCCAGGGCCTCACTTCCCAGGCAGCTCACATCCATCCACATCTGCCAAGCAGGCGTGGACATTGGCAGTGAGCACCTGGCCGGGGCTGACCACGCGTCCGGCAGGTCTGACACTCCCCGCACACAGACCCTGAGCCCAACGGCCCTGTGGGAGTCGGGAGTCAATGACGCCCACTCATCACAGGCGGGAAGCTGGAGCAGAGACGGGACCTGCCCAGGATCACGGAGGCAGTGGCAGAACCAGGCCCCAAACCTGGCGGATGGGCCCAAAGCCAATGGCTCACGTCCTCAAGGACTTCTCGTTACTGGGAGAACCTGCAAAACTCCCTCCAGAGAGCAACTTTCCTGAGTGTAGAATTTCCCCGAGTCAGAAGCTCAGAACACCAGTCAGAAGCTCAGAACACCAGGCCCATGGATATTAATCAAATAAGCTCAAGAAAAATCGCACTGGAGAAAGGTAAACAGGTTTCCATTACTGCTGTATTTTCGGTGCCAAGAGCCCTACTTTCTAAGTCTCCCGTATGTCCACCGAGCACACGGTGTTTGCCAAATGTACAACACGGCCTGAAAAACCCTGGTGTTTTCAAGGTGTGACAGAGGCTGGAGCTCAGACAGCTGAGCTTCTCTGCCAGAACCCTGCCCCTTCACCAACCCAGTCCCCCAGCCAGCCTCTCTCTCCCCCTCCCCATCCTTCAGGAACACGTGGAGGGCGGTGGGTCCCAATGCCTGCAAGTCCAAAAGCCTTGAAGGCGTTTAAGACCCAAAAGTCCGAAAGCGGCACTGTTGACTCGGTGACCTTAAGCGGGTCACACCACTCCTGCAAATTGGAGGTGATTAAAAAATCCCCTTTCTTGCTTCACAGGACAGGTGTGAAGATCAGGGAAGGTGTGCGGGACGGTGGAGTTCTGAGCGTCCTGGGAAGAGGAATTGGGGGCAACCTCAGGTGGCCTGCGCTCCCCCTCACCCGGAAAGTCACAGTTCAGATAGGTCCGGGCACTCACGCCCTTCCCTGCAGGATTCACCCCGGCCAGTGCCCCTCCAGCTCCCCACAGCGGCCTGACCCCCGGGATGCCCCCCAGGGCCTCGCCCTGGCCCCAGGCTCTGCCCACCTCCCCTTCCCCCCCCCCCGCCACGACCCCGTCCTCAGCCCCCACTGCCTCTCCCAATCCCTGACCCCTCCGACACCCCAATCCCCTCTAGAGCCTTCCGGGTGCCTCCGGCCCCCCAGCTACCAGCCAGCCCCTCCTCCACTGCAAACACAGCTCTCAACCAGCACCCGCTCCCCTTCACAACATGTGAGAAGCCCCACCCCCGGTCTGGCAAAGGTCCCACTGCGCCTCAAGTCAAGGGAATTAAACCCGATCTCAACGGATGGAAGTGACAGCAAAATAAACACAATGCCTTTTGAGCACCCTTAACTGGGGTGAGACATCACCCCAGTTGGTTTTAGAACAGAAAAATCTCAGACAGACTACGGTTGACTCATAAAACTGTTTTTTTTTTTTGGAAAGTTCTTTTTCAGCCACCCTGGGCGTGGAGGCCAAAAGGTCACCCACCGGGCCTGGAACCAGGTCCCAATGTCCTTCAGGTTCCTTTTTGAACCAGGGTTTGTTCTCTGCAGGTGTGGCTGTTTTTTATTTATTGGCCACGCTGCACGGTCTGCGTGCAGATCTCAGTCCCCCAACCAGGGACTGAACTCGGGCCTACAAGCAGTCAAAGCGCAGTGTCTGAAGCAGCGGACCATTAGGGAAGTCTTGCCCTTCGGGGCCTTAAGACAGGGCAGGCAAGAAGCACGGAGGGTCCTCCCTGCCACCAGAGGTGAGCGCCACTGCCTGCTCCACGCTGGACCTGCCCAGGCCAGGATCATGCCAGGCCTCCCACCACAGGACTAGGAATGCATCGTGCCCCTCCAGGCCCAGAGCACCCGGGGCCTGCCAGAAACCCTCCAGCACAGGATGCTTCCTCCAGCACCCACACAATCACACTGCAAAAATCACACCTCAACCACCACAGTCATCGCTTCAAAAAAAGAAACTCACCTGTGTGTGTGTCGGTGTTTAAGAAATAAATAAAAGAAAAATTCACACTCCGAACCACCCCAGTTTTCTGAATACTAAAACTTTTGGGGGAAGAGCAGCTTCGACCCCGAGTAGAAAGGGGGCCGTTTCCAGGGGGCCGTCATGCCCTCCCGCCCTGGGGTGGGGCTCCCTTACCTGGGTCCGAAGGCCGGGGACTCCTGAAGCCCATATCCGTCTTCCTCCGGGCAGATGACCACGGGCGGCAGGAAGCGGTCTGCGTCCTCGGCGTCCAGCCCGCTCATCTCGCCGACCCCAAGCTCCCTGGCCTCCGAGGGGTCTTGGGCCTCCAGGCCAGGGACTGAAAGGCCGTCGTTCCCCACACCTGGTTCCGGGTACTGGCCGACGTCCCCCACCCCACACTCCCTGGCTTCACCCGGGAGCTCCACGTCCCGGAGCTCCGAGTCCTGGGCCCAGTTCACCTGGTCCAGCCCATGTCCCCGCGGCCCCTGAGAACTCTCCAAGTCTAGCTCACAGGGCACCTCCAGATGCCTCAGGCCCAGACTGTCGCCCCAGTCCACCCCGCCTGGCCCGAGCTCCCGGGCTCTTGGGTCAGGCGTCCAGTCTGCCTGACCCACTCCACACTCCCTTGATTTAAGGAACTCTTCTGCCTCTGTGACTGACCAGTCGGTCTGCCCCACGCCACCCTCTCTGGGCTGGCTGGGGCCTCCGACCTCGGACGCCCAGTCCTGGTCCCCGACTCCGAGCCCCCCGGGGGCCTCCGCCCCTCCGCCCTGCAGACAGCTGGCCAGCCCTGCGTCCTTCATGCCCCCGCGGTCTGCCCAGCCTGTCTGTCCCACGCCATCCTCCCTGGCTTCGCCGGAGCCGCCGGCATGCACACAGCTGGATACCTCCAGATTCCAGAGGCTCAGCTGGTCAGTCCAGTCCACAGCCCCGGCCCCCTCGGGGGGCAGGAAGGGGCCGCCTCCCAGCTGGCCACAAGGGCTCAGGCCAGCCCCGCCCACCCTGTCGTTGCCAATTATCCCAAACTGGGGGCTCCGCTCCACAGCCTCTGCGCAGAAGCGGCCGCCCCAGCCCTGCTGCCCTGGGCCGAAGGCCGCCTCTGGCTGGGGGCCCACGCTGAGGCTGAAGTCGCCGGACCAGCCCCGCCGCACCCCCTCCCTATCCTCCCGGTCAGCATCCCCCGGGCTCCGGGAGCCCCCCACCTGCTGTCTCCCCTGCGGCCCCCCAACCTCCTGGGAGGCAGCGCTGCCTTGCCAGCCGCCTGGGTCTCTCTGCCCCTGAGCCCCGTCCTGTGGCTGGGGGCCGCTGGCGGGGAACACACCCCTCGCCTCGGGGGTCTCGGGCCAGCCCGCATCCCTGCCGGCCGCCCCAGGGCTTGCTCGGCCCGGGGTCTTCTTCTCAAACTCCGTGTCCTGCCGCTGGGCCTCCTCGAGGCTGAACCCAGCACGCGGGGCTCTCGCTCCCAAGTCCCGGGGGAGGCCGCCGCTGAAGTCCGGCACCCAGGCGCTCCTGCCGAAGTCCTGGCTGGGCCCTTCTGCGCCACGGGGGCAGTAGACGCTCCGTGCAGCGTCACTGCTCCCGAACCCCTGGTCCTGCTGCCCTGCATCCTGGCTGCTGATGTACCTGCCGAGTGGGTCCTTCTGCCCTGATTCCGGGCCCTGCCCCTCTTCATCCCGGCTCACGTAGGCGCCCAGGGCGTCTCTCTTCCCAAAGTCCCAGTCCTGAAGGCTCACGTCCCGACCGCTGTAGGTCCCCAGAGAATCCCTCTTCCCGAACTCCTGGTCCTGGAGCTCCACATCCTGGCTGGAGTAGGTGCCCTGGGAATCTCTCTTCCCGAACTCCCAGTGCTGACGGTCCACCTCGTGGCTCTGAGGAGCGCCAAGCTTCCCGATCGCCCGGTCCTGGGCGCCGAGGCCCCCGGGGGCAACCGCTCCACGCCCATCCTGACCGCCGACCTCGCCCTCCTTGCGGTTGAGGGCACAGCTGCCAGCCCACTCCCCGGGGCGCCCCTCCCCGACTCCGTGCCCACACTCGCGGGTCCAGTCCCTGTCTCCGAGGCCTGGGTCCCCTAGAGGGCTTGCACCCCCCAGGCTGTAGTCCCGAGAAGCGTCCGGGGACCAGGTGGAAGGCCGGAAACCGCCGGGACGTGGGCCTCCTGAAATCCCAAATTCACTCTCTGCAGGTCCTTCTGGGCCCAGCCAAGGAGTCCCTGGGAATCAGAGAGAGAGAGACACACACACAAAGAAACAGGGCTTGGAATTATCCAGGCGGCGATCAGTCTGGAGTGAGAGCACTGCCTAGTGCCCAACTCTGGCTACAGAGAGCCTGGGTTTGGATGCGGGCTGTGTGACCTTGGGCAAATCACTTAATGGCTCTGGGTCCCCGGGGTCCCCATCGTTAAACGAGCTCAGTTCCTATGGCACGGGGTAGGACAGGAGGGCTAAACGGAATCACTGAAGCCGAGGGCACAGCAAAGGTCCTGGCAGCCCGCGGGGCCTCCACCCTTGGGCAACAACTGGCGAGGCGCCAGGAGCACGGCTGCCCGGCAGAGGGGTCTTCCTGGGGTTGTAGGGTAGGGCGTGCCCTCAACCAGGAGCAGTCAAGACCCTGTGTCCCTCCATGGCCCCCTCTCCAAGGCAAGCTCCCCAAGGCACTCTTTGCTCTTCCAGCCCGCATGAAGCCCCAGCCCCGACCTCTCCAGGGGAAGCTCCCTCCTGCCAGCGGCCGCGCTGGGATGACCTCTGGGTCCTCACCACCTGCCCAGAAGGGACGGCCTCCTCCTGTTCAGGGAGAAGACCCAGCCAGGGCTCCGGGCTCCCCACCCCGTCCGGAACTCCCTGACTCACTCGTGCGGCCGGGGGAACCCCAGGCTCGGGGCTGCGGAGCCGGCCGGCCTCGTCCCGCAGCGCGGCGTTGGCCAGCAGCCTCTCCAGGACAGACACGCTGGGCTCCCGGTCCCCAGGCCCGGCCATGGTCCCGGCCCCGCCCGCCCCGGGGCCCGCTGGGACGGGGCTGGGCCGCTCCCCTCGCCCGCCCGGACCTGTCCGACGGCCCTGGCCCCGCTCCCTGCAGAGCAGCTGCAGCTCGCCCCGCCTGGGAGCCCGTTGAGTCACGGCATCCCGGGAGGGACACACCTACCACGGGAGCCTTAACTCCTTCCTGCTCGTCCCCCCAGGCCCCGCCCAGAGGCCCCCGACTCCTCCCTCCTCCCAGCCCCGCCCCTGCCAGCCCTGGGCTGGGCGTGAAAACTACGTTTCAAAAGCCCTCTGGACCCCGGCCCTGAGACTACTGGGCAGCCTGGTAGGAGAAAGGGCACTGGCCCTGGAATTGGTGCTCTGGCCCTGGCCCTGGCCCGGCCGCCAACTTGCTGGGTAACCTTTGCACAAGGCTCTGCCTCCTCTGGGCCTCTACAAAAGCAAGTCTGAGTTTCAGAGTAAAAACACAAAAGGCAACACTCCCAACCACTTGGGCCAGGCACTGAGTCCTTCACAGGCACTGCAGCCATCACCCTATGAGGTAGAGCTCAGCACCATTCTCGCCATTTTACAGATGCAGAAACTGAGATGTGGGCAAAAAAATCATTTGTTCAACCTCACACGTGGGCCAGGAGCAGGGCCAAGACCACAACTCAGCTGTTTGGGTCCAGGGCCCGCGTCTAACCGGCTCTGCTGGCGCCCTTCATTAAACCACCCGTCATCACGGACTGAACGCTCAGGAGTGCCAAGCCCTGCACCCAGAGCTTTCCACATCTGTCTTACCCACAACACAAACCTAAGTGTCCTCAGTCGCTCAGTCGTGTCCAACTCTTTGAGGCCCCATGGACTGTAGCCTGCCAGGCTCCTCCGTCCATGGAATTTTCCAGGCAAGAGTACTGGAGTGGGTTGCCATGCCCTCCTCCAGGGGATATCCCCAGCGCAGGGATTGAACCCGCGGCTCCTGCACTGGCAGGCAGATTCTTGACCACCAGCGCCACCTGGGAAGCCCCCAAGCCTATGAGGCAAATGTCATGGTTGTGAAAGGACTCTGAAGCTTGGAGGTCTGCATACGTTCCCAAGACCACTCAGCTGGTGGATGCCGGGGTCAGATGTGGACTCAGACTAGACTCTAAGCAGCAGCCCACACCCTCTGCTCCACCAGCTTAGCAGCCGGTACAGACCTGCAGGGCAGGGGCAGAGGTGCCCTGCTCACGGCTAGATCCCAAACTGGACACAGGGCATCCGTGTTGAAACAACGAGGCCCCCCAAAGCCCCTGGCTTCCATCCTGAACCCCACCCGGGGCCCCCACTCACCTCAGAGCAGGCGCTGGGGGGCTCGACGTCCTTCAGCTCAGACGCAGCGCCATGCCGGGCGCAGGGCGGGGGCGAGGCCAGCAGGTCGTCCAGCCACTGGGAGCCACTCTCGGGGCCCGCGGGCTCAGGGGACGCCCGGCGAGGGTCTTGAACTGCTGTCCTAGGTCGGGTGGTCTCGGCCAGGGCCAGGGCCACGGGGTCCTCCTCAGCAGACAGTGCCTGCCCGGGCTCGGAGGCATCGACGAACAGGACGCAGGGCTGGTCTGGGGGCGCTGGCTGCTCCTGCCCCAGGACCGGCTCCAGGACGCGCAGGGCGGCCTCCTGGGCAGGTGGAGGAGGCTCCCGTTCGGCGCCTGTCTCGTCCACTTGGGGCAAGGCTGGTCCAGGTGGGTCCTCTGCTGTTGGCGGGGACTCCAGAGGATGATCCTCCCCAGCACCCGTCGGGCTCAGGAAGGAGCCCGGGTCATCTCCCGGCTCCCAGGAAGCAGGTCTTCCTGGTCCCTCTGCAGCCGACTGGACCCCTGGCCCTGGCTGGGAGGTGCCTTCCTCCTGGGTGGATGCGGGCCAGTCCCTGGCGTCTTCGTGGGTGGACACAGCCCCGCCTCCAGGCTCCTCGCGGGTGGACACGGCCCCGCCCCCGGGCTCCTCGCCGGGGGACGCGGCCCCGCCTCGGGACTCCTCGCGGGTGGACGCGGCCCCGCCTCCGGGCTCCTCGTGGGTGGACGCGGCCCCCGTCTCCAGCCTCCGCGGCCTCTGCAGCCTCCGCGGCTTCGGTGATGGGGGAGGGCGGCGGGGAGTCCAGCCGCCACACCCCGAGGCCCACAGGCCGCGTGGGGAAGGTCCATTCAAAGGACTGAGACAAGCTCCAGCTGGACTCGGTCTCGCTCCCCAAGGAGTGGTCCAGGGTGGACGGGCCCCCCTGGGCCTGGGGCAGGGCAGCCAGCGAACCCCCCAGCTGCTCCCGGTCTGGGCCGGGAGACCGCAGCACGCCTTCAGAAAACCGCCGCTGGGCCAGGCCACCGGCAGGGCGGTCCTCGTCCCCCGGGGCCACCCCATCCCCGGATGCAAACGTCCGAGGCAGGTCCGGCAGCTCATCCGCTCCCATCAGGGGCTGCTCCAGGCTGGGGTGCCCTGTGAGCTCCCACATGAGGGGGCTGCCGGGTCTGTGGGCCTCCGAGGTGGCCACGGCTGGGACCCCTGGGCTCGGGGGCAGGTGGCGGGAGCCTTCGTCAGGGGGGACCGCGGCTGGGGAGCCCAGAGTCTCGGGGAGCCGGGGGGAAGGCCCAGGAGTGGCAGGGCTCTGGGCCTCTGGACGCTGGGGGTGGCGGGGAGAGTCCCCCTCTAGGGAGTCAAGGCGGGGAGACTCGGGGGCAGAGCCCGAGGCTTCAGCGGGGAGGCCGGGGCGGGGGGCGCCCCCGTTCTCCAAGATGGGGCCTGGACCGGGGGACACCTGGGGCTTGAGAACCTGCAAGAGAAAGTCAGGAGCTGTCAGTGCTCGGCCGGCTCGGGGAGGCCCCTGCCCACCCCCGAGAGACCCCAGGTCAGCGGCTGACTGCCTGACACTCTCACTCCACGGGGGAAGCTGGGGCTCGGCGGAACAGCCCCGCAGGACAGCTGCCAGAGGCTCTGGAATGACCTTGGGCATCGGAGACTGCTAGGGCCCGCAGACCCCTCCCGCAAGGCCCTTCCCCCACGAAATGCACGACACTTTATTCCCACAGGATCACTCAGGCCACGCCCACCCGCACCAAGCCCAAAGCTCATGTGAGGAGTTCCTAAGGGTCCAAGGTTCATGGGTCAAGAACACTGGCTTTTTGTGCCCTTCCTCGGTGGTCCAGGGGCTAAGGCTCCACTCTCCCAATGCAGGGGGCCCAGGTTCGATCCCTGGCCAGGGAACTATATCCCAAGGGCAGAAACTAAGAGTTTGCACGCCATAACTGGAGATCCTGCAAGCTACAGTGAAGATCAAAGATCCTGCATGCCACAACTGAGACCCAGCACAGCAGAGTACAGAAATAAAATATTTTTTTAAAAACTGGCTTTGCAAAGGAAAAGGGAAATTTGAGAGTCTGGCTGTCTGGGTGCACGGCCTCAGGGTGGCTTCAGACCAGCTCCCGGGAGCAGCTTGCCACCCTCTGCTCTGAGCATCCACAGTCCCTGCGCCGCCCGAGGGGCAGCGGGCCCCGGGGTTCAGGCCAGAAGGTCCCGGGGGCCATGAAAGCCCTGGTCAGGGACACCGGCACCTCCCCCGTCAGCTGGACGCCTTCCCACGTGGGGTCACTCTGAGCCCCGACGTCCCCGCCTGCACCCTGGGGCCGGGGGCAACATCGTCCACCTCACGGTCAGGAGAGGATTCAGCAAAGCTCTGCGCACCTGGCCTCTGGGGACAAGGCTCAGGGCAAGACCGGACGCTATGGGGCCCTGGGACCCCCAGCAGCTGGCCCTCCTTCACCCCTGCACCGGCCTGCCCCCAGGCCGTGAGCTGAGTCTCACTCTATCCGACCTCTGCCCTCCCCAGAGGTCACGCTCCCCGCCCCCCGCCACCCTCTCCCATGGGGGGCCGTCTGCCCCATCACCACCTGACCCCTGGGCCAGAGAAGTGGGGGGCGTCCTGCTTCCACATCAAGGCCAGCCTCCGATCCTTCCAGCCTGCGCACTCTCTGCCAATCTCAGGTTAATTTAGAGCCCGTGCCCTTAAACCACGCCCCCTGGGAACCCTCCACCCCCCAAAGCAGAGCTCCTGGACCACGGCCGCCTTCCCGAGCGCTGCCCCCGGTAAAGAGCTCACAGTGGTTTCCGAAGCCCTGCAACTGACCTGTCCAGCGTCCTGGCTCCATACCCTGACCTCCTCCCCCCGACTTCCCCACGGCCCACCTCTCTGAGGGCCCACCCTAGACCTCGTTCTCATCAGAGCCCCTCCGGAGAGCCATGTCCTGCTCGCCTGTGTCCACCCTCGTCCATCCAGCGCCCCCTCTCCCTCCCCTCTGCCCGTCTGAGAAGCGCAGTCACTGGGTCTCCTCCCTTCTCCCCATCCCGACTCCCCTCTCTCCACCACTTTGTTCATACAGCTCCCTGTATTCCCTCCCTCACCCCAGTTTAACGTGATTCAACACAGCTCTGCCCCAGCTCGGGGCTGCACCCAGGCAGCTGGAGACGAGCCCGCCGCTGGGATGGTGGGTTCCCTGCAGCCGCAGGCACCCCAGGCTCAGATGGGCCCCAGAACGGCCCAGCAATCCCATGACATCCGCCTTCCACGCACCCCAACCTCCCAGCGACCTCCCCACCACTGCCCAGGCTCTCCCGGCTGAGGGCCTTGCTCTCCCTCTGCGAGGACCCAGGGACCCCTACCCGGGCGTCCCGCTCCCCACCTCGATCGCAAGCTGTCCCTGCTTGGAGCTCAGGCCAAGCCCTCCTCCCTCTGTCCAGCATCACGGATTTTTTTCCTTCTCTACTGGACCGTTTCCATCAGCACACAAACTGCTCTCATTTCTTCTGGCTTACAAAAAAAAAAAAAAAACCCACACACTGCTGTCCACCCCTCCCATCTCCAGCTACACCCCTTTCCTGAAACCCGGGGCTCTGCGTTCAGCACCCCTCACCACAGCGCCTTGGGCCCAGCCTCCGCTGAACCCCCTCCAAACGGGCTCCCTTCACTTCGCCTCCCCTGCCACTCTGGCCAAGTTCAGCTGCAACCCCCGACTCCACCTTCACACCAGAGAACCCCCCCGCCCGGTCTCCCCCAGGCACTGCCTCCAGGATCCATGGCACCATCGTCTCTCACCGGGGTGACCCCAAGGGCCCCCCGACTGGCCCCTGCCGCTGCCCTTGGCTCCTAGCCAAGATCCTGGGCAGGGAGACTCCTTGCAACTGCACCAACAGAGGTCACGCCTCTCCTCCAGCCCCTCAATGGCCTCTTCCCCTCCTGCAAACCAGCGCCCCCCGAAGTGGCCCATCACTTGCGGGTCCTCACCACCGCCCAGCCCCGGCTCTCTCTGCGACCCAGACACCCCAGCTTCCTCGCTGGGAGCAGCCCAAATCCTTCATAGCTGCAGCTCCCTCTGCCAAGAAAGCTGTTCCCCAAACATCCAAGAGCTCACCCCATCCCCCGCTTCCTGGCAAGGCCTTCCCCAGTCACCCTCGCCCCGGAACCATCCAGGTAGGTGTCCCAGGTGCCTGTCTGATGCTCCACCCGTCTGCCGGTTTGCAGAGCTCTTGGTGTTGGAGTCTGCCTGCCTGCATTAGAAGGCGCATTCCCCGGGAGCAAGGGCTTCCCTGGTGGCTCAGCGGGTAAAGAATCTGCCTACAAGGCAGAAGACCCGGGTTCGATCCCTGAGTCAGGAAGCTCCCTGAGAGAAGGGAACGGCTACCCGCTCCAATATGCCTGCCTAGAGAACTCCATGGACAGAAGAGCCTGGCGGGCTACAGTCCCCGGTGTTGCAAAGAGTCAGACATGACTGAGCGACGGACACGCGCTTCCCTGGAAGCAGGGGGCCTGTGGACGCTTTGCTCGTGGCTGTCTCCCCAGCAGCGGGATCACAGGGGATGCTCGATAAATGCACTTGGACAGACACACACAGTCAGGTCTTCCTCACTGGCGCCGGGGCAGCCTCCGGCTGGCAAGGGCTCTTGGAGCAAGACGGACCACCGTTTGCATCCTTTACTCGGGAACGCAGATGGTCCGCCCTCGAGCACATGGTGGGCAGAGGGGCTGTAACAGGAGACCCCCCCCCGAAACGTCACTTCTCCGCTTCTGCGAGAGGGCCAACCTGGCCAGGGACTGTGCTGGACTCGGATCCTGCCTTCAGCCCCTGGGAAAGTTACTTGGCATTTCAAACCCTTGCGTCTGCACCTCTCGTGTGGGACCGGAGGGGCCTACCAGGCCAGGGTTATGACCCAGGTTACGTCAGTCAATCTCCCTGAGGTTGCCCAGCAGACAGCAGGCCGTCAAGGGCAGTCGTCCTGGACACTGTAGGAGCCTCAGGGCCTCAGCCCCACTTAGCCAGGGAGGCCTGGAAGTTGAGAAATCTGAGTCCTGGGGCAAGTCACATAAACCTCCTCCACGGCCTCTGTTTCCCCAGCTAAACTAAGGGAGGTGGGAGAGATGCACGCACGAGACCCTTCCAGCTCAGAAACAGCCCGATTCCGCATCGTCGCAGGCGGGGAACTCACATCGGTAGGGGCCTCAGAGATGGCCGGCTGGACCAGGTCCCCGTTGAAGGCCAGGTCCGAGGGGGGCTTCCTATGAGGGAGAAAGAGGGGAGATGCAGGCAAAGATCAGAGAAGCCTGGCGCGGGGTGGAGCAGGGAGGGGTGATCGGGGGTCTGCCCGATGACCAGAACAGCACCCGAGGTACCCCCCGCCGGGGGCACATCCTCCCGGGGGACAAAGACCCCGGGCAGCTCCCAGAGAGAGCACCCCAGACACAGCGCGTGTCCCACCTGCATGTCGGGGGGTAAGGCCCCCCAACCCCTCCGGGAAAGCCTGTGGCTAGCCCAGAGCCCTCCGGGCTCCCAGTAAGATCACCAAGCCCCCGAGCCCTTGAGGGGTTAAGGTTCTCCCCACCCAGGGCAGCTGGCCTGTCCCCAGCCAGCGCTTCCTGAGGACTGCATGGGGAGGGAGACGACCAGAGGGAGTTTCCAAGGTCGAGGTTGCTCCTTTGAAGCCCGGCGTGGAGCAAAGGAGGGGAAGGAGGGCAGAACTCAGCCTGGACAGCGCTGGCCTCCCGGGAGCCCAGGGGACAGGAGGCCTCGGGCGCCCACGCTCCCAGGAGAGGCTGGCAGGCAAGGCTCTGGGTTTCCAGCTCGGCTCAAACCGCGGCAGGCCCTTCTCCGCAGCAGGAGCGGGGTCAGCGGGGCCAGAGAGCTGCGGGGCCCGGGGGGCAACCGGCCCGAGCTGGCGCTCCCTGCCCTGAGATGCTCCAGGGAGCTGGGACCCTCAGCCTCCTCCCCGGGGCCCAGGGACACGTCCAGGTCAGGAGCCCCCAGGACACACTGGCACCGGCTCTGGGAAAGTGGAGAACGCACGCGAGGTCTGCAACCCAGCTGTGCGGCCTGTGCGCTCACACGTGCTGGCCTGGCGTCAGGGGCGTCCACGGCTTTCCTCTCCCATCAGACTCCCCTTCACGTCCAGGCTGTGCCCTACACACACACACACACACACACACACACACACACACACACACACCCCTAGCATAGACACACACAGACACACACAGACACACACAGACACAGACACACACACACACACACACACCCCTAGCATAGACACACACAGACACACAATCCAGCACAGATACACACTCCCCCCCACACACACACCCCCCAGCACAGACACACACACCCCCCTAGCACACACACAAACACACAACCCAGCACAGACACACACACACACACACACACACACAGCCTCCAGCACCTGGCACACTGCTGCACCCACAGTACAGGCAGCAGTTAAGAGCACACACTGGAATCAGAGAGGCCCTAATTCTAACCCCAGCTCTGTCTGTCACTTGCTAAGGGACCAGGGGAAGTCACTTTTGAGCCTCAGTTTCCTCATCTCTAAAATAGGCCTAATATTCCCTTCACTATATAACATGGCTGTGGATTAAGTGAGGCAGAGCTCAGCTCTCAGTATTAAAAAAGCACTGAAAATAAACCTCCAAGCTGTACATCTGAATTCTCCTACAAACACATACGGACTCTGTACAGAGGACTACCATAGAATAAAGAACACACTAACTCGGTCTGTGGGGGAAATGGTCCGTGACTCCGTCCAGGGTTGGCCCGCATGCCCGCAGCACAGCTAAGCTCCAAGGGAAGGTCACCATCTCACAGGAGACTACCCACCCTGTCCTCTAGCCTGGCTGCAACCAGACACACAGCACCCCCACCCCTCACCTCTGCTCGGGGGTCTTGCTAGGCTCCTCCGGGCAGTCGGCGGGAGACTCTGCAGGCCCCTCCTGGGACCATTCCCTGGAGAGGGTCCCAGCGTTGTCCCTGGGGCCTGGGGCCACGCCATAGCTCCTGGGGCCGTATCTGGAGCTGCCGTCGTGGTTGAACGTGAGGCGGGAGCCCCAGAGGCGGTCGGGGCTGGCCGGGCCCTCCTTCCTGGGCTGGTCCATCTTGGCCAGGATCTCCTCCACGGTGGGCGCAGCAAAACGCTCAGAGACCGGGCGGAAGGGGAGGGGTGCCTTGCGCACGCCCCCGGGGGCGGCGCAGCGGGCCGGAGGTGTCAAGGGGGGAGTCTCCTCTCTCCCAGGCTCCTCTCTCCCAGGCCCCCGGGGGCCTTCGCCCCCGGCCGACGCCTCGGCCGAGGGCCTTGGTGCGAACGGAAGGGGCCGCTTGTTGCCGCCGTAGGGCTGGGGTCCGGCCAGCATGTTCATCTTCCGGGCAGAGGGCAGCTCTGCCAGAGGACCGCGGGGAGGCCGAGGCCCAATGGGCACCAGCAGGCTGGGCTTGGCAGGCAGGGCTGGCTTGGCAGGCAGGGCTCGCGGTTTGGGCTTGACAGGGGGTTTGGCCCGAGGGTCGCCTACCAAAAGGAAAGGGCTGGTTGAGCCGGTGTCAGAGGAACAGGAAGCAGAACTTCACCTCCCACCCTACAGACTCAGAATGTTCCCACACCCTTCCAGATACAAGTCAAATGCCACCGCTTCCATGAAGCCTTCCTGGATTTTCCAGACACATCCTAGAAACATCTTCCCCCATCTCAAAATTCCCAAAACGTCTAGCCAGTCACCCTTACAAGCAAAAAGCCATTTCAGGGCCCAGCTGGCAGCTATTTCTCCCTGCACCCACTTTACACCTAGTACACATTCTCACCAAGTGAATGAGACGAGGAAACAAGCTAACAAATGAACGCCCGCCTGCCCACACCAGGCAGTCAGCCCACCGTCTCCCCAGTCTGGTCCTGCCCCCGAGCATGACACTGCCAAACTACATCCACAGCAAACTCGTTCTCCCAGCTCAGCTTCCCTACCCTGCCACCCTGCCGCACCCCCCTCCTCCGGGGCACACCCAGGCCACCTCCCCGCCGTCATCCGCTGTGTGACCAGGGACGCAAACTCACTACTGACCTAAGCCAAACAGAAGGAAATCTGCTCCAGAAGGAAAAAAAAAAGACCAGAAACCTACCTTCTATATAAGGCGTTTCAATGCCAAATAAAAGACCTTGAATTACTCATGGTCACAGCCCTGCTAATAGGATCCTTTATCACGCACTCATTCCACTCAGCGCAAGAAAGGCGTCTAACAGGGAACCAGGAGGCCTGGGTTCAAGCTCACAGGTGCATGCCCTTCCCCAACCCCCCACACCCAGGCCTCAGTTTCCTCCTCTGTCAAACACGTTTGATCCACATCATCTCCAAGGGTAGCGTGTTCTCTGCTGGAGAGCTGTGACCTCAGACAGTTCCGAAGGGTCTCCACCAGAGCGCAGGACCTCTCAGGCTCATCCCGCCTGTTCTCAGGACTCCTCCCTCCCTCCCCAACGGGGTCAGCCTTCGCCCACCGGCCCCCCTCCCAGCCAGCCCGCTGCACCCCGCACCCACAGGTACCTGGCTCGGAGCCAGTGGATACCAGCTCCTCGTCCGGCTCCCGGGACGCCGGGGAAGCCATGGCTGCGCCTTCCCTGGGAGCAGACGCTTGCATCACATGCAGGGGACCTGGGAGTGGGAGGCAGAGGGCTGTGAGCTGGGGGCGGCGGAGAACCCAGGAAAAATAGAGAGAGAGAGGAGAGAGAGCCAGAGGGTTGGGCCCTGGCAGCCTGCTCGGAGAGGGAATCTCCGAGTTCTGGCCGAGGCCGGTGCGGGACAGGAAGTGGGCGCTTCAGGAGGGGGGCTGGGGGAGGTCACGGGAGGTCCCCGGCAGCCACGTCCTCCCCTCTCCCCCGCCCCCGACGGCTCTCCAGCTCCGGTCTCCTAACCCTAAAGTCCTTCAGGTCCAAGGAGCCGCCCCCTGCTCCCTCCTCCGGCCAGCTGTCCAGGGCACCCCACTTACCGCTCCCAAGGCACCACCCTCCCCACTCTTTGGGTCCAGGGGGCCCGCTCGTGGGATCGACTCAGGGCCGGGGCAAGAGGGCTGCCAAGTCTGAAGTCTCCCAGTGAATCACCTCGCGGGAAACGGGAAAAACCCGCTCCTCCCCAACCTGGGCCCCGCCCCACCGCCCGCCTGCCCCGCGGGCCTCCCCTTCCCGCTCCCCAGCCGCCGCTGCAGGGAGCGGTTCCCTCCCCGCCCCCCTACCCCGACTCCCGCCTCCTCCAGAGCCGTCTCATCCAAACACGGAAAAATAAGGAATAAAAAGTAAACATCTGGAATACATTTTTTTTTCCTTTAATTTCTCAATCGCTTTGGCTTCAGCTAGGAATTTGATGAGGTAAAGTCAGGGCCTAGTCCTGTTGCCATAGCAATGGCCTCCCACTGGATTTCCAGAGCCTCGCCAAGAGGAAGGAGGAGCCGGCCCAGGCCCGGGGCTGGGAGAATGGGACCGGGCTTGAGAACATCCGGGGGGAGGGATGGCCTGGGGGAAAACTCCCTAGGGCTCCCCTCCTGGGCCCGTCACCGTGGGAGGGTCCACAGCCCACCAGAAGGCGCTACGTGGGCATCACTCACCAGCCTGGGCCTGACCCCAGGGGGACACTTGGGGACTTCCGAGGGGGGCCGCGGAAGAGATTTTAAACCACGTGACACAGCCTATGGCCCAGAGCAAACTGGTGCTCCTCCTCTCGGCCTGTAACTGGAGCTCCGGGTCTGCTCCACCAGGATTCAAATGCTGGGTGGATCTCCTGCCTTCCAGCTCTGTGACCTTAGGCACGTTCCTCACTGCTCTAAACTTGTTTCCCTGTATGAAGAACACAGTGAGACTTAACACAGCGGTTAAGACTCTGCGCTTCCACCGCACACTGTAGGCGGCATGGGTTCGATCCCTGGTCAGGGAACTGAGGTCCAACATGCTGGGAGGTGTGAGGCTCACATGAGATGATCCATGCAGCTGCTGAGCTCAAGGGCCAGCACCCAGTAAGTGGCCATTAAACGGTGGCTGCTATTAGGAGACCTCCATTCAGTGTCACCAACGAGCTAACACCCTTGAGTAACCATCTCATCCTCTCCTCCAACCACAGGCTGCCAGTACTGCAGACCACGCCTTGTCTCCCCAAGAACCCAGTCCCGTCACCGGTTCTCCTGACACTTCACCACCTCCTCAGGTCCCATCCTGGATCCTGAAGCGCCATCCCACCCTCAAGAGCCCCTCTCCCCCCTCCCCCCGAATGACCACCGCCCCCGGCTCCTTGATAGATCCCCCGGCCCTCTGTTCTAAAGGAAAAGGGATGTTTCCTATCACCTGGCGTGCATGGGGTCCCTGAGGACAACCCAACCCGCTCCAACCTGCAAGGGGCCCTGCCTTGCCCAAAGTCACCCACTCCAGCACCAAATCCAAAGAAAGGACCTCAGGTGCCCAACTTCCGGGAAAACCCACCCACCTCTCACTTCTGACCCTGCCCCAGCTTGTTCCCCAGATGGGAGGGACCAGGCAAGAGGGAGAGAGACATCCAAGCCCGTGCAAGTCCAGTCAGCCAAGTCCGGGGCAGCAGGCGCACTGGGGGTGGGTGAGTAACATTCTCAGCCGGCCCGAGTGTGCGTGGAGGAGGGGCACACAGCAGAAAGCATAAAATTTAAAAAAAAAAAAAAAAGAAAGAAACGCAACTGTTTCCTTGTCCTTGAACGTTATTACCAGGGATACATGGTGTGGGTGGTTAGAAATGGAGACCAGCTGGTCCAGAACCGAAAAACCCTTTCACCTGGAGGCTCAGCCGGGCGGGGAGCTGCGGCACACAAGAGTGGGAGCTCGCCCTCCCCGCCCCCACAACTGTGGACGGGGTCGCGACAGCTCAGACGCCCAGGGGGAAACCCGGGTGACCAGGGCCGGAGAGCAGAGCTGTGAAAACCTCATCGGCTCCGAGCATCCCCCATGCGTAAGAGTCCGGAGACCGGCTGGACCCTGAGGGCACAGGGGAGAGAGACACCAGGCGGCTCCTGCCCCGGGGCGGAGGCCCAAAGAAGCCTCGCCGCAGGCAGGGCCGCCTCCGCCGGCCCTGCGATCTCCCTCGGGCCGGATTCGGGGCCAGAGAGGACACTGCCGCAGGAGGGAGGGCCAACCGCGAGACTGGAGAGCCCGGGGCGAGGGGCCGTCTGGAGGGGCCCGGTGGGGAGCTCCGGGGACACGGGGCCGCGGCCGCCGAGGGGAGGGGACAGCGGGCTGGAGGAGGGGGCGGCGGAGGCTCCGCGCGCGGGACGGGGCGCCGCCGGCGGACGGACGGACGGGGGCCCGGGGACGCGCGCCGGGCGGGGGCGGGCTGGGGAGGCTGGGGGCGTGCCGGGGGGGGGGGGGCCAGCCCGGGAGAAGGGGGAGAGGGTCCCTCCGCAGGCTCCGCCCGCCGCGGGCTCCGCCTGCAGCCTCGGCCCCCGCCCCGGGCTCGGCCGGCACGCGCTCCAGGCCCTGGGCCCTGCGCCCCCCCCGCGCACGCCCGAGCCCCCGGCCCCCGGGCCCTGCAAACTTTCCTCGTGACCGCCCCCGCCCCCAATCTCGGCCGCGGTCTGGACGCGAGAGCGCCCACCGCCCCCGTGCCTCGCCCCCGCCTTGGGCCCGCCCCCGCGCACTCACGCGCTCCCCCGGGGTCCGGCTCCGCCAGGCCCGCGCTCCGCACCCCGTCGTCAGTCTCGGCCGCCGCCGCCGCCGCCGCCGCCGCCGCCGCCGCGGGGACCGAGTCTGGAGGAGCCCGGGCGGGGCCGCCCTGGGCCCGCCCACGGCCACGCCCCTAGCCCGGCGGGCCCCGCCTCCATCCCCGCCCACAGCCCGCCGGGCCCCGCCCCTGGGGCGCCTCGCGAGTGTCCGCGCGCCGCCGAGTTTTCCCGGGCGCATGCAAATGGGAGCCGCCCCCGGCCCACGAGGGCCCGCCCCCGGCTCGGACCCCCGCGAAGCTGACGCAGCTCGGCGCTGGGGCGGAAGGCCACCGAGACGGCGGCCTAGAGAGGAGGCAGCTCGGGCCCCGGCGGTGGGCGGGAGAGGGGTTCGCGGGGCCCGCGCAGGAGAGGCTCCCCCCCGGCCAGTGCCTGGGGCGCGGGAGAGGCTCCCCGGCCGGTGTCTGGGACCGGCCCCGGGGCCCTCCGCACGCGCCGGCTCAGTCCGCAGCGCGCGGGGATGACCGCTGACCCTCGTGCAGCTCCTGCGGCTCCTGCCCCGCGCTTCCCAGGTGGCACATCCCGGGGCACGGCAGCCCTCTCCAGCATCCCTGCCTGGAGAGTCGCATGGACAGAGGAGCCTGGCGGGCAGCAGTCCACACACAGGGTCGCACAGGGTCGGACTGCAGCGGCTTAGCGCACACCCAGGCATGCCTGCCCCGCCCAATATAAATTCCTCCTAGCCTAACAATGCCGCATACCCCTTTCCTCCACAAGAAAGGCTTCACACACACGCCACCTCTTTCCTGAACCCCTATCAGGCTACACCCCCACCCCCCACCCCAACACACAGCACTCTTCCTCCCCAATTCTGCGGGCTCAGGTTTCCGTCCCCCCCCCCCCCCCGCGGTTGCGGGGAAGCTTGGTCAATCCTGATTCCATTATGTAAAGACTTCCAAGACCCTGGACTGGTAGGTGATTAAGGCTGGAGCCGGAGCTGCCCTCTCAGCTTCGCTAATGGAGTGCCGCTGTGAGAGAGACTGCCTAATCAGATCAGCTCTCATTTCTAGACTCTCAGGTGGCCCATCCCACCAGAAGAGACTGAAAACCAATGCTTGTCCAGCTGGGAACAGAACAGGCTGTACCTGGAGACTCGCTTCCCAGCTGAAGGGTCAGATGACTGCGGTAAACACCGACAAGAGAGCCATACAGCGGGGTGAGAGAAGGCCTAAGGACGTGATTTCCAAAGTCAGTTCCCTTTATTAAATGTTCATTTTTCACAGACCAGAAATACAAAATAAAAGTAGAAATAGGCCCCGGTTAGGAGCTACAGACCTGCCCTCACAGGACCCCTGCCTGCAGCAACTTGTACAGGACAAGCAGCAGCTACACCCCAAAGGCCAGGAAGGCAGGGGGCGCAGCGGGATCTGGCCCTGCCCTGCCCCCCACCCGATGTCTCCCCGGATTATAAAGAGCCATCTTCTGAAGCCGAAGCCGCAGGGTGAGACACCTCCCCTGCGGCCCCAGGGAAGTGCAGGCTAGCAGGAAAGCTTGTTCAGATGGCATAGAATCCAAGGACTGCATTTCATAAGAGAAAAGGGGTACCAAAACGCAGGTGGGGAGACGGGCTGGGACGGGGCAAGCCCCAGGAGACACAATCTTCCTCTCTATTCATCAGATCCTGACACCGAGTCTTCTGAGCTGGGGGGAGTACTGGCTAGCTCCTCTTCTTCAGAGTCCTGAAAGCCAAAGATGTCTTACAGGGGAGAGGGGCAGAGTCCAGGCGACCCTCCCCCCAGCCACTTTTCAGGGAAGGACCCCCACTTGGCTACATGCTCCCTGCACCCCAGCATTAGCTTTCAGAAGCACAGATTCCACCCACCCGCGCCCCTTCATTACCCCTCTGTCCAGAAGCGTCTGTCCGTCCCGCCACCAGCCCAGAGGCCCCCACCCTTCCAGGCCCCACGGCCCCCCAAGCCCTGCTGCACCTCACTCCGCCTTCTCTTCTTTTTGCTCTTGTTTTCTCCCGAAGAGCTCTCGTCACTGGACACAAACTCTTTGCTCTTGAAGCTCTCGCTCAGCTGCCTTGATGAAGACTTCGATGAAGAGCCCCGGGAGGGTGTGGATTTCTTCTCCATCTTCACCTTGACTTTCTTCTTCTTCTTGGACTTGTCCCTAGATGAGCAAGAGGGAAGGGGGGCTGGGCCCTCAGGTTCCCCACATCGTCAGGGCCAAACCTCTCCTGGCTTTCATGGGGCCTTTCCCAGTCCCGGCCACACTGCCCAGCTCACTCAAAACTACACAGAGCCAGGCGTCTCAGGCCCGAGTGCCCCAGGGGAGCTCATCATAACTGAATCACCGGAAGGATCAGGGGCTACAGCCTGAAGCAGCCCCATATGCAAAACTTGCTTAACGTCTGTTGTTGTTCAGTCACTAAGTTGTGTCCCACTCTTTTGAGAGCCTGCTGACTGTAACCTGCCAGGCTCCTTTGTCCATGGCATTTCCCAGGCAAGAATACTGGAGTCCGTTGCCATTTCCTTTTCTAAGGGATCATCCTAACGTCTGTTACTTTATCTTTAAAAATTCACGTGAGTTAGCTCCATAATAATAATTATTAATTCCCCCCACACCTTCAAATAAAATTGAAGGAAAATAAGGCTCTTAGGAAAATGAGCCGTATTTATCCAAGAGAACTTCAGAAATCCTCTAGCCCATTCCCCATACCTGGGCAACTGCCTACCCTGATCTGAGCAGCATTGCCCTATTTCAGTCAGAAGCATGTCTATTAAGACCCCAATTCTCAACATGAACTGCAAAAATATCTGCCAGAAAAGCAGCTCCTGGGTCATTTTGTTCCCAATTCTCACCTCTTGGAGGACTCGCCGCGGCCCCCTTCATATTCTTTCATGGCTTTTTCATATTCCCTCCTGGCATCCTCAGCCTTGCGATCCCACTCCTGTGTCACACAGACACACCACACACAGACACACACACATACACACACACAGGGAATGAAAAAAACAGGGGAAAAAAAATGAGACCCCCCTGCCCTGATGCAGGCAAAGATCAACACAGAACCGCTCCCCTGCTTCCTGCCCGCCTCCGTCAGTTCCCAGGCTCTTGACGCCTCGTGTCTGCGGCTCCTTGCCTCCTTCTTCTCCTTGGACATTCCCTTCCAGATCTCGCCCGCCTTCTTGGAGAGGTCCGTGACGCTGATGCCCGGGTGGTCCGACTTGATCTTCTCCCGGCTGGCGTTCAGCCACAGCATGTAGGCAGACATGGGCCTCTTGGGGGCGTTGGGGTCCTTGCCCTTCTTTACCTGTGTAGGAACCCAGAGGCCATCAGCCACCTACTGCCCACAAAGCGCCACATTCTCCCCAAGAGATTATCTGGACCTCCTTCTTAGAGGGACACAATGGAGAAAAGGATGCGCAGCGTCAGGCTAGACTAAGAGCCCCCCAGGGACGGAGACCATGTCCTCCACTGCTCTGCACCCCAGCCTGAGCTCACAAGGAACCCAAGGACAGAGACCATGTCCTCCGCTGCTCTGCACCCCAGCCTGAGCTCACGAGGAACCCAAGGACAGAGACCATGTCCTCCGCTGCTCTGCACCCCAGCCTGAGCTCAAAAGGAACCCAAGGACAGAGACCATGTCCTCCGCCACTCTGCACCCCAGCCTGAGCTCACGAGGAACCCAAGGACAGAGACCATGTCCTCTGCTGCTCTGCACCCCAGCCTGAGCTCAAAAGGAACCCAAGGACAGAGACCAT
Organism: Okapia johnstoni; assembly: GCA_024291935.2. Classification (NCBI taxonomy): domain Eukaryota; kingdom Metazoa; phylum Chordata; class Mammalia; order Artiodactyla; family Giraffidae; genus Okapia; species Okapia johnstoni. The sequence goes on along the minus strand of CM044325.1, from coordinate 2,420,253 downwards.
GTCCTCCGCTGCTCTGCACCCCAGCCTGAGCTCAAAAGGAACCCAAGGACAGAGACCATGTCCTCCGCCACTCTGCACCCCAGCCTGAGCTCACGAGGAACCCTCTCCTTGGGCTCCAGGGACAGAAGCCTGCTCCCAATTTGGATCTCCCCGAAGCTAATTATCTCAAGGGCCAGAGTGAAAATTCTCCAGGCTCCTCCTCAAGGCCATGGCCGGTGGTTACAAAACTCGGCACTGCAGCACCAGTCCGCAGGCCCTACCGGGGCCTGCAGGAGGATGGAAAGAGGACGGCCTCCCCCCACCGCCCGGCGGAGTCTGCACCTCCAGGGGCTTCTTGCGGCTCTTGCGGTCCTTGGCCATCTTGGCCTTTTTGAGCTGCTTCCGTTTCTTCTCTTCCCGGTCACTGTCGCCCTCATTACTGGAGGAGCTGGCGGAGGCATTGCTGTCAAACCTGTCGAGGACAGTGGGGCTCAGAGAGAGAGGACAGCGAGCCCGAAGACCCCTGCCCAGACAGCAGAGACGGAGCGGGACTGCAGAGCGCCACCAGGCCCCAGGCCCGCATCCTCCTCTCGCTGATGTGCCTTCAGAGTCAGCTGTGGCAGCGGATTCCTCGTCGAATCCATCAGCGAGAAGCAAACGACGCAGCGGGCTTCAGCGGCCTTTTTTGGTCACGGCCTAACCCAGACCCCACGCCCCTGGAGACAAAGCCACGGTCTCATCTTGCCCAGAACACGCCCCAGATCCACTTCTCCGCTTCCTCTGAGCTGTTTTAACCCTGGAGTCTTCTCTGATGAAGAGATAATTAGCCACCATATAAAAAGTGGGGGGAACCACCTTCAGTCCAACCCAGTGCCCATAAGCCATCCTGTCCATCGCACGTGGAACAACTCAGAAAATGGAGCCCCCTTACACCTGAATCACGGTGCGGAGCCGTTTCCAAGGCATTTTCACAAGCGTTTGCTCACTGACCTTCACAAGTACGTGGCAAGCAGAACTAGTGGACTCCAGCAGATTTTTTTTTTTCCATTTTGCTGCCCAACCTTTGTTCCCAATTCTTTTGGATTAAGAGAGCTCCAATTCCTGATGGGAACCACCCAGCCCCATTCAGGGGGAGCTCACCCCAACCACAGGCTCTAAGGTAGTACGGGGCTTAGTCCTGGCCCATCAGAGCACATCTCAGAATTCAAACTCAGGAAGGGGAAGCCACACTATTCACTGCTGCTCTGGAAAAAGCGGCACTTCTGAGTGTTAAACCATAGGGTTGAGCCTGCCCCATGCTTCTCAGGGTCATGTGGCGAACCTATCTAAAAATAAGGACATCAGAAGAAGTAAAAATTAAGATTCCCCTCAACTTTTGAGCACCTGGATTCAGGGGGTGGTGGTGGTGGTGGTTTAGTCACTAAGTTGTATCTCCGCGTCCATGGGATTTTTCCAGGCAAGAATACTGGAGTGGGTTGCCATCCTCTTCTCCAGGAATCTTCCCCACCCAGGGATGGAACCCACATCTCCTGCATTGCAGGCAGATTCTTTACCGTCTGAGCCACCAGGGAAGCCTTTGGATTCAGGTGCCTGACCCCAATTCTATCACCACTCTCCCGTTACATAACCTGATAAAACGCGCTCTTACACGAAAGTCAGTTTGAGTCGTATTTCTGACATTGGCAATCAAGAGTCTCAATAGAGGAACTTCCCAGTGGGACATGGGTTTGATCCCTGGTCTGGGAAGAATCCAACATGCTGCAGAGCAGCTAAGCCCATGAGTCACAATTCCTGAAGCCCCTCATGCCCTAGAGCCCCTGCCCCGAAATGAGAGGCCACTGCAGTGAGAAGCCCGCACACCAAAAGCGGAGAGCAGCCCCTGCTCGCAGCGACCAATGCCCAGCACGGCCAAAATAAAAATCAATGAGCTTTTAAAAAGAGTCGTGATGGATAGGCACGGCGGGAGGGATACACTACCATCTCACAGGGGAAGACCCGGAGATGCAACGCCTGATCCGAGGACCCCAGCTGGGAAGGGGGCAAGCTCTGGCCCCTACCCCCATTCTCTCTCCACTGTCGTTTTCTGGTTTCAGGACGTGCTTTGCAGTTACAAAGCATCTTGACAACTTTAAAACATGTCCGTGTTATCACTTCACCGGAGGTCACTTTTCTACCCTCGGTCAGTAGGTAGCCCAGGGACTTGGGAATGCCCAGAGATATTCCAGTCCCTGCAGTTGACGGGCCACCCCTCACCCAGCCAGGTGGACCCAGGACTCACTCCTCTGCCACGTCCTCCTCCTCTTCACCCGGGTTGAATGACTCATCTGGAAAAAGAGCACAGGCCGCATGAGCGCCGCCGCCGGGCACCCCCGCCCAGCCCCGCCCCGGGCCCGGCTCCGCCAGGCCGCGCACCGGTCTCCTCTCCGGAGTCGTCACTGCTGTCGTTGGCGTTCTCCTCGCGGATCTTGCCCTCCTCCTTCATCCGCTCCAGGTAGGCGTCGTGCTGGTCTTCGTCCGAGTCGGCGTACTCGTCGTAGCTGGGGTTCATGCCCTGCAGTGTGGGCGCGGGGCTCAGGGCCAGCCCCCCGGCCCCGTGCCCGCGGAAGCCGTCCCCATGCCTGTGAGCAGCTCCGAGCAGCCGCGCCCGGAGCCCCGGGGACCGCGTGTCCACACACAGCTCAGCGCGGGGCGTCTGCCCGACTCCCTGCCGACCCGGTTAGTCCAAGCCCCTCCCGCGCCCAGCCCCCGGGGGGGCCCCTGGGGGGCTGCGGAGCCCGCTCTAAGGTCATGCCAGGAAACCTGTACCCGGAAGGGGAGGGTCACACGCACCTCTTTTTTCTACAAGGGCGAGAAGAGAACAGAGAGTGAAAAAGAAGCCACGCCAACCCCGGCCCCTTCCCCGACAGAGAGCAGGCGCGGCTCCTCCCACACGTGCCCAGGTACCTCTTTCAGCCCTCGGTTTTTGATGTTGAGCTTCTTGGCGTTGACAAAGTCGAACAGCTTGCCGTACTCCTCCCTGTGAGGAGAGGTGCGCGTCACCCGACGGGCAGGCCCGACGCGGGGTGGCCGAGGGCTGTCCTGACACCCCCCCCGGAGGTGGCACCAAGGGAGGGGCCCGAACCCTCAACAGCTGGAGTGCTCCGGGATCTCAGAGACCCCCGGCGGAAGGCAGGCAGAGAAGAGTCACATGCTGATCTTGAAGGAAACTTACAGGATCTTAAGATTTCAGGGGAAGAACAGGCAGGAAGGTCTGTTCCTCCCCACAAGCAATGGGGAGGCGGGCTGGGGGACATGCCTGGCGTTTTACCGGTCTGTAACCCATCCTTCTCAGGCTGTTATGAAGGTTGAACGTGAACGTATCTGTGAAACGTGTAGCCCACAGCCAGCATTCGATAAACAGCCGCTGTGTTCTCAGGCACAGAGCTCATTCCAGGAAAGAGGGAGATAGCATTTCCGTCGTGGGGGGAGAGGAGGAGGACTAGCACCAAACACATGGGCACTCAGATGTTTTTAAGTACAGAAAGCAAGCAGTGGGGCGGCTGCCAAAGGCTGAGCACCCCAAGGCGGAGGACCAAATGCCAGGCAGCAGAAGAAAAACCCTGCTCAAGGCTCCACGCATCAGAGAAGAGTCGCAGGCCCGGAGAGGCCGGGCCCCCCGGTGGAGGAGGCTGGGTCGGGACCAGGGTGCCCGGGAGGGCTGGCAGAGGCGCTCACCTCTCGATGCTGCTGAAGGTGTACTGGGTGCCCTGCTTGGTCTCAATTTCAAAGTCAAAGGAACGCGTGGTGGTCGTCCCGCGGGCGAAGTTGACAAAGGAGATCTCGTCGAAGCGGATGTGCACGGGCGGCTTGTGGACGTAGATGAAGCCCCGCTCCAGGGGGTACAGCAGCCCTGAGCTGGCCTTGTAGGAGCAGGTGATGCACTGGGCCCCCGAGTGCCTGAGGGAGGGGGCACGGGGCCTGGTCAGTGCCGCCTGGGCAGCGGGCACACAGCATGCCCCCGGCCTCCGGTGTGTAAGCCTCAGGAGGCTGCCCCCTCCAACGACCGCCCGCCCAGGTCCCAGCATGGGGTCACCTCAAAGTGCATCCCCCCCTGCCGGCAGGCAGCAGCCCAAGCCGGGGCGCTCACCCTTGGAAGTTGCCGGGGACTGTGATCTTGCGGTTCACCAGCGCTTTCATGACCCGGCTGACCATCTCGTAGAGGGACCCCGACATGTTCTTGGTGAGCCGCCCCTCGAAGCGCTTCTCCACCTCCTCCCTGCGAATAGCAAGACGCGGGCGGGGACGCTACGGCCTTCTGCCCGCCCGCCTGCCCGCCCCCCACCCAGGCTGGGGACAGCCTCGCTCACTCGTTCATGTTGAGCGTCAGGGAGATGTCCTCATCCTTGGAGAAGAGGAGGATGAGGAAGTGGTAGCGGGTCTGGCCCTGCTTGATGGGGGGGTCCAGGCTGATCTGCAGGGGAAGGACCAACCGGGTTCAGCGCCAGCCAGGGCTCCGCAAGGATCGACCGATGAACTAGAGGGATGGGGGTGACATCCGCCTCCCAAAGACCCGGGCGGGCCCCAGGGCCACAGGCCCCGGAGGGTTCCCGCTTACCACAAAGAACATCTGGCGCTGGTCCTTGTGGGGCAGCAAGAAAAGCCGCAGCACTGTGGTGTAGGGAATCTTGTAGTCGAAGGTCTTGCCATGCAGGTGCAGGAAGGTGGGGTAGATGCGGATGTCGTAGCGGCCTCGGGGCGTCAGACACTGCAGCTCCCGGAAGATGCAGATGGCATCTCCGGTGGCCTGGATCACGTCCGCCTTCGACAGCACATTCTGGGCGAAGGCCTGCCGAAGCACATGCGGGTCACTGAGCTGCTGAGAGCTGGCCGCGGGGCTGTCCAGGGCCGCTCAGCACGGTGGAAGGCCTCACCTCGACGGGGTCCACGCCGTCCTCCTGGGTGGGCGGCACGTAGAAACGCACCTCCATGAGTGAGACCTCCGCATCATCGTTCTGGTGGAATTCCAGCGTCACCTCATTCTTGCCTGTGGTGCACTGGGACACGTTGCTGAGAGGGATCTCAAAGACTGGCTGGTCGCCAATGTCGAAGGAAAGCAGCTGCCCTGTGGGGAAAAGACGGACGATCCATCCACAGGCTCTTCCCCTGGCTCAACATAAACTGCACTCCCACTGGACTGCAGGTTCCCTATAGAGAGGGCCCTGGGCTGCCTGTTCATCCCAGACCCGGGGACCAGGCAGGGTGCCTAATACACCATTGGTCCTCAATAAACACGTGATCATTTACAAACGGACGGGAGATCAGAGACAGTGGCAGAAAGAGAGCAAAACAAGTTAAAGGGGGAAACCTTGCATGTTTCCTCCTCCCCCAAAACCTCAATCTCCCGGAGGACTCACCACCAAACTTCACGGTTCCCCAATTCCAACCCTTCACACATAGGTCCTTCTCCATTAGCTCCAAGCGGTAGTGAGTTTTGAAGAAATCAGAGAGTTTCTCAAACTCCTGTAGGGAGAGGAAATAGAACCAGCCCAGTAAACTCCTGATGGCCTGAACACAAACTTGGATGTTCTAGGATTAACTTTCTGAGAAGCTGTCCCAGTACACCTTTTATCAGAAATCCATGCTAACTTAAGAGTCGCAGCTATAAAACTGTTTAAAAGACTGTTGAAAAGGATTATTTCTGGGTTATTTCTCAGGCTGGAGAAGGAATAAAGTAAGGGGCTGACATTCCCAGGTAGGGGTCTTGCAATGTTTCTTCTGAGTTTGTACAGGTATTGCTTTAGCGAAAGTGGGAATGACGATCAAGTACAGTCTTTAATGCATGCAGGTCACAGTGGAAAAACACAACCCAAACTAAAGCATGAGGCAAGACCCAGAACCCGGATCAAGGCAACAGGCAGAAGCCACCAAAAAAAAAACATCAGAACAGTAGAAAAACTTCTGGAGTCAGGGCACAAAAAAACTCCTGAGACTGACCCAAAACTGAACGTCGATTACTTAATGGCTTCACAGGTCCTGCTGTAAGGAGCCCAAACCAGTGATCACACCGTTATCAGAAGAAAGGGCCCCACCTGTCTCTCCAGAAGATTAAAAATAAAGGGGATACACAGTCAAGAGGGGGTGATGGCAAAAGAGTGTCTCACCGATTCCCGGAAGCCATCGTACTTGTAGACGTGGCCATTCTTCGTGAGCAGTTTAAGCCCGTGGCCCAGAGCTACCCGGCGCCAGATGCCTTCGGTCAGCTCCCCGGCCTGGATGTTGTCCACTTTGCCCGTCTTACTGTTTTTAAAGATGATGCCCTGCCGGCTCAGCCTCAGCCGACCGTCATTCTGTCAGGGAAACAGGCCCAAATGCGTGGGGACGCCGCAGTGCAGCAGACCAGGTTCAGACCCGCGCCCCTTCTGGGCCCGCCTGATATCCACACACCGGAGCAGCCGCAGCTGTGGTGAGCCCTGAGGGCCGGTAAAGGGAGACAAGCCCGCCAGGACCCTTGGGCTCTAATCCTGGCTCAGGCACTACAACCCTTGCAGCATCTCTGTTTCCGGGCTCTGAGACTGGGTATACAGCTGTGGGGCCCTTCAAGCGGACCTGATGCTGGTCCTTTCCCTGGGTACTGCTTCTCAGTTGGGGAAAACCCTAAGCACACACGGGTACTCTTTTTCCAAACCAGCATGCCCATTCAGAGCATGAGCATGATCAGTGGCCCTGCAGGTCCACTCCCCTCCCTCCACGGGGCCCTCCTCACCATGGAGCCCTTCACCTCCTGATACACGTCGTTGAACTCCAGGGTTTCTGCCATGCTGACTTAGCCCTGTTGGTACCCCCCAAAACTCCTAGGTGGGCGCGCAGATGCAGGGCGCGCTGGGGATCTGGATTCGAGAGGGAGAGAGGTGGGTAGCAAGGACAGCCGCTCACGGTGCCCTCAGATGGGCCCCGCTGCGCCGGGCATGCGTCCGATCTCCTCCGCCCGGGGATCCACCGGCCGGGCTCCGGGGCCCGGGCCCAGTCCTGGGGATGCCGGGACCAGTCCTGGGGTGCCGGGCCTGCCCCAAGAAGTGCTGACACCCCCCCACCCGACACCCGCCCTGGGCGCTGCACCGGGCGCCGCGGCACCCGAGCAGCGCAGCCCCCCGGGCCCGGTCGGCTCAGCGCGCGGGGCGCCCCCCCCCAGACCCCTCCGGCGCCCCCAGACCCGCAGCTCCCCCGCCCCCCCCCCCCATGGACTCGCCCGCGGCCGGTCGCCTCCAACGCGGGCCGGCCCAACGCGCGCACCCCGCGGGGGAGCCGGGCCCGCGCCCTGCACGCGGCCGGCGACCACCCACCTCCTCGGGCCGGAGCCTCGCGGCCGCCGGCGCCCAAGCAGTGAGCGCGCCGGGGCGGGGGGACGGCGCGGGTGGGGGGGGCGGGGCAGGGGCCCTGGGCAGGCTCTTCCCGCGTGCGCGGCCCCGCGTCCCGCCACCGGAAGCGCCGGCCACAGAGACGGCGGCCGGCTAGAGAGGCTCCGCCCGCGAGGCGCCCGGCTAGAGCGCCGGCGGCGCCGGAGGACCCGCGGGCCCCGCCCGCCCGCCCGCCCGCGGGGCCGCCGACCCCGGCCCCGACCGCGCGGCCCCCGACCCCGGGCTCGGAGTCTGGGGGCCCCTTAAACTCTAAAGACGCTGGGCTTTTTCAAAGAGAATTTGCGTAGTGTTTTTTATCAGACTGGGCCCCGAAGCGCGTGGCCCTTGAAATGATGCGCGTGTGTCTCCTGCACAATAGTGGTTTCTGTGAAGCAGAAAGGAGTCTGACCCAAGAAGGAAAAGATTGGAACAGTTGTGCAGAGAAGTGACCCCCTCCCACTGGCTTCCAGGAGAATGCAGGCGTTGATGTCGCTGTGACTGCACCGCCCTACCCTGTCCAGAGAGGACTGGGTCCTTCTGCAAATGAGGTAGCTGCAGCCCCGAAACCTCCCGCAGCCCCTGCAAGTTGTGAGTTGCCTGGAAGGGGCTGGCCAGCGGCCGTGCCAAGTTCAAGCGCTGGTGTCAGGTTCATCACAGAGCCACAACTGCTTTGAAAGCCTATCACCCTGGGACTGCGGAAGCCAGCCACTCCCACACCCCCATCTTCTAGAGTCCTAGGGTGCATCTTGCAAAATCAGAGGCGGCCGGACTTGGGAGAGATGTCTGGGTTCGTCCGCTCCAACCTCTTTTTGCAGATGGGGAAAACGGAGGCCCTTAGGGGAGTAGCCCTGGGGTCTCAGTTGGCGGCAGAGCTGAAGACAGATCTACCTACCACGGTCTAGCTCTCCTCTGTCGTCCTCACCGTGACTCTACATTCAGAATAACTGACAACATGTGTCGTGCATGGAGACATTAGGGCAGAATGTTGAAACTCGACATTTCTCTGACAATCTGACCTGCGGTTACACCAATAGCTTTGATCCTGGGACAAGAGACAATATGAACGCACCGTTGCTCCCTGAACTCATGGCTTTACCCTCTGGGTGATGGCTGTTCCCACACTCTGTAGCAACATAAATTCAACTAGATTCAATAAATACGCATTGAGCTCCGACACGGTGGTAGGATTTGAGGAAACTAGCAAACAAGATGGAAACAGCCCCAGCCTTCCAGGAGCATGTAATCTAACAGATGATTCAGATAAGTACACTGACAGTAAAACAAACACCCCCCAAAAAAACACTCGGTGTTGTAATGCAATGCTGGAAGTAGAACTTCAGCCACTGCCAGGATGAATAGGAAATAGAAACTAAGTGACTCTTTAGTCACCCTCTCCCGTGAGACCAGGAGAAAGGTTCAGGAGACACCCCCCCAACCCCCGCTGTTGATGGCAGCTCTTGAAAAGAGGCGGGGTGGCTGTAGAATTGAGCACTGTAGGAAGTCAGAAATGAACTCAGCTCAAGCAGGCTGCTAGGTGGGTGGGTTGGGGTATTGCAAGGGGCTTTCAGGAGAGTGTGGAGCAGCTGGTGAGCTGGGGTGAAGACGCAGCACAAGAGAACAGAACCGAAGCGGTAGACAGAGTGCAGATAAAGCATAAGTCCCAGAGGGCCCCATCCAGCTGCATCCCAGGCAATCAGGAGCCTGGGATTGGAGACCCCACCCCTGCTGTGACATCACAGGGGAGTGGGGTGGAGACCAACAAAAAGGGGGTCCCTCACCCTGGCCTTGGACTCTTGGCAGCCCAGAGGGTGGAGAGCAGAGAGAAGACTGAGCCCCGGGCTAGGGTTGCCTGACTTAAAGGAACAGGCTCCACGTTCCTCAAGCCCCCTCTAAGCCACCCCCCCACCCCAGCCTCCATCCGGATGACCCCTCTCTCCTGAGTCCACCATCGGGTCTCTCCTGAGGGGTCATTCTCTCAGCATGAACTTCATCTCAGATTTCTTCACCTACGAGACCACCAAGTCGGTGGTCGTGAAGAGCTGGACCATTGGGATCATCAACCGAGCGGTTCAGCTTCTCATCATCTCTTACTTCGTGGGGTGAGTCTCTGGCCCCCAGGACCTAGAAACCTGAGGTCCTAGCGACCCCGAGGGCCACCCCGGGGTCCCGTCCTCCCCCGCCTCCCCTCAGTGTTGCTGCCCAGCTGCCTAAGCGTCTCCCCTTTTGGGGGGAAACAGCCTCATCTGTGGGGCCCCGTCCCAGGCACTGGCCTCTGCTGCCGTCATCAGGGAGTTCTTTTTCCCACTAAACCCTCCGGAGCTGGACCGCGGCCATGCACCCCAAGGAGGGGAGCTTTTGCCCACCCACCGTTTCCCCTTCCCTCTCTTATCTCCCCCAGCCCCAGCCAGAGAACAGACCAGCCGCCGACCCCCCCCCCACCCCGTACACACACACACACACACACATCTTCCCATTCCCTTCAGTCAATTCTTCAGGGGTCTTGGAAAGATGAGGGAGCCAAGGGAAGGGAGGGGAAGGCGATGAGACAGGGAGTCGGCGACAGGTTGACCAGGTGGATGGCGGAGAGGGCGCAGAGAAGGGACGGGCTGGGCAAGATGCTGCGAGAACGTGGAAGGGGGGCCCTCACTCTCTGAGCGCAGGAGGAGGCGGGGAGGTGGGGTGCGGGACCCTGCCCCTGTGGGGGGGGACGGGCAGTGGGCAGAAACGGGTGCAAATAACCCTTCAGGGAAAATTTACTGCAGAGAAAGGAGGTTTTTCTGAGCATGACATAGGGGACCACCCCCCTCAAGGACCAGAAATACTCCCCTTTGTCAGAGAGCATCAATGACCTACGTCCGCCTGGCTTCATGCCCTGGAATCCACCCTGGGAGTTGCTTAAGAGCCAGGGAAGTCCGAACACCCCCCTCGGCCCCCAGCTCTTGCAGGAGCACGATGCACAATGCACATACATGTATACACAAAGGTTCGTGAAACAGACAATGGCCGGGGGGGAAACACGGGTTCTGTCCTTCTCGCGGTCTTTCGAATCAGGAAAGCGGGACAGAAACCTCGGAGGTCTGTTTCTTTTTTCCGGGCATTCAGGTCTCTATCCTCACGCTGTTCCTTGAGACAACGGGTCTGCGTGTGGGAGACAGAAAGCCACCGATGACCGTCAGCCGTTCATGCCGGGAGGTCAAAGGAGACCCGTGTGTGTGGGGGCTGGGGCCGCGGGAGTGGACCTGCCGGCCCACCAGGCCGGAGTAGCGCGTGAAAAGACGGGTGGACATGGATGAAGGAAATTTTTAGCAGCTCCACACGCATGCTGAGCAGCCGCGGGCTTCATTCATGTGGTGTGCAGACAGGCTGCACCTGCAGTCTCCTCGCGCAGACATTAGAGGAGGGATTCAAGCTTCGGGATGGGATTAAATGGCTTTAAATGAAGGTCTGTTCCAACACTGAGGTTTCACGAGATAGGATGTTTGTACATGCTCTCCGTCAGCATCTCTGGTGCCCGGCTCAAAGTTGGTTCTTAAGGTTCCACGTTTGCCTGTGTGTGCGCGGCTGTGGTTGTTCATCGCCGCAGAATGGTCTGTTGGTCCAGGTGAGCACAGAGCTACTTCAGCACCTTCCAGCCTGACCTGGCTCCATGGGCTCCAGGCTGGAGGCTGATGGAGGTGAGATCCAGGGCACTCCATCGCCCCCGCCCCCCACCGCCCTTGTCTCTCCCTGATCCAGCCCGGTGCCCCATCCTCAGTGCTACAGGCCGGCCTGCTGGGCAGGTGGGAGAGGCTCTTTGGCGTCTTGACATCCAGCCCCATCCGTCTCCCAGCCTGACAGCTCCCCACGGAGCAGCGCCTGGCAGTTCCATCAGCGCACTCTTCAGCCCAGCCCCTGGCCTCAGCCCCATCTCTGTGCACATGAGCCCGGACACGCGTCCATTGTCACGAAGGTAGCAGGAGTGTATCGAGCGTGTCCTCCTGACACAGAGGCGGGAACAGTGGGCCCGAGCAGGACGAGTCCTCACCCCAGTGGAGCTGACCCAGCCAGAGATGGATACTAATCAGACCATCTCCACGAGCAGATATAAAATGGCAGCCGTGGCTCAGGGTTGAAGAAGGGGCGCCCAGTGCCCCAAGGGCCGTGGGTATGGAGGGGTTTGCCTCTGACCCGGCCGGGTAAGTAAGGGAAGGCTTTCTAGAGACGAGACAGTGAAGCCAAGAGCTGAAGGATGAGCCAGAGCCACCAGGTGCCGGAAGGGAAGGAAGGGGGTTCAAGGCAGAGAAGGCCCGCTCTGCGAAGTGGAAGAGCCTGCTGAATGCGGGGCGAGAAGGGGTCTTGTTGGCTGGAGTGGAGGGAGCCAAGGAGAGGATGGTGGAGAACGGGGGTGCGGCCACAGGCGGAGGCTAGACCTCCAATCCTTCACTGCTACAGAGGAGTAATGGACGGTGATAGAACTCCTGATGCGTTTTAACGTGTGTGTGTGTGTGTGAGTGTGTAGGGGGAGAGGTGGGAAGCCCTGGCTACACTCCAGGGATTGATGTGGGCAGAAGTGGATGGGGGAGAACCCGTTAAGAGGCCAGGCAGTCATGCCAAGAGAGGTGACTGTGGCTCCGACGCAGGAGGATTTGAAAGGGTTTTGATAGCGCTTTGAGGTTAAAGCGCAACTTGAATCTCTTCCACATTAGCCCTGCCAGGTAGACCAGACGCACAGCTTTACCTAAGACGTGAGAGACAGGAGCCAACCTCTTCTCTTGTGTATGCATAGCAACACATTGAGTGATCGACTCCACACACACACACACACACACACACACACACACACACACACACACACACACACACAAGCCCGGCCTGCTTGCCTGTGGTCACACCCCTTCATCCCTGGCTTCCTGACCCACCCCAGGTGCACAGAGGTGTCTCCGTGAGGACTTCTTGGGTGTTTCTCACGCCTTTTCTGGGCTCAGCTGGTAGTGTGCAGTCTCCTCTGCGGTGGCAGGGCGGGGGACTTCCTAAGAGCTGACTCCTTGTCTGGATCCCGTGGGCACCTAAGGAGGAAGAAGGAGATGATCCCTGAGGCTTGAGTGCCCAGACATGCCAGCCAGTGCTCAGCCCGGGGTTGGTTCCCGGGGCCTTCCTGAGGGAAGCCCACAGCCTGGAAACCAGCAGTGAGGGCCTCCCACTTCTGGGGTGCCCCTTCCACCCCTGGAAGGGCCTGCCAGGTTTGCAGCCACCCCCAGCCCATCACAGCCTTGCCCTGGTTCTCCCACTCCAAGACCCCTGTCTGCATGGCCACCCGCTTTGGTTCATGACGTTCAGCCTTAGGTCAAAGCTTCTAAAGACGTCCAATGTGTAAAGCCGTTAAAAGGTGAGGCGGGTGGGGACTGATCCAGTTTACAGAGAGAAACGTGGGATCCCGTGACTTTCTTTCTGCCCACCCCATGCCCAGCACCGCAGCCCTGTGATGGGGAGACCTGGTTAGAAGCCTGGCTCTGACCCCAACAGGAGTGGAGCTCGGACAGGTCACTTTCTGTCTCTGCGTCTCAGCCCCCATATCCAGGCGATGCCACCTCCCAGGGTTCTGGCAGGAGGAGGTGACACACAGCAGTGCCTGGGCTGGGTGACTCGGGGAGCTGGTGACTGTTGACATTTCCCAGGCTCCCGGCATGTCCCCTTTTCCCTTGGCCCAGCTCACACCTTCCTAAGACACCCGTCTGATCCCCACGGGCACGCACGTGTGCACACACACACACACACACACACATACACACCCTCATACCCTCCCTGATCTCCTCCCTGACTCCCAGGCAGTGGACAGGATGGGACACTGCCCTGACTTCCATCCTGCACATCCCACCTGCCAGGGAGCTGCCGCCTGCCTCCCGCTCTATAAATAATGAACCAGGAATGGGAGAAAAGAAGTCAGAGCAGCAGAGTCGCTGCCAAGAACTGGAGGCTCAGTGCCGCCCTGTCTCCTCAGCCCTGGCCTCTGGAGACAGACGCGGCCCCTCTGTTCTGGAAATGAACACGCTCCCCCCCCCCCGCCTTCTCCAGCTGCCCACATGCCCCAAGGGGGCACTGAAGCACTTCCGCTTGTTATTCAACTTGGAGAGGGAACCCTGCCGAAGCCTCACCTCCCGATGGGCACAGGAGGGAGCCGTGAGTCAGGAGGAGAAGGAGAGAGGCCGCTTAATTGTCCCCTGGGCACTGCGCTCTTCTCCTGAGCCGGGGGCCGCTCTCCTGGCTGATGGGGTGAGGCCAGCAGGACAAAGGACCGGGGTCCGGAGGGCAGGACCCCACCAGGGACCCCGGAGGCATGATCCAGGGGCAGAGCGTGCCTGCCAGCTCGGCGAGTCAGTGCCCCACTCCATGCCTGGGTTCCTTCGTGTGTAACGTGAGGATGATAACACAGCAGTCCCCTTGGGTCGTGAGTAAGGATTCTTGCATCCTCAGCGTGCTGGGCTGATCCTGCAGTGATGGTGACCATCTGAACTCCGCTTCTCACCCGAAGGTTCCCAGACCTTAAGGACAGGAGAGGCCGATCGTTTCACTGATGGATACACACAGATGTGTCCGTTCCACGGCCAGGCACACGGAGGATCCAGGGGGTGTGTGGCCACCGTGGCCCCCACCCGGGCGAGGGCACCACAGCCACAGAGATGCTTAGTCGGGACCCCCCTCCCTGCCTTGCCTCCGAGGGCCACAGCCCTGGAGCCGATAAAGCTCTTCTGGACGACATCCGCATTTTCCATAATCACTCCCTTCACTTCTGCTGGGACATGAGATGGCAGGTGGGACCTCTCCGTGAGCTGCCTTCCCTCCGGAGACCTCGATGAAACCCCCTCCCAGTTCAAAACACAGAAGGCAGGGCGAGAGAAGTAAAGCTCACCCCCTGCAGACTCCCACAGAGGCGTGAGCTCACCCCGCTGCAGACTCCCACAGAGGTGTGGTGCTCCGGGGAGCCATTCACAAGCATGCAGAGAACTCATAATGGCTCATTACTCATGGCGCTGCCTGGAACAAGGCAGGAACAGCAACGCAGGTGAGGAGCCCTCAGCCAGTGCTGGTGGTGACCACTCTTTCCCTCCCGCTAAAGACAGCATTCATAACTCAGGCGCTGGTGACTTCCCTGGTGGTCCAGTGGTTAAGAACCTGCCTCCAGATGCAGAGACTCTGGTTCACTGGTTCGATCCCTGGTCGGGGAATTAAGATCCCAGGTGTTTTGAGGCAGCTAAGGTGGAACACCACGGCTAGACGCCCGTGTGCTGCAACTGAGCCCCTGTGTGCGTGCATGCTCAGTTACTTCGGTTGTGTCTGACTCTTTGCGACCCTGTGGACTGCAGCCCCGCAGGCTTCTCTGTCCGTGGGAGTCTCCAGGCAAGAACGCTGGAGTGGGTTGCCATGCCCTCCTCCAGGGAATCTTCCCGACTCAGGGATTGAACCTGCGTCTCCTGCATTGCAGGCGGATTCTTTACCCCCTGAGCCACCCGGGAAACCCAACTGAGACCCTACACAGCCAAATAACTGAGTACCTTTTTTTGAAAAGAATTCGAGGGCCATAGGGAAGCCCCACTAGGGGATGACTGTGAACCCTCTTACTGAGAACTGAACGAGGAGCCGCTTTTAGAGTTCAGTCCCATAGGTAGGACCCCATGAGTGACCGGGACCCCAGCACAACCCACGAGCTGCTCCCCTCTGCATCTCCCAACATCAGGGGACCCCAGAGATTGGAAAGCTCCCAGGCTTGAAGTCCAAACCCCTGCTTCTAAGCTCCTTGGCTCACCCTGCAGCCACCTCCCAGCCCTCAACATCCTCCCCGCCAGCCTTGCCTTCTCTGCTCCACGGTCTCCATTCCTCCTGCCCGTCTTCATATTACGGGGTTCCCCCTGCAGGATATTGCCCTCGTAAGCATCAGATGACCCTAACACCATATTCCCCAAGTGCACCCCTAGATTCCCTGAGAGGTCACGGCGTGTCTCCAGAGCTGAGCATAAGCAGCGTTTTTCAAACGTGTTTGAGGTTCTGTCGTCTGCACTGTGAGGACAGTGAAGACGCCTCCCCGCATGCAGTCAGGAGCAGATGAAACTTTCTCGAGTGGTGTTGAGGCTGAGTGTGGCCTGAGCGCCAAAGACAGGGGATGACTTCCTGTGATAAGGCGGACACCGCCCTGAAACCTAGGGGAAAGCAAGGGACCAGGGACAGCCCTCCTTCCTGCTGGGGAGGGCTGGGAGGGCCCGTGAGGAAGGCAGGAAGGGAAGGAGGCCAGGGCATCCTCCCGGACCCACGTGGCCCCTCTCTGCCCCGATGCTGCGGGGGGGGAGCCGCATGACTGACAGCGGGCTCAGCTGCTTGCCTCTCAGAAGCCGGTAAAGAGGGCAGGTCAGTGGAAGGGAAAGTTTGCTCTATTTTGGGATGCCAGATGCTCTCCAAAGGCAGACTCCCTACACCACCACCATCACCCCCCTCGACAACCAGGGAGCTTCAGCTTTTATGGGCTGAATGGGGGCAAAGCTGTACGCAGAAACAGCACTGTCAGCTCTGACCGTCGTCTTGAAATTGGTCATCGGCGGTCTGACCAGTGGTGTCTCTATTGCTTTCAGTACAGTTCATCTTCAGTTCCAGGGTTGGTTTGCTTCCTTTTTTTTTTAAGGCCAGTTCTTAGAATTGTGGCAGCTTATGTCGTGGCTACAGTCTGCTCACCACCTAATCAAATTCTTCCACCTGGTGGGGCATTTCCGTATCGATAAGACAGCTCAAAGATTCGGGCTCAGAGTGTTATCTCTAGCCCCTGAGCAGGAACTGAAGCTCCTGGACTTTGCTAAATTATTACTTGGTCTGCTCTGACTATTTCCGTTCGTGTCTGCGTTTTCGCATTTCTCTATCAAACTTATTCTTTGGCTCAAGGTTTTTGGGGACAAGGACCATAGTTTCTTACTCCGTGTCAATCAGTACAGGTAAATGCCCACTGGGTGGCAGCACAATCCAAGAAATAAGCGACCCCGCCTCCCTTCCCAGCCACCCCCCTTTGCCTGCCCGGTGCAGGCTGGGCAGGCCTGCCTTCCTCCTGCATCCGTCTCATCCAGCGCCCAGGGCCTGCGTTGGCTTGTTCGCTGAACCCCTGCCGTGTGCCGGCTCTTAGGATATAGCCGTGAGCACAGCCTGGGAGGCACCACGCTCAGAGGCCTGTGACCCTCTCCCGCTCTCCAGATGCCACCAGAGAGAGAAAGACAGCAGGGCTGAAAACTTAAAAAAAACTTACTCTTTTAAAATTGGAAAACTTGGAAAACTTAAAAAAAAAACTTACTCTTTTAAAAATGCTTTTTTTATTTAAATTAATTACTTCCTGCTTGTGCTCCGTCTGCGCTGCTGCGCATGGGCTTTCCTTATGGAGAGCAGGGGCCCCTCTCCAGCTTCCAGCACTTCTCGTCTCCGCGGGTCTCCTTGTGCGGAGACGAGCCCCAGGGTACCCAGGCTGCAGCAGTGGTGGTGCTCGGGCTCAGCTGCCCCAGGGCCCATGGGATCTTCTGGGACCCGGGATTGAACCCGCGTCCCCAGCATTGGCAGGCGGACACTTAACCACTGGACCACCAGGGCAGTCCAAAAATCTCACTCTTTTTATGTAAAAGGCACAAGCCAACAAAGAGTACACAAATGGCATCTATAGTATTAAAATTTCAAGGAGGGGTTCGGTTAGGAAAAAAGGAAGTCTAAAAGGGCTCTTTAGGGGGGAAGCGCAGAAAGGGGGAGAAACGTGACTCTAAGCCAGCCCAGGGCTCACCCAGGCCTCCAGCCCAGGTGCCCCGTGTCCTCTGGAGGTGGGCAGGAAGGGGCCTCTCCCAGCCTCTGTCTGATGGTCCAGCCCCTCCTCTGTTGTTCTCCACCCCCTGTGCCCCCTCCCAGGTGGGTTTTCTTGCACGAGAAGGCGTACCAGGTGCGGGACACAGCCATCGAGTCCTCAGTGGTGACCAAGGTGAAGGGCTTCGGACGCTATGCCAACCGAGTCATGGACGTGTCTGATTACGTGACCCCACCCCAGGTACATCCCTCTGCCCAGCCCAGGACCCTGTGGGCGCCCAGAAGCTGGGTAGGTTGGCGGGGAGAGACCAAGGCAAGCAGCGCCGATGGGATTCCCAGACCTTATGCCGTGGCATCAGTGACCCGGGGGACCCCTTCCCCAGCAGCTGGGAGGTGCTGGGGGCTGGGGCCTGCCTTCCCACTTTGCTGGGCAGTGCTGGGTGTCAGGGAGCCTGGTTTCTCCCTGGCTCTGCTACAACCTGTCCTCAAATCAAGGACAACACCCTGGAGGGAGCAAGAAGGGCCGGGAGGATGGCTGGAAAGAGTCTGGCTTGGACCCCACCTCTGCCTTTCATCAGCCCCGGGACCTTGGCCAGATCTCTGGGTCCAAGCCTATTTTCTCATCTGTACAGTGGGGATAACAGTAAGCCTCAGTTTTCTCATCTGTGCAGTGGGAATAATAGTAAGCCTCAGTTTTCTCATCTGTGCAGTGGGGAATAACAGTAAGCCTCAGTTTTCTCATCTGTGCAGTGGGGATAACAGTAAGCCTCAGTTTTCTCATCTGTGCAGTGGGGATAACAGTCGTACCCACCGCTCAAACTGGCACTGTTGCATTTTCCCTCTCCCTCCTCCTCCTCCCAAGGGCACCTCTGTCTTTGTCATCATCACCAAAATGATCGTCACGGAAAACCAGATGCAAGGCTTCTGCCCAGAGGTGAGGGCAGGGCAGTGTGGTTGGGGAAGGCATGGGGTTGAGGGTGCAAGCAGAGGCCCAGGGTCCAGCCCTGGAGCTGCGTCCTGGGACTCCCCCCCCCCCCACAGCTCCCCAGGGTGACAGATCCTACCCACCTGTCTCCCCGCAGAGTGAGGAGAAGTTCCGCTGTGTGTCGGACAGCCAGTGTGGGCCCGAGCGCTTCCCGGGGGGAGGTGAGTGCGGCCCCCTGCCCATCCCCTCCCACAGTGTCAGGGCCCCAGAAGGCAGCACGTCCCCACCAGGGGAGAGGGTGGGAATCATGGGTCCCGGGTGGTGCTGCCCTCTATGACAGAAGCCCGCCGTGTGCCACCCCAGTGGGAGCTGCCCCCAGAGCTGCCAGTCCAGGGATGGGGGGCATACAGGTGTGCCCGAGGTGGTCAGGGCCGTCACGGACACACAGTGGGACTTAGGGGGCTGGGAGGGAGAAAGATTGGTTCCTGGCATGTGCACTCTTCAGTCATCTCCTACTCTGTGACCCCACGGACTGTAGCCCACCAGGCTCCTCTGTCCTTGGGATTCTCCAGGCAAGAACACTGGGGTGGGCTGCCGTGCCCTCTTCCAGGGGATCTTCCCATCCCAGGGATCGAACCCAGGTCTCCTGTGGCTCCTGCATTGCAGGCAGATGCTTTACTGCTGAGCCACCAGGGAAGGCCCTGGTTCCTGGTGAGTGGCCCCGAGTGACTTCCTAGAGGACATTTGAGAGGGGCCCTGAAGAAAGGGCAGAATTTGGCAGGCTAGGCTTCAAGAGGAGAAGGCAATGGCACCCCACTCCAGTACTCTTGCCTGGAAAATCCCATGGACGGAGGGGCCTGGTAGGCTGCAGCCCATGGGGTCACTAAGAGTCGGACACGGCTGAAGTGACTTAGCAGCAGCAGCAGGCTTCAAGAAGGGCATTCTAGGCAAGAGGAGCAGAGGCAGCCAAGGCTCAGAGGCAGGAAAGAGCCTGCGGTGAAGGGGTCTCCGCGGTGAAGGGGCTTGGAACACTGGAGGGATGGATAGTCCCCTCCCTCCGCCCGGTCCAGGGCTGAGAGGTGAGGAGAGAGGAGCTCTGAGGACCACAGGGTCCCTAGTCCTCCTCCCTGGCCCGGCCTGTCCTTTCCCTCTGCCTGCGGGGTCCCTGTGTGTGTTGGGGAGGGGGGCGTCCCTGATGGGGAAAGGGGGAAGGGGTGAAGAGTTGGGCGTGCACCCAGCGATCACGGCTCTGCCCCTGCAGGGATCCTCACCGGCCGCTGCGTCAACTACAGTTCTGCGCTGCGGACCTGCGAGATCCAGGGCTGGTGCCCGGCGGAGGTGGACACGGTGGAGACGTAAGGACCTGGGGCTCGCTCCGCACCTCTGGGCACCCCAGGCCTGTCCACTCCCGGGCCGGGGAAGGGGCCCTCAGCAGCGTCTCCCCCAGCCCCGCTGTCCCTCGGATCCCGAGACGCCACGACCACGTGGCTGTCAGGAGGTGCTCCCAGGGAGGTAGGTGGTCCCTCCTCCCAAGCTCAGGCCTCCTGCTCTCGCCCGCAGGCCTGTCATGATGGAAGCCGAGAACTTCACGATTTTCATCAAGAACAGCATCCGTTTCCCCCTCTTCAACTTCGAGAAGTGAGTCCTCAGTCCTGTTCAGTTCAGTTGCTCAGTCGTGTCTGACTCTTTGCGACCCCATGGACCACAGCGCGCCAGGCCTCCCTGTCCATCACCAACTCGCAGAGTTTACTCAAACTCATGTCCATTGAGTTGGTGATGCCATCCCACCATATCGTCCTCTCTCGTACCTGTCTCCTCCTGCCCTCAATCTCTCCCAACATCAGGGTCTTTTCAGATGAGTCAGCACTTCGCATCAGGTGGCCAAAGGATTGAGTCCTAGCTCCTTCCTGAAGCCAAGCATCATCACAGCCACCACCCCCGCCCCTAGAGGGGGACACCCCTTCTTCCCTGGCTCCTCAGGGGGAGACCTCCCCAGGGTGGACTCTGGGACCAGTTTCTCCGCCAGCCTCATGCGCTGGGGCTGAGGACCCACACGAGGGCTTTGCTGGGCAGTGGGACGTGGGGGCAGGGACAGTGGACCCTGGGCTTGGAACAGGGGACGCCTCGGAAGAAGGCGGGGTCCTCTCCTCCCCACCTCAGGCCCACGTGTGGGTGGGGTGTCCCTTTTCCCTTGGGGCAGCCCCTCTCCAGTGGTGCCCCATTCAGCCCCTCTTGGGTGGGTGTCCACATGCAGAGCACAACAGAGGAGCCAGGATAAGGCCGCCCCCCTCACACAGGAGGGCTGCGGTGCAAGCCTTCAGAAAAGCGCGGGGGTGGAGGAGAGGGAGGGCGTGGGGGCCTGCAGGCCCCCAATGCTGGAGGGAAACCCTCCCGTCAGCCCCCCTCTGCTCCCCAGGGGCAACCTCCTCCCCAACCTGACGGCCGCAGACTTGAAGACATGCCGCTTCCACCCTGACAGAGCCCCCTTCTGCCCCATCCTGCGGGTGGGCGACGTGGTCAAGTTCGCGGGGCAGGATTTTGCCAAACTGGCCCAAACGGTGAGGACCCAGCCGCTCTTGCCTTGGGCCCCGGGGGGCCCTTTGGCCGGTGGAGGGGATCCTGGGGGGAAGCTGCGGTGTGGCCACGCCCCGGGTGGGGGCACCCAACATCTGTGCCCGCCCTGTGCCCGCACCTGCCCGCAGCGCTCCTGCCTCCCTAGCTCCCGCCCACCCGCAGCCCCCCTTCCCTGCTCCAGTCTTCACGCTCCACGTGCAGGCAGAGGCCTCCAATCTCCCAGGAGGGCCCACACCACGGGAAGGTGGACTTGTGGTCACTTCCCTGCGTTGGAACTAAGGGACTAAAGATAACCAAAAAAAACCAGGGATGTCCCTGGTGGTCCGGCGGTTCAGAGTCCCCCTTGCAATGCTGGAGACAGCAGGTCAATCCCTGCTCCAGGGAACTCAGATCCCACCTGCTGTAGGGCAGCTAGGGCCACATGCCGCAACTACAGAGCAGGCCTCGACAAGACCCAGCGCCATGGGGAGAAAAAAAGATACTGAAAACAGGATTCAGAGAGGTTCAAGGGCTGTGACCCTCAGCTACAGCCCTTCTTCACTAAGCAACACGTGACAAAGCTCTCCTCTTTCTCCCAGCCTCTGCCCTCTACCTGGAGAATGGCAGGAAATCCCCCATTTGTCACGACCCACCCACCCCACCCCACCCCACTGGGACCCACCCCGCTCCATCGGAGGACTCAGTCCGCCCCCTTGTCCTTCCAGGGCGGGGTCCTGGGCATTAAGATCGGCTGGGTGTGCGATCTGGACAAGGCCTGGGACCAGTGCATCCCCAGATACTCCTTCACCCGGCTGGACGGCGTTTCTGAGAAGAGCAGTGTCTCCCCGGGCTACAATTTCAGGTAACCCCCCCGGGACTTTGCGAAAACGAGGCGGGGACCCTGACACTTTAGGCTGCAGTGCACCCTAGGAAGAGAAGGTGCCACGTCCCCTCATCGGGTTTCAGCACAAAATCAGGGAGGACTTTCCAGCCGTCAGCCACTCGGAGACCCCGTGCCATCCTCTGAGCTCGCCGTCATGGGCAGGGACCCTGCAGAGGGTTCACGCTCCCAGCTGGCAGTTAGGCCCCGAGACCACGCCCTCCTGAAACGTTCGGTTCTGTGATTCTGAACCCATTCTGAGCTCCTCCGGCTCTGAAGCTGTGCGTTGTCCCATTTGTCTCCTGCACCAGAATTTTCTGAGGTTTCTTGCTTCACCAAGCAAGGGTGATAGCTGGTATAGTTTTTTTTTCAAAAGGTGGAAATTTTGTATCTCTGTCCGTAACCAAGAGATTTCATCTGAGTGACAAGTAATGATTACAGTGTTACTGTTAGCTCTTCAGTGACTTTCCAAACAAGAACTCAGTCTTTAAATACCATCTCATTTACATTCCCAATGGCTTTGAGACGTAAGGGATCCCTCTCCCCATTTTGAAGAAAGGGAGAGAAAAGAACGTGGGGCCAACTATTGGGAACCAGCTGAAAGCCCTTGAAAAGGCCTTGACCTTCCCTCCCCCTTTCCTTATCTATGAACCTTATTATCTCCAGGCGCTGATCAGACAATGTGTGGAAAACTTCAGCTCTCTGGAGGGGGTTTCCCTTAATTTTTTAAGGTCCTAAAGTTTCTGGCAGGGTCCTGATTAAGAACACAGTGTTATATACTGTAAACAGGCTAAATTAGGTAAATAGGCAGGAATCAGGAATCAGGGGAAAAAATATGATTAAGAAGGTATTTCAATTATATATTCAAATTTCCTCTATTATAATGGTATAATCCAACATAATGGCATCCATAAGCAAAAAAAATCATTTTTCCTTTTTTTAATTTTTGTTTGTAGTTTAAAAAAATAATTATCCACTCCCTTATGGACAGAGGAGCCTGGCAGGCTACAGTCCATGGGACTGCAAAAAGTTGGACACGACTTAGAGCCTAAACAACAACAAGCTTTACAGTTAATAGTTTAAAATATATGTGTATTCTCTGGAAAGAAGAATTTTTTAAAATTGAAAGTGCCTTCATAATCAACCCTAAACTTAAAAAAAAAAAAAACCATAGGAAACAACACATAATTTAAAGTAGGTTAAAAATAGTTTGGCTCCCTGGCAGAAATTGTCATATTTATTCAGTCAGTACATCACACTGAAATCAATACAAAGGATATTTGTATGGCGGCTTAAAATAGTAACATATTAATAAAAATTTTTGTGATCTAAAATACAAGTCTTCATCTTCATAACTTCCCTCTGGCCACTGGGAATTCTTCCGCCCTCCAGCTGACTCATCTGGCAGGAGAGCTTATGAAGAACAGAGCTAGGACGAAGACCCGACTCTCGGTCTCACACAGCTTTCCAAGACAGTCTTTCATTCAAAGAAGAGCTGGTTTGGAGTTCTCATCTTCAGCTGGGCGTGGTGGGCTCACCCACACATACACTGCACCCCTACCCTCTGTCACCCTAGGCACAGCAGGACGTGAGTTAGACCTGGTCCTAAATAAGTGAAGTGCAAGTCGCTCAGTCGTGTCCAACTCCTTGTGACCCCATGGGCTATACAGTCCGTGGAATTCTCCAGGCCAGAATACTGGAGTGGGGAGCCTTTCCCCTCTCCAGGGGATCTTCCCAACCCAGGGGTGGCACCCGGGTCTCCCCCATTGCAGGCGGATTCTTTACCAGCTGAGCCGGTAAAGAAGGGAAGACTGGTCTTAAATAAGCCTGGGTTAAATGTGGAGAGACAGGGCGGAGGGTCTTTAAGGACCCTGCGAACATAATCCCTGGGGGCCCAAGGGAAGCTAAGATGTGGAGGTCCCAGATAGCTGACCCTCCCACCGAAAACCTCCAGGCTAGAGTGTTGTTTTTGCTCAGTCGCTCAGTCATGTTCAACTCTTTGCGACCCCATGGACTGCAGCGCGCCAGGCCTCCCTGTCCATCACCAACTCCCGGAGTTTACCCAAACTCATGTCCATCGAGTCAGTGATGCCATCCAACTATCTCATCCTCTGTCGTCCCCTTCTCCTCCCACCTTCCATCTTTCCCAGCATCAGGGTCTTTTCCAATGAGTCAGTTCTTCTCATCAGGTGGCCAAAGTATTGGAGTTTCAGCTTCAGCATCAGTCCTTCCAAAGAATATTCAGGACTGATTTCCTTTAGGGTGGACTGGTTGGGTCTCCTTGCAGTCCAAGGGACGCTCAAGAGTCTTCTCCAACACCACAGCTCAAAAGCATCAATTCTTCCATGCTCAGCCTTCTTCATGGCCCCACTCTCACATCCGTACGTGACCCCTGGAGAAACCTGAGCCTTGACGAGATGGACTGTTGTCAGCCAGTTGGTGTTTCTGCCTTTGAACACAGTGTCTAGGTTTGTCATAGCTCTTCTTCCAAGGAGTAAGCGTCTTTTAATTTCATGATTGCAGTCACTGTCCGTGGTGATTTTGGCTCCAGAGTGAAGAGGCAAAGGTGCTCTATTTGACCCTTATGGTTTTAGAGTTTGTAGAGAGCCCAAGGAGTCAGGGCACAGGGGGCATCTCCGTGGCCCGGGCACTGCAAGGGGCTCTGCCCCTCAGAGCACCCCCCAAGCTCACTCCCCACCCCAGGGAGCCAGCCACTGCAGGCACCACACGAACACCCAATGCTAAGTGAAGATCGCCTGTCAGGGAGGCTCCTGGCCGCCGCCCCAAAACCTTGGAGAAGAGATCAAGGGTTACGGCCGGGCTCATTCAGCTCGGCCGTGGTGCGGATCCTGTACGTCTGCTCTGTAGAGTCTCACGCGGCTCCTTGCCAGTGTGTGACGTGTCCCATGTGCGTTTGCTCAAAGGGGAGGAGCTTCCTTCCCCCCACTTCACAGATAAGAAAGCAGAGGCTTGCAAGTGAAATACTTCTCTCCAGGTCACAGAGCCAGTAAGCGTGGGCGACTGGATGCAAACCTGTTTTCTTGGCTGCTTTCCACCCCAACCAGGGAGGTTAGAGACATTCACCTTTAGCACAGTCAGTGTAACAGTTGATCCATGCATCCCCACTTTAAAGATGAAGAATCTGAGGTCCAGGGAAGCTGAAAGACTAGTTGCCGCTGCTGGAGACACCATTCCTATCCTAGCCTTTTGTCTCCCAAACAAATTCATCTGCTTTTTCCTCTCCAACAGAGGCTAGACTTTTTTTTTTTTCCCAATGTCCTGCTGTTGCCATTTGCTCTGGAGGGAATGGAATCATTCAGCCAAGATTCAGCCTTCTTTTAATCTGCAAACTCAGACATTCAGAGGCAACTAGAGACTCGAGTTTCCATCACTAATTACTTCTGCAGCTCCTTTCCAAATGCCAGCCCCCACCCCAAGGATCTTGAGGATCTTTGCCTGCAGAAGCTGGAGACTTAGAGAATTTATAGCTGTCAAAGGCACCTCGACTAACGCGGCCATTTAACAGATAAGGAAGTAGACCCTCCAAAGCGGGAGGTGATGAGGCCAAGGTCACAGGTGCATGTTAGAGGAGCCTCAGAGGTCATTTGCTCCCAGTTCCTACGGCAGTCTCTGCAATGCAGCCCCAGACGAGGTCTGTCCGTCACTGACAGCTCCAGTTGTTGGGAAGGTGACCTCGTATTGAGCTGAAACGCGTCTCCTTTCCACTCCCATGCAAAGCACCTGGTGCCGTCCATCTAAATGAATCTTTCCTTGTGTGACCTCCGGAGGGTTCCCATCTGTCCCTCCCTTAAATTGAGTGGAAAGATTTTATTTTTACTCCTAGGCCTCTTCTGTGTGGTGTAAGGTTCCAAAGGCCATTTTAACTTAGTGTTTTTATGAGGCTTCTTTCCAAGTACCTTGAGAACGCGCAGTTGGTGGTTCATCCACATCAATCCTGGACAGAGAGCAGCATTTCTAAAAATAGGAACTGGCACGACTTCCCTGGAGGTCCAGAAGTTAAGACTCCACGCTGCCGATGCAGCAGACATGGGTTTGATTCCCTGACTGGGGAACTACAAGCCCACAGACCATGCAGCATGGCCAAAAGATTTTTTTTTAATTATTAATAAAAAAAATGTAAGAAATAAGAACTGGCAAGAGTCACCCATTCCAGGGTGCGCAAGGTGACGGCCACCCCCGCAGAAGGGCTTCTGTGTGTCGGGTGCCCCCCCAGCTCAGCAGGGCAGGATTTTAACCAGAGAACTGCACCCCCAAAGGGCTGGGGCAGGCAGTGTTGTGGGGGCACCGAGTGTCCTTCTGCCCGTGAACAGGTGTGTGCGTGTGTTTGTGGATGAGTGCATGTGAGTGAGCGTGTGCGTCTGTTGTGTGAGTCGGTGAGGCTGAGAGTGTGTCAGGGAACAGGTGTGAGTCTGTGTGAGTGGCTAGGCAGATAGTACAAAGACGAATTGAAAACACTGTATCAGTCAGGGTCCCAGCAGGAGACAGATGGCACACGCCAACTGGGTAACTGGAGGAGAGTTGAACAAAGGGACTGTTTCAAAGCGGAGAGGAAAGCCTCAAAAGACAGTGCAGTGCCCACAAAGGGGGCAGTAACAGGACGTGACTGCTCTGTCTGTTACTGTCCAGGTCTGAAGGGACGAGGGCAGGAAGCAGTTCCCGGCCCCAGGACACAGAGCAGCAAGCAAGAGAAGCAAAGGGCGGGGCCGGGCAGGGAGGAGCACGGTAGGGAGGAGCAGGGTCGGGCAGGGAGGAGCAGGGTTGGGCAGGGAGGAAAAGGGAGGAGCAGGGTCGGGCAGGGAGGAGCAGGGTTGGGCAGGGAGGAGCAGGGTAGGGCAGGGAGGAGCAGGGTCGGGCAGGGAGGAGCAGGGTCGGGCAGGAAGGAGCAGGGTAGGGTAGGGAGGAGCAGAGTCAGGCAGGGAGAAGCAGGGTTGGGCAGGGAGGAAAAGGGAGGAGCAGGGTTGGGTAGGGAGGAGCGGGTTGGGTAGGGAAGAGCAGGGTCAGGCAGGGAGGAGCAGGGTAGGGCAGGGAGGAGCAGGGTCAGGCAGGGAGGAGCAGGGTTGGGCAGGGAGGAGCAGGGTCAGGCAGAGAGGAGCAGGGTCTGGCAGAGAGGAGCAGGGTCAGGCAGGGAGGAAAAGGGAGGAGCAGGGTTGGGTAGGGAGGAGCAGGGTCGGGTAGGGAGGAGCAGGGTTGGGCAGGGAGGAGCAGGGTCAGGCAGGGAGGAGCAGGGTCTGGCAGAGAGGAGCAGGGTCAGGCAGGGAGGAGCAGGGTCAGGCAGGGAGGAAAAGGGAGGAGCAGTGTTGGGTAGGGAGGAGCGGGTTGGGTAGGGAGGAGCGGGGTCAGAAGAGACACCCAGCACAAGCCTGACAGCGTTCCTCTATGAGGTCACAGTCCTGCCCTATCTCTGGAGGTCTCTGAGCCTTCCACACGCCTGTGAAAGCTTTGATTGCCCAAGAAAAATGCACATATTTACACGTGTGAGCAATTTGGCAGGCGATTTCTTTTTGTACAGGATCCTCGATTTCTACAAATTAGGTGAAATCCACTCTCTGAATAGTAAATCCAAGCCAGAGTAATGACAGGGAAGCACCCTTCCCTCCCCCAGTCCTACTCCTTTTACGGGAAGTTAACCCCTTGGGCAGTTTGGCTATCTTTTTTTCTCTTTTCCTCTGCATTTGTATTCATGCAGCATAGAATTCCAGGGCTTTGAAGACCTTTAAAAGCTTATCCCTGGACCTCAGATTGGGAGCCCCTAGAGTTAAGTTGGAAGAGCCCTCTCAGACCTCTTTCTGATAGGATTTACAGCTCATCATCCTCCCCTCACCCCCAAGGAAGGCTCAGGAAGATTTCGAGACTTGCCCAAGGTTACACGGCTCAGTGAAGAGGAACGTGAGTCCTCAAATCCAGGGACCTGATCTGTGGCCACTAAGCAGCTGTCAGGGATATAGTCCCCCACCCCCACCCTGATTGCTGGAATGACAGAATCAGAACCGTGCATTTAGCATCATTGGATTTCTTGTTCCTCCCCTGAGAGCTCCCAAGACAGCTTTGCTATACTAAAAGGCGACGCAGCTTTGGATTTCCTCTCTCAGAGTATGGGAGAACAGAAAACACTCGTTCAGCTGCGAGATGTTCCTCGTGCCGTAGGTGTTTCTAGCGATCCTTTGGTGTTGGAAACGTCCCCACCGCAGCTTTCATGAAAGTCTGAAATCTGGCGCGTGTTTCGCTTCCATGTTGCAACGTGCAAATCGGCGCGCTCTCAGGCGGATTGACAGAGACAGAATCGAACTGCACCCTTGGCTTTGATCGCTCTTTCTGCAATCTGGATTTTTTCTCCTTCCAAAAGCCGTAGAAAGTGTGATAAAATCAGTCATTCCCATCATTTCTACAGAAACACGTGCAGGTCCTGTCGGCTCGGGTGTACGGGTTGGAATTCTCCTCCGACTTCGTCTCCGCTTCATTTAGCTTAGGTGAGAGGCGAGGCGGTTAGAGCGATCCTGAATTCACCCAGCCCTTTGTCACTCCCATGTCTGTCCACCCCACAACAGCCAGCAGGATGGGTAGAGGATACTGGCTGACACCCCTGGGCACTTACTCATGAGCCTGGGACTCGGCAAGTGCTCTTTGCGGATTATTCCATCGACTCCGAAGAGGGAGGATTTTATAACTGGAAATCTCAGGCTCAGAGGTTGTGTCTATCTGCCCCCAGACTACACAGCAAATAGTGCTGGAGCTGGAATCTGAACCCTGGCAGGCTGACCCCCGAGCTCGTGCTCACAGCCACAAGTATGCTGGCAGGACTGGGATGGTCACCCCCATTTTACAGATGAGGAAACTGAGGCCAAAAAAAAAAAAAAAAAAACAGAGATCACTCCCAGATCAGACAGCTAGTAACTTGGCTCTCTGGTATGTCTTCCAGCTGTGTGTCCATTGACCTTTCCCTGCCTTGTTAAAAATAAGTTGATAGTAATATTTTTTTAAAAAGATCCAACACACCATATTTTAAATGTCTGCCTTTGCGGTCAGTTAGATTCCTAGAACGTGAGTAAATCAACATAACCCGGGACCCTTCTTGCAGGAGAGGAGTCCCTGCCTGCTGGATGTTGCCTCAGCCCCATGCAAGGAGTCTGCCAGGAGATAATTTCCTGTCAGTATAAAAAATCAACTGTAAAAGTATATTTCGGCTGGCAAAATTACTTCCCACCAGGCAGAAGCTTTGCTGAGAACGCCACCTCCCTCACTCAGACACCCAAATTCCAGGCCCAGGTTTTCCCTCACAGGTTCAACCAGTTATAGCATGTGCTGGGCTTTGTGGCTGACCCGGAGAGAGCAGGACCGGTTCCTAGGAGCAAAGTATTTTTTTTAACTTTTTAAAAACTTTATTTATTTTTAATTGAAGGATAATTACTTTACAGTATTAGGTTGGTTTCTGCCAAACATCAGCATGAATCAGCCATAGGTATACATACCTCCCTCTTGAACCCCCCTCCCGCCTCCCTCCTCATCCAGCCCCTCTGGGGTGTCCAGAGCCCCAGGTTGAGATAACTTTGTCCGTTTATTACTCTTGCCTGCACTGGTTCCTTGCTGCGGTGGTCTCACGGGCTCCAGGCCAGGTGGGCTCAGTGGTTGGGGAGCACAGGCTTACTGCCCTGCGGCTCGTGTGATCCTCCCGGGCCAGGGATCAAATCCACCTCCCCTGTGTGAGCAGGACGACTCCCAACCATGGGACCCGCGGGGAAAACCCAACGAAGGAATCTTTAACCTAGTAGAGATGATCAACCTGCACTCAAATAACGAGAATGTTTACATACACACACACACACACAAAATCTGGTGCTGGGGCAAGCCAAGAATAATAAAGACGAGGTAGAGGGGAAGCAGAAGGAAGGTCCAGGCGGTGGTTCGGGCCTTGCCGCAAAAAATCAATGTGATCTCTTGGCAAGCCGTCATTCCCTCCGTGAGCCTCAGTTTCCCCCTCTGTAAAACGAGCTGGCTCCAGGTGAGCATCTCTAAGCCTGATTCAGTGTGTGGGCGTCTGGGGAAGGGCTTTGGAGGCTCAGGCTGCTGAAGCATGCACTCTCTATTTATAGACTTGTGATGTGTACCCCCCACCCCCAGAATGAAGCTTCCACACTGCCCTGCAGCAGCACCTCTGACAAGTGATTTATTATGGTAATTGACGCTTGAAACTTACTCATTCTTTGTTGCTGCCGGAGGCAGGAGGAAGCACGTGTGTGTGCACGCCCGCACGCACACACACACACACACACACACAAGCTTCTCAGTACTGTCAGGCCTCAGAAGTGTCTGATTCAGTCCTGTGCTGAGGGCATCCTATCTGGCCACAGAACAGGTGTCTCAGCGAGGGGCCTGGCGGGAAAGCAGACTCAGCTGGGGTTTGTGAAGAAGCTCATGCAGTGCTCCCACCTCTGGCCCCCCAGTCAGGGCAGAGGATGGAGCCGGGGTTCCCACCAGGGGCCACAGCCGCAGACAACCCAGCTCCAGGCAGGACCCCAGCGAAGCCGGGCAGCAGCGGGTGGAACCAATACCCCACCTTCTCCTTCCCTCCCGCTGACCCCCGGCCTGTGCCTCCCATCCACCAGCCCCCCACTGGAAACCAGGGAGGAATCGAGGGCAGGAAGGCAGCCTGTGGGGTCGGAGACTGGAGACTGGGTGCTGGGGGGCTTCCCTGGAGGTCCAGTGATTAAGACTCCGAGCTCCCAGTGCAGCGAGCGTGGGTTCAATCCCTGGTCAGGGAACTAAGATCCCTCCTGCCTCACAGTGCAATCATAACAGCAGAGAGAGAGGCTGGGTGTTAGGACAGGCGACCCTTCAAACAGCTGGGCTCTGGGGGCCCCCTGTACCCCTAGGGCCAGACCTGCCGGTCGGTGCCCCCTCCCAGGCTTCCCCCTGCTTCCCAGCTCAGTACGGGCAGGTGTCGGGATCTCTTCTCTCCCCAGAAGTCCTGGCAGCATCGCCTCAGAGCCGCACTGTGCTTTCCTCCGTGGCTGCGGTGTTTTTGCAGGCACCAGCTGAACGAGCTGCCAGCCTGCTCCGAGGCTGCAGCCAACGCTCCCTTCAAAGCAGCTTCTCGCAGGGAAGCGGCAGGGGGTGGGCAGGGAGCTGTAGATTCCAGAGGCACCGTGCGGATCCCAGCTGTGCCCCGTTGCTATATTTCCATGGTGCATCTGGGGAAACTGAGGCCGAAGCCCTGAGCCCCAGGTTTTGTAGCTCATCCAAGTGGCAAAGCCGAAGTCCCAGCCCAGGATGGTCTCATTTCAGGGCCCCTAAGCCACCAGCTGCTCTGTTGGGCTGCTGTTGTGAGAGGCCTCGATGAAATGATGGGTGTGGAAGCCTCCAGCCTAGCGCTTAGCGGGAGAAAGTGCTGCACGTGTATTATTTCCCTGCACTGTTCCCACCAATAGCATCTACTTCCCCACCCAGCCAGCTGTCAGATCTAAATGTTTCTACTGGGGAGAGAGACAGCTTTTGTTCCTGCCTTGTCCCAGCTCCACCTGACGAATGGGGAGAAACGCAGATGCCCTAGTTGGTAGGAGGAAACTCAGAGGCCAACCTTGCCAAGCTCCACTGTGAGATGTCAAGAATCGCAGAAATCCATTTAGCCCTCCAGCAAACATTTACCTGACTCCTTGCTGAACTGGGCAGGCCCTTGGGCAGATAGACGGGGAGATCTGGCTTGTAGTTAATAGTCCCTAATTATTTTCTTAGCAACTCTTTCTGTGTTTATGTGGCCGCGGTGGGTCTTCGTTGTGGCCCATGGGCTCTCTAGTTGTGACGAACGGGCCCAGTAGCTGCAGTGCGGGCTTAGTTGCTCTGACCAGGGATCAGACTCGTGTCCCCTGCATTGCAAAGCGGATTCTTAGCCACTGGACCGCCAGGGAAGTCCTGATACTCCTGATTATTAGCTACAGTCTGGGGTGGCAGGTTCTGTAGAGGCCTGGATCCCAGCAGAGACAGGAAAGATAGCCCGAAGAGCTGTTACAGCTTCAGTGCTGCACTCGTAAGCCAGGGTGCGTGTGTGCATGCTAAGTCGCTTCCGTCGTGTTGGACTCTTTGCAACTGCATGGACTGTAGCTCACCAGGCTCCTTTGTCCGTGGGATTCTCCAGGCAAGGATACTGGAGTGGGTTGCCATGCCCTCCTCCAAGGGATCGTCCCGACTCAGGGATCGAACCTGCATCTCCTGCATTGGGAGGCAGGTTCTTTACCACTAGCGCCACCTGGGAAGCCAGGGAAGCCAGCACGCTGGAAAAAAAAAAAAACAGAGCACTGATTTGTAGTGCTTGCTGATTTCCATGGTGTAAATTCTCCACCGTGGTCAATTTCAAGCCAAAGCATGTAGTCCCTGACCTTGGCAGTGAGAAGAGAGACACAGGCAGGCTCTGGCAGCCGGGGCGAGGTGGACCAGCCGCTTCCGCTCAGCTCTATGCTCCACCCACCAGGTCTCTGAGCTTTGCAGGAGGCAGCATCCTTGCCCTCAAGGGGGCCTGCAGGTT
This sequence comes from Okapia johnstoni, assembly GCA_024291935.2. Classification (NCBI taxonomy): domain Eukaryota; kingdom Metazoa; phylum Chordata; class Mammalia; order Artiodactyla; family Giraffidae; genus Okapia; species Okapia johnstoni. Next base: position 2,388,217 of record CM044325.1, on the reverse strand, counting down.
CCTCAGCCAGGAAAGCTGCCCTAGCTCTGGCCGTTCTTACTTCTCAGCTCTCCACGCTTCAAGTCTCAGCGTTCACGTCACTTTCACACAAAGCCTTCCTTGACCCATCAGCCTCCACCCCATGTGCTCTTGCGTCCAATTTTACCTGTGTGTGGGTCTGCATGGTTCATTCCTATTTCTCTTCCTCACCTGAGAGAGCAGCTTGCCAATGCATCAGCGGTGCCTAGCACCATGCCTGGCATGGAACAGGGTGCTCTGAAGAGCTGTTGCTAGTAGAAGTGAGAGGTCATGGAGTTGGGCCCTGAGGGATAAATAGGAGTTTGCGCGGTGGGAAAAGGGAGGAAAAGGGGCATCAGGGGCAGAGGCACAGAAGTCAGTGTCTACGGAGCATGTTCGGGGAGTCCAGAAAGCAGGCAGCGTGGTGTGCTGGCTGTGAGGGGCCTCTGTGGGTGAGGCTGGGACCGCGGACCCGAGGCTTGGCATTCAGACCAAGGAGTTGAATGCAGATACCGTCCTCGCAGACCCCATTTCCTAGCCAAGAAGAACAGAGCCAGAGAGGCAGGAATCAGAGGATTTGGGAAAAATCAGGGCTCAGCCATGGGGTGGGGCTTCCTGGGTAGTGCTAGTGGTAAAGAATCCGCCTGCCAAGGCAGGAGCCATGAGAGATGCAGGTTCGATCCCTGGGTCAGGAAGATCCCCCTGGAGGAGGGCATGGCAACCCACTGCAGTATCCTTGCCTGGAGAATCCCATGGACAGAAGAGCCTGGCCGGGCTACAGTCCATGGGGTCACAGAGAGTCGGACACGACTGAGTGACTTGGCCAGGACCCAGGCATGGGGTAGCTCAGCCCTTCCGTTTACTTTTCCGTTTATTTATTTATCTGTTGGCCGCATCACACGGCTTGTGGGGTCTTAGTTCCCAACCAAGGATCAAAGCCCAGGCCCGTGGCAATGAGAGCACCCAGTGTGAACCACTGGGCAACCAGGGAATCGCACGCCCTTCTCCTGTCTTGATGCGGTGGCTGGGGCCCTGCTTTGGACGCTTCACGGCTCTCCTGTGCTCTTTGCAAATGTTTATTTTATTCGTCACTTACTCATTCGGCCGCTGCGGGTCTGAGCTCTGGCGTGTGGGACCTTTAGGTGCGGCAGGTGAGCTCTTGGTTTTAGCATGCGGGACCTAGTTCCCCCTGACCAGGGATTGAATCCGGGCCCCCCGCATTGGGGACACGAAATCTTAGCCACTGGAGCGCCAGGGAAGCCCCCTAGATTCCACTGTTTCACTCTGCCCTGTTCTCAGGATAAGGAAGGAAAGGGACATGTCTTGAGCACTTATGACGTATATCTGGGCGCCCTCCCATCAGCCTCCTTCCGGCAGCTCCTTTTACTCTCACTTATGGACCAAAGCGAAAAGCTCAGAGAGGCTGAGTGACTTGCTCAGGGTCAAAAGGCTGGTTAACTTCAGCCATGGAGCCACACGTCAATCTCCTAGACTTCCTAAGAAGGTTTGCTCCTCACAGTGTGGTGTCCTTGGAATCTGCCCTCTCTCTAATCTTGAATGACTCCCCAGGTTTAGCTCATTCTTTGTTCTTCCACAAATACTTCTTCCCTCTGAGCCTCAGTTTGCTGAGCTGTGACATGATGGTAGTGGTTTCTTCGCTAAGTCATGACCGACTCTTGCGAACCCATGGACTGCAGCCTGCCAGGCTCCTCTGTCCATGGGATCCTCCAGGCAAGAATACTGGAGTGGGTTGCCTTTGCCATCTCCCGGGGATCTTCCCAACCCAGGAATTGAACCCAGGTCTCCTGCACTGCAGGCAGATTCTTTCCCGACTGAGCTATGAGGGAGGAGTTTGTAGTAGTCAGGGTAAGTATTGCTAGCTGCTGCAACAAATAGCCCCTGCAGCTCAGGGGCTCCGCAGAGGCTTACGTCTTGCTCGAGGCACCACGCCCTGTAGGTCAGGGTGGGAGGAGAGCTGTGTGCAGTCATCTGGGGGTCCTGCCACCCTGGGGTCAGCCTCCTCTAGGGCCTGAGTTCTCCCCTGGCCCCTGAGCACCCGGCTGAGAGGGTGGGAAGGATGAGGAAGATCTCACACACCCCAGCCCAGCGGTAACAGCCCTCACTTCCCTTCACTGTCTGTTGACAAGAACGGGTCCCAGGAGGCCCAGGTAAAGGCGAGGGGGCTGGAAAACCCAGTCCAACCGGGTGTCAAGACAGAAGATAACCCCAAGCCTGGTATGCATGGAGCCTGTCTCTGCCTCAGGGTGGGGCCAGATTCTGTGATCCCCCCTCTACTGCAGCCACACCGAGTGCAGAAGTCAGGACGCCTGAGTCGCTGCCCCGTCTGCAGCCGGGGCCTCCCCCCCACCCCCCGGCTGAAAGCCGTTCCTCCTCCCGCCCTCCCTGGAGGAGAACTGGTCCCTGCCAAGCTTCCTCCGGGGGCGTGTGGGTGGTGAGATAATGATCTGAGCGTGCTTATTGCCTCTTGGAAGGCAGGTGCTGGAGGGGAACCAAGTCCGCTTTGGTTCTTCTCTCTGTTCCCTTCACATTCCTTCCCAAGATATATTTAGCCAGCCCCGCTCTGAGCGACAGTACCCAGCATACCGACTTTTTGTTCTCTGCGTCCCTGTCAGAGAGTTTCCCATGGCTGCGGCTGTGAGCCAGGGACGGAGACCTGAGGACCGCGGGCCCGGTATTGGCCTCGCGCATCTGTGACCCACCGCCTCCCTGCCCGGTCCCCATCCCTCAGCTGCCGCATGGTTCATACAAAGGCCCTGAATGCTCCAGTGACGTGAGGCAGAACGCAGAACACAGAAGGGCTTTCAGATCCAGCTCGAGGGCTGCTGTGTCCTTCCCAAAGAAAGAAAGGAAAGAACTAAAGAATGATTCCATAATAATAATTATGGCCACTTAGTGCCCAGAGGCAGGATAGCTCTGGTTGAGAGCACAGATTTAGGAGTTGTAAGTGTGCATCAGTTCAGGCAAGCGACCTTATCGACCATCTCTCCATCTGCAAAATGGGCCAACAGTGCCTTTTTCTTGAGATCTCCTGAGAAGCTTAAGAGACGTGCATATTTTTCTGCTGCTCTGTAAATGTGGGTGTGGAGATGGAGATGGTTCATATGTTGCCTTGGGCCAACCTGAAAAAGCCACAGCAAGGACTTTCTGGAGCCTTCTGCCCACACCAGACACTTCTGCAAACTTTCTGAACTCTCCTGCAAGGCCTCCTGGCAGAATTATGTTCTGGGGCCTCTTCATCTTTACAGAAATGATTCTTCCTTTCTGGTGTTTGTCCTATTCTCTTACAGCTGGTACAACTCAAGTTTGGTGCTTTTTGCCTTGCCCTGTGAAGCTCTCTGCCGCCTCCACCCAGACCGTACTGACCATAATTTTCTTTTACATATTTCTTTATCTGACTGCACCAGGTCTTAGTGACGGCATGCAGGATATAGTTCCCTGCCCCAGGATCGAACCCCAGGCCCCCTGCACTGGGAGCGTGGACTCATAGTCTCTGGATCACCAGGGAGGTTCCAATACTTACCATACGTTTGAGGATGAGGTAGCTGCTGCCGTATTTCCTTGTCCTCCAAGTCTTTTTTTTTTTTTCCTTTTTGGCCACATTGCACGCTTTGCAGGATCTTAGTTCCCCGACCAGGGATTGAACCTGGGTCGCAGCAGTGAAAGCACCAAGTCCTAACCTCTGGACAGCCAGGGAACTCCTCCACCAAGGCTTTGCCCTTGGGGTTAAGTTGCTGCCCTTCTTGCAGCCTCCTTCCTAGACCTGGGTTCGTTCGACCTCTGGGTCTCACTGTCGGGAGGACCCTTCTGTCTCCCCAGCCTCTCCCTCCAAATGCAGAGCCCCCGCAGGAAACACATTCCCAGGTCAATCCCCCCGCTGAGACTGTTTTCTCACCGAACCCTTTCCAGCCTGTCTAAGGCCTCCGTCAAGGAACAGGTGCTTCCCTTGGACACAGGCAGAAACCAAAGGTGGACCCCCTCCTTCCACACTCCCTCCTGACCCAGACAAAGCTGTCCAGGCCCGAGCTTCCTGCTTGTAAAGTGGGGGAGGGGAGGGCCGGAGTCCCGGGAAGGAACAGTCAGGGGTCTCAAAAGGGCGACTGCACGAAGGCACTCTTCGCAAAGGTGGGCACGCCGCCCTGTGGGCTCTAGGCCTCAGGCAGGAAGCCAGCCCGGTTAGAGGCCCTGCAGAGGAGCCAGGAGACAAAAAACACCCCGCCTCGCCTTTCCTTTACCCTCTGGCTGCCCACGGGCGCCTCGCACTGGCTGGACCAGCCGGACCCAGAGGGCAGGGGGCTTGGTGAAAGTGGTCTCTGCAGACCAGGCTCCCAGGCCCCTGCAGAGAAGGTCAGAGAGGATGTCCACCACATAGATCAGGAGCGCGCTCGCCTTGAAGGGTGGGCGCAGGGGTCACCCCTCTCACTAACTGACCTGCAGAGGAGGCCTCAGCACCCCCTGTGTTATAGATGCAGGAAGTAAAACCCCAGGGGCTGAGTCCCAGGAAAGACCCCACACCTGCAGCCTGTGGTGGTGGAGCCAGGATTTAAACTTGTTTCTGCCTGACCCTGGAGTTCCCAGAGCTGACGTGCGTGCTGGCTTCGTCACTCAGTCGTGTCTGACTCTTTGCAATCACACGGACTGTGGCCCGCCAGGCTCCTCTGTCCATGGAATTTCCCAGGCAAGAATACTGGAGCTGGTTGCTAGCTCTTCCCCCAGGGATCTCCCTGACCCAGGGACTGACCCAGGGCAGTTCACGCTCCAGGGACTGAACTCGAGTCTCCTGCATTGGCAGGCGGATTATTTTCTGATGAGCCACATGAAGCCACCCAGCCAGCGGTGACAGTAACCAACATTTACGATTTAAGGTGGCTCTTCCCCTCGACAAGTGACCTCCCCCCGCTGTGATCCTTCCCTTATCTGTCCCCTCAGGCTCAGGGCTTCACTCTCCCCGCTGGACAGTTTCAAAGGCAAACATCCCTGGGAGGGGTGTCATATCCGTCACCGGACACTTCCAGGGTGTGAGTTTCTCAACTGTTCCCCGTTCTGGGAGAGGCCCAGGACGAGCCTGGGAACCTCTGGGGAGTGGAAATGCTGAAAGGGAGGCGCCCGAGAGAAAGACCAGTGTGGCCACCACACAGCTGCAGAGCTCCCCGTGTCCCTTCTCAGTGAGATCTCACCGAATCCTCATCCTCTTCCTGGGATGCTGACACTGGGAGCCTGTGTTACCGCTTTGGGGCAGTAGCCCAAAAACATTACACTTCGCTAGGGTTAGTTTCCCAGGTGGTGCTAGTGGTAAAGAATCCACTTGTCAACACAGCAGCCAATGCGGGTTCGAGCTCTGGGTCAGGAAGAACCTCTGGAGAAGGGCATGGCAACCCACTCCAGTATTCTTGCCTGGGAAATCCCATGAATGGAGGAGCCTGGTGGGCTGCAGTCCATGGGGTTGCAAAGAGTTGGACACAACTGGGCACACACACACGCACATGCAGAGTTAGTTTCACCCGTAATGGGCACAGCCACGCAGAGGGAGACATGCTGGCTTTAGAAGCCAGAAGACAAGTGCAACTCAAGTCTGACTGTGAGACGGCAGGTAGACCCCTTCACCACCACAGGCACCCCCAAATGGGGTAATACCCACCTCACTGTGCTCAGTGAGAACGAAACGTGATCACTCTGATCAGTCTTCCGCATGGTTCCCGGCACACAGCAGTCCCGGCCGAGAAAGTGCAGAGAGCGAGTTCTTGAACAGGGGCAAATCCAGCACCAGGTCTCGGCCAGTTGAGTCACCCTGGACCAGTCGTTTCACCCCTAGAGCCTCGTTTGAAAAGGAGGGCGGTCACACCCTTATCCCACTGGCTTGTGAGATGAGCATCTATTATTATTATCGTCTCGGCCACGCCTCCTGTCATGTGGGATCTTAGTTCCCCACTGCTGCTGCTGCTAAGTCGCTTCAGTCCTGTCCGACCAGGGTTCAAACCTGAGTCCCCTGTATTGCAAGCACAAGGTCCCAACCAGTGGGCCACCAGGGAAGTTCCTAAAAGCACTTTTTAAAGCCACTCTACAGAGCACTTTAGGAATCAGTGTATTCCTTCAGCAGTATTGGCACCAGGGAACCTTTCCTGGGGCTTACTTTGTTCCAGACTCTGTTCTCAGCCCCTGACACGTGTGATTTCATTCCGTTTTCGTGGCAGAGCTTTGGAGCAGGGCTTCTGTATTATGCTCACTCACAGATGAAGAAATCGAGTCTCAGACAGGTTAAGTGACTGGCCCAAGGTGCACAGCTGGCAAGTAGCAGAAGCAGGCTTTGAATCCAAGCAGGCCGAGAAGCCCACTGCAAGTGGCACACCCGCCTGGGAGAGGACTCCCAGAGAAAGAGCCGAGGAAGCCTGCTCGGGGCTCACACTTTCCTACCCGCCAGAATCCTTGAGAGGAATCCTTTAGAAGGCAGCCTCCCGGGACCTAGTCCTGAGATGCTGGAAATCTGCCTCCTTAACAAACCCCCCAAGGTGATGGCTGTGCGGGCGGCCGGCTGACCACACTGGGAGGACCGCGGCAGGAGCCCCGCCCCACCATCAGGAAGGACTGGGCGGTGAACGAGGGCTGCAGGGCTCTAGGGGACCCTGAGGGTCCAAGCAGGAGAGACAGGTGCCCACAGCGGGCCCGCGCCTTCCCCTCTGGCCTCCAGGTTCGCCAAGTACTACAAGATGGACAACGGGAGTGAGTACCGCACCCTGCTGAAGGCTTTCGGCATCCGCTTCGATGTGCTGGTGTACGGCGACGTGAGTCCCGGGCCGGGGGGGTGGCGAGGTCCAGGCCCTTTCTGGGCCCTCAAGAGGTTCTGTCGGGGGTTGGGTCCTGCGGCTGACCCGCCCAGAGACCCTCGCTGGTCACACTTCGGCAGCGGGGCACGAGGGCGCCCACTGGTCCCCCGAGAAGCCTTCTGGCTCCACGGCCGCCGCCCTGGCTGGGAGCCTCCAGTTTAGCCTCGGACCTCACCCGGCCCTGCTGGGCGCCCTGCCCGCTCACCTTGGTCTTTGTGCACCAGGCTGGCAAGTTCAACATCATCCCCACCATCATCAGCTCCGTGGCAGCCTTCACCTCGGTGGGAGTGGTGAGTGCCGCCCCTCGTGGGGGGGGGGGGGGGGCTCCAGGCCAGCCTGGAGAAGGCGGGCGGTGGGGGCCCCTCTTCTGACTGGAGCACAAGCCAGGCCTTGCCATCCCCTCCCCGCCGGGCCAGCATCTCCTGTCCTGGCGCCCAAGTGGCCAGCGCCCGCCTGTTACCAAGTTCCTGTCCCCCATCACCGTGAAGGTGGAGGGGTTTGGGGTAGGGGGGAGACCTCAGGGTTCCCAGATCCAAGAGCGAGGGCCAGGGCCCTGCTCCCCGGGATCGGGCACCCCCACCACCTCCACAGTCCCTCGGCTTCTCCCAGAGCATTTCAGGGTGAGCCCATCCCCCGGAGCTGTGGAGGTGGGTCCCAGAGACAGAGAAAAGCCCTTGGGCGTTTTCCTAAAGGAAGGTCAGCCAGGCAGCTCTGGAGGGTGCGCCCCACCCCCGAGGGCAGGCCTGCCCCTGCCAGAGCCTCCCGCCACCCTGCCCCCACCCGCAGCGCTCAGGGCCGCCCGCTGTCCCCTCCAGGGCACTGTCCTCTGCGACATCATCCTGTTGAACTTCCTCAAGGGGGCCGACCAGTACAAGGCCAGGAAGTTCGAGGAGGTCAGTGGTGGGGGCGAAGGGGGGTGTCCACGAGAGGCAGGGGAACGGGGCAGGGAGGGAGCTGGACCCCGAAGGGGCTCTCACTGGGCCTCAGCGCACGTCAGGTGTCCGACGGGGCGGACCTTGGCCGAGCGCGGGGCGTGGTCATCGCTGTCAGCATCCCCACCCACTCGTCGTCCTTCGGGGGTGAGCAGACCCTGCTGTGGCTTGGCTCGGGGCTCGCTTTGCCCTTGAGCTGCATGGGAAGAGTCTTGGGGTCACACTCACCTGCCCTTGCTCCCCTCAGACCCGGCCGTGAGCCCCGACAGCCGAGTCCGCCACACGGGAGTTGGGGGGGGTGCCCACGGGGAGACCCCGCCCACGGTCGGAGCCCACTCACGCCAGCCCTTCTGCCTGCAGGTGAGCGAGACCACGCTGAGGGTCCCGGCCTCAGCGCACCCGGCGGACGCCAGCGACCAGACCACGGAGGAGAAGCAGTCCACGGACTCGGGAGCCTACTCTATCGGCCACTAGGGCCTCTCCCGCCGGCCACGCGCTCAGCCTTGGGCTCCCAGCCTCCCGATGGGGGGACCCTGTGGGGCGCGGGGGGACGGGAGGGGGAGGGGCTCTCGTTTCCTCTGCTCACCCCAGGGGGCCACAGCGGATGCCTGGGTCTGACCACCCGCCACCCTGCAGACGGGTCCTGCTCCCAGGAAGACCCCCGTCTCACCTGCACCCTTGCCTCCCTCGCTCTGCTTCCCAGGCCCCCCAGGGCGGTGGTACCTGGCCGTCCCCCTTCCAAAGAGTAGAGACAAAGATAGGAATGACCATGGGCCACAAGAGCCCACCAAGTGCCAGGCACCTTCACACATGTTAGCTCATTTACTCCTTAGAATAATCCTGCGAGGTAGATATTAGGTCCCCTCTTCTGAAGATAAATGGAGGCTCAGAAAGACTGTTTGCCCCAGGCCACACAGCCAGGAAGGGACAGAACTGGGATTGGAACCCGGATCTGACCCCCTTCATCACCCCACTCCCCCCCCCCCCCCGCCCAGGAGACAGGGGACACCAGGAGGCGTCCGCCCTTCCGCTTCAGCCTCCCCGACCTTGACCACGGTCCGTCTCAGCTTCCTACTGAGTACGGCCCTTGCAGTCCCCAGGAACTCAGGCAGGCCCAGTGTCACACTGGGGTGCAGGGTCTCTTTCTCTGACTTGGATGAATCCCAGACTCAGAAGGAAACAGGAGACGTAACTGTTGGTGAATTTTTCCTTCCCTCACCTCAAGCCAGAGAAGGGAACCTTCTTGTTTTCGCGGGGACCCCCACAGGGTCGTACACGTCCAGGCCCCTCACTCAGGAGCCCAGCTAGGCGCCCACCCCTCCACCCAGGGTGGGGTGGGCTTCCCCCCTTGGTGCCCTGTTCCAGGAGATCAGTGGGTTTCCTCCGTCACATGGACGAAAAGGTCGGGTGAGACCCAGCGCCCCGTGAGCAGCTGGTCAGCAGGCCTGTCCCCGTGGGGCCCTAATGAGGTGGTCAGCCTTCTGACGTCAGAAACTAAAGGGGCTTTAGGAACCGTCTTGTCTGATTCTCTTGTTTACAGATGAGCAAACCGAGGCCATGGGAATGGCTCATCCGTGGTCCTACAGTGCTCAGCGGGGGAGCCGGGGGCGGACGCAGGCAGCCCACCTGCCTCTCTGTGCCCAGTCGCCCTCTCCCCCTCTAGGTCCTTCCATGGTAGGGGCCCAGAAAGGTCACCAGGGGCAGGTCCAGCTAAGTGTCATGAAGCGTGTGTTGAGTCGCTCAGTCATGTCCAACTCTTTGAGACCCCAAGGACTGTATGTAGCCCACCAGGATCCTCTGTCCATGGGACCCTCCAGGCAAGAATCCTTCAGTGGGTTGCCATGCCCTCCTCCAGGGCATCTTCCCGACCCAGGGATGGAACCACGGTCTCTTACATCTCCCTCTTTGGCGGGTGGGTTCTTTACCACTAGTGCCCCCTGGGAAGCCCTTATGAAGCCTGAGGCATAAGCTCTGTGTGCCGTGTTTTGGAAAATACTAACAAACTTAGGCATGGGAAAGGGCTCGTGCGGCTGAATGGCTCTGGAGTGGGAGTTTCACCAGTTTCAAGGTAGATGCCGCAGAATGGTGGGCACCCAGGCCAGACCGTGAGGTCTTAGCAGAGCTTGATTATACAGGGAGGGCTGGTCCCTCCAGAGAAGGTGCAGGGAAATGGGGGTTGGGGCAGCTGGGAAGGCCCGACCCCCGTGACCCCCACCCCATGGGGAGAAGGGGTATGATTTCCCCGCAGGGGGCCCATCACCCCCTTTCCTGCTCTGCCTTCAGTCCAGCCTCCATCCTCAGGATGCTGGGGTGACACCTCCCCAGGGACCAGCCAGGAGATGAGGCAGCATCCAGAGACCTGAACGGTAGAGATATCAGTGAAGGCAGAGCTGACCTCTCCAGCCAGGAGCCGCACCTGCGTTCCCGGTGAACCCAGCTCTCAGGAGGCTGGGCCGAGGCTGGGGTCACAGCGATGTTTGTTCTCTGATAAGGGGACTGAGGCAGCTCCGTCCTGGGGGGACCCTCTCCTCCAGCCCCTTCCTTCCCTCCAGACCGCGACGGTCCTCCTGCGGGTGCCTCAGCCCATCCTGGGCCTGAACTCATGGATGTGTGACCCTGATGTTGTCTTCCCCACGGCCGAACTATGTCATGGTTCCCTGTGCAAGACTCAGGGCTGCTCTCAGGAGCAGTCCCGGTGCTAACTCTGCCGCGTGACGTGTGCTCAGCACACGCGTCAGTGACCCCTCCCCCTAGCCCGGGTGAGCTTGCTACCCCATCCACGGTGGTGCTGGGCTCAGTTGTGTCCAACTCTCTGTGACTGCACAGCCTGCAGCCCACCAGGTTCCTCTGTCCACTGGAATGGGTGGCCATTTCCTTCTCCAGGGGATCTTCCCAACCCAGGGATCGAACCCCCGTCTCCTGCATCTCCTTCATTGGCAGGCAGATTCTTTACCACTAGTGCCACCTGAGAAGCCCAAGCTTGCTGTGAACCAGTGAAGTTGCTCAGTCATGTCCAACTCTTTTCAACCCCATGCACTGTAGCATACCAGGCTCCTCCATCCATGGAATTTTCCAGGCAAGAGTACTGGAATGGGTTGCCATTTCCTTCTCCAGGGGATCTTCCTGACCTGGGGATTGAACCCAGGTCTCCTGCATTGCAGGCAGACGCTTTACCGTCTGAGCCAACAGGGAAGAGCTTGCTGTGGTTTGTCATTAATCCTGATAGAAAAAGAAATTTGCAATACGTGGACATTTGAACCAGAACCCACACTCATTCCTAACAGCTCAGCAGCAAAGGTTACATTCAGTGATAACCTGCCATGGCCAAGCAGTGGGTTAAATGAGTGATAGGCATTGTCTAATTCAACTGTCATTTTGTTGAAGAAATTGAGGCTAAGGTTTTAGACTAAAATGGTAGATCTGGGACTCGAACCCAGACCTTTATGACCCCAGAGTCTTGGATCTCAACTTGTGTGCCACATCTGGCCAGGGAAAATGAAGAAATTTGTTGGCCCCGTCTTTTCTATACATTAGGCAAAACCAGATTTTGCTGCAGGAACAAATTGTGACATCTCAGGATGTTGTACAGTGAAGTAGGTCAGACAGCCCCCTCCACTTGGTAGCTATGCCGTCTGAGACACGTGGACCCCCAGATCACTATGGCAAGGGAAGTGAGAACTGGAAGGTCATGGGTGACCACAGAGGATCATTTAAAGGCCAGGCCTGGGACGTCCCTGGTGGTCCAGTGGCTAGGACTGCAGGTCACCCAATGCAGGGGGCCTGGGTTCGATCCCTGGTCAGGGAACTAAATCCCACACGCCACAACTAAGAGTTTGCGTGAGCAATGAAGATTGAACATGCAGCCTGCCGCAACTGAGACCCAGTGCAGCCAAATAAATAAATAAATATTGATAAGTAAATAAATGCCAGGCCTGGCCTTCGTATCACTTCCAACCGCTTCTCACTGGTCAGATTCAGTGCTATGCAGCAGAACTCAGCTTTACTGCAAAGAATACCGGGGAAATATAGCCTTCCTAGGTCCCCAGGAAAAGAAAATGGTAAACACAGCACTCTCAGCTTCATTGGCTCCTTTTTGGTAGCTTTTCTTCTCCACAGTCACCCCTCCCGCCCCCCGCCCCGCACACATGTGCTAACAGTTACACACATTTTTCCCTTCTGTGTTCCTTTTCACAAAACCTTTTTCTTGGCAAGTCATCAATCAATCTCCTGGCGGTATTAAGAGACAACACACTCAGGAGTTTTTTCTCCTAAGAATATTTGCTTTTTAGTAGAGGACTTCAAAGTTGAAAGGTCTTAAACAGCCAAAGGAATGAATATATAATGGTTGAACTTGAGGGTGAATAACAGACAGGACTGGATACTTGAAGCACTTCTTATCTACTGTCCTGGCCTACCTCAAGCAAGCTTCAGTCTGGAAGGATCTGAGCCCTCCTGCCATCCCTTTCTCCTCCTTCCCTCTGCCTCTGACCTTGGCTGGCAGTATATTGGGACACTCGAATTAGCTAGAGCCCATTCTCCATCAGGGAGATAAGTGAAGGCTGAGAGGAGGGAGTCTGGCTTCCCTGGTGCCTCAGACAGTAAAGCATCTCCCTGCAACGTGGGAGATCTGTGCTCAGTCCCTGGGTCGGGAAGATTCCCTGGAGAAGGAGATGGCGACCCACCTCAGTATTCTTGACCGAGAATTCCCATGGAGAGAGCAGTCCGGTGGGCTACAGTCCATGGGGTCGCACAAAGTCGGACACGACTGGGCGAGTAACCCATTCACTCTCACCGCCATTCAGCAAGTCCCAGGAATACCAATTCCAGAGCCACCCGTGCAGAGCTCAGCCTTCCCTCCCCCCGCCCCACCCCACTGCTTCCACTTCTTTTAAGAAGGACAGTCTCAAGAACTAGCTTGTTGAACTTCTCTGGTGGCACAGCAGATAAAAGAATCTGCCTGCCAGCGCAGGGACACAGGTTCAAACCCTGGGCCGGGAAGATGCCACATGCTGTGGAGCAACTCAAGCCCGTGTGCCTAAGCCTGTGCTCTGCAACAAACGGAGCCCCCGCAGTGAGCAGCTGGAGCACCACAGCGAGGAGTGGCCCCTGCTCACTGCGGCCAGACAGAGCCCATGCACAGCAACGGAGACATGGCACAGCCAAGACAAAGTCCATCAATTCTAAAACACCAGAACGACTAGGCTGTTGCAGTTCGCAGTACAGGGACCTGGGTGGGGCCTGACCCCAAGGCAGCTCCCCTTCCCTGCCCTTGGAGAGACTCAGACGCTGTGATTAGGAGCCGGCTGACCCAGTCTCCATCCAAGGCAGACGGACAGACCCCTCCACTGCGGACAGGCCTCTTCACCCGGAGCCAGTCCCCAGGATCCAAACCTGGTACAGTTAAGACAACGCCAAGGCCTGGTCTCCTGTTGCCAGAGGCCTCCTCACGTTCAAGAGCCTTAACCCTGCAGCTTCATCACCAGCCACTAACCCTGCAGGTCACCCATCCTGTCTGCTCCATCAACTCCAGCACGTTTAGAAGCAAAGCACAGCTGGCAAAACTGGATTTTCTTAAATATTAAGCTTCTTTGTTTCTTTTGGCAGCCCTGGGTCTTAGTCATGGCTCGTGGGGTTTTCATCTCTGAGTTGCAGCAGGCATGTGGTGTCAAGTTCCCCAGCCAGGGACCGAGCCCGGGCTTCCTGCTTTAGGAGAGCAGCATCTTACCCTCCAGACCACCAGGGAAGTCCCCAGACTGTGGGGTCCTAAAACTCCACATCTCATCCGAGGCATGTACAGATAGATACACACACACAGATACACACACAAGTAGACCTGCACGCAGATCTGTTCAGACACACACACTCCCAAACATGCTGGCCAAAGACACAGTGGTACACACAGAGGTATGCGGACACAGATTCAGGTGTCTAAGGTACAAAGTGACACAGATACACACACTCAAGGACGTACACAGATACACAAGCGTCTCCATAAATAGAGATGTAGAAAATGTGCATACAAGCAACACACAAGCACACGCTGACTCACACAGATTTATGCATATTTACAAGTGCAGAGTCACATGTGCACAGATATACACAGGTGTCTGAAGACTGACTCACGCACACACCAAGACACCCATACACACACATGCACACGTGTGCCCCAGACATCCTTGTACACGCTTCCTGGGCCCCACGTAGAACCGCACCCCCAGGAAGTCTCTCTCAATCTCTCTCTCACCACCCAGGGCTCTCTGCCCTCTGAACACCAGTTTGCACTCTGACCTTCCCCCCTCATCAAGCTCCGATCCTTCCTGGAACCCAGCCCGGAATGAAGCTAAGAGCAGGAACACTGTTCTGTCTCAGTGACCCCAGGACCCGAGAAAATGGAAGAAGCCGGGGAGACCTGGGGCTGGAGAGCCAGCCCTGGAGGCACCGGGCTGCACACGGCCTGATTTGGGCCCCAAGGCCCTCGGGGAGTGAAGCAGCTCCCTGCTGAGACCGTGGCCCCTCCAGGGAGGGGAGGGAGGCTGGGGACAAGAGAGGGCACGTAGGGTGGAGGGGCATTGAGGAGGGCAGCCTCCCGTGAGGATATGGTCGGGGAGCCGTCTGGGAGAAGGCTTGGCCTTGGACTCACCCACAGGTGGCTGAATTAAATGCTGAATGAAAGCCACCCACTCCCGTCCGTTTTAGTTCATGGATTCCTAAAATGTCAGTGTTCACTCTTGCCATCTCCTGCTTGACCACATCCAATTTACCTTGATTCGTGGACCTAACAACCCAGGTTCCTAAGCAGCATTGCTCTTTACAGCATCGGACTTTGCTTCACCACCAGGCACATCCACAACCGAGCTGTGTCTCCACTTCGGCCCGGCCTCTTCATTCTCTCTGAAGCTAGTCCCCTGTAGCATATGGGGCCCCTTCCAACCTGGGGGCCTCTTCTTCTGGTGTCCTACCCTTTTGCCTTTCATACCGTCCATGGGGCTCTCAAGGCAATAATACTGGAGTGGTTTGCCATTCGCTTCTCCAGTGGACCACATTTTGTCAGAACTCTCCGCCATGACCTGTCCCACTTGGGTGGCCCCACACGGCACTGCTCATAGCTTCATTGGGCCACACAAGGTTATGATCCGTGTGATCATTTTGCTTAGCATTCTGTGATTGGAGTTTTCATTCTGGAGTCTCTGGGTTTGTAGTTCTTCCTTCGTCTGTCTGCCTTCTGACAGATAAGGATAAGAGGCAACCATCCTGATGGGAGAGACTGGCTGTGGGAAAATCTCGGTCTTGCTCTGGTGGGCAGGGCCATGCTCAGTAAATTTTTAATCTGATTGTCTTCTATGAAGTCCTACAAGAATTTCTAGGACTAACACACAAAAAGGACATCCTTTTTGTCATAAGGGACTGGAATGCAAAAGTAGGAAGTCAGGAAACACCTGGAGTAACCGGCAGATTTGGCCTTGGAATACAGAATAAAGCAGGGCAAAGGCTAATAGCATTTTGCCGAGAGAACGCATTGGTCATAGCAAACACCCTCTTCCAACAACACAAGAGAAGACTCTACACATGGACATCACCAGATATTTAACTCTGATATCAGATTGATTATATTCTTTGCAGCCAAAGATGGAGAAGCTCTATACAGTCAGCAAAAAAGCAATCCTTGGAACTGACTGTGGCTCAGATCATGAGCTCCTTATTGCCAAATTCAGACTTAAGTTGAGGAAAGTAGGGAAAACCACTAGGCCATTCAGGTATGACCTCAATCAAATCCCTTATGACTATACAGTGGAAGTGACAAATAGATTTAAGTGATTCTATCTGGCAGACAGAGTACCTGAAGAGCTATAAACAGAAGTTTGTAACATTGGAGAGGAGACAGTAACCAAAACCATCACAAAGAAACAGAAATTCAAGAAGGTAAAGTGGTTGCCTGAAGAGGATTTACAAACAGGTATGCAAAGAGAAGCAAAAGGGAAAGGAGAAAGGGAAAGATGTCCCTAACTGAATGCAGAGTTCCCGAGATCAGCAAGGAGAGATAAGAAAGCCTTCCTCAGTGATGAGTGCAAAGAAATAGAGGAAAAGAACAGAATGGGAAAGACTAGAGATCTCTTCAAGAAAATTAGAGATCAAGGGAACATTTCATGTAAAGATGGGCACAATCAAGGACAGAAACAGCAAGGACCTAGCAGAAGTGGGTTAAGAAGAGGTGGCAAGAATACACAGAACTATACAAAAAGATCTTAATGACTGAATCATCACGACGATGTGGTCACTCACCTAGAGCCAGACATCCTGGAATGTGAATTCAAGTGGGCCTTAGGAAGGATCACTACGAACAAAGTTAATGGAGGTGATAGAATTCCAGCTGAGCTACTTAAAATTTTAAAAGATAATGCTGTTAAAGTGTTTCATTCAATATGCCAGCAAATTTGGAAAACTCAGCAGTGGCCACAGGACTGGAAATTGTCTGTTTGCATTCCAGTCCCAAAGGAAGGCAATGCCAAAGAATGTTTAAACCCCACAGTTACGCTCACTTCATATACTGGCAAGGTAATGCACACAACCCTTCAATCTAGGCTTCAGCAGTACATGAACAGACAACTTCCAAGTGTATAAGTTGGACTCAGAAAAGGCAGAGGAACCAGAGATCAAATTGCCAACATCCGTTGGATCATAGAGAAAGTAAGGGAATTCCACAAAAAACATCTGCTTTTTTGCTAAAGCCATTGACAGCATGAATCACAATAAACTGGGAAATTCTTAAAGAGATGGGAATACCAGACCACCTGACTTGCCTCCTAAGGAATCTGTATGCAGGTCAGGAAGCAACAGTTAGAACTGGACATGGAACAATGGATTGGTTCAAAATCGGGAAAGCATTAGGTCAAGGCTATATATTGTCACCATGCTTATTTAACTTATATACAGAGTACATCATGAGAAATGCCAGGCTGGATGAATCACGAGCTGGAATAAAGATTGCCCGGAAAAATATCAATAACCTCAGATATGCAGATGATACCACCCTTATGGCAGAAATTGAAGAAGAACTAAAGAGCCTCTTGATGAAAGTGAAAGAGGAGAGTAAAAAAGTTGGCTTAAAGCTCAACAGTCAGAAAACTAACATCATGGCATCCATAACTTCCTGCAAAATAGAAGGGGGAAAATGGAAACAGTGGTAGATTTTCTTTTCTTGGGCTCCAAAATTACTGCAGATGGTGACTGCCGCCTCAAAATTAAAAGGTGCTTACTCCTTGGAAGAAAAGCTATGACCAACATAGACAGCATATTAAAAAGCACTTTGTCACTTTGCTGACAAAGATAGGTATAATCAAAGCTATGGTTTTTCCTGAAGCCATATACAAATGTGAGAAATGGACTATAAAGAAAGCTGAACACCGAAGAATTGGTGCTTTTGAGCTGTGGTGTTGGAGAAGACTCTTGAGAGTCCCTTGGACTGCAAGGAGATCCAACCGGTCCATCCTAAAAGAAATCAGTCCTGGGTGTTCATTGGAAGGACTGATGTTGAAGCCAAAACTCCAATACTTTGGCCACCTGGATGAGAAAGGCTGACTTATTTGAAAAGACCCTGATGCTGGGAAAGATTGAAGGCGGGAGGAGAAGGGGACGACAGAGGATGAGATGGTTGGATGGCATCACCGACTCAATGGACATGAGTTTGAGTCAACTCCGGGAGTTGGTGATGGGCAGGGAGGCCTGGCGTGCTGGAGTCCGTGTTGGCGCAAAGAGTTGGACACGACTGAGTGACTGAACAGCAATAGGTTGGTAGGGGCATGGAAACCAGGTGCCACTCTCTGAGGTGAAAACAGCCCAGGGCTGGAAGAGCCAGGCGCCCTGAGAGACCCCTTTCTCCTCGCCCCATCATGTGGGGACCCCAGGCGGGACCTCACAGCTCCTCCCAATTCTTGAATCCACCACAACCCCTGCATTTTGGGAATCCACCACTCCGCCACTAACCCACGGGCCTTATTGAATCCAAACCAAGAGGGCCCCTCAACAGAGGCGTCCCTGAGGGAGGGCCTTCGGGAGTGGGACCCCCGCCCGGTCCCCACTCTGCCCCCGGGGGCCACTGCAGTGAAACACCCCAGGGCCCACCCGCTGCTGCCCCGCCCACAGGGGTCCCGCTCCAGCTGTTACTTCTCAAAGTCCCCCCGCCATGCCCACAAAGCCAGAACAAGGGCTTCCAGGATTTTCCAACCCAGAGGACGCCTCCAAAGTGCACAGCTAAGAAACCAGAGTCGAGAGATGCTGTGAGAATGTGGCTTTATGACTCGGAGAGGATGGGGGGCAAGGGGAGAAGGGGTGGCACGGGGCAGGCAGTGGGGTGGGGGCCAGGGTCTCCCGCCTCTGGTTTAGTGGGAGCAGATGAAGGGCAGGCACCTTCTGCATGGAACTCGTTTCCAGCGACCCCCTGGTGGCAGAGAGCACAGTGATGTCAGTTGCCCACCTGAGTGTGGCCTGTGTCCCCCCACCCCAGTCCCATGCACCTCACAGGTCCCCTTTTCCTGCCAACCTGGGGGCCGTAAGTCTCCCCATGTCCCAGCTGCCACGTTCATTGTTCCCCTCCCTTGCAGAGGCAGTGTGCTAAGTGCTTCCTATGGACTGTCCTTTCATCCTCGCAGTGACTCCACGAGGTCAGGGCTGTCATCACGCCCATTTCACAGATGGGAAAACTGAGGCTTAGTGGGACAGTAACCTGCCCTGATCTCAGCAGATAAGTAATGAATGGAGCCAGGTGTGGACCACGGCCATCTGAGTGCGGCCCGCAAGGTCTTCGCCCCTGTTCTAAATTCCCGCACGTTGGGCAGCCGTGCTGTTGGGAGCTGGTGCATCATCTGTCAGCTGGCCCTAGTTCCCACGTCTTTCCCGTGTCCCTGGGCCACACCTCCCATTTCTGAGTGTCCCTCCCGTCTGTCCCACACTCCCTCCTTGTCACCATCCCGTCAGAGGAAGGGAAGGAGCCTCGCTGAGTCTGGAGGACAGAGAGCCCCCAGCCCCCATCCAGGACCCCTCCCTGTGGCTCTGAGGATCCCCGCACCTCAGCCCTGCTCACACACAGGGCGGGGTTCTCCAGCAGGGGAGGCTGTGTGAGGGGAGGCGTGTCTGTGCAGCTCAAAGAGATGTGTGTGCGAGTCCACCCCAGCAGCCTCGCCTTGTCCGGGAGCCTGGCCCCTCACCTCTGGTGCTCAGGGCTACGCAGCGGCCTCTCCCACACGTAGGTTGCCCTGGGGCCCAGTATGTAAAATTCCAACAACTCCCATCAGTCCAGCGAAATCTCCTGCAACGGGACTAGAAAAGAGAGAGATTTGGTCAGAGGGCAGAGGTCCAGGAAGACAGGGGCTGGGACTCCTGAAAGTCCCCTGAGCATCCCTTCTGGACACTGTGTCTATAACCTCGTCTCACTGTGTCACCTGGCTAGGACTCCACCATGCAGACCCACCACCAATGGTTCTCAGGCAATGACATGGAAGAGAAAACATCACTTCCAGCTCTCATGCAGAGTAGGCTTCTCAAACATCACTGAGCAGACACATCTAGCGATCTGGTGGAAATGTGGATTCTGATTCAGGAGGTCTGGGGTGCGGCCTGAGAGCCTGTATTTCAACAAGCTAGCAGGTAATGTTGATACTGCTTGTCCCTGGACCACACCTGAGTAGCAAATGTGACAGCACTTATTCAGTCACAGTCCCCAAGGTCACTCTGAGAGCAGGACCCACATAGAGATGAGGACACTGAAATATGGAGGCAGGCATTCAGCCAGTAATGCACAGAGCTGGGTATGAACTCGACCTCCTGACTCCAGTGATGGGCTGATAGACATTTCACAGCCAGCTTTGGGGAAAGATGAGAGGTAGAGGGGAAAAAAAGAAACGTGATTTAAATAATTGTCCATTTTTCTGGTGTAAATGCATCCATCATGGGAGATTTCAAGCTTTAAGTATGAAGCCACTGAACATGGGTGAGGAAGAGAAGCACTCAGTCATCATGTCTCCTAAGTCAGCACAAACCAGCTTCAGGTGCCAGGATGAGGGTCGATGGGAGCAGGTGGTGCCTTGAGGCAATCAGAAACACCCTCCCTGGGCCTTCCCTGGTGGTCCAGTGGTGAAGAAACTGCCTTCCCATGCAGGGGCCAGGGGTTCGATCCCTGGTCCAGGAAGATCCCGTGTGCCGCAGAGCACCCACTTGTGCTCCAACTAATGAGCCAGGGCTCTTGATTCTGTGTGCCCCAAGAAGGAAAGCCACCTTAATAAGAAACCCATGCCCCACAGCTAGAGAGTGTCCCAGCCAAAACTAGAGAAAGCCTTTGTGCGGCCAAATACGAATGAATGAAAAAGGCTTTTAAAAGATAGGGGATTGACTTCCCAGTATTAAACCAACCTTTTTAAAAAAGGACAGGAAGAAAGAGCTTCCTCTCCCTGGACATTGGCCCCTCACGTACCCAACGTCTGATGAAGCCTCCGATCCAAACGTGTGCTTGGTTGACCCCTATGGCCAAGCGCTGGATGTGACAGTTGGCATTCAAGTGGTGGATGGAGGCAAGGTTGCCTCGGTAGCACTTCCTGCAGACTCTCTGCAGAGAGAATAGGCGGGAGAGAAAATTCACTGTTTTCTTGTTAAGTTTCTGAGTCTCCAGGACAGACCCCACATCCCTTTGCAAATCAGAAATCAGGTATCGACTGCTCTCCCTGAATCCCCTCTCTTGTGCCTTTATTTGGGCTTCCCTGGTGGCTCAGCTGGTAAAGAATCCGCCTACGATGCGGGAGATCTGGGTTTGATCCCTGGGTCGGGAATATCCCCTGCAGAAGGAAATGGCAATCCACTCCAGTATTCTTCCCTGGAAAATTCCATGGACAGAGGACCCTGGTAGGCTACAGTCCATGGAGTTGCAAGAGTCAGACACGACTGAGCGGCTTCACTTTCTTTCTTTCACTTTCTTTTCTGATGCATATTAGGCTAAGAGAACCACTAGTCTAAATAATAAGAAACAGAATGTTGAATGCAATCCTGTCTCTCCATCCCTGGTCCCCCATAGCAGCCATGCTGCCATATACCTGAGCTTTCTTAAACTTCCTCGGGGTCCGAACCAACGTGTAGTGGCAGGTCTTGCACTCAGGACCGCCTGGAAGTTGAACTGTCTCCTCTTCCTTGGGGCACTGCACGTCCTCATCTAAGTCACCTGGGTCTGAGTCCTCCTCATCGTCATGGGCGTCCTCGGCCTCATCTCTCCCTGACTCAAGCACCTCACCACTCAGGGCCAGCTCTCCTTCCTGCCCCCCTGAGCCTTCCAGATCTCGGCTCAGGTCTGCCTGTGTCTCCGGACCACTCAGGTGGTGGGCATCCTTCTCTGGAAAGCAGAAATAACCTGCCGTCAGACCAGGTACCACCTTCCTCCAGCACCATGGACAGCTCTACTGGTTCCACTCAGTCTTCCAAGGGATGCCATCTGGAACCAAAGACTGGAAGGATCCCTTGGGGGTTGGATGAGCCAGAATTCTTGCATCACACACACAAATGCATGAGAACCTGATGCCAGCTAACACCACACGTAGGTATTTTGGAGGATGGAAGGAAGGCCTGTGCGAAGACCTCATCTTCACAGGTGGGTGCTTTTCCTTCCAAAGAAGCCCTGAGGGAAAGTTCAGGTCACAGCTCTGAGTCTGGGAGAAATCTAACTAGAGAGGGGCTGGGGCAACTGAAGAGGGGGTTGTGGCCCTGGACCCACAAGAGCAAAAAACAATGCAGGAAAAAAGAGAGGAAGATGGATACGAGGGGAAGCGGACAACTCACCCAGATAGAGAGCAGAAACTGTCCCCAGCAGGAGAAGGGGCAGAAGCAGGCAGCCTTTCATGTCCCTGCAGTCTTGCGACAGACACACGGCTCCACGTTCCTTCCCTCCTGGGGACTTCCCTTCTGTCTGCACGGCCCCTGGAACACAGTGGAGAGGCAGTCCTTGCTTAATTGCTAGATTAAAAGGCAAACTAGGGAGCTTCCTGGTCTCCCAGTGAACAGACCCTGAGCTAGAGGATCAGGGGAAGAACAGAGGCTTGTGAACTCAAGTACAAGAGTTCCTTTTCCTGGGAGCGCATCACTGTTCCTTGGGACAGCACTCAGCTCAGACTGTCGCTCCTACAGGAACAGGTGTGCTCACCTTCAGGGCCAGAGTGAGACACACTGGGGAAGAAGGCAGAGGACAGTGGTCATTATGGTCCTAAGGACCGCAGTCCCTGGTGTTTCGCATATAGAGCCCAGGTTCTTCCCAGCCCTGGACCTGTCCTCCCGGGAAAGCCGAGGGAGCACTTACTTGCTGAGAGTCTGAAGACTCCACTCTCAGTGCTTTTGGCTGTTGGCACACAGAAGCTGCCCTTATACTGGGCTTTGGGGAAGTGGGGAGAGGTAGAATGATTGCCCCAGGCTCGGGGGGTTGGACAGCGGGGCTGATAAGAGCTTGGCTCAGTCCTCCCACCCTTGGGCCCTGCTCTCTGCTGGGACATCCGAGACCTGCCTCCTGTTTGGACATAGATGCCCAAACACCCTAACACCCAGGAGACCTCATGACTGCTGTCCAGACTTAATTTTTATTGGTACCACTATAGGGTGCAGCGTGAACAACCCTGTTCAGTCCCAGGAGAAGCCTTTCTTGGGTCAGTGTTCCAGCAAGTGCTATGGAGGATCCCAGGGAGTAGGGAGACCAGAGGGAGGAGAGGGGAGGTTAAGGGGAGACTCAGTCCTCCTGAGCTCTTGTGTGGACCACGTGTGGATGCTTCATGTGCATCACCTTCCTGAATCCTCACCTTCCTAACCTCAGTCCCATGAGAATGTATGATTAGTCCAGCTTCACAGATGTGAAGATCAAGATTCAGAGAGGGAAGGTGACCTGCCAAGGTTGTGCAGGAAGTGAGGGAGCTGGGAATACTAATTCCTTCAGGCTCAAAACCTTCTTTCCCTCTGTCTCTGTCTCTCCCCCTCTTTACCTTCTTCACTCACTTCCTGTTTCTCCCTCTCCTCTCTCTCCATCTCTTCCTCATCTTGAAGATGAAAAATATATCCTCTTTCCTTTATACTGTGGCTCTCGATCAAGGTTCTCAGCCTTTGCACAATTATTGTTGGGAGTCAAATCATTCTTTGATGGAGGTTTGTGGAGGGGCTGTCCTATGTTTTCTAGAGAGGTTAGCAGCATCAAGTCACACTGCTATGTCTCCACACATTTCCAAATGTCCTCTAGAAAGCAAAACTGCCTCTCTTGAGGTTCGCTGACCTAGTTCAGGCCTTGTTGTCCAGTCTAGAGGCAGATCTTCTCATAAGGAAGCAACAGCTGGAGTGGAGACCTTTGTACGGAGTCATTCCAATTCTTTGTGGGCCACGCTTCCCTTACAATCCACCAGCCCCCACGGTCAGCACAAGGCGCAGCAAATAAGGCACTGAGCTCAGTTGCAGAGCTTAAGGGGACACTGAAGAATTCAGTAGTCAAGATAAATAAGTATTTCATGCAATCTTTCTTAAAAGTCAGAATCAATGCAAAAGTACGGTGGTGAACAAAATGTCAAGATATTCATCAATCGTGTTCCAGCCACATTCTCTGCAATCCAAGGAGAGGCCTGCAAGGGCTGAGGCTTGATATTGTCAGACGTCATGGCCCAGAGTCCATGGACCCCTCTGGGTGGTGCATCCACTCTGGTGTATCCTAGCTGGGCAGTGTATTTCTTACCTTGGATTCCAGCCCAGTGCTCAGGGCATGAGAGCTGGGTCATCTAGGCCTTTTGCCTGGCCTCTGCTCTCCCCGGGGACCTGAAAATGGAGAAGTGTCTGGGCGGTCACTTCTGGGCTAATTGCAGAGTAACGGTCTCAGCCATTATCTCCCAGGGCCAACGGACCCAACCCTCAGCTTATCTACCTGACTTGGGGGAAGGGGCTAATTGGTCAATTCCAGAGCAGGAAAACCTGGTCTTCAGATTTCAAGCTGGACACTTCCCTTGGAGGAGGAGTGGGGAGGCAGCCCCCCACCCCCACGCCATTATTCTCCCAGTCCTGGGCCCTGGCCGAGGACACCACTTCACTGAGCAGTTGGGATGACCAATAACATTGACTGGTGTTGCGAACCAGCACCATGATAAGCTTTACAAGCACTGTTTCATTTAAACGTCCCTCTTTCACACATTACGAAACGGCCTCTCAGAGAGCTGAAATACGTTGCCCGAGACCACAGTCAGAGACAGGCCTTCGGGCTCCTTATCCACCTGCCTTCCCTTGGCCTCCTGTCCCTGGATGCCCATCCCTATGGCTGGTCCCTCCCCTAGGCTGACCCTGGGCAAAGACATTGTAGTAACTTCAGGGACCACCTCTGTGATCACACTGTTGCCTGTCCAATTTAAAACTGAAAACAGCTTTCTAGGCTTTGCCACGAAGCAGGCAGAATCTTAGTTCCCCAACCAAGGATCGAACCCACACTCCCTGCAGGGGAAGCTCAGAGTCTTAAGCATGGGGCTGGAAGTCTGGACATAACATTTCTGAAGCTCCACCACTGTCCCAACGCTTTGCTTCGTTAAGCCTTTTGCATCCTTATCCTACTTACTTAATCTTTACATTCATCTGAGGGCTTTAGGCACTGCCATTCCAGTCGACAGATCTGTCAGAGATGTTAAGTAACTTGCCAAAGATCACATAGCTCCTTCGAAGATGCATGTTTGACCCTAGTGTCTGATTCCCATGTCCCTGCTTTCTTTGATTCGTTCAGCTGTGTTACGCCAGTTAGCTAATGGTGCCTACCTTTTCAGCATCCATGAAACTCCACCTCTCTAGCTTACTGTTTGCATCTCTGTTCATAGCGGTTTCAACTCTGCCCCTTGTGTAGGGTCCGTCCAGCCCCACATCATGCAGAGGGCAGTGTGCTGTGATGCAGAGTGCAATCACCACTCCAGAGTCAGCCAATCTGGGTCTCAATATTCTCTTCCACAAGCCAAGGCTAATGACAGGACCTGCCTCTAATGAGATCCGCTCCAGTAAAGCTCTGAGGACAGTACCTGGCATGTGGGCTTGGGGGTAGCCTTTCTCAGGAAACCAGGACCCAGCTGTCCCCCTAGTCAACCAGTAAGCACCGAGAGTTCATTGAGGTCCCGCTCTGTGCTTTTCAGGATGATGTAAGGAACTCCAGGGATTCTGTTGTAAAGACACCAGCTGAGTTGCCTAGAGCTTAGTTAGCATCATTTTGGAGGGAAAAATAACACCCAAGCCCACATTTGGGGATATACGGCCAGTGCTCCCATTTTACTTAAGATTTATCTTAAGGATGTTTCCCATGCCTCCTGTCCCCTGCACTGTAGCATAGACCCTGCTCAGGGAACTGTTACAGAGGAGATGCACCATGTGATGGAGCCAAAGTCTAGATCCAGAATCTTTCCAGAAGCCCAGAGGCCTCCTTGTTGACTTTAATCCCCCAAAGGTAGAAGTCACACTTCTGCCACAAACACACCACCAACAGAATAGGTTTGTGAGGAACAAGATGAAGTCTACCTTAGCACAAAATCTCCGAGCCCAGCACATATTTAACGCTTATTACACGAGGGACTTTGTTGCTCTTTATTATTAATCCTGGAATAAAGAGAAGCAACACCTCCCCACACCAGAAGGCAAAGTCCCCAAGGACAGGAGCGAAAGCTCTGCACCCAGCACAGGGCTGAACCCATAAGTTGTGTCGAAAAACCACCGTCATTGAAATCAAGACAACAGCAGTTACAACGGACCTCAGTTTGATTTCTTAAATTTTTCAATTTACTCTGGAAACTTGAGTAAGTAGCCTCTCTTATTGGGGCCCTACTCAAAACATTAGTGTTCTTGGTTTGCCTCTTAAGACCCTGAGGTGCGACTTCCCTGGTGACACAGTGGCTAAGACTCTAAGCTCCCAAAGCAGGGGCCGGGGTTCCATCCCTGGTCAGGGAATTAGATCCCACTTGCTGCCATGAACAGAGCCTGTGAGACACAGCTACTGAGCATGTGAGCTCTAGAGACCAGGGGCCACAGCTAGGGAAGCCTTGGAGCTCCAAGGAAGACCCAGCACAGCCAACTCAAATACACAAAAAATGAAATAATTTTTAAAGTGAGGGTTTTTCTTTGCCTCTAAGACCATTAGACCCTCTATACTTCTGTGAATTTGAGAAGCTCTGGAGAAAAGGGCTTCACGGCATTAATGCCTTACTTTCTCACCACGCCCCTTGCAGAGGGAGTTCAGGACACCCTCCTTCCTCACCTCGGGCTGGACTCCCGAGGCCCCAGTGAGGTTGGAATCCTGTGTGCCAAGGGGAATACAAGAGTAGAGGACTCAGGGCTTCCCTGATGGTCCAGTGGTTAGGAATCCACCTTGCAATGCAAGGGACACTGGATCAGTCCTTGATCTGGGAAGATCCCAGGCGTCGTCAGGCAATTGAGCCCCTGAGCTGCAATTAGAGAGTAGTCCTCACTTGTTGCAACTAGAGAAAGCCTGGGTGCAGCAACAGGGACCAGCACAGCCATAAACAAATGATTTTTTTTTAAGAAATATAAGAAAAAGAACAGAGGATGGTCTCCTGCCTCCCCTCTGCGTTGTATCCCATGTGATTGTGTCCAGGAAGCAGCCAACACTTTCAGCCATGAAATCCTACGGACTGAAAGGACATGCTCTGGAGATCCTTGCATCCCTCCATGGGTCACACTCAGATGCTCACCCCTGGACAAAAACCAGGTCACAACTTCTCTAACCTGGTTCTGTCAAAGGGACAATAGTTACTGATCACACAAGGCCATTCCTGAAGGGGCCTGCCACAGCTGGGGGCTTCCCAGGGGGCATTAGTGGTAAAGAAACTGCCTGCCATGCAGCAGACATAAGAGACATGGGTTCAATCTCTGGGTTGGGAAGATCCCCTGGAGGAGGGCATGTCAACGCAGTCCAGTATTCCTGCCTGGAGAATCCCATGGATGGAGGAGCCTGACCGGCTACAGTCCATGGGGTCACGGAGAGTTGGATATGTTGGACATGCCTTAGCACACGTGCATGCACTCACCACGGCTGAGGTGCTTTACAGAGGCACAATAAGCAGAAACAACTAGCAGATTCTTTTGTGTTTACCGGAGAAGGAAATGACAACCCGCTCCAGTACCTTGCCTGGAGGATTCCAAGGACAGAGGAACCTGGAGGGCTGCAGTCCACAGGGTTGAAAAAGTTGAACACAACTGAGCGACTTTCCTTTTGTGCTTATACTGCAATAATCCTTATGTTCCTGAAGCGGTGTCTTATCAGATTCTTGAAAGGTTGTTTGCTGAATCACAAAAAGACGTCGGGATTCTTGGCCTCCGGAGGAGAAGAATTCAATCTGGGGCCAGAGATGAGGCTTGATTGCTCAGAGCTTTTGTGTAATAAAGTTTTATTAAAGTATAAAGGAGACAGAGAAAGCTTCTGACATAGGCATCAGAAGGGGGCAGGAAGAGTTCCCCCCTGCTAGTGTTAGCTGTGGAGTTATATACTCTAAGGTAACAGGATTAGCCAGAAGGTTTAATCCAGAGACTGTGCTCAGGCGGGATACATTATTGTTATATAATCCTTGTAAAGACAGACCTACTCCCATAATTTACATTTTAAGATAACAGAATTAGAATCCAGAGAGTTTAATCCAGAGACTGTGCTCAGGCGCGATACATTATTGTTATATAATCCTCAGGAATGTAGAGAGAGAAGAAGCTTGTCATTTCTTCCTCCTTGAGAATTACAGACCCCTCTCTCCTTGGGGACCCCCAGACTTCTTATCAACCTGCCTAGGAAAGGACTCTCTCATTCTCAGACCTTACACAGAGTTGTACTTCTTTTAATAGCAGTTTGACTTATATTGAGTCCCCAGATACAGACCCTGAAACAGGGTTTGAGCAAGTAGAGTATGGGGAGGTGCTGGAACTCAGAGGAGGGTTCACACGGGGAAGAGAAGGCAGCCAATACACTGTGTGGGATAAAGCCAGCTTCCTCCATGGATAACTGTAAGTTGATCCCGCTGGGAAACCATGGGAAGCGGTGTCCAATACATGCCCCAGAATTATTCCACTCAAGGGGGCAAAGGACTGGAATTCTCACACACCAACTCCTGGGAGCTGTGGACTGTTCCCATTTCAGTTCAGTTCAGTCGCTCAGTCATGTCCGACTCTTTGCAACCCCATGAATCACAGCATGCCAGGCCTCCCTGTCCATCACCAACTCCCGGAGTCTACCCAAATCCAAGTCCATCGAGTCGGTGATGCCATCCAGCCATCTCATCCTCTGTCGTCCCCTTCTCCTCCTGCCCCCAATCCTTCCCAGCATTAGAGTCTTTTCCAATGAGTCAACTCTTTGCATGAGGTGGCCAAAGTATTGGAGTTTCAGCTTCAACATCAGTCCTTCCAATAACCACCCAGGACTGATGTCCTTTAGGATGGACTGGTTGGATCTTCTTGCAGTCCAAGGGAGTCTCAAGAGTCTTCTCCAACACCACAGTTCAAAAGCATCAATTCTTCGGTGCTCAGCTTTCTTCACCATCCAAATCTCACATCCATACATGACTACTGGAAAAACCATAGCCTTGACTAGATGGACCTTTGTTGGCAAAGTAATGTCTCTGCTTTTTAATATGCTATCTAGGTTGGTCATAACTTTCCTTCCAAGGAGTAACCGTCTTTTAACTTCATGGCTGCAATCACCATCTGCAGTGATTTTGGAGCCCTCCCCCTCAACAAAAAAAAGTCTGACACTGTTTCCACATCTATTTCCCATGAAGTGATGGGACCGGATGCCATGAGCTTAGTTTTCTGAATGTTGAACTTTAAGCCAACTTTTTCACTCTCCTCTTTCACCTTCATCAAGAGGCTCTTTAGTTCTTCTTTGCTTTCTGCCATAAGGTTGGTGTCATCTACATATCTGAGGTTACTGATATTTCTCCTGGCAATCTTGATTCCAGCTTGTGTTTCTTCCAGCCCAGCGTTTCTCGTGATGTACTCTGCATAGAAGTTAAATAAGCAGGGTGACAATATACAGCCTTGACGTGTTCCTTTTCCTACTTGGAATCAGTCTGTTGTTCCATGTGCAGTTCTAACTGTTCCTTCCTGACCTGCATACAGTTTTCTCAAGAGACAGGTCAGATGGTCAGGTATTCTGATCTCTTTAAGAATTTTCCACAGTTTATTGCGATCCACACAGTCAAAGGCTTTGCATAGTCAATAAAGCAGAAATAGATGTTTTTCTGGAACTTTCTAGCTTTTTTGATGATTCAGTGGATGTTATCAATTTGATCTCTGGTTCCTGCCTTTTCTAAAACCAGCTTGAATATCTGGAAGTTCACAGTTCACGTATTGCTGAAGCCTGGCTTGGAGAATTTTGAGCATTACATTACTAACGTGTGAGATGAGTACAATTGTGCGGTAGTTTGAGCATTCTTTTGCATTGCCTTTCTTTGGGATTGGGATGAAAACTGATCTTTTCCAGTCCTGTGGCCACTGCTGAGTTTTCCAGATTTGCTGGCATATTGAGGGCAGCACTTTCACAGCATCATCTTTCAGGATTTGAAATAGCTCAACTGGAATTCCATCACCTCCACTAGCTTTGTTCGTAGAGATGCTTTCTAAGGCCCACTTGACTTCACATTCCAGGATGTCTGGCTCTAGGTGAGTGATCACACCATCATGATTATCTGGGTCATGAAGATCTTTTTTGTACAGTTCTTCTGTGTATTCTTGCCACCTCTTCTTAATATCTTCTGCTTCTGTAAGGTCCCTACCATTTCTGTCCTTTATCGAGCCCATCTTTGCATGAAATGTTCCTTTGATATCTCTAATTTTCTGGAAGAGATCTCTAGTCTTTCCCATTTTGTTGTTTTCCTCCATTTCTTTGCATTGATCACTGAGGAAGGCTTTCTTATCTCTCCTTGCTATTCTTGGGACTTACTTGTTAATATCCAGGCATAGTAAGGCAATAGCCGTTTATGGGAGAAAATGCCCACAGACATGGAGATGCAAGTACAGGGCATTGAGAGTCCACCTTGAAGACTGGAGATGGGACCAGGGAAGTCCTGCCAAACGTTAGAATCAGGGTATGTGTGTGGAAGTCCCACTCGGTCTCTAACGGTATGACTTGGGCAGGAAGACGAGCCTGGATCCTCATCTGTAGGACGGGGTGGCAACGCCTGCCCTCCTCTTGTTCGAGCCAGAGGGATGCGTGTGTCCCTGGGACGCAGAGAATGTGAGGGTGACCATCACTATGGGTCTCTGTTTCAGCTGACCAGCAAGTGTCCGGCATGGTCCAGCCCCTCTTTAAGGGTCGATGCCGGGCAGGCAGCAGGAGCAGCAGGCAGGGACAGGCCAGCGCTGCCCACCTGCTTCCCTTCGCCCCAGGCCCCAGCCCCCCTCCTTCCCTCCTGCCTCCTCTGGGGTCGCTGGATACCCTTCACTAGCTTGCCATCAGTGCCTGGAGTATGTGTCCGGGTGGCCGGCCATCTCTGGGGCAGCAGTTGGATGTGAGGTTGGGCACCCGAGGGAGGTGGGAGAGGGGATGACTGACAGCCAGCCTGGGGGGCACTAGGAAGAGCCGGACCTCCAGAGGAGGGGCCTCCCGGGTCTATAGACTCGTCTTCACTGCTGGGTGGTGTGGGGCGGGAAAGACCCTCCTGGGGCTGAGTCAGGGGAACAAGAGGCTGAGATCCCTTCCTGCTGTGTCTTCACTGGAGGCCCTGCAGTCACTCACTGAGGCTCAGCCTCCTGTTCCACTCTTCCTACCGAGCTGGATCCTCCGGGAAGCCTTCACCTGGCCCCTCCCACCCTCAGCAATAAAAGTGTTTTCTTGAAACTGATTTCTTTTCCTTCCTGACATTGATCTTCTCTGCTTGCCCCCACCCAGGAGCTTTCTGCCTTGTTAACACCATGCCTCCCCACCCTAATGTGTTCCATTAAAAGGACTGGAAGTTATCACTCTGAAGAAGAATGGAGGGTGGGGTCCATGGGGCCTTCTTAGAAACAGAGGAAGGGGCCCACGTGCTTTTTCCATAGGACACCCCATTACTGGGGATGTGCTTTGCAGGTGCTACCAGTGGTGGACGTCACTGGTGATAGAAGCAAGGTCCGATGCTGTAAAGAGCAATATTGCATAGGAACCTGGAATGTTAGGTCCATGAATCGAACCAAATTGGAAGTGGGCAAACAGGAGATGGCAAGAGTGAACACTGACATTTTAGAAATAAGTGAACTAAAATGGACTGGAATGGGTGAATTTAACTCAGATGACCATTATTTCTACTACTGTGGGCAAGAATCCCTTAGAAGAAATGGAGTAGCCATCATGGTCAACAAAAGAGTCCAAAATGCAGTACTTGGATGCAGTCTCAAAAATGACAGAATGATCTCTGTTCTTCTCCAAGGCAAACCATTCAATATCATGGTAAACCAAGTCTATGCCCCAACCAGTAATGCTGAGGAAGCTGAAGTTGAACGGTTCTATGAAGACCTACAACACCTTTTAGAACTAACACCCAAAAAAGACGTCCTTTTCATTATAGGGGACTGGAATGCAAAAGTAGGAAGTCAAGAAAGACCTGGAGTAACAGGCAAATTTGGCCTTGGAATACAGAATGAAGCAGGGCAAAGGCTAATAGAGTTTTGCCGAGAGAACGCACAGGTCATAGCAAACACCCTCTTCCAACAACACAAGAGAAGACTCTACACATGGACATCACCAGATGGTCAACACCAAAATCAGACTGATTATATTCTTTGCAGCCAAAGATGGAGAAGCTCTATACAGTCAGCAAAAACAAGACCAGGAGCTGACTGTGGTTCAGCTTGTGAACTCCCTATTACCAAATTCACACTTAAATTGAAGAAAGTAGGGGAAACCACTGGACCATTCAGATAGGATCTAAATCAAATCCCTTATGATTATACAGTTGAAGTGAGAAATAGAATCAAGGGATTGGAGCTGATAGACAGGGTGCCTGAAGAACTATGGACGTAGGTTCGTGACATTGTACGAAGGGAGAAAGACCATCCCCAAGAAAGTGAAATGCAAAAAGGCAAAGTGGGTGTCTGAGGAGGCCTGACGGATAGCTGGGAGAAGAAGAGAAGTGAAAGGCAAAGGAGACAAGGAAAGATAAACCCATTTGAATGCAGAGGTCCAAAGAATAGCAAGGAGAGATAAGAAGGCTTTCCTCAGTGATCAATGCAAAGAAATAGAGGAAAACCATAAAATGGGAAAGGCTAGAGATCTCTTCAAGAAAATTGGAGATACCAAGGGAACATTTCATCCAAAGATGGGCACAATAAAGGACAGAAATGGTATGGACCTAACAGAAGCAGAAGATATTAAGAAGAGGTGGCAAGAATACACAGAAGAACTGTACAAAAAAGATCATTATGACCCAGATAATCACGATGGTATGATCACTTACCTAGAGCCAGAGATCCTGGAATGTGAAGTCAAGTGGACCTTAGAAAGCATCACTACGAACAAAGCTAGTGGAGACTATGGAATTCCAAGAGCTATTTCAAATCCTGAAAGATGATGCTGTGAAAGTGCTGCACTCAATTGCCAGCAAATTTGGAAAACTCAGCCATGGGCACAGGACTGGAAAGGGTCAGTTTTCATTCCAATCCCAAAGAAAGGCAATGCCAAAGAATGCTCAAATGACTGCACAATTGGACTTCATCTCACACACTATTAAAGTAATGCTCAAAATTCTCCAAGAACCATGAACTTCCAAATGTTCAAGCTGGTTTTAGAAAAGGCAGAGGAACCAGAGATCAAACTGACAACATCCGCTGGATCATCGAAAAACCAAGAGAGATCCAGAAAAACATCTACTGCTTTATTGACTATACCAAAGCCTTGGTGTAGATCGCAACAAACTGGAAGTTTGTTCAGGAGATGGAAATACCAGATCACCTGACCTGCCTCTTGAGAAACCTGTATGCAGTTCAGGAAGCAACAGTTAGAACTGGACATGGAACAACAGACTGGTTCCAAATAGGAAAAGGAGTACATCAAGGCTGTATATTGTCACCCTGCTTACTTAACCTACATGCAGAGTACATCATGAGAAACGCTGGGCTGGATGAAGCACAAGCTGGAATCAAGATTGCTGGGAGAAATATCAATGACCTCAGATATGCGGATGACACCACCCTTATGGCAGAAAGTGAAGAAGAACTAAAGAGCCTCTTGATGAAAGTGAAAGAGCAGAGTGAAAAAGTTGGCTTAAAACTCAGCATTCAGAAAACTAAGTTCATGGCATCCGGTCCCATTACTTCATGGCAAATAGATGGGGAAACAGTGACAGATATTTTATTTTGAGATCCCCCAAATCACTGCAGATGGTGACTGCAGCCATGAAATTAAAAGATGCTTGCTCCTTGGAAGAAAAGTTATGACCAACCTAGACAGCTTATTAAAAAGCAGAGACATTACTTTGGCAACAAAGGTCCATTTAGTCAAGGCTATATTTCTCCCAATAGTCATGTATGGATGAGAAGGAAATGGCAACCCACTCCAGTATTCTTGCCTAGAGAATCCCATGGATGGAGGAGCCTGGTGGGCTGCTGTCCGTGGGGTCGCACAGAGTTGGACACGACTGAAGTGACTTAGCATGCATGTATGGATGAGAGAGCCGGAGTATAAAGAAAGCTGAGCACCGAAGAATTGATGCTTTTGAACTGTGGTGTTGGAGAAGACTCTAGAGAGTCCTTTGGACTACGAGGAGATCCAACCAGTTCATCCTAAAGGAGATCAATCCTGAGTGTTCATTGGAAGGACTGATGCTGAAGCTGAAACTCCAATACTTTGGCCATCTGATGCGAAGAGCTGACTCATTTGAAAAGACCCTAACGCTGGGAAAGATTGAGGGCGGGAGGAGAAAGGGACGACAGGATGAGATGGTTGGATGGCATCACCGACTCAATGGGCATGAGTTTAAGCAAGCTCTGGGAGTTGGTGATGGACAGGGAAGCCTGGAGTGCTGCAGTCCATGGGGTCACAAAGAGTTGGACACAACTGAGCAACTGAACTGACTGAATGGAGCTCACCACTGCCAACCCAACACCCCCCCCAGGAGAACCCCGGCTCCCACATGAGGGCCTGGTGGTTACGGGCATGAACTTAGGCTCAGGCAGTTGAGGGGTTGGTACTCATTCCACCAACTACTACCTTTCTTCCTCTGAGATTCAGATGCACCGCACACATACTTCATGGGGATGTTATGAGGATTAAAGGACACAGTGCACAGGAAATGCTTAGCCCAGAACACTCACTGGGCTCACAGCAAAAGAAGCAATCCTTCGATCATCATTTGCATCTTGCAGAAAGGACAGCATTGAGAATGACACAGTAGCACAAGGCTGCAGACACGCAGGTGTCCTGAGGAGTCCCTGCAAGTCCAGCTCTAGGGTCCCTGCTCCTTTACGTGCAGAGATCCTGAAACAGGGGGATGGCCAGGGAGGAAGGTGGCTCTGTGACTCTGATCCCACAAACTGTAGAAAGGAGTCAAGACGGAAAGGCTAAAGGCCAAGGAGATTGGCTCAGATGAAAAGCTGAAACTCTCCCAAGTAGAAGACCCAGAAGTAGAGGGAATTTCACCCTGGATTTGTCCTGCAATGGAGAACACAACTGGACGCACATACACAAGAGCCACACCACTAGGTGAGCTTGAGAATGAGGTGGAGAAAGAGAGAGCGTGGAGAGTTACACACACTCAAGGACATACACAGACACACAAGCGTCTCCATAAATAGAGATGTGGAAAATGTGCATACAAGCAACACACAAACACACGCTGACTCACACAGATTTATGCATATTTACAAGTGCAGAGTCACATGTGCACAGATATACACAGGTGTCTGAAGATTGACTCACGCACACACCAAGACACCCATACACACGTGTGCCCCAGACATCCTTGTACACGCTTCCCGGACCCCATGTAGAACCGCACCCCCAGGAAGTCTCTCTCACTCTCTCTCTCACCACCCAGGGCTCTCTGCCCTCTGAACACCAGTTTGCACTCTGACCTTCCCCCCTCATCAAGCTCCGATCCTTCCTGAAACACAGCCCAGAATGAAGCTAAGAGCAGGAACACTGTTCTGTCTCAGTGACCCCAGGACCCGAGAAAATGGAAGAAGCCGGGGAGACCTGGGGCTGGAGAGCCAGCCCTGGAGCCACCAGGCTGCACATGGCCTGACTTGGGCCCCAAGGCCCTCGGGGAGTGAAGCAGCTCCCTGCTGAGACCGTGGCCCCTCCAGGGAGGGGAGGGAGGCTGGGGACAAGAGAGGGCACGTAGGGTGGAGGGGCATTGAGGAGGGCAGCCTCCCGTGAGGATATGGTCGGGGAGCCGTCTGGGAGAAGGCTTGGCCTTGGACTCACCCACAGGTGGCTGAATTAAATGCTGAATGAAAGCCACCCACTCCCGTCCGTTTTAGTTCATGGATTCCTAAAATGTCAGTGTTCACTCTTGCCATCTCCTGCTTGACCACATCCAATTTACCTTGATTCGTGGACCTAACAACCCAGGTTCCTAAGCAGCATTGCTCTTTACAGCATCGGACTTTGCTTCACCACCAGGCACATCCACAACCGAGCTGTGTCTCCACTTCGGCCCGGCCTCTTCATTCTCTCTGAAGCTAGTCCCCTGTAGCATATGGGGCCCCTTCCAACCTGGGGGCCTCTTCTTCTGGTGTCCTACCCTTTTGCCTTTCATACCGTCCATGGGGCTCTCAAGGCAATAATACTGGAGTGGTTTGCCATTCGCTTCTCCAGTGGACCACGTTTTGTCAGAACTCTCCACCATGACCTGTCCCACTTGGGTGGCCCCACACGGCACTGCTCATAGCTTCATTGGGCCACACAAGGTTATGATCCGTGTGATCATTTTGCTTAGCATTCTGTGATTGGAGTTTTCATTCTGGAGTCTCTGGGTTTGCAGTTCTTCCTTCGTCTGTCTGCCTTCTGACAGATAAGGATAAGAGGCAACCATCCTGATGGGAGAGACTGGCTGTGGGAAAATCTCGGTCTTGCTCTGGTGGGCAGGGCCATGCTCAGTAAATTTTTAATCCGATTGTCTTCTATGAAGTCCTACAAGAATTTCTAGGACTAACACACAAAAAGGACATCCTTTTTGTCATAGGGGACTGGAATGCAAAAGTAGGAAGTCAGGAAACACCTGGAGTAACCGGCAGATTTGGCCTTGGAATACAGAATAAAGCAGGGCAAAGGCTAATAGCATTTTGCCGAGAGAACGCATTGGTCATAGCAAACACCCTCTTCCAACAACACAAGAGAAGACTACACATGGACATCACCAGATGGTCAACTCCGAAATCAGATTGGTTATATTCTTTGCAGCCAAAGATGGAGAAGCTCTATACAGTCAGCAAAAAAGCAATCCTTGGAACTGACTGTGGCTCAGATCATGAGCTCCTTATTGCCAAATTCAGACTTAAGTTGAGGAAAGTAGGGAAAATCCACTAGGCCATTCAGGTATGACCTCAATCAAATCCCTTATGACTATACAGTGGAAGTGACAAATAGATTTAAGTGATTCTATCTGGCAGACAGAGTACCTGAAGAGCTATAAACAGAAGTTCGTAACATTGGAGAGGAGACAGTAACCAAAACCATCACAAAGAAACAGAAATTCAAGAAGACAAAGTGGCTGCCTGAAGAGGATTTACAAACAGGTATGCAAAGAAGAGAAGCAAAAGGGAAAGGAGAAAGGGAAAGATGTCCCTAACTGAATGCAGAGTTCCCAAGATCAGCAAGGAGAGATAAGAAAGCCTTCCTCAGTGATGAGTGCAAAGAAATAGAGGAAAAGAACAGAATGGGAAAGACTAGAGATCTCTTCAAGAAAATTGAGAGATCAAGGGGACATTTCATGTAAAGATGGGCACAATCAAGGACAGAAACAGCAAGGACCTAGCAGAAGTGGGTTAAGAAGAGGTGGCAAGAATACACAGAACTATACAAAAAGATCTTAATGACTGAATCATCACGACAACGTGGTCACTCACCTAGAGCCAGACATCCTGGAGTGTGAATTCAAGTGGCCCTTAGGAAGGATCACTAGGAACAAAGCTTGTAGAGGTGATAGAATTCCAGCTGAGCTACTTAAAATTCTAAAAAATGATGCTGTTAAAGTGCTTCACTCAATACGCCAGCAAATTTGGAAAGTTCAGCAGTGGCCTCAGGACTGGAAAAGTTCAGTTTTCATTCCAGTCCCAAAGGAAGGCAATGCCAAAGAATGTTCAAACCCATACAATTATGATCATTTCATATACTAGCAAGGTAATGCACAAAAGCCTTCAAGCTAGACTTCAACAGTATGTGAACCAAGAACTTCCAAGTGTGTAAGTTGGACTCAGAAAAGGCAGAGGAACCAGAGATCAAATTGCCAACATCCGTTGGATCATAGAGACAGCAAGGGAATTCCAGAAAAAATGTACTTCTGCCTCATTGACTACGATAAAGCCTTTGACTGCATGGATCACAGTAAACTGGGAAATTCCTAAAAATATGGGAATACCAGACCACCTGATTGCCTCTTGAGAAACCTGTATGCAGGTCAGGAAGCGACAGTTAGACCTGGACAGGGAACAACAGTTCAGCTCAGTTCAGTCGCTCAGTCGTGTCCGACTCTTTGCAACCCCATGGACTGCAGCACGCCAGGCCTCCATGTCCATCGTCAACTCCCAGAGTTTACTCAAACTTATGTCCATTAAGTCAGTGATGCCATCCAAGCATCTCATCCTCTGTCGTCCCCTTCTCTGCCTGCCTTCAATCTTTCCCAGGAAAGGGAGAATGAGAGCTTCCAGGATTTTCCAAACCAGAAGACTTCTCCAAAGTGTGCAATGAAGTAACCAGAGTCAGGAGATGCTGTGAGAATGTGGCTTTATGACTTGGAGAATCGAGGGGCAAGGGGACCGAGGGTGAGACCTGGTAGGCAGGGGGGCAGGGGGGAACAGGGTCTCGCGCCTCTGGCTTAGTAGGAGCAGATGAAGGGCAGGCACCTTCTGCATGAAGCTCGTTTCCAGCGACCCCCTGGCGGCAGAGAGCACAGTGATGTCAGTTGCCCACCTGAGTGTGGCCTGTGTCCCCCCACCCCAGTCCCATGCACCTCACAGGTCCCCTTTTCCTGCCAACCTGGGGGCCGTAAGTCTCCCCATGTCCCAGCTGCCACGTTCATTGTTCCCCTCCCTTGCAGAGGCAGTGTGCTAAGTGCTTCCTATGGACTGTCCTTTCATCCTCGCAGTGACTCCACGAGGTCAGGGCTGTCATCACGCCCATTTCACAGATGGGAAAACTGAGGCTTAGTGGGACAGTAACCTGCCCTGATCTCAGCAGATAAGTAATGAATGGAGCCAGGTGTGGACCACGGCCATCTGAGTGCGGCCCGCAAGGTCTTCGCCCCTGTTCTAAATTCCCGCACGTTGGGCAGCCGTGCTGTCGGGAGCTGGTGCATCATCTGTCAGCTGGCCCTAGTTCCCACGTCTTTCCCGTGTCCCTGGGCCACACCTCCCATTCCCGAGTGTCCCTCCCATCTGTCCCACACTCCCTCCTTGTCACCGTCCCGTCAGAGGAAGGGAAGGAGCCTCGCTGAGTCTGGAGGACAGAGAGGCCCCAGCCCCCGTCCAGGACCCCTCCCTGTGGCTCTGAGGATCCCCGCACCTCAGCCCTGCCCACACACAGGGCGGGGTTCTCCAGCGGGGGAGGCTGTGTGAGGGGAGGCGTGTCTGTGCAGCTCAAAGGGACATGTGTGCACTTCCACCCCCCACCTTGTCCAGGTGCCTGGCCCTCTCACCTCTGGTGCTCAGGGCTATGCAGTAGCCTCTCCCAAACTTAGGTTGCCATTGGGCCCAGTATGTAAAATTCCAACAACTCCCATCAGTCCAGCGAAATCTCCTCAACAGGGACTAGAGAACAGGGATGCTTGGTCAGAGGGCAGAGGTCCAGGAAGACAGGGGCTGGGGCTCCTGAAAGTCCCTTGAGCATGCCCTCTGGACACTGTGTCTATGATCTCCTCTCACTGTGTCACCTGGCTAGGAACCCACCATACAGACCCATCCCTGAGTGTTCTCAGGCAAGGACATGGAAGACCAAACATCACTTCCAGCTCTCACACAGAGTAGGCTTCTCAAACTTCACTGAGCAGACACATCTCCTAGGGATCTGGTGGAAATGTGGATTCTGATGCAGGAGGTCTGGGGTGCGGCCCGAGAGCCTGTATTTCAACAAGCTACCGGGTGATGCTGATACTGCTTGTCCCTGGACCACACCTGAGTAGCAAATGTGACAGCACTTATTCAGTCACAGTTCCCAAGGTCACTCTGAGAGCAGGACCCACTTAGAGATGAGGACACTGAAATATGTAGGCAGGCATTCAGCTAGTAACACACAGAGCTGGGAATGAACTTGACCTCCTGACTCCCGTGATGGGCTGATAGACATTTCACAGCCAGCTTTGGGGAAAGATGAGAGGTAGAGGGAAAAAAAGAAACATGATTTATAATGATTGTCCATGTAGTTGGTGTAAATACATCCACCATGGTGGATTTCAAGCTGCAAGCGTGAAGCCACTGAACATGGGTGTGGAAGAGAAGCACTCAGTCATCACGTCTCCTAAGTCAGCACAAACTGGGTTCAGGTGCCAGGATGAGGGTTGATGGGAGCAGGTGGTCCCTTGAGGTCATCAGAAACCCCCCCCGGGCCTTCCCTGGGGGTCCAGTGGTGAAGAAGCTGCATGCCCATGCAGGGGCCATGGGTTCAATCCCTGGTCCTGGAAGACCCCACGTGCCGCAGAGCACCCACTTGTGCTCCAACTAATGAGCCAGGGCTCTTGATTCTGTGTGCCCCAAGAAGGAAAGCCACCTTAATAAGAAACCCATGCCCCACAGCTAGAGAGTGCCCCAGCCAAAACTAGAGAAAGCCCGTGTGGGGCCAAATACGAATGAATGAAAAAGGCTTTTAAAAGATAGGGGGTTGACTTCCCAGTATTAAACCAACCTTTTTAAAAAAGGACAGAAAGAAAGAGCTTCCTCTCCCTGGACATTGGCCCCTCACGTACCCAACGTCTGATGAAGGCTCCAATCCAAACCTGTGCTTGGTTGATCCCCACAGCCAAGCGCTGGATGTGACAGTTGGCATTCAAGTTGTGGATGGAGGCAAGGTTGCCTCGGTAGCACTTCCTGCAGACTCTCTGCAGAGAGAATAGGTGGGAGAGAAAATTCACTGTTTTCTTGTTAAGTTTCTGAGTCTCCAGGACAGACCCCACATCCCTTTGCAAATCAGAAATCAGGTATCGACTGCTCTCCCTGAATCCCCTCTCTTGTGCCTTTATTTGGGCTTCCCTGGTGGCTCAGCTGGTAAAGAATCCGCCTACGATGCGGGAGACCTGGGTTCGATCCCTGGGTCGGGAATATCCCCTGCAGAAGGAAATGGCAATCCACTCCAGTATTCTTCCCTGGAAAATTCCATGGACAGAGGACCCTGGTAGGCTACAGTCCATGGAGTTGCAAGTGTCAGACACGACTGAGCGACTTCACTTTCTTTCTTTCACTTTCTTTTCTGATGCATATTAGGCTAAGAGAACCACTAGTCTAAATAATAAGAAACAGAATGTTGAATGCAATCCTGTCTCTCCATCCATGGTCCCCTGTAGCAGCATCACTGCCATATACCTGAGCTTTCTTAAACTTCTTCGGGGTCCGCACCAACGTGTAGCGGCAGCTCTTGCACTCAGGACCGCCTGGAAGTTGAACTGTCTCTTCTTCCTTGGGGCACTGCACGTCCTCATCTAAGTCACCTGGGTCTGAGTCCTCCTCATCGTCAAGGGCCTCCACGGCCTCATCTCCCCCTGAATCAAGCAGCTCACCACTCAGGGCCAGCTCTCCTTCCTGCCCCCCTGAGCCTTCCAGATCCTGGCTCAGGTCTCCCTGTGTCTCCGGACCGCCCAGATAGGGGGCATCCTTCTCTGCAAAGAAATAACCCACCATCAGAGCAGGTAACACCTTCCTCTAGCACCATGGACAGCTCTAATGGCTCCACTCTGTCCTCCTAGGGACGCCATCTGGAACCAAAGATTGGAAGGATCCCTTGAGGGTTGGATGAGCCAGAATTCTTGCATCACACACACAAATGCATGAGAACCTGATGCTGGCTGACACCACACGTAGGTATTTTGAGGGATGGGAGGAAGGGCTGTGTGAAGACCTCGACTTTGCAGGTGGGTGCTTTTCCTTCCAAAGGAGCCCTGAGGGAAAGTTCAGGTCACAGCTCTGAGTCTGGGAGAAATCTAACTAGAGAGGGGCTGGGGCAACTGAAGAGGCGGCTGTGACCCTGGACCTACAAGAGCAAAAAAAGATGCAGGAAAGAAGAGAGGAAGATGGATGAGAAGGGAAGGAGAGGACTTACCCAGATAGAGAGCAGAAACTGCCCCCAGCAGCAGAAGGGGCAGGAGCAGGCAGCCTTTCATGTCTCTGCAGTCTTGTGACAGACACACGGCTCCACGGCTCCACGTTCCTTCCCTCCTGGGGACTTCCTTTCTGTCAACACGGCCCCTGGGACACAGTGGAGGGGCAGTCCTTGCTTAACTGCTAGATTAAAGGCAAACTAGGGAGCTTCCGGGTCTCCCAGTGAACAGACCCTGAGCTAGAGGATCAGGGGAAGAACTGGGGCTTGTGAACTCAAGTACAAGAGTCCCTTTTCCTGAGAGCACATCACTGCTCCCTGGGACAGCACTCAGCTCACACAGTCGTTCCTACAAGAACAGGTGTGCTCACCTTCAGGGCCAGTGTCAGACACACTGGGGAAGGAGGGGGAAGGACAGGGGTCACTATGGTCCTAAGGACTGGAGTCCCCGGTGTTTCCATACACAGCCCAGGTTCTTCCCAGCCCCGGACCAGTCCTCCCAGGGAAGCTGAGGGAGCACTTACTTCCTGAAAGTCTGAGGCCTCCAATCTCAGGGCCACTGGCTCTTGGCACTCAGAAGCTGCCCTTATACTGAGCTTTGGGGAAGTGGGAAGACGCCAGGAGGATTGCCCAAGGCTCGGGGGTTGGACAGCGGGGCTGATAAGAGGTTGGCTCAGTCCTCCCACCCTTGGGCCCTGCTCTCTGCCGGGACATCAGGGACCTGCCTCCTGTTTGGACATAGACGCCCAAACACCATATTATGCTCCAGAAGCACCCCATGACTACTGTCCAGACTTAATTTTTATCAGTGCCACTAAAGTGTGCAGTGTAAACAATCCTCTTCTGTCCCAGGAGCAGCCTTCCCTGGGTCAGTGTTCCAGCAAGTGCTGTGGAGGATCTCAGGGAGCAGGGAGACCAGGAGGAGGAGGAGGGAGGTTAAGGGGAGACTCAGCCATGAGCTCTTGTGTGGACCACGTGTGGATGCCTCATGTGCATCACCTTCCTGAATCCTCACCTTCCTAACCTCAGTCCCATGAGAATGTATGATTAGTCCGGATTCACAGATGTGAAGAACGGGATTCAGAGAGGGAAGGTGACCTGCCAAGGTTGTGCAGGAAGTGGGGGAGCTGGGATCACTAAGTCTTTGAGGCTCAAAACCTTCTCTCCCTCTGTCTCTGTCTCTCCCCCTCTTTCCCTTCTTCACTCACTTCCTGTTTCTCCCTCTCCTCTCTCTCCATCTCTTTCTCATCTTGAAGATGAAAAATGTATGCTCTTCCCTTTACACTGTGGCTCTCGATCAAGGTTCTCAGCCTTTGCACAATTATTGTCAGGAATCAAATCATTCTTTGATGGGGGTTGGCGGAGGGGCTGTCCTATGTTTTGTAGAAAGTTTAGCAGCATGAAGTCACTCTGATATGTCTCCACACATTTCCAAATGTCCTCTAGAAAGCAAAACTGCCTCTCTTGAGGTTCACTGACCTAGTTCAGGCCTTGTTGTCCAGCCTAGAGGCAGATCTTCTCATAAGGAGCCAACAGCTGGAGTTGAGACCTTCGTATGGAGTCATTCCAATTCCCTGTGGGCCACGCTTCCCTTACAATCCACCAGCCCCCACGGTCAGCACAAGGCGCAGCAAATAAGGCACTGAACTCAGCTGCAGAGCTTAAGGGGACACTGAAGAATTCAGTAGTCAAGATAAATAAGTATTTCATGCAATCTTTCTTAAAAGTCAGAATCAATGCAAAAGTACGGTGGTGAACAAAATGTCAAGATATTCATCAATCGTGTTCCAGCCACATTCTCTGCAATCCAAGGAGAGGCCTGCAAGGGCTGAGGCTTGATATTGTCAGACGTCATGGCCCAGAGTCCATGGACCCCTCTGGGTGGTGCATCCACTCTGGTGTATCCTAGCTGGGCAGTGTATTTCTGTACCTTGGATTCCAGCCCAGTGCTCAAGGCACAAGAGCTGGGTCACCTAGGCCTTCTTGCCTGGCCTCTGCTCTCCCCGGGAACCTGAAAATGGAGAAGTGTCTGGGCGGTCACTTCTGGGCTAATTGCAGAGTAACGGTCTCAGCCATTATCTCCTGGGGCCAACGGACCCAACCGCCAGCTTATCTACCTGACTTGGGGGAAGGGGCTAATTGGTCAATTCCAGAGCAGGAAAACCTGGTCTTCAGATTTCAAGCTGGACACTTCCCTTGGAGGAGGAGTGGAGAGGCAGCCCCCCACCCCCACGCCATTATTCTCCAAGTCCTGGGCCCAGGCCAAGGACACCACTTCACTGAGCAGTTGGGATGACCAATAACATTGACTGGTGTTGCGAACCAGCACCATGATAAGCTTTACAAGCACTGTTTCATTTAAACGTCCCTCTTTCACACATTAGGAAATGGCCTC
The DNA here is from genome assembly GCA_024291935.2 of Okapia johnstoni. Lineage (NCBI taxonomy): Eukaryota > Metazoa > Chordata > Mammalia > Artiodactyla > Giraffidae > Okapia > Okapia johnstoni. The sequence continues at coordinate 2,344,609 of CM044325.1, read as the reverse complement.
TCAGAGAGCTGAAATACATTGCCCGAGACCACAGTCAGAGACAGGCCTTCGGGCTCCTTATCCACCTGCCTTCCCTTGGCCTCCTGTCCCTGGATGCCCATCCCTATGACTGCCCCTCCCCTAGGCTGACTCTGGGCAAAGACATCCCGGTGACTTCAGGGACCCCCTCTGTGATCACACTGATGCCTGTCTGATGTGAAACTGAAAACAGCTTTCTAGGCTTTGCCACGAGGCAGGCGGTGGCTTAGTTCCCCAACCAAGGATCGAACCCACACTCCCTGCAGGGGAAGCTCAGAGTCTTAAGCATGGGGCTGGAAGTCTGGGCATAACATTTCTGAAGCTCCACCATCGTCCCAACGCTGTGCTTCATTAAGGCTTTTGCATCCTTATCCTACTTACTTAATCTTTACATTCACCTGAGGGCTTTAGGCATTGCCATTCCAGTCGACAGACCTGTGAGAGACGTTAAGTAACTTGCCCAGGTTCACATAGCTCCTTCGAAGATGCATGTTTGACCCTAGTGTCTGATTCCCATGTCCCTGCTTTCTTTGATTCGTTCAGCTGTGTTACGCCAGTTAGCTAATGGTGCCTACCTTTTCAGCATCCATGAAACTCCACCTCTCTAGCTTACTGTTTGCATCTCTGTTCATAGCGGTTTCAACTCTGCCCCTTGTGTGAGGTCCGTCCAGCCCCACATCATGCAGAGGGCAGTGTGCTGTGATGCAGAGTGCAATCACCACTCCAGAGTCAGCCAATCTGGGTCTCAATATTCTCTTCCACAAGCCAAGGCTAATGACAGGACCTGCCTCTAATGAGATCCGCTCCAGTAAAGCTCTGAGGACAGTACCTGGCATGTGGGCTTGGGGGTAGCCTTTCTCAGGAAACCAGGACCCAACTGTCCCCCTAGTCAACCAGTAAGCACCAAGAGTTCATTGAGGTCCCGCTCTGTGCATTTCAGGATGATGTAAGGAACTCCAGGGATTCTGTTGTAAAGACACCAGCTGAGTTGCCTAGAGCTTAGTTAGCATCATTTTGGAGGGAAAAATGACACCAAGCCCACATTTGGGGATATACGGCCAGTGCTCCCATTTTACTTAAGATTTATCTTAAGGATGTTTCCCATGCCTCCTGTCCCCTGCACTGTAACATAGACCCTGCTCAGGGAACTGTTACAGAGGAGATGCACCATGTGATGGAGCCAAAGTCAAGATCCAGAATCTTTCCAGAAGCCCAGAGGCCTCCTTGTTGACCTTAATCACCCAAAGGTAGAAGTCACACTTCTGCCACAAACACACCACCAACAGAATAGGTTTGTGAGGCACAAGGTGAAGTCTACCTTAGCACAAAGTCTCAGAGCCCAGCTCATATTTAATGCTTATTACACGAGGGACTTTGTTATTTGTATTATCAATCCTGGAATAAAGAGAAGCAACGCCTCCCCACAGCAGAACGCAAAGTCCCCGAGGACAGGAGCGAAAGCTCTGCACCCAGCACAGGCCTGAACCCATAAGTTGTGTCGGAAAACCACCGTCATTGAAATCAAGACAACAGCAGTTACAACGGACCTCAGTTTGATTTCTTTCTTATTCAACTCACTCTGAAACCTTGAGTAAGTTGCCTTTCCTATCTGGGTCACAGTCAAAACGTTAAGGTTCTTGATTTGCTTCTTAATACCCTGAGGTGTGACACCGAGAAAACCAGAATTGAAAGAGACGCGTGTACCCCAATGTTCATCGCAGCACTGTTTACAATAGCCAGGACATGGAAGCAACCTAGATGTCCATCAGCAGACGAATGGATAAGGAAGCTGTGGTACATATACACAATGGAATATTACTCAGCCATCAAAAAAAATACATTTGAATCGGTTCTGTTGAGATGGATGAAACTGGAGCCCATCATACAGAGTGAAGTAAGCCAGAAAGAAAAACACCAATACAGTATACTAATGCATATATATATGGAATTTGAAAGATGGTAACGATAACCCTATATGCGAGACAGAATAAGAGACACAGATGCATAGAACAGTCTTATGGACTCTGAGGGATAAGGTGAAGGTGGGACGTTCTGGGACAATAGCATTGAAACATGTACATTGTCATATGTGAAACAGAACACCATTCCATGTTCTATGCATGAGACAAATGCTCAGGGCTGGGGCATTGGGATGACCCAGAGGGATGGGATGAGGAGGGAGGTGGGAGGGGGGTTCAGGATGGGGAACACATGTAAACCCATGGCTAATTCATGTCAATGTATGGCAAAAACTACTACAATATTGTAAAGTAATTAGCCCCCAACTAAAGTAAATAAATTTATTAAAAAAAAAAAACCCTGAGGTGCGACTTCCCTGGTGACACAGTGGCTAAGACTCCAAGCTCCCAAATCAGGGGCCAGGGTTCCATCCCTGGTCAGGGAATTAGATCCCACTTGCTGCCATGAACAGAGCCTGCGAGACACAGCTACTGAGCATGTGAGCTCTAGAGACCAGGGGCCATAGCTAGGGAAGACTGAGAGCTCCAAGGAAGACCCAGCACAGCCAAGTCAAATATATAGAAAATGAAATAATTTTTAAGTGAGGGTTTTTCTTTGCCTCTAAGACCATTGGACCTTCTATTCTTCTGTGAATTTGAGCAGTTCTGGAGAAAAGGGCTTCATGGCATTGATGCCTTACTTTCTCACCATGCCCCCAGCAGAGGGTTCAGGACGCACTCCTTCCTCACCTCGGACTGGACTCCTAAGGCCCCAGCGAGGTTGGAATCCTGTGTGCCAAGGGGAACACAAGAGTAGAGGACTCGGGGCTTCCCTGATGGTCCAGTGGTTAGGAATCCACCTTGCAATGCAAGGGACACTGGTTCAATCCCTGGTCTGGTAAGATCCCAGGTGTCGTCAGGAAATTGAGCCCCTGAGCTGCAACTAGATAGTAGTCCTCACTTGTTGCAACTAGAGAAAGCCTGGGTGCAGCAACAGGGACCAGCACAGCCATAAGCAAATTTTTTTTTAAGAAAAGAAAGAAAAAGAACAGAGGACAGTCTCCTGCCTCCGCTCCACATTGTATCTCATGTGATCGTGTCCAGGAAGCAGCCAACACTTCCAGCCATGAAATCCTACTGGCTGAAGAGACACGCTCTGGAGATCCTTGCATCCCTCCATGGGTCACACTCAGATGCCCAGCCAGATGGAAGCAAGGTCCAGTGCTGTAAAGAGCAATATGGCATAGGAACCTGGAATGTTAGGTCAATGAGTCAAGGCAAATTGGAAGTGGACAAACAGGAGATGGCAAGAGTGAATGTCGACATTTTAGCAATCAGTGAACTAAAATGGACTGGAATGGGTGAATTTAACTGAGATGACCATTATATCTACTACTAAGGCAAGAATCCCTTAAAAGAAATGGAGTAGCCATCATAGTCAACAAAAGAGTCCGAAATGCAGTACTTGGACGCAATCTTAAAAACAACAAAATGATCTCTGTTCATTTCCAGAGCAAACCATTCAATATCACAGTAATCCAAGTCTATGCCCCAATCAGTAATGCTGAAGAAGCTGAAGTTGAATGGTTCTATGAACACCTACAAGACCTTCTATAACTAACACCCAAAAAAGATGTCCTTTTCATTATAGGGGACTAGAATGCAAAAGTAGGAAGTCAAGAGCTACCTGGAGTAACAGGCAAATTGGGCCTTGGTGTATAGAATGAAGCAGGGCAAAGACTAATAGAGTTTTGCCAGGAGAACACCCTGGTCATAGCAAACACCCTCTTCCAACAACACAAGAGAAGACTCTACATAAGGAGAAACCAGATGGCCAACACCGAAATCAGATTGATTATGTCCTTTGCAGCCAAAGATGGAGAAGCTCTATACAGTCAGCAAAAACAAGACCAGGAGCAGACTGTGGCTCACATCATGAACTGCTTAGTGCCAAATTCAGACTTAAACTGAAGAAAGTAGGAAAAATCACTAGACCATTCAGGTATAACCTAAATCAAATCCCTTATCATTACACAGTTGAAGTGAGAAATAGAATCAAGGGATTGGATCTCATAGAGTGCCTGAAGAACTATGGACAGAGGCTCGTGACATTGTACGCGAGGCAGGGATCAAGACCATCCCAAAGAAAAAGAAATGCAAAAAGGCAAAATGGTTGTCTGAAGAAGGCTTCTCTTGCTGTGAAAACAAGAGAAGCGAAAGGCAAAGGAGAAAAGGAAAGATATACCCATTTGAATGCAGAGTTCCATAGAATAACAAGGAGAGATAAGAAGGCCTTCCTCAGTAATCAATGCAAAGAAATAGAGGAAAATAACAGAATGGGAAAGACTAGAGATCTCTTCAAGAAAATTAGAGATACCAAGGGAACATTCCATGCAAAGATGGGCACAATAGAGGACAGAAATGGTATGGACCTAACAGCAGCAGAAGATATTAAAAAGAGATGGCAAGAATACACAGAAGAACTATACAAAAAACATCTTCATGACCCAGATAATCACGACGGTGTGATCACTCACCTAGAGCCGGACATCCTGGAATGTGAAGTCAAGCGGGCCTTAGGAAGCATCACTACAAACAAAGCTAGTGGAGGTGATGGAATTCCGGTTGAGCTATTTCAAATCCTAAAAGATCATGCTGTGAAAGTGCTGCACTCAATATGCAAGGAAGTTTGGAAAACTCAGCAGTGGCCACAGGACTGGAAAAGTCAGTTTTCATTCCATTCCCAAAGAAACGCAATGCCAAAGAATGCTCAAACTACCACACAATTGCACTCATCTCACACACTATTAAAGTAATGCTCAAAATTCTCCAAGCCAGGCTTCAACAGTATGTGAACAGTGAACTTCCAAATGTTCAGCCTGGATTTAGAAAAGGCAGAGGAACCAGATATCAAATTGCCAAATCCGTTGGATCATTGAAAAAGCAAGAGAGTTTCAGAAAAACATCCACATCTGCTTTACTGACTATGCCAAAGCCTTTGTGTGGATCACAATAAACTGTGGAAAATTCTCAAAAAGATGGGAATAACAGACTGCCTGACCTGCCTCTTGAGAAACCTGTATGCAGTTCAGGAAGCAACAGTTAGAACTGGACATGGAACAACAGATTGGTTCCAAATAGGGAAAGGAGTACATCAAGGCTGTATGTTGTCACTCTGTTTACTTAACTTATATGCAGAGTACATCATGAGAAATGCTGGGCTGGATGAAACACAAGCTGGAATCAAGATTGCCAGAAGAAATATCAATAACCTCAGATATGCAGATGACACTAACCTTATGGCATAAAGCAAAGAAGAACTAAGAGCCTCTTCATGAAAGTGAAAGAGGAGAGTGAAAAAGTTGGCTTAAAATTCAGCATTCAGAAAACTAAGCTCATGGCATCTGGTCTCATCACTTCATGGCAAATAGATGGGGAACAGTGACAGACTTTATTTTGGGGGGCTCCAAAATCACTGCAGGTGGTGACTGTAGCCATGAAATTAAAAGATGCTTTCTCCTTGGAAGAAAAGTTATGACCAACCTAGACAGCTTATTAAAAAGCAGAGACATTGCCAACAAAGGTCCATCTAGTCAAAGCTATGGTTTTTTTAGTAGTCATGTATGGATGTGAGAGTTGCACTATAAACAAATCTGAGTGCCAAAGAATTGATAGTTTTGAACAGTAGTGTTGGGCAAGACTCTTCGGAGTCCTTGGACTGCAAGGAGATCCAACCAGTACATCCTAAGAGAGATCAGACCTGGGTGTTCATGCTGACTGAATAGATCTCTCCACCCCCACCCCACACGCACCCCAGGAGAATCCCGGCTCCTACATGAGGGCCTGGTGGTTACGGGCATGAACTTAGGCTCAGGCAGTTGAGGGGTTGGTGCCGCTTCCATCATCTACTAACTTTCTTCCTCTGAGATCCGGATGCACCACACACATACCTCATGGGGATGTTATGAGGGTTAAAGGACACAATGCACAGGAAATGCTTAGCCCAGAACACTCACCGGGCTCACAGCAAAAGAAGCAATCCTTCGATCATCATTTGCATCTTGCAGAAAGGACAGCACTGAGAATGTCACAGTAGCACAAGGCTGCAGACACACAGGTGTCCTGAGGAGTCCCTGCAAGTCCAGCTCTAGGGTCCCTGCTCCTTTACGTGCAGAGATCCTGAAACAGGGGGATGGCCAGGGAGGAAGGTGGCTCTGTGACTCTGATCCCACAAACTGTAGAAAGGAGTCATGTGGAGAAAGAAAAGCTGAAGGCCGAGAAGACTTCCTTGGATCAAAACCTAAATCTGTCCCTAGTTGAAGAGCCGGAAGTAGGGGACCAAGGATGGAGGGGCTGCTGTGAAGAGGACAGCGACTCTCTTCTGAATGGAGAGGGGGCAAACCGTCTTAGAAGAAGCTGGGACCTTTAAACTCATCCACAGATGGCTGGGAGAACATTAAAGAGGGCCGGATACCTGAGGCGCAGACCACACAGGGGCTGGAGGAAGTGGTGACCCTGGGAGAGACCCCTTTCTCCTCCACCACATGGTGACCCCCGGGGGGACCTCAGGGCTCCATCTGGTCCTCCCTTGCTGCCTCCACTTGGAAAGCCCCCACTTTCGGCCACACCCCACATGCCTTGCTGAATCCAGAGAAAGAGGGCCAGTTCCCCACCTTGTCAACAAAGACCTTCTTCCACCAGACCCTGGGGGTGGCCTTCTGGAGCGGGACCCCCGCCCGGTCCCCGCTCTGCCCCCGGGGGCCGCTGCAGCCAAACCCCCCAGCACCACCCACTCCTGCCCCGCCCACAGGAGTCCCGCTCCAACTGTTACTTCTCAAAGTCCCCCTGCCCTGCCCGCAAAGCCAGAACGAGGGCTTCCAGGATTTTCCAACCTGGAGGAGTCCTCCAAAGTGCGCAGCAAAGAGACAACAGTCAGGAGATGCTGTGAGAATGTGGTTTTATTACCCAGGAAGACTGGGGGGGAAGGGGGTCAGGGGTGGGACGGGGCAGGCAGGGGTAGTGGGCTGGGTCTCGCGCCTCTGGGTTAGTAGGAGCAGAAGAAGGGCAGCCGCCACTTGCATGAAGCTCGTCGCCAGTGACCCCCTGGAGGCAGAGAGCACAGTGATGTCAGCTGCCCACCCGAGTGTGGCCTGTGTCCCCCCACCCCAGTCCCGTACACCTCACAGGTCCCCTTTTCCCGCCAACCTGGGGGCCGTAAGTCTCCCCATGTCCCAGCTGCCACGTTCATTGTTCCCCTCCCTTGCAGAGGCAGTGTGCTAAGTGCTTCCTATGGACTGTCCTTTCATCCTCGCAGTGACTCCATGAGGTCAGGGCTGTCATCATGCCCATTTCACAGATGGGAAAACTGAGGCTTAGTGGGACAGTAACCTGCCCTGATCTCAGCAGATAAGTAATGAATGGAGCCAGATGTGGACCACGGCCATCTGAGTGCGGCCCGCAAGGTCTTCGCCCCTGTTCTAAATTCCCGCATGTTGGGCAGCCGTGTGTTGGGAGCTGGTGCATCATCTGTCAGCTGGCCCTAGTTCCCACGTCTTTCCCGTGTCCCTGGGCCACACCTCCCATTCCCGAGTGTCCCTCCCGTCTGTCCCACACTCCCTCCTTGTCACCGTCCCGTCAGAGGAAGGGAAGGAGCCTCGCTGAGTCTGGAGGACAGAGAGCCCCCAGCCCCCATCCAGGACTCCTCCCTGTGGCTCTGAGGATCCCCACACCTCAGCCCTGCTCACATACAGGGCGAGGTTCTCCAGCGGGGGAGGCTGTGTGAGGGGAGGCGTGTCTGTGCAGCTCAAAGGGACATGTGTGCGAGTCCACCCCAGCAACCCCTCCTTGTCCGGGAGCCTGGCCCCTCACCTCTGGTGCTCAGGGCCACGCAGTGGCCTCTCCCATTCCCAGGCTGGCCTCGGGCCCAGTATCCAAAATTCCAGCGACTCCCATCGGTCCAGCGAAATGTCTTGTACAGGGACTAGAGAAAAGAGGGGCTGGGTCAGAGGGCAGAGGTCCAGGAAGACAGGGGCTGGGGCTCCTGAAAGTCCCCTGAGCATCCCTGCTGGACACTGTGTCTATAATCTCCTCTCACTGTGTCACCTGGCTAGGACCCCACCATGCAGACCCACCACCAATACTTTACAGGCAAGGACACGGAAGAGCAAACATCACTTCCAGCTCTCATGCCGAGTAGGCTTCTCAAACTTCACTGAGCAGACGCATCTCCTAGCGATCTGGTGGAAATGTGGATTCTGATTCAGAAAGTCTGTGGTGTGGCCCGAGATCTTGTATTTCAACAAGCTAGCAGGTAATGTTAATACTGCTTGTCCCTGGACCACACCTGAGTAGCAAATGTGACAGCACTTATTCAGTCACAGTCCCCAAGGTCACTCTGAGAGCAGGACCCACTTAGAGATGAGGACACTGAAATATGGAGGCAGGCATTCAACCAGTAACGCACAGAGCTGGGAATGAACTCGACCTCCTGACTCCAGTGATTTGCTGATAAATGTTTAACAGTCAGCTTTGGTGGAAAAGTGTGAGGCAGAGGAAAGAAAGAAACCTGATTTGTCATAATTGTCCATTTCTCTGGTGTAAACGCATCCACCATGGCAGATTTCAAGCTTCAAGCATGAAGCCACTAAACATGGGTGAGGAAGAGAAGCACTCAGTCATCACGTCTCCTAAGTCAGCACAAGCCAGCTTCAGGTGCCAGGATGAGGCTCGATGGGGGCAGGTGGTCCCTTGAGGCAATCAGAAACCCCACCCTGGGCCTTCCCAGTGGTGAAGAAGCTGCCTGCCCATGCAGGGGCCATGGGTTCGATCCTTGGTCCTGGAAGATCCCACGTGCCGCAGAGCAACGAAGCCTGAACCCCAAAACTACTGACCCAGGGCTCAAGAGCCTATGACAGCAACTGTGAAGCCCAGCACCCTGGAGCCCATGCTCTGCAACAAGAGAAGCCACCCAGTGAGAAGCCCAAGCATCACAGCTAGAGATCAGCGCCTGCTTGCTGCAGCTAGAGAAGGCCTGCCGTGTAGTGACAAAGACCCACCACAGCCATAAATAGATAAGAATTTTTTTAAGATAGTGAATTGATTTTACAGTATTAAACCAACTTGAAAAAAAAAAAAAAAAAACCTTCCAATACCAGGAAATTGGCCCCTCATTTACCCAGAGCTTGATGATGACGCCGATCCAGACCTTTGCTTGGTTGATCCTTCTGGCCCAGCGTGAGATGCGATTATCGAAGCAGAGGTTGTGGATGGAGATGAGGTTGCCTCGGTAGCACTTCCTGCAGATGCTCTGCACAGAGAATAGTGGCATAGAAGATTCACTGCCTCTTGCAAGTCCCTGAGTCTGCAGAAAGCCTTCTTAAGGAGCAATGCAAAGAAATCTAGGAAAACAATAAAATGGGAAAGACTAGAGAACTCTTCAAGATAATTGGAGATATCAAGAGAATATTTCCTGCAAGCATGGTCACCAAAAAGGACAGAAACAGTAAGGACCTAAGAGAAGCAGAAGAGATTAAGAAGAGGTAGCAAGAATACACCAAAGAACTATACAAAAAAACATCCTAATGACCCAGATAACCATGATGGTGTGGTCACTCACCTACAGCCAGACATTCTAAGTGTGAAGTCAAGGGGGCCTTGGGAAGTATTACTACAAAGAAAGGTAGTGGAGGTGATGAAATTCCAGCTGAGCTATTTAAAATCATAAAAGAAGATACTGTTAAAGTGCTGCACAGAATATTTGGCAGCAAATTTGAGAAAACTTCAGCAGTGACCAGAGGACTGGAAAAGGTCAGTTTTCATTTCAGTTCCAAAGAATAGCAGTGCCAGTGAATGTCCAAACTTCCATACGATTGCCCTCATTTCCCATGCCAGCAAGGTGAGGCTCACAATCCTTCAACCTGGGCTTCAAGGGCACGTGACCCAAGAACACCCAGAGGGAGAGGCTGGGTTAGAAAAGGAAGAGGAAGCAGAGACCAAACTGCCAATATCTGTTGGATCCAAGAAACATCTATTTCTGCTTCATTAACTAAGCTACCGACTTTGACTGTGTGAATCACAACAAAGGACTGTGGAAAATTCTTCAAGAGATGGGAATACCAGACCACCTTACCTGCCTCCTGAGAAACCTGTATGCAGGTCAAGAAGCAACAGTTAGAACAGAACACGGAACAACTGACTGGTTCCAAATTGGGAAAAAAAATATGACAAAGCTGTTTATAGTCACCCTGCTTATTTAACTTATATGAAGAATATATCGTGTGAAATTCTGGGCTGGATGAATCACAACCTGAAATCAAGAATACCAGGAGAAATATCAACAACCTCAGATATGCAGATGATATCATTCTAATGGCAGAAATTGGACAGGAACTAAACAGCCTCTTCATGAGGGTGAAAGAACAGAGTGAAAAAGCTGGCTTAAAACTCAACATTCAAAAAACTAAGATCATGGCATCTGGTCCCATCACTTCATGGGAAACAGAAGAGGATAAAGTATAAACAGTGACAGATTTTCTTTCCTTGGGCTCCAAAATCACTGTGCAGGTGACTTCAGCCATGAAATTAAGACATTTATTCCTTGGAAGGAAAGCTATGACAAATCTAGAGCATATTAAAAGCAGAGACATCACTTTGCCAACAAAGGTCCCTTTAGTCAAAGGTATGGTTTTTCCAGTAGTCATGTGTGGATGTGAGAGTTAGACCATAAAGAGGGCTGAGCACCAAAGAACTGATGCCTTTAAACTGTGCTGGAGAAGAGTCTTGAGAGTTCTTTGGACTGCAAGGAGATCAAACCAGTCAACCCTAAAGGAATTCAACCTTGAATATTCATTGGAAGAACTGATGCTGAAGCTGAAGCTCCAATACTTTGGCCACCTGATACAAAGAGCTGACTCATTGGAAAAGACCCCGATGCTGGGAAAAATTGAAGGTAAAAGGAGAAGGAGACTGCAGAGGATGAGGTGGTTAGATAGCCTCAATGACTCAATGGACATGAATCCGAGCAAACTCCGGAAGACAGAGAAGGACACGGGAGCCTGGCATGCTGAAGTTCATGGGGACAAAAGGGGTCGGACACGACTTAGCGACTGAAGAACAACAATGGACTACTCTAAATACTTTTCATGTATTAGTTAACCCTCACTACAACCCCGACATGGGACCATACATCATCACTTTACAAGTGAAGACACAGGAGCCCGCAAAGGTGAAGCGACTTGTCCAAATGAAACAGCTGATGAAGGCAGAGCCAGGATTTAGCACAGGCACACCTCACCCCGAGGCTTTTTAGCTAAACCAGTGGTTCTCAGAGTGCAGTTCCCAGACCAACAATAACACCAACTGGGAATGGGTTATACATGTAAACCCTTACCGCCAAGATTTGCTAAGCCTGAAATTGAGGGGATGTGTCCCAGAAACCTGTGTTTTAACCAGACTTCTGATGCTTTCTGGGACTTCCCTCCTGGCTCAGATGGTAAAGATTCTGTTTGCAATGTGGGAGACCCAGGTTTGATCTCTGTGTCAGGGAAGAGCCCCTGGAGAAGGAAATGGCAACCCACTCCAGTATTCTTGCCTGCAGAATTCCATGGACAGAGGAGCCCGGTGGGCTATACGCCATACAGTTTCAAAGAGCTGGACACAGTTGAGTAACTAACAGATTCTGATGCATATTCAGCTTGGAGATCCACTCATCTGAATAATAGGGAACAGAAGGTTGAACCCACTCTGTCTTCGCCACACCTGGACCGACATAGCAACCTCCTTGCCACTTACCAGAGCTTTCCTAAATATGTTTGGCGTTTGCACCATCAGGTAGCGGCAGCTCTTGCATCCAGGGGTCCCCGGAAGTTGAACTGTCTCCTCTTCCTTGGGGCACTGCACGTCCTCATCTAAGTCACCTGGGTCTGAGTCCTCCTCATCGTCGTGGGCGTCCTCAGCCTCCTCTCTCCCTGACTCAAGCACCTCACCACGCACAGCCAGCTCTCCTTCCTGCCCCCCTGAGCCTTCCAGATCTCGGCTCAAGTCTGCCTGTGTCTCTCGACTGCCCAAATGGGGGACATCCTTCTCTGCAGAAAGAAATAACTCGCCATCAGATCAGGTACCACCTTCCTCCAGGACCATGGACAGCTCTGATGGCTCCACTCTGTCCTCCTAGGGACGCCATCTGGAACCAAAGACTGGAAGGATCCCTTGGGGGTTGGATGAGCCAGAATTCTTACATCACACACACAAATGCATGAGAACCTGATGCTGGCTGACACCACACGTAGGTATTTTGGAGGATGGGAGGAAGGGCTGTGTGAAGACCTCGACTTCACAGGTGGGTGCTTTTCCTTCCAAAGGAGCCCTAGGGAAAGTTCAGGTCACAGTTCTGAGTCTGGGAGAAATCTAACTAGAGAGGGGCTGGGGCAACTGAAGAGGCGGCTGTGGCCCTGGACCTACAAGAGCAAAAAAAGATGCAGGAAAGAAGAGAGGAAGATGGATGAGAAGGGAAGGAGAGGACTTACCCAGATAGAGAGCAGAAACTGTCCCCAGCAGGAGAAGGGGCAGGAGCAGGCAGCCTTTCATGTCCCTGCAGTCTTGTGACAGACACACAGCTCCACTTTCCCTCCTGGGGACTTCCCTTGTATCTGCACGGCCCCTGGGACACAGTGGAGAGGTGGTGTCTGCTTAACTGCTAGATTAAAGGCAAACTAGAGAGCTTCCTTGTCTCCCAGTGAACAGACCCTGAGCTGGAGGATCAGGGGAAGAACAGGAGGTTGTGAGCTCAAGTACAAGAGTCCCTTTTCCTGAGAGCACATCACTGCTCCCTGGGACAGCACTCAGCTCACACCGTCGCTCCTACAGGAACAGGTGTGCTCACCTTCAGGGCCAGTGTCAGACACACTGGGGAAGGAGGGGGCAGGACAGTGGTCACCATGGTCCTAAGGACTGGAGTCCCCGGTGTTTCCATACACAGCCCAGGTTCTTCCCAGCCCCGGACCTGTCCTCCTGAGGAAGCTGAGGGAGCACTTACTTCCTAAGAGTCTGAAGCCTCCACTCTTAGTGCCTCTGGCTGTTGGCACACAGAGGCTGCCCTTATACTGGGCTTTGGGGAAGTGGGGAGAGGCAGGATGATTGCCCCAGGCTCGGGGGTTTGACAGCAGGGCTGATAAGAGGTTGGCTAAGTCCTCCCACCCTTGGGCCCTGCACTCAGCTGGGATATCAGGGGCCTGCCTCCTGTTTGGACATAGATGCCTAAACACCCTAGCATGCTCTGGAAAGCCCCAGATGACTACTCTCCAGACATAATTATTATTAGTGCCCCTAAAGGGTCCAGATCTGAACAATCCTCTTCAGTCAGAGGAGCAGCCTTCAATGGGTGAGAGTTCTAGCAAGTGCTGTGGAGGATCCCAGGGAGCAGGGAGACCAGGGGGAGGGGGGAGGTTAAGGGGAGACTCGGCCTTCCTGAGGTCTTCTGTGGACCATGTGCAGATAATTCATGTGCATCACATCCCTGAATCCTCACCTTCCTAACCTCGGTCCCATGAGAATGTGTGATTAGCCTGACTTCATTGATGTGGAAAATGAGATTCAGAGAGGAAAGGTGACTTGCCAAGGTTGTGCGGGAAGTGGGGGAGCTGGGATTACTAAGGCTCTGAGGCTCAAAACCTTCTCTCTCTGTCTCTGTCTCTCCCCCTCTTTCCCTTCTTCCCTCTCTTCCTGTTTCTCCCTCTCCTCTCTCTCCCTCTCTTTCTCATCTTTAAGATGAAAAATTAATGCTCTTTCCTTTACGCTGCCACTCTAGTTGAAGGTTCTCAACCTTTGCATCTTAATGCTTGGGAGTCACACCGTTCTATGTTGGAGGCTGGGCCATGATCTGTCCTGCGTCTCGTAGAAAATGTAACAGTGTCTTTGGGTCTCTGCCCCCTGGATGTCGATTGTGCCTCCCCCGGTCATGCACTAGGATCTGTTCCCACACATTTCCACGTGTCCTGTGGGAAGTAAAATTGCCCCTTTCAGGATCGCTGATCTAGAACAGGCCATTCCATCCAGCCTTGAGCCCTATCTACCGGCAAGGAGACAGCGGGTGGAATGGAGACCTTCCTACAAGGTCATTCGGACGCTACGTGGGCCACGCTCCTGCCCACCCGGACTCCCCATCTCCCGCCAGCTCTCTGTCACCACCGAGGTGAGCACTGGGGGGAAGCAAGTAAGACACTGACCTCGGCTGGAAAATTTAAGGGGACACAAAAGTATGCAGTAGTCAAGATAAATAAATATTTCATGAAATTTTCCTTAAATATCAGAATAAACCCAAAAGTACCGTGATGACCAAAATGTCTAAATACTAATCAAGTTCCAGCCACATTCACTGCAATCCAAGGAGAGGCCAGCAAGGGCTGAGGCTTGATTCTGCCAGACGTCGCGGCCTAGAGCCCGTGGACCCTTCAGGGTGGGGCCTCCACTCTGGGGCACCCTTGCAGGGCAGTGCATCTTTGTTCCGGGACTCCTGCCCAGCCCTCCAAGGCTCAGGGTGCCAGGGACAGGGCGCCCAGAGGCTGACCGGCCCAGATGCCTGCCCCTGCTCTGCTCTCCCCAGGGCCCTGCAAATGGAGAAGTGTCTGAGAGGCCACTTCTGGGCTGATTGCAGAGTAACGGTCTCAGCCATTATCTCCCAGGGCCAACGGACCCGACCCTCAGCTTATCTACCTGACTTGGGGGTCTGGGTAGTGGTCAACTCCAGGACCCGAAAACCTGATCTCTGGATTTTACACTGAAGAATTCCCTTGGTGGGGAGTGTGGAAGGCCACCCCCTCCCCCGTATTCCCCCCAGTGCATGGGGTCCAGGCCAGAAGGATCGTTTTGTTCAGCGGACACGATGACCAATAAGGTCACTGGTAGCCAGTGACATGATAAGCTTCTGGGAAGAGTTGTTTCCCAGAGCCATTTGGCATTATTTTGTCACCCACAAGCCCATATTAGGGCATGTAAGACCAGTTCTCTTAGAGCATTTGAAGTTTTACTTGAGGATGTTTCCCATGCCTCCTGTCCCCTGCACTGTAGCATAGACTGCTCTGGGAGCTGTCACAGAGGGGATACGCCACGTGATGGAGCCACTCTCACCAGGGGCCCAGATGCCTCCTTCGGGCCCCCTTCCTGAATTTAATCCCCCAAAGGGAAACTTCACGGACTAGAAGCCACACTTCTGCCACAAACATACCATCAACAGAAGAGATTTGTGAAGAACAAGATGAAGTCTCCCTTAGCACAAAGTCTCAGAACCCAGCATATATTTAATGCTTAATAAATGAGAGATTTTGTTACTCTTTATTATTAATTCTAGAACAAAGAGAAGCAATGCCTCCCTGCACCAGGACACCAAGTCCCCGAGGGCAAGAGTGAAAGCTCTGCTTCAGCTGCGTCCTCCTCGGCACCCGGCACGGGGCTGACCCCATACATTGTGTCGAAAAACCACCGTCATTGAAATCAAGACAACAGCAGTTACAGCGGACCTCAGTTGATTTCTTTCTTTTTACAACTTACTCTGCAACCTTGAGTGAGTAGCCTTCCCTCTCGGGGCCACATTCAAAACATTAAGGTTCTTGATTTGCTTCTTAAGACCCTGGGGTGGGACTTCCCTGGTGACCCAATGGCTAAGACTCCCAAATCAGGAGCCGGGGTTCCATCCCTGATCTGGGAAGATCCC
The DNA here is from genome assembly GCA_024291935.2 of Okapia johnstoni. Taxonomy (NCBI): domain Eukaryota; kingdom Metazoa; phylum Chordata; class Mammalia; order Artiodactyla; family Giraffidae; genus Okapia; species Okapia johnstoni. Next base: position 2,328,928 of record CM044325.1, on the reverse strand, counting down.
ACGTGTTGTGGAGCAACTGAGTCCCTGAGCTGCAACTAGGGAGTAGTCCTCACCTGTTGCAACTGGAGAAAGCCTGCGTGCAACAATGAAGACCAGCACAGCCACAAACAAATGATTTTTTTAAAAAAAGAAAAAAAAGTGTAGAGGATGCTGTCCTGCCTGTTGTCTGTGCTGTGTCCCATGAGATCGTGTCCAGGAAGCGCCAACGCTTCTAGCCATGAAATCCTACTGACTGAAAGGACATGCTCTGGAGATCCTTGCATCCCTCCGTGGGTCACGTTTAGATGCTCACCCTTGGACAAAAACCAGGTCACAACTTCTCCAAGCCTGGCTCTGTCAATGGGACAATAATTACTGATCACACAAGGCCATCTTGGTAAGCTGCCTGCCATAGCAGGGAGTGCTTTGCAGACGCACAGTTAGTAGTAGCCATCAGTAGATTCTGCTGTGCTCATACTACAAACATCCTTATGTTCCCGAAGCTCTGTCTTGTCATATTCCCAGGACTTGCACAGAGTTGTACATATAGTAATAGCAATTTTTCTTCCACTCAGAGTCCCGAGAAACACAGCCTGAGACAAGGATTTGAGCAAGTAGTTTATCTGAGAGGTGCTGGGACACAGGGGTAGAGGGGGTGGAGAGGAGGGTTCACACGGTGAAGACAAGGCGGCCAATACTCTGTGTGATACAGCCAGCCACCTCAGTGGTTAACTGCAAGTTGATCCTGCTGGGAAACCCTGGGAAGCGGTGCCCAATACATGCTCAGAATTACTCCACTCGAGGAGCGAAGGACTGAAGTTCTCACACTCCCGCTCCTGGGAGCTGTGGACTGTCCCCAGGGAGTTGCTGCTATGCTCTGACGTTCAGGCAACAGCAAGGAGGCCAGTGCATTCAGAGTCCACTAGAAAGACTGGAGGGGGTGGACATGGTCCTGCAATGCATATGCCCGGTAACTGGGCATCTTGTGAAAAGAGCACCTGAGCCCCTTCCCCTGTCCTGAGAAGGCCCCACCGACCCCATTCCCCAGCCTCCTTACGAATGATAACCTCTGACCCTATTGAGGTCGGAGGATGAGATGGTTGGATGGCATCACTGACTCAATGACATGAGTTTGAGTAAACTCCAGGAGTTAGTGATGGACAGGGAGGTCTTGCATGCTGCGGTCCATGGGGCCACAAAAAGTCGGACACGACTGAGCGCCTGAACTGAATTGAACTGACCCTATTGATTAAACACAGTAGGGTGGAAGGGGCAGTCCTTGAGGGCACTTAAGGGGTGGGGCTCAGAAGAGGACATCAGTGACAGGAAGAAGAAAGAAATCAGTTTCAGGATAACACTTTTATTGCTAGGGGTGGGAGGGGCCGGGTGGAGGCTGCCCGGAGGATCCAGCTCGGTAGGAAGAGTGGAACAGGAGGCTGAGCCTCAGTGAGCGACTGCAGGGCCTTCTGTGAAGACACAGCGGGAAGGGCTCTCAGCCTCTTGTTCCCCTGACTCAGCCCCAGGAGGGTGTTTCCCTTCCTGCCCCATCCCACAGTGGAGACGAGTCTAGAGACCCAGGAGGCCCCTCCTCTGGAGGTCCAGCTCTTCCTAGCTCCCCCCAGGCTTGCAGACAGTCACCCTCTCTCCCACCTCCCCTTGGGTGCCAGGTCACACATCCAACTGCTGCCCCAGGGATGGCCGGCCGCCCGGGACGCACATTCCAGGCACTGATGGCAAGCTAGTGAAGGGTATTCAGAGACCCCAGAGGAGGCAGGAGGGAAGGAGGGGGGCTGGGGTGAAGGGAAGCCGGTGGGCAGCGCTGGCCTGTCCCTGCCTGCTGCTCCTGCTGCCTGCCCGACATCGACCCTTAAAGAGGGGCTGGACCATGCTGGACACTTGCTGGTCAGCTGAAACGGAGACCCACAGTGATGGTCACCCTCACATACTCTGCGTCCCAGGGACACACGCATCCCTCTGGCTCGAACAAGAGGAGGGCAGGCGTTACCACCCCATCCTACAGATGAGGAACCAGGCTCATCTTCCTGCCCAAGTCGTACAGACATTCAGAGACTGAGCGGGACTTCCACACATGTACCTGATTCTATCAGTTTGGCAGGACTTCCCTGGTGGTTCAGTGGTTAAGAGTCCAAGCTTGCAATGCCAAGTGTACTATTGGGTTCAATCCCTGTCCATGTAACTCACGTCCCACATGCCACATGGCGCAGGGAAAATATTAAACCAAAGGAAAAATGCTTGGCTTTTCCCAGTCCCCATTCATGTCTGGTTCAGACATCCATCTGTCCCCGGGTCTCCAGTGGATTGTAGAGAGAGGCACAGACAAACCTCCAGCAAGGTGAGCACACGCTGGGGTCAGGAGGTGTCCCCAATGAGCCGGGACCCCTCTTGCCCACTGTGATCGGGCCCCCCATCCAGATTTGGCCCTGGTTGACCCTCTACTAAACACCAGATTTGGTCATTAAGGTCGAAGTTGTGAATGAGCGCTTCCCAGTAGCACCTTTGCCAAGGAACCTCCAAGGCAGGATGAAAGAGGGAGAATTGAGCGCCCCTCTCACAGAAATTCACATCACCTGAGCCCTGGGTCTTTAAGTCTCCAAAACTCACCCCCCGCCTCCACCCCCACAGACCTCTGAAGGCAGGAGACTAAGATGCAGCCTGTGTTTCCACACGACTCTCACCTTCTACCCCAACACATCCTCCAGCCTCAGGCTCTGCTGACACCCCCAGGGTCCCCAGGGTGGAAAGTGACCGGTGACACAGGCTGTCCCCATCTCCACCCTGGGCCTTGCCTCAGTCCCTGGCCACTCACCTGGGCAGGATTAAAGTGCACACGGCTCCCCACCAGCAGGAAGTGGCAGGTCTGGCCTGCAGGGACGCCCTCCAGTCTTACTGTGCCCTCTTTCTGAGGACACTAAAGGTCCTCGGCCACCTCATCCAAGCCTGAGATGGACTCAGCAAGCCCCTCTTCCCTGGGGTCACCTTTACTTCCAGAGCCCCTCTCTTCCTCTTTGCCTGGCAGCATCAGCTCTTCCATAGGGACCACCCCTGACTCACTTGCTGGCCTCTCCCCAGACTGAGGCAGGGTGTCATCTCCCGAGGGGCTCTCAACATTGGACATTTCAGTCCCCAGAGGGGAAAGGCCGAGTGCCCCTCCTTCACTTCCTGCCTGGTTCCTCCCCAACACCATGGACAGCTCCCACCTGGCCATGGACATTTGCCCACTGAGCCCTACAAATAGAGAACCTGATAGAGCTCACCACCCCCGTCCCTACACACCCCGCCACACACACACCCCCCAGGAGAACCCCGGCTCCCACATGAGCGCCTGGTGGTTACGGGCATGAACTTAGGCTCAGGCAGTTGAGGGTTTGGTACTGGTTCCATCATCAACTAACTTTCTTCCTCTGAGATCCGGATGCACTGCACACATACCTTATGGGGATGTTATGAGGATTAAAGGACACAATGCACAGGAAATGCTTAGCCCAGAACACTCACTGGGCTCACAGCAAAAGAAGCAATCCTTCGATCATCATTTGCATCTTGCAGAAAGGACAGCATTGAGAATGACACAGTAGCACAAGGCTGCAGACACGCAGGTGTCCTGAGGAGTCCCTGCAAGTCCAGCTCTAGGGTCCCTGCTCCTTTATGTGCAGAGATCCTGAAACAGGAGGATGGCCAGGGAGGAAGGTGGCTCTGTGACTCTGATCCCACAAACTGTAGAAAGGAGTCAAGACGGAAAGGCTAAAGGCCAAGGAGATTGGCTCAGATGAAAAGCTGAAACTCTCCCAAGTAGAAGACCCAGAAGTAGAGGGAATTTCACCCTGGATTTGTCCTGCAATGGAGAACACAACTGGACGCACATACACAAGAGCCACACCACTAGGTGAGCTTGAGAGTGAGGTGGAGAAAGAGAGAGCGTGGAGAGTTACACACACTCAAGGACATACACAGACACACAAGCGTCTCCATAAATAGAGATGTAGAAAATGTGCATACAAGCAACACACAAACACACGCTGACTCACACAGATTTATGCATATTTACAAGTGCAGAGTCACACGTGCACAGATATACACAGGTGTCTGAAGACTGACTCACGCACGCACCAAGACACCCATACACACATGCACACGTGTGCCCCAGACATCCTTGTACACGCTTCCTGGGCCCCACGTAGAACCGCACCCCCAGGAAGTCTCTCTCGCTCTCTCTCTCACCACCCAGGGCTCTCTGCCCTCTGAACACCAGTTTGCACTCTGACCTTCCCCCCTCATCAACCTCCGATCCTTCCTGAAACCCAGCCTGGAATGAAGCTAAGAGCAGGAACACTGTTCTGTCTCAGTGACCCCAGGACTCGAGAAAAGGGAAGAAGCCGGGGAGACCTGGGGCTGGAGAGCCAGCCCTGGAGCACCGGGCTGCACATGGTCTGACTTGGGCCCCAAGGCCCTCGGGGAGTGAAGCAGCTCCCTGCTGAGACCGTGGCCCCTCCAGGGAGGGGAGGGAGGCTGGGGACAAGAGAGGGCACGTAGGGTGGAGGGGCATTGAGGGCAGCCTCCCGTGAGGATATGGTTGGGGAGCCGTCTCAGAAGCTGTGGCCTTTGAACTAACCCACGGAGAAAAGGGGGCCACTAACTGAGGTGAAGGACTGATGCTGAAGCTGAAACTCCAATCCTTTGGCCACCTGATGCGAAGAACTGATTCACTAGAAAAGACCGTGATGCTGGGAAAGATTGAGGGCAGGAGGAGATGGGGACGACAGAGGATGAGATGGTTGGATGGCATCACTGACTCAATGGACATGAGTTTGAGTAAACTCCGGGAGCTGGTGATGGACAGGGAGGCCTGGCACGCTGCAGTCCATGGGGTTGCAAGGAGTCGGACACGACTGAGCGACTGAGCTGAGCTGCACTGAACCTGAGGTGAAAACGACACAGGCCTGGAGGCGGCGTCCGCCCCTTGAGGAGGTTTCTCTGTGCACCACGTGGAGACCCCGGGTGGGACCTCACGGCTCCATCTAATTCTTAAATCCACCACGTGGCATCCATTCTGGAAAGCCGCCACTTCCGACCCCACCCCACAGGCCTTACTCAATGCAGACCAAGAGGCCCAGTTGCCCAGCTGCTCACCAAAGGCTTTCTTCCGCGGGACCCTGGGAAAGAGTCTTCTGTAGCCAGACACCCCCGCTCCCCGGCCTGGCCCACGCTCCACCCCCAGCTGGCGCTGCAGCCAAACACTCCAGCACCCCAACCCCCGCAACCCCCACCGCTCAGCCATCCTGCTCCAGGTTTGAAATTCCTCAAAGACAGTCTGCGCCCCACAAAGCCGAACTGAGAGCTTCCAAGATTTCCCAACCCCGAAGAGTCCTCCAACGTCCGCAAGGAAGAAACGGGAGTCAGGAGATGCTGTGAGGAGTGTAGTTTTTATGACGTGGAGAAACGAGAGGCACGGGGGCCAGGGGCGGGGCGGGGCGGCAGGAGGGCAGGGAGGCAGGGTCTCTGAACCTCCAGTTTAGAAGGAGCAGACGAAGGGCAGCTGCCTCTTGCATGAAGCTCGTCGCCAGCGACCCCCTGGTGGTAGAGAGCACAGTGATGTCAGTTGGCCACTTGAGTGTGTCCCCCCCAACCTCCACCATCAGGCAGCTCACAGGTCACCTTTTCCCGGCAATCTGAGAGCCCTATGTTTCCCATACGTCCCTACTAGCCACACTATTGATCTCCTCCGTTGCTGAGGCATTGTGCTAAGTGCTTCCTATGGATGTCCTTTCATCCTCACAGTGACTCCAAGAGGTCAGAGCTGTCATCACTCCCATTTCACAGATGGGAAAACTGAGGCTCAGGGGAAGTGATAACCTGCCTTGGTCTCAGCAGGCAAGTAGTGAATGGAGCCAGATGTGAATCTCAGTCATCTTGCTCAACCTGTATGGTCTTCGCCCCTGTTCTAAACCTCCTCATGTTGGGCAGCCGTGCTGCTGGGAGCTGGTGCATCATCTGTCAGCTGGCCCTAGTTCCCACGTCTTTCCCGTGTCCCTGGGCCACACCTCCCATTCCCGAGTGTCCCTCCCGTCTGTCCCACACTCACTCCTTGTCACTGTCCGGTCAGAGGAAGGGAAGGAGCCTCGCTGAGTCTGGAGGACAGAGAGCCCCCAGCCCCCATCCAGGACCCTCCCTGTGGCTCTAGGGATCCCCGCACCTCAGCCCTGCTCACATACAGGGTGGGGTTCTCTAGTGGGGGAGGCAGTGTGAGGGGAGGCATGTCTGTGCAGCTCAAAGGGACATGTGTGCGTGTCCACCCCAGCAACCCCCCCTTGTCTGGGTGCCTGGCCCCTCACTTCTGGTGCACAGGGTTATGCAGTGGCCTCTCCCATTCCCAGGCTGGCCTCGGGCCCAGTATCCAAAATTCCAGCGACTCCCATCGGTCCAGCGAAATCTTCTACAACGGGACTAGAGAAGAGAGAGGCTTGGTCAGAGGGCAGAGGTCCAGGAAGACAGGGGCTGGGGCTCCTGAAAGTCCCCTGATCATCCTCTCTCGACACTGTGTCTATAATCTCCTCTCACTGTGTCATCTGGCTAGGACCCCACCATGCAGACCCATCCCTCAGCGTTCTCAGACAATGACATGGAAGAGCAAACATCACTTCCAGCTCTCACACAGAGTAGGCTTCTCAAACTTCACTGAGCAGACACATCTCCTAGGGATCTGGTGGAAATGTGGATTCTGATTCAGGAGGTCTGGGTGCAGCCCGAGATCTTATATTTCAACAAGCTACCAGGCGATGTTGATACTGCTTGTCCCTGGACCACACCTGAGTAGCAAATGTGACAGCACTTATTCAGTCACAGTCCCCAAGGTCACTCTGAGAGCAGGACCCACTTAGAGATGAGGACACTGAAATATGGAGGCAGGCATTCAGCCAGTAATGCACAGAGCTGGGTATGAACTCGACCTCCTGACTCCAGTGATGGGCTGATAGACATTTCACAGCCAGCTTTGGGGAAAGATGAGAGGTAGAGGGAAGAAAGAAATGTGATTTATAATAATTGTCCATCTCCCTGGTGTAAATGCATCCACCATAGCAGATTTCAAGCTGCAAGCGTGAAGCCACTGAACATGGGTGAGGAAGAGAAGCACTCAGTCATCACGTCTCCTAAGTCAGCACAAACCAGCTTCAGGTGCCAGGAAGAGGGTTGTTGGGAGCCCGTGGTCCCTTGAGGCAATCAGAAACACCCTCCCTGGGCCTTCCCTGGTGGTCCAGTGGTGAAGAAACTGCCTTCCCATGCAGGGGCCATGGGTTCAATCCCTGGTCCTGAAAGACCCCACATGCCGCAGAGGAGCTAAGCCCTGGCATCAAAGCTACTGAGCCCGGGCTCTAGAGTGTTCGATAGCAGCTGTGAAGCCCGGCACCCTGGAGCCCATGCTGTGCAGCATGAGAAGCCACCCCAGGGAGAAGCGTGAGCACAACTAGGCAGCAACCCCCGCCAGCTGCAACTAGAGAAAGCCCTGGCGCAGAAACAAAGACCCAGCGCTGTCATAGACAATAAAGATCTGAAAAAATAGTGGATTCACTTTACAGTAAAAACCACCTTAAAAAAAAGACCTGAAAACTGACCCTCACTTACCCTGCCCCTGATGACACCTCCGATCCAGACCTGGGACTGGTTGGTGTTTCTTGCCCAGCGTCTCACGCGGTAGTCAAAGCGATAGTTGTGGATGGAGACGAGGTTGCCTCGGTAGCAACGCCTGCAGATTCTCTGCAGAGAGAAGTAGGGTAGAAACTCACTGTTTGCTTGCAAGGCCCTCAGTCTCCACAAGAGACCCCCACCTCCTTTTCCAGGTCAGAAATCAGGGGTCTACAGCCCCCTTGAATCCCATCTCTTGCTCCTTTATTTGACGTCAGGAACTTCTTGCAGTAAAGAGTAATAATATTCAGAATAACTAGAAGCGCCATTTAAAAATGTTTATACATTATTTTCATATGGAATTATTTAATAGATGTATACAAAATAACATTATATTTGAAAGATGTTTAAAGTGGTTATTCACTTGTTCTGGCCTTTACTTTTCATCTTGATCTCCAAGGTCAAATGCTTTCTTATTCTCTTTTAATTTTCAACTGGAGGATAATTGCTTGACAGTGCTGTGTTGGTTTCTGCTGAACAGCAATGTGAATCAGTCACAGGTATCCATAAATCCACTCCCATCTGAGCCTCCCTCCCACCCCCATCGCCAACGTTTATGGAGAGCTTACAATGACCCAAGGACCATTCTCCCTTCATGGATCACAGCACTGTCCTGGCAAAGGAGCTTGTGTAACTCAATGGAGCTCTGAGCCATGCTGTGTAGGGCCACCCAAGATGGACGGGTCACGTGGAAAGTCCTGACGAAACCTGGTCCACTGGAGGAGGCATGGCTAACCACTCCAGTATTTTTGCTGTGAGAAATTCGGGCACAGTGTGAAAAGGCAAAAAGATAGGACACTAGAAGGTGAGACCCCAGGTTCGAAGGTGTCCTATATGCAGCTGGGGAGGAGTGGAGGGCAACTACAATAATTCCAGAAAGAACGAAGCAACTGGGCCAAAGCAGAAACAATGCTCAATTATGGATGCATCTGGTGTGAAAGTCTGATGCTGTAAAGAGCATATTGCATAGGAACCTGGGATGTTAGGTCTGTGAACCAGGGTAAGTTAGGCTTGGTCAAGCAGGAGATGACAAGAGTGAACTTCAACATGTTAGGAATCAGTGAACTAAAATGGTGGGGATGGGTAAATATAATCCACATGAGCACTGCACCAACCAGTGAAGGCAGGAATCCCTTAGAAGACACGGAGTGGCCCTCACAGCCAGCAAAAGAGTCTGAAATGCAGGACTTGGGTGGAACTCAAAAACGACAGAATGATCTCTGTTTGTTTCCAAGGCAAACCATTCAAAATGACACTAACACAAGTCTATGTCCCAACCACCGATGCTGAAGAAGCTGAAGATGACCGGTTCTATGAAGACGTAGAAGACCTTCTAGAACTAACACAAGAAAAATGATGTCCTTTTCATCATAGGGGACTGGAATGCAAAAGAGGGAAATCAAGAGATACCTGGAGTAACAGGCAAGCTTGGCCTGGGAGTACAGAATGAGCAGGGCAAAGGTTGACAGAGTTTTGTCAAGAGAACACCCTGGTCAAAGCAGTCACCCTCTTCCAACAACATGAACGATGACTCTACCCGTGGACATCACCAGAGGGTCAACACCGAAATCAGACTGATTGTATTCTTGGCAGCCAAAGATGGAGAAGCTCTACACAGTCAGCAAAAACAAGACCGGGAGCTGACTGTGGCTCAGATCACGAACTCCTTATTGCCAAATTCAGGCTTAAAATGAAGAAAGTAGGGAAAACCACTAGCCCATTCAGGTATGACCTAAATCAAATCCCTTATGATTGTACAGTGGAGATGCAGAATAGATTCAAGGCATTAGGTCTGAGACACAGAGTGCCTGAAGAACTATGGATGGAAGTTTGTAACATTGTACAGGAAGCGGTGACCAAAACCATCCCCAAGAAAAAGAAATGCAGTAAGGCAAAGTGGTGGTCTCAGGAGGCTTTACAAATAGCTGAGGAAAGAAGAGAAGCAAAACACAAAGGAGAAAAGGAAAGATACACCCGCCTAACTGTGGAGCTCCAGAGAATAGCAAGGAGAGACAAGAAGGTCTTCTTAAATGAACAACGCAAAGAAATAGAGGAAAATAATAGAATGGAAAAGAGTAAAGATTTCTTCAATAAAATTAGACATACCAAGGGAACACTTCATGCAAAAATGGGCAAAGATGGGCACAATAAAGGACATGAATAGTAAAGGCCTAACCGAAGCAGAAGAGATTAAGAACAGGTGACAAGAATACACAGAAGAACTGTACAGGAAAATCTTAGTGACTCAGATGACCACTATGGTGTGGCCACTCAACTAGAGCCAGACATCCTGAAGTGTGAAATCAAGTGGGACTTAGGAAGCATCACTACAAAAAAAGTTAGGGAAGGTTATGGAACTCCAGCTGTGCTATGTAAAATCCTAAAAGATGATGTTATTAAAGTGCTGTGCTCAAACAGTTCAGTTCAGTTAAGTCACTCAGTTGTGTCCGATTCTTTGTGACCCCATGGACTGCAGCATACCAGGCTTCCATATCCATCACCAACTGTGCTCAGGATGTCAGCAAATTTAGAAAACTCAACAGTGGCCACAGGACTGGAAAAGGTCAGTTTTCGTTCTTATCCCAAAGAATAGCAATGCCAAAAAATGTTTAAACTACCATACAATTGTGCTAATTTCACATGCTAGCAGGGTCATGCTCAAAATCCTTCAAGCTAGGCTTCATCAGTGTGAACCAAGAACTTCCAGATGTACAAGCTGGATTCACAAAAGGCGGGGGAATCAGAGATCAAATAGCCAACGTTCATTGGATCATAGAGAAAAAAAGTGCATTCCAAAAAACATCTACTTCTGCTTCATTGACTACACAAAAGCCTTTGACTGTGTAGATCACTACAAGCTGTGGAAAATTCTTAAAGAGATGGAAATAACAGACTACCTTACCTGTCTCCTAAAAAACCTGTATGTGGATCAAGAAGCCACAGTTAGAACTGGACACGGGACAACAGACTGGTTCAAAATTGGAAAAGGAGTACGTCAAGGCTATATATTGTCACCCTGTTTATTTAACTCATATGCAGAGAAATCATGCAAGATGCAGGCTGGATGAATCACAAGCTGGAATCAAGAATACCAGGAGAAATATCAACAACGTCAGATATGCAGACGATATAATTCTAGTGGCAGAAAGTGAAGAGGAAGTGAAGAATCTCTTGATGAGGGTGAAAGAGGAGAATGGGAAAAGCTGGCTTAAAATTCAATATTCAGAAAGGTAAGATCATGACATCTGGTCCCATCACTCTTTGGCAAATAGAAGGTGAAAAAGTGGAAGCAGTGATAGATTTATTTTCTTGGGCTCCAAAATCACTGCAGATGGTGACTGCAGCCATGAAATTAAAACATGCTTGCTCCTTGGAAGAAAAGCTATGACAAACCAAGACAGCATATTAAAAAGCAGAGACATTGCTTTACCACCAAAAGTCCATGGAGTCAAAGCTATGGTTTTTACAGTAGGCATGTACAGATGTAAGAGTTGGATCATAAAAAACACTGAGTGCCAAAGATTGGTGCTTTCATATTGCAGTGTTGGAGAAGACTCTTGACAGTCCCTTGGACTACAAGGAGATCAAATCAGTCAATCCTAAAGAAAATCAACCCCGATATTGATTTGAAGGACTGAAGCTGAAGCTAAAGCCGAAGCTCTGATACTTTGGCCATCTGATGCGAAGAACTGACTCATTGGAAAAGACCCTGATGCTGGGAAAGATTGAGGGCAGAAGGAGGAGGGGATGACAGAGGATAAGATGCTTGGATGGCATCACTGACTCAGTGGATATGAGTTTGAGCAAACTCCAGGAGACGGTGAAGGACAGGGAAGCCTGAAGTGCTGACTCTATGGGATCAAAAAGAGTTGCACACAACTTAGTGACTGAACAACAACAGACTATTCTAAACACTTTCCATGTGTTAGTTAATCCTCACCATAACTCTCTAAGAGGTGGCATCATACATCTCCATTTTACAAATGAAGATACAGGAGCCCCAAAAGGTGAAGTGACTTGCCCAAATAAAACAGCTGATGAAGGCAGAGCCAGGACACAACACAGGTGTCTCTTCCACCAAAGCTTTTTATCTAAACTAGTGGCTCTCAGAGTGCAATTTCTAGACCAACAGTATCATCACCTAGGAATTTGTTATAAACCCTTACACCCCGGATTTGCTAATCCAGAAACTGAGGTGATGGGGCCCAGGAATCTCTGCTTTAACAAGACTTCTGGTAGATACTAGGCTTGGAGAACCCCTAGTCTAAATAATAGACAACAGAAGGCTGAATCCACTCTGGTCTCCCAACTCCTTGTCTCATGGCAGCCTCGCTGCCGCTTACCTGAGCATGTATAAACCTTCTTGGAGTCCGCACAATTCTGTAGTGGCAGGTCTTGCACTCAGGACCACCTGGAAGTTGAACTGTCTCCTCTTCCTTGGGGCACTGCACATCCTCATCTAAGTCATCTGGGTCTGAGTCCTCCTCATCGTCGTGGGCATCCTCAGCATCCTCTCCCCCTGACTCAAGCACCTCACCACGCAGGGCCAGCTCTCCTTCCTGCCCCCCTGAGCCTTCCAGATCCTGGCTCAGATCGGCCTGTGTCTCCAGACCACCCAGATCAGGGGCATCTTTCTCTGCAAAGAAGAAATAACCCGGTACCACCTTCCTCCAGGACCACGGACAGCTCTGATGGCGCCACTCCGACTTCCTAGGGACGCCATCTGGAACCAAAGACTGGAAGGATCCCTTGGGGGTTGGATGAGCCAGAATTCTTGCATCACACACACAATTGCATGAGAACCTGATGCCAGCTGATCCCACGTGTGGGTAATTTTGGAGTGAGAGATGTGAGAAGCCCTCACCTTCACAGGTGGGTGTTTCTCCTCGCAAAGGAGCCCTGAGGGAAAGTTCAGGTCACAGCTCTGAGTCCAGGAGAAATCTAACTAGAGAGGGGTGGGGCAACTGAAGAGGGGGTTGTGGCCCTGGATCCACAAGACCAAAAAAAAGATGCAGGAAAGAAGAGAGGAAGATGGATGAGGAGAGAAGGGGAGCACTTACCCAGATAGAGAGCAGAAACTGTCCCTAGCAGCAGAAGGGGCAGGAGCAGGCAGCCTCTCATGTCCTTGCAGTCTTGTGACAGACACACAGCTCCACTTTCCCTCCTGGGGACTTCCCTTGTGTCTGCACGGCCCCTGGAACCCAGTGGAGAGGCGGTGTCTGCTTAATTGCTAGATTAAAGGGCAAACTAGAGAGCTTCCTTGTCTCCCAGTGAACAGACCCTGAGCTGGAGGATGAGGGGAAGAACTGGGGCTTGTGAACTCAAGTACAAGAGTCCCTTTTCCTGAGAGCGCATCACTGCTCCCTGGGACAGCACTCAGCTCAGACCGTCGTTCCTACAAGAACAGGTGTGCTCACCTTCAGGGCCAGTGTCAGACACACTGGGGAAGGAGGGGGCAGGACAGTGGTCACCATGGTCCTAAGGACTGGAGTCCCCGGTGTTTCCATACACAGCCCAGGTTCTTCCCAGCCCCGGACCTGTCCTCCCGGGGAAGCCGAGGGAGCACGTACCTCCTGAAAGTCTGAAGCCTCCACTCTCAGTGCCTCTGGCTGTTGGCGCACAGAGGCTGCCCTTATACTGGGCTTTGGGGAAGTGGGAAGAGGCCAGGAGGATTGCCCAAGGCTCGGGGTTTTGACAGCAGGGCTGATAAGAGATTGGCTCAGTCCTCCCACCCTTGGGCCCTGCTCTCTGTTGGGACATCAGGGACCTGCCTCCTGTTTGGACATAGATGCCCTAACACCCTAGTATGCTCCAGAAGCCCCCCATGACTACTGTCCAGACTTAATTTTTATTAGTGCCCCTAAAGGGTCCAGGTCTGAACACTTTTCAGTCCCAGGAGAGCTTTCCTCTGGTCAGAATTCCAGTAAATGACGTGAAGGATCCCAGGGAGCTGGGAGAACTTGGGGGAGCAGGTAGAGGTTAAGGGGAGACTCGGCCTTCCTGAGCTCTTCTGTGGACCATGTGCGGATAATTCATGTGCATCACATCCCTGAATCCTCACCTTCCTAACCTCGGTCCCATGAGAATGTGTGATTAGCCCGACTTCATTGATGTGAAAAATGAGATTCAGAGAGGGAAGGTGACTTGCCAAGGTTGTGCGGGAAGTGGGGGAGCTGGGATTACTAAGCCTCCGAGGCTCAAAACCTTCTCTCTCTGTCTCTGTCTCTCCCCCTCTTTCCCTTCTTCCCTCTCTTTCTGTTTCTCCCTCTCCTCTCTCTCCCTCTCTTTCTCATCTTTAAGATGAAAAATTAATGCTCTTTCCTTTACGCTGCCACTCTAGTTGAAGATTCTCAACCTTTGCATCTTAATGCTTGGGAGTCACACCGTTCTATGTTGGAGGCTGGGCCATGATCTGTCCTGCGTCTTGTAGAAAATGTAACAGCGTCTTTGGGTCTCTGCCCCCTGGATGTCGATTGTGCCTCCCCTAGTCATGCACTAGGATCTGTTCCCACACATTTCCACGTGTCCTGTGGGAAGTAAAATTGCCCCTTTCAGGATCGCTGATCTAGAACAGGCCATTCCGTCCAGCCTTGAGCCCTATCTACCGGCAAGGAGACAGCGGGTGGAATGGAGACCTTCCTACAAGGTCATTCAGACGCTATGTGGGCCACGCTCCTGCCCACCCGGACTCCCCATCTCCCGCCAGCTCTCTGTCACCACCAAGGTGAGCACTGGGGGGAAGCAAGTAAGACACTGACCTCGGCTGGAAAATTTAAGGGGACACAAAAGTATGCAGTAGTCAAGATAAATAAATATTTCATGAAATTTTCCTTAAATATCAGAATAAACCCAAAAGTACCGTGATGACCAAAATGTCTAAATACTAATCAAGTTCCAGCCACATTCACTGCAATCCAAGGAGAGGCCAGCAAGGGCTGAGGCTTGATTCTGCCAGACGTCGCGGCCCAGAGCCCGTGGACCCGTCAGGGTGGGGCCTCCACTCTGGGGCACCCTTGCGGGACAGTGCATCTTTGTTCCGGGACTCCTGCCCAGCCCTCCAGGGCTCAGGGCGCCAGGGACAGGGCGCCCAGACGCTGACCGGCCCGGATGCCTGCCCCTGCTCTGCTCTCCCCAGGGCCCTGCAAATGGAGAAGTGTCTGAGAGGCCACTTCTGGGCTGATTGCAGAGTAACGGTCTCAGCCATTATCTCCCAGGGCCAACGGACCCGACCCTCAGCTTATCTACTTGACTTGGGGGTTGGGGGGGATTTGTCAATTCAGAGCGGGAAAACCTGGTCCCCGGATTTCAAGCTGGAGACTTCCCTTGGAGGAGGAGTGGGGAGGAAGCCCCCCACCCCCACGCCATTATTCTCCCAGTCCTGGGCCCAGGCCAAGGACACCATTTCACTCAGCAGTTGGGATGACCAATAACATTGGCTTGTGTTGCAAACCAGCACCATGATAAACTTTACAAACGCTGTTTCATTTAAATGTCCCTCTTCCACACATTAGGAAACGGCCTCTCAGCTGAAATACATTGCCTGAGACCACAGTCAGAGACAGGCCTTCGGGCTCGTTATCCACCTACCTTCCCTTGGCCTCCTGTCCCTGGATGCCCATCCCTATGGCTGGCCCCTCCCCTAGGCTGGCCCTGGGCAAAGACATCCCAGTGACTTCAGGGACCCCCTCAGTCATCGTGGTGATGCCTGTCCAATATAAAACTGGAAACAGCTTTCTAGGCTTTGCCACGAGGCAGGCAGAATCTTAGTTCCCCAACCAAGGATTGAACCCACACTCCCTGCGGGGGAAGCTCAGAGTCTTAAGCATGGGGCTGGAAGTCTGGACATAACATTTCTGAAGCTCCACCACTGTCCCAACGCTGTGCTTCATTAAGGCTTTTGCATCCTTATCCTACCTATTTAATCTTTACATTCACTTGAGAGCTTTAGGCACTGCCATTCCAGTCGACAAATCCGTCAGAGAGGTTAAGTAACTTGCCCAAGTCCACACAGCTAGTTAGAATATTAGCTCCTTGACCAGGGATTGAATCTGCGCCCTTGCACTAGAATGCAGAGTCTTAATCACTGGACCACAAGGGAACTTCCAATGTGACTCTTAAAAGAACATTTGGACCTGTATCTGTAAACCTGAAGAGACGCATATGCCGTATTGTGAAGCGAAAACCGAACAGCAAGCTTCAGAGAAAAGCATCTAGTCTGAGAATACTGCTACTGAAAGGCAAGTGTGCAGTCCGACTCCTTGCTGATCAAAAGCCAGTAAACAGGCCAGGTTGGTGGAAATGAAAAGTTGCTTTATTTCAGATGCCGGCAACTGTTGGGGAAGGGTGGCGTCTGTCCAAAGTCTGACTCCCCCCACGCCTGACAAGCAGGGAGTGAGAGCATTTATAGACACGGGGAGGAGAGGGGGCCACACACAGAAACAGCACACTCATCTCTGACAGTCACCTTCAGGTTGGGCATCGGTGGTCTGACCAGCATCATCTTGGTTGTTTTAGGGACAGTTAATCTTCAGTTCCAGAGTGCGCTCGTTCCCATTTCTTTGAGGCCGGTTCTCAGAACTGTGGCTGCTCCTGTCCTGGGTACAGTCGGGTCATCATGTAGTTAACTTCTCCACCTGGTGCTTCAGTATCGATAAGACCGTTCACGGGTAGGGCTCAGAATATGATCTGCAGCTCTTGAGAAAGAACTAAAGTCCTTGACTTTGCTTAATGATTGCATTGTTATTATTTATTCTCCTTGCGCTCTTTCCCTTTGTCTCAGCGTTTCTCACTTTTCTGATTGAACTTTTATTTTTTGACTAAAGTTTTCCACAGGCAAAAGGCAGGCAGATGACATGGCTGGGGGGGCGGGGGCAAGGACCATATGGTCTTGCTCCATTTCAGTACTCTTACAAAGGAAAAAACCGTCTGCAAGTGTCTATCGGTGAGCTTCCTTTATATAACCGCAGACCGTGGAGCTGCCATGCTAAACAGATCCACGCCGCCCTGTTGACCTCGGTGGCCTCCAGGAGTAGCAGGAAGAGAGGGAAGGGAGGGGAAGACGGCTGTCTTCGTTCTTTTCGTAGCTGTGCATGTCTCAGTGGTTGTGATCAGTGTGAGTTCCCTCTGACATTTTGCAAGAGGCCTTATTAATGACTGTGTAAAATACACAAACCCCACCCTGGGACATTTTGATTGGCTGGTAGATCTAGAGTGGAGGGCATGTGTGCCTTTTCAAAAAGCTTCCCAGGTGACTCTTCTGATGGAAAATGTATCTGAGAATCACAGTCATGTTCATGAGCACAGGAAGTGTTCACTTCTGACCCCACTTCCTTGAGAATGTAACCACTCATTTAGGACTTCCCTGGTGGTGCAGTGGATAGGACCCCACTTGCCAGGAGACATGGGGTCGATCCGTAGTCCGGGAAGACCCCACACGCCTCGGAGCAACCAGGCCGTGCACCACCAGTACAGACGCCCCGTGCCGAGAGCCTGCACTCTGCAGCGAGAGAAGCCGCCACAATGGGAAGTCCACGCACCACAAGGACGGAGAGTGCCCGCTCCCCACAACCAGAGAAAGCCCTTACTCAGCAACGAAGACCCAGTGCGACCAAAAAACAAACAATAATACAAAATAGCTCATTTTAAAATAATAAAAGTTTTTTTTAAAAAAAAAAAGAACTTAATGACTCAATTGGTTAACCTACCAGCCTTCATTATGGTAACATATACTGCTTATTTTAAACCACTGTGCATTGCATAATTACCTCATTTACAACAACCTAGTGAGCTAGGTGGCTGATATCTCCATTGTCCAGGTGAGGAAACCAGGGCTCAGTGTGGCTCCTGACCCACTCTGCACACCCCTCCCCACATTAAGTCGACTTCCTCTACATACACTCTTGTAACTCCATGTGCTTGAACTTCAGAGCGCCTGTTGGAGTGAGTCATTTTCTCTTTTCTAAGAGGTTGTCTAGTTAGTGGGTTAACATCTATCTCCCTTTTAGACTATAAGCTCCAGAAGAGCAGAGACCACATCTGTTTACTCACCCTTGTATCCTTGGTGCCTAGTACAGTGCCTGCACATAGTAAGTCCTCAATAAACATTGTTCAGTGAATGGATGCTTAAGGACATTGTTCAGGCAAATAGCGGGGTTGGAATTCAAATTCAGTTCTCCCTGGCACCAAATTTCTCTTCCCTTTCACATGCCTTATGTATGTCAAACACCATGCCATCCATCTAGGTAGAAACAAAACCAGAGCGAAGTCTAATCCTTGCCCTCAACTTGTTTACAATCTAGCCGAGAAGAGGAAACACATTCAGGTTAAACAAGAGGAGAAAAGGTTAAGACCCAAGCTAAGAAGCACTCTCCACTGATGCCGAAGAAATTCCACAGTGGACGAGGGAGGGGAAGGCTCCAGGGAAACAAGGAGCTGACGCTCATCTGGACGCATTAGCAGTGAACAGAAGGGAGAGGAGTGGGTGATCCAGGCAGAAAGGCCATGAGTGAGGGGTGCAGGTGGGGCGACCGTGGCACATGTGCAGGACAGAGCCCTTTCCTTCACTGCTGTTGTTCAGTCGCTCAGTCATGTCCGACTCTTTGCAACTGCATGGACTGCAGCACGCCAGGCCTCCTTGTCCATCACCAACTCCCTGAGCCTACTCAAATTCATGTCCTTCAAGTCGGTGATGCCATCCAACCATCTCATCCTCTGTCGTCCCCTTCTCCTCCCGCCTTCAATCTTTCCCAGCATCAGGGTCTTTTCCAAGGAGTCAGTTCTTCGCATCAGGTGGCCAAAGTATTGGAGTTCCAGCTTTAGCATCAGTCCTTCCAATGAATATTCAGGACTGATTCCTTTAGGATTGACTGGTTGGATCTCCTTGCTGTCCAAGGGACTCTCAAGAGTTTTCTCCAACACCACAGTTCAAAACCATCAATTCTTCGGCACTCAGGTTTCTTTATAGTCCAACTCTCACATCCATACATGACTTCTGGAAAAACCATAGATTTGACTACACGGACCTTTGTTAGCAAAGTAATGTCTCTGCTTTTTAATATGCTGTCTAGGTTGGTCATAGCTTTTCTTCCAAGGAGCAAGTGTCTTTTAATTTCATGGCTGCAGTAACCATCTGCAGTGATTTTTGGAGCCCAAGAAAATAAACTCTCTCACTGTTTCCATTGTTTCCCCATCTATTTGCCATGAAGTGGTTGGACCGGATGCCATGATCTTAGTTTTCTGAATGTTGAGTTTTAAGCCAGCTTTTTCACTCTCCTCTCTCACTTTCATCAAGAGGCTCTTTAGTTCTACCATTGGGTGGTGTCATCTGCATGTCTGAGGTTATTGATATTTCTTCTGGCAATCTTTATCCAGCTTGTGCTTCATCCAGCCCAGCATTGCTCATGATGTACTCAGTATATAAGTTAAATAAGCAGGGTGACAACATACTCCTTTCCCAATTTGGAAGCAGTCCATTATTTCATGTCCAATTCTAACTGTTGCTTCCTCACCCGCATACAGATTTCTCAAGAGGCAGGTCAGGTGGTCTGGTATTCCCATCTCTTTCAGAATTTTCCACAGTTTATTGTGATCCACACAGTCAAAGTCTTTGGCACAGTCAATAAAACAGAAATAGATGTTTTTCTGGAACTCGCTTGCTTTTTCGATGATCCAATGGATATTGGAAATTTGGTCTCTGGTTCCTCTGCCTTTTCTAAATCCAGCTTGAACATCTGGAATTTCGCAGTTCACATACTGTTGAAGCCTGGCTTGGAGAATTTTGAGCATTGCTTTTCTAGCATGTGAGATGAGTGCAATTATGTGGTAGTTTGAGCATTCTTTGGCATTGCTTTTCTTTGGGACTGGAATGAAAACTGACTTTTTCCAGTCCTGTGGCCACTGCTGAGTTTTCCAAATTTGCTGGCATATTGAGTGCAGCACTTTCACAGCATCGTCCTTTAGGATTTGAAATAGCTCAAGTGGAATTCCATCACCTCCACTAGCTTTGTTCTTAGTGATGCTTCCGAAGGCCCACTTGACTTCGTATTCCAGAATGTGTGGCTCTAGGTGAGCAATCACACCATCGTGATTATCTGGGTCATGAAGATCCTTTTTGCAGGCAAAACAGGAGCTTTGAGCTGTGTTCTCCTCACCCCCATCTCAGGCTTCCCTGCAGGACCACTCTGCACGTGTATGCAGAGAGCTATTACAGTCACATGAGGACAGGATGGAGCGGACTGTTAGAGCCCAGTTGGTGGCCTGGCACCTGTGCCCCAGGGTTGCACAATCCACAGTCTGAAATTCACAGCTTAGCGACCATAGAAAGTCCATTTCCTCTATATCCAGTGGAGGTACAGAGCAGTGGCTGAGAGTGTGGGTTCTGGAGTCAGACAGCCCAAGTTTGAATTGCGACTCTGCCACGTAAAAGCTGTGTGACCCTGGACATGTTTCTTAACCTCTCTGTGCCTCATTTTCATTTTACAAACTGGGGATAACGGCATCTACCTCGCTGAGAACAAATGAAACCCTGAATGTGTGGCGGACACGCTGGGAGCTGCCCAGCCTCCTGCCTGCCTTCCGGTTTCTGGGATCCCACTTCCTAGGGATCTTGGGCTGGCAGGGGAGGTGGGGTGGGGGAGGGGCATCTTTTTTTCAATATTTATTTTTATTTATTTACTTATTTGACTGTGCTGGTTCTTTCTTAAAAATATTTTTAAAATTCATTTACTTTTGGCTGTGCTGGGTCTTCATTGCTTTGAGGGGCTTTTCTCCAGTTGTGGCGAGTGGGGCTGTTCTCTGGCTGTGGTGCGTGGCTCAGGACACCTGCATTTCACGGGAGCAAAGAGCCAGAGGTCTTGGGGCCCAGTGCCTTTGAGCCTCGGGGCTGCACTCTTCCCCCAAGAAGTGTCGGGCCAATGTTGCAAGGTCCCAAGTCTCAGGAATCCCCCTTTCAAGCCCCAAAGTTACCATGGAGCTTCGGTGGCCCTAAAGAGCCTCAGTCGTCCATTCCAGGATCAGCACAGCCGTGGGGGATCCTAGCAGAACCCCTCTCCTCCCCTGCGTTTCATCCTTCTGATCTCATTCTCAGGGACTCATCCCAGCTTCTGGCTCGTGGGAGAACTTGCTGTAGGCCTAGGACAGCCTGTCTAGGAGCAGACCTGGTTCTCAGGGGTCTTCCCTCCACCAGTGTGCGCACAGGTTGACAGGGCAAGGAGCAGAGCTCAGCTTGGGTGTGGCGGCCGATACCAGCGAAGTCTGGTTTACGTCCCTCCCATGACCAACGCACAACAGTTTGAAGACAGAAAGCTCTGCAGCTCGCTCGGCTCAGCTTGCCTTCCTGCTTGCACCCTCCCACACCCTGCCCCAGGGTGTATCAACCTGGAAACTGCGAATGAGTTCAAGGGCCTTGAACTCTGCAATCAGAGACAATACACGGTGTGATGTTCCTAGGCTGAGTGTCCACACCTTCCACGAGATTGTTTTATGTCCTCCCAAAAGGCAAAGGAAGTTCTAACTTTACCGGCTGGTTTGTCCTCAGATTACTAGGAATTACCACCAAACTTCTCCACCAAAAAAATGTCCTCCTTGGCTTTTGTGGTTGAAACTTCTAAGATGTCCCCCAAGATCCTTCTCCCACCCCTGGGCACACATGCTGAATAATCCCCCGGGCTGTCTATAGGCTGAATTTTTCTCCTGTGGTTGTGTTGTGTTGTATGGACCTTGTGAAAGGGAGAACAGCCCAGAGGAGTCTAACCTAATGAGGCAGGCCCTTTAAAGGGCGTAGGCTCTTTCTAAAATCAGACATTACAAACTCGATTGGAATTCACCCAGAGGGAGGTTCTCCATTGCTGGCTTTGAGGATAGAAGGGAGGGCAAGGAATGTGGAGTAGCACCCGTTTCACAGCCAGGAACAGAATTCTGCTACAACCTCGTGAGCGCGTGGAGGAGGACCCTGAACTCTAGAGAAGAACACAGCTCAGCCAACACCTTGATTCTAGCCTTGGGAGACCCAGGAGCTGAAAATATGCAGCCATGCTGTTGCAGTTCAGTTCAGTTCAGTTCAGTACAGTCACTCACTCATGTCCAACTCTTTGTGACCCCGTGAACCGCAGCACACCAGGCCTCCCCGTCCATCACCAACTCCCGGAGTTTACTCAAACTCCTGTCCATCGAGTCAGTGATGCCATCCAACCATCTCATCTTCTGTCGTCCCCTTCTCCTCCCGCCTTCAATCTTTCCCAGCATCAGGGTCTTTTCAAATGAGTCAGTTCTTCGCATCAGGTGGCCAAAGTATTGGAGTTTCAGCTTCAACATCAGTCCTTCCAATGAATATTCAGGACTGAGTTCCTTTAGGATGGACTGGTTGGGTCCAACAAGCCCATGCTATTGCAGAGGAAGCCAATTCTGACTTCACATTGGAACTGTTTCTTTGACTTGCTTTTTGTTGTTTTTGTTATTATAATCATACAGAATGGGTTGCCTCAGAGAATCCTGCCCCTCTGCCTGGCTTTTAAAGTGCCTTTGTTCTGAACCTTGTCCACCTGTGGATGGCAGGAAGGAAGAAATTAACACATCCCCTGCCTGAGGTTTGCCATTGCAGGAGGTGTTTGCAAGATTCATGGCCTTTTTACTTTGCGTCCTCACCTCTCCTCATCTCTATAAAAGAACCTTGGCATCCAGACCCCAATAAGATGGTTGTTTTGAGGCGCTAGCCTGACATCTTCTCGGTCTGCCGGCTTCCTGATTAGATTAAAGTCTCTTCCTTTCCTCAATACCTCATCTCTCAGATTCATTGGCCTGTTGTGTGCCAAGCAGAGCAAGCTTGGACTAGGTAACAATGCCATGCCCTCACCTCTGACCTACAGAACTGTGAGCTAATATATGTTGTTTGAAGTCACTAAATTCGTGCCAGTTTGTTTTATGGCATAGAAGTCACATACAACCTTCAAGGTCCATTTCTTTCTCAGGATGAAATTTACTGTTGGTGCAATTGATGGTGGGGGGTGCAGTCTCCATGCCTGAGACATGGAAAGTGCCCAGGACTGGACTCTTCAGTGCCCTTCCTGCCCCGCAGGTGAGATAACGCCCCCTTCCCCTCAGGGCAGCTCCTCTCCCAGGGACTGTGCACACACATCAAGGCTGGAAGGAATGTCTGCAGTCAGCGCCCATCCTCCTACCCCAGCTTCCACCCTCAATAGCTCCCCAGGCCATCTGTCTCTCTCCATCTCTGCGGCCACCTCCCTGGCCCAAGCCACCACGCTGGATAATGTACATTCGAGCCCATCATGCCCATGCTTCCCATTCAATGTGCTGACTCTGCACTAGCAATTAATTCAAACTCATGACCACTGCCAGCAAGGCCCTCTATCCGTCGACTTGTCCAACCACCCTGGTGTGTGTGACCCCTGTCATACTGATTTCTGCTCCTTTGGCCAAGCTGAAGCTTTGATACTGGCTCCTTCTCATGCAGCAGGCTCAGCTCAGAGGTTGCCTTCTCAGAGAACTCTTTCTAAAGAAGCCCACCCAACACACTCCCCATATCTAGTTACTTTGATCCACATTATTCATTTATTTTCACCAAAGAGATATGGAGAGCAAAGTGGCAACCCACCCTAGTGTTCCTGCCTGGAGAATCCCATGGACACAGGAGCCTGAGCCTGGCGGGCTACAGTCCACGGGGTTGCAAAGAGTCGGACACGACTGAGCGACAAACACTTCACACTCAGAGATACACTCGTGCTCTTCTGCTGGTTTCTTGTTTATTATCTGTCTCTCCCTGGAGGAAGAAAGTTCCAAGAGAACAGGGACCTTGTCTTTCTTACCCACTGCCTAGAACTCTACCCAGGTTGTAGACAGAGTTTTTCAATTAGCTGATTTACCATCTTGAAGTTTACTTCCTGGAGAAAGTGCAGCTGAGTCAAGATCAGAGTATAAGTCCATTAATTTGAATTCCACAGGTGTCTTTCTGAGCCCCAACTGCCACGGACACTATCGTGGACCAGGTTCTGAGCACTGAATCATACATTTGTACATTCAATAGATAGTCAGAGTCTCTAATCTCAGGGAGGCCTAATGTAGCCAATAAAGCAAGACAAACAAAACTAACCTCTTAGTAAAACAAGGCGCTGTACAGAGTGGACACAGAAGTATAAAACTGTTCTGGAAGACACCAATTTTCCATGCTTCTGAAACAGACCAGGGCCCTATGGCCCTTGCCCCCATGTCCTCAGCCTGCCTTTTGTCTCTGGAAAAAAACTTCAGCCGCCGAGTAAGTTTAGTGAGAGAAGTGAGAAAAGGCAGAAACAAAGGAAATCAAATAAGAAACTGTCCTCACTGAGCATCGTCAAGGACCTTTAGTTCCTTCTCAAGGGCTCTGGATAGCATTCTGAGCTGAACCCTGAGAACGGTCTTGGAGAGACTGAAACCCCCCCAGGTGGAGAAGGTAACTACGAGACGACCGGGCTGCAGACGTGAAAACTCGGCCACAGTTCCGAGAGCTGACCTCAGGGAATGGAAACAAACCGACCTTGGAACTGAAGACTACTTGTAGCCAAAACAATCCAGGTGATGCTGGTCAGACCACCAAGGACCAGTTTCAAGGCGACTGTCAGGGCTGGCTGTGTTGTTTCTGCGTGTAGCCCCCTCCCTGTGTCTATAAAAGCTCTTGCCCCCCGACTGTTGAGGGGCTGGGGAGTCAGCCTCTTGACTGATGTCTACCCTATGCCTCTAGTTGCTGGCATCTGAAATAAAGCAAACTTTCCTTCCCATCAACCTGGCCTGTTTATTGGTGTTTGAGTGGTAAGCAGCTGGAGCCTGCTTTCAGTAACGCTACCAGAGTCACACTGAGGGCAAGGGCAGGCAGAGAGGGCTTCTTTGAAAACATGTTCCTTGGACTGGGGTCTGAAAGACTGACAGGCTGGATAGGAGAAGCAAAAGAGGAGGGAGCACTTCTAGGAGACAAACCGCAGCACGGCTGGAATTTGAGCCAGCACATGGGTGATTTGGTGTTTCCTGGAGGTTAAGTCAAAGAATGATGTGACTTTTCTTTGCACCAAAACCGAGCTCCTCCAATGATCAATGTAGACTTAGTGAAAGCCGTTAAGTTGTGTCCGACTCTTTGTGACCCCATGGACTGTATAGTCCGTGGAATTCTCCAGGCCAGAATACTGGAGTGGGTAGCCTTTCCCTTCTCCACAGGATCTTCACAACCCAGGGACTGAACCCAGGTCTCCCACATTGCAGACAGATTCTTTACCAGCTGAGCCACAAGGGAAGCCCAAGAATACTGGAGTGGGTAGCCTATCTCTTCTCCAGCGGATCTTCCCCACCCAGGAATCGAACCAGAGTCTCCTACATTGCAGGCAGATTCCTTACCAGCTGAGCTCTCAGGGAGCCCATAATGTAGACTTAACTGGCCAGCAACTCAATGCCCCCGATTCCTTACACTATATTACCAGATTACTCTGGGTTCTGCCCACCCTGCAATGCTCCACAGAAACTGCTCTTGCCAAGGTCCCCACTGGCTGCCTGATTGCCAAACCCAACAGACACTCTTCAGTTCTTGTCCTACCTGACCTCTGTGGCTCCTGATATCTCCTTACTTCCTCCTTCTCAAAAACAGCCTCTTTTCTTAATAACCTCTCTAGCCACTTCTTCCCAGCTTCTGTTGAGGGGCTCCTCTTCCTCTTCCAGAAAGTTAAATATTGGCCATCCCCTGGCCTCTTGGTGCCCTTCTTTCCTAAATCCATACCTGCTCTGTGGGTTAGCCCATCCACCCCCGTGTCTCAGGCTGTAAGATAGATACCCTCATCACTCCCAAATCTTCATCTCCAGCCCTGGACCTGCCGCTCCCGGGTCTGGTCCACAACTACAGACTCACATATCTGGTGACCAAATAAGCTTCCCAACTTGGGTGTCCCACGTGCGTTATGAATTCAACACACGTCCGATTGACTCGTCTCACACACGCACGCACACACCCCTACACAAACCTGCTCCTCCTCGTGTGGTCCCTTCCTCTGGAGAAGCCATCACCTTGCACCCACACCCCCACGCCAAGACCCCTGGCCGTCCTCCACCCACCTCTGCATCACCCGCACATCCACAGTCTCAGCACCTTCACTGTCTCATCTCCCCACCCAGTCCCACCTCCCCGTCTCATCATCTAACCAACTGCTGGCCATCTTTCACCTGGACCACTTCAATGGCTCTCAAATCACTTGCCCTTCCTCCTCTTCCTGTAACCTGCCCCCATCTCTGATACGTTGTCTGGATGCTGCTAAACCGAGCTTCTGAAACCTGGAGCTCATCACACAAACACTCGTCAAGTATTTCTTCTTGCTCTTGGACAAATACTCTTTCTGATCTGGCCTCTCCTGACCTCACCCTTAGCACCTTTGACACTTGGGACCGGATTCTTCTTTGTTGTGAGGGACCATCCTGTGCCAGGCTTAGCGGCAACGCCCTCAGCCTCCAGATGCCAATCATACCTTCCCCCCAAGTTGGGACAATCAAAAATGTCTCCAGATATTGCCAAATGTCCCCCTGGGGGGCAGAACCACCCGCTAGTTGAGTCACTGCTCTACAACCTCAACTCCCCAAACACACACAGACACACACACACAGACAGACATACACACATACACAGACACACACACACACAGACACACACACACAGACACAGACACACACAGACACAGACACAGACACAGACACACACACACAGATACACACACACACACAGACACACACACAGACACACACACACAGACAGACATACACACACACACACAGACACACACACACAGACACACACACACAGACACACAACACATACACAGACATACACACACACAGACACACACACACACACAGACAGACACACACACACAGACACACACAGACACAGACACACACAGACACAGACACACACAGACACACACACACACAGACACACACAGACACACACACACACAGACACACACCTCCCATCATATTGAGCACCTTGCTATTTCTCAAATATACTGTGAGCTCTCAGACACCATTTCATCTGTCTAGAGTGTCCTTTCCCTGATGTACTTTGCTGTACAGCAGAAATTAACACAACATGTGGGGACTTCCCTGGGTTCAGAAGATCCCTTGGAGAAGGGAACGGCCACCCACTCCAGGATTCTTGCCTGGAGGATTCCACGGACAGAGGAGCCTGGCGGGCTACAATCCATGCGGTCACAAAGACTCAGACACAACTGAGCGATTAACACACTGGATCTTGACAAAGAACTCTAATGAGCAAAGATTTTTCTGCCCCTCTTCTGCATACTCACCACTGCACGGTTGCAATCACAGCCCTCACCAAGAGGAGCCAGGTCCTGGGCACCTGGAATTGTAGCCCTGCTCTCTCCGCTGGAAGCTCAGAGCCACGATCGGAGGATCTGTGGGTGGCAGGGGTCCATGCCCGGGGGCTCACACACACAGCAGAGGAGGTTTGCGCCCGGGCACTGAGGGCCGATGGAGGCAAGCTGACTCGCTGATGTGGTGGCCATGCGCAGGGAAGGCAGCTGGTCCCGTTGATGGGGGTAAAGGGCTTTCAGGCTTGCTGGTTCAGCTCTAGACTGGACACACACACCAACACCACAGCAGCCTCTGTCCGGCCCTAGGAAGACTCCTGAAGAGGACTGAGGGGTCCCGCAGAGAGAGGGGACCTGGGTCCCCCAGGGTCTTCCCCCAGCTAGGCCTCTTTCTTGACTGGTTGTGAAGGGACAGCATTCTGATGCTAAGGATCGGTGCCCCCTTCCATCCCCTTGTTGCCAAAGAAAGTAACCAATAGTCAATCTAAGCAAGAAATGAGAGATTTTATCTGAGCCAACCTGAGAATTATCGCCTGGAGACAGTGTTTCAGAAAGCCCTGAAGGCTCTTCTGCCCGTTAGGGGCCAAAGCAGTGACATCGTTTTTGAGACAAAAGGGTTGAATGTCGTATGACGCATTATCGACAGTTTGGGCTTCCCAGCTGGGAAGGAATCTGCCTGCAATGCAGGACACCCTGGTTCAGTTCCTGGGTCTGGAATATCCCCCGGAGAAAGGATAGGCTATCCACTCCAGTATTCTTGGGCGTCCCTGGTGGCCCAGACAGTAAAGAATCCACCTGCAACGCAGGAGACCTGGGTTTGATCCCGGGGTCGGGAAGATCTCCTGGAGGAGGGCATGGCAACCCACTCCAGTATTCCTGCCTGGAGAATTCCATGGACAGAGGAGCCTGGCAGGCTACAGTCCACGGGGTCAGAAAGAGTCGGACACGACTGAGAGACTAAAACTTTCACCTTCACTGACAGCTTCCACAATCCAGATCTACATGCATAGTGAGTAATGGGTCCCTGTGACCTCTGCCAAGTTTAAGAAGGAAGGTTATCACCTAAGAAGTTGTGACCCTTTGTGAGATTAAGAAAGAATGTTGTCTCCTCAGGAGGTCCTATATTAATGCCTACACACAGCACACACCTTCACTAGCAGAGGAGGGGAGGACAAACGCATGGAGAAAATTTTTATGTTTTTTATGCTTCAGTCTTTCTTGTC
The DNA here is from genome assembly GCA_024291935.2 of Okapia johnstoni. Taxonomy (NCBI): domain Eukaryota; kingdom Metazoa; phylum Chordata; class Mammalia; order Artiodactyla; family Giraffidae; genus Okapia; species Okapia johnstoni. The sequence goes on along the minus strand of CM044325.1, from coordinate 2,300,685 downwards.
TTGTCATAAAATATGCAAGGATTTCATCCGCTTCCCCAGCGTGACACCCCTAACCTTCTCCAAAACCTCCTGGTTCAAGTCATCCTGCAGTTTCCGCAAGCAAGTGTCTGCCAATGGTGAAGAGAGATCTCAGGGAGGTGGAGGTAAAAGAGGCATTCCTTCAAGCATTCATTCCTTCCTTCCCTCCTTCTTTCTTTTTCCCCTTCCTCTCTTCCTTCCATCTTTCTGTCTCTCTTTCTGTCTCTCTCTTATATCTAGTATTTCTTGAACCTCCATATTGTACCTCCTTGGAAGAAAAGCTACAACAAACCTAGATAGCATATTAAAAAGCAGAGACATTATTTTGCCAACAAAGGTCTGTATAGTCAAAGCTATGGTTTTTCCAGTAGTCACGGATGGATGTGAGAGGTGGACCATAAAGAAGGCTGAGTGCTGAAGAACTGATGCCTTCAAACTGTGGTGCTGGAGAAGACTCTTGAGAGTCCCTTGGACAACAAGGAGATCCAACCAGTCCATCCTAAAGGAGATCAGTCCTGAATATTCATTGGAAGTACTGATGCTGAAGCTCCAAACTTTGACCACCTGATACAAATAGCCGACTCTTTGGCTGTTTGACCAAAGACCCTGATGCTGGGAAAGATTGAGGGCAGGAGGAGAAGGGGATGACAGAAGATGAGATGGCTGGACAGCATCACTGACTCGATGGACATGAGTCTGAGCAGTCTCCGGGAGGTGGTGAAGGACACGGAAGCCTGGCGTGCTGCAGTCCATGGGGTCGCAAAGAGTTAGACACGACTCGACTGAGCGATTGAACGGCAACAGTTCTGTACCAGGTAGTGAAATTCACTCAGTCATGTCCGACTCTTTGCAACACCATGGACTGTACAGTCCATGGAATTCTCCAGGCCAGAATACTGGAGTGGGTAACCTTTCGGTCCTCCAGGGGATCTTCCCAACCCAGAGATCGGACTCAGGTCTCCCTCATTGCAGGCGGATTCTTTACCAGCTGAGCCACCAGGGAAGCCCTGTGCCAGGTAGCGAGGGGGTGAAGCCCTGAGGATACAAAGGGTAATAAAAGACACAGGCATTGGGCCTCCCTGGTGGCGCAGTGATTAAGAATCTGCCTGCTGATGCAGGGGACATGGTTGTGATCCCTGGTCCGAGAAGACCCCACAAGGCACAGAGCGACTAAGCCTGTGGGCCATACCTACTGAGTGGAGCTCTAGAGCCTGGGAGCTGCAACCACTGAGCCCAGGCACCTCAACTACTGAACACACAGCCTGAGGACATGAGAACAAGGTGCAGGCCTGGCTGTATGCACTCCTGTCTGGACCCCAGCCATCCTTGACCCCTGGCCCTGGAAGGAATCCACAACCCAGTCCCTGGTGATTGACAGTTCTGTGCTCACAGATTCCCTGCACTGACTACTGCAGAAGCAAAGAGTAGTGCAAAAAATGAATATGAAGGTTGACATTTTTCACTGGCTTAAGATTTGGGATAATTAGAAAGTCTTTTTTTTTTTTGTCTTGAAGCTTTCCCATTCTACACAATTCAAGAGGATCTGCACTGCTTTGTCAGACAGAAATGAGTTCCGGCAAATGCTTGCAGGCTGGTTTCTGCCCCAAACCAACGCACTGACATTTCAGGCTCCCCCAGGCCTGGAGCGTCCGGCTCTGTCCACCCCCAGGGGATCACAGATGCTACCGATAACATGCGGGTGCTCGCCTGCCACAAGCCAGGCAGTTTATGTCATGTTCCAAATGCCTTGAAGTCTTTACTTCACTTAATCTTCCCAACCCCCAGACATAATTCTATTGTTATTCTCAGTTTACAGATGGAGAAACCAAGCAGCCTGAACCAAGTCCAGAGCTCTGGTGGGAGAGAGCAGGAACCTGGTCTTGGAGACTCCAGCTGCCTGTACGTTTTATTCTCCGAAGTCCTCTCTAGTCTTTCCAACCAGCCCTCTGCCGTTTATCATCTCCATCACAGGTGAGGAAACTGAGGCTCCGGGGATGGAGGGATGCTTTGAGGTCACACAGCTGGTCTGTGTCTGGGACGCCCAGAGCCTTTCCCCCGCACCCACGGCTTGAGTCCGCCTTCAGGCTTGGGAGGTGACCCTGGACTGGGGCAAGGGAATGCAGAGGACCCTGAGCATGGTCCCGGCAAGTCAGCCCTGCAGTGGGCAGCAACGGGCCAGGAGTGGTCAGACGTGGCCCATCTGGAACTCCTCACCACCAACAGAGGACCAGAGTCTGGACGGGAGCCTGTGTGGAGCCGGAATGCAAGCGTTCTTCCCACAGAACGTTCAAGGAGGGACTCGGCTGTGCCCGAGTCACACTCGATGCATTCGGGGATCATCTAGGCCCTGAGGGACCGGTGGAGAAAGGAGCTCCAGGCCATCCCTGCGGGGACCCCAGGTTTTGAATTAGCAGAGGATCAACCACCCTGTGAAGCAGGCAGCCAGCACCTTCAGGCTGAACAGGAAGCACTAGATCAAGTGAACGTCGCTCAGTTGTGTCCGACTCTTTGCGACCCCGTGGATTGTCCAGTCCACGGAACTCTCCAGGCCAGAGTACTGGAGTGGGGAGCCTTTCCCTTCTCCAGGGGATCTTCCCAACCCAGGGATCAAACCCAGGTCTCCCATAGTGCAGGCGGATTCTTTACCAGCTGAGCCACCAGGGAAGCCCAAGGGAAGAGGATTAACCGCTGTGATGGGGTTCCCCCAGAACTCCCAAGGGGCTCCTCCGGCTGTTGTTAGCAGCCCCGACCTGCTGCCCTCCACCCCTCTCCCGAGTCACCGCCACCTGGGACCCCCACCCAGGCAGCACCAGGGGACAGAAGAGACAGAGGCACCTCGTCCCAGGGTGGAGCGGGGAGGTCACTGTGCCATGGCCATCAGGCGGGGGTGTGAGTGGCCGTTTAAAGTCGTGATTGTGACAGCAGCGTGATGCCGTAAAGACGGGCTTGGAAGATGGTCTCGTCATTACACACACATTGCACCGCGGGGAGCACACAGGCCCCCGTGCCAACCACAGGCATTTCTGGGTGCTGAAATGAACGGTGGTAAGTCTTTATCAAGCGGTTCTTGATTTTCTGACCTGCTTTACAACAGCCGTTTGTTTCTTACATAAGAACGAACGCCAAGAGTGGGAAGAAAAGGCCGTGGTGCACGTGGCGTGAGCTGCCTTGTCCTCCCCTCCAGCCTCTGCATCTTTCACAGAGCTTCCAGCAGTGCTGGGCGGGCACAGGGCAGCCGCAGGTTCTCAGCCTCTGCGGTCCACAGGAGCCACCTTGAGGAGTGTCCGGGGAAGAATATACCACATTCAGCAGGAAACAAGTGGAGGTGATCAGCTGTGATGACTGCGTTCTTTGGGTCTGGATGCTCAGCACCTTTCTTGATAGTAAGACACCAACTGCTTAACAAATAATCCATGAGACAGATGTGAAGAGGAGTATATGAAAAGGTGCAACCTCTAAAAAAAAAGGATCAAACTCATCCTGCTGCTGCTGCTAAGTCGCTTCAGTCGTGTCCAACTCTGTGCGACCCCATAGATGACAGCCCACTAGGCTCCCCCGTCCCTGGGATTCTCCAGGCAAGAACACTGGAGTGGGTTGCCATTTCCTTCTCCAAAACTCATCCTAGATGTTTGCAAATAAACTTACAGCATTAAAAAAAAAAATAAGAAAGTAAAGAAAAGGTCACACCTAAAAGGAATGTGACCTTAGGAGTCAGACAGATGTGGGTTATTTTTTTCTAGTATCTGTTTTATTTATTTACTTGGCTGCACCAGGTCTTAGTGGCGGCGTGAGGGGTCCAGCTGCAGCATGGGACCCTCGTTCCCTGGTCAGGGGTCGAACCCCAGCCCCCTGCACTGGGAACACAGTCTCAGCCGCTGGAGCCCCCAGGGAGTCCCCGGACGTGGGCTGAAGCAGCAGCTCCACAAGGCACCAGCCGGATGGTCCTGGTGAAACTTGCCGTCAGAGCCTCGTCCTCATCCGCCAGTTGGTGGTGAAAGGAGCCGGTCACACACAGCCCCTGACTCACACGCTCCCTGTCCTGGGGGCAGCAGTGCCCTCCTCTTCCTCCAGGTGGACCATCTCCTGCCCAAGAGAAGAGAAGACCCCGCCTGGCACTGCCTGCAGAGGTCCCTGTCCACTGAGGCTGGCAGCAGAGAGCAGGGTGGCACTGCCTGCCTGCTGCTGAGCAGAACCAACCCTCGTGAACCCCCCGGCGAGCTCGCTTCCTTGTTGGAAAGGGCAGTTGATCGCCTCTGACAGGGAACTCACAGAAGGGTTTCTAGGATGATAAAAATGCTCTAAACTTGACAATGGTGCCGGTGGTACAACTCTGAATACACTACAAACCGGCGCGCTGTGCAGCTTAAATGGGTGAATTGTACGGTGTATGGATTCCATCCCAATAAGGCTGTTACTAAAAAAATTAAGGTGCCCGGCTCTTTCAGGAAGTGCAGAGAACACCTACATCCAGAGTCAGGGCTGATTTCTGGGGAAGGTGAGTAGTGAGAAGCAGCTCACGTGCCCAGCCCTAATAGTTCTCGTTTCCCTTCTGTGAAAGGCGCTCAGTCGTGTCCGGCTCTTTGAGACCCCATGAACTACACAGTCCATGGAATTCTCCAGCCCAGAATACTGGAGTGGGGAGCCTTTCCCTTCTCCAGGGGATCTTCCCAACCCAGGGATGGAACCAGGGTCTCCCGCACTGCAGGTGGATTCTTTACCAGCTGAGCCACCAGGGAAGGCCTATATGGATTTGCCTGTTCTGGATGTTTCATTTCTGAATGAAAATAATACAACATCCGTGGTCTCTGTCTCCTCTCCCTCTGCAGGTTTTCAAGGTTCATGCACGTGGTCGCATGTATCAACACCTCACTCCTTTGTATCACCAAGCGATAGTCCACTGTATGGTCATACCATTCTATTAATTCGTTCACCAGTTGGTGGACATGAGGCAATCTTTCCAAAATTTAATACATTACCTGTAAGGATAGCTTTGGTCTGTTAGGTTCACACCACGTCTAGGCACCTGACGTGATTTCTAACCCAGTCCAGAAAGGCAGGTCTACTTCTCCAATCACAGTGATAAACTGCGAGGTGGAGAAGCGGTCCATCCTAGGTCACACCGGTGACAAGAGCCGGGATGCCGAAAGGCTCGGCTTGGCTCCCAGCCCATTGTTGCCCACCCCACCCCGTGTGCCCTGCTCTGTCCCTCGTTAGAGGTGAAGCCAGAACAAGACTCCATCATTGAGTGACCAGCCAGTTAACAACTGGCACGGCGTACCTGGCAAGCAGGCGCTAGTCCCTGAGCCAGGGGTGCGGCCCAGAGGCTGCCCCCGGGCCGCTCTGTCCAAATGGGAAAGGGTCACAGAGGAGGCGGGGGCCAGTCTCCAAGGAGGGTGTGACCAAGGCCCGGGAACTCAGGGCTGCTGAAAGCCGCGGAAAGGCTTTCAGAGGAGATGACGTTTTGAGCCGGACCCCAGTGGCCCTGGCAGAGATCCCTGGCAGAGACGGGCTGAGCAGGAGGAACTGGTGGGCTCGCAGATGCTAGAGCACACACCTGGGCCCTCAGGGATGAGCTGTGCCCCCGGAGGTGGGAGGTGAGGAGCAGAGGGAGGAGGCTGGAATCACGTTGCTGACCGTCTGCACTGCCAGGCTGGAATCTAGGCTTCGCCCCATGGGCGACAGAGAGCCACCGAAAGCTTTTGTGCAAGATAACCGGATGAAAGCATCTATTAGCCTTCGTGTCGTCTGCAGACCCAGGCCCGGGCCCCGGAAAATTACCCCTCGGCAGCTCAGAGAAGAGCTGGCTTCAGGCCCTCGGGCACCTCTCTCTGACTCCACAGTGCCTAGAACAGACCCTGCAGCAGCTCAGGGTCTGACCGAAGGCGGGAGTCCCAGCTAAGAGGAATCAAACCCCTGGCGCGTTCCAGATTTTCTCCCATCTCGCCCAGCCGGTCCCTCACCCCCTCTCCCTTAACGACCCACCTCCTCCCAGGTCTGAGTAAAACGAACACTCCAGGGTGCCCAGCACACGCGAGGCAGTGGAAACCACCTTCAATTCTCACAGGCGCCCTCCGGGTTAGAGATGACTTGCTGCAGTCAGCAGTTAAGGACCTTGTGGTTCAGAGAGGCTCGGGGGCCTACCCAGCTGCTGCGAGGGGAACTGAGACTTGGGATAGACCTTCTGATTCCAGCTGGGGGGGTGAGGTGGGGGGGCGCGTGGCGGAGGGGGTAGGGTGGAGAACAAGAGGAGGCAAGGGAAGGGATTCCTGCGGGCTCCCTAGCCCAGGACTCGGGACCAGGTGGCTGGACCCCAGTCTGAGGGCTCCTGCCTCACGCCGTGTCCAGCTGCCACGCCTGGGGCTGCAGTCAGACACCTCCACGCCGCCCGCGTCCACGCCCCTGGGCCGGGTCTGGGGTGGGAACGCACAGGCACTCGCGCACACACATCAGCAGGGCCCCAAAGCCTGCGAGCAGCAACTGTCTTAGACAGAAAGGCTTTATTTCTTTTAAAAAATGATTTAGGATATAACTCAATATGTAATAAAAACCATTCCCCAGAGGATGTTTTTATATCCTACCCGAAGTAAATGATTATCTCCCTTCTTGAAGAGGAAAACCTCCCCGAAAGGCTTTGTCAGAAATCCTTGGGTCCAGCAGGCCAGGTGGTTCTCAAGGCTCTGAGGGTGGCCGGGATGACACTGTTCTTAAAACCTTCTACTGGGTTGGCCCAAAAGTTCGTTCGGGTTATCTGCCCCACCTCCTGCCCCCCGTAACATCTTATGAAAAACTCAGATGAACCTTTGGGCCAATCCAATGCAACACGCAGGCCAGAGGACAGCCCGACTCCAAACCCCTTCTCCTTTCACAAATGGGAAAACCAGCGTTCAAGGGGAGAAGGGTCTGCTCAAGGCCGCTCAGCATCAGTGGCAGAGCTGGGACCCCCGCCCCAACCCGCCTGCCTCTCTTTCCCCCCAGGCTCATTCTCTGGGCCGCTGGGGGCACGCTGGGTGCCACTGCTGAACGCTGGGTGGGAAAGCCAAGGCCGGGACAGCTTCAGCCTTCACCGGGAAGCGTATCCAGCACACAGGCTCCAGGCAGGCGCCGGGGACAGAGACCCAGAGAAGCAGGAGACACACCTCACCATCCCATCACCCACCTCGGGCCAAGCGTCCACCAGGGCCAGCTGTTCCCGCCCCTGACACTGAGAACCTCTCTGTGCCTCTGCTCCTGTCTTACGGATAAGAAATCTTGGCAGGCAGCTGAATATGGCTTTTTGTCTTAAGGAAAGAATAATGGCTACTTAATAAAAGCAGCCTGGGTGGGCCAAGTCTTTCTGGAGGTGGGGTTCTCCAAGGGGGAGGAAGATGACGTATCCTCGGGGTGGCAAAGCGGGGGCTTCTGATCTAGGCGACCTCAGGGGGACTTTCCTTCCGCTGGCACTCCCGGTCCACCAGGAAGGGGTGGACGAACGTCAGGAGAGTCAGCAGCACCAGCATCACGTTCACCTGGAGGGTGAGGGGGCAGTGAGGCAGTGAGGTCCGGGGACCAGCCCGCCTGCTTCCTCCTCTGCGTTCCACTCAGACCTGACGCTGCCCTCTGGGATGGACTCCTGGTGACTTTTCGTTCCACCCCCTAGGGCGGGGCAAGGAGGAACGCTGTGCCCATTTCACAGGTGGAGAAACTGAGGCCTGTAGAGTCCTCAATGACCTGGGAGGCCGTCCACGTTAACCCTTTGGCTTCGGGGATCCCCGGCACTCGGCAGGGTTCTCCCACGGACTCCCGTTGGAGAAGCAAGACCCAGGATGCAGCCATGTGCAGACACGCTCCCGCGGGAACCACACCCAGACACCTGCCCCTGCTGGAGACTGACAAAGTCGCCCCGATCCGAGTCTAAGGCCAGGGTTCCTGCCCCCTAGTACTCACGTATAACGGGTCATTCTGGAGAGGGCCTTTGATGAGGGTGAAGAGGGGGAACTGCAGTAAAGACACAACGGCCGACAGGGCCATCACGAGCCCAAACAGCTTCCCGAAGTGCTCCGAGGGGAACCTGCGCAGGGGGCAGAGGAGGTTCCGGCGGGCCCTGGGGACCCTCGCTGCACAGAGGGCCCTGGCTCCGGTGGGTCTTGGTCAGCCCCCTGCTCCCATCCTCCTAGTCTAAATCAGCCGTCACTTACCGACACCCCCAGGACCCCCCTTTCACCTCTGCTCAGGCTTTCAAGCCACAGAGCACAGAGATGGCCCCGCGCTCGACCCGGGGAAAACAGCAGGGCCCCAGGTGCAAGCTGGGCCCCAGGAGGTCTCAGGAAAAAGACACAGATATATCCACCATATGCTAAATGATGCATGCACCAGCAGAAGAAGAAAGAATAATGACTTCCTTGGTGGTCTAGTGAGTTAAGACGCTACACTTCCCATGTTAGGGGTGTGGGTTCAATCCCTGGTCAGGGAACTAAGATCTCACAAGCAGTGCGGCAGGGCCAAGAAAATATATAAAAAAAAAAAAAAAGAAGAAGAAGAAGAAAGAAGAATAGAGTGCCACAAGGAAAGAAAAAGCTTTCTTTCTGTTCTTCCCTGGGAGAGCTACAACAGAAGTGGGCTTTGAAGGGTGAATAGGAGTTCGCCAGGCAGACAACAGAGGCAGAGGGGAGCAGACATGAAGGGCGTTGATGGATGTGAAGGCTCTGCCCCTCCCACAGCCTCCAGTGTGCCTCCCCCAACCATGTCTGGGTCTCCTCCCCACCTTCTCTGCCCCCAGCACACCTCCCTCTGCCCCAGGGGGGTCCCCCATCAGGGAGCGCACGTCAAGCCCACTTACGCAAGCGTGAGGAAGGCCGCGTTGCACCCGTAGAGGAAGGAGCGGCTGACCACTTGCAGGATGAAGGTGGCATACTGCAGGGGGAGCACTGGTATGGAGGCGCAGACGGCAAAGCCCAGGCACAGCAGGGACGTCAGGGCCAGCGAAGGCACTGCCGAGCGCAGGGCAGCGGCCTTGGCCGGGGCCCCTGGACCGAAAAGGAGACAGGAGGCTGACAGACGCCCACGGGGTGGGGGGGCCATGCCGACCCCTTCTCTCCATACACCCCATCTCCAATCCGTCAGTACATGCAGATAACTCACTTCCTAAACATTCAGAGAAGACTCTTGAGAGTCCCCTGCACTGCAAGGAGATCCAACCAGTCCATCCAAAAGGAAATCAGTCCTGAATATTCATTGGAAGGACTGATGCTGAAGCTGAAATTCCAATACTTTGGCCACCTGATGCAAAGAACTGACTCATTTGAAAAGACCCTGATGCTGGGAAAGATTGAAGGCAGGAGGAGAAGGGGGCGGCAGAGGATGAGATGATTGGATGGCATCACCAACTCAATGGACATGAGTTTGGGTAAATTCCGGGAGTTGGTGATGGACAGGGAGGCCCGGCGTGCTGCGGTCCATGGGGTCACAAAGAGTCAGACACGACTGAGCGACTGAAGTGAACTGAACCAAAACATCATTCAAACGTGTACCCATGCCTCCACCCCCAGCGACTCATCCTAATCACAGGCCAGTGTCAGCCGCTCATAGATGATCACAAGGGCCTCCTGACAGGGAGGCCCTTCAACCCACAGCCGGATACTCCAGGCAGGACCACGGGTTCCAGTAAAAGACTAGAGGCGTCCAAACCAGCAGCAGGAGGGGAGTGTGGCGGCAGTGACGTTGCAGCCTCGTAACAGAACGAGGCAGCAGATAAAGGCAGAGGGGCTTGCCTGGTGGCTCAGGGGTAAAGAACCTACCTGCCAATGCAAGAGATGCAGGCTTGGTCCCTGGGTCAGGAAGACCCCCTGGAGAAGGAAATGGCAACCCACTCCAGTGTTCTTGCCCGGGAAACCCCATGGACAGAGGAGCCTGGCGGGCTGCGGTTCACGGGGTCACAAAGAGCCGGACACGACTGAGCAACTAAGCGATGACAGTGGAAGCACGGGGCCCTGTGGGGCCCCCAGGACAGAGCGCCGCGCAGAACAAACCGCCGTCATCCGAGAAAGAGGAACTATTCACACAAACAGTCTGTCTTTAAGGGTGAAAAAAAAAATCAAAGCAATTACCCAGTGAGGGCGGGAAGGGAGGACAGGGCACAGAGCAGGAGCCTCGGCATGGTGGGCTGTGTCTCGTTTCCCAGCTGTGGCTTTGGGATAATGTCAACGTTTGATACAAAAATGTTTTTAAAAATTAAACCAGAGAAATAGGAAGAAAACAAGCAAAGCCATTCCCCTCCCCAAACAATCCAACGACGTGAAACCAATGGACACAACTTTCTATATCAAGTTGCTGACTCTTAAAATACCATTATTTTGACTGACGGCTCCTAGGGGATGTATGTTCAGAATGAGAAGGGGAGAAAGGAAGGAACACCAGCATGCAGCACTGGCACTGTTATTATTAGCAGTACTGATCTTGCTAAACCAGCAATTATGCATAAAATATATTTTTTTAAAAACTATATATAGAATATATATGTGTGTGTGTATATATATAGTATACAGTACGTGTATATATAGCATATATGTATAGTATTTTAGGAACCATGATTTTCAGAAGAAAAGAGATACAAATGCAAAAATCAAGTAAAATTTGAACTAAACTATTAGTATTAGATATTCATGATTTATTTTTTTTCATCCAAAAAATTATGTATATCTAACCTCTGAGGCCTAAAAGCAATGAGAGCCCAGGAGAATTAGAAACCCCAGCACCCAGACCGCCGTCTCTAAACACCATTTCTCATCCAAAGGGGGCCAGGACTATTTGAAGAAACGGCTGGTTTCACATCTGGGCCAGGAAACACACCCTGTGAAAGGGACCCGAGCACTCTCTAAAACTAACCGGACTTTCTGTCAAGGCCACGGATGCTGGGCTGGTCACGCTCCCAGGGCCAAGGATGAGGGCATCTGAACCTCAAGAAGGATCGTCACAGAGGCAGACTGAAATATGTCAGACATACTTAAAATGAGATTTCAAAAGAGAATCTATGAGTGGTTACCCCTGGAAGTTGCTTAGATACCAACTCACTTTTCTGAAACTAGTAAAGAAGAGGAAACAGTGTTCACTGCACATTCATGTCTGACTCTTTTCAACCCCAGGGACTGTAGCCCGCCAGATGTCTCTGTCCATGGGATTCTCCAGGCAAGAAGACTGGAGTGGGTTTCCATGCTCTTCTCCAGGGAATCTTCCCAACCCAGGGATCGAATCTGGGTCTCCATTATTGCAGGTAGATTCTTCACCATTTGAGCCACCAGAGAAGCTCAAACAGAGGAAAAAGTATGCATTTATTTCAGGGTAAACAAAATAGTTAATAAAGTTTGTATTTCTAGAGATATTTTTAGCTATGAAAAGCAGAAGGAAAGACAGTAATAGAAATTCTCTGTTTTGCAACCCAAATAAAATAATGAGTCTAGGCATCAAGCATCAGTAGCTGCAAAGCCTGCAGCTGATGACAAACTTTTACAATGGGTGGATCAGACTGACACTGTCTGAGTGCCCTGATCAATGCTAACATCATAAGAACAAGGCAAAGGGTACCAGGATCTGCAGATGAGAGCTCAGAGGAAGCCCACGGATCCACCTCTCGAGTTACTCTTGCCAAAAGATGCTAAACTGAGTCTCCAATCTGCCTGTTTATGGACAGAACCCAATCAAAGGCACGTTTTAAAATGACACGAAAAGGATGCCAAATGCAGAATGTGGGGAACCTGACAGGACAAAGGGGAAAAGGGGGTGGGGGATACAGAGACTCACTACACTGTGTGGCCGCTGTATGGATCCAAATTTGAACAAATCAGTGACAAAAAGACACAGATGAGACCATTAGCAAAATTCGAACAGGACTACACGAATGAATAGATGACACTGAGAAATTATCGGAGGCTGTCTCAGGTGTCATAATGATATCCCTCCCAGGGATGCTTCATTTAAACAAAAGAGGTCTTATTTGTTGACACGACAAACTGAAGTGCTTACAGATGATCTGATGTCTGAGGTTTGCTTTAGAACTCTCCACCAGGAGCTGGAGAAGTGGCTCGGAGAAACGGGGCAGGTAGAGACGAAGCTCTAGAGGTGCCGGCAGCTCCCTGGGGTCCAGCAGTTAGCACTCCGCACGCTCACTGCCACGGCCAGGCTCCAACCCCCGGCTGGGGAGCCTGGACCCCACAGGCCATGCAGCTTGAGGCCCAAACAACAAAACCAACGGGCCGCCCCGTTCATCCGCTCTCGGCTCCCTGGCAGGACGCTGCCTGCCCCTTCTCCCCTCTCCCCAGCCCCCGCCCCACCATGCCCCTGTGCCTCAACCACTTTCGGGGGCTCCTCGTCTTCCTCAAGGTTTATTCTCTTCCCCACAGTGAACAATGACCCCGTCGCACCCCTGGGCCACTCCCCCAGGGCCCGCGCCTTCATCTTGCCACTTCTTACTCTCCCTTTAGGAGCTCAGAAGCTGCACAGCATAGGGCCCCTGCCTTGTGTGGCCACAGCTCCTTGCAGGTTTATTTCAGGGACCGCAAAGCTTGATTACTTGCATTTCTCTACGCTCTAGACTAGAACAGCGTGAGAACAAGGACATAACTATTAGGCCTGTGACTGAATCTGGAACTATGGCTGGCACATAATTGGCACTCAGTGACTACTGGGTGGGTGGCTGGATGGATGGTAGATGGATGGATGGGTGGACGGATGGGTGATGAATGGATAAAAGGACAGATGATGCGTGGATGGATGACCGAGTGATGGATGAATGAGTGATGGATGGATGGATGATGGATGGATGAGGGATGGATGACTGAGTGATGGATGAATGAGTGATGGATGGATGGGTGATGGATGAATGAGTGATGGATGGATGAGTGATGGATGGATGGGTGATGGATGAATGAGTGATGGATGGATGAGTGATGCATGGGTGGGTGATGCGTGGATGAGGGATGGATGGATGGGTGATGCGTGGATGAGGGATAGATGGGTGATGGATGGATGGGTGATGGATGGATGAGGGATGGATGACTGAGTGATGGATGAATGAGTGATGGATGGATGGGTGATGGATGGATGGGTGATGGATGGATGGGTGATGGATGAATGGGTGATGCGTGGATGAGGGATGGATGGGTGATGGATGGATGGGTGATGGATGGATGAGTGAAGGATGAATGAGTGCTGGACGGATGAGTGATGGATGGATGTGTGATGGATGAATGAGTGATGGATGGATGGGTGATGGACGGATGAGGGATGGATGGATGGGTGATGGACGGATGAGGGATGGATGGATGGGTGATGGATGAATGGGTGATGCGTGGATGAGGGATGGATGGGTGATGGATGGATGTGTGATGGATGAATGGGTGATGGATGGATGAGTGAAGGATGAATGAGTGCTGGATGGATGAGGGATGGATGGATGGGTGATGGACGGATGAGTGATGGATGGATGTGTGATGGATGAATGAGTGATGGATGGATGGGTGATGGACGGATGAGGGATGGATGGATGGGTGATGGACGGATGAGGGATGGATGGATGGGTGATGGATGAATGGGTGATGCGTGGATGAGGGATGGATGGGTGATGGACGGATGAGGGATGGATGGATGGGTGATGGACGGATGAGGGATGGATGGGTGGGTGATGGACGGATAAAAGGACAGATGAGGCATCAATGGATGAATGATGGATGGATGAATGAGCCATGGATGGATGAATGGACAGATACAAGTAGAAAAGGAGTTAAGAGAAAAGACGATGGGCATGGAGGTAAACAAAAATCTCTCCCACGCTGGCTCCCTGACCCTCCGGAACCCAGGGCTCACCTTTCTTTTTCGCTTCCTCCTGGTACTTGTGTTTGAGCCGGTCCATGAGCAGGCCGTTCCAGGGCGCACACAGCACCCCGAAGAACTGAGTCACGGCAAAGGCATTTGTGTAGGTGCTGACTGCAGAGGGCAGAGAGGGGTTGGGCGGCGAGAGCTCTTCAGGACTGCCTTCCAGAGGAGGCCACCTTCCAGCCCACACCCCGGGCTCAGACCTCCCTCAGCACACAGAGCTCTGCTGAGCTCAGCGCCCCACCACGCAAGGTTCCAAGTCCCCAGAGGTGATGCACAGAGAGGCTGCCTCCCAGCCCCACCACCTACCTAGCGCACTGTCCTTGCTGGCCAAGTTGTTCAGCAGGGAGTTGAGGGTGCCGATGAAGAGGTAATGCCACAACTGTATCACAGACAGCCACACCACGTGCCAGGCAAAGCGCTGAGAGAAGGCATGGCTCCAGAAGGAGCCGGGTGCCTGCTGCTGTTCCGGGGTCTCTGATGAGGGGAGAAGCAGATTTGGGCAAGAGTTACCATTAAATTGGGGGGAACAGGGTGCACAGGTCTTACCGGGAGAGCCCGAGCTCTGAGCTCACCCGCTCTTGCCTCCCTGGACTCTCCAAGGGTAACACCCCACCTCCAGGAAACATCCCAGCCCCACCGCCAGGGAAGGCGCTCCCACGCTCTGCTGGCCGCTACCTGACCCTTCAAAGCTGGGACGCTTCTCGCACTACCAACCTTCCCGATCGTTCTCAGGTAGGATGAGGAAAAGACAGACAAAGAGAGGAGAAAGTCAGAGGAGAGGGCGGAGATTTCAGCGGCTGCATACCCCTCCTCCTCTTTCAGGACCAGCATCCGAGTCTCCCACGGAAACCTTCCCCACCCTGTTCTTCACGGTCCGGGCGAGCCCGTGGACTAAGCGCTCTGCGCCTCACCCCAGGTTGCCCAACGGGATCATTCTCCTCGAGGGGCAGACTGGCTAGGATTTGACCCTGGGGTCCCCAGGGGTGTCCTGCTTTGGCTCCTCTGGGATGCGGCCTGGCAAGCTCACACCTCCCTTCATTCGGTGAACTTCCCAGGGTCTGGCTCTTGTTTCTACCTTAGCTGGCAGTGCTCTGTGACATTTGTAACCCAAGACCCAAAACAGACAGAGGAGAGAAAGGCAAGATGGAGACAGGACAGTGAGAGAGGGCTGACCCACAGGACCTGCAGAGACTGGACGAATAAGGCACACTTAGGAGCGGGCGGGAAAGGGAAGGCGAATGATGGGGACTGAACTCTGGGGAGCAGGGCTACGGTGAGATGGGAAAGGAACCGGGGATGGAAAGGAGAGATGAAACGAGAATGTTTGCCCCTCTCTGGATCCCCTGTAGACTGAAGGGGTCGGGGAGATCCTACAGCTCTTTTCGCCACCTGACCTTCTCTGGCCCTGAGTCCCTGGCAAAGCTCTGGAGGTGAGGAACCAAGCTGGCCGCAGAGGAAGGCCAGGTTCTGGGGGGGAAATGGGTCAACCAGCAGGCTGCACCTTTCTCTGGGGAAATGAACTCCTCTGACTGCAGCTCCAGGTTTTTGGACTCAGCTGCCTTCTTCTCTTCCTCTCGGGGGCTGTCCCTGGAGCACAGACTGTGGAAACAGAAGCTCTATCAGCCCAAGCCAAGGACCGGGAGCCGAGCCTGACACACCCGCGGGATGCAGAGAAGGGAAATGGTCCCTTTCACTGCACACTGGAATCATCTTTTCACAGCCCCAGCGCCCACGTCCAGGCCCAGACCAGCTGAGTCAGAAGGTCTGGGTGTGGAAGGCAGGCTCCCGTATCTTTTTTAGAAACATCTCCAGGTAATCCCAGCAATTCTAATCTGCAGCCACATACGGGAGAGACAGAAGGGTGGGAAGGGTAGACCAGGTGTGGGTTCAAATCCCAGTTCTGCCTCTTCCTGGCTGTGGCAACACGGCTCAGACCTAACTCTTCTGAGCCTCGCTGTTCTCATCTGGAAGATGGAGATACAGATACGCATCTGAGGACGAACGTGAAATGAAATCAGTGAACGCGTGGGGCGGCCAGAGAGTAAGCGTGCCGCCAACAAGCGCCCCGTCCCCGCCGCCACTGCTTGCACTGAGCGGGAGCAGAGGTGGTCCCGTCTCTTCACCTGCTCTCTTCTCGACTCTTTGCAAAGGAACTTGGCAGCTCTGTTTTCCCAACCCCTGAATCTGGGCTGGCCTCATGAGAGGCTTCAGCCAAGATGATCCATCAAAAGTGCCGTGCCGGGCCTCCCTGGGGGCTCAGAGGTGGGGAATCCGCCTGCCGATGCAGGAGCCACGGGTTCGACCCCTGATCCGGGAGGATCCCACGTGCCGCAGAGCAACCAAGCCTGTGCGCCATAACTATGGAGCATCCAAGTAGCTCCCTGATCAGTAGAACTAGCCAGCTAACCCTAGACTTGGGAAAATAATAAACGCCTAATGTTTTAAGCCCTTAAGTTTTGGGATCGTTCGTTACACAGCAGTAGCTAACTGATACATCCTTGGTCTAGTGCTCTTCTCCAGAGACTGGTTTCCTCTGCCCTCTGTACCCGTGTCCATCCCAAACCCTCTTCCCACACCAGGTCAGAGGAGAGCTCCAGGCACACCGTCCCCAGCTCACGGTCCTTACCCGTAGCGATAGTTGGGGGGCAGCGGGTAGGGGATGTGCCCCCGGGGCATCAGGAGGAAAGTGCGCCCGACATGCCAGGCACTGCAGACAGAGATGAAGATGAAGGAGGCCTTGATGGTGACGCCCTGTTCATAAAGGAGCTGCAGAGAAAAGAGGGGAAAGGTCAGTGCAGGAGTCATGTTCACACCAGCATTACTCACGACATCCAAAATGTGGACATAAACCAACGTCCCTTCATGGATGAATGGATACACAACTGTGGCATGTACATGCAATTGAACAGCTGTCCGTCTTGAAAGGAAGGAAATTCTCGCATCTGCTAAAACAAACCCTGAACTTCGAAGATACGACGTTAAATGAAAATAAGTCACAGAGAGAAAAAAAATAGTGTATGATTCTCCTTAGGAGGCACCTGCAGCAGCCAGACCACAGAAGTAGAAATTATCATGGTGGTTGTCAGGGGCTAGGGGGCGGGTGGGTGAGGAGTGGGGACTCATTGCTGCATGGACACAGTTTCAGCTTCACAGGGAAGAGTCCCGAGATGGACGCTGGTGACGGCCATACAACAACATGAATGAACTCAATGCTACTGAACTGCACACTTAGAAACAGTGAAGGCGGCAAAGTTTATGTTATCATAAACTGCGCGTTTTATCATACAGAAAGTCCACGTAAGAATCCGGGGCTGAAAGTTATTTCTAAGAACGAGTCTTGGTCCAGGCTCTTGCCTTCTACGCTGGAAGCTGATGATGGACACCTGGCGGCTCACCCCAGGGCCCAACCAGCAGCAGGGGAGATAAACACGGGCTATTGCCACCCTCTACCTTGATGATGAGGAAGACCGCCGAGGAGGAGTCAAATGCCCCGTTGTACATGGTGATGATAGTCGAGCGGTGTTTGCCAAACAGGTTCCCGATCTGGAGAACACAGGGCCAGCCCGAGTCACTTACTCGTCCGTGAAACACTTCCCGTGCACCCAGCAAGTGTCAGGCCCTCGTACGCAGACCCCCCTCCACCCCAGGAGCTGCCACTCCGGCGTGGGCCAACCCCATCAGAGGCCGCGAAAGCAGTGGGGGGCTTGTGCCTCCCCCGTCCGCCCCAAGGCCCTGCCAGGCACCCTCAAGCCAGGGCGGGCTCCCACCTGCAGGTTGGTGATCAGGAACAGGATGCCCCCCACGGTGAGCATGGGCATGGCCAGGAAGAGCAGCACAGCCGAGTCTGCAAGGATCCAAGACAGAGGTGGGGTGATGCCACCCGGCAATCCACACACGGAGCCCCACACTCTGGGGCTCCCCCCTGCTCCCCACAACCCTGCGCTCAGGGCCCCGATTCTGGGCAGCCCTTCCAGCACCCTTCAAGGGTCTCAGGGTACCGTCAAGGCTCCCTCACGTGCTCCTGCAAAGGGACCCTGCAGAGGTCTTCTAAGTCACCTTCCTCCCCATCAAAGATGACCCTTGGTCGATGGCAGGCTGGATGTCTACAGAGAGAGGCAGGACTCGACCCGCTGCCCGCTTCCTTCACTAAATCACACGCAATCCCTCTTTCAATCTTGACACCGCAGGGGAGAGGAGCCTGGACTGAGCCCACACACCCAGCCTCTAAGTCACTGCATTGAGCTGGATTCTGAATCTGTGACTCAGTCATCTCATCTGATAAATGGGAACAACAGTCCCTGCTCTTCTGCCTTCCTAAGGCACTGTGAGATCTGAGTGAGAAAATGCCCGTGAACTGCGTTTCCTCTGTTCATTAGACTTCGAGCATTTCCTTTGTGGTAGGTGTTGTGCTGAATAAAAGAATTTCTTGCTCTTGAAAAGACTGACATGCAAAAAAAAAAATATCATTCCAACAGCTCTGGCAAATGTTGGACAAGAAGAGCAGAACCAAGAAACAACTAAGCGCCAAGGACTGGAGTTGGTGTTTAATCACTCAGTCGTGTCTGACTCTTTGCAGCCCCATGGACTGTAGCCTGCCAGGCTCCTCCGTCCGTGGATTTCCCAGGCAAGAATACTGGAGTGGGTTGCCACTCCTCCTCCAGGGGATCTTCCCGACCGAGAGATTGAACCCATGTCTCCTGCACTGACAGCGCCCTTTGTAAATTAATCTTCCAGGTCACTGCCTTTTTTCTGCCCACCTTCATGATCTGGGCCATAAGCCATGCCTGTCCTATTTGCTAAAAAAAAAAAAAATTTTAATGTGAAAAGTAACTGGTGTTGCTTGTTGTGAGTGTGTGTGTGTGTGTTAGTCACTCAGTCATGCCCAACTCTTTGCGACCACATGGACTGTAGCCTGCCAGGCTCTTCTGTCCATGGAAATCTCCAGGCAAGAATACTGGAGTGGGTTGCCATTTCCTTCTCCAGGGGATCTTCCCGACCCAGGGATCAAACCCAGGTCTCCTGCACTGCAGGCAGGTGCTTTACAGTCTGAGCTACTAGGGAAGCCCTAACTATAAATATAAGTACAATGAAAACAGTGTTAATACACTGTAACTGAATGCAGTCGCCTTGGAATGTTCAAAGCCTGGTTTTTGCTCTTGCCAGTGTTAAAATTACCCCAGCCCTACCACAGGCCTGAATGAGAAATAAAAACAGAATAACATTTCTGCCAGGTAATTCGACCTTAGGATAGCATATGTGCGCTTCCTAATAATATTCTCCAAAGTAACTATTATTCTAGGAAATACTGTTCCCTACCTCGAGACACACTGTAAACTTGCTCATTTTGGAGCATTCACACTCCTTACCATTCAATTCCTGTCTCTGAAAAGGTGCCTCCCCAAATGCCCTGAAGTTTGGCTGAGATTCCTTACAAAAATAGCATCACTGTG
Organism: Okapia johnstoni; assembly: GCA_024291935.2. Lineage (NCBI taxonomy): Eukaryota > Metazoa > Chordata > Mammalia > Artiodactyla > Giraffidae > Okapia > Okapia johnstoni. Next base: position 2,281,372 of record CM044325.1, on the reverse strand, counting down.
GCCTCAATATTTTTTCCAAAACCAAAAAGCCCCATTTTCTGGGGGAAGGGCAAATTGTGGCTCCAGTGATTCACAGATGGGAGTCAAAACAGCCAGCCGTTACTTCCACATTCAGCCACTTGAAAGTCACGTTCAGGTTTCAGGGATGAAGCCGGGCTGATGAGCAGAGTGGGTTTTAAATAACTGGCTTGAGGTGCCAGGCTACCTCCCGAGGTCTGCTCAGACAGAAACCCGCAGTCAGCCCGTGTTCACTGAACACTGATGGAGACCACCAGCATCGGGCAGGTGCTACTCAGAGCAGAGTGAGGTGCTTTTACCTCCTCAGCCCAAAACCAAGCCCCACAACCTGACTCTGGGGAGAAGACCGAAAGGCATCTGTTGACCGCTATAATGAGATGCTGCTAGCAAAGAGCACAGCCAGGGGTCCCAGCCCCACTTCCCACTAGCTGGCTCTGTGGCCTTTGCTAAGTCTTTGCAAGGGGGTCTCTGACCTCAGTTTTCTCCTCTATACATTCCCCACTTTATTCCCCATGAAGAAAAGTGGGGGATAAACCAGACTAGGCATTGAACGGTGGTGGCTCAGATGGTGAAGAATCTGCCTGTAATGTGGAAGACCTGGGTTTGACCCCTGGGTTGGGAAGATCCCCTAGAGGAGCGCACGGCAACCCAGTCCAGTAGTCTTGCCTGGAGAATCCCACAGACAGAGGAGTCTGGCCGGCCACAGTCCATGGGGTCGCAAAGAGTCGGACACAACTGAGCGACTCAGCACAGCACAGCACCCAGACCAGTAAACTTTGAAGAGGAAACTTTGACCACCGTAGAGTTGTCAGTCTGCGCCCTGCTAAGTCAGGATATTTTCAACAATCACCATTTATATTATAATCCCTTTTCCTTCCTTTTTGGCCATGCTGCACAGCTTGTGAAATCTTAGTCCTCCGACCAAGGATCACAAATCCAAGCAGTACACGTGCAGAGTCCTAACCACTGGACTGCCAGGGAATTCCCTATTATTTCATTTTTTAAAAAGAGAGGACATTTTAAGACATAACAGAAGGATGCAATCTTTTGAATCAATTCTTTCTCTCTGAAGCAATTTCTCCCGTCCTTATTTTTCACATTTCTCACTAAGCGGTTTTTAGAGACCAGCAGTAAGGCCCTCAAGGGCCCTTTCCAGCTCAGAGTCTGTGGATCTGAGTAGTCGTGGGGCCAGTGTCCCTCCCATGCCCCTTCTGCCCCCGCCCCGTCCTCCAGGTGCCCGAGGTCACGTCCCTCCCGACAGCACTCACTTGCAGAGGTGAAGGCTATGGTGAGCGTGGCGCTGGTATAGAGAAATCTGGAATACAGAAGGGGAGACGGAGAATGTCGTCACAAAGAGAGGAACCTGGGGGACTTCCTTTGTGATCCAGTGACTAGGATTCGGACCTTCCAACGCAGCAGGCCCAGGTTCAACTCCTGGTCAGGGAACTAGACTCCACATACCACAACTAAGGCCCAACGCAGCCAAACAAACATTTTTTTAAAAGACAGAGAAGCCTGGAGGGGCAAGGATGCAGGGATCCAAAGTCCTCCAACCTAGAAGTCCCAACCAGCCAAGCCCTTCAAGAAAGAAGTGCGTGTCTGGTCTACAAAACCTTGAGTTCAAACGCCTCTTGCTGTGTGACCTTGGGCAAGGCACTGCACTCTCTTAGAAGCTTTTTTCTATCAAGGAAATGACTGGACTGATCCAGACCCCAAGCTTAAAGTTCTAGGATGCTATGATTTCATGACCAAGATCCCAAGGTTACTGGGACCTCTTAGAAGTTTGGGGATCTTGTAAGGCAGCAGGTAACAAAAACAGGGCTTATGTGTGAAGTTCTGATTTATAACAAGAACTACATATTTGGTCCTTGTCCCCAGGCCTTGACACAGGGGTTCTAATAATCTTATAAGCTCCTGCATAGAAGTCACTAAGAGCATCTTTTGTTCTCCTGTTCTGATGAGATAACTGTGGATGGGCTCCGGAAAAGCCACAATGAGATGCTTGGAATTTCCACCCCTGTGTCCACTTCTCTACAGAGAGGGGAGAGGGCTGGAAGTGGAGTTAATAATGGATCGTGCCTACCTGAGGGAGCCTCCACAAAATCCCCTAAGTATGGAGTTTGGAGAGCTCCCAGGTTGGCAAACCCCTCCATGAACCAGGGAGGTGCTGCACCCCAACCCCACAGGGATGCAAGAGTTCCTGGGCTCAGAACCACCGCCCACCTGGCCCTGTGTCTCTTCCCGTGGCTGTTTATCTGTATCCTTTTTCCTGCCCTTTCAGGAACTGGTCAATGTGTCTCCCCACGTTCAGAGAGCCCTTTAGCAAAGAACTGAATCCAAGGAGGAGGTCAGGGGCATCTCAAGAGTTGCAGCTGACTCAGACAGACGTTGTGGGGAGCCTGGGGATATACCATTGCAACTGGCATCTTAGCGGGGTGGGGGGCGGTCTGGTGGGACCCAGCCCTTAACCTGCGGGATCTGCTGCTAGGCCTCCAGAGAGAGTGTCAGGATTATAAGTTAAATTATAAGACCCCCGAGGGCTTCCCTGATGGCTCAAAAGATAAAGAATCTGCCTGCAATGCAGGAGGAGACACAAGAGATGTGGGTTCGATCCCTGGCTCGGGAAGATCCCCTGGAGGAGGGCATGGCAACCCGCTCCAGTATCCTTGCCTGGGAAATCCCATGGACAGAGGAGCCTGGCGGGCTACAGTCCACGGGGGTGGCAGCGAGTCGGACACAACTGAGCACATGGCACACACGTAAGACACCAGCTGGTGCCAGAAAATTGGTTTTGCCACTTCACTTCTGACACATCTGCTGACCAGAAGTATCTCAGAAGTGATGTGTTCTCTGTAAAAGTGAAGGAGAAAACACCAGTGGGAAGACTGGGTTTTGCTTCACACACTCAAGACTAGAGAAGAGGGAAAGGGCAAAGGCAGGACAGGAAAGAGGTGGAAATAAGGAGACCGAAGTCCAGGAATAACGGACACGGTCGCCCAAGGGCTCAGAGAGCCAAGGACCTGCCACGCTATCGCTATCAGACTACGGCCTGCCTGGCCGCCCTCCAGTCACTCCGACAGCTAAACACCAAAGCGCTGGGTCCTAATCACGCCCCGCAGGCTGCCGCTTATCACAGAAGCTGGCCAGCTCGGCAGCATCCCTGGGAGCCAGTGTGGCTCTCCTTCTCCTCGACTACTCGGCCTGGGAACCCCCGGCGGAGGGAACCTGAGCTCCCTGCCACTGAAGACACCCCGGGTGCCATCCTGCCTAACTTCTGGGAAGTGACGGGGTGGTGGGGAAGGCCAGGAGGAGGGTTGGTGAGGGGCCACTTGGGTGTGATGAAGACACAGGGTCCCCCGCACCAAGGCAGAGAGAGACAGTTCCATTTTTCTCTGTGGCCACGCCACTCAGCGTGCGGGATCTTGGTTCCCCACCCAGGGATCGAACCTGCGCCCCCTGCAGTGGGAGCTTCGAGCCTCAAGGGTGTCAGTGGCAACTCTAGGCTTTGCGAATTTCGCAGCCCTGCCCCAGGCCAGCCCCACGACAGAAAGCAGGCCTGGCTTCCTGCCCAGTTCAGCTTGTCCTACGACCCAGTTTCACATTAAACAGAGGAAGGAAGGCAGGAAGGGAAGTGGGGGATAAGGAAACAGGGAAGGTCAAGACAGGGTGCCCGCACCCAGGCATGTTCCGGGCAGCGCTGCTGGGGCAAAGGTGCCCAGCTGCCTGGCCCGGGTCTCCCTGCAAACAAACCCGCTGCCCGAAGTCCTCTTGCCCAGCCTTGCCGCGGTGCCCCCTAGGACCTACATGGCGATGAGGCGGGCCACGGTGGTCTTGAAACGGTCGAAGATGTAGCCCGTGGGGAATGTCATGAAGTTGTTCATGAAGGAGGCCAGGGTAAAGATGAGCGAGAACTGCTCGTCCCGGGCCCTGCAGTCTGCGGGAGAGATGGGCACATCTCAGGAGCCCAGGGCGGATGGGCAAACCCCCTGCCTGTCCCAGCCTTCCTGCCAGGCGGGCACCCGGCCTGGCCCCAGTCCAGGGCAGCCTCTTCCATCTCGGACAGCCTGCCAGAGGAAAGTTAGCCCTCGGATGAGCTGAGCCGTGACGGCCGCTAATCACCCCTTGGGAGCGGGCACCTCCCTACCCAGGCACCTCTTAGGTCCAGGCTGAGGGTGGGGGAGGCTGACGCCCCTTTTTCTCAGCATAGAAAAGCCTGGCCAGGGCGGGGCAAGGGGGGGCCTGGAGTCCTGTCTAGCCCTTCTCCCCACCACCTGGGAACCAGACTCAGAGAAGGTCCTGCTCCCTTACCATCCAGCCCGGTGGCATTGCCCACCGACCCGGCATCCGGTTCACACAGCTCCTCAAAGTAATGCTGCTCTTTGAAGACAAACACGAGGGAGGTCCAGCCAAAGAGGACGCCGGCGAAGCCGAGGCACTCCAGAAGCCCAGTCACCAGAGTGGCCACACGGAAGGGCAGGCTGTGGCCCTGCATGGCGCCTGGCATCTTAGCCCTTGGAAAATGCCTAGGGTCCGGGTGGCTCTCTGGTTTCTGGCTGTTTCAGGCTTGAGCAACAGTCATCCGCGGGGCTTCTCTGGAACCTGTGAAGTAAGGCAGAAGCTGCTTGGTCCACAGGGCGCTGTGGGCAAGGTAGGGCGGACCAGGGGTTCTTTGTGGGACAGAGGCTAACTGCTAGACACAGTTACAAAGCTTCTCCATCCCACAGCTGGAAACGGCTGGGAAGGCTGGAGCTGAGCCCCAGGGTCAGAGCCGGGCCGCTAAGGAACAGAAGCAGCTCTGGGCCAGGCACAGAGGCTAGGAGACCCCGCACGAGTCCTCACTGAGCCTCCCGGTAACTTGGCTAAACGGATGTTTTCCTATCTTCAGTTTACTGGCAAAAGCCTGGGGAATTTTGTCAACTTCCCCAGGTCACGTGGGCTGATGAGTCACGACGCCCGCAGGGCTAATGGCAAAGACATCCCCCCAATCGCCCCCCTCCAAGATCCCCCGCGATCCAAGGCTAGGACCCCCCAAAACCTCCACCCCATCCCCCGCGCCCCTCTTCCCATCACCATCCGCCAGGAAAGCACCCGGGAGCTGCTCCCCACGCCCACGTCGCTGCCCGCGGCCCCCCTCGCGTGGTCAGCCGCCCTGCGGACAGGGGCGCCCGGAGGTTTGCGCAGCCCCGGAGCGCGCCGCCCCACCGGCCCCGCGCCCTCGGCTGCAGCCCCCGCGGCCCCTGCGCCCCCGGCCCTGCGCCCTACCCGCCGGCCGACTGGCTAAGCTCCCCTGGCTTCCCGCCACGCACCCTTCCCGCTTTGCATTCGCGCCGCCCCCCCCGCCCCTCTCCCGCCCCACCCGCCCCCGCCCCCTCTCCCCGCCCCCGCCCCAACCCGCCCCCTCTCCCGCCCCCCCCCCCCCCGCCCCCTCCCCCGCCCTCCGCGCGCGCCCCCCGCCCCGCCCCCTCCCTCGCCCCCTCCCCCGCCCCTCCCCCTTCCCCGCCCCCTCCCCCGCCCTCCGCGCGCGCCCCCGCCCCCCCCCCCCGCTCCCGCCCCCCCTCCCCCCCCCCCCCCCCCGCCCTCCGCGCGCGCCCCCCCCGCCCCGCCCCCCTCCCTCGCCCCCTCCCCCGCCCCTCCCCCGCCCCTCTCCCGCCCACCGCCCCCGCCCCCTCTCCCGCCCCCGCCCCGCCCCCTCTCCCGCCCCCCCTCCCCGCCCCCTCCCCCGCCCTCCGCGCGCGCCCGCCGCCCCCGCCCCCCCCCTCCCTCGCCCTCCGCGCGCGCCCGGAAGCCCGGGGCGGAGATGCCGCGGCCTGGCGCTCTCTATCACTTCCTTCTGCCCCGGCCCTCGAAGTCGCGTGGCCTCTTTGACCACGCCCAGGGCGGGGCCTTCCCTTTCCCGCCCTTCCCTCCCTGCTCTCGTCTGACCGCGGCTGCGTCTGTTTTCCTTTCTGATCCTCTTTCCCCCTCCCAGCTCCCGTGACCGACAGAGTTTTAATGCTGTTGCGCACACGGGCAACACCACCCCCCCGCCCCACGGAAAAAATCACAAACTCACAGCACACAGAGGGCTTACCTGCAGACAGACGGACGGGCGCGCACGCACGCGCACACACACACACACACACACACACACACACACCCCGCTTCCTTGGGCTCCACCTGGGACCACGTGAGCGGGCACAGGTTATATTTCTTCCCATTTGCCCACCAGCTCAATCCTTTCTCCTGAGTTTATGCTCCTCACGCCGTCAGCAAACTGTTGCCTCCCATTGCAGTGCGTGCCTGCGTGCTCAGTTCAGTCGCTCAGTCGTGTCCCACTCTGCGACCCCATGAACCGCAGCATGCCAGGCCTCCCTATCCATCACCAACTCCCGGAGCTTGCTCAAACTCATATCCATTGAGTTGGTGATGCCATCCAACCATCTCATCCTCTGTCGTCCCCTTCTCCTCCTGCCCTCAATCTTTCCCAGCATCAGGGTCTTTTCCAATGAGTCAGTTCTTTGAATCAGGTGGCCAAAGTATTGGAGTTTCAGCATCAGTCCTTCCAATGAATATTCAGGACTGATTTCCGTTAGAATGGACTAATTGGCTCTCCTTGCAGTCCAGGGGACTCTCAAGAGTCTTCTCCAACACCATAGGTCAAAAGCATCAGCTTTCTTTATAGTCCAACTTTCACATCCGTACATGACTACTGGAAAAACCATAGCCTTGACTAGACAGAAAGATAGCAGAAGCAGAAGATATTAAGAAGAGGTGGCAAGAATACACAGAACTATACAAAAAAGATCTTCATGACCCAGATAATCATGATGGTATGATCACTCACCTAGAGCCAGACATCCTGGGATTCGAACTCAAGTGGGCCTTAGGAAGCATCACTATGAACAAAGCTAGTGGAGGTGATGGAATTCCACTTGAGCTTTTTCAAATCCTAAAAGATGATGCTGTGAAAGTGCTGCACCCAATATGCCAGCAAATTTGGAAAACTCAGCAGTGGACACCAGACTGAAAAAGCTCAATTTTCATTCCAATCCCAAACAAATGCAATACCAAAGAATGCACAAACTACCACACAACTGCACTCATCTCACACACTAGTAAAGTAATACTCAAAATTCTCCAAGCCAGTCTTCAACAGTACGTGGACTGTGAACTTCCAGATGTTCAAGCTGGATTTAGAAAAGGCAGAGGAACCAGAGATCACATTGCCAACATCCACTGGATCATCAAAACTCCAAGAGAGTACCAGAAAAACATCTATTTCTGCTTTATTGACTACGCCAAAGCCTTTGACTGTGTGGATCACAACAAACTGGAAAATTCTGAAAGAGATGGGAATACCAGACCACCTGACCTGCCTCCTGAGAAATCTGTATGTGGGTCAGGAAGCAACAGTTAGAACTGGACATGGAACAACAGACTGGTTCCAAATAGGAAAAGGAGTACGTCAAGGCTGTATATTGTCACCTTGCTTATTTAACTTCTATGCAAAGTACATCATGAGAAACGCTGGGCTGGAAGAAGCACAAGCTGGAATCAAGATTGCCGGGAGAAATATCAATAACCTCAGATATGCAGATGACACCACCCTTATGGCAGAAAGCGAAGAAGAACTAAAGAACCTCTTGATGAAAGTGAAAGAGGAGAGTGAAAAAGCTGGCTTAAAGCTCAACATTCAGAAAACTAAGATCATGGCATCTGGTCCCATCATTTCACTGCAAATAGATGGGGAAACAACAACAGACTTTATTTTCTTGGGCTCCAAAATCACTGCAGATGGGAACTGCAGCCATGCAATTAAAAGACGTTTGCTCTTTGGAAGAAAAACTATCACCAACCTTGACAGCATATTAAAAAGCAGAGACATTACTTTGCCAACAAAGGTCCATCTAGTTAAAGCTATGGTTTTTCCAGAGTCTTGTATGGATGTGAGAGTTGGAACATAAAGAAAGCTGAGTGCCGAAGAATTGATGCTTTTGAACTGTGGTGTTGGAGAAGACTCTTGAGAGTCCCTGGGACTGCAAGAAGATCCAACCAGCCCATCCTAAAGGCAATGAGTCCTGAATATTCATTGGAAGGACTGATGCTGAAGCTGAAACTCCAATACTTTGGCCACCTGATGTGAAGAACTGACTCACTGGAAAAGACCCTGATGCTGGGAAAGATTGAAGGCAGGAAGCGAAGGGGATGACAGAGGATGAGATGGTTGGATGGCATCACTGACTGAATGGACATGGGTTTGGGTAGACTCCGGGAGTTGGTGATGGACAGGGAGGCCTGGTATGCTACGGTTCATGGGGTCGCAAAGAGTCGGACACCACTGAGGGACTGAACTGACTGACTAGATGGACCTTTGTTGGTAAAGTAATGTCTCTGCTTTTTAATATGCTGTCTAATGTGCTCAGTCGTGAACTGTAGCCCACTAAGCTCTCCTTTTCCCCTTCCCAATCTATTGGACTGTAGATTCTCCAGGCAAGAAGGCTGGAGTGGGTTGTCATTTCCTTCCAGCACCTGCAGCCAACCAGATGATGCACTTGAAGGGGATTCAGAATGGAGGAACACAGGATACTGGCCCTAGATAGTTACCGTCTTATCTAGGAGTAACTTCAAGAAGCGGAGATTCTTGCCTGGTCCCCTGCTTGTCTGGTTTTGTGATCGGCAGTAATCTTTTCCTGTATGACAATGTGGAGTGGGTTTTCTTCTTGGGGTGGGGGGTGGGGTTGGGTGTGTGTGTGTGTGTGTGTTTGTTTTTTTCTCCAGTAAAAACTCCTAGATATCCTGAGTCCTCCCTTAGCTCTTTGGAACAGTTCCTCGGAGCTATCTGAGAGCCTGTGTCCTCAGAAAGATCCCTGAATGAAACATAACCTGCTACTTTTAGTTTTTGTGTGTTTTTTTTCTTTTCAGTGGACAGCACCTTTGCAGAGACCACCATCCGGAGAGGTGCTCTGCCTTTTCACCACCCAGGACCCCTTTGATTACTTCCTGCCTCGCCCCCAGCCCAGGTTCTGAAAGAGTCAACCCACCAGACCTTGCTGATTAAGTATTCATTCACTGCTCCATTTTTTATTAATCAAAGACGTATATAATTGCCCGTCAGAGCTTGTGATCAGCAGGAGAGAGCCGGCTAACGCAGCTGCCCCGCTCCCATTCCTGCCCAGACCAAGTGAGCTGTTGGCTTCTGCGGCGACCCTCTCCTGTTCCCCGTGGAGAAAGTTGAATTGGGGGAGAGAGCGTATTGCATATTCAAGGCACTCTACAAACCCCCACGCTCAGCCTTCTGGATTCCTCCTGGGGCTCAGGGACTCAAGCTATTCCAAGCCCACCCTTTCTTTTAAGGAGGAAAAATCAAGAGATTAGGAGGCCAGTGGAAAGTCAGAACCAGGCAACATTTTCAGGTCGCTACCAAAACACAAAGGATAAACTGTAACCAGCCAAGCACACGGCAGTGGTGTCTCTGATCCCAAACCCAGGTATTCATGAGTTACTTGAGTTATAGAGCCCCAAGCCAGCCCTTTGGGGAGTCCCAGGTGGTACTAATGATAAAAAAAACCCACCTGTCAATGCGGGAGACATAGAGATGCTGGTTCTATCCTTAGGTCAGGAAGATCCCCTGGAGGAGGGCCTGGCAACCCACTCCAGTATTCTTCCTGGAGAATCCCATGGACAGAGGAGCCTGGAGGGCTGCAGTCCATGGGGTCACAAAGAGTCAGACATGACTGAAGCAGCTTAGCGTACATGCAAGCCAGCCCTTTGGAAGCCCCACCTGTAAGATGGAGCCTGTAGCGATTTAAATTAAGGTCCTAATCATGTCACGAAAGAAACACGAGACGAGTTGATGAAGATGAACAGCCAGGTGGTAGCTGGACTGTCCACCATAGTACAGGGGTCTGCAGGGCCCGCAGAAGCAGACTTGGGAGGGGACTTCAGAGGTACTTGACTTGTCTTAACACTCCCAGGCCTCACACCGGCACACGGGATGTTCGTTGGTCGCCTTGCCTCACTGACTCAGTGGACATGAGTTCGAGCAAACCCCCAGAGACAGTGCAGGACAGGAAAGCCTGACGAGCTGCAGTCCGTGGGGTTGCAAAGAGTCGGACACGACTTTTCAACTGAACAATGGCAACACAGTGGGACATTGAAGGAAACAAGTCTTTCCTAAAAAAAAAAAAAAAAGAAATTAATTGATGGGTGGAAAACAAAGAAAGAAAATATAGCAGCTCAGGATAACCAGGACCTAAGATGCAAGATTTTCTATTTGACGGCAAGATACAAAGACACTGGAATGAATTCAAGCCCTTTCTCCTGCTCTGGCTTACAGTTGGTCTCTGGAGGACCCGAGGGATCAGCAAGAGAGGGAACACAGAGCCATAGCAGAGAGAGGGAGAGATTTTAGAATGTAAATCCAGGCCTGGAGCTGGGGCCGGACAGGCCATCGGGGCTCTGTCCACGTGGCCAGTGCTTCTCTGCTCTCAGTGACCCCCACACACACACAACCACAGCTCTGTCTGCAGAAGGCATCCCTCTGGTCAGGCGACCATCTTTGCTGACCGCACTGGGACCGAATAATAGGATATTCTTTGACCCATTCCCGTTCTGTGTAGTTCGAGTTCCAGAAGCCAGCAGAGGCGGATGCTACTGAGATGACTCTCGAGCCTCACTCCGATGAGGATTAGTGGGGTGATTACAGTAAGATCCAATGGTGTGCTGGAGGTCTTCCTTCCTTCCCTCTTCACTTCCTTCCCCTTCACCCTGCATCTTTTTTAATGGATGGATTCACTCCACAAATGTCCGGGGGGCAGGGGCGGGGGGCGCTCTAGGCTTTGTGCCTGGTGCTGGGATTCAGAGGCAAGAGATTCACCACCTGCCCTCCAGGAGCTCACGCTCTAGCTGGGGAGCTGGACAGAGGGGCCCAGGATTTCTGGATGGAGGGGACGGGCTTGCAGGCAGAGGCTGGCATGGAGCCGGGGCAAAGCTAGGGTGCTCAGGAACCAGCCAGAGCAAGGTGGTGGGACTCTTGAGGCTGGAGTGGCTGCCTGAGTACAGCCTTTGGATGTCAGCCCGCATCAATCAGCAGGTCCTATTGGTTGTGCCCCTTAATAGCTCTCCTCTGCATCCTCGGCCACTGCCCCCTTCAGACACTCACCTGGAAGTTACCTGCTTCCAAACCGTTGCCCTTCCGCTGCAAGACTTCATGTCCATAGTTCCTATTTGATGACACTGCTTACCTGTTCAAGGACTTCCCTGGTGGCTCAGACAGTACAGTGTCTGCCTACAATGCGGGAGACCCGGGTTCAATCCCTGGGTTGGGAAGATCCCCTGGAGAAGGAAATGGCAACCCACTCCAGTACTCTTACCTAGAAAATCCCATGGACGTAGGAGCCTGGCAGGCTACAGTCCACGGGGTCACAAAGAGTTGGACACGACAGAGCAACTTTACTTTCACCTGTTCAAACCCCTCCCAGGTCTCTTGCTTCCCACCCAAGTACTGGTGCTGGGGGGCGGGTTTCCTTCCCATTATGAGCGTGTCTGGATACGCAGGCTCCACCCGATGGATGTTATGACAAAGGGGTGGGGAGGCGGGTATGTTTACTTAGGTCAAGGAAGAACTGTTTGGCAAACAAGGCGATAGGAATGAGTTGCACTAGGTCACCCCCCCCTCCCCCGGCACAAGCCTTGACTGGCCCTCAGCAGCGTCAGCTTCCAGTGCAGCCCCACGTCTACACCGACCTCTCTCCTCCTCTGAATACGCTCAGCCAGGACCGACCCCAACCCCACCCTAAGGGCACCCTTGGGACAGCGTCCACATTCTCTTTCCTGCCCCTCACTCCCTTCCGGATATTTACGAGTGGGGACTTCCCGCGTGGCACAGTGGTTGAGACCCCACCTTCCGATGCAGGGGACCCAGGCTCAGTCCCTGGGCAGAGAACTAAGGTCCACCACGTGCTCTGGGTGCAGCCAAAAAGGTTTTTGAAAAGACGATCATCTCCAAATATTTTTGTGTGGATAAAGTGTGAACCATTCCTATAAAGGGCTTTGATTTCTGACATACTGAACACAAACAGAACAAAACAGAAACTTTTAGTCTGTTCATAATCTGGGCTTGCTGCAAATCAAACTGATTCTCCTGGCTATGGTCGTGAATGAGGTTTGAAGACCCTCCTTCAGAAGGCAAAATGTAAATGCACACATTTTCTGTTTCATTTCAATCGGGGAGAAAAATACTAATCATCTTGAGGCAATGAAAAAAAAAAGACACTGTTATTGGGCCAATTACTGCTCTTCCTGACCCTTCTGGGTTTCAGCATCCTTTCCTATAAAGTTGGAATCAGGTTGCTGTATGGATTAAAGATGTAAGGAAATTGTCCAATCAGTACACTAGCTAATTAATAAATAGCAGCTGTTGTTGTTAAGAAAACTTATTTAGTTACCGAAAAACAGGGAGGAAATCAGTCATATTTGAGAAGGATGACAAAGTGCTCCTAACAGTCTAAAGGCTGAGCTCTGTTCCAGAACCTCAACCCCTGAGATCTGAGCTGCAGCTGCTCCCAGCTGCATAGCCATGTGACCCAGGGTGACAGTTTATCGCACCGACTGGACTGGTCCGAAGCAGGGGCCGGGTGGACTGAACTCTGAGCTGCTGGGGAAGTCCGTTGAAAGGACGGGGAGGAACAGGGTCTCACCGCTGGGCCTTTGAGCGGGTGGTGCGTTCAAAGCGGTCTGGGAGGGGGCAGGCACCCCAGAGCCCTGCGTGGAGATGAGGCCCCCTGCCCCGCTGGGAAGACCTTTCTCTTTATCCTAGAGTGAATGTGGAAGGACCCCTCCCCGCAGAGGGCCATGGAGGAGAGGGGGCGCTCTGGGGGAGGCTGGAGTCCACAGGTGTTAAGGCCAGCTCAGCCAGTGCCGGCGATAGAAATGGGCGTCACGGCCCCCACCGCACTCAGCCTCAGGAGCCTCCCGCTACCGCCCACCCCCCTCCACTCAGCTCTCAGCTGATGCTCATCAAGCCACTATTTGTTGGTAACTCGACCTCCTGCACAGACTCTGAAGGAAAAGAGGGCCCTGGGTGCACTGTTGACTCCTGAATCTCCAGAGCCAAGGACCAGGCTGGGAGATGCTGTCAACACTGAGGCCTCCCTACCCCTGAGAGAAGGAGGGATGAGCACCAGGAGCCTTCTTCACTGAGCGCTGACTGTCTGCAGGCATTCTTCTAAGTGCTGTGCGCTCGTTCTCTCTGAACCTCATGACAGTCCTGTGGGGATCGGTGGTGTTATTAGCATCCATTATCTGGGCCAGCTGAGCCCCAGAGGGGCCGAGCAAGTCCCCTGGGATCTCCCCCGCAGTACGTGGCAGGGCTGGACCATAAACCCTGCTGTCCAACCGAAACAGACATTCTTATTCTGTCTCCCACCCGTCCCCTCTGGCTTGGCTCCCGCAACTGCTAGACAGAGCATGCGCTGGAAGGAGGTGGGTGGGTATCAATTATTAGTAATACGGATCGGGGTGGGTACCTGCTTCGGAAGGCAGCCTTGATTAAAAGGAGAGCAGAGCGTTGCCTCTCCATTCACCCACAGATCTGCGTCCCCAGCCTTACTTACCCGGCAACCCGCACCTACCATCGTGGATTCTGCTGAAAGGCGGAGATGAACCCAGGGGGAGAGACAGGATTCCCAATGAAAATAGCAGGATTTTCCAGATGCCCAGCTCCGCCAGGACAGAAAGAACAGGGGCCAATGAAAACACATTTGTTTTGTGGAAAGGCAAAGGGAAGTGGGAAGAAAGAATCAGTTCTTAGGTTGATAAAAGTCCGAGAGGAGTCTCCCCAAGGAGGAGATCGGGGTCTGGGGTTCTCAAGAAGGAGAAAGGGTTCTCTTTCTTTAATTTAGTCAATGTATCTTTATCAGTGTATCAACCAATGTATATTGCTGGAGGACATGTTTCTCCTTACCAAGAACCTTCTAACTAATCTCGTGATCTTAAAACTTGTATATGGGTCTGGTAAGATCTTTCTATTGTAAATTCTAACCTTGTTAATTTGAGATGTACGTTGGGGGAGTGGGTCTGGTAAAAATACGTAAGGCCTTGCTTAGACTAGCGAGCGGGGCACTCTCTGCCCCCTTCTGATGGCTGTGCCAGAAGCTCTCTCTGTCCCTTATTCACTTTGATAAAACTCTGCTACACCAAAGCTCTTGAGTGGTCCCTGGTCCCGAAGCTAAGTCTTCTTCTTCGGAGATCACGAATCCAACATCGTTCTCCATAAGCTATCAGAACCAGAGCGGCGTCCATGGTGCTGGAGGGGTTGGGTGGGTGGGGGGAGGAAGTACCAGAGGTGGGTGGGTGGGGTAGGGTTTCCGCTGCCCAGGAGAGCACGTGCACGCAGAAACCCTGGCGCCCCCCTAACCTGTTCTCCTCTACCTCTCCTCCGGGCCCCCCAGGATCTGCAGACAGAACACGGGACAGAGAAGCAGGAGGCCTGGGGGCCGGGCCCAGCCCTGGAGAACCAAGCTCGGTCATCGGGAGCATCTCCTCCTTGGGGAAAGCGGCGCAGCCTGTGCAGAACCTGGCTCAGCTCTGCCCCCCCCCGGTGATGCTGGGATTCTGTGCGGAGGCTTGACGGGCTCAGGAATCTGTCGGGGGGGGGGGGCAGCAGGCAGCACCCCCTCCCACCCATGCAGTCCTCCGCCTCCCCACAGGGAGGAGGCCAGAAAAGGCCTCCGCAGTGAGTCCGCCCTGGGGCTTTCTGCTTGGAAGCTGAAATGGCCTGACAGTGACTCAGAAACCACGGAAGTTCTCAAGGCCAATGGGTTCTTATAGATTGTACAAACAGCTCTCCTCGGGCCTGGGAAACCGCAGGACAGGCTGTGACCACGCTCCGGAAGGAGCTGTGTACTGCAAAGAGCTTTCTGCCCTCCGGGTCTTAAAGGAAACACAGACTCAACTCATCCCTTTGAGACAAAATTGCCTCTGGGGATAGGGCAGGCCTTCACCTGCCTTCTGGAAGATTTCTCCTCAATGAAAGCACCATTTTGGATGTTAACAATGGAACACTCCTGACAGCCATTCTGAGTGCAGTCTGTGGGCCCAGCACTGCGCCAAGAGCTATTTCTGTGTGATGTGTGATCATTTCATCCTTGCAGCTACCCCATAATGCGCTACAATTGTTATGCCCACTTTAGAGGTGAAGAACCTAAGGCCTAGATAAAGGAACTTGACCGAGTCATACAGCCAGTGAGGGGACAGAGACAGACTTGCAGGTAGACTCCACAGCCTGTGTTTCAGCCTCTATACATTATCCCTCTTCCTATGCCAAAGTCCTCCTCCTTCAGGAAGTCTTCCTTGAAATTCCTCCCCCTGCCCCTGTCCTCTACATTCTCAAAGGGTACGTATTCAGCAATTCTCTGGACATCTTTTTTATATTACCTTGTTGGTGTTTCCCCTCCAGCCTCTCCCTGGGAACTTAATTGTTGTCATGGGGGTGGCGAGGGGGGGTGGGGAGGGGAAGGCAAGGAGTGGGGGATGACCTAAACTAAACAAACTCACAAGAGACTGATTGTTAAACCTGAAATGCAATTTATTAATTTACACTGAGAAATGAAACCATCTAGGAGACGAGAATCCTGAGGTTGGCTGGTCAGCACAATCTCTTCAGGAAGGACAGACTTTTGGGAAAGGAAATCGATACTTTGTTCAATCCAAAGTCAGAGTGAAGGGAATTGATGGGTTGACACTTAGGTGGAGGCTGACGTACTCCTCTAGAGCCTCCTACCTGCCAAGAGACCAGAATATCCAAGGCAGGGGACCATAGGAGTGTCCTTTTCTCTGGACAGTGCTGGATTTTTCTGGCTTCTGTGAAGATCCTACCTTTATGGCTGCATCATGTATCATGATCATGGCTGGCTTTTTTGTTTGATTGTTTGTTTATATTAAATTCTGCATATTTGATAGAACTGCAAGGCAGTTTTCCGTTGAGATCCACTGAGGAATTATCGGTATGTGCTGGCAGTACCGTCCTTGGCAGAACCTTCACTTCCTTGCTGTCATGTCGCCTCCATGCTGCCTTGCAATGGAGGGACAGCGAAGCGCGGAGCCAGGTCGCCTGGGTTGAAATCCTGGTGTCAGTTTCCCCATCTCTAAGTTAGGAAATAATAATAACACCCTCCTCATCATTTGTTGAGAGAGTTGAATGAGTTAATACATATCCAGTGCTTCGAACAGTGTCTGGCATCTGGTAAGCACTCAATACTTGTTAGCAATGATTAATAATTCATCCCATAGATGAAAAAATTGAAGCCCAGAGAGAGAAAAAGTCAACCAATATCATACAGGCAGTAAGTGGTGAAGACAGAATTCCAAATCTAACTGGCTTCCTTCAGCTGCCAAGGTCTTTCCCCAAACCAAATTCTTATCCTGATCCTTCATGAGAATCCCAAGGAAAGCCTGTTTTAAAAATGCAGATACCCACCTACTAGGGTGGGGAAAGTTTGAAAGGAGGAAAAGGTCGTAGAATGATGAGGCTGCTGCACAAGTGGAAATAGGCACAGCCACTCTGAAAACTGTTCCACAGTTTCTAATCGAGACAAACACCTACACTATCAGCCAGGTTTAATCAGGGAAGCAGAAGTCCTGTGTATATGGATTTGTCCCGGGGGTTTCGACTTACCCAATGTGGCAGCTGGTTAAGCAGTCTTACAAGATGGTAGTTTTTGCATCTCACGTCAAAGCTTGAATTCCATAGGTAAGAAAGTTGGGTACAGGAGGTGGATATAAAGTGGTGGAAATCAAAAACAGGCTGGACCTGGGGCTTTGCTGGTGACTCGGAGGTAAAGAATCCGCCTACCAATGCAAGTGGCAAGGGTTTAATCCCCGATCCCGGAAGACCTCACATGCCGCAGGACAACTAAGCCCGCGTGCCACGACTACTGAACTTGAGCTCTAGGGCCTGGGAGCCAACACTACTGAACCCTGTCACACTGGAGACCGTGCTCCGCAACAAGACCAGCTGCTGCAATGAGAAGCCCTGTGGAGTAACTTGAGCGTAGCCCCTGATCACCTCGACTGCAGAAAAAGCTCTCATAGCAACCAAAGACCCAGCACGGCCAAACAGAGAAATAAAATTATCAAAAGAAAAAAAAAACAGGCTGGAGCTCATAAGAGAATCCCACAAGGACAGACTGAATCCCTGAAACTCATGTCTGTTTTTGCTGTCTCTGTCCCTGATGCTGTGGGCATTTTGCAGGAGCCAACATCCTTCCCCACTGGAGGTAACGTTCAGCCAAGCCCTCACATCACAAAGTCATCACGTCTATCCCTAGATATCTGCCCAACAGAAATAAGCGCAGCTCAGTTCAGTCACTCAGGCGTGTCCGACTCTTTGCGACCGCATGGACTGCAACACGCCAGGCCTCCCTGTCCATCACCAACTCCCGGAGCTTGCTCAAACTCACGTCCATTGAGTTGGTGATGCCATCCAGCCAGTGCGTATGTTCACAAAAGGCATGTACAAGAGTGCTCGTAGGAGTCTTCTTCAAAATAGCCTGGAAAGAGCTCAAATGCCCACTGGGAAGAAGATGAATAAGCAGTAGTCCTATAGTCATGCAGTGGAACACTGCTTCTCAATAGAGAGAACGAAGCCCGGGTACACATGACATAAATTAATCTCACAGACATGATGTGAGCAGAGGAACCAGACACAAAGGGGACGTGATGGGGAGGACTTCCCTGGCGATCCAGTGGTTAAGACTTCGCCTTCCAATGCAGCGGATGTGGACTTGATCCCTGAGGGGGCAGCTAAGATCCCACACGCCTCAAGGCCGAAACGCCAAAACATAAAACAGAAGCGATGCTGTTCAGTCCAGTTCAGTCGCTCAGTCGTGTCCGACTCTGTGACCCCGCGGACCGCAGCACGCCAGGCCTCCCTGTCCATCGCCAACTCCCAGAGTTTACTCAAACCCATGTCCATCGAGTCCGTGATGCCATCCAACCATCTCATCCTCTGTCGTCCCCTTCTCCTCCTGCCTTCAATCTTTCCCAGCATCAGAGTCTCTTCCAATGACTCGGTTCTTCCCATGAGGTGGCCAAAGTATTGGAGCTTCAGCTTCAGCATCAGTCCTTCCAACGAATATTCAGGACTGATCTCCTTTAGGATGGACTGGTTGGATCTCCTTGCAGTCCAAGGGACTCTCAAGAGTCTTCTCCAACACCACAGTTCAAAAGCATCAATTCTTCAGTGCTCAGCTTTCTTTGTAGTCCAACTCTCACATCCATATGTGACTACTGGAAAAACCATAGCTTTGACTAGATGGCTCTTTGTTGGCAAAGTATGAATTCAATAAAGGCTTTAAAAATGGTACACATTTTTTTTTTTAAAAAAAAGCTTTAAAAAAGAGCATATGATGTACAATCTATTTGTGTGACATATAAGAACAGACAAAATGAACTGATGGTGATAAAAGTCAGAGAGTTGGTTTGGTTACAGCCTAAAGCGGAAAGGTGGGTTAATTGCCTCTAGCAGGAAGAGAGAACCTTGGGGTGCCTGGAGGGTTTCATGTCTTGATCTGAGAGGTAGTTATATAGCTCTATTCACATGTAGAATGTCTCTGGGCTATACACTTAGGTTTGTGCTCTATCGATAAATTGTCATTTAAAATGGAATGCAGACTCCGCCCCCTCCCCCACTCCCCGCAGATTTCCGGTGCAGATTAAGGACCACTCTGGGGACATCTCTGCCCTCCACCTCATTTCTTCTCGAATCTGCTCCCCTTTCTGTAGAATCGGTCATCCTTGAATTCATCCTAAACCCAACTTCTTCAAAGAGACAGAACATCCAATTTTAATCCAACATCTCTGGGATTTGAAAAAAGCAAATTTCTGCTCAAAAAGACACCCTGAGCGTGGGACTTAATCAGACAAAGCTTCCTAGTAACGGCCTCAGAAGGTGTGTTAACAATCTCTGAAGTTGAATTGCGCTTGGTTTTAAGATGCCAAGTAGCTTAATAGTTGCCCACTTTCAGGGACCATTCCTTGGGGAACCGCTAGGAACTGGAGCCTCTCTGTGCTCATTACACTTGCCCATATCCCAGACCCAGCCACCCCCTCCCGCTGTGAACAGACCCAGGACGGCTGCCTTCCTCTCTGGAAGCTGCGCGCTTTAGGGACCGGAGGTCTCACTCACCGAGGGGAGGGACATCCTCCCTGGGGAAAGCTCTAGAAAACCCTCAGTCCTGGATGCATCTGCACAGTTCAAAACGAGCATCATCTGGGACTTCCTGGCGGTCCAGTGGTTAAGACTGGGCGCTTCCGCTGGAGTGGGAGCGAGGGTTCGATTCCCGACTGTGGAACTAAGATCCCAAATGCTGTGTGGCATGGCCAAATAATAATAAATAATACAGTAAAATTCAAAAGTGAACACAGCCCTCCTTCCCATCATTTAGAGCCTCCTCCTGTGGAGGAGATGCTCCAATAGACGCTCAAGTCCCTGTCCAGTCCTCCCTGTACCCCCTCCCCGAGGCTGAGTTTCCATTCTTCAGAGCTGCACATGGGATGCGGCTTCCCGCCGGCGGAAAGGGAAGAGATAGAACAATCACTGGGATTTGCACAGTTCTCTACAATTCATCAGACGCTCCCCCCAGCCCCCACTCTCAAGCATCTGCCCCACCAGCGAGAAGAGATGCAGGCAGAATGTTTGCAGATGGGTTTAGACATCCTTGTAGCTCAAACGGTAAAGAATCTGCCTGTGATGCAGCAGACCAGGGTATAATCCCTGGGTTGGGAAGTTCCTTTGGAGAAGGGAATGGCAATCCACTCCAGTATTCTTGCCTGGAGAATCCCATGGACAGAGGAGCCTGGCGGGCTACAGTCCATGGGATCGCAAAGAGTTAGACACGACTGAGTGACGAACACTTTTACTTTTCAGGAAGAGACAGACAATAAACAATAAACCGAGTAAATAAATAACTTAGGTAGTGTGTTGGACGTGATGGAAAAAACGAGTAGAGAACACTGTCCAGCAACGATGCGGCTCTGGGCTTGATCCCACCTGCAAGTCTGTCCTGATGCGTCCAAGATAATCCTAGTGCTATCAGACTCCTTGCCAGGGACTGATTCAGGAGCCCCAATCCAAGTCAATCAGCATATGATACCTTTCAGGTGGCAGCTGTCTCCAGGGAGTTTTGACCTAAGATATCCCAGAGAAAAGGGAAAGACTTTTACCCTGCAGGAGGGTACAGCCTGCTTTCTCCTCCCAAAGGACAAGGAGACCCAGTTAAGCCAGTTTGGGTTGGATTTTCTGTAAAGTACTGTGTTGGATGAGGGGCATCCTTTCCATTCCCACTGTGTTCTGGTTTGACCCTCTCGCAACTCAACATAACCATTTTCCCAAGGTCATACATAAAGAGGTCTCCCCACTGGCCTGTCCCCTCTCTGGGTACCGTGGTGAACCAAGGACGAAAGAGCAGATAAAACCAAGGCGGGTTTTGGAGGGCAGGAAAGGAAAACCAGACCCTTACGGTCCTTCCCTCCCCCATGTTGTGACTATCAGTGGGAGAGTACAATCTGTCTCCCCTTCTCCTCCGTAAGGAGAGGGCATTTGCTTACTTTTCCCCCCACCCAGTACACGCGTCTCATCCAATCAGCAAATGAGGGCAAGACCCCTACCCACTCCTTGTGTGCTGGGTATAAAGGTGGACTAAGGGCCCTGTTCAACGTCAGTTCTCCCTTGAGCTGGCCTGCTGTTCTAACAGCGTCTCCCGCTCTAGTAAACTTTACTTCCCTCTCATTCTGTCTCATGTCTGGAAATTCTTTTCCAACCCACACCCGGACCAGGACAGGTACCACCGAGGACCAGCTGCCGTCCCCTCAAAGCATCCCATGAAGAATACATTATCCCCATCTAATGCACTTTGCTTTTCACATTATCCCCACCTTAGAATAAAGCCCTTAGACGTAGAGAAGCTACTGAAATGTGCTTTGACCAAAAGCCCACCTCTGAAGCCTCCCAGCTGCTGGCCAGAGAAGAGACCGGAGAAGGTTGTCGACTGAAAAAATAATAGAGAGAGGGCGCCTGGGTCCTTCCTGTGCCGCGCGAGTTACGTCCTGCAGCCTGGAGAGCCACCGTTGCTTAGGTGGGTCTTGCCTCAGGCAGGAAATTCTTCTTTTTTTAATTTAAAATTTTAAATTATTAAACAGGTAATACATGCACGGGGTTTTAAAACAGAAGTAGCACAAAAGGTTACACAGTAATACCTAAGTCTCCCCAGATCCCGGGCAGGGCTGAGAGGCAGCTGAGGTGGGACCATCTCTAGAACTCTAACCCTCAAGCCCCTTAAATTACCCTGAGACTCCACACAGTTTGCTGGCCAGACAAACCCTGCACCAAGACCCTTCACTCCCGCTCAACCAGAGTCCTTCCAATACCAAATTCTGGGCCGCTACTCCTACCTGTTTTATTTACGTTCTTCCAGAGATAGTCTATGTGTGTATCAGTATATGTGTGTATAACTCCATATATATTTCATCCCACAGGGTTTTGATACAAATGGTAACATACTATTATACTGTTCTGCACTTTGCTTTGTTAACTTAGTATTTTTGATATCGTTCCATATAAGAACATATGTAAAAATATATATATATATATATATATTTTTTTTTTTTTTTTTACTGTGCTGGGTCTTTACTGCTGCTTGCCGGCTCAATAGTTGTGGTGCAGAGGCTTACTTGCCCCAAGACATGTGGGATCTTCCGGGACCAGGGATCGGTTTTCTGCATTGACAGGCAGATTCTTAACCTCTGGACCACCAGGGAAGTTCCAGAACATGTTTGTTGTTGTTGCTTAGTTGCTAAGTCATGTCTGACTCTTTTGCAACCCTTCGACTGTAGCCTGCCAGACTCCTCTGTCCATGGGATTTCCCAGGCAAGAAGACTGCAGTGGGTTCCCTAGGGGAGCTCTCTAGGGACTCTTCCCAACCCAGGAATCAAATCCTCATCTCTTGCCTTGGCAGGCAGATTCTTCACCACTGAGCCACCAGGGAAGCCCCTAAGAACTTACAGACCTTGTTCACTCTTTCTGACGGATGTACTAAAATTTATGTAAACAATTCCGTATTGATGATACTTAGGTTGTGTTTCCTACATCACACGCTACCACACACAAGGCTACGTTGACTATTAAGCTACAGATATCTCTGTGTACATTTCATGAATAACTGCAGGATAATTTTCTAAGCCTGAATTGAATGAATTTTGGAATCCACGAGCATTTTTCATTTAATAGCCGTTGTCAAATCTCTTCCACAGTGGCTGTGCCCGTTAACAACCCCACCCATAATGAACATGCCTCTTTTCCCCGTACCCTGGAGAGCCAAGACATTCAGGAGCCCACTTCGGAGGGCACAGAGTGGAGAGCTGTTGGCCTGTTTGTTGAATAACTCTCATCATTAATAAGACCCAGGACCAGAATGGTGAAAGGGACTTAGGGGTCAAACAGTATTAGACTCGGATCTGGGCTCCATTTCTCGCCCTCTGTGTGACCTGAGCAAACGCCTTAAACCCTGCAGGCTTCGGTTTCCTAGCAAAACAGAAATTAAAAATTATGTCCATTTTATAAGGTCATTATTAGGAGCCAAGAGTAAAGTTTCAATTAGTCAAGATGAATACATTCTAGAGATGTGCTTTACAACACTGTGCCTATGGATAATAATTTTGCCTTATCCCCTTAAAAAATCTGTTCAGAAGGTAGATCTCATGTTAAGTGTCCTTAACACAGTACAACAAAAAGAACTCTGACCCAGAAAAGGAAAAAAAAGAAAGGAAGAAGAAGAGCACCAACTGAGATCACGTGTATAAAGTTTCCAGTATAACGCCTGGCACACAGTGGGGAGTTTAATAAAGAGTTAGTCGCTCAGTTGTGTCCGACTCTTTGCAACCCCATGGACTATAGCCCACCAGGCTCCTCTGTCCATGGGATTCTCCAGGCAAGAATACTGGAGTGGGTTGCCATGCCCTCCTCTAGGGGATTTCCCGACCCAGGGATCGAACCCTGGTCTCCTGCATTGCAGGCAGACTCTTTACTGTCTGAACCACCAGGGAAGCTTAAATGGGAATTGATTATCGTGATGGACAGCCTTCTGATCTGTGTCCTCTTTGTCCACTAATGGCTCGGTCTACATTTGGCTCAGGCAAGCCCTGGGAGCAGGGAGGGGACGCGGGCAGGGCTGGGAGGAGCTGGCAGGTGGGGGGTGGGGGGGGGCTTGGCAGAGCCCTGGGAGGGGCTCCAGCCTCAGGAATGGCTGTAGCAGGAACAGCGGGAGCTGAGGAGGAAGGGAGACTGGAGCAGGAGACTGGGGCCAACTGTGGCATAAGGTAGTTCATTTTCCCCCCAAGAGAGGTATACAAGATGATCTTAGGTGATTTTTGTTTAATGCTATTAACACTTTTTTGTATTATTGCACATTGGAAAATACAACCAATACATTTGACAGATGATTCCAAGGGGATTCTTGCTTAGGATAATACCAGAGTAGGTAAATTCAAATTGTTTAAAAATTTAAACATTCAAATGTTTAAAAATTGAGTTGATTTAAATTTTATTTTTTGACCACTCAGCAGGGCATGTGGGGTCTTCGCTCCTCGGCCAGGGATTGAACCAGCACCCTCTGCGCTGGGAACACGGCATCTTAACCACTGGACACCAGGAAAGTCCCCTAAATTTTAAACTTAAGTACATCTCAGTACATGATGTATGAGCCATGTGCATGTAGGCTAAGTCAGTCCAGTCGTGTCTGACTCTGTGTGACCCCATGGACTGTAGCCCACGAGGCTCCTCTGTCCATGGGATTCTCCAGCCAAGAATACTGGAGTGGGTTGCCATGCCCTCCTGTAGGAGATCTTCCTGACCCAGGGATAGAACCTGCTCTTAAGCAGGAGGATTCTTTATCGCTAGTGCCACCTGGGAAGCTGGTATGAGCCACTGCTGCTGCTGCTGCTAAGTTGCGTCAGTCGTGTCTGACCCCATAGATGGCAGCCCACCAGGCTCCCCCATCCCTGGGATTCTCCAGGCAAGAACACTGGAGTGGGTTGCCATTTCCTTCCCCACTGCATGAAAGGGAAAAGTGAAAGTGAAGTCGCTCAGTCGTGTCCAACTCTTAGTGACCCCATGGACTACAGCCCACCAGGCCCCTCCATCCATGGGATTCTCCAGGCAAGAGTGCTGGAGTGGGTTGCCATTGCCTTCTCCGGTATGAGCCACAGTTATTCCCAAATCATGCTGGTGAAACACTAACGACTGAAGTTCCTTAAGATGTGACATACAAAGCCAATCAATGGGATTGAGCACAAGCTGTGGAATCAGACAGCCCTGGGTGTAAAGTGATACAGGTGGCCTAACGTCACAGGATCTTAGGTCCCTAATCTGTAGAACAAGAATAATACTAGCTTTTATTCACAGGGTTGTCATGAAGATCCAATGAAATCACATGGATGACTCACTCACTTCACTGCCTGGAATGTAGTAAACAACTAACAATGTGATCACTATTTTTTAAATTATTTCATTATTAATTAAAATTTTTACATCCATTATTAATATTTAAGTAATCATTATAATGAGTGAAGGCAAAAGAGTTCTGGCTTTATTCTATAAGCAATAAAAATGGTTTTGTTTTTATAGTGTTTATTCTGTCGTGGAAATATTTCAACAACATTAACAAAGAATGATTCTTAAACAAAAAGGAAAACTACTCATCATTTCCCCAACCTTAAATAATTTTCAATTTTGCATATTATTCTCCAGACTTCATCAACATGAATACTTACTATTCGTGGTTGCAATCACAGTATTCATGCAAATTGTGTATCCTGCTTTTTCTCAACAAACATGATGTTATGAACAGTTCCCATGCTTCTGCATATTGTTTATAATTATCATTTTTGTGGCAGCATAATGTTGCATTGACTACATTAGGCATGGTTTTCTTAACCATGTCTCTGCCTGGAGAAATACAGGAGAATATTGCCCGTGGTGTGCCTGGAGCTTTTTTCTTCTGTTGAATTGTGCTCTTAAGATCAGTTCCCAGGGGTGAGATTAATGGGTCAAAAGGTAATAATATTTTCAAGGCTCTTGTTACATTGAACTAGATTGTTTTGCAGAGTTTTCCACACTGCTTCCAGAGATGGAGGAAGACAGACTTCATCCAACCCTGCCAGTACCGGGGGATCGGGGTTGTAAATTCTGCTAATTTAATAAGTATGAAATGCAATCTCCATACTGTTCTTATTTGCATCTCTTTGATCACTAACCAGCTGAACTATTTTCCAAGTATTTGTTTACTCTCTGCTTATCCTCTTGGGTGGAGTACTGGTCCACATCCTTCACCTGCTTATCTGTTGGAGGCTTTTCTTATCCATTTGAATGAGCATTTCAGAGTCGATAAATTTAATCATTTGCCAGCCAGACTTGGCCACTGGAGGCTTCTGAGCAGAAGGGTGCCTGATCACATGACACCTTGGGAAGATTCATTTTGAGATGAGTTGAGGAATGTCGGTTGGGAGACAGAGAAGCCTGTCCGCAGCTGGCCTGCCGGGGCTCGATCCCAGAGTAGGGGCCTGAGCGCCCCCATGGGATTGGGAATGGCACGAGGGTCTGTGTGCCCCGTCCTGGAGCTCGTGGTTCTTTGCATCGTCCCCCACGATGCCCCTCGTGCTCCCTCGCAAATTCAGTAGCTTCGGCCCACAGAATTGCCGGGGAAAGGGACTGTTTTTGCTGTGCGGGTAAGAAAAGCGTGTGGTCCATGGGGGAACACACGGTGAGGGCATGCCATGAGCACTCCCCTCATCTGGGGTCTCCAAGGGGGTGGGGGAGCAGTTGGAGAATTAGGGCAACCGGGAAAGGGAGTCAGGGGAGTCTGACTACAGCGTGGGTGCCCAGGCTAATGGAGTCTAAGGCAGCTCGGCCAGTAGCCACCCCCCAGGCAAGGCTTCCTAGTCCTTCCCCCACCCACCCTTCAACCCAGAGTCCTCACCAGCTGGGTGTCAGCGCAGCAGCACCTCGTGCCTCGAGGGTTTATTAGCATCTCCGTCACTAGTCGATGGTCCAGCGGGTCAGCCACACTCGCCAAGGGCCTCCTCTGGGCCCAGCTGTGCCAGGTTCATGAAACAGACGAAGTCAAAGAAGACACGGAGCTCACATCTCTTGAGAAAGGGAGGTTCCCTTCAACGGGAAGGGCACTCCAGCAGACACAATGGACAACCTGCTTTTTCTTTAAATAATTTTGTTTAGTGTTTTTTTGGCCGTGCTGGGCCTTCGTTGCTTTTCTCTCATTGCGGTGGGTGGGGGCTTCTCACTGTGGTGGCATCTCTTGTTGTGGAGCACGGGCTTTAGGGTGCATGGACTCAGTAGCTACGGCTCCCGGGCTCTGGAGCTACAGGCTCAATGGTTGTGGTGCACTGGCTTAGTTGCTCTGAGGCCCATGGGATCTTCCCAGACCAGGGATCGAACCCGTGTCTTCTGCCTCGGCAGGCGGATTCTTTACCACTGAGCCAGCAAGGACGCCCAGCACTCAGCTTTCCAACCGAGAGAACTCCAAGGAGCCAACAGTCTGACTTCGGCTCAGGACTGGTATGGAGCGTCACGAAAGAAAGACTCACACAGACCTGCATTCAGAGCCTGGTTCCAGGCTTCTTTGTCATGACGCCTCTGATGAAGCCACGTGACCTCTTGGCCCAGCGGCCCTTAAACTTTGTAAACAGAGGCTCTGGTACCATAGGCTGGCAGGGTCCATGCCAGGCAGCCCCTGCCCACAGGGTACCCCCAGCCTCCTACCACACCGGTATCACTCTGTCAGGTTCTTTTGAAGAACATTGGACGGCTAAGTTCAAGTTTAGAATGACTGGTTTCTCGGAGTTCTGTACAGAAGTACAGCCAACTCCTTCTTCCCAAACACAGCTCCAGCCCAAGCCAGGGGCCTCACCCAGATGCAAGGGAATATTCCTCTTACATGTCCAAGCTCCACCCACAGCCCCTCCAAACAGCTGCCTCCTAGCCAATCTAGGGGAACACGCAGGGGCGCAAAGGCAGACGGGAGAAGCTGCCCACACAGGTACTGGAAGTAGGCACAGGCCATTCGATTGGGAGATTCCAGGGTTCTGCATACCCAAAGCATGGTCTCAAAGGGGAATCCAGGGAGTTCTCTTGTGGCTCTGCGGTCAGGATTCCAGGCTTTCACTACGATGGCCTGGGTTCAATCCCTGGTCGGTGAACTCAGATCCCGTTAAGTCACACGGCACAGCTAAATAAATAACTAATAAAAAATAGAAGGGGAACGCAGACTCTCTGAGGACACAGCTGCTTGGTTTCCGGACCTTTCTCCCCCATGGAAGGGTGCTGGCTGGAGGAGGACCACAGCAAAACCCTCTAATGCACGAGACCCAGGGCAAGACCCTTCTCGCCCAGATCTAAAAGTAGTACCATCTCTCCGAGTTTGTATCTCCATCTGTATAAAGGCAATATCAATACGCTCCCATTTCGTTGAGCTGCTCTGAATCTTAAATGAACCAGTGCACATAAGTTCACGACAAGCAGTTGGTAAAGGCCACTTACTAGCAGAAACGATGTGAGTGAACAGAGACCCAGCAGCCAAGCAGGGGAGGAGGCACACTCTGACACCCTTGCCCTTTAAACAAGCCTAGTTTAGGATTTCTCCCCTGTTTGATTCGTTTTATGTCTTTATTGGCTGCACTGGGTCTTCGCTGAGGGGTGAGGGCTTCCCCAGTGTCGGTGTGCGGACTCTAGCCGGCACAGGCGCAGTAGCTGTGTCGCACCGTGGGGGATCTTGGTTCCCAGACTAGGGATGGAATCCACACCCCCTGCATTGAAAGGCAGATTCTTAACCTCCGGACCACCAGGGGAGTCTCCTTGTCTCCTGTTTCAGAAAGGATCCCTGTCCCCAGCACGCCAGGCAGAGGAGGATGGGGGGCTCACTGGCAAGGGTTCTGGGGCAGCTATTTCTCCCTCTCTCCAGAGTACACACAAGCCTGGCAGCCAGTGGGAGTGCCTGGGGGAGTGGGGTCTGAGGGATCCCTAGAAATTCTAATCTTCCTCTGGGGCCCCCATCACACCCCCAGAGCTGGGACAGACGGGAGCAGCATGGAATCTTGCTGAGAGGCTTCATTTTCAGTAGCTTCTGATTCCAGAGTCACAGAGGTGGGGTGTCACCAAGTCATGGCGTTGTGAGACTTTTCCAGGGTCCTGAGTCCAAGATGCACCTTTTGAAGGAAGGTGCCGGAAGCGCAAAGACAACAGCGCTCTGTCCCACATTGCACAGCCATTCAGAGGCAGGGTCCAGGCTAGAACCCAAGACTGCTAACGCAGATCTGGTTTGCCCTCGTCACACCGGGCAGACGGCCCTGGTCTGCGGCTGGGGCAGGCGGAGAGGTGGAGGTCAGACACGTGGCGTGGGAAGTTCTAGCTAAGAACTGACTCTCAGACCCGGCTCTGCCACTTGGGACCTCTGAGATTTCAGGTCATAACTTTACTGTCTGCCCCTAAAAGTCAACATCTGTGTCTTCTGGGTGCTGTTAGGCTAAACAAGAAAATTAATACGAATGTTATTAGCATTTACTGAGCGCAGGGTCAGGCTCTCTGTTAGCTTCTTTCATGCCTTGTCTCATCCAATCCTTAAACAACCCGATGAGCTGGGAACTGCTATAGTTTTCATTGCTGTTGTCCAGGTGCTAAGCTGTCTCGGACTCTGTGATCCCATAGATTGCAGCACGCCAGGTTTCCCTGACTTTTGTTCTCCATTAATGTATTATTATTATTTTTTTTATTTTTGGCTGTGTTGGGTATTTGCTGTTGCTCTTGAGCTTTCTACAGTTGCAGCGAGCGGGGGTCTACCCTCTAGCTGCAGTCTGCGGGCTTCTCTTATTGCAGAGCACAGGCTCCAGGCTTAGTTGCCACGAAGCACGTGTCATCTCTCCTGACCAGGGATTCAACCTGTGTGTCCCCAGCATTGGCAGGCAGATTCTTAACCACTGGACCACCAGGAAGTTCCAGGAAGTACTATTGCTTGCCACCCTCCTCCACCCTCATTGTTCGGAAACTTAGGAAATTTTGACTGCTAGCACAGGGTCATCTAGCTGTGACCGCAGCAAAGCCAGAACGTGAACCCGGCAAAGCTCTGCTCTTGACCACAGAGCCACCCCACCTTGTAGGCCAACTGCCCACCAAGCATCCTACAGGGAGGTTGCCAAATAGGTGGAGAAAAAGAACCAGGAAGGTTCTGTGAACTCACCGGACGGAGCTGCCCAGAAGGAAGAGGGGCCCTGGGGGTCACACTGAGGGTAGGGGTGATGGTGACAGGAGGGCACTCGTTGATGAGGTCAAGACCCATCTAGTTTGTGTCCACGTCCTGCTTCTTCTAGGAGCTGACCTCCCAGGTCTCCACCCAGGGAACCCTCCTCTGGGAAAATCCACCCATCAGCCCGTTTGCTTGAGCTTCTGGGCGTCCTCTGGGGCTGCAGATCTACCTATAGCCACCAGAGGGCGGGCCAGCTCTGTGCCAAGTTCTGGGGACACCCCACCCACAGAGCCCTGCCTGGTGTCCATGAGATGCCCCCCCCTTTCACTTTGCCTCCAGGGCCATCAGCCTGGGCTTCCCCAATGGCTCAGTGGGCAAAGAATCTGCCTGCAAGGCAGGAGACCAGGGTTCCATCCCAGGGTGGGGAAGACCCCCCTGGAGGAGGAAAATGGCAACACACTTCAGTATTCTTGCCTGAAAAATCCCATGGACAGGATCTTGGTGGGCTACTCACCCAAAGGGTCGCAAAGAGTCAGACACGACTGACCAACTAAGCAAGCGTACCCACATCAGCTTCCAGCCCTTAGATCTCAAAACCTCTAACTGCAGAAGTTCGGTTCAATCAGACATGGTGTCTGATTCTACTGAGATAAAGACCGTAAGGATCACCACCCAAACAGTAATGACAACAGCTGCCACCACAGACACTGCGCAGAACCTCGTTTCACTAAGCACTTTCTCATACCTTGACTCGCTGGAGACTTCCTGGCAAGCTGAAGCTTAACTGTGAGTGGTGTAATCCCATTGTACAGATGAGAAAACTGAGGCCCCAGGAAAAGGAAGGCATTCTCTTTGGGTCACCCAGAGGACTCTGGTTTTCCGGAAGAGCTGTTTCCAATTTCCTGCCTGTCTGTAGGAGAAGCTGGGGGTTGGGGGCACTGCCCAAGGGAGAGGAGGAGCAAGGGGTCAAAAGCTCTCCTGGGAAGAGGAAATGCATTTGGGTATTTCCTGTAAACTGAAACCCCACAGTCCACCCACGCGCCATTCAACCACCCAACCTGTTCATTGAGCACCTGCTGGGGAAGCAAAGATGGATGAGGCGAATTTCCTGCCCTCAAAAAGCTGGCAGTCTAGTAAGGGAAAGTGGTGAGTCAGCAGATAATTATAGACAACCGACGCCTGGGTAGTGGGGTACTGAGCGCAGGGAATGTTCACCGATTGGGACACACCCAAGTTCGGGGTGTCTTTTGGGGCTCCCAGGCCGGGATCATTGGCAAGGGCGCCCCCTTTTCTGCAAGTCACCCTGGGATGGGGGCTCCTCTGCCAGATCCAGGACCCGCTTGTGTCGGGGGTCCCACGTCCCCCCTCCCCACCCCCTCTCCAAGAGCGCCGCCCCGGGACCGATGACAGCGCACACCTGAGTCAGCCCGCCGCCCACCCGCCCCTCTGCGTCTGTCTCCGCCTCGTGTGATATTTCGCTCCCGGGAGCCAGCCCCACCGCGCTCCGGAGGCAGCTCGGCAAACAAACCCAGCGACAGATTGTGCCGCGGCTCATTCCGGGGAAGGCCGCCAAATCCCACCCTGCTATCCCCAACACTCCTCCCCGCCGCCCCCTGCGGGCCCCCCTCCCGGGAGCGGGCGCTCCGCGGGGTGGGTCCCGGGAAGCGCAGGGGCCCTGCTTTCTAGAGATGGGGGGGCGGGACAGGGGCCCCGGGGACGTCCCTCTTCACTCTCACCCCACCCGAAGGCTGAGACGCGGGGAGAGGCGAGTTAGATGCTAAGACGGCCTGGGAGCCCGGGAAGGGCAGACAACGGAGCCAACTGGGGAGGCGCCCGAGCGCCGAGGGGCAAGAGGGCTGGGAGCTCCCGACTGAAACCGGGTGGAAAGGGAGCTGAGAGACAGAGACACGAGACCCAGAGCTGGAGAGACGGGGGGTCGCGAGGACCGGAGGCGAGGGACGGACACGCAGACAGAAAGAGGCAGACGCGGAAAGGGAGGGAGGGGACGGAGACGGGACCGTGAAATGTGAATAGGCGCGGGGGGAGAAAGGAGAGGAATCGGACGGGACGAGGGAAGCATGAGATTACGGATGGAACCGAGAGCGCATGGGAAGATGAGATCAGCATTCATAGAGCGCCGACTGTATGCCAGGCGCTAAGCTGTTGTTCTGGCCCGGGAGGGAGTGGAGGAGCCCGGCGGAGCGCCGAGGGCGTCTGTCGCTTTGCTCGCGGGCGGTGCCGTCCGGACTCCTGCGGGCCCTGCGCCGCCCGCCCAGGTCGTACGCGCCGCGCTCACAGCCCCCCAGCCCCACCTGCGGCCCCGAAACGGCGACCCCGAGGGCCCCCCCAACCCGTCCCACGCCGGGGCGCTCCCGAGCTCAGGGCGCCCGACGCCCTGGACCAGGTGAAGGCCGGGGTGAACTCCACCGCCGCCTTCATGAGAAGACGCCTCGGTGTCGGCCCCGCAGGGATTGCCCCGAACGAGGCCATGAGGGGCGCGAGGGGGTCCAGAAGAGGTCGGAATGCACCCCTCTCGAGAAGGAAGCCCGCGCGAGGGTTCCACCGCCCTCGCAGAGGAGACCCGCTCGCACCCAAACTTGCCCCCTTTGCGAGCGCATCAAGGGGCGCACACACACCCTGGCCACCCGTCCTCAAGGTCGCTCGCGCCACAACCTCCAGCCCCAGGTTCCCCATCCGCCCGCATCAGCGCGCGGGAGGACACGCGGCGGCTCATCGGTTCGCCTACTCAGGTGCCCGGGCCACGCCCTCCCCCCCGGCCCGTAGGAAAGATCACGTGCCAGCCTTGCCACACCTGCACAAGCATCCTGGCGCGCGCGCGCTCACGTGCCCCGGAGCTTGCACCCACAAAGTCTTGCTGACACTGTTCTTACACACTCAGGGCTCGGGGTCTGGGAACAGAAGCGAAGGTGGAATCTCGGAGTTCTCCCAGAGGGAAGAGCGTCCGAGGCCTGCGTTTAGGGGCCCGGGGCTGCGCAAAGAGGGGGAAAGGTGACCCAGGAGCCCTTCGGGGGAGTTGGGGTGCAGGGAGGAACTGGGCGAGTCCACGGGGTTCCCGAACACGACCGCACTCCCTCAGCCGGGGATTCCTCCACCAGCGTGGCGATCGAACACAGCCCTCTGGGCCCCCCAGGCAAGGGAGGGGGCCGGACTGCCGGGGCCCGGGGAGCCGCTCCGCCTCCTGGCGGCCAGGGAAGGGTTAAGCCGGCAAGCCGGGAGGCGAGGGCGGAGCCAGCGAGCGCGGGGAGGAGGCGGTGGGAAGAGCAGCCTCGCGGTCCGCACTCTCGCTCTGCGAGCGGCCGGGGCGCGCGGACCGACGGACGGACGGACGGGCCCGCGCGCTGCCTGCGCTCCCGGGGGCGCGGGCCCCGAGCGTCGACAGCCAGCCCCAGCCCTCCGCGCCCCGCCGCGCCCCGTCGGGGCCGATGGCTGCTCCCGAGGCTCGCAGCCCAGGGGGCGCGGGGTAGAGCGCCGCGGCCCGGCCACGCCACGCGGGGCCCTCCCGGAGCCCCGCGGGGTCCCCCGCCGTCCGTCCGGCGGGCTCGGGGAGCCCGTGGAGGCGCCCTCCCCCCGCCGCCCCCTCCCCCGAGCGTCGCGACAAGATGCTGCCCGGGCTCGGGAGCCTGCTGCCAGGTAGGGACCCCCGCGGGCGGAGGGGAGCCGGGCACCCCGGCCCTCAGGGCGCGCGGGTGGGGCCGCCGTGCGGGTGGGGACGGCCTTGGGCGGGGGGAGCACGCAGACCCGGGCCCCCGCCCCCGCCCCCGGAGCCCGCAGGGCTGGGCGGGCGGCTC
Organism: Okapia johnstoni; assembly: GCA_024291935.2. NCBI lineage: Eukaryota > Metazoa > Chordata > Mammalia > Artiodactyla > Giraffidae > Okapia > Okapia johnstoni. The sequence goes on along the minus strand of CM044325.1, from coordinate 2,248,260 downwards.
CTGAGCGAGGGGGGACCCGGGCCGGGGCGGGGAGTGAGCTCCGGTCCCGCCGTCCCGGCCCCACCTGCTCCGGACGATGCTGAGGACTCCCGGCGGCCGGGCAGCGCCGACTCAGCAACTTCTGGCGCCCGGTGCCTCAGCACTTTCCAGTCGCCCGGGGGACGGTGGTGAGGGCAGGGCGCTGTCTGGGAGGGGCGGGGGCGCGGGGGGCGGGGGAGACCCCAACGGCCCTCCCCGGTAGGACAGCGCGGGGCGCTAGAAAGGGCATCGCTCCACGGACGGTGTGGCCGACCAGGGTGTGGGCCAGGGACCGGGGGTGGGGTGGGAAGGGGCTGGCAGCGAGGGACAGGCAAGGACCAGGCAGAGATGGAGAGGGGTCCGCGGAGGGCGGCAGGGAGGAGGCGGAAGAAAGGTTAGACGGGGAAAGCCGGGAGGGAAGGGGAACCCGGGTGAGGACGGAGGGGGGGGCGGGGAGAGGGGAGGCCGGGTCAGGGGCGAGGCGGGCAGACCACTAGGGTCCGGGCCCGGCTCCTGGGGTTGGGAGGGACGGAGAATGCGCTGAGGACTGCGATCTAGGGATGCCGAGGGCGCGGGGAGTGAGAAGACCGGCGAGCCGAGGAGGACGGGGTGGCGGACGGAGGTGCGGGGTCAGGGACAGGGGACCGTGAGCTGCAGGCTTGGGTTTGGGAAACTAGAGAGGAGCGGCGGGTCGGGGTTGATCAGGACGGGGCCGAGGGCTGGGAAGGGCCGAAAGGAAGGAGGCAGAGGAAGGGGAGAGAGAGACAAAGAGACTTCTGGTAAGCACGTCCACGTGGGGAGCCCTCCATTTCCAAAGCGCCTGCCCGTCACAGGCCTTCTCGCAGGGAGTGGCCAGCCGGCCAGCCCCCCGCCCCGGGCTCTGCGCTGCGGGGTCTGGGGGGCAGCTGTGAAGGGGTTTGGGGGAGACACCAGCATGGGGTGGCGGCCTCCAGGGGTGGGTGCCCTGGCTGACCGCACGCTGCCATTTATATCTCTGGGCCCTGCTGGCCGTCGGAGGAGGAGGATCCTGCCCTCTCCGCCACCATAGTGGCCGTTTATTTCGGGGTGTTACATTCTGGCAAAGTGAGAACCGGTTTGCGGCGGCTCTAAACCTCCGTCACCCACGTCAGAGCCTCCCCGGGCCCCTGCATCACGCCATCGCCTCCCACCTCCTCGGCCCCTACCCCTTCAGCATCTGCCGGCAGGCCCCAGCCCGTCCCAGCCCTTTGGGTGTCAGAACCCCAGGCCTTGACCCCCTTCCCAGGGAGCATTTTCCCTGGGGCCACTCTGCCCTGGCTCCTGCCTCTCCACTGGGTCCCCCGCCTCCTCCTCCAGTTTCTTCTCTCCCAGTGATCTCTGGACCAAAGGGTGACTCCTGGGCTGAGAACTTTGGGAGCCTCGATGCCCCAGGGTGATCACCCAGCGTCCTTGACAATGGGCCCGTGGTGAATGGATCACGTTTGGCTCTGGGCCCCTCCGCCTTCCGGGATCGATGCCATGTTCTGATCTCTCTCCGTTCCCTCCCTGGGTCAGTTCTGGCCACATCTTCTGGACACGGGGCCTCTCTTCCCGCCTCCTGGATGGGACGTCACCTAGAACAACCCGAGCCTGGAGCCCAGGGAGCCAAAGTTGCAGAGAGCCCAGGTCCCCCCCTCGCCTGGACCCTGAACAGGCAAACAGAACCGGCATCATTGCTGGCCCGGCCTTGTGCACCTGGGCGCAATTTCTGTGCCCTCTTTCCTCCAAGGCCAGCGACTCTCACACGCAGGGGTGGCTCCCATGGCTGACCTGGGGTCTCCCAGAGAAAGGTCAGAGAGTCCCTTTAGACAGGGACTTGTCCAATCCAGGTTCTGCCTTGTACCAGCTGCATGACCCACGGCAACTCATTTCACATTTGAGAGCCTCCCTCTCCTCACTTGCAAATGGGGGGCCAGAATCTTGATCTCACAGGGGCGATACTGTGTTGATTGTGTGCACAAAGACACGTATGCAAATGCGGTGGCTTGCACACAGTAGGTGCTCAGTAACAGATGGTTTCTGCCCATCGCTGCTCTACGCTCCCCTGCAACTCAAGCATCACCTACCTACTGACTTTAGGGGAAAATGAAACAGAGAAGATAGGATGAGATGAGCAGAGAGGGTGGAGAGAGCTGTTGGAATGGGCTTTCCCTGGCCCAGATAGTGGCAGGGGGTCAGATGAAGCCTTGGAGAAAGGGGCTGAAGGCAGACTGAGATTCGGGTGAGAGCCTGAGCTGCTCACTCTATGGCGTGGCCAGTGAGATAAGGGGTCAGCCCCTGACGGCTGACAAGGTGTCCGCTGTTCTTGCTCTGAGACTCTGTACCTCTCGCCCCAGTCGTCACCAGGGATTCATGAGGTGGGGCTGGGAGTGGACCTGTGGTCCTGGGGGAGAAGGCGGGGCCTGGGGGGGCATGGAGTGCTGGTGGGGAGAGGAAGGGGGCGGGGAGGGGGGTGGTGAGCTGGAGACACCATCCCCCACCACCCCACCTGGGCAGGGACTGCGGGGGGCAGAGGGGGGAGAAAGGCAGCACTCACCAGGCCCCGGGGGCAGAGAAGCCCAGAGCCCCCCAGCCTCCCTTGCGCCTGGCTTCCAGTGTGAGCCGCAGCCTGAATTATGGATGAGGCTCCTTGGGTTTCAGCTGCCTTGCATGGCGGCGAGGGCCAGAAATGGCAACAGAGTCACTGTTAGGCGGCAGCCCTCACGGGGGGCCCCTGCCCAGGGCCCTGCATCAGAGAGGCCGCGGGAGCACCACCAGGCCGCGGGGAGGTGGGTCAGGATGATGGGGGAGATGGGGGCCGGCAGGGGGGCAGGGAAGTGTGGGCTAGAGGGTTTGAGGGGGACCCTGCTGAACCCCCAGCCCCACCCCAGGCTGGAGGAGACCCTGGTGCACTATGGAATGGCACGCCTGCCTCTCCTGGGGATTCTCTGTCCCCCTGTTCTCTGGGGGTTCTCCTGTTCCCTCTGCCTCTCCTGGGGGAACAGTCGGCCGGGAGGCTGGGGAAAGGGCTCCATAATCCTCGGGGGAGGGGAGGCGGTGAGGGGGGGCCTGGCAGCTTTCTGAACACACAGGCTGCGAGGTGATGGATCAGCAGCAGGATTAAGGGCTCAGGGAGGGATTTGGCTTTCTCTGGTGTCGAGTCCTTGGGGAAGGGAGCCGGAGGGGGACCCCACCAGGAAGGGAACGGCCTGGCCGGCCACGGGGACCCTCCTCTCCAGCGCTCGCCGGCCGCTCTGCTGTGTGACCTTGGCTGAGTCACTGGGCCTCTCAGAGTCTGGCAGGTCAGCAGTACCAGAACCTGAAACCGGATGAGCCTGGAGGGCTGCCCGGCTCTGAGCGCCGCTGTCCTGGGCCCCAACGCTCAGCCCTCCTGAAACCCCCCTGGGCTCCCACCCCTACCTGGTGGGGCTGAGGGGTGAGAGATGCACCCCTGCAGCCCACGTGGCTCCCAGAAACCCCAGGAGGAGAGAGTGATCGTGAAACGCTGCTCGGGGGAGGGGTGAGAAGGGCCAGCAGCGCGGAGGCGGTGTGAACGAATGGGACAGCGGCGGCTGTGTCACTGAGGATTACATCACACCCGGCCCACGCACGCACGGGGCCCGGCACTCACACACGCGGGGGGCCGGGCGCCGGGGACGACCGCGCCTTTGCCGTCCTCCAGGGAGGAGGCTCCGCCAAGCATCCCTGACGTCCCCGCCACGCACGCGGTCTGTGTGCCGGCCCGGGCGTGCGCCGTGTGTGCGCCATGTGCCACCCCGTGTGTGCACCGTGCACCCCGTGTGCGCGCCGTGTGCCACCCCGGGCCCAGGAGTGCTCCGTGTACAGAGCACCTGGCTCACACACGCGTTCACACCTCTGACACCGGCGTCACCGAAGCAGGGACCCCCCCCTCAGGCTCTCCCCTCCCGCCCCTGCCCGCCGCCACCCCCCCTCCCCCAACGAGGGCCCAGGATCTCAGGTCCTCGGGTCCAAGGGAGCGGGTGTTCCGCCTTCCCAGGCCTAGCATACTGCTTGGAGCAGAGGGTGCCCTTTTCCTGTGTGCCCATAGAATGAGCACCTGGCTTTTGGGGGCTGCAAAACCTGCCAGAAGAAAATCCCAAGAGTTGTTGGGAAGCCAGGATCAAGGGTAGAGGTCAGGGTGGTTCCAGAACTTCCTCAGCTGCAGTGAGGGTCAGAAGGCCGGGGTCAGGATGGGAGAGGGGCCCACAGCCCCGCTGGTGCTCGGGGGTGTGGGGATCTAGACGTGACTCTTTAGCCCCCAAGCCCCTGGGCCTGCCTCTCCACCTGAACCATAGACAAGCTTCAAGAGTTACTTTGAAAAAAACAATTTTTGAAGTGACTTTGAAGAAGAGCCTGGGCTGTAAAGTGAGGTTCCCCGGCTGTCCCTCTCAGGGCGCTGATTCTGCCCAGGCAGGGCCCAGAAGCATCATTCCTTCCAGGACACCCCACCCCCATTCTCCTGCAGGTGGCTGGTGGCCCCAGGGAGAGACCCCCTCCCCTTGGTCCCTGAGAGCCCTTCCAGGGTAGAGAGGGGAGGGAGGAGGCCTGCGGTCACCAGGGCCGGAGGGCCTTAGACTCAGAGGGTCTCGGTTTAGTGCCACCTGTTCCCAGATGGGGTCAGTTTTTCTTCCCAGGTGATACTGGCCAGGATGTCTGGAGACCTTCTGGTTCTCGTAAGAGGGGGGGAGTATTGCACATCTAATGCGGACAGGACAGGGATGCTGCTAAAACCCCATATAGCTGCAGTCCCCAACCTGTTTGGCACCAGGGAGCGGTTTCGTGGAAGAAGGTTTTTACACGGACCAGGCGAGGGGGTGGTCTGGGGGTGATTCAGGCACCTTATGTTTGCTGTGCACTTTATTTCTGTTATCGTTACCTCAGCTCCACTTCTGATCATCAGGCGTTAGGTCCTGGGGTGGGGGACCCCGCTGTGTAGAACATCCTATAGGACCGCCCCACCCCACCCCCCACCCCCCGGACCGCAGACCAGCGTGGTCAACACTGACATTTGGGCCGTTCTTGACAACTGGCCCAAAACCAGAGTCACCGTCAGACCCACCACAGTAAAAACCGGAATGAAAGGAGACGGCGCTCATCAAACAACTTTCAGCCTATCAGAGTGTCCTCTGGGCATTTATTTTAATATACCAGGAGGCTCCAAAACCGGAAGTAGTCAGGGCCTCCTGCAACTCGTGGGCCCAGAATCCGGGCCCCTCCAACCTAGGAAGGCAAGCTCTCGGCCCAGGTCCCCTTAGGGGTAGGTGGGCAGGGTCTGCGGCTGGCAGCCCCCCCAGAGCCCCTGGCCCAGGTCCCCTTCGCGGTGGGTGGGCGGGGCCTGCTAACCCCCCCCCCGCCCCGGCAGCCCACCCAGCGCCCGTCTGCCCGCAGGTCCCCCGGCCTGCGTCCTGCTGCTGCTCCTGGCCGCGGCCCCCGCCGCCGCCCGCTGCCCCATGCTCTGCACCTGCTACCCGGCGCCGCCCACCGTGAGCTGCCAGGCCAACAACTTCTCGGCGGTGCCGCGGGCCCTGCCACCTGGCACGCAGCGCCTCTTCCTGCAGAACAACCTCATCAGCGCGCTGCGGCCCGGCTCCTTCGGGCCCAGTCTACTCACCCTGTGGCTCTTCTCCAACAACCTCTCGGCCATCTACCCGGGCACCTTCCGCCACCTGCAGGCACTCGAGGAGCTGGACCTGGGCGACAACCGGCACCTGCGCTCCCTGGAGCCCGACACCTTCCAGGGCCTGGAGCGGCTGCAGTCGCTGCACCTCTACCGCTGCCAGCTCAGCAGCCTGCCCGGCACCATCTTCCGGGGCCTGGTCAGCCTGCAGTACCTCTACCTCCAGGAGAACAGCCTGGTCCACCTACAGGTGAGCGGCCGGCACGCGCGCGGACACGGACACAGAAATCCTCTCCTGCTCGCCTCTCTCCCCCCACCGGGGACCCTTCCTGCCTCGCACCGCCCGGCATCTCCCTCCGTGTCTCAGCGTCTCCAGGTCTCAGCCCCTCCCGCTGTGTCCCGGCCCCTCCTCCCGTGTCTCGCCCCTCCCTCCGTCTCTCGGCCCCTCCCCGCGTGGCTCACGTCCTCCCTCCGCGTCTCAGCATCTCCCTCTATGTCTCCGTCCCTTTCGAAGGCCTCTAGTCCTCCCACTTGGTCCAAGGCCTTTCCTTTGTCCCTTCCGTTCTCTCTTTCTCTGCTCCCCCACTCCCCCGTCTGACTCGTTCTGTCTGTCTGTCCCTCCCTCGCGGACCCTCTCTGTCTCGCTCACTGACTCGCCTCCCCCGTCTGTCTGCCTCTGCCTCTTCTGTCTGTCTCCCTTCACGCGCCCACTCCACACACACTCCCCCAAGTCTGTCTGGGTGGAGCTGCGTGTCTCTTCCCGGGATCTCTCCTCTCCCCCTTGCCTCCGGGGGACTCTGCCTTTTCGGGGGCAGTCCAGCCCGAGGGCATGGTGGCGGCTTTTCTCACCCACCCGCTAAGTCACGGGCAGGGGGACGCGGAGGGCAGAGCCACTGCAGCTGGCACCCCACAGGAGGCTCCAGCTCACTGGTGCTGGGATCAGGGGAAACCCTACCCTTCCTACATCCCATCCCCCCAAACCTACTGTCTCAGCACAATGGGAGAAGGAGACAAGAAAGGGTAATGAGCTGTGAAGCTGCTGGGAAATGGATGCTCAGAAAAACGGAAGGAATGACCATAATTGTTATTTATTGTTATTATTATTGATCTAAATATTGTTCATTGTTGTTCTTATGCTGATGGTCTGACAGTCAAGTCCTCCCACTGTTTCCCCAGGAAACAATAACAGACCCTCCAAACCATCCGAGGAGAAAATCCCCCCTGTAGGTTTCAGGCCTCTGGATTTCCAACTGCGACCCTCTCCCCACCCACCTGGACGGCCCTTCTCCCTCCCCACCCCGCGCTGGGGCCCGACTGCTCAGCACTGTGCATCCGCTGCTGATAATGACAATAATGATAGTAGTACTAATCCAACATTTATTGAGCACCCAGTAAGTGCTTGGTGGTGAAAAAAGGGCAGTGAACAAAACACGGGAAACTCCTGCCTTTGTGGAGAGCATTTTGGGCCGAGGAGAGACAGGAAGTAAAATAGATAGTACGTTGGGAAAATATGTTGTGTTTTATTCTTACTACATGTACTGTGCTTAGTCTCTCAGTCATGTCCGACTCTTTGCGACCCCATGGATTGTAGCCCCCAGGCCCATCTGTCCATGGGATTCTCCAGGCAAGAATACTGGAGTGGGCTGCCATGCCCTCCTCCAGGGGATCTTCCCAACCCAGGGATTGAACCCAAGTCTCCCGCATTGCAAGCATATTTGTTGCATAAATAATGATAGTAATAGCCCACTAGCCCTTAGCCTAGTGGCTCAGTGGTAATGAAAGCACCTGCTGTTGCAGCAGACTTGGGTTCAGTCCTGGGCTTGGGAAGATCCCCTGGAAAAGGAAATGACAACCCACTCCAGTACTCTTGCCTGGGAAATCCCATAGACAAAGGAGCCTGGGGGGCTACAGTCAATGGGGTCACAAACAGTCAAACAGGACTTAGTGACTAAACAAGCCATGAGCGGGCGCACTAAGTGCCAGGTGTTGTGCTAAGGACTTTACAGGTATCAACTCTTGTCATTTACAAGTGTGTGACATTTTTAACCTCCCTGAGCCTCAGTTTTCCCATCTGTAAAATTGGGGTAGTCATAGCATCCATCTCCTAGGGATTTTAGAAGCGTTAAGTACATGAATAATTTGTAAAGCACTTGAGATAGTGCTTGGCATACGGTAAGCATGCTATAAATGCTTGTTAAGATACTATTTTAAAAAGAGAAACCCGCCTCATTGAATGCTGGTCTCAGTGAAATGGCTCATCTTGGGCCCTACCCTGAAGATACGGGTCAACTTCAAGGATTCTGCTGAGACCACGGGCGGGTGCCATAACACTCCTTTTTTTTTCCCTTCCTAACTTGGCACCTCTTGGTTTCCAAAGTGTGCTCAGTCACCTCATCTCATTTCTGCAGCCCTGCTGGGGTATTGTTCACACCTCCTTACAGATGAGGAAGCTGAGACCGAGGGTCCCAAAGACTATCCCAAAGTCTTGTAAACACTGTCCCTGTGTCTGGGGACTTACATGTTCTCAGCATCACAGAAAGCCTCACAGCAAGCTGGGAGCAGGGACACAGAATGAAGTTTCTGAGGCCGAACAACCAGAAAGACCCAGTGGCACTTGAACCCTTGTGATCTGGTGACGTCTCAGGCCATTTTCATCACTCAGAACTCTCCATGGGGGTCTGACCAGGTGCGGGGCAGTGGGGGCGGGGGGGGCACTCATAAGAACAGCAGAGTGGGCTCATTTCTGAAAGCACATGCTTTAGAATCTGCCAGACCAGAATTTAAATCCTGGCTCACATGTGACTTTGGACAAATTAGTCAGCCTTTCTCCACGTCCATTTCCTCATCTGGCAATGATGATAGTACTTAACCATATCAATACAGATCTAAGAAGTTTTGTAAGGATTAAAATGTAGGGAATCCCTTGCCAGTCCCGTGCTTAAGACTTTAGCGCTATCCTTCAAGGGACACAGGTTCAATCTTTGGTCGGGGAACTAAGATCCTGTGTGCCACGTGGTACAGCCAAATAAGGAAAATAAAATTTAGCACAGGGCCACATCAATATATGGGCACTATCATTATTATTGTTGTTAATTATTACTAGTAGTGTGAGAACCACTGAGACCCTGACTTCCTTATCAACATATATCAGTTATGCCATGCAGGCTTTTTTAATGACCAAATCTTTTTTAATGATTAAAAATGAGCCGGGTGTCTCTACCACGCAGTTCCCCTCCAGTAGGTCAGCAGACCTGACTGTGAATCCTCGCTCTGTTATTTTCTGACTTGACTTTGGCAAGTTGCTGCCCTCCACCCTGAACCTCAGCTTTCCCATCTCTAAGATGGGAATAGTAAAAAGAATACCTTCCATCAATAGCTGTAACGAGACAATGAATTCATATTTGTGAAGTCCAGTGCTGAATCAATTTGCTCGTCACAGCCTGACCCGCCATCACAAATGGCAGCTGGGGCCTGGGGTCAGGAATGACCTGGGCAGGGGGCACCTTGAGGGGTGCTGGGCTCTTCTGAAATGGGGCATGCCGGTTCTGTATGCCCCTGGCATGAATGGCACGGGCGTCCTGGGAAGGAAACACCTGCCCTTTCACAGACGGGAAGGAGGCAGCTCTGCCTGTGAACGGCCCAGAGAGACTAGGCCGGGAGACGCACAGGCAGCTGGGGGTGCACGCGCGGGGGTGAGGTCCCCAGGGCGCAGGCGTGACCCGCGACGGTGCCGGGAAGAGGACCGCAGCGTCTCAGGAGGAGGGCGGTGGAGGTGGGTTCTCCTGGACGTCCCGCCCTGGGGTAGGCCCGTGGCAGGCGCCTTCCTCATGGATACTCCCTGGGCACACGCCAGGCCGTGTCCTGGGTGCCAGGGGTTCAGACGTGAACGAGGACAGGGTCCCTGCTCTCCTGCAGCACCATTCCTACTGGAGCGGAACTGGGCGATAGAGACACGGACCCTGTTTGAATCATTAGGGCAGCCTGCGTGGCACAAAAGAGCAGTCTTTCCATCAGGCGGATCTGATTTGCTCTGTGGCTTTGGGCAAGTTACTCAACTGCTCTGAGCCTCAACGCACCCATCTGTGAAATGGGGACAATGACCTAAACTTCAGGAGTCTGTTGTGAGGATTAAAGGGGATGCTGCTTGAAAAGGGCTCCGCATGCCTGGTCCAGTGAAGTGAAGTGAAAGTCGCTCAGTCTGCCCAACTCTTTGTGACCCCATGGACTATACAGTCCGTGGAATTCTCCAGGCCGGAATACTGGAGTGGGTAGCCTATCCCTTCTCCAGAGGGTCTTCCCAACCCAGGGATTGAACTGGGGTCTCCCGCATTGCAGGCGGATTCTTTACCGGCTGAGCCACCAGGGAAGCCCATCCAGACTAAGCATCGTTTCCCCCATTCAACAGCCAAGGACACCGAGGCTCGGAGAAGTTAAGGCATCCTGTCCAAGGTCGCCCAACTCATGAGCAGCACAGCTTAGAATCAGCCCAGGTCTGTCTCAGTCCAGAGTGCGGCTGTTCGGAGGTCTGGCTCCAGAATTCACGTCTTCACTTCACTACCAATTGGCTGTTGCACCCTAGGCCAGTCGCTTGCCTTCTCCGAGCATCCCTCCCTTAATCTCTGAAAGGGGGAGGATAATATTTTCTGCTTCACAGGGCTGTGAGGATCTGGTTACTACATGGGATCTGTGTAGCACAGAGCCTGGCACACGGTAGGCGCTCGGTTAGTCAGCTGTTGATGCAAATGATGGTGATGATACCTGGCGTGGATGGATGAAGCCATCTGAGGGGTGCCTAGCACAGAGCAGACACTCAGCGCAGCTTTGTTGAATGAATGAGGTACATTCCAGGACTCTCTTGCTCATTTAATATCAGATGAGGATAGATCTTAATGATCAATGACCTCGAGTCCCTTGTTTCACCGATGGGGGTTAAAAAGAAAAAAAGAAGAACTGAGGCTCAGAGAGGTGCCTGCAGCTGCCCAAGGTCACACAGCCCAGCAGCTGATTGGAGGTTGGGTTAGAAGGGGAGAGGCAAGGTTAAGAACAGGATGCTGACCAGGGAAGGGGGCAGGGAGGCTGCGCTGAGATTCCAAATGGATGCAGAGAGCTGTGAACCGGCGGGGGGGAGGGGGGTGAGGGAAATGTGGTTTTTCCGAAATGGAAGAGGATGACTTTAGCAGATGCTCTCTGCCCAGAGGGAGGGGGTGAGAGGGAGGGTGGTGGGGGAGAGCGAGGGCTGTGAAAGTCAAGAGCTTATTAATGCACAGAGAACCGTTTTCACAGTGGGGAGGGGAAGGACTGCATCTCAGAGCTGCAGCCTAGGAAGTGGCAGTGGGATTTGGCAACAGCTTGGATGGGGGGCGGGGTATGGACCCCCCCCCAGGCTGGGTCTCAGAAAGGGCAGGGGCAGGACTTTCGGGGGGAAAGACAAAGAGATTGAATTCAGGGAATTCTGTAGCGGAAAACGGGCTGCGGGTCAAGGGTGCCTGAGTTCCCTGGGGTCTCTGAACTTCGGGGCTCACCTTCCGGACGTCCGGAAGCCCCCAAAGTGCCCATCACCTCCGCCCTCTGCATCCCTCCCCCCATATCGATCCTCGGACCCAGCATCTCTGGGTGCATCTTACTCTTGCTGACGCTCCATTAAAGAGAAATGCTCATTAGGTGTTTGAGTGGAAGGCATTCAGCCCCCGCCCTGGGTGAGCCGAGAAGAGAAGGACAAGGACGCCAGGCCCCGCTGGACCAGGCTGGAGGCCCCTGGAGGGAGACCTGAGCGGGGCGTGGGGCGGGGCGGCGGCCGGGAGCGGGCTGGGGGGTCATCTCGGTGGGAGAGGCACTGCCAGGAACCCGGAATCCAAGGGAGCTGGCGTGAGGGTAGAGGATGCTCCTGTCCCCCAGAACCAGACCCCCTGGGTCTGCGGACCACAGTGATGTCTTCCACAAGAGGGGGGCCTCAGGACTGGGGCTCCGGTGCCCTCTCTGGCAAGCCCTTCATTTGTCTGGGTCTCAGTGGTCTCCTCTGTAAAAAAAAGGAGGTTGGGCAGCGCACCCAGAAGCAGTCACTGCCTAACCAGCTTGCCCATCACCAATACCTCGGTGAACTGGTTAAAATACAGAGCCCGGGCCCCCTGCTAGCTTCCCTCCATGGAGCATACCCGCCCCTCCCCTCCCCTGAACCACAGTTCAGGGCCCTTCCAGCACTAATGCGACCTGATTCAGAGACTCCCCAGCCTTGGGCAGGGGGCACAGCCCCTCTGTCCCTGCCGGGTGGAGCTGACACGGTCCCCTTAATGTCCCAGCCTAGTAGCAGAACTTTGGGGCTCTAGGAAGGTCCTCTGCTAAAGGGGATGGGACCTAATTCTAACTAAAACTCTTAGTTCTTGTTTAGTAGCTAACTCACATCCAACTCTTCTCTGACCCCATGGACTGTAAGCCGCCAGGCTGGGATTCTCCGGGCAAGAATACTGGAGCAGGCTGCCATTTCCTTCTCCAGGGGATCTTCCTGACCCAGGGATCGAACCCTTGTCTTCTGCGTTGGCAGTGATTCTTTATCACTGACCACCCAGGAAGCCCCCATTGTCATAATAACCATCATTTATTGACGGTGGTCTATGTGCTGACTGGGTACCACATGGTACTGGATCTCATCTAGTACCCCCTCGGTCTGCTGAAAGAGTTGTTCTCTTGAGTTATACACACTGAGGAAACAGGCTAAATAAGTTGCCGAAGGTAATGTAGCTGCAAAGAGGGCAAAGCTGCATCTGAACCCGGACTTCACCCATCTCATCTGTACGTGGACTGTCTTCTTTAACACTCATAACAAACCCAGAACGAGGTGCATTCACCCCCATTTTACGGATGAGGAGACAGATTGCTGGCCAAGTTCACAATAATGGCTAACTCAAGCAATGCCCGCCCCATGTACTAATACCTGTAGTTTCATTTAACCTCACATCTTACAGACGAAGGACTGAGTCACAGGGATACTGAGTGACTTGCTCAAGGGTCAGTTAATCGTAGGGCCAGGATTTGGAGTCAGAATCCTATAAGATGTGCAGGTGAAATGAAACAAGGTAAATGCTCAGCCAAATCGTAAGTTCCGTCTCCAAGTGTGGCCCTCCCACCTGCAGCATCTGCGTCACATGCAGCATCTCAGCGCCTCCCCCACCCCCACCCTGACCCCAGACCTGCTGAATCGGAAACTCGTGGGGAGGCAGGGCTCAGGGATCAGCGGGGATTCTGATGCACCCCAAAGTTTTAAGAACTACATTGCTTTCCCTGCAGAAGTAGGTTAGAGGAGGCAGGATTCGAACCCAGGACTCTAGAAGGCGGACCCCTTCCTGGTCTGCCACACTGCTCCCCGCCCTTCCCTAACGTCCTCCGAGGCCGTCTCAGGCGCACTCATCCGTCTTCTCCCCCACGCCCGCCCCAGGATGACCTGTTCGTGGACCTGGCCAACCTGAGCCACCTCTTCCTGCACGGGAACCGCCTGCGGCTGCTCACGGAGCACGTGTTCCGCGGCTTGGGCAACCTGGACCGGCTGCTGCTGCACGGGAACCGGCTGCAGGGCGTGCACCGCGCGGCCTTCCGCGGCCTCGGCCGCCTCACCATCCTCTACCTGTTCAACAACAGCCTGGCCTCGCTGCCCGGCGAGGCGCTGGCTGACCTGCCGGCCGCGCTCGAGTTCCTGCGGCTCAACGCCAACCCCTGGGCGTGCGACTGCCGCGCGCGGCCGCTCTGGGCCTGGTTCCAGCGCGCGCGCGTGTCCAGCTCCGACGTGACGTGCGCCTCGCCGCCCGAGCGCCGGGGGCCGCGACCTGCGCGCGCTCCGCGAGGCCGACTTCCAGGCCTGCCCGCCGGCCGCGCCCACGCGGCCCGGGGGCCGGGTGCGCGCCAACAGCTCCTCCAACCACCTGTACGGGGTGGCCGAGGCCGGGGCACCGCCGGCCGACCCCTCCACCCTCTACCGCGACCTGCCCGCCGAGGACGCGCGGGGGCGCCCGGGCGGCGACGCGCCCACCGAGGACGACTACTGGGGTGGCTACGGCGGCGAGGACCGGCGGGGCGAGCAGACGTGCCCCGGCGCCGCCGCCTGCCAGGCGCCCCCGGACTCCCCGCGGCCCCGCGCGCGAGCCCGGGCTCGCCTCCCCGCTGCTTTGCCTGTTGATCCTGGCGCCCCCACCACCTCTGACCGCGGTGCTGAGACTGAAGCGGCCGGCGCCTCCCGGCCCCCCCATCCCCCCGACCCTCACCCTCCGTCCCCAGTGCTTACCGCGGGCTGGCGGCCTGCCTTCTCCTCCGCCCAGCGCCTCGCATCCCCAGGGACCCGGCCACCTCTCCCCGCCTCCCGGGCCGCCGGCTGATGGCAGCCCCCGGAGGGCACGTCTGGTGGCCCAGCCACCCGAAGACATGGCCGGGGTCTTCTGCCCGTCTCCGGCCGTCGACCCGTGCCCATCCCAAGGCTGAGTGGGCACGCCGGGCCGCCGCGGACCCCGTCCCCCAGCTCCCGTGGTGGACTCGAGAGGAGCTTTGTCTGCGGAGCAGCGCCCACCAGCGGAGCCCTCGGAAGCTCCAGGAAGGGCGCCGCTCTCGGGAACCTTTTGGAGGGACGCCAGGCCAGCCCTAGGCCTCTGCTTATCCTCGCCCCCCGCCTCAACTTCCCGACACTGGAGAAATACTTTTCTCCTAAGTCTACCCTGGACACTTTTGAGGGTGCCTGGAGAGAACGTTCCTCTCCACCATGGCCCCTGTGTGGTGAAGATCAACAGACATTGTTTGGGTGGGGGGGAAAGTTTATTAAAAAATTCTATTATTTTATCTCCTGTAAAGTTTATTGGCTCAGGATCTCACAAGTGGAAGAAGGGCTTAGAACCATCACGCTTTCGGGGGCCTGGAGAGTTAGAAAGCAATCGGGAGCCATTCCACAGCATCCAAGTGCTTCCTGCTGTTGCCCCTATGAGAAGAAGCTGAAGGCTGAGAAAGAACGGGGTGACCCTGGAGTCCCGGGCAGGTTGGCTGAAATCCGAAAGCCAGGAGTGGGTGCTGATGGCACCTCGCCTCCTCATCTGTCCAGTAGCTGTACACAGCAACCTGTGGAGAAGCCAAGGGATTTTTGGTGATCAGAAGGATGAGAATCCCAAGTTGGGGTGTCTTGCTCACTTGAGGTATGATGAGAAGCTTCATCTTTATGATGTGTGGAGGAGAGGCTAGGGAAAGGGGAGAGCCTTGGCGGAGAAGGACTTGGGTGAGTCTCATCTGCCAGAAGCAATTGGGGGAGACTTGGATGGTTTAAAGTTAGGGTTAAGAATCTAACTTGGGAGCTGGGGATGGAAAGAGGATACCGTGGTGCCAGGGCTCAAGGATGCTGAGGGTCTGTGGCCTTGGCCAGAGGTGTCAGAAGGATGGTGGAGAGAGGAGGAGGAAACGGAAAAGAGTTAATGTCTAAGGCCTGAAGCAGGTGGACTTTGAATAAAGGTGTGAGGTTGGGGTGCAGTGAATAGTGCTGAGTCTGGGGTCTCATGGGGGTGCGTGTCACGCTGGGCTTTGAGGAGGTTGATGAGTGGGCTTAGGGGGCCAGCCGACAAGAGCTCTGAAGGAGGAGGGACCGCTGGGGCCTGGGCAGGGAGCGGGGAGGAGGGACGATGCTGGTAAATCAGAAGCAGGCTGTCCAGGTCACAGAATTATCGTCGTGAAATATTCATGGGCCTTTGGTCCAGATGCTATTTCAGAACGGTGAAAGTGAGCGGGGTGTGTGAGCCTCGGGAGGAAGCCGACAGCAAGGCCACTTTCGCCCACCCCCGCCCCCACCCGCCCAGACAGACCCACGGATGCCCATCACGTGCACACCCACGCTCACACGCTCCCTCAAACACGCTTGCACCCAAGCGGAGGCACGCCGACACCCACGGGTCCCACAAACAGGCAGATGCACCCCAAATACCAATGGGCGTGCACAGCCGCTCCCGTGACTCCCTGCACAGAGACCACCCCGGAGATCTCACACGCTCAGATCCCAGCCTCCCCAGACAACATAGACGGATGAGCCTGAGCCGCACACCCTGGGACAGGAGGGCCTTGCAAGGCCATCCGGTCCACCCCCAGGGATGCTGCGAGGGGGGCAGTGGAGGCCCACCCAGAGAGAGCAGGGGCGTTTGTGCGAGACTGACTGCCCAGCCTGGAAAGGAACCTCCTGGACCCCCGCCCACCAAGTGCCCACCCCCAGCCTGTGTTTTCCAGCTGCCCGACCCCAGTGGCGGTGAGCTCCTCGTTTCTTCCTTGAATATCCCATCAGCTCACCCACCCGGTCCCCCCCTCGGCCCCCGCCCAGCCCTTCCTTCCCATCCCCCAACCCTCCCCCCCTCCGCTCCCTGCCTGCTGCATCTCCGCATTACCTCATGCCTGGAATGTGGAAGAAAATAGCAGTAACCTGCTCTCCCGTTTTCCTGCATTCGATCTCTCGCTGCCTCCCACTCTGCTGGCCCGTGTTGGCCAGATCCATCAGACCAGAACTCACATTATGTCATTCTGTTACTCAGGCACGTACCGCGGGCTCCCTGTTCCCCTGTAAGTTAAAGATAAAACGTCTTAGCAAAGCCTCAGAGGCCCTGCAGCGTCCGGGCCCCGCCGCCTTTCTATCTTTTCCCTCCCGGCCTCCCTCCCACACCTTCACTCCAGCTGGAAAGATTGCACCACATGGGCCCTCCGTTACCATGAACTTGAACCCCTCAAACCCACTTTGCACCTCTCCTGAAGTTCCTCAGTCTCCCCCAGACATGGGACCCTCGCCCCCTGCCTCAGATAACGGACTCC
The DNA here is from genome assembly GCA_024291935.2 of Okapia johnstoni. Taxonomy (NCBI): domain Eukaryota; kingdom Metazoa; phylum Chordata; class Mammalia; order Artiodactyla; family Giraffidae; genus Okapia; species Okapia johnstoni. Next base: position 2,231,801 of record CM044325.1, on the reverse strand, counting down.
AGAGCCCCTCCCCAACGCCAAAGCTGCCTCTTGCTGACCTTAGCAAGGGGTCTGTTCTTCAAAGCTGCTGGGAGAGGCCCAGGCTAGGGCCGGCTCCCGGGAGGTGGCTGCCCCTTACCGGCCACCGTGGGTATCACAGTCAGGCTCAGGAATCCTAAACTGAGCGTGAGCATCTCCCCGCCTGGGGAGAGGCAGAGAAGGACGCCAGATGACAAGGTCCATAAGCCCTTAAACCTCTAAGGTTCTTACACTAAGAGTCGGGGGAGGGTTCTCAGCCCTGCTTTTTGAGCTGCTGACTCCTGATGTTAGCTCCCAAATCCATGAGAGAACCCCTTTCCTATGAAAGGCAAAGATTTGTGGGGTGAGGGTGGTGGTGGGGGGCTCCCAGGGCCCTGCAGAAGTGACATCTGTCTGCCAGGCTCTGAGAGGCCGCCAGGCCGGGGACAGTCCAGGTGGCAGGCCCAAGGTCCAGCCGGGGTCAGGTTTCTAGATGAATTTTTTAATGCTTCCAGCCAGACCTATCAGATGTTCCCCTTTCATCTCTGCACGGTCCCCTCTCCTGTCCCCATGGCCCTGGGGGTGGGGCAGGCAGGCCAGGCCTGGGGCAGCTCCCAGCAGCCTCCTGAGAAAGGCTTTGGGAGATGTAGAGGTGTGAACGACCGAGTTATTTTCCCATTTGCTGTGTGACCTTGAGCAAGTCACTCAACCTCTCTGAGCATCCCTGGTTTGGGAGCGACAGGGCTTGCCTGCAGGGAGCTGTTGTGGGCAGTGAGTGCAGGGCCCTCGGGAGGTAGCCCCTCTGCTCGCTGCTATTTTCCCTGAGCCCTGCCCCCCTCCTCCGGCTTTTCTTTCAATCCCAGGGGTGCCTTTGCCTCTTTCTTGGGGAGGTGGGGACTCAGGCTCTGCCGTTCCCTCCTAAGATCCACACGGCCCACCCCAGGAGCCTTTGGCCTTCCTAGAAACTTCAGATGAGGTGGGGAAGGGAAGAGAGACAGTGAGGCAAGGCTGGCGGCCTGACCAAGGACAGCAGAGCCGCTGCAGCCGAGGGCCGGAAGCCGGCACAGAGAGGAAGGCTGAGGAAGGCCCAGCTCAGACGCACTGTTTCCTGCTTCCTCCTCCATTCCTGCCTCCTTCCGTCCTTCCTGGCACCTTCTCTTCCCCTGGAAGCGGAGGTGGCCACACTGAGCAGGAGCAGTGGGCCGGGCAGGACCCTGCGAGAGGGGCTGGGAGCAGCCATTGAGGAAGGCCTGTCCAGTCCTCCCAGGCCCTGCCCAGTGTTTCTGAAAGTGAAGGTCTTTTCCATCTGATTCGGGTGGGAAACAGGTAAGGCGCAGGTTCCCGAGCCCCTCACACCCACTAGACCAGTTTCTCCCCGAGCCCTGGAATCTGCACGTGGCGGTGGGTTAGGAAGGTCTCTGAAGGCGGAGAAACAGCTCCTCGGAGGTGGGGTGGTCCCAAGGAGGGCAGACAGGAGAAAGCAAAGGGAGAAAAGTGAGATCCTGGCGGAAGCCACGGGCAGGACTCTGGAGTGGACAGGGCAAGGCCGCGGATGGGGGCGCAGAAGGATGCAGGAGACAGACAGGGCGGGCCGCGGTGAGGGTCGCGCCAGAGGTAAGCCGCCACCGACGGGGACAGTCACTTGCACGCTGCCCGCCCCCTTCGGGGGGAACCTGAGACCCCAGGCTTCTGGTCCCCGGATGTGGACATTGAGAGCCGCGTTCTTCTGGGGTGCAGGGTCGGGGGGCGGCCTCCTCTGCAGAGACCTGCGGGCCTCCGCGGTGGTCCCCCATCACTGCCCTGGCCGGAGCCCCCAGCCCGCCCCTCGAATCCCTCGCCACCGACCCCCGCACTGTGCCCTGCCCAGCCCCCACCCCAGCTCGACTGCAAAAGCTTCCAATTAGCATGTTTTTCCCCCAGAACTCACGCCCCGCGTCCCGACGCCCCCTCGCCGCTCGGAGCGGGGGTGAGGACCCCCATTAACTCTTGCCTCCCTGGGAGGCTCCCGGCGGCCTGGACGCCGCCTGCTCTGCGGGTCCCGGGGGTGAGGGGCGCGCCCCCGGGGGGACGGCGGGGTCTTCGGGGCACTTGGGGGGGGGAGAAAGGGCAGGCGCTTGCCCGCCCCCTCTTTCTGGGAAGAGGTGGGGAGGGGCGCTTCTCCCGGGAGACTCGGGGCGTCGAAATCCCGCGTTCCTCAGCCCCCGGCCCCCGCAGCCTCCTCCTCCCAGCCGCGTACCCGCACCCCCCAGCCATCTGTTCACTCGGCGGCGGCGCCGCGACAAACAGGCTCCAGCTCGCGGCCGCCCCCGCCAGCCCCCTCCCCAAGCGCCCCCGCCCCGGGGACGCAGGGCGAGAAGACACCCCGCTCCAAGGAGGCCGGGATCCCAGCCTGCGTCCCCCACCCGGTCCCACGCCCCCTGGGCAGGGGCGGGGGCGCGGTTGAGACCCCCTCCTTCAGCCTCGAGGCTCGGTGGCGCCGTGGTCGGGGGGCACGGGGTATCTCAGGGGAGGGGTCTGGAGATGCGACCCAGGAGAGGCGGACGAGCCGGCAGGGGCTGTCGAGGGACGGTGTGGGGTACCCCCGGCTCCCCCAACCCGGTCCCAGCCGCAGCCACGCAGCGCCGCCTGCGGAGTGCAGAGTCCGGGGCGCACAGCCGGGCTCCTTCCGCCAGGCCCTCTCCGGTTCATCGCTGGTGATCCTTGTGATCCGCTTCCACCGGACCGGACGGAAAGTCAAGGTCCCGGGGCACAGAGTGGAGCGAGACCCGGGCAAGGCCGCTGGGAGCCCGTCCAACCGGTTGGCGGATGCGGTCCAAATCCGGTTTCCTACTTTGCGAAAAGGACACCGTGGGAAGCCAGGATCCTGGGCTGCGAGCAGCCAGGGATGCGCCATGTGGCTTACTTAGTCACGTCTCCAGACCCCACTGGCCATCCGTTAAATGGGTGGGTCAGTCTACTGAATCAACTTCTAAAGAGAGTTGCAGACAAAGGGAGGGCTCCTCTGTGATACTGTCCTCCAGGGCCACTATTTCAGGGTTCTCCTAGGTTTTGGGGGAGTAGGGTGGTGCATAAGGCCTTTGTGGTTCCTCTCCACCCTGAGAGGGCAGCAGAGAGCTGGGCTGACAATCTTGGAACCTCCTTTCTGCCTGATTGCCTCGGCAGACTCAGCGGCCACAACACCGGGTCCCACCACCTACCAGCTCTGTGCCCTAACCTGTCTGAGACTTCCTCTCTCTACAAAACAACCTAGAGACACGACCTCTATGGTTAGGATGCAGTGAGGTACCCGTGTAGCAGAGCTTGACACACAGGCCCCTCCCTGCCCCGTCCCTCCCTTCTGTGACTTTCAGGTTTATGTCCCAGGACAGAAATAGATACAGGAGTGGGATAAATGAGGTATAGCTTCCTGGAAGGCCCCTAGTGCTCAAAGATGGTATCTTCCCTTGATGCAGGTAACTTTTAAAGTCTCCCTTTATTTCTGAAAGTAAATATAAATATAGCACATGATGAAGCTTGAAATATGCATGAAGTTTTAAGATAAAACATGACCGCTCCCCCCAAAATGTTACTTTCAACAGACCTCCAGAGACGCCCGACAAGAAAGTTCAAGAGGCGCTCCTTAGCATTTTTTCCAAAGCCTCCTACCTTGGTCGTCGGTAGGGAGAAAGGCCAACCTCCCTCCCAGATGTACCCCAAACCATGAGAAGTGGGGGGGGGCGGGGGAGCAGAGGGCAGGACCTCCACCCGCTCCAGGGCACAGCTGAGAACAGGAAGCTGAGGCAGGCAGCTGGGGGTGAACGAGCTGGCACCTTAAGTGTCCTAGTTAATGCCCAGCTGAGCCTGGGTGAGGAAGGGGGATGGAGGTGTGGGAAGACACTACCCCCCCACCCCAAGACAGAGGCAGGCACACCGCAGCCAGTCTCTCACTTCCCTTTTTATTTCCTCTGAGATCTGCAGGCAGCAGCGTCAGTGAGAGAACCCGCCCTTCAGCCCCCAGGAGGGGCTTCCCTCCCACATGGCGGCCTCCTTGCAGCCGGCACACCTCTGGCCCGTTTCCCCTGAGGAGAAGGGAGTTCCACACGCAATCGTACATACCCTGGGCCCTGCACAGCTGAGGGGTCACCTGTTCGCTGACCCCACAGGCCCCCAGGAGGAACCAGCAGGCAGGCCCCTCGGACGGAGCCCAGAGGAAGCGTGGGGCCGCACCCTGGGCCCTCCAACCCCAGGCTGGAGAAGGTTCTATCCTGACACAGGGGTGGGGGTGGTGGGGGAGGGGGCACGTCTTCAGTCAATGGAGCGTGGCTTCGGGGATTTTCTTTTTTTTCTTTTTAACACGTCCCCACAAAAATAGAACTTCTCCTGGTATTTATAAATCCGCGGTCCCCAGCGCTGGGCGGAGGTCACAGGTAGAGTCAGTCCCTCTGTGCCCCGGGACTTTGGGGGCCTAGGCTGCCACCTTGGGGCTGCCAGGCGCCTTCATGAGGCCCCCCCAGCGGGCAATGTCTGCCCTCTGGAGCTGGGCGCGGTAGCAGAAGAGGTAGGATGGCAGCAGGAACCCTAGGAGTGAGAAGAGCAGGAGGCCCAGATTCACCTGCAGGGCGGGGAGAGAGAAAGAGGGGGCGAAAGGAGTCAAGCTGTCCACCCTCGTCACCCTTGGGGGCCACTCAGCCTCCCTCAGGGAGGAGAAGGCAGCCGCCTGCACCCCTGGTCCTGTTCAGTTCAGTTCAGTTCAGTCGCTCAGTCATGTCCGACTCTCTGCGACTCCATGAACTGCAGCACGCCAGGCCTCCCTGACCATTACCAACTCCCGGAGTTTACTCAAACCCATGTCCATCAAGTCGGTGATACCATCCAGCCATCTCATCCTCTGTCATCCCCTTCTCCTCCCACCTTCAGTCTTTCCCAGAATCAGGGTCTTTTCCAATGAGTCAGCTCTTCGCATCAGGTGGCCAAAGTATTGGAGTTCCAGCTTCAGCATCAGTCCTGCCAATGAACACCCAGGGCTGAGCTCCTTTAGGATGGACTGGTTCTGGGCCGGAAGATACATGGAGCACGCAGTGGCTGGGGGCAGCCGCTCGCCGCCAGTGTCCCACGGGATGCCCGTGAAGCTCCAGAGTCGGGTCTGAACCCCACCTGACGCCAGGGCCCAAATGACCTGGTGTCGTCTGGGAGCCTGGGCCTCTGAGGACGTGGGTGGAGGGGTCTCGTGGCGGGGTGGTGGCGGGCGATCACGGGCACCGTGTGCAGCAGGGGCAGCAGGCCCAGAGGCCCCGCTCAGACCCAGCACACAGCCTGCCCCGTTCCTCACGGGGTGGCTCATGGGCCAGTCACCTCGGGTCTACACTCCCCCTCCTCTGGGCCATGGTGGCCACATTCAGTATAAATACACTAACGACTGATGCTGAAGCTGAAACTCCAGTACTCTGGCCACCTGATGCGAAGAGCTGACTCATTGGAAAAGACCCTGATGCTGGGAAAGATTGAGGGCAGGAGGAGAAGGGGACGACAGAGGATGAGATGGTTGGATGGCATCACTGACTCAGTGGACATGGGTTTGAGTAAACTCTGGGAGTTGGCAATGGACAGGGAGGCCTGGCGTGCTGCAGTCCATGGGGTCGCAGAGAGCCGGACACGACTGAGCACCTGCCCTACACTAATGTGGGCACTCGGGACACGGTAGCTGTCATGCTCTGGCAGGAGTGGGTGGATGCCTGGGGCAGATGTCAGCTTTAGGAAAAGCCTCTCCTACGAGACCAACAGCTGGTGCCCCAGCACCCAGGGGTGTTTCAGCTCAGAGGGTTTGGAGGAGCCCCTTTCTAGGAGAGAAGGTCCCTGCCTTGGATCAGGACTGGGCCAATCCCCAGGTCACCTGGGAGCTTATTACAGCGTCCTGGGCCCAGGCTGGGGTGTCTATAAGGAGGTCTGACTGACTGCCAGTTGGGAACCCCCAGAGGAGAGACCTCCATGGTGCCTCCTGGCTGAGATGAGAATGAAAGATTCCGCCACATGCAGGAGCCCCCCGCCGCCAGCTGCACCCAGGCAAGGCGGTGGTCCCGTGGCCCCCACGCCCCACTGCCTCTCACCCAGAAGGGCTCTCCTTTCAGGGGCCCCACCATGGCCATGAAGAGCGGCTGCTGCAGCAGGGCGAACACGGCACTGAGGAGGGACTGCAGACCCGTCAGCGTCCCGAAGTGTCTGGACGGGTACCTGCCGGGGAAAAGGGGGCCCTGCGTGAGGGGCGCGTGCTCCGGGCCGGCCCCGTGCCCTCCCGCCCTGGACGCCATGCTCTGTCCACCAGGCGAGGCCGAGGTTAAAAGTTCAGGCTCAGGACGGGCTGACGGTCCAGTACTGAAGACTGCGCTCCCCGTGCTGGAGGCGAGGGTTCCATCCCTGCCTGGGGAGCTAACATTCCAAGTGGCGTGGCACAAAATTAAAAAACCTCAGGCTCTCTGCATATGCCCTGGCCTTGAGGGTATATGCTATGGCTGGAAGGCTACAAAGCTGGTTTCTGGCACCTACTAGCTGTGTGATGGGCTTCCCTCATAGCTCAGTTGGTAAAGACTCTGCCTGGAGTGCAGGAGACCAGGGTTCAATCCCTGGGTCGGGAAGATCCCCTGGAGAAGGAAATGGCAACCCACCCCAGTGCTCTTGCCTGGAGAAGCCCATGGACAGAGGAGCCTGGTGGGCTACAGTCCATGTGATCACAAGAGTTAGACACTGACTTAGCAACTAAACCATCACCACCACCAGCTGTGTGATAACAGCAAGTAACTCAGCCTCTCTGAACCTCACTTCCTTCCCTAAAAACAGGGAGAGTGCTAACCTCACCGGGCTGTTTGTTTTTTCTTTTGACACATTATTTATTTAGCTCCTACCATGCGCCAGGCACTGTTCTAGGTGCGTGGAGAGAGAGCAAAGAACCAGACACGGGGGTGGCATTCTGGGCGGCTGGGTAGTAATCACACAACAAGCAAAATAAACATAGTTGGGACTTCCCTGGTGGTCCAAAGGTTAGGGCTGCAAGCTTCTACTTCAGGGGGACACAGGTTCAATCCCTGGTCAGGGAATTAAGATCGTGTGTGCCACTGGGTACAGCCAAAACCCAAGAAAGCACAGCGTGTTAGAAGGTGATAGTGCTGAGGAACGAAGCTAAGCAGAGCAGCGGGGTTTCTAGGCAGGTGGGGAAGGCCTCACGAAGAGTTCCTCTGGGTAAAGCCCCGAACAAGGTGCGACAGCTGGCTTGTGGTCATCTGGGGGGAGAATGAGCCAGGAAGAGGGCCCCTGAGGGGGGGGGTGGACACACGGGGTTTCCGCAGCATGAGGCAACTGCAGCGGGAGACGGGGGTGAGCGAGGTGGGGAAGGGAAGGGAGAGGCCCCTGGAGCCAGACCCTGTGGGGCCTCTTTATTTGTTTTAATATAGTAATCTATTTGGCTACAGTGGGTCTCCGTTGCAGTACGCAGGATCTTTGCTGTGTGTTGTACTGCGGCGCACGGACACTCTAGTCGTGACAGCTGGGCTGAGCTGCTCCACAGCTTGTGGGATCTTACTTCCCTGCCCTGGGATCAAACTCGCATCCCCTGCATAGCAAGGCAGATTCTTAACCACTGGACCCCCAGGGATGTCCCCTGGCAGGACGTTTGGAGCCATAACAGAGCCTTTGGCTTTTTTTCGAAGTGAGATGAGAGAGACAGCCGTGGAGAGACGGGAAGACACGTATGTCCTAACGGGTGTCTCCAGCTCCTGCATTAGAAATACCCGGGGAGGCAAGGGTGGACTTGGGGAGACCACTGGGAGACGGCGGCAGCCATGATCCAGGACGCGGGTAGCATCGCCAGGGATGCTGAGCAGGGCTGCGCGTGGAGTCTGCGGAGCGTGGAGCGTGACCTGGGCTGTGAGCAATGAGTGTGTGGAATCCAGGGTGACCCCCGGCCCAGGTGCAGCCACCCCCCGAGGTCTGGATAAGGGAGGGGGTCATCTTCTCACCCTGCACCTGGCAAGGAGTAAGCGCGCCACAGCCGTTACGATGTTGCCACCCCTCTTTCGCCATCACACGTACAGCAGAGACATGCGGCGTGGAAACCAGAAGCCACAGGGGAAAGGGAATGGGGTGCCGGGTTGCCCCACATGAAGCAGGGACGTTATGAGGCAAAGAGACTGTGATCTGGAGATTCCAGCAGGGCTGACGCAGGGAGAGGGGCCACTCTGGGAAGGGGAGCGGACGTTGTGGAGGGAGACACAAGACCAAACCAAGGATGTCAGCTGTCCCTAAGGGAGGACGCTCTGACGGCGGAGTCATCCCAAGAGGGCTGCCTTCGAGGCAGGGAGCACCCCGTCACTAGGGAGCTGGGAGAGGGCAGTGAGCTGGACAACCTCCAGATCCTCACGACCCTGCATCTGCTGCTGCTGCTGCTGCTAAGTTGCTCAGTCGTGTCCAACTCTTTGTGACCCTGTGGACCACAGCTCCCAGGCTCCTCTTTCCATGGGATTCTCCAGGCAAGACTACTGGACTGGGTTGCCATGCCCTCCTCCAGGCGATCTTTCTGACCCAGGGATCAAACCCATGTGTCCCGCATTGCAGCTGGATTCTTTACCATCTGAGAAACTAGGGAAGCCCAAGAATACTGGAGGGGGTTGCCATGCCCTCCTCCAGGGGATCTTCCCCACCCAGGGATTGAACCCGCATCTCTGACATCTCCAGCACTGGCAGGCCGGGTCTTTACCCCTAGAGTTCCAGGGAGGGAGGCTGGGGAGGGGTGCGCCAAGGGGAGCCCACGGGAAGGCCGGCCCGCCCGGCTGACTCACACCGCAGCGTAGAGGCCTCCGCAGGCCGAGTGGTAGAAGCCACGCACCATCGTGTGCAGGACGAAGGTCAGAAACTGAAAGCAGAGACAGCAGAGGTGGGGGGGCGGGAGCGGAACAGAGCCCACGGGGCCAGTCTCCTCATCCACCCGACCTCCCGGGAACACCTCCTGGAGAACCCGGCAAACAGACCCAGAAGACGGGGACCCCGCCGCCGGAGGCAGGTGCTGGGGGAACTGTGCCTTTGGCGGTCAGAGCACCCCGAGGCAGGGAGCACAGGGCGCGCGGAAGATGGTACCTGGAGGTGTAGGCTGTTGATGAGGCAGGTGATGCCAAAACCCACGAGCAGCAGGTTGGTCAGGGTGAAGGCGTTGATGGCGTTGGTGAGCTTCTGGATCTCGCGGTATCGTGGTCTGACGGACTTGGTGGCCGCCCCATCCCTGCGGAGGACAGGCTGTTACTAGCCACCGCCCCAACCTCCTCAGCAGCCCTCCCTCCCATTTCAGAGCACCAGGAAAGGGAGAAAGTGTCTCTTCCAGCCACTTGCTTCTCAAAGCATGGCTCCTCCAGCAACATCTGGTGTGCGTGCGTGCGTGCTCAGTTGTGTCTGACTCTCTGCGACCCCTTGGACTGTAGCCTGCCAGGCTCCTCTGTCCATGGGATTCTCCAGGCAAGAATACTGGAGTGAGTTGCCATGCCCTCCTCCAGGGGATCTTCCCCACCAGGGATCAAACCCAGGTCTCTGGCTTTGCAGCTGGACTCTTTACCATCTGAGCCACAAGTTCTATGGGATGACAATGAGAAATATGCCACCTTGAAGAAGGCCCTCACCCACCCATGCTGGCACCCCGCTCTTGGACTTCCAGCCTCCAGAACTATAGGAAATAAATTTCCACCAATCCTAAGCTACCTGTCTGCTATTTTGTTATACCAGTCTGAACAGACTCAGAAAGACTCTGAGCGAAAACCACACCACCAAGTCATTCCCAGATTACTGACTCCCAGAAACGATGAGATAATAAACGTTGTTTAAAGATGCGAAGTTTGAGGGTACTTTGTTACACAGCAGTAAATATCTAATACACCGGATCTATCTCTTCCTAACCTTAAGAAGGTTCAAGAGTGTGCTCATCATAACAAAGGTTCTGGAACCTCCTACTAAAAGCTGTGTGATCTTGAGTAAGTTCCTGAACCTTTCTGCATCTCGGCTCCTCTGTGAACCGAGGATAATAATATGTGTACCTAGCTCAGGGAGCTGGTGCAAGATTAAATAGGGCAGTGTAGGTGCCCGGTGCACAGGCGGCATTTACTGCCAGCTATGTTCATCATCAAGGCAGCCACGGCCCCTCCTGGTCTCAGTTTCCTCATCTGTAAAATGGGCACGGGCCCCTCGTCTCCCAGGGCCCTGGGGAGAATGAAATAAGACACTGGGTGCGAATGCATAGGGCTGTCCCCACCCGGGGGCAGGTCACCTGGGAGTGGGGGCATCCACGCAGTCCTTGATCCGCCAGTCCATGACGTAGCCGATGAGAGGGCAGGTGAGAAGACACAACAGCTGCACAGCCCCAAAGACAGAGGAGTAGAACTCCACTGGGCAGGCAGGAGGGGAGCGGGGTCAGGGGCCAGCAGGACGGGAGCCAGCAGCCCAGCCTCCGCAGAGGCGGGGGACGCCCAGATCTCCCCCCTCTGACTTCCAGATTCTCAGATCCCCCACACAGCCAGGCCGTGTGACCCAAGGATGGGTCACCCAGTGACAGGGAGGGTAGGGGTCCGGGCCCAAGCTTTTGTCCTCCTACCTGTCTCTGCGGCCCTCTGCTTCAGGTCATCTGTCTCTGTTGGGCACAGGCGGGGAGAGCCAGGGTGAGGGGAGCTCGGCCAGGGTGCTCCCCGCACCCCCAGCCCCCCAGGGGCTCAGCAGCACCTCACCATGCTCTTGGCCGCCGGTCACCAGGTACTCCAGCATCTTGTTCATGGCGGCCATGTAGAAAATGATCCGCAGCTGGGTCATGCCCATGGTGAGGAGGCTCCACAGGAAAATGGGGGAACAGAGGCTCCTGCGCAGGGGCACAGACTCTGGGGGGACAGCGGGGGGTGCCCCTGAGCCCCAGGGCTCCAGTGCGCGCGTCCCAGGGGGTGCTGTTCTGGTGGGCGTGCCGCAGTGGCCTCGGAGAGGGGCTGCTTTAGCCTCTCTGGCCTCTGAGTCGCCCAGCTCTGTAACTGTCTCACTAGGAGACTTTTTTATTTTTTCGGCCACACTGCATGGCTTGTGGGATCTCAGCTCCCTGACCAGGGTTCGAACCCAAGACCTCCACAGGGACAGCGCAGAGTCCTAACCACTGGACCACCAGGGAGTTCCCTCACCAGAACATTCTCAGGTGGCCTCCGGGTGCGTACCCTAGGCTTGGCATGGTAGCAACTCCGCCTACTATTCATCAAGCACTTGCTGTGTGCCGCACACTTGGCGTGCATTATCCCATGTTAGGAAACTGTGCTGTGCTTAGTCGCTCAGTTGTGTCCAACTCTTTGCAACCCCACGGCCTATAGCCCGCCAGGCTCCTCTGTCCATAGGATTCGCCAGTCAAGAAGACTGGAGTGAGTTGCCATGCCCTCCTCCAGGGGATCTTCCCCACCCAGGGATTGAACCCAGCTCTCCCACACTGCAGGCGGCTTCTGTACGACAACCCAGTCTTCAGCACATCCTACAGATGGGGAACTGCAGCTCAGGACACCCAGTGAAACTGGCCCAAGGTCCCAGGGCTGGGAGCCGCAGGCCTCCCTGTCCATCAACAACTCTCAGAGTTCACTCAGACTCATGTCCATCGAGTCCGTGATGCCATCCACCCATCTCCTCTGTCGTCCCCTTCTCCTCCCGCCTTCAGTCTTTCCCAGCATCAGGGTCTTCTCAGTGCTAGTTTAAGGGACGGGGAAGGTGAGAGCGGGGGTAAGCGACCCACCCAAGTCACGTGGCCTGGAACCGGGGAGCTGGACTCAAACCCCCGTCTGGGGATGCCCATCCTCCCAGCGCCCGTCTCGGCTGACGCCGCGCCCAGGGGCCCGGGCGGGAGGCGGGCGCAGCTCCCCGCCGCGACCAGCAGGGGCGCCAGCCCGGGCGGCGCGCGCGGACGCAGCCTGAGGCCGGCTCCGCGGGCGGCGTCTGACGCAAGAGGCTCGGAGGTTGCAGGCAGCCCCGCGGAGAGAAGCCCGCTTTCCCCCAGGCCTGGAAGGGGCCCGCCCCATTCCGGAAGCGGCCGCCGGATTCCAGGAATCCGGCCGAGGACCCGTGAACCCGAGCATCCTGGAGTTCTCTGAGCTTCGACTTTGCCCCCGTTCCAGAAACGGGAGGCGGGCCCACCTATCCGGGGAGGGTGTTGTGAGAACTCAGGAGCATGAGCGCCCAGGCAAGGCCCCGTGAGGCCCCGTCCCCGCCACCGCGGAGGCCGGCCCGGGCCGGACACTCACTCTCAGCAGAGCTCTCTGCGCCGCTGCGCACGTCCTGCGATGAGATGAAGAGCACCCCCTCCTCCAGGCTGGGCGCCTTCTGGCTCAGCCGCTGGCCCACGGTGCTCACGTAGGAGTAGAAGCGGTCCCCCGTCACCCTGTGGTCCAGGGCCAGCTCTCTGAGCTTGGTCTTCTCCCTGCCGGGAGCCGGGCGGCAGCTCGTGGGAAGCAGCCCCACGGAGCCCACCTTCCGCAGCCTGCCTCTGGCGGGTGCTGTCCCGGGGGTGCCAAGTCCCCCGTACCCAGCCCTGACGTGTTCCCCAGCGCGGGGCTGGTGTCTGCGCGGCTCGCAGCCCAGGGCCCGGCTCAGCACCGGCTAAGTGGATGAAGCCGCTTTCCACTTAGGCTGTTGCCGTGGAGGCCGCGCTAAGGACCCAGATTCTGGCGAGGGACGTGGCAGAGGAGATTGATTAGGAGTCTGGGATACACATATACACACTGCTGTAGGTCCACATAAAACAGAGAACCAGCAGAGACCCACTGTGTAGTACAGGAAAATAGACCCGATATTTTATAACAACCTAGCAGGGAAGAGAAGCAGAAAAAGAATATATGTGTATCTGAATTGCTCTGCTGTACACCTGAAACCAACACAATATTGTAAATCAACTATACTTCAACAGACACAGGTTTAGAAAAAGAACTCAGGCTTGCAAGTTCTTTCTTCTTTTCAGCTGCGCCACGTAGCTTGCGGGATCTTGGTTCTCTGACCAATGGTTGAACTCAGGCCCTTGGCAGTGAAAGCATGGAGTCCAGGGGGGCCCCGGGCTCTGGAGTCCTGATCCCAACCCTAGACTCCCCATGCGGCCCCCACCCCCGCCCCGCTCCAATGGTGTGACTCCAGGAAGGGTGCTGTGTCCCCCTGCGCCTGTTAGGAATGGAGTTAATAACAGAGCCCACATCCTGAGTCTGAGGATGACGCTGGGCACAGGGCCTGACACACAGAGGATGCTCAATCAGTATCAGCTATCTGACTGGCGCCCGAGGTGCTTGGTTGCGGAGCATCACCCCAGTGCCCTGGGGAACTGACAGGGGCAGGGCGAGTGTGTGTGTGTGTGTGTGTGTGTGTGTGTGTGTGTGTGTGTGTGTGAGAAAGCTGACATTCAGGTTGCCCCACAAAGGGTGGGATGTCATTCCTTTGTAGGCTCCTTTTCTGGGTCCCCGTGGCATGTGGCACTATGGCAAGAGTCCCAGCTACTCTGACCCCATCCTCCAACCTGGACAGAAGGATCATGGACCCCATGTCTGGCTGCCAGCGTCATGCCCCAGCTACGCAGAACACCTGCAGGTGGATCAGATCAGGCCCGAGGTTAAGGGAAGAAAGCAGAGCTCGGAAAGTTCAGGTGGTTTGCAGAGCTCGGTTTCCCTGACTCCGGGAGCTGCTTCTGCACATCAGGTCACCACACCCGGCTTCCAGGTCTGCAGGGGGGGTCCCCTCCCATCTCCCCCTCCCCCCAACCGCCATGGGCGCTCACTTGTAGTTGACTTCCTCGGGGGAGGGAAAGGCTTCCCTGGGCCAGTTGAAGGCGCAGTTCAGAAAGATGAGGCAGGCCAGGCCTGACCAGGCAAACATGATGACCATGAAGGACACACCGGCGTCGTAGATCAGCTGTGGGGGGAGCGGGGAGGCCCATGGCGGAGGCTGCCCGGCCCCAGGCCCGCCCCATCCAGCCCGAGTGTAGCCCGGGTCCCAGAGGCCGTCCGTAAGGTCTTTGCGAGCCCACCCCTTGTGCCCAATTCACAGATGAAGACACCAAGGCCAGACGCTAAGACCGGATCTAGAAACCCCACCGCCCTCTCCCTTTTTCACCCCCACCCCTCCCATGAGACATGACGTGATTCCCAGCAGGTGCCAAAGAGGCTGGCCACAAGCTCAACACATCTTTGGAACCTCAATTTTTATCTTAAGAAGATACACCAGTGTTGCCTTTGACTCCACACACGTGTTCGTTTTCACACACAAGTCGTTTCATTTTCATGGACAGGAGAGGAGGGTGGAAGCTCCCAGCAGTGTCTGTCCTACCCCTTCCTGCCACCCTCCAGGGGCGGGGGGGGGGGGGAGACAAAAGCTCCACCAGAGAAGTCTTAGCTCAGCTCTCGCAGGCGTGGCAACCCGGGGCGGGGAGGCGGGGGACGCGGGGGGGGGGGGGGCGGTGCAGCCTCAGGGCCAGCAGGCTCTGTCCTGACCAATTCTGTGTCCCGCGGGTGAGGAAGCCAGCGGGTGGAGACGTCCTTCCTGCCCCTCTCTGCTCGGGAGGACCACTGCCTGTCCTGGTCCCGGGTCCCTGCTCGGAGCCCCGGCGCTGCTCCTCCTGGACTCTGGCTTCAAGGCTCTTTCTTCCCCGGAAGGACAGAGCTTCAAAGGGCCACACCCCCTAGGGTCTGACTCCTCAAATTGCTCTGCCTTAGTCGAGGGAAGGGAGACACCCCCCTCCAGGCCTGGTCCCACCTGAACAACTGTCAGCCACTCCATCAGTGCACACTGCACCTCCACCAGGATGGAGGCTGAGCAGAAAGTGAGGTCGGTCATCGTGTCTGACTCTTTGAGACCCCACGGACCGAAGCACGCCAGGCCTCCCTGTCCCTCACCAACTCCCGGAGCTCGATCAAACTCACATCCATCGAGTCGGTGATGCCATCCAACCATGGCATCTTGCCTGTTCACTCGATGCCAGTCCCTATGTGCCAGCTACTGTAATGTTCTATGGTGCTTTTCAAGCTACTGTACTATAAGATTAAAAATGTTTTCTTTCTTTTTTGCATGTTTTTTTTATGTGTTATTTGTGTGAGAAGTACCATAAATCTATTACACACCTATTACATTACTATACAAATAGTATCAATACTATTTCATACATAGCCGATTGTATTAGTTAGGTATGGAGGCTAACTTTGTTGGCCTTGCAAACAAACAGGATTTAACAAACGTGCTCTTGGAATGGAACTCGCTCCTTTGTAGGGGACTTACTGTAATAAAGTAACCGCCCAGGGCAGACTCTGAAGAGTATGCTTTGACCCAGCTGATGAGGTGATTTGCTATCAGAGGCAGGAAGGAGGCCCCAGATTTGCACAGAGTGAGAACGCAGACCTTCTGGCCCTAGGTGGACCTGTCTTACAGTTGGCCTCGCCTGGACTAGCTTGGCGACCTTGGGACCCAAATTGCCCAGCCTCTCCAGGGCAGGGAAAGGAGATGTAGTGTGAAAAGTGGGGTGACGTCCAAGAGCCCAGGGCCTGGAAGGCATGTAAAGGGGTTGTTTTTGATTCTGCAGGTGAAAGAGAGCAGGTGGGTGAGCTAGTTCTCCATCTAAGATTATTCTGGAAGTCATGTGGATGACTGCTCAAAGAAGGAAAACACTGGAGGCAGGGAGACCGGCTGAGAAAGCACTGGCCTGAGAGACAGGATGAAGGCCAGGACTCGGACGACGGGAAAGGAAGGAGCACAGAGACCTGCTGGTCTGCAGCAGCGCCTTGACTCTTCCCACAACGCCACAGTGCTCATCCCTGTGGTGGCGGGAGCTGACCTCCGCCTGGCAGGAGATGGGGCACCAGACATACCAGCCACCAGGCACCCAGTTCTTGTGTCAAGGCAGAAAGAAGACCAAGCAACCTCACAGACCACCACCCACTCCCCGAGCAGCCTCATACCTTGATTCCTGGGTATGTGATGGCAGAAGAGGCGTAGGAGCCGATCATGAGGGCCATGAACGTGGAGCGCAGGTTCCCAAACATGTTGGGCAGCTGAGAGAGGAGGTGGGTGCCCGTGAGCAGGGGAGACCCTGACACCTTCCCAGGGCTCCCCTTGCCCCACATGGAAAAGCTTGGAAGCTTCTAACCCCGGCAGTCCTCAAAGCGAGCTCCAGGAACACGAGCCCCAGAGTCGCAACAGATAAGTTCTAAGGCAAAATCAATGAAGGAAACTGCTGTAACCCCCTCCCACACACAGCACGTGTGCTAAGTCACTCAGTTGTGTCCGACTGTTTGCGATCCTATGGACTGCAGCCCACCAGGCTCCTCTGTTCTTGGGACTCTCCAAGCAAGAAAACTGAAGCTGGTTACCATGCCCTCCTCCAGGGAATCTTCCTGACTCAGGGATCAAACCCGTGTCGCCTGTGTCTCCTGCATTGGCAGGTGTGTTCTTTCCCACCTGGGAAGCCCCCTCATCCCCACCCTACACACACACATACACACACAAAAGTGCCTGCAAAGAGAAATTCTGTTTAACCCCAGCGTTTCCCAAGTTAGGTACTTATGGAGTCCCTTAATCATGACTTGCCTCTTAATAAGCCATGGTTAGGTATTTAAGAAATACCAATCTAGAGCAACTCCTGTGATAGCTGAGCACTGGGACTTGGAAAAGGAAAAAAATGTACTTAAGTTCACGGAGCTCATTAGTGACTTTCTCCCCAGTTCTGGCCATACGAGCTCTATACCAGACCCCAAGGCTGTGACTAGCAGGATGGTGCCTTTTAACCTTCTCAGTAGCCCCAAAGGCCATAGTCCATGGTTTCAGCTGAGCCAGGACAGGTAACAGGAGGGCTCGGGAGCTGAGGATGGGGGTAAGGAAGGGGATAGGGCCAGGGCCAGGCCTGTGTCCAGAAGAGGAAGCTCTGACACACAAAGCAAGCCTAGAATTCCCACCGGTAGAGAACTGGTTGTGCTTTTTCCAGTAAGCGGCCTGAGGTGACCTCTAAAAATGGTGCGCTATTCCCTTGACCCAGAAAACCCCATAAAATCATACAAATCAAGAGGTTCAGATCTGCAATTCACCTTAGGAACACTCGTGAAACTGCTCAGGCCATTAAGGGTATGTACATCTGAAAAGCCCCAAGTATCTGAAGGATGTCACTTTAAAGAAGCAATATGTGCCATTCTGTCGTTACAATGGTGGAGTTGGTAGGTGTCCACAGGCCAAATGGCGGGGCTGGACTCGGGGTCGGTGGCCCCACAAGACTGCTGAATTTTTACTGCACATGCTCAAAAATGCAGAGAGTAATGCTGAACTGCAGGGCTTAGGTGTAGATTCTCTGGTCATTGAGCACATCCAGGTGAACAAAGCCCCCAAGATGTAGCAAAGGACTTACAGAGCTCATGGTCAGATCAACCCATACACGAGCTCTCCTTGCCACACTGAGAAGATCCTTACTGAAAAAGAACAGATGGTTCCTAAAGCGGAAGAGGAGGCTGCACAGAAGGAAAAAAATATCCCAGGAGAAGCTGAAGAAAGAAAAGCTTATGGCCCGGGAATAAATGCCACAAAAAATAAATGCAAATAATAGTTAAAAAAACAGAACTGGTCTTCTGTTCACTGACCTGAGCCAGGCCCTGGAGGGAGGGGAAAGCAGAGTCGGGTATCCCCACCCCGACCCCTACCCTCCACTGCCAGTCCACAGACCCCACAGCTGGAAGGGTTTTAGACGCCACACAGAGCTAAAACCCTCTCCGCAGAGGGGAAAACGGAGGCTCAGAAGGGATCTGAAACACCTCTGGAGAGGACAGGGAATAAACACAGAGACATCCACGACCTCCATCAACCTCCACGCGGCTGGGAAATAGGCAGGGCCGGGATGATCCCACTCGGGCAGGGGTTTCCCCGGAAGCCTGGCTCTGCAAGGCACGCTTGCCAAGGACGCCAGGGAAAGCGCCAGGGCCGGGAGAGTGGCCCGGGCCGCGGCGCCCCGCAGTCGTGCACCCACACCGGCTTCCCGCCTCCCGCCAGAGTCCGAGCGCCATCTCCGCCCAGCACGGCCTCGGCCGGCCTAGCTAAGCCGACGCTACACTGGACTTCCGGCCGGGATCCATGCGGGCGGGCTAGCCCCGAGGCCCGGCGCGGAACTCGGCCCTGCCAGCGGCTAGAGATTACAAACGGCGAGGCGGGGCGGGGGCGTGGCCGGACCCGGCCCTGCCATTGGCTGGAGAATTACTAACGGCGGGGCGGGGCGGGGACGGGGCCGCAGTCGGGCCCTACCATTGGCTGGAGATTACTAACGGGGGCGGGGACGTGGCATCCCCTGGGCCCCCGGGCAGGGTTCGAGGTCAGGCCTCAAGGGCAGGGGAGGGGAGGGTTTCGGGGCCCTGAGCCAAGCTGCACGGAGTGGAAGAGGGGCTGCGGAGCGCGGCGGGGAGGAGGGGACCCGCTTCCTCACGGAGTTGTGAAATGTCCTGGGCTGGAATTAAAGGCAGCTGCTGGGTGCGGTGAAATTCAGCCAGAACACCCAGTCTGGTGGTCAGGCTCTCTCCTCTAAGATAAACAGCCTGGGGCAGCCCAGTCTGCAGCCCCTCCCGGCACCACGCACGCTGCCCATAAGCCTCCATCCCTTCTGCTCACACAAACACACACACACACACACACACACACACACACACACACACACACACACACACACACTCACACACACTTCGAGGGACACACGCCAAGCACCCCCGTACGAGGCCGAGCCAGGCGAAAACGCCCTCTTTGAAAGTCAAGCACCGTCAAGCGTCCGCAGTTTTGCATGGTTCAATCTAACACCGACAAACACATTAACCTGCCGCGGACAGCACCACACATACACCACGCGGCAAACACACACCCGCAGTCTCAAGCTGCCGGCCCCTCTTACTTCTGCATCACCCACTTTATTCTTTCCAGCACTCAGGACAGCATGCATTAGTTTACTTGTTTTTAGGGTTGTCTGTTCCCCCAACCCCTGAATGTAAAGTTCCAGAAAGGGGAAGTTATCAATTCTGTCTTTGCCATGGCCCCAGTGCCTAGGATGGGGTTCGACAGATGTATGGGCTTGGGAAACACACACACCCAGCATCCACACTGACAGCCTCATCTACACACACAGCCTCACACCCACCCTTCTCTGACACACACACACACACACACACACACACACACGTGCATTTGATCTGTGTCCCTCTCCACCCTCACCCTCACTCGCCCCTGCCGCCCACCCCACTCCTGGGTGCCCTGCAGCCAGGTCAGGGCCTGTCATACTCACCGTGAGTGAAGAGAAGGTTAGGCAGATGCCACCAAAACCATTCATGGACAGTGCCAGGAATATCAGCGGAGACAGAACTGGGAAGGAGAGAGGGACGGATGAGGGCCTCTGGGAAGCTGGGGGAGGCTAAAGGCAGGAGCTGGGGCACCATCCGCCTTCATCCCACCCATTTTCTTCCTGTGGGGGCACAAGATGCCAGACATCTCACCTTTGGTGTCCCAAGAGGCCAGGGCCATGAGGGAACAGGATACAGCGAAGCAGGCGCTATGGAGAGGCAGGGAAGGGGGAGCGGTCGCCTCCCTCCCCACGCAGCACCAGTTCCACCCTCCGACCCCCTGCAGCCCCTTCCAGCTCTCCCACAGCCCAGCCGCCTCACCTGCCCATCAGCCGCGTGGGCCGGGGCCCGAAGCGGTCCATGAGGACCCCCAGCGGCAGAGTGGTGGCGCTGAGCACGAAGGAGCCGATGGTGAAGCCCAGGTTGAGCATCTCTTCCTGCTGGTTGCAGCTGGGCCACCTGTGCAGCTCGTCCCGGGTGGTGTTGGTGATGTTCTCAGCTGAGGAGGGGGGGGAAGAGGCAGCACGTGACCGTGGGAGCCACAGGACCCAGGAGCGTGTGCTGGGATCAGTGGTCCGGCCCTCCAGTGCACAGCCTCTGCTTGCCTGCTGACCGGGGGACTTTGGAATCAAACCTACTCTGATGGAGAAAGGGCTCCATAAATGGTAGTGACAGGTACTGGGCTTCCCTGGTGGCTCAGTGGTAAAGAATGTGCCTGCCAATGAAGGAGACCTGGGTTTGATCTCTGGGTCAGGAAGATACCCTGGAAAAGGGACAGGCTATCCACTCCAATATTCTTGCCTGGAGAATTCCATGTGACAGAGGAGCCTGGTGGGCTACACTCCATGTAGTCGCAAAGAGTCAGACATGACTGAGTCCACATGCGTGCAGTATCTGACCCGGGGGGGGGTCATACCCCCAACGTGAGGCCTCAACTAGCTCGAACAGGATAACAGACATCGAAGTATTTACTACACTGAAATATTCACTCAGTGCCCAAGGTTAGGGGGTGGTAGGTCCCCAATAGGAAGCACCCTTGAGTCTGGGACAGCTTCAGTGAGTGATGTTCAAATGATATAACAAGAATTCCCTTTAAACTTAGAGGATCCTTTCCCCATAAATGACATTCTGATAAGATAATAGCTTGTATTTTTAGATTAATTAATGTGGCTGTGCTGGGTCTTAGTTGCGGCACGCAGGCTCTAGTTTCCCGACCAGGGATTGAACCTGGGCCCCCTGCAGTAGGAGCATAGAGTCTTAGCCCCTGGACCTCCAGGGAAGTCCCCAGAGATAATATTTGTTGAGCATTTAACCATGTTCTAGGCATATTCTCAACAGTCACTGGATTAAGTCATGACAGCCCCAGGAGTTAGCTAATAAAGTTATCTCCACTCCCCAGGTAAGGAAACCAAGATACAGAATTTGGAGCATGGCACTGCCCTACAGGACTCCTCCAGAAGTCATCCCCCAGGTAAGATGCCACCTGGGAGCTGTGACAGGTTAGTGAGAAAGGCCGGTGGTGAGGGAAGGAGGGGGTTTTCACTTCATTCAACATTCGATGAACCGTGAGGCTGGGACTCCCCCTGTCCTACTTTTACTTAGGCATCGTGGCCAAGGGCAAAGTCAGGGTGTGCCTGGAGGGCAGGCAGACCAGGGTCTGACTTCCCACCCCCACCCCCACAGGGTGCACCAGGAGGGCAGACAGACCAGGGTCTGAATTCCCACCACCACCCCCACTGACTGTGCAACCTTGGACAAGTAACTTCCTCTCTTTGAGGCTTAGGCCCCTTGCCTGAAACAGGGAGCGGAGAATAGCTAACACAGGCTCCTTAGGAGATTCAGTTGGAGAAGGGGCGCGAAGAGCTCTGTACACGGCCTGGCCCCAAGAAGATGCTCCCGGAACAGCCGATGAAGGGGTCAATGGTGGTTCACGATCTGGGAGCCTCTCCTCTAGGTGCTGGAGACCCCACAGTGAATAAGACAGCTCTCAGCTCTCACGGGGTTTGTATTAGATAATAATCAAGTGGACGCTGACATACAGCAAGTCCCCGACATACGAACCTGAAGTTGCGAACGTGCGTTCCATAAGTCAGGCATGAGTGACACTGCAGCTTGCCCTCTCCTATTGCTGATGACCCTTCAGCTCTACTGTCTCTCGCCTTTTCTCCTTCCTCCAGTCAGTAGCTTTTCTTGCCTGTTCACTCGATGCCAGCCTGTGTGCCAGCTGTTGTTCTGTGCTGCTGCTGCTGCTGCTAAGTCGCTTCAGTTGTGTCCGACTCTATGTGACCCCATCGTACTGCACTTTTCAAGGTGCTGTGCTGTGCTAAGTCACTTCCAGTCGTGTCCGACTCTTTGCAACCCTATGGACTGTAGCCCACCAGGCTTCTCTATCCATGGGATTCTCCAGGCAAGAATACT
This sequence comes from Okapia johnstoni, assembly GCA_024291935.2. Lineage (NCBI taxonomy): Eukaryota > Metazoa > Chordata > Mammalia > Artiodactyla > Giraffidae > Okapia > Okapia johnstoni. Next base: position 2,210,046 of record CM044325.1, on the reverse strand, counting down.
GGAGTGGGTCGCCATGCTCTCCTCTGGGGGATCTTGCGAACCCAGAGATCGAACCCACGGTCTCTCATGCCTCCTGCACCGGCCCCACCTGTACTGTAAACATTCAAAATATTTTCTATTTTGTGTTTGTTTTTCATGTATTATTTGTGTGAAAAGTATTACAAGCCTATTACACACAGTACTACGTAGCCGACTGTGTTGGTTGGGTACCTAGACTAACTTTTTGGACTTACTAACAAGCTAGACCTAAGAATGTGCTCTCAGAACAGAACTCGTTGGTATGCAGGGGGCTCACTGTAAAGAGAGACAGGTGCTCTGTGCAGGCTGAGTCGCTCAGTCCTGTCCGAGTCTGTGCGACCCCACAGACTGCAGCCCACCAGGCTCCTCCATCCATGGGCTTCTCCCGGCAAGCATACTGGAGTGGGGTGCCATTCCCTTCTCCAGGGGATCTTCCGAACCTGGGGACTGAGCCCACGCCTCTTGGTCTCCTGCACTGGCAGCTGGTTTCTTTACCACGAGTGCCACCTGGGAAAACAGGAAGATGTGATCGTGTCGACTGTATCTGCCCCCGGTGAGGACCGTGACCCCTGACGTTAGGAATCCGAAGGGCAAGTGGGTGGCCGATGGCTGAGATAGGAAGAGAATGAATTATTGTCAGAGTACCAGAGGAGGAAGTCCCCTGGGCAACAGACTGCAGGAATGCTGGCGGATGAGGTGGGGGACCGGCGCACGCACCTGGAAGACGGGGTCAGGAGGTTTGAGCCGAGTCTCCGGGGCTCAATGCGTGTGTGTGCTCAGTCGCTTCAGACGTGTCTGACTCTGTGCGACCCTACAGATGCAGCCCACCAGGCCCCTCTGTCCATGGGATTCTCCAGGCAGGAGTACTGGAATGAGTGGCCATGCCCTCCTCCAGGGGATCTTCCCGACCCAGGGACTAGACCGGCATCTCTATGTCTCCTGCGTTGGCAGGCAGTTCTTTACCACCAGCACCACCTGGGAAGTCCCTCTGGGGGTCAGGCTAGCCCCCTAATTTAGTGATCTTCATTGTCACGGTTTACTTCTCTGCCGGATTTCTTTGCACCTGTTCATTCCACCTCCACACACTTCAGTGACATCTACTGTACTGCAAGCACTATGATCTGACAGTAGGTAAAACAGGAAGAAATTTGAGGATAATTTAGACCACAGGCTGCAAAGAGGTGACCAGCAACGAACCCTACAGGTATTTTGCTTGGCTTGCAAATTTTAATTGGCTGCCCGTTTATTTATTTAGCTGCACCGGATCTTAGTGGTGACATGTAGGATCCAGCTCTCTGACCAGGCATTGAACCTGAGGCCCCTGCATTGGAGGTGCAGCGTCTTAGCCACTGGACCACTAGGGAAGTCCCTGGGTACCAGTTCAAAATCAGGAGTTATCATCTAAAACTCCTGAAGTCTGGCTTTTCTTTACTATGTTAGAAGATCTAGCCACTGCTGGAGGTGAGTGGCGGCCACTCCTTTTCATCAGGGCCTGCCCTCTCAAAGTCACCCAAGTCCTCACCTTGCTATTAGCTCTCCACCATTCACCATCCTGTAGCTGCCCTGATTGGCCTAATTATTATTATGGTTTTCATGGAAGTGTACTTGACACACAATATGTCAGTTTCACGTGTACAACATAGTACTTTGACATTTATATATATTGCAAAATGATCATGACGATGTCTAGTTACCATCCGCCACCACACAAAGTTAATGTACTATTAGTAACTGTAGTCCCCTGCTGGATATTAACGGCCAATTGTTATTAACTGCCAGGCCTCTGAGTCTGCAGCCCCTGAATTAGACACGGGTCCTGCTCCTAAGTCTTTCGCAATCAAACGATACTTTCTCTCACTAGCTCTCAGCTAATCATTGTGTGCCATGCTTTTCCATATGGTATATCATTTAATCTTCATAACCCTAAGAAGTGAGCGCAGTGACCCGGATAGATAGATGGTGAGGCTCTGGGGAACAAAGCACATCACACAGCTTCTTACAGGCAGGCCGAGTTCCAGCTCCAGACCTTCTCCAAAGTCAACACTTCCTGGTTGCTCCATTGGGCTACTCTCTCCTGAACAGAAGAGCTTAGTAAGTTTCCGAAGCCAACGCTAGTGCTGGCAAGGACATGCGTTCTTCCACGGGCGGAGAATGCTAGCCCAGTGGATAGCAAATAACTGAAGGTTAATTAATGCATTCACTTCTCTGGTTTCAGTCGGTCCGCCTCTTGTGCGTTTGACTCACAGGAGCTAGTTCCTGAGGCCTGATCATTCTGGGTGGATGGATAAAGCCAGACCTTTTTGTTTTAATAATGTACTTTTTATGGCAGTATAGTTGAGTTAGTTTCTGCTGTATAACAAAGTGAATCAGCTATCCATATACATATACCCACTCTTTATTTTTAGAGTCTTTTCCCATATAGGTCATTACAGAGTGTTGAGTTGAGTTCCCTGTGCTGCACAGTAATGTCCTTGTTAGTTACCTATTTTATATACAGTATTGTGTATAAATCCATTCCAATCGCCCAATTTACCCCCTGCCAACCCTTTCTCCCTGGTAACAGTAAGTTTGTTTTCTACATCTATGACTCTATTTCTGTTTTGTAAACATGTTTGTTTATACCACTGCTTTAGATTAAGCCAGACTTCTGAACCAAGGAGGAGCCAGCCCAGGATGCAAAGACCGCTTAGACCTTTGTCTGTGTCAGTTACAACAGGAGAGATCTTTGAAATCTAATTTCTGCCATTTCATAGACAAGCGAAGCATGAGGTATGATGAAAGAAACATATGCAGGCTATGAAGTCAGAGGAAACAGTGTTTTCCAAGTGTGGTATGCATGGCATGTGAGCACTCACGTTGGGTTTAGAGGTGCAGTTGACCCTTGAGCCACAGGGGGTTGGAGCCTCAACCCTTCCTCCTCGAGTTAGAAAATCTGCCTGTAATTGAGTCAGCCTGACCTACTTGGGGTCCCTCCATATCTGCGTTTCTGCAGCTGCAGATTCAACCCACCAGGAAGTATGTAACCTTGTACAATTTACTACTGAAAACAATGCTGAGCGGTTCAAACCTGTGCTGCTCAAGGATCAACTGTACATGTTTCACAGTTATTAGCTATTTGAAAGTATATCTTTTTTATAGTTATTAGTTATTCAAAAGTATGTCAAACACATACATGTACATATGTATGGGAAATATATACCCCTTCATGGGTCACAGCCTCATCGTGGGAAAGGGGCTTGTGCAACTCAGTGAAGCTATGAGCCATGCCATGCAGGGCCACCCAAGATGGACGGGCAACCTGATGCCAAGAGTCGACTCATCAGAAAAGACCCTGATGCTGGGAAAGACTGAGGGCAGGAGGAGAAGGGGGTGACAGAGGATGAGATGGTTGGATGGCATCACCGACTCAATGGACATGAGTTTGAGCAAGCTCCAGGAGATGGTGAAGGACAGAGGACCCTGGCATGCTGCAGTCCACCAGGTCACAAAGAGTCAGACCCAACTTGGTGACTGAACAACAACAGCAAAGAGATATATGTGTATGATGTGTATCTGTGAGTAACATCAAAGCCAAGGTTCCAAGAATATCACACTTTAAACTGAGGCTTTTTTAGGGGGCTTCCCTGGTGGTCCAGTGGTGACAACTCTGCTCTTCCAATGCAGGGAGCGTGGGTTCGATCCCTGGTTGGGGAGCAAGGACCCCACATGCAGCGTACCCAGAAGTAAAGAGATGAACTCAGGCTTCTTAGCATGTATCCATGCAGCTGATTCACTTTGCTGTCCATCGGAAACTAACACAACCTCGTTAAGCGACCATACGCCAATAAAAAATAACTTAACAAAGGAGAAGAAAATGAGGCTTTTAAAACCTTGTTTTGTTTTTCTTTGTTTTCACGAGGCTTTTTAAGCGGACTGATTTAAAAGGAAATAGGAAGTAAATAGTAGTACCTATGGCACACAGAAATGTAAACTCATGCAGGTGAACTGCAAATGATGAGGTCTGGGAAACACTGAGGAAGAGGATCATTGTTTAGCGTTCTTGGAGTCCGAATTCTGGCTCCACTAGCTGTGTGGCTGAAACTCTGAGGTTCTGTTATCCCATCTGTGAAATGGGTTAGGTGGTTGCAACTGTAGGAGAGGAGGGCTGTATGGACTGCTGCATGCACACATAGTACTCATGGAAAGATGCCATTTTCTTTGTCTCTAGGCCTGTGAGCCCTTCCTCACCGTCACCCTCTCCCCCCAGCCCCAAGATTCACCATCCTGCAGCTGACACAGTCACAGTCCCCCAAACACCCACAGGTCTGGGCTCTGGCTGGCTGTCTTGTCTGTAACAGGACTCCCCCAGGAGGACTGTTGAGCTAAAGGCAATGGGAAAAGTTTCTGGGGTCAGATCTGGGGCTGAACACTCACTCTGCTCCTTATTTATTCGCTGTGTGACCTGGGGCAAATTAGTTAGCGTCTCTGAGCTTCAGCTTTCTCGTCTTTGTTTTTAATATTTATTTTGTGCTTGTATGCTCAGTCATGTCCGACTCTTTGCGACCCCGTGGACCACAGCCCTCCAGGCTCCATTTTATTTGGCTGTCCCAGGTCTTAGTTGCAGCATAAAGAATATTTAGTGGCAGCATTCAAATGCTTAGTTGCAGTATTTGAGACCTATTTCCCCGACCAGGGATCGAACCCAGGCTCCCTGCATTGGAAGCATGGAGTCTTAGCCACTGGACCACCAGGGAAGTTCCAGCTTGCTCTGCTACAAAAGCAGAGTTGTTGTGAGGACTAAAGATCTCACTAGCAAGTAGTCAATGCTTGGTGAACGTTAGCTACTGTTTTATTACTGTGGCATTTATGCGGCATACGTTGTGTGTCATCAACTGAATCGCCTTTGCCTACCTTCTGAGTAACAGAGTCCTCTTTGGCTGTGATGCCCCTATGGGTGGGTGAGCCATCCTCCAAAGCTGAGAAGAAAGGAGGTGACGTCAGGGAACCCCAAAGCTGGTGCTAATAAGCGCCTCGATAACGAACTCAACGTCTGTTAAACGGCATCACTGGTCCCCACATCATTTCCCCGAAGCAAGAAGGATGAGGGTTATCCACTCCGCTGTACAGACTTAGACGTGGAGATCCAGAGAGGCTAAGGAACTCGCCTAAGGTCACACAGCAAATGCTGGGCGAGCTGGGTGCGGAACAAAATAAGAGTGTGCACCGGGGTCTGAAATTTGTCTGCCGGCTCTCATTCCACTTTACCAACAGCCTCGTGAGGTAGGGATTGTCGGTCCTACTTTATATACAGGGTAATGGAGATATTATTGGGCTTCCTGGGTGGCTCAGTGGTAAGGAATCTGCCTGCAGTGCGAGAGACCTGGGTTTGACCCCTGGGTCAGGAAGATCCCCTGGAGAAGGAAAGCAACCCACTCCAGTATTCTTGCCTGGGAAATCCCATGGACAGAGGAGCCTGGTGGGCTACAGTCCATGGGGTCGCAAAAGAGCAACAACAATATTAAGACAGGTAAGGAACTGGCTGCACCGAGCAGAACGGGAAGCCACGCTGTTTGTCTCCGTCCGCACACAGTGGGGACAGAGTCCCGATCTGAGTCTGCGTTCTTGGGACCCTGTAGAGGGAAGCTTCAAGAAGCAGAAAGCATTGGACGGAGCAGCAGGACTGACGCGAAACGGTATAGCAGCCCCCAGCAGCCAGATGTCCAGAGGCTGAAGTCCTCTGGAGAAAGGAGGGCTCACTTTGGTCACCGCTGGTGACCCCGAGTAACCAGGCCCCAACACACACTCACGTCTGGGCAACCGAAAACACCAGATGGCTACCTCACACCGCCCACAAAAAGTAAGTTCAAATGGACTAGAGACCTCCATGTAACAGCTAAAACTTGAAAACTCTTAGAAGAAAACACAGATGTGAATCTTTGTGGTCTTAGATGAGGCGGTGGTTTCCAAAACACGACACCAAAGCACAAATGTCAAAAGCAAAGATAGCTTGGACTTCACCAGTATTAAAACCGTTCACGCTCCAGACCAAACTTACGGTTACCGAAGGGGAATGCGAGAGTGGGGAGAGGGGTAAACTAAGAGTGCGGGAGTAGCAGCTACAAACTATTACCTATAAACTAGATAAACCACAAGGACCTACTGTATAGCACAGGGAACTATATATTCAATATCCTGCAATAAACCATCATGGAAAAGAATATGCAAAATAATTATAGATGTGTATGAATTAACAGATGAAACTGCACCACTTTGCTGTTCGCCAGAAACTGAGAAAACGCTATAAATCAACTATACTTCAGTTAAAAAAAAAGTTCTGTGCTCCGAAGAACACTATAAAGAATGTGAAAAGAGGGCTTCTCTGGTGACTCAGGGGTAAAGAATCTGCCTGCCAATGCAGAAGACACGTGTTCGATCCCTGGGCGTGGAAGATCCCACGTGCCCAGGAGCAGCTAAGCCAGTGTGCGCGTGACTTTTGAGACTGTGCTCTAAAGCCCAGGAGCCGCAACTCCGGAGCCCACACACCCAGAGCCTGTGCTGTGCAACGTCACTGAAGTGAGAAGCTCCTGTATCTGACACAGGACTTGTACCTAGAATACAAGAAGCTCTTAGAACTCAGGAATAAAATATAACCCACTTCAAAAGTGGGGAAAGGATCTAAATAGATGTCTCCAAAAAAAGGTACATCAGTGGCTGAGAAGTACATGAGAAAGATGCTCAATCGTCATTAGCCACTAGGGAAATGCAAATCAAAACCACAGAAAGATAACAATGTCCACAATAAGGCAGATGAGAAATAACAAATGTTGTCTAGGATATGCAGAAGTTGGAACACTCGTGCGCTGCTGATAGGAATGGAAAATGGGAAAGAGCTAGCAGTTCCTCAAATGTTAGAGTTACGCTATGGCCCAGCAACTCCATAGGGAAGGGAAGCACATGTCCAGCCAGGATTGAACATGGGTGTCCACAGGAGCATCACCATCACAGCCCCCAAAAGGAAACAACCCAAACGTCTAGCAGCTGTTCGGTGGAAAGATAAAACGTGGTAGCAAAGGACTTGGAAAAGAACCAAATCTTGATACCTTTGCCAACATGAATGAACCTTGAAAACATCATGCTAACCCTAACACAAGATCACCTATTACAAGATGCCATTTACATGAAACGTTCAGAATAAGCAAGTCTGTGTTCGTCATAGCAAACCTGTAACAGGATGCAGACAAGGGGTCGCCTAGTGCTGGGGGGTGAAAGAAGAGGCAGGGAGGATGGGGTACTGCTGGTGGGTCCAGGGCGACTTTGGGGGGCAAAGAAAATGTTCTAAAAGTGGTTGTGCTGATGGTGGAACAATTCTGAATAAATTAAAAACCATTAACTTGTATACTTTTTTTTTTTTCCTGGCCATGCTGGGTCTTCGTGGCCGCACGCGGGCTTCCTCTGGATGCGGTGAACAGGGACTCCTCTAGTGGCCGTGCGGGGCTGCTCTCTGCAGTGGCTTCTCTCATTGGGCGCACAGGCTCCAGAGTGTGCAGGCGTCAGCAGTTGTTGCCCATGGGCTCACCTGCCCCACGGCATGAGGGATCTTCCCGGACCAAGGGCTGAACCTGTGTCCCCTGTGTTGGCAGACGGATTCTTAACCACTGGACCACCCGGGAAGCCCCAACTTGTGTACTTTCAATGGGTGAATTGTAAGCTGTGAGCCTTCTATCTTAATCAACTTCTTATCCATATTTTTGAACAGCTGGACGATGAGCAGCAAAAGGGAAGGAGTTTTGGAGGTGATGGAAATATTCTAAATATTGAACGTGGTGATGGTTCCTAAGGTGTATAAATTTGTCCAACCTCATCAGAATGTGTGATGTAAATTAATCTTCAATAAAGTTGATTTAAAAAGACAAAACAAAACAGGTGCGAAGCCACTGGATAGGCAGAGACAGGCATCAAGGTCAGGAGGCAGCAAAGGGCAGGTCCCCCCCGTCTCCAGGGCAAACAGCTCAGCTCAGACCTGGACCCCTGGCCTCCCCTGGCACAGGGATGCCCCGGCCCTCTGCCTGGTTCTCCCAGCCACCCTGGGACGCCCAGCATGCCACCCCAAGCCAGCTCCTCCTGACCCAGCCTGCCTCTCCTAGCGAGCTGCCAGCTTGAATCCCCACCTCCTCGGGCCCCCCATCAGGCTGTGCATGCCCACGCATCCTGCACCCCACCTGCCATTTACGGATTAGTCGGGCAGGGGGTTGGAGCTGAGAGGGTGCAGAAATCAAGGGCGCCCCAGCTCCACCCCCGCGAAGGCAACGGTTTTCTCCCACAGCCAAAGCAGATGGCTGCAGGGAGTAAAGTCAGGAGCTGGGAGAAGTCAGGAAGGACACTCACACAGATCACATACTGTTCCCTCTCACCGCATAGACATGGCTCTTTTTCCCACTTTGCAGCCCAGGTGACTGAAGCCCAACAGTTTAGCCTGCATTCATGCTCTCTACAATCATGCCTACTCTCTGCAACCCTGTGGGCCAAAGCCCACCAGGCTCCTCTGTCCACAGGATTCTCCAGGCAAGAACACTGGAGTGGGTTGCCATGCCCTCCTCCAGGGGATCTTCCCCACCCAGGGATCGAACCCTCGCCTCTTATGTCTCCTGCATTGGCAGGCGGGCTCTTTACCACTAGCGCCACCTGGGAAGCGCTCAGTGCTGTAGAGACCTTGCTAATGTCATCCAGCTCCTGGGATTCTAACCCAAGCTGGCCCTCCTCCAAAGCCAGTTCCTCAGCCAGGCGTTTGGAGGGAGAGGATAAGCAGGCCAGGACCAAATTCCACATCCCTCCAGCTCCTCGGGCTGAGCCTGTCAGCTCAGCACCCTCCTTCCCAGAAAAGAAAGATCCCTGTGTCAGACGGCAGGAGAAACTCAAGTCCCAGGCAGCAGGAGGGGCGACTCCTTGTCTCCGGGCACTTGAACGCTGCCAGCGCTCCCCAAGATTGCTAGAATTCTCACTCCAGCCTTCAGGGCTCCTCATACAAAGCCAAGGTGACCAAAATGGGAAACAGAGACCCCCATGAGCTGGGGCCCTAGAGGAAATGAGGCTACTAACTTCGTATGAGAGGTGACTTGAGGCCTCCAAGGGCCTGGAAAATGAGGCGCATCACCACCCCCACCCCCACCTTGACAATCAAATCCAGCTTGAAGACTCTCCTTTGCATCCTTCAGCCTGACAATAGCCCCAGCAAGAAAACCCTCACCCAGCTAGCAGCTGCAGCACGTCTTGCTCTAGCCCCGAGGTTGCCAAAGTCTGCTGCGGGGAACCTGGATGCCGGCAGGACGCTTGGGGTTCAGTGCAAACGGAATTCGGTGAGTGAGTTCTTCTCTAGAGAAAGTTTGGAGGAGACGTGGGGGTGCCCAAGCCCCTGCGGGGTGCTCGCCCCGTCTGCCGCCCCCGCTGGTCCCTTCTTGGGGTACCTGAGCACATGCTGGAGTAGAAGCCCTCGTTCTTGAGCATGATCAGCAGGGAGCTCCAGCCCAGGAGCACGGCGGAGAAGAACAGGTTCTCCAGCACCGCGGTGCACGCCATCCACCAGCGCCGCTGGTAAGCCCTCTCCAGCGTGGGGGCCATCCCGGTGGCCAGCCTGCCGGAGCACAGAGCACTGAGCCAAACGCCCAGAGGACCCCGAGAAGCATCCTTTATCGTGAAGGCTCTAGAGAGCCCCCTCGAGCCCGCCTGCGACGTGGGGGGTGCCCTTCACCGAGGCCCCCATCACGTCCTGGGCTTCCCAGCGGGTCCCGCCAGGCTGGCTCTGGGCGCACTGGCAGCGCCGGGGGCGCACGCGGCGCTGGGGTCCCCCCCGGCCCCCGAGTCACTATCAGGGACCGGAAGGTCCTGTCTGCGCGCCACAGACTCCCGGCGCGCCGCCAGGCTCCTCCACCGAGGCCCAGGCACGCGGTGCCCGGCTCCCAGCGTCCAAACCCGCGCTTCCCCGAGTCCCCAGAGGTCAGCAAGGGGCAGGGCTCGCTCTGAAGCCGCCGCCGGCCGCCAGCCAGCCTCCAGCTCCAGGAAAGACCCCCCGAGGCGAGCAGGCGGAGGAAAGGGAAGTCGGATGGCAGCCCCAGGGCACCCCCCGCCTCCCTCCCTCTGCCCGTGGCCCCGGGGAGACCGCTCCTCTCCCCCGGGGCCGGGCTCCCGCGGGCCCTGCCCCTTCCCGCGCCGGGCGACTCAAGTGCCCGCGGGCTCTCGCTCCCGGCCGGCAGCTGCCACGTGGAAGGGGCCCCAGGCGGGCCCTCCGCACACCCCGCGCCCCCAGCTCACCCGAGGCGCCCGCCCGTCCTCTCCCGTCCGGGGAGGGGGCTCGGGTTCCCGCAGGAAGTCCGGCGGCCGCTGACTCAATAAGGGCCGGGGCGGTGGAGGGGCCGCGGGCGGCCGTGTTTACCGAAGGGAGACAAGCCGCCCGCGCTCCCCCGCCCGTCCCCGCCCCAGCCTCGGGCACGGCCGCCGCCGCGGGAGGGGATGGCAGGCGGGCGGCGCCGGGGCGGAGAGCGGCCGGGGGTGAGGGGACGGAGCGCCCGAGGAAATCGCCGAGGAGAGGGGCGGGCCGGGCCGCTGAGAAAGGGTGGGGGGGGCGGGGGGGGCGCGAGTGCCTGCGCCCGGGAACCTCAGTGTTCCCATCTGCGAAGTGGGCCTGGGCCTTCGGGCGCGTCCGCAGGTCCGTCGGCGGCCCGCACGGCCTCCGACGCGAGCGTGGCTCGGAGCGGAGGAAGCGCGGCCGGAGAGGGCGCAGAGGGGCCAGACCGGAGGGGCAGGAGCGCGCGCTCAGGTGACAGGGTTTCTTGGGGAGCCTGGAAGAATCGGTAGGAGCCACCCGGGCGGCTCTCAGGGACTCCCCCTAACCCTAGCCCAGCCCCGCCGGCCGCTCACCTCTGATCCGGGCAGGCGCGCCTCGCTCGGCCGCGGACCCGTCGGCGTCCGGCGACCGGTGTCCGGCGGGCCCAGCTCGGGACCGTCCCGGCGCTCGGGGCTCCTCTGAGCGCCGCGTCCGGGCGGCCTCGGAGTTCCGCCTGGGGCTCTCACCGCCCCTGTTCCATCGGAGGAGGTCGGGGGACACGACGCCTCTGGGCGGCCCCCAGTCCGCGCGACGAGGCTGGGACGAGGTGAATCGACGGAGCGAGCCAACAGCTGTATTGACGCCCGTCCGGGGCTGCCCCCGAGCTGGGGGCGGGGGTTCCCTCCCCAAACCCTGCCCCTAGGTCGAGTTTCACGCGCACGTGACTCGATCCCGGATACCCAGACACTCTCCCCGGCACACGGCCTGCGCCTAAAATGTCCACCCTTCTCCCTGCCCCTAGCCTCTGCCCCGGACCCCCCAGAAGAACGGTGCAGCCCTCTCTGTATCCTCGGCCACAACAAAGAACAACCCGGCTGGAGCGCGCTGACCGCGATGCCGGGCGGACGGGTGGGGTTTTGAACTGTGCAGCTGGGAGCAGAGTTTTCCGAGAGAGGCAGAGTGACACGGATTTCCTTGCAGAGGAGAGTGGATGTGAAAACTGCCCTGGGCTACCTTGAACAAATTGCTTGGCCTCTCTGGGCCTCGGTTTCCTTCTGTAAGTTGTAACAACAGCACCTACCTTACAATGGTACCTACAGTAGGACTGCTGGAGAGCTGGGGGCTGGAATTGGGGGTTATGAGGCGGGCAAAATGCTCACGGCAGCGCTTGGCACAAAGCAAGCATAATCAGTGTTCACTGTGGTTGTTACTGCTGTCATCATCATTACTGTTACAGAAGATCTGGTGATGGGAGCCCTCCAGACACTGATTCCTGGGAAATCTCTGGACCTCCCTGAGCCTCAGTTTCCTCTTCTGTAAAACAGAGGGTGAACTGTGGTGTGGACTCGGGATGAGGACGAGGGCCCATCAGTGCAGATGTGAGTTTATCACGGTATCTGGAAAGTGATGTTGATGTTGTTCCCAAAGCTCTTTGGGCATGTGAGCAACTGCCTAGGACGTACCAGGCCCCAGACAAGAGGGACTCTCTAAACAGCTGGGCCACTTCACCATGAGAGGAACTCACATTTGCTGAGCGGCTAACTTACGCTGGGCACTTTCTAAGCAAAGTGTTTGTCGGTCGTTCAGTCGTGTCCGGCTCTTTGCGACCCCATGGACAGTAGCCCTCCAGGCTCCTCTGTCCATGAGATTCTCCAGGCAAGGATACTGGAGTGGGTAACCATTCCCTTCTCCAGGAGATCTTCCTGACCCAGGGATCAAACCAGGGTCTCCCACAATGCAGGAAGACTACTGTCTGAGCCTCCAGGGAAGCCCTAATTTTTCCAAGCAAAAATTATCACTAAATTCTCAAAACATCACAGGCTCATTTAAACCTCGGAGCTTGTCACAGGGGGACAGGCCTGGGGGCTGGCAGCTGGGAAACGGAGGTAGAGACGGGATGCAGAGTCAGGGCTGGCTGGCTTTCAAGTGTGGCCCTTCCTGTTCCTCCAGGTCCGGAGGAACCAGTGAAAGCAGAAGCTTAGTGGCTGAAAAGGCACAAGGACTTCTCTGTGGCAGGGGTGCAGTGGGTGTCAGGCACTGATGGTTTCGCTTCTCAAAATTCTCGACTGGCTCCCAGAACTTCCAGATCAAGGTCAAATTCCTTAGCTTCGCACCAGGGGCCCTAGAATAAGGACCCCGTGACCCAAGGTGGTCATAGACAGGTCGCTTCGAGAATGTAATAAAATGCTATGAGGCCACTCCCGGTGAAAAGGCCTGTGTGAAGATGCACACAGACACATTTATCTACATTTAAATTCCAGGGGTTTTGTGGACCCAGCTCCACAGACTCTAGGGGTCCATGGGCTCCCCAGTGGCTGTTAATGCTTGCCTTTCTCTCCAACCCACATTTGCATCTTTTCGCCTGGGGAACTGTCAGCTGCATGGGGACGAGGGTCTGGTCTGCTGTGTTCACTGCGGTGTCTCCAGCGCCAGAAACAGCCCCTGGCAGCTAAGAGCACTCGGCAAGCACCTGTGGAATGAAGTGTGAAGCCAACTGCTTCCACATCGCCTTCCCTTTGCGCCTGCGATTCCTTCTTGTGGTAAAGACAGATTCCCTCCTTCATTTCCGATGTACTCGTCCTTCACAACTCTCCTCCAGCTTCCCCTTTTGGCTGGAAGCTCTGAGCTCCTAGGCTGCATCAGAGGTGCACCCCCCGCATCCCCCCCGCCCCGCCCCTTCCCGCTCAACGCTATTCTACCCTGAGACAAAGCGCTCACCCTGATCTAGAATCAGCACTCACCCTGATCTAGAATCAGCAGTATCGTTGCCTGCTCCCTCCCTAGGAGCTAGAAGTCTCTGGAGGGCAGGCATCTTGGGAACCACATTGTGGCTGGTTTGTATTATGCCTGCAACCCATGCCAGGACCTGACCTGTAACAGCCAGTGGTAAACGTCTCTCCAATAATGGGAAGAGGGGAGTGAGAAAGGGAGCTGGAAAGGACAGCTGGGGTCAGTTTGGAAGGACCTCTGCCAGGCCAGTCCAGTTCAGTTCAGTCGCTCAGTTGTGTCTGACACTTTGCGACCCCATGGACCGCAGCACGCCAGGCCTCCCTGTCCATCACCAACTCCCAGAGTTTACTCAAACTCATGTCCATCCAGTCGGTGATGCCCTCCAACCATCTCATCCTCTGTCGTCCCCTTCTCCTCCTGCCTTCAATCTTTCTCAGTATCAGGGTCTTTTCCAATGAGTCAGTTCTTCGCATCAGGTGGCCAAAGTATTGGAGTTTCAGCTTCAGCATCAGTCCTTCCAATGAAGACCCAGGGCTGATTTCCTTTAGGATGGACTGGTTGGATCTCCTTCCAGTCCAAGGGACTCTCAAGAGTCTTCTCCAACACCACAGTTCAAAAGTATCAATTCTTCGGCGTTCAGCGTTCTTTATGGTCCAACTCTTACATCCATACATGACTATTGGAAAAACTATAGCTTTGACCAGATGGACCTTTGTTGGCAAAGTAATGTCTCTGCTTTTTAATATGCTGTCTAGGTTGGTCATAGCTTTTCTTCCAAGGAGCAAGCATCTTTTAATTTCATGGCTGCAGTCACCATCTGCAGTGATTCTGAAGCCCCCCAAAATAAAGTCTGTCACTGTTTCCACTCTTTCCCCATTTATTTGCCATGAAGTGATGGGACCAGATGCCATGAACTTCATTTTCTGAATGTTGAGTTTTAAGACAACTTTTCTCTCTCCTCTTTCATCAAGAGGCTCTTTAGTTCATCTTCACTTTTGCCATAAGGGTGGTGTCATCTCATATCTGAGGTTATTGATATTTCTCCCGGCAATCTTGATTCCAGCTTGTGCTTCATCCAGCCCAGTATTTCTCATGATGTACTCTGCATATAAGTTAAATAAGCAGGGTGACAATATACAGCCTTGACATACTCCTTTTCCTATTTGGAACCGGTCTGTTTTTCCATGTCCAGTTCTGACTGTTACTTTCTTGACCTGCATACAGATTTCTCAAGAGGCAGGTCAGGTGGTCTGGTACTCCCATCTCTTGAAGAATTCTCCACAGTTTGTTGTGATCCACACAGTCAAAGGCTTTGGCATATTCAGTAAAGCAGAAGTAGATGTTTTTCTGGTACTCTCTTGCTTTTGCAATGATCCAGCAGATGTTGGCAATTTGATCTCTGGTTCCTCTGCCTTTTCTAAATCCAGCTTGAACATCTGGAAATCATGGTTCATGTACTGTTGAAGCCTGGCTTGGAGAATTTTGAGCATTACTTTGCTAGGTGTGAGATGAGCGCAATTGTGTGGTAGTTTGAGCATTCTTTGGCATTGCTTTTCTTTGGGATTGGAATGAAAACTGACCTTTTCCAGTCCTGTGGCCACTGCTGAGTTTTCCAAATTTGCTGACATATTGAGTGCAGCACTTTCACAGCATCATCTTTCGGGATTTGAAATAGCTCAAGTGGAATTCCATCACCTCCACTAGCTTTGTTCATAATGATGCTTCCTAAGGCCCACTTGACTTCACATTCAGGATGTCTGGCTCTAGGTGAGTGATCACACCATCGTGATTATCTGTGTCGTGAAGATCTTTTTTGTATAGTTCTTCTGTGTATTCTTGCCACCTCTTCTTAATATCTTCTGCTTCTGTTAGGCCCATACCGTTTCTGTCCTTTATTGGGCCCATCTTTGCATGAAATGTTCTTTGGTATCTCTAATTTTCTTGAAGACATCTCTCGTCTTTCCCATTCTATTGTTTTCCTCTATTTCTTTGCAATGATCACTGAGGAAGGCTTTCTCATCTCTCCTTGCTGTTCTTTGGAACTCTGCATTCAGATGGGTATATCTTTCCTTTTCTCCTTTGCCTTTCACTTTTCTTTTCACAGCTATTCGTAAGGCCTCCTCAGAGAACCATTTTGCCTTTTTGCATTTCTTTTTCTTGGGGATGGTCTTGATCCCTGTCTCCTGTACAATGTCATGAACCTCTGTCCATAGTTCTTCAGGCACTTTGTCTATCAGATCTAATCCCTTGAATCTATTTGTCACTTCTGCTGTATATTCATAAGGGATTCAATTTAAGTCCTACCTGAATGGTCTAGTGGTTTTCTCTACTTTCTTCAATTTCAGTCTGAATTTGGCAATAAGGAGCTCATGATCTGAGCCACAGTCAGCTCCCGGTCTTGTTTTTGCTGACTGTATACAGCTTCTCCATCTTTGGCTGCGAAGAACATAATCAGTCTGATTTCAGTCTGGGCCATCTGGTAACGTCCCTGTGTAGAGTCTTATTTTGTGCGACAGGTGATGGGAATGCCCGGATTTTGTTTTCTCTTGGTTTAGTTTGTTTTTAAGGAAGGAGACAGATATGGTCGGGTTTGTATGTTTAAGGAATGGAAAGGAGAGAGACTTGAGAGCAGTTAAGAAGCCACAGTAATGGTTCAGATAATAATAATTTTAAAAAACAGGACTTCTCTGGTGGTCCAGGGGTTGAGAGCCTGCCTGCCCATGCAGGAGACACAGGTTCGATCCCTGGTCCGGGAAGATCCCACTTGCTGAGGAGGTACTAAGCCCCTGGGCCACAGCTACTGAAGCCCGCACGTCCAGAGCCGCTGCTCTGAGACAAAAGGACCCACTGCAAAGAGAAGCCCTTACACAACCAGGGAGTAGCTGCCGCTCGCCACAGGCAGGAAAACCCGCTCACAGCTCTGGAGACCCAGTGCAGCCCAAAATAAATAACTCCATTTGGAAAAGACAGAGACTTTCGGGGCGTGGGTAGGGAGCACGGGGGAATGGCATGTGGTCCTAGTTCCCAGACCAGGACTTACCCCTCGGCCCCTGCAGTGGGAGCCTGGACTCTTTAACCATGGGGACCCCTGGGAAAGTCTCAGAGACCAGAGCCCCACTCCCGTATCAGAGTTGATAGGGTTCACCCACCCCTCCTCCCGCCCCCATAGTCACCCCTTTCTAGACTCTGTCTCAGAGCTTGAGGACAACAGGGCTATTGCGTTGCATGTCCTGTGAGCTGCTGGCTCGCCCACCTCCCTGCTAGGGTGTCAGGAGTGCTTACCCGGATCACAGCCGGGTCCCTTCTCGCCCTGCAGCCCATCATGTGTACGGGTTTGCCCGAGGCATTCGCAGTGCTGAGCCTCCCTCTTGCAGACTGTCGTGTGCTAGAGATAACAGTATCCAGCTCACAGCGGAGAGATGATTTATTCAGCCCCACAAATAGTCACGGTAAACCTTTGCATTAGGAATGTAAATAAAATGGTGCAGTGACTTCGGAAAAATGGTTTGGCCAAGCTTCAAATAGTTCCAGAGTCAGCGCTAAAACCCAGCAGTTCCTCTCCTAGGTATAAACTGCAGAGAACTGAGAACATTCAGTTCAGTTCAGGCGCTCAGTCGTGTCCGACTCCTTGTGACCCCATGGACTGCAGCATGTCAGGCCTCCCTGTCTATCACCAACTCCCGGAGTTTACTCAAACTCATGTCCATCCAGTCAGTGATGCCATCCAACCATCTCATCCTCTGTCCTCCCCTTCTCCTCCCACCTTCAATCTTTCCCAGTATCAGGGTCTTTTCCAATGAGTCAGCTCTTCGCATCAGGTGGCCAAAGTATTGGAGTTTCAGCTTCAGCATTAGACCTTCCAGTGAATATTCAGGACTGATCTCCTTTAGGATAGACTGGTTAGATCTCCTTGCAATCCAAGGGACTCTCAAGAGTCTTCTCCAACACCACAGTTCAAAAGCATCAATCCTTTGGTGCTCAGCTTTCTTTATGGTCCAACTCTCACGTCCATACAGGACTACTGGAAAAAACAAAGCTTTGACTAGATGGACCTTTGTTGGCAAAATAATGTCTCTACTTTTTAATATGCTGTCTAGGTTGGTCATAGCTTCTCTTCTAAGGAGTAAGCATCTTTTAATTTCATGGCTACAGTCACCATCTGCAGTGCGTTTGGAGCCCAAAACCATTTTGTGGACACAAAAACTTAGATACAAATGTTCATAGCCCTGTTATCCGTCAAAGCCAAGAAGTGCAAACTACTCAATTGTCCAAGAATAAATGGACAAATAAAAATGTGTGTAACGGGAATCCCCTGGGGGTTCACTGGTTAGGACATGCCTTGCTGAGGGCCTGGGTTTGATCCTTGGTTGGGGAACTAAGATCCCACAAGCCCTGCACAGTGACCAAAACTAAAATAAAATTAAAAATGCATAAGTAATATTCAATGTATTATTGTTTGGTTATAAAAAGGAAGGAGGTCCCGACACATGCTACAACATGGATGAAAGTTGAAAACATCATGCTGAATGAAAGAAGCCAAATGCAAAACATCACATATTATAGGACTGGCGTGCATATGAAATACCGAAAATGGGCAGATACATTGAGACTGAAGGTTAGTCATCAAAAACCAACAATGACTAAAGCTAACAGCAGGGGAGGGAGAAATGGGAAGTGATCGCTAATGACTGTGGGGTCTCTTCTGCAAGGGGGGTGAAGAAAATGTTGTGCAGTTAAATAGTGGTGATGATTGTACAACTTTGTGAATGTACTAACATTCACTGAATTGAACACTTCAAAAGAGTGGATTTTCTCATCATGTGAATTATGTCTCAGATTAAAAAAAAATTTAAATACTTTTACAAGCATCAGGCACTAGGGAATTGGAGGATGAATAAGGCACAGAGTCTATCTTCAGAGAACATGAAGTCCAGTGGAGGAGAGGCGTCGATGAATCAAATTATCACATAGCAAGTGTAACTGCATCTAAAGGATGTGCCATGGGGGACAGAGATTCTGTGTTGCCACGAATCACCCGGGAGGTGCGGTGATCTAGACTAGAGGGCAGGACGGAGTCCCTGAAGAGGCTGCGGTGCCCAGATCGGAAGATAAAAGACTTCCCGTGTCTAATTTATCAGCTCTCAAAGGAGGACGGGCTTCCCAGGTGGCTCAGGGGTAAAGAATCCACCTGTCAATGCAGGAGACGCAGGTTTGATCCCTGGGTCGGGAAGATTCCCCTGGAGAAGGAAATGGCAACCCACGTCAGTACTCTTGCCTGGAGAATCCAAAGGACAGAGGAGTCTGGGGTGGGCGACAGTCCGTGGGGTCGCACAGAGTCAGACTGACGCGACTGACGACAACAGGAAGACACACCGCACAGGAGGGCGCCCGAGCTGACCGGAGCTGAAGGCGAGCCCGCGCAGAAGCGCGCGCAGAGGGAGGTGGGCTGCGGCGAGCGGCTGCAGGGGACCAAGCAGGACGGGATCTGCTGGACGCCGAGTGCTCAGTGATGACGGACGATGACCTTGCTCCTCCCTCCCTCGCTCTTCCTCCGTTGCTGCCTGGGTCTGTAAGAGTGCCACCTTGCATGCAGTCGCTTAAGCCCAAACTGAAGTTATCTGATCTCTGCTCCCAGCCCCACCTTCCACATCGAACCTACCCGTGAGCCTGAGGTTCCGACCTTTGATGCTTGACTTCCTGGTGGTCCAGTGGCTAAGACCCCGCACTTCTACTGCAGGGGCATGGGTTCGATCCCTGGTCGTGAGTGACATGGACAAAAAATTTTAAAAAGAGAGAGAGAGATTATCTCTTCTCCATCCACTGCTGTCCCACAAGCCTGGGTCTCATCAGATCCAACCTGGACTCCTGCAGCCTTTTCACCCTGACCTTCCGGATTCCACTCATACATCCAAGTCCACCTTCCAGGGAGAATTACATACCAAACACAGCTCTGAGCAGGCCACTCCCCCTGGAGGTTTCCCGTGCCTGTTGAGCAAGCGTCCAGGCTCCCAGCAGTGCCTCCTGGTCCATCTGGGCCCTCCCGCTGCCCCCTCCCCCCTCTGGGGTCTCCCCTCTCCGTGTTTTCACTGGAAGGACCTGTTCCCATCCATCAACACCCCGTGTTCTCCCACCTGGGCCTGGAACATTCTTCCGTCCTGCTCTATCTACTGATCCTCCAGATTTTGACTGTCACTTCCTACATGAAGGCTCTGTGACTCCAACAACAACTGCCCTGATGATGGTCCAATGGCTAAGACTCCACACTTCCAACGCAGGGGGCCCAGGGTTCAATCCCTGGTCAGGGAACTAGACCCCACAAGACGCAAGCAGGAGTCCACATACCGCAACTGAAACATCCTGCGTGTTGCAGCTAAGACCTGGTGCAGCTTAATTAGTTTTTTAAAGTGACTGATTTTAATATCTGTCTCTCCCCAGATGCTTTAATTTCTGTCTTGCTTCTCTTTGCCCCAGCATTTAAACTGATGCTTGTTACAAAATTTCCCTCAGGTCAGCCCAGAAGAATTTTTATGAAACTTCCTGAAAGTGCATACAAAACACTGTGTGCCCGTACAATTTTCCGAAGAACCAGTCTGTGGCTTTTGTTGGGAGTTTCAGAGTGGTTCAAGAGCTGAAAGGTTAAGAACCTTCTCCCTTCTTTCCTTCAAAATAGCATGACGTCTATGTAAAAACATTGTTCTAGAATGTAAATTACAAGTTGGCAAGGATCTTTATCTGTCTTGTTCATTGGTGTACCACAAACGCCTGGACTGGTGCCTCGAGCCTTCCAGGTATAGGCATAGAATGACCAAGCATATTCTCTGACAATCGTAATGGTTGTGAGAACTGTTAGTGGTTGTTAACTCTTGCTGTGTAACAAATGACCCCAGAAAATAATGGCTTAAAGCAACCTTTGTTATCTCAGTTTCTCTAGGCTGGAGTCAGGGTGCAGGTCCATCGGGTCCTCTGCTTCAGGGGCTCTCACAGGGCTGCAGTCATCTGACATCTCGACTGGGGAAGGATCTGCGTCCAAGCTCACTCAGGCGGGTGCTGGCAGGATTCAGTTCCGCACTGACGGTGGGCTGGAGGCTGCCCGGAGGTCCCCACCACACGGGTCTTTTCCTAGAGCAGCTGACAACATGGAAGCTTGCCTCCTGAGAGTTTGCAAGCAAGAGGTGAAGGAGGGGACAGAGAGGAGGGCGGGGGGCGAGAGGAGCACTACAAGGACGGCCACTACGGTCTTCTGGGCCTGAACCTTGGCTGCAGTTTCCATTATCTTTGCTGTGTTCTGTTCGTTAGATGTGAGCCCCTACTAGGAGTGAACACTGCTGTCTTGAAAATGGTGACCAGTAAGGACCTACTGTATGGCACGGAACTCCGCCCAGTGTTATGTGGCAGCCTGGATGGGAGGGGTATTTAGGGGAGAATGGATGCATGTATATATATGGCCAGGTCCCTTCGCTGTTCACCTGAACCATCACAACATTGTTAACCAGCTGTTTTGTTTAGTTGCTAGGTCACCTCCGGTTCTTTGGCAACCCCATGGATTACAGCCCGCCAGGCTCCTCTGTCCATGGGATTTCCCGGGCAAGAAGACTGGAGTGGGTTGCCGTGTCCTTCTCCAGGGGATCTTCCCAATCCAGGGATCAAACTCACATCTCCTGCATCAGCAGGCAGATGCTTTACCCCTGAGCCACCAGGGAAGCCCATTAATCAGTTATACTCCAATGCAAAATAAAAAGTTTCAAAAAGGAAAAAAAAAATCCAACAAACAAAAGCCTCTCTCGAGGTTGGGTGCACAATGGAAGATCATACAGGGGATGAACAGGAGTAAGCAGAGTGGGTGGGTGGTTAGGAGCCACCTTGGAGACCGCCCGCTCCCGGACAGCGAGGACATTTTTCTCATTCAGCGACCAGCTCGGCTGAAAACCCAGGAGCGCACGGTGCAGCCCAGAGGCCTCCAGGCCAAGCAGCTGATGAGGAGGGAAGCAACAGGCGATGAAAGGGGCGGGGGGCGGCGGAGCCTCGGCCCGTCCTCCAGCAGACCCCCGCTAAGCAGGAATGGAGGCTAACTTTGCAAAAGAAGCCGAAGTCCTGGTTTCTCATGAGACGCTCCTTGATTTGTAAAACTGACAGTCTGGCGAACGCACAGGGGGTTAAGGTTTTGACTCTTCTCTTCGGCAGAGAAGGCGGGTCTCACCTATTCCACCGCCCTTCACGGGTCTGTTCGTCTCTCCACGCCTCCCCTCCCGCCCCCCGTACTGTTCACTGAAGGTAGCGTGCATGCCAGCTCATTCAGTCATGCCCAACTCTTTGCAACTCCGTGGACTATAGCCCGCCAGGCTCCTCTGTCCACGGGACATACTGGAGAGGGTTGCGTTCCCTCCTCCAGGGGATCTTCTCAACCCAGGGATTGAACCCACATCTCTTACTGGAATTCCTTACCTCTAGCGTCACCTGGGAAGCCCTCAATGAAGGCAGGGACCTAGCTAATTCACTTTGTACACTTTCTATAGCTCTCTGTACGTGGCAAGGCAACAGGAGATATTCTTGAACGAAATATGACTTTGCTGACATGTATTGCATTAAGGAAGACGCCCCAAGTCCACCCTCACCCCCACCCGAGAGGAGTGGGTAAAGTGGGCTCTGGGGTCTGAATTAGCTGCAGTCCTGCCGCTTGCTTGTTCTATGACCCTTAGCAAGTTACTTACTTTTTGGAGCCTCAGCTTCTTCGTCTATGAGAACCATCATACCTGCCTCAGAGCTGTGATCAGGTCTTAATGAAATGATACACTCGCTAGCACAATGTGGCAACAATGGGTACTGTTTTTTTAAATTTCTTGTTCTTTTTGGCCGCGCTGGGTCTCGTCGCCCCGTGCAGGCTTTCTCCGGCTGCGGCAAGCAGGGGCTTCTCATCTCGGTGGCTCCTTTGGTTGTGGAGCACAGGCTCTAGGGCCCCATGGCATGCGGGATCTTCCTGGACCAGGGATTGAACTAGCGTCCTTTGCGTGGCAAGATGGACTCTAAACCCCTGGGCCCCCAGGGAAGGCCTCCACGGCTACTTGTAGTCAAATCCACACACACAGACACATACACACACGCGACACACCCATTTCCTCACTGGATCCCTGGCAGGTCTCCCCGGAACCCATGTCATCCATCTACCGCGACCCCCGCGGCTGGCAGCTAGAGGGAGCCTTTAAGATGCAGGTCCATCGTCTCCACCGCCAGCTGGTGCCCGCCGGGCAGGCCTGTCCTCCACCTCCCGGCCGCCCCACCCCACCGTGAGCTCTTCTGCAGTGCTCTGTCTGCGGCTGAAACCTCTCCTCTCCACCCCGACCGCCCCCGCTTCTAATACACGTTTCAGCGATGCGACCTGGAAACTCCCGACATCTCCTGCCAAACCCGAGGGCGGACACAGCCTCCGTTTTCCTCACCCCGGCCCCTTCCCAGCACAAGCCCCGCTGCGGGCCGAGGACCGCCCGGGACCGGCCCCGGCGGGCGGGCGGCGCCACCTGCTGGCCCGCGCCGGCCCCGCAGACGGGGACGCGGGCTCCGCTCACCCTGACGGCGATGAACACACATTTTTAGCTTTCCTGGGGGTGGATCTCACGTCTCCTTACATCCAAGTTAGCAATAATAAAAAAAAAAAAAAAAAGGTAACATTATGAGCATTTAACATGGAAAGGGAGGCGCTTTCCCAAGTGCTTTAGTTATTATTAACATATTTACTCTTCCCAACGACTGGATGAATTGGTTTGATCACTTGATAGACAGGGTAACTGAGCTGGTGCTGGCGGTAAAGAATCTGCCCGCTAGTGCAGATGGAAGAGAGGAAGGTTCGATCCCTGGGTCGGACGATCCCTTGAGAAAGGGCACAGCAACCCACTCCAGTATTCTTGCCTGGAGAAGCCCGTGGACACAGGAGCCTGGTGGGCTGCAGTCCACAGGGTCGCCACAAGTCCGGCACACACACAGGGGGGTCAAATGCCTCCCCAAGAGCACGCAGACTGAAACTCTCACCCCAGGTGGTCTGACTTGCACCTACAGGTTTTTCCCGGATGCACTGTGCAATCTGTGGGACACTCGTTACCAGACCAGGAAATGAACCTGGGCCCGTGGCAGTGAACGTGTGGAGACCCGACCACTGGGCCGCCAGGGAACTCCCTGAACCTGTTCTCTTAAGCCTGAAATGTGCTGCCTCTACTTGTCCTGGGAGCCCAGGGGTCCGGTGAGGTTACATGCCAGCCACCGCCCTCTGCTGTGATGCCTCTGCTACTCCGGCGGCACTGGGGTCACCAAAGCTCCCGCAGCGAGCCGCCCTTCCCCAGCTGCAGCTCTCCAAGGGCAGCCTTAGCACAGGAAGGCGTCCTCTCCTCTGTGAGGCAGCACGTGCAGCTGTCTGTTCTGGCCTCCAGGCTACCGCTCCTCTCCTGTGACCCAGAAAGCACCACCTCTCAAGAGCCCCGTTTCCTAAGAGGGCCTCTAGCCTGCTGGGTGGATCAGGAGTGCGGTCCCCAGCGTGGACTCAAGTGAACCCCGAACAGCTAATGGCGGTTGTCACTCAGGCCCTCGCCTGGATCACACACACCGTGCGTGACGCTGGGTCCCTTCACGTGTTCCGCTATGGCCGTTTAGAACCAAGACGTTGTGGCTACTTAAGTTCCATCGACTTTCCACCCACTCCTCTAAATCATTCCGTTTCCATTATTTGGGAAAATGCTGGCCTGCATTTCAGTTGTTAAACATAAAAAGCTGGGCTGCCCTGGTGGTACAGTGGTGAAGAACCCACCTGCAAACGCAGGAGGCGCGGGTTTGATCCCCGGTCCAGGAAGATTGCCCTTGCCGCGGAGCAACTGGGACTGTGAGCTGCAACTACCGAAGCCAGCGTGCCTAGAGCCTGTGTTCTGCAACGAGAATCCCGCACCCGGCAACGAAGACCCAGCGCAGCCAAACCAAACGATGTGTCTGCTTAAGAAAACATAAGCATCTTGGGAACTTCTCTGGCCCAGTCATTATTTTAAGTGGTTTATTCGCGTTAACTCACTTAACCTTTACCCCAGCCCTATGACCGTCCCCCCACTTTACAGATGAGGAAGCCAAGCACGGCAGAACGACAGTCAGGGTCACACAGCGAGTGGCTGACGGGGACTGCCCACTTAAGCCACAGGACCGGTCTCTGCTTTTAAACACATCAGACTCCCTCTGCTGGTAGAGGCTGTATCTGCCGCCTTCAGTCCCAAGTGCCAGGCACACTGCTTTGCACACTGCGGGTGTCAACAAATTTGCTTTAATATATATATATATATATATATACACATATACACTCACACACACAGTCACGGGCCAGTGTGACAAACACCCTTCTGCGCCCGGGAAACGGCTCCTGGAGACTCTCCGGAAGGAGCCCAGGCCTTGCAGTCTTCACAGACGCCCGACAGGGGGCACCTTTGTTAGACAGGTGGGAAGGGAGAGGCGCCTTTGGGGTGTCCTCTCGGGCGCGTCACACAGGCCCAGAACCCTGCTGCACTCTCTTCATCAGCTCCTCGTCCTGCATAGACAACTCTGTCAGCTTCTTGCCCATCCGCTCATGGATGTCCAGGTACTTGGAGACACAGCGGTCCAGGCACACGGCCTCGCCCTTGGACAGCTCTGCCTCCCTGTAGTGGGGAGGCACGCACTTCCGGTGGCAGGCACTGGTCATCCTAGAAGGAAGGGCAAGGTCGGATCAGCAGCCTGCTGTGGCAGACCAGGAGCTCGCAACCACTCCTGCCCTGCTACTCTGATTTCACCCGCCAAGAAGGCAGTGTAAACCTCCAATCTGCACCTTCACCGTCCTGGAAGGTCCTTGTCTGAGTCCATGTTTACCCCATGCTTTTGACTCATCAGACAGGAACCATTAGTTGAGTACTGGCTACGTTCCAGACATCATGCTAAGTGCATGACATGGATTCTGCCATGCAGTCCTTAGGATAACTCTATGCAGTAGGCACGATCGTTACCCCCTTTTTACATATAAGGGAGTGAAGGAACAGAGAGCCTCAGGATCACATAAAACTGGGCTATGAACCCAGGGAGCTTACTGTGGGCTTCCCAGGTGGCACTAGTGGTAAAGAACCCACCTGCCAATGCAGGAGACATAAGAGACGCAGGTTCGATCCCTGGGTGGGGAACATCACCTGGACAAGGGCATGGCGACCCACTCCAGTATTCTTGCCTGGAGAATCCCACAGATAGAAGAGCCTGGCAGGTTACAGTCCATGGGGTCGCAGAGTTGGACACGACCAAAGCAACTTACACGTACACATGAAGCCTGACTCCACAGCTTACTTTAAAAAATTATTCTCATATATAGCCTCCGAGACAAACCCAACTAATCAAAGGAGGATACCAGAGGGTTTTAGCCAATAAAAATAGCAAATAATTGTTGACTGCCTACTTGTGTTGGGCTTGATAAGTTTGTCTTATATTTTAACATTTAATATTTATAATGTCTCTATGAGGAAGGTACTATTATGAACTCCATTTTATAGCTGGAGAAACCACCAGTCTACAAGTCCAAGTAACTTGCCCAAGGCCACAGTAGTGGTGGTTGGTGTGGCTGTGATTTGTTTCCAAATCTGCCCGATGGTCATGGGCACTTGTTAGGAGTCAGACTGAAGTCCTGGTCCTGACACTGGTACTGACGAGCTGTGGGCCCTGAGAAAGCTACTGAACCTCTAGAAGCCTCAACGTCCTCACCTTAAAAATGGGACAAGAGAACTCAGTGGAGATTGTAAAAAGATAATGCCTATGAAGTGCTCAGCATGTGTCTAAGATGGGGGAAGCACTTCAAAAACGCTGACTGCTAAACGGATCCACACAATCTGTCAAAAGGCAACTGCTCTACTGTTCCCAGAACCCAACCAGAGCCTGGTTTCTCTTCCTGCTCGGCTCCTCCATCATCAATTCCATCCCAATCCCAACGTCCAAGTCCTTCTAGTGAGTCCACACTGCGTCTGCATTAGCCCTTAACCATGGGGGTGGGTGGAGAAGGAAATGGCAACCCACTCCAGTCTTCTTGCCTGGGAAATCCCATGGACAGAGGAGCCTGGCCGGCTACAGTCCAAGGGGTGGAAAAGAGCCAGACACAACTGAGCCACTGGGCATGCATGCGTAGGGGTGGGGGTGGGGATGGGAGCTGGGAAGGTTAAGTATGGACCTCAGTTTATCCTAGATTGCGACGAAGATTTTTCGGAAGTCGCCCACCTCTGCCCTTGGAAAGGATGACTTGGGAGCATTCTCTAAGACAAGTGAGCGGCAGGACCGGCCTTACCTATTGTACATGTCGGCCATCATCTCTACCTCCAGCTCTGCAGCCAGCTGCTGGGCCCTGAGTGGGTCCATCTCAGCCCTGCGCCCTGGAAGAGATCTCCTGCGGGCCTCCTAGCTCCTGGGGGCGGGGGAGGAGAATAACAGTCAGCACCCAGACCTCCCAGCCGCTTTCCCGTCGCAGGGGCTGCAGAACGTGGAGGAATCGCAAGGGGCATCCGACCAGGAGGAGCCGCTGACCTCGGCGAGCTCAAGCACCCAGCGTCGGACGTGGGAACCGAGGCCCCGAGGGGGAACGCGGTCCCGCCCAAGGTCGCAGAGCCGGCGACGGCGGGCCTGCAGAGCGGGTCCCGGAGCCCCGACGCCCAGCCTCTCGAGGTGGCGTCTCTCCGGGAGAAGAGGGGTCGTCCGGGACGGAGCCCCGAACGGCCGGCACGAACGCGCGGGGCCCTGCGGGGCCGGGCCCGGGGCCACGGCCCTGGAGCGGCGGCGCCGTCGTCGGGGTCGCCGCGCCCTCGGAGCCTCCCCCGCGGCCCCGGCCGCCGCCACTGCGCCCCGGGGGCCCCCAGCGTCGGGCACACACCACATACTCACCGCGCGCGCGGCCGGGACAGGGCGGAAGCACGTGGGGCGGCCGGCGAGAAGTCCCGCCTCTCTTCCGCTCAGGCCGCGCTTCCGGAGTGAAGACCCCGCCGCGGGCGGCGCCGGGAAATCCGCCGCCATAGAGAGGAAGCGGCCGGCTGCGGCCGGAGGCGAGGGAGTCCTCCAGGTGCTAGAGAGGACGGCAGGGTACCATAGAGGCTGCGGCGGGGCGTAGAGCGCCCGCGGCCCAGGGAGAGTTCGCGGGGGGGGGGGGGGGGGGGGGGAGCGGTGCGAGCTTGTCGGTCAGTCGGAGCGGGGAGGGGTACCGAGCGCGGGGAGCCTCACCCTCCGCTCCGGGGGGCTGGGATTCAAGCGCAGGTCTGGCGCGGAGAAAAGGACGTCCTCCAGCTGCAGCTCTCAGATGCTCGTCGCCCGACCTGGGCCGCCTACGATCACCCCGGGGCCCGGGGCCCACTTCGCACCAGTTCAATCAGAATCCCTGGGGCCAGGGCCTGGGCATCGGTGTGTCCTGGGAGGGTCATTTCCTCGTTCCTGTCTTGTCGCAGTGAGAATTTGAGGCGACGGACGTTAAAACCCTCGGACAGACTGTGTCACGGCTCCGTGTTACAGCTCAGTTTTATTTAGAAAATAAACGAATACGCGTCCTCGAGGGGTGCGGGCGTGCCGACCCAAAGGATGCGAAGAGGAGAGAGCGCGCCCCGGCCCTTCGGCTCCTCCTCTTATGTTTCTCCCTCGCCCTGGGCCCGCCCTGTGTACACTAGGCTAGCCGGGAGGGCTGTTTGTTCTACCTGAGGTCCTCACTTCTCTCCGTGGACGTCCCTTTGTTTTATTTTCACGGGCTTTTCCGTTCCTTGTCTTTTAGCCACCGCTATTCTGGACTCCTTTTTCCTATTCTAACTACCTAACAGGTCCATTGTAAAATTCCCCAGCGATTCCCCTGTGCAGCCGGGTTTGAGAACCAGAGCTCAAGAGGGCTTTCAGGTGAATACAGCTGTGCGGAGGTCCTTGAACCGTCTCTGGAGTTGCAGAGACGTGCGAGGCTCCTTCTTGCAGAAAGAGGCGTCAAGTACACAGTCTGCTTAATTCAACTTCTGTTAGACGCCCCGGGCCATCTCTTCATAAAGATGATTAGGCAGCCATTGCGGCTGCCACCAGAGCCAACTTAGCGTGTTTGGGTGAAGAAGGGCATTTGTGAGTGTGTCTTAGTCGCTCAGTCGTGTCCAACTCTTGGCGACCCCGTGGACTGTAGCCCACCAGGCTCCTCTGTCCATGGGGATCCTCCAGGCAAGAATACTGGAGTGCGTTGTCATGCCCTCCTGTAGGGGATCTTCCCAACCTAGGATCAAACCCAGGTCTCCCACACCGCAGGCAGATTCTTTACCGTCTGATCCACCAGGGAAACACAAGAATAGTCAAGTGGGTAGCCTATCCGCTCTCCAAGCGATCTTCCCAATCCCGGGATCGAATCTGGGTCTCCTGCATTGCAGGCAGACTCCTTATTGTCTGAGCCACCAGGGAATAAGACAATGTGTTTCTTCTCTGCACGCCTGTCTCCTGCTCCCCACCCTCCTCCCCCCACCCCAAGAAAAAAATCCACCTCAATCCTGGATTTTTCAAGGGATGACCCAGTAAACGAAATTTAAAAATGCAAGTTAATGATGCAAGGGTACACTGCCCATAGGAGAAGGTGGGCCAGACACTTTATATGGCTGGTCACAGTGTACTTCCCTGAGAAAGTCACGATTTTAAACATTGGGTCTCATTACAGCACTGCTCTAAGGACACAAACCCTGTGTCAAACCCTGTGCCCTGATACTTTAAAATTGAGGTATAGGACTTCCCTGGAGGCACAATGGATAAGAATCTGCCTGCCATTGCAGATGGCACGGGTTCAATTCCTGGTCCGGGAAGATTCTACATGCCTTGGAGCAGCTAAGCCCTGAGCCACGACTACAGAGCCTGAACACCTACAGCAGGTGCTCTGCAACAAGAGAAGCCACTGCAATGAGAAGCCCACACTCCGCGATGAACAGGAGCCCGCGCACTCGGCACCTAGAGAAAGCCGGCATACAGCAACAAAGACCCAGGGCAACCAGAAATAAATAAATTTTTTAAATTGAGGTATAAAATTCAGACAGTAAAGTAGTAAATTGCAGAATCTTAAGCTTAATTTTTAAATAGATATTTGTTTTTATAACCATTACCCAGATCAAGATACAAAACACTTCCAGCACCCTAAAAAGTTATCTCATGTCCCTTCCCAGTCAATATCCCCCCTCCTGCGGTGAACCTCTATTCTGACTTCTACCAGCATCAGTTAGTTCTGCCTACTCTTGAACTTCATATAAGCAAAGTTACACATTATTTTCTGTTTGGGCCTCACCTCTTTAACTCAATGTAGGCTCTGTAAGATTTCAGCCACACTGTTGTGTGTATCTCATGCATTTTTCTTTATTGTATCTAGTGTTTTACTGTATAAATCAGCCGTAATGCATTTATCTACGTTCCTGTTGATGAACTTGTGGGTTTCCAGTTTTGGCTATTATGATAATACTGCAATATATATTATTGTACATATGTTATCCTGGCTTTTGCTTTTGAAAACATTGTAAGCATTATGGACTATTAAGAAATTACATGGAAAAGGAGATGGGTTCTTACAAGAAGAATCTGCTTCCTAGATGGGATTTTTTTAATTAGATTTTATGAATGATTAACTGTATGATTCCATTTAAATCACATTCTGAAAATGACAAAGTTATAGCAATGAGAGAAAAGATTAATGAGATTGCCTAGGGTTAGAGTTGGTGGGGAGAGGTAAGGAAGTGTGCCTGAGGGAACAACGCAAGGCAGATCTTTGTGTGGATGAAATGGTTCCATGTCCTGATTGTGGGTGGAGGTTTTATACAAATCTAAGCTGTCATAATACCATACAAGCCATATATCCAGGCCAATTTCCTTGTTTTGATATTGCATATAGTTATGTAAGATTTAGCTTTCAGTGGATAAATCTTAAGTAAAATTTAACCTTCAGTACCCTGTCTGCACCACTTATGTAACTTCCTATAAACCTACAATTATTTCAAAATGACGTTTCAAAAATCATGACAAAACAAACAGAAAAACTAACGTATTTAAAACACCTAATCCGCGACGGTTGCTCAATAGCAATGAATTGTTGTTTTCTGTTAGATTTTTATTTATTAGGGCAGAGTTTAAAAGTACAGAAAACTTTTCCTGCGGGAGCCGCCGGGTTGAGAGGAGCGTGGCCTTCTCTCCCCACCGTGGCATGTGCTCGTCCACTGATACCAGTGTACTCCGAAAAGGGGGGGTCATCTGGCAAAAATGTCACTTTGCCTGCTGTGTTCAAGGCTCCCATTCGACCAGAGAGTGTTAACTTTGTTCACGCCAACTTGAGCAAAAACAACAGACAGCCCTCTGCTGTCAGTGGATTAGCAGGTCATCAAACCAGTGCCGAGTCTTGGGGTACCGGCACAGCTGTGGCTCGAATTCCCAGGGTTCGAGGTGGCGGGACTCCCCGTTCTGCCCAGGGTGGTTTTGGAAATATGTGTCATGGTGGCCGCCTGTTTGCACTAACCAGGACCTGGCAACACTGGCACCACAGAGCGAATACAATTCAGCAGTGATATGCCATCTGCTCTGCACTGGCCGCCTCGGCCTCACCAGCGCTGGTCATGCCTAAAGGTCATCGTGTAGAGGAAGTTCCTGAACTGCCTTTGGTGGCTGAAGATGAAGGCTACAAGAAGACCAAGGAGGCTGTTTTGGTTCTGAAGAAACAGAAGGCCTGGAATGATATCAAAAAGGTCTATGCCTCTCGGCGAATGAGAGCTGGCAAAGGTAAAATGAAAAACCGTGGCTGTTTCTCCAGCGCAGGGGACCCTGCCTCATCTGTAACGAGGACAATGGTGTCATCAAGGCCTTCAGAAACATCCCTGGAGTTACCCTGCTTCATGTAAGCAAGCTGAACATTTTGAAACGTGCTCCTGGTGGTCACGTGGGCCGTTTCTGCATTTGGACTGAAAGCACTCTCTGTAAGTCAGGTGAGCTGTATGGCACTGGGCGTCAGGCAGCCTCCCTCAAGAGTAACTACAGCCTCCCCATGGGCAAAGTGCTCAGACAGACCTCAGCAGACTCGAAAAGCCCAGAAACCCAAAGAGCACTCCCAGCACCACGCAAAAAAGATTCAGTGCAGAGTCCTGAAGAAGAATCCACTGAAAGACCCGAGACTCATGTTGATGCTTAACCCACATGCAAAGACCACGCGCTGGAACGCTCTTCTTCCTGCAAAGACCACCCGCCGGAACGCCCTTCTTCCTGCAAAGACCACGCGCCGGAACGCCATTCTTCGACAGGCCGCTAACAACAAAACCCACCCGTATAAGGCGGCGGCAGCTCTAGAAGCCAAATCAGATGAGAAGGGGGTTCAGGGCAAGAAGCCTGCAGTGGGAAAAAAGGCTGCAGGGACCAAGAAACCAGCAGCTGAAAAGAAGCCTGCAGAAAAGAAACCCACCCCAGAGGAAAAGAAGGCTGCTGCATAAAGTTACATGTATTTATTCCATAAATGCCAACTCATTCTGGACAGCTGATTTTGAATAAAGACCTGAACAGAGAGGCAAGGAGAAACGTGAAAAATAAATAAAAGTCCAGAAAAGTGGTGAGCACTGTGTGCTGAACTTTCAGATACTAATCACCCATCACCAGGACTTGACAGTTGTCAGCATTTAGCCGTATTTCCTCCATCTAACTGCATCTCTAACAGATGAAGTCTGTTTTCGACAACGCAATTTTCATGCCGTTAAAGTTCTAGATGTCTTCACACTAAGTACGGCTGGCAATCAACAACATTGCACTGTTCAACCACTGGTACCCAAATCGGGCTTTCAGATCATGCCAGGCAGAAGCCCCCAAGTTTTCATGCCATATTTAAGCTAACTAATTAAAGTATTTGCTTATTTAATATCTATTTAGTGAGCACCCCATCTGACCCAGGCAATTTGCTAGGCCCCAGGCATATAGCCATGAACATGAAAGGTAAAACCCCTGCCTCAGAGTGGAGCTCAGAGTCTAGAGAGAAACTCCAGTGACAAAAAAATGGATAAGGTAATTTTGGATTTCAATAAGTAGTATACAAGAAGAAAATAAAATATGCGGAGATGATGGAGAGGAACGCAACGTCATGAGAGGCCTCTAGGAGGAAATGACATTTGAGAGCGGAAGGCGGTCTTGCAAAGAGCAGAAGCGGAATGGTGGTTGTTCTGAGCACGGAAAGGAATCAATTTGTTGAAGGAATTGGAAGGAGGCCAGGGTGGCTGAAGTGGTGGGGACGGTGAAGGGGTAGTGGCTGGGGGAGTCCCCAGCTTTGTAAGTCATAGCCCCCCTCACACATACTCCGAAAGCAGTACCCTTAGATCACAGCACACCTAGGGAAGATAAAGAAAGATGTTCTGTTTTTCGGAGCAAAAACCTCAATTCAGCACAGAAATTTGCTCCGCGCCTACTGTGTCCCGGTCACTTCGGCTCAGAATAGAGCTCAGATTCTGTCATCTGAACTCTTAAGCCGTCAGGTTGGGCCATCTCCTTCTCTCTGCCCCTCCCCCACCCCATCCATCGGGGGGCCCCCCGAGACAGGTCCCCACGGCAGCTGTCCACTCACCCCCTCCCTTGCCCAACCTCCTGCAGCTGCTTTAGTCTGAGGAAGGGTAAAGGGACTGTTTCAAGGAGCATGGAGGGCAGGGAGGTGCAGGACCTGGGCTCTGGATGGGCAGGGGAGGCCGGGCAGCTGGTGACCATGCTCCACAGGGGCCTGCAGATGCCTTGGGGCCCCCCCCAGGCCAGGCAAGGACGAGGGGAAGGAAACGGGCACAGGACGGATGCGGGCCTGGGCAGGCGGGAGGGCCCGGCAGTGATTGAAAGGTGCCACCTGTCAGAGCTCCACGGGAAACCCGAGCCTCCCCATCCAGAAGGGAGTGTTGTACCAACAGGATAGTAAACAATGCTGGTCTGTGGCCCCAGGCCCTTGCAGTGCGGGGGGGGGCGGGGAGCGGCGGTGGAAGGTAGGGGGGAAGGTGGGGGCTAGAAGCCCAGGGGCTTAAAGATAGCCCGGGAGAGACACCGCTCAGCTCGAGGAAGGAGACGGCTCCAAGACCCCAGACAGAGGCCCCGCAGGTAGGCGAAGCCCTGCGCCCCTTTCCAAGCAGCCCCTACATCTGCCAAACCCTCTGCCCACCTCCAAGGGCAGGAGCCTCTGAGCAGCGCCCCCCAGTTGGAGAAATCCTTTCTGACTCTCTCCATCACTATGTCAACTCTTTTGAGCCGGAGGTTGGAGACTCAGCTCTGGGGTGCTTAGCAGAGTCACCCGCCGGGGGCCACCCACCAGGACCTGATGGGTAGAGAGGGTCTTGGAGACTTCCGAGTCCAGTTGGGGTGGGAGGCGGCGTCTCTAAGCAGCTGAGGGGGCATCTCCGAGGGATGTCGCTGGCTGGAGGACCACAGGAAGACAGACCGAGCGGCAGAGGTTGTGGAGGTGTTAGCAGAACCTCCCAGCACCGTCTCCACCATGTGGGGCTTGGAACTCGGGCTCCTGGCTACTCTGCCTTCCCATCTGCCAAGACAAACAGGAAGAGACAGGAGCTGCCGCAGTGGACGCAAAACCGGGGTGGAATGAAGGCTTCCCGGGCAGGGAGGGGGGATGAAGGCTACCGTGCTCTTGGAAGCGAAAGCTGACCTCCTCAGCCACGTCCGACTGCCCTCCTGGGGTCCCCCTCACCCCGGCCGGGCGTCTTCCACGGGACCCTGGCTGAGGAGCTGGTCAGCGTCTCCAGCAGAAGCTCTGGACTGGTCGTCAGGAGACCTGGGTTTGGCCATTTAATTGTCCTAAGCACCACTGTTGGAGAAGGCAGTGGCAACCCACTCCAGTACTCTTGCCTGGAAAATCCCATGGACAGAGGAGCCTGGTAGGCTGCAGTCCATGGGGTCGCTAAGAGTCAGATACGACTGAGTGACTTCACTTTCCCTTTTCACTTTCATGCATTGGAGAAGGACATGGCAACCCACTCCAGTGTTCTTGCCTGGAGGATCCCAGGGACGGGGGAGCCTGGTGGGCTGCCGTCTATGGGGTCGCAAAGAGTCAGACACGACTGAAGCGACTTAGCAGCAGCAGCAGCAAGCACCACAGTAGTCAAGGGACTTCCACTCCCCGAGCCTCAAATTCCTACATTTGTAAAACAGAGCCAATAACGCCTATTTCGAGGGGTTAGGGTGAGGAACCAGGAAGGTATAGGAGGATGCCCACAGTGCAAGCTGTAGAGTTGTTAGTGCTGGTGTGTGTGTGTCTGTGTCTGTGTGTGTGTGAGTCACTTAGTCATGTCCGACGCTTTGTGACCCCATGGATTGTAGCCCGCCAGGTTCCGCTGTCCATGGAATTCTCCAGGCTAGAGTACTGGAGTGAGTTGCCGTTTCCTTCTCCAGGGGATCTTCCTGACCCAGGGATCAAATCCAGGTCCCTGCACTGCAGGCAGATTCTCTACCATCTGAGCTATAGGGGAATCACTGCTGGGGTGGGTGGTGTTATCTTAGCGTCTTAATATTCTGAGTTTCTTCACTTCTTGGCCATTTCTGACAGGCCTGGAGGGTGGAGACCTGAGGTGAGGAACATACAGGATGGCTGAGGGTGTGTGTGTGTGTGTGCACACCTGCCCTTCCCCTCCACCATGCTGTGTGTGAGGCGTGTGGATGAAGGGTAAGATGGCTGCAGGGCTAAGCTATGTCTTAGACTATCACTGCCACACTTTGAGGCATAAAAAGGGCTCATCATCTTACTGGTGTTCAGTTCTCTTTGCTTTGTCTTACCAACTAAATGCCCTCCTGGCTGAGTCAGGACCTTAATCTGGCCCAGGGCAGGGCAGAAGCCAACCTACACCATACAAGCTGATGTATGATGAGTCCTCCTTCCGTGCCAGGAACACCCCCAGATACGTTCTATGCATTGGCTTTCTTAACCCTCCACCATCCCTATGAGGTGAGACCTATTTTTATCTCTAGAAATGAAAACCCAGGCAGGGTAAGTAGCTTGCTCAAGGTCGCAGTGGGAGCTAGGAATCCCCTCGTAGGAAGCTGAAGAATCAGTGATTTTCACCAGTGTGCCATACCACTTTCCAAACAAGAGCACAGGCAGGGATGGGGTGTGTGGATCATCCAGACCAGCATTCGCTAAAGTTTCTTCTGCTAAAGGTAGCATTGCTCAAGAGGGCAGCAGATGCGCCTGAGGGTTGCTGTTCCATCACTCAGTCCTGTCTGACTCTGCAACCCCATGGACAGCAGCATGCCAGGCCTCCCTGTCTATCACCATCTCCTGGAGTTCACTCAAAATCATGTCCATTGAGTCGGTGATGCCATCCAACTATCTCTTCTTCTGTCGTCCCCTTCTCCTCCTGACTTCAATCTTTCCCAGCATTAGGGTCTTTTCAAATGAGGCAGCTCTTCACATCAGGTGGCCAAAGTATTGGAGTTTCAGCTTAAGCATCAGTCCTTCCAATGAACACCCAGGACTGATCTCCTTTAGGATGGACTGGTTGGATCTCCTTTCAGTCCAAGGGACTCTCAAGAGTCTTCTCCAGCACCACAGTTCAAATGCATCAATGCTTCGGTGCTCAGCTTTCTTTGTGGTTCAACTCTCACATCTGTACCAGGGAAGCCTGTGGAAACCAGGGCCTCCTAAGACATTAATAGGGCTTCCCAGGTGGTGCCAGTTGGAAAGAACCCGCCTGCCAACGCGGGAGCAGAACGAGACTCGGGGTAGAGACTACCTCAGGGTAGATAGAGCAAAATGAAAAGAAAGCAAGAAAAAGAAAATCCAAGGCCAAATATATTTGGAGAAAAATGAGTTAAAGGAAGCTAAACAAAGTTACGATTTCTTTACCATGGGGTATCTGGACTCTACTTAAGTGCCAATGAAGCTGTAAGACTCTAAGATGGTTAAGAGTAGGCTGTTTCTGGAACAATCTTAGCCAGTGAACACCCTCGTGTCCCCAGTGCAGCCCTCGTTAATGTCTTGTTCACTCACTCGGTCGTGTCCAACTCTTTGTGGCCCCATGGACTGTAGCCCACCAGGCTCCTCTGCCTATGGAATTTTCCAGGCAAGAGTACTGGAGTGGGGTGCCAGTTCCTCCTCCAGGGGATCTTCCAGGCCCAGGGATCGAACCCAAGTCTCTTTCGCCTCCCGCGTTGGCAGGCGGGTTCTTTACCACTGGCACCACCTGGGAAGCCCTATTAATATCTTAGGAGGCCCTGGTTTCCACAGGCTTCCCTGGTGGCTCAGCTGGTGAAGAATCCGTCTGCAGTGCAGGAGACCTGGGTTTGATCCCTGGGTTGGGAAGATCCCCTGGAGAAGGGAAAGGCTACCCACTCCAGTATTCTTGAGCTTCCTTGGTAGCTCAGCTGGTGAAGAATCCGCCTGCAATGTGGGAGACCTGGGTTGGGAAGATCCCCTGTAGGAGGGCATGGCAACCCACTCTAGTATCCTTGCCTGGAGAATCCCCATGGACGGAGGAGCCTGGTGGGTTACAGTCCATGGGGTCACAGAGTCGGACACGACTGAGCTACTAACGCACACAGTTTTCCACAGAACACAGTTTGCCAACTTGACCTCAACCAGTGCTGTCTGGGCTGGAAGTGAAGACTCTTCAGAGAGGCGAGGAGACTCGCCCCGGTCCCAGGCTCGGGCTGACGCAGGGCAAGTGTTCCATCTCCCAGGTTCATTTTTTTCCCTCCAGCTTTCATTCATTGTCAGAGCTGTGAACCATGGGCTGTAGTGGGAGCGATAGAATTGAAGAGCAGTGTGAGCATCTTTGAAAATCCCAGCCCGCTTCCTGGGCAACGGTGGGAGACTGAATCCAGGGACCCCAGGACCCGAATGGCTGGCAGGAACACGGCCCTGGCCCTCGTATGCACGTCTTCCTGCCTCCGTCCCAACTGCCCAGGTGCCAGGGGTACTGTACCCAGAATGACGGCCCTGCAGAGGGCAGGAGGTATTTTTAGCCAGTGACAGCAGTGTGTGCTTCTTTTACTGCCTGAGTCATGCCCTGAACATTATTTGGGGATTATTTTCTCTGTAAACAGACCCCCCAAGAAGGGCAGAAGGAGCTGGCTCTGTCCCCCGACCCAGCTATCTTCGTAGATCGGACAGCACAGCCATGCTTCAGTGTCTGTGGGAATCAGTCCCAGCCTCCCTGGTGGCTACTAAAATCTGCAGATGCTCTTGTCTCTTATATGAAATGGTGTAGTATTTGCTGTTAACCTACACGGTCCTTCCTCATACTTTAAGTCAGCGTTAGATCGCTTGTAATACCCAGTACAGTGAAAATGTTATGTGAACAATTGTTAGTAACAAAGTAAATGCTACGTAAATAGTCGGAGCGGCTGCAGATTCAAGTTTTGCCTTTTGGAATTTTCTGGATTTTTTTTTTTTTTCAAATATTTTCCATCCAAGGTTGGTTGAATCCACCAAACCCAAGGATATGGAAGGCTGACTGTACGTATAGTACTTGAAGAGGAAACCTCACATTAAAGTGTCACGAGCTCCCTTTTCTCCCACCCCCGGCAGCTGGAGGATCAGACTTCCCTGCAGAGGTTAATTAGGGAGAGCACATATCTGTTCTTCACCGAAGGGAACTCTGCCATGCCCAGGGCCAGCTCTTTGGAGACCCACACACAGGCTGGCAGAGACCCAGATGCCATGCAGGCCCAGGGCTCCCCAAATCTCAGGCATCCTTACACCATCTCCACAGTTTATGTATCTTGTATTCTGCTTTCCTGAACGTCTTCCTTCAAATTAGCTGATTTTAACTTCAGTAAATGCATTTATAAAAGAAACTTTATATCACTATTGGAAATGGAAACTCCACGTCACCGGCCAGAAATAGAACGTAACTGTAAAAATAAATCCAACTGGAATCAAAGCAGCCTTATTTGATTCTATCTAAAGACGCCTGTCTGCTTTGGGCTCTGAGCCTGTGAGCCCTGCGTACAGCTATCTCCATCAAAAGGGAAGAGGAGCAACTGTCCCGGGATGCGAGTGTCAAACTGTAACCATCTCACTGACGTATTCATAAAGAGGCCGAATCATTGAAAAAGCATCACGTGACTCGGTGTTCTTTTTTTTTTTTTAAGTGTTTTTGTTAATTTATTTGTCTTTAGCTGTGCCCAGGCTTTCTGTGCCCAGGCTTTCTCTAGTGGCAGCGAGTGGGGGGAATCTTCCCTGCGATGCCCGGGGCTTCTCTTGTGATGGCTCTTGGGCTCCAGAGTGTGGGCTCAGTAGTTGTGGTCCAAGGGCTTAACGGCCCCTCAGCACGTGGAATCTTCTCGTACCAGGCACAAAACCCGCGTCCCCTGCATTGGCAGGCAGATTCCTAACCTCTGGACCACCAAGCAAGTCCTGACGCAGTGTCCTCTAAAGCCCAAGTCACAACTGCAGAGGACCGCTCGGTGGACATAAGTAAACATAGCTGGCCCAACAGCCCATTTTGGGGGACGTGGTGCTCTCCCCCTTCATTTAACCAGGCGTTAAGTGGGTGCTTTTGTCTCATGCCCAAGCAATGGGGGCCCCCGGACTGAACTGAAGGCGTCCAGACTCCAGGGCCTTCACCTGGAGAAAGGGGGCGTGACCCGGCGTGTCTGTCTTCTCTTTCCAGAGATGGAGCAGAAGGCGGGGAAGTCCTCTGAGGATGGGGCCACTGTCTCCCCAGACGCGGAGGCCCCAGAGACTGCGGGAGGTGGCGGCTCTGCAGACGAGGAGGCCGAGGAGGCCGCGGGCCCCGCTGACAGTGCCGCCAAAGCAGGGCCTCCAGACGCAGTGGGAACGCCGGAGGGGGCCCCGGCCGAGGACGGTGTTCCCGCTGAATGCCAGGCCGCGTCAGATGGGCTGGGTGAGGGCAAGGCGGAATCCCAAGGGGAGGCTGAGCTTCCACAGGAAGACAGGGGGCAGGGAGAGACCACCGCGGCCTCTCAGAAGACCGACAGGAAAGACCAGACCGACGCTGAGCCTGCGGGGGTGGAGGGAGAAGAGGAGACCGCGTCGGCCTCTGAGAAGCTGAGGGCTGATGAGAAAGAGGCCAAGCCTGGGTCTAGGGAGAGAGTCGACGCGAGCCAAGAGGCCGAGGCTGAGCTGAAGCAGGCTTCCGGGGTGCAGGAGGCCGAGGCTGGAGGCAGGGAGGCCGAAGGGCAGGGGGAGGCCGCCGCAGCCTCTCAGGAGGAGGGCAGCAAGACGGAGGAGCCCCAGGCTGGAGCCCAGGAGAAAGCTGGCGCTCCAGCGGCCCAGCTGGACTCTCCGAAGAAGGCTGCCGTGGCGGATGAGGCGACGCCTGAGCCACAGGAGGAGGAGCTGAAGGAGGGGGTGGTGAGTGAGGAAGCGGAGAGGAGGGAGGGGGCCCCACGGCGGTCCAGAGTCCCCCCCAAGCAAGCCCCTGTCCCGCTTTATTCCTCCGGGAAAGTCCAAGGGCCTGGGTTGGGGGCGGGGGTGTGGGCTGCCTTCCAGATCTTTCTGAAGCCCTCGCAGAGCCTTGGGCAGGTACGAGCCCACCCAGCGCGCGTTCCTTCCAGGAGCCGGGCGGTCCTGATGATGAGCAGGACCAGGGTGCTGGGGCAGAGGCCGAGGACGGGGCAGGGGGGCCTCCCAGCTCCCCGGAGGATTGGCCCGAGAGCCCCACGGAGGAGGGTGGCAGTGCCAGCCCAGGTGAGGGGCCCCCGGTGGGCCCACCTTGCTGCGGGGGCTGCCCCGGGGGGCGTGGGGGGCGGGGGGCCAGGAGCCCACCTGCTGCAGGGCCCGCCGGGGGCGTGCGGGGGGCGTGCTGTGGTTGCCCTGCTTCCCTCCTTCCTGTTCCTCTCCCTCAGAGGGGCTGAGCCCAGACACTGCCGCTTCCGAAGAGCCCGGTCCTTCAGCCAGGTAATGTCAAACGCTGGAGCCCTAGTTCCGCGCCCCCCCCCCCACGACCTGCTCCCTTCAAAGCCTGCTGTCCCCTGAGACTGGGCCTCCAGTGTCTGGTCTCGAGATGTGCCAGGAATATTGCTGCCCCCTAGCTCAGGGCAGAGCCCGGGGAATGAGCAGAGCCGGAGTGGGAAGCAAAGGGCGGTGGAGCATCCCTGGTTGGCCTCCCACCCACTGCCGAAGAAGCCTCTCCTCCAGCACCCCCAGGACTCCTCATGGGAGCCCCCAGGCTTGTCTGTCTGCGCAGTCTCAGCGTTACCAGTAGCGCGTGAGCAGAAAGCCTGAGTTTGGACAGCGACGCTGCCAGTTGCGTTGGTTGCTAGGTTGGTCGTGTCTGACTCTTTGGGACCCCATGGACTCTAGTCCACCAGGCTCCTCTGTTCATGGGATTTCCCAGGCAAAAACGCTGTAGAGGGTTTGTCATCTCCTTCTCCAGGGGATCTTCCCGGCGTAGGGATGGCACTCGAGTCTCCTGCCTTGGCAGACAGATTTTTCTTTTTACCGCTGAGCCACAGGGAATCCCTGGCTGTGTGACAGTGGCTACATCACTTCCCCCCTCCTCCCCTGGGAAGTGGGCGCAGTCAGGGTACCTGCCTCACAGGCTTCTTGTGAGGCTCAGATGACGTCTGTGTATAAAGCACTCAGCCTGACGCCGGGTGCCTGAAAGGTGCAGGATGACACGAGAGCCTTCCTCTTGCCAGGGCACAAATTTTGTCGTTAGAAAAGTCTTCCTTTATTTTGAGCTGAAAGTCACCTCCGTGTGACCTTCTTAGGGAAAGGTACCTGGTGAGCGTTCACATTCCCCTTCTTACAGAGGCCTTAGACCCACCTTGTCAGGGACCTATTCCCATTATACAGACGAGGAAGCTGAGGCTCAGACAAGTGACATGACAGTCCCAAGTTGTTGTTCAGTCACTAAGTTGCACCTGACTCTGTGACCCCATGGACTGCAGCATGCCAGGCTTGCCTGTCCTTCACTATTTCCAGGAGTTTTCTCAAACTCATGTCTTTGAGTCAGTGATGCCATCCAACCATCTCATCCTCTGTCATCCTGTTCTCCTGCCTTCAATCTTTCCCAGCATCAGGGTCTTTTCCAATGAGTCAGTTCTTCACCTCCGTGGCCAAAGTATTGGAGTTTCAGCTTCAGCATCCCAGTGAATATTCAGGGTTGATTTCCTTTAGGACTGACTGGTTTGACACTCCCAAGATCACATGGCAAATAAGAGGCCTAGGCAGGATGCGAACTCAGGTCAGACCTCAGATGTGCCCTAGTTCTAACCCACGCATCCCACCAACCCCCGTTCTCCCCGAAGTCAGACAGAACGTCACTCTTCCTTCTCAGCGCCTCCCGGTGCTGGGCCCAGAGGCAGGTGTGTGAGGCGGGGACCCTAGCTCTGTTGCGTCCTGGGCCGGCAGGGACCACTGCTCAGCCAGCCTCCTCCCTGCAGGGGCGGGTGCCAGCCCCTCTCACGCTTCTCTGAACGTTTCCAAGCAGTGACTCTTCGCCCAGCGATGTGCCCCAGAGCCCCACGGAGCCCCCTCCGTCAGCGGAGAAGAAGAAAGAGAAGGCACCGGAGCGCAGGGTGTCTGCTCCTACCAGGCCCCGGGGACCCCGAGCTCAGAACCGCAAGGCCATCGTGGACAAGTTCGGGGGGTAGGATTCGGGCGAGGTGCTGGCGGGGCTGAACCGGTGGGAGGATGAGGCGGGGGAGCAGCCCGAACCCCAGAGGGACATCTGATCGTGCCGTCTGATGGGCCCCCCCACCCCGCCCCGGCGCACAGGGCGGCCGCGGGCCCCACAGCCCTGTTCCGGAACACCAAGGCGGCGGGCGCGGCGGTGGGCGGCGTTCGGAACATGCTGCTGGAGTGGTGCCGAGCCATGACCAGGAGCTACGAGGTGCGCGGGCGGCGCGGGGCGGGCACGGGCGGCCGTGCAGGGGGTCCGGCGGGGCGGGCGCGGAGGGCAGTGCCGGGGCGGGGGTCCGGCGGGGCGGGGCGCAGGCCCCTGACGCGGCGCCCGGCCCCCCTGCAGCACGTGGACATCCAGAACTTCTCCTCGAGCTGGGGCAGCGGCATGGCCTTTCTGCGCGCTCATCCACAAGTTCTTCCCCGACGCCTTCGACTACGCGGCGCTGGACCCCGCGCAGCGCCGCCACAACTTCGCGCTGGCCTTCTCCACCGCAGAGTAAGCCGGGCGGGGGGCGCGGAGCGGCGGGGACTGGGGGCCGAGCCGCAGGGGGCCCGGGAGGGACAGTCAGGCCGAGCCCGTGGCCACATCTCTTTGAATGCGACAGATGCGGGGAACTGGCTGAGGATAAAGCAGTGGGTGAAACCGACAAAATCCTCACTGCCCGTGACTCCTATTCTATTTTTTGGCCGTGCCCCTTGGCATGTGGGATCTTGGTTCCTCAACCAGGGATCAAACCTTCACTCTTGGCGTTGCAAGCACAGAGTCTAAATCACTGGCCCACCAGGCAACTCCTGTGACTCACATTCTAAAGAGAGACAGATGGCAAATACACATACACGCGGAATAAAATGTGAGAGGACAGGCAGAGAACATGCAGGCGGATGAGAGAGAGAGGAGGAGAAGACGGAGTTTGCAGAGATCTGGGGCCAGATTCTGACCCTGACTT
The DNA here is from genome assembly GCA_024291935.2 of Okapia johnstoni. Lineage (NCBI taxonomy): Eukaryota > Metazoa > Chordata > Mammalia > Artiodactyla > Giraffidae > Okapia > Okapia johnstoni. The sequence continues at coordinate 2,167,235 of CM044325.1, read as the reverse complement.
TTGTTAGCTGTGTGATCTTGGGTAGTTTCCTTCGCCTCTCTGAGCCTCTATATTCTGACCTTTAAAATGGGCATGACATTCGGCAGGGCTGTGATGAGAATTAATAATTAAAGTCCTCATCACAGAGCCTAACTTACGGCAAACATTTCAAAAGACAAAAATCTTAGCTGCTGTTCCTATATTAAAATGAATGATATCACAATTGATACATATTTTTTAAATTGATTAATTTATTGTTGGCTGCACAGACTTTCTCTAGTTGCGATGAGCGGGGGCTCCCCTTCTTCGTGTGGTATGCGGGCCTCTCTTGTCCAGGCTCCAGGCCCTTGGGCTTCAGCAGTTGTGGCTTGGCCCACACACTTAGTTGCCCGGAGGCACGTGGAATCTCCCCAGACCAGGGACTTACCCCATGGTCCCTGCAGTGGCAGGCGGATTCCCAACCACTGGACTACCAGGGAAGCCCCTGTGATGATACTTGTTGTCTGCTGTGGGACCTGGAGGGAGATTTATTGCTGCGGTTCACACAGCTGGGTGCCAGGGCGGTGGAGGGATAGGGAAGGGGTGGACTAGACAGGCAGGAGGGGCGTGAGGAGCAGCGGGGCCCAGGGAAGACCCTGAGAGGCCAAGACAAGGCTGCCAGGCGGTGGGGAGAGGAGGCACGCTCCCCCCAAAGCACCAAAGGTGGACTCGGCCAAAGGCCTCCACCTCTACCCACCACCCCAGGAGAGGCCGGCTGGTCCCTCGATGGCCTTGAACCTCCCTGGGGGCTCATCCTGGCCCACCCTTCCTTTCCTGCCTGGGGGACGCTTCTGGGCCACCTGGTCTGTGCAGAAGGTGTCGTCCGCGAGGACAGCTCTGAGGCCCGGGAAGGGAAGGCTGAGTTCACTTCTGAAGCCCCAGAGGAGGGAACAGGTCACTGGGGATGTTGGCAGCGTCTTGATCCAGGAGGCTGAGTCCTCTGAGTGAGTTCGGGCCCGGCCACCAACCCGTGGGGAAGCCTGGAGCAGTCACCCTCCCCTTTCTGGGTCTGCGTGTCCCCATCGGCAAAACCAGATAGCTGATACTGACCGGTGCTTTTCAAATGGGTCCCCCACCCCACTGGCAGGTTCCTCAAACAAAATAGTAAGTGAATGCCCAACATAGTAAGCAGATTTAAGGGCGGCCTTTATAGGCTGGGAGGGGTTCCTGGAGCACCCCAGGTCAGTGCCCAATCCCCCTTCCTAAGATGGTCCTGAAGCATGTCTCCCGGGCCCTGGGGCACCAAGGATGCCATCTGAAAACTCCCAGACTTGGTGCTCCAGAAGGGCTTCCCAGGTGGCTCAGTGATTTAAAAAACCCGCCTGCCAATGCAGGAGACACCAAGAGACCCGGGTTCAATCCCTGGGTCGGGAAGATCTCCTGGAGGTGGTGGTTTCGTCTCTAAGTCGTGTCCGACTCTTGAGACCCATGGACCGCAGCCCGCCAAGCTCCTCTGTCCATGGGATTCTCCAGGCAAGAATACTGGAGTGGGTTCCCATTTCCTTCTCCAGGGGATCTTCCTGACCCAGGGATGGAACCCAGGTCTCCTGCACTGCAGGCAGATTCTTTACCGAAATGGCAACCCACGCCAGTATTCTTGCCTGGAGAATCCCATGGACAGAGGACCCTGGCGGGCTACAGTCCATGGGGTCGCAAAGAGTCAGACACGACTGAGCACATGTGCATGCCTGTGGAGTTGGTGCTCTGGAAGGTCCCTTCCAGTTTCACATTATCCTGACGAGGGCTGGGGCAGTGCCCTGGGGTGGGGGTGGGGGTGAAGGGGTCAGGAGCCCCATGTCCTGCTCTGAGCTCAGAAGCACCTTTAAGGGCCATGCCAAGCCACGTGAACCAAGCGTGATCAGACACCAGGCGTCCTGCTAAGTGCTCCCCTTGGACCGTCTGATCTGATGGTCACAACCATGCATGTGTGGCTGCAGCAGGGAGTTATGGGAGGCTGGTGCAGGAGGGTGTGGCCGACCCGGCCCTGGAAAGGGAAACTCCTGGCCGGGGCTGCGAGCTCTCGGTCACCATCAGAAGGGCATGTGGCTCGGCCTTGACCAGGCATCCCTGGCCTTCTGAGCTGCCAGGCTTGGCTCCGAGCCTGCAGAGACACAGGAAGGCAGAAGGAGAAATCAAGCTAGGCTACTGGGCAAAGGGGAGGCGGCAGGCAGCCTCGAAGAGGGAGAGATGAGCAGGGAGCTCGGGGGTGGAGGGCAGACGGCACAGAGTGGCAGGTGCCTCCCCCGCCCTCGCTCTCATGTGTGGCTGTGCGTGAGGCATGCGGGATCTTAGTTCTCTGACCACGGGAGACCGGGGGTCACACGTGCGCCCCCGCCCTGGAAGCTCCAAGCCCTGACTGCTGGACCACCCGGGAAGTCCCCCGCCCTAGCTCTCTGACCCTCGGCAGCTGACGGAACCTCTCCCGGGGCTGGGTGTGCAAAGTGAGGGGCCCAGCCACAGCTGGCTCCCTTCTAGAAGGCTCCTCTGATTCCCGTGGAACAGTCCCACCCTGGCTCCCCAGGCCCGGTGGGAATGAAGCGTTCACCTCTCCCAGGTGGAAACTGCACCCCAACCCATACCCAGGAGCCAACAGCGTGGCGTTCGTTGTGGGGAGCTCCTCCTGTTCCTTGAAGCCCTTCGGTCCACACTCCTCACCTGCCCGCAGTCTGGCTTGGCTCTCGGTCCAGCTGACTCAGCCCTGAGAGGATGCCCCCCGGGACGTTGGTGGCCCCTGCCGCCAACACCCCTGGTGGTTGGGCACCTGTGCCTGCCGGGACCCGGCTTCAGGGCTGAGGTGCCAGGCGTGTCCGGCAGGCCTGTGGTGGAGTCCTAGCTGTGCCACTCACTTAGGGCAAACCACCAAGATGCTCTGAGTCGCCGGCTTCCCTTCTGCCAGCTAAACACAGAGGAGTGGAGGAAACCATTCAAGACCACTTAAAAGAAGGCATTTAGGAGTCCCCTGGTGGCCTAGGGGTTCAGATCCCAGGCTTTGACTGCCCTGGGCTGGGCTGGGTTAGTCCCTGGTTGGGGAGCTGAGATCCTGTAAGCTGCGGGTGCGGCCAAAAAAAAAGGCCGGGAGAGGGAAACACCTGACAAGGCTCCTGGCACGTGGTGGCAAGGCCCTGGCAGTGTTTCAATCAGATGGTCGGCCTCAGTGAAGCCAGAAGTAGCCCGTGATCCCAAAGAGCAGCTGGGAAGTTAGAGAAACAGGACTTGCTGCTAAGTTCCATGCAGTTGCTCAAGCACTCCTGCCTCAGGACGTTTGCACCTGCTGTTTTCTCTGCCTGGAACCCCCTTCCTGCAAGTATGTACCTGATTTACTCTCTTAAGGAAACTTTCCTGAGCTTAAAAGTACTCTTTAAGAGAACTTTTTCTATTAAAAATCCCTTCGGGGAATTCCCTGGTTGTCCAGTGGGTAGGACTCTGCGCTCTCACTGCCGAGGGCCCAGGCTCAATCCCTGGTGGGGGAACTAAAATCCCACAAGCTGCGAGGCACTGGCAATAAATAAATAAATGCCATCACCAACATAATATTACAAAAGGAAACCCCCTTGAACACAGAAACATGTCCTGTCCTTCCCTGCCTTATTTTTCTCTACAGTATCTCTCATCGCCTGATGTACCATCAATTTCTATTTGACAACTGCCTGTTTTCTGCCACGAGAACGTTAATGAGAATGGGGGATTCTTATTTCGTTGAGTGTTGAACTCCCCAAAAGAATACCTAGCATGTGGCGCCCCTCAGTACATACACAGAGACTGAATGAAGCTGGAGAAGTTAAGGCTGCAAGCCCACACTCTAGCTGGGATTAGGGTTCTCTGCTTTTAACTCTTCCTGCGGGGCCTATCCTTCCAGAGGATGGACACAGGCGCACATAGAAGGGTGGGTTAACACGGAACCCCAGACCAGAGGGTCTCGCTCCCACGTGAAGACATGTGGGGCAGTGAAAACATGGGCTTTGGAATCAAGCTGCGCTGAGTCTGAGTCTTGACTCTGCTGGACCTCAGTTGTCTCATCTGTACAATGGGATGGTTGCACCAGACAGACTCCCAGCGCTGCCGCACGCAGTCCTGCAGGCTTCATCCTTGGGGGGCTGCCCCACCCCATCCCTTACCCCCCACCTCTTTCCCCGTCGGCTCTCTGCTCCCAACCTCTCCCCCCTCCCCTCCTCACACCCCCCCCCCTCTGCCCCTCAGGAAACTGGCCGACTGCGCCCAGCTGCTGGAGGTGGACGACATGGTGCGGCTGGTGGTGCCCGACTCCAAGTGCGTCTACACCTACATCCAGGAGCTATACCGCAGCCTCGTGCAGAAGGGGCTGGTGAAGACCAAGAAGAAATGAGGGGCTGGCCAGTACTGGCCCGGAGGCTCCCTTTGGCTCCACGGAGGCGGCGGGGCTGGGCAGGCAGCCCCAGTCTTAATTGCATTAAAGGTTCTTTTGTAAAATTCCGTCTGGCTCCTCGGGGCTCCCTCCCTACCCCGCCGGGAACCTCTCTCGCTCTGGGATACTAAGCCCCGGCTGCCCGCTTTCCTTACCTGACATGATTTTCTCAACAACCATGACAGGCATCTGGGACAGGACAGAGCACTGGGTCTCATCGCCAAGAAGCTGTGTGTCCCTGGGCCAGTGGGTGAACCTCTCTGAGCTTCAGTTCGCCCTCTGAACGGGGATAATAGCAGCTCGAAATCCCGCAGGTGCTGTGAGGGTTAAATGGGATTACGTAGGCAGTACCACTGGCCCAGTGGTCATGATTTTGAGCAAACTCTGGGAGACATTGGGGAACAGAGGAGCCTGGTGTGCTGTAGTCCACGGGGTCAAAGAGAGTCAGACGCAACTTAGCAATCTAGCAATTAACAATGAAGGACAAAAGGCCTCGCCCGGCACCTGCCACATAAATACGCTCCAAGCCGCGGCCCAAAGTAATGACATCTTCATGTTTTCAGCCACAGGGGGCACTTTCCCACAGCTGTTTTCCTCTTTCCACACTTCTCCTAGATTAGGGAATCCCAGGACAGGGACTGGTGTAGAAGACTCTCTAGAACTCTCACTCAAACGAGGCTTGTGGGACCTGGAGGTGGTTTCTTTGACTCAGAGATACTCCACGTTCTGTCTCTGAAAAGCCAGTGGTTTGGGGATTTCCCTGGCCGTCCAGTAGTTACGACTCCACAGGGGGCAAGCGTTCGATTCCGAGTCAGGGAACTAAGATCCTGCATGCTGTGTGGTGTAGCCAGAAAAATGAAAAAAAAAAAAAGCCAGTGGTTTTAGAACCACCGCACCCAGAAGCTCCTCCTTTGTGCTAAGTTAATCTCTCCAACTCTGGCTGAAGTTTTGATTCTGTTTTTCCACTGCTCACTAGAGATGAGCCCTAGAGCTGAGTATGCTGCTGCAGCTGCTTAGTTATTTCTGTCGTGTCCAACTCTGTGTGACCGCACGGACTGCAGCCCACCAGGCTCCTCCGTCCATGGGATTCTCCAGGCAGGAATACTGGAGTGGGTTGCCATGCCCTCCTCCATGGGGATATTCCCGAATCAAGGATGGAGCCTGGATCTCCTGCCTTGCAGGCAGATTCTTTACTGCTGAGCCACCAGGGAAGCCCAGAGCTGACTCTAATTTCCTACTAACAACCCTGTCTGGCTTTGTCAGCCGTCGGGAGCATGTGCGCTGATGAGAACAGCTCAGGAAAGACACAGAAATGAAAACCCGCCAGCTCAGCACTGCGGCCAGAGGTGCGGACTCTGCCCAGATCAGCAGAGTGGACGGGGCAACCCACTGAAGTGCTCCGTTAGCCTTGGGTGCCTCCTGTGTAAAGCGGGGGCGTTATTCCTGTGGATGGGTCGACGACCCCTCTGGCTGAGGGTGGCCGGCCCCTCACAGGCAGCCTTCCCCATAGCGCTTGGGGTCACACAAGGCTCCATGCCGCGCGAGCCCTCCGTTGATGGGAAGCAAGCATCTTTCATTCGACTGCAGCTAACCCCCCAGCCTCGTCCCGATGAACCACTTGCCCCCTCAGGGAATACTCAGGCCCTAGTGTTTAACAGCTGAGCAAACACACGGTCTCCATGGTTCCCCCTGGACTCGAACTGCAAGGGAAACCCCTCCCGGTGTAAAGCCTGACGCTGGGAACCAGCCACCAAACCGGACAGCAGAGGTTTAAAAATCATGAAGTCAGGGCTCCCCTGCTGGCCCAGTGGTTAAGACTCCGCCTTGCAGTGCAAGGGACCCCCGTTTGATCCCTCCTCGGGGAAGAGTCCACAGGCCGCGGAGCAACTAAGCCCACGAAAGACAACTCCCGAGCCCAGAGCTGCAGCTACTGAGCCCGTGCTCAGCAAGCGAGGACGTCCGATGGGAAGCCCGGGGCTGCAACTCGCGAGGCGCTCCCCCTTGCCGAGACTCCAGGAACTGCAACTAGCGTGCGGCTCTCCCTTGCCGACGCTGCAGGAAAGCCAGCGGTGACGATCCCGCTCGGCCAAAAACCGAAACATAAGTAAATCTCTAAAAACAAAACGGAAGACCGTACAGTCAGATTTCTGGGGTGGAGAGGAGATTCTTCGCTTTATGATTCATCAGTGGAAACGGAAAGATTTTGCACCTAAATCTATACAGGTCTATGATTTCAGCCGCTGCATCCCCAGAGCTCTTTGTAAGAGTCCCTCCTCCCCCTGGCCCCTCCTCGTTACATCCCACCTGACCTGCTGCCCCCGAAGCAGGGCCCTGTGGGGGGCGGGGATTCGGGTTGCTGCTCATCTGGCCGGGAAGGTGGCCTGAGTCTCTAAGATGGACCAACCGGTGGGACCAGGAACCCCCATCACCGAGCACTGGAGAGCTGGATTTCGAATCTGCAAATGTAAATGCCTCTGACTCCGGGGCAGAGAAAGGGGCTGGGGAAAGCACACCTGTGGCCAGTGGGTCCACACACATAACGGCAGTACCCTCCCCCCTACACACACACACACACACACACACACACACAGAACCTAAGAAGAAATCTTGGAAGACATGAGCGGGAGCAAATCGCAAAGGGGCTCTGGCCCCCTGTCCACGAGGGGCGTCCATCCATCACACAGAAAGCAGGAGGGTCAGAAGCTGGGTTAGGAGGGCCGGTCCACTCCAAACTCGAGGGTGAACTCTTGGGCCTTCCGGTCAAACAGCTCTGGGTCCTGTGTCAGCTGCTCAGCGAGCTCTAGCCGAACGGGTTGCCCCGGCTCCGGTCGATTCACCAGCACGTTGAGGGCCTCCAAGACTGGGGAGAGAAGGCGGATCAGGACATCAGGAGGGAGGAAAAAAACTCCTGGGAGGGAAGCGACGCTGCCCACTCCCAGACCCTCCAGAAACACCGCACCAAACCACGTCGTAGGGTGGCTCTACGACCAAATCAGATGCCACTCAGTGCCCCAAGGACAGTGTCCAAAGCTCTCATGAGCAGTTACCTCAGTGGTTTTCAACCGGTGTTCCACGGTGTCACAGAAGCTGTTCACATGGTGTCAAAGCCCCCGTCATGGGGGTCGGTGAGATCAACGCAGTTTCTGGGTTCTGTTCCCTTTTCAGCCAGAACCGCTGTGCTTTTGTTGCGTCTGACGCTTTGAGACCCCGAGGACGGCAGCACGCAGGCTGCTCTGCCCTCCACTGTCCCCTGGAGTTTGCTCAAATTCACGGCCATTGAGTCAGTAATAGGATTCCAAAATTTTTTTATTAGGGGAAGAAAGGGTTCCGAGGCTCAAGACTGGAAACCACTCCTGCCCTGGGGCTCGAAATCTTTCACGGGTGACTGGGAACCTGGCGAAGGCAGTGGGCTCACCCCCTTGTGCAGGAGCGCACGCACACAAACATGCGGCTCTGGGCTCAGAGCGCTCTGCAGACCTCTGCTGCTCATCAAGGACCATGCCTGCCCCTCTCCCCAGCACTCTCCTTTCCAGGGTTAAGAACTCCCGAGCTGATCCAGAGGTGGGATTTTTTTTTAAAGTATTTATTTGGCCTCTCTGGGTCTTAGTTATGGATCTTTAGTTGCAGCCTGTGGGATCTAGTCCCCTGACCAAGGATCGAATCTAGGCCCCCCTGCGTGGGGAGTGCAGAGTCTTAGCCACTGGACCCCCAGGAAAGTCTCCAGAAATAGGACTGATCATATATTGATTACGTCCATAGACTAGGGCCACAGTGCCCAACATGGTAACTGCCAGCCATGTGTGGTCATCTCGATTTAAATTAACTGAAATTCACGACAGTTAGGCATGCAGTTCACGGTCACATTAGCCACACTTCAAGTGCTTGAAAGCTACGTTGTACCAGTGTCTGCGGCATTGGAAAGGGCCACTGTGGACCGATTCCATCAATGGAGAAAGTTCTGCTGAGCCACGCGGTTCAGAGCCAGCCAAGGGAGGCCTCGAATCCCAGCTCCGCCGTTTGCCAGATCAGGTAAGAGCTCATCTCTCACACGCCTCAGTGTCCTGATCTATTAAACAAGGCCAGTGAGAGCACTATTTCAAAGGGCTTCTCAGTTCATTTCAGTAGCTCAGTCATGTCCGACTCTTTGCGACCCCATGAATCGCAGCACACCAGGCCTCCCTGTCCATCACCAACTCCCGGAGTTTACCCAAACTCGTGTCCATCGAGTCGGTGATGCCATCCAACCATCTCATCCTCTGTCGTCCCCTTCTCCTCCTGCCCCCCAATCCCACCCAGCATTAGGGTCTTTTCCAATGAGTCAACTCTTCGCATCAGGTGGCCAAAGTATTGGAGTTTCAGCTTTACATCAGTCCTTCCAATGAACACCCAGGACTGATCTCCTTTAGGATGGACTGGTTGGATCTCCTTGCAGTCCAAGGGACTCTCAAGAGTCTTCTTCAACACCACAGTTCAAAAGCATCAGTTCTTCGGGGCTCAGCTTTCTTCACTGTCCAACTCTCACATCCATACATGACCACTGGAAAAAACCATAGCCTTGACTAGACGGACCTTTGTTGGCAAAGTAATGTCTCTGCTTTTTAATATGCTATCTAGGTTGGTCGTAACCTTCCTTCCAAGGAGTAAGTGTCTTTTAATTTCATGGCTGCAATCACCATCTGCAGTGATTTTGGAGCCCATAAAAATAAAGTCTGACACTGTTTCCACTGTTTCCCCATCTATTTCCCATGAAATGATGGGACCAGATGCCATGAACTTAGTTTTCTGAACGTTGAGCTTTAAGCCAACTTTTTCACTCTCCTCTTTCACTTTCATCAAGAGGCTCTTTAGTTCTTTTCTTTCTGCCATAAGGGTGGTGTCATCTGCATATCTGAGGTTATTGATATTTCTCCCAGCCATCTTGATTCCAGCTTGTGCTTCATCTAGCCCAGCGTTTCTCATGATGTACTCTGCATATAACTTAAATAAGCAGGGTGACAATATACAGCCTTGATGTACTCCTTTTCCTATTTGGAACCAGTCTGTTGTTCCATGTCCAGTTCTAACTGTTGCTTCCTGACCTGCATACAGGTTTCTCAAGAGACAGGTCAGATGGTCTGGTATTCCCATCTCTTTCAGAATTTTCCACAGTTTATTGTGATGGGCACTGAATGAGGTTGGTGTGTTAAAAATAGCTGATTTCCTTGGGTTAGAAAGTTCAAGTTCTCAATGGTGCGGGGACGTACCTGAGACCAAGTCCTCAAGGGCCACCCAGCTGCATTTTTGTATTCCTGAATTATGATTAATCCATTATAATTTCAATTTCAATCCATGCATGTATACAAAAAGTACCATATGGAATAAAAAAGTGAATTTTTACACTGGAGACAGTGGGTAGAAAAGAAAACCCTTCTACACTGTTGGTGGGATGTGTAAATTGGTGAAACCACTACGGAAAACAGTATGAGATTCCTAAAAAACTAAAACTAGAGGTGCCCTATGATCAGCAATCACACTCAGGGCATATACCCAGAGAAAACACTACTTCAAAAAGGTACACACACCCCAATGTTCACAGCAGCACTATTTATAATAGCCAAGACATGAGTGCAACCTAAATGTCCATCGACAGACAAGTGGGTAAAGATGTGGTAGATGTACAGGGAAATACTACTCAGCCATAAGAAAGAACGAAAGGATGCCATTTGCAGCAACTTACGGATGGACCTGGAGATGATCACATTAAGTGAAGGAAGTGAAGGCAGGCAGGCAGAGAAGGACAAATACCATTTGATATCACTTACATGTGCAATCGTAAAAAGATACCAATGAACTCATTTACAAAACAGAAACAGACTTACAGACCTGGGGGAAAGCAGGAGAGGAGGGCTACATTCGGAGTTCAAGGTGAGCAGATACAAACTACTGTATACAAAATACACAAACAGCAAGGCCCTACTGTGTAGCACAGGAAACTGTACTCAATACCTTATGTGAAACGACAGTGGAAAAGAATAGGAAAAGAATATATATACATAAGTATACCTGGATCACTTTGCTGTGCACCATAAACTAACACAACATTGTAAGTGAACCACAAAAGTAAAGTGAAGTTGGTTCGTTTTGTCCGACTCTTAGTGACCTCATGGGCTGTAGCCTGCCAGGTTCCTCTGTCCATGGAGTTTTCCAGGCAAGAATACAAGAGTGGGTTGCCATTTCCTTCCCCCCAAATTAACCATACTTCAGTGTAAAAAAAAAATAGTGAACTAAAAAGATAGCGTGTGAAGCTTTTAGTGCGGTGTCAGAGTGCCTAATGCAGTGATGTACATTATTATCATTAGGGCCGCCCCTTTGGCTGTCTTTACAGCATCGGACCTTGCTTCCATCACCGGTCACATCCACAACTGGGTGCTGTTTTTGCTTTGGCTCCATCCCATCATTCTTTCTGGAGTTATTTCTCCACTGATCTCCATTAGTATCTTGGGCACCTACCGACCTGGGGAGGTCATCTTTCAGCGTCCTATCTTTTTGCCTTTTCATACTGTTTGTGGGGTTATCAAAGCAAGAAAACTGAAGTGGTTTGCCATTCCCTTCTCCAGTGCACCACGTTTTGTCAGAACTCTCCACCATGACCCGTCCTTCTTGGGTGGCCCCACACGACATGGCTTGGTTTCAATGAGTTACACCAGGGAATTCAGTGAATTCAGTCACTCAGTCATGTCTGACTCTTTGCGACCCCGTGGACTGTAGCCCACCAGGCTCCTCTGTCCATGGAATTTTCCAAGCAAGGATACTGGAGTGGGTTGCCATTTCCTTCTCCAGGGGATCTTCCCGACCCAGGGGTCAAACCCGGTCTCCTGCGTTGTAGGCAGATTCTTTACCGTCTGAACCCCCAGAAAAGCCCTAGTAGCTTCTCGCCCGGGAAAATGCATGGACAGAGGGATCTGGTGGGCTATAGTCCCTGGGGTCACAAAGGAGTCCGACGTAACTTAGCAACTGAACAATAAACTGGAACAATCGACTCAAGGCTGGTCCCGTGACCCCTCCCGTTCAGCCCAGGTCCCCCCGTCCAGGCAGGACCCAGCCCCACCTTGGCATGTCTTGGTGGCGGGTTTCCAGTTCTCCTTGCTGGTGATGGGCAGGCACACCCTCCCGTCCCTGTCCACGTTGGGGTGATAGATCCTGGTGGTGAATTTCACCGTCGGGGGCCTGAACGGGTACTCCCTGGGGAAGCTGATGCACAGGCTGAAGGCCTTGAGGTTGTAGGGTGGTCTCTCCTGTACGAGAGAAGGGGTCAAGCTCTGGGCTGAGGCACAGCTGCCCTCTTCCCCCCCAGGACCCAGGGCTGGTTCCCCCCTCCCCGCCCCCGCCCCAGGGTCCCAGGCTTCCTCTGCTCCACTCGGGGGAAGGACCGTAAATGTGGACACAGATGGCACCTGCATTCATTTAGCAACTGGGCTGTGGGTCAGTGGGACCCTGGCCTGGGGCTTGCAAGAGTCGGATCCTGGCTTCTGCTGTGCGACCAAGGGCCAGCTGCCTCGCACCCTTAAGCCTCAATTTCCTCCCTTGAAAAATGGGCACAGTCTGACTGGAGGCGTCCTCAGGACCATCTTAGCTTCTTTTTATTATATCAGTAATTCAGATTTCCCCCGTTTTATTGAAAAATAACTGATAGACATGACTAAGCTTAAGGCATCGAGCTTGACGGTTAGATTCACACATGCTGTGAAAGAATTACCACAGTAGGTTTAGCTGACACCCATCTTCTCATACAAAAAAATGAAGAGAAAGAATAAGGGAAAAAAATGTCTCCTTGTGATAAGAGCTGTTAGGATTCACTTTCTTGACTATTTTTCTAGGACTCGCCTGGCGGCCCAGTGGTTAAGAATCCACCTGCCAGTGCCGCGGATGTGGATTCAATTCCTGGTCCAGGAAAATCACACATGCCCTGGAGCAACTAAGCCCATGAAAGTGAAGTCGCTCAGTCGTGTCTGACTCTGTGACCCCGTGGACTGTAGCCCACCAGGCTCCTCCGTCCAGGGGATTCTCCAGGCAAGAGTACTCGAGTGGGTTGCCATTTCCTTCTCCAGAGGATCTTCCCGACCCAGGGATCGGACCTGGGTCTCCCGCATTGTAGGCAGATGCTTTACCATCTGAGCCACCAGGGAAGTCAGCTAGGCCCGTGAGCCACAACTGCTGAGTCTGTGCTCTAGAGCCCCCTCGCCCTAGAGCCGTGCTCCATGACAAGAGAAGCCACTGCAGTGAGAAGCCTGAACTCTGCATCTGGAGAGTAGCCTCCACTTGCTGCAACCAGGGAAAAGCCCTTCAGCAACAGAGACACAGCAAAGCCAAAAAAAATGTTAAGACGGTACATACTCTTATGGGTATTTTACCATCTTCAAACAACAACAATTCGGAACTGGAGTGCCTAAGGGTTGCCAGGAGCCAGCAGAAGACCCTCTAGATTTTAGCAACTGGAAGGTTTTCCTGGGCACCCGCTCTGTGCTGCCTGATGCTAAGGGCTTGACACACATTAGCCCACGCAGCACAGGGTAGGGGTCACGTGGACTCCGGGCCACTCGGCTTGAGTGTGAATCTTGGCTCTGTCACCCCATGCCTGTGTGACCTTAGACAAGCAGCTGAACCTCTCTGTGCTTTTCCATACAGAAAGAATAAAAGCCTTCTTCACAGGGCTTGTGTGACGATTACATGAGCTAATTCACGCGTTGTTTTTTTTAAGGTAGTGAAGAGCGCACCAGCTTTCTTGTTTTTATTATCATTATTTACTTATGTATTTGGCTGCACCGAGTCTTAGTTGCAACATGTGGGATCTAGTTCCCTGACCAAGGATTGAACCCAGACGCCCTGCGCTGGGAGCACAGAGTCTTAGCCACCAGACCACCAGGGAAGTCCTGAGTTTATTCACATGACGGACCTGGAACATGGCCAGGCACGTGGCAAGCAGTCCACATGCGTCAGCTATCAGGGTAAGTGTTATGAGAACTCAGTATTAGCATCGGGATTTCCAGATGAAACAAGTTCAGTGCATGCAAGTAACCTGCCTAGGGTCACAGCAACAGTGCTCGGATGGGGACTCAGCACAGTCGACTGGACTTTCCCACACAGGAACAGTAATCCACACCTCTAGTTGGGGGAACCCCGGACTCGGATGACCCCAGCACAGCGCACAGGGGCCTCCAGGCTGCTCCTAAAGCTCCAAAGCCTTTCAGAATTTTTGTGACAGAGAAGGCAGGAGAATGACCGTCAGAATGACATACTTGGGACGTCCCCGGTGGCCCAGTGGTTAAGACTCTGTGCTCCCGATGCAGGCGGTCCGGGTTCGATCCCTGGTCAGGAAGCTGGATCCCACAACCCACAGCTAAGACCCGGCACAGCCAAATAAATAAAGCTTTTTAAAAAAGAATGACATACGCAAGTTCAGAGTCAAGGTTTTAAGAAATTTCCTCTTCCTGAGCAGAAGGCAGAAAGGAAGCTGTAGTGGTCATGGGTGTGTCTGAGCAAATGCTGGGCAGATAAAGAAAACATGTTCTTGATAACGTGCAGAGGCTGGGGCTGGGACAGAGACGCAAGACCAAGGGTGAGGCCTCAGCAAACGGGGGGCTCCAGGGCGCTGGGGCCTCAGCAGTCGTGGCAGGTGGGCTCCAGCATTGTGGACCCGGGCTGGACCACAGGCTCAATAGAGCGGCCCTTGGGCTTGGTTGCTCGCGGGCATGTGAGATCTTCGCGGACCAGGGAATGAACCCGTGTCTCCTGCACTGGCAGGCGGATTCTTTACCACTGAGTCAACAAGGAAGCCTTTTTTTTTTGTTTTTGATGCTCTTTGTCTGCGGAAGCTTCCATGATGGGCTCAGTAGCTACTGGCTTGAAGAAGGGGTCTCCCACTAAGTCCAAAAGCCTTTTAGCCTCTTCATCAGTCGGCCTGGACCTCAGAAGCAATCAATCTAGAGAGAGACACACACCCCCTCTGCCAATGATCACCTCCAGTGAAAAAAAGAATTCTATGACTTCCCTCATGGGCCAGTAGCTAGGACTCCACCAGCCAATGCAGGGGACACGGGTTCGATCGCTGGTCCAGAAAGATCCCATATGCTGTGGGGCAGCTAAGGCAGTGTGCCAGTTACTGAGCCCACGCTCCAAAACGAGAGAAGCCACCCCAGTGATAAGCCTGGGCACCCCAACTAGAGGGTAGCCCCCAATCGCCGCAACTAGAGAGAGCCCACGTGCAGCAAGAAGACCCAGTGCAGCCAAAAATAAAAATAATAATGAAAAAGGATTCTCAGGCAGGAAAATTCTCGCCCAGTCTAGCCCTCCCTGCCCAGGCCCCTGCCCTAAGTGGTCCTAGGCCAGGGCCCCGCGGACACTCACAGGCAGCAGGAGCGTGTGCCACACCAGCACGTTGTCCTCCTCGCTGGACAGGTTCCGCAGGTACTTGGGAAGCTCCTTCTGCAGGTCCTCCAGCTCCTGCAAGGAGCACAGGGCAGGCAGTTGGCCGAGTCTCCTCTCCTCTGGCGCCCTCCCCCTCTCCCTCAGCAAATCGTGCCGAGCTCCAAACAGGACAGAAGCTGGCAGAGTCGGAGCTGGCATTCACTGTGCACTCAGAGTGTGTCTGGCCCAGTGCTCAGGGCCTTAAGTGAATCACCGGATTTTTAGCTTCACTCCAGCTCTGTGGGTACCAGGCGGAGGATGATGCAAATCACCGGGTCTAGATATTATAACCTGGGAGTAAACCTCTTAGGGCTTCCCTGGCGGCTCAGTGGTAAAGAATCTGCCTTGGAATGCAAGCGACACCAGTTCAATGCCTGGGTGGGGAAGATCCTCTGGAGAAAGAAATGGCAACCCGCTCCAGTATTCTTGCCTGGAGAATCCGATGGACAGAAGAGCCTGGCGGGCTACAGTCCACGGGGTTGCAAAGAGCCAGGCACGACTGAGTGACTGAAAAACAACAACACATCTGTCTGAGGTGCCTTTTCTCCAGAAACCAAGGTGCTTCACGTCTGTCCGCTGGTTCTCTTCCTAGGGAGCCACGATGCCATGCCTCCCTTCTACCCACCGGCGACCAGCATGGCGATGCGCCCTCGCCGTGCTCGGGGCAGGGCGGGCAGCAAAGCCGTCGGCCTGTCCCTGTCAGCCTGCTCCAGCGCAGGCCTGGGGAGGGGCCACCGCTCAGGCAGACCGCAGCAGAGGAGACGCCACCCGTCAAGCAGGGAAACCAGAGGACGAGAGACGACCCGCCTTCCCAGAAGGGCGGCCCTGTCACCTGACCACCACTGAGTTCTCCCAACAGCATCTTCCACGGGCACTTCACTAAGACACGGGCCCGCCCTCGAGAACTTCACTGGAGTGGTGGAAGAGACACGGTGTGATTCTATGACTAAAGCGTGGACACATAATAGGAGGGAAAAGTGAAAGGTCGTCACTGAGTCGTGAAAGACGCTGGGATTCTTGGCCTCCGGAGGAGACGAATTCAATCCCCGGCCTGTGACGAGGCTTGATCGCTCAGAGCTTTTGTGCGATAAAGTTTTATTGAAGCATAAAAGAGAGAAACAAAGCTGCTGACATAGACATCAGAAGGGGGCAGAAAGAGCGCCCCGCTGCTAGCCTTTAGCAGCGTGTTACACTCCTATCCGCAAGCTGTGGTTACAGAAAGGAGCTGTCTCAAAACTCGGAGTCGCACCAGGCCCCTCAGCCACAACAGGCATTTTGAGATGACACTGGCACCAGGTGAGTCATCGCGGGCCATAAAGCGATTGAATCTTGAAGAAAGACACATTTCCAACTAAATATGTAGTTTTATTAACAGAGGTGAGGAGAGCAGTGTATGAGTAAAACATACAGGTTTGTTGCGCCCTTATCAGTTCTGAGTCTTAAGCTGAACTGACTTGAAGAAAGACCGAGTCTAGGGTGAACACATGGTTCACTGACATGAGGTGAAGTGAAGTCGCTCAGTCGCATCAGACTCTTTGCGACCCCATGGACTGTAGCCTATCAGGCTGCTCCGTCCGTGGGATTTTCCAGGCAAGAGTACTGGAGTGGGGTGCCATTTCCTGCTCCAGGGATCTTCCCCATCCAGGGATCGAACCCTGGTCTCCGGCATTGTAGGCAGCCGCTTACGGTCAGAGCTACCAGGGAAGCCATATAGCTTAAGACAGCATTTCCATAAGAAAACGCAACGCATTGAGAAAAGTTAACTTCAGGTGGAGCCAGGGGTCGTCATGGCAACACAGAATTTTAAGAGAAACCTTTTAAATTTGTATAGAGAAGGGGAAAAAATCTTTCCTCCTGCTCCTTAAGAGAGAGATAAAAATGTCTGACACTCTCAGCCTGTTTGCTCCGTTTAGAGACCCCCAGCCTTCCTGCCTGTCACCCTCTCAAAAGGGGAAGAGAGGAGAGGGGATCAGGAAAGCTTCACACGGGGGACGCTGAGCTGGGCCCTGCAGAGTGAATAGGAGTCCGCCACGCAGAGTCCCGGTTAGAGCAGATGTGTGCAGCGTGTCCCATGCAAAGTTCACAGTTGTTACGGGAAAAGGGTTCCATGGTCAAGCGCACTGGGAAACACTAGGCTAAACGGAGCTCTTCCCTGCAGGACTTTCCAAAGCCTTTAACACTCTGCTGTATGTTGCCATTCTCCGAGATGTGTCCCCAAGGGTGCAGCACACCTCAACTTATTAGACCAAGGAATCCCGCTCTCCATTTTGGGGTCCTTTTTGTGGGACAAGGAGAAGGCGATGGCACCCCACTCCAGTACTCTTGCCTGGAAAATCCCATGGACGGAGGAGCCTGGTAGGCTGCAGTCCATGGGGTCGCAAAGAGTCGGACACGACTGAGCGACTTCACTTTCACTTTTCACTTTCCTGCATTGGAGAAGGAAATGGCAACCCACTCCAGTGTTCTTGCCTGGAGAATCCCAGGGACGGGGGAGCCTGGTAGGCTGCCATCTATGGGGTCGCACAGAGTCAGACACGACTGAAGGGACTTAGCAGCAGCAGCAGCAGCAGCAGACCGTTTTAAAAATTTATTTTCTTTTGATAAAGAAAATTTTTTTTTAATTGAAGTATAGTTGCTGGACAATATTATATGTTACAATATAGGGATTCACAATTTCTAAAGGTTATACTCTGTCTATAGCTATTATAAAATATTAGCTATGTTCCCCATGTTGTACAGTATATATATCCTTATAGCTTATCTTATACCTAATGGTTTGTACCTCTTACCCCTACTCTCTGCTGCCCCTCCTTTCTCCCTCTCCCTTCGGCAATAGACCTAAAAAAAAAAAAGGTAAAAAGACAGTCAGGGAATTCTCCGGCTTTCCAGTGGTTTGGACACCATGCTTTCACGGAGTTTGATTCCTGGAAGGGGAACTAAGATCCTGGAAGCCACATGACACAGCCAAAAAATAAATAAATGTATTTAAAAGAGACATTCAAGGGCAGGTCATATTTTTCTGTAACCCCAAACGGGTGTAACCCAGAGGTTCTCAGCCGGGGGGCTCCTTTATCTGCCCACCCCCAGCGCTTTGGGCGATGTCTCGACCCATTTCTGGCTGTCACACGCGGAGGAGTGCCACTCCGTCTAGTGGGTAGAGACCAGTGGTGTGATAAACATCCTACAGAAAATGATCCAGCCTCAAATGTCAGTGGCGACAAAGTTGTGAAACTCCGGTATAAACAAAGGCAGAGAGAAAGGTCCCCAAAGAAGGTCCACAGCTGGAGGAGCCCTTCACACTGTGCCCCACCTAAACTTTCTCTGAGCCCCAAAATACAAGCACACCATTATCCCGTTTCTTATCTTTCTACACTCCACCTCTGTTCATGCCAACAAACTGCCCAGAGTCTATGACCCTTCATTGATCAGTCACCCCAAACTAGAAGCATCTGCTACGACTAGTTCCAGGATTGTCTGTGAGTCCTGAGCAAGAAGGAAGCCCCACGCTGCACAGAAAAGCCCTGGAAAAGACATTTTCCCAACTTTACCAAAACTGGAGGAACTTGGACTTTACCTGTCATACATGAGTTCTGTCAAGACGTTCGCAAAGCCTGGGATGCTGAAACCCACACTAGTACACACAGCTGTTCCCTGAGGCCTGCTCAGAAATCATCTGACTCAGAGGAACAGAAAATGAAAGTTGAGAAGCCACTGAAAGAACCTCTGGGTTGGAGCCTCACCAACCCGGGCTCAAATCCCAGCCCCACCACTCCCAACCGGGTGGCCCAGGACAATCAATTTAGTCTTTCTGAGCCTCAACTTCCCCATCTGTAAAATGGGAGTAGAGGACTTATCTCACAGGGTTGCTGAAATGACTAATGTAAACTGACAATTAATGGTGCCGGGGAAACAAATACTGGCTCCCAGCTCTTTCCTGCTTGGTTGGAAAAACTCTCTGCCTCATTTTGCTGCCAACCTCGAGTTCAATCCTTCTGGGCTGAGTCTTCTCTGGGTGCCCCAACCTGAGATCATTTTCTTCCCAGAGGCTGAGGGTAGCACCCCCTGTTCACCCTCCTCACGCCTGCACACAGGAGGGGCACTTCTGAGAGACTCAAAGCCTCAGGGGTATCAGGCCCACCTCCCCAGAACCGCTCCACCATCAGGGAGATTCTTTACCATCTGAGCCACCAGGGAATACCCCCTCACCTTCCCCATCTATCTCCAATCCCTGCCATACCCCAGCCCCCCAAATACCTTGGGTTTTCCCACCTCCTGGGGAAAATCCCTCCCTCCCCATCCTTCCCGACCTCACTTCAAATTGTGTCCCTCATCAGAATGAATATAAGACTTTTTTGGTGTTCTCTGCCTCCCTACTTCCTAGAGCAGGAACCAGCTATGGGAGGCATTCCACAACATCTGTAGACCACACGAAGGCACACCATCTACTCCAGGTGACCTTCTGGGTTCGCCCTGGCAGCTTTTCTTCCGGAGAAAACCCTGAGAACTTTGCTCTCACCCCCTACCAGCGTCCCATACTTCTTGGGACTTTTTTTTTTTTTTTTTTTGCGGGGGGCGGGGGCGGGGTCGCTGCACGACTTGGGGGATCCTAGTTCCCCGGCTCGGGATCCAATCGTGCCCCCTCCAGTGGAAGTCCTAACCACTGGACCACCAGGGAAGTCCCCCTTCTCGGGGCTTTAATGTGGGGACCAAAGCACGGGGCGGGTGTGGTTATCTCTGCTTAGAAGGCACCAGCCACCGCTGCGAGCAGAGCGCCTGGCTCCGGGAAGACGCCAGGGAACCAGCCCTTCCCGCACCTGAGAGCGAGAGCCGCTCAGGCGTGTCCGACTCTGCGACCCCGCGGCCTATACAGGCCACGGAACTCTCCAGGCCGGAAGACTGGAGTGGGTTTCTATCCCCTTCGCCAGCGGATCTTCCCGACCCAGGAGTCGAACCCAGGTCTCCCGCACTGCTGGCGGCTTCTTTCCCAGCCGAGCCCCGGGGAAGCCCGGGGCGCACGCACTGTCCCAAGTTTCCGGCCGGAGAAAGGAAACCGAAACCAACTCGGGGAGGCGGCTCCCCCCAGCACAGCTCGGGAGCCGGCGACGCCCCCACTCCTGCGCTCTCGCCCCGAAACGGCAGACCCTCTCGCAGCCCCACCGGTCCTCGGGGGGCAGGGACGCAGGGACTCGGCGGGCCCGGGCCCCCCAACCGCGCTCGGGGAGCAGGGGGCGGGATGCGGGAGCGGGGCCCGGGAAGGCGCGCGGGAGGAGTTACCTTCGCCACCCGCTTGCTCGCCGTCATCTTGGACCGCGAGCGGGGCTCCGGGGAACGAGCCGGACTGGGGAGCGGCCCGCGGGCTCGGCGCGCCCCGCCCCGGGGCCGCGCCCCCAGGGGCCCCGCCCGGGCTCCGCTCCGCCCGCGCTCCGCTCCGCCCGCGCTCCGCTCCGCCCGCCGGGGCCGGGCCACCTGGGAGGGGGACGCGCCCGGGCCTCGACGGGCTCCGGGGCCGGGGGCTCGAGCGCTGTCTTGTCCGGAGCCCGGCGGGTCTGGGACCGCGCGGCATCGCCGGGGCCCGGGGTCCCGCTGCGGGGCGCGGGGCTGGGGCCAGCCCATCGGGGGTCTCCGGCAGCCCCGCCGCCCGAGGCCGCGCGGGGGCTCCCCTTGCCCGTCTTCAGCCCCCTCTGCTCCGGACGCGCGCGCCCCGAGTAAACACGCGGACCGGCCGCCTGGGGTCCCCCACCGTCAGACCGGCGCCCTGCGCCCCTCCAGCGGATTCCCGGAGCGCCCCCTGGGCAAACCATTCACCCTCTCTGGCCCCGTGTCCCAGCTCTACAAACGGCTGGGAGACACCGGAGACGGTGTGCCCGCCCAGGGCCCTCCCCTGGGAGCTTGGGGTCCTTTGTGCTGCCCGGCACTGGGCGGGGAGGCAAAGACGCCTCCCCCGGGTGACCGCCGGGTGCAGAGCGCCGCGAGGGGCGCCCTCAGACCAGTTCTCTAGCTTCGGGGGTCCGCTAGGCCTTTCAGTCCTTCTCTAGGTTTAGTATTTGGTAGTGATGTATGGATGTGAGACCTGGACCATAAAGAAAGCTGGCGCCGAAGAATTGATGCTTTTCAACTGTGCTGTTGGAGAAGACTCTTGAGAGTCCCTTGGACTGCAAAGAGATCCAACCAGTCCATCCTAAAGGAAATCAGCCATGAATATTCATTGGAAGGACTGATGCTTAAGCTGAAAGTCCAATACTTTGGCCACCTGATGCAAAGGGCTGACTCATTTGAAAAGACCCTGATGCTGGGAAAGATTGAAGGTGGGAGGAGAAAGGGACGACAGAGGATGAGATGGTTGGATGGCATCAGGGACTCAATGGACGTAAGTTTGAGTAAACTCCGGGAGTTGGTGACGGACAGGGAGGCCTGGCGTGTTGCAGTCCATGGGGTCGCAAAGAGTCAGACACGACCGAGCAACTGAACTGACTGACTGAAGTAGCTACTACCCTGCAGAAGGGCATGGCAGCTCATTCCAGTATTCTTGCCTGGAGAATCCCACGGACAGAGGAGCCTGGTGGGCTACAGTCTATGGGGTCACACAGAGTCGGACACGACTGAGTGACTAAGGCCGCTCACAAGCACCTATTACATGCAAATCTGGGAGACAGTTGGGTGGTGTCACCCCAGCACAGACTTCAGGGGCCTCCCTTATCTTACCATCGGTCCACTACACACTGCGGGCCTCCTGTGTGCCCCAGAACACAGCCAGGGCTCTCCACCCTTGTGCAAGGGCAGAGGCTCTATCCCCCAAGCATGAAGGTAAGGCCCCCGTGGGCTTGAAGCCCCAGAGCACGGAGCAGCGTCTGGGGAATAATCGCCTAGTAACGATGAGACTGGGTGAACCTGTCTCCCTTACCCTCATCTCTTTCAGCTCAGAGGAGGAAGAAAACCAGAAAATATTTTGAGCATGTATTTTGAGTTCTGAATTCACTGCCTCACTTACTGTTTATCTAGGTGTCTTGATACCAAACAGCTTCTCTGCTGGTGTGTAGGATGTGTTTGCAGAATGATTTATTCTCTGTTTAATTGAATTCAATAAGCTTTATCTGAGAATCTTCTTTTGTTTTCTTTCTCTCTCTCTCTTTTTTTGTAGTTCCCTGAGCAGGGATGAAACCCGAGCCCACAACAGCAAAAGCAGAGTCTTACCCACTGGACTGCCAGGGAATTCCCACACAGGGCGTCTTCTCTGCCAGAAATGAACGACACTGTCCACAAGCCCTGAGCGTAGGTAGAGACGAAGGAACTGAGGCCTTTGAGCCCATCTCTGGTCGTTCATCTCAGTTAATGAGCATTGACTGTGGAGCGCCAGGCGGTGACCACAGTGAAAATGGGGGGGGGGCGGTCCTTGTATTTGAGAAGTTCTCGACTATCGAGATGGAGAAACAATACAGTCCCTGCGTTTTTAATGCAAAGTGATAAGCATTAGGCTACAGGCAATCATCTGATAATGTGGGAGCCTGCAGGAGGGTCACTGGATCCAGCCTCAGAGAGGGGCAGTGGTTTCCTGGAAGAGACAAAGATCCAAGTGAACTGCAGACATTAGCCTATGAAATTACTCAGCCCATAAAAACTAAGCATACCAGGTTTAAAGGCCACTCTCTCCTGAGACAGCTCCCACTCTGTCTGTGGAGTGTGTTGCTCTCTAAATAAATCCACTTCTTACCTATCACCGTGTCTCACTGAATCCTTTCTGCGATGAGACATCAAGAGCTTAAGTCTTGGAATCAAGGTGTGTGATCTCAGCTCAAAGACCATGGGTTCAAGTCTAGTCTGAGTTACAAGGTTTGAGAAGAACTGTTTTTACTTCTCTCTAATGTAGTTGGCTTGTATTCATTTGTTCCACAAAATTTATTCAGCGCCTGCTTCTGCAATGCCTGTGCTGAGCTCTCTGCAGGACACGGAGAGGGCTGAGGTCAACCTTTGTCTTTACCATTGACTCAGAGACGTGTATCTGTACAGAGAGCAAAAGGTTGCAGAAGAAAGGCCTCTAAGTCGCTTCTCTGTGGAATCTAAACAGACAAACCAAACACCAAACGCATAGATACATAGAACAGATAGGTTGGTAGAGGTGAGGGGTGGAAGGTGGGGGAAGTAGGTACCAACTTCCAGTTATAAGGAAGTCTTGGAGAAGTAATGTACCGCCTAGTGACTAATAGTCAATGATACTGTATTTTATATTTGAAAGTTGCTTAGAGAGTAGATGCTATTGTTCATGTCCGACTCTTTGCCACCCCATGGACTGCAGCACGCCAGGCCTCCCTGTCCATCACCGACTCCCGGAGTTTACCCAAACCCATGTCCATCGAGTCAGTGATGCCATCCAACCATCTCATCTCTGTCATCCCCTTCTCCTCCTGCCCCCAATCCTTCCCAGCATCAGGGTCTTTTCCAATGAGTCAGCTCTTCGCATCAGGTGGCCAGAGTATTGGAGTTTCACCTTCAGCATCAGTCCTTCCTATTAATATTCAGGGTTGATTTCCTTCAGGACTGACTGGTTGGATCTCCTTGCCGTCCAAGGGACTTTCAAGAGTCTTCTCCAACAGCACAGTTCATTTCTTCAGTGCTCAGCCTTCTTTGTGGTCTAGCTTTCACATCCATACATGACCACTGGAAAAAACTCAACTTTGACTAGACAGACCTTTGTCAGCAAAGTAATGTCTCTGCTTTTTAATATGCTGTCTAGGTTTGTCATAGCATTTCTTCCAAGGAGCAAGCGTCTTTTAATTTCATGGCTACAGTCACTGTCCTCAGTGATTTGGAAACCCAGGAAAGTAAAATCGGTCACAGTTTCCACTTTTCCCCTATTTACTTGCCATGAAGAAATGGGACCGGAGGCCGTGAATGTTGAGTTTTAAGCCAGTTTCTTCCCTCTCCTCTTTCACCTTTGTCAAGTGGCTCTTTGGTTCCTCTTTGCTTTCTGCCATTAGGGTGTTATCTACATATCTGAGGTCACTGATATTTTTCCTGGCAATCTTAATTCCAGCTTGTGATTCATGCAGCCTGGCTTTTCACATGATGTACTTTGCATGTAAGTTAAATAAGCAGGGTGACAATATACAGCCTTGACCTACTTCTTTTACAATTTTGAACCAGTCAGTTGTTCCATGTCTGGTTCTAACTGTTGCTTCTTGACCTGCAGAAGTTTCTCAGGAGACAGATCAGGTGGTCTTATATTCCCATCTATTTAAGAATCTTCCACAGTTTGTTGTGATCCACTCAGTCAAGGCTTTAGTGTAGTCAGTGAAGTAGAAATAGATGTTTTTCTGGAATTCCCTTGCTTTATCTATGATCCAACGGATGTTGGCATTTTGATCTCTGGTTCTTCTGCCTTTTCCAAATCCAGCTTGTACATCTGGAATTTCTCAATTCAGGTACTGTTGAGCCTAATTTGGAGGATTTTGAGCATTACCTTGCTAGCATTTGGAATGAGCACAATTGTACAGTAGTCTGAACATTCTTTGGCATTGCTCTTCTTTGGGATTAGAATGAAAACTGACATTTTCCAGTTCTGTGGCCACTGCTGAGTTTTCCAAATTTGCTGGCATATTGAGTGCAGCACTTTAACAGCATCATCCTTTAGGATTTTAAATAGATCAGCTGGAACTCCATCACCTCCACTAGCTTTGTTCACAGTAATGCTTTCTAAGGCCCACTTGAATTCACACGTCAGGTTGTCTGACTCTAGGTGAGTGATCACACCATCATGGTTACCCAGGTCTTTAAGACCTTTTTTGTACAGTTCTTCTGTGTATTCTTGCCACCTCTTCTTAATCTCTT
Organism: Okapia johnstoni; assembly: GCA_024291935.2. NCBI lineage: Eukaryota > Metazoa > Chordata > Mammalia > Artiodactyla > Giraffidae > Okapia > Okapia johnstoni. The sequence continues at coordinate 2,142,571 of CM044325.1, read as the reverse complement.
CTGCTTCTGTTAGGTCCTTACTGTTCCTGTCCTTTATTGTGCATGAAATGTTCTCCTGGTATCTCTAATTTTCTTGAAGAGAGGGCTTTCCCATTGCATTGGTTTCCTCTATTTCTTTGGTCTTCTTTGATATAAATAAGAATATACTCAAGGGACTTCCCTGATGGTCTAGTGGTTAAGAATCCCACTTGCAATGTTGGGGACTTGGGTTTGATCTCTGATCAGGGAACTAAGACCCCACAAGCTGCAACCAACCAAGAACACGCACCACAGCTGCTGAGCTGGAGTGCTCCAGGGCCCGTTTGTCACAACTAGAGAGTCCGTGTTGGGCAACAAAGCATTCCACGTGATGCAATGAAGATCCTGCATGCTAAAAAGGAAGAATATAATCAAGACTGGGTTTGTTACTGTATTTATTTTTTCTCCTGATTTAAAAAAAAATTATCAGAGTGTAGCTGATTTTACAAAGTTGCATTAGTTTCTGCTGTACAGCAAAGTGTATCAATTATCCATATACATATATCCACTCTTTTTTAGACTCTTTTCCAATATACGTTATTACAGAGTATTGAGAAGAGATCCTTGTGCTATACAGTAGATTGTTATTAATTATATATTTTATGTATCGTAGTGTGTGTGGGTTGATCCTGACCTCCCAATTTATCCACCCCCCAACCCAGCTTCCCCCCGGGAACCATAAGTTTGTTTCCTACATCCGTGACTCTATTTCTGTTTTTTCCTTCCAATTTTAAAAGAAATTAAAATTAAAGCCTTTTCATAGGCCCCTAAAAATATTCTGGGCCCAAGGCCCTGTGTCTGGTTGGCCCCGATTCACCCTGTCTTCGGTGAGGGCTGCTGAGTCTCCACGTGCAGAGGCAATGTCACGTTTCCTTTCTACACACGTGTATTCAAGTAAGCAAAATGAGTCCTTCAGCCGGCTCAGGCTGCCACAACAAAATGCCCTCTTCTGGGTGGTTTAAACAATGTAGACTAACTTTCTCACAGTTCTGGAGGCCCCAAGTCTGAGATCAGGCTGCCAGCACAGGAGATGTTCAGGGAGGTGCCCCTCTGTGTCCTCAGGGGGAGGAGGGGTGTGTGTGCGTCTCTTCCTCTTGTCAGAAGGCCTTTGTCCTATTGAACTCAGACCTCACCCTTAGGGCCTCACTGAACTCTTTTTTTGGCCTCGAGACATGTGGGATCTTAGTTTCCTGAGCAGGAATCGAACCTGAGCCCCCCGCATTAGAAGCAAAGAGTCTTAACCACTGGGCAGCCAGGGAAGCCCCTCACTGAACTTGATTGCTGTTGCTCTTTAGTCACTAAGCTGTGTCCAACTCTGTTGCAACCCCATGGACTGTAGCCCACCAGGCTCCTCTGTCTGTGGGATTTTCCAGGCAAGAATACTGGAGGGGGTCATGGAAATTTAATTACCTCCTAAAGATTATCTCCAGATTCAGTCATATTGGGGGTTAGGGCTTCAGCATATGAATTTGGAGGGCAGGAGGGAGAAACAACTCAGTCCACAGCAAATATGGAAGTACATACTAGTACCGCGGTGAGAGAATGTGGAAAAAAATGTCCACTGTTCTACAGATGAGGAGGCTGAGGTCTGGGAATATAAAACCTTGTGGATCCAGGACTGGAGTTCCTAAGCCTTCTCAATCCTTCAGGACAGTTTGTGACAAGGCACCTTGTGGCTCAGCTGGTAAGAATCTGCCTGCAAGTTGGAAGACCTGGGTTTGATCCCTGGGTTGGGAAGATCCCCTGGAGAAGGGAAAGGCTACCCACTCCAGTATTCTGGCCTGGAGAATTCCAGGGACTGTATAGTCCATGGGGTCACAAAGAGTTGGACACGACTCAGCGACTTTCACTTTCACTTCACTTTTCACCTTCCTGGAATAGAATGACCCCTGCCCCACAGGCTTAGACATTCCGCACAGGAGTTGGGCACTTACCCCACAGCCTGTTCTGGCCAAGCCCTTGGGCCTGGGGAGTCTGCTATGCAGAGGACCCTACAAACAAATTACGTCCGAAATCGATTTTGTTTCTGTCAGAACACTGCTTTAAAAACTATTCTGAAAGGCCAACAAAAGACAAAGCCCCTTTTAATCCAGGTGGCGGCACCTTGTTAATAACAACAATAACAAAGCAAGGAGGGAGCTTGGAAGAAGAGTAAACTAGCATTCTGACTGGGCCGCGTCAAAGCCCTGAGACCTGACTCAGTCACCCAGGTAACCACATCCTGATCCAAGGACTCCTACACTTCCTGAGCTGGAACAAGGGCGCCGCCTTCCCAGCCCCCAGGGTTTTACCCACTCTTCTTTCTCCGTTTCAGCCCACGGGAGAAGCGGTGAGGGCAGACCTACCAGGAAGGGCAGAACCCAGCCATGGAGCCAGCTTTCTGGGGCAGCTCTCTGGATGGCAATTAGAATTGACGGTGGGAGATGAAATGGCCATCTTTGAAATGCGGACCCGACAGGAGGGCTTTGAACTGGTAGCGTCTGCCACTAGTCCGAGCTGCACTGTGGTCTGAAGTCTGGCCCAGAAAGGCCCTGGGGAGCTTCTGACTCAGCCAGATTTGGATCCTCAACGAACACAAGTAAACTCCGGGAGGAGGTGAAGCGATGACGGAATGCGTCTGGGTTGGATAAAAAGCATCAATCTAGCCCTATCTGTCACATTAATTTTTTTTTTTAACCAAAAGGTCATTTTATTGTAGCACACATGTAAATGGATGCAATTCATGTTAACGTTTAAATTTCTACGTATTTGGTAAGGGAGGAAAATGAGAGTAATTCAGGGCTTGCAGTCACAAGAAAAGTATGACTGATGTGTATTGGGGTTGTGCGTGCATGCTCAGTCATGTCCGAGTCTTTGTGACCCCCCTGGACTTGTAGCCCACCAGGCTCCTCTGTCCATGGAGTTTCCCAGGCACGGATACTGGAGTGGGCTGCCATTTCCTTCTCCAGGAGTAGTCCTGGGGCTGGGGGTAGGATAAAGATTACCCCTTGGCCTTGAATTGTTAAATTCCTGGTGCAGCTGCTTCTCTGGAATTTGGGGGAGGGCATGCTCTCCCTGCCCACCCCTACCTCCATGTAATATCTTTGGGTGTCTCCTCTCTTAGCCTTATCAGTTCTTTAGAGGAGGCAAATGGTGTCACCGGCCTCCCAGTAGCAGCTGCCAAAAGTGCCTCTTGGGGTGTGTGTAGGAGGAAATAACCACTAGAAGCCGTCCTGGGCCATTTCCTCTGTGTCCTTGATGGCCAGTGTCCAGCCACCTTGCTCATCCAATCATTCAGCGAATAGCTGGTGAGTTTCTTCTGTGTACCAGCGGGTGAAAGGAAGTCTCATGGAGCAGAAATGGAATCAGAGCTTCTCGCAAAGCAGGAGAGAAGTCAGATTCTGAACCACATGAGTCCCCAGCCGCAGCAGAAGTTAGCAGCTGACACCAGTGCGCCACTGGTGTGCTTCTGTAACGCCCACTCTTCCTGTTTGTGGGTGAGAGATGGAGAGGGATCACAAAGATGGAACCGCTAGGGACCAACAGGTGGAATCCCCTTGTCAAGGGGAAAGAAATGCCAGTGTGAGAGTTGCGAGTTACATTTTTTAACTTGTCTTTATTTATTTGTTTGGCTGTATCAGACGGCATGGGGCTCTCGAGTCGCGGTTTAATTGCCCTAGAGCGTGTGGAGTCTTAGTTCCCGACCAGGGATCGAACCTGGGTCCCCTGCATTGAAAGGAGAATTCTTAAACCACTGGACTACCAGGGAAATCCCATGAGTTGGGTCTTATTGGGGGCAAAATGAGGACTCTAGCCTGCAAGACAGAATTTCATAGAAAAACTGCTCTGAAGAGGTAGGTGCTGACTGAAAAAAAAAAAAATACAGCCTAAAAGTTGAGAGTTATGTTTTATTCATCAGATATTCCGAGTACTTCAAGCCCAGAGGCAAGACTCTCGGATCACTCTGAGGGACTGCTTCTAAGAGGCAAGGGGGAGGTAGGAAGGATATACAGCTTTTGCAACAAAGACCAGATAGTTGGGACATCAAAAGGTTATTGTTAATTAAAGAAAATGAGATATCTCAAATTAATTAAGTGCTTTTCTCTGTCAGTTAAGTTCAGTTCAGTCGCTCAGTCGTGGCCAACTCTTTGCGACCCCATGAACTGCAGCACGTCATGCCTCCCTGTCCATCACCAACTCCCTGAGTCCACCCAAACCCATGTCCATCGAGTCGATGATGCCATCCAACCATCTCATCCTCTGTCATCCCCTTTTCCTCCTGCCCTCAATCTTTCCCAGCATCAGGGTCTTTTCAAATGAGTCAGCTCTTCACATCAGGTGCCCAAAGTATTGGAGTTTCAGCTTCAGCATCAGTCCTTCCAAAGAATATTCAGGACTGTTTCCTTTAGGATTTCTATGTTTGGGAAGATGTAAAATCTGGGTGCATAGAAATCATTCCTTTGAAACACACCCCAGCTACCTGGGGCCAGTATCCTCTGTTTTCTCTCCCTGAGCCTCCTCAGGGTGCACGGTCGGGCTGTGGGGGGCGTGTGTCGGGGTATGTGTGTCGGGGGGCGGTGCTTGCAACAGCAGCCTTCTGTTCCCACCCTGAGCTCCCTCAGGGCTCACCATTCGGGTGGCTCTCATACGATGGTTTCATGGCTGCCGCGTCCTTTGTTTACTGATATGGCAGGCAATATTTTTAACTCACAGAGGGAAGCCACTATTCTCCGCCATTTCGGTGAAGGGGGTATTGCCGTCAAGCACACACTTTGACGAAGGCTTGCTGCCGGCCACGAAGAGCAGAGGCCACCTTTTTTGTTTCCCTTTAGTTAATTGGAGTGTAATTGCTTTACTGTATGGTGTTAGTTTCTGGTGTACAAAGCAGTGAACCAGCCGCATGTATACACGTATCCTCTCCCTCCTGAGCCCCCCCAACCCCATCCGCCGGCTCTCAGTCATCACAGAGCCCCGAGCTGAGCCCCCGAGTTATGCAGCAGCTCCCCACTAGCTCTCTGTTCTGCACGTGGTCATGTGTCTGTCAATGCTGCTCTCGCAACTCGTCCCACCCTCTCCTTCCCCGTTGTGTCCACACGTCCACCCTCTACCTCTGCGTCTCTATTCCCGCCCTGCAAATAGGTTCATCAGCAGCATTTTTCTAGATTTCCTGTATACGTGTTAATATACAATATGTGTCTCTCTCTTTCTGACTTACTTCACTGTGTGTGTCAGACTCTAGGTTCATCACTACAGATGACCCAATTTCATTTCTTTTTATGGATGAGTAATATTCCATTATATATATGTGCCACCAGATGCTACCTTTAATGATTTCAGTGCTTGTCTGAATATGAGGAGATGCAAGAATAATTGAGCTCATAAAATCTCCTCCTGAAAATATAAAACTATCTGAAGTCCTCTTCTGCCAGTTTTTCCCAGAGCACAGAGTACCTCATTCCTGATCTCCTCCCTGAACTCCTTTAAGGGTGTGTTGAAGGCCAGTGGCTCCAGGGGCTAGTGACTTCACCCTTATAGAGGCAGGTGCCGGGGGACAGTTTTTAGCTGGCATCCTCTCACTGGGTGGGGAACATTTCCACGAGACTCAGTGACCCCGCTCCTCTCCCAGACACACACAGGAGGTTGTCCCTGATGGTTACACACGATCGCTTGAGATTCTCAGCAGTTCATCGAGTGCCTACGAGCAGTCCCCACGCTCAGGACATCTGTCTTTCCACTCAGGCAAGATGTATCCAGTATTCAACAAGCACTGACTGTCTTCTAGATGGTGAATACAGCATCATGTGTCAGGAATAGAGCGGTGAGCAAGTCAGGTGGGGTCCCTGCCCCCAGGTGGATCACAGTCTAGTGGGGAAAACAAATAGCAATCAAATGACAATGATCAAACAAAATAACTGTTCCTAAAAGGTTATGACCAACCTAGACACCATATTAAAAAGCAGAGACTTTACTTTGCCAGCAAAGGTCCATCTAGTCAAAGCTATGGTTTTTCCGGTAGTCATGTATGGATGTGAGAGCTGGACTATAAAGAAAGCTGAGCGCCGAAGAATTGATGCTTTTAAACTGTGGTGTTGGAGAAGACTCTTGAGAGTCCCTTGGACTGCAAGGAGATCCAACCAGTCCATCCCAAAGGAAGTCAGTCCTGAATATTCATTGGAAGGACTGATGCTTAAGCTGAAACTCCAATAATTTGGCCACCTGATGCGAAGAACTGACTCATTTGAAAAGCCCCCGAAGCTGGGAAAGATTGAAGGCAAGAGGAGAAGGGGACGACAGAGGATGAGATGGTTGGATGGTGTCACCGACTGGCTGGACATGAGTTTGAGTAAACTCTGGGAGTTGGTGATGGACAGGGAGGCCTGGCGTGCTGCGGTCCATGGGGTCGCAGAGTTGGACAGGACTGAGCGACTGAACTGAACTGAACTGAATGGGAAGTTGCTATATGAAACGGGGAGCCCAGCGTTGCCCTCTGTGATGACCTAGAGGCGTGGGATGGCGGGGGGAGGGAAGCTCAGTAGGAACGGGGTATATACATAAAATTGGGCTCCTGGTGACTCAGCTATAAAGAATCCACCTGCAATGCAGGAGATGTGGGTTTGATCCCTGGGTTAGGAAGATCCTTTGGAGACGGAAATGACAACCCACTCCAGTATTCTTGCCTGAGAAAATCCTGTGGACAGAGGAGTCTGGCAGGCTACAGTCCACTGGGTTGCAAACAGTCAGACTAAACAACAAGAAAGTATACATAATTATGATTGATTCACATTGTTGTACAGCAGAAACCAACACAACATTGTAAAACAATTTTCCTCCAATTAAAAAATTAACTGTCCCTTGTGATAAACATAATGAGAAAAACCAAAGGACACTGTGGTAGAGAATAACACTGCATGTGGTCAGAAAGGCTGCTCTGAGGAGAAGCATTCAAAGGCTCAAACGTAGGACTTCCCTAGTGGTCCGGTGGCTAAGCCTCTGCGCTCCCAATGCAGGGTGCCTGGGTTCAAGCCCCGGCCAAGGAACTAGATCCCACACACTGCAACTAAATTTTCTGCATGCTGCAACTAAGTTCTAGCATGCGGTAACTAAGACCCAGTGCGGCCAAATAAAGAAATCGAATATTTAAAAGAATAATTATAAACGCTCCGATCCAAAGGATGAACCAGCTGCACAGAAAGTCAGTGAGGGAAAAGTCCTGTCACAGAAAGGACAGTGAGAGCAAGAGTGTGCATGTTCTAGAAGGCGGGGGACTCGACGGGATAAGGGGAGCTGAGTCATCCCAGAGGAGGCCGGACAGGAAAGCAGAAGTCAGCTGGGCCCAGCCTCACGGGCTAGTCAGGCTAGAGAGCTGAGATTTTACTATGAGTGTGGAAAGAAAGTCGTTCATGTGACTTCCCATCAGAATGGTCTTCCGTGGAAGATCAACTCCTGTTTTTTACAGTTGTGGCTGCTGAATGGAGAATGCTTGGAAGAGGCAGCGTGGAAGCTTGGAAACCAGTTAGGAAGCTATTCAGTGGTCCAGGTGACGAAGGACTATGGGCAGAGGAGAGAGGTGAGTGGATTCAGAATACGTTCCGGAGATGTTACTGAAAGGCTTCCTGATGGACTGGGTGGAGGGAAAGCTCCGCCTCCCCAGACCCTCTGGGTGAGAGGTTAGTCAGTCTCCTACCACCTTCCAGCCTCATACAGAGAGCCCGAGGTGGAAGTAAAGGTTAAAATTAGGATAGACATTTTTTAAAAAATATTTATTTACTTATTTGGCTGCACCGCACCTTGGCTGAGACCTGCAGGGTCTTTAGTTACGGCATGTAGGGTCAAACTTGGAACACCTGCATTGGGTGTGCAGAATTTCATATATATGTGGTGTGGGTGTATGTATGTATTCTGGATGTTTTGATAGACAAGGGGGGAGAGAAAGAGAAAGAGAGAGAAGTTTCTTTTGAGGAAATGATTCACGTGATTATGGCAGCTTGACAAGTCCTAACCCTGATGGGATAAGCCAGCAGGCTGGACTCAGGGAAGAATCGTTGTTCGAGTCCACAGGCTGTCTGCTGGCAGAACTTCTCCTTGTTCAGTTAAGACCATCAGCTGATTGAATGAGGCCCATCCACATTATAAGGGGTGATCTACTTTACTCACAGTCCACTGATTTAAATATTCATATCTTATGAAACAAATGCTCCACAGAAATATCCAAACATCCAGAATAATGTTTGACCAAATACCTGGGCATGATGGCCCAGTCCATTTGATACATAAAGTTCACCATCCCAAGGTCTACACAACAGTTTGATAAATTGCTATGAGAGTTTAAATCGTAAACTCACTTTGGAAGTGGTAGGGAAATTGAAGGCGCTCACACCTTTTAACTCAGCAATGACCTTCCTAGGGATAGACCCTAGAGAAACCGGCCACATGCCCTGGCATAGTCACAGCTGCATTGCACAGGACTGGAAACAAGTGTCCATCCATACTGGAGCAGATGCCACTGGGCATATTCACATAACAGAACTCTACAGAACAATGGGAATGAACAGACCGCAGCTACATGCCCTGATATGGACAAACCATGAAAGCATACTGCTAGTGAGAAAACCCAGATGCTTAAGAATACACACTGCATGATTTCATTTCTATAATTTTCCGAAATGGGCAAAACTAACGATGTTGTTTAAGAGTGGTGACGCAGGAGGCGCATCTTTAAAGAAAAGTAAGGAAGTGATGACTGCAACATTCTGAACGTGCCTTCCTGTAGGGAAATGGACTTGTGATTAAGAGGCGAACAGAGGATGCTTACAGCTTGACAATAATAATCTAGTTTTTGAACATGGTGGTGGTTACATGGATGTGAACTTTATAATATTTGTTAAACTGTACATTTATTTTGTGTAATTTTCTTTATGAATCACTGTAGCTTTTTAATGTTACAAACACAAAGACACTGGGCAGCCATTGCAGATTTCTTTTGCGTTATATGTCTCATCGTAAAATGAAATTAGGGACTTCCTTGGTGGTCCAGTGGTAAAGACTCCGTGCCTCCAGTGCAAGGGATGTGGGTTCAATCCCTGGCTGGGGAACGAAGGTCCCACAGGCCGGGAGGTGAGACCAAAATATGAAAGTAAATAAAATTAAAAGTCTAGATGGCCTTGCAAGGATGCTTAACTCAAGAACAAACCCCTTTTGATGTAAAACCTCATTCATGAGCACCCAGTTTATGACCACGCTAACGGGAAACAAAAATGATGGCTTTTTCTGGAACTTATGGGAAGGTGGTCATCAGCACTCAAAAGCTATCTTCTCAAATACCTTTTAAGTATTTGTCACCTGTCTTACTTAATCCTCAAAATGACCCTGTAGGGGAGACAGTACAACCTCTATATCAGATTCTGAAACTATGACTCCTCAGACAGGTTAAGTTCCCCCCCGGCCCTGCCCGCCAAGACAGTTAATAAGCAGAAAAGTAAGGACGTCCCTGGTGGTCCAGCGGCTAAGACTCCGAACTCCCAATGCAGGGGTCAGCGGTTCGATCCCTGGTCAGGGAACTAGATCCCACATTCGAATTCAAAGTTCACATGCTGCAACTAAAAACCCTGTTTGCCACTACTAAGACCCAGCATAGTCAAATAAATAAATATTTTTAATAAATAATTTTTTAAAGTAGAAAAACAGGATTTGAATCCGAGTCAGGGTGACTCCAAGACGCATGTGCTTTCCCCTTTCTGCCCTGCATCTGATCAGAGGGCCCTGGGCGGGGGGAATGTGTAGCCCCTCTTCTATCTGGAAAACTCCCATTTGTGGCAGGTAAATATTTGTGTGATGAGATGCTGCAAGGTTTGTAGGGCAAAGGTAATTACATGTTAGAGGGTGGAGCGGAGAGAAGTCCTCAGCGGGGTTAGTGGTTACGTGGGCTTCATGTCCACTTTGGGAGGCACCGGGATGTTGGCTCCCTGCTTCCTTGTCAGGCAGGGATGGATGAGGAGTGGGCAAGTGAGCTGGTGCCCTGGGACTCGGGCAGGCACTGTCATCCTGGGGGCGGGAGGCAGGAGCAGCCGGTCAAAAGAAGAAATCCCAGTCCAGGAGGAACCGGATCCACAACTGAGTAAACTGTCCAGACTCGGGTCTTCTACCCAAAACGGTAACAGCAGAGAGCTGGAACTAAAGCTTAGAGGCATAAATGTAGCAGAGAAGCCGAGCAAACTGCTGCATAAGGAGAGTAAAAGTGGGCAGGCCCGAGGGAGTCTCCTGGAACCATAATTCGGTGAGGGGCCTGGCTATTGTTGTTCAGTCACCAAGTCACCATGTCTCACCCCTTTCGACCCCATGGACTGCAGCACGCCAGGCTCCTCTGTCCTTCACCATCTCCCAGGGTTTGCTCAAACTCGTGTCCATTGAGTCAGTGATGCCACCCAACCATCTCATCCTCTGCTGCTCCCAGCACCTTTTGCCTTTAATCTCTCCCAGCATCAGGGTCTTCTCTAACAATTCAGCTCTTCGCATCTGGAGGCCAAAATACTGGAGCTTCAGCTTCAGCATCAGTCCTTCCAATGAATATTCCTTTGAATATTAAAGAGTTGATTTCCTTTAGGACTGACTGGTTGGACCTCCTTGCAGTCCAAGAGACTCTCCAGCGTCTTCTCCAGCACCACAGTTCAAAAGCATCAATTCTTCGGTGCTCAGCCTGGGAATCAACCCAAATGTCTCTCCGTGTGGGATCAAAGAAAGTTTGTGATCCATGCACACAAAGGAACACTAGGCAGCTGTAAGGAAGAATGAGATACAACTGCCTGCAACGCCATGGAACAATGTCCGTGACACTCAGATGAGAAAGGAAGTTATGGAAGAGTAATAATTACGTGTGTGAGAGGCAGACATAACCTCACAGCTAGAGAGTCTCTAAGAATACACTCGAAACCGTTACCCGAAGCTGTATCTGAAATAACTTTTCATTTTACAAATGTCTGGATCATTTGAAAATTTTTACCAAGTACACATGTGACGTTGTAGTATAAAATCTCCTTGAAAGTGAAAGTGTTAGTTGCTCAGTTGTCTCAGACTCTTTGCAACCCATGAACTCTAGCCTGCCAGGACAGAGAATTCCTCTGTCCGTGGAATTTTCCAGGCAAGAATACTGGAGTGGGTAGCCATTGCCTTCTCCAGGGGATCTTTCCAACCCAGGAATTGAATCTGGGTCTCCTGCACTGTAGGTGGATTCTTTACCATCTGAGCCACCAGGGAAGCCCATAAAATTTCCTTAGAAAGAAATAAATGAGCCCATTTAGAATACCCATCAGGAGTCATAATTGTTTTTGTTCTATTCAGAAAAGCTTTGTTTTCCTTGACCTTCCAGGGTCTTCAAATAGGTTGTGAGTCAGGGTTTGGTGTTTGCTTCTCAATAATTATTTGGACCTCATCCAAGTCTTTGTCTTTCATTCCCGAGTATGTCCTACCAGTAGATTGACGGAAAATGAAAATACAGGGGTTTGTTTTATTTTATTGTGATAACACTTAACGTGAGGTCTAGTCTCTTAAATTTTTTTTAAGTGTACATCGGTGTGGACCATAAGTACAGTGTTGTACAGCACATTTCTAGAGCTTGTTTACCTTTTTTTTTTTGGCTGTGGCTTATGGGATTTTAGTTCCCTGACAAAGATTGAACCTACGCCCTCAGCAGTGAAAGCGTGGAGTTCTACCCTCCGGACCACCAGGGAGTTCCCAAGAGCTTGTTCTTTTTTTTTTTAATCAGAGAAAAGATTTTTATTAGTCTTTTACAAATGAATTGTCCTTGTCATTTTTTTAAATGCAACCTCCCCTTTTGTTTAATCTTTTTTTTTTAATTGGTTTATTTTCTATTTTTTAACTTTACAATATTGTATTTGTTTCGCCATACATTGACGTGAATCCGCCATGGGTGTACATGTGTTCCCCTTCCAGAACCCCCCTCCCACCTCCCTCCCCATCCCATCCCTCCGGGTCATCCCGCTGCACCAGCCCCGAGCCCCCTGTATCATGCATTGAACCTGGACTGGCAATTCGTTTCACATATGATAATTTACATGCTTCCAGGCCATTCTCCCTTATCATCCCGCCCTCGCCCTCTCCCACAGAGTCCATAATACTGTTCTATTTATCTGTGATTCTTTTGATGTCTCGCATACAGGGTTATCTTTACCGATTGACTAAATTCCATATATATGTGTTAGTATACTGTATTGGTGTTTTTCTTTCTGGCTTACTTCACTCTGTATAATAGGCTCCAGTTTCATCCACCTCATTAGAACTAATTTGAATGTATTCTTTTTAATGGCTGAGTAATATTCCATTGTGTATATGTACCACAGTTCCAAGAGCTTGTTCTTCTTACTCAACTGAAGTTTTCTGCCTGTGGATCAATAATCCTCCATCCCCATCCCCCTCCCAACTCTGATAACTAGCATTCCAGTCTCCGATGTCATGGATTTGACTACTGAGGTATCGCCCGTGAGTGGAATCAGGCAACACTTGGTCTCTGTCTGGCTTATTTCACTCAGCACAATGTCCTCAAGGCCCGCTAGTGTTCTCTCGTGTTATAGAATGTCCTTCTTTTTTACGGTGAATATTTCTCTGTTGTATGTACACACATCACCTTTTCTTGATTGTTTTCGCATCTTCACCCTTGTGACTAGTGCTGCAATGAATGTGGGAATGCTAATATCTGACAAGAGGGTCTTCAGCAGAAAAGTCCTGTGAATTCAGACTCTCTAGTGGGTTCCCAGGAAGACTTGGTCCCTGGAAAGTTGAGCAGGAAACAGCCAGCAGGGGACAGCTTGGTGAGAAGATATCTAAGGAATATTGGCTGCAGGACCCTCACCCAACCATCACCCCACGGCTGCCAACCCTGGGCTTCCGCTGAGAAGCCTGCAGGAAATCAGAGAGGAGGCTCAGTTAGCGCTCCGCCATTACTCACAAAGCATCCATCCCCCCACACAAGGGAGAGCTAAGGGTAGGGCCGGGCTGCCCTGGGGCCACCGTGGATGTTTCTCCTGGCCCTTCCCCTCCAGAAAAAATAAAAATAAAAAAAGGGAAGCTATGACACAGCCCTCAGAATGGCAGAAACGTGATTCCCACACAAATATACAGCAAGACCGTTAATGAGACAATCAGATTGACAGAGTAGGTTCAAGAACGATGCGAGAAACTGGTGTGAGTGTGTGTGTGTGTGTGTGTGTGTGGTCGGTTAGGGGATGTGTTGCTGGGCATACATAAGAGAAATGGTTGGCTCAAGTTGCACACGTCCTAGGTAAAGCTGTGCATCTGGTCTACCTGGCAGGGCTAATATAGAAGAGATGTCTCCACTTCGCTCACCTTTCTAGCAGACAGGAAAGATTTGCATCTTATCCGTTTTTTGGTAGGTCAGCACCTGACATTACAGACCCTGGGCCCTGACCTATACTAAATAAGAAATGAGGGACTTCCCTGGTGGTCCAGGGCTTAAGACTCTGGCCTCCCAATGCTGGGGACCCGGGTTCAATCCCTGGTCAGGGAACTAGATCCCACAAGCTGCAACTAAGACCTGGTGCAACCAGATAAATAAAAGTTAAAAAAAAACACACACACACAAAATTTTATTCTCCTTGAATGGAATTCCTCAGCCAGGATTCCGAAGAGAGGACTGAGACCTAATGCCCAAGACATTCTTTGTACATAATCACTCAACCTCTCTGCGTCTGTAGTGATACTCTTGTGCCCTCTGTGAGTGAAATGAGGAACTGATCATCCGAACGATTTTCTGTGTTCTGAGAATCTGGTGACCCTGAGTCTTCTGCCCTAATCCCAACTTTTGGGTAATTCTTCTTCCGAGGAGAAACTACAAGCATGCAGGTTGTGAGAAAGCCTTCACCCACAGCAGTTGGTACCTTCTGTATCTGAGAGTGGACCAGAGAGGAAAAAAAAAAAGATAAAATGCTTTACAGAAGAACTTGAATTTATCCAACACCAGGAACCCTGCAGGGAGGAGAAGCCATGCACACACATGAGGGGAAAGAGCCTCCTGTGAGCTTATCCCTCCTCGCCCACTGGAAGGGGAGGCTCTTAAGACAGAGAAACCCTGGGCCTGCTGAGCCACAGAAGCCTGAGAATACTGGAGTGGGAAGCCTTTCCCTTCTTCAGGGGATCTTCCCAACCCAGGGATTGAACCCAGGTCTCCCGCATTGCAGGCGGACTCTTTACCAGCTGAGCTATGAGGGAAGCCATCCAATTACCCACACGAAGGCAAGCACCCTGATTAAGAAATGAGGGACTCAGACCATTCACAGTGGAAAAGGGCTTCAGCTTGTTTCCCAATTTCATCGGGCGAGACAGTCGCCACAAAGCAGAGACACCCTTTAAATGTCCAGAAGAGACGGCTTTGGCCAAAGAGCTGAGAAGTCCGGAGGAGCTTGGGACGACCTCTCCGCTGCTCCTTGTCCGCCCTGAGACCCTGGTGCACAGAGCTCCACGGTCCTGCTGCTAGACACAGGATGTTCACTCTGCTGCCAGCTTCAGACTGGCTCACGGCCTGTGCCAGGAGCTCATAGGGGTTAACACTGCGTCTGAAGCTCAGACAGATGTGGTCCACAACCTGGCTCTGTCACTGGCCGTGTGACGTCAGGGGAATCAAATAATTTTCTGTTGAGTCTCGTTTTTTAACGTTAATTAACCGAGTTTTGGTGGCTCTGGGTCTTCATTGCTGTGCTCGGGCTTTCTCGAGTTGTGGCGAGCGGGGACTGCCCTTCGTTGCGGTGGCGTTTCTGGTTGTGGGGCACAGGCTCTGGGCGCACGGACTTCAGTAACTGCAGCATGGGTGGGGGGGGGAGCCTCAGCAATTGTGGCACACAGGCCTAGCTGCTCCGAGGCACGTGGAATCTTCCCAGACCAGGGATCGAGCCTGTGTCCCCTGCACTGGCAGGCGGATTCTTATCCACTGCACCACCCGGGAAGTCAGAGTCTCATTTTTTAAAATTCGTTTCAGATGGAATTAATGTTAGCACCCATTTCATAGATGTCATGAGCATTAATGAAGGATGAAGGAGGTGCTTTCCACCAGCTTCTTTTTGTTTAGCTGTTTCTTAAGAGGAGTACCACTGTGTGTACAGCTGTTGGCAGTCACGGCACGATGTAAAGGGACTTCTCCATGACTTGGGAGGTTCCCCTGCGACCCCAAGGAATGAGGACCTGCAAAGCCGGTACCGTCTTTGTGAGTCTTTCCCATGGATGCCCCCAAGGAGCCCATAAATGTTCTCTTGTTCCCGTTCCTGGTCAGCCCGTTGGAACAGCAGCTCTGGTGCTAGCAGCCAACTTTCCAGAATGTGCCAAACAGGACAGGCCTGGCAGTGACCCAACCACAAAGCATCAGAGCTGTATCAGGCCATCAGAGACCACCGTGTTTTGCAGAGGTAGAGTTGCCAGATTTAGCAAATAAGATGCAGAATGTCTAGTTAAATCTGAATTTCAGATAAACGTCCACAAAAAAAATTTTTTTTAATGTAAGTAGGTCCTGATATTGCATGGGACATATTTTCAAAAAAACTTTTGTTTGTCTGAAATTCAAATTTAATTGGGCTTCTTCCTGTATTTTACCTGGCGACCCTGAGAGGGAAGCTAGGTACGGAGAGGGAAAGCAACTTGTTGGGGTCACCCACAAGCCAGGTCTCATGGCCAGGTGTGTTGGCTCCAGTCTCCAGCCTCCCACCCCTCGACACATATACCCAGCTTCCTGGGCTGGGTTTTTTTTTTGTCTGGTTTTGTTTTTGTTTTTCCCAATTTTCTGTTTTTCACTTAAGGCGAATGCTTGCTGGACCGGGGGCCCCGGATTCCTCGCGTGTTACAGAGGGGTAGAAGCACGAACTCCAGGTTGCCGAGAAAAGACGCAGGAACAGGAGGAGAGCAGGGGTGAAGTCAGGAGCTCAGGAGGTCGAGTCCAGGCTTTATCTTCAGGAGAAGGCTCACCAAGTGAACCAGACGTTTGAGTGCTGCAAGGCTCTCAGCTGTTACATCCAATGGGCGCCATCGGGCCTCTTTCCAGGCATTCCTTTAGGGATCCAGCCCAACGAGCATTTCCGGGAAGGCAGCTTGCTGGTAAGCTGTGGAGGACATTTGGGGTCTGGGACGTCTCCATCACCGCCCCTGCAGAGGGAGCAGGATGCCTGGCTGTGCCCAGCTGAAGTCTGCAGCCCAGCTTCCCCAGCCCGGATCTCCAGGGGCTTTGAGCTGAAATTCCAGGCAGGGGCTGGACCAAGTGGTCCGGCCCAGCCTGATTTACGGGAAACCACACCAGCACTCTATCCGCCTTAATTTGTAACTGGTCAGTGTCCTGGGCCAACCAATAGCTACGACGGAACCCCCACCCACCCCAGCCTCCCCAACCCTGGGGGACAAGCCGCTGAGTCGCCCCGAGGCAGTGCAGCGATCAGGACTTAGGAGCAGGTTTGGTGCTGGCGGATGGGGGTTTGGGGAGGAAGGCGGTCTCCCGTCCTCACTTCCCTCCCTCCCTTAGGCCCCCCTTGTCTCTGCGGGTCTCTGGGCGTCACTGCTCCCCTTTCCCTCCCCTCCCCTCCCCCGGCCCCCTCCGGGCCGCCCCTCTCCCCGGCTCGGCCTCATTGTTGAACTGCAGCGGGACCCTCTAGATAGAGCAGGTGGAAGGCCCGGGCCTGGGAGGGGGCTGGGACAAGGGGCCAGCCGAGTTGGGAAAGGACAAGGCCTGGGAACAACAGGAGGAGGAGGCGGGAGGAGGCGGGAGGAGGCGGGAGGCGGTGGGGAGCGTTGAATGGGGGCGGGCCCCGTGGGGGTGGGCGTGCGGGAGGGCCCCCAGGCCCCCAGGCTCGAAGCTGGCACCCGAAGCTGGCTGGCCCTGCAGGTTCAGGCTGACGTCGCCTCCCAGATGGCCTCCAAGCTGACCCCGCTGACCTTCCTGCTGCTGCTGCTGCTGGCTGAGGTGAGTGACCCCTGCATGGCCAGGCAGGACTGGGACTGAGGTTAACCCTTCAGGTTCCGGGAAGTTAGGAGAACTCCTCTTGGGGTCAGCACCGGAGGTCCTCCCACCAGAGTTGAGTACACAGCTTGGAAAGAGCAAGGACTCAGATTCACGCGGGGTCTAATCCTGCCTGGCCCCCCACCCCCGTACCCGCTGCGGTGGCGGGGAGTCTGGCACTTAGGCGAGCCGACCGACCCTGATGTACAAAGTGGAGAATAAAGAGGAAGGGCAAAGGAAATGGACAGCATTTTGAACCTAAAAAGCAAGAGGTCGTCGTGGAAACCTGAGCTGCAGGGAGAGGGTGGGGCCGCTGGGACCTAAAGCCTCCCCACAGTGGTCCCGGAGGTCAGGGGTAAGGGGTGAGCCCAGGAGAAAGGGGGGTGTTTACCTTGGCGTGTGCATTCAGTGGGCGTGTGCGGAAGTTGACTTTAGCATTGCCCTTTGAGATGGATCAGATGATGTGGTGGTGATCAAGGCATCTGGAAGCAGAGACCCAAGCCTGACCCCTAGCTTTTCCTCCGGCTTCCCTTAAGCCCCTGGGCTAGTTGGTTAATTTGTCTCAGCATCAGTTTCTTTCATCAGTTAAATGGGATAATGCGAGCTTTCTCTGAAGCGATCCATGGTGGGGGCTCCAGGCAGGCCACTGTCCCACCAAGCTTCGTCAGGAACAATTCTCTGGTATCCCACCTTCAATTCCCTGGTGGCTCAGTGGTAAAGAATCCACCTGCCAGTGCAGGAGACCTGGGTTTGATCCCTGGGTCGAGAAGATCCCCTGGGGAAGGAAATGACAGCCCACTCCAGTGTTCTTGCCTGAGAGATCCCATGGACAGGGGAGCCTGGCGGGCTACAGTCCATGGGGTCGCAAAGAGTCGGACAGACTTAGCAACTAAACAAATCCCACCTTATCTTCCTGAGAGTGTTTGTGTTTAAAGGGGACTGTGCCTCGTAATAAAAGAAAGTCTCTTGAACCACAGGACAGAGTCGCCTCAGATATGATCGTCGGCCCAGAGAGCTTACAAGAAGGGGAAAGTGAAGGAGACAGCCAGAAAGGAGGTATTCTCAACAGCGAGTCCTTTCAAGGCAACGAGGACTCTTCCACCTCGCCAATGACTAACCTGACTGTCGTGCAAGGCACTGTCGCCGAGCCCTTCAGCCAGCACGCCACCGAACCGGTCCCATCAACCGTCCAGCCCACTGCTGAGCGCTTCTGCCCGGCGCCTGTCACCTCCTGCTCTGACTCGGAGATCCGCTCAGCAGAGGAGGTGCTGGGGGAGGCTCTGACAGACTTCTCCCTGAGGCTCTACCACGACTTCTCAGTGTTGAAGAAGAAGGAGACCAACTTCATCTTTTCCCCCTTCAGCATCGCCAGCCTCCTCACCCAAGTCCTGCTTGGTAAGAACCCGAATTCTCTCCAGTTCACGTGTTTGACGTTCCCCTTGAGGCGGGGTCCCTGATAGCTCGGTAAAGAATCCGCCCGCAATGCAGGAGACCCCCGTTAGATTCTTGGGTCAGGAAGATCCCCTGGAGAAGGCATAGGCTACCGACTCCAGTATTCTTGGGCTTCCCTTGTGGCTCAGCTGGTAAAAAATCTGTCCTCAAGGCGGGAGACCTGGGTTCGATCCCTGGGTTGGGAAGATCCCCTGGAGAAGGGAACGGCTACCCACTCCAGTATTATGGCCTGGGGAATTCCATGGACTGAATAGTCTAGGGGGTCACAAAGAGTTAGACAAGACTGAATGACTTTCACTTTCACTCACTGAGGCGGTATAGGTGTTTGGATATAGACACAGCTATGCCTCAGGAGGGAAGCTGTAAAAATGGGCCATGTTGGGGTGGGGGAGGGGAATCTTTTTATTCTAGAACTTACATTTATTCTTTCATTTAACAATGATTTAATAGGCACTACTGATTATAAAGGGCTTCCCAGGTGGCTCAGTGGTAAAGAATCTGCCTGCCATTGCAGGAGACATGGGGTCCATCCCTGGGTCGGGAAGATCCCCTGGAGGAGGAAATGTCAACCCACTCCAGTATTCACGCCTGGGAAATCCCATGGAGAGAGGAGCCTGGCAGGCTATAGTCCATGGGGTCACAAAAGAGTCAGACATGTCTTGGTGACTAAACAGCAGCAGCAGCAGCATGGCTTATAAAATCCTATGAACTGTACAAGAACATTTAAATAAGTTTCCAGCCCATCAATCATGGTTCAGGGTAAGGCCATAAGGAAGATGAATAAGAGAGAGACATAGAGTAGAATCATAATAATGCTGCTTTTCAGATGTGTGACCTTGGGCAGATCACTTAACTTCTCTGAGCCTGAGTCCTCTGTGTAAAATGGAAATGGTTGTGAAAGTGAAAAGTGAAAGTGAAGTTGCTCAGTCGTGTCCAACTCTGTGCGACCCCATAGACGGCAGCCTACCAGGCTCTGCCGTCCCTGGGATTCTCCAGGCAAGAACACTGGAGTGGGTTGCCATTTCCTTCTCCAACCATCTGAGCCACCCTTAAAAAGCAGAAAAATTAAGCAGATAGCCCAGTGCCTAATGTGGTAGGAGGTCAAAAAAATGTTAATCCCTGCACTTCCCTGAAAGACCACTGTCAAGTCCCCTGGGGTAATTTACCTTAGGAATGGCACAAAAAAGTGCTCCAGGCAATGGAAACAGCTGTCACTCCAAAGGGGAATTTCAGGAAGGCTCCTGGAGCCAATACAGTGAGGAACAGGGGAACCTTTCTACTAGAGTCCCAGAATCCTAACATCCACAGCCTGTATCCACTAGATGCCGGTGGCACCCCACACCTCCAGGTGTGACACCCAGAACGTCTCCAGATGTTGCCAAATGTCCCCTGGGATGCGCATTTCGTTTGACTGGTTTCAGTTAATTTTTTTATTGCCCCCCCCCAAAAAATGGCTTGAATCTTTTCTCCACCCTCCAGTTATGAACTCCATGATCTTAAAATGAGTAGATTACTTCCTCTCTGAAACCTCAGTTTTCTCATCTGCATAATGGGGACAGTAACTGTCCTTACATAAAAGGGTTATAGTGAAGATTCAAAGAGATACTGTGGGAGAAGCACTTACGATGCCTGGAACAAACTGAGTGCTTGCTAAATTCTATCTATTACTACCCAGAAGGTATGGACAATAAGTATTTAATAATGAACAAGGGGAAAGGGTATTGGACATCTTTTATGATTCTCTGCTCTCTTCTTAATGACAACCTAGTGTCCCTGCTTATAGGTTGAATCTTTGTAGACCTGAACCAACTAACTAAGAGGTCATGTGAAACAGGTGGTGATTGGACCAGGCTTTGGGTGATGAGTGGTATTAAAATTAGGTAGGAAAATGCAGGAAGGGAATGTTTAGTCCTAGAAAATTCTAGATGGTTGATAACTCCCCCACCCTTCTCTTTCTGATATGTATTGTCTTTCAAACCATTTCCAGCTCTGATGATACAGGGTTACCCACCCCCGCCCCGCCCCGCCCCGCCATTGCAGCCTGGGCTCTTAACCCTGGTGCCCCCTCCCTCTGCTCTTGGTTGCAGGGGCTGGAGGAGAAACCAAGGGAAGCCTGGAGCGGCTCCTCTCCTACCCCCAGAACTTCAGCTGTGTCCACCAGGCCCTGAAGGCCTTCACGTCTGAAGGTTTCGCCTCATTCTCTCAGATCTTCCACAGCTCAGGTGAGTGTCACGGGAAGGACGGCAGGGGCTGAGCTGGGTCCTCAGGATTTGGGTGGGCGCCTAGCACTGGGGCTGGAGGAGGAAACGGCAACCCACCCCAGTATCCTTGCCTGGAGAATCCCAGGGGCAGGGGAGCCTGGCGGGCTACAGTCCCTGGGGCCGCAAGAGTCAGTCGTGACTGAGTGACTAAACCATCCATCCATCCATAGCACTGGGGAAAGAGAGGACAGAGGGAATGTTAGACCTAGAGGCGGGGAAGCATGCAGAGCAGGGCGGGGCCTCAGAAATACCAGGTGGCTTCTGGGTCCCAGATAGGTGCCCAGGTGAGACCCTGCGCAAGTCATTTGCATTCATCAAGTCCATCAAAGTAAGAACAGTCCTCTGCATTCGGAGCGGAGAGGGCTGGAGAGCTCTAGACATAAAACAGACAAAAAAATCGTCAGTCTGGGGGTTCCAGGGTGGTCCAGTGGTTAAGATAAGACTCTGACCTTTCGCTGGTTGAGTTCAGGTTTGAGCCTTGGTTGGGGAACTAAGATCCCGCAGCTGTGAGGCCAGTTTGTTAACCTGGGTTAGGGGGTCTTGGGACTCCTGTTCTTTGTACGTTTATGTTATATGAGTTTGTTGCCATTTACATAGGTTGCATTATTAGGTAAGGTAATCAGAGCAGTCAGTGGTAAAGAACCCACCTGCCAATGCAGGAGACACGGGTTCGATCCGTGGGTCGGGAAGATCCCCATGGAGGAGGAAATGGCAACCCACTCCAGGATTCTTGCCTGGAAAATTCCACAGACAGAGGAGCCTGGCGGGCTACAGTCCATGGGGTTGCAAAAGAGGCGAACATGACTGAGCGATTAAGTAATAACAGCAACAATCAGAGCAACAAGCTTCCACAATGATCTAATGCTGTTCGTTCAGATTTTGTTCCCCAGCCCTAGGTCTCTGCAGAACTGCTGCAGGAGTCCCGGTGGGCGTGGGGGTTAGGGAGGCTGTGGGGAGGGGGTTGGGTGGGGGGAGGGGTGCGGTGGGGGTGGGGTAGTGCTTTCTGCGGGAGGGAATGGAGCCAGGTGGGCTCTGAACTCCCACCCAGCCTCAGCCAGAGCCCTTCAGCGTTGTGGGCTTCAGACAGGCCTACATTTGAAA
Organism: Okapia johnstoni; assembly: GCA_024291935.2. Classification (NCBI taxonomy): domain Eukaryota; kingdom Metazoa; phylum Chordata; class Mammalia; order Artiodactyla; family Giraffidae; genus Okapia; species Okapia johnstoni. The sequence goes on along the minus strand of CM044325.1, from coordinate 2,120,761 downwards.
CCTCAGTTCTGCTGAGCTTAAAAATTACAGGTTTAGTGTGACCCACTTTTAAATTGGGGGGAAAAATTCTCTCTTTTTTTTTTTTTAACTATAAAAGCAATACCCATTCATTGTTTAAAAAAAAAAAAAAAACACTGAGAAAATATTGGAATTCCCTGGCCATCCAGTTGTAGAACTCCATGCTTCCACTGCAGGCGGCACGGGTTCAATCCCTGGTCCTGGAACTAAGATCCTGTATGCTGCTCTGCATGGCTAAAAAAAAAAAAAAACTGAGAAAATATAGGAAAGAAAGAAAACTCACTAATCACATCATTATATTTAAAAAAGGGAAAACTTTTTTTAGAGATGGGAAAATTATGACTCAGAGGGGTTCAAGAAACATTGCCTTTTTTACTTGTTTGCTGTAAATTGAATTTATCCTCCGTCTTGCTAGGTTGGTGGAAAATACAGCTGCAGTCAATATTACGTATTTAGTTCAGGAAAATTTTTTGTTTCAAACACTTTTTTTCTCCAGTGGGTCTGGGTTTTGGAGAGCAAAATCCAGGAATTCTTGTCGTAACGTTCGGCTGGGACTAGAAAGCGGTCTGAATGAAGGGAAGAAATGAAGCAGGATACGGGCGAATGGAAGTTTCGATCTACCGTGCTGAGCCATGGCCGCGTGGCAGTAGAGGCCCAGGAAGGGGCCTCCGGCTCTTAGCTCAGGGTTCGCTGGCTCGGGGCTCAGGAGCGTCTGTTAGAGGAGGGGGCTGGAGCCCTGCTCCGCACCGCGTTCACCGGGGTAGAAGCCAGCTCCCTCTGCAGGGCTGCTCCTGGCAGGGGAGAGGGTGTCCGGGGACCTCAAGCCTGCCTCTCTCGCCTGCCCTGCCTCCCCATCACTCCAGACCTGGCGATCAGGGACACCTTCGCCAATGCCTCTCAGAGGCTCTATGGCAACAGCCCGAGGTCCCTGGGAAATGACAGCGCGGCCAGCTTGGAGCTCATCAACGCCTGGGTGGCCAAGAAGACCAACAACAAGATCAGGCGGCTGCTGGACAGCCTGCCTCAGGACACCCGCCTCATCCTCCTCAACGCGGTCGCCCTGAGTGGTGAGGGGGCGTCTCTCCGTCCTGAGGTCTTCCTTCCCCTCCTGGCTTAAAACCCACTCAACCCAGAGTTCCGCCCCTGGCTCCCGGTACCTGCCGCACCCCTTGCCCACAGAGCGTTTAGCTCCCTTTCCTCCCCTCCCCACCTGCGCTGGAGCAACCCTCCCCCTGCTCTCCCCTCTAGCCAAGTGGAAGATAGCGTTTGATAACAGCAGAACAACCATGAAGCCCTTTTACATCAAATCCTCTGCCATCAAAGTGCCCACGATGAACAGCAAGAAGTACCCTGTGGCGTCTTTCACAGACCCGACTCTGAAGGCCCGGGTGAGTTCTTGGCCCTTCCCACTCCTGTGTCAGAGCCTCCTGTGCGTCCTGACTTCCTTTCTGCTCTGGCTCCATCAGTGTGGGGCGCACCCTCACACTTAAAACCCATCTTTTCTGCTGCTTCCATCTCTATTTCCACCCTATCTTTTCTCATTCTCCCCCTCTCCAGCCTGGGCCAAGGGAGGCCTTATATATTTGAGGTTGGAAAGCAAGATTCTAAAGTTTCCTCCTGTGTCTCTACTGCGTCAAATGGCAAAAAGTGAGTCGTGTTCCTGTGCTGTGTCTCGGCTTCTCTTCCCAGTCAACCCACCGGTAGACCCTGCTGGCTTAGGAACTCCTCTCTGTGTGTCCCGGTGTACACATGCGTCTGTGTACATATGTGTGCACATGTCTAGGTATATCCGCGTGTTCACGTTTGTAGTAAGTGCACGTGTGTGCATGTGCTAAATGGCTTAAGTTCCTTGGCAGACATTGAACAGTATGATTTCAGTGAATGAAGAGGGAAGGAAGAAAGACCAGATATTTTCTTGGTTTTCTTCCTTATGTTGTTATTTCTTTCTTTCTTAAATTTTTGATTTTGTGTTGGTGTATAGCCAGTTAGTCACTTCCCTGGTGGCTCAGACACTAAAGCGTCTGCCTACAATGTGGGAGACCCGGGTTCAATCCCTGGGTTGGGAAGATCCCCTGGAGAAGGAAATGGCAGTTAGGGCTTCCCAGGTGGCTCAGTGGTAGAGAATCTGCCTACCAATCCTGGAGATGCCGGAGATGCGGGTTCGATCCTTGGGTTGGGAAGATCCCCTGGAAAAGAAAATGGCAACCCACTTCAGTATTCTTGCCTGGAAAATTCCATAGACAGAGGAGCCTGGTGGGCTACAGTCTGTGAGGTCACAAAGAGCCGGACACGACTGAGCACACACGCACACACTCATAGCCAGTTAACAAACCACATTGTGATAGTTTCAGGTGAACAGCCAAGGGACTCAGGCATACATGTACATGGATCCATTCTCCCCCAAACCCTTCCCATCCAGGCTGCCACATAAATTGAGCAGAGTTCCATGGGCCGTACAGCAGGTGGTTGTTGGTTACCCATTTTCAATGGCAGTGTGTACATGAATGACCAGATAGTTCTGCCTTGTTAGGATAGCAAGACGCAGACCTATGAGACAGGAAACAATAGGACATGCCCAGTGACGCAGTATCAGGCTGAGAAGTATAGGACCTGTTCTGGAACATGCCAGGACTGTTTCCACCTTGGAAGCTTTCCTACCTTTTCCCTCTGCTGGACCCTCTGCAGGCAGATTGTCACACAACTTGTTTCTCTGGTTCATCCCGTGTCAGCTAAAAGGTCACCTAGGTGGAGGAGACTTTCCCCTGCTTAAAGCTGCCTCCTACTCACCCTGTAACATCATCCTGTTTTATTACTAATATATCCATGGTACTGTATTGTCTTTGTATTGTTCAGTTGCTAAGTCGTGTCCAACTCTTTGTTACCCCATTGACTTCGGTATGCCAAGCTTCCCTGTCCTTCACTATCTCCCAGAGTTTGCTCAAACTCATGTCTGTTGAGTTGGTGATGCCATCCAACCATCTCATCCTCTGTCGCCCCTTCTCCTCCTGCCCTCAATCTTTCCCAGCAGTCCGCCCTTTGCATCAGGTGGCCAAAGTATTGGCGCTTCAACATCAAGTCCTTCCAGTGAATATTCAGGACTGATTTCCTTTAGGATGGACTGGTTTGATCTCTTTGCTGTCGGAAGGACTCTCAAGAGTCTTCCCCAGCACCACAGTTCAAAAGCATGGTACTTATCACTATCTGAATTACATTGTCTATTTGCCTATTTAATTGCAGTATTGTCTATCTCTCTGAGATATTGTGATCAGAGACTTTCTCTTTTCCGCACAATATCTGAGGGCCTAGAACAATGCCACATATAATAAGTGCTCATTAGGTTTGCTGAATAAATGAACGGGTTCAATGGAAGATGCTGAAGGGAGCATCTCACTCAGAACGAGCGGCTACGAAGATGTCACAGAAGTGGTTGCTTTTGACCACTCCATGCACTTTTCCACCTTTCCATCCATCCATCCCTATCCAATGGCTTTCAGTATCCCCAACTATTTAAAAGAACCAGAATACATGTACAAGGCAGAAAGAGTGAATACCCATGGTAGGTTTGGGGCATCACTCTAACTCAGAGTGTTTGGGGGGAGAGTATCGGTGTGAGGGATTTTTAATGGCAAAGGAGGAGGGGTTTTATGCAACCCCCCTCCCACTCTTTGGTGTTGGCCAAGTGACTCAGATGGTAAAGAATCCACCTGCAATGCAGGAGGCCTGGGTTCGATCCCTAGATTAGGAAGATCCCCTGGAGAAGGAAATGGCAGTCTACTCCCATATTCTTGCCTGGAGAATCCCATGGACAGAGGAGCCTGGAGGGCTACAGTCCATGGGGTTGAAAACAGTCGGACACGACTAAGCAGCTAACACTTTCACTTTCACTTTCCCCACTCTCTACAGTTCCATGGGTTTTAAACAAATGCTTTATTTGATATGGGCGTCCCTTGTGGCTCAGCTGGTAAAGAATCCACCTGCAATGCGGGAGACCTGGGTTCGGTCCCTGGGTTGGGAAGATCCCCTGGAGAAGGGAAAGGCTACCCACTCCAGTCTTCTGGCCTGGAGAATTCCATGGACTGTATAGAGTCCATGGAGAAGAGTATAGTCTTGGAGAAGACTGTTGAGAGTCCCTTGGACTGCAAGGAGATTCAACCAGTCAATCCTAAAGGAAATCAGTCCTGAATATTCAATGGAAGGACTGATGTTGAAACTGAAACTCCAATACTTTGGCCACCTGATGTGAAGAGCTAACTGATTGGAAAAGACCCTGATGCTGGGAAGGATTGGGGGCAGGAGGAGAAGGGGACGACAGAGGGTGAGATGGTTGGATGGCATCACTGACTCAATGGACATGAGTTTGAGTAAGCTCCGGGAGCTGGTGATGGACAGGGAGGCCTGTCATGCTGCAGTCCATGGGGTCGCAAACAGTTGGATACGACTCAGTGACCTTCACTTCACTTCACTTATTTGATATGGTCACGTTATAAATTCAAAATCAAAGTTTTACTTCAGCCTTTAAGTTTTTAGCTGAAGTTGCTACGTTATTAATCATAATTTTTTATAAAACACTTTCATTCGTTCTCTAATTAAGCCATATCGACCAGATTAAACCCCTTTAAACCATTTGTTTCATTTACAAATATGGTTAATTAATATTCACCTAAGCATTTTGAGCTTGTATACATACTTTACAAATATACTTCATGCATTTGGTATACTTGATTTTCTTTTTTAGCATGTTAATCACACCACTCTTTGTCCATATCTTGCTGGCACCTCAAGCCCACTTGTGAAAATTAAATTTGAAGAGTAAATCAACTTTCAATTAACATCTCAACTTTATTCTCAAACCAAATGCAGTTATTCTACCCCTCTTTGTCCAAAAGCATAAAATTAGCATGTCTGACTCTCTCAAAAATTATAAACGCTATTTTAAGTAACATACACAGATTCCTCTGAATTTATCGCCCAGTGTTCATACTACAGAAGTGGTTTATTTTGTTATTCCCATACTTCGTTCTAAATTTTCCTGAGATTTAAGGAGTATTTACCCAATGAAGGGGATTAGGTTTACCAACTCAAGTATGCTAGGGTTACTAACTGGAAAATTCAAGACCACACTGTGGTAATTTTTGGTCAGAGAGGCAAGGCTCATACACAGGATGTGAAGGGTGCACGGTGTCAGGTCAACATACCCTGTGTAGATCCTCTGTCAACAGCGCCCGAGTGTCCATGCTCTTAAAGTGATAAATCAGTGTGCAACCTGCTTCTTCTGGACCATTTTTTCAAATTCCGACAATTGATTGGTTTCAGTTAACGTCTTCATTGCCCAGTTGAATTCTGCATTCTAAATTTTTCTTGTCCATCTCTCAGCCTCAATCATAATGCCATTTCAGTGATAGTCTCTCCTATCCTATCAGTCTGGGGTTTCCCAGTCTTGGCACTATTGACAGTTTGGGTTCAATGATTCTTCATTATAAGGTGCTGTCCCTGGCATTGCAGGATTTAGCAGCAACCTTGACTTCTACCCACTAGATGCCAGTAGCACTGTGAGCTCCTGTTTCTGCCAGCCCCAAGCATTATCGAATGTCCACTGGGGGCAAATCATCCCAAGCTGAGAACACTCGTGTATTGGACTTGTGGGTCCTGTATGTCTCTCCTACTTTTGTCTGGCACCAGTTGTAAGTCCTTCTACTGGCAAACTGCAAAGGTAGGCTAGGATCAGCTTGTCTACCATGTTGAATGCCAGACCAGGAGGTTTATACCTACTCTCATAGGCAGGGAAAAGCCATCAAAAGTCTTTGAAAGGACAGACCTGATAACTCTGATGGTACATTATGTGTATTATACACTTTATGCACAACGTACATGAAAGGAACTGGGCTCAGAGAGGTCCCATTGCTCGCCTGTATTGCACAGCTCATCAGTGGCAGAGCACAGGTGTGATCCTCAGCCTGTGGAATCAGAAACTCTGGCTCATTTCTCTGCATCTCACCAGCACAGGGTCAGACCAGTGCTGTTTGCCTGCCCAGCCACCCCATCTCGTGGCAAAGCCTGGGAGCCTAGTTCTGGCTCCTGGTTGAAACAGCACAGACTGGAGACCAGCCTTGGGTCCAGAGGGTAGGGGCCAGGAGAGAGTGGGGTAGGCAGACTATAAGGGGCACCTCTTCCCCTCCAGGTGGGCCGCCTGCAGCTGTCCCACAACCTGAGCTTTGTGGTCCTGGTGCCCCAGAGCGTGAAACACCATCTCCAAGACCTGGAGCAGGCTCTCAGCACTGCCGTCTTCGGAACTGTCCTGAGGAAGCTGGAGATGACCAAGTTCCATCCCACTCACCTGACGATGCCTCGCATCAAAGTGCAGAGCAGCCAGGACATGCTAGGTGAGTCCTGGCAGCCCAGGATTGATCCTGGGCCCCCAGAGGAGAAGGGGTTGTGGGGGTGGGTGGATGGGCCTTAAAAGGGGGTTAACACTCTCTTGAGTATTTTTCACATCCATCATCTCAGGTTGGGCTTCCCAAGTGGCTCAGTGGTAAAGAATCTGCCTGCCAATGCAAAAGATGCAGGAGACCCAGCTTTGATCCCTGGGTCGGGAAGATCCCCTGGAGGAGGAAACGGCAACCCACTCCAGGATTCCTGCCTGGAGAATCCCATGGACGGAGGAGCCTGGCGGGCTGCAGTCCACGGGGTCGCACAGAGTCGGACACGACTGAGCGACTTAACACACACGCGTGCATATATATCCCTTCATTTTCTTTTGTCAAACTTGATCTCCTAGTAGATGATCTCGTTTTCTGGTGCATGACCTCACGCCCTGGTACGTGATGTCATTTGAGAACGTACATCCTCCTTCTGATACATCACCTTGTTTCCAAGGCCCTTGTTGATGAGGAAGCCACGGCATCACTTTTCAGGGTTTTGGGAGGGTTGGGGCAAGGCCTCTGACCAATTGAGAGAAAGTGGTGATTGGAGTGAAGATGGGCCCACGGATTAAGGAGCCCATGAACGGGACTGGAAGGCGCACTGTAATGTGATTATAATTTGATAAACAAGAAAGAGGAGGAGAGAGAGGGCTGGAACTTGGGATCAACCCAGGAAAGTCAGGACCCGTGTCTCCAACTGCTGAAGTTTCCATGCTGGTCTGGTTTTGTTTCTTAATGTAACATTTTAATTTTAAAAATATTTTAAATTACGATTTTTTTAATCTCACTTTTTATACAGCTTTTAGAGGTTGCTTTCCGTTTCCAGTTTCCATCGTGTTGACAGTCGTGCCGGTCTCTGACGCATTGTTTTCCTCCGTCTGTGCTAGATTACTTTGACTTTATCTACGACATCAACCTGTGCGGGCTGACGGAGGACCCGGACGTGCAGGTGTCTGGGATCCGGCACCAGGCCACCCTGGAGCTGAAGGAGAGCGGGGTGGAGGCGACTGCAGCCTCGGCTGTTTCTGTGGCCCGCAACTTGCTGGTCTTCGACGTGCAGCAGCCCTTCCTCTTTGTGCTCTGGGACGAGCAGCACAGGTTCCCGGTCTTCATGGGCCGGGTGTATGACCCCAAGGGCTGAGCCCGCACTCGGGGCCTCAGCGCTCCGAGCTTCCCCCTGCTCCGGCCTGCCTGCACTTGCCCCTCCCCGCCTCCACCTCAGGCCTGCCCTCCACCCGAAAGGCTCCCATGGGGGTCCCGTGAGGGGGCCAGCTTCTCTCCTCCCGTATGGTGGCCCCATCCAAAGCACTTTTTGTAGCTTTCTCTGGCACAGATACAGCAGACTTCACAAATAAAACCTGGCAGATCATGACTTTCTCTCTCATTTGCCTTTCAATTTTAGAAGATGAGGGCTTCCATGGCCCCTGTATCAGCTAGCTACTGCTGTGTAACAAGTCACTCCAAACTTAATGGCTTAAAATAGCAACCATGTATTATTTTACCGGAGTCTGGGAGTTAGGATTCATCTCGCTGATCTGGGCTGGGCCTGGCAGACATGTATTATTTCACCAAAGTCTGGGAGTTAGAACTCATCTCGCTGATCTGGGCTTGGCCTGGCAGACCTTCCCTGTGCTCGCTCATACGTCTGTAAGAGTTGGTGGGTTGCTCGGGCGTGACTGACCTACAGTGGCCTCAGCTGGAACACCTTGGCTCTCCTCTGCACATCCATCTCCTGGACCCTTCCAGCAACGCTCACCTGCAGTGGCACAGTTTCCAAGTGAAGAGTCAGAGACAGGCAGTCCTTTTCACACCCTGCAGCTCGGTTTGCATCAAGTTTACCATCGTCCCATTGGCCAAAGCAAGTCACATGGCCAGACCTAGACGTAGAGTGGAAAAGCACTACAAAGTGGGAGGGCAAAGTCATTCACTGAGAGCTTCTCATGCTCTATTTATCACAGCCCGTATCTTGTTCATTTGTTGTTCACAACAACAGTAATAACAGTAGCTAACATTGTTGAGAACTTACACAGGCCACCCGCTAAGAGCTGTGCACGCGTGCATGCTTAGACTCTTTGTGACCCCATGGACTGTAGCCCACCAGGCTCCTCTGTCCATGGCATTTCCCAGGCAAGAGTACTGGAGTGGGTTGCCTTTTCCTTCTCCAGGGGATCTTTCCAACCCAGGGATCAAACCTGTTGTGTCTCCTTCATTGGCAGGCAGATTGCAGACATCAGTCCTCACAGCTTTATATGGGAAACTGTAAACTTGAAGAGGCTAAGACTTGCCCAGAATCCTGCAGTTTAGGTGCCAGATCTGGGATTGCAAAGTATATCCCTATGACTAAAGTCTGAGCTCTGATCCACTCTCTTCTGTGTCCCTTCCCTTCTGTCCTGAAATCCTGCCTTTTCTTCATAGTTTATTTGCTCAACCAATTTCCTGAGCACCTAGCATGTACCAGGCACTATGCTAAGTGCAGAGGATATAAACATGACTTAAACCTAAGGCCTGCCTTTAAGATCTATACCTTCATGGGGGAGACAGACTTCTAAAACAGAGCATTTTTTTCCCGTCTCCGAAGATGTCTCTTAGCATGTTGTCCTCATCTCCAGCTTCGACCCCTAGACTCACGAATGCGCCAACTCGGAGCCCTTCTCTCCCTCTTTCCCATCCTCCTTGCTTCTCATCCAGTCTCTTTGTCTCAGTCTCCTGTCTCTATTTACTTTTCTCCGTCCCTCCCGTTCCCACCCCCCCGGCCCACCATATCTCTCCTGCGGCCTCTTCTCCTCTCCCTGTTACAGTGCTGTCAGTTTAAACTAACTTCTGACTTTGGCCCTTCGGCTGCAGGCCTGGTTGTCCTCGCCCCCTCCCACTTATCATGCCTCCCCCACCGAGTTAAGCTGGTCTCCTTCTCCACATCCTGGGCTGGGGTGCCACGCTCAGGGCTGAAAGGCGGGATCAGAGGTGCAACTTTCCTGTGTTGTCACTGCACCATGTGGCGTGTGGGATCTTAATCCCCCGAACAGGATCGAACCCACGTCCCCGCCCCCCTGCAGTGGAAGCACAGGAGTCTTAACCCCTGGCCTGCCGGGGAAGTCAAGCTTCCTATGTGCTGCTTCTAGCTGACGTGTGTTCTGGTTTCTGAGAGGTGTTCAGAGAGGGAAAAATAGAGGACGTGGCAGGGGCTCGTGGCTTATCTCCTGCCTTGTTATTCATCCACTTTCGCGTGCCTTCCCCTCTCAGACTGTGCTTCAGGACCCAGCTCCCCGTGCGGACTGTTTCTGGGGCAAAACCTCAGATGCCAGGTCCCCAGACAGAGCCTTCCCTGCAGCTCAGTCTTCCAACCAAGGCTAACAGCCAAGAGCCATCCAGACATGACCTGTCGTGCGGTGGACATGGAGAGACACTCACATCCCGCTCCATGTGCAGAGTGATCTCCATAGGCCCTTCTCTTCCCATTTTCTCAGCCTTCTGGGAAGACGCCAAATTTCCACCTAGGGGGCTGGTTTCGCCCTGAGTCTTAGGTGAGGAACTGTTGAAAGCAGTCACCTCCCAAATGTAGGAAGATTCACCCCTCTTTGGGGAGATCCTGATTTAATAAATACGGTGTTCAGTGCCAACCCCAAATCTGAAGGAGAAGGTGATCCTGACCCATGGGCACAGAGCTTTACAGAGTTTTTGATCCTCCCCACCACGCTGAGAGCCGGGTATTACTTCCGTTTGTGAGATAAGGAAGCAGAAACTGAGAAAGATTAAGCAGCTCTCCAAAGACTGCGCGTGTGCGCTCAGTGGCTCAGTTGTGTCCAACTCTTTATGACCCCATGGACTGTAGCCTGCCAGGCCCCTCTGTCCATGGGATTCTCCAGGCAAGAATACGGAGTGGGATCACCTTCAGCCTTCTCCAGGGGATCTTCCCGACCCAGGGATGGAACCCACATCTCCTGTATTGGCAGGTGCTTTCTTTACCACTGAGCCATGTGGGAAGCCCTAAGATCACACGTCTGTAAATTGATTCCAGGTTGTCTGAACAGGTGCCTTCTTTGGAAAGGCTTATTTCCTTTTTGCCCAAACTAGACCACAAATCAGATCTCTTTGTTCATGTCCTATACCATGTGCCCCACCATGCCTATCAAAGTGCTTTACCCTTAAAAAAAAAAAAAGAAACAAAACTATTGAGTGAATGAATGATTGAATGAATAAATCACCACATCCAGGTAGGGGGAAAGAAGAGACTGTTATACATCTACAAAGAGTAGAAAGTCTGAGAGTGAAAGGAATTTAAATATTTTCAGTTCTGAGGATTTTCTTGTAAGAGGGCACGTGTCAGTTTGGGGGGTTTGGTTTAAAGTGATTAGCATTTACTTAGCTGGTGAGTCACCGAGTCCATGAAGGCCCGGCAGGTTAGGGTGGCCTTGGTTATCTGCCTGCTGCAGTCAGCTGGGGGTTAGCTGGCAGGTCTGATGAGGTTTGGCTTTGGGCTTGTACAGTCTCTTCCGTATGGCTGGGACCTTGGCTGAAACGAATCAGCTCACCGCCTCTGCTCCAGTGGGTCTCTCATTTTCCAGGAGGCTAGTCTGGTCCTGCTCAAACGGAGTTGCAGGCGTCTAAGAAAGTGACAGAGGCAGGCAAAGTCTCTTGAGTCTGAAGCTAGGAAGTAACATCACATCACTGATGCCTCATTCTTTTGACCTAAGCGAGTCACCAGGCCAGCTTAGGTTCAAAGAGTCAGGCAAACCTGTCCACATTTTTTTTTCAGCCATGCCTCACAACTTGCATGATCTTAGTTCCCTAACCAGGGATTGAACCCAGGCCCTGAGCAGTGAAAACACAGAGTCCCAACCACTGGGCTGCCAGGGAATTCAGCAGACGTGTCCACTTCTAACGAAAAGACCTGCAGAGTCTTTTTGCCAAAGGCATGCCTTTAAGGAAGCAAGAGTGATTGTGGCCACTTTTCCAATCGACCACAGCGGACTTAGCGTGTACGTATAGAAAGTACTAGCGAATTGCCCCAACAACTTGCTACTCTGAGATTTTCCTGAAGGAATCACGACCTTTTTGTCTGTATCATTATATTAGAAACAACTGATTAGGTTTACATGAGGTGTCATGTTGCTTGCGTATAATTCGCTTCCTTTGCTGCTCTGTGACTGGCGTCCTTAACCCCTGGCTCCTCCACTTGGCTAGTGTCACTTTTGAGAAAGACAGAGGGCCACACACTCAGAGACACACATATCTGAGACCCCCGCCCTCTTGACCTGCCCTGATGTCCCACCCTGGCAGAGGCAGAGTTCCAGGGATCTGCTACCCATCCCCAGGGACCCAGTCCTCCCCTGGTGGGTTTGGTGAATGGTACTGACATGATGGACATGAGTTTGAGCCAGCTCTGGGAGTTGGTGATGGACAGGGAGGCCTGGCCTGCTGCAGTCCATGGGGTCGCAAAGTCGGACACAACCGAGTGCCTGAACTGAACTGAACTGAACTGATTCTGAGAAAGAATCCTGAAGTGTGAGTCGAGTTGCACTGCAGTGAGTCCTTGCTGCCACATGGTGTCACTGTTGAAACTTGGTCCTGTGTAGCCTCTTGGACACATAATCTCTTCCAGATTTTTTTAAAAAGTGTTTTTATATATTTATTTATTTGGCTGCATTGGGTCTTAGTTGTAGCATGTGGGATCTAGGTCCCCGAGCAAAGACTGTACTCAAACTTCCTGCGCTGGGAGTGAGGAGGCTTAGCCACTGGACCAGGGGAGTCCCTGCTCCAAGACTCTGAAGCGGCCGAAAGTGAAAGTGAAGGTCGCTCAGTCGTGTCCGACTCTTTTCCACCCCATGGACTATACATTCCCTGGAATTCTCAAAGCCAGAATACTGGAGTGTGTAGCCTTTTCCTTCTCCAGGGGATCTTCCCGACCCAGGGATCAAACCCACGTCTCCTGCATTGCAGGAGGATTCTTTACCAGCTGAGCCACCAGGGAAGCCCTAAACGGCCGATGTGGGGATTTCAACTTTGATTCCAAAATTAACAGTTTACACTCATTCAGCCACTGCTTTCAAAACAGTGGTTCTTTAGGTTCTGCTTGGATTCCAGAAGATTTCCTGATCTGAGCCACATGCTGTGTCAGAATTTGCTTGGTCCCTATAAACCCTTAGGGCTAAGATTGAGAACCACAGTAACAGTAAAAACCACCTAAATATGCATTGAGTATTTACCAAACATAAATTTTCATGGGTTGCATAATTTCTTTTAAGAGGCGATCACACCTTATGAAAAAGATATGTTACCAAAGACACTGGATAATTCGACTTACATAATTTGACACTGTGTTTTCCAGAAGAATAATCATAAAAGACAGTGTATTAAAAAGCAGAGAAATCACCTTGCCAACAAAGGTCTGTATTTCAAGCCATGGTTTTTCCAGTAGTTGTGTACAGTTGTGAGAGTTGGACTATAAAGAAGGCTGAGTGCCAAAGAACTGATGCTTTCGAACTGTGGTCCTGGAGGAGACTCTTGAGAGACCCTTGCACAGCAAGATCAAACCAATCAATACGAAAGGAAATGGAGGGTAAGATGTATACAGAGAGTATCATGGAAATTTGCAAAACCATATGTAAAATAGATGGCCAATGGGAATTTGCTGTAAGACTCAGGGAACTCAAACAGGGGCTCTGTGACAATCCAGAAGGTTGGGATGGTGAGGGAGACGGGAGGGAGGTTTGGGAGGGAGGAGACATGGGCGTACCTATGGCTGGTTCTTGTTGATGCATGACAGAAAACCACAACATTCTGTAAAGCAATTATCCTTCCATTAAAAAACTGGGAAAAAAAAACTAAAGGAAATCAGCCCTGAATACTCACTGGAAGGACTGATGCTGAAACTGATGCTAGCAGCTGACTCATTAGAAAAGACCCTGATGCTGGGAAAGATTGAAGGCAGGAGGAGAAGGGGGCGACAGAGGATGAGATGGTTGGATGGCATCACCGACTCAATGGACATATTTGGCAAACTTGGGGAGACAGTGGAGGACAGAGGAGTCTGCTGTGCTGCAGTCCATGGAGCTGCAAAGAGGTGGACACGACTTAGTGACCGAGCAACAAAAGCAACAAGAGGAAGAGGAAACTTCAACCAGTTCTGTATTTGCGCTATTTTTCATTTACTAAACACTAAAAATCTCACGTTTCCCTGAGGAGGCACTCCTAAATTAACTTCTTGGCATGTTATGACAGTTACTTAGGCTCTTTCATAGTGTTGTGTTTTTTTTATCATATCTAACTTCCATTACAAAGTTATTGATTTCAGAGTGTTTTTTGGCACGAACACCACCACTTAATGACTCTAAGATAACATCATTCTAGGATACAGAAAATGTTTTAAATGATAATGCTGAATATTAGAATAACAGCACATTTGTCAGTAATGTCACTATCAGAAGTTATGATATACATAAACAACAGTTTGATTAATGATATAAACTTAATGGTGGTTATTTACTTTGCCAACTCAAAGGATGCTGTCAGGTGGTAATAGTTGTAAACAGCCTATAAACCACTCAGCATACCAATTCTGAAATCATGCAACCTTGCTTTTTTTAATTTAAGGAGATTTGCTGCTTTTCGAACTTGAATAATACATGATGGCACCACATCACTGTAGCTGTTCAGTCACTAAGTCGTGTCTGACTCTTAGCGAGCCCACGAACTGCAGCACGCCGGGCCTCCCGGCCCTTCACTATGTCCTGGAATTTGCCTAAATTCATGTCCATTGAGTCAGTGATGCTATCTAACCATCTCAGCCTCTGCCATCCCCTCTCCATTTGCCTTCAATCTTTCCCAGCATCAGGGTCTTTTCAGATGATCAGCTGTTCGCATCAGGTGGCCAAAGTGTTGGAGCTTCAGCTTTAACATCAGTCTTTCCAATGAATATTCAGGGACGACTTCCTTTAGGATTGATTGGTTGGATCTCCTTGCAGTCCAAGGGACTCTCAAGAATTTGTATTATTATTATCCCCTTTTTGCCAATGGAAAATGAAGCCTTAGAGAGTAAGTAATCCACTCCCTCAAGTCCTCTTAACGGGCGGATAGCAGAGCTGAGAGTAGACCCCAGTGCTTAGTAACCTAGATTCCATTTTTCTCAAGGTAATTTTTTTTATAGCAACGTTACATATTCTCTGTCCTAAGACTTGTTTGAAATTATACTCACCCATTACCAAAATCTCTCCACAATCTCGACTTTAAAAAATATATATTTATTTGGCTGCACGGGGTCCTAGCTGTGGTACGTGGGATCCAGTTCCTGACTGGGGATCGAACTCTGGGCCCCTGCGTTGGGAGCACGGAGTCTTAGCCATGGACCACCAGGGAGATTGCCACCGTCTTGAATCTTGAGAAGAAATGTTGGGGAAATATGAATTCCCCTTCTCCCAGAAAAAACTTCTAAGCAAATTGGAACACCTCTTCCATCCTGACCTCGCTGGACGGCGCAGGGGCACTTGATTACTTCCTCCCTCGGGACCCGGGCTACCTGCCTGCCAAGTGAACTGTTCAAACTGCAAGTCCGCTTTAAGTGACCCAGACAAAAGTCTACATTTTACATATTCCTCTCATAGTATATTTAACTGTGTCTTGATTAGCAACCTAGCACACGTGTACACTCATACGTACGTGTGCCTACTGTGTGCGTCCTAAGTTGCTCAGTCGTGTCCAACTTTTTGCAACCCCATGGCCTGAAGGCTGCAAGACTCCATTGTCCATGGGATTCTCCAGGCAAGAGTACTGGAGTGGGTTGCCATGCCCTCTTTCAGGGGATCTTCCCCACCCAGGGATCGAACCTGCGTCTCTTATGTCTTCTACATTGGCAGGTGGGTTCTTTACCACCAGCACCACCTGGGAAGCCCATAGGTATGAAAGTACCTCAGTCGTGTCCGACTCTTTGTGATCCCGTGTGCCATACAGTCCCTGGAATTCTCCAGGCCAGAACACTGGAGTGGGTAGCCTATCCCTTCTCCAGCAGATCTTCCTGACCCAGGAATCGAACCGGGGTCTCCTGCATTGCAGGCGGATTCTTTACCAGCTGAGCTGCCAGGGAAGCCCAGGTATGTGCAAGTCCGTACAAACGTGCATATGCGCACAGACATACATGCAGTCACTGTTATAAGGGAAGTCCCTGGTGTCCAGTGGCTGACTCCACACTCCCAAAGCAGGGGCCCTGGGTTCGATCCCCCAGCAAGGAACTAGGTCCCACATGCCACAACTAGCACCCAGCTCCACAGAGTCAGGAGCACGGTCCAGCTCAGCTGAACGCCCTCCTCTCCTCTCCGGGGGGTTCCCATGAACCCACCACTCCCCTCCCTTGCTTAAGCCCCCTTCACGCAGGGATTTTCCCACCTGCCCCACACCGGGCTTCCTTTTCAGCATTTCCCTGAAACTTTGCAATCATCCGGTGATCTGGTATTGTTTTGCCAGCTTCGCGGATGAAGAAAAGGAGCCTCGACGAAATGATTTGCCCAAGGTCACCCCAGCTGGGAAGGCTCGATTGCGTTCAAACCAGATTCTGCTGTTTGCCTGGGATCCCAGCGTGTCTCCAGCCCGCCCCACCTCCGGGCGGGGGACTCCCCAGCTCAGGTCTCAGGTGTGAAGGGCTTGCTTACAGCTGAGAGGTTCCTCCTGGAAACCCCGCGGGGACTTCGTTCTCCTCTTCTCTCCTAAACCAGCTTAAGGGCCATCGTCTCAAGGAGATCCACAGTGGAAACAAACAGGATCCCCCGGGGCCAAGGGTCAGGGGCCGAGCCGAAGATGGCTGGTTCCAGGGTGAGATGAGAGGCGGGGGTCTGGGTTCACCGGACACACGGTGCCTGATGGGCCGGCTCCAGGGCACACCGTCAAGGCCAGCACCTGCCCTGCGGCCACAGCCGGACGGTCAGCCCCGGTCCCCATCCCTGCTCATCCAGCCCTGCCTCGTGGGGACTGGGTCCTCTGGAGATGACTCTGTGCCCCTTCAGAGCGTGAGGACCACGGCAGTGTGGTCCTCGTTAGAAAAAGCTGCTCCAGGTTCGATGCATGAGACAGCGTGCTCAGGGCCGGTGCACTGGGCTGATCCAGAGGGTGGGATGGGGAGGGAGGTGGGAGGGGGCCTCAGGATGGGGAACACATGTACACCCGTGGCGGATTCATGTCAATGTATGGCAAAATCACTACGATATTTTAAAGTAATTAGCCTCCAATTAAAATCAATACATTAATTTAAAAATAAAAGAAAAATAAATAAAATGAATATTGGAAAAAAAAAAAGAAAAAAAGCTTCTTTCCTTGCCTAGATAATTTTGAAAAAACTCCTGGAAGGCAGGGACCGTGTCTTTTTGTCATTAGCCTCAGCCTCAAGCAGGGAGCCTGGCACCTACCAAGTTGGCACTCAGTACCTATTGGCTGAAATGATACAAAAGAAAAATGCCTTTCTGAATGCCGTCTGTTTATTTAATTTTTCTACACTTTTGGCTGCGCTGGGTCTTCATTGCTCTGTGCGGGCTGTCTCGAGCTGTGGCGAGCAGCAGCTGCTCCGTAGTTGCACTGTTCTCACGGGCTTCTCACAGCAGTGGCTTCTCTCTTTGCAGAGCACAGGCTCTAGGCACAGGCTCTGTAGTTGTGATGGATGGGCTTGTTTGTTCCCCAGCACATGGGATCCTCTTGGACCGGGGATCAAACCCATGTCCCTGGAATTGGCAGGTGGACTCATATCGACTGCCCCACCAGGGAACTCCTTGTCCATTTATTCAAATGCTGTCATACTTCTGAGTCCAGTGCAAGCCACGTCCTCCCCCCACCCCCCAACCAGGACTGCTCTCTGCTCTTCCCAGTCTCTAGCAGCATGTTCATGAGTGGTTGCCTTTTCACTCCAGCTGCTAGGAAGCTCCTTGGGAATACCATAGACACCATCTAGGCCTATAAATGCTTTAGATTCAAAATGTGCAGCATCCATATTTGGGTAAGGATTTTTTTTCTCTAAAATGATGACATCAATGTTATTCTTATGTTTGTGTCTCCCAAGGAAACCACTGGAGGTAGGAGACCTGAGGCACCACTTCTCATAGTTACTATCAGCTAGGGTTTTGCCTAACGGGTTATTTCTCAATGAGGCAGTCATACATTCGCATTGGGTGGTCTTTCCTCCTCACTGCTGCTCCAGGCCTGTGTCCCTGGGGTCGGGATTTAGGACTCATGAAGGGCTGGCTTCAGTGGGAACTGGTGACGGTTCTGCACCCTTCCTGTAACGAAACATCTGGAGTCTGGAATTTTTGTGACTCTGGGATTCAACAGTGTGACATCACTGCAGATGTCTTATCTATTCCAATGGGCCACCTAAAGAGAATCTGCATTCTGTAATTGTCCCCTTTCCCTGTCCCCTGTCCCTCTAAATGATACACAACATCGATAGAACTCCCAGATTCATCAACCTTGTCTGTTTCCACTTAAGATGTTTCACCTAACAATTATTTACATCCCGGAAAACAAGAACCCAACAAACCATGATGCTCCCCACCAAACGGTATTGAAAGAAAGGGGAGAACTAGTCTCTGATATTAACTAGTCTCTGATAAGAAGCTCTTTTGTAGCTGTTTATTTGTCTGTCTAGCTTTTGGCTGCACCGCGTGGCGTGTGGGATCTTATTCCCAGATCAGGGATGGAACCCAGGCCCCCTGCATGGGAAGCGTGGAAACTCAAACCACTGGATCACCAGGGAAATTCCAAGAAGCACCAATCTCGCAGCATCAATCACAACAGCTGAGAGACAGAAGCAATCTAAACATCCATTTGGATACAGAATATGTGGCTAAAGAAAATGAAGCATATCCATACAATGGAATGTGATTCAGTTTTTTTTTTAAAAAAGAAAATTTTGCCATATGCTACAACATGAATGAAACTTGAGGACGTTAGGCTCCTATCAGTAGACTTGGACATTACTTGCCTCTGGTCACTGTTGAAATAAGCCAGTGACAAAAGACAAATAACATCCAAGTCTACTGATATGAGGTGTCTAACGTAGCCGAATTCTTAGAGAATAGAATGGTGGTTGCCAGGGGCTGGAGGGAGAGGGAGCAGGGGTCTTGATCTTCAATAGGTGGGGCGGTTCAGTTTTGCAAGATGAGAAGTTTCTAGAAATCTGTAGCATGACAACTTGCAGTAGCTAACACTACTGTGCTATACACTAAACATGATTCAAAAGGTGAATTGTATATATTTTTTAACCACAATTTAAAAAAAAAAAAAAAAAAGCACCATTCATAAGCAACAAGTCTGTCCCAGGGATTTCCGAGGAGTGAAGTACTCACCATAACCTTACACAATAGGCATTGTTTTCCTCACTTCATAAAGGGAGGAAAAGAGAGGCCCATAGACCCATTTGAACCTACGGCCATCTGCCTCCCAGCAGCCATGCTTTCTGACCGCGGTGCAGATGCCTGCACCCTCACGCGGGCCTGGTCTGGTGGCCACCACTGCACAGATGAGAGCCGTGAACGGGAGTGTGAGCAAAAAGAAGGTTCTCTGGTTTTGCAAGGCCAGACTTTCCAGGTCAAACCACCTCCTCGACCACGTCAACATTCCCCCGCAGTACGTTCCCCACTTCTTCCTTTGTAATAGAACCCCTGATATTTAGCTGGTTGGTTACCCCACCACTTGAAATATAAAGAACTACTCCCTTGAAATCTGCTGGGACCATGTGACTACATTCTGGCTAATGGGATGTAAGAAGTATCATAGATAACCTCTGGAAAGTCTCTTTAAAAGAGGAGCACATGCTTCTTCAGTCCTTCTTTCTCCCCTTTACAGGCTGGAATAAAGCACGATGGCTGGAGTTTGAGTGGCCATTATGGATCATGAGGTAGAAACTAATATTAACTGACAACCACAACCATAGCACATTGATACCATCATGTAAGGCCCTTGCACACAAGGAGGGCATCTGACTTATCAGTGGTGCATATGTTGCATATGAGAGAAATCTGAAGTCATCTCATTGGTCCTGACAGGCCTAGTAGGACCCAGATCCTTTAGGGCTGATTGTTGGATGAAATCACAAGATACCAAGTGCCCACAGAGAAAGCATAGAGGTTCTGAAGACAAACACTTACAAATTAGAAGCCAAGACCATTGACTTCTCCTGTTTTCCCATTCATTCATTCAGCAAGTATAACTTGAGGGCTCACTGTGTGCTAGGCACTGCTGTAGCCCTGGAAATACAGTCAAACAAGACAGAGCCCTGGTCCCCAGAGGTCATGGACTGTTACGGACTCATGTCTTCTTTCTACTTCCTACCGTGTGATATGAAATGTCCCTCACCTATGGGAGGTGGGGGTGGGGGAGGGAATTTTTAAACGTGGAATTTTTAAATGGGGCCAAAGAGGGGCAAGAGGAAATTACCCCTGTCCCGAGACTCTCAGGAGATCTCCTGAGAAAGCCCATTTTGGAGCAACAGAGGAGACATTTCTATGTCTTGTTCTGGCTTGCTCTGCGGGTGGGGGTGGAGCCAAGAGCTGGAATATGAAATCAATAAACTCACCTGAGATCCACCAGCGGAGCCGGTTCAAGTTTCTCCAGCGTCCCAAAGGGCTCCACCTGCTGAAAACAATTCCTGATATTAGTACTGGCCAAGGCCGTAAGAAGTTCCCCAGCAGAGACCTATATTTTCTAAACCAAAATCATGGCACAACGTCTGAGCAGTTCCTGTCCCTGTGGGGTCCACAACAACTGCAGAGTTTTGAAATCAGGGCTTTCTGCAGATACAGATTTGGGGCATATGACATTGAATCGTACTGGCTTGGCATGTCACCCTAAAATCCTTTTGCTGCTAGAAATTAATAAATCTAGCTGCTCATTGCAACACTATGCACAATAGTCAAGATGTAGGAACAAATTAAATGTCCACTGACAATGAACAGATACAGAAAATGTGGTAAAGGCACACAATGGGATAGAATTCAGCGTTAAAAACAGAAGACACTTCTGCAATGAGTGAAAACATGGGTGAACCTCGAGGATATTACGCTAAATAAAATAAGCCTATCACAGAAAGACAAATGCTGTGTGATTCCACTTATATGAAGTTTCCAAAATAGTCCAACTCTCAGAATCAAAGAATGGAACAGTGATTGCCAAGGGCTGGAGGGAAAGAGAAATGGAAAATCACTAATCAACCAGCATAAAGTTTAAATAAAGAAAGATGCATAAATTGTAGAGATCTGCTGTACAACATTGTGTCTATTGTCGATAATATTGCATTGTACACTTTAAAATCTGTTAACTGGGTAAATCTCATGTTAAATATTAAGCATTCTTACCATAATAAGATAATTAAAACAAAAATCTAGCAGTGAACTAACAACTGATTTTGTACTAAGTGTTCTGAATGTTGCCCCTGAGAAACTGTCCTTCTGTCCGGGGAGGTATAACAAGGAAAAATTAAAAGGTACGCTCTCTGCTCTCAGGGAGACTCTGGGCTTGATGGCGAATCGGACATAAACTAACCATGACTGCACGAGGCGGTAGCTGCAATTACAAAGGCAGGTAGGGTTCAGTCTGGAAGGCAGTGAATGCCACGCTAAGAAGTTTGGAACGTATTCTCTGTATGAAGGTCTAACCTGAATTGATGAAAGGTGGGCGCAATATGTAGTAATGGACTCCAGGGGGTTCATGATTTTGAAATGTACATCAAAACACAAAATATAGATTTCTCTAGAAAGATCTACCTTACCCATAGATTTCATCAGCTTTTAAAAAAAGGGTCCTTAACCCAATAAAGGCTTCCCTGGTGGCTCAGAGATAAAGAATCTTCCCGCCAATGCAGGAGACACCGGTTTGATCCCTGGGTTGGGAAGATCCCCTGGAGAAGGAAATGGGAACCCACTCCAGTATCCTTGCCTGGAGAATCCCATAGACAGAAGAGTCTGGTGGGCTATAGTCCGTGGGATCACCAAGGGTCAGACACGACTTAGTGACTAAGAAACAACAACCCAATAAAGGTTAGAGAGTGTGGTCTGGGCACTAAAGAGCTATCACAGTTCGGGGCAGATGAATGGCGTGAGGTCTGTGTTGTAGACTCATACTCTGATGGAGGGGAGGTTGGAAGGAAGGCTTTTCAGAGGATGATCCAAAGCCCCAGGGTGGATATTAAGCTGACAGGTGAATAGAGAAAACAGGACATATTTAAATGCACAGGATTCGGGGCAGCTCTGGATGAAAGGGCCACAGGGAAAGAACAGGAAAGATCAGAATTACTGTTGGGACTCTAAGGAGAGAGATGGCAAAGAAAGGATGACTGGCTTTCCAACGACACAACTTCTTATAATTTGCCTTAGAGTCAGAGGGAATCTTTTCACAAACCTTCTAAATGACAAGGCCACCAGGCAGTTTGTCAGAATTTCATTTTGTCTGTGGTATGTTTTGATATGAGAGTCAGGTACACTATTTTCCACCTCTAAATCATGTGATTCACCTCCAGAAATTCTGTAGAGTCAAACAACTAGGAGGAAAACCTGCTCACTTGTTTAGCTTACATTTCTTTGGGTCACCTTAGAGCCTCCTCCACCTTTGTGAAAGAAAACAGTCTTTCCTACCATTCTATGGAATCCATGTTGCTCGGGCTATTTCACCTCCAGAGCACATGAGGAAGGGCAAAAATGACTTCAAGGTTTTCGCCCTAAGCAATTGTGTCATGCTTTCAACTGCAAAATAGAACTTAGGAAAAGAAGCAGCTTTGTGGGGGAGATGAAGGTAAGATCATTGAATTGGATTTGGGCAAACTGAATCCAGGTATTTCTGAGACATTTTATGCACTAGGTGCCCTCTGGCTGTGGGTGGCAGAATTCGTCTGAAACCGATCGAAGCAGAAGGAACACCCAGGCTTAAATAACCAAAGACTCGAGAGGTTCTGCTGTTGGTGTGGCTGCATTAGGCATATCTCTCTCCCCATCTCTTGCCTTCTTGTTCCTTAATCCATTTCCAGTTTAGGCAGATTCTCTTCCACAAGGCAGTGGTATGACCACCAACAGTTTCAAACTTACCCTCTCCTCCAGAACAATGCCAGCAACTCCACTCTCTCCAAAGTCCTGGCAAACATCTCAGGTCTAATTCTGATTGACTTTGATTAGATACCCGGCCTTGACTCAATTATTGTGGTTTAATTGGCTAAAACTTCTGCGGTTGACAGCCTCGAAGTTGCCCCCTAGTGAGTCTGCTTCCTAGATGATACTTCTGTGTTGTCTTCCCCTCCTGAGTAACTAACTTAGTTCTAACCAATCAAACATGGCAACATGGTGGTGTTGTCACTTCTGGGATTAGGTGGCAGAAGATTTGACTTCCATCTTGCTAGCAGACTTTCTGGCTTTGCTGATGCAAGGCGCCATGGTGCGGACACCCACGTTGCAAGCAACTGAGGGTGGGCAATCGCCCCCAAAGAGCCGAGACCCTCAATCCTACAACCCTCGAGGAACTGAATCCTGCCCACAACTCTGCAAGTGTTGTTGAGCCTTCAGATGAGATCCGAGCACTGGGTGACACTTTGATTAAAGTCTCACGAGAGACCACGATCCGAGGACCCAACCAAAGCCTGCCCAGATTCCCGACCTACAGAAACCGTGAGAAAATACATGTGTGCCCTTAAGCAACTGAGTTTTGGGCTAATTTATTACACAACCAGAGACGACTAATCCACCTGGGTTCTGGGACTGCCCCCAGAAGGGGCAGACAAGGTCAGCCTTGGGTGACCCACGCAGAGGGAAAGCAGGGGACGGTTGTCTCCCCAAAGGAGAGCTAAGGGGTAGCTACCAGGTTCAGGATGGAGTCTGGGCAGGCAGAAACACCTGACACCTGCCTCACACCTACCTCATACGCTGGGAATGCAAGGAGGCAGCAGAAAACACAGCCAGACATAGACTGGGCAGCGATTCACACACAGGTGACTGTTGAAACTGCAGGAATGGGTGAGACTGCCCCCGAGGAGGGAAGCATCGAGGGCAGACCTCTTAGGACAAGCAGCCATGAAAGGGGAGACGGGAGGAGAGGCAGACTCACGCAGGGCAGGGCAGAGGTCAGCATGCTACGTCTGATGGCGATACTGAACGAATTCGGCTTGTCTGGTCAGGAACACAAGCATCTGAGGAGCTGCAGTGTTCTGTTAGAAACCTGGGCTTTTCTCCCTTTATTTTTTTTTAATGTGGACCATTTTTAAAAGCCTTTCTGGATTTCCTTACAGTTTTGCTTCTGTTTTCTCTTTGGGGTTTTTTGGCCGCAAGGCTGCGGGATCTTGGCTCCCTGACCGGGGATGGAACCCACAACCCCTGCATTGGATGGTGATATCTTAACCACTGAACCTCCGGGGGTTTTTTTTCGGGAAGATAGAAATCTGGGCTGTCAGGTCAGAAGTTAGATGTTGGAAAGACATCCACATCGACGTGAGTATTAATATTAAAAGCAGGCAAAGGGATGATTTTGTGCAGCGAGAAACCTCGAGGGAAGATGGAGGCCCCGGGCAAATCCTTGCAGAATGTGTGCTTAGGCAGGAGGGGAGGGAAGAAGACCCAAGGGAAGGGACCCGAGAAGGAATTGCGAGAGAAATGGGAGGTAATTCAAGGCTGGTCTAGTCTCCTGGAAGCCACCAGAATTTCAAGACTGATGTAATCAAGAGAGGCAGAGAGCTCATGCGTGACGGGGACTGAGCAAAGGATGACGCACCAGGCTTGGGGGAGTTGGGCTGGTCCTAGTGGGAACCGTTTCAGCGGAAAGGAGGGGCAGAGGCTGGACTGACAGGTTTATGAGTGAGCGGGACGTGGAGAGATGTGAAAAGCTGACTGGCTCTGTGAGAAGTGGTCAACTTGGCCGGATTTGAGCCTACGTGTAGGCTGACAGCGAACGCCTCGGCTACGTCTTTCCATTCCCATCTCAGGGTAACTTCAGTGGCCCTCCTTGACTGCTGGTACAGCTTTCCAACACATCAGGGTCCCAAGCATCCACAAACCTTTGCTGTCAAGAGCCGGCTAAGAAACAGACTAAGTTGTGCTGGCTGTTGGATCTCGGCGGTGGTGACCACTCAACCTGGCCACAAAGAACAAATCCCAAAGCAAACAAAACCCCAAACGCCCCAAACAACAAACAAAAGAGTCCCGGCAGGCGGAGGACAGGATCCGGTCTGTGGGCCCTAACTCGCCAGCCCTCGCCCTGGGCTCCTGGAAGCGGGTTGGAGATGCAAGTAAACGGGGCGACTGATGAAGCAAGACCAGCATCAAGACCTCAGGGAGGTGGGTTTGCCTCAGAAAGAAGGTTCTCTCACCTCTTTGGACACCTGTGGCTCCCTGACTCCCTCTTTATGTGTCTGCCTTGCAACCCTCAACTAGGAGCACCTTGGGGCTAGGAATGTCTCCCAGCAGTGATTCCAGAGATTTCCACACAGGAAGCCCTCAGACACAGAAGCAGTCGAGAGGAGACACAAAACACCTCCTTGTGGAAGGAGGGAAAGGAAAGAGCTACTCACGGAAAGGCCTGTGTCATCTCGGTGAGTCAGGAGCCATGAAGCCTGGTCCCCTCCACTGACGTTCAATCGGAGAGGCAGCGTGTCTCTTAATGTTTCAGAGTCAGTCCTTCCAAGGGGCAGAGGACTGGGGCAGAAGGTCTTGCTAACTCACAGTTAGCCAGTTCTACGAGGTTCCCTGGTGGCTAAGTGGTAAAGAATCCACCTGCAATGCAGGAGATGTGTAGGAGACACGGGTTTGATCCCTGGGTCGGGAAGATCCCCTGGAGGAGGAAATGGCAACCCGCTCCAGTGTTCTTGCCTGGAGAATCCCATGGACAGAGGAGTCTGGCGGGCTACAGTCCAGGGGGCCACACAGAGTCGGACACGACTGATCTCTTGGACACGACTGATCTCTCACACACACACATACCCAAGTGGAGACCTGGAGGGACTCTGGAGATCAGCAAGAAAGGCAGAGGGCCACCTCCAGAGTGATCCTGGACACAGACGATGAGGCAGAAAGGGTACTGCAGAGCCCAGGAACATTCCGGAACTCCCAGAAGAGGGGGAAAGAATGTAGGGGCGAGAGCTGGAGCCAAATAGCTCCTGGTATATTTTTTTTTACACTCTTATAACAAGTTAGGATGTGAGAGTTGGACTATAAAGAAAGCTGGGCGCCGAAGAATTGATGCTCTTGAACTGTGGTGTTGGAGAAGACTCTTGACAGTCCCTTGGGCTGCAAGGAGATTCAACCAGTCCATCCTAAAAGAAATCAGTCCAGAATATTCATTGGAAGGACTGATGATGAAGCTGAAACTCCAATACTTTGGCCACCTGATTCGAACAGCTGACTCATTGGAAAAGACCCTGAGGCTGGGAAAGATTGAAGGTGGGAAAAGAAGGGGACGATAGAGGGTGAGAAGATTGGACGGCATCACTGACTCGATGGACATGAGTTTGAGTAAGCTCCAGGGAGTTGGCGATGGACAGGGAGGCCTGGGGTGCTGCAGTCCATGGGGTTGCAAAGAGTCGGACACGACTGAGCGCCTGAACTGAACTGAACTGCTAACAAGTCAGACCATGTCTATCTGCTCCTGGCCCTCGTTTCCCACCCCCACCCCCAGCTGAGCAGCATGGGGGATCTTAGTTCCTTGACCAGAGATCGAACCTGCGCCCCCTGTGGTGGAGGTGTGGAGTCTTAACCACTGGACCACCAGGGAAATCCCCTGGCCTCCATTTTAAACTCCCAAGATGGGATGGAGTTTAAAATGTGATAAGTGGAAAAGGACATGGCAACCCACTCCAGGATTCTTGCCTGGAAAATTCCATGGACAGAGGAGCCTGGAGGGCCCAACTGATGGACTGAGCACAGACACAAGGGAGAAAGGAGCTTTGTGCGGCTCATTCCTGGGCACAGAGAATCCAGAGGCTGGATACGGAGCTGAGGCAGACCGAGGACAGTCCATTCCCTAGAGGGGAACCAGAGTCCATCCTGCCCTGGGAAAGATGTCTGTGGAAGGCAAATGGGGGCCTGCAGATGAAGGTAGAAGCTGTAGAAGGCTGAGGATGGAGGTGCTGGGTGCCTGATGAACAGCTGAGAAGCATCACTGTTCAGGAGGGAAAGGTTAGGGTGTCTTCAAGAAAAATGATGTCAAAAAAAAAAAGAAACATGACGTCACTGGAGCTGAGCCAGGCCCAACGGGAAGAGTCCACGGCCACCACCCGCTGTCTCAGCCTGAGTTTCCATCCTGGCCATTCTCCTTCCTACATCCTGGGTTCCCACGGGATTTACAACCCATTCTAAGCACAGATCGCCATTTCCCCACCGTCCAGCCTTTGTGCTGTTGCGTCTTCTTGCCATTTCCTGGTCTGCCTTCCTCCCACCTTCTTGTCCTCTATTTAATAACTAATTAGGCTGTGCCAGCCATAGATGTGGCAGGCGGGACCTTTGATCTTCGTTGCAACACACGAGATCTTTAGTCGTGGCCTGAAAACCCTTAGGCACGTGGGTTCTAGTTCCCTGATCAGGGATCAAGACTGAGCCCCCTGCGTTGGGAGCGTGGAGTCTTAGCCACTGAACCACGAGGGAAGTCCTTGTCTTTTTTTCTTTAAATCTTTTCTCGTCTTCAAGTCTTAGATGCTACTTCCTCCAGGAAGCCTTCTTAGATTCCCTTCCCCACTGGGAGCCATCCTTGCCTCCACCGAACTCCTTACCCATCTGTCACCGGAGAAGTCTTTTAGCAGTTTTCACCTGTAGTAACACAGTGTTGAGCACAGAAGCCGTTCCCCAGGCAGTTCTGGGTCTTCCCCTTACCCACAGCATGTTGCCCAGGCAGACGCCCTCCAAGAGTGGGAACTGGACAAATACCGTACAAGCTTGGGCAGGTGCTACAGCCCCTTTTACCAGCCTCTGTGGCTCTTCTCTCTCTGCTGGGTTAGGGCCCTGTATGCACCAGTCCTCGCCTGTAACCACCAGAACCCTGGACACCCACACCCCTCTGCTCCACCCACAGAAACCACAGCTGCTTGCTAATTCAGCCTCCTGATCAACCTGAGGATAAACCCAGAGTCAGTCTTCTGCCTCATGGCTTCCGCTCCTCATGCTGGGAATGGTGCACACTGGGGTCTCTGAACCACACTGATTTAGGACACTTGCTCTGAGCTGCCCATACTCTCATCACCCTGGCAGACCCAGGAGCTCAGCCTTTCCCATGGAGCTGGTTGTCCCTTGGTATCAGCCAGGTTGGCAGATTTCAACCCCAGGTCCTTTATGCCCTGGATCAGAGAAGTGCATTTGTTGAATGAACTTAATGGTGTGTGTGTGGCAGCAGGGGGGATGGGGGTGGTGAGCTCAGAAAAGCTCTGAAGAGGACTTCCCTCTTGGTCCAGCGATTAAGACTCTGTACTTCCACTGCAGGGAACATGGGTTCAATCCCTGGTCCAGGAAGTAAGATCCACATGCCTTGTAAAGCTCAGAAAAAATGCAGTAAGTGCTGTGCGTCCTTGGTGGTTTAGTCGCTCAGTCATGTCCAACTCTTTCGATCCTATGGACTGTAGCCCGCCAGGTTCCTCCATCCATGGGATTTTCCTGGGCAAGAATACTGGAGTGGGTTGCCATTTCCTTCTCTAGGGGCTCTTCCCCACCCAAGAGTCCAACCCTGGTCTCCTGCGTTGTAAGCAGATTCTTTACCCACTGAGCTACCAGGGAAGCTTTGGGCCAAGGACACCCCCCACCCTAACTGTGGTCAATATTGTGGTGTTTATCCTTGGAAAAATATGAAGGTTGGGCAAACTTGCAAATCCTCTACTACCCCTAACCTTCCGTGTGCTGTGGGTATGTGTAATCTCAGCCCCCACAGAGCAGACTGACAATCTGACAGTGGTAAGGAAAGCATTCCTGACAAAGGTGGAGGGATTCCAACCTCACTTCCTGGACACTGATGCAGGTTGGATCTGGAGGACTTTGCACCTGAGGACAAGGAGAAAAGACTTTCTGCCGAGCAAGATTCCTAGAATGTTCTTCACCAGCAGGAACATTAGCATCCTGGACCTGCAGTGTCCAAACTGGTGCCACTGGTTACATGTGGCTATTAAAAGTGATTACAATTAGATAATATCAGAACCCCATTTCCTCAGTCATAGTCTTGGAAAAGACCCTGATGCTGGGAAAGATTGACGGAAGGAGGAGGAGGGGGTGACAGAGGATGAGATGGTTGGATGGCCATTATCCACCCGATGGACATGAGCTTGAGTAAACTCCAGGAGTTGGTGATGCACAGGGAAGGCTGGAGAGCTGCAATCCATGGGGTCGCAGAGTCCAACACGACTGAACGACTGAACAACAATAACAGTCATAGTAGCCAATTTCAAAGGGTCAGTAGCTGCACGTGGCTAGTGGCTACCACATTGGATGGTACAGTACAGATCATTTCCATCCTCACATAGAAACTTCTATAGGAAGTTCTAGATCAAACTTTTGTAAATCAGGAAACAGGCCCAGAGAGAAGACCTTGACCTCGGGAAGCATGTTACAGCAAATCAGGGCCCAGAATAAAGGGACCCCCAAGTCCAGGCCTGACTCTCTGCCCGGCTCCCTCATTCCTCCGTGCCTGTCTGGGCTCCCAGCTCCGAGTGGGCCCAGTACTGGGCCGGGCGGGGCTGGGCGAGCTGGTCCCAGGGGATATGTGTGACGAGCAGAGCTCCAGATGCTGCACATTCCTGGTAGGGTCAGACCTGCCCCCGCGGCAACCAGGGGCTGAAGCCGCTCAGAAGGGCCCAGATCTTTCCGGAGCTGCCCTCTTCCTGCCCAGCCCAGGGGCTGGCTGATTCAGGAGCGCTGCTCCGATCGCCTGGGCTGAGGCTGAAAGGCCAGAAGGGTTCCCGGTTGGAGAGGGACTTGGGCTCAAGGGGCGTCGGGAGGCGGGCAGGAAACCGCATCTCTCGCGTCTCCTAGGGTCTCCGAGTCCGGCACCAGGGTCACCCGCGGGCCGGGCTCCGGGAGCCGCATTTGGCGGGAACCGGGTCCGCCCTCACCTGCAGCCGGGTGGGGGGCGTGATGGAAGGAGCCGGGAGGCCGACCTCCCGGGGTGGGGGGTGCGCGTGGGCTGGGGGGGGAGGCCCGCGGAGGGGGCGCCTGGGAGCGCCCCGACCTCGCCGGCCGTGGGGGGGCGCGGGGGATGGGGGTTGGGGGCCAAGAGGGGAGCCCGGCAGCCAATGGGCGGGAGGATCTCGTTTCAAAAGGGTGAACCCGCAGCCAATGGGAGCCTGGGGCAGCGGATCCTGCTCACTCCATTCAAGAATCCCAAGTATTCAAGATGGACGGCAGGGAGTGTGGAAGGAGAAGGGGGCGCGGGGGGCCCAGCGCGGGCGCAGCGCGCCCGGCGCCCCCCGCCCCCGCCGAGGCCGCGGCCGGCCGCCGCGGGGCCCAAGCCCGGCCCGGGAGGGCGGTTGACGGGGGGGCGGGGGGGCGGCGGGGGGGAGCGGGGGGCGAGGCCGGGGCGGGGAGGGCAGAGAAAGGGCCCGGGAAGAGGGAGGTGGCGGGCCGAGGAGCGGAAGGAGGCGCGGCGTGTAGGTATCGGGGCGCCCCGAGGACCAGCGCCGCGGACGAGGCGGGGGCGCGCATCCTCTCGGCGAGGGCCGGGGGCGGGCTGGGGGCGGGCCAGGCCCTCCTCCGTCTTCTCTCCCCCCGCGGTCCCCTCGCGCGCGGGGCATCTCTTCTGGCTGCTTCTTTCGCCGCAACTGAGACGGGGGAGCAGCCGGCGTGTCGGGCTGGGGTGGCTCCCTGCGCCTTTCCCGTGGGGGTGTGGTGGGGCCGAGGCGGGGGGCTCCGCCGGGCCATCTGTGTGTGCCCGGGCGTGCGTGCGCGTGTCTGTGCAGGGTGTGTGTGTGTGCGTGCGCGCGCGCAGGGTGTGTGTGTGTGTGTGTGCGCGCAGGGGTGTGTGTGTGTGCGCGCAGGGGTGTGTGTGTGCGCGCGCAGGGGGTGTGTGTGTGCGCGCGCGCGCAGGGTGTGTGTGTGTGTGTGTGTGTGTGTGTGCAGGGGGTGTGGGGCGCAGGGGGCTTGGCGGGGGGCGTTGAGGGGGAACGCAGGGGCCGCGGGGCTGAACCCAGCGCGGAGTTGTGCGTCGGGAGAAGTTGTGGGACGGGCCGGGGGGCTGCGCGCGGGGGTGAGGCCCGCCCCTGCCGTAAGAGTTGCGGGGCCTGGAGGGGTGCCCTCGGAGCGCCAGCTGCGGGCTCCCCCCCCACGCTCGCCGTCTGGGTAAGTGTGTAGTAAGCTGAGCCGTGCAGCAAGTGTGGCTGGAGTGTGTGTGCGCGCGCGCACGTGTGTGGTCCAGCCTCAGGTGTGTGTGTCCCGGGGGCGGTGGGGGGGCGGAAAGCTGGGTGTGGAGGGAGCGCGCGCCCCCCGCCCCCCGTTTCTCGGGACTCTCCGGGCTCCCCCTCCGGTCGCCATGGCCGCGGGCCCGGCCTGCCCCGCTGCTCCCGCCGACCCTCCACCTGCCCTTTCTCTCCCTGCCGCGGGCCGGGCCCCATCCCCCGCTGCTGCGG
Organism: Okapia johnstoni; assembly: GCA_024291935.2. Classification (NCBI taxonomy): domain Eukaryota; kingdom Metazoa; phylum Chordata; class Mammalia; order Artiodactyla; family Giraffidae; genus Okapia; species Okapia johnstoni. Next base: position 2,089,792 of record CM044325.1, on the reverse strand, counting down.
GGGGCCGGGACCGGAAGATGGTGGCCGGTGAGGAGGGGGGCGCGGGGAACTTGAGCCGCCCCTCCCCCGTTTCCTCCTCGGCCTCCACGCCCGCCGGGGGGCGGCTCCCGGGCCCGGGGCGGGGGAGGGCCCCGCCGGCGGCCGGACCGCGCGGCTCTGGGCGGAGGGGGCTCCGCCCCCCCGGTGCGATCTGGGCCCCCCTGGGGGGGCGTCTCCCCCTGGCCTCCAGGAAGCTGGCTGGCCCGTCCTCCTGGCCCCTCTGCCCCTTGTTGACACGATCCTGTTCCCCACGGGGACGGCTTTGCTCAACCCAAGAGCAGAGGCTGGTGACCGACCCTCGCGGGGCCTGGATCTGCGTCCATTAGAACTGTGGGCCCGGGGCCCCGATTACAGGAATAGACTGCTTGGAAAGGCCGGGGCACAGGCTCTCCTGCTTCCCGAGCTAGTGGGAGGGGAACCCACCCCCACAAGGAAGAGCTCCAGCGGGGAGGGCACAGGGCATCCCCCAGAGGCCCTTCTGGTGGGAGCACCTCGGAATTACCCCACAGCCCGGCCCCCCGGGCCGCAGCTCTAGCCAGGAGCCTGCTGCCTCAGAGCACTGCCCAACTCTGAACCTTTGGTCGGTCTCAGGATTGTTTGTCTGGGGTGTAAGCCCCTTAGACCTGGTAGGATGAGGAAGTCTGAAGATGCCGGTGAGCTTGAAAAACCCCCTAACCGGAGTCCCTGGATAAACAGGAAACAGATTCTGACCCCACTGCCAAGGAAAGCCTGTCTCTAATGGCAAGGGGATGAACCGCACCGTTTGTTCAATGCTGAATCCACTCTGGATTCTGAAGGCCTCTGAGAGGAGCTGCCGAGGTGGGACTTAACCCACAGCTTCCACCTGCAGGCCTGGGAGTCTCTCTGTGCAGTCTGTTCTCCCCTATCTGAGACTGTCCTGTGAAGGCCTAGGCCTTCCCTTTATCTAAACTATAAAGGAGAGAGAGCTTTAGAGCAGGGAGAAAGCTCTGTGGTCTGGGCCAGCCAGCTCCTCTCTGGAGGGAAGCTGACAAGAGCTACAGATCCAGGTAAATCCGGCTTCACGTCACCTCCGGATCTGGGGTCGGGGGTGTCTCCCAGTCATCTTCCCATGAAGACGGAATGCCAGGCTGCTTCCTGGGACTCTCTTCCCCCAGCCCTGAAACCTCTGGGGAAAGGTGGTCTCCATGTTAGGAAGAGGGTGAGGAAGAAGGTAAGAGGAGGAGTGGAGGGAAACAGAAGGGACACTGGAGATAGGAGGGAAGCTGTGCTGAAGGCGAGAAAGGGGTGGAGAACCCAAGGGCCTGGGAGGAGGGCCGGCGCCCCTCTGCTGCGGGCCGGAGCTCTTTTCACATTGTGCTACTGTCTGCGCCTGTCACTAGCAGTGCAATGTTAAAAGGGCATTGGCCGCGCAGTGCTACCCAGCGCCGGCTGCCTCTTGGGCATCGACCTTCCTCACCCGCCTGGGCACCCCTCAGTCACCCTGGCGGGAATTTAGGAGGCCCCCCCTCTGAGGAAGTCAGACGAATAGCTTGCACTTCCGAGTGCAGTCCATGTGCCAGACACCAAATGCATCATGGTGGGCCCTCAGGACTGAAAAGTAATGTCCCCATTTTACAGATGGAAAAACTGAGTCAGGAGAGGCTTTAAGCAGCATGGCCAGAGTTTGACGGCGCCTAAGTTTCAGAGCGTCGATTTAATCCTGTCCTACATCACAGCTCACCAGTCTCCGAGAGGGTTGAGGAAGGTTATCGGGAGCTGAGGGGTAGAGGGTTTTTGGTGCCACCTGCTGGTTGTAGAAGAGTATCTTCCAAAGGTTCAAGGCTTTAAGGAGGAAAGGAGTGAGTGGCTTGTTGGCTAAGGAGTTCCCAGACTCAGCTTGGGATTGGAGGATGGGTGGAGAAGATTGAGAGATCACTGTTGGGTCCAGAGTAGACCTCCCTGAGAAAAAGGGGGTGCACAGGAAAGGAAAAACGGGAAACTGAAAGGACTGCACCCCGGGGTCAGGGGCCGGTGCGCCCCTGGCAGCCCGTAGCTGCAGCTCCTTCCTTGGCTCTTGGGCAGAAAAAGGAGACCTCCTCTCCACCTACAGTTCCCAGCACAGCCCCTCTTGGTCACAGAGTACTTGACACCTGTCTGAGCATCCAAAGTTTGGACAGTCCCACCCCGTGGCCTGATCGTAAAGATTACATAGGATCCCTTGAAGCCAACTCACAGAATGATTCTTCCAGGAGAGATTACAAAAAAATGAGAGCCATGGGTGCCGTTTACTTTCCTGTTTCCCACGGTTCCTAGTTGGCTTAATAATTGAGAGAGAGGCAGATTTGGGGAGCTTTAAGAAGGCAGCTAGTTTGTGCCTGATGCTCAAGGTCAGAAATTTTCAAGGACAAGCCTTCCTGAACTCTGGTGCAAGAAGTGGGGTTGAGAAGGACAGGGTTTCTGGGTCCCTTTCTGGAACCCGAGAGAAGGCTCGGGGCATCACCAGGCAGGCTGGGACGGACCCCAAGGCCTCCCAGATGGGGGTGCTGGGGCGGAACCCGAGGCCTCCCAGATGGGGGTGCTGGGGCGGAACCTGAGGCCTCCCAGATGGGGGTGCTGGGACGGACCCTGAGGCCTCCCAAATGGGGGTGCTGGGGCAGACCTCGAGGCCTCCCAGATGGGAGTGCTGGGGCAGAACCTGAGGCCTCCCAGATGGGGGTGCTGGGGTGGACCCCGAGGCCTCTCAGATGGGGGTGCTGGGGCGGACCCCGAGGCCTCCCAGATGGGAGTGCTGGGCATCATTCCTTCAGGGCTTGATTTGCTTTCTAGCACCTGTGTCTTCCAGAGCTCTTCTGCCCAAACAGCCTCTTCATTCTGATGTTGACAACAGTATCTGAGACTCCAGTTAGCTTCAAGTCTCTTTTTTTTCATTCTTAGCATTTCTACTTGAGCCTCTTTTCGGGCACAAAACAGCCATTTGGTGATGCGAGTCCGCTTGTTAAAGGACAAGAAATTTTCAGTGTTGACTCAGTGCCCTTGGGATGGAATCCTTGAGTGTTTCATGGCCCCAGCCTGTCTTTCCTGGGCTGGCTCACCTCTCGCCCACTTGTATCTGTGCTCTAGTTTAGGAAAGAAACTTATTTCCTCTTCAAATTAACGAAACTTGAGCCACCTGACACACAGTTCTCAGCCTGAAATATCCCCTTCCCCTTACTCTTCCTTTCTGTCCACCCAACCTCTCAGCTTTCAAGGGCTTTCAAAGTCACCACTTCTGCAAAGGCTTCTTTCCTCAAATCTAGGTGAAGCCTCTACTACGAGCCCTGCGCTTACTCCCCCATCAGCTTCTGCTGGGATTGCCTGCTTCTTGTTTGTCCTCCCGCTAGACAGGAAGCTCCATGAAGTCAGGCTATGACTGCCTTCTCCGCTGCTTTGCCACTGCAAACAAGGCGTGGCAAGGACGAAGTGCTCTTACAAATATTTACAGTACCAATGAATGAATGTGGAAATAACAAGCTAGCTTACCAAAAGAAAAAAAACATATTTATATGATGCATCCAATCTTCCCTGCAGTTGTCGGTGACCCCACAACAATAAGGATTTCACAGCACTGCCAACAATTGCACTTGGGTCACATGGTTGCATTGATGCTGCAGTGTTGAGCTATTTTGTTCCAGTTTGTATCCGCTGCCAGGGCAGCACCTTGGCTGATCGATTTTCCTTTTCGCTTCAAGAGCGGCCATGAGCTGACCAAAACATTCCAGAACCAGGCTGAAAGGCAATGGGACCCAAGAAAACTCTTGTTCTGGAAAGAATCTCTTCAAACCAGGCAAAAGCGGATTCCTTGTCAAGGGCTCCAAAAGACAGAAGCTGTTAATCGCGGGAATCGCACTCAAAAAAAAAAAAAAAATCTCAGAAGCAAAACCTCACCTGAATCTCCATCCCCTGGTGTCTTGCCATAGACGGAGCAATTGCTGCCCCCAGAGGTAAAACGGCGGGCTTCCCTGGTGGCTCAGATGGTAAAGAATCTGGCTGCAATGAGGAGACCTGGGTTTGATCCCTGGGTCTGGAAAATGCCCCTGGAGAAGGAAATGGCAACCCACTCCAATATTCTTGCCTGCAGAATCCCATGGACAGGAGCCTGGCGGGCTGCGGTCCACAGCATTGCAAAAGAGTTGACTTAGCTACTAAACAACAGGTAGATGGGGCAGGCTGGGGTAGGGGTGTGTGGGACAATCTATGGTACCTGCCAAGAAAAGTCAGAGGACCGAGTGCCTCATGTGTTGCTTTCCCCTTTTTATTAAAAATAGACCCAAACACTTTATATATCATACAAAAGTTTCGTTCGCTGGTGGCAGCCGCGAGGACGCCTAGCCTCGTGGCACTGATCCCCCACCTTCCCTCCAAGGGCCTGGGTCCCAGGGAGCAGTGGCCGGGACTCGGAGGACGACCACCAACCCTGCTCGCTCTGGAGACTGCCAGCTGGGGGTGGGGGGCTGTTCCGGGGGGCACCTCCCCCCACCCCACCCCATGGCAAAGGTCAGATACTCGAAAGTGCCTCTTCGGTGCCAAGGTAAACTACCAAGTGGAGTGAAATGCAACCCCCTGGGATGCTTTGATGATCGCCCAGGGCCTGGGACTCGGGATTGTTTTTCTTCCACCCCCCACCCCACGAATCCTGGCTCCTGCAAATGAGGGGTGGGAAACGTCACCCTTAAGAGACTCCGGTACCTCCCGGCGTCTGAGGTCAGCATTTCACTCCACCTTGAGCCTCTTCTCACCTGCTATTCTGTGGCCTAGGATCTCCCAGCGCCAGGACTCGAGGTTGGTCCTCTGTTTGCTCGCAGAGGTGGAGCAAACACGGCTTCCTCCTGGGGGTCTTCTCTGCCTGCGTCTCCACCCTGCCAGCCCCTCGGTTTTCGGGACCTTGGGGGCGACAAGGCCCCACGGCCATCCCTTTCCCCCCGTTTCTGTCTTTCCCTGACTGCTGCCCACGCCTGAGCCTTCAGCACCCCTGGGGTACTCCAGACCCCCGTTCCAAGGGGGCCTGGGCATGATGGGGTGGCGGCGGGGGAAGGGTCGGCGGGAGCAGGGTCCCCCCCAGGGGTGGGGCAGTTCTCATGCTGGTATGGACCGCGCGGCCGGGCGGGGGCAGGTGTGGGAGGGTGGGGCATGCGTTGGGAGGGCAGAGGCCGCCGGAAGCCCTCAGTCCCAGCCGTTGTCCTTCACCATGTGCGACATCTCAATGATGTACTTCCCCTCCTTGTACTTCTGGCTCGTCTCAAAAGCCTGCTCCTGGCGGAGGGGAGGCCGGCAATGTGGGCCAGCGGGCCCGCCTACCGCCGCCGGTGTAAGCCCGCCCCCCACCCAGTCCCCCCACTCCTAGCTCCCTCCTCCCTCGGGGTCGGGCAGAGACCTGACGAGTGGCCGCTGGGGCCTCGGGGGCCACGGAGACCCCCCCCACTTTAGAGGGTGGCCCTCCCCCCCAGTACTTACATATTTCCAGCCCAGGGTGGTTTTGCAGCTCTCGCAGAAAATATCAGCTACCGAGTGTAGCCCCGTGAGCAGGAGGCGCTGTTCAGCTGGCCCGCACCCCACGTTGACCCTAGGAGACGGGAAGGACCCAGCACGCGGGGAGGAGGGGGTCACTCCGTCAGTGCACCCCCAAACAGCCCAGAGGGCCCAGCATCTGGAGAGAGCGTGACCCACCCGGCTGAGAGCCCTGCCTCCAGCACCCCACCCCTCGCTGTCTAGCGCCTGGCACCCCAGTTCTCCCAGGCTCCCCACCAAAGAGCGGCAGACCTGGCTTCCGCCAAAGGAGAGGCAAACCCAGAAGGCGCAGGGCACCCCATTCGGGCGGCTCAGCCCCTCTCTCCGGAGAGGAAAGCTATTCACCCACACCGGCACACGTAGAAGGGAGTGGTAGACTCACACGGAGTTAAACAGGTAGGCTCGGCCATGGCTCCCCTGGAAGGACTGCGGAGACACAGGACGGATGGTGACTGCGGGGAGCCCTTGGCCCCGGGGTCACGCGCTCCCTGAAGCCCCCCCTCCGGGGAGGGGCATGGAGGAGGGAGGCCAGGCTTCGTGGCCTCACCCCTGGGTGGTGTTTGGAGGAGCCTGGGACGGGGGCGGGGGTGGGGGTGGGAGTGATGGAGGGGCGTTACCTTGGAGATGAGCTCGTCGTGTTTGGCCAGGTGTGCGCGGCAGTGGACGCAGCTGTAGGTGCGGTGGCAGCGAGGCAGGTAGCTGCGGAAGGTCTTGGCGGGGAGGCAGGCGGGGGCCGGGCCAGGGTCGCAGCTGGGCATGACGGGCTGGAGGACGATGCCCTGGCGGGCGGGGGGCGCCGGCGCCGTACAGCCCCCGCACAGACGGTCGCAGGTGAAGCAGCGGAGCAGGTTGGCTAGAGCCGTGTTTCAGGGCGGGAGCGGTGCGGGGGGGCTGCCGGGCCAGGGCCCCCCCAGACGTGAGCCAGGCAGAAATGGAGGTCACCTGGGAAGGAGGGGAGGGTCACCAGGAGGGCCGGGGAGCCCTTGCTGAGGGCGCGGAGGAGCCGGGGTGCCTGCGATCACTTCCACTCCTGCTTCACCCGTTCGCGGCAGCCCCGCTCCGCACGCACTCACACTGCGTCTGCCACCCGGGCTGACCGTCTGCTCGGGCCGGCCCCGCAGCGGATGCGGGCCTCAGCCCGGGAGGCGGTGTCTCGCCCTCCTGGGGCCAGAGCCGGCCTCCACCATTTTCCACCGGGAGCGGCCCGCTGCCATGGAAGCCGCGTCACAGGCAACTGCTCCTTCCTCCCTCGCTTTTCCGTCCTTTTGTGAGGATGCATCCCACGTGCGCTGGTAGGCTCTGTGTCTCCGGGGCTCAAAGCCTTGGAAAAGCTGGGGGTGCGCGCCGATCCTTCCTTCCGTGACCTCGGTTTGCAAGGTAATTGGCCCCAGCACACGATTGGTGTGGGTGGGAGGAGCGTGATGAGAAAGGGAAGGAGCGTGAGCAGGTAGACATGCACACTCCGCGCCAGTCCTCTCGGGGAGCGGCGGTCCAGAACCTGATGGACGTCTCTTCTGGTACCAAAGGACTTGGACGGGGCTGCTGCCCGGTCCTGCACTTGGGTCCACTCATTCTGGCCCGGGAGCATCACTGGGCTTGTCTTCTCAGCCTCTGAGCTCGTCTGTCTGTCTCTCTCTACTGCCCTCTAGGATTGTTGCCTTGGCTCTCAGTGAAGCACCCAGCCTAGGAGAGAAACGATCTTCCCTTTGGGCGCGTCTGACCGCTGGGGCCAATGGCAAGTAGGGCCGGTGTCAGGGAGGCCGGCAGTCCCGGGCCGTGTTTGCGGTGCGGGCGCGGTGTCTCAGATGGGCAGCGTCAAAACCCCGTGCTTTGCGGGGCACAAGGCACAGGATGTTTCTTTCCCCCTTCTCCCAGGGGCAGGAACTCTGTGGGTGACGCGAGATAAAAAGAATTGCCTGGTTCTGATTAAGAATCTTGAGGAGGACTCGCAGGCTTCAGCCCCAGAGTGGCCGCGGGTGCTGGAGGCAGGGATAAGAGGGAGGTGTCCTCTGCCGGCCCTGATAAGCTAGGGAGCCTCTGCCCGCTCCTTGGTGGGGCCTGCAGGCCCGCTCTGGGCGACTTAGCCCCAGTCTGCTTCAGGGATGCCAGCCGGGTGCTCTGGCAACAGTAGGCAGAAGAGCCGGGGAGCGCAGGCTCGGTCCTGCCCTCCGCGGGGGCCACCAGCACCCCAAGCTGTGCCAGCATTGCCTGGGGCCGCCAGGTGGGTTCTCTGCAAAGCCTCCCGGCAGAGGGTATCTGCCGTTTCAGACCCTCGGCTCCTGGTGGGACTCAGGAAGAGCACCCTGGGCTGAGTTCAGGGTGACATTGGGGTCCTCACCAGCAGAACACCGTCCAACCTCCGCTGGACACGTCTGCCTTCAGCTTTGCCCGCCAGTGAGCTCCCGGCGGCGAGCTCCACCTGGCGCCCCCACCCTGCCCGGGGCCCGGGGAGGGGGCCAGGACCACCCCCCCCAGCCTCTCCCCCCCCACCCCGTCTGTCTCCCCTGCTTCCCCATCCCTCCCAGGGGAGGCTGCACAGAAAGCCCCTCTCGGGGGGGGGGGCGGGCGGGGTCGTCGGGGTCACTTCTCCCCCCATCTCAGATGACCGGGCGAAGCAAGGCAGCCAATGACGGGGGCAGAAGCGCGCCGGGGTGCGGACGGCCCCCCGAGTGAGCCGCGGCTGGACCGTGGGAGGCAGGGGGAGGGAGGGGTTGCTGAGCAAGCGGCGCTGACGGCAGAGGCGGAGGCTGGCGGAGCCAGGTGCGAATCCCGTGCCTCTTAGGGGGAAAAAAAGGCAAAGGAAAAGGGAGGGGAACACCTGCTCACAACGGATGCTCGCATCCGCTTGGAGGCCGCGGGCCCCCCGAAAGGCTGGCACTCTGGGTACGGTGTGGTCCAAATGATGAGCCGCGCAGCAGGCTCCCGGGGCTGGCTTGGCCGGGGGGGGGGGGGGGGGTCCGCACCCCAGCGGCCAAACAAAATAAACAGGGCTGCTTGATCAAACAGGGGTGCCTGAGGCTGCGACCAAAGTTGCCGGGAAGAGCTCGCAGAGGGGTGAGGCGCGGGGAGGGGGAAGGGAGGACAAAGGGTGGGTGAAGAATGGTTTGGCGAGGGGGAAAGCCACGCGCAGCCCGGGGGGGAGACGCACAGAGGGGGAAAGGTGCGCTTGGAGAAGGGCTGCCCCCTCACCTTGAGGCCGGCTCCAGAGATCTCCGTCTATCTCCCCCTCTCTCTCTCAATCTCTCTGCGCTCTCTTCTCTGCTGCTTCCGCTCCTTCAGTGGGGAAGGGGCTGGGGGCGGGGGCGGGGAGGGTGGTGGTGAGGGGCTTCAGACCGGGGCTGCCAAGCTGGCCCAGCTGCTGGCGGGGGGGCGGCCAGAGGCGGCCTCCCGCCGGTACCCCGGTCTGTGGGTGAATGTAGCTGTGTGTTGTGGGACTGCATCATAACACTGTGAGTCATCCGGGCCCCCACCCCCCTCACCTCCCACGTCAGAGCGGGGCTGGGAGACACAGGAGGCGGGCTGGGAGGCAGGCAGCGGACAGGCGTCGAGGGCTGGGGCCGGGGCAGCGATGCCCGGGGGGGCCCCGAGCCAGGGGCGGGCAGGGGTGGGAGCCGGGGTGCTGGGGAGGAGGGCCCCGTGGCCAAGGAGACCGCCAGAAGCTGGGGGGAGGACAGGGCTGGGCAAGGATGGAGTCCGCGGTACGGGTGGCAGGGCTGGACCAAAGACCGAGAGGCTGAGAGCCGGGTGCAGAGTCAGGACCCACCGTGCGCGCACATTCAAGATGCTGTATTTCCCATTTCAGCCCTGATACTGACGCAGGGGAAAGAAAGCCATATTAATGGTCACAGATGGCATGGAACGCCCCCAAGCTTGTACCAGGCACTTCCAAGCTTCAAAGCCTCCGGTTCAATACCCCCCGAAGGAGTCACAGACCAAAAATGACCTCTGACAGGCAGGACACTCTTATCAACTACCTCCACATGACCTGTGCTTCACACCCGGAGACACCATGTTACATAAGACTCTCTGCCCGGCTCTAAACTTTGAGGCAGGTCCTCTGGGAAACTCCTCTCTGCATCCCAGGACTGCAATGCCGAGCGCAGAGATTTGCCTACAGAAGATGCTCAAAAAACAGCAGTTGAGTTGCATCTTCAGACGTTGTCTAAGTGTCTGGCTTTGGTCTCAAAGAGATCTGAGTTGGAACCCCAGCTCTGCCAATACACTTACCAGGAACCGCTGGGCCAGTTACTGATAACCTGTGTGGCCCTGTTTTCCTCTTCTGCTAAATGAAGCTAATGTTTACCGCATGGACATGTGACGTAAAGTGAGATAATATGTAAACATCTTAAAAAAAAATGCCTGGCACGTGATAGGCAGCTAGTAAACAGTAGTTACTGGCATTTCAAAACAGTGTTCTCAACTGGATACCTAAACCCAGAGAGGACCTACTCTTAAATTCTGATAGCTCAAGAGGCACATCGGAGAAGGCAATGGCAGCCCACTCCAGTGTTCGTGCCTGGAGAATCCCAGGGACGGCGGAGGCTGGTGGGCTGCCGTCTATGGGGTCGCACAGAGCCGGACACGACTGAGCGACTCAGCAGCAGCAGCAAGAGGCACACGTGCCAAATGTGTGTCTTGTGAGGAACTTAACATCTTCCATGCTATTTTCCTGTCAGTTTCCAGTTATACTTCCTTTGAGCCAAAATATTTCTCATAAAGTTTTGCCCTCTGCAAGTTGCTAAAGTATATAGACACAGAACATACCCTCTAAGGTAAAAACCTAGATTTCTAACTGAGGTGAATGTTCAGAAAATGAAGTACTTTTTACAAGGGGAGTGAAAAGTTAAGGTAGGGAAAAGAGGTTAATGGAAGGCAGTGCTAGCTGGGTACGAAAAAGTAAAAGGAATTCTGAATATTTCATCAGGGAAGATTCTTCGGTTTAAGGTAGATTCTGAAAACACCAAGTGGGTATCTTGAGTGATGTTACTGGAGGTTTGGAATTGACAGGTAGAACCGAGTAAAGAAAGAGGGAAATGTCCTCATCTGGACAGCAGATGAGGAAGGAAACGTAAGTGTAGGAGGAATTTGTTGAGGAAAATAGAAGGAAGTGTGAAAAAGGAAAGTGAGTAGTTTTTTAGGGCAAGGTTTGAAAGTGTAGAAGGAAACAATTAAATGAACTCAGGAAGAAGATGATCATGGATTTAGCTGGAGAGGAGAATGAAAAGGACATGTGAGGGCAGTATTATTTGAGGGTGGGGTGGAGATGAGAGGAGTGGTTGGTGAAAGATTGAAAGGAAAGAGTGTGGGCAACCACAGATGCTTTCAATGTTGTACCCTGACCCTTTCTGTGTTTAAGAAGCAAAATGGAGAGCAGTCTCTAAGGAGGGGGAGGGGTTTCTTCTCCCTAAATTCAGCTTGAGATGGCTATATAATATCCAAATTAAGATGACCTTGGGACTTACCTGGCGGTCCAGTGGTTAAAACGCCACACTCTCAAGGCAGGGGGCATGGGTTCTATCCCTGGTTGGGGAACTAAGATCCTGGCAACCACATGGTGCATGGCATGGCCAAGGAAAACAAAGAAATAGAAAAAAAAAGATAACTTTAGATAATTGGGAGAAACTGCCTCAAGGAAGAGAATGTGGAGGCAAAGAAATAGATCTGGGAGGTGGACTGCATGTAAACAGGAGAGGATGAGCTCATAGAGAATTTTGCAAATGGAAGACTAGAACTGGATTCTTTTGTGTGTGTGTGTGTGTGAAAGTCGCTCAGTCGTGTCCAACTCATTGCAACCCCATGGACTATACAGTCCATGGAATATTCTAGGCCAGAATACTGGAGTGGGTAGCCGTTCCCTTCTCCAGGGGATCTTCCCAACTCAGGGATTGAACCCAGCTCTCCCGCATTGCAGGCAGATTCTTTACCAGCTGAGCCACAAGGGAAGCCCTAGAACTGGATCTTAGAAGAATGGTGAGTGATTGGAGGATACCTGGTGGTTCACTGGAGAACTAATACACGCGCCGTGAATGAACTAATACACGTGCCGTGAATGAATGAATCAATCAAAGCGAACCATCCAAGACACATGGGCTTCCCAGGTGGTGCTCGTGGTAAAGAACCCACCTGCCAGTGTAGGAGGCATAAGAGATGTGGGTTCGATCCCTGGGTTGGGAAGATCCCCTGAAGGAGGGCATGGCAACACACTGCAGTACTCTTGCGTGGAGAACTCCATGGACAGAGGGCCTGGTGGGCTACAGTCCATAGAGTTGCAAAGCGTCGGACAGGACTGAAGCGGCTCAACACACCATGCACATGCATCCAAGAAAGAACCGTGATAAGTGAGGATGGCAGTCTTGGAAAGTCAATGTAAGGTGGGGCCAGCTGGAAAAAGGCAACCCAGAAAAATCTTCCTAGGCTTTTCCACCGGGATTAACCACGTGAGCTGGACTGAAGAAAGTATTCATCTCTAAAGTAGGATGACAGTTACAGTGTGTCTTTCACAGGATTCTTGGGAGGATTAAATGGATTTATACCCTTAAAGCCTGTAGAACACTATGTGCCATCTAGTACTATGTGTGCGCTGTTATAATAGCTGAACTCAAACTCCAAAATCTTGGGTTTGAATACTAGCTTGGGCAAATCCCTCCACCTGTCTTGGTCTCTCTCACCTGAAATTTAATAAAGCTGACTTTACAGGGGGCCGGAAAGAGGGCACCTGAAAGGGCTTTGAAAAGTGTAAACTACAAATAGATGGCCTCGTTATAGCTCCTGTCCTCAATCTAGAATAAAACCATAAGAGCTCACATCAGATGCTGTCTATGTTACAGGCATTGGGTTTAGTGCTTTATGTGCATTATCCTATTCATGCTTCAAAACAACTTGAAGATAAATTATCATCTCTATTTTACAGTTAAAAAAAAAAGAACAAACAACTGGGTCTGAGCCTGTGATTTGCCCAAAGTCACACAAGCAAGCAAGTCGCAAAGAATATTCCCAAGCCCAAACGCATCAGAAGGGTATAAAGTGAAAGTGAAGTCGCTCAGTCGTGTCCAACTCTTGTGACCTCATGGTCTGTAGCCCACCAGGCTCCTCCGTCCATGGAATTCTCCAGGCCAGAATACTGGAGTGGGTAGCCTTTCCCTTCTCCAGGGGATCTTCCCGACCTGGGGATAGAACCCGGGTCTCCCGCCTTGCAGAGATGCTTTACCGTCTGAACGTATAGATGTGGCCCAACCTGTTGCTTGTGGGGTGAATGATTGCCCTTGCATAACCGTCAGAGATTTGGGGAGGGAAAGAGTCCCCAGCAAAGCTCCCCGCTTAACACGAGAGAGGCTGTTGGGTAATGACTGGCTTGCAGAGTAACTGGAAGAAATTTATTTTTTATTCTTTCATTTAAGTAAAATGCTCTGCAATGCTCTCCAGGGGTCAAACGCGGGGTCGGTACGCGGATGGCAGTCCAGGTTAGTCTCCAAGGAGCTGCTTGGCCCCCCTCTCCCTACCCGTAGGCCTCCTCGTATCCACACGGGGCTCCGCGCCCCGCTCCCAGGCGACTGTGGGGCCTACATGGTGAGCCCCCTTCCCTGCCCGCCGCCCTTCCCCTTCCCGGGCCGCAGGCGAGCGGGAACGACTGGGAAAGCGCCGCAGCCACGGCGCCTCAGCGGCCGCCGTCCCCGCCACGCTCGGGGGCGTAACCACCACGCCTCCTGCTTCCCTCCCCCTGCTGCTTGAGGAACAATGACGACAGCCGCCCCGCCCGCCTTTGACGTCACGGTCAAAACCCCTCCTTGACTACAAGTCCCAGAGGGCCGAGCGGCGGCGCGAGCGCGACCGCTCGGGACAGCGCTGGTACAACTACATCTCCCAGAGGGCCCCGCGCGGCTGCGCCTTCCCCACTGCGCAAGTGCGGAAACGCTTGTTTCCGGCGTGGGTCTCGGTGAGCGCGTCTCGCTGCTGGGCTTAGGTCCTGTCTTCTTGGTTTACAGGTTTGAGCTCGTGGCTGTATAGGTGAGGTGGTAAGTTCAGGATCGCAGCCGCCGCCTCCTTCGAGCCTGCGCAGATTTCGGTGCCTGGGGAGACTGGGACGAATGCTAGACCTGGAGCTGCGATCTGGATCGGAGATAATTCTTTGCTGTTCCTCGGCGCTGTAAACTAGAAAGTTTACTAATTTCTTTCTTTCCCTCCGACCATCCCAGTTAATCCCCAGAACAGCACTTGTGTGTGGGGAACTGTAAGCGCCTCCAGTTGACAGCGGAGGAAAAGGTTTAGAGGAGCTGAGTGATTTGTTTAAAGACACTGCTAGTGGTTGCTGAGCTGTTTCCTTGATGTTGTTTGCTTCTGAGTCCCAGCTCGGTGTTCTCTGCTCTGCCTCCAGATTGCTGACTCCCTTTTTTGTTGACCCGAGGGGTAGGGAGTTGGCATCTGTAGCTTTTTCAAATCTGCAGTACCCGAAAGAGTGATAGTGATGCAGGGAGCAACAAAGGTGCTGTAATCAAGTCTGTCAGTATATAGGTATCTTCCCCCCTGATGTCTGAGTCAGTTACTCACTCGGTGTTTTTATAGAGGTGCCTTTTGGTTGTCAAGCTCTATTTTAGGTACTGGAGTTACAGCAGCAAACCAGAATGCCCAACCCTTACCTTTTAGTGAGGGTAGATAGACAATAATCAGATATATAGTGGGACAGGTGGTGATGAGAGATAAGGGGGAAGAATAAAGCAAAATAAGGAGAAACATCCCCTGGAGGATTTTGAACGAGTCCTAACTTCTGTTTACATCTGATATTGGTGTTCCAGACAAAGCAGCCACACAGGAAAGATGGGAGAGGAGGCCAATGATGACAAGAAGCCAACAACTAAATTTGAACTGGAGCGGGAGACAGAGCTTCGCTTTGAGGTGGAGGCGTCACAGTCAGTTCAGTTGGAGCTGCTGGCTGGCATGGCAGAAATCTTCGGCACAGAGCTGACCCGAAACAAGAAGTTTACCTTTGATGCCGGCGCCAAGGTGGCTGTCTTCACTTGGCACGGCTGTTCGCTGCAGCTCAGTGGCCGCACCGAGGTGGCCTATGTCTCCAAGGATACCCCGATGTTGCTTTATCTCAACACGCATACGGCCTTGGAGCAGATGCGGAGGCAGGCAGAGAAGGAGGAGGAGCGAGGCCCCCGGGTGATGGTCGTGGGCCCCACTGATGTGGGCAAGTCCACTGTGTGCCGTCTGCTGCTCAACTACGCGGTGCGTTTGGGCCGCCGTCCCACGTACGTGGAGCTGGATGTGGGCCAGGGCTCTGTGTCCATCCCCGGAACCATGGGGGCCCTCTACATTGAGCGGCCGGCGGATGTTGAGGAGGGCTTCTCCATCCAGGCCCCGCTGGTCTACCACTTCGGCTCCACCACTCCTGGCACCAACATCAAGCTTTATAATAAGGTCAGAGCCCGGGGCAGGGCGCGGGGGAGGGAAGGGGCTGCGCTGGGGCTGGAAGCTGTGCCGGCGTTTGCTAGTTAAAACTCTCTGCCCACTCTCAGCGGCTATCATTTCCACGGTGACTGGTTTTGGAAAAGACAGTTTCAAAAATAGTTCAACCTCAGATGGTTAAACCTTTCTACGGACCTATTCTTTCTTAAGTAGGTCCTATTCTTCCCTGGTGGCTCAGACGGTAAAGCGTCTGCCTATAATGCGCGAGACCCGGGTTCAATCCCTGGGTTGGGAAGATCTCCTGAAGGAGGAAATGCCAATCCACTCCAGTATTCTTGCCTGGAAAATCCCATGGAGAGAGGAACCTGGTAGGCTATAGTCCATGGGATCCCAAAAGGTTGGACACGACTGAGCGACTTCACTTCATTCTTAAGTAATTTATTACATTTCTGCTTGGGACATGAAACATCAGAGACAGAATAAACAACATAAAAGGAAAACTAAATCCATGTTATGTGGTCAAAACCACAGCCATCAGGAGTGTCCTTTTTCTTGTGCCTAATACCACTTAGGCTAATGAAGGGTCACGTGGCCCTAGGTTCAGTTTGTATGTTTTCTCCCTCACGTTGACCCTTTCTTCTGCAGATTACATCTCGTTTAGCCGATGTGTTCAACCAGAGGTGTGAAGTGAACCGCAGGGCCTCGGTGAGTGGCTGTGTCATTAACACCTGTGGCTGGGTCAAGGGCTCTGGTTACCAGGCCCTGGTCCATGCAGCCTCAGCGTTTGAGGTGGATGTAGTCGTGGTTCTGGATCAAGAACGACTGTACAACGAACTAAAACGGGACCTGCCTCACTTTGTACGGACGGTGCTGCTCCCCAAGTCGGGGGGTGTGGTGGAGCGCTCCAAGGACTTCCGGCGGGAATGTAGGGATGAGCGCATCCGTGAGTATTTCTATGGATTCCGGGGCTGTTTCTATCCACATGCTTTCAACGTCAAATTTTCAGATGTGAAAATCTACAAAGTCGGGGCACCCACCATCCCAGACTCCTGCCTGCCTCTGGGCATGTCTCAGGAAGACAATCAGCTCAAGCTCGTGCCTGTCACCCCTGGCCGAGACATGGTGCACCACCTGCTGAGCGTCAGCACCGCGGAGGGCACGGAGGAGAACCTTTCCGAGACGAGCGTGGCTGGCTTCATCGTGGTGACCAGCGTGGACCTGGAGCACCAGGTGTTCACTGTTCTCTCTCCAGCCCCCCGCCCGCTCCCCAAGAACTTCCTTCTCATCATGGATATCCGGTTCATGGATCTTAAGTAGAGATCAGCGGGCAGCCTTGCTGCCTGGGGCCTAGAGGCCTTCTGGCCATCACCAAGGGCAGACGGGCTGAGGTATGAGACCCTCTTGCCGCCAGGCTGCTCGGGAAATGGTGGACTACCAGAAAGCATATGTTCTACCTCTTAAAAACAGGTGGTGGTCACCTAATTCTTCCAATTGTGAACCAGAGGTTTCTTAGGTCACCTAAGGTGCCTCTTTGAGTGACCTCAGTTCCAGAGAAGTCCCCTTTCTTTCACTGTGCTACCATGTGGGCTCATTTATTACCATTTTATATTCTGCATATACTACTTGTTATCTCGTTTGTCCAGGATGAAAGGGTGAATTCAAAGGACTCCTCCCAATAAAGTTCATACTTGGAAAAAAAACTATTTTAATAAATATTTTTGCCATACCACAGGAGTTGGTATAGTTTTTTAAAGCTTGGGTTTTTTCCCCCTAAGCATTATCAAAACATTATTGGAATGATTTATTACTGAATGCCTAGAGAAGAAGAAAGCCAAGAGCCCACCTGTGAGCGAAGCAGGTGAATTTTTACGATGGTCTCCTTTTCCTCTGCACTTGGGTAAATAGATCCTAAATCTGTTGTCAGTGATGGGTTTACCATGAGGAACTAAACAGGTGGTGGTAAACTTGGGGTGAGATTTGAGATTTAATATTATCCAGAGAGAGCTCATTTCCTCTCAGCTACAGCTCTCGGCTCTCTTTCCTGTTGTCTGTTTAACTGGAATCAGATCCCAAGTCAAAAAATAAATTGAGCCTTCAGGTGTAAGCTGGCACAGCCCATTCTCTTTGATCTCTTGCAAATAATTGGTTTCCCTAGTTTGGATTTGTATTATTGAATAAGTATCATGATGACCTTATCCATTGATTCTTTCCACACGTTTTTATCATATACCTACTATGACAGGGACCTTTCTAGATGGGGGAACAAGATGGACAGAGTCTTACAGAGCTTACAGTAAACATAAAAAGTGAGGTACTCTGCAGAGAGGGTTAAGATTGGGTCATAGGAGGTGGAGTGGCTGGGAGGTTTTTTAAATCAGGTGGTCAGGAAAGGCCTCTTTTGAGCATACATTTCGAGTTAAGACCTGAATGGCTGTGTGAAATTGGGACAGAATCTTCCCAGTGGAGGAAGCAGTGCAAAACCCTAACAAAGGAGCAGGCTTAATGTGTTGGATGAAGGGAAAGGCCAGCATGGTAGGAGTGAGTATAGTGAATGGGGAAAGGTGAAAACTCAGGCCGGGGTGGGAGGCAGCAAAGACCAGATAGTGTCGGGCTTTTGTAATCCAAGAGCGGTGGGAAATGATGGGAGAGGGGTAAGAAGCTCCAATACTTTGGGCATCTGACGCAAAGAGCCGACTCATTGGAAAGACCCTGATGCTGGGAAAGATTGAAGGAAAAGGAAGAAGGGGGTGACAGAGGATGAGATGGTTAGACAGCATCACCTACCCATTCACTTGATGGACATGAGTTTGAGCGTACTCTTGGGAGACAGTCAAGGAAGAGGAGCCTGGCGTGCTGCAGTCCATGGGATCGTGAGAATCAGACACAATTTTGGGACTGAACAACAACAAGAAAAACATGGACTGGGTAACTTACAAACACCCGAGAATGTTCAGACTTCTGAAGGCCGGAAAGGCCAATTCAAGGCACCAAGCATAGTCACGTTCTGCCAAGGGCTCTCTTCCAAGTTGCAGGTTACCTGTTTCAACTGTGTCCTCACAGAGTGAGAGGGGCAGGGAACTCTCTGGAGCCTTGTTTATAAAAGCACTAATCCCATTCATGAAGGCCTACATTCATGATCTAAGCATCTTTCAAAGGTTTCATTTCCTAATATTGGGGATTTCAGCATAAGAAGGGCGGGGGGTACAAAAATTCATACCATTGCAGGTGGTTGAACACAGGAAGGGCATGTTTTAATTTACATTGAAAAGATTACTGCCAGGCAGAAAATGGATTATAGAGGCAAGAAAGAAGCAAGAACATAAGTTGGACTTTTGAGGCAGGGTTACTGTGAGAATTAATGATTCAGGAGAGGGCAGCAGAGAGAGTTGAGAAGATTGCCTCGGGAGATTTTGGAGGTAAAATCGATAGGACTCGCTAATGGGAGTGGTCAGGAGAAGCACCTGGGACCAAAGGTGGTGCCCACAGTTTTTACTTGAGCATCTAGATTGGATTTGAGATTCAGGAAACTTTGGGAAAGAGGATAAAAAAGTACAGATACTTTGGAAAAGTACGGATAAACTACACCAGAAAACACTATGAGGTATTACTTGACATACATAGCAAAGTAATTTATTTGAAGTTTGGTGGTCTGGATATCTTATTGTTTTAGTCTAGATTTTACTTTGCAGTACTTTTCAGAAGTGGCTATCAATTTAAATCTTTTGTTCTAGTAAACATCCTTTCCAGGAAATATCTTGCACAATCCTAAGGAAAATTGGAAAGGAAAATGGAATTGCTCTCTCAACCCTGGGCTAGTGGTTATGCCACTGTCGGTACTCATCCAGCTAAGAGCGTGGCATTCAGTAATCCAGTGTCCTAGGGGAGTTTAGTGTATGTGGTCAGTCAGTGGAATGTCCAATGCTCATTCCCATTTAGCACTGTCTGGCCAAGAGACAAAACAATTTATAGGTTCTTAGACTGTTGAAAGTGGGAAAAGGAAAATGCCCAATTTGTGAACTTGGAGAAATGAAGTCTTGAAAGTCCAAGAAAAGGGACTTGCCTGGTGGTTCAGTGGTCAAGACTCCACACTTCCAGTGCGGGGGTGGGGTGGGGTGCAGGTTCGATCCCTGACTGGGGAACCAGAATTCTGCAAGGTGAGCCATGTAGCCAAAAAATAACAACAAACCCAAGAAAAATATAGATAAATGAAATTTTATCTTTCCCTAAGGAAACAAATTAAGCCGGTTTACAAATAGAAAAACCTCTACAAATAAATATTTTATCTCCAATAATACCTTAACTTTACCTACCATAAGGTAAAAAGTTAAATTTTCATTTTTAAAAAATACACAGTCATTAAGAGAACTCTCCAGTGTGCTGCAAGAAATGGTAGATGAAGCCTTTAGCAAGAATGAACTACAGCCTGTTAACACATGCCATGCCAGAAAAGGAACTAGACTAGACCTCAGAAAACAGAAGGTAGACCTTCTTTCCCTTGCCTCTTAACTGCTAAACATCGGAGCAGTTAAACCAGCAACATTTGACACCAAAGCCGAGGACAGACAGCAGGATTTAGAATCACACTTCACAGGTGAGAAACCTTGGCTTCAGAGAACTGGCTGGTGGAACACTTTTTTGAAAGACTATTATGTAATAGCCTGAGCAGAAAATGGCCTTGAGCTAAATCAAGAGAGAACAATGGGCCTTGCTCTTGGGTTCACAGCTGTGTAGGACTAATTAGGGCAAAATGTGGTGCTGAGATCCAGGTAGAACGCGCCAGCAGCTCACCCTGGACAGGACCTTCTGGAGAACCTTTTTCTTCCTGCCTGTATTTCCGGACTGCCCAAGGTTAGGCATGGGGGCGTCCAGCCCCTGTGCTACAGCGAAACACTAAGAGAACTAAGCGGGGCCCAACCAGTCCATCCTAAAGGAGATCAGTCCTGAATATTCATTGGAAGGACTGATGCTGAAGCTGAAACTCCAATACTTTGGCCACCTAACGTGAAGAACAGACTCACTGGAAAAGACCCTGATGCTGGGAAAGATTGAAGGCAGGAGGAAAAGGGGACGACAGAGGATCAGATGGTTGGATGGCATCACTGACGTGATGGACATGCGTTTGAGCAAGGTCCCGTAGTTGGTGATGGACAGCCTGAAGTGTTGCCATCCATGGGGCCGCAGTGTCGGACACGACTGAGAGACTGAGCTGAACTGAACTGAGTTTCAGGTGTACAGCAAAGTGACTGGGTTATACATACACACATATCTCTGGTGGCTCAGATGGTAAAGAATGTGCATGCAATGCGACCTGGGTTTGATCCCTGGGTGAGGAAGATCCCCTGGAGAAGGGAAGGGCTTACTCCAGTATTCTGGTCTGGAGAATTCCATGGACAGAGGAGCCTGGTGGGCTACAGTCCGTGGGGT
Source organism: Okapia johnstoni (assembly GCA_024291935.2). Classification (NCBI taxonomy): domain Eukaryota; kingdom Metazoa; phylum Chordata; class Mammalia; order Artiodactyla; family Giraffidae; genus Okapia; species Okapia johnstoni. Next base: position 2,069,419 of record CM044325.1, on the reverse strand, counting down.
CGCAAAGAGTCGGACACGACTGAGTGAATGAACTGATCTGAAACTCTTATTCCAGGGGCCGCTGCTGTCTAAGCGCGCACTCCCGGCTCCCCCTCCCACGGGTGGCCCTGGGGCCCCAAGGCTGGTGCCTGCTCTCCTCCTCTCTCTTCCTCCCAGGCCTTTGGCTGGAGCTTCGCCCTTCCTGGTGGCTCAGCGGGTGAAGAATCCGCCTGCAATGCAGGAGACCCTGGTTCGATTCCTGGGTCAGAAGAGCCGTTGGAGAAGGGATAGGCTACCCACTCCATATTCTGGCCCGGAAAATCCCATGGACTGGGGAGCCTGGCGGGTCCATGGGGTCACAAAGAGTCGGACACGACCGAGTGACTAACACTAACTAACTCGTCTCTAAACTGACTCTTCCAGTCGCGGCAGACCCTCCAGGCGGAAGCGACAGCCCAGGCCTTGCCATCATCCTAGACCTCTCCTGGTACCCGGGAACTCGCAGACTGGGGACAGCGCCATCAAGATTGTTTTAAATAAAGTTTTCGCCATAAAAAAGGGGCGGGGTGGCCGGGGGTTGGCCAATGCACGGAGGGGCTGAAACAGGAAGACGCCGGGGCCCGAGGGTGATTGGTTACCTCAGAAGCCTGTCTGGCTGGTACCACAGTTATTGAAGGGGGGGGTGGCGAATTCGGGAGGGTGGCGGCTTGTTCTTGAGAACTTTCAGCAGACACATTTAACTATGTTTTGCTTCTGAGGATTTCTGCGTCTTTACAGGAGGGGCGGAAAGCGGGACGCAGGAAAAGGGGGCTACTCGCCCGGCCATTCCCCCATTTCCGACTCCCGCACAGTACGCCTACCCTCCCCGGGCGGTTGCCGGCGGAGTCCGACGGCCCTGCGCGCGCGCGCTCTCGTGTGTTCTCGCGTGGCGGGGCGCTGTGTGCTCCCGCAGCCAATCAGGCCGCGAGGTCGCCGCGGTCGCCGGGGTGCGCGCGCACGCTCTAGGGCGGCGTGGGGGTGGGGGCCGCACGGTGAATGGGAGCGCGCGCGGGGGCGGGCGCGGCGGCGTGAGCCGCATGAATGAGAGAAACGCGCCCCGCGCGAGACGCAACGCGCGCGCCCGGCGCCGGCAGCCAATGGGAGCGCGGGGAGGGCGGGCGACCCGGCCCTGAGGGCAACGGCCGCGCGCCGGCTGGAAGGCGAGCGTCGCCGGTCGGGCGCGCGCGTGGCGGGGCGGGCGCGGAGCGTGCGGGGGCCGCGCGCTGCCTCTCAGAGGCCGGACGGCGCTGCCGGGAGGCGGCGGCGGCGGCGACGCGGAGCTGGCCGCGGGTGAGTGCCGGGGCAGCCGGCCCCTGCGGAAGCGGAAGTGCGGGGCCCGGGGGTGGGAGGGGAGCGTGACCTCTAGGGAAAGGGGACCGGGGAGGGGAGGCGGCGGGAGGCCCCGCTCCGCGTCCGGGTCGGGTCCTCCGGCCGCGGCCGGATCCTTGGGCCCTGGAGAAGGGCGACCGGCAGAGGCCGGGGCTCGCCTCGGGGCCGGGTCGTGAGGGGACCCCGGCCCCCGCCGCCCCCGGGCCGGCACCCCGCGGGCCCCCTCAGCCCCGGGGGCCCCTGCGGCCGCCGACCCCGTCCTCGCCGTGTGGGCCGGCCCTGCCCCGGACGGCGCCCCTCGGCGCCCCGGCCCCGGGGTGGGGACTGGGCGCCGCTCTCTCCCTGAGGCTCGAGTCCCTCGCCCCGCTCTGCCGACCCTTGCTCTGGCGCAAGCCTCATCCTGTTACCTGTCCCCTCGCATCCGCCCGCTTCCATCCCTACCCCCACCAGCCCGGAGCTCCCAGCTTCCAGTACTTTGTACTTTTCACAAGCGGGAGCTCCACTGCGCTGGCCATTATTTTGTCTATAGGAATCCTGTTGGGCAGGAAGGTTGAAAGTGTTTCACCGACCTGGCCAAATGGAGACGTCGAAATGAGAAGTAAAGGTGACAAAGTTCTGGAAGGAGGTGTGGGGTCAGATATATGTTATCCTCTAGACAGCGTCTCTGCCTTGGAAACACTTCTTGGTTAATGCCGTCTTGTCTAGGTTGACCTTATATTCGCCTCCCTTTTTTTTTAATCCTAGGATCCCTTTGTATAATATTAAATCTTTTCAGAGTAGTCATTATCACCTAGTCTTTAAAACCCACCTAATTCTTGGAAGATTTGTATTGCCACGTACTTCGCTACCTCGGTTTATAAGGATCACACCCATATGAAACTTCTCTTTGACTCTTCAGCGGGTATCTTGACATGTGGATCATTCCGCATACACTGGTGACTTTGTGTTCGGATTTACAGTATTTATACCACTTTACCTTAACAAACAGGACTTGTGCTGTCAGTCATGCGGCCGTATCCATTCACCCCTTTAAGGAGGTACTTGTGTTAAACCTTCGTAAAGCCTTAAAACAACACACTATAGTTTCCTTCCTATATACATGTTCACCTTCCATAGAGTACTGTGTGCCTGATGGTGTCACACACGTGCTTGTCCACCTTTGTCGTACTCGTGTGGGTCCAGACTGCTGGTTCTGCTGAACCACACTCACCCTGCAGTCTCATCCCAATTACTCACAGTACATCCTTCTGCTCTGACCTGGTGCGTCTTAGTAGGCCCAGTGGCTCCTTAGGTTTTGTCTTGTCACTGCCAATATATATTCTCTAAATATCTTAGGCTGGTCACTTTTGTTTTCAGTACTGTCCTCCCCAAATGGCCTGGCCTTTTATGACTCTGAATTACTTTGGCAATATTAGCCCATGTGACTTTTTTCCTGTCAGAAAAATAGAATCTGAAATAACATATGGTATCTAAGTGATATTCTACTTTAGATAAAATATAAGCAGTGCAATTTTCCATCTTCTCTAATCTTTGAGGCTTTGAGGGGAAAGTTTAATAGTACTGTCTGCAAACTAAGAATTTGCTCCTCACTGTTAACAAAGTTGCTTAGCCTAAATTCAGAAAGTTGGGCTTTGATTCCTGTAGGAATCAATCTATTCTAATAATGCTGTGTGGCCCTCTAAAACTACATTTTGTGTGTGTGAGTGAGAGAGTGCGAGCGCATCTTGAAGGAAGACCCTTACTCTCCCATGCCACAGAAAGGAGGAAGTGATTGATTCCAGGGTACATTCATATTTCACTATTCAAAACTTCTGATATTTTCATCTCTATCTTTGGTATTAGGGAGCTACCACACCTCTTGAATGGATAAAAAAAACCTTAAGTAAAATGTTTGGTCTGCAGATTCCAAGTTGTCTTCAGCGGACAGGTAGTGTAGTGGATGAGAAAGGTAGGAAGGGTTTGCTTTAGCAGAGGGGCGTGTGAACTGTGAGTTCTGAACCCGACTACTTAGTATATGGCCTCAGGAGTTCTCTAACCTTCAGTTTTATGGAGTGGGATAAGGAACTGTGTCATCAGATAATGTGAGTTAAGTGCTTTGACATCACTAGATGAAAAGCATCCAAAGTGTTATTTTGCTACTACTATCAACAGAAATAATTGCTCTTCTTAATCATATCAGGGAAGGTGGGGTCCCTTGACTTCCTACTAGGCCAATATAGGAGCAAAATACTGTTGACTTGGGAAGAGAAAAACCAGCCCCTCTGGTTGACTCAGTTTCTCTTAGAGGGCATCTCACCTTTCAGTGCAGGGACGTTTCTCATCCAGGTCCTTTCATGAGTTATTTCAGAAGACCAGGAATTCAGCTCGTGCCTCTCTTAAGGTTGTCACTGAAAAGCATAGGAGGACAAGAGCGAGAGAGACGCACTGTCCTAAGTGTGTCCTACTTTTTTCACTGTAGCGATAAATATTCTCTTTTCTAGGACTGCCCTTCTCTGCTGTGCCTTTGTTTGTTTTCAGATTTTGATATTCTTGGTATTTGTTACTGCCCGTTGGTGTCAGGTGGGACAGGCCCCATCTGTGTCAAGAGCTAGTTCTCTGATGATCTTAGGCCAGGTGAAGCCATGTTTTTCTTTCTTCAAAATGAAGAGCACTTAGAAGAGGGAAGAATTCTGAGCCCACTGTCCTCCCAGTTCAGAGTCCTTCCCACATAAACGTAGTGAAGTAGAAAATCATCTTTCAGAGGGCACATTTTAATAGAATACCTTGTGGGGTTTTAGCCTCAATGTTCTAAGAAATGCCTTGAAAAAATTTCTCTGATCAAGATATTTGTTTTTCTCCAGGTGAGGCACCATAACCCAGTTGAACTCTGTATCCAGAAAGCCCAAGATTAAAGAAGATCAGAGACACTGACTAACCTGGAAACAGGGATCTCTTGGGAATTTTGCTTTCATCCACAGTGACCTTTCAAAAGTATCATCAAGTGGAATTGATTTTCTTCATCTTATTTTGCTTATTGGGAAGAACATGGCTTCGGAAATTTTGTGTTTCCCTTCCGTTTTGCATGAGCTCTGTAGGAAACGGAGCCCTTGAAGGGCTTGGGAGTCACAGGAAGAGACTGAAGACGGACAGGCTTGCGCTCGTGCAGCTCTCAGCTCTGCTTTCCCTCCCCCTTCAAGGAAAAGGATTTGCAACTCAGCCTTGTAACAGCTGCTGCCCAGCTTTAGCCATCAAGAGAAAGTAAATAAAATTAAACCACCACTGCCAGACTACAAGCCCTGAAGTCAAGGTGTGGGAGTGGTGGCCTTGAGAAAACCACCTGAAAGGGACGAGGACTGCAGTGAAGACGGTTTCTCTTTAAAGCCAGGAGGGGCCCCAGGCCCCTTCTTGGACTGAAACCGAAGCACAGGGCACCCCCTCTCAGGTGCCGCTCACCTTCCGGTGGGAGTGAGGCGGTCGTGGTGCTGCAGTGTCTCCTCCGAAGACATTTTCCTTGCGAGAGGTGTTCTGTGCTCCCCCGCGTCTTCTCCCCTTCTTCCCTTCGGAGGACCTGCCTCCCTCCATGCGCTGTTCCCTGATCTGTCCAGCTGCCCGTGTTCTCTACCTGCAGCCATTTGCATGTGTGCAGCCTCCTGTGTGTCTCCGGGTTTTAAACTGTGCCGGTTGTGTTTCTTAATCGCTCCTTCTGCCTTGTTCTGGGGAGGTGGTTATTCATCATCTGGAGTCGCCTTTCCCCCTCCCACGTGCTTTCCTTCCTTGGAGATCTCTTGACCTTTGGTTTTATTTGGGAGGGGGAAGGGTGATAATTCTAAATTTTCTGTGTCCCTGGTTTCCTTCGGTCCTCCTCTCCGTGGTCGCCCTCGTCCCGTTTTCTTGTCTGTTCTGCCGCTGTGTGGGCCTGTGCTATGCGGCAGGGCAGATCTCCCAGCAGAGCTCCAACATGCCCGCAGAGTCTGCAAAGAGATTCAAACCCAGCAAGTATGTTCCTGTCTCAGCAGCCGCCATCTTCTTAGTGGGAGCCACGACCCTCTTCTTTGCCTTTACGTGAGTTTCCTCCCAGCAGTGGTATCGGGTGGGGGTGGGCAAGGGAGGGGAGGCGATATGTTTCCTCTTGAGTTTGGCTTCTTACTTGCAAAGCCAAGTGACTGGGAGTGTTTGAGGTCGAATACAGGCAAAGGGAAACCGCAGAGGTGTGGTAAGAGTTAAGGCCAGGCCCACCCTCTCTGCTCAGTCCTCTGCCTTCCCCGCCTCCCTTCCTATGGAATCACAGATGTCTTCCTCTTTTCCTACCCATTTTCATCATTAGACGATTCTGAACTAGAAAGGAAGTGGGAGGGAGTCACCAGAGAGGATGAAGCAGCCTCAGCAGTCAGTTCTGTGAGAGAACTGGACTCGACAGAAGGTTCGTCAAGTAGTCGTGGCTTTTCCCCAGGTTCACTGAAGCTCAGATTTGAGATTGTCGGGACTCGGAGTCCTGCAGAATTTCAGACTCAATTTAGAAGGTCTGCCAATGAGGCGGTTTTGGCTTTTAGTGTTACTCAGATGATTTTCGTGGTGGTGGTGATGGTGTGTGTGTGTGTAACTGCGCTGTGCGACATGCAGGACCGTTCGCTGACCAGGGATCGAACCCAGGCCCGCACGGTGAAGGCACTGGCTCCTCAGCCCTCGGCCCCCGGGGAGCCCTTGGTTTTCTGTGTTCTTAAGGGCCGAAGCTGGAGAAGGGAAGGCCACTGGGAAAGAGCAGGTTTCATTGAAGAAGAGAGTCCTAGAAAGCTTCCTTTACATCGGCTCCTGCTGAAGGGGATGGCAGGCATTTCTCCCATTCCATGGTCCTTTTAGGAAAAACGGTGTTGATAGACTTCCCACTTAGGATATTCAGCTTTTGTTCATCTGCTTGTTACTGAAGGGGATCTGAGTGATTTATCTTCATTCTTTTCCCTGTTACTTCAGCTGTCGGCTACCTGGCAAGCATCTTTGCTGTTACCTGTTTATAATTTAACATATACCAGGCTTCTGAGTCTTGAACTGTTGAGTCATTGAGTTAGTGTTCTAGTTGTAGCTCTTGGAACAGTCGGAGCGTGCTAGATTTTCTAGGGGGTTGACTCTGCTGTGATTCAGGCTCAAACCTAATTGCGGAGTGCTGGTTAGAGCCAGTGTGAGGTGGCTGGCAAGAAGAAGAGGATTTGGAGTGATTGGGAATAAAAGCAGTTTGGACTCACTGAAGGATGACTGAAGCCGGCATTGCGGGGTACGGGCAGTTACTGTTATGGGGAGAAAGTAGAACAGAAATTAAGTGTTTGATAGGAGGGAAGGAACCACCTCCCTCCAAACAGGGCTTCTGATGCCAAAAGGAGTTCTCTAAACTGTGTGTTGTTTGGCCAAAAGAGTAATAATGCAGAAGTAAAGTAACTGCAGTGTTTTTCTATTTGGTTTTTAAACAAGGGAAGAATGAATCTGTATCCAAGGTATGAGCATCATCCCACTTCCCACCTCCCCCTCTGAAGAGCAGACTAGGTCACAGATTCTTTGGGCCCGGCCCTTCAGCCTGAGCACACCTGTGGAGTCCCTCAAGGGTTCGGCTCCGCCTTCCAGAAAGGAGGAGTGAGTCTTCCGTGTGGGGCTTGTTTTGGTTTCTGCTATTATGACCTCTAGTAGAGTCAGCGTTTTAACCGAGGGATGTTTACACAGGCCCTTAGTATCTTTGTCGCAGTTGTGATGCTGTCAGGAGGCATAGGTTCAAGACTTAATCTGACACCCTTCGACCTGCCTAATGGGAGAGGGAGTCTTTTCCTTGAAGAGGCAAAGCCTTTGGAAAGCGAAGAGACTGGGGACTGGCTCCGGGGTTTCTCTTTCAACCCATCCATTCTTGAGTTGAGGCAAGCAGAATCCTCGTTCTTAATTTGCTCGTCTGGAGCCATTGAAGTGTTTGGCTGGTTCTACCAGTTTTGCCACAAAGAGTTGTCCTGACATAGGCATTTTCTCAACTGATAGTTGAAGCTGTTTAACCTACTTTCCCTTTGCCTGGTGCCAGAAAAGTCAGGGGCTCTCCTATTCCCTGCTCTCTCAGCTCTAGGAGAAGGGGTCCTGGAGGACAGGCTTGACTCTTACTTGGAATTACCGCCTCTAACCCGAAGTGAGAAGCACCTTAGGACTTAGCGCGAGTTCCGCCTGGCAGGCTCCTCGGGACACAGGTCTGGCTGTCCTTCGCTCTCCGGGTTCGCCCCTGCCTGCTTCGTGGGGACATGATGAGCACCCTGTTTATCTTGCGCCCCTGGCACTCGCTGCTTCTGAAGGGCTCGTCTCTTCCTCTCCATCTGACCATAGCAGCGCCTGTGCAAGCAGATACCTGGCTTGAGGTAGCACTCTTCTCCCAAACCACCCTGTCCCTTCTGAGGTTCTCCGTTTAAAAGCATATACAGCCTAAAAAGACTGCTTTCAGATAGAAACTAGAGGAGGGCTCTTCTGGAACCAGCTCCTGCTGGGGCCTTGAGTCGGCGCCTGCTATCACCCTGTTCTCCTCACCAGGCTGCAGCTGTCTGTGCTCACGTCAGGGTAGGCCCCAGGTGAGAGCTCCTTTGGGGCCTATAGGCCTGGGAGGAAGAGGACAAGCCCTCTGAACTGGCAGGTGTAGTTCGTGGAGGCACATCGGCTTCCAGTAATTAGCGCAGTTCACCCTCCGTGTTTCTTGGTCCAGCAGGGAAAGTGCTGAGCAGAAATGAGCAGTTGGGTGTGGTCAGCAGGACGTGGTGATGTTCTGCTCCAGAGGCGCTCGCCTAGAACTGCGGAGGTCTCCCCCTGTGACCCGGGTGCCTCTCACTTGCAGCCTTTGTCCAGTACTGAAACTAAGCAGGAGCTATCGGGGATCCTGCAGTTCTTTACTCTTTCCACTCTTTGGGAAGTCGGGGGCCTGCTAAAGGAACCTCCCGGTCCCGGTTAGGTAATAGACACTGCATTTAAGGTCACCGGCCTGGACTCCAGCTGGCTTCTCTGAGTCTCCTTTTGTGATGGGCAGCGGGCAGAGCGGGCAGTTCCAGAGGAGAGGAATAAGGCCTGTTTGGGGAAGCTGGCTCTGGTAAAGTTGGTTAGCTGCTGCGGGCCTCTCTCTTCTCTGTATAATGAGGAAGTTGACCTAGAGAGTTTATTTAAGCAATATGCCCTTTTTTTTTTTTTAAACTGAGCTTTTCTGTGGAACCCAGTATATTAAATGTGAGGGTAGGCTGCTCTGGTTCAGGAGAGGCTGGCATAGAGGCCCAGACACTGGCATCTCCTCTTTGCCTTCTTGGCGACCCCGAGACCTCCTTAGGGCTCCTAGCAATACCATTAGAAATAAGTCGCTGAATCATGTCTTCTGAAGTCTCCTTGAGCTAGGGGTTAAGTCAGCTAGTGTCCGAGGTGTCTTTCTAAAACCGACCGGGCGGGCATGGGGGTAAAGTCTGGGCCACGAGTCATCCTCTGCAGGAAGGGAAGTCAGGGTCGTCCAGAAACCCGTGCTGGTCCTGCCAGGGCCCCGGCCGTGAAGGAGCTTCTGCCTTTCCCCTCTCTGCCTTTCGCCCCTCCAGCGTCTCATCCACTGAGTTGGGCAACCTCGGTGACTCTCCCTCTGGGGTTTTTTTTTTTTTTTTTTCCACGACTGCAGAGGTGCTGGCACCTGATTTGAGTGGGAGCAGCCTTGTGATTTAGGGCATTAATTGAGCAGTGGTGGTTCTTTTCCTTCCCACGTTGTTTTCTCATCCAGGAATACGTGCCCAAGTCCTACGTCTTGTACGCTGCTGCTTTACAGTCTGGAGAAGACAGGACAAATCCAGTGTTTCATGAGAAATTTACCCACCTAGAAGGGAAGGGATTGTTTTCCTGTGGAATCTTGTGGATCCCCAGGGGCAAGAAGCGGGATGTTCTTTCTAGCCTTACCTCATCACCAAGGAACACTCCGCATGTACTCGGAGTAGGCGCTAGGCATGGCAGGAACGCATAGGCCTGGCCTTTGGGAGCAAATACCTCTGTCGTGTTCTTGAATCAAGTCCTTCAGACCAAGGAAGTGCAGTTAGGGAGGTGGGGCTGGAATGATAATTGATGATGATGGAGACGGTTAATAATGCTTTTCTGTTTGTTACTTCTATCTTGTGAATGCTTATATTAACCCAGCTAGTTTAAAAAGAATTGTGAGCTCTTCTCAGGCATTATCTCTTGCATTCTCATATCTGTATTAGGTAGCTGACGTAACCGGCTTGCAGAGTTTCCTGTAGATTACCTAAGGCTACAGTAGCGAAGCACTGATGAAGACGGGGTGAAGTCTGAGGCTTCCTGACTCCTACTTTAGTTTTCTCACCAGGAATTTAATTTTATATATATATATAAAATAGGAAGAGTTAGGGCTGGGGAACAGATTTTCAGTACTGTGAGTATTGAAACCCATTCTCCCAGTTTTGGAGAAGGCAATGGCAACCCACTCCAGTATTCTTGCCTGGAGAATCCCAGGGACGGGGGAGCCTGGTGCGCTGCTGTCTATGGGGTTGCACAGAGTCGGACACAACTGAAGCGACTTAGCAGCAGCAGCAGCTCCCAATTTTATTTGGCCTTGGAAACAGGAGTGCTGGAAGGGCGGGCAGAAGAACCTGTTCTCCCTGGGGTGGTGTAGGTCTGAGAGTCTCACCCATGAGTCAGCCAGCCTTCTGAGCGACGGCCACTCCCTGTGCTCGGAGCTCTGTGATTACCGCCATCGGCGGAGGACGAGCCCCAACAGCTCCTCAGCTCAGGCCTCACCTCCTCCCATTAAAGGCAGCAGATTCAGACAGGCCACTTGGGGGGGTCACCTAGGACTCTGGCAGAGTACTGTAGCAACGGCAAGCCCCTCCTGGAGTCAGGCAGGACATGGGGTGTGGCAGGAGCAGGCCCCGCTCCCACAGGCCTCTCCTTGTTGGGATGTTCGCGACTTGGAGTGCTTAGGTTGGAAGCAGTAGGAGCAAGGATCGCCCATGCCGTGGAGTTATTTGCATCCTTTCTAGATACTTGCCCACAGTGGGGATCAGCTTTATTTTGGAACAGAGATGGGAACTTGATTCTAGAGTCACACACTTCAGCTGGGAGGGGTTGAAATCAAGAAGGTTGTAAGGGGTAAAGTTCATTATGCAGGGGCAGGTCGTTGGCAGGATATCCAAGAAATGGAGTGATTTGCTTTGTTGAGAAATGCAGAAACTGAGGAAAGAATGGGGCCAGAGAGATTGACGTCAGTGAGGGGCTGACATGTCCTTCTTGTTCATCTTAGTTTCACTCAGAGATGGAGGGACCCTTATTTTTCCCGAAGCTCCAGAGGCCACAGTAGCCAGTTCTAGGAATGAGACTTTTAAATCACAGAGACCTCAGTGTTCTAAGGATTTAATTCCTTTTTCCCTTCTAATTATCTTCCCAGGCTGTAGGAGTCAAGTGAGTCACGCTTTCTCCTCTTCCCCAGGCGGAAATTGAAGTGACAGCTAAGAACCAGGGAGGGGCTCTGACCTGGGCGACTGGTTTCCAGTTTCTCTCCCTCCCTCCCGAGGAGCCGAGGAGGTCACACTTTGGGTGGGGCTGTGTGAAGACTGCCTTCTTGCTTGTATTCCACCCCAAACCCTGCCAAGGTGTGGGGTCATCTTTGTTGAATCAGCCCCCAGAGGAAGAGGCTTCCATAGGAGACTTTGGCAGAATAAAACTAGGGCCGTGACTGGAGGTCTGTTTTTCCTTGAAACCACTGCCTTCGCTCTAGCTTCGTGGTGTTGTCTCCCAAATAGGTACTGGCCCATCAAGAGAGGCAGAGTTAATTGATAGTTACTATCTAAAAAAGCCTGGCGCATCGTGAATATTTACTTCAATTTTTTTTAATGATTGGCTCAATGGAATTTGAATAAGTAGATGGTGGTAAAGACTTGTGAGACGCTGTGTGACGGTCAGCTTAGCCTCTTGGCATTAGTTTGTTGTCGTGTTGTTCAGTTGCTCAGTCGCATCCAAGTCTTCTGCAACCTCGTGGGCTGTAGCCCGCCAGGCTCCTCTGTCCATGGGATTTCCCCAGGCAAGCATACTGGAGTGGTTTGCTCCTTCTCTAGGGGATGTTGCCAGCCAGGGATCGAACCCACATCTCCTGCATTTGCAGGCGAATTCTTTACTGCTGAGCCACCAGGGAAACCCTGTCATTAGTTTATTTCTCACTGAGGAGCTCTGGCCGTTTGAATGTCCTGAATCACTGTTCAGGGCTGTGCTTGTTTGGATGGAGACAGATCAGCTCTCAGCAGAATCCAGGCCTGCCGTGGATTACTTCTCTGAAGTCATTTGCTGTCTTGTTCTGCTGGTGCCTCTTCCTTTCCTTCAGCGAACTCTTCCTCTCCTTCCGGCTGGTCTGGGTGAAGGGGGACAAGGACAGATGCTGGCCTAATTCTGGAGATTAAGTTCTCAGCCACAGAGCAGATTAGGGTGTTTAGCCACTGTCTCGTAGTGGGAAGTTCTTCTGAGCTGAGCCGGAAGAGAGGGTGTTTGATACCAGGGACCCTGCAGGCAGCTCATCAGCTGTTCTTCTCACACTTGCAGGAACTATCCCCGGGGAAAGGGAGAGCTGGCCGAATTCCTGAGACTTCTGTCCTGACAGAAGCTGAGGGCCTAGCAGCTCACTCTTGGTGTCAAGGAGAAGTTCCCTAAACCCTTCTTGTGGTTTGAACTCGGTGGAATACTCGATACCTGTGGCCAGTTTCTTTTCCCTGCAGGATTTAGGGCCACTCTGGTCTGATACCTTCTCTCTCTCTCTTTTTTCTCCTCCACTTTTCTGCTTCATTTATTGATCTCAGGGTCCTGGTATCCTTCCTTATCTATGAGTGGTTTCCTTTTGTTTACCCTGAGAACTAGCCTCTAGTTGAATAAGATTCTCTGAAGTATCTGATACATATTTGTCTCTATAATGGATCTAAAGAAACTCTAAGCAGTGGCGAGTGGTTTGGAGCCAGAGAGGCAGGTGGTGTCCCCTGCTCTGGGCTGGTGTGTGGGTCAGGGGGGCGTGGCTGGGGTCCCGGGGCCTCGGGATGTCCCAGAGCAGGACTGCAGCTGGTGTCGGTTACATTCTCAGTCCCCCGCTCCTGGGCCTGGTTAAGAGGAGGTCAGAACAGAGGCCCTGACACGTGGCGATCCACAGGGTAGGAACGAATTTGAAGAACACAGACTTCGGTGCAAGGGCATATGAGTCTCATACCTTGATCTAAAATGAGCATTTCCCTGGGAAACTAGACCCACTCGCTGGGGAGGAGGAAGATGATTTGAGACGGCGAAGGTGAGCCACCACACGAGATGTGTGTGTGGGTGCAGGGCGCGTCCTTCTCAGGCGTTTTACACGGCCGCTGTCCGAGTGTCGAGGCAGCCCCTCATTGTCTGTGTCGCCTGTGCAGCTGTCCGGGACTGAGCCTGTCCGTGTCGCCTGCAGTGCCCGTCTACAATGCGGTGGTGTTCCTCTTTGTGCTGGCCAACTTCAGCATGGCCACCTTCATGGACCCAGGCATCTTCCCTCGAGGTAAGATCTCCCTCTCCTCGCTCGGAACTGCCTTTTGAGAAAAATGAGCTTTGGCACACACGTTTGGTCTGGAGCCTTAGGGCTCTTGAGTTTTGGGATACTCTATAGTCTAATGGTGGAAAGTGAGTCAGGGTTTTATAACTTCTAGGCCTGTGATCCACTTTGGGTCAACTCTGATTTTCAGTTACTCATTCAGCAGACATTTATTTCAGGTGTATGGGTTGGGCATTATTGCTAGCTTTGATAATATCTAAGATGAATCAGAGAGTAACAGTGTGATACAGTCTGTAATGGAAGCATGAACAAGGCTCTGTGGGACCTTGGAGAGGGTGCCCTGCCCCTGCCCAGATGAACTGGGGAAATGCTGCTGGAGGTGATGGGGGGGGGCCCTGTCGGCAGAGGAAGCAGCGTATGACTGAACTGGAACCGAGAAACACAGAATGCGGTGGGTGGAAGACAGCGCAGAGTTGGGCCAATGGGGGCAAAAGAGAAACCAGAGCCAAGTGTGAAAGACTTTGTATGTTAAATAGGTTTAAGTTCTTCCTTGGGACAGCAAGAGGTCCTGAACTGGAGGAATCACAGGATCAGATTTCCTTTCACAAAAGTAATTCTTGTAAGAACAAATAGATACCTTTTGGGAGGCTACTGCAATAATGCACACCAGATGAACTTGAATTCAAAGCTGGATTTACAGGTTTAGATCCAGGAGAATTTTTCATGACTAATCAGTTATTAGGTGAGAGTGAGAGGGTGAAGGAATTGTCGAGGGTGGTTCCACTGTTCCTAACTTGAAAGATAGGTTGGATGTTGGTTTTTATGAACTAAGACCCAAGTTACAGGAATGTCGAGCCGTTTTGGAGGGAAGACAGCATCTTAAAGACATGTTGAATTTGAGATACTTAATGGGTCATTTGGGCTTCCCTCATAGCTCAGTTCAGAGAAGGCAATGGCACCCTGCTCCAGTGCTCTTGCCTGGAAAATCCCATGGATGGAGGGGCCTGGTGGGCTGCAGTCCATGGCTGCTGTCCGTGACTGAGCGACTTCACTTTCACTTTTCACTTTGATGTATTGCAGGAGGAAATGGCAACCCACTCCAGTGTTCTTGCCTGGAGAATAATCCCAGGGACGGGGGAGCCTGGTGGGCTGCCATCTATGGGGTCGCACAGAGTCAGACACGACTGAAGCGACTTAGCAGCAGCAGCATAGCTCAGTTGATAAATAATCCGCCTGCAATGCAGGAGACCCCAGTTTGATTCCTGGGTTGGGAAGATCCACTGGAAAAAGGATAGGCTACGTACTCCAGTATTCTGGCCGGGAGAATTCCACGGATTACATAGTCCATGGGGCTGCAAAGAGTCGGACACGACTGAGCAACTTTCACTTCGCTTCACTTCAGTGGATCACTCAGGTGCAGTTACCCAGTGGCACCTGAGTAGTCAGACTCACGGCGGAGTCCTCAGCCGTGTAGTTTTGTCAGCAGCAGGAGTGAGATTGTCTAGAGAAAGTAGAATGCGGTTAGGAAAGAGTGCCTGTCAGCCTGACCAGCTTTGATTAGTAATGAGCAGAGGAGAACGAGCTATTGAGGAGGGACTGAGCAAGGAAAGAGGAGGAGAAACTGGACAATGTGGGAGCTGAGGGAAGTTCACGAGGTAACTGATGGCTGGTGCTATCAGAAATTAAGTTCAGTAGTATGGAAACTCCAAGTTGCACGTTGTTTTAGTAACTTAAGAGATCGGTGATCTTAATAAGAATTGTTTGAGACGTCCCTGTTGTTCAGTAGTTAAGACTCTGCATGTCCTCTGCAGGGGGCACAGGTTCGATCCCTGGTTGGGAAACTAAGATCCCAGAGCTTCGTGGCATGGCCAAAAAAAAAAAATACAGCACACACAGAGGAATATTTACTTTTTGGTCCTGCTTGCGGGATCTTAGTTCCTTGATCAGGGATTGAACCCAAGCCCCAGCAGTGAAAGCGCCGAGTCCTGACCACTGAACCACCAGGGAACTCCCCACAGGAATGGCTGTAACAGTGCGTTTACATGTGTGGGAGAGAGACAGTCACATCACCAACACTGCAGTGGTTCGGAAGGCAGTGAAGGGGAGATGAGGGAGCAGCGTCGTGAGTATTAAGGTTATTCTTTCAAGAAGTTAAGCAGAGAAGGCAGAAGGTGGAGTGTCTTGGTGAGAGGGAAGGGTTTCGTGATACAGAAGATGTTAGTGTGTTGGTGGCATGAAGAGGTGGAACCCGAGAAGAGAGAGAGACTGAAGCTGAGGAAAGTGGCTAAGTGAAGAGTGACCCAGAGGAAGGAGATGCTCTCCTCTCCTGGGGAGGGTGGTGCTCACAGAGCTAGGCTGTTCTGGAGCAGCAGGTGAGAGTGAGGACCAGCATGGGTGGAGTAAGGTAGGACGAGAAATGGATGCTGACAGTTGTTGCTGATGCCATCTAATGTTTCTCTCAAATGTGAGACACGTTGGGATTGGGATGGCAGCTGCAGTGAGAGAAGGTTTATCTGAAATTCCCTGTGCTCACAAAGCCTGTGTCACCGAGCTTTGTCTTTTCTTTCAAACATTAGATTAACAGGAGGTGCTTTAAGATCCTAAAGCCAAGGAAGGCGGTTTTACCAAGTGTTTAATGTTTATTTATCAAATATTTACTGATGATTATGGTCATTTGGGATCTTTTTTTTTTTAAGGTCCTTGCTTTCAAATAGCTCAGTCTAGAAGGGAAGATAGGGAAGACATTTACATAAATACATACACTGGTGACTTTTAAGAGTAATCAAAAAACTGTAGTACTTGAAGAGAAAGAGCTCTCGCTTCTGATAGATGACAGTGTGGAAGAATCAGTTATTTCAAAATAAATAGCATTTGAATTTTTTTCCTTTAAAAAAGTAGAGTCTGCATAATGTAGAAAGTATAAAGTAGATATTGAAAGTCGCTCAGTCGTGTCCGACTCCATGGACTTCTCCAGGCCACGATACTGGAGTGGGTTGCCATTTCCTTTTCCAGGTTATCTTCCCAGCCCAGGGATCGAACCCAGGTCTCCTGCATTGCAGGCGATTCTTTACCAGCTGAGTCACAAGGGAAGCCCATAAAATAGATAAATGTCACCTATAATTTGACAGCCCAGCGATGACTACTATTATATTGTTACATATTTCATTTCAGTCGGTATTTTGAAGACTTACACATACAATGTTCATACGTACCATGCACCTGTAGCACATATGTACGTGTCTGTTTTTGTTTTCCAAATGGGATGTTTTAGTTTGTACAGTTCTTTACCTTGTACCTTTGTACTTAGTTACATTGTTAGCATTTCCCTTAGTCAGTAAATTTGAAAACTTAAATAATTACTACACCGTCACTTATTTAACTTTTCCTTCCCATGGGTATTTTATTTAGATTAATAATTTAAAGTAATGAAAATCATATGCTATAGATGAAGGCAAATAATGTTTTAGTTTTGGAGTGGGGTGGTGAGTTTATTTTCTTAATAGTTGACTTACAGTGTTGTATTGCTTTTTGCTGTATGAGTTTCTGATAGCTGAAAACTGAAAGGGCGTTCAGCTAAAGAGAATGTCTGGAACCAAGAAACAGTACTGACATGAATAGGGAACCAAGGGAAGGCCTTTGGCCAAGGGGCTTTGTGCATGGAGAAAAGGCTCCCACTAGCTCGTTTCTCCCCCATTTGGATTGCTGTAGTTCAGTCGTGTACTTGTAAATATTGAACTGTTCCGCAGACTCATTATATATGTACTTTGATATGTAAATCATCTTTCTTGAAATACATTCATCATACGTAAACCAAGAATCTCAGCCTATCCATATCAGAGCCGCCTCTGAGCCATCCTCTTGGGCCGCTTTCCCAGTGTAAATTACTTCCTTGTTTCCATCGTGGTGTGTGTAGAGCTGACCTCGCAGCGTCAGAGCTACCCGTTCCTGCTCCCTCACCGTTAGACCGCCTCCCTTGACGGCATGTCGCTGCGTCCCCAGGGCCTAGGGCAGCTGTGGCAGAGCTGAGTTTTCAGGGACTTTTCCTCCCCACAGCTGAAGAGGATGAGGACAAAGAAGACGACTTCCGGGCACCCCTTTACAAGACCGTGGAGATCAAGGGCATCCAGGTGCGCATGAAATGGTGCGCCACCTGCCGCTTCTACCGGCCTCCCCGCTGTTCCCACTGCAGCGTCTGCGACAACTGCGTGGAGGTGAGCGCCGGGCGGGGTGCGCCGTCCAGGCCGCGGAATCAGGGCCGGGTCCTGTGGACGCTTGGCCTTGGCTGGCTCCCGGGGCTGTGTTCGTGCTCTATCAGAGAGCTGGCAGCGATGTATGTGCGAGAGGCGGCGTGCACATGTCCTGTTGCAGGAGCGGCCCCGGGTGGGCAGGCGTAGGCTGTCCCACAGCCACTCAGAGCTCCGGCCTTCCAGCCCGGCCTGTCTCTTTGGTGGTTCGTCCTGGCTCCGTGTTCTCTCCGTCTCCCACGGCGGCATGCTGTTGGATTCACGTTTCACACCAGGTCCCTGATGAGAACCTGCCTCACAGCACAGGGGGCTCTGCCCAGTGCGCCGCGGCGCCCTCAGTGGGCGGGGAGCCATGTGCACACGTGGCTGATGCCCTTTGCTGTACAGCGGGAGCTGACCCAGCATTGTAAAGCAATTATACTCAGAAAAAAATTAAAAAATAAGTGTGCAATTTTCAAATTAAAAACACACAAAACAAATTGTACAATTATATTTCTGTCCTTCTGCATTCCTTGTCTATTTTTAACCCTTTTCCCAGTCCGTTTTTACTTAGCTATAAGCAGTTGCCTACTAGATTTTTTTTCCAAGCCTCTTTTTTTTAAAAAAAAGAAAAATCTTACTGTACTTGCAAGCCTCTGACATTTGTCCCTGTCAGAGTTCCTTGGTCATGTAGGATAAACTTTGAGGGATGGCCTTGGCCTTCAATCAACCTCTGGAAGGTCTTTGTTACAGATTGATGTGTTAAGTCACTTCAGTTGTGTCCAACTCTCTGCAACCCTACGGACTGTAGCCTCCCAGGCTCCTCTGTCCATGGGATGCTCTAGGCAAGAATACTGGAGCAGGTTGCCATTGCCTTCTCCAGGGGATCTTCCCGACCCAGGGATGGAACCCGGTCTTTGATGTCTGCTGCATTGGCCGGCGGGTTCTTTACCATTCTTCCCCACCTGGGAAGCCCTACAGATTGATAGATAAACTGCAGGAGCCTGTGTCTACATTTTGCAACTAAATGGTGAACATGATCACACATTGCTGAAAGCAGCGTGTAGTTCTGCCTGCCATTCTTGACGGAAGGGGTGTCGTGCCGTGATCCCAGCCTGCCTTGTCCACCCCCAGGAGTTCGACCACCACTGCCCCTGGGTGAACAACTGCATCGGCCGCCGGAACTACCGTTACTTCTTCCTCTTCCTCCTCTCCCTGACGGCTCACATCACGGGCGTGTTTGGCTTCGGCCTCCTCTATGTCCTCTACCACATGGAGGAGCTCTCAGGGGTCCGCACAGCTGTCACGTATCCTTCAAGGCCTGGGGGTCGCCAGACCGCTGGGGGAGTGGGGGGCGAGGCAGGGAGAAGGTGGAGGCCTGTGGCAGCGGGGTCCCAGGGCAGGCGGCCACTGCAGGGGCCGGGGCAGGCCAGGCCCTGTGGCGCTGCTCTCCTTGACCGTCCGGCTCCAGGATGGCCGTAATGTGTGTGGCCGGCCTGTTCTTCATCCCGGTCGCCGGCCTCACGGGCTTTCACGTGGTGCTGGTGGCCAGGGGACGCACCACCAATGAGCAGGTAGGAGGGGACGCAACGGGGGCCCAGAAAGCGGGCTGTGTCTCGGCCCTGGGGTAGCGTGTGCTTTCTGTGATGGGGGTCCACCTTCCTCGTGTAAGCGTGAGGACAGGCCATGTCTCAGTTAATAGGCATTTCTAGGACGTGTCCTCTGTACTGGACGATTTGGGCTCTGAGCCAGTAGCAGCAGTCAAGACCTGGGCCAGTGCTCAGGAAGCGTGTAGTTACTTTCTTGCACAGAATGATAGCTAAGCTTCCTTGCTCTTACGTAGAGATCCCCACTTTACATACAGAAACTGATGTTTAGGGTCAGATAGCTACCGTGAGGTAGACCTAGAAGTTGAACTGATGACCCTGCCTCGAGAGTTCCCCTTGCAGTCACCACAGACACGAGCTTCTTTATGGCAGGGTTGTATGTTACTCATTTGACGTCTCCCAGGTAGTGGGTGCGCAGTCAGTTGTCACTGATGGGCATTCTGGCCTCTGGAGGTCACGGTGCCCTTGTCTGACTGACCTGGTCCTTCTTCCCTCCTTCAGGTTACAGGTAAATTCCGGGGCGGAGTGAACCCCTTCACCAATGGCTGCTGTAACAACGTCGGCCGCGTGCTCTGCAGCTCCCCGGCACCCAGGTACTCCGGCCCGTGCCGAGGGCGCACCCTCGGGCACACACTCCGTCTTCTTTGGGGGGGTTCTGGTGTGGGGGGCTGCCTTTTAGGGAGGGTTCTCCTAGAATGAGAAGTGCTGAAGTGCCGTCCTTCAGACCCTGTGAGTTCAGTGCATTCTTTAGGTACGTGGTCCTCTCTTTGGAGAGGTGAGAATGAGATTTACTGCAGAGTGCCTCGAGCTGGGTGTATCTCCCCAGGGGCCTGGTCTTGCTGTCGGGCTTGTACTTCATAGAATCGAAGAAATCAATTCAATGCTGGCTTTTGCCCTGGCCTGCTAGGACTGTTTCTTCTGTCCGTAGAAGTGCTTCCACAGGGCAGGCAGCCAGTCGTTATTTTTGAACGACTGAATGAAAGCCCTCTCGCTCTTGACACGCAGGTATTTGGGGAGACCAAAGAAAGAGAAGACAATTGTCATCAGACCGCCCTTCCTTCGGCCCGAAGTGTCAGATGGCCAGATAACCGTGAAGATCATGGACAACGGCATCCAGGGGGAGCTGAGGAGAACTAAGGTGGGGGTGCAGGGGGTAACGCCGGGTACCTCGGGGAGCCGTCCCCACGGCAGAGGTGGAAGCTTGTTTGTTTCAATCTCTCTTACCATATTCATCACTTTCTGGTTTGTCTTAAAGTTACTTAAATACATAACTTCTTTTCCCATTACATTTTAAGTTCATTAACAGTAGAAATTGAGTCCATTCCTTCGCATGTCTTCCTAGGACTTAACATACAGCTTATGAATGGTCGGAGCTCAACAAGGAGTTGTTGGTGGAAATAAATGACAGAATGAAACCCCTTGTTGAAAGCTCTCTCCAGCACCGTCCCCACCGTCCTGAGTGACTCGGGTGTCTTCCTTCCTAGTTGAGAAGCACATGACGACGCCCCCCGCCCCTCTCCCCCAGTGTTATACTTGGAATCGCCCTGACACTCCCTTCTCGTTCGTTTGTCCAGTCTAAAGGCAGCCTGGAGATAACAGAAAGCCAGTCAGCAGATGCGGAACCTCCACCACCTCCTAAGCCCGACCTGAGCCGTTACACGGGGCTACGGACGCACCTCAGCCTGGCTACTAACGAGGGTGAGTGTGGCAGCAGGAGTGAGATCAGCTGCAGAGATGACACGGGCAAGGGCTGGGAGAGGACGTTGCGTTGTGACCGAGAAAACCCAGCAAGCGGTCCTTGAACCACTTCTGCGGACAGCGGCAGAGAGGGGCTCCACTGAGCTCCTGGCCGTGAAGGGGCTGTCCGTGTGCGTGTGTGTACCGCCAGCCTCTGGACAGAACAGAGAGCATCCCAGGGTCTGTGCACTCACTCACTTCTGGGCGGGTATGAGTCTGTAGTCTTGATTTCAGCAAAATGGTGTGTGTTCCTCAGGATTTTACCCGTAACCTTCCCTTCCGCTCGGTATATCTGGGCCTACCTTGTCTCCCCTGTGCTTTAAGCAGCTGTAGCCAAGTTAAGGGAGCGGCTTATAAGGTGGTGCCCCCGGGCCTTTTTCCTGCAGAGAGCAGCCTCCTGGGCAAGGACAGCCCCCCCACGCCTACCATGTACAAGTACCGGCCGGGCTACAGCAGCAGCAGCACGTCAGCCGCCATGCCTCACTCTTCCAGCGCCAAGGTACTGAGCTCTCCCGAGGAAGCAGCCGCCTGTCTTGGGAACACGGGGACTGGGAGAAGGGGAGGGGGCCCCGGACGGGAAAGAAACCCAAAGGCCTTTTCCTGCTGGTCAGCACTGGTGGGGCTGCGTCTCCTTGATGGCACGTCCTTCACCCCACGGGGTCCCGGGGCCGTTGGTGAGAGCGCCAAGGGCTGCCTCAGACCCAAGTTCCAAACCCAGTGCCGCCGCCACAGAGCAGTTCCTGACCTCTCTGCGCCTCATTCTCTGCGTCTTCAAACGAGACGTCATTTGTTCCCAATCAGAGATGAGCCTCGGGTTAAACGAGGCAACGCAGGTGAAAAGCCCGAGGACGTGGCTGGTGTGTGACAGACGCTGATTTTGCCGGACTCCTGGGGCCCCGGGGCCTCGCGTGTCACGGGAGGGGCGCGCTAAGGGCCAGTTCTGCTTCCTCCCGCAGCTGAGTCGTGGCGACAGCCTGAAGGAGCCAGCCCCCATTGCAGAGAGCAGCCGCCATCCCAGCTACCGCTCGGAGCCGAGCTTGGAGCCGGAGAGCTTCCGATCGCCCACCTTCGGCAAAAGTTTTCCCTTTGACCCGCTGTCCAGCGGCTCGCGCTCTTCCAGCCTCAAGTCCGCCCAGGGCACGGGCTTCGAGCTGGGCCAGCTGCAGTCCATCCGCTCGGAGGGCACGACCTCCACCTCCTACAAGAGCCTGGCCAACCAGACGCGAAACGGGAGCCTGTCCTACGACAGCCTGCTCACGCCTTCTGACAGCCCCGATTTCGAGTCCGTGCAGGCAGGCCCGGAGCCAGAGCCGCCTCTGGGCTACACGTCTCCCTTCCTGTCGGCCCGGCTGGCCCAGCAGCGGGAGGCTGAGAGGCACCCCCCGCCTGGCGCCCAGCGGCTCGGCGCCCCGCGAGCCCTCGCCCGTCCGCTATGACAACCTGTCGCGCCACATCGTGGCCTCCCTGCAGGAACGCGAGAAGCTGCTGCGCCAGTCACCGCCGCCGCCCGGCCGCGCGGGAGGAGCCGGGGGACTCGGGCGTCCAGTGCACGCCCGGCTCGGGCCACGCTCCGCGTACCAGCTCTTCCTCCGATGACTCGAAGCGCTCGCCCCTGGGCAAGACGCCGCTGGCACGCCCAGCTGCACCCCGGTTCGGCAAGCCGGATGGGCTGAGAGGCCGGGGACTCGGGTCCCCTGAACCAGGCCCGCCTGCCCCCTACCTGGGCCGGTCTCTGTCTTACAGCAGCCAAAAAGCCCCCCCTGGTGTCCCCGAGACGGAGGAAGTGGCCCTGCAGCCATTACTGACACCCAAGTAAGTGTCCGTCCGTCCTGGCCCCCGGCCCGCTGCCTGCAGGAGGCCTTGGGGCTTCCCTGGTGCCTCCAGCGCTCGCGGACCCGGCTCGCCCTGCCTTTCCCCCTTCCTCTGCCTGCCTTCCTGGGCCTTGCCTGTGAAAAGGCTGAGGAGAGGGCGTTTCCCTTAGTCTTGTCTTCCTAAGAAGCAGTTTGTTTGCCTGAGAGGAACTGAACCGTGTAGCTGCTACTGGAGAGAAGGAAGAAATGGGGGGAGAGGGGAGCAGGCTGCTTGTCAACAGGGTGGTAAAATAAAAGGTGTTTGGGTGAGAAAGGCGCGCGTAGAGAGGACAGCTTTCTCCCAGCTTGTTCTAAAGGGCGTCCCTTTTGTGTGTTGGGTCCCAGGCTGACAGCGCGCTCCTTTCTTTCCCAGAGATGAAGTACAGCTCAAGACCGCCTACAGCAGATCCAACGGGCAGCCCAAGAGCATCGGCTCAGCTGCCCCCGGCCCGGGCCAGCCGCCTCTCAGCAGCCCCACCAGGGGAGGCGTCAAGAAGGTGTCGGGGGTGGGGGGCACCACCTACGAGATCTCGGTGTGAGCCCGGGCGCCCCCGCCTCCACTCCTGCACCAAAGGGCCCCCGGGGCCGCCTCCCTCCTCCAGGGGCCCCTCCCCTGCACGGACACGTGTAAAGCCCGATGCCGAGAGGACGAGGGGCGTTTTATAAAATGCAGTGGGGCGGGGGGGGGTCGGAGAATTGGGGCCCTGAGACTGGGGTAGCAACCCCCCTTCACCTTTCAAGACCCTCCCTCCCTCACCCCCTGGACCAGACTCAGTGGACATTTGTGCAATTGCTCGCCCTGGAGGGAACCAGATCATTTTTAAACCAGAAATAATTTTTTTTATTATTGTTACGGATTCTATTTTTTTCCTCTTCTGCGTTACCAGGTGTGTGTGTACATATATATATATATATATATATATATATATATATAAATTTCAAAGATTATATATCTATCCTGGGATGGGAAGATGAGGGAGGGAGATGTATGAGGGGGACCTTACTCTTGCTGTTGCTCAGACCAGCAGGAAGAGAGGAGAGATGTCACCGAAGTCTTCCTTTTCCCCATGGTTCCCTCTCTTGGTCCCAGTTACCATCTAAGGACATAGCACCCCCCGTCGTCGGTGCTAGTGGTCGGGAAAGACGCCTAGGGAGAGGCGAGGAGGGCGTGGAGAGGAGGCCGTGTTCTAGGCTCAGCGGCACTTGGCTTCCCCTGGGGAGGCACCTCGGCCCGGCGCCTGGTGGTGGTCGGGCGGTCAGGAGAGGAGCTTGGCGGAGCGCCAGCAACAATACTGGGCTAACCCCCCCTTTGGGGGAGAGGGAGCAGAGCGGGCCCCTCAAAGATTTCCTCCCCCGTTCACACGGTTAGCATTATTTTTAAACCCAAGGCCGGGAAAGAAGAATCCAAAAAGAAATATTTCTCATCACATGCCAAAAACGGGATCGAGAGGAGGGGCAGGCTGAGGCCCCTCCAGCTGCCCCTCGGGGTCCCCCTCTGCCCACCAGTATGGTGCTGGGTAGAGGGGATACCTGGGTTCTCACCTGCAAAAGTAGGGGCGACCCCAGCCTCTAGAGAGAGGCCCTTTTATTTTTTATTCTGATTAGCCATTTTAAACCAACAAGGAATAAAAAGAAATCCTGATCTAACCAGCTCCCCCGGCTTGTGTGGTTTTGTGTGTTTAAGGCAGGGTGCGCGCTCTGATGGGAAGTGACAAAGACGACCTCGTCAGCGTCTGGCCCTGGCCCATCCTTGAGCAGCACCATGGGGAAGATAACCATTTAAGAGATTCTGTTTTTATGTCAGTGATTTAATTGGATGTTTCAGGAAAAAAGTCTTGTTAAGGACCAAAAGCTTGTCGTTTCCGAGTTTGGAGAGCTCTTGACTTGCGCCTACAATCCCTTAATACGGAATTTTCTCTGGAAAGTAAAGCTCATTTTGGCCGCAGCCAGGGGAGAGCCAGTGGATGATCACGGTGTGAAAGGCAGACCACAGGGACGTACAGGGGCAGTGTGACATCTCATACCGTCTCTTCTGTCGAAAGCAAAAGGCTGTGTCCTCACTGAAACAGGCACCCTTAGACACTCATCTCAGAAAACTGGCCAGAGCCCTTTCTTCTCCTGTCTGTAACTTAAGTTTCTAAATCCTTGCTCTGAAATCCTAGGTCAACACGAGCAGAATGAGTGGTTTTCCATCTGGTGGTCTAGGATCAACCCCGGCTCATACCAACAGATTTCAACCATGTCACACTGGGCTTCAAGTCACGATGACATGAGCTGGGGTTTCTCGTGGTTTCTGGTTACCTGGCCTGCTACAAAAAGTGAAGGGACTTCCTTGACCTTTTGCTGGTTTTGTTGTTCAGTCGCTCAGTTGTGTCTGACTCTGCGACCCCTTCAACTACAGCATGCCACACTCCCTGTGCTTCACCATCTCCCAGAGTTTGCTCAGACTCATATCCATGAGTCAGTGGTGCCATCCAACCATCTCATCCTCTGCCGGTCCCTTCTCTTGCCCGCAGTCTTTCCCAGCATCAGCATCTTTTCCACTGAGTCAGCTCCTTGGATCAGGTGGCCAAAGCACTGGGAGTTCGCTAGTTCAGGCTGCCTTTTTTTTTTTTTTTTGCTGTCTTAGAGGCTTAGATAGGCATTCACATCAGCCAAACAATTTCATTGTCTTAAAAAGTGGAGGAAGATCAAAAGTAGTTCTTATTATAAAGAGAACCATTTACCTTTGCTTGCCAGAAATTTATTTTTTTTTAAAAAACCACAGGGTTGACCAAGAAGCAGCCTTTCTGGAGTTCACCTCTGATCGTGGTGCTCTCTCCGCTGGCTACCGAGTTTCCACATGAAACTGACCTAGGACGCAGCTGGGACGTAAGCGGGTCAGCTCCTTCACGCGGGAAGGTCGTCCCAGCACTGGCTGGCAACCTTAGGGCAGGGCGTTAACGTGTCTGGGGCAGCAAGGTGTCAGCGCCTTCCACTTCTGGACCCTGCTCCGCGGTCTCGCGGCAGCTGCCCCGCCTGCTGATGAAACAGTCACGCGAGCTCCGAACCCCCGCAGACCTCAGCACACCTTGGCTTAAACCCTGACTCCCATGGAAAGGCACTTACCTCCCGACAGGCAGCCACGCTTCAGCCAGTTTGATAAATGCAATTTTAAGAGAATAAAAATCCTAACAAATCACCAAGTCCTACATCAGACAAACTGCACAACAGGGATGAACAGAAAGCTTCCTGGGAGGGGAAGAGGTGTTCTCGAGAAAGGAAGCCGGGCCGAGGCCGCCTCCCTTGCGGCGGCTCCTCGCAGCTGAGTGAGTGAGGCGGCTTCCGCCCCGGCGCTGACCCGAGCTGGGAGGGCGCCTGTACCCGGCTCGGGCCCTGCAGGGAAGGCCACCTTGCAGGGTCTGCCGGCCCCTTAGCGGAGGCTGCTGCTGCTGCTGGCCTGAGAGCTGCCCATCCCGGGGTGGTCCGGGCTGTGTCGGTTCTGGAAGGAAAGGAGGGCAGAGGAAGAGGAGGCAGCTCTACCGAGGCCCCGGGTGAGACGGGGAAACGCACGGGCTGCCGTCACCAGCTACCGCCATACCTTCTTCTTCTTCTTTTCCTTCTTCTTCCTCTTCCGCTCAGGGTCCTCTTCTTTTTTCTTTTTCTTCTTCTTGTGATCTGAATCAGACGGTGTTTCTGGGGGAGACAGGAGGTGCCCGTCACGGGTCGGGCCCAAATTCTGCACCACCAGAACTTGGGGACTGGAAGAAAACCCCCAGCCGAGGGCCACCGCTTCTCTCTGCATGGCCAGGAGTGTTAAGGGCCGCTGACGCCCCTGGCCCGAGCTCCTGCCTGCCCGGGGCGGGCTGCATCAAGTCAGTTTCCTCTCTAAGGAGAAGCGGGGAGTCCAGGCTCCTGAGGAACTGAACTGAGCTTTTAACCGAGGAAGGGCAAACCAGATTCAGAATGCCCGACTGTTTGGCTTGGAAGGGAACGGCTTCTTACCTGGGGGGACGGGGTCCTGGGTGCGGCTCTGTTTGTGCTTCTGCTTATTCTTCTTCTTGGGCGGCTGGATATGCATCAGACGGCACTGCTCTGGCAACTGAAGAAGCCGAAGGAAGGTCTGGGTGAGCAGAGGGCAGAAACCCCGCTTCCTGTCATCTGCTCTGTTCCCATCACCTGCTCTGCGCAGTATGTTAGGGAGGAACAGACGCGGAGAGAAACACCACCGCAAAGCCTTCGGGCCTCCCCGCCCTGCCCCCTTCCTCCCTAGTCTTTGCCCCCCCCCCCCCCCCCCTCCTCCCCAGCCTTCGTTCCCCCCCCCCACCCCCCCCCCCCGCTTGCCCCCTTCCTCCCCACCCTTCGGACCTCCCCCCTCGACCCCTTCCTCCCCAGCCTTCGTTCCCCCCTTGACCCCTTCCTCCCCAGCCTTCAGACCTCCCCCCCTTGCCCCCTTCGTCCCCAGGAGGGCACTCACCGGGCCAGTGTGCAGGCGGAAGCCAGCCAGCATGGTCCCTGTGATGGGATTGAAAGAGCCCCCAAGGATGGGGGGCTTCTCAATGAGGGAGCGCAGGCTGCTGTTGTCATGGGAACCAGGCAGATCAATCATCCCTGGCAGGTCGGGCAGGAAGTTGCTGAGCTTCTCCTTCACTTTCTTCCCGCAGAATTTATTGTAGGCGTGCTCCAGGCTGTAGTGTGTGATCAGGTTGGTGCTGCCTGTCAGCTCCGTGGTGCCTGGAGGATACAAGGAGAAGGGAAAGCAGAAGAATCAGTTCCCAGAGCTGTCGTGTAGCCCCTCAGTCGTGTCTGACTGCGACCCGTCCTTCACCATCTCCTGGAGTTTGCTCAAACTGATGTCCACTCAGTCCATGATGCCATCCAACCACCTCATCCTCTGTCGCCCTCTTCTCCTCCTGCCCTCAATCTTTCCCAGCATCAGGGTCTTTTCCAAGAATAGAGAATTTTTTTTTAATTCACTGACCTAGAAGGGAAAGTAAAAGACTATACTTTAACCTAAATAAGGAATCTTTTAAGTTACAATTACCAATAAAGAAAAGTTGTTTTTGAGTAAGAAATAGCAAGAATAAATAACAACATATAACAAACACTAAAAATACTATACTAGAGAATGGTCGATTGGAATGAGGAGGAAAAACAGGCAAAAATCCAAATAGGGCAACAGTGGAAACCGCTTTAACCCACTGGAGACACTCAGACCACCCAGAGCAATAACGTCCATGGTGCCTGAACCCTGGCGCTCAGCGCTGCGCTTCACCGATACACTAACGGGGACGATGCTCCTGGCCGTGCCCAGAGCACAGCCTCACAGCTCAGCCGCAACCAAGCTCAGGGCCGACTACAACCCAGTGGGGTGAGTGTCTTGCTTCCTTTCTTTTTTAAACTAGCAAGAAACTCCAGTCACCTTTACAGGTAAAAACAGATTTTTCTAGTTACTGCTGGTAACTTTTGTTACCACCATCTTTACTCTTCCTGTAATACCAAATATGATAGCTCTGCCTAGAAGAAAGAAATGTTTGATTACAAGTTAGGCAATCAAAATTGTAATACTTTACATGCCTCAGTTTCTACTTATCTACGGAATGTGGTAAAAGCTATCGTAATTACACTTAATTTTTTTTCAAGGTTCAAATGAAAACATATTGAAAATTATAAAGTATATAAACGGAAGGCATCATCAGTATAAATACTTCATGGCTGACTTTTTTCAAAGAATTGCTGCTGTTGTTGTTCAGTCACTAAGTCGTGTCCAACTCTTTGAGACTCCATGGACCACAGCACGCTAGGCTTCCCTGTCCTTCACTATCTCCTGGAGTCTGCTCAGACTCATGTTCATTGGGTCAGTGATGCTATCTAACTAGCTCATCCTCTGCCGCCCTCTTCTCCTCCTGCCCTCAATCTTTCCCAGCATCAGGGCCTTTTCCAGTGAGTCAGCTCTTCATATCATGTGGGCAAAGTACTGAAGCTTCAGCTTCAGCATCAGTCCTTCTGATGAATATTCAGGGTTGATTTCCTTTAGGATTGAGTAGTTTGATCTCCTTGCTGTCCAAGGGACTCTCAAGAGTCTTCAGCACCACAGTTGAAAAGCATCAATTCTTTGGCGCTCAGCCTTCTTTATGTCCAACTCTCACATCCGTACGTGACTACTGGAAAAACCACAGCTTGGACTAGACCAACC
Organism: Okapia johnstoni; assembly: GCA_024291935.2. Classification (NCBI taxonomy): domain Eukaryota; kingdom Metazoa; phylum Chordata; class Mammalia; order Artiodactyla; family Giraffidae; genus Okapia; species Okapia johnstoni. The sequence goes on along the minus strand of CM044325.1, from coordinate 2,040,971 downwards.
TTCACGCTGCCTAGGTTTGCCTTAGCTGTCCTTCCAAGGAGCAAGCGTCTTTTAATTTCATGGCTGCAGTTACCATCCACAGTGACTGGAGCTCAGGAAAATAAAATCTGTCACTGCTTCCACTTTTCCCCCTTCTATTTGCATGAAGTGGTAGGACTGGATGCCATGATCTTCGTTTTTTTTGAATGTTGAGTTTCGAGCCAGCTTTTCCACTCTCCTCTTAGTAATTTAACTAGGGTCCAGTGGTGAGGGTAGAAATAGCGAGCTTACAATTTCATAGTCTAGTTATGACGAACACTCAGGGTACGAATGACAAAAGTGACTTGTTCATAATCATTCACTTGAGAAAACTCAGCTTCTGAACTATAAGCTCACTGAGGGCTGAGAAAAATGCCTTGTTCATTCACGCGTCACTGGTGCTCAATAAACATTAAATGAACAAGGTATTTTCCTCCCTATTGACGGGCCTCACCCTATTCTCTTCCCTTGTCTTCCACGCTAGCTGTCACTGAAGAGCGGCCCATGAATGGCAGGAGGCTCGGGGGCCCAGGACTCCTGTCAGCACTGCCCCTTCCGCCAGGGCACCCTCAGCTTTTCCCCACTCTGTGCTTTTTCTAAATTCTTTAACCTAAAAGAGTCTATCCAATGTTCTGTTTTGCCCATCAGTTCTATGAAGATGATTTATAAATCTCTCTCCTCAGTCCTGACTCCACTCCTGAAAACTAACCTTCCATTTCCAACATTCTCTTAATTAATTCATTGAAGATTCAGTTTTCTTTCTTTTCTTTTTCTTTTTGGCTGCACCAGGAGGCTTACGGGATTGTAGTTCCCTGACCAGGGATCAAACCCGTGCCCCTTGCAGAAGAAGTATGGTGCCCTAACCACTGGACTGTCAGGGAATTCCCTCGATTTTTTTTTTTTAAACTCCAAATCTTCTCCACCTCACTCATGGTTCCTTTATTTTAGTACATGGCACCCATATTCTCCAGATATCTTCAGAAGCCGTATTCAGTTCAAAAATCTTAATGGTTTCCCATTCCCTCAGGAAAAAGCTCAAATTCCTTCGACTTGCATTCGCAGTTGAACGTATAAAATCTCACTAAAACATCACCAGCTGGAATCAAGACTGCTGGGATAAAGAGCCAACAACCTCAGACAGATGACATCACTTTAATGGCAGATAGTGAAGGGAACTACAGAGCCTCTTGATGAGTGAGGGTGAAAGAGAGTGAAAAAGCTGGCTTAAAACTCAGCATTCAAAAAACTAAGATCATGGCATCAGGTCCCATCACTTCATGGCAAATAGAAGGCAAAAAAGTGGAAGCAGTGACAGACTTCATTTTCTTGGGCTCCAAAATCACTGCAGATGGTGACTGTGGCCATGAAATTAAAAGACACTTGTTTCTTGGATGGAAAGCTATGACAAACTTAGAGTGCATTTTAACAAAGCAGAGACATCATTTTGCCAATAAAGGTCCATACAGTCAAAGCTATGGACGTGGGATGAACTGAAAGACGTCCCCGAGACCTAACATGCCTAAAGCGACTCTTGATTTCCAACTCCTCAAACTTGTTCTTTCCTGACCTCAGCACTACCATCAACCTTGTTATTCAAGCCAAAAATTCAGAATCATCCTCAATTCCTCTCTCCTCCTCTTCTATACTCAATCCTTCATTCCTGTCAGTTCTACCTCTAAAATTCACCCTGCATCCATTTACTTCTTTCCTCCATTGCTATCACCTAGTCCGAACCACCTCTTTCCTGGACCACTAAGCAACATTATGGAATGGGTGATTTTTGCAGAAACTAACACAACAATTAATTCAGCTATTTCACTAACACTTTGCATTATTACATTCAATAGTTAAACCTGACACACCTATAAAGTCTTCTCCAGCACCACGAGTTTCATTTTCACTTTCCATATTAGAAAACAATCACTAAGGTTTTTTGTCTCTTTGTTGGTCTAATATTCACATCGTCTGAATCAGAACTATATTCGGAACAACTATCATCTTCTGACACACTAGTAAATATGTTGCTTGGACAATAAGAGCAAGTATCTGAATATATTCACTGAGAAATTTTTCTTCACTCAAAATTTCATGATGTGTCATTTTTTAAAAAAATTTTATGAAAATAAGCTTGTGTTTATAAGATACACGTGGCTGGAATAAAAACCTAACAGAGCAAAATGTGAATGATGATGTCAATCCTAACTTGTATAATGAATCTCTTGATCAATTTTAAAATCTAACAGCTTCCCACGGTGACATTAATGGTTTCACTCTCTAAAGAACGTATTGACATGTTTCTGGTCAATAATATGTTAAAATCTAAATGTCTAATACAGGCCTCTGCCTACCACTCCCACTTTATCTCCTATCACCCCTTCTCTGTTCACTTCACTGGAGTCCAACTGATTTTCTGTCCATCAAACATTACAAGATTTTTCTCACATTGGGGCTGTTGATTTCAATTTTTTTTGTATCCAGTTATCCCTCCTCCCACTCATAAATGGATAGCTCTTTCTCTGCGCTTACATTTTAATTCTAAAGTAACCTACTCAGAGAGAGCTTCTCTGATCACTCCAGCTGAAGCAGCTCTGCTCCCTTAAATCTTTATCACATTTTTTTCCCCTTACAGACATAACTGCTATGTGATTTCACTCTGTTACGTTTTGCCTCCTCCATGGGCAGGTAAACTCCCAAACAGGCAAGGATCTTGTCAGCCTTGTTCACAGCTGTATCTTCAGTATGTACAATACCCCTTGGTACATAGAGTAGGTGCTCAACGAAATAATTTTTTGAATGAAAGAATCTGGTTCAATTCTATTTACTTGTTCCAACAAATGAGGAAAGGCCCAGGCCCAGAGAAAAAAGGAAGGCAACACGCACCAAAGCAACAGGAAGTCGGAAGCACATTTGGAACTAGGTCTGCAAAGATGTTAAATCAGGACTCTCAAATTCCAAACTCGAACCCGAGGTGCTTTTTCAGAGTTAGCCGCTCAGTCGTGTCCGACTCTTTGCGACTGTAGCCCGCCAGGCTCTTCCGTCCATGGAATTTTCCGAGCAGGGATACTGGAGTGGGTAGCCTTTCCCTTCTCCAGGGGATCTTCCCGCCTGAGGGATCAAACCCAGGTCTCCCGCACTGCAGGCGGATTCCTTACCGTCTGAACCACCGGGGAGTAATTTTTAGGGGGTCATAAAACCACCGTCAGGGTCAGAGGCAGGGCGGAGCGTGAAAGGAGGCCACACAGACCCATTCTTCTCATTCCCAGTCCACCCCGAGAACTCCTGTCGTGCCTTTGGCTGAGTTCTCCGAGTCCTCTCCGACACGGAGCCCCGAAATCCCCGCAGGCGCCGCCCGGGTACCCCTCACCTCCCGCGGCGGCTAGGAGCCACGCCCAGCCCCCCCTCGCTGCGACCTGATTGGCCGGCTTCGGCCGGGCCTGCACTCACCTGGCAGCTCCCTCATTAGGTAGAAGGGGCCGCAGCCTGCCGCTGACTTGTCGCTCCCGGGAGGGGCCGAGGCGGCGGTCGGGGGCGGGGCCGGGCCCGGCCCCCCCCGCCCGGAGGCGGCGGCGGCGGAGGGGGCGGCTTCCCGGGTCCGAAGCCGAGTGCCGCTGGGGGAGGTGGCGGGTCAGCCTGGGCTCCGAACAACGCCGTGAAATTCTCCATCGCCCCCTCCGCCCCGGCGGCGTCCGGTGTCTGGCGTTAATGATTCTCATTGGTTAATCTTTTCACGAGGTACCGCCCTTTTCCTCCAGGAGCCGTTTACCATTGGACTGCCTCTGGCCCTGCCTACCTTCTTCCGGCAACTACTTCCGTCGCCTTCTGAGAACGTTCCGGAAATACTCCTTAACTTTATTTAATTCTCCGAGGCCGCCACAATCGCTTAACCAATGAAATGACTAAGGTAGAAAAAACGACAGCTAGGTTAGCCAATAACATATCAAATCCCTTTCTCACTTTCCTTACGGTCAATCAGAGATCTAGTTCCGGGTCCAGGGGCGGGGTATCTGACACGGCCCAATGGAAACCTTCAATGGTGAGAGAGGCGGGACCAGACCTACGGAAGCCGAAGAGAGCGGCCGGCCCCTCAGGGGGCCGGAAAGATGGCGGTCCTAGCGCCTTTGATTGCTCTCGTGTATTCGGTCCCGCGACTTTCACGATGGCTGGCCCGACCTTACTACTTTTTGTCAGCCCTGCTCTCTGCTGCCTTCCTACTCGTGAGGAAGCTGCCCCCTGTCTGCGAAAGTCTCCCCACTCAACGCGAAGACGGCAACCCGTGTGACTTTGACTGGGTGAGCGACCCCTGCCTCAGGACGCCACGACCGTGACTATCCCCGCCCTGGTGGTCGCAGTCGGGAGCCGCGAGGCTGACCGTTTTGAGAACGCCTCAGGTCCCGGGCCTCTTAGCGGCCCTCACGCACTACTACGAGTGTAGGGCGTGGATTGTCATCGAGCCTAAACCTGCCCTTGCTTAGGGCCAGAAAGCAGCGGGTTAGCTCGCCCGACAGCCTAAGCCTTCCGCCTTTGAGTCCAGGCTCCTTCCCACCTCCCAGTTCATGCTCGACGCGAGTCCTACCCAGACGGCACCCACGCTGTCTTCTAGTAGTGCTCGTTAGGTAAAGCCTGTTGAGGAACCAGTGAGTTGTACGAGGCAAGTAGTATTTGTAGTATTCTCGTTTTACTGATGAAGAAACGGATCTCGGCGTGGTTAGGAGACTCGTCCAAGGTCACACAACTAGTGGGCGACGAGGATTTGCAACCACTTTGCGGCCATGGTAACAGCATACAGCCATTTCTTAAAATTAACAGTCTCAGAGGGGAGGACTGTGTGCCGGGCACTGTGCCGCATACTCGGGATGTAAAAATAAATAAAATTGTTAGGCCTATTGAAATGGAATTGTAAAAAGAAAAGAAAAAGTTGTAAAGAAATCTATCTCAAGGCTCTTGCAGTCCTCCCTGAACTGGAATGGGGGGACCACTCAGAAAAATCACTTGAGGGGCTTCCCTGGTGGTCCAGTGGTTAAGACTCTGCACTTCCCTTGCAGGGGGCCTGGGTTCCAACCCTGGTCAGGGAACTAAGATTCTGCATGCTTTGAGGCCAAAAAAAAAAGTGTAAAATAAATGGAAGCTCTCTGCCCTCTGCTGGATAGCCACATAACGTGTTCTGAGGAAAGAGTCACCTGAGTTTTTGTCTTTTTTTCCAAAGCCCCAAATGAGTCTAGATCTTGAACAGAAACTGCTTCCTTACTTTTATTCTTCACCCCACACTTTTTCATACTCTATCCTTTCCCACTGTTATTAATTAGCTCAGATGTAGCCATCTTCAAAAGATCCTATTTATCTATCCCACTTTAACCAAAATAAGACTCAAACGTATAAGTGGATAGACATAAAGATTTTATAAACTATGTAGTACTCGTAACTGTTTGTTTTCCTGGAAAATCTGTGTTTTACTCATTTACCCTGGTGATTTGGAAGTTACAATATTAAGGTAAATAGTGTTAGCAAGGCTGTGACTTCCCTGGTGGCTCAGCAGTAAAGAATCTACTTGCCAGTGCAGACTTGGGTTCAATCCCTGGGTTGGGAAGATCCCCTGGAGAAGGAAATGGCTACCCATTCCATTGTTCTTGCCTGGGAAATCCCGTGGACTGAGCCTGGCAGGCCTCAGTCCATGGGGTCACAGAGTCAGCACATACACCCACAACCTTTGAATTTGAAAAGTATTAGATAACAACAAGGAAGCAGTAGTAATTTTGTCAGATATGATCATGGTATTTCAGTTTGTTCTAAGAAAGAAGTTCTTATCTGTAAGCAGTATATACTGAAATCTTTACAGTTGAAATAATACAGTTGCAATTTGCTTTTAAGTTTCTCCAGCAAAAGAAATGGATAGTGTAGATGAAATATTTTGCCATATTGGCAAAATATTACTATGAAACTGAGTACTAGGGGTTTACTAAGGTATTGTAGGAGGCGGAAAATAATTTTCCCTTTCCCCTTCTGAGATTTGTGGAGAAATGACAGGATGAAGAAGGAAAGGGTTTTAGGTTTGCAGGAGCCAGAAATTGGAAAGGTAAACTAATGGTAAAGGCTAGTTTGTTACCTAGATCCGTCTGGTGCTATCTCCAGGCTGATAACATCTAAAGTTATCTCCCCTGATTAGCTTTGTCCTTGGTAGAGAAGGTAAATTTTTGTCATACTCTTAAGGGAAGGGCGTGGAGCTTTTCTTTATTCTACTTCTCATCAGTTGCTTTTGGACTCAAAATAATCCTTATGCCAAAGTGGCATATTTGGGAGTGACATATACTGCCACCGTTCAGTATCCTCTCTGATTTGGTGTATGTTTGAAAATTTCCTTAATAAAAAGTTTGAAACAGGCCTACGCTGGCTACTCGGTGGTAAAGAATCCACCTGTCAATGCAAGAGACACAGGTTCGATCCCCGGTCAGGAAGGATTCCACTTGCTGTGGAGCAGCTCAGCCGGTGCGCCACAGCTGCTGAGCCTGTGCTCTGGAGCCCGGGAGCTGCAGGCACTGAGCCCACGTGCCCTAGAGCCCATGCTCCACAACGAGGGAAAAGCCCACCTATCAACAAAGACTCAGCACAGCCAAAAACAAGTAAAGATAAAATTATTTTTAAAAAAAGAAAGTTTGAAACAGTGAATAAACAAGTGAACAACCAAGGGAGCTCTTGTTTAACCAGTTATTCTGGAACCCAGTCTCCTGTCTTCTGCTGATGGCCTTAAGATCGTCCCAGCATCAAGCCAGCAGGTGGAGAAAGAAAGCTGTCCTGCAAGGCCGTGCATCCTCTTTCTTAACTGCCTGGGCACAGAAGTGGCGCATCACTTCTGCTCACAGTGCGTTTAGAGTGCTGGTCACACAGTTCTCCCTAGATGCAGTATGTCCAGGAGAAAATGGAAGTAAGGTCTGGTATACATGGCTGGTCTTCACTGCAGACCCATTCTCTGTCTTTAGAGTATATTCCTTTTAGTCCTGTCTTTGGTCTCCTGATTGGGGATAATTCTCTTTTTAAATCATCTTTCCATAATTATAAAAGCCACTTCTAAAGCCAGTTTCATTCCTGAAAACTGTTCCTCATCTCTGCTCAGATAGAATATTTAGTGAGGTCTGTCATATTCCCTACTCCCCACTTAGATGTCCATTTCTAAATCCAGTCAGTTGCTTTTTGTTGGGGATTGAGGCTAAAAACCTAGGTCCCTGATTGCTGGCCGTAAATCGCAGTTAATTGGTTCTGTCTGAAATAATGATTTGGATCCTGTATTACAGAAAGGTATGGAAAGCCTCAAACCCTCCAGTCTACAGAAGGCCCTCCCCCTGTGCGATCTCTCACAAAGTCCTTGTCACTCTCCATTGCAGTCTTTACCCTTGGAAGTTACCTTGTTTGTGTCTTTGTCATTTTTATCATCTGTCTCACTTAACTCACATGGAACTTACCTTCTAGAAGGTGAGAAAGAACAGTAAACTAGGGGTACTGAAAAGGACCTTTGAGAGGTTTAAAAGGCCTCCTTCAGCACTCAGATTATATTCAAGGTGCATAGATTATCACTGAATGTTAGGTGGAGAGGAATGTTTTAACTTAAAACCAAACAAATGGAATAACCATCTGTTGTATTGAAGGATATGATTGAGAAAGTTTACCTGGAAAAGTTCTATTTTACCAGGGTCACGCTGAGTTGATTGTAGGATCTTACAGTTTTACACCATACACTTGATGGAACTCTTTCATAGTCCTCGGAGAAGGCGATGGCACCCCACTCCAGTACTCTTGCCTGGAAACTCCCATGGACGGAGGAGCCTGGTAGGCTTTAGTCCAAGGGGTCGAGAAGAGTCGGACACGACTGAGCGACTTCACTTTCACTTTCATAGTCCTTATCTTATTTAATCCTCAGATAGCGTTGTGAAATATCATTCAGTCAGGGAAGCCAGTGCACCCAGGTTAAGTGCTTTGCTGAAAGGCAACAGGCAGTTTGTGATAGGGGTAGAATTGGAATCTGGATCTTCTGACTGGTGTTTTCCCCACTACCCTTGTGCTTGCTAAGTCACTTCAGTTGTGTCTGACTCTTTGCAACCCTATGGACTGTAGCCCTCTAGGTTCCTCTGTCCATGAGATTTTCCAGGCAAGAATACCGGAGCGCGTTTCCATGTCCTCCAGGGGATCGTCCTGACCCAGGGATTAAACCCGCCTCTTGTGTCTCCCGCAGTGGCAGGCAGGTTCTTTATCCCTAGCGCCACCTGGGAAGCCAGCACTGCTCCTTAGCTGTCTCCAGTTATTTCTCTATTGTTATCATTCCCAGTTTGGATCTTTGTTAGTTTTTTCTCTGTTGGTTTTTATTGTATATTTGGCTTCCTTGGTCACTCAAATCATTTCCGTTCATGGCATTCCTGACCCTCTGATTCTGTTGCAGAGAGAAGTAGAAATCCTGATGTTCCTCAGTGCCATCGTGATGATGAAGAACCGCAGATCCAGTAAGTGTAGCCTGCTTCTCGGTCTCTCAAGGTCAGGACTGATGACCTCCGGAGTCTTTCATTCATGTTATGAGAGGGGCATTATTGGGTGAACTTGTCCCTCATTCTGTGCCAAGGCTGAATTTGACCTTAGACTTTTATCGCCTTCCGCCTCTCCCGTTTCAAAGTATTCCAAGAAGAGGGACAAATAATAGAACGTGGGAGCACGCAGCCCAGCCTGACCTCTGACATCTTTGTGTTTCAGTCACCGTGGAACAGCATATAGGCAACATCTTCATGTTCAGTAAGGTGGCCAATGCAATTCTTTTCTTCCGCCTGGACATTCGTATGGGCCTGCTTTACATCACACTCTGCATAGGTAAGGAGACTGTAAGACTTGGTTGTGGGAACCAAATTCCAACACCAAACCAGGTTCTCCATACCCTTCTTCCATAGCTTATACCTAATTGTGTGAAGCTCAGATGATAAGAACCTACAGAGATTGTATTTTAAGAGGGAGGGAATGTGTCTATGTATGTCGACGAAGTGTACTCTCTGGTACTTGAAATCTTTAGGTTGGTTTGAAAGTAAATCCCCTGCTCAAGGCCTTAGATGTTTCCTGTGTTGACTTAAAATGTACAACATGAGAGCTGCAAGTTAAGTTTTAATTGGGGCCAAACGAGGACTGCAGGCTGGGAGATGGCACCTCCGTTAGCTCTGAGAAGCTGTTCCAAAGAGGCAGGAGGAAAGGACAGTATATGTGTGATTTTGGTGAAGGGGGAGTACATGCAGTCAGCATATATTTTTTATAGAAAGCATGTGCTAGTCTCATGAAGCTTTCTGTCAGTCACGAGAAACCGTTGTCACCATGAAGGGTTTTAGTGCTTTTCTAGATATGAGGAGATACACGAATTGGGCTCATAAAATCAGCTCCTGAGAATATTTAACTATCCGAAGACTTGTCCTGCCAGTTTTTCCCTGAGCACAGGGTGCCTCATTTCTGCTATCCACCCTGAGCTCCTTCAGGGGATGTTGAAGGTCGCCAGCTGTGGGAGCACATGACTTAATCCTTATAGAGGTAGATGGCAAGTGCCACTTTGTAGTTAACACCTGTGACATCCTTTTTCTGTGTTTAGTGTTCCTGATGACATGCAAGCCCCCCCTGTATATGGGCCCTGAGTACATCAAGTACTTCAGTGACAAAACCATTGATGTGAGTAGTCTTCTTCCCTGTGCCTTGGGTCCCTTGGGGGTGATTTTGTTGTGGCGTTCACCACTCAGAGGAACAGCGATGCTTCAGAAGGGAAGTCAAGGGCACTGACTCACTGTGGGCTCCAGAGGAGAATCAAGGGCCCTGTGGTTCACGGTGGGGTCTACAGAGGCATGGGGAAGCCGAGATGAAGAATTAGGTACTGAAGTCTGAATCTTCCAGGAGCCTGTGTGATCCAGTTCACTGTTTCTTCTCTGTGTGTGGCAGGAGGAGCTGGAGCGGGACAGGAGGGCCACCTGGATCGTGGAGTTCTTTGCTAACTGGTCTAGTGACTGCCAGTCATTTGCCCCTATCTACGCTGACCTCTCCCTCAAGTGAGTGGGACAAAGGGAGGGGCGGTAGTTGTCCCTTCCCTCATTGGTTTGGCCTTGGTTTTTGCACACTGCAACCAAAGGCACTCTCACCGCACCCTCAGACATCTGTACCTCTGCTTCATTGATTCATTCTCTCTCGCCATGTGAAATAATACATTCCTCTCAGGTACAACTGTACGGGGCTAAACTTTGGGAAGGTGGACGTTGGACGCTACACTGATGTTAGTACCCGGTATGTGAGGGCCTGGGCAGGGGGACCCTTGGGGGGATACACACAGATGCACTTACAGAGAACCTTCTGGATCCTGCAGGTACAAAGTGAGCACGTCACCCCTCACCAAGCAGCTCCCTACCCTGATCCTGTTCCAAGGTGGGAAGGAGGTCATGCGGCGGCCGCAGATCGACAAGAAGGGCCGGGCTGTCTCTTGGACGTTCTCAGAGGTATGTGAGCGGGCGGGTGGTTTGCAGGCGGGTGTAGAACAGAAGGTCAGCTTGGAGCCCACCGTGGCTTTGAGTCCTAGTTCTGCTACTTGCCCACATAATTTGAGAATGTGGACTATTTATTAGGTCTCATTCATAAATTCACTCAGCAAATTATTCTACCACGTGCCAGACATGCTAGTAGTAGGGAACGATTATTAGTTAAGATTCAGTCTCGGTGGCTCTTGTTCTTATAGTCTGTTTCCTTGGCAGTAAATTGGAGAGGGTAACATTTAGCTTACAGGTTTTGTTTTGCAGATTACATTAAATAATGTAGCTATAATTCTTGGCACAGTGACTGGCACATAATAGGTAAATATTAATTGACTTTTTCAGGTACCCAGAAAAAGGAGATCTGGGTTAGATTCCTGTCCTTTGCCTCCTCCCTTCCTAGACTGTGTAAATACAATTGACCTTTGCACAGATGAGTCAACTGTGTGGGTCTGCTTGTGTGGTTATTTTTCAATAGTAAAAGCTACAATACTGCACAATCCATGCAGTTGGTTGAATCCGCACACATGGAAGCACAGATTGGGAGGGACTGTGGTTACGGAAGGCTGACTAGAAGCTATAGGTGGATTTTTGCCTGCAAAAGGGTTGGTACCCCAACCACACCGCTGTTCAAGGGTCAACTGTACTTCTTCCTAGACACCACTCTCCCTTCCAGCTTGAACCCTGATGCGTGTGTCCCTTTTGCACAGGAGAATGTGATCCGAGAATTCAACTTGAATGAGCTCTATCAGCGGGCCAAGAAGCTGTCAAAGGCTGGAGATAAGATCCCCGAGGAGCAGCCTGTGGCCGCGGTGCCCACTGCCGTGCCAGATGAGGAGAGCAAGAAGGACAAATAGGATCCCTGCTTCAGCGCTTCCTCTCCTGTCAGTCCCAGGCACCTCGGAGGCTCTGCCCTTTCTGTAACCACAAGCCTTGCCTGAGGCCCGGGCCTTGTATTTATGTTTCCCCTGTTTGGCTATGCCTAGTTGGGGCAGGGTATCACTTCTGATTTTTAAGAGGCATCCAGGGCGATGACAGGTACCCTCCAGGAAGGCCCCACTGTTGCGGCCCACTGTTTCTCTGGAGGGAGGGAAAGATCTTGTCTGATGGAGGGAGAAGGCTTTCCCTCCAAGCTGGGCCAGCATGTCAACTGCTGGGTGCTGCCGGACATCTCCGTCAGGCTCTGGTGTCGTCATTCCTCACGGTGGCGCTACGCAGCCTACTTAGACTAGAGTAAACCCTAGCATAACAGGCCAGGGTGCCGAGTTAGTGCTGAGATTTTTCCCTCATGGAATCTTACTTGTTTAGGCCTTTCTGGCTTAGTCTGTGGCCTGTATTTAAAAAAAAAAAAGTGTAAGTCTGTGATCAGTCCCAAGGAAAAACCTTTTTAACCACAGACTTTTCTCTTTGAAGACTACTGAATGATCTACCTATTTTATGAAGATTGGGAGGAAGGGGAATAGAAGTTTGAGACTTCCTTTGTGTAGTGGGCCCTAGAGGAAAAAGCCCCTGGACAGTGGCTCACTTAACCCTCTGGCATCCTCCCCACACCCAGTTGATGGTTTTGCACAATAAAGAAACTGAGAATTACTTTTGATTGCGCCTTTGTGTGTTATTCATGCATTAGAAGTGGAAGTGTTGGTCGCTCCTGCATTAGAAAAGCCAGGCAATTGCAGAGGACTCTTCTGCATTCTTCATTTCAAAGGCCACCCTGGTTGGTTCCTCAGATGCTGCACACAGGCCCCCGGGATTGTGGACAGCTGGAGGAGGTTTGGGTCTTCCCTAGGTTGGTGTTTAGTCGCTCAGTCACGTCCGACTCTGGCTTCCCTATGGACTAGTCTGCCAGGCTCCTCCATCTATGGGGTTTCCCAGGCAAGAATACTGGAGTGGGTTGCCATTTCCTTTCTCCAGGGGATCTTCCCAACCCAGAAGCTCACCCATTTCCTGCATTGGCAAGTGAATTCTTTACCACATAGCCACCTGGGAAGCCCTTTTGAAGAGTAGCTATCCAACAGAACTGAAGAATCTACTAGATTATGATGATATGACAATACAGACCTTAATGAGAGACAAGGGGTAGGAAATGAGGGATGAGTAGGACTTAAGAAATCCCTGGGCATCTTTTTCAAAACAGACATAGGTAGGCTCATCAAAATCTCAGGACCTTTGCATGCATTTTAAAATGTTCCTCAAGTGGTCTTGATATTACAAACACCCTACTATCCCACTTGAAAATCAATGATGTAGACAAACAATATAGTTAATTTACTTATTATTTATTCATATTAGTTTATGAACGATCCTGAATGAATACCGACGTTAGATCTAAGCAATTAACTTGGAAGAAACTCAAAATGAATTGGAGATATAATACTGGCTTGGCTTTAAAGACTAGGAAACAATCCAAGCTTCAAATCAAAACCTTGCACCCGTAACAAAGTTTACTTAACCTCAGAGTTAAGCTGCACACTTGGTCTGGGACTGATCCGTGGGTCCCAGGAGCGAAGTTTTGGGTAGCAGTCCTGACGGACACCGTTCAAGCTGGCGCCGCGGTTACAGAAAAGCCTGCGTGAAGACTTGACTGTTTTCACAGAGACCCGGCCCCCAAGCACGGTGGTTGGGCGCGGCGCCCCGCACCTCCCCGCCTGTGCGCGCGGCGCGGCTTCGCCCGAGGCCCCGCCTCCAGACCACGTGTGCGCCCAGCGCCGAAACGCTTTCCGCCGCTTGAGAGGTTTCGCGCCGGGAGCCGAGTTCCTGGGCTGCGGTTCGGCGCTCGGAGCCGGGCTGGCCTGTGCCCGGTGGCCGCGGCCGCGCCCCGTCCCCAGCCGGGCTCCAGGCGCCATGGCGTCCCGCGGGAGGAAGCGGAAGGCCGCGGCGGCGCTGGCCGCAGCGACCGAGAAGCGGGAGAAGCCGGCCGGCGGCCAGGAGCGGGGAGTGGAGGGGCCGAGCGTCGTCATCGAGCACTGGTGAGCGGCCCGGGGCGCGGCGGGGCGCGCGAGGGCGAGGGCGCCGCAGGCCGGGTCCCGGCTCTGACCTCGCCTCTCTCCCCGCAGCACGAGCTGACGCGTGTACGCGCGCAACGCCGCGGCCCTGAGCCAGGCGCTGCGCCTGCAGGCCCCCGAGCTGGCGGTGAAGGTGAACCCCGCCAGGCCGCGGAGGGGCAGCTTCGAGGTGACGCTGCTGCGCGCCGACGGCAGCAGTGAGTGCGGGCCGGGCCCGGGGCGGGGCAGCGCGGGCCTGCAGACCGCCGCCTCCCGGTGGCTTCGGGGGACGGCTGCAGGGTTCCGGAGCCGTTGCGCTTCACGTGGCCTTTCTTCCCAGGCGCGGAGCTGTGGACGGGTCTTAAGAAGGGGCCCCCACGCAAACTCAAGTTTCCGGAGCCCTCACGTGGTGCTGGAGGAGCTCACGTGGTGCTGGAGGAGCTGAAGAAGTACCTTTCGTAGGGAGGTGGGGCAGAAGGTGTCTGGCTGAGGTTGTTGATGGCGAATGGCGGGGGGGGGGGGGGGGGGGGGGGAGTGGGCTGATCTTTGTGCGGCTGCTGGCGAAGCAGCCCTTCCTGTTAAACCCCCGATTTCACACAGGACCTACATCTCCATAACTCGCTTCTGCTCTCAGAATTTCCTCTAGTGGGAATACCTGTTCCCCTTTTTCCTGGTGGGAAAAACTTAAGTCGCGCCCCCCCGCCCCCCCCAAGGCGGTTTCCTATTCGCTGCGCCTTTTGCTACAGTCGTCGCGTCTCCCTCAGCGTCTCTGAGCTGAGGCGTGGGATGCCGTTGCTAATGTAAGTGACCATGAGAATGCAAATTGTGTCCTTAGAGGACGCAGAGAGCTGTGTCCCTTCGACTCGGGGCCGCTTTTCTCTGTTTTAAACACACACCTCACTATCCGGTAAACCCCACCGACGCCCTCACTTGTGTGTTCTGATTCTCCTCTTCCTGGCCAAACCTCTGTAGTTTCAGGTATGCCTGCTGCCCTCTTGTGTTAGCGTATGTGCTGCCAGCCCTGCAAGGTGGCGCGCCACTCCTGGTCTCAGGATTCGACCCTGCCTTTATCCCGAGTGCTGCATACAGGGCTTTGGCATGTCGTCAGGCACTTGATGTTGAGTGAGATGGGGGCGGTGTGTGCGCGCAATTCTTGAGCTCTCCTGGGTCCGTGTGTTCCTTCAGTGGAGGAGGGCTGGCCCGGATTACCTGGATCCTGTCACTGACTCTTTTCCTTTCTCATTTTCACAGCCTGTCCCTGGTGATGTTGGAGCATTTATGACGGGACATGGCCAAACTTCAGTCATGTCCCCGAAGCTGTGGTTTCCTCCCCTCCAGAAACGATGGTTCAGTTGTGAGGCAACCCTCTAGTGAGACATTGAAAAGTTCTTGGATTTGGTTTAATAAAAATTAAAGGATTTGAGTTGATATAAAGCCTGAGTCATGAAGTAAATTTATTAGTATGGTAAGGGGTGCCTTAAGCCAGTCTTATGGGATTGGTCCTCGTGTTCTTCAGAGCCTAAGGTCACCAATTAACCTGGGTCTCCTATGGGTCCTTATTACAGCATGGGAAATACTTGTAAAAACTATGGGGGAAAAGGAAATAAAAGTAACGCTCTTTCTCACCTCACTTCTCGGAAGTGATGGTGCAGGACATCTTCCCAGCCCTGTGGAGGTTTTGGCTACGCTTCCCATGCTGGCAATGACTAAGCCATACACACCAAGTACTAGTTATTAGATGCCAGCTGATTCGGGAGGCCTGGCTTTGGCTGTTACCTATGACCCACTAGAGTTGGTGACCACACAGTTTATTGTTTCACTTGTCACTAACTGGAAGACAAGATTACAAAAGAAGTAAGGTGGTTCAAGTTCATAATTTTCTACCTAAGGAATGACTTTTGCCTGGCTCTAAAAGCCTGGGGAGGGAAGGAGAGCTACGGGCATGCCTGCCCCTGGTGCTAAGAGGACAGGGACATATGCTGGCATGTCGGTGGACCTTCTGTTAGCCAGCATGTGACCTGACCTCTCCGCTATGCCACTACGTTAGTATATCTACTTCTGTTTCTGACTCTGGGGAAGGCTCAGGCCACACCGAGAGAATACTCGTGGGTACAATCCCCTCTGACAGTGAGTCTACATCAATCTCCTCTTCAGGGCTGGCAGGAAGTGGACCCACCAACTCACAGTTGCCAGATCCCTCCTTGCCTGCCTCTGGAGCTGGGTATAATACCTCATCCATTGATAGGGACACTTCCAGGCCAGCCTCCACCCAGTTTGAACAGGGAGGCGAGAGCTCTCCATAGGACCTTTGGGGATGGTCAAGGGAGTCCATGTGGAGAAGTCTCTCTCTCTGACCTTCCAGAGGCTGGGAGCTGGTGATTTCCAGGTCTGGAGTCCAAGAGCCTCCCACTGCAAACACCTCCCCCTCACTTACCTCGGAGGGCATGACAAGGGGGCTGAAGGGTTCAGCTGGCTCTTTGTTCTCAGAGGGCAGAACTAGGGGGCTAAAGGGCTCAGCTGGCCCTTTGTTCTCACCAAGAGATTCCTTTTCCAGTCCTGTGAGCTCCCTGGGCCAGAGCTCCACGTCAGGCAAAGACCATTCTTCCCCTTCCATCCAGGTCTTGCCTGTTTCCGTCAGGTGGTAACTCGGGGTCCTGCAGCCCTCGGCCCGGGGACTCTCCAGAGACCCCAGGGGTGGCTCAATGTCGGAGCCACAGAGCATGAAGTCCAGGATCTCCTCCAGCTCGCTGGTGGCGGCGGCGCTGGTGATGCGGTATTCCTCAGCTTCGCAGGGTGGCCCGAGCAGCGCTGTGCTGAGCATGTAGGACTCTCTGCAGTCTGTGTCCAGCCCAGGTTCCTTCCCTACCAGCTCTGGACTGGACCCAAACTCGGACTTCTCCACTGGCTGGTCTGGGGAGCGGTCAGCAGAGAGCAAAATGTCCTGTAGCTTGGAGCACACGGGGGAGTCTTCACACAGGTCTGTTCTCACGGATGACATGTCCTGCTCGTTACCTGAGGATGGCTGTGTCCCCAGAGGCTCTTCTGAGTCTTTGAGTTGTGGGATATGAGGGCTGTCCTGAGAGATTTTGAGGGGAGGCTCCTGAACTACCTCCCAGCAGGTCCCATTGACAAGCTTGCGAAGCTTCACTCTCCCAACCTGCCCCTCCTCTGCAGAGTCCGGGTGAGGGGCCCTGACTTCAGGGCTCCGCTTCTTGTTCTTCCCAAGACCTGAGGCACTTGGGCTGCTCCTGAGAGGACTGGTTCGCCCTGTTTTCTGCTTGTCCTCTGGCGCTTCTTTATTTGTGCTCTTCTGCCGCCAAAGACGCCGGCCAGGGGCTGTGGGCGCTGAGCTGGGTGCACTGAGGAGACTGGCAGGCTTGGATGTACAGACATCGGGAGGCGGCTTTGAGCGGCTCAGCTTGATCTTCCTGGGCAGGAGCCGCTCATCAACGGAGGGGTACGAGCTGGGTGCGGAGAGTGCTGCAGGAACGAGGGCGGGGCCGCTCCTGTTCTCCCTGGGTCCCTGACCGTGGCTCCATGGTGAGGCGCTTGCTTCCTGTGGAGCTGGGCAGGCCCTGGCCTTCCTCTTGAGCAGTAGAGTGCCAGATGAGTTCTCTGGGTTCTGTCGGAGGTTCTTCTCCAGCGGCCCCTCCTCCTTCCCTGAGGACTTCAGTCTCGCTGCCCCAAGAGGACAGGGCGCCTGGGTGACAGGCAGGGGAGCCCGAGGCCTACGGCTGGAAGCCACCACCCTGGCAGAGATTGGCGCAGGACTGGGAGGCTGCAGGCACTCCCTGTTCAGCCTTCGCCCCTGAGGGACCTTCACCAGCTTCCCACCCTCTAGCTGAAGGGATTCAAGCTCAGACACACGGAGCTGGCGGGCTGCAGAAAGCACATCCTGGGCTTCTTCCCCAGATAATTCCATCTCGGAGGTGTACAGGAAGTCCACCAGCTTCCTCAGGGTCCTGATCTTCAGGCCCCCCAGCTCCAGCACCACCTTCCGACCCTGAGCTGGCCTCTCCTGCTCCAGGCGCTCTGTGAAGAAGGGGCTGCAGGCTGACAGGATGCAGCAATGGGCTGGGACTGCCTCACCTGGAGGGAAACCCAAGTGTTTATCTCAGGCCCACTGGCAAGCTCGTAGGTTCAACACAGACACTACTACCTGAAGGTGCTGTCCCTTCTCCGTCTCCCTCATGGAAGTTCAAGTAGGAGAAATTTTGTTTCTTCTGCCTACCTGGAACATTCTGCCATTACCCAGCTAACTCATTTTTTATCCTTAAAGGTTTATTTTAGGCTTTCCCACCCCTCCTCCGCCATCCCGTCTTGGGTTAGGTGCGCTGTAGCTATCAGAGCATTCAGCTATTTGCATGGAACTGTCCATCTCCTTCACTACACTTGTAAGCTCTGAGGACACGGACCATGTCTCTTCGACTCACTGAATAATACCCAGCACTTGACAGAGTACGGGATCAAACACTTGCTGAATAAATGTTTTTGACTCACCCAAGAGTTTAAAAATTTGTACAGAAGCTGCTTGTGATCTAATAAAAAGACCATGAGCTTTGGATATGGATAATCAGGATAATCAGGGGCTTGCTTCCCTGGTGGCTCAGACAATAAAGAATCTGCCTGCAATGCAGGAGACCCAGGTTCCATCCCTGGGTCAGGAACATCCCCTGGAGGAGGGCATGGGTACCCACTCCAGTATTCCTGCCTGGAGAATTCCATGGACAGAGGAGCCTGGTGGGCTACAGTCCATGGGTTCACAAAGAGTTGGACACGACTGAGTGACTAACACTTTTCACTCTTCAATAAGGGCTCAGTTGTCTCCTGAGATCTCTCCACTGCCTGGTACCCACTGTCCTGAGCCACCTTCTCATTTTATGTGCACTTCCTAGGCATTTTCCCCTCTCCCATGGCTTCCATTAGCAAAGGCTTTGCTGATGATTCCCAGATCCAACTTCTGCCCAGATACCTTCTGAAATACTAAGCACGCCATTGCCTGCAAGACTACATGGATGTCCCATAAGTACCTCCAATGCAACATTTCTAGAAAGTAAACTCACCATTCCCCACACTTCAAAACTTCCTGATTTTTACTTCAAAATAAGATACATTCACCCAGTGGCCCAGGCCTGAAAACTAGAAGTCATATTTGATTCTTCCTTTTCTCTTACCCACTGCATCTAATCAAATATTAAGTTTTCTTTAAACAGCCAGTAACTTGAGTTCTTATTATGTGCCAGGCGCCTTACCAGAAATAATTTTAATCTTCACTGCAACCCTGTGAGGTAGTTGTTATTACAGATGAGTAAACTGTGGCACAGTGTAGTAATGCGCAAAATTACCGTTAGTTAAGGAGCAGGGACAAGATTTGAACCCAAGGCTACCTCAATCTGTGTTCTTAACTGCAGCAAGTTTTGTAAATTCTTTGTTGCTGTTGTTCAGTTGTTGATTTGTGTCCAACTCTCTTCGACCCCATGGACTGCAGCACACCAGGCTTCTCTGTCCTTCACTATCTTCCGGAGCTTGCTCAAACTCATGTCCATTGAATCAGTGATGCTATCCAACCATCTCATCCTCTGTCAGCCCCTTCTTCTCATGCCCTCAATCTTTCCCAGCATCAGGGTCTTTTCCAATGAGTTGGCTCTTTGCATCAGGTGGCCAAAGTATTGGAACTTCAGTTTCAGCATCAGTCCTTCCAATGAATTCAGGGTTGATTTCCTTTAGCACTCACTGGTTTGATCTCCCTGCAGTGCAAGGGACTTCCAAGAGTCTTCTCCAGCACCACAATTTGAAAGCATCAATTCTTTGGTACTCAGCCTTCTTTATGGTCCAACTTTCACATCCGTACACCTCTTTAATACTTCTCTTTAACAACTCATGGACCATACATTTCTTTCTATTCTCAATGCCTTAGTTCAGGCCACAATTCCCTTCCTCCTGGATCCCAAAACAGCCTCTTATCTGGACTCAATAACAATCTAATAATTCCCCTCATTGCAGTCTGAGTGCTGTTTCTAAAGCAGTTATAACCTTCTTAAAATCTACATTTCCAGTGTTCTTAGGACAAAACCAACTTCCTTGGTATAACACTTAAGACTTGCTAATTTCTCTAGCCACAGCTCTGATCAACACATTTCTTATAGTCTGTGTTCTAGCCATAATGAACCATTTGCAAACCTCTGGTCCATACCTCTAAATCTCTTTACATGCTGTTTTCTCTGCCTGGGAAAATCCTTCCCCACTTCTTCCTACTTCTGTTTGTCCTTCACAACTCACCTAAGAGGTTATTTCCTCCAAGAAAACCTCCCTAACCCCCATCTCCCAACCTCAAGTCTGTGAAGTATGTGCTCTCTTGAGCTCCTTTATCAGCCTATACCCACCCCAATGTCATTGATTATACTGCCCAGTTATCTGAATGCACTGGTTCTTTGAATATCTCGCCCTTATATGGTTTTCTTACAAGGATGGACTTTATCTTCATATATAGTATGTGCCCATGCTAGTACAGTATACTTTTTTGGTTTACTTTGAATAAAGGAATGAATCGCAACTCTTACTAAGAGAACCAACAGACAAGTCACTTAAATCGCTGTCTCAATTCGCACATCTGTAGAACTGGAACCATATAACAACATTCTTTATCTCACAAGGCTGTTATCAGAATCAAGATGAGACACTAAAATATGCTATATGTACTTGGTAAACTGGAAAGTGTTACATAATGTTGGTAACGAAGAAGTGAACCAGCAAGAGATGAAGTTACTTGCTTGGCAAGACAATAGGAAAACAGGGCTTCTCTGGTGGCTCAGTGGTAAAGAATTTGCCAGCCAATGCAGGAGACACAGGTTCAGTCCCTGGTCTGGGAAGATCCCACATGCTGAGAAGCAAGTAAGCCATACTATTAAGCCTGTGCTCTAAAGCCCAGGGACCCATCTACTGAAGCCCGTGCACTCTAGAGCCCATGCACCGCAACAAGAGAAGCCACTGCAATGAGAAGCCTGCACCCTGTGATGAACAGTCCCCACCCACTGCAACTAGAGAAAAGCCGGCGCAGCAATAAAGACCCAGCGCGGCCCAAAATAATAAAGAAAAAAGAAAATAGAAAAATACATAATAGGACCATCTAATACTTACATTCTGCTTAGTACAACATTAAAAGTACCTTTCTAAGCGTTTTACGTATGTTAAACTCAATCTTCACAATCATCCCACTGCCACATTAGCCACATTTTACAGAATTTCTACACTTATGACACTATAATTAGTTCATTTTTTTTTTGAGAAGGAGCATAATCTCACTTTCACTCTTGAAAAATGTACCCGTCCCAGAAAAATCTCTTTACCAAACAGGACTCAAAGGCAATCATTACACATTTTCCTGGTTTTGTCCTTTACTGCCTGGCCCTAAAATCATTTCCTCTTAAGTCTATGGTGAGTTTTCAATTGAGTCCCTACTAGTCTCTTACCTTCTGCCTGCAGAAGGACATCACAGAACACACCACTCTGTTGCTGGTGATAAAGCTGAAGAAAAGCTAACCGGAGGAACCGGGGATTCCTGTACAGGATCTTGGGACTGGCAGGAGAGCACATGTTGGTCTCTTAACAAACTTTCTGGGTTTTCATGGATCAGATTCCTGTGGGTGAGATAATACCTTTCAGAGGCATGGTTATGCCTACTTTTTTTCATCTTTAAAATGACAGGGAAATTTTGAAAGTAAGAGACAAAAGCATGAATTGAGGAACCATAAACCCAGGAATTGTGCCCCCAAGGGTATCTTAAGAATATCCTAGTGGTTACAGGTGGGAGCTCACTGATAGCCTTAGATTTGAATCTCAGCTCTGTTATTAGCTTAGCTGTACAATTTCAGGAAAATGATCTAACTTCTCTGAGTCTTACTTTCCTAGTCTAGCTAGGAAATGGGAATTATAACACTCCTGTACTAACCTCGTAAGGCTGTTTGAGAGATTTAATGGGTCAATTTCTATCAAACTGCTTAGCAGTGTGAGTGCCTGGCACAGAACTAGCACTACAAAAATGGAATTGTTATCCTTGAACCTTCCTCATTCATATTACCAGGGACTCAACTCCTATGGGCGCTGACTACTCATATTCTTCCTGAGCATCACATTTCTGAGTTTCATGGGTATACTTCCCACATTTAACACATTTTAACAAAACACTTATTGAGTATTAAATGATCTCTAAGAAGTCATACACGCCTTATTTTCTCCAAACTCACTCTATCACACTAACCAGCAGAGGGTGCACAGCAAAGAAAAGAAGCTGCTGGACTTGGTGAGAAGGTCTCCAACTGAAATAAGAAGACTGCCACCCTTGGTTCAGATGTTCTTGTCCAAAGGAAGCCTGGTTCCGCCTGGAAATTGGCACAGAATTTAGCCTTCAGGTTTGTCAATCTGGTTAACTATCTGGCTAACAGTGAAGCAAGGATGATTATGCTAGATTCTACCCCTTCCCAACACAAGCTGGGTATTCGGACTTCAGGCTTACTACGTTTCCAGTTTTCTGCACCGAGATCCCCACACGCTGCACAGGTGGCGTTCCTTTCCTGGCATGTAGGTTTCTGTCAGGCGGCACTGGGGCTCCCAGCGGTTCACGTCAAACTATCGGAAAAGAAAAGAGTGGAAAAGGTAAATTAAGAATCCGTAGGCTCAATTCCATCCCAGCCAGAGACACGGGAGTGGAGGATGGCAGCGGTTGCAAGGGCCCAAACGTAGGCCCTGGGGGAGACTTCCCGACCCACCAGCACTGGGCCTCGTCCCCAGACCCAACCTGGAATAGCTCCGCGGGAGGAGATGCTCCTGCCTTCGTCTCGGTGCTTGGGTCCTCGATCCAGCCTGCCTTGCTTCCTCCCACACTCCAGCCTGGCGCGGGGAGGCTTAGCAAAGCTGCACAACGTCCCAAGGTCTCCTTCCCTGTCCAGAACCAAAGGAATCGGGGTTGGCGGAGCGGGGAACGCAGGGCTTCAGGGAAGGCCCTGCAAAGCTGGGCGTCCCGCAAGCTCCGGGCGCCCGGGGCCCAACTCCTTTGAAGAGAGACCTCCCGGCGCGAAGGTTTCTGGGAATGGAGCGTGGGGGTCCCGGAGGCCCGAATCCAAGGCTCGCCCTCACTGTCGCCTCCGGCCGCACGGCCTTTGCAGCCGCCCTCCGGGAGCCCTAGTCCTGCCGCGGGCCCCGGCACAAGCGTGCACCGGGAGGGGGGGGTGACAGCGAAAGCCTGAGGCCACGCAGCCAGCACCACACACCTCGCGCCACCGTCCTCGCGCACCACACGCACGCACGTCGCGGACCCGACGTGCTTCCTCCTCCCACAGCCTTGCGGGTTGACGCCGGGCGAATACGTCCTCCCCCATTGGCCGAGGCCCCTCAGACAGCCAATCACAGGGCGAGGGGCGCTTTGGGAGGGAAGCTAAGTCTCGAGGGACTTGGGGGCTGGGGGCAAGAGCGCTCCACGGGGAGAGACAGGGGGAAGGGCCCGCCGGGGAGGGATTCTTCTGGGAGCAGGCCTCATCCTTGGCACCCGATGAAAACAAACGGAAAAGAGGCTCAAAGGAGGTGGGAGGCCACCTCCGGCTTCCCGTGGAGGAGGCTCCTAATGGCCTCGGTCCTGCGAAGAGCGCCCGAGGCGTAACGGCGGCGAAGGCTTCCGGGTGGCGCCGGTGGCACCTGGTCCCACATGTCTCTCACACTAGGCGGCTCCCGAGGCCAGGAGTGTTCTGGAACCAGGCCCCTGGGCTAGCTCCTGATTTCAGGTTTGTCACAGACTCCACCCCGGACCCACATATGGGAGACCCGGGGACCCACCCGAGGCGGCGGGGCAGAACTCTTCATCCGGACGCATCTCGAGCGTTGAGGTCTTCGGTGCACTTCCTGGCCGGAAACAAGCCGTTTTCAGGGGTGAGAGCAAAAATTAAATGATCTTGAGGTCACACGTTCTGAGAGCACGCCACGCCGCGTCGGAAGTCCGGACGGCAGTTCTCTGCCCCGTGCGTGTTGGGACCTGGGCCCTGGCTTCAGGTAGCTGCCCGGTGTCGTCCTGCGCTGGACGGAGCCGGCCGAATCCAACGGCACCGGGACCAAGTGTGGTGCGGTCACGCGGAGCAGCCCGCGCTGCGGCCGCCTGGACGGAGGCAGGAAGGCCGGTACCTGGGAGACGGGGAGCCTGTCCAGGGACAAAGCGGGGAGGGGTGAGTAGTCCTGGGCGCTCAAGTGTATCTTGATTGCCATCTTACATCTTCTCGAAAAGGATCTGAGGTAGTTGATTGAAATATGGGGCGGGGCGTGGATTGCCAAGGCAGGTAATATTTTTCCTCATTTGAGCTCCCTGCCCTTGAGATGGAGAAAGAAACAAGAAACAGAAAGACATTTGGGGTTGCCGTCATATTTTGAAGAGGTAGCAGTTCGTGAAAGGACATACAACTGAGCAGAAGGAGGACAGATTTTTAGATGCTGCCAGCGGGTCACACACACGCACGCGCGCGCACACACCGAAGCAAGCAAGGGGAAAAAGACGCAACAATACTTGTTTGCAGCATCTGTTACTGTGGAAATGGAGACTTGACTCGGCAAGTGCAGTACTACCGTAGGTGATTCTATGGCGCTTGTCAAGAAAATATAAATATTGCATCCTCTCAAATATACTGTTATCAGGATTAGATTAATTTTCAAGAGGTAGAGAGGACTCACTTCTTACTTTGTTTGTTTTAAATGCAACAACAGCTTAGTTAAATCTTGTGGTAGTCGACTTTATAAAGGGATGAAAAATGGCCATCCTACCCACGGCTTCAAAAATGGCAAACCTTGGATGGTAATGTGTTGCCATCAAAGCGGAGAAAGAAAGAAAAATGTTTTGTTTTCCTTTGTATGGGTAGCCAGTGTTTTTTTGGAGTCGGATTTTTAAAAATATCTTCTCCTTGGCATTTATAGTTTTAGGCTGTTTTAGAAGTAGAGTCATCACAGCACAATTATCTGCCCTATATAATAATTTTAACATTTCTTTCTTAAGTACAGTTTTATTTCATAGCTCAGTTTATGATATCTTTTCTTTGTGTGTATATGATGATGGTTGTGGGTGGAGAAGTTAAACTTTGAGAGTTGTAAAAATGAATACTGAATGTGGTCTTCCATGGATTAAAAACAAAATGAAAAACAGAAAAAAGGAAAGAAAAAAAAAAGCCTCCAATAAAAACAACACTTTTTCTCTGAACACATCCATTGATTTCTCTCCATTTTTACTGCGACTACTGTAGTCAGCTCCATATCACTGCAACTTGACTTTCAAACTAATTTCCTTGCTTTTACTCTTCCCCCTACTTTAATCCATTCGTCACATAAGCAGCCAGACCTTTTCAAAATGTTGATTGGATTATGTCATTCTGCTGTTTAAAATTTCCACAGGCTTTCTTTCACCTAGAATAAAATCAAAACTCTCTTCTCTAACCTATGGATGCCTTTATATTCTGATTCCCACCTGTACCTCCCTCATTTCCAACATGTTCTGCTGGATCCAGTATATTTCAACCCCACACTTTAAGGCTTTGGCATTAGTGGTTACCATTGTTCATATATTTCTCAAGGTTGGCTGCATCTTAACCATTCAGATTTCACCTTAAATGTCACTTGTCCAGAGAGTTTGTCCCTGACATCCCATCTAGAATGAGCCACAAGACATTCTCATCAGTCTGTTTGATCTCTGCATAGTGTTCCATCTGACATCTTATTTATTAATCTGCAATTTCCCCTGCCCCAGCTAGAATGTAAACTTCCTGAGAGCAGGACACTTGTCCGTCTCATTACCCTTGACCTCTAGAAGAGTGTATGGCTTACAGTAGGTGTTCAGAATAACCCAAAAGGAAGAAGTCTTTTTATTTTATTTTCTATTTGCTGAGTATAAACAGTTTTTCCCTCAGTGAGTGTAAATCCTTATGACTCTTTATTTGGAGATGGCTGTTTCAGATAAATTTAACAACTTTTCATCACTGAGTTAACTTTTTAAGTTTGTATATAATCTTTTAAATATTTTTTTTTATTGAAGGATAATTGCTTTGCAGAATTTTGCTGTTTTCTGTCAAATCTCAAACATTTGTATATAATTTTATTTTGAATGTTATCTCCAAGTTCAGTAATGTTAAATGACTTGTCCAGAACTATTTAACTAGTAAGACAACAGACTTCATTTCATTATTCGTGTGTTGCTAAATATGATATACAAGGCTGAACTCTGGGGATACACTAGAAAGACAATTTTTATGCCTTCATGGAGCTTATCTTCTGGCAGGGGAGATAGGAAAACACACAGACACATGCGTGAAGGAAGGAAGGCAGGAAAATATTTGCAATCCGTTAGTGATGGTGTGAAGGAAACGAGACTAATCTATCTCTAGAAAATCATAGCTTATTGTAGATAATGGCTCTCATCTAGGAACCAGTGAATCAACAAACTGGTTGATTTCTGGTGTTGTTTCCCTTTGACAATCATCTTTGGCTTTTAAACTTGCTGTACAGGACTAGTAATAGACGGAAAGTAGAGGTAAAAGATATGATAAGGTAATTGGAAAAGATTCTTAGGCAATGAGAGTTAAAGGCTGTTTGTTTCCTTGTCAAATGTATTCATTTCCCATTCTAGTTTGTTTAAAGCCCGTCAGACAGGTGCTGTGATGTCTGTTTGGTCTTCCAGCACTTCTGAGAGAAGTTCTTTATGGCCACATTGGACCAAATAAGAGGGTCTATGAGACTGTAGACCAAATAAGAGGGTCTATGAGACTGTAGACCAAATATGAGGGGGTGGATAACGATCAGATAAACCTGATTGGAAGGGCACTTCCATGCTGAGGAGGAGTGGAATTCCAGTTTAGATAGATAAGAAGGGTCAGGTTATGGTTAATAAATGTTACTTTAATGTATTGGATGAATAAATACGGATATTGAAAACAGATGAGGAGCTTGACCTTTATCCTGACCACAGTGTAAGGTAATGGAAATAGCATGGGTTTGGAGTTAGACTGATGAGGGGTTTACTCCTTAGCTGGATGAGCTCAGGCAAGTTTCTTAACCTTGCTGAGCCTTGATTTTCTCATCTGTAAAATGGTGGTAATACTGTCTCCATGGTGGTTTTTTAGAAGTTAGGGATAATGAGTGTAAAGTGCCCTCACATGATGGATGCCTCATTATTGGTTGCTATTATGGGGCAATGGTGGGCTATTGAAAATTTTTTGTCAGGGTAGATATTGATAATCATAACTTATTGAGTTTATACTGTATGCCATGTATTATTTTAAGAACTTTATGTGTATTTTAATTCTTCCAACAGTCCTATGAGAGAGATATAGTTATTATCTCCATTTGTAGTTAAGAAACTGAGTCACAGAGAAATTATATAACTTTTCCAGGGTTTCACAGTGTGTAGCATGTGTGTGCTGCTTGCTCAGTTGTGTCCAACTCTTTGTGACCCCATGGACTGTAGCCCGCCCCAGGCTCCTCTGTCCATGGGATTCTCTAGGCAAGAATACTGGAGTGGGTTGCCATTTCCTTCTCCAGGGGATTTTCCTCAACCCAGGGATCGAACCCATTCTCCTGAGTCTCTTGCAGGCAGATGCTTTACCACTGCGCCACCTGGAGAGCCTCAAAGTCTGTAGCACATTTATTTGATTAGGTTTACTTAGGAGAGATGGCTGAAGCCAGTCAGCCTTACTGCAGAACCTATGCTCTTAACCACTATTTTAAATTATGAAAACTTTATGAAGATTCATTTGGTAGCAATCTTCAGATTTTTAGATTTTTCAGTAGGAAAGAAAAAGGAAATTTTCAGTTCATCATTATCATTTTCATATAGTTAATGACCATAATATAATAGTCTTTGTAAGCATAAAAAAATTTTCAATCTCTGCCCTTCATGGCCTAATAGTCTAAGAACATATTAAAGATAACTCTTAACAAGAAAAAGAATATCTGTTGTAATCCTTTGTTTAAGTCAAGCGTAAAGAGAATGTATGAACTAGACCTTCTTAAGCCCGAACTTCACAGCTGAATTGAATTTTCTTGATGTGAGAGTTTCTTTTCCTTACACATGCTGTTGTCTCTAAATATATCGCTTGCTTATGGGATATCATTTACTATGCCCCTCAAGCCCACGTTATTTTGATTTGGGGACAAAATAAGAAGACTGATTTTCTTCAACAGCCTAGCAAATTCAGCTTCCTTCTAGTTGAAAGTCTGTATGTATATATGTATGTTTGTGAAAGTCACTCAGTCGTGTCCGACTCTTTGCAACCCCATGGATATACAGTCCATGAAATTCTCCAGGCCAGAGTACTGGAGTGGGTAGCCTTTCCCTTCTCCAGAGAATCTTCCCAACCCAGGGATCAAACCCAGGTCTCCCACATTGTAGGCGGATTCTTCACCAGCTGAGCCACAAGGGAAGCCCAGTTGAAAGTATAGACACTAAAAATGTTAAGTCGAAGTATTTGTTTTTCTAGTCAACTCTAATGCATTTAAACCAAAATAAAATGGAGAATTTACCTCAGATATCCCCTACCATCCCAGTCAACACGTTGTAGCCCTGTTTCTAGTGTTTCTTGCTCCTTCCCTTCCTATCTTTCTGTGGGAAAATGATTTGGGGTAGAAAGCAACAAACCAAATAACAGCAGGCAAATAAAATCAGCTCTTTTTTGCTTCCCCACCCAGAAAGGAAGGAGGGAGCAAGAACTCCACCATCAAAGAGAACCGTGGTTCTTAGGCATGCCATTCTAGAAAGCCCTTGTTCCTTCAGCCCTCTTCCCCGACTCCTCCCAGCTCTGCAGTAATTCCTTAGAGATTATATAGTCTCCACTTTAAATATAAATATATATATAAAACTTCCCCCTGTCTCTTTTTCTCCTCCTCTTGCTTTTTTTCCCCTGTTTCCTATAATAAAGTTTCCTATTGGATAAAATCAGCTCCCTGATTTATGCCTAGCTCCTATTGGAAGTTCTCAGGGGCTGACATCACTTAGGAAAGCGAGGGGGTAGGGCTGCCAGATCAGTTTGTCACCACCCAGGCTCCCTAGCCTTTGGCTGGGTGCAACTTCCATTTTAGGTGTTGGATCTGAGAGAAAAAAAAAGAGAGAAAGAAGAGCAGGAAAGATCCTGAAAGGAGGAAGAGGTGGCGAAAAAGCAACTACCTTGCTGGATTTGTCTTTCTCAGCACATTGACGGAGCCTTGGTTTTCTCTCTTAAAGGAGTGGTTTTTAGAAGTCCACATTTGAGGTGTGTGCCTTTTAAAAAAATATGTGCATAGACGGGTAAAGCAGGATAAGCCAAGTTGAATTTTTGTCTTACGGTAACCGAGGGAATTTGAAAACGAGAGGGTCTGCTATGCTGACGGGTAACTTTTAAACAATTATTAATTTTTCTTTCTACTTATTTGGGGGAATTTTGGTATTTTATCGTATTTAAAGCAAAGAAAGATAGTCAAGACCCAGAAACAAACTTCTAGGTCTAATATAGGGAGATGAATAGATTCAGAGGGGTGAGAGCTGTTCCACAAATTTACATTTTGGTGTGGTCTTTGATTGTATGTGTTTTTTTCTAGGTTAGGCTAACAAACTTCTGTTTTCAGAGCCCAAACCAAAAGTTGGGTTTTTTTTGGCATGTGGTGTGTGGGTTGGGAAAGGAATTTGTCCGGGTCGGAAGCTAGTTATACAGATGGTTCTTCATACGTTTCAAAACTTTTTTTTCTCCGCTTTATCATTAAATTTGTGAAAATGGAAAGTTGCAGGGAGCTTTGCAGCTTAAATAGTGATATTTTTCCCCTAGAGAGTTTGAACGGCCCAGGTCGGTTTCAGCCCTGCTGTCCCTGGGTGGGTCCCTCTTTTCCCTTTTTCAGGTGTGGTGGGTGGGAGCCTCTTGCGCCTTCTAGACTTAGCCTCCCTGCTTTGCCTTGTAAAAGAAACAAATGGATCCTTGGTAACTGGATTGCGAACCCTGCCTTCTAAAACTATCTCTGATGGCAGAGATTTGTGGAGGTATTGTATGTTCAGTCTGCATACACAATACTGTTTGGTTTACGTGCTTAAAGGGATAAGGAAACTAATCATGCATTTGAGTTCACCTGAGTAAAGTAGCACACAAGAAATATTTTCAGCTTTGTGCTTGGATTAAAAAAAGGTTAGGCTAAAACACTTAATACAAACTCTAGTGTTTAGGATGCATTTGCAAAAGAACGGGGAATTCTTATTTTTAAACCAAACTGAAAGTTGTTTTTTGGAGGTGCATTTTTGATTTGGTTAACTTGCTGTGAAATCAGCAATCTCTTAAGATCTGAAAGCCCATGACTGTGCTTTCATATCTTACATTTAATCTTAATATTTGTTTTTCTTTTGCACATACATTCTTGCAAAAAATACTAGATAGGCATATAGCCGGCTCCTCAGTAGCTGAAAACTGGATGTTCTCTTCCTTCTCCCTTTGAAAATGTGAATCATTCGAAAATTATAGCTGCAATAGATACTCCTCTAATGGTAACAGGATAGTCCTTAATATGTAAGCTGCTATTAGATTTAAACTGGTATGTATCTATAATAATCCTCTGATTTTGAACCCCCCACCCCGCCCCGCCCCTTAATTCTTTTTAGACTAGAACACTTCCTTGAATTTCTTTTCCAGGACAAGAATATTTCGTGAAAGATGATTTCATTCTTGTGAGGTTGTAGCTTCAGAGGAAACTGAACTTTGTTCCTTCTTTTAATCTAATTTATGCAAAGGCTACAGTAAGATTTTAATGTCTGGATCATCTAATTATAGCAAGTGCAGTTAAAAAGAAAGAAAAAGGACACTGTGTATATTTTGCTGGGCTGTAGTTATATCATTTCCAAATTTATGAATGCTCTCTTCAGCCATGACTGCAGCCTAGGGTTCTTGGTGGATCTTTGGAGGATTGGTCATGTTGCTGCCAGAGTGTCAGTTTCCCAGTCAACCTTTAGGGGGAGGGATGAGGGAATCTGAGCGAGTACAAAGGCAGTTTGAAAATAGGTTCTGGGTGACTGAGTGGTGGTGGTTTGGGTCCAGCTTTAAACACGGCTTTGTATAGCTGCAGTGAGCATCCTAGTTATATAGCGTCCAGGACCATTTCCACGAACTGAGGCATTGTTTTGACTGGTGTGTACTGTTAGAGCATTTTGAATGATAAGATGGAAGATTCGTCTTTTACTTCTCCTCTGCTAGTTCTTCCAGGAAATAGAGGAAGAGTGTGAATAAGTAAATCTTTTATTTTTTGTTTTGCTCCTCATTTTGGTTTGGGGGTAGAAAATGGCAAGTAAGTATGAGTTCTGCAAATTTTCCTTTCCTTGTTTGACTCCTATGTGGTGTTGGTTTCTTTGTTAGATGACTACGGTATGGTTTGGGTTCCAGGTGGGGGCCTCCTTTGGGTGCTTAGAGTCTTAATGCTTTTTTTAGGGTTCAATTATGGAGAGCCAAAGGGGTTAGAACACATTCTTTCAGCTAGGATAAAAATGGGGACTGTTGGAAATCTTAAAAAGAAAGAAGCTCTGAGTAATTGCAATTTCAGCCTTGGGTTTATGAGGTAGATGATCTCTAGAGATGAGTGAGAGAGGATGGATGCAAATAAATTAAGCATAGATCATTATTCAGTTGGAATAACATAATGATTAGCTCGGTATAATTTATTGCTTTCTATTTTGGTGCTCGGTGGTCCCCTGTTACTAAGTGCCAGCCCTCCCTCTCCCACCCCCCACCTTGTTTTCTCAGTGAGTGCTAAGCATTTCGCATGGACTATTTACTTAATTTCCTACAGTAACTTTTTGTTTGTTGTCTTTTGGTTTATTTTTTGTTTTTTAAGGAATTTGAGCCTCAGAGAAGCTGAGGTTTGCTGAAAATTTCAGTGCTTGTAAGTGACCAAGGCCAGGATTAAACCCTGTTCTGACTGTATAAAGTTAGTGGATCTAACCACTAAAACACTGCCGTTCTCCAGAGAGAGTAGAAACAAGAGCCAGAACTAGAATGAGCCCTTGCTAGAGGCAGGAGTGTTTCATCGCGATGAAGGTCAGTGCTCACTTGGATTTCCTACATGCTCCGAGTTAGAGTAATGTATGTAAAAAAAATCCATTTTCCACAAAGCTGTAAGGAGCTAGATATGTTAGATTGGGTATTATCTCAACCTTTATTACAGGGATCTTTCCATATGCACACCATTACTGTCCTGTAATTCTTAAACCTACTGGAAATGCCTCAAACTTGATTTGATTGTCAGTGAAATTTCTTCCAGAGAATTTTCTGACTTGGGTTTAAATGAATTGCCAGTTTGCAGGGAGAGATTTGTAGCAGGTGGTTCAAATAATGTTCATCACACTGTATGACAGTTGTCTGTCTGTCGTTTTGTCTTTTTTTTTGTCTTTTCCCCTATGCTGACCTGCTTGAGTGTAGGTACTGTCTTATCTCTGTATCCCCTTAGCAGCTGTCTTAGTGTCTGGGATATATTGAGGTGTTCAGTAAATCTTGGTTAAATAAGGCACTATGGGAATCAGTGAGGGGCTTTTGTGGGGAAGGAAGTTGAGATGGGAAGAAATTCAACAAAGATTAATAAAATCGCAATGTAATTTTGAAATGTAGTCTGTAGTTTTAACCTTTTACACATTGCCTACCTCCCATTTTTAAATACAGTTTTGAGAAAGAATTGAAGGTCTAAACTTTGAATTTTTCTTTAACCCTGTTTCTTTTCTGGGCAAGCAGTGCAGATAATAGTGTAAATGGTAAGGGTCCTACTCGGTTCACTTCATATCATAGGCAGCTGTTAACTTCAGCCACCGAAACCTTATATGTGACCTAGAGGGGAGGGACTGGTTACCCAGAACATATTAGGGCAGCAGCAGGGAAGTATTGCTTTCAGCTGTGTTGGAAGTAAATGGTTTTTATACTTGTTGATAAAAACATAAAAAGCTTGAAATGATAGTTTTAACATTAGTGCTTCAAAGAAAGGATGTTTGCACATCATTGTGTGTGTATATATATATATATATTTTTTTTTTTTTTTGTCACTGCTTTCGCTATGAAACTAGGAGATTTGTTAACAAGGTGTATTGGAAAGTTTATGAGTTTAAGAACCCAAGTTAATTTTCATGGGATATTAGGAATAATAGTAACGAGAAATTTGCCTAAAGGAACGAGCCATAGGTTATTACTATGTGATTTCATGTTCTCTTTCCTTGCAAAAGGGGTTAAATGCTGTGAGATGCTGAAATAGGGATTGCTCTGCCTAAATGCAGCTGCCTCCAAGGTTTGTAATAGAGGGCATTGATATCTCCTGGCAGGGAGATTGTAAAGGCAGGGAAGAACAACTGTTCAGTTAGAACTATCCAGTGGGATAAGAGGGTATGGATTGATTTGTATTTAGTTTTACTGTATAATGTATTTTTGGAAGTAACCCCCCCCCCCCATTCTACTTGGAATTGCATGTTATTGATTATTAAATGTGGACCCTGTTCTCAATATTTAATATTTATTATTTTGGTTCAGTGACAGTGTTTCCCATTTTAAGGCCGTTTTCCTCTCCAGTGAGTCCTTAAACCTGATTGGAGTGATGTGGGCATTTAGATTAGGGATGTCGTGGGGACATTATAAAGATCTAGAGTTTTCTTTTCTCAAAATCTTCTCTGATGGCCTACAGGTAATTTGGCCACAAAACATGTCCCATTACGGATGATAAAACTTCTTATTTTGAAAACATTTCAGACTTTCAGAAAAATTGGAAGAGGAGCACAATAACTCCTGTATATCCTTCATACACCTTGACACCAGTTGTTAAAATTTTGCCACAAGTGCTTTATTATTCTGCATTTTTTGATCAATATGCTGACCAAACAGGGAATTTCCAATCTAAATGTGCCACAAATATAGAGGCAAGGCAGCTTTGCATGGTTAAGAATGTGGATGCTGGAGCTGGACTGCCTGTGTTCAAATCTTCTATCGCTTAACTAGCGAAGTTACCTTGGGATTAAATTAAAGTTATTTAATTGCTCTATGCCTTGATCTCCTTGTATGTAAAATGAGAACAATGATATTAGCTATCTCATAGGATTGGTGTGATGATGAAGTGACTTAATACATGCGAAATTCACAGGATGTTGCCTGGCTCATGGGAACACCTTGTTTTTGCTGTTAGAATGGATGCTTTGAATGAGTTCAAGCATCATTTGTCTGACTAAGTTTCCTTTAAGGTGTCTTAAGACCTGAGACTCTGTGGTGGATATAGATGCTTTTATTACAGAATAAGTGGGTATCCTGGATGAATAGGCTTTTCTTTCTTTCTTTTTTTTAAATAGACAAAAAGTGCTTTTAGCGATAGGCAAGTTAAGTTGTGGAGGCAGGGTTGTCCAAAATACGGGTGCTGTGGGAATGGATAGGTCTAAATAAAGTGAGGCGTGAGTGAGGGAAGAGAAGCTGGTGGCAGCCAAAGCTTGAATATGTTGCAGTAATTTCTTAGGAGATTTGGATGCTTGAGGGGAACATAAAACACAATTTCTCCCATCTTTTTGTATCTGCAGGAGACAGAGCTCTAGCATACAAGGGCAAACTTCCTTTAATTTTGGTAGAGAGTGGATTGAAAAAGCTTTGTTTGGGTTTATTATTCTTAACTTCGGACCAGATGCTTTTCCTTGATGTCTCACTTGTCCAACCAGGATTTTGTAGGATAACGTTAGTTTTGAATGTACAGGAAGCAATTGCACAGCGATGAAGGCAGTTTTTTACTGTCTTCTCTTGAAATAAACCTCACTTTTTTATATTCAGGAAACATCATTTTCTATTTTCAACCCTTATTTATGGGACATTTGCGAAACTGAGACACATAGAGATTTTGGGTTCATCAGTACTTCCTGTGAGAATTGTGTTTCTGTGAACATGGTCTGCTCTTGTATGTGGAAAAGCTAAACTGTGGCCTGTGGGAAATACATATGTGTTAAATGCAGCCTTGTCTGGAAGCTTTTGGTTTCTTCCAGACAAAGTTTTTCCTTCCCTTGTACTAAATAACCCATGAACCTAGTGTTCTGGAAAGTCTTTATACTTAATTTCTGTTGGTACTCTGTAGCTTCCTATCATGACTTCTCCACCCAGCTCTCCATAGTTATTTATTTTTGACTGTACTGGGTCTTTGTTGCCATGTGTGGGCTTTCTCTGGTTGCGACAAAGCGAGTTGGGGGGCTACCCTCTGGTTGCAGTATGTAGACTTGTCAGTGCTGTGGCTTCGCTTGTTGGGGACCATGGAGCCCGTGGGCTAGGTAGTTGTGTCTTAGCTGCTCCCCCCCCCCCCCCCCCCGCCCCCGGCCTGTGGGATCTTCCCGGACCAGGAATCAAACCTGTGTCCCCTGCGTTGGCAGGTGGATTCTTACTCACTGCACACCAGAGAAGTCCTCCATGGTGTTTTAAACCCACATTTCCCTCTACTGATTCTCCTGCATTTTCTCCTTTTTGTTCGATTTCCTCTTTTTATTTGGTGTCTCCTTTATCTTTTTTCTTCCCCTGTCTTTTTTCCCCTTAGGTTGGTGGTCTTCATGGACATCACTTTGCCTCACTAACACTTAATATGGAAGAAATTTCTAATTCTTAAAATAGAATAAATTGTACTCGTGGTGAAGGTTCGGGTATTAGGATACTGAGTTTGGTTATTTCAGTTAGGTCTAGATTAGGATTAATTGTTATGATTCAAGAAGATTGAGTTCTAATTCAGATTAGGGTTTTTTTTTTTCCCCATTTTCAAACATCGCCCACATTTGCTAATTAATTACTCATTTTTGACTCCCTCGACCGTAGAGCAGAAGATACTTACCTTTCCAGAGTAAAAGTAAGTCACTTACAGGACATTGATCAGTTTTGTGTGTGTTTCCCATGTTGTTCAATATTGAATGCGGTCGTGTATTGAGAGGTCTCTTTGTGGAGTAAAAAGATACTTGTTTTAGGGAGCTTATATTTGAAAAACCAAAATATATTCTGGTGGTTGAGGATATAAGGCATTGTTATAGAAACTAGGTCAACTTTTCAGTACTTCTATCAAAGCACCTACAGTTTCCATTTCATTGCAAGTGAAGTAAATCTCATTGAAATAAAGTAGCTGGTGTATATTCAGCACACTTTTAAACTAGAGTGATCTGTTTTAAAGGAGAAACTGGTGCCAATCTGACTTCCTTTCACTGTCTCTTTGCTGGGGTGGAGTGAGTTCTGTGACCTCTTTTCTGTTGGGCTCTCTGTTGACTGCTTTGTAAACTAGGGCAGAATTGGCCGTTTGAATGTCTACCCTACTGAAGGTCAGCCAAATCTGCAGGTAAGACTACTTGAGACCCCATTGATATGCCTAACATCACAATGAGAAAAAAAATTGTAGAAAGAAAAATGAAATAATGTTGATTTACTTTTCTAAAATTTAATTTTTTGCTTTCACTGAAAAAGTGAAACATCTTCATCTGAAAGAAGTTCAAGAGCCTGCTGTACACCTACTAGAACTCACGAGCTTACATTCTAGTTGGAGAGGTAGATATTAAGTGAGCAAGTAAATATACAATAAGCCAGTATGATAACACTATTGAAAAAAACAAAGCAAAATATTTAGAGTGGTGAATAAGAAGTGCAAGGGTAGGAGTGAGGTTGTTTTAATATAGAGTAGTCAGGGAGGGCCTCACTTACAAGTTACGTTTGAAAGAGACTTACAAGAAATTAGAATGAAGTCACACAGATAAGGGCACAAAGTGCAAAGGCCCCGAGAGACTGGTTGTTACCAGCAAGCCAAGAGAGATGGGGGCAGTCAGCCCGTTCAGAGAGGTCCAGTGAGTGTGTGTTGGATATAAGGGAGACAGGATAGGACCTCCTCCTGCACTGCACTGTACAAAGAAGTCTTCCTCACTTCAGACCCCAAGGACAACAGCTGATGACAGTTTTTTGTGTATGCTTTATAAGGAGTTAAGGCAACACCTGGCCCAGCCTGCATCTTTGTCCCATTGCAGTATAGTCAGCACAGAAATTGTAAAGTAGCAGAATTTGCATAGGTGGATAACCTTTGTCTTGGAGAATGATAAAAGTAATGCAGCTATTTAGAATAAGCTTATGTGTGATTGGAAACTGAGATCAAAATTTTCTTCCCTAGAGAAATCTGTTTCTCCACTGAGTCAAATTTCTATGAGTAGTAGAAGTGACAGCCTTCTTTTTGAGTACATTTGAGTACATTGAGGGTTTTTTTTTTTGAGTACATTTGTTGATTTGGCTTCTGACCAAATATTATGCCTACCCCATTTATTTGCTGCTTTTTGTTTTGCTCATTAGACCAAAAGTTCCTGCTTCCTCACAGCCCTAATCATTGAGATTAAATAGTTTGAGGGTCCATTTTATAGGTCACCATATCCATATTACTGTCTTGCACATCAGGGGATATGATCAAACCTGATAACTAACTGTATGTCTGTTTTCCCTTTTTATGTATTGATATGTTTAAGCAGTAATGGTGTTAAAACATAGGCTGAACACCTTGGCCTGGCTGGCTCTGGTGGGATTGAAGAAGCACCAACTGTTTAGTGATCGATGTTCTGTGGCACCTCCATAATGGAAAGTAAAAGGATATTTGATTACCAGAGGAGTTCTGTCTCGAATCACCCATTCTTTCTTTCTCTTGCAAGATTTCTTGTTTTGCTAGTCCGTCCTTCAGTGAAAGAGTGTCTCTGTCTCTCTCTGGGTCTCTCAGTTTGGAGTTGAACCCTAGAGCTTGGCCTGGTTGCCCGCTGTCCTTCCCTTTAATCGCACCTATCTAGTTGTCATTCTCTTACCTCATATCATCCTTGGGAGATGCCCTCAATCGGGAAACTTTTTTTCCCCTCCTATCCCCTTCTCCTTTGGTCAGATAACTATGTATCATCTTACAGGAAATACTCTCGGCAATCAGATTCCCCAAATTTTGGAGTTGCTTTAAATCGCTGCTTTACAGATGTTCATGGTTGTCGTGGAAGTAAGTCTTCTGATGCCATTCTTCTTTCCTAAGTCTCTGGTGACATGCTTCCTTGTGGAAATATTTCTCTTTATGCTCCTTCTAAAAACATCTTACTACTCACCTGCTATTCAAAGCAGCAGTTAAAGTGACTTACTTGGATACGTGTCAGAGGTAACACGTGACGCCAGAGTTTCTGGTGTTTATTATATTGTCAACTGGGCTAAAATTATCTAGGGTCTTGAATGTTAGGTTTAGGACTTTGGACTTCTTTTGGGATGGAATGTGGAACCAATCTTAGGAAATGTGGCATACCTCTTTGTTCCTTGGAGGAAAGTTAACCTGAGTCATTTGAGAATCGCTGGGTTTTCCATCTGCGGTGTAAACAGGGATACCCTCCACCGTAGTGACTCAGGACTCCAAAGAGGTGAGGTAGTTCTTCCTTTTAAGGTCTGAGCCTGGGATACAGCAGTTAGTATTGTGTCATTCTGGCCATCTATAGATTCAATTCCTACTTTCAAAGAAACTTTAATCCAAACTGAATAACGAACTGTCTGGTGAACAGTAAAGCAGTGTCCTTTTTGGGAGAGGCATGCGATGGGCAGAGGGTTGTCAAGGGTAGGCCAGGACGGCGCTTCCCCGCAGCTGTCAGAACCGCCTTGAGAGCTTTTTACGAAATGGATTCTGGGGCATCTAGATATTAAGGTGTGAGGACTGGGGAGGTAGACTTGGGAGATATTTCTAAAAACAACTTCACAGGTGATTCTGATCACTCAGGTTTGAGGACCACAAAATCTGAACATTTGAGTTAAGCTACATATCTATATGATTTCTCAGATGGGTGGTTACTTAGTATGAGAGAGAAGTAGAGGAGACTAGTTCCTGGTAGTCGGTGGTTAATTGGAAGCTTTCTACCTCTGTATCCCGTGTTGTTTTGAAATGATAGATGTCACTGTCTGATTTGGGGATTCTGCCAGCGCTTAGTATGGGATGGAGGACTTGCCTCTTAGGGGGAAGGGAAGCTTAGACCACATCTCCATTTCCCTTCTCCATTTTGAAATTGTGGAACGAATTCAGGAGAGGATGTTAACATTGAAACTCAGCTGGACAATTTGTTTAAAACTCAACAGGAAGGGCCAATGTTACTTCCTGTCTGAAAAGGAAGTGCCGGCTTCCTTCCCTTCCTCCTTGGCTAATGCTGGCCCACTAAGAATATGGCTGGGGGAGGGGCTGATCACATTGGTGCTTCAGCTGGCTGTTGAGCCTGGGGAAGTCAGGTTATCGTCAGTGTGGAAGAGCAGAAGCATTTGCTCCCTTCTTTCCTTACTTGAAACACGGAGAGGGATGCTGTGTGGACCGCTTTCTACTTGACCTATGGAATAGCTTTGTGCTGCGTTTGCTGTTGCAGTCCAGGAAGCCTTCCAGTCTCCAAGACGTTCTTTTACATTAAACCTTATACCTACCCTGTATTCCCTGACATTTGAAGATAGATCGAGGAATTGGAGGGAAGACACTGAAATCCATTTGATACTGAGGGGTAGGTTGTAGAAAGGAGAGCATAAATGGGCAGAGGGGAGTGGATGACAGAAGTTTCGTATTTTTAAATTGAGCCAAGAAAGCATTCCTTCCAAGTGGGGCCAGTTGGCACTCTTCCTGCTATTTTAGTTCTGGCTTCTTCCTACTGGCCAGTCAATTGTATTAAGTGTTTGATGTGAGTTTGAACTGTGGTCTCTGGGGCTGGGAGGCGGGGAGGGTGGTGGAAACAGCTGGTGTCTTCATCAGGCTATCTCAATTATGCTTCTTTTCAGAGTGTTTAGGGGGAGGGTGGTAGAGGAATTAGATGTGTGTTAGCAGAGTCCTAGCAACTCTCAGTAGTGGGATTGGATTCTTGGGCACTTTTAATGCTATGTGGGATGTTGGCTAGTTGGAATGTAGCAAAACCTTTTCCCAGTCACATTCTTTTCTCTGCCTCCCCTTCTTCCAATTCTTTCAGCTTTGGGCCTGACTCGGAGAGAAGGGGGTATGTGTGAAGTTATACAGCAAAACAGGTTCGTACTTTTCCAACCGTTTAGTATTCAGTTTAAGTCTGGTCCCTTCCATTGACTTTCTCCGTGTTTATTTGTTATTTCTTTGGTGGGGTTTTCTGACTGTCTGTAAACAGCCAAAGACAGGAGTGGAACCAGGGCCTTTGTGAAGTTGTGCTCAATTGCGGTCAGTTGGCTATACTGGTCTGCTTCCCTCCCTCACGTTGTGGGGTGACTATATTTCTGAGTCAGCATGCATTTTCTGTCTCACCTGCCCAATGTGAGGCAGAGAACTTGCCGAGTATCCCTTTGGAGTAACAGCAACATTGATACTGGTGTGTCCGGTTCTCTGTCTGGGGTGTGTGTTTTTTTAAGTGTCTTCAAACAAACAAAGGTATCTTAAAAACCTCTCCTACTGTACTGGTTTATCTGCTTTTGGTATAACCATCTACGAATTTATTTGGCCTGGAGTATGAATGAATGAAGGAGAATTGGATAAGAATACTAACTTTTAAATTAATACTAATTTTTAAAGTTATTCCTGAGTTAGTTTGCTTTAGTGCTATGTAAGAGATTTTAAACTTTGTGTGTGTATACCTCAGTGATAGAGCTTGCAGTGGCAAGGCTCTGGTCTGAAATACAGGGTAAACACAGCTAAATATTCTTTTTTCTATCCAGTCCTAGAATGACTTGACTATTGTGTGTATACCTGCCCCACCTCCTTGTATCTGGTTATATCATAGCCAGATATGGACTAATTCAGAATAATTGTGCTGTTTTAGACTTATCTCTTTTTGCATCAACATGTACCATCAGGTTTCCGCACAGGGAGCTTCTAGCAGAGCCAAGAAGAAGGAGAAAGGAAGGGGGAAAGATGAGAAATAATAGTGTATTACTTACTTATTAGTTGCCTGGAATGTCCCTCTGGTTTGAGAGCTCTGTGCTGTAAACCTTGTGCTGTGCTTTATGCAAGGGGAATTGAGCCCTGGGGGCAAAGGGTGTTACTTTGGATGTCAAGAATCTGGTTCATAGGGCTTGACTTCTATCTGCATCTTTGCTTCTGGAGTTTAGGGCTAACACCCAGTGGGCTTGTTTAAGACAACAGAGAAATGTATCATTTATCCCGTTCTTGGTATGAGCTGAGGGCTCTTATTAGGGAGGGAGGCTTTCTTTTCTGATGAGGTGCCAAACCTACAGCCCCTGATCCACTCCAGGGGGAGCAGTGAGCAGGAAAAGCTGAGTTTGTAGTGTTGACCTTTTTTGCTGCAAGAACTACTATGCAATCCCTGGGAGACCTCCCTTCATTCCCTGGGGAAATAGAGAACGTTGCTTTTGGCATCCGCTGGTGCCTGTTCTGCCTTTCTGTGGGGTGGAGTCAGCTGTCTTTTGTTTGTTCTCTGTGAGGCCTTTTAGAAAGCAGCTTTATGCTTGTGGCAAAGAGTTTGAAAGACTTTGAAAACTGTAGAAATGGGTGATAGAGAACGTGACAGGATGTGTCCTAAAGTAGTTTTTCCACATGGGAATATTCTCTTGACTGAATTCGGATTGGTGATCAGGTTGCCATGATGAAGCTTTCTATGAGATGTATCATACACAGCTGGACTGAGTATAACACCAGAAGCGGCTTTTAAATCCCCAGTCCCCAAAGTGAAGAAACTAGCCAAGAAAGAATCTTGAAAATCCCCCCAGCCCCTCTGAGCCCTTAGGTCCTCACACAGTATCTTTCCGCCGATTCTTAAAGGCCTGAGCTTTGTCCCGTGTAGCTTGGGGCAGGGAGGAGGGTTGTTTTCCCTGAACATGATAAGGAACTGCGCGGGGCAAAGTGGGAGCTCTGGCTGGTGATTGGTAGACAGGGTGCCCTGGAATGCGGTTGGCTTGCAGCCCAGAATCCAGCACTTTGTATTTGTTTGTTTCTGGGAGACTGTGGTCTGGTGCTACTGTGACAGGAAGTGAGAAAGCTGGGAGTGGGGGAACCGCGAGGGGCGATGTCTTTGTGGTTCTCCTGTGAAATCTCTTTGTCCCTGGAGAGCCGCTCTGCTGCAGGGCTCTACTGAGAAGAGAGCAGCCTTTGTGTGTCTAATGGGTCTCAGAGCATCGAGCTACTCCGAGGGGCTAGGGAGTGTGAATTTTGTCTGTGCCCTTTTGCATTTAGCACTCGAGTTAAATAAATGGCTACCATCTCTTAGTATTGGGGAATCTCACTGACTTTTTTTAATGTGTGCCACTACTGTTTATAGATCTCTAGGATTTAATTAAGGAAGGGATAGTAGAAGGAGGTAGACGTTTATTTTGTTATTCACTGTATATATTGCAGATACGTTGTTGAGTCTGAAAAGGATAGAAATAGGCAATTCCAACTGATGCCTTAGTCCATACAGAGCTGGAGAAACCTACTTATTTAAAAAAAACTTAACTTTGTATTTATTCATTTCACTGCGCCAGTGAATGGGGGCTCCTTTTCCCCTGACCAGGGATGGAACCTGGACTGCCTGCATCGGGAGCGTGGTGCCCTTATCACTGGACCACCGAGGGAAGGCCCCCCCGTTTTCGGTATTGAGAGGCGCTGGCGGTTCTCTGCGCTCTGCTCGTTTTCAGGGATTCCCCCGTTCTGTCTAGACTGAAACAGCACCTGTAGCGCTCCGTCCGTCCACCCCCCCCCCCCCCCCCCCGGCTTCCCCTCCTTTCCTGTTTCCCCTGCCCTCCATTCCAGCTGTGAAACAGGCATCTCTTCTCAATTTGCGGATTGGGTGGCTGAGTCTTCAACTTCTTGCGGAGCTGGCCCGTCACTGACAACACACACAGACGGCCTTTGATTCCCCGGGAGGACAGCTGCCCTCGAGGCAGATTGCTGACATGCCGCCAGAACAATCCCTCCCCTCTGTCCTGATGCTGGCTAGCACAGTCTTCCCCGCTTCTAGTACCTTCTGTTTTCTATCCCACCTCCGATCTCTGCTATTGGTTTAGTGAGATGTCACATGAAAAATGATGGTAGGGATATCTGTGATTAGATTTTCTTTCTTGAGCTGTGCTTAGAGAATGTGGCAAGTAGCCAGATTTCAATAGCAGGCCTTTCAGGAGAAAAGTAGGTGATTTTGTACAAAGTAATACTTCTTTTGTTTCTCTCAGCTTTTCTCCTGAGTTCTTGTTCCTTTTTTAATGAGAAATCTAAGGTATTTCTCAATTCTGGCTATTCTTCTCCAGAATTGAGTAAGGTCTTGCTCTTTAAAATGAAGGCAATACCCAAAAGTCTAGATGCTTCCACCTCATCCTTTGTCACCACCCCTCCATCCCCTCCTCCCCCTAAATTTACTTTTGGTCGCCTTCTGTATTTGAATTAGAATGACTTTTAACCACAAGAAACATAGAAAGTT
This sequence comes from Okapia johnstoni, assembly GCA_024291935.2. Taxonomy (NCBI): domain Eukaryota; kingdom Metazoa; phylum Chordata; class Mammalia; order Artiodactyla; family Giraffidae; genus Okapia; species Okapia johnstoni. Next base: position 1,998,087 of record CM044325.1, on the reverse strand, counting down.
CATATTCACTTCAGTCTTTCAGGGGGAAGGGACATGGACTTGAGCAGAAGAGATGCGTTTCTGCCCCTTACTAGTTGTGTTGACCTTCGGCAGGAAACTGAATCCTTCTGATGTACAAGTCTATTCTTCTACGAAAGGGGTCAACACTACATCAGAGGGTGTTGGGAAGAGTGTGTGTGTTTATTTATAGGCAGAGGTCAGTGATAACTCACAACTTTTCTCTCCTATAAGGTCAGATTTTCTTCTTTTAGAGAGAAACATTTCCTTCAGCCATCTGCCCTGTTGGCTGAAATAGGACCTTCACACCCCCACGATTTCTTCATAGACTCACACTTGTCTCTCTGCTGCTTGTGTCAAAAGAGCGGTGCACCCTAAGCCTAGTGAGACGGGTGTCTTGTTGCTCATTTTAGGGCTCAGGGCTTTCTGAGGAAGCTGGACTGTAGGTATGATCCAATTACATGCTTTCAGCTTTTCCAGGTCATTTTCAAATAATGGGCAAAAGAGTCGGTGGGAATACCAGAGATAGAAAGTTAGGCGGTTCAGTGAGAAGCTGCCACTTTAAAAAAGGAATGTGAGCTCAAACAGTTGGGTGACCTCTAGTAAACCTTAAGGTTAAGCCTTTTTCCCGTGGATTTTTTTTCCCCCTAGCCTATGGTAGTGAAGAGTGTAAGGTACCTTAGTTAATTTAAGGATTTCTCTTTTATGAGATAGAAGTTAAAAGTCCAGTTTGACCGGACTTTTCCTAATTTCCCTTTGTATGCCGACCTCCCTCTCTTTTTCCCTCTTTTTGTGGACTGGAGAAAGGCATTTGGCCTCTCCCATTCCTCCAGTCTGACACCTCCCTCTTTTTTTTTTTTGGCCCCTCCTTCTAATCTTTGTTTCCTTATCAGCCTCTCCCTAAAGCTCTGCTTTCTCCTTATAAGGCTGGGTGAGGTGCCTTTGGCAGGGTTGCAACAGGGATACAGGTAAGTAACTTGATGTGTCTCAGACTCTCAGGATTGAGGGAAAATTCAGTGTTATCTGTCCCAGTGGAAGGCCTTGGAGAAGCACGTGGGTAGTGGGGGAGGAGAAGGAAGCAGGCTGGCCTGAGAGATCAGAAGGACTTGTTAGACCAGTCCTGTGTGTCATACACCTTCCAGAGAGAAGCAGGTTTTGTTTCTTTCCAGACCCTTTCAGTCCTGGGCCCCCTCGGTAGACGAGAGCCACACCCTTACTTTGCTTCAAAGCCAGTCTAGCATTTAGCTGTTGTAGTATGTTATGGTTTGGGGGGTTCCCAGGATACTTGGGAGGGGAAAAGAGCAATAAGAATGTTCCATCTGGTTTCTGAATTGAGGGTCAAGATGGTGGAGGTGATTTTTTTTCTTTTAAAGTCACAGTAAAAAAAATTTAAATCCTGGAACAGGTAACTAGAATATTTAAGGTGTCCTAGTGACCTATAGAGATTGCTAGCTCAGCTGCCTTTTAACAAGGAGTATTTAAAAAAAAAAAAACAAAACCCAAAAACTTTTCATACATTTATTTTCCTTTTTTTTTCTCAGAAACTCCAATGAGATAGCTTGATCACTCTTTCCTAAGGGGAGGGTGATTTACCACATACTCCCTTAATTCATTAGATTTAGGGGGCGCCAGTGGTAATGAACCCTTGCTTGCCAAGGCAGGAGACTCTGTTAGATCCCTGGGTCAGGAAGATCCTCTGGAGAAGAAAATGGCAGCCCACTCCAGTATTCTTGGCTGGAGAATCCCATGGACAGAGGAGCTTTGAGGGCTACCGTCCGTGGGGTCACAAAGAGTCGGATATGACTGAAGGGACTTCGCATGCCCACAGTGGTGGGCACGGTGAGACCCAGTCCTTCTTGTAGAGACTCCTTTGGTCAGACTTTTGGGTGCTCTTGAGTGGAAAAGCTGGGCCTGTCATAAAGCAGGCCACAGGGAAGCAAGGCAACCGCTAAACACTCAGGCAGGGCGGCTTCTGGAGCGTCAGCTCTGTAGTTCTGAGAAGTGCCTAGTTGGCAGGAGGTTGTGAAGAGAGCAGAGGCCTCTTTCCTTCTTGGTGCGGATCCTGTGCCGGGTTTGAGCTAGTGTCGGAGAGGGTCTTCCCAGCAGGGAGGAGTACGAGAGTTGTTCTGACTGAGCTTTGAAGTGTTCTCAGTTCAGATGGTGGAACTTCAAGGGTGGGTGGGGTGCTTAGACTTTGGCCTTTGGTATAAGCACTCTGTGATAAGAAGCCGAAGAAAACTATCGACAAAATATATACTCCTTTTGATATAAAAATAAAGTGCAGATTTTCTCCTTGTGTGGTTGAACCGGACTGTTTGGTTTGAACTTGGCAAATGCCAGTCAAGGCAAATAAATACCTTTACATGTCTAGAATACCTATGCTTTTTGGTTTGATTATGTTCTGTTGTGTTACAGGTGCTGTGTTTTATTGATGTGTATTCTTCAGTAGGTGGCTCAGTCTGTACCTTTTAAAAAAGCAGTTTGGAACCCCTAGGATGATGTGGTTTTCCTTATCATTGCGTTTAGAGGGAGGACATACCTTTATCTTTGATTCTGTAATGAAGAAATAGAAGGGAAGAGAGCTGCCTTTGAACCCGGCTACGGAAGGTAAAGCTTCTTTTTCCTTGCTTTCTTCCAGAGCCCAAAGACTGTTTTGTGGGGTTTAGAGTTTTCCATCTGAAGACAAATAATCTTCCTCTTTCCACAGAGGTTTATATGCCTGATTTTGGTCATCTCTTTGGATATACTTAGCTGAATTGTGTGAAGGTGGGAGAGAGGTTCAGAGTCACCCTGTCTATAGTTTTACATCTTATAAAGCTAAACTCTGAAAAGTAAAGCTTACCTGGGGTTATTTATAACTTCTCCAAGGTCTCACAGTCTGTTTTTGGCAAAGCCAGGTCTTGAACTCCAGGTCTTTTGACCTCTGTCTGGAGATTAATCCCCCCTCCTCCCTGCGCCCCCCCCCCCAAGAGTGTGAAGAATTCTGTACCCTGTAGTTTACAGAACTACAGCTATTGGTGAAGGGGAGCGTGTGGAGATACGTGGTTTCTTCAAACGCCCTACCAACACCTCCGAAAACCTTAGTCCCTTATGTTAGCTGTTTGTAGTAGTATTAGTTCAATCGCTCAGTCGTATCCGACTCTTTGCGACCCCATGAACCGCAGCACACCAGGTCTCCCTGTCCATCACCAACTCCCGGAGTTTACCCTGACTCATGTCTATTGAGTCGGTGATGCCACCCAGAGTTTACCCAGACTCATGTCCATTGAGTTGGTGATGCCATCCAACCATCTCATCCTCTGTCGTCCCCTTCTCCTCCTGCCCTCAATCCTTCCCAGCATCAGGGTCTTTCCCAATGAGTCAGCTCTTTGCATCAGGTGGCCAAAGTACTGGAGTTTCAGCTTCAACATCAGTCCTTGCAGTGAATATTCAGGACTGAGCTCCTTTAGGATGGACTGGTTGGATCTCCTTGCAGTAGTATTAATAGCAATAGCTTTCTGTGCGTCAAGACATTTTCTAAGTACTTGCTATGGATTGTCTCATTTCATCCTCGCAACCATCCTATGTATTTTGTTTCTCCATTTTACAGAAAAGAAACCTGAGGGTTAGAGAGATCTGCCCAAAGTCATATAGCTAAGAAGCAACAGAGCTGAGATCTGAACACAGTCAGTGTGATTCCAAAGTTGATATTCTTAACCTCTAAGAATTCTAATTCCAAACCACTTCTGCAGCCAGTTGACAGTAGAGCATCATCTGGGGATTGTGCTGTAGGCAAGTGACTTTTTTGCCGTTACCTGGTTGACATTGTTGAACTGTTTGGTCTTTCTGGGCGTCTGATTTAATTCAACGGTTTTTTTTGATTTAGAGTTCTTATAGAAGAGAGTGGATATTTACTGTTGTCCGTGCTTGAATATGGGAACCTTGTAGATTCAGGGTCTATAGGTCTTGTTAAGAATAAAAAAAAGTTATTCTTAGAAAATCTAGTGATAGGTGAATTGCAAGTTTCACCTGTTCACTTTGCTTCCCTCCCCCACCTTGGGGATCCCTTAGTGATCTTTTTTTTGAGGGGGGTGCTCTTACTGCACGCCATGCAGGATCTTAGTTCCCTGACCAAGGGTTGAACCTGAGACTGTGGCAAGTGACAGCCGGGAGTCCTGATCGCTGGGCCACCAGGGGACTCCAGTGACCTTGTTTAGTGAGAACAAGTGTGATCCATTGAAAATATTAAGTAGCAAACCGGTAAAGGTGTTGGCCTGTAGTCTTGAGGCTTTCCTGACTCTGAACTGCCAAAATTAGTTAATGGTTTGCAGATTCTGGTCTGTAGTATAATTTGTTTTATATGCTGTGTGTGTTTGGCATGAGACTCAAGTCTCAGAGCTGTGTGGTGATGCACTATATAGCTTACCTAACTGCTTCATTCTCTTCCCCCACATAGGCTTTCCTTTTCCTTCCATTTATTTATTTTTTTAATCCCCCTTATTTCTTATATGGAGACATTACGGATAACCATTTAACCTAAAGATAAGTAGAAACTTTTTCTTTTCCCTTTCTCCTTTGATATTTGGGAATAAAGCTCTTAGGAGTTGCAGGAGAGCGGTGCTGGACTATCATTTTATATTGGACTTAAATTCAGAATTTGCTGTTAACTGAGACCTTGGGTAATTTCTTCACCTGTAGCCCGTTTCCTCATTTGCAGTAAAACTTCCTTAGAGTCCTTGGAAGAATTGCCAGGATAATAAATGTAAAACACTCAGTGATTGTTAGTTCTTTTCACCTTCCCTTTCTCCTTGTTAATAAACTGCTAAAGCCTCAAGTATGAATTAAGAGTTGATTATAGCAGATATGTAATTCTGTGATGGCTGCCACGCTCTGCAGAGAAGCACCCTACGTCCCAGAAACACCAGTCTAGGTGGGACCTTCTAGTAAGCAGTGCTGGAGTAGGGAAACCAGCTCATCCACTCTTTAGAACCCAGGTATGCCCTTGATCCAGTTAACTTCATCTAGTAGTTCACAAAATAGTTTTCGGCTGAGGCATTATCATTAAGTAATGTAATTGGAAGATAGAAACTAACTCTTGAAACAGCTTAATACCTCACATTTATATAACGTACGTTGTCTCAGCTGCTCCTCGCTGCGGCTCTGAGTTAGGCTGGGCTGGCCGTGTTGGCACCTTAGAGATGAGAACGTGGCAGGGCCTTGCTGCCGTCGTTGGCTAGTGGCAGAGCCGGGACAGGTGTGTCTTCTGAGTCCAGTTCTGTCCTGCAAAGCTCTGCTTCTGCCCTGTTTCAGGCAGAAAGCCTCCCCCATGCTTAGTCCTAGGAATCTGATCTTCTCTTTCTTAATGTTTCTGCTGCTGCTGCTAAGTTGCTTCAGTCATGTCCGACTCTGTGCGACCCCATAGACGGCAGCCCACCAGGCTCCGCTGTCCCTGGGATTCTCCAGGCAAGAATACTGGAGTGGGTTGCCATTTCCTTCTCCAGTGCATGAAAGGGAAAAGTGAAAGTGAAGTCGCTCAGTCGTGTCCGACTCTTAGCGACCCCATGGACTGCAGCCGACCAGGCTCCTCCGTCCATGGCATTTTCCAGGCAAGAGTACTGGAGTGGGGTGCCATTGCCTTCTCCGCTTAATGTTTCTACCTTCTCCAAATTAGGGCCAGGTGGTCCGCTTTACAAACCATGGAGATGGGAGAAGCTAATGTCTCCAGATCCTGCTTCCCAGATTGGAGCCCCGGGTAGAGCCCCCACTACCCTTCCTAAAGTTGTGGGGGCAAAAGGTGGCGATTTTATGGCAGACTGACAGTTTCTCTTTGCAACAGGGAATGTTGTCACTGTATGCTTGATAGTAGTGGTAGTTTGGTCTTTCATTAGCAAAGAAGATTACAGGGTGGAGCCTGCCCGAATAGTAACTACAGTTCAGACAGACCTGGGAGAAGCTCTTGAGCTCAGAGTCCTCTTAGTATGGAAGGTCCGTAGGTCATTGATATAGTGGGTAAGCGCAAGTGCTTAAAATTCAGTAATAAAAATGAAAGGGAGGAACATTTTTTAAAAATAAGACTAGAGTGGCCTGTTGGAATGTAGGGGATTGAGAAAGTGACACCAGTCTTTGAATTTAGAGGAAGAACAGGAGTTGATAAGTGGCTGTGGGAGCCCAGAGCGCAGGCTGGAGGACCGCATTCTTGGACTTAGGGCCTGGACGCACTGGGAGGAGTCTCGGTGATGGAGCATTAATTAAGGAGTTTGAAAAGTGAAAGTCACTCAGCCTGTCCGACTCTTTGTGACCCCATGGACTATACAGTCCATGGAATTCTCCAGGCCAGAAGACTGGAGTGGGTAGCCGTTCCCTTCTCCAGGGGATCCTCCCCTCCCAGGGATGGAACCCAGGTCTCCCGCATGGCAGGCAGATTCTTTACCAGCTGAGCCACCGGGGAAGCCCAAGGAGTTTGTTGGACTCCTGTTTGTCAGTTCCTCTGGATACTCTTGCTTGCTGAATGCTGCATATACGCTGAAGCAAACAGGCCCGAGCGTCTGTGCTTGGTAGGGCTCTGGGGAGCGTGGGAAAGGGGATGAAGCAGAAGGCTTAGCCTGGCTAGTCCCCACATGCCTTCTCCAGCACGACTATTGCACTGGTTTCCCAATGTCTTTGTGGGCATGCTGGGACTGGGCTCTGACGTTTCTGCCTCAGGGGTGGGGAGGAGGGGGAAGGGCATTCTAACAGCAGTTTTTTCTTTCTTCCCAATTTGGTTGCTGGGAACAGGGGGTAAATGAATTTCTATCCATATTATATATAACCTGCTCCCAGTGCTCTACAGAAGTACAGGTACAGAAACTCGGACATGACCGCAGAATCCAGGTTTTAATGAAAACTACATTCAGGGTCTGCGTATTTGAAAACAGCAAAGTCCAAAGGGCATCTGTCACATTAAGCAATCCCAGGTCATGTTTTAAATTACCACCATTCCTAGTTTGTCCCCCCCCATATCTGCCCTTGCCTCCTTTTTTTTTAATATAGTAGATATATTTTATTTTCCTCTCACTCCTGTTTTTCCTCCACGTATTTCTACAGCTCTGTTCTTCCTGCTTCCTCCTTGCTGTGGTGGCTGGGATGCTTCTCCCATGATACTTTGGATCTAGACTGGGCTGTTCTCTGTTAAACCAATCAGTTGCGACCTTCTCTTAACAGGTGTGTATATAAATATGTTTATTAACAATAAAACAAATTTTAAGTGCTTTTTTTCTGGAGGGGTTGATGAGAGGGTGGGAAATAGAGGAAAGAGGGTTTATTCTGAAACCCACCTTTCAACATGGTACATTTTGGACTCCCCAGAACGTCTCCCATTGCCAGCTTATAAGAGAGAAACCCGTCTCAGTCCATCAGTGTAACTGCCGTGCCCCTCCACTTACTGGGCAACTTGGTAGCCTGTGTCATAGGGTATGGGGCATTCTTCAGTTCTGAATAACTATCTTTTATGGTGGTAGTTACACACAAATCCTCCATAGGTGCTTGGATGTTTACCTTTAGTTGGAGTAAGTAAAGAGGTAAAAATGGAGCCTATTTAGAGCTTTCTTCAGGGTGACAGGGATGTAGGAAGTCCCAGCTCTTGACTAAAGGTTAGTGTATGAACTGCTTGAAGGGCTCCCTTTATTGTAGTTTCATATGATGGCTCCTTTTCCTACTCCACAAAGAGATGTGAAGGTCACTGAAAACAGTGCCGTTTTGCACACAGTCTTTTTGATTCTGCTGCTTTCCTGTCCGTTAGCCAAGTCACACATTCTGCCCTCACTATTGTAGTACAGTTTTGAAAAGTAGAAAAGCCCCTTTATATATGTATTCAATTTGAGGGCCTTAGTTGTATTTCCTGCCTTTGATGGTGGGCATTTCTTTTTACTTCTTCCATTTCTTACGGGTATTTTAACTTAGCACGTTCATTTAGTATGTTTTGTCGCCATTGCCGCAGTTTCGGGGTTCAGATTTGGGAGCCGGCCCCTCTGTCTCAAGAGGCGGCTCGCCCCAGCAGGACCCTGAGTGCTTGTCTGTAGTGCGGAGCTGCAGCTCCACTGAGAAAAAGCCTGATGTTAATCTCGTGTGTGACGGCAGTCCTTAGCCCCATCCTCTCTTTCTGACAGTGCGGGGCATGGGTCTAGTTGCACCTTTGCTCTCCATGGCTGTTCCGGGTGGGCTGTTACAGAGGGTAGTGGGCCGAGGACCCTGCTTGTGCAGGCGCTGGTGGTGGGCGCAGGCTTGGTGGCGGCTCTTTCTGCACTGCGGGCAGACTGCGAGGGGGCTTCTCCGGCTCCGGGGCGAGCCGTGCGCCTGTCTTTTCTGACCTGTGGCCTTCTCTCCTCTCTCGCCCCCCGGTAGTGTGCAGTGAGGGGCCTTCTCCCTCCCCCCTCCCTCAGTGGGCCACCTTCCTCTGGCCCTGCCCTCACCTCCATGGACGACTCGGAGGTGGAGTCGCCCGCCAGCATCCTGGCCTCCGTGAAGGAGCAGGAGGCGCAGTTTGAGAAGCTGACCCGGGCGCTGGAGGAGGAGCGGCGCCACGTCTCGGCGCAGCTGGAGCGCGTCCGCGTCTCCCCGCAGGACGCCAGCCCGCTCCTGGCCAACGGCACGCTCACCCGCCGGCACCAGGTAACCCTCCGTCCGCCAGGCCTGCCAGCCGCGGGGACGGACCCCAGAGAGGCTGCTCTCCGCACGGCGGTGGCGGCGGGCGGCCCGTGCCCGTGCCTCGTGATCACCTCTACAGGGTGCTCGGTTCTGGTTAGGACAGAGGGGACATTGCTGCTCTGCCGAGTTGGGTGGACTTCTCTCTCGAAGCATCCATCTGACTTCCTGTTGGCTGCAGTGGGGTTTCTGGGTCGGAATGCCGTGCTGGTAGTGGCAGAGCATACAATTTGAAGCTGTACTCAGTTAACTTTTTTTTTCCTCCTGGTTTCTCCGTTCCTCCATATCAAAAATTCAGGAAATTAAATGCCTGCCTAGTGGTTGGGGAAGTTGGACATCTTGCATTCTCATTCTCCCTCAGAGAACAGTTTGCTCAGAGGCGCGGCAGTGTCCGTAAATTGTGTATTCTGCTCCACACTCTTTTTATTGGCTATGCAAGTCATTTTTTGGAGAAGGGGTCATTGTTAATTCTTTTGGTTAGAGTTGGAGAGGGAGCATCATACTGTTGTTTAAGCCAGATGACCACAGGAGCCAGTGGTCTCTGGGTTGGCTGGCTCGGCTGGGACTCGGAAGTGAGCTGGTGTTCAAAATGAGAAGGATCTCGTGTTTCCTATGGTTTCTGACTCTGCTGTGATGTAATCTGTCTGAGGTTTTGTCTGTGCGTGCGTGTGTGTGTGTGTGTGTGTGTGTGTGTGTGTGTGTGTGTGTAGTAGGCACTGCCTGATAGACTTCATCTTAAGAGATCTCTGATGGGAACTAAGAGCAGGGCTCATGTTTATGCTCGTGATTACTTATTTATTTTTGAAATGGAGAAGGCCCCTCAGGCTGAGGAGCTTGTTGAGTGAGGATGTAATTTCTGTTGGGGATGATCGGGAATTTGGAGGCCATGTGTTTGCAGCGCTCCTAGGATCTTTACAGGAACAAGAATAGAAGCTTGGGGTTGGAGGGGGATATACTGCAAAGGAGAGCAGCACCGCTCAGCCGTGGAGGTGGTGGGGAATTCCAGGATTTAGTACATGGAGTCTCTCTCTCTTTTATTTTTAACTTCTGCTCAGCAATGAAACCACACCCTTCCTTCTTCCTGAAAATAATGTTTAACTTCCTTTCCCTACAGCATTACATGTCCTATGTAATTGGAGTAGGGTAGGGGAAGACTCTCTCAAGGTGACTGAATCTCACTGTATTCTTTTTGAAGGGGAGTAGTCAAATGTATTTTTACATACTATAAGGTCATTAGATTATTTCCTGCTGCTTCAGACGGAGCAACTTAAGAATGACATTTCTGAATGTGGATCTTATAATTTGGTGATGAAGATATTCAGACATTTGTTTGCTTGAAGGGAGTTGAGATGCTTATTTTCTTCTTGCTTGGAAAGAGAAACTCCTGTCTCTTGCTTCTTTCTTAATGAACCTGCCTGGTGTGGGAGTTTCCCATGGTTGTGGAGCATGAGGATGCATGAACAGTAAAGGCTTTAGGAAACCCCCCACCCTAGCTTTTCCAACTTTCCTATGTCCTTATGGCTTTCCAAAAAGATCTCACGGGGAACCTGCCTTACTCAGAGAAGAGTTCTGAGTACCTACTATGTACAAGGCGCTGTTGAGGGCACTAGGGAGGCACTGAACAAGACTGACCAAAGCGCTTGGAGCCCTCTGCCCTCAGAGCACTGACATTCTTCTGCTCCGGAGACCCAGGCCGCCCGCGTCCCAGGCCCAGTCCCAGTCCCAGGCCTGAGGTGCTAAGTCTAAGGAGTGATGTGGTTGTTTTATCTGTACTGACAGACGGACTCCAGGCCACAAATGCCTTCTTTTTTTTTTTTTCTTTTTTTTCCCCTCCCCTTCCCATCCCTCTGTGTCATCCCAACGCTCCATCCCTGAGCATCCGTCCCATGCATAAAACATGGAATGGTGTTCTGCTTCACATATGACAATATACATGTTTCAATGTTATTGTCCCAGAAATGCCTTCTTGAAAGCCCTTTTCCTGTTTGGAAAAAAGATCATTTGTGTTTGATAGAGCAGAAGAAGGCCATGAAATGAACTGTCTCCTTGTGGCTCTTTCAGAACGGCCGCTTCGTGGGCGATGCTGACCTTGAGCGACAGAAGTTTTCAGATCTAAAACTCAACGGGCCCCAGGTACTTCTTTTGGTCCAAGGTTTGGGTTGCTTGTTCATATCTTTTTATTTTCCCAGCTTGAGAGCATATTGGTGTCTTCTAAAGCACCTGGCACATTGTAAACTCGGGTTAATTAGTTTCTTTTCATTTAGTGGGAAAAAAACGAAGAAAAGTGGAGCTTCAAAGTATATATATGGTTTTATTTTGGACTTAATTATATTGACCATTGATTTAGTAGTTGATCCCTCAATTACTGCATCCCTTTTCTAGAGTGGGCATGGTTCTACTTTGCAGAAATCCCTACCTGAAATCTAGCCTTAGGCATATCTGAAAAATAGCATTGAGCCATTCAGAAGATAGCTCTTACTGAGGTTTTCTGGTTCATCTTAAAGGTTCTTATTGGGTGAACTTTTTTTTTTTTTTTGAAGGATCACTCAGATATAGATATAGCTGCTTTTCACACAGTTCATGTTCACTTAGATGACTGGAACTGGGAAATTCTGTCTGCTGTCTCTGCTACTGGAGTGTTGTTGATGTAGCTATAGTTAACTCAGTTCCTGTTTGTTAAATGAATGGGACTGGGAACTTGTATCTTCTGCCCTTTTGTGCAAGCTGGGAAAGTGGGAACAGTCACTTCTAACAATTCTGGGGCCCGTGGAAGGTGCATTGTCTTCAGGGAGACTGCGCTGCTAGTTGGGATGGATGGTTAGTGTATGTGGCTTAGGAGTAGCTCTTTCCTTTTTCTCTCTTCGTGCAGGATCACAGTCACCTTCTGTATAGCACTGTCCCCAGGATGCAGGAGCCGGGGCAGATTGTGGAGACCTACACGGAAGAGGACCCCGAGGGCGCCATGTCTGTTGTCTCCGTGGAGACCTCGGATGATGGGACCACGCGGCGCACGGAGACCACAGTAAGCCGGGCCTTGTGGGAGGTCTGGGGTGAGGGCGGGGGTCTCCTGAGGTCTTTATTGAGGGGAAGGTCTGGGCTGAGGGCGGAGGGTCTGGGGTGAGGGCAGAGGTCTGGGGTGAAGGCGGGGGTCCTCCTGTGGCCTTTGTTGAGGGGAAGGTCAGGTGAGGGTGAAGGTCTGTGGTCTTTATTAAGGGGAGGGCTGGGCAGTTCCTGAGGGTGGAGGAAGGGCCAGTGATCTGTGGGGAAGGTGACGAGAGATGAGGAAACCTAGTGGAATGAGGAAGCCTCCGCAGCCCCTCCTTGAGGCACAGCGGTTGCCAGTGCTGTTTCCCTGCCTGGGGACTTCCCGGAAGATCAAAGGTAGACGGTGAGATTGCTCGCCATTTCTAGGGGAAGCGAGCTGGGGACGGAAGGTTATTTCTTAGAGGGGTCTAGAGTTTAAGCTTAATTTGTTCACTTCATTAATGTTTTCCTTCCTCGAAGGTCAAGAAAGTGGTGAAGACTGTGACCACGCGGACGGTCCAGCCAGTCCCTATGGGGCCCGACGGGCTGCCAGCAGACGCCTCGTCATTGTCGAACAGCTACATCCAGACTCTGGGCCGTGACTTCCGCAAGAACGGCAATGGGGGGCCTGGTCCCTATGTGGGGCAAGCAGGCACGGCCACCCTCCCCAGGAACTTCCACTACCCGCCTGACGGATACAGCCGCCACTATGAGGACGGGTATCCCGGGAGCAGTGACAACTACGGCAGCCTGTCGCGGGTGACCCGCATCGAGGAGCGGTACAGGCCCAGCATGGAAGGCTACCGGGCCCCCAGCAGGCAGGACGTCTACGGGCCGCAGCCCCAGGTCCGGGTGGGCGGGAGCAGTGTGGATCTGCACCGCTTTCATCCGGAGCCCTTCGGGCTGGAGGATGACCAGCGAAGCATGGGCTACGATGATGTGGATTACGGCATGATGTCTGATTACGGCACTGCCCGGCGGGCAGGGACACCCTCTGACCCGCGGCGACGCCTCAGGTGGGCAAGGAGAAGGGAAGGGAGAGGGCCTTTCAGACAGCAGGAAGGGGCAGCTCTTCCTCTTAGGGAGCAGAGGCAGCTGGGGCCCCCTCCCCCCTGCCTATTTTTGTAGGACACCATCCTAATCGTCCCTCTTCTGATTTTACTAAACACTGACTTGCTTTTTTTGGTCTCCTTTTCGTTATAAATATGTATTCTAATTATAGAAAACAACCTGTAATAGTTATTGGTCTGTGTCCTGAGGAGTGGCCTTTGGTTCTTTGTCAAGAGTTTCTTTATTTTCTGCCTAAGATTTGACGCCCCCATTTGGAACCTGATATCTGAAGCTATAGACTATTTGTTCTTGTGAATTTCTTCAACTTCTTATTTGGTGTTAAGAACAAGGTTAAGAGTTTTAGGCTTTGAGGAGCTGAATAGACTTGAAAGTGAAAGTGTTAGTCGCTCAGTCATGTCCGACGACTCCGTGGACTGTAGCCCGCCAGGCTCCTCTGTCCATGGAATTCTCTAGGCAAGAATACTGGAGTGGGTTGCCATTTGCTTCCCCAGGGAATCTTCCTGACCCAGGGCTCGAAACAGGTCTCCTGCACTGTTTCTTGACGGTCTGAGCCACCTAAAGGCAGGTAAGAACCCTCCCTGTGGTGGTTTAAATCGCAAGTTAAAAACTTTGATCTCACAGAAACCCTAACATGTGTGTGGCTTCTTACTTCTTATATTTGATTGTGAGATGAGATGGGGTGGCTTCCTTAGAGGGTGGTACTTTACTGACACCCTGAAAGGCTCACTAGTTCTGACAGTACTGGTAATACCTGGGGATTCTTCGGCGACGTGCCAAAGGCCGTAACTGACGTATGGACGGGTAGATGGTTCACACCGAGAAAATGCTTTAGAGTGGGAGCTGCCAAACCTTTTCTGAAAAAGGGAAAGTTAGTCGCTCAGTCGTGTCTGATACTTGTGACCCCATGGACTGTAGCCCGCCAGGCTCCTCTATCCATGGAATTCTCCAGGCAAGAATACTGGAGTGGGTTGCCATTTGCTTCTCCAGGGGATCTTCCTGGCCCAGGGATTGAACCCGGGTCTCCTGCATTGTAGGCAGAATCTTTACCATTTGAGCCATCAGGGAAGCCCTAAACCTTTTCTATAAAGGACCATAGAACTAATGTAGGCTTTGCAAATAATATATTGTTTTTGTTGTATGTCATTGTTCGTTTTACAAGCTTTTAAAAATATGAAATGATATGGTTAGATAGCATGACCAGCTCAGCGGGGCATGAATCGGAGCGAACTCCGGGAAACGGTGGAGGACAGGGGGGCCCGGCTTGGGGCAGTCCGTGGGGTCCACAAGAGTCGGTCGTGACTTAGTGACTGAGCAAAAATCACGGAAAAATATAAAACCGTTCTTAGTTTCGGGGCTGATGTGGCCCGTGGGCTGCCAGCCTTGTTTTAGAATAAATCAGAGACAGTGTTTTCTGAGCAAAGAGAAATAAGAAGAATTAAAGGAGAAGATTTATGGATGTCTTAATGGTGAGAATATCCTACCAGCTGTTGCTGGATTTCTGTGTGAGGTCATGACTTTCTAAAGCAGATGCCTTGGTGCTCCTTGTACTCATATTAGGTAGCCTTGGTTAACAGCAGACTGGGCTGGGCCCAGGCTGGAGGCCCCATTATCTAAGCCTGAGTCACTCAGCTTTCAGGTATCTTTTGGACAGCAAATCCACCTCCCATGTGACTCATGTTTTATTCCTGGGTGGGGGTGGGAGGCACATCAGGTCTGAGCTGTGTGCAGCTTGGAGCAGCAGCTGGTAACAGCCGTCACCAGAGGAGGCGGCCTCGGGTGCTGGCGCCTTCTCGGTGACAAGTGTGCTTTTTCTGACTTCCTCATTGGGGAGTGAGTCGGTCTGAGTGGGTGCTGGTGGCCAGGTCATTCTCTGTTGTCCCTGCTTGTGGCCGTTGACATAAAGAAAGAAGGTTTGGGCTTGGTTCTTGGGTTTATTCCAGGGTGGTACTGGACTTGGAAACCTGCTTGACTAGCTGAGAACATTTGCTGCTTCCTGTTCTCGGTCTCGGAGAGTAAGGCAAGGTCAAGTGAAAACAGTCAGGCAGAAAGATGGGTGGGGAGAGCACTGGACCTGAGGCCTTGGTGCGGCTGTGCCTTTGCCACTAGCTCTGTAGCCTTAGGCATGTCATTTATCCTTCGGGGCACAGCTTCCTTATTTGTAAGACAAAGGAAAGAATGTCATGACCCACTTGTAAAAGTGACCAAAAATCGTTATGGTGATGGTTTTGCAATTGCTTTATATTAAAATAATAATAAAAGTAAAAACCTCTTCACTGCAAAAGTACGGGAGCACAACCATCCATTCATCCACTGATAAAGAACTTCCCTTAACATTCTTAGCCTTTTCTTTTGTGTTCCTTTCCTTACTGATGTAAACACACTCTGACCTCATTTTTCCCTCCTGAAATGGAGTCTTACTTGATATGCTGTTTAGTAGTCTACTCTTAACGCTTAGCTATACAACCTGTGTATTTTGTTTCAGTGACATTAAAAAATAGTGATTTTTTAATTTTTTTTTTTAACTGACTGCTTTGTCCATTTGAATTGTTTTTGAGTGGTTAACGTTGACAGCTCTGAGGCAAGCCCCCTGCTCAGGCTAACCTTGAGGGTTCGGTGACGGGGAGTGGTTTGTGGAGTGAACCAGAGGCTTGTTTGGAGTGTTCCACACAGCGGAGTCTCCTCTCTCCTGTGGGAGCCACTGAGGGAGACGAGCTCGCAGATAATGGGTCGCTTCCTTCCTGGCTGTCATGAATAAATAACAGTGTGGCAGACTCACCCTCTAGCGGTTGCTGGTAGTGCCGAGCAGGAAGCCGTGTTGGGTGTTTTTCTTCACCTTCAGTTGCTCTGTCTCACTTCTTTTCTCAGTGGTTGGCTGTCCCAAATGTGATGGTGGCCAGTAGTGTCGATTTTGACAGAACTGGAAGTGTTGTCTTTAGAAATGAGAGACTAGAAATCCTGTCTCAAACCCATTTGTTGAGGAGCAGCGATGATCTTGGGGTGAACTGTGCAAACTCGTGTCCAAGCGTACAGCTCGTCGGTTCCAAAGCTCAGTCCTACGTGAGGTAGCACGGTGTCCTGTACTGCTGTTACTCTAAAAAAAGAGAGACTGTAAGAATCTCTCTCTCTCTCTTTTTAAAAAGAATTTCCAAAATAGAGTAAGGAGAGGCTCAAAGGTGAAATGTGTTTAAGAGTCTTATCCCATCAGCTGTTTCCTGTGTGTAAATGCCTCATGAGAGCTGCTGTCAAACATTGTTGGCTGGTTTCACTGCTGCCAAGTTTGTTGGTTTCATTAACTCTGCTGTTGAAGGTTTATTTCAGTCTCTCTTTGGAGACCTTACTAGGTATCAGGTATCACTCAAGCACTAAGCAGTCAGGATTTGGTTCTCTTTTGTGGTCAACTGTCCAAATGTTTGTTGCTCCTCCAAGCTAGTAAACGTCACAGAAAAAAAATGATAGCTTTAATCTAATTGCAGATGCCTTTAAAATTATTGTCTTATCTCATTAAGAAAAATTGATCAGTATGTTCTTTATGCAAAGGAGAGTTAAGATCTAGTATGCTAGAGCTGGGGTTCCTCCTTCCTTGGAGATGAGGGGTAATGGGAACTCTCCAAAGAACCAGACATGACAACTTGGTGTATTCTTTTTTCTCTGTTGGTCCTTCCAACACTGCAGGAGCTATGAAGACATGATTGGTGAGGAGGTGCCGTCAGACCAGTACTACTGGGCTCCTCTGGCCCAGCACGAACGGGGCAGTCTGGCGAGCTTGGATAGCCTGCGCAAGGGCGGGCCCCCACCCCCCAACTGGAGACAGCCGGAGCTGCCGGAGGTGATCGCTATGCTGGGCTTCCGCCTGGACGCCGTCAAGTCCAACGCGGCCGCCTACCTGCAGCACCTCTGCTACCGCAACGACAAGGTGAAGACTGACGTTCGGAAGCTCAAGGGCATCCCAGTCCTGGTGGGGCTGTTGGACCACCCCAAAAAGGAAGTCCACCTGGGGGCCTGTGGCGCGCTCAAGAACATCTCTTTCGGGCGCGACCAGGATAACAAGGTCGCGATAAAGAACTGTGACGGTGTTCCTGCCCTTGTGCGACTGCTCCGGAAGGCTCGCGACATGGACCTCACTGAAGTGATTACTGGTGAGTTCCAGGCCCAGGGGAGCCTCTAGTCTTAGGCTCAGAGATTGTTCAAGCTTTTCCAGATTTTAAACACTGGAGTGGGTTGCCATTCCTTTCTGCAGGTGATTTTCCTGACCCAGGGATCGAAGTTGGGTCTCCTGTACTGCAGGCAGATTCTTTACCATCTAAACCATCAGGGAAGTCTAATTTTAAAGTGTGGTTTGCTAATGTGTTAAATGCAGAAGATTCCACTTAAAATTCCAGATTCTTTGCTTCTATTTTAAATGTACAGGAACTGGTAATAACAGATCTGTTTTGCTACCCAGTAGTTGGTCTGAGGTGATTGGGGCCTGTTCCATTAGTGTGTGTTGAACACAACTTTGTGGGTCACAGTCAGCACCCCAAGGAAAGAAAGAAAAAGAAATAGCACAGATCACTAGCTCTCAGTTAGGGGTGGTCGTGCCCCCCAGAGGACATTTGCAATGTCTGCATGTATTCAGTTGTCATAACTTGGGGAGGTTGGGAGTTGGGGGGGAGTGCTGTTGGTATCTAATGAGTAAAGGCCAGAGATATACGCATTTAATGATGGGCGGGATAGCTCTCTCCACAGCAAAAATTATCTGGCCCAAAATGTCAGTGGGGTGAGATTAAGAAATGGGTGTAGTGGGCCCAGAAAGTATTGTTTATAGTAATTATTGTTTTAGAAACCTTGCTTCATTATGTGTATGTTTGTGTTGAGCCATAATGTAAAATACATTGCCATGAGTAGCAAACTAAAGCTTGAATATCGTTACGAGGTATTTGGTTGTTGGGGAGACTGAGAAATGCTGGGGTAGGGGTTTCTCTTTGGCATTCTTCAGACGTACTGTCTTGGTGCTGGAGAATTATCTGATGAGTGGTCTCTGCCAGGAACCCTGTGGAATCTCTCATCCCATGACTCTATAAAAATGGAGATTGTGGACCACGCACTGCATGCCTTGACGGATGAAGTGATCATTCCCCATTCGGGCTGGGAGCGGGAACCTAGTGAAGACTGTAAGCCACGCCATATCGAGTGGGAGTCTGTGCTCACCAACACAGCTGGCTGCCTCAGGTAACAGAAGGGCTGGGAGCGCATGAAGACTGAGTTTTTAAAGACTAACTTAAATTGCTTTTAAAGCACGTTTCAATCCCGTGGTCTGTCACTCAGGCTCCGGTCCTGTTTGTGTTGCGTACCATGACCCCATCCTGTGTTTCTTGCTGTCGCTACCCCCTTGCATACCATATATGCCTTGTATGGTTTACTTGCGGTTCCCACACATCTTCCTCACTTCTGTGCCTCTTTGACTTTGTTAATATAATTTGTTCAAAACCAACGGTGTAAGGCCGATGTCTAGTCCTGGGCTTGTGTGTGTGTCTTTACTTGTATTTCAAGTCAGAGTGCGATAAATGCAGCAAATGGGTACGGCATACTGGAAGGACAGAGTGGGGAAGAGCTCCCCACCGTCTGCAGGGCAGAGCTGCTTATTTATCTTTTGAGGCCAGACTCAGGTGTTTTTATTTCATGAAAGTTCTCCTGAGTTCTTTCTCTTGTATCCTGTAAATGTGCAGTGTATTCTTTCTCTCTTTGGAATATACTCCTCTGTGCTCTGTCCCCATTCTTCCTTTGTGCTTTCACATGAACAGTATCTATTCCGTCTTAAATTATTGTTTTTGGTGTACTTTATCTTTGCACCCCCTTCCCTGACCTGGTTATAAGTGTCCTGAAAGCAGGAACTTCAACTTTCTCTCAACTCGAGTGCCTCCCCTGTAACGGATGCTCTTTATTTGTGACAGTGGAAAGGTATTAAGGAGGCTTGTAGAGACTAGGGGCACTAAGAGAGGGCTTCGGGAGTTAAGTCATCTTGAAGCTCCCCCTTTCCCCTCAGAAATGTCAGCTCGGAGAGGAGTGAAGCGCGCCGGAAACTTCGGGAGTGCGACGGGCTGGTGGACGCTCTCATTTTCATTGTCCAGGCTGAGATGGGGCAGAAAGATGCGGACAGCAAGGTAGGTTCGCGGGTCAGGTACCCGTAAGACAAACCGTCATCTCAGATGTGCAAATAGCGTCAGAGCCCTGTACCGGCCCCCTCCTTAAAATGGGCCTTTACCTCAGAAGAAGACTATTTTCTTTAGAATTCCCTTTGCCTGTATATTTTAAAGCTGTTTAGCCATACTTCCATTTTTTTCTAATTAGGAAAAAGTCAGTATGACGTTGAGTTTTATGTTGCACACCAAAGGGTAGCAGAAACCTTGATTAGCCTGAGGCTGAAAGAATTCTGAGAAGCTTGGGGGCCCTTAAGAGGTATCATGAGAGATAATGAATTGGGCTCTGCTTTTGAGGATCACGGTTTTCATACCTGAATCATGGAAACCTGTATGTGCTAGAAAATCATTTGTCCTTCTCTTCTCTCACTGGACCTTTTCTTTTGTGATCCCAAGCTTGTTGAGAACTGTGTTTGCCTCCTTCGGAACTTGTCGTATCAAGTTCACCGGGAGATCCCACAAGCAGAGCGTTACCAGGAGGCCCCTCCCAACGTTGCCAACAATACCGGGCCGCACGCTGCCAGCTGCTTTGGGGCCAAAAAAGGCAAAGGTGAGTCTTGGTTCCTTGTTCCCTGCTCGTTAGTGCAGGACAGGGAGAGGAAGGCATTTCTGGCTTTACGTGTGGCACGCTCGCTGAGCAGGGCTGGAGTCGGCCTCGTCGGGGCTGTTTCTGCGGCTGCGTCTCGGGTCATGGGCGTCGCGGTGCTGGCGGCGGCGGTGGGGGTGTCTGTGTCAGCAGTTGGGCCGTGAAGGCTGAGAACCCAGCTAACCTGGGGCCTTCTCCCCCCTCCGCCGCTGTGTTTCCTGTGTCTTTTCCTCTGTGCTTCCCTGCTTATTTTCCCGTGATCCTGTTGACACCTCTCCTGCGTTTCTCTCCTTCATCCCTCTCCTCTCCTTCCCACCTTGGGTGACGCGCTGGAAGATGAGTGGTTCTCCAGAGGTGAGTGGACTCTTCTGAGGTGCTTACCTGCCTCTAATCTGCATGGTTCGGTTTTAGCTTCCCTGACATTTCCTTGCCTAACCCTTCCCTGTGGATGCATGTAGGAAAATTCACTAGAGGAAGGCCACTGAAAGCAGCCTATCCCTGCTGAGCGAAGGGCTCGCGGCATGCTACTTGTGGGCAGCAGCCCCCGTTATCAGAACTGAGGACGGTAGCGACAATGGCGGTCATCCTCATCTCACCCAGCTGCTGCCTGCTTTCTGCTCCTATTTCTGGGACAAGCTGAGGATCCTGGGATTTTTTTTGCTTTGTTTGTCGGTTTGTTTTATGCCCTTCTTGATGCATCTCTGATGGAAAGATCCTGACTGAAGCATAAGGAATATACTGAGTGGACTCTTCCCTTTCTTAAACTTTTTATCCTTTGTCCCCTCACTTTCTTTTTTAAATTTCCGAAGGGAAAAAACCCACAGAGGATCCAACAAATGACACAGTGGATTTCCCTAAAAGAACTAGTCCTGCTCGAGGTAAGTTATCTTTGTCTTCTCAGGCTCCATGGTTCTCATAACATAGTCCACGGATAAGTGTTTGGCAGCCTCCCAGGAGGTTATACAGTGCGTTCACTGTTCTGTCCCCCTGACTTAAGGAATTTGAAGTGATGATTCAAGTATTTGGAAATTTTTAATATTATAACAGTGACTTTCAAAGGACTTCTTATTATGGCAGTTATTCAGATTACTTGAGGGTAGGGACCTGATGGTAGTCCAGACCAGGAGCTTTTTATGTTCATCGTATATGGTGAGTTCAAAATTCACAGCTCTCCATGGTAAAAATCAGAGACCCTTTGACTTAATCATAGTTAAGGTGAGCAGAATGACTCAGTTAAGTTAGAAATAATTCATTTGAGATGAGGAATCTTCAAGTGCTGTCGATGAGTACATGAATCCCTTGAGTGCTAGGCAAGGCCAAAGTCAACTGTGGCTAGAAAAGACTAGGAAGGAGAGAGAGGAATCGCATATGAGTTGATAGCTGTCCTGCTTTTGCCATGGATGAGTTATTCTTGAGAAGGCGTGTAGTCAAATCTGAGTTTGCTTGTGGGTGGGTGGGGTGTTTGGAGAGCCTGCTGGGATAGGAGCAGAAACCCGTCAGCCCAGAGTCAGTCCTAACGTTGGACTTTAGCCAGCCAGAGCCTGCTCTGTAGGCACTGCTAAGCGCCCTCTGCTTCCTTGCCCTTTCTTGTGCAGGCTATGAGCTACTGTTTCAGCCGGAGGTGGTTCGGATCTACATCTCACTCCTCAAAGAGAGCAGGAATCCCGCCATCCTCGAAGCATCAGCGGGGGCCATCCAGAACTTGTGTGCTGGGCGCTGGACGGTGAGGACCTTCTACAAGGTGCATTTGGAGGTGGAAGGACTTAGCATACTCGTCTGCTGTCCTTTGTAATCTGTTCTGCTTCTTTCCACGTGCTACTTGTAGTATGGTCGATACATCCGCTCAGCTCTGCGTCAAGAGAAAGCTCTTTCCGCCATTGCTGACCTCCTGACCAATGAACATGAGAGGGTCGTGAAAGCTGCGTCTGGAGCCCTGAGAAACCTGGCTGTGGATGCTCGCAACAAAGAATTAATTGGTAAGGAGCTGGCTGTTAACCGTTACCTCAGCATCTGGTACAGCACCTTTAATTCAGCAGGTACTAAATTTATTTGTTGAAATAGCTGAGGAAGAATCCTAGTCCTCCATAGTTTGTGAATCTGGGGCATTAGAGAGGGTTATATTTTAATGGTTCTCGGAAAGAGAAGAGGTGATGACTCTTCAAAAGTTGAAAAATAATATCTTATTTGTTGAGCATGTACTTTGTTACTAGGGATTGTTAAACCTATCTGCATGTTCTCATTTAAACGTTGCCCTTTTGCAAAGGTACTGTTTCTTTTTTTTTTTTTTAATAGAAGAAGAAAACTGAGGATCAGGGACATTAAGTAATTTCTCCAGAGTTAATAAAGCTTATAAGTGACAGAGCCCAGTATTTGGTTTTTTTTTGATTCACAATGACGGTTCCATTAAACTACTGTAGTATTCAGTATACCATTTTCACTAAGATATCTGACTGGACTGTGTAGCATATCTGACATAAAGTGTCCAGATTGTTTTAATGTGACTTAAGGAGAGAATAAGTAGACGAATAGGAAGGGCAGTGCCCTCGTGGCTGTCCCTGGCCCTTTGCCCTTCTGAAGGGACAGACCCACAGGAGTGTGGGGCTGACTCTCATGGACAGTCCCTGTACTTCACACATCCGTGCAATGCGCGCTGGGCTCCTCAGAGCCTGGCTCTGCTGGCTCTCCCTGTATACATGCCTCCCGTCTTTACCGCTGTAGGTAAACATGCCATTCCTAACTTGGTCAAGAATCTGCCAGGAGGGCAGCAGAGCTCTTCCCAGAATTTCTCTGAGGACACTGTAGTCTCGATTCTGAACACCATCAACGAAGTTATCGCTGAGAATTTGGAGGCTGCCAAAAAGCTCCGGGAGACCCAGGGTATTGAGAAGCTGGTTTTGATCAACAAATCAGGGTGAGAGTTATACGTGACGTCACAGCTGGGGCATGTGACTACGGGAGAGGGGGCTGGGGAGGGACTCTCCCCTGTCGATTTTGCAGGTTATTTTCCCTTATTTACATGTAAAGAATGAAGGAGGTATTGTTCTTTTTTCTGTCTTAATGTTGATCCATAAGTTGATAAGAATCTTCCATCAGACATTTTTTTGTTACTGTTTGAGTTAAAATAGGGGACTTGGTGAATACATCATCTTGCCCATTTGGGTACTTATATTCTTATGTTACATTGTATTAGCGAGTACAGGTTCTCAGCTTCTTTCCTGGTCTTACATCCAAATTCCATCTGGTGTTATTTCCTTAAAAGGAACCGCTCAGAAAAAGAAGTTCGAGCAGCCGCGCTTGTATTACAGACAATCTGGGGATATAAGGAACTGCGGAAACCACTGGAAAAAGAAGGATGGAAGAAATCAGACTTTCAGGTAGAGTGACTCGTGACTGAGGCTTTTACCTTACTTCCCCTTGGTTTCAGGTAATGCTTCTATCTTTGGTTCTTCCGTCTCACTGTCACACTGAGTCTACTTTTGACTCACGTCTCTGTGTGTAAAGAAATCATTTATTCACTTTTCCCCAAATGGTGCCTGAAATAGTCCTGGTCTTGCTCTGTGTCGTAGCGTGGTGTAAATGCTGCTGGCAGTATAGAAGGATGGCCCTTTTGACTCCTCCAAATCTGTCTCAGCCCTTTGAAGGAGTTTGCCATTTTCTGAGACTGTATTTCCTTTTGATAGTGTGAGTGTTTGGTACCTTTGTAATCGGTTCAGAAACACAAATCAAAGCCATAATATCCTACTTTGTTTCACTATATAGGTGTTTATTTATTTAACCCTTGTGAGTTACCTTTTGGTAAGAATTGTATTTGGGAATAAGGCCTTAAAAGTCTGAGCCCACTGAGGAGTAGGATATGGGTGAATTCGGTACTCTGTGATGTTACTGCATTTTACGTTTGCCTCCAGGTGAATCTCAACAATGCTTCTCGAGGCCAGAGCGGTCACTCCTACGATGACAGCACTCTCCCTCTGATTGACCGGAACCAGAAGTCAGGTACAGGACCAAGGGGATGCACCTCTGTTTTTGTTCCACCTCTGCTGTTCTCTGGTGGGCCTACTATCTAACTAAATAAGATACGTATTTATTTCTGAACAAGCTTGTCTTTTGGTGGCGAGTTACACTTCACCCAAGGATTAGAGCACGGAACTTTAGAAAGTAAGAGAGCATTAGAAGATGAGACCGGCAGTCAGCCTGGTGTGACCCCGACTTTGCTAGTGGCTCCAGATGACCGGAGAGTGAGCCCTCCTCTGTTTTCTCTACTTAAGTTATAAATTTAAGATGTGCAATATAATGATTTGACATATGTATATAGAGAGTCCCTGATTTAACGATGGTTTGACCTATGATTTTTCGACTTTGTGGTGGTGCAAAAGTGATGTGCATTCAGTAGAAGCTACACTTCAGACTGAGTTCTGATCTTTCCCCTGGCTGGTGAGACTCTGCGGGCCACTCTTCATACTGGGCAGCGGTGGCATCGGCCACACAGCCCAGTCAGCCATGCGGTCACGAGGGCGAACCACCGGTACACTTAAAGCCGCTCTGTAGCCAGACAGCTGTCCTGCTTCTCGCTTTCAGTACAGTTTTCAGCGTATTATGGTGTGAGATATTCAGCACTTTCTTGTCAGGTAGGCTCTGTGTTAGATGATAGACTGATGGAAGGATTGTGAACATATGTAGGCTGGGCTAAGTTATAACGTTCTGTTCGATGGGTTAGGTGTGTTAAATGCATTTTCAGCTTAACAATAGGTTTATCAGGGTGTAACCCTGTCATCAGTCCAAGGGAGAGCTGAATATTGCAAAAGGATTATTCTTCCCTTTTAAATTTTCATATAATACCAAGTAGTATATGTTCACTGTTGAAAAATTACAAAACACAGGCAAACCAGGAAAGGGACAACAACAGAAACCACTTATTTCTGTTATCCAGAGGTAACACTGCTATTCTGGATTATCTTTTAACTGCCATGTAAGCAAACACATGTTCTTCAAAAGACAAATCGTATATTTTGTTTTGTAAAGTGATTGTCCCTTGTGTCTTTTATAATCCTTATTATTTCAATGATACTGGGGTTTTGCTTGAAATGTGGTCTGAGGATCATCAAATCTGTTGACATTTGTGC
Source organism: Okapia johnstoni (assembly GCA_024291935.2). Lineage (NCBI taxonomy): Eukaryota > Metazoa > Chordata > Mammalia > Artiodactyla > Giraffidae > Okapia > Okapia johnstoni. The sequence goes on along the minus strand of CM044325.1, from coordinate 1,973,455 downwards.
TGATGGTACAGAAGCACGGATGGTGCTTGCTTTATTGCTGGGGGCTGAGCATAAACCAGGGCGATGACCCCCAACCAAACCGGCTGTTGTAGTGTTTGTTGTCATATTCTTGCAGTTACAAGAAGAGCCAGTTTGGGGAGGGTGGGGGGAAAAACCAGTCTCACTTACGAATGTACTTGATGGAGCTGTAACAGTTATTAATTTTATTGTTTCTACTCGTGAGTACTCTTCACGATTCTGCATTGATGATGTAGGGAGTACTCATGCGGCGCCCTGCAGCACACCAGAGCCTGATGGTTCTCTTGAGGGGAAGCGCTTGTGCTGTTTGAGTTACTAGGTGCACTGCTGCTGCTGCTGCTAAGTTGCTTCAGTCGTGTCTGACTCTGTGTGACCTCATAGACGGCAGCCCACCAGGCTCCCCGTCCCTGGGATTCTCCAGGCGAGAGCACTGGAGTGGGTGCCGTGGCCTTCTCCACTAGGTGCGCTAACCCACCTGTTTTTTTTTTTGGAAACACCATTTTTACTTAAAAATGACAGACATTTTCTTGAAAATGAATGCAGAGAGCTTGTCAGTTTGGGAAAAAGTAACTGACAAGTGCTTGCTGCCTGAACTTTCAAGTGAAAATTTTAATTTGGGAAGATTTGTATCTGCCACTGTGAGCCTGATAAAATCCCAATAGTTAATATACTTTTCGATGAAATCATTGATGATTTTAGTGAGTGTGATTTTTTTTATATATTAAATCATGAAATGTGTTAACTTTAGAAGAGCTGCATAACTCTGTCAACCAGTATATTTTCCAAGGTGACCAATGCATGATTTTCAAAATCATACAAGGTTAATTGATCCATTCAAAGTGCAGAACAAACCAGTGGGTGTTCATTTAACAGAGGATGAAGGGGGCGTTGGTTTGGATTCAGACTCCACACTGCGCTGACCTTAAAGGAGGCTCTGCTTGTTGAGCATTAGTGTGCTATCAACGAACAGTCACCGTCATCTGAAAAGACTGTTAAAACTCGCCTCCCTTTCCCAACTTCTTATCTGTGTGAGGCTGGATTTTCTTCGTACAGCTCATCCAAAATAATATCCCAACAGATTGAATTACAGAGGCAAATACGGTGATCTAGCTGCCTTCTCTTAAGCGAGCTTGAAAGATGTGCAAAAATGTGAAGCAGTGCTTTTTTATCAGTATGATTTACGTTAACTTGGAATGGGGTTATTGTTACGTTTAAATGAAATGAATATTTAAAATTTCTTCACACCACGACTGTTAGTAACAAGTAACCTGCACCAACGGAAGCTCTTTGGATCCTCGTAATTTCTGAGACCGTAAAGGGGCTTTGAGGCCAGATACTTTGAAGCCCGCTGGCTCAGAGTGAATGGTTTCTTATATTAGAGTCTGTAGGAGAGGGATCTCTTTTATCTAGAGCTCAGCACTGGTGGGTGGTGCTCAGTAAAAATCTGATGAGAGGGAGAGGAAGGACAGACAGACTGAGAGCAATTTTTATGGTGACTGAATTGTGAAGGGCTGGTTTTTGACCTGGATAACTTTCTGACTCCCTATAGATAAGAAACCTGATCGGGAAGAAATTCAGATGAGCAGTATGGGATCAAATACGAAATCATTAGGTAGGTGATTACTTCGTGCCTAAGCATATGGAGGAGAAGGTCACTGGGATGAGGAGGACTGTCTGGCGCTGCATTTCTTTCCAGCGGCCTCACCGTTGGCCGTCCTCAGGAGCACTGGCTGTACATGTCACTGGAAGGGTTCGAAGAGATTTAGTAAAACCTGATCTGTCTACCTTTTCCCACATTTCCAAATGTTCAAAGTTAAAAAAAAAAAACCGCTTTATGCCTCTGCCGTGCACACAGACTCCTCTTTGTGTCCCTGAGCTGTGCTCACTGCCTCTCACAGGCCGCCGCCGGGTCTGTGCTGTCCTAACCTCCGTGCGCCCTGCTTCAGCCCGCCTAGGCTGCTTGCTAGCCTGTCTCTTCACGCCTTACATTTGTTAGTTTGCTCTTGTGAGACCTCCTATTGGAATGCCCTTCCTGTTGGAATGCTTTCTAAATTGTCTTTGTCCTCAAAGGCTTGGCTGAAGTCCTGTCTACTTCATTAGGTCTTGCCTGACTGTTGCAGCTCACCTCACCTCACCGTCTTCTCCTAATTCCAGTACTCTGCATAGACAGATCCTTCAGTTTTGCTTTATTATTACGTGTGGTATATGTTGCCCTCCTGGTTAGATGTAAGTTTTTTTATGTCAAGGACTGCCAGACCTTAATGCCTTTCTGGAACATCTGGTGTAAAGTTCAGTGTCCAGCAGAGGTGCCTAATTCACATTTGTCTGCTTAATACATATTTTACACTAGAGGGGAATACCATGTCTCTGTGTACAGTTTTTTCTTTTCTTTTTTTTAAACTAGATAACAACTATTCCACACTGAATGAGAGAGGGGACCACAGCAGAACACTGGATCGGTCCGCAGATCTAGGCGAGATGGAGCCATTGAAGGGAACACCCCTGATGGTAAATTCTCTTTATGTACTATTGTCCTTCTAAGGCTAGTTCTGTTTTGAAGCCTGCACGTTTTGTGAATTAGGAAAAAAGGGTATAGTGAAAGATGGCATCCTTTTCTTGAGGCTTTTTTTTTTTTTTTAGGGAAAAAGTAGGACTTTTGATTCATGTTGCAATTTCTTGGGCCATAATTCTGTGATGGTCGAGAAGGGAGAGGCAAGGTTGTTAATGTATTGCATGTATGACTAACGCCAGCTGATTCATCCTCACGTTACTCGCTTCCTATTCCTGCCTTTTCTTGAATATCTTGCCGTTCACTTACTACTGTTGCCTCGTTTTGTTTGAGTTTACAGATGTGGGGTTTTCCCTGGGTCTGGCACACATTCGTGAGGTTCCTACTTTCTTACTGTCCTACTAACAAATCGCATGTGTTCACAGCAAGACGAAGGGCAGGAATCTCTGGAGGAAGAGTTGGATGTGTTGGTTTTGGATGATGAGGGGGACCCCATGTCTTACCCCCCCATGGTATGTCCTCCAGCCACCCCCAAGATCGTCCTTGAGGAACGAGGTCCCTTTGTGCCAGCAGTTTGCCAATCATGCTGATCTGATCGGTCTTGGCCACGTGGGGTTTAGGGGCGCTGCTTCTGTGATTGTCGCCTCTTGAGAGGCTGCTGGTGATCTGACTTTCCATTTATGCCACTTCCTTCCCTCCCGATTTGTTCCGCTGCCTTTTGGTTCTCCTTATTCCCAACTGTGCTAACATGTCTTTCCCTTTTTTTCCTACAGCAGAAGATTTAGCACCACTCTCTCCGCTACATCTGGGCTTATAATATATGTACTTTTATTTTTTGGTGGTGAAATGGACTGATAATTTTCCCTTTCTTCGCTGGACTGTTGTGCCAACTGCCAGGCTGCCTCCTGCCCTGATGGCCCTTAAGTGGCTGCCTTCTTTCCATCAGCTCCCTAACTACTTCCAGTGAAGCTTAATAGTCCCTCTTCCCCCCTCCAGATCCCTCCAGTCAGTCCCAAGAAGCCTGACTCAGTTATAGACATATCTTGAGAAACTGCTGCAGATTTGCTCTTTTTGCCAGCTCTCCCTGGAACTCTTGGCCTTGCGTGGAGGGAGGGAGAGAGTGGGAACCCTCACTGGAAGCCTTGGGAAGAACCAGAAGTTACATGCTATACATGCCGTGTCCAGCAATCTGATAAACTGATGATTCTTAATCAAGATTTTTCTTTTCCTGGTGGGGAAGGGACCTTTTTTTTTTTTTTTTTTGAGAATGGAAAGTGTGAGCTCTTTTATTCCTAATGACTATTTTTGAAGCAAAGAAGGCCGGCAGCATTGGCACATCCCACTTGGCAAGGGCCCTTGAGTAAGTGAAGGTTTCCTAGAGCGGAGAGTGAGACACGTTGCCCTCCTGCTCTCTGGGGCGGGACCGCCCAAGGACCTGCACCCCCCATCTCTTCCCCAAGCCTCCTGCCAACCCCAGCTGCCGCGGCTGCCCCGCTGAGGCTGTGCCAGACCCTCCTCCCCCCGTCCGTGGTAATGTCTGCTTGGCCGTTTGCAAGAGGCTGTAGAAAGAGGAGAACGTGTCAAGGAAGACTTTTTTGGGTGAGAAGGAGCAAAAAGATGTCTTCTGGGGAGGAGAAGAGCTTCCGGAAGGAGCAGCAGGAATGTACACGATTCATTTAGTCCGAAACTGGCAGGAAGCTTCCCAGCTGGCTGCCCCTCCCCGCTTTCTCCTCTCCTCAGCCCTGCAGCCCCGTCCTGCCCTCCGCCTCTCCCTGCACTGGCTGGCCGACTAAAGGACTTGATGTACATACTCCTGCCCCCTCTACCCTGAAAGGTGGGGTTTGCCCCTGGCTCTGCCTCTTCTTTGTGCCTTTGGCCTGGGGTGCATCTCCTCCTTCCCTTCCATGTGCCTTTCTTTGCCTCTGCAGTCTCATTTCTCATGATTTTGCAAATTATACTGCGTTGCTTTCTGACCTACTGTTTGTCCCAAATAGCAGAAAGGAGAGGAGAGGGGACCTAGAGACCCTTTATCTCTCCACTGGGAATTGGAACAGCCTCTGATTTTAGCCATAGAAGATTTTTGCTCACCTGTATATGTTGGGGTTTTGCAAGAGTCCTGTTCTGATGAGTCTCCAGATGAGGTTGGTTGCCCAGGATCACTGTCATCTCTGAAGGGGTTACAGGGAAGGCGTGTCCATCCCGCCCCACCCCGCCCCCCGCCCCGCTCCTGCTCCCGTTAGTGTGTATTTGCAGGTTGGGATAGAGGAATCGGCTGCTATGCGGTTGATTTTTTTTTTTTAAACCCTGTCCCTTATTTACTTTTTACTCCCCTCAATCTAAGAGCGCTGTTCAAATGCAACTGGAAATCTTTATTGTCCGCTCTCCCCCTTCCCTAATATATTGAGGCTTTGGGGTAGGAGAAAAGTGCACAACCCACCCCCCTACCCCTTTCCCTAGGCATTAAAGTTCCTTACATACCCCTTTGCCTCCTCACAGTACTTCCCACTCCTTTTCTGGCAAAAAGGAGCCTCTTCCTCTCTGTGACTAAGCGCGCTGCACAGGGGAGACCGCCCGCCCCGTGCGGACCTGGCTCCACTCTTGGTCTCTCTGGTCTTCTTCTGCTCTTTTCCTGGTGCTCTTTTTGTCGGTGGGGTGTGGGTAATAGAACAGCCATAGGCTTTTGGGGACCTTTAACTTTTTTCCTTTTCATTTGTAAAAACACTAAACATTCAAGTTCAGAGAACCAAAAATCCCACCTTCCCACCGAACACTACTAAGGGGCGTGTCTTCTGCTCCGTACCTGTTCTGTTTTCTTTCTCTCTTGTTAATGCTTTTAAAAACAAATGAGTTTTTTATATAAATAAAGTTTTTAAGTGTGTGTGGGGGTCTGTGTCATTTCCGCACCCGAAGCCGTGTCTCTCTCCTTTTCATCTCGGTTTTCCGCACCCGAAGCTGTGTCTCTTCTCCCCTTTTCATCTCGGTCACTTCCTTATGCAGCGGTGTCCCTGTTCACTCAGAGCACCCAGAAGGGGGTTGTACCAGGATGGGTTTATTTTGAGCCCAATCCCAGCTCTTAACAAGGAACATTCTTTTACTTATATATGAAATACTTTTCCTCTGACGATTATTAAAAATCAAATGTAGAGCATGGGAAGCTTATTGCTTAACTTAGAGACAGCAAAACTGACGGATAAATAATTAATAAATTTCTTAGTCACTGGGATTCTTTTGCGACATCTGACAAAAGTAACGTTGAATAAAGCTCGCTGCAATACATGACCCTCTTGACCATGTTTATGAGCAGAAGATTAGAAGCTACCAACTCCAGGTGTCATCCTAATAAGTATGGAAATGTAGAATTAAAAGGCACACTGGGCCATGAGGTTGCATCTCAGGCTGACTGACATCCTTTAGTAAGGTGGTAAGGGGCAGGCCTGCCGCTTCCTCTGTGTCCTGCCAAGTAACGTGGGTGGGTAGCAAATACTCAGATTACCAGGGGTTGTCTATACTGTAGAGGCCAAGGATTAAGACCTCCGGAAAGGGGCCTTGTTACCCTGTTAAGACAAGAATTGATGTAAAATGCTTCTTGTATGCCTAGTCTTTAGATTAAAAATGTATAGCTATTTCTGGTGATGCTCACATCTCAATTTTGTTGAACTAGGTCTCGGGTATGAAAACTTTCTAGGACTAGTAAGACCAGGACATCATAGCACTGTAGCTTATACTTTTTAAAGCTTGATTTGTGTCTAGCAGTTGTAGTTTTAGAAAGGTGACGCACAGCACCAGAAGGCTCAGAGTTTGCTTTATAGAGAGATTTGGTAGCCCTGCTTGAGTGTTGTTTTAAATGTAGAAAAAGCTGGCCATTGGTGAATAGCCTTCGTTTCTGTTACATTTATTATCTTCTGGCATTGAGCTACACATAAACGTTACTCTCGTCTCCCTGAATTGGTCCATGTGTTTTATCTCGTTCAGTAAATGTTTCCTCAGCATCTTCTATATATCAGGCATTGTTGTGTACATCAGGTTCAGATGAGAGAATGAAACGGATGGGCCCTTTCTCATACCGATAGCAATCCATGAGAATCTGTGATCTTAACTAAAACATGGTGTTAAAAAGAATAATTGGTAAAGTCTCTATATCTTGTTTCTTGACACTGGCTTAGTAACGCTTTTGAAGCCTCTTGGTGTCTCATAACACCAGCTTTAGGAATCCTGTGTATCTGGTCAAGATTTGCCAGCTTACCCCCTGATCTTTGCAGCTGAGTTGATTCCCCACCCCCACCAGAGGCGGTGACAGGCTACGCCCAGCCACTTAGGCCTCCGTGATGCTGTTTCTGTGGACATGTTTGTGAAGTGGCTGCAGTGAGTCTTGCTGTGACATACTTTCTGACAGAGCTCAGAGTTGTGACCTCACTTGGCCGCTTGTTTCTTCCTGAACTAATGTGCTTTGTTACAAGTTAGAAATAGCTCACCCAGGAAGAGCTAAGAACCAGTTATTCTAGACCATTATTTTTCACTGTTTATTTCTGAAGTACTGGATAGTCAAGATTTATCTTGGTATTTTCATAGATAGTTGTAGACCACCTACACCTAGTCTTACAGATCGGAGCAAGTACACAGGAATTAACTGGGAAGCTTGTTAAAAATGCAGATTTCCATGCTGCATTTCCAAAAATTGCTTCAATAGGTGGGACTGAGGAATCCTGAAATCCTAAGTAACCTAGGTTATTCAAATGCCTGTGGTGAGTTAATTGCAACTTGAGACACTGATCTGAAGACTTGCTTAAAATTTCAGCCTCAGACTATAATAGAATCCAGGATGACGGGCTTCAGCTCCACTGGCAGTAAGTAATACTAGTTTCATGGTGGGTGTGGTGACAGCCACGAAAAAGAGTTCATTGAGGAAATAATGTTTATCTCAAAGGTATGAATTGATTACTGTAGAATTTGAGATACTAGTGACAGGCTGATCTGTTGTATGTAGGTAGGAGAAACTTCTTTTGCAAAATCATGTCATCTCTGCTGATGGGAGATGAACTTCTCCCTTGATATGGGGCCTTCCAGAGCAGTAGAGAATTCCCTAACAAATTTTTAACAAAAGTGTCACTTCTGGCTGCAAATAGAGTATCCCACCTGGGGAGCAAGTGGCCCCATTGACCAAAACCAGGGAGATGTGTCTGAAAATTTTAATCACTCCCAAGGGACAACCTATCTAAAGAAAACACTAACATTGTAGGAGCAAAGTTGGTTTTTTTTTGCTGCACCACGTGACTCGTGGGATCTTAGTTTCACAGAGAATTAAACGCAGGCAATGGCAGTGAAGGACTGGACTCCTAACTGCTAGAAATGATCAGGGCCTACTACCCACAAATGGGTTGAGTCAAGAGCTTTTCACCTGTCAGTATAATTGCAGGAGCCATTAACATTGTAAGCATGTGGCAACTAGCTATATATCTTTAGCTGAGGGGAAAATGCCACGCTTCTCACCATGTATGTTTCTGTCTTTATTTTTTGAAAAGACTGATTCTTCCAGTTTTATTTAGGACACAGAAGGGATGATCTTGCTGTCTCTCCCCAGGTAATTCTAGTGTTAATGGACAGTAGTTTGAATGCCATAAGGCATTTGTGCCTGAGGAAAAGGAATACGAGATAATCGGGTGAAGTGCTGGGCACCCCACTGCTCTGGTCCTCATTTCAGACCTTTGCCCCATCTTTAAAGCAAAGTTAGCACTGGCCTTTTGCAAACTTGGCCTTCTGGGCCTTTTTACAGCCCACTCTGTTGTCAGACTCAAGGGTCGGGAATGTAGTGTGTATAGCTGGAGCTCATTCAGGCTTCTGTTTTTTGGCATTGTGGATTGGATACTCTGGAAGATACTTTCAGCAAAAACAAGATGCTGGGTAAAATGGAGATAAGAATCTGATTCATGAACTCAAGTCTGACGGTAAAAAATGACAAAAGACAACCCAGCAGATCTGGGGGCGGGGGTGGGGGCGGGGGTGGGGGCCGAAAGAAGCTGTTCTGCGTTAGAAGTGAAAAGCACAAATCTGAAATAAAAATGAAGATTAAGTTGATTGCAGCAATTGAGGGGATTCTACTGAATTGGAAGATCTCAAGAAATTATACAGAATGATGTCCAAAGAGATGGAAGGGAAGAACGGAAAACAGCGACAAAGTTGAGAAGCAGACAAGAGAATGAGACCTAGTGTGGTATCTGGAGCTCCAGGAGGAGGCAAGAGGTAATATGCCAGGAGGTAATCGTTGGCACACTTTCAGATTTGATGAAAGGCACTAAACCTCAGTTTTACGAATCCCAGTGAATTCCAAGCAAGATAAAAAGCAACTCATATCTAGAGACTGAGGTGAAATTCTCTCTTGAGCTGCTGCTGCTAAGTTGCTTCAGTCGTGTCCGACTCTGTGCGACCCCATAGACGGCAGCCCACTAGGCTCCGCCGTCCCTGGGATTCTCCAGGCAAGAACACTGGAGTGGGTTGCCATCTCCTTCTCCAATGCACGAAAGTGAAAAGTGAAAGTGAAGTCGCTCAGTCGTGTCCGACTCTTTGCGACCCCATGGACTGCAGCCCCCCAGGCTCCTCAGTCCATGGGATTTTCCAGGCAAGAGTACTGGAGTGGGGTGCCATTCTCAGCTAGAGGTAAAGTTCAGATAGAAATCAGCCCAGATGGGTGACTTGTTAGCATCAACAATGAAAGCCAGAAAACACTGGAGTTCTTACCTTGCATCCTATCAACCAAAGAACGGTTATCATGGAAGCTGACACTTATTAAAACTTTTTTTTTGTTAAGAAAGAGGGCTAATTAGAAACGTTTTCAGACAAAAGAGTTTGCACAGGTGTTAATAATACAGGATTCTTGAGGCAGAAGGAAAATGATCTTATATGGAAAAGAAGAGGCAAGAAGGAACACTGAACAGAGTGGTGAATAATGTTGGCGAGTCAGCGTCAGCGTTAAAACCAGTGTGCAGTTTGTGGAAGGGAAAGACGGACTGGAATTGAAGTACCGGACAATAGCACGTGACTGGGGATGAGCAGAACACTGATTTACATGTTTTCATGCTCAGGAGGGAAGGGAGGGTGTTGAGTAACTGTGACTTTTGTGAAACATATTAGCTAGAATAACCACTAAACAAATAGAGCTTATCACCTTCAAACAAGTAGAGAAGGAAGACAGCGAGAGGAGGGTGAGGGAGGTGAGAGGAGGGTGAGGAAAGCGAGAGGAGGGTGAGGAGGCGAGAGGAGGGTGAGGGGGGGAGCGAGAGGACGATGAGGGAGGCAAGAGGGGGGTGAGGGAGGCGAGAGGAGGGTGAGGGAGGTGAGAGGAGGGTGAGGGAGGCAAGAGGGGGGTGAGGAAGGCAAGAGGACGGTGAGGGAGGCGAGAGGGGGGTGAGGGAGGCGAGAGGAGGTGAGGGTCCAGATCCCGCTCTTCCTCTGATGGAACAATCTCAACTTCCAGAGCAGCGGTTACAGGGAGCGGTGAGGAGCCTTCCTCTAGCACAGTCTGGGACACAGTGTGTGCAGAACAAGAACCAGCGAAGTGTAAGAAGGCGCAGAGAACAGGTCCAAGATAATTTCCATCAAAGTTAAGTTTAAATAAAAGTTTAAAATTTAATAGTTAAAATTTAAAAATAGTTAAGATTTAAATAAAAATTATTTGCTGGCTTGTGTGTGGATTGGTCAGCCTGATTTAAAGACAGAAGTTCAGGACAAAATAATTTAATACCTTGCTGACTGAATTGCTGACTCCTGGAGTCCTTCAGGATATGGAACCTTAGTTTTACATCAGAGGAAGAAGAGTTAAAAGAAAATGGAATCAAAAAAACAAGAAAATTGAGTCCATACCCTTGGTTTCCAGACCCCAGAGCAAGATCCAAATAGATAGCATAGAAGATCAGAAGGAAAACATAAATCCAAAAATGAAACATCAAGGCAAACTCGACTCTCTGCTGCTAGTTACTCCTCTTTGCCTTAGGAAACCATGCAGCTTCTTTAAAAAAAAAAAAAATTGCTCCCAAGCCAGAGAGTTCTCTGGTTTCATCACCAGCATTCTAGGAAATGAATCCTCTAGTACTTTCTGTCCTCTTTCAGGACCTACTTTCCTTTTTTAAATATTGATGTACCACCAGGGTTTCTGACTTGTGGACGGAATTCCCAGGAAGGAACCGGGTTCAACTTGATTCTTGTCATATCTTCTTTGTATTTTTTAAAAGGTAGGCCCCAGGGCCTCCTCGCGGTTGGGTTGGAGTTCGATGGTGGACACTTGGTAACTCAGCTCCACTCCACTTTCACTTGTAATGTGTCTTGAATTCTGCTCTTATTCTAGTGATGGTTATCTCATTGCGAGTTGCTTTAGAAAAGTTCACTTTTCTAAAGTGAAACCCTGCACATATTTGTTCAATAAATACTTTATGCAGATGCTAGGGCCAAGGCCATTTCTCTTTTGCGCCCCAGGGATAGAGGCATTAAATTTGTGAATCAGTGAGATAAGTGTTATTATAATGATCTGTTTCTAGCATTAGAAGGGTGAACTCTGCTGGGAGGGAGGGCAAGGCTTCACTGAGATGATGTTTAGATTGGTTTGAAAGGATAGTTAGCATTCTATCAGCTGGAGGAGATGTGTCATGCAGGACTGACAGAATGATGTGCAGAAGTATTGAGGTGTGGGCATCTTCATAGGTGAGGGGAAGTTTATTTTATAAAAACATTTCATCTAACAAACAGAGTGATTGAGATATCGCCATTTTGCCATCCTGAATAAATAGATCTTGGGCATTGAGGATCAGCCGTTGCTAACATCACGAAAGGAGAATCAGATAGCATTACAAAGTGGTTTTTCAAAACCAAAGTCAAATCAAACCTCTTTATCTGATTACTATTTTATAGGAAATACAGAGGATGTGGGAAATGTTAAAACTACACTATGGGGATGCAATTAGCAAAATGGGGTAAGAATTACAAAACAAATGACCTAATTTTTAAAATCAGTTCATTGCAAGAAGAAAAAAGATGGAAGCATGCATACCTGTAGACTGAAAGGTAACGATCCCTAGATTAAAAGGCATCGATCACAATGCATGAAACCATTTTATGAGAAGACTGGAACACTAGTTCAAATCTAGTGTTATTTGAACACTAGATACTTGATTTTACTAAGGGATTATTTTTTAGATGTGACACTGGTATTGTTGGTTATAATTAATTCCTTGTCAAACCGAGTGATGTCATGAAATTCTAGTGGAGAGAATGTTAGGAGGAAATTTACTTCCAAGTCGTGTGGGGTAAGAGTGTTGTTTAATTGCTATGATAGGGAGGTAGAAACAGTAAGGTTGGCTGTGAGCTGATAACCATTAAAACTGGGTTATGGGTAGATGGAGATTTATTATAATATTTGATTGGATTTTTATGTATGTTTGGAATTCCTTGTAATCAGAAGTTTTGACAAATAGTGAAAAACCATTTGGGAGCTAATTGTTCTGGGCATTTGTGGCACAGGGGCGCAGAGAGCGTATCAGGAAATGATACTAGGAAGAGGGGTGGAGGCACAGCTGTAATGCTTGGGTTATAAGGACTTTTGCTGCTGGAAGCGGGCCAGTGGGTTTCAAACCACCCGGGACACTAGGGGGTTCTGTGGTGTCGCCTCCAGAGGAGCCATAGGGATGGCAGTGTGGTGTCCAACAGGGGAGATCAGCTCACCGATGCATTTTAATAAGAACATTTTGCTTCTAACTTTTATTAAATGGGGCTTCCAATTTAATAAATTTCATTTAAAAACAGGATTCTGAAGCTTTAAAAATCTTCTCTATTAGGGGAACAATCAAAGACTATCCCTTGAGCTCTAGTGGAAAAGACTGGAAGTAGGGAAATGAGCTATGCAACTGCTGTGATATCACAAATGGAATGAGAAGTTTGTTTTCAGGGGAATTTAGTTAATGAGAATTTGATCCGGGAGGTAAACTTTTTTTTTTTAACTTTTTATTCTATGTTGGAGTATAACCGATTAACCACGCTGCAGTAGTTTCAGCGGACAGCAAAGGCACTCAGCCACACATACATGTGTTTCCCCTGTCCCCCAGATTCCCAGGAGGTAAACCTTTTATGATAATGGTTTGTGATAGTCATTTCCCAGGCCGCCAAGGACCACGAAGAAGGTGTGGAAGCAATGCTCCCTCTTCTAACCAATAGGGTGTCTCTGAGCATCTTCTAGAGTGCGGGCTGGAACCCCAGCCCCCTCTGCGACCCCGTTCTCAGCAGGGCTGCAGGAGGCCTCCTTGCTGAAGCCCTGCATCTCCCCTCACAGCCCCTGGTCTGGCCCTGCTGTGCGCTGTGACTGATGGTGTCGGGGGGGGGGGGGGGGTCGGGGACGGTGGCCTCTGCTGTCATTTCTGCCCCTTCACGGCTGAGCTGTCTCAGGTGTGCCCCCACATCTGTTGCTGCGGGGACTCTAGCTTCTTGCAGCAGCTGAATTGCAGACTGTAAAACCCAGCGGGTAAGCACCTTTTCTTCCCCGTCTCCACAACCTTGGGGTCTGCGCCAAGGCAAACGCACTGACCTTCCCTCCCGTTACTGTCCCCTGTAGTGATGTCTCCCTGACCCCCGAAGCCACGCATCCACCCACCACGTTCCTGGGGCTAATAAACGCAAGCTGCTAACCTTCCAGACTGACGGGTGAAAATGATTTCGGTTCATCCTCAGTCTCCTCCACCTCATTGACTTTCCCTTTGCTCTTCCTTGGTTTTCCTGGGTTTCTAAGAGTTTGTCGGTTTTTGTTCTTTTTTTCTTTTCTGGATGTTGCCCTTGTCCCTCTCACTTAATGCTTGAATGAAGCTTCCCTAACTCTCTGTGCTCATCAAGACAGGTCTTAGCGATCTTGAATTACATGACTCCATGTGAGTCTGATGATAGTGACGAACTTTCTGCAGAAGAGTACACACACTCACACACACAGTGTTTTGCCTATAATCAGAGTTTCTAGATTTTTAAAGCTGTGCTCAATGCATCGGGAAGCCTTTTGGGGGTGGTGGTGATGGGATTGCTTGATAAAAATGCAGTGTTCTTTGGTTCTACCCCAAACCTATTAAATCAGATTTTTTGGCAGTAGAGCCTAGGAATCAAGAATTTAAGCAGTCTCCCAGGTTAATTCTTAAGTGCAGTAAAATCTGAAGAATGTGCTCTAGAGACTCAGTTTATCTTCACAGTCTATCTCATCTTCCCTCCCAGTCACTTACCTGTGGCTACAGGGGTTCAAACTTGGGATCCTGGTCCTCTAGGGCTGTAGTGAAGGTGCCCCCTGCCCCCACCATTGTTGGAGAAGCTCTAGAGTCTGATAGTGGAGTTAGGTCTCATCTCCAGGAAAGTTCTAAGCTTAGACAGCCAGGTCATGTCCGAGGAAGCCACTCTGCTCCCTTTTCTTTGGTCTTAAACCCACTCTCTGTGTATGCGCTTTCCCCAACCCCGAGTGGAAAAGCGCTGGTTCTGGAGACGCGGATCCCCGCCCAAAGCAAGGTGTCCTGTGCTCCTGCACGTTTGCCTCATGTCAGACGCGTCATTCCTGTGGGTTCCGAGTTAGATGGCCTTGTAAATGGAGTAGGAGGGTACACTAAACAGGTTTGCGAGATTACTCCTAAAATGCTGCCAAGTCCAGGTACATTCTTGAGGTTTAAAACTGGTGAAAGAGTAGAGAAGGTCATTGAGTAACTTGCTTTTAATTGATTGTTTTTACTGGCTTTAAGCATTTAAAAAAATATCATAGTCGAAAACAATTTAGAAAGTACAGGAAGTTTGTTTTTAAGCAGAAGCTATATAAATCATTATAATCTTGGGTCCTGTCATCTAGAGGCACGCTTCCATCTAGTATTTTCCTATTAAAAAAAACATAATAGAACTTATACAATGCCAACAACACAGTTACCTGCTTCTCGTGTCTAACACTGTTTTATAATATTTCCCAGGTAATTCTTCAGGACCATATTTTGTTTTTGTTTTCCGTGGCTGTATGGTATTTAATCAGATGGATATACCGTTATTTAACTTTTGCCCAGTTGTTGGATACTTAGGTATGCTACTTATGTATAGTATTATAAATATGCTGTAATAAACACCTTTGTGTGTAAATCTTTGTCATCTGCATTATTTCCTCAGAAGACCAATTTCTGGGTCAAAAGCTAAGAGCATATTCAAGGCTCTTGATACACCGCACCGAACTATTTTTGAGAAAGGCTAGCTCAACAGGAATGTCTTACCACAATAGAAGTTGCACTACAGAACGAAAATCCTTCAGAGGGTTTGCATACAAGCAGGGCACTACAATGAAGTGTGGGGAAACAGGATCAATGGAAGCAGCCCTTCTTCTGGCCTGAGGAGGAGGAGGAGGAGGTCTGTTTTGTTAATATTAGAACAAAATCCTGCACCACATCCTCTCAGAGACTCCAGGCTTGAGTAAATATTACATCAGCGTTTTGGACCGTGAACCCCAACCCAGGTTGCTGTTGGTATGCTCGTCTCTCAGGAGACTTGCCTCCTTTGTACTTGTTCTTTCTGCCGTGGTACAGTGATTTCCCCTTTGGCACCTCTGCTCAGACCACTGCTGTCTTTTTCCTGTGCTGTTCCTGCCTTGACATGGCAATAAACGTTTCCTCCTTTGTAAGTAGATGCCCTTGTTGGCCAACTCTGGATCCTCGGCTCTAGTGACGACCCACGCACCCCTGCTCAAGAGTGGCTTTACCCATCCGCGTTTTCCATGTCTATAGTTCCCTCCATTCTAGAACTCAGAGACTGGGCTAGGGGATGGGTGCAAATAGATCTCCAGTGTTCTGTCTTCTCCGAGATTTCCTGAGGCTCACTTGCGTATTGGGTCCCCCTTTTTTGCCAGCTACAGCCCAATTAGTCAATGAACACATCTCTGGAATTTTCTAATGTTAAGCCCTTTGAAAAGTTGGAAGATTTAGATTATCTTTTGACACAGGTGACAAGCACTTGGGTACTACCACTTTCTCTAAGCTGTTGCGTGGCCGCTGTTCCGTCTGTGCACTCGAGACCCTCAGCCTCCTCATTCGGGCACTGTCATTCAGGTTCCTATCAGCTCTGATAGCCTGTGACCTGAAAGGAAATAGAGTTGTTTTAAAGTTCACTGCAGCAACTAGGGACACAGAAAGCTAAGAATAAACAAACTTACTGGGGGATGAGTAGATCATTTTGAATTTGTGACTCAAAATGTTGAATGAGTTAGCACACAAATAGGTCCTTCTGTACATAAGACTATTATAAAGCATCACAAAGCAGAGGGAAGAAAAGTCAGTAGATGGTGTTGGGATGATGAGGTTAACAATTAGGGGAAAAAACATCTAAAGTTTTTTTCCCTCTCACACCACATACTTCATTTGCTTAGATTTTTTAATTTACTGTTTTGACAGTGCTGAGTCTTTGCTGCTATGTGTAAGCTTAGTTGCCCTGTGGCATGTGGGATCTTGGTTCCCCAACCAGGGATCCAACCTTCGTTCCCTGCACTGGAAGGTGGGTTCTTAACCACTGGACCCCCAGGGAAGTCCCCATTTTGTGAGATTTTAAAGTTATATTTAAAAACAGGTGAATATTGGATTTTGGGGAGAAGAGCTTGCAAACTCTTTGGAAAAAAGTAATGATATGTTTTTCAGTGCAGTTACAAAAAATCTGGAAAGTACAGAGAGCTTCCAGATACCCCCTCACTGTCTCCCTACTTACCCCAGCCCTCCACCCCCAAATCAGTTTCCTCTATTATTACTATTGTGTATTCATGAGCCAACATTGGTTGATACACTGTTACTAACTAAAGTCCCTCGTTTACATGAGGGATCCCTCTTTGGGTGAGTTTCTCTTTCTGTGGGTTTGACAAATGTTTGGTGTTTCCACCGTTACAGTATCCCATGAAAAGATTTCACTACTTTAAAAATCCTGAGTTCCTCTAATCCCTTCCTCCCTAATCCTTGGCAATGACTGTTTTCTGTTGTGATTTTGTGATGTTTGTTGTCTTTTATGGTCTCCATATTTTGCCTCTTTCAAACTGTCTATACACTCATGTGCGTTTTTCAGATTGTCTTATTTCATTTAGCAATATGCATTTGTTTCCCTCATGTCTTTTAATGACTTGATAGCTCCTTTTCTTTTTTTAAATTGCTGAATGAGGCCACCTGGACTCACTCACCCTCTGTGATGGCCCACACTATGTATGTGGAGTTTGCTTCTCTCTGAATCTGAATAAGTCCACCTCTTACCTTAAACACACACACACACACACACACACAAAACTGGAAAAGATTCCATTGTACGAATATACCATGGTTTGTTTATCCATTCACCTATTAAACGACATCTTTGATTTTTTAATCAATCCTAACCTCTCAGGAAGCTTCTCTGAAATGTCACATCTAGTCAGTGCCTGCTCAGGCCTCAATTCCTATAATATTCATTTCAACCAAGCAATTTAGCCTTTAACCATATAGAGCTGACCCTTGAATAAGGTGGGGTTAGGTGCTTCGATGCTACACACAATAAAAAAATAACCATATAACTTTACAGTTGTCTTTCTGTATCTGAGTTTCCACATCTACAGATTCAACCAACCGTGGATTGTGTTGTACTGTGGTACATATATATTGGAGAAAATCCTCAGAAGTGGACCCATGTACCATTAAAACCCATGTTGTTTGAGGGTCAACTGTATTTTCACATTAGTCTCTAATTATTTTACATGATTAAAAAGTGCCAATAGACTATGAACTTTTTAATAAAATTGAAATATGGTTGACATACAATGTTTTGGGTGTCCTACATAGTGATTTGACATTTGCATGCATTATGAAATGGTCAGTGTGGTTAAGTCTAGTAGCCATCTGTCCCCATAACAAGTTACTAAAATATTATTGACCATATGCCTATGCTGGAAGTCATCCTTGTGGCTTATTTATTTTATAACTGGAGGTTCATACCTCTTAGTCCCCTCACTTATTTATCCCACCCTGTCCCTCCCCCTCTGGCAACTAACTACCCCTTGATTCTCACTATCTGTGAGTTGGTTTTTATCTTCTTTTGTTTGTTGTTTACATTCCACATATAAGTGGAATCATGCATTATGTTTCTTTCTCTGTCTTATTTCACTTAGCATAATGCCCTCCAGGTCCATCCATGTTGTTGCAAATGGCAAGATTTTTTTTTTCAACTTAAGGTTCACCCATATCTTGGCTATTGTAAATAATGCTGCAATGAATATTGGTGTGCAAATAAATATCTTTTCAAATTAGTTTTTTGCTTTTCTTGGGAAAGTATTCATGAGTGAAGTTGCTTGATCAGATGGCAGCTCTATTTTTAATTTTTTGAGGAAGCTCCAAACTGTTTTCCATAGCGGCTGTACCAATTTACATTCCCAATAACAGTGCATGAGGGTTTCCTTCTCTCTACATCCTCACCAACACCAGTTGTCCTTTTGATAATAGCCATTCTGATAGGTGTGAGGTGAGATCTCATTGCAGTTCTGATTTTAGTTTCCCTGATGGTTAGCAATGTTGAGTATCTTTTCATGTGTCTTTAGCCATCTGTATGTCTTCTCTGAAAAAAGGTCTATTCAGGTCCTCTGCCCATTTTTAAAACAAGTTTGTTTTTTTTTTTTTTTTCTGTCCGTGCCTTGCAGCTTATGGACCTTAGTTCCTTGACCAGGGATCAAACCAAGGACCTTGGCAGTGAAAGCAGAGGCTTAACCAATGGACCAGCATAAAGGTTCCTGATGTTGAGTTTCATGAGTTCTTTGTGTATTTTGAATATTAACCTCTCATTGGATATATCATTTGCAAGTATCTTCTCCCACTCAGTAGTCTGCCTTTTTGTTCTGATGCTTTGCTTTGCTGTGAAAAAGCTCTTTAGTTTGATGTAGTTCCATTTACTTTCACTTTTGTTTCCTTTCCTGAGAAGACAGATCCTACCCCATCCCCCACCCCTACCGATTGCTAAGACTGTTGTCAAAGAGTGTACTGCCTATATTTTCTTCTAGTAGTTTTATGGTTTCAGGACTTACATAGAAGTCCTTAGTCCATTTTGAGTTTATTTTTGTATATGGTTTATTTCTGGACTCTCTCTTCTGATCCACTGGTTTATGTGTTTGCTTTTGTGTCAGTACCTAGCTGCTTTGATTACTGTAGCTTTGTAGTATAGTTGAAACCAGTAAATGGGACACTTCCAGGTTTGTTCTTCTTTATCAAGGTTGACCTGGCTATTTGGGGTCTTTTGTGTTTCCATGCAAATTTTAGAATTATTTGTTCTGGTTACTTCCGAATTTTAAAAGTTTTGAATAAAGGTGCTGTAAACATTCATTCATGCAAATATTGTGTGGACATAAGTTTTCAAAATCATTTGGGGAAATACCAAAGAGTGTGTTTATTGAATCATCTGGTAAGAGTATGGTTAGTTTTGTAAAAAGCTGCTAAACTGCCTTTCAAAGTGTCTGTGCCATTTGCATTCCCATTAGAAAGGAGCAAGAGAGCTCCTGTTCCCCTACATCTTCATCAACATTGGTGGTGTTGGTGTTTTGGATTTCACTCATTCTAGAAGCTGTGTAGGGGTGTTTCATTGTTGTGCTAAGTTGTAGTTCCTTAAGTGCTTACCTCACACCTTTATCTGTCACTTGTATATCTTCTTCTGTGAGGCGTCTGATCAGGTCTTTTGCCCGTTTTTTAAACTGCGTTGTTTGTTTTCTTAGTGTTGAGGTTTGAGATTTCTTCATATATTTTGGATAATAATCCTTCTTCAGGTAACTGTCTTGCAAATATTTTCTTTCAGTCTGTGGCTTGTCTTTAGTCTTTTTTTTTTACTTACGGACTTTTAAGTCATAAAAATAAATTAAAAAAAGAAAAGACACACTAGATTACACCGTCATTTAAAATTGCTTTATGCAAGTAACCAAGATAAAATGAGACACACACCAAGTGGCAAAATTACAGCAAAGATGCCAAATGGTTACTGCGTTTATTATACAAAAAGTTCATGTCATATATGCTCAGAAGACTCTATTACCATAAATTAATGATAAAAAGTTACACAACTAATAAATTTATGGAAAACTGTTTACTCTTGCCAGTAATAAAATAAATGCAAATGCAAATGGTAATAAAGTACTCTCACTTTAGGAGCTTATCAAAGTAGCCCAAAATTTCCAATGCTGATAACTAATAGTGTGCTGAAAGATGTTCATGTATTGCTGAGAGATGTCTAAATTGGTAAGTTCAGTTTAGTCGCTCAGTTGTGTCCAGCTCTTTGCGACCCCATGGACTGCAGCACGCCAGGCCTCCCTGTCTATCACCAACTCCCGGAGCTTGCTCAAACTCATGTCCATTGAGTCGGTGATGCCATCCAACTATCTCATCCTCTGTCGTCCCCTTCTCCTCCTGCCCTCAATCTTTCCCAGCATCAGGGTCTTTTCTAGTGAGTCAGTTCTTTGCATCAGGTGGCCAAAGTATTGGAGTTTCAGCTTCAACATCAGTCCTTCCAATGACTAAAACCATCAAAAAGAAAAAGAAATGCAAGAAGGCCAAGTGGTTGTCTGAGGAGACCTTACAAGTAGCTGAGAAAAGGAGAGAAGTGAAAGGTAAAGGAGAAAGGGAGAGAGAGACTCAACTGAATGCCGAGTTTCAGAGAATAGCAAGGAGAGATAAGAGAGCCTTCTTAAGTGAACAGTGCAAAGAAATAGAGGAAAACGATAGAATGAGAAAGACAAGAGATCTCTTCAAGAAAACTAGAGACATCAAGGGAACATTTCATGCAAAGATGGGCTCAATAAAGGGAAGATGGCACTTAGATTTACTTAGTGCCTCCAATGCATGCTAATAATTGAGGTCGGTCACAGAGGATAAAAGCAGAGCCAAAGATGGGCACTCAGTTACTTTTCAACAAGCAGAAAATTCAAACATAGAAGTTAATAGAATATCAAATTCTTCCCTTTTTCCTCTCTACGCTCAAACCCATTTAATTTTTCACAGGATAAAAAAATCCACTGTTGAGTGTTTCATCCAGAAACTTCCTTATGTGTTCACGTAGCCAAAGGAAGGAGCCTCTGTGTGCAGATTCCTTCCTTACCCCCCTCCTGCCTCTTTTCTGCTGTCGTTTGTTTCCTTCTTCCTTTCTCCCTTTGTCCTTCCTTCACTCCTTTCTTCAGTGTGTATTGTTCTGAAACTCAACAATGGAATTTACAATAGATCTGCCCATAGCGATCCCTATGCACAGTATTTTATCATATGGTACCCTGGTGGCTCAGACGGCAAAGCGTCTGCCTACCATGCGGGAGGCCTAGGTTCAATCCCTGGGTGGGGAAGGTCTCCTGGAGAAGGAAATGGCACCCACTCCAGTACCCTCACCTGGAAAATCCCATGGACGGAGGAGCCTGGTAGGCTAGAGTCCATGGGGTCGCAAAGAGTCAGACACGACTGAGTGACTTCACTTTCACTTCAAATTTATTTAAT
Source organism: Okapia johnstoni (assembly GCA_024291935.2). Classification (NCBI taxonomy): domain Eukaryota; kingdom Metazoa; phylum Chordata; class Mammalia; order Artiodactyla; family Giraffidae; genus Okapia; species Okapia johnstoni. Next base: position 1,952,440 of record CM044325.1, on the reverse strand, counting down.
CTTTTTCCTATTGATGTACATTTTTCTCCTATTGATGGACAAATATTTCCCTTTCAAATAATGTTTCATTGAATATCTTTTTGCCTATCTTTGTATACATGTATTACATGCTCAGTAATATAGATTTCCAAAATTGGAATTGATCGATCAGGCAAATCTCTTTACATTATATTGTGTTGGATTTTGATTCTGCTTGGATCACTTGGCAGTGATGTAAAGGGAACATGGTTAACATTTGTGATTCTTACCAGAAAAAATCTAATGACAGCCCTAGGCGTATTCTCTCCAGCTTTCATCCTCATTTTGCTATATTCTGGCAAACCTGGGCCTATTCCAAAGGCAGAGAAAAAGGAGGAGTTCTTCCATGAATTAGGCAGCAACAGGAAGGTGTTACTACTTGATCATCTCCATTAACCTCTTAGAATGAAAGCCATTCAGAATTGTCCTTTTAAGCTTCCTACTTACATCTTGTCAAGGAAATGGCAAGGAGTTGTGATGAGTTTCACGGGGTCATGGTTCAGCTTTTATCCTCTGTGATTGACTTGGATTATTAGCATCCATTGGAGGATGCAAAGCTAGTTTAGGAGTTAATCCTGGAATCTCAAAGCAGGATTATTCCATATGCATTAGTAAGTCTTAAACACTTGCTTCATTTTTATTTACTTGACACACTGTGCTGCTGACCCAGCCACTAACAAGAATCGAGCTGCTTGTCTATGGCTCTTGTAGCTGACAGACAACATGCTGAGAACAAAGGTAAGAGACCTGTGGGAATGTGGGGGATGAACTGGGAGACTGGGACTGACATATACGTACTACTGCACATAAAATAATAACTAATAAGAACATACTCTATAACACGGGACTACTCAATACTCTGTAATCACCTGTGTGGGAAAAGAATTTTAAAAAAGTGAATATATGCATGTGTATAACTGATTAACTTTGTTGTACAGCAGAAACTAACAGAACATGTAGATCAACATATGCCTATAAAAGTTAATAATAATAATAAAAACAGACAAACAATGATAACAAGCCCTAGAGACAGAGGGAAGAGAGTAGTATCCAGAGTTCCTGCAATATATTATATGGAGTGGAGTGTCTAATTTCAACAATTATGTAACATTTAAAGAAACGGGAAAGTGTGACTCATACACAAGGTAAAAAATAGGCAACAGAAACTGCCTGTGAGAGGGAGAGATGTCAGACTTGACAAAGCTTCAAAGTAGTCATTATAAATATATTCAAAGAACCATAGGAAATCATGCTTAAAGAAGCGAGAGGATATGATAACAATGTCTTAGTATCTGCAGATCTACAGAATTTCAATAGAAATTATGGAAAGAATCTAATGGGATTTGTGAAATTTTAAGTAAAATAACTAGAAAACTCAGTGGAGAGGATCAAGAATGGATTTGAACTGGATAAAGAAAGAATTAATGAACTTGAAAATAAGTCAAGGAGATTGTGAAATCCAAAGAATAGGAAAAAAAATGAAGAAAATGAACAGCACCTCAAGAGAAATCTGGGGGGGTTATAATAATACCAGACAACGGATTTAAAACCAACAAATACAACTAGAGATGAAAAGGGGCAGCCCATCCATCAAGAAGACATAGCAACTACTACGTGTATATATACGCAACAACAGAGCCCCAGAACACAGGAAGCAAAGACTGACACAAGTAAAGTGAGAGCTAGACAATTGGATGATAATCGTCGGAAACGTTAATGCCTCACTTTCAATAATAGAACAACTAGGCCGAAGACTAACAGGAGATAGAGCCGAACAATAGAAACCCATGAATCCTAACAGACATCTATAGAACACTGTGCTCAGCAGTAGCAGAATATAATTTTTTCTCATGTGCGCATGGAACATTCTCCAGAATAGACAATATGCTAGATGATGAACCTCACTAGATTTGAAAAGATTAAAATTAGTTAGTGTTCTCTAACCACAATGAAATGAGATCATAAATCAATAATTGAAAGAGTTTTAGAAATTAACAGATAGGTGGAATTAATATACTCCTTAATAATCAATGAATCAGAGAAGAACTCTCAAGAGAAATCAGAAAATATGCTGCTGCTGCTGCTACGTCGCTTCAGTCGTGTCCGACTCTGTGCGACTCCATAGACGGCAGCCCACCAGGCTCCGCCATCCCTGGGATTCTCCAGGCAAGAACAGTGGAGTGGGTTGCCATTTCCTTCTCCAATGCATGAAAGTGAAAAGTGAAAATGAAGTCGCTCAGTCATGTCTGACTCTCAGCGACCCCATGGACTGCAGGCCACCAGGCTCCTCCATCCGTGGGATTTTCCGGGCAAGAGTACTGGAGTGGGGTGCCATTGCCTTCTCCGAGAAAATATGAGATGAATAAAATTTAAGGCACAGTATAAAATTTATGAGATACAGCTAAAACAATACTTTGAGGGAAATTTATAGCTATCAACAGCAATTTTATAAAAGAAGAATAATCTGAAATCAATAACTTAAACTTCCACCTAAAGACGTTTAGGGAAAAGATGAGCAAAAGCTCAAGCAAGCAAGAGAAAGAAATATAGACTGAAAATTAAATAGAGAATAGAAAAATGATAGAGAAAAATACACAAACCAAAATTTGGTTCATTGGAAAGATCAACAAAATTGACAAACCTACTGAAACTGACGAAAAAAGGAGAGAAGACTCAAATGACTAAGATCGAAGACTAAGAGAGGGGACATCATTACTGACATAATGTAAATCAATAGATGCAGGAAGAAACACTTGAGAAAAATACAGCATACTTTTTATAAAAACATTCAACAAATTAGGAATAGAAGGAAATTTCCCCAATCTAATAAAGGACCTCAATGAAAAACTCATGGCTAACATAATACTTACTGATGAAAGATTAACTGATTTTCCCCTAGAATAAGGAGAGAGGAAAGGATGTCTGCTCTCACAGCTGTTATGGCCCTGGATTTTCTCTCCAGCGATACTAGCAGTGAGGGTGAGGAGTGCAAATGGAGGTGACGGGTGGGGTGGGGAGGCCGAACCCAGATTTTAAAAAAAGGAAATAGAACCGTCTCTATTCACAGGTAATATGATCCTGTATTCTGAAGAAAGCCACCCAAAACTGTTAGAATGAAAGAATTCCGGAAGTTAACAAGATATAGAATATACAGAAATCAATTTACTTCTACCATTGAATCACACACTTTAAATGAGTGAGATGTATGGTTTATGAATATCTCAATAAAGTTGTTAGAAATCAGTTATATTTATGTACATTTGCAATGACCCATCTGAAAATGCAGTTGAGAAAACAACTTAAGTTTGCATCAAAAAGAATAAAATGTTTAGGAATAAATTTGACAAAGAAGTGCAGAATTTAATCTCTGAAAACAACAACATACTGTTGAACAAAATAAAAGATCTACATTAATTGTAAGATGTACTCTGTTCATGGGTAAGAAGTTTTACTATTTTTAAAACGACAATACTCTCCAACTAGAATCTACAGATTTAACTTAATCCCTATCATAATTCAAACTGGCTTACTGGCAGAAATGGAGAAGCTGATCCTAAAATTCATATGGAGATTCAAGGGACCAAGAATATCCAAAATAATGTAGGAAAAAAAAAAGTTGAAAGACTCACATATATTAATTTCAAAACTTAGTATAAAGCTACAGCATCAAAACAGTGTAGAAACTGGCATGAGAATAGGCATATAGATCAGTGAAATAGAATGGAGAGTTCAAAAATAAACCTACATGTTTATGGCCAATTGATTTTTGATGAGTGCCAAGAGTATTTAATAGAGAACAATCTCTTCAATACATGGTGCTGAGACAACTGGATATCCACATACAAAAGACTGAAGTCCGATCTCTACCTCACACTATACACCAAATAAACCAAAAATGAATCGAAGACCCAAATCTAAGAGCTAAAACCTAAAAACTGTTAGAAGAAAACGTAGAAGTAAATTCACAACTGACAAGCCTCAGAACGGGAGAAAATATTTGCCAATGGAGCAACCGACAAGGGATTACTTTCCAAAAGATACAAACATCTCATGCAGCTCAATAAAAAAAACAAAAAACAACTAACAACCCAGTCAGAAAATGGGCAGAAGATCTAAATAGACATTGCTTCAAAGAAGACGTACAGACGGCCAAAAGCCATGAAAAGATGCTCAACATCACTAATTATTAGAGAAATGCAAATTAAAAGTGCAATGAGATATCACCTCATACTGGTCAGAATGGCCATCATCAAAAAATCTACAATCAATAAATGCTGGAGAGAACGTCCTTGGTACAGTGGGTAAGAATCTGCCTGCCAATGCAGGACACATGGGTTTGATCCCTGGTCTGGGAAGGTTCCACATGCAATGCGGCAGCTAAGCCCAAGTGCCATAGCTACTGAGCCCATGGGCTGCAGCCACGGAAGCCAATGTGCCTAGAATCCATGGTTGGTCCTCAACAAGAGAAGCCACTGCTATGAGAAGCCCGCCCACCGCACTGAAGAGTAGCCCCTGCTTGCCACAACCAGCGAGAGCCTGCATGCGCAATGAAGACCAGTGCTGCCAAAAATGAGCTAAGCAAATCATTTAAAAAATGCTGGCGAGGGTGTAGAGGAAAGGGAACCCTCCTACACTGTTGGTGGGAGTGAATATTGGTCCAGCCGCTACAGAGAACAGTATGGGGTTTCTTAAAAAACAAAACAGACCTACCATATGACCTAGCAATCCCACTCCTGGGCGTATATCCAGAGAAAACCACACTTTGAAAAGATACATGTACCCCCAACTTTTCATTGCAGCACTATTTACAATAACCAGGACATGAAAGCAACCCAAGTGTCCATCAACAGAGGAAGGGGTAAAGAAGACGTGGTGTATACACACACACACACAGTGAAATACTACACAGCCATAAAAAAGAGGAAAATCGTGCCATTTTCAGGGAGATGGATGGGCCTGGAGATTGTCTTACTGAGTAGAGTAAGTCAGACACAGAAAGACAAATACCATGATATCACTTATGTGTGGAATCTTAAAAAAAAAAAAAAAGGGTACAAATGAGCTTATTCACAAAACAGAGGTAGAGTCATGGATGTAGAAAAACTTATAGTTACCAGGGGATGAATGAGGTAGGGCTATAATTGGGAGACTGGGATTGACATATACACACTACTACATATAAAATAGAAAACTAATAAGAACCTGCTTTACAGCACAGAGAAGTCCACTCAACACTCTGCAGTGGTATATATGGGAAAGGAATCTTAAAAAAGAGTGAATATGTAAATATATGTATGTATATAACTGATTCACTTTCTTGTACAGCAGAAACTAACACAACATTGTAAATCAACTCTATTCCAAAAAATTTAAAAAAAACTTCGTGACCTTGGATTTGGCAATGGATTCTTAGATATGACACGAGCAGCATGAGAAACAAGCAAGCAAAATATAAATAAATTCTTAGCTCAGGTTGCCACAGCAAAATGCCATGGACTGGTAGCTTCAACAAGAGAAATGTATTCCTCTCAGCTCCAGAGGCTGGAGGTCTGAGACCAGAGGGCTGGCACAGTCAAGCTCTGGTGAAAGTTTTCTTACTGGCTTGCAGATAGCCGCCTTCTCACTACATCCTCCAAGGAAAGAAGAAGAAGGAAAGGAAGGAGAGAACAGGGGAGAAGAACAAGCGCTCTGGCATTCCTTCTTCTGAGCACATCGATCCCACCATGCGGGCCCTTCCTTCACGACCTCATCTAGATGTGATTATCTCCTAAAGGCCCCAGCACCTAATACTATCATATTAGGGAGCAGGGCTTCAACATCTGAATCCTTCTGGGAGGAGCTGGGGGTGACACAAAAAATCAGCCCATATCAACAGGTAAATTAGACTTCATCAAAGTTATAAAGTTTTGTGCATCAAAGGACACTTTTTTTTTAAAATAAATTTATTTATTTTAGTTGGGGGTTAATTACAATATTGTAGTGGTTTTTGCCATACATTGACATGAATCAGTCATGGGTTTGCATGTGTTCCCCATCCTGAACCCCCCTCCCACCTCCCTCCCCATCCCACCCCTCTGGGTCATCCCATTTCCCCAGCCCTGAGCATGTCTCATGCATTGAACCTGGAATGGTGTTCTGTTTCACATATGATAATATACATGTTTCAGTGCTATTCTCCCAGAACGTCCCACCCTCACCTTCTCCCTCAGAGTCCATAAGACTGTTCTATGCATCTGTGTCTCTTATTCTGTCTTGCATATAGGCTTATCATTACCATCTTTCAAATTCCATATACATGCATTAGTATACTGTATTGGTGTTTTTCTTTCTGGCTTACTTCACTCTGTATAATGGGCTCCAGTTTCATCCATCTCAATAGAACTGATTCAAATGTATTCTTTTTAATGGCTGAGTAATATTCCATTGTGTATATGTACCACAGCTTCCTTATCCATTCGTCTGCTGATGGACATCTAGGCTGCTCCCATGTCCTGGCTATTGTAAACAGTGCTGTGATGAACATTGGGGTACACGCGTCTCTTTCAATTCTGGTGTCCTCAGTGTGTATGCCCAGCAGTGGGATTGCTGGGTCATATGGCAGTTCTATTCCCAGTTTTTTGAGGAATCTCCACACTGTTCTCCATAGTGGCTGTACTAGTTTGCATTCCCACCAACAGTGTAAGAGGGTTCTCTTTTCTCCACACTCTCTCCAGCATTTATTTCTTGTAGACTTTTGGATAGCAGCCATTCTGACTGGTGTGAAATGGTACCTCATTGTGGTTTTGATTTGCATTTCTCTAATAATGAGTGATGTTGAGCATCTTTTCATGTGTTTGTTAGCCATCTGTATGTCTTCTTTGGAGAAATGTCTGTTTAGTTCTCAAAGGACACTTTTAAAGGAATGAAAAGATATCTTATTGAATGGAAGAAATATTTGCAAATTGTATTATCTGCTAAAGGATTTTGTATCTAGAATATATAAAGAACACATAAACTCAATCATGAAAATAACCCAGTTAATAATGGGCATTCCATCTGAATATACATTTACTCTGGAAAAGATATACAAATGGTCAATAAGCACATAAAAAGATTTTTTTACCATTTTTGGTTATCAAGAAAATGAAAAAACCACAGCAAGACATACCACTTCACGTTCATGAGGATGTTTTTCATGGTAAAAGATGGATATGAACAAGTATTAGTAAGGATGGGAGGAAACTGGAGTCCTCAGACACTGCTGGTGGGAATGTAAAATGATGTCGACACTTTGGAAAACACTCTGATGGTTCCTCAACAGATTAAACATAGGGCTTCTGTATGACACAGCAATTCTATTCCTAGAGAATTAAAAACATGTGTTCATACTTGTACATGAATGTTCCTAGCAGCATTATTCATCATAATTAGAAGGCGAAAACAATCCACATGTCTATTAACTGATAAATGGGTTCATTAAATGGTGTAGATCCAACGGAATATTATTCAGCCACGAAAAGGATTGCCCATACGCCACTGCCCATACTCCAGCAAGGGGAGAGGAAACCTCCAATTTGCAACCAAGTCAGACTGAAGTTGTGCGTAACCTAGGGGCCTACTGCTTGGTTTGGTGTCTGAAGTGGAGAGCAGTCTTGTGGGGCTGGGCCCTTACCTGTGGGGTCTGGGCTAACTTTGCTTGGTGAATTGTAGAACATCTAGCTGGTATCACTGAGAATTGCTTGGTGTGCGGGGTAAACCCCAAACATCTGGTATCAGAAATTTTGTGAGTGTAATGATAAAGGAGAGACAAAGGAAGAGGAGAGGTGTGGATTTTTTGTACTTAGATGAATTGTAGGATACGGGAATTATATTTTGATAAAGCCATTACAGGGCTTCCCTGGTGGCTCAGATGGTGAAGAATGTCCTGCAAGGCAGGAGACCCGGGTTCAAGCCCTGGCTTGGGAAGATTTCCTGGAGAAGTCAATGGCAACCCACTCCAGTGTTCTGGCCTGGAGAATCCCATGGACAGAGGAGCCTGGAGGGCTAAAGTCCATGGGGTCAAGAAGAGGCAGACGTGACAGACTAACACTCTCACACTTTCAAAACTGTCATAAGTGGAATTGTTTTCACTGTTTCCACTTAGACATGTGGAGAGAGGTAAGGGTGAACAAAAAATGAATCGAAATCCAGGTGATCATTAACTTTTATACAACTGGTCCTTTCATTGATAACCGCACCTCTAAACTCCCTTCTTATATCAAATTTGACGTTTCTATTTCTGTAAACAACTATTTTATGCTCCCTCAGAGTGCTGCTGTCCGCCAATAGCTTCATCTGCGTAGTGCTGCCATCTAAATATGGCAATGTTTGTGTAACTCCTCGAACATTTTATTGCATATTTACCCTTATTTATAGAAATATAGTGGGAAATGGAAAAGTAAAGTGCTGATGTTGATGATTTTACAACTGAGACAAAGAAAGATACCACTGGGTATGCCAAAAAAAGTAAATTTGATGCTTAGTGAATTTAAGTAAGTTTGACAACTGTGTTCAATTATAAAGGAGGACAACAAAATTTAAAACACATGTACAAAATGCTGCACATATATTTCCAAAGTTTGTGGCTAAAAGATAAGGTGTCGTGGTGGAGAAAACGCGTGAATGTTTACAACTAGGTGTAGCAGAATCTTATTTTGATACACTGATTTTTTAAATAATCAAACAAACAAACTCAGTGGTCTCCCCTCTTCAAACAAGGCCTCTCGGCAGCCACGCGTTGGGGTGGGGTTAGTGGTGCATAGTGCAAATACCAAAAAGGTCAATCCCTGGCCTTTGAGGTTTAAAATATGTTTTGGAAACTCAAGGCAGAGATAAAACTTTTGTGATAAAAAGCTTTTGAACTTCAAAAGCTAGAGTCTTCAATGACCCAGAGCATACACTTGTGCCTTAACCACAGGCATACAAGAAGAGGTGCTCAGTCAAAATCAGCTTTTTCCAGAGCTTTTCTTTCTCTCCAGATAAAAATTCCCTAGGCTTGCAAGTTAAGAAAGAGCTGTAGAGAGCTTAGGGACTGGGCTGGTGAATCCAGAAGGAATCCTGTGGTCCAGTCTCTGGAGCCGCCATACCTCATGAAGTGAGGGAATGATTACTCCAAGGAGCAGTGGAAAGAAGTGGGTGTATGGCAGGGCTGGACACAGACCTGGAATGGCATGGGAGGGTGTCAGCATGGCCAACCCCTCTGAGAGTGCACCAAGTGTGGCCAACCCCTCTGAGAGTGTCCCGGCAGAGGCTGAGTCTAGAGTGGCATTCGGATTTGGAATCAGGACCATGACTTCATGGTCTGGCAACTGGTAAACCAGGTGGAAAGAGGAAGTCAGGGGAAAGGCCAGCACGGAGAGACCACGACAGAGGAGCAGGTGATGTTTCTGTATATCCCACCCCAACTCCTTGGCACTCTAAGCTCTGGGAAAGGAAGGAGTGTGTGTATGGTTGGGTGTTAGGGAAGGGTTGGAGGGTGCCTTTAAACTGACTCTGATTGCCCAGAATTGCCCGAGGGAATGTTTTTGCTATCTGGCAGAGTGTCTGTGTCCAACACCTTGAGACCCTATGGACTGTAGCCCTCCAGGCTCCTCTGTCCATGGGGACTCTCCAGGCAAGAATACTGGAGTGGGTTGCCATCTCCTACTTCAGGAGGGGCTTCCCTGGTGGCTCAGATGATAAAGAGTCCGCCTGCCATGCAGAACCAGGTTCAATCCCTGTGTCGGTAAGATCCCCTGGAGAAGAGTATGGCTACCCACGCCAGTACTGTTGCCTGGAAAATCCCATGGACAGAGGAGCCTGGCAGGCTACAATCCACCATGGGGTCACAAGAGTAGGACAGGTCTGAGTGACCAACACTTTCATTCCAGGAAGAGGAACTCAAAAGACCTTGCCAAGAAAAAATAAAGTCAAACTCTTCACAAAGGTGAGTTTGGAGCAGTTTGGATAAGCACCTACTCCTAAGAAGCTGAGTATCAGCATCAGCTAACCCTCATCAGAGGGAAGTTCGCAGTCCACCAAGCTGCAGACTGGGATTTAGCCGGTTGCAGTCTCCCTTATGAAGGGAGAAAGACAATCAGTGTTGCCTTTTCTCTTTACAAATTTTAAAAGAGCATTGGGAAGTCGTTTTCATAGTTACACAGTTTCCTGCTCTATCATTTGCCTAATTACTGTCAGCAGATCTTTATATCCAAGATTAAAATTAGATTTTCTCCTCTCAAATACCATTTCAAAGAAACAAAATGAATCAAGACTTGTGAACTGCAAAGTTCCAGTAGAAAGTTAAATCTGAGAGAATTCCCTGGTGGTCCAGCGGTTACAACCTGGTGCTTTCACTGTAGGAGCCCGGGTTCCATCCCTGGTCGGGGAACTGAGATCCTGCAAGCCATGAGGCTGCACAGAAAAGAAAAAAGAAAGTTTGTTTATCAGTATTCTTGCCTGGAAAATTCCATGGACAGAGGAGCCTGGCAGGCTACAATCCATGGGGCTGCAAAGAGTCCGACATGTCTGAGCGTATGCACATGTGTTATCAGTATTTAAAGTATAATCTGTTGTTAATAAGTTAAATTTAGATATGCAGTGTATAATCTTCAGATATAAACTAAGTGTTTCTATCATATTTGAGACTTAATAATATTTGTTTAGCTCTCTGAATTGTATCACTTCTTTCCCTCCTTTCCTTCCAAATGTATAAAACATATAAGTACAACATTCAAATTTCAGGCATTTCACTGTCGGGAATATTTTTCAGGAAAAAAAAAAAGTTTCCAGAGGCAGGGATTATCTGAGTAGGAAAATAACTTTCCTAGCCCCCCCTGAATATCTAGGTAAGAATGGTCCATCACCAAAGCTTCCAGTAGTCTTCTATTTTTATTGTGGCCTTTGGCCCATGCAGTTGCAGGAAGAATTGGAAATTGATCAATTCCTGGGGTCCATTCATTTACTGCCTAGGGGCAAGGCAGGGAAGAATGGAAATAGCACTGGATTTTGAGTCTGAATATCTGAGTTTGGTTTCAGTTCTTTGTCATCTTCCTTTTTTTCATACGTGATCTTTGTTTTTATATTTATTCTGAGAAATATTTAAAAACTATTCAAACTATATTGAAAAAATGTTGTTAATTGCAAAATACACAAGTAAAAGTGTATGACACCTACACCATTTGAAGAATATTGCTAAAATAAACACCTATGTATGCACTGTCTGGGTTTCCCAGGTGGCACAGCGGTAAAGAATCCGCCTGCTAATGCAGTAGACATGAGAGACGCGGGTTTGTACCCTGGGTTGAGAAGATTCCTCAAAGGAGGGCACGGCAACCCACTCCAGGATTCTTGCCTAGAAAATTCCAAGGACAGAGGAGCCTGGTGGGCTGCAGTCCATGGGGTGGCAAAGAGTCGAACATGACTGAGCCCGCAGGCACGTGCACTATCTACCTTAAAAACAGAACTTTATATCTTTAATGTGGTTATGAGTCACCTGAGGACCATGTTAAAATGCAGATGTGGAATCAGTGGGTTTGGGGAAGAGCTGGAGGTTCTGTGTCTCTCACCAGCTCCCAGGTGACGGAGTTGGGGGTGGTCCACAGTTTACATCTCCTGTAGCAGGACCTCAGGATGCGCCTGTGAGCCTCTTCCTAATTTAGTGGCAAGGAAGAGCCGATTCTGACTCCATGTTAGAACTGTTTCTTTGACTTGCTCTTCTGCTTTTGTTATTATAATCATACACAATGGCCTGCCTCGGGGAACCCTGCCCCTTTGCCAGGCTGTGAAACTAAAGTGGCTTTCTTCAGGACACTGTCCACCTGTGGATGGCAGAAAGGAGGACATAGAGAGCCCCTGCTGAAGGCATGCCATTCTGGAAGATATTGACAAGACTAAGATTAATGGCCTTTTTGCTTTGTTTCCCCACATACCCTCCCCATCTCCGCTCTATAAAAGAATCTGGCAGCCAGGCCCCCGTAAAATGGTTATTTTGAAACATTAATCTGTCATCCTCTCAGTCAGCCAAATATGACTGAATAAAGTCATATTCCTTGGCTCAACACCTGTTTCTTGGATTTATTGGCCTGTCCACGGGGTGAGCTTGAACTTGGTAACAATTTCACCTTCTTTTTCTCCCCAATAAGCGGTAAGCACTATCCCAAATTTTGTGTAATCACTCCTTGCTTTATTTTAAACAGTTTTATCGTCTATGAATACATTTCTAAATATTATAATTGTTTAATTATGCCCATTTAAATTTTTAAAAAATTTTAAAAGTTACTTTCCACTGACATTATTATAGAATATTGGCTAGATTCCTCATGTTGTACAATGCACACTTAGTCTATTTTACACCCAATAGTTTGTACCTCCCACTCCCCAACCCCCATAGTGACCCTACTTTTTTCGTTATATTCACTAGTTTGTTGTATTTTTTAGATTCCACATATAAGTGATATCATACATTATTCGTATTTCTCTGTTTGACTTATATCATTTAGCATAATGTCCTCCAAGGCCATCTGTGTTTCTGCAAGTGGCAAAACTTTCTTTTTTGTTATGGCTGAGTATTATTCTAGCGTGTGTGTGTGTGTATACACACCACCTCATTTTTATCCATCGACAAATGGATAAATTTTTATGTAAATAAAGTGTATTTTTATATAATAAATTCTTATCCAGTTTTATCCGTTGATGGGCATTTAGTTTGCTTCCATACCTTGGCAATTGTAAATAATGCTGCTATGGACATTGGGGTGAATGCCTATTTTCAAATTAGGGTTTTGTTTTTTTTGGAGATACATGTTTACATATATTTGTATGTATATACCCAGGAGTAATTGCTGGGTCATTACCTATTTTTAAACTCTATAAATGGAGTAACACTGTGTGCATTCTTCTCTTACTTCCTTATTTCATTCAATCTTATGTTTTAGAGACATTTGTTTTGATACATAACCCATACTTCTGTTATTTTTGCTGCTGTTGAGGTTTTGTTGTATGAATATGCTGTTTTCTTCATCTGTTCCTACAGTTGCTTTCACTTTTTTTTGCTATGAGAAATAGTGTTGCTTTAAGCATTTCTGGTATATATTTCAAAACGCAAATGTGCAAGAATTTCTCTTGATTATATGCCTACTCATTGAAATGCTGAATCATAGTGTATGTACATATTCAGCTTTTTAATTTGATGCCAAATTGTTCTCAAAAGCAGTCAGCCCAGTTCACACAGAGCCATCACAGTTTCTGATCTGGTGGGTCTCCTGTGTCTCCATTTCTCAAAAGCTCTCAGGTGATGACGATGCCGCAGGTCCAAGGCAAGCAGCATGCAGAGGCCCTTTCATTTATTTATCAAGGGTATTTATCAAGTGTCCGTAATGTGCCAGGCATTGTTGTAGATGCTGAGGACCCAGCAGTGACTGGGAGAGGATGCTGCTTTCCCACTCCTCAGACTGAAAGTATAGACATTTGCTCAGCGTTTGTTTAGTGGGGGTGGACAGCACCTGGTCACCTATTAATTCTAACTTGCACCATAGAGTGTGTCACACGCACATTTCTCTTTATTTTTTGTTTTCTGACTTTCATGCTTTCAAGACGCTTTCCATTTTGTTGTTTCTTATTCTCTCTTGAAGAACGTAAGTGTTTGTGTATACGCACTCACGGGTGACACATTACAGGGTTTAGACTTAGATTCACTTCCTTCTTAGTAAATATTACTGTGTTGTGCAATGGATTTAGAATTCCAGGGAACTGTTACCTGCAACTTGAGGCAACTGTCAACTAGCAGGTCTCAGAAGTCATTCTGCTGCCTGTAGTGGCACCACGAACTTAGCGAGTAGTTCAAAAAATGACAGAGGTAGCTCAGCACAGGCAAAGGATGTTTAAACATTTTCACCCTAAGAAACAGTTCGCCTCAACTATGTAGAAGCGTGAGTTAACCTGGAGAAGGGCGCGGCAACCCACTGCAGTATTCTTGCCTGGAGAATCTCTTGGACAGAGGAGCCTGGTGGGCTACAGTCCATGAGGTTGCAAAGAGTCAGACACAACTGACTTGACTTAGCACGCATGTACGTGAGTTAATCAGAAGCTTATTTCAGGTTGAATCTGGTGGTGTTTTAGAACTCCGTATAGAAGATGGTGTAATCAACTGCCCAATTGGCCAGAGACAGAGACAAAGCTATGTGTTTATGAAATCTCATTTAGTTTTCCTACATCTGGACTAAGAAGGCTGTATTTCCCAGTCCCTTCTGCAGTTATGCTAAAGCCATAAGCGGGTGAGGTGATGTGAGCCAACCTCAGGCCAGGGAGTTAAGAGCTCTCTCCATGACCTTCTTGATCATTTCCCCTGACAGTCTTGGAGGGCTCTTCAAGTTTGAGATGATGGCATTGTTGGATGAAAGGGGTCCAGACATTGATGGATGGATAAAGTCTGCCCTGGCGAGTCACCTGGCACGTCTCCAGTTTAGCATAGGTAAAATCCTTTGTGGCGTTAACTGATGGACATTGTGGGGTTTGTCACTGTAGCATAAAGCTGTGTAATACATGTTCTGGATATTAACCTCGGTAGGTCCTACCACCCTGTGGTGTACTTGATGACCTCATGTATATTTTTACAGGTGAGTGAATTAGATTAATTTTTATCAAGTCTCTTCACCATAATGTTCTAGTCCTGACCTTAACTGTAGGTATGTACCAAAAACTTGGTTTATTAGTTAAAGGAATGTGACACATAGGAAGAATTTAGTAAATATTTACTTTCTGGAAGGAGAGACAAAAAAGTAAGGTATTTTCACGCTTAGTTTACTGGAAAGGATTTTTAAATCATCCATTTTTAGAATAAAATGTCAAAATTGAACATGCTCATTCACGTCAATGTATGGGCAAAACCAATACAATATTGTAAAGTAAAAAAAAAATAAATAAAATTTAAAGAAAGTTTTGTCAAAATTTTGAGAAAAATAGAAACACCCCTCCCCACGGTGCCACTACTCCAGTGCGACCATCATTCACGTCGCTGTGTGTTCAGTTCAGGTCGCTTGAGTTCAGTCGCTCAGTCGTGTCCGACTCTCTGCGACCCCGTGGACTGCAGCGCGCCAGGCGTCCCTGTCCGTCACCAACTCCCGGAGTTCACTCAAACCCATGTCCATCGAGTCGGTGATGCCATCCAACCATCTCATCCTCTGTCGTCCCCTTCTCCTCCCACCTTCAGTCTTCCCCAGCGTCAGCGTTGTGTGTTTTCCCCGGGTTTTTCCTACTCCTTTTTATCACACTGTTGCAATCACAGTATTCTGACCTCCTGTTCTCCATGTTATTATGTTGTTTCCATAAACATAACATTTAGGGGTTTAGTTTTTTCCTGCTGAATATTTAGGTTTCTCCCAAGTTTTTGTTTTCAAGCATGATGCTGTGGTAAGCCTTTTTGTCTAGTAAGATTGTCTATATCTAGAATCACACCCTTAAGATAGACCTGAAAAAAGGCTTTTGATGATCCTGAAATCTCAGAGAGAGGCCAGCACAGTCCGGGTTCAGACTGTCTTGGACATCCCTGGTGGTGCAGTGGACAGGAGTCGGCCTGCTAATGGGGAGGACACGGGTTCCATTCCTGGTCTGGGAGGATTTCACAAGCCACGAAACAGCTGGGCTGGTGTGCCAAACGACTGAGGCTGCTCTAGGGTCTGCAAGCTGCAGCCCCTGAAGTGTGTGCTCCGCAACAAGGGAAGCCACCACAATGAGAAACCTCTGCACCGCAACAAAGAGTGGCCCCGCGCTCTGCAACCAGAGAGAGCCCTGCACACAGCAGCTAAGACCCAGGAAAACAGCGCACAGAAAACTGCCAAGAGGGCAGCATTAAAAAAAATTTTGCCTTAGTTTAAGAGGCTGCCAGTCCAGCACCCAACCTTGAGTTATGTCAGGTTCACATCCCTCATTTCTGTGGTTCTCTGAAACACATATACTCACCATGGAGCATGTTTATTTATTGGTTTATTTCAAATACTTATTTTTATTTATTTGACTGTCTTAGGGGATGAGGTGGTTGGATGGCATCACTGATTCCATGGACATGAGTTTGAGCAAACTTGCACAGATGGTGAAGGACAGGGAAGCCTAGCATGCTGCAGTCCATGGGGTCGCAGAGTCAGACACGACTGAGTGACTGAACAACAAGGTCTTAGTTGGCATGTGGGATCTAATTCACTGACCAGGGATCAAATCTGGGCCCCCTGCATTGGGAGCACAGAATCTTAGCCACCGGACTACCAGGGAAGTCCCTACATGCATATTCAAAGATGTCCAGGCGAAGTAGAATTCTTTATAATTCTAAATATAATGCTTACTCCGTCACCAATTGTTTTAGATTATTAACTTATGCTTACTAAGTGAAATATCCTTCAACTGTAAAATGAGACCATCTTAAGGATGGCTGCTTCACTGTGCAGTGGCAAAGACTGACTATGATAATGGATGCAAAGCTGCTTTAGCAACAGTCTGTACAAAGTATGGTATTTGCTGTTTCATTTTTCCTCCCCCTCCTTCCAAGCCAGGCTGCTCCTGGCTAGGACAGTTCACAGTCTGATTTGGAAGATGCGATGCCTTCCTCTTGCCAACAAACAACCTCGCAGGGTTTAGCAGGAGCTTCCTCTGCAGGGCCTCCTTCACCTCCCCGTTGCGGAGACTATAGATGACGGGGTTGAGCATGGGGCTTATGATGGTGTGGAAGACAGATACTGCCTGGGCACTGGTATCATCAGTGGATCCATGAGGCTGGATGTAGGTGAAAATCACTGTGCTGTAGAAGATGGCGATGGCCAGGAAGTGGGAGGCCCACGTGGAGAGGGCCTTCTCCTTCCCAGCTGCTGAGCGCATCCTCCCGATGGCCACCAAGGCCAGGCCGTAGGAGGTGAGGATGAGGGCAGCAGGCAGAATGGTAACCAGGGCAGAGAAGACATAGAGGACCACTCCTGCATGGCTGTGTTGGCACAGGCCAGGTGGAGAAGGGGTTGGATGTCACAGAAGTAGTGCCGTACCTGGTTGGGCCCACAGAAAGGCAGGGCAAAGACATTCCCAGTCTCAATAGCAGAATTAGCTCCACCGAAAGCATAGGAAACAGCCACCGGCTGGAGACAGGTGCCCCTGGTCATGATAGAGCCGTCGTGGAGACGTCGGCAGATGCTGTGCAGCGGTTGTAGGCCACGGAAGCCAGCAGGAAGCTCTCAGCTGTCGCGTGCATCACAAAGAAGGTCATCTGGACCATGCAACCCTTGAAGGAGATGGACCTGTCAGAGGCCAGAAAGTCGACCAGCAGCTTGGGTGTGACCACAGAGGAGTAACAGATATCAAGAAAAGAGAGGACGCTGAGAAAGAAGTACACGGGACTATGGAGGCGGGAGTCTGTGAAGATGAGCGCATCATGCCCAGGTTGCCCACCACGGTCATGACACGGATGAGCAGAAAGCCTCCAAAGAGAAGCTTCTGGAGGTCGGGGTCATTGGAGAACCCCAGCAAGGTGAACCGGGTGACTGGGGTGTAGTTTCCAGTGGCAAGGGCTAGTTCTCCAGGCGTCATCTGCAGAGGTGACAGCTGACCGTCACTCAGACACTTACTACTTCCATAAGTCTGAGCAGTTCACTTAGGGAGACTCAGTTTCCCTAACTGTAGAACAGGGGATCTACTCTAACCTATTTCATGAGGTTTTTGTAAGGATTCAGCTGGATCATGCATGTAAATTATATAGCAGAACGGAATTTGTGTTGATACTAATAATATTGCTATTCTTCCTTCCTCCCCTCAATGCAAT
Source organism: Okapia johnstoni (assembly GCA_024291935.2). Taxonomy (NCBI): domain Eukaryota; kingdom Metazoa; phylum Chordata; class Mammalia; order Artiodactyla; family Giraffidae; genus Okapia; species Okapia johnstoni. The sequence continues at coordinate 1,934,631 of CM044325.1, read as the reverse complement.
TACCGACTCTACAAATAATTAACCTTTATTTTCTGTTTGGTTTCCTGAGGAGAGTTATAACTACCTTTGGGGGAAAAGGCAAGTCTCCTATCCCTAGACTACTTAAGTAATACGTTCACTTTACATTTGGTAGTTTTTCTTTTCTGTTGACATATTTTTGCTGACTGTGTCCGCCCGTGCAGGCGCCATGAGGAGGAACCCCAGGCGAGTGTGAGTCCTCTGCAAGATGCCTGGGGGTGTCGTGCTCTAGGGGACGGGACTCGGGCCGTGGAGGCAGACAGACCTGAGTCTTCATTCCGACTCGCCTCTAACTGGTTGCGTCTCCTTGGATAAGCTGTATCTTTGAGTCTTATTTTTCTTACCTGTGAAACAGAGAACGTATATCTACTCAGGACTGCTCTGTGGCCTAGATGAAGTGAGTCCCACCCCACACACACTCATACACACATTCCACACACCACATTCATACCCCTCACACCACCACACTCCACACACACCCCATACTTACACCACACCGACTCCCAGAGGAGCACGGGAGTCCTTCCGAGGCCCATCTCTAATAATCCTCACTGACAATGACCTTGACTGACAGCCTTGCAGATGGACCCGAGGTTCTCAGCTAGCGAAGAGCCTCTGATGTCCTCCCGCAGCCCTGCTGGCCAGCCTCTCCGCACCCAGCTGAATTCGCTCCTGTGTGCTGCTGCAATCTGGAGGTTGAACTTGACTCACACAGATATTTAGAATTGCTTAACAGGGCTTTGTCAATGTTTCCAAGACTTTCTTTCCCCCCTACTGGGTTGTTTTGCTTCTCTATCACACTGTAACTTCTGAAAGCAGAGACTGTTCTAAGTTTTGTATCAAGAGAATAGCAAATATTTGAACAGTTACAGTTATGCAAGAATATTTGAACAATTGAGGTTGTTCAACAGTATTCAAACAACTACTGGTCAAAATAGCATAAAGCATGACTTTGACCATTTAGGATCTTGAAATAATGTTGAAAGACAAACTGACTTCTGTGACTCAGGAGTGAAGGTGCCTGTGAGGAACCTTTGTAGTGACCAGCGAGGGCTTCAGAAAGAGAAGGGATGGGGCTGGACCTTGACAGATGAGGAAGGTGGAGCCTCGTGGAAGAGATAAGGGTGTGCGACAGCCTGGACGTGGGGATTGATCTCCTCTGTAAACATTTACTGGGCAAAAAATGCATTGCAAAGACAGTCTGAGCTTCAGCCTCCTCAGTTTCCGCGAGGTAGGAGACAGCATGTGTCAGCACACTTAGCACACTTCTGGAAACAGGGTAACACATTAGCTTTCATGCCACTCCAAGTTAGAGGAGGAACAAGTAGTGGGTGGGAGCTAGACGAGGTTTCTGGGGACCCCTGAATGCAGTGGGGTCTCAGGAAATGCTTAAAGGCTGGCAGAGCAGGGAATGGGGTGCGTCCAGATTTGAGGGGAGAGGAAGGAGAAGAGAACAGGTGACCTCAGCTCTCTGAACCAGCTCTGGTGGGTGGAACTCAGTAGGACTTCCGATGGACGATCACCCACCTTAGCGGACGGTGCTCCCCACTTGGCACACCTCCAGCAGGAACTCAGGGTCCTCCCCACCAGGCACGTGGGGGATTCCAAGACTCACTTCCACTCCAGCCCGTGTCTTTGGGGTTCTCTCTAGAGCTGTTTCTGGATTCAGAGCTGATGACGGGGTGCATGGCTCAGGTGAAGAGAGAGCACCCTCAGGACTGAAGCTGAGGACGCCTCCGGTCCTGCCAGTTTATCAGGCTGGCTCTGCCCTCTCGTGATCGCAGGTGCTGTGGCGGCTCAGAGCTCCGGGGAGGCCCTGACACACACCCGGGTCCATATGCTCTCCTGGGATCCCGGGAGGCTCAGTCTCAGGGCAGAAGGGATGACCCCCTGCAGAATTTGGTCACTTGCTTTGGTCTTGAGGCAGAGGAAGGTTAGGGTCTCCTTGAGGAGTTGGCACTTACAGTTCCATCTTGGCTGCAGGGAGACTCAGTAGAAGAGGTAGGAGCCATCCTGCATCCTCCCTGGACTCTGAATTCTGGGTGAAAAGACGTTATTTTGCCCCCTTGGGGGCTTGCTGGAATTTGGAGGCCAGTTTGCCCAGCTCTTCTGACTAAGGACCCAGGGGACTTTGCTGGACACTGAGGACCTGCCCTGGGCTCCAGCACCGGAGGGTGAGTCGGTGATGCTGAGCTCACGGAGTGTGAGTCTAGGGCCGGGTCAGGCCGGGCTGAGTCCCTTTCCTTGCTGTTCCTGTGTCCCAGCCGTGATGGAGCCCTGGAGGGGTGGGCACCCTGGGGCAGGTGTCCTGGGGTCTGACCCTCTCTAGGAAGTTCTCCTGGCTTCAGCCACCAGCGAATTATTTGAGGAGGCGCTGGGGGCCTTGTTAACGGAATGGGTGGTTTATTTATATTAGCAATTAAAAAAATTGTATTTTTAGAACCGAAGCTACTTTTTAACCACAGGAAATATCAAGGGGCATAATGAGGAGCCAAGGGAATGGTTAACCAGGAGCAAAAATGCACATGGATCATCTCCCAGGTGTGGCTTTTCTCCCTCTTTAACTGTGCTTTGTGGGAGCAGGGGAGAGGGCCCCCTCTCTACTTGTCAGCTGACACTGCTCCCCTGAGCCTGTCCCTTGATGGCTCAGCTGAGGCTCCTGGAGTGGGGGTGGTGGAGGTTCTGGAATCACGAGGGTTTGAGCTGAGGGGAAGTACTGAGCACGTGACTGAGCGGCTCTCAGCTGAGATGCGGTGGTTCCACTCAGCTCCGAGTCAGGCCTGGATTTCTCAGTGGGAAGACCAGGAGCTAGGGCACCAGCAAAGTCTAGGCTATAACATTGAATAAAGGTCACATATGGTCATTAAAGAGGACAAGATGGCTGGATGGCATCACCGACTCAATGGACGTGAGTTTGAGCAAGCTCCGGGAGATGGTGAAGGACAGGGAGGCCTGGCGTGCTGCAGTCCATGGGGTCTCAACGAGTCGGACACGACTGAGTGACTGAAGAACAACAAATGGTCATTAAAATAAAGTCCAGGAAAAGATACACATAAGGATTTTGGAATTTTCTTTAAGATTATCTGGGTGGATGCATAGGGAAAAATAAAGAATATATTTTGGAGAGAATTGACAAGTCTAAATATGAACTGTGGATTAGATGTCAAAACTATATCGCTGCAAGGCATCCAAGTTTTGATAACTCTATGGGGCATTCCTAGGAACTGCTCATTAAAGTGTCTAGTGATAATGGTTTTGAACGAGTTATATATATTAATATTTTATGTGGAGTAGGAAATGTCGACCAACTCCAGTATTCTTACCTGGAAAATCCTGTGACAAGGGAGCCTGGCAGGCTACAGTCCAGAGGATTGCAAAGAGCTGGACATGACTGAGCACACACATGCATGCATTAATATTTTATGTATTTATTATGTACATATATGAATACAAATGGGGCAAATATAAAGAATTGGTGAGTCTGAAGGGTATATGTAGTGTGGTTTAGTCTCTAAGTCGTGTCCGACTCTTGCCCCACTGCCAGGCTCCTCTGTCCATGGGATTTCCCAGGCAAAAACACTGGAGTGGGCTGCCATTTCCTTCTCCAGGGGATCTTCCCTGACCAGGAATTGAAACTGGGTGTCCTGCATTGCAGGCAGATTCATTACAGACTGAGCTAGAAGGGAAGCCGGTATTATTCTTGCAACTTAAAAAGTTATGTTAAAATACATTACAATTATACAATAAGTTATATTAAAAGTTAAAATCTGAGTGGGAGGAGTGCTGATGGGAGAAATGCTAAAATTGTTAACTGCTCAAATTGGATAAGAAGTAAATCTGAATTAATTTCTCATACTATCTGCTTTGTATATGTTCGAACCTTTGAATCCTAGTTGTATTTTTCAAGTTGAAATCCACTTATGGCATGTGACATATCAAATTTTTTGTGCCAATTTAAGGTGTTTAGCATGCTAATTTGATACTTTTATGTATAGTTGCCATTGTAATGATAATTAGCACCTCTATTGTCATATAATTATTATCTCTTTTTAGTGGTTGGATTAATGAAGATCTAGTCTCTTAGGCTTCCCTGGTGGCTCAGGCGGTAAAGAATTTGCCTGCTGAGGCAGGAGACCCGGGTTCTATCCCTGGGTGGGGAAGATCCCCTGGGGAAGGGCGTGGCAACCCACCCCAGTATTCTTGCCTGGAGCATTCCATGGACAGGGGAGCCTGGTGAGCTGCAGTCCACAGTGTCGCAAAGAGTTGGACATGGCTGAGTGACTAACACAGACACACACACAGTCTCTTCGAAAGTTTGATGACTGTAAAAGCATTGTCTGTGTTCGCTGGTGTTGCATTCGCCCTCTAGGACTCTCTATTTGGTGCACGTTTGTACCCTTAACAGCGTCAGACCCGCCTCACACTCCCCAGTGCCTGGCAGCCACCGTTTCACTCTGTTTTTATGAGTTCAGATTTTTTTAGATTCTTCATGTAGGTGGTATCACATGGTATTTGTGTGTCTCTGACTTCTCTCCCCGAGCTTCCTGCTCTCAGGATCCATCCATGTTGTTGCAAATGGCAGGATGGCCTTTCTCGTGGCTGCAGACCGTCCTGTTGAGCACACACACAGCACGTGTTCTGTATCCGTTCATCTGGTGATGGACTTTCTGGTTGTTTCCATACGTGGCTATCCTGAGTGATGCTGCCATAAACACGGGAGTGCGTATTAATACTAATTTTAAAGAGCTTTGAAGCGCCACAGAAAAATTAAAACTCTCTTGCAATTCTTTTCTCTCCATTTACAGTTCAAAATGCATAAGTCGCGTGAAGTAAAGAAAATAATTCTTTCAGTAGTTATCTTACAGACAACAAAACTGATATTCAAAGAAAGGACGTTTCCTACCCGAGGTCACGCAGCTAATGAGTTTTGGACTCAAAGCTTTAACCCACGTCTCTTGGGCCCCAAGTGTACAGTGTTTAGACGAAGCCTCCATCCTCTCAAATGGTGTGGGGTCAATGATTTGGGATTAACGAGTGCATAGTACTGTCTGTCTCGCCCTAAATGCTGCTTAGGTACTTTACTGCTTCACTCTGGGGAAACTTAAACCCCCGAGACTGATGTAACACCGTACGCCCACTACTTCGGTTTAGTGACTGTGGATGTTTTTGCTCCACATGCTTCAGATCTTTTTGCAAAAGTTGTATTTATTTTGTACTTTTACTTCTTTCTTTACCTTTGGCTGTGTTGGGGCTTCACTGGCGCAGGGCCTTTCCCTAGCTACCGCGAGCAGGAGCTAGTCGTCCTCGCAGCCCACGGCTGCTCACTGTGGAGGCCTCTCTGCTGGGGAGCACTGGCTACAGGCACAAGGGCTTCAGCAGGTGCAGTTCCCGGGCTCCAGCAAGCGGGCTCAGGCGTTGTGGCGGACAGCTTGACTGCTGCATGGCCCACGGGAACCTCCCGAACCAGGGATCAAGCCCGCGTCTCCTGCACTGGCAGGCGGATTCTTTACCACTGAGCCACCAGGGAAGGTCCTTCGGATTTTTTTTTAATTTATTTTTAACTGGACAGTAATTGCTTTATAAAGTGTTGGTTTCTGCCATACATCACAGACCTCTTTTGTTTTAATCAGAGAAATACTACATTGGAGGTCATTGAATCCCCATGTGATATAGCCTGGCTCCAAGCCTCTCTTGCTTTAGAGACAGCTACTATCACAGGCTTGGCTTGTAACCTTCAGTCCATGAAAGCACAGTCTTCAAAGACTGAAAACTGTGACTCCCACAAATGTAAGAGAAACACATCAAAGAGATTATACAGTTTATCAAGGAAGAAAACAGTAAGCTATTAAGGCTAATTCAAGGAGCATTTGAAAGATAGCTATAGGCAGTAAACAATAAATTTAATAAAAGAAACTTCATCAACTTAGTGAAAGAAAGTTAGAATGTAGAGAAGATTGTTGGGTTAGGTATCCAAGTGGTTCTTGAGCTATATGGCAGTAAACTATAAACTTTGGGGTTATATTTTTCTACAAGATAGATATTGTTTCCATTTCTACTGGACAAAAATCTATAAATAATACATCACTCCACTAAGTCTGGAACTTTAATCAACAGTGAACAACCAAACCCGGTTCGTCTTCCTGAATAAATCCTTGGCCGCCCAGGGGTTTAGAGAAAGCCTCAGAACGACGCTGAAAAGACATGCTACTCACATTTTCCCAGTATTTCCAAGGTTTGGATACTTCTTCTGAGCAAATCTGCATTGCTCTATTTTAGTGCAGTTGTGAATCCACAGATAATAATAGTAGGTAGTAATTATTGAGCATTCATGTGTGCCAAGCAGTGTCTTAAGTGTTTCATTAATACATGTATCAAGTCTGTTTAGCTCCTCGACACCAATATTAGGTACTATTGCCATTCTCACTTCACAGATGAAAACTCTGAGGCACAAATCCCTAAGATCATTCAGCTAGAAAGAGGCAGAACTGTGATCAATCCCAAGCTGTCTGGTGTCATACCATACATATTATTCCTTATCTGCTAGATGGCAAAAGCACTCTCTTTGTCGATTCTGAGCAGTCACAGTTTAACAGTACCCCCCCCCACCCTGCCTCAACATCCACCCATGCAAATCTACACCATTTAAAGAATATTGCTAAAACAGACACGTATTTATGCACCGTTTATCTTAAAGTAGAAACTTACAAGTATCTTTAATGTGCTTGTGAATCATCTGACTAATTCTGATTCGGTAGATTTGGGGAAGAGCCTGAGCCTCTGTGCTTCCATCTCCCAGGTGACACAGATGCTGGTGTTCCAAAGATTATGAATCGATCATATGACCTAAGAACATTCCTGTGTTCCTCTCTGTAATTTCACCCACTTTTTCACCCCAACAAGAGGTAAGCACTATCCCAAATTTTGTGTAATCACTGCTTGCTTTATTTTAAATATCTTTACCATCAGTGAATACAGTTCTAAATATTATGATGGTTTAACAGTCATTACAGAATATTGGCTGTGTTCCTTATGTTGTTCAATGCATCCTTGAGTATTTTACACTCACAAGTTTGTACCGTCCACTCTCCCACCCCATGGCAACTCTCGCTGCCCTATCCCAGTGGTAACCCTCGCCGCCCTACCCCAGTGGTAACCACTAGCTTGTTCTCGGTCTGTATCTGTGAGTCTGCTATTTTTTTGCTATATTCACTAGTTTGTTGTATTTTTTAGATTCCACATAAAAGTGATACTGTATAGTATTTATCTTTCTCTGTCTGACTTATTTCACTTAGCATCAGTTCAGTTCAGTTGCTCAGTTGTGTCCGACTCTTTGAGACCCTATGGACTGCAGCACGCCAGGCCTCCCTGTCCATCGCCATCTCCCGGAGTTTACTCAAACTCATGTCCATTGAGTCGGAGATGCCATCCAGCCATCTCATCCTCTGTTGTCCCCTTCTCCTCCTGCCCTCAATCTTTCCCAGCATCAGGGTCTTTTCAAATGAGTCAGCTCTTTGCATCAGGTGGCCAAAATATTGGAGTTTCAGCTTCAACGTCAGTCCTTCCAGTGAATATTCAGGACTGATTTCTCTCAGGATGGACTGGTTGGATCTCCTAGATGTCCAAGGGACTCTCAAGAGTCTTCTCTGACACCACAGTTAAAAATCATCAATTCTTCAGTGCTCAGCTTTCTTTATAGCCCAACTCTCACATCCATACATGACTAATGGAAAAACCATAGCCTTGACTAGATGGACCTTTGTTGGCAAAGTAATGTCTCTGCTTTTTAATATGCTGTCTAGGTTGGTCATAACTTTTCTTCCAAGGAGTAAGCATCTTTTAATTTCATGGCTGTAGTCACCACCTGCAGTGATTTTGGAGCCCCCCAAAATAAAGTCAGCCACTATTTGCACTGTTTCCCCATCTATTTGCCATGAAGTGATGGGACTAGATGCCATGATCTTAGTTTTCTGAATGTTGAGCTTTAAGCCGAATTTTTCACTCTCCACTTTCACTTTCATCAGGAGGCTCTTTAGTTCTTCTTCGCTTTCTGCCATAAGGGTGGTGTCATCTGCATATCTGAGGTTATTGATATTTCTTCTGGCAATCTTGATTCCAGCTTGTGCTTCATCCAGCCCAGCATTTCTCATGATGTACTCTGCATATAAATTAAATAAGCAGGGTGACAATATACAGCCTTGACATACTCCTTTTCCTATTTGGAACCAGTCTGTTGTTCCATGTCCAGTTCTAACTGTTGCTTCCTGACCTGCATTCAGATTTCTCAAGAGGCAGGTCAGGTGGTCTGGGATTCCCATCACTTAGCATAGTACTCTCCAAGTCCATACATGTAGCTGCAAGTGGCAAAATTTCCTTCTTTTTCCCTATGTATTTATGAGCCCTATATATATAATAAGCCCTATACACACACACACACACACACACACATATATATATATATAACAATTATATGTAAGGCCATAGCCCTGTAGCCACCAGGGAAGCACGATACATAGGCTCAGTGATAAGAAATCCTCCTGCCGAGGCAGGACGTGAGGGTTCACTCCCTGGGTTGGGAAGATCCCCTGGAGATGGAAATGGCAACCAATCCAATATTCTCACCTGGGAAATTCCGAGCCTGGCGGGCCACAGTCTATGGGGTCGCAAAAAAGTTGAAACATGCCTTAGCGACTAAATGAAAGAGCAACATATGCATGTACATACATGTATGTACACACAGCACACACATGCCGCCTTCTTCATCCATTTGTCTGTTGATGGGCACTTAGGGAGCTTCCATACCTCGGCAACTGTGAGTAATACTGCCGTGAGCAACGGACGCAGGTATCTTTTGAAAACAGTGGTTTTGTTTCTTTTAGCTGTGTACCTGGGAGTGGAATTGCTAGATGCCGATCTGTTTTTGCACTTCACAACGATGGAATAATAGCATGAGCGGTCTTCTGTTCCTTCCTTATTTCATTCGCCCTTATGTCTCAGAGGCATGTTTGTCGTGACGCACAGACCTGTGGCCCGTTTCCTCTTGCTGCCTTGTAGTGTCTGTTATGAATGAGCTCTGTCTTCCTCCTCCGTTCCGACAGATGACAGATGTCTGTGTTGTTTTCACATTTTTGCTGCGAGAAGCAGTGCTGCTTTAAGCATTTCTGGTATACGGTTTATAATGAAAATGTACAAGAATTTCTCCTGATTATATGCCTACTCATAGAATTGCTGAATCACAGTGTATCTACATGTTCAACTTTTCACTTCAGTTCAGTCACTCATTCTTGTCCGACTCTGCGACCCCATGAACCGCAGCACGCCAGGCCTCCCTGTCCATCACCAACTCCCGGAGTCCACCAAAACCCATGTCCGTCGAGTCAGTGGTGCCATCCAACCATCTCATCCTCTGTCGTCCCCTTCTCCTCCCACCTTCAATCTTTCCCCTGCATAAGGGTCTATTCATATGAGTCAGTTCTTCCCATCAGGTGGCCAAAATATTGGAGTTTCAGCTTCAGCATCAGTCCTTCCAATGAACACCCAGGACTGATTTCCTTTAGGATGGACTGGTTGGATCTCCTTGCTGTCCAAGGGACTCTCAAGAGTCTTCTCCAACACCACAGCTCAAAAGCATCAATTTTTCAGTGCTCAGCTTTCTTTAGAGTCCAACTCTCACATCTATACATGATTACTGCAAAAACCATAGCTTTGACTAGACAGACTTTTTGTTGGCCAAGTAATGTCTCTGCTTGTTAATATGCTGTCTAGGTTGGTCATAACTTTTCTTCCAAGGAGCAAGTGTCTTCTAATTTCATGGCTGCAGTCACCATCCGCAGTGATTTTGGAGTCCAAGAAAAGAAAGTGTCTCACTGTTTCCATTGTTTCCCCATCTATTTTCCATGAAGTGATGGGACCAGATGCCATGATCTTAGTTTTCTGAATGTTGAGCTTTAAGCCAACTTTGTCACTCTCCTCTTTCACTTTCATCAGGTGGCTCTTTAGTTCTATGCTTTCTGCCATAAGGGTAGTGTCATCTGCATATCTGAGGTTGTTGATATTTCTCCCGGCAATCTTGATTCCAGCTTGTGCTTTATCCAGCCCAGCATTTCTCATGATGTACTCTGCATGTAAGTTAAATAAGCAGGGTGACAATATACAGCCTTGACGTACTCCTTTTCCTATTTGGAACCAGACTGTTGTTCCACGTCCAGTTCTAACTGTTGCTTCCTGACTTGCACACAGATTTCTCAGGAGGCAAGTCAGGTGGTCTGGGATTCCCATCTCTTGAAGAATTTTCCACAGTTTGTTGTGATCTACACAGTCAAAGGCTTTGGCATACTCAATAAAGCAGCAATAGATGTTTTCTGGAACTCTCTTGCTTTTTCTATGATCCAGAGGATGTTGGCAATTTGGTGTCTGATTCTTCTGCCTTTTCTAAATCCAGCTTGAACATCTGGAAGTTCACAGTTCACGTACTGTTGAAGCCTGGCTTGGAGAATTTTGAGCATCACTTTGCTAGCCTGTGAGATGAGTGCAATTGTGCGGTAGTTTGAACATTCTTTGGCATTGCCTTTCGTTGGGATTGGAATGAAAACTGACCTTTTCCAGTCCTATGGCCACTGCTGAGTTTTCCAAATTTGCTGGCCTATTGAGTGCAGCACTTTCACAGCATCATCTTTCAGGATTTGAAATAGCTCAACTGGAATTCCATCACCTCCACTAGCTTTGTTCGTAGTGATGCTTCCTAAGGCCCACTTGACTTCACATTCCAGGATGTCTGGCTTTAGGTGAGTGATCACACCATCATGGTTATCTGGGTCATGAAGATTTTTTTTTGTATAGTTGTTCTGTGTATTCTTGCCACCTCTTAACATCTTCTGCTTCTCTTAGGTCCACACTATTTCTGTCCTTTATCGAGCCCATCTTTGCATGAAATGTTCCCTTGGTATCTCTAATTTTCTTGAAGAGACCTCTAGTCTTTCCCATTCTATTGTTTTCCTCTATTTCTTTGCACTGATTACTGAGGAAGGCTTTCTTATCTCTCCTTGCTATTCTTTGGAACTCTGCATTCAAATGGATGTATCTTTCCTTTTCTCCTTTGTCTTTTGCTTCTCTTCTTTTCTCAGCTATTTGTAAGGCCTCCTCAGACAACCATTTTGCCTTTTTGCATTTCTTTTCTGTGGGGATGGTCTTGATCACTGCCTCTTAAACAGTGTCACAAACCTCTGTCCATAGTTCTTCAGGCACTCTGTCTATCAGATCTAATCCCTTGAATCTATTTGTCACTTCCACTGTATAATCGTAAGGGATTTGATTTGGGTCATACCTGAATGGCCTAGTGGTTTTCCCTACTTTCTTCAATTTAAGTCTGAATTTGGCAATAAGGAGTTTGTGATCCGAGCCACAGTCTGCTCCTGGTCTTGTTTTTGCTGACTGTATAGAGCTTCTCCATCTTTGGCTGCAAAGAATATAATCAATCTGATTTCAGTATTGACCCTCTGGTGACATCCATGAGTAGAGTCTTCTCTTGTGTTGTTGGAAGAGGGTGTTTGCTATTACCAGTGGGTTCTCTTGGCAAAACTCTGTTAGCCTTTGACCTGCTTCGTTTGGTACTCCAAGGCCAAATTTGCCTGTTACTCCAGGTAGCTCTTGACTTCCTACTTTTGCATTCCAGTCCCCTATAATGAAAAGGACATCTTTTTTGGGTGTCAGTTCTAGAAGGTCTTGTAGGTCTTCATAGAACTGCTCAAGGCTTCTTCAGCATTACTGGTCGGGGCATAGACTTGGATTACTGTGATATTGAATGGTTTGCCTTAGAGAAGAACAGAGATCATTCTGTCATTTTTGAGATTGCATCCAAGTACTGCATTTTGGACTCTTTTGTTGACTACAATGGCTACACCATTTCTTCTAAGGGATTCTTGCCCACAGCAGTAGATATAATGGTCATCTGAGTTAAATTCACCCATTCCAGTCCATTTTAGTTCGCTGATTCCCAAAATGTCGATGTTCACTCTTGCCATCTCCTGTTTGACCATTTTCAACTTGCCTTGATTCATGGACGTAACATTCCAGGTTCCTAGGCATTATTGCTCTTTACAGCATTGGACTTTACTTTCATCAGCAGTCGCATCCACAACTGGATGTTGTTTTTGCTTTGTCTCCATCTCTTCATTCTTTCTGGAGTTTTCTCCAATCTCCAGTAGCATATTGGGCACCTACCTACCTAGGGAGTTCATCTTTCAGTGTCCTATCTTTTTGCCTTTCCATACTGTTCATGGGGTTCTCAAGGCAAGAATACTGAAGTGGTTTGCCATTCCCTTCTCCAGTGGACCACATTTTGTCAGAGCTCTCCACCCTGACCGGTCTGTCTTGGGTGGCCCTACACGGCGTGGCTCATAGTTTCATTGAGTTAGACAAGGCTGTGGTCTATGTGATCAGATTGGTTAGTTTTCTGTGATGGTGGTTTTCAGTCTGTCTGCCCTCTGATGGAAAAGGATAAGAGGCTTATGGAAGCTTCTTGATGGGAGAGACTGACTGAGGGGGAAACTGGGTCTTGTTCTGATGGGCGGGGCCATGCTCAGTAAATCTTCAATCCAATTTTCTGTTGATGGGCGGGGCTGTGTTCCCTCCCTGTTATTTGACCTGAGTCTAAACTATGGTGGAGGTAATGAAGATAATGGCGACCTCCTTCAAAGGCAGGGCATCCACTGGCCCCCAAAGCTGCAGCAGGCCATCAGTGACCCACACCTCAGACAGAGACTCCTGGACACTCACAGGCAAGCCTAGGTCAGTCTCTTGTGGGGTCACTGCCCCTTTCTCCTGGGTCCTGGTGCATGAGGTTCTGTTGTGCCCTCCAAGTGTCTGTTTCCAAGTCCTGTGTGAGTTCTGGCAGCTCTATGGTGGGGTTCATGGTGACCTCCTCCAAGAGGGCTTATGCCATCCCCAGGTCTGCTGCACCCTGAGCCCCTGCCCCTGCGGCAGACCACTGCTGACCCGGACCTCCACAGGAGACGCTCAAACACAGTTCTGGCTCAGTCTCTGTGGGGTCTCTGGGTCCTGGTGCAGACAAGGTTTGTTCGAGCCCTCTGAGAGTGTCTGGTGGGTTTGGGGTTTGATTCTAAATGCGATTTTGCCCCTCCTACAATCTTGCTGGGGCTTCTCCTTTGCCCTTGGATGTGGGGTACCTTTTTTTGGTGGGATCCAACCTTCTCCTGTCAATGGTTGTTCAGCAGCGAGCTGTAATTTTGGTGTTCTTGCAGGAGAAGATGAGTGCATGTCCTTCTACTCTGTCATTTTGGAGTCTCCCTTGCAGGTCAGGAAGACTGAGGCAACTTTTTAATTTGATACCAAATTGTTCCCCAAAGTGGTCAGTCCAGTTTACAGAGAACCATCACAGATTCGGATCTGTAGTTCTAGGGTGGGGTCCCAGATTCTCCATTTCTCAAAAGCTCTCAGGCGATGACGATGCTACTGGTCCAAGGAAAACAAGCATCTAGAGGCCCGTCCATTCATTTACCGAGAATATTTATGAAGTGTCTGTAATGGATCAGGCAGTGTACTAGACATTGAGCATACAACGGTGAATGAGACAGGACACCACTTTGCCACTCCTCAGGTTGAAAGTATAAATATTTGTTCAACATTTGTACTGTTGACGTGGATAGCAACTGATGGTCTATTATTTTAAAATTGTACCATAGAGTCATATTACTTGCCCGTTTAACTTGTATTTTCTGTTTTCTGACTTTCATGTTTTCAAAATGCTTTTCTTTTTGTGGTTTCTTATTCTCTCTTGAGGAATGCTGGTGTCTGTACGGACCCAATCCTGGATGATACATTACAGGGTTTAAACTTAGATAAAGTCCCTCTTAGTAAGTATTGCTGAATTGTGCCTTAATTTTGGTTTATTTATATATTTTCCTTTATCACCGAGTCTTCATTTATTTTTTCTAATGTATTTTCTTTTTTTTGTTAAATTGGAGTATAATTGCTTTACAGTGTAGTATTATTTTCTGCTGAACAGCAAAGTGTAGCTATTGGTATACATATACCCCTCCTTCCTGAGCCCCCCACCATCCCTCCCCTCTAGGTCATCACAGAGCATGAGCTGAGCTCTGTCTGCTACACAGCAGCTTCTCACCAGCTATCTATTTTACAAATGGTAATGTGTGCTTCAGTGTAGAATGGACAGGACTATTAACTGAGGCTTGGACTTCATTATGTTTAAGAGCCTCAGAAGAAAAAAGTACTCATTAGAGCGTTCATTGGTATTCAGTTGTATTCTTGGCCTTTAGGATGTATTTATTATGTAATTTTAAGGAAATTTGCCCCACTGACAATATTTTATTTCTAGTTAAATTTAAAATTTTCATATATACTGTCCCATTTAAGCCTTGTCTAAGAAGCATGTGCATCCCAGGTGGCTCAGTGGTAGAGAATCTGCCTGCCAATGTAGGAAATTCAAGTTCGATCCCTGCATGGGGAAGATCCCCTGGAGGAGCAAATGGCAACCCACTCCAGTATCCTTGCCTGGAGAATCCCATGGGCAGAGGAGCCTGGCGGGCTACAGTCCACGGGGTCACAAGAGTCAGACACGACTTAGTGACTAAACAACAACAGTGTATGCATGTCATGTGCTATAGTTTTAGAGTTCAAGAGAACTATGACCTCCAAATTCAGGCAACAGTTAGCTAGCTGGTCTCAGAGTTAGTTTTACTGCTTGTTAGTTTTACTATCACGAACTTAGAGTGTGATTCAAAAAAGATTCAACCGAGGTAGTTCAGCACAGGCAAAGGATGTTTAAATATTTCCACCCTAAGAAACAGGCTTCCCTGGTAGCTCAGCTGGTAAAGAATCTGCCTGGAATTCAGGAAACCCTGGTTTGATTTCTGGGTCAGGAATATCCCCTGGAGAAGGGATAGGTTACCCACTCCAGTATTCTTGGGCTTCCCTGGTGGCTCAGAGGTAACGAATCCTCTTGCAACGTGGGAAACTTGGGTTCGACCCCTGGGTTGGGAAGATCCCCCTGGAGGAGGGCCTGGCAACCCACTCCAGTATCCTTCCCTGGGGAATCTCCATGACAGAGGAGCTTGGCGGGCTATAGTCCATGGGGTCACAAAGAGTTGGACGTGATAGAGCAACAAAGCACACACCCTAAGAAACGGTCCACCTCAATTATGTAGAAGCATGAGTTAGCCGGCAATTTATTTCAGATTTAATCTGGTGGTGTTTTAGAACTCCGTACAGAAGACGGTGTAATCAACAGCATAATTGGCCAGTGAGAGAAAAAGCGAGGTGTTTATTAAATCTCATTTAGTTTTCCTATGTCTGGACTAAGAAGGTTGTGTTTCCCAGCTTCTTTTGCAGTTATCTTAAAGCCATGAGTTGTTGAATTGATGTGAGCCAACCTCAGGCCAGGTTACTGAAAGCATGCTTCATGACCTTCTTGATCGTCTCCCTCAGTATTAGAATCTTGGCGGGCACTTTGAGGTTGAGATGACGGCACTGTCAAATGAAAAAGGCTCAAAAACTGATGGGTGGATAAAGGTTGCCCTGGAGAGTCCCTGATCTGTCTCCAGTTTAGTGCAGGAAAGAGCCTTTGTGGTGTTGAGTTACCTTGTGGGGTTTATTTGTTTCTGTAGCATAAACTATCTTACTCATATGTGCTCTGGCTATTAATCTAGGCAGGGCCTACCACACTGAGTCGTACCTAATTGCCTCCTGTATATTTTTACAGCTGAGTGAATTGAATTAATTTTTAACATGTCTTTTCACGCTAATGTTCTAGTCCTGACCTTAGTTGCTGACATGTACTAAAAACGTGGTTTATTAGTTAAAGGAATGTAGAACATAGGAGGAATTTGGTAAATATTTATTTTCTGGAGGGATACAAAAGTAAGAAATCTTCATACTTAGCTTTCCTGAAAGGAATTTTTAATGAGTCATTTATAATAATCTTATATAATACTGTGATTGCACTGATCTCCCTCTCTGTCTCTCACTCACACACGCAGACCATTGAGAATTCTGAGACACTTTCCGGCTAGAAAACAGATGTATGACAAAAGTGAGGAAAGTTCTCTCTTGATCCTGAAGTTTTCTTTCACGGGCAGCTCAACAAACTGCAGACACTTCTGACCTAGTCCTCTTTCCTTCTGGAGCAGGAGGAAAGCATTGAGTCACGGGCGCCTACCCCCGTCACTAAATCTGGGGAAAACCAGAAGATTGTGCTGCCCCTGGTCTGAAGTTTCCTGGAGGCATGATGAGCCTCCAGTAAGAGACTTAACTTGTGATCATGGTGTAATTGAAATACCTGGTTATGATGTGGAAATCCTGATGCTGAATTCTCATTCTCTCACCAGCTGTGTGGCTTCAGGAAGTTAATTTACTTTTACTGAGTCACATATCCTTCATTTGTAAAATGAGATCATCTCCACACGGCTCCCTCACAAATGGTGGCAAAGATTCAATATGTTAATGGATAGTGAGTTACTTTAAAGCTGCAGTGCTCTGCACGAAGTACGGTATTTGTGTTTCTCTCTTACTTCTACCACCTCCTCCAAAACCAGGCTGCTCTTGGTTAGATCAATTCTTAGTGTGATTTGGAAGATGCTATGCCTTCCTCATTCCAACAGCTTTGCAGGGCTCAGCAGGAAAAGGTATTGACCTGGAGCTTCCTCTGCAGGGCCTCCTTCACCTCCCCATTGCGGAGACTATAGATGACGGGGTTGAGCATGGGGCTTATGATGGTGTGGAAGACAGATACTACCTGGGCACTGGTATCATTGGTGGATCCATGAGGCTGGATGTAGGTGAAAATCACAGTGCTGTAGAAGATGGCAATGGCCAGGAAGTGGGAGGCACACGTGGAGAGGGCCTTCTCCTTCCCAGCTGCTGAGCGCATCCTCCCGATGGCCACCAAGGCCAGGCCATAGGAGGTGAGGATGAGGGCAGCAGGCAGAATGGTAACCAGGGCAGAGAAGACATAGAGGATCACTCCTGCCATGGCTGCGTTGGCACAGGCCAGGTGGAGAAGGGTTGGATGTCACAGAAGTAGTGCCGTACCTGGTTGGGCCCACAGAAAGGCAGGGCAAAGACATTCCCAGTCTCAATAGCAGAATTAGCTCCGCCGAAAGCATAGGAAACAGCCACCGGCTGGAGACAGGTGCCCCTGGTCATGATAGAGCCGTCGTGGAGAGGTTGGCAGATGCTGTGCAGCGGTTGTAGGCCATGGAAGCCAGCAGGAAGCTCTCAGCTGTCGCGTGCATCACAAAGAAGGTCATCTGGACCATGCAACCCTTGAAGGAGATGGACCTGTCAGAGGCCAGAAAGTCGACCAGCAGTTTGGGTGTGACCATAGAGGAGTAACAGATATCAAGAAAAGAGAGGACGCTGAGAAAGAAGTACACGGGACTATGGAGGCGGGAGTCTGTGAAGATGAGCGCATCATGCCCAGGTTGCCCACCACGGTCATGACACGGATGAGCAGAAAGCCTCCAAAGAGAAGCTTCTGGAGGTCGGTGTCATTGGAGAACCCCAGCAAGGTGAACCGGGTGACTGGGGTGTAGTTTCCAGTGGCAAGGGCTAGTTCTCCAGGCGTCATCTGCAGAGGTGACAGTTGACCGTCAGTCAGACAGTGTTACTGAGCGTGTCCACCCGTGCAAGGTACAATGAGGAAGAACAACCAGTGGGTATCATCTGCTCCAAGAAGAAATGGGGGGACTTCCCTGCTGGTCCAGTGGCTAAGACTTCACATTTCCAATGCAGGGCTCCGGTTTCGAATCCTGGTCAGGGAACTAGATCCCACCGGCTGCCACTAATTGTTTCCACGCTGCAGCTAAAGATCAGATACTCCTCACCGAAGACCTGGCACAACCAGACAAATGAACAAATATTTACAAAAAGGAATAATGGCAAGTATCATGTCCCAGTGAGTAGCACACGGACACTGAAGCCAGATACCCCTGCCTTCATTCCGACTGTGCCACTAACTGCTAGTGTCTCTCTGGATAAGCTGTATTCATGAGCCTTGTTTTTCTCATCTTTAAAGTAGGGAAAAGAAGTCTACTTCTCAGGGTTGCTCTTTGGTGGAAATGAAAATACAAATCTAAACCCTTTGAGTGTGTGGGACACAGTAGGTTATCAATAAACACGAGGTCCCTCCTCAACTCTATCGTGCGTGTATGCATAAATAACACTCGCGACTATTTGACAATGATTTCATTCTATCCTTTTTTCAGCAAGTTATTTAGTGTTTTTTTGGCTGCGCTGGGTCCTGGTTGCTGTGCTCGGGTTTTGTCTGGCTATGGTGAGCCAGGGGCTGCTCTCTCCTTGCGGTGCGTGGGCTCCTTACGGCAGTGGCTTTGCTTTGTGCAGAGCTGGGCTCTAGGCACCGGGCTTCAGTGGGTGTGGTGCTCGGCCTTAGCTGCCCTGGGGCACGTGGAATCTTCCTGAACCAGGGATTGAACCTGGGTCCCCTGCATTGGCAGGCAGATTCTTAACCTCTGGACCAGGGAAGCCCTCATTCTGACCTTTTTAAAAGCAAGATGTAATTCACATATTATAAAGCTCACTATTTAATGGCGTACAAACTGGTGGTTGTTTGTCTATTCATAACATTGCATAACCAACCCCACTAATGTTTAATTGCAGAGCAATTTCATCACCAAAGAAAGAAAACTCTGTTAACTGTTACCAGTCACCTCTTGTCTTCCCCTTCCCCCAGCCCTTGGCAACAATTAATCTACTTTCTGGCTCTATGAATTTGCCTACTCTAGATATTTCATGTTATAGGGTTCACACAATCTGTGGTCTTTGGGGCCTCACTTAGTTTTTGCAGGGCTCACCCATGTTGCAGCATGTATGACTACTCATTCTATCTTGCTCTTTAACATCCTCCGGGTGCCCCCTCCTCTGTACCATAACCGTTTTGTCCTCTGAGAATCTACTGAGTTAACTGTCACCTCGGAGAACAATCAGACTGTAAACGGTGTTTTGGGGCTTCCTTGACTGTCCTCCAGGACGTTTCTCCATCAGAGGACTGGACAGGCTGAGTCCTTTCTTTCCTCCCCACACTTTCTCTCTCTTCTGTTCCTCAAATTCTTGTTCGTTGAGAGTTTGGGCTAAAGTTATGAAAACCAAGCAGGGACACCTCACCAACCTCTTCATCCAAGCCTAGCAGCTTGTATAGAGGACACGGAGGGAAAGCGTTGAACTTGGCAGAACATGCGGCAGCCTCATCTTTGTCCCGCCTGCTGTGACTGGACAGGGAATGAAGGAAGAGCCGTGGACAGAACGGAGGGAGACCTGCTTTCTGGGTCCGGCTCTGCTGCCTGTCGCTTCTCTTACCTTGGGCGAGTCTCCTCTCTCTAGTCCTCTGATCCCTCAACTGCAAAATCAAGGTTGTGCTGAAAAGGTATATGAAGTCAGGCCTGGTGCTGATGATCTGACTGTGAATCAGGGCTTCTTCCCGGAACTTCTTGCCTGGGTACAGATCTTGATGCCAGTGTAGCCCTACACAGCACACAAAGAATCCACCCAGATGTGTCTAGAAAAAGGATTCTCCATAGCTGATTATCGGAGACAATTGTAGGAGAGTCTGACCAGCTCACAAGGATCTATTTAAGTACCTTGTCCACTCATGGCAGTAATCCCTGGCAGATACGTTACACATGAGGTGGCAGTTGCTGGGAAACCTCGTTAACGTAAATGAATAACTGGACATAAGGAGTTTGGTTATGGTGAGGTCACTTAATTCACTGAGCTCCTTAGTCAGTGCCGGGAAGCACATGGTGATGTGTCATCAAAAATTATTCTTAATTATGTTTTGTATTTTATTTTTAAAAATTTACTTTTCACTGGAGGATACATGCTTTACCACGCTGTGTTGGTTTCTGCCATACAACATGCATCAGCCATAGGCATACACATGTTGCCTCGGTCTTGAACCTCCCTCTCATCCCGCGCCCCCTGCCAAGCTTCTAGGTGGTCACAGAGCACCAGTCAGCTGTTGCTTTTGAAAGATCCTCTCTCCATTTTGTGGAAAGATTTCCACCTGAGTTAAATATTTTTATAGGCTTATAGTCATTCATTAGCATATACTCATTCATTTTATAAAATCAGTTTGTTTAAATAAAAACAGTCATGGAAGTCATTCACTTTTTCGGCACCTGTTTATGAAATTACTTTTCCGTGTGATATCCTGGCTGCTCTGTGGGCTGGTGAAATGCTGTACACTAAGAGTCGGGATATTTCCTTTTAAAAGTGGGAGGAGGGCACCTGTGGGAAGGAAGATGAGAAAGCCGTGCAGCACTTGACTACAGATGCGTGTTCAGGGATGTTGTTTTCATAACAGCATGAACTGCGGTTCTGGAAATTGGTTCCTTTTGGCCCATGAGCTCTTTGGAAAGTCTTCCCTTATCCCCAAAGGAATACCACCCCGGTCTGAAGACGGGAAGGGAGGTCAGTTCCAGGAATCTTGTCTCTTGCCCTGCGGCCTCTCCTTCCTCCCCGAGCTGGTCTCCTGATTCTAGGACGTAAGGAATTCACTGGAACACCCCGTGCCCTTCACAGAGCAACCTTCTGTTTATTGCAAAGGTCACAGCATGCATGGCTGGAAGTCAGGGTCCTGTTGGTGTGGTGGGATCCTATCGCGTGATTCAGCCTTGAAGTTTAACCTGCGCAGTCCTCCTCCTGCCCGGGACTCCTGTTTCTCCACCTGATGCCCCATGTATTTTTCATATGCACACCTCCCTTTCTAACTTTCTTACTTTAGGGGTTTACTTTTGTCCAGATCCAAATGTCCATGAGTCTCTGATCCACAAAGAAAATCAGCATTTTCCTTTTTCTCTCCTAGGAGGACAGCCTGATTGTCACCCCACTCTACCCCCCACAAAGCATCACATTCAGCCTTGTGCTCGGGCTGAACTTCACCCTGCTTTCCGGTAAAGGAGGTTTCGGGTCCTCCTCTCCTGCTCCCCCATCTTACCATCTGCCCCCGGTCCAGACAGACTACGCTCCCTACTAATCGGCTACCCCCGTCCCAAGTCCCAGATGAACGCTTGATTCCTTCAGAGGCACATCTATCAATAGTCCTCAATGAGGATGACCTTGACCGACAGCCTCAGAGATGCACCCCGAGGCTCTCAGCTCGTGAAGAGCCTCCAGATGTCCTCCCGCAGCCCCACTAGCCAGCCTCCCCTCACCCAGCTGACTTCTCTCCAGTGTGCTGCTGTGATCTGGTAGGTGAGCTTGACACACACGGACGTATTAACTATTGTTTAACAGGGCTTTGTCAATGTTCCCGTGTTTTTCTTTCCCCAGCTAGGTTGTTTTTTTCCCCCATCACACTGTAACTTCTGAAAGCAGAGTCTGTTCTAAGTTTTGTATCGAGTGAATAGCAAATATTTGAGCGATGACCGATACCAAAAGCTATTGGAACCATTCCCTTTGTTCAGAAGTATTTAAAGAACTGTTCAGAATAGCACAAAGCCAGGCCTTGGTCATTCAGGATGTTGAAATGTTGCTGAGAGAGAAACTGACCCCCATGACCCTGGAGTGGATTAGGGGGTGCCCACTCGTCAGGAGGAAGCACTGGAGACGTGAGGGCTTCGGAAAGGGGGGGACGCGGCTGGACCCTGGAAACAGAGGGAGGTGGAGCTCGAGGGAGGAGATGGGACCAGGTGACGGCCTGGAGCAGGAGCTCACTGCCTCGGCAGACAGCGCGTGAGGAGAGTTGGCGACCTGGTGTTTGAGAGCAACTCAACCCTTTGGAGCCTCAGTCTCCCCAGTTCCTGGGAGGGAGGGAGAGAGCGTGTGTCAGTGACTTAGCACACTTCTGGAAACAGGGTAGACACTTGATGTGCGTTAACTTTCACCTCACCCCAAGTTACATTATGATCATGGGGAGCTGGATGTGGTTTCTGGGGACCCCTGAATGCAGTGGGGTCTCAGGAAATGCTTAAAGGCTGGCAGAGCAGGGAATGGGGTGTGTCCAGATTTGGGGGGAGAGGAAGGAGGAGAGAACAGGTGACCTCAGCTCTCTGAACCAGCTCTGGTGGGTGGAACTCAGTAGGACTTCTGATGGACAATCACCCACCTTAGCGGGCAGTGCTCCCCACCTGGCACAGCTCCAGCGGGAACTCAGGATCCTCCCCACCAGGCACGTGGGGGATTCCAAGACTCACTTCCACTCCAGCCCGTGTCTTTGGGGTTCTCTCTAGAGCTGTTTCTGGATTCAGAGCTGATGACGGGGTGCATGGCTCAGGTGAAGAGAGAGCACCCTCAGGACTGAAGCTGAGGACGCCTCCGGTCCTGCCAGTTTATCAGGCTGGCTCTGCCCTCTCGTGATCGCAGGTGCTGTGGCGGCTCAGAGCTCCGGGGAGGCCCTGACACACACCCGGGTCCATATGCTCTCCTGGGATCCCGGGAGGCTCAGTCTCAGGGCAGAAGGGATGACCCCCTGCAGAATTTGGTCACTTGCTTTGGTCTTGAGGCAGAGGAAGGTTAGGGTCTCCTTGAGGAGTTGGCACTTATGATTCCATCTTGGCTGCAGGAAGACTCAGTAGGAGAGGTAGGAGCCATCCTGCCTCCTCCCTGGACTCTAAATTCTGGGTGAAGAGACATTATCTTGCCCCTTCTTGCTGGAATCTGGAGGCCAGTTTGCCCAGCTCTTCTGACTAAGGACCCAGGGGACTTTGCTGGACACTGAGGACCTGCCCTGGGCTCCAGCACCGGAGGGCGAGTCGGTGATGCTGAGCTCACGGAGTGTGAGTCTAGGGCCGAGTCAGGCCGGGCTGAGTCCCTTTCCTTGCTGTTCCTGTGTCCCAGCCGTGATGGAGCCCTGGAGGGGTGGGCACCCTGGGGCAGGTGTCCTGGGGCCTGACCCTCTCTAGGAAGCTCTCCTGGCTTCAGCCACCAGCAAATTATTTGAGGAGGCGCTGGGGGCCTTGTTAATTGAATGGGTAGTTTATTATTATTAGCAGTTAAAAAAATATTATTTTTAGAACTGAAGCTACTTTTTAACCACAGGAAATGCCAAGGGGCATAAGGAGGAGCCAAGGGAATGATTAACCAGGAGCAAAAACGCACACGGATCATCTCCCGGGTGTGGCTTTTCCCCCTCTTTAACTGTGTGGGAGCAGGGGAGAGGGCCCCCTCTCTACTTGTCAGCTGACACTGCTCCCCTGAGCCTGTCCCTTGATGGCTCAGCTGAGGCTCCTGGAGTGGGGGTGGTGGAGGTTCTGGAATCACGAGGGTTTGAGCTGAGGGGAAGTACTGAGCACGTGACCGAGCGGCTCTCAGCTGAGATGCGGTGGTTCCACTCTGGTCCGAGTCAGGCCTGGATTATCCAAAGGGAAGAGCAAGAACATGCTTGGGGAACCAGCAACGTCTAGGCAGCAACAGTAAAAAAAGGAACATATTTGGACACTTCTTACCAGTTAGTGTGGAGAAGGTAATGGCAACCCACTCCAGTATTCTTGCCTGGGAAATCCCGTGGATACCAGTTAATGACAGAACATTGTGATTTTATTTAAAATTTTCTGAATGTATGTATGGGGATAAATAGAAGGGACATTTTGGAGAGTATTGACAAGAGTTGAATATGAACGTGTATTAAATAGTAGTGCTATGTAACTATAAAACGTCTCAGTTTTGATTCTGTCTAGGTTAAATAAGACAGTGATCTAGTCTCAGGAACTGCTCACTAAAATATTTAGCAATAAATGGTTTGGAAGAAAACTTATACAGATTCAGATAAGAATATTTTATATATTTATTATGTGCATATATATATAAATGGGGCAGAATGGGAACAACTGGTTCTATAAAAGGCACACGCTTGTGCTCACGCTTAGTTGCTTTAATCGTGTCTGACTCTGCAACCCTACTGTGTGTGTGAGCTCAGTCGTGTCCGACTCTTGTGACCCCCACGCACTATGGCCCGCCAAGCTCCTCTGTCCATGGCGTTCTCCAGGCAAGAATCCTGGAGTGGGTTCCCGTGCCCTTCACCAGGGGAACTTCCTGACCCAGGGGTCAAAACTGCTTCTCTCATGTCTCCTGCATTGCCTAGAGTTTCTGTGTTATTCTTGTAACTTTAAAAATTACATTAAAATATAAAATAAATTATATTAAAAAAGGTAAAAATTCAGTGGGAGGAGTGGTGATGGTAGAGATGCTATAACTTGTTAATCGTTGAACTTGGATGATAGGTAAACGGGTATTAATTTATCATATTCTCTGTTTTTATGAATTTGACTGTTTCAGTGATGACTGTGTAAGTGAGGTTCATGGTATTTGTTTCTTTTTCCGACATGTCTTGTTGTGCATAATGCCTTCATGATCCATCCATCCAAACAAAAGAGAAACACACATCCAAGTGCTCACCCAGCTCACCAGCGAGGAAACCAGCAAGATGTTAATGCTGGCTCCAAAAAGCATTTGAGAGGATGAGTATCTTTAGGCAAAGAACTTGACAAAGTTAACAAAAGAATTTTATTAACTTAAAAGAGAAAATTAGAGAAAAATTGTTGGGTTAGATATCTAGTGGCTCTTGTGCTATATGGCAATTAACTGTAAACCTTGGGGCTATTTCTTCTATAAGATAGATGTTATTTGCACTTCCTTGAGGGAAAAATCTGTAAGTTAACAAGTAACTTCACTAAGTCTGAGACCTTTAATGAATAGTAAGTAATGAGTCTAACCAGGTTCATTTTCCTAAATACATCACTGGGGGGGCCTATTAAACAAGGCCATAGAGGGACACTGAAAAGATATGCTACTCAGCTTTTCCCATTATTTCCAAGTTTTAGATAGTTTTTCTTAGCAAGTCTATATTTCTATATTTCAGTACAGTTATGAATTCATACATAATAACTGTAGCTAATATTTATTTATTGGGCATTTATGTGTGCCAACCATTGCCTGAAAGGTTTTCCATGTACTAAATCCGGTTACCATGTAACCGGTATGTACTCAATACCATTACTAGATACTGTTATTATTATTTGGCAGATAAGAAGACGGAGGTTCAGATATTAAGTTCATTCCCTAAGGTTATACAGCTAGCGCATGGCAGAACTGTGATCAATCCCAGGCTGCCTGCTGTCATACTGTCCATATCCTTTTGCAATTTGCAATCTCGTTCTCAACAACATATTTTTAGGGAATTCTTCAGGATAATGATGTAGTTATAGTTAAAGCTGGCTTAAAGCTCAACATTCAAAAAACTAAGATCATGGCATCTGGTCCCATCACTTCATGGCAAATAGATGGGGAAAAAGTGGAAACTGTGACAGATTTTATTTTCTTGGGCTCCAAAATTGCTATGGACATGACTGCAGCCATAAAATTAAAAGACGCTTGCTCCTTGGAAGGAAAACTATGAAAAAAGTAGGTAATGTATTAAAAAGCAGAGACATCACTTTGCCAACAAAAGTCCATATAGTCAAAGCTGTAATTTTTCCAGGGATGTATGGATGTGAGAGTTGGACCATAAAGAAGGCTGAGCACTGAAGAACTGATGCTTTCAAATTGTGATGCTGGAGAGGGTCAAACCAGTCCATCCTAAAGGAAATCAACCCTGAACATTCACTGGAAGGAATGATGCTGAAGCTGAAGCTCCAATACTTTGGCCAGCTGATGAGAAGAGCAAACTCATTGGAAAAGACCCTGATGCTGGGAGAGATTGAAGGCAGGAGGAGAAGGGGACGACAGAGGATGAGATGGTTGGATGGCATCACTGACTCGATGGTTGTGAGTTTGAACAAACTCCGGGAGATGGTGAAGGACATGGAAGCCTGGCGCAGTGCAGTCCATGGGGTCCCAAAGAGTCAGATACAACTTAAAGACTGAACAGCAGCATTGTTCATTCGCTTTGACTACAGTTTTACTGTATAATATTTCAATGTATTTGTGTACAACAGTGAATTTAACTATTCTTGCACTGGTGAACATATGCCATTTGCAGAGTTTCATGACTATACTGAGCCATGAATATCCTGGGATATGCATTCTTGTGCAAGTGTGGGAGGGTCTTTCTAGGTTCATTACCTCAAGTGAAATGGTTCTCCCTTACTTTGGAAGGAGCAGAAGGGTCTTTGATAATAGATCTTTCCATCGCCTGTAACGAACTTCAAATGGACGAGTTACAGCAGGCAGATGCCTCTTCCCCTTTCCAAAGAGAGAGGAACGACAGACTACAAGTGCAGACAGACTCAGGGGATTGCATCTGAACCCTGAGTCTAACCGAGAAGTGTCAACTTATTTGACCCTTTAAAAGGAGAGGACTCCTTCACACCCTGTTAAAAAAAGACCCCAGAAACTCAAAAGTGTTGGTGAGGATGTGGTGAACTTGGAAGGTTGGTGCCCTGCCGGTGGGGATGTGCAATGGTGCAGGAGCCGTGGGAAACAGCCTGGTGGTTCCTGAAAAAGTTAAATCTAAGGTTATCGTATGATTAATTAGATCATGTAGTAATTCCACATCTAGCTATATGCCTAAAAGAATGGAAAGCAGGGTGTGTCCCATGGCTGATTCAAGTCAATGTATGGCAAAAACCGCTACAATATTGTAAAGTAATTAGCCTCCAATTAAAATAAATAAATTAGTTAAAAGAAAAGGAAAGTAGGGTGTGTTTATTTGCTGGGGCTGCCATAACAAGTTACTGCAGACTGTGTTGCTTAAACAACAGATTCTGGGGACATCCCTGGTGGTCCAGGGGTTAAGAATCCACCTTCCAATGCAGAGGACTCAGGTTTGATGTCTGATCTGGGAAGAGCCCACCTGCCATGGAGCAACTAAGTCCCTGTCACAAGTACTGAACCCACGCGCTAGAGCCAGTACTCGGCCACAGGGGCGGCCACTGCAGTGAGATGCCCCCGCTGCAACCAGAGCAGCCCAGTGAGCAGCAAGCAAGGCTCAGTGCAGCCAGTTCAAAACAAGCAAACAGAAAAAGCCCAGGTTCTAGACAGTGGGATCCACGATAACAGTGCTGTTAGCGCTGATTTCTCCTGAGGCTCTCCTTGCCTTGCAGACGGCTGCTTTCTCTCTGAGTCCTTACGTTCTTTCCTCTGCGTGTTTCTGTATCTTAATCTCCTCTCCTTACAAGGACATCAGTCGTATTAGATCAGGCTCATCCACACGACCTATTTTGCCTTAATAACCCCCTTAAAAATCCTATCTCAAAATACAGTAATGTTCTAAAATTCTGGAGGTTCATTTTTCAAAATATAACTTTCGAGGGGGACATAATTCATAACACAGAGATTCCAACAGACACTTGTACACCAGTGTTCCTAGCAGTCTTATTCAGAACAAGTAAAAGGCGGAAGCAACCCAGATGTCCACCAACAGATGACTGGGTGAGCAAAGCGTAGAATATACAGAGTGGAATATTATTCAGCCAGAAAAAGGGTGAAATTCTGAGCCATGCGACAATGTGAATGAATCTTTTTTTTCTCAGTATTTGAAAGTCTTTACTGAACTTGTTACAGTATCATTTCTGTTTTGTGTTTTGGGTGTTTTGGCCCCGAGGCATGTGGGATTTTAGCTTCCCGACCAGGGATCGAACCTGCATTCCCTGCATTGGAAGGTGAAGTCTTAACCCCTGGACCTCCAGGAAAGTCCCAATGTCACTGAACCTTGAAAGCTTTATGTTAAATGAAATAAGCCAGATACAAAAAGGCAAATATTATATAATTCCACTTATGTGAGGTACTTGGAATAGGCAAATTTACAGATTTAGAAAGTTAACATGGGCTTGGAAAAGGGGAGGATGGAGCTATTATTTCATAAATACAGAGTCTCTGCTTGGGATGATGAAAAAGTTCATAAATGGGCAGTGGTGATGTTTGTACAACATTCTGAGTGTACTTAATGCCACTGAATTGTACAATTAAAATTATTAAAATGGTAAATTTTATGTTATGTATTCAATTCAGTTCAGTTGCTCAGTTGTGTCCGACTCTTTGCGACCCCATGGACTGCACTATGCCAGGCTTCCCTGTCCATCACCAACTCCCGGAGTTGACTCAAACCCATGTCCATCGAGTCGGTGATGCCACCCAATCATCTCACCCTCTGCCGCCCCCTCCTCCTCCCGCCCTCAATCTTTCGCAGCATCAGGGTCTTTTCTAATGAGTCAGCTCTTCACATCAGGTGGCCAAAGTATTGGAGTTTCAGCTTCAGCATCAGTCCTTCCAATGAATATTCAGGACTGATCTCCTTTAGGATGGACTGGTTGGATCTCCTTTTGTCCAAGGGACTCTCAAGAGTCTTCTCCAACACCACAGTTCAAAAGCATCAATTCTTCGGCGCTCAGCTTTCTTTATAGTCCAACTCTCACATCCATACATGACCACTGGAAAAACCATAGCCTTGACTAGACGGACCTTTGTTGGCAAAGTAATGTCTCTGCTTTTTAATATACTGTTTAGGTTGATCATAACTTCTTCCAAGGAGTAAGCATCTTTGAATTTCATGGCTGCAATCACCATCTGCAGTGATTTTGGAGCCCAAAGAAATGAAGTCAGCCACTGTTTCCATTGTTTCCCCATCTATTTGCCACAAAGTGATGGGACCAGATGTCATGATCTTAGTTTTCTGAATGTTGAGTTTCAAGCCAACTTTTTCACTCTCCTCTTTCACTGTTATATGTAGTTTACTACAATAATAATACTAATAAAATGAAATGGAAGGGTAGTGGTATTTGACTTCCGTGCTCTTCCTGAGAGTTGAGTAACATCACTTCTGAAAGCGCCTGCTAGGGCACATAGCGGATGCTCAGTGAAGCTGCTTCTTGTTTCTTCGTCTCCTTCTGCCTCATTTCCTTCATCATCTTCTTCATCTTCTGTTGACTTGTGTTAATTTCCAAGTTCAGGGTCTGTGTTGTGTGCCTCCCCCACCCAAATCATATATTGAAGCCTTAATCTTCTGTAAGGAGATAAGATGATTAGGGAGATAGTCAAGGATCCAGGTTAAAAGAATTCATAAGGATAGCGCCCTAATCCAATTGGAATGAGGTTTCTTATTTATTTGTTATTTTTTGGCCACTGTGTGCAATGTGCTAGATCTTAGTTCCCTGACCAGGGATCGAACCTGTTCCCCCCCTGCAATGGAAGTGCAGAGTCCTAACCACTGAACTGCCAGGGAATTCCCAGGAATAGTGTTTTTGCAGGAAGAGGAACAGGCACCAAGTCTCCGTCTTTCTCCCCCATGTGTCTGCAGACACAGCAGTTGCCATGTGCGGACGTGAGAAGAAGGCGACTCTCTACAAGCCAGGAAGAGAGAGGCTTCACCAGAAACCAGCTGATGGCACCTGGGCTTAGACAGCTGCCTCCCAAACTGTGAGGAAATACGTTTCTGTTTAAGCTACTGGATCTGTGGAGTTTGCCGGGGCAGCCCTGGTAGACTGACACGCAGCCTGAGGGCATGGCTGTGCGGCCAGCTTCCCACAGGGGCGTTGCTTCTCAAGCTCCCGTTGTTTCTGATCCTACCAGGGTTTGCCTTTCTCAGCTCGGCCTCTTTTATCCTGCCATTGCTGGGCATTTAGAAAGTTCAAACTTATCTTAGTGTTCGCTTGAGGAAAACATGATTAGGGGGAAAATCTGCTATAAAAACAAATTACGTTGTTGGTCTCTGAGACAAACATGAGTTATGTTTGGGAAGTCTGTGTAATTGCTCTCTCCCCACAGATGCTGATAACCAAGTGTTGACTGTAAATTATACAAATACAGATAGAGAAATGGAGGTGTGTGGGGGGGGTTGTGTAGATTGTCCAAACTGCCTAAGCCCGAAGGAGCCAATTTACATGCAAGTGAGAGTAGGGAGGAGAGAACGAGATAGAAAGAACATGACTTTTGCAATTATTAAATAGTTAAGGCAACCTAGATTCATCATTTTTACAAATTGTATAACCTTGAGTCAGTTACCTTTGCAAAACAGGGATAAAGTGCTTACCCCAAAGGGTGGGTGAAGAATCACATGAGACAATGTTTGCAAAACGTGGATAAACTCTAATTGTCTTCCTTCTCTGTTTTGAAATAGAATCAGTCAAGCAGATATTTTCTTACAGACCTTGTGCTCAGATGCGTGGACTGTAGCCCACCAGCCTCCTCTGTCTGAGGAATTCTCTCAGCAGGATGACTGGAGTGGGTTGCGGTTTCCTCCTCCAGGGGATTAAACCTACGTCTCTTGTGTCTCCTGCGTTGGCAGGCATGTTCTTTACCACTAGCGCCACCTGGGAAGCCCTTTTATAGACTGACAGAAGGTAAAGCAGAGGAGAGGAATGACCAACTATTTCCCAGGAAGTAAAGGCGCAAAGAAGAGTAAGGTCATGTCAGAGGATGCAAATTTAGAGCAAGGGGTTAAAGAGAAGAGGGCTGAGTTCTTAGTAGGGGCTTAAAAACATAATCTACTGAATTAAATGAAATTATTAAATGAGTGAACAGTTTACTTTTGAGCAACACAGGGGTTTGGAGTGCCTGCTGTCTGCACAGCTGAAAATTCGACTATAACTTCACAGCTTTCTGTATCTGCGGTTCTGCATCTGTGGATTCAGACAATCACAGGTGTTGTATTACTGTAGTACTTACTTATTAAAAAACATCTCAATATAAGCGGATCTATACAACTCATACTCATGTTGTTTAAGGGTCAACTGTATTACATTTGACCAGTCATAAATGACAGAAAAAACTCAAGCAAGGTACTCTAAGTGATGAGGCTATTTATTCTTTATTTAGTAATAAACTGGCGGTAGACTTCTTTTATTCAGTGAAGAAATATCTTCCCCAGAAGCCAGCTAGCTAATTTATCCTGAAAGCTCATTGGCCAGAAGTAGATCACAAGGTCACCTTTAACCACAAAAGTGAGGGAAAGAGAGTATCTGACTTATTAAACCTCTGTACTTTGAGGCAGGCAAAGGTGAAGGAGTAGGAATGGTTACTGGTCTTGTGACACTGGGCTCAGGTTGGCAGGAGAGCAGGAATGGCTGCTTAATCCACTGTATTAACGGAGGGTCAAAAAGTGTGACCTGGATGGATTTTGTGTCTATATTTGAAGTGTTTTCTCTATGAAGGAAAAAAATGAAAGCTTTCTCTTATCCCACTTTGAGTATTTTCTCTTTTCTACACATTCAAACCCATTTTTTATAAATGCCTATCGTTAACTTGTTCATACATTTGTGTAGGAATTTATTTTTTAATTCATTTGATATCTGTCAGTTCAATATCTACCATTTACAAGAAACTGCATGTGGTTTCTTTGTCTTAGATAAGTCCTTGTTGATATCTGAAGGAAGCAGGAAGCTGAGTACAAAGGATTCTAGGAGCTCATCAAATCAACAGAGGCAAAACATTTTTTTAATCAGCCATGCCATGCAGCTTGTGGATCTTAGTTTCCTGACCAGGGATCAAACCCATGCCTTCTTCAGTGTAAGCACAGAGTCCTAACCACTGGACTGCCACATTTCATTAAGATAAATTTGTTAACTTTTGTTTCACCTAAAATTCTGTGGTCCACGCTAATGTGGCCTTGGAAATAACTTAAACCAGGCTTAAATCCTAGCTCTGATATGTATTAATTGTGTAGCCTTGGAAAAATTACCTTGTGTCTTTGACTTCCAGGTTCCTCATCTGTAAAGCAGGGTTGAAAATTCTTGCTTGCAAGAATGTCAAAGAACCAAATGAAATACAGCACATAAAGTGTGTAGACTGGTTTGGTGCCTGGCACAAAGTATGCCTCTAGCTAGTGAGAAGTTAATTGACCATAGATTGCAATTTAGATTCACTGATTTTCAAATATAGTTTGGTCTGAATGGAAACAAAGACAAAAAAGGTTACCCGTCTGACTCCATCGTAGTGGACTAGATCTTCCTTGGGATAGTAAAAGCTGGTATCTCCAAGGAGGTGTCAGAAATCCATGAGAGTAGCTGACCGAAGATTGGAGACTGGCTGACTGATCAATTAGGACTGGAATGAAGGAAAAAAAGGTCAGTCTGAGGTAGAACTGGAGCCAGATGCCGCCTACAGATTCTGAGTGGCTTGGAGGGAGTGCTGTCCACTCACCAGGGTGCTGAAATGACCCAGGGCTGCACACAGCCAGTGGCAAGGAGTTTTGTCTGAACCTATCTCTGCTTCCTGAAGATGGCCTCTCAGGCACGCCTCCTCCTCTCCCCCTTTCTCACAGTCTGTCACCTCAGCCTCCCACCGCCATCCCCCTTTCTCACTCACACCACCCCTCACCCCTCACCTCTTCTCTCCGAGCCAGCGGATTGTTAACCTTCCTGCAAATAATGCTCACGGTGCTAATGCACTTCACTCCTGGGATGGTGCTGCGTGTGGGAAGTAGCTGGAGTGAGCTTTGAGAGCTGATGACTACAAAACACTTTCTCCCTCAGTCACAAATAGCCGCCGGTGTTAATGTGGCTTGATTACAGCCTCAAGGACTGAAGAAGCTGAGGATGACGGTTTTCAGAAACACGGTTATAGCTGCCTGTTCTTCTGGCTGACTCCGTCTCCCGTGTTTCTCGGCATGGACTGTCTGGTCCTCCATCCACTCAGCTGTGGCAGGTGATGCTTTGCTCTGCTTCCTGTCTTCTTGCTCCTTAAGCTTGGGGTAGCCTTCTTGCTTCTCCACTTAAGATGTATCTTTCCAATTTAAGATTCCAATGTCCAATTTTAAGATTTAAATGTCCAATTTAAGATTCTCCCCCTCCATGGGGAAGATAGCCAATATTTTATAAAACCTACAAATGGAAAGTAATCTTTAACATTTGTATAAAAAATAAGCTTAAAAATCCCCCTCCTCTAGACCACCCGAACTGAGAGCCATATTCCTTTCTTCTGAAATCCTACAGCATTTTCGCCATGGAGATGCACTTAGCCCTTGGTTGATAAACTACCTTAAACTCATTTTGAAAATCACTAAACTTGTGGCAGTATTGCTTCTTCAGCGAAACTCTAGGCACCTTGAAGGGCAGGGATCAAGGTGTCTGCATGTTCTGTATTTTATATATTTCGTTCCAAACACTGACGCAGGATATGCTGTAAAAGTGAAATCGCTCAGTCGTATCCGACTCTTGTGGCCGCATGGACTAAAGCCCACCAGGCTCCTCTGTCCCTGGGTTTCTCCTGGCAAGAATACTGGAGTGGGTTGCCATTCTCTTCTCCAGGGGATCTTCCTGACCTAGGGATTGAACCCATGTCTCCCACATCTCCTCCACTGGCACTAAACCACCTGGGAAACCAAATATGTACCTAGCATCAGGGCCAATGCTCCTGCTGAGAGGGAACAGATGACCCACAGCATTTCTGTGGATCCTGGGGATTTGTGGGGGAATTTTCTACAACCTTTTTGTAGAAAAGGTTATATGCTTATATCTTCTCTTATACTTCCTTTTATGGTTGATTCTTTCCCACAGCTTTCTTTTCCTATCCTCTCTTTGTATCCTCCTGCCTATTCACCATGATGTAACCTTTCAAGAAATGTTAAGATCCTGGGGTAGTTTCTTTCAAGATACTGAGGGCAAAGAAAATGATGACTCTCTGTTCGGAGACCATGCAAAAACACAGAGGAAACCTTGAAGATTACACATCTAACTCGGTCATGTAAAAAGAGATGCTAAGGGCCGGATGGGGAAGAAATATTTCAACTCAATCACCTGATTAAATAGCTACTTAGGGTGAGGTTAAAAGTCAATAGTTTTGTACCATAAGTTCCAGGAGAACATTTCCAGGGACCAACACTCACCTATGCAAAATAAAAGGACTGTAACAGTTTGAGCTGGCGTGGATGTCGTATTTACATGTCATTTGCATACACCTACGTCAGCCCCGCCCTGCAATCTCTCCTCAGTTATTTCTGAAGTGAGAATGTATCACCGCTTCCCTTGTTTGTCATTTTCAGGTTTTCATCTCTCTATTCCTTGTCACCCACTCACAGTCTTTGGCCCAGATCCCCTGCAATGTTCAAGGGGAAAAAGTATTCACAGAACATTAAAATTAAACTTCAGACAACTGTGTTTCTCTGACCATCTGGCCCCCTCTTGAACAGCCACTTCTCAAAGACAGGGGCTTCTTGGCCTCAATATTCCATCCAGAACCCAGAAAGCAGGGATGCTCGGTGAGGCCCGAGTTGAAGAGGTGGGTGGTCGCGGGCGGAGCCAGTCGGGGGTGGTTGAGACACAGCCTGACAAGGGTTTTAATGCAAGACTATGTATTCTGTGAGGACAGGGACTTTCTTATCACACTACCTCCAAGACTTAGTCCAGCATCAGATACAGAGTCGACCATATACATGTGGGGAATACATGAATGTATGAAGTTATATAGAAAGTTTTGTGTACTTATGTAAGGGTAAAAAGCCAGGTATCAGTCCGTTATCTACTGAATATGTATTTAGTAGAGAAAGTCAAACTTTTCATGCTTTTAGAAACTTCACAGTCTTCCACCTCTGTCACAGGTTTCAGGGAAAGTGCCATGTGAAGTCTTAAGTGCTACACAAGTGAGATATGTTGTTATTTCAACACAATTAATCAATTTTTGGAACAAATATTCTCAGCCCTAGATTATATTTCTGGGAGGCAGAGTTACAAAATTTAACCTTAAGAACTTATTAGAGAGGAGTGACAGATAAATAACTTCTTAATAAAGACATTTAAGTGCATGTATGCACTGCTATTATAAAATAGATAGCTAATAAGGACCTTCTGTATAGCACAGAGAACTCTACCCCATACTCTGTAATGACCTATATGGGAAAAGAATTTAAAAAAGAGTGGAGATATATATATATATCCTGGAGGAGGGCATGGCAGTCCACTCCAGTATTCTTTCCTGGAGAATCCAGAGGAGCCTGGTGGGCTACAGTCCATGGGGTCGCAAACAGTTGGACACAGCTGAAGTGACTTAGCACACACACATGTATGTATATATATTTATCTATATCTCACTATATCTATATATATGCAAGTATATATAGAATTCATTCACTTTGCTGTACAGCAGAAACACCATTGTAAATCAACTATATTCCAATAAAAATTAATAAAAATAGACATTTAAGTGCAGACCTGGAGAATCCAATCTGAGCCATCTTAAACAAAAGAAGAGAATTTGTCATTAGATTCCAGAGGTATTCCACGGAACTGGTGGTGGTTTTGAAGAGGGCACACAAATTCTGAGAGTCCTCCTTTCAAGAGGTTAGGCTTAATTCCCCTCTCCTGGAGCCTGGGCTGGACCTAGGGTGACTCACCCCTGAAAGTGGAAGCAGTGATGCCGTGTGACTTCGGAGACGTGGTCCTTGTGTTAGTTTCAGGGCTGCTGTAAGGGGTAACAGAAACTACGTGACCTGAACAGCAAAAGGGCATCGCCTCGTGGTTTTGGAGAAGTCAGAGATGCCTGGGATCTAGGTGTTGGCGTGTTGCTCCCTTCCAGGGGCTGTGAGAGGAGCGTTTGCCTCGCCTCTGGTGGTTGTCTGGCCGCCCTTCTCCCCAGGGTTCTCCCTATCTCTGCCTTCAGTGTCAGACAGCAGTTTTCCTTCATGCATGTCTGTTTGGGTCCAAAGTTCCCTACTTTTTTTTTCTGAATCAGAGAAACATTTATCACAGGGCCATATAAAGAGGTGGGTGGCTCATGCCCTAAAAATCCTAAGATTACGGAAAGCTTTCCGCCAAGCCCTTTAAGAGGAAAGGGGAGCCCGGGGCGTGGTTGTGCAGTCGCTCAGTCGTGTCTGACTCTTCGTGGCCTCACGGACGGTAGCTCGCCAGGCTCCTCTGTCCATGGGATTCTCCAGGCAAGAATACTGGAGTGGGTTGCCATTTCCTTCTCCAGGGGACCTTCCCAACCCAGGGATCAAACCCAGGTCTCCAGCATTGTAGGCGGATTCTTTTCCATCTGAACCAAACTTCTTGGTGTCAAATCTTTTGTTTTTCTTCTTTTTTTCCCTCTGAGTCTTTCCTGATGAACCTATTTGCATGGCAGCAAAGGGGGCGCAGACATAAAGAACAGACTTACAGACACAGTGGGGCAAGGGGAGTGTGGGAAGAACTGAGACAGGAGCGTGGAAACATGTACATCACCATATGTAAACGTAAACAGCCAGTGAGAATTTGCTGTGTGACGGAGGGAGCTGAAAGCTGGTGCTCTATGACGGCCTAGAGGGGTGGGATGGGGTGGGAGGGGGGAGGGAGGGTCAAGCGGGAGGGAACGAACGGATACCTGTGGCTGATTCATGCTGACGTATGGCAGAAACCAACACAGTATTGTAAAGTATTTATCCTCCAATTAAAAATGAATAGATTTTAAAAAGTTGCCCCCTTTTGTAAGGACATGAATCGCATTGAGTTGGCATCCACCTTAATCACCTCACTTTATTTTATTTATTTAAAAATTTTAAATTTTATATTGAAGTATAGTCAGTTAACAAAGTTGTGTCAGTTTCAGGTGTACAGTAAAGTGAATCAAGTATACATATACATGTATCTATTTTTTTCAACTTATTTTCCATTTAGGTTATTACAGAATATTGAATAGAGTTCCTTGTACTATACAGTAGGTCCTTGTTGGTTATCTATTTCACTTTGTTATTTTTTAGACGTGTTTATTTATTTGGCTGTGGTGGTCATGCAGGTTCTTCGAGCTTTAGCTGCAGCATGTGGGATCTAGCTCCCTGACCAGGGATCGAACCTGGGCCCCCTGCATTGGGAGCACAGAGTCTTAGCCCCTGGACCACCAGGGAAGTCCCGGTTGCCTACCCTAAATACAGCAGTGTGTGCATGTGATGACCTCATTTACTGTGAGTTCTTCTGTAAAGACCTCATCTCGAAAGAAGGTCACATTCTGAGGTACTGAGGGGTAGGACTTCGGTATGTGAAGTTTGGGAAGGACACAGTTCAAACCGTAGCAATCATAGGCGGTCCTGTGGCTTCCTTCTTGCTCCGTCTCCTGGATCACGGACTCGGAGTCCAGCCACCGTGTTGTGAGAACACCCAAGGTCCATTTGGCAGGAACCAAGGCCTCCAGGTGAATGAGCCGCACTGAAAGCAGCTACTCCAGTCTCGGGGATGACTGCAGCTCTTGATGACATCTTTCCCCTCCAGCTTTATGGAGGTATAATTCACAATTAAAAGTTGGTTGTATTTAAGATTATAACCTGATGATTTGTTTTGTTTCTCAGGCAGCCTGTGGGATCTTAGTTCCCTGGCCAGGGATCGAACCTAGGTCCACAGCAGTGCAAGGGCCAAGTCTTAACCACCAGATCACCAGAGAGGTCCCAGCGATTTGACATACCTATACACTGTGAAATAATCACCATAATCAAGCTGATCAACATAATTATCACTTCACACAATGGCTGTCTGTGTGTATATATATTGGGGTTCCCTGGGGGCGCTAGTGGTAAAGAACCTGCCTGCCAGTGTAGGAGATGCAAGAGATGTGGGTTTGACCCTGGGTCGGAAGATCCCCTGGAGAAGGAAATGGCAACCTCCTCCAGCATCCTTGCCTGGGAAGCCCCATGGGCAGAGGAGCCCGGCAGGCTACAGTCCATGGGGTCGCCCAGAGTCAGACAGGATTGAACGCCTGAGCGCCAGTAGCGCGGGGTTGTATATCAGATCTGTAGAGCTGACTCATCTTTCATAACTGAAACTTTGTGTGCCTTGATCGACATCTCCCATTTTCTGCTTCCTCTAGCCCTTGATAACCAGCATTCTACTCTCTGCAGCTATGAGTCTGATTTTTAGATTCCGCACGTAAGTGAGACCACGCAGTATTTGTCTTTCTGTGTCTGGCTTATCTCGTTCAGGACAGTATCCTTCAGGTTCATATAGGTTATTGCAAATGGCAGGATTTCCTTATGTTTAAGGCTGAATGGCATTCCACACGTGTGTGTGTGTATACCTATACATACACACACACATCCATGTGTATAACATTTTCTTTATCCATTCATTTGTTAACAGATAGTTTCTGTTTCTTGGCAACTGTGAATAATGCTGCAATAAACATGGGACTGCAAATATTTCTAACATTATTTCCTTCGGATATATACCCAGAAGTAGGATTGCTGGATCAGAATGTATTTCTTGTTTTAATTTTTTGAGGAAGGGCCATATTGCTTTCTGTAATGGCTGTACAGATTTCCCTTCCCACCAGGGGTATACAAGGATTCTGGCTGACGCCTTGACTGCAGCCTTATGAGGAACCCTGAGTAGAACCACTTGGCTCAGCTACCCTGGAATATTCAACTTGCAGAGATTGTGAGATAACGAATGCTTGTTATTTTAAGCTGCTAACTGGCGGTAACTTTCATGCAGCAGGAGAAAATTAAAATGGACCCTCCTGGAAGGGACAAGGGAGGAACCAACAGGCAGGAAAGTAGACAGAGCTCTTGTCCTCTGGCTCTGCCCATGGCTTTCTCCAGGACTTCATCCACAGAGAGAACCACGATCATCTCATGGCTTTTGAGTTTACCTCTTACCGTTACAGGAGCACAGAAATCCCAGTTTCAAATTCCCGAGAAAACGTGGGTCAGCTGTGGTGGGGACGGACAGCTGCAGGGGCAAGTTCAAGTTTCCTGGGACACGGAGAGTTTATCTTTGGGGGAGTTCATCAAGAAAAAGAACGCTAGGGAATTCCCTGGTGCTCAAGACTTGGAGTTTTCATTGCCGAAGGCACAGATTCTGTCCTTGGGGGGGAACAAAGATCCTGCAAGCTGCTGGGCATGGCCAAAAAAAGAAAGAAAAAGAACACACAATTTCACACAAAAAATGATTTCTTGGGATGAATGAGAAAATAAATCACAACAAATTAAAAATGTTCTATCAGTGACAAATACCAGTGCATTACAAAAAAGAAAAAAATTGTATGACAATTGTATCAGTTAACCCTGATGATTGAAAGTAGTTTCTGTGACTATATTCTCTGTCCATTTCAGACCTGTGTGCATCTGAGTGCTGTGGCCACATGAGTGCAGTCATCTGAGTTCTGACCCCGCACTGTCATGCCTAATGCCAGGAGAGCTAGCCCAATGGGTGATATCAGGGCTCCTGAAAGCTGTTCTCCACGGGGATGACTGCCAATGTGTGCCAAGTCGCTTCAGTCATATCCAACTCTTTGCGACCCTATGGACTGTAGCCCACCAGGCTTCTCTGTCCATGGGATTCTCCAGGCAAGTGTACTGGAGTCTGTTGCCATGCCTTCCTTCATGGGATCTTTCCCACCCAGGGATCTTATGTCTCCTGCATTGGCAGGTGGGTTCTTCATCACTAGTGCTACCTGGGAAGTGCTGGAATGACTACCAATAACTGAACTAAATGCCAGGCTATTTAGAAATCATAAGAATATATGCAATAAACCCAAGCAGAGCGCTTTCCCACCTCAACCACCCCTTAGCTGGGTCTCACATTGCCAGCAGCCACTCTAAAGCTGCAGAAGGGTAAGGGGACGTGGGGGAAATCAAGGTGGAAAGAGGCAGTGGTTTTAACCAATTGTGGCAAAAAATGCCTTCTTTCTAAAACTTTACAAAAAGACATCTGATGATCTGAGCACGTAGCTGTGGCCTTCCTAGGGCCTTGGGAGAGTCCCGGCAGGTAAGGAACCCTGAAGTCTTGCTGTGTCATCCTCCTGGAAAATCTGTCTCTGGGCAGAGTCTTGTATTAATAGAACACAGTGATTGCTGGAAGCTTAACCTGGTGGATGGGGCAAGTGTTTCCTGAGAAAATACAAAAAAATTCCATGAGGATAGATAATTCTAAAATACAATGAGAAGAGATTGGGGTGGACTAAGAGAGCAGAAACCTGGAAGTGGAGGCTTGACTAAGCTTGCAGAGTCGATGTGAGGAATTGCTTACTGGGAGAAACGACATTTGGGTGAGTGGGAAGAATGTTCCAGGGGATACGTAGCATATGCGCAGGGAGGAGGTGTAAGAGACCGTGGCTGATTTGGGGAGCACAGCAGATATTTCAGGGATGTTGGCATGAAGGGTGTGAGGATTGGGTTGCTTGAGAAGCGACCCAGGAACTCAACCTAGGTCAGGTCACGAAGGGCCTTTTGAGTCATGCTGTGTCTTCTTTGGACTCTACTCTGAAGGAACTTGGGCATCAGTGAAGGGTTTTCAGCAGGAAATTTGGGCAGATTTGCATCAGCCTAACACAACCCTGAATATTCACTGGAAGGGCTGATGCTGAAGCTGAAGCTCCAATACTTTGGCCCTCTGATGGGAAGAGCTGACTCATTGGAAAAGACCCTGATGCTGGGAAAGACTGAAGGCAAAAGGAGAAGAAGGAGGCAGAGGATGAGATGGTTGGATGGCCTCACCGACTCAATGGACATGAATGTGAGCAAACTCTGGGACATAGTGGAGGACAGAGGAGCCTGGCGTCCTGCAGTCCATGGGGTCACAAGGAGTCAGACAGGACTTAGCGACTGAACAACAACAAAGGCGACAGCCCTTGAAGTCGGCGTGGGAGACTTAGCTATATTACAAGAGACATTTCCATGATAATTTAGTGACCCGATAGATTTTATTCAGTGATTCATGAGTCAGACAGCATCTAATCTAGCAGACAGAGAAGAGCTCTGAAGAGCCGTACAACGTGAAAGATGTTTACAGGGCAACGTGAGTAGGAACAAGGAAGTTAAACTGGGCATTTGCTTTTTGTTTGATTTTTTGCAGATTGCATTTCATTATAGTTATTATTGGAGAAGGAAATGGCAACCCACTCCAGTATTCTTGCCTAGAAAATCCCCTGGACAGAGGAGACTGGCAGGCTACAGTCTGCCAATTGGGGTTGCAAAGAGTTGGCTATGACTGAGCGACTGAGTACAGTTAATGACAACATATTGAATAAAAATTCCTGTGCTATATAGTTAAAAAAATTAAAAAACAAAACAAAACTGGGCACTTGCTGATTGGGTAAAGCAGGGCTGTTTTCCTTACAAGGAGAAAAGTGAAGTCTTGGATACCGATCAGGTAACTTGTGCTGAGTAGGCAAGCAGTGTTGGGTTGACCTGGGGCTTCCTTTTCTGGGGGAGCAGAGAAATTTAGTTAAGTTTGCTTTGCTGATATGGGGCTTAGTATGAGTCCGTTTGGGGTCTATAGTGGTTACTTTAACAGAGGAAACTGGAACCCTTTCTATCTCAAACACAGAAATGCAGGAGAAAAATCCCTAATAAAATAATCTGAAAGACATGATTGAACTCAAATCACAGGAAAGGAAATCCCCGAGAGCCAGAACTGAAGGGAACGGCTAAACATGGGGAAGAGCGCGGAACTTGAACCGTGGCGCCAGCGGAAGGGGACTGGACACTGTGGCCCCGGCGGGAGGGGAGCAGAACCGTGGCCCCGGCGGGAGGGGAGCGGACACCGTGGCCCCGGCGGGAGGGGAGCGGATTACAGTGTCTAGAGTGGGGGCCGGGCTTGAGTGGTCGGATGCGTGGGGGGTTGTCCGGACCGCAGGCTCGGCCAAGGCAGGAAGCAGCACCTGACCCCAGGGGTCACGCGTCCCACTGTCCAGCCGAGCCCCTGCGGGGGAGGCTCAGGACGCTAGAAAACTGCGGATAATGGCTCATTGCTTCCTTGGCTTCTACATGGAGACCTCTCCGAGACCCCCCTTCTCTCCCAGCGCGTGGGCTGCGTTTGCCTCCTTGTACAACAAATTCACACTTGTTTTTGGCTGCGCTGGGGCTTTGCTGCAGCCCAAGGGCCTCTCTCTAGTTGCGGGTGCGGGCTGAGCTCCCTGACGACCTGTGGGATCTCAGTGCCTTGACCAGTGATCGAACCTTCGCTCCCTGCATCGGAAGGCAGATTCCTAACCACTGGACCACCAGGAAAGTCCCTTCATCCATGTATCAGTTGAGATCCTACTATATGTCAGAGATCATGTACTAGGGGTTTAAAGATTAAAAAGAAGAAAAAAAACTAAATCTGCTGAATGGTTGTCTGGGAACATATCCAGTGAAAAAACGTTTGGAAACGTTTGGAGTTTCTGTTCCTGAGCTGGCCTTTTCTTGTTTTGTTTTGTTTTCGTGGGTCCAGTGTCCTCCTGCTGATGATTGTTCAATGACTAGTTGTGGTTTTGGTGCTCTGGCAGGAGGAGATGAACGCATGTCCTTCTACTGTGCCATCTTGAACTGGAAGCTGCGACCCTCCTTAGTTGGTCTTAGCCTCAGCCGTCTTCCCATCTTTTTCCATCCGCGGCCCTGCAGGACCTTTGAACCGTGATGAGTAGATTTCAGGAGGCATATCCTGGTGAAACAAGTACAAGCGAGGGAGTGTCCCACTCACTGCGTGCTCATTTGCTTCAGCGGTGTCTGACTCTTTGCAACCTTATGGACTGTAGCCCACCTGGCTAGTCTGTCTATGGGATTCTCCAGTCAAGAATACTGGAGTGGGTTGCCATGCCCTCCTCCAGGGGATCTTCCTGACCCAGGGATCAAACCCCTGGTCTCTTATGTCTCCTGCATTGGCAGGTGGGCTCTTTACCACTAGTGCCACCTGGGAAGTGGTTATAAGTCTCCACCAAGGGCCCCTATCCTACGTCTGGTACCTTAACCAGGAATGTGTCCATCAAGCTTGGGAATTCATCAACTGAACAGAGGCTCTCTGCTGCTTGAGCACGATCTCTATCTAGCAGCAAGCAGATGTGACTGAAGGGTTGCTGAACCGATGATGACATGCAGGGCAGGGTCTAAGGGCCTCAGGGGTCTGCGGTCTTGCGTTGGGCAAGCACTGAGCACAGTAAGCTTCTAGGGAGAAGCAGGGTGTGTATAGGCTGGGTGGAATTCGCTGACGGCTCAGAGAAAGTCTGTGTGTAGGGTGGGGTTAGGGTAATGTACGCCCTGAGGATTTATACCTTTCTTCCTGACAAGGGGTGTGCCTTGACGTCTGAGGTCCAACTCTTGGAAAAGGACCCAATGGACAACCTTC
This sequence comes from Okapia johnstoni, assembly GCA_024291935.2. NCBI lineage: Eukaryota > Metazoa > Chordata > Mammalia > Artiodactyla > Giraffidae > Okapia > Okapia johnstoni. Next base: position 1,891,693 of record CM044325.1, on the reverse strand, counting down.
AGGCTGCTTTGTTTATGGGCCCAGAAGTGGATACTGTGTTGGATCGTGCAGGGGCCCCTTGAAATGGGCACTGTATTCTCTAAATTACAAATATCCACTTGGAGATTAGATGGCTTCACTGTGTTGCTAAGATCGTGGCCTCTGGAAGCTCTCTGGTGCTGGGAGAAAGGCAGGGGTGAACCTCAACCTCTGAAAGGGAACCTGGTCCTACCGTGGTGAGTATGGTAGCCACTAGCCAGTGTGGCTGTTGAACGCTTGAAACATGGCTGGTCCAAACTGAAATATAAAAGAAAGATACACTTCAGATGTAGAGGACTGCCTGTGGGAAAAAAGAATAGAATATAGCTCATTACTAATTTTAAAACAATGATTACATGTTGAAGTGACTGTTGAGATATTGGGTTAAGTAAAATATGTTTTTGAAATTAATTTTGCCTTTTTAACTTTTTAAAAATGTTGCTGCTGCTGCTGCTGCTGCTGCTAAGTCGCTTCAGTCGTGTCCAGCTCTGTGTGACCCCATAGACGGCAGCCCACCAGGCTCCCCCATCCCTGGGATTCTCCAGGCAAGAACACTGGAGTGGGTTGCCATTTCCTTCTCCAATGCATGAAAGTGAAAAGTGAAAGTGAAGTCGCTCAGTTGTGTCCGACTCTTAGCGACCCCATGGACTGCAGCCAACCAGGCTCCTCCATCCATGGGATTTTCCAGGCAAGAGTACTGGAGTGGGTCGCCAGTACCTTTTCTGAAAAATGTTGCTAACCACTAGGAAAGGTAAATAACATACGTGGCCTGTATTTGTGGCTTGTGTTAAGTTTCTATTGGATGATGCTGCCTCAGTCCATCAGGACTTTTGGTTACCATAGGATCTGAGCTCCTGGGTCCCTTCTTGGTTCTTCCTTTCCTCCCCATGCTCTGAGAATTTGATTATTCTCCATGATCATTACTTCCTCCTTCTCATCTATGAATCTAAAAGAAGCAGCCGTAAGCCCTTAAATGTGATAAGGAGATAATCTTCAGGAATTGCTAAGAAGAAGCAGCTATGAGGGAAGGGATAAGGAAGACTGAGACCCAGCCCTGCTTTCTGTAGAAGGAAGGGAAGGTGAGGAGGGAAGTCCTCTAAGGTTAGTGGTCTCAACCAGGCTCCTTCCTTCCTACCCCTAGGGGACATTTTGAAACATCTGGGGACATCTTTTAGCTTCCCTGGTGGCTCAGATGGTAAAGAATCTGCTTGCCAATGCAGGAGAAGCAGGTTTGATCCCTGCGTCAGGAAGATCTCCTGGAGAAGAAAATGACAACCCACTCCAGTATTCTTGCCCAGAGAACTCCGTGTACAGATGAGCAAGGCAGACTACAGTCCATGGGGTTGCAAAAGAGTCGGATACAGTTTAGCAACTAAGCAACAACAACAGGGAGACCTCTTTGGTTGTCACACTCGATGAGATGGGGATGCTACCGACATCTCAGGGTAGAGGCCAGGGATACTGTGAAATAGTCTACAACACACTGGAAAGCCCCCTTCCCCCAACAAAGAATCATCCAGCCCCAAGTGTTGATAGTGTCAAGGTTGTGAGACCCTGACCTGCCTAGGAAAGGCCTTGGATATCCGAGGACCAGGGACAGGAAAAGAGGCTGTGGACCCTGGCACAGCAGAGGAGCCTGCCCCACCCTCTCCCCTTCCCTGGCTCTTTCTTTTTTTGAAAAATTTGTTTATTTTTAATCAGAGGGTAATTGCTTTAGAATGCTGTGTTGGTCTCTGCCAGACATCAACATGAATCAGCCGTAGGAATACTATGTCCCCTCCCTCTTGAACCCCTCTCCCACCTCTTACTCTTTCCCATACCTCTAGGTAGTCACAGAGTGCTGGGCTGAGCTCCCTGCGTCATACAGCAAATTCCCACTGGATATTTATTTTACAGATGATAGTGTGTATGTTTCAACGCTACTCTCCCTGGCTCTTTCTTCCTCCTCGGTGACTCATGGCCCTTCCCTTGTACTCCGAGCCTGTCTGAACTCATCCTGGTGGAGAGAGAAGCTCTCCTTCTCAGGCGTGACTCACAGGCTGCAAGCCTCAGGTAGAGATCTCTCCCTGCAAGAGACAAGCCCTCTGGGGGAGAGAGCTAGAGAGGGGATTGATCCAGGGGGACGTGGTCAGTGGCCACTTTCTTTCCCTTACCTTGCTGGCCTTTTTTTCCCCCTCTTGTTTCCAGTTCCCTCTGCAGCTGCCCTGAACTCACCAGCAGCTCCCGGTGAGACCTGACTCTACCACAGTCCTTGGACAGGTAGCTGGCTGCCAGAGGTGCTGGGTTGAGGAGGAAGCTGGTGGAAGCAGGCAGGGTTTTCTCACAGAGAAGAAAACTGTGAATTTGCCTCTGGATTTCTTAGAGCGCTCCAGGGTCTGCAGCTGGGAGCAGTGCTGCTAGGGCTTGGACAAGTCCATTCTGTAACTTGGACTGAAAGGAGATCCAACCAGTCCATCCTAAAGGAGATCAGTCCTGAATATTCATTGGAAGGACTGATGCTGAAGCTGAAGCTCCAATACTTTGGCCACCTGATGTGAAGAACTGACTCATTGGAAAAGACCCTGATGCTGGGAAAGATTGAAGGCAGGAGGAGAAGGGGACGACAGAGGATGAGATGGTTGGATGGCATCACTGACTCAATGGACATGAGTTTGAGCATGCTCCAGGAGTTGGTGAGGGACAGGGAAGCCTGGCATGGTGCAGTCCATGGGGTCGCAAAGAGTCAGACACGACTGAGAGACTGAACTGAACTGAACTGAACTGATTCTGTAACTTTCCCACCAGATTTCACGGAGCCCTGATTCCAAACCCCAGCTCTGAGAGGCAAGCTCCCTGCTCTCAGGGAATGTACTGTCTAGCTGGGGAACATGAAATGCATATGCTTAAAATGATCTGCTGCTGCTGCTGCTAAGTCGCTTCAGTCGTGTCCGACTCTGTGAGACCCCAAGATGGGAGCCCACCAGGCTCCTCAATCCATGGGATTTTCCAGGCAAGAGTACTGGAGTGGAGTGCCATTGCCTTCTCCATAAAATGATCTAAAAGGCTTTAAAGGGGACTTAGTGGTAACAGAGGCTTTAAGGCAGCAGGGAGCCAGGGTTCAGAGTGACGATGGGGTTGGCCAGAGCTGTAGGAAACACTTGTGCTCTGGAGCCAGCTTTGGCTGTATCCTTTAGTACTGAAGGTAGCACTGCCGCTAAGTCGCTTCAGTCGTGTCCGACTCTGTGTGACCCCATAGACAGCAGCCCACCAGATTTCCCCATCCCTAGGATTCTCCAGGCAGGAACACTGGAGTGGGTTGCCATTTCCTTCTCCAGTGCATGAAAGGGAAAAGTGAAAGTGAAGTCTCTCAGTCGTGTCCAACTCTTAGTGACCCCATGGACTGCAGCCTACCAGGCTGCTCCGTCCATGGGATTTTCCAGGCAAGAGGACTGGAGTGGGGTGCCGTTGCCTTCTCCTAAGACCACACTGGAGGTCCTTATTTTGGGGTTTTTAAAAAATACCTACATGTTTAAAATTCTTTGCAATAGAGTTTCTAAAAAGGACTGGGAAGAAAGTGAACTTAAGTTTCTTTTCTAGAATGCAATCCTACAGAAAAGCAAATGCATTCATCATTATACCGCACCCCCCAAATTATACACATCCTGCAATTTTACCGAGGAACTGAAGCCAGATGAAGGAAATAAGAATGAACAGCAGTGAGTGAAGATAACTTCCAAAGTTCTTAATTTCAATGGTGAGTATGATATTCACATGATTATAATAATACAAGACTCAATTGATCATACTGAGGGTTGATAGTAATTTATACTATATTTTTATACAAACTTTGATGAGAATTAAAGACCACTGGGGGTTTCCAGATTGCTGTCTGCTGGAAAACGGCTCACAGATGCGGCTTGCTGATCTGGAGGTGAGCAGTCTCAGCTCCCCACAGAAGGACGCAGCCCTGTAACTTGCAGCAGTCGCCTTGGGCTCAAGCTGGAGGCATCTTCCCGGCTCTGTTCTTGGGAGAAGGGTTCCTCCCATTATTCCGCCTCATGTGTCCTTCTGACGGGAGCTGTGATTTACTGAGCGTCTACTATGTGTCAGGTACCACGTAGGCACTTTGCTGTTTTATCCTATTTGTCAAGCATTAAGCAGTGGCTGAACATCCTCTCTGTACTGAACACTAGGGTAGAGGCTGGGTGACTGGGAAGTAAGCTAAAAAAAGCAAACAAAAACCCAAAATACAAATGGGAGAGAAAAACAAAACTGAGATTTTCTTTTTCCAAAATTATTTTTGTTAGAAACCACATTTATTTCTTTTGGCCGTGCCCTGAGACATGCAGGGTCTTGGTTGCCTGACCAGACATCGACCTGCGTCCCCTGCACTGGGAACATGGGGTCTTAGCCACTGGACCACTAGCTGTTGTTGTTCAGTCGCTCAGTGTGCCCGACCCTATGCAACCCCATGGACTGCAGCGCGCCAGGCTTCCCTGTCCTTCACGATTTCCCGGAGCTTGCTCAAACTCATGTCCATCGAGTCGGTGATGCCATTCAACCATCTCATCCTCTGTCATCCCCTTCTCCTGCCTTCAATCTTCCCATTATCAGGGTGTTTTCCAATGAGTCAGTTCTTTGCATCAGGTGGCCAAAGTATTGGAGCTTCAGCATAAGCATCAGAGGGAATGGCAAACCACTCCAGTATTCTCGCCTGGAGGACCACGAGGGAAGACCCCAAACAGACTTTTTCAGCGCCATGTGTGAGAGCTGGTGTGCAGGTAATAATCAGCCTTGACCTGGTCCCTGGCTGCTGATGAGATGGCTGCTAACTGGGGGACTCCCCTGACTCAGGCACCTGGTATACAGTTAGAGGCAACTGGATGCCACGACCCCACCCAAGCCAGGCACTGCATATGAACTGGAAGCCCGCCTATAATGACACCAGATCCTCTCTAATTAAAATAGGGGGAACTTCCCTGGTGGTACAGTGGATAGGAATCCACCTGCCGATGCAGGGGACACAGGTTCAATTCCTGGTCCGGGAAGATTCCACATGTGCAGAGCAACCAAGCCCGCGCACCACAACTCCTGAGCTGCCGTTCTGCAACTACGGAAGCCCGTGCACTTCGCAGCTAGAGCCTGTGCTCGCCAACCAGAGAAGCCACCACAGTGAAAAGCCTGCGCACCGCGAGGAAGACCAACTCCTGCTGGCTGCAACCAGGGAAAGCCCTCGCACAGCAACAGGGACCCGGTGCGATGAAAAACAAATAAACAAAATAATTAAAAGAAAACCCCAAACAAAAAACCCCCAGGTGGCAGAGGATGCGGGAGCACCCAGCGATGCTGCTTTGCTAAGCTGGGACAGGGATGGTCGTGGTCTTCTGGCTTTAGAGAGTGGCCTTTCTCCTCCCGCATTCTCAGATCTGAAGCTTTCCTAGGCTGTGCTGGATTGGGCTTCCTACTTGAACCTTTTCTTTCTTTTTGTGTTTTTCCCATTCAGCACTCAATCTTTAGCTTCTGGTAGTTTTCAAATTTTTCTTTAAGGAAGGCAAACCAGAGCACAGAGGAAGGAATGATGAATGATGGCTGTAGGAGTCAGAGAAATTCCCCAGAAGAGGTTGTATTTAGGCTGGGACTAGAATTATCTAAGGGGCTTCCCAGGAGGCACTACTGGTAGAGAAGGTGAACTGAACATCGCTCAGTTGTGTCCGACGCTTTGTGACCCCATGGACTATATAGTCCATGGGATTCTCCAGGCCAGAATACTGGAGTGGGTAGCCTTTCCCTTCTCCAGGGGATTTTCCCAATCCAGGGACTGAACCCAAGTCTCCCGCATTGCGGGAGGATTCTTTACCCACTGAGCCACAAGAGAAGCCCAGTGGTAAAGAACCCACTTGCCAATTCAGGAGACGTAAAAGGCGCAGGTTTGATCCCTGGGTTGGGAAGATCCTCCGGAGAACAACATGACAACCCACTCCAGTATTCTTGCCTGGGGAATCCCATGGATAGAGGAGCCTGGAGGGCTACAGTCCGTGGGGTCACAGAGTCGGACACGACTGAAGAGACTTAGCACGCGCGCACCGCAGAATTATCCAAAGATCGGTCAGGCTGACAAAGGAATGGGGAAACACTCTCCAGGACTCGAGAGGATGCGTGCAGAGGAAGAGGTGTGTGCAAATGCATGCCTTTGGTTGTGGCCTCAGGGTAGGTGGTTGGTGGAACCTCTCTGGGAGGTTAGGTCGGCACAGGCTCTTAAGGTCGTCCTAAGGAGTTGAGAATCATCACCCCATGGACCAAGGGTCACAAACTCAAATATCTCCAGGGAACACTCAGGCCCCTCACGTTAATGAAAAGGTGTTCTTTCTTCATGGATGGACTTTTTTTTTTTCTAATGAAAAGGGAATACTTTATTTTGAGTTGCCCTGGAAGGCATGGCTGACAATAATTACTAGAAATCATTGAGCCCCAACTCTGTTTATCAGAATGGTGATGTTTCTAACTTTCAAAGTCATCCAACAACAGAATGAGCCGCCTTGATGTAGAGAGGTCCAGATTTTTGAAGGCCAAAATTTGATGGCGATATTTTGTAGAGGAATAAGTATTCAGTGGGGCTTCCCTGGTAGCTCAGATAGTAAAGAATCTGCCTGCAATGCGGGAGGCCTGGGTTTGATCCCTGGGTTGGGAAGATCCCCTGGAGAAGGGCATGGCAACCCACTCCAGTGTTCTTGCCTGGAGAGTATTAAATGGAGGCATGGACCAGGTAAACTCTAAGACTTTGTCCAACCTTATCTTGTTAATCTATCATTTTGCAATACAGCAAACCTTTTTTTATCTTTTAGTTTAGTGGCATGAACTCTAAATGGTTCTTGTCACTTACTTCCAATTTCAGAGATCAGTAGGATACTGGTTTCTCCCCTTTTCACTAATTGCCTGTGACCAGCTTTCTCAAGAGAACTTCTCAAGGAGTTGTAGCAAAGCGTTGGGATTCCTTATTGCTGGGAAGGCTCTTGTCTTAAGTTTCGTCTGACTGTTTTTCATCCTGACCCCTGGAGTTCAGAAATGTGCCAGGGGAATCTGTGACTTGTTCTCCCAGGAGCAGACCTAAATGGCAGGTGGTCCCCGAGGGATGCTGGAGAGGTCTTGGGGAGGGTTGTCTGGGACCCCCGAGAAGCAGGGATTCTCCATCAAATGCCAGGACAGATGGTCCTCACTGACAGTGTCCATCCGTGGTGAGCCTCTCTCCTCAGGTTACTGAGACTCAGAAAGACTCAGAAAGATGTACACAGGGACACAAGTCAACGTAATCCCCAGGTCTCACAGGAAGTGACGGAAACTAACAATGGCGTCAACATGTGAGCTCTGTGACTGTGGGGGTGTGGCTTCCCCGAATGTCATTTCCTCTGATCTTCAGAACATCTCTGGAAAAGAAGCATGGATGTTATATTTGCCGTAAATATACAGCCAGCTTCCCAGCCCAGGCTTCTCACTGGGCTCAGTGGTAGAGAATCCACCAGCCAAGCAGGAGATGTGGGCTCACTCCCTGGGTCTGGAAGATCCCTTGGAGAGAGACATGGCGACTCACTCCAGTGTTCTTGCCTGGGAAATCCCATGGACGGCGGAGCCTGGTGGGCTGCAGTCCCTTGGGCAGCAAAGAGAAGGATGTGACTTAGCAACAGAACAACAACAACAAATAATATACAATAATTGGATTATACCATAATTGCTTTATTTGCTTAACAATATTCAAAATACATCTCTCCACCAAAATAGCAAAACAAAACATAATTCTTCCCACCTACAAAATAGCTCTAATGTCCTTGTAGAAATAACACATGCTAGTTGTAAAAAATGTGAGCAGCACAGAAAAGAACCGAGAAGAAAGCAGAACATCATCTGAAATCCTGTCACCAAAAAATGGGCATTGGTGAATGTTCCTGCTATAAATTTCTTAAGCACTCATGACCATAATTTTCCATAAACAGAATCAAACAGAATTATACTGTTCAAGCTGTTCTGTCATTTCCTTCCTCACTCACGCCGTGGACACTTCCCCATGCCGATCAGTAAGTAATAGTCACATAATTGTATTTAATCACCACATTTTTTTTGTGGCTGGGTATGTGTGTCCTCATTTACTTAACTGACCCCCCTCAGTTGACAATAAGGCATTAGCAACTTTTTCACTGTGATAAATAACTCTGACAGACACCCCTAGGTGTGGACCCTGAAGAGCCAAGTCTCAGGAGAACAGGGTGTAGAGAGCCTGATTTTCACAGGCCAGGAAGGAAGACATTGGCTGATTCCTTGAGGACCTTGGCAACCTGGGTTTCCACAATCCCAGGGGACATCTCCACACACAGCAAGGGCCTCGTTAGGCAAATGACTTGTTTGGATTGGAGAGATTCAGTCCCTAGACTACTGACCTGGGAGAGTCTCAGCAGGCGAGTGGCGGGATGGCCCATGTTCCTGCAGGTAAGAGGGAGTTTACTCACGTGGGAGGCACCTGCTGAACCTCACCTGCAGGAGGGAAACGGGGCTGAGTCCTCTGCCCCTCGGGCTGCGTCCCCACCTGCACAGGCTGTCTGATGCATCCTCCCCACGAACGCCCCCCACGAATGCCGCTTCGTGACGCTGGTGTTCTCCCCAGGAGCGCTGTGTCTCCCTAGTTGTGTTAGATTTTGTTATGATGCCTGAGAATCAGGGCTCCTCCATGGAGCTCTTGGAAAACAATTCTTCCCATGGCATGTAGGACCTTAGTCCCCTGACCGGGGATTGAACCCGAGCCCTCTGTGTTGCAGTTCAGTTCAGTTCAGTTGCTCAGTCGTGTCCGACTCTTTGCGACCCCATGGGCTGCAGCACACCAGGCCTCCTGGTCCATCACCAACTCCTGGAGTTTACTCAAATTTGTGTCCATTGAGTCGATGATGCCATCCAACCATCTCAACCTCTGTCATCCCCTTCTCCTCCTGCCCTCAATCTTTCCAGCATCAGGGTCTTTTCAAATGAGTCAGCTCTTCGCATCAGGTGGCCAAAGGACTGAAGTTTCAGCTTCAGCATCAGTCCTTCCAATGAACACCCAGGACTGATCTCCTTTAGGATGGACTGGTTGGATCTCCTTGCAGTCCAAGAGACTCTCAAGAGTCTTCGCCAACACCACAGTTCAAAAGCATCAATTCTTCCGTGCCCAGCTTTCTTTATAGTCCAACTTTCACATCCACACACAACTACTGGAAAAACCATAGCCTTGACTAGATGGACCTTTGTTGGCAAAGTAATGTCTCTGCTTTGTAATATGCTGTCCAGGTTTGTCATAACTTTTCATCTAAGGAGCAGGTGTCTTTTAATTTCATGGCTGCAGTGACCATGGTGGAGTCTTAACCACTGGACCACCAGGGAAGTCCTGGATAAATATTCTTGTTTGGGAGGAGGGGACTGCTCTGGGTCTTTGTCACAGCTCAAGAGCATGGCCCCTGGAGCGTGGGCCCTAGAGTGTGGCCTTAATATTTGTGGTGCAGGGGCCTAGCTGCCCTGAGGCACGTGGGATCCTCCCAGACTGGGGATTGAACCCATGTCTTCAGCATTGGTAGGTGGATTCCTAACCGCTGGACCACCAGAGAAGTCCCTGGATAAAATTTTTAATCTGTTCTCATCCATGTATATGTATGGCTGAGTCCCACTGCTCTCCACTCAAAGCTATCGCAACATTGTTAATTGACTATAGTCCAAAAAAAGGAGAGAATTCATACCCATTCTCTTCCCTAGTTTCAGTTAAGCTTAGGCGCATCACTGGGTTTGGTCCTGGGAGTGTGAATGGGGTGATCTGTGCCCTGTCTGGGCACAGATGCCTCTGAAGCCACCCCGTGTCCTCCACGTCCTCTCTTTCCCTCTGCTATGACACAAGCCATGCCCAAGATGTAGGGATTTCCCTTACATTAGCCCAAGTCTTGGAATGAAAAGTAGCAGGCTCACTACTGACTCATGATAGATGTGAACAAGAGTGAGAAATACATTTCTGCTGTTGTAAGCCAATGACATTTGAGCATTTGTTAATATGGTAAAGAATCCACCTGCAATGCGGGAGACCTGGGTTCAATCCCTGGGATGGGAAGATCCCCTGGAGAAGGGAAAGGCTACCCACTCCAGTATTCTGGCCTGGAGAATTTCATGGACTATAGTCCATGGGGTCACAAAGAGTTGGACACGACCGAGCGACTTTCACGTTCACTTTCTGTTACTATGGCAGCCTCATGTTCATACGGTCATAGCCTTCTCTTGGCCGTGACCCTGCTTCTATCTCCTCTATCCTGTCTCAGATGGTCCTTGCTTCTCAGGCTTCTCCTCTCTGTCTCCTCTGAGAAGCCTTTCATTCACACTTACTGAGCCTGCATCTTGTTGATTGACCTAAGGCAAATTTTAAAACCTGTTTTGGCTTTTATTTAAAAACAACTTTTTTTTTTTTGGTTTTGTTTTCTGTTTTCAATTTAATTGGTTCCTACACTTGCATTAAATTTCTGAGTAATTTTATTTGTCTTAGTTTTTGGCTGTGCTGGGTCTTCGCTGCTGCGTGGGCTACTCTCTAGCTGTGGTTTGAGGGCGTCTCACTGCAGGACTTCCCTTGTTGTGGAGCACAGTCTCCAGGGCCGTCAGGCTTCAGTAGTTGCCACGTGGCTCTGGAGCTCAAGAGTTGCGGTGCTCTGGTTTAGCTGCTCTGTGGCGCGTGGGATCTTCCCGGACCAGAGATCGAACCCATGTCTCCTGTGTTGGCAGGTGGATTATATACCACTGAGCCTCCAGGGAAGCCCCCTAAAAACACTTGTTTATTGCGATATAATTGACATATAACATTATGTTAGTTTTAGCTATACAATATAATGATTTGATATTTACATATGCTGAGAAATGATCACCACAGTAAATCTAGTTAACATCTGTCACCATGCATAGTTACAATTTTTTTTTCTTGTGATGAGAAATTTTAAGATCTACTCTTAGCAACTTTCAGATATACAATATTATTAACTATAGTCACCATGCTGTCCAGTACATCCCCGTGACTTATTTGTGTCAATACATTTTTTTAAAATATGAGAAGGCTGTGGTTGTTAGTAGCAGGTTCTGTACAACCCCATTCTTTCAAGCCTGATTGACAAGTGATATGAGCTCTTCCACAGCTGAAACTGTTTCTTTATTATCTATCTCTGCTCACTTTGTGGGCTGAGATGGGAGCATTATAACACAGGCTTCATGTCTCCAGCGGGAGGAAGGGAGGTGAAGTTCTGTTTCCATGGGAACAGAATAGCATCTCATGGTAGCTTTAAAAAAATAAATGAAACTTGAACTTGGAGATCAACTATACTCACATAGTCTAACTATGGCGACTGAGGTCTGAGTCTTCCGATGGCAACATAACTTAGCTCATTGTTCTTGGAAATTCGGACCCCAGAAGAGATGATTATAAACCAATAAATAACTTCACTGTGTGCTTTATGAAATTCCTGCTGGCCAATTTTTCTGAACAAATAGTTTGCATCTCTAGGCAAACATCTTTCTTGTTAAGACAATAGATCACCCTCTCGGATAAACAATTTTCTCAACAAACAGCAGTTTACTTATTAAGATTTGTTTTCAGGTCCTTCCTCCCTTGTGTTGATCAATCCTAAACTACAATGTCACAAACTTTTTCCAGTTCTGATCTGCTCCCTGATTTGGAAAATCCACCTTAAACCACTTGAAGCCTGACCTCCAAATTCGTTAAATGTTGTTGTTTAGTTGCTAAGTGGTGTCCGACTCTTTGTGACCCAATGCGCTGCAGCACGCCAGGATTCTCTGTCATTCACCATCTCCTGGAGCTTGCTCAGATTTGTGTCCCTTGAGTTGGTGATGCCATCCAACCATCTCATCCTCTGTCACCCCCTTTTCCTCCTTTTGAGAACTACTAATGGTAAAAAAAAAAAGAAGGAAAGAAAGTGAAGAGGAACTAAAGAGCCTCTTGATGCGGGTGAAAGAAGAGAGTGAAAAAAATGGCTTAAAACTCAACATTCAAAAAACTAAGATCATGGCATCTGGTTCCATCACTTCATGGCAAATAGAAGGGAAAAATGTGGAAGGAGTGACAGAGTTTCTTTCCTTGGGCTTCAGAATCACTGTAGCCATGAAATTAGAAGACACTTGCTCCTTGGAAGGAAAATTATGACAAACCTAGACAGCATATTAAAGAACAGAGACATCACTTTACTGACAAAGGTCTGTATAGTCAAAGTTATGGTTGTTCCACTAGTCATGTATGGATGTGAGAGTTGGACCATAGAGAAGGCTGATTGTAAAAGAATTGATGCTTCTGAATTATGGTGATGGAGAAGAGTCTTGAGAGTCCTTGGACAGCAAAGAGATCAAACCAATCAAACCTAAAGAAAATCAAAACTGAATATTCATTGGAAGGACTGATGGTGAAACTCCAATACTTTGGCCACAAGATGCGAAGAGCTGACTCATTGGAAAAGACCACAGTGCTGGGAAAGATTGAAGGAGGAGGAGAAGGGGACGACAGAGGATCAGATGATTAAATAGCATCACTGACTCAAAGGATGTGTATCTGAGCAAACTCCAGGAGATGGTGAAGGACAGGGGAGCCCAGCGCACTGTGGTCCACAGGTCACAAAGAGCTGGACGCAGCTTGGTGACTGAACAACAACATGGAGAACTACTAAGATTCTCTCTTACTCCAGTAGGGTTAATACACTTAGCTTTGGTTGAGGAACAGGTTTCTGGTGGTCTTTCAAAGGAGTATCAACTGACAGTCTGCTCTTTACCCAGGGTTACTTGGGGCCGTTTTGGTTTCTGTTTTGGCCTCCTGATAACTGGGAAGACAAGCAGAGTTACATTACATGTAAGGGAGTTTGCTCCATCAGTTTTATGAGTATATAGGTTCATTGCTCCTGCCAAGAGGGTTCAGATTTCATGTGAATGTCAGGACTGGAAGCAACCTTACATGGATCATATTCTTTAATTCCTCCTTTTGCATAAAGGCTTCCCTTGTGACTCAGTTGGTAAAGAATTTGTCTGCAATGTGGGAGACCTGGGTCCGATCCCTGGGTTGGGAAGTTCCTCTGGAGAAGGGAAAGGCTACCCACTCCAGTATGCTGGCCTGGAGAATTGCATGGACAGTCTGTGGGGTCTCAAAGAGTCAGACATGACTGAGTGACTTTCACTTTCACTCTGACGGTGTGAGGTGATATCCATTGTGGTTTCAATTTACATTTCTCTAATAATTACTAATATTGAGCATCTTTTCGTGTGTTTATTAGCCATCTGTTTGTCTTCTTTGGAGAAATGTCTGTTTAGGTCTTCTGCCCACTTTTTGATTGGGCTGTTTGTTTTTCTGGTATTGAGTTGTATGAGCTTCCAAGCCCCTGGTTTTGATCCCATCAATGAATCACTACTTGTCCACTCTTGAAACCAGCCTGGACTTGCCTTGGAAGAAAAAGTGGCTACATTGTTTGCTGTGACTCACAAACAAACTCTATGCAAACATTAAGATGAAACACAGAATGGGAGATGATGGAGCGGTGAATGACCTAGGAGACAAGCTTTCTTTCGGGGCAAAAGGAATGGGATCAAAGCGATGGCACCAAGGGCCTCCCTTGCCTCGTTCTTCCCACCCCTTCTTTCCCATTTGTTCTTCCTCTTCCAAGTGGCCCTTCAGGTGGGCTGTAGGAACTGAAAACTGGTAGGAGTCAGGACTCTATGGGAATATTAGAAAAACTGGGTCCTGGGGGAAATATGCGAGAAGCTCTTTGGATACTTTGTTGGAAGCAGTAGAAATGTAAATTTGTATAATTTTCTGCAAAAACCCCCAAGGAGCTTTAGGCCTTAGAGTAGAGCACAGACTCCGGGCTCAGCTGGCCCTGGCTCTGCCCCTGTGAGCGACCTTCAACCTTAGGTTTACTGGACTCTCAGTCTGCTCCCATGTGAGGTAGGTCTCGCCTGCTCTTGGAATTGTTCTGAGGTTTAAATGAACTATTGTGTTCCAGGTGCCTCCCAGAATACCTGGCACATAATATCTGTTCAATAAATATTAGCTATTAATTACCATTATTGGGCAAATGCCTTCTTCAGTCAGCAGGAGTGTTTCATGCAAGTCCTGAGCCTTACAGAATAGTGACAACTGGTCTTCTTTTTATCATCTTCTGTCTACAAGTTGCAGACCCAAGGAGGAAGAGGTGAAATATATATAAATCCATAAACCTTAATATGCCCCGATTAAGTACCTCTAACCGTGCCAGGTTCAGCGGAGCATGAGATGAAATGAGCTTTGGTTCCTGCTTCAGAGAGCCTGCGGTTTATTTGGGGGAAGCCAGAGACACAGCCAGGTAACAACGGTGAGCGGAGTGTGTAGGAATGTAACTCGGTAGGAATCACTCGGCTCTGTCCCAGGGACAAACGTGCTCACGTCTGTCTGCTGTCCTGGGAGCGGAGAGCTCGTGAACAAACAGGGGCTGGGGAGGAAACGGGTGTTGAAACAGAGTGCACGTCACCGCAGCCTCTGAAGTGTTGTCTTTGGCTACTGCCTTTAATCGGGGACAGGAGAGATGTGAAGGATGGGTGAAGGCCAGGTGCCAGAATATGGACAGGCCAGGTCTTTCAAAGAAGCTCGCATGCGTGCGAGCTAAGTTCTTCAGTCATGTCCGACTCTTTGTGACCCCAAGGACTGTCGCCCACCAGGCTCCTCCGTCCATAGGGTTCTCCAGGCAAGAACACTGGAGTGGGTTGCCATCCCTCCTCCAGGGGATCTTCCTGACCCAGGGGTCAGACATGCATCTCTTGTGTCTCCTGCATTGGCAAGTGAGTTCTTTATCACTTGGGAAGCCCTCAAAGAAGCTTAACTCCACACACATTTTGTACATAAGCAGGAGTCTGGAGGGATCTGAAATACCCCTTTACTCTGAGTCTGACTCCTCACAAGCTAGCTTTGACTTCCAATGGCCTTGAGGAAAAGACATCTGATGTATGTCTTGCCCCCAAGGGCACTACCTGTTGGTCTAAGTTCATGTCTGACCCCGGTTTCACTCACGATGCTGCCTTTCTTCACTTGACCTGGGTTTTGGAAGATCTTACCCTTCTTCTCCTGGTATTTGGCCCTTGGCTTATCCTTGGTTTAGAGTTCCCCTGCTCTCCAGGTTCTGGGTACTTGTCCTGGCTCTGTCCTGCTGGAGGGTTTAACCCACTGTCTTGAGACTCTGAGAGCTGGGCCGAGCAGATATGAACACGATGGTGCTGTTGAAGAGGGAGATGTGAGGCACAGATGGGGGAGCTTTGCTCTGGGCTTTCAGGGAATGCGTCCTTCTGGACGTGACTGGGATGATGGTGACGATGAGCAGGGAAAAGGAAGAGGATGGCCTCAGCGCAGGCGAGCTGGAGGTTGGACAGAGAGCCAGGGGCCCCAGACACGCTGATCAACAATGCTGGGCCCACAGGAGGACAAAAGCAAGAGGTCATCTTGCACGACCGCATCTTGGTACCAGCAGCCCATGCCCTTTTAATGCCCAGAGTGCATAATCCAAAAGAAGTGGGGAAACTGGTATCCAGGGATCATCTACTACAAACCACGCTATCTGCAAAGCTTTTTGCCATGTATTTAATCTTTACACAACTGTCTTGTTTACAGATTCTGCTAGAGTGTATGTGGCAAAACCAGATTCGGACGCCAGTCCTGTGTTGATTCCATAACCCCTGTATCTTCTGTTTCATCTTATGCTCTTCCAGATCTACAGTTTTCTGTCTCAGTATGTCTGGTTCACGGGGAAAGAGAAAGACAGAAATTTGGGAGAGTGACTGGCTGGCTGAGGAAGTCAATTCATTACCCAGTAGGTCTAGGTCGCCTGTGATTTCTCAGGGACAGCTGGGCCTGGGAAAAGGAAACGGGCTGGTGTGGTAGAGTGAGGCGCTTAGAAAGGCTGGATATGTCAGTGTTTCCCAGGCTGGGAGTCTCTTCTCGTGGAGAGCTGTGGTTCTTTGCTGGTGGTCCCTGCCTCCGTTGTTATAATGTGATTTGTGACTTCATTGAACTTTCTCCCCTGGATAGAAACAATAAGGAAGGTAAAATTATAGAATAACACAGGTTAGAGAAATCGTTCCATGTGAGGATGACTAATAACAACGGCTAATATGTGCCGAACGCTAATTAAGGGCCTGGCGCTGCTCTGAGCTCTTTATAGACATTAAATCTCCTTTCATCCTCACAAACCACCTCACGAGGTAGTTAATATTGACAGACTCATTTTTCAGCCCAAGAGACCAAGGTCATAGAGCTTCGTGTCATGGAGCTGGGATCCGGTCCTGGGTCCGGCTGTCTTCAGAGTCCATCCTCTGAACCTCAAGAAGACACTGCCTCCCTAAGAACAGTCAAGAGTGAGACTGGATCAGACTGCACAGGCTCGTAGGGACCAAGCTTGATGGAGCCGCCGCAGAGGACCCCACGGGGTCTGGGACTCAAGGCAGAATAATTCAAGGGTGATCCCTTGTGGGTTATTTTGGGTTTCTCTTGATAAGAAAACTCGTTAACATGTAGTGTCTTAAAAATATGATGATTTACTCTTTCTCACAGTTCTGGGGGTGAGGAGCTTGGGGCCCTTCGCTCTTCCCCTTCTCCTGGTACAGATGGCGGTCACTCTCGCAGCTGCGCTGTCCCGCCAGGCCCGGCCTTACCCCGTGTCTGGGGCTCAGAGCTTTCCCATGTGGCCCTTCCCCGTGGCTGGCCGGGCTGGCCCACAGCGCGGCGGCCGCAGGGTGGGCTTCTGAGACGGAGGAAGCGGAAACCAGCAGCCCTCCTTAGGGCTGGGCTTGGACTGGCCCGTGGTCCCCTCTGCTGTTTGCTGTTGGTCAAAGCAAGCCGCGTGGGGAGCCGTCCGGTAAAACATATGCCGCTGGGACTTCCCTGGGGGTCCAGTGGCTAAGACTCTGTGCTTCCAGGGCAGGCAGCACGGGTTCGATCCTCGGTCAGGGAACTAAGATCCTGCCTGCCTCACGGTGCCACCAAAAAATAAAACAATCCACACCCGGTGCCCAGCTGAACTTTAGTTTCAGACAAACAATCGATTTCGGCTTGTGTCCCATGCAACACTGAGACATACTTAATCTGAAAAATTATTCATTGTTTATCCGAGATTCAATTTTAAGTGGGCATGTGTATTTTTATCTGCTAAATCTGGCAATCCTAGTCATAAGACTAGGGCAGATTCCACGGGACACGGACCTCCCCTGAACCCAGGCTTGATGGGAGGAGGGCCTGGACTTTCAGAGAAGGAAGGAGCTAACAGTTTCCATCCTTGGAGACTCTTCACTTTATGTGTCCACAAAATATTTCCCAGATAGTGCAGACCATATAGTGGTTGGACATTCCCAGGTCTGTTTCGATCATGATTCTGCCGCTTTTCAGTATGTGACCTCAGGCATGTTATTTCACCCTTCCGTGACTCAGTTTTCTTATCTTAAGAATGGGGCTATTTGTAGTTTGTGCCTCATGAAGGTTGTTGGTAGAATTGTAAAAGGAGATGGAAACAAAGTGCCTCATAGACAGAAGGTATTTGATAAATGTCAGCTATAATTAAGGTAGCATTTTAAGTGAAGCTCTGCGTAATGTTTCAGTCCTATGGGGTCAGCGATCAAAGGGCAAAGGGGCCCCTGCTTCCACCCCTTGCGGTCTCTTGGAGGATCGCACCCAAGTTAAACACGGTTTTTGTTTTTCATTTAATTTTTCATTTTGGCTGCGTTGGGTCACCACTACAGCAAGTGGGCGCTCTAGTTGGATGGTCTTGGCTTAGTTGCCTGTGGCGTGTGGGATCTTAGTCCCCCAACCAGGGATTGAACCTGTGTCCCCTGGGTGGGAAGGCAGATTTTTAACCCCTGGATCACCAGGGAAGTCCCTCCAGCACTGTTTCTGATACTGTCCTTGTACTGGTGGAGTGTCCAGTGGACCTGGTTCTTTCTTCAGATTTGCCCCACACAACACACATGTATGAGGCAAGTACGTTAGAAAGTCCCCCCACATCAGGGAATATTTGCACAGCTTTGTTATTTTCCCAACCTTGTGTTCTGAGCTTCGTGTTGCGCAGAGGATGGGTCCCCAGGAGAAACACAAAGGAAAAATTGCAGAGTTTACCGTGAAGCAAATATTGGGTTGCAGAAGTGAAGGCTGAGAAATTGGACCTTTGAGGAAAAATACTAGCAGGATCCCTCTAACCTGAGCTTCGGATAAGAGGAAGGAAGCTCCAGGCTCCTTGAAATGCAGGCGCCTCTGGAGCTTGAGAAAGAATGCGGACCAGCTCGACTGCGTTCTGGAGGGGGTGCTTTGGCCCTGGTCACATCTGTGAGCGGCTGTCAGCCCCACGGCAGATGGGCGGTCAATGAGCTGGAGCCACCGATCTCGGGCAGATGCAGAACACTGAGCTCATGTTGACTTGGATTTAGCCATGGGCTGTGGCGGTCACACTGAGTGAACGCTCTGGCTTCCCCAGGGAATCCCGCTGTGGGGACCCGGGGACGGAACGGCCAGGGCAGCCTCCCACATTCGGGGTGAATGTCTGAGCCCAGCTCCTGTGCTGGCAGTCAGAAGGGGGACAGAGGCATGAAGAGAGAGCTGTCAGAAGCGAACTGATAAGAAATTTGAAGGATCCTATCCCGCCTGCCGGTCCTCAAGTCTGTCTCTGGTCTTCCTTGAGCACGATTTAAGAGCCTGCCAGTCTCACTCACATCATTTGTTTTATCGACGGCTCTGTAAATTCCGTGATTGGGCCATTTTTACAAAGAGTGGCAGTTTTGAGCTCTGAAGCGCGTGCGAGTAGAACAGCACACTGTCTGCTGGACGCAACAGTAACACCCAAGGGAAGCCGCACTGCTCAGCTGTGAGGGCCTGCTTTGGATGCAGCGTTTATGGGGCGTAGGGCTTTCTGGGTGATACTGATTCTGGAGGGCTGGCCTTGAGACCTGTCTCTCAAATGATCAGACATCATATTTAACCTGCATCTTGGAGTAGAAGAATGGGGTCTGAGGTTGATCGGTCCGTGAGTGAGGCTGTTGCTGTTGTTGCTCAGTTGCTAAGTCACGTCTGACTCTTTGGGACCTCTTGGGCTGTAGCCTGCTAGGCTCCCTGTCCTGGAGTTTGCTCAGATTCAGGTCCATTGAGTCAGTGATGCCGTCCAACCATCTCATCCTCTGCCACCCCCTTCTCCTTTGCCTTCAATATTTCCCATCATCGGGCTCTTTTCCAATGAGTTGGCTCCAATGAGTCAGGCTTGCTTCCCATCTAACTCAGCTCCGTGGGACTGGCCAGTTTCTCTGAGGTTCCAGAGAGGGTAGGGATGAAACAGTGTGTATGACACTGGTGAGGGTGTGGCCAGAGTGCAGTATCCTGTGGAGAAGGCAGGATGGCCACTCCCTAGTGGGATCCATGAATCTTCTGGAGGGTGTCTAACCATCTGCTCTCCTTGTGATGCTGGCTGTCTCTGACCAGCTCCAGCTGGAAATGCCCTCAGCCTGTCTTGAATTCTCTCTGCAAGGGAAGACCCCTCACTTGCCTCATCTTGGCTCCTTCCATCTTGCCCCAGGTTGTCCTGTGGGGCGACGTCTTGAGAGCATCGCACTCGGTGAGTGAAGCTGGCAGCACTGGAGAGGCTGAGTTTGCCACTGAAGGCCCCGTCCCAGGCTGACTCCGCGCCTCATTGCAGTGTCCCTCCCCCGAAGATCTTTGCTGCTGCTATTTAGGCTCTAAGTCAAGTCTAACTACTTGCGACCCCATGGAATGTAGCCTGCCAGGCTCTTCTGTCCTTGGGATTTCCCGGAAAAGAATACTGGAGTGAGTTGCCATTTCCTTCTTCAGGGGATATTCCTGATCCAGGGATTGAACCCATATCTCCAGCATTGGCAGTCGGATTCTTTGCCCCTGCGTCACCTAGGAGCCCAGGAAATCCTTTAGGATAATTTAAATGAATTTGAGACCTTTGAGAACATGATGAACATCAAGGAGATTCAAGGTGATTTATCCCCTTTCCATCTGTAAACAGGAGATCTTAGAGACCATCTCTGTTCCGCATAGACTAGACTTGAGGCCCAGCGAGGCCGTCACTTTTCTCAGGTGACGGAAGCAGTCATCGCTAACAGTAGCCACTCATTCGACACTGGCCGCTGGCAGGGACCTCGATCCAGTACAGCCCAGCGCCTTGGCTGCCTGGTCGGGACCACAAAGCACTTATGGCTTGATCCTCCCCAAATTTTAGTTTCATCCACCCAATGGGAGGTTCTAGATCTTCAGGCACTCGGTGGGCTCTGGGTGCTCTGAAAACGTGTAAAGAAAAATTTGATTCAAATGCTCTAGAGAGAGGTAACACTTTGACTTTCCAGGCTTCCAGCATACTCTTGCTGTCTTCTGTCCAGATGCTCTTAGGTGAAGGCAGAGGAGGAGCGAGCTGGGCTGCGTCTGGAGAGGGCAGCGTGTGGGGCTGTAGGAGCTGGCTGCCTCGTTTCCCTGGGCAGACGTTGCCGTGTTGTCAGCTGCTCCTGCACTCAGCCCTCTGCCTTGTCTTCCCCGCCATGCTTCTTCAGATTCTCACCAAGTTTCTGGGGAACCTGTCTACTTAGCCTGTGACTTGGTTGCCTAGGGCTTTGAGGCAACCTTCGCTTAGGAACTGGTGAAGTTAGGAGGCAAAGTCTGTGATTAAAGGGCGATGAGGAGGGGTTGGCACCCCTCTCTCATTTCCCTGGTCCCCTGTGTCTCCTGGGCTCAAAGGGAAATCATTATTCAAAGAAAACTTTCTCGTTAAGCAAATGACTTATTTTCATGAAGTGATTGCAGTCCCTAACCTCCTGAGTCGGAGACGGTAGGAGACTGGCTGGAGCTCGCTCTATTTTTAGGTTATGTGATGGTTAATTTTATGCGTCAGTTTGGCCAAGCGAAAGGACGCCTCAAGAGCTCATAAAACGTTTCTGGGCATCTGTGAAGGGTTTCTGGAAGAGATCAGCATTATAATTGGGGACCGAGTAAAGAAGATGACCCTCACCAGTGTGGGTGGGCATCAGCCAGTCATTTGAGGGCCTGACTAGACCAAAAGGGTCAAGAAGGGGCGACTTGGCTGTTCTGGTTGGAGCTGGGAGTTCTGCTCTCAGACATTGTTCTTCCTGGCTCCCGAGCCTTCAGATTCCCACCCCAACTTTCAGCAGTGGCCCCCTGGGTTTTAGGCTTTTGGATTCAGACTGAATTACAGCGCTGTCTTCTCCTACTTCTCCAGCGTGCAGATGGCAGATTGTGGATCTCAGCTTTCATAATTGCATGAGCCAACTCTTATAATAAATCTCCACTTTTATCTCTCTGTATATATCCTGTTGGTTCTGCTTCTCTGGAGAAGCCTATACAGTATGTTAAGAAAAATGATCTCATAAAGTCGGGCGATGATTCCAACATGATTACTAGGCATTGATCAGTAGGTTCACCCGTAGATTAACTAGTTTTTTAGGAAAATATTTCACTTTGGCATCTGTGAATTTACAGGTGGACGTTTTAGTCTGGTAGAGGGACAGTCTCTTCGGCTTCTTCACAGGGCTCAAGCCCAGCTCTGTGGCCGTCAACGCAACCCGCCTAAATTTGCCCTTTCCCCTCCCTATTGGTCCCTAAAATGGTCAGTTTGTTTTCCCCCATTTCCTCATTTCTAGCATCCACATTCCTGATCCCATGCTTTTCTTCCTGTCCCTGGATGAATCATAAACTGAAGGAATTCAGTGGATTAAGGAACTCGGACTGAGCGGTGAGCAGGCAAAGCCCAAAACACGTTTACAGCCCTTCTCCTGCCGCTTCCAACTCCCCAGGAATGTTCGCAGGAATGTGGGGCACCCCCACACTGGACCGGGGTTCAAGCTGATTTTATTTGAATCCTCCAAAGATACGGAGCCTCAGTTGAATCTGGGTTTCACAATAAATTGCACCTCCTTTTCCTTCTCTTAAATCAGTAAGACTGATGTCTGTTTCAATAAAAGAAGGGTTTTGTCTAAAAACGTATAGTTTCTGATTGAAAAAAGTTACATGGTCTTTTGGCCTTTAATATTGCTTAATTGGTCATTTACATAGAAACCATAGCTCATTACTGCTTTAGAGCAGGTTTTAGTCCAAGGCTAATTAAAGATTCCTGTGCTGGGGCCTCCACCCTCGGCTGCAAAGGCGAGGGACTACCCTCTTCCTCCGGTAGTCGAACACCACGTGGACTGCTGCTTCAGTCGCGTTTGTTCAGAAGGGCAACGGGCCTGGTAGGGCCTTACGGGGACGGTCGCTCTGGTTGAAATATGTCGTACTCACTGTTTGCCATTCGATGACCCTTTCTATATCTGAGAACTCTCAAAGCGGGAGGCAGACAGCGTCTAGCTCCCCCTGCTCCTCCCGGGGCCCTGTAAGATAGAAGGATGGAGGTAGGAGATGAGCACATGTCTGCCATCTATGCCGAATGTAGTTAATACATCAAGAGGTACAGAATAGGCCAAGAAAGGCAGGGTTGTATATTTCCCTTCCAGACTGAGTTCTTGGTTATCAGAAAACTTAGAGCTTTGGGACTTTGAAATGGTTAATATTCATGATGTGTAAAACAGCATGATGCATAACCGCATGGTCTTAATAACATGAATATGGATGCTCAGTTGTGAAAATGCACAGATGACACCTAGAAGGACATGTCATATGGTGAACCGCTTGTGATTACCAATGACTTTGTTTTTTGCTTCTCGTGCTTTTTGCTTTCCTATTATGCACATGTTAACTTTTAAGAAACCAATGTTGTTTTAAAAGCCTTAAAAAAAGAGATGTAGAATAGCTATGCTGCTAGACAGGTGAATGCTCCTGCTTAGGACCTGAGCCTCGAGGAAATGATGAAAGGTCTAGGATCAGCAGGAGATGACATGTGGTTGGATGCTATAGAGGGTGGTGTGGTGGCTAGAACAGGTGGCTCTGTCCAGCGGCTGAGTGGTGCTGAAAGCTGAGGGCAGTAATGCCAGCCACAGCCATGAACGCCCAGATATGATGCTCCTTAGGGGGGCATGCTACACAGATCACCCTGTGGCAGAGGCTCAGCTGTGTGATTAAGTTAAGAACCCTAAGCAGTACAGCAGCCTTGACATCTTTACTCCTTAGGCTGTAGGATGGGGATCACAATGGTGTAGAACACAGAGAGGACCTTGTTATAGGCTGAAACACGTTCTGGGTTGCGTTGGACATACAAGGAACACAGACCCATAGAAAAGGCAGAGGGCAGTGAGGTGGAGGTGCAGGTAGAGAAGGCCTTGCACTGGGCCTCCAGGACCTCATCCCACAGGTTATGACCAGGATGTAGGCATAAGAGGTCAAGATGACTAGAGGGGACAGAGATTGTGGGGACAGTGATCAAGGTGGAAAAGATGAGCAAGATGACATTGGCCACAGTGGTGTCTGAGCAGGCCAGTTGGAGCACGGCGGGGATGTCACAGAGGTAATGGTCAATGACATTTGAACCACAGTAGGGCCAGCTGAAGACATTCCCTATCTGCACTGCTGCAAAGAACATTCCCAAGCATAGGTGACCACCACCAGCTAGGCGCGCAAATGCTTGGACATGATGCTGTGGTAGAGGGAAGGGTGGCAGATGGCCACAAATTGGTCACAGGCCATGATGGACAAGAGCACACACTTCCCGGAGCCATGGAGGGTCATGAGGGCCATCTGGACCACGCGGCCCTCGAAGGAGATGGACTGGTCAGCAGTGAGGAAGCTGATCAGCAGCCTGGGGGTGAACAAGGAGGAATTGCAGATGTCAAGGAAGGAAGCATGCTCAGGCAAGGAGGAATTGCAGACATCAAGAAAGGAAGCACACTCAGGAGGAGGTACATGGGGGTGTGGAGGGTGTTGCTGGCTTGGATGACATCTATGAGGCCCAGGTTGTCCGCAAGAGTCACCGAGTAGATCAGCAGGAAGATGGCAAAGAGGAGCTGTTTTTGGTCTGCCCGGTCTGTGAGCCCCAGCAGGATGAATCTGGGCACTGTGGTGTGGTTCTGTCCCGAGGCCATTCCACTGGTGTGCTTCCCACATGGCAAAGAAGAGAAACAAGTGTTAACTGACTCATCCACGGGGTAGCCTTGAACATCTACTGTAACTGAGAAGTCACATCTCTCTCTGAGTGGCAGACTCCTCCACAAAGCCCACACCAGACCCATGATGTCACAATCCTGATTGTGTGCTAAGCATTTCCTTCCCTCTTGGGAGAATGTCTAAATTCTTTATTCTGCCAGATGTCCTCTGTGAAACCCATCCATGCTATCCTACTCTGTTTACCCTCTAGCAATTTTGAACAACTTACTTCTACAAACAGACCATGTTATTTGCAAATGTCTGTCTTCACAAATTCTGCGTTGTTTTCGAATGTCCTTGGGTCTGTCCACATCCAGCTTAGAGGTCTGTCCCCTTCCTTTCTCCCCTGAATTTCACAGATACTCCTTTAGTTGAATTAATAATGCCACATTTCGACATAAATCAAGTCCAATTTTACTCATCCAATATTACTCAGCCATAAAAAAAAAAGGATGAAATAATGCCATTTGCAGCAACATGGGCTTCACATTAAGTGACAGAGAAAGAGAAATACCATATGATACTGCTTACATGTGGAACAATAAAAATGATACAGATGAACTTACAAAACAGAGATAGAGCCACAGAGGTAGAAAACAGCCTTACGGTTACCAGGAGTGAAAGCAGAGGGGAGGCATAAATTGGGAAACTGAGACTGATGTTTACAGGCTGCTGCTGCTGCTGCTGCTGCTAAGTCGCGTCAGTCGTGCTCGACTCTGTGCGACCCCATAGACGGCAGCCCACCAGGCTCCGCCGTCCCTGGGATTCTCCAGGCAAGAACGCTGGAGTGGGTTGCCATTTCCTTCTCCAGTGCATGAAAGGGAAGAGTGAAAGTGAAGTCGCTCAGTCGTGTCTGACTCTTAGCGACCCCATGGATTATAGCCTACCAGGCTCCTCCGTCCGTGGGATTTTCTAGGCAAGAGGACTGGAGTAGGGTGCCATTGCCTTCTCCGGTTTACAGACTACTATATGTAAAATAGATCACTAATAAAGACCTGCTGTATAGCAGAATGAACTCTATTCAATACTCTGCAATTGAGTAGAGTTACTCCTATATGGGAATACTCCTATATGGGAAAAGAATCTAAAAAAAAAGTGGGTATATGTATATTTGTATTCACTTTGCTGTATAACAGAAAGCTAACACAACACTGCCAATTAACTGCATTGCAATAAAAATTAAAAAAGCCCATCCATCTTTCTAACTGGATTTCCTTACTCCTAGTGGGAAGGAGAGTTCCTTAATATCTAAATAATTTGTTTCCTATCTATCACCTTGCCTCATGTCAATGAATGAGTATAAATTAGCTATCAGTTACATAAGAAAGTCTTCCCAGGTAGGTAACGGCAGCTCAGTCCTTTCCGTTGCTTTGGATAAACCCTTCTAGCCATTTTGGATCCTCCTTTTTTCTCAGCTCCTCATCAGCTCCTCAGACATATCGGCTCTACCTTCAAAAGGGGTGCTTGCTTCCCGCCCTTTCTTTGGAGGCACCGTCGTGTCTTGCTTGGTTTATTGCAGTCGCTCTTGGTTGGTGTCCCATTTCCTTCTTATGAAGAACAGCCGGGGCGATTCTCTCCACACCTGAAAGTCAGAGCCGTCACGATGGCCCTCCTTGCCCATGACTCCGTGACTCTCTTCACCTCTCTCCTTTCCCGTCTCTCCCCTCTCTCACTTGCTCTCGCTACGCGTGTCTCCTTCCTCCTCTTAGGGCGTGCCAGGCTGGCTCAGGACCTCTGCATTAACTGGCCCCTGCCCTGGCTTTGCTTGAGTCGCTGCCACGTGCTCCTCTCTGCACTCCTCTGGGTCCTGGCTTGTGTGGCCCTCCCTAAGCATCCTATTTAGATGAAATCCTCTCCTACCCCAGCACTCGTCTCTCTTCTCAGTTTGATTTTTTCCTTCATAGGACTGATTCGCTTCTATCATGCTATGTATGCGTGACTTACTAATTGAGTTTATGATCTCTACTCTGACATTAGGCTGAAAGAACCACGGAGCCAGTCATTTTAATCAGTCTGTTCACTGCTGTAGCTCCAGGGCCTGGCACACAGTTGGCCCTCAAGAAATAGTTGTTGAATTGGTGAATGGAAGCTATGAAAAAGATACAGGATCTCATTCAGGCAAACCAGGCTACAGTTACTACCCAGATGGGTGAGTCTGGAATTCCACATGCCCAAATCAAATGATCAACACTAGAGAATGTTTATGATAAGAATTGAGTAGGAAATCCATAACCTCAATCTGATCATGAGAGAACATGAGACAAACCCAAATCGGGAGACATGATGCAAAATACTTGAACAATACACCTCAAAATGTCAACAGCAAAAAAAGAAAACGAATGACTGAGAAACTGTCGCAGATTGGAGCAGGCTGAGAAGATCTAACAACTCAGTACCATATGGGATCCTGGACTAGAGGCTGGAGCAGATTGGAGAAGGCTGAGAAGATCTAACAACTCAGTACCATATGGGATCCTGGACTAGAGGCTGGAGCAACAACAGAAAGGGACATTAGTGGAGAAACTGATGATATCTAGGTAAAGCCTATAACTTAGTTAACAGTTCTGTGCCAGCGTTAATTTCTTACTTGCATTAGCTGTGTCCTGGTCCTGCAGAGAAAGATGGATGAAGGGTAGACAAGAACTCTCTGTACTTTGTTTATAACTCCTTTGTAAGTATAAATTTTTTCAAGCTAAAATCTTGAAAAAAGAGAATTAAGTAAGAGTGGGCTTGAAAGTTGAGGCACAGGGCTGTGAAACTCAGTATTGGCTGGAAGCGGGGCCTCTGGTACCTTGTTGTTACAGCAGCAGGACCCTAGTACAGAAGGGGTTCAGCTGGTTGACCTGCAAGATGGGCTGCACCCTTCAGGAAGGAAGACCATGTGCTCCTTGTCCAGCTTGACGTTTTAGCCCCAATCATTGAATCCACAACCCTCATCTTGAATCTTGGTGATGGTGGTTTAGTTGCTAAGTCGTGTCCAGTTCTTGTGGCCCCATGGACTGTTGCTCGCCAGGCTCCTTTCTCCATGGAATTTTCCAGGCAAGAGTACTGGGGTGGGTTGCCATTTCTTTTTCCGGGAGATCTTCCTGACCCAAGGATTGAACTGATGTCTCCTGCATTGCAGGTGGATTCTTTACCACTGAGTTACCAGGGAAGTCCTGAATCTTGGGCAATCATGCGTTTGTAACTCTAGTTACTGTGGGGCTTCAGGATGAGTCCTTTCATAGGGAAAAGACTGCATTGATAATTTTGTGTAAGATCTACTTATAAGATGATAGATTTTTGTAACAATTATGCTATTTAATGAACTTGAATACATATTTGAATATATC
Organism: Okapia johnstoni; assembly: GCA_024291935.2. NCBI lineage: Eukaryota > Metazoa > Chordata > Mammalia > Artiodactyla > Giraffidae > Okapia > Okapia johnstoni. Next base: position 1,864,231 of record CM044325.1, on the reverse strand, counting down.
TTGTATTTGCATACTATTTAAGGTGCTTGAAACAATTAAGAGTATCGCTTAATTTGACTTGAAAGATGGAGGATGATTAGCAAACTAAATTAACTAAATCTGTGTTTGATTAGACTGCTAAAATGCAGAAGAACATTTTGACTTATCAAAAATAAACATTTTGATTTAGTAATTTTCAGAAGTTGTTTAAATGCTTATGAAGACACTTGAAGAGCTTGGGAAATCAGGTACATTAAACTGGTGACTGTAGTTTAAAAAATTAAGAGCATTTATGAATCATGTTTATAAATAGTGTTTAAACATTTTAGGAGAATTTGCTCTGTAGGTTTTGTGTGTGTGTGTGACTTGACTGCATTATTTAAGAGAATTTTGACTGTAAACAGCACTGACATTATTTGGGAGAATTTGATGTGTTAGATTTTTGAGCAAAGGAAACATTAACCAAAGATCAAAGGCGATTGTTTTAAATTTTAACAAATATTGCCAGATATATGATTAAGTTTATAATATTTGGAAATTGCATTTAATGGCCTAAGAAAAGTTATGTCTTAAGTGTACAACTTATGATATTATAATCAGTTAACAAGCAGCTTTAGATAATCCTTTCCATGTACGAAAGATCTGGAGATCAAAAGAAGCTGCTTGTGATAGCACATTGTGGGAGGTCAAATACTTGTAGATTTCAATGTGTTCAGGAGGAGAAACAGGAAAGTCACAGGATTGCCAACCTTAATTCTCTGAGTAGTGGGGTTCTCAGATTTCTCCCAGGACCTGCCAGCTGTGGGTCTGGTTCCCGTTCTTCCACACTTGGTGACATAATCCTGGCAAGTCACTTGGAGAAAGTTGGGTCCTATGTGCTCATCTGCAGAGTGCAAAGGACAACTCTTGGCTGGGTTTAGGGCATCATAGATGGTAAAGATGGAGGTACTTTGAAAAGAACGAGGTGCTTACAGTAATCCTGGGTGGTGGTGGAGGGAGGAAGAAATATTATGATGGAGGAAACAAATATTTGTCGAATGTCTGCTCTGGGCTGTTCTGCCGGCTGGGTGCCCCCCTCTACCCTGACCTCATCTGAGAGGTGAGTAACCTGCTTGAGGTCCCAAATGGAGGACCTCAGGTTTGACCCTGGATGACCTCAGAGAGAGGAACTGACAGCATCTCCTCCTCACTGGGTAGGAATCACAGTCTCAGGAAAGAAAGCAAATAACATAGGCTCGGAAATAACTTCATGAGAAGCGAGAGATGATATAGGGTAACTAGAGAAGAAGTGAAGTCCAATAATTTAGCTACCTAAGCCGGATACCTAAACTAGAGATTACTGGAGAGAATAGAACACGTCCTAAGTATATTATGAGGTCCTTACAAGAAGACCTTTAAAAGGAAGTAATTGTTCTCCCACCTGAAGCTCCCAGACACAGACCCTAGCTCAGCCATCCAGGTATAAAATGATCTTAGACTCCCGCCCTTCACCCAGCCTCCAGCCTCCAAGGGTGACCGAGGTGTGCAGCATTTCTCCCACTTCCAGAGGACTCGATTGGCAGTTCCTGCCCTCAGTGGACGATCTCTCGGATCCCAAAAGGGAAATCAGGACCCCAAGAGCATCCAGGCTCTGAGGACACACCTTTCAGGGTCTCCCCAGCAATGACACAAGGCAAAGCTACTTTGATCCTTTTCCAAGAACTAACTCAGCTGGGGACTCACCAGGAGGCCACAAGAAAATGTTGAGTGAAACAATTTCATTGAATTTTGGGGTGGATGGAGGTACAGTGAGAACAATGGGATCACCTTTCAGTTTTAATTTTGGTTTTGTTTTTGAATGGAAATAGGTTTCTATGGTACAAAATTCAGAAGGGACTACGGTGAAAATAAGTCCTCCCATCCTCTTGCTTATGAGTCTCCAGTCATTCACCTCTCTTCTTCAAATCTACCAGGCTCTCGTGGATTTTTCCATGGTTAGTCATTGCCTAGATGAGCACTATGTGTGTGTATATATGCCTTTTCTCTTAAAATATGCGAATGGCAGCAAGCCATGTCCATTGTTCTGAATCTTGTTTTTCTTTTTAAGCCACGTGTCTTGGAGATCTTTCCGTGTTAGTAATTAAGGGCGGCCCACGTTCCCCCAAAGGTATATTATGAACGTTCCTTTTAAGAAGTCTCTTGCTGAGGGGTATTTAGGCTGTTGCTTCTCTTTTACTGTTACCAATAGTACTTGTCTTAAAGCGCCTTTAGATTAAAGCAATTTGGAATCTAGAGTCATGAGTGAAGTTGCTCAGTCGTATCCGACTCTTTGCAAACCCATGGACTGTAGCCCACCAGGCTCCTCTGTCCATGGGATTTTCCAGGCAAGAATACTGGAATGGGTTGCCATTTCCTTCTCCAGGAGATCTTCCCAATGCAGGGATTGAACCCAGGTCTCCTGCATTGTAGGCAGACGCTTTACAGTCTGAGCCACCAGGGAAGTCTGTGGTGAAGAGTCATGAAACTTGCAATAAAAATATTAGCGTGCAACCTCTGATTTAGTTACCATTCAGAGAGCTTCCAGTCTCACTGGACTTTCCACCATTTCCTTTTTAGGGGGAAGAAGTAAACTGGTGGTTCTCAGAGGGGCCTTGATTGCCTTCCTCTTGCTTCACTTTCTTTCCCCTCCTGGCCAGATGGAACAGATGTTCACAAAACGTGGTCACTGATCTCCAGCATCTGGTCACCAAGGAGAGACTGCACACCTGCGGCATCTCTGGGTTCTCCTTAGAAAGGAGGAGTCTGGCTCCTCCCAGCCCTCCAGCATTTTAACAAGATGCACAGTTGATTCCTGTTTTGGTTCAAGTCTGAGACACTCTGACTAGCAGCCTGAGTGAATTTAGCTCTTGTGCCAGTTGGCTGCTGGTGGAGAGGACAGAGATGCGGAGGCTCCCGGTCCCCCATTTGTAAGACTCTGTGTTGAGGCTGATCCAAAAAGGGACCACACATTTGGTGGGAGCATCTGAAAGTGACTTGGGAGGGTGATGAGGGGAGTGCCATGATTTGCTGGAGGGGAAACCCCCTGAGAACTAGACATTCTCCTTCTAGTCTGAGTGCGAAGGTGTCAGAGAGAAGCCTGCCCAGGGGAGGGTCTCCAGCCTTGCACAGGAGCGAACCTCACTGCCCCCTTATTGGATTTTCCGGTTCATATATATGTCCAAAGAACAGAATCAGCACTTGAACTAGTTTTTTTTTTTTAATATATTTTTATATAAGTGAGTAGAAGAGAAGTATGTAACTTAAGAATCAAGGCTAAGGGCTACCTCACTGATGAGATGTCACTGGACCACGTATGGTTCTGAGACTTAGAGCCCAGGAGGATGTGCAGACTTTGAATATATCACATGGAGAACCCAGCTCCACAGAGTCATGGGGGACATCTAAGTGGCCTAGAACAGCTGGGGAACAGAGAGACTCTACAGCGCTCTTCCCGCAGTCACCCTCATCCCTCAACTATTGCAAATCAATTTTCCTTCTGCAGAGTGGCACCTACCACTAGGGCTGCCGTGAGAACTGGATAAGATGCTGCACTTGCAGCCCTTGTCGGTGTCTTTGGCAGACAGTAAATACAGACTGTCCCTGACTTTCGATGATTCAACTTAGGTCTCTTGAACTTTGTGATGATACAAGAGCAATACACATTCAGTAGAAACCATACTGTTAGTCTGAATTTTGATCTTTTCCAGCCCTCTCAACATACTGTAAGCTACTTTCTCGTAGTTCTGAGTAGTGGCAGTGATTACAAAACAGCTGATATATTTACAGCCATCCTGGACTGAGACAGACATTCTGGTTTTTACTTTCAGTACAATATTCAATAAACTACATGAGCTACTCAACGCCCTATTAGAAAGCAGGCTATGTGTTAGATGATTTTACTTAAATGTAGGCTAATGGAAGTGTTCTTAGCACCTCTGAGGTAGAGTGGCCTAAAGCTATGATGCTCAGTAGGTTGGGTGTATTAAATGCATTTCAACTAATGATATTTTCAACTTATGCTTTGTTCGTTGGGACTAAACTTACTGTCAATCAAGGAAGATCTAGATTCAAGGCTTGTTATTAATTCTAAATGGGCGCTTGAGGGTAAGTGGGGAGACAGGAAGCCCAGGAGAAGAGGTGGGGGTTACCTGTGAGGGTCACCTGTGAGCTCACTGACCTGCGGGGAATCAGGGACCATCCCCCTGAGTCCAGTCTGGAGGCCCTGGGCTGTGACCTTCCCTCCCTGTGACATTGATGTGTCTGAGCGGCTCCAGGGGCTGGTGGCCCTTTGGATGCCTCCTCCTCTGAAGCCTCTGGATGAGGTCTTATTTGGCCTTCCCACCCGGGCCTGTGAGAACTGCCTCATTTTCGATTGTCCCAGGGGCTGAGCAGGAAGCCAGTGACTGGTGGTCCAGGACACCCAGAGAATGATGCTTAGAGACGGAGATACTATTGGAGCCCGAGGTCTGGGAACCTTGGGGGCCCAGAGCAGGGCTGACCCTCTTCACTCACTGAGTCTCTCCCCTGAGGGCCTCCACCCAGAGCTCAATGAGCGTGAACCTCCTGAGAGCGAGCTCAGACCAGAAACCTACCAGGGAGCACTCTCGGCGCCATCTTCCGAGGGACCTGAGGCTGTTATTCCTGCTTGTTTCCTGAACAGCGGAGAGGTGGTTAGTGACCTTTACCCTCTCTCTCATAAGACAAACCTGAGACCCCAGTTCAGTTCAGTTCAGTTCAGTTGCTCAGTCATGTCTGACTCTTTGCCACCCCATGGACCTTAGCACACCAGGCCTCCCTGTCCATCACCAACTCCCGGAGTCCACCCAAACTCATGTCCATTGAGTCGGTGATGCCATCCAGCCATCTCATCCTCTGTCGTCCCCTTCTCCTCCCACCTTCCACCTTTCCCAGCATCAGGGTCTTTTCCAATGAGTCAGCTCTTTGTATGAGGTGGCCAAAGTATTGGAGTTTCAGCTTTAACATCAGTCCTTCCAATGAACACCCAGGACTGGTGTCCTTTAGGATGGACTGGTTGGATCTCCTTGCAGTCCAAGGGGCTCTCAAGAGTCTTCTTCAACACCACAGTTCAAAAGCATCAATTCTTCTGCACTCAGCTTTCTTTATAGTCCAACTCTCACATCCATACACGACCACTGGAAAGACCATTGCCTTGACTAGACGGACCTTTGTTGACAAAGTGATGTCTCTGCTCTTTAATATGCTGTCTAGGTTGGTCATGCGGAAAGGTGATGGCACCCTACTCCAGTACTCTGCCTGGAAAATCCCATGGACGGAGGAGCCTGGTAGGCTGCAGTCCATGGGGTTGCGAAGAGTCAGACACGACTGAGCGACTTCCCTTTCACTTTTCACCTTCATGCATTGGAGAAGGAAATGGCAACCCACTCCAGTGTTCTTGCCTGGAGAATCCCAGGGACTGGGGAGCCTGGTGGGCTGCCGTCTGTGGGGTCGCACAGAGTTGGACACGACTGAAGCGACTTAGCAACTTAGCAGGTTGGTCATAACTTTCCTTCCAAGGAATAAGCGTCTTTTAATTTTATGGCTGCCGTCACCATCTGCAGTGATTTTGGAGCCCAGAAAAATAAAGTCAGCCACTGTTTCCCTATCTATTTTCCATGAAGTGATGGGACTGGATGCCATGATCTTAGTTTTCTGAATGTTGAACTTTAAGCCAACTTTTTGACTCTCCTCTTTCACTTTCATCAAGAGGCTTTTTAGTTCTTCTTCACTTTCTGCCATAAGGGTGGTGTCATCTGCATATCTGAGGTTATTGATATTTCTCCCGGCAATCTTGATTCCAGCTTGTGTTTCTTCCAGCCCAACGTTTCCCATGATGTACTCTGCATATAAGTTAAATAAGCAGGGTGACAATATACAGCCTTGAGGTACTCCTTTTCCTATTTGAAACCAGTCTGTTGTTCCATGTCCAGTTCTAACTGTTGCTTCCTGACTTGCATACAGGTTTCTCAAGAGACAGGTCAGATGGTCTGGTATTCCCATCTCTTGAAGAATTTTCCACAGTTTATTGTGATCCACACAGTCAAAGGCTTTGGCATAGTCAATAAAGCAGAAATAGATGTTTTTCTGGAACTCTCTTGCTTTTTTGATGATCCAGTGGCTGTTGGCAATTTGATCTCTGGTTCCTCTGCCTTTTCTAAAACCAGCTTGAACATCTGGAAGTTCACGGTTCACGTACTGCTGAAGCCTGGCTTGGAGACCCCAGTAAGGCTCACTAACTTTTTTTCTGATCTCACAGCTAATCACCGGTAATAACAACTAACTGGTAAAATTTTGCAGTGGTTTTTTTCATCATTTTATCTTCGTAAAATCCTCACAGATCTGATCAGCAAACATTACTGTCTGCATATTATGGAAGGGGAAAGCAGAGGCTCAGGGAAGTGACGTGACCAGTCCAAGGTCACAGCTGGTAAGTGGCACAGTCAGGGCCAAAGCCAGACCCCCAGGCCCCCAGCGAAGTCCCCGGGGTCCTGCTTGTCATCAGACCTGGAGCCTCTTGCTGAACCCAAACGGGTGTTTGCAGTAGGCTGCCCCTCCCCCGTGTCGCCTGTTGCCCTGGGGGCCCTCTGCCTGCATCTGTCCCCATTTTAAAATTTATTTGTTTGATTGGAGGATAGTTGCTTTATAATGCTGTGTTGGTTTCTGTTGCACAACAATGGAATCAGCCATAACTTTATATAAATATATTTATATCTATATCCCCTCCCTCCTGTGCCTCTGGCGCCCCCCCCCCAGGTCATCACTGAGCACCAGGCTGGGCCCCCTGTGTTATCCAGCAGCTCCCCACTAGCTGTCTATTTTACACATGGTCGTGGACGTATGTCAAGGCTACTTTCTCAATTTGTCCCAGCCTCTCCTTCCCTCGCCCATCCGCAGGCCTGTTCTCTATGTCTGCATCTCCATTCCTCCCCTGCAAACAGGTTCCTCAGTGCTGTTTTTCTAGATTCCATGTTTATGCATTAATATATCACACTGGTTTTTCTCTTTCTGAGTTACTTCACTCTGTATGACAGGCTCTAGGTTCACCCATCTCATAATGACTGACTCAAATCCCTTCTTTTCATGGCTGAGTAATATTCCCTTGGCCATACACGCCACATCTTCTCTATCCATTCATCTGTTAATGGACATCTAGGGGGCTTCTGGGTTCTGGCTGTTGTAAATAGTGCTGTTATGAGCATTGGGGCACACGTATCTCTTTGAATTGTGGTTTTCTTCGGGTATATGCCCAGTAGTGGAATTGCTGGATCGTATGGTAGTTTTACTCCTAGTTGTTTTTTAAAGAATCTCCATACTGTTCTTCACAGTGGCTGTATCAGTTTACACTCCACCAACAGTGCCAGAGGGGTCCCTTTCCTCTCCTCATCTCCACCCATCTCCGGTTCAGTATCGCATCTTCGGGACCCCTCACTCACTCTTCCTTCTTTGTGACTGTCACCTCCTGGAGCTCCAGTGACACCGACTGCTTGTCTCAAATTGCCGCTGTCATTATCCCGGGCTTGAGTGTTTTCCTGTGTGGCCAGCCTTTCTTTCTTGCAGCTGCTGCTCCTGAATCTGTCTCCGGTCACCTGTAATATCCCATCTTTTCTCCCTGTGAGTTTCTGTGACTTCATTTTCTGTTTCTTTCTGTTTGGCAGCAGGAAGCTGAGTCATATCCAAGTGGCCCTGAGATGTGACAGCCCTTTGCTTTCTGTATCTTGAGGCTCAAGCTGAACATCCTTCTGTCCGAGGGACCTGCAATGCGTGTTTGTATTATTTAAGAGAAATTCCACCACAGGATGTAAGAGAAAGTAAGGAGAGAGCCAAGGAGCTTGCAAGAAAGAAAGTAGAGGGTGTGTGATGAATATTTATAGGAAGACATGAAAGGACTGTGAAATAGTACATATTTTGAAGCAATGAGGCAGTTTCACAAAGCACTCAAAATGCATGAGCTTGTAAATTGGCACCACTGGGTGATGCCCAGTTTTGGTCCCACTTGGTTTCTGCCCAAGACATGGAATCAAAAGGCACTGTTGCTTAGCAGGTCGCTGGTGAGTGAGAGCTCTAGGTGAGGCTTACTTGCTCCTGCATTTTTCTGATGGGCACCTGTTGGCTGTGGGGACCTTCTGTCCTCCGGCATCCTTGTCTGCCCTCGGCTCAGTGTCCTCATGATCATATGTCAGGGGGAACGCAGATGTGCCAGGGAAAGAGGAGAGAGTGACAGGATGGGAGTCGGAGGCACACACACACACACACACACACATACAGACAGACACACTCACACACACATACAAACACACGCATGCACAGACACACACACACACACACACACACACACACACCCCACACTCCCCCACACACATACAGACACACACCCCCACCCGCACCCCCACCCACACCCACCCACCCACTTCCACACCTACACCCACACCCACACCCACACCCACACACACACATACAGACACCCACACACACATACAGACACACAGACACACACACACCCACCCACCCACCCACCCACCCACATCCACACCCACACCCATGCAAACATACCAAACACACCACTACCCACACCACACACACAAACAGAAAAACAACCCAACCCACACAACAGACCAAAAAAAAAACCCCCACCCCCACACACACCCCCCCACACACAGACACACACCCCCCACACACACACACACACATACGGACACCCACACACATACAGACACACAGACACACACACATACAGACACACACACGCACAGACACACACCCACAGACACTCACACACACAGCACAGGAGGCTTCGGAAGAGCAGTGAGTGGACCATATGGCGGTGCTGCTCCAGGGGACGGAGGACGGGGTCGGCCCTTGTCCTAGGCAACTGGAGACCCCATGTCTCCTGCCGCACCGGGAAATTATTATGCAAGACGGATTTTTGGTAGGTAGCTTGTTTGTGTGCAGGAAATCCAGCCTCTGCACTCTTGAGGCTGAGATGGAGCCTTGGAGTGCAGAGCTTTGTAGAGAGTGTGGAGGAGACGTGAGAAGGAATTCCCTGGAGGTCCAGTGGTTAGAACTCCATGCTTTCATTGCTGTGGCCCTGGGTTCAATCCCTGGTCAAGGAACTAAGATCCCACAAGCCACCTGCTGCACGCCCCCTCCCCACCAAAAAAAGAAAAAGAAAACAAAAAAGAAAGAAAAAAGAGGAGGCATGGGATGCACTCTGGAGACACCTTGTAAGTCCCTCCGCAGGACTGGACTCCTGGGTGTCCTATGGATCATGACTCTAACTCCCACCTACCGTCAGCTATTACCCCCATCTTTCTCGAGCATCTCATTCATTGCCACATTATACTGCACAGGGGCATGCATGGCTCCCTGAAGCATAACCTGAACAGGCCAAAAAGCAGAATGGCTTAACTTTTCTTCTAATCATGACCTTCAATCTACTTTGATAATTTTTTTTCCCATTCCTTGATGATATCTTTATCATGAATCATCACCTTCAGGTATAAAAGCAAGGGCTCACAGTAAATTAATCATTGGCCCCAATTCCTCACCCCTCTCTGTGTTCATGTACCTTTCTCTGAGGAATTCAGGACCATTGGGAGAGTTTAGTCAATCGTCCAAGAGTTCTGACACTAACCTCAAAGGCTTAGGGTCCAACTACAGAGTTGGAGAGTCGAGTCCACACAAACCACTCTCACGTCTGATGCCGACTGCAAATTCGAAGGGGTTCGCAAACCCACCCTCAAATTAGATACTTCTGTAAAGAACTCACAGAACCCACTGAAAACTTATACTAAGAGTCAATCTATTACAGCAAAAGCATACAGATTAAAATTGGCCAAGAGAAGGGACGCAGAGGGCAGTGTCTGAAAGGGCTCCAAATACAAAGTTTCTGCAGCGCTCAGGATGTATTACCTTCTGGACATTGACATGTGACAAGAGTATTGCCAAACAAGGAAGCTCACCTGGGCTTTGATGCCCAGATTTCATTGGAGCTTGTTTCGTGTGTGAGGTATAGTTGATTTACAATGCTATCTTATTTTCAGCAAAGTGGTTCAGTTATGCATATCTGTCTTTTTTTGACTATAGGTTATTATAAGATATTGAATACAGTTTCCTGTGCTATACAGTAGCTCCTTGTTGTTTATTTTTTATATATAGTAGGATGTATCTGTTAATTCCAAGATCAAATCAGCCAATACTAAAGGAAATCAGTCCTGAATATTCATTGGAAGGACTGATGCTGAAGCTGAAGCTCCAATACTTTGGCTACCAGATGTGAAGAGCTGATTCATTTGAAAAGACCCTGATGCTGGGACAGATTGAAGGCGGGAGGAGAAGGGGACGACAGAGGATGAGATGGTTGGATGGCATCACCGACTCAATGGACATGAGTTTGAGCAAACTTCGGGTGATAGTGAAGTACAGGGAAGCCTGGTGTGCGGCAGTCCATGGGGTCGCAAAGAATCAGACGTGACTAAGTGACTGAACAACAACAGTGTGTGTCTGTTAATCCCAAGTTCCTAATTTATACACCCCAACTTCTGCACCACTTCTCCACTGTTTTCTATGTCTGCGAGTTTATTTCTGTTTTATGAGTAAGTTCATGTGTATCGTATATTAGATTTCACACATAAGTGATATCATATGATTTTTGTTTTTCTCTAACTTCACTTCATTTGATAATGTCTAGGTCCATCTATGTTGCTGCAGATGGCATTGTTTCATTCTCTCTTATGACTGAGTAATATTCCATTATATATATATCTTGATCTTCTTTATCCGCTCATCTGCTGATGGGCACGTAACTTGCTGCCATGTCTTGACTACCGCAAATAGTGCTGCTATGAGCTTTGGAGTGCATGTCGTTTTCAAACTATGGCTCTGTCTAGATATATGCCCAGGAGTGCTATTGCCGGATCATACGGCAGCCAGCTCTGTGCTTACTTTTTAAGGGAACCTCCATGCTGGTCTCCATAGTGGCTGCACCAATTTACTTCCAGTCAACAAGCTAGGAGGATTCCCTTTCCTCCACACCCTCTCCAGCATTTATTATTTGTAAACTTTTTGATCATGGCCATTCTGATTGGCGTGAGGTGATACCTTAATGTAGTTTTGATTTGCATTTCTCTAATAATTAGCAATGTTGAGCATCTTTTCATATGCCTGTTGACTATCTGTATTTCTTCTTTGGAGAAAGGTCAATTTAGGTCTCCTGATGTTTTTACTTTCTTGATGTTTTTTTAAAGAATAAATGCTCTTCATTTTTAATAGTCTATATAAAATTTAAACTGAGCTTGTCTCTTTCCACAAAATTTTGCTGGATTTGCACTGGAATTATATTGACTCAATAGGTCAATCTGGGGAAAACTGACATCCTTCCAATAGTGAATATATTGAACATGCGTGTAATGTATCCATCAGTTTATTTAGGTTCTCTTTAGTTATCTAAGTCGTAGTTTTCTGTTGGGGGTCGTGCACATTTGGTTTTGGTTAGCTTTGTTTCTGAGTATTTTAAGTCTTTAATAGTAAATGGTAAAAACTCTCTTTTTCCTGTTTTTGCTGCTGTGTGTGTCTGTTGCTCAGTCCTGTCCGACCGTTTGAGACCCCGGGGGCTGCGACCCACCAGGCTCCTCTGTCCATGGGATTCTCCAGGCGAGAATCCTGCAGTGAGGAGCCATTCCCTTCTCCAGGGAATATCTTCACTACCCAGGGGTCGAACCCAGGTATCCTGCATTGCAGGCAGATTCTTTACTGTCTGAGCCACCGGGTGAAATTAATTAGGTGAAGCACATCTTGTCTGGGGAAGAAGCTATACTGAAATGGTTAATGGAAAATACAGAATTCTGGGATTAGAGAGGCAGGTTGTTTCAGACCAACAATTAGATTGTTTCACTGAGAGAATGGGGCCTATTGTACCAAGCAGGGGAGAAATTTTAAACAGGTATGTGGGTCCACACTAGTCTGGGTATTCAAGTTTGGTTGTTTGTGCAAAGGATTAATTTACCTTTGAATGAATTGTCCTTCTTTGGTGTCTGCCTGCCAACTGGGACTTAATTTGCTTCTAAAACAGTACAAGGATTTTTGGTTTCACCTGGGAGAGAGAGCGAGTCTCTGTCTTTCAAGGTCGCCCATTTTCTCTAGGAGGAGATAAGAGGACTAGGGCTGCAGAACACAATAGGCTATTCTTGTAACTACTCTGGGCACTGTGAGAAGCCTTTGTTCTTGATCCGACACCCACCTTGGTGCGGGAACTTTGTTATCATTTCCCTGAAAGCAAGTCCAAGGAGACAGAGGATGGATGAGTCATGTCAGTTCTGCTGAAAATGTCTTGGGGAGACTGAAAAGCCCTGTGGATCCTGGGGAGGTAGTTTTGATCTAGGACAGAACCCAATAAAAACCCCTATTAGTCATACATGTTTTCTCTCCGAGGGGGAATGTTTCACATTTCTTTCATCTCTTTTCTCCATATTCTTAAGCAAAACAATCTAGTCCCTTTCAAAGTCTCCAGCCTCTGACCCTCCCATCTGCTCCTCTGCCTGGCTAGTGGAGGCCCCTTCTTGGGGTCCACTCCTCTTAGCAAGGAAGCGGATTCTCACCCCTACCGCTTTCTGGGGAGTGGCTGTAACTGGCAATCCACCTCCAGGTATCTGAGCACCCACTGGCTCAGAGGGATAAATGGAATAAAGCAAAGGAGAGCCACATACCTTCCTAGGATTGGGGGTCCCATGGCCCCTTGGACACATATTCTAGTTCTTCCCATTCTGCTCACTGTGTGTATTTAGGGAATTTTCTGGGACCCACCTGATAGCTTTACGGTTAAGCAGGAATAAGAGAAAGGGTGGAAATTCCATTTTGGGCCTTCTGCAATGAGTCGGACACCACTGAAGCAACTTAGCACTCATGCACACACACACACCACTTTTGTAGTCTTTTGAGTCACTGGCTGCTCCCAACCCTCTAAAGGAGCACCCTTGGCTGTTTACCTTTTCACCTGGGCCTTAGACACAGAAACCATAGCAGCCCTGCCCCACCCCAACACTGTTGCATTTTATTGAAGTTTTTCCCTTCAGGCAGACATTCTTCTCCACATTAGCCTTGAATTCAACTGAAAAAGAGAAGAGTCACACATACACAATTACTAAGCCTTGCTGCTCAAATCTTAAAATGTGTTAACGGATGGTTCATAGATTTGCTCTCTCTCTTTATTCACTGGACTCGGGTTCTTGTTGCTGGGGCTCTCTAGCTTTCATTCTGATGTGAAAATTTGCCATTGAATTGTGATTCACTTGTTCATTCATTCATTCCTTCAGTGTTTATTGAGTGCATACTATGTGCCAGGCAGTGTTCTAGGCCCTGGGGATATAGTGATAAACAGGCGGAGAAGACTGCTGTCTTCATGGCTCTTATATTATGTTGAAAAAGAAAAGCAAAAAAAAAAAAAAAATCAGATGGGGACAAACTCCTGAAGAAAGTCAGCATGAATGACAGACAGGGCTGTGTTAGAAGCTACTGACATTGGGTGAATGGGGAAGGCCTTTATGATGAGGTGACACTTGCTGATTTAAATCTTCAGGTTTACAAAATAATTTGCAATTTACCCTTCCTCTTCAGAGTCTGAATCTTCAAATCGGTGTTCTAATGTAGACTGTACAACTGCCATTTCAGAGGAAATGTGATTCTAGACCAGGGATTTAACTTATATGCAGAGTACATCACGTGAAATACCAGGCTGGATGAAACACAAGCTGGAATCAAGATTGCCAGGAGAAATATCAATAACCTCAGATATGCAGATGACACCACCCTTATGGTAGAAAGCAAAGAAGAATTAAAGAATCTCTTGATGAAGGTGAAGGAGGAGAGTGAAAAAGCTGGCTTAAAACTCAACATTCGAAAAATGAAGATCATGGCACCTGGTTCCATCACTTCATGACAAATAGATGGTGAAACAATGGAAACAGTGATACTTTATTTTCTTGGGCTCCAAAATCACTGCAGATGGTGACTGCAGCCATGAAATTAAAAAAACGACACTTGCTCCTTGGAAGAAAAAAGCAATGACAAACCTAGACAGAGTATTAAAAAGCAGAGAACGTTACTTTGCTGACAAAAGTCCATATAGTCAAAGTTATGGTTTTTCCAGTAGTCATGTACAGATGTGAAGGTTGGGCCATAAAGAAAGCTGAGTGTTGAAGAATTGATGCTTTTGAACTGTGGTGTTGGAAAAGACTCTTGAGAGGCCCTTGGACTGCAAGGAGATCCAACCAGTCCATCCTAAAGGAGATCAACCCTCGATATTTATTGGAAGGACTGATGCTGAAGCTGAAGCTCCAATCCTTTGGCCACCTGATGTGAAGAGCCAACTCATTGGAAAAGACCCTGATGCCGGGAAAGATTGAAGGCAGGAGGAGAAAGGGATGACAGAGGATGAGATGATTGAATGGCATCACCGACTTGATGGACATGAGTTTGAGTAAACTCTGGGATATGGTGAAGGTCTGGGAGGCCTGGTGTGCTGCAGTCCACAGGGTCGCAAAGAGTTGGACACAACTGAGCGACTGAACATCAACAGCCAAGACCAGGGATTGATTGGCAAACTTCTTCTGTAAAGGGCTGGACAGGAAACACTTTTGGCTTTGAGGGCCGCAGTCTCTCTGTCTCTGCTGGCTGTTGCACAAGGGCAGTCATGATGATGTCAATGTAAGGAGGAGGCTGAGATCAGACACAGCTTTCCTTACAAAAACAAGAGTCAGGCCATAGCCTGCTGCCCCCACCCCCAATAGTTCACTGACCTTTGCCCTCCACAGCTCTTTGTTTTTATTTACTTCAAAGTGGCAGCAGCAGCCCCTTTTCTTTGAGGGGAGAACCCCCTCCCCATTAAACAATCTTTCCTGGGGCTTCCCTGGTGGCCCAGTGGCTAAGACTCTACGCTCCCAATGCAGGAAAGTGAACGTCGTTCAGTTGTGTCCGACTCTTTGTGACCCCATGGACTATACAATCCATGGAATTCTCCAGGCCAGAATACTGGAGTGGGTAGTTTTTCTCTTTTCCAGGGGATCTTCCCAACCCAGGGGTGGAACCCAGGTCTCCCGCATTGCAGGTGGATTCTTTACGAGCTGAGCCACCAGAGAAACCCAAATCCTTGGTCAGGGAACCAGATCCCACATGCTGCAACTAAGACCTGGTGCAGCCAAATAAGTAAATAGATACATATTAAAAAAGAATTCTTTCCTTTTCTTCATTAGAAAAAATACAAACTAAGTGAAGTTGAAGATTTAAATCAGCAAGTGTCTTAACTGCTGACCTGCAGGAAAGGCCTGCGTGACCGCTGTTCTACGTTTCTTGTCAGATGTTTATGTGTGGGTCTAGTCAGGAAGTAACACATGGAGATATACAGACAAAGGCGTTGTTCTGTTTGCTTTTTTCTGTTCTCTTTCCTTTCCTTCCTTTTGTGCTGTGCTCAGTCGTGTGCGCCTCATGTGGCCCCGCCAGGCTCCTCCATCCATGGAACTTTTCAGGCAAGAGTACTGGAGTGGGTTGCCACTGCCTTCTCTAGGGGCTCTGCCCAACCCAGGGATGGAACCTGCGTCTCTTGTGGCTCCTACATTGGCAGGCAGAGTCTTTACCACTAGTGCCACCTGGGGGCTTCCCTGGTGGCTCAGCTGGTCAAGAATCCGCCTGCAATGCGGGAGACCTGGCTTTCATCCCTGGGTTGGGAAGATCCCTTGGAGAAGGGAATGGCTACCCACTCCAATACTGTGGCCTGGAGAATCCCATGGACTGTACAGCTCATGGGGTCGCAATGAGTCGGACACGACTGAGCGACTTTCACTGAGCGCCCCCGGGAAGCCCTTTTCCTTCCTGCCCTGCCTCCCCCCTGCCTTCTTTCCCTCCCTGTCTCCGCCGCACTCCATCCCTCCGCGGTCTCTAGCACGTGTGGGATTGTCCTGAAATCCTGTCCCGCAGCCCGTTTCTTTCCCCCCTCGTTACATCACGGGACGCCTCTTTGGCTCTGAGAGACACATTCCACAGTGGGCGGCTTGTTGTTGCCACCGGCATGACGTGAGTGTCGGGTTATGTGTGGTGCGTGGAGCTGTGAGCAGATGGACGTGGGGCATCTCCATCTGCACCCACACAGCGCTGGCGCCAGCTGGACTGCGGGCCCCAGAGTGCTCTCAGACCAGCTGCCCGCAGCTGCGGAACCCTTTCCTGGCTGGCAGGCGCCAGCAGCTGGCCTGGAGTTTGGAAGGGGCCTCTGTCTCCAGGGGCAGCCTGGCCAGCTCTGGATTGTAAGGCTTGCTCCACAGCAGGTACTTCTCCCAACAGGACTGGCAAACTCCTCTATAAAGTGGACAGGAGTGGATCCAAGGGGCCCTGGAGTTCAAGCATTCCCCTGCCCACGTGGACTGATAGGTTTGCCTTAATTAAAAAAAAAAAGCAACACCTTCTTCATCAGAATGTCAGGAGCCCTCCTATATGATCCAAGCAAATCAGCTTTCCTTCCCCTTCTTACGGAGAAAAATTGAGAGAATAATAAAACAAACACTGTATATCTTTCACTCAGATTCATAGCACTTTTCCCCACATTTGCTTTGCTTATTTTTCTTTCTCTCTAAAAGTATGTATGTATATAGACATATATGCACACATCCATGAGCTTCCCAGGTGGTGCTAGTGGTGAAGAATCCGCCTACAAAGCAGGAGATAAAGGAGACGTGGATTTGATCCCTGGGTGGGGAAGATCCCCTGGAGGAGGGCACGGAGACCCGCTCCAGTGTTCTTGCCTGGAGAATTCCATGCACAGAGGAGCTTGGCGGGCTACTGTCCACAAAATGTCACAAAGAGTCAGACACAACTTGACACATGAGCACACACCCCTGTGAGCTAAGTCACTTGAGTCGTGTCCAGCTCTTTGCGACCCTATGGAACACAGTCCACCAGGCTCCTCTATCCACGGGATTCTCCAGCAAGAGTACTGGAGCGGGTTGCCGTGCCCTCCTCCAGGGGATCTTTCCCACCCATGGATGGAACCCGCATCTCTTATGTCTCCTGCTTTGGCAGGTGGGTTCTTCACCACTGTCACCACCTGGGAAGCCCCCCGCCCCCATATATAAATTATAAATATTTATGTATGTATATATTTAAACATTTAGTTTAATTAAGTTTTGGGTCTTGGCCACACCATGTGGCTTGTGGGTTCTTAGTTCGACCAGGGGTCAAACCCTGGCCCCCAGCAGTGAGAGTGCCAGATCCTAATCACTGGACCTTCGGAGTTCCCAATTCTATTTTTAACTGTGGCTCCAGAATAAACCACATATTACATATCCAAAATAGATCACAACTCTAATTTCTCCATTCAAAGCTATTCTAATATTCCTTTACCAATTACCTAGCTATAAGGGGCTGAATAAAGTTCCTTTTTCTCAGATAAGTTTCTGTCTTTAGCTCAGCTGCTTAGAATGTTAGAGCTGAGGCCCATGTGAGTCTAGTTGCTTTCCTTTGAGTTGCAGGGTGGTCCACTAGAGTGTACACTTCTCAAGGCAGCACTCAGGAAATTTCAGATTTTAGGGTTAATTATAAGATCCTATAAAGCTTCTAGAGAGTAAAATAAACCACAAATAAAAGATGAGGGTCAGAATGGCATTGGACCTCCCAGCAGAACACCGGAAGCCAGAAGACAGGGCGGTAGCACGGGCAAAGACGGAGAGAGGGTGTCTCCAGCTTCCACTTCGACACTCAGACACAGCGTGACAGTGGTGGCACAGTAAAGAGCTGCTCAGACATGCCAGGTCGGAAAAATACACCGTGGTCAACCTGTGTCAGGAAGCCACTGGGAGCGCATCAAAATAGGAACTAAACCAAGAGAGACGAAGATGTCAGATTGAGAGGGGAAACCCTTTCCCTTCCAGAGGTATTCTCAGGACGAGCGCTCCGCATCAGATCAAAAGGGTGGTCAGTCCAGAGAGGAGCAGGAGTGCGCAGGGTCCCAGGAGATGTGTCTCTGAGAAATACACCGAACTGGTGGTTTACCTGATGCATTTGTCTGGAGATGGATGTTGAGTTCTGTTTGGAAATGGTCTGGGGTTAGTTTGAGTTTGTGTCCGTTGTACGTATGTAAAAAACTAAACAGATGAAAAACGAAGGCAATATGAACTCAGGAAAAGCCAACCGCCCGTAAGAGAGGGTGTGTGACTGTAACATGCCGAGTGACTCAGCTAAGAGTTACATTTTTGTAGTCAGCAATGTAAGCCTTCAACAGCAATTTTAACAAAAAATCTTGATAAAACTTTATCGAGAGAATGTAGAAGGTATAGAGGGATGTGTGGGTTAAAAGAATGAAACCCTTGTTTTCCAGCCAGTGGAGTTCAGAGTTAACATTTTGAAACAAACAAAAGGAAGAAGAAACCCCCGTAGGCATGTGATCTAGAGACAACTGGAGCGGAGAGGGTCGCTTTGGGGTGTGGAGGCTGGGCACAGGCAGGGCTTACGGGAGGGAAGGTTTTCCTGTCGCCAGCCTCGTGGTACTGGTTCACTCCATAAACTGCACAATGAAGTCCTTTGATACTGAAAGTAATTAAAAGCGGTTTCTAGCGGGGCGATGCGCCGTATACCACCTCATCTGTCGTCTGTTGGCTTCTTGGCGCGGTCTTCACAGCGAGGGCTTGAAGGCAGCTGCATCCTTGGAGCTTAGTCATGTGGAGTGTGGCGTCTTCTCTGAAGCCATCACGAGCTTATCATGTTCTTTGAGTCTTGCTGGGAATAGAAGGTCTGGGAACCAAGGGCTGGGAGACGGGCATGGAGTCTTCACTATAGATTGAAGGATGAACAAACATGCATATAACATGCAAATGTCTGGTTATTTCTTTCAATGGAAAAAAACTCCAACCCTCTTTTGACTTCATTCCCCCTCCAGCTATTTCCCTAAAAACGCTTTTTCAAGATATTTTAACGGCCTCTTTTTCTTAACTCAGACGGTGAGAATTTGTTTTTCTTTTCTGTACCCCAAAGTGAGCTCTCTTCTTATCTTTTCCCAGCTTTGGTGAACTGACTCAGTTACTTTTCATGGTGTACACGTACGAGGGTCCAAGGGAGAATATGGACCATCATGGAATTGTATTTATATTTGGTTATGAGATATGCTTTATTATAAAAAAGATTTTTAATGCAATTCCCAAAGTGAGCTCTCTTCTTATCTCCTGCTTCTGATTTATGGTGTCCGTAGTCTCCATCTTTGCCCCAGAACAACGCTACTGCAGAACTCAGCAACTCTTTCAATTCTTTTACTCTTTACAACAGCCTGCAGACTTTTAGCCTCATGTTAGAGACTGGGAAGTGAAGACTGGAGAGGTTATATGCTTTGTCTGAGGTCACACAGCTGTTAAGTGGCTGAACTAGGAGGCAGCGTGAGGGTCCTGATTCCCAGCTTTGTTTCTGACCTCATCCTGAGGTCCTGCAGGGGTAGACCCTATCAGAGATGAAAGGTTATCTTCCCATGATGTGTGGGTTCCTTCCAGCCCCAGAGCTCTCTGCTGCCCTCTCCCGACCTTCACAGTCGTGGGTGAGAAGTTGCTGTAGCCCAGAGCGCTCATGATCTGGCAGTCTCTAAGGCTGCAAGCTGTCTCCCCTCTTCTGGATATTTCACACCTCCATCTCACCTAATTCCCAGGCACTGAGCATATAGTAGCCACTGGGAAATAATACTTCTTGATTAACATCTTAGAGCAGCAACACTGATGGGGTTGTTAGAGCACCTTAATGCTTCCACTGCTGATGACTGTACACACACAATCTCATGGAGTCCTCAGAACGACTGTAAGGAAGTGCGCTTAGGTCTCTCACACACGAGAAAACTGATGTGCAGAGAAGATGCAAAATATGCTCAAGATCATTCACTTACTAACTTTATTCTATATACTGGTAATGAGCACTGATTATCTGCCTGACCGTGGATTGGATGTTGGGATATAACTTTAAGTTCTCTGCATTTAAACAATTATTCAGAGATGTATCTGGAGTTTGAACTCAGATTTGTTCTGATTTAAACTGTTCTTTCCTTTTTAATAAAACTAAAACATATTGCGTCTCTTCCTTCGAGGATGATTCCAAGGCTATTTTCTTTGTGAAGTTTTCCTCGAGTCTTTCTGTCTCCCTCCCAGATCAGATATGGAAGCACAATTAACGTCCTGCAAGTGTCCGTGGTTACAAAAGCACTCTTGACGGCCCCTCTGTCTTCCAGCCCTGGACATGAAGCTCTGGATGGCATCTTCTTGGGATGGCAAATGTCTGTTATTTGTGAATTACTGCCTGGGCTTGAGCTGTTTAGCAGGCATTGCCAATCAGTTATGACACCCTTTCCGAGATACAGCCTGGGAATCCTCTCTGCCTCCCCTCTGGGCTGTCACAGATTCCTGTAAGGGGCTTTTGACCCTCAAGGCTTTGCTCTGACACATAATGCCACGTGGTGTGATGGGCAGGACAATCTGGTAGTGTCTCGGTGGGGAGGGCTGCGCTGAGCAGGAGTGTCAGGTGACACCAACAAGCTGAGCACATCTGTCTGGTCGTGGTGGTGACCTGACCCCTTTGGAGACAGTGCGATGCTATTTCATGACGTCCACTTAGATTGTAGGAGAGGTGAGCTTTCTTTCCACTGGATTTGCGTGCGAGGCCATAAATCTGGGGCTGCCGGCAGCCCCTGTGTCACCAAGTGGAGGGGCCTGTGGAGAGTGAAGCCAGCACAGAAGAGGGTAGAACCGGGAGATGGAGAAAGTTGACTCTGGAGACTCAGGCTATACAAGCCCACACATTGTAATTCTTTTTTTCCAAATTGAAATATACCTGCTGTACAATATTATATGAGTTATAGGTATGCCACATAGTGATTCATAATTTTTATTTATTTTATTTTTAAAAATTCTGATGGCATGTAATCTTTTTTTTTTTTTTTTTAAATTTTTGCTCCTCAGTGTTTATTTCTTTAGGATAGATTTGCTAGAAGTAATCCCAAGAAGAAAAAGTAAATATTGGAAAACTTTTGATACCAATTCCCCAACTACACAAAACAATTCCTTACTAAAAAAGAATTCTTACAAAATATTTGTTGAATGGCTAGATAAATGTACAAATAAAACTTTAAATGTGCTAATTTACTCTCCAAACAAGCTTTATACCTTTGGCTACACAGTAACAAACACGGACTATTGCATCACCCTCCTCTCTCTCTAACTTTGACAGGCAGAAGCAGTACCTTACAGTTCGATTTCTTTTGTAACAGGCAAGGCTGTACATGGTTTTTTGTATTCCTTTTCTATTTTAACGTATACATATATCGCCTCTTTTTTGAATTTCCTTCCCATTTAGGTCACCACAGAGCACTGAGTAGAATTCCCTGAGCTACACAGTAGGTTCCCACTGGTTACCTATTTTATTAGTCAGTCAGTGTTAGTCGCTCAGTCGTGTCTGACTCTTTGCGACCCCATGGACTGTAGCCCGCCAGGCTCCTCGGTCCATGGAATTCTCCAGGGAAGAATCCTGGAGTGGGTTCCCAGTTTCCTCCTCCTGTTTTATACATTGTATCAATATTATATCAATTTCCCAATCCATCCCACCCTGATCGGCAAGTTTTAAATGTCACACTCCATTTATAGTTATTATAAAATATTGACTGTATTCCCTTTACCGCACAATGTATCCTTGTAGCTTCCCTGATACACAGTAGTTCATACCTCTTAACCCCCGCTCCCGGTATCGCCCCTGCCCTCTTCCCTTCCCAACTGGTAACTGCTCGTTTATTTTCTCTATCCGTGAGTCTGCTTCTTTTTCGCTACGTTCACTAGTTTGTTAGACTCCACATGTAAGTGCTATCATAAAGTATTTGTCTTTCTCTGTCTGACAGATAAATTGGAATTCCTGATTAAGAGAGCGTGAGTCAGTTTTTCTGTTATTTGCAACCAACATATTCTGGATAGACAAGGTCCCATTTTATAAAGAACCCGAGGACCAGAGAAGGGGTAGTGAGGTCCCCAACGGCACCAGTATGGCAAGTGGCACTCATCGCCTCAGCCACCCGCCTTTAAAGAAACTTGGGGACTTCCCTGGTGGTACAGTGGATAAGAATTCACCTGCCAGTGCAGGGGACACGGGTTCGATCCCTGGCCCAGGAAGATTCCACATGCTTTGGAGCAGCAAAGCCCCTGTGCCACAGCGGCTGAGCCCTGTGCCGGAAATGCTGAAGCCCCTGCGCCCAGACCTGTGCTCGGCAACAGGAGAGGCCAGCGTGGCGAGAAGCCCCACTCACAACACAGGGCAGCCCCCACGCCGCAGCGAAGACCCAGCGCAACCAGAATAAATAAACGAAATAAAAAACAGCTGTGGTCCCCGCGCCCGCTTGCTGCTGCTGTTGTTCAGTCGCTCAGTCATATCCAACTCTTCGTGACCCCACGGACCGCAGCGTGCCGAGCTTCCCTGGGACTGGGGCCCTAGCAACATCCTGAGTACACGGGGATTACACAGATAGCCCTGTCATCCATGCGATTTATTTTTGAATCTCTTCATAATTGTTTTTAAGGGCTGTTCCTGGTCATATTCTGCTTTCCGGGGTCTTCTAGGGATATCTGAAATTCACATCAAACAGTCTTACTATACAATTGAACTAATACATTTATTTGACAGAGACCATTGTATCATGCACACACACACACACACACACACACACACACCCCCAAATATTTAATTGTTGATGCTTTACTCACGTGTGAGCTCCTGGGGGATGGGCTACCTCGTGATTCAGGCTTCACCCCCTTTCCCTGCTATGGACAGATGTCCCTGAATGCTGCTACTCTGATCCTCCCCATGGTCAGTGCTGGACACGCATTTGTCTGGTTTGATTTTCTTTTGCACTCAAGTTGCCTTGAATCTTGGCGTCTGAGCTAATTTGCTCCCTCTCTGTATCCATAATATAAATTATTCTCACAAGTGCTTGCCTTGGGATCCGCTTCAGCAAATCTTTTCTGAGCACCTTTAATCTATTTATTCATTCACTCCCCAACAACTCAATACTATGTCCTGGGCCGAAAGCTATGAACAGCAGAGATAAATCCCAGCTCTCACAGAACGTACTTATACGTTCCGGAGGGCCTAGGAGCTATTTTGTCTTCCTGAAGTTTCTTTGGATTTACAAAACCTGTGCATTTATGTTGATAGCTGCTTATTTATTGTGTACAGGGTGAGGTTTACCGGAAGGAAGGAAAACTTCATTTCATTGGTGATAATCATCTTTTTCTGTTTTTAATCCTTTCTCCTGTTGGCTGGAGAGTCATTTCCTGTCCCCTTTTGTTTCTCTCTTCCTGTTGATCCTCTAAAGACGTCTGTACCCACTGGATCCTCTGGCCCCTTCGAGTGCGTTCGTGTACCAGGTGTATCCTAGCAGACTTAAGCAGTGTAGACAGCGTGCTCCGAGCCCTACCCAGAGCACCCATTCCATCCTCCCTATAGCCCTGAGGGTCCATAAAGTTGGGTATCACAGGAATAGATTTTTCTAAAATGAGTTAACTTCAAATCTTTGTTTCAATTTCTTTCAACTTTATTACTACTTGAATTCTGAATGCTCAGAATAAATTCATTTCATATTTAGTCTTGACAGCCTCTTACATGCCTAGTGCTTCAGTAACATGCCACAGATGGAGACAAAATTAAGCCTGGCTAAGGTGCCATTCGATACCACAAAACTAACCTGGTTGGATGGCATCAACGACTCAATGGACATGAGTTTGGGCAAACTCAGGAAGATGGTGAAGGACAGAGAAGTGTGGCATGCTGCAGTCCATGGGGTCACAAAGAGCTGGACATGACTGAGCGACCGAACAACAGCAGCAGCCAAGGGGCATTGAGGACCACGAAGCTGGCCTGGCCTGGCCACGGAGGGCATCAGAATTTTGACCACAGTGAAGATTTACACAAGCCAAACACCTAACTTTATCTATTGACAGCCAGTTTGAGATGGAGTTCATGCTCTGAGAATCTCTTCCACTCTACAAACATAGCAAGTACTGGATAAAACAAACACAAGCAGCAAACCAGAGAAGGCACAGCCGGGCTTAGAATCAGACAAGCATTTTCGAAGATCCCGCTGGCACAGAAGCACAAAGCTCGGCCAGGACTGAAGGTGGGGGTGGACCCGTGGGTTTGGATGCTGAGGCACTTAGTGGTGGGACCCGAGTCAAGAGCGTTTCCTGTGAGATGGGGAGACAGAGGCAGGCTCTCGGACTAACGCCCAGGGCGAGGGTGGAATTCATTTCTCATCCTCCACCCGCATGGGGAGAGGCTAGAAATAGACTTGCTGCCAAACGCTGAAGGGGCAATGGCTCCTCTCCAGCTCCAGGCTGGGAGAGAAGGATGAGACAGAGACTTGCGACCAAAGGCTGAGTCAACCTTCCCTCTGACCCATCCTGCATCAGCCACAGCCCACTGGCTCTGCAGAAAGGTCCCTCTGGCTGCCTGTGGTAGGTTTGGATGGGGGACCCCCAAAGCTGCTAAGCAGGACAATAGAATGTGTAAATAAAGGAGAAGGGGGGACAGAGAGAACGAGAGAGGAGAGAGGGAGCTGAAACAAACACACCACCTCATGTTCCAAATAAGACTAGAAACCAAAGTAAAAAAATCATGTGTCTTTTCTTAGAGGGCCTTTGTGGAAGGGCGTGCTCGACAAATGAAGGGGTATATCAAGAAAGGGAGCTGAGGCACGGGAAACGGCGCAGAGGAGAGTGAGGGCCGCCCTGGAAGTGACGGTGACGGGGAGCCCGAGCGTGGGCAGATAACACATGTACGTGGTACAAGATCCAAAAGGAGCAAAATGGAAAATGCCAGGTTATCACACACGCCTCTAGAGTCGCTGCGTGCAATGCAGCAGTGTGTACGGACAGGAAGGGTGCTCTCAGTCAGGCCGAGTCTACTTCCTTCTGCACTGAAGGCCATGGACACCAGAAGGCTCTTGCCACACTGTTGATAAAAAGACACCAGAGATTTTTTTTAACTTTCTAATTTATACTGGAGTATAGCCAATTAACAGTGCTGTGACAGTTTCAGGTGGACAGCAAAGGGACTCAGCCATACACATACACGTATCCATTCTCCCCCGAAGTCCCCTCCCATCCAGGCTGCCACCCAACACTGAGCAGAGTTCCCGGTGCTAATGCAGCAGGTCCTTGTTGGTTCTCCATTTTAAATACAGCAGGACACACCGGACTTAGTGTTACCATTCCCATTAGGACAGACTTCTGTTTCACCTTATCATTCGGTCTCAGGCATGAAGACTCGTCACTGTGGGTATCATCAGTAAAAGTGAAGGCTGCTCTGGCTTTGGGATGGGCACTGGGCATGGTCACAAACTCTCAAGTCTGCTCTAATCCAGATTGCTTTTTCTCACTGTGCCTTGTACCTAGTAATCCCCATCACATAATTAAATTTAGAAATAAGTTAAATGATAAAAGGTAGTTAACACATCCCTACTATCTCTTTTTCCACGTATTGGGAAACTTAAGAATGCAACTGTGAATCACTCTGAGTAAAGATGAAATAGATGCCACAATAATAAAATATTTATAGCTGAACAGTAATAAATGTACTAAAATTTAAACAATTGCTTGATATAGCTAAAGTGGTGTCTAGAGGAAAATATACATCTTAATTGCATTTGTTATAAATGAGAAAAATGAAAATACCTGTGTTGGAGTCCACTAAAAAACAAAAGGAACAATGAAGTACCTTATTGATAGAAGAAGGGAAATAACAACTACAAGAGAAGAAGTTAATTAAATAGAAATTTAGAGAGGACACAAAACCAAAAACTTGTTCTTTGAAAAAAAGAAAATAGTGAAATAGTTAAAGAGCTAGAAAAACTCATCAAGAAATAGAGGACATGTATATAAATAAGTAATAAGAACAAAAAAAGGTTGGTCATTATCCATGAAGTTGTTAAATATTTTGAATATCCCCCTGGATATAGAACAGAAGAGATACTATCAATTAATGAGAAAGGATATTATCAACATGAGGAAAAACTAAAATTTCATCTCTGCTTCTTGGCATAAGCAAAGATTAAATCCAGATATTTAATCCATATCAGAAACCTCAGTCCAAAAAAAAAAAAAAACCTAGACATTTTTAGAATAAGGTTTAGAACAAGAGCATAAACCATACAGGGGAGATAGGTGCATTTCACCACATAAAACTTCACGATGTTGCACAAAGTCAAAATATTGGGAAAATATAACAAAGTATGCGTGTTAGAGAACACGCAAAATTTCTACAAATAATTGAAAATGGTGCTGCTGCTGCTGCTAAGTCGCTTCAGTCGTGTCCGACTCTGTGCGACCCCACAGTCGGCCGCCCACCAGGCTCCCCCGTCCCTGGGATTCTCCAGGCAAGAACACTGGAGTGGGTTGTCATGTTCTTCTCCAATGCATGAAAGTGAAAAGTGAAAGTGAAGTCACTCAGTCGTGTCCAACTCTTCGAGACCCCATGGACTGTAGCCTACCAGGCTCCTCCGTCTATGGGATTTTCCAGGCAAGAGTACTGGAGTGGGTTGCCATTGCCTTCTCCGAAAATGGTGTTACTCAACAGGAAAATGAAGGAATGCAATGTACAGGAGAGGAAATTCAAGTGGTCAACAAGCATTTGACATGATGCTTAACGCTCCATTGGTGCAAAGTGTAAGAGGCTGCATCACCCTGGGCGGGCTTTGAAAGAGAAATATCGTAACTCTCAATCACTGCTGGCGGGAAGGGAGTTGGGGAAACCCTTTTAGAGAGCAGCTGGCGTCATCCGGTTGTGTGGGAGCTGCTCATTTAGGTATACACCCAAGAGCAGCAGTTCTCAAACTTGAGCTTGTCTCATCATCACCTGGTGGGCTTGTTAAAGCACCCAGGACTGGGCTCCACTTCCAGAGTTTCTAATCCAGGGGGTCTGGGGATGGAGCTGAGGATGTGTGTCTAGCAAGTTCTCTGGTGCTTCTGCTGCTGTTGGTGGGGCTGCACTTTGAGGATACTGCCTGAGCCTTTTGAAGTCGTGCACATGAGTGCTTATCGTGGGGCTTTCCTGGGTCCAGTGGTTAAAACTTCGCCTTCCCCGGCAGGGCGTGCAGGTTCGATCCCTGCTCAGGGAGCTAAGCTCCCACACGCCTGGTGGCCAGAAAGCCAAAGATCATAACACAGAAGTAGTATTGTAACAAATTCATTGAAGACTTAAGAAAAAGAATGCTTATCCTTAGAGAGAGCAAAAAATCAGAAACGCCCACCAGCAAGAGAATGAAGAGGAAATTATGCTTTTTTAATACGACAGAATGTACATAGAAATTAAAGTAATGAAACTAGAGATGCAAATATTACATAAAAAATGAAAAACAATGTTCTATGAGAAAAGCAAATTACAAAGTGATATATGGAGTTTGATACCATCTATGTACATTTTAAAGAAATGCAATTTTAAAATAATATAATGTTTATGGATAACAAATGGTATAAATCATGCCTGAGCAGGATAATGCCAAATATATGATACTGGTTAATTCTGAGGAAAGAGTGACGGTGATGGCATGCAGAAACGGATAAACAGATAATAAATGTACAATCGTACGTGAATTTTAAATATGTCTTTCTTTCATCCAGCTAGCATTTATCAGTTATATTTTTTTACAAAGAAAGATCCTAAGTAAATATCGCTGTCTTAGTTCAGGCCGCTGTAACACAGTACCGTTGACTCGGTGGTACACAAAAAACAGAAATTGATTTCTAACAGTTCTGGAGGCTGGAAGTCTGAGATCAGGGAGTCAGCACAGTTGTGTCTGGTGAGAAAACCCTTACAAGTTGCAGACGGCCAAATATTTGTTGTATCCTCAAGTGGAAGAAAGAGGGCAAGAGAGCTTTCTGGAGCCCCCTTTTGAAGAGAATTAATCCCATTCATTAGGATTCCATCCTCCTGACCAAATTACCCCCCAAAGATCCCAACTCCTAGTATCATCACATCGGACATTAGCATTTAACATGTGGATTTTGGAGAGACACAAACCTTCAGTCTATAACAACTGCCAAAGGCTAATATTTGATAAAGCTAGGAAGTGGGCATAAATTCATCGTTGTATCATGTTCCTTCTTGTGCATACATTTGAATAATTTGAAATATTTCATGATAAACATGCATTAAAAAGAATACCTGCAAAAGCACCAGGCCAGGCTTTGTTTCTGGATGTTGTTAAAGACGAAAAATATAATTTTGAGAAGCCCGAGTCTCTGTTGTGAAATGAGAGCTAGATACAGTGCCACGCGCATGTGAGCCGGCTAAGTCGCTCAGTCGTGTCCGACTCTTTGTGACCCCACGGACTGCAGCCTGCCAGGCTCCTCTGTCCATGGGGATTCTCCAGGCAAGAATACTGGACTGTGCTGCCATGCCCTCCTCCAGGGGATCTTCCCAACCCAGGGATCAAACCCACGTCTCCTGCATTGACAGGCAAGTTCTTTCCCACTAGCACCGCCTGGGAAGCCCATACAACGCCACATACTCCATCATAATGATATACAAAAATTAAAACTACCAGTGTATGTCTGTGGATGTGAAACGTGCTCAGTCGTGTCCGACTCTTTGCAACCCCATGGACTATCCAGTCCATGGAATCCCCCAGGCCAGAATAATGGAATGGGTAGCCTTTCCCTTCTCCAGGGGATCTTCCCAACCCAGGTCTCCCGCATTGCATGCGGATTCTTTACCAGCTGAGCCACAGGGGAAGCCCAGAGGTGGTCTCAGACCTCTTTTCAGGGCAATGGCGAGGCCTCAGCTCTACACTCGCGTCCGTGTTCCTCTTCTTTTGTCAAAGAGTTGGTTCTGCTGAATCATCCCCTCTGTGTCCTGGGTTTTGAGCTGGGCTATTGATTCCTCAGGCCAGAGGAGACTAAAAGGAATATGATCATTCAAAGCCTCTTTTATTACCCTCACAGAGAACTCTGCCTTTAACTGCTCACTTTCGGACTTCGGTAGTGTAAAACTGGGACACCTGATAGAAAGATAGAACTTAAGGAGCCGGCAGGACTGGGTTGGTTTGCATTGTCGGGGCAGAGGATCACGCTGAGATGTTCTGGAAGGTGAGAGGAGAGGAGGAGAAAGACAGGAACCCGCGGGACCTGAGTTTGAGAGCAGCATTTGACACTTGCCTCTGTTTCCTTGGTTCTCCAGGCTGTTCCTCCCTCCTGAATGTCCTTGGGCTGCTGGCATGATGGTCTTCTCAATCGCTTTTTTAAAAAATTGTTTATTTGACTGTGCCAGGTCCTCTTTGCAGCACGTGAGATCTTTGTTTCCATCTTTGCTGTGGCATGCGGAATCTAAATCCTTGAGCAGGGATCGAACTTAGGTCCCCTGCATTGGGAGCCCAGAGGCGTAACCACTGCACCATTAGGGACGACCCCCTAATTAATTGCTTTTTTTTTTTTTAAGATTTATTTATTTATTATTTTCTTGGCAAAGCCTCAAAGCACGTGGGATCTCAGGTCCCCTAACAGGGGTCGAACCTGTGCCCCCTGCATCAGAAGTCCAGAGTCTTAACCACTGGACCACCAGGGATGTCCCTAATTAATTGCTTTTAATCAACCTAGTATGTTGGTGCAGAGGATGGTTTTTGTACTCTTGGGAAGTAAGAGTCTCTGTCAGATTGGGTCTGCTTGGGTCAGAACTGGAAAGGGGTTTTCCCAATGAGCACAGATATGGGTGTGATACTGTTCAACATCCTCCCTGCCTAGGGAAGCCCAGAGTTTTATGTGCAACCATCTCATGTCCACTGTTGGGGGAGCGGACCCTTGCTTTATTTGTCTCTAAGCATGTCTTTGTCAGGTAGTATTATCTTCCTAACTTTAGAGATGAGGAAACTGGCGCAGAGAGATTGACTTCCCCAAAGTAGCACATCCATGTAGAGGCTTATGTGGAATACAAATCTAGGTCTATGATGTTTTACACTGAGTTATACGGAGCTAGGTTTGTGAGATTGGGTAAAACTGTCAGACTTGGTCAGTTGGGAAGATAGCTTTATTATTTAGTTGGCACGTGAAACATTAATGCTGGACCCAAGTCATAGGAAAGCAAGGGGAATGAGCCCATATGTACGCTAAAGAACTACTCAGCTCCAGAGCCCTGTTAACTTTGATTCAGCAGTCTCCTATGATCCAACAGTGGAGGAGGACATGGCAGCCCACTCCAGTACTGCTGCCTGGGAAATCCCAGGGACAGAGGAGCCTCGTGGGCTACATCCATGGGTTCAGACATGACTGGGCGACTAGTTAGCAACATGATCCAGCAGGGTGGGTTCTCAGCATCCCTGATGTTCCTTTTGCTTTACAGTGAAATGACGCCAGGTTGCCTTTATGTGGAAAAGGATCTGTCAGCCTGTAGGTAACGATCAAATGTGCTCTGGAAGGAAGGCAATTGGGCACAGTTACATGCAGGATAGGGCTTTCCAGGTGGCACTAGTGGTAAAGAACCCAGCTGCCATTGCAGGAGATGTAAGAGACATGGGTTCCATCCCTGGGTTGGGAAGAGCCCCTGGAGGAGGGCATGGCAACCCACTCCAGTATGCATGCCTAAAGAATCCTGTGGACAGAGCAGCCTGGAAAGCTGTGGTCCACAGGGCCACAAGAATCAGACATGACTGAAGTGACTTAGCTCTCAAGCACGCACGTTCAAGGTAAAAGTGATGCTTGGTCACAGCTTCTATGGGACTCTGGACTTCATGCAGATTGAGGCTGGGTATTTCACATCTGAATTACACATAGCCTGAACCAAACGGGCTATGTGGTCACACCCATTGTTACTAGTGTAGATTTTCCCCACCTGGGGATAAAGGGCATGTAGATGGGTGGGGAAAACCGACCTACCCTAGTAGAGGAAGACCTCATTGTAACCTTGGTAAGTCTGGAACTCTTGAGATACCATTTTACCCTACTCCAGAGTAGTTAGGGCTTCCCAGGTGGTGGGTGGTAAAGAGCCCGCCTGCTAATGCAGGAGACACAAGTCACAGCGGTTCAACCCCTGGGTTGGGAAGATCCCCTGGAGTAAGAAATGGCAACCTACTCCCGTATTCTTTCTGGGAAATTCCATGGACAGAGGAGACAGGCGGGCTACAGTCTATGGGGTCACAGAGCTGGACATGACTGAGCGCACACACACAGGGGAGTCAGAGCCACAGACCTTGACCGAGTCTAGCTGCCAGGCAGCCTTCCTAGGTTGGCCCCTGTTGGTGTTTGTCCAGCTAGTCTACAACTGGGACTCCCAGGTAGCTTTCGTGTGCCCTGTGGGGCAGGGTTTTCCATGATTCATTATCTTCTTTGCTTTGTTGTCTGAGCGTCCTGAACCTCCATGGAGAGCTGATCCCATGGGCCACCCCTAGGGTGTGAGAGGTACGTACACGGGGGATGAGTTCTTTAATAGCCGGTGACAACTCCTGTTTCTTCCCTTTCCTGGTTCAGCTGATGGGGCACCTCTGCCCCTTCTCTTTGGTTCAGAAAAGATGTGATCCTTGAACTCGGGACTCAGTGAGATCCAGTAGCCTGCATTTGCCACCACTCCCGAGGTTCTGAGCACGCTGGGACCTGTGGGTTCTGCCTGGAGTAAACGTGGAGAACGGGCAGGGGTCGGTGAGTGACTCTTCTGGGGATTCACGGGCATCTGGTTATGGGCTCTTTAGCTTCTGGTTGACATCATTCTGGGAACCAACAAGCACAGGGCAGGCAGAAGGTGGCAAACGGAAAGCTCATCACCAGCCAAACCCTAGCGTCAAGAGCCTTCACTCCAGGGTCGCCCAAGGCCGTCTTCAGTGTCCCCAACTCGTCATCTCATCTTTGTCTCTTTCAAAACCTCTTTTACAGAGTCATTATGGTTTTATTTATTTAAAAAAAATTTTTTTAAGCAAACACTTGTTTTTGATGAACTTAATCGCTTCACAATGTTGTGCTGGTTTGTGCCATATACCACCATGAATCAGCCACAGGTATACGCATGTCCGCGCCCTCGTGACCCCCCCGCCCATCCCACCCCTCGAGGCTGTCACAGAGTCCCGCGTTGAGCCCCCTGAGTCATGCAGCAAATTCCCACAGGCTCTGCTTCAATTCCTCCCACCCTCTCCTTCCCCCGCTGTGTCCTTAGTCTGTCCACTGTGGTTTTAAAGATCAATCTACTTCTCAAATGAGGAAACCGAGGCATACAGAATTCAACTGATTTGTTTCAGCTCACACAGAGAAGGGCTGTCAAGGGGCCCTTGGGGCTCTAGGCCCCCTTCATCTCTGCCTGCCCTCTCAAGACACCTCAAACAAACCTACAGCATAAGCAAAAATCAATTTTCTTATTATTCAAGTGCAACTTCAAGGCCGCACCCAGAGCCCTACTGAGGTTGCCATCCCCAAGGCTTTCCCTTTATTGAAATTCTGCAGTCATCACTAGACTATCACAAATGGAATCAACATAATAAGAAGGGCTTCCTGAAGTCTGTCTTTAAAGTTTTCAAAGAGCCTGCACATTGACTATGCATTGATTCACATAATGTCCTGGGAGTCAGGAAGAGCAGGTGTTATTCCTATTTAGGAGCTCAGAAAGCTCTACCCACCTTGGATCCTTGCTGCTGCAGTGGGCTCGCTGGCTTGCCTTAGGACTGGGGTCTCTGCTGTACATATTTCTGTTTCTTTTCTATGTCTCTGCTTCCCATTTGTCCCCTTCGTGAAGATGCTGTCCGTGAGTAGCTTTGAGGGACCGCTCATGCCTACTCAGTTTTGAAGCAGCTGGAATAATGAGAGAAGCTCCCAGGTAACTGATCAGGTTTGGTGTCAGGAAAGCCAGCTGCCGTGGAAGCTGGTTTGGTGGAAGATGGCGGGCTGTGCTCAGATGTGGCTGGGTTCTCATCTGGACTCCGCCACTTCCTAGTTGTTGAAGAGGGGGTGGGGGGGGTGGGATCGCCACATGCTGGCTGCCTCTCTGCAGCCACCTGGCAACTGGGGAAACTTATGGCTTGGTGTAGTGAAGTTTGAGAACAGCTGATATAAGACTGTTTTTTGGGAAACTTAAATTCAGGAGCTCAAGTCTCTGGGACCCCATGGTCTGTAATCTGTCAGGCTCCTCTGACCATGGTATTCTTCAGGCAAGAATACTGGAGTGGGTAGCTATTTCCTTCTCCAGGGGATCTTTCTGATCCAGGGATGGAACCCTTGTCTCCTGCATTGCAGGCAGATTCTTTACTGTCTGAGCCACCAGGGAAGCCCCCCAAATTAAATCTAGTAGCTAAGAAAAGAAATAATATGCAGAAGTCAACTCAGCGTGTGTCTCAGCCCAGGCCGGCGAGAGGAGGCTGCTCCAGCACACGGGCCTTGCTCTTGCATCTTCCGCCTCGGAGCTGACTGGCAGGAAGGTGATTTCAGCATCCGAACTGATGGCTCTTCCATAAGTGTTGGTGGGCTCCCCCCCGGCCATTCCCTTCAAATCGGTGGCTGGACTTGGAAAGGAAACAGCTTTCTGGGTCAGCAGAATGCTCCGCGGGTATCCAGTTGTTTTTACTACAATTTATTTACATGTACAATTATTTAATGTACAATTAATTACAAATAAATATCAGTGTATTTACTGCACGCAGACTACATCCAGGAACTCTTTGTGGCTCTGCCAACACAGTGATGAGCAAATAGACACAGGCACTGTCTTCAAGGAGCTTACTTGCCTGCTTGGTGTTATAGACAAACAAACAAATATCTAACTGATGACAACGAAGCCGTGACCAAAAATATCAAGGGAATCAGTGGGTCAGAGAGTGACATGAGCTGCATTTTCAGATGGGTGGTCAGAAGGGGTCTCTTTGTTTAGGAGAATTGAAGGAAGTGCAGGAGGAAACCACGCAGAAGGGCAGAGGGAACAGGAGGAGCAAAGGCCCTGAACTTTCACTTAATGCTACTTCCTTCCATCTTTAGACCAGTCCTGCAAATGTTCTTGTTATGCCCTCCACTGGAGGATGGAAACAAATGAAGCTCAGCAAGACAAGGAACTTTCTCCAAACTGCCGCCAGGGTGAGGCCAGGATCCAGTTCATCCTCTCTGATTCTGGAGACGGTGCTGTGACCTCGGGGGGCTGTGTGTGTGCCTGAAAGTGGGTGACTGTTGCTGTCTCCCTGCAGGGACCCAGAGCAGAGAGGGGGCGGGGAGCCTGCCCGGCTCGCACTGCCGGCTCCCCGTGGCTCGGTCGCTGTTTTCTGAAATCGTGGTCTGGTCTTAGCACGCTCCTCTTCCAAGTCGTTTCTCCCCGGGGCCGCGTCTCTCGGAAGCTGGGTGCAGAGAACCGGAACGCGGGGGAAATCCAGCCTCTCCCGCCGGGCTCGGCACGCAGCTGCGCCAGCCCGCAGCTGCAGGGACCCATCGTAGCTTCCCTGCGTGGGCTCCACACTGTTTTTCCATGTTTGTCAGGGACTGCCTCAGCCAAGGGAGCAGCACCTTTGAGGAAACTAAATCAGCTCGGGTTCCGGGGTGGCCTTCGCTCTTCGTTCAGACTGTTCCCTGTGACTCTCTCCTCCCCGTGGGGGCCGTTTGTTCCCGGCTCGGCGCCTGGTTGACAACTGTTCTCAGCCTCGGAGAGGAAGCCGGGTTCCGGGTTCCGGCGGCTGCTGGAGCCCGAGGGGGTTCCTCCAACCAGGCCCCGAGGCGCAGAGAAGCGAACCTTACTGCCAGGGCCGGCCCGAGGGTGCGGGTGCCTCATTTGGTGACATGAGATGGCAGAGGGAGATGGCACGGGGTGTGTGTGTGTGTGTGTACATGTGTGTGTGTGTGCGTGCACGTTTGTGTATGCACGTGTGTGCGTGTGTGTATGTGCGTCCGCGTGTGTATGCATTGTGTGTATGCACGTGTGTGCATTTGCACGCACATATGTGTGCGTGCGTGTGTCCGCGTGTATGCATTGTGTGCGTGCACATGTGTGCACGTGTGTGCGTGCGCATTCATGTGTGTATGCATGTGTGTGTGCATTGTGTGTGTGGGGGGCGAAAGCACGCGCGTGTCTGTCAGATGTGCTGGGACTTGACTCCTATCTTTCTTGCTCACCGTCTGGCTCTTTATCGGAGCTGGACGACTCCTGTTCTTGGAGGCATGACTGATTTCCTCAGGGAGCCCGGCTCCTTTGTGTGGTTCTGTTGTCCACTGAGGTCTGAGTTACGTGTACTGAACTGAGCCGGTGAACAGGGAGGGAGTTAGCCTGAAGAGAGGGGCAAGGCTCACCTGCTTCTTAAAAATCCCAGCCCGGCTCAAGAGGAGGGGATATATGTAAAGATACAGCTGACTCACGTTGTCGTACAGCAGAATGTAATATAAATTGTAAAGCTATTGTACTCCAGTTAAAAAAAAGTAAAATCACACACACACATCAGTTCAGTCAGTTCAGCTCAGTTCAGTTCAGTCACTCAGTCATGTTCGACTCTTTGCAACCCCATGGACTGCAGCATGCCAGGCCTCCCTGTCCATCACCAACTCCTGGACTTTACTCAAACTCATGTGCATTGAGTTGGTGATGCCACACACACATCCCAGCCCACAAATGAAATACATCATTGTCTGGAGACAAGAAGGTGGGAGTGTAGCCCCTGGCCCGGCTGCCACTAACAGCGGCTCACGGTTCACGA
Organism: Okapia johnstoni; assembly: GCA_024291935.2. Classification (NCBI taxonomy): domain Eukaryota; kingdom Metazoa; phylum Chordata; class Mammalia; order Artiodactyla; family Giraffidae; genus Okapia; species Okapia johnstoni. The sequence goes on along the minus strand of CM044325.1, from coordinate 1,828,548 downwards.
CGAGGAAGGGGAAGTGTGGGCCTTCGCTGTGAGCATGTTTAAAATATCCTACTTTTTTACCTCCACCACCAGCAGCTGAGTAATAAAAGCTGTGCTTTCAAGGTAACATCTGCATTTTATGCAAGCCCCCACAGGTTCTGGCATCCTATCTCTAAGCAATGGATGAGAGAATTGAAACTATTAGAAGGCAACACCTGCTCTGTGCCAGGTCCCATGGTGGAGTCTGGGGGCACCTGTTCTCTGCCTGAATGCCCTTCCGGTACAGCTGGCACTGAGTTGGTGTCCTGTGCATTTTTGTGGTCTGATCTGCATACGCATCTGGAGGAATGAGAAAAGTCTTCCTACTGAACAATGAGACTATCAAACCTGAGTCACACCAGGAAGGCTGGCAAGATTGAGAAATAATCCTAACGATTCATGGATGAGGCAACCAAGCCGGTGAGTCGCAGGCCCGGGGCCTGATCCCAGATCTGTTGGACTCTAAATCTTGTGCTTCTAATGACTATGGAAAAGAATGAACGTTTCTAAAAAAGCTTCGCTATGAAGGTAGGCTTCTACTGCATCTGTGCGCAGGAAGGAAGGGCATTTGGGAAGGGTGAGCGCTGCCCCTAGGATGCTACATTGTAAGCCAAGTTGCAAAGGGACGAAGTGTGCAGGAACGGAGGGGCGAAGTGTGCAGGAACGGTACTCTGAAATTTCCTGGAGTCAACAGAGGCATGGAACGTCTGGGGCTGCAGTGCAACTATTTGCTCAGGAAACCAGTGTTTACAGACCCCCCCCCCCACCCCAACCCCCCGCACTGTGGGGAGGTCAGAGCCCAGATTTAGGTGTGGTGAAGATACACGCAGGAATCTGAAGACTTTGACCTTGTTTCTTTCTGATTTTGTATCTCTACAAGCTTTCATTGCCAGGAAATCATGAAATGTTGATGCCAGAGGGAACCTGGCATCAATTACTTTTTAGAGGTAAGAGCAAGGGTTTTAGATCTTGGCAAACCTGGATTCAAATTCCAGTGCAGGCATTTGTAACCACAGGCAAAACATGATTTGTTTTCCTCCAAAGGTTCAGTGGTATTGACTAATGTGTCCGAGGTTACACAACCGGTGTGTAACGCTTTCAGTTATCTGCTGCTGTCTAAGGAACCGCTCCAAAGCCTAGCGGCTGTCAGAAATGATGCTCAGTTATTGAGTTCACAAATCTGCAACTTGGGGAAGGCCCAGCAGGTAACCCTGGTGTCAGCTGGGCCAGCCTGCCCGGGGCTGGAGGGTCTCTGCCTCAGATGCCTCATTCACCTGGCTGGCATGTGGTGTCGGCGGTGAGTGGGAGGTCAGGACTGGGCACTGAGGACGGAGTGCCTCCCCACCTGAGCCTTGCCGCAGGCTGCTTGGGCTGCCATGGTGGCTGAGCTCCAGGAAGCAGGCAGAGGAAGCCCTGTTTTAAGGCCTGCAAACTGCCACAGCATCGCTTCCATCCTACTCGGCTGTGAAGTGCTTCCCTGGTGGCTCAGACGGTAAAGAGTCCACCGCAATGTAGGAGACCCAGGTTCGATCCCTGGGTCAGGAAGATCCCCTAGAGAAGGGAATTGTTACCCACCTCAGTATTCTTGCCTGGAAAATCCCCTGGACAGAGGGGTCTGGTGGGCTGCAGTCCATGGGGTCGCCAAGAGTTGGACGTGACTGAGTGATAAAGCATGCACACATGCTGCTGTGAAGCAGCTACAAAACTCAGATTCAAGGGGAGTGGCCATTGACCCCACCTTTTTCTCTCTTTTTTTAAAAACATTAAAAAATTTTTTTTAATTAATTTTTTTTTAATTTTTAAATTAAAAAGATTTAATTGGAGGATAATGGCTTTACAGTGTTGTGTTGGTTCTACTGTGCAACAGTGTGAAGCAGTGATCTGTGTACATATACGTCCTTCCCCGTGAGCCCCCCTCTCACGCCCATCCCCTCTAGGTCATCACCGAGCACCGAGTCGAGCTCCTCCGGCTCCGCAGCGGTTTCCCACTAGCTGTCTGCTCCATGCATGGTCGGGTAAATGTGTCAGTCCTGCTCTCAGCCTGGCCCTCCCTCTTCCTCCCTCCGTGTGTCCACAAGTCTGTTCTCTACGTCTGCGTCTCCATTCCCCCCTGCAAACAGGTTCATCTGTACCATTTTTCTAGATTCCACACATATGTGTTAATATATGACATTTTTGGCCACCTGATGCGAAGAGCTGACTCACTGGAAAAGACCCTGATGCTGGGAAAGATTGAAGGTGGGAGAAGGGGACGACAGAGGATGAGACGGTTGGATGGCATCACCGACTCAATGGACTTGGGTTTGGGTGAACTCCTGGAATTGGTGATGGGCAGGTTCCCCGGCTCAGACCAGGGAAGTCCAACATTAAAAAACATTCCAGGATAAAGTCAACATTAAAAAATTTCCTGTGGTATGTATGTATGTACTTCCACTGAGGTATAGTTGATGTCCAGTATTATATGTTCAAGTGTGCAACATAGGGATTCACAATGTAACGGTTGTATTTCTTTTACAGCTATTATAAATCATTGGCCATATTTCTTGTGCTATATCCTATAGAGATAAATAAGCTGTCTAACTTTGTAGCTTATTTATTTTATACCTGGTAGCTTGTACCTCTTAATCCCCTACCCCTAACTTGCCCCTCTCTGCTTCTCTCTCCCCATGAGTAACCACTAGTTTGATCTCTACGTCTGTGAGTCTGTTTCTGTTTTGTTATATCCATTCGTTTCATTTTGATTCCGCATATACGTGATAACATGCAGGATTTCTCTTTCTCTGACTTATTTCACTAAGCACAATACGCTAAGTGTCCGCCAACAGATGAATGATAAGAAGTATACACACACATACACGCACACAATGGAATAGTATTCAGCCATAAAAAAGAATGAAATCTGCCATTGGCACCAACGTGAATGGACTTGAAGGGTATGAACCGCTAGTATTTATTAACTCAATCATGATAAATACTTTAGAGGGATTATCTAATTTGAATTTTCACCGCAACGCTGTGAGCTGGGTTCTTTTGTATTTGAAATCAGGAATGGTTGACCAGGAAACTGAGCTCTTAACTCCCGTGGTAAACTACATCTACTTGAAGTTTCCCAGATGCAGGTTGTTCTCACTGAAGTCTGAGATTTTATCCTTTTTCTATGTCTTCTCTACTTCTCTTTTATCTCACCAAGTTATGCTTATTCTTCAGGTTCCAATTTAGGCAGCCATTCCTCCAGGAAGACTTCCCTGATTCTTGAAGACGGGTTGCGCTCCCCGTTAATATTCCATCTTATTTCTGTCTAGCACTTTTCACTTTGTCCTGAAATTATCTGTTTTCTGGAGCCCCTCACAGGCTATACATTTTCTTTTTGGGGGGAGTTAAGGCAAGCGTCTTGATTTTATTTTCCTCTCTGGAAGTAAAAGATCCTTCAGTCCAACATCTCACAAGTTCTCCCCAAGTCGTCCTCATCTACGAGGCTCTGAGACCCCTCAGTTATGCAGCCCAACACCCCAAACCAGACACTCCTGAAGGGGTTTGTCATGGTGGGCTTTGCTGAGGTGTGTGAGGTGCGTGAGACACGCCTCTTCCTCTTCCTCAGCATGTAGGTGCTCACCTCGGTGGAGAGCTTGGCCATCATCGTGGTGTTGGGCTTGGACCGCCGCCTCCATAGACCCACGTATTTCTTCCTGACGCACTTGTCCTGCCTTGAAATCGGCCACACTTCAGTCACGGTGCCCAAGAGGCTGGCTGGTTTCCTTGGGGTGGCTGGAGGCCAAAGGATCTCCTACACGGGCTGCCTCTCCCAGCTTTTCATCTTCACCTTCCTCGGGGCCATGGAGTATTTCCTGCTGGCTGCCATGGCCTACGACCACTACATGGCCGTCTGTCGGCCTCTCCGGTACGGGGCCCTGGTGTCCTGGGGCGCCTGCGTTCGTCTGGCAGCCGCCTGTTGGCTGGGGGGCTTCCTCACCCCCGTGTTGCCCATCTGCGTCATGTCCCGACTGACGTTTTGTGGCCCCAACGTCACTGACCACTTCTTCTGCGACGCCTCACTGCTGCTGGCCCTGGCCTGCTCAGACATCACCCCGGAGGAGACCGCAGACCTCCTGGTCTCCCTGGCCGTGCTCCTGGTCCCCTTCGCGGTCACTGCCGCGTCCTACAGCCGCATCGTCTGGACGCTGCTTCGGATCCGTGCGGCTGCGGAGCGCAGGAAGGCCTTCTCCACCTGCGCGGCCCACCTGACGGCGGTGAGCCTCTTCTACGGCATTCTCTTCTTTGTGTACGTCCGCGCCAGAGCTGCCTCTTCCATCAGCTTCGACAAGGTGGTGCTGGTCTTCTACTCCATCGTCACGCCCATGCTCAACCCCCTCATCTACCGCCTTCGAAGCCAAGCGGTGAAGGGAGCTCTGCGAAGAGCCTTCTCCTGCAGGTCTTGGAAAGGTCAGTGAGGTGTTGTGCGGGGTGGGATCCTTGCCTAGCTTTTTAGAAGCGGAGTGGTGAGGAACAGAGGCCTAGGAGGCAGGAGTTATGGATTCAGTTCACTTCAGTCACTCAGTCGTGTCCGACTCTTTGCAACCCCATGGACTGCAGCACGCCAGGCCTCCCTGTCCATCACCAACTCCCGGAGTTTACTCAAACCCATGTCCATCCAGTCGGTGATGCCATCCAACCATCTTATCCTCTGTCGTCCCCTTCTCTTCCTGCCCTCAATCTTTCCCAGCATCAGGGTCTTTTCAAATGGGTCAACTCTTCCCATCAGGTGGCCAAAGTATTGGAGCTTCAGCTTCAGCTTCAATCCTTCCAGTGAACACCCAGGACTGATCTCCTTTAGGATGGACTGGCTGGATCTCCTTGCAGTCCAAGGGACTCTCAAGAGTCTTCTCCAACACCACAGTTCAAAAGCATCAATTCTTCTGCGCTCAACTTTCTTTATAGTCCAACTCTCACATCCATGTATGACCACTGGAAAAACCATAGCCATGACTAGACAGACCTTTATTGACAAAGAAATGTCTCTGCTTTTCAATATGCTATCTAGGTTGGTCATAACTTTCTTTCCAAGGAGTAAGCGTCTTTTAATTTCATGGCTGCAATCACCATTTGCAGTGATTTTGGAGCCCAGAAAAATAAAGTCTGTCACTGTTTCCACTGTTTCCCCATCTATTTCCCATGAAGTGATGAGACCGGATGTCATGATCTTAGTTTTCTAAATGGATTCAGTATTCAGTATATTAACTTGTAATATACTGAATAGTAAATCCAAAAATTAACAACAATTGGTACCCCAATGCTGGGAAACATTGAAGGCAGTAGGAGAAGGGGACAACAGAGGATGAGATGGTTGAATGGCATCACTGACTCAATGGACATGAGTTTGAGTAAGCTCCAGGAGTTGGTGATGGACAGGGAGGCCTGGTGAGCTGCAGTCTATGGGGTCACAAAAAATCAGACATGACTGAGAGATTGAACTGAACTGGTATCCTCAAAACCTGCCCTCAGCAGACCTCTTCCCAATCATAGACTCCTCTTCCCCAAAATGGTAACCACTCTTTAGACTTCCATAGTTATCTTACCTTTTCTCTTCTGAGGGTTTAAAACCTAAGAAAGCAAGCCTCAACACTATACGGTTCACCTTGAACAATGCTTAGGGGCACTGACTCTCCAAGCAGTCAAAAATCAAAGTATAACTTATAGCTGGCCCTCCGTATGCAAGTTTCCTCGGTAACCATGCTTCTGTTATTTTTATTAAAAAAGCTTTTTTTTCTGGGTATAGTTGATTTACAAAGTTGTGTCACTTTCAGGTGTACAGCAAAGTGAATCAGTTACACATAAACATACACCCACTCTTTTTCAGATTCTTTTCCCATATTGGCCATTACAGAATATTGAGTAGAGTTCCTTGTGCTACACAGCAAGTCCTTGCTAGTTATCTATTTTATGTATAGTGGTGTGTATGTGTCAGTCTTGAAAGTGAAAGTGAAGTCGCTCAGTCGTGTCCAACTCTTTGTGACCCCAGAGACTGTAGCCCACCAGACTCCTCTGTCCGTGGAATTCTCCAGGCAAGAACACTGGGGTGGGTGGCCATTTCCTTCTCCAGGGGATCTTCCTGACCCAAGGATTGAACTTGGGTCTCCTACATTGCGTGTCAATCTTAATCTCCCAATTTATCCTCCCCACCCACTGGTAACCATAAGTTTATTATCTACAGCTGTTAATTCTATTTCTGCTTCTTTGCATCTTTAGGGTCAATGTCCCCTTGGATGTTGGCAAACTAAAGCCAAATCTAGTCCAGCTCTTATTTACAAAAATGTGTGAGCTAAGAATAGTTTTTAAATTTTCAGTGGTTGAACACAAATCAAAAGTAGAATACTATTTCATGACATATAAACATTTTATAAGATTAAAATTTCAGTGTCTGTAAATCAAGTTTCACTAGAACTCAGTCATACCTTATGTCTTGTCTAGGCTGCTCTTGTGCTCCAATGACAGGTGTGAGTCATGACAGAGACCATTTGCCAATCCCCAGGGGCCTTCTTACTCCTTCCATGACCAACATTTGGTCCCACTGGATAAGAAGGGTGGTGTTGCTGTTCAGTCACTCAGTTGTGTCTGACTCTCTGTGACCCCATGCACTGCAGCACGCCAGGCTTCCCTGTTCTTCACTATCTCCCAAATTTTGCTCAAACTCATGTCCATCGAGTCGGTGATGCCATTCAGCCATCTCACCCTCTGTCACCCCTTCTTCTCCTGCCTTCAATCTTTCCCAGCATCAGGGTCTTTTCTAATGAGTTGGCTCTTCCCATCAGGTGGCCAAAGTACTGGAGCTTCAGCTTCAGAGTCAGTCCTTCCAGTGAATATTCAGGACTGATCTCCTTTAGGATGGACTGGTTTGATCTCCTTGCTGTCCACGGGACTCTCAAGAGTCTTCTCCAACACCACAGTTTGAAAGTGTCAACTCTTCGGTGCTCAGCCTTCTTTATGGTCTAACTCTCACACCCATACATGACCACCGGAAAAACCATAGCTTTGGCTATACAGACCTTTGTAGGCAAAGTGATGTCTCTGCTTTTTAATAGGCTGTCTAGGTTTGCCACAGCTTTTCTTCCAAGGACCAAGAAGGGTGAGGATACAGCACAGAGGGAACACAGCCCATCTCTTAGTTTTTCCACTAGATGTGGCAATCATCATTTTTACTCACCTTTCTTGGTGAGAAGTTAGCCACAGGTCACATCTAATTGCAAGGTGGCACAATGGTAAATAATCCACCTGCAATGCAGGAGATGAAAGAGACGTGGGTTCAATCCCTGGGTCAGGAAGATTCCCTGGAGTAGGGAATGGCAACCCATTCCAATATTCTTGCCTGGAAAATCCCCAGCAGAGGAGCCTGGTGGGCTATGGTCATGGGGTTGCAAAGAGTCAGGCACGACTGAGTACAGACAGCAAAAGAACTGTGCAAACCATACTGAATTCGTTTTGTCAGCTCCACCTCAGGCCTGCAGTCCAAGCCTGCGCTTGTTTCCATGTGACTAAGCTTTAGCCTGCTCACAAGGAGTGCGCGCAGGTAGGGTAGGTTCCCTCTCAGCTTGGATTCTTGCCTTCATCTAACATGAAAATCAAACGCATGCCTTTTGCTGACGCAGATGGTTAATGACCGTGGAAATGCAGGGGAAAAACTCCTGATCCTGGTGAGGCAGACATGTTTCTCCCTAGTAGTCGATTCTATTTTTGGCTTTGGCCCCTTTCAATTCCCCTGTACTCCTTTTGGTGAAGTGCGGTGCAGCTGCAAATGCCTCTGGATCATCGTCTGCCCGATGCTGCCTGTTTGTGAGTCACCAACAATAAATCCATCATCGCACTTTATGTAGTTGCCTGCTTCGATTTTTGTTCTCAAAGTTCCTGCTCAGCTCAGAGGTTATTAGGCAATATCTCTGCCTCCCAACAGGAGTCCATCGGTGGGCAGACAAATGCCTGCTGCAGATCGCTTACTGTGGAAAAAGGATGAACACATTTTGGTAGACAACCAGCAGTTTCCACACAAAGTCCCCAGAATCACAGCTGATTTTCCACGTGGCCCATGTACTTATCTTCTTTGTATCTATGTTTTCTTATTTGAAATATAGACCCAGGGGTCTCCCTGGTGGGCCAGTGGTTAGGATGGAGCACTTTCACTGCTGGGGTCCAGGTTCGATCCCTGGTTGGGGAACTGAGAACCCACATGCTATGAGGTGAGGCCAAAAAATAAAAAAGAAAGAAAGAAATGTAGACCAAGCCTCCTGCTATACCAACCACGTGGATCTTCTTCTGTGGCCCCGTATCCTTCTTACCCCTTGCAGTTGTATCGGGACTCCCACTCCTTGTTTCCAGGCTTTTCAGTCTTTCGTCAGCCTCTTCCTTTTTGGTGTTCACATTTCAAGCCCATGGCAGCTGGTTTCTAAGTCACGTTTGTCAAAATGTTGGGATGCTATGACTCTCTCTCTCTCTCTGCAGTCTTCTTATAATCTATATCCTTGTTTCCTTTGTGGCTTCATCTTCATTAGCCCAAATAAAATTTATTGGCTGACCATGGGCAAGATAAAAGCATTTTTAAAAATCAACTTCATGTGTTTATTTTTGGTTGTCTCATTGTAGTGGCTTCTCTTGTTGCTGAGCACGGGCGCACGAGTGCTTGAGCTTCAGCAATTGCAGCAGGAGGGCTCAGTGGTTGCAGTTCCTGGGCTCTGGAGCACAGGATCGATAGTTGGGACTCGCAGGCTTAGCTGCCCCATGGCATGTGGGATCTTCCCAGATCAGGGATTGAAGCCCGGGTCTTCTGCATTGGCAGGGAAATTCTTTACCACTGAGCCACCAGGGAGTCCCCAGGGTTTGTTTTTTTAATCTCCTCTTTCATTTCTTCAGTGACCCATGGGTTTTTTGGTAGCACACGACTCAGCCTCCGCCGTCTGGTGGGCGGCGCGGATCCTGGCAGTATTAAGCCGATTCAGCCTCTGCTGTCTGGTGGGCGGCGCGGCACCCTGGCAGTAATAAGCCGATTCAGCCTCTGCCGTCTGGTGGGCGGCACGGCACCCTGGCAGTAATAAGCCAGAGGGAGGATTCCCAAATGGCACTTGCCAGCACCGTGGTTGGTCATCACAAGGTTGGAAGAGTGCCCCCAAATGGACGATGCAAGTGTCTGTGTCCCCAGGGTGAGACCCAGTTGCCCCCTGCCTATCTCAGAGACTCTTCAAGACAGCTGGTGGGTCTAGCCAGGCTCTTTTCAAACGACTGCTTCCGCTTTAGGTTTGGAGCATGTGCGATTCTGTGTGTGTCCTTTAAGAGTGGTGTCTCTGTTTCCTCTTGCCCTCCGGCTCTCTTGAAACTAAGCCTGGCGGGACTTCAAAGCCAAAAGTTCTGGGGGCTTATCTTCTTTGCGCAGGACTCCTGGGGCTGGGGAGTCTGATGTAGGGCTTGGACCCCTCTCTCCCTGGGGAGAATTTCTGCAGTTGTAATTAGCCTCCTGTTTGTGGGTCGCCTACCTGGGGGTGTGGGTCTTGGCTAGATCATGTCTCTGCCCTTCCTAATTGTTTTGTCGCGGTTCTTTTTTGTAACTTTAACTGCGAAAGCTCTTTCCTGCTAGTCTTCAAGACTTTCTCATCGATAGTTGCTCTTTCTCACCAATAGCTGTAATTTTGGTGTGCCCGTGGGAGCAGGTAAGCTCAGAATCTTTCTACCCTGCCTTTTGGCCACTGCCTATTCACTTCTTGCTTCCCTTGTGGCTCAGCTGGTAAAGAGTCCGCCTGCAATGCGGGAGACCTGGGCTCGATCCCGGGGTCGGGAAGATCTCCTGGAGAAGGGAAAGGCTACCCACTCCAATATTCTGGCCTAGAGAATCCCATGGACTGTATAGTCCATGGGGTCGCAAAGAGTCGGACATGACTGAGAGACTTTCACTTTTCACTATTCACTTATAAACAGTTTCACAATAGATATGTTTATTCCCCTATGATCAGGTTAGGTTGGAAATGTTGGCTCACAAGCTCTTTGTTTGTAAAGACCATTCTTTAACCATTTTGAAGTTTCCTCCACATGACCTAGCTTGTAGCAAGGGTCTCATAAAAGTTTCAGCTATTAGGCAGTCAATCCAGAGATTCAGGTTTGCCATTATGTATAGTTTTACTGAATTATTCAATGAACACTCTTACTATGTGCTGAGCAATGTTCTAAATGTCTTATAAACATATTAATTCATTTACTCCTCATTGATACCCCACGAAACAGGTGCTATTCTTACCCTCCTTTACACACGAGGACACAGGTACAGAGAAGTTAAGTCACTTGTCCACAGTCACACAGCTGGGGCGATGGAAGCTCCGCGGCTTGAAACTTACTCATCTGACTCTCAGTATCTGCACAATGATGTCCTGGATTCACTGGCCCCTCCTTTGGCATCAGTTCCTGTTCCTTATTGGTAAAATGTCAGGGTGGACTTGATGACTTTATTTACTTTTTGAGTGTTTTGTAAGTGCTGAGAACCTTCACATTTTTTTCCCATTTTATTATCACAACAACCCAGAGAGAAAGGCTTAGTTTCATCTTATACTGGAGGAAACTGAGGTTTAGAGAGGTTAAGTAACACGCTCAAGTCCCTACAGCTACACCATGGAGGGGCCAGGAGGATTTGAGTCAGGTGTTTCTGACTTCTTCCAACTATTCTACCTTGCCACCTCCTCTCAAAGATCTCTTCCAATGCTACCTTTGCAGAAGTTGATTCATTCATTCATCAAACAACTATCCTGTCTCCTCTTTGCATCAGGCACTGGCTGACTGCTGAGGGGTCACAGACCGAATGAGACCAGATGTTTCCATCAAGGGTGATATTATTTGCAAACACGTCTCATGTCTCTCTAACGGAACGAAAGACAAGAAGAAAAGCGAGTGAGTGACAAGGAGGGTCTGGTCCAGTGCAGGGCTCAGAGGGTGGAGCGTTTCCTACTGAGGAGCTTAAGGAAGGCAGCCTTGAGCAGGTGGGGTGCCTTTCTGCTTACTACTGATTTTCTCACTTGAGATGATGCCTGCCAAGCATTTGTTCTTTTGTGTTTTTTCTGCACGGAGAAGGATGATGTGGCATTTGGGAGGGAAGAGACAGAACAGGAGACCTGCTTCCGATGCCAGGATGGCAGAGACCTCCAGAGGGACTGTGTCCCTGCCTTGGGCACTCCTATGGGTGGGGATGAAGGATGCCCAGACACAGGAGCAGACCAACGTGTTGAGTGTTATACGCTTGGCTTCACTGAAGGTGTCAGGTAGCCGGCAGGGCCGGAAAGATCACCAGCAAGCTGACCAGCCCGAGTGAACCCAAGTAACCCAGCATGGCATAGAACAGTTTCAAGGAGCCCCCATTAGGCTCTGTAGAGGTCACAGGTCGTGGGGGCCATCTGGTCACCCAGAGTGGACATGAGGTTGCCTGGACCAGGGAACAGAACCATGGGGACAGTTTTGGGGAGAACTGGCCCCAGAACTTCCTCATCTGGGCATGTGGCCAGGTGCCATGGGAGGCTGCCGCCACCACGACGGTCTTGGCCAGCACAGTGGACACACAGGTTGTGAAGGTGACCCCCCTAAACCGCCTGGCGTACAGCACAGGTGAGGGGTCCTGGAGGGCCGATGAACATGAAGGGGCAGAGGAAACAGAGGGCTGAGGTGGACAGCAGAAGGTCGCTGAGCTAGTGATCACTGGCTCGGATGTTGGGGGGCGTGGTGGTGCCTGATGAAGATGCCCAAGGTGGTCAGAGCGAGGAGGAGACGCAGAGCCAGGAGCTCCTGATAGGACCGGAAGTCAAGGGTTAGGGGATGCACTGACCGCTCTCCCTGTTGGGCCACTGGCCCTCGGGACACTTCTCACAGGTAGCACTGTCTAAAGGAAGAGAGAGAAACGGGGTCAGAGAACAGAGTGCGGAAGCTTCTGGAAACTTTCCCGCGGTCAAGCGGTTATACGAATTGTGATGGCCTTTTCCCGTAGAATCACTGTGCTTCAGCCTTCTTACGATGGGCCTCCCAGGTGGCCTGGCGTCCCCAGATTCAGGGCCAGAAACACAGGTGGCAGAAATCCCGACAGCCGCGGCTCTTCATGCATCACGCTACAGTGAAGCAGCAGTGACACGGCAGCCTGTGACGCTCGTCCCTCCAAACTGGCCAACCATGGGGCAGTGCTGCAGTTCATAGCCACAGCTAGTTTGGTTTTGCACTTATTCATCGGCCTATTTTACATAAGGAATATCTGTGGGAATGCTTACAACATACATGGACTCTCCTTTTTTATGGAGTTATCTTTTTTTTAAATATTTTTTTTTGATGTGGACCATTTGAAAAATCTTTATTGAATTTGTGACAGTATCACTTCTGTTTTACGGTTTGGTTTTTGGCAGCAAGGCACATGGGATCTTTACTCCCTGACCGGGGATGGAATGTGCACCCCTACATTGGAAGGCAAAGTCTTAACCATTGGGACACCAGGGAAGTCCCCACGCTTTTCTAAATCACTCCTTTGATAGAGCTCAGCAGAGCTTTGCTTTCTGTAGTGAACTGATCAGTTTTGTGGCTAGAGCACTGTAGCAGCAATATAGTCCCATTCACCTCTTTCCTTGGTTTGGATTCTGAACCTGGTCTTCCCAACCCAATCTCTTTCCTTTTCAGTGCATCCACCACCCCAAACACATATCAAAACACTTACTGCTTCTCTATTTGAGTAATTCAGTGGCTCCCTATGTCCTACAGAACAAAGTTCACGCTTCTGAGTCTGGCAAGTAAGGCCTTCTGAGATGTGACCACCTGCTTCCTACATATCTCCCATCTCAGTCTAGAGTCAAGTCACCCTAGGCTCCTTATTGCTTTCATGCCTAAGACTTCCCTAACTTATTTCTTGCCCTGGACTGTCCTTACCAAGTTTCACTGCCTTTGAAGCACTACCTGTTGTTCAAGGCCCATATCCCATGTCAGCCGCTCTGGTGAAAAGCCTCCCTACCTTCCTCCATTGGAACTGGTTGTTTCTCTCTGCTTCCAGGACTCAGTGCTTGAGGTCTGATTGAAGCGACGGATATTAACTTTGAACCTAGTTTCTCTATTATACAGTGATCCTTCTCCTTCAGCAGATCACGAGCTCTGTGGGGCCAAGACTGAGCCTTACCACCTTGGCACCCATACAGTAGACGCCAGTTGCTATCTGTTGGATGAATGGCATCTTAGTAAAATATAGATTAAGTCACCAGTGGGGCTCAGCTCGGTGCTCTGCGGTTGGGGGTGAGAGGGAGATCCAAGGAGGGGGTATATGTATACATGCAGCTGAGTCACTTTGTTGTCCCTCAGAAACTAACAGAGTGTTGTAAAGCATTATACTCTGATTAAAAAAATGAAAAACATCACTGTGGGGCTTTCTCCCAATATTTATGGAATGCCTACCACGTGCCAGACATTAAAATAGGTACAAAATTTGGACAAACTCATGGTTGATGAAAGAAAGAATGAATGTATAACCATAAAAGGTTATAAGGTAGCATGTGGGAAGGGCATATTGACACCATCTTTTGATCTCCTCTTCCCTGGATTTTTTTTTCTCATTAAAATAATCTTTCCTTGATGTGGGCTTCCCTGGTAACTCAGATAGTAAAGAATCTGCCTGCAATGCAGGAGACCCAGGTTCGGTCCCCAAATCGGGAAGATCCCCTGGAGATGAGAACAGCAACCTACTCCAGCATTCTTGCCTGGAGAATTCCATGGACAGACCATGGAGTCGCAGAGAGTCGGACATGACTGAGCAGTAACTCAGGTTAACAGTGTTAATGTGTTAACGTAAAGTGTTAATTCTGGGGGCCTTCTCTGGGCCTTGGGGTGGACGCCCCCAAATCGGGCCCACCTGCATCCCTGAGGCTCCTCCCTCAGCTCAAGCTGCCTTTGAGCAGGCCTGCAGGAGAAGGAGGTAGAGACCCGCGTCCTCTGGTTCCCCTTCTTCCCCTTCGGCCGGGAGCCTGGCGTGGAAGTGGGACCAGTCACAGCGATGCCCGTGGCGGCGGGGCCGAGGCGATGCTGCGGCCCTGGCGGCCCAGCCCCTGGGAGACGGCCAGGCGGCCGCCCGCGCGCCGGATCTCCGCCTGCAGCTGCTGCTCCGGCAGCTCGGGGCTGCCACTGTCAGAGCCCACCGGGCCCACCCAGGTCCAGTGAAGGTGACTCAAGAGTGTGGCCAGGACCGGTGGGCGCTGCCGGGCACCGCGCGCAGGAAGGGTGGGAACCGGAAGTGATCCCAGAACCAGGGATGCTGAGGCCAGTGGCCCATCTGCGGGAGGACCGGGGTGCGCACTCCTGGCTAGAATGCCCGCTGGTCCCCCTGCTAGACACCAGGTGCTTGGCCTTATTCCTCCCCTCTCTGCCCATTATTATTAAAAACATTTTTTTCCCATACAAAAAGCTGTGCATAATGAACTTATACAACTTGATGGGTTTGGAGATAAGTATATGCCTGTGAAACCATCACCACAATCTATGCCATAAACTTATCCATCAGGTCCCCATTTCTTCCCACCTTCCTCTTTATTATTATTATTATGGTTTTGTGATAAGGACACAACACAATATCTACCTTCTTAGCTAATTTTTAAGCTTACAATGCAGTATTGTTTACTGCAGGCATTATGCTATACAGGAGCTCTCTAGGACTTGTTTCTTTTATATAACTGAAAATTTGTACACTTTGACTGATATCCCCCCCTTTTTTCCCCTCCTTCCAGCCTCTTCCCTCCTCCCTCCTTCCAACCATTGTTATTACTCTCTGCTTCTAGGAGACTGACTATTTTAGATGATCGTGTAAGAAGTATCATGGAGTATTTTTGATTCTGTGTCTGTCTGTCTTTTATTTTTAATTTTATCTCTTGTCCAGGTCGTTCCAAAGCCTATAGGCTCAGGCTGGAGAAGCCAGTTCACCTTCAGAAGGAATGCAGCGGACTAAAGAATATATCTTAGGGTGCTGGTGAAAGATGCAGAGAAGTACAGGAATGCTGTTAATAAGTGTTTTATATTTCAATATTGTATAGTTCTTGACAGAAATAAAGGTTCAAGTGAATTAAACTTGGGTTGTCATTGGAAGAGTTGAAACAGGATATAGAACTTTCCAAGCACTTTAAGGAAAATATATTAAAAAAATTAGGAAATTTCAAGAAATTTAGGAAAAAATTAGGAAAAACAAGAAAAAAGCATAATAAATAGAAAACTATAACAATAGCAGTAGTAAAGGAGTGCACAGACATCCCTTCTAAGAAATAAAAGTGCTTTTCTGCTTATTATTTTTATTAATAGGGTTTATTATTTATTAGTAAAAAGTTATGACCAAGCACATAAAAGAGAAAACTTTATAAGAGGGAGGAATAGCATCAAACATGCTAGCAATCAGAGTAAACGTGAAAGGTCAAATCACTCTGGCTAAGAAGAGTGCTGTGTCACACAACTGTGTTTAAAATAGAAAACTAATACGGACTTCCCTGGAGAAGAGAATGGCAACCCACCCCAGTATTCTTGCCTGGAGAATCCCATGGACAGAGCATCCTGGTGGGCTACAGTCCATGGGGTCGCAAACAGTTGGAAATAACTGAGTGACTAACACAGACACACACACAATAAGGACTTACTGCATGGCACAGGGCACTTTACTCAATACTCTGTAACGAAAAAAAAAATCTAAGAGTGGATATACATATGTATGACTGATTCGGTTTGCTACACACCTGAAACTAACACGGCGTGTAAATTCACTAGTTACTCCAACAGAAATTAAAAACAACAACAAAGCAAACCAGGGTCCGGAGTTCCCTGCGCGCTGCCTAGTGAACTCCCCGGCCGTCTGAGTCCCCTGGGTGCCGTATTCTGACCTTTGTGGGCCTCACCTGTGGGCTGCCCTGCCCTCTCTCTGCTGGTTGGAGGCTTGACCAGAGACTGAGGCTGGGAGGAGAGCAGGGTAGAGAATCCCTGCCCCCAGACGCCCCTGTGCTCAGCCCTGGGTTGGCAGTGTCTTCCTTCATCCGAGAAAGACCGCAGTTCTAGTGGGGAGGACCTCTCCCGCTACTCCTGCCTCTGGTGAACGGGGAGGGGGAGCTTCTTACTGTGCCTGTCCCAGGAGTTTCCCCTGTAACTCTGCCTAAAAAAGTGAAAGTGTTCATCGCTCAGTCGCGTCTGACTCTTTGCGACCCCACAGACTGGGGGACTGCAACCCCAGGCTCCTCTGTCCATGGGATTCTCCAGGCAAGGATACTGGAGTGGGTTGCCATGCCTTCCTCCAGAGGATCTTCCTGACCCAGGGATCGAACTCATGTCTCCTGTGTCTCCCGCATTGGCAGGCAGATTCTTTACCACTAGTGCCACCTGGCAAGCCCGACATATGTAGACAGCCATGTGTGAAATGTAATAGACAGCTAGTGGGAAGCTTCTGTATAGCACAGTCAGCTCAGCTTGGTGCTCTGTGATGACCTAGAAGGGTGGGATTGAGAGGGGAGTGGAAGGGAGGTTCAGGAATGCAGGGATATATGGTGGCTTAGACAGTAAAGAATCCGCCTGCAATGAGGGACACCTGGGTTCGATCCCTGGGGTGGGAAGATCCCCTGGAGAGGGCGTGGCAGACGACTCCAGTATTCTTGCCTGGAGAATCCCATGGACAGAGGAGCCTGGTGGGCTACAGCCCATGGGGTCACAGAGAGTTGGACACGACTGAGCGACTGAGCACAGCACATATCGTATTCACGTTGCTGTGCAGCAGAAACTAACACGGCATTGTAAAGTGATTATACGCTAATGAAAAAAAGCTAAGAGACTCTCGTAGAATTAAAAGACTTTTTTTCCCATAGAGAAACATAAAGACTAAACAAAATATGACTTATCTATTGAGTGGCACTGTATGAAGCTTTCCCTGATGTCTGCTCCTCAGGCTGGGCTTGAGTTCTTGCTTCTCATCCCCTGCCAGCCCAGGGACCCTTGCCTTTATCCCATCATCACGGAGCTCTTTCTGTCTCAGATGGTTGCAGCTCAAGTCTTCCCTCTCCCCATGATACTCTAAGCAGGACCCATTGAACAGGTCTTAGTTGTCGGGCGCCTGAATGAACGCACGCCCTTCTCTCTCCTTCTCCTCATCCCCCTTCCCTCCTCCTGGAGGTTGTCCAGGCTACTCAGGGCAGAGTTTACTGTCTCAGGCTTTCCCCAGCCTGTTAGGGAAGCTGTCCCACCAGGTGTACGCAGACAGGTTCTTTCACTTCAAAGTCTTTGGTGACTCTCCGGCCCTAGACTAGCCGAAATGACACAGAGGACTTGGGAACCGGCTTTTCTCAAAAGGTAACTGCTGCTTCCAAGTTTGCATTGCTAGCATTATTGTTAGAGTCTTATGATTATCGTTAGAATCTTATATTACAATCATTCTATTGTTAGAACATTATTGCTAGAATCTTATCATTATTGCTAGAATCTATCATTATTGTTAAGAGCAACAACCACTAACTACTGGAGTGGGTTGCCATTTCGAACTCCAAGGGATCTTCCCGACCCAGGGATCGAACCCACATCTGTTGTGTCTCCTGCCTTGGCAGGCAGATTCGTTACCGCTGCACTACCTGTGAAGCGCCTAACATTTAGGATCATTTGTTATATAGCAGGCACTGATTATTCCATTGTTAACACCCACAATGACTCTAAGGTATATCTTTGTCACCTTTGTCTTGTAGGTGAGGAATGTGGAGCTCAAAAGGGATGCCTTAATTGGTCAGGATCGCATAACGAATAAGATGTTTTTAAGATTCAAATCCAGGTTTCCTGACTTTGAAGCCAGGGTCCTTCATCATTTCTAGAGCTTCTGCTTCCCAGCCCATCTCTGCTGGTTTGCATCCTGGGATTCATGTGAAACCAGGAGAATTTCTACTAGGTCCTTTGACGGGATGAACTCTGGGGTTTTACAGAACCAAAGTTGGAAAAAACAAGGACTGTTGCCAAATGCTCAAGCATTTCTTAAGATGTAGTCCATTTGGAGCTCCCTTGAATTTTAGCAAAATGAAGATGCCATGCCACGGAGTGGGGTCCCCGTGTTTAGCGGGACTATGCAGACACCTTGAGTTCATGGACCTAGGAGCATGTGGATTCCCAGGCTGACCCTGGGGGAAATGAACTTAATTGTCAGAGGTCAGCCTCACATCACAAGTGACCCACTGGGCTGTGATGCTGGGAGACCTAGGACGTGGGCCAGGTGTACCCTCAGGGCTGGGATGTAACCAACCGGACAGGTGACAGTACCATCAGCTGGAGACTTAACCTGCCCAAGTGATGTCTCAGCGGAGCCAAGCATTCTGGTCGCAGGTCTGATTTCATAGAGATGCTACTCCAGTTTCTTCCTTACGCTCCAATTCTAGGCTCATGGCTCATCCTTCCGAGAAGACATTGGCTTCGGATACAGGCTTTTCTGCAGGGAGAGAATACACCAACCAGCCAGCTCAAGGCTGTCAGTCGTGTTGAAAATCACATTTCTCATTCTGAGTTAATAAGTGATGTCTGATTTTGACAGTGATTTTGGGCAGCTCGAGCCAGCCCCACCAATACCAGGCATTCCTGGGTGAGTATTTTTCCTGGAACTGTGATGTCATGCCATTGTCTGGGCCCTACTTGACTATGAGCCCTTTGAAGTTGGCAGCTGGGGCTTACTCATAGTATCCGAGGGGATTATGATCTGGCCTGTAGCGGTTGTTCAGAAAGCATCTATTGACTGGATGTGAACCGTGTGATTTTTGGAGCTACTAAGCTGAGACTAGTAATCAGTATCTCAGTGCTGAATGTATCAGGAGGCTTTATTTTCCTTTGTCATTGGGGTGCCTGACCCAAGAGCGATGTTTGCTCGCTCGTTCTCGTGAGGACCATGGGCTTGGAGAAGGAGGCCCCGGATCATGGCATCTGGCCCCATCACTTCATGGCAGATAGATGGGGAAACAGTGGAAACAGTGGCTGACTTAATTTTTCCAGGCTCCAAAATCACTGCAGATGGTGACTGCAGCCATGAAGTTAAAAGACGCTTACTCCTTGGAAGGAAAGTTATCACCAAACTAGATAGCATGTTAAAAAGCAGAGACATTACTTTGTCAACAAAGGTCCGTCTAGTCAAGGCTGTGGTTTTTCCAGTGGTCATGTATGGATGTGAGAGTTGGACGGTGAAGAAAGCTGAGCGCCGAAGAATTGATGCTTTTGAACTGTGGTGTTGGAGAAGACTCTTGAGAGTCCCTTGGACTGCAAGGAGATCCAACCAGTCCATCCTAAAGGAGATCAGTCCTGGGTGTTCATTGGAAGGACTGATGTTTAAGCTGAAACTCCAATACTTTAGCCACCTGATGTGAAGAGCTGACTCATTGGAAAAGACCCTGATGCTGGGAAGGATTGGGGGCAGGAGGAGAAGGGGATGACAGAGGATGAGATGGTTGGATGGCATCGCAGACTCGATGGACATGGGTTTAGGTGGACTCTGGGAGTTGGTGATGGACAGGGAGGCCTGGCGTGCTGCGGTTCATGGGGTTGCAAAGAGTCGGACAAGACTGAGCGACTGAACTGAACTGAAGTGAAATTATTTACTGAAAAGAAGCAGGCTCACAGATTCTAAAAACAAACTGACAGCTGTAACCTTGACCAGAAGGGATCGGGGCTGAGGAGAGGTCAGGGAGCGTCTGAACTCGGGTTAGAAGGACGTGCGCAGGGATTATACACTGCGCAGGAGGGGAGACCAGGAAGACGGAGGGAGCAGGGGCCGTTAGTAAACTAAGGGCCGTGGAACGCTCTTTCCTCGTGGATCGTGCAGGGGACAAACACAGTCGCGGTTCGAGAGAGCTCAGGTGAACTCCTGAGGGCAGGTATGAGGGGGGCGGGGGCAGGGGCCTCGGAAGGGCAGTCTCAGGGCGGAAACACCTGTCCAGGGTGGAAAGCGTCCTTGAACCCGCGTTCCCGTCCGGTCCTCATCATCCTCCAGGTGACGCAGGACTTATCGCTGTCGTCTTACAGGTGGGAAGTGCCGAGAGCTGGAGCAATGTGCTCCGGGTCACAAAAGCAGTAAATGCGAGATCCGGGCGTAGAACCTGAGTCACCTGCAGCCGGCCCCCCTCCTGCAGCGAGAGACAAGGCAGTCCTGAAAGGGACGGGGCGTCACCGGCAAGAGCCGCGTGGATAACACTGCCGGGCAGCTCGTGTGCTTTGAAATATCTCCCCAATGCAGGGGTGGGGGATCGGCGGAGCTCTGTCCTTTCCCACGCCAGCTGCCGCACAGAGCAGGCTGCGCATCCTGCCACGAGCTCTAAAAAGCCTCAGGAGGCTCAGGGCTGCCGCATCCCTGTCCTGGCTGACGGCTGGAGCCTGAAATTCTTCTTTGTTATATAACATCCCTCCCCGACCCCGTCAATGAGAAGGAGCCCAGTCGTCCTATAGGAGGCTCCCCTAGGACGTTCCCCAGGATTCAAACCCTGACTCAGACCCTGCCATCTGTGTGAGCCTAGCAAGACACTCAATTCCCTGGGGTCTCACTTCCGTTTCTCCAAAGATGGGAGCTATTGTGCATCCCACTCGCTCGGCTGTTGTGAAGCTTAAATGTGATAATTAGGCATTCAGTAGAGCTGGGTAAATTTTAAAGTGCTGTGAAAAATAAGGGATGGTTGAGCCAGGATTGGAAACAGCAACAGCAGCATATTGGTGTCAACAGCGTGTTCACCTCAGGGGCCTCCCGGCAGCGGGTTGGCGGGAGGACTGGGTGCAGGGACTGTGCACTGGTCAGCTTGAAGGGGGCACCAGGGCGGACAGAACGTGCAGGGCGGGAGAGGAGGGTCCAGGAGCGTGAATCCCGGCCCGCCATCTGCTTTATGAAATGAAGCTTTATTGCAACACTGTCACAGTCATATGTTTCGTATTGCCTTGCTCCTTTCTCATCCTACTGGAAGACGAGCAGTTTTGACAGAGGCTGGATCAGCCGGCAAGACCTAAAGTATTTACAGTCTGTTTCTTTATAGAAAAAGTTTATCTGATGCTGCTTTAAAGCAACTCTTAATTTACAAGAAATACAAAGGAGGGTGGCATGCACGTTTTCCATTGCCGAGTGACAGATTACTGCAAATTTAGTTGCTTAAGATCATGAGCGAACATAAGTTCTTGTGTCTGATGCATAGTGAGACCAGATGATACTGAACTGTCAGAGTCTGGAGCATAGGAAGTTTTATGGAGGGCCACGCAAGAAGGCGAGTGGTTCCTGCCCCCCAAAACCTCACTCGCAAGGATTTCAACCAGGCATTCAAAAGCATAGACTACAAAGGTCAAAGTAAAAGAAGCAGATCTAATCTGCTGTGGAGGCAGAGTTGTTCTTCCCTGTTACAAAATGACACATATCTCATAATGTCCATGAGACGGCCGTCGGGGTGTGAGTTATCTGTGTCTTCTGCTCAGGGTCTCCTGCGGCTGAAATCTAAGCCCTGGGTGGGATAATCATTTCACCTGAGACTCAAAGTTCTCTTACAAGTCCCATCAGGTTGTTGGCAGAGTTCATTGCTTTGTGAATTTAGGACCGTGGTGCCCGATTCCTTGGTAGCTGCGGCCAGGAGCTGGTTTCAAGCCCACCTTTGCCTCTTAGCCCCCTCTCGCCGTCTGGCAGCTCACTTCTTCAAGGCATGTAAGATGATGTCTCTACTGTTTTGAATTTCTCTTTGCTCCATCAGGTCAGACCCGGTCAGGATAACTGCCTTTTTGGATGAACTCAGAGTCAATAATTGGAGACCTTACTTACATCTTAAAAATCTGGTGCTCTCATAACAGAAGTGCTATCCCATCGTATCTCAGGGGCTGCCCTCATCCTAGGAGAGGTGATTATAGAATTCTGCCCACTCCAACCACTCAGACAAATCTAGAATGTAGAATGTTTATAAGACAACTATGTGTCTCAAAACAAGTGAAAAGGAAGGGGGACCGTATGAGATTAAAAGAAGGCAAAAGATGCAGCACTCAAATGCAGTGCTTTAATCTAGACTGGACCTGGATTAAAACTAACAAAAACTACGAAACCCATTCTTGGGTAAATGAGGAAATATGAATGAGAACAAGATATTAAATATTGTGATGGGATAATCGGTCATTTTCTTAGGTGTGGTAGTAGTGCAGGGAAGAACCAAATCCAACTCCATGTTGGAACAGTTCCTTTGACTTGCTTTTCATTGCCTTTGTTGTTATAATCAAACAGAAGGGACTTGTCTCAAAGAATCCTGCCCCTCTGCCTGACTGTTAAACGGAAGTGCCTTTGTTCCAGACCCTGTCCACCTGTGAATGATCAGAAGGAAGAAATTAACACCTCCCCTGCCCAAGGCTTGCTATTCTAGGAGATATTTGCAAGATTAATGATCTTTTTACTTTGTTTCCTAACCTCTCCCAATCTTTGACCTGTAAAAGAACCTGGCATTCAGACCTCATAAGATGACTGTTTTGAGACATTAGTCTGCCATCTTCTCTGTCTGCTGGCTTTCCAAATAAAGTATTCCTTGCCTCAACACCTGGTCTCTGATTCACTGACCTGTCATGTGGCAAGCAGAGTGAACTTGGAGTCGGTAACAGTAGTGGTATTATAATATCATAGTCATGTAGGAGAATACCCATAATATCCATAGTATTTAAAAAAGATCATTGAAGTATAACAAACACTCAGAAAAATTAATGTATAGATGAATTTTCAGTCTGAACAGATCTGAGTTACTAGCGCCAGATGGAAATCAAATACTTCACTAATCCCTGAAACCCTTCTGTGTGACCCAGGTCTAATAGCATTGATTACTTTGCTTGCCTTTGTCCTCTATGTATCTGGAATCATATAATATATAGTCATTTGTGTCTGATTCCCTTCACTCAACATTGTGCTAGTGGGATTCAACCAGATGTTGCAGTAAACTGTAATAGTTTTGATGGAATCACTACTTTTTCTTCATAGAGGTGTCTAGCATGCTTTAAGAAAATTTTGCTGAATGGATAATATTCTTAATTCTATTTTTTCACATTGAACTATATGTTTCAGTGAAAATAAGTATTTCCATATGTGCATTTTTTGACCTTTAATTAGAACACCTACTTTTCTTTGATAATTTCTTTTAAGAAAAAAATCATAAAATTATGATCTTTTGAATGTTGCATCAAATTTAAATGTTGAATGAAAAATGATTGACTTTATTATTTCACTCCAGTTCAGAAGAGAAATTTCTCCAAGTGAATCAGGGACTCCACCAAGAAGAGTCTTGTCACAAGTCAATATAGTATAAGCCACAATTATGTAAATTCAGAATTAAATCTTGTACACTGATTTGTATGTTTGTTTAGTTTTTCCTTTTCAATGGAATGGATAAAATTTACGATGCTGTGGATAAGAAGCCGGAAAGAAATGTTGCGCTGCCGTGCCAGAGGGTTTTTGTTTTTGTTATTCAGTCCCATCTTGATCAAAACATTTTGTACTCCCTTTCTCTAACTGTATCGCTATGAAAATACTTGTAAATGCTAAAAACTATAGCTTCCTTTTTGATGGAAAAAGCATCATAACTTGTCTGGATGTGATTCTAAATTATGTGTGCCACAGTTGACTTCAAATATAAGTCTGTGCCGTAGGTTTCATAATTCAATAAGAACATCCTTTTGTTTTTTTTTCATGATTTCGTGCTTCAGTAAAACTTGTATTTGTCTTACCAGCACATAAACAAGAAGTGTTGTCTTCAAGCTTGACGTTTTATGTGGAATTTACAGCAGCATTCACAATAATGTCATCTATTTCATATTTGCCAGAATGAACTCTCAACAGCTTTGCTTTGAAGAATTGGACAAAAAAAATCAAATTATTGCAGTAGATCTTCTGTTTGAAGGTTTTAATGACACTGACATAAAACCGTTATCATTTCACTTGTGAAATTGTAATTTTCTATTGGAGACTATACATCACCAAGTATTGTTTTACTTTCTCTCTGTGCACAAAACATTGGAATTAAAGAAATGAGCTAAATTACTTTTGATGAATTTGAAAAGTCGTGCTTTGCGGAGTAAAATGTAAACACACCTGCTATTTTCAGTTGTTGTCATCAGGCACAGTCTTTGAGAGCAAGGGGTAATGTATCTTCAGATGCTTTGTATCTTCTACTGTTCAAATCCTCATGGACACTACTAAGACATCTGCAATGGATGATAAATGATGACAAACATTTTGTGCAAAATGTATGTCCATCATTAACTGTCTTGAGTAACACGCACTTCTGTTTTTTTGCTACCAAAAGTGCTCGCTGCAAAATATGAAAATGATACCAAATAGTATATATTGGCCTAACTTTTGCCTTGTACAAAAATGGACCAAACTACTATGGCAAAAGCTTTTGGACTACTCTCTAATACGCTGTAGCAGGAGGTCATTTATACCTAAGAGTCAGCCCAGTGGGCAACCTGTTGGCATCATGTGCTGAGCCATGGACCACAGTATAACTGGCTAGTACACCAGTGGCTGCCAGGGGCAGCAGATTTGACTATTTCCTCACCACTACCCTAGACCTGAGAAATGAGCTGTCTCTAGATCCTGTGTCTGGAAGATTTCTTTTTTTTTTCTTCTAATTTTTTAAGCAGGGGTCACCTTGCTTGTTGTCCTTGGACAAGAGATTTCATTCTGGAAAGAATCAAATAAAGAGAGACGAGATTTGGCTGATTAGTCTTTCAGATTTAAATACATGTCAACCTGATAGCCCTGTTCACTGTGTACATGTTCCCCACGCTGTTAGACTGACCAGGGTAGAAGGTAGAAGTACAAAAATGGAAATACATCAAGCTATTAATAAAAAAGTGAAAAGTCTGGGACAAATGCTACACTGACTAGGATGCCAGGACAACGGGTGTCAATAAAGACCGTCCTGGGAAGACCTTTCAGTTGTAAACATGCTTTTCTTTCCTTTCCTCCTTCCCTGCTGCCTCCCTCCCTCCTTCCTTCCCTCACCTTTCTTATTTCTTTCTTTCCTCCCTTTCTCTTTTTCTTCTTGAAGCATTAAAGCCTTTCTTTCCTTCAAGGTAACTGATGCTAAATATAGATTTATGGTTTAAAGCTAGCAGCACTTTACCGAGGTATAATATAAATACAGTAACTGACATGACAGTGACTGAACTGGGATTCCGTAGAGGCTCAGATGGTAAAGAATCCGCCTGCAATGTGGGAGACCCAGGTTCGATCCCTGGATTGGGAAGATCCCCTGGAGAAGGGCATGGCAACCCACTCCACTGTTCTTGCCTGGAGAATCCCATGGACAGAGGAGCTTGGGGGGCTGCAGTCCATGGAACTGCAAAGAGTCGGACACAACTGAGCGACTGAGCACAGCACAGCACAGCGACTGAACAAATAGCCAAATTCACTAATTGTTGCGATTTAAGTCTGTAGATTAATGAATTTTGATCGTATACATGTGCACATACAATCACACAGATCGAGGTATAGAAGATTTCCATAGCCCAGGAAATCCTTCCTGCTCCTTTCCAGACCATCATTCTTCCCTCATCCTCCACTATCTGGTTTCCATTATCATAGGTTAGTTTGTCTACCTGAACTTCATAGAAAGGAAACCTTTCTGTCTGGCTTCTTTCATTCATCATAACTTTCTTATTTTTGAGATTTGTCCACGTTGTTGTATGTATCAATGGTTCATTTCTTTAAAAAATGCTGAGTATGAGTATATAACAATTCATTTATCCATTCTTCTGTCTTTACACATTTGGGTTGCTTTCAGTGTTGAGTTGATATGAGTAAAGCTGCAGTGGAGGTTGCTGTAAAAGTTGTTTTGGGTGAACATAGGCATTTGTTCTCATGAGTCCATACCAAGGAGAAGGAATTACTGGGACATAGGGTAGATGTATCTTTAACTTTATAAGAAACTGGAAAATGATTCTCCAAAGTCCTATAATTTTATACTTGTCATGCCAAGGGTCAGAAAGCACATGGAGAAGTTGGAGTTCTCACTGCAGGGCTTCCCACATTGCAGGTGGGAACGTCTTGGCGATTGTTTAAAACGCATCCAATTCCTTCAAAAAATGAGATAATTCAGATTTTATTATTATTTTAGTTTGTGAAGCTTATGTTTAATAAGGAATTTTTCTGTTTTCTCTGTTATCAAATTTATTGGCACAATGTTGGTCATACTATCTCCTTATTCTATTCTATGATACCTATAGGATCTGTAGTAATGCCCTTTTAAAATTTACAAAATCCTGGTACTTGGGACTTCTATTAATCTTTTCAAGGAAGTGAAGTTTGAGTTTTTGTGAGTTTTAAAAAATCTCTTTTTATTAACAGGTTTGTTGAGATATAATTGACATTCATCTATTTTTTATTTCATTGATCTTTTTCTCATCTTTACTGCTTCCTTTATTCTATTTTCTTTGGGTTTAATTTGATCTTCTTTTTCTAGCTTCTTAAAGTGGAAGCTTAGATAATTGATTCAAGACATTTCCCCCTTAGTATAGCCATTTAGAACTCTAAGCACTGCTTTAATACCATCCCCATCCCAAATTTTCATATTTATTTTATTAGTGCTCAGTTTAAAATATTTACTTATTTCCATTTAAATTTATTTTTCCTGCACAGGCTATTTAGGAGTGTATTCTTTAATTTCTTTTAGTCATTGATTACTAGCATTATTGGGCTTCCCTTGTATCTCAGTCGGCAAAGAATCTGCCTGCAGTGCAGGAGACCTGGGTTTGATTTTTGGGTTGGGAAGATCCCCTGGAGAAGGAAATGGCAATCCACTCCAGTATTCTTGCCTGGAGAATCCCATGGACAGAGGATCCTGATGGGCTACAGTCCATGGAGTCTCAAGTGTTGGACGTGACTTGGTGACTAAACCACCACCACCACTAGCATTATGCATTTAATTCATTGTGGAAAGAGAACTTGTTTGTCTTGATTTCACTTTGTGATTTATTGAGACCTGACCAGCATATAATCCATTTTGGTGGATGTTCCACATAAACTTGAACAGAATTTGGGTTCTTCTGGATTTGGGCATGTAGCGTTCCATGTATATCAAGTAGATCAATTTGGTTAGTGGTATTCAACTATCTGCCCTTACTGACTTTGACCTACTTTTTCTACATATTACTGAAGAGAAGTGTTAGCATATCCACCTTTGTATTTTCTTTATGTATTTTGAAGCTATGTTATTGGCTACTTAAAGATGTACTATTGTTATTTCCTTCTGAAAAATTAATGTTTTCCTTAATCTCTGGTTGTGTTCTTTTCCTTAAAGTCTCTTGTTTAATAATCACATAAGCATCCTAGATTCTTTATCTTAGTGTTTCCATGAAATAAAATTTTTCATTCTTTTGCCTTCAACCAATCTATGCCTTATCTTTAAAGAGTGTCCCCTATAAAGAGCATATGGCACAAATGCCTATGGCTGATTCATATTGGTGTATGGCAAAAACCATCACAGTTTTGTAAAGTAATTATCTTCCAATTAAAATAAATAAATAAATTTTAAAAATAGAAAAAAAGATCAAAGCAGGCTATCCATAGCATTAAAAATCCCTTATTCTCCCATTAACATGATCCCCAGCTATAATCTTTCATAAAGAGTAAAATTCAGTATTAATAAGCATAGAGACAAAGGATAAAGAAAGGGTAACTGGAAAACTCAAACATGGTTGAGTTGGGGAATTGGAGGTTGGATGTGGTGATCAGTTTACTAAGATTATACAATCTCTTAGCTCTGTGATATCAGAGAGTAGCCCTAGAACTCTGAGAATTTGGAGGGTAGACTAAAGAGAAAGAGGGAAAGAGAAAAGAGGCAGAAGGAACCAGCCAAACAAACTTCACCAAACTTTCAGCTTTTCTTACAGAGCTGGTAGTTCTTTCCCACTTCTGGGGTGCCAGTGAAAGCATTCATTCTTCAGGGTAAACTTCATTACAGTATTGATGCTGTCAATGCTTATCTCTCTGGGGAGAATGCAGGTGAGGATGAAGGGCTCTTATCTAAGCTACATCCCTTGGGAACTGAATTCTACAAATGACTTTTCTGATTGCGCCTTCTATGTCTTTGCTCCTCGGACTGTAGGTCAAAGGATTCAGCTCAGGAATGATCACAGTGTAAAAGACACGATCTTGTTCTCTGGGGATTTTGTCTGAGTTACTTCTCTGGCACATGAAAGCAAGTGTCCCAAAGAAGAGAACAAAAGAAGTGAGATGAGAAGTGCAGGTGGAGAAGGTCTTGGCTTTCCCACCAGCAGCCTTCACTCTCAGAATCGTTCTGATGGTGAGCATGTAGGAGACCAGGATGATCATGCTGTTGACCAGGATCATGAGTTTGGCAGCAAAGAGGATGACAATCTCACTCTGTGTTGTGCTGCTGGAGGCAAGCTTTAGCAGGGGTGGGAGATGGCAGAAGAAGTTGATCTGATTGTCAGCACAGAAGGAGAGGGTAAAGGTGTGCACGGTACGCAGGATGGCCCTTGATAATCCATAGACGTAGGCCCCGGCCAACAAGCCCATACAGATGCCTGGAGACATCCCCACGTTATAGCCCAGTGGGTTGCTAATGGCAACAAAGTTGTCATAGGCCATCACAGTGAGCAGGTAAAGTGAACTGATGGTGAAGATGATGGCGAAGGTGGTGAAGAAAAAGAACTGGGCTGGACATCAGCCATAGGAGATGACCATTTTGCTGTGGTCAGTGTGGCCAGAGTTGGAGGGTGATGACCAAGGTGTAGCAGGCATCCAGCAGGGAAAGAAGGCCCAGGAAGAAGTCCATGTGGTGGGGAGTTGGGTGTCCACTGGGGTTAGAATAAGCATCTCCACATTTCCCAAAAGGGTGACTAGGTAGAAACTGGGAAACGTCAGGAAGCGCGGAACGGTCAGTTCAGTGTGACCTGTGAAACCCACAGAATGAACTCTGCTGCAGTGGTGAGGTTTCTTCGGCCATAGGTTCCATGCAGCTGGGCGGCCTCAGAAGGAGAATGGAATCAGAGATTCCAGACATGCAGGCCTTTGTCTTCTTTAGTGTCAGATCTTAGATGAAAATCTCAGGTATTTTTCTGCTCAGAGAGAGAAAAGAATATTATCATTTAAAGAATCTGCAGGAACTCCCCTGGTGGTCCAGTGGCGAAGACTCCGAGCTTCCAGTGCAGGGGCCCTGGGTTCGATTCCTGGCCAGGGAACTAGATCTCACATGCTGCAACTAAAAATTCCGGATGCCACAAAAGATTGAAGATTCTGCGTTCTATAGCAAAGACCTGGTGCACCGAGTGAAGAAATAAATAAAAATAAATAGTAACAATAAAAGAATCTACAGGTGGCAGTTACTATGGAGAGTGTTTATGTATCTGTGCATCCTTCTGGAAAATGGACTTTGGGTAGGTATTCAGGTTCACTTGCTTGTTGTCTAAGGTCCAAGACAACACTTGTTTGTTGTCTAAGACCAGAGAGCCTTAGACTATCAAGACTGGCAGGGACCAATCTGAAATCTTTCTTTCCTAGAATATCCCCAACAGATTGTTATGCAGCCCAGGTGTACACCAGGGCTGCCTTATATGGATCCCAAAGTTGGGCCCTGATAACTCCCAGCAGGGCGTAGATGGTGACGTGAATGGTGCCTGCAGAGTGGTCAGACACAGAGTCCTCTATTACCTGATAGGGACTTCCTGGGCACTCTACCTTTGGAAAATTCTTCCTGTTGGGAAAGCCACCTTACTCTTTCTGTATTTTCTACACATTAGTATTGGGCTTCCCAGTTGGCACAGTGGTCAATAATCTGCCAATGCAGCAGAGGCAGGTTTGATCCCTGGGTTGGGAAGATCCCCTGGAGGAAGAAATGGTAACCCACTCCAGTATTCTTTCCTGGGAAACCCCATGGACAGAGAAGCCTGGCAGGCTACAGTTCACAGGGTTGCAAAGAGTTGGACATGGCTGAGTGACCGAGTTTAAGGTTTCAATTTTACACATTAGTATCATGCTTGATTCTGCACGTTGAGCAAAACCCTTCTCTCCCAAGATAGATGACGATCATGCCCACTCTTATCTCGTCTCTTGTTCTTCAAGTCAAACATTTCCAGTCATTTCAGCAATCCTCGGTGGGCCCTTTCATAATCTATTTTTGTTCTGCTGTGAACATGGTTATCATCTGTCTCGAATCTCTTTTTGGAGGGTCCTTAAGAGAAAGCAATTCTGTGAAAATCGTTAGATTTATGAGGCTCTCATTCTGTGCAGGACGTTTCCACATTAATTGACTGATTTCTCTCAATAATCCTGAAATAGCCATTATGAATTTCCACTCTTGAAATGTGTAAGCTGAGGGTCAGGAAGTTAAAGTGCCTTGTCAAAGGATAAATTGCAAGTGCAGAAATTCTGGGAATTTAAGCTATGGTGTCACGACTCTAGGGCACTGCTTGTTTCATTACCCTACACTGGTCCTTCTTAACCACCATCTGTCTCCTTTAATTTTTAGCTTCTGTAGCCTAGAAGTAGCTCATAGAAAGGGGGTTAAGAGAAATCAGGTTGGTTCTTCACTTTCTAGGGGTGGAATGGGTTCTTTGATAGCTACTCATTGTTCCAGGCTCCGCCCTCTGGAATGAAGCCTCCGGGGGGTGGGGGTGGAGGCTTCTCCATCACCGGGAGACTCACCGGGAGGCTGGTTGGAGTCAGGGTTAAAGACTTGTTTGTGAGCTAGGGGTTCTCATCAGCCAAAGAGCTTTCATAAAACATTTTGGGCTGTCTGTCAGGTTTGACCCTGAGAATTTCAAGGCTCATAAGGCAAAATCAAATTCCTAGTATTTCAGACACAGAATACCGGGTCCACCAAGTTTCTGATAATCACCATATTCAATCTGTTGATTAGCAGTAGCTTGAGTATCGACCTCCCTGGTTCACCCCATGGCTCTTATCTTCTCCACCGTAAGTGCCTTTCCCCCAGAGCACTGCTATTACTGTGATTGTTCTGTGTTCCTACCTTTTGTTCCTTTCTGTCCCTCTGTTAAATGTTGCCCATCAATTTCCTCTTTTTTGCCTCCTCATAACTTATATGTAGGTGTGGCTCTACACCCCATGAAGGTCCATCATCTTATTGAAAAGCTGAAAACATTTTTTCAGGTTTTTTTTTTAGTTCAAATACTTTAAAAAGAGAATTTGATGTATCCAGCTGCCTTTTTGGGAGCCAGTCCAAAAGTTAAAAAGTTGAGATTTTATAGCTAGCCTACATGTTAACTGTTTGTTGTGTCCAAAGGGTCAGTTATGTGGTACAAAACAGAGCTTCATGCCTTCACCTGGATTGTGGAAGATGCTGGCATTGTGATATTTTTTTCAAGACTGAAAAGTCAGCTTGGAACTTACTGGTATAGACATCCTGAGTTTGCACTCACATCTATTATTCTGTTCCAAGACTCTATAAATCCTTCTTTCAAAACAGCATTCTTTATCCTTATTTAGCCGCACACTCTTTTTTCCCTTCTTTCCATAGAGATGAAAATTTACAGACATGGAACCCATGCTTTAGGACACGCTTAACTAAATGTCCTCCAACAAGTGTTTTTGTTACACTTGTCTCTGAATCATAAGATTAGAAATGCAAGTTTCTTTGAAGCATTTAAAAGATTACTTTGAAATTTCACTATTTGAACTAGATAGCTAGCAAATTCAGACTCCTAAACGATCCCACGCTTTGTAGACACAGCAGTGCCCACTGCTCAGTTGGATTTGGACTGGCTAACCCACCATCTTTTTTCCAGAGTGGGCCTAATCTTTTGGCTTCCCAGGTGGCTCCGTGATAAAGTAGCTGCCTGCAACTCCCGAGATGCAAGAGGCAAGTGTTCGATCCCTGTGGTGGGAAGATCCCCTGGAGTAGGAAATGTTCACCTGCTCCAGTACTCTTGCCTGGAAAATCCTATGGACAGAGGAGCCTGGAGGGCTACAGTCCATGGGGTTGCAAAGAGTCGGACAACCAGTGAACATGCAGGCAGCATAATCTTTCAGTCCAGCCCTTGGACGTGTCCCACAACATTTGCATAACTTAGTTAATACAGCTGAGAATAGGCACCTTCATGCCCTCATTGACCCAAAAAGAAACGTTCCTCTGGCAACTTTGTTTTGGATGGTGGTAGCTAAAACTTGCATCTATTCAAGATGTTGTCTCCACGGGGAAACCTGAGAGAGAGAGCGTTCCTTGAAACTTAGTTATCAGCAGCTGTCTGCTGGTTTCTGGGTCCACGTCTGTCTGACATCTGATATTTGAATGTGACGTTATGTTAGTTCTGCTAAGAGTGTCTGGGTGACTGGCTTCTCCTTCTCTCCAGGGTTTGGGGGTCGCTGTGCCCATGGCCATCAGGATGGGCTTACACGCTCTTCTCCAGCTGTTGGTGGGAGTAACCATGACCCTTAGCAGAGCTCCTGGACTTTATAAACACACAGAGCCCTGGAGTCAGAAAGGACCTTGGCACGCAGTTCCGTGAGGTTCCCTCTCTGCTCCTCAGAGGCCTCGGCCTTTGTGGAGATGCCTCGAGGGACCCAGCAGGGGAAGTGAGGAGGAGGCTGAGGGGGTAGGGTTCAAACAAAGCGGCGTTTCTTGTCACCCTTGTAAACAGACAGGTACTTTTCCATTTTGTTTGGAAAGGGGGTTCTGACATTAAAGAAAGGTGACCATCTGGCCCACTGTGCTCTTTTCATTTGGAGGAAGAAAGCACTGAGGCTCAGAGAAGAACTTTTACCCGGAGTGTCAGAAAACATTTCCTCCCAAATCGTCTGAGTGGGGCGTCTTATGTGGCTCCTCAGGACAGGCTATGGGGTCGTGAGGGAGCAAACCAGAGCTGACAGGTCCGGGATGGCGCCCCAGAGGCCAGGTCTCCAAGGTTTCCGCGCGGTCACCTCCCTCTCTGTAACACCCATTTCGGCATTATCTTTTTTGGGGGGCGGGGGATGATTCCTTCACAGTTTTGTGATGGTTTTTGCCACCCATTAGTATGAATCAGCCACAGGCATGCGTGTGTCCCTCGCTCCTGAGCCCTCCTCCCCCGCAACCTCCCCATCCATCCCTCCAGCTTGTCACAGAGCACCCTGGCTTTGGGTTCCCTGTGTTATACCTCAACCCCCCACTGGCTCTCTGTTTTACATGTGGTAATGGGTATGTTTCAATGCTCTTCTCTCAAATCATGCCACCCTCTCCTTAACCCACTGAGTCCAAAAGTCTGTTCTTTATGTCTGTTCTTTGCTGCCTTGCACTTGGGATCATCAGTACCATCCTTTGAGATTCCATATATATGTGTTAATATACAGTATTTATCTTTCTCTTTCTGACTTACTTTACTCTGTATAACGGGCTCTAGTTTCATCCACCTCATTAGAACTGACTCAAATGTGTTCCTTTTCATGGCTGAGTAATATTCCATTGTGTATATGTACCACAACTTCCTTATCCACTCATCTGCCAATGGACATCTAGGTTGCTTCCATGTCCTAGCTGTTGTAAACAGTGCTGCAGTGAACACTGGCATACATGTGTCTTCTTCAGTTTTGGTTTCCTCTGGGTGTGTGCCCAGGAGTGGGATTGCTGGGTGGTATGGTAGTTTTACCCCTAATTTTTTAAGGGAATCTCAACACTCTTCTCCATAGTGGTTGTACCAGTTTGCATTCCCACCAACAGTGTAAGAAGGTTCCTTTTTCTCCACACTCTCTCCAGCATTTATTGTTTGTAGACTATTTGATTTTGGTCAGTCATTCTGACCGGTTCTACATTATCTTTTCAAAAGCATCTTCTGAAAGAAGGCCTTTCTGACCTCACCAGCTGAGACAACCTCCTCAGAGGCATGGGACCCAGCCTTGGTATGTGCTCTGACTATCTAGTTGTTCAACTATGTGGGTGTTAGTGGAGTAATAATATCTCTAAGCCAATGATTCCCTGCACTTGACATATTTGGTGCTAACTTCTGCAGCCATCAGTAAGGTATGTATCCCTGTATCTGCTTCACAGGAGATAGAATTAAAGCCTTGGCAAGATAACCTGTCTGAGAGGTCACAGACAAATTTAAATTGTTTTCAAACATTTGGAAAACACACCTGCTAGTCTCTGGAATATATCTGATCTCCCAACATAGTTACAGGATTTAACCTACCTCATGGGGAAAGAGCTGGTCCTTTTGCTTCTGTGAGGAAATTCTATGAAGCACTGCTGATATTTCCTATTTTCTGAGCAGATCCAAAGAGACTGCTGCGGTGGTGATCTGAAAGTCATAGAAAATGCAATTACCTAATCTTCCTCGGGCTGATATTACATTTTGCTGAAACCCACTTTTGAACACACTCCCAGCAGGTTGCAAGACCAGGCTGTGAGCCCAGTTTTATCTGGAGTTCCTGGGCAACATCCAAAGCTTCAACTTCCAGGTCTTCCCAGTGTCTAACTGTTTTGCCTTCTTGCTCAAATAACCCAATTCAGATCGTCTTGTTTCTGAAGCACTGAATTTTCTGATCCTATTAAATACTTTGGTGGTTTTAACACCTTATAGGTATTGTGAGTGTGTGTGTGTGTGTGTGTGTGTGTGTGTGTGTGTGTGTAAGTTGCTTTAGTCATATCTGACTCTTTGAAACCCCAAGGACTGTAGCTCGCCAGGCTCCTCTATCCATGGGATTCTCCAGGCAAGAATACTGGAGTGGGTGGCCATGCCATCTTCCAGGGACTGAACCCACCTCTCTTATGTCTCCTGCCTTGGGAGGCGGGTTCTTTACCACTAGTGCCACCTGGGAAGCCCATCGGTGCCACCTAAGATGATGCTAAATGAAAAAGGG
Organism: Okapia johnstoni; assembly: GCA_024291935.2. Taxonomy (NCBI): domain Eukaryota; kingdom Metazoa; phylum Chordata; class Mammalia; order Artiodactyla; family Giraffidae; genus Okapia; species Okapia johnstoni. The sequence continues at coordinate 1,793,717 of CM044325.1, read as the reverse complement.
GTTCTTTTTTCTATACAGTTCACTGTGATAATTTGCCTGCCTTCAGTGGGCATGAGCCCAGACTTGACTGCAAATCACAAAATGAGTGGGACAGGGCTTCGTGTTTCTAGGAGTCAGCTCCGTTGAGTTGGCGCTGACTCATGGATATCTGCATATCCTCCTCTTTCTCTCAGTGGGTAAGAAAACAATGGGTCTAAGGATTCAAAGCTCAAGAGGGTAAGTGGCAGACCAGTCTTGGATGACACCGTTTCTCATGCTCCCTCCTCTGTGTGCCCTTCAGGGAAGGAGCTCTGTCACCTCCATGCCACGTCCTCCAGGGCTGGAAGGAAACAGACCATCCAGGCCTGCTCTGACACACTACAGATGAAGAAACAGACCCAGTGCGGGAGGGTGCATGTCTCATCTGAGGTCACACGGCTTCTTAGCTGCCACCTGAAGGCTGTGAGGGCTGATCAGAAATGGGGACGGAGGAGAGCTAAGGTCGGGGGAGGAGACTAGGACTGTGAAACCACGGTGTGTTTGATCAGGTTGGTCTCACCCATCAGTCTGTTCTGCTCAAGGATTCTGCTTCCTTTGAGACCCAGTTCAAGTCTTACCTGCTCTGGGAAAGCTGGCTAAACCCCTCACGGATGTTCTCAGGTCTTGGTGAGCCATACCTGGGTTATTTTCTCATTCTCTATTGTAGTAGAGTTTTGAGCATTAGACCTTCTTTGTTTAAACATCTGCCTTGTAAAATATTCTGTGGGAGAAGTGTTCAGTTCTTCAACTTATTTAGTTTAAAAAATTAAAAAAATTTTATATTGAAGTATAGTTGTTTTTACTATGTTGTGTGAGATCTGAAGAATAAGAAGCCTTCAAGTAGTGAGTCATCCTGTGGCTCTGTGACCTTCAACTGGTGGCTTCCAAGGTCACAGTGTTTAATGGCCTCAAGCTAGCAGGATGGGAAGAAGCAGGGCTTGTTGGGATGGTCTGCACCATTTATTCAACTTTCTATTGGCTAAGCTGCGTGTCCATACTTAGCCGCAAACGAGGCTGGCTAGGAGTCTAGTTGTTTCACCAGTGCTAGCTAGATAACGTGAATCATTTGGGGTCAGAGGGCAAGATGAGGTAGGCGGCCCCTAAGATGTCCCCAGTGATTCCTGCCGTCTGGTATCCACATCTTTGAGTGATTTACCTCTTTTGAGAATGGCCCGGATTTAGTGATTCACCTTTAGTAAATAAAGTGTGATGGGGCGTTACTTTTGAGATTAAGTTTCAGAAAAACTCTGGTGCCTGTATCGGGCTATTCTCTCTGAGAAAAGTCAGCTGTCGTGTTGTGAGTTGCCCCACGGGGAGGTCCATGTTGCAAGGAACTGACATATTTGGCTACCAGTGGGGAAGGATCCAAGTCTTGCCAACAGCCATGCCTTAACCTGCAGCCCTGGCCAAGGTGTTAATCCCTGCTTTGTGAGAGACCCTGAGGCCAACATGCTAATTACTGCTTTGTGAGAGACCCTGAGGGAGATTCCCAACCAACTGGTGCGTGGATTCCTGACCTTATGAAAACGGTGACAGGAAATGTTTGCAGCTTTAAGCTGCCAAGTTAACAATAATAGCGAACTGGCACATCCTCACGGGGAGATGCTACAGACGGCAAACAGAGCTTCAGTACTCGCCTTACTTCCTGGGGTTCTTTTTTTGCCTTGGATGTTTAGCCCTTGATTTCTTAGTATCTTTTCACTTGTTTATTTTATCTTTCCAGGTGCTTTTGTTTTATCTCTTTACTTTGGTCAGAAAATCCTAGGCCACCGTCTTGCCAGAAATGGAAATCCTATTCATTTAAATCTTTCTGCTTTTCCGTAAGTCTTTACTGAGCATCTACTGTGATTCAGGAAGCACACTAAAAATAACGGCTAGTTCTTGCTTCCGTGGAACTTACAGTCTATCGGAGGTGGGGGTAAAAAACAAACAGGCAAATAGATACCAGGCACTGTCGTGTCCTGAAGAATAAAATAGCAGCGTACGGGGGTAGAGAGCGACATGCAGCAGGGAAGCTCTTGTTCTAATATCGTGGTCAAGAAGGGTTTCTCTCAGATGAAGCAACATTTCAGCAGAGACCTGAGTGAGGTGAATGGATAGGTCTTGCAGAATGATAATGAGAATGCTTGCGCAGACCCTCTCTTCCTCGAGGTCTGCAGAAGATGTCGGGAAGGAAGCACCAGTCTCTCATTCCCTTTATTCCAGTGGGATTGAATGTAGAGAACTTGGACACAGCTTTGTGGGTTGGTGGATCTGAGAGATCACTGTTGCTTTCAGCCTCTCAAGCGTCAGTAGAGCTGTCTTGTCTGGGATAAGACTTAGAGCTGAAGCTGACTTAAATGCCCTGGTCCCATCTTAGCTATCACAGAGAATAGGGTCAGTGTAGGCTCTGAATAAATTTTTTATTGAATGACTCTTCTATACAATCTCTTCCATTTTCTACCCAGCTGTTTAGCCAAGAACTTGCAGGTGTATAGACAATTAGGCTAAGTAAGTTTCTCTCCTTGTTAAATACATTTTTAAATTTTATTTATCTTGTCTTCTCTGACCTACTGACCTTTGGGTTGTCCCTTACTGACTTTCGAATGTCCCTTCACATGACTCCCAAGCTCCCAAGCAGGAAAACCATCCTTTATGATTCTTGGAAAAAGAGCCTAATGAGTAAGTCCTTTTTGTTGTTGGGAGAAATTTATTTATTTACTTTTAATTTAATTTTTATTTTATGTTGGAGTATAGTTGGCTTCCCAGGAGGCTCAGTGGTAAAGAATCCACCAGCCAATGCAGAAGATGCGAGTTTGATCTCTGGGTTGGGGAGATCCCTTGGAGAAGGAAATGGCAACCCACTCCAGCATTCTTGCCTGGGAAATCCCATGGACAGAGAAGCATTATGGGCTACAGTTCCTGGGGTCGCAAAAAGCTGGCCATGACTGAGCACACGCGTAAGTGATTTACAATGCCATGTTAGTTTCAGGTGTACTGCAAAGTGACGCATGGGCTACTCTCCCTTAAGTGATTCTGTACCAGAGAAGGGACAATTGTTTATAAACTGGTGTTCAAAAGTGATATAAACTGGTAAATAAAAGTCGAGTGTCTGGAGCCAGATCCTTTCAGCTCAAATTGAGAGCCTTGCTTCTGTGACCTTGGACAACTTAACTTCTCCGTGTGTTAGTTTCCTCACCCCTACAAAAAGTGAAAGTGAAAGTCGCTCAGTCGTGTCTGACTCTTTGTGACACCATGGACTGTAGTCCATGGGATTCTCCAGGCCAGAATACTAGAGTGGGTAGCCTTTCTCTTTTCCAGGGGATCTTCCCAACCCAGGAATCGAACTGGGGTCTCCTGCATTGCAGGCAGATTCTTTACCAGCTGAGCCATCAGGGAAGCCCGCCTCACCCCATGTAGGGATAATAATTGCACTATCGGGCTGCTAAGACATCACAGGGTTGTTAAAGACATCTAAAAGTTTTTAGACTTGTGTCTTGCATATAATAGGTGTAACTCTTAGCTGTAATAATAATAATATTTTATCAGGAGCCAGGACAATGAGTTATTAGGTTCTTTAGATTGTAAAAGGCACCACTCAGATTATCTAGTAGGATAAGGGTCTATGGTTAAGACTTTTATGCTCCAAAAGGGAGACAGGGATTTCTTGGGGGACTTACTGAGAATGCTAGAACTCAGATTGGAGCATAACTCAAGACTCAGAAAGGTCTAACGTCGCACTAGGGACTGGCTTCTCTGGCCGCTTTTTCAGCATCTGGCATTTGCTCATTTCCCCTCGGTCTGCCCATAAGCATGGCTCAGCCCTTCTCTCCATATCTTATCATCATTGGTGAGTCTCATTTCTTAGCTAACTCAGTCATTCCCCACGTTTCAGTTTAAATCCTCAAGGGGCAGATACCCTTATTGCTCCTGCTTAGTGATCCCCATCGGATGAGTCTAGAGCATCTCATGGCTCTCCACTCTGTTCATGTATTGATGAGATCTGCGCCAGGGGCTTATTCTAGTCTGATCACCTGAAGGGCAAAGTCAAGTGCCAAACAGTCGTTACCTAAGCAAACGGCGACGAGTGGAGAGGTTTCTCCTGTAATGGGAGATTGACAGAAGCATAGGCACACACTTCATTCACACTGTTTACTGTGTCTCACACTGAGACCCTGTCCTTTGTTTATTCAAAGAGTGTAGATGAAACGAGTGTCAGTGAGGGCAGACCTGCTGCAACATACTAAAGAGCTCCTTTCCGTTAGAGCTCTCTAAGGATGGAGTCCTTAGATCCTGGTGACCAAGCCTGAGCTAGTCCCCAAAGGGGAATTTATTATAGGACCCCAGTGTGTCTTGAAGCGAGAACACGACTGTGGCTGCCTTCAGTGCAACAGAAAGTAGGGAACGGAAACTGTCAGTGTTCTTCCTTACTCTTTTGCTGCAGATTCTTTAAAAAAATTTTTTTTATTGGGGTTTAGTTGCTTTACAATGTTGTATTAGTTTCTACTATATAACAAAGTGAATCAGCTGAATATATACACTATATGTATGCATATATGCCCTCCCTTTTTTGATTTCCTTCCCAGACATGCAGAACAAATGTATGGATGCCAAGGGAGAAAGATGGGGACGGGATGAATTAGGAGATTGGGACTGGCATATACACATAGTGGTATTATATCAAACAGATCCTTGGAGAAGGAAATGGCAATCCACTCCAATACTCTTGCCTGGAAAATCCCATGGACAGAGGAGCCTGGCGGGCTACAGTCCGTGGGGTCGCAAAGAGTCAGAGAGGACTTAGCGACAACAACAACAGCACAGAACAGCTAACCAATGAGATTGTACTGCCCGGAAAAGGGAGCGCTGCTTACTGCTCCGTGTGACCCAATGCAGGTTCTCTTTGAAGGACTACTTCACTGCCGCCTCTCTCTTGACTTCTCTACTGTGGTCAATCTGGCCTCCTATGCTTGATCTCTCATATGTTGAACTTCACGATGCCTGGGGAAATTTTTGTATTAATGTCAGGTGCTGACTTCTGAACAAAAACCTGCAGGCAGGGGGCAGGCCATCTTAATCAAACTGTTGCCAGGTGGAGGGGCACGGAGGATCAACTTCTCATAAACTCAAGATTAGTTAGAGGGATTCATTGGGCACAGCCCAGTACATTCAGTAAAAAAGACACCCTTGGCTTACCCTTGAGTATGTGGGATGCAAATAAACACACTCACTCCTCCACCCACTCCCCCCAATTTAACATCCATATTCATTTTATTTCTTAGTTGAAAAGGAATGTAATTCATCTTTCTGTGTTCATTGTCTTGCCTTTTCATTTGTTTAAGATCGATTTAATGTTTGCTCACGGCCACGGAACTGCGGCGAGGGCCAGGGTTGACATCAGAAGGTGGACGAAAGAGAAGGGAAGAGAACAATATATACTGAGCAACTGATTGGTGCTAGACTTATTTTTCATCACTTTGTTTAATTTTTACAATATGCTCTTGAATTAAACGTTGTTACATTTGTTTTCGACTTGAGGAAATTTAGGATTTGAGACATTAAACCACTTATCCCAGTTGTCACAGTGAATTAGTGGTAGAACTGGAATTCAAATACAAGCCTGCTTCTGAGAGTCGTGCCTTTGTCTATGGCTATAAACTGAACAAAAGGACTTGGAGCAAAGGCCCAAAGGCACTGTGAGAGGGTGCTTTCTTAACTGTAAAATGGGGATCTTCTATGTAACTGTGGCTTCGGCATTTGCCACTTCCATGAGGCTCAGATGACACCATGCATGTGCCACCAAAACGTGTTCAAAGGCGATTCCTGAGCACTCCTCTGGTTAAAACTCTGGACTTGGGGACGAGTTCAGCCATGTAGAAAACAGACTGCCCTAAAGGGTTTTGCAGTCTTGTGAAGGAGTCATAATTACTTTCCCCTCTTACCAAATCTTTTGCTGGTGAATATAATATGTGATGCCTCCTTTTCCTTATCCCTGCCTTTGCTCTCTGACCTTGCTCTTCTTGGAAACGGGATGCTTGGTGGGGAGAACCATGTATGAAGCAGGCAATGTGAGTCAGGAGGGGAGGCCGTGCACCCTACCCTTCAGAAACAAAAGACTTGGTCCTTGAGGGAACCTGCCCAAAGGCTTAATTCATCTTGCAGGTATCAGAGTAACATTAAAGCAGGAAACAAAACAAACTGAGGGATTAAGTGGGAAGGAAGTTTGCAGATTTGCAGATTCCACTGTTCTGGTGAATCAGGTATATGTATACATATATCCCCTCTTCCTTGAATTTCCTCCCTATTTAGGTCACCACAGATCAGAGCATTGAGCAGAGTTGTCAGTGGTATACAGTTGGTTCTCATTAGTTATACATTTTATACATGATATCAATAGTGTCTATATGTCAACCTCAATCTCCCAATCCATTCCACCTTCCCTTGGTATCCATATATTGTTCTGTAAGTCTGGGTAGAGACTCACTTTTGTCTTACACAACACTCCCCATTTACTGAGGGAATGAGTCACTTATGCATTAAAAAATAAAGACTAGTTTTTTTTAAACTTTTTATTTTGTGTTGGAGTATAGCTGGTTAACAATGTTGTGATACTTTTAGCTGAATGATGAACGGATTCAGTCCTACATATACATGTACCATTTCTCCCCCAAACTCTCCTCCCATCCAGGCTACCACATAAGACTATTTAACTTTATCCACTGATATCTTCAGATACAATCCTCGTCCCAGAGAAGAAGGCAGAACTGAGGGGGGCAAAACTGAGAAGGAAACAATGGGAAACCCAAGTCCGGGCACAAAGAGACCTGGACTGGGGACGATCAACTGAAGCCTCCCAGGGCCTCAGAGATATCGTGAGTTATGGTGTCAGTGAGCAGCTTGAGACTTCTGGGTTCTAAGGAATGGAGAGGGGTTGGGAGCAAGAGAAGAAAGTACATTTGAATTGCTGGAAATAAGTGTTACCATATACTCCGTTAAAATTTTTTAAAAGATTTTTTATTGAAGTATAGTTGCTTTATAATATTGTGTTAATTTCTACTGTATGGCAGAGTGATTCAGTTATATATATATATATATATATATATATATATATATATATATATATACATATATATATATACATAATATATTCTTTTTTCATATTCTTTTCCATTATGGTTTATAGAGGATATCACAGGATAGTGAATATAGTTTCCTGTGCTATATAGTAAGACCTTGTTGTTTATCCTTCTATACATAATAGCTTGCATGTGTTAACCCCCAGGCATCCCCAGTGGCTCAACTTCTAAAGAATTCGCCTGCCAATGCAGGAGATGCAAGAGACCTGGGTTTGACCCATGGGTCAGGAAGATCCCTTGGAGGAAGAAATGGCAGCCCACTCCAGTATTCCTGCCTGGAAAACTCATGGACAGAGGAGTCTGGTGGGCTACAGTCCATGGGGGCTCAAAGAGTCAGAAGCACTCACTCACTTACACATCTGCTAACCCCAGCTCCCTACTCATCTCCTCCTCCCTTCCCCGTGGTAACAAGTCTGATCTCTACATCCGTGAGTCTGTTTCTGTTTTGTAGGTAAGCTCTTCTGTGTCATGTTTTAGATTCAACCATAGGTGTATATTGTCACCCTACTTATTTAACTTATATGCAGAGCAGATCATGCGAAATGCTGGGCTGGATGAAGCACAAGCTGGAATCAAGTTTGCCAGGAGAAATATCAATAACCTCAGGTATGCAGATGACACCACCCTGATGGCAAAAAGCAAAGAAGAACTAAACAGCCTCTTGATGAAAGTGAAAGAGGAGAGTGAAAAAGTTAGCTTAAAGCTCAACATTCAGAAAACTAAGATCACGGCACCCGGTCCCATCACTTCATGGCAAATAGATGGAGAAATAACGAAAACAGTGGCTGACTTTATTTTTCTGGGCTCCAAAATCACTGCAGATGGTGCTTGAAGCCATGAAATTAAAAGATGCTTACTCCCTGGAAGAAAAGCTATGACCAACCTAGACAGCATATTAAAAAGCAGAGACATTACTTTGCCAACAAAGGTCCATCTAGTCAAGGCTATGGTTTTTCCAGTGGTCATGTATGGATGTGAGAGTTGGACTCTAAAGAAAGCTGAGCACTGAAGAATTGCTGCTTTTGAACTGTGGTGTTGGAGAAGACTCTTGAGAGTCCCTTGGACTGCAAGGAGATCCAACCAGTCCATCCTTAAGGAGATCAGTCCTGGGTGTTCATTGGAAGGACTGGTGTTGAAGCTGAAACTCCAATACTATGGCCACCTTATGTGAAGAGCTGACTCATTTGTAAAGACCCTAATGCTGGGAAAGATTGAGGGCGGGAGGAGAAGGTGACGACAGAGGATGAGATGGTTAGATGGCATCACTGACTCAATGGACATGTGTTTGAGTAACCTCTGGGAATTGGTGATGGACAGGGAGGCCTGGCGTGCTGCAGTTCACAGGGTCGCAAAGAGTTGGACACGACTGAGCAATTGAACTGAACTGAATAGGTGATATCATATGGTATTTGTCTTTCTTTTTCTGACTTAATTCACTTAGGATGATAATCTGTAGGTCCATCCATGTTGCTGCTGATTTGCAGTTTTTCTAGTGTGCCTGTGTGACTACTGTCTCTCTGAGGATACAGGCTGCATATATTGCTGATGCCTGTTAGGGATAGGTTGATATGGGGAACAAAATGGACCGCGATCTACATGCTCTGGGACACCTGGAACCTACCAGCGACCTTTCTGAAGGCTGCTTTCACATCCTTGTTTCTCAGGCTGTAGATCAGAGGGTTCAGCATGGGGATGATCACAGTGTAGAAGACAGACACCGCCTTGGCTTCCTCTAAGGATGTGCCTGAAGCACTCCACAGATACATGAAGGCAAGGGTCCCAAAGAACAGAGCCACAGCAGTGAGGTGGGAGGCACACGTGGAGAAAGCTTTAACCCTGCCCCCTGGAGAGTTGACCCTCAAAATGGCCTTGATGATAAGCAGGTAGGAAGTCAGGATGACCAAGGCGTTGACCGAAATCACAAAGTTGCCAAAAAAGACAATGACAATCTCCGCATCTTTTGTGTCACTGCAGGCCAGCTTCAGCAGGGGTGGGAGGTCACAGAAGAAGAAGTTGATCTGATTGTCGTCACAGAAGGAGAGGGTGAACGTCCACGAAGTGCGCAGGATGGACCCTGTTAGCCCACAGACGTAGGCTCTGAGCACAGACGCCCAGCAGACCCGGGGAGGCATGGCCACGGTGTAGAGCAGGGGCTTGCTAACAGCCACGTAGCGATCGAGAGCCATCACCGACAGTAGGAAACACTCTGTGCCTGCACAGATGGTGAAGAAGAAGAACTGGGCAGCACACTGGCCATAGGAGATGACTGTCCTGCCCGAGGCCAGGGTGGCCAGGACCTGAGGGGTGATGACCGAGGTGTAGCAGGTGTCTAGCAGGGAGAGGTGGCTCAGAAAGAAGTACATTGGGGTGTGGAGTCGGACATCCTCCTGGATCAGAATGATCATGCCCATGTTCCCCAGAAGGGTGATGAGATAGAAACTCAGAAACGCGGTGAAGAGGGGGATCTCCAACTTAGGATGGTCAGGAAAACCCATGAGGATGAACTCAGTTACTATGGTGAGATTATTCTTGGCCATGGATTTCACATAGACTGGAGATTTGAGGGTGAGAATGAAGTGGAAAAAAAAATCCCAGAATTGAAGAACAGATGTTTTCTCTCTGGTAGAAGTTAGGTTTATTTTTCTGGGCAAATGTGCAGAGGTTGTTTTTGAGAAATCTTGTACCTGGCTGACTCTTCTCAGACATCCTGCACTTTGGGGAGCTGAGCCATGAGCTGGTGCTTCTAATTTAAATTAACTCTGTTCTATATTTGAAAGTTTCTGTGAAGGTAAGAGACACACAGACTCTGAGGTTTGGAAATAATCTAGGCTGCATGTGCTCTAATATCCACTGGCCCCTGGAGTCTCCTCTACGGAACAGCATCCATGTGCTTGTCTGGTTGCCCTGAGAGCTTCTGTCTGTGGACAGTTCTACCTGGTAATTCTCTTTTTGGTTCTAGATTCTCTCTGTCTTTTTCTTCCACACTTTGGCTTTAGTTTCACCCCGTCCAGACACAACAATTCTAAACCTTTCTTCTTAGGAAAGCATTTCAGAGGTTGGAAGATGGCAAATCTACTCTTTATGTGGACTATGCCCTTATTTTACCTATTTTTATAAATTTTTCTTTTTTATTTTGCAATTTTATTTTTTTATTGAGGTATAGTTGCTGTATAAGTTATAGGTGTACGATATAGTGATTCGCAAATTTTAAATTTGCCCCCTTCATTAATGAGCACAACATTGTCCATTTATTGGGGCACAGTGTTGTCCATTGATAATTATTATAAAGTATTGGCTATATTCCCTGTGTTGTACAATGGATCCTTGTAGTTACTTTCTTCCTTTCTTTTTTCTGTCTTTGGAGTATTATTGCTCTATAGTGCTTGGTAGTTTCTGCTGTGCAACAAGGTGAATCAACTACATGTACACAGACCCCCTTTCCCTGAGCCTCGCTCCTCGCCATCCTATCGCTCTAGGCTGTCACAGAGCCCCGAGCCGAGCAACCTGGGCTGGATGGTAACCGCTGCTTGCTGGTAGCCATCTAGTTCACACACGGTAGTGTCTGTATGTTGAGGCTCCTGTCTAATCATCCCTCCCCTTTCTCTATTGTGTGCACAGGTCTGTTCTCTGTCTGTGTCTCCATTCCTGTCCTGCATTTGTACCATTTGTTTTGGATTCCATATATATGCATTAATATATATTTGTTTTTCTCTTTGTGACTTACTTCACTCTGTATGGCAGACTCTAGGTCCATCCACATCACTACAAATGACCCAGTTATTATCTAATTCAGCATGTGGTCAATATAGGTTAGTCAGATGGTATTAAAAGATGTTGTTCATGGGTACAAACTAGCAAGTAGTAGATAAGTTCTGAAGATCTAGAGCACAGCAGAGTGATTATTGTCAAAATACTGTATTATAAACTTCAAAGCTGCTAAAGATTAGTTCTTGATTGTTCTCACCACAAAGAAGACAGGACAGTTAGGGGGCATGGTGGAAGATATGCTATGGTGGCAATCATATTGCAATATGTGTGTATCAAGCCAACTCATGTACAACTTGCATGCTATTATATGTCAGTTATGTGTCATTAGTAATAAAAAATTACAACCACTTTAATTTTTACCACGTTAATCTTGGGTTGGAGGTCTCCTCTAGCTGGGATCAAGGGTCACTAGTGGGAGGGAGACACTGGCTTATCATAGAAAACACAGCCTCCTTGAGCTGTTCTCTCCACCTGACTCCAGCAGCCCGGTTATGGGATGAATTATGGTCTTCAGGAAACCCTCTTGGTGTTGTTGGGATCCATTGCTACCATCTCTAGGACTGACACTAACCAGCTAATACCCTTCAGAAGTTCACTTCCTCTCCTTGGGCTTTACTTTCTGTCCTGAAAAATGATACGGCTAGATTATATCATGAAAGTTCTTTCACTCTCAAAATCCATGATTTCTATGTCTAAATGTATTGGCTAAATGGGGCTCTTGAAAGAATGTTCCTAACGTGTACTATGTAACGTGTGTACTCTAGCTACGACTTCCTACGTCTATAAACTATGCAGCACTATTTCAAGTGATGTATAGTTTGTTCTTGTTTAGTTGCTAAGTCCTGTCCACCTCTTTTGTGACTGCAGCCCACCAGGATCCTCTGTCCTTGGGGTTTCCCAGGCAAGAATACTGGAGTGAGTTGACATTTCCTTCTCTAGGACATCTTTACTTAAGCATAATATTTTGGAATCTTGCATCCAAAATTAATCATATTCCCAAGTTCCTGATAAACCATCACTATTGAGCAGGGTGAGATCCTTCATATTATTTTATTATTTTTCTCTCCTTTTCTGTCCATCACCAATTGTTCCCCAACCCCTTTTAGGGATCCATTCTAGCATTTGTCAGCTATATATATCCCTATGCTTATTGTGTTTATTTACTTAAAAATATGTGCATATTTAAAAAATGTACTTATTTTTAGTGTGCTTTAAAATGTACATGTATGATTGTTTTTGTGTCCTTTCCCACATACAGTATATTTTTTGATTTTTCCATGTTATCTAGACAAATTGTTTATTTTTTCTCATTTTGTTATTCTCTTCTTGTGTGCCCTTCCAAAGACTGGTAGCCATTTATTGAGCACCTGCTCTGTGCCAGCCAGGATATTAAACATTCTACATACATTATCTCATACAATCCTCACAAAGATCCTATGGTAAAAGTATTATTGTGTCCTGGAGGGAACTAAGACTCTGAATAGTTAAGTAATTTGTCCATGGTCACATGACTAGTCAGCGCAAAAGTCCAGATTCTAGCTCAGCCCTGCCGTATTTCAAAGCCAAAGCTGCAGTACCAAGGAGTGGTCCCGCCTACAGCATAATTACAGGACAGCCAGGACTTTACGGTGACTTCTCTGGTCTAAGCTAGGCAGTATAATACCCCACCCCTGCCTCATAAAACTATTCACACTTTCTATAACTTGCCTGCTGACACACACGTAAGCCTGAAAAGGTTTTCAAGTGAAAACAATGAGCCAGTCTTATTCATGTATTTCATATAAGAGCTGAAATCCCAGTCTGGACATGGTCCCACCAGGTCACCAACACGGATGACAGTGGCCAGAATCTCTGCTCAGTTTCACCTTCCCTGGTTTGTGGGGACCTTACTTCAGAGCTAGGAATTAAGGTCAAGGTCACAATTACATCTTACTTACCTGGTGGAATAATCCATTTGGATTCATCTCAGGTTGGAATAAAGCTAATCAAAGGTCATTTCAGAATTTCGAGGAAGTAGCTGAGATTATGCAAATAGATGGATAGAGCTGACAGATTTTAGGTTTCTTCTTATTCAGCGAACCAGAGGCTCTTTAAAAATACTTGTGGGGATGGTTTTGTAGAAGGATGCAGTGAGCGTGAAAACTGTCCCTGACTCGTGAATCAGCACCTGGGACCGCCCCCCGGGCTCCCTGGAAAAGGCAGTATTGTCAGAGGAAGCTCACTTCTGAAGGTGCTCATTATCTCATCTCCCACATCAGAGAGGATGAAAACAAATCTTGTGGGATTTCGTGGCAACTCCCGAGTCTCATTAGTCTCAAAGCTCATTGGCAGTTTCTCTAAGGACGGAATTTGGCTCCTCTTCACCACCGGCCCTCAGTCTCCAGCTGCCCCGTTGGAGGTGGTGCCAGGACCGGGACTCAACTCCGAGAACTCCGGGTGAAGTTTCCTACACCGCGTCCATCCTACACCGCACCCAGCCTTAAATCTTAAACCTGACGTCAAGTTTCATCTCAGCATCTGAAACCTAGGCACATCATCTGCTCCAAATTTTTATTAGGAGGGATATTTATTGATTCCGGAGGAAATGAGGCTAGGTGTGCTGAACAGTCTTCATCCCAAGGACAAAGGAAGCTGGCGGGCTACAGTCCATGGGGTCACAAAAGAATTGGACACAACTTAGTGAAACAAGGAAAGAGTGTGTGTACTGTATTGTGAATGCTTCCTGGAACGGTCTAGAGGGTACAGTGGCTGTTGGGACAAAATAGAGAAAACAAGAGGGAGAATAAGCCGGTAACGATCACATTCCATGAAACATGCGCCTCACTCGACATTGCTCAGCTGTGTCTGATGCTTTGCGACCCCATGGACTGTAGTCTGCCTGGCTCCTCTGTCCACAGAATTCTCCTGGCAGGAATACTGGAACGGGTTGCCATTCCCTTCTCCAGGGGATCTTCCTGACCCAGGGATAGAATCTCAGTCTTCCTGCATTGCAGGAAGATTCTTTACCATTTGAGCCACCAGGGAAGCCCAAACATCCCCTTGGAAACTTGCAAAATTGTAGGGTAATTATTGCTTTCTTCTCTTTGTGACATATTGGGAGGATCTGAAGTGCTTTGATGTATTACACAAATATTATTGCTGTTCCATTATTAATATTAAGCATAGAGCTTTTATCTGGACTTTTTGAAAGAGATGTGCCTTAGGTTGTGTTCCTTAAAAAAAGCCTACCTGATGACCCTGGGAAATGAAAATGCCCTTCTCCCCAGAGTTCTGCTTCTAAGAAGTTATTTCAAGGATAATCATTAATATCTATAGAAATCTATGGTCATGTTATTTCATAATAAAAAGTTGAAAGTACTAAAGAGGCCGAACTTATTTAGCATAATAGGATATTTTGGATGAGGGGACCTGGGGTTCAAATGTAAACATCTCCCAGTGCACACACTTGCTTTGAGTCTGTGGCTGTTGGGTAGGTGGAGGTGAGTAGGGCCAGTGATCTACACAGGAGGCTGAGATAGAACGGATTGGAGCTGAGCCCTCCAGAGGCTCATGAAGGTAGACTATCAGCGGGAGCAAACCCGCGAGGAACCCGCCTTGAGGGCGGAGCCTCGCTGGTGGGCGGGGATGCGTCAGTGGGGGGTGTGGGTGTCAGGTGTACAAAGATGCAAGCGAAGAGATCACTTCCGTCCGGCTGTGTTGGTGGATGGCGGCAGAGGGAGGGAGTGATTTGAGAGTTTAGCACCGTGGGGCAGAAGCCCACGTACTGTGGAGCTGCCTCACTAACTCTGGAGCGGGTGTACGTGCTGTGCTCAATCCGCTCAGTCGCGTCTGACTCTTCGGGACCCCGTGGACTGGGGCCCACCAGGCTCCTCTGTCCATGGGATTTCCCAGGCAAGCATACTGGAGTGGGCTGCTGTTTCCTCCTCCAGGAGATCTTCCTGACCCAGGGATCGAACCCTGCAGCAGGCCAGGAGTGCAGAATGGTCACCAGACACTAGAGCTCCTCTGTGGAATGGGCAGTGGTTCTGGGCCTTCCCTGATAGCTCAGTTGGTAAAGAGTCCACCTGCAAAGTAGGAGACCCTGGTTCGATTCCTGGGCTGGGAAGATCCCCTGGAGAAGGGATAGGCTACCCACTCCAGTATTCTTGGGCTTCCCTTGTGGCTCAGCTGGTAAAGAATCCGCCTGCAATGCGGGAGACCCTTGTTTGATCCCTGGGTTGGGAAGATCCCCTGGAGAAGGGAAAGGCTACTCACTCCAGTATTCTGGCCTGGAGAATTCCATGGACTGTATAGAGTTGGACAGGACTGAGCGGCTTTCACTTTCACTTTTAACTTTCTAGGACATAGTGAGATGAGGTGGAGTATGAATGCACATGTGACCTCATCTGACCACTGAGGTGGAGAAGGCTCAGGATATAATGCTAAATGGTCAACAGTGTCTGTGATTTACATTTTCCCCATCACATGTGAGCCTAAGAGATTCCATATACCTTTTTTTAAACTATGCATGAAGCTTTTATTTTTATTGAAAGTCCAAACTAATGAACTGACAACTATTAGAGCTCAGCAAGTTTTCCAGGCAAAAAGGACCTGTATAAATAATTATCAGTAGGCTTCCTTGACAAATATCACGATATCACTTACATGTGGAATCTAAAAACACGATACAAATGAACTTATTTACAAGGTAGAAACAGACTCACAGACATAGGAAACGAGGAGAGCAATGGGGGATAAAGTGAGGATTTGGGATTAACAAGCACACACGCTGTGTGTAAAACAGATCACTTACCTACTGTGGAGCATGGGGAAATATACACAGCATCGTGTGGAAACCTATAATGGAAAAGAATCTGAGAATATCTATCTACCTATATGCATAACTGCACGATTTTGCTGTGTACCTGAATCATTGTAAATCAACCATGAAGTGTGAAGTGAACGTTGCTCAGTCGTGTCCGACTCTTTCCGACCCCACGGACTGTAGGCCACCAGGCTCCTCTGTCCATGAGATTCTCTAGACAAGAATACTGGAGTGGGTTGCCATGTCCTTCTCCAGGGGATCTTCCCAACCCAGGGATTTAACCCAGGTCTCCCACATTGCAGGCGAATTCTTTACTGTAGTTCAATGAAAAATAATAAAAAAGCCTTTTTTATATCAGTAGCCTTTCTCTACATGAGCAGTAATCAATAGAACGATGAAAGAGAAAACTGAACAGCTAGAGAAGGGACTGAATGATGGAAGGGAGGCCTCATATCTCATCGACTGGTACAGGCCTAGAAGTGTGTGCCTGTGTGTAGCAAATCCTTATTAGTGTTTTCAAAACTACATAAACCTGTTTCAATTCCTTTTCTGTGAAGAGTAGAAGGATATTACATCTCAGAAACATATATATTAAAATTGTAAAAACATTTTTCTTTATAGGGTCTCTCCTTCACCAAAGCATTTTGAGGATTTCTGTATTCCCGAAACCTGGGGATGTCTTTTGCAGTCAGGTTATCATGACTACCCTTGTGATCGGGTATCAGGCAAGGGCAACATCACCAACTCTGTGACAAGTTTGGGAGTTAGTTTTTTCTTTTCCTGGGTTGCTTAGACTTTTACGGTATAGAATCTTGGGGTCTATTGTTTGGTGACCCCAGCATCATGAGCTGCATGAGGTCTCACCATTTTCCAGGGTATTGCAGTGGACTATAGGTTTCTCCCACTTGAGTAGCTTATAACAGCTACGTTTCTCATATTAACTCACCCCAGCGGAATAGCTAAAAAGTGTATGAATTTTGATCCCGAATTTTAAAAATATGCAATGAACGTCTGGAGAAAAAATTCAGGAAGGATATTAATAGCACCGAGATATCTGGAAGGAGATTAACTTTTATCACTGTGTTCCTTAGTATTATCCACATACCTATTGGCCCTTTAAAAAAAAGAAAAAGGAGAAGGCCCCGTCGTTGGTATTTCAACCTGAAAACCAGGGTTTTCACAGGTTAATGTACTAACCTGGGGCCATGTACATTATTTTCTGCATTTCTCTCTATGTTTGAAATATTTTTAGATTAAACTTTAAGAAGCTTAGTAGAAAACAGAAAACAAATGCTTTGTAAAAGCTTGACACTCAAGATGCATGAGTGCTCTTTATGTTTTCTACAGAGCATCTTTAACCTCTGTGTCCGTATCAGGAGGTGGGTTTCGAGAAGTCACATAAGTTCTTTAAATTCCCATCACAGAGGAGGATGTGAGCCCACGCAGTCCACTGCCAGAGTTTCTGTGCTAAATAACTTCCTCTTGGTGCCTTTCCCCCAACTATAATAGTGCTTGTTGGAATGGTGTGATTACAGTGGTTTAAATGTTTTCACTGGGCTTCCCCGGTGGCTCAGTGGTAAAGAAGCTGCCTGCCAATGTAGGAGAGGCTGCTTCCATCCCTGGGTCGGGAAGATCCTGGAGAAGGAAATGGTAACCTCCTCCAGTACTCTCGCCTGGGAAATCCCGTGGAAAGAGGAGCTTGGCGGGCCACAGTCCATGGGGTCGCAGAGTCAGACATGACCTAGAGACTAAAAAACAACAAAAGGCCTTCGTTTATGGTTTTTGGACACCGTCCAAATGTTTTGCCCTGAATAGTGTTATTTGCAATCAGCTCACATCAAGCAGTCCCGAAGAGTGGTTAAGAGCACGGTGTCTGGAGGCATCATGACAAGCCTCACTAGTTCCAGTCTCAGCTTCCCCCTTCCTACCCGTGTGACCACGGGTGGTATTTCACCTCTCCAAGCATCCGTTCCCTCGTGGGCAGAGTAGAATAATAACAGTATCGACCTCGTAGAATTGCTGTGAGGGGTCAGTGGGTTAAATTTGGAAAAAACTAATATGGTGTGCTAGGTACTTTCTAAGCACTTCATATGTAGACTAACTTTTTCATTTTAATTTAATTTTTATTGGAGTTTAGTTGCTTTACATTGCCGTATCAGTTTGTGCTGTTCAGCAAAGTGAATCAGCCATACATATACATATACCCCCTCTTTGTTGGATTTCCTTCCCATCGAGGTCACCGCAGAGCATTTAGTAAATTTCCCTGGGCTCTACAGTAGGTTCACATTAGTTACCTGTTTTATACACAGCAGTGCATATGCGTGAATCCCTATCTCTCTATTCATTCCTCTACCCCCTTTCCCCCTCGGGGTCTATGTGTTTGTCTCCTGTGTCTGTGTCTCTGTTTCTGCTTTGTGAAGACAGATTGTTAATGTTAGTTGAGTCAAAGAGCAGGCAGGGTTCTGGGACTTCACATAATCACTAATTTCACTCGTGCCCCATAAATGAGATTGTTCAGAAGGTGTCCCCTTGGGTTGTTGAGAACGTCTCAGGGTGTGGAAATATCTCTCCCATCCCCACAATGAGATTAAATTATGGTCGGAGCTGCCAGACAAGACAAAGTTTGAGTGGGAAGGAACTGAGAAAGCTAACTTTGCAGGGGACATTTCCTGAAGATTTCTCTCCTCTGGGGCTCAGAGAAGCCTAATTAGAAGCTTAGGGCCTGATTAGAGATGCCCCATCAGTGGCGAATTCCCACAGCCCGGTTTTCTGATTGCCTTCCTGGAGCACCCAGATGAGGACAGATATCTAGGCACCTGTCGATGGGCGCTTCTGTCGGGGCTCACGGGCTGCAGGTGCTCAAGATGTTTAGTCCTCTTGTCTCCAAAAGCCACGTTCGGACCTCACATCACATTCTGCTCCCATCCAGCCTCATCTTCCAGGAGAGGAGCTCTTGGTCCTGCCGAAGGTAAGCATGGCCAAATTAGATCAGAGAGAAAATGAACCACAGTCCAGATTCAAAACATACTTGACAAGCTTGAATCTTGGTTTCCTCTCATCTAAGGGTTCATCTCTCTTTCCTTTCAAGAGCAGGGTCAAGGATAGTGTGGTTTGTGTGGAGCACAACGTGCTAGGAGTGGTTAGTGTTTCTTCTCTCTTGCAGGGATGCAAGACACTTAGCGTCTTTCGGTCTCAGTCCCTTCATCTGTGTCATGGGACTGATAATGCATCTCATACCTCCTCCAAGTGATTGTTTTTAGAATCAGAGACAAGGTAGGTGAGACCATACGGAGGACTAGGGAGACTATTTCAGTTAAGGGGTTATATTAGAGAGCAAGAAGCATCTCTAATTGAATATCTAAGAAATTTGTAAAACTCCGGTAGGTATTTGGAATGTGATGGTACTGACATTATAAGGAGAGATGGAAACAATAGGAAGGCTCTAAAACAGAATGAGCTTCTTTGTGGGAGAATAATGTCCCCATCATTGGAACTGTTCCAGCTCCATAAACATTGGTTGGAAAGGATCACCATTAGCTCAAAGGTCAGCCATCAGAGATGCCCTATGTGGGATTTCTGCTGTGGGTCAGAGGGAAATCTCCGATTCTTTCAGATTAGGGTCCATGAGTGCTCACTGTGCTTAGTCACTCAGTCCTGTCCGACTCTTTGTGACCCCATGGACTGTAGCCCTCTGGGGTCCTCTGTCCATTGGATTCTCCAGGCAAGAATACTGCAGCGGGTAGCCATTCCCTTCTCCAGGGGATCTTCCTGACCTAAAGCATAGAGAGTTGTGGCCTTTCTTTTAGGACTGATCGACTGGGTGCTGATTTTGGGAGAAGCTCTGAGGAGGTTGAAAGTGAAAGTGTTAGTTGCTCAGTAGTGTCTGACTCTTTGTGACCCCACAGACTGAAGCCCACCAGGCTCCTCTGTCCATGGAACTCTCCAGGCAAGAATACTGCAGTGGGTTGCCATTCCCTTCTCCAGGGGTCTTCCTGACCCAGGGATCAAACCTGGGTCTCCTGCATTGCAGGCAGATCCTTTACCACCTGAACCCCCAGGGAAGCCCTAAGGAGGTTAGAGGATGAAAAAACTCCACCCACGGCTAAAGAGACCTGCTCGCACTTTGCAGGACTGGTTCTATCCAGGTACTCTCCATCATCAGAACTCCTCTCCCCTCCCAGCCCCCTTTGACGGGGTCAGCTCATCTATTCTCATCACTCTCCAAGAGGCAGAGGGCTTGAGTTGCTCTGGGACACAGAAAAGCTAAGATTCTGAAAAGGAGGCGCAGTCCAGACAGTAGAAAATGTGTCTCGCCAGGCTGCGGGAGACCTGTCACTCCCAGCATTTTCCACTGGTGTTCGCTTCTTGGCAAGAATCCCCTCATCTCGGGACCTCTTTTCCTCATCTCTGCACCATCTGTCTGAAGTCAAAAGGGCAGAGCTGTGACCGTCAGAGACTTCTGAAATTTCCAAGAGTCTCCTGCACTCTCTGCCCAGGGAGCAGAAGAGGCAGAGAGAGCAGGCAGTGATGAAGTGTGAGAGATGTGAGGTCAGTGTTTGGAGAGAATGTAAGTGGCATTCTAAAAGGTTATTGCAGGATCACAGAGTGAGGGAGAACTCAACATTTCCCCTTTCCAGATCTTCTGCCTAAACCCCCCAACCTCCCGCCTTCAGGTGGGGGCACCTGTATCCCTCTGAGTGCCGTGCTGAGGGGCTGGGTGGTGAGGTTCTCAGGTCTGGCCGCTTTTCTTCCTAGCTTCGTGACCTTTGCACAAGTCTGGTGACCTCTCCAAGTCCCAATTTCCTCCCCTCAAATGGGCTGTGTGAAGATCAGATGGGATCATGTGAGGACAGGGTTTTAAAGTGCGGGATCACGGGAGTCGTCTGGCACCTGGGGAAGGGGCGTTCACACCTTCCTTGGCGTGCAGCAGGACTGGTCTTTGCTGAGAACGCAGGCCTTTTCTTTGCATCCTCGAGCACTCCTGTGACTTGGGTATTTTTCCTGTCCTTCTTATACATGAAACTGAAGTTCAGGTAATTTACATGACTGGCTGGGACTCGACCCCAGCGTGATAGAACTTCAAAGCATTCTAATTCCACGACACCATGCTGGTTCTGCCCTATTTTTCAGTGAGGCTTGCTGGAGATTACTTTCCTATGTATAAGTTTAAATTCAACTAGAAAATGGTCAACTAAAGTTTTCTTCCAAACAAATTTCTGAGAAAAAGTGGAGCTCTTAAACAGTCTCTTTTCATCTCTAGATTGAGCTACTTTTTGCCTGAACCCAGAGTGTTGGTGGAAGAGGCAGTTAAGTTTTATTTTTTCTCCCACCATTTAAACATCCTTAAGACCCAAGTCCACCCTGACATCTTGAGTGGCAAATTGTCTTGTACCTCATTCCTTTATTCCTTTTTCCTATGAAGTTATCACAAGCAGATGATGCCAGCTGTATCCTAGTGGCCCAGGGAAGATCATTATCATCTAATGTGTGTTTAGTTCTGTATATTCATCACTGCAACCCCAGTGACAGCATACTGCTTGGCATAGAATATAAAGGAAGATTCTTTAGAAACCTTAGTTGCATATTTCCAGCTGAGAGCAATGGCTGCATAAATTTAGGCACATTGTACAACCTTTTTATCTTACCATTTTAAAATAACTTTAACCCTGACTTGTAGGATCTAAGTGGTTTAGTTTTGCTGAGCTATATAAATGCTCTTCAGATCCATGGCTCTATATTTTCCACAGAGTGAGCTATTATAAACCTGGCATCAGGGCCCTGCTAATAATCCCTTCCAAGTGCAGACTTATTACTTTGAGAATCATCTTCCCATATATTTTCTTGATTAGCCCACAGTAGCCTCTTGACTCCTAGTCCAGTATATTAAACATCAAAACCTGCTGGGCTTCTTCGCTTCAAAAACCCTTGCTAGTGGTGTTGTTCTGAGATCTAGTGGTGGCTTGGAGGAGGTTAATAATCCCAAAGAGCAATCGGTCTGGAGATCTTTCTCCGTTAGCTTTGGAGTGTGTGAATTAGATGACCTGGGTGTGTCTTGTTACTGTTGTTTAGTAGCTAAGTCGTGTCTGACTCTTTTGTGACCCCATGGACTGTAGCAGCCAAGCTCCTCTGTCCATGGGATTTCTCGGGCAAGAATACCGGAGTGGGTTGCCGTTTCCTTCTGCAAGGGATCCTCTCCTCCCAGGGGTTGAACCTTCGTCTCTAGCATTGGCAGGCAGATTCTCTTACCACTGAGCCACTGGGGAAGCCCAGGTGTGTTGGCCAATATAAAAATGAGGCTGTGGGTCTTGAGCAGACATGACTAGCATGCGGGAAAGATAACCTAGACTTAGTGGTTCCCAGGAAGTGTCTGGAAGTGAGATATTTCTGTGCCCAGCAACAAATAGGTAACAGGCCGCTGAAAAGTGCAATGCCGACGTTGCTCAGTGTCGTGGAGCGCGGTGGGTTTATGATGACGTTAAGGATTCCTCTTCTCACTGTGCATCCTTAAAACCCAGCAATTTCAGCTATTTCGTGGGCTCCAAAAACAGGAAGCTGCTGCTTCACGGTTCCATTTGTGTTTGCCCAGCAGCTTAGTTTATCTAAATTGCCTGGGACCACTTACTTTCCTCCGAGGCAGCGGTGATCCATGGTTCTCTCCCTGCCTAGAGATTTTGTGCGCCTGCTGTTGGTTATCTCCAACCATAACATCAGGAAACTGATTGGCTCTTCTTTCCAGAATTATCGATCCTTTTGGACCAGTTCGGGAGTTTAGACAAGGCATCACAAGGCAGGTGGAACTCGTCTTGGAGAGAACAAACTTTCCAGCTCCTCTGAAGGTCAGCAAACACTTGCCAACCTGGGTTTTCTCTAACATTTTCCTCTGCCCATTGAAAAATAGATGCACCTGATGCTCAGAAGGATCACACTAAAGTGCTAGGTACACAGCGCTGTGTTAAAAAGGATAAACAGAATGACCTAGTGTGTAGCCCAGGGGACGCTGCACGGTATTATGTAACGACATAAATGGGAGATGAATTGGAAAAAGAATAGGTACTGTGTATGTATAACGGACTCACTTTGCTGCACACGTGAAACTAACACAACATCGCTGATCCGCTATTCTCCAATTTAAAATAAAAAGTTAAAGAAACACACACACAGATAAAGTACATCAGGGATTAGGAGACCCTCCATGCTTTTCACAGTTTCAAGATGCAGTCCTAGGTCACTACCCTTGAATTTGGGTTTATGAAGATTTCAGGAACTGACTACGGTAGCACAGACCTGGAGACCTCCCCAGGCGGCCCATTTTCTCCCCTGACCATCTGCCTTTCTCCATCATCCTTAGCTGGGTCTGATTTAGACTGAACCACAGTGTGTGCCCTGTCTTTCCAGAATCCATTTGGCAAAGTCCTCTGGCGACACTCTTACTGGGCTGATGGCTGCATGTTCTGATGATCTTGGCTTCTGGCAAACAGGCGATTTTATTTTGTATTTATTTATTCATCACTATCTCTTTCCAGAAGAGATTTAAAGTGGCTTATAAAAATGTATAATATGTAGCAAGATAATAAATAAAAAATGAGGAATGAGACTTGGGCAAAGCAAAAGAACAGGTAGGAACTGGTGAGGAGCCAGGAGCAAGGTTGGTCACGTGATCTTTCTCTTGCCACTTAAACCTGTGCTGGAGGTGACGGTTCCTGGAGGCTACACATTCTTGATTGGAGTTTAATTCTGATGGTAGTCCTGGGCACAAGGTCTACTTCATATTCCTGCAGACAAGGCAGGACCAATAAAGATGATACTACAAAAAGGAGAACGTGTGCAGTGTTTTCAGAGTTGTGGTCAGTTTCCAAAATTTTTATTTAATTTATGTTACTCTCCTCTTTGGCCAAATGTAGAGAGTAATGCTTGTAAAGCCAATAGAAAGTTCTGGTTGTGGTAAAAAGATGCTCACTAGATGGTAACTCTTTACCATACTTGTGAGCTGTTGGCAGCATGACCTTGAAGTCCAACAGACCTTGGTTCAAATCCCAGACTGGTGGTTTGTTGTTGTTTAGTATCTGAGTTGTGTCTGACTCTTTTGCTGCCCCCTGGCCTGTAGCCCCAGGCTCCTCTGCCCATGGGATTTCCCAGACAAGAATATTGGAGTGGGTTACCATTTCCTTCCCCAGGATCTTCCTGACCCCAGGGATCAAAGCTGCGTCTCCGGCAATGGCAGGCAGATTCTTTACCGTTGAGCCACCAGGGAAGTCCGGTGGTTTACCTGAACCAAACTGCTTCATCTCTGCAAGCCTCTGTTTCCAGTCTCTAAGTGAAGATAGTAACAGCCTCCAGAGCTGGGGGGATTGTGAAAAGTCGATGAGGCCGTGTGTGCAGAACACTAGATCAGTATCTCACTCAAAGTGACTGCTGCTTTAATGCCGGTCTTCCTCACTGTTACTCAGTTCAGTTCAGTTCAGTCGCTCAGTCGTGTCCGACTCTGTGACCCCATGAACTGCAGCACGCCAGGCCTCCCTGTCCATCGCCAACTCCTGGAGTTTACCCAAACCCATGTCCATCGAGTCGGTGATGCCATCCAACCATCTCATCCTCTGTCGTCCCCTTCTCCTCCTGCCCCCAATCCTACCCAGCATTAGGGTCTTTTCCAATGAGTCAACTTTTTGCATGAGGTGGCCAAAGTGTTGGAGTTTCAGCTTAAACATCAGTCCTTCCAATGAACACCCAGGACTGATCTCCTTTAGGATGGACTGGTTGGATCTCCTTGCAGTCCAAGGGACTCTCAAGAGTCTTCTCCAACACCACATTTCAAAAGCATCACTTCTTCAGTGCTCAGCCTTCTTTATAGTCCAACTCTCACATCCATACATGACTACTGGAAAAACCATAGCCTTGACTAGATGAACCTTTGTTGGCACAGTAATGTCTCTGCTTTTTAATATGCTGTCTAGGTTTGTCATAACTTTCCTTCCAAGGAGTAAGTGTCTTTTAATTTCATGGCTGCAATCACCATCAGCAGTGATTTTGGAGCTCAGAAAAATAAAGTCTGTCACTGTTTCCACTGTTTCCCCATCTATTTGCCATAAAGTGATGGGACTGGATGCCATGATCTTAGTTCTTCATTGTTATTAGTACATGCCCTTTTCCTCTATCATGGGACTTTTAAGAGAGAAGAGAGGTCATCACACTGTAGAACAGGATGCAGTGTTAGAGGTCATTGAGTCCAGTCTGGTCATATGGGGACACAGATCCAGCGATGGGCAGAGAGCTGCTTGAGGTTACACACCGCCTCAGTGGCGGGCAGCAGACATCCGTGCAGGCCTCCTGATGCTGCTTGCAACATTCCTCTTGTGCATTCTCGCTGGCTCAGCGTAATCAACGGCCCCTCCCCGACCATGACCCTCTGCTCCCAAGGAGACCAGCTCCCCTCCCGCAGAAGAGATCTAGAAGGGTCTCTCATGGGGAGTGGTGGGAGGAGCTGGGGGAGGAGGTGGGTCTCCTGACTCACACCTCCCCACCTGGAGCTGCCTGAAGCTGGGCTAGCGTCTCACTTCCCAGGCCAGAATCACGAGCCATGTGTTGGTTGGTGGAAGCACAGTGAATTTATTTTTTTTTTTTTTTTTTTTTTTTTTATTATTATTTTTTTTATTTTAGTTGGGGGCTAATTACTTTACAATATTGCAGTAGTTCTTGCCATACATCGACATGAATCAGCCATGGATTCACATGTGCTCCCCCTCCCAAACCCTCCTCCCACCTCCCTCCCCCCCCCATCCCTCAGTGTCATCCCAACGCTCCATCCCTGAGCATCCGTCCCATGCATAGAACATGGAATGGTGTTCTGCTTCACATATGACAATATACATGTTTCAATGCTATTCTCCCAGAACGTCCCACCCTCACCTTCTCCCTCAGAGTCCACAGGACTGTTCTATGCATCTGTGTCTCTTATTCTGTCTCACATATAGGGTTACCATTACCATCTTTCAAATTCCATATACATGCATTAGTATACTGTATTGGTGCTTTTCTTTCTGGCTCACTTCACTCTGTATAATGGGCTCCAGTTTCATCCATCTCAATAGAACGGATTCAAATGTATTCTTTTTAATGGCTGAGTAATATTCCATTGTGTATATGTACCACAGCTTCCTTATCCATTCGTCTGCCGATGGACATCTAGGTTGCTTCCATGTCCTGGCTATTGTAAACAGTGCTGCGATGAACATTGGGGTACACGCGTCTCTTTCAATTCTGGTTTCCTCGGTGTATATGCCTAGCAGTGGGATTGCTGGGTCATATGGCAGTTCTATTCCCAGTTTTTTAAGGAATCTCCACACTGTTCTCCATAGTGGCTGTACTAGTTTGCATTCCCACCAACAGTGTAAGAGGGTTCCCTTTTCTCCACACCCTCTCCAGCATTTATTGCTTGTAGACTTTTGGATAGCGGCCATTCTGACTGGTGTGTAATGGTACCTCATTGTGGTTTTGATTTGCATTTCTCTAATAATGAGTGATGTTGAGCATCTTTTCATGTGTTTGTTAGCCATCTGTATGTCTTCTTTGGAGAAATGTCTGTTTAGTTTCTTTGGTCCATTTTTTGATTGGGTCGTTTATTTTTCTGGAATTCAGCTGCAGGAGTTGCTTGTATATTTTTGAGATTAATTGTTTGTCTGTTGCTTCGTTTGCTATTATTTTCTCCCATTCTGAAGGCTGTCTTTTCACCTTGCTTATAGTTTCCTTTGTTGTGCAAAAGCTTTTAATTTTGATTAGGTCCCATTTGTTTATTTTTGCTTTTATTTCCAATATTCTGGGGGGTGGGTCATGGAGGATCCTGCTGTGATTTATGTCGGAGAGTGTTTTGCCTATGTTTTCCTCTAGGAGTTTTATAGTTTCTGGTCTTACATTTAGATCTTTAATCCATTTTGAGTTTATTTTTGTGTATGGTGTTAGGAAGTGTTCTAGTTTCATTCTTTTACAAGTGGTTGACCAGTTTTCCCAGCACCACTTGTTAAAGAGATTGTCTTTTCTCCATTGTATACTCTTGCCTCCTTTGTCGAAGATAAGGTGCCCATAGGTGCGTGGGTTTATCTCTGGGCTTTCTATTTTGTTCCA
The DNA here is from genome assembly GCA_024291935.2 of Okapia johnstoni. Taxonomy (NCBI): domain Eukaryota; kingdom Metazoa; phylum Chordata; class Mammalia; order Artiodactyla; family Giraffidae; genus Okapia; species Okapia johnstoni. The sequence goes on along the minus strand of CM044325.1, from coordinate 1,766,897 downwards.
TTGATCTATATTTCTATCCTTAGCACAGTGAATTTAGAGCCAGAAGTCCTAGTGTGGCCTTGGGAAGGTTGGTCTAACCAGTTGAGCCTCATTTTACTCAGTAATAAAACGGGGGTAAATTCAATTTCTGCATGGCAGAACTACCTAGTGGTTGAAAATCATTCTGTAACAATCACATGTATTGAGTGCTTACGTTGTGCTAGGCCCATCGTGTATATTTCCATGAATTATCTCTTTTACCCCCTGCAGCACAGCAGAGCTCTTGTTGCTCTTGAATGGATATTGGGTCTGCGAGTCTAGAGGTCAAATACCTCACCCAAGGTCACACAAATAGAAACAAATGAATTTGGAGCAAGCTCTGTCTGTCTTCAGGGCCCATTTTCTTAGCCACTGTGCTATGTTCTAGTCTACCTTTGCACTGAGCGGCCTTAGGCTGATTATCTAGCCTCGATACCTCAGGGGTTTTTCTCTGTATTAAGAGGTTGGCACTTCTCAACAAAGTTGCCTTCGGGTCTCAGGAGGACCCGAACAATTCTGTGTGTTGTGCAATGGAAGCGAAGTGGTCCGCTGCTGGTATCTTCATTTCCTATTGTTTGTGGATAAATGGTGTGTGCAGATGAGCAGGAGTAGCTCCCTGAGCCCACCGTCTCCGCGGAAATGTCACCTTTTCAATGAACCCTCCTTGAGGATCCTACTGAATGCTCCTCCCCGTACTTTGGATCCCCCAAAGCTCTGTGTGTGCGCGCGTGTTTCATAGCACTTATCTTCTATCTTGGTAAAAAAATATAGTTCTTTTTTTAAAAATGTATTTTGTACATGTCTAGCCCTTCTGCTAGAATGACCACTTCACAAGGGAAAGATCTTTGTCTGTGTTTTCTTCCCAGCAACCAGAAGAGTGCCTAATGCATTATAAATTCTCAGCAGATTCTTACCGAATAAATAAATGAGCATAAGTCTCTCTCTTTTTTTCCCCTTTTTGATCAAGATGATTTGTGTGAATTCCAAGAACGCAGCAAGTCATTGTTTTGGTTGAGAGTCGATATTATATTGGGCCCTGAGGAAAGAAAAGAACTCCTAAATATTTACATTAGCAGGACTTCAGTGGGGGAGGGGTAAACACCAGACATTGACATTTATTTCATCATTAGATCAGCTTTTGCCAAACATTGGCCAAAGTTTTATTTTCTTAATTATCTAAAATCCTGGGAGAGCTCTCTCGAATTCAGTTTTTGCTTCAAGGATGGAGGGAGGACAAAAAGAATCACCTTTGAAGTCCACATTCAGTATTTCCATTACCCCAAATGATCAGCATCCAGAAGGTACAGAAGTAAGATTGGCTAAACACTTGGCAAGCACTCCATCTTTATTAGAATTCTAAACTCAGTGTGATGACTTTGTCCCTTAAGGAGCTTTACAGGCTAATTCTGGAATGGCTTGATTCATGATTCTTACCAACTGATAGTGATCTGGCATTTTAAAATAATGGGACAGTTCCTTTGGAATAGGAGAATGTGAACACTAGGCCATGCTGCTTGGCAGAAGCAGAGAGGGAGAAGGGACTCGGTGGGCAGCAGCGGCAGGAGCGCTAGCCATGCTCGCTCTTTACAGCTCACCATCTTGCTATTGGGTTCATGTGCACATCAAAACAGCTACGCAGAAAGATAGAGTTGATATTAGAATTCCAAGGGGCTAAGGACTTGGAGATAAGAAGATTCCAGAATATACATGAACCTAGAAGCATGTTACACTGTTGCAGAATTTAGAAAAAAATAATTCTAAGTGTGTGAGTCAGACCAAATGTTAGATACAGTTATGTCCTTCACGGTAATATCATGACTTTAGCACTGACATTCTCATTGAACCAACAAGGAGACTAAGGTTGAGAAAGATGAATTAACTTGGCCAAGGTCTCAAGAGATGGGAACCATGGTCTGATTTCAAAGGTCATGTCCTTAGTGCTATATTGCTAGGGTTTCTCCTCACTCTTCAGTGAGGCCGATGACTGTTTCCAATTCGGAACCTGTGAGAAGTTAGGAATTGCCTACGAAGCTGCGTTCTAGCTCTGGTTTTGCCTCTTTACTATGAAATCATGAGCTAGTCACTTTACCTCTTTGACCCTCATATTCTCGCGAAAGTAGGATGAACAAATATGTGCTTCCAAGGATCTCTGCAAGAGCCAATGAAATAAAGTTTGTAGAAATTGTACAGTGGGGACTTCCCTGGTGGCTCAGTGGTGAAGACTCTGCCTGCCAATGCGGGAGACATGAATTTGACCCCTGATCTGGGAAGGTCCCACACGCTGCAGCGCACCTAAGCCCGTGTGCCACAGCTCCTGAGCCCACACGCCCTGGAGCTGGTGTGCCAGAGCAAGAGAGGCCCCTGCAGTGAGCAGCCCCTGCACCGCAATGAGGGAGCAGCCCCAGTTCGCCACTGCTAGAGAAAGCCCGCGCATGGCAGCCCCCAGCACGGTCAAAGATAAACAAAGCATTCAAAACCTGCAAAGAGATTTGCAGAAAGTGATCAGATCAAGCCCTGTTCATCTTAATCTATCTTTAATGAGATTTTGTTTTCTGATTTCAGTGGGCAACCCAGGACTCATGGCAGAGAATGGCACTGTGGTAACAGAATTCGTACTGCTGGGGTTCCAGCTGTGGGCCGAGCTGCAGACGGGTCTCTTCTTTGTGTTTCTGCTCCTTTATCTCATCACCCTGGGAGGCAATCTGGGCGTGATAGTGCTGATCCAGATTGACCCTCGCCTCCAGACTCCCATGTACTTCTTCCTCAGCCACCTCGCCTTTCTGGACATTTGCTACTCCTCTGTTATTGTCCCTCAATTGCTGGAGACCTTGGGGACAGATAAGAGGGTCATCACCTTTGAGTGCTGTGCCACCCAGTTCTTCTCTTTCACCCTCTGTGCTAGCACTGAATGCCTCCTTTTGGCCGTGATGGCCTATGATCGCTACATGGCCGTGTGTAACCCTCTCCTCTATACCTCGGCCATGACCCCGCAGACCCGCCTGGGGCTGGTGGCTGGCGCGTATGGTGCTGCCATGGTCAATTCAGTGATCCGCACTGGATGCACCTTCTCCATCTCCTTCTGTAAGTCGAACCACGTGGATTTCTTCTTCTGTGATCTCCCACCTCTGCTGAAGCTTGCCTGTAGTGAGACCAGGCCGCGAGAACGGGTGATCTACCTTTTAGCTTTCTTGGTCATTGCAACCAGCGTTTCAGTGATTCTCCTATCCTACCTGTTCATCATCCGAGCCATTCTGAAGATTCATTCGGCTGGTGGCAAAGCCAAGACCTTCTCCACCTGCGCTTCTCACATAACTGCAGTGGCTCTTTACTTTGGGATGCTCATATTCATATACCTGAAGGGTAACATGGGAAACTCTCTTGGGGAGGACAAGATTGTGTCAGTATTTTACACTGTGGTCATCCCGATGCTGAACCCAGTGATCTACAGCCTGAGAAACAAGGAAGTCAAGGAGGCTCTGAAGAGAGCTCTCAGCAGGATGAAGGTTTCCCAAGCAGAGTAAGACTCGAGCTCCACTGATTCAGAAGCTCCTTCAAATAATCCTTCGGGCTTTTAGCTTGTCTTCGTAATAGAGAAACCAGATCTGATAATTACAAAGACAAACGGAGGCAAAAAAAAAAAAAATGTAGATTTAGGTTCCAGTAATTGCTTTATTAACTCTGTGACCTTGAGCCAGAAATTCTCTGCCTCAGTTATCACATCAGTAAAAATTACCTAGCTATGATTAAAGCCAGCCTCAAGAGAAACTGAATGCTGAAGGACTTTATAAGTAATAAGATGCTATAAAATGTAAAATTTATTTTTCTGAACTGTCCTGAATATTGCTGATTGTTTTCTCAGCTATATAATTTCTGTTTTCCCATCAAGCTAACGTTTGTACCTTGAATACTTACAATACAATAGCTTATTGCTTACATAGTGAGGATAGTCATCTTTCTTGTGTGGATAGAGGGGTGGAAATCAACCTTGACCAAAGGAAACTTTCCTCATCATTCAGTCATGTATAATTTAGGTATTTGTCGTGGAAGATTCAAGGGGAAGAAAATAAGGGAAGAAAAATAGAGGAAAGAAAGAGGAAAAAAAGATGTGAACTGGAAAATGTTCAAGTTAGTTTGTCTCCTGAGATATTGTAGAACCAAAGAAAGGTGTAATGACTTGCATTAATTACTGAAAACACCTCAATCTTGGTGTAAAGCCGAACTGAGCCTGATGTATAACTTTTGAAATATTTCTTGATCACCAAAGGTCAGGATCCCTGTTTTATTTCTGAAACATTGTTCATGGACCATCTGGCTCAGTTCACTCAAGCTATTTTCTATTCTCCAGTAATGAAAACCAGAACTTCCATCTGTGGAAGTTCTGTGATGATTACTTTATCATCAGCAGACAGATGACTATGAATCTGACCGCCACCTTTTAATGACCTTCACGTCTGCTAGAAATATTACTTGGGAAATGTCTCCATGGAGATTCCACAATCTGATTCATCAATTCGGCAAATATTTACAGATTATCAACTACATATCAGAAATAACACTAAATTCAAGAATATAATAGTAAATAAGACAGACACGGTTCTTCCTTCATGGAGATTAGAATGCGGAGTATAGATATTGAACCACTACACAGTTGAAAGAGTCGGCTTAAAGCTCAACGTTCAGAAAACTAAGATCGTGGCATCCGGTCCCATCACTTCATGGGAAATAGATGGGGAAACAATTGAAACAGTGAGAGACTTTATTTTTCTGGGCTCCAAAATCACTGCAGATGGTGACTGCAGCCATGAAATTAAAAGGTGCTTGCTCCTTGGAAGAAAAGTTATGACCAACCTAGACAACATATTAAAAAGCAGAGACATTACTTTGCCAACAAAGGTCCACCTAGTCAAGGCTATGGTTTTTCAGTAGTTATGTATGGATGTGAGAGTTAGACCATAAAGAAAGCTGAGCGCCGAAGAATTGATGCTTTTGAACTGTGGTGTTGGAGAAGACTCTTGAGAGTCCCTTGGACAACAAGGAAATCCAACCAGTCCATCCTAAAAGAGACCAGTCCTGAATATTCACTGGAACGACTGATGCTGTAGCTGAAACTCCAATACTTTGACCACCTGATGTGAAGTACTGACTCATTGGAAAAAGTCCTGATGCTGGGAAGGATTGAAGGCAGGAGGAGAAGGGGGCGACAGAGGATGAGATGGCTGGATGGCATCACCGACTCAATGGACATGAGTTGGGGTAAACTTCGGGAGATGGTGATGGACAGGGGGGCCTGGAATACTGCAGTCCATGGGGTTGCAAAGAGTCAGACACGACTGAACTGAACCCAGTTAATTAATTTTTTTATGCGATTTTGGAAAGGGGAAGAGAAGAAGCAGCACGGGATACTGTTATCCTATACAGTAGGGTTCTGACCCAGTTTGGTGCGATCAGGTAAGCCTCCCCTGAGGAGGGAGCTGACCGTTGAGCTGAGGCTTAAAGAGTAAGTGCATCAGAGTCATAGGATGGGGTCACCACTCCAGAGAGAAGGAGTTGCAAAGGCAAGGATGCCTCAAGGAACTGAGAAGCCAGAGTGGCTGCAGCCTGGAGAGTGAGAGGCTTAGTGTGAAATGCAGCTGCTGGATTCAAGAGAAACCAGGTCACGGAGGGCCTCGCAGGCTCACTTAGGGACTTGTGGGCTTTACTTGAAGAGCAGGGGATGAAATAATCTTATCTGAAATTTAAGAAGATCCCTTGGGTTGCAGTGGAAGGGGGTGGAAGGGGGGCAGTCTTAGGTAGTGGAATTGGAGGAAAAGAGATCCATTTCATCGAAGGAGCAACAAATGGTGAAAAGGTGCTTGATTGCCCTCCAGTGCTGTCTGTGCTTGGTTGCCCTCCAGTACTGTTTGTGCTTGGTTGCCCTCCAATGCTGTCTATGCTTGGTTGCCCTCCAGTACTGTATGTGCTTGGTTGTGCTCCAGTACTGTCTGTTCTTGGTTGCCCTCCAGTGCTGTCTGTGTTTGATTGCCCTCCAGTACTGTATGTGCTTGGTTGTCCTCCAGTACTGTCTGTGCTTGATTATTCTCCAGTACTTTCTGTGCTTGGTTGTCCTCCTGTACTGTCTGTGCTTGGTTGCCCTCCAGTGCTGCCTGCTTTGTTCTAGAATACACATTAGGCCAGAGAAAGATAACACGTGGGTGTCTGACCATGTTATTGGTATAGGACTGATTCTGGGAAAATGGTGAATTTGGGGAAATGTACTTTTGGAGGCATCCATTTTTATGTGGTATACCTTTTCTTCTCTGAATTGTGGACCTAACTAAGACATACTCAGGTATGCACATACTCAGATGTCCATTCATCAAAATAATCAACAACTACTTTTTCTTCAGAGGGCAACACATGTTCAGTAATTCCTGCTATACGCCAGACTGTGCCAATGGGCTGAAGAAATCACCCCTTGGAGGTTTCTTGCATGCTTAAAGGCAGGAAAAACTTTCCACTTAAAAAATAAATAAATGGGAAAAACTCTAGACAGTGAGTGTGCTATTTTAGTAGTGGTGAGAGCAGCCTCACATTTCTCCCCCACTTCTATTTGGTGCTGTGGTTCAGTTGCTCGGTCTTGTACGCCCCTTTGCGACCCCATGAATGGCAGCTCATCAGGCTTCTTTGCCCTTCACTGTCTCCCAAAGTTTGCTCAGATTAGTGCCCACTGAGTCGGTGATGCCATCCAACCATCTCATCCTCTATCACCCCCTTCTCCTCCTGCCTTCAATCTTTCCCAGCATCAGGGTCTTTTCCAGTGAATTGGCTCTTCGCATCAGGTGGCCAAAGGATTGGAGCTTCAGCTTCAGCATCAGTCCTTTCATGAATATTCAGGGTTGATTTCCTTTAGGAAATCCTGGTGAGTGGCAGCAAACTTTGCCTATACATGAATGCCCTTTGATGCATGTACAGTATTGGATGCATATACAATTGCTTCCAAGTGAATAAAATGCAAATGAAGTCTGAGTGTGTTTTAGGGGCCCATCATCTGGTGATGAGATAAGGCACTAGAGGAAATGGCATTCATGTTAAATTTCCACTTAAGTATATTAATAAATGAATGAAAACATTCCCATATTATCTAATGTATACCAGCTCTGGGCCAAGAATTTTCACTTATCTCATCGGCAGGACTCATTGTTAAAATAGACACTGTTGTTGTTTAGTAACTAAGTCATGTCTGACTTTTTTCGACCCCATGGACTGTAGCCCACCAGGCTCCTCTGTCTGTGGGATTTCCCAGGCAAGAATACTGGAGTGGGTTGCTGCTTCCTCCTCCAGGAGATCTTCCTGACTGAGGGATCAAACCCATGTCTCCTGCATTGGCAGGTGAATTCTTTACTGCTAAGCCACCTGGAAAGCCAAAATAGACACCACACATAATCTTTTGGAAAATAGGATCCTATCATAGTTGATTTTATGTGTCAATTTTACCCCCTGGGTTGGGGTGCAGACATTTGGCTAAGCGTTAACTCTGGGTGTGTCTGTGAGGAGGTTTGTAGAGGGGATAAGCATTTGAACTGGTGGACTCAGTAAAGTGGGTCGCCATCCCCAGTGCGGACGGGCGCCATCCAATCCTGAGGCCTTGAGTGGAACACAGAGCAGAGGTCGAGGGTCGGGGGGCATGCATGTCTTCTTCTCTTCCTGACTCGCATGAACTGGAGAACACTTTCTTCTGAACTTGGACTGGGATCGACACCATCAGCTTCCCTGGCGTTTGAGCCCTGAACTGTGTCCCTGCTTTCCTGGGTTTCCTGGACTGTGGGGATTCTTACTGCTGTAAAAGGGGCTGTGTGGGCCAGTTCCTTGTGAGAAATTGCCTTCTTTGCCATAAACAGGTCTATCACCTCCAAGATAAAATCCAGCTGGGAATACTGACATCTTTTATTTTTCAATCCCTTTCAACTTCTAAATATATCCCTCTTAGGAATCATGCTTCAAAGTTGTAAGTTTTCAGCTGTAACACTTTAGCCTCAGTCTACCAAAAATGATCTAGCAAATATAAAAAAGCAGACTTTCCGACTTGGAACTGACCCATTTAATTCAGCACACGAAGGGGCCAGCGTGCCGTGTTTCTCCTCATTTCAAACAGCCCCCGAAATGATGTCTCCAAGATGGCAGTGTGGGAGACCCAAGGACTCCTCCCCACACAAAGATGAACGGCCCACCATCAACAACAGTTCTGGGAGAGCTCAGAAACTTGCCGAAACTTCAGCAAGGCAGTGGAGCAAAAAGCCGAGAATAGCCATATGGACGGGAAGGAAGGACAGCTTCATTCTGCCTGCCTCGTCTCACCCCAGGCTGGCACTTCCTGTCCAACAGGGAACTCCCTGGCTGGAAAGATTTCCCTTCCCTGAGAGAGGACAGCCAGGCGGCTGACCAATGTCTCCAGAGGAACTACTTTGGTTTTACCAAACCCAGGGACTGGCAGCGCTGAGACTAAAGAGATGGCCAGGAACAAGGAAGCGGGGCCAAGGCTATCTGTACAGCCACACTGCGGGAGTGACCGTGGTTCCCAGCGACCTGTCCTGTAGAGGACCCCAACAGCTCTCTCCACCCCGGAAACCAGCAGCCAGCTCCGCCACCTCGGGGCACCCCAGGCATATCTCACTGCTTTTTACCCCATAGGTGTTCATGTTCCCAGATGCCAACCACCCGAGTCCCTCCCACCCCCTTACACCTGCTTCCGGGCAGCACCCGGTCTGTACCAGCAGCTAGTCCAGGCTTCCACCGCTGCACGTGCAAAATTACAGCTCAGAAAGGAGACCCACAACCCGGTGTTCCTCACAGCACTATTTACAATAGTCAAGATATGGAAGCAACCTAAATGTCCGTCGACAGATGAATGGATCAAGATGCGGTACATATAGACAATGAAATATTACTCAGCCATTACAGAGAATGAAATGCCTTTTGCAGCAACATGGACGGACCTAGACATTATCATATGAAGTGAAGTAAGTCAGATGGAGAAAGATGAAATTCATATGATATTGTTTATATGGGAAGAGACAGAATAGGTCTATGAGTACCAGGGACTGGAGGTTGGGGAAACCGGGGGATGTTGGTCAAAGGGAGGTACAAAAACTTCATTATTAAGAAGAGTAAGTTCTGGGTCTGATGTACGGCATGGTATTTACTTGAGTGTTGCTCTGAGAGTAAATCTTAAATGATCTCACTGTAACAGCTACAGTTCAATGGTAATTGTGTAAGGTGAAGGATATGTTAATTAAACTCATTGTGGTAAACGTTCTCCCAGTACATGGGTGTATCAGATCACGCTGCACACCCTAAACTCATGCAGCAGTACATGCCAGTTCTTTCTCAATCAAGCTGGCAAAATAACATCACCGATACTTTTGCAATTTCCATTTTTCACATATATTAATTTGAATGAATGTAGGTGTAAAGCCAAATTAATTAGATTATCACATAAGGACATGGGTATAGGGTAGAATTATGGCGTATAATCAACACAACACATAATCTTGAGCCTTTTGTCCCAGTGTATACTTACATATTTACTTGCTTACTTACACATATTTACATGTATGTGTATGGGCATGGATATCATCTATATCCACAATATCCATGCATATCATCCAGTCGTAACACTTCAGATAGGATCAACAAAACCCACAAAAAAGTACTTTTTTGTCATGATAATCAAAACAAGACAGACAGAAACCCTCCTCAGATTTCTTTTTCTGTATCCCTGCTCATATCCTACTTTTCTAACTTTCAGGAAAGGGACGGGCTTCCTGGTGGCTCAGCTAGTAAAGAGCTTGCCTGTGTATGCAGGAGATGCAAGAGACATGGGTTCAGTCCCTGGGTCAGGAAGATCCCCTGGAGAAGGAAGCGGCAATTTGCTCCAGTATTATTATTATTATTATTTTGCTCCAGTATTCTTGCTGGGAAAATTCCATGGACAGAGGAGCCTGATGAGCTGTAGCCCACGGGTCACCAAAGAGTCAGACATGATTGAGTACACACACACACACACACACACACACACACACACGAATGGGACAAAGCCATCATGTGCTGTGCTGTGCTTAGTCACTCAGTCGTGTCCGACTCTGCGACCCCATGGACTATAGCCCACCAGGCTCCTCCATCCATGGGATTCTCCAGGCAAGAATACTGGAGTGGGTTGCCATTCCCTTCTCCAGGGGATCTTTCCAGACCCAGGAACCTGCATCTTCTGCATTGGCAGGCAGATTCTTTACCACTGCGCCCTCCTCCAGGGGATCTTCCCAACCCAGGTCTCCTGCGTTGCAGGCAGATTCCTTATTGTCTGAGCCTCCAGGGAAGCCCAGTGCCATCATAACCATGTGCAAAGGGCCACAAGAACAGAGCCGCTTACGCCCCAACGTCACCATCCCTCACAGATCTCCCATATCTTTTGGGCAGCAAGACAGGTAATGGGTAAAAGGAAAATGAAACATTTTGGTTATTGGTGATGGAATTCAAGGAAGCTAAGATAGCTCTAGGTGCTGAATCTCATTTTGCTTGATGCTGGATCAAACCTCAAGCAATATTTTCTCCTGAATCTTGCTCACATATAGTGTATGAAGAGGATAAATCACCCAAGAAATTGGGAAAAGCTGAGTTCAACTTCTGAACTTCAGAAGTTGGAAGGAAGGTAGGCTTCCTGCTTCCCTGCGGTTCAACTGCCAGGTCATTCCGTGGAGACCAAGATGCTTCATGGACATTATACAGTTCACCCTTTTAATCCTATTGGGAAACAAGGTTTCAGCTGTTTCTATTATCTCTTCTTCAAAAACCACAAACTGTTCTGAAAATTGTTGAAAAGAACATTGTGTCTTTTCCTTATCTCAGCACATCTTTATCCTACAAGCACACAGGCACACAGGCATGAATGACAGCAACAACGATAACCAAAGTGCTGCCTCCCCCCACCCTGTAATGAGCTGAATATCTGAACACTTTCTAATTCTATCCTCAGTAAATTTCACTTTTTTGGGTTTCCCCCCCAAAAGGTATTGTAAAACTAGACTGTCTAGAGAAGGAGAAATCACGTAACATCCCTTATATGCTGAATTGGGCTTCCCAGGTAGCTCAAGCGGTAAAGAATCCGCCTGCCAATGCAGGAGCCTCAGGTGATGTGGGTTTGATCCCTGGGTAGGGAAGATCGCCTGAAGGAGGAGATGGCAAACTGCACCAGTATTCTTGCCTGGAGAATCCCATGGACAGAGAGCCTTGTGGGCTACAGTCCATGGGGTTGCATAGAGTCGGACGTGACTGGGCGATTGAACAACAACAACACCTGTTACTTCATATTTTCAATATAGACAACATCTAAAATATTTTATTCATTAACTTAATAAATTTACTATTTATTTTGGAGAAGGAAATGGCAACCCACTCCAATACTCTTGCCTGGAAAATCCCATGGACAGAGGACCCCATGGGGTCGCAAAGAGTCAGACACCACTGAGCAACTTCACTTTCACTATTTAGTGAGGAGCTAGCATGCTGGACATTTTCCTAGCAGTTTGGGAGGCTTATCACTGAAGAAACTGGCAAAAAACAAAACTCTGTCCTTGTAGAGCATATATCCTAGCGGAGGAGATAGACAATGAACGCTGAATATAGTTAACTGGTATGGAAAAAATGAGACACGGATTGTATAACAGCGAGTAACTCCCTATGTTCAAGATCCTGGATGAAGTGTTGGTACGTAACTAGTTATTTCTCTCTTGGAAACCACAATTACATTTTCTTTTGCTAAGAGTTTGACTATTTTAGACACTTCATGTAAGTGGAATTGTGCAAGATTTGTTCTCTCAGTCTGACTGATTTCACTTAACATAATGCCCTTCAGTCATCCCATGTTGTAGCAAATGGCAGGATTCCCAATCATTCTCTACCGTATGAATATACCACATTTTTCTTTACCCATTCATCTGCTGATGGATGTGGAGATTGTTTCCATATCTTGGCTATTTTGAATGATGCTGTTATGAATGCTGGTACACAAATATATGCCCATGTCCCTGCTGTAAACATTTTGGGTATACACCTAGAATTTGAGTTGCTAGGTCACATGGTAAGTCTATGCTTAAATTTTTGCGGAGCCACTTACTGTTTCGCACAGTGCCTGCACCATTCTATGTTGCCACCATCAATGCACAAGTGTCCCAATTTTTCCATTTCCTCACCAACATTTGTATATTCTGTTTTTTTTTTTTTGATAGCAATCCTAATGAGTGCAAAGTGGTCTTCCACTGTGGTCTTGACCCGCATTAGTCATGTTGAATATTGTTCCACGTGCTTATTGGCCATTTGTATATCTTCTTTGGAGAAATGTCTATTCAAGTCCTTTGTTCATTTAAAAATTTACTGTTGTTGAGCTGTATGAGTTTTCAATATATCATGGATATAAATTGAATAAAGTAAAAGTGAAAGTTGCTCAGTCGTGTCCGACTCTTTGCAAACCCTTGGACTGTAGCCCACCAGGCTCCTCTGTTGATGAAATTTTCCAGGCAAGAACACTGGAGTGGACTGCCATTCCCTTCTCCAGGGGATCTTCCCAACCCAGGGACTGAACCCGGGTCTCCGTCACTGTAGGCAGATTCTTTACCATCTGAGTCACCAGGGACGCTCCAAGAAGTCCTCATGAAATCCAGTGTCATGAAGCTTTCCCCTAAGTTTTCTTCTATGTGTTTTGTAACTTCAGCTCTTGTGTTTACCTCTTTGATTGATCTTGAGTTCATTTTTGTATGTGGGGTAAGGTAAGACCTAACTATTGCCTGTGGATATCCAGTTTCCCAATACCATTTATTGAAAAGAGTCATCCAATTAACACTCATTGAAACCTAACACCCTGAGAGAAGATATGGTATAAAAAGTCACAGGATTCATGGGAAGGAGCTGGTTACTCATCTTCAGAGCATCAGTGACTCCTTTTTGTCAATAGGGCAAATTCAACCTGGGAAGATTAAATGATTACAGGGACTGCAGCAAAATAGCAGCTGAGCTTTAAGGTTGCTGTTGAGAAGATGGTGTTGCATTATTCACTTTCATGGTTTACCTGGGGAAGTGGATATTCTTCAAGATGGGCAAATTCAACCTGCAGGAGAGTGAAAACTGTCTCCAGCCTGAATATTATTTTCATAACACAAAAGGCATAAAGTCAAATTCATGTTTATGGCTTGTGGGGCTGCCCAGATATTAAAGTGCATGCATCGGACAAGGAGAGTGAGCTGAGCACACTGGGGAACATGGATCTAGTGGGTATTACCTCCTTATAACCTTGTCAACACAAGCAGTCTTTGTTGAGAAAAGGCAGTTCAGTTCAGTCACTCAGTCATGTCCGACTCTTTGTGACCTCATGGACTGCAGCACGCCAGGCCTCCCTGTCCATCACCAATGCCGGAGTTTACTCAAACTCATGTCCATTGTGTTGGTGATACCATCCAACCATCTCATCCTCTGTCATCCCCTTCTCCTGCCTTCAATATTTCCTAGCATCCGGGTCTTTTCAAGTGAGAAAAGGCACTTGTAGATATAATGGTAGTGACTTAATGTCTATTTCTCTCTTTTAAGGTTTTTTTCTTTAATTTTGGCTGCTCTGGGTCTCTTGTTGCAGAGCATGAGCTCTGGGCACACGGGCTCTAGTAGGTGTGGTGCAGGGATTTGTTGCTCTGGGGCATGTGGAATCCTCCTGGCCAGGGACGGAACCTGTGCCCCCTGCATTGCAAGGTGAATTCTTAACCATGGACCACCAGGGAAGTCCTCAGTATCTATCTCTTTACCTTGCACAGAACCACCCTGGGCATCAACACAGCTGTCTTGGTGCTGATGTTATTGACTTTCACTAGGAACTCTGTGTGATTATACTTCTTTTCCAGGTAGAATTATCATGTACTGTGTGGGAGGGGGCTGGGATAGAAAGATGCTCCAGGGCGGTTTTCCCTTTACCAGGAGCCTTGGCAGGGACAGCTCAAAGTTAGCCAGACTGCTGTTGCATTTCCTAGGAGGTCTAAGGAAACCAAGACAACTTGTGTGGAAATCCTCCAGACCAGCTGAGCAGCAGTTCTGAACACCAGAAGCTATAAATCAGGTAGAAGAGAGTTGATCTGCGAATCTGGGGAGGTGCAGGTGTGAGCTCGTTCTGGAAGGCACGATGTGATGGGGGCTTGTTGGATGAGAGAATAAAAATAGGAACAATTAAAATCGCAGAACAAGAACATATAAAGTCAGCGCATCACTGACTTCCCTGCCGAAGGGTAGTTTCAGTGTGCCGTGACTGCGAATGCCAGCTTCCCTATGTGTGGACAGCGCCAGGGAGGATCGGTTTTCAAATATCATGGCCAATATTTACTCAAAAAATATCTCATTATTTTAACTTGTATTTCTTTCATTATTAATGAAGTTCAGAGCTATCTCATTTGTTTGCATCATTTATATTTCTTTCATAAATTTTTCATGTGCTGTCGATTGATTTGTAAGAGTAATCTGGATATTGGGGAAATAAGTCCTTTGCCTGTCATTTGGGTTGCAAATATTTTCCCTAGTTTGTCTTTTGAGTTTGTTTATGGTACTTTTAGCCTCCAAAAATGTTAAAATTTGATGTCGTTAGTGGGATCCATTTTTTTTCCTTTTCAGCTTTGAGATTTCCTTTTGTGATTAGATAACCCTCTGTAAGAAAATAAAGTTATTCATCCATGTTTTCCTTTAGATTTGTGAGAACTGTATTCTCTCTTCAGGTCTAAATTCTTGGATCCACCTGGAATTTCTTTTGCATGCATCGCAGCGCAAGTTTGCATTTCTCTGGAAGAAAGCGAGTAACACTATCTCCCTGCTGGACTGTGAGCTGCAGGAAGCGGCCACTGAGCTTTGCTGCCTGTCAATGTGGTGCCAGGGCCTGGCACAGCGCCTTACAGCTGGTAAGGGCTTAGTGAAGACTCCTTTCATGTGTGTGTGGATGCATGCTAAGTCGCCTCAGTCGTGTCCAACTCATTGCAATCCCATGGACTGTAGCCCCCCAGACTCCTCTGTCCATGGGATTCTCCAAGCAAGAATACCGGAGTGGGTTGCCATTTCCTCTTCCAGGGGATCTTCCCCACCCAGGGATTGAATCCACGTCTCTTATTTAAGTCTCTTGCATTGGCAGGCAGGTTCTTTACCACTAGTGCCGCCTGGGAATCCCCCTTTAATGAGTATATGAATGAAATTCTAGAGAAGATAAATCTCTAGAATTTATCTCTCAGGAGGAAACCTTTCATTTCTGGATTTTATACTTTATTTTAAAATAATTGCGTATTTATCTATTTGGCTGTGCCGGGTCTTAGCTGAGGCACTCGGGATCTTTAGTTGTGACATGCAAATTCTTAGCTGTGGTGTGTGGGACCTAGATCCTTGACCAGGCATCGAACCTGGGCCCCCTGCCCTGGGAGCTCGGTGTCTCAGCCCCTGGACCACCAGGAAGTGCCTGGAGTTTATACTTCGGAAGGAATAAAAACAGAGTGGTCCATGTCCAGGAAATAAAAAAGCAAGATGGTGGAGGAACTAGAAACCATGTTAGACAGGAAACTGGAAGGAAAGTGGAAGTGAAAGGGGCTTCCCTGGGCTTCCCTGGTGGCTCAATCGGTAAAGCGTCTGCCTGCAATGTGGGAGACCCAGGTTCGATCCCTGGGTCAGGAAGATCTGCTGGATAAGAAAATTGCAACCCACTCCAGTACTCTTGCCTGGAAAATCCCATGGAAGGAGGAGCCTGGTGGGCTAGTCCATGGGGTCACAAAGAGTCGGACACGACTGAGCTATGTTAACAAGAAACTGGGGGTGCAAGCTTAAAGAAAGCTCACGAGAAGAGCAGCCCTCCCTTTGTCTAGGGTTCAAGAGACGAGCGAGAGCCATGGGCGGAGGCTCGGCGTCTCAGGATGCGCCTCGGCAGCCCAGCCCCCAGAGGGCGTGATTGAATCTGGAGACAGAGCGCCCCTTTCCCGTGAGCTCCATATGCTCATGGGCTTCCTGGGGACTGCTGTGCAAGAGTCAAACATCAAGAGCCAAGGAACTGAGGTGCAGTATCTGCTAAGACAGTCCGGTAGAGAGGGGTCAGGAGCGTGAATGGGAAGGCCTCTTGTCTAGAGAGCAAGCACCTTTTCTCTAGCCAAGAGTTAGTTTATGTTGCAACAAGATTGTTTTTGGCTTTTCCAGAGGAGGTCTAAATTGATTTGTTTATTTTTATTTTTTCGGAAGACAGTTTTTTTTTTTTTTTTTTTAAATATTGCTACTTGTTTATTTATTTTACGCTGCACTGGGTCTGAGCTGTGGTGCACGGGCTCCAGAATGCGTAGGCTCAATTGCCCTGTGGCCTGTAGAATCTTCCCCGACCAGGGATCAAACTCTTGTCCCCTGCCCTGGAAGGTGGACTCCCAACCACTGGACCACCAGCTGCTGCTGCTGCTGCTAAGTCATGTCAGCCATGTCCGATTCTGTGCGACCCCACAGACAGCAGCCCACTAGGCTCCTCCATCCCTAGGATTCTCCAGGCAAGAGTACTGGAGTGGGTTGCCATTTCCTGCTCCAGTGCAGGAAAGTTAAAAGTGAAAGTGAAGTTGCTCAGTTGTGTCTGACTCTTTGAGACTCCATGGACTGCAGCCTACCAGGCTCCTCCGTCCATGGGATTTTCCGGTGAGAGTACTGGAGTGGGGTGCCATTGCCTTCTCCATGGACCACCAGGGAAGTCCCCAATTTTTTATTTTTAACAAAATTTTATTTTTTATGATTTTTTTTTGATGTGGACCATTTTTAAAGTCCTTATTGAATTTGTTACAATATTACTTCTGCTGTTTATGTTCTGATTTTTCAGCCAGGAGACATATGAGATCTTAGCTCTCCAGTCAGGGATCAAATCCACACCCCCGCACAGGAAGGCAAAGTCTGTACCGCTAGAATGCCAGGGAAGTCCTGAAATTGAATTTTTTAAATAGAAAGTTTCTTGATTTTAAAAACTCTTCCTGAAGCAAACAAAACATACCTAATGACTGGATTTCTCTTGTGGTTCATCGGTCTGCGACTCCTGTTTTGGATCAAAGGGGAATTATATATAGAGAGAGGCATAATTTCCGGCTTAGATGACCTTTCAAAGCTTTTCTGCCCCTGGGGCTCTCCTGAGCTACATAGATGTGAAGGATTATTCATGGGGTCACTATAGCACTAGAGTATGACTCAGCACACGGACAGAGCAGACAGGATGCAGGAGGAATACGGATTTGATGGAAGGAAGAGGGTCTCTGGAATTAGTCTTTGTGTGACCTGTTCTCATTTTATGGCGGTAAATGTTAATTGCTGGTTGTAAGAGAGTGGAAGTTACGGAAGCAAGGTTTGAAAGAGGCAGGAAATATTTAAAGGGGCGATGGAGAGAGAGAGAGAGAAGGAGAAGATGGAAGGGCAGGAGGGCAAGGAGGGGAAGGGAGAGGGAAGGAGGGAAGGGAAGGGAGGAGGGAGAGAGTGGAGGAGGGAACAAGGCTTTGGACTGAGGCTCTGCTGTGCGAAAACGAAAATTAGGAGCCGAGGTCTCTCTGCTCCAGCCCAGGGACCCGGGGACCCCACGCGGGCTTCTGCAGGCTGCCCCGTTCATTAATAAAGTGGCAGTGTCTCGGCTTAGCCACAAAAATAATCCGCGCTGGGGACTTCTCATCCTGAGATGAAGCTGAGAGGGTCTAAAAGGAACGGAGGTTGCTCCTGCTTCCCGACCAGCATGATTGCACCCATCGGTATCATCCGTGATTAGCATATCGGCCGGATGCACGGTCGAGAAGAAGGGGCTTTTCTTCACGTGGCACCTGTGGCCTGGAGAGGATTTCCTCATGGAACGCTGGGCAGTGACACCCCTGAAAGAAGGAGGGCTCCCAGTGAAGGAAGACTGTCCAGGCTTTCCTTGTGGGTTCTCGACTCCATCTGGGTGCGCCCCACGGCCGTGTATAGCATCTTAGGAGATGCTGTCAGCGCCCCTCCGCTGACTCCAGTGCAGACCACATGAGATTCCTACTTGGATACTGGCCACTCTTTCTGACAACTTGCCCTACAGCTTGGCAGGCCAGGGAGTGGGGCTGTAGGAGCAGTCCTCAGTCAGGGAGGGGCCGTCTCTGTAAGTTCCCAGACTCCGCCTTCTTGGGAGAGGGTAGATCTGCAGAGTGCTGTGTGCAGCTGGCGGGCCTGAGCCTCATTTCACAGTATCAGGAAGCTCTGGTGAACACGGCTGGCTCTGGCTTCCTTTCTTTCTCGTCTCACTTCCCACTTCTCTCTCTGCACCTCCTGCAATCACCTCCCACACAGACCATGTGCTCTCAAACCCATCTCGGGGTCTGATTCTGGGGAAACCCGGTCCACCACAGGCAATAGGGAACTTGTGTGGGTGAATTCAAGGGCAATTATAATTCCCACATTGTTGCTTGAACTGTTCGTCTTGTCAAGTTCATAGGCTGAAGTCCAGACCCTGAGTACCTCAAAGTGTGACTTTATTTGAAGACAAGGTCTTTACAGACAAAATCAAGTTAAAGTGAGGTCATCAGAGGGGGACCAAACCTAAAGGAAATCCACCCTGGGTGCTCACTGGAAGGACGGATGCTGAAGCTGAAACTCCAATACTTGGGCCACCTGATGCGAAGAGCTGACTCACTGGAAAAGACCCTGATGCGGGGAAAGATTGAGGGCAGGAGGAGAAGGGGGTCAACAGAGGATGGGATGCTTAAATAACATCATGGACTCATTTGAGCAAACTCTGGGAGATAGTGAGGGACAGGGGAGGCTGGTGGGCTGTAGTTCCTGAGGTCATGAAGGGTTGGACCTGACTGAGCCACTGAACCACAACAGCAACAACAGAGGGGGCCCCGAGCCAACACGACTGGTGTCCTCATTAAAGGGGGACATTTGGACAGAGAGACTCGCATAAAGAAAAGGTGATATGAAGGGTCACAGGGAGATGATGTACAAGACAAGACCTGGACCAGATCCTCCCCTGGAGCCCTTAAAAGAAACCAGTGCTTTTTGTCTCTGACACCTTTCTCTTTGCCCAAATTGGTGTTGAAGTGCCATGATCTGGGGACACGTGTACTACATCCAAATGTTTGTCCCATTTGCTATGTGATGGTGCCTGAAATTCTTACAGAAGGGCTTACTCCTCTGAGTCAAGCCACAAGAACCTTGGCTAACATTCACCAGTTTTCAAGAGAGAATGAAATTCTTAGCCAACATGTCTTTACATACAAGAATAAAACTTTTAGCTACCAGGAGCTCCCTGGAGGTCCGTGGTTAGGACTCTGTGGTTTCACTGCAGAGGGCCAAGTCTGATCCCTAATTAGGGAACTAAGATTCCACAAGCCACATGGCATGGCCCAAAAAATTAATTAAAAAAGAAAATCTTTAGCTGTTGATTCCTTTACACGGTCTGTAAAGAGAAGAAAGACTTTAGCAAACTAGATGAGAACAGGAAGGCTGTTTTACTTTTTTCTTTTGAGCATCTTATTTTATATTTTGGTATAGCCGATTAACAGTGTTGTGATAGTTTTAGGTGAACAGTAAGGGGACTCAGCCATGCATATACATACGTCCATTTCCCCCCAAACTCCCCTCCCATCCAGGCTGCCGCATAACACTGAGCAGAGCTCCCTGTGCTATATGCTGGTCCTTGTTGGTTATCCGTGTACAATATAGCGGTGCTGTGGTAAAGAATGCACCTGCCAGCGCAGGAGGGTTTTGATAAACGTGGTGAGGATGGCTGCTGGAGCGTCACGAATCCTGGATCTCGGGGTGTTTCTGGAAGAGAAGGGTCCGTGCCTGCTGAGGCAGGAGGGGGTGAGGCATTTGGAGACTGGTGAACATGTTGGGGGAGTTGCATTAGGGGCTTCAGATTTTGGAAGTGGGGAGACGCCAGAAGGGGCCCCAAAGTCTATCTACTGGCTCCAAAAGCACCCTGCACTTTCGTATTGTCTAGTATCTTGTTCAAGGTGGCCTTGGTGCGGGGACGGCGTCGCTTTGGTCTTTCTGTTCGGGGAACATTTTCTGATTGCTCGTTGTGTAACCCAGCAGTCACTTGCCCCAGGAAGCCTCTTGTGCCACGTTCTCTCTCCCCCTTTTCTGCCGGTGTCCTCCACCGTCACGCTCCAGTCCGCCCACTCAGGAAACCCCATTCAATCTGTGGGGTCCTGCCCTTCTCTTCCAGCCTTCCCACTTCCACGGTCTCCTTCTGCTGCCATCTGGACTAGAACCCCCCGACTTCCTGGGGCTCAGCGGGACTGATCGCGCCCTTCTCACTCACCGTCTCCATGACTGTCCATCCACTCCACCACCCTGCTCCGTATCACCTTCCGCTGTATTTTTGAAGAATGTGTCCATCTCATGCCTGGACTGGTTTTCCTCTCTTGACACAATCTCTGCTTGATGTGAATACACTATTAACATATCTATTAACTGAATGAAGCTCGATTTGCTTTTTCTGCCCTTCTATGGGAACTGCTACCAGCCTCTGTGCTCCTGTGACATCTGGCCTATTTCTTGAAGGAACCAATGGACAAGTGCTATGCAACTCTTGTGATTCAGCTGAATACATATTTACTGAGATCCTATTGAGTCAGAAGGAGTCTGTCTTTAGACATTTACTGATGATTTCTTGAAGGAGAGCTTTTTATTCTCAACATAAAATATTCGTCTCAAATCCCCACTGGTTCTTACTTTCAGAGGGGTTTCTCGCACCAAGACTTTGATAACTTGATGATAACTGTGTGTGTTCATCTCAGGGAAACAAACACAAGCTTATACAGTCAAAACTGTACAATAAAAACATGAAGTTAGAGCTGATGTTTATGTAGGAGAAAAATATTTTCTGTACTTACGGTTCATTTTAAGTTTCTTAGTTTTAGGCCTAGCTAAGGGTGAGTCTCTCTGAATCCTCTGGACAGTTCAAATTTTATCATATTACTATTTCCATTTTTCCAGATAGATAAGATAAGATAAGATGGATGCTGCTATGAGCTGAATCTCATTTCCCCCAAATTCATATGCTGAAGCCTTAATCCCCACTGAGAATGCATTTGGAGGAAGGAAATAGTAAGGTTAAGTGAGTCAGAAGGATGGGGCCCTGATCTGATTGATCGGTGTCCTTATAAGAGGAGACAGCAGGGGGCTCTCTCTCCCCACCGTATGAGGACAGAGTGAGAGGGTAAGCCGTCTAAGCCAGAAGAGAGCTTTCACCAGATCATGACTATGCTGGCGCTTAGACCTTGGCCTTCCAGCTTCCATAACCATGAGGAAATGAATTTCTGTTGTTTAAGCCACCTGTGTGTGCCTGCTCAGTTGCTCAGTCTTGTTCCAACTTTTTGTGACAGTCCCTCTGTCCATGGGATTCTCCAGGCAAGAATACTGGAGTGGGTTGCCATGCCCTCTTCCAGGGGATCAAGGATTGAACCTGGGTCTTCTGCATTGCAGGTGGATTCTTTACCATCTACACCACCAGGGAAGCCCCATAAAATGGTTACTGAATAATTCAAGTCCATGTTGAGACATCCTGCTGAGAAAAAAGATTCTTTTCAAAATATCACTATTCATTGACAAAGCAGCAAGAGTGCTGATGGAGATGCATGAGACTCACAGTGTTTCCATGTCTGCTAATACAGAGTTCACACTGTGCCCATGGGTCAAGGAGTCATTTTGGCTATCAAGAATTATTATGTAAGAAATACACTTTGTAAGGCTATGGATAGTGACTCTTATGATGGATCTGGGCAAAGTAAAGATTCATCATTCCAAATGCTTTTAAGAACATCAGTGATTCATGGGAAGAGGTCAACATGTTAACATTAACAGGAGCTGGGAAGAACTTGATTCTAATAGTCGTGGATGACTTTGAGGGATTCAAGATCTCAGTGAAGGAAGTGCCTGCAATGTAGTGGAAACGGCGAAAGAACTAGGATCAGAAGTGGGTCCTGAAGACGTGACTGCATTGCTGCAATCTCATGGTAAAACTTTAACGCAGGAGCAAAGAAGGCAGTTTCTTGAGATGGAGACTACGCCTGGTGAAGCTGCTGTGGAGACTGTTAAAATGAAAACGAAGGATTTAGAATGTTATATAAATTTAACTGATAAAGTAGCAGCAAGTTTGTAGGGGATTGACTCCGATTTTGAAAGAAGTCACACTGTGGGTAAGATGCTATGAAACAGCATTGCCTGCTGTAGGGAAACTGTTTGTGAAAAGAACAGTCAGTTGTTGCAGCAAACTTCATTGTTGTCTTATTTTAACTTTCAGCAATCACCACCCTGAACAATCAGAGCCATCGACATGAAAACAAGACCCTCCACCAGCAAAAAGATTCTAACTCGGTGAAGGCTCAGATCTTGGCTAGCATTCTTTTTTAGCAATAAAGGGCCTTAAAATTAAGGTATGTATATCTATTTTTAGACACAGTGCTATTGAACACTTAGTAGACTACAGGGTTGGCAAGATCCCCTGGAGGAGGAAATGGCAAAGCGTTGCCATCTTCTTGCCTGGGAAATCCCACGGACAGAGGAGCCTGGCGGGCCACAGTCTATGGGGTTGCAAAGGTCGGACGTGGCTTAGTGACTAAACAACCAAGAACGTGAGTCAAGTGTGGTGTGATCATGGTTTTCACACGCACTGAGAACAGTTTGTTCTGTTTTCAATGCTCTGCGGTGACCTAAGTGGACGGGAGGGAATCCTAAAGGGAGGGGACACGTGTACACGCGGCTGACTCCCTTTGCTGTACAGTGGAAACTGGCAGAGCATCGCAAAGCAACTAAATTCCAATCAAATTAATCAAAGAAAAAGAAAGGTCAGCTTTCCAGTTGAAGAGAAACCTGTTAAAGGACGGATGCTCCTTCATTTTGACAGCTGTTTCAGGACGATGTTCCCTCTGCTGCTAAGAAGAAGATAGTGTGGGCCTTGCAGAGGGATGTGCCTGAAGAGCCTAATCCAGAAGATAATATTTAAGACAGACATTTGACTTTTTTGTTTGTTTGTTTCGGTGCTTTAGCTTGTCTCCCTTACAAGGAATGGATGTGATTTGAAAAGGATTCCAATTTATTTCTTAAAAACCAAGCATTTATTGTCATCTTATTCTGTACCTGCCTCGGAGTAAATCTATTTTGGAAAATTCAAGGACATGAAGGCATAGTCAGGTCCTCAAGTCTAGTGCAGAGGGAACGGGCCTGAGGCCCATGGAATAGTGGCAGGAGGTGGTCTGTAATCAGCGGCTGCATTGTGCAGGGCAGTCTTCCTTGTTAGCAATTAGTTCAAAGTATAAGCTGATGTGTACCTAATAAAATAGAAATTCTGTAAGTCAGCCCTTTCCCTAATTCAGATTTGTCCTCTTGATCAGTGAAATTTTATAACTTTTAAGGAAAAGTTCACTCCGTTTCTCTGCTATATTATATGGAAGGTGTTTTGTTCGTGTCCATATAGTGTAAACGTGTATTTTATTTTAAACAAACAATGATGAATATTTCACTTAACGAGTGGAACAACATTTCAAAGCAGACATTTGGGACACAAGGACAGTTTTCTGATATTTCCCCTGTGTTATTCTGGACTCTCTATCCCTTCTCTCTGTCTCTGTATATAAATATCTATCTATCTAGATCTAGTTTATATCTGTCTACCTGTCTATGATATCTATGGTGGTGATTTAGTCACTAAATTGTGTCTGACTCTTGTGACTCCATGGACTGTAGCCCACCAGGCTCTTCTGTCCATGGGATATACCAGGCTAGAATACTGGACTGGGTTGCCATTTCCTTCTCCAGGCCGTCTTCCCAACACAGAGATTGAACCTGGGTCTCCTACTTTGTAGGCCAATTCTGTACCAGTTGAGCCACCAATATAATATATATATATATACATATATATATATATATGCATAAAGTATATGTGTAATATATATTTGATCATTTTTGGTTAACATCTTGTATAACAGAGCCCTCCATAGATGCAGAGTCAAGCTTTACAATTTTGGTTGCAGAATAGCTATTGAACTACCCACACATGAAAAACAGGGAGAGACTGGATGGTAGAGAACAGGAAAGGGTGACTTTCTCTATGATGACAGGGCATTTTCCTCCAATAGCCTGTGAGTCAGCCTGGCGCTTTGGTGTGTAAGGTTTCAGTTGCTCTTAGGGTGAAAACCAAACTGAACGTGGCTCGTAAAACCCTGCATAATCCAGCCCTGACCAGCTGCTCTCTGCTTCCCTCGGATCATGTTCCCTGTTACCAAACCCTGGTCACACTGGGTTCTTCCAGTCTCTCAAATGCACGACCTTGGCTGGTTCCAGTCCAGGGCCTGCCCATGTCAACCACTTTGCTCACTCTCCACCCTTTCTTACCAGGGTAAAGAGTCCGCCTGCAATGCCGGAGACCCCGGTTTGATTCCTGGCTCGGGAAGATCCCCTGGAGAAGGGAAAGGCTGCCCACTCCAGTATTCTGGCCTGGAGGATTCCATGGACTATACAGTCCATGGGGTCGCAAAGAGTCGGACATGACTGAGTGCCTTTCAGTCACTTATTCAAGACAAAGTGAGAGGTTGTATTGTAAAGACAAAATGGGCAATTTCATGGTCACAGGGGTCAAACTGTAGCTAGATCTCCTGGAAAGTGGGCCCCAGAAGCTACTGGGAACCAAAGCTTCATTTCCAAGTCTCAGGGGTGCCGTGGTCTGATCCAACTCAGCCTCACCCTGATTCTCTCTGCGTCTCTTCTTATAGGCAGCCAGCTGGGAGCCTAATTCATAATGAGTCCCACAGATTTTGAATTCCGACATGGATTTTTCAGTTCCTACATGAAATCCCTTGATTTCTATCCCAGAGAAACCAGAAACAGAGTCCTTGAGGAAAACTTGGACCATTATTCTCTCTTTGAAACCATGACTTGCCCACACACCCTTATGGTCATCAGCCACCAGAAATAAGAAGACCTAAGAAGGAAAACTGTCCTAGCCTCTCTGAGAAAATTGCCTTTCCTCTTTCAGAATGATGATATTTTGTTTGAATGTGTTTTATGTAATCATATTACCTAGCATGATATCATGTAATGATAACACTTACTAAGGGTGTCATTTTAATAATGGGTTGTCAGGGTGGTTAAACACAGCCTGTGTAACTTGCAACTGTCCTGAGGATGTGGTTAGTGGATACATGCTGCTAAAACTGTTTCAGGTGTTAGGAATGGGAAGAAAGCGTGCACTGGGGAACCTTTCTATGCCAGCCTCTGGAAGTTGGGAAAAGAACTTGCGTCTTTGTGGAAGCTGGAGCACTGACATGAAGGCTGACCTTGTTTCCTGGGCCTGGAAGGAGGCGGGAAATGCAGAGGACTCAGAAAGGTACTCACAGTGCCAGTTAGTAGTACTAAGAGGTAACTTATGTTTTCTGAAGCATAGGATACAGGAAAAGTGAAAACATAATTTCTGTTCTTTGAGAGGTCTCCATGCACCGCGAGAGACAGCATGACGTCTTTACAAGGTTGGGGGGTGTTGGGGAGGATGGTGGGTAGGTTCCCAGCCCCCTCCCCCCGGCTGTGCAGCTGCTTCGGGAGAACAGGGACAGTCCCATCACCTCTGTATTTCACATTGTCCTTCTGGGCATAAAATGGATGTGACATTTCTCTGAAACGTCAAAGGTACTCAGCAAATATTGTTATTGCTGTTTAGTCACTAAGTCCTGTCTGATTCTGTTGTGACCCCATGGACTGTAGCCCGCCAGGCTCCTCTGTCCATGGGATTTCCCAGACAAGAATACTGGAGTGGGTTACCATGTCCTCCTCCAGGGGATCTTCCCCACACAGGATCGAACCTGCATCTCCTGCATTCAGTTCAGTTCAGTCGCTCAGTTGTGTCTGCCTCTTGGTGACCCCATGGACTGCAGAACGCCAGGCCTCCCTGTCCATCATCAACTCCTGGAGTTTACCCAAACTCATGTCCATTGAGTCGGTGATGCCATCCAACCGTCTCACCCTCTGTCGTCCCCTTCTCCTCCTGCGTTCAGTCTTTCCCAGAATCAGGGTCTTTTCCAATGAGTCAGTTCCTCTCATCAGATGGCCAATGTATTGGAGTTTCAACTTCAGCATCAGTCCTTCCAATGAATATTCAGGGCTGATTTCCTTTGGGATGGACAGGTTGGGTCTCCTTGCATCCAAGGGACTCTCAAGAGTCTTCTCCAGCACGCAGGTGGTTTCTTTACCACGGAGCCACTGGGGAAACCCTAGCAGATGTTAGAGCCTGTTAGTTTTTCTTTCTTTGCTTTTTCTCTATTAGGAGGGAAGAGAAAGAAAGGGAAAGAAGAGCTTTGGCCGGAGTTGGTGTAAAGGGGAAGGGGAGAGACGATGAATATAATGAGTAAATTTCATGTTATTTTAGAAGGTCGTAATTCCTCTGGAGAAAAATAAGGCAGGGCAAGGGGAACAAAGAGTTTGCAATTTTAAGGGTCAAGGTTCGTTTTAAATGTCGCTTCCTTGGAAATCATCTCCCTGGAATGTCTGTCCTGGTGTGGAAATGATTGATTACAGATATGACCTGCTTCTCATGGTAGCCTATGCAATTCTTGCAGGCAGGAAGTGTGTATCTATGGGTGGATCTGTGTGCACACATACATGTGGGGTGTGTCTGTGTGTACGAGCTTGTAGGTGTGTGTGTCGGTTTCCTTCTGGCCGCTAGAACACCTTCTGCCGTGGAAAGTTTCAAAATGATGCGATGTGAAGGGGGTCCCCATCCGCCCCCTTCCTGGTCCCGCCGTTACTAAAGGAGCTTTTTGCTGACCTTGCTCCTTTCCTGTCTTGCCTGGACATTTTGAGACTCATAAACAATGCTTGTGCCTCAGATGCTAAGAATAAGAATTAAAGGTGCCAGTTATCACCCGCGTCTGTGCTAAGTCACTTCAGTCGTGTCCTCTGGACGGTAGCCCCCCAGGCTCCTCTGTCACGGGATTCTCCAGGCGAGAATGCTGGAGTGGGCTGCCATGCCCTCCTTCAGGGCATCTTCCCAACCCAGGGATCGAACCTGTGTCTCTTATGTCACCTACATTGGCAGGCAGGTTCTTTACCACTAGCATCACCTGGGAAGCCCCGTTTATCATGTAAACAGAGGACGGTCATTTACTTTATGACAGAATGTAAATGGTCATATTGGAACCCCCGTATGACCAATAACCCCTCCTTGGCGACCCAGGTCAGCCGTTGATTGAATACACCAGGGCTGGGGCAGACCTTATTAGCAGTCTTGTGCTGGAGAAAGGAACCGCAGACAGAGGCCGTTCCCCATCCTGTCTGTGCTCGTGTGGGGGACAGACAGACAGCAACCTCAGGAGGGGACTTACGGAAAGGGAGGGGTGAAGAAAAGGTCATTGTGAAATCAGAGTCCCTCCAGCGTCTCGTCTTCACGGGCCAAAGTCATGGTTTTCTCTATCTATGTGTCCATCTATATAGATCTAGCTACTGCTGTTTTTTAGTCTCTAAGTCGTGTCCAACTCTTTTGTGACCCTATGGACTGTCATCCCCCAGGCCCCTTTGTCCATGGGATTTCCTAGACAAGAATCCTGGAGTAGGGTGCCATGTCCTCCTCCAGGTGATCTTCCCCACCCAGGGGCTGAGCCCATGTCTCCTGCATTGCACACAGATTCTTCACCATTGAGCCACCTGGGAAGCCCAGATCTACCTAATTTTTGATGGGAAGGGTACAGGAAAACAAACGAGGAAGAGGTAGCTCAGAGAGGGTAAGAGAATGACACAGGGTCACACAGCGGGTTAAGGATGGTGGTGAGGATGGAGCAGGGGATGGTGAGAAAGACCCAGGGGTCTGGGTGCCCTGGCGGGGGCTGTGTTTCTACAGCCTCAGCCTGAGACTGTGATTGAGAGAGCACAAGGTCATGAGCAAACAAAGAACAATGAACAGGAGGGAAGGAGACTGTTCAGGGAAAGGTGAAGTGGGTTTCAGGTGAGGAAACGGATCAGGTTGGTCTGGTCCACACCCTGTGCTGCTGAATCAATTTTTTTTTCCCTCTTGTCACATGCATAATGGTTCCATTTAATGATAATCTTGCTGCCCAGCTGTCTCCAGCAGCATCAGACATTCTCTCTGGGGCCCAGCATCAGAAGTCTGCCATGACTCCCCTTGATTAGTTAGCAAAAATACCCAGCATTCAACTGGTCATGTTGAATTAAAAATAATTCCTGGCTCTGTGGCGACCTAAATGGGAAGGAAATCCAAAAAAGAGGGGATATATGCTAACTGTATATGCGTGAATGTATTCCTGATTCACTTTGCTGTGCGGCAGAAACAAATACAACATTGTAAAGCAGCCGTGTTGTTCAGTTGTTAAGTTGTGTCTGACTCTTTGTGACCACATGGCTTCCCTGTCCTTCGCTATCTCCCGGAGTTTGCTCAGATTCGTGTCCATTGATGCAGCGATGCCATCCAACCGTCTCATTCTCTGCCGCCCTCTTCTCCTTTGATTGAAGGCAAAAGGAGAAAAGGAACTATATTACAATAAAACACTTTTTTAAAGGAAAAAAAAGTTCCTTTTTGTATGCTCGTTTCTTCTGCTAAACTCAGACGCACCCGGGATGGCCTCGCCTCACGATCTCGGCACTTGCTGCTCCCTTGGCTAGAATGCAATTCCCCTGACATCTGGATAAGCTGCACCCGTGACTCCTTCAAATCTTTGCTCACGTATCGCCTTCTGATGAGGCCTTCCTTGCTCACCCTATTTAAAATTGCAGACAACCTCCCTAATATCCTTTCTGCTGTATTTTTCTGCATAGCACTTCTCACCATCTGACATAAAATTTTTAAGTTAATCTTTTTGGAGTATAGTCGCTTCACCATGTTGTGTTGGTTTCTGCCATAAGAGGAGGATTCGCTGTACACACACAGCTTGTCTCCTCTTCTTTGGGTTTCTTTCCCGTTCAGGGCACCCTGGAGCGCTGAGTAGGGCTCCCTGAGCGACGCAGTAGGTTTTCCTTAGTTACTGCTTTCATATATAGTCTAGGTTCGATCCCTGGGTCAGGAAGATCCTCTGGAGAAGGGAACGACCACCCACTCCAGTGTTCTTGCCTGGAGAATCCCATGGACGGAGGAGCCTGGCGGGCTATAGTCCATGGGGTCGCAAAGAGTCAGACAGGACTGAGCGACTTTGGCTCACTCACTCAACAGTGTAGATACATTTGACATAATATTGACACATGCTTTTCTTCTTGATTTCTCTCACTCCACATCTGTGTCCGCTCGTGAGGACAGGGTTCTCTGCTGTATCCTCAGTGCCTAGAATGGTCCCTGGCATACTGTAAGTACCCAGGAAATATTTGTGGACTAAATGGCCAGGTGGTGTGTGCACCTCTTCACGTGGGACCCATTTATCATGGTTCCTGGCACCTGGCGCAGGCTCGATGTCTGTGGAATGAAAGACAAACTTCGCTTCTGCCAGGGATTCTGTTTACAGCTATCGTGATCATTTCCTATTACCTCCCTGGGCTCCGTGACTCCTGATCCCTTTCGTGAAGCGACGGCTGGGGCTGGACGTTTCTTCCTGTGGTTCCCTCTCAACTCTCCTTTGAAATAAAGCAGCCACTTACTACTGTCTTTCCCCCAGTGGACCGTAACTGTTCCAGCCGGGCAGCACCCACGTGAGCCCTGCTCACTGCTGTTTCCTGCGCTTCCGGTGCGCCGACACTTGCTAGACAGTAAACGGGTGTCTGTCGACTGAAGGGGCAGGCATCCTTAGCAGTGCCAAGGAGAGCTTAAAATATGTTTCTTGACCTCAGGCACCCGAGTGAGTCATGCTTTAGGGAAATCCCCACCCCTCAGTGCTGGAGTGCATACATCTTTAGGGAAATTCCTTCACCTAAGGATTCAACATTTAGGAAATAACGCACCTCCTAGGGTTCCAAGATTGAACATGGGGATTCTTGCTGTTTACTCACATGGGAAAATCACAAATCACTTGGCCAGATTTCTCTATATTTAAAAATCCTTTTCTGAAGTCTCTCAACTTGCAGAAAAGAGGCACAGATGGTGGGTCACCCAAAAGCCTACTTGGGTTAATCAGATAATAATAGTTAGTACTAAAATATTCAACTTACTAGTATTCATTAGTTCATTAGTCAATAATAAAGATACTAAATTCATTTATTTTAACAGATAAGATCTGATTAAATGCATTAGGTGCAGAGTTTAAGATTCTAAAATATTTTTGTTAGCATTTTATCAAGTCCTGTGATTTCTGTTTTAAGGTACTTTCTTTCTTTTAAAGATCTTAACTGGGTTTCTTATTATGAGGAATACATTTTGCTGTAATAAAATGAAAGGATCCATAGATATATAAAGTAAAAACAGGGCAGTGGCTCCTTTTTTTCCCCTCTGCCTCCCAGTCTCATCACCCAGAAGTAATTTGCTACTTTTGTATGAATCTTTTTATGCTCAACAAGCATTTATTTACTTAAACAAAAATGGTATGTTTTATATCATTTTCTGCAACTTGGTAGTTTGCTTTATGTTGTGGAAATTTTGCTGCTGCTGCTGCTAAGTTGCTTCAGTCGTGTCCGACTCTGTGTGACCCCATAGACGGCAGCCCACCAGGCTCCTCTGTCCACAGGATTCTCTAGGCAAGAACACTGGAGTGGGTTGCCGTTTCCTTCTCTGTGGAAATTCTAATAACTTGTAAATTGCAGTATGCTTTCTTCCCATTCAAAAGCTGTATAGAGTTCCTTTGTATGAATATATTCTTATTTACCTATTTATTCTCCGAATGTCTTCCAATGGGGATGTTGGAACAAACATTTTCAAACGTGGGTAGTCATGCTCTCTTGCTCAGCATTCTGGTGATAAATGGGTAAAAACAGAGTTGCTGGTGGGTTTGTCCTGTGTCAGTTACACAATCCGGAGCCTCTTTCCCCACAGCTTCTTTCCTTACGGAGTTTTGGTTCAGCGCGGGCCACAAAAGTATTTTGCATGAGTTTGGTACAAAGAAGTGAATGAAAGAGAAGTCCGAATCCTTTCAGGCTTTAGGGGCGGTGCAGAGCACCACGAAGTTGGGGAGAGAGAGACTCTCACGGCTCACGGACCTTGTCACTTGGGCTTCCCCGGTGGCTTATTGGTAAAGCATCTGCCTGCAATGCAGGAGACGCCAGTTTGATCCCTAGGTAGGGATGTTCCCCTGGAGGAGGGCATGGCAACCCACTCCAGTATTCTTGCCTGGGAAATCCCAAGGATAGAGGAGCCTGGCGGGCTACAGTCCATGGGGTCGCAGAGAGTCTGACACGACTGAAGTGACTGAGCACGCACACACGCCCTGTTGCTTACGTGCTGGCTTACCTGGTTGCCTTGGGACCACTTCAGCTCCTGCCAGGAGGTCGCAAGAGCATCTCCGACACCTGCGCCAAGTGTGGTGTTTACAAGCTTCCCTGCTGCTGTCTACGCAAAGCTTATAAAGATATTCTTTCATATTTTTGAATAAAAAATAAGCAATTTGAATTCATATCAAATTGATTTTTGATGTGTATGCCAATTTCCTAAATGCTGTTACTTATTTTCTTTATTCATTAATTTGATACTTTGTCTTAATATCATGTTTCTATATTTACTTGAGTTTGTTTTCAGTATTTACTTTTTTGTTCTGCAGATGTATTTTAACCCTATAATAGTTTTAACTTAATTTCAGTTCCTGAAGCTTTGAATTGTATTTTGATATCAGATAGAGTGAAACATCTTATTCTTCTTCAGAAATTTCCTGGCTTCTATTATGTGTCTAAAGTTCTAGATAAACTTTAATATCAACTGGTTCTATCAAATGTATCAGTATCTACGTGCATGCATGCATGCCAAGTCACTTCAGTCATGTCCAACTCTTTGGGACCCCACAGACTGTAGCCCATCAGGCTCGTCTGTCCAGGGGATTCTCCAGGTAAAAAATACTGGAGTGGGTTGCCCCTTCCTTCTCCAGGGGATCTTCCCGACCCAGGGATCAAACCTCCATCTCTTGTGTCTCCTGCGTTGGAAGGCAGATTCTTTATCACTAGCACCATCTGTGAAGCCCTACATCCTTCTATAGATTTCTATAATTTTCTTTATATAGAGTGGTGCATTTTTTTTATTAAGTTGGTTCTTAAGTAGTGACCAGTCTTTTGTTTTTGGTGTAAATTAAATCCCTCTTTGATTGCATTGTCTAGTCCAGTGTTGTCCAGTAGTAATAAGAGCAAAGTATATGAGCCACAATCATAATTGGAAATTTTCTCATAGTCACATTAAAAAGAAGTAGATGAAGCTAATTTGTCATAATAGATTTCATTTAACACTGTATATCTAAAACACCATATTTAGCATAATTTATGGACATTAAGATATTTTGTGTCCTTTTTTCCAAGTTAAATCCTTAAAATACAGTATTTGTGTTATGAGACCTCTTAATTCTGACTAGCCACGTGCTCTTATTGTTTATTCACTAAGTTGTGTCCAACTCTTTTGCAACCCCATGGACTGTAGCCTGCCAGCCTCCTCTGTCCATGGGATTTCCCAGGCAAGGATGCTGGAGTGGGCTGCCATTTCCTTCTCTGAAGGAACTTCCTGACCCAAGGATCAAACTCACAGCTCTTGCATTGGCAGGGAGATTCTTTACCATTGAGCCACCAGAGAAGCCTGACTTAGTCCCATATCAAATGCGAAACGCCAGGTGTAGCTAGCTGTTACCCTAATGGACAGTTCAGCGTTGGCCAGTTACAGCTATTTATCTTTTATATTTTTCTTCCATGGACATCAGACTAAAACCTTTTATTAGGTCATGATAGCTTTTCAGTTGGTTCTCTCTCTCTTTTTTTTACATTGCAATATGTAATCTGTCAACTGTAACTTTTTTATTCTATTTAAATGTTTAACAATGTATTTAATTTTTTAAATCTGCCATAGTGGTTATGACTATCAGAAAAATATTGAATAATTACTGTTAAGGACAACTGTTTTGCTCCATATGGGATGTTAATGGAAATGACTTCAGTGTTTCACATTCAGGATGAATTTCACATTCTCTGCTAATCTCTGGAACATACCTTTCCTTAGCAACATAAAGAAATCCACTTCTATTCCTAATTTTCAAACTTGTTATTTTTGTTGTCCCTAAAGTGTGTTATATTTTACCCAATGCTTTCTGGGCACATGTTGTGATAATCATATGATTTTCTCTTTTAATATATAATAAGATAAATCATATTAATAGACATTCTAACCTTGGAAGGAATTCCAACTTTAGTTTTTTATACCAATAAAAAAGACTCACTTGGCTGATTTTTTATTTCAAAGCTTTTGCAATTGACTAAATGGGACTTTTTTGTGATTTTATTTCGGTTTGTGTACATGTACTATCTGATTCTGGCTTTGATATCAGTGTTATATCTATTGTGTGCTCAGAGGGTTTAAATACCACAGGAATGATCAGTTCCGGGCAGGTTCCAAAGAACGTTAGCATACAAACCGTGATACTCTGATGTCTTTGATGGCGGATGGAGCTTAGACGACTTTTCAAGTGTTTACTTTTTTCCTGTTTCTTTTTTCCTGTTAGCTTGTGTGTGTGCTCAGTCGCTAAGTTGTGTCCGACTCTGCAACCGCGTGGACTGCAGCCCGCCAGGCTCTTCTGTCATTGGGATTTTCCTGACAAGAATCTGGAGTGGGTTGCCATTTCTTCCTCCAGGGGATCTTGACGACTCAGGGATTGAACCTCGACTCCTGTGTCTCCTGCATTGCAGATGGTTTCTTTACCACTGAGCCACTTGGGAAGCCCATGTGTTAGTTTAATAATACATGTTTTCCTGAGAAATAAAGCATGATGTTTAGATTTTTAAGTTTAAAATTACATAGAATACTCTCTTGTAACTTTTATTACACAATATTTTAATCATTCCCTAGAACATAGAGAATATCTGATGGATACGCACTCACCCAGCACCTATCAACATTTGACTATATTTACTTAATATTTTAGAAAAGCAATAATGATACTCTTGAAGTTTTTGTGTGCCCATCTCTGATCTCATTTCCTTTCTCTCCAGAGATAACCACAATCTCACATTTGTCACTAACATTCCCATATCTGCTTTTCTATTTTTACTACATATTTATGTCTCCATTATAGCCCACAGTTTATTTGTATTTATTTTGAAGCTTCACATCTAGGATGTCCTAATGTTTGTAACATTAACAGCTCTGGCAATTTTTCAGTATAATGGTTCTAAGACTTATCTGTACTGATATACATAACTCCTGGTCATATTTAATTTTTTGTTGATCAGAGACAAATGAACTGTTCTTTCTCGTAATTTAAAATTACCTTTAAGAACTTTCCCCCTTCAAGTCCCAATGGCATTTATTTGTTTTGTCTTCTATCTCTTTTTTACCCAAA
This sequence comes from Okapia johnstoni, assembly GCA_024291935.2. NCBI lineage: Eukaryota > Metazoa > Chordata > Mammalia > Artiodactyla > Giraffidae > Okapia > Okapia johnstoni. The sequence goes on along the minus strand of CM044325.1, from coordinate 1,732,434 downwards.
GGACTGGTAATATGTTTTCTATTATATTGGTCATTTTAAGGAGCCAGTTCCTGGTTTTATTTATCAGATCCATTAAAAAAATTTGTCTTATACATCATTACTTTCTACTTGTGCTGTATTTATCTTTAATTTCTTTCTAGATTCTTTTGGTTGTGTGTGTGTATGTTTGTGTGTGTGTGTGTGTGTGTGTGTTGGTATTTGCTTGCAAAATGTTCATTTATTTTAGTTGTCCACATAGTCTAATGCATACATTTACAAATATAGTTTTTCTCCTTTACCACTGCTGCTAGCATTCACAGATCCTGATATATACTTGCCAGTGAAATTGCTCAGTCGTGTCTGACCCTTTGCGATCCCATGGACTGTAGCCTACCAGGCTCCTCTGTCCATGGAATTTTCCAGGCAAGAGTACTGGAGTGGGTTGCCATTTCCTTCTCCAAGGATATATACTTAGTATAAGTTATTTCTAAATAGTTTGAGATTTGAGGATGAGCTTCACTTTATCTCGAGTATAAATGCACAGGCTATCTCAATATGCCAGAATGGCTGATATTCATTTTGACTAGACTTTCGTTAGTTTCTGTGGTCCTTACACTGTTGTCAGAGAATGTGTCTTGTATAATTAGCTCATATCTGAATGATAGTTTGGTTGGAAATTGAATTCTAGATTCAAAATAATTTGATCTTGGTAGACATTTTTCTTTCCTTTGACTTTTGGTATTCTTTAGAGTAGATGCAAAATCTGATGGCAGCCTCCTTCTCGGTCCCATATAGATCACTGGTACTTTTCTTTTTTAATCGTCCATTAACGGGCAATGCATTCATTCTATTCTTGTGGCTAGAAGCATGTCTAATTTTCAGTGTTGTTGGCAAGATCTTGGCGAGCTGTTTGGATCTGAAAGCTTTAGATACTTTTTCAAGCCCAAAGAAATGTCCTTCTGTTATTTAAAAGATTTTATCATCCTCTTGTTTATTCATCTTGAGCTTTTATTAACTGGGTATGTATTTGTTGTGTCTCTTAACTTTGGTTCATGATTCTTGTCCCTGCTGCTGGCATTTCTAATAATTTTATAATTTACAGTCTCAACACCAGTATGAAACAAAAATAACTTCTTAATATTTCATTATAACTGAACTCAATATTTTTTCCACTGAAGGCAAAAAAAAAAAAAAAAAAAGGAATTCTTTCCAATCTAAGGCAACTAAGGCACTTTCAGTTGTAAACATGGCCCATTCAGGATTTAAACAACTCAAGCCAGTTCAAAATTCTCTCTCCTTTTTAGTCCCTTCTTCCCCCTGGCAGGGATCCAAGCTCCAGGACGTTTACGTATCCTCCTGGCATCGCAGGTAGGACACTTAGGACAATGTACTGTGAAGGTTAGGACATTTAGTACAATGAACTTCTGTGTTCTCACTGTCTCTGCGCAGGGGGAACTGGTGCTTCCTGGTTTCTATTGTCATGCGCTTATAACCGCTGCTGCCTATAGCCAAGTCGTGGCTTCTCTGTTAAGAAATGTATACTCTGGATTCTCTTTGTATCGTTCTGAGGTGCCTTTAATTTTCTAATATTCATTTCATAATTGATTAGTGGCTTATCCGTGTTTTCTACTGAGGTGTCAGCATTCTGTGAGGTCACTCTTGGTCCTTCTGCCTTCATCATCCATTGCTGGCATACTGTTTTGCTGCCATGTTGGATGCAGAAAATCCCTAGAAGGCTTGACATTACCCTAGGAAGTGAGGCACAGGTATCTTCTCTTTCAGATTCCTCTGCAAAATGAGGCAGGGTCTTTTAGCACCTATCCTGACCTTCTCTGGGACTCATCTGGGGTTGGAGGGTACTGGGGTACTGCGGCACTGGGCTGTTAAGATCCAGACAGCCTCTATGTCTAACCAGGTATATTCACTTTATCCTCCCTTGCCTACTGACCACATCCTTTGGATTTTGCTGGTCTCAGCCTATTGATAGTAACACTAACCCTAGGAATGCCTAGGGGCCCAGTGACCTTCCCACTGACATCTCTTTGCAAACGAATGTTGTAACTAGACTAACTCATGTGGTTCTTATTATTATGGCAAGATACCCTCTAGCAATAACCATTAGGGAACTTTGAAGACAGAAAGAGTTTATTACTTACAACCCACGAGTGTATAAGGCACGCCAGGGGGCACACAAGGAAGCCTCTGGCAGGGACACACAGCGAGAGCTTGCCCACAGGCCTGGGAATCTGCTTTGATTGAGGTTGAAGGTGAGGGTCTAGGGTTTCCCTGGATTGCTCTTTATTAGTGAACTAAAAACATAAGAGTGGGAATTTAAAGCAAGGGAATACAGAAAAAAAAAGAATGAAAGAAAAAAGTACCCAAATGGCCACATAAACCAGTGTCTCTAAAACAGAGGAACCTCATGGGGTAGGGAGCAAAGCAGATGTTCGAGATGGCCTTCCTAGATGTGTTGAAGCCATTGCATCTTTGAAGTGGATGCCTCGGCAACCAAAGCTTCAAGTCGGACACTTGCATTACGAAAAGAAAAGGCAACTGTCAGGGCTTACATTGAATCTCTTTTTCCTTCTAGGTAAGAAAACGACTCTTTATTCATAGTGTGAATTTTAGCCTCTTGGTATAAACTCTTTGCTTCCTGTCTTCCAGGATTGCTGTTTATAGTAAAAGATCCATGTTTGGGAATTCCAAGGAATACTCTTTGTTTTTAACACAGCCTTTCTTGCAATGAAAAGCTTAATGTCAACACTATTTTTCTTTAAGGCGTTAGACAAATCTGTGTAGACATTTAATGGGTTTCTCTAGTTCAGGATGTATCGGGCCCACTCCTGAAGGGGAAATTTTTGACAAATAATCACTGCTTTCTGGATCAGGGGATACAACGGCTATAAGGAACACAAGGCAGTGAATCGTGGTGCTGAGACATAGACTGCCAGCTGTTTCTCCAGTGAAGGTGGATTTCTTTGCAACTAGCAGGCAATTGCAATGCAGGGTCTCCAGCCACGATGAGTGTGTGCAAATTCCCACCCACAAGGAGGATATTTTTATAGAGGGGAAGAGGGAGTTGGGAGGGTTACAGTAAGCAAAGAGTCCATGACTTTTCATTGGCTGAGTCCTTGCCAGGGAAGAAAGTGAAAGTTGCTCAGTCATGTCCAACTCTTTGCAACCCCATGGGCTATACAGTCCATGGAATTCTCCAGGACAGAATACTGGAGAGGGTAGCCGTTCCCTTCTCCAGGCGACCTTCCCAATTCAGGGATCGAACCCAAGTCTCCCACAATGCAGGTGCTTCTTTACCAACTGAGCCACCAGGGAAGCCCAAGAATACTGGAGTGGGTAGCCTGTCTCTTCCCCAGCAGATCTTCCCGACCCAGGAATTGAACTGGGGTCTCCGGCATTGCAGGTGGGTTCTTTACCAGCTGAGCTACCAGGAACGCCCTGCCATGCCAGAGACCCCAGTTCAATTCCTGGGTCGGGAAGATCTGCTGGGGAAAGAGGAGCTTTAATTCTTCCTGTTGGGCTCTGCTATTGTTGCAGGATGTGAGAGGTCCCCCTTCTTGTCTCCCAACTTTATTTAATTGAAGTTTCTGTTCATTATTATTATTATTATTATTTTTTGCCATTCCCCCTTTGGATCAAGGCCATTCTCTGAAAACATTACTCATCAAGAATCAGGTTTTCTAGTTTCACAGACTTTTCCCTCCCAATTCCAGGAAAGATCTTTTCTGGGTGTAGTTTCTCATGTTGAGGGGAAAATGCACAGATGGGAAATCTATTCAAGTCAATAGGGAGGGGTTCAGTTCAGTTCAATCGCTCAGTCGTGTCCGACTCTTTGCGACCCCATGGACTGCAGCACACCAGGCCTCCCTGTCCATCACCAACTCCGGGAATTTGCTCAAACTCATGTCCATTGAGTGGGTGATGCCATCCCACCATCTCATCCTCTGAGAGGGGTAGGAAGGAGAACTCTAAGGTACTTTTTATCTGTTAATTTTGTACATTATCAAGATCATAGACAGGAGAGATCATCTGAAGTGTTATTTCATCCTCAAAAGTTTGGGAAGGAACTTCCTACAGGCCTGGTCTATATATCATGGGAAAGCTGTCTCATCAGATGTCTGCTTTAATTTCAGAAAATCTTTACTTTTAGGTCACTAGATGATATGTAGGTCCAGTCAGTGTCTGGTACTTTCTTGAGGGATGTCACATGAATCTATGAATCTATTCCTTAACATTTGGTGACACAAGAATTGGTTAGCACCATCTAATGCTACTGATCTTTCCAATCAGGTTGAAGAGAATTCTCCTGTGGTTGTCTTTTCCAGTAGACAAAATCTCTAGGTTGCAAGGTGTGATGCTTAATGTCCTTTTCTCCCAAGGTCACCCTGTAAAAAATTGCTCTACCAAAACATGGTGATTTTTAATAGAAGCAATTAGGGCTTTGCAATGTTAGAGTATCTCTCCTTTTATCAGTTGTGGGTCAAACGAATTAGGAGCCCAGTACATTGGGCATCCTGTGATTATCTCAAAGGTGACAGCTTATGAGTTTCTAAAGAGGTAGCTGTAAGATTTAGAAGGACTAACCCAATGCTTTTAGCCAAGGAATTTTGAGGGCCTCTACAAATTTTGCCAGTTGAGTCTTAATAATGCCATTGGTGTGTGCAGCTAAATCAGAGAATTGAGGGTGGTGAAATGAAATGTTATCAAACTGGCCAAACAGCACAGACCGGTTTAGGCACCCGGCCACTACAGTGGGTTCCTTAGTGACTAGGAAGTTCAAGAGGAGTTCACCACATAGAGATGATATTTTCTGAAAGAACTTTAGCCATCGAGGAGGTATAGCAGCTTGTCTCAATAGAAGACTTCTGTCCAGTGTGAAAACATACAGGCTATGTCTAAAACATATTTGTATCTATTATTCAGAGGGAGTTGTGTGAAATCCATCTGCCAGGCCCTGAGTGGTCTGTTAGGCAGATAAAAAGTCCAGGAGCAGTATGATCAGGATTCCTGGGTTGTACTTCGGACAAGTAGGACAAGTAAGGTAGGCACTTTGGGGGCTTATTAATACTTCCCCACCAATACTGACTCATAAAGACTATCATTTGTCAGTAGACCATTTGTTTCATGCATGTGCAGCATTGAAGACTGGGGACTTTATAGAGTGTCCAGTAGGACTTTGTTGTTATTTGATCTAAGCAACAGCTTTCTCTTTTCATCAAACCAACAACTGTTGAATTTCCAATTTTGCTTTTCCCTTCTTGAGGCCAATTATTGAGCCAGTTTTTCTAAATTATCATTTAGGAGACTATCTCTTTGCACCATGATGGAGGTTTGGCTACTGTAGGTCTCTTTAAGGAAAACAGCAGAAGGTACAGAAAGAGCAGCAAAGTGATTTCCCCTCATTTCCAGAAAGTTGAGTTTAGAATGCCCCAGAATCTTAATAGAAGTATTAAGTAAACTAATACTTCTACTTAATGCAGATAAAAGTATTGCATTCAATAATTCTTGAACATAGGGGCCAATTTTAATTTTATTTTCACTGAAAGTAAGGAAGCCATATTGCTTCTAAAACATTTCAAAATCATGAGCTACTCTGAAAATATATTTACTGTCAATATAAATATTGGCAGTTTTGTCCTTGGCTAAAGTACAGGTCTGTGTAAGAGCACATAGTTTAGTCCGTTGGACCGAAGCAGCCATAGATAACGATGCTGCTCAACAACATAGAGAAGGGTTCTAAGCACACCCAGCACAGTACTTGCTACTGTTGCCTTTTCAGTAAGAACCACTAGTGAACCAGGAGAAGTCAGAGTCCAGATCGCCCAGTGGAACTTCCTGTAGTTCATCACCAGGAGTCAGGAGGGGGTCCATCAGTGTTGAGCAATCATAGGTAGTTTGTCAGCGCTGGAGAGGACTGACATTCAAATGTCAAAGAATTATGTGAGGTGTGGTTAATGGAAGGACTTCATAGGCGGTGAGATGATTGGCTGGAAAATGTTGACGTGATGAAAATTCAGGAGAGATTCTCCTGCATGAGAAACAAGAGCAATTACAGGAGAGCCCATAGTGGTTTCCCCAGTGGCCTTAACTGGAAGGGCAGTGGTCTTAGTGGCCCTCAGGCAAGGCTCATACCCTTGTGCCACTGGGTCCAGTTGCTGACTATTCTACACTATGGATCAATGGTGTCTCCGTTTTTCTGCATGAACACGCCAAGGGCGCTTCCTCCCTTTTCATATAAAAAGAGGGGGGAAAAGGGAATCTGATCATTGGGATGCTCAAGGGCAGGTGGGTTAGTCAAACTTTCCTTTAAGGCCTTGAAGTTGGTATCATTCAGTTCTTCCCATAACATTGAGTCAAGGTTGCTTTTATTGAATAAAATACATGGAGGAGAGGTTTGGCCATAAAAGAGAAATTGGAATCCAATTTTGGCAACAACAAATCAACTGATAAAACCTCATAGTTGGTGCTTAATTTTGTGTTTTGGGAAACTTGGGGTACCATGAAGTCTATTTGGGTCTAAGTGTAGTCCTTGTTCTGGTATCAGATGCCCTAAACATTAAACTTGGATTGGGCAAACTGCAATTTTTCATTTCTTTCCCCCCCCCCATTTTACTTAATTTTTTAATTTTCATTTTTTTTGATTAAAAAATCTTTATTGAGGGATAACTTATGTAGTGTACATTCACTCATTGGAAATGTACACTTTGATAATTTCTAGTAACTTTGCAAAATTGTATAACCACCACCACACACCAGTTTGAGAACATTTCTATCCTTCCAAAATGTTTCCTCATGTCCATTTGCAGCCAATTTCTACTCCCACCCTTAACTCAGACAACCACGAATCTGCTGTCACAACAAATTTGCCTTTTCCAGATATTTTATCTTTAAAAATTTTAATTGCCACCACGTCTTATTTATCCATTCACAGTTGTTGGACACAATAAGAACAGACTGGGAATAACCCAAGTGTTCAACAACTGTGAATAAATAAATAAAATGTGATTGCAATTAAAATTTTAAAAGATAAAATATCTGAAAAATGCAATTTTTCTTTGGTGGCCTTCTGTCCTTTTAAAATGAAGTGCACGCTGTCTTCTTGTGAGGAGGCTATCATGATCTGTGTGCAGGTTGGAAAAGAATTTCCAAACATGAGGCAGAATGAAAAAAGAATGAAGTTTATTAGAGTGGGAAAAGCTGTTAGAACTGTGGACAGGCTCAAGGGAGAGCTGACCCCTTTTGCAGGCTGAATTGATGTGCTCAGTGGTATCCGACTCTTTTGCGACCCCAGGGACTGTAGTCCACTAGGCTCCTCTGTCTATGGAATTTTCTAGGCAAGAATACTGGAGTGGGTTCCCATTTCCTTCTTTAGGGGATCTTTCTGACCCAGGGATAGAATCCATGTCTCCTGGCTCTCTGGCATTGCAGGTGGATTCCTTACCCGCTGAGCCAATGGGGAAGCCCAGGCTAGTAGCTAATTTTTACAGCCTGGAGATGGGAGAAAATTCCTACTGGAAGGGTGGCATTAGGTGATGGTTACAATGCTATAGGGTGGATAATAGGGTGGGTATTAACCTAATATGGGGTCAAGGAATGGTTGGATTTAGATCCAGAGGCTCATGGCAACAGTTGCTATGGGGCTTGGTCCAGTTCCAGATATTTTTTTCCTGTGACCTTGGTATAGGGCTCCACAGAGGCCTGATAAGGAGAGCAGAGAAGCAATTCATCCACATACTGCAACAAAGTAGACCCTCTAGGGAACTTTATATTATCCAGATCAGCCTTCAGGATTAGAACAAATAAGAAGGACTTTCAGTATAACCCTGAGACATGACTGTCCAGGTGAACTGTTTTTCTCCTTAAGTGAATGGAAAAAGATATTTTCTAGCTTCATAGCTTCATGAACTGGAATACTAAAGAAGGCATTGCAGAAATCACTTAGAGTAAAAAAAATTATTTTCAGTGGGAATGAATGTTAATAATGCATGTACATAAGGAAAGCAGGGTGTCCAGGGATAATAGTGTAGTTTGTTGCCTGAAGGTCCTGGATAAACCTCCAAATTCAGCCCTTAAGCTTTCTCACCTAAAATGGGAATGTTACAGAAACTAGTACAAGGGCTAATGAGGCCTTGACACTTGGAATCTTCTTTTATGGGATTCATGCCTTGAAGGGCCTCTTGTTGCTGCTGTCGTTCAGTCACTAAGTCGTGTCCAATTCTTTGTGATCCCTTGGACCGCAGCACACGAGCCTCCTCGTTTCTCCATTATCTCATGGACTTTGCTCAAATTCATGTCCATTGAGTTGGTGATGCTGTCTAACCATTTCATCCTCTTTAACTGATTTAAGTCTAGAAATATTGAGGGGTCTATTTGATTTTTGATGGGAGGTGTCCTGTGAATTTTGCCAACAGCAGTTGGAGATTTTGCCCATAAGAAAAGTGGTCGCTGACTTAATAGGAATAAGTGCTCAGTGTTTAGAGCAGAGGAAGTGCTAATATTGTCAAAAACAGAACAAATAAAACATGTCAAACCATCATTTAATTCATCTGATTTGTTACTTTGATGATAACTGTCAAATTCTAGAGTCATTTTCCCCCTTTGGGAGAAAGAAATTCTGGCATGATACTTCTCTAAAACGTCTTGGCCTAGTAAGTGGATAGACATAGTGGAACTAAGGGGAGAATGGTAGGTATCTCTCCAAGGGCTTAACCAAAAAGGGATAAATTCAGAGAGAGGAACTTCTAGAGGTTCATTAGAGATCCCCACAATTTGAGGCAGGGGCTGCTTTACAGTAGCAGGCTTGAGCACCAAGAGCGTGGTTCTGGCGTCAATTAGGATTTGAAGAGATTCGTCCCCAATCTGGAGAAGTGTTCTCCAAGGCAAATGTGAAGAGTGCCTGTAGTTCTTGGAACTCTGTCACTGAGAATTGGGAGACCATTGGAAAGGCTGGCTGCTTTCCAGATTTGGCAATAGCAGAAGCTAGTTTTGGTTTCATCTAGGAGTCTTCATATACTGGAGTTGAAGATAAAGAATTTTAACAATCTTCTTTTGAGATGACTCATCTAGAGTGCAAGCAAACTCATTTGCCAGATTAGCTAAGTCTGGAGTGGACATAGTTTCTTAGTCCATCCTGGTCCTTTTTACTGGAAGAGAAAGATCTTAGTTCAGCCCATTTATAAACATTGAGTTAAAAGCTGCTCAGGTGGAATTTACATTGGAAGGAAGATCAGAATTTTTAAGTCAACTGTAATAACCATGAATAAGTTCATCAGAGTTTTCGTGCATGCAAGCCTGAATTTTGTTCCAATCAACAGCATTTGGAAAATCCCAGAAACTGCTTGATGAAGTCCCCTAGCAATTGCCTATGCCTGTTCATATAATAGAGCTTCTCTGGTGGCTCAGATGATAAACTATCTGCCTGCAATGCGGGAGACCCAGGTTAGATCCCTGGGTATAAACAGTTAGTACACTGGTGTCCCGGCTGTAATTCTAGAAACTTTTCAGGACTTTCCCTACTAGCAGGTTTCATCCAGCGTTGAGCCTGACCTTCCCCACAAGCGTATAAACTAGCTGATGTGAGTCAGAGGAAGGAGGCTGAGGAGTTTGAACGACTGCATTCAACCCCAGGAGAGAGGCGGCTTCCGTCTTCCGGCGGGCCTCCGCTCTCCACGGGGCACGAGAGCTCCCCCTGCTGGTCTCCGGCTCTAACTGCGGTTTCTGCTCACGCCGTTTCTACAGTGGGAGTGGATGGTGGTGGTGAAAATCCAGTGCTTCAAGTCCCCAAGTATTACTCGACTGAAATTAAGGCCTCATCTTTGGAAATACTAGTTATATTGTCAGACGTGTTTGTGATTATTTTGTGGCCACTGTTGGCACCTGCTTTATGCCCCATCAGGACTCCCAAGAGGTCTGGCAGAAGTTGGTGACAGCACGTTGGAGAGGGTTTGACAAACAATTCTGTCTACGCATTTCACCTTTTTTGTCTCCCTCCATGGCCCTTATAAACTGGTTTTATTTTCTGTGACTTCCCATTGTTATTGGCACCGTCCTGAGAGATAGCTTCCCCTAGCAGCTGCTGCTACATGTATAATTTCTCTCTGTATAATTTCTGTTACATATATGAATTGCTTTCTATATGATTCTGACCAGACTGTGATCCTGTTCACTTACCTGTTCATCAACAAGTTCATCTACATGTCTGCAAATCAGGGCACCAGGCAAAACCCTGCTCTACCTTTGCCTCTGTGTAACTAAAGTAGGGTTGGTTTTTGTGACTTGAGCTTTAATCTACGGATGCAATGATATAGGCAAGTCCCTAGAAGGGGGAAGGGCTGTGACCATATTCTACAAAACCATGAGCCCCAGGCTGCGTTTTCGGATTCGACAGCCTGAGGAACAAGGAAGTGAAGGAGGCCCTGAGGAAAGCTCTTCACAAAGCCAAGTTGTACTAATTATCTTCACAGTTCTGCAAAATGCTCATCAAAACCCGCCTCTGTTGTCCTAACCATCTGGGCTCTGGGTATCATTTGCCAGCGGTTGCCCCACACGAGACACGGAATCAGCCCCCCAGAGGTAGGGTATCTTCCGGAAAGGAGTTCCCCACGAAGCCTGCCTCCTGGGAAAGCAATGCAAGACAGAGGCAGAATATCAACAAAGAAATTCTGTATTTTAATGGGGAGAAATACCAATAAAGGTTTGAAATTAAATTGAGTAATGGCAACCACAGGGAAGCTTGACATCAGCAGTGACATTAATGTTGAGCTAGAGAAGAGTAACACAGAATAGGGGTGATGCGATGACGATCGCACGATGGGTTTCGGAGAACTACTAACCAAAGATGGCGTCATCATCTACGAGGGTGTTTCCTTATGTGATTAGGAACATTGCATTTTGTCTGAGCAATCTGTAATTTTATTTTTAAGTGAGAAGTTACTTGTAAAGTGCTTGGCCTGGTGCCTGGTACTTCATCCCCCTCAGGGATGTTGGCTATTTCTGGGGCATCAGTTATTATTAGTGGGTTCTACATTCTTTAAAAAAAAAAGTGTTAGTGGCTCAGTTGTGTCTGACTCTTTGCCACCCCATGGACTGTAGCCTACTAGGCTCCTCTGTCCATGGGATTCTCCAGACAAGAATACTAGAGCGAATTGTCATTTCCTCTTCCAGGGGATCTTCTCACCCCAGGGATGGAACCCAGGCCTCCTGCATTGGCAGATGGATTCTTTACCACTGCACCACCTGGGAAGCCTATGAGTGTGAGAATAAATGCTTATTTCTGTGTGTCACTGAATTTGTGCGTAGCTTAGTAAAGATTCTATTGTCATATACTTTTGAGAATTGCTGCACAAAACATGATTCATTTTGGAGATTATAAAGCATATTATCACACGAAAGTGTCTGAGAAATTATTTAATAAAGACAGTTTACGTCATTTAACCCAGTTTCCAAGGCATCTTTGAGCACTAAATCCGTTTTTGGTGGGTTAAAAGTAAAAAAAAAAATTAAATGCTAGCTGGAGTTTGACCTAATTTTTTTCTATTTAGGAGAGACATTTCTCTTTGTTGAGGAAAACATCTTAAAGGGCATCTGGATTATGGAATTTAAGAACCTCTTATGTATGGTCTAAGTGGAAGGTATTTGGGTATTAAAGATTTAAATTATCATGCATAACAATATACAAAGAATTTTGAGTCTTCTCTCAGTGGATTGGATTAGATGGGGATTTGGAAGATGGGGAACTGGGAGAAGACAAATATAAGTAAAAGATGATTTTGGTAGAGAAAGATATGGGTCATATGGTAGCAGGCAGGTTTCAGGTGGGGGTGGGGAGCAGCCGGTGACAAATTTCTTGCGATGGGCATGACTGGGGAATTTGTAGCACAATGACAACAATTATTCAATTCTAATTTTCTGTCTTTTCTGTGTAGTACTATGAACCTAGGGCTTCCCTGATAGCTCAGACGGTAAAGCGTCTGCCTACAATGTGGGAGACCCGGGTTCCATCCCTGGGTCAGGAAGATCCCCTGGAGAAGGCAATGGCACCCCACTCCAGTACTCTTGCCTGGGAAATCCCATGGACTGAGGAGCCTGGTAGGCTACAGTCCATGGGGTTGCAAAGAGTCGGACACAACTGAGCGACTTCACTTCACTTTCACTATGAACCTAAGTTTCTCACAATAAATTTTATTAAAAATCCGTTACCCAAACAAACACACCATGTTGACTTTGTTTACGAGAGTGAAGGATGAAGAAAACAGGCCATGCTGTACCCTGGCGTGATGTGATACCGAGAAGGGTGGGAAGTAACGGGAAGTGGGCGAGAGTGTAAGTAACACTTGAGCGGAAGCAGGAAAACAGAGCCTCACGAATGCAACCACGAGCCCCTCCTCGTCCTTGGAAATTCTGGGCGCAGCTCTGGACCTTACACTGCACAAAGGATGCCCAGGAGGTGAGGGGCGTGGCAGAGATTTTAGCCCAAACAGTTGTTGGTACAAATACCTGTGTGCTTCTCTACATTGTACAGATTATGTAAGCAGTAACACTGAAGCCACGTGACCGGATTCCGGTCACTGGGATGTGGGTGGGAGGGAGGCAGACCAGACCTGGTCCTTAGTGACATCCTCGGTGATCTTTCCCTGACTTCCTCTGCACTAGCAATTTTGACGTCCGCCTGTTCTAAATGGCTTAGCTGCAAAGCAGACGAGAACGACTCAACCCACACTGGATTTTCCATGGGTAAATATAAATTTATCCTGTCAAGTCACTGTGATTTTAAGGTAATTTGTTAATACAGCATGACCCAGAGGACTCACCTCTTCACCCAGTGAGCTCTGGCATGGATGTGTCTTGTGTGTGGTCGTAAAAATATGTTGTCTTGGGCAGAAGGGACTGTGGCTTAGGCAGAATCCGTTAGCAGCTAGTGAGCCCAGGGCAGACTCAATTCCTGGCCCACTCCCTGGGTAGCTCTATGACCGTGGGCTTCTCTTTGCCGCGCTTCCTCATCAGTGCCAACGGGCAGTTTGCTCCCTCCTTCAGTCCCACAGGGTCCTGTGACGATGAAGGGAGGGCTTTGAAACAGTTCAAGCTATTCTGCGAGCATTAGATCTGATTCACTTTCCTCTGTTTTCTTTTCCTAAGTGGAGGGCAGAGAGGGAAGATAATGGAGTATCCTTAGGCGAGTAAATGGCCCTTGTTAAGCCCGTGCCCTGGAAGCTGTGGGTCTCACCCTCCCTTTTCCTGAACTGAGACATCCTGAAATTCAGTGACTAAACAAAATGCCCCGGAATTTGGAGCTAAAGAAATACTGCAGTGTTAAAGACGCAGAGGGCTGGCAAAGGCCATGCCAACAAAAGGGATGTGCCAATTTCTCCTCTGGGCAACATCCCAGGCTTTTGTTTTCCCTGTGATTTCATTTGTTTTTAAAGGAAAAAAAGGGAACAGGGGTGGGGGAAGACAGTGAAACCCCTGACTTCCAGACAGGGCCAACTGAGAAGACATGATGTATCTTGGTGAGGCCTCTGTGTTGAGTCCCCATGGTGTCCTTCTGAATAATGTGATCAAAGCCTTGTGATTACAAAACACCCTATTCCTTCTAGGATGCAGCCACACCGATGAGGGCACAGTTTCTGACATTGTTTTGACTAGAGACGCTAAAGCCAGAGACATCTCACTTCTCCAGGGACTGTGGAGAACTGGGATTCAGGCTTTTCAGACCCAACCAAGTGGGTGTGTTGAAGGGCTTTCAGAGCTGGGACTGGGACCAGGAGCCTTGCTATGAATCCACGTGAGAAATAACTGCCTTTCCTTAGAGACTACACCAGCTGTTGACTGGGGACTTCAGACTTCAGAGACTATCGGTGTCTTAACCAAAAGAGATTTATTTGCACTGGAGTTGGGAGCCCATGCAAAGAGGCTTTTCTCCAATCTTTGCTCTCCTAGCCTGGAACTGAACAAAAGCTGGAATGAGGCATATATAACGAACCAGGTTTAACAAATCATGGAAACAGAAAGATTAAAGGAAGAGAGAGAAGAAAGTGCTTGACAGACCAGAACCGGCAAGGAACTTGAGGGTGATACATGGACCAACCTTCAGGCAGCTATGACATTACTGTCCGCGAGTTGATTCACTAATGTGTGTGTGTGTGTGTGTGTGTGTGTGTGTGTGTGTGTGTGTGTGTGTGTGTGTCTGTGTCTGTGTCTGTGTGTCTGTGGAGAGTGTAGGAGGAGGGGGAAGGACACTGAGGTCCGGAGAGATAAAGTAATTTGCTCAGGGTCATCACTAAGCAGGTTTGGGAGGATAAGATCCACCCAGACCCCCTGCACCCCAGCACAGCAGTCTCTCCCCAGACCCTTAAGATTCTCAGGCAGTGGAACAGAAATGGCTTTTTAGAGACAAAGGAAAAAATAGTGAAAAAGAGAGATGAGGACTGGGAAGGTAAAGGTGAAGTGGAATTCAGGTGAGGAAACTGTTCTGGTCCCCTTGGTTCATGCTCAATTCAGATCACCAGATCCAATTTCTTTGATTTATCATTCTCTCCAATTCATCAGTGCAACACTGGCCTAGCTGCCAAAGTCTAATGCTTTAAAGATGATCAAATATCTTCTCTACTCCACTGCACTGCAACTCTGCCAAAGGAATTTCTGTCCATTAGCACAAGAGTCTCCATCAGCCTTCAGATACGAATAGACTGCAGAGCTGCTTTTCATGCTTGTCTACGTAAAGGCAGATATTTCCCGGGTCCTCTTGGGCTGTTGGTATCGACTCGTGATACGTGTAAAATCCCGCCTTAAGATAAATAGTGCTTCTGTGTGCAGTTTTGTTCCTAATGGCAGTTCCATTTTAGCTGTGCAATCTTGGGAACAAGATTGAGTTACTTAAACTCTGTCTCAGTTGCCTCATCTGTGAAGTGGGGATAATAAAAGTTCCTGCCTCATAAAGTGAATGTGGGGATTACGTGACTTAATATATAAATCACTTAGAATAGTGTCTATATATGTGCACTCTGTTATTAAAGAAAATGTCTGTTCTTTTAGAATCTGTCTTTGGGCTCTACGGCAGCTTCCCGCTAGCTCTCTCTCTTGCACACGGTAGTGTCTATATGCCAACGCTACTCTCTCCATTCATGCCACCTTCTCCTCGGAGGCGCCCCAGAGGGAGGGGGAGGGAGGTAGGCGCAAAAGGGAGAGGATTTGCGTACACTTACAGCTTATTTACGCTATTGTACAGCAGAAACCAACACAACATTGGAAAGCAATTACATTCCAATTAAAAAATAGCGAAAAACCTATTTTTGGTAAGCTAAGAGGATCTAATTAAGACAACAGCTTTCCGTTAAGTAAGCACACTGTTATGTTGAGATTGGTAGGCTAAGTCCAAGGATGGCTTATTCATCAACTTTATTGGGTTCTTTAACTTTTATTTCTAAATATTTTCATAAAAATAAATATAATCTCTTGAAGATCTGCACAATGCCTTTCTCTCTGCAGTGTGCTTTATATCTCATTGATAACTTTGTCTGTTGCACAAAAGCATTTTGAAGTTTACGATGTGCTGAGCTCTGGGGCACATACGCTGACCAGGGAAGACAGGAAGTCCTTGAGACTTCCTGTGGGAAGTAGGCTCTGAGCTGGGGTCTGAAGGTGCTATGAGAGTTGCCAGGACCCTGAGGATGGGAAAGTTAAGATGTTTCAGCAGAAGTGATGGCCTGTGGAAAGCACAGAGGTGGTGAGTGAGGTGGAGGGATTACAGAAGCTGCAAATAATTCAGGTGGCTGGAGAAAAGGGTGAGGGTGGGCTGTAGCTGCGGGTGCAAAGAGTGAGAAGTGAGAAAGAGGCACAAGGAAGTAAGTAGGGGAGACCTCATGGAGGGCTTTCCCTGACACGCCCCGGGGTCTAAGAACATCCTATCTTGATGGGGAACCATGCCTGGATTTTTTAAGTTAATTATTGGCCGCACTGAGTCTTTGCTGTCGCACACGGGCTTTCTCTAGCTGTGGCAAGCTGGGCAATCCTCTCTAGCGTGGTGCTAGGGCCTCTCATTGCGGTGGCTCCTTTTGTTACAGAGTATGGGCTCAGTAGTTGTGGTGCATGGGCTCCGTTGCTCCATGGCAGGTGGAATCTTCCCAGACCAGGGATCGAACTCATGCCTCCTGCATTGGCAAGCGGATTCTTAAGCACTGAACCACCAGGGAAATTCCACGTGTGGATTTTTTAACAGGGGAATGAAGTGGGATCCTATTAAAGTCTTAGAAGTATCACTCTGGCTACACTGAGGAAGAACTGGCAAGAAGCTGGTCTGAGGGCAGGGGAAGCTGTTAGTTACAAGGCTCTTGTTTTGATCCAGGCAAGAAATGAAGAGGGTTTGAAATCAGGGAGGAGCTATGGTCATAAAGGAAAAAAGGGAAGGGGTCCTGAGATATTTCCATGGTAGGCAGGACCCCACGTATCAACCCCTGTCGGAGAGATAGGGAAATTTTGGTTGAGTGGTTATCTGGTGTGCAGGGGTTTACACAGCTAGTAGGGAAGAAAGGTGGGAGAAAAAAGACTGCTTTTTCTGAAAATATTCACCAATACTGCTTTTCTTGACATACCAAGATGACCCCATGTCACAGAACTCCCTCAGATGTAAGAGTTCAGACCAGTCCTCTCTGAAGCCCCCACGCAGCACCTGGATTTTGTCCACAAGACGTGCTCAGCACGGTAAACCAGAAAGAGACCGAAATCCCATGTACGGTTGCATCACTTGCTTCCCACCCTAGCCTTCTGAGGTACCCCCGGCTTCATGGCAGAGGGGAACCTCACCTCTGACGGAATTCCTCCTCGTCGGCCTCCCTGACTGCCCCGAACGGGCACTGCCTCTCTGCCTCCCGTTTCTGTCCGTCTATCTCGTCACCCCGTCGGGGAACGTGGGCCTGATCGTCCTGCCCCGCGCGGCTCCGCGGCTCCAGACCCCCACGTGCTTCCTTCTGAGTCTCCTCTCGTTCCTGGACGTGCTACTCGTCGGTCACCGCGCCGCAGACGATGGCCGTCCGGCTGCGGCGCGGGGCCGCCCGGTTCTCCGCTTCGCCTCCTCCGGCCCCGTGGACGGCTACCTCCTGGCCCTCAGGGCCTTCGACCGCTACGCGGCCGTGCGCCGCCCCTGCGCTGCGGCGCCGTCGTGACGCGCGAGGCCCGGCGGGCTTCGCGGGCGGAGCTTCCGCGGCGGGCGTGCGCAGCGCCTCGGTGGGGCCGGCCTCGGCCTTCACGCTCCGTTTTGTGGACCCAGCGAGATCGACTTCGTTTTCGGTGACCTCCCAGCTCTCCTGGAGATGGCCTGTGGGGACAGCTCTACGCAGGGAGGGGTAGTTACTGTGTTTGCCGTTTCCGTCATCCCTGCCTGCATGGCGGTGATTGTGGTGTCCTACCTGCCCATCATCACGGCCGTCGGGAGCATTCCGTCTGCAGGAGGCCGCGCCGAGACCTTCTCCACGCGTGCCCCCCACCTCACCGTGCTGTCGCTCTTCTCTGGGACCCTCATCTTCATGTATCTGAGAGAGAACTGCAGCCGGTCCTCAGGGGAGGTGATGCCCATGTTGAACCCTCTCATCTGCAGCCTGAGGAGCGAGGAAGTGCTGGAGGCCCTGAGGAAAATTCTCACAGAGCCGGGGTGTCCTAACCATCCAACTTGGAAATTCCTGAGAATCCTTTTCTTTGCAGTGCCAGCGTTCTGGGAGCTCATTATTCATAGCATGCTGGATGTTTAAGTGAGTATGTCGTGGTATAAGGCATAGAAAAGAACCAGAACTTTTAGTTCCAGGGAAAGAGAAGGAGGAGAGGAAGAGGCAACGTAGGAAGAGATTGCAATGAGAGCTCTAACTCCCAGGACAGTGACAAAAAAATCTGAGATTAAATCCTGTGTAATCTGTTCATTTATCCATCCATCAGTCCATCCATTAATCCACCTTATTCTTTTGATGCATTTCAGAGTGAGTGACAGACATCAGTATTAATACTCTTCTCTCCTATATACTCAAGAATGATGTCATCATTTAGGATTCAATATTTACGTTATGTTTATTTTTTTAAAAAAGTTTTAAAATTGAACCATAGTTGGTTTAAAATATTGTGTTAGTGTCAGTTGTACAGCATAGTGATTCAGTGTTTTTGCAGATTTTACTCCAATACAGTTTATTACAAGGTATGGCTATAACTCCCTGTGCTATACAGTGTAGCCTCGTTGCTTATCTATTTTGTACCTAGCAGTTTGGCTCTGATGACGCCGTACTCCTAACGTGTCCCCCCCCTTCCCTGCTCCCCTTTGGCAGCCATAGTTTTTTCTGTTTTAGATACACATTGATTTGTATTACTTTGTAGATCCCACGTATAAGTGGTATCACATAGCATTCGCCTTTCTCTGTCTGACTTATTAAGCGTAATAGGTCCATCGCTGTTGCTGCAAATGCAGCATCTCTTTCTTCATGGCTGAGTAATATTCATATATATAATATAGAGAGAGCACATCTTTTTTCTGGATGTGCTGTGCAGCTTGTGGGATCTTAGTTCCCCAACCAGGGACTGAACCCAGGCGCCCTGCGGTGGAAGCACAGAGTCCTAACCACTGGCCGGGAAGTTTCCATAGAACACATTCTTAGCTCAGCCATCTGTTGACGGCACTTGTGTTGCTTCCCGGTCTTGGCTATTATAAACGGTGCTGCTCTGAACACTGGGGTGCATGTATCTTTCTGAATTAGAATTTTTAGCTTTTTTCTAGAAATATACCCAGGAATTGAATTCCTGGATCATATGGTAGTTGTATTTCTAGCTTTTTGAGGAACCTCCATAATAGTGTTCTCCATAAAGGCTACACCAATATACATTACAACCAATAGTATACAGGGGTTCCTTTTACTCCACATTACCCGATGTTTGTTGTTTGTAGACTTGTTTATGACAACCGTTCTGACAGATGTGAGGTGCTATCTCATTGTTGAAATTAACTCAAGATAGTTTAAAGACCTAAATATAAGCATGGAAACCATAAAACTCCAAGAAGAGAACATAGGCAGAACACTGACATGAAGCATAACAGTATTTTCTTGGCTCAGTCTCCTAAAGCAAAAGAAATAAAAGCAAAAATAAACAAAGGGGACCCAATTAAACTTAACAACGTTGGCACAGCAAAGTACACCCTTGACAGAAATGAAAAGATAACCTAGGGAATGGGGGAAAACAATTGCAAGTAATATGATGGATAAGGGATTAATATCCAAAATATACAAACAGCTCAAATAACTCCATATTGAAACACCCAACAACCCAATGAAAAAGGGCAGAAGGCTGAACAGGCATTTTTTCAAAGAAGATATGCAAATGAGCACGTGAAAAGATGCACAGTTTCACTAATTATTTGAGAAATGCAGTTTTTGTTCTTTATTTTTTGCTGTTGTATTTTTGGTTTTGGCTGCATTGTGCAGCATGCTGGATCTTAGTTCCCCAACCAGGGATCACACCCACACACCCTTTAGTGGAAGCACGGAATCTTAACCACTGGACCACAGGGAAGTCCCCGATTATGTTTATTTTTAATAATTAAACTAAGGTAGTGACCTGATAGTCCAGTTAACAGAGCTGACCCTGCTCTCAGTACCCTTCAGACTCCTGTCGTAGTCTCCTGGACGCTCAGATCGACCTCTATGTGCTCCCAATAACATGTCTGTCAATTACTGTCACCACTGGAAATATGCCCCGTTCTTTCTTCATCTCCACCTGTTACAGCTCCCATTTCTCATATCATTTGCCTGAGAATCCACTTGGTGATTTCTTCCATTTCCACTGCCCATAATGGTATCTGCAGAATCCGTATCATAGATGTCAACTCTCCATGTTCTTAAAGCTTTTGACCTCGGGGAGGCAGAGCATTGCTGTGTTCCATGCCTGGGTGGGCAGGAGGAAATCCTTGTCTGCACTGGCCCCTGGGCTCTGCAAAAGCTCCACCTGTATCCAAAACCTTGCAGAGTCTGCTGGGTCTTGTTCTTCACTTGTCTGACTATAGGTACCTTAGCCAATTCCAAAGCACCAGGAAGGAACAGGCCCCACCTACTTATCAGTCTCCTACATTTTTCCTTTGATCCCCATTCTTGGAATTCAAACTCTTTTTCTCTCTGTCCTTGGCTTCTAGTCCCTGATAACTTGGTTGTTTTGAGATATTAGTCTGCTGGCTTTCTGAATAAAGTCGTATTTCTTGCCTCAACACCTCATCGATAGACTTATTGGCATGTCATGTGCTGAACTGAAAGAGTCTGGACTTGGCAGTAGGACTCCTCCCATCACTCTCCTCAAGCGCCTCCCAACAAATGATTTCCTCCAAGGAGACTTCATGCCATAAGCCAGGTCCTCCAGGAACCGTCAAAGAAGGGACTTGTTGGTATTATGGTCTCTCTAGTGACTTCAGGAAAGCATCCCACCATCCTTTGCTCCAGACCTGAAAGAGGAGTCCTGGGGACCACACTGCTTAGTAGAAGAGATGGGAGAAGAAAAGCCACTACCCTTCCAGGGACAGTACAAGTTAGCAGAGTCTACTTACATTGGTTGCAGCAGACCTGAGCAATATGGCATGATTTTCAAGGTGCCAAGATGTGGTCGGATTCCCTCTTAAATCCCCATTCTTAGCTTCTGATTCCTTTGATCGAAATTAGCCTGCTTAGCTTTGAGAAACGGAATGTTTCTCGCCATATCAGTAACTAACACATGATGTCACAGTCAGCAGCGATTGCAGCCCTCCAGGGTGAGCCTGCGAGCCCTGAGGAAATGAAGGAAGGAAACGAATACATGCCACTAGCAGCCATTAGACTGCAGTCACTTCCTATGGTGAGCCCCGAGGAAGCTCAGTATGAGAAAATACAGGATCCTGGCCCCAGAAAGGTGAGGTGCATATCAAAGGAATGATTTCTGTGAGCCCAGACTCTTGCATCTTCCCATACATAGAGAAGCGCTAAATTCCTTAACTTGTTTTCTTTAATTTATGATAATCTTTTGATGTTCTTAGTACCTACCCTTTGTTGCAAAACTTCTATATAACCTGGTTCCCCACCTTGCCTCCTAGGAGCAATTCTTTCAGGCTTATATGAGTTGCTGTCTCCTGGGCTTGAAGTCTTAAAATTCCTACTGTATAAAACATAACCCATCTTTTAGATTGTGAATATTTTTTTTAAGTTGGCAAACTTTTCTGGAGATTGTAGGATATGATAGAAAGAATGCTGACTGGTGACTGATGCTAATCAACTGTGTGTTCTTCCGTAAGAGAATTCCCATTCTGTACCTCAATTTCTCCTTCTGCAAAATTGGGGAGAGGTTGGAATGAGAGCATTTTGAGTCCTTTGTGATCTGGCATTCTATATATCCCGGCTTTAATTCTGTTAAAGTGTATATGATTTTTACACTTTAGAGAACCCACGTTATGCGTTGTCAGCCACTTTCTTCAGAAGAGGACCATCTCAGAGATGTCTCTGAGCATGAATTAGGATGGGAAGTGAGTGCCTGGGAACCAGGTAACTGAGAGATATGGAAATGGGTGCCAAGGCTGAGGAAGATGGAAACAGCCTGAGACAAACTTCTATACTTTACTTTGGCATCTGATAGGAAAATGCAGATCCAGAATATGTAAAGTGAGGGCAGAGATACCATGATAAACTGTTACAGCAAGATGAGTTTTTCCAAAGCAAACGTATGGGCGCTAGGCTACCCTCAGTCTTCCTGGCTGGCTTAGTGGTAAAAGATTCTGCCTACCAGTGCAGGGGTTCGATTGCTGGGACAGGAAGACCCACTGGAGGAGGAAATGGCAACCCACTCTAGTATTTGTGCCTGAAAAATCCCATGGACGGAGGAGCTTGGTGGGCTACAGACCACGGGGTCACAAAGAGTCAGACACGACTGGGCACACATGCATGTAGGCGACCCTCGGCCTTGAACCAGCATGAGATCCACCCGAGTGTGGATGGGGAAGATCGTAGAGACGGATCCCAGGGTAAGAGCATGTAACAGGGAAGAGTCAAAATGGACTCTGATGGGCTAGATCTGTTTCTTTGGCCACTTTTGTTATTATAATCACATATAATGGCCTGGATCAGAGAATCCTGTCCCTCTGCCTGACCATCAAGCTAAAGTGCCTTTGTTCAGAACCCTGTCCACCTGCAGAGGGCAGGAAGGAAGAAATTAACACATTCCCCTTCCTGGAGGCTTGCCATTTTAGGAGACACATGCAAGATTACACGCAAGACCCTTTTCACTTTGTTTCCTCACCTTCCCCATCTCTGATCCATAAAGGAACCTGGCATCCAGACCCTGAAAAGATGGTTATTTTGAGACATTAGTCGCCATCTTCACAATCAGCCAGTTTTCTGACTAAGGTTGGATTCCTTGCCTCAACACCTTATCCCTCGGATTCACTGGCCTCTTCTGCAGTGAGCAGAGTGAGCATGGACATGGTAACAGGCTGACGATATGTTCCTCTTTCACCAAAACCCATGGAGGCTCAGCCACACCTAATAACTGAAGGAAAAGTCTTTCTTAAAGGGCAAGATGGTTTCCTCTTCCATAGCTCTTGAGACATCCATCTAGAAGGATGTGGCTCTCCTCCTGTTCCTCTCCAAATTCCTTTCCCAGTAGGAGTGATTGCTTCAGGGGCAGCCAGTCTGACTGAGAGGTAAAGAAGTCAGATCCTGAGATGAGTCATCAAGAGATGCCTTTCTTGGAATGATTACTGCTCTGCTGTTTGGCATTTGGTCAACTGCTGAGCTTTTCTGGAGCTGCCCTGCCTAAGGATATCCTTCCCCTAGGAACTCTAGTTCTGCAGGGTGTTAATCTGCTTTTTTTTTTTCCCTCACTTTTTCAGCGAAAAAGTTCTTTGGTCAAATACTTTTGGGAAATGATGTATTAAAGAAAGTTGACAAGGTTTCTTAGTAATTGGACCTTATAGATCCATTAACATGCTGACATGCCCTAATATTTTCCATTAGGAGAATGTAGTATGCAGTGATTTCCAAACTTATGAGAATAGTAAGCCCATTTTCTTCCCTGGCATGTCTACTAAGACACCTGGGTAAATATAAACCTTTATAAAGTAGGAGAACCCTTTGGCAGTGGTTCTCAAACTTTGCTGCCCATGTAATTTACTGGGGATTTAAAAAAAATATGGATGTCTGGCTCATACACTCAAATATTCTGGATTAATTGTTTAGGGATACACTCTGGGCCTCAGGTTTTAAAAACTTCCCAGGTGATTCTATTATGCAGCGAAGTTGAGAATCGTTACCCCAGATCCTCTTGTCTTGTGCCACCTTCCAGACAGGCTTAGTCAGCAGAGCACTGACTTGGCTCACATCATTGTTTTGCCTCCGAGTAGCTACATAGCCCTCTCTGTAACTATGTTTTTAACATTTATATGAAGAAAAAAAAACAACACATAAAACCCACCCTGATGATCTTAAACCTCCTATAAGGAAGGAAAGTACTGATGGGGCTTCAGAAAAACCATGCTCTTCAAGGATATGCCTTCGCTGTTTTACTTTGTGGGACACAGCATGGGCTTCCCAAGTGGCTCAAGAGGTTAAAAATCTGCCTGTCAATGCAGGAGACTTAGGAGACATGGGTTTGATCTCTGGGGTGGGAAGATCCTTGGAGGAGGAAATGGCAACCCACTCCAGTATTCTTGGCTGGAGAATGGACAGAGGAGCCTGGTGGGTTACAGTCTATGAGGCTGAAGGGAGTCAGACGTGACTGATCCTGCCCACGTTCACACACACAGCACAGCAGATCTAGCAGGACTAGAGCCTCTGAGAATGCTCCCCCCACACACACCGTCTCTACACCTAATTTTTGAAGATTCATTTATCAGAACCCCCTGCAGTGCCTGTTAACAATGTAGATGACTGTGCCCTTTGGCGTAGACAATGCATCAGAATTTATGGATGTGGAACAATAGTATTCACGTGTTAAATCAATTCCTTGTGTAATTCTTATGCACGCTGACTCTGAGGAGCAGTGCCCTGGAGCAGAGACAGGTCACCATTAAGAGTGTGCTCAGTTTGCCTGGGGGAAGTCTGCTCAGGACCTGCTCACATCTGCCTTTGCAATTATCATCTTGACCCTTCCACTCAGAAGATTCTCTTTCTGTCAAATGGTGGAACTATCAGAGTCACCAATTACAGCACGTCTTGGCCATGGGTGGTGGTGGTGGTGGTGGGGGGAAAGCGTGTGTTTACAAAACAGCCTCCTTTGGGGATCAGGTCCTCAGACAGTTAAGAATCCGCCTGCAATGCAGGAGACCTGGGTTCGATCTCTGGGTGGGGAAGATCCCCTAGAGAAGGGAAAGGCTACCCACTCCAGTATTCTGGCCTGGAGAATCCCATGGACAGAGGAGCCTGGAGGGCTACCGTCCATGGGGTTGCAAAGATTCGGACATGACTGAGTGACTAAGCACAAGCACATAGTTGGCTAGGGTGTCACTGTGCAGAATGCCTGATGAAATTCTCAACTGAGATATAGAAAATCTTCAGAGAAATATATTTCTTTTGGTACAAGGTAGAAATGAGATAAGGCATCAGCTCCATCAGCTCCATCCCTGGTGGCAAGATGTAGGATGGGGCTTTGGGAGTTTGAAATTAAAGAGAAAACTTCAAAGATATTAGACATTTTGGTGGGAAGATAAATTGTCTTTCCCTGGAGACTTACCCCGGGGACCAATTATGGCATGACGCTAGGGCAGCAAGTACAAAAAGCACCACCAGAAAGGTCTAGTGCAGGATCAGAAGCTCAGGGAGAGAGGCTGGTCCCCAGGCCTTGATATCCTGGGCTAAGTTTTAAAATAAAATCCTGGGTGACTCTAACATAAGGGATGTATTGTTTTGTCGAGGGTGAGAGGAATTTCATGAAGTTAGAATAAGACATAGTGGTTCTGGAAGCAACTTCCCATGAACCAAGTTGCTGGGATTATGGACTCACGCTGCATTTTTGTCTATTTAAAGAGAATGAAGACAAAGTAATTGAAGCCCAGACAAGAAAAGTGGCTTGCTCTGGGTCACACATCTAATGTGAGTGAGCTCGAGTCCAGGTCTCCTCTAGATCAGCCGGTCATAGACAGAGGAAGCACTAAACAAAGGAAGAAGACACCAGTGAAGCGGAAATTAGGTAAGGATGGTTCATGCCTCTGCTCATGCTTCAGAATCTGATTTTCATTCTTTGTTATTATGTCTAATGGGTCAGCTTGGTTTTGGCCTGGCTGCTGGTACATCAGGCAAGCAAACATGACTGAAACTCTCCTTTACAGCCCTATTCGAGAACTCGATTAGGAGCCCTCACATCCATTAACCCAGATTCCTCCAACAGTGCTTGGGCAACACCAGGCTGCAGAAATAGTTCTGCTTTCAAATTTGGATGCTGTTTATTATCAAGGGCTCCCCTGGTGGCTCATCTGGTAAAGAATCCGTCTGCAATGTGGGAGACGTGGGTTTGATCCCTGGGTTGGGAAGATCCCCTGGAGAAGGGAAAGGCTACCCACTCCAGTGTTCTGGCCTGGAGAATTCCATGGACTGCATAGTCCATGGGTTTGCAAAGAGTCCGACAGGACGAGCGACTTGCACTCACTTATTATCACTGCTGCTTTTATTAGGGACTGTGAGAACAACCAACAGTGCTTATGGAGCTTTGTGAGGTGCTAAACGGAGCTTATGTTTGCTCTTTGGAGTCAAAGGTTAATGCAAGTACTTGCAAAAACCAAAAAAAAAAAAAAAAAAAAAAATAGAAAACCCTCGATAAGCCAGCCAACTCGAATTAGGATAATAGCTATTTGTTAAAGATGCATGTTGTCAGACTGAAACTAGCAATATTCCTACGAGCGCAGCTCACTGCTGTTGCCAGTGGATTTGTTGCTGTTGTCGTCTGTGCTTCTCTTTGTTCATAGAATATAAATCGCCCTTGCTTAAGATGTTCTTTTAAAAATTTAAACAACCACCATATATATGTACTTCTGCATCTATTTTAAGCTTTGCATTAATCTTATCTCATAAGCAGGGCTGATACAATGATCCCCTTTTGGCAGAAGAGGAAATTGAGGTTCAGAGAGGTTAAGTGCCTTGTGGAAGATCAAACAGCTAATTGGGGACAAAGTTGCAAATACAAAAGCTGACTTGTAGGGGCGGGGAAGGAGAGGGAGGGTTGAATTGAGAGAGTAGCATTGAAACATATACATTATCATATGTAATAAAGTAGATAGCTAGTGGGAAGTCGCTGTATAACACAGAGAACTTAATCAGGTGCTCTGTGACAACCTAGAGGGGTGGATGGGGGGAGGGGTGGAAGGGAGGCTCAGGAGGGAGGGAACAAATGTACACTTATGGCTGATTCACCTTGCTGTATGGAAGAAACCAACACAACATTGTAAAGCAATTATCCTCCAATTAAAAATAAACAAAAGCTGACTTGTAGAGGGGATATTTGTATACATATAGCTGATTCACTTTGTTGTACACCAGAAACCAACACAACACTGTAAAGCGACTATACTCCAATCAAAATTAATTTTAAAAAAGAGCTGACATAAGTTAATCACTTGGTCTTCATTCTTAGTATAAGTAAGCATTCAATAATTTTTAAACTTAAAGTAAAAAAAATTTTTTTACACTGTTGTGTTGATTTCTGCCCCTTAAAAAGGTAGGAACAGATCTACCATATGACCCAGCAAACCCACTCGTGGGCATATTCCCTGAGAAAACCATAATCAAGAAAGAAATATGTACTGGAGTATTCATGGCAGCACTGTTCACAATAGCCAGGGCACGGGAGCAACCTAGATGTCCGTGGACTGATGGAAGGACAAAGAAGTTGTGGTACATATGTACAATGGAAGCATTCATGACTTTTTATCCTATATGGTAGTGAGCTCTGTATTTGTCCATTTCCACATTAGGCCGCCAAGTTTGTTGATGTCCAGCGCTTTACCTATCGGACACTCGGCTTAAATCTTATCCTTGAAAATGGCTTTACGTCTCTTCAGGGATCCCCGTATGCGGCGCTGGGGTCTCCGCCGTCACAGGCAAACCGCTGAGAGGACGCCGGGGAGGAACTCCACGGTAGTGACGGAATTCCTCCTGACCGTGTTCGCTGACCATCCCGACTGGGGGCTTCCGCTCTTCCCGGTCTTTCTGGGTTTCTCCCTGCTCACTCTGCTGGGGAACTGCGGAATGATCCTCCTGATCCGCCAGGATCGCCGGCTGCACACCCCCATGTACTTCTTCCTGGGCCACCTGGCCCTCGTGGACGTCTGCTACTCGTCCACCGTCGTGCCCCAGGCGCTGGCCGTCCTGCTGGGGCGCGGCGGCGTCCTCTCCGGCGCGCGCTGCGCCGCCCAGTTCTTCCTCTTCACCCTCTTCGCGTCCGTGGACTGCTACCTCCTGGCGATCATGGCCTACGACCGCTACGTGGCCGTGCGCCGCCCCCTGCGCTACGTCGCCACGGTGACCGAGAAGGCCCGCTGGGGTTTGGTCGCGGGGGCGTACGCCGCGGGCTTCTCCAGCGCGCTGATTCGAACGGTCACCGCCTTCACGCTCTCCTTTTGCGGGGACAACCAGATCGACTTTATTTTCTGCGACCTCCCCCCTCTGTTAAAGCTCTCCTGTGGGGACAGCTACACCCAGGAGGTGGTGATTATTGTGTTTGCCGTTTTGGTTATGCCTGCTTGTACACTGATCATCTCGGTCTCCTACCTGTTCATCGTCCTGGCCGTCGTGCGGATGCGCTCTGCCGGGGGTCGGGCCAAGGCCTTCTCCACCTGCGCCTCCCACCTCACCGCGGTGGCTCTCTTCTTTGGGACCCTCATCTTCATGTACCTGCGGGACACCTCGGGCCAGCCCTCGGAGGCGGACCAGCTGGTGTCGGTGCTCTACACGGTGGTGAGCCCGATGCTGAACCCACTCACTTACAGCCTGAGGAACAAGGAGGTCAAGGAGGCGGCCCTGAAATGCTTGAGCCGATCGAGGGTTTCTGGAAGGTTCTAGATGGACCTTCATCAGATATGTCACTCCTTAGTTGCTCCACCTTTTCTGTCTTTCCTCAAGTATCACCTACTTGGGAAGATTTTCCCAGATAACCTTATGAAAATTGCACTTAACATTTCATCTCCATTTTCTGATTTACTGTGTCAGGTAATACTTGTCAGGGCTTTCCCCAGTGGCTCAGTGGTAAAAATTTCTGCCTGCAAAGTTGTAACAGATGCAGGAGATGCTGGCTCAGTCCCTTGGTCAGGAAGCTCCCCTGGAGGAGGGCATGGTATCCCTCTCCAGTATTTGTGCCTGGAGAATCCCATGGACAGAAGAGCCTGGTGGGCTACAGTCCGTAGGGTCGAAAAGAGTCAAACACCACACACTATGCTTGTCAGATCTGTTCCGCTGTGTTATTCGTATGTGATAGTGTCTAGTCCTCACAACCGGAAAGGAAACCACATGAGAGGAAGCACCTTTATCTGTGAGATTCATCTCTGCACGCCCCCGGGGCTTAGCAAAGCACCTACCGCACAGAAGGCTCTCAATAAGTATCTGTTGAATGTATGAATTAATCTCAGGTTCCAGTGTCGACCTTTAAGTTCCGACTTCTTCTGTCCTCAGTGTTTTTATCTGCCAAGTGGGTTTATTACTTAATGTAAAGGATCAGAATTTTGAGGATTCGGTGCACGAATGGATAAGAACCATGTCGGTCTTATTCCCTAGCCTCTGTTGACTGTAATGCATTGCCTGGCACAATTGATGAATGAAACAAATTAAAAAACCTATCTGCCAATGCAACTGTGTTTTGATCCAGAGGGATTTTCCAAACCCCATCATTTATGTTTTCACTGTTTCTCTTCTTATTGTTTCTGTGGGTTTTGAATAATAGTAATATGAATATTAGTGATGATAGTGATGGATAGATAGCAATGATTAAACTTTATTAGGCATTTATCACCTTCCAGGAATTGTGATGTTTGCTCCATGAATTATTTGATTTAATTCTTTCCACAACACTGTGAAGCATGTTTTGTTATTATTCCTGCTCGATAGGTGTAGGAGGCACCTGGGGACTTAGAGTTGAGTAATTGTGCCAAAGTCAGCAAGCAAAGGCTAGAGTGAGGTTCCCTCACACCCCACCCAAAACCTGAGCTCTTCACTGCCACGCACACAGTCTCCTACTATGATCTACTTCCCACCCTATGTAATTGCTCAGTCTGGAATTTATTGTTATTGCAATTTTCTTTTTCCTTTTACCTGGTGAAGAAAAGATAAGAGGCCAGTCTGTAGAGGTAGAAGGCAGTCAGCAACGTTTAGTTTATAGCCCTGATGTGCTGGTACTGTGTAATGGAAGTGTGTGTCAATGTGGGGGGTGTGTGTGTGTACACATGCAGTTGTGTATGAGAAAATAAAGTGCACAGATTAAACAGATGGTGACTTCTGAACTCTAGGGCCTTTCATTTTAAGGACGTGTAACAAAAATTTTAGAAAAGAGTTGGGTGGACATGTTTAAGAAAAGATACTGGGAGAAAATTACAGCTGTGGCCAACAGATTTGGATTCACACATCAGCCTTTGCTCATGTTTTTGTGCAAATCACTTCACTTGGGGTGAAGCAGCTACATGGAGGGCATCTCGGTCACTTCTCAAATATTAGGTGCCATGTGATGTTCCCCGACGCATCAACTTTTGTCATAGGTGATGAGGCATTTTTGTATTGTAGAAAGAGCTTAGAATTTGGTACCAAAGTGTCTAGTCTGTCACTTCTTAGCCCTTATGGCTTCAGATTAGTTAAGGCTTATCAGCCTGCTTTCTCAGCTGTGAAATAAGGCTTATTGAGCATTTACTCTGGGCCAGGTTTTATGTGCATCTCATTTGTCCTCACAGCTTGGTGCATGTAGAGACTGGGAAGGTGTTGGGTGGCATTCATAAGCATAAACATTAATTCATAAACAGTGTTTTCATGGTGATTGTCCCAGACCCCACAGTCCATGTGCACCGATGGGTGGAGAGACCTACAGCTGATCAGTGGACATCTTCATTTCAGAATCATCTGAAACAGTATTTCCTGGGCCAGGATTAGCCTTGGATCCAGACACCTTCTGAAGTAAAGAGCTCACTAGTAATTTTTAAACTAGCCCTCAAACTGGCATAAACTTAAATGCACACTTAAGTTAACAGTAGACACTAGGCTAAAAGCTTTACATGAATCATTTATTTTAGTTCTTCCAACAACTTTAATGGAAGTAATTATTACCGACCTCATTTCTAAAAGGAAGAAATTAAGACCCAAAGAGATTGTGTAACTTGCCCAAGTATCAAGAAACTGACAGACCAGGGAAGATGTGATCTCAAGTGTCCAAAGCATGTCCTCTTAAGTGATACCCACCCTTCTGTATTTCCCCTCTCTTTCTTCCAGGCCCCAGTACTCAGTTGCAATTTGCTTCAGAGGCATCTGAATTTCAGTTGTATTCTTGGTCTCAGCGTTTGGTAGGTCTTGGCTGGTATGGAGGCATCTTATGAACTGACATAGATGTGAGGTTCATGGAACTCACGTTCACCCTCTTGTAGGGCAATGATGAGAATCAGGGAATTTGTAGCTCCCTCAGAAAGAGCAGAATTGGCTCAGATGAACTGTTGACTTCTGAAGGTCTTCTAGAGCACCTCTAGAGTCAAAGCTTCCTCCGATAAGTAGTTCATTAGCATGGGGTCTCCGAACTATCTTCCTGATGGCTCAGACAGTAAAGAATCTGCCTGCAGTTCGGGAGACCTGGGTTCAACCCCTGGGTAGGGAAGATCACCTGGAGAAGGGAATGATGACACACGTCAGTATTCTTGCTTGGAGAATTGCATGGACAGAGGAGCCTGGTGGGTGACAGCCAGTGGGGTCGCAAAGAGTCAGACGCGACTGAGCGACTAACACTTTCACTTTCATGAGGTCTCCAAACAGTCGCCAAACTTGTCTCCGTATCTTCTTTTCCAATCTTTAGTGATTGTCTAAGAATTCAAGATTCCTTTCCAAACACAGATCATTGCTATTTCCTACCGTTTAATGGCATTTAAAAATGTAATTTATTATTTTCTTGTATTTATCATCTGTCTATCTCCATCATCATCATCTATTCATTGTCTATTTACCATCTATTGTATCCATCTATCTATATCTATTTTCTATATCTATCTACCTATTCATCTATCACTTCATCAGATATGACTCAAAGGATGCGCCCGAAATCCCTTCTGATTTACAAAAACTTCTTAAAAACAGCTTCACTGAGGCAGAATTGACAAGCAATAAATTGCATAAAAACAGCTTCACTGAGGCAGAATTGACAAGCAATAAATTGCACATTAAGTGCACAGTTTGGTAAGTTTTGACACGTGAGTACACCCGGGAAACTGTCACCACAATGAAGGTAACGGACGTATCATCACTCCTCAAAATTTCTTTTGTCCATCCTTCTTTCTCGAGTGGCCCCTTCCTACCACCCGCCCTTTCATGAACCCAGGCAACCACTCATCTGCGCTTTTTACTATACATTAGTTAGAATGTCTTAGAATTTATGTAAATTTTATATAAATGAAATGTCTCACTTTTTTTACTTAGCACGATTATTTTCAGATGCATTAGTGTTGTTGTGAGTATCACTAGTTCATTCTTATTATTGCTCTTCCATTGCATGAATACGCCATGGTTAGTTTATTCTTCACCTATTGACCGGCATTTTGGTTGTTCCTGGTTTTGGGGCTCTTTTAAAAAAAGCTGCTGTGAACATTGCTGAAAAGTCTTTGTATGGACACACACTTTCATTTCTCTCGGGTAACTATCTAGGGCAAGAACTGTTGGATCATATGGTAGGTGTATGATGAACTTTTTAAGATCCTGCCAAACTGTTTTCTAAAGGGGTTGAATCGCTTCGCACTTCCACGTCTTCCACATCCTTATCAACACTTGGTATGGCCATCCTTTTTTAATGTTAGCCTTCTAATGGGTGTCTATGGTACTTCACTGTGGTTTTAGTTTGCATTTCTCTGAAGAGTAATTACATCGATGTTTAATTTTTAAATGTGGTCACTTGCCTTTAGTACGTCATTGGTGAAGGAGTCTGTTCAAATCTTTTGCCTGTTTTAAGTGGGCTTTCTGTTTCCTTATAATTAACATGTGAGAGCTCTTTACACCTCCAGATACAAGTCCTTTATCAGAATATGATTTGCGAATATTTTCCCCCATTTTCTACACTGTTGCTTGTGTTATTATCAACAGTGTCCTTCAGAGAGTAAATGCTTTTCATTTTGATGAAGTCCCACTTATCAGTTTTGTCATTTACAGATTGTGCTTTTGGTATCATGTTTAAGAAATACTTGCCTGTCTCCACGGTCACAAAGATCTCCTCCTTTGCCTTCGAGAAGTTCATAGTTCAGGTTTACGTTTATGTCTAGGATCCATTTTGGGTTGAGTTTTGTACATGAAACAAGCTTTAGGTTGAAGTGAACACTTCTGCATATGGACACTCAGACGTTCCAGTATCATTTGTTGAAAAGACTGTCTTTTCTCCACTGAATTCTCTCTGCGCCTTTGTCGAGAATCAGTTGTCTGTGTATGTCTTGGACTCTTCTCCTCCAGTGATGTATTTGTACGCTTTTACTTCAATACCACATTGTCTTGAATACTAATGTCAGAAAGGAGGCAGAGCTCGTGCTTCAAGTTCATCCATTTTCATAATCGTTTTAACTATTTTAGGCCCTCTGAATTTCCATATTATTTTTAAAATCCAATTTTTCAATTTATGCAAAGATGTCTATTGCAATTTGATTGAGATTTCATTGAATCTGATTGGTCAATTTGGGGACAATTGACATAATGCCAATACTGATCTTCTGACCCATGAGACTGACACACCGCCTTTTATTTAGGCCTTCTTTATTTTCTGTGTTTTGTACTTTACAGTGTATAGATTTTTCAATTCATTTGTCAGATTTATTCTTAAATATTCTATTATTTTTGATGCAATTGTAATGGTATTGATTTTTAAATTTCAGTTTCAACTGTTCCATGCTTGTGGAAACACTATTGATTTTTTTTATATTGCTCTGGCAACACTGCTAAACTTACTTATTAAATCTAGGAGTTTTTTTGCAAATTCCAATGAATTTTCTACTTAGAAAATCATATAAATAATAGTTTTTCTTTTCTAATTTAAGTGACTTTCTTTTTATTGCCTTACTGTATTGGCTAGAACCTTTGATACAATCTTTCTCTGTTTTTTAATTCCAAATTTGCTACCATAAGTTCTCCTTGGGCACTGCTTTCTGAGCCTGTGGCATATTATTTTATTTTATATACTTTTGTTATTTTTATTTCTTTAACTTTCCAGTTTTATTGAGGTGTAACTGACATATGGTATATGTTTAAAGCATACAAAATAATGATTTGATTATATATACATATAGAAATGATTACTACAATTAGTTAACATCCATCACCTCAGTTCAGTTCAGTTCAGTCGCTCAATCGTGTCCGACTCTTTGCGACCCCATGAATCGAAGCACGCCAGACCTCCCAGTCCATCACCAACTCCCGGAGTTTACCCAAACCTATGTCCATCAAGTTGGTGATGCCATCCAGCCATCTCATCCTCTGTCATCCCCATCTCCTCCTGCCCCCAATCCTTCCCAACATTAGGGTCTTTTCCAATGAGTCAGCTCTTCGCATCAGGTGGCCAAAATACTGGAGTTTCAGCTTCAACATCAGTCCTTCCAATGAACACCCAGGACTGATTTCCTTTAGGATGGACTGGTTGGATCTCCTTGCAGTCCAAGGGACTCTAAAGAGTCTTCTCCAACACCACAGTTCAAAAGCA
This sequence comes from Okapia johnstoni, assembly GCA_024291935.2. NCBI lineage: Eukaryota > Metazoa > Chordata > Mammalia > Artiodactyla > Giraffidae > Okapia > Okapia johnstoni. The sequence continues at coordinate 1,698,573 of CM044325.1, read as the reverse complement.
TCAATTCTTCTGAGCTCAGCTTTCTTTATAGTCCAGTTCTCACATCCATACATGATTACTGGAGAAACCGTAGCTTTGACTAGACCAACCTTTGTTGGCAAAGTAATGTCTCTCTGCTTTTTAATATGCTGTCTAGGTTGGTCATAACTTTTCTTCCAAGGAGTAAGAGTCTTTTAATTTCATGGCTGCTGTCACCATCTACAGTGATTTTGGAGCCCCCCCAAAATAAAATCTGACACTGTTTCCACTGTTTCCCCATCTATTTGCCATGAAGTGATGGGACCAGATGCCATGATCTTAGTTTTCTGAATGTTGAGCTTTAGGCCAACTTTTTCACTCTCCTCTTTCACTTTCATCAAGAGGCTATTTAGTTCTTCTTTGCTTTCTGCCATAAGGGTGGTGTCATCTGCATATCTGAGGTTATTGATATTTCTCCCGGGAATCTTGATTACAACTTGTGCTTCATCCAGCCCAGCATTCCTCATGATGTACTCTGCATATAAGTTAAATAAGCAGGGTGACCATATACAGCCTTGATGTACTCCTTTCCCTATTTGGAACCAGACTGGTTCCATCCCCTCACATAGGTACAAATTTTTTCCCTTGTGATGAGACCTTTTAAGATTTACACTTTTAGCAACTTTCAAATATACGATACAGCCTTACTAGCAATTGTCATCAAATTGTACATTACATCCCTATAAATTATCCTACAACTGGAAGTTGACCTTTGACCACTCCCATCAAGTTCACCTGCCCTTCACTTCCCACCCCTGGCTCCCCCACACTCCATCTATTGCCTCTGGCAACCACAAATCTCTATGAGTTTAAGCTTTTTAGATTCTACATATAAGTGAGATCATACAGCATTTGTCTTTGGCTGACTTATTTCACTTCTACTAAAATGTTGAAGAGAAGTGATGAGAATGAAAATCCCTTTCCTGTTCTTGCCTTTAGGGGAAACTTTTAGTCTCTTGGGGCTTCGCTGGTGGCTCAGATGGTAAAATGTTTGCCTGCAGAGTGGGAGACCTGGGTTCAATCCCTGGTTGGAAAGACCCCCTGGAGAAGGGAAAGGCTACCCACTCCAGTACCCTTGCCTGGAAAATCCCATGGACGGAGGAGCCTGGCAGGTTACAGTCCATGGGGTCACAAAGAGTTGAACACGACTGAGTGACTTCACTTTCACTTTTAGTCTCTTTCCTTTTATTATGCAGATTTTTCACAGGTGACTTTTACCAGGTTAAGGGAATTCCCTTCGATTCCTAGTTTGTTGAGAGATTTTTTCCCCCCTAAAATCAAGGATGAATAATGGATTTTGCCCACAATCAATTTCTGCATCCATCACAGTGATCACACAGTTTTATTTTTCGTTTATTAATATGGTGAGCTACATTGATTGCTTTTGAAATGTTAAGCAATTCTTGTGTTTCTAAGAGAAACTGTACTTGATCACAGTAAGAAATCCTTTTATTATCAAAGAAAGTAGAAGATGTTCCCGAGTATTCTTGGCTCGTTAAAAAGGTCACCAAGGGTATTGCCTAAAGTCATAGGCCAGTTTTAAATGGGATTCGGAGTTCTGAGTCATCTAAATTCCTCTATTAAAAAGAGACTACAGAGAGAGACATAAGCCGTGGAAGGAAGACAGAGGCAAATAAGAAATCTGAGATGCTTCCATCTTCTGAGAAATATGTTCTGAAGGAGGCATTCCCAATCTGCATTCAGCCCTGAGGACGTAGATCTGGTGCGGAGACGGCTAAGGATGAGAGCAGCGTGGACCGAAGAGGGCAGATGAGGATGAGTGGTTTCGGGAGTGACGGCGGCCCCTGCGGTGTTTGAAACAGTTGATCCCCCGTTTCTTTGGAAGAGCTTTCACTTCCTTTCTCCATCTTCTGGACTCTGCTCTGTTTTCCTACCTCCTGGGCTGCTGTTCCTCAGCCTCCTTTGCTGGCTCCTTATTTCGAAATATTACAGTCATCTAGGGCTTAGTCATAGGTCTTCCTCTCCCTCTGAGGTCACTCCTTGGGTAATTTCATCCCATCTTATGGATTTAAGTACTTGAAGTCTTTAAATAAAATGCAGATTCTTTGCTATGATCTCCAAGATTCAACCAGGTTGGGTACTTAACTACCTCCAGGACTATATCTATGTACCCTCCCTTTCCCCCAGTCCAATGCACTTACTATTCCTTCAGGATGTCAGACATGTTCTCATATCAGGATCTTTATTTATTAAAGGATCGGCTCTTCCCTTTCCTTGGAATGTCATTCCCTAGATCGACTCATGGCTTACTCCTCAAGTTTATTCAGGTCTCAGCTCAAACATGGAGAAGGAAATGGCAACTCACTCCAGTATTCTTGCCTAGAGAATTCTGTGGATGGAGGAGCCTGGTGGGCTGCTGTCCATAGGGTTGCGTAGAGTTGGACACGACTGAAGCGACTTAGCAGCAGCAGCAGCAGCAGATCAAACACCTAAGACAAGCCTTCCTCAACCCCTGAACTTTCCTACCTAAAACAGCTGTTTCAGCTTGTGGCACTGTCACCTGACCCTTCTTCACTTCTTATCACAGGCCTGCTTGCTCCCTCATAGTATAGCCAACATTGATTTACATGTTCGTTGTCCATCTCCTGCATTATAAAGTAAGAGCCAGGAAAGCAATGGTGCTGCCTTATTTACATGTTCGTTGTCCATCTCCTGCATTATAAAGTAAGAGCCAGGAAAGCAATGGTGCTGCCTTATTTACATGTTCATTGTCCATCTCCTGCATTATAAAGTAAGAGCCAGGAAAGCAATGGTGCGGCCTTATTTTGACTCTCATTAAACACCGAAATTATTGGTTAAGTGAATAAATATATGGACATTTGAAAGTGAAAGTGAAAGTGAAGTCGCTCATTCGTGTCCAGCTCTTTGCGAGCCCATGGACTGGAGGCCCACCAGGCTCCTCCATCCATGGGATTCTCCAGGCAAGAGGACTGGAGTAGGGTGCCATTGCCTTCTCCAGAGGATATTCCCGACCCAGGGATATGGACATTCGCTGACGCTTTATACTGTAGGTTTTACAGATTATTCTTACTCAATATATGAATTTTTTCCTACACATTTCTGAGACATTTATGTTACCTACACTTAGATGGCAGAGGCTTTTTAAAATTTATTCATAGAACTACAAGTCAACTTTTCTCAAGTAAGCCTAACACAAAAGAACACTTATGGCATAAAATTCAGTTACCTGTGCTTTGAACAAAATCTGTATGCTTTCCAAATCTAATGACATGAATTATTACCCAAATATTGTCTTTGTTTATCACGTCTTAAAAATCATTTAAATTTTTTGTCAGTTTCTCTCTTTAGTTTGTGAATGTATTAAGGGTATAGACTATGAATTATTCATTCTTTTAGTCCCAGGGCCAGACTCAGAGCCTGGTGAAGAGAAGGTTTATAATAGATGTTTGTTAAAAATGACAAATAGAGGAATGATTCAGGGAAATACAAGAATTTAGGTTCAGATTTATGCCTTTCTTCTGTGAAAACCTGTCAAGGTTTTCATAAAAGTTTGTGACTCCTTATTTCCTTAATCAACTGTCTTTTGTGCCCCAAACTTCATCTTCATTTAATTTCTTAGGCAAGCTTCCCAGCTGCATTCAAGTCTATTTCTAGCCAACTCAGCTTCCCCATTACTCACTGCAGATGGAGCGATATCTTAGACTGGATACAGCCTCCTGTGGACCTATAAGACAGAGGTAATAGAGGTCCAGGACAGGCCCACGGGGATGAGGCCCAATTCAAACCAGATGACTGAGGTCTGACTATCATGGTACTTATTACATCAAACATGGGCTCAATGAAACCAGAATAAAGATACAAAGTTATAGCTCTGCCTAATTGATATTTATGCAGCTGAGAAGATTCTGGTACCATAGCATCTATGATGACTTAATAGGGAAGACAACGTATTTTATATACGTATTTAATATAAAAAAAGCACTTTTTGTTCCTAAAATGATGGTTGCAGTAAAATGTTGAAATGAAATAGTGTGTGCGTTTGTGTGTGTGTGTGTGGTGGGGGTGTGGTGTGTGTGTACTCAGTCACATCCAACTCTTTGTGGCCCTACACACTGTATCCTGCCAGGCTGTCTGTCCATGGAATCTTCCAGGCAGGAATACTGGAGTAGGTTTCCATTTCCTACTCCAGGGGATCTTCCGGATCCAGAGATCGAACCCACATCTCTTACATCTCTTGAAAGGGCAGGCGAGTTCTTCACCACCAGTACTGCTGGGGAAACCCCCAAACGATAAAGGATAGGATATTAATCACTCTGCCCTGTGAAACAAAGCCACCATTTTGGTTACATGCTGCTGGATAACAAAGCCCAAAAGTAAGGGGCTTAAAATAATAGTAGTCGTTTTATTGTTATCCCTCAGAGTTCTCAGAGTTGACAATGCAGCCAGGTAGTTTTCAGTCAGGTACCTGCCATCAGAGCTGAGGCTGGGATCCACTGGAATTTCACTCACTCACATGGTGGGTGCCTGGCAGGGAGACTCAGAGACTTGGCTGGAGCACCTGGGACACCTTGCGCGTCTCTCTCATTCTCTGTGGTCTCTGCAGCGTGGTGACTTCAGAGCAGTGAGACGTCTTCTGTGCTAACTCAGGCCCCAGAGCTGCATTCTTGAGACAGTGCTACAGGAAAGTGTACTGGGTTCTCTAAAAGTCTTGGGAGTCACACAGCACCACTCTGGGGTCCTCTGTTGGTCAAAGCCACCCCCACAGTCCTCCAGGCTCAGGGGGAGGGACTCAGACTCCACTTCTTGATGAGGAAGTGGCAAGTCCTTCAAGAGCATGTGGGATGGAAATGTTGTTGCGTCCCTTCTTGGAAAACATAACCCGTCACGGCCACTGTTAATATTTTCTTGACCCTCCTCCTTGGCTACAGGGTGTTAAGAGGGATGTCTGAAACACAAGTCCATTAGGCAGTAGGCATCTAAATTCACAAAATCCTGGAGCTGGAGTGGAACTTAGGCATTGGAGGGAACTGAGATTCTCTCACTAGAGTCTGGGTTAATAGATCCAGGCAAGGGTTCGGAAGGAAAGCCGTCAAAAATGGTTTGCAACCTCTTCTCAGCCTTGGAGAAGTCTGAGCTTTGACACGATATCAAATCCCTCTTGCAGCTAACTCAAGTATTGTAAAGGTGTGTATGGGATCCAAGACCCACGAAAGCCCTGCTGAAATGGCTTTGAGGTGACAAGGGCACTTGCATCTGTTTAAGTTGGTCATGGAGGAGTCTACAATCGATGAGTAAACGTATTTGATGAGATTCAGCTGTGTGCTGGAAAATGGGGCCTAGTTGCACACCCCTGAGGGTATTTATGCTATAAACAAATAAATCAAGTTTCCTTGACTTGCAGCTCTTTCTCACGATGGTCCATACCTACTGCCTTCTCTTTCATGATCATCATTCCACGTGTGGGATGAGTGAGACATTTAGAAGGCAGGTCCGGGCATCATGAGATCTCTACCTGCCTGTCACTGTGTGCTGTATGGCTGTCCTGTATCCTTTCTTGATGTTCGCTTAAAGCGTAACTCTTGGTGCATCTTGTGAGTTTGATTGGCAATCTGAACCCAAGACCACTGCAAGTGATCAAGCAGAGAAGGCATTGCAGCATCTGACGATGTGAATTTTGGAAAATCCCTCCGGGCACCCTCAGTGGGAAGCAACTGAGATCAGCGGTGTCAGTTTGCAGATGAGAAACTAGGGTCAAGAAGGCGAGCTGACATGCCTAAAGTCTCACAGCTGCTTGTGGACAGAGTCGAGACTAGAACTCATGTCTTGTGTATACACGCTAGCTGGTTTCCCATGGCACGCACTCCCCGAAATGTGTTTTGCACAATGCTAGTCCTATGTATCACTGTGTGACGAACTGTGTTCTGTATGACTGAATGAGTTTAGTTTTGAGAAATGCTGTGTACCTAACCTCCTGGAGATTTACACTGTACTAAAGACTCTGAGAAATCATCTAGTTGAACATGGGCCTCTTCATGGGCCTCTGAACATGGGCCTCTTCATTTTTACAATTATTAAACATCTGTGTGAATAGTAAATTTGGTGAAACAAACTATGAGGAAAAGCTGACACTGAGAAAGCTAGATTGAATAAAGGAACTAACAATAACTGTCCTCAAAGATGCAACAGCTGGATTGTAGGCACTCCATGCGCTTGTTATTAAAAAATTACAACTTGACTGTTCAATTTATAAATAGTTTGCACCAAAGTCAGTAGTAACGTAGACTGTAATCCAGATGTGTAGAGCTCTTGTGAGTTACCATGGGGGTTAGAGGTCTTGTTCAGAAAAATCAGTGCCGTGTGGAAAAGCCCCAGCCCCACAGCGACTGGAATAGGAAACCGATTTCTGAAAGTTTATCAAAAGTTAAAGCATCACATCTATGCCACTGACTCCGGGCAGAATCATCCATTTTGCAATGGGGATAAAAGGAAATCAGACGCTCACGGTACCAGAGGGAGAGCCCTTTTCCCACGGAGGAGTCTCCTCAGTGCCCCTTTCGTGTCCTTGCTCCTCAGGCTGTAGATGAAGGGGCTCAACGTGGGGGTCCCCACGGTGAACAGCACCGCCCCGATCTTGGCTCTGTTGTCGGTCAGAGGATGAGGGTGAGAAGTAAACCCCACGAGGGTTCGTAGAAGAGGAACACAGCTGTCAGGTGAGAGCCCCGGGTGGAGAAGGCTTTCCACCTCCCCTCTGTGGCTGAGTCTCAGGACAGTCTGGCGCCGCAGACGCAGGAGACTGGGATGAGGGCGAGGGGCAGGGTGATGACCGATGAGCCCATGACAAAGAGCGCGAGCTCGCTGACCGCTGGGTCTGAGCAGGACCGCCTGGGCAGCGGGCCAGCCACAGAAGGCCTATCGTAGGGGTAGAGGGCGTGTGTCAGGGCGACAGCATTCCTGAGGGCCAAGAGGCGGCGGCAGCCAAATGCAGAGCCCAGGCCCCCTGACGGTCGTGTGGTTCCGAGGGTGGCTGATAGCCACAAAGCGGTCACAGGTCGTGACCCCCAAGGGGAAGGTGTCAGTGACAATAAAGACAGTAGAAAAGTACATCTGTGTGATGCGGCTCTCATAGGAGATGCATTGACTCTTGGTCTGAACATTCATCAGCATTTTGGGGACTGAGGTGGAAATGGAGGAAATAGCAGCAAAGGACAGGTTGGAGAGGAAGAGGTACATGGGGGTGTGAAGGTAAGAGTCCAAGCCGATGGCCAGAATGATGAGCCCGTCCCCCACCACAGTGCCAGGTACATGACCAGGAAAAGTGCAGAGAGATGCTGCTGCTGCTCAGGTTGGGTGGAGAGTCCCAGAAGGAGGAATTTGGAGATGCTCATCTGGTTTCCTTGATGCATATTTCTGCTGATCTGGAAAGGAATGCAAAGCCTTCACCCCCACACGAGAACCCGATGTGGTGCCATTCAACTGCGGCCCTGGCAGGGAGGTGGGCACTCCCTCTAGGCTGAAGGGGAACGAAGGCTGGAGAAAGGGTACTTAATAAGGGAACTCTGTCCACAGAGCAGAGCCTCAAGAAATGCCTTAGAAAGAAAAGACGGGGTCATAACAGATACTTCTCGATGAATATGTTTTAAACTCTAACATGATTCTGAATGTGATTTTTACAGTTGGCTCCAAATGTGGTTAGATGCCCTGAATTGGAGACAATAAGTGATGTATGCTCTATTTTCTGAAGATGCTAGATTAGCCCTGAAGGAATTACTTAAAAATGAACTAACCGGTCCTAAGACCTTTCCCACCATTCACCTGCATCCTTTTGAAAAGTCATTGAAGTGACGAGTTTGGAAAAGTAGAAACAGTTAAATGTTAGGAACTCTTACGGGAATATACTGTTGTGTGGGTGCTCCTTCCTATTAAAGTTAGGGGGATTCTCCTCCAAAAGAACTGTTCTTGGAGAATGTGTACAAGAAGGGGAGACCAGAATTTTACTTCATTCATGCTTAGATGTTAGGTGGATGGAGAAGTTCGGGGGACATGTAAGAACCAGAAGACTCGTGTCTGCCTCTCTGTCTAAAGCTGGGAGCTCAGCGCATCAGCCCACTACTTATCTGGCAGGACCGTTCTGCATCCTCACACGGGGCACAGTGTGAGTTGCCCACGGGCCAAGTGGCTGCTGCAGGAAATTGTTGAGCTCAAGCCTCCTTGTTGGGACCCCAACCAGGAAGGAGACTTTTGGGGTAGAGGAGGTTATAAAATAAGGGATCAAGGAGGGGCTCTCTGATGAAACAGCAGTCGTAGGGAGATCCGGGAGAAAACTCATCACCCTTGTCAAGGAAACGCTTCGTGGACCAGTCCCTGAAAGGCCTGTGAAGAATCCCTAGTGTTCTCACGATGGAGCAGGCCTGTCACACTCAACTCACCAACCCCTACTATTCCACGGCAGCAGACAGAAGACGCCCCCCTTTCCACTGCCCGTCTTCTCCTTAGGGCTCCCTGGGACACCCCCCAAGCTGCAGAGCAGACTCAGCTCAGACTGGAGGACGCAGGCTTTGAGGGTGTGACACTGAAGTTGCTAACTGGGCTGGGCTTTTGGCCACCTGGTGAAGTAGGCCGTTAGTACCAAGGTAAAACTTATTTTTAAAAACTAGAAGCAACCAGAGAGGCATAGCGACCTCCTGAGATACTACCCAGAGCCAGGGAAGGGAGATTAGACCCAGTACGGTTTTCTTTGTGGCTTATTGGGAAGACTATTGTCTGGAGACCCAAGAGGTGCTGGTCTTGTCTTTCCTGATTTCTCCTTCTCATTTTTCGCTCTCCTCTGCTTATTCCCAAAATTCTTGTCCTTAAAAGATGAGAGAGAACCAAGTCTCCACGTAGCTTTTCTTTCCATGAAGAGGCCAGAAGAGAAAGAAAGAAAGAAACCTCCACCCCAGGGTCCTGGAAAACTGAAAGGGAGCAGAGACTGGAGCAGGGTCTCGGTCTCTCTGGCCCCAAGAAGCTTGACTTACAGAGAAAGAGAGAGAGAGACTGAGGCTTCAATGTAGGAGAGAGGTGCCAAGGCCACACTAAAGTGAGACAAAGAACCAGCAGGCATCTCCGTCCAGCCTCAGGGCCAGACACAGAGCAGCCTCAGAGGGTCCTGGAGGGTTGAGCCCTGGACGGGTTTGGGATCGACTAACATGAGCAAGTGTGTATTTTGAGTGACAGCCTCACCTTCTTGTCCTGCCTGTCCCGCCACCAGAAGTCCTGTCCTACCTGTCCCACCACCAGAAGTCCTGCAAAACTCGCCCCGAGTCCTTGGGGCCCCTGCCTAACTAGTTGAGAGCAGCCGTGCTACAGTCTAAACGTGCTCACCTCTGAAAGATGCTAGGACCTCAGGAAGTTGCTGGACTCTAGACCCAGTAGCTTAGCTTGTTGATGACAGGGCTGCAGAGAGAGATGGAGAGCAGGTCCCATGTACTTCTCAGAACCAGGCTGTTTCCCAAAGCACAGAGCTGGTCAAGTCACGGTGCCGGGCTCATGCGGGACGGTGAGCTACCTCCAGATCCCGGGGGATAGTGGCCCTGAATGGTTTTCCTTGGGACAGAGGGATGTTTTCACAGCCAGGCTCAGTGAGGTATGCAGGGAATAGACGGGGTGCCCTGCTTTCTTTTTGTCATCAGGCGCCTCTTCCTATCTGTGATTTCCTATTTGTAACTTAGGTGCTTATTGCTCTTTGTAGCAGGTGAATTGTTTGCTGTGTGTCTTATGTTCCCAGTGAACTGGCAAGCATTGTGAGATTTCCTTCTCTGTTTCCTCTCTAGCGCCTAATAGAGGGGAAACAGTAAATACCTTGAGAGCTGAGGGCAATTCCTGCACTAGGGATTACGACTCCAAAGAGATGCCATCTCTCGTGGAGGAGGGTGGACTACAGTCTCATTCCCACTTGAGTGAAGGTCAGAGTTGGAAGGGAATCTGGGGACCGAGGGATTCAGCACTCAGGGCTCTCGGTTGCAAACTAAAGGAATACACTGGCTTTTTAAGATTGGAAGAAACAGGTTGCCATGATCTTGTGCGGTTCACAGATACACCGGGAAGGCTGGAAATACAGACCCTGAGGTAGGCAGGAGAGAGGGAGGGTGTACGGCCAGAGACACAGCAAAATTCATAGACTCCTACTTCTAATGACTGCATCTGCTTCATAATCTAGTTCAGTGATTTCTCCCCCTAAATAGGAACACTCACTCCCCCTTGACAGGAAATGACTTAATCTATAGACTGATTGAATAGATATTCATGACTAATGTTCAAAATAACTGGGTAATGGAGAAGAAAGCAAAGGCAAGTTATTTTATCTACCTATCTATCATCTGTCTGGTTATGGCTAGGAAAGAAATGTGTGTGGAACCAGAATCTTTTTTTCTACAACTTGTCCATGAGGCATATTTTTGAGTTCCTTCTCCTACTACTGTTATGGTCTGAAAGTCCGTGTCCTCTTAAAATTCACATGTTGAAACATGACCCCAGGTGATGGCATGAGGAGGTAGGGTCTTGGAAGTTGATTAGCTCATGGGGACAGAGCCCTCAGGAATGGGATTAGCATCCTTATAAATGAGCTCTGAAAAAGCTCGCTTGCCCCTTCTACTTCGTGACGATGCAGTGAGAAAACAGCAGTGCGTGAACCAGGAGGCAGGCTCTCAGCAGACACTGAATTGCTAGAGCCTTGGTCATGGACTTCTAGCCTCCAGGACTGTCAGCAATAGATTTCTGTTGTTTATAAGCCACCTGATTTATGGTATTTTGTTATAGCAGCCCGAAGGGACTATGATAAGTGCTATCTTAGCATGGGTCTTCTCATTTCTAGAGCCTGAAGGAAGAATCTAAGTCTGGAAATTTTATTTGGAAGATGAAATTCCACGACGTAAGGAAGAGGACAGTAGAAGAAACGGGGGCTGGGCTAGAGGCAATGTAACGCCGTGGAATGAATTACCGCAAGGGTAGGTGTTCACAGCGAGATGCAAGAGCTGGAGAACATTACTCATCAGATACATTTTATTACGTTAGACTGCTCTGCAAGGAGAAATCATAGCTAGGATCAGTCCAGGGAGAGAAGAAAGGGACACCTGCATACCCTGTTTCTTTTCATCTCTTGCTTCCCATCCGCCAAGGCTCACCCTATGGGGACCTCACTGGCTTGAACTTGCAAGCTGCATCATCTGGCCCCTCGGTGGACACACAGAAAGTCAGGAACCATATTCCAGAATAAGACTGTTGATCTGAGTCCAGAAGCTGAGGGGAACTTTGCGTGGGCATGGGTGGCCCAGGTTCAATGTGGGTGTCAGTCAGCTGGGAGAGCTTGGAAAGAGGCAGCAGCGTTTGGAAGGATAACTATGTCATCAGAAAGAAGAGAGTAATATAAGGCTTGTGTCCAATACGATCCACCTCTTGTGCTACTCATATCTATTCGAGCCCTCTCAGTATATATCTCTAGAGTCTATGGAATAGTTTTTTGTAAAACAATGAGAATACTGAGACGGGAAGTACAAGTCCTGCTAGTCTAGAGCCGTGTTCCTCAACCTTTTATTCATCACTGCCCAGGGATCCCTTTAAGGAGCCTTTATCGATCTTTGATTCTCGATTCTCTCTGTTCCCATGTAATCAAATACTATGAAATACGATTTTTGTCAGACCGTCAGAGCCTTTTGTTGTTGTTCAGTTGCTCAGTCGTGTCCGACTCTGCGACCCATGGATGGCAGCACGCCAGGCCTCCCTGTCCATCACCAACTCTCGGAGTTCACTCAAACCCATGTCCATCGAGTGGGTGATGCCATCCATCCATCTCATCCTGTCGTCCCCTTCTCCTCCCGCCTTCAGTCTTTCCCAGCATCAGGGCTTTTCCATGGAGTCGGCTTTGAGCTTTGGAGAGGCACAAACAGCTCCAAGGCCTGTTTCTTTTTCACCCCTGAAGTACTGACTTTCGGCCACTTGGGGACAGTATCACCACGGTCCAGGGCTACCCTCCCCCGCTTCAAGGCGGCGGACAGTCACCTCGGGGGAAACTGAGGCAAGAAGGCATCACGGCCCTCACTCTGGAGCTGATGCTGAGACTCTGAGGCAAGAAGGCATCACGGCCCTCACTCTGGAGCTGATGCTGAGACTCTGAGGCAAGAAGGCATCACGGCCCTCACTCTGGAGCTGATGCTGAGACTCTGAGGCAAGAAGGCATCACGGTCCTCACTCTGGAGCTGATGCTGAGACTCTGAGGCAAGAAGGCATCACGGTCCTCACTCTGGAGCTGATGCTGAGACTCTGAGGCAAGAAGGCATCACGGTCCTCACTCTGGAGCTGATGCTGAGACTCTGAGGCAAGAAGGCATCACGGTCCTCACTCTGGAGCTGATGCTGAGACTCTGAGGCAAGAAGGCATCACGGTCCTCACTCTGGAGCTGATACTGAGACTCTGAGGCAAGAAGGCACCACGGTCCTCACTCTGGAGCTGATGCTGAGACTCTGAGGCAAGAAGGCATCACGGTCCTCACTCTGGAGCTGATACTGAGACTCTGACTGATATGCTCCCTTTCCCTCGCCATTGCTAACTCCTCAATGAAGGAACTGTGTGCGGGCATAACACGGTGTTTCTTACGTCGCTTCATACAGATCCCCCAGTGTGCAGCCGTGTCTCTGAAGACCGTGCTCCACCTCTGCTGAACAGCCTCCTTCCCCAGCGCCAGGGGCGCCGTGCTCGTCCTTCTCATGGGGGCTGGACTGAAACCAAAAGAGGAAACTAGGGCCATTCACAAACTGGAACCAGGGGACAGAGGGAAGCCCGAGTGATGATCACCGTCACCGTTAAAATACGTACGTTTTCCACCGTTGTTGTTGTTCGGTCACTAAGTTGTGTCTGGCTCTTTGCGACCCTGTGGACTGCAGCTTGCCAGGCTCCCTTGTCCTTCACTATCCCCTGGAGTTGGCTCAAATTCATGCCCATTGAGTGATGTCATCTAGCCATCTCATCCTCTGCCGCCCTCTTCTCCTTCCGCCTTCAATCTTTCCCAGAATCAGGGGCTTTTCCAATGAGTTGGCCCTTCACATTAGGTGGTTCACATTAGATGGCCAGACTATTGGAGCTTCAGCATCAGTCGTTCCAATGGATACTCAAGGTTAATTTCCTTTCAGATTGACGGGTTGGATATCCTTGCAGTCCAAGGACTCTCAAGAGCCTTCTCCAACAGCACTGTTCAAAAACATCCATTCTTCAGTGCTCAGTGTCTTTTATGGCCCAACTCTCACATCTGTACATGACTACTGGAAAAACCATAGCTTTGACTATATGGACATTTTTTGGCAAAGTGCTGTCTCTGCTTTTTAATATACAGTCTAGGTTTGTCATAGTTTTCCTTCCAAGGAGCAAGTGTGTTTTAATTTCATGGCTGCAGTCACCATCTGGAATTTGGACTTTGGAGCCCAAGAAAATAAAATCTGTCACTACTTCCACTTTTTCCCCTTTTATTTGCCATGATGTGATGGGACTGGATGCCATGATTTTAGTTTTTTGAATGCTGAGTTTCAAGCCAGCTTTTCCACTCTCTTCTTTCACCCTCATCAAGAGGTTCTTTAGCTCCTCTTCACTTCTGCCATAAGGGTGGTTTATTTGTATATCTGAGTTTGTTGAATTTCTCCTGGAAATCTTGATTCCAGCTTGTGCTTCATCCAGTCCAGGATTTTGCATGATGTACTCTGCATATAGGGCCTCCCTGGTGGCTCAGATGGTAAAGAATCTGCCTGCAATGCGGGAGACCTGGGTTTGATCCCTGGGTTGGGAAGATCCCCTGGAGAAGGAAATGACAACCCACTCCAGTATTCCTGCCTGGAGAATCCTCATGGACAGAGGAGCCTAGAGGGCTACAGTCCATGGGGTCACAAAGAGTTGGACATGACCGAGTGACTAAGCACACAGCACTCTGCATATAAGTTAAATAAGCAGGGTGACAATATACAGCCTTGTCTTACTTCTTTCCGTTTTGAACCAGGCCATTGTTCCATGTAAGATTCTAACTGTTGCTTCTTGATCCACAAACAGGTTTCTCAGGAGACAGGTAAGTGGGTCTGCTAGACCCATCTCCTTAAGTATTTTCCACAGTTTGTTGTGATCCACAGTCAAAGGCTTTAGCATAGTCAATGAAGCAGAAGTAGATGTTTTTTCTGGAATTCCCTTGGTTTCTCTATGATCCGACGGATGTTGGCAATTTGATCTCTGGTTCCTCTGCCTTTTCTAAACCCAGCTTGTACATCTGGAATGTCTCAGTTCACATACTGCTGAAGCCTGACTTGAAGGACATTGAGGATAACCTTACTAGCATGTGAAATGAGTGCAATTATATGGTAGTTTGAACCATATATTATATGGTAGTTTGAACTCTTTGGCAGAATCTGATTTTATGCGGTTTTCAAAGTCACTGCTGAGAGAGAGAGATAATCGTTATGAAAACGCCTCTTGTGTTGATTCTTGGCGGTGTACTGCAGCTTATTTTTAACCCACCCAGTATCCATAAAACAAACTGCCCAAGATGTATGGTTGTATGGTAATCTCTTGCATTTAATGATTTCCTCATCTAGTCATCTCTCCCTCTCCATGCATTAGTTGTGATTAGATAACACAGACGTGCTTGGGCAAACACTCCCTATATGGTTTTTTTTGGTCTTCAACTTGTGGGAATGGGAAATTGAAATTCCTGGGAATTTTTAGGAAAAGTATAAGGTTATAAGTCATTCTTAAAATATTTTCAGCATTCTTAGTACTCTTTACTCACTAGTTCAGGTATCTAAAATTTGCTTAATAATTACACATTTTAGGTGTTTTCGTATATGCTAAGTACTGTAGACTATAGGGGATGACCTGGTGGCTGAGTCAGTAAAGAATCCACCTGCAGTGAACAAGAGCGCCTGCTGTGCAGGAGACCTGGGTTCGATCTCCAGATCAAGACGATTCCTTGGGGAAGGAAATTGCAACACACTCAAGTTTTCTTCCTGGAAAGTCCCATGGACAGAGAAGCCTGGCAGGCTATAGTACATGGGGTAGTAAGAGACACAACTTGGCAACTAACCCACCACCACTGTAGACTATAGAGAACAGCCAAACACCGGAAAATGCTCCATGGACATCGCTGGGCAGCACTTGGATAAGTAAACATTCAGGCCTCCCAATAAGATTAAAAGCATTAGACAGAATCATGTCAAAACTGCTAGTTCAAGGACTTATTTGTTTCTATAATATATTATTTCTTGAAACATCTCTCACAGGATTTGTATAAAGTATCTTATGCATATAAACTAACGACTACTTCCTTTACCTGCAAGACTGACTCACTGTTAACAGCAAACGGGCCATAAACACACACATGGGAACAGCTACCATCAAGATTGACTGATTAGATCCTGACAGTTTTTCTCCCATTGCTTCTAGTTCTGGTCTCAGAAATGCAGACTTAACCTCTGACTCTGCACGTCACATTTCCTGGTTGGTCCCCACTTTCTTCCTGACATGAGTGGCTCCCTCTGAACCAGTAACCTCTCTACATTGATGATTATGCTTTGTTTATTTATTTTTAAATTAAATTATATTTTATTTATTTTTTAAATTAATGTGTAATTTATCTGCAGCATTATATTTGTTTTAGGCATATAACATAGTGATTCAGTTATTGTTGTAGACTGTATTCCATTTAAAGTTATTGTAGCATTTTGGCTATTTTCCCCATGCTGTACAATATGCCCTTGTATCTGATTTATTTCATACATAAAAGGTGCATATTTTGTACCTCTTACTCCTCTTTCCCTGTCTTGCCCTTCCTCTCCTCCCTCTCCCTACTGGTAACCACTAGTTTCTTCTCTGTAGAATTTTTGTAGACTTTTTGATGATAGCCATTCTGACAGTTGTAAGGTGCTATCTCCTTGTAGATTTTCATTTGCATTTCCCTGATAATTAGTGATGCTGAGTGATTATTATGCTTTAATTCCTGCAGCAGAATTATAATAACTTTCTCAATTTTCCTGATTTCTCAATTACCTTTTTTCAGACTTTGGATTTAAAAATAAATACCTTTTTTTGGTGGGGAGGAGAAACACTGGGAAGGAATTTCCACATAGAAGCACCACTCCTACTGCTGTAACTGATCCTTTTTCTCATCCACCAGTAAAACTGTATGAAAAGAGTTGGAGGAATCCATTGTATCAACATACTGGTGATATTTTTGTCATATGTTCTGGCCACAATGTACTTATTGATTCACAGTGGAATCACATGGTTACTCAATTATATTATGTGGTAAACTGCATCTTAGTAAAATTCAAATGAGACAGACATAGTTAGAGAATGCCAGCAGAAGGAGAGTTTACCTCCTGGGCAAGTACTTCTCTGTAAGTCATTTGATACCAAGAACAGAGTCACAAACCCTAAAGGATGAACATGAAGAGGATGAGCAGGGCTTTGAAAGAAGTAGAAATTTGAAAGTAGCAGTGAAGATGCAGGAGAGGAAAAATGGAGGAAACCTGAAATAATTTTGCAAGTTCTGACTTCTACTTATGCTACCGTGAGTCTACCTTGCTACCAGGGGGTGGGGGGTGGGGGCGGGGTGTGTGGGGCAGGGGAACCATCATTTTCTCAAGGAAAACATCATTGATTGACATGTCTGTCCCATGATACGACTCATGATGCACTGATATTCCACTCAATGTTCTAATTCCAGAATCTAGTATCTTCATGCAAAGACTCTTATTTTAAGGGAATAATTTATTAATAAGAAGGAGGAGCTCATTACATCCAGCTAAAATATATTCCGGAAGGTAACTGGGGGAACTCCGTAATTCGGTGGAAAGGACTGATCAGCTCTTCAGAGCCTTCCTCCCAACAGGGTAGCATTTCAACCCTGTTCCTTTCGCACAGTGCTCAGTCACGTCTGACTCTTCGGCAACCCCATGGACTGTAGCCCACCAGGCTCCTCTGTCCATGGGATTTTCCAGGCAAGAGTACTGGAGCAGGTTGCCATTTGCTCCTCCAGGGGATCTTCCTGGCTCAGGGATAAACCCACGGCTCTTGTGTCTCCTGCATTGACAGGCGGATTCTTTACCACTGAGCCACCAGGGAAGCCCCTTCCTTTGGAGTTCCAAGTTAGCTTTCTCGATGATTCGTGACAACCAGTGCAAATAAAAGGAGGCAAGAAAATGCAGTTGCAAACTTCTGTTTGCGTTCTCAACAGTGTCAAGTTCAGTGTGTACATTTCATTGATTCATTGTGTTCTGATGTCACTTGACCTGGATTTGTTCATTAGCAACCTGCCCACCAGAGAACTTTCTTTCTCTTCTTCAATGTTTAGTTGAAAGCAAAGGCATTTTCAATATTGTTAAATCTGTAGCTGTTCCTGGAATAAGTAACATGTGTTTAGTTCTCCTTATCACCGTGTGAAATTATCTAAAACATTTTAAAGCATTAAATCCAGTTTTGAAAAGAGGAAGTAACCAAAACAAAAAGTGTTAATCTAGGAAAAACATAAAAATTTAGGAAAAACATGAAAACATCATCACTGTGATGATGGAAAGCTTACTTGTCAAATAAATTTATATGAGCCTCAGATTCCTCTTATAAATGATTATTTTCCCAATTATAAGAGTAACAGAATCTTATATTAAAAATCATGAAAAATGCCTAAATGGATACAGAAGAAAAACATTATCCATAATTCTACAAATCACATTAACAACTGTTAACTTTTTGGTGTATTTCTATTCATCATTATGCATGTGCATTTTTACAAAATTGGGTTCCTATTGTAAATAAAGATTTGTACCTTGCTTTTTACCACTGATAAGTGCCTTTATTACAAAATATTAAATATAATTCAAAGTACACTCTATTTTTGTATCCAATATTTGAAATTATATTTTAGTAACTTTTTTTTATAAATTAAGAAACAGCCTTGTATTTTCATTTCTGTTTGACTCAGTTATCTGAGATTACACTTTTAGAATAAGAACTATTGAATCAAAGAAGAGAAAGGTTTCTAGGCCTTTGGTGTACTTAGTCACATAGCATTCAGCTGTAGCTGACTACAGAGTTAAAAATTTAATAACTAACCTTCTCTTTTAACTCATGCATTAAATCAAATAATGTACACGTGCTACTTTTTTTTTTTCTGCTAACTCTGCTCATAAGTTCTTTCCTGTTTTTCTAGTTGTTCTTATCCTGAGTCACAGGTGCTTAGGACCAAGTGGTGGGCAGAAAAACTGTCTGAGCATCTTGACCGAAGGCAGACAACCACAATGGCCATGAACCATGGGAAAGTCAAGAATAGTGGCGCCTGCTCAGTGAAGCCTTGGTCACATAGTCCTGCCACCCCCACCCTCATAATTCTCCTTAAATTGCCCTACCCTCTTTCAGAGAGCAGGAGGGCACTTTTCAAGATGCTAGTCTGCTACCCTCCTCGTTTGATGGCAAATTAATAAATTTCTCTTTCCTTTGTCCTCACAACCTCGTCCTCATTACTCTTTTTTTCTTTCTTTGTTATTTTTTAAATTACGAAAATATTGATAACACATTTACAGGAGACTTGGAAAATACAGAACAAAGGTGCATTTAGTTCCACTATATATTACAATTATCTTTTAAAGAAGATAAAATTAAGATCTTTAGTTGGAGTTTCAATGTCAAACACTCAAAAATTAATACAGTGGATACACAGAAAAGTAGAAGGCTATTGTTGATGTTTACTGCTCAGTTGTGTCTGACTCTTTGCAACCTCATGGACTGTAGCCTGCCAGGCCTCTCTGTCCAAGGAATTCTCCAGGGAAGTGTACTGGAGTGGGTTGCCATTTCAGTAGAAGGCTATAGTAGACATGAAAAGCACTATGAACCAATTCAACATAATAAAGATTTATACGATGTTCACACATAGTAGGATACAAATTCTATTCAAGTTTCCATAGACCATAAACTAGGAGAGACTGGAACATACCCAGGTGTCCTCATTATTCTTACTCAGCACTGGGGGCAGGGACCGAATTTTCAGTTACAAAAGGTTATACCAATTTATTATTATTTTTTAAATTTATTTTTAATTGGAGGGTGATGTTGCATGTGCTGTCTCATTATCAGGCCAAACCCTCCACTGCTACTTCTGAAGAGCCAGGAGCAAGCATTGCAGCACTGCAAGCAAGGGTCCCAGGTCCCAGCTTGTGTCATTATCAGGCAGGAAGAGGAAGTCTTTCGTCTTGGATTCTGCTATTATGAGGACAGGTTGTGGACCTGGGGCAAATAGGGCAAAAAGTCAAATCAATGGCACAGGGTGGGAAAGCATGAAAATGCTATCTTTGTCATGATGGCAAGTGACAGGCACCCACCCTAGCCCCCTAAGCCTTCAAGTGCTGTCTGAGGCTGCTTTTCTGATGAAGGCATTCTTCAGAGCGCCTTTGACATCCTTGTTGCGCAGAGTGTAAATCAGGGGGTTGAGTAAGGGGGTGACGAAGGTGTAGATCAGGGCGATTTGGCGGTCCTCGTCCTCCGACGTGCTGGACCGGGGGCGCAGGTAGACCAGGCTGCAGCAGCCGTACTGCAGCAGGACCACGGCGAGGTGGGAGGAGCAGGTGGAGAAGGCCCGGCGCCGGCCCGCTACAGAGCGGATGCGCAGGATGGCCGAGCCGATGATCACGTAGGAGACGGAAATGAGGAGGAAGGGCACGGTCAGCACGAGGCTGCCCACGACGTAGAGCACGGCCTGGTGCACGCGGGTGTCCGCACAGGCCAGCCGCAGGACGGGGGGCACGTCGCACAGGAAATGGTTGATCTCCCGGCGCTGCCCGCAGAAAGGCAGGGCGAAGATTAGGCTGGTGAGTTGCAGAGAGAGGAGGAGGGCCAGGCCCGCAGCACTGACCACCATCCGGACGCAGAGCTTCCGGGTCACGATGAGCGTGTAATGCAGTGGGTGGCGGATGGCCACGTAGCGGTCATAGGCCATGACTGCCAAGAGGAAGCAGTCAGTGCTGCCCAGGGTGACGAAGAAGAACATTTGGGCCCCACAACCAGCCAGCGGGATGGGCTTCTGGGCCCCCAAAATGTTGGAAAGCCTCAAGGGTACCACCACGGTGGTGTAGCAGATTTCCAAGAAAGACAGATTGCACAGGAAGAAGTACATGGGGGTGTGGAGGGAGCTGTGTGTGCACACCACCCAGATGATGGCTGTGTTGCCACAAAGGATCATCAAGTAGAGGACGAGGAAGAGGACGAAGAGGAGGACCTGGAGTTCTGGGACGGTGGTGAAGACCCGAAACACAAACTCCGTGGGACCAGACTGGTTGAGGACAGGGCTCCTAGCAAACATGTCTCCTGTGGAAGAAGACCACAAGGTGCTGAGACTTCCTTTCCTGAATTACTTAATTGTGTGACTAGAATCAAGGACTTAAAATTTTGCTTTTGATTTGGAATTGCGTATTTAGTATCCAGTTTCCAATCTCAATGTTTGGAAATGAATTCACAATAGAGGGTATGGTACTTTCTCCCTTGGAAATCTTCATGAATGGGATAGATTCTAATCTGCAGAAGTTTCTGATGACAGAGATGTCTTTTTTTTTTTTTTAAACTCTGGTATTTAAAATCCAGTTGACAAGGGCTAATTCTTTGTTTGTATTTAGTTAAAGAGTTATATACAGTTGTACTTTGTTATCTGTGGGAGATTGATACCAAAGTCCATGAAGGCTTAAGTTCCTTTCATAAATTAGGATAGTATTTGCCTATAACCTACACACATCCTCCCATATACTTTATATTCTCTCTAGGTTATTTATAATACCTAACAATGCAAATGCTTTGTAAATAGTTGCTGGTGCCCTGCCAATTCAAGATTTGCTTTTGGGAATTTTCTGGAAATTAAAAAAAAAATCTCTATTGCTGATTGGTCAAACCCATGGGTGCTGATCCAACATCCGTTGGATCATCGTAAAGGCAAAAGAGTTCCACAAAAACATCTACTTCTGCATCATTGAGTACGCCAAAGCCTTCAACTGTGTAGATCACAACAAACTGTGGAAAATTCTTAAAGAGATGGGAATACCAGACCATCTGACCTGCCTCTTCAGAAATCTGTTTGCAGGTCAAGAAGCAACAGTTAGAACTGGACATGAAACAATAGACTGATTACAAATTGGGAAAGGAGTACGTGGAGGCTGTATCTTGTCACCCTGCTTATTTAACTTATATGCAGAGTACATCATGAGAAATGCTTGGCTGGATGAATCACAAGCTGGAATCAAGATTGCCGGGAGAAATATCAATAACCTCAGATATGCAGATGACACCACCCTTACAGCAGAAAGCAAAGAAAAACTAAAGAGCCTCTTGATGAAAGTGAAAGAGGAGAGTGAAAAAGTTGGCTTAAAACTCAACATTCAGAAAACTAAGATCATGGCATCTCATCCCATCACTTCATGGCAAATGGATGGGAAATAGTGGCAACAGTGGCTGACTTTATTTTTTTGGGGCTCCAAAATCACTGCAGATGGTGATTGCAGCCATGAAATGAAAAAAACACTTGCTCCTTTGAAGAAAAGCTATGACCCACCTAGACAGCATATTAAAAAGCAGAGACATTACTTTGCCCACAAAAGTCTGTCTAGTCAAAACTATGGCTTTTCCAGTAGTCATGTATGGATGTGAGAGTTGGACTATAAAGAAAGCTGAGTGCTGAAGAATTGATGCTTTTGAACTGTGGTGTTGGAGAAGACTCTTGAGAGTCCCTTGGACTGCAAGGAGATCCAACAAGTCCATCCTAAAGGAGATCAGTCCTGAATATTCATTGGAAGGACTGATGTTGAAGCTGAAACTACAATACTTTTGCCACCTGATGCGAAGAACTGACTCATTGGAAAAGACCCTGATGCTTGGAAAGATTGAAGGCAGGAGAAGGGGACGACAGAGGATGAGAGGGTTGGATGGTATCACCCACATGATGGACATGAGTTTGAGTAAACTCTGGGAGTTGGTAATAGACAGGAAAGCCTGGCATGCTACAGTCCATGGGGTCGCAAAGAGTCAGACATGACTGAGCGACTGAACTGACTGAACAGGGTGATTAACCAAATTCAAGATTGAGGATGTTGCAATGTAAAAACTTGATTTGAAAATCAAAGAATAAGATATGTATTTAACACTAAATGGTTAATGCAAATACTGTTAAAAGCAAAAAAATCTAAAGATAATTATTGAAAAAATGCATAATATAAAACGCAAAAAGTTAGAATCACTCTGCATATTTAAAATCACAAAGTGCACAATTAGGAAATTGGTAGTGAAGAATGGGAGAAATGTAAGTATACTAATTTTTTCAATCAATGGAAGCAAGAATTAAAGAGCTATTTCATGTAGATATGACTAATTAGAGGAATACATATTCTAACATAAATTTCTGAATAATAATCATCAGTAGAATAAACACACAGCATACACACTCCAAACAATCTGATTTTGAAAAGTAAATATATGTATTAAAAAAGTAAATACAGTGCAGAGAGCCAAAGGAAACACAGGAAAATGTGAGCAAGGATATAAAATAAAAATAGCTTAACGTAAGCTGAGAAAAGTGTTTCGTTTCTCGAAATAAGTTTAAGAGAGTTTTATGTTTTGTTAAAGAGAGTCTCACACTTACATGAGAAAAAAATTCAACCAAGTTTACGTACAGTGACATAAAAAGGCTAGCATCACTTTTACTTAGCATTGTGTTTTAGGATGTAGCCTGTGAAAGAAGACAGAAAAAGGATGCAGAATATTTGATTGCTTAATTTAAGACGCAACAGAACAAATTGAAAAACTGAGATGTGTAAAATATTCATTATGGTGGCTGGTTCCAAATGAAATGTAGCAGGGAATCTCCTAACTAAGCTTAACTGATGTGTCGGATTAACCAATGTTCCTCATTCTCTGTGTACAAGGTACTATATGAAGCCCATGATACACTGAACACGAGACCCGTGGCTTATTCTCTGACATGTTTGAGCATTCCTACAACCAAATTGAACTGTACATTTAAAATTCAGTTGCTTTTCACCCAAACCTACTTCTACCATTTGGATTCATTTTTGTAATGATGCAATTTTATTAAATTAAGATTCAAACATTTTAAAAAGTGGAAGAAAGCTAGAAGAGAGTGGCGATGAATATTTTTCAGATCTGAGTACAATCAAATGACTTACAACCAAATAAGCAGAGTACATAAAAATACTGACACTTGGACAGAATAAAAATTTAAAAGTTCTGTGTGTCAAAATTACAATAAGTAAACTGAATAGAAAATGAAATTTTACCTCCCAGCAAAGAAGTTCATCATCAGAAGAATGAGCAATTCAAAAAAGAAAACTTCAAAGACACAGGGTGTATATGGTTGCCCTACAGAGTGGCTGAGAGAGTTAGCTCTCATAGTTAGTTAACAGAATTAACAGTGAGGTGAATCAAGTGCTCTCCTGACTTCGCTGTTGTTGTTTAGTTGCTCAGTCTTGTCTGACTGTGACCCCATGGACTGTGGCCCACCAGGCTCCTCCGTCCGTGGGATTTCCCAGGCCAGGATACTGGAGTGGGTAGCCATTTCCTTCTCCAGGGGAGATCCTGGCCCGGGGATTGAACCCGGGTCTCCTGCCTGGCAGGCGGATTGTTTCCCACTGTGCCACCTGGAAAGACCTGCCTGACTTCTAGTAGGTGTGGTTTTTCCACCCTCCACGTTGTGCTTTATGCCCCAGCTCTACTGAACCACCTTCAGTTCCTTCCCATGGCCCCTCTTGCTCTGGGGGTTTGGCATTATCTGTTCCTTCCACCTTGGACACTCCTCTTCTGCTCCCTAGCTACACCTTCCCCTTCAGAGCTCAGTTCAGGCGCCATCTCTCCTGTAAAGCTTTCCTTCATTCTCTTCTTTCCCCAACTCTGTTGATAGGTACTTCTCTGAGCTTCCCCCAAAGCCTTCTCTTCATCTCAGCTCTGAGGCCACAGTAACTTATCAGGATATAAATCAAGCAGACCAACATGTACGGAGTATGTAAAGAACTCAAGTCCTGGGCTCAGCTATGTGGAGATGTGTAAGAAAATTATAAGACATAATCGCTAGCTTCAGCCATACGACAGAACATGACATGTAAGAAAAGAATTTAAACATCCTCTGGGGAACTAATTCCTAAACTGTGTTCCTTGGAATAGGCTTCTTCTTGACACCTCAGAAATGAGAAAGTTCATGGTCAAATTGGAAAGCATTCACCCTTTTTGTCAAGAGTTACAGTGAATATTAGCACAGTCAAGTTACGGGAGGCCCTGTGGTAAAGCAAACGGTTTCATTTTACCTCAAACATTTTCCAAATCTGTTTCACCACAGAATACATATATATATTTTCACATAGCACCAATAAGGATTTGTGATTTAATTCTACTTAAGGGAAAGTGAGGTCCGTGCCATACCATTGAAAAGAGTCCTATGGACAGTATATTAAAAGGAGAGACAAAAGATCCAAGTTTTATACTAGCTTCACACTTTTTAGGTATAGAATGTGAGGTAATTCAACCCTTTTTGTATCTGTAAAAGTGCATAGTAGTACCTACTCTGGTAACTTATTTGTTTTCCACAATTTTATATATACGGATATTCTTCTCCAATTGTAAAGCACTATAGATACTTGTGTTTTATTACTATTTTTAGAAATAAAATCAAACTCAAATGAGAGAAATTGTCTCTTGAGATGCTCGCTTACCGCTTTGAAATTTGCTTCAATCCATCAGGTTCACTTTTCTTGCTGAGATGTGAAAAGTTCTTGGCATGGAGGATAGAGGAGCTCTTCCAGGGAAGTCATTGACCCCATCTTTCCTCTTCTCAAAGCATAGCTTGGAATGAGGGTCTGTGAACCTCGTGCTATGCAGCGTCTCTTAGGGAGGACAGGTGGACGTGGTGGGATACCTCCGCACTGTCTAGGCGACAATGGAGAAGAGTGTCCTTTGTATGCTGATATTCATAAGAAGAGACACCTCTCAGAGGTTTGTGGCAAGGATGGAGCAGGATAAGAGGAGCATCCTATGGAATGATCCTATGGAACCATCCCAAGTCCTGAGTGAGAAGACCTACAGCTCCTCCTTAATGGTGGAAAGCAGATTCTGACACGTCCACGCAGAGTCCAGCCTCTCCTGAGTCAGTCAGGTTACTTGGTGTCCTCTATGAAACCTCTTTAAAGTTGATGAGTCCCCTCAGAGGAGGAATTTCCCCAGTGGTTCCCCTTAAACTGAAGCCAGCCAGAGAAAATATTTCAGAAAAACTTCCTGAGTTGATCAACTGAACAAGATTAATGGGCAGCTCTTCTGCGTGGTCACCATGGATAATCACTGTCTGGGAATTCCAGATGGGTGTCCTCATACCTTTTCTATACCCAGCAGGGAACTTACTCATGCAGTGTTCCAGACAATATCCCGGTGAGCCTTGCTGAAGACACACATTCCTTTCAGCTTGAGCTCACGGAACATGTGTAATGCACTCATTCAACACTAGCCTAGGCATCTGGAGACCTGGACTCTAATTATGGATCCGCCACGTAGCTGTGACCTCAGGCAAACAGTGGAGCCCTTCTGGGGGCAGGTTTCCATGCCTGTGGTATGAGGTGTCGGGTTAAACGGACTCCAAGGAATTTTCCAGCTCTAGAATTCTATGAACTGTGGCTTTTTCTTGATAAGCAGAATTATGAAGCATTTTCCTATAATGATTCCGTTTGATCGTCGGTTCCATCTTTTCTTATTTATTTCTACTTCTTGATCAAGTTTTCCCTGTGCTGAGGCTGTTCTAGTCTTTCAGGATATTTATATATCTGTCTAATTTTTTGGTAATTATAGCTATATTCCCACCTCTTTTTAAATTGGAGTATAGTTGCTGTATAATGTTGGGTCAGCTTCTGCTGTACAGCAAAGTGAACCAGCCACATGGATATACACATCCCCTCTTCCTTGGATTTCCTTCCTATTTAGGTCACTCAAGAGCGTGGAGTAGAGTTCCCTGTACAGTCCCACATCTTAACCTACTGATTTAAAAATTTGTTTCTGCTTTTCCATCTCCCTCCAACCTCATGGAATTAAAATCGTATACTTTATCCTCACTGTTGCCTTTAATTTTCAGTCAAGTTCCACATCCCTGTCTTATGTGAAAAGTAGTTGCTCAGTTGTGTCCAACTCTTTGCTGCTCCATGGACTGTAGCCTGCCACGGTCCTCTGTCCATGAAATTGTCCAGGCAGGAATACTGGAATGGGTAGCTATTCCCTTCTCCAGAGGATCTTCCTGACTCAGTGATCGAACCTGGGTCTCCTGCATTGTAAGTGGATTCTTTACTGTCTGAGCCACCAGGGAACTTGAACTTCCAGGGAAGCCCTCCCTGTCTTATGTCCATTACTAATAATGTATCTTTATTTAATATGAAACAGGTATTTATTGAATTCTTACTATGAGCCAGGTTCTATTTCCAATGTTTGGGATATATCAGTGTGCAAAATAGATGAGAATTTTGCCTCATAGAGACTATATTCTTGGAGGGAGAGAAGACAGGCAATGAGCAGAAAGTAAGGATAAGAACATATGATGGAATCTAAAAAGATGGTATTGATGATCCTATATGCAGGACTGCAGTGGAGAAGCAGACATGGAGAACAGACTTGTGGACACAGTGGGGGAAGGAGAGGGTGGGACGGATTGAGGAGTAGCCCTGAAACGTATGCATTACCATGTGTAAAGCAGATAGCCAGTGGGAATTCGGCGTATGCTGCAGGGACAGACATACATCATACGCCGGTGCTCTGTGACAAACCAGAGGGGTGAGATGGGGTGGGAGATGGGAGGGAGGCTCAAGAGGGAAGGGACATGTGTATACCTCTAGCTGATTCATGTTGATGTATGGCAGAAGCCAATGCAATATTATAAAAGAAATTATCCTTCAATTAAATAAATTTAAAATAAGAATGTGATAATGTGTCAGAAGGGATGAGTGCTATAGACAAAAAGCAAACCAGGGCGAGGATGCTGGGGGATTGAGCCTGAGAGAATGGTGTGACATATGACAGGTGCAGAGGCTCCCCCGAGTTCTGGGAAGGGCTCTCTTAGGCTCTAGGTAGGCGGTGATCTCAGCAGACAAGCCCGCCAGGAAAAGAGAAGGCAAAGTGTCTTGGGGCAGAAGCCACAGCAGGCGACATGGCCTTTTCTGAAGCCCAGATAAGCTTATCAATCTTGTCCATGAAGTCCAAAATATCTACAAATCCATGTGAAGAAAGACATCTTGCTTTTATATTCATGGAAATCATGAATTAAATACCTCTGTGCTGGTTCTTAACATTGGAGGACAGTTACACACATGCAGAGACTATACTCAGACTTATTTTCCTTTTCTTCTCAGCCAGATATGTTTATTTGTTCCGATGACCTCATTCCTACAAACATATTTTACACTCTTACAATGACAGCACGTAGTACTTCCATCAAACAGTAGGTTGGGTTTTCAAACATAGTGTTCACAGTCATGTTTTTTGTGACAACTTAATATGAGTAGTATTGATGTCCCACAACTTATTACATGAATCCTTAATATTGAACAGTTAGAATGTTTTTTATTTTCTTACAGCTTTAGATGAACATACAGTTAGTCATCCAACATCGTGTTTTTGAAAATGTGCACTTTCTTATTGCTCTTTGTTAATTTACTTGGATATTTATGTATGATTCAGAAGGTAATTAGTAAGTATTGTTTACTTAAAATTTGTTAAGGGGCTAGATCTTGTGTTAACTGTTCTTACCACAATAAAGTTTTAAAAAGTGCAGCAAGAGTATTTTTAAAACATAAAGAAAAATTCTAAAGAAATCAACTTTAAAGAGTTTAGATTATATACTTGCCAACTATAGTATCTAATTAAGTCAGCTGTATATACAATATAAATGATCTTTACAGATTTATTTTTTATGGGGCCTCCTTGATAAAATATCCATAATCCCATGTTTGTTACAAGATTATTCACAATAGCCTAGATATGGAAATGACCTAAGTGTCCATTGGGGAATGAGTGGATACTGAAAACATGCTATCTACATATAATGGAATATCAGTTCAGTTCAGTTCAGTTCAGTCGCTCAGTCATGTCCGACTCTTTGCGACCCCATGAATTGCAGCACGCCAGGCCTCTCTGTTCATCACCAAATCCCGGAGTCTACCCAAACCCATGTCCATTGAGTCAGTGATGCCATCCAACCATCTCATCCTCTGTCATCCCCTTCTCCTCCTGCCCCCAATCCTACCCAGCATTAGGGTCTTTTCCAATGAATCAACTCTTCTCATGAGGTGGCCAAAGTATTGGAGTTTCAGCTTCAACATCAGTCCTTCCAATGAACACCCAGGATTGATCTCTTTTAAGATGGATTGATTGGATCTCCTTGTAGTCCAAGGGACTCTCAAGAGTCTTCTCCAACACCACAGTTCAAAAGCATCAATTCTGCGGTGCTCAGCTTTCTTCACCATCCAACTCTCATATCCATACATGACCACTTAAAAAAAGTGAAATCTTATTATGTGTGACAACATTGATGAACTTTGAGGATACTATGCTAAGTAAAAAAAAAGCAAGCTACAGAAGAGTAGATACTGCATGATTTCACTTATCTGAAGTATCTAAAATAGCCAGATTGACAGAAACAGAGAGTGGAATCATGGTTTCTGGGTGGCTGGGTACAGGGAGAAATGGGAATTGCCATTCAATCGGTATAGATTTCAGTTACACAGAAGAATGAGTTCTAAGGAGCTGATTTACATTATGGCTGTAGTTAACAAAACTGTATCATGCACTTAAAAATTTGTTAAAAGGGTACACCTCATGCTGTGGTCTCACCTCAATTAAACAAGAGGAAGATGAGAGGAACAAAGTAATATGCAAGTCAGCAATTTTGCTGGCATGGATCATAGTTTAGGGGCAAGATTTTATAGCCAGCATCTTCTGGGTTTTGTGGATTTCTGATTCTGGCAGCAGCAGTGAAATACTGGGACCAGAAATTATTCCCAGGAGCTTCACATAACATATCTTTCTATCCATACCAGCAATTTTGGAAATCACAGAACACATAATAATAGTTAACACTTTTTGCTTAAACCAAAAAAACTAACCAGTCAGTCGAATAGAATCATTAAATGTAGCTTAAAAGGAAAGAAAAGAAAGAAAAGGAGATTATATTCCCCAAATTCTGCAAGTAGGTAACAGTCTGAGAAAACTACCTAACTGCAGACATGTGCTGTGTGTGCATGCCCAGTCATGTCTGACTTGTGACCACATGGGCTGTAGCCCGCCAGGCTCCTCCGTCTATGGGATTTTCCAGGCAAGAATACTGGAGTGGGCTGCCATTTCCTCCTGCAGGGGATCTTCCTCACCCAGGGACAGAACCCGTGTCTCCTCCATTTTAAGGCAGATTCTTTACTGCTGAGCCACCTGAGAGACATGTGCTAGCGTTCATGAGAAAGGAGAGATGACCCTAGGGACAGCAGTGAGGCTGGGGAGTGGCGCCTTGGACCACAGAGAGGGGTGCCGTGGGCCCAGAGCGTGGACTTGTGAGCCACAGAGGATTATTCCTGGGCCTTGAAAACTAATGGAGTTTGCCCTGTTTGATTTCAGAGCTGGTTGGAACCAATTAAGTCCATTTTTTCCTTCCAGTTTCTCTCATTTTGAATAGAAATGTCTTTAACTGTTATGCTATGCCTGTCCCATTGTGTGTGTTGGGAACAGACATCTTGTTTTCTAGTTCTATGTCCACAGATGGAGAAGAATTTTATCCTAGCATAGGCCTTTATTTAGATAGTTTGGATGATGAGATTTGGGACTTTTGAACTAATGATATTTAGAGGAGATTTTTGGACCTGAGTTAATGCTATAATGAGGTGAGGCTTTGGGGGGTTTGGAAGAGGGTGAATTTATTTTGCATTTCAGATGTGTTTTAAATACAATTGTCAAAAGAAAATTTAGAGAACTTTAATTGACATGAATATTTTATCAAGCAAGAAACTCTAAGCAGAAAGGGAGACTTCAAACTGAAAGTGGTTTGAAGCTCAGAGAGGCATGTTGTTGTTTAATACAAGATGGCTTATAAGGTAAGAATGGAGAAGTTGTTTAACTTATACAATGATTGGTTATTACAACGGGAATTTCCAGGTGAAAGAGGACTTGGATAAAAGGTGCTATACCACTTTAGGAAGATGACTTAAATTTTATTTATGATTATCCAAGACAGAAGGAAATATCTAAGTAGAGTTTCACTTATATTCATGAAATAAGCTAGATCACGTTTTGCTTACATGGCCTAACCGATTTTGTCTGCTCAGGGGATTTTCAAGTCTAGTCTCCATTTTATCTTATTTTAACACAATGAATTCCTTACCTTCCCCCCATCCCCTAGTCCTACCCAAACCTTAGATTTACTGTATTTATGTGACTGGGAATCAAAGATAAAGAGAAAAAAATGTACCTTTATGTGGGTAAAAAAAACCCCGCAAAACCACAAGTGATTTCTCATCAGAAATATGAGAACCAGAGGCAATGGAATGACATCTTTAAAGAGAAGGAAGAAAAATGGTCATTTCTAGAATTCTATATTCAGGGAAAATATTCTTAATATTAAGATAAAAATGTAGAAGACTACTTTTAGAATGCCTTTAAAAATGTTGACTATTTAAAAGAAAAATGAAAATGTATGATGGAATTTGTAAGTAAGATGTTATAATAAGAGCAGCAATATGGGGGCAGAAAATGGAATTAAACTGTTCAAAGTTTCTTACTCATTTACTTCAACAGTGTTATAGCAATCCTTGGTAGGCCATGATAAGAATGCAACTACAAAGTGTGAAACAAAAAATATTTCTAAAAAGCTGATAGAAAAAAATGTTCACAAATCCAGAAAGAGGCTGATGAGGAGAAACCAAGAAACAAGAGGACAGGTGAATAAAGTGCACACGGAAATATGGTGAAATGTCTAAACTGTCCAATCAGGATTGAGAAGAAAGAGTATAAGAGCCATACCTTATATATGAGGAAATACAGGTAGAAGTCAAAAGGAAGAACAACATGTACCATGAAAATGTTCATCATAAAAAAGATACTGTGGACAAATTAAGATCAGGTGTAGATTTCTGGACCAGAGATATTACCAGAAATAAAAATGAACATTACTTAATGATAAGATGGTTAATCCATCAACAAGATATAATTATGCTAAATATATATACATCTAATAACAGAGCTTCAGAATATAGGGAAATAAAAGAACTAGAACAAAACAAAAATTGTCAGGACTAAAGGGAGAGATTGACAACTGACAGTCATAGTTGTGGATTTTACCTACCTCTGATAGGAATGGATAACACAAGTAGACAAAGATATATAATGATAGAGATTAGAACCATACTATTAGCTAACTTAACTCAATTGACTGCACTGAGCAGGATACACATTCTTTTCAAAGGTGCTTGAGACATCATAATAAAACATGAGTCATAAGACAATCAGTGATAAAAATTATAACCCAGACTCAAAATCCTGAATCTTATAATTAGCATCCATTCCCAATTTGGACAATAGTAGACACTTTTCATTCAAAAGGCATAGAAGAGGCACAGAGTGGTCACTGTGGTCAATCGAGTCTGACTCTTTGCAGCCCCATGGACTGCCAGGCTCCTCTGACTATGGAGTTTTCCACTCAAGAATACTGGAGTGGGTTGCCACTCCCTAATTCAGGGGATCTTCCCAGCAGAGGACTGGACCGGTCTCTCTTGTGTCTCCTCCATTGGCAGGCAGATTCTTTCTAGTGCCACCTGGGAGCAGTCATAGACATGGAAGCCAAGAGGAAGCAGTCGGCATTGCCCAGCCCCACGAAGAAGCCCACCTGAGTGGCACCACCCAGCAGGGTGATGGTCTTCTCTGACTGTTGGCCAGGATGTGGGCACCATCACAGCAGTGTAGCCAATTTCTACTCCCCAGAGGCTGCCCAGGAAAGCGTACATGAGCGTGTGGAGGTGGGCTTCGGTCTGGACAGCCACCATGATGAGGACATTCCCAGTGATGACCCATGTATACACCAGGCTGACCCTAAGGAAGGACAAGACGTGGCTCTGATTGGGAGGGATAGGCCAGGAACACAAATTCCATCCACACTGAGCGGTTTTCCCAGGACATTGAATTAACAGATATTCTCTGTTGAGAGGTATTAATACAAAGAAAGACGAGTCAGATTAACAATACATCAGTTCATACTCTGAGCCATGATGCAATCTAATTAAGACTGGAGTTAGAAACTAGAAGTATTAAGACTTATTCTCTTTTTCCTCCCTTTTTAACAAGTTTCTTCACATAAATAGCCACAACTTCACTTCTAACTTCACTTCTAACAATGTCATTTCCCTGGTGGCTCAGATGGTAAAGCATCTGCCTACAATGCAGGAGACCCGGGCTCAATCCCTGGTTTGGGAAAATCCCCTGCAGAAGGAAACGGCAACCCACTCCAGTATTCTTGCCTGGAAAATTCCATGGACAAAGGAGCCTAGTAGGCTACAGTCCATAGGGTCACAAAGAGTCAGACACGACTGAGCAACTTTCCTTTCTCACTTCTAACGGCCAAAAGTTGAGCTAAATTGTGTAAGCGTGTTGAGGAAACGTGGCAGAGAACTTTATGAAATTCAAAGCTATTTTCAGTAGATGTGGAATGAAAATTCAATTGCTTTAGTAAATTCACAAGAAAGTGTCAAGAAATTCTTGAGAGCCAGGGCTGTTGAGAATAGGAAGTTATTTATTCATTCACATGTTTACACACAATGCCTCCTGAAATATTGGCCCAGGGAGATACACAAATGTGACTCTGAAAAACTAGTGATATGATGGAAAATGAAGGAAGAAACCCAACACCCATCACTGAAGGGCCGACACAGGCCTAATGTTGACAGTGTCAGGCATAAACCTCAAAAGCCAAAGCCCTCCCAACTCCTGGGCGTTCTATCCATGTCCAGTCAGGGAGTTTTATCACAGGGCTCCTCCTGGCTTGTGGCGCTATGGGCAAATATGTGATCATAAGCTGTCAGAGAACTGAGCACCCTTCCTGTGAGTGTAGGGATGAATCGGAAAGACCAAGCCTGTTTGCATCTGCTTTTCCTCTCATCTAAGAAGCTAAAGTAACATCCAAGAAAAACCATCTAGCTTCCTTGAAAACTTTCTAATGAAGAGTCCTAACTCTCAAAGGGCACCCATTCCTTTACTTTTCCAAGACCAACTCATTCAAGAAGGTGGAAGAGGCCTCCTTTGGTGGCCCAGCGGTGAAGAGTCCCCTGGCCAATGCAGGGCACACAGGTTGATCCCTGCTCTGGGAATGTCCCCCCTGCTGTGGGGCAGCCTAGTCTGGGCAGCACAGCTGCTGAACCCACACGTGGCGACCTCGGAAGCCTGTGCACCCTGGAGTCTGTGCTCGGCGACAAGAGAGGCCATCACAGTGAGAAGCCTGCGCACCGCAGCTAGAGGAGCCCTCACTCACCACAGCTAGAGAAAAGCCCGCACAGCGCCGGAGACCCAGAGCAACAAAATAAATAAATACGTAAATCTTAGAAAGATGGGAAAGAGGCGACATGCAACCTTAATTCAAATTTCCCTAGTTTAATATGTATTATTTACTGTGAGCCTTAAAGAGAAATCATATCCAGAAGCACTGCTCTGATAAGTGCTATTCACATAAACCAGCTTAGGGTGATTAGAGATTGTCATAAATAAATGTCAAGAGCCTCTAGGGCATGAATGCCTCTGCTTTTCCAACAGTTAGCAAGCAGTGCCCATTTCATTCATTCTCTTCCTCTCTTCTGAACTTCATTAATGCTTTGAGTGATTTCTACTGTTACCTAGCATATTCAACATCATATTATAACATGAGGAGGAGGAGCAATGTGTGAGTGTGAAATTAGTTTTGATTTTAAATGATGTGATTTGAGTGATTCCATCTCCTGGCTCTGTAATATTAGGCTATATAGAATGTCTTTGAGTCCCAGTTTTTTTATTTGAAAAATGGGGATAATAATTATGCTTAGTGCTTGAGATCTTAATGTAAAGTGTCTACCATCAAGATCAGTCAGTAGTAATAACAACCTCATAATGGATAACCATGATTATTATTTTTAAGTTCCAGGGCAGCCATTCTCCCTTATTTATACATTTATTTCCCACATAAACCAAGCCTAATGTTGCACAAAGATTCGGCATTCGATAAATCTATGTTGTATGGATGAACATACTATGAAAACATGTCTTTTACCCTTTTTCCCATTTTATCTTTCACTTTTAAGATTATTTCATGATCAAAACCTTTGTATAAGAGTCCTTTATGGAAAACAACTTGGTATCCAACATTTGAGTTGCACTCTGGAGAAGATTATGTCACTCAGAAACATAATATGTAAAAGACTTCAGCAAACATGTCTAAGTCTTGTCTACCATCTGCATTATGATATAGGGCTTTGGGATAATGACTTTACTATAGTCAGTTACACTCATGTCATCTTAATGGTGCTCTCCAGGATCTGTAACAAAATATTTATATGATAGAGTTATCTACAGGTCATGAATTCTTAGTGCTGGAAAAGACCTCAGAATGTGTCTAGTTCAGTCGTTTGTTAGATACTTGAGTCTCCTATCTCTATCTGAACATCAGATCACCTTCAACGTTTAGAAAATCTCATTTCCTCCTGACTTGCCTGTTCCGCTGTTGGATGACACAGTTCTCAAAAGTTTTGTCTTGTAATGGCTGAAATCGGTGCTTAGCTGCTCAGTGTCCAACTCTCTGCGACCCCATGGACTGTAGCCCGCCAGGCTCCTCTGTCCATGGGATTCTCCAGGCAAGAACACTGGTGTGCATTGCCATTTCCTTCTCCAGGGGATCTTCCCAACCCAGGGATCGAATCTGCATCTCCTCTGTCTCCTGCACTGCAGGCGGATTCCTTACCTGCTGGATCATCAGCAAAGCCCAACCGAAGCCCCTCTACCTCTGTGCAGCCTCTACATATTCAAGCTGTTCTACACAAGGGGGCCGTGTCTACATCAAACTCTGGGAATCAAAGAGCTCTTATCACGCAGTCCAGTAGATTTTCCTCCTACTTTCCTTTTTTCTGTTCCTCACGTGGGCATAGCTTTGGTGTGTCGCACAGTGTTAGCTCTGGAAGTGCTGTCGTTTAAACTACCTTACCTACAAGTGTGCTGCGTGTGACAGATCACAGAAGTGGTCAACTATAGAAAGATCTGGGTATCAGCTATCTGTTCACTGGCAGTCTATTTTTTTAATTTAATCAAAATTAAATTAATTCCTGTGTTTGATTGTTTTCATGATGTCATCAGACTTGGACTGATACATAACTCTCTGGACACTAAAACTCTAAACATTTTTTTCCCCTCAGAGAAGCAGAGCATCCTCCACTATTCCTTTAACATAGGTCCATAGCTTTAATCTGTTGAGACTGACATTTAAAAAAAAATACTTCGATCTGTGACTCCACATCTTAACTATCCTTCCTATAGTCAGTCACTCACATTTTTTAAAATAAATTGATTGCCAAGCCCACATACAATAATGATCAAAATGGCACAGTTGTGCCCAATGGTTATATATCTTAATGAGAGAGACAGGCACTGTTAAAGAATCTGGCATATACTTGCATAAATATAGTATATATTTATATATATATATTATGACAAACAGGCTTCCCAGGTGGCTCAGTGGTAAACGAATCTGCCTGCCAGTGCAGGAGACATAAGAGACATGGATTTGATCCCTGGCTTGGGAAGATCCCCTGGAGAAAGGAATGACAACCCACCCCAGTATTCTTGTCTGGAGAACCCCATGGACAGAGGAGCCTGGCGGGCTACAGTCCATGGGGTTGCAAAGAGTCAGCTGAGCGCCCATGTGCTTCATGGCGTTTATGGATATCTAGGTAATGAAAACTGTGACTGAGCATTGTAAAAAAAATTAGTGTGTTGATAAGATTGTGCAACATGTGACTCTGGCACAGTTGTGATTAAGAGTTTCTTCAAAATCTTCCTAGAGGATGCAATATTCAATCTTAGATCCAAAAACATAGAAATTAAGAGAGGCAGGTAAAGCAGTGAGGTTCATATTGTAGACCGAAAAGATAGTGAATTTAATGGTTCAAAGAGAGTGAAATGTGTTATATCAACATATTGTCAACTTGCTATTCCAGGTTGATACTAAATATATTGCATAAAACAGAGGCAAGATAAGAGCACTTGGCATCATCCCCAGAAATCTACCCCAGGCTGGCATCTGTTCATTTAATGCACACCCGTCTCAGTGCCTCCAAGTCACATCCCACTTTGCATTCTTGTTTCCTTCTCACTTCTCCAGCAAGACCAGCCCTAGTTGGCAAAAGTGTCATGAAAAACCTTGTCCCTGTGCAGTCAGGAAATACAGAAACTGTATGCTGGACTGGCTTTCCAATTGTCTAGTTAGCATCATGTGAAAAAGGTTGGTAGATTTAGCAAAACCAGACTCGCGGTAGAATCTCAATATATTATTGTCACCTGGGCAGATCATCTTACATCAATTTCTCTTTCCACCTATTTAAAAGATATAAATAATAATGCTTACCTAATGGAGTTGTGATGAGATTATATGAGATAAAGTATTTAGAGCACTTGGTGTGATGTATGCAACCTTTTAAATTGCATAATAAATGTTAATTCTTCTCTCCTTTGAATCTTTTAAGGGGATGATAATAATAACTTCCTGATAGCAGAGGATTAAATGAGGTACCTTATGAGGAAAATTTTTTTTTCTAAATCCTTAAACTTTATCCAGATTTATATTAGTCATTCCCTCAATATTTCTTGGACTGAGATTAGTAATTATCATTTTAACCAGAAGATTAAGCCTTCCAAGTGAATTCAGAGAGCACTGCTAAGTCATGGGCTGAAATAGTTCTGAAATACTTGCAGAGCCATTACATGCTTTCCTAGGCAGCATCAGCAAATGCCAAGTATGTTGCAAAGCTACAAGGAGGTAGAAAAACTTTCCTTTTACCTTTAGCATGAGAAGGGAGTGCGCCAGTGTTCTCAGTTACATTCATAAAAGACAGGACCTAGCAGGTGATGTCTTACCATGTGATGGCTGGAGGAAGGAGGACCAAGAGCCCGGAGAGACTCCAGGAACCATGGCAGCAGTAAATTCCCTTTCTGTCTAGGATCTTGTCTCATAAATTTCATCTCCCAGAAGAAAGTGGTGTAGTGGTTGCCTAGCTCCTCCCCTGTGGCTGGATAAATAGTCCAGTTAAAACAGTCTCTCCACTTGGGATACCGGTTAGTGGAAGATCTGGGGTATGTTTGTCAGCGTAGAGGCCACTATTAAACCCTTTATCAACATTCTCAGTGCTTGAAATAATCTTCCAAGAATTAGGAAGTTACATAATCCAGGTCATTTGAACCTCCTGTTCCAGGGAGTGTCCTCCCACCAGATGATTGCAGCTCGGTTCAGCCCAGTGTCAAATTATTATCACATTATTATCACCCTGGAGAAATGAGACCATATTTTGTATCATACCTAGCTTTCACGGGACCTAGCATGCTACTGTATATTTAATAGGTCTTCAATGAATATTTACCTCAATGAATACTTACCACGGTATCTTTCTTTAACTCTGTGAGCAGAGACACTCCCTTAGGCCTTAGCAAATTAGCTTATTTCTTGAAAAAGTGTTGCTTGGTCGTATGTATACAAATGCTTAAATACCTGTGTGTGAGTGTATGATTCCATATGCCCCATTTATTCAAGGGAAGTGCTCTGCAAGGGTCTGGAGTGATTAATGTAGTTCTTGGTGTGTGTGTATGTGTGTGTTGTGTGTTTGTGTGTGTTTCTGTAAGACAGTCAGATCTTAACAGCCAAACAGGGCTGAGCTACCTGAGTCGCTCGGCTACTCAGCGGCTTTTGAGGTATCTTTTGTGCCAAGGATTGTGATGATTACAATAGCTAAGTCTTATGTTGTACTTACTATTAATATACTTCACACACGTTGCATATATTAACTCATTTTATCCTCACAGAAATTCTAAGAAGCAGGTACTGTTGGTATTCTATTTACATATTATGAAATGAAAGTACTCGGTCATGTCTGACTCTTTGTGACCCCATGGACTGTAGCCCACCAGGCTCCTCTGTCCATTGGATTCTCCAGGCAAGAATACTGGAGTGGGTTGCCATTTCATTCTCCAGTGGATCTTCCTGATCCAGGGATTGAACCCAGGTCTCCCACATCACAGGCAGACTCTTTCCCGACTGAGCCACCAGGGAAGCCACTCACATATTATATTATTATACTATTTAATCCTTATAAGAACTCTGCGGAGTGAGTGCTATCCCTATTTTATAGGTGAAAGCCAAAGGTAAAAGACTGACAGAATTTGAATAATTTGTGAAAGGAGATGCAGCAAGCCGCTGAGGGGAAGTTTGCTTAACCCTAAAGCACATTCTTTTTCCTTTTCATCAAGCTTCATCCAATCACATTGCTCTCAGTCACCTCTTAGTGAAAGCAAAACCTGGCTCTTGGGTTCGGGATGGGGGACGTGTGTACACCCGTGGCTGATTTGTGTTGATGTATGGTGAAAGCCACTACAATATTGTAAAGTAATTAGCCTCCAATTAAAATAAATTAATTAAAAAAATACTGGGGTGGGTAGTTTTTCCCTTCTCCAGGGTGTCTTCCCAGCCCAGGGATTGAACCCAGGTCTCCCGAATTGCAAGTGGACTCTTTACCAGCTGAGCCGGAAGGGAAGCCCAAGAATACTGGAGTGGGTAGCCTATCCCTTCTCCAGAGGATCTTCCCAACCCAGGAATCGAACCGGGGTGTCCTGCACTGCAGTCGGATTCTTTGCCAACTGAGCTATGAGAGAAGCCCAATAAGAGAGTAACATCATATAAACTGTAAGGACATGTGCTGTTTGATAGTCTTTGTGCTAGTTTGTCTGCCCTGAGTGATTGTTATATAATAGTCTTAGGTGCAGTTTTTTTCAGGCATCGTATCTTCCCAAGTAAATTGTAGGTGCTTGAAGGGAAGGGACAAATGTATTATGAACTATATGCATGCAGTGATGACGTATTGTTTGACTGTGTTTTCTTGCTAGTTTACTTCCCACCTCTGCAAACACAGTGTCTGAAAGCACCCACCTACATATTCTTTCTCTGCCTTTTGTGGAATTGTGATCAAGTTTTCACTGTGCATCACGGCCATTTGAACTGTCATTTTGTGAAGGTGTACATAAAATAAAATTAACTTTAAGACTTCAGGAAAAAAACAAACAACCTGGCTCTTACGTCAAAGATGACCCATGATGTTTCCTACAAGGTCGTGTGACGGCTGCCCCCACTAATCTCTAGCCTCTTCCTGGTTCTTTGCTCCCACGACCGTGTTTCTTGCAGCTCCTCCTCACCACGCTCCTTCCCAGCCACTGGACCTCTGCGCATGCTCTTCACTCTGCTGGGGCTCCCTCTTCTCTTTCCTAATAAATTAGCTCCTCTTACCCTCTGTCCCAGTTTCATGACAAGTTTCTCAGGGAAGGTTTCCCTGACCGTGGTAACGTCAGGGTCAAGAGCACTTTTTGGAACGTTCCTTTTTGGTATCTCCAGTGTCCATCCATCACTGTAACTATCACTGCTATACATTCATGGGGTAGCTTCTATTTCCGCTGGGCGTGTGTAAGCTCAGTGAGGGCAAAGGCCGAGTCTCCTTTCCCCCAGCTTGTGTGCTACTGTGTCTATAATGGAAGGTGTTTTCAGCCTAGCTGCTGTTTTCAATTTGGGCCGGGTGATTCTGTTGTGAGGGGTTGTCTTGCGCGCGGCAGGCTGTTTCCCAGTGTCCTGGACCCTCCTTACTTGGTGCCAGTGGCTTAGCTTCTGCTCTGTTTATGACCAAACCTTTCTCCAGACATTATCACTGTCTCCCTGGGAGGTTCAGCTGCCCTCGGTTGAGACCCTTTGGGCTAGGCATACGGAAGGTGCTCAAAACTCTTTGTTGCTGGGACTTCCCTGGCAGTCTCATGGTTAATACACCACACTTCCAACGCACAGGGCACAAGTTCCATCCCTGGTCAGGGAACTAAGATCCCTCATGACACAGAGAGTGGCCCCAAACCCCTCAACTGTTTGTTGAATATTTGAATAAATAGCTCAAGTCTCCCAGGACTGGAACTCTATGGGAATGAAATTTTCAACTCAAGATAAAGATTGAGAGGTTAGTATACGAACCCAGAGTTGTAGCTAACTGAGCCGTACATGGAATACGTCTTTCTATCCACCTAAGATTGTCTGACGCAGTTTCCTCACTGTTGTAAAGATACTTCAGTTAAAATCAGAGCACCTTCTTCTCCATCCATTTCTAAGGAAGCATCAGTTCCTTCTTACCAGCTCTTCATTCTAAGTAACATAGATTAACTTCGTGTGAAAGTTTTCTTCAGAAGTTAGTTAACGGACTCACAGACATGGAGAACAGACTTGCGGTTGCCGAGAGGGAGGAGAGGAGGGAGAGGAATGGACTGGGAAGTTGGGGCTGGTAGATGAAAACTGCTGCATTTAGAGCGGGTCAACAACAAAGTCCTAACGTAGAGCACAGGGAACATTTTCAGTATCCTGTGATAAACCATAGTGGGAAAGAATATTAAAAAAGAGTCTATAAAAACAGAAGTGAGTTGTCTGTGTGGATCCTTGTTTGGGGGGAATGAGGGAACAAGTGAACAGTCCTACAGCTAAGAATTCAACGTGTATCCAGGGTAAGGGGAAGTTGGACAGGGGACTTATCACTGTGAACTCACACATACACACACACACACACACACACACACACACACACTTCATGCCATATAGCTGGCCACAGCAAAATAGAAAGTGCTTAGACTTTGGGATTGTCTTGACCTGGGTTTGCATCCTGATTTAAGCCATTGGCTGCCTGTCAGAGCCTGGGTACATTGTTGGAGCCATTGCCCCCAATCCCCAATTCCCATTTATTAACCCTCAGGGGAAAAACACTTGGAGTAGATGAAGGAAACTCACATATTTGATTACCTAAGAATGTGTTTCCCATGTCCCGTATTTTATCAAGAAACCTTTAGGAAACACTGTAATGATGGACCAAGCCCTGCATGGAATGAGAAGTTTGTTGCTACAATAACTCTACTTCTCTTCCCTGATTTTCAGGGACTGGACTTAATTAATCCCAAAGGGAGTTTGGGTGAAGAAGTAAAGCTTACTAGTATGCTTTCCTTCAAGAAAAGTATTTTTAAAGAGCAACTTGAAAAAAAATTAAAGACCGTGAGTGGGGATATAAATTATCACTGCAGAAAAATTCCTTGTGGAATTCCTATACATGCCATCTTTCAGGAACTTTCATGTCCTAGTTGAGACAAGCACAAAGCAAAAGTAAGGACTTCAGAGAGAGGCTTGGCAGAGGGTCACTGGGGATGTGACCTCAACAGCTGAACCCTCAGAACTGGCAGCGATAACGGAGGAGCCTCAGCGAGAATGAAGATAAACAGGCTCTGTTACCTCAGTGTGGTCAGTATGAGAAGAGTGGTCTGCACATCTGTGATGTGTAACCTTGAGTTTATGTAGAGTCACTGGGTATTTGTTTCAAAAGGATATTTCTCATTCTTTATAGAAGTTCTGATTGGGTGGCATTGGGAAAGGGATGTTGGGAGCAACAATTTCCCCAATTACTGCTGGTGATTCTGATGCAGGAATCCAGTTGACAG
This sequence comes from Okapia johnstoni, assembly GCA_024291935.2. NCBI lineage: Eukaryota > Metazoa > Chordata > Mammalia > Artiodactyla > Giraffidae > Okapia > Okapia johnstoni. Next base: position 1,656,750 of record CM044325.1, on the reverse strand, counting down.
AGCCCTTAGACATACATTGCTCTAGAGGAACTCAGGTTTGTACCACAACCTATGTCTGCTTATTTCATTATTTTGTATTAGGCATTTTTAAAGAGCTTTCTCATAGCCAAAATACCTGTCCCTGTTCAAGGAATTCTCTGTCCAAGACACCTGATACAATGGGTACTTTACTGGGACAAGGCAGGACATGTCCATCTTTGTATTCCATGCTCACATGGCTCAGCTTTGGGTGAGTTTGTGCAGACTAGATTGCTTGCTATCATCATCTGACTTATCTTTTTAAAAAAGTTTTATTTTATATTGGAGAGATGTGGGTTTGATCCCTGGGTTGGGAAGATCCCATGGAGGAGCGCATGGCAGCCCACTCCAGTATTTTCGCCTGGAGAATCCCATGGACAGAGGAGCCTGGTGGGCTACAGTCCATGGGATTTCAGAGTTGGACACGACTGAGCGACTAAACACAGCACAACATGTAGTTGACAACAGTGTTGTGTTAGTCTCAGGTGCACAGCAAAGTGATTCAGTTATACATACAAATATACACACTTATCTATTCTTTCTCAAATTCTTTTCCCATTTGGGTTATTATAGAATCTTTTTTTTTTTATCATCCTTTTGCCTTTTAGGTATAGGGGTGATAATGGCTTCCTGCTATTGTTAGCACATACGTGCCTTGACTACGATTATTGGTTCCCTTACTCATATGTCTCCATATAATCAGAATATTTTTTTTTCAGTTAAAATCTATTGAATGGGCCATCTGCTTCCAACTGATACCTGATACCTGATACCTGGATATCGCCTTATAAGTACCACTCTATATTACTTTATGATGATTTGCTTAGGTATGTATTGCATTCATAGAAATTGCTGAGTCAGGACTTCCCCAGTGGTCCAGTGGCTGGGACTCCTTGCTTGCAATGCAGGGGCCCCAGTTCCATCCCTGATCAGAGAGCTAGATCACACATGCACAATTAAAAAAGAAAAAAATATTCTGCATGTTGCAAATAAAGATCCCGCATACCCCAACGATGAACTAAGATCCCGTGTGCTGCAACTAAGACCCAGCACAGCCATATAAGTTTAAAAAAAAAAAGGAAAGAAATTACTAGTCAAATGGCAGAAACATTTTAAAGGTCTCTGGTACACATAGCTAAATAGTGTCCAAATAACTTGTACCCTTTTAAAAGATAGTTTTAACATCAACTGAGAGAAATCCCTGTTGCATGGGAATTTGCATGAGCTGGAACCTAATCCTTGCCAGAGAGATAAGACCCTCTCTTAGTTTTTCAGTTCAGTTCAGTTGCTCAGTCATGTCTGACTCTTTGTGACCCTATGGACTGCAGCACCCCAGGCCTCCCTGTCCATCACCAAGTCTTGGAGTTTACTCAAACTCATGTCCATCAAGTCGGTGATGCCATCCAACCATCTCATCCTCTCTCCTCCCGCCTTCAATCTTTCCAAGTATCAGGGTCTTTTCAAATGAGTCAGCTCTTCCCATCAGGTGGCCAAAGTGTTGGAGTTTCAGCTTCAGCATCAGTCCTTGCAATGAGTATTCAGGACTGATTTCCTTTAGGATGGACTAGCTTTTCTGGAAGAGGCAATTCCTGGTAAGAACTCTTGCTATGGCCCCTTTCATCTCACTGTTCCTCAGGGTGTAGACAAAGGGGTTCAGCAGTGGGGTTCCCAGTGTGTACACCAGGGAGATGAACTGATCGTGTTTGGGGTGGTAGCTGGAGCTGGGCCGCAGGTACATGAAGGCGCAGCAGCCGTACTGCAGCAGGACCACTGCGAGGTGGGAGGAGCAGGTGGAGAAGGCCCGGCGGCGGCCGGCGGCCGAGTGGGCCCTGAGCACTGCAGCCACGATGCAGGCGTAGGAGGTGGTGATCAGCAGGAAAGGCACGGCAATGGCCAGCGTGGCCGCCACCAGCACTGACTGTTCATGCCTGTAGCTCCAGGAGCAAACAAGACACATCACTGGGGGCACATCACAGTAAAAGTGCTGAATGCCCCGAGCTGGGCAGAAGGGCAGAGAGAAGACAAAGGCCACCAGCTGTAAGGACAGGCAGAGGCCGAGGACCATGGAGGCCACCACCAAGCGGGCGCAAAGCGTCCCTGGCATGATGAGAGGGTACTGCAAGGGGTGGCAGATGGCAGCATAGCGGTCGTAGGCCATGGAAGCCAAGAGGAAGCAGTCGGCACTGCCCAATCCCACAAAGAAGCCCATCTGAGTGGCACAGCCCAGCAGGGTGATGGTCTTCTCCGACCGCAGGATGTTGGCCAGGATGTGGGGCACCACCACAGCAGTGTAGCCGATTTCTACTCCCGAGAGGCTGCCCAGGAAAGAGTACATGGGCGTGTGGAGGCGGGCTTCGGTCTGGATGGCCACCATGATGAGGACGTTCCCAGTGATGACCCATGTATACACCAGGCTGATCCCAAGGAAGGACAAGACACGCGGCTCTGATTGGGAGGGATAGGCCAGGAACACGAATTCCATCCACACTGAGCAGTTTCCCCAGGACATTAATACCTCTGTTGAGAGGTATTAATACAAAGAAAGAATCAGACTAACAATGCATCAGTTCATACTCCCATGATGTATGATGTAATCTACATCATGATGATTTAATCTAACTAAGATTAGATTACATGAGCCATGATGTAATCTAAGACTGAGTTAGAAACTAGAAGCATTAAAACTTACTCTCTTTTTCCTCCCCCTTTTAACAAGCTTCTTCACATAAATGTCTACAGTTACACTTCTAACTGACAGAAGTGGCTAAATTGTGTAAGAATTTTTTGAGGAAAAGAGACAGAGGAAGTTTGTGGAATTTCAAACTGTTTTCAGTAGAAGTGGAGTGAAGATTATTTCAGCTAACTCCCAAGAAATTGTCAACAACTTTTAAAGTTCAGAGGTTATGAGGGGGGGAAGCTACTCATCACTTAATTCATTTATATTCATCCTCAGTAGCCCCTAAGACAGTCAGCTGGAGATACATGGTGGGACATTCAAAAGTTCATGATATGGCGTGAGACATATGTAACAAGGTTATAATGGAAAGTAGACAGAGTCATAAGAAATATATAAATTAGATAATTAAGTTTTATAGATAGAATGCATTTTCAATTTGGGGAGTCAGTCAAGACTTCATGGGAGAGAAAGCATGTAAGGATGATTAAGGAAAGGAAATGTATGGAAAACATAATTTAAAATTGTAACAATGGGAGGGTCATGAGAAACTGATTCATTCTGGATGGAGTGTAAGATGCTACAAAGAAGAATGGAAAGAGGAGATTGCCACAAGTTTTTACAAGTTTAAAGACTTGGGGTAGTATGGTAGAAGGGTATGTACCATTTGGCAAGGGTAGCAGTGATGGTATGACATCATCAGAGTTCTGCTTAAGAAAGATCAGTGCTGTGTGCAGCAGAGTGAAACGTCAACCGATGGATTCAGATAAAATATCTACACACTGTATATCTGATAAAGGCTTGATATTCAGAATATACAAAAAAACTTGCCTAACTCAGTAACAAACAATGCAATTAAAAATGGGCAAAAGGCTTGAATGCACAGTTCTTCAATGAAAACACACACATGGCATATTAAAAGATGCTCAACATCACTGATATCAGGTTTACAAAATCAACATGAAACATTACCTCACACCCAGTAAGATGGCCACTATAAAAAAATAAAAAATAACAAGTTTTGGCAAGTACGTGGAGGAATTAGAAATCTTTTGCATTTTTGTTGGGAATGTAAATGGTGTAGCCACTATAGAAAACAGTATGGAAGTTCCTCCGAAAATTTAAACATAGATTTACCATATGATCCAGCAATTTCACTTCTTGGTATATTTCTAAAAAAATTGAATATTGGTTCTTGAAGAAATATTTGCACACCTGTGTTCATTGCAACACGGCTCATGAGAGCCAAGAGATGGTTCTTGAAGAATATATTTGCACACCTGTGTTCATTGCAACACGGCTCATGAGAGCCAAGAGATGGAGGCAATCTAATTGTCTACCAAACAATGACCATCATTAAAAAGATACGGTAGACTAGATAACTAGAGAACCTTCTGTATGGCACAGGGACCTCTGCTCCGTGCTCTGTGGTGACCTAAAGGAGAAGGGAATCCAAAAGAGAGAGGATATATGTACACATACAGCTGATTCATTCTGCTGTACAGCAGAGACTAACATAGTATCCTAAAGCAACTATACTCCAATAAAAATTAATTAAAAATATCATAATAGGCAGTCCATATCTTCAATCTAATAAAAATCAGGTTAATTTATAGCTTTGTGTTTGATGGTTTTGGTGGTTTGCTCACACGTTGACTGATACTAATTTCTCGGCACTAAAATTCCTAATTATTTTTCTCATTTTCAGAGAATCAGAACATCCTCCACCATTCCTTTAACACTGGCCCATTGTTCCAGTCTGCCAATATTGAGACTTTAAAAAATCATGAATTTGCCACTTCACATCTTAGCTGTCTTTTTGAAGTCACTCACATTTAATTTTTATGTATTAAGTGCCAAGCACCACACACAGTGGTGATCAAAATGGGATGATCGGTTCTCAATTGGATAGTCTAGCCTAATGAGAGGCAGACACTGTTGATTAAACGATCTGTCATATATATATATATATGTATATAATTAACTGCTATCTAGGAAAAAATAGGGACTTCCTTGGTGGTCCAGTGGCTGAGATTCATGCTCCCAATGCAGGGGGCTTGGGATTCAATTCCTGGTCAGGGCACTAGGTCCCAAATGCCCCAACTAAGGGTTCACATGCCACAGCTAAAGATCCTACACGCATGCCGCGACAGAGATTGAGGATCCTGAGTGCCACAACTGAGACCTGACTCAGCCAAATAAATATTTTTAAAAGAGAAAAATAGTGTGTTATAAGACTGAACAACATGGGGCTCTGACATAAATTTTGATTAAGCAATCCTGAAAAGTCTTCCTAGAGGGAATCACATTTAAACTTACATCTGAAAAATAGAAATTAATCAGGAACAGAGAGATAGGCCGAGTCATGGGGTCCACGTTCTGGACCCGATGAGACAGGGGACGTCACGGTTCCCAGAGAAGAGAAAATATGTTGGTATTATATCAACGTAACATCAAGTTGCTATCAAATATTGCATACAACCAAGGCAAGATAAGAGCACTTTAGCACCATCTCCAGAAATCTGCCCAGAGTGATACCTGTTCATGGTTCCACCCCCATATCAGCACATCCACATCATACCCTCTTTCCTTCTTACTTCTCCAGCCGGCCCAGCCCCAGTTGGTAAGGATGTTAGGAGAAAAATTACCCTGTCCTTCGCTATCTCCCAGAGTTTGCTCAAATTCATGTCCCTTGAGTCGGTGATGTCATCCAACCATCTCACCCTCTGCCACCCCCTTCTCCTCCTGCCTTCAATCTTGCCCAGCATCAGGGTCTTTTCCAACGAGTTGGCTCCTCACATCAGGTGGCCAAAGGATTGGAGCTTCGGCTTCAGCATCAGTCCTTCCAAGGAATATTCAGGATTGATTTCCTTTAGGATTCACTGGTTTGATCTCCTTGAAGTCTAATTAGCATTATTTTAAAAGAGAGTTAGAGAATGTGGCAATAAACAGATTGGCGCTAAAATCTGTTTCTTATTAATAGCATTATCCTCTGGGGAGATCACCTTGCATTACTTTTGGTTTCCTTGTTTAAAAGATGCAAATAATAAATCTTACCATATCCAGAATTTGATGAGATTAAATGAGATAAAGCTTTTAGAGCACTTGGCTTGATGTGTGTGTGTGTGTGTGTGTGTGTGCATGTGTGTGTGTTTGCTTTTCGTCTCTGACTCTTGGCGACCCCATGGACTGTAGCCCATCAGGCTCCTCCATCCATGGGATTCTCCAGGCAAGCATACTGGGGTGGGTTGCCATTTTCTTCTCCAGGGGATCTTCCTGACCAGGGATTGAAGTGGAATCTCCTGAATCTCCTGCACTGGCAGGCATATTCTTTTACCACTGAGCAATCTGGGAAGTACAAAACTTATTAATTTGCATAAAATGCTAATTCTTCCCTTATTTCTTTGAATCTATAGAAGAGACAATATTAAGAGATAATATCTGCTTCCTTTTCTGTCAAGATTAAATGACTCGCCATACGAGAGGGTTTTTATAACCTTCAGCTACACACAATCTATATTATTGATTCCCTTGCTGTTTCTTTGAGATTAGCTGTTGCCATTCTACTCAGATAAACTGGGCTTCCAAGTGGATTCAGAGAAAATACCGCAAGTCACGGTCTGTACTAGTTCTGAAACACTGGCATCTTGATTTCTAAAGCCATTAGTCACTTTTCTAACTCAAAGTCAGCTGGTGCCTGGAACTTTGTAAATCAAGAAGGAGGTTGCCAAAGGCTTTGAAGCTCTTGGCTGTACCATCAGAAGAGAAAGGAGTACTCGGAACCGGTCTTCTTAGTTGTATTCACGAAAGACAGGACCAGGCAGGTGATATCTGACTGCTCTGGTGGGTAAAGACGGGAGAAGCGTGAGCCTGGAGAGATTGCCCAGTGAGACCGAGGAGACTTCAGTAATCTCCCCAAACAAAAGCAGTGGAAGCGGAAAATTGCTTTGCTCTTTAGGATCTTGTCTCATAAATTCCATCTCCCAGAAGGTGTTTCGGTGTTTGCTCATCTTCTCCCTTGTTACCCATAATTAGTCCAAACTGAATCTGTTCTTCCCTGTATGATCTGCTGTCAGTGGAAGTCTGGCACGTGCTCGTCAAAGTAAAGGCCAGTATGTAACCTTTTATCAACATTCTCAGTCAGAACAATCTCCTGGAAAATAGAAAGTTGGAGTTAATTCCCACCAGATTTGTCATAGCTGGGTTCAGCACAGGTCTTACGTTATTGTTGCTCAGGAGAACTGACACCATGTTCCATATTTTTTATGAAAAAGGGGACACTGGTAATCTTGGCCATGCATAAAGGAACAAATTGAGGGTGTACGCTAGGCAGATAGTTAACTCTCCTCTGTTACTTAAAAAAAAAACTCTTTTATTATAGTCTTTCAGAATTAGAAGAAAATATACATATTCACTCAAAGTACCATATAGATTTTATAGGCTTGATCATGTTCGTTTTCAACTACTACTTTGCCATATTAAAATTGCTAATGAAAATTTTTTTACCTGTCTGCTGATTATTGAGTGATAAAACCCATCAGCTCTTCAGGGTCACTGAGGAAGTGGGTGGACAATAAGTATCTATTTTTAAGAGAATATCACATGACTTTCAATAACTCATTAGACCAAGGATTTACTCTTTTTCTAAAAATTAAAACTAATTAGAGTACAAACTTGTTTGAAATGAAATATATTTCTAAGATGACTCAGTGGCAAAAGAATTCACCTGCCAATGCAGGAGATGCAAGTTCGATCCCTGGTATTTGACAAAGTAGACTGATATTTCACAAAATGTTTGGGTACTGTGGCCAGCCAAGTTAACACATAAAACTGACCACCACAACCCAGGAAATAAGAAAAGATCTGATATAAAAGATCGATCCCTGGGTTGAGACAATCCCCTGGAGGGCAAGGCAAGCACTCCAGTATTCTTGCCTGAAAAATCCCATAAATAGAGGAGCCCGGATGGCTACAGTCCATAGGGTTGCAGAGTTGGATGTGTCTGAGCATGCACCTACTTATTTTTAAGACTCAGAAGATGACTACATGTTTTGAAGCAATACTTGTATAATGAGTATCTGACAGAATAAAATATTGTTAAAAGCATTTCATCACGGTTTTCTGAGATAGAAACATAACACAATTGAGATTTCAAGTTATATCAGATATTTTCTTATTTCCTGGGTTGTGATGATCAGTTTCATGTGTTAACTTGGCTGGCCACAGTACCCAAACATTTTGTGAAATATCAGTCTACATGTTACTGTGAAAGTATTTTTAACAAATGAGATTTACAATTACAAAAATACTAGACTTTGAGTAAAGCAAACTACCCTCAGTGATGTGCGTGAGCCTTATCCAATCAGTTGAAAATTTAAGGAAAAAAACAAAGGTTGAGGTTTCCTGAAGAAGAAGAAATTCTGCCTCCAGTTTGCCTGTGCACTCAAGCTGCAAAATCAGTTCTTCTCTGAGTCTCCAGCCTGCTGGCCTACCCTGCACGTTTTGGACTTGCCAGACTCTTCAACTAAAAAAGGAAAATCCTTAACATCAAATGTTCTTTCTTTTTTTCTCTCTAAATAAATTCTATTGGTTCTATTTCCTGGAGAACCCAGACTGATACAGCTTTTGACAGCAACACATGAGTGTGTGCCAAGTCACTTCAGTCGTGTCTCACTCCTTGTGACCTTATGGACAGCAGCCCACCAGGCTCCTCTGTCCATGGGATTCTCCAGGCAAGAATACTGGAATCGGTTGCCATTTCCTGCTCCAGGGGACCTTCCCAACTCAGGGGTCAAATCCTTGTCTCTTGCATCTCCTGCACTGGCAGGTGAGCTCTTTACCACTAGCACCAGCTGGGAAGCCCTTTGATAGCAATAACTGTTTCTAAAGGAAAGAAATCTTAAGAGTGAGTTTTCTGAATTGTTTTTGGGTTTTGCGGAAATGGCTCTCTCTTATGATTAGATTTGAAGGTACTAAAGCCTCTATTCCCAGTAGCAGAGCACCGAGAGGGCACGGTAGACAATGGGGATCGAGATACGCAGAGTGTGACATTGGGCGCAATGATCAAATGCTTATAGCAGGAGAGATTTGGGGTCAGCATGCATGTGATACCTTCAAACGCTTTTGTCAAAGCGACAAACTGTAATGAGATTGGTGGGTTGCTTCTAATTGCACAAGTACGAAAGGAAAGGATGAGAGGATTCAAGTTCTCAGCTCAACTACTGAGTAAATGATCTGGAAACCTCTATGTCTGCCCTGAAGAGACCAGTTCATAGTAAGCCCTTCGTATTCATTGGTTTCACATCTGCAGATACAACAAACCGCTTATCAAAATTATTGCAAAAAAATTTCAGAAAGTTTCAAAAGACAAAACATGAATTTGTTACATGATGGCAACAATTTGCATAGCATTTATATGTACTCAGTATTATAAGTAGCCTAGAGATGAAATAATATGTAAAATATATATTATATAATAAATTATATAATAGATATAATGTGTTATAATATATATGAAGTAATATATATATAAAGATTATGGGAGAATGTGCACATATTATATGCAAATACTATGCCAATAGAGAAGACCCTGATGCTGGGAAAGATTGAGGGCAGGAGGAGAAGGGGATGATAGAGGGTGAGATGGTTGGATGGCATCACTGACTCGATGGACATGAGTTTGAGCAAGCTCCGGGAGTTGGTGATGGACAGGGCAGCCTGGTGTGCTGCGATCCATTGGGTTGCAAAGAGTCGGACATGGCTGAGAGACTGAACTGAACTGATACCATTGTATATAAGGGGCTTGAGCAACCACAAATTTTGCTTTCTGTAGGGAGTCTTGGACCCAATCCCCTGCAGATACTAAGGGATGACTTAACCGTCCTATAGTTTCAGAGCTGAAAACCCAACCCAGAATCTCGTCCTTTGAGTGGCTGATTTACGATGCAAATTCAATTCCTAACCTCACAGGGCTTCTACTGTTAACTGAAGGCATTAACTGTAAAAGAATGGGGTCCTGACAATTGCAAGGGGCACCAATGAGATAATCCGAACACTGGGGACATAGAGTCCCTGATTCGGATGAGTCTTCTTTGCTGAGGGAGCAGCTGCTTCACTCCCATCTGAGAAGATCATCCTCATTGTTGTTCAGTCGCTAAATTATGTCCAACCCTTTGTGACCCCATAAACTGTAACCCGCCAAGCTCCTCTGTCCTCCGGTATCTCTAAGAGTTTGCTCAGATTCCTGTCTGTTGAGTCGTTAATGCTGTCTAACCATCGTATCCTCTGGTGGTCTCTTCTCCTCTTGCCTTCAGTCTTTCCCAGCATTGGGGTCTTTTCCAATGAGTCAGCTCTTTGCATCAGGTGGCCAAAGTATTGGAGCTTCAGCTTCAGCATCAGTCCTTCCAATGAATATTCAGGGTTGATTTCCTTTAGGATGGACTGGTTTGATTTCCTTGGTGTCCAAGGGACTCTCAAATTTTCTCCAGCACAAAAGTTCAAAAGCATCAGAGGAGGCAGTGACCAAAACCATCCCGAATAAAAAGAAACGCAAGAAGGCAAAGTGGTTGCCTGAGGAGACTTTACAAATAGGTGAGGAATAGAAGGGGAAAAGGGAAAGATACACCTGACTGAATGTAGAGTTCCGGAGACTTGCAAGGAGAGATAAGAAGGCCTTTGTAAATGATCAATGCAAAGAAATAGAGGAAAACAATAGAATGGGAAAGACTAGGGAGCTCTTCAAGAAAACTGGAGATGTCAAGGGAACATTGCAAGAGAGATCAGTCCTACTTTGCCTATAATAGCCTTTCTTGTGGTATTTGCCAAAACACTGGTAATTCTCCACGGGACACACACCCATTACCCTTTTTACTTCTGGACCTAAAACTAGATTCAAGTCCCCGCAGGCCCTGAAAGGTGACTGACGAGAAGTTGCACAAAACTACAAGAGAATCACATTTCCCTCCACCCCCACCATTTTACACAAACAAAAATCTGGGGAATATGTGTGGAAATGCATATTAAATGTGTGGATTAATGATGAAAGGAAACACAAAGCTGAATCGGCTGAATTTATTGAGATGAGCCCACTAAGAATTAAATCATGATACTGCCCTGCTTAATTTCTTTGTTTCCTACCATTTTTGGAATAAATGCCAGTCTTACGAGCATGGCACGTGTATCTTTGCAATAACCTACCCAAGCCTACATTTCCGAGCTTATTGTGAACACCATTTACTCCCACGTTCAACATATTCCAGTCACGCATGCTCAGCTGCTCAGTCGTGTCTGACTCTACAACCTCATGGACTGTAGCCCAGGCTCCTCTGTCCTTGGAATTTTTCAGAAGAGAATACTGGAGTGTATTGCCATTTACTACTCCAGGGGATCTTCCTGACCCAGGGGATAGAACCCACATCTCTTGTGTCTCCTGCATTGGCAGCCAGATTCTTTACTACCAAGCTACCTGGGAAGCCCTGGTGTGCTGCAGCCTATGAGGTCTCAAAGAGTCGGACACGACTTAGCAACTGGACAACAACACTAAGCATAGACTTTGAAATTAATTTTGCAGCTTGGGGTGTTATAAAGGACTTTAATCGTTTGCTTGTTTGGCTGAAACATGGACCACAAGGTGGCTTACACCAGAGAAAGCAGAAATACCAGAGTGCCTTGGTATAACATTGAGAGAGCAATTCACAGACTTTAGGAGCTTAGAAAGTTAGAGGATTTGTCATTCAAGACCTACTCACCCATCCCCAGGAGAGTCCAGAGGACACGCTTTTCACCGTGACTGTGAGAAACAAATTCATAAGCGGAATTCCAGAGTCCCTGAAGAGTTCTGTGATTGCTCTTCTCAGAAATTACGGTGGGATCTTCTGCCACTGACTTGAGAAGCTTAAATGTAATGGGGATAATTGGATTCTTGGTGGCAAGGTCCAAATGTGGTATTTAATTGCCGAAGGTAAGGTATGATTATCCTAATGCACACAAAGTCACAGCAGCAATCAGGATGTTATGACTTAGACTTCTGTGAATGACCTTGGCTAGCTGATCATAGCACTCCTAGAAGTAAAACAAATGGGAAGTCTATTAAGTGGAAGAGCTTTAGGTCAAGTGATCAGAAGTCTTAACTTGAATCATAAAACAGAGAATCAATTCTCAGACTTGAGCTAGTTTATAGACCCAGAACTCCTTGAATTAAGGGCAGGCTGGGTCCTCATAAAGAAGGAAATGAAAGTGAAAGTCACTCAGTCATGTCCTACTCTTTGCGACCCCAAGGACTATACAGTCTATGGAATTCCCCAGGCCAGAATACTGGAGTGAGTAGCCGTTCCCTTCTCCAGGGGATCTTCCCAACCCAGGGATCTAACCCAGGTTTCCTGCATTACAGGTGAATTCTTTACTAGCTGAACCCCAAGGGAAGCCCACGAATACTGGAGTGGGTAGCCTATCCCTTCTCCAGCGGATCTTCCTAACCCAAAAACGGAACTGGGGTCTCCTACATTGCAGGCGGATTCCTTACCAACTGAGCTGTGAGGGAAGCCCCTGATACTGCCAACCCTCTCCCCCAGTACCGCCTAATATTATGGTACTTTCTGAGGACAAAGGGAATACGGAATGGCTCCTGGAAGAAATGCTTTACAAATATCAATTTTGAGTACATGACCAGTTACAGAAATGAGGGCTGTAATTATTACCCATATTTCTTCTTTATTTTTTAATCCGTATGTTGGTTGATTCCATCTCTTAAATGTTTGCCATATAACAAAATGTGTTGACTTTGCGCCATAATGCTTAGTATTGCTAACTTTACATCATAGTACTTAATAAACAGGCTATCAAGGAGAAGGATGACCACCACCCAAGACTTTGCATTCCCCTCATGTGGAAACAGCTTGTGTGTTTTCGGTTATATGCAGTATAATTGTATCAGATTAGGCAGAAGTATGCTTTTTACTATCTTTACTTGGAGATCAGGTACGGTTTAAGGAGATGAGTAGGGGTGCTGAGTTGACAAGGGATGGATTGTGATGGTTATTTTACATGTCAACTTGGCTAGGCCATGGCGCCCAGTAGTTTGGTCAAACGCCAGTGGAGTTGGTGCACTAAGGTTTTTTTATGTGTGTGTGTTTGTTTTTAAGATGTAATTCACATCTAAATCAGTAGGCCATCAAAGGGGCTGCCATCAGCCCTCTGTGGAAGAAGGGACACAGCACCTGGAGGAGGGCTGTCCATGGCAGGGTGAATGACACAACCACCCTGGGAAAACCCTGACAGCTTCTTCTATAATGAAACATACATGTACCCTATGACCAGCAGTTCCACATAGAGATATTTACCCAATATAAACAAAAATATAGTCACAAAAAAACTCAAGATGTTTATAACGGCTTTACTCATATAGCAATAGAAAGAGCCATAGTGTCTTTCAAGAGAAAAACAGATAACTACCTGATGGTAAACCATGAAACCAGCAACGCAAAAGGACAAGTGACTGACACACGAAAGACCGTGGATAGAGCTCACAGATATTACGCAGACTGAAAGAAGTTTTGCACAAAAGAGTACGTATTATGCAATTTCACTGACATGATGCCAAAATATATAAAACTAATCTACTGTGTGAAAAAGTTAGAACAGGGGTTACCACTGGGGCTTGGAGGAGGGAGAAAAATGTCAGCAAATATTAAACTCTAATATTAATGATATGCCTCGGAAGGATTTGGGGGAAGTATACTGATGTCTTTGATTTACTTTGAAGTACATCACAAATAAGATATGTTAATGGATTTGTAGTTATGTAATAAGGCAAGTATAATAAAACGTTAATAGCAGAATCTAGGTGCTGGGTATGTGGGTGTCCACGGTAAAATTCTAACAACGTTGCTACTTGTTTGAAAATTTTCATGACAAAATGTTAGAAAACATGAAAAAATATGAAGTACAATAAAACTAAATCAGTAGACTATATGTAAAGCAACTTACTCTTCTTAATGTCGGTGGGCCTCATCCAACTGACTAAAGATACTTAGAGAAAAGAAGGGAAATCTTGAGAAAGTAGCATTGACATACACACATTACAGCGTGTAAAATTCATAGTTAGTGGGAAGCTGCTGTGTAACACAGGGAACCCAGCCTGGTCCTCTGTGATGATCTAGAGGGGTGGGATCAGGGGGGAGGCTCAAGAGGGAGGAGGTATATATATAATTATTACTGATTAGCGAGGTTGTGTGGCAGAAACCAACACAACATTGTAAAGCAATTTCCCACCAATTAAACAATAAAAATGGGATTCTGCTTTCAAAACGCTTTCAGATTTTTGTTGTTCAGTCACTCAGTCATGTTCGACCCTTTTGAGATCCCACAGACTGTAGCCTGCCAGGCTCCTCTGTACATGGGATCTTTCAGACAAGAATACTGGAGTAGGTTGCCATTTCCTCCTCTAGGGGATCTTCCCAACTCAGGGATCGAACCCACGTCTCCTGCATATCCTGCATTGGCAGGCAGATTCTTTACCACTGAGTCTTCCGGGAAGCCCTCATTATTCTTGTATATAAAATCAAAAAGAACTTTTCTCAGATTTGCCAATGCTGTGGAATTATATTGTTTACATCTATGCTGGAAACAGTAACTCCGTAACTCAAAAAAATCTAGTTTGATAAATAATTAAAAATTAATTGTGGGGAATTTAAAAAAAATTAAAACTCAAGAGAATTAAGACAGTAAAACACACTTGTGTCTAAATAAGTATTTCAAGTATTTTATAAAAAATTCATTATGAAAAACAATTTTAATAGCAATCTAGATCTAAAATTTCAAGTGATAAAAAATAGAAAATGTGGGTAAAAGAGAAGAGAGACAGGCAAAATTATATTAATTTCCTCAAACTGTATAGTGATTCAGTAAAATTCGTGTTATTATTTAGATGTGGATAATTGGAGGAAAGGTCATTCTTTTCATATTCTTCAGTTCAGTCAGTTCAGTCGCTCAATCATGTCAGACTCTTTGCAACCCCATGAATCGCAGCATGCCAGGCCTCCCGGTCCATCACCAACTCCCAGAGATTACCCAAACCCATGTCCATTGAGTTGGTGATGCCATCCAGCCATTTCATCCTCTGCCGTCCCCTTCTCCTCCTGCCCTCAATCTTTCCCAGCATCAGGGTCTTTTCAAATGAGTCAGCTCTTCGCATGAGGTGGCCAAAGTATTGGAGTTTCAGCTTCAGCATCAGTCCTTCCAATGAACACCCAGGACTGATCTCCTTTAGGATGGACTGGTTGGATCTCCTTGCAGTCCAAGGGACTCTCAAGAGTCTTCTCCAACACCACAGTTCAAAAGCAGCAATTCTTTGGTGCTCAGCTTTCTTTATAGTCCAACTCTCACATCCATACATGACTACTGGAAAAACCACAGCTTTTTTTCATATTCTTAATAGTACTTAATATTAATACAAGTAAAATGTATTTTTCCAATTGTATGAAAAATATTTTTCCAAAATTAAAGAAAAATCCATCACTAAAGCTTTTATTGAGGGGATGGGAAAACTCTATACTTTAAAATATGTATCTTCAAAGTAATGTATACAGTTGGTGTGAATCTGATAAAATCCCAAGAGAAGTAGAGTGTATTTATGTATGTTTTTGTGTGTGGGCATGTCCATGTGCTTCATAATGTGATTTTAAAATTATTTGGAAGAATAACCAAGTGAAAATAAACAGATGTCCAAAGAAAGAATAAGAGTGAGGCTTATATTAAATATTAAATTGTAGTATATTATTATCATATGTCAGAAATATATACTATTTTTAATCATATCAATTCAAAAATAAGTGTGGGATAGGGAGATATTTCAATAAAACAGAAAATACCCACAAACATATGAGTCTTCAAAACATGATAAAGGCAAGGCAGCATAGCAGAGTGGTGAAGAGCCCGCTTTCTGCCGTTAGATTTCTTGGATTCAAAGTAATATTCGACACAGATAAAATCTCGACAACTCGATTTTCTCATTTATGTTATAAATCGATGTGATCACAAGTGTGCTTGCCCTATAGGGTTTCCGTGATGATAAAGTAAAAGTAAACGAAAGGCACTTAATATAGTGCCCGTCCCTATAAGCATTCAGTAAATGTTAACTCAATTATTTTTCAAATAACCACGGTATGGAACAATGGAGTAATACTCATTTTGCCATGAACTTCCTAAGTTACCATATACTGAAATTTATTTTAAATGGCCCCAAATTTATATTCTTAGGAAGCAAAATCACAAAGAAATTAGAAGACCACGTGCATGCATGCTCAGTCATGTCTGACTCTGTGCAACGCTATGGACTGTAACTCTCCAGGCTCCTCTGTCCTTGGGATTCTCCAGGCAAGAATACTGGAGTGGGTTGCCATGCCATCCTACAGGTGACTCTTCCCCACCCAGGGATCGAAACTCTTATGTCTCCTGCATTGGCAGGCAGGTTCTTTACCTCTAGTGCCACCTGGGAAGCCCAGAAGATGACATAGTTAAAGGCAAAAGTAAGACCTCAATCCAACAAAATTGGTTATTAGGAGGTAGAGTCTACCCATACTCTCTGGTTCTTGAATTCCATTTCTTATTCTCTACCAGTTGCTTTGCAACTTAGTCAAGACAGACCTACACAGAAAAGACAGATTAACTGGTCTCAGATTAAACAGCTAGCCCACAGTGGAATCAAGATTCAACTCTAAGTATTTTGGGTCCAGAAAAAAAAGACCTGAGTCTGAACCTTGGTTTCGCTACTTCCGGTTATATGGGGTGGACAAGTCACAATCTAAGCCTTGCCTTCCTCATCTGGGAAGTACGGGTATTTATCCAATCCATTATGTAATTATTTATCCAATCCATTATGTAATTTCATTCCTCCAGCCCTTCTCTCAGGTACTAGCAAATTATCTTTACTGTCTAGAGCAGGTTGGCAAGCCTTTATTAAAGGACCAGATAGTAGACAGCTTCGGCACTGCACGTCACAGCAGTTTTATTATTGTTATTACTCTTTTAAAATTCTTCTCTTCCTCCCTCTGTTCATTCCTCGCTTCTTCCCTCTCAGTCTCTGTTTTGATCTCTCCCTCATCTCCTTCATTTCTTTTTACATTCTTTTCCCTTTAAGGATAATACACATACTTAGTTCAAGGGCCATACAGAAACAATAAGACTAAATGTGATTGTACATCTAGTTTGTCTACCCTTGCTCTAAATTATTATACACAGTAAATTCAGATCAATTAGGAAAAAGGATAGCTAATTCATTTTTAAAGGTTTCTGAAGATGTTTCCTTACCTTTTTGAAATTCACTTCATTCCATCAGCCATCAAACAATTCATACAGGCAAACTTTTTTGTTTTTTTTCTGAAATGCTAAGAGTTTCTGCCTTAGATGATTAAGAGAGCTCTCTTGGAATGCTTTCTGACCCTATGCGTCCTGTCTTTAATGATGAAGTAAAATAGGAATACGTGGGCTCCAGATGTGTGCAATTCCCTAGAAATGGAAAGTGACCTATAGGTGCTGTCCTTGTAATATTTAGGTATGCGTGGGAAGGCGTCTGATGGTGCTCAGGAGAAGCATCAGGTTTCGGAAAGCCGTCCTTGGAACAGGGCAAGATAAAGAGGAATGGCCCGAAGTAGGGGTACTCAGGGGTTGTCTGAAGCCAGTCCCTCACAGGAAGACCAGTCTCCTGCATTCTCATCTTCACTAAGACACCATTCTCACCTGATTTAATCGGAGAACTTAGTGCCCTAATGGATGCAGGAAAATAATGGGTCCCAAAGAGGAGAAATTCCCCCCGTGGCCTTTCATGCAACAAATCCAACTGAATAAATTTTGGGAACGTTTTCTTGGGTTGATCAAGGGTGACAGAGTGAGGGGGCAGCTTTCCGCCTGAAGGTCACAGGTGACCGTTGTCTGGGGCCCATGGGATGGTGCCCCCCTTCCTACCTATACCCGGCAGGGGCCTATGGTGCTGTGTCTTGGTAAATCCAAACAGTGGGAAATGTAATGTCAGGCACAGAGAACGTTAAAATGACACTTGCAGAGAATATTGGAGGTGTGAATTTTAGGTATGGCTTTGCCACTCAGATGCTGAATTATCTTAGGCAAATTGTGAAACTGTAAAACTTGAGTTTCCTCATCTGTGTTATAAATGGTTGGACTAGATGACATTCACAGTCCTTCTGATTTCTAGAAAATAGATTTACTTATTTATTTGTCTGTGCCGGGCCTCAGTTGTGGCATGCAGGGTCTTCAGTTGCTAGTGGGATCTAGTTCCCTGATGCGGGTTCAATCCTAGGCTCCCCGCACTGCGAGGGTGGAGTCTGAGCTGCTGGACCACAGGACAAGTCCCTCATGGTCCTTTCTAACCTCAAAATTCTACAGTTTCTGCTTCTCTCAAAAGGCACAGAGCAGGTTGAAGAATTGCGTTCCATCCATCACTTCTGGCTTTCTCATTTCCCGTCAGTCGGGTCTATATTCTCTCTGCTGAACCCTGCCCCGTTCCTGCTCATTTCTGTGATGGTAACGATCATTTTAATTCTCATCCCACCAAGTCGTTCCGTTGCTTCTCCTTAGTGACCTCTCTCTAACTTCATGTACCATTTCCACCCTGATCCGCTAAGAGAATTTCCACTTTTCAACCTCTCCACCCAATTCTGTAACTCTTTGCAAACCTTCCATTTAAGTCAGGATTATCAGAGATTTTTCTGTGTTAGATACATATTTTTAAAAATCAACATATTGACTTGAATGCTATTTGTTATGATGGTCAATCAAGAGAGTCTTCCTTTGAAGGAATAACATAGATGACTCATATATGAATCAAGGGCTTAGAGAGGTTAAATTAAAAACTCTTATCATTCATAAAATCATACTTTTTCAATATGGTAGATACATTGCAATATCCATAATACTTTAAAAACAACCTAATTATGTTCTTAAAAATTAATTATGTTCTTTAAAAACAATTAGTTATGTTCAAATTAACTATTATAAGGTTCAGATTGTCTTGTCTGGTACTGTGGAACCTGTCTGTGGTCAGTGATTCATATAAAGATTGCCCAGAATGTGTAGTATTTACGAGTCAGACAGTCACTGTAAGACCTCTGGATACGTTCTGAGTCATGAACCTGGATGAAACCTAATTGACAGAGCAGAGGAGAGTGGTCCAAGCACTAAGCTGTGGGCCACACTGACATTAAGGTTTGGGAAGATAATGAGGGTGAAGCAAGCAGAGTGAGAAGGAGCCAGCACCCTTCAGGAGGGATGAAAAGCAAGAGAGTGTTGATGTGAACACTGGTACGTGCTAACAATTCACAGAATTGTGGCTTTGCCACCAACCTGCCTCACGGACTTTAGAAAGTGCGTATGTTGTCTCCTCTACTTCTCTTTGTCACACTTTAACTTGACGTGTCCAAGTTAGCCCTTGACTTTTCTCACTAACCTGCTCCTCTTCCACTTCTCCCTTTGTGAGGTAAACGACAATTCTACATTCTTTCTTCTTCTTTTAAAAAATTGTTTCTTTTCCCCCCACATCTCAGTCTCTGGTAATCCACACTCTACTCTGTTATCTGGAGTTTGGATTTTTAAAAAATGTTTCCCATACAAGTGTGATCATATGATATTTGTCTTTGTATGGGTTATTTCACTTGGCATAACATCCTCCTGGATGATCTATGTTGTCACAGATGAAAGGATTTCCTTCTTTTTTAAAAGACTGGATAATATACTACTGTGTGCACATCAACAGACACTTTGATTGTCCCCATTTCTGGCTGTTGAAACTATGCAGCAACAAACATTGGAGCGCGGACATCTCCTCAATACACCGACCTCATTTCCTTTGGATTTATACCCAGAAAGAAGACTGCTGGATCACATGGAAGTTCTAATTTTAATTTTTTTGAGGAAACCTCCATCCTGTTCTCGATCATAGTTGCATCAATTTACATTTTCACCAACAGTGTACAGTCAGTTCAGTTCAGTCGCTGAGTCGTGCCTGACTCTTTGCAACCTCATGGACTGCAGCATGCCTGGTCTCCTTGTCCATCATTAACTTCCGGAACTTACTCAAACTCATGTCCATTGAGTCAGTGATGCCAACCAACCATCTCATCCTCTGTCGTCCCTTTCTCCTCTTGCCTTCAATCTTTCCCAGCATCACGGTCTTTTCAAATGAGTCAGTTCTTTGCATCAGGTGGCCAAAGTATTGGAGTTTCAGCTTCAACATCAGTCCTTCCAATGAATATTCAGGACTGATTTCTTTTAGGATGGACTGGTTGGATCTCCTTTCTGTCCAAGGGACTCTCAAGAGTCTTCTCCAACACCACAGCTCAAAACATCAATTCTTCAGTGTTCATTATGGTCCAACTCTCACATCCATACATGACTACTGGAAAGACCATAGCTTTGACTATGTGAATCTTTGTCAGCAAAGTGATTTAACCATATCCCAACTCCAACTGGGTTTAGTTAGTGAAAAGGAGCATGGTTTATACTTCTGTGGGATGATGGAAGAGACAACTCTATGGGATGATCTGAGAGATATCCTCTCTTTGGGCACAGAAAGAGCAGATCTGGAATCCTGTAACTGGCCATTAGGTACCCAGCTTGGTGCTGACTCATTTATTCAACCTCAGTTCATTCACTTGCTTGTTTACTAACTGATGTTATCATACAGGCACACATATCCTCATACATCCATTTATTTTTTTTCATTGAATAAACATTTGATTACTCATAAAAACCCAAGCCTGGTAGAGAATGAGAGGGCTGATGTATGAGCCCATCCCAGTCTCAGGAGTGTAAAATTCCCATTAGATGTCAATTTCAGAGAGAATTTTTTAACTAGAATAAATTCCATTTTAGCTTGATTGAACTCCTCTGGATGAAGAATAAGTGAAAGTGAGGTCACTCAGTTGTGTCCGAATCTGTGACCCCGTGGACTGTAGCCTACCAGGCTTCTCCATCCGTGGGATTTGCCAGGCAAGAGTACTGGGGTGGATTGCCATTTCCTTCTCCAGAATGAAGAATAAGGAAATTAGTTAATTCCTCTACAGTCTGCCTAAAAGTATTTCCCCTCATTGATTATCCTGAGTTCAGTGTCTTATTAGAATCAAAGTCACAGCAGTTTGGGGAAGGTTTGATCTCGTTCTGCTGCTGCTAGGGCTTCCATCTTGGTTTGCCCATGCTTCAGAATACCACAGACTGGGTGGCTTATTAACAATAAAGACGTATTTCTCACAGTTCTGGAGGCTAGGAAGTCCAGGATCAAGGCACTGGTTTATAGGCTGCCGTCTTTTTGCTGTGTCCACACGTGGTGGAAGGGACCAAAAGAGCTCTCTGGGGTCTCTTTCAGGAGCATGCTAAGCCCACTCACGGAGGCTCCCCCAGACACCGGATCCGCCTCCCCTCAAAGACCCCACCTCCTACCACTCACACTGGGCACTAGGGTTTAACAGAGGGATTTTGGTGACGCACAGATATTCAGTCTACAGCCACCTCCATTCTCAGAAATAATCCAGACAGGAACTTTCAGTTGTATTAATATATGTTCATTACTCATATTTAAAAAGTGACAGTAGCGTATTTGACGGGAGATGGATGACTGTTACAGTATTCCGTTGTCGTCCAGCACCGAAGGTTCAGCGCGGTTAGACTGCTGTCTGGACTTGTCTGCTGTGTGTGCCGCACTAGACTGAGTAACCCCACACACCAACGCATTAGGACGTCAAAGGTCAGGGCGTGCAGGCATTCTGGGCATGCATTTGTCTTTCACGGCGCTTTTCCTATGTCTTCTCAGTGAGGCAACGATACCTTTGGGAATTGATGAAGGGGAGCGTATCATATTTTAAGGTTTGTGCTCTTCAGCCCTCCTAAACGTGGATGTTTACTGGAGCGTGCACATTTTCTAGCTTAACTTTTTATCCAAGTGAAGCTTCTAATTATGCAGTTCAAAACTTCTAGGAAACGGACGACAAGTCTTCTCAGTTAGCAAGGGCTTCACTGTAAGCACATAGCAACACGTGGACAGAGCACAGGGGTTTCAGTCCCCTTATATGCCTCTGATGACCTCAAAAATCATGTTGTTTAATGCACTCCTACTTAGAGCTGTGATCAAGTGATGGGGATTAGGGGAGTCTTAAGAATATCAACAAGGAAGGAGATTTAAACAGATTCAAGAAAGATGCTAGATTAATAATATTCTGACTTTCTCTCTTTCAGTCCTTCTAATGTCTTAGTTATAAAGATAATTATGCTATTTAAATCACTTTGCTGTACAGCAGAAATTGTCACAGCATTGTAAATCAACTCTACTTCAATAGAAAAGGATATTTTTGTTATACTGAGAAGACTAGTGTTCTTTGATAAAGAGATTTTTTTTTGTCTTAATATACTTTATGTATCCTACAGTCTGCCCTGGTATTAAACAATTGTTAGCTGAACTAAGCTGGAAAGGATTTCCTTTGGGATTTTACAGACTTAAACTTCTCACTTTGCCACCATCTGCCCACATCCTCCCAGTTGGCTCAGTGGTAAAGAGTCTGCCTACAATGCAGGACATGCCAGAGATGCTGGTTCGATTCCTGAGTTGGGAAGATCCTTTGGAGGAGGAAATGGCAAACCATTCCAGTATTCTTGCCTGCAGAATCCAATGGCCAGAGGAGCCTGGCTGGCTACAGTCCATGGCGTTGCAGAGTCAGACATGACTGAGCAACTGAGCACCCATTACCCACACACCCATACCTGAGACTCCATCCCTCCTCTCTACCTGGTTGACTCTCTCAGGGTTAGTGTGAGACCTTAATGAGATAGCATATGCAATACTCGGAAAGGTACTAGATTCTAAATGAATATTACCTCTTTTTTGGTCCTAATCTTTTTGTATATATGAAGCTCCAGGGAAGTGACTGCACTCTACAATCTTCTGGTGCCCAGGTCTTATCCCAGATTAAATTTTGCTAAATCATATTATTATATCATACTCTCTGGAAGTGGGATCCGGGCAGTAGTATTTTAAAAACTCCCCCAAGTTATTGTAATGTGCAGCTGAGTTTGAGAACCACTGCTGTAGGCTAAATGTTTCTTGGTTGCTTGAATGCATTGGTTTTCAAACCTGAGCCTGCTTCAGAATCACCAGGAGGGCTTGTTAAAAAACAGATAGCTTGGTTGTACTTCTGGAGTTTTGATTCTGTGGGTCTGGGATGAGGGCTCCTGTAATTGGCATTTCTAAAAAATTCCAGGTCATGCTGATGCTGCTTGCTTGGTAATGATGCTTTTGAACCACTGTTCTAGAGAAACGGTTTTCAAAGTGTGATCTGCACCACAACCTCATCTGAAATAGAGGGGAAGCTTGTTAATAATGCAGGCAGTTCTCCCTAGCCAGACTCTTATATGAATTTTATCTATTAGAACTCAGGTAAGGAATAGATACGGATATATTTCAGCTTTTGAAGCAGGTTTTTCTCTCTGAGATTCAGGAATAAAATAGATCTAGCTTATATAATATAACTCATTATCCAGATTTACAACTGGCATTCTCACTGTCTAAGTTCAGGATACATGTATACATGGATAACGGGGCATAATTCAAAAGGTTTCTGAGCTCTACCAGAAATATGCTAAGTTATATTATCTGGATTAGATCCCTAAATTCTATTTTTTCAGCAGTCTTTCAAGGTAACTCTTAGGAGTATAAATGTCTAAGAACCATGCCCCTGAGCTGTGTGGAAGGTTTGTAGAGTTCTCTTAATTCTAGAAATTGAAAATGGAACTCTAGTGTCAAACACCTATGAGATTTACCTGCAAAGCATTTTAAACCAATAGACTGATGTAATGTGGGATCCTATAGTATCAAGGATTATAATCTTTATCTCAAGATAGAAGCAATGTTACATTTCTGGAAAGAGACATCCGGAATTTCTTCTACCCAGTTACAGTCATGAAGAGTGAATAGAATCAGTTTTATTTGGGAAGGAACTGCTCAAAGAAATAAAAGACAAGAAAGAATTAACCTTCAAACAACATTCTTGTCCATAGAAGTCCCATAGAAGTTTCACATGGTTTGCATGCGATTTCTAATTAGTAAGCTAAGCCTAGCGAAGACTGCTTTTCCAACCACCCTTTTAAAGGCACTCTTGACCTCTTTGTTCCTCAGGCTGTAGACCAAAGGGTTCAGCATGGGGATGACCATGGTGTAGAACACGGACGCCATTTTGTCTGAGCCCATGGAGTGGCTGGAGCTGGGCTGTAAGTACATGAAGATGATTGTCCCATAGAAGATGGAGACAGTGGTGAGGTGGGAGGCGCAGGTGGAGAAGGCCTTCTTCTGTCCCTCACTTGAGTGCATCCTCAGGATAGCAATAAAAATGAAGAGGTAAGAGCCCAAGATAACCAAAAGAGTGAAAAAGGTGTTGAACGCTGCCAGTGTGAAGAGCACAATCTTGTTTGTGTAGACATCAGAGCAAGAGAGAGCCAGCAGTGGGGGGTGTCACAGAGAAAGTGATTGACCACCTCGGAATGGCAGAAGGAGAGGTGGAAAGTGAGGGCAACAGGGATGGAAGATTGTAAGAGGCCACAAATATAGGAGCTGGTGACCAGTAAGGCACACATCGTTCTAGTCACGGTGGAGGTATAATGCACGGGGTTTGCACACGGCCGCATGGCGGTCAAAGGCCATTGAGGCCAGGAGAAAACTTTCAACGGTGGCAAAGGCTGCAAAGAAGAACATCTGGGTAGCACATACGTCATAGGATATAAGCTTATCTCCTGTGAGAATCCCCGCCATTACTTTAGGAGTAACAGAGGAGGCATAAACACAATCCACTAGGGAGAGGTTACCGAGGAAAAAGTACATGGGCGTGTGAAGTTGGGAGTCCAACAGAATCAACACGATCATCCCGAGGTTCCCAACCAGAGTAGTGAGGTAGGTGAGAGTGAAGGTTGTAAACAGAGGGACCTGCATCTCTAGAGCATCTGTTAACCCCACGAGAAGGAATTCAGTCACCTCTGAAAGGTTCTCCATCAGCTGGGGAGTCAACGTGAGCAGCACCTATGACAAGATAAGCAAATACAAGATGATGCTATTTGATCATCTTCATGGGAAGTAAGCTGTAAATGGGGTCTCTAGTTCAGCTTCTTGCGTCAGCTTCTTGTGGAGGGAAGGAGCTCACGGGTAAGAAGCTGAACCAGATGCATAGTGGTGGGTTGAGTGAGGTTGTTCATCTAGAAGTGGAATGGAAAACGCTAGAATGCCCTTTCTGACTGTGGCTGCCATGAGCGGACCATATTATGACTCTGGGTCACATTTCAGCTTGCTTGCTTGCTGTATGTTATATCCTCTTATAGTAAACCATGTAGGACTCTTTTTCACTATTTCTCTCTCTTACAAGCACACTTGTCTAAGGTATACACAGAAGGCTTAAATCAACAGAAAGTAAGATACACGAAACGCTTTGTCAGTCATTGGTGTATAACGCTGACAGGCCCTCCTCAGTTGCCCTTTCCACCTCTGAGGGACCCCTCGTTCACTTCACTGGAGATACACAGTGATTCAAAGCCCTGCTTTAGGGACACCCAACCTTTTTTTTCCTTCTAGTTGATGGGGGCCCTTGGTTGAGTGGCCCTCAGTTTTCTGTCTTCCACTGTCATCTACACCTTTGCCTTATTTGTGGGTAAAGAGAATAGGGGAGATGGAAGAATTAGTTTTGTCCTCACCTAGAGACTCTGCACCGTCAACCAGACCACAGACCTCCTGCCATATCACGTAATATATCTGGTTGTTCTCACCTCCAGTGGTAACTCAGCAGATAGCTTATTGTAGCTGCTGTGATTATAGTATGAGAGACTGTCTTGACCCGAGAGACCCTTCTGACTCTGGGATATTAGGTCCCATTCATTTCTCCTGGATTAACTATTATTAAATATTCAACGGAGGATGTCATACAGCACTTGTCTTTAAGGATTGCCTAGTGGGAGAGACCTACATCCAAAAGATACATTAGTCATAAGTGGAGGTACATTCATGGCCTTTGAAATGAGAAAGGATGTTGGTTTGCCCAACACGAGAACTCAGGAAGGGTTTATGGAGATGAGAACGCCTCAGCTGTGGCTTGGAAACTAAGGAAATAATAATAACAACATATTAGTTATTATAACAGCGGACACATAGCATTTACTTTGGGTCAGGAAACTTCTAAGCTGGTCACATATATTAACTCATTTAGTTCAGTTAGCAATTCTGTTAGGCAGGTACTATTATTACCTCCATTTTGCTTCAAATGGCACCAAAATTTATAGAGGTAAATTACTTGATCAAGTCGCAAATTTGGTGGTAGGACTGGGATTGGAATCCAGGCAGCATGATCTAAAATCTGCAATATTAAGCACCTTCTAAAAACAGTAGGTCAAGTTCATTAATCTTCCTATATTTCAGTTTCTTCATCTTCCAAGTGGGAAATTCGGTTTCCAACTTTTAAGGTAGATGAGGAGGATAACTTAGACCATGTAGAGCATTTAAAACTATGTTAATTGCACAGCAAGTACTCAAAAAGTTTAAGATGTCACTACTACTATTATTGCTACTACTACTACTATACCAGGCAGAAAAAGCATCATGGATAAAGGCACGAACTGGCAAACACCATTGCATGCACAGACAATTATAAGTATATAAGTATTACTAAATCAAATCTCAATTAAGAGTGATGTACAAAAGTAATTGGTAGACATGAAACTGTGATTGAGACCTAAAAGAGAAAAAATGTCTCAGATTATAGAAGTAATACAACTATTTAGAAGAGTCTAAAGTGACTATTTAGATCAAATATAACGAGAATATGCCTTTTACAGGAATCCTTCCTACAATGTTGGTGGTGCTGTAAGTTGGTGGAGCTCTATGGAGGTTCATTAAAAAACTAAAAATAAAGTTGCTGTATGATCCAGCAATCCCACTCCTGGGTATAAAGCCAAAGGAAGAAAATCCACTGATTTGAAAGGATACATGCAGCTCAATGTTCACAGCAGCATTACTTAAAATAGCCCAGACATGGAAGCAACAGAAAAGTCCATGGACTGGTCAATGATTAGAGAGAATGTAATACATAAATACAATAGACTATTACTCAGCCATAGATAAGAATGAAATAATGCCATTTGCAGCAACATGGATGAACTTAGAGATTATCATTATTAAGTGAAGTCAGACAGAGAGAGATAAATATGATATGACATCACTTACATACGGAACCTTAACAAATGACATGAATGAGCTTGTTCACAAAACAGGAACAGACTCACAGGCGCAGAAGATGAGCTCACGGTTATCAAAAGGGAGAGGGGTGGTAAATCAAGAGCTTGGGCTTCGCAGGTACATACCTCTATACCTAAAGCAGAGAAACATCAAGGACCTACTGTATAGCACAGGGAAATATATTCAGTGTCTTATAATAACCTATAATGCAAAAGAATCTGAAAAAGAATATACACATGTATGTATACATAAAAAACGAAATCACCTTGCTGTACACCTTAAACTAACACAGCACTGAAAATCAACTCTATCTCGATAAAAAACCGAGTAAAACCACAATTTCAAAAAAATTTACTTTTTTCAATAAGTGCCAGCAATTATTAACTTAGACAGGATGTGGCTATGGGAACTTTACTTACACTCTGTGAATCTCAGTCTGATTGTCTGTGAAACACCCAACTCGTGTAATACCCACAGCATTGATTTTACGGATCGGAAAAGTTGAGGCGAAGTGACCCGTGGAGCCCTGCTAGCACAGCGCCAGCCCTGGACCGTGTCCAGGGTTCCCTGCCTCTCTGTCTCCTTCCCTTCCTAGCTGGCTTTGCACGTAAAGCAGCTCTGTGCCGGGAGCAAGTGTCACAGAACGAAGAGCACGACTCCTGACTGTTTAAGGAGGAAGAGACAACCGGATCCACAAATTACCTCCGCAAAGTGACAAGTGATACAGTAAACGTGTATAAATCTGGTGAATGATCAGCAGAGTAACCACAGGATGCCGGGATGCCCGCCCCCGCGAATCACCTTCTCCTGGGGCTTATTCGTCAGTTCTTGGACGTCTGTGCTTGCTGGCGTTGCCAGATTTGCCCCAACTGCAGAAACAGGTAAATCTGATTAAATCTATTTTTGAAAAAAAAAAAAAAGTTAATTTTTGTTTTCCACTGATGCGGTAAGAATGGCCAAATACATTTGCATTGACAAAATACATTATTTATACTACTTACAGGTACAAATGAACACAAAATATCTCCTTTTGATCCAGAAATTCAGAGGTGTGGGAGTGTGGATAGGATTGTACTGCAAACACAAGACCAATTCTAATCCTAGTTCTATCGATACCCAGCTGGGTGTAGGCCAGCCGCTGGCCAGATCGTCTTATTTCACAAGATGAAAAACGTTCTTTATGTCTCTTGTAAGCTGCTATCCTGCTCTGATGTGACAATAGATATAAAAATTCTTTAGAAACCATAAAGGTACTAACATTTAAAAATCAGACAATTTGAGACAAATTGCTTTCTGTAGTCTATCACACTTTTTCTTGGTTACTGCAGGATATTCAGTCAATAATATTGAATGTCCAAACTTTGATGTTTCTGAGGACAATGGCTTTATATTTGAGATCACAAACAGATGTTGAAAGTTTCCTACAAGCCCGGAAATTCAGAAAAGTAGCTATGATGTTTCTACCTAGTCCTGCAGCACATTCTAAACAAACAAACAAAATAAGTCAGGGGATGCAGCCTCCCTTTGCGAGTCTAACCACCACCCCACCATTTACATAACACACCTGACTATAATGAGCATGGAAGTATGGGTGCTGGAGGGCGGCATAGCAGAGGGGAAAGAGCGGTGAACTGGGAAGGAGATGATGCCTGCTCACAGGTCTAACTTTAAACTCTCTGGGCCTTTCCCATCCTCATTTGCAAGAATTAAAACAGGTGGGACTTCTAGAGGTCCTTCCAATTCTAATCGGCTGTGATGGCACGATTTCTGGTTCCTTACTTTTGTCCTAGGCGCGACAGATGAAGGTACAAGACAGACAGCAAGGACGACCTTCTTGCTCAGGCTATTGACTACAAGTCGCCATCCAGACAGGCTTCACGCTGGAGAAGCTCCTTTCCTACCCTCGGAGCTCTATATGGTGGAACATAACTTGAGTTTGTGCTCTTGCAAATATCAAGGCAGAGAAAAAGACCTTGTCACAGCAAATCTCAGGGGAAACATTTAGCAGCAAGTGAGTGGATATCTCATGAGGCTCCGGGTCCCAGATTGGTCCTCCTAACCTGAACCTGACTGGGAGATGCCGGAGGATAATGTTTGCATGCACTCTAGCTGAGAGTGTTTATGAAGGCAAGGGAGGATGGAAACTTTTAGAAGGAGGAGCAACTAGTCAGCAAGTCAGCAGGCCCCAGCCAAGTTGCCTGCGTGGATGCTGAATCACTGCAGTCATGTCCGACTCTTTGTGACCCTGTGGACTATAGGTCACCAGGCTCCTCTCTCCTTGGGATTCTCCAGGTAAGAATACTGGAGTGCGTTGGCCACGCCTTCTCCAGGGGATCTTCTCAACCCAGGTGTCAAACCAGCATCTCCTGCGGCTTCTGCACTGCAAGCAGACTCTTTACCGCTAAACCATCAGGGAAGCCTCACAGACAAGATAGGCAATGCAGATTAAAACTCCCTTAAAATCTCTGGCTTATGTGGTGTCAGAACCTTATGCAAGCTTTCTCTATCTCTTTCATAAAAATCTGGAAATCTGTCTTCTCAATTCTTTTAAACAAAACACCCATTCGTTTTACCACTACAGAGCTGGATTGGGTATATTTTGGGAAATCTTTGTTCTTATTTTTTAGAACTAAGAAGGTGGATTCATTCTTTCCTCTGCATAGTCCTCTCTGTCCCTAAACAACCAGCTGGAATTATCTCTGTTTTATCAATGCTGTCACTTATCAGTGAATTTATCAGCGCTTCACAGTGATAAATTTGGGCTATGTGGTAATATGGTCTCCCTTCCAATCCTAGTTCTATCATCTGTTGCAGGGTGACCTTGGTCAAGTTATTCAATCTCTCCAGAAATCAGTATATCACCTATAAAAAGAGAAGCAATAGTATTGTATATCCCTCATATGAGAGTAGGGGCTTCCCAGGTGGCGCTAGTGATAAAGAACCCATCTGCCAATGCAGGAGACATAAGAGACACAGGTTCGATCCCTGGGTCAGGAAGATCCTTGGAGGAGGAAATGGCAACCCACTCCAGTATTCCTGTCTGGAGAATCCCATGGACAGAGGAGCCTGGTGGGCTACAGTCCATAAGGTCACAAAGAATTGGACACGACTGAAGTGATTTAGCACATACGTATATGAGAGTGCCAAAGACTACATTAGATGTTGTTGTTCAGTAGCTAAGTTGTGTCTGACTCTTTGCAGCCTCATGAACTTCAGCACACCAGGCTTCCTTGTCCTTTACTATCTCCCAGAGTTTGCTCAAAATCCTGTCCGTTGAGTCAGTGATGCCATCCTACCATTTTTTCCTCTGTTGCCTGCTTCTCCTCCTGCCCTCAGTCTTTCCCAGCATCAGGGTCTTTTCCAATGAGTCAGCTCTTTGAATCAGGTGCCCAAAGTATTGGAGCTTCAGCTTCACAATCTATCCTTCCAATGAATATTCAGGGTTGATTTCCTTTAGGATGAACTGGTTTGATCTCCTTGCAGTCCAAGGGATTCTCAGGACTCTTCTCTAGCACCACAATTAAAAAGCATTAATTTTTCAGCTCTCGGCCTTCTTTATGGTCCAAGTCTTACTTCTGCACATGACTACTGGAAAAACCATAGCTTTGATTATACAAATCTTTGTCAGCAAAATGATGTCTCTGCTTTTTAAGATGCTATCTAGGTTTGTCATAGCTTTTCTTCCAAGGGGCAAGAGTCTTTTAATTTCATGGTTGCAGTCACCATCCACAGTGATTTTGGAGTCCAAGAAAATGAATCTATCACTGTTTCCATTTTTCACCCCATCTATTTTCCATTAAGTGATGAGATTGGATGCCATGATCTTAGTTTTTTGAATGTTGAGTTTTAAACTTGCATTTTCACTCTCCTATGAATAACAGAATTGATCATTTTAAAGTGTGCAATCAGTGGTTTTTTTTTGCATTTACAATGTTATGTAATCATCACAAGTATCTTATTCCTGAATATTTCCATAGCCACAAAAATAAACCCCATATATGTTAGTAAGTCCCATTCTTCCTATTCCTAAATCCCCTGTCATTGAGTAATCAAAGTTTTTTACTTGTATTCCTAGTCTATGTATATTATTAAAGTGAGCACATATAATTTTTGTCATTTTCTTTCACCTAGCATAATGCTTTTGAAGATCTTCCATGTGGTAGCATTTTTTAATCTTCATTTCTTTTTATGGCTGAATAATATTCCATTGTATAGATATATCACAGTGGGTTCATTATTTGATGGATACTTCAGGTCTGTCAACCTTTGGGCAATTGTTAATAATGTTTCTATGAATACTCATATACAAATTTTTGCTGAACATACATCTTCAGTTCTCTTGGGTATATATTCAGAAGTGAAGTTGCTGGGTTATATGGTAGCTCTGTATTTAACTTTCTGAGAACCACCAAATGGTTTTCAATAGCAGCTACATCATTTTTTATTCCCACCAGCAAAGTATTAGAGCTGTTCTTCCACAACTATTGCTTTGACATTTCTGGATTTTTTTGCAATTCCATATGAATTTTAAGATTGGCATTTCAGATTTTCCAAAAAAAAAAAAAGCTACTGGCATTTTGAAAGAAATTATATTGGTTCTGTCAAACAAAGTTAGTGGAGGTGATGGAATTCCAGCTGAGCTAGTTCATGTCCTAAAAGATGATGCTGTTAAAGTGCTGCACTCAATATGCCAGCAAATTTGGAAAACTCAGCAGTGGCTACAGGACTGGAAAAGGTCAGTTTTCATTCCAATCCCAAAGAAAGGCAATGCCAAAGAATGTTCAAACTACAGCACAATTGTACTCATCTCACAGCCTGGTAGGCTGCAGTCCATGGGGTCGCAAAGAGTCAGACACGACTGAGCGACTTCACTTTCGCTTTTCACTTTCATGCATTGGAGAAGGAAATGGCAACCCACTCCAGTATTCTTGCCTGGAGAATCCCAGGGATAGGGGAGCCTGGTGGGCTACCGTCTATGGGGTCACACAGAGTTGGACACGACTGAAGCGACTTAGCAGAAGCAGCAGCACACACTAGCAAAGTAATGCTCAAAATTCTCCAAGAAGGCTTCAACAGTACATAAACTGAGAACTTCCAGATGTTCAAGATGGATTTAGAAAAGGCAGAGGAACCAGAGATCAAATTGCCAACATCCATTGGATCTTCAAAAAAGCAAGAGAGTTACAGAAAAACATCTACTTTTGCTTTATTAACTATACCAAAGCCTTTGAATGTGTGGATCACAGTAAACTGTGGAAAATTCTTCAAGAGACAGGAATACCAGACCACCTGACCTGCCTCTTGAGAAACATGTATGTAGGTCAAGAAGCAACAGTAAGAACTGGATATGGAACAACAGACTGGTTCCAAATAGGAAAAGGTATACGTCAAGGCTGTATATTGTCACCCTGCTTATTTAACTTATATGCAGAGTACATCATGAGAAATGCTGGGCTGGAGGAAACACAAGCTGGAATCAAGATTGCCGGGAGAAATATCAATAACCTCAGATATGCAGATGACACCACTGTTGTGGCAGAAAGCAAAGAGGAGCTAAAGAGCCTCTTGATGAAAGTGAGAGAGGAGAGTGTAAAAGCTGGCTTAAAACTCAGCATTCAAAAAATGAAGATCATAGCATCTGGTCCCATCATTTCGTGGCAAATAGATTGGGAAACAGTGACAGACTTTATTTTCTTGGGCTCCAGAACCACTGCAGATGGTGACTGCAGCCATGAAATTAAAAGATGCTTGCTCTTTGGAAGAAAAGGTATGACCAACCTAGACAGCATAGTAAAAAGCAGAGACGTTGCTTTCCCAATAAAGGTCCATCTAGTCAAAGCTATAGTTTTTCCAGTAGTCATGTATGAATGTGAAAGTTGGACTCTAAAGAAAGCTGAGTACTGAAGAATTGATGATTTTGAACTGTGGTGTTGGAGAAGACTCTTGAGAGTCTCTTGGACTGCAAGAAGATCAAACCAGTCCATCCTAAAGGAAATCAGTCCTGAATATTCATTGGAAAGACTGATGCTGAAGCTGAAATTCTAATACTTTGACCACCTGATGCAAATAACTGCCTCATTGGGAAAGACCCTGATGCTGGGAAAGATTGAAGGCAGGAGAAGGGGTTGACAGAGGATGAGATGGTTGGAAGGCATTACTGACTCAATGGACATGAGTTTGAGTAAGCTCTGGGAGTTGGTGATGGAAAGGGAAACCTGGTGTGCTGCAGTCCATAGGGTTGCAAAGAGTCGGACACAACTGAGTCACTGAATTGAACTGAGATGAGATCACTTTCGGTAATGTTAATATCTTACTAATGTTGTTTTCCTTCCCATGAACATCGGATACCTTTCTACTTATTTACATCTTTAATCTTTCCACTTATTTTATGTTTATCATAATTGTACAGCCACTCCATGAGTGCCCACACGCAGGACACCGGAGCCAATATTGCAAAAGGCATGGCCTTGCCCTGCACCACAGAGCAGCATTTGCTCCCTGCCTGGTCTTTCTCCAGACACTAGCTCTGTGGCTGTTCTACAGGCACCCGCATCTAGAGCACCAGTGCCCACGCCTCACTCCCTGGAGCTGCTGCAGCTTGGCTAGTGCCCCCCTCCCCCACTCCATCGATGCCCAAGCTCAGGCCATGTAGTTAGGCAGCTTCAAGCCAAGGATCTCCACAGTGTGCCATAAAACCACTACAAATTAAGAAGAACAGGACAAATTTCCCTACTGGTTTCATAAAGAATGTAGTCTTCCTGACATCTTGACTTCAGACATGTAGGCCTGTGTGATAGATGAAATTTCTATCGTTTTACACTATCGAGTTTGTGGTACTTTGTATAGCAGCCCTAGATAACTAATACAGTGGCTTTGAGTTTGGCAGTTGGTTCTTACATACAACAGCAGAAACTTAAGTACTAAAAGAAAAAATCAATTGGACTTTATCAACAGTAAAAACATTTGTGTTTCAAATTATACCATTGCTAAAGTGAGTATATAACCCAAGGATGGGAGACTATATTTGCAAATCATGTATCTGATAAGAAATATTATAACTGCATAGCAAGAAGACAAGTGTGTATGTATATATGTATAGATATAGTTTTTCATAGATTGGAAGACTTTAATATATCATCTTCTTATTATTTATCTACAGATTCAATCTGATCTCAATAAAAATTCAGCAAGAATTTTGGAAACATTCAAGCTGAAAGATTCATATGAAGAAGTAAAGCTACTAGAATACTTAAAGTAATTCTTAAAAAGAAGAACAAAATTGAAATATGCTCCTTAACTGATTTCATGACTTACCAGAAAGTTATTTTAATCAAGGAAGTGTATATTGGGGAAAGAATAGACACATAAATCATTTGAACAGAATAGATATTTCATCAATAGAAATATATAATACAGCAAACTAATTTTTGCCACAGCAATTAAATGGAAAAGTGATACTCTTTTTAACAAAATAGTGCAGCAACAGTTGATATCTATATACAGGAACAAATGAGCCTCAAAGTATACCTTATATCTGAAACAATACTTAATTCAAGATGGATACCACTTAAATGTGCAACATAAAATTATAAAACTTTTACAAAAAAATATAGAAGAACATCGGAAATGCCTGCGTTTGGCATTGAACTTGTTAGCGCTGTGCTGTGCACTTAGTCACTCGGTCGAGTCCGACTCTTTGTGACCTCATGGGCCCCAGGCTCCTCTGCCCATGGGGATTCTCCAGGCAGGAATACTGGAGGGGGTTGTCATAGCTTTCTCTAGGGGATCTTCACAAGCAAGGGATCAAATCCAAGTCTCCTGCATGGCAGGTGGATCTTTACTGTCTAAAGGATGGTCTAGGAAAGAACAAAGTGACAAATTTTACTTATCAAAATTAGAATTTTTGTTCTATAAAAGGAAGCATAGGTTAGGAGAAAATATTTGCAAATCACATTTCTTTGCATATAATATTTTCAATTTACATATAAATGGTTCTTTACTTTTTTTCCAGCTTTATTGAGGATAAAAGATAAAAATTCAGTATTTTTAGGTGTACTATGCAATGTTTATATCTGTGTAAAATTGTGAAATTATTACCATGATAAGATAATTAGCGTATTCATCGCCTCACAGAGTTACCGTTGATTTCTTTGCATGAGATCACTTGGGGTCTGCTCTCTCAGGGTTGTGCCCTGAGCTCTATATGAGTGGGGACGTTCCTGTTGCAGTGATGTTTCTAAGCGTCTTTGATGTGGGCACTTCCTAAGTGGCTGTCTACTGGGGGTCTGGGGTGCAGGTGTGTGCAGAGCTCACAGTCCTGAAGTCCTGGGTACAGGTTAGCCTGCACCGACAGTGGTCCTGGTGACTGAAGTGTGGGTGTATGCAGAGCAGCTCTGGAGCCAGAATCTTGAATGCAGACACAAGGAGAATTGCCCCAGAACCGGTGTCCCGAGTAGAGTTGGCTCCAAGGTCCACGGCAAGTGGAGGGTTAGAGGAGGCGGCTTAAGTGGTAGGAGTCCTCTGTGGAATCTACATTAATGAACACTGCAGGGTTCACAGGGGTCCCTCATCGCAAAAGCTGTGGGGAGTGGTAGTATCGCTGCTGAGACCCTCAGTTGCAGAGGTTGCGTGGGGTCCTCAGAGCTGGGCACTGCAGCCCAGTGGCACTCAGCCTGTGCCTGACCTGACATCAACACTCCCGTTTGTTCCTAGCCAGACGCCTCATCTCTGCCGGTTTCCCCTGGTGACCTTTTCTCTGTACCTCCTCTCCAATTGTTTTCCTCCACTGTGTTACTGCAGATTCTTAATCGGACTCCTGAGCCCTCCCAGAGCTATTTCTGTCTGCAGATATCTGTCTAATTGTTGTTTTATTGGGGAGGATAAAGATACTCTCTTATCTTGTTGATGTCACTGTATAAAGGATTTGTTTTATAGAATATATAGAGTGTTCTTTAAAGGCAAAATTAAAAAAAAAATCAATTAAAAATGTGCAAAGGATCTGAACCTTTACAAGAGAAGATATACAGATGAGAAGTACACATAACTGTGCTCAATAGAATTTTTCATTAAAAAAATAAATATTGAAACCACAAAGATATATTACTCTGCATTTGTTAAAATGGCAAAAAATCCTGATAGTGTTAAATATTAGTAAAGATTTGAACCTCACTCACTGATTTGTTGAGTTCAGTTCAGTTCAGTCACTCAGTCGTGTCTGACTCTTTGTGACCCCATGAATTACAGCACGCCAGGCCTCCCTGTCCATCACCAACTCCTGGAGTCTACCCAAACCCAAGTTCATCGAGTCGGTGATACCATCCAGCCATCTCATCCTCTGTCAACCCCTTCTCCTCCTGCCCCCAATCCTTCCCAGCATTAGGGTCTTTTCCAATGAGTCAACTCTTCACATCAGGTGGCCAAAGTATTGGAGTTTCAGCTTCAACATCAGTCCTTCCAATGAACACCCAGGACTGATCTCCTTTAGGATGGACTGGTTGGATCTCCTTGCAGTCCAAGGGACTCTCAAGAGTCTTCTCCAACACCACAGTTCAAAAGCATCAATTCTTCGGCGCTCAGCTTTATTCACCGTCCAACTCTCACACCCATACATGACTACTGGAAAAACCATAGCCTTGACTAGACGGACCTTTGTTGGCAAAGTAATGTCTCTGCTTTTAAATATGCTATCTAGGTTGGTCATAACTTTCCTTTCAAGGAGTAAGCGTCTTTTAATTTCATGGCTGCAATCACCATCTGCAGTGATTTTGGAGCCCAAGAAAATAAAGTCTGACACTGTTTCCACTGTTTCCCCATCTATTTCCCATGAAGTGATGGGACCAGATGCCATGATCTTAGTTTTCTGAACGTTGAGCTTTAAGCCAACTTTTTCACTCTCCTTTTTCACTTTCATCAAGAGGCTCTTTAGTTCTTCTTCACTCTCTGCCATAAGGGTGGTGTCATCTGCATATCTGAGGTTATTGATATTTCTCCCAGCAATCTTGATTCCAGCTTGTGTTTCTTCCAGCCCAGCGTTTCTCATAATGTACTCTGAATATAAGTTAAATAAGCAGGGTGACAATATACAGCCTTGACATACTCCTTTTCCTATTTGGAACCAGTCTGTTGTTCCATGTCCAGTTCTAACTGTTGCTTCCTGACCTGCATACAGGTTTCTCAAGAGACAGGTCAGATGGTCTGGTATTCCCATCTCTTTCAGAATTTTCCACAGTTTACTGTGATCCACACAGTCAAAGGCCTTGGCACAGTCAATAAAGCAGAAATAGATGTTTTTCTGAAACTTTCTTGCTTTTTTGAAGATCCAATGGATATTGGCAATTTGATCTCTGGTTCCTCTGCCTTTTCTAAAACCAGCTTGAACATCTGGAAGTTCACAGTTCACGTATTGCTGAAGTCTGGCTTCCCATGTCAATACTGTTAACTTAATCACAACTTCAAAGTGTTTGTCACAGAAGATAGCTGTATTAGTCAGCTTGGACTTCCATAACTGCATGCCACAGACTGAGTGTCTTAACAACAGACACTACTTTTCTTACGTTACTGGAGGCTGGGAATTGCAAGATCAAAGTGCTGGACAATTCAGTTCCTAGTGAGGAATCTCTTCATGGCTTGCAGATGCCTATGTTTTCACTGTGTCCTCACATGGTAGAGAGAGAGCTCTGATACTTTTTACTCTATTTATAAGGCAGAAGCTCTACTGGATTAGGGCCCAATATAATTTCATTACCTCCTTGTTGTCCCTGTCTCCAAAACAGTCACATTAAGGGCTATATCTTCACTATGTGAATTTTGGGGAGGAGGGACAGGATTCAGTCCATAACAGTAACCATGTAAAGGTCCAAAATATTAGGGACTCACATCTTTGGAGACATTATTCAGCCTCTCACAAATTTGTTTCCCAATATGCTACTCTGTCCATTACAGTTTGCTTCAGGGAAAAGAGAGCTTCTGAATGTAGTCACTAGAAGATGTCGGTTAATGAAAGTGTCATCATCCTCAGCAGCAACTGATAGAAAATTGAGCCTCCTCAGTCTGTCAGGAGAAGAGACAGCTCATGTGTTATACATGTGCTTTCACCCACCCTGACATGCCACATTTTCCCAAAGTCCATTGTCTACAATTAGTAAATATCTCTGCTGAGTTGCAATGGAGCAGTCACATGTGAGGGAAAGCTAACAGAATGTTTGAGCACCAGTATATTTGTGAAACTTGCTATACCAATTTTTGAGAATAAGAAAAGAACAATATTTAACCTTAAGGGACACCTGATATGTACTGGAAATTGTACTCCCCTTGGTATAGATGTCATCTGATGGTCCTTCCTAACAATCCTTCTGAGGATTACATGCTATTATGTCCCTCTTTACAGATGAGAAACTAGAGTTTGGAGGAGTTAAATAAATTACTTAAATTTACGGTGACACCATCTGCATGCATAGAACAAATGCATGACCACTAGATTTGCTGCACTAAAAATGTGTGATGTCTTTTGGTGGAGTATGAGATCAGAAGCAAAAGGACAGATGAAATCATGGATCTAATTCCTTTGTTCAATAAAAGTTCCTAGGACAGAGCTGCGGGCAAATGCAGTTTTTAAAGAGGATTTTCTGAGATTTGTTGAGACATCTTTGTGAAAGAGCAAGAAAAGATATGAGACAAGAATTAAATTTTAAAAACACAATAAAACATCAAGCCCTGGGAAAGATATGAAACAAGTGGAATGCGTTGCAGGTGAGAACCAGCTAGTAGAACAAATTCAGAAAACAGTTTGACATTCTTTTGCAATTAAGCATGTATTTACTTTATGGCCAAGCTATCATTCTCACAGATATTTACTTAAATGAAATAAAAACTTATATTTACAGAAAAAATCTTTAGGGTGTATGTTTAGATCAGCTTTATGCATAATCACCAAACATTAAACCAACATAATGCTCCTCAACTGAGTAATAAGCAGTCTGTAATGTCCAAAAAATGGAGTACTGCTAAAAAATTATATACACAAAACCATTAAGTAGTTTCCAGGGGCGGTGGCTAGAAGGAGTGGACCGCAAAGAATCGTGGGTTTCATTGACAACGTAGATGTGTTCTATAAACACGTTAGATAACTACACATATTTAAATTATTAGAATAATACACACAAATTTGTGGATTTTGCAGTTTTGCAATTATGCATTTAAAGAAAAAAAAAGAATGGCAAGTAATATCAAAATATGCATGCACACTCATATGCAATAGGCTCTTCAATTGCTTCTTCCCTGGGAAGGTGGGTTGAGGAGCTGTAGATGGTCCCATAGGGGCATCCCCTGAGAGCTCCATGACTCTGTAATTCACTCTTAGTTCCTTTGAACCAGCCTCTGAAATACCAACAACACTCCACGTGACATCTTTTTAGAGGGACCTGACTGCATGCCAATCTCCTTGGTCATCGTATATTCAC
Organism: Okapia johnstoni; assembly: GCA_024291935.2. NCBI lineage: Eukaryota > Metazoa > Chordata > Mammalia > Artiodactyla > Giraffidae > Okapia > Okapia johnstoni. The sequence goes on along the minus strand of CM044325.1, from coordinate 1,617,338 downwards.
CCAAATATTAATCATCGTCATTGTACACAGGTCTCCCTCCTATCTGAGGAATTGCTATGAGCCTAAATTATTGCCAAGGAAATCACCCCAAGATAAAAGTTATGTTGAATGACTTTAAAATGGTACCCTCTCTACTGAGTTTTTCAGTAGACCTTCCCTTATTTGCTATTTACAGACACAATTCTGTAAGCTACATGGGAGGAGTAATTTCACAATGTTTACAAACTAGGAGAAGGTGACCCCTCCAGGAGTACAGCAAGAATTAATGATGGATTTGGGACTTGAACCTTGGTCCTTGGGTCCTTGGGTCCTTGTTAGTGTTTTGTCCTTGATCTTTCATTTTCTTAAGGTACTTGGAGTCTTTTGACCACTGCCTACAGTACAGCTTCTTTATCATCACTTAGGCATTATTTCAAGGCTGAATCTCTGATTTCACACTCACTATTCAAGGTTGACTGTACCTTCTCTTCAAGGAGTGAGATAATTATTCCATAAACACTACCAGCGACAAGTGTAATTCATGCAAAAACAATGGGAAGTCTATACATACTATGAGTTTTTTGAGCATAGAAATGATGTTTTGAAACATTTTTCCAAAATAGTGATTTGAGATTGGAGTCTTAATATCAAAATTTCCATTGGTGAGAAGTTTGGTGGATACTTATGAACTCTCCTGTTGCTTCCCTAAAGAAGATGAATAACAAATAATGCAGACGCTGCCCCGATTGAGCAGGTAGGAATTTTTTTCTTGTACATTAACAGTTGGTCTCTCATTAAAGGTAAAAAGTGGATAAGTGTGAAGTGACTATTCTTTAAACTACACAGAGAACAAAAGGAAATAAATAAATTAGCAAGATCTAACAGCAATTTAACCTTTTACCATCCTTATATTTATTGGTACCTTTATATGTGTTCACTGTGAGGTGACTAAAAGCCCCTGGCTTTTGATTAGATGAAAATTAGGCTTCAGTCTTGAATTTTTTATACTAGCAATAGAATTGTAGAATATCATATAATCTCTCAAATCTCTAACTCCTTTAATGGCAAAATAAAAATAATAGTACTACACGTCGTACACATACACACACACAGAAGCACACACATACTCATGCACACATTTACATGTAAAGTTCTTAATATTAGATCAGGATAATTTTGGAGTAGAAATTGTTAGTGATAATGCATTTAAATTTCAGTGCAATTTCTTTTTTGTTTGTCGCTTTCCCCCCTTATTTCTCTACTACAGTACCTCTCAAAATTCCCAAATAGCACTGATGGAGACCAAGATAGAAGTGACACAGTTCATCCTCCCTTGACTGATCAGTGCCCCCGCACTGTAGATCCTCCTGTTTATCATATGCACTATCATTTACCTCATCAACGTGATTGCAAAGTTGAGAATGATCACAGTTCTTCTCTTGGACTCTCGTCTGCACACTCCTATGCACTTTTTCTTCAGGAACCTGTCTCTGGCGAACCCTGGTTACTCCTCAGCTCTCACTCCCATAGTAATGGCTGGATTACTCACTGGAGACAAGGCCATCTCCTACAATGCACATGCCGCTCAAATGTTCTTTTTTGTAGCCTTTGCAAGTGTGGAACCTTGCCTTTTGGCTTCAGTGGCTTATGGCTGCTACACAGCAGTATGGAAGCCCTTGCATAACAGCACCGCCACAACAGCAAATGTGTGTGCACGTCTGACCATAGGATCCTATGTCTGTAGTTTTCTGAATGCCTCTTTCCATGTTGGGGACATATTCGGTCCTTCTTTATGCAAGTCCAACACAGTCCATCACTTTGTGATGTTCCAGCGGTCCTGGCTCTCTCTAGCTCTGCTAAACACATTAGTGAAGTGGTTCTTGTTTTCATCATGAGCTTTAATGTCTCTTTTGCTCTTCTGATTATATTGATTTCCTATCTATTGATATTTGTAAACATCTTGAAGATGCACTCAGCTCAGGGGGGCACCAAAAGGCTCTGTCCACCTGCGCTTCCCACCCCACCACCGTCTCCATCTTCTGTGGGGCTGTCATCTTCATGCACTGGCAGCCCCGCTCCAGGCACTCCAGGGACACAGACAAAGTGGCGTCTGTGTTCTACCCTCTGCTCATCTGCATGCTGAACACTGTGGGCTACAGTCTGAGGAGCAAGGAGGTCAAGGGTGCATTCAAGAAAGTCACTGAGAGGCAACATTTTCTACAGAATTTGAACATTGCAGTATGTCCAGTGTGTGGCCTCAGTTGCTCAGTCACGTCCAGCTTTTTGCGGTCCCATGGACTGCAGCCCACCAGGCTCCTCTGCCCACAGAATTTTCCAGGCAAGAATACTGGAGTGGGTTGCCATTTCCTAAGACGGGATCTTCCCGACCCACAGATTGAACTCACATCTCTGTTTCTTGCATTGGCAGGTGGATTCTTTGTCACTAGCGCCACCTGGGAAGCCCAGTAAGTACAGTAACCTTTATTAATTCCTCTCAGATTTTCCCCATGCAATGAGTTATTTTTTTAAGCTCCACACTATATTTAAATTTTTGAGATGACATCCTTATCTTTTCAAAAGATAAGATAAAAAGATTTCTGGTAAAAAGAAAGCATATTCGGAAATTCAATACCTGAATGAAGATAGCTAAGGAAAAGCATTAGAAAATTTGGGACCTGTTTGTCAAAACTTACTTCTGATACTTGATTCATTATGTTGTAATGTACTAATTGTGTACTGATGTATTTGATTTGTCATTATTATGGGCACATACACACTGGAATGGGAAATTTGTCAGAGGTAAACGGAGCATGGCTAGTTTTTAATAAAAATAATTTAAATTGTTAGTTGAGGTATTCAGTATAAAATTGTGTCTAATAGCAATTATTTCTTTTGTGAAATAACTGATTTAATATTCTGAATAGAAGGAAAAATTATGGCCTTTTAAATGAAAGTGCCTACTCTTTGGGCACATTTTGTTGAGAGATACATAAATATCATATCCTAAATGAATGAGCATTTCTGTTTTGACTGAGTCATTTTTGTTAAATCAACATGTTGCCATTATAAACTTCAAAAAGATAAAATAATCATCCAAACTCTATAGCTTGGTTCTCTCTTTGCGTTCTACACGCAGTGGGTTTGCACGTGCCGTTTGCTGTTTATCTGCTCAGTCGTGTCCGACTCTTTGCTACCCCATGGACTATAACCCGCCAGTTCTCCTCCGTCCACAGGATTCTCCAGGAAAGAATACTGGTGTGGGTGGCCATTTCTTTCTCTAGTGGATTTGGACATATGCCTAGTAAAGTGAGAGCTTTCCAGGTGGCTCTGGTTCTAAAGAACCTGACTGCCAATGCAGGAGACATAAGAGACGATCCCTGGATCAGGGAGATTCTCTGGAGGAGGGCATGGCAACCCAGTGCACTACTCTTGCCTGGAGAATCCCATGGACGGAGGAGCCTGGTGGCTACAGTCCATGGGGTCACAGAGAGTTGGGCACGACCGAGCGGCTTCACCTTCCCTTTCACAACGCCGCCCGGGAGATAATGGCAGACTGCTGTGTCCTCAGCCCGGAGCATATCCTCCAAGCACAACGCTTCGCCTTCCTCTCAGAGTCACCTCTGCTGACTGCACGCCCCCATTGATCCACTTCTTCTACACAAGCTCTACGCACATATCTTTTACTTCAGTGTGAACCCTTGACAAGGTGAAATTGAAAATATGTTAAATTAAATTTGATCTAAATATACTTAAAACCAATCAACCCTGAATATTCACTGGAAGGACTGATGCTGAAGCTGAAACTCCAATACTTTGGCCACCTGATGCAAAGAGGTGACTCATTTGAAAAGACCCTGAGGCTGGGAAAGATTGAGGGTGGGAGGAGAAGGGGAGTGGAGGGTGGGTGAAATGGGTGAAAGAGTCAAATGATACAAGCTTTCAGTTACAAAATAAATCATGGGAATATAATGTACATCATTGTGACTATAGTCAATAATACTACCCTGCATATTTGGAAAAAAACTGTGTCTGTGTATGGTGACAGATGTTATCAAGATTTATTCTGATGATCATTTTACTATATATATACAAATATCAAATCACTATGCTGTGCACCTGAAACTAATATAAGATAGAAAAGCACAGAAAGTAAAGGTACATTTCAGATAAAAAGAAGCTAGGGCTCCATGAAAGTTTTATTTCTAGTGTGTGTGTGTATGCGTTATAGGTGGGTAGATGTGTAAATCGTATTTTTTTTCCTGTAGATTTCTAATTCAAAAAGCCTAAAGCTTTTGATCTCAGGCTTCTGAAAATACTGCTCTAGTAACACAGGACCATGTACTTCATTTAGTGATTTATTCACTCATTGATTTCTTCATTTGCTCACTCAGAGCTGTAGTAAACATTTATTGAGTACCCACCATTGTCTAAGTGCTGCCCTAAACACAAGGAATGTGCTTAGAAAAATATCATCTTCTATTACTTGAGAAAAATCATTTCTTAATTAATGAAGGTTGTTGAAACATCTGGACTCTAGCTTGGAAACATGAGAGCATTAAAACTCAGGGTTTTAGACTCCAAAGAAATTCATGGGGACACATTGCCTTTGTAACTTTACACAGCACATCTTGTAAGACCACAGTCTAAACTAGGCCACAGAACTGATGTAGGAATTTATCTTACTTTTCAAGGAAAGTGGCACAACTTTCCTTGTGACCTTCAGATTGTTAGTCCCACTCAAAGAGAAAGGATCCTATTGAAGCTTTTTCTTCATGTCTCATTACAAACATTGAAGTTCTCCAGAGGCAGGGAGATATAAGAAAAGTGTAATTTTTAAGTGAGGATGATCAAATACTTTCAAATGTGTTACACAGGGATGTTGCTGTGAGGACAAATGGGAGAACATCCTCGCATGCACTCTAGAAAGGGTCTAAGCAATGTCAAGGAAGGGTTGTCATACTCACCGTGGACGTTTTAGCTTGGGGTTTTATTGCTGATGGTTGTTACAGGCTCAGAGTAATATGCCTGGGAAACAAGCCCACTTAGTACAATGGGCAAACTATTACCTTATGATTAATAGAAGAATGCCACGGGGCCTTTGATGAACAGACTGGTCCATCTAAAATGATGTCGGAGTCATTTGGGATGTTACAGGCCAGCGAATGGAACCAGATGGATTTATGCATACACGAAGTTACCAGGGGGTTAGGTACCCAGGAGGGAAGCCACCGTCTCTCACTCCACCTGGAGAAGAAGCAGTTAAACTGCCCGTAGAGACCTACCTTAGTTTGTGAAGGCATAACACGATGTGTCTACATCACTTGGGGTTATTTCTTTTGATAGGGAGACATCTTTAGAAGAGATTTGTCACTAACTTTCCTGATAGAATCAGACAGAATCATGACAGGAGTAGTGAAAACTATGCTGGGACGTTCATTCTGTTATCTCATAGCAATATGACTTCCTAAATTCACAACAAAACTGTTACAGGCTACATAAGCCTTCTGCACATCAGTTCCCTCACTTATAAAAGGGAGGTGATGTACTGCCTGCCTCTTAAGGATGTTACGAGGAATGTATTAGTTAATGCTGATAAAGTTCTTCAAACAGCCTGATGGTAAACTCATCAAATACTATAAAAAACAAAGTCGTAATTTCCTTTGTAAAAGAGCCTCCATTTCTGAAAGTGTGATTTTCTCTAAAGTAAATCATTTATCCCTTGTGGTGGTGGTGTTCAGCGTTTAGTCACGTCTGACTCTGTGGCCGCATGGACTGCAGCACGCCAGGCTCCCCCGTCCTTCACCACAGCTCAGAGTTTGCTCGAGTCCACGTCCACTGAGTCCACGATGCCGTCCAACCAGCTCACCCTCTGCTGCCCTCTTCTTTTGCCTTCAATGTTTCCCGGCATCAGGGTCTTCTCCAATGAGACGGCTCTTCACATCAGGTGGGCAAAGGACTGGAGCTTCAGCTTTGGCATCAGTCCTTTCAGTGAATATTCAGGGTTGATTTCCTTCAGGATTGACTGGTTTAATCTCCTTGCAGTCCAAGGAGCCTTAAAAGTCACCGTGAGTTAATTTCAAAGACCCTAACATATAGTTGTGGGATTAGGGATGCATGTGAGTAGTTAACAAACCAAGAAATAAGACAGAGGAGGGTCAAAACATGAACTTTCTTAAGGTGTCAAAAATTGCAAAGCAAGGATTCATTGGTAGCATGTTTGTTTGTTTGTTTTCCCCAGTTATGGACAAAGCTGAACAATTCTGGGATTCCACCAAAACAAAAATTCAGGTATATTTCTACGTGGAAACTGTAACATGTCCACGAGGAGCTGACATATGACATTTTTCTGGAAGTTCTTTACCCTCAGTTCAGTTCAGTCGCTCAGTTGACTCTGACTCTCTGCGACCCCATGGACTGCAGCATGTCAGGCCTACCTGTCCACCACCAATTCCCAGAATTTACTCAAACCCATGTCCATTGAGTCGGTGATGCCATCCAACCATCTCATCCTCTGTCGTTCCCTTCTCCTCCTGCCTTCAATCTTTCCCAGCATCAGTCTTTTCCAATGAGTCAGTGCTTCACATCAGGTGGCCAAAGTATTGGAGTTTCAGCTTCAACATCAGTCCTTCCAATGAACACCCAGGACTGATTTCCTTTAGGATGGACTGGTTGGATCTCCTTGCAGTCCAAGGGACTCTCAAGAGTCTTCTCCAACACCACAGTTCACAAGCATCAATTCTTCAGCACTCAGCTTTCTTTATAGTCCAACTTTCACATTGATACAGGACTACTGGTAAAACCATAGCTTTGACTAGATGGACCTTTGTTGGCAAAGCAATGTCTCTGCTTTTTAAGATGCTGTCTAGGTTGGTCATAGGTTTTCTTCCAAAGAGCAAGTGTCTTTTAATTTCATGGCTGCAGTCAGTATCTGCAGTGATTTTGGAGCCCAAAAGAAATAAAGTCTCTTACTGTTTCCACTGTTTTCCCATCTATCTGCCATGAAGTGATGGGACCGGATGCCATGATCTTAGTTTTCTGAAAGTTGAGCTTTAAGCCAGCTTTTTCACTCTCCTCTTTCACTTTCATCAAGAGTCTCTTTAGTTCTTCTTCGCTTTCTGCCATAAGGGTGGTGTCATCTGCATGTCTGAGGTTATTGATATTTCTCCCAGCAATCTTGATTCCAGTTTGTGTTTCACCCAGCTCAGTATTTCTCATGATGTACTCTGCATATAAGTTAAATAAGCAGGGTGACAATATACAGCGTTGACGTACTCCTTTTCCTATTTGGAACCAGTCTGTTTGTCCACATCCAGTTCTAACTATTGCTTCCTGACCTGCATACAGGTTTCTCAAGAGGCAGGTCAGGTGGTCTGGTATCCCCATCTCTTGAAGAATTTTTCAGTTTGTTGTGGTCCACACAGTCAAAGGCGTTGGCATAGTCAATAAAACAGAAATAGATGTTTTTCTGGAACTCTCTTGCTTTTTCCATTATCCAATAGATGTTGGCAATTTGATCTCTGGTTCCTCTGCCTTTTCTACAACCAGCTTGAACATCTGGAAATTCACAGTTCACGTACTGTTGAAGCCTGGCTTGGAGAATCTTGAGCATTACTTTGCTAGCATGTGAGATGAGTGCAATTGTGTGGTAGTTTGAGCATTCTTTGGCATTGCCTTTCTTTGGGATTGAAATGAAAACTGACCTTTTCCAGTCCTGTGGTCACTGCTGAGTTTTGCAAATTCACTAGCATATTGAGTGCAGTACTTTCATAACATCATCTTTTAGGATTTGAAATAGCTCAACTGGAATTTCATCACCTCCACTAGCTTTGTTTGTAGTGATGCTTCCTAAGGCCCACTTGACTTCGCATTCTAGGATGTCTGGCTCTAGGTGAGTGATCACACCATCGTGGTTATCTGGGTCATGGAGATCTTTTTTGTATAGTTCTTCTGTGTATTCTTGCCACCTCTTCTTAATATCTTCTGTTTCTCTTAGGTCCATATCATTTCTGTTCTTCCAGACATGGACGTTCTTTACCCTAACTTTTCCTAATTTTGATAATTCCCCAGTATGTGAAACTTGGTGGAAAGCTAAACAACAGCATGTTCAAGGGTCTCCCTAGAGAACCTCTAGAGAGTGGCATGACTGCATGTCCTGGTTCTGTCCAAACTGCCCTGGACCTTGGGCAAGTTATTTGGTGTCTCCAAGCCTCCATTTCCTAAGTAAAATGGGAATAATAGTACCTATTCTTGGAGTTGTTGTCAGGATTAAATAAGTTAAGACATGTAAAGCGCTGAGAACAGCATCAATGTTCTAAGAAACTATATAAATCAGAGCTATTGTTATTGTCATCACACTCACCGTGCTCATGGCTCAGCCAACAACAGAAGCACTTATCTCAGTCAAGGGATGCCACAGATAACATATCAAAGATGGGACAGTCAGAATTTGTTGATGTTGGGCGTTGTGGCATGTGACATTAGCAAAGGTCCTTCAGTTGTGATTATATCTGCCTAAGGTAGAAGTGATGGATGTGCCAGAGGAATTGTCTTAACAAAACTATTTCAGGGGTTTTATCTTGCCTATGTTTCCTGCCTTCTGGTTTCCTTTGTTTAACACTGATTTCCTTAGCTTAATTAGCCATCATTCTTCTTGGTTTTGTGAGTACTTCATTATTCTTCCAATAAACTCCTTTCTGTTAAGTTGGCCAGAGCTGATTTCTACTCTGTACATCCACGATCCTGTCTTACCAACCACATCCACACGATGAGTGGGGATGGTGCTGTGGGAGAAAACCCACCAGAAAAGGCAGATCGCTGCCACACTGCCGCTCAGTGTTCTAAGCTGCCTTGTCTCACACTTTGCCGGGAGCCAGCTCACGGGATCCCACCCATGACAGAGTCATGAGGCAAAGGGCTGATTGAGCACGGCTTCTCAGCCCTCAGGAATTCTTGGAAGGCTGCCTCAGCGCTCACCTTAAAGATGAGATCTGTCTTTCCGATGTTTGCTACAATAAACCTCTTCTTATTTTCTGTGACTTAGAAAAAAGGCTTTTCCTGATTCTCTTCTAAAATAGATCAATCTGAAATCTCAATCGACAAGGCCCCTGAGTGGTAGCACCCTAAATAAAATTATCTGAGATATAGAATATGCTGATCTAAATTCCTTTTGCTAACATATTGGTTTGTTTAATAAATGTACCTGTGCCTTTGGAGCTAATGTGCTTGACTGCCCCTTAACAACAGAAGAGCATTGAAAGCCTCCGCACAGAAAGCCCCAATGGGCACAGAGCCCTTTGTAGGAAAGAAAGGCTTGTTAGAAAATATAAGAAATGTTGCTTTATAAAACTGTAACTTAGTCTATACTTACTCATTATGCTTTTTTACTCTTAACGTATTTAGCCTATATAACTGAAAGCATAATAGTTAAAAATTTATATAAATAGAAGTTTAGCTTTAATACAAATAATAAGACAATTGTTGAATTAACTGATGATTCTTACTTAGAGCTGACCTTCAGCTTGCTGTTCTATGACGTTACGGGACCACATTCTTTTCTGTTAAGCTCGAGGCATAAAGTAAATTACCGAAAACAGGTTTTACCTTGAAACTTTCTATTGATAAATTCTTTCCTGCTGTGCCTGATACAAAAGTGTTCTGACTGATCAACCCTTATCAATGGAGAGTCACAAGATGTTAGCAGGCCCCCAGGCTGGAAGATGATGTAAACAAAATGAGGCTTTTTGTAACTAAAAACAGGCAAACAGTTTCGATGAGGGTCAAAAACTGCTGGCCTATTAAGCTGAATTGACAGGCCCATTAAGCTGAATTCATATGCCCGTTAAGCTAAATTGGTATGCCCACTAGGCTGAATTGGTATGATTCTATACTTTACATTTGTTTCGATGCACCACAAAAAATATACAAACTGTCTTAAAAACAATAAAGTCAGAAGACACTTGGAAACACCACGACTCGCTGTGTCTTCTCATTCGTATCGCCGACGCCGTCCATCCTGAGGGAACCCTGACCTGCTGGGGCAGGACTCCGGCAACACTTCACCTCCCGAAGGGGTCATGACTAGGCTTCTTGACACAACATGCCAAACATGGAGAACTTTATGGATTTTATGTCTTAAATACAGGAGGAAAAGACATGCTTCTTTGTCTCTGCTTACTCACATTATCTCAGCCGATTTACACATCACCCTTGGTGTTGGATCAACTTTGCTCCAGCAAAAGCACTCCAACTCAGCTGGGGAAGAGAATATAAACAAAAGCCATGAATTAGAAGCACACTGCGATCTGTTCTCAGGTTTCCCTAATTCAACGATATTTAAATACAAGTTTATAATAGGTCTTTTAATTGCCAGAGACCAAAGAATAAAAATAAAAAAGTATAGAAAGTACCCTAACACCAGCACCAGAAAAATACATTAAAATCAAAGAAAGTTACAGACCAATATTTCTCATGAACATAAATGCAGAAGTCCTCAAGAAAACATCACCAAACCAAATCCAGCAAAGTATAAAAAGAATCATACACCACAACTAGATGGGATTTATTCCCTGTAAGCCAGGTTGATACAACATTTAAATATCAGTCACTGTAATCTGGCATATTAATATGCTAATAAAGAAAATAACATGATCATATCAATTGCTGCAGAAAAAATTATTTGATAAAATCCAATTTCATGGTAAAAACCCTTAGAAAGCCAGGAATAGAGAGGAGAAGTCACACATAAGTGAGTAGGGAAGGCTGAAAGAACCAGCAGGATGAATGCATTATTTACCTTAATGTAGATATAGATGGATTGATATAGAAAGAAACACACCTTTGGGTGTATATACTTGTTATTGTTATTAAGTCTCTATGTCAATCTGACTCTTTTGTGACTCCACGGACTGGAGTCCACCAGGCTCCTTCTGTCCATGGGATGTCCCAGGCAAGAATTCTGGAGTGGGGTTGCCATTTCTTCTCCAGGGGATCGTCTTGACCCAGGGATCAAACCTGCACTCCTGCATTGAGGTGGATTCTTTACCACTGAGCCCCCAGGGAAGCCCAAACACGTCTGTTAGTGTACACATACATTTCCTAGTTTTATCTTCTCAGAGCACCTAGAACTGGCGCCCCAGTAATAATGAGCCTTCCTGCTCCTGGGTCCTATTTTCTAAATATCATCCTCTAATAGATTGAAGCAGAGCTCATTGCAGAAATAATTTATTAATTCTAGGACTGAGCAGGTTAAATACAAGATGACCCTGAGTGTCTTGTACTCTCAAATATAAATATGTGTTCAAAAACAAAAGGATAGGGGACGTGTCAAAAGGAAACAGGAAAAAAAATTAAAGAGTTTCCAATGACCAAACTTGGAACAATTTAAGCAAAATAAATAAATCAATATAATATTGGGTTACAATACAAAGTGCACAGTAAGTCTGTGTTCCTATGGTTACATAAACAAATAATTTAATAAATAAACAAGTGGTGGAGAAGAGATCATTTTTCCCTTCATAAGCAATCTAAATAATTTATTGGTGTATTCTCCTCCACTGCAGGAGGTCAACCTTAGTCCTCCATAGCCTGCAGGATCAACTAGACTTAGTGAGTTGCCTACAAAAGAAAAATAGAAAAGGGAGAGATTTTCTTTACACTGGACAACATAGAAAAACTATCTTGGGCCAGGGGTTGAAGTTACTATCACAGTGTCAAGTCATGTTTACATGTACCCCCTTATATAACACGATGAAAAGGGGTCTTCTTATTCTTCACATAAAGCCCCAACCCTCATCTAACAATGATAAAAAAATTCAGACAAGTGCAAGTTAGGAGACTTTACAAAACATCTGACTAGTATTCCCCCAAACTTTAGGAATACGAAAAATGAGGAAAGACTGAGAAACTGTCATAGACAAGAAGAAATGAAGGAACCATGAGGTGGCGACTCAGTGTTGCTCCTGAGTTGTCTCCTGAGAGCGAAAAAAATTTGGTTGGAAAAAATTGCAAAGTCCAAGTAAAATCTAAAGTTTAGATAATAGTAATGCCAATGTTGATGTCCAAGTTTGACAAAGGTACCTGGTGGCTCAGCTGGTGAAGAATCTGCCTGCAATGTGGGAGACCTGGGTTCCATCCCTGGGTGGGGAAGACCCCCTGGAGGAGGGAAAGGTGACCCACCCCAGTGTTCTGGCCTGGAGATTCCCAGGGACTCTCTACTCCCTGGGCGCACAGAGTCGGACACGAAGGAAAGACTTTCCCTTTCACACATGGCAAAGACAGTCACAGTAGGGGAAGCTGGGTCAGGGAATGGGTATATGGGAATTGTCAGTGACACCTCTGTAAACTTTTTTAAAATTTTAGAATACTGTAAAATTTTTAAAATATTTAAAATAATAATAACAAAATGATTCTAGCAGGAGAAACATTCCTCATCCCATAGACTTTAGAACTAGAGGGAATGTACACTAGTGTCCCATCTACATACACTAGTGAGATAAGCTTACGCTTGCCCCACTAGAGTCAGCATGACTGCCTTAAGACAATAAAGCACACTCTCATAAGTCTTGAGATGTTGAATGCCTCTAATTGCATAGAGGTAGAGAAGACAAAGGAACAAATACTATTGTGTAGCTTTATTACAGATCACTGGAAGACAAAAATCAAGTGATAATTATATTTTATACTAGTTTACTGAATATAGGCTATATTTACATTCAATATGGGTACTTAGAGTTACTAGAGTTAATTATTCATTCAGCATATGAAGTAATTTTCCAAATTGAATCAAATATTAAAAACTTTTAATAGTTTCTTATCTTTGTGTCTTTTATGACTTACTATATAGAATTTCGGAGAAGGCAATGGCAACCCACTCCAATACTCTTGCCTGGAAACTCCCATGGATGGAGGAGCCTGGTGGGCTGCTGTTTACGGGGTCGCACAGAGTCGGACACGACTGAAGTGACTTAGCAGCAGCAGCAGCAGCAACCAGGGTTAAGGAGGAAGAGGGATAAATTGGAAGATTGGAACTGCCGTATACACACTACTATCTATAGACAGCTAGATAACGGATGAGGACCTACTGAACAGCACAGACACTCTACTCCATACTCTCTAACGGCCTATATGGGAAAAGAATCTGAAACAAAGTGCATATAAATGATTCACTTTGCTGTACACCTGAAACTAACACAACATTGTAAATCAACTATACTCCAATAAATTTAAAAAAGAAGCAGACAGTAAATGAACACACCAAACCAAGCAGAAACAAACACAGATACAGAGAACAGAGTAGTTGTTACAAGAGAGGAAGGGGCAGTGGGGAGGACGAAACTGGTAAAGGGGATCAATGTAATGAATAAGTGGAAACTAAGTTTTTGGTGGTGAGGCTGCTTTAGTGCGTACAGAATTAGAAATATGTACAGTAAACATGAACCTTACATAATGTTATAAATCAATGTTACCGCAATAGAAATTAGTTAGAAGAGAACAAAAAAATAGAAATAAAAAATTCCACAGCATCTAAACATCGGACATTATTTTGAAATCCCACTTGCAATTAACTTGAAATCCCACTCGGTCATGACTTTTTAAGCATTTTATATATTATTAGACTTGATCACACACAGTGACGAAAAGGAGAGCTGCACATATGCAAATAAATCAATGTAATAAATCACAGTAATAGAGTGAAAGACAAAAGTCATGATTATCTCAACAGATGTAGAAAAAGTGTTTGACAAAATTCAACAGCTTTTCATGATAAAAGCTCTCCATGAATTCGGTATGAATGGGATGTACTAATAAAGACTATACATGACAAACCCACAGCTGTATCGTACTCGGCAGTGAACAATTGAAAGCTTTTCTCTAAGGTCAGAAACCAGACAAGGGTGCCCTCTCTAACCACTTCATTATAGTAATAGAAGTCCTAGCCTGACTTTTTACGTGGACCATGCAGTTGTGGATTCTCTGGACCTTAGCATTTCCATTTGATCATTTCTTATAAGTTTTCATTCCTTTATCAAAATCATCAGCCTGATTGTTATATTTTTCCAACTTTTCCACCAGAATCTTTAACATATTAATCACATGTATTGGTTGGACAAAATATTTGTTAAGGTTTCTTTATGACGCTACAGAAAAACTCGAATGAACTTTTTGGCATATCCAATATTTTGTGTGGCCTCTGATAGTTTCAGTATCTCTGTCATATCAGCACTTGATTCGGTTGATTGCTTTGTCACTTAGGAATGTATTGCCTCTTTGTATTTCTTGAAATTTTGTTTTGGAAGCCAAACATTGTGTATGAAGCAGTAAAGCTTGTGGTAGATTGCGTGCCTGAGGACAGGCCTCCTTTTTGTTCTTGTTTAGCTAGAATATTAGTGTGGACAGCTGAGTCAAGCTAGCTACAGACGAGCCAAACTGAATTTGGATCTTGTTTCTATAGTTACTGTCAGTGAATCACCTATGAAGAGACTTCATATAGCCTGGCCACGTTTTAGGATGGAGGCTGGTTTACAAGGTATTTCTCAATATCTGTTACCTTCTCGGTTTTAAACCTTTCCTTTGCACTTGATCCTTAGACAGGATCTCCATGATCTTGCCCCCTCTGAGCAGTAGACTGTGTTTCCTTACTGCTCAAAGTTGCTTAGCCCCCTTGTCAAAAGCAGAGTACTTTCTCTACTGTTTTGATAATGGCTTTCATCTTACACAGAAATCATCTCCTTGGTCTCAGAGGTAGGGCCCTTCTCAGTGATCCTGATTTTCTCTGGGTAGAGTAGACCTCTAGCAGTCTTATCCCAGGACATAAATAAATAAATCAAATAAAAAAATCAAATGTATAAAGTATAAAATCCACTAAAGTGTGTGAATAGCAGATTTAAGCTGGCAGAAGATAAAAAACAGTGAACCTTAAGATAGGTCAGTTGAGAATATACAGTCCTAGGAACAGAGATAAAAGAGAATAAGGACAAATAAAGTCTCAGCGAACAGTGGGGTACTCCAAAAGAGCCAACATATGGATAATGCAATTCCCAGAAGGAGAGGGAGAAACGGACGAAAATCTTTGAAGAAATAATAGCAAAAACACGCCAAATCTGGGGAAAAGAGTGGATATATATAAGAAATAACAGTGGACATATATATGATTCAAAACTGTTAACATATTGAGATTCAAAATATTAGTGCCTTTGGACAGCAACAAATTCATAGCATTTATATGCAAAGAAGTTACTAATACTGTGATAATTCTTGGTGCTTAAAAAATTTTAATTAAATATTATACTTTTATTTAAGTAAATTAAACTTGCCTTTATGACCCTTTTCTTTTTCCTATATTTCTGTATATTTTCTCTATTTAAATGTCATATAAACATTATTTTTAGGTATGACTTATACGAAAATTTATTTTAGAAAATAAATGCCTGTGTAAAGGCATGAAGTTTTATTAAAAATAGGAGTAAACAAAGAATCAATAATCTATACTCAAAAAGCTTTGGAAGCGCTTTCATAAAGGGTTTTTTTTTTTTAATAGGAACCTATTGCTTTTTCAGTGTGAAAAAGATCAATTGAAATACAATTTTTAAAAAACCAAACATACATATCTTATTTACATTAAGTCAAATATTTATACTAAAAATGTGTTCCCAGATACCAAAATAATTGTTTTAAATTCTATTATAATAATAGACCCATCTAATGTATGTCTTAACTAATTTCTCTTCTGTAGATGTGTGGGTTTCATGAGTTTCTCATGAATGATGTACATGTGTGCATATGCTAATACATACATGTAAATGTATGTGCTCATGTGAGAGTGTGGGTGAATAGGCTTATTGAGAGGAATTTTTAAAATAAAAATCCCGTGTTCCTAGATGAGTCTTCTTAACCTATTCTTCCTTGTTATCACATTTTTGGAGATTTTAATTTGTGGACTTAATCAACAGCTGGAGAAATTGCCATAAGAATTTAGAAATGTGTGGGGTAGACAGGTAAATATTTTCCCCAGATGGTTGGAGGTGGATAAAGCTACCTTATTGTAGGCTTAATGTAATTAAAATACAAATCCTATAGAAGACTTTGCCTTCCCCACAGCCGTTTTAAAGGCACTCTTGACCTGTTTGTTCCTCAGGCTGTAGACCAAAGGGTTCAGCATGGGGATGACCGTGCTGTAGAACACGGACGCCATTTTGTCTGTGCCCATGGAGTGGCTGGAGCTGGGCTGTAAGTACATGAAGATGCCTGTGCCATAGAAGATGGAGACAGCAGTGAGGTGCGAAGCACAGGTGGAAAAGGCCTTCTGGCGTCCTTCAGATGAGCGCATCCTCAGAATGGTGACAAATATAAACAGATAGGAGATGAAGATGACCAGAATAGAGAAGAGGTCATTGAAACCCACCACAAAGAAGATAACCATCTCACTGACGTGGTTATCTGAGCATGAGAGAGCCAGCAGAGGAGGAGCATCACAGAAGAAGTGACTGACCACGGTGGACCTACAGAAGGAGAGCCTGAAAACGCTCCCTGTGTGGATGGAGGCATTCAGGAAACCACAGAAGTAGCAGCCTGTGACCAGACGCGTGCACACCTTGGTCGTCATGGCGGTGGTGTAGTGCAGGGGTTTGCACACGGCTGCAGAGCGGTCATAAGCCATTGCGGCCAAGAGGAAACTTTCTACAGTGATAAAGGCTACGAAGAAGAAGAACTGGGTGACACAAGCATCGTGGGAAATGGTTTTGTCTCCCGTGAGGAGTCCTGCCATCACTTTGGGAGTGACGGCTGAGGAGTAACCGAAGTCCACCAGGGAGAGGTGGCTGAGGAAGAAGAACATGGGCGTGTGGAGACGAGAGTCCAGCAGGATCAGCGTGATCACCCCCAGGTTCCCAGCCAGGGTGAGGAGGTAGATGAGAGAGAAGGTGAGGAAGAGCAGCATCTGCACTTCTGGGTCATCGGACAACCCCACGAGGACGAACTCAGTCACCGCTGTAGTGTTTCCATGGAGATCAACTGGGAACTGTGTGGCTGCTCTGTAGCAATGGGAAAATAGAATCAGGATGATAGAGGAAAGGCTCTACTGAAATCAGGCAACGTGTTTACTCTGTGCCTTATTTCAGTATTACAATAACTTGTTTCCAGGAGTTTTTAGAGTAAAGCATGGCCATGACAACCAAATGCAATTTTGAATTATTAATAAGCCATAGAGTAGTCCAGGTAAAAGGACTTGGAGATAACACATCCAATCTCCTAAATTCATAGAAAAGTGAATTCAGATAAAAATAAAAGAAAGAATTTAAGCAATATTATCAGATTAGTTGCTAACCAGAGCAGCTCAGACAGCCAAGTCAACTTTACAAAATAACCAAAAATTATTTTTGTATTAAACTACAGTAGTTTAATAGATTAATGTGAAATTGAGTTTACTTTACTTCAACTGACATTGTCTTTTTTGTTGCATCAAAACATCTGTATATGGTAGTGAAAGACAGTTAAATAAAACATGTCTTAAAACCACAATGAGTTATCACCTCACACCTGTCAAAACTGCTATCATCAAAAATTCTACAAATAACAAATGTTGGATAGGATTTTGGGAAAAGTGAGTCTTCATACTCTGTTGGTGGGAATATATGGTGGCAGCCATTATGGACAACAGTAGAGACGTTGCTCAAAAACCTAAAAACACAATTACCATAGGACCCAGCAATCCCACTTCTGGGCATATATCTGAGAAAACAAAATAATTAGGAGAGAACCATGCACACCAATGTTCAGCAGCACTAGTTACAATAGTCAAGACATGGAGCAGCCCAAGCGCCCACCAGCAGGTGAACAGTTAAAGAGGATATGGTGCATATACATCAACATGATGGAATATTACTCAGCCCTAAAGAAGAGGGAAATTCTGCCATTTGCAGCAACACAGATGGACCTAGATAATATGCTTAGTGAAATGATACAGAGAAAGACAAATACTACGTGATATCATTTATATGTGGACTCTAAGAAAATAACACGAATGAATGCATACAACTAAAAAAAACAACAGACTCACAGGCTGAAAAAACAGACTGGTGGTTACCAAAGGGGAAGCAAAGGAGAGAGGGATATGGGTCAAGAGAGATAAACTACCATAACTTCGGGATTAGTCAGAATGACTAATATTATTACATTACTTGAAAGACAGAACACTTTAAAAAAGCTTAATTTGTTCAAAGTTGAATAAGTTTATACTTAGCAGACACTCAAGATATTTTTGTGTTTTTCCTCTTAGTCACACAATAAGTATCCATGTTCTAATAGGATCTGTATATTTTTTAGATGTGCAATTCCCAATTACATGAAACAAAGAAATCTTCAAAACATCGAGCGCATCAAACTGAATAGATGAGAGACCTGTTCCTTTCTCTAAAGAGATTTTTCTGATTACCTCTATCCATGCAAATTTACGCAGACACTAGATTTCATCTAGTAGATTTAAAGGTTTATCTTATTCCTGGAACAATTCAACATGCAAGTCTAGCACCTTCATATATGAGTGGATCTTAAATCAGAGGTTCAATCTATGAAAAAAAAATAAACACCCCATTGTGATGTTGTTCTCCAGTGTTTGGCCAGAATGCATAAAATTCTCTAGAGATAGGAAGAAACTGAAGGGAAAAAATGCTATTGAAATCAACTTACTAAAATTCTACTCTTTGATCTGCTGGTCACTCTTCTTAGATAAGTCACTTCACCTCTTTGAACTTTGATATCTTCATCTATAAGATGCAAATAATAGAAAGTTACCCCTCCCTTAAGACTCTTGCTATGATAAGAAAACAAGAAAGTCCAAAAGTACCTCATACTTGGTAAAGGGTGACCATCATAATCACAGTCATAATCACAGTTACTTAGGGTTGTTTTCCCTGGACATTGTTGAATGTTCTTAGCAATATCACAGTTTGGGGGAAGGTCATTGTTGCTACTAGATGATTATTAACAGATGAAAAGGAAAATAAATGGTCAAAGTAACTCCGACTCTTCGACCGCACTCTCTGCTATGATGACAGTTGGAGTCATGTGGAAACCAGAGGGAGTTATGTAGTAATGGAGCTCTCAGGGGACAGACACCCTGTGAGGCTACAAACCTTATTATCTCACCTACCTAGGGAATACGCGATTGAAGTGTCTGTGGGGATCCAGCTCTGCTTGCTGAGGGAGATCATGAGCATATTTATACGATTTGCAGGAATTCTTCTTGATGATGCGCAAAATCACCCACAGCATGATCTCTGGGGCTGCAATTTGACATAAATATTGGGGGATGGGGTAAGAACTTTGTAATTAAAAAAGCAAAGTGGACTCCAGGAATTAGTTCTTCACTTTGTTGTTGTTCAGTTGCTCAGCCATGTCCGACTCTGTGAGACCCCATGGACTGCAGCATCCCAGGCTTCCCTATCCTTCCCTGTCTCCCTGAGTTTACTCAAACTCATGTCCATTGTGTCAAAGATGCCATCCAACCATCTCTTCCTCTGTTGCCCCCTTTTCCTCTTGCCCTCAATCTTTCCCAGCATCAGGGTCTTTTCCCATGTGTCGGTTCTTCACATCAGGTGGCCATAATATTAATTCAGATGACCATTACATCTACTACTGTAGGTAAGAATGCCTTAAGAAATGGAGCAGCTCTCATAGTAAAAAAAAAAAAAAAAAAAAAAGTCTAAAATGCAGTACTCGGGTGAAACCTCAAAAATGACAGAATTATCGCCATTTGTTTCCAAGGCAAACCATTGACTATCACAATAATCCAAGTCTATGCCCCAACCACTATGCTAAAGAAGCTGAAGGTGAACAGCTCTATGAATACTTACAAGAACTTCTAGAACTATTAAACACACACACACACACACACACACAAAATTGTACTTTTCATCATGAGGGATTGGAAATGCAAAAGTAGGATATCAAGAGATACCTGGAGTAACAGGCAAATTTGGCCTTGGAGTACAAAATGAAGCAGGGCAAAGGCTAATGGAGTTTTGTCAAAAGAACACACGGGTCATAGCAAACACCTCTTCCAACAACACAAGAGGTGACTCCACACATGGACATCACCCGATGGTCAATAATGAAATCAGATTGACTATGTCCTTTGCAGCCAAAGATGGAGAAGCTCTACACAGATAGCAAAACAAGACCTGGCATTGATTGTGACAGATCATGACCTCCTCACTGCAACATCCAGGCTTAAATTGAAGAAAGTAGGGAAAACCACTAGGCCATTCAGGTAAGGCTTAAATCAAATCCCTCATGATTATACAGTGGAGGTGACAAATAGATTCAAGGGGTTATATCTGGTAGACAGAGTGCCTGAAAAACTATGGACAGAGGTGATGATCAAAACCATCCCAAAGAAAAAGAAATGCAAGAAGGCAAAGTGGTTGTCTGAGAAGGCTTTACAAATACCTTAGAAGAGAAATGAAAGGCAAGAGAGAAAAGGAAAGAGATAGTCATCTGAATGCAGAGTTCCACAGAATAGCAAGGAGAGATAAGAAAACCTTCCTAAGTGAACAATGCAAATACATAGAGGAAAACAATAGAATAGGAAAGACTAGAGATCTCCTCAAGAAAACTGAAGATATCAAGGGATAGTTCACGCAAGGATGGGCAAGATAGAAGACAGAAGCAGCACGGACCCAACAGAAGCGGAAGAGGTTAAGAAGTGGCGAGAATACACAGAAGGGCTGTTTAAAAAAAGGTATTGATGACCCATGTAACCATCATCGTGTGATCACTCACCTAAACAAAGACATCCTGGAGCGGGAAGTCAAATGGGCCTTAGGAAGCATTACTATGAACAGTTAGTGGAGGTGATAGAATTCTGATGCTGATGCTAAGTCACTTCAGTGGTGTCTGACTCTGTGCGACCCCATAGATGGCAGCCCACCAGGCTCCCCCGTCCCTGGGATTCTCCAGGCAAGAACACTGGAGCGGGTTGCCATCTCCTTCTCCAATGCGAGAAAGTGAAAAGTGAAAGTGAAGCCACTCAGTCGTGTCCGACTCTTCGAGACGCCATGGACTGCAGCCCACCAGGCTCCTCCGTCCATGGGATTTTCCAGGCAGGGGTACTGGAGCGGGTGCCATCGCCTTCTCCAGACAGAATTCTAGCTGAGCCATTTCAGATGCTAAAAGATGATGCTGTTCAACTGTTGCACTCGACTGTTGTTGCTGTTGCTCAGTTTCTGAGTCCCGTCTGACTCTTTGCAACCCCATGACCTGCAGAAAGCCAGTCTTCCCTGTCCTTCTCTATCTTCCAGGGTTTGCTCAAATTCACATCTTTTTGTTGCATTCAGTATGTCAGCAAATTTGGAAAACTCAGCAGTGGTCAAAGGACTGGAAAAGGTCAGTTTTCATTCTAGTCCCAAAGAAGGGCAATGGCAAAGAATGCTCAAACTATCATACGGTGGAAGATGAGCCCCCATGTCAGTAGGTGTTCGATATACTACTGGGGAAGAATGGAGAGATAGCTCCAGAAATAATGAAGAGGCTAGGCCAAAGCAGAAATGGAAATCCTAAAAGATGACGCTGTGAAAGTGCTGCACTCAATATGCTAGCAAATTTGGAAACTCAACAACGGCCACAGGACTGGAAAAGGTCCGTTTTCATTCTTACCCCAAAGAAGGGCCATGCCGAAAAATGTTCAAACTGCCCTGCTATTTCACTCATTTCATACGCTAGCAAGGTAATGTTCAAAATCCTTCAAGTCAAGCTTCAACAGCACATGAACCAAGAACTTCCAGATGTACAAACTGGATTTAGAAAAGCCAGAGGAACCAGAGATCAAATTGCCAACATTTGCTGAGTCGTAGAAAAAGCAAGAGAATTTCAGAAAAACATCTACTTCTTCATTGACTGCGCTAAAGCCTTTGACTGTGTGAAAGTGACAGTCACTCGGTCATGTCTGACTCTGTGTGTCCCCACGGACTGTAGCCTGCCAAGCTCCTCTTTAACCTGCCAGGCTCCTCTGTCCATGGAATTCTCTAGGCAACAATACTGGAGTGGGTAGCCACTCCCTTCTCTAGGGGATCTTCCCAACTCAGGGATCAAACCCGGTCCTCTTGAATTGCCAGGAGAATTCTTGACCATCTGAGCCACGTGGGAAGTGGATCACAACAAACTGGAAAATTCTTAAAGAGATGAGAATACCAGATGGCCGTACCTGCCTCCTGAGAAACCTGTTATGCAGGTCAAGAAGCAAAAGTTAGAACCAGACATGGAACAACAGACTGGTTCAAAATTGGGAAAGGAGTACATCAAGTCTGAAGCTCCAATACTTCGGTCACCTGGCGCGAAGAGCTGACTCATTGGAAAGGATGCTAATGCTGAGAAAGATTGATGGCAGAAGAGGGTGACAGAGGATGTGAGGGTTTGATGCCATCATTGACTCAATGGAAGTGAGTTTGAGCAAACTTCGGGAAATGGTGAAGGACAGGGAAGCCTGGTGTTTTGCAGTCCATGGGTCACAAAGAGATGGACACGACTTAGCGACTGAAAACAAAAAGGCTATATGTTTTTTCCCTGTTTGTTTAACTTATATTCAGAGTACATCATGCAAAATACTGGGCTGGATGAATCATAAGCTAGAATCGAGATTGTCAGGAGAAATATCAATAACCTTGGATATGCAGATGATATTCTAATAGCATAAGTGAAGAGGACCTTAAGAGCTTGAGGGTGAAAGAGGAGAGTGAAAACGCTGGCTTAAAACTCAGCGTTCACTGTGCTGTGCTTAGTCACTCAGTCATGTCTGACTTTGCAATCCCATGGACTGTAGCCTGCCAGGCTCCTCTGTCCCTGGGGTTTTCTAGGCCAGAATACTGGAGTGGGTGCCATGCCCTCCTCCAGGGGATCTTCCCAACCCAGGGATCAAACACAGGTATCCTGCACTGCAGGTGGATTCTTTACCATGTAAGCCACGAGGGAAGCCTGAGGTGGAAGCTACTTATACAGTGCTATTCTGTGCGAAGTAGCTCAGTCGTGTCAGAATCTTTGCGACCCCATGGATTCACTAACATTTACTAACATATGTAAAACAGATAGCCAATGGACACTTTCTGTATGAATCAGGGAACTCAAACTGGGGCTCTGTAATAACCTAGAGGGGTGGAAGGGGTAGGAGGTGGGAGGGAGGTTTAAGAGGGAAAGGCCATTATGTACACATATGGCTAATTCATGTTGATGGATGGCAGAAATCAAACCAGTATTGTAAAGCAATCAATTAAAACTAAATAAATATAATTTAAAAAAATATGGACTTCTGTTCACCAACTAACAAAAAAATGCTGAGTAAGCTGCCTGCTAAACAAGAGTTCAGTTTTAGCTGTGTTGCTAAAGGGTATGTGTATTTCTTTTAACAAATTGCACGCTATAATTTTATAAATTAGGAAGAAAAAAGTCTGAAAAATAAAAGTGTTATAATCAATTAAAAAAAAATACTCAACATTCGAAAAACTTCCAGATGTACTTTGGCCACTTGATACGAAGAGCCGACTCATTGGAAAAGACCCTGATGCTGGGAAAGATTGAGGGCAGGAGGAGAAGAGGGCGACAGAGATGAGATGGTCGGATGGCATCATCGACTCAATGGACATGAGTTTGAGCAAACTCGGGGAGCTGGTGATGGACAGGGAGGCCTGGCATGCTGCAGTCCACGGGGGTCACAAAGAGTCAGACACGACTGAATGTCTGAACAACAACAACAGTTAGCAATGCTGAGCATCTTTTTATGTGCCTGTTAGCCATCTGTCTGTCTTCTTTGGAAAAATGTCTATTCAGGTCTTCTGCCCACTTCTGATTCAATTGTTTGCTCTTTTGATATTAGGTGGTATGAGCTCTTGGTATATTTTGGATAGTAATTCCTTGTTGGCTGCATCACTGGCAAGTATTTTCTCCAGTTCCGTGCATTGTCTTTTCATTTTTTCAATGGTTTCCCTTGTTGTGCAAAAACATTTTTTAACTTGAAAGTTATTTATTTTGAATTGCTAGACTCTCAATATTTGAATAAATATTCGTTTAAAAAACACCAATATATTCTTATTTAAACAAAATAAAAAGTGTGCCTTTTGATACAATCTGTTTTATATTTAGGATTTTAAAGTGATATTTGGGAATCAAAGCAATACTTTCACAAAAATTCTAATTTGTATGAACAAAGAAGTTGTGGCCTAGAGTTTTACTGATAAATTAAAATATATGCAGTTTCTTTTTATGGATCAAACGAAAACTGTTCTTTTTAGTTGAGTATCTTTGATTGACAAAATTGCGTTAGTTTCAGGTGTGTACAGCCGAATCATTTGGCGGTTGTGTGTGCACACATGTATGTATACAGTTTATGCTCTTTTTACAATTCTTTTCCATCGTGGTTTATTACAGGACACTGAATACCGCTGCGCACACTACACAGTGAATCCTTGTTATTTATCCATTTTGTAAATGATAGTGTGTATCTGTCAGTCTCACACTCCCATTTATACCTCCCCTCCTTCCTCTTCGGGAATCATAAGTTTGTTTTCTATGTCTGTGAGTCTGCTTCTATTTTGTAAATACGTTCACTTTTACTATTCTTTAGATTCCACGTATAAGTGATCCCCTATAGTATTTGCCCTTCTCTGACTTACTTCAATAAGTATGATAATCTCTAGATCCATCTTTCTCACTGCACATAGGATTATCTCATTCTTTTGTGGCTGATTAATACTTCATGTAGATATATGTCTTCTTTATCCATTCATATGTCAATGACCAGGTCTTGGTTATTGTGAAGAGTGCTACCAGGGTCATGCGAGTGGATGTATCTTTTTGAACTAAAGCTTTTGTCTTTACTGGATAAATGCCCAGAAATGCAATTGCTGAATCATAAACTAGATTTATTTTCAGTTTTCTGAGAAACCTCGATTCTGTTTTGCATAATCGCCGCAGCAATTTACGTTTTCAGCAATGGTGTAGGAGGGTTCCCTTTTCTGCACATCCTCTACATTTTTTATTTGTAGACTTTTTGATGATGGCCATTTTGACAGGTGTGAGATGATATCTCACTGTAGCTTTGACTTGCGTTTTTCTATTAGTCAGTGATGTTGACCATCTTTTCAGGTGCCTGCTGACCACCTGTATGTCTTCCTTGGAGAAATGTCTATTTAGGTCTTCTGACCTGGGTTTTTTTTTGTTGTTGTTGTTGAGTTACATAAGCTTTTTCTATATTTTGGGGATTAATTCCTTTTTGGTCACACTTGGCAAAAATTTTCTCCCAGTCTGTGGGCTATCATTTCATTGCAAAAGTTTGTAAGTTTAATTAGACCCCATTTGTTTATTTTTGCTTTTATTTATTTTCCCTTGGAAGACTGATCCAAGAAAATATTGCTACAACTTATGTTAAAGACTTCTTCACTTAAGTTCTCTTCTAGAAATTTTATGATTTCAGGTCTTGGATTTAACTTTCTTTGAGTTTATTTTTGTATGTGGTATGAGAGAAAGTTTTAATATCATTGTTTTATAAATGTTGTCGAGTTTTTCTACCACCACCTCCTGAAAAGATTGTCCTTTTTTCACGGTATATTCTTACCCTCTTTGTAATTGATTAACTGACCATAACTGTGTCGGTTTATTTTGGATTCTCTGTTCTATTCCATTGATTTGTGTGTCTATTTTTGTGCCAATATCTGCTACTTTGATTACTGTACCTTTACAGTATAACCTGAAGTCTGGGAGCATGATACCTCCAGCTTTGTTCTTTTTCTCAAAAATTGCTTTGCCAATTATGGGTCTTTTGTGGGTTCATCTAAACGTTAGGATTATTTGTCCTACTTCTGTGAAAAAGGTCATGGGCATTTTGATAGTGATTGCATTGAGTATGTATATCTCTTTGGATACCGTGACAATTTTAATAGCATTAATTCTTCCAACTCAAGAGCATGGGCTACACTCTCTCCATTTCTTTACATCATCCTCAGTTTCTTTCATTGATGTTTAATAGTTTTCAGAGTACAGGTCTTTCACTTCCTTTATAGAATTTATTTCTAGATATTTTGGTTTTTTTGATGTGATTTTAAATAGGATTTCTGGGAGAAATATCAATAACCTCAGATATGCAGATGACACCACCCTTATGGCAGAAAGTGAAGAAGAACTAAAGAGCCTCTTGATGAAAGTGAAAGAGTAGAGTGAAAAAGCTGGCTTAAACTCAACATTCAAAAACTAAGATCATGGCATCTGGTCCCATCACTTCATGGGAAATAGATGGGGAAACAATGGAAACAGTGCCAGACTTTATTTTTGGGGGCTCCAAAATCACTGCAGATGGTGACTGCAGCCATGAAATTAAAAGACGCTTACTCCTTGAAAGGAAAGTTATGACCAACCTAGATGACATATTAAAAAGCAGAGACATTACTTTGTCAACAAAGGTCCATCTAGCCAAGGCTATGGTTTTTCCAGTAGTCATGTATGGATGTGAGAGTTGGATGGTGAAGAAAGCTGAGCCCCGAAGAATTGATGCTTTTGAACTGTGGTGTTGGAGAAGACTCTTGAGAGTCCCTTGGACTGCAAGGAGATCCAACCAGTCCATTCTAAATGAAATCGGTCCTGGGTGTTCATTGGAAGGACTGATGCTGAAGCTGAAACTCCAATACTTTGGCCACCTGATGCGAAGAGCTGACTCATTTGAAAAAACCCTGATGCTGGGAAAGATTGAAGGCGGGAGGAGAAGGGGATGACAGAGGATGAGATGGTTGGATGGCTTCACTGACTCGATGGACGTGGGTTTGGGTGGACTCAGGGAGTTGGTGATGGACAGGGAAACTTGGCGTGCTGCGGTTCATGGGGTCGCAAAGAGTCGGACATGACTGAGCAACTGAACTGAACTGAACCATACCCAGACTATTTGACACCAAGTTTAAATTTAAGAATGAATTATCAGATATCATAATCATTGCTTTAAATTATACTATGAAAATAGGCTAATCCCATTCATCTTTGAACTCATTTTTCTGTCACTCATGGATGTGTGAATTACACTGGATTGCATAAATGATGCTTCTTTGGGCATGTATTTAAATATGCATTGAATAAAGTGAGACTGGGGATGATCACGAGAAATAATGAAATGTAATTAAGAAGAAACTATGTACTAAGACTTCTAGGTTCAAGGTTGATATTTCTAAGCGATTATTCCTGAGATATCATATTTTTAAGCCATTTGTATCATAGACTTAGTAAAGAACTTGAGAAAGTATATCAAAAATTTGCATATTGTTGGCCTTGCAATACTTCCCCTAACTTGATCTGACCTGTATGAAACCACCTTATTGTTGTACCTGTATAATTAAAATATGAATTTTATAGAAGATGTTGCTTTCCCTACAGCTTTTTTTAAGGCACTCTTGACCTCTTTGTTCCTCAGACTATAGATCAGCGGATTCAGCATGGGGATGACTATGGCGTAGAACACAGATGCCATTTTGTCTGTGTCCATGGAATGGCGGGAGCCCGGTTGTAGGTACATGAAGGCGCCTGTCCCATAGAAGATGGAGATGGCAGTGAGGTGGGAAGCACAGGTCGAAAAGGCCTTCTGATGTCCTTCAGATGAGCGCACCCTCAGAATGGTGACAAATATAAACAGGTAAGAGATCAGGATGACCAGGACAGAAAAGATGATACTAAAGCCTGTCAAAATGAAAAACACCAACTCATTTCTCTTGTTGTCTGAGCATGAGAGAGCCAGGAGAGGAGTAGCATCACAGAAAAAGTGATCAACCACATTGGAGCTGCAGAAAGAGAGACTGAATGTGTTCCAAGTGTGCACAGAGGCCTCCAGAAAACTGAGAACATAGGACCCTACGACCATCCAGGCACACACCCTTGGTGTCATGATGTTGGTGTAATGGAGTGGTTTACACACCGCTGCATGATGGTCATAGGCCATTAAGGCCAAGAGAAAAGTTTCCATAATGAGAAAGACAGCGAAAAAGAAAAACTGAGCAGCACAAGCACTGTAGGAAATGACCTTGTCTCCCATGAGGAATCCAGCCATCACTTTGGGAGTGACGGCCGTGGAGTAAGCAAAGTCCACCAGGGAGAGGTGGCTGAGGAAGAAGCACATGGGCGTGTGGAGACGAGAGTCCAGCAGGATCAGCGTGATCACCCCCAGGTTCCCAACCAGCGTGAGGAGGTAGATGAGAGCAAACACTAGGAAGAGTGGGATCTGCAGTTCACGACAGTGTGGGGTCATCAGTTATCCTGAGCTCAGAACATAACTGAATGATATCTCAGAATTTAAGATGGGCACATAAGAACAAAGAGACTGTGCAAAATCACTGTAGAGATCTCTTTCCATGTGGGGTTAAGACTCCATGCTACCAATGAGGGGGTGCAGTTTTGATCCCTGGTTGGAACGAAGAGCTCTTATTCCACATGGCGTGGCCAAGAAAGAAAAAGTAAATCAATGATCCAGACTGAGAATATCTGAGTGCAAATTCTATCTTCACCTTGTATGAGATGACCGGGTATTGCTTAATATCATTCGGCCATCATTTTTTCCCTTGAACTCATCAACAGACTCGAGTGATAATGCAAACTGGCATTGTAGGCTTTTACACATTATGACTATGCTTAGTCACTCAGTCAAGTCTGACATTTTGCGACCCCATGGACTGTAGCCCACCAGGCTCCTCTATCCATGGGGATTCTCCAGGCAAGAATACTGGAGTGGGTTGCTGTACACATTGTGACTAGGACAGAGTTATTGGTCTGTGCATTGATTACAGGAGTGGATGTTATAATCAAGAAATTTCAGATAACTCTGAAATCAAACATCCTATATGCTCACTCATTCATTTGTCTTCTTTCCCCTAATCCTTTCACTTTCATATTCTGTCCATACTTTCCTCTAATTTTTCAAATAATAACCCTCTTTTACTCAAGTCATGAACAGCTTGGCAGCTATGCCAAATAAGAATTGATTTATTTTCTGAGTCACCTTGTGTATTAACTAGGGTGTCTGAGCCTAGGTTTCTCCTGTAAAATGGAATAAAGACTATCACCTAGCACTTAACCAGATTCAATCAATAAAGATATTCTTACTGTCAGAAGATAGTGACAGAATCTGCCTAGGGACCCAAAACGTCAATGAGGTTAAGGAAAACTTCCATATGAGAATGAAGTGTGAGGTACTGTGTTTTCTCCCATTTCATTTTTCTTTGCGTTGATCTCATTAATCTATGCAGAAGTTAATGATGACTTGGAGCAAGGTGATAGTGTGCAAAGTAGTGAAAATAATCCAGTTATGAGTGTGCTTTCAAAAGCAGAGCCTGCTGGATTTCCTGATACATTCAGTGTAGGACATTAGAGAGAACAGTGTTGATTCCTTTTTTTGTATAGTCCTAGAGGGAATGATGTCGGAGAAGGCAATGGCACCCCACTCCAGTACTCTTGCCTGGGAAACCCTATGGATAGAGGAGCCTGGTAGGCTGCAGCCCATGAGGTCGCAGAGTCAGACATGACTGAGCGACTTCACTTTCACTTTTCACTTTCATGCACTGG
Source organism: Okapia johnstoni (assembly GCA_024291935.2). Lineage (NCBI taxonomy): Eukaryota > Metazoa > Chordata > Mammalia > Artiodactyla > Giraffidae > Okapia > Okapia johnstoni. Next base: position 1,587,791 of record CM044325.1, on the reverse strand, counting down.
AGGAGGAAATGGCAACCCACTCCAGTATTCTTGCCTGGAGAATTCCAAGGACGGAGGAGCCTGGTGGGCTGCCGTCTATGGGGTCTCACAGAGTCGGGCACGACTGATGCGACTTAGCAGCAACAGCAGCAGAGGGAATGATGTAGAAGCAGATGTGTGAGAAAGAACAAGAAAGATGATTTCAGATTAGTCGTGGTGAATTTGAGATTTTTTAGGCCATCTAACTTAGAAGGGTTGGGTAAACAACTGGACTTGTTACATCAGATTTTATTAAATCAAAGTATATTGGCAATTGCTACGGTTTAACCACCTCTTATTACATGAAATCCACAAAACTAAATGACACCACTTAAGGAAAGAGATTGGAGAACAAAAAAATCAGGGTATGCTAATGTTACAAAGATCATGGAACAATACAGCTTTAAGAGGGAAGAAGGAAAGAAAATTGTCACCACTGAGATGAGTGCTAGGGAAGCCCTGTCCCGGGACACAGTTTTCAGTTGGGCAAGTAGGTTAAGGGAACTTCCGGGGAGCCGTTAAGTGTATACTGGTTATGCTGATGACTGTAAATTCCAGAAGAAACAGTAGAGTGATTTCAGGATGTGGGCACGAGTGACTGCTGGGCTTAGAAAGAGGGATATGAAGAGATGTGGATATCATTTAACAGGGGTTACGGGCTGACCTGAGATTCCTCAGTTTCGTGGTGAGTGACACACTGGTAAAGGGAATCGAATCGTCTCAAAGTAGGTGGTGATGACCAGGCTACAAGGCTGTGGGGTGAAAAGGGAGGGCGGAGGTCTTGACGGAAGCCTCCTGACCCTGCTGCTGGTGTTAGGGAGGTAACTGGGAGGCATTATTATCCAGAGAAGATACCCACTTGTTTATTGTTTACCTAAATCAATACTCATATATTAAGTAAGTAAGTTTTAGTCGCTCAGTCGTGCCCGACTCTTTTCAAGCCCATGGACTGCAGCCTGCCAGGCTCCTCCGTCCATGGGATTCTCCAGGCAAGAACACTGGAGTGGGGTGCCATTGCCTTCCCTAAGGCAATGTATCTAATAGTTAGCAATTAGATTGCTAGCAAAGCTTCAGAATGATAACTGGGGGACTTCCCTAGTGATCCACTGGCTAAGATTCTGCACTTTCAGTGCAAGGGTCCCAGGTTTGATTCCTGGTTGGGGAATTAGGTCCCGCATGCTGCAAATAAAAGTTCACATGCAGCGAGGAAGATTAAAGATCCTTGTGCTACAACTAAGACCTGGTGCCGTGAGATAAACAAAAATAAATAAATATTTTTTTAAAAAGAATGAAAACTGTAATCCAGGTTTCCTCAGTCCTGTGAATTCTTCCCTCTGGTGTGATTTTTACACCTCTTCTTTCAGTGCATTTTTACAACAGGTCTATCAGCCTGAACCTCCTGCACTTACCACTCTCTGTTCCTACTCTTCTCACAATTACTGTCACGTGCTCTCCAGATTTTAATAAATTTTCCAATTAAGATGCAAAGACATTAGGATTGGCTAATGGAGCTAAAATTACCAATTACCATACCCCAAAAGAGGAAATTTAAAAATGAGAAAGGTTTAACAACTTGTTCAAGTTCTACATGCTCAAACATGGGGAGCCAGAGACTCAAGATGTCCTCCTTAAGAATTTCTACGGTGTTGGTGACACAGTCTCCTATTTAAAAATCACAGACACATAGTAACATTCCATTCAAAATGTTCAGTATTCAGTTATGAATAAATAGAGATGGAAACAGGTGCCTTGATGTATTTTTCTGGTTACCTCTGCCTTGAAAAATTTATACAGATTGCAGATTTAATTGGAGGCTTACCTGGCTCCCTGGACAATGAACAGGCAAATTCAACATGTTAGCATATGAATCTCATATCAGAAATTCAGTCCATAAAAGAAGAGACATATTCTACTGAAATGTTCTGTCTTCGACCAAAGGAAAAAGTTCTTCACAGCAAAGAGAGATTTTGAAAGGAAAAAGAAACTACTGAATGTGAGAAAAGTAGTTAACATGACTTGAGCAGTCTGTCTTCTTCTTAGTAAACAAATCACTTAATTTCCTTAAGCCACTATATATTCATCTAGAAAATGGAGACATAAGAAAGGCAGCCCCAAACAATACCCTCCCTGAAAGACCACTGCTGTCGTGAGAAAAAAAGAAAATCCTTGTAGTGCCCTGAAAATGGTGATCATCACGATCAAAGTCATGATTATGTGCCCTGGTCATTACTGCAGGCTCCCTGTACATCTCGGTTGGGTAAGGCCATTATATCTGTTAGACAAGTATTGACAATCATTTGAATGAATGAATGGTCAAGGGGCTCTAGCACTTGGTCTGTTACCTGTACTAGAAGGCCAAATGGAGCTATTGGAAACTGGAAGAGAGAGAAAGATACACCCATGGACTTCTCAGGGGACAAAGTCCCCATGAGAGCAACAACAGGTCCTAATCTCACTGCTGGAGAACAGATAGTGAACGTGTCTACAGGAATCCAGCTCTGCTTGTTGAGGGAGATCATGAGTGTATTAACATAATGTGTATTAATTCTCTGTGACAATGCTAACATCAGGTTACATCTTTATTTCTAGGGCCCAGTATTGACATAAACATGGGAGGATAGGGAGAGAGGTCTGTCATTAAGCCAAATGGATCCCAGAGAGAATTTCATGCCTTAATTCATCTGAAACATTTGAACTATTGATTAGAATTATCATTCATTCAACTGTGTATTGGTCCCAAATGAGTGTAGCCATAGTCCTAGCCTTGGTTGTTCATATCCAAGCAAAAGAAACATGTGCTTAGTCTCATATGCATAGGTTTACTGGAGAAGACAAACATGAAACAAACTCACAAAGAAAGATATAAAATTATAAATAGAACAGGTACCCATATAAGATAAAAAATCTACCTTAAATTGATTAACAGGCCAGAATGTTTTCTCAGGAGCATCAACACCTCAGCTAATACATAAAGGATGGATAGATGTACATGAGAATAGCTACACAAACCGAAAAGCTATGGTGAGGACTCAAGCTGTCAAAGAAGTTGTCAGAGTCTAAATAAGCCAGAGGGATTGCCCACAGTTAGCAAGACAGGTTGCTTGGGAGTTTGTTTGCGTGTTCGTCACAGAATAAAATTCAGAAACAAATGCAAACAAGCAGAAACGCTCATCCCAGACACCAAAATTATCAGGGGGAACGATCGGTGTGGACCGTAGGAAAGGCATGGGCAACTGGTAAGAATAATTCAACTCTTGTCCTACATAAAGGAAAAGCCATTGGGACTGGGATTCGTTTCAGATTGGAGTACATTTTACTCTCACTAATTTAGGAATCTGTATCATTGTGTGCCAAGTCATATGCTATTTCTCGAGGAGAATCCATCATATTTAAAGTTATTCCCAACAGTCTGTGAGTTTTAAAAGCCCCAGTAGAGTAATTCCTAGGATTTTCCATGTGATTCGGGGGGAGTTAATATCTACTCTACTGAGAAATGACCGAATAGGACTCTCCCACACCAAAGTGTGCAGGCTGCACGTGTCTTCCAATAAATATTAGGCTAACAGTGTTTGGTGCTTATTGTTTTTGTCCTGGTAGAAACAGTTCTACTCTTATTGCCAGAAATGCATTAGAATCTTTCTTCTAAGTTCACGGTGCAGACTGTCCATATCGCATCAGACATATGAGCATATAAAGTGCAAACAGACATAACTAAATGTAAACACCAGATTCTATGCTTTGTACTATGAAACCTTTAACATTTTCATAAGATTAACCAGATGTTACTATATGCATCATTGCATCGTAATATGCTTGGAAGGTAGTTTTTACATGTTCTCCCACTGCAGTACCCAGAGTGATCACCGCTCAGAAACGTTATTATGGTTATTGTTATTACTTTATTAACTTACAAAGATTCCTTAAGAACACGCAACATAGCAAAGCCTTTTTCCTCCAGAAAATACAGAAGCTCACATTTTAAACTGGAATATAAAAAATGCATACAAATTATTATGCCGCAAATAAAATGTGATGATTACGGTCAGAGAAGTACAATTCAGGTGCTATTAGCATTTAGAATGATTGTAACATTGCCTTCATTAATAGTATAATGCATGTGTGTGTGTGTGTGTGTGTGTGTGTGTGTGTATAATATAGTATTATGTATGTTATGGTCTTCCCTGGTGGCTCAGCTGGTAAAGAATCCACCTGCAATGCGGGAGACCTGGGTTTGATTCCTGGGTTGGGAAGATCCCCTGGAGAAGGGAAAGGCTACCCACTCCAGTGTTCTGGGCTGGAGAATTCCATGTACTATATAGTCCATGGAAAAAGAGTCGCAAAGAGTCGGACATGACTGAGCGACTTTCACTTTCACTTTTTCATGTATGTTATGCAAATAACATACATAATATAATATATGGCTGCTGAACATATATGCCAGGCCTTACCCAACACAGCACGCACAAAAAACTCCCATGTAGACATCATTATGACTGCCTTCTACAAACGAGAAAGAAAAAAATAAACACGTTTGAAGTTAAGTAACTTGGAAAAAACCCAGAGCAGAGGTGTATGTGAGGATTCAGGCGATAGAAATACGAAGTATTAATATTACATTTAAACTTTACACTTTTCTGCTAAGAAGGGTGTTCATACACAGTACAGAATAGCTGATATATGGTCGAAAGTGGATCACAATAAGGCTACTTGTCTCAAAATGTGTTCCACAGAAATCTCTTTCTTCAAGATGGTAGTATTTTTTCAACTGTTCACATCTTTAGCAGCATTTGGTGTTGTCCGTGTTCTGGACTTTGGCCATTCTGAAAAATGTGCAGTGTTCTTTCATTGTTATTTTGATTTGCATTTTCATGATGACCTAAAACGTGGAGACTAACTTAACTTTAAATATTAATGGCTGTAATTTTTAAGAGATTATATCTAAGAAGGGGAGGACTCTTCAGGGCTGGCTTCATGAGCATGAACGTGGTGCCATCACTCAGACCTTGTGCTTAGAAGGTTCTGCTCTGGGTTTAACACTCTGCCCTTGCTAACTTAAAATTACTATACTTTTGATCAAGAGACTCAACATCTTTGCTTTTCCACTGGGATCTGCAAATTGCATAGCCAAAAAAGATTCTTCACCCTTAAATCTCCTGGGAGGTTTTCCCATTTTATAAAGATAACTCACAGAAAATGAAGAACCCGGTTCCTTTTCTCCTAAAAGGTGATATTCCCTCCCTATTAGGAGAGATAATCTGTTCCTATGATCTTTCACTGGGTTCTGAGGGATGCATACTTAACTACCTCTGTCACTCCATAACGGGACGTGCTGGCTCTTCAAGTCAAACCACAGGAGCGCTCAATGTTAGATTTCAGACATCACATGAAAAAAAGATGTACCAGACCTTTCCATGTCTTTGAAAAAAATATACATTTTCATATGTTTTCTATTATATATGTGTTCAAATTGATTTAGCCTAGAAAAGATATTCATGGGAAAACCACTACATAAGGAGATGATAATTCAAAGAAATTCTCTTTAGATTCAATTAATTTGATAGTTTTCTTTGTAAAAGATATCTTTATAACTATTATCATATCTCTGAATGAGTCTTTGTGTTCTAATATACCCAAATTTTAAAACTATGCTAGGTTATTCTTAGAGTGTGGTTAAGTATCAGTCAGTTCAGCCTCTAATTTGAGCCTGAATGGAGATCTGTCCATTGGTGACCTGACTGTACACAGGAAGGAAGGAACATAAAATGTGTCCTGGGCTGAGCATCTGAAGACAAAGAGTCAAGGTTTACTGTGAACTTGAAAGTTGTTATTTTTATTTCAGTGAATTGAAACATGTTTTCATTAGTTTCCCTTATCTTATACTCTGTTATTCTTTTTTCATTAAAATTGTCACAGGAAGATGAGAGTCTGGGTAATATGTCAATAAAGATGAAAACTGAGCTAAATAAAGATGCTCATATGGGGTCATTCTTAGTTGTCCAGTGGTTAAGAGTCTGCCTAACAGTGCAGAGGATGCAGGTTCCATCCCTTGTCTGGGAAGATCTCACATTCTGCCAAGCACTAAGCCCATGAGCCACGACTACTGAGCCTTCATTCTAGAGCCGCAAGCTGCAACAACTGAGCCCATGTGCCTGAACTACTGAACCCAGCCCCCAGAGCCTGCACTCGGAAACAAGAGAAGCCACCACAGTGGCAAGCCAGTGCACCGCACTGAGGAGCAGCCCCTGCTCATGACAACTAGAAAAAGCCTGCATGAAGCCATGAAGACCAGAAGCGCCATGAAGAAATGAAAGAAAAATTTTTAAAAAGAGGTTCATAGAATGATGTTTATTATCACTGAAAAAAGAATAATACAAAAGCACTCCGTAGTAAACCTAGAGCAGAGGATATTCGGGAGAAATATTAAGTATTAAAATGAAATAGCTTCAAATAAAGAGTTGTGTGTTTTTTTTTAATTCACATACCAAATGTTTATTTCTATTTAAAAACATGCAGGTTAATATTTAAGAATGTATTATCAGACACCAAAGCCAATGCTTCAAGCTATGCTATAAAACTAGACAAGTCCCATTTGTCTCTTGAACTCATTTTTTCTGTCCACTCATGAGTGTGTGAGTTGCATGTGGTTTGCATGGGTAAGATGCACGTAGGCATGTACTTAAATATATATACAAGCATAAATATACATATTAATGTGGGTGATTATGGAAACAAACGTGCAGTAAAAATTAATTTAAAACAAAATTTGAAATATAAAGCATGGGGATGACTATGGCGTAGAACACAGACGCCATTTTGTCTGTGTCCATGGAATGGCGGGAGCCGGGTTGTAGGTACATGAAGGCGCCTGTCCCATAGAAGATGGAGATGGCAGTGAGGTTCACAGGTCGAAAAAGGCCTTCTGATGTCCTTCAGATGAGCGCACCCTCAGAATGGTGACAAAGATAAACAGGTAAGAGATCAGGATGATCAGGAGAGTAAAGGTGATATTGAAGCTTATCAAAACAAAGAACACTATGTCACTTCTGTTGCTGTCTGAGCATGAGAGAGCCAGGAGAGGAGTAGCATCACAGAAAAAGTGATCAACCACATTGGAGCTGCAGATATTGGTGTTCCAATGTGAGTGGTTTATGACACACACGCTGCATGACGGTGTAATGGAGGCCATTGCAGGCCAAGAGAAAAGTTTCCATAATGAGAAAGACAGCAAAAAAGAAAAACTGAGCAGCACAAGCACTGTAGGAAATGACCTTGTCTCCTATGAGGAATCCAGCCATCACTTTGGGAGTGACGGCCGTGGAGTAAGCAAAGTCCACCAGGGAGAGGTGGCTGAGGAAGAAGCACATGGGCGTGTGGAGACGAGAGTCCAGCAGGATCAGCGTGATCACCCCCAGGTTCCCAACCAGCGTGAGGAGGTAGATGAGAGCAAACACTAGGAAGAGTGGGATCTGCAGTTGTGGGTCATCAGTTATCCCGACAAGAATGAACTCAGTCGCGACTGTACTGTTCTCCATGGGGGTTACTTACGCGTTATGAAAATGCTCTGTATCAATGAGAAAAGAGGGTCCGGTTGTAACTGTGCTTAGAAACACAATTATGCCCAAGATATACCTTATATCAGAATTTGCTCCATTTAACACGGATATAGCAACAAAAGTTAATTTTTAAGTAGTGGTAGAAACGCGGAATGTGCTAGCCTAAAGGATTTTGAAGATAATATAACCCAATCATCTATCCTCATAAGTGATTGAGACTTAAGTTCATAATCGTGAACAGGCATCTTCAAGACAATCGTAGAGACTTTTTAGAACAAGATTTGTTCGAGGTCCTACCTGAAGATTCAGTGGTTAAGACTCCATGCTTCCAAAGCAAGGGCACAGGTTTGATCCCTGGTTGGGGAACTAAGGTACCACATGCCATGCAGCGTGGCCAAAAAATAAAAATAAATAAATGGCGAAATGAGAGTTTTTAGCCTCCCAATTCATATTTTCAAAAACAAAGAAAACTCATACAATAAAATAGGTTACTATAATTGAATTCATTTCACTGCAATTACCACCATTGTATCCGGTTTTGTGTTAGTGCTCAATCATGTTCAACTCTTTACTATCCCATGGACTGTAGCCTGCCAGGCTTCTCTGTCCACGGGATTCTTCAGGCAAGAATACTGGAGTGAATCGCCATTCCTTTCTCCAGAGGATCTTCCTGATCCAGGGATCAAACCCGTCTCCTGCATAGCAGGCAGATTCTTTACCCTTTCAGCTACAGGGAAGACCATTATATCAAGAACAACATTATATTCTAGCAACACAAACTTTAATACATCATTTTCTAGGTTTCAGTAGTCTCAGAGGATAACAGGATACATATAATGTGTAATTCCCAGACAGTGGGATACTATAGAAATTCAAACATCAGAGAGTAACTGTTTAAAGTGTGACTCCAGACTAGGGACACTTGGATGCAAATTCTAGCTCCACCTTGTACTGGATAATTGACTTTGGGTGTTACTCAATATCAGTTGGCCATCAGTTTTCCCTTGAACTCATTATCAAACTGAAGTGATAATGAAAACTGGCATTGTAGGCTTTCACACATTATGACTAGGACAGAGTTAATGGTCTATGTATTGATTACAGGAGCATATGTTGCAATTCACCTCATGCAAAGAGTTGACTCATTGGAAAAGACCCTAATGCTGGGAAGGATTGGGGGAAGGAGGAGAAGGGGACGACAGAGGATGAGATGGTTGGATGGCATCACTGACTCGATGGACATGGGTTTAGGTAAACTCCAGGCGTTGGTGATGGACAGGAAGGCCTGGTGTGCTGCAGTCCATGGGGTCTTAAAGAGTTGGACATGACTAAGCGACTGAACTGAACTGAAGATAACTGTGAAATGGAACATCCTATACACTCACTCATTCATTTGCTTCTTTCCCCAAATCCTTTCACTCTCATAGTCTATCCATACTTTCCTGCAATTTTTCAAACAATCCTCTCTTATTCAAGTTGTGCACAGTCAAGCTATGCCAAATAAGATTTGATTATTTTCTGAGTCATCTTGGGTATTAACTAGAGTGTATGAGCCTCAATTTCTTAATGTGTCAAATGGATATTACAATATTGCCTAACACTTAACAGGATTCGATCAATGTAAATATTCTTACTGTTAGAAGATAGTGACAAAATGTGTCTAGGGACAAAATGTAGGTGTCACAAGGAAAGATTCCATGTGAGAATGAAATCTGGATTACTACGCTTTCACCCATTTCATTGTTCTTTGTATTCATCTTATTAATCTACACAATAGTTAATGATGGCTGGTAGCAGGCTCTCGGTGAGAAATTACCCAATTCTGAGTGCATTTCAAAAGTAGAGCTTGCTGGATTTCCTGATACATTGAATGTAGGCATCAGAGAAAGAGAGAACAATAATGACTCCATTTTTTGTATAGTCCTAGAGGGAATGGTGTAGAAGAAGCAGATGTTTGAGAAAGAACAAGAAAGACAATTGCATGTTAGGCATTGTGAATTTCAGATTCCTTCTGGCCATCTAACTTAGAAGGGCTGCATAAACAATTGAACTAGTTGCATCAGATTTTAATAATTCCAACTATATTGATAATTTGGTATTGATTTAACCTTCTCATATCATATTGAATCCACAAAACTAAGTAAGATCACTAAAGGAAAGAGCTTGGAGGAAAAAAAAATCAAGGTATGAAAATACTACAAATTCCAAATCATGGAACAATACAGCATCAAGAGGAAAGTGAGTAAGAACATTTTCACCACTGAGATTGCTGCTAGGGAAGCCTTGTCTCAGGACACAGATTTCAGCTGGACAAGTAGTTAAAGTAAAGTTAAGGTTATATTAGGAGAAGGAGGCACAGTTACTGTATATTAGGTTATGCTGATGACTGACTGTAGATTCCAGTAGGAACAGTAGAATGATTTAAGGAGTTGGGCAGGAGGGCTGCTGGGCTTAAGAAGAGAGATATGAAGAGATGTGGACATTATTTAACAGGGGTTGAGGGCTTGCCTGAGATTCCTCAGCTTCATGGTGAGTGACATGGAGATAAACAGAATCATGAGATTAGTCCTTAAGTCTCAACGTAGAGGGCAAAAACCAGGCTGTGAGGTTGTGGGGAGGGAAGGGAGGATGGAGGTCTTGACAGAAGCCTGCAGCTTCCCACCCATCCCCATACTCCTGTTATTGGTGGTGAGGGAGTAACAGGCAGGAAGGCCAGGGGTATCCAAATGGAAGAAATAGGCTGCAAGCGGCAGACATTTTTTCTCTCTCCCTAAGTGGCAGGAGGAAACAAACTACAAGTGTCAGATTTTTTTTCTCTTAAAATTCTGTGTTGCCATGATGACACCTCTTTCCACCTGAACTTAACTTTTCTCAAACCTTGAGCTAACCAATGCGTTTTTCTTATAAAAATGTTTTTCTTAAGCTATGTTAATGAAACCATACATTTGCTTTGGAATTTGCCTTTCTTCAAAATGGTTCCACTTAAGACTAACTTTTTTCTTTTTTCAAACCTTGGGCTGATAACAGCTCAACAAACCAGTATTCATATCAATTGTTTTATGGCTGGGGGAGGACACACCTCATGCCATCCGATCTCAAAAATGCATATTGTGGGAGAGAAGCCTGGTGAAACTCCGTCAGCCTTGAGGTGTCTCTCTTATCTGATTAATAGCTTTCTGGAGAAGGCAAAGGCACCCTACTCCAGTACTCTTTTGCCTGGAAAATCCCATGGACTGAGGAGCCTGGTAGGCTGCAGTCCATGGGGTCGCTAAGAGTCGGACACGACTGAGCGACTTCACTTTCACTTTTCCCTTTCATGCACTGGAGAAGGAGATGGCAACCCACTCCAGTGTTCTTGCCTGGAGAATCCCAGGGACAGCGGAGCCTGGTGGGCTGCCGTCTATGGGGTCGCACAGAGTCGGACATGACTGAAGCGACTTAGCAGCAGCAGCAACAGACAAAAAACATCCAGCTAAAGACTAGAATGGGGGGCACTCTTTCTGCACCTTTCTGATGTCTGTGTCAAAAGCTTTCTCTATTGCTTTTATACTTTAATAAAACTTTATTACACAAAAGCTCTGAGCGATCAAGCCTCGTCACTGGCCCCAGATTGAACTCGCCTCCTCTGGAGGCCAAGAATCCCGGCATCTTTCATGGCTCAACAACAACCTTTCAGTGGTAGGGAGATCATTGGGAGGCCTTATTATCCAGAGAAGACATCCTCTTGGTCCTTACTTACCTTAATCACTACTCTTATTAGATGTCCCTAAATCTGGGGAGGGAGATATACTGAAACTCATTTTATTTTATTTTGTAACCCTCTTTCTTCTCAACAAGTGGAGGAGTGATTCTTAATTCAGCATTTTCCTACAAGAGGAAAAAAAAAGCTAGTTTCAGGTACATTGTTGCAGTAAAATTAATCTAATAGTGAGAATAAGAATTATAAAAAGTCTTCAAATTATTGATGGGCTTTTTTACCTTGTTTCTTTAAAGTTTTTCATGGATTGCACCACTTAAAATAACTGGTATCCAGGAGATACTTTAAAAAAAAGTGCAGTCTTCCTGACAAGATGAAAAAATTCAAATTTATTGAATAAAACAAAATTTGATAAAATTCAAATTTATTCTTCAAAGAATAACACGAGTTTTAAAACTTCCACAAAGTCTTAAGCATCTTCTCCTCTCCAGATGCCACCTTCCTGTTATAACCTATGGAGCACCATTAATGACTTTGGTACTCATAGTAATTTGTTTTATCTTAATTTAAGCTTCCTGTGGGCTTCCCAGGTGGCTCAGTGGTTAAAAAAAAAAAAAAACCTGCAATGGGGGAGAGATGGGCTTGATCCCTGAGTCAGGAAGATCCCCTAGAGAAGGGAATGGCAACCCACCCAGAATTCTTGCCTGGAAAATCCAGAAACAGAGGAGCCTGGCGGGCTACAGTCCATTGGGTCTCAAAAGAGTCAGAAACGAAGGACTGGCTAAACAACAACCATGTGGGACACTGTTATTCTTCATTCCCGCGCAGAGAGCGTTATTGTTGTCCCTAATTTTGACAACCGTGTGGGACACTGTTATTCTTCATTCCCGCGCAGAGAGCATTATTGTTGTCCCTAATTTTGACAACCATGTGGGACACTGTTATTCTTCATTCCCGCGCAGAGAGCATTATTGTTGTCCCTAATTTTGACAACCATGTGGGACACTGTTATTCTTCATTCCCGCGCAGAGAGAGTTATTGTTGTCCCTAATTTTGTTTGTTGTTCAGTCACTAAGTCGTACATTTGTCCCTAATAGTTAGTCATTATTCTGGGTGCCTAATGCCAGTAAAATTTCAGAATGATAACTGGAGTCCAGGTTTCCTTATTCCCACAAATTGTTCTTTCTAGTGTAATAGTTAAACCTCTTCTTTCAGTGTACTTTTATAATTGGTTTATAAGCATGACTCCTCCTCATTCATTTCTCTCTATCCTTCTCTTTTTTTTGGTCATGTTACTCCAGATTATAATGAATTTTCAAATTGAGATCAAATTTCATACTCTTAAATACTTCGGGATTAGATGAAATAGCTAGTATTTCCATATTCTAAAAGAGAAAACTGAAATTGAGGTAGACTAACAACGTGTCCAAGTGATACAAGGTCCTACATGGCAAAGCAGGAGCCCAAGACCCTCTTGTTCCTTTCACTTTTTTTATTAGATGAATACCTACCCTCCTTAAAAAGTCCTTGATGCTTGTACCATATTATCTTGTTAAAAGTGGCAGACACATAATAACATTTTTAAAAAGTTCAATATTGACTTAAGCATAAAATCAAAGGGAGACAGGTGCATTGATGTGTTTTCCTAGAAAAATCTGACCCTGCAAGTTTATACAGACTGTAGACTGATCAGAGGCTTACCTGCTCCCTGAACAATGCAACAGATAAATGCAGTACATTCACGTGTGAGTCTCAAATCATAAATTCAGTCCATGGAAGAAAGGAGACAGTCTACTGAGATGTTCTTCTTAATCTCTCATCAAAAGGGAAAAAGTCCTCTGGATCAAGGTGATATTGAGAAAAAATATGTAATTCCATAAGAAGTAGTTAACATGAATTATGTGGTAATGTCTGCTGATCTCTCTTCTCAGATAAGTCACTTAATTGCTTTGAGATTCTATGCCATCATAAAATGGAGATACTAGAAAGGTAGCCCCCAACAGCAACTTCCCTGAAAGACTACTGCTGTCATGAGAAAGTAAGAGAATTCCTGGAGTGTCCTGATAAGGGGCCATCACTATAATCATAATCAAAGTCATTATTTGCAGATATTTGCCCTGGTCATTACTGCAGGCTGTCAGTATATCTCAGTTTGGAGGAAGGCCATTATAGGTATTAGACAACTACTCAAAATCCAGTGAGTTGGATGATGGTCAAGGGACTCGAGCACTTGGCCTGTTACCTGTAATATAAGGTCTAATGAAGTCATATGAGAACTTGAAGAGAGAGAGAGTTATATACCCATGGAACTCCCAGGGGACAAAGCCCCCATGAGAGCAAGGACAGGTCCCAACCTCACTATTGGAGAATGTGATGAATATGTCTATAGGGATCCAACTGTGCTTATTGATAGAGACCATGAGTATATTAATATAACTTGTACAAATGCTCTTTGATAATGCTAAAATCGAGTTACATCATTACCCCCAGGAACCCATGAGACCATGAGTATATTAATATAACTTGTACAAATTCTCTTTGATAATGCTAAAATCAAGTTACATCATTACCTCTAGGAACCCATTTCGACTTAAACATGGGTAACAGGGATAGAAATATGTCATTAAGCCAAATAGACCATGGAAATTATTGCATCCCTTAAGTCGCTTGAATATTTGTATCACTCATAAGGATTATTTATCCATTCAAATGTTTATTGGTCCCAAATAAGTTCAGTCAGTCTTGGCCTTGGGTGTTCATACTCAACACAAAACAAACATGGCACTTAATCTCATGTGCTTAAGTTTACTGGAGAAGACAAACATGAAGCAAACACACAAATAAGGATATAATTACGAATAGAACAAGATGTCCGTATGGGAGTGAAGAGTAAAACTCTACTTTGAATTGACTAGTCAGAATGCTTTTCTCAGGAGAATTAACACTTCCATCAATACAGAAGGGATGAATAGAGAAAGACCACTTTAAAAAAGGGAAAAGCTATGGTAAGGCTTCAAGTTGAAGTTGGAAAGCTCTAAAGAAGCCAAGTAACTATGTGATAGTAAGCAAGATTTCTTTGGCAATTTGGCATTCTTTCCAGGAAAAAAAAAAATTTAAACAAATCCAAACAAACAAAAATGCTCATCCCAAACACTGAGATTATCAGGAAGAAAGACTTGTATAGATCATAGAATCACTAAGGACAAGTAGTAAGGACAACTCAGATCTTGTCCTGCATAAAGCAAAAACCACTGGGATTGATGATTTTTTGTTGTTATTCAGATGCTCTGTCATGTTCAACTCTGCAACCCCGTGAACTGCAGCACACCAGGCTTCCCAGTGCTTCACCGTCTCCCTGAATTTGCTAAAGCTCATGTCCAGTGAGTCAGTGATGCCATCCAACTATCTCATCCTCTGTCATCCCCTTCTCCTCCTGCCCTCAATCTTTCCCACCATCAGGGTCTTTTCTAATGAATCAGCTCTTCCCATCAGGCGGCCAAAGTGTTGGAGCTTCAGCTTTAGCATCAGTCCTTCCAAAGAACACTCAAGATTGATCTCCTTTAGGATGGACTGGTTGGATCTTCTTGTAGTCCAAGGGACTCTCAAGAGTCTTCTCCATCACCACATTTCAAAAGCATCAATTCTTCTGCACTCAGCTTTCTTTATAGTCCAACTCTCACATCCATACACGACTACTGGAAAAACCATAGCTTTGACTAGATGGACCTTTGTTGGCAAAGTAATATCTCTGCTTTTTACTATGCTGTCTAGATTGGTCATAACTTTTCCTCCAAGGAGCAAGCCTCTTTTAATTTCATGACTGCAGTCACAATCTGCAGTGATTTTGGAGCCCCCAAAAATAGAGTCTGTGACTGTTTCCACTGTTTCCCCATCTATTTGCCATGCCACTCTCTTAGCGACTTTCAAATATGCAATACAAGATTATTGGCTATAGTCACCATACTGTAGATTTTATCTCCATGACATTCATTGTATAACTGTAAGTTTGTATCTTCTGAATTATCTCATCCATTTGATTACACCTTTTTGGACCATAATTGGATTGCTTGGCGCTACATGTCAAACCTCAGAATTCTAGATTTCTTGTTTCAGAAGGGAATAAAATGAATTCCTTTATATCACTTAGCCTCACTTTCTAAAACTTTTTAACAAAATTACTAATAACAACCCTTGATGTTTTACAGAGTGCTTTGAGGATGAACTAAAAGGAAAGATGTGAAATGTTTAGCATATCACTCAGTCTATATAAAAGATTCCCCTTGTTATCAGAGAATGCCATCCAAGGTCATGTTACTGAAGAATCACAACAGTGTCACGTGAAGAAAAAGACCTCCAGCACTGACACCCCCTTGTAATAAAATTAAGTGAACAAGGTTGCCCTGGACACCAGGTTCTTTGCACTATAGTGAGATTGAATAAAACCAGATTTGGATCCAAGAGTCTGATACAGATGTCTTGAAGGGCATTACTCTGACATGAAGCTCTCAGGAACAAGTCCTCCTGGGATCTATCCACAGCTCCATGCCTCATGACTGAATATTTTAATTAAAACCTTGCCTGTGGTGACCAAATACTTAGGGAACTTTCTAAGGAAAGTCATGGGTGTATGAGTTGCTATTTCTTCTCCAATAAATCCATTTGTCCTCAAAAATAAAGAAAAAAAAAAAAGGCTATTAACATTCCTGGAAGCAGCTGATGTGGACATCAGAGCAGGAAGGAAAACACAGGCTGGGACACTGAACCAGTCACAAAAGCTTCAGACATTACTTCCATCGGTCCTGGGGGATTTTTTCTTTTCCCTTTGGAAGCAAATATCCTTCTATGTCTATTGTGCCCTTTGCATTTGGAAGCCATAATACGACTAGAAGTAAAATCTAGCAAATCACAAGCATTCCAACTTTACTTTATTCACCCAACACTAATCCTACTTCCCTTTTATGCATATTGCACACCTTCTAATGAAATTTTATTTCTTGCTTTTCTTACAATCATATATGGGTTGAGCAGTTTTCAAAAAATTCATTTCTAAGTGGTAGAGAGAGATCGTGCTCTCCCATTCTTACACTTAGTAATACTGACAGATTCCACAAGTGACTCCAAAGGTTTCTGCAGATAGAAGGAGAGAGTATGATAAAAATGCATCGTAGATAATCAAGATACACTTCTACCATTTTGCAAGGAGATGTCTTTGTGTGTAGGAGAAAAACTTTCAAAACAAGCATGTATTTGTTCTCTGCCACAATCCAAAAAGTTAGTACCAATTAGAATTTTATCAAATTGTAAGGGAACCTGAAATGTACAGAAAACAAACAAGTAGTGAGAAATATGTTTCCAAGGGTAAATGTATATTAACACATCATAACTATGTAAAGTTAATAGTTTACATTAGGGTTCACTCTTAGTGTTGCATATTCTATGGATTTGAACAAATATATAATGATATTCAGTTCAGTTCAGTCACTCAGTCATGTCTGACTCTTTGCAACCCCATGGACTGCAGCACCTCAGGCCTCCCTGTCCATCACCAACTCCCAAAACTTGCTCTAACTCATGTCTGTCAAGTCGGTGATGCCATCCAACCATCTCATCCTCTGTCACCCCCTTCTCCTCCTGCCTTCAATTTTCCCCAGCATCAGAGTCTTTTCAAATGAGTCAGTTCTTTGCATCAGGTGGCCGAAGTATTGGAGCTTCAGCTTCAGCATCAGTCCTTCCAATGAATATTCAGGACTGACTTCCTTTAGCATGGACTGGCTGGATCTCCTTGCAGCCCAAGGGACTCTCAAGAGTCTTCTCCAACACCACAGTTCAAAAGCATCAGTTCTTCAGTGTTTAATTTCTTTATGGTTGAACTCTCACATCCATACATGACTACTGGAAAAACACCATAGCTTTGACTAGATAATGATATTATCCATCATTATCATATTACACTGAATACTTTTACTGCACTAAAAATCCTTTGTGCTCCATCTACTCATCCTTTCCAAAGCCCTGACTCCTAACAAACACTTGTCTGTTTTACTGTCTCCAACATTTTACCTTTTCCAGGATGTCATATAACAAAATCACATAGTTGATAGTCTTTTCAGACTGGTATCATTCATTTAGAAGTATGAATTTGTTTCCTCCATGTCTTTTCATGACTTGATAGCTCATTTCTTTTTAACATTGAATAGCATTCTATTGTTTGGATTACACAGCTTGTTAGTCCATTCATTTATTGAAGGACATATTATATGCATCCAAATTTTGGAAGTAATGAATGAAGATGCTATAAATATCCTTGAGCTAGCTTTTGCCTGGGCATAAGTTTTCAATTCCTCTGGGTAAATACCAAGTAGAACAAGTACTATATTATATAGTAAGAGGGTGTTTCTTTTGGTAAGAAACTGACAACTGTCTACCAAGGAGACTGCACTCGTTTGCATTCCTATTGGCAACGAACGAGAGTTCCTGTTGCTCCATAGCCTTAGTAGCAGTTGGTGGTGTCTGTGTTCTGAAAGACGTGCAGTTGCTCCCATTGTTGCTTTAATTTGCCTTTTCATGGTGGCATAAAATGTGGGGAGTAACTTAATTTTAAACATTAATGGTTTGGGAATTTTTAAAAGATTTTATCTAAGATGAGGAGGACTCTTCAGGGCTGGCTTCATGAGCATAAATCCTGTGCGTCGCTCAGACCTTGTGTTTAGAAGGTTCTGCTGTGGGTTTAACACTCCGCTCTTGCCAACTTAAAATGATCATACATCTTTAACAAGAGGCTCAACATTTTGGTTTTTCCACTGGGATCTGCAAATTATGTAGCCAAAATGATTCTTCACACTTAACATCTCCAAGGAGGTTTTCACATTTTACAAAGAAAACTCATAGAAAATGAAGAAGTCAGTTCCTTTTCTCCAAAAAGTAGATATCCCCTCCCTATCAGGAGAGATAATCTGTTGCTACATTTTTCACTTGGCTCTGAGGGATACACACTTAATTACCTCTGTCACTCCATAACAGGACGTACTGGCCCTTCAAGTCAAACCACAAGAGCCCTCGATGCTGGATTTCAGACATTACATGAAAAAGTGATGTACTACAGGCTTCCCATATATGTGTCCATGGTTTGAAATAAACATACATTTTCATATGTTTTCTATTATATATGTGTTCTAAATCATTTGACCTGGAAAGAAATATTCACAGAAAAACCAGTATATAGTGAATTGACAATTCAAAGAAATCTTTTTTAGACTGAATTAATTTGATACTGTTTTCTTTGTAAAAGATATCTTTATAATTACCAGATCTCTGAATGAGTCTTAGTGTTCTAATATACTCAAAGTTAAAAGCCATGCTAGATTATTCTTGGAATGTGGTAAGTATCAGTCAGCTTAAGCTCTAATTTGAGCCTGAGTGGAGATCTATCAGTTGAAGACCTGACTGTACACAGGAAGGAAGGAGCATAAAATATATCCTGGGCTGAGCATCTGAAGACAAAGAGTCAAGACTTACTGTAAAATTAAATGCTGGTTTTTTTTTATTTCGGTGAATTAAAATATGTTCTCTTTAGTTTCCTTTGTCTTATATGCTGCTATTCTTCTTTCATTAGAGGTATCATATGAAAATGTTACTCTGGGTAATGAGCCAATAAAGATGAATACTGAGCTAAATAGAGGTGCTCATATAGTGACATCCTTGGTGGTCCAGTGGTTAAATGTCCACCTGCCAGTGCAGGGGACACAGGTTCCATCCCTGGTCTGGGAAGATCCCACATGCTTGGGAGCAACTAAGCCCATGAGTCACAACTACTGAGCCTGTATCCTGGAGTCCTCGAGCTGCAGCTACTGAGCCTACATTCCTAGAGCCTGTGCTTCAAAACCAGAGAAGCCACCACTATGAGAAGCCTGTGCATGGCAGTGAAGAGCAGCCCCCTCACCACAACTACAGAAAGCCAGCATGGAGCAACAGAGACCTACAACAGCCATGAAGGAAGAAAGAAATAATATGTTTTTAAGATGCTCATGTAATGACATTCATTATCATTGAAAGAAGAATAAAACAAACAAAGGCACTCAGTAATAAATCTAGAATGAGGATGTTTGGCACAAATATTAAAATGAAATGAGTTTATTTTCAAGTAAAAAGTTTTTAAAAATAAAATTAATATCACATAGCAAATGATAACTTCTATTTAAAAATATATAGATTTACATTTAAGAATGTATTATCAGACACCAAAAGCATTTTTCAAATTATGCTATAAAACTAGACAAGTCTAGTTTGTCTCTTGAACTCATTTTTCTGTCCACCCATGAATGTATGAGTTGCGTGTGATTTACACGAATAAGATGCATGTGGGCATGTACTTAAATAGGCATGTGAGCATAAATGTGCATATGAATGTGGATGATCATGGAAACTACTATACAATAAAATGTAATTCAAAAGAAGTCTTAAAAATATAAATTATAGGTTCATGGTTGACTCTTCCAAAGTTATTTTTCATGAGATCTCACTTTGTCAACACATTTGCTTCACAGGTTTAAAAAGAACTTGAGAAGGTATGTCAAAACTTTACATAATCATTGGCCTAGCAAGTTAATACTTTCCCTAGCTTAATTGAAATATATCAAACCATCTTATTTGTTTCTATATAATTAAAATATGTATCTTAGAGAAGACTTTGCTTTCCCCACAGCCTTTTTTAAGGCACTCTTGACCTCTTTGTTCCTCAGACTATAGATCAGCGGATTCAGCATGGGGATGACTATGGCGTAGAACACAGACGCCATTTTGTCTGTGTTCATGGAATGGCGGGAGCTGGGTTGTAGGTACATGAAGGCGCCTGCCCCATAGAAGATGGAGATGGCAGTGAGGTGGGAAGTAAGGGTGGAAAAGGCCTTCTGATGTCCTTCAGATGAGCGCACCCTCAGAATGGTGACAAAGATAAACAGGTAAGAGATCAGGATGATCAGGAGAGTAAAGGTGATATTGAAGCCTGCCAAAATGAAAAACACCAACTCACTTCTCTTGTTGTCTGAGCATGAGAGAGCCGGGAGAGGAGTAGCATCACAGAAAAAGTGATCAACCACATTGGAGCTGCAGAAAGAGAGACTGAATGCATTCCAAGTATGCACAGAGGCCTCCAGAAAACCAAAGATATAGCATCCTACGACCATCCAGGCACACACTCTTGGTGTCATGATGTTGGTGTAATGGAGTGGTTTATACACTGCTGCATGACGGTCATAGGCCATTGAAGCCAAGAGAAAAGTTTCTACAATCAGAAAGACAGCAAAAAAATACAACTGAGCGGCACAAGCATTGTAGGAAATGACCTTGTCTCCTATGAGGAATCCAGCCATCACTTTGGGAGTGACAGCTGTGGAGTAAGCAAAATCCATCAGAGAGAGGTGGCTGAGGAAGAAGTACATGGGCGTGTGGAGACGAGAGTCCAGCAGGATCAGCGTGATCACCCCCAGGTTCCCAACCAGCGTGAGGAGGTAGATGAGCGCAAACGCTAGAAAGAGTGGGATCTGCAGTTGTGGGTCATCAGTTATCCCGACAAGAATGAGCTCAGTCACCACCATACTGTTCTCCTTGGGGACCATTTGTGCAGTGTGTGAGCGGCCTATAGCAATGAGAAAAGAAAGGCTGGTTAGTGTCCGAACTTAGAACCATCATGACGCCCAAGATTGCCTTATATCAGAATTTTCTGTGTTAACTTAGGCATAACAACAAAAGGTAATTTTTAAATATTGGCAGAAATATAGAATGCTCTACCTTTAAGGATTTTGAAGATACTACAACCCAATCTTCTATCCTCATAGATGATTGAAACTAAAGTTCAGAGATGGAAAGAAACACGCAAAATCATCGGGAAAATCTGTCAAATGGGAGATTTGTTACAGGACTTCTCTGGCAGGTCAGTGGTTAAGACTCCTTGCTTTCAATGCAGGGGGAGGCAAGTTCGATCTCTAGTCAGGGAACTAATATTTCACAGTCAGTGCAGCATGGCTGAAAAAGAGAAAGGAAAAAAAGAGCCGATTCATTGGAAAAGACGCTGACGCTGGGAAAGATTGAGGGTAGGAGAAGGGGAAAACAGAGGATGAGATGACTGGATGGCATCATCATCTCAATGGATATGAGTTTGAGCAGACTCCAGGAGATGGTGAAGGACAGAGAGGCCTCACGTGCTGCAGTCAATGGGTTCGCAAAGAGCTGGACATGACTGAGCAACTGAGCACTCATGCGCCTTTGCTAGACACTGTTTTCCGGTGATAACCTGTGAAGTACCACTGATCATTTTGTTACTCATAATTTCTTTACCTTAATTTAAGGTTCCTATCCCATATAGATCATCAATACTGTATAAGTAGACCTAAGTAATGAATTAAACTATGATAGTTAGAAACTTCTGAGCACTTTTTATTTTCAGGGCACCACAAGCATGCTAAACCCCCATTGATTTATTACCTCACTGTGTGAGCTATTATCTCCTTTTAATATATGGGAAACTGAAGCTCACTCACAAGGAGTTACACAGTGAAGTCCTTAAAACTAGCAAGTTGCAGAGCTGGTATTCGAACGCACATCATTTTGAATCAAAGCCTGAGTTCTCGATCGCTAAGAAATATTCCCCTAATAGTGTATATATAATCCAAATTCTCTACCACAGCCCTGGGCACAAAAAAGTTACTCATTATATAAACCTACTCATGAATGACTGATTTATTGAGTCCATACTTCATAAGCAATGTGGGGAAATAAAAAGCATGGTCTTTGGAATCAATACAACTTGCCAGTGGGAACTTGGCTAATACACTATATTTCTAAATCCTAGCTGAGTGACAGGAACTATATCCATACAGGTTTACAGTTGAATTCCTCTCCCTTCTCTCCAAAAGACAAAAATGAAAAAAATACTCTTACATTTAAAAGTAACATAAGTTTGGCGTAACATCAATTAATAGGCTCCATAAAGGGCTGAAATTTGCTCAGTAATCCTTCCAACATTTATTTCTTTTCCAGTACTAAGTAAGTGCTTATAGTATATCAGGTTGTGTGCTAATTGTAAGGTCTACAATGAAATAAGAAACCTATTTCCTGATCAGGAAGTATAGAAGACCAAGAAAGATACACAAAATGATTTTCACTGTGGGATAACTTATTCTTTATTCCCAAGCAGAGAGCTTTACTTTTGTCCCTCAGGCTACTGGGATCATACCACGGTCTCATTCACACTCTAGTTCAGGAATGGCAACCCAGTCCAGTATTCACGCCTGGAAAATCCCATGGACAGGGGAGCTTGGCAAGCTACAGTCCACGGGGTCTCAAAGAGTTGGACATGACTCAGCGACTAATGCTTTCACTAGCCAATATATCTACTAGTTAATCATTCCAGATGCCCAATGCCAGCAAAGTTTCAGAATGATAACTGAGCTAACTGAGGGACTTCCCTGGTGGTCCAACAGCTAAGACTCCACACTCCCAATGCAGGGGACCCGGTTTGAACCCTGATCAGGAAGCTAGATCCCACATGCCACAGCTAACAGCTCGCATGCTGCAAGGACGATCCTGTGTGCCACAACTGAGACCTGGCACAGCCAAGCAAATAAAAATACATAAATATTAAAAACAATGATAACTGGAGTCCAGGTGCCCTCTTTCCTGTAAACCGTTCCTTCTGGTGTGACGCTTGCACCTTTTCTTTCCTTTTATAATTGTTCTCTTGATCCGGGTCCCCCTTATTTATTTCTCTCTGTTTTTATTCTTTTTAATGAATGATGTTATGTGCTTTCCAGATTATAATAAATTTTCAATTGAGATACAACTTGATACTCTCAAAGACTTTAGAATTAGCCAATATAGCTAATATTTTGATACTCCAAAAGAGGAAACAAAAAGTGATTAAGGTTTAACAACTTGTCCAAGTTCTAGAGGCTCATGCATAGCAAAGCAAGGACTCAAGACCCTCTTGTTCATTTTATTTTTTTACAAAAATAAATATATATCCTCCTTAAGAATTTCTTTGATGTGTGTGACACAGTCTCCTTTTAAAAATCACAGACACATAATGACATTCAGAACATTCAGTATTCAGTTGTAAATAAATCAAGAGGGAAACAGATGTCTTGATGTATTTTCCTGGTTACCGCTGCCCCTGAAAATTCAAACAGATCTAGATTTGATCAGAGGCTTACCTGGCTCCCTGAACCATGAACAGGCAAATTCAGCACTTTCATATGTGAGTTTCAAATCAGAAATTCAATCCATAAAAGATAAGAAGATCCATTTTACTGCGATGTTCTTTAGTGTTTGATCAAAAGGGAAACGTTCTCCAGAACAAAGAGATATTGAGAAAAAAAAATTTAATGCCAGGGAAGCAGCTAACATGAATTGTATGATAAGAGCTGCTGATTAGTCATCTCAGATAAGTCACTTAATTGCTTAAAGTCACTATATATTCACCTACATTATGGAGATATTAGAAAGGCAGCCGTCAAACAACATCCTTCCTGAAAGACCGAGAGACTCCTGTAATGTCCTGAAAAGGGGCGCTCATCATAATCATAATCAAAGTCCTGATTATTTGCAGGTATCTGCTCTATTCATTACTGTAGGCTCCCAGTAAATCTCATTTTGAGAGAAGACCATGGAAGGCAATAGACACCTACAACTGTCAAGGACAACGACAATCAGCTGAATGAGTGAATGGTCAGGGGGCTCTAGCCCTTGGTCTGTCACCTCTAATGTAACAGGGGCTAGCTGTAATATAAGGCCTGTTACCCATAACATGAGGCCAAATGGAGTCATCAGAGAACTTGAAGAGTGAAACAGTCACACAGCCAGGGAGCTCCCAGGGGACAAAGTCCCCATGAGACCAAAACCAGGCCCTTTTCTCACAGTACTGGAGAACAAGTGATGAATGTGTCTATGGGAATCCAGCTCTGCTTGTTTCTGGGAGCCCATGAGTACGTTACCGTAACTTGCATTAATTCCCTTAGATAATGCTAACATTAAGTCACATCTTTGCATCTAAGAGTGAGGGGATGGGAGCAGAGGGTTACCTGTAAACCAAGTGGATTATAGAAACTATTGCATTCCTTAGTTCACTTGAAATATTTGTTCTGTTGATAAGAATTATTCATTCATTCAACTACTTATTGGTCTCCAATGAGTTTAGCCATACTCCTGGCTCTGGATGTACATATCCATGCAAAACAAACTTGTTTGTAGTCTCATGTGCTTAAGTTTATTGGAGAAGACAAAAATGAAACAAACTCACTAATAAGGATATAAAATTATAAAAGAACAAGGTCCTCATATGAGAGCGAGCAATAAAAAAAAAATCTACTTTTAATTGACTGGTCAGAATCAATTTTGGGGGGGACATTTTTTTCTCAGGAGAATCTTTCTCAGGACAATTAATAATTAACACCTCACTCAATACTAAAAGGATGAATATAGCAATATGGGTAGACCTAGATATTATCATATTAACTGAAGTAAATTTAATAAAGATAAATATCATATGATATCACTTATATGTGGATCTAAAAGAAATTATACAAATGGACTTACTTACAAAGCAGAGACAGACTCACAGAAATAGAAAACAAACTCATGGTTACCAAAGGAGAAAGATGAGGGGTAGGGAGAAACTTGAGTTAAACTATAATAATTTATGGTCCAATTCTCACATCCATAATGACTAATGGAAAAACAATAGCCTTGACTAGACGGACCTTTGTTGGCAAAGTAATGTCTCTGCTTTTTAATAAGCTGTCTAGGTTGGTCATAACCTTCCTTCCAAGGAGTATGCATCTTTCAATTTCATGGCTGCAATCACCATCTGCAGTGATTTTGGAGCCCAAAACAATAAAGTAAGCCACTGTTTCCACTCTTTCCCCATCTATCTGCCATGAAGTTATGGGACCGGATGCCATGATCTTAGTTTTCTGAATGTTGAGCTTTAAGCCAACTTTTTCACTCCCCTCTTTCACTTTCATCAAGAGGCTCTTTAGTTTTTCTTCACTTTCTGCCATAAGAGTGGTGTCATCTGCATATGTGAGGTTATTGATATTTCTGCAGGCAATCTTGATTCCAGTTTGTGTTTCATCCATTGCAGCATTTCTCATGATGTACTCTGCATATAAGTTAAATAAGCAGGGTGACAATATACAGCCTTGATGTACTACTTCCCCAATTTTGAACCAGTCCATTATTTCATTTCTGGTTCTAACTGTTGCTTCTTGACCTGCATGCAGATTTCTCAGGAGGCAGGTAAGGTGGCCTGGTATTCCTATCTTTTAAGAATTTTCCACAGTTTACTGTGATCCACACAGTCAAAGGCTTTGGCATAGTCAATAAAGCAGAAGTAGATGTTTTTCTGGAACTCTCTTGCTTTTTCAATGATCTGACAGATGTTGGCAATTTGATCTCTGGTTCCTCTGTCTTTTCTAAATCCAGTTTGAACATCTGTAAGTTCATCGTTCACGTACTATTGAAGGCTGGCTTGGAGAATTTTGAGCATTACTTTGCTAGCGTGTGAGATGAGTGCAACTCTGTGGTAGTTTGAGCATTCTTTAGCATTGCCTTTCTTTGGGATTAAAACTGACCTTTTCCAGTCCTGTGGCCACTGCTGAGTTTTCCAAATTTGCTGGCATATTGAGTGCAGCATTTTCACAGCATCATCTTTTAGGATTTGAAATAGCTCAACTGGAATTCCATCACCTCCACTAGCTTTGTTCATAGTGATGCTTCCTAAGGCCCATTTGACTTCACATTCCAGAATGTCTGGCTCTAAGTGAGTGATCACACCATTATGATTATCTGGTCATGAAGATCTTTTTTGTACAATTCTTCTGTGTATTCTTGCCACCTCTTCTTAATATCTTCTGCTTCTATTAGGTCCATACCATTTCTGTCCTTTATTGTGCCCATCTTTGCATGAAATGTTCCCTTTACATTCCAGAATGTCTGGCTCTAAGTGAGTGATCACACCATTATGATTATCTGGTCATGAAGATCTTTTTTGTACAATTCTTCTGTGTATTCTTGCCACCTCTTCTTAATATCTTCTGCTTCTATTAGGTCCATACCATTTCTGTCCTTTATTGTGCCCATCTTTGCATGAAATGTTCCCTTGGTATCTCTAATTTTCTTGAAGAGATCTCTAGTCTTCCCCATTCTATTGTTTTCCTCTGTTTCTTTGCACTGATCACTGAGGAAGGCTTTCTTATCTCTCTTTACTATTCTGTGGAACTCTGCATTCAAATGGGTTTATCATTGCTTTTCTCCTTTGCCTTTAGCTTTTCTTCTTTTTTCAGCTATTTGTAAGACCTCCTCAGACAACCATTTTGCCTTTTTGCATTTTTTTCTTGGGGATGCTCTTGATCACTGCCTCCTGTACAATGTCATGAACCTCCATCCATAGTTCTTCAGGCACTCTGTGTATCAAATCTGATCCCTTGAATATTTGTCACTTCCACTGTATAATCATAAGGGATTTGATTTAGGTCATACCTGAGTGGTCTAGTGGTTTTCCCTACTTTCTTCAATTTAAATCTTAATTTGGCAATAAGGAGTTCATGATCTGAGCCACAGTCAGCTCACTGTCTTGTTTTTGCTGACTGTATTGAATTTCTCCATCTTTGGCTGCAAAGAATATAATCAATCTGATTTTGGTGTTGACCATCTGGTGATGTCCATATGTAGAGTCATCTATTATGTTGTTGGAAGAGGGTGTTTGCTATGATCAGTGCGTTCTCTTGACACAACTCTGTTAGCCTTTGTCCTGCTTCATTCTGTACTCCAAGGCCAAACTTGCCTGTTACTCCAGGTATCACTTGACTTCCTGGTAAAGTCCAATGCTGTAAAAAACAATATTACATAGGAACCTGGAATGTTAGGTCCATGAATCAAGGTAAATTGGAAGTGGTCCAACAAGAGATGGCAAGAGTGAACCTAGACATTTTAGGAATCAGTGAACTAAAATGGACTGAAATGGGTGAATTTAACTCAGATGACCATTATATCTACTACTCTGGGCAAGAATCCCTCAGAAGAAATGGAGTAGCCCTCATAGTCAAGAAAAGAATCTGAAATGCAGTACTTGGGTGCAATCTCAAAAACAACAGAATGATCTTTGTTCGTTTCCAAGGCAAACCATTCGATATCACGGTAAGCCAAGTCTATGCCCTGACCAGGAATGCTGAAGAAGCTGAGGTTGGATGGTTCTATGATGACCTAGAAGACCTTCTAGAACTAACACCGAAAAAAGATGTCCTTTTCATCATAGGGGACTGGAATGCACCACTAGGAAGCCCATAAAATCAACTATCCTTCAATACAATTTTTTTAAAAAAAGAATGAATGGTTTCCCTGGTGACTCAGATGGTAAAGAATCTGCCTGCAATGCAGGAGACACAGGTTCCATTCCTGGGCCAGGAAGATTCCCTGAAGAAGGAAATGGCAATCCACTCCAGTATTCTTCCCTGGAGATTCCCATGGACAGAGGAGGCTGGCAAGTCCCAGTCCTTGGGGTTGCAAACAGTCAGACACAACTGGGTGACTAACTTTCACTTTTCGATAAAATATTTTTTGAAAAAGGATGAATAGAGGTAGTAACAATGACTAGCTGAAACAACAAGAAGAGTTATGGTAGGGCCGTTTTAAAAGTAAAACGGATAAGTCACAATCTAGAATTTTGTAATCAAATATCGTGTCTTTCAAAAATGAAACAAAATCAAAACCTTTCAGACAACAGATTAAGAGGTTCGGCTGCTGGCAGATCAATACTGAAAGATACACTAAAGGAGGTTCTTTCAAGCCAAAAAAAAAAAAAAAGCTCCAAATGAAAATACAGGAGATTAGAATAGGCTCTGGAATTAGTCCTCTGGGAGGACGAATGTGTGAATAATAAAAATAACTATATTGACTTTTAAAATAATGCTGAAAAAATATTCTGAAGTTTTAATTATATTTAAAGTTAAAATATATGACCATTAAGGCATAAAGGGATGGGAAGCAATCAGAATCAAAATGTTACACTGTCCTTTCTTGGTGAAGAAAATTAAAACTATTGATGCACAATTTAATAAGTGAAGGATGAAAGTTGCAATAATAGGGGACAAAAAAGCAAAATTAGTTAATTCCGTGCCGTGGGATAACCTTGCTCCCAAAGGAAGGAAAAAAAGGAACAAAGGACAGGCGGGGTGAGTAGAAAACAAGAGGCTGATGATACTGAAACTGAAACCCAGCTGTATCAGTGACTAATTTGAGTGCTGAAGTTCAACAATTTTAGGCAAAGATAAAAGCTTCTGAGCTGAAATATATTGAGCTGAATACATGTATTTCGGTTTCAAAATGTGATAATACAAAACACGTGTTTCCTAATTGTTAAGAAACAAAGAAAGAAAGAAACCAGATGGCTTCTGCTGCCCCTTAAGTTACGCTGTGCCGTGCTCAGTCACTCAGTCGTGTCTGACTCTTTGCGACCCCATGGACTGCAGCCCGCCAGGCTCCTCTGGCAGGGGGATTCTCCAGGCAAGAGTATTGGAGTGGGTTGCCATGCCCTCCTCCAGGAGACCTTCCCCACCCAGGGATTGTACCCAGGTCTCCCGCACTGCAGGTAGATTCTTGACCATCTGAGCCACCAGGGAAGCCCTAAGTTACACTAAGCAACATCAACATTTCCTAAAGCTCCTGGAAGATGTAATCCGAATGCCTTTTCTACTATGAATAGTTTTTCCTTCTTTGGTGAGAACACGTAACCACCAGCGTCCTCACAGGATGAAGTCAGGTGATAACAGGAGGAGCAGGCTCTGGCTTCCTCTTTGCGCTGAGGTGAAATTCTCTTTTTTGGAGTGTGATTGGCGTGTAAGAATACGTCATTTTCAGTGACTGGATATTTGTATGTGTTGCAAAATGATCACCACAGCAAGTCTCGTTAACATCCACTCCCATGCATAGTTACGATTTTTTTCTTGTGACGAGGACTTTTAAGATCTACTCTCTTAGCGACTTTCAAATATGCAAAACAAGATTATTGACTACAGTCACCATGCTGTAGATATCACCTCCATGACACTTATTGAATAACTGTAAGTTTGCACCTTCTGAATTATTTCATCCACTTGATTACACCTTTGGGGACCATAATTGGATTCCGTGGCACTGCATGTCACACCTCAAAAGTCTTCAATTCTAGACTTCTTGTTTCAGATGCGAACAGAATAAACTCCTTAAAATCACTTAGCCTCACTTTCTAAAACTTTTTAATGGAATTACTAATAACCACTCTTGATGTTTTACAGAGTGCTTTGAGGATGAAATAAAACAGAAGATGTGAAATGCTTAGTAAATCACTCAGTCTCTCTAAAAGAGTCCTCTAGTTATCAGACAGTGCTGTCCAAGGTCATTGTGACTGACGCGCCACAGCAATGTCCCTGTGAAGGTAAAGGCCTCCAGCACTGAGACCCTGAAGACCACCTCATGCTATAATAAAATCAAGTGAACAAGGTTGCCCTGGGCACCAGGTTGTTCTCACCTAGTGAGTTTGAATGAAGCCAGATTGGGATTTAAGGGTCTGGTGACTGATGTCTTGAAGGGGATTATTTGGACATGAAGTTCTCAGGAACAAGTTCTCCTGGGATCCATCCACAGCGCCATGCCTCATGTACTGAGTATTTTAATTAAAACCTTGCCTGTGGGGACCAAGTACTTAGGGAACTTACTAGGGAAATTCATGGCCATATGAGTCGTTATTTCTTCTCCAGTATACCCATCTGTTCTCAAAAATAAAGAAAAAGAGGCTATTAACATTCTCGGAAGCAGCTGATGCGGACGTCAGAGAGCAGGAAAGGAAACAAGGGGGGGGGTGTGGAACCAGACACACAGGCCTCAGATAACAGTACTTCCATCAGTCCTGTGGGATTTCTTCTTCTTTTTTTCTCTTTGGCTGTATCAGTAAATACCCTTTTTTAAAACTAGGGTATAGTTGCTTTACAATGCTTGTTAGTTTCTGCTGTACAGCAAAGTGAACCAGTCACATGTATACATACATCCCCTTAGACCTCCCTCCCAATCCGCCACCCCACCCCTCTAGGTCACCACAGAGCACCAAGCTGAGCTCCCTGCACTATACAACAGGTTCCCACTAGTGATCTATTTAACACGTGGTAGTGTATGTATGTAAATCCTAATCTCCCAATCCATCCCTATTTACAATAGCCAGGGCATGGAAATAATCTAAATGTCCATCAACAGATGAATGGATAAAAAATATATGGTACATATATAAAATGGAATATTACTCACCCATAAAAAAGGAATGAAATAGGGTCACTTGTAGAGACATGGATGAACCTAGAATGAAGTTAATCAGAATAAGAAAAACAAGTATTGCAAATATGCTTCTGTGTCTACTGTGCCCCTTGTATTCTGAAGTCATACCTGACTATGACCAAAATCTAGCAAATGACAGTTACTCCAACTTTAATCTCACCCAACACTAATCTTGGTTTCATTTTATGCACCTTCAGATGAAATTTTATTTCTTGGCTTTCTTACAGTTAGATATGAGTTGAGTGGTTTTGGAAGTGATTTCTCTCTAAGTGGTAAAGACCAAAGCTTCTTACATTAATAACATTCACATTACAAGTGACTGCAAAGGTTTCTGTGGGTTGGAGGAGACAGTGGGAATAAAAAAGCATGTGGAGTGCATATATAATATAGAGAGCGATATATAATATCTTATAATATATTTAATTTTAGAAGCCACAATCTAAACTATCATGATAAGCTACCTCTTGATTAAATAAGATAATGCATGTCATAGCAAGCATTCAATATATATATATAAATAATTACTTATTTGTCTAAGTACTGCTTTTGAGCATTGCATACTATATGTCATGCTTATCTACACCAGTATTTCTGTCTTGGGTCAGAATTTATTTCAGCCTTTGCAGAGTTTTTCCATCTCTGTGGATATGAAGGCCCAAAATTCTCTTAGAGAATAAGATTTGTTAATTCCTCAGGAGACATAGCATCTGTCCAGTATGCCCTGCAAAATTCAAGGTGCTAATTTGAGTCCTTTATCCTCTGTGCATTGAAGTATTCATCAAATTCTGAAAGGAAGTTCAGATGCGAAGACCTGACTCTTTTGAAAAGACCCTGATGCTGGGAAAGATTGAGGGCAGGAGGAGAAGGGGACAACAGAGGATGAGATGGTTGGATGGCATCACCGACCCAATGGTCATGGGTTTGGGTGGACTCCAGGAGTTGGTGATGGACAGAGGAGCCTGGTGTGCTGTGGTCCATGGGGTCGCAACGAGTTGGACATGACTGAGCGACTGAACTGAACCAAAAAAGGCTAAGGACCACAGATAGAACTGTCATGACTGAAGCAGAGCTGCTCTATTTATGAGGAGCTGGGGCTTGGCGCTTTTCTCCCCTGTCTGGGTTCTGTATGTTCAGTGCCAGATAATACCTAGATGGTCTTTTTTGTCAGAGCCCTGTGGAATGCTGGTATCATTCCATAAATCCTAAAAATCCAGTGTCGTTAAGATTTTTAAAGTTTGGAAACAACATTTCAAACATCCCCATCCTAGAGTTCAAATGCTCATCAGCCTAATAAAGATGCTGAGAAGTACTGCAGTCAAAGCTATTTAACTCATCTCCTCATGGAAAAGCTTTTTCCTGTGTAAACCTATTAACTTCCGCATAGCATTAGTGTTTGGAGGAAAAAAATCTCTATTAGACAGAAGTGTGCAATCCATGAAATTCGTACAAAGTATCCCCTGGGAGCAATTTATTTCAGAGTTGTATTCTTTGAACATTGCATGCCAACTTTCAGAAGAATCCTATATAGTTTGCCATATATAATTCATGATTCTCTCTCATTATGCTGAGCATTTTGTAAGAACTCATTTTTTGTCATGTTTACCTTTCAAATGCCATCAAAATGTCTGAATGTTTTAGTTATCAACAAAGGCTTCATGCATAAATGAATAACTCAGAACCTTTTGTTTGTTTTATGACGGGGAAGCAAGTAACCAACCAACTGTTCCAATTTTCCCAGGACAGAGGTTTCCCAGGACTGGAGTCTCGCTACTAAATCTGGAAAATTACAGGCAAATTGAGACAAGTCAAACCCAGGTATCCTGTACTGCAGGTGGATTCTTTATCGTCTGAGCCACCAGGGAAGCCCGGTGGGTCATGCAAGTGGTGGTAACTTTTGGTTTTGCTGATGTTTGTTTGCAGTAGTTCCATTTGTTCACTCTGTGCGCATGTGTGTGTGCGTGTGTGTTGGGAATTGAGCTGAACATCAGCCACGAATTTTTTTGTTGCTGTTTAATCCTCACAATAATCCAAGGAAATAGGAGGTATTCTTCCGTCTCTATTTCAGTGACAAGGAAATTAAGACAAAGATTTCGTACCTGGCTCAAGAATATACAACCTTTCTCCAAAGAAAACCATATTTGAAAAGATATATGCACCCCAGTGTTCATTGCAGTTCTATTTACAATAGCCAAGACATGGAAGCAAACTAAACGTCTATCAACAGATGAATGGATAAAGAAGTTATGTGGTACCTAACATACAATGGAATATTACTCAGTCATTAAAAAGAATGAATAATGCCATGTTCAGCAACATGGAGGGACCTAGAGATGACTATACTATGTAAAGTAAGAGAAAGACAAATATAATATGATATCACTTATATGTGGAATCTTAAAAACTACTAATGAAATTATTTACAAAACAGAAACAGACTCCCAGACTTTGAAAATAAACTCATGGTTACCGAAGCAGAGATGTCTGGGAGAAGGATAAATTAAGAGTTTGGGTTAGGATTAAGAGGTACACACTACTATATAGTAATATAAAATATATAATCAACAAGGACCTACTGTATAGCTCAGGGAACTATACTCAATATTCGATAATAACCAATATGGGAAAAGAATCTGAAAAGGAACAGATATATGTATGTGTGTAACTGAATCAGTTTGCTGTACATCTGAAACTAACATAACATTGTAAATCGATTATGCATGCAAAGTCGCTTCAGTCGTGTCCTACTCTGCAACCCTATGGACTAGTATGGCTTACCCTATGGAGTCTGGTAACCCATCGGACTCCTCTTTGTCCGTGGGATTCTCCAGGCAAGAATACTGGAGTGGGCTGCCATGCCCTCCTCCAGGGGATCTTGGCTGGAGGGCGTAGAACCAGGAGTTTGGAATTACCAGATGCAAACTATCACATGTGGAATGAATAAACAATAAGGCCCTACTGTACAGCACGGGGCACTATATTCAATATCCTATGAAAAACCATAACGGAAAAGAATATGAAAAAAAATCAACTGTCCTTCAGTGTAAAGTTAAAATTAAATTAAAAAAAAAAAGAATGCCTCTGGCCCTGGAGCCACTTCTGTCCTGCCTTCCAAACTGGATTCTGCAGGTACAGCAAAGAGATAAGGTCATGAAATTCATCTTTGAAAATAAGCACTCAGTAATTCATGTGGGAAATAATGTGGACAAGGCTAATCCACTTCCTGCTGGGGGAGATAGGGAGGGAGAGAGAAAGAAACCTGGAAAGCCATCATATTGACATTAATCCAAGAGGCGAGTAAATTTGAATATGAGTTTTTAATATGTTATAAACAGGCCAAGTGAACCGAGAGTTATTTTTAGCTCCGAGTTATGAAACGCAATCACATGGGGAAGTGGCCTACATTTTCAGTTTTATATCTGGTGAGGAGTTTTGCCACCTAAGTGAAAGTGACATTTTGCCAACCTGTTTGGAAAAGGCAGCTGGAGTCCTACAAATCCTGAGTGTGCTGGGCAGGAGTCTACTTGATGTTGAGGGGAGGGAGGTGGGAAATCTGAGCCCACCCTCTGGCAACACGTCTCAGGTGGGGCCACTTAAAGCTTCGGTGCCTCAGTTTCCTCATCTGAGAAACAGGAGACAGTGGGAAGGCCAAGATACAATAAGAGGCACAGAGGACAAACAGAGTGGGTTAGAATCCTGCTTCTACCCCTTAGTTCCTGTGTATCTGAACTTCAGTGTCACCGTATGGAAAACGAAAAAAAAAATTAATTCACCTCTCACAGATTGAGTGTGAGTTTTAAAGAGGTAATGTACATTAAAATATGGACAACAACTGGCATGGTAAAGGTGCCCGATAAAGTCATAAATCCCTCGCCTTGAACGTTCAATCATCCATCCACTCGGGAAGACGTGCTGAACACCTGCCACCTGCCCGGTACTCAGTTAGGTGCCGGGGATTCAGAGGTAGAGGTGACAGAGCGGGGATTCTCAACCCGCTCATCACCTAGAAGGATCCGGTGACTCGCCTCCTCTTCATCCTTCAGGAAGGCACTCCACTTCTCTAAGCCTTGCCTTTTATCAAGCATAAAACTGGAGATGGAGTGGGAATTTGGAGTTATCAGATGCAAACTATCACATGTAGAATGGACAAACAGGACCCTACTGTATAACACAGGGAGCTATACTCAGTAACCTATGATAAACCATAACAGAAGAGAATGTGAAAAAGAATGTCTGTATATGTATAACTGAATCACTTTGCTGTGCAGCAGAAACCAGCACAACATTGTAAATCAACCGCGCTGCAGTTGAAAATAAATAAATAAGAAATACATAAAAAATTAAACTAGGATACTAAAGCAAATGCTAATAGAGTAATTGGGAGAAACAAACGTGCTCAGCAGCTTCTAGAACACAGAAAACCCTGAGGAAACATTTTAGGAAGGGCGGGGGGTCTCCGAGTCTCCACATCTGTAGGGAAGGTGGACGCTGTGGGCTCCTACCCTCCAGGCTCTTATTTTCTGCTTTCTTCAGAAAACAAGTCTGGAGGTGTAAGATTCTACCTCTGGTAGTTAGCGATAGAAATCATGATCCTGAGGGGGGTAAAACAATACCATTTGACCGTCAGAAACTATCATAGAGTTAAGAGTGAGTGAGGAGACTTCTTTTATCATATTCACTGAGAAACGGGCTCTGAGGCTGAGATTCACGTGCGTGTGGCTCAATGCGGTGCCTTAGGGACAGCGCCTACGAGGGACCAGGGCTGTGATGCATTTGCAACAATAACAGCAAAAGTGAAAGCGTTAGTCAGTCAGTCGTGTCCCACTCTGTAGGACCCCACGGGCTGTGGCTCACCAGGCTCCTCTGTGCGAGGGCCTCCGCCGATCCCTCCATGAGCTCTGCAGCGGAGGCGGCCGCTGGGAACTGTCAGTTGTCGCAAGGAGACAAGTGGCCAGACTTTTGTGTCCCTCACTGACCAGTCTTGGATACGAGTTACCTTAAGGGAGGTGGCTCTCTTCAGCCGAACGTAATTCCTGGAGGGAGTTCAAGTGTGAGGTTTAATGAGAGAAATGCAAATCAAAATCACAGAGAGGTCCCATCCCACACTGGTCAGAATGGGCAGGTTTAAAAATCTACAAGTAACAGATGCAGGAGAGGGTGTGGAGAAAAGGGGGCCCGCCTACAACACTGGTGGGAATGTGAGCTGGTGCAGCCAGTGTGGAAACCTGTATGCAAGTTCCTCAGGAAGCAAAAACAGAGCTGCCACATGATCCACCTTCCCTTGTAGCTCAGTCGGTAAAGAGTCTGCCTGCAATGCAGGAGAGCCGGGTTCAATCCCTGGGTCGGGAAGATCCCCTGGAGAAGGGAATGGCAACCCACTCCAGTATTCTGGCCTGGAGAATTCCATGGACAGAGGAGCCTGAAGGGCTACAGTCCATAGGGTCACAAGAGTTGGGCACAACTTAGCAACTAAACCATCACCGCCACCACCATATGATCCAGCAATCACACTCCTGGGCATAGATCCAGACAAAACTAAAATTCAACGAGGTACATCCACCCACACGTTCACAGCAGCCCTATTTACAATGGCCAAGACAGGGAAATAGCCTAAATGTCCATCAGCATATGAACAGATGAAGATGTGGTGCATATATTCAAAGGAATACTCCTCAGCCACAAAAATTAATGAAGTAATGCCATTTGCATCGACATAGATGCAGCCAGAGATCATCATACTAAGTGGAGTAAGTCAGAAACAGAAAGACAAGTACCATGGGGTATCATTCACGTGTGGAATCTAAAGTGTGGCACAAATGAATGCATCTGTGAGACAGGAACAGACTCACAGACGTAGAGATCAGACTTGCAGTTGCCAAAGGCGGGCGGGGGGAGGGCTAGAGGGAGAGGGATGACTGGGAGTTTGGGGTCAGTAGCTGCAAACTGTTGCGTCTAGAATGGGGAGACAGCAAGGTCCTACAGCATAGCACAGGGAACTATGCCCAGTCTTCTGGAGTGAATCATAATGTGAAATAATATAGAAGAGAATAGATATGTATATATGTTGTTGTTGTGTCAGTTGCTCAGCCGTGTCTGACTCTTTGTGACCCCATGGACTGTACCTCACCAGGCTCCTCTGTCCATGGAATTCTCCAGGCAAGAATACTGGAGTGGGTTGCCATTTCCTTCTCCATGCGATCTTCCCGACCCAGGGATCGAACCCAGGTCTCCCGCATTGCAGGCAGATTCTTCATCATCTCAGCCACCTGGGATGCCCCATACATATATACGGGGTCCAAGCAACTCACCACGCATCCGCTCTGGGAGACACTATCACTGACATGGGAGATGCTTGGAATTAAAGAGAGGAAACATTAAGAGTAGCCATCTAGGGAACCAAAGAGAAGAAGATGCTGCAATTAACTTGAAAGGCAGCGAGTTGGCTCTTGGATATGACTTTCTCCAGCTCTAGCCAGGCCCATGTGTCAGGTAGGTATGAAGTGATGTTTTCTGAGAAGGCAGCGAGGAACGTGTTTGTAAGACAAAGGGTGATGCTGCCAGAAACACCCAAGGAGAAGCAAAAGAGGGTTTTCTCGAGCACAGCTTGGGTGGTGGCCACCCGCCAGGAGGGCTGCGGTGTGTGTGGCGTCAGCGGCGGTGGAATCTGTCTCGGAGTCTCCCTCAGCCACTTTCTGGACGTGAGACCACTTCCCCTCCCTGGGCCTCAACTTCCTCATCTTAAACATGCAATGGTGGAATGGCAATAACCCTCAGGTCTCTTTTATTCCTGTGGACAAATAACTCCAGATCTGAATCGACATTGTCAGCAAGAAAATTTGGTTAAAAAAATGGATGACTTGACAATTGCTTAGCTTTATGAAGGAAGTTTGATTTCGTAGCAAGGCTTTCTCTGTATCATTCGTTTTCCTTCTACCATGCCCGTTGAAATGCTTATGGACGTTTGTATCACTGAGTACTTCTTTCCTGTTCTTTTGCCTTTTTGCATTTCTACTCTATTTTTCAATTTCTTGTCTCCTGTTCTCTGTACAGTCCCTGGATAATTGTCCTTCACGCAATAGATACATATGTTAGTTACAGAGATCTGCTCAGGCTAACATAAAGGGGGAAGATGGAGGTAACTGAAAGGACATCGAGAGGCTGAAAGACTCAAAGGGAAACTGGACCAAAGGCAGGTGGTTATTACTGTTGTTCCATCACTAAGTCCTGTCTGACTCTTTGCCACCCCATGGACAGCAGCACACCAGGCTTCCCTGTCCTTCACTATCTCCCCGAGTTTGCTCAAATTCATGGCCATTGAGTCAGTGACGCCATCCAGCCATCTCATCCTCTGTCGTCCCCTTCTCCTCTTGCCTTCAATCTTTTTCCTGCATCAGGGTCTTTTTAATGAGTCGGCTCTTTGCATCAGGTGGCCGAAGTATTGGAGCTTCAGCATCAGAGGAACCAAAGTCATTTCAGAGGCTAAGGAACAGAAGTCAGCAGCAGAGAAACCACAGCCTGACTGCAATGGCCAGAAACCCACCGATGGGCAGATGACTCCAAGCCCACACGCTTGCCCCGCTTCATTTGCTTCAGACTTGAGTTGGGGGAAATGAGAACCTGTTATTGGCTGAACTGGACACCCCTGTGAGGCCCGTCTGCCCCTCCACACGTCACAGTTCGGGGATCTCTTGAAAGAAGGCAGGAGAGGAGAGACTCTGGTTGCCTCAGTCCCCACAGACGGGTGGGCCCTGGAATTCTCTCATCCGTCCAGTAACCGAGACCACTCTCCAAGGAAGTCAGAACACTTTCAAGAAGGAATATGGATTCTGGACACAGCAAGAAATGGTCACTCAGTATGACAGACTGCAGGTTCTGTTATAGTGACTGAAGTAAGAAAGAGAAAAATAGGCATTATATATTAATGTATATATATGGAATCTAGAAAAACGGTGTGGATGAATCCATCAGCAGGGCCGGAATAGAGATGCAGACGCAGAGAACAACAGACGGATGAAATGGGGGAGGGAGAGGGTGGGGCGAACTAAGAGAGCTGCATTGACATACATACACGACCGAGTGCAAAGCAGACAGCTGCTGGGACGCTGCTGTGCCGCATAGGGAGCTCAGCGTGTGCGCTGTGGCCACCTAGAGGGCTGGGATGGGGGTGGGAGGCAGGTCCGAGAGGCAGGGGATGCACGTGTACGTGTAGCTGATTCACGTGTTTGTACAGCAGAAACTCACACAACGTTGTAAAGCAATTCTACTCCAATTAAAAATACATTTTAAAAGAAAGTATATAAAAAATGAATCAGTATGACCATCAACGTCAAAAAAAAACGATCAATGGCTGCTCCAACAGGTGCTGGAATAACTTGTTAGCGGCTATGTGCTCACACGTAAAATGCTGGACAATTTGCCAAAAGCAAACCAATGCTTTGTTTTAACAAAAATGCAGAGGCAAAGCCATTTTAAATGTTCTCCTGCAGTAGCTGGGATTCTGCCTTTAGCTCTGGCAGCTGCACAGTATCTAAGCTTTCTTTAGTGGTGTTAGAATCTACGGTATAAACTTGAAAGTCTTAATCTGCAAGAGAATGGTCTCCACACAGTTGGGCACCAACTCACAGCCTTCCAAATTTATTTTTGATTATTTTTCTTCAAGAATATTACATTTCAGACAAACAAGACCGTTTGCTGAATACGTCTGCACTCTGCCCTCGCCATTTCCCTGTATGCCTCTTCCTTGTCCAGGGCAGATGCCGTGTTCTTCGAGTCTCCGCCCTGGGATCTGTCCTCTCTCTTCTCCCACAGCATCTTATGCGCACCTCTTGTAGTTGTTCATAATTTTCCACATGGAACTAAAGCTACTTATACCTAAATACTGTCCTCACTTTATTTTATACCATCAACTTCTTTAATACAGGAGCTGTTTGATATACTTTTTTAAAAAACATTTCTGTTGTGAAATACACCCTATGCAGAAAGCATAACAGAAATTTACACAAACTCCTTTAATATAGGAGCTATATTTGATTTACCTTTGTTAACATTTTTACTGTGAGACATATATATTTTAAGTGCATAAAACATGTAGGCTTAGTTTGACAATAGAAAACTCCAATATATCTACCATCCAAGTCAAAAATAGAACAACAGCCTCTGTACATCCACACCCATACATCTGTTTGTGTCCATTTGTGGTTTGCTGTCTTTTTATACAATAAGAGAAAAATGGCTGAAAGATCTGGGGGGAAAAATTACATGTGTGTTTAATTTCATCAGTAATCAAATAAATGCAGATTAGGACAATAATAAGAAAAACACTGACCTCTCTCCAAATTGGCGTAGTTTAAGAGCCCAGTTATACCAAGCATTGGCAGTGGGAATTCACACACTGTTGATGGGAAGATAAATTGGCACAACCAGTCTGGAAAATAACACATATTATTTAGTAAAGTTGAAACTGGATTTAGCCTATGATTCAGCAATTACACTTTAAAATAGATACACCCTAGAGAACTGAGTGTCTATGTGCACTGAAATACTTGACAAAAATGGCCACATCAGCACAGCTCATCTCTACCCTAGAGATAAGCCAAATTAAGATGGACAATAGATTGAACAATTAAATTTTGTATTTTTCTATTGGTTTGTCTGACTTTCTCGCTGATTTGTAAGAAGTTTAAAACAAACATTTTATACAAACATAGACGCAAGTGCACACACACTAACTTTTTAGCTGGTTAAGTACACTACAAATATATTATCCAATCCCTCCTCCCACACACACAGACACACCTTGCTTGTGAATTAATCACAGACCAGCGACTGAGAAGTCCCATATTACGAATGGGTGATAGGACTCCTGGGCTTAGATCTGGATAGCTGAGTGGTGATATCCTACAGAAGTTTCCCCATAAAAGTGCAACTTTTCTGTGGGGAAACAATCGTTCTTATAAGTCCAGGTTCTTCATACAGTTTGATAGGAGCAAGTCTCAATTGTC
Source organism: Okapia johnstoni (assembly GCA_024291935.2). NCBI lineage: Eukaryota > Metazoa > Chordata > Mammalia > Artiodactyla > Giraffidae > Okapia > Okapia johnstoni. The sequence goes on along the minus strand of CM044325.1, from coordinate 1,547,172 downwards.
TTTATTGCAGCATTACTTACAATAGCCAGGATATATCCATCAACAGATGAATGGATAAAGAAGATGTGATATCTATATACATATATATACTGGAATATTACTCAGCCATAAAAAGGAATGAATTGGGTCATTTGTAGTGATGTGGATGGGCCTCGAGTCTGTCATACAGAGTGAAGTAAGTAAGAAAGAGAAAAAACTAATATCATATATTAACACACATGTATGGAATCTAGAGAGATGGTACCACTAGTAAGTGGTAGAGTTTTGACTAGAGGCTAATTCTTTTGTCTTGGAATTCTGGACGTTCTGCATCATCCCTTCAGAGTCTGGCTGAAGTTCTAACCTCTTCCAGGGAGCTTTCCCCACCCACAGGATTCTTTCTCACCTCAGAAGTGTTCTAAATATTATTTTCTTTTTTAAAATAGATAATTTATCAGATGCTTTCAGACTCAGTAAAACAAGCTGAGACCATAGAGTTTGGGAAGATCCATATACTACTGACATGATGTATAAAGTAGGTAACTAATGAGAGTTACCGCAGAGCACAGGCAATCTACTCAGTGCTCTGTGGTGACCTGAATGGGAAGGGAATCCAAGAAAAAGAGGAGATACATAGTGTGAGCTCCGTACCAGCTACACATGCAGCTGATCCCCTTTGCTGTGCAGTAGAAGCTAATAAGACAACACTGCAAAGCAACTACACGCCAATAAAAATTCATTTTTTAAAAAAGATGAGAAATGAATTCCCTGGTCTTTCCCTTCCAACTGTATCACTGCCAGGATCTTTCAGTTTGTTTCTTTTCAAGCCTTGGTTAAAATATTATCTCTTCAGAGGGGCCCTCTTCAACCCATCATAGCTTCCTGAATATTTTTTCTATACTCCTCCCTTAACAATAATCACAGGACTTCCCCGTTGGCACAGTAGATAAGAATCCACCTGTCAATGCAGGGGACACAGGTTTGATCCCTGGTCCGGGAAGATCCCACATGCCACGGGACAGCTAAGCCCGTGTGCCACACTACTGAACCCACTCTCTAGAGCCGGAGAGCTGAAACTCCTGAGCCCGGTTGCCTAGAGGCTGTGCTCCACAGCGAGCGAAGCCACCGCAGTGAGAAGCCCGGCCATGGCAACCAAGAGCAGCCCCTGCTCCCCGCAACTAGAGAAAGTCCAAGCACAGCAGCAGAGACCAAGCGCAGCGAAAATAAATAAGCATCTTAAAAAAAAAAATAACCACAAAAGCCTTCGGTGGTCATCCATCTCAAAGTACGTGTCTTGTTCCACCGCACTGTTTGCAAGCTCCTTCCGAAGCAGGAACAATGCAGTATATTCCTGGCTCCTTCACGGCCCTCACACCATGCCTTTCCTGCTGCTTGTACCCAGTAAATCCTGGCCAGGGTTTGGCTGTCCCCACGGGATGCAGCATTCTAAGAGCCAGGAATGACAAGAAGGACATGCCCTGGTCCCTTCAGCTTCCGTAAGATAGAGGAACACTTCCTGCCAACCAAGTCATTGAACACTGAGTCATGAATCCTAAAGTGCATCACATCAGTCATCATATATGCAGGAGGATTTGCTTTGTTAAAGTAAGAATTATATCTGATATCCTTAAATCCGTTTCTATTCTCCAGACTGCCTTGCCACACAGCAGGAACTTATCATGAAAGGCTGTCTTTAAATGATTTATACATCAAATAAGTCATCTATTGAAATTTACTACAATATGAGGCTACTTTTCTTTTCTCAGAAGATTGAGCAGGGACGTCAAGACTTATGTTCAAATCTGGGCTCCTTTTGTTACTACTCAGCAAGTAGGTTAAATTCTCAAAGAGTTGATTTCCTCAGCTGCAAAATGGAAGCACAGAAATCCATCCCCCAGTGAGCCAATGAAACTAAAATTTTCTTCTGATCAAGGATCTCACAGAAGGCAAAGGGTGAATAAGAGTCAAGTAAGATTCGGTTCTTGTGAGGGGTAGCAAGTTAAACTGCAGGGATCAGAGTTTTCGACTGTAAAATGAGAGAATTGGTGTAGATTATTTTTAAAGTCTATCATGGCTAAAGAGTCTATGAGTCTGCAATGTTCACTTCAATTGTCTAGGACTCTACATATTTTAATTTTTCTTTCCATATACATAAAAGCTAAACAAATTATCTCATGCACAAAGGGAGACTCTTATTTAAAATAATTCGATCGTGAATCTTTTTTCAAAGGATAATCTACCCTGATGTAAATAATTGTCCCAATTTACGTGTTTTTTGCATTCTGCTTTTGGACATTTCAGGAAGGAATTCCTCCTGTGCCTTTATTGTGCTAACTTGAGTTGCAGGCCTTACCCACAGTGTCTGTCCTGCCTCTGACCAATCCTGCAGGGAGAAGGTGGGTGTTGCTAATAACCAAATGAACATATAGTCTCCGTTTGACAGATTCCCCGTGTGGATGTGAAAAGCTCCCTACAGTAATCTGTATTCTGTAACTGATGTCTTATTGGAAACAAGACGTCTCCTTCTGAGTAGCTTGCGTGAATGAATGCTCATGTGATATCAGCTTAAAATGGGAATGCTGCAGAACTGGGGGCTTGGAGGACAGGAAGGTAAGTAATGGATGGGCATAAAGGCTTGCACCCAAATAGGGTAGACAGAGTGGAGCAGTTCAGGAGCCAAAAGCGGGGCGTACAAAAACAGTTAAGCGGGAGCTATTGCAGGAATCTCAGCTGCATCAAACATGCATTCTTTATGACGGGCCTGTTGACATCCTTTATCTCGTGTTATCTTTACCGTTTAGGGCTTCCCGGTGGCTGGGTGGTAAAGAATTCACCTGCCAATTCAGGAGATGCAAGAGATGTGGGTTCAATCCCTGGGTCAGGAAGATCCTCTGAAGGAGGAAATGGGAACCCACTCCAGTATTATTCCCTGGAAAATCCCATGGGCAGAGGAGCCTGGCAGACTACAGTCCATAGGGTTGCAAAGAGTTGGACACGGCTAAGTGACTAAGCACACACGCATCTTTACAGTTTATCCCAAATGTTGGGTTCAAAGAAATCAAATGACTTTCTAGAAGTCATACCACTGAGAAGAAGAGTAAGAATTTTCATCCAGCCCTTGACACTGGACCCAGGACCTTTATACTCATTTGCTGTCACCTGTAGTGCTGGTTTGAGGTGACTTCAATTTAAAAAAAAAAAAGGCAATATGTGGGCGTTAGGCTTTTAACTCTTAGAAGAGCCACATACTTTTTGGCCTAAACTGGGAGATAGAGGCAGAAAGAAACATGCCCAGAAACACACATTACTGGGCACTGTCATAGTTTTAATACAAAAAAGTTTAATTTTTCATAGGACCTAAGCGCTTAGTGGTGAGAGAGGTTCTTGCCCAGGCTGAGGATGAAAAGAAAAAAGGAACACAAGACAGGAAGAGGAGAAGGGAAAGAGGAAGTAGAAAAAGAGGAGCAGGGAGAAGAGGAAAGGGACTTCCCTTGCGGCCCAGGGGGTAAGACTCTGCTGCTAGTGCAGGGCGCCCAGGTCTGAGCCCTGGCTGGGGAGTCAGCCCCCGTGCCTGCTGCAACTGTGAGTCCACGGGCTGCCACTAAGACCCAGTGCAGCCAAAATAAATGAATATTTTTTTAAAGGGGAAGAAAAGGAAAAAAGTTAATGATTATCTATCAAGTTAGGGAAAGAAGCTGAGCTATGAGCGGAATGCACTCAATGCTCGCATAGCTCTTCCAACACTCACCTGCAAATCAGGCCCCGTGAGCTCTGTAACTCCTAGAGTCGCTGAGAAGGACTCCTCGGTGAAGTGGATCCTGGCCAGTAAAGCCTGCTCTCCGGTGTGTGGCTGAACAGTCCTCACTGCTCAGGCAGGGGGCGGGAGGATGGTGAGGCAGGTCCCGGCTGTCAAGGCCTCGGATCCACAGGAAGCCCCCATTGCTTTCACATGATGGTGACCACATGTGAGAGAAGCTTTCTCCTCCAGGTCGGCCTCATGTCCGTTTCTGCTTCTCTCTACACAAGAGCCATGGTCAACCTTCCTCAGACCGATACTGCCTTGTACATAATAGAGTCTGATCATCTCAAAATCAGCTTGACCTTCTAAGCTCCCTGATTCAGCCCACCGAGATTTCTGAGTTTGGACTTCCCTGGTGGTCCAGGGGCTAGGAATCCCCCTGCCAATTCAGAGGACACAGGTTTGATCCTGGGCCCATGAAGATTCCACATTTGGTGGGGCAACTAAGCCTGTACATCACAATTCCTGAGCCCCTGTGCCAAAGCTACTGAAGCTTGTGGGCCCTAGAGACCGTGCTCCCAAACCAGAGAGCCACAGCAAGGAGAAGCCTGCAGACCACAACTGGAGAGGAGACGCCGCTCGGCGCAACCAGTGAAAAGCCTGTGCGTGGCCGCAGAGACCCACCATAGCCAAAGATAAACAAATAAACAAAACCTTTTTTAAAAAAAGATTTCTGGTTTTCACATTTAAGGTAAAAAAAAAAAATTTAAGATCTTGAAAACATGAAGTATGTGACAACTTAGACTCATCGTAGCTCTAAACATCAAGCAGTTGACGAGAGGTAAGATTAATCACCACTCCCCTGCCACCCACACACATCCGTTCATACCACCTAGCCCACGAAAGCAGACCTGAAGGTAGACTTTTGCTGTGAGTCATGGTCATTGCTATCTTAAGAAGTACATTTCCGCAGGCTTTTTAATTTTTGCTCATCTAATTACAGAACATCTGAAAGGAACAGGATTTTCGGAGGTGAACTGAGTTATTGGAAAAGCAGGAGCAATGAGGGCACAAAAGACTACCGTGTGTGTTCACAAGGGATTCACCAGACTTAAGGACGGGAGAGGCACGAGCGTTAATTCAAAGGAAAATGTCCTTTCTCATAGCCCTTGGGCAAAAATTTTTTTTTTCTTTAAACCTTCTGCAACCTTTGGTAATTAAGTTAGATCAAGGCCAGAAGCATAGAACAGAGTGCAGGCACTCAAAAAAGAGATATAGTTATGCAAGTTACATTTTAAACAATTTAACGACTGAAACAAGGTGGCTTATTGTTTTCTACCAAGGTTGTGCTAACACTTTAAAGGGAGGGACTTCCCTGGTCGTCCAGGAGTTAAGACTCTGAGCTTCCAGTGCAGAGTGTCCATCCCTTGTTGTAGAACTAAGATCCCACAGGCTGCATGGTGCAGCCAATAAATAAATAAAATGTGGGGGACACTTCAACAGAAGGAGATGGAGATACAAAGGTGTACAGCCTGTGAGTGAGGTTGGGAAGTCGAGCAGACACAGAAGGGTGGTGGGTGGAAGGACTTAGTACTTGGACCAGCGCCGTATCCTTTCAATTACAACCTTTTCTGAGACTCTATTAAACATATTGAAACATCCTTTGTCAGCATTAGAAATTTTAACTTTCAAATCCATGGATCAAAGAAATGAAAAGCATAACTCTGTGATAAATATTATTCAATGAAGATGCAGTCCTCATACCCAATTTTAGTGGATAAATTAAAATTATTCTGTGCAATCTTCTGAAGCATGTCAGTCAAGAAAGACTTATATCCCAATTTTAGTAACAAATGGAAATTTCCTCCAATTAAAATAAGGAGGGGGAAATTCTGTGCATTCGGTCTCTGCTTTGATCTTCGATTGTCCCGGAGAAGATGGACATGGCCGGGAGGTGGGACGCACGGGTGGAGATGGCCTTCTTCCTTCCTTCTGCAGCACGTGTCCGTGCCACGGCTACGCGTGTGAAGAGGTGGGAGATGAGGATGACCAGGAGGGTGAAAAAGCCGTGGAAGCTCAGGACGAAGAAGACCGCCAGCTTGCTGATGGCGTGCATCGGAGCACAAGAGAGCCAAGGGTGGCGGGATGTCGCAGAAGAAGTGATTGGTTTCATCTGAACCACAGGAGGAGAGTCCGGGTGTGTCTGCTGTGTGGATCGAGGCACTGAGGAAGCCACAGATGCAGAGCCCACCGTCAGGAGGCACACACTCCTGCTGCTGCAGTGCGGCTGGGGTGAGGGGGCCTACAGACGGCTGCGGGGCCAGCCACGCAGGCCGGGAGGAAGCCCTCAACCGTGGCAAGTCCGCCAAAGAAGAAGGCCTGAGCAGCACGCCCACGGTAAGAGATGACTGTTCCCGAGTGCGGCCCGCCCACCGTCCCAGGAGCCACGGCTGGTCAGGAACCCGGATCTGCAAAGGACAGGCCGCTACGGAGGAAGTACACGGAGTGCGGAGGCGGGGGTCCGGGCAGATGGCCACCATAACCCCCCCACCCACGGTGACGGGGTAGATGGACAGAAATACCAGGAAGAGCGGAACCTGGAGGTGGCGTCGTCTGTTCATCCCAAGAGGAGGAACTCCGCTGCTTCTGCGCTGTGCTCCATTGAGGTTTGCTTCAGTTCAGCCTGGTGATTAAAGAAAAGGAGCCGTAAACGCAGACGAAAGTATAGAGGGATGATATAAAAATAGGAAACGGACACCTATCAAGAAAGTCCTCTGTGTGAGGCACATGCTAGGGCCTTCTGTTACATCACAACAGCTACTCCTGTAAGGCAGGTGCGACAGAGGGTGAGATGGCCCGAGGGCATCACTGACTCGACGGACACGAGTCTGAGTAAACTCTGGGACTTGGTGATGGACAGGGAGGCCTGGTGTGCTGCTGTCCATGGGGTCGCAAAGAGTCAGACACGACTGAGCGACTGAACTGAAATTGAATTGATTGTACCCACTTTACAGGTGAGGAAGTTAAGGCCTGGGCACTTAAGACTGACCAGAACAACATAATTAGTAGAGGTCAGAAATAAATTCCCATCTTTATACTTCTGAACCCAAAGTCCGTACACTCAAAGTTTGAATTATTACCTGTTTACATCCTTGGAAAAATCATAATATGTCTGGTAGACTAGTTTTTAAGATTTGATTTATTCAGTTTTAAGTTGCGGAGGAAGGAGAGAAAGGGGGAAAGAAGGAATTCAAGGGAGAAAATGCTTCAGCCTTGCGTCACCTTGGTTTATCTGCAACTGCAGCGATCAGACTGATAAGGAGCCTTTTTTATCACATGAAAGGAGACAGTCCAGCCTCTTGAGTTTGGATGGTAATTACATACACGAGTGTGCAGCTGGCATCCGAAGATGGGTTCAGCTCGCCTGTGAAACGCTGTCACTCAGGCACCGTGATAATACTCCCGCCCCAGCTCCCACTTTCTGCCATTGTAAACAACGCTCCAAGGAATACCCTCGTAGATGTTTCTCACACTTCTTTCTTTTCCCTTAAGATACATTCCTAGAATTTTCTATTTTCATCTCTCTCGTGCTTATTAACAGCTTCCATTCAGTAATGTACCAATTAACTCCCCAACCTGCACCACTTCCTGTTGCGTTTCGCCAGTCCTCTCTATTTTCTTTTTTCCCTTTTGACATTTGGCACGGTGTGTGCTCTCTAAGTGAGCAGACGCAATCTCCTACCATCTACAGGAGGCAGTTTCCTGATATCACACATTAGAACACTGGGGCCTCTTAACTGCAGTGTCTGTACAAAGTCCCAGAGCGGGATTTATCAACCTCAGCACCGTTAATACTGTGAGCTGAACAGTTGTTTGGTTGTAGGTGGCAGTGGCGGTGGGGGAAAGGCTGTCCTGTGCTGTGTAGGAGGTAGATGCCCACTAGATGCCAGGAACACACCCCCTTCCTTAGTTGTGACAACCAGCAATTCTCCAGACCCTGCCAGAAGTCCCAAAGGTCCATGGCATCACCCCTGGTTGAGAACCCCTGTTCAGGAGATTATAAAACTCTATTTGTGTTCACACTTCATGTAAGCACAATGTCATGAGTTATGTGTATTATCTATTTCACAGCATACATATGTATTATCGACCTTACTCAGGTATATGTGGCGTGTGTACTCAGTCACTAAGTCGTGTTGAACTGTTTGCAACCCCATGGACTGTAGTCCGCCAGGCTCCTCTGTCCATGGGATTCTCCAGGCAAGAATACTGGAGTGGGTTGCCATTTCCTTCTCCAGGGAATCTTCCTGACCCAGGAATCGAACCCAGCTCTCCTGCACTGCAGGCAGATAATTTACCAACTGAGCTATGAGGGAAGCCCCTATTCACGTATAGATGTATACATATGAAGAAACAGACTTGGTAAGATAAACTGACCAGTTCAAGATCTAGAGCTCCAGCCAAACACTGCTGCTCACTGGTGAGGGAGTCCAAGGAGGGAAACTGCTTGCCAAGTACCGAGGTCCCTCAGCTAAAGAGACACACACCTTCCTATTTCAGAACCCAAGTGTCTTCCCCCAAAAACAAGGTAGGGTAAACAAGATGGAAAAACTCCAAGATCGAAAGGCAACTGACTTAGCGTGTCTCTGAATTCTATTCCTAAACATCTTCTCAAATGCTTAGTCAATTTTCTTGGTTAATGCTGACCACCCAATTATATGTACCTAAGCCGTAGGTCTGATCTCTAACCTTTATTCCCACTGCCCATATTGAGTTGCTCCAGAATGGCATCCTGGTACATTATTAGCCTTCAAAGTGTTTCTGTTCTCCTGATGGACAATCCCTTCCATTATGCGTTGCCGTCACTGTTCATACATGTGTCCGGGCCCGGAGGAGTAGACAGAATCCGGAGTCAGGACGGAGACAGGAAGGTCCTGCTGGTCCTCAGCATCTCTCACGGCCTGAATCCACACCCCATTGCTGAGTGCTCTGCCCCTGCCACCAAAGCCCTCCAGAGCACAAGCTTTTCTGCATAGCCCTGAAATAAATACCAGAAGGAGCCTTGAAAAAGAAAAGACATCTTAACAAGTATTAAAGATGTTGCTTTATCTAATAAGTAACAAATAAGAGGGAATTCTCTGGTGGTCCAGCGGTTAAGAGGCTGCAGTTTCACTGCGCAGGGCCCAGGTTCAATCACCGGTCAGGGAAGTAAGATCCTACAAGCCACACAGTGTGGCCAAATAAATACATAACAAATTGGAAAGTGTGTTGAAAACTGAAAAACATTAAAACTTTAAGGATGAAGGGATTATAAAGTCGAAATCAGCAAGACAGATAATCTGAAAATAAGAGTGTTATCAAAATTGCTTCTAAAGGGGTTGAAGAATCACCCTCAGCCATCACATTCCATGGGGGAATCTTCAAAAGAAGAATCTCAGTGGAAAACTGTTGGACTAAATTCCATGAAAAAGAGATAAAGAGTGAAGCTGTTCTGTGCGTCAATCTCCACCGCCTAGGCCAGCGCCAGGCACAGAGCAGATTCTTAAATATTCATTACATGGACGGATGGACTAGAAACTCAACAGCTGAGTGAGAATCACAGCTTTAGTGTTTACAAGCGTGGGACTGTAGGCAAGTCAATTTCCTCTAATAATAGAGAATTATGTAAGATAAAATATGAGAAAATCCAGCCACTGTGTGGTCTATGATGGGTCCTCAATACAACTTAATTTATCTTTTTATCAAACTGTTGGTTAATCAAGAGAAAGCAGACTTATGGTTACCTAATGGGGAAGGAGGTTGGGGAGGGAAAAATTAGGAGTCTGAGATTAACAGATACACACTACTGTATAAAAAGTAGACACACAAGGTCCTCTCGTACAGCACAGGGAGCTATATTCAATATCCTGCAATAAACCACAATGAAAAAGAATACATATGTATATATGAAAGAATATATATGTGTATACACATACTCATAATTGGATCACTGTGCTGTATCCCAGAGACTAGAGCCACACTGTAAATCAACTATACTTCAATCAAAAAAATCAAACATTTTTAAAAACCAATTGGTCAATCATATAACCTCGGTTCCTGGCTTTTATTAGCACCAGCTGGTAGCAGCGTTGTACACAGAAATGACTACGTCATTTTCTGTTTAAGAAAAGGTGACCTAAAGATTGCCTAGGTAATTTTGTCTTGTCTCAAGTTTTCACACGGCAGAGTAAAGTGGGGAAAGTGGAATTGAGTCCTTTTTTATACCTTCTTCTGAGCCCCTTTCTCTTAGACAAGCCCATTATTTTTATCAACAATATGAAGAATGCTGGGGGAAAAAAAAGTCAGAGAAATCATACCCGGTTCCTTGGGAATTTTGAGGTCTTAATTCAGAACTGCCTTCAACTACAGGGCTTTTGAAGCCTGCAAAAGAAAAGAAGCACTGTTCAGTTTCTGAAGGCCTCAGATTTGAAAGAGTAAAAGATTTCCTGAGGCTACGGAGTGAGTGTAAAGGCAGTTCAGCCATTGTTACAGTTTGTTTCAGAGCTGAAGAGAGTGGTACCAAACTATAGGAGAGGCCTGGGACCAGCCATCTGTGTAGATGTGGAATCCTCTGGGAGGATGTTCCCTAAGTTCTCAACCCCAACCCAGGGCTCAGTACCGTGCAAACAAGTAATCAAAGCACCGGTTTCCTGACGGAATGAGACATCACCGTGATATGAAAGAGGCTGAGAGGCCCGGGGGAGGGCCAGGCCTTCAAGCAAAGGCTGAAATGATTGATGATCACGTTCCATCAAAATGCCTTCAAAGGCACTGCTGGGTCCAACCATCCGCACTCTGCCCATGGAAGACTTCCTGTAAGTATTAGGATTTGGCTCTAAGACTTGGAGAGAGGTAGTGTGGTCAAGTGGTCTAAGGCCCTGGATTTAGGCTCCAGTCCTTTTGATGGCGTGGGTTCGAATCCCACCCCTGCCACACCTTCAGGGTTTCACTTTTGAGACTTCCCTGGTGGTCCAGTGGCTAAGACTCCATGCTCCAAAGGCAGGGGGGCATGGGTTCAATTCCAGGTCAGGGAACTAGACCCCTCATGTTGAAAGTAAGAGCTTGCATGCCACAACTAAGACTCGGCACAAGCAAATAAATGAATATTTTTGGTGTAAAAACTCCAGTTTATATCTAGCACCCCAATCTTTTTTCTAATAATAATCTCTAATAAAAGGAACCAGGGCTCCTTGGAGAAATGATTGCTTCCAAGACTAGAGCGAGGAATACACCAGTCAGAGCTGGAGCATCTCGTCGCTCCAGAGGTAAGGAGATGCGCGAGCCTGACTCACTCAGTCTGCCCACCTTTACCCTATGCTCTGCTACTCCTTTCGGGAGCCCGTGCACAAGACCAGGGATGTTCTCAGAATCCAGAAAAGCATCCTCTTTTCCACAGGGACTCACAGATGTGCTTTCTGTAGAGTCAGGTAAAAAAGTGAAGCTTATTAACCTGTTTCTTGTACGAAAATATTTTGCTTTACAAAAAAATTTGTGTCAGAATAAATTTAAATTTTTATTAAAAAAAAATAATAATAAGTGGCCAAAGTAAGTGGCAAGCTAAGTGCTAAAAGGGCAAGGATGTTTTTGCACCAATCTTGGAATTTTGTAGATCTCATCTTCTGACCTGCACATCCTACTCTGAAGACTAGATCTTCCTCATTGCTCTTTTATCTGATCACTACAACAGTCAAGGGGGGATGGAGAGAAAGAGGGAGAGAGATTTAAAAAGAGAGACAGAGAAGGGAGAAGAATGGGGGGAAGGAGAAGAAGAGAAAGAAGAAGGAGGAGGGGGAAAGGAGGTAAGAGAATGGGAAGGCAGGGGGGAGGGGGAGGGGAGGGGAGGGGAGAGGAGGGGGAGCAGGAGCAGGAGGGAGGGATGAGGGGGGGGATGTGGAGAGGGAGGGGGGGAGGGGGAGGGAGGGGGAGGGGGAGGGGAGAGGGGAGGGGGAGGGGGAGGGAGATGGGGGGGGAGAGGTAGGGAAGAGGAGGAGGAAGAAGAACAAGAAGGAAAAGGGAAGAGAAGAGGCAAAGGGAGTGGAAAGAAGGGAAAGAGAAAACTTCACCTTGTAGGTCTAACATCCTAACTGAGACAATCTAGTCAGGACATCTGTTTCCATAAAGTAAGTTAGTTCTCCCCTTTATCCGTGTTTGATATGATAAACAGAGTTAAACAGCTTAAAATGGAGACTGTTAACAAGTTAGACCGGCGTGTTCACTGAGGAAGGACGCTTGGGACTGACAAAGAGTGAAGAAGCCACTAGTCTTCTTAAAATGCTAACCTTACGGACCCATGGATGTCGGCGCCCTTTAAGACTCAAGCGATCACTAGGGGTTAAGGTCCCCAACACACCAGTGGCCCAGTGGAGACAAGGGCCATCCCTAGAGCCAGGGGCACGGGTTCAAGCCCTAGCTCTCCTGGTCCCCAAGGCCCCTGTGCCTGGAAGTCTCGGTCAAGTCATTTAGCCTCTCTGTACCTCTCTTTCTCATTATGGGGTTGTTGTAAGAATCAAGTTAACAGACGTAAAGTATCTAGAATACTGAACACTATAGATATGTGTTATTTTGTATATCTAATTTGCTTGAAGATTAAACAGATTTATAGAGGTGAAGTGATCCCCCTAAAGCCACAGAACTGATTAGCAATATATTTGAAATTCAGTGGACATAGTTGAGTTTTGGAGATCGTGAAGGACAGGGAAGCCTGGCATGCTGCAGTTCATGGGGTCGAAAATAATCGGACGCGACTGAGCGACTGAACAACCAAAGGCTCTAAGCCCCCTGGCTCATTTCCATCCATCAATTTACCCAGAATTTCCCAAGCTTCTCTTGAGTCCTCAGCCCCACTGAGGTCTCTGCTCTTTCCACAGGTGACGTCATAGTCTTTACTAAGATTGGGGCCACCTGATGTTAATGTCACCCCATCTAAATCACATTGCCCGCTTCTGCCTTCCTAGCTAGGACCTTGTCTTGTGTACTTCCTTTTCCTCCTCCTCCAAGTGTACTGTTGATCGAGTCTCTGCTTACTCCTGTGACAGCTTTACTGTAGCTGCTGGTCCCAACCTTCAAACCTTCTCTCACTTGCTCTTACCCTGTGTGTCCACAAGCGTGCTTAAGTTACCCATCCTTTCCCCAGAACTCTCAGAAGGCTTTCTCCCTTCCTAACAGACACTTGTGCTCCACCAGTGTCCCTCCTTCTACCATCAAGATCGTCATCTACATCATCTCCCACCATACCCTCAATCCACTGCACCACAGCCTCAACTGTTTCCATGTCCATTCAATGGAAACAGTCTCCTTAAAGGCCACTCCAGAGCCTGCCTCACAGACATGCAGTCACTGTCATCACATAGGGACCCACGCTCGGAAGGGCTCCATCTCGGGGTTTAATGCTCTGCAGTTGCCATCTTCAAGTTATTAATAACTGTATCTTCAAATGTGTGTTTTGCAGGTAAAATCTCCGAGCACGCACAGGAGGCTTGGGACCTCAGCTCACGAATGCTTGTACCTCCCTCCGCTTCCCCTTCACTCTTCAATCCACCATGTTCAGAACTGCGACGACCTGCTTGTTGCCAACAGGATAACGTGCAGCTTCTCCAGCCTGACAGTCAGACCCAACTAGCCCAACACGCCTTTTTTGCTGCATTTCTCTCTCTTTTTTTATTTTACTTTTTTTTTATATCGGGGTATAGTTGATTTGCAACGTTGTGTTAGTTTCAGGTCTACTGCAAAGTGATTCGGTTATGCATCCACACACACCCGTTCTTTTCCAGATTCTTTTCACATACAGGTTATTACAGAATGTGGAGTAGAGTTCCCTGTGCTATACAGTAGGTCCTTGTTGATTATCTATTTTTTATATATTCAGTGTGTGCTGTGTGCTAAATTGTTTCAGTTGTGTCTGACTCTTTGCAACCCTGTGGACCATAGCCTGTCAGGCTCCTCTGTCCATGGGATTCTCCAGGCATGAATACTGGAGTGAGTTGTTATGCCCTCCTCCAGGGGATCTTCCCAGCCCAGGGATCAAACCCACATTTCTTACGTCTTCTGCATTGACAGGTGGGTTCTTTACCTCTAGCACCACCCAGAAAGCCCATATAGTAGTATGTGTATGCTAATTCTCTTTTATTACTACCAAGTTTCCTACTTCATCCACACACACCTGAAAAGGCGCACAGTGAATCCTCAATAAAGGAACTCCTCTCTCCACCTAAATACCAAGCACTTTTCCCCTCTGCCTTACTTCTTGCCTTTCCCCCGGGGTTGGAATGCCCCAGTTTCCTTTCTCATTTTCACTTGAAGATTCAAATTAAAGCTGTCTCCACTGTGAAGCTTTTTGCTGAGATTATGAAAAACACATATGTGTCCTTCTATGTATAACAGTTTTCCAAATAGCCTTGTAATATTTTGTTTTTGTTGCTCAGTCGCTAAGTCATGTCTGATTCTTTGCAACCCCGTGGACTGCAGCACGCCAGGCTCCTCTATCTCCCACTATCTCCCAGAGTTTGTTCAAATTCATGTCCACTGAGTCAGTGATGTTACCCAAGCATCCATTTAGCTCTATACATTATCTGCCTCCTTTGCTTTTCCTTCCTAGTTCCTATGTCTCTCACTGCCCTGACCTCTGCTGCCAGGCAAGAAGTCCTTCTGAGTAGACAAGCTCATATTAGGACTGGATATGTGACTTTCCTAGGCTGTAAGCTCCTCGAAGATAAAGACTAAGTCTTACTCATCTTAGCTTTTCGCCAGGAGCCTAGAACCATGCCTGAAAACGGAATGAACCTACAGAATTTTGCACCTTCTATCTGATTCTCAGTTTAATAAAGTGGACTAGGAACAGAGATGTCACTTCAGGAGCTCAACTTAAAAGAAATGTATTTGTCTTTAACTCACCAAAGCAGCATTCAGATCACCAGACGTGGTACTGTTAAAAAAGCACTGTATGCTTCTCATTAGGAATAAAAATGGAAAAATACCTATTTGTAGATTTGCAAATCCTGAGGGCTTCTTTGTTTGTGAAAAATAAAAAAGAACAGCTTAAACTGGTGCTTTGAAATATCTCTCCCCCTCGCCTTTAAAAAAGAAACCAGGGACCGGACCGTCAGCTGTATCCCAGAACATTTGCATGTGTAAACGCATAGAAGATGCACCGTTCTTATAACGTCTCATCTCAGCCTCCATCTCCTCCGTTCCCTTTAGTATCATCTTCTTCATCTTAAGATGCGTGGGTGCTAAGTCGCTTCAGTCGTGTCCGACTCTCTGCGACCCCATGGACTCTAGCCCGCCAGGCTCCTCTGTCCAGGGGATTCTCTATGCAAGAATACTGGAGTGGGTCGCCGTGCCCTCCTCTGGGGGACCGTCCCAACCCAGGGATCAAACCCGTGTCTCTTATGTCTCCTGCACCAGCAGGAGGGTTCTTTACCACTAGCATCGCCTGAGAAGCCCTGGAGATGGAGCTAATGTAGGTTACATGAGGCCGTAAGGGTGGGACCCTGGGCCAGCAGGACTATTGTTCTTCTGAGGGGAGGAAGCACCAGGGAGACACACGCAGAGGCAGGGACACGCGCGGACGGCAGGGAGGGACACGCGAGGACAGCAGGGAGGGGGCGAGACGGGAGGGGGGGGGCTTAGGAGAGACCAGACTGGAGACACCTGCCTCTTGGACTTCCGGCCTCTAGAACCGTGAGAAAATAAACACCCGTTCTTTCTGCCACCCAGTCTGTGGTATTTCGGTACAGCACCCCTGGCAATACAAGTGATAATGATGGCAAGGATTTTCCTGGAATTTTGTTTGAGTTATGGTCAGGCCATTGACAGGCAGTGACCACCACGGCCTTGGGAGGCTCCTGAACTCCTTTTCCCTTGGCTCTGCTTCCTTAACCTGGGCTCACTGTTTTCTATCTACAGGAAGCAGCTAACTGAATGGACTTCCTGCACCGTGGAAATCATTTCGTCTTGAGCACTACTTTGTCAGTATGTTGCTGCAAAGGGAGATTATCAGCTCACACTCAAGCTCTTCTAATCTCCCAGCATTTTCAATTCCACTAGCTTTCATCCTGAGTCCTGAAAAAGATTTCTAAAATCATATAAATACAACTAAAAGCCTGCTGTATTTTCACAGTCTCCATGGAAATGCCAGAGATGGAAGCTATACTGACTTCCTCACATACCTCTTGGACTACATTGTTAATGCCTTTTATGTGTGGTTCTTGAAGGTTT
The DNA here is from genome assembly GCA_024291935.2 of Okapia johnstoni. Taxonomy (NCBI): domain Eukaryota; kingdom Metazoa; phylum Chordata; class Mammalia; order Artiodactyla; family Giraffidae; genus Okapia; species Okapia johnstoni. The sequence goes on along the minus strand of CM044325.1, from coordinate 1,531,199 downwards.
ACAAAGCTCTTTCGCACTTATAATCTTGGTTAATCCTCAGAGCAAACCCACATGGGAGATATTATTACCCACGTTTAGCATATTATGAAACTGAAGTTTGGAGAAGATACATAACTAAGGTTTACACCATCTGTAAATGGTACATTCAGCCTCTGAACTTGGGTTTTTCTGATGTCAAGGCTACAGTTCTTGCCACTATATCCCAGACAACAGAGGTGACACCACTGGGTCACCTTTCTTGCCCAGTGCCCTCACTCATCCTTGAAAATCCCCTTCATGGGCCGTATTTCTGAGATGTGTTTCACACTGTTGAACTAAAGCCTAAGAGAAAGCATCCCAGGTAAGGGATTCCATAAGCAAGCATCTGCCTGGTTCTAGTGCCATCATTGAAATTGAATGATCTTGGCCAAGTCGTGTAATGGTCATTTTTCCATGGGTAAAATGGACATGCCCACTCTTCTCCTCCCTAAACCCCCTCCACCATCGCTACACTTGATGAAATGCATTAAGCGTTCTAGAACTGGGAACATTTTATTTTATTTTAGTTGGAGTAGTGTCGCTTTACAATGTTCTGTTAGTTTCTGCTGCACAACAAAGTGAATCGACTATGTGTGTACACATGTCCTCTCCCTCGTGGACCTCCCCTGCCCCCATCCCACCCCTCTCGGTCATCACAGAGCACCAGGCTGCACTCCCTGCGCTGGGCAGCAGCTCCCGCGGCGATCTGTTTCACACACAGAAGCGTATATATGTCAGTCCTAATTTCCCCCTTCAGCACTCCCATGCCCACATGTCTGTTCTCTATATCGGTGTCTCCATCCCTGCCCTGTGAATAGGCTCATCTGTGTCACTTTTCTAGATTTCACATATGTGCATTAATATACAGTATTTGTTTCTCTCTTTCTGACTTACTTCACTCTGTATGACAGGCTCTAGCTAGGTCCACTCGTATCGCCATAAATGACTCAGTTCTGTCCCTTTTTATGGCTGAGTAATAGTCTACTGCATACATGTACCCTATTAAAGTTTTGAAAACAAACGCTTACTATACATTCCAACTGGAGGAGGTAGTGGCAGCCCACTCCAGTATTCTGCCTGGAAAATCCCATGGACAGAGGAGCCTGGCGGGCTGCAGTCCACGGGGTCACACAGAGTCAGGCACGGCCGAGCGACTGAGTTCAAGCGCACTTTCCCAACGTGATCTGAAGACGCTTCCAGTGAATCTCTTCCTACACACTTCCCTCCTCCTGCCTCCCCCACCGGCGCTCTAAACTCCTGTGTCTGTTGGTCCTTCACTCCCTGCGGCACGCTGATGCTTCCCGCTGAAAGCTCCTGTCGCTCAGTCGCTCAGATCAAGGGCTTTCTCTGGTCAGAAGCATATCCAGCTTGTGTGGAGGGCAGAGGTCGGGTGGGGGATTGCTTGTCATCTTGTGTGGTCTGATAGATCCCAGAAGTCGTCAAGGGTTCTGAGCTCTGACTTTCCACCCCGGGAACTGTTTGTTGGTGCATGTTGGCCCCTGTCTCACTTCCCTCCTCTCCTACCTGCACACCCACAACGCTTCTACATAAACTGCTGCACACAAATCCTAGTCTCGGGCCCACTTCCAGGAAAGCCCAAACTAAGAGATGCCCCAGGGTGAGCTTGCGAACGGGGATCAGCCACGTGGCAGGGCCCCATCACCACCTCTGTCTCTCCTTCCCGCATGGAGACTGCGTCAGACACCACCTTTCTTGTTTCCCCATGTTTCCTGGAAGCACAGGAGTTTTCAACGTGTCCAGCTCACACATTCGCTTACAGAGACTGTAACTCCCTTCCCTTCTTTTTTCCCCCTCTCTTTCAAAACTTTCAGATTATTTGAGGAAAATCTCTCTCCCTCTAAGCATCCCTTAGAGGTACACCTTAAGAACAACTTATTTCTGAGCCTCCAATATCTCTTAACTCGTGTCTGAAAATGGAAGAGCAACCAGACAGGGAAGTCATATTTTCCAAGTGTCACTGGACACAATGAAAACCTTTACTCTCAGCCTCCAAAACATTATAAAGCATCCCTACAAGCTCCTCTCAGAATTATTATAAATATCTTCTTTCTCTTCCTCAAGTCTTTTTAACCCAATTTTCTTCAAGTACCAATTTTCAAGATAAAGGTAAATATAATAATTCTCTTACAATTTTCCAAATTGTCTTTCTTTTTTGTTTGCAAGTAAGAAGACATCAAGTTTTAAAAATATTTTCTCACTACAAATATACAGTATTCAGCATTACGGTGACATTACAGATTTAGCCATTTCCCGCGGAGGGCACTAGACAAAGCAGCATATGAAGCATGGATTTCAACACGCTTTTTATCGCAGTGTCCTTGCTTTAGTATGTTGTGTTACTTTCTGTTGTACGATGACACAGTTGTGTGCATAATACATGGCCTCCCTCTTAGACCTTCCTCCCACCCACCCTCCCCATCCCACCCACAGAGCTCATCATGGAGCGCCAAGCTGAGCCCCCTCTGCTATACAGAGGTTCTCTATTTTACACATGGTAGTGTGTGTACGTCAGCCCCAGTCTCCCAATTCGCCCCACCCAACACTTCGCCCACTGTGTCCACACGTCCGTCCTCTAGGTCTGCGTCTCCATTCCTGCCCTGCAAATAGGTTCATCAGTCCCATTTTTCTAGAGGCCACCTGCTGCTGCTGCTTAGTCGCTTCAGTCGTGTCCGACTGGTGCGACCCCATAAACGGCAGCCCACCAGGCTCCTATACGTGTTCAAACATGATATTTGTTTTTCTTCTCTGACTTACCTCGCTCTGTACAGATTTGAGAATAGATCTGAGACATTGCTGCCTTCTGGCTGACTTGTACATCTGTAACAAGCACAGCTCAAGCTCCAGCACTGGTCTGATGATTCTTTCCTCCTGATCCAGTGTCTCCCAGAAGATTTCCATTTCCCCTCTGACCTCTGGGTTCTCAGCATGTACATGCTGCTCTGATAGAGAGTTTTCTCTAGTAACACCAACTTCACAGCATTTTGAGGGCAAGTAGTCACTTTTTCAGTCTCATATTTTAATGACTGCCACCTCTGTCCTTATTAAGGACATGCTGGCTCCTAACAGGCTTCCCTTGTAGCTTAGAGGGTAAAGAACCTGCCTGCCATGCAGGAGCCCCAGGTTCGATCCATGGGTTGGGAAGATCCCAGGGAGAAGGGCATGGCAACCCTCTCCAAGTGTTCTTGCCTGGAGAATCCCATGGACAGAAGAACCTGGCAGGCTACAGCCCATGGGGTCACAGACAGTCAGATGAGACTGAATGACTAACAGACTCAGGATTCTTGCCTGAAAAACTCCCTGGACAGAGGAGCCTGGTGGGTTACAGTCCACAGGGTCACAGAGCGTTGGACACGACTGAGCGACTGAACACACACACACACACACACACACACACACACTTGCGACGCTTGCCCCTAAACATGGTTGTCGCTGCTTCTCAGTTTTATTTCAGCTAGAAGATCTCCTTTCTCAGATTCTCCAACTGAAGCTGCTTTGGAAGTCTCTAATGCTGTGCCCACACCCGCCCCCACCAGGGGCCCAAGGAAGGTCAGTATCTGCCGCGCGTTTCCGTCACATCCTCACTCCTGGCTCCGCTCTGCTTTCACGTTCTCTGAAGTTCTCGGGGATGTTCCCTCAGGGCACTGGAAAGATCTGCTTGGTTACCTTCTGTATTATCTTGAAGCTCTTTTGCTCTTGAACATATATAGTCATATAAATTCAAGATTCATTGACCTCTTTTGGCCAATCCCTAGATTTTTTAAGTATCCACATCTCCTCCACAGAGCCCTTGTGTTTTTAAAAACTTAGTTCTGACCCTAACTCTGGAAATGATCTAGTTTGGTTTAAGGCGGGCTGCATAGTACAATTCCCCCAGCAAAAGTCACTGGTGGGTATTCAGGCTTCCCAGGTGGCTCAGACAATAAAGAATCTGAGAGTAATGTATGAGACACAGGTTTGATCCCTGGGTTAGGAAGACCCCACCCCCACCCCCCCAGCCCCCAGAAAAGGGAAAGGCTACCCACTCGAGTATTCTTGCCTGGGAAATCTCATGGACAGAGGAGCCTGGCAGGCTACAGTTCTTGAGGTTGCAGAGTCGGACGTGACCGAGTAACTTTTTTTCTTTTTTAATGTGATCTAAGCTAGTGCAGTTAGGATGAATCTCAGGACTTTTGCTTGCAAAGCTAGAGAAAAGCACTCTGCCTCCCTCTACTGCTCACAAACATGGAGCTTTTGCCCAGTAGCCATCCTACCAAGTTACATGCTACAACCCGTATGGAAAAATGATTATTGTCTTTGTCTAAGTATCACCTTGGAGGACTCTATTCCAAAGAACCATTGGCTAAACTGAGTGATTCCTCCTTGAGAATAGAGTTCTCAATCAGTGGCACATTCTTCCATAAAAATATATATCCTCATGGGCAGGAAAAACCCTGTCTTTTGAGAGTAGGTTTTATTTTTTAAAAGCTATAAGGGGACTTTCCTGGCAGTTCAGTGGCTAAGACTCTACACTTCCACTGCAGGAGGCACAGGTTCAATTCTTGGTCAGAAAACAAAGATCCTGCATGCTGGGTGGCACAGCCAAAAAATAAAAACAAAATTTTGGAGACTTCCCTGGTAGTCTGGTGGTTAAGACTCTGCACTTTCACTGCAGCAGGCTTGGGTTCAATCCCTGGTCAGGGAAGGAAGGTCCTGCAAGCCATGTGGCACAGCCAAAAAAATATATTAATTAATAAAATAAAACCTATAAATTACTCAGGACCAAGTAAACAGGGATATACCAGTGTGAGAAAAGTATTATTTTTTTAAAAAAAAGGAGAACTTTCAACTTTTGAGCGGTTTCCTTGTTGCTAAAACACTAGTCCAGAAGACAGAATCCCCTTTTGGACAAATATAAAACCACTTTCATTATGAAATAAGAATTTTCACTTCTTAATTTTACCTTAGTAAACTGTGGTTTTTCTTCGACATTTTAGGTTCTATTGAAGTTTCAAAATAGCCAATCCTTAAAAAAAAAAAAAAAAGTCACCACCTGAACGTTCTTTCTGGTTAAAACCTCAAGTTTCCTTTGTGAAATCCCAAACTAGCTGTGAACACCGCCATCTTAACACCTGCAAACGCCATCACAGAGTCATATGCAGTCAAGAGGATGTTTAGAAAAGGAACATGTATTTTGCTTAGTCTGGCACTCAGCTAGCCAAACGGGACGAAAGGCCAGCTGGCTCCCTGTCTCATCAGCCTCCCTCACAGCTCGGGTGCATTTGGAGTTCCTATTTTGTCTAATTTCACTGTTACCACTTCTTTTTAACCCTCAAATCCCCCTTACCATTCACTCCAATAAAGGGGGCCAACAGGATAAAGCTTGGCAAGAATCATTTCATCTGTTCCTGCCCTACTAGAAGTTCTGTCCCCATACGAATAATCTAAAGACATCAGTCTATTTTAAAAATTTAGTCCTATTTTAAAAAATACCTTCAGGGGAGGGGATTTCCTCAGTGATTTAAAAATTTTTCATAACAAATACTCATACAGTTATTTTTAATATCATGGTAAGAGAGATAAGTTACAGAGCATATCAAGATTTCTTTTGAGGAAGCGTCACTCCTTATGAAACTGGCTTGAGATAGAACTTGAGAAAGTCAGACTCTTGAATAGCCTTACAAGCTTTTCTACAAGTTTATTCATAATATCTTTCAGAGGAACAAATAAGTAAGTGGACTTTGTTTTTGGCGGGGTGGGGGGTGTTGGATTTCCTAATCCAAACTGGAACACGGTGGAATGAGGTTGAAAGCACCTTCTTCAGAGACACTCTAAGAACAGCCATCCCGCTTGTTTTTACGCGACAACTGTGAAGTTGAAGGAAAACGCACATTTCCCTTTTTTCAATAGCTTTATTGAGATACAGTTGATGTATAAGAAAACTGGACAAATACAACCTTATGAGTTTGGAGATATGCATGCATATGCAAATGTGAATTCGCAACTGTCCGGTGGAAATTGTTTTCCTCCGAAAGCAGACAAAGCAACGAAAGAAATTGTCAGCAGCTTTGCCGCCTTTTAATCAATCACCTAAGCGCCAAAGTATAAAGGGAGGCTACGGGCCTAGATTAGAAGTCAACGACTAGGAGTCCCTCCTTCTCATCTCTTCTGATTTAAACAAAAGGGCCCATCGTATGGAAGTAAACAAGAGGTATGATACAAACTTAACTGCACATTGTGCCTTGTATGTAACATGGGAAGCAGAAAATTTATTTACCAAACTAATATGACACTGAGTCATTAAAACCACAAGTTCCTTTATTTATCAGTGATGTCAGGAGTCCAAGTTTTCCAGTTAAAATCTACTTTCTCTTGAAAAGGAGAAATACATGGAAGGGAAATACAAGGAACTTGAGAGTGACACCGTGACTCCTAACAGCAAGAGTAAAGCCCTGCAGCAGCGGCCAGCACAATGGTGTAAAGCAATCATCCTCCTGTTAAAAAAAAAAAGGAACAAAGCCCACAGCAGTGATTGTGCGTAAGTCAGTCACAGGTAAAGGGCGGTAGCTTAAAAGACCCAGTTCCTAAGGCCAAATAGGGAAGATCTATCTGCAGGCCCATCAACAGAGGAGAAAGTGGAGAAAGCCAAGGAAGGCGGAAGGCAGGAGTGGAACAAACATGTGCGTGTGAAAATACAGCCGCAGAGGCCCTAGACAGCAGGTCCCAGGGCAAAATTCAACTGCATTATTAAGAGAAAAAATGCTTGAGATCAAAACTTAAAGCCAGAAGCCTAGTCACATCACCTCTAGACGCTCCCTGCTCTGTTCATCACCTTTGCTTTCTCTCTAAGCCTACCAAGCAGAAGGTCAGGAACTAGAAATGGACTCTTGCCTCTCGGCTTAAATTTTCCAGCAGATCAGAGGAGGGCACATGTGGGTTCAGCTGAGGTTACACTGGGAAGAGCTTATTGAAGCAGGGGTGACAGTAGGTCTTGTCGTTCTGCTCCTTGAAGACTCCCTTGGACAGCTGCGTCAGGCAGAAAGCACACACGAAGTGCTCGGGGTGGAACCTGTGGCCCATGGCGCTGATGCAGCGGCCGGTGATGGGCTGCCCGCATCCGCGGCAGAGGGTTCCTCTGCGCTGATGGTAGTGGAGCTCACAGAAGGGACGCCCGTCCAGTTCAAAGAAGGAGCCGGTAGAAAAACCGCTAAAGCAGTCCTGGGAGGTGAGGGGAAGAGAAAGACAAGGGGTGCAGATGTCAAGAAGTAAAGTATCAGCATAATTTCAGCCTGGAAATCCCTGCCGGTTTCCCGCCGGTGGACACACACAGGTTAGAATATCGCCCCTCTGCAAAACAGACGAGCCAGTGTCCACATGGACGCTGTGTTTCAGGTTTCTTTTCTTAAAGAAACTTTTAATTCTGTTTTGGAGTACAGCCGATGAACAAGATGGTGATGGTGTCAGGTAGACAGCAAAGGAACTCAGCCATACATAAACATGTATTCACTTTCTCCCAAACTCCCCTCCCATCCAGGCTGCCACGTAACACTGAGCAGGTTCCCCGTGCTATACGGTAGGTCCTTGTTGGTGATCCATTTTCAGCACAGCAGGGTGTACATATCCATCCCAGACTCCCTAACTTTCCCTCCTCCTCACCCTCCCCGCCTCCTCGCAACCCTACAGTCACTCCCCACGTCTGTGAGTTTGTCTCTGCTTTGTAAATAAGTTCATTTGTATCATATCTTTTGTCGTTGTTCAGTTGCTAAGCTGTGTCTGACTCTGTGACCCCATGGACCGCAGCATGTTTCCTTTTAGATTCCGCATATAAGGATGTCATACTGGATTTCTCCTTCTCTGTCTGACTTCACTCAGCACGACGATCTCTAGGTCCATCCATGTGGCTGCAAATGGCATTATTTCACTCCTTCTAATGGCCGAGAAATACTTGTATTTCTCTTAAGAAGCCCCTGTCAAATTCTCGCCCGGAGCTGTGAACCCTCTTACCGGCTGCCCCCAGAAAGGAAAACCCTGACTTTCCTGAAACCCAAAAGATAGCGAGGATACTCACCCCGCACACGAAGCACTCTGGGTGCCAGACGGTGTCCATGGCCGAAAGGTAGTTCTCCAGCACTGGCCGGTTGCAGCCCCCACACCTGGGTGCGAACATGGCTAGGAAGTCCTTCCGGCAATACGGCTTCTTGTCCTTCTCATGAAAGCCTGGAGAGAGGGAAAGCAAGGGTTTGCTCTTGCGGTTTGAGACTTTAAACCAAGTTAGAGACGGAGAAGGGGGCAATGACGTAAACTCTCCCACATTCAAACTGAGCTAACAGACACCTACGTCAAAGGGCTGCTACACAAAACACAGGAGGCCCCTGGCAAAGGGCTGCTACACCAAATACACGAGCCCCCCGGCAAAGGGCTGCTACACCAAATACACGAGCCCCCCGGCAAAGGGCTGCTACACCAAATACACAAGACCCCCGGCAAAGGGCTGTTACACCAAATACACGAGCCCCCCGGCAAAGGGCTGCTACACCAAACACACAAGCCCACCGGCAAAGGGCTGCTACACCAAACACACGAGCCCACCGGCAAAGGGCTGCTACACCAAATACACGAGCCCCCCGGCAAAGGGCTGCTACACCAAATACACAAGACCCCCGGCAAAGGGCTGCTACACGAAACACAGGAGGCCCCCGGCAAAGGGCTGCTACACCAAATACACAAGACCCCCGGCAAAGGGCTGCTACACCAAATACACAAGACCCCCGGCAAAGGGCTGCTACACGAAACACAGGAGGCCCCCGGCAAAGGGCTGCTACACCAAATACACGAGCCCCCCGGCAAAGGGCTGCTACACCAAATACACAAGACCCCCGGCAAAGGGCTGCTACACGAAACACAGGAGGCCCCCGGCAAAGGGCTGCTACACCAAATACACGAGCCCCCCGGCAAAGGGCTGCTACACCAAACACACAAGCCCACCGGCAAAGGGCTGCTACATCAAACACAGAAGCCCCCCGGCAAAGGGCTGCTACACCAAATACACAAGCCCCCCGGCAAAGGGCTGCTACACCAAATACACAAGACCCCCGGCAAAGGGCTGCTACACGAAACACAGGAGGCCCCCGGCAAAGGGCTGCTACACCAAATACACAAGACCCCCGGCAAAGGGCTGCTACACAAAATACAGGAGACCCCTGGCAAAGGGCTGCTACACCAAATACACGAGCCCCCCGGCAGAGGGCTGCTACATGAAATACAGGAGCCCCCCGGCAAAGGGCTGCTACACCAAACACACGAGCCCCCCCAGCAAAGGGCTGCTACACCAAATACACGAGCCCCCCGGCAAAGGGCTGCTACACCAAATACACGAGCCCCCCGGCAAAGGGCTGCTACACCAAATACACGAGCCCCCCGGCAAAGGGCTGCTACACCAAACACACGAGCCCCCCGGCAAAGGGCTGCTACATCAAACACACAAGCCCCCCGGCAAAGGGCTGCTACACCAAATACACAAGCCCCCCGGCAAAGGGCTGCTACACCAAATACACAAGACCCCCGGCAAAGGGCTGCTACACGAAACACAGGAGGCCCCCGGCAAAGGGCTGCTACAGCAAATACACAAGACCCCCGGCAAAGGGCTGCTACACAAAATACAGGAGACCCCCGGCAAAGGGCTGCTACACCAAATACACGAGCCCCCCGGCAGAGGGCTGCTACACGAAATACAGGAGCCCCCCGGCAAAGGGCTGCTACACCAAACACACGAGCCCCCCAGCAAAGGGCTGCTACACCAAACACACGAGCCCCTCAGCAAAGGGCTGCTACACCAAACACACGAGCCCGGGCAGCCACAGCGTCTCTGAACCGGGCCTGGTTCACGTTTGCTGCTGCTCTGTCGCTAAGCGGTGTCTGAGTCTTTGCAATTCCCTGAGCCGTAGCCCACGAGGCTCCTCTGTCTGTGGGATTTTATACTGGAATGGGCTGCCATTTCCTTCTCCAGGGAATCTTCCCAACCCAGGGATCAAACCAGCATCTCCTCTTGACCACCAAGCCACCAGGGAAGCCAAGCCTGCCTGATTTGGGCAAGAGTTTGATAAGCATTAAGGTCTATTCCTCCTCAACGCCTCTGCACTAAGTATGCCGTCGGCCTCCGCGTTCCCAGGCCTTGACACGGCTAGCCTCGCCTTGCGTTCAGAAATCAGCTCAAATATCCTCTAATCAGAGAGGATCTCTGCAGCCTGAACCTGTCTCCTCATCTTTTCTCGCTGCCTTTATAACGCATCCATTACACGGAATCAGCTCCGCGGCCTTTTCTCTCTCGCTGGAATGTTTGCTCTGAAAGAAACTAGGTATTTTTGGTCTGGTCACTTGATAATCCCCAGTGTCTAAAACAGTGTCTGGGGAGGAAAAAAGGGCCTCATATTTAAAAATAAAGCAATATTCAATAATAATCTCCAAATTGATGCAAGATCCGAATGTAACCATTCAAACCGTACAAACACTTGCATTAAAAATGGACGGGGGCTTCCTTGGGGGCTCAGGGGTGAAGACGCCACGTGCCAACGCAGGAGACATGGTCAGAACCCTGATCTGGGAAGATCCCGCGCGTCTCGGAGCAGCTAAGCCCGTGCGCCACAACTGTTGAGTCTGTGCTCCAGAGTCCAGGGCTGCAGCTGCTGAAGCCTCACACCCTCGAGCCCGTCCTCCGCGACCAGAGAAGCCGCTGCAAGGAGAAGCCCGCACACTGCGGGCAGAGAGGAGCCCCGCCCGTCAGAGCTGGAGACGCCCTCACAGCGAGGGAGACCCAGCACAGCCCTAAAGAAACTAATGATGGATTTGTTTAACGGATGGGCTCCTCTCTAACCGGGGAATGAGAAAACAGTGATAAAACTGGCTCAAATTTCAAAAGGAAAAAGATTAATAAATTTAGCTACATTAGAAATATATAGGAATGACTGACGTATGGCCAAAAAAGATCATTAGCAAAGAAAAGACAAAAGAGAAACTGAGGAAAATATTAGCTAACTATATATCAGAAAAACATAACCAAATCAAGGAGTTCCAAACTGGATATATGATTTCAATTATTGTTTTATAAAATGTAAAAAAATATATAAAAATCAATCTCTAAAATTTACATCACGTTTTAGCAAATTAATCATGTCAAATTGATGACATGACTAAAGAAGGCAATAATTCATTCAGTGGCTTTAAAACACAGTATTTTGACTGTACAATTTATTTATCCATCGGCTGTATTCTAAAGAGAAAAAGAATTACGAAATTTTTTAAACCTTTTTAAAATAAGGTTATAAAAGCATTTATTCATGGTAAAACCATTTATTCATAGTAAAAGATCTTTTTCAGTTTTCCTGTATGAGATGTATTTCAAGATAACTAAATAATTAATGATGAAATGGTACTTTCTATATAATCCCAGCTAACAAATGTGGAAAGAGTGATGGAAAAGTCATCATTTTACAACTGAGATCACTGGTGATAGGCAATGATCATCAACAGGGAACTTGAAAATGGAGAGGTCAGGCTGACACTGCTTGAAACCAGTGGTCAATCTTCGCATCAGTAAAAGTAGGTCAGGCTTCCCTGGTGGCTCAGACAGTTAAGAGACAGTAAAGGAGACCTGGGTTCGATCCCTGGGTCGGGAAGATCCCCTGGAGAAGGGAATGACAACCCACTCCAGTATTCTTGCCTGGAGAATTCCATGGTCAGAGGAGCCTGGCGGGTTACAGTCCATTGGGTTGCAAAGAGTCAGACACAACTGAGCAAGTAACACTTTCATTTTTCAAAAGTAGGTCAACCAGTCACTACATACCTCTAGATATAACTCAATAAGGAGTACATAGCCTCCAGGATCTATGACCCTCTTGGCCCTCATCCCCAAAATACTAAACCTAAACTGAATCAAGTCCCTAGGTCTAAATTAACAATTTACAGAAAATACAGGAGGAGGTGGGGTAAGATGAAGATAAAGCAAATAAGGTAAATTTCATCAGGAGGCAGCAGCCAGTCAAATCAAGAATATGGGACATTTTATAGAACATAGGGTCCAGTTTCTTAATGAATCGATGCTATAAAAAAAGAGAGGAAGAGAGGATTGTCACAGAATTCAAAAATTTTGAGGGATAAAGCAGTCAAGGCGGTACGTAAATCTTGCTTGGATCCGGATCCAAAGAAAGCAATTAAATAACACCATTTAGAAACTTGAGAAACTGGGATGTGGGTTTTAAATGAAAATAAGGAACTGTTAATTTTGTCAAGTGTGAAGGGTGTTTATCAGTTGGAGATGACGTGTGCTGAAGTCTTTAATGGTGAGAAGATATTATTTTTAGGATTTTCTTTTAAATTATTCCCTCAAGAGAAAAGGCTGGATGGTTTCGTAGTGGTTAGAGGAAATTTGTTTGGCAAAATGTTGGTATTTATTTAAATTTTCATAATAAAAAGATAAAAATTAATTTGTTGAGGTATAAGTGCTTTCGTTTTAATACTTGAAATGTTCAATGTTAGGTGCAGATTAGAAAACCCCTGGCTCTTAAAGATCCCGTGTCCAGATAATGCAAGATAAGAAACCCATGGTGAGTGCTTTATTTATTTTTTTATTTTTAATTTTTTTACATTTATAGTTCTCAGTATGAAATTTTTTTTTCCTTTTTTTTTAAATTTATTTTAGTTGGGGGCTAATTACTTTACAATATTGTAGTAGTTTTTGCCATACATTGACATGAATCAGCCATGGGTTTGCATGTGTTCCCCATCCTGAACCCCCCTCCCACCTCCCTCCCCATCCCATCCCTCTGGGTCATCCCATTGCCCCAGCCCTGAGCATTTGTCTCATGCATCGAACATGGAAAGGTGTTCTGTTTCACATATGATAATATACATGTTTCAATGCTATTGTCCCAGAACGTCCCACCTTCACCTTCTCCCTCAGAGTCCATAAGGCTGTTCTATGCATCTGTGTCTCTTATTCTGTCTCGCATATAGGGTTACCGTTACCATCTTTCAAATTCCATATATATGCATTAGTATACTGTATTGGTGTTTTTCTTTCTGGCTTACTTCACTCTGTATAATGGGCTCCAGTTTCATCCATCTCCATAGAACCGATTCAAATGTATTTTTTTAATGGCTGAGTAATATTCCATTGTGTATATGTACCACAGCTTCCTTATCCATTCATATGCTGATGGACATCTAGGTTGCTTCCATGTCCTGGCTATTGTAAACAGTGCTGCGATGAACATTGGGGTACACGCGTCTCTTTCAATTCTGGTTTCCTCGGTGTGTGTGCCCAGCAGTGGGATTGTTGGGTCATATGGCAGTTCTATTCCCAGTTTTTTAAGGAATCTCCACACTGTTCTCCATAGTGGCTGTACTAGTTTGCATTCCCACCAACAATGTAAGAGGGTTCCCTTTTCTCCGCACCCTCTGCAGCATTTATTGCTTGTAGACTTTTGGATAGCAGCCATTCTGACTGGTGTGAAATGGTACCTCACTGTGGTTTTGATTTGCATTTCTCTAATAATGAGTGATGTTGAGCATCTTTTCATGTGTTTGTTAGCCATCTGTATGTCTTCTTTGGAGAAATGTCTGTTTAGTTCTTTGGCCCATTTTTTGATTGGGTCGTTTATTTTTCTGGAATTCAGCTGCAGGAGTTGCTTGTATATTTTTGAGATTAATTGTTTGTCTGTTGCTTCGTTTGCTATTATTTTCTCCCATTCTGAAGGTTGTCTTTTCACCTTGCTTATAGTTTCCTTTGTTGTGCAAAAGCTTTTAATTTTAATTAGGTCCCATTTGTTTATTTTTGCTTTTATTTCCAATATTCTGGGAGGTGGGTCATGGAGGATCCTGCTGTGATTTATGTCGGAGAGTGTTTTGCCTATGTTTTCCTCTAGGAGTTTTATAGTTTCTGGTCTTACGTTTAGATGTTTAATCCATTTTGAGTTTACTTTTGTGTATGGTGTTAGGAAGTGTTCTAGTTTCATTCTTTTACAAGTGGTTGACCAGTTTTCCCAGCACCACTTGTTAAAGAGATTGTCTTTTCTCCATTGTATATTCTTGCCTCCTTTGTCGAAGATAAGGTGCCCATAGGTGTGTGGGTTTATCTCTGGGCTTTCTATTTTGTTCCATTGATCTATATTTCTATCTTTGTGCCAGTACCATACTGTCTTGATGACTGTGGCTTTGTAGTAGAGCCTGAAGTCAGGCAGGTTGATTCCTCCAGTTCCATTCTTCTTTCTCAAGATTGCTTTGGCTATTCGAGGTTTCTTATATTTCCATACAAATTGTGAAATGATTTGTTCTAGTTCTGTGAAAAATACCATTGGTAGCTTGATAGGGATTGCATTGAATCTATAGATTGCTTTGGGTAGTATACTCATTTTCACTATATTAATTCTTCCAATCCATGAACACAGTATATTTCTCCATCTGTTTGTGTCCTCTTTGATTTCTTTCATCAGTGTTTTATAGTTTTCTATATATAAGTCTTTTGTTTCTTTAGGTAGATATATTCCTAAGTATTTTATTCTTTTTGTTGCAATGGTGAATGGTATTGTTTCCTTAATTTCTCTTTCTGTTTTCTCATTATTGGAGTATAGGAATGCAAGGGATTTCTGTGTGTTAATTTTATATCCTGCAACTTTACTATATTCATTGATTAGCTCTAGTAATTTTCTGGTAGAATCTTTAGGGTTTTCTATGTAGAGGATCATGTCATCTGCAAACAGTGAGAGTTTTACTTCTTCTTTTCCTATCTGTATTCCTTTTATTTCTTTTTCTGCTCTGATTGCTGTGGCCAAAACTTTCAAAACTATGTTGAATAGCAGTGGTGAAAGTGGGCAACCTTGCCTTGTTTCTGACTTTAAGGGAAATGCTTTCAGTTTTTCACCATTGAGGATAATGTTTGCTGTGGGTTTGTCATATGGTGATTGCTTTTAAAAATCTTTGAAATAAGTCTGCTTCACAAAAGACAACTAGCCCAAGAAGAAATACTTTAAGGGGTACTGTGTTCAACATTGTGATTAAGAATGAAACATACAAGAAAGTATTGATATTCCAAGTTTTGCTGATTAGTAGTTTAATTTCTAATTAGCTAAGTAGCAAAAACAGTGTTAAATAAATATATACTCAATGCTGCAAAATATATGGAGGTATTCACATATTTTTATATTCCTAGTGACAAAGATAAATGTTACTATTCTATTATTCTTTTAGAAAGTCATTTGATAACGTGTATCAATATTTTTAAAAATATAAATATCTCGATCCTAGAAATTAATCTGCATAAATAATTCAATAGAAGAAAATTCTATGTTTAAAGATAGTCATTACAGCTCTACTAAGACACCAGAAGCAATCTAAATATACTGTTACAAATATATTTAGTTGTTTTCAGTATTTGGAACTATAAATAATGCTTTAGTGAACATCTTCAGGCATATAATCTCTTAAAATTTGTCTACATGAAGCCTTGATGGAATAACTGATATTATTAGAATTATTATAAAACTATTAAACAACATGGGAAAATGCTTAAGTGGAAAAAAAGGAATTTCAGGTATACCATAACTTTTATATATACATAAGCATTAATAAATGTAGAAAAATATTGGTAGGGCAAATTTTTTGTTGCACTAGGTTAAGAAGTTAATAAATTACAAATAAAATTTTATGCAAGGTCTTACTGTCTTCACATTAAAAAAAAGAAAATATAATAAACTGATTTATCCTCGAGCACTTATTCGTGTGACATATTCCCTCTGCTTCAAAAATCATTTCCTAAGATACCCAGATGGTTTGGTTCTTCACTTAAATCAGGGGTCTGCTTAAGGAAACAACAGCTAGACCATTTTATTTCAAGTAGAACCCTGATACTCTCCCTAACCCCTTCTCCTAAGGTATAGAGTAAGTTAGTTAATCAGTTAGTTGGCTGTCTTTCTCACTAGAACATAAGCACCACGAACGCAGGAACTTTGTTTTTTGTCATTGTCTCCCTAGTACCTGGAATAGTACCTGATACATACATAGAAGCTGCTCAAAAAACATATATCGAATTAGCAGACCTGTGAACAATACTACAACAGCAAGGTTGAGACCATTGGCTTCAGAAGAGGGTCGCCCCACTTCAAGATTAACTAGAACATGTGTAAACAGGTAAACTTTTCTAGAAGAAACTCTCCTTAGCATTTACAAGGAGATGCTACCTAAAACAAAGAGGACCAGTAGCAATCCCACTTCTGCAGCACCTACTGTTTTACTGGTTCCAACTGAGGGTTCTCCCCGCAGGACTAAATCAAAATTAGATTATTCATCACAACCCTCCCGTTTTACAAGGGAGAAAAGGGAAGCTCAGAGAAATTACATATAACCAACTAGGCGGTGGAGGAACTGATTCCAGTCTGGGCCTAACTTCAAAGCCTAACTTGGATGTCACATTCCTGAGCTTAAACGCATTCTCACCTTGATCTCTCCATGGGAACTGTGAGTATCAGTTGAGCTCAAATATCATAACCCAATAATTCGGTCAACAGGAGAGATTTCTAACTGTGTGCCACTCAAACAGCATGTAAGCAAAACACGCACAGTGGACTGGGAAGCAGCCCATCCAAGAAACGTTATTTCTAGAAACACACTTTGATAGTAGCTGCTGCTAAGTCGCGTCAGTCGTGTCCGACTCTGTGCGACCCCATAGACGGCAGCCCACCAGGCTCCCCCGTCCCTGGGATTCTCCAGGCAAGAACACTGGAGCGGGCTGCCACTGCCTTCTCCAATGCATGAAACTGAAAAGTGAAACTGAAGTCGCTCAGTAGCAACCAGATCCAAAAAAGGCAATAGGGGGAGCCAGGGCTTGGAACCCAAGTCGTGTAGCTGCGGTGGCCCATAACCTCGGGTCATTTCGTGATATGCCTTGCCTTGTTCAACTATGCTCTCTTTGAAAAGCAGGCAATTTAATAGATTTCTGAGGCCTCAAGATCTAAGAATGCAAACTAATAATTTTTTAAGCTATCCTGTGTCCTTCTTTTCTGCCTCTGAGACAAAGAAGAGCTCAGTTGTTCACTCTGTCAAAGAACATCTAGAGTCTGATCAGGGACAGCTGAAAGCAGGCATGCTAAGTCACTTCAGCCGTGTCCGACTCTTTGCAACCCTTTGGACTGTAGCCCGCCAGGCTCCTCTGTCCATGGGATTCTCCAGGCAAGAATACTGGAGCGGGTTGCCATTTCCTCCTCCATGAGATCTTCCTGACCCAGGAATTGAACCCACATTTCCTGTGTCACCTGCTTTGGAGACAGACTCTTTACCTGCTGAGCCATCGGGGGAAGCCAAGCAAACCAACACCCACAGCCGTCTTTCTTGCTTCTGTGGCACACAGACTATAGCACATGCCCGTTACCTGGAGAATCGGTCAACATGCTGAGTGCGTGGCCCCACCCACCCAGTGCTTCTGATTCAGTAGGTCTGAGTTGGGGCATTCTTGACAAGTGCCCAAGCTGATGCTGATGTTTCATAAAACAAATGAGGTAGAACTGAGCTTGTCTAGAAGTAGGTGTTACTTGAGAAAATTGTGAGACAGGCCGACTGCCCTAGGAATGACCCTCGTCTAGGCATTCACAGGGTAGCTGGTCTCAAGCATGAGACAGCAGGGACGTAACAGCCTCTGTTTCAGCTCAGGTGAGCCCCAAGAGAGGACTCAAAAGCAATCAGCCCAACTTGCTGTGATACCTCTGCAGTGAGTAATCCAATAAATTGAGAAAGTTTCAGCACTTAACTTTCCTGGAGGCTCTCTCCGGGGCCAATTACTCTGGAGGACAGATAAGAAACACTAACAATTTTCAAAAGTACCTTCGAGAAAAGGAGGGTGTTTGTACTCCGGTGAGGCTCGTAGCCACTGGGGAAATTAGGCGGCACCTGCGTGGCTTGGATAATGAACAGTTAAAAAGAAAGACAGAGGCACTGGGGACCCGGTCCCTATGGGAGGATGCTAAGGGCTGGTGTGCTTAGCAACTTGAGCCTTAGAGAGGAATCCTCTGAACTGAAACAAAAATGCAGATGAATTTAATTTCCCAGGAGGCTCAGCAGTTGCGCTGTCATTACAGAAACTTCGTGTGTGACTATGTGACTTGGGGCCAGGCAGGATGCCACCTAATTAACGGACTAACCATATGGCAGGAGGCGCGTTTACAGAAAACAAAGGATGAAAGCAAACATACAACCCAAGAGGAGCTTCTGCTTAATAAAGGGCCTTTTTTGTCACTTGTCTCAATAAATATGCTTTAAGCGTGGCTTTATATTGATTATATAAAGTCATAAATGACCAAATTAACCTTGTCTAGTTAGGAGGGGCCCAAGCCAAAAACAACACGAACTAGCTACCTTCATGGCACTTTCTGGTTCTCCTATGGATAGGGTATTTTTCTTTTGTATCTAACTTACGTCTTTTCTTGAAATATGTACACACTGTTGTCTGCTCTCAGGCACCTTCCACATCATAATTATCCACAGGCAGTATTCACTTGCTGACTCTTCTACCCAACAAACCCTCAGACTTCTACGGCAACCAGTGCAATATAAATTGACTGCGACTTAGATTACATCTCAATGAAAAATGCTGTTTAACTAAAGTGCAATCTAAAAATGAAAGACCTAATGATTTGTGAAAAGCACTGAACAAGCTTCAGTGAGCAAGCAAATGACTACAAAGCACTTCGGTAGTGGATTTTATCAGTGCTACTCTATCCAGGTCTGTCTTCAAATAAACTGCACCGTGTTTGTGCCAAGAAAGTAGAGACCCAACAGCACAAGAGGGATTCAGTCTCCACCAAGGGGCAGTTATGATGGTGCAGAAAAAACACATGGAACTTGCAGAAATAAGACCTGAGTCTAAATTCCGGTTCTTTGATTTTCTAGCTGCATGACTTTAAAAAAAAAAAAAAATGACTTTACCTCCCTGACGCTCAGTGCTTCCATCAAATACTTGGTAAAATTATTCTCCCAAAGTTGTGCTGGGGATTAAATGAATAAAATTAGGAATATACATAGGGTTTCCCAGGTGGCACTAGTGGTAAAGAAGCCGCCTGCCAATGCAAGAGACATAAGAGATGTGGGTTTGATTCCTGGGTTGGGTTCAATCCCTAGAGGAGGGCATGGCAGCCCACTTCAGTATTCTTGCCTGGAGAATCCCATGGACAGAGCAGCCTGGAGGTCTGGAGTCCGTAGCATCACAAAGAGTTGGACCCGGCTGAAGCAACCTAGCACACACACATGTTAACCTGCCTGATATTTAAGGCCTGACCTCCAGGAGGACTAGCATGACATGTGGGCTTATCTTCATGCCCTCTTGAAAATCACTATCACAGTAGGCAAAGAATTATTTAAAGCAGAAAGATCCATGGGAAAAAAGAGAAAAGGGAAGACCACGCCACAGGTGAAATATCAAAACCGTCTAAAATTTAAAGTAGGTGTTAGAGCGGCAATAGCTTGGCAGAAACGAAACAAACAAA
Organism: Okapia johnstoni; assembly: GCA_024291935.2. Taxonomy (NCBI): domain Eukaryota; kingdom Metazoa; phylum Chordata; class Mammalia; order Artiodactyla; family Giraffidae; genus Okapia; species Okapia johnstoni. Next base: position 1,511,661 of record CM044325.1, on the reverse strand, counting down.
CAGCAACAACAACAAAAGCCTGAAACCTAGATAACGAAAGAGGGGGGTGCTGGCAAAACGGAGGCCACCCCGGGACTTCCCGGTGGCCCCGCGGTCAACACCCTGAGCTTACTCTGCAGGGGAACTGGGTCTGACCCCTAGTCAGGGAACGGAGACCCCACGTTCCACATGCTGGATAGCAGCCAGAAAACCTCAACCATGCTGAGCTCCAAAACATCAAAGGGGCTCAGGCTCAGACTATTTTAAATGCATAAAACAGTCTTCAAGGCTGGAAGCAGGATTGGTTCAAAGTCTGAAAACTGTCAGAAAATCAGATCCCCCATCTAACCATACTATGCAATGATTACTTCTGTAAATTTCAAGTCGGAGGGGCTCAATGTTCAAGCTTTCGACTAAAAGTACTAGTTGCTCAGCCGTGTCCAACTTTTTGCAACCCTATGGACTACAGCACGTCAGGCTCCTCTGTCCATGGAATTCTCTTGGCAAGAATACTGGAGTTGGCAGCCATTCCCTTCTCCAGGGGATCTTCCCGACCCAGGGATCGAACCCAGGTGTCCTGCATTGCAGGCAGATTCCTTACCATCTGAGCCACCAGGGAAGCCTGACTGAATTAAAGTTATACATTTTTTAGGAGAAAATGGGAATTAAATAAAAGTTGGCATACTGAATGGTAAAAATCCCATCCCCTAATCCATTTTACTAATTTTTGTAAAGCTGACAGAGACCACAACTCTTTGGTAAAATTTATTCAAGACAGAAGACCTAAAATATTAATATTCAAGGGTCCTGCAGCACGCTACCTGAGTACCAGCCCACCAGTCAGCATGTTCTGCCTCACCCACAGAGCTTCCAGTTAGCATTATAGTGTCTCATTCATTCTTAAATAAAAAATGGGCAAGCAAAGGTCAGCAGCACTTGGCACAGACCAATGCAACAGGATAGGGGGCATCAAAATGTAACAGATGTCAAAGTTCAACATGGGCCGCAAGACATCCCTCAAAGTAGATAGTTATGGACTGTCTGCATAAACCTTGGACTCTTCACTTACACGGAGAATATAAAACAGGTCAAGAGAAAGGATCTTTTCCCTGATGCTGGGAAAGACTGAGGGCAGGAGAAGGGGACGACGGAGGATGAGATGGTTGGATGGCATCACCAACTCAATGGACATGAGTTTGAGCAAATTTCAGGAGATGGTGAAGGACAGGGATGCCTGGCGTGCTGCAGTCCATGGGGTCCCAAAGAGTCAGGCACGACTGAGTGACTGAACAACAACCAAGAGAAAGGGAAACTGAGACGGGATTTCTCTGAGAAAGCTGAGCTGTGTGCTCCACCACCATCGCCAAGAGGCCTGAGGTACGGTCCCGGGGAACCTCAAGGCAAGAGCAGGACTGCAACGGGACCCCTCAGGGAGCAGGGTACGGGTGCCCTGCCAGTCGTGGGGTACAGTGATGGTATCTGACTCATCCCCGGAAAACACCCACAGGTGAAAGTCTGGGTAAAGGGCCTACGGCTGCTGAATCGAGAGGGGCACCTGAAATTAAGTGCAGTCCCACTGACTGCAAGAGAAAGATGCAAGGTTCCCATGGCCCATACTTGAAACAAGGAGTGAAAGAGTTAATCTGGAATCATAATCACTTCTAAGGGATCACCAGGAGAGAACAATGAAAACCCTGCAGAAAAGAGTCTGTGGAGCGGATCCTCAAAGATCTATATGCTAAGGGAGGATGGCCCGCCAAGACAGGTAAAGAGTCATCCGCAGTCTGCAACTGGATCTGTTCCGAACGTACAAAAGCATCCAAGTAAAAACCAAGTTGGGCTTCTCTGGTGGCTCAATGGTAAAGAATCTGCCTGCCAGTGCAGGAGACTCGGGTTCAGTTCCCGGGTCAGGAAGATCCCCTGGAGAAGGAAATGACAACCCACTCCAGTATTCTTGCCTGGAAAATCCCATGGACAGAGGAGCCTGGCGGGCTATAGTCCACGGGGTCACAAAAGAGTCAGACACAACTTAGCAACTAAACAACAACAGTAAGAAAGTCAGAGTCAAATATATGCCAAGCCCAGAGAATTCAAAGCAAATCAGACAACTTAGAACTTTCTGCCCTCCAGGCTAAACTCCTCCACCCCTGTTTCAACCCTGGAGGGGTCAGCTATGGAGATTAGCAATGGGTGTGAGGGCCAGGCCCTCTTCCCTGGCCTCCTGCAGCTTAAAGTCCCCACCAGGGGAGAGAGGAGCTGTCATTTTAAATAAGTTGGAAGCTTTACTTATCACACAGAATGAATTACCTAAGGACTTGAATTTGTGTTTTGTGTGTTAAACTGATTTTCTATTTAGAGTAGTTCATTAAGAATAATCAAAAAAGACATAAGACTGCCTTAAATTTTTATTTAGAAGAAAACTTTCCCTGTGAATTAATTCTAAAAGGACACGAAAAGAAAAAGAAGCTTTCTGATTTCATACGTGAGTCATATTTGTTCAAAACAAACATAAAAAGAAGAAGTCAGGAAAAAAATCAGACATTGCAGAAAACAGAAGGGAATAAACAGCCTGCAACAGGGGCAAAACGGGTCACATAGAAAGGGCCAGGAACAAGAACAAACTCGGAACAGAAAACCTTTCAGCCACGGAGGCTGGAGGACAGTGCAGCAATGCCTTCAGGAAGATGAGGGCAACAGCTCCTGCCTAGAGTTCTGTGTCCAGGACACTTCAGGTCGACACGGTGTTTTCAGACGCTCGAGGTCTCAAAGCTTTTACCAGGAGCTGCTGGAGGGTGTGCTCCACCGAAACAAAAGCAGTGACCCAAACTCAAAGACAGAGGAGAGGGTTCAGTAAGAGGGATTCCCGAGATAAAGTGCTGCTTCCCAGCAGGCAGGCTGCAGCAGAAGGATGAAAGTCTCCTGGACAGATGTCTCCAAGAAAACACAAAAACGGATGGGACCGACGTATTTCCAGACGTGGACGACTATCGTGAGAAGGATTTTGCTGCTCTGGCAGATAAAGTAGTGATAGTTACAATGAGAATTAAGTGAATGAAAAAGGGATATAAATGTTAATTTCAGGAACTAACAAATGTGTATGAAAAGGACACCGTGATAATGATCGTCATCTCCATTATCAGTCTTCACATGCCAGCCACTGGTGCAAACACTACATTGATACTGTCTCTTAAAATCCCCATAATGACCCTATACAGTAAGCATTACCATTTTTTCTTACTTAAAAAAAAATTTTTTTTGGTCATGCCACATGGCATGTGAGAGCTTAGATTCCCAACCAGGGATTGAACCCATGCCGCCTGCATTGGAAGCACAGGGTCTTAACCACTGGACCAGGAGGGAAGTCCTAAAGTAAGCATCATTTTTAGGTCCATTTTACTCATGAGGAAGGTGAGCTCCAAAGAAGGTTAAATAAGTTTAACATCACATGGCTAATAAATACCACAGCCCAGATTTGAACCAGGCAGTCGAACCCCCAAATGCACACTGTACTATATCACAGTTTGTTACATGACTCAATTGTGAGCAATATTTATGTGACTGTCAACATGTACACATTGAATACTGATCTGGCTTATAATTATGACCTAATTATAACTAAGAGAATAGGGGAGGGGAATTATGTTGGGGGTGGGTGGAGGAGTAATAACATTTCTAAATCCTTATCTCTCTTGATAGAAACTTAACACATAATGGCTAAAATTGGACAAAAAAATCAATATAGACGAATATACTATTTAAAATACACAAGTAAATAATATGCTCTGCTGTGCTTAGTCGCTCAGTCACGTCCGACTCTTTGAGACCCCGTGGACTGTAGCCCACCAGGCTCCTCTGTCCATGGATTTTCCAGGCAAGAATCCTGGAGTGGGGTGCCATTTCCTTCTTCAGGGGATCTTCCCACCACAGGGATGGAACCCGCGTCTCCTGCCTTGGCAGGCAGGTTCTTTACCACTAGCACCACCTGGGAAGCCCCACACTTAAAAAATAGAAGAAGCCAAAATATTTAGAGAGGGGAACTGGACTTGGGGATGGAAAAAGGAAAAGCAAGGGAGTGTTCTTTTTTAATACTACTCTTGGAGTAATATTTACATTTTAAACTATGCATTTGTATGCCTTTGATTTAAACTTTCCATTTAAGCAAAAGGAATCAATGTCAGAAACAGGGAGGAGGGGATGGCGTTTGATACTGAAACGAGCACCTGGGTGGTCGAGGCAGGAACCAGGACCAGCAGGGAAGACCAGGGAAAAGCCAGGCGGGTCCCCTTGTAACCTCCCGGGTCGTACCTTCTTCACCGAACACCTCTCCACAGTGAGCGCAGAAGAAGTGCTCCGGGTGCCAGGTTTGGTTCATGGCCGTCAGCACTTTCTGGAAAAGCAATGGAGAGAGATTAGGAGGCTGCAGAGCTGTAAAACACGAGCAAAAACTGCGTGATGGCAGGGAAGCGGGGCTCACTCACGTCCAGGATGGGGGCGGCGCAGTAGGCACAGCGAGGAGAGAAGAGGCCCTGGTAGTCCTTGGCGCAGTAGGCCAGGCCGCTGCGCTCGAAGAAGGGGCTGCAGCCGATCTCCCCTTTGCAGTGGGCGCACACGAAGTGCTCCGGGTGCCACGCCTGCCCCAGCGCGTGGATCACCTGCAGGGTGAGACAAGGCCTGGCGTGGGGTCCCAGGCACTTGGGGGACCGCAGTGTGCCCGGCTCTGGGGAGTGCTCACTCAACAGCATCCATGCAAACGACACCCCCGCAGTCACACCACCCTGAGGCCAAAACCTCGGGGGCACTCTTGGCCTGTGGTCCATGTGTATGTGTGTATGTGTGAATCGCTCAGTCGTGCCCGAGTCTTTGCGACCCCATGGACTGTAGCCCACCAGGCTCCTGTGTTCATGGGATTCTCCAGGCAAGGATACTGGAGTGGGTTGCCATTTCCTTTGCCACCTGTGGTCCATACTTCACGGATAATGACGTGGTGTCTGCTTTCCAGACTTATAAAAACCTCATTCCGCTCTCCTGCCCCAGAAAATTACAGACCCAAAATAGAGCACACTGGTGACAGGCGACAGTCTTGGCCTGGAAGGGGTTCCGGGAACAGAAGACCAAGGACAGCTTTTATTCCTCTGATCTGAACACCTCATCTCATACCCTGAGGAAAGTCAGGTCTCAGTACCCTTTATTACAGTTTGGATGATGGATGGTGCCCAAGCAGGAATTTGTGGTCGTGCTATGATGCTGGGAGCGGCTAAAAGTCATAATCAATCACTTTGCACTGGGAATATTTGAACCAAGGGAGCAGAGGGAAGGTTATTCTCCATAAGGGCAGTAGAGGAAAACAGTTACGAGCTCGAACTCTCAAGCCAGAGTCTCCTGGATTTGGATCTTACATTGACCTCTTACTCGACCTTGGACATGTCAGTTAATGACCCTGGGCCTCAGTTGCCTCATCTTTACAAAGAGCTTGTAACCACTGAAGGGCTGTGTGTGTGTGTGTGTGTGTGTGTGTGCGCGCGCGCGCGCGCTCAGTTGCTCGGTCGTGTCTCACTCTTTGCAACCCCACGGACTGTAGCCCGCCAGGTTCCTCTGTCCATGGGATTCTCCAGGCAAGAATACTGGAGTGGGTTGCCATTCCCTTCTCTAGGGGATCTTCCTGATTCAGGATTGAAGGGATTATGCAACCATTAAATAAAAGAAGACTTGTACAGTACTTAGTTCCGCACCTGGAGCACTGTAAAGGATGAGTAACTATTAATAAATTGTCTTAGAATATAAGAAGAGCGAGCAGTGCTTGGAGGATGGAGACCGACATACACACAGACACAAGCGGCTGTGGGATCCATGTCTCGGCCTGTCCCACCTTTCCAGCGATCGGTTTCTGGCAGGAGGCACAGTGGCCCTTGGGCACTGTGGCAATTCCCAGGTTCTGCAAGTCCTGCTCCAAGCCGCCCAGCATTGAGTCCAGGGAGGCCTTGTGATCCTGCTTGTCGGATACGGGTTTCTTGCTGGCATCTGCTTTCACTGTAACCTGTACCAAGAAGAGAACCATAAAGAGAGTCATCCTCATCGGCATCTTCTGCACCATCTCTTAGTCTTTCCCTGAGCTTCCTCCAAGGCGCTGGAAGAATCTAACATTGTGACACCAAAAAAAAAAAAATGCTTTCATCTCCCTTTCATTGTAAGTTCCTCAGGCTGAATGAAATCTGACTAGTCTTCCTCTGTTTGCAAACCTCTTCTGGCAGTAGGAAACTGAACACAGGAAGACGATACCTTATCTCTCATGATGACCACAGGTCAACAGCTCACCTTCTTCTCGTTGACGTTGCAGTGTTTACTGGGCAGCTGGTCTGTGCCACTCATTGCTCTAGGCTCATGGTGTAGAGCCATTCTCAAGACTAACCACATGTCTGCCCTCATGGAGTTTCTTTTCTCTGAGTGACAGACAATGCGCAGTTAAACAAATAATAGATGATATGATGTCAGGTTAGAGAGATGAACTGTATATTGAGACAAAAGACAGGGTGGGACGGTGAGGAAGAGTCGATTCAGATGAGGACGATCGGAGAAGGCTAAGGAGCTGATACCTGAGCAGATATTTGAGAGATGCACTGAGACACAGAAATATTGATAATTGTGAGAAACGCATTCTAGAAGGAAGGAAGGCCCAGAGGAATGAGATAGGCTGACACATAAAAAGCAAAAAGAGGTCAGTAGGGCTAGAACAGAGGGCGTGAGGATGAGTGAGGCAGGAGAAAACAATGGAAAAAGAGGCGGTGATCACGCAGAGCCTGTGGGATAAAGCTTTGGTTTTATTATTTAATAAAAATCCAATAATTGTTATTATTTAATAAAGCTCCGTTTTTATTCCGAGGGTGATGGAACCATTAGGGTGCTTCAAGCATGAGAGGGAAAGCATCTGATTCACGAGATCCCTGCGGTAGCTGAGTGAGGAATTAGGTGTGGACAAGCAAGAGTGGTATCAGAGGCACTCATTAGGCAGCAGATGTTCAAAACAGCTCGGATCAGAAATGACTTGGGCCAGTGACGGTGGAGAAGGTAGAGAGAAGTGGTCCGATAAAACTTGGTGATGGGTTGGATTTATTAAAGAGAAACTTCAATGCAGCTGTGATAAAACATTCAAAGGGAAAACTTCAAATTACAGAACAGTTGCCCAACTCGTCTCTCTCAACTCCCAGTTTCCAGACTACTGCAACTTCCAGACCAGAGGACTGCAATGCTTCTCCATGCCTCCGGCACTGAAGTTGCAACAGGAGGTGGACACTGCGTCTCCCATCCACTGCCCTCACTTTACCTTTCTGATTTCGTCTTTGGTTCCTCAGTAAAAAGCCCCCATTGTTTAAAGCCAGCCGGGCTCCCAGCAGTCTCCCGAAAGTGGTCTGTTACCATTTGCCTTCAAGCCTCTGCCTGGGACAACCTCCACTATCTCACTAATCCAAAATGCTCATTTCCCTTCAAGAAACTTATCATTTGACACATTTCCTTCCTCTCCTATTATATAATGTTGGTTAATGCTCAAGAGATTAGTGTTGTAAAGGTTAACATCGAAAAGGCCTGAAAGCAACTAAGTAAAAACACAACAACGTATCTGTGTCTATAATATACAATTACATCTATTTGCTGGTATATTTCAGAATGCTTCTGAAAGGATTATGTGAAAAATAGAAAATCCTGAGTACCTCCAGGGGGCAGAACTGGATGGCTGGGAACACTTCACTGTACACTGTTGTACTCTGGATTTTTGTATAGTGTGACGGTGTGGCTAATTCAAAAAATAAACATAAATTTTTAAATGTAAATAAACTAAGACACACGCTAAATCAATTTAAAAATACCACACAATTAAAACTGCTATTGTAGATTTTTTTTTTCTAGTATTCAGATATGGGCTTCCCTGGTGGCTCGGTGGTAAAGAATCCACCTGCTGCTGCAGGAGATGCAGGGTCCATTCTGGGGTCGGGGAGATCCCCTGGAGGAGGAAATGGCAACCCACTCCAGTATTCTTGCCTGGGAAATCCCAAGGACAGAGGCTCCTGGTGGGGTACAGTCCATGGGGTTGTAAAATAGTTGGCACGATTTAGCAACTAAACAACAATGTTCAGATACACAACGCAATGAGGAATGCACTAAGCTTTATTGTAAATATTAACAAAAGCAACTTGTTTCTGATATTTATTCATTGTCTATCTAATAATATGCATTATTCACAATGTATCAGAAACAGCACTGGAAACCCAAAGGTGAGCCACAGAGATAAGATTCCTGCCCTTCAATCGACACATTTTTATACACTGCCTTGAAATTACTTCTTAGTCACTTCACACGTGTATATCAAATACCCCAACCAATTCAGAATGGTTGGATTCTCTACCTTAAGAATTCTAGCCCAATATTCTGTAATAACCTAAATGGGAAAAGAATTTGAAAAAGGATACGTATATATATATATATATATATATATAACCGAATCACTGCCGTGCACCTGAAATTATCACATTGTTTACCAACTATACTCCAACATAAAATAATTAAAAAAAACCCTCTAGATGATAACTCCCTTAATAAATTCTTTGGTCCATTTGTGTGATTTCCATTCCCTGCCAGGCCAGTGAGCTCACTGCCCCTGCTCTAGAGACCAGGCCAGAGTGTTAGTCGCTCAGTTGTGTCCGACTCCTTGAGACCCATGGACTGCAGCCCACCAGACTCCTCTGTCCATGGGATTCTCCAGGCAAGAACACTGGAGTGGGTTGCCATTTCCTTCTCCAGGGGATCTCCCCAGCCCAGGGATCAAACCCGGGTCTCCCGCATTGCAGGCATATCTTCACCAACTGACCACCAGGGAAGCCCAGAGACTAGACCAAGAGGGGTGGATTTTCTCTCAGTATGAGTTCAGGACTCATCCTTCCTTTCAAAGCCATGCTTGCTCTATCTTGCTATGCTCCAGTTTGCCACGGGTCTCCTCCATCTCACTCAGGGAGGTCTCTTTAACAGCCCTTCCACACTTTATCCAGCTTTAGTGGCAAATAGTCTATCTTTTAGTCTAATAAATGTCACCTAGACTTATGTCTCATTTTATCAAGTACACTCCAAGCCCCCTGAGATCAGAACCTGCATCATAGTGTCTTTTATGTCCAGATAAGATGTCTAAAAAAACCCAACACAGATGAGCTCATATACAAAACAGAAACAGACCCACAGACTGAAAAAAAAAAAAACCACTTATGGTTACCCAGGGGGTAAAAGGCTTCCCAGGTGGCGCTCGTGATAAAGACCCGCTTGCCAATGCAGGAGATGTAAGAGATGAGGGTTCGATCCCTGGGTTGGGAAGATCCCTTGGAGGAGGAAATGACAACCACTCCAGTATTTTTGCCTGGAGAATCCCGTGACAGAGGAGCCTGGCGGGCCACGGTCCATGGGGTCGCAGAGAGTTGGACATGATGAAGCGGCTCAGCACAGACGGGGGTAAAGGGTGGGAGGGATCAGTCAGGAGTCTGGGATTTTACCATGGACACGTGACTATGTGTAAAGCAGAGAGCCGGCTAGGACCTGCCGCTGCACAGCACAGGGGACTGAGCTCAATATTTTGTAAGAATCTATAACAGAAAAACGTTAGGTAGAGATATAGATGGAGATACAGAACTGAATCGTTTTGCTCAACACTTGAAACAAATACAACACGCTGTAAACCAGCTATACTCCAAGGAGCTCATCCACTGAGTTAAACTGAGTCCAGCAGAGTCAGTAAGGACTCAGGAGCGTTTCTAAAGGGGGAGGGCAGGGCGGAGGTCCACAGAGAGAAGCCCTGCGGGCTGTCACAGGGCTGTGCTCACCTGATGCTGCATTTCACACAGATGGGACATCAGCTCATCCAACTGTGCGGCTGCTGAGGTTTTAGAAGCTGGTGGTGATTCCTTTGGCTCTTGAATCTCACTGTAAGGAGGAAAGAAAAAAATCATACCAACACATCAAAACTCAAATAAGCATTAGGCTGTGCATAAAATACCAGAAAATGCAGTTTTAACGATTAATCCTTTGCATGCGTGCTAAGGCGCTTCAGTCATCTCCGATTCTTTGTGACCCCATGGACTGTAGCCCGCCAGGCTCCTCTGTCCATGGGATTCTCCAGGCAAGAATACTGGAGTGGGTTGCCACTTCCTCCTCCAGGGGATCTTCCTAACCCAGGGATTGAACCTGCATCTCTTAAGTCTGCTGCATTGGCAGGTGGGTTCTTTCCCACTGTGCCACCTGGTTAGACCCACTAACCCCTTAGATATGACTAAAACTAGACCAATTCAGCAATTTTACTTCCGAGACTCTATCCTACAGAAAAACTAGACATATCTATAAAGATATATGCCCAAAGACATTCCTTGAAACACAAAAGGAGTATAGTTTTACGAGCAAATTAAAACTAAATGGAGATATACTCAAATAAATTATGGTCCACCCACACTATAAAATACCCTGTGGCTGCTAAAAAAAAAAAATGTCGACAGATTTATATGAACTAAGGAAGACTTCTAATTTATACTGCTAACCTCAAAAGGCAAGGCCCAGAGCAATATGAAAAATATCCTTCCACTTACATAACTTTAGAAACACAGATACGTAAGTATGACGCTATAAGGAGACAGACCTGACAGCAGTTACCTACCGAGCTGGTCATTAGGTGGTGGGAGGAAAGACTCTGCCGGAGGTGGTCTCACATTTTACCCCAGATATTTCCGATTCGTTTGACTTTTTTTGGTTTGTGTTTGGCTGCACTGCGAGGCTGGTGGACTCTTAGCTCTCTGACCAGGGACTGAACCTGGGCCCGGCAGTGAAAGGACTGAGTCCTGACCACTGGGCAGCCAGGGAATTCTCTGCTTTGATTTTTTTTTTTAAGACTATTTTTCAGAGCAGTTTTAAGTTTATAAGCAATAGTAAGCAGAAGATACCTCTTTGACTTTTTACATACGTGAGTTTATAAAATAATTGTGTGTATGAAGTTATATTTTCAAAACAGAGGTCAGCTATACTAGACAAGAGACAATGATGGAAACAGATGAGACGGCAGGAGGGGCAGGCTGGGCATCAACAGTGCAAGTCTCATGCACACGTGTATCTTAGATGCGCACACACAGTCATCAATTATGATTCCATTAAATAACTTTCAGTATACGACATTAAGAGCATCATAATGTTGTGATTCCTATTAAAAATTATGTTCAATATAAAATGAGTATGTTAAATGTGAACATTTTAAAACTGCAGAGGAATACAAAGAAAAAAATGAAAGCACATATTCTCTTCCTTTTGAGAGGCACTGAATACTCTAGACATGATGGCTTATGTTTTTACACTCTTCTATGATTGTGCATGATTTTAGGAAATTTGAATAGTACTGGTTTTCTTCATGTTTTAAAGTTAACATTTTTCCATACCCTAATTCACATCCTTATCTATCCCTTGCAACCATAATAGTTAACAATTATTGAGTGTGTATCTAACACTAGGCCCTCTGCAAAGGGTTTGACACATGTTCTCTTTAAATCCTCATAAAAACAAGAGGTAAGTAGTACTACCCCCAAATGAAGAAACTAGGGGCCTCGGGACGTTAAAACCTTGGCTCTACCCTATACGGAAGGCAAGTAACAGAGTTCAGGCCTGCAGACTGCTAAGCTGGTGTTCTCTATCACTAAATTATCTTTTAAAATGATGTATAAAGGCTATACAGCTTTCAAACGTATAATGTGCTATAATTTATTAAACCAATCATTTATTGTTAGACACCTAGATTGATTCTGATTTTCACTGTTGTAGTCAACACTGCTAAATAAATATGATACCTTCATTTCCACAGAGTACAGTCTGAGAAGTGGAATTACTGGGTTATACAAGTAACGGACTCTGGAATAGTGTTTGTAATCAAATTAATCAAGAAGCTTAGCTAACAACCCACCAAACTGTGTGTGTGTGTGTGTGTGTGTGTGAGAGAGAGAGAGAGAGAGAGAGAGAAAGACACACACATAAGGCCATGTGTGTGTGTTAGTTGCTTAGTCGTGTCCGACTCTCGGCAACCCCATAGACTGTAGCCCACCAGGCCCTTCTGTCCATGGGATTCTCCAGGCAAGAACACTGGAGTGGGCTGCCATTTCCTTCTCCCATAAATCCATAAATAAAGTTAAATATTCTAAGTCATTCACTAAATATGTTTTCATAAATGACAACAAAGTCTTAACTATTTTACTTATTTTATATATTTATCAACTAGGGAAAAAGTAGAAGAAAGATGGATATCTTCCTCTCTTAACAAAAAAAGACCATCTCTTGGGTACAACATGTCATGCTACTGACTCACATACGTTTGAATATCTAACAACAAGGAAAATGTAGGAGGAAAGTGGATCTTTTCCCCTCTTAAAAGACTTTGTCCTTTAGATGAAATATGGCTTCCTACCAGACACAAGTATGGGTTTTTTTTTTTTTGGAGGTGGGTAGTTAATGGAAGAACAAAAATGGTCAGGTATGCAAGTGGCAGATTTAGTCCTTGGAGGCTTCCAACAAAGTGCAAAGGAGCTCTCTCTCTCACACAACTCTTTTCAGTCTTAATCCCTCAGGAACTGCTACCACAGGCCTGTGTTTTAGGAATACAATAGGTGGCAGGACTGAACACCTCTCTGCTGCGCCCCAGCGTAGAACAAATGCAGCTTCTCATGCGGCCCTGTATAATCCTGAAAACCTGTTCATCTCACCGATGGGCATCCTTGTTCTTATTGAAAGGACTCTCGCTGGTTTGTTCCCCCCCACTTTTTTTTCGTCTGTGCTACGCAGCATGCAGAATCCTAGTCTTCCAACCAGAGATGAGCCCCGTGCCCCCTGCATTGAGAGTGCAAACCCTCAACCACTGTCTGCCAGGGGAGTCCCTCTCAGTAGTTCCTAACTAGACACCTAGTGCAGTGTATAAAGAAAGAGAGATCGTGGTCATAAAACCCTAGGAGTAACTGAGTCAACAGTATCAACTTCTAACTAAGAAATGGGAGACCTCTTGAAGTGCTGATGATGACTTCACTACAGGAAACGCTCCTGAAAAGAGTGAAACCCTCAAATCAGAGCTCCTTTGATTTGTCCCTCGATCTCCTAAAGATGATGTGTGAATGCTAAGTCACTTCAGTCATGTCTGATTCTCTGTGATCCCATGGACTGTAGCCTCCCCCAACCCCAGGTTCCTCTGTCCTGGGCAAGACAGATTCTCCAGGCAAGAATACTGGAGTGGGTGGCCAGGCCCTTCTCCAGGGGATCTTCCTGACTCAGGTATCGAACCTGTGTCTCAGTCTCCTGCGCTGGTAGGCAGGTTCTTTACCATGAGTGCCACCTGATAAAAGTACTTAAGTATGCCATCAGTAACAACTTCATTCTGCAGAGGTCTTAATAATACAAATAGGGGTGTCAGGATGGCCCAGTGGTCTAAGGTACCAGATTTGCTGTATAGGACAGGGAGCTCAGCTCGCTGCTCTGTGATGACCCAGAGGGGTGGGCTGGAGTGGGAAAGGGTCAAGAGGGAGGACACATATGTATACTTAGAGCTGACTCACATTGCTGTTCAGCAGAAACTAACACAACTTTGTAAAGCAACTATCCTCTAATTAAAAGAAAAATCCTATGATAAACCATTAAAAAAGACAAATATAAAAGTTGAGTTCAAGACTTCTCAAGTGAAGGGCTTTATTTTTTTCCCTATTTATTCCTCTGCAATATGTTTATGAAGTGTCCCTCCCTATTCTTAACTAAAATTATTTTGGGTCCTATAAAAGATACATTTCTAAAAATCATCATATTGTTATATCCACAACTGGTATTGAATATACTCTCAAGGTTGAAAGTAATGTTTGGTTAATTTAAGCAAGTCAAAGGGAATGGTGGAAACAGCACGCAGGAATCTTGCTTCTGTGTCTCGTACTGAATCTGTACATGGAAGCCTTGCGGGCTCTGAATTTTATCAGCCTTGGCTTTGGACCAGCCCATTACATATTGACTAGGTCACCTGGATTTCATCTCACCCTCCTACACAGATCGACTCAGTGGGTATCTTTCGGTAACGGTATTTGTATCGATCGAGATCTGCTCAGGAAAACACAAAGACTAAGAATAAGCAGAAGGAATTGAATCCAGCAGTTTGATTACACAGGTGATGGAGAGCCCAGAAGCAAATAGAAAGCACTGAGGGAGCCCAGCGATCAGGTACAGCAAGAAGCCGTTGGGTCAAAGGCACAAAACAAAGAGGCAAAGGTACCAGACCCCAGGAGCCCAGGTTCCCGGGCATAGGACGGAATCAGAAGCCATAAAAGGAGATACAACTGCTGTCAGAGGCGCTGAGGAGAGAGAGACTGGGCGAGCACACGCCCTAAGCGTCCTTGCCTTGCACCCCTCTCCCCCAGCACCCCCACCCGCCGGCCCAGTCTCCCCACAGTGCCTGCCGTTGTTTGGAGCCGGTGGGAGCCTACGGACCCTGGAGCCTGTAAAACCCAACCCGCAGGGGTCAGCTCTCCTGGAACACAGAGAAGAGGGAGATGGGGTCTGACGGGAAACAGCCCAAAGGCCTGTACTCCAGAGGAAAGGCGTCAGTTCGGACGCCGCTCCGTCAGTGGGTCACGAGGCCAGGTACGCAGGAAAGCGGCTGCCCGTTGGCTGGTTCCATGCCACACAGCCCTGTGTTTACTAGTGATTCCATTCTCGTCTTGGTTTCCTCAATATAAAAAACAACGAAATATTCACTGAGACCCCACAGCGCACCACGCACTCACTGTTTGCCGTTGTTTTGCTTTGCTTTGCTTTGCTTTTTTTTTTTTTTTTTTACAAAGGAGAGAGGGGCACACCCACCAGGCAGCTTCCTGGGACTGGAATGAGCTGGCGGTAGGCATTAGTAAGTTGGCTTCACTCTCATCGGAGCAGAAAGCCCCCTAAAATGGGAAGTCATGCCAAGGCTTCAAAAGAGAGCACAGGTCCTCCTTGTATCTGTGTGCCACGGGTGCATTACTGGTTGCAATTCTGAAACCAAGTTAAGACGTGGTGTGGTTCTCTTCACCAAGCGTAAGGCTTTACCATCTACATTTTAAACCCTTTGATTTGTTTTGCAGAATGCTGTCTTTTTTTTTTTTTTTTTAATTTCAAGATATAACTGAAGAGAGAACAGAAACAGGGGCCCTTTAATTTTTCAGATCGTCAACTCTGCCTTGGCCAGGAGAGATCATTTAGTAAGTAGAATCTGCAGCAACATGTAACTTTTATTAAAAGGAAATCCCTCTGCTGCTAAATACATGTTGAGTAACCCTGAATATTCATTGGAAGGATTGCTACTGAAGCTGAAGCTCCAATACTTTGGCCACCTGATGAGAGGAGCCGGCTCATTGGAAAAGACCCTGATGCTGGGAAAGATTGAAGGCAAAAGGAGAAGCGGGCGCCAGAGGATGAGATGGTTAGATAGCATCACTGACTCAATGGACATGAGTTTGAGCAAACTCGGGGAGACAGTAAGGGACCGAGGAGCCTGACGTGCTGCAGTCCATGGGGGTGCAGAGAGTCAGACACGAGCCAGCAACAGGACAAAAACAGCCATATTCATCAATCGGCCATGGAGACCCGCTGTCTTAGTTCAGCCCTGACCCTAGCTCTGAGTTTGTCAGCATCTTGCTGACACTTCTTGAGCTGTTTTCTCTTTCGTGAACTGAAGCACGGCATCTGAAATAGCTGGGCCAAAGCACCCGTGGTGATTGGACTGTTTACATTTTTCCAGGAGGTAAAGGAAACAACAGCACCCACCCTCCCAGATGACTAGGTGACCCGACTAGAAGCCAGGCTCCCTGAGAAGCGGCCACGTGTCAGCGGGCAGAATTCCACCCCTGCTCACAGACCATGGAATGAGGGGGAGGGAAATAGGAGTGCTAGTAATAAACACTTGCAAACCAAATTATGGTCCAGACATAGGTTGATAACAATTCTCTAGGAACCCTAATTTTTAAATATTTAATAAAAAAAAAAATACCTGTAGACATTGGGTGCCTGGATTTCGGTAGTATACACAAGCTGCACCTAAGACATGCAAGTGACAGAGAAGAATAAAGAATGAATTTCTCATTATTTGAATGTTGGATAAACAACAAAGTCCTACTGTAAAGCGCAGGGAGCTATATTCAATATCCTGTGATAAACCATAATGGAAAAGAGTATGAAAAAGAAATAGATTATATATATATATATATAATTGCTGGATTATATATATATAATTGTATATATATGTATATATACACATGTGCGTATATGAGAACTGAATCCCTTTGCTGTACGTCAGGAATTAACACAACATTGTAGATCAACTATACTTCAATAAAATTTTTTAATCAAAAATAAATTTAAAAAGAATACTAGTACTTACCCACAGCCAGAGTTAGAAGATGTTTGGAGCTTCTAAAGGGGGCTGATAACTAGCACATGTCAAATCTTTCACAAGGCAGAGGAGTAGCAGCCGTCCCATAGAGAAAGGCCAAGTTCTAAGCACGGCAGCTGGCTTGTGAACAAATACAGGGACCCCCTCCCTGCCCTCAAAGCACTGAAACAGAGACGTCATGGGACTCAGAAAAGAACCACAAAACTAAACGAGTCAGAGCAAAGCCCCTTGAAATAGACAGGATGGCGTCTGGGCAAGAGTTTAACACGATTCAGTTTAACACACCAGAAGAAATAAGGAGTGACTCTAAAGGGTAGCTGACCAGCAGTTTATTTCATGAACAAATATTTACTGAGTGCCTGTCAGGTGTGAGGGCTAGGGGATGCAGGAGTCAAAAAACAAAACAAAAGGATAGAAATTGTTCCTGAGCCTTACGTTACAGTGGTGAGAGACAGATAATAAACAAATTAATATGCAAAAAATAATAAACATTAATGATGGGAGGAGATAAGAAGGGGGCTTCCCTGGCGGTTCACTCTAAAGAATCAGCTGCCGATGCAGGACATGCAGGTTTGATCCCTGGGTCACGAAGGTGCCCTGGAGAGGGAAACGGCAACCCACCCAGAATTCTTGCCTGGGAGATCCCATGGACGGAGGAGCCTGGTGGGGGCTATTGTCCGTGGGGTTGCAAAGAGTGAGACCCTCCTTAGAGACTAAACAACAGAGGAGATGAGAGATGGCGGAGGGAGGTCGCTCACCAATACACTGGTTGAGCAAGGGGCACTGGGGCAAGGGCTGGAAGGGAGTGAGGACAGGGTGCAGATATCAAGGGTGACACAGTCCAGAGACAGAGCTTCTTGGAGCATCTGCGGAACAGAGACCAGCGTGAGCTGAGTAGAGGGCACCAGTGAGACAAGAACAGAAGGTCAAGGGCCCAAATCATGCAGGCAGGTGACATGGAATTTATTGTGCAGACTGGGACACCTTTGAGAGTGAAGTGAGGTGGAAGGCGCTCAGTCGTGTCTGACTCTTTGTGACCCAGGGGACTATACAGTCCATGGAATTCTCCAGGCCAGAATATTGGGGTGGGTAGCCTTTCCCTTCTCCAGGGATCTTCCCAACCCAGGGATCGAACCCAGGCCTCCCGCATTGCAGGCAGATTCTTTACCAGCTGAGCCACCAGGGAAGCCCTTGCAAGTGAAAGAGAGTACTAAAAATAACTAATATTACATTAATTTTTAAAATGTGTATTTATGGACCAATATTTTTATTTTATCATATTGGTGGACCTATAAACTAATTCTACTCAAAATAAAAATTTCTAGAACATTTTAAAATGACACATAGCTATGAACATGAAAGCAAAAAAATTTTTAAACTTTTTATATTGATTACTTCAGCATTTTAAAATGGCACAAGTAAATATTCTTGAGATATATGTATGCATATCTCAATTGGCTACTTAGCCATTGTTGTCTTTAACACTGTGATGTTAAAATTTTTCTGAAAAATAATGCCTTTTTTCAACATGATCTTATTTATTTTTACACTTTCTATTAAATTACAGTCTTCTGTGAAGCTGTATTTTATGGTTAATATATCTGAAATTGTTGACACTGTTTCTCCATAGCCCATAATAATTTTAATTGAGAAGATACTCCCTGTCTAGATGGTGATGAACCTTTAAGTTTAGAGCAGATTCTGCTGAGTGGAAGATATTCTCAATCTTATTTTTTATATTAAAATGTGTAAATATTTCAGCTCCAATATTTTCACATGTGCGGTATTTCTGCCTCCATTCAGTGCACCTTTTTTCGATATTTGTACAAGACAGAGCTCTTAAATGATGCCTTCTAACATTTCATCAAATGTAGATACTGCAAAATTATAGGCCTTCACAATTTCACCCAGTTCGGATGGGAATATAAATTTATTCAAGTAAAATCAGGAGGTCCATCAAAGTTGGGATGATTCCAAAACATGATTTTCAAGTTAGGTCATTAAAATGTTTGAGTGCTCATCTTTTGATTGGTTCATTTCCTCCCAGGCTTTTGTAAGGAGAAATCTGAGCTACTTCCTTTTTGCAAACTTTGTTGCACATAATTGCAACTTGTTTAAAAACTTCAAAAGCTGAATTTTCATGCTACATGCATTAAATAATCTGATTAAATATTTCCAACTGATTTTGCACATAACCTGGCCTACATTGAGGTTGCTTTACAAAGTGACTTTTCAAAGGCTCAGACATTTCTAAAACCAAGTTGATGGCAGGCAATTAATAGAGAAAATATATACAGCCATGCTAATATACATTTTTAGATTCAACAACAGCTTCTGTCACAAAAGTTTTGTAGATGAGTTATATATATATATATATATATATATATATAAATACACACCCTGCTTGTGTTTTTGTGCACATATGATAAGTTACTCAGACATGTCTGACTCTTTGCTACCCCACGGACTGTAGCTCACCAGGCTCCTCTGTCCTTGGGATTTCTCAGGCAAGAATACTGGAGTGGGTTGCCATTTCCTTCTCCACTGATTGTGTGTAAATATATAGAGAGAGACTTTGTAAATTTTAACAACTGCAGTTTCTATTTTGATTGGTAGAATACTGAAGCTTATTTGAATGCAGTCATGAATTTGGTGCACATCACGACCAGTTCCAATACCTATCTGCTCCACAGGCTTTTAAGTATAAAAAAAACATTGATTTTACCATTAGGGTGTGCCTCATCAAAATTTGTATTAGTATTATCACCCCCTCAAAACAACATTAATTTCCATTGTTGAACTTTTCAACTGAATTTACAATGGCATTAGCAATATCAGATGCTTCATTTTAGACAGAAGAATAAACTTCTAAATACTTTACTGTGGTGCTTTGAATGAGCTGTAACAATTAAACCAATCTGGAACTAAAGTTTCTAATTGGGGCCACTAACCGATTTAATCTGACACTATCTGGTGGCTTGCAAAAGGAGTCAATTAATTATCACTAGTTCATTTTAGTTACAAGCACAAGAAAACTTAGAATTGAAAATGAGCAAAATTAATTGAGGAGAGTCATTTGATCTGCATGGAAGGTGTGCATCATAATGACGTGTAAACATACCTCCTGCAGCTTCACATATTGAATCGTCATCTGTGGGCACATTCTTCTTAAGTATTAACTTTTCAAAACCAAAACTACGCGTTTAATTGTTTCAAGAAAGTTGATGATCAGGACTCCCCTGGTGATCCAGTGGTTAAGAATCTGCCTGCTAAGCAGGCAACATGGGTTCAATCCACGTGTCTCAGGGCAATGAAGCCTATTCACCACAAATGCTGAGCCCCGTTGCCCCGGCTCTTGAAGCCTGCACTCCCTACAGCCCATGTTCCTTGACAAGAGAAAGCTCACCGAAGCTACAGAGAAACCAACACACAGCAATGAAGACCCAGTACAACCAATAAATAAATAATAAAGCTCTTTTAAAAAGAAGAGATGATGATGGGTATGTATTCTGCACGAAGTATTTGTTCAACTTTGTTAATATTTACCATCCAACATGGGGGGGGAGTAGAAATATCATTGTCAGTTCAAAAACCAGAAGACACAAATATTATGAAGAAGCATCAAGATCTACTGCAAAAGTTAATATTAGGATAAATAGATCCCACTTAGGGGGCAGATGTTTAACCACTGGACCACCAGAGGAGTCCCGAACATCATCTTTATTGAGACAGTTAAATGTGTAGTTTTGGTTTCGGTTTTGATTTGAGCCAATGCTGCTGGAAGTGTTAGTTATGCAATTTAAAAGCATTACCAAATAATAAAACTAACATCTTTAGTATACAGTCAGTGACAAAACTGCTTTAACAAGAACATTTAGATCACACTGTACCCTATGGCAAGAGTGCTCAGCCTGATTCTTCAGCAAGATGTGTATGACATTAAGCCACGGTTTCCCATATTTCTCTCTGACCCTGAGGAGACTCTGCATCTCACAGATCATCTCATGGACCACAGCAGGGCACGAGTGGTGCTATGACAAGTGGCCAGCAGGGGAAAAGATACCTCATCATTTTTCTTGCCACCACTTAAAACCAGAGGAGTCAGCTGCCGACTGCTGTGCTTGAGCTCTAGCTGTAACAGCCAGCACCCCGGGTATCACCCTTCAAAGGATGCTGCCAGTTAGATTTTGTCTTAACAGGATCAGGAAATGAGAGACAAGTAATTGTCTTTAGTCATCTTTTAGATCCTAGACTTCCCTAGTAGCTCAGTTGGCAAAAAATTCACCTACAATGCAGGAGACCCAGGCTGGATCCCTGGGTGGCGAAGATCCCCTGGAGGAGGATATGGCAACCCACTCTAGTACTCTTGCCTGGAGCATCCCATGGACAGAGGAGCCTGGCAGGCTACAGTTCATGGGGTCGCCAAGAGTAGGACATGACTTAGCGACTAAACCTCATCTATTAGATCCAGCTATGATTAAAACTGAACATTCAAAAAACAAAGATCATGCATCTGGTCCCATCACTTTATGGAAAATAGATGGGGAGAAAACAGTGAGGGACTTCCCTGTGGTACAGTGGTAGAGATTCCACGCTCCCAATGCAGGACGTGCAGGTTCGATCCCTGGTCGGGGAACTAAGATCCCATATGCAGAACAGTGTGGCCAAAAAAAAAAAAAAAAATCATCGTTCAGAAACACAGATATGAAGAGCATCTTCTTAATTCCTCCTATACTAATCCATTCTCACCAAATAAGCTTCTAATTATAAAGTAGATGCATGTAGACTTATCCATAGGAAAGGCTATATATCAACATATATCAACAAATGTCATTTGTATCTGTTCTACTTGATCCTTTAAATTCTAACCAGAAGTTAATAAATTGGATTTCCAGTGGCGAGGGGAGGTTAATTCACAATCTTTCCTGAGTGTAGTTTTCTTGTGTTGGTTCCCTAGAGCTTCCTCAACTTTGGATATACTAATAATTGAATTTCCTAATATATTCGGCAGAAAAGAGCCAGAAAGTGATGACCCGAAAAAAGTCATCTTGAGAAGATTTAGCTAACCCATCACCTGGCCTTGCCCAAGTGATCTCTGGCCTTACTTAGTGACATTCCAATCAAACTGCAGCATGCATGTCTGATACCCAGATGGTGATATCAGAATATCCCAAATGAATTACAGAATACTCTGCCAGCTCCAGGCTCTCATAAGAAAAGGTTTCCAAAGACTTATTCTTCTATGATGATTTTCTCAATGCTCCTCCTCTTTCCAAAAACAACCCTTTTATCATTTTTTTTAAAAAATATTTTTTAACTTTTAAGGAGGAATTTTTTTCTCTCTCTTGGATATGTGATTCTCCTTTTGCATAATTTTATTTGAGATACAATTAATTTTCAGAAATGCACTCAAATATGTATATTCAAGATACTTCAATAAATGAAAAGTTACCGGAAAGGGATTTGTGTCATCAGGAACGGAAGGGACCTCTGAAGTCTCAGCAAGGTTACTCTCCTTTCTGGAATGCTGATCCAGGGGAGGAGAAGCTGCCTTGGAGTATTCATCACTTTCCTGGAAGGCAGAATATTCCAGTTCCTCCAACAAGGCATCTATATCAAAAGATACAAGGGAATCATGATATGGACTATGTACATCTTCTAGAATAATTATCCTCTGAGTATGCCCACCATGGCGCCATTCATCTCCCTCTTCTCTTAGGTTAACAGTTAAGTCTAAATCCAAGCATCCTTCCTTACTCCTTATTTGACTTCAAGAATATGGTCTATTTTACCAGGAGATGTTTAATGCCCTCTGCATACTGTAGCCTATTTCTTATTTCCAACAGCTGCATTCAATCGTATAGTCTCACTCTATAGTTTGACTTTCTATATTGCCCCATATTCATTATTATCATTTAGAGTGGACCGCCCACGAAGATCTCCAATTAGAGAAATGCAAATAGGGATTTCCCCGGGGGCCAGTGGCTAAGACTCCACACTTCCAGTGCAGGGGGCCTGGTTTCAATCCCTGGTCAGAGAACTAGATCCCACACACCACACTGAAGATCAAAGATTCCACGTGCTGCAACTAAGACTTGGCACAGCCAAGGAGATAAGTAAATAAATAATTTTAAAAGTAAAATTTTAGATATATTTTTAAATTATTTATTTTTACCTGGAGGATAATTGCTTTACAATACTGTGTTGGTTTCTGCCATATAGCAATGTGAATCAGCCATAGGTATACGTATGTCCCCCCTCTTCAACCTCCTTCCCACCTCCCTCCCCATCCCACCCCACTAGGTTGTCCCAGAGCAACGGATTTGAGCTCCCTGTGTCCTACGGAGAATTCCCACTGGCTGTCTAATCTTACACATGGTAATGGGTACGTTTCAATGCCACGCTCAGTGTCTCCCAGCGTCTCCATCCCCTGCGGTGTCCACACATATGTTCTCTATGCCTGCGTCTCCTGCTGCCCTACAAATAGGTTCATCAGTACCATCTTTCTAGATTCCGTATATATGTGTTGATATTTGATGTTTATCTTTCTCTTTCTGACTTACTTCGCTCTGTATAATAGACTCTAGGTGTAAATGCTACATATTTTCCTATCAGAAAAATATAAGCAATTATTTTACAGTTTTCCCACACATACCAGTACAGTAAAACTGATTCTTAATCCTGATTTTTTTTTCCTTATATCCCCAGCATGTAACAAAATTCTCAAGGTATTGGTATTCTGCCTTTTGAACTGTGGGGAGAAAAATGGATTGATTGGAAACATATTGCAAAATCGAACAAGATGCTGCAGTCCAAACAGCTGAAATTTGTTTCTCTTGTACTTTTCTTAGGAGAAACCAATGGACTTTCTTGTATGAGTATTACACTATCAACTTTCTGTTTTCAGGAAATTAATATTAATAATTAATAAAATTAACACAGGACTTATATTTACTTATATTATTTATATAAATTTAATATAATATTAATATGAAGTGAAGTCACTCAGTTGTGTCCAACTCTCTGCGACCCCATGGACTGTAGCCTACCAGGCTCCTCCCATGGGATTTTCCAGGCAAGAGTATTGGAGTGGGTTGCCATTTCCTTCTCCAGAGGATCTTCCCCACCCAGAGATCGAACCCAGGTCTCCTGCGTTGCAGGCAGACGCTTTACCATCTGAGCCACCAGGGAATATAATAGATAATAATATATGATATATATAATATTTATATATTAGTCATCCTAATACTTTGAATCAAGTGATAGTATTGTCCTTATTTTGTAGATTAAGAAAGAGAAAAATATCTTGTTTAAGGTCACACTGCTACTGACTGCCAGCTGATGGCTCAGAGGGTAAAGAGTCCTCTTGCCAATGCAGGAGTTGCAGGAGATGCAGCTTCAATCCTTGGATCGGGAAGATCCCCTGGAGTAGGAAATGGCAACCCAGTCCAGTATTCTCGCCTGGAGAATCCCATGGACAGAGGAGCCTGGTGGGCTACAGTCCGCAGGATTGCAAAGGGTCAGACACGACTGAGCGACTAAGCACTCGGTCTACTGAATGCAGAACCTGGCTGATCCTGAATTATCTGATCCCTGACGTCTGCAACTCAGAAATGCCAGACCTCTTTGGCATGTGGATTCTCTGGATCATCTTTGCATGACATGTGCTTCTCTGAGGCTGTTTTCTCATCCACATAATGAAGCAATTGTATCACAATAGTATTTTTTAAATTGCAGATCCACACCCAGGAGTGAACCTCCAGTGAATTTCTTACCAGAGACTGTAGTGCTTTAAACTTTACAAAACACTGGATTATATTATTCCTAAGGATCTGCCTAGCTCTAAAGTCTTCAGATGAGGAAAACGAACTTTACAGGTCATTAAAAATGATTTTAAATTTCTGATGTCGGAGGATGGGTATTTCTTAATGGCGTAAGAAAAGATCTGATCATTTTTTACAAATGAAATCTTCTACAGATCTTTCTCAAGCATCCATCTCACAAATATATTGAATTGTATGCACCATTTTGGAGATAAACTAACTGAGCTAAACTCTTCAGGGCTAATGATCCTTCGAAAAACAACCTTTAGTGGAAAAGAAGAGATAGAGGGGGCCCAAGAGGTTAAAAAAGATTCAAGAGATTTATCACTGATTCAGTGGATGAATCTTAAATAAACAAGCAAGAACCGCCAAAAAAGAAAGAATTAGAAATAGTAAACAGTGACTGAAAATTCAATAAGTAGTAAGCACTGTTAATGTATTTCAGGTTTGACAAGGATATTTGATAATATTGTAGTTTCTGTTAATATTTTAGGTGTGATAATGGTATTTCATGACATTAAGGAATTACTATTAAGAATTTTATGGATATGATGATATTATGGTTACTTGTATAATGATATATATATATGTATATAGATTAAATCACACAATGCCTGAAATTGCTTTAAAATAATCTAGGAGTAGAAGGAATGGGTGGATGTATAAATGAAATAAGATTGACCAAAAGTTGTTAACTGTTTAAGGTGACTCAGGGATACATCAGATTTCTTTAAGTATTTTTTTCCCTCTTGTAAATTTTAAAATTCTCTATAATAAAAGGTTTTTAAAATTTTTTTTAAAGAAAACTAAGGTAGAAATAGAAAATAAAACTTTTTCTCTCAGACTGAATGCCAAATTTCTGAGTTCTATATCTTTGTTCTATAGCCCTCTATTAAGATACAACTTCTTTCTTTCCTACTTCCTAAGCTTTGCTCCAAACAGAAGTCACGGTTCCTCTTGGATTCAAAATAAAAAGGCATTTACAATAAAGATGAGGGGAGAGGGAAGAGCCTCTGCAAGCAAAGCAAACCATACCCCTAAAAGTAGAAGGTTACCCTTACAAGCACCAGCTAACCAGAGTTACTAAAACTCCTTTCTGGGTCATGAGTTAACAGGCCTTTCTCTTCCTGTTTCTTATGCGTATACGTATCACCAACACTTCCAGATTATCTTGCCTTTTGGCCAGATTCTGTAATCTGAAGATGACTAATTTCAGAGGATGAGACTGTTGGATGGCATCACTGACTCAATGGACATGAGTTTGAGTAAGGTCCAGGAGTTGATGGACAGGGAGGCCTGGCGTGCTGCAGTCCATGGGGTCACAAAGAGCTGGACACGACTAAGCGACTGAACTGAGCTGAACTTAACTGAATTTCAGGATGACAAATATGGGATTACTGGTGCAGGGTTTGGGGTATCAGACTGAAAACTCTACCATCCATTTTTATAGCCCTTCATCTGAGGAAATCAAACAGTGTCAACATTCACAGCAAAAGAATTAAGGGAGGTCTCTTGAGGGTCTCACTGGATTGTAATGACTTCATTCAGAGCCACAGTTTGCTCCTGGTTCCCCCTTATGTAGCATCCTCCCATACTGAGGGTTTGGGTGAGACCTCCTGAGTGGACATAAACTACCCACCTTGGGGGCAGTACTGCCAAGAGGAAATATTGGCTCACTGGGCTGATCGTCCTCCCCACTGTTTCCCCACATTGGAGAAGATAGACCCATCCTGAGTCTTTCAGGCAGATATTGAGCTGACGACAATCTGAAGAAGTGACTGAGGTGTAGTTATTAACAGCCTGATGAGGTTTGGCCACCTGGATAACACACATGAATGTTATCTTCCAGGCCACTTGGTAGTTTCTCTATTTCTGGACCAAATTTCTCTGCCATTCATCCTGCTAAGGAAATGTAACACTGCACCAATCTGTTTTTTTGTAATCTTTTAGTTATTTGGGTTGTCCTATTGGCTGGAACACCAGGGCCAACAGACCTCTGAAAGAACTCCTTGTCGTTTAATCAGGTTTTGGTCTAGTCATTTCATCAGGTGTTCCTATGAGTGACGCTGAACAAGTTATTTTGTTTTTTTGATTCCTTAGTTGAAAAAAAGAAGTGTATAATACCTATTTCAGAGAGTTGTTTGGAACGCTAAAATGATTAACATATATAAAAATGTATAGTTTCAACTTCAGTCACTGAATAAGTATTAGTTCCCTTTCCAATTACTACATGAAAGCCATGACGTACCCCTAAAAAAGCAGAGGTAGATTTGGGTGGAACTCAGCCAAAAACGTCAATCTCTCCAACCCTCACACAGGATAAGAATTGGGATTCTACCCCAAGTTCAAACTATATTCTACTCCACGTATTAAAGTAGACTTTACTTCCGCAACAGTTCACATTTTCGTATTAAATACCCTTTTCCTTGTCATTAACGTCTCTTCCCTTCTGCAATCTGCTTTTACTTCCTCCCTCTGCTCCTCTAGCTCTCAAAACATGTCTTAAAAAACACAATGTGTGAGATTTGTTTTGGTTCTGTCATTTGCACTTCTGACATGCAGCTTGGACACTGGGTAAAGTTTAGTGACTCAGCGATCATAAGCATGATGGCAACAAAACTTGGCAAAGGATATGGCATGAGTCCCGAGAATGACAAGCCTGATGGCACGCCCAAGGTTTGAAATCAGGGCTCTCTGAGCAATGTGGCCCACAGCTTCAGTGCTGGTTTCAGTTGCTTTGGAGTGGAAGGAGGTATCATATTTGCAGCCCATGGTCATCTGTTCCTTCAGAATTGCTCTCAATAAAAAGCTTAGCGATGAAAGCACTGGAGTAGCAGTGCTGTCTTCTTGATGTAACGCTCAACGATGGAACAAATGAAACCTCTGGCCTTTCTCCACCCTTTGCGGACCTCTTATTCTCACACTTCTAGTCCTTTTCTTCTCCTCACAACACCCTGTACCCAGTCCCCCCCTTTTCTTTTCCTCCCCAAATCACATCTCTGAACTTACCAACTCTATGACCGCCCTGTGATCTCCTCGCAGCCCCCCAACGAGCAAAAACACTCCTAACAAAATCACAATTTCAAGCACAATCCAGTTCAAAAGTATTTATGCAGAGTTTACTCTGGTTAGTGTCAAATTCTTTGCCTATTGTGCCTCTAAAAACAGCGAACCCATAGTTCCCCAAAATAACATAGTTCCTCATGCTTCAGTCTTGGTTGGCCTGAGTTCAGGAAAGCAATGAAAATAAAATCTTCCAACACTATCCTCCATCTGGCTAGAAGTACACCCCACCACACATGGAGATGGCAGCCAAGTCTTCAAGCCCTTAGAATTGCTCCCCCAAGAAGCTCCCCACTCACCCAGTTCTTCCATTGCCTCACACCCAGGATGCCCTGGTACACACACAGGTTGCAGTGCACTGCTCTGGCATGTGCTGAAGAAGAGGACCACAAAGGGACTGAATGAGCCAGCGTGAAGCAGCCTCTATAACCCTTTTTGGTTCCTGTATTTGCTTAGCACTTCCTCTCTTTTGATGAGTTTTTTTTTTTTTCCTAAGTCACAGTTTTAAAAATTGAGACATAGAAAGGTGGGTTGCCGGATTTGAGTTCTGGTTGTGCATTGGCCAAGGTGATAAAGAACCAAAATTGATTTTGAAAAATTTGAGAACCTACTACGCCCCTGGATTTATAGACTTCATGGGAATGGCAGATTTGCATTTGTGGTTTTTTCCCAGAGTGGGTAGGGTAGCCTGCTGTGACTGTGAGTGAAAGATTCTAATTTTTTTTTTTTCTGTGAAGCTTAAAGACCATGGAAGCATAATCTCCTTCACAAAATTTCCATCAGAGTTCACTAGCACTCAATTCATTTTGCTGTCTTTATTTACCTAATTATCCAGAAATTATGCTTACTTGCTTTTCTGAATAGATCATTAACCCATTACTCTGGACCAGGCTTACAGTTGGATTCTTGAGCCAGGTTTATTTCAATAGTTTAAAATGCAATCACCTAGAGGTGTCCTGAAGAATGAAACTGGAAGATTCTAAGACACCAGGTTCTAAGGGGCATATATTTCAATTATGCACACTTGCTGTCTAGTTATATGGCCTTAATTTCTCTCAAAAGTGACACTGGGGTCAACTTTCCTTCTCTTTTGGGTACTGGGATTTTATTCACCTTGAATGAAATAAGGCAATTTCAAAAGGTCTGCTATAAGGTGGGGAGAAGGAAATGGCAACCCACTCTCTCTTGCCTGGAGAATCCCAGGGACGGCGGAGCCTGGTGGGCTGCAGTCTATGGGGTCGCACAGAGTCGGGCACGACTGACGCGACTTAGCAGCAGCAGCAGCTATAAGGCAGCAGTACATAGAGAACTAAAACTATGGTCTTGTGAAATAGACATTCTCCCCATTTTCACCAGTAGTGAAATAGAGATTTGCTAAAGTTAACAGAATTAGTGGGTAGCTTTGTTACTTACCATAATACATATAATACAGATTTAATGTCAGAGCCTGTACTCTTTCCTTTAAAACTCAGTGGTCTTTTTTTAAGGTTCAGTTCAGTTCAGTTCAGTCACTCAGTCGTGTCCAACTCTTTGCGACCCCACGAATCGCAGCACATCAGGCCTCCCTGTCCATCACCGACTCCCGGAGTTTACCCAAACCCATGTCCATTGAGTCAGTGATGCCATGCAACCATCTCATCCTCTGTCATCCCCTTTTCTTCCTGCCCCCAATCCTTCCCAGCATTAGGGTCTTTTCCAATGAGTCAACTCTTCGCATCAGGTGGCCAAAGTATTGGAGTTTCAACTTCAACATCAGTCCTTCCAATGAACACCCAGGGCTGATCTTTAGGATGGACTGGTTGGATCTTCTTGCAGTCCAAGGGACTCTCAAGAGTCTTCTCCAACACCACAGTTCAAAAGCATCAATTCTGCAGCGCTCAGCTTTCTTCACCGTCCAACTCTCACATCCATACATGACCACTGGAAAAACCATAGCCTTGACTAGACGGACTTTTGTTGGCAAAGTAATGTCTCTGCTTTTAAATATGCTATCTAGGTTGGTAACAACCTTCCTTCCAAGGAGTAAGCGTCTTTTAATTTCATGGCTGCAATCACCATCAGCAGTGATTTTGGAGCCCCCCAAAATAAAGTCTGACACTGTTTCCACTGTTTCTCCATCTATTTGCCATGAAGTGATGGGACCAGATGCCATGATCTTAGTTTTCTGAACATTGAGCTTTAAGCCAACTTTTTCACTCTCCATTTTCACTTTCATCAAGAGGCTCTTTAGCTCTTCTTCGCTTTCTGCCATAAGGGTGGTGTCATCTGCATATCTGAGGTTATTGATATTTCTCCCGGCAATCTTGATTTCAGCTTGTGTTTCTTCCAGCCCAGCGTTTCTCATGATGTACTCTGCATATAAGTTAAGTAAGCAGGGTGACAATATACAGCCTTGACGTACTCCTTTTCCTACTTGGAACCAGTCTGTTTTTTCATGTCCAGTTCTGTTGCTTCCTGACCTGCATAGTTTTCACAAGAGACAGGTCAGATGGTCTGGTATTCCCATCTCTTTCAGAATTTTCCACAGTTTATTGTGATCCACACAATCAAAGGCTTTGGCATAGTCAATAAAGCAGAAATAGATGTTTTTCTGGAACTCTCTTGCTTTTGCGATGATCCAGAGGATGTCCCTCTTCTCCATTCCTCTGTGATTCTTAAACTTCTTTATTTTTTTAATGTAAAGGAGATTCCCACCTCTGCATTACTTTTTGCAGCCGTTGGATGTCAGCGTCATTCCAAGTCTGCCCACTCCAAACACAGCTTTGAAAAACTCCCACCCACACTATGCCAGTTTTTACAACTGAAATGCCTTTAGCCCCATCAAAGCGCAAAACACTCCACAGAGAAGATGAACATTTGCCCAATCTGAAGTGGTAACTGAGCCAAAACACTGGAAGAAAAAAGGCTCTTCAGCACTTGGCTTGCAAAATATTGGACTCCATCTGGTTTAACTAAATGATTCATGTGAAACGTAGAACTGGATTCTGAGATCTTGTTTCCAGTCACCCACTTTGGAGATTTTTAACCCCGGATGCTTTCGTTTCCCGGACTGAGAAGCATTCCTGCAGATGGCCCCTTCATTATAATGGAGGAAAGGAAAAAAGGGGGAGGGGGGCGTGGGGAAGCCATGCAAGAAGTTCAGAGACATCACCAAAGGCAACTTGGAGCTAAGCAAACGGAAACTCCCGTTTGATGCATTAGAGTCATTTAGTTGCACACGCTGGTGGAAAGAAAAGAAATTCTGACAAAGCTGCTGTTCTGACCGTGCTTCCTGTGTAGCAGCGACATTTAAAAACCGCAGAAGCAGATGGTTTCGGGGTGGGGAGTGGCGGGAGGTGGGTGGTGGCGATGGTGGCGGTGGGGAGCCTTCAGTTACCTGGGGAGGTCACACGAGTCACGCTAACAAGGCCTCACCACCCTTCCTTCCAAACCAGGGAGCACGGCCAAGCCTAAGCAGCGGGTGCCATTCCTCAGCCCTGATATCCAGGGGAAAAAAGCAATTCCACAAGTCTTTCCACAAACTTTTATTAAGGATCAGATAAGGGGTAGGAATCGCGCCAGACCCACTAAGAGCCGACGGAACCAAAGTCCACCCCTGACCTCCAGACGCGCACAAGAGAAGAGGGGATGATGCAGGAGATGTATGTGAACGCTAGCCGGCCCCCGCAGCGGCGCCGTCTAACCAGAAGTGAGGGCCACCGCGTGGCCACCCTGACACGGTTCGCCAACACCAAGCGAAAAGCTACGGGAAGCTCTGCCAGGCAACTCCAACCAGCGAATGGCTCGGTAGGTGTACCCGGATGCGGGCGGGCGCCAGGCCCAACCCGGAGACACCGCCTCCCGGAAGAGCAAATTTGAACCGACGGGACAGCCGACTACCTCTCCCAGCGCGCAGCGGTCAGAGCCTCCCAGCATCCTCTTCACCTCGGGGTTCCCATCTCTCTCCCGAAGGCTCAGGGGGAAGCGGAACTTCACTTCCCAGGATGCCTCGGGGCGAGCCGGCCACGCGCATGCGCCAGAAGGCGGGTCCTCCTTGCCCTCACGACCCCGCCTCTGTTCCACCGCCGCCATTTTTTCAGAGACTTTCATCCGGCGGCCGACGGGGCTTTTTTTCTTAAAGGAGAAGCGACAGCTCAAAAAAAAAAAATTTCCCCCCTTCTTCCCCGCAAGACCTCGCGGCGCTGGGGACAGAAAGGCCACAGACAGGAAAGTGGGGCCGGGGTGGAGGCGGAAGGACGCCGAGGTTCCCTCCGCGGCTTAAGGGAGAAGGATAGAAAGCCCTTGTGGCGTTAGCGGCTCCTTAGGGCGGCAGGTGCGCGCGCAGCCAGCCCAGGGTGCGCGCGAGGCGGGGAAGGAGGTGCGTTTCCCACCCGCCCCCTCGCGAGGCCTGCCCCTCCCACTGCCCCGGGCGCGCGTTGAGCTCCGGAGGTGGGGGAAAAAAAAAAAAAAGGTCACTTTGGGATTGTCGCGAGACGCAGCCGTTTAACGGTGAGAAAGGGTGCGCGGGGAAGGAAACCTCGCGCGCTCCCTTGGAGCCGTTTCCTGATTGGTGGAAGGCCGGGGTGGGGGTGGGCGGAAGCCCGGGACGCCGCGACGTGCAAGCCCGCGAGGGGCGGGGCCAAGGAGCCGTTCCTTCCCCCTGATTGGCCCGCTGCGCTCCTGTGGCGGGCGCGCGCGCGCGCGCCGCCAGCGCTACCGGCCCTTGAGTGGCAGGGGGCGGGGGGGGCGCCCTCGGAGCCGGGCGGAGGGGAGGGGGGAGAGAGGCGCGCAGAGTGAGTGAGCCGGCCGCTCCGGGGGGCGGGGGGAGCAGCGCCGCGGCCGCCGCCGCCGCCGCCTCCGCCGCCGGGACCAGGGGGTGGGGGGGCGGACGCGTCCCGATGCCGGGGGAGACGGAGGAGCCGAGACCCCCGGAGCGGCAGGACCAGGGAGGGGGGCCGGCGGCGGCGGAGCCCCGGCCGCAGCCCCCTGAGGCGGCGGCGGCGGCGCCCGCGGGCCCCCCCAGCAGCCGCGTGCTGAGGGGAGGCCGGGACCGGGGCCGCGCCGCCGCGGCCGCCGCCGCCGCCGCCGCCGTGTCCCGCCGGAGGAAGGCCGAGTACCCGCGCCGGCGGAGGAGCAGCCCCAGCGCCAGGCCCGCCGACGCCCCGGGGCAGCCGGCCCCGGCCGCGAAGCCGCCGTCCCCGGCCCAGGGCAAGAGGAGCCCGCGCCTGCTGTGAGTAACGCCGTCTCCGCGGCGGTGGGAGAGACCCCCCCTCCGCCCGCGCGCAGCCTTCGCGGCTCCCGTAGCGGCCGCCCCACGTGACGCGCCGCCGCGCTGCCCCCTGCCGGCCGGCTCGGCCTCGCCCGCCGCGGCCCCGCCCTGCGCGCCCGGCCCCCCCCCCCCCCCCCCCCCCCGCCGCGGCCCCCGCTGTGACGGCGCGTCCCCGCTGGGACCGCGGCGGCGGGGGGGCTCCGATCTCCGCCGCGGAGTGAGACGTCCCCCCGCTTCCCTCCTCATCAGCCTCCGTTGTTCTAGGACCCTTATGCAGTTGCTTTGGTTTGTTTTCCCCACCGTAGTGAATTTTCACATTACTTTCCACTCGTTTAAAAAAAAAACAAACTTATTAGCAGGATAAAAACGTGGCTTGCCAATTTTAAGTGTAGAGTGTGAAATGCGGTGGTTTTTTTTTTTTGACGAGTGTCAAAAAACCCAAAACTGTTGAGTATTTCTAAGTATCATGCTTAGTATTAAGTGCTGCACTTAAGTCCCACAAACTCATTGAGCTTAACATTAGTCATCTATCGATAATAAAACGGAGGCACACACAAGTGTGTGTTTTTGGATATATTTTGATACAGGAAGTTCGTCCTTAAACATTTGAATACTCTGAAAGAAATTCTTTCATTCCCGAGACGTCATAGAGGAACCAAGATGAACAGGAATCTACATATTTTTTAAGTTGTTCTTCAAAATGTTTCTGTGCCTAAAGTAGTGAAGCACACGTGTTTGTAAGTTGTAGAAATGAAGCGCATTAGCCATGGAATTCGTTGCTGAAGACTTTTGTGTCTTTTTGACTTTCGATTGGAAAAAAAAAAAAAAACTTGGTAAAAGCAGGAAAAATTGAAGGTGCGGGGAGAAATCAGTTTTAAATGCCCCCCGCCGCCGCCGCCACCCTACCTCCCCAGGAGAGATCCTGACAATATTTGGCTTACACAGGCCCGGTCAATTTAAAATTAGAAACACACCTATTCCAAAATTAAGAGTAAAGTCTGTGACGTTGGCATACTTGTCTTGGAAGACTCTCAGAAAGAAATAATATTCAAAGGTATATTGTGTTTTAGATGTGCTTTCAAATTATTGGATGTTATTTGGTTAACATGTGGTTCAGCTGGTAAAGTGGAGAAGGAAATGGCAACCCACTCCGGTACTCTTCCTGGAAAATCCCATGGACAGAGGAGCCTGGTAGGCTACAGTCCATGGGGTTGCAAAGAGTCGAACATGACTGAGCGACTTCACTTTCTTTCCGCCCGCAATGTAGGAGACCTGGGTTAGGAAGATCCCTTGGAGAAGGGAAAGGCTACCCACCCCAGTATTCTGGCCTGGGGGATTCCATGGACTGTATATAGTGCATGGCGTCGCAAAGAGGCGGACACAGTTGAGCGACTTTTCACCGATTAACATAATTTAGAGAATTGTGTAAATTAAATTTCTGTGGACAACAAAAATCTGTACTTATAAATGAGCTGCAGTTAGGATTCGATTAATAATTGCTGTAAATGAATTTCATAGACAAAAAATTTAAACAGTATTTACTGTCATAACTTTGAAAAGATATGTCGTTGGCCTTATTTGGATGTAAATTCCTTGGACAAGGTAACTGCTTGTACCTCAGTTTTGTTTTCTATAGGAGACGCCGTTACGCTCAATGGGATGAGTTTGTGAGGCTTCAGTGCAGCACTTAATACAAAGCATGATAGGTGGCAAATACTGCAAGTTATTGTTTTGAGCAGTGATATGCTACCTATTATATACCTCTACTATATATATAGTTATGTAGTAGTTATACCTCTAGTGTAGTTATATAGTAGAGGTATAACTAGTGTGTAGTGGAGTTTTTCATGTAAATTCTGCCAAATTGGATTTTTAATTTTTTCTGTAACCATGCACAGGAAGGTTAATAACTTAATCTATTAAAATTTCCTTCCATTTTCACCAACCCATTTGAAAGTTATATATAGCTATATCTCCTTAGCACGTTTCCCTCCCACTGATTGATCAGTTTTACTTAGAGAAAATCTCTTAAGTGTTAGTTTTACCAGCTCTCATGGTTTATTATATTCCCTAACTTCTGTCAAAACAGTACTATTGAGTCTTTGTATTTCCACAATGTGAACGTTGGACGGTCGAACTTGGATAAGGTCGACCTCACTAAATCCCCGCAGTGTTCCCCCACAGTACTCCTTGGGGGGGGGGGGGAAGGAAAGTCTTAATTCTCAAAAGTCCCTCTCTCTTTCATCCAGTATCATAATAGATCATGGTGTTCTTTTAGCCTCAGAACTATTGCTTAACTGTATATTTTAAATTAGTTTTGATTGGATTGTTTGATAAATTTTCACTTTAATAATTTTTGGTTATACTTTTTTAATTTACTACATACCCTGGAAATCGAAGAACTCCTAAAGCATTTCAGCTCAGTAAACCTTGATTAAGCAAATAATTGGGTCTGGTAGTATGCTGAGCCAGGATTTATAAAGAAAAATGAGACATGGATTTCAGTAAAGGGGAAAGATGCATTGATTAGTGGAGGTTTGTCACATGTATGCATGGTTTACATTTTCAGAGTGATAAATTTTAAAAAGTAATTGAGAAACTTGATCCTTTAAGACATTTCAAGTTTTGAAATGTCTGATCCCTGAACCCTGGTCAAGTGCCTTCTGACCTTGATTCAGCTCTGTTTTCCAAATAACATTTCTCTCAACTTCCCAGTAATCAACTGTTTAACCTACCTTTGTTTCTGTTAATCAAGGAAACAGCCAAGTTACTTGTACAGTAGCTTCAAGTGTCAGTAAATAGACTTGGATTGATTGTAATCTCTTCCTCTTACAAGGCAAAATAGAAAAAAGCATTGCTTTTTACTGCTTACTAAGTGACCTTGGGCAAGTCACTTAACCTCCTTGAATATACTTCTTCATCTTTAGCTGATAATTTATGATTTGTGGAATGAGGTTTACAGTTAGATGGCATTACTGTTTTTATAAATTTTCCTAATCTTATGACAGTTTTTCTGTTTGCATTGACATACTCGGAAATTAATGAAAAGAATAGGAACTCTTTGTGAAGGGGAATAAAAAGAATTTTTCAGTGAATGTGCTCAAGCAAAAGGCAGTAAGTTAAATCTATAATCATTTTAAATTGAAAGCTTAAAGGCTAACAGTAAGGAAAGATAAACCAAATTTGAAGAAATGTTATATATTAGTACTAAGAATTAGGCTCTTTATTTGCTGTATTTTAGCCAATAAATTCCACGGTTAAGATTCTTATGCTTCAAATACGGATGTTTATACCCTCATCTAACTTAAAAATGTATAGGTATCTATGTATGGGTATATGCAGGTATCTATGTATACACACACACTCCAGCTTATTTCTGATTTAGAAGTTAAAACATCCATTCTCTACTAATAGGAAGACACTATAATTGTTAAAATAAGATTACTTTAAATGCAGAAGACTTATTTTCTTCCTACTTTGTGATAATAAGTCCTTTGATTATCTGATGCATTTCAGAATTTAATACTTAAATACTTTTTTTTTTAAATTTCTCACTTAGCTGTTGAGAAAAGCTGTTCTTTCCTCACCGCAAGGAGTATAGGAATATGGGCTAAAACAGTACTCTTAATGGTAAACCCACAGGTTCCGATGGGTCACAAATGAAACAAAGGCTGCGCTGTGTTCCAGTGTGGAATTCCACCTGGGGTTTGTTTTCTTGCAGAAAGGAAAATGGTAGTAAGCCTTTGCTTCCCACTTTCTTTTTGTAAGGTGATCGTCATGATAGTGAGAATGAAGAGGCAGTAATACTCTGAATTGGAAAAAATTCTGAATTCTGTGGCTCTTTAGAGAAGGCTTCAATTGTATAAGCCTGAAATCCCATTTCCTTTTGCGGTGATCTTGGTAAAGGAAACACTGAACCATTCCGATAGGCTTTCAGGAAGTTTATTGCATAGTGTTTCAAGATCTAACCATGATTTATGTACTTTTCATTTAGAGCTAGAATGAGGAGCAGTATTCTTGTGTTAGTTATTAATTGGGACATTAAAAATAAATTATAATACCAAGCTTTTAAAAAAATAGATGAGAAGATGATATGTGGTCTCTCTAAAGAGAGCAGAGTTTGTGTTGTGCTGCGGCTTCCGCATCTGCTTGGATGTTCTTTGTAAAATAAGAGTCTTCATTTGTATTAGGTCTGTTTTCAAAAAGGAGAAAACTAGACTGCTCAGAGATGCTGTTTGGCATTTGGGGAAAGATCCAAGACAGGTCAACTTTGAATTTGGCTAAGGGCTATAGAGGAGAGTCATTATACTGTACTCAACAGTTAATGTTTGATAGAAATTTCCCCAAATTAAAAACATGTGAATGACATTTTTTTAACCACCAGTTTATTACACATTAGACTTTTTACTCTTCCTATCTAACTTGTAAAGTTCAAGTTCCATTTATTTCTAGGTCCAGTCTGCTGCCGTTTTAGAAATAGATTTTGACTTTAGTTTAACAAATGAATAATTTTAGGCTTTTCTTTTAGGTTCGTTAAATTTTTATTATAAGAATTGTCAAATATATCCACAGTAGAGATAATAGTGAAACCTCAGTATTTATCACCCAGATTTCACAGTGATCGAGATTTTGCCATTCTGACTGCCTTTACCCTTCTTCCCTCTGTTTCTCTTTTGGCAGAAGCATTTTAGAGGACGCCTCAAATGTGTCATTGCGCCACTAGTTACTGCATTTGTGTGAAATAAAGACATTTTTCCTTTATGACCGTTTAATACAACAAAATTAGCAATAGTTTCTTTGTATCGATATCTTTTTACAGTTAAAAACAACTATTTTGAATGATACTCTAGCTGTGTGCTGTCAAATATGATAGCTACTTGTGGCTATTTAAATTATATTAATCAAAACTGAAAATTCAGTTCCTCAACTACAGAGCTGTTTCAGTCACTCAGGAACCACATGGAGACTACCATATTGGACAGTACAGATGTAGAATATTTTTTATCATCGCAGAAAGTTCTGCTGGACAGTATTGCTCTAGATGTTTTCTGTATCACTCTGGAGATGAATCTGAAAAGGCTAAATGTTTGTATTTTAAGAAAATGTGCAAGATTATTCATGTACCATTTGATTCTCTTTTCTTTCAGATGCATAGAAAAAGTATCAACTGAGAAAGGTAAGATGGGTCCTTCTTAGCACTCATAAACCGCACATGACTACTTTATAATCTGATAGAAAATAGAATGAGCTTCAATCTGATCATTCGAATTGTTCCTATTTAAAAGTGACTGACTTAGTAATGAACTGTTGGAATAGATAGGCCATATTTAAGTAGTGGCAGGTTTGGGCAAGTGGAACATTTTAGTATTATTTAAAAACCTAATAATGGGAAATCAGATCATTTGATGTCACTTTATTGTAATTTTTAAAGTTACTTGGTTTTTCAGTGAAGTAGCAGAGAGGAATGATACACGGTATAGACAAAATCTTGATGCTTGTGGAGTCATAAATGTGCTTTGAAGAATGCAGAAAGAAAAGTGTTCTAAGATTAAATGGGCTCATTAGGTTATTTCAAATAGCAAACCAGATATATGTATTAAAAGTATTCTTATCTCGATTATGAAGGCAAGCTAATGTTCAATTTTTTTTTTTTAACGCTTTTTTAAAAAGACTGTTCTGGCTTTGCAGATTGGATTGTTAAAATTGCCCATATTATATTGAGCCAGTTGCTCATTTATTAAATTTTTTTCCCTACTTACTGACTTTGTTCCTTGACACTGCATTCAAATACATAGCATCCTTAAAACTAAAACAAAGATACATTTAAGCATAATTCATTTACTTTGTCTAATCTTGGTCCAGTTCTGAAGTATTAATCGGTTAATTTGTTATGTATGTATGTAATATGAATACATATTATCCTCAGTGTGGACTTTTCTCTTTTAAAGAATGCTTTGCAATATGCATGTGTAGGTCAAGTGTAAAACCTGAATTTATGCCATTTAGAAGAATTGATAGTGTGGTTAGGAACCAGTAACTTGATTACTCTGTGAATAATTAGGTATCTGTGACCAGGTTTTTTTTTTCCTCTGAATTTTAGAATCTGCTAATACTTCATTTCATAGTATATCAGGCAGAAGTATTTCATACTAGGCAGGTTTTTGTGTAGAAAGCTTTGCATGACTGTTTTGTTTAGGAAGTTTTGGGTTTTGTTGCTGTTGATTCTTGGAAATTAGAATATGTCTGCCAAGAATGGAAGCTCTCGTGTTCCTTATCCAGAGATCGTTTTGGAAATTTCAGGGTGTGGGGGGAATGTTGAGACAGGTGACAAGCACCAGAGCAGTTTCTATTAAGACAACACAACCTGCATCTGTCAGAGCTGGAATTCTCCCCTGTGTCCAAAGACTGCATCTAAAGAAATTATTTTGGGTTGCCTTGCAGTGAACTCACAGAATGTGGTGGAAATTTAGAACTCTGTTGCAGGTGACTTTTTAATTGATTTTAAACCAGAAGTTGGCATGTTATGTAAAGTTTTGCATTGAGGAGAGATTAAAACTGCATTATGGGTAATTCAGTCTCAGTCGGTACCACTTTAATCCACTAGTTAAATGCCCTGGATTTAGAGTTAGAGCTCCGAGTTTGAATTCAATTTCTGTCTTTTATTGCAAATAAACTGCACAACAACTACTAGAGTTGATAAACAAATTGAGCAAGGTAGTGGGACACAAGAGTAACATACGGAAACCTGTTGTACTAACAGATTTCTTTATGGTAACATTGAAATATCAGAAAGAGAAATTAAAAAAAAAACAAAAAACTCTCTTAAAATTGCCTCAAAAAGATAACATAAAATACCCAGAAAAAAACCTGAGCAAGAAGGTAAAAGACTTAAATGTGGAGAAGTGCAAAACATTGATAAAGAAAACTGAAGGTGATTCAAAGAAATAAATATGGAACCACAAAAGATTCAGAATTACCAGAGCAATTCTGAGAGAAAAGAACAAAGCTGGAAGCATAACCCTCCCATGCTTTAGACTATACTACAAAGCTATAGTCAAAACAGAGTGGTATTGGCACAAAAACAGACATGAATCAATAGAGCAGAATAGAGAGCCCAGAAATAAACTAGAGAGCCCAGAAATAAACACGTACACCTACGGTCAATTAATCTTCAACAGAGGAGGCAAGAGTGTACAGTGAGGAAAAGACAGTCTCTGCAGCAAGTGGGGCTGGGAAAGCTGGACAGCTGCATGTGCATCAGTGAAGTTAGAACACTTCCTCACACCGTACTTAAAAGTAAACTCAAGTTGGCTTAAAATGTAAATATCAGGTATGACACCATAAAACTCAGAGGAGGTAGGCAAAAACGTCCTCTTACATAAATGACAGCAATGTGGACTGGGAAAAAATATTTAAACAGAGCAACTGACAAGGGTTTAATTTCCAAAAAAATACAAACCGCTCATGCAGCTCAATATCAGAAAAACAACACAGTCAAAAAACGGGCAGAAGACCTAAACAGACGCTTATCTGAAAAAGACGTACAGGTGGCTAACAAGCACATGGAAAGATCTCCGTCAGTGTTACTTATTCGGGAAATGGAAATAAACCTGTAATGAGGTACTGCCTCATCCTGGTCAGAACCACCACCATCTGAAAGTCTGCAGTAGTAAATGCTGGGGAGAATGTGGAGAAAGGGGGGCCCTTCCACACCGTTGGTGTGAGAGTGACTTAGTGCAGCCACTGTGGAGGGCAGTGTGGATGTTTGTTAAAAAGCTGAGAATAGAGGTATCAGGATGCAGCACTCCCTCTCCTGGGTACGTTACCAGAAAAAGATGGAAACTCGAACTCAGAATGATACACGTGCCCCGGTGTCACGCGCGCTGTTTACGACTGCCAAGAGGTGGAAGCAACCTAAGTGTCCCTCCACAGATGAATGGGTGCAGAAGACGTACTGTGTGTGTGTGTGTATGTTTATATTTTCCAGTGTGTGCGCACACACACTGAAACATTACTCAGCCATAAAAACATATGAAATAATGACATTTGCAGCAACATGAATAGACCTAGAATTATCATACTAAGTAAGACAAATATAAATAACACATAATCACTTATATGGGGAATGAAAAAAAAGATAAAATGAACTTAAAATTTATGGTTGCCAAAAGGGAAAGGAGGGCGGAGTAAATTAGGAGTTTGGGATTAACAGATAACACACTACTATATATAAAATAGATAACCAACAAGGACCTATTGTAATAGCACAGGGAAGTATAGTCAAGATCTAGTTATGATGGAAAAGAATCTGGAAAAGTATGATGGGCGATATGTGTGAATAAAACGAATCCCTTCGCTGTACACCTGACACTGATGCAACATCGTAAATCAGCTGCACTAAAATTTTAAAAAGAGAAAAACACCGGCGTTATGGGTAAGTCAGTCTTTAAGTCCCACTTTAATCCACTAATTAAATGCTCTGGATCTGGAGTTAGAGCTCAGGGTTTGAATTCAAGTTCTGCCTTTTATTGCCTGGTTAGTGCTTGGATGGGATAAATTGCGCCTTTTATTGCACATAATCTAGTAAACTGAATCCAGTAAAGAATCAATAAAAAGTGACTTGTTCAGCATGTAAAATTTCAAAGAAATCCTCTCCAACTCCCATCTCAATCTCTGTGTAACTTTAGTTACTACAGTAGTCGTTCAACTCTGAAGTGTATATATAGGTATATAAGTGTATCTTATAGTTCTGCAACTAGATCACTGAATATAGAAATGGAGATGATTTCTAAAGATATCTCTTTGTCTCATTAGTATTGAAAAGATGTTTTCAGGATTATCTTTACTTTTACTCCAAACAACTTGGAGATTATGTGCTCTCCTTCAATTAAAGATGAGAACTCTGGACATGTTTGATTAAATTATATTGTGCAATCAAAAAAGGAACTGGCTCTTGTTTTTAAATTATTAAATTGCAAAGTGCCGTGGTCATTTTTCAAGCTGAAATAAGTAAAGAAATGCATTTGGTCCCTGTGCCTACTGTGTTGGTTTAACCCTGATGGATGTGTATAAAACACAGTAGAAAATTGCTTCCTGAAGAGTTTATTCAGCAGGTGATTGTTGAGCATTCACTGCATGTCCAGCACTGTCCTAGGTACTAGGTTGTGTGGTAAATAAGTGTGGGGATGAAGAAATTCTAACAGTGTAACACAGTGAGGGTAAAGGAATGATTTGCTTTAGTGTAGCTATTAATAGTCCCAGTGTTGCTTTATCGGCTAATTTTAATTTCACAGACTTTGTTTCTGGGTAGTATGCATTGTAGATACCAGAATACCCAGCAGTTACATATAAGACAGCCCCTCCTTTTTTTTCCCTTAAAGAATATCTCATGAAATTAGAGCTTGGAGGAGACAGTTTGGAATCCTGGTTGTTTAAAAGTTTGATTGTATTGAAGTGTGGGCTTCATCCTTTATTTAATATCATTTTGCTGTTTTTAGTTATTCTCCCTGTTGTAGTGATGTTTGGAAAAGATTGCCTAGACAGAAAGAATCACCAAGTGAGTTGATCAGATCTAGGAATTTATTTAGATTGTTTTCATCGGGGTATTTCTGTTTTCCTGTGGTGGTATAGAAATTCGTGATTTTTACCATTTGAGTTTCTGCACAAAGGATGTACAAAAAAACATTGTCTTCACAGTGGTACTCTTCTAAAGTTGGCTTAAATACTAGTTTTGTTTTTGTTTTTTAAAAAAGCAAAGGACTTGCTTTCCCTGACTTCTTTAAATATGTTGAGGTTGGCTAATATTAATATTTCAAAATGGACTTTACTAATTATTTATGGAAAACAAAGTAGAGCTAATTATAGGCATACACAGGGTAGCGGGATCAGGTTTCTGAGACTCAAGGTCTGACCGTTACAATGCTTAAGTCTCAAAAGGCTGACAGTACACTAGGTGGTCAGTTCATCCGTCCTGTCTCCTTCCTGGCCCTTTATCTGAAGGGGACAGGAACCACGTTATTCCTCTCAGGGTGAGAAAGACCTGCTCAACAACTTGTCCTTGTTAGGAATGCCCCATAGCCTTCAGACTGTTTTTCTACTTCAAATATCTGGACCTCCGATGGTTCTTCCTTTCTGTTCTAGTTTCCTAGACGTGCCGGACATACCTCATTTATGATTAGTGTGGATTGTGACATGGGCTTAGAAAGCCTTGGTTATCAGTTCCTTTCGGTAATGAAATGTTGTATCAATCAGGTCAATGAGTCTTTCTGTCCCTTACATATAAAGAAGATAGGTGTAAAGTAATTTGCTTATTATGATTCAACATTTCAGAACTAGCTTGACACAGTTTTAAGTTTATCTTGTTATATATAATAATTATTTTATATTGAGATCCCTTTTCCTCCAGAACCAGTTGAGAGTTGCAACAGAACACCCTGGCAGAAGAGGCCTAAGGTCCTGAGTGGGCAAACCTACACTCAGCACATAAGAATCGGAAACACCTAAGAGATACTCGTCTCAACGTGAGGACGTAGTGCTATCCTTACGCCGAGATTATGGGTGGGCAAGATCCTCTGACACAAAGAAATTAGCTCTGAGTTAATGACCCCTGATCTCTTAAGTCCCAAGAAGGATCAAGCTCCTCTGAATTAAAACTAGCTAGGTTCATCTAACTGTTAATACACCCAGGCAAGTACTGCCTTTAGCTTTAGTACAGTTGAT
This sequence comes from Okapia johnstoni, assembly GCA_024291935.2. NCBI lineage: Eukaryota > Metazoa > Chordata > Mammalia > Artiodactyla > Giraffidae > Okapia > Okapia johnstoni. Next base: position 1,468,382 of record CM044325.1, on the reverse strand, counting down.
TCCCTACTGAGAATTACCTAGGGTCTGTCTTTTGCTTACATACTTCCTTAAATGTGGCTTACTTGTTTGATCCTAGACTCCCAACTTATATCCTGCCTTCTTATTGACTGATTCTGTTTGTAACTTTAACTCTTTGAGAATTTCTAAACCCCATTTTCTTTCCTGTGACTCGCCCTATAAACTTCTGTGTTGGTTATATATTGTATACACACTGTCCAAACCCTTGGAGGTTTAAAGTAGAACCGCCTGTTCCTTCTCAGTCGGGCCTCTCATCGGTGCCCTCCAGCTCAGACACTTTCACGTCTGTGGTCTCAGGACAGTGGTCCAAAAGCTGCAAGCCCTCTTGAAGCCATCCCACAGAATACAAGATCAGCTTACAAAAAGCAGTTGTGTTTGTGTGTATTAGCATCAAAACACTGAAATTATAAAATTGTAAAAATATTGTTTACAGTAGTACCAGAAGTATGAATTACTTAGGGATAAATGTGACAAAAGATGTGAAGTACCAAACACTGCTGAGGGAGGTTATTGATAAAAACCTCAGTGAAGAGCGGTGTGCCTTGTTCGTGAGTTTGAAGACTCGTTGTTAACATTTTATTTCTCCCCGTATTGATCTGTACGTGCAGTATAATCAAAATCAGAATCCCAACAGGTTTTTTTTTTGTGATCAGTTTTGACATTGAAAACTTTTTGAAGAATATTGGGGACCCATAGGAGTTTTTGAAAACTTCTTGAAGAATATTGGGGACCCATAGGAGTTTGCCCTGGTTTGATCCCTGGGTCGGGAAGATCCCCAGGAGAAGGCAATGGCAGCCCACTCCAGTCCTCTTGCCTGGAAAATCCCGTGGATGGAGGAGCCTGGTGGGCTGCAGTCCATGGGGTTGCAGAGAGTTGGACACGGCTGAGTGACTTCACTTCACTTTATAGGAGTTTGCAAACTACACTGTGAAAACCATTGGTTTACACTCAAATCCCAACATGTTTTTAACAGTGGGATTGATTCTCCAAGGAAAGAGGAAGAGATGAGTTATTTCACGGGCTTCCGACTGTGGCTGCTGCACGCAGCTCTTCTTCCTGTGTTTGTTTAGCTGTTACTTGATCGAAGGACACTTGGTGTTTCTCAGGTTCTCCCCCCACCCCCCGGGGCGGGTAGATTACAGGTGATTTTTTTTTTTAAGAAATTATTAAGATACACCATACATATACAAAAGTACACTTAACGGAAGTGTACAGCATCATGTATATCCACAAAGCAAGTGCAGTCATGTAAACATTACCCACCTCAAGAAACGGAACACAATCAACCATCCCTGAGTGTAACCACTGTTGTTACTTTGAACAGCACAAATTAGTTTTGCCAGTTTTTGAGTTTTATATAAGTGGAGTAATACGTTATGTACTCTGTGTAGGGCCTCTTTTGCTCACCATTATGTGACATTCTTCCGTGTTGCATTTGTTATAGATTGTTTATTTTCATTGCTATGTAGTGTTCAATTGTGGGTATATATCCCAGTTTATCCATTTTACTACTGATGGGCATTGGGGTAGTTTGAGTTACTGACCTTTATGACTCAATGCTGTAATGCCTGTTTTATTAACACAGTCTTATTGAGTCACAGTTTACATATTGATAGTTTAAAATACACACATTTTTAAATGTGTAATTCTGTCTATATAGATACATCTTTTCTGACATCTTGTATACAGACTAGTACTTACAATATGTGAGGTTTTCTGTTTTGAGTCTGGCTTCTTTCACTTAGCACAAAATTTTTTAGGCTACTCCATGTTGTAGCATGTATAAATATTTTCATTCCTTTGTGTGAAAATACTCCATTTGATCTGAACAGATTGTTCATCACTTGATCTACTTTTTAAACAGCGACTGAATAACGATGCTGTGAATGTTCATTGCAGTTTTAGGTTAAGAATTCACTTTCTTGAAATAATTCTCGTGGTCTTTCAGGTCACTGTCTCACATAAATGAGTCGCTCTTTTGGCACTTGAACCTGAGACTTGGTGGAAATGAACCAGCTCTCAAATCTGAATTAAGCTCTTGCACTGGCACGTCCCCATTTCTTTTTTATATGATTAGGCGTGGCGTAGTGGAATGAATATAGACTTTGGACTTAGATATACCTGGGTTCCAATCTTAGCTCCACCATTTAATATGTGAGCTTGGGAAAGTCAGTTACTTGTTTTCCTCAACTATTTAAAAAAAATATTATTTGGCAAGATTATGAGGACTGAGTTTAGAAAAAGGGAGAAAATATTAGGCACTTAACAAGTATTTAAGGTTTGTTAGTTTTCCTCCAAAAATGTGAATATTTAAAGAGAGGTGAGAAGACTTTCACTCTATTTGTTCCAGCCTGTTAACCAGCCATTCCCTGTTCACCATATCAGTGTTAACTCTGTAATCTTGGGTAAGTTGTTTCATTTCCCTCAGCCTCAGTTAGAAAAGTGAGGGGCAGTCTGAAGGAGGGCCAGATCATATTCGGATAAAACTTAGAACTTGAAGTGTTTTATCATGATGAAATGGCTGTCACCTTTTGGATTTGATGTCGGATTGTTTTAAAAGGATTGTCGGCTGCTCTCAGATTGAGAAAATTCACTTGGGTTCATCTTTTGGTCCCTAGCAGAATTGGGAGAAGCATGCCTGCCAGCAGTACCAGTGTCTTTTTGTCTCAGTTCGTGGCATCCCCCACTCTTGGTTTGTCCGTTCTTCCTCATCCCAGCGCGTGGTCTTCACTGCACCTGGCAGTGGCTGCCTGGTGTCTTACTCACGTAACAGAATTAACCATCGTGAAACATAGATTCCAGTGACATTCCGCACTTTGACAGTGTTGTGCTCCCATCACCTCCATCTGCAGAAGCCCTGTACCCATTAAAGGGGGTCCTTTCCCACCCAGCCCCTTTGCAGCCTCTAACAAACACTAACTTAGTTTTTTATTTTTTATATAGGAGTATAGTTGAACAGTATTGTGTTCATTTCAAGTATACAGCACAGTGATTCAGTTACACATACACCAGTGATTCATTTATACACGCATCCTTTTCGTTTGCATTTAGGGCCCTGTACTGTACAGTAGACCCTTGTTAGTTACCTATTTTAAATAGAACAGTGTGCATCTGTCAGTCCCAAAGGCACTTGATTCCTTCTTAGGAGTAATACTGCATTTTGTTTGTCCATTAGGTGTTTGACAGATGTCTTGGTTGTTTGCACATTTGTGGGTTGTAATGTTGCAGACATCCATGTACAAGTATTTGAATACCTGTTTTCAACTTTGAGGGTATATATGTAGGAGTGGAGTTGGCAGGTACTTTGGCCACCTGATGCGAAGAGCCGACTCATTAGAAAAGACCCTGGTGCTGGGAAAGACTGAGGGCAGGAGGAGAAGGGAGCATAGAGGATGAGATGGTGGATGGCATCACCGACTCAATCAGTGATTGTGAGTTTGAGCAATCTTAGGGAGGTAAGGAAGGACGGGGAAGCCTGGTGTGCTGCAGTTCTTGGGGGTCGCAAAAAGTCGGACACCACTTAGCGACTGAACAACAACCGATGGTAATTCGGTGTTTATTTTTTTTTGAAGAACTGCGAAATATTTTCCACAGTGGCTGCATCATTTTACATTCTTCCTAGTAGTGTACAAAGAGTTCCAGTTTCTCCACATTCTGATACTTGTTATTTCCCATTTTTAAAATTACTATTATTGTAGGCATTGTAGTGTGTATGAAGTAGTAGTCTAATTGTGGTTTTGATTTACGTTTCACTGATGACTTACAGAGAGCGTCTGTTTGTGTGATTTTTGAGCATTTGTTTGTCTTTGGATAAATATCTGTTCGAGCCCTTTGCCTGTTTTTTAATTGGATGGTTTGTCTTTTGTTGTTAAATTGAGTTTTTTAATATTCTGGATATTAGACTCCTATAAGATATATGAGTTGCAAATATTTTCTTCCATTCTATAGACTTTCTTCACTTCTAAGAGTTATCTAGTACTAGCTCATCACATTTAGGTCTCTGATCCATTTTGAGTTAATTTTTGTGTATGCTATAAGGTAAGGGTCCAGCTTCATTCATTGCACATATATCCGTTTGTTGAAGAAGCTGTTCTTTCCCCACAAACAGTCTCGGCACCCTTGTCAAATTATTTGACCGTAGGTGTTTGGGTTCTGTGGGCTTTCCCAGTGATTCGGTGGTAAAAGTATCCCTCGCAGTACGGGAGCCACGTTAGATGCGGGTTCCATCTCTGGGTTGGAAAGATCCCCTGGAGGAGGAAATAAGCATCCCACTCGAGTGTTCTTGCTGGGACAGTCCCCTGGACAGAGGAGCCTGGCGGGCAACAGTCCCCGTGGTCACAAAGGCAGACCCGACAGCGCACACAGAGTGAGCATGGGTTTATACCTGGACCGCCAGGACCATCCTGTTGGCAAGTCTGTCCACCCATTTGCCAGTCCCACGCTGTGGTGCTGATTGACTGCTGTAGCTCTGTAGTAAGTTTTGAGATTGGTCAGAGTACTCCAAATTCACTTTCAAGATTGCTTTGGCTAAACTAGGCTGCTTGCATTTTCATATGAATTTTAGGATCACATTGTCAATTTCTGCAAAAAAGGAAGCTGAGATTTTTGATAGGGATTATATTTAATCTGTAGATCTTTTGGGGGAGTACTGCCATTTTAGCAGTATTTAAGTATGTTTTTCTTTTTGATTGAACTGTAAGTGGAATCATTTTCTTAATTCTCCTTTTTGGATTGTTCATTGCTGGTGTAGTTGAAACAATTAATTTTTGCCTGTTGATCTTGTATTCTGCAGCCCAGCTAAATTTTTTGTTACCTTTAATAGATTTTTTTTTTTTTTTGGAAGATTCTTTAGAAATAAGGTCATTTCATTTGCAGATAGAGTCAGCTTGATTCTCTCCTGTCTGCATGCCTTTTTTCTCTCGCGTAAGGCTCTGGCTAGAACTTCTAGTACAGTGTTAAATAGAAGGGGAGGAAAAGGGCATCGTTACTTTGTTTCTGGTTTTAGGGAAGGAGCTTTTGCCAGTAAGTATCTTAGAGAAGAAAGCTGAGCGCCAAAGAATCGATGCTTTTGAACTGTGGTGTTGGAGAAGACTCTTGCGAGTCCCGTTGGACTGCAAGGAGATCCAACCAGTCCATCCTAGAGGAGATCAGTCCTGGGTGTTCATTTGGAAGGACTGATGTTGAAGCTGAAACTCCAATACTTTGGCCACCTGATGGGAAGAGCTGACTCATTTGCCAAGACCCTGATGGTGGGAAGGATTGGGGGCAGGAGGAGAAGGGGACGACAGAGGATGAGATGGCTGGATGGCATCACCGACTTGATGGACATGGGTTTGAGTAGACTCTGGGAGTTGGTGATGAACAGGGAGGCCTGGCGTGCTGCAGTCCATGGGGTCGCAAAGAGTCGGACACGACTGAGCCACTGAACTGAACTGAACTGATCTTAGCTCTGGGGTTTTGATAAATGTACTTTACTGGGTGGAGGAAGTTCCTATCTTGAAAGTTTGTTGATTTTGTCAGATGCTTTTGAACTACATCAAGTGGGATTGATGTTTGTGTGTTGAACCACCCTCATGATCCTGGGATCACTTGGTCATAGTTTTAATGTGCTGCACAGTCTCAGTATGCTGCTGGATTTGGTTTGCAGGAATATTGATCTGTAGTTTTCTTGTGGTTTCTTTGTCTGGTTTTGATATCAGAGTTACGCTGTCCTTACGGAATGAGTTGGGAAGTTGGGAGCTTCCTTCTAGACTTTTTTCTTTCTCACTGGGAGGTTTCCAATTACCAACTCAGTGTCTTCACTTGTTATTAAGTGTGTTCAAATTTTTGGTAATTCGAGCCTCCTTTTTTCCCCTCAGTCTAGTTAGAGGATTCGAAATTTTGTTGATCTTTTCAAAGAACTAATCTGGTTTCATCTTTTTCTCTGTTGTCCTACTGTTTTCTTATTTATTTCCACTTTTTATTCCTTTGTTTTGCTAGTTTGGGGTTTGTTTTGCTTCCCCCACCCCTTGTTTCTTTAAGGTGTAAAGTTCAGTTCAGTTGCTCAGTCCTGTCGGACTTCTCTGCAACCCCATGGACTGCAGCACGCCAGGCCTCCCTGTCCATCACCAACTCTCAGAGTTTACCCAAACTCGTGTCCATCAAGTCGGTGATGCCATCCAGCCATCTCATCCTCTGTCATCCCCTTCTCCTCCTGCCCCCAGTCCTTCCCAGCATCAGGGTCTTGGCAAATGAGTCAGCTCTTCCCATCAGGTGGCCAAAGTGTTGGAGTTTCAGCTTCAACATCAGTCCTTCCAATGAACACCCAGGACTGATCTCCTTTAGGATGGACTGGTTGGATCTCCTTGCAGTCCAAGGGACTCTCAAGAGTCTTCTCCAACACCACAGTTCAAAAGCATCAATTCTTCGGTGCTCAGCTTTCTTTATAGTCCAACTCTCACATCCATACGTGACTACTGGAAAAACCATAGCCTTGACTAGGCAGACCATTGTTGGCAAAGTAATGTCTCTGCTTGTTAATATACTGTCTAGGTTGGTCATAATTTTGCTTCCAAGGAGTAAGTATCTTTTCATCTCATGGCTGCAGTCACCATCTGCAGTGATTTTGGAGCCTAAGAAAATAGTCTGTCACTGTTTCCAATGTTTTCCCATCTGTTTCCCATGAAGTGATGGGACCAGATGCCATGATCTTAGTTTTCTGAATGTTGAGTTTTAAGCCAACTTTTTCACTCTCCTCTTTCACTTTCATCTGAGGTTATTGATATTTCTCCCGGCAGTCTTGATTCCAGCTTGTGCTTCCTCCAGCCCAGCGTTTCTCATGATGTACTCTGCATATAAGTTAAATAAGCAGGGTGACAATATACGGCCTTGATGTACTCCTTTTCCTATTTGGAACCAGTCTGTTGTTCCATGTCCAGTTCTGACTGTTGCTTCCTGACCTGGTGTAAAGTTAGGTTATTGATTAGACATGTGTTTGTTGTTTGTTTGTTTGTTTCTGTTTTAATTTAGCCACTTACGCCACTCTGACTACTGCTTTTGCTGCAGTCCATGTTTTATGATATGTTGTGGAATTTGTTGGGGGGGGGGGGTGTTGTTTGCCTCTGTGGGCAGCATGCCAGATCTTAGTTCCCAGACAAGGGTTTGAACCCATGCCCCCGGCAGTGGAAGTTTGGGGTTGTAACCACTGACCACCAAGGAATTCACTCAATCTTTTTAAATATCTTGAGGGGCCTAATATATGGTCTGTTCTGAATAATCTTGTATGTTTACTTGAGAAAATTGTGTATTCTGTTGTTTTTGTATGTGTTAGTTGGTTTTTTTTTTCCTGTGTTTTCATTATTTTAAATACTGTTGTGCAGGTCCTCTATTTCCTATTTGAATTTCTGAGTAGTCATTTTATCCGTTACTGAAAGTAAGATATTAAAGTTTCTAACTTATTTTAGTAATACCTGTTTTCCCCTTCAAATCTGTCATTTTTACTTCATGTATTAGGTATATATAGATTTATAAATCTTACATCGTTTGGGTTGACTTTTATTAATATACAGTGTCTAACTTTGTGTTCTTACAGCAGTTTTTGACTTGAAGTCTATTTTGTTGATACTTGTAGAGCCATTTTCTGTTGATTGGATTGTTTCCTCTCAAAAGATGTTGAGAACCTGTGAATGTAAGATTATTTGGAAGTAGGATCATAGAGCTTTTTGTTTGTGTGGATTTGTGTCTTTATTAGACTTCAGGATGTTTTGTCCTTTATTTCTCCACATATTCTTTCTGCTACAGTTACAGAAAACTAACCAAACTGATCACATGGATCAGTCTAACTCAATGAAACAATGAGCCATGCCATGTAGGGCCGCCTAAGACAGATGGGTCATGGTAGAGAGTTCTGACAAAGCATGGTCCACTGGAGAGGGGAATGGCAAACCACTTCAGTATTCTTATCTCGAGAACCCCATGAACAGTATGAAAAGGGGAAAAAACGACACTGAAAAATGAACTCCCCCCACCCCAGTATGCTACTAGAGAAGAGTGGAGAAACAACCTCAGAGAGACTGAAGAGACGGAGCCAAAGGGAAAACAGTGCCCAGTTGTGGGTGTGACTGGTGGTGGAAGTCAAGTCTGACGCTGTAAAGAACAGTATTGCATAGGAACCTGGAATGTGAGGTCCGTGAATCAAGGTAAATTGAAAGTGGTTGAACAGGAGGTGGCAAGAGTGAGCATCGACATTTTAGGAATCGGTGAACTAAAATGGACTGGAATGGGCGAATCTAATTCAGATGACCATCATATCTGCTACTGTGGGCCAGAATACTTTTGAAGAGATAGAGTAGCCATCATAGACAACAGAAGAGTCTGAAATGCAGTACTTGGGTGCAATCTCAAAAACAACAGAATGTTCTCTGTTCGTTTCCAAGACAAACCATTCATTATCACAGTAATCCAAGTCTATGCCCTGACCAGTAATGCAGAAGAAGCTGAGGTTGAATGGTTCTATGATGACCTACAAGACCTTAAAACTAACACCCAAAAAAGATGTCCTTTTTCATCATAGGGGACTGGAATGCAAAAGTAGGAAGTCAAGAGATCCCTGGAGTAACATGCAAGTTTGGCCATGGACTATAAAATAAAACAGGGCAAAGGCTGACAGAGTTTTGCCAAGAGAACTAACTCATTGAACATAGCAAACACCCTCTTCCAACAACACAAGAGGCGACTCTACACTACACATGTACATCACCAGATAGTCAACACCGAAATCAGATTGATTGTATTCTTTGCAGCTAAAGATGGAGAAGCTCTATACAGTCAGCAAAAACAAGACCAGGAGCTGACTGTGGCTCAGATCATGAACTCCTTATTGCCAAATTCAGACTTAAATTGAAGAAAGTAGGAAAAACCACTAGACCATTCAGGTATGACCTAAATCAAATCCCTTACGATTATACGGTGGAAATGAAAAATAGGATTCAAGGGATTAGATCTGATAGACAGAGTGCCCAAAGAACTATGGACGGAGGTTTGTGAAATTACAAGAGGCGGTGATCGAGACCATCCCCAAGAAGAAGAAATCCAAAAACAAAATGGTTGTCTGAGGGGACCTTACAAATAGCTGCGAAAAAAGAGAAACAAAAGGCAAAGGAGAAAAGTAGAGATATTCCCATCTGAATGCGGGAGTTCCAAAGAAGAGCAAGAAGACATAAGCCTTCCTAAGTGACCAATGCAAAGAATATAGGAAAACAATAGAATGGGAAAGACTAGAGATCTCTTCAATAAAATTGGAGTTACCAAGGGAACATTTCATGCAAAACTGGGCACCATGAAGGACAGAAACGGTATGGACCTAACAGAAGCAGAAGATATTAAGAAGAGGTGGCAAGAATACACAGAAAAACCATACAAAAAAGATCTTAATGACCCAGACAACCACAATGGTGTGATCACTCAGAGCCAGACATCCTGGAATGCAAAGTCAAGTGGCATCACTGTGAACAAAGCTAGTGGAGGTGATGGTATTACAGCTGAGTTATTTAAAATCCTAAAAGATGATGCTGTTAAAGTGTTGCATTCAATATGCCAGCAAATTTGGAAAAGTCAGCAGTGGCCACAGGACTGGCAAAGATCAGTTTTCATTCCAATGCAATGGCAAAGAATGTTCAAACTACCGCACAATTGCACTCATCTCACACGCTAGCAAAGCAATGCTCAAAATTCTCCGAGCAAGGCTTCAGCAGTACGTGAACCGAGAACTTCCAGATGCTCAAGCTGGATTTAGAAAAGACAGAGGAAACAGGTCATATTGCCAGCATCTGTTGGATCATAGAAAAAGCAAGAGACTTCCAGAAAAACATCTGCTTTATTGACTACACTAAAGCCTCTGACTGTGTGGATCACAACAAACTGTGGAAAATTCTCAAAGAGATAGGAATCCCAGACCACCTTACCTGCCTCCTGAGAAATCTGTATGCAGGTCAAGAAGCAACAGTTAGAACTGGACATGGAACAACGGACTGGTTCCAAATTGGTGAAGGACTACGTCGAGGCTGTATATTGTCACCCTGCTTATTTAACTTCTATACAGAGTACATCATGTGACATGCCCAGCTGGAGGAAGCACAAGCTGGAGTCAGGATTGTAGGAAATCAAGATAATCAGGAAATTTCAGTAGCCTCAGATATGCAGATGACACTGCCCTTGAGGCAGAAATGGAAGAGGAACTAAAGAGCCTCTTGAGGAAAGTGAAAAGGCTGGCTTAAAACTCAGTTTTTAAAAATCTAAGACCATGGCATCTGGTCCCATCACTTCATGGTTAATAGATGGGGAAGCAGTGGAAACAGTGACAGACTTTATTTTCTTGGGCTCCAAAATCACTGCAGATGGTGAATGCAGCCATGAAATTAAAAGTGCTTGCTCCTTGGAAGAAAATCTATGACAAGCCTAGACAGCATATTAAAAAGCAGAAACATTACTTTGTCAGCAAAGGTTACTCTAGTCAAAGCTATGGTTTTTCCAGTAAAAGCTATTGTTTTTCCAATAGTCATGTAGGATGTGATAGTTGTACCATAAAGAAAGCTGAGTGCTGAACAATTGATGCCTTTGAACTGTGGTGTTGGAGAAGACTCGTAAGAGTCCCTTGGACTGCAAGGACATCAAACCAATCAGTCCTGGGAAATCAGTCCTGAATATTCATTGGAAGGACTGATGCTGAAGGTGAAACTCCAATACTTCGGCCACCTGATGCGAAGAGCTGACTCATTTGAAAAGACCCTGATGCTGGGAAAGATTGAAGGCAGGAGGAGAAGGGGACGACTGAGGATGAGATGGTTGGATGGCATCACCGACTCAATGGACATGAGTTTGAGTAAACTCCGGGAGTTGGTGATGGACAGGGAGGCCTGGCGCGCTGTGGTCCATGGGGTCGCAAGTTGTAGGACACGACTGAGTGACTGGACTGAACTGAACTGACTCTGCTCCATCCTGTGCTCTCCTTCTGGGACTTTGCATGTTGGTTTGTTTTAATGGTCCCCCACTGATCTCTTAGTCTCTGTTAATTTTTCTTCATTTCTTTCTGTTCTTCAGAGTGGATGCTCTCAGTTGACCTATATTAAAGTTTGCGAATGTGTCTCTCTTCTCAGATCTGCTGTTTAATGAAACCTTCTAATTTTTCATTTCAGATATTATACTTTCTGGCCCCAGAATTTGATTCCTTTTTATAATTGCTCTCTTTTTGTTGGCATTTTTTCTATTTGTTGAGGCATCCTTCTTCTGATATCCTTTAGTTTTGTAAGATTTCCTATAGCTGTTTGAGCATATTTTGAAAAGAAATGTTCTTTGTCTTATATGGTCTCTCTTAAGGCTGTTTCCTTAGGCTTGTGCTCAGCACATGATCTGACAGAGGTTTGCTTACGTGGCTTGTATAACTTCTTTCATGCTTCGGTGTTTACTTGGTTGCTGTAAACCTATGACTATATCGCAGAGTTCTTACAGAGTTGATTCTGGCAGGTGGTGTGTGTTTGCGTTTCTGATGAGGGACATTTTTGCTGTTGTCACTCTCTGACAATGTTTTTTTAAAAAGCTATAGAGTTTTAGGTGATGTGTGTGTTACTCAATAAAACAGGCTGCTATGCTTTATTTGTAAGGATACGCAGTTCTCATCAAACTGCCATCGTTTGTATATTGTTTGTCCCGTGGATAATGCCCACAATGTGAGAAGGTGTGAGCGTATCCTTTCATCATGAGCAGAGAAGATCTTGATTGAACATAGGAGGTTATGGAGTAGGTTTCGCCTCCATGTCCGTGTCGGTGGGCTGAGTGACAGAAAGAACTGTCTCTGGACTCTTTGCTGCGGTACTTTATAAAGGGTGTGAGCTCCTCCCTTGGAAGAAAGTTTCTTAGAAGCAGTGGCAACCTAGATGTAAAACTCCTTGATTACTAGCCCAAGACAGGATTTTTAATTTTAGGTCTACTTAGATAATTTTGTGATTTTGAACAAGTTGAAGTTCCCACTGCTATTCATCTCTGCATTTCAAATGAATCTAATATGGTCTCATAAAACTTTCAAACCAGTGTAGTTAAAACTGAAACAACTCCCAGTCACCACCTTGTTTTGCAGTAAAGGAAGCTAATTTTTCATATCTCTTTTAATAAGCACTTTCCCCTAAGTATGGAAAGTTACACTGTTTCCATTTTTTTAAGTATTTTAAACATGCTGTAGTGGACCTCCATCGGACAGATTCTTTCCATAGGGTTAGATACTTTGAGGTGGAATTACTGGAAGTGTTTTTAGATCTTCCCTGGAAGGTGGCCAGTATTTATGTTTCTTATAATTTGTACAGAAGTGTTGTGATATATATAGATTGATATATAGATAGGTAGATTTATACTATGGATATATACACATATATTAAGTGTGATCTTAGTTTTGTAGTATAAATTCCTAGTAGTTGAACTTAATGTGAAAAGGTATATGTATTTAAAATTTTGATAGATACTGCCAAATTGTCCATTATAGAAAGGTTTTACTGGCATACACACTGTTAATCTCTATCAAGAGTTCCTATTTTCCTAAGCCTTGACAATACAGAGTGTTGGCAAACATTTGGATTGCTGCCAGTATTCTAAGGGAACACTACTATGGCACTGTTGGTTTCATTGGAGTCTCTCTTGTTATGAGTGAATTGAGCTTTGTTGTAATGTTTATTCACACATTTGAAAACCATTTTTACTGAGTTGCTATCTTTCTATTGGGCTGTTAGACTTTGCTTATAGTGGAATTTGCCATGCCGAAAACTTTATATGTTTATAAAGTCAGATGTATCAGTCTTAAGACCTAAAATCCTGTGCTGTTCTTAGAAAGAACGTTTCCATTCTGAGATTATTGAAAGGATCTTCCATGGTCAAAATAGACTCACTTTTAATATACTAAGTAAAATTGAATAGATGCGAGGGAAGGCACGGGAGTCCCTCTTGATGGACTTGCTCTTTTGCACTTACTTGCAGCACCGTTTGATTATTAAATCATCTAGAGCTGTGCTTCTTTCTTGTTCACGCCTTGGTAGATCTGGTCCTTTTTTGGGGACCACTCTCTTCTGTCTTAGATCTAATGGTTAAAATATAGAACACAAGGTTAGATCTTAGGTATATTTCTCTTAGCATTTCATTTTTTAGTGTATGTATATATATATGTATATATAAACTATAAATATAAAATTGCTGCTTTGCAACCTACAAAGCTGTTTCTTTAGACTGATGACAGTAAGGATAAGTTCTTATCAGATTTTTCCCCTCATCGTCTATTTTATCAGTAAAATTCTGTCCCTGGGTGGTTGCGGGGGAGGGTGGGTATTATCTTTAGAGATATACAGAGATGATTATTGGTCAACTGTAAAGTTTAAAAGAATGGTTTATGTTTTCCTCTAGATCCCAAGGAAGAGAAAGAGGAAGAAGAGTCTGCCCTCCCTCAGGAAGCTCCCGCTGCAGCAGCTCGGCCTAGCCGGGGCTGGCGCAGCAGCAGCCGCACGTCCGTCTCTCGGCATCGCGACGCAGAGAACTCCCGCAGCTCTCGGTCCAAGACTGGTTCACTGCAACTCATCTGCAAGTCGGAACCAAATACAGATCAGCTCGATTATGGTACAGTGCCAGCAGAGTGTGATTATTTAATAACCAGTTGCCTATTGATTTTTATGTAATGTTGAACATTTACCAGAACAGCCTGACTTTTAGGGTCACGTGTGGTGTTACAGGAAGGATCCTTTTTGATAGTTTACGGAGAATTCTCCATTTGTGTAATGACCCTAAACTGTAATTTGGTTTGAGTCTCTTGGCTTCAGAGAGAAAATATCTATACCTTCACACCAAAAGTTCTGTTTTATACTTTTTCTAGATGCTGCAGAAGAGCATCAGTCTCCAGGTGGCATTAGGTAAGAAACTGCACTATTTCTTAAACTCTTAGTGTCACTGAGCCATCTGTGCCTTGCCTTTATTTAATGAAATGAGAGCATGTCTAGGATTTTTGTGGATTTAGTCCCACTTACTATTCTTTGCGGTAAAGCAGCTAGGTTGCAGTCCAGCTAGATCATTAGAATGAAAATCCTAGATAACTTGCTGTGAATCTTTGGCTGCGTCTAAGTAAATTGCTGAATAAACTCAGATATAATTTATAACAGCTTGGATTTCTAATCTCTTTTGGCTTCTTTTTAGCAGTGATGAGGAAGAGGATGAGGAGGAAGAGATGTTGATCAGTGAAGAAGAAATACCGTTCAAAGATGATCCAAGAGATGAGACCTACAAACCCCACTTAGAAAGGTATGTCTCGGGTTTGTTGGTGAAAAATAAGTTAGGAATTTTTTGCATGCTTTTATTTCACCTTGTTGCCAAACTAGTGGATATGGACTTAATTTTTAAAGGAGTCATTTTGCACTTATTTTACAAACCTAGCATTATCCTATTCCTCCCTGCTACAGCGCTCTCTTCCATTTATAGAACTTTGTTTTGCTCATATTCAAATTATTATGACATCTGCCTGTTTTATCTTAAGATGTCATGAGTTGCCTGAACACTTAGAATTTTTTACTTTTGTTTCTCTTCACGTCTATAGTGAGATTTGATTCTAAGGCTTTGTTACAAAGCTTGGGGGTTGGGGTCATCTCATTGGCTTTAAATATGTGTATGGTTACTGTCCATATGACAGATAGTGGCTGGAAACCACGTTTCATATACTGAGAAGCATAATTTTTTAATAAATCAGTGATAACTCCAGGCTTTACCCTTTTGTCACTGGTGTCCTTGAAAGGGTCCTTTGCTGGATACCAATGTTGAAATGTGTTTGTATTTTCAGGGAAACCCCAAAGCCACGGAGAAAATCAGGGAAGGTGAAAGAAGAGAAAGAGAAGAAAGAAATAAAAGTGGAAGTCGAAGTAGAGGTGAAAGAAGAAGAGAATGAAATTAGGGAAGCTGAGGAACCTCCTAGGAAGTGAGTAGGCAGTTAGTACTGAAAATGGGAGCTT
Organism: Okapia johnstoni; assembly: GCA_024291935.2. Lineage (NCBI taxonomy): Eukaryota > Metazoa > Chordata > Mammalia > Artiodactyla > Giraffidae > Okapia > Okapia johnstoni. Next base: position 1,453,362 of record CM044325.1, on the reverse strand, counting down.
AACAGATTTTCAGGTCACTGATGGAAAACAGGATAGGAGTGTGAGGAAAGATGTTGACGTGTACATATTGCTGTCTCAAGCAGCTGACAGTTTGATTGGAAAGACTCCTCTCAGAAGCTTCATAAGTTTCATATCTGTTACAAGGAGAGTACCTTTTGTATTCTTCGGGCTTTTACATAATAGACTAACTTCTACTTTTTCAGTTAACTTTTGGTGCAGTCCTGTTTGTCAGTGAAGTTGCTTCAGAGGGAAGTCTTTGGTTTCGCTGCATTTGTCTTTGGCTTTCTGTGTTCTGGGTTACCCGCTGTTTCTGCCTCCAGCGGCTTGGCCTTGAGCGTATCCTCAGTTCATCTTTATCTTCAGTCTAGACTGTGTGGACAGTTCCTCTGTTCTTTAATTACAGGAGAGGAAGAAGGCGAAAAGATGACAAAAGCCCACGGTTACCCAAAAGGAGGTGAGTTATTTATAGTCCTCCAGGGCTGTGCCTTCTCTCTGGCGGTGGGCCCTTCACTCGTACGTTAACGACTAGTGAAGAATTTCACGAAAGCAGCTTCATCGGTGTCCTTGATGCAGAGCCACTATGTTTTTATTTCCATTGCAGGATCTTAAAGTTTCTAAAAAGTTGTAACACTTCTTTGCCTTTGGGGGAGTTACTGGTTTATTTTGTGCTCTTTTTAAAACACTAAACATTTGGCAGTTTCTGGTTATTTCTAACATAAATTCTGTGCAAGCTATAAACTAATCAAAGAGATTTTAATTCCTCGTACTGTAGAGTAGCTCTTCCCTATGGTGCGGTTTGAGTTAAAGGCCACTGCACACTGCCTCTCTTGTTGCTGACTTTTCTCTCTCATATTGTCACTAGAAAAAAGCCTCCGATCCAGTACGTCCGTTGTGAGATGGAAGGATGTGGAACTGTCCTTGCTCACCCTCGCTATTTGCAGGTCAGTGAAGTTGTTTCAAATAAGGTAGACTTGCAGGTTACTTTACGTTACTAGTTCTCGTACTTACTGAGACTTTATGGTTTGTGAACTGGTGTAGGCTTTATCATTAAATGTGTAATGTCAAGGACAATCATTTATTAAACATCAAATTACTTCAGTTGGGCTTTTGTTGTTGTTTTAAGTGATTAAGAACCTGAACTTAAATGTTTCCTTGGAATCTTGGGATATTCCAGTGTTTCTCATGGTGTAAATACGTCTGATGTAATAGATGATTGTGTAATAACACACCAAGACACAGTTAAACAGATTTTGTTTTTAATGTGTATTATTAAAGAATAAGGTTAACAACTGAAACCTGTGGTTTCTTGATTACTATTTTGAATAAATTTTTAGTTTGAGGTTTTTAAGTGAGTAGATTTTTTTTTTTCAATGAGCAAGGATACAACTTGTATTTAGGTCTAGCAGAAGACATGAAATACTGATTACTAAAGCTTAAGAAGTATTTGATCTTTAGCAGCAAGTATCACATACGACTAAGGCCTTACTCCCTGAGTCTGGCTCTGTTATAATAATGACAGCTGTGACTCTGTGCTCATGTACCATTTCCTACACTGAGCACTGTGCAATATATGATCTGTGTATTCCCACAACACTCCGACACAGTTACCATCGTCTCCATTCTACAAATGAGGGCTGGGGCTTGCAGTGTTGAAGTACGTCTCCTGGGGCCACACTGCTGGCGAATGACAGGGCTGGCTGCTTGATGGTGGTGCCCCCTGTTCACACACCAGGGGTTTGGGTTTCCTTCAGTAATTTTGACTTTGCAAAGGAATGAGCTGAGCTTTCTGGAAGCCTTGATTTTTATCTCTCTTCACTTTGCTTTACTGTTTTAGCACCACATTAAATACCAGCATTTGCTGAAGAAGAAATATGTATGTCCCCACCCTTCCTGTGGACGACTCTTCAGGCTCCAGAAGCAACTTCTACGACATGCCAAACATCATACAGGTACTTTCTTAAAATGTTTATCAAGTAGCTAAATGCACTGTTAAGTGTGTAGATTGGTAACAGTATTTTTTTCTAACCTATCCATCCATCATCACCAAGTTTGTTTATAGTACTCTTTGTTTTACAGCCAAGAAACCAGAGGCTGAGCAACATTAGGTAACTTGCCAGTGGTTACACAGCTAGTTTTTAGCAGGAAAAAAAAATAATAATAATTTTGGGAGCGTTTCTAATTCTGCTTCAGTTAGATAGATAGTTGTAGTAACTACCTGGACTGAAAATGAGGAGTGTGTAGAGAAAGCCTTAATGGTAAGGAGGCTTGCTTATAGTTTATATTGCCCACTAAAATTCTCCCGAGACTTCTGCTGCTACTGGAGTCACAGAGGCTAGCTACTGAATCCACATGTAACCTCCTGTGGGGCTTCCCAAGTGGCTCAGTGGTAGAGAATCCACCTGCCAGTGCAGGAGCCACAGGAGAGAACGGGTTCAGTATCTGGGTCAGGAAAATCCCCCGGAGAAGGCATTGGCAACCCACTCCAGTATTCTTGCCTGGAAAATCTCAAGGACAGAGGATCCTGGCAGACTACAGTCCATGGGGTTGTGAAGAGTCGCACACTGCTGAGCAACTGTGCATGCACATAACCTCCTACAGGAGCTGTTGACTCGAAAAGAGAAATTGAGTGCATTTGTAATACATATTATTGAATGAATTCAGACATCATTCATTTTTAGCCACTTGACAATTTCGGTGCAGTGCAGCTGATAGGAACAAATTGGGCTGGGTAAGGTTAATGATGATACCAGTAACGCTGCATTACTATAAGGATGAAATGGGATAACATGTGAAGTGCCGTTGACTGCACGGAGTGGGCACCTGGCAGGCTCAGCACTGGGCTTTACCCTGAGGTCTCACGCACAGCATGCAGTCTCTGCACTCCGCTGCGTTTCCTCAGTGAGGACACCATCTCCCCCGTTTCTCTGCTCCTCCTCCCTGGTACACTGTTTCATTCTATAGAAAATAATTTCTGACAACCCGTTTAGACTACTTTAGCTAGGTTTTATAAGCCGACTATGACAAACTGTTGTAGAAATTAAGTCCATTACAAATATTTTTATTTAGTTAATACGATTTTATGATGTCAGTGTTAGAGAGTTTTACTTTTCCAAATGAGTGTGAATTGGCTTCCTTTGAAAATATAATTTACTTAAGTATGTGAAACACTCCACATGGGTTCGTCATGCTCCCATGGAGCTGGGAATGTGGCCCAGACCTGAGAGATGGTGAGAATTGTCCCTGGGTTAGGAGTATAGCCAGCGTTTTAGACCCTGCTGTTCATGAGGAATGCAGACGGACAGGCCTTGCTTCGTGAGCTCCGAGTCTGCCTCCGCGTCTCGTAGAGCCCCAGATGATGCCTCCTTGCGTTGAGGTGGGAGAGACGTGGCTCTTCTTCCCCACTTGCTTTTAGAACTGTTTGGGATGGAGTGTAGGATTACATTGGATGTTGTTTGCCTCTTATCTTTGTGTTTTCACTGTGACTGTTTCTAGTCATTTTAAGTGAAAGGCATACAAAGAGTGTAGTGGCCATTTGTTCAACAAATAGACATCGATCATCTGTTTGTCCACTTGCTCCCCAACCAGTTGATAAAGAAGAAAATAAGTCCAGTGCTTCTTTGCCCCATAGGATTTTTTGACAGTAGTTTAAATTGTTTATCTTGGGTAACATTTTTTTTTTAAACCTGAAACAGACGATATGAATACCACTTTGTGTATGGATCAGTTTTCTTTAGGTAATGTCAAATTCTTTTTTTAATCTTGTTGTTGGTCGAACGCCAGCTTCTTTGTACATAACCATTCAGCTTTCACCATCTGTGAAAAAGCTGTTTTAAGAATAAAAGCTATGAGAAATATAATTGTTTACTTGCTAAGCAATTTATCCTGCATCTGACTTACTGGTAAAACTGAGATTAGGATTCCAGTTCTCATGTTTCTCTCTAGCTGTGTTTTTTGTTTTTGTTACTGTAAACAGGTTCTTAACGTTAATGAATGACTAGGCTGGAAAAAAAAAAAAAAAGATGAAAACAATACTTTTTTTTTGAGTCTGTTTTGCAGTCTATGTGGGATTTTAGTTGCCCCACCAGGAATTGCTCTTGGCCAAGAAATTGCGGAGCCCTAAACCACTGACTGCCAGGGAATCCCCTCATGCTGTTTAAGCTTCGTCTATCCAGAGCGCTTATACTCTACATTGCTTTTACTCTAAATTCACCTGCCTGATTATCTGCTTGTTTTTTGTAAGCTAGGAAGAAATACTTAAGAGAGATTCCAAGTGGAACAATAATCACACTATTTTTCTTAGATCAAAGAGATTATATCTGTGAATACTGTGCTCGAGCCTTCAAGAGTTCCCACAACCTGGCAGTGCACCGGATGATTCACACGGGCGAGAAGCCGCTACAGTGAGTACTTGTTCCTGGGCACCTGGGAGAGGGGGGCCGCACCCCGCTTGAGGACCAGCCCCTCTCCTGGCATCCCAGCGGCCGCCAGGGTGAGAGCGGGTATTGACAGGGAGGGCTATTGCCTAGTGACCTTTTCTGATTGCTGACTTGTTTATAAGTGCGACCCTGACCCTAGATCAGAGGGCTGTTTACCTCTCTCTCTGATCAGCGGTTTCCTTTTTCACTCTCCTTAGATGCGAGATCTGTGGATTTACTTGTCGGCAAAAGGCATCCCTTAACTGGCACATGAAAAAACATGATGCAGACTCCTTCTACCAGTTCTCTTGCAGTATCTGTGGCAAAAAGTTTGAGAAGAAGGACAGCGTGGTGGCACACAAAGCGAAAAGCCACCCCGAGGTGCTGATCGCCGAAGCCCTGGCCGCCAACGCCGGCGCACTCATCACCAGCACAGACATCCTGGGCTCGAGCCCCGAGGCCCTGAGCACGCCTGCCGACGGCCAGGGCCTGCCGCTGCTTCCTGAGCCCCTGGGGAACCCCACCCCCGGAGAGTGCCTCCTGCTGGAAGCCGAGGGGGTGTCCAAGTCCTTCTGCAGCGGGCCCGAGCGGGTGAGCCTGGTAGCCGACGGCAAGCTCTTCGTGGGCGGAGGGGGCGGCGCGGGTGCGGACGGGCTGGTCATGAACTCGGACATCCTCGGTGCTACCGCAGAGGTCCTGATCGAAGACTCGGACTCGGCGGGGCCGTAGCCTGGGGCGGACCGGGCACTGGGGCGACTCAGACTTTGTATTTAAAAGACAAAAAGGACAAAAAAAAAAATTGAAAGCATTTAAAAATCTAGTGAAATAACTGAAGGGCCTGCTCTTTCCATTGGGTCACAGCACACACACACACACCCCCACACACACATCCCCTCTTCTCCTCTGCCGTCCCCTTTATGAAATTGGCATTACCTTACCCAGAAAGCTCGACAAAGAAGCCACTGCAGCAGCTCTTAAAGGAAGGGTTCTTTTTAAAACTCATTTCCAGCCAGGCAGACTTCCTGCTCATCAGAAGACCCCCCTTTCACCCTGTAACTTCGATGTGCTCTGGATCAGCTTTTAACTGTTAGTAATATATTGATATCCTCTCAACCCCTTCTCCTCCTTTCCCGCTGCCCTGTGGTTCTGGCTTCTACCCTTGCAGCACATGTATCTTCCAAGTATCATATACTTCTAATCTCTGGAGGCTGGCAGCTTGACTTGGCACTTTAGGGCCCCTGAGCAGGGTGAGCTGTTAAAACAGCGCACATCTCTCACCCCCTCTCCCTCCATTCCCTCCGGGTGAAGGAAGGCAGGCAGGCTGCGTGGGGACCACCTCCCTCCTCTTCACCTTCCTCGCCCGCCCTGCCCCCCCCCCCCGCCCCAGCTCCTCCATAAGGTTCTCAATGGTGCTCGCTCGCAAGCAGGCTCCCGGCTTGGAGGGGCCGCCCGCCGTGTGGTCTCTGGCTATGGACAGGGCTCTGTCGGTGAGATGGTGAGAAGTCCCAGACTGATGACAGAAATTTGCACTTTGAACATGTGTGTTTTTGTGTTGTGGAACCTGAGATTGCTTATTTATTAACGGAAAGTCTGATTTTTTTTTGGTCTTTGTTGCTATATTTTGTGGGGCCGGGCAAGATTACATTATTCTGACGTGGGGTCCTTTGCGTAAGAGGTACTTGTAGAAGGCAAGGTAGAGGGTTGAAGAAGCACAGCCAGCCTCTGAAATCATAGCGCTCCAGTGGCCTTTCCAAAAAGCTGGTCCTCAGCACTAACAGAATCACTACAGTGCTTTTCTGGAAGCCTCTTCAGGGAAGGACGGTGGGGGTGTGGTAACTGGCGCTCTTTGAGCTTGCAGAGCATCAAGGTTCAGGAATTTTGAGGGGATGAAGGAGGTTATTCGGGGTCTGAACTACAGATGCAAGGTTTTCTCTTGAGAATTCTGCATTTTCTTCTTTGTCTCCATCATTTCTCTGTACGTACCCCTCTGTCAGCCCAGCTCTGGCCCCGTTGTCTTTGCTTTGTTTCATCATGGGTTCGTCCCAGCTCCCAGTTGGCGAAGGGCACTGCCGTCAGAGAAGGAATCGTCTGCGACGGTTTTAAGTCAGAGGAAATTGTTCTGTTTTGTTTCCCAATAGCACTTCAGGAGAAGGAAGTCTTCAACACAGTCAATCTGTACAATGCTTTGGCTTTCCCCTGAAATTCCAGGAATTACCATTGCCCTTGAGGTAGGGATTTTCACGGGGTGGATTGCTCACTACTGTCCATGGGAGAGAGACAGTTTTGTACAATTTCATAACTTCCAGAAGACTAGAAACCTACTTTGGCTCATTTTTAGAGAACCAGAAAGGCAGTTTCTATCCTACACACCTCAGAAACTGGGATGAAAGGCTCGCCCTGTTCATTGTTGGTTAGAAACGTGTAACGGCTGCTGGAAAGAAGGAAGCGTTGCTGAGAACAGAATAAGGAACAGCTTGTTTTTCACAAACACTAAACTACAAAGTTTATCAGTTTTCTCTTTGATCCCCCCCCCCAAAAAAAAAGAAGGGTAACAAAATGTCATCTCTGAGAGAGGCTTGCTCTGCACCCACTGGTGTGAGTGTTGGAATGCCAGGGGGCAGGGAGGGCAAGCTGCTTTTGCATTCAGTGTGGAGGCGTTGCCCTGGGGGCGGGGCAGGAAGAGGAGTAAGGACAGGAGGGGCAGAGAAGTGCTTTCCTGGCCGCAGGGAGGACTGGAGTTGACTCTGGTGTGTTGAGTAGGTAAGAAACTACTATAAGAGGAATCAGTGGGTCTACAAGGAAGTCCTTTTCCGGTGTAAGGGCATTGTGCACTGTTCACTAGCGGCGTCTGTACCCACACTTGTCATCCTCACGGTTATCTTATCCTCGGTCTCCAAGAATTACACTTGAGGCGGTTACTCATTGAATGTGTTAGCCCCCTACACAAAAGCAGACTGCATTCTTAAAAGAAAACTTGGAGACAGAGGGAAAATATTTTCTTCCCTTTATCACACTCCTCCCCACCAAAAGCAACTCATCAGTTCTCACGGTCAGAAGCTCCCTTTACAGTCTTCATAGCTACCATTTGCTTGTAATTTGCCTCAATAAATTATTGCAGCAGATTGCGGTCAATTTTCAGGTGTTTTTCATGGATTTAGTTTGTTTTATTTTTTCCTTTTGAGAAAGGGATGCCAGCGAAGGAAAGAGTTGTTTTAAGAAAACTGTCACCAGTTTCTCTTCCCTTTAACTTTATGCTCCTCAGATGTTTACCTCATTGTCTTTCTAAGGAACTCAGTCTTAAATTCTCCGTTTCCTACTCTTAATCAAATTCTGCTACATTTTTAATAACTTCTTCCCACAGCACATTCTCCATCTTTAATTGGCAGTTCTGAATTCTGAAAATGTACTTGATACAGGTGTTGTTTCTCCAAGGGGTGCTTTCCTCTTGTTTGTGGTTTCCGGGGGTTGTTTTGCATACTTGAGACTTAATATGTTTCAGAAAATTTAGATAAACACTGGCCAGGATGACTGGGAGGAAAAATAGAAACATTAAGATATGGAAAAGCGTCCACATGGAGCACTTGAACCTCCTTAGAACCTGTTTGCGGAAAAACAGAGAGTGTGCTGAGCCGCACTGAGGTTATTACAGGCCGGGCTGTTTGAAGCACCATTGTTCCCTCCTGCCTTTTCCCACCTTCCTGTGTACTCAAGAAAATTGAAAAATTGTAATGAATCAATTTAAAATATTTTATTTCCTAAAAGCCTTTTTTGCCTGTTGTAATATGCAGGACCCTTCTCCTTTGATGGGAGAGAGACAGGTAGTTACCTGAATCTAGGTTGAAAAGGTTATGTAAAAAGAAATTATAATAAAAGGGATGCTCTGCTTTTCAAATCCTTGTTTTCTCTTAATCTAGCCAAGGCGTATCCAAAATAAAATGTAAAAAAGAAAAAGAAAAATCGTCTTCATGGAAGCAACTGGTCTTCCTGGGTTGTACTGAGTTACAGTTGTGCTGGGGTGAAGTCATTGCAGTTCAGTGAGAAAACCAAGGGCCCTCAGAGCAGGTTTATGTGGCAGAAACTGTTGTTTGCACTTGTTGAGAATCAGGTAGTTAGCTTTTGACGCTGTTTAGTTCTTGATTTCTAATACTGAGATGCCATTCTAATCATTTGGCAAAGTTGGAAATCCTTTCCGTGTTTTGACGATCTGGAAAAGGTGGCCATCTTAATCTAGTAAGGGAAGCTATGGGGTTAATTTCACTCTGATAATGACAAACCCTGGTAGCATTTAATATCAGTACTTCTTCACAAAACTCAAATGTCCATAAAAGTGCTGAGTTAAAAAAAGAGACTCCAGCCACCTTCCTTAACGGCCTGCTGTGACAGCCACTCTGGCCCGTTTCTGTCCCCCTGGGTCCCCCGATCACTGTGGGATTTTCCCCTGAGAAGGTGTGGGTTTCAGTTTACAGGTAGTGTCTGTGGTAAAATAGTGAGAGCGACTTGATTCATTTGGGGATGAAACGTGACTCTTAACGCAGTTGGCATCACCCTTGAACCTACAGTTACATGCGATAGAACAACGCTGTAAGCACTTTGAAACTCTGCCTTCGCTTCACAGTCCAACTCATTCTCTTATTTTGTTAAGAAGCAATGTGGTATGACTGGGATAAGGAAGAAAAAAAAAGCGTGTTGTCACTTGAGTGAGAGCACCTCAGAAATGTTACCAAGTCAGCGTTGGGTGTTTCCTGTCCTTTGGAGGAGAGCAGGCCCAGACCGTCCCTGCCTCATCCTGGAAGCTGCAGGGAAGGCGCTGTGACTGAGATGATGGAGATGCTCCCTTAGATGACTTGTAATCAAGTGCAACTTTAATTTCAAACAGAAAAAGGATGAGAGTGGGAAAAAATGCTGTATTTTTAGAGCATCTATTTCATGTAAACTTTGTGTCTTGAACAAAATATGAACCACCCAAAGAATGAAATTGGAAAGTCACTGGGAGAAACAGCTGTAGAATCAAAGACCTATATTTAAATTTTGAACCTAGTTACTGGATTTTGTGCACATTAAGTAACTTCTTTAAGCCTGCATTTCATATGTAAAATGAATAAACTATTTATCCTGTAGAATTATTCTAAAGGTCAAATAAAGGCTTTAAAGCAGTGAACAGTGTCTGGCCCAGAGTAGATGCTTAATGAATGGCAGCTGTATCAGTAACAGTAACAATGTGATTGTATACCAGGCCAGAGAAGAGAGGGAAGGACCTGGGGAGCACAGGGCAGGTGGTAGTAAAATGAACTGATTGCACGTGTGTCTGAAATAGGTTGCATTAGGCAGGGGCGCCCTGAGAATGAGTGTGACAGCGACTTTGTTGCTAAGTGCAAAAGCAAAGCAGCGGCATGAGACCAAGCGCACAAGGCCCTGAGCAGGAGAGGGATGGAGGCAGGCGCTGCAGGACAGAAAGCCGATTGAAAGGGGCCTTTGATTCCACAGGCACAAAAATCCACAGCCAGGAATTCGCTGCCACCTCTGAGTCAGGCTGGGGGGGCGGGGGGTGCCCGGTCCCGTTAGGAGAGAGATGCCCAGTGGATTTGGCCCAGTGTAGACAAGACCCAGCTCCCTTGTCGGCTGGGACCGTCTGCTGAGTTTGGGGATGGCTTCCGTGGAGCGTTCGCTACCTCCCCCTCGCCGCCAGGACCTGTGTACCCGCTCCATCTGGCTGGCACGGAAGATCCGTTCAGACCTGGCTGCTCTGGTGGACTCGTACGTAAGTTGCTGACCTTGCTGTTGTCTGTTTTCACTTCATCTCTTCTGACCCCGCCCTTTACCATCATATTTCGGTCCTGTTACCAGTTACAAAAGCCCTAATCGTGCAGTCATTTTATACACTGGGCACTTATAAGGCCTTTTTTTCTATATGCTGTTTAGGAAACATGTTCTTTAAATAAGTATACATGGGGTTCTAGGTAGAATTGTCTGTCTGTCTTGGAGACTGTTCCTAATTTGAATACCTGTCTGAATTCTTCCAGAGTAGATGAACCATGAGCCCTCCCAAGTTTGGGTTCTTTATATATGAAACAAAAGTCTGAGTGAGGTGTATAGAATTGGGTGAAAAGCAGTATAAACCAATTTTTCCTATTATAGTATTAGAACCCTATACAATCAGGAGTGTTTGTGTGTCTAAATAGAAAGGTCACCTATACTATAAAAAACATCTCCTGGAAGAATCCCTGGGGAACTGGGGAAGTGTCTGATTGTTAAGGAGATAACCGTGGAGTTCAGGCACGTTTTCTGTAGAGGAAGATCCCCGTCAGTCTTCACCTAGGGCCTGCTGTGGAAACACTGCAGGCTCCCGTGGAGAGCTCTGAATTTAGGCTCTCAGAGGATTGGTTTATCTTCATAAAGCCCCAGCAGTCAGAAATCAGACTTTGAAATACAAATTATTGCTGTTGACTTCTCTAATAAATGACTGTCCTCACCAGTGAGAGTGGGCAGTGGAGAGGCCTGTTAGAACAGTTCTGTCATGGCTGTATTTCAGAGCTTCTTATGTATGGCCAGTGTCTTTAGGTATATTTAAAATATTTAAATTCCAGTATGATTGTAATATTCTAGGTGCCAGGAGGGAGTGTCAGGTGGGGAGGAAAAACTTCTAGACCAGGCAGCGGTTTTCAACCTTTGGAACCTAGCGAAAGCTGCGGATTCTCCCAAGAAAAATGAGCAAAGCAGCGTGTGTGAATTCTGGGAGAACAGGGCCTTCCTAACACCAGTCGTGGGTCCCAAAGGAAGGATTCCTCTTCTAGACTATTTTCTTTACAATCTGGGTCCTTGACCAGGAAATGAGTAGACTGTGTGAGACTTAGAGGTGAAGTGAGAGCGGTGAAGTGACTGCAGGCGTGACGTTTTTCTGTATCCTTGGCCAGATGAAGCATCAGGGTCTGAACGAGAACATGAGCCTGGACTTGGTCGACAGTGTGCCAACGGCAAGCTCCTGCAGCTGGAGTGAGCTGACGGAGGCAGAGCGGCTCCAGGAGAACCTCCGGGCGTACCGTGCCTTCCACGGGATGTTGGCCCGGCTGTTAGAAGACCAGCGGGCACTCTTCACGCCGGCGGAAGAAGACTTCCACCGGGCGATACACACCGTGCTCCTCCAGGTGGCCGCCTTCGCGTACCAGCTGGAAGAGTTGATGGCGCTCCTGGAGCACGGGGTGCCCCCCCGGGAGGACGACGGGCCGCCCCTTCTCGCTGGGGATGCTGGTCTCTTTGAGAAGAAGCTGTGGGGCCTCAAGGTGCTGCAAGAGCTTTCTCAGTGGACGGTGAGGTCCGTCCACGACCTGCGGACCATCTCTCGTCCAAGTGGGGTCCCCGCGCGTGGGAGCCGTTGTGCCACCAAGGACAAGAAAATGTAGCGGTTACGCTCCCTCTGACTTGCTTTCTCTTCCGATGGAATAGACACTGTTCTCTGAGGCCTCAGTTCCCCAGTCTTAGTTTTGAAAACCTCTTGAAACCACAGGCATTTTCACAGGGAGACATGAACAGATGGGCATACAGGTTTATTCTGGGGTGCGTGTGCGTGTGTGTGCACACACGTGTGCCATAAAGGACAGATGGGCATACAGGTTTATTCTGGGGTGCCTGTGTGAGTGTGTGTGTGTGTGCGCGTGCGTGTGCCATAAAGGAATGTGGGCAGGGGCGACATTCCCCCACCTCAGTGTTCTAACTTTTCCTACCCACTCAACAACCTTTACAGGCATGTAACAGCCTCACAGGAGAAATATAGTTTTTTAACTCCAGTCCTGGATGACTCTTCTGAGAAGACTGAAATAGTGAATTAAAAATCATGGACTCTCGCCACTTCAAACTCTCGGATAATAAAGATCGTGATTAACATTTACTGAGTATCTACTACATTGAACCACCGTGGCAGGGGCTTTATGGGATCATGATTTCCCACAACAACCCTCCGGAGGGAGCCGGGTATTTCCCTTTGGCAGATGAGAAGACAGGCTCGCAGAAATGGGTTACCCACCTAGCCAATGGCACACTGAATTTGGACCCAGCTCTTTGGCATCCCAAAGCCTGTGTTCCCTTCACTTTAAAGGCCTGATTACAGGCCTCTTCACTGTTCCTCTTTGCCCCAGAGGGGTGGGGAGTACGTCCGTGTACTCGATCCCCAGGGCTGAGAAAACGGCTCCCAGCTGTGTCCCGAGGGCGTTAGAGGCACCGCTAGCATTTGTTGCCCATACTTGGCAAGGAAGAGAGCAGTAGAGACCTTAGGATCGCCCATCACACTTCTGGGAGCTGGCAGTGTGCAGGCATGCAGTGCGCTTTCAAGTGCCCGCTGATGCCCTAGAGTGTGGGCTTGGGCACAGCGTCCACCAGGCTGCCTCACATCCACTGCAATCAGCAGCGCAGTGACACAGGCCCTGAAACCCACACCTCCCTGAGCGGCGGGTGGGATGCTGCTCGGGTGAAAAGTCTAAGGACTTCACCAGCACCCCCTGGCCTTAGTCACGAGGAGGGCGTGAGGCCCACTGTTCCCAGTGGGAATGCAGAGCTTCTGAAGCCGTACAGCACGGCCTTCCTGCGTCTCCACAAAGGGCACGGCTCTGCGCTTCATGTTCTTGAGAGGAACTCTGAAAAGCACCAACTCGTAGGCGCGGGGAGTAAAGGAAAAGGTCACTTACAGTCGGGCTTATGAGCCAGCGGGGCAGTGGGTATCAGAAGTCCCCAGGGTGGCATTCACTTCACAGTGCCAATGAATGCAGGCTCAGGCTTGGGGGCTCAGACCGATGTGGCTTCCTTACTCGAGCCTTCTTTTCTTCTCTAAGGACCGCGAGTCAGAGAGGGCCGGCTGCCCTGTTGGCTCGCGTCCCTCCCCGAGGGGCGTGTGTCCCGCGCTCCGTGCCGTCAGGGTGGACAGCGCTCGGGCCGGGCTCTGGCACGCAGGGAAGGCGGGGTGCGCATGAGGCGGCTGCGGGCACGCGGCAGCCCTGGATTGGATTGGACTCTGAGCTGCGGGTAAGGGGTACGCAGCTGAAGGCAGGCAGGGAGGGGCAGAAAGCGCTTCCCGAGGAAGCAGGGGTCCAGTGTGTCTCAGAGGCTGGGTGAGGAACGGAAAAACCACGAGAAGCAGGAAGACTCGCCTTACCAGAGGAAAATGAGGCGATGATACACAGTTGGGTCCGGTCAGCACTGGAAGTTTATTGCTGTGTTGGTAACTTTGGTTATGGTACATGTCATTTTGCAGTGAATGCATAGAGGTGTATTTCATTCAAGCTTTTCCTTGTTTAAATGGTTTCTTCTGCTTAAGAGCAGTATTTTGATAAAATACTGATTAATATGAAATGCTTAGATTTATCTGTACAGTACATTAGGCTCTTTTGCTTTAATGAAGAATGAAATGATGTGACTGAAATTTCTTGGTGAGAATTACTGATTACAACTTTAAATCCCCCAGTCTGTACAATTTTTTTAAAAGGATTTTGTGTGTGTGTGGCGGGTGGAGGGGGGGTCGTTTTTAAAGCCTTAATTGAATTTGTTAAAATATGCTTCTGTTTTTTTGGGTTTTTTGGCCCAGAGGCATGCGGGCTCTTACTTAGCTACCCAACCAGGGCTCGAACCCTCACTCTCTGCACTGGAAGGGGAAGTTTTAACGACCCGACTGCCAGGGAAGCCCCTGTGCAATTTTTAAAGTGTATTTATTTTTCTGGCTTCTTCGGGTCTTGTGGGGTGCCCAGGATCTTCGGTCTTTGAGGTGGCATGCGGGATCTTTAGGTGGGGCCTACGGAATCTTGTTCCCCGACCAGGGATCGAACCTGGGCCCCCTGCATCGGGAGCATGGCGTCTTAGCCACCGGACCCCCAGGGACGTCCCTGTTGTGTGTTCATATTGAGCGGATGTGTCAGGGCAGACATCTGTGGAAGTTTCAGACATCAGTGGAGCATGGCTTCAGCTCTGCTGAGTCGCACATGAAGGAGTTTTTATCTACTAGACTCACATTTGAAGTGGCAGCGGGTGCAAGAAAGGTGTACTAACTACGGGATGGGAGGAAGTAGAAAGATCAGGTCACAAAAGTAGCGTGTCTTCCGAGGGCATTCCCCAGCACTGTGCTAGGAGCTCTGTGCCGCTTTCTCCTGCAGGGAACTTGCAGTATGCCTCAAGAGAGATGTGGACAGACTTAGAAAAGGGTGAAGGGGAAACGAGTGCATGTCCATAATAACAAAGACATAAACGTGTGGATCTGAATGCATAGACACTGCATCGTGCTTATCTGAAATGGATGAAACGGGCTAAAGGGACTGACAATATTCTGTACGTATATGTAATGCTACATATAATAAGGTCTCTTAAATTTATTTTTAATTGGAGGGTAACATGGGTTTGGGTAGACTCCGGGAGTTGGTGATGGACAGGGAGCCCTGGCGTGCTGCAATTCATGGGGTCGCAAAGAGTCGGACATGACTGAGTGACTGAACTGAACCGAACTGCTCTACGATGATGAGTTGGTCTCTGCCATACGTCAGCATGGAGCAGCCATAGGCACGCGGCATCCCCTCCCTCTTGCACCTCCCTCCCGCCTCCCGCCCCATCCCACCGCTCCAGGCTGTCACAGAGCACCAGGCTTAATAAGGTCTGAAAAGGCGTAAATTTAGTTCCCAGCCCCTAACTCTTACTTTGTAAAGAGAACTCCTGGGACTTCCTTGATGGTCCGGTGGTAAAGAATCTACCTTCCAGTGCAGGGGACAAGGGTTCGATCCCTGGTCAGGGAATTAGGATCCCATGTGCTGCCAGACAACTAAGCCTGCGTTGCACAGCCAGAGAAGCCTTCGCCCCGCAACAAAGAGCCCGCGGGCAGCAGTGAAGACCCAGCACAGCAGCAGTAAATAAAATGCTACCACCGGAGAAGTCCTCTCTGTGGGGACAGATTCCTGAACCTGTCCAGGAACTGCATGGATTAGAGTTGGCAAATTCTTCATGCATTGATTTCTGAAGATAATTTGGAAAAAGACTCGCAAATTAGCACAAACTGAAAGTCCACGCCTGGAAGAAAATTGACGTTAAGACAGTCAGGTTCGAGGGAAGTGAGAGTTTTAATGCAAATGGAAAGTGTGAGGTCACAGCCCTGGACTCGAAGTTGTTTCAGGTGGCTGTGGATTCAAGCCCGATGGATGACTCATCGTTGTAACCGCTGGTCAAAGAGGGACAGGACCAGTAAATAGCTGGAAAGTTGTTTAGAAGGATTTCTGTCTGTGAACCCTCAGCTCATGACATAGCTGGGCACCTTCTCTTTCTTTGGGGTAAAATAGAAATGCAGGAAGCAGCGGGATGAGACGGGGATTAGTGAAGAGAAAAAGGGGGGAAAAGGAAGATGTGCTGTCATTCCAGCTGATGCACCTGTGTGTGTCTGCGCGAGTGTTCGGGCCATCCTTCAAAAAAGGATGCTTTCGCCTCCTGCCTCTCATCCTGCCTCAGCTTCAAGCCTCAGACCCCAGGATGAGCCATCCAAATGGAAGTTCATTTAAAGGGTGAAAGTGAGGGACTTCCCTGGTGGTCCAGTGGCTGAGAGGCCAGGCTCCGAACGCAGGGGGCCTGGCTTTGACCCCTGGTCCTTTAACTAGATCCCACAGGCTGAAACTCAAGAGTCTGCGTGCCACAGTGAAGACCAAAGACCCCGTGTGCCCCACCTTAGGCCTGGCACAGCCAATAAATATTTTTTTAAAAATGAAAATGATTAAAATCATCATTTCATTCAGAAGCTTCTGTAGAATTCTAAGGTCTACAGATAAAAACGGTTAAAATGTAATTTGACCTTTTGATGAGATACGTGTGGGGTGTGAGATATGAAAATCCACATGCATGTGGTTCTTCAAATATCCTATTTTGATCAGTCTATTTTTGGCAGAGGGATGCAAGAATGAAAGAATAGGGGATTCGGTAATGGCTAACAATAAAGATTTTGCCTCAGCAAGACCACGAGTTGCTGCTTTTATTTCTGTATCTGGATGAACAAGGGGAATTTCAAGTGATTTCAACACAGGATGAAACGTAATCCCTCCGGCCAGGGCCAGGCTCACTCGAGCGTGCTGGGTGAAGCTCCATGATGCCAGGCCGCAGGGTGCGGCTCCCAAGGCCGGCCAGGCAGCCTCGAAAAGGGAGATTTCTCCCTACGTTTACCAGCTTGCCTGCAGCTGAGGGAGATTTCCTTTTACCCAGTTTTATATGACAGATGAAATCTTAGGCAGAAACCAAGTTGAGGAGAATCCACAGTGGAAAGTATTCAAACACCCATTTTTATCCACATGTTCAAAGTCACATGAAAGGGAGTGCTGCACTGACACGTTACGCACCTGTACGCTGCTTTTATGTCATTGACTCTTCTGAAGCCCCTGATGCTGGGAAAGGCCGAAGGCAGAAGGAGAAAGGGGCAGCAGAGGATGAGATGGTTAGACAGCATCCCTGACTCAATGGACATGAGGTTGAGCAAACTCGGGGAGACAGTGGACGACAAAGGAGCCTGGCGTGCTGCAGTCCGTGGGGTCACAAAGAGTCGGACAGGACTTAGCGACTGAACAACTCCCCTGAAATACTTTCACAAACAGGGCAAACACCAATGAGTGTTAACTTGTCGGAGTTCCCTCCTCGAGTATACAAGAGGTTTGGAGAGTTCTGGCTCCAAAGCTCACCCCACTACCCGTGGCTGCCATGGGACCCTAGGAATCAAGATTGCTCTAGCCTGAAATATCCACTCTCCATCCCTGTAATTCACTCTCCTGGCACACAGCCAGTGGCAGACTTTACACGATCTCTAACAAGCTGTACTAAGTTTCCAAACTCGGGAGCAAGTCAGTTTTTTCTGAGCTGAAATGGCAATAACAACTCACTTCACTGGATTTCATACAGCATAGACTCATTTGAGTATCTGAAAGTGTTTGTCAGTGACATGCGAACATCGAGTATACTTAACGCCTCCAACAGCTTGGACTAATGGCAGACTTCTTACTGAGGACAGAGCTCTGCAAGCATCTCAGGAAGTAAGTCCCCGGCGTTTGCTAGGGGTCATCCGGCCGGAGCCTAGACTTCACCCGGCTTGTTGCACCGTGGGCCTTTGGCCACTAGAGGCCGACGTGGTTTCACGCAGAGCCTCCAGGAAATCACCCACCTCCAGCTGCAGGCATGTTCCGGAGACGTGTGGTAAAGAGCCAAGGAAACGCGCAGACCAAGGCCCCCTCCAGGAGCAGTGGTAGTCGCTCAGTTGTGTCCGACTGCAGGCTCCTCCATCCGTGGGATTCTCCAGGCAAGAGTACTGGAGTGGGCTGCCTGACATACCAAGAAGTGTCGAATCAAGAAAGAGAAGACAGGGCTTACCTGGTGGAACGGTGGGTGAGAACCTGTCTCCCCATCCAGGGGAATGTGGTTCGATCCCTGGTCTGGGAAGATTCCACATGCCCAGAAGCAACTAAGCCCAAGCACCACAGGGAGTGAGCCTGAGTGCCTAGAACCCAAGCTCTGCAGCAAGAGAAGCCACCAGGATGAGAAGCGGGGACCACACAGCACAGTCCCTGCCTGCTGCAGCTGGAGAAGGCAGCTGTGTAGCAAAGAAGGGCCAGCACAGCCACGAACAAATAAATAGATAATAAAATTACCAAAAAACACCCTATAAATAACCCTTAGATTAAAGAAAAAGGGGAAGAGAGAGAAGACGTGTGCAAAAATAGCGGATCCAAAAAGGAAGGAGATTCTGATGCACTGTTGCTGTTCAGTCGCTCAGTCGTGTCCGACTGTTTGAGACCCCGTGGACCGCAGCACGCCAGGCCTCCCTGTCCATCACCAACTCCCAGAGTCTACCCAAACCCATGTCCATTGAGTCAGTGATGCCATCCAGCCATCTCATCCTCTGTCGTCCGCTTCTCCTGCCCCCAATCCTTCCCAGCATCAGGGTCTTTTCCAGTGAGTCAGTTATTCGCATGAGGTGGCCAAAGTATTGGAGCTTCAGCTTCAACATCAGTCCTTCCAATGAATGCTCAGGGTTGATTTTCTTTAGGATGGACTAAAACATGCTATAGCACAAATGAAACTTAAAGACTTAATCTAACTGAAATACATTAAGCTGCTTGAAGCAAGCCAGTCACACAAAGGAAACTGATGTGTGGCTCCACTTCCCTTGGGCATCGAGTCTCAGAGACAGAAAGTAGAGAGCTCTCCCAGGGGTTGAAGGGGGAGAGTGGGGCCCGGGAGGTGTCACATGAGTGTGGAGCTTCAGTTTTGCAAGAGGAAAATGTTCTGGACATTGGTTCCAAACACTGAATATACTTAACACTACTGAACAATATGATTAGAAAAGGGTAAGATGGTAAATCTTACGCTATGTGTTTTTCACTGTAATTGAGGGGAAAGGAAAAAGACTTTCTGGCTCACAAAACAACCTGCCAAGTGATGTAGCTTGCTGTCTGCACTGCCTTCTGCTGGGTATTCCCCGCTGTCAGAATCAAGTACCACCGGGGGGGGCATTTCACACTGTTCATGGAAACTCAACATTGAGAAAACGAAGATCATGGCGTCCGGTCCCATCACTTCATGGCAAATAGATGGGGAAACAGTGGAAACACTGACAGACTAGTTTTGGGGGCTCCAAAATCACTGCAGATGGTGACTGCAGCCATGAAATTAAAAGACGCTTGCTCTTTTAATAAACAGATAATACAAGTACAAAAAAACACCCTATAAATAAACTTATTGATGGACTCTTTGCAGCCCCATGGACTATACCACGTCAGGCTCCTCTCCAGGCAAGAATACTGGAGTGCATTTCCATTCCCTTCTCCAGGGGATCTTCCTGACCCAGGGATTGAACCCAGGTCTCCCACATGGCAGGCAGATTCTTTACAGTCTGAGCCACCAGGGAAGCCCTATAGTTCCCTGGGCTATACAGTGGCTCCTTGTTGTTTATCTATTTTGTTCAATAAGTTTAGGAAGAAAAGTTATGACCAACGTAGACAGCATATTAGGAAGCAGAGACATTACTTTGCCAACAAAGGTCCATCTACTCAAAGCCACGGTTTTTCCAGCAGTCATGTATGGATGTGAGAGTTGCATTATAAAGAAAGCTGAGCACCAAAGAATTGATGCTTTTGAACTGTGGTGTTGGAGAAGACTCTTGAGAGTCCCTTGGACTACAGGGAGATCCAGCCAGTCCATCCTAAAGGAAATCAACCCTAAATATTCATTGGCAGGACTGATGCTGAAGCTGAAGCTCCAATACTTTGGCCACCTGATTCGAAGAGCTGACTCATTGCAAAAGACCCTAATGCTGGGAAAGATTGAGGGCGGGAGGAGAATGGGACGACAGAGAATGAGATGGCTGGATGGCATCACTGACTCGATGGACATGGGTTTGAGTAAACTCCGGGAGTTGGTGATGGACAGGGAGGCCTGGCATGCTGCGGTCCATGGGGTCGCAAAGAGTCAGACACGACTGAGCGACTGAACTGAGCTGAACTGAACTGAACTGAGGGGAAGCCATTTATCTTGTTGTCAGGGCTTTGAAATACAGGCAGAGAAGGAGAAAAAATAGCTGAAATAGCTCAGGTGGGAGAGCGTTAGACTGAAGATCTAAAGTCCCTGGTTCAATCCCGGGTTTCAGCAGTGGTTTGGGGCTTCTCTTGGGGCTCAACTGGTAAAGAATCCACCTGCAATGCAGGAGATCTGGGTTCGATCTCTGAGTCAGGAAGATCCTCTGGAGAAGGAAATGGCAACCCACTCCAGTATTCTTGCCTGGAGAAGTCCATGGATGAGGACCTTGGTAGGCTATATAGTCCATGGGGTCACAAAGAGTCGAACACGACTGAGCGACTACACTTTCACTTTCACTTTAATATGGAGAGAAGAGAGGCATAAATATGTAGTCACACTTTGTTGTTGTTCATTGTTGTTTAGTTGCGAAGTTGTGCCCAGCTCTTTGGAACCCAATGAACTGCAGCACGCCAGCCCCCTCTGTCCATCACCAACTCCTGGAGTTTACTCAAACTCATGTCCATTGAGTCGATGGTGCCATCCAACCATCTCATCGTCTGTGGCCCCCTTCCCTTCTTGCCCTCCATCTTTCCTGGCATCAGGGTCTTTGCAATGAGTTGGTTCTTTGTGTCAGGTGGCCAAACATACAAAATAGATAAACAGCAAGGAGCCACTGTATAGCCCAGGGAACTATAGGGCTTCCCTGGTGGCTCAGACTGTAAAGAATCTGCCTGCCATGTGGGAGACCTGGGTTCAATCCCTGGGTCAGGAAGATCCCCTGGAGAAGGGAATGGAAATGCACTCCAGTATTCTTGCCTGGAGAGGAGCCTGACGTGCTATAGTCCATGGGGTTGCAAAGAGTCCATCAGTAAGTTTATAATGGGAAAGAATCTAAAAAGTATATACATATATATGTATCTCTCTTCTTTCTCTCTTTAGTCACTAAGTTGTGTCCAACTTGTGACCCTATGGACTGTAGCCCCCCAGGCTCCTCCATCCATGGGATTCTCCAGGCAAGAATACTGGAGTGGGTTGCCATTTACTTCTCCAGGGGATCTTCCCAACCCAGGGATTGAACCCGGGTCACCTGCATTGCAGGCAGATTCTTTACTGACTGAGCTATGAGGGAAGGCCTGCTGTCTCCTCTAAGAAGTGGTATAGCTTCAACAGATGTTATATATATGTATGTATACATATATATATATGTGTGTGTGTTTGTGTGTGTATATATATATATATAAAAATCTGAATCACTTTGCTGTACAACTGTAACTAACACATTGTAAATCAAATATAGTTAAAGTGGCTCAGTCACGTCTGACTCTTTGCGATCCCATAGACTTTATAGTCCATGAAATTCTCCAGGCCAGAATACTGGAGTGGGTAGCCTTTCCCTTCTCCAGGGATCTTCCCAACCCAGGGGTCGAACCCAGGTCTCCCACATTGCAGGAAGATTCTTTACCAGCTGAGCCACAAGGGAAGCCCAAAAATATTTCAATACAAAAAGATTTTAATTGTAAAATTTTAAAAATATTTTTTTAAAGTTCTCAGGATAGGACTCCTCTGTCAGTCCAATGGTTAAGACTCCATAATTCTTGACTTCCCTGGTGGCTCACAGGGTAAAGAATCTGCCTACAATGCAGGAGACCCCAAGTTCGATCCTTGGGTCAGGAAAATCTCCTGGAGAAGGAAATGGCAACCCACTCCAGTATTTCTGCCTGGAGAATCCCATGGACAGAGGAGCCTAGGGGGCTACAGTCCATACAGTCCATGGGGTCACAAAGACTGAGCGACTAACACTTTCACTTTCCACAATTCTGCTGCAGGGGACATAGTTCCATCCCTGATCTGGGAACTAAGATCTCACACAGCACACTGTGTGGTCAAAAAAATGAAAAACAAAATAGAGATGAAAAGAAAAGCTCTCGGGCTTCCCAGGTGCCGCTAGTCATAAAGAACTCGCCTACCAAAGCAGGAGACCAACAAGACCTGGGTTTGGTCCCTGGGTCAGAAGACCCCCTGGAGAAGGGAATGGTCACCCACTCCAGCATTCTTGCCTGGAGAACCCCATGGGCAGAGGAGCCCGGCGGGCTACGGTCCATGGGGTCGCAAAGAGTCGGCCACGACTGAAGCACTCAGCACGTATGCACACGTGTGTTCTTAACTACTCGAGGAGACACATTAATCACAGTAAAATCAAGCAGTTGAAAGTAAGAAAAGTGATTAGGGCTAGTAAGGCAAGACGCGGCCTCCTGGCGGCAGTCTTTCCTAAACTGCCGTCTCACCTAAAAAGGCCCACTGGCCATAAAACAGGTTGAATTTATGGAAGGCGCTTCAGGAGGAGGCCAGCAAAAGATGGAAATTTCCATTCTGGAAGCCGCATGTGTTCTTTCCCACTCCAGCAGGGCACTAGGCGATTTCTACTTCCCACTCTGGCAGCAGAAAGGCAGTTGAGTGAGATAATGCGAAAAAGCTCCACCAAGGAGTGGCTCTCAAGGGAAGTCTTAAAAACGCATATTTGGTGATCTGCTGCGGAGTAACAAATGACCCCCAAAACTGCTGGCTTAAAATAGCAATTCTGTATTACTAACTCTTCTGGGTTGAGCTAAATGCTTTTTAAAAAAAATAATTAATTTGGTTGTACTAGGTCTTAGTCGTGGCATGCGAGATCTTGTTCCCTGACCAAGGAGCCAACTCCGGCCCTCTGAGTCTTAGCCACTGGACCCCCAGGAAGTCCCTGGACACTTTTTGTATCCGTGGCACGTTGGCTGGGAGTCCACCTACAGAGTCTCCACAGAGATGACGCAAAGGCTGAGCGAAGCCGGGATGCTGGCGGAGCAACCCTGCAGCTGTCCAAATAGTTTCCCTGTCTCTCCCGCTGTGTGTGGCCTCTACCGGAAGCTAGCCGGACGGCTCAGGGCTCTCAGGGTGGCATGTTTCCTTGTTTCTAGGTCTTACATTTAGGCCCAGTGGTGACCCAGATGAACGCCTCCCACACTGAATTAGTTATAACAAGTCACAGTGCCAGTCCGATTCACTGTGGGTTAGGACCTCACAGGGCGCATGAATCCTGGCAGGGATGGTTAATTAACGGTCACCATTGGAGACTGGTTCCAAGAGCAGGTGTGGAAAAGAGGCTGAGATATAGAAGGATGAGCAGAGAGAAAAGCATGGAGAAAAACACAAGGTATCTAAAGACACAAAAGAATGAGGGACGGTGTATGGCTTCTTAAAAAGAGTCAGTGGGCGATGGGTTTGTGTTGTAAGTGAGGCAACAGTCAAGCTCCTGGGGACCTTGTACCTTAGGCTCAGCAATTTGGACGTGATTTTGTCCAGCAGTTCTCCAATCAAATTGCTCCCTGGAATCTCCTGGAGACCAGGGAATGCCAGCTCCCCAAATATTATCAAAACAACCCCCTGATGAGACAAGGAGAAATTCATCTCCACGGAGATTTGGCAGTGTCTCAGAGGAGGAAGGGCAAGGTTAGGATTGATTGAGAATGGGAAGTTTGGTTTAAGGCGTGTCCTTCAATGGGGAAGTGGGGAAGGTCCTTTTAAAAATTTATTCATTTGTCTACTCCTGGCCTTATGTGATCTAGCCAGCTAGTTGCAGCATGCCAACTCTTAGCTGTGGCATGGGGTTGGGGGTGTCTAGTTCCCTGACCAGACATGGAACCTGAGATCCCTGTGTTGGGAGAACAGAGTCTTAGCCACTGGGGCACTAGGGAAGTCCTGGGATGGAGGTGGGGGTGGTCTTGATTCAGATTGAGCAGAGATCACAGTGCAACAGTCTAAGGCTGGCAGCAGAAGCAAGGGAAGGCAGAGAAATGACATAACCTTAGGGCACAAACTGGTGATGCTATCCTTGAGAAGCTGAGGAATATTTTGGAAAATTTCTATGACGAGTAACTAGGCCCCTTGTCTAGGGAAGAACCTCCTGGAACAGTACAATTATGCTAATGAGAGGATGGAGAGATGGGTTATGATGAAGAGTATGCTCTTGGGGCATAGGCGGTATGGGTCTCAGAACACGGTCAATAGACAGATTCTCAGAACTCATCATCAAAAGCTCCTGTTTGGTGGAACCCAAGAGCCTCTATTTTTCACAGGCCACGTGCAGGATGTGAGGGATCCGGACTGCTTCTCCTGCCCGTGGGCCAGGGTACTCGCTTGTGAGTCCTCCCCAGGCTCTAAGCTGGAATCCCCCAGGCCCACGGCTGTGAGGCGGGGCAGGGAGTGGATTCAGCCTGCGAGTCGGTACCTGGGGACTTAGATCGGTTCCCTGCCAAGTCTCTCTCTGTGTGACCCCATTTTCCCTGGGAACCCCTTTCTCCATGGTAAAATCAACACGTGGCCCAGCAGCACTTTTGCAAAGATGTCTGTGTGCCTGGGTGCACGTGGCTGAGAGGATACACACCCATCTGATCACAGTGCTTATCTGTGGAAAGTAGAACTGGACAAAGGAGGCTTTTTCATTTATCTAATCTCTTGACTCTCCATTTTCCATAAGAATCATTTGTTGTGGTTTTTAAAAGTGAATGGGCTTTTCCTTGATAGCTCAATTGGTAAAGAATCCGCCTGCAATGCAGGAGACCCGGATTAGATTCCTAATCTGGTCGGGAAGATCAGCTGGAAAAGGGATAGGCTACCCACTCCGGTATTCTTGGGCTTCCCTGGTGGCTCAGCTGGTAAAGAATCTGCCTGCAATGCGTGAGACCTGGGTTCAATCCCTGTGTTGGGAAGATCCCCTGGGGAAGGGAAAGGCTACCCACTCCAGTATTCTGGCCTGGAGAATTCCAGGGACTGTATAGTCCACGGGGTCGCAAAGAGTCAGGCACGACTGAGCAACTTTCACATTCACTTAAAAGTGAATAGCTAGAAAAGTCCTTTGTTCCCATTTTACAGGAAGTCACACTTTTTGTCCAAGGTCCCACAGGGCAATGGCATCTGACTCAAGACCGTCCTGCCTGTGTCTTCCTTATGTTGTCTTGGGACAATGGGGGATGGGAGTGCTGGGCACCCGTTGACCCTTTTAATCCCCGAGTCTCAGCCAATGCTGCCCAGGCTGGTAAGAAAACATCCTCACAATTTTCCTTGCTTTCCTCCTGCTGGCATCTGATCCCCACTGGCAAATGCTTAGCTACCATTCCAGTGAAGCAGGTCTATCTTTTCTCGGATCCACTGCTATCAAATGTTAAGAGCTATCACCCAACATGGTCAATACCCAACATGTTTTGAATTTATGACATGAGGTACTTGTTCCTAAGTCACAAGTCCAGAATGTGGGAAAGCAGCGTGAGGACTTGTCCTTGTCACAGGAAGATACACTGGGAGCTAGGGGAGAGCTTTATGGTTTACTCTGAAAACAGTCTTCTCCCTAGCAAATCATCCCTCCCAAATTATCCTACGATAAACCGATAAACCAGCGACGCTTCTGGATCAAAGAAATGCAAACATAAGCACACAAAGAGACGGGAGGGAACCCCTGGTGGTAGAAGGGGCACTAGGCTTTGGATTCACACCAACTCTGTGAAAACGTAGACCTGAGCCAGCCCCTGAGCCCATTCCACTGAGAGAACACCCTATTTTGTGCCAGGAAACGTTCTGGGCATCTTTCATCAGTGGCTGGAACCTGAACAGCTTTGTATCGCTTTCATCATGGAGCAGATGAGGGAAGTGGACTCAGAGAAGAAAATCATGCTAGTGGGAGCACCCAGCTGACGAAATAACAGGGTCTGGGCGCCAGCTCAGCTCTCGGGAGGGCGAGGCCAGAATCCATCCCTCAGGGAAGGGAGAGTCTTGCATTTCCCACACAAGGTAGGGTGAATAAACCTCTGCTCCCAACACATCACTGCGAACAGGTGTAACTGGGAGGAACATCACTGGGTCAAGTGATTCCCTGTGCCCTCTCCAAGAGCCTTCTTAGGACCAAAAGTCTTAGGAGAGACAAAAACCAAGAAGACCCCGAGAGGCAGCTGCAGTGCCAAGCGGGAGCTGGGTGGGGCTCATGGCCGGGATCAGCACCATCAAGGTGATGAAGCAGGAGGTCCAAATTCCACGGCAGCCGGCCAGTGATGCAGACAAGAGCACTGAGCGCCTCCAGCGGGACATGCAGGGAGAGAGGTGGGCCCGGGGCAGGGGAGGCTGAGGTGGCCTCCTTGAGCCTAGGATCCAGCTGGTTGAAGAGGAGCAGTGCTGAGCTCAAGAGCGCCTGGCCCCTGCCCTGCAAGAGCTGGAGGAAGCCGAGAGAGCTGTGGAGGAGACCGAGAGAGGATGAGGGTATGAAAACTGAGCCTTAGAAGATGAAGAAAGAAATGGAACTCTGGGAAATACAACTCAAAGATGCTAAGCACACTGCAGAAGAGGCAGACAGGAAGTAGGAAGAGGTGGCTTGTAACCTGGGGATGCAAAGAACTGACTCCTTGGAAAAAACCCTGATGCTGGGAGAGATTGAAGGCGGGAGGAGAAGGGGATGACAGAGGATGAGATTGTTGGATGAGATCACCCATGCGATGGACATGAGTTTGAGTAAACTCCGGGAGTTGGTGATGGACAGCCTGGCGTGCTGCAGTCCATGGGGTCGCAAGGAGTCGGACACGACTGAGCAACTGAACTGAACTGAAGCTGGGGATTATGGTGGGGGACTTGGCACGCACAGAGGAGCGAGCCGAGCTGGCAGAGTGCCATTGCCGAGAGATGGATGAGCGTATCAGACTGATGGAGCAGAACCTGAAGTGTCTGAGTGCTGCTGAAGAGAAGTACTCTGGAAAAGGAGACAAATACGAGTAAGAGATAAAGATTCCTACCTATAAACTCAAGGAGGCAGAGACCGGGGTTAAGTTTGCTGAGAGATCGGTAGCCGGGCTGGAAAAGACAATGGAAGATTTGGAAGAGAAAGTGAAATGTACCCAAGGGGAGCACCTCTGTAAGCAAAGGATGCTGGAGCAGACGCTGCTCGATCTGAACGAGACATAGAGTGCCCGGTCTCCCCTGCCGCTGCTCCTTCCTCGACCCCGACTCCGCTGAGAACACCCTGCTCGAAGCTCACCTGCAAATTGAGGGCTGATCTTTATTTAGCTGGAAGCCTGCTTCTCTCCTTCCGCCACCTCTCCCACTCCCAACCCTGTGTCCCTTTCACCAAACTGTCTCTGCCTTTCCCCAGAGACCCCAGCTGGGCTAGAGACGGAACACCTTTGGGGACAAAGTTTAAGGGAATGTGAGCACAGTGTGAAGTGTCTTTAAAAGCCTGCTGTGATGTGCACATTTTGTAATTACCTTTTTCTGTTGTTGATGTAAGAACCATTTGTAAAAACATTGTAGACAATTCCATGGTTCTGAAGCAACAGTCTAACCCCTTTCTCACTTTTGGAAGGTAACGTTTTGGCTTAATGCATATCGCCTTCGCGTTCAGTTGCTCAGTCTTGTCCGACTTTTTGCGACCCCGTGGACTCCAGCACGCCAGGCCTCCCTGTCCATCACCAACTCTGGGAGTTTACTCAAACTCATGTCCATTGAGTCGGTGATGCCATCCAACCATCTCATCCTCTGTTGTCCTCTTCTCCTTCCGCCTTCAGTCTTTCCCAGCATCAAGGTCTTTTCAAAGACCTTCTCCATAGGGGAGGGGAAAAGGTATGGGCCTGCCTTACTGAGAGCCTTGCAGCCCAGAGAAAGACTCCATTTGGGGAAGCCTCATTGCTCTGGAAAAAGTACACGCCAAACCACAAAGATGATTGCAGGAGGAGTTAGCCAAAAAAAAAAAGTGCTGTTCCAATTTTCAGCTTTACAGTATCTTTAAAACTTTTTTTTTTCTTTTTTTTCATCAGAAGTGACCCAACAAATTTAAGATGGTGAAACCTCTGAAACCACATCTTTGTCCCAGCTCTACCCTGTTCTCAACCTGGGCTCACAGAATGGATCATGTGGCCCTTATGTTGAAGTGAACACATTTGCTCTCCTGCCTCCTTGAGAGAAAAGGATGTTTTGCACTGATTTAACCACAGGAAACCCATCTCACCACCCTTTTCTGGGTCTGAAGCCGCTGTCTCTACAAGTGCCATCCCATTGTGCTTTGTATCGGTCACTGCTGGAGAAAGCGTGAGGAGCTTATGCACAAACCTGCTTTTAAATTTTATATTATTTTGGGACTTTGCTTCTTTGGGGTTGGGGCATGCCGGTGACCCCTCTGGCTGTGAGAGCTGTCTACAGTCTGTGGGCTGGCAGTGTGCTGATCTCTTAAAGTTTCTTTCCCTACCCAAGCCCCCCTTTTGGATGAGGTTTCAGTGAGGTCTGCTAGGTGAGTATGCTGCAGCTTAATTTTCTTAAAGTGTTCTGTCCTTTGGTGTGGTCTCTTTGGGGATCAGTTGGGAGAAAAAAACCAATGATGTTGCTGTTCTGATACTGAAAATTGATAAACATTTTTTGAAATAAAGAACAAGTCCCTCCCTGATGGCTCAGATGGGAAGGAACCTGCCTGCAATGCGGGAGACATGGGTCCGATCCCTGGGTTGGGAAGATCCCCTGGAGAAGAGACTGGCAACCCATTCCAGTATTCTTGGCTGGGAAATCCTGTGGACAGAGGAGCCTGATGGGCTACAGTCCGTGGGGTCGCAAAGAGTCGGACACGACTGAGCGACTCAGCACACACGCTTCCCCTCCAGAAAAGAAGAAGATCCTGACACTGAATAGGAAGAAGAAGCCCTAAACCAAGATCAGCGGATGGAAACTGCGCTTTGGCATCAGATGAGCCTGGATTCAAACGCTGGCTCCCATGTGAACCTGTGGTGTTGGGCCCTCACATGACTTCTCTGGGGCCTAGTTTCTAACGTGTAAAAAGAGACTTTCATGTGTGTGAGTTGCTCAGTCATGTCCGACTCTGCGACCCCATGGGCTGTATCCCCCCCAGGCTTCTCTGTCCATGAGATTCTCCAAGAATACTGGAGTGGATTGCCATTCCCTTCTCCAGAGGAACTTACCAACACTGGTCTCCTGCATTGCAGGCAGATTCTTTACCGTTAGAGCTACAGAGAAGTCAGGTAAAAAAAAGAGAGAGAGAAAGACTGGTGAGAGTTTAAAATGGGAGTATAAAGCCCTGAAAGTGAAGTCGCTCAGTCGTGTCCGACTCTTTGTGACCCTATGGACTGTAGCCCACCAGGTTCCTCCGTCCATGGGATTCTCCAGGCAAGAATACTGGAGTGGGTTGCCATTTCCTTCTCCAGGAGATCTTCCCGACTCAGGGATTGAACCCAGCTCTCCCACATTGTAGGCAGACACTTAACTGTCTGAGCCACCAAGAAATCCTAGCCAAAGGTATTCAGAGCAGCTGCTGATCTCAGGGAGGGGGTTCCTCGCAGATGCAAAGGGAGGAGAAAAGTTCTTGGGCCCTGGGCTGTCGGTGGGTCCTCGGGCCATTCCCCAGTCTAATCTACCCTGCCCTGGCCCCAAGCCTGGGATCAGCTACACACCGCTTGGTGCTTCTGATAAGAGACGCCTCCCTCCTCTGTTGGGAGGACTTCCTGGAGAGGAGCCTGGGAGGGGCCGCTGGCTTGGGGAGGGGCCTGAGCAGGGCTGAGTCCCTCCGGTTGAGGCTGAGCCTATTTCAGCTCCAGGCCGGACACGGCCCCACTCAGCGACCTCGGGGTCCTAGAGGAGATGAGGGGCGGCAGGCTGTCCCGGCGAAGCTCGCCCCCGGCTCTGGGCCTGGGCCTGGCGCCCCTGCTGGTCCTGCTCTGGGCCGGGCCGGGCAGCAGGGCGGACGGGGGTCCTTGGGACTTCCAAGGCTGCAAGCAGCAGCTGAACGTGTCGGTGCTGGGGGCGCTGCCCGGGGCGGGCTGGGACAACCTGCGCAACCTGCAGCTGGGGCTGGTGCTCGGGCGCGCCTACTCGCAGTGCCTGACCACCGAGGACGGCGAGTACCTCATCCCCGATGGCATGCGGGCGCTGCCGCAGCACGAGAGCGTGGCGCAGACCCGCGCCGAGCTGATGGACAGCTGGGTCAACTACACTGACGCCTGGGCGGCCTCGGTCAACGCGGAGTTCTCCTTCCTCTCCATCCTCAATGGCAAGTTCTCCGTGGACTGCCAGAACGTCCGGAGGTACAGCCTTCAGTACCAGACAGTCACCACCCGCGTGCAGCGGCGGCACAGCATCTACTCCGTGAGAGTCCGGGGGACCCCCGACTTTCACCCCGACTTCCGGCAGCGCCTGCTGACCCTCAGTGACCACCTGGAGAACAACCAGACCCGCGAGGCCGAGTACCTGGCGGAGATGCTCGTCTTCTCATACGGCACGCACGTCCTCACGGAGGTGGAGGTGGGAGCCACCCTGGTGCAGGAAGACCAGGTGAGGCGGGAGCTGGTGGGCCACGAGGACGAGGACAGGCTCAACGTCTCCTTCGCCGCCTCCGTCTTGTTCGACCAGAAGGTCGGAGCGGGCGACGCGGTGTCCTGGGACAAGGAGAGCCAGCTGGTGCAGGCCTACCAGCGGGGCACGGTGGCCTCCAAGATACACAGCCGCGGCGGCCCGCCCTTCTACGAGGGCCTCACCCTGCAGAAGTGGCAGGAGGGCATCGCCAACCGGCTGGTGACCATTGGCCACTCGGGCCTGCCGCTGCCCGAGCTGCTGCAGCCCGAGGCGCTGCCCGAGCTCCCGGCGCCCGCTGTGCGCCGCGTGGAGGCGGCCGTCCGCCGCGCCATCGGCCTCTACTATGCGGTCAACATGCACCCCGGGTGCGTGAAGCGCGGGGCCCCCAATTTCGACCCGCTGGCTAACGTGGACGACGGCTCGTGTGCTGATGGCCAGCACTCCAACTTCAGCTTCGGGGGCGTCTTCCAGGAGTGCGAGGCGATCACCGGCCCCCAGGGGGGCCGCCTGTGCGCGCCCTACACCATCCTGAACCCGCTCACCGGCCAGGCCTCCTGCCCAGCCAACTACACGGCCAGCCTGCTGAGCAGCGAGGTCAAGATGTGGAGCGAGAGCAGCCATGAGTGCTGGCCGCAGTGCCAGACCTGCTGGCTGATCTTCAGTTGCTGCCAGACGGTGTGCGGCAACGTGGAGATCCAGCGCGTCGTGCGCCTCAAGGCGTCCTGGTGCGCGCCCTCGGGGGCCGCCCCGACGGCCGCGGCCGGCCTCCTCTTCGGAGGCCTCTACAGCCCCGGCCACCCCAACCCCCGCACCGGGGCCCAGGCCTGCCCCTCCTCCTTCTCCCCGCTGACCCTCCTGGGTGACCTCAAGGTGTGCGTCAGCAGTGACTGGGAGCTGGGCGTGGCCCACGCGGTCCCCTTCGGGGGTTTCTTTAGCTGCCAGGTGGGCAACCCCTTGGCAGCCCGGGCGAGGGGCCAGGGCCCCGAGCTCCTGAAGGAAGTCTTCAACCTGAACCTCGCCACAGATAACCCCATGACCTGCCCTGCAGGCTACAGCCAACACCCGGCTTACCTCAGCAGCGGCTGCCAGATCCTCTACTGCCTCCGGGCCGGGTTCCTCTTGAACCCGCAGCAGCTCATGGTCCGGCTGCCGCCCTTTGTTGCCCGCCCCGGCCTGGTGGGCAACAGCAGCGGCCGCCGGTCCTCGGTCCTGGTGGACGCCAGCGGTCAGCGGGCCTGGGTGAAGCTGCAGGGCTCCGGCCGCTGGCGGCAGGCCGATATCCACGACCCATCCCTGGCAGCCCAGCTCCTGGGTCAGGGGGGTTCCTGGCCCGGTGCTGGGGCCATCGCGGGTGCCTGCCTGGGAGCCGTCTTGGGCGTGGTGGCTCTGGCTCTGGGGGTAACCTGGGGCTTCAGGCGCTACCAGAAGCGGGGTTACAGAAGACTGCCGGAGGGCATCCTGGCAGAGGAGCAGACGGTCTATGGGACCGCAGAAGCCACGGGGAGCCCAGCTCCGTCTGACTGCTCAGAGAACGCCGGCAATTCTGTCTAGACTTGGGCCAAACGGCAGCATCCTTTGTCCCTAGTCAGAGCGTCAGTCCACTCTGATTCTCCCACTGCCTGGGCAACGAGATGTCCAATACCTACTCGCAGACCGGGCCCCGCTTTCTCAAGGAACATGTTGGGAGCACCCCCCCCCCCCAATTCTTCTTGCCATATTCTTATGTTGGGCACTTTCTTTGTTGCAAAAAGCCAGTAAACCCAACTTTGTTCAAATACAGGTGTGTTCCTGGTGTTCTTTGGTGGGGGATGGGATGGGGTAGGGGGAATCCGCAGAGAAGATAGAATCAGTGTTGACCCCAGGACATATGATGTAGCTTTGTGTTAGATTTTTTTTTTTTGGTGATTGTTATAAAATTTATTTTGTCCATTCGTTTTGCCAGAATCATTGCCTTGAACCCCAAAAGTTCCCTCTTGGACTTGTTTTAAGTTAGAGGGTCTGTTACTTTTGTTTTCCAAATAGGGCCTGACCTACTTGTGGATGATGGAATGAATTAGGTTTTTTAATCACATTTTTTTTTTAGCAATTTTTGTAATGACAGAAAACACAGTATATTGCATGAAACAGCTATAATGATTATTTTGTGAAATAAGTTAATCACATAAAATTGCCCAAATCCAACCATTTTGACTCACCCTAAAATGGCAGGTATATATACACACACATATATATGGGGTCACAATGTAAAATGTGATACAAACTATGATCACACTCAAAAGACTTGAAAGCCATGGGAAAACCCTTCCACTTCATCCTCTATTCTGTGAAACTCAGCTTTGGAAAACTAAGAGTCCTTACCCACGGTGGAAGAGGTCTCCCTTTGCAGATTCTATTTTTCTTCAGTACATCAGAGTAAATGTCATTCTTTAATCCAAGACAAGTCTCTTGGGGCCATTGTTCCATTTTGTAATGTTCTTGCAACAAAAGCCCCATCACGATTTAAGCCCAGAGTGTGAGTCTGTAGTTGTCACAAGGACAAACTCAGAGTGTCCCATTAAACCCTAACCTTGAGACCACAGGACCTGCAGGACCGAGTCCAGATGACTCCCTCATGTGGGAATTTTAAAGCCAATTTGGAAGGCACTTGGAGAGGCCCTAGGTAACCAGCAAGTGTCACCCCCCTGGGGGGACAAGACCCCTGTTTCCATGGCCCGAGTGACGTAGGTGAGTTGTTTTACTTCTTGCAGTTTCACCGACTCTAGCTGCGCAGTGGAATATTCCCGGGTCCGGATGGGATGGTATTGGTGAGTCCTAAGAGAGCAGACAATAGAAATCCAAGCGATTCCGGGATGTTTGAGCTATTTCTCCTGGTCTGATATGCACACACTGGAGTAGGCTGTCAGCTAAGACCTGGCTGACTGGTTGCTCTCCTGAGCTTTCTCCAGGCTTGTGGTCATTCCCATTCACAGAGGCTTTCTTTACAGGAAAGTTACCTTTATGATAGCATCTCACTTCATCTTCACAAACCTTAAGTAGGTAAGTAGTTCTCATGCTATGGGTGAGCAAATTGAGGTTCAGATGTTGACCTGCCCAAAGTTACATGACTCAAATATTAAGAATAATAATTGTGGGGCATCCCTGACTGCCCAGAAGTTAAGACTCTATGCCACCAATGCAGGAGGCATGGGTTCGACCCCTTGTTGGGAAACTAAGATCTCACATGCCTCGTGGCGTGGACTGAAAATTAAAGAAAAGAAGAAGAAAAAGAAAAATCGCTCGTGCCTCCTGAGTATTTAGAATTTGCCCTTTGGAAAGATTATTCATTTAATTATTTGCTGAGGACCACAGTAAATCTACGGGCTTGGTCTGGGTCAGATATGGGCCTCTGGAAACTCCCTGTGCCTCAGTTTAGTCTCCTGTTAAATGTAGATAGCATGTTAAATTCTCAGGTCACCCGAGGAGATTAAATTAGAGAAAGGATGCAAAGTCCCTTGAAATAGTTTGTTGTTGTTCAGTCACTCAGTCGTGTCTGAATCTTTTCGACCCCATGGACTGCAGCACGCCAGGCTTCCCTGTCCATCACCAACTCCCGGAGCATGCTCAAACTCATGTCCATCGAGTCAGTGATGCCATCCAACCATCTCATCCTCCGTCGTCCCCTTCTTCTCCCGCCTTCAGTCTTTCCCAGCATCAGGGTCTTTTCCAGTGAGTTGATTCTTCACATCAGGTAGCCAAATTGAAATAGCCTGGCCTTTCTCAATCTGGTACTGATGACACCAGCATCACGGGGGCTGACTTGCCACTGCTTTAAGAGTGGCATTCCAGAATCAAATCGGACAAACTAGGTTTGAGTCCCAGCACAGCTGCTTCCTAGCTCTGTGACAATGAGAAAATGGTCTCACCTCCCTGAGAACTAATCTCAGCTGGTAAAAGGGGATGATCATAAGACTGATGTCATATGTTGTTACAAGGATTAAATGCGAAGCGCATGGAAGTCCCTTGGTACGGGGGCCTCTCATCTGGCAGCGCCCAGTGAGCTGTCTCATCATGAGGTCTCAGGACACAAAGGTGTATGTTTGGGGCCCAGTTGAGTGGGTAAGACACCTAAAAAACACAGATCACCAGTAGTAAAAATGTCGTAGAGCTCCAAATGAAACATTATGGAAAAGCGAATTAGGGTCACAAATTCTCGCTGGGAGGGCACTCATAGGATTTCTGGCATGGGACTGGACTCCTGGGTCAACTTGGCATATTTTCAGATTAGTCCAGTTCTCCTGGCCTGGGAGGATCCTTTCAACAGAAACTGAATGCCCATTTCTGATGGTCTCAATCCATTCCCTGGAACAGTCCTCCAGGCTTCAAAACCTGAGCTCTCCGAGTGATAAGAGCAGCGGGCAGATCGGGACGTAATAAAAGGATTTGGTGTGGAATAAGAGGAAGGGGGCAAGAGGGACCGCCCTTTAAGGAGACTGACTATGTGACTGGCCATCCGTATCTGGGCACTTGTGGAGACCAAAAAGAGGCACCATAAATAACTACACGAGAGTGAAAGTGTTAGTCGCTCAGTCGTGTCCAGCTCTTTGCGACCCCATGGACTGTAGCCCATCAGCCTCCTCTGTCCATGGGATTCTCCAGGCCAGAATACTGGAGTGCATGGCCATTGCCTTCTCTGGGGGATCTTCCTGATCCAGGGATTGAACCTGAGTCTCCTGCATTGCAGGCAGATGCTTTACCATCTGAGCCACCAGAGAAGCCCAAATAACAATTACCTAGGACCTGTTAATTGAAAGATGCGTCACTCTATTTTTTTTAATTATCTGTTTATTTTGTTTTTGGCTGCACTGGGTCTTCGTTGGGCTTGGGCTTTCCCTAGTTACGGTGAGCGGGGGCTACTCCAGCCGCGGTGCGGGGGCTACTCCAGCCGCGGTGCGGGGGCTACTCCAGCCGCGGTGCAGGGGCTACTCCAGCCGCAATGTGGGGGCCTCTCACCGAAGTGACGTTCGTGGAGCGCGGGCTTCAGGCATGGTGCAGAGGCTCAGCTGCCCCACTGCCTGGGGCATCATCCTGCACCAGGGAGCGAACCTGTGTCCCCTGTGTAGGCAGGTGGATGCCCAACACCTGGGCCACCTGGGAAGTCCTCACTCCACTTTTGGAGGTGACTGTATCAGCGGGCACAGGGCAACTCTGTCACCCTGAGCCTCTCCCCGTGTCACGCACTCACTCTGCTGCACGCTGATTTCCACGTGAGGTCCAGTGATGACTGATGACATCCTGCTCATCAATCCAGACTGGGTTCAGGGCCTAAGAGTCCACGTTTTGAAACAAGAGAAGCCACCACAATGAGAAGCCCGTGCGCTGAAACTAGTTAGTAGCCCCTGCTCACAGCAACTCGAGATCGCTCGTGGGTGGCAACGAAGATCCAGCACAGCCAAAAGCGAAAAAAGGGAAAAAAGAAGGACTAGGGTCAAAGGTCACCTCCCTGAGAACACAGGAGAATACATTTCTAGTTGCCCTCTCTCCCCCAGCACACATCACCATCTCATCAGCTAGTCGCTCAGTCGTGTCTGACTCTTTACTACCCCACAGTCCTCCAGGCTCCTCTGTCCACGGGATTCTCCAGGCAAGAACACTGGAGTGGATTGCTAGTTCCTTCTCCAGGGGATCTTCCTGACCTGGGGATCGAACCCATGTCTCCCCCGTTGCAGGCAGATTCCTTATCTGAGCCACCAGGGAAGCCACACATTCCTTCCATCTCCGAGGAGGACTTTGTCTCTTCCTCCTCCTTACCTCTTTAAGCATGTAATTTAAGCATGTAATTGTGAGCCTGTCCCTTTACATGAGTTCTTCATCCAACCTGATCAGGAGCTCCCTGAATTGGGGAAGGGAAGGTGCTGTGCTCATTGGACTTATTTCCAGAGCTCAGTGTCAGACAGAACACGCAGTAGTTGCTATACAAGTTTGCTGGATGAAAGAAAACCGGAAGAGATCTTGGGAGGCCCCAGGTGATAAGCCCCAGCCATCAAATCCTTTTAGGTTCCTTGCCCTTCTGGGCTACTTACATGTATTATGTCATGAATGAATGAGTGTTAAGCCTCATTTTGCTAGTATAAGTGCTTGAATAAATACAATGATGAATATAATTCAGTTTTCACTGTCTCAAGATATTCAAAAAAGGTAGACAAAAAAGAAAAAGAAAAAATGTGGGGAAAAGGGAGGTGGTGGCCTGGGGGAGCCCCTGAGTCTCCAGGTTCCTTTCAGAACTCTGAGGAACAGGGCGGAGGGGCTGCTGAAACTCCATCCCAGCGGAGGACAGAGAGGGCACTGATGGGCCACGCGCTGTCTGGGAGCTGCTCTTGGACATCACACAGTGCCTCCTCCTGAAACTGGCTTCTCTGGGACCCTGGGTGGTTGCGATCTCAGGGTAAGTCACGCAGAACAAAGAGGTCTCTCTCCTTATTCTGACCTTCAGAGAGCTTAGAGCCAAATTTGGCCTTGTCTACAGCATTCTTGTTACTAAACTCCATCTTAGTTCTAATTTTTCTGCACTTCTATTTCCTCTTAACTCATTTTTTCAAATTTTATAAGATTTATTTTTTTATTTACATAAAAAAACATGTATTATTATTAAAATATAAAGAAATGGATAACAGCTGAGCAGTCACAAGGGTGCACCTGGTAAATTCTGAGCCTCAGCTTCCACGCCCACTCTTTATCTTAGCCACAATCTCACCACGTGTAGATTTAGGCTTGGTCTGACTCATCTCGTACTGACTGTTCCCTGTACTCCCTAAGATGGACTGTTGTAAAATCAGATAACCTCTATTTATCTCAAGGAGTTCCTGAAAATTTGACAATGAAAACTAATTTTAAATTTAATTTTAAAGCTATGATGTTGTTTTTAAAACAGCTTAGAGGTGCAAATAAAAGAAGGCTGTGTGTTTGTTGTAAAAAGAATGTTGTGGCATTGAAAGTCTGAGAATCATTAAGTTCAGTCAATCAGTTCAGTCGCTCAGTTGTGTCAGACTCTTTGTGACCCCGTGGACTGCAGCATGCCAGGCCTCCCTGTCCAATGCCAACTCCCAGAGCTTGCTCAAACTCATGTCCATTGAGTCGGTGATGCCATCCAACCATCTCATCCTCCGTCGTCCCCTTTTCTTCCCGCCTTCAATCTTTCCCAGCATCAGGGTCTTTTCAAATGAGTGAGTTCTGCACATCAGTTGGCCAGAGTACTGGAGTTTCAGCTTCAGCATCAGTACTTTCAATGAATATTCAGGACTGACATCCTTTAGGATGGACTGGTTGGATCTTCTTGCAGTCCAAGGGACTCTCAAGAATCTTCTCCAACCCCACAGTTCAAAAGCATCAATTCTTTGGCGCTCAGCTTTCTTTATGGTCCAACTCTCACAGCCATACATGACTACTGGAAAAACCATAGCTTTGACTAGATGGACCTCTGTTGGCAAAGTAATGTCTCTGCTTTTTAATATGCTGTCTAAGTTGGTCATAGCTTTTCTTCC
The DNA here is from genome assembly GCA_024291935.2 of Okapia johnstoni. Lineage (NCBI taxonomy): Eukaryota > Metazoa > Chordata > Mammalia > Artiodactyla > Giraffidae > Okapia > Okapia johnstoni. The sequence goes on along the minus strand of CM044325.1, from coordinate 1,415,570 downwards.
AAGGAGCAAGCATCTTTTAATTTCATGGCTGCAGTCACCGTCTGCAGTGCTTTTGGAACCCAAGAAAATAAAGTGTCTCACTGTTTCCCCATCTATTTGCCATGAGGTGATGGGACAGGATGCCATGATCTTAGTTTTTTGAACGATGAGTTTTAAGCCAGCTTTTTTAGTCTCCTCTTTCACTTTCATCAAGAGGCTCTTTAGTTCCTCTTGGCTTTCTGCCATAAGGGTGGTGTCATCTGCATATCTGAGGTTATGGACAATCATTAAATTGCTGCTGCTGCTGCTAAGTCGCTTCAGTCGTGTCCGACTCTGTGTGACCCCATAGACGGCAGCCCACCAGGCTCCGCCATCCCCGGGATTCTCCAGGCAAGAACACTGGAGTGGGTTGCCATTTCCTTCTCCAATGCATGAAAGAGAAAAGTGAAAGGGAAGTCGCTCAGTCGTGTCCGACTCCTAGCGGCCCCATGGACTGCAGCCTACCAGGCTCCTCCGTCCATGGGATTCTCCATTAAATTATAGGCAAATAAATCAGCAAAATGTTGGGGGCTCAAAAATCATACTGGAGTTTGAGGAATCTCTGCTGAGCTTCGTGGTTTGGAGAGTCCGGAGTAGGGAAGGGAGTGTGTGCGTGTTAGTTGCTCAGTTGTTTTCAACTCTTTGTGACCCCATGGACATCCCCATGAGATTCTCCAGGCAAGAATACTGGAGTGGGATGCCGTGACCTTCTCCTGGGGATCTTCCTGACCCAGGGATCGAACCTGGGTCTCCTGAGTCCCAGGTAGATTGTTCACTATGTGAGCCACTAGAATGGAGAGAGTAGCAGGAAAGGAAGATGCGGAAGAAAGAGTTTCCCACTCTCCGTTTCAATCATTGCTGTCTTCATTCCTAAGGTGCTTCTAAGAAATGACACCTTACCAAGTGAGGAGGATGAACACCACCAAAGAAAACACAGGAAAGAAATCACTGCTACTTGAGTAGGGGAAAGATTTTTCCATGTGATACCAAAAGCACCATTCATAAAAGAACAAATTAATAAGTTGACTTTGAAGGAAACCAGAATGTTATCCCAAATATGCTCTTTGACATAATTATTTTGAATTAAATTCAATTACTGACTCATTTGAAAAGACCCTGATACTGGGAGAGATTGAAGGCAGGAGAAGTGGACGACGGAGGATGAGATGGTTGGATGGCACCACCAACTCAACGGACATGAGTTTGAGCAAACTCTAGGAGTTGGTGATGGACAGGGAGGCCTGGCGTGCTGCAGTCCATGGGGTCGCAGAGAGTCAGACACAACTGAGCGACTGGACTGAACTGAACTGAAGAAGCAGCAAACAGAAACTGTACGTGTTAGTCAATTTGTCATGTTCAACTCTTTGTGACCCCAGGGACTGTAGCCCACCAGGCTCCTCTGTCCATGGAATTCTCCAGGCAAGAATACTGGAGTGGGTTGCCATGTCCTCCTCCAGAGGATCTTCCTGACCCACGGATCAAACCCAGATCTCCTGCACTCAGGCAGATTCTTTACCATCTGAGCTTTAGGGAAGTCCCAGCAAACAGAAAAGCTCCTCTTTTTCTGCCTAAAGGCAGGATCTAAATTCTACGTTTTCTAAGCCAGACTCTTATCAGCCCAGAGGATCTGCAAACAAACTTTACTGCACAATTTTCCTCCCATGTATTTAACTTCTCATACTTTGCCCTCCTTGGAAGCCTAACTTTTCCTTCTTTCTGTCATTTCCCGACAGATTTGTTATTCTTGGTGAAGACACTACGTAAGTCAGAATTCCAGGCTACCGTTTCGAGTTACTCTTGGTTTAGGGTTCTCCTGAACGATGTGCACTTCATGTTTTAATATGCTTTTCTCTTTTTTAAAAAAGTGTCAACTGAAAATCCAAGGTGGGTAGAGGTAGAGTCTTGCCTCCCCTACGACCTCATCAAAGTCGAGAACTGGACTGAGAGGAGAAGGACCCAAAGCTCTGAAGCATAAAATCCACACAGACCTGGGCAAGCAAACGTGGCCCCCAATCCAGGACCTGTTTTTATAAATAAAGTTTTATCAGAACATGGGCACTCTCGCTTTTTCTGTGTTGTCTGTAACTGCCTCCGTTCAGCAATAGCAGAGCTGAACGTTTGTGGCAGAGACCTTGTAACACAAAAGTTTAAAATGCTAAACACCTGATCCTCAAGAAATAGCTTGTTAGCTCTTCATATAGAGCACAGACTGTCCAATGGTTGCCAAGAGGAACTGATCCCTTCAACACCACAGTCATTATTTGGGGACTGAGTTTACCAGGCATACGATCCTCATCACAGCCCAGAATTAGTTCAGATTATGCATTTTGCCACCATCCTACCATAGTCTCTGTGTCCTATTCCATTCCAGGGAAATTCAGTCCTTTTTTTTTCCTTTCAATGTCAGGTTTTATTTATCTATTTTAATTGGAGTATAATTGGTTTATAATGATGTATTGGTTTCTGCTGTACAACAATGTGAATCAGCTATATGTATACACATATTCCCTGCCTCTTGAGCCTCCCGCCACGCCTCCATTGCCCCCCTCCAGGTCATCACAGAGCTCAGAGCTGAGCTCCCTGTGCTAAATAGCAGCTTCCCACCAGCTGCCCAATCTGCACACGGTCGTGTACATGTCAGTGCTTCTCTCTCGGCTCGTCCCCCCAACCCTTCCTCCACTGCGTCCACAAGTCCGCTCTCTCCGTTTGTGTCTCTGTTCTTGCCCTGCAAATAGGCTCATCAGCACTGTTTTGCTGATTTCGTATATATGCGTTAATACACTGTATTTATCTTTCTCTTCCTGACTTTCTTCACTTTGTACAGCACAGCCCCTTTCCTTTATTTTCTAATATTAAAAATTAAGAACCACACGAGAACTTCCAGTGCGTAGCAGGCTTCCTGGTATTTGAGGTTGCAGAGGAAATATCAAGTGGGCGATCGAGAGCCGTCTCTTATGTAAGTCCATAACCACCTGCATACCGGGGCGTCTTACTCACAGGCTCCTGTCTCCCACGCCATCTCTCTTCCACACGTTTACCCTCCTGGATCTGCGAGTAGGACTCCAAGGCCTCTCCGTCTACTGTGCCGGGAAAGCTGACCCTTGTGTGTCACTGACTCAAGCTAAGTCCTCTCACTTTGCCGTTTCAACAGCTCTCAGGATGCCCAGCTTAAAAAAATGGAAAGAAAAGGACGTGCAGAGACACTGCAGTTTCTCCCATACGTTTTCTCCTCTTCAAACAGCAACTGTAGTTCAAGCGGAGAATTTTTCCATCTGTTAAACATTTTCTTATGGTTGCATTTATTTCAAGTGAAAGAATATTTTATTGCAGCATAGTTGATTTCCAATACTTATATTAGTTTCAGGTGTACTGCATAGTGATCCAAAGCTTTTATAGACTGTACTCCATTTAAAGTTGTTACAAAAGAATGGCCGCATTCTCTTTGCTGTACAATATATCCCTGCAGCTTCTTTATTTTGCACATCATAGTTTGTACCTCCTAATTCCCTACCGCCTCCTTCCCCCTTTCCTCGTTCCCATTGGTAACCACTATCTTCTCTGTATCTGTGATGTGTTTCTGTTTCGTTATATCTGCTCCCTCTGTTTTATGTTCAGGTTCCACATATAAGTGATTACACACAGCATTTGTCTTTCTCTGTCTGACTTATTTCACTAAGCACAATACCCTCCAATTCCTTCATCTTTTTTTTTTTTTTTGATGTGGACCATTTTTAAAGGGTTTTTATTAATTTCTTACAATATTGCTCCTGTTTTATGTTTTGGTTTTTTTGGCCCAGAGGCATGTGGGCCTAACCAGGGATCCAACCTGCACGCCCGGCTTTGGAAGAAGAGAGTCCAGCCAGCTGCTGAACGCCAAGGTCCCTCCATCCGTGTAAGTAGCAAGATCCCTCTGTTTAGGGCTGAATATGACTCCACTCCTGTTACACTCTTATTAAAGTCGTTGCCCTTATCCTGTTGTGCTACTACACTGTGAGCTCCTTGAGGGCAACAAGCTGGCCTAGTCTCCTGGCTCTTCCTTTGCTTCCTGCGGAGCCACAGCACCAGCAACTAACACACCAAGCAGAAATATGCAAAGAGAAGGTGCTTAGCAACAAAGGAGCAGGTGGTGGAGAGGAAGGAAGCCCATCCTCCAAAGCTCTTGAGTCTATGGAATGAGGTACGTGTAGTGTTTCAGGAAACAGTTGGTTCAGATGCTAACATTTTTAAAAATAGGTCATTTTGATGCAGAATTTCATTCACGGTTCTCTTGAAATCTCAGATCTGGCCAAAGCAGACCTTCTGCCCACGAGGCAATAACCAGCCAGAGCTCAGTAAGCTGCTGTCCCTCGGTGGGTCGTGTGCTGTCCTGCACGCCATGGACTGGAGGTGAGGCCACCACACTCACATCACTGTTTATTAACTCATCACCCGCCAGCCACCAAGAGGAATGTGAGTTTCCTCCACTCATGCCATGGAGGAGAGTCTGGCCTGAGCCCAGTGAAGCTTTCTAAATTTACCTGTCTTTTAAAAAAATGTTCTGCCTCTGTCACATTTTCTCCATTTTTTCAATGTATCCTGCATTGAAAAGTGAAAGCCGCTCAGTCGTGTCCTACTCTTTGTGATCCCACGGACTATACAGTCCATGGATTAAGCCAAGACAAACCGAAAGAGTTGAAGTAACTGTTAAGAACAGAAGACACACACATACACTAACTTCAATAGAAAAAATATATATAAATAACCCACAGCATGAACTGATTAAAGGAGATAACATGATCATATTTAATAAACGAAGGAAAAGTCTTTGATGAAACTGAATGCTTTGGGGCTTCCCTGGTAGCTCAGTTGGTAAAGAGTTCTGCGATGCAAGAGGCCCCGGCTTGACTCCCGGGTTGGGAGCATCCACTGGAGGGGACAGGCTCTGCGCTCCCGTGTTCCTGGGCTTCCCTCCGGCTCCGCTCCGCTGTGCGGTTTGCTCACTTTGTTGCTGTTGTCCAATCGCTCAGTCATGTCTGAGCCTTTGCGACCCCACGGACTGTAGCCCACCAGGGTCCTTTGTCCATGGGATTGGAGTGGGTAGCCATTTCCTTTTCCAGGGGATCTTCCCGACCCAGGGATCGAACCTGCGGCTCCTGCATTGGCAGGCCAGCTCCCAACCGCTGAGCTACCTCGCTAGACAAGGTCAGTTTGTCCTTTCACTTGTGTTCCTTTTGGGAATACCCTGCTTAAACAGAGCAAAGGGCGATTTCATGAAGTCCCGCCTCCCCCTCGCCCCCTAAAAAGACCCAGCTTATTCAGGAATAGCAGAGGAATTACATTTCAAGACAAGCAAACTGCGGTTAACGAATAGGCAAGGCCAGAGCATGAAAGGAGAGCATTCTTTTACAGAAGAAAGGAGAAAGCTAGGAGGGGTGCTCGGAACAGAAATTCATCGGAGAGAAGGAGACTTGGAAGCGGTGGAGGCCCTAACTGGCCGCAGACCAGGGCAGCCCCGCTTTGCTGGGTGACAGAGGACATCCTCCTCCTCCCTGCCGATCCCCCAAGCTGCAGTGAGGAGCACGGGCCTGAACGCCCTCCCTTCCCGGCTCCCAACTCCAGCTTTGAGTAAGCCTTCTTTAATTCATCTTCACACTCGTGACGTGTCAGGGGACCTACACTGACCACACAATGACTGCGTTTCCTATCTGGGGCAATTAGCCCAGCTCGGACGTCCTGAGGACTTCCCTGGTGGCTCAGACGGTAAAGAATCTGCCTGCAATGTGGCTGACCCGGGTTCGATCCCTGGGTGGGGAAGATCCCCTGGAAGAGGGCATGGCTACCCATTGCTGTATTCTTGCCTGGAGAATTCCATGGACAGAGGAGCCTGGCAGGCTGCAGTCCTCGGGTCACAAAGAGTTGGACATGACTTAGAGACTACACAACAGCATATCAGTAAATATGGAAGACACTAAACTTCTTGTTTACTAACGTTTCTAGAGTTCCTAGCAGAGTGTTTTTCATATAGCTGATGTTCAATGAACCTTCTCTAGTGAAAAACATTTAATCAAAAGAAATATTTGCTTAATGTAATTTAAGAAGCCTCTGGGCACTGTGGGTACATATAAAACAGCATAAGCAGAGCGCGTTGATTTCCTTGAACGAATAACATCTTGGGAACAAGATGCTGTGTGAGCTGTACTTAAGCCAAGACGAGATCAAAAATATCCCTGCAGGGGGAACCTGGACCCTGGGGCCTCTGGGCCAGATAGATTGCTGCGCATCCCTGGGATGCTTCAACTGTGATCAGTAAGTATTGGTTGGAAGGAAGTTTCATTTATCTCTTCTGGGAAGAAGGTATGTTCTATGAGTCAGAAGAAAAATAAAATGGTTTGGTAACCAAGAAAATGATAGGTTATGACAGAGACAAAGATCTATGTGCGTACGGTTTTCTCTCTTTTAATTGTGGCAAAAATCATTTTCTCTCTTATTTTTTTACTAAAAGCACAGGCAGATATTACATTTCCCAGTAACTCACAGAGTTAAAGACCCTGTGATTAATTTCTTGCCAAAGGGGGACTTCCCTGGTGGTCCAGTGGCTAAAACTCCATCCTCCCAGTGAAGAGGTCCTGGGTTCAATCCTTGGTCCAGGGAACTGAATCCCACATGTGGCAAGTAAGAGCTTTCATGCTGCAATGAAGATCTGGCACAGGGAAATAAACAAATACTAAAAAAAAAAAAAGGAATCGAGAAGAGTCAGAGAGTCTGTGGGCAAGACATAGCTCAGTTCAGTTCAGTCGCTCAGTCCTGTCCGACTCTTTGCGACCCCATGGACTGCAGCACGCCAGGCCTCCCTGACCACCACCAACTCCCGGAGTTTATTCAAACTCATGTCCATTGAGTCAGTGATGCCATCCAACCATCTAATCCTCCGTTGTCCCCTTCTCCTCCCACCTTCAATCTTTCCCAGCATCGGGGTCTTTTCAAATGAGTCAGCTCTTCACATCAGGTGGCCGAAGTATTGGAGTTTCAGCTTCAGCATCAGACCTTCCAATGAACACCCAGGACTGATCTCCTTTAGGATGGACTGGTTGGATCTCCTTGCAGTCCAAGGGACTCTCAAGAGTCTTCTCCAGCACCACAGTTCAAAAGCATCAATTCTTCGGCGCTCAGCTTTCCTTATAGTCCAACTCTTACATCCATATGACTGCTGGAAAAACCATAGCCTTGACTAGATGGACCTGTGTTGGCAAAGTAATGTCTCTGCTTTTAAATATGCTGTCTAGGTTGGTGATAACTTTTCTTCCCAGGAGCAAGTATCTTTTAATTTCATGGCTGCAGTCACCATCCGCAGTGATTTTGGAGCGCCCCCAAATAAAGTCAGCCGCTGTTTCCACTGTTTCCCCATCTGTCTGCCATGAAGTGATGGCACTGGATGCCGAATCTAGACATAATTCTTACCTAAACTTCGGAGGGACTTCCTCTCGCTCTTGCTGTGTTCTGTTGCAGAGGAATAAACGAATGTTCCCTGTATGAAATGAACACATCTTCACAGTGAAAAGCAAGCTATAAAATAAATAAATAAACTTTTCTTTTTTTTAAGTGCTTGCCAACGGGAACAATAGCACAAGTCATCGGTCACTTCGGGTGCCAACCAGCTCAGAGAGGATGTGAGGTTTTCCATACTCTGTCCCCACTCACATGGCTGAAATCCAAAAACTTTGCAGGAGGTGAGGGCAAGCACTGTGGCTTCTGTTCTGAGATGGAAAATGAGAAAGTCTCCGGCTCACCAGCCTGCCAAGTGATGTCGCTTGCTGTCTGCACTGCCCTCTGCTGGCCCGTGGTGCCCATGACACAGGAGGAGCAGTCCGGGCTTTCAGAATGGAATCCACTGGGCCATTTATTTCATCCTCACTTGACTTTTAAACATGGGGAGGGGGCGGGGAGGCGAGGTGGGGAAGGAGAGGGTGCGATATTTACCATGTTGGGTGATAGCTCAGGATTCCCATCAGATCCCAACAGATAGAAGCTTGGAAGTTCTGGATCCTGTCTGTCATAAATCTCAGGCTCCTCTCAGTTCAGTTCGGTTCAGTCGCTCAGTCCTGTCTGACTCTTTGCGACCCCGTGGACCACAGCACGCCAGGCCTCCCTGTCCATCACCAACTCCTGGAGTTTACTCAAACTCATGTCCATTGAGTCGGCAATGCCATCCAGCCATCTCATCCTCTGTCGTCCCCTTTTCCTCCCGCCTTCGATCTTTCCCAGCATCGGGGTCTTTTCAAATGAGTCAGTTCTTCACATCAGGTGGCCAAAGTATTGCAGCTTCAGCTTCAGCATCAGTCCTTCCAATAAACACCCAGGACTGATCTCCTTTAGGATGGACTGGTTGGATCTTCTTGCAGTCCAAGGGACTCTCAAGAGTCTTCTCCAACACCACAGTTCAAAAGCATCAATTCTTCAGGGCTCAACTTTCTCTCCTTGCCACCAAAATATGAAAATTCACTCACCAAGGCAGCACAGGGACATCCAGGGATGAAAGTTTAGACAAAACGTATATAAATTCCACATGTAAGAGCTATCATATGATATTTGTCTGTCTCTGTCTGACTTATTCATTTAGTATAATAATCTCTAGGTCTATCCGTGTTGCTGCAAATGACATTGTCTCATACTTTCTTTATGGCTGATGAATATTCCAAACTTTTTATGGCTGAGAAATACTACATCTTCTTTACCCATTCATTTGTTGTTGGATACTTAGGTTGGAGAAGCAAGATATTTTATTTGGCACTGGGGCAATTTTCAAAGGCCATTTCTGGTGATCCCTACCAAAACTCTTGAGTTCTGAGCAGGAAAAGAATTATATTATTACCATCTTTGAGATGAAGAAACTAGATGATGAAGAGTGATTTGGCCTAAATTCCATAATTAATAAGTGGCAGAATCAGTCCTTAAAAGACAGAATTATTGAATGCTAGTCCTGGAAAAAGCTTGCAAATCATCTGACCCACACGTTTCATAATATACATAATATACCCACACGTTTACATAATATACCTATGGAGAAAGGAAGTAACTTTTTGTGGTCTCAGATTTAGTTTTACAGTTATTTTTTATGGCTGAGTATTTATATAAAATAAAATGCCACCTCCTTAGTGCCTGCAACCGAGTCTGGCTATTAGCAGTCGTTGAATGAGGAGCAACTGAGCACCAATGATTTTAAAGTCTCCTCCCATGACCCCCTTAGTCCAAATAATATTGATCATAGCTGATGTATTGTTTGGAAAATGCTGGTATATGATTTGTTACATTATTTAGATAAATACCATGTCAGTATGTGCTGTGTGTTAAGTCACCTCAGTCATGTCCAACTCTTTGCGACCCCATGGACTGTAGACCACCAGGCTCCTCCGTCCATGGAATTCTCCAGGCAAGAATACTGGAGTGGGCTGCCATGCCCTCCTCCAGGGGATCTTCCCCACCCAGGGATCGAACCCGGGTCAGCCACACTGCAGGCAGATTCTTTACCGTCTGAGCCACCAGGGAAGTCCTCAGGAGGTCCGAGCTGGGCTAATTGCCCCAGATAGGAAATGCAGTCATTGTGTGGTCAGTGTAGGTCCCCTGACACGTCACGAGTGTGAAGATGAATTAAAGAAGGCTTACTCAAAGCTGGAGTTGGGAGCCGGGAAGGGAGGGCGTTCAGGCCCGTGCTCCTCACTGCAGCTTGGGGGATCGGCAGGGAGGAGGAGGATGTCCTCTGTCACCCAGCAAAGCGGGGCTGCCCTGGTCTGCGGCCAGTTAGGGCCTCCACCGCTTCCAAGTCTCCTTCTCTCCGATGAATTTCTGTTCGGAGCACCCCTCCTAGCTTTCTCCTTTCTTCTGTAAAAGAATGCTCTCCTTTCATGCTCTGGATTGTCTCTGTTTTAACCAGTTTGCTTCTCTTGTAATTCCTCACTGTATGCGCAACCAGTCTCTCAGTCATTGCGACCCCGTGGACTGTAGCCCGCCAGGCTCCTCTGTCCATGGGATTTCCCAGGGAAGAATACTGGAGTGGGCTGCCATGCCCTCCTCCAGGGGATCTTCCCGAGCCAGGGATCGAACCCGCGTCTCTCGCATCTTCTGCGTTGGCCGGCGGGTTCTTGTTACTGAGCCACTTGGGGGGCCTCCATTCCTCTGCTCTTCTGGAATAAACTCTCTCATTCGCTCTCTCCTTTTTAAACATAAACTTGCCCTTTGCTATGTTTAAGGTTGATATTCCAAAAAGAAGAGCAAGTGAAAGGGCAAATTGACCTTGTCTAGTGAGCAAATAGTCAAACAGGAATGCAGAATGTATTGCAAGACTATCTTCACCAGGAGAAAACTTGACAGGGACAGAAAATTTAAAGAGGTGGGGGAGGCAAGTAAATTTAGAAAACTTCAGCTGGACTCACGTCAGACTTTCCTTCAGGGTGTGAGCGGAGGAAACACATTCCTCCTGGTGGCCGGCGGGTGATGAGTTAATAAACAGTGATGTGAGTGTGGTGGCCTCACCTCCAGTCCATGGCGTGCAGGACAGCACATGACCCACTGAGGGACAGCAGCTTACTGAGCTCTGGCTGGTTATTGCCTCGTGGGCAGAAGGTCTGCTTTGGCCAGATCTGAGATTTCAAGAGAACCGTGAATGAAATTCTGCATCAAAATGACCTATTTTTAAAAATGTTAGCATCTGAACCAACTGTTTCCTGAAACACTACACGTACCTCATTCCACAGACTCGAGAGCTTTGGAGGATGGGCTTCCTTCCTCTCCACCACCTGCTCCTTTGTTGCTAAGCACCTTCTCTTTGCATATTTCTGCTTGGTGTGTTAGTTGCTGGTGCTGTGGCTCCGCAGGAAGCGAAGGAAGAGCCAGGAGACTAGGCCAGCTTGTTGCCCTCAAGGAGCTCACAGTGTAGTAGCACAACAGGATAAGGGCAACGACTTTAATAAGAGTGTAACAGGAGTGGAGTCATATTCAGCCCTAAACAGAGGGATCTTGCTAATTACAACACAGGCGAAGGGACTTCCCTGATGGTTCAGTCTCTGGGATTTCTCCTTCCAACGCAGGGGTTGCAGGTTGGATCCCTGGTTGAGGAGCTAGGATCTCATGTGCCTCTGGGCCAAAAAACCAAAATATAAAGCAGAAGCCATATTGTAACAAATTCAGCAAACACTTTAAAAATTGTCCACATAATAAAAAAAAATCTTTAAAGAAGGCCGATGGAATTGGAGGGTTTCATGCTTTAGTGAAATAAGTCAGACAGAGAGAGACAAGTACTGTCACTTACATGTTGTTGTTCAGTCACTCAGTGTGTCCTGCTCTTTGCAAACCCGTGAGTTGCAGCGCACTGTGTTTCCTTGTCCTTCACAATCTCTTGGAGTTTGCTCAAACTCACGTTCATTGAGTTGGTGATGTCATCCAGCCATCTCACCCTCTGTCGTCCCCTTCTCCTCCTGCCCCCAATCCTTCCCAGCATCAGGGTCTTTTCCAATGAGTCAGCTCTTCGCATGAGGTGGCCAAAGTATTGGAGTTTCAGCTTAAGCATCAGTCCTTCCAATGAACACCCAGGACTGATCTCCTTTAGGATGGACTGCTTGGATCTCCCTGCAGTCCAAGGGACTCTCAAGAGTCTTCTCCAACACTACAGTTCAAAAGCATCAATTCTTCGACGCTCAGTCTTCTTTATGACTCAGAGAGAGAGTAAATAAATTGTCCAAAGCCCCACAGCTTGTCCAAGCCCCAAAGCCCCATGAGTCTCAGGTAAAGCAGTCTGGCTATAGAAGCTATGAACTTACTCACCACACTTGACTCTCCAGGGCCACAAATATATGGTTCACAAGTACCAAAAATCAGGTAGATTCAGACATAGTCATTTTCTCACGGTTCTGGAGTCTAACAGGCCCAATCAAGGTGTGGGCCGGGTGGGGCCTCCTCTGAGCCCTGCGGGGGGACCCTGCTCGCCTCTTCCAAGCACCTGGCTGCCACCAGTCCTCAGTGCTCCTTGCTTGGTTGGTGCGTCGTTCCTGTCTCTGCCTGCGTCATTCCACGGAGTTCTCTCTGTTCCCCCTGGGTGTCCGAGTCCCCACATGGCCACCTCCCCTCTGTATCTCTCTCCCCTTTTATGAAGACACTAGTCAGTGCGACCCAGTATCACTCCAGCCTAACTGATTCACCACCAACATCTCTGCAGGTGCGCCTTCTTTAATGACCTAGGTTCCTTGGTTTATTCTGCCCCTTTCCCGCGCCCATATGTACAGGAGTCGTGTAACATCATGGAGTTGCACCATAGTCACCATTTCCTTCCCAATTGCTGGGCCCTGGGATTTTGGTCAGTCCTTGCTTATGTTTGTGCAGCTTCATCAAAATCTGCTGAGAGCTCTTTTCATTTTTGGATTGTTTTCTTTGGATGAGTTTCCTCTTCTGGGAATAATTAGGCCAAAGAGTCCGACTTTCAGCCTGAAGGCGTTGCCTGTCACTCCCTTCTGCCGGCTCACAGCGAGTGTGGCCAGTGTCGTGAAGGGTCTCAGGCTCAGTAGTTTTTCACCTACCTTTCTTTATGAGGCACGATGCTTGGCTCTTGGTTTGAGTGGGCATCCCTGGAGGGTGCTTCCGGACCCTACACTTTTCAGGAAATTCATTACTATCTCACCCCACAGATTTATTTTGCAGTGTATTGGAGTACAGTTGATTTACAGGGTTGTGTTAATTTCTGCTGCACAGCACAATGATTGATGTGTGTAGACATAAATATGCCTCTCACTGTCCTTTTCTGTTATGCTTTGTCACAGCATGTTGACTCTCTCTCCATGTGCTGTACAGTAGCATCTTGTTTATTCGTTCTGTATGAAATAGCTTGCCTCTGCTGATCCCAAACTCCCAGCCCATCCCTCTTCTCCTCCTCCTAGTGAGCAAAAGTCTGTTCTCTACCTCTGTCAGTCTGTTTCTGTTTCATAGAGGGTTCATTTGTATTGTGTTTTAGGTTCCACAGGTAAGTGATATCACACTGTATTTGTCTTTCTCTTCCTGCCTTACTTTGCTTTATATGATAATTTCTAGGTCCATTCATGTTGCTGCAAATGGCACTATTTCATTCTTTTTTATGACTGAGTAATATTCCAGCATGTATATATTTCCCACATCATTTTTATGCATTCATCTCTTGGTGGGCATTTAGGTTGTCCATGTCTTAACTATGTAAATAGTGCTGCTATGAACATAAGCGTGCATGGATCTTTTTGTTTGGGTATATGCCCAGGAGTGAGATTGTTGGATCAAACGGCAACTCTGTTTTTAGTTTTATGAGGAACCTCCATACTGTTTTCCAGAGCAGCTTCACCAGTTACATTTGCCTTCCCACCAACAGTGCAGGAGGCTTCCCTTTGCTCCACACCCTCTCCAGTATTTATTATTTGTAGACTTTTTTTAAAGATGGGTATTCTGACCTCCCAGATTTGACTTGCATCTCTGCATCTTATATTTATGTAACTTTCTTGTGAGTTACCCTGAGATAATAGATGAGGTTGGCCTTCACAACTCTATACTTTTTAATAGTCTTAAGATCCTCAGAAACAAGACAAGGGTGCCTGCACCTTGGTCTGGACTTTTCTTCAAAACATATCTTAGTACAATGTAACTGAAAATATTCCCCAGATCCAGCATATATGTATACACTCAATACATATATGTTGATTGGATTAATCAATCTATCTATGTATGCCTCTGGAAATTAGAATAATTAGACAGGTGATTAGAAGCATTTTGTGCCTCAAGTCATTCTCACCACCCACCTACTGAGGGCATATTATGTGCCAGGTACAGTGATAAGCATAATAGGTAGGATAAGAAGAGCTTCTTGCCCCGGGAAGAGAACACTCCGGAAAGACAAACTCTAGCCCAGTGTAACAAGCTCTGCCATGCAGATATGCATAAGCGCTTAGGAGAGCAAAGGGAGTGGTTACTCTGTCTCAAGTAAGGAATAACAGGACTTCCCTAAGTGGTCCAGTGGTTAAGAATCCGTCTGTTAATGCAGGGGACGCAGGTTCGATCCCTGCTCTGGGAAGATCCCACATTTTGTGGGGCAAGCAAGCCTACATCTACTGAGCCCACACACCAAAATGATGGAAGCCCGCGTGCCCTGGAGTCCGTCCTTCACAACAAGAGAAGCCGCCGCAACGGGGAGCCCAGGCACCGCACCCAGAGAGCAGCCCCGGCTCACCCCGAGACAGAAAGCCCGCCCGCAGCTTCGAAGGCCCCGTGCAGCCAAAAAATAGGTAAAACATTTAAAAAATAAAGGAAAAAACAAGAAAGGGAGTCAGGAGGGTGACAAGCCCTTCAGCTTGACTTGGATGAAGGGTGAAGGGAAGCTGAACTCAGAAGAGAGGAATTAGGGAATTCCAAGCAAGGAACAAAATGCCGAAGGAACAGAGGGGCTAAAAAAGGAGACGCCGCCCTGAAGGGACGCCCTGCACCCTGACCTGGCGAGGAGCGGCCACAGAAGAGTCTGGGAAAAATGGAGCCAGGCGGCAGATAAGATCCCTCGTACATTTCCTAAGTGGATCTCAGGGAGTCCAGCGGCCACGGTCAAGGTGACCACAGCCTTCAGGGTCTGGCTAAGTCTCTCCTCTTCACACCTCAAGAAGGAGATGCAGGGGAATGAAGCACATGCCGTTCTCTTCAAATGATGGGCAAGAATCTGGGAAGGAGACGGGGGCACACACACGAAAAAATCAGGGACATTTGCCTGTCTTCACATTGCCCAATGTGTTAAGGCAGCAGGATCCAAAAAGAGTGAAGTCTTTGTGGCGTAGAGATGGTTTTCCATAGAAATGAACTCATATTGGTTTCATTTCTGCAAATGCAAACCTTGCACGACCATCCTGAAGAAATAGGGCGGAATGGAGCTGAAAGGAAGAGGCTCTGGGAAGTCAAACCAAACGGAGAACAAAGCCAGTAGGAACTGAGGGCTCAGAGCTAAACCCTTGATTCTGTAGATACTTCTAGTCAAAGGCCCTGCGGAAGACATGAGAAGACCGACAAGTCAGGCGCATTGTCTGTTGCAGCAGGAGAGACAGTGCACTAGCCGGGAAAGGTGGTGCATCTCAGGGAGAGGGTGTCAGAAGGGGCTTGAGAGGTGGGAAAAGGGTCCAAACCCTGGGAACCGCATGGCATGGACACTGCCAGGAAGCATTGCAGTTCCGTTTAAGGCTGTTATCCATGAAGCAGGAGGCAAAGATCAGAGGTAGAGAAGCAGCAGCCTCTTGTTAACTGGAAGTGAAGAAGTGAAGTTCAGCCTCTGACTCTTTGCGACCCCATGGACTGTAGCCTACCAGTCTCCTGCGACCATGGGGTTTTCCAGGCAAGAGGACTGGACTGGGTTGCCATGTGTTAACTGGGAAGAGGAGTATTTGGCCATCTTTGCCGTTGAGATGGGCTTCTTGCTTTCGCCCGTGCTCAAACACGATTGGGAAATGGGCTTACTTTCGTCTCATTTCATTATGGCCCCAGAAGACCCTGTCTGGTGTTGGTGTTTTGTGAACGCGCTGTTTTAGGGGCTGTTTGCTTTTTTTTCCTTCTTTTACAAACCCATAAAAGACTCCTAAAGCGGAAACAAATGAGCTAGGTAGATAAAACGACCTCGGGAGCAGAAAGCAGCAGAAACAGACAAGTGCAGATGACCAGGACTTGCTTCTAACATCTGCACTCAAAACCGTACGGCCTCTTGAGTCAGTCAGAAACCCATCTTGACTGCTTAAAAAGGCAAAAATCAGCGCCATTTTTGGAAAAGTCTATCCTATTTCCATTTAGTTGTCTAGACCTCTTTTGATTAAACAATGTATTCACTTGTTTCTTTTGGCTGCTCTGGGTCTGTGTTCCTCTAGTTGCCTCCCCTGAGGTTGCCAGGTGAGGGTTTCTCATTGACGTGGCTTCTCTTGTGGATGGAGCACAGGCCCTGGGCCACGCACTCAGCAGCTCTGGCCCACAGCCTTCGTTGCCCCGAGGCCTGTGGGATCTTCCCAGACCAAGGATTGAACCTGTGACCCCCTGCACTGGCAGGTGGATTCCTGATCACTGGCCTACCAGGGAAGTCCTGTCTAGATATCTTCGTAGAAAATCTGTTGGCCACAAATGTCCGTCTATTTCTGGGCTCTCTACTCTGCCATGAATTTACTTGTTTGTCGCTATGCTAGGCCATTCTGTCATGATTACCCTATCTTTCTCAAAAGTCTTGAAATCACAAAAATTTTAGAATTGTCTTTGACTTTCTACACATGAAACTGGAGGTGTTTTTTGACTAATTTGACTCTGTAGATCAGCTTTGGGGAAAGTAGTGACATATTAGCAATAATGAGTCTAGTGATTCTTTTGTTCCTTCTGAACTTCATTATGGAAAGTTTGATCTTTTTTTTTGTTTTATTTCCTTAGAACAAAATCTAGAAGCAATATTATACAAGGATATGACCATTTTTATGACTTTTAATCTAGTTTACCATATCTTTCCTTAAAAATTTTGGAGTACTCTACAAGTGTTTGAAGTTAGAGGAATTAGCCTTAGCACAACTTTATTATTTTCCACCTTTACTCACCTTTTTACTTTGTTCTGGAGTATATAGTGGTGTTTAGTAGCTCAGCCGTGTCTGACTCTTGGTGGCCTGTGGACTGTAGCCCACCAGGACCCCCTGTCCTTGCAATTTTCCAGGCAACAATACTGGAGCCGGTTGCTATTTCCTACTCCAGGGATTGGAGTATATGGAAAGTTTCAATCGCTGTGTCTTTAGCTTCTTTTCCTTTTGCAATGTCTTATCTACTGTTCATCATGTTCAGTGTATTTTTCATTTTTGATATTGTCGCTTTTCATCTCTACAAGCTCTGTATGTGTTTTCTTTATATTTTCCATTTTTCTCCTCATTTTGATCACATGTCCCTCTATCTTGCTAAACATGAGAAGCAAGATTACAACTACTTAACATTCTTGTCTGTAGGTTCCAACATCTCTGTATTTACCAATTTTTTTTTTAGATAAAGAAAAATCTTATCTGGAAGAATTATTACAATGAGTGGAAAACTGTTACCACAATAGGAAAGATATTTTCACCGTAAATTTGCGAGTGTCTCCTCTGGGTCTAGTTGTCCTGATGCTTTTCTGTCTTCCTGATCCTTTACATACGTGTTGTTTCTGTTGAACGGTCGACAATCTGAATTATATAGTCTCAATAGGTTTTGCTCTACACGCTTATAATGTTGTCTTTGGCTTTGGTGCTCAGTTAAGTTGCTGGAATCAGTTGGATACTGTCGAGGCTTGCTTTTGACCAGATTAGGGTGAATCTAGAAGAGGCAAGGCTGAATTGCATCCCCTCCTAAGCCTGAGCATCTTACCCGATGCCCTATGTTATGAGAAATTTCTATGTCAGCTCATAAGAACACAAAGTATTCCCAGCCTTGTGGGACCTAGGGGAAATTTCCCACCTACTCGTTTCCAGTGGTCTTCCCCTAGGTTAAAGTCTAAGGGCGTTTCCCCTCCACCGATCAGTACTGAGCCAGAGTCTAGGAGGCTGCTCTTCCCCAAGAATTCTCCAGATATCCCTCCCTCTCTCTGTCCGTCTGTCTTTCTCTCTCTGAAGCTCCGCCTGGGTCTCCCCAGCCTCCAGTCTCTGTAGCACAGCTCAGTGAGACCCTGTGCCTGGGTCGGGCTCTATTTCCCTGAGCTGCGGCCTTCACACGGTGAGTTGATTCAGTCCTAAGGCTCACATTTTCTGTTTCTCTTTTCTGCGGGATCGTATTTCTACGGTGCCTGATGTCCAGCAATGAAAACTGTTTCCTTTACTTTGTTGAGTTTTCTCATTGGTTCAGGAGGGAAGGTAAGTAACCCAGATCGGATCCTAGTCCTCTATCTTGGCCAGAAACTAAAGTTCTCTTACCATCTGAAAATCACAGATTTACCCAGTCTGACCTGGCAGTCACACATGGCAGTTGTAATACATTTTCTTCTCAGCATTGTGAAATTCATTAAACTTTATAATTTAAAAAAATGCCTTCATTTAAAAGCAACTCCGTGCTCCTCCCAAGATCCCAGTTCCAGACCAGAACACTGTGACAATGCCTCTTGTCTCCCTCTCTCATGGAGGTAAGATTTTATGGATGGTTTTGCTAATCCCAGTTTGATGCAGTGAGTCAAATATGCAAAAATACTATTTTTATCCTACCTAGTCATTATACAACATGAATTACAGATCCAAGAATGACGCTTACAGATGGCGTAAGACGCAAAAATTAAGGTGAGGCTCTGGGATAAGGTAAGAGTAGGACTTGGCGGTTAACCAAGCAAACCCTGAGGTTTAAACTTGAAAGCAGGTCTAAGTGCCTTATATTAAAAACGGTGGCATCAAAATATCAAGCAGAGAGACTACCCTGGTGGTCCAGTGGTGAAGAATCGGCCTTGCAGTGCAGGGGACGTGGGTTCGATCCCTGGTTGGGGAACTAAGATTACACATACTTCGGAGCCACTGAGCCCACCTGCCATAACTAGGGAGCGCGAGTGGCCCCACTGAGAGCCACGGCAGCCAAACAAACTAATCAGCTTTTCCAAAAAATATCATGCGGTGCACAGCACTTTAACTCAAGTGGGGAGAGTGAGGAAGGGAAGAAAAGGAGGCGGAGCAGAGAGTGGGAAGAAAGGAGAGGGCGAGGTGGCCCGGTGGTGGCCGTAACATACAGTCATAGACGTGTAGTCGTAGCATATAATCCAGTGGAGCTTGCAATGTGACAGACACGCTGCCAAACACTTATTTTCTCTTCTAATGTATTAGCTCGTTTCAACTCTGAGTTGGACAGTACTATTACCCATCTACTTTGAGGAAAGCAAGGCACAGAAAGGCTAAGTTACTTTCCCAAGGTTGTACAGCTTAATACCAGTAGAGTCAGAAGAATCAATAATAGCAGTTAAAATTAAAAAAATGTTATATATGTATTTTAAAAATGTGCTTGGTGATCTGAACTGAAGTTAATGATTGGAATTCATTGAAGTTTTAAGAAAGTGATTGAAAACTTCAGGAGGACTTGCAGTTTCTGCCCATCTTTTCCTTCCCTGGAATCGTCTGGACTTCAGTGAAGAAGACACCAGTAAAGGGAAAGGAGGAGGGATAAACTGGGGGATTGAGGCTGACGTGCACACACCTCTGTATGTAAAATAGATAGCTAGTAACCGTGGCTGACTTTATTGTTTTGGGCTCCAAAATCACTGCAGATGGTGACTGAAGCCATGAAATTAAGACACTTGCTCCTGGGAAGAAAAGCTGTGACCAACCTAGACAGCATATTAGACAGCAGAGACATTACTTTGCCAGCAAAGGTCCGTCTAGTCAAGGCTATGGTTTTTCCAGTAGTCATGTGTGGATGTGAGAGTTGGACTATAAAGGAAACTGAGCACCGAAGAATTGATGCTTTTGAACTGTGGTGTTGGAGAAGACTCTTGAGAGTCCTTTGGACTGCAAGGAGATCCAACCAGTCCATCCTGAAGGAGATCAGTCCTGGGTGTTCACTGGAGAGACTGATGTTGAAGCTGAAACTCCAATACTTTGGTCACCTGATGCGAAGAGCTGACTCATTTGAAAAGACCCTGATGCTGGGAAAGATTGAAGGTGGGAGGAGAAGGGGATGACAGAGGATGAGATGGTTGGGTTGCATCACCGACTCAATGGACATGAGTTTGAGTCAACTCTTGGAGTTGGTGATGGTCAGGGAGGCCTGGCGTGCTGCAGTCCACGGGGTCACAAAGAGTCAGACATGACTGAGCAACTGAACTGAACTGATTATGTTTGTTTCAGTTGTACACAAAATGACTCAGTTAGACATACACATGTATCTCTTCTTTATCAAATTAGTTTTTCCCGGTTAGAGTGTCACATGACATTGAGCAGAGTTCCCTATGCTGTACAGCAGGCGCTTGTCCGTAAACCATTTTAAATGTAGCAATGTGCACCTGTCAATCCCAAACTCCCCAACCACCCCTCTCCCCTCCCCTCCCCACAGTAACCATAAATTCTTTCTCTGAGCCTGTGAGTCTGTTTCTGCTTTATAAATAAGGTCATCTGTATCATCCCCCCACCCCAATCCCCTTACCTCTTTGGAGGACTTCCTCAGAGTTATCTGAGGGGCTGTCTCACAGGCTAGTCCTCAGCAAGCCCCACAATAAATCTGAACCGCACAGCTTTTGCCTTGTGTATTTTTATTGATATTTCTGTCGACAGGAACAATTTTTTTCTTGGCTGATTTGGGTCTCCTTTGTAATGTGTGGGCTCTTCCTGATGTCTGGACTCCTCGCTGGGGGCATGCAGGCTTTCTCTAGTCGTAGCGTGGAGGCTTAGTTGCATGTGGGATCATAGTTCCCTGACCAGGCATCAAACCCATGGCCCCTGCATTGGAAGGCGGACTCTTACTCACATGACCACCAGGGAAGTTCAGCAGAAACATTAGTATCCCTTTCCTGGGACAATGTTGCCGAAACTCAGTCTCTGTTCACCGGTGTGGAATAGAAACGTGCAGACAGTTCTGAGCGAGGCAGAAGAGAGCAGCTTTTCTTGCTTTACCGACAGAGGAGGCCAGAGTGCGCTAACGCCTAGAAGACCGTGTGGCCCACGCTGGACAGGGTAGTGAAGGGTTTTATAGTGTTCAGGGAGCAGGGTGTGATCAGCGTGGACAGTTCTTGGATAAGTTGGTGTCAAAGTGAAGTTTCAAGCATCATCAACCTTCTGGTTTCACCCACTCTAGGATCTTCGTTCTTGTGGAGGGGTCTTCTTCCTGTACAGCCCCCTTAGGAATGTGTGTCAGGCCTTGATCTATACCCTTCAGGGAACTGTGTGTTCGGTGACTCTGCTGCGTGGCAGAATTCTGCTCTGAATTGTTCCCCGTTCCCTAACCCAACAGCTATTCTTTGTTTCTCCATCTTCAATCTTCCAATCATTCACTCTTGAGTCAGAATTTTACTTTAAAAGACAAGGATGCAGGCATTTGCACAGTATCAGTAGGTGCTGCATAAAAGGATACTGATACCAGTCAGTCTTTCTCTTTTAATTTTCTATGCTGCATTGTGTGTGTGTGTGTGTGTGTGTGTGTGTGTGTGTGTGTAAATGGCTTCCCTGGTGCCTCAGTGGTAAAGAATCCTCCGGCAACGCAGGAGACTCGGGTTTGAATCCTGGGTCAGGAAGATCCCCTGGAGGAAGAAATGTCAACCCAATCCAATATCCTTGCGGGGAAATCCCATGAACAGAGCTACCTGGGGGGCTACAGCCCATGGGGTCACAGAAGAGTCAGATATTACTTAATGACTAAACAATCGCAACACCTTTATAGATAGATAGAGAGATGTGTAGTGTATTTGTATAATATATTTCATGTGATTATAATATGAGGTTTAAGGAATGGCCTGAGAGAGGAGGATCTTCAAAGATCTACTTAACAGACAGGTCGCTCTCCAGCCAATTAAAAAGTCACAGAAAGCCAGAGGGAAAAAAATCATCATAAAACACACAAAATATTACAATACTTCTGGCAAACTGGAAAGAGTTAATGAGCTAGGAGTTCCAGGAAGACCATGTAGAAAAGCATGCAGCTAAGCATAAATCACGACAAGGATGCTGAACGTGTCCAGGTACCCAGACAGCTGGGCACCTGGTCTGTTTCCTACTAAGGAAACAAAAGAAATTCTGGGAAGTATTTGAGCACAGAGACTGAGTCTGTCCTGTTCAGCACCCATCACTGCTTCTCAGAGCTCAGGCCATTGCATCACCCTCCATTGCACTGTATTCTTTCTCTCCGTTGGCTCCTCCAGCCGCATTCTGCATTAGTTCAATGCTGCCTTGTGTTGAGGGCCGCTTTACAGAGGCACAAAGTTCCATTGGTTCCAGCCACAGGGCACCAAGATACTCTGCATGTTGGAGCACACTTTTTGCATGATGTGATTGGCCTTATCTACGTGGGAATACAAGGGGAAGCCAAGTTTGTCCACAGTCTGGACATGGACACAGGAGAGGTAGGAGATGAGGCCCTGGCCCCGGTACTCAGGCAGGGTGCCTGCCATCCGCAGCTCTCCCGTCTGGTCCATCAGCATCCAGGACACAGGGGTGCCCTTGGGCCCCAGCAGGCAGGAGTTGGGGAAGGTCTGGATACAGCGCTCGATGAACCTCCGGCTCTTTTCATTGCCACCAAAATACCAGAATTTATTCACCAAGGCAGCATGGGCAGGATCCAGGGTTGAGAGTGTCAGCATCTTTTGGTGGCTATTGGAAATGAAAGGAAAGAATAGCCCATAACATTGAAATGGTACACAAGCCCTTGTGTCCCTGTCCTTTGAAGTCAAAGGCTTTGGCTGTAGCCTCCCAGGCTTCCCTTGAGTCTCAAAAGACTGTCTCAAGGGTTCATGATCAGGGGGGCTTCCCTGGTGGCTCAGTGGTAAAGACTCCACCTGCCAATGCAGGAGATATGGGTTTCGATCCCTGGCCTGGAAGAGCCCACATACATGGAACAGTTAAGCCTATCCGTCACAAATGTTGAACCCACATTCTAGAGCTCACGGGCAGCTACTGAGTCCACACACCCTAGACCCATGCTCTGCACTGAGAGAAGCCACTGCGATGAGAAGCCCGTGTGCTGCAAGGACAGAGGGCCCCAGTCACCACGCTCAGAGGCGACCCGCACAGCGATGAGGGCCCGGCCCGGCCGGAAATAAACAATTAGTAAATTTTTTTAGAGAGTTAATGGAGAGATCAAATCACAATGGAGGAATAGAGGGACATATGCTCATCTCCTCCTGCAAGAGCACCAAAATTGCAACTAGGTTTTGAACAGCATTGACAGTAGGGCACTGAGACCCACCAAAAACAGGTTGCTCATGCTGAAGAAGGTGAGGTTGAACGGTTCTATGAAGACCTATGAGACCTTCTAGAACTAACACTCAAAAAAAGATGTCCTTTTCATTATAGGGGACTGGAATGCAAAAGTAGGAAGTCAAGAGATACCTGGAATAACAGGCAAATTTGGCCTTGGAGTACAGAATAAAGCACGGCAAAGGCTAATAGAGTTTTGCCAAGAGAACACACTGGTCACAGCAAACACCCTCTTCCAACAACACAAGAGAAGACTCTACACACGGACATCACCAGATGGTCAACACCAAAATCAGATTGATTATGTTCTTAGAAGCCAAAGATGGAGAAGCTCTATACAGTCAGCAAAAGCAAGACAGGGAGCTGACTGTGGCTCTGATCATGAACTCCTTATTGAAAAATTCAGACTTAAATTGAAGAAAGTGGGGAAGACCAGTAGGCCATTCAGGTATGACCTAAATCAAATCCCTTACAATTATACAGTGGAAGTGAGAAATAGATTCAAGCTATTAGATCTGATAGACAGACTGCCTGAAGAACTATGGACAGAGGTTTGTAACACTGTACAGAAGGCGGTGATCAAAACCATCCCCAAGAAAGAGAAATGCAAAAAACCAAAATGGTTGTCTGAGGAGGCCTTACAAATAGCTGAGAAAATAAGAGAAGCAAAAGGCAAAAGAGAAAAGGAAAGATATTCCCACCTGAATGCAGAGTTCCAAAGAATAGCAAGGAGAGACAAGAAAACCTTCCTCAGTGATCAACGCAAAGAAATAGAGGAAAATAATAGTATGGGAAAGACTAGAGGTCTCTTCAATAAAATTGGAAATACAAAGGGAACATTTCATGCAAAGATGGGAACAATAAGGGACAGAAACAGCAAAGACCTAACAGAAGCAGAAGAGATTAACAAAAGTTGGCAAGAATACACAGAACTATACAAGAAAGGTCTTCATGACCCAGATAACCACAAACGTGTGATCGCTCACCTAGAGCCAGACATCCTGGAGTATAAAGTCAAGTCGGCCTTAGGAGGAATTACTATGAACAAAGCAAGTGGAAGCGATGGAATTCCAGCTGAGTTATTTAATATCCTAAAAGATGATGCTGTGAAAGTGCTGCACTCAATATGACAGCAAATTTGGAAAACTCAACAGTGGCCACAGGACTGGAAAAGGTCAGTTTTCATTCCAATCCCAAAGAAAAGCAATGCCAAAGAATGTACAAACTATCATGCAGTTGCATTCATCTCACACTCTAGCAAAGTAATGCTCAAATCCTTCAAGCTAGGCTCCAACAGTACTTGAACCAAGAACTTCCAGATGTAAAATCTGGATTTAGAAAAGGCGGAAGAACCAGAAATCAAATTGTCAACATCTGTTGGATCATAGAAAAAGCAAGAGAATTCCAGGAAAACATCTACATCTGCTTCATTGAGTACACTAAAGCCTTTGACTGTGTGGATCACAACAAACTCTGGAAAATTCTTAAAGAGGTCTGAATACCAGACCACCTTACCTGCCTCCTGAGAAATCTGTATGCAAGTCAAGAAGGAATAGTTAGAACCAAACATGGAATAACAGACTGGTTCAGAGTTGGGAAAGGAGTATGTCAAGACTGTATTTTTTCACCCTGCTTATTTAACTTATATGCAGAATACATTATGTGGAATGCCAGGCTGGATGAAGCACAAGCTGGAATCAAGAGTGACAGGAGAAGTATCAACAACTTCAGATATACAGATGACACCACCTTAATGGCAGAAAGCTAAGAGGAACTAAAGAGCCTCTTGATGAACGTGAAAGAGGAGAGTGAAAAAGCTGGGTTAAAACTCAACATTAAAAAAACTAAGATTATGGCATCTGGTCCCATCACTTCATGGCAAATAGATGGGGGAAACGTATAAAAAGTGACTGACTTCATTTTCCTGGGCTCCAAAATCACTGCAGATGGTGACTTCAGCCATGAAATTAAAAGACGCTTGCTCCTTGGAAGAAAAGCTATGATCAACTTAGACAGCATATTAAAAAGCAAAGACATCACTTTGCCAACAAAGATCCATATAATAAAAGCTGTGGTTTTTCCAGTAGTCATGTACAGATGTGAGAATTAGACCATAAAGAAGGTTGAGTGTTGAAGAATTGATGCTTTTGAACTGTGGTGCTGGAAATGACTCTTGATAGTCCCTTGAAGAGCAGGGAGATCAAACCAGTCAATTCTAAAGGACATCAATTCTGACTCGTCATTGGAAGGACTGATGCTGAAGCTGAAGCTCCAATACTTTGGCCACTTGATGTTAAGAGCCAACTCATTGGAAAATACCCTGATGCTGGGAAAGATTGAGGGCAGGAGGAGAAGGGGCCAGCAGAGGATGAGATCGTTGGATGGCATCACTCAATGAACATGAATTTGACCAAACTCTGGGAGACAGTGAAGTATGGGGAGCCTGGGGTGCTGTAGTCCATGGGGTGGCAAAGAGTTGAACACCTCTTAGTGACTGAACAGCAACAGGAGCCTGTAGACTCCAGGACTGGCTCATCCCAGGTTAAGCGACTAATAGGGAGGAAGCACAGCCCCACCCATCAGCTGATAGTCAGATTGAAGTTTTACCGAGAACCAGGAGAGCTAGTTTTTCCCACCAGCAGTCCCTCCCATCAGCCTCATCCACCAGAGGGCATATCGAAGTAATAAGTCAGTCCTGCAGCCTCCAGAATAAAGCCACAACCACAGAAAGTCAGTGAGAATGAGAAGGGGGAGGATTATCCCTCAGATGAAAGAACAAGATAAAACCCCAGGAAAGTAACTAAATGAAGTGGAGATAGTGCAGAAAAATAATTCAAAATAATGATAGTGCAGATGACCCAGGTTCTTGGGAAAGGGATGGAGAAGATGCAAGAAGTGTTTACAAAAGACCCAGAAGAACTAAAGCACAAGCAGAGATGAACAGTGCACTAGGAGGGCTCAATAGCAGAATAACTGCGGCAGGAGAACAGGTACGTGACCTGGAAGACAGAATGGGGAAAGTCACTGCTGTGAAATAGAATACAGAAACAAGAATGAAAAAAAATTAAGATAGCCTGAGTCCTCCGGGACAACATTAAACACACCAACATCTGCATTATAGAGGTCCTAGAAGGAGAAGAGAGAGAGATAAAGGACCTGAGAAAATATCTGAAGAGGTAATAGCTGAAAACTCCTCTAATGTGGGAAAAGGAACAGTCAGCCAAGTCCAGGAAGCACAGAGAGTCCCAGGCAGGCTAAACCCAAGGAGGAACACCCTGAGACACATAGTAATCAACCTGCTGACAAAAATTACAGACAAAGATAAAATATTATAAGCAACAAGGGAAAAAATGACGAATAACATCCAAGAGAACGCCAATAAGGTTGTCAGCTGTTTTCTCAACAGAACCTCTGTAAGCCAGAAGGGAATGGCATGATATATCTAAGTTGATGAATAGGAATAACCCACAGCCAAGAATATGCTACCCAGCAAGACTCTCATTCAGATTTGACGGAGACATCAAAAGCTTTGCAGACAAGCAAAAGTTAGGAGAGTTCAACACACCAAAACAGCTTCACAGCAAATGCTAAAGGAACTTCTCTAGGCAGGAAACCCAAGAGAAGGAAGAGACCTAAACAACTAAGAAAATGGCAATAGGATCCTACGTATTTAATCCCCTTAAATGTAAACGTATTCAGTGCAACAGCAGAGAGACACAGGCCGCCTGGATGGATGCGGACGTGTGTGTGCGGCCACGTCCACTTACCGTATCACTCCACTTAACCCCCAAACTGCATGTAATGATTTTATACTGGTAGGTTAATCATGCTTCCATTATGGCTTGCAATTGTAATTATCTTTTATTTTTAGTCTGGCTATTACTTGTGAAGACTTATAAACATCTTTTACTATTATGATTATGTAGCTAGTATTTGTTTTAATACCATTGCATCATGATTGCTTAGCAGAAAACAACAGACTGCTATGTCACTAAAACTACCACTTAATAGAAAAACTTGTAATCACTTTTTAAAATCCAGATACATATTAGAATTATCTTGAAATTTCTTGGACAACACAAATCTGCCTAAAGTTCCAAATGTTATTTTAATGAGCTGTCGTTTTTAAAAACAACTGGACTACATGATGTTTTATCTAGTTGGTTTCACTTTTTTCTGTTTCAGATCCATTGCTCCCATTTCATTTAGTTTATGTTTTCCAATTTCTTCATCTCTTTTTTGTTGTTCTTTCTCTAGCTTTTATCAAGTGCAGTAGAAAAGCTTTCCTTTACGTATACACACGTGTATGTGTATTAAGCATAATATATATACTTTAGAAAGCATGGATTTTTGCTCAGCTAAATATTTGGCATTTTGGGTTCCATTTGTTTGACTAAGTATGAATAGAATGTTAGATTTCTAATTTATATTCACTCAAAATTTTTGTATAGTTTCATATACTCTGGCATCTAGTGTTATTGCTAAAAATCTAGAAATCTCGTTATTTTAGTGACATTAAAAAAAGTTGAATAAGGCTTGAAACTTCTAATCCAATTCTGAAAATATAAATAGGTATTATGTTGTAAAAAAACAACAGGAAATTAACGTGTAATACAGCATTACTAACTAAAGTATAGATTTTATTCAAATTTCACAAAATTTTATGCTAGTGTCTATTACTTGTTTTCATACCTTGTTCAAGATTCCACATTGTATTTAGTTGCATTGAGTAGCTTCAGCTGCGTGCGATGAACTCTGATAAATTCCCTTTTTATTCTGTTACTAATATTTTCTCATCTTCCTCGTCATGCTTTCTTGGATATACTCATCATTTAAAAGTGGACATTTAATTTGTGAATACATGGGGTTTTTTAATTATCCCTGATATTAATTTCTCATATTGAGATTAATTTCTCATTTAAATACTTTCTTCTCTGCAATTGCCCTCTGCGGTTTTCAGTCTTTTAACCTTCTTGAGGCTTTCAATGGCCAAGTCAAAGGTATCTCTCAGTAAATGACCCATTGTGTTTGAAAACACGTGGGCTATTTTCAAATATCTTTCGATATTGAGTTTGAACATAAATTCCACAGTGAAAAGAAAACAGACCCTGTACGATTTCAATAACTTTAGACCAAGAAACTTTTTCACCTTGTATATCCTTGGATATGTCCCACTGTCTTCTCCTTTATAGTCTATGGGAACTTGAATAGAATTTGTACCCTGTTGCTGTGTGAAAATTGTATAAATCTTAATTATGTTGAATTGGTTTACAGTGATTTTCAGGTCTACTATAGCCTTCTAATTTTGTGTATATTAATTCTATTAATTTTTAAGAATTTGATGTTGAAACTCCAACTAAAAATCTTAGTTTGTATACTTAAAAAAATACTTGTAATATATAGTAGAACTATAGGTAACTTTGTTCTGTATTTTCCAAGTCCCCTGTAAATGTGTCACCATACTGTCATAATTTTAAAAATAAAAAAAAAATTAAAAAGAGTTAATGATTAGGATCTGTGCAGCTATAGAAACAGAACAGCTATTGACTTAGAGACTGTTAACAGTTTAGACTACAGACCGGCCACAGAGCCGGATCAGGGAGGTGACATAGACAAAGGCCTGACACACATTCCTGAGCTGTTTTTACAGGAAGCAGACCCCCTCCAGATGAACACTTCTGACCCCAAGAACATAGACCCCAGACTGGTCAAAACCAGAAGGCTGATTTTGCTTGTAACTTCACCTGATGGCAACCAGAGAATTGCACACGAGGTAACCATGCACTCTGCACCCGTCTTGTTCACACTGCCTTAAAACCCCTTCCCTGAAAACCATTCCAAGGAGGAGTCGAATCTTTTGAGCTTGAGCTGCCCGTTTGGCCCCTGGACATACTGCTACCCTCACCTCGTATAAAGAACCAGCTCCCCACCCTCAGCAAGCAAGGGAAACCGTTGCTTGTTTTCACCCCCACCTGCTGCAGCAGGAGCTTCAGTGAAGCTTTGCCTGAATTTCTTGTTGGGCTTCTAATCAGTGTCTGTTGCTTGGAGAAGGCCAAGCACCCTGGTCAGTATCAAAGTCGCAAGTCAAGGAATGCCCAGAGCCACCAGAATGTGGAAGAAGCAAGGACAGATTCTCTCCTAGGGGCTTTGAAGGGAACATAGGCTTGCCAACTCCTGGACTTGGGACTCCTGACCTCCACAACTGGGAGAATAAATTTCTGTTGTTTAAATCCACCCCAGTTTGTTGTGTCTTTCTGTGACTGTCCTAGGAGACTAATGCCCTGGCTACTTCAGTGGCGACAGATATGATGTTTTTGGTTTGGTTTTGTTTTATCCTGCCACATGGCTTGTGGGTGAGATCTTAATTAGTTCTCAGACCAGAGGAATTAAACCCATCCCCTTGGGAGGCAGTGAAAGTGCAGAGTCCTGACCACTGGACCGCCAGGGAATCCCCCAGAGCAGATTCTATCAGACGTACCTGGATTTGTGTTTATCACCATTGACTGGTAAGTTTTTTGCCTCCAGCCGAGAAGTAGCCAATTTCTTTCCTGCCTCAGAGGCCATATAGAGAAAGCATTGGGTTTGCTTGACCTTGCCCAATTTAGTAGCTGCAAGATTTTTTATCACGTCATCCAGGCTGGACTGTGAACCTCGATGGAGGAAATGAAGAATCATATGAGATATCATTGTTCATTTAAACATCAGGAAAAAGCCCTCCAATGACTGCAAAGTTTGTGGGTTTCGAGTGATTAAAACTCCTGTTCCATCATGAAAAGACCTCTATGGGATAATAATAAATCACTCTCACATTTATAAGAAATTCATTTGCAAAGTTGAAATAGAGACACAGACATAGAGAACAAACATATAGACTCCAAAGGGTCAAAGTGGAGGATGGGGTGAAATGGGAGACTGGGATCGCCATATATACAGTAATGTGAGGAAAGTACTCAGTGCTCTGCGGCGATCTAAACGGAAAGGAAATCCAAAAAAGGGGTGATGTGTACACATATGGCTGATTCACTTTGCTGTATAGCAGACACTGACACAGCAGTGTAAAGCAACTAAACTCCAATTTAAAAATTCCAAATTGGGATAACACTACACTTCCTGAACACATCACAGTACAGTTATGCTCATCAAAGGAGACAAGGTAAAGATAATAACCAAAATTTATTGAATTTATTTAACAATTCTATGCTATAGGTTGTTGCTATAACGGTCCCAGTTTTTTCTTCTTTGCTATTCAGACTTTTTTCTCCTGAACTGACTTCTGGGATTGATTGACCATGAAACTTGCTTTGGCCAATGGAGCAATAGCACATGTGAATGAGTAAGAAGCTTGAAAAGTGACTATGTATGAAGTTTGCCTTTTCTCTCTGCTCTTAAGAACCTTGGGTGACTTCTGTATATCACCCAAGCCACTTCATAGGCACAGCCAGCAGCCAGTACAGATGAAGCCAGCGTTAATGGCCAGCCTCTAGATTGTGGCTAACTTAGTCCTGCCAGTTCATAGACAACCCCCAGCTGACTGCAGTCACATGGGTGAATCTAGGAGAGACCAGTGGAAGAATCACCCAGCTGAGTCTCGTACAAAGTGCTGACCCACAAAATTTGAGCTAAAAATGATTGTGTTTTGCAGTCACTCTTTTGGGGTAGTTTCAAAACCTGACTGATAAAACCAGGCGTAGGGCCAAGCATTTCTCATTCAAGATCTCATTTAATCTTTAAATAGCACTATGTTTTGGGTCGGAGAAGGTGATGGCAACCCACTCCAGTACTCTTGCCTGGAGAATCCCACGGACGGAGGAGGCTGGTGGGCTGCTGTCCATGGGGTCGCGAAGAGTCGGACACGACTGAAGCAACTTAGCAGCAGCATGTTTTGGGTACTATTACAATTGCTATTTTTATTCATCAGAAGACTGATCCACAGCGCTGTTGTTCCTTGCCCTAGAGCACACAGCTACTAACAGGCCTAATAAGGTCACAGCCTCAGGTAGTCGGACTCCAGAGAACACAGTTTTTTTTTTGCTACACTGGAAGGCTTGTGGGATCTTAATTCCCTCTCCTGGGATTGAACCTGGGTCCCTGGCAGTGAGAGCATAGAGTCCTACCCACTGACTGCCGGGAATTCCTGAACGTATTTGTGATCACTGAATTCCCCCTCTGTAAGTATGATCTAGTGACACCACGGAGGTGAGGCAGAGCGGAAGCTCTGCTCCCATATCATAGGTCCTGGAATAAGCCATGAGTTTTGGTTGTTGTTCAGTCGCTAAGTCGTGTCTGCCTCTTTACGACCTGTGGACTGCAGCACGCCAGGCTCCTCTGTCCTCCACTGTCTCCCAGAGTTTGCTCAAATTCTTGTCCATTGAGTTCGTGGTGCTTTCTAACCGTCTCGTCCCCTGCCACTGTCTTCTCCTTTTGCCTTCAGTCTTGCCCAGCATCAGGTCTTAATTCCAATGAGTCGAATCAGGTAGCTGTGAATTTTAACTATTAAGAAATTCTATTGCTCATGATTTCCTGTGTAAACCCCATACACTGCAGTCTTTAAGTTCTAATTCACTATTGTTGAAGGAGGTCATCAAGAAGACATGCTGCCTGTTGACTCCGGAGGCAACTGGAGGCTTCCCACTCCCGCCCCTGTCCTTGGAACGGGTATTCCAGAAGCTGCTCCAAGGACACAGCCTTGAAATAGAAATGTGGTGTTCACACATCAGGATTGGGCACGTGACTAAACCCAGATAAGGCCACTTTATACGTTTTTAAGATTTTGGCAGGCAGGTGAGGGGATTCCCTCTTCCTGCAGTCTCCCAAGACAAGCCTGGAAGTAAGTTCTCTTGCTTATTAAACTAGCCACCTACCAGTCTGGAGTGGCCTGCCCCTTTCTTAGCCTCTCCCTGCCGTGCGTTCATAGGGGTGTGGCTTTCAGATTCCGCCTGGGAAGCTCCCTGAGAGGCTTGTGAACCAGCAGCTGTGGAGGTGCTGATGGCACCTGAGAGAGAACGGACAGCTGCCGAGTGTCTGGGATGCAGTGAAGATCTGGAAGGGGTGTGTGTGTGTGAGTGTGCGAGAGAGAGAGAGTGTGAGTGTTTGTCACTCAGTCGTGTCAGACTCTTGCGACCCCATGGACTGTATGTGGCCCACCAGACTCCTCTGTCCCTGGAACTGTCTAGGAAGAATACTGGAGTGGGTTGCCATTCCCTTCTCCAGAGGATCTTCCCGACCCAGTGATCAAACCCCAGTCTCCTGCATTGCAAGCAGATTCTTTACCTTCTGAACCACCCAGAATGCCTGCTATGGAGGATACAGGGGTGTTATTCCAGATGTAAAGTGACCCTACGGATCAGACATGGGAATTCCAGCAGCCAGCCCACATCCTGGTCCCCTTACTTTGAATCTGCAGATGTTGCTTCCAGTTGATGACTTCTGGTGAGCCAAGGAATTCCTGACATTTCCTCGGGTCCTTGGAGTAGACTTGGTAAGTATTGGTGTAGTGGTCAAGGTCATCTGTCATCTCCTGTTGGGTCAGGAAAGTAGAATCAACCCAAATGCATCTACTTAGTGATCGCCATGCTGGTTCTCCATACTCCATCGTATTATGACTTTTAAAAATACTACAATACTAGCATTGTTTGTTGTATCAATTTTACTGAAGGACTGTATACATTATGAGATCAAGTCAAGGATTCCCTTATTCAAATAATGAGAAATGTCCTGAACAAAAGTACTTCTGACTCAGTTATTGCTTTAAACTTTCAAACCTAACAAAAATAATCTATTTAAAACTGTTTTCCACCCCTCCGTGAAACACATGAGGAAGCTTGAAAAGTGACCAAGCGCAGAATCTTGCTGTCTCCCTCTGCTCTTGGGAACCCTGAGGCTTCTGTGTGTTGCCCAATCTACTTCAGTAAGTGTCATCAATAAACAGCAAAATCCAAGCCAGCATCTATGGCCAGACTTGGGACTGCGACTTACCTAGTCCTACCAGCTCAGTAAAATGACAACTGAGAAGCGAAATATTTGGACAAAAGAATAAATCCTGCTTTAGGGCAAAGATGTTTAGATTATGTGGACTATGAACATGTCTTTATTGAAGCAGATACAGGCAACAGGTCAGACGATTCTTCTATACATTGTGAAACCAAGAAAAAGATGATGAAATCGATTTGCTTTCTTTGAAAAAAACTCAAGGGCTTCTCTGGTGGTCTGGTTAAGACTCCACGCTTCCACTGCAGAAGGCACGGGTTGGGTTGGGGGGCACATGTCCCATCCCTGGTCGGGGAACTAAGATCCCACATATTGCGCAGAACAGCCAAAAAACAAAAATCATGCTATTGTTAAACCAACAACAATTCCATCAGTAAACAAACATACACATCTAAGTATATCTAGTGAAATTATTAAAACTGACACAGGATTATCTGAGGATGAAGGAATAGATAAGAGGAAACACTTACTTCGGCTAGTGTAGAATCAGACAGCTTTTTTTCCCTATAACTGGAAAATATGCAACACAACTGCACTTCCTGTTCAGCAAGGGTTACTTCTGATTGAACTGTTTTTAAGAGTAATGCCACCAAAAAGTCAGTATAGGAGACCCCAGCCTCTCTCCCTCACAAAGATCAATAATTAGATCAATTGTGCAGGCTACTCATGCACCAAAAAAGCTATGAGAGAGCCCTGGAGTCCAGAAACACAGGAGAATTTTTTTAAAAAATTGAGACTAGCTGCCCCTAAAGAGAAGAAAGACAGTCCCATTTCATCTGCATCATCCCACTCACCAAGCCAGCATTGCTCAGTGCCAGGAGGGAAATCCCCAGCTAGAAAGAGCTCCCTCTCACCAAGAGGGGAAGACTAGGGTGAAGGAGCAGCTTCCCCAGCCTTCTAGAGCACCACACCAAGGTCCTACTCCGGTTTCATCTCGCCCAGACTGGCAAAACTGAGATAAATAGAGGGGTTAGCAACAAGAAAGAAATGCAGGGCAACCAACAGCAGCCGCACAGTGGGGGTGAGCCACAGTTCACCCTGACCTGCTCTGCAGGAAACCCCAGCAGGTTTTGCCCTGCAGAAATCAGCAGTGGACCACCTGCAGATATCATCAAGTTTAGCCCCACCAGTGTTCACGTGCTCTGTGCCCGAGACCCTTCTCACACCCTCCCCGACCAGCTCCTACTGGAACCAGATCGCTGAACCCGCAGGCGGCTCTGCAGTTGCATGAATACAAGCTGACATCCACCCTGCAGCTGACACCCACCAGCGAGCACACATTGGGGCCAGCCCCTCCAGCTGTGTACTTGCACGCCACTCAACAGGTGACTGTCACTGGCCTCCGCTGCCATTTGCACAGTGAGAGACAGACTGCACAGTCATGAGAGAGCCCATCGATAGCTAGGGTTCCCACAGCTGCTGTGGGCCTGGATTTGGGCCTGCACCCCTGCACTGAACTGCAGCGGACCCCCCAGCTGTCCACCTGCAAGCCCCAGCCAAGACCCCATCACCAGTCTCCAAGTGCTGCACCCTCATGGCAAGACTCAGGAAACACTGTATTGAGTGCCAACAGCTAGGCTCCCATGGATGCCAGTGTGCCTGCAGTTGGTCCTGGCCCAGCTGCCTGCCTGTGTGCCTGTTTGCAAATGGCCCAGCCACTACACAAGAGTCTGCAGCTGGCCCCACAGCTGTGTCTGAACACACCACCAACTGCAGCCACTACCACTGCCTGCCCTGGCCCATAACCACTGGACCTGGAGGTGTCACTGAGGACCCCAAAAGCCTTGAAGCCACTGTTGGCCCCCCTGAAATGCTCACCAAGGATCACACAGTTGTCAGTGTGTATCCCAGCAGCCTGAGTGGAAAACACTTCACCCCCAAGCCCTGAAAACCAGTGCCACCACAAGTCCCTGCATTTAGTGCCCTGCAGCACTAGACTTGGGGTCACAGCACATTCTAGAGAGCCCCAGAAAGTCACTCAGTCATGTCTGACTCTTTGTGACTCCGTGGACGACAGCCAAATCTCTTCTGTCCATGAGATTTCCCAGGCAAGAATAAGGGACTGGGTAGCCATTCCCTTCTCCAGGGGATGGAACTCGGGTCTCCTGCATTGCAGGCAGATTCTTTACCATCTGAGCCACCAGGGAAGCCCCTACCCATGAGAAAATTTTCCCTTACCAAAGTTAGTCCATAAAGTATGGAAGGTTGTTTCTTCAAAAGTTCAGGCACCTATGCAAGGATATAGGGCTCATAAAGAACCTGGCGTGAAGAACTGACTCCCTGGAAAAGACCCTGATGCTGGGAAAGATTGGAAGGTGGGAGGAGAAGGGGACGACAGAGGAGGAGATGGTTGGATGGCATCATCGACTCAATGGACATGAGTTTGGGTAAACTCCTGGAGTTGGTGAAGGACAGGGAGGTCTGGTGTGCTGCAGTCCACTGGGTCACAAAGAGTCGAACACAACTGAGTGACTGAACTGAAAGAATCAGGGAAATATGAAACCACCAAAAGAATACAGTAAACCCCAGCAATTGGCTCCAAAGCAATGGATACCCAGGCATTTCCTAACAAAGAATTGAACACAATTTTTCAAAAGATGCTCAGAGAGCTGTAAGAGAACACAGAGAAATAATTTAACAGTATCAGGACAGTACAAGAACCAAATGGGAAGTTCAGAGATGGAAAACATAAAAAAGAACCTAAGAAAAATTTGGAAATGAGGAATAGTGGGAGTACACCGAAGACTCAGCAGAGTGCTTCAACAACAAACCAAACCAGACAGAAGAAAGAGCGTGGGCTCAAAGTCAGACCGCCTGAGACTATCTAATTAGAAGAGCAAAGGAAAAGCATAAAAATCAGTGAGGAAAGCCTGTGCGACCTGAGAGCGAAGTGAAAGCCACTCAGTCCTGTCTGACTCTTCGCCACCCCTCCATGGACTATACGGTCCATGGAATTCTCCAGGCCAGAATACTGGAGTGAAAAGCCATTCCCTTCCCCAGGGGATCTTCCCAACCCAGGGATCGAACCCAGGTCTCCTGCATTGCAGGTGGATTCTGTACCAGCTGAGCCACCAGAGAAGCCCATATGCTTTGAATACACCTAAATTAATCTCATGAAACCCCTTATCTATGGGGTACCTCAAAAGAACCAATTTGTGAATTTATTAAAGTTCCAGAAGTAGAAGAGAGGGAAAGGGGGAAGAAAGTTTATTTAAAGAAATAATGGCTGAGAACTTCCCAATTCTTGGAAGAAATTCAGATATACAAGTTTAAGAAGCTAATAGGTCACCAAACAACTTAGACAGGACCTCACTTAGATACATTAGAATAAAGTTGTTGAAAACCCCTTAGTAAGGCCATCAGTTGATTTCTCAGAGACCTTGCAAGCCGGGAGAAAATGGCAATATATTTAAAGTGTGGAAAGAAAAAACTGTCAACCAAAAATATGTTACCTGTCAAATTTGTTCTTCAGAGACAAGAGAGACTTTCACTAACAAATAAAAATCCTGAAGAAATTCATCACCGAAAGATCTGCCTTATAAGAAATGTCAGAATGGAAACAGTTCTCAGAACAGTTCCAAATAATCCTCTTAAAATAGGTAGACGAAATGAAAAGACATTTTTCCAAAGAAGATATACAAATGGCCAACAGATATATGAAAAAGTGCTTTATATCACTAATTATCAGGTAAATGCAAACCAAGACCACATACATAGCAGAACGGTTATCATCAAAAAGACAAGAGATAACAAGCATTGGGGCGGGGGCGGGGGTTTGGAGAAATAGGAACCCTTGTGCAGTATTGGTGGGAGTGTAAATTGCTATATTTACATATTAGCCACTATAGAAGCAGTGTGGCCAAACTGGCACAGCCACTGCAGAAATGGCATGGTGGCTCCCCCCCCAGATTTAAAACAGAACTGTCATAAGAATTGGGAATCCCATTCTGGGTGTACATCCAAAGGAAATGAAAACAGGATCTGGAAGGGATACCTGTGCTCCACGTTCAATGCAACATTATTCACAATAGCGAAGACGTGGAAACAATGAACGAATGGAAAGAGAAAATGTGGCACGTCTGTACAATGGAATATCAGTCAGCCCAGAGCAAGAAGCAAATCCTGCCGTTTGTGACACGTGGGTAGACCTTGTAGGCGTTGTGCTAAATGCAATAGGGCAGACAGAGGAAGACAAGTATTGTGTGATGTCTTTTACGTGTGGGATTTTAAAACACTGACTCACAGAAACAGAGAGTGAACAGCAGTTCCTAGAGGCTGGGGATGCCCGGGAGGGGGCAGTGGGCAGATGCTGGTCAGAGGGTACAAACCTGCAGTTATAAGACAAATAAATTCTGAAGATCAAAGGCACAGAATGAGGACTATAGTGAATGCTGTTTTATATGCAGTTGAGCATTGAACAATGCAGGAGTTAGGGACCCCAACTCTCTACATAGCTGAAAATCTGCATATAACTTTGCAGTCACCCTTTGTATCTGCTATTCTGCATCCACAGATTCAAACATCATCAGATGGTGGAGTACTGTAGCCTGTAATTACTGGGAAAAAAAATATTTAAGTGGACTTGTGCCGTTCCAACCCAAGTTGCTCAAGGGTCAGCTGTACTTGAAGGTTGCTGAGAGAGCAGATCTTGAATGTTTTCACTAAAAATTATTCGACATGGTGGAGTGTTAGCTAAAGTTATGGGGGAATCATTTTACTGTACATGTGTATCAGATCTGCAATGTTGTAGATCTGACACAATCCTATATCTCAATGATCGCTCTTAATGCTGGAAAAGTCTTATTTTCAAGACTGTATTTTTGAAAGTAGCTCAGATTTCTATCAATAATGAAAAGTCGTCATTTAAAATTATTATTTAATTTAATTTTCTTGAATATTTCTTACCCATTTCACTTCTATATAAGTTATATTAAACGGTAATATATTTTATATTAAAATTTTAAATTTTAAAATATAATTATACATGTTATTTTTGAATAAGCTTAACTATTAAATAAACTTTAGTCAATTTCACTAATTAAAAAATTATCATACAATATGTAACTAACAATTCCAACCTTGTAATTTGCTCCTTAATTTTCCTTAATTCACTCTGTTGTTTCAGACTTTATCTCTTGCAACTGCTTTGAATGAAGTCCTGCTCTGTCACCATGTAAGAAATCCTATTTATATTCAACATCCAGTTTCGGTAAAATTTCGGCTAAGAATCATTCCTCTCCCTACAACCTCTACCACATGCTTTTCATCCCCTGCCTGGTTTTATTTGCTTAATTGATGACCGTAGGTTATAACACGGTACAGCCTCTCAATGGGAACAGACCATCGCAATGAGAAGTTTTGAGTTAGCATGAATGAGTTGGTGTGGTTTCAAAACTGGTGTTTTTACAAGGTATGAAATATTTTTTCCCCTTAGGTTAAAAGTTTAAAATGGATTGATTTATTACATGTAGAAATCCAGCCTGGGAAATTCTCCTTTGATTCCCTTGGTTCTCAGAGGTTAAAGCATCTGCCTGCAGTGTGGGAGACCTGGGTTCTATCCCTGGGTCAGGAAGATCCCCTGGAGAAATCCCATGGACGGAGGAGCCTGGTGGGCTACAGTCCACAGTGTCACAAAGAGTCGGACACGACTGAGCGACTTCACTTTACTTTTTTTTACTTTACAAAAGATCAAGCTCTTGTCTACGCCATCAACATAACCCTACATCAGCACAGCCTCTCACTGGCTGCCTCTATTCCCTCAAACTGGATGCGAGAAATGACAATGTGTTTGGTCGTAAGCAGTAGTTCAGTTCATTTCAGCTGCTCAGTCGTGTCCGACTCCTTGTAAGCAGTAGTAGGATGCCATTTGTGTTTTGATTCTGCCCATTTCACACCACGGGACCCTAGTGACTCAGACAGTAAAGAATCTGCCTGCAGTGCAGGAGACATGGGTTCAATCCCTGGGTTGGGAAGATCCCCTGGAGAAGGGAATGGCAGCCCACTCCAGTATTCTTGCCTGGAGAATTGCAAGGACAGAGGAGCCTGGATATAGTCCACGAGGTCACAAAGGGTCAGACATGACTGAGCAACTAACACATTTCACACCAGGCTGTCATTTACCTATGGATTTACCTATAATCTCCTCCAGGCTGTGGACTTTTTGAAGACAAGGACATGTTGACTATCACCTTGATTTATTTCTATATTCCCAGGGTCTACCATATTGCCAAGTGCATGGCAAGTGCATAACAAATATGAGCATAAATACATATTCATTCCACTTCTGGCCGCTTACCTGCTCCTGAGGGCGGATAACCACTGTATTAAAATCAGGCCACTTGTCCACCAGAGCCTTTAGCTTAAAAGGGTTTCCCTGGTTTATGTGGAAGGTAGTCCCATAAACCTGCAGTATTACAAAAAAGTGAGAGGATAATCTTATTAGGAAAAGATGGCAAAGTGTCGTGTTTGCATAGGATAAGGTTTATTTTTATGAAATAATGGAATTTTTTGATTGGAAGGTACCTAGTGAGAACTTCAGCAGACCATTGGCGAGATTCTAATTTTTCCCCCAATAAATATATCTTTTAAAAATATTCACATAGAAGATATTCAAACCAATAAAATTTATGAACAAAAATCATGAACTCTCCCATTATGGAATTTAATAAGATTTTTAATAGATTTACATCTGTTCATGTATGTGTGTACGTGCTAAGTCCTTCCAGGCATGTCTGAATCTTTGTGACCCCGTGGACTGTAGCCCACCAGGTTCCTCTGTCCAGGTTCCTCTGTCCATGCGATTCTCCAGGCACACACAACAAATTTCACAAAACTGGAGAATGTCAGATACACTCCACTCCAGGTGTTTCCAACTTTTTGACGTAAAAAATGCTCTTCAAAGAATATCTTTTTTCTGAAATCTTTACATTTGTACCAGATATTTGCT
This sequence comes from Okapia johnstoni, assembly GCA_024291935.2. NCBI lineage: Eukaryota > Metazoa > Chordata > Mammalia > Artiodactyla > Giraffidae > Okapia > Okapia johnstoni. The sequence goes on along the minus strand of CM044325.1, from coordinate 1,375,748 downwards.
TAGGGAAGGTTTTCAGAAGGGAGATTGCTGGGTTTAAAGCTATCTACATGTTTAAGGCTTTTTAATATATAGTTTCAAATTATCCTCTGGTAAAGGTAACTATTTCCTACAAATAAGTGGAGGCTATAGTAAGTAAAGGTCATGGAGAATTGTCTCTTTGGTGCCTTTAAGGTAAATATAAACAAAACCAGATAGGCTACCTATAGAAGAATGCTTACCTTTCTCTTCTCCATAGTAAAAGGATGGTTTACAAATGGTTAAGATTGAGGAAGGTGAAGATATTCAACTCATCCCAAATTACGCGAAGTCTTTCAAAGTATTAGCCTCAAATGTGATAAAGCAATGTAGCCACAATTCGCCCCACTGTAAATTTGTGGTCTGATCTATACCCATGGTGGCTAATATTGGCATAGCTCCTGTGTGTGCAAGGCACAGTTCCAGCTGTTTCCCATAAAGTCTTCTTATCTGACAGCAGCCCCGAGAGGCTGGAGGTCCCATTACTCCCCTCTTTCACTGTGGCCATGCGGCCGTGGCATCTTCGCTTCTCCGTCAGGCATCCAGGGATCGAGCCCGGGCTATAGGCAATGAAGGTACCAAGTCCTAACCCCTGGGGCCACCAGGGAATCCCCTCATGACTCCCATTCTGTGTGAGAAAACCAAGGCATGTAAGTTAAGTGATATGATGGGGACACACAGCTTGTTGGAAGCGGTGGGTACAGACCCAGGCAGGCTGCCCTTTTAGCCGTAGAACTAAGGAGAAGTCACCATCATCAAGGTAATCCTATGGTGGGATGAGGGTGCATAGTCTAGACAAAACTGTGAGATAGAAACTGAAATGTATATTTTATTGACCAATGTCCAAGGCATTGTGCTAAGCAGATGAGCATAGCGGTTAGGACTTGGCTTCAAGTGCTCCCTTGACAGAGTAAAATCCTGGCTGCTTACCGTGGACACCTGCTGAAGCACAGAGACCTGCTGGACTTTAGGAGCAATGCCACAACAGGACTTTGACACTGATACAGTCCGGATGCAGAATACTTCCCTTATCACGAGGATGGCTCCTGTGGCTCTTTTACGGTCACGCCCATTACCTTCCCGTCGCCCACGTCCTCTTTCACCTCCAGAAGCCATCAATGTGTTCTCTGCCGCTGTACTTGGTTATTCCAAGGACTTGATACAGACGGAACCCTTTGGGACTGGCTTTTTCCACTCAGCATAATTTTCTGGGGATTCGTCCAAATGGTTGCAGGTGTCCCTAGGTCATTTCTTCTTTAAAATTGACCATTTCTCCTCCATCATTCTTCTATATCATAGTATAGATGCACCACAGTTCATTTAGCCACTCAGATGTGGGAGGACATGGGAGTCGTTTCCAGCTTTTGACTCTCACGGATAAGGTTGTTATAGACATTACAGTAAATAGTTTTGTGTGAACATAAACTTGCATTCTCCAGGAAAAATGCTCAAGGTTGTCATCGCTGGTTATGCGCTGGTTGCGCGATTAGTTAGACACGTACAAATTGCTCTTCAAGAGGGGCTGTACCATCTCACATTCCCAGCAGTGATGTATGAGGAATCCAGTTTATTCTCTTAACGGGATCTGAAGTTGAGGGCCCATTTTGCTCAAAACACGCAGGTAGGCTTTGGAGAGTTGAAACTGAATAAATGGATTATATTTCTGGCCCCAGGGGTAACCAGGTGGGCAAGTTATTAAGTTTTCCTCGCCTCAGATCCATCTTCCACAACATAGGGAGAAGGTGACCCCTCCTCCTATGGGAGTTCTGAAGCTGACATGAGTCCACAGCTCAAGTCCAGTGGCTGAGGTGAGGTGAGGGCCGCAAGCGCTTTCCCCTAAGGACCGCGCTGCTGTTGCGCTGGCCCTGAGGCCCGCTGGCACTGGCGCTGGCAGCGGTTCTGTGGGTTAAGCATCTATCTTTAGATGTGAAAGGGGCTTTTAAAAGCAGCTCAGGGAATGCCCTAGGGGTCCACAGTTAGGGCTCATGCTTTCTCTGTTGAGGACCTGGATTCAATCTCTAGTCAGGGAACTGAGATCCGACAAGTCACGCAGACAAAAAAGAAAAAGAAAAAGCATTTTACTCCTTTCATCAATCCTCTGTTAAAAATGAAAATACAAATAAATGTGCGTAAATCCAGCCATTCTGTAATAAATATCACGGCCTTAAAATAATGAATAATAGATCATTGTTTCTAGATCTCTTTCCACGCACAGAGTGCAATCATTTGGATTTCAAAGAAATAAGATTTGACCTGTTAAATATTGGAAGAAGGTACATGGTGGTTAACTTCACCTCGGGCACAAATGTTTAAAAAACTGGTCTGTACTTAGATCGACCCTTTAAAGAGAAGTCACGGAAATATTTCTGAGTCTTGAGAGGGTAGTGTTTTTGTAACTTAGAATCACTGGACAAATCATATAACTGAGCATTCTTTCCTCTTTCAGGACATGAGTGTAATATACTTCCCTTGCCAAGAGATGGTGTGAACTATGTGAGAGGTGGTGTGAGTGAGTTCCTACCACAGAATGAGCGCTCGGTAAGAGTTCACTCTCTTTCTGACCTCTCTGCTTCCCTAAGAATGTCCCATGCTTACCTTTAAGGATTCGGGGATGCTCTTCCTCAAGGATTTTTCCAGCATCTGCAGCATCTGTGGGCCTTGTAAGTGGAGCATCTTGGCAGGTACCTTAGTCTAGTGAGGACCAACAAATAGCCAGGAATGAGAAGACGCTGAACCAACAGGGAGAGATTCACACATCTTCACCTGAGTTTCAGAAGGTAACAGCGAGGGTAAATTTGCCTAGAATAACTGCCTTGGGAGAGGGAGAGATACTTAGATTGTTTCCATGTCTTGTTATTCTATGATCACAAGAATTTCCTCTTTTATTTTCTTTCAGAAGTCTTACAGGTTTAGTTGCTACATTTGGGTCTATGAAAATTTCAAGTTACCTTTTTGTAACTGGTGTAATGTAAGAGTTAATATTCTTTTCCCCAGGGTAGATTTGTTGTTGTTGATCTGTTGCTAAGTCACGTACCGACTCTTTGCAAACCTATGGACTGCAGCACGCCAGGCTTCCCTGTCCTTCACTATCTCGTGGAGTAGATACCGGCTATTTAATTACTAGTTATTGAAAGGACTTTCCTTTCTCTTTTGAGTTGCTTTGATGTAATTGCTGAAAATCAATTGAGTTTATATGTATGCATGCACCTAGTTTAATTGATCTATATATCTATTCTTAGGATTTTTTTTTTTTTTTTTTTACTGTTTTTGAGTACTGTGACTTTATACTAAGCCTTGAAATCTGATAGTGTGGGTCCACCAACTTTTTTAGATGCTTTTTGCTTAGGATTTTTGCATTTCTAGTTAAATTTTGCAATAATCTTGTGAATTTTTATTAAAAATTTTCTGACATTTATATTGAGATTGCAGTGAATCTGTAGCTTAGTTATATAAGAAGTAATATATGAAAAATGTTGACTATTTTAGTCTATGAATATGATGTATCTCTCCATTATTTTAGATCTTCTTTCAATTTTTTAGCAAAGTACTTTGGTTTTGCGCTATCTTCTGTTAAATTTATCCCCATTCATTCCCTTCTTTGGATGTCATTATAAATAAATATGAGACTTCCCAGGTGGACCTAGTGGTAAAGAACCCACGTGCCAATTCAGGAGAACTAAGACACACCAGATAGATCCCTGGGTTGGGAAGATCCCCTGGAGGAGGAAATGGCAACTCACTCCAGTATTCTTGCCTGGAAAATCCCATGGACAGAGAAGCCTGGCGGGCTACAGTCCATAGGGTTGCAAAGAGTGGGACACAACTAGAGTGACTTAGCACATAAATAAATATATAACTGTAAACTATGTTACATTTTGAAGTTTAAAAAAATTTGTTGCTTGTTTATAGAAGTGCAATTTTTCTATATTGGCTTTATGTAGTGTGACCTTTATTGACTCCACTGATTACCTTTATTGTTGTTGTTCAGTTGCTGAGTCGTGTCCCACTCTTTGTTACCACATAGACCGCAGCACGCCAGGCTCCCCTGTCCTGCACTGTCTCCCAGAGTTCACCCAAACCCATGTCCATTGAGTCAGTGATGCCATCCAACCGTCTCACCCTCTGTTGTCCCCTTCTCCTCCCGCTGTCAATCTTTCCCAGGATCAGGTCTTCTCCAGTGAGTCAGCTCTTCCCATCAGGTGGCCAAAGAATTGGAGCTTTAGCTTTAGCATCAGTTCTTCCAGTGAATATTCAGGGTTGATTTTCTTTGGGATTGACTGGTTTGATCTTGCAGTCTAAGGGACACTCAAGAGTCTTTTTCAGCACCACAATTCAAAAGCATCAATTCTTCTGCGATCAGCCTTCTTTACGGTCCAACTCTCACATCTGTACATGACTACAGGAAAAATCATAGCTTTGACTCTATATAGGACCTTTGTTGGCAAAGAAATGTCTCTGCTTTTTTAATATGCTGTCTGAGTTTATTATAGCTTTTCTTCTAAGGAGCAAGTGTCTTTTAATTTTATGGCTGCAGTCACCATCTGCAGTGATTTTGGAGCCAAAGAAAAGAAAATCTGTCACTGCTTCTACTTTTTCCTCTTCTTCACACCATGAAGTGATGGGACCAGATGCCATGATCTTAATTTTTTAAATGTTGAGTTTTAAGCCAGCTTTTTCACTCTCCTCTTTCACCCTCATCCAGCAGCTCCTTAGTTCCTCTTCGCTTTCTGCCATTAAATTGATATCATCTGCCTATCTGAGGTTATTGATATTTCTCCCAGCAATCTTGATTTCAGCTTGTGATTCATCCAGCCTGGCATTTTGCATGATCTACTCTGCACAGAAGTTAATTGAGCAAGGTGACAATATACAGCCTTGACATACTCCTTTTCCAATTCTGAACCAGTCAGTTGTTCCATGTCTGGTTCTAACTGTTGCTTCTTGACTCTCACACAGGCTTCTCAGGAGACAAGTAGGGTGGTCTGGTATTCCCATCTCTTTAAGTGTTTTCCACAGTTTGTTTTGATCCACACGATCAAAGACTTTAGCATAATCAATGAAGCAGAAGTAGGTGTTTTTCTGGAATTTCCTTGTTTTCTCTATGATCCTACCAATGTTGGCGGTTTGATAATGGTTCCTCTGCCTTTTCTAAACCCAGCTTATACATCTAGAAACTCTGGGTTCATGTACTGCTGAAGCCTAGCTTGAAGGATTTTGAGCATTACTTTCTAGCATGTGAAATGAGTGCAATTGTACAATCTTTGGCAGTTTGAGCATTCTTTGGCATTACCCTTCTTTGGCATTGGAATTAAAACTAATCTTTCCCACAATTACCTTTAGTAGTTGTGTATTTTTGCAATTAAAATTTTCTATATATGTGATCAAATTTGTTTTTTGCAAATGAAAATAATTTTATTTCTTCCATATGTATATGTTTTATTCCTTTTCTTGTCTTATTGTGCCACTTAGAACTTGCAGGAAAATATTTTATAGGAGCTGCTATATGAGCATTCTTCTTGATATTAGGGAAAAGTATTTATTTTCTTACTTAAGTTTAGCTGTTAATTTTTCATCGATCACCTTTGTCATGTTAAAAAAGTTGCTTGTTAAGAGGTTTTTTTAAAATCATAAATTAATGTTGATATTTGTCAGCCATTTTTAATACATCTATTGGGATAATTATATGATTTTTTTCTTGCTGACATGTTGAATTTTAATTATTTATTTTTGAATGCTAAATGAATAATATATTTTCAGGATAAACCCCAGTTATTCACAAGGTATTATTTTTATATACTGTTGGATCAATTTTCTATTTTTTGCACCTATGTTTGTGAATGATTGATCTATATTGATCTACATTCTTATTTTCTAGTAAAGTTTTTATCCGTTTTGATATAATATTTATGTTCAGAAAATACAAATTGGGAAAGAGTTTCCTCCTCCCCCATTTTCTTAAGAGAATTGATATTTCTTCATCAAGTATTTGTTGATTTCAACAGGGAAGCCATCTGGGACTCAGAAATATTTTTACTTGCAATTAAATTTCTCTGTGGAAATGTTTTAACTACAAATTTGGGGGTAACTTCTGGTTATTTATTTGGGTCTTCTCTGGTGGCTCAGACAGTAAAGAATCTGCTTGCAATGCAGGAGACCCAGGTTTGATCCCTGGATTGGGAAGATCCCCTGGAGAAGGAAATGGCAACCCACTCCAGTATTCTTGCCTGGAGAATCCCGTGGACAGAGAAGCCTGGCAGGCTACAGTCCATGCAGTTGCAGAGACAGGCACATCTGGTAATTTATTTAGGTCATTAGAGGGATTTTTTTTCCATTTCATCTAAGCTGTAGAATTTATTGCACCAAGTCATCTATATTGTCTCATCCTTTAAATGTCTGTGGGATCTATGGTAGTGTTCCCTCAGTCATCACTGACAGTACTGGTAATTCATGTTCTTTTTCAAAATTTCTTAATCAGTTTAGAGTAGGGTTCCCTAAATTTAGCGCTATTTATATTTCAGTCCAGATAAGTCTTTATTGGGGGAGGCAAGTCTATGCATCATAGAATGTATAATAACATCACTGGACTCTATCAACTAGCTCTCAATAGTAACACCTCCACTCTCAGTTGTGAGAAATAAAAACATGTCTAGGCATTCATCTCATCTTCCTGAGATCCTCAGGATTTGTTGTTGTTCAGTCACTAGGTCATGTCCAACGCTTTGAGGCCCCATGGACTGTAGCGCACCAGGCTCCTCCGTCCTTCACCATCTCCCAGAGTTCGCTCAAATTCACCCCCACTGAATCGGTGGTGCTGTCTAACCACCTCATCCTCAGCTCTCTTCTCCTTTTCCCTTCAATCCTTCCCAGCATCAAGGAGAAGCCCAGCGTTCTGGGAGGCAAATGTGACCTTTTGTCCGACAGCTTCCTGTAAGAGGCAAAATGAGTTTCATGCCAAATTTCTAGGGTTGTAACATTGTTACAATACTGCAGCCATTTAACGTGAGACTGTTCTGTTAGGCAGGCACACATACACACAGGAAAAGCACCACCATCTCCACCAGCAACAGCAAAACATGTTGCCTGTTAATGAGTCGACTGAAAACTGAAGAGGCTCTAGAATACTGTCCAGTCATCATGAGTTTTTAGCTTTGGCAAAGGGCAAAGTCCACACACACACGAAAAAAAGCACTTCAGACCCAGCCATCCTGAATGGAAATATTTGCAAAATGTTGAACAATTTAAACAAAGAAAACAAGCTCTAAAGAATAGTTTTATGAAACAACACTAACAAACAGGAACAAACAAGCTGCACTCTCGATGTCAGCACTAGGAAAAGATTACATCAGCGACGATCTCAGTCCGCTACAATCCTAGGAGCCATTAACATGATAACTATGACATGCACAGGAGAATACTAAAATCAAAGGAGAAAGTGTAGAACACAAAGCAGTACATAACCCTTGATTATAATGTGTAAATCTGCTTACACATACTCAATATGCAACATATATGAGAACTGTAAGGAGGTAGAAAGAGAAACTTAGAAGGGAAAACAAAATGTGAAAAGCCATTTTATGCAAGTTGAGAGAGTGACATTGACATGTACGCCCGACCATGTGTACAATAGCTAGCTAGCTGGAAGCTGCTGTGTCACACAGGGAGCACACTCAGTGCTCCATGATGACTTACAGGGGTGGGATGGGGTGGGGAGGGAACCTCAAGAGGGAGAGGATCTCAGGAGTGAGTGAACACTGCTCAGCGTCGCCCTTTGCGACCCCAAGGGCTGCAGCCCTTCAGGTTCCTCTGTTCTAGGAATTCTCCAGGCAAGAATACTGGAGTGGGTTGCCATTTCCTCCTCCAGGGCATCTTCCCGACCCAGGGATTGAACACAGGACTCCTGCATTGTAGGCAGATTCTTTACCATCTGAGCCACCGACAAAGCCCAGGAAAGGGATATATGTATACATATAGCTGATTCATTTTGTTGTACAGCAGGAACTAACACAATATTGTAAAGCAGTTATATTTCAACTAAAAAAAAAAAAACTAAAAAAGCCATTTTATGGCTATAACATTATTGATAAAATATTTTACATTAACTTTCTTTTTCACAGGATCTGCATTAATGGTTAACCTAGCATGCATTCTAGTCCATGTTCCTCCGCATATTTCCTCTCTGACTTTGAACCAACGACTTTGCTTTCTTAGTCAACCTTTATCTAAGGAACAAGCTGCCCTTTAGAATGGTTCCTAAAGGAGTAAATAGAAAAACGTTTACCTTGTGTCTCAGCACTGTAGGTGTGTTAGGTAAATGCTACCTGGATCAGCATCCTTCCTTGCAAATGTTATTACCTCTCCACTCACCCACCAACTTCCAAATCCCCTCTGTATTATTTATCTGCTCAGAATGGAAAGCTGGCTTTGTCCTTCCAAGAATTTTTTTTTTCTCCACAGTATGTCTATCATATACACAGGAGCTGCTGCTGCTGCTAAGTCGCTTCAGTAGTGTCCGACTCTGTGCGACCCCATAGACGGCAGCCCACCAGGCTCCCCCGTCCCTGGGATTCTCCAGGCAAGAACACTGGAGTGCATTGCCATGTCCTTCTCCAATGCATGAAAGTGAAAAGTGAAAGTGAAATCACTCAGTCGTGTCCAGCTCTTTGCGACCCCAGGGACTGCAGTCCACCAGACTCCTCCGTCCGTGGGATTTGCCAGGCAAGGGTACTGGAGTGGGGTGCCATTGCCTTCTCCGATATACAGTAGAGGCAATGCATTATTTCTCAAATCAAATAGACTCCCTCCCCTTTGTTATTAAATATCAATCAATAAGCTTGACACTTCCTGTCTAAAACCAACAGGAGCATTTGATTTTTCCTGCCCTCTTTTGGGAAGAAAAGGGAGGAGGTGAGTATCATAGAGCAGTGATTCTCTCCTCTGAGGTGAGTCCTCACCTGCAAAGTTGTCGCCACAGAGAAGAGTCCCCAGGAACCAATGAGAAGCAGCAGACTTTTCCAGAACGTGAAATGCTCGTTGTCCTGACACGTCCAGCCAGGAACAGCAAAGTGTGTTTTGGTAGTTTTTCTACAGAAACAGCTAAGTTGGAGCTGTAAGTGTGGACCTAATGTGGACCTTTTCTCTTTAAAAAAGCAGGGAGAAGGCTCAGGGAGCGGGTGCAGCTCTCCTGGACCTCTGGGCCCTCCTTCTGGGTCACATGCTCTGCTGTTTCTGCAAATCTGGGAGTCTGGTTGTAACTCAGGGTTTGCAATCCTACCATTTACCAGTCATGTGTCTATGACCAAATTAGCTAATCCCTCTTTGCCTCCTTTCCTTATCTATAGGTGAGATCAATAACACCGCCTACACTTACTTACCAGGTTTCTGTTTTGTTAAGTTAAACGGGCTAACATTTGTGAGCTGCTCAGGGAAGTACCTGACAAATACAAAATGTATGTTAATGTCTCTTGAAAGAAAGCAAAACAAAACTACCCACATATAGCGTAAACTGCCTAAGGACATGTGTCTCTCAAAATACTGAGTGAAAGCCTTTCTCCCCTGTGGTTATAGAGCCAGTCCCTTTGAGACGATCATTGCGAGGCACTGAAGAGGAGAATGTCAGAAAGAGGAGGTATGTTGTCCCGCCACCCCATCTTAAACAGGCCCGCACGGTTGTTTTTCTTATAAACGTCCCCACCAGAGTCCTCGTTCACGTGGACTCAAGGTGGCTCTTTGTAACTAGCTCATTATATAAGTGAAGATGCTCATGTACAGTGTTAGATAGGGTTTTGCCTTCACTTGGGATTCCTGGTATTCAAGGAAAACAATCCATGTTTAAACATTATCAAGGGATCTCCCTCAGGGTCCAGTGGTTAAGAATCCACTTGCAGTACAGGGGAAGCTTCAGGCTCAATCCCCGACACGACTCGAGAGACGGCGCACCGCAGCGAAGACCCTGAATAAGGCAGCCAAGATCCCTCGTGTTGCAACTAGGACCCAACATGACCAAATAGGCAAATAAATATTAAAAAAAAAACAAAACACTTAAAGAAATTTAAAAAAATTATCAGCAGTCAGATAGCTTAGCATACATAATATATCTTGCAAACAGAGACAAAAGCATGGAGGTAAATTACTTTTATCTTATCAGGGATAGGGCTTCCCTTGTGGCTCAGCTGATAAAGAATCTGCCTGCAGTGCGGGAGACCTGGGTTTGATCCCTGGGTTGGAAGATCCCCTGAGAAGGGAAAGGTGAGCCACTCCAGTATTCTGGCCTGGAGAATTCCATGGACGGTATAGTCCATGGGGTCTCAGAGAGTCAGACACGACAGAGTGACTTTCACTTTCACTTATCAGTGATCTGAAAGAAACAGTTTCTTGTTGTAAAAGCATTGAAATCTGCGGAAATTTTATCTTACATATAGATGGCTCCAGCGCACTTTTGGTATTAATCCTGTGTGTTTGCAATGGCACAGCCTCTTACCAGTCAGCCAAACAAACTTCAAACTGTGGGCTGAAGAACATAAACTAATTTGACATGGTTGCAGAGACTGAAGTGTGTTCGTTATGACAACCTCAGGCTAGAGGTGTCCCATCAGCTAGCGGGCATAGCTCCAGGTATACCTGACTGTTCCAGACTCTTTGGAAAGACCTGTAGTCCACCGAGGGGGTTGGGGAAGAAATACATGGGAATGGTCTAAGATTCCCACAGTCCTGACTTAGAGAAGAACCTAATTCCCTCACAGGATAAGAACCCAGGAGCCTCTTGTGAGGTGTGGTAAAAGGACTAACTCAGGAAGTTCTCTATGTGTGCGTTATGTCACGAAAAACAGTTCCCAATTCTCAGGAATATGTGTACATCTGTCTTCACAGCACAAGGATATTTACTTTTTGTAGTCAAGTCCCCCCAGAAAAGTGTCATTATTGGTAAAATTAATGTAACACAGTTTAGTACCATCCTTTTTTTTTTCTATGTGTAAGAAATTGGAAATCCCATGGACAGAGGAGCCTGGCGGGCTACAGTCAACAGGGTCACAAAGAGTCGGACGTGACTGAAGCGACTTAGCGTGCACACACATTACTACACGACATACCTCTGAACACTGACCAAGGGCTAGTCTGGCTGAGGATGGAGTGATTGAAATGGTTAGGTTGAAAGATAATATTTTTATGATCTTGAACAAATGTGATCAAGTGTTATCAACAAGACTTACCACAAGTATTGTTCCAGGGACTTTCCTGGTGATCCATTGGTTAAGACATTGCTCTTCCAATGCAAGGGGCATGGATTCCATCGCTGGTTGGGGAGCCACAATTCCACACCCTGTGGGGTGCAGTGAAAAAAAAGTGTTCCAGAAAATATTCCATGAATGTTTATTAACGGTGTCTTTCTAACATCCCTAAAATCTAATTGATCAGAATATCCTTGTTAAATTTAGCAGCATCAGTAGAATATATGTCCATTATTTATGGATTCTTTTTTTAGGAACTATCAAATTCAGAAATTCTTTAAGTTGACTGAACCAGCAATGACTTGGAAGAAGTAATTTCTAGTCAGGATAGGATTGTCTTTAAAACCTAACCAAGTTATTATTTGTAGTTACGTGAACCCCCCACATGGCGCTAGTGGTGAACTTGCCTGCCACTGCAGGGGACATAAGAGATGTGGGTTCGAACCCTGGGTGGGGAAGAGCCCCTGGAGAAGGAAATGGCAACCCACCCCAGTATTCTTGCCTGGAGAATCCTGTGGACAGAGAAGCCTGGTAGGCTACAGTCCATAGGGTCACAAAGAGTTGGACACGACTTAAGTGACTTAGCACGTGGCAAGGGAAACATTTTGTGGAAAATTAGAATTGCATAACCTTAACCTGGAAAAAAGAATAATGCAATCTAAACAACAAAGGACAAAATTATATAAACAGAACAGTACTATTAGTAGCTGGAGACACCTGGGAGAATTTGGTTCAATGGTCTTTGGTGGAAGCTGACTAATTTATGTAGATTTCTGGTTTGGGTTTTGTTTGTTTTGAGGCAATTTTGTGAACCATCTACTTTCACAGGCTCACTAAAAAGTGAATTCTAAGACTTCTGATGCTTTTCTAACTCTTATTATTTGAAGATCAGTCCATGGAGCCTTTCAGAGCAATTGGTCATCAGGAATACTCATAGAGTTCCTTCCAGAGAGGCTCCAAGGAAGTCATTCTCAGATTTCTTTCCCAGAATCACCTGCTTTATAACGCATGCAGGGATTGGTCATGTAGTTGATGAGAAAATGTAGCCTGCTCCTATTGAAGACAGCTCAGGTTGTACTATAGGTAGCTCTGGCTTTTCAACATTTACCTAGGTCAGATTGTAAAATATTGGGGTTCAGTACTGATGGAGCTGTTCCCTGTGACCTGGAGCTGCCAATGAAGGGGTCAGACCCACATAGGGTGGGACATTACGACACCACTCAGCAGTAAGATGAACGAGACACTGACACACATCACAGATTAATAACGCATTTTAAGGGAGAGAATCTGCGTGTTAAATATCTCAAGTTTTTGTGTGTCCAACTATTTCTTTTATTTGTTCTTTTAATTAGAGCCTGTTTTCCCATCTTTGAGATGGTGGATTTAAGACCTTTTCTGAGACTCTCCATGATAGCATTCCCTGTTTACTAAGTGTCTGGGGTTGTTAACGAGAAGTCTGAAGTTAGGAAGGTTCTTACTCTTCTCACCATAACCCGGTTATCCCCTCTCTCTGAAACCTTGTAGGATCTTGTCTTCCCTCTGGTACTGAGAAATTTTACAGTAATACATCTGAGGAGTTCTTTTCACACTGTTTTAAGTGAGTTATTTCAGTCTTAAGCCCTTTCTCATTTGGGGGAAATCCGCCGCATCTTCTGACGCTTCCGCCACCTTGTCTTCTTCCTTTTACACAGTTTTCATAACGCCACTCTCTGTTCTCATTGTTTGGAATGCCACTCGGATGAATGTCCAAACTTGTCAGTGTTGTTCAGTCTTCCTGTATTTTCTTTCATATTTTCTACCCCGTCTCCATTCTATGTGATGTTGTGACATATACCGTCTACCAGAACTTCTTAGCTTTCTAATTATCTATTGGCTGTGTCCACTTTGCTGCTCGGAACACCTACTGAGATTTCTATTCAAAGTTCCAGTACTTAATTTCCAAAATTAGAGATTGATTAGAGGTTGATTCCTTTTGTGAATATAATATAAATCAACGACAACACTTTCCTAAAATCTCCCACTTGCCCTATGTCTGTTTCAGCAGGTGTGAATTCACCCACAGGCTGAGTTTCATGCCCTTCCTTCCTTGTCAGTTCTTAGATCATTGCTGGGTTTTCTTTTCATCTCTGAGTTTGAGAGTTCCTATTCACAGTTTTGAAAGAACCGTTGTCCCACATCCCTGGTATTTTGGAGGACGGGACTGGAGCGTTAGACTGTGGCAGTCATTTGCCCTCTTTATGTGAGGCCCTCCCCTCTTGCAAAGGTCATAGCTCTCTGTCGCTTCCAGTCCCCAAAGCCCCTCCTCTACCTTCTCCGCCCCCCAAATGCCTTCTGCTTGAGTAACACTCACATTTGCACACTACTCAGCAAAAAATCAGGATGGAACCAAAGGTCAACCAGCCAAGTTTACATAATCTAGCTCTGACCAATAACAAGCCTGAGTTAGGATCATTCCAGTTTGTTGACTCTGGGCTGATTCTGCCCCGTATGCTCTTCTGGCTGACATTTCACACATGTGTTATAGGGGGCAGTTTCTTAGACTTTTATTTCACCCTGGTCTTGGTCCTTCTCCTTCTCCAGCTTACAGAAAATCCTCAACACAATCTGGAGCATCAACAGATTACTGTTTCTCTTACTGCAAGTAGTGTTAATTTAATCACATAATGAAGCTTAGGCAAATGATTACTGGCCTCCATCTGGAATCTTGAGCCAGTTCTCTAACTTGTATTTCCACATTCCTTTTCATATCTGTTTTCACAGGTGCATGTATTTTTATCTGCATTTTAAAAAAATAGGAAACAAAAATCCACAGTATTGATGAGATTTGCCCAGTATCATCCACTGAGTGGCTGAATCTCACTTGTAATTCAGACACACTCCTGACCCCTAATCTCATGTTTTTACCACATTACCCAAGGTATCAGACTTAGGGATACTAAACCAATTATCTCTAAGCATATGACATGCAGCAGCTATAAAACGCTTTCATGTGCATTGTGTTAACTTTTCTTTACAGAAGTCCTTCCTACAGTGTTACTGCTTACCCTAGACAGGAAACGCTGCAATTAAAACAGATAAGAAAGTTACATGACCGTTGTCAGGACAAATGACAGTCGAGCGATGACACTCGGGGTCTGGAAACCTGAAGGCTCTGGACAGGCCTGGGCATGAATCTTGGGGTGTCCTGCATATTTCTTTACCACCTGCCTCAAACAATATGGCAATCAGCATGCTAAAAGATTATCCAAATAAACCCACCTAAGTCTAGACGTTTGTTTCCATAAAACATCTTTCTATCTCTAAGGACATTGGACTGCTCCTTTTCCTTCTTTTTTCTGTTCAGCAGCAGTGACGTCCGCTGTCCTCCAGCTCACTGATTTGATTTTTGCATCATTTAGTTTTCTGTTGATTCCTTCTAGCATATTTTTCATTTCAGTTACTGTATTCTTCATCTCTGTTTGGTTGTTCCTTATGTTTTTAAACTCTTTGCTAAGTATTTCCAACTTCTGGTTTTGTGTATCCACTCTCCTTCCAAGTTCCTTGATCACCTTTGCAGTCACTACACTGAAATCTTTTTTAGGGTAGATTGCCTATCTCCATGTCACTCAGTTCTTTATCTGGGTTTTATCTTCTTCCTTCATCTGGAACATATTCATCCACTGCCTCTTCTTGTCTAATTTACTACTTGTATTTTTATCTATCATGCAAAATGCCAGGCTGGATGAAGCACAAGCTGGAATCAAGATTGCCGGGAGAAATATCAATAACTTCAGATATGCAGATGACACCACCCTTATGGCAGAAAGTGAGGAAGAACTAAAGAGCCTCTTGATGAAAGTGAAAGAGGAGAGTGGAAAAGCTGGCTTAAAAGTCAACATTCAAAAAACTAAGATCATGGTATCCAGTCCCATCACTTCATGGCAAATAGATGGGAAAACATTGGAAACAGCGACAGACTTTATTTTCTTAGGCTCCAAAATCACCGCAGATGGTGACAGCACCATGAGATTAAAAGACGCTTACTCCTTGGAAGAAAAGCTATGACCAACCTAGACAGCATATTAGAAAGCAGAGAAATTACTTTGCTGACAAAGGTCCATCTAGTCAAGGCTATGATCTTTCCAGTAGTCATGTATGGATGTGAGAGTTGGACCATAAAGAAAGCTGAGTGCTGAAGAATTGATGCTTTTGAGCTATGGTGTTGGAGAAGACTCTTGAGAGTCCCTTGGACTGCAAGGAAATCCAACCAGTCCATCCTAAAGGAGGTCAGTCCTGGGTGTTCATTGGAAGGACTGATGCTGAAGCTGAAACTCCAATACTTTGGCCACCTCATGCAAAGAGCTGACTCATTGGAAAAGACCCTGATGCTGGGAAAGATTGAGGGCAGGAGGAGAAGGGGGTGACAGAGGACGAGATGGTTGGATGACATCACCGACTTGATGGACATGAGTTAGAGCAAGCTTTAGGAGTTGGTGATGGACAGGGAGGCCTGGTGGGTGCAGTCCATGGGGTCGCAGAGTCGGACGCAACTGAGGGACTGAACAACAGCAACAAGGTTGGTTACATTCCTCACCTTTGGGCGAGCGGCCTATGTAGGAAGCTCCTTTCTCATGAAGGTGCTGAAGAGGTATTCTGAGTAGATGTTTTCTTAAAACCTGCCATGCATGACTGCCATGCTCCAGGCCAGAACTGGATAAAATGTGGTTTTCAAACAGTACATATACTTCTGGCCGAGACAGAGAAACAGGATGTGACCACACACCTTCCCTCCTCGAGCAATGACAAAAGTGAACAAAGTAAATGAGGCAGTTTTCATTGCTGGACATCAGGCACCGGAGAAATGGGATCCCGCAGAAGAGAATAGAAAATGTGAGCCTTAGGACTGAATCAGCTCACCGTGTGAAGGCCGCAGCTCAGGGAAATAGAGCCCGACCCAGGCACAGGGTCTCACTGAGCTGTGCTACAGAGACTGGAGGCTGGGGAGACGCGGGCGGAGCTTCAGAGAGAGAAAGACAGACGAACAGAGAGAGGGAGGGATATCTGGAGAATTCTTGGGGAAGAGCAGCCTCCTAGACTCTGGCTCAGTACTGATCTGTGGAGGGGAAACGCCCTTAGACTTTAACCTAGGGGAAGACCACTGGAAACGAGTAGGTGGGAAATTTCCCCTAGGTCCCACAAGGCTGGGAATACTTTGTGTTCTTATGAGCTGACATAGAAATTTCTCATAACATAGGGCATCGGGTAAGATGCTCAGGCTTAGGAGGGGATGAAATTCAGCCTTGCCTCTTCTAGATTCACCCTAATCTGGTCAAAAGCAAGCCTTGACAGTATCCACCTGATTCAATAACAACCAGGCACCAGGACAAGAGACAGCATTATAAATATGTATGACAAAACCTAGCAACTAACAGCCTATGATTCAAATTGTCTACAATCCAATAAATGATAAGTACGTAAAGGATCAGGAAAACAGAAAAACACACATCAGAACAGTTAGACACAGAGGAGACACCTGCAAGCCTATGCTGAAAATAGTTTTCCTATTGCGAGAATGCTTTTCCCCTTCTTGTAATGTGTGTGCGTGTGTGTGTGCGTGTGTCTTGCTCAGTCTTGTCTGACTCTTTGCAACCACATGGACTGTAACCTTTCAGGCTCCTCTGTTCATGGAATTCTCCAGGCAAGAATACTGGAATGGGTATCTGTTTCCTTTGCCAAGGGATCTTCCCGATCCAGGGACCGAACCTGGGTCTCCAGCATTGCAGGCAGATTCTTTACCATCTGAGCCACCTGGGAAGCCTCTTATTGTAATAATTCTTGGCAATAAGGTTTCTCTTTATAAGTAAGTAAATGCAGAGATGTTAGAACCTGCAAGCAAGAATGTGAAATAATTATCATTTTACTCCACATGTGTAAGAGATAGAGGAACATGTGATTATAATGAGGAGGGAAATGGAAGATATAAAGAAGATCCATATGGAGTTTATAGCCATGAAAAACTATATCTAAAATGAAAAATACACTGAATGTGATTAACAGTAAATGAGACATTGCAAAGGAAGAGAAGCTAAAGGCACAGCAATTGAAAGTATCCATAATGATATATGGAGGGAACAAAAGACTCACTGGAGTCATTACTGCTAATACGTCACTCTTTCCCCCAAACTTATCTGTAGATCCGAATTAGTCATAAAACACCGAAAGTTTCATTTTAAGTTTTTGAATGTTGAGTTTTAAGCCAGCCGGTTTCACTCTCCTTTCACCCTCAAGAGGCTCTTTAGTTCCCCTTTGCTTTCTGCCATTAGGGTGGTGTTATCTGGATATCTGAGGTTGTTGATATTTCTCCTAGTAATTTTGATTTCAGCTTGTGCTTCATCCAGCCTGGCATTTCACATGATGTACTCTGCATATAAGTTAAATAAGCAGGGGGACAATATACAGCCTTGACATATTCCTTTCCCAATTTGGAACTAGTCTGTTGTTCCATGTCCAGTTCTAACTGTTACTTCTTGACCTGTGTACAGGTTTCTCAGAAGGCAGGTAAGGTGGGCTGGGATTCCCAACTCTTAACGAATTGTCCACACTTTGTTGTGATCCACACAGTCAAAGGCTTTAGCGTAGTCAATGAAGCAGAAGTAGATATTTTTCTGGAATTTCCTAGCTTTTTCTATGATCCAATGGATGTTAGAAATTTGATATCTGGTTCCTCTGCCTCTTCTAAATCCAGATTGTACATCTGGAAGTTCTCAATTCACACACTGTTGAAGCCTGGCTTGGAGAATCTTGAGCATTACCTTGCTAGCGTGTGAGATGAGCACAGCTGCGCGGTAGTTGGAGCATCCTTTGGCATTGTCTTTCTTTGGGATTGGAATGAAAACTGACCTTTTCCAGTCCTGTGGCCACTGCTGAGTTTTCCAAATTTGCTGGTATATTGCGTGCAACACTGTAACAGCACCATCTTTTAGAATTTGAAATAACTCAGCTAGAATTCCATCACCTCCACTAGCTTTGTTCATAGTAATTCTTCCTAAACTATCCCCTGGCTCAGATGGTAAAGAACCCAAGTGTCAATGCAGGAGATGTAAGAGATGCAGGCTCGATCCCTGGGTCAGGAAGATCCCCTTGAGAAAGGAATGGCAACCCACCCCAGTATTCTTGCCTGGGAAATCTCATGGACAGAGGAGCCTGGTGGACTACAGTCCATGAGGTCACAAAGAGTAACAAACAACTAACACTTTCACTTTACTGGAGAAGAGAATGGCAACCCACTTCAGTATTCTTGCCTTGAGAACTTCATGAACAGTATGAAAAGCCAAGAAGATTGAGGGTGTAGAGTACCTTTAAATTTAAAACATAGTCTACTTAGTGTGAAGGCCATTTGGAAGGAAATCTCCTTCACGTGGACTTGTCCTTGTAACCTAGGGCTAATCATTTAGTAATCAGTCCCTACTAACTGCTCATGAAATTATGTTATGAAATTATGCCCTATGACCAAGCGAGTTACTGAGAAATCTATAAACTCCTAACACTCGTTGGAAATGCTAATTTATCATCAAAATATGTGCTGTACTGTGATTTCTATTGTCCTTTCATAAGGCAAAGTGTTACAGCAGACAGAATGTGGGCTTTGGAATTCAGCACATTGGGGTTTGAATATAATAATGAAACCTCTGTGTGTGTGTGTGAACTTAGCCACTCTGAACCTCAGTGCCTGCATCAATAAGGTTTCAATAATAATATTCATATATGGTGCCCAGCAGTAAGAACCAGATATGGAACATCTGACTGGTTCAAAATTGGGAAAAGAGTATGACAAGGCTGCATATTGCCACCCTGTTTATTTAACATATAAGCAGAGTACATCATGTGAAATGCCAGGATGGATGAATCACACTCTGGAATGAAGACTGAGGGGAGAAATATCACCAGCCTCAGATATGCAGATGACAGCACTCTAATGGTGGAGAGCAAAGAAGAACTAAGGAGTCTCTTGATAAGGGTGAAAGAGGACAATGAAAAAGCTGGCTCTAAACTCAACATAGAATAAGATCATGGCATCTGGTCCCATCACTTCATGGCAAATAGATGGGGAAACAGTGGAAACAGTGACAAATTTTCTTTTCTGGGCTCCAAACTCAGTGTAGACAGTGACTGCAGCCATGATATTGAGACTCTTGTTCCTTGGAAGAAAAGCTATGTCAAACCCAGACAGCATATTAAAAGGCAGAGACATCACTTTCCTGACAAAGATCCATCTAGTGAAAGCTATGGTTTTTTCAGTAATCATGTATGGTTGTGAGAGTTGTACCATAAAGAAGGCTGAGTGCCGAAGAATTGATGCTTTCAAAGAGTCTGGAGAAGACTCTTGAGACCCACTTGGATAGCAAGGAGATCACATCAAGTCCATCCTAAAGGAAATCAGTCCTGAATATTCATTGGAAGGACTGATGATGAAGCTGAAGCTCCAATACTTTGGCCACTGGATGGGAAGAGCTGACACTTTGGAAGAGACCCTGATGCTGGGAAAGATTGAAGGCAAAAGGAGAAGAGGGTGGCAGAGGATGCGATGGTTAGGCAGCCTCACTGACTCAATTGACATGAATTTGAGCAAATTCTGGGAGACAGTGAAGGACAGAGGGACCTGGGGTGCTGTAGTCCATGGGGTTGCAAAGAGTTGGACACGACTTAGTGACTGGACAACAAAGAACAATGTTTCCCAGCACTAGACTTGCCATCGAGAATGAAGTTGGCCCTCCTCCTCTCCACTGTATCTGGGTTTTACTGGATTGAGTACTGGGAGGCAGAGAACTGTGGCTTTAGTCCTGACTGGCTGTCACCCAGCTGTGCTTGATAGTAGAAGCCGTTTGCCTCCTAGGGCCTCCAGTTCATTTGAGCTGGATGATCTATGTGATCTTTGAGTTTTCAAGTTCTCTACGCAGGGGGTATGACTCACCCCCTCAAACTCAGGACTACAAGTTACTCAATCACTTGGAGATTTTGATAGAGATGGAATCCTCCCTTAATGAGGCTGGAGTAGAGGAAACTCAAGCACTAGAGGAAGAATGGACTGGGTCATTATGTGTGATAATATCTCAGGAATGAAAATGGCCAGGAGTAATTAAAAAAAAAAAAAGCAAAACCTGATTTCTGCATTGCGGATCTATCACTTTCTTGGGCAGCTGCGGTCTCTGAGTACCATTTTCCTTGTGTCCTACGTGAATCCTTTGAGTTGATGATGTTGGCAAATAGATGACCAAATTCCCACTCACTCTTCCCCCAGCCTCAGGGACAGGTAGGTATCTGTTTTGTTAATCTATTGAGGCCAGTTCATGTTGGCTGAAAAAAATGCACAACTTAGAGGCTGAGAATTAAGTTTTATTCATCAGATTTTTCTGAGGAGTTCAAGCCCAGGAGACAGCGTCTCAGAGAGCTCCAAGGGACCACTCTGGAGGCGGAGGGAAGAGCCAGGATGTACGGGAGCCTGTAACAAAACCAGGCGGCGAGTCCGCTGGAAGATTACTAGTAATTAAAGAAAATCAGACACCCAGCCAATGGATTTAGTGCTTTCTGGAAAACTTGAAGTATATTTAATTTACAATGCTGTAGTAGTTCCAAGTGTACAGCAAAGTGATTCAGTTCTCTCTACACTCTTTTCAGATTCTTCTCCATTATAGGTTATTACAAGATGTTGAGTATAGTGCCCTGTACTATATGATAGCCCCTTGCTGTTTATCTATTATATATCAGTTCAGTCGCTCAGTCGTGTCCGACTCTTTGCGACCCCGTGGACTGCAACACACCAGCTTCTCAGTCCTTCAGCATCACCTGAGCTTGCTCAAACTCATTTCCATTGAGTCAGTGATGTCATCCAACCATCTCATCCTCTGTCCTCCCCTTCTCCTCCTGCCCTCAATCTTCCCAGAATTAAGGTCTCTTCCAAAGGGTCGTCTCTTCACATCAGGTGGCCAAAGTATTGGAGTTTCAGCTTCAACATCAGTCCTTCCAATGAATATTCAGGACTGATTTCCTTTAGGCTGGACTGGTTGGATCTCTTTCAAGTTTAAGGGACTCTCAAGAGCCTCTTCCAGCACCACAATTCAAAAGCATCAATTCTTCAGCACTCAGCTTTCTTTGTAGTCCAACTCTCACATCCATACATGACTACTGGAAAAACCATAGCCTTGATGACGACGGACCTTTGTTGACAAAGTAATGTCTCTGCTTTTTAATATGCTGTCTAGGCTGGTCATAGCTTTTCTTCCAAGGAGCAAGTGTCTTTTAATTTCATGGCTGCAGTCACCATATGCAGTGATTTTGGAGCCCAAGAAAATAAAGTCTGTCACTATTTCCCCATCTATTTGCCATGAACTGATGGGACCAGATGCCATGATCTTAGTTTTCTGAATGTTGAGCTTTAAGCCAACTTTTTCACTCTCCTCTTTCACTTTCATCAAGAGGCTCTTTAGTTCTTCTTTGCTTTCTGCCATAAGGGTGATGTCATCTGCATATCTAAGATTATTGATATTTCTCCTGGCAATCGTGATTCCGGCTTGTGCTTCATCCAGCCCACCATTTCTCATGATGTACTCTGCATATAAGTTAAATAAGCAGGGGGACAATATACAGCCTTGACGTACTCCTTTCCCAATTTGGAACCAGTCTCTTGTTCCATGTCCAGTTCTACCTGTTGTTTCTTGACCTGCGTACAGATTTCTCAGGAGACAGGTCAGATGGTCTGGTATTCCCATCTCTTGAAGAGTTTTCCACAATTTGTTGTGATCCTCACAGTCAAAGTCTTTGGCATAGTCAATAAAGCAGAAGTAGATGTTTGTGTGGAACTCTCTTGCTTTTTCAATGATCCAACAGATGCTGGCAATTTGATCTCTGGTTCCTCTGCCTTTTCTAAATACAGCTTGAAGTTTTCTAAATACATCTGGAAGTTCATGGTTCACAGTACTTTGAAGACTACCTTAGAGAATTTTGAGCATTATTTTCCTAGCGTGTGAGATGAATGCAATTGTGCGGTAGTTGGAGCATTCTTTGGCATTGCCTTTCTTTTGGATTGGAATGAAAACTGACCTTTTCCAGTCCTGTGGCCACTGCTGAGGTTTCCAAATTTGCTGGCATATCGAGTGCAGCACTTTCACAGCATCACCTTTGAGGATTTGAAATAGCTCAACTGGAATTCCATCACCTCCACTAGCTTTGTTCGTAGTGATGCTTCCTAAGGCCCACTTGACTTCACATTCCAGGATGTCTGGCTCTAGGTGAGTGATCACACCATCGTGATTATCTGGGTCGTGAAGATCTTTTTTGTGTAGTTCTTCTGTGTATTCTTGCCACCTCTTCTTAGTATCTTCTGCTTCTGTTAGGTCCATACCATTTCTGTCCTTTATTGTGCCCATCTTTGCATGGAACATTCCCTTGATATCTATAATTTTCTTGAAGAGATCTCTAGTCTTTCCCATTCTATTGTTTTCCTCTATTTCTTTGCATTGATCACTGAGGAAGTCTTTCTTATCTCTCTTTACTATTCTGTGCAACTCTGTATTCAAATGGGTTTATCTTTGCTTTTCTCCTTTGCCTTTCACTTCTCTTATGTTCATAGCTGTTTGTAAGGCCTTCTCAGACAACCATTTTACCTTTTTGCATTCTTTTCTTGGAGGTGGTCTTGATCACTGCCTCCTGTACAATGTCACAAACCTTCTTTCATAGTTCATCAGGCACTCTGTCTATCAGATCTAGTCCCTTAAATCTATTTCTCACTTCCACTGTATAATTGTAAGGGATTTGATTTAGGTCATACCTGAATGGTCTAGTGGTTTTCCCCACTTTCTTCAATGTAAGTCTGAATTTGGCATTAAGGAGTTCATGATCTGAGCCATAGTCAGATCCCAGTCTTGTTTTTGCTGACTGTATAGGGCTTCTTCATCTTTGGCTGCAAAGAATATAATCAGTCTGATTTTGGTGTTGACTATCTGATGATGTACTTGTGTAGAGTCACCTCTTGTGTTGTTGGAAGAGGGTGTTTGCTATGTCCAGTGAGTTCTCTTGGAAAAACTCTATGAGCCTTTTCCCTGCTTCATTCTGTACTCCAAGGCCAAATTTGCCCATTACTTCAGGTATTTCTTAAGTTCCTACTTTTGCATCCCAGTCCCGTATAAAGAAGGAGAAGGCAATGGCAACCCACTCCGGTACTCTTGCTGGGAAATACCATGGACAGAGGAGCCTGGTGGGCTACAGTCCACGGGGTCGCAAAGAGTTGGACCCGACTAAGCAACTTCACTTTCACTTTTCACTTTCATGCACTGGAGAAGGAAATGGCCACCCACTCCAGTGTTCTTGCCTGGAGAATCCCAGGGATGGGGGAGCCTGGGGGTCTGCCGTCTATGGGGTCACACAGAGTCAGACATGACTGACGTGACTTAGCAGCAGCAGCCCCTATAATGAAACGGACATCTTTTTGGGGTGTTAGTTCTAGAAGTTCTTGTAGGTCTTCATAGAACTGTTCAACTTCAGCTTCTTCAGCATTATTGGTCAGGGCATAGACTGGGATTACTGTGATATTGAATGGTTTGCCTTGGAAATGAACAGAGATCATTCTGTTATTTTTGAGACTGTATCCAAGTACTGCATTTTGGACTCTTTTGTTGACTATGATGGCTATTCCATTTCTAAGGAATTCTTGCCCGCAGTAGTAGCTAGAATGGCCATCTGAGTTAAATTAACCCATTCAAGTCCATTTTAGTTCGCTGATTCCTAGAATGTCGATGTTCATTCTTACCATCTCCTGTTTGACCACTTCCAACTTGCCTTGATTCATGGACCTAACATCCAGGTTCCTATGCAATATTGCTCTTTACAGCATCGGACCTTACTTCTATCACCAGTCACATCCACAACTGGGTGTTGTTTTTGCTTTGGCTCCATCCCTTCATTCTTTCTGGAGTTATTTCTCCACTGATCTCCAGTAGCATATTGGGCACCTACCGACCTGGGGAGCTCATCTTTCAGTGTCCTATCTTTTTGCATTTTCATAATGTTCATGGGATTCTCAAGGTAAGAATACTGAAGTGGTTCGCCATTCCCTTCTCCATTGGATCACATTTCGTCAGAACTCTCCACCATGACCTGTGTGTCTTGAGTGGTCCTACATGGCATACTTCTCCATCAAAGGGCAGACAGACTGAAAACCACAATCACAGAAAACTAACCAATCTGATCACATGGACCACAGCCCTATCTAACTCAATTAAACTATGAGCCATGTCATGTAGGGCCACTCTTTACCTAGAGTCCCATTATGAACATTTGGAACATTTTCAGACATTGTACCCCTTTAATCTTTAAATATTTCCTTTAAATATTATAGGTGCAAGGGTGTTTTCTCATATAACCACAAAACAGGACAGAGACTTTATTAGACTTTATCTTTTAGAGGAGTCTTGGGTGGAGTCCAAGAATTCCAAATAATCGCAATGATGCTATTTTGGGGACCAAACTTTAAGGGACTAAAATAAGTGTGTGCACATGCGGTTGAGGCAAATTATGGACAAAAAGATACAAAAGACCACAAACACCCAACTGCTACTTCTTAAGAGCTGGGAGCAAAAAGGAGGGTGCTGGGAGCAAAAAGAGTACTGAGCATGCATTATTTATGCCCGCATGCAGCGAGTATGTGTGCATGTGTGAGTGGGGTCCTTAACCTCCAATTTCAGAGCTGAATTTCAAGCATAGACCAACCAGCGGGAACAGCTTCTTGACCGGGTGATCCGTTTGCTGC
Source organism: Okapia johnstoni (assembly GCA_024291935.2). NCBI lineage: Eukaryota > Metazoa > Chordata > Mammalia > Artiodactyla > Giraffidae > Okapia > Okapia johnstoni. The sequence continues at coordinate 1,350,728 of CM044325.1, read as the reverse complement.
CGGCTCTGGTGCTCAGGCTCGTTGCGGGTCTGGGGCAGCAACCTCTCCCCCTAACCTGTCCCGACCAGGAAGAACAGCTCCGCACACCAGCAGCCAAACTCTCCCCTGAGACAAAGGTCTGAACCGCACAGAACTGGGCATCCTGAAGTAAGTGCCAAGGTCAAGAGGAGCAGTAGAAATGCATGCTGTGCCACCCTCGCCCTCAACTTCATTCTCTCCTCAATACATCCCCACCTCGCTGGGTCTGGGGGTGCCCACTGTCCTGTCCCTAAACTCGCTCATGCTGTCCCCGTCACGAACCGCTTAGCTTCAACTTGTACAATAAAACACAGCACAGCCTCTCTTTATTGCCTGAGGGTTTCTGGTGGCTTTAAGAAGCTCAGCTTTCAGAAACAATATTGAATCATTTGCTCTGGAGTGACAGTAGGGAGTGGGCAGGCTAACAGATTCTTTTTTTTCTTAGTAAGGCTCTCTGCTATATCACGCATATGGTGTTTAACGAAATATCTCATATATCCTTGCATGTAACATGTTTAAGGTACCTGAGAAGCAGCAGTAAGAGAGGTAACCTCTACAGACCTAATGAGTAGAGTCTGCTTGCTCTTCACTCAGGGAAAAGCCACAGAAAGTCAGGACTAGGTCATCATGACCGGGAGGTATTATTCTTCCCTGGAAAAGTGCCAAGGCTCTCCCCACCCCCGCCCTAAGAGTCCCAGGGGAATCCGTTCGGGGCAACATGTGGTTGATGAGGAAGCGTGGCAGGGATCCTGGGAGCATGGGGAACAGAATGTGTGCACCCACAGCAGGAGGACCAGCTGCTGCTCGTGCAGAGACCCCTGAGGCAAGAGCATCTCTATCTGAGTGCAGGGGCAGGAGCGGGCCTGCCGGCCATTCACACCGCCTCCCTGGAGCCCCAAGCACGCACACCTTCACAGTGGTTGCAGCACCCACGCTTTTACAGTAATCACACGCCTTCACAGTGATCACAGCCACACACCTTCACAGTGATCACAGCCAGACGCCTTCACAGTGATCACAGCCACACACCTTCACAGTGATCACAGCCAGACGCCTTCACAGTGATCACAGCCACACACCTTCACAGTGATCACAGCCAGACGCCTTCACAGTGATCGCAGTACACACACCTTCACAGTGATCACAGCCACACACCTTCACAGTGATCACAGCCAGACGCCTTCACAGTGATCGCAGTACACACACCTTCACAGTGATCACAACCACACACCTTCACAGTGATCGAAGTCACATGGCTTCACAGTGACCACAGTCACACACTTTCACAGTGATCACAGCCAGATGCCTTCACAGTGATCACAGCCACACACTTTCACAGTGATCACAGCCAGACACCTTCATAGTGATCACAGTACCCACACCTTCACAGTGATCACAGCCGCATGCCTTCACAGTGATCACAGCCATACACCTTCACAGTGATCGCAGTCACACGCTGTCACAGTGATCACAGCCACACAGCTTCAGAGTGATCGAAGTCACACTCCTTCACAGTGATCACAGCCACCATTTATTCTTCCCTCCACTGCGCTCTGCCCCTCCTCATGTCCTCAGGCCCCCCAACCCTGGCTTGCGCTCAGGGCTGGTCACAGAGGCTCACAGTTCCACTGGTTCCAGTCGCAGGGCATGGGTATGTGATTGAGGCTATGACTCATCTTCTGCATGATCTGGTTCTTCGGGTCCACATGAGAATACACAGGGAAGCCCTGCTTGAGCAGACACTGGGCCTGCTGGTAGATGACGTGGGTGACGAGCCCCTGGGCCCGGTACTCGGGCAGGGTGCCTCCCATCCGCATCTCCCCCGTCTGGTCCATCAGGGACCAGGACACGGGGGTCCCCTCGGGCCCCAGCAGGCAGAAGGTGGGGAAGCTCCGGATACAGCGCTCGATGAACCTCTGGCTCCTCTCGTTGCCGCCGAAAAGCCAGAACCTGTTCACCAAAGCGGCGTGGCCAGGATCCGCAGATGAGAGCGTAAACAGCTCTGGGTCGCTGTGGGTGTTCCAAGAGAAAAGCACCGTCTGAGAGTTTAGAGGTTTGCATCTGTTCCCACCTCTCTTACCCCGAGGGACGGAGGAGGCGGAGAGAGGGCGCAAGGGGTCCTGGGCTGTGGCTGAGCTTGTGAGGACAGAGGAAGGGAAAGAGGCCGATGCTGCTGGACTGAGGGAGCTAGAAGGGCAAGACAGGTCAGAGAGGGTGACAGAGGCCCGACACGCTCCAGAGGAGAGGACGTGGTGGCATATTTTAAGCAGGGGAGAAACACAGCTTGAATTACATTTTTACAAAAGCTTATTCTGGTTGCTTTGAAGAAGATGGGTTGTGGGGGCCCAGGGTAAAAGCAGGCAGAGAAGGCTGGAGGCTGCGTGCATAGTGAGAGTAGCCTTTATCAAACTCACATGGCCTTGGGTTTACCATCGCCAGCTGGTAAGTTCTTTACATCCAGCAGGGATGGAGTCAGTTCCTTTATTGTCTCAGATGCCATATAGAGAATGTTTTTTGATCGCTTGACTTTGAAGGATTTCGTGGCTGCAAGATTTTGTATTACTTCATTCAGGCTGGACTGTGTACCTAGACGGGATTATAGGGAGACATGCCATGATGTAAGTCCATTCTAGGGAAAAGCTCTCTGGTGGAGTAGCAAGTGTCTGAGGTTTTATAGACAGAGGACTTTGGGGATGAGCTTGGGGCTGCTTCCCTGGTGGCTCAGCCAGTAAAGAATCTGCCTGCAATGCAGGAGACCCAGATTCAATCCCAGGGTTGGGAAGATCCCCTGGAGGAAGGAATGGCAACCCACTTCAGTATTCTTGCCTAGAGAATCCCACTGAGAGAGGAGCCTGAAAATCTACAGTCCATAGGGTCACAGAGAGATGGACAGGTCTGAGCCACTCACACCTCGGTGTTGCTGCTGTATGACTGGGGTTATGTAGTTAGGATTCATGCAATTTTCCTTGTTTTATGAAATTGAAAATATGTCTAGAAATTCATTCAGTCATGGTCATACCAAGACCTAAGTTTCCTGGGCTACACAACCATGTGGTTCTGATGATCAGAGAAGATAAGTCATCATCATCATAGTTGCCACCGTCTATGGAGAGCTGACTATTTCCAAAGTGGTAGATTATTGCCGAGATGATTGCAGGGATCGTCCTCAGATTGCCCACATGTCCTTGTATCCATTCCCTGGAATAGTCCCCCTCCTGCACTGCATCTGACCTTGACCATAAGACTGGATTTCACCAGCTAGGAAAGAGTATGTTGATGCAGGGAGGGGCTTAAAAATGCTTGCCCATTGCAGCTCACCGTGGCTTTGCATTTCTGTTACCTTGAGATCAACTCCACATGAATAGGCCTAGGCTAGCTCGCTGAGGACGTGTGCTCCTATCGTGATATGACCACAACAAGTAGCCAGCCCTGACAGTCAGACCATCATTCAGACATAAGTGAGGCCATGCTAGAGAAACCAGCCCACGGTCCACCCATCAGCTGACTGCAGGTGCATATGTAAACCCAGAGGAGACCAACAGAACAACTGCCTTGCCAAGACCAGCCCAACTGTCAGTTCACAGAATTATGAGCTTGGCTATGCAGTGAAATGAACTGAAACATCCAGGTGTTGTACTCAGCAATTTCTGGTCAAGATTTCATTGAATCTTCTCAACACTGCTGCGTTTTGGGTCCTTCATTGGAAAGACTGATGTTGAAGCTGAAACTCCAATACTTTGGCCACCTGATGCGAAGAGCTGACTCATTGGAAAAGACCCTGATGCTGGAAAAGATTGAAGGCGGGAGGAGAAGGGGACGACAGAGGATGAGATGGCTGGGTAGCATCACCAATTCGATGGGCATGGGTTTGGGTGGACTTAAGGAGTTAGTGATGGACAGGGAGGCCTGGCGTGCTGCAGTTCATGGAGTCGCAAAGAATCAGACACGACTGAGCGACTGAACTGAACTGAACTGATGCGAAGAACTGACTCATTTGAAAAGACCCTGATGCTGGGAAAGATTGAAGGCGGGAGGGGAAGGGGATGACAGAGGATGAGACGGTTGGATGGCATCACCGACTCTATGGACATGAGTTTGGGTAAACTCTGGGAGTTGGTGATGGACAGGAAGGCCTGGCGTGCTTCAGTCCATGGGGTCACAAATAGTTGGACACGACTGAGCACCTGAACTGAACTGAATTATTTATCTTCATTTCTATATACATAAATCATGATCTCAGATCATGGTCTCTGGCTAGGATCATGTAGCAAATTCACAGGCAAATGCCATCCTATGTGGTCTGACTCTGGAGGGGATGCTCATAACCACGACAGCTGTTCTCTGTGACCTGAGAGGTGATCTAAGAATCAAAGTCCCTGGGGCAAGCTCTGCTCTGACACCCAACCATCCTAAGGCACCCTGGTTATGTCTGCAAGTGAAGTGAAAGTCGCTCAGTCGTGTCTGACTCTTTGCGACCCCATGGACTGTATAGTCCATGGGATTCTCCAGGCCAGAATACTGGAGTGGGTAGCTGTTCCCTTCTCCAGGGAATCTTCCCAATCCAGGGATCGAACTCAGGTCTCCTGCATTGCAGCTGGATTCCTTACTGGCTGAGCCACAGGAAAGTCCCTGGGGAAATCTCTGCTCTGATATCCAACTATCCTAAGACATCCGGCTTACGTCTGCAAAGTGTGGCACAAATCCTCGGCTCTCCGGGGATTATGTACAGTCCTCTATACGAAGCCCATACAAGCTTGGAGGGTGTTTCTCCCCCTTTACAGCTACAGTTGTAGTTGAACAACAACAAAGTTGAGAGCAGGCTGAGGGGCTGGCGCTTGGAGGAAAGACGTCTGTGACAAGGAGAAACTGCTGGGATGGAGATGGGAGTCAGCACGTATTCCATCCCTTTGACTTACTTTGGATCTGCAGGTGTTGTTTCCAATTGATGACTTCTGGTAAGTCAAGGAATTCCTGACAATTCTTAAGATCTTCAGAGTAGACATGGTAAGTATTGGTGTAGTGATCAAGGTCATCCTTCATGTCCTGTTGTCATAAAGAAATGGGGGACAAAATAAATTTCTTATTTTTCATAATTTTAACACTTTTTTTCTAAAATCTACTAAACTGTTGTATTTTTAAGTACTAAAATATTGCTGTCTGTATTTGTGCATTACAAACTTTTCTGAATCATCTAAGCTATGAGGTATAAGCTATAACTTATTCAGGTATTCAAATTATGATGAAAAACAAGAACATTATACACATTGTGACAAAATTTCAGCTCAAATGAAGGCACAACTATTTAGAAAGCACTTTTCTATATTTTCGTTTCCTCAACAGGGATAAAAGCAATTGACAAGGAAAAGTTTCTGTTGCAAGAATAAATCTTTCTTATTTCAAATACTTGTTGAATATACCAACTAGAGGATGACAGTATTAAATTGAGATACTGATAATTCTGGGTTGAAATTTCTATCTATACTTAATTAGGACAAAGAAGACGAAAACCTATTAGAAATGCTTACTTACAATATTACACTAGCTGAACAAATTGTAATTGCAGAAAAACAATGAAATCACTTATGTAGAAAAATCTTGTCAAACTATTAAAAAAGAGGTGAGATTATTTGGAAGAAAAAGTCACAGAAAAACATAACCACAGCTAGTGCATAATTATAGAATTTAAAAAATGTTTGGAATATGTTTCATGAAAATACATTCACAACTCAGCAGTGACACCACTAACAAATTGTGTTTCTTAATATCCCATTGAAGATAAAAGATCAAATAATTTTATTTCAGTTCACTTTTTATTATCAATATAAACTTATTCATTAATTTTTTTTCCTAGTTTTTAAATAACATTGTTTTCAGGAAAAGTATATTTATATATTTATAAAGTTATAATTTTACTGGATATTTTAAAAATGAGCCTAGAATGTTTTGTATTTGAAATGTATTAACTATTTAGTTTTACTACTTTTTAATATTTTTCCAAAATAGAAATATGGGAATTCTAATATAAGTTTGCTTTTATAATCATCTTAGCTACCTGCCTTGTTTTACACCTTCCTATCTTTGTCCTTGATACTTTCTCTGGTTAGAATGTCCTCCATTCTTTTTCGGCCTAACAAACATGTATTTATCAATAAAATCCAGTTCCAATGAAACACCCATTCAGAGGTGTCTCTCACCTAATTCTGTAACTCCCATCTTCAACCTCCACAGGTTGTCAGTTTTCACCAGTGATTTCTTTGCATGCTGTACATTTTCTGTTCTTGTACACTTAATGCTAAATTATAATTTATCTATCTATATTTCTGTCCAGACTCTGAGGTTCTTGAGCACAGGGACCTGTTCACTATCACTGCATTTCATCTCTATATCTCCTGTGTCTAGCACACTGCCAGGCACATGCTAAGCACATAGCAAATATAAACATAGCACATTCATTCCACACCTGGTCCCTTACCTGCTCCTGAGGGCGGATAACCACTGTATTAAAAGCAGGCCACTTGTCCACCAGGGCCTTTAGATTGAATGGGTTTCCCTGCTTCATCTGCATGATGGTACCATAAACCTGCAGTATCCCGAGAAAGTGAGAGGGTCAGCTTATTAGGAAGGGATGGCAAAGTACCTTCTTTGATCAGGACAAGGCTTATTTCTATGAAATCATGAAATTTTATAGTGGAAAAAAGACAAATAGGGCATCTATGTCAAAAATCTCCACGTGAAACCTTTTTTTTTTACGTGAAATGAGAAATTTTTCTTCCCACCTAATATAAATCAAATTGCCAACATCTATTGGATCATAGAAAAAACAAGAGAATTCCAGAAAAACATCTAATTCTGCTTCATTGATTACACTAAAGCCCTTGATTATATGGATCACAGCAAACTGTGGAAAATTCTTCAAGAGGTGGGAATACCAGACCACCTTTCCTGCCTCTTGAGAAATCTGTATTCAGGTCAAGAAGCAACAGTTAGAACCAGGCATGGAACAACAGACTTGTTTCAAATTGGGAAAGGAGTACATCAAGGCTGTATATTGTCACCCTGCTTATTTAACTTCTATGCAGAGTACATCATGCGAAATGCCAGGCTGGATTAAGCACAAGCTGGAATCAATATTTCCAGGAGAAATATCAATAACCTCAGATATGCAGATGACACCACTCTTATGGCAGAAAGCGAAGAAGAACTAAAGAGCCTCTTGATGAAAGTGAAAGAGGAGAGTGAAAATGCTGGTTTAAAACTCAATGTTCAAAAAACTAAGATCATCTCATCCGGTATCATCATTTCATAGCAAATAGATGGGGAAACAATGAAAGAAGTGGCAGATTTTCTTTTCTTGGGCTCTGAAATCACTGTGGATGGTGGCTGCAGCCATCAACTTAAAAGATTGTTCCTTGGAAGAAAAGCTATGACATACCTAGACAGCATATTAAAAAGTAAAAACATCACTTTGCTGACAAAGGTCTGTCTAGTCAAAGCTATGGTTTCTCCAATAGTCATGTATGGTTGTGAGAGTTGGACCACAAAGAAGGCTGAGCACCAAAGAACTGATGCTTTCAAAGTGTGGTGCTGGAGAATATTCTTGAGAGTCACTTGACCAGCAAGGACATCAAACCAGTCAATCCTATAGGAAATCAACCCCAAATATTCATTGGAAGGACTGATGCTAAAACTGAAGCTCCAATACTTTGGCCACTTGATGTGAAGAGCTACTCGTTGGAAAAGACCCCGATGCTGGGAAAGATTGAGGGCAGGAGGAGAAGGAGTCGATAGAGGATGAGATGGTTGGATGGCATCACCGACTCAATGGAGGTGAGTTTGAGCAATCTCTGGGAGATAGTGAAGGACAGGGAAGCTTGGCGTGCTGTAGTCCATGGGCACCCAAACAGTTGGACACGACTGAGCAACTGAACAACAACAAATATAAATCATACATGCATATGGCAAAATATTTGGACAAATAAAGTTAACGATCTTAAGAACAGCACCCCCCCCCTTTTTTTGTAGGATTTATTGTTATCTTTTCCCAGACTGTCTTCTAGTCATACCCATGTGCTATGCTTAGTCACTCAGTCGTGTTTGACTCTTTGCCACCCGCCAGACTCCTCTGTCCATGGGATTCTCCAGGCAAGAATACCGAAGTGGGTTTCCATGCGCTCCTCCAGGGGATCTTGCCAACCCAGGGATCGAATCCAGGTCTCCCACATTACAGGTGGATTCTTTACTTGAGCAACCAGAGAACTTCATGGACATACACGATTTTACGAATGTAGAATGATCAGATACATTATCTTTTCCCCACTGAACAAATCGTGGAAGTGCTTCTATGTTCACAAATGTAAAAGATTTTAAATCATGTTCTAGTTGCTGCAGAGGATTCCATTGTATGGAATCAGTGCCACAGTTCATTTGCGCATTTGCCTGTTAAAGGTCATTTCAGCTGGTTCCAAATTTTCATTTTAACAGATAGCTCTTCATAGAGCATGCCTGCACAGACATCTTTGCAGGGACACCTGATATTTCCTTACTTTATCCAGAAGGTAATTGCTAGTTGAAAGGTTATGGACATGTGTAAAACTCTTTCACATGTCTGCATACCCCTTGGAAAGGTAATTTCCTCCCACCAATAAGCAAAGGCTACAGCAAAATGCTCAAGAGAATGTACTGTGGAATCTGGCGGCCTGAGTCCAGGCTTGGAACCCCAACCCCACCGTGTTGCACAGGCTGTTGAGAGAGAGGGAAAAGCAGGCAGAGAATGTATGTGGGCACCCGTGGATCTTGGGCTGGGAAATGCAGTCGTGAATAAAATCTACCATGGGCCTCGTGACTCTTCTGGACATGAAACCTCTGCAGATACCAGCGTGGAAACTGCCAGAGACCAAAGGTGGGAAAAAAAAACAACAAGTTACCCAGTTGAATGAGTTCTACTATGGTTAATGATAACCAAAGACTTTTCAACATCTTTCCCTCCGACCACTCTCCACCTCATGTGAGCTATTGATGTCAGATCATGGAAAGAGGAGAAAAATCTGTGTTGACTGATCTTACCTTACTGTTTTCAGCCATGAATGGAGGCTTGATATAGAAATTCAGTGGAGTCTGGCAAAATATAGGTGTTTTTATATATCAGAATTTGGGGGCTGTAAAACTAGTTTATGTGCTTGTGTTAGTCGCTGAGTCATGCCTGACTCTCTGCAGCCCCATGGACTGTAGCCCGCCAGGCTCCTCTGTCCATGGGATTCTCCAGGCAAGAATACTGGAGTGGGTTGCCATTTCCTACTCTAGGGGCTCTTCCCAACCCAGGGATCGAACCTGCGTTTCTTGCTTCTCCTGCATTAGCAGGAGGATTTTTTTACCACTAGCACCACCTGAGGAGCCTGTAAAAACCATTTTATATTAATATATGATTCATTACAAGGTCTGAAAATATGTGTAACTGTTACTCTTTCTTATTCCTCTGGCTGAATTAATTAAAACCTTTTTTCTATTGAACTCGAAACATAGTGAGTCAGGCAATTACTCTAAATTGACTCAACTGGAGTTGATGCACACAATAAAATGTACTGAATATCCAGCACTTAGAAGGACAGATGGACATTTTCTGAACTGAGACTCAAGTACTGAGTTCTAGGTTATAGTTCCATTAAAAGTACCTGGCAAACAAATACTGTAGATTTGAACTACGGTAAAATGTGTATCTCTAACATACAACCAACGCTATTTCTTTGTGAAAGCTGGGGACCCAAGAGGGCACCTTTTCTTAACACAGAGATGCTCCAAATAAAGGCCCTTAAACCCCACCAACAGTTTTCTGGAAATGTTTGGAGTCCACTTAACTTGAGGAGAAAGTTTTAGGCTGAAGAATATTCAAAAATAGCTACTCACCATAAAAAATATCTTAGGCAAGTGTTCTTAAAATGTATAACTGATGTTATCACCAAGAAAAATTGACTGTTTCTCTGAGAGGTTGCCCGGATCTTAAGGATTTATCAAGTGAAAGAAGTTCACTAAAACTGTAACAGAGATTCGTCTTTAGTGGGATCCACTGAAGTGGGTGGTTTTTTAGTTTTAAATTAGTTGATGTGGAGTCATTTTCAGGCAGTAATTTAAAGACAGGGTGAGTTGTTTCATTAGTCTATTTCTCTCTCTCTTTTTTTAATATGTATTTACTTGGCTGCCCCAGGTCTGAGTTGCAGCTTGAGCCTCTAGTTGCTGCCTGTGCCCCTTTAGCTTGGCACGTGGGGTCCAGTCCCCTGGCCAGGGATCGAAACTCGGCCCCCGCCTTGGAGTGTGCTGTCTGAACCACTGGACCATCAGGGAGTGCCCTTATTAGTCTGTTTCTAAAAAATGAAGCCATATGATCTACAAATAAAATACTGCTAACATTTTCCACCTTTATACTGTAAGAAGGGAGCAGAAAAATCTATTAGAGAGTGAGGGGGGTGAAAAATGCATCTATCTAATCTCGAATGTATATATCTTGCTGGAGTGTCTTACGAAACAGTAGAAATCCAGTTTCTCATGCGACCAAAGAAACAAAAAGTATTTCAGGGAAAATCGATTGTTACACACACACACACACACACACACACACACACACACACACACACACACACGCTATTGCTGTTGTTCAGTCACTCAGTCATGTCTGACTCTTCGCAACCCCATGGACTGCAGCACACCAGACCTCCCTGTCCTTCAAGATGGCCCAGAGTTTGCTCAAACTCCTGTCCACACAGACACGTGGTTGCATCTAAATTCCACTGGAACGGACACCATCCCTGTCATTGCTAAGGAAAAACGCCGGAGAAGACCTCGGCCCATCAGTAGAGCTGCCACGGAACAGTTCTGGGTGGGGGCGTTTATGAGTATGTCTTCTTTATTTATTTATTTTAATTGGAGGGCAATTACTCTACAATAGTGTGGTGGTTTTGCCATACATTGACATTAACCCACCACGGGTGTACATGTGTTCCCCATCCTGAACCCCCCTTCCACCTTCCTCCCCACCCCACTCCTCAGGGTCATCCCAGTGCACCAGCCCTGAGCACCCTGCCTCATGCATCAAACCTGGACTGGTGATCTGTTTCACATATGATAATAGTATGCCTTATTTAATCCTAACGTTTCTGATCAATTGTACTAGGTGAACAGAGATCCTCAGAGTCAGCCTGACTATCAAAATAGTCTGATGTGCAGTATGTTCAGAGAAATTGGGAAATTTAAGTCAAATAGAAATTGATTCATTGGTAATTTCAAAGGAAGCTCATGATCTGGCAAGTGTTCCTTTAGGGATAGAAAGTTAAAAATTAACATGCAGTCTTAGCTAATTTTGTAGGAGGGCTCTAGGCAAATTTCCAGTGCTATTACGAAACGTTTCTTGAAAAGGAGCAAGTGAACACTTTTTGATTCAGCTTGGAGAAAAAAGCAATGTTGGGTCTCAGGCATTCCTATGTTCATACCATAGCACTGAAGCTCACTATCTGTGGGGTACCGGGCAAATCACTTCACCAAGCCTCCATCTTCACATCAGTGATGTGGGCATAACAGCGAACGTCTTGCAGAGGTGTTATGAACATTAAACCGGAGGAAACATGCTCTAAGTCCTGGCACAGAATAAGCACTCAACAAACACTAGTCTCTCTTCTCCATTCCCAGGAACTTCCTATTCCTTACCCCCAAGGGGAAAACTCCCCAAGAATTTTCCATTATCACCTTTAAGGATGTAGGAAGGCTCTTCCTCAAGGATTTCTCCAGCATCTGCAGCATCTGGGCACCTTGCAATGGGAACATCGTGCAAGACGCTTAAGCCTAGAGAGACGACCGGGAAATAGCCATGAGTGAGAGGAGCTGGAGGCGATTCAGGAGCAAGAGTAGCAAAGTCTATGCTGATCGCCAGAGCCCTCTGCAGGGTCTCTCTTCTATTTGTCACGTGTGTACAGCATATAGTCTAATCATCTTTAGTTATAAACCATATATGCATATTGCTATAGAAAAACCACGCAAATACATAGTCCCATTTTCAATACCTAAAAAATGAAATGTCTATTTTGACACGTGTCAAAGAGCTGGCTCATTCATTCGCATTGCATTTGTTTTTAAAATTTTTTGTTGGCGTATAACTGATTCACAATGTTGTGCTACTTTCTACTGGACAACGATCCCTGTTGTGGTCTTTTAATGGACCGGAACTTGGGGGTTCAGAGTTGACCGATAAGAAAAGAAGGAAGAAAAGAGGCTGATATTCCCTGGTTTACACAGTATGCCAATATAAGTCTAGGACAAAGAGCTAGCACCGTCTACGTAGGCTCAGGGCACCCTCTCGAAGAGGTCTTGAAAGCCCGGGCAAATAAGTAGACAAGGTGGACACCTGTGCTCCGTGGAAGCAGCCTGAAACGGAGAGAGGGAGAGAGTGAGTGAGAGAGAGAGAGAGAGAGAGAGAGAGAGAATGAGGAAAATGAGGAAAGACACGGTGACCAGTGCTCTGGTGGAACAAAGGCATTTATTCAACATATTGTGGGCATATATATACTCTCTTACCAGATAGCCCTTTTTAGCAGAGATAGGGATCAAAAGTCTGACAAGTCATCTAGAAAGCCGGAGGCTAGAATTATTCTCTAGAGAGGGGGTTGTAACAGTTACTTTACATATCAGAAAGGAGGAGACTTGTAAATGGCTGCTGTTCACCGTATGGAATTTCCATACGAATGAGATACATGAATTTCTATTATCCTCGAAAGCCGGCTTGCCAGCTCTCTGGCACCTGTATTCAGGTGCTGTTAAGGAACATAGAATTCATGCAAGACTGAAAACAGCACACAGAAAGCCTCCTGTTAGAAGTATCCTGACAACTCCCCCTGTTTTATTATATTTGTAAAAAAAAAAGGTCCTGACCACATGAGTTTGTTTAGTATAAACCAATCTCATAGAAAGGCAATGGTAAACAACAAATAAAGTCACCAAGACAAACACCAAAGTTACAGTTTCAGACCTGATGCTGTGAATATGTTGAAAGCAACCTCGTGGGTATAGCCCAGATAATTAAACTGCTAGTTGCTCAGCTAAAGTCTCTAGATAGTGGAAGAAGGCAGACGTTTTAACAAGGAGTTCTTTTTGTACATACAGCGAGGCATTATTATATATGTTTCATAAATGAATTTTGATTTGTACCCAGTTGTAGGTACTATGATTAGATTGAACAGAAGTAACACAGTATTGAGTAGAATCTCAATCACAATCAAAAGGGAATCATTTTTTAACAAGCACATAGTTAGCAATTAATACAGGTTACAGAAAGTAAAGTCTTATTAGCACGTCTTTGTAAAATGTCCGTTTCAAGTTTTAAGTTTTTAGGTGCTCGCAACAGGTTTCCAGGTGTCTCGTAGTTTAGGCCCAATCTGTTTATTGATCTGAAGGCGAGGTGGGGAGATTTTTCTGTTAAGTCACTCAAGAAGTCCTTTGTCATGGTGATGAATTCTTTCCCTAAGGTTTGGTAGTGTAACCATGGTATACAATTTAAGCAAAGTCTGAAAGTCTTTATTGGGAGGCAGGGCGAAAGCCCAAGTTTGTTGGAATTCTGTTGGTACCATGCAGAAGGAAGGACTTCATAACCTAGAGAAATGTTAATTAGTTTTTTCTTCTACTTCAAGGTGTGAGGGCCCTTTAATGCTCTAGGAAGAAGGCATATGTATAGAGTCGCTAGTAGAAACAATCGATCTTCTCTCTGTCCATTATATCACCTGTAGTAAGAAAGGGGGTTGGGTACGAATGATTAATTTGCCTCGGGCAAGGGGGTGGCACAGGAAAATGTTTTCTGGATTCTGCGGCATTCCCTGTTGAGAGAACAAATTTTCAGCTCGATTAGTAAAAGTTTTTATTTGTCCCCAAGTGGGGAGGTTATAAGGTTGATGTCGCCAAGGGTGGCGCTTCCTGGAGATCTTTAAAGCTGCCATGGCCTGTATTGGAATTTCTTCCTCCTGGGGTTTTTGTTGTTTCGTCTCTGTTTTGAAGGCTGGGGGGGCCCCCTTGAGTCCAATTTTCTGAAGAGGAAGCTATGTGAGTTCATTGGATCCTTCTGGGGAGACACAAGAATACCCCTTTCCCTGAAGATTAGTTTCCCAGATTTCCACTGTATTGTTAACCCCTCTTGGTACCAAATGGGCAGAGGAAGAGAAGTGTCCTTCAATTCCTCAAAATGTTTTTTTTGCTCTAGTTAAAATATCTCTCTGTGGTACATTTTAAAAATTAAAAAAATTTAAAACCATGCTGTATTCTAGTCAAGTCTGCTTTAGATAGGGGAGACAGTACTGTTCCTGTGTATTCCCCCTTTTTTTAATTTTTAGAAAACATACACTAATCACCCCTGTCTCTAGACAGGCCATAAATTTTTCTGTACCTCTCAGAGTGTAACCTTGGGCTTATTGATTATTGGCCAATTGTTTAACTGTTTGAACACACAACACACGAAAGATGGGATTACTGTGACTGCATTTACCCTTTCTAGTTTATGTAAGTCTCACGGAATTAGGAGTGGTGAGTTTGGACAGTACATATGGAGTATCAGAGATTTTTACAAATGCTGGTCGGGGTCTTTGGCTAAGAGAAGACTCTGCCTTGGGCCCGCTGGTGCAATAAACGGCACTCCGCTACCTGCATTGTCCTTCTGAGTGAGTTTGTTTCCCAGACCGCGTGGCTATAACAGGGTGAGTAAAGTTTTTTCTTATTAAATTAAGGGGGGCATCTATCACATAAAGTTTTAATGTTGTAGGTTGGCCTTCTGGTCCCTCACATGGATATACTTGAGTACCATGATAAACTTCCTGTACTTTAGCTTGAGGAATTCCTGCAATTTGGCAAGAAATTTTTTGTATAGGCCAAGATTTGGGCCATAAATGTTTGGAAATGATGGTAATATCAGATCCAGTGTCGAGGAGACCAGAAAATTTTTTACCATTGATTTAGATATTTATATTTGGTCGGGCAAATTCAGATGCTAATGAAGTCCATGAGGATTGTTTTTGATCTGTACTGCCGAATCTGCCCATCCTTACATCTTTAGAGGAGTTAATAGAAATGTAAGGAAAAAGAAATAATTGAGCCATTTTGTCTCCCTTTTTAAATTGCCATAACATCTGGGATGACATCACAATTTGAATTTTTCCTCTATAATCTGAATCAGTTACTCCAGGGTGAACAGTAATTCCTTCAGAATTCAAACTAGAGCGGCCAAGTAAAAGACTGAAAGTTTGTGGGGGCAGGGCTTCAAACAGTCTGGTGGGTATTGGAGAGGGGACTGTTTGAGGGTTTGAGGGAAAAGATGGAATTTGTCCCTGGTTATTGTTGGCGGCGACCTGAGGGGTCCCCTGCTTGGAGTTTCTTGGAATAGGTTTCCCTTTAATGTCAAATTTAGATTTATAATCTTTGGCCCAAAGCATTCTTCTACAGTAGCAAGGGCAGATTTTGGGGGGGTTATTATTAACCTTCTTAGAGCAATCTCTTTTTAAATGGCTTTTATCTTTACATGTAAAACACTTCTCATTTCCCTTTTTAAGGGCAGCAACCATTGTTTTAGCTAGCATTTGCATCTTTTGAGTTTTTGATCTTAGATTGCGACAAGCCTTCAAATAATCTATAATAGTCTCTGTCTCCTGAATAGGAGCTATGGCTTTTTGGCATTCCTGATTTGCATTCTCATAAGCAAGTAGTTTTTCCAGTTGTCTTTTAGCTTTTCCAATTACAGTACTGGAAATAGCAGTTTGTAATCTAACTAAAAAATCAGCATATGTTTCATTAGGTCCTTGCAATATTCTAGTGTAGCTACCTGTAGGCTCCCCTTGAGGAGTTATTCGCTCCCAAGCCTCAAGGGCCACTGTTTTTATTTGTTTATGCAACAAAGGAGGGCACTGTACTTGAGCTTCTAAAGCGTCAAACGGTCCTGTACCAGTTAACATCTCAAAAGTAATTTGATTTTGGGAAGCAGCAGCTCGAGCATTTCTGTTAGCATGATCTCTGGCTATGTTATGAAACCACATTGTCCATTGAAGATATTTTCCTGGTTTAAGGAGAGCTTTTATTACAATACGCCAATCATGGGGAACAAAATTTCTCAGAGTGGATGTAATAGAATTTAGAAGTACTTTAGTAAAAGGTGAATGTGGGCCGTACATAGTTATAGCCTTTTTTATTTGTTGCATAAGATAAAAGTTAATAGCCTCATATTGAGGTATTACGTGCCCTTGAGCATCAGGATTTCTTAAAACTGGAAAAGCGGAAAAACCATCGGCTTCAGAGACCTGTGATTGTAAAATCAGCAATTTAGAAAGCCTCTGTCGCAAAGGAGAGTGGGCAGGTAGCAGATTTTTACAATTAAGAGTATGTGGTAAAAACTCATCATTGTTATTTAGAAAAGTGTTAATTTTAATGTCAAAAGGTGTACTAGATGAGTCGTTGCTAGAATCATTAGGTTTTAGCAAAGGAGCTGCTTTTAAATTTGCATCTGCTGACAGATGGGGAGTGCTTGGAACAACCGAGGGAGGGTTAGTAAATATATTATGTTGTTCCAATCGGGCCTTTTGTGAGGTTTGATCGTTTACTTTATATTTATGTAATAAGTGTTCTGCCTGTTGTTGAATATCTGGAGGGCCAGGATTACCTTGAAGAGGCAGAATCATAGTTTCAATAGGAGCCCATAAAGGCCAGAAATCTGCAGGAATGTTTTTTCCCTTTTTGGTGGCTCGTTTAGCATTCCTTTTGACCTGGTGCCAAATTTCTAAATTAATATCGCTTTCCTCAGGGAACCAAGGGTTACATTCAACCACTGTTTGAAGGCCAGTCTCTATTTTCTGGTGTAAAACTAAAAATCCCTGAGCTTTAAAATAAGTGATAAAGTAAAGTAAAACAGTGATTGGGATTTCCCGTCGTTATATTTACGTCTTTAATATTTACCAGCCTCAGTAGGCTCGCCGTTATACCCATGTCTTTAGTACTTACCAGCTTCAATAAGCTCCCCGGGGTCACTCTGCCCGACCTGCTGTATCCCAAGTCCCTGTTCTGGCGCGCCAATTGTTGGGGTCCTTTAATGGACCGGAACTTGGGGGTTCAGAGTCGACCGATAAGAAAAGAAGGAAGAAAAGAGGCTGATATTCCCTGGTTTACACAGTATGCCAATATAAGTCTAGGACAAAGAGCTAGCACCGTCTACGTAGGCTCAGGGCGCCCTCTCGAAGAGGTCTTGAAAGCCCAGGCAAATAAGTTTAAGACACGGTGGACACCTGTGCTCCGTGGAAGCAGCCTGAAAGGGAGAGAGGGAGAGAGGGAGAAGAAGAGAGTGAGTGAGAGAGAGAGAGAGAGAATGAGGAAAATGAGGAAAGACAAGGTGACCAGTGCTCTGGTGGAACAAAGGCATTTATTCAACATATTGTGGGCATATATATACTCTCTTACCAGATAGCCCTTTTTAGCAGAGATAGGGATCAAAAGTCTGACAAGTCATCTAGAAAGCCGGAGGCTAGAATTATTCTCTAGAGAGGGGGTTGTAACAGTTACTTTACATATCAGAAAGGAGGAGACTTGTAAATGGCTGCTGTTCACCGTATGGAATTTCCATACGAATGAGATACATGAATTTCTATTATCCTCGAAAGCCGGCTTGCCAGCTCTCTGGCACCTGTATTCAGGTGCTGTTAAGGAACATAGAATTCACGCAAGACTGAAATCAGCACACAGGAAGCCTCCTGTTAGATGTATCCTGACAGATCCCTGTTTGTTTCTTACTTCAGACGGAACAATCCCTCCCTTTTCTCTGCTCTCGTAAGCGCTTTTGCATACCTGCATTACAGAACCTGTTACTCTGGGCTAGGGTTTACTTTTCCAGACTGTGTTTTCCTCTGGAGCAGGAACCTCATCTTATTTATTACCCTATCTGTTACGTTAATCGCACTCAGTTCAGTTCAGTCGCTCTGTCGTGTCCGACTCTGTGACCCCATGGACTGCAGCACGCCAGGCCTCCCTGTCCATCACCAACTCCTGGAGTTTACTCAAACTCATGTCGGTGATGAGTCGGTGATTGAGTCGGTGATGCCATCCAACCATCTCATCCTCTGTAGTCTGGCACATAATATGCCCTCAGTAAGTGGTTGATGAGGATGATTTGATGCAAGAAATGCTGTATTCACCTATTTAGTAACTCCACCTTCCAGATACATAGATAGAGAGATTGATTAATCCAATCAACATGTATGTATTGAGTACATAATACATGCTGGATATGGGAAAGGTTTCCAGTTGCTTTGTACTAAGTTATGTCTTGAAGAAAAGTCCAGACCCTTGTCGTGTATTGGAAGATTTTTTTTTTAATTTATTTTATTTATTTTCTTTTGGTTGTACTCGGTCTTTTTTGCTGTTCAGGCTTCTCTCGAGTTGCAGCGAGCCAGGGCTGTTCTTGAGTTGCAGTGCACGAGTTTGTCACCATAGTGCACGGGCTTCTCCCTGCAGTGGCTTGTCTTGTCGCAGAGCACGGTTTCTAGGGCACGTGGGCTCAGTAGTTGTGGCCCCGGGCTCCAGAACACAGGCTCAGCAGCAGTGGTGCACAGGCTTAGTTGCTCCATGGCATGTGGGGTCTTCCAGGAACAGGGGTAAAACCCGTGTCGCCTGCATTGGCCGGCAGAATCTTTACCACTGAGCCACCAGAGAAGCCCTATCTGAAGATCTTAGGACTGTAGAAAGGATAGCATTCCTAAAAGCTAATGTTACCTTTTATCTCGAGGCAACTCACAAGGAAGTTACCCAAGTATAAGACCACCCCTATGGGGTGAGGTCAGAATAGCCATCATTAAAAAGTCTACGAATAGTAATGTTGGAGAGGGTATGGAGAAAAGTGAACCCTCCTCCACTGTTGGTGGGAATGTAAATGGATGCAACCACTATGGAAAGCAGTATGGAGGTTCCTCAAAAAACTGAAAATAGGGTTGCCGTTTGATCCAGCAATCCCACTTGTGGGCATATATTCAGACGTAATTAATTCAGGAAGGTACATGTACCCTTATGTTCATAGCAGCACTATTTACAATAGCCAAGACGTGAAAACAACCTGAACGTCCATCGAGAGATGAATGGATAAGGAAGATACGATATGATATATGTACACACACACATACATATACACAGTGGACTATTATTCAGTCATAAAACAGAATGAAATAATACCATTTGCAGCAACATGGACGGATCTAGAAGTTATCATACTAAGTTAAGTAAGTCAGAAAGTGAAAGATAAATACCGTTTGATATTTCCCAGAAGTGAAATCTAAAATATGACACTCGGGAACATATGTATGGAACAGAAATTGACTCACAGACATAAAGAACTGACTTGCGATTGTCAAGGGGTGATGGTGGTTGGGAAGGGGAGGATTGGGAGTGTGGGATTAGCAGATGTGAGCTATTATATATAGGAAGTTGGTATAAAAAACAAAGTCCTACCATACAGCACAGGGCACTGTATTCAATATCCTGTGATAAACTATAGTAGAAAGGAATGTGAAAAGGAATATATAAAAATATGTATGTATTCAATATGTATAACTGAATAATTTTGCTGTACAGCAGAGATTAACACAACATTGTAAATCAACTATACTTCAATAAAGGTTTTAAATAATTTGTGGGGTGTAATATTACCATATTTCCTGAAAAGCATGGGGTTTAGAACCATCCTTCAAGGATGCACACAGGAACCAGCAACCAAGCATGGTTGGTAGACTGTACACAGCGGAGCCTGAGGTTCATAAGCAAAGTAGAGTGAAAACAGCCGGAACAGGAGTCTGGACCCACTGCCGGCCTTTGGACACGATCCCTGGGAGCTGGCAGAACTGGGCAACGGGCAATGTCCTCGGGAGTGAAATCCGAACATTCGACTTAGTTATTCCCAGAAGAAGAAATTAATCCAAAGAAAACAATTCAAAAGGAAGAGAAAAAGCTCTCAGCAGAAACTGGTAAAGCTACATGAACGTGAGCAAAGACTGAACAAAAGCCCAGTGTCCAGCCACAGAGAAAGGAAATATAAGCTATGATACAACTCCATGATAGTCCCATAATCCTTTATACATAGGGACAGGTGAGAAACAGTTACAATAAAAGGAGAAAATGTAGGACATAAAACAGTTCATATACCACATACGCAGGCATAAATTCAGAAGAGAACACAAAAAGATGGATTGTGGTAATATCAATATAAGTGAATTCTTTAAAGCAAGTTTGTTACATGGTTTAAATGAACAGCAGATCTGTTCTGTATTCTTGCCCTTTCTCATCTACTCATTTCCTCTCTGACATGAAGTACAGCAACCTTCTTATCATTCAAGGAGACAAAAGTCTGTCTATCTTAAAATATGACCAGAAGGATTAAATAGGGTAATGTTTAAATGTTCGCATATTAAGCGCTCCGTCTACCCACACACTTTCAGGAAATGCCCAGATCTTTCCTCATTCCTTTATTAGTTCAGATCTGGAAAATGCAAGATTTTTTTCATGGTACCTAGCAAGTTGCATTTTCCAGAATAGGTGGCAGATACACTTTTCTTGAGCTGAAATTGTTCCTTTTCCTTATATTTGTCATCGTATTCTGAGCATAATACAATATGGACACTTCGGTTTATCTTGCTTATGTAAGTGGAGAGAATGTCACAGAGCAATGATCATCCTTTTTTGTTTGGAATGGGTACTGACCTGGAAAGCTGTCTTCACACCAAGCTTTGCAGGAACGACTGAAGAGGCACAGTCTCTGGGTCATGAAATTTATCTTTGATGCAGTCAGTTCGGCAGTGTTTTGCTGAGTGCCTTTTGGGGCGTTTTCTTCAGAAATTGCTAAGCGGAGGCTTGCGATATGGACCTTGCACTGAGGCAAACAGTTAGGTGCTAGTGCTCATGAAATCCAGCCCTTGCTCTCTGGGTCTTGTGTTGCAGGAACGGGTTCTGAAAGACTGGGAGGCTGCCAGCATGCCACATAAGCTCCTCTGTCTGGAACACCAGGCTACTCTTTGCCCCACAGACCGTGCTGTCCCTCTGAAACCCAAGCTGCATGAAACCAACAGGCCGGATCCAGGTCACACTCAGTAGACCCTCCCTCCCTCCTCCCCTTCCCAGCCTCTGTTTTTGCTATTGTTTAGTTGCTAACTCATGTCCGACTCTTTTGCGACCCCATGGACTGTAGCCCACCAGGCTCTTCTGTCCAGGCAAGAAACTGGAGTGGGTGGCCATTCCCTTTGTCAGAGGATCTTCCCCACCCAGGTATTGGACCTGCATCTCCTGCATTGGCAGGTGGATTCTTTACCCCTGAACCACCAGGGAAGCCCTTCGCATTCTCAAGTACCTGCAATGAGTAAGATATTAGGAAAGATAAGGCTTCAGTCTGATTTGCATCATTTGATCTCTCTTTTTACATATATGCAGAGCAGAAAATCATTTGCAAGAATCCTAAAGCTGTTAGGATACTCCTTTTTCTAGGATGAGCTGTGTTCTCTTCCCTGTCCACTCTGAGGCTACAGTTAAACATCCCCACAATGGTTCAACTTGGGCCTGAGTTTCACCTTCATCGAAAAGGAAACTAAGGCTCAGCGTGGCTGAGTTAGATAGAATTTCAGTCCAGAGCCTTTCACTCCAAAGTGCCCTGGATCCCACTTGAACACTTGTCCTACCATCTTCAGAAAAGAAACTAGGGTTCATGGAAAAGATAGTCCACTGGGTGAAACAATCAAGGAAGGACGTTTGACATCACCTGGGTCCTTGTCCTCACCACTCTTATCCTTGTTTATGGGTTAGTGGACAGTTTCTCTGTGGAAGGAAGGAGTCACTCTGATTAGAGGAGCAAGGACAGGGTGATTAATGTATAGAAAGTCGAAAAAGCTTATACGCTCCTTCAGTCCATAGACCAGCACAGCACAAGTTTACACATAGTTACCTCTGCCTTCATAGAATATCATTGCTCCATCTTGTCTCCTGGGGTTGAAGTTTACTAAATTACTCATTACTCTTCCTCCAAGGTTAAAGGCTGTTGAAGCTCTTTTGTCTCAGAATGGCCATCGTCAAAAAGTCTACAGATAACGAACGTTGGAGAGAATGTAGAGAAAAAGGAGCCCTCCTAAATTTTGGTGGGAATGTAAATTGGTGCAGACAGCATGAGGATGGTATGGAGGTTCCTTAAAAAACGGATAGAGCGACCATATGATCCTGCAATCCCACTCCTGGTCATACACACGGGAAAGACAAAAACTCTAATTCAAAAGGACACGTTCACCTCAGTGTCCATAGCAGCACTATTTACAATATCCAGGACATAGAATCAACCTAAATATCCATTGACAGATGAAATGAAGAAGCTGTGGAATACACACACACACACACACACACACACACACGCGCGCATATAATGTGAAATACATATATATGGAGTACTACTCAGCCGTAAAAAGAATGAAATAATACCATTTGCAGCAACATGGATGGACCGAGAGATGATCACAGTAAGTGAAGTCAGCAAGACAGAGAAAGATTTTGGGAGCCGTTCTGGAACTACTGCCGGATGACAAAGTCACGGCACCAATCAAGAAGAAACTGCAAAGCGGTTTCTCTCCAGGATCGGAACCTTCACTCCTTCCTGTTTCTATGCTTCTGTTGTAGCTAGCTGTGTTTCTTTCTTTCTGTTGGGAGCCGTTCTGGATCTACTGCCGGATGACAGAGTCACGGCACCACTCAAGAAGAGACTGCAAAGCGGTTTCTCTCCAGGATGGGAACCTTCCCTCCTTCCTGTTTCTATGCTTCTGTTGCGGCTAACTCTGTTTCATTCTTTGATGGCTGGAGTTGTAGGGGCTTCCATGATGAGGTCATGAGAGCCCAGTAAAAAGAAAAAGGATCCCTTGCCCCAGAGAAACATTCCAAAAATGATTAAACCTACTGAGGCCCCTGACTGGTGGGTCCCTAACATTCAGCCAGGGAATAAGGCCATGATCATTTGGAAAACAAGCCCTAAGCCTATTGTGACCTGGCCTCATGAGGAAATTGTTATTGATGACTGGAAAACTTGGGTCATGTATCAGGGAAAATTGGGAAAGTTACAGAAACTAAGTCAGTTGCCTTTCAGAATCTAAGCATAAACAGAAAAGAAATACATAAACTGTATTGTAAATAGTTTCTAGGTAAACTTCAAAAGACTTCCCCCTGCCAGAAATAGTCTTGTGGTGTGTGGGTAGATGGTAAACAAGCCACCACTGACAATGGCTGTACTATGAAAAACTTTGCCCTTAGCCACCGCTATAGTTTTTAGTCATTGAAGCAAGACGCTGTACTCACTGTAGTAGCAGGCTGTACAAAATAAGTAGATGGAATAATATGATTTATAGACTATGTTTTAGTAAAATAAAAATAGGTTTCAGGGTAAACATGTAACCAAAGTGTGACAATGCTGCTGCTAAGTCGCTTCAGTCGTGTCCGACTCTGTGCGACCCCATAAACGGCAGCCCACCAGGCTCCGCCGTCCCCGGGATTCTCCAGGCAAGAATACTGGAGTGGGTTGCCATTTCCTTCTCCAGTGCATGAAAGGGAAAAGTGAAAGTGAAGTCGCTCAGTCGTGTCCGACTCTTAGCGACCCCATGGACTGCAGGCCACCAGGCTCCTCCGTCCATGGGATTTTCCAGGCAAGAGTACTGGAGTGGGGTGCCATTGCCTTCTCCAATAGACTAGGAAAAAACTTTTAACACATCTTAGAATCAGTGGATGTTGATCTAAATGGAAAAATATTGTAAGAATCATTACGTAGAAGATCATGTGCTATATAAATAGAGACTAAAGCAATAAAGATTATGGTCTTTGGGCCATCAAAAACCCTCTGTCTCCTTTCTTTTCCTCTCAGCAACGCCATTCATCCCTTGGGGACCCCTGGACCAGCTGGAGCGGGACTCCGGCAGAAAGACAAGTACAATATAATATTGCTTATACGTGGAATCTAATAAAAATGATACAATACAAATGCACTTATTTATAAAACACTCTCCAAACTGTAGACACACCAACTCAAAGCTAATAGACAGCTCAGTTCCCCCTTGTGAGAAACGCAGAGACCAGTTGAGAGGGTCTCACACACCAGATGTGGACGAGACCAGCGTCCTGAAGCCAATAGGGAGACACACGGCACCATCTCGCCGTCACCGACCAGGCAGCACAGCACTTCTGGCTGGGAGGAGACCCCAGCTCCCAGCTCATCCCTGGGGAGAGGAGAGCACTGGCCCACAGAGCCAGGGGCCTGCCTTTTCAGCAGCAGTCGGAGGGACTTATCTTTGCAACTTGCCTGAGTCTGAGTCCCGAGAGGAAAGAGCCCCATGTTTGGAACCACTGAGAACAAGGCGCTGGTTTGAGCCAGGGCACACTCAGTGGCCCACCACACCACCCTCGCTACTGCACAGCACTGCCCCACAGCTCAACGCCAAACGAGCATACCAAAACCCCCAAACTCCAGCTTTTCCCAAAAGCAAAAACTAAGAAGTGTTCCCAAGGATGTAGAGAAATTCAACCACTTGTGCGCTGTTGGTAGGAATGCAAAATGGCACGGACACTATGAAAAATAATACAGCAGTTTCTCAAAAACATAAAACTAAGACTATCGCATGATCCAGCAATTCTGCTTCTGAGTATACAGACAAAAGAGGTGAACCCAAGATCTTGAATAGCTGTCTTTACTCCCATGTTCGTTACATTATTTACAATAGGCAAGATAGGGAAGGAGCCTAAACGTCAGAATGATGGATAAAGAAGATGTGGTATATACCTACAATGAAATATTACTCAGCCTTAAAAAAGGAGGGAGTGCAGCAATATATGACAACGTGGATGAAACTTGAGGACTTTATGCTGAGTGA
Organism: Okapia johnstoni; assembly: GCA_024291935.2. Classification (NCBI taxonomy): domain Eukaryota; kingdom Metazoa; phylum Chordata; class Mammalia; order Artiodactyla; family Giraffidae; genus Okapia; species Okapia johnstoni. The sequence continues at coordinate 1,325,790 of CM044325.1, read as the reverse complement.
AATAAGCTAGTCACAGAAGGACAAATAGTGCATGACTGCACTTATATGAGGGATCTGAAGTAATGCTGCTCATAGAAACAAAAAGCTGAGTGGTAATTAGGAGACGGAAAGAGGATGAACTGCTTATCAGTGAGTATAAAGAACACACTGTGTAAGATGAAAAAGGCTTAGAGGTCTGCTCCACCCACTGTGCTCACAGATAACAATACTGGCCCACACTCTGAAATGTTTGTTAAGATCTCATATTATTTTTCAACTACAATAAAATTAATACATAAAATTTAAAAGTAGGGGGACAAAGCAGTCAGAGACACAAAAGACATATTTCCTTTCACGCACTGGAGAAGGAAATGGCAACCCACTCCAGTGTTCTTGCCTGGAGAATCCCAGGGACGGGGGAGCCCGGTGGGCTGCCGTCTATGGGGTTGCACAGAGTCGGACACGACTGAAGCGACTTAGCAGCAGCAGCAGCAGCAGTGAGGGAACAACAAGAATTGCAGCTGGCTTCTTATCACTACAATGTTAGAAAGCACTGCATCAACAACATAAAAAAGGCTTCAGGAAAAACATTGAAAAAATTCTACATTCAGTAGAATGTAGAATTCTACTGTAGAAATCCTTCAAAATAAGCAGTTAATGTAATTTATTACTGGAACCTGTGCTGTTTTATGTTTTCGGTATTCAGAAGATTCCAGTGATGTGATGATGATCACAGACGTAATATAGAAATCCTTTCTTAGATCTGCAGAGTTTCAGTTCATCTTCCTGAAATGAGGAAGTATTTCTTCCTCGATGCATCGGCTTGGAGAATTTTTTTTCTACCACTGGTGCATCCCCAGTATCTTCCTCCTCCGATGATCATATCTGTGTTACACTAATTCATTAGAGATGCGGGCATTTGGAGGTTTTAAGGTTTTGTGCTGTGCTGTGCTTAGTTGCTCAGTCGTGTCCTACTCTTTGCGACCCCATGGACTATAGCCCTCCAGGCTCCTCTGTCCGTGGGATTCTGCAGGCAAGATTACTGGAGTGGGTTGCTATGCCCTCCTTCAGGGGATCTTCTCAACCCAGGAATCGAACCCAGAAGTCCCACACTGCAGGTGGATTCTTTACCATCTGAGCCACCAGGGAAGCCCAAGAATACTGGAATGGGTAGCCTGTCCCTTCTCCAGGGGATCTTCCCAACCCAGGAATCGAACTGGCATCTCCTGCATTGCAGGCAGATTTGTTAGCAGATGTTAATGATGTGAAAATTTTTTAAATTTCTGGAGGAAAAAATATATATACATATATATATGCATATCCCTATAGATTAATACATAATACACTATTCTTTTTTCAAATTACTTTTTGAGGAAGACAAAAGATTCATTATCTTAAAACTAGATTTGATGACAATGAAACATTTTTTTCTGCTCATTTTCTGAATCCTTAGAAGGGTAGATTGCTACAAGAGAAAACTGAGTATAAAGTCATCTTCCTGAATGTTTTCGAAAGTTTAATTTTCTGAAGCCACACACAGAACATTACTTCATAGCATACAATGTTAGTCTGAGGGTTATTTTCAAAATGTGATATCCTTTATTAAGTTGTATGAAATGTCCTACAGCTTGGTATAAAAATAATGGATTATATTAATGGTAAAACTCCTCCTTACACACAAAAGGGAATTCCTGATGGCTCAGCGGGTAAAGAATTCAACATCATGCAGGAGACACAGGAGACATGGGTTCGATCCCTGGGTCGGGAAGATCTCCTAGAGAAGAAAACGGCAAACCACTCCAGGGTTCTTGCCTGGGAAATCCCACGGACGGACCAGCCTGGCGGGTTACAGTCCAAAGGGTCTTAAAGAGTCAGACACAAGTGAGTGACTGTGCACAATTACACATGAAGGAACATTATGTGTGACGTATCTTTTACTGTCCAGAGTAGCCTTGTTTTGATACAAATATTTCATGTCCACCCTGCAACTTGAAACAAGTTGATAACATGCCAAATTTGTTTCATCTTGTCAACTTAGAAAAAAAAGTCAAGATTTTACCTAATTCACAGAATGTACAAATGCTATGTGTGATAAAATACCACAAACTAGATCCAATTTTATAGATTTTTCCTGATTTATCTCTGTCACATGTGTTTTAACAGTTCTTGTTAAGAAACAATTTTTGCATGTGTGTTGTTTCTGGATAACAAGATTTTAAACTGTCCTGCTATTGTGATATGACAAACTCCTTAAATTCTCTGGTTTTGCGTTCCATGTACACACTCTGCGTGCATGAGTGCTCACTTCAGTCGTGTCTGACTCGTTGTGACCCCATGGACCATAGCCCACCAGGCTCTTCTGTCCATGGGATTCTCCAGGCAAGAATACTAGAGTGGGCTGCCATTTCCTACTCAAGGGGATCTTTCCAACCCAGGGATCGAACCTGTGTCTCTTATGTCTCCTGCATTAGCAGGCTGGTTCTTTATCACTGAGCCACCAGGGAAGCCCCGTATACACTCTAAATAGAGATAAATACAACAGTGCTAGAAATCACAGTGGCACCACTAGAATCGGGAATTGCATTTGCCCTGTATTGATTTGGATACTTTCCTTACTAGCCATATGTGTTACAAGAAACTTATGAACCTGTAAAATAAACCAGACAGAAACAGGAATACTACACGATATCATGACATCCCTCAGACTTTTTTTTAACGTTTCTTCAAACCGTTAACTTTATTTTTTAAATTTATTTCTTAACTGGAGGAAAATTGCCTTACAACGTTGTGTTGGTTTCTGCCATACAATAGCACAAATCAGCCATCATTATACGTATATCACCTCCCTCTTCACACATGGGGTCTTAAAAAGAAAAGATGTTGAAGTCATGGAAGCACAGAATAGCGTGGTGGTTGCCAGGGTTGGAATGTGGAGGAAGCAGGAAGGTCTGCAGGACCCAAAGGGAAGTCTGTGGTGACCAGTGAGCAGGGCCTCTGGGGCGCTGCTGGCTGTTCCCCGCTGGCCCAGCCCCACACAGCCCACGCTGCTTCACCGCAGCTGACGGTTCATTCTTCCCTCCCGCCCGGCCCTCTGCCTCTCGGGCCCACTCCAGCCCACCAGGCGCTGTCTCGGGTGGAGGCCTGCTTCACAGGGGCACACAGCTCCACTGGTTCCAGCCACAGGGGATGGCGATGTGATGCAGCTTGTGACTGACTCTCTGTATGATTTTGTTGGCTTTGTCCGTGTGGTTATAGGCGGGGATGCCGAGCTGGTCCAGGGCCCGAGTGTGGGCAGACAGCACGTGGGAGATGAGCCCGCGGCCCCGGTACTCGGGCAGGGTGGCCCCCATCCGGATCTCTCCCGTCTGGTCCATCAGGGACCAGGACACGGGGGTCCCCTCGGGGCCCAGCAGGCAGAAGGTGGGGAAGGCCCGGATACAGCGCTCAATGAACCTCTGGCTCCTCTTGTTGCCACCGAAGTGCCAGAATTTATTCACCAAAGCGGCATGGGTAGGATCCACGGATGAGAACTCAAGCATCTCCTGGTTACTAGTGAGAAGAAGGAAAAAAAAAAACTCGTAAGTCACACGTACTGTGAAGTATTATATATATATTTTTGCCCCCAAATTGTCTTCAGATGAGGCATATGAGAGCACAGGGAAAGGTGATTGTGTAACGAGGCTACCCAGATTCATAATTCAAAAGCTGGGTGATTGCAAACAGGGAACAGAATGTCTCTCTGCCTCTTTCCTTTATAAAGTGAGCCTATTAATTGTACCTTCCTCAAAAACTGATAGAAGAGCAATTACACTGTAAGTACCCAGGACTTGTGCCTACCAGCAATAGAAGTACCTAAAAGTTAAGTATGGCTGCTGTCGGCAAAGCAGTGACTCGGCATTTAATGAGGAAATTGATAACACTCCATTTTACCCATAAGAAAAATAGGTAAACAGAAAATAGACAAGTGCCCCAAGCACATGCTAGCAATGGTGGGTAAAACCGTAGCTTAGGAATCATGGAATCGTAGAATGCTGGTGTCAGAGGGTCCTTGGCCACTATGGGAGCTGAGGTCCAGAGAGCCCCCAAGGCACAGAACACTGAACCTGAGGTCGTCTTCAGGCTGTAAAGGGGCTTTGGGAGGGGTCTCGTGATGGGGAACTAGGAGATCTGTACTCAAGCCCTTCACACCCTTAACTATCCACGTGACCCGAACAAGCTATTTCATCATCTGAGCCTGTTTCTGTCAGGAAAATAGGGATGATATCTCCTATCTTTTCTAACCCCAGGGTGGACAACAGAATCAAGTGAGACTATAGATGTGGAGGTGTTTTCACGTGTATCGTGCGATTGTTGCTCAGTCGCTAAGTCATGTCCAACACCTTAGTGCCTCCACAGACTGCAGCACGCCAGGCTCCTCTGTCCTCCACAGTCTCCTGGAGTTTGCTCAAATTCATGCCCATTAAGTCAGCGATGCTGTCTAACCATTTCATCCTCTGCCACCCCACACCCCTTGAGTCACAGCCTTGGCATGGTGAAGGGGCTTATGTAACTCAATGAACCTATGAGCCATGCTGTGCAGAGTCAGTCAAAATGGACGGGTCATAGTGAAGAGTTTTGATAAAACATGATCCACGAGAGAAGGAAATGGCAACCCACTCTAGTATTCTTGCCTGGAGAGCTCCATGGGCAGTAATGTATGATACTGTGAGTAAAGCTTTTCCAGTCATTTTAACAAACAGAGGACCATAGGACTGGACATCTCTGAAGAAATGGCATTTGAGAGTATGAATGACAGTCAAGAGGCAACTATATGAAGATCAGAGGGAAGGACATTGTGGGAAGGCAAAGGGCAAAGGCGTGTGTGGATGTAGGAGATCAAGTTGCGTAAAGAGGGTCAGAGCTGCTGGTAGGAGTAAGCAAGAGGGACAGGATAAAGTCCAAGAGGTGATGAGTTCCAGGTCTTATGAAAGTCCATAAAGGAGTTCCATTTTATTTTCTTGGGCTCCAAAATCACTACAGACGGTAACTGCAGTCACAAAAAAAATTCTTTCTCATTGGAGGAAAAGCTATGACAAAACTAGACAGCATATTAAAAAACGGAGATACCACTTTCCTCACAAAGGTCCATCTAGTCAAAGCTATGGTTTTTCCAGTAGTCATGTACGGATGTGAGAGTTGGACTATAAAGAAAGGTGAGCACTGAAGAATTGATGCTTTTGAACTGTGGTGTTGGAGAAGACTCTTGAGAGTCCTTTGGACAGCAAGGAGATCCAACCAGTCCATCCTAGAGGAAATCAGTCCTGAATATTCACTGGAAGGACTGATGCTGAAACTTCAATACTTTGGCCACTTGATATGAGGAGCTGACTCATTGGAAAAGACTCTGATGCTGGGAAAGATTGAAGGCAGGAGGAGAGAGGGATGACAGAGGATGAAATGGTTGGATGGCATCACCAACTCAATGGACATGAGTTTGAGCAAACTCCTGGAGATGGTGACGGGCAGGGAAGCCTGGCATGCTGTAGTCTGTGGAGTGTCAAAAAGTAGTCACCCTCTGACACGACTTAGCGACTGAACAACAACAGCAAGCTGAGAAACCTCAATGGCTTTTCGGCAGGTGAATGGACGTAATCCACATTAGACACTAAAAGCATCACTCTGGAAATGGGTTGCGGGGAACCAAGGGTGAATATAGGGAGAGAAGTTGGAGGCTACTGCAACAGTGAAAGAGCATCTATTTTCAAACCCACATGGCTTTGGGTGCACCATATCCAACAGGTAAGTTCTTGGTCTCTGGCAGGGAAGGAAGCAGTTTCCTTGCTGTCTCAGGCATCACGTAGAGAATGCACTGTGTGTGCACAACCTTAACAAATTTAGCGGCTGCAAGATTCTGTATCACCTCATTCAGACTGGGCTGTGAACCTAGAGAGGGGTAAAGTTAGGAGACAAGTAACTGCCCTTGTAGATGCTTCAAGAAGCTTCCCAACAGACACGTCCAGGATTGAAAGTCAGCAGCTTTGCTTCTGGTGTTGCGAGTGACCGTGTGACCATGGCACATCACTCCCTAAGCCTATTTGCTCTTACCCAATGCAGAGATAACACTGGGAATACTGTGGAATCAAGGACACGTGGCCTTTAAAAAACGTAGCCAAACTTGGGCTTCCTTGGTACTCCAGTGGTTAAGAATTCACCTGCCAATGCAGGGGACACGGGTTTGATCCCTGATCCGGGCAGATCTCACGTGCGTTGGAGCAACTAGGCCCGTGAGCTGCAACTTCTGCAGCCCACTCACTTAGAACTCGTGGCCTGCAGTGAGGGGAGCCACGGCGACGGGAAGCCCACGGGCAGCAACAAAGACCCGGCACAGCCAAAATAAACTAACAAAAATAGTAGCCAACCTTGCATGTACACGGATGACGTGCCCTGGTATCGGTCTAATACCGCATTTAATCCTTACATTAACCATATGTATTGCATGCATGCTAAGTCATGTCCAACTCTTTGCAACCACATGAACCACAGTCTACCAGGCTCCTCTGTCCATGGGATTCTCCAGGCAAGAATACTGGAGTGGGTTGCCATTTCCCAACCCAGGGATTGAACTCACATCTCCTGCATCAGCAGGTGGATTCTTTACCACTGTGCCCCCCTGGGAAGCCCAGCCACAAGTTTCAGGCACTTCTACTATCTTCATTGTTTATATGTGAGGGGACTGAATAATAGATATGTTACACTACTTGCTCACGATCACAAAGCAAGTAGTAGGCAGAACAGGAATGTCACCCAAGGGAGTCTGATTCCAACAGTGATTGGGGATGTGCTCTATGGCACAAGGACTTATCATTCCAATTGTGGCTCAGTGGCAAAGAATCCACCTGCTAAGGCAGGAGACACAAGAGCCGCAAGTTCTATCCCTGGGTCGGGAGGATCCCCTGGAAAAGGAAGCGCAACCCATTCCAGTATTCCTGCCTGGAAAATCTCATGGACAGAGGAGCCTGGCAGGCTGCAGTCCCTGAGACTGCAGAGTTGGACACGATTTAGCAACTAAACAACAAACAACCAGGAGGTCAGAGGGGGGCTCTGCTCTCACGCCCAGTCACCCTAAGGGGGCTTCAGCATGTCTGCAAAATGTATCAAGAGTCTTGACCTAACAAGAACTTACATTACTCACATGTTCTTAAAAGAACCCTATAGTTTGCAATGTTTGAATTCAACTCCACTGAAGAGGTGGTGGTAGCTGATACAGGGAGTGACCATCAAGTTGAGTGTCTGGGGTCTAGTAGGAAATACTGATTGTAGGGGATGTACTCAGGATAAAGTGACACTCCAGGTATAGTTATGAGCCGTCCCTGCAGTGGGCAGATCTCAGATCCCTTACGTACTTTGGATCTGCAAATGTTGTTTCCAGTTGATGACATCTGATGTGGTAAGGGACTCTTGACAGTTCTTGAGATCCTTAGAATAGATTTGGTAGGTGTTGGTGTAATGATCAAAGTCATCTGCCATCTCCTGTGTGGTTGGGTAAAATAAATAAATCGAATTGATCATATCCAGTGATTGGAATACTTGTTTGGTATTTCATTATACAGTGCTATTTTACAAACTAAATATCGCTGTTCTTGGTGTGCTATCATTATTTCTGAATCATTTTCATCATACCACTAAGTCAGGGATTTAATGAATGATTCCACTTACAAGTAAGAAAAACTTGATGAAGGTATTTTTATATTGCATGACAATTTCAAATCAACCAAACACTTACCAGTTTAGAATGCATTCTTCAGTGATTCTACAATCCTCGGAGAAAGAATGAATTTTTGTAAAAGACAAGCTTCCATTGCAACAGTAAACGTTACTCTGTTTCAAAGAGTTTTAGAACAAATGGATTATGAGGACAGTATTGAAATGGACACAGGTAACCTTGCATTAGAATTCTCACATGTGATAAAGCTGTGCAGAATGAAGACCCAGGATGCCTTTAAAATGTAAACCACAATGCACTGTTTAAAAAATAATTCATTTTTCCAAAAAAGCTGAAACACAAAATTTGCTCAAAAAGATTGTCTCAAAATTAACAAATAAAAGATGATGAGATTATTTTGAAGCTGAAGGAAGAAATCAAAGAACAACTACTCAAAAAGGGCAGAATAGCTGGAAACCGTTGCCCAGAAATGCCCTTCCCATTATTACCCCAATAATCTGTTTTTTAAAGATTGCATAAAAAGTGAATATTATTCCCTTTTTAGATTTCAATAATTAAAGTATCTTTACTTTTGTATTCTGTTTAATTTGGTACTTTAAATAAGTCACTACACATTTAAATTTTACTTCCAAATAATTCATCAAATGATACTATACAGTTACATATTTTTGCATGTGGGAATTTTTATACTTTATTTTCAATATGCTTATATTTATATTTGAAACAGATTAACAACTTAGTTTGAGTGATTTTTAAAAGTCTAGTACTGAAAATCCAAATACAAGCATCATAATTTGTTCTTTTTATTTCCCTAATGTTATCATTGGAGAAGGAAATGGCAACCCTCTCCAGTGTTCTTGCCTGGAGAATCCCATGGACAGAGGAGCCTGGTGGGCTGCAGTCCATGGGGTCACAGAGAGTTGGACACGACCGAAGCAGCTTCACACACAACGTTATCATATTTACCTTCACACACGTTGGGGTGTTCTTTCTCTGCTTAGAACGCAACCTCTGTTCTTGTCAACCTGTCAAAAACCTATTATTCTTCAAAATTCCCTTTTAGCAAAACGTCTTCTGTGAAAGCTCTCTGGTCCTTGCCCACATCCTGACATCAATAGCCTAATCGCCTCTTGGCCAGTGCTACTCCTGTATCTCAACTATTTCTAGAACATTTTCACATCTTGCTGTAACTGCTTTGCTTGTCTGTTTCCCTCCAGACTCTGAGGTTCTTGGGCACAGGGGCCTGTTCACTATCCCTGTGTTTCACTTCATATCCAGGGGGTTACCACACTCCATGTGGTAGGCACAGGGCGAACACAAACACAGATGCACCTTCACTCTACCCCTGGCCCCTTACCTGCTCCTGAGGGCGGATAACCACCGTCTTAAAATCAGGCCACTTGTCCACCAAGGCCTTTAGACTGAATGGATTTCCCTGGTTCATGTGGAAGACGGTCCCGTAAACCTGCAGTATCCGGAGAGAGTGAGAGGGTCAGCTTATTAGGAAGGGATTGGGAAGCACCTTGTCTGATCAGGACAAGGTTTATTTCTATGAAATCAGGTTAAGTACCTAATAGGGTCTTTATCTTGGTCTTCGGGTTCTACTTGATTACTCCAAATGGAAACAGACTGTTGGGTCAAACAATGAGAATATTAAATTGTGCCTGTGTGTTAGTCGCTCAGTCGTGTCCAACTGTCTTTGACCCCATGGACTGCAGCCCACCAGGCCCTTCTGTCTGTGGAGTTCTCCAGGCCAGAGTACTGGAGTGGGTAGCCTTTCCTTTCTCCAAGGGATCTTCCCAACCCAGGGAATCGAACCCAGGTCTCCTGCCATGAAGGCAGATTCTTTACTGTCTGAGCCACTAGGGCTCAGCCACCGAATATTTTATTAGTATATTTTAAAATTCAGATAAATAAAATGAGTAAATTGAAATCATCTACTAACACATTGTAGAATTCAGTGTTGTATCTTTCCATTTTACTCCATTTATTTATACACACACATACATAGTTTCCAGGGCTCCCTGACGGCTCAGTCAGGGAAACTGAAGAAACTGCCTGCAATGCGGGAGGCCCGGGTTCAGTCCCTGGGTCGGGAAGATCCCCTGGAGAAGGGCATGGCTACCCACTCCAATGTTCTTGCCCGGAAAATTCCACGGACAGAGAAGCATGGTGGGCTACAGCCCACGAGGTCACAAAGAGTCAGACACGACTGAGTGACTAACGCACACACATACAGAGTTTAAACATGAAATTAATTACCTAACACAATTTAACATCGTTCCCCCCACATACACATACACACCGTACTGTGAGCACGTTTCACATCAATAAACACGAGTCTATATCATCATTCTAATGGCTGCATGACATCCATTCCGTGGAAGGACTGCCTCAATCTCACTACGCCTTACTGCTTATTGCTTTTGCTGTGCCTTATTGCTGGTCATTTCAGTGCTCTCTAATTTTCAACAGCTTATTTTTCAATGAACATTGCTTTTGCATAAATCTTTGTAAATATGTCTGATATTACAAATTCTAGAAGGGGAATTTCTGGGTCAAACATCAACTGTTGTTTAAATATTTTATTTTTCTTGCACACGTCTCCAAATTACCTTCTATAAAGGTTAAATGAATTCCCATCTATGTAAAAAGTAGAGACAGAACATCGTGTTAACAACACAAGCTTTGGTGGCCAAGGTCCAAGGGCATCGCTTATTTGGCAATTTTTTTAATCTTTGCAACTACCTGTTCAAACATTGGTGCCCTCAAAACATTGAAGAGGCTGAGAAAGAGATCGTCCCAACTGGAATGAGCCATGTGATTGTGGGGGGAGGAAAAACAGCAATCCACACAAGGGTGGACCTTAGGACCTAGACAGACGGCCTGGAAGAACGCCAGAGACCAGGGCCCAGTGCAATGGTGACTTGTTCAGTGACAAAGACCACCTCTCACCCTGCACTTCCCTACTCTTGCCACAAAATATTAATGTCAGACTAAGGGGAAAGAGGAGGAGGCAAACTTTGACTTGGTTTTTCAAACTTTGACTTTACTGAGTTTTTATAAATTAAATTTCTGCCATCAGCAGATGCTCAACATAGAAATTAAATGCAGTTTTAAGGAAAATAAAATATATGTTTTTCAACATGACATTTGGAACCAGTGGCACTTATATACACATTTCCGCACACATGATAGTGTCATTTAACCAGAACATAGTGACTCAGGAGCCACTGCAGCTTGAAGGAACTGAAGCTGACATGTGAGGTAAAGCTACCTAGTTTCCTCTGCTTGGGGAATAGAAGGGCAGTCCTTCAGGCTGCGATACACAAATTTCTCTCTTATCTGAGGCTTATTAGCAAATAGTCAATGAGTTTTAGGTCGTATATTTGTAACAAGAATAAATTCTACAAATACCCTAGATTTCTGCTTATGGGAAAAAGCCATGTCATCAAAGAGTCAGGTGAGTAGAGAGGAAAACAACCTCATTAAACCGAGGGTCTCATACTGAGTCACTTTGCCTCACAGTAGCGTCGGGGCTAAGACTAGTAGTGCCAAGAATTCTCTCTAAAACGCTGGGATCCTCTTAACACAAGAAGTAGATAACAATCCAAACCCCAGACATAGAGCATAAAAAAAAACAATTAAACTTGGAAAATTTTTCGAAGTAGACACTTAAGATAAAAATAAGACAGGCACCTAACTGATTTAGTATCTCCTCCTCCTCCTGAAAAAATACTTTTGAGGTTATGTTGAGTACGTGGCATAGTTCCTGATATTCGGCAAGTGCTCAAGAAGTATTAGCTATTAATTTTATCATATCCTATTTAATCCTCCAAACATCTCTGCAAGGTAATGATAACCCTGCTTCCTTCCCCGGTGTTTCAGATGGTGAAATATCTGCCTGCAACGTGGGAGACCTGGGTTTGATCCCTGGGTCAGGAAGATTCCTTGGAGAAGGAAATGGCAACCCACTCCGGGCTTCTGGCCTGCAGGATCCCATGGACAGCGGAGTCCATAGGGTTGCAAACAGTCAGACGTGACTGAGTGGCTAACACACACACAACTGTTTAAGGTTGAGGACTGTCTACCAAGAGTATTTACTTTCTGGTTTTACTCATTTTACGTGCAAGAGCACTGAGATCTTTGCAGCGTTACCCAGAAAACAGTGAATTTGTGGGATCAAAGCCATCTGACTCCTGATCTTGCTTCTCTCAAGAGCTCCCTACTCCACACCTCAGTGTGGTGTGCCTCTGGGTTACTCTAAGTGCCTGTGGCTTAGTCTACATGTGACCCATAAAAAGGTGTCAGGGAACCAAGGAAAATGCTGCGTCCGACTCTTTGCAACCCCATGGACTATACAGTCCATGGAATTCTCCAGGCCAGAATACTGGAGTGGGTAGCCATTCCCTTCTCCAGGGTATCTTCCCAACCCAGGGATCAAAGTCAGGTCTCTCGCATTGTAGGCAGATTCTTACCAGCTGAGCCACAAGGGAAGCCCCTACCCCCACCCCCCGGCCAAAAAAGGATATATATGTATACCCATGGCGGATTCATGTCAATGTATGGCAAAACCAACACAATACTGTAAAGTAAACAAATAGATACATAAATATTTTTTTTAAAAAGGATATAATATGATGCTACTCCTTTCAGCTTTCCCATCAGCATGATCAGTATAATTAACTCCACTAAATTATACATCATATTCATGCTGCCCTGAGAAGTCTGGAGCTGTGGTTCATCAATAAAAGTAAAAGCCTTTATTTTCGAGACAAGCCCTGCGTGCTAACAGAGTTCATACTTCAGGTTTTTTTGTTGTGGTTTATTGTTTTTGTCTATCTTATAAATTGAATTGATTTTTAATTCCAATTGTCCATTGCTAGGACACAGAAAACCAATTTTTGTATATTCACCCCAAGGCCTTTGCTAAACTTAGTTATACATCTAGGAGCTTTGGGATTTTGGTAGATTCCTTAAGATTTTTCTCATTAGACAATTATACCATCTGTGAATAAACACTATTTATTTTTTTCCAATATGTATTTTTCTTATTTCTTTTTCTTATCTGGTTGTGCTGATTAGGATATCTAGTACCATTCCCACCAGGAGTGGTGGGAATGAATATCTTTCCCTTGCTACTGACCTTAGGAGGAATGTTAAATCTTTCACTATTTACTTTAATCTTAGGTATAGATTTTTCCAGTACACTTTTTATAAGGTTGAAGAAATTCTCTCCTATTTCTAGTTTGCTGAGAGTTTTATTTTTATCAGAAATACTACATTCTGTCAAACATTTTTCTGCATCTATTGAGAGAACATCTATGGCTCTCCTGCAGTCTCTTGATAACAGTGAATTGCACTGATTGATTTCTGAATGTTGAATCTGCCTTGCCTTTCCAAGATGAACTTCCCTTGGTTATGATGCATTATCCTTTTGATATGTTGATGGATTTGACTTGATATTATTTTGTTAATGGATAGCTCTGTTCACAAGGAATATTGTTCTGTAGTTTTCTTTTTGGTATCAGGGTAATTCTGGCCTCATAAAATGATTTGGAGAGAGTTTTCTCCTCCGCTCTATTCTGCAAGAGTTTTTGTGGAGGTGATATTATTTTTTCCTTACGTATGTGGTAGAAATTGCCACTGACAATATCTGAGCATGGAATTTTCTTTGTTGGAAAGTTTTAAACTACAAAAATCAATTTCCCCAATAGATACAGGGCAATTTACGTGGCATATTTCTTCTTCAGTGACCTTTGGTAATTCGTGCTTTTCACAGAATATACAATGTGAAATTTATGAACTTAGTATTGAAAATTGTTTTCACTGGAAGTGCTAAGTCTTAACCACTGGACTGCTAGAGAAGTCCCTAGACTTCTTTTTTTATTCTTTTTCGGTATAAGCACTTAATGCCACCTGCTTCTCAGGTATCACCTGCTTTAGTTGCATCCCAAAGCTTTTCATACGTTGTATTTTTATTTTCATTCAACTGAAATGTTTTCTTATTTTCCTTGTGATTTTAAGCATGGCTTATTTAGAAGCGTGTTGTGCACTTTCAGAAACTCAGGTATTTCCCAGATGCCTTTCAGGGTTTTGCTCGGTTTTGTTTATGAGTTTCATTCTATATTGTTCAAGAACATACTTGCTATATCTCAATTCTTCTAAAATTTTAAAAAATATGGTCTATTTTGGTAAACATTCCATGTGCACTTGAAAATATTATATACCCTGCCATGGTTGTGGGAAGTATTCTATAAATGTCAATTTATTCAAGTTGGTTCATAGTATTTCGTATACAGTAAGTTCATCTGTGTATTCACAGGTTTTCTACCTGTTCTACAAACCCTGAGAGAGAAGGGCTGACCTCTGTACACCTGTGTGTCTCCCTGTATCTTCTCTCAGTTTCATCAGGTTTTGTCTCCTGCACTTTGAGTGTCTGTTGCTGGGTGTGTACATTTCAGGCTTCCTTATATCTTCTTGGTGAATTGATTCCTTTATCATAATGCAGTGGCACTCTTTATCTCTAATAATAGCCTACTCCCTTTGTAATATATATTATTGCAAGAAAAAACACTTCTCTATAGTATAAGATCATTCCTTAAACATAATTTCTGTCTAGTTTGAAGTTAAACATAATCCGTGAGGTTTGACAAAAAACAGAGTTTGACCGATTACTAACTGCAAAGAAGAACCATAATGGATAACTTTTCATCAGGTACTTGATTGTTTGATAAAAATAAACATTGACCTTGCCAATTCTGGAAAAAAAGATTTCCAGAGTTACATAACATGAGTTGAAAGGTCACAAGGGAAAGCTTTGGCGTCATCACACAACAAAGATCATAATGGGTTCGAATCATAGCACTGCCACTCACTATTGCATGATCTTGGTCAAGTCATATAACTGAATCTCCCTTTCCTCTTTGGTTCTACAGACATAATATAGCTGCCTTGCAGACAGGTGAGGTAAACTAAATGAGAAGCCGGGTGAGTGAGTGCTTGGCACAGAGTAGGTGCTCAGGGATCCCTTGTTCTCTTTCCCACCTTTCCTTAAGCTGTTCCTAGCCCTTTTCCCCTGAAGAATGTTCCACTCTCACCTTTAAGGACTCAGGGAGACTCTTCCTCAAGGATTTCTCTAACATCTTCAGCATTTGTGGGCCTTGTAAGTGGAACATCTTGGCAGGCCCCTTAATCTAAAGAGAGAATCAACGAACAAGGAAGGAAAAGTGCTGAAAGACACGCAAAGATGCCAAAGTCCCTGATTCCTGGGAAACAACAATGGTTAAAAAACAAAACAGACAAAAAACACTCCACTCCCTTCGTGTTTCTGAGTGTCTTCCTGCGGAGGACTGTCCTTCTCCCATCGGGCTTAAGACTCACCGCGTCCCTCGTGTTATCCGTGACGAGGCCCAGTACTAACCCTTCAAATTCCCAACCTTCAGCAGCTCATACAAGGCAACGTAAAAAAACTTCGAACGAACAAAAAGCAAACAACCCAACTGAAAGGGCGTAAGAGAAGGCGATGGCCCCCCACTCCGGCACTCTTGCCTGGAGAACCCTATGGACGGAGGAGCGAGCCTGGCAGGCTGCAGTCCATGGGGTCGCAAGGAGTCAGAGATGACTGAGCGACTTCACTTTCACTTTTCCCTTTCATGCACTGGGGAAGGAAATGGCACCCCACTCCAGTATTCTTGCCTGGAGAATCCCAGGGACAGAGCAGCCTGGTGGGCTGCCGTCTATGGGGTCGCACTGAGTCGGACACGACTGACGTGACTTAGCAGCAGCAGCAAAGAACTAGATTCTTTCTCTGTTTACTCTTCCTTCCTAAATGGTTAGGTGGACGGTTTATCCCCACTGAACGATCACAACAAAGTGTTCTAATGGCTTCACAAAGGTTATTGGCTTGACAAAACATTAATCCGTCTTCTCTCCTGCACACAGTCCTCTGCCCTGTGATTCACCCTCAGCCCAAGCCAACGTTGGCATTCAGAATGATCCTCCATGAAACTTGCTGACTCCTTTCCATAAAATAACCCTTTTCTGCCTGACCTTTCAGATGTTTGTAGATCTTACAGTCTGAGAGTTCTCCTGTTGAAATAATACCCTCTTCCTATTTCAGCGCTCCTTTTCCCTCTTGAAATAATCCTTTCAAATAAAGTCCCTCCTTACTAAAGTCTGGCTTTGATTTTTACTTAATGGTAGTTTGGTATAGTTTCATTATAATTTAAATAGACTTTTGTGACTAGCCTGGAAACCTAAGTATTGATTTATTCATCTATGCAGTCATTCACTTATTCAATCACTCAATAAATGTTAATATTTATTGAGAACTTACTGTATTCAACAAATGAGGTGTCACCTCAACTAGGCTGAACTACATTTCCCAGAATTCTATTCCCTTTATGTTTCCACGAGGGGTGGACCACAGAGATTCCCTGGTAGCTCAGCTGATTAAGAATCTGCCTGCAATGCAGGAGACCCCAGTTCGATTCCTGGGTTGGGAAGATTCCCTGAAGAAGGGACAGGCCACCCACTCCAGTGTTCTTGGGCTTCCCTGGTGGCTCAGTTGGTAGAGAATCCACCCACAATGCAGGAAACCTGGGTTTGATCCCTGGGTTGGGAAGATCCTCTGGGGGAGGGCATGGCAACCCACTCCAGTATTCTTGCCTGGAGAATCCCCATAGACAGAGGTGCCTGGCAGGCTACAGTCCATGGGGTCACAAAGAGATGGACATGACTGAGCAAAGCACAGCACAGCACGGAGAGACTCCTAAGGAAAACCTGGCTGTTCAGTTGCTCAGTTGTGTCTGACTCTTTGTGACCCAATGGACACTCTGGGACTAGAAGGCCTTTTTGTGTGCATATTACATAAATCACAGACGATAAAAATTTAGAAGGAAACACCAAATTACATAGGAGCATTACAACTGAGATTTTAAAAATTACATTTCTTTTTTATGGTTTTAAATTAATATTAATCTCATCTGGATTGTAGTCTGTTGACTACAATCTACCTCGTCTTTTGGAAACTTTAAGAAGGGCACTTAATTTCCCTGGCCGTCATTTATCCAAGGGGGAAAAATATCTGACTACCATATAACGTTACTAAGGAATTGAATAAGATCATGTTTGCATAATATGTCTACAAAGTGTTACATAAATATCACCCAAACCCACATTCTTCTTCCCAGAAGCTGTTACCTTTTCTGGCACGCCAACTATTAACAGGAAGCTCCCAAATCACACATTTATGTATCAATTCAGAACAAAAGCCTGTCCTTATCCAGGGAAAACTTCTTACAGAATCAGGACACTACTCTGTACACAGTACACGCCTGATACAGATTTCTCAAAGGGAACCATTTCCCTTTCACCTGGCATAACTCTCAGCACTCAGAAATTCTTATCCACATCCAACAGCAGCATTTTGGTTCATCAGCTTCAGTGAGGAAACAGGGGCTGAGGCGTCCTAGAGCAGGGCTCCTCCTTGGCTCTCACCTGTGACACTGTCTTCCTGCTCAGTCTCTGCAGAGATCCCCCCCCAGAAACAAGAGGCATAAGATCATCCCAGAAGATGACATGTATCTTCTGGTTACTGTGGTCTTGAAAAGTGTGCTTAAATCTGATCCCCAGCCTGCTGAGTGGAGAGTCTTAACTGAACCCACTGACAAAGCTGCACTGCCAGCGGCTGGTTGTGGGGAGTCCCTCCTCCCACGTCCCGTGTTTGGCAGAGTGCCCTCTGAGGCTCATTTTTTCCAGAGGTCTGAGCTGCTTTCTGATCTCAGAGGTCCTTCCAGTCCTCAGCAACCCTGAACTGTGAGAACCCAGAGGAAGGCAGGATCTCTACAGGCAATGCCTGCTGCATTTCCTCCCTTTTCATGAATACCTGCTGCAAAAGCAAGAGACAGCCACTGTTTGAACTTGATGTAGAGAATCATAGCTCTTTTTTTAACCATAAGAAATTACTTACTTGGAAAGACTAAAGGGCCTAGAAAGTACCCCCACTCCCACCTTTAGAATAAGTTCAGTAAACCTCAAACGGAAAAACAGAAGGAAAACCACCCCAGACATATCATAATTAAACTATTGAAAATCCCAGAAAGAGAGATAACCTTAAAGGAAGCCACAGAAAAAGCACGTATGACGCATAAGGTGGGGCTAACTTTCTGGAGATATACAAGGTCGAGAAGACAGTAGTGTTACTGAGTTCAGTCTTCTACTGCTTGCAGCTTGGTAGTCGAGTAAATCAAGAGACTAACAGTTCTGGCAAGGAATAGTGACTATTCAGAAGGCCAGCAGGCCAAAATCACAGTTGGCTTGCTTCCCAAAGAACCATCTGGCTGAGTTAGAATGCAGGCTTCTTTTCTCCTTAAAGGAGAAGGATTAAAATCAAACGTCTCCGGGTTTGGGTCAGCCTCTGGATGGGATGTGTTCATTTCTTCCTTCCTACAGTCATTCATAGATGGGTCTGGTCAGGATGTATCCCGTGAGCTTAACAGAAGTCTTTTAGCATGAAGCTCATTATCTGGGAGGCAGAGATAATAGGATATTATGCAAATTATACAGAATGCCCCATCTCTCATTCCCAGAGATACAATTTAAGCTTAAAGGCAGTGCTGCTTTAGTGATTAACTTGTAGTAGAATACAAAGGCTCTTCCCTGTTAGGCTTCTCCACTGTCAATGTTCATTCCACAAACTTATGGGGAACAGAATGAAAACCACTCTGGCTGTTTCCTGCCAAATGGGGCGATGAATGTTTCTTAGAATCTTCAGTTCAGTTCAGTCGCTCAGTCGTGTGCGACCCCATGAACGGAAACACACCAGGCCTCCCTGTCCATCACCAACTCCCGGAGTTTACCCAAACCCATGTCCATTGAGTCAGTGATGCCATCCAGCCATCTCACCCTCTGTCATCCCCTTCTCCTCCTGCCCCCAATCCTTCCCAGCATCAGGGTCTTTTCAAATGAGCCAACTTAGAATCTTCAGTCAGTAGTAAAAATCCTCTTTCCTTTTCTATCTACAGCTGTTTGAATCTGATAAAACCCTTTAGCCCTTTGTCCGGCTGGCATTACCATTCTCTAGGGATGACTTTCCAACTCTAGAAACAAGGCAGCACTTGGCTCCATCGCGTTGTCACTGTTCTAGCCAGAAATTGCATGGATGCTTCTGTGTCAGGGTTGGAGTCAATTTCCTTAATGCAGGTGCTGAATTTCTTAGCGATTTCCCCATCTCTCCTGGCTGAAAGGTGGCTCAGTGGGATCTGTCATTAACTCCAGCAATTAGACATGTCACACCAAGAGTGGAAGCTAGAAGGGCAAGCTCAAGGGTCTGCCCATTCTTGGAGATACCTCCTTCACATTCACCAGCAGCAACAGCAGGCAGGTCAGCATCATCAGTCTCGGATGGGCCCGCAATCATGGTTTTGAAAAGGTCTCTGTGTCCTGGGACATCAGTGATGGCACTTGCTGGTCTCAGATTTCCACAGGGAGATATCAATGGCGATACTGTGCTTGCGTTCAGCTTTCAGTTTGTTCAAGACCCAGGCATCCTCTTCAGAGACTTTCTGTCCAAGTGGGATTCGCTTTCACCCACACTGAAAAAAATGTCCCCAAATATTAGTGGCTATCTTTTCACAGACCCAGGAGGGAGGGTGGCCGGTGAAGTGGGGAAGAGCTCTGTCTGCTTTTCTGGGGTTTTCATAAGCACCATGTGTAGGCTTAAAGCGTGTCTGGTGTGACTCTGACCCCAAGCTGTTTTGGTAAAAAACTTCAGGTCGAGGTGTATCACCAGAAAGTTCATCAGCTCATTCCGCACTGTTTTATCCCGGGCTCCTGTGGGGAATTAGGCACCTCAAGTCCAAGGGAGCCCCGGGCCTTGTCTTTCATCACCGTGTTCATCTCTGCCACATGAGAGGTTCTCATCTTGTATCATTTTTCTTCTTATGTTTTGGCCTAGAGCAATCATGTTTTCATGGTTGTCTTTCTTGCCGTAAGCGCATTATTCCTTCCTCAATAGTGCCTTACCTGTCTCCAGGTTACTTGCCTTTCAGATATTCAATGCTGCCCCCAAGGAAAGTGGCATTTGGCTTTGCATCTTTCTTCCGGTGTTCCCTGTTGAACACTTAGCAACACTGATCAACTGAGAAGTGTTCATTGTAAATGTGACACCAAATCTTTGCAACTTTCTCCTGATCGAGGTACTTTGCTCAAAAAAAAGGTCAAATTTACCATTCTAATATCCTCAGGGGCTTCAGGGCCTGCACTAGTGTGGCATCCGTGTGTGTTAGTCGCTCAGTCGTGTCTGAGTCTTTACCACCCCGTGGACTGTAGCCCGCGAGGCTCCTCTGTCCATGGCTTCTTCAGGCAACGAAACTGGAGTGGGTTGCCATTTCTTTCTCCAAGGGATCTTCCTGACCCAGGGGTCGAACCTGTGTCTCCTGCCTTGGCAGGCAGATTCTTTACTGTTTGAGCCACCAGGGAAGCCCTGTGGTCTTGAGAAATCCTTTCTAAAACTTCAGAGAGCTCTTCATTTGTTCTGCTGAATTCCTTGAACGTCGTTCAAACCCTTTAGCTGCGATTTTCCTTTTCGAAGCCCTGCACTAATGAACTAAGTGGTGCCCTAATAAGCGCAGTGTTCCCTCACAGGTCCCCGTGGGTTCAGCTGTGGCTACTGCCAAGGATGCTTCAGGTGTGGAGGATCCTCCCTGTGAGGATGGCTGTGATCTCGCCACTTAAAGACATCTGAGGAACCCAGTGGGCTGGCCATTTGCATTTAGCCTCCCATATGAGATAACATTCATGGGGCTCTCAAGGCAAGAATACCGAAGTGGTTTGCCATTGCCTTCTCCAGTGGACCACGTTTTGTCAGAGCTCTCCGCCATGTTGAAAGTGAAGAAGGAAAGTGAAAAAGTTGGCTTAAAACTCAACGTTCAGAAAACTAAGATCATGGCATCGGGTCCCATCACTTCATGGCAATAGATGGGAAAACAATGGAAACAGTAAAGGACTTTATTTTGGGGGGCTCCAAAATCACTGCAGATGGTGACTGCAGCCATGAAATTAAAAGGCACTTGCTCCTTGGAAGAAAAGCTATAATGTAACCTAGAGACCATATTAAAAAGCAGAGACATTACTTTGCCAACAAACGTCCATCTAGTCAAAGCTCTGTTTTTCCAGTAGTCATGTATGAGTGTGAGAGTTGGACTATAAAGAAAGCTGAGCACCAAAGAATTGATGCTTTTGAACTGTGGTGTTGGAGAAGACTCTTGAGAGTCCCTTGGGCTGCAAGGAGATCCAACCCGTCCATCCTAAAGGAAATCAGTCCTGAATATTCATTGGAAGGACTAATATTGAGGTTGAAACTCCAATACTTTGGCCACCTGATGCGAAGAACTGACTCATTTGAAAAGAGATTGATGCTGGGCAAGATTGAAGGCAGGAGGAGAAGGGGATGACAGAGAATGAGATGGATGGATGGCATCATCAACTCAATGGACATGAGTTTGAGTAAATTCTGGGAGTTGGTGATGGACAGGGAAGACTGGCGTGCTGTAGTCCATGGGGTCGCAAAGAGTCGGACATGACTGAGCAACTGAAATGATGAGATAACAGTCCCTGGAGGAGGAAATGGCCCCCAACTCCAGTATTCTTGCCTAGAGAACCCCATGGACACAGGAGCCTGGAGGGCTACAGCCCATGTGGTTGCAAAGAGTCAGACACGACTGAAGTGACTTAGCACACACATATGAGATAGCCACGGAGACAGTCCTGCCGTAGGAGTGGCTCTTAGCCCAAATTGGCTGCCCTGTTGGGTCTTAGATGGTAGTACCAGACTAAGTCCCTGTGCCCCAGAAACTAACGCAGGATTTTCTAAGCGATCCCTAGAAGGAGGGGCAGTCCTGAGCCCTAGTGTCAGGAATTGGGGCAGGACAGGAAGGGAAGGTGGTGGAGGGGGTGGACGCATTAGCAGAGCAGCAGGAGCGGCTAAGACATCTAGTTCAGCCAGAGGAGTTACGGTTTGAAGCACTGTATCCTCACTCTCATTTCCTTCACTTTCTTACTTTCCCTGATGTAATAGCCAACATATTTGCATGTAAAGGATTTCATCATTCTTCCTTGCTTCTTCACAAAAGAGCCATGGGGGAAAAACTCTGTAAAACTATAAATAGCCATTGGTCATTTCTAACCATTAAAAGGATACACTTTTGCTTTGGCATCAAGCAACTGGGCTGAATTCTAGGATGGGGCTTTTGGTGACTTTAAGAACCAAATGGAACCTTTCTCTTTTCCCTGGGAATATCCCAGTCGTGGACAGGAGGAGCTTCCCCCCCCCCCACTCCCCCCGCCCCGTTCTTTTCCTCCCTTTGACATCGGTAAAGTTTTGAATATCACAAAATTGATTTGGCTGTAAATGGAGAAAAAATTGTTGCTGTTTAGTCATTAATCATGTCTGACTCTCTTGCAACCCCATGGACTGTAGCCAGCCAGGCTTCTCTGTCCGTGGGATTCTCCAGGCAAGAATACTGGAGTCGGTTGCCATGCCCTCCTCCAGGGCATCTTCCCAAGTCAGGGACTGAACCTGCATCTCCTGCACTGGCAGGCGGATTCTTCACCACTGAGCCACTGAAGAAGCCCTGGAGAAACAGTACTGTTGCAGAAAGGGGGACCCCTTCCAGGGCCCAAAACTGGGCCCTTGTCTAACACTCGGAAATGAATTGTCCGAGGAGACACATGTGCTGACAAAGCAAGAGATTTTATTGGGAAAGGGCACCCAGGTGGAGAGCAGTAGGGTAAGGGAACCCAGGAGAACAGCTCTGTCACGTGGCTCACAGTCTTGGGTTTTATGGTGATGGGATTAGTTTCCGGGTGGTCTTTGGCCAATCATTGCAATTCAGAGTCTTTTCCTGGTGGCGCACGAATCGCTCAGCCAAGATGGATGCTAGCAAGAGGGATTCTGGGAAGTGGACTGACACACGGTGTCTCCTTTTGACCTTTCTCGAACTCTTCCGGTTGGTGGTGGCTTGTTAGTTTCGTATTCTTTAACAGGATCTCCTGTCATAAAACAACTCAGGTGAATGGTTACTATGGTGCCTGACCAGGGTGGGCGGTTTCAATCAGTGTGCTTCCCCTAACAGTACCAAACAAAAAGAGACGAAAACCCCTAAAGGACAGACAGAAAATCCTAGATAAACCTTCAAGTCTGGTCTTGTGATTGTACATATACCAACAACACAGGAGACCACAAACTATGTAGTTAACACAGCTTGGTGGACAGTACATGGAACACAGGGTCCCATGATAACCGCACCTCAAACCCCTTGTGGAGATCCTGACAGGTACTGTGGTCACACACTGCTACAGTCAAATATCTTCCTCTCAGTCAGGGGTTCACGGCTGTCCTTAGATCGCTTACCCAACGTGAGCCCCGGGGGAATCTTCTTCAGGGATAGTGAAACATTCCCCACTTTTAAGACAAATTCAAGACAGACAAGACACAGATGGCACACAAATGCTAGCCTCAGAAAGAAAAACAACAGAGAACTGGCTAAAACTGGGTAAAAGTTCAACAACTCTTTCCAACGGCGTACTTCTCCTCGGATACAAAACAAATTGACTTATTCTGGAGAAAAAGCCCCTAACAGAGGGGAACTGAAGTTTGTGGGTGTATGCACTGGAGCGACCTACCCCACTGTAGGGAGTTTGTCCTCTCCCCAATGTTGATTCCTTTCTCCAACTGCCAAGCGCTGGGACAGTCGGTGCCACCTTGGGGAATTTTGAAGCGACGCGTGGTATCTGCAGCTGCTAGGGTCTCACCCAGAAACCTCCCAGGGTGGCCAGGGGATTGAGGCATCTGGCCACAGGCAGCAAGGCCCCTTGTTGGCTCCCCAGAATGTGTTACCTAGTCCAGGCTTGCACTGCTTGCAGTGTTGTAGCCACACGTTCCGGGAAACAAACTCCCTTAGAAGGACAATGCAGATGGTGGAGTGCAGTTGTTACAGCGGCAGGCCCAAGGCAGAATCTCCTCTTAGCCAAGGACCCCGACCGGTTTTTGTGAAAACCTCCATAGATACCGGGCGTATAGCTCAAAGTCCACAGTCTGGCCCGAGATGCAGTCCTGCTCTCAAGATGGAGCCTGTTCTGTCTCCTCCTTCAGTAGCACTGTATGCCAACAAATCGAGAAACGAGCTGTTGGGACAAGGAAGAAGGACTTTATTCAGAAAGCCAGCAGACCAGAAAGATGATGGACTCAGGCCCCGAAGAATCGTCTTTCCTGAGTTAGGATTCAGGCTGTTTTTACACTAAAAGGGAAGGGAGTCAAGTCAAACATTTACTGGTTCTGATCAGACTCAGAAGGAAGCGCTAGTTTCTTCCTTCCTGCAGCCACTCAGAAGTGGGCCTGGCCGGGGATATCTCCTGTGAGCTACACAGAGGTATTTTAGTTCAACACTCCCTACCTGGGAGGCAGGGTTCCCAGAGATGGGCCATTATGTATAATTCAAGCTTACATGCAACACCCCTTTAGTGATTAACTTGAGGTAGAATACAAAGGTTCTTCCCTATTACAATAGAACGACATTTTAAAAATGCTGAAAGCCCGAAATTTCATATCAAACAAAATATCCTTGCAAAATACAAGCAAAAAAAAAAAAAGCTTCAGATAAAGAAGGCATAGCTGCCCTACAAGAAAAAAATAGTCTGTAAACCAAAAGGAAATTAAATTCAATGATATTTTGGAACTGCAGTTAGAGAGACTATTGACAATATAAGTGGTTTAAAGCTATGTTTCTTTCTTTTCTTAAATTCTTTACAAACAATGACTATTTTAAATTCAAATATAGTAACTGTATGGAGTGTCCCTCGTGACTCAGAGGTGAAGGAATCCACCTGCCAAAGCAGGAGACACAGGTTTGATCCCTGAGTTGGGAAGAGCCCTTGGAGTAGGAAACGGCAACCCACTCCAGTGTTCTTGCCTGGAGAATCACATGGACAGAAAAGCCTGGCAGGCTACAGTCCACGGGGTCGCCAAAGGGTCAGACATGACTTAGACTAAACAATAAGAATATGACAACTGTAACCAGAGTTATAGTAAATGCAGAAGATGATACTTGAACAATAGCACAAAAGGGAGCAAATGGAATTGTTTTTACATTAGATGTGAAATGGGATAACATTAATTAAAGATAGAATGTGTGGAGAAATGAATTGACAACATGGAGTCAGTCAGGCTCTCCTGTCCCACCGTCTCACAGCCTCATACTGCATGTTTATGTTCCATAAACAGCGATACTGCTGACATGGGTAGCACCGGGCCTGCGCGCCCACTGGGCCATGGGCCACTTTCGTCTGTCTTACTGTATCAGTAGTCTTTGAAGATTCGCTGTTGCTGCTGCCGCCGCCTGGAAAGAATAAGCGTGTCTGCAGTCCCCGCAGCTCCTCGAGTCTTCTTCCAGCTTCCTTGATCTGCAGTTCAGTTCAGTCGCTCAGTCGTGTCTGACTCTTTGCGACCCCATGGACTGCAGCATGACAGGGCTCTCTGTCCAACACCAACTCCCAGAATTTACTCAAACTCATGTCCGTTGAGTCGGTGATGCCATCCAACCATCTCATCCTCTGTCATCCCCTTCTCCTCCTGCCCCCAATCCTTCCCAGAATCAGGGTCTTTTCAAATGAGTCAGTTCTTTGCATCAGGTGGCCAAAGTATTGGATTTTCAGCTTCAACATCAGTCCTTCCAGTGAACACCCAGGACTAATCTCCTTTACGATGGACTGGTTGGATCTCCTTGCAGTACAAGGGACTCTCAAAGTCTTCTCCAACAACACAGTTCAAAAGCATCAGTTCTTTGGTGCTCTGCTTTCTTTATAGTCCATTTCTCTGCACCTTAACCAGCCTGGGTCCAGTGAACCCTGTGAGCACCAAAACAAATGTAATAAGAACTCATATTCATAATTAGTAGAGAACCACTGGTCTGAGCCATCAGTGCACGACATTCTCTCGGTAAGTGTAAGTCTAGTTGCAATTTCTCTCTCTGTCTCTTGCATGTTAACAAGACCCCGTACTGTCACAGTCATAAAAAGAACCAACCTTAGGATGAAACCAATGATGATCAGAGAGAGAGAAAGAACCTGGCTCCTTGGTGACATCACTGGGCAGCGGAGAGGCACCAACCTCACGCCTGGTCCACATCTGGACTCTCAATTTGATGAGATAAACAAATTTCCTTATTACTACAGCCATTTTGCATTGTTTTTTTTTTTCTTACTTGAAGCTAAAAGCACCCAAACTAATACACCATGTGACTATATCATGGAATCATTCAAATTGTGTTTAGTAAAAGACTTTGATCATATGGGAAATATGTATGTCATAACAGTGAGGATAAAAACATTGAATATCAAATAATGCAATTGTTAATCTCTTGACAGTTTGTCCATTCATGGTCATCTTTAATGATGTGCCATTTTTACCATATGTATAGACTGTGGAGTATAGCCACCACATAAAGTGTAATTTTAAGATAGAGATTTTCACCAAAACTCTACTTTGCTGACAGAATTAGAATTTTTTTCCCCAAGTAGTAATGTGCAGATCCCCACCTCGTAAATGGTGGCCTTAATGACGTTAACGAACTCTCAGACTTCACAGTAGAAATCGCTACACTGTTAGCAATCAGAAGCCTTCTTGACTCTTCTGCCCCCCTTTAGTTTGGCCTTATAGACAGGAAATCATCGTCTTCAAAATGCAGAAATCCACGTAGTTCTATACTTGTTGTTGTGGCTTTAGTTGCTCAGTCGTGTCAAACCCTTTTGTGACCCCAAAGACTATAACCCACCAGGCTCCTCTGTCCATGGGATTTCCCAGGCAAGCATACTGGGGTGGGTTACCATTTCCTTCTCCATGGGATCTTCTGGACACAGGGATTGAACCCGTATCTCCAGCATTGGCAGGCAGATTCTTGACCACTGAGCCACCTGGGAAGTCTCTTCCATACATAGCTTCCCCAATGTTTCCCTTCCAGGCTGGAGCTGCATAATCTCTCTCTCCTCTGTCTCTCTCTATTTTTACAAGTCATATGGAGCTGTCTAACTGACTCCTGAAATGCTGTCTATGAATGGGCTGAACATAGAGGTATGTCCGTGGTCAGGCCAGTGGGGTGGCTTAGGCGGTGTGCCCACCCCTTAGCTGGTTCGTGCAGGGGCAGGCACAATACCCTGCTTTTGCTCCAGGCTCTTCAAATGTGGCAGTTGGGTTTTTTGGTCTCTTTGCATCTTTCACCCAGAATTTTCCCCAGCTGCGCAAAGTGCACACAATTATTTTTAGTCCCATGTAGTTTCCTTGTATGTTGTTCCTCTAGGAGGAGCATGTCCAGGTGCAAGCATTAAAACGCTTTAGCAAAGGGTCCCAGGTCTCGGCCTGTCTCCTGCCCCTCTGAGAGACTCTACCTGCTTATTCTTAAGGGGTCAGGGGCCAAAGGTCTCTTCTAAAACATCCTACTGGACAGGAGCCCAGACCCTAGGTTACCCTAGAAGTGTAGAAGTTCCTTGATGGCTGTTCTAAGGACCAGGAGAGATCTGGCCACTCACTGCTGGAATGGGTGAGAGGCTTGACCCATCATGAGTCTTCCATCTTTATTCTTTGCTCTTCCTTGCATATCTGACCTCCTCTGTGAATATTCAGTCAGTTCAGTCGCTCAGCCGTGTCTGACTCTTTGCCACCCCATGAACCACAGCACACCAGGCCTCCCTGTTCATCACCAACTCCCTGAGTCCACCCAAACCCATGTCCATTGAGTCAGTGATGCCATCCAACCATCTCATCCTCTGTCGTCCCCTTCTCCTCCTGCCCTCAATCCTTCCCAGCATCAGGGTCTTTTCCAATGGGTCAGCTCTTCACATCAGGTGGCCAAAGTATTGGAGTTTCAGCTTCAACATCAGTCCTTCCAATTAACACCCAGGACTGATCTCCTTTAGGATGGACTGGTTGGATCTCCTTGCCGTCCAAGGGACTCTCAAGAGTCTTCTCCAACACCACAGTTCAAAAGCATTAATTCTTCAGCACTCAGCTTTCTTTATAGTCCAACTCTCACATCCATACATGACTGCTGGAAAAATCATAACCTTGACTAGATGGACCTTTGTTAACAAAGTAATGTCTCTGCTTTTTAATATGCTGTCTAGGTTGGTTATAACTTTCGTTCCAAGGAGTAAGCATCTTTTTATTTCGTGGCTGCAGTCACCATCTTCAGTGACTTTGGAGCCCAGAAAAATAAAGTCAGCCACTGTTTCCACTGTTTCCCCATCTATTTGCCATGAAGTGATGGGACCAGATGCCATGATCTTAGTTTTCAGAATGTTGAGCTTTAAGCCAACTTTTTCACTCTCTTCTTTCACTTTCGTCAAGAGGCTCTTTAGTTCTTCACTTTCTGCCATAAGGGTGGTGTCATCTGCATATCTGAGATTATTGATATTTCTCCCAGCATTTGGCATGGACCAAATGTCTTATGGAATTCTTGGACAGGACCAAATACCCTGCAAGGGCAATGACAAGTGTCCTTGTAAGAGGGACACAGAAGGAGATTAGAATACATAAGAGAATGCTATGTAAAGACAATGGAAGTAAGGAGAAAAGGTAGAGTGACGTAGGGTCACAAGCCTAGGGATATGGAAAACTTCTTTAGCCTCAAAAGGCAAGGACATAGATTCTCCCCTAAAGACTCCAGAAACTGGTCTTGCCAGCACTTTTATTTTTATCCCAGAAGACCCATTTAGGGCTTCCCTGGTGGCTCAGACGACAAAGCATCCTCCTGCAATGAAAGAGACTTGGGTTCGATCCCTGGGTCAGGAAGATCCCCTGGAGAAGGGAATGGCTACCCACTCCAGTATTCTGGCCTGGAGAATTCTATGGACAGAGGAGCCTGGAGGGTTACAGTCCCAGGGGTCACAAAGAGTTGGACATGACTAAGAGACTAATATTTTCACACTTTCACCTTCAAGACCCATTTTAAATTTCTGACTACCAGAAATATAAGGTAAAAATTGTTGCTTTAAGTCACTAAGTTTTTTAAATAGTTTCTATTGCAGTATAGTTTATTTACATGATTTATAATTTTGTGTTAGTTTCAGGTGTACAGCAAGATGAATCTGTTATATGTTTACACACACCCACTCTTTTTTAGAACTGGACATGGAACAACAGATTGGTTCCAAATAGGAAAAGGAGTACGTCAAGGCTGTATACTGTCACCCTGCTTATTTAACTTCTATGCAGAATACATCATGAGAAACGCTGGGCTGGAGGAAGCACAAGCTGGAATCAAGATTGCCGGGAGAAATATCAATAACCTCAGATATGCAGATGACACCACCCTTATGGCAGAAAGTGAAGAAGAACTAAAGAGCCTCTTTGTGAAGGTGAAAGAGGAGAGTGAAAAAGTTGGCTTAAAGCTCAACGTTCAGAAAACTAAGATCATGGCATCTGGTCCCATCACTTCATGGCAAATAGATGGGGAAACAGTGTCAGACTTTATTTTTTGGGGCTCCAGAATCACTGCTGATGGTGACTGCAGCCATGAAATTAAAAGACGCTTACTCCTTGGAAGGAACGTTATGGCCAACCTAGATAGCATATTTAAAAGCAGAGACATTACTTTGCCAACAAAAGTCCATCTAGTCAAGGCTATGGTTTTTCCAGTGGTCATGTATGGATGTGAGAGTTGGACGGTGAAGAAAGCTGAGTGCTGAAGAATTGATGCTTTTGAACTGTGGTGTTGGAGAAGACTCTTGAGAGTCCCTTGGACTGCAAGGAGATCCAATCAATCCATCCTAAAAGAGATCAGTCCTGGGTGTTCATTGGAAGGACTGATGTTGAGGCTGAAACTCCAATACTTTGGCCACCTCATGCGAGGGGTTGGCTCATTGGAAAAGACCCTGATGCTGGGTAGGATTGGGGGCAGGAGGAGAAGGGGCCGACAGAGGATGAGATGGTTGGATGGCATCACCGACACGATGGACATGGGTTTGGGTAGACTCCGGGAGTTGGTGATGGACAGAGAGGCCTGGCGTGCTGC
Source organism: Okapia johnstoni (assembly GCA_024291935.2). Lineage (NCBI taxonomy): Eukaryota > Metazoa > Chordata > Mammalia > Artiodactyla > Giraffidae > Okapia > Okapia johnstoni. Next base: position 1,296,042 of record CM044325.1, on the reverse strand, counting down.
AGTTCATGGGGTCGCAAAGCGTCGGACACGACTGAGCGACTGAACTGAACTGAACTCTCTTTTAGATTCTTTTCCCATATAAGCCATTACAAAGTATCAAGTTGAGTTCCCTGTGCTATACAGTAGGTCCTTACTAGTTATCTAGTTTATATATAGTAGTGAGTATAAGTCAATCCCAGTCTCCCAGTTAATCTTTCTCCTCCCTCATCCCCTGGTAACCGTAAGCTTGCTTTCTGTATCTGTGACTGTTTGTTTGGTAGATAAGTTCATTTGTATCCCTTTTTAAGATTTCACATATAAGTGATATCATGTGATACTTATTTTTCTGTGTCTGACTTGCTTCAGTCAGTGGGACAACCTTTAGGTCCATCCAGTTTGTTGCACGTGGCGTTATATTTCTTTTTATGGCTGAACAGCATGTCACTGTACATTTTTACCACATCTTCTTTGTCTGTTCCTCTGTTGATGGGCATTTAGGTTGCTGCCATGTCCTGGCTATTGTAAATAGTGCTGCAGTGAACACTGGGGTGCATGTATATTTTTGAATTATTGTTTTCTCTGGATATATGTCCAGGAGTGGGATTGATGGATCATATGGTAGATCATGTCACTGGATCATCAGTCACTAAATTTGTGGTAATTTGTTACAACAATTATAGGAAACTAATACAGCATAGATCTAAAATCATATTGAAAATATGAAGTTCTGCTATACAACTCAACTAAACCAAGTTTCTGTGATAAAAAGCTAGTCAGAAAACCAAACTTTCACTGATGGCCACATAATTTAATTCAGTATAGTAACTCAAAGCACTTTTGAGGGCACCCAAGACCAAAAGTGATGATGCTGAAGCATTTTGAAAGATCCTTTGGGAAGCTTTGTGGGAAGAAGAGAAGGACACCAGAGAAGAGACTTTCAAAGGAGACATTTTATTTTCAAATGTAGGAGCATGAAAAAGCAGAATTCTTTCCTGAAAGAAGTCTTCTTCCAAGAAGAAAATGGGGTATGTTAGCACTAATGATTGACATTGGGTAGTTTCAATTCTGAGACATTTCTCACCATAAAGGAAAAGCAGGACAGCAAAGAGCCAAGCTTCTAATGTTCATAATATGCAAGAGAAAGAAGACAAAGCCGTTACAGAAGTGGGGCCTGAGCAGGGCCTGAGCCCCAGATAGCTGGATGGTTCTGTCGCCCGTGTAGACAACCCCATTGGTTTGCACTGATGCCTTTCCCTGACAGGAAACACGTGAAATGGACAATAGTCCCATCAACAATGCTTCTTCGGGGTGCATTTCCACTGATGCCAGCCACACAGAGCATCCTTGAACCCAAAACTGATCAACCTCCCCTGAGATTTCTCTTTGTCTTCTGCCACATGGATATAAAACGGTATTTTCTTTGAAAAAAAATATGCTACACCGTGACAACCAATTTGCCACATGTGGCCTTGGCCTCGGTATTTGGGGAAAGTGTAACCCATTCTCATCTCACAAGACTGTTCTGTCACAAACCAAGAGACAGCGTTCCCTTCTGAATCCAGAATGCCAAATCCTGCGAAATTCTGGAGGCAGCGTTCAATGTATTTCAAGCTCTTCTCGTTTTTTCCCAACTCCCAGTGCTCGTTCACAAGCCTTGCATGCGAGACATCCAAGAAGATGTTCTGAAAAGTTTCTTTCCTGTCAAGAAAAAAATGTACATTTATTCAGCCAACATTTAGAAAACATCAGGATTGCAGAAGATATGACACCTTCCTTTCCTTAAGGATCCACAGCCCAGAGGAAGAAATAGATGTACACTCACACACTCACACACACACACAACTATTTATATGCCTGCTTCAAAATGTTCCCAAATAATTGAAAGTCAGAAAATCCTCGGTCATTTATGATACATTTAATAGTAGAGACTCAGCTAGATATAGTATAGCATATCTCAAAAAGTCCAACCAAATACCCCAACAAAGGAGAATAAGAATATATGTTCCTAAAACAGCAAGGACTATAAGCCAGCGCAACCTTCCATGTGGCTGAATTTTCTTTAAAGTTTCTTGTATGAAAAATGTGGGATTGAGAGGTACCAGCTACTGTGTATAAAAGGGATAGGCTACAAGGATATACTGCAAGGAAACATATTTATTATGTTGAGATGACTTTTAAATGAAGTATAGCCTAAAAAATATTGAGCCTCTATACTGTACACCTGAAACTAATATGATGTAAATCAACTATACTTCCATTTAAAAATGTAGATTTCAAATTATACTTCAAAAAATATCTAAATACACAAGATAATGTTTCTTCCAACAGATATTTCAACAAAATGTACATCACAGGGACAGGAGAGCCATATTGATCTTACGGCTTCATGTGTCCCAAAACCCATCACCACATACCACTAAGGAAGTACAAAAATGCAATTTCAGGAGCAGAAACATAGGAAAAAAGGATATTGGATTTTTTTTTTTTTTGGTGGTAATAATCAGGGTTTTAGCCCTGATTGTATTATTGGAAAAGTTACCTGAGACTGCGTTTTCTTATCTGCAAGATCAGAATAACATCTTCTGTGGGTAGGAGTGGTTGGCACAGAAGGAAGATCTCAAAGAAGTTCTACCCCTTATCAAGGAGGAACAGTTTACAGAAACTTGTCAGTTTCAAAGTCACTTCATGTTTGCCATTGGGTGGGGTCACAGGGCTCTAAATTGTCTACACATAGGTGAGGCTTTCTCTCTATCATCCTCAAACTGATTCTGGTCCTACTTCCTTAAAGATCTCCAGCATCCTCACCTGCCTTCCTCCTGTGCTACAGTTAAACCCAGAGGGGCAAGATATCCAAATATACATTTGGGTTTAGAGGAAATAAAGTGCCTTAGGACAGGCACTTCATTCCAGATTTTCAGTTATAATATCAAGTATTATTGACTATGCCAAAGCCTTTGACTGTGTGAATCACAATAAACTGGAAAATTCTGAAAGAGATGGGAATACCAGACCACCTGACCTGTCTCTTGAGAAACCTGTATGCAGGTCAGGAAGCAACAGTTAGAACTGGACATGGAACAACAGACTGGTTCCAAATAGGAAAAGGAGTACATCAAGGCTGTATATTGTCACCCTGCTTATTTAACTTCTATGCAGAGCACATCATGAGAAACGCTGGGCTGGAAGAAGCACAAGCTGGAATCAAGATTGCCAGGAGAAATATCAATAACCTCAGATATGCAGATGACACCACCCTTATGGCAGGAAGTGAAGAAGAACTAAAGAGCGTCTTGATGAAAGTGAAAGAGGAGAGTGAAAAAGTTGGCTTAAAGCTCAACGTTCAGAAAACTAAGATCATGGCATCTGGTCCCATCACTTCATGGGAAATAGATGGGGAAACAGTGGAAACAGTGTCAGACTTTATTTTTCTGGGCTCCAAAATCACTGCAGGTGGTGATTGCAGCCATGAAATTAAAAGACGCTTACTCCTTGAAAGGAAAGTTATGACCAACCTAGATAGCATATCAAAAATCAGAGACATTACTTTGCCAACAAAAGTCCGTCTAGTCAAGGCTATGGTTTTTCCAGTGGTCATGTATGGATGTGAGAGTTGGACGGTGAAGAAAGCTGAGCGCCGAAGAACTGATGCTTTTGAACTGTGGTGTTGGAGAAGACTCTTGAGAGTCCCTTGGACTACAAGGAGATCCAACCAGTCCATCTTAAAGGAGGTCAGTCCTGGGTGTTCATTGGAAGGACTGATGTTGAAGCTGAGACTCCAATACTTTGGCCACCTCATGAGAAGAGTTGACTCATTGGAAAAGACCCTAATGCTGGGAAGGATTGGGGGCAGGAGGAGAAGGGGACGACAGAGGATGAGATGGTTGGATGGCATCACTGACTCAATGGACATGGGTTTGGGTCAACTCCGGGAGTTGGTGATGGACAGGGAGGCCTGGCGTGCTGTGATTCATGGGGTCGCAAAGAGTAGGACACAACTGAGTGACTGAACTGAACTGATTATTTAATCCCTACTTACCATTTTTCCCCATGCAAATATTTCTTTTATGATTCTCATGGGAACACAGTTGAGCCAGAACAGGGTTCAAATATTATTGACTCTCTTGGCTAAATCAATTGTACGTGTTTAGAGTGTATTTAGATTTTATTTATGTTTTGATGTAGTGATACAGTTATTAAGCATAAATGGATATCAATGGAAAATAATTATTTTCCTTTTTCTCTGATTCCTTATCACACAGTTACCTTCTCCAGAGGCAACTAGTGATGTGATACATTTATGTAACCTTTCAGAGGCATCGTTTGGAGTTTTAGACGTGCTCCACTGGGATGACACAGTGTCTACGCTGTTCTGCCCATCTGAGATGTTGCTGTTGTTGCTGTTGTCTCAGACTATATTTTTGGAATTGTTTCCTAGTTAGTTCACACAGGGCTGCTTTATTCTTGCTAACAGCTGTGTATTGTTCCAGCGTTTGGACTGTATCATAATAAATCTACCCATGTCCCCATTGAAGGGTAGGTTTTTTCATGTGTTCTGTTATCATAAGTTCACACATCACACCCACCATCCAATCTGGTAAAATCTTCCATTTAACGCACATAGTATTTTACCCGGGCATTTCAGTTCTAGGAGTTCAGTTTTTAGTAATACTTATACAACTTGTGCGATGATCTATTCATGAAGACATTTATTGAAGAGTTTTTGTTATCAGGAAGAACTGGAGAGAAATCAAGTGTGTGAATACGGGTGCACAGAACTGTACATCTCCCTCTTATGGTAATCTATGCAGCTGTCAAAATAAATGAAGGATGCCTGCATGGGCTTACATGAAAGACGTGTAGAACACGTTGCTGAGTGAAGAGAGTCAATTGCAGTATAGTCACGCATATGTTGTAGAGAAAAAACAACTGAGCAACTCATACAACTCATAACAAAACAACTCATACATACAGAGTTTTAAAAGCAATGCTAAGAGTATCTACACATGGGCAGAAAGATTTTGGAAATCCAAGTGGGCAAGCCTTCACTTTTTACTTTGTATATGTGTATCCTTTGCATAGGGCTTCCCTGGTGGATCAGTGGTCAAGAATTCTCCTGCAATGGAGGAAATGCAGTTTCAATCCCTGGGTTGGGAAGATCCCCTGGAAAAGGAAATGGCAACCCACTCCATCATTCTTGCCTGGGAAATCCATGGACAGAGGAGCCTGGCGGGCTCCAGTCCATCGGGGTCGCAAAAGAGTCAAACACAACTTGGAAACTAAACACACACACACACACACACACACACACACAAACATGTACTTTGCATAGCATGAAGTATTTTTTTTTTTTTTTGGTCAAAAAATGAATAGTTTCAGTAAAAGTTTTTCAATTCCACCATGAGGTCCAATATTCTTCCGGGAGCACTCTTGTGAGATCTAAGGAAGTTGATATGTGGAAAAGAACCTACTCTAATGAAGTTCCTGCCCACGCTCAGCAAACATTACCTAACACAGTTCCCTTTCTTACCCATGCAGCTCTGAACACCGTTATAATTTAGTCTCAGATCCTACATTTACAAGTCTGGCCCATAGGGCAACTGAACGATTCTATCAGAAATTTCAGAAGCAAAAGGTAAAAATCGCACCTTTTATCTTCAAGCACTTTAGGAATTTTTAATAACTTCATCAAATCCATCTTGTCACCACTCGTTGCCTCGAGTGTTGCTTTTTCAAACACAAAAAGCGTGGTTCTCAGATAATCCATCTGCACTGATTTTGAAGCTGCAACTTTTTGTAATGCCTCGCCCAAGCTCTCTTGACAACCTGGGCAGAGGAGAAAAGCAAGCATCATTTTACCCCCTTTCACATCTACTATAAATTAAATGGGACATCTTTGGCTTTAATTTAGACCAGTTACCTTGGATCTGGAAGGCTTGTTCCCAGTTGATGACCTGCGGGCATGCTAGGACTTCCTCTAACTTGTCAGGGGCTTTGGTGAAGATGTGGTAAGTGTTGGTATAATAATCCAGGTCATCCTTCATCTCCTGACGTAACAGACATCAATCACATTTACACAGTGATATCATTCACAAAGTGTTCTGCCTGTGTCCAGAGCACTAGAGGCTTATTTGTTGGATAGGCTTTATTGCTGTTGTGTGAGAGAGGTGCAGAAAATGTCCTCGGAAGCCCTTGTGGAATAAGCCGCTGAAAGGGGCTCCTTTCTGGTGGTGCCCTGGAGTCAGCTGCCCTTGGGACGACGGGCAAGTGGTCCCAGGATCCGAGACGGAAAGTGCAGCAGAAAGAGTGCATGTTAAAGGTCTAAAAGAGGGGGGCCTAAGGGGTGGAGGGAAGCACACAGCACAGGGCTGGGGTCCAGGCTCGCTGTCTGTGAGAAGGCGATGCCTTGGCTGATTCTGAAAGTGAATTCCCAGGAGGCGCTCGTGGCAAAGAACCTGCCTGCCGGTGCAGGAGACCTAAGAGATACGGGTTCAGTCTCTGCATCGGGAAGATCCCCTGGAGGAGGGCACTGCAGCCCACTCCACTATTTTGCCCTGGAGAATCCCACGGACAGAGGACCCCGGCGGGCTACGGTCCATGGGGTCACAAAGAGTCAGACACGACCGGGCCACTGACCCAGCCCTCTGAAGCTGGCATGGTGACCAGCGCCCGGCGTGCCCGTGAGAACAGAGGACCGACAGAAGATGTCATTATGCCGAGCTGGCGCCAGAGCCACAGAAGCCCCGGAGCGCAGGGCCGGTGTGCCCCCAGCTGCCTGTCTGCCCCCTGCTGCGGGCTCGCCCCCCTGGGGGCGCTGCAGGCGCCGCCGCTGTGTTCTAACACTCCTGATGACTATCTATGTGAATAAGGGAGACGGGGGCTGTTAAAATAGCGCTACTTCGGGAAGGATGGGATTCACTACTCATACTCCCCTGAAAGATGAAGACACTCTTATGAAAGAAGCATGACATCGACTGTTTCACAAACCTCTGACATAGTCTTTTTTGTCAACTTCAGTCTGTTAGGAAAGCATTGGTCTTCTCAAGGTTACACAGTGAGCAGACTTAGACCTCACACTCAGCACTGCACGAAGTACAAGGGATTGCGGTTACTGAGTCACAAGGAAAGCAAAACACTTCCTGACCATTTCCAGCCACAGTGGGGTGGATGTCTCTGAGCAGAGTCTTGACGGGAGGGAGCTGACTGAGTGGAATTCTAGAGCAACTTACAGGTCCTGGACTATTGGCTGCGCGATCTACTCCCACATTTGGTCTCACCATCCTGCCCTCTCGTCCAAGCAACCCTTCCCAAATCTGCACGAATCAGGTGTGTCAAGACTTGTCCCCACCGGCCCCTCGCTGCAGCCCCATCATTCCCCATCCTGAGGGTGAGTGGCCTGATCCTCAGGAGCCAGAGGTCTCACCTCCTTCTCAGGTCGTATAATGACTATCTGATAATCTGGCCAGGCATCCACCAGCACCTCCAGGTTGAACGGGTTTTTATTTCTAATGTGGAAAAGGGCGCCGTACACCTGCAAGAGCAAAAACAAAGCAGGAGAGGGTGAGACTTTCCTTTGAGACAGCGTCTTGCATGTGGCATGGGGAGTAAAGGCAGGAGTTAGAAGCACTTGATGGGGGACTTCCCTGATAGTCCAGGGGCTAAGACTCCCAGCCCCCAATGCAGCGGGCCCAGGTTCGATCCCTGGTCAGCGAACTAGACCCCACCTCCTGCAACTAATGGTCCACGTGCTGAGGCAGAAGATCCCACATGCTGCAACTGAGACCCGGTGCAGCCACATAAATAGATAAACACTTTTTTAAAAGAAGGACTTGAAAGGACAGGACTAGTGCTTCCAGGATGGCACGTTGGTCTATTTGTCGAAAGACCTAATGCAAAACAGTGCAGGAAGCGTCCCCCAAAATCTAAGTTAATAACAAATGAACTGGCTTCTCTAACATGTATTCATTCATTCTTTGAAAAATCCATACTATTAATATTTTTCCTATTTTAAACGTTAATACGACACCGTTTATTCAGTATCTGTCTATTATATATCAAATTTGTGTCAAATATGGAGAACTCAAAGGTGAATATGATGTGGCTGCTGCCTTCCAGTTAAGTCTAGAAGGGCAAAGAGATACACAGTCTAATCTTAAAAAGGCACATGTTCTGATAGGTGTGTGCACACGGTCCAGTGGGGTGGCAAAAAGGCAAAGTCACTACCTGTCCAGAAGTGGTGGGAGACTTACAGAAAAACTAACGTTTAAATTGGACCGTGAAAAATAAATAAACCTGGCAAAGTAAAGAGAAGAGGAAGGCAAGCAATTTCCGTTAGGAGAAGCTGCATGATTGGAGGCCTGAAGGTGCTGAGATTCGCTCCCATCTGCTGAACTGTGAGGGGTCAGTGATGGTAACGCTCAGTACATCCTCCATGTCGGGAAACGAAGAGATGTTTTTGATAAACGTTTGTATATCCAGTAAAGGATCATGGGCTTTATGCTTTAGACATGAACCGCCACTAGCATTTTAAAGCAAGGGAGTGATAGGATCATACGTGTGTCAGATAGACACTGTTATCAAGTTGCAGGTGACCAGTAGCTTGGGACAGTTAAGGAAATCCACTAAACATAGCAGCAGAATGGATTCCAAAGATATTATAGGGTTTTTCTTGGTGGTCTACTGGCTCAGACTCTGAGCTCCCAGTGCAGAGGGGAAGTAGATTCGACCCTTGGTCGGGGAACCAGACCCCACATGCTGCAACTAAGACCCAGTGCAGATAAGTGAACAAAAATTACTTTTAAAAAGATACTGTATATGTATGGCTGAGTTCCTTTGCTATTCAGCTGAAACTGCCAGCTCTACCTCAATACAAAATAGAAAGTTTTTAAAAAGATACTGAAGGATCCCCATGGAAGTAAAGGAGGTGACTGGACATGGGTGTTAAGATAGTCCCAAGCAAAAGGAATCTTGGACGTGCACCTCCATTGGCCCTGGAAAGTTCTGAGCCCCGAGTCTGTCTGCTTCACACCTCAGTCCTCTCTCCCCCATCTCCCCCTACTCCCTTACCTTCAAGGACTCAGGGATGCTCTCTTCCAAGGATTCATACAAAATCTGAAGTTGCTGGGGTTCACGAAGCACAAACATCTTGTGTAGCTCCCAAGCCCCTTCCCCGAGGAAGACAATCTGGGGAAACACAGCCACAAAAACACCTGGAGATCTGACAGGTGTCCCGGAAGAGCAGAAAGGAGGAGCCCCCGAGGACAGCCACGCGGCGCTAGAGGTACAGGATTGCAGCCAAGGCTGTGCCCAAGTGCCAGCTGGCAAAACCCAGAGACTGCAACTGCATGTCAGCAACCTTGAAAACAGAGCAAACCTTGCACTCAATAATTCCACTTCCAGGAACTCATCTCAAGGAGATGATAGTAGACACGTATAAGAATGTAGATATAAGAAAATGTGCCATAGTATGATGATACTGTAAATTCAGAAATGATCTGAAATCCACTATAGGAAAATGGTGGCGTTAATGATGGCATATCCAAATAATGGCTCACCAGGTAGCCATTAAAATGATGTCTTCAAAATGGGTTTAATGACACAGGAAAATATCCATGTCATAAAATAAAGAAGAGATATGATATAATCCCAAATTAGTACTCTCCTCAAATTCATTCTGAAACAAAGCAGTATATAAGTAAGAGACACTTATGAACATTCTTCAGTGTCATAAACACAAATATCCGACTGCATATATAATTATATAATATATATGTATATTGGAGAAGGCAATGGCACCCCACTCCAGTACTCTTGCCTGGAAAATCCCATGGACGGAGGAGCCTGGTAGGCTGCAGTCCATGGGATCGCTACGAGTCTGACATGACTGAGCAGCTTCACTTTCACTTTTCACTTTCATGCCCTGGAGAAGAAAATGGCAACCTCCTCCAGTTTTCTTGCCTGGAGAACCCCAGGGACGGGGTTGCCTGGTGGGCTGCCGTCTATGGGGTCGCACAGAGTCAGACACGACTGAAGCGACTTAGCAGCAGTAGCAGCATATGTATATTACATGTACTTGATCAAGCGACTTAGCAGCAGTAGCAGCATATGTATATTACATGTGCTTGATCATATGTATATTACATATGATACTTAAAGACATTATACAAGAGTAGCCATATTTTCTAAAAATTAACAAATACAAGAAATTCCAAGCAATTTTGATGGCTTATAGGAGAGGCAGCAAATTTTTTTAAATCTTAACAATCCTGAAAATCCAACATCTTGTGTATGTGTGTGTGTGTGCTCAGTCATATCCAACTCTTTGTGACCCCATGGACTACTGCCTGCCAGGCTCCTCTGTCCTTGGAATTTTCCAGGCAAGAATACTGGAGCAGGTTGCTATTTCCTTCTTGAGGGGATCTTCCCAACCCAGAGATCGAACCCATACCTCTTGCACCTCTTACAATGGTGGCAGATTGTTTACCACTAGTGCCACCTGGGAAGCCCCATATGTGTGTGAAAAAAAAGTGAAAGTGTTAGTTGCTAAGTTGTGTCTGACCCTTTGTGACCCCATGGACGGTAGCTCCTCTGTCCAAGGAATTCTCCAGGTAAGAAATACTGGAGTAGGTAGTCATTCCCTTCTCCAGGGGATCTTCCCGACCCAGGGATCAAACCCAGGTCTCCTGCACTGCATGCAGACTCCACCGTCTGACCTACCAGGGAAGCCCATGTGTGTGAACAGCCAAAACAAAACCGATGGAAATGGAATGGTCAAGAACATGATAGCTGGAGTAGGCAGGTCACTTTACTTGAATGTCTCTGAGCTTCACTTTCTTTATCTATAAAATAGGCATAATAATAACTCCTTTGTAGGCTGTTTTGAGGATTATGTCAAGTCACAAAATGTATGTGATATGTTTTGCGAAGTGATAGATGGTATGTGTATGTATGTATGTGTGTGTGTATATGTGTGTGTGTGTGTGTGTGTGTGTGTGTATATATATATATATATATATATATATATACCTGAGGGGAAATTAAAAGACCTTCAATTCAAGCAAGGGAAAATAGGATTTGAATGGTTTCTGATGTTCATTAATAAAAGTACTGACTGGGAATACACACAGGGATTCTCCAGCATTGCTTAAGACCAGGTTCGGATGAAAACCCTCACTTGGAAGGGGTATTTATCCACAAGAGTGAGCTCAGCACCCAGAGACTAGAAGCAGAAGAGACAGATTGAAACAAACCAGAGTTAGATTTTCCAGGCTTAGAGCAGCAAAAAAGATAAGTGGCAAAGTAAATGTTTGAGAATAAGATGACACTTGACACTTAATCTGTGGGATCCAGGAGAGAGAAGGGGCTTCCCTGATGCCTCCGAAGGGAAGGAATCCACCTGCAGAGCAGGAGACCCGGGTTCCATCCCTGCGTTGGGACGGTTCCCTGGAGAAGAGATGGGAATGACAACCCACGCCAGTATGCTTGCCCAGATAATTCCATGGACAGAGGAGCTTGGCCGGCTACCGTCCATGGGGTTGCAAAGAGTTGGACACGACAGAGCAACTAACACTTTCACTTTCAAGAGAAAGAAAGAAAGAAGTAAGAGAAAGTTCCAACCAAGTGAGAAAAGATGGAAAGACTGTAGGATGAAGTTACTTTATGAGGCTGAAATAATAGCAGTGGTGAATGACGGGGAATATATTCATAGAATAGGAGATTGGAATTAGGAATTAGGCTGGTAAAGGTGAGGATGTCAGAGGTAGATCAGTTCGGGAGAGATGGCTGTAGGCTTCAAGTTGGCAGAGTAGGAGTCAGTAAGGAACTGGGAGCTGCAGGTGTCAGAGACATCACCAGGATGTGGCAGGCGTTTGAGGGAGAGAAAAGTCTGTGAGTCAAGTGCCGAATATATCAATAAACAGACAGATGTCTGGCAGAAACCAGCCTGAAAGAGTAAAGCTTCATCTTAGCTACGTGTCCCAGCACTCAAAGGAAGACGTTTGCTATGCAAGTAACACTTTCAAAGCATGGATCGAAGACCAGGGGTATGCTGATTCTCATCTTTACTCAGGATTATTATGGGTGCCTGGAGGGTGGCAGGGAAAGGCATGGGCCGGTCAGCAGTTCATAATTCAGGGAAAGGATCTGAGAAGCCTGACAGTTCAAAACACTGGCTTTGTACTCAAAATACTTTATTGTCAAAGGACTTTCAAGCTCCAGGGACCTACAATTTCCTTGAGAAATTCGTTCTCAATCCTGGGATACTGGTAAGTGCTCTTCCAAAGGTTTGCAGGGGGGAAATGAATTAACAAATACACATTCTTTAGAATCGGGCTTCCATGGTAGCTCAGCTGGTAAAGAATCCTCCTGCAGAGCAGGAGACCCCGGTTCACTTCCTGGGTTGGAAAGATCCCCTGGAGAAGAGATAGGCCACCCTCTCCAGCATTCTTAGGCTTCCCTGGTGGCTCAGCTGGTAAAGAATCCGCCTGTCATGCGGCAGGTGTGTGTCACGCGGCAGACCTGGGTTCAATCCCTGGGTTGGGAAGATCCCCTGGAGAAGAGATAGGCTACCCACTCCAGTATTCTGGCCTGGAGAATTGCATGGACTGTAAAATGAATTAACAAATACACATTCTTTAGAATAGGATCCTAATTAATTGAAAGGCTGAGAAGAAACAAGACTTTGGCTGTCTAAAACAATTCTGCTTACCTGCAGTTTCCTGGTAGACTTGTGTACACAGCTTCTTCTGCAGTTGCTCAGTGTGACAACGGAGAAATTTCTCTAAAGGCCCGTATAGTCTCACCCACAATAAATTCCACCTGATTCAGGTTGTCCCTGTTTAGCATAAAGCTCCAAGGTGTGGATTCTTATTGAGCAAACTGGAGGTCCTGATCATTTACATGAATGAAGTCAGAGGCTTTGTGGGCCGGAGGAAGACTGAGAACATGTCCCGTACTGAGCAGATTCTACATTTATAAGTTTCCTACCAAAGCTGCCACACTAGCGCTTGTAGCCAATTGGCTAATCCAAAGCAGTAATAATAAGGTAATTTGCAAAAATGACCTAGCTGCAGCATTATTCAAATATATCATTTGGGCAAACAAAAGATGGAAAATTTGGCTTCGCTGTGAAATACTCAGCCTCGTGACTTCAAGCTCTTGTGACCTCAGCACCTCCAGAGGTTGAGATGCCTTGCTTCCAATGCAGGTGGCACAGGTTTGATCTCTCATCGGGGAACTAGGATCCCACAAGCCACATGGCATGGCCAAAGATATATATACATATACATATATATACACACATATACATATATACATATACATATATATAATTAATTTTAAAAGTTAAATTAAATTTTAAAAATTCCTAAAAGAGTATGATTTACTTTAACATTTTGGAGATGCTGAAATAGAGGAAAGGGATAATAAGTCGTCAAAATCTTACCCATTTTCTGGAACGTTGTGAACCAACTTGAGAAGTTTTAATCATTCAGGAAATAAGAAAGGCAAATGTTATTGTCACACAAACAAGGAAAATGATGTTGAAAGGCAACATCTTCCCTGAGGTCACAAAGCTAGCCAGCATTAATGCCTTGAGCTGAAGCCAAAGACCAGGATCTGTTATGAAACTATGATTCTTCAGTAAGTGATCCCTCACCCATGGCTAGGTCATATCTCCTTACAAAACTACCTCACTCACTTCAGGCGACATATTAAAAACCACTAATGAGGATTTAGCACTCGCTATCTACACGCTTGCTAAGGAAGGCACGGTTTCTTTTCTTTTCCCTCTTGCCTATTTCAGTAATTCCATTTTTTGAATCAAAAATTGTTCACACAACCTATGAAAGAATTTTTACATATTTGCAATTTTGTGTGATTAACTTGTTAACAAAGTTGCTCATAGTTATACAATTTATTAATTCATCCCCTTTTAAAAATGGTTTATCTACTTCATGCCAGGAAATGCATAACTTTTTATGTAGTTAAGATCACACTGTGGATAGTGGAGGCTTGCACAGTTTTGAATATCACACTAAGTATTTTCAAAGAGGTACAACCACATTTAAAGTCACCAGCAGTTCAAGATCCTCCGGTTGAATAACTTTTGCTGAGAGTTCAGAGGTGCAGTGTCTGTTCCCTGACCCAAACGCATGAATTGACAATCTGGCTGCTCTCTTGAATCAGCAAGAGGAACTTCTTTAGAAATTCTGATAGAGAGCAGATTTATCAAGAGGTCTCCCAACCCAAGTGTCCTACTGTCTTTTTGGAAGCTAGCAGAGAAGACTCTGGGGAAGAAAATGGCAACCCACTCTGGTATTCTCGCCTGGAAAATCCCGTGGTGGGCTACGTCCATGGGGTCACAAAGAGTCAGACACAACTTAGGGACTAAACCATCACTATCAGAGAAGACCCTAATCCTTGAAAGACAGTATAAAAACTGTCCTAAGTTTTGAGAGCAAGAGGAGCTCCAGGTGAATTCTCTAAGAAACCAGGAATTTACTGCCAGCCGAAAGCAGTGTGCGAACATGCCATCACCGTCTTAAGGTGACCTTGACGGAGTCCATTCTAATGTAGGTCAGGGTTGAGTTACTCCTTGACCTTTGAAAAGTGAAAAGAAAGTGAAAGTGAAGTCTCTCAGTCATGTTCGACTCTTTGCGACCCCATGGACTGTATCCCACCACGGGATTTTCCAGGTGAGAATACTGGAGTGGGGTGCCATTGCCTTCTCCAGGAGATCTTCCCAACCCAGGGATTGAACCCGGGTCTCCCACATTGTAGGCAGACGCTTTCCCATCTGAGCCACCAGGGAACTCCACCTTTGACCTTTAAGCCTCTCCAAAGTACTGTAGGCGATCTTGCAAGTCAAGTCTCCTCGGGACGTTTAAGGATTTTATAGATGAGTGCTGATTGCCAGTTCGATGTGCACCCCTTCTTGAGGCAGCTGCTGCATCTCAGGGCCACACTGCCCAGGGTGAAGGCCAGGACATCGGTGTGAAAGCAGAGTCCCAGAGACCCCTGAGACACTGCGAGAGAACGCAGGGGGCGAGTCTGCACCAGCCTTCCAAAGCCACCCTGCCTTGTGGTCCCCATGCTCCAAGGGAGTCGGAGCCTCCCAGAGGTTCAGAGAAGCCCAGTTCACTGCCTTTCATCATGGTATTAGGCATATTAAAAATGTGATATTAGGCATATTAAAAGAAAGACAGATAAAAACAATTTTAAAATTATAGTAGCTTTATTCAGTTCAGTTCAGTCCCTCAGTCGTGTCTGACTCTTTGCGACCCCATGAATTGCAGCACGCCGGGCCTCTCTGTCCATCACCAACTCCCGGAGTCTACCCAAACTCATGTCCATCGAGTCAGGGATGCCACCCAACCATCTCATCCTCTGTCGTCCCCTTCTCCTCCTGCCCCCAATCCTACCCAGCATTAGGGTCTTTTCCAATGAGTCAACACTTTGCATGAGGTGGCCAAAGTATTGGAGTTTCAGCTTCAACATCAGTCCTTCCAATGAACACCCAGGATTGATCTCCTTTAGGATGGATTGACTGGATCTCCTTGCAGTCCAAGGGACTCTCAAGAGTCTTCTCCAACACCACAGCTCAAAAGCATCAATTCTGCGGCACTCAGCTTTCTTCACCGTCCAACTCTCACATCCATACATGACCACTGGGAAAACCATAGCCTTGACTAGACAGACTTTTGTTGGCAAAGTAATGTCTCTGCTTTTAAATATGCTATCTAGGTTGGCCATAACCTTCCTTCCAAGGAGTAAGCGTCTTTTAATTTCATGGCTGCAGTCACCATCAGCAGTGATTTTGGAGCCCCAAAAAATAAAGTCTGACACTGTTTCCACTGTTTCCCCATCTATTTGCCATGAAGTGATGGGACCAGATGCCATGGTCTTAGTTTTCTGAACGTTGAGCTTTAAGCCAACTTTTTCACTCTCCTCTTTCACTTTCATCAAGACGCTCTTTAGTTCTTCTTCACTTTCTGCCACAAGGGTGGTGTCATCTGCATATCTGAGGTTATTGATATTTCTCCCGGCCATCTTGATTTCAGCTTGTGCTTCATCCAGCCCAGCGTTTCTCATGATGTACTCTGCATAGAAGTTAAATAAGCAGGGTGACAATATACAGCCTTGACGTACTCCTTTTCCTATTTGGAACCAGTCTGTTGTTCCATGTCCAATTCTAACTGTTGCTTCCTAACCTGCATACAGATTTCTCAAGAGACAGGTCAGGTGGTCTGGTATTCCCATCTCTTTCAGAATTTTCCACAGTTTATTGTGATCCACACAGTCGAAGGCTTTGGCATAGTCAATAAAGCAGAAATAGATGTTTTTCTGGAACTCTCTTGCTTTTTCGATGATCCAGCGGATGTTGGCAATTTGATCTTTGGTTCCTCTGCCTTTTCTAAAACCAGCTTGAACATCTGGAATTTCACGTAGCTCTATCATATAGCTTTAAATGGGTTGCTGTTGTTCAGTCACTCAGTCATGTCTGACTCTTTGCGACCTCTTGGACTGCAGCACGCCAGGCCTCCCTGTCCATCACCATCTTCCAGAGCTTGCTCAGACTCATGTCCATTGAGTCAGTGATGCCATCTAACCATCTCATCCTCTGTCTTCCCCTTCTCCTCCTGCCTTCAATCTTTCCCAGCATCAGGGTCTTTTCCAATGAGTCGGCTCTTTGCATCAGGTGGCCCAAGTACTGGAGCTTCAGCATCAGTCCTTCCAATGAATATTCAGGGATAATTTCCTCTAGGATTTACTGGTTTGATCTCCTTGCTGTCCATCTGTACATTCCATATATTTATGCCTTTGGCAACAAAAAAGACCAAGTGTTACTACCATGGAACAGTTGTGAGTGTTTTGACTCATAAGACCAGCACAGGACTTATGGAACATTAATTCAGAGTGCACTCTTGACAGGGCATACTCGACAGTGACTATTTCGTTTCAGTTCTGCCAGTGTCCCTGTATATTTCACCTCATTGGGGAGTCACACCTGAAGATCCAGTTTGGGACTCTTTGTGAAAGTGGGGCCAATCACATGCATTCCCCCCATCCCACACACCATTCATGATGGACCTGAAGAGCCCTAGAGGTTCGGGGGAAGTTCAGGCCAGACAGCTGGGAGGGGCCAAGGATCGGAGGGGAGAGAGGTCACCGGAAACGCAGCCTGAAGCAGTCGAGGCTGAGTAGTATGGGCATGGCTCCTGTGAAAGTACAGCTCACTGCCACCCTCCAGACAGCCCACCTTTCCTCCAGAGACCAGGCTACCATACTCGTTTCAAGAAGTTATCCTGTGACCAAGAGCAAAGAATTAATATAATGAGTGGGTTTCCCTGGTGGCTCAGTCAGTAAAGAACCCGCCTGCATGCAGGGGACCCATGTTCAATCTCTATGTCGGGGAGATCCCCTGGAGAAGGGAATAGCAACCCACTCCCAGTATCCTTGCCTGGAGAATTCCATGGACAGAGGAGCCCGGTGGGCTGCAGTCCATGGGGTCGCAAAGAGTCAGACACGACTGAGCGACTAACACACAATGGATATCAGAACCACACTGGTCCCAGAAAGCCCTGAGGCAGTGATACCTAAACCCTTTTGTTCTGATCCTTAGGCTAGGTGCATCAGAAAAGTTGACTTGAAGTGTCTTCAGAATGACCACTGTTAGATGATAGATTGTCCTTTAAGGAAAAAGGCAGAGGGGTCTGGGTAGAGCCCTAGCCCTCCGCACCTTGTAAGCCTGGCCTGAGCTCCAGAGAGACTGCAGAGCTGACGGTGAAGGCTGCTACAAGGAAGACTACTCTGGCCAAGGGATCAGAGACACTGGCAAGCTCAACAGCCCTGCAAATAGAAGGCGAGCCCAGCAGGAAGCTGTCCTCCCGGCCAAGACCCCGAGGCAGCGTGTGGAAGAAGCTCAGGCGGCCTGGAGGCAGATTATAAGCAGCAGTGGCACTGGAATCAGACAAGCAAGTACAGATCACGTGTTAGCCACTGCCTTCAATAAGTCATCTTTAGAGCCTTAGTTTCCCCATCTATAATATAAGGATGACTTGGGCTCTTGGGAGTACTAATAGGAATGGCTTGATAAAAGCTGATTCTTACATATTTCTAGAAGAACCTTTTAGCCATTTGTGATTCTCGGTTTTAATTCTTAAGATGAAATCTCCAGGTGGTTCAGTGGTTTAAAAAATCCCCCTTCAGTGCAGGAGACGTGGGAGACGTAGGTTCGATCCTTGGGTTGGGAAGATCTCCTGGAGGAAGGCAGGGCAACCCACTCATTCTTGCCTGGATAATCCTATGGACAGAGGAGCCTGGTGGGCTACAGTCCATGGGGTCACAGAGAATCAGACATGATTGAGGTGACTGAGCAGGCACACAAGCATGCAATCTAAGGAAATAACTGGCTGCTACAAAGATGTGAGAGCAGGGAAGATTCATCACAGAAAGATTAGGAAAAACGAAAAGTCAGAAAACCATGCAAATGTCCAACCATCACAAAGCGGTTAAATAAGTAATGTTGTACCCAGTCAGTGGTATTAGCAAATCTGTCCCTTGTCAAGAGGATATGTTCATGAATATGTTGTTAAATGAAGGAAGCAGATTGCAAAATCATATGGAGAGTGTATCAGCCTTGTAAAAATGTTGTCTGTATGATTTTTACTTCTCATCAAGGACTCCCCTCTGGATCTCGTCCCATAATCAGCACATTGCCCCTCCCCCAGGACTAGGCAGCTGCCTACACATGACCGGACCCCACATACACACACAGGTCCTGAGCACACCTCAGCTCTATAGAAGAAATCTGAGGACAAACCTCTCCCTCCCGCTGAAGGACAGGACCACCTTAACATGTGTGGGGCTCAGGACAAGAACATAAGTCCACATACCACACACTACATATTCTGGCTACAAAACACCTGTTGTATAGGGGGCATTGTTGTTGTTGCTACATCACGTCCAACTCTTTTGCAACCCCACGGACTGTAAACCACCAGGCTCCTCTGTCCGTGGGATTCTCCAGGCAAGAATACTGGAGGGCAGAGGGTTGCAGCTGCAAAAGAGGATGGAGTAATATTCCATTGTATATATGTATCACATCTTCTTTATCCATTCCTCTGTTGATGGACATTTAGGTTGCTTCCAGGTCCTGGCTATTGTAATGTTACTCAATCATAAAAAGAAACAAAACTGGGTCATTTATAGAGACATAGATGGACCTAGAAACTGTCACGCAGAGCTAATTAAGTCAGAAAGATAAAAAGAAATATTGTATATGAATGCACATATGCAGAATCTAGAAAATTATGTACGTGATCTTTTTTGCGAAACAGAAAGAGAGACACAGACGTAGAGAAGAAATGAATGGACACTAAGGAGGGACGGTGGAGCTGGGATGATTTGGAGATTGGGGTTGACATCCATAAACTGTTGATACTGTGTTAGGTAAATCATGAGAACCTACTGTGTAGCTCAGGGAACTTTACTCAGGACTCAGCGGTGGCCTAAATGGAAAGGAAATCCAATAAAGAGGGGATACATGTATGGGTGTAGCTGATTCACTTTGCAGTACAGTAGAGACTAACACAGCATTGGAAAGCAACTATACTCCGACAATTTTTTTTTTAAGAGGGTAGAGGGGGAGACACACCTAAAACTGCTGCTTCTTGTCAGGAGGAGGCAACTGGGCCCATGTGGTAGGCTTTGCCAGTCACTTGGGGAGGCAGTGGAGGACGGGGCAAGGGCGGAGCTCTGGGAGCCAGACTGAGTGGGCATAGATTCCAAGTCTGCCACTTTATAGCTGGTTAGCTTTGAACATGTTACTTTATCTTTCTGCACCTTGGCCTCTTCACCTGTGAAATGAGGATAATATTAATGCATCCCTCTTAACTGTTGTGAGCACTAAGGTCCCTAACATGTAAACGCCGAGTGCAGCAGGTGCCCAGTTAGTGGGTACATTGAGGAGTTATTATATTTTTCTACCTTGATGTAATGTAAAAACAATAATACAAAATGTAAAAAAAAAATTTCTTTTTAAATTTAAAGAACCAAAAATTCTGTTAACTTCCTCACAACTTTAGAACAGTATCTAGGAAGAGCAGAACTAACACTGGACTAGTCCTTGTGTTTAACTTGACCACTAACCAGCTGACCTTGGGAAGGCACAGTCTTTCTACTGAACTTTAGTTCTTTCATTTGAACAATAGAGGGTTCATCCTGCACCCAAGTCCAGTGGAAAGATAATTTAAACTACAGGTTAAAGTCTTCCCCAGATGTAATGAATAAGAACCTTCAGGGGTGAGATGCAGGAAAATGTATCTAAACGAGGTTTAAATGGTTTTCTTTGTCAATTTTTAATCACAATGATAGTATATACTGATTATACAAGTAGAACAATCCAATGTTTTTTTAAAAAGTTAATAATTTCGCACCTTCCCTCCTCTCCTCTCCTTGCCCCTGCCGTTGAGGTAACTAGTGTCCTTGTTACACCAATACACATAGGGGTATCTCTCCTTTCATAATTTTCACTTGCCTTTGACTTAGCACGGACGTCCCTTAGGGTCAATCAATACAGTACTAACTCATTCTTTTGAGTAACTGGGTAATATTCAAGTGAATGTTAGGGACAGTTTAGATGACCATTCTGCTGTTCTTTGCCACTGCAAACAGAGCTTAAGTAAACATCCTTGTACACATTTATTTATATCCTGGAAGATTTTTTTCTCTATAGAATTAATTCCAAAAAGTGGTATTATCAAATCAAGGTACATGTGCATTTTAAATTACATAAGGTACCACCAGATTTCTTTCCCAAAATATGGCTGCAACTTTATTTCCATCAGCAATAAATGGAAGAAATATTTCCCTACATTCTCACCAGTACTAGATGATATCCCTCTTAAATTTACACCAAATTCATGGATGACAAATGGCATCTTATTATAGATTTAATTTCCATTTCCCTGACTAGTGAGATTGGACATATTTTCATATGTTTATCAGTCACTTAAGATTTACTCCCAAACTTTCTGCTTCTATCTTTTGACCCTTTTAATACTAGACTATTTTGTAATTCTTATGTGGCTCAGTTGGTAAAGAATCTGTCTGCAATGTGGGAGACCTGGGTTCGATCCCTGGGTTGGGAAGATCCCCTGGAGAAGGGAAAGGCTATGCACTCCAGTATTCTGGCCTGGAGAATTCCATAGACTGCATAGTCCATGGGGTCACAAACAGTCAGACACAACTGAGTGACTTTCACTTTCACTCTTTCAAAATCCTATAAGAGAATTTTGAATACGAAATGTACCAACATTTGCAAGTATGCTACAAATTTTTCTGCCTATTTATAATTATTTTTTATTTTAACAGTGGAGTCTTTGGCATGCATAAACTTACAATTTTCAATCCTCACATATGTTTCTCACTATGACTTGAGTGTTTTTTTAAATTAGGAATATTTTTACTACTCCAAGGTTATACAAATATTTTCCTATTTTTTCTTACAACAGATAAATTTTTACTTTTTACATTTTAATCTTTGTTTCATTAGAACATATTCTTAATAGCATTGATTGAGTTTATTTCATATCTTTCCTCCATACGGCTAGCTAATTGTGCATACTATTTATTAAATAAATAATTCCACTGAAACTTAAATATTTCTTTTGCTGTATAACACACGTGTATATTTTTTAATCCATTATGAATTTGTTTGTAGTCTTTTCTTAAGCTATTTCAGGGCCTTTACGGTAAGTTTTAATATCTCATAAAGTAAATCTCTGTCCAGTGTAGGACTTGCACTCATTTTTCTAGCTCCCCACCAATCACACTGACTACCAATTGCAGTAATGGTTGGAACTGGATTCACTTTTAATTGAAATCAGTTATGGAAAGATTAATATTTTCATGATACTAAATATTTTCTTCTAGAAACATGGTATATACATCAATTTTCTCAGTTCCTTTTTCATACCATGTGGTAAAATTTCAATGTTTTTCTTGGGTTAGCCAAATGACTTTCCATTAAACTTGTCCTTGGATATTTTATGCTATTTGTCACTACAGTCCATGGAATTATTTTTCCCTCTCCTTTTCTTACTATTATTAGTTTTTAATTTTTATTTGTGTTCTTAATTTTCAAAACATGTCACAATCGGCTGTGAGATTTGGATCATAAAGAAAGCTGAACACCACTCATTGGAAGGACTGATACTGAAGCTCCAGTACTTTGGCCACCTGATGCAAAGAGCCAACTCATTGGAAAAGACCTTGATGCTGGGAAAGATTGAAGGCATGAGGAGAAGGGGACGACAGAGGATGTGATGGTTGGACGGTGTCACCAACTGAATGGGCACGAGTTTGAGCATGCTCCGGGAGACGGTGAAGGACAGGGAAGCCTGGAGCGCTGCAGTCCATGGGGCTGCAAAGAGTCAGCCATGACTGTGTGACTGAACCGCAACACAGATAAAGGGCTTCCCTGGAGGCTCAGTGGTAAAGAACCCGCCTGCTAATGCTGGAGACGCGGGTTCAATCCCTGGGTCAGGAAGTTCCCCTGGGAGAATGAAGCAGCACCCCACTTCAGTATTCTTGCCTGGGAAATGTCATGGACAAAGGAGCCTAGTGGGCTGCAATCCGCGGAGTCACAAAAGAGTCGGACATGACTGAGCTACTAAACAACAACAGCCTACTTAGATGAAATTTGCTCCTTTTTTTTGTTCACCACTGTTTGCTCTTCTTTTTTCCTGTTCCGATCTGAGGTTTCTGTTCCTATTTATTTGAAGTTTGGTTAGAATTCTCACTCTACTATTTTCTGCACATGAGTGATATATGATATAACTAGTGATATAATTTCTGAAGTCTTCCAAATCCACAATATCTTCCTTTGACCCGTGGGGGACTGACACCCTGTGACCTCGTGTTTTAGACTGACCAACTGTTTTTGTTTTCCTTTTTATGAGGAGGAAATTGAGGCTCAAAGAAAGAAGGTAACCTGTTTAGGTCATATTGCTACTAAGAAGTGGATGACTGGTAAAGGGGTTGGAAGGGAGGGAGAGTGACTAAAATAGGGATTAGCAATCAAAGGATAAGCTAGGGCTTAACCCAACTTCAAGTTTATAAAATGGCGTAAGACTGCAAAGAGATGGCTGGAGGCGAGGCTGGCATGAGTATGCACCACGTCAGTTCAGGGCAGCTCATGCATGTCTACACACTCCACTTTATAGCTTGCTGTTTGCCGCAGGTCTTCACGAGTGTGTGACTGAGTCGCAAACTTTGGTGCACCTGAAGCCCACTGATCATAAACCATAATAAATAATCTCTACACTCTGTGTAGGGCTTCCCTGGTAGTTCAGATGGTAAAGCATCTGCCTACAATGTGGGAGACCCAGGTTCGATCCCTGGGTCAGGAAGATCCCCTGGAGAAGGAAATGGCAACCCACTCCAGTACTCTTGCCTGGAAAATCCTATGGACGGAGGAGCCTGGTAGGCTACAGTCCATGGGGTTGCAAAGAGTCGGACACAACTGAGCGACTTGACTTCACTACACTCTGTGTAGTTTCTCAGTACATTCTGCTTACTTAACACAGCAACTGGCAACCAGGAAGGAGTCATCATTTCTTAGTTCAGGACACAGTTTGTGTATGGAGCTCCATCCAAGATCAACTTGTAGTCGCCCTTGGCTCCTGTGTTTGAAGGGACGTTGGACGGTGGGGGAACAAGGTAGTCAACCAACCCATTTACTCTTTTCTTCAGAGGCAAATCCAGTAACGGATGTCAGGTCTTTTGGCTTCTAACCCGGAACAATTTGTGCTATCACAAACATCTTCTCATGTCTTAAATGAGAAGAAGCTGAGAGAAACAAACAGCCAAGCCTTTCTTTGTGTGTCACACCTTCACTTTTGCTAACCTGTAGGGGTGAGGGTTAGACTCCAGCAGTTGGTGACAGACAGGGAGGCCTGGCGTGCTGGGGTTCGTGGGGTCGCAAAGAGTTGGACACAACTGAGCGACTGAACTGAACTGAGGGGTGAGGACTGAAAAGGAGCAATTCCTCTAAAAATCAGAGAGAAGGGGAGAGTATAGACAATGTGGGGAGAGAGAAAGGCTGGGTGATCCTGGCCCTGAGGATTGCAAGAATGCAGGAATCAGGGGAGGCATGGATTGACTGTCACCCATATTCCCTCCACACCCACCCCTGTCCAAGGGGGTTTTAGGGTGCACTGGACCCCTCAACCCTCTGGCTCTGCTGCTTTCCTCTTGAAGCCCCCAGTGTTCAAGACTCCTCTCTGCTCCTCTTGAAGCTTACATTCTGATGCAAGGAAACAATAACTAAACTAATTAAAAAAATAATCATACAGTGAAGTGCAGTATATCAACAATTGGCGTAAGAGGACAGAAGATGACAGGGGGGAGAGAAGAGTATTTTACCGGGGTGTTGGGGGGGCGGCTCTGCAAACCTGGCATCTGACTCAGCTCCAGAGAAAGACGGGAGAGAGTCAGGCATGTATGCGTGGGGCGGGGGGGCTGGGCAACGGGTGGGGTGCATTCCAGATCACGGAAACTCTCCAGGAAGCACCCAACATGTCAACTGGAGTGAAAAAAAAAACCAATACTTCAACCTCCATTTACGTTTTTATCCAAAAAAAAAAAAAAGAAATTGAGCTAACATTTAGTATATTAATTATAGAAGAATATATATACATATATAATATAAATAATATATATGGGGTCGATGCTCAGTTTGTTAAAAATCATCGGGGTGGGAGATTGAAAGTATAGAGATTACTATACTCCTTAAAGCCGCCCAAAAGGCAAAGGATAGATTTTATCTATGTCTTTGTCTTCAGACTCCACCATTTTATCTGGAATATACTAGGTATCAATATTCCATGTATAGGTTTTTGTTTTAATTGCCCATGTATATATTTTTATAGCCTCTACTTTCAAGCAGAGTTCCTTTCTTTTTTTTTTTTTAATAGCAACTAGGCCTACGCCTTGAAGACTAAGTGAAATTCGCTCAGTCATGTCCAACTCTTTGCGACCCCATGGACTATACAATCCAGGGAAATTCTCCAGGCCAGAATACTGGAGTGGGTACCCTTTCCTTTCTCCAGGGGATTTTTTCCAACCCAGGGATCGAATCCAGGTCTCCCACATTGCAGGCGGATTCTTTACCAGCTGAGCCACAGGGAAGCCAAACAATATTGGAGTGCTTCTCCAGCGGATCTTCCAGCTCCAGGGATTGAACTGGGGACTCCTGCGTTGCAGGCAGATTCTTTACCAACTGAGCTATCAGGGAAGCCTTGAGAATGGATCTCTAATAAGTGAATAGATGAACAAATGATTGGAAGGATGAAACAGTATGAGAAGAGATGATTTACTGGAACTGCATGCATTGAAATGCTGCAAAGGCTGCTTTAGCACCAGAAAAGACTTTGGGCGTTGGCATCCGACAGGAATTACAATCATCCAAGGATCGCCCTCGGGCAATTTATTTGCTTTGTTACCTAATCTGTGAAACAGGAAATGGGTGAAAGTGAAAGATGATGAATTGAGACAATCCTGTGGAAAAGGCCAAAACACCGAGTCTGGCATTTAGTGAACAGTTCCCATCTTTCATCTCTCACTCTCCTCTCTTCAACCTCACCGCCAAGCAGCATGCTCCACGCTGTCAGTGGGGGGAAATAGCCGCTAAGACAGTGAGAGGTGGCTTGCAGGCTTTGCTCCCATGTTGCTTTTACCAAATCGACAAGGACCCAGAGTGATGAAAACACAAGTTCGACAGAGACAGGTGAGCTGAGCCTTAGTTAACTGAGAGGAAGGGAAGTTGGGGGAAAAGGCTGAGCCAGCACGAGCTAGTGCAACCTTGGACTAACAGCGGTGCTTTCAGGGAGGCCGTGACGCAGCATCTGTCACTGCCACCTCTCCGTTCCCTGCCTCAACTGCAGCACCCCAAAGGTGTGGGAGACTGCAGGGAGAAATATCAATAACCTCGGATATGCAGATGACACCACCCTTATGGAAGAAAGCCAAGAGGAACTAAAGAGCCTCTCGATGAAAGTGAAAGAGGAGAGTGGAAAAGCTGGCTTAAAACTCCCCATTCAAAGACTAAGATCATGGCATCCGGTCCCATCACTTCACGGCAAATAGATGGGGAAACAGTGGAAACAGTGACAGACTTTATTTTCTTGGGCTCCAAAATCACTGCAGATGGTGACTGCCGCCATGAAATTGAAAGACGCTTGGTCCTTGGAAGAAAAGCTATGACCAACCTAGACAGCTTATGGAAAAGCAGAGACATTATTCTGCCAACAAAGGTCCGTCTAGTCAAAGCTCTGGTTTTTCCAGTAGTCACATTTTGATGTGAGAGCTTGACTATAAAGAAAGCTGAGCGCCAAAGAATTGGTGCTTTTGAACTGTGGTGTTGGAGAAGACTCTTGAGAGTCCCTTGGACTGCAAGGAGATCCAACCAGACCATCTTAAAGGAGATCAGTCCTGAATATTCATTGCAAGGACTGATGCTGAAGCTGAAACTCCAATCCTTTGGCCAACTGACGCGAAGAGCTGACTCATTTGAAAAGCCCCTGATGCTGGGAAAGATTGAGGGCAGAAGGAGAAGGGGACGACAGAGGATGAGATGGTTGGATGGCATCACCGACTCAATGGACATGAGTTTCAGTAAACTCCGGCGTTGGTAATGGACAGGGAGGCCTGGCGTGCTGCAGTCCATGGGGTCGCAAAGCGTCGCACAGGACTGAGAAATTCAATGACTCCAGTCGTGGGGCAGAGCGCTGAAGCTGGGCGAGCCACCCCGAGCTGCCATCGGCCGTCGTGACAGTCGTCACTTAGCCCCGCTTTCCCCGCCTCCTTGCCCCGCCCCGTCCTCGGGCTGACCCTCACGCGCCGTCTGCAGGCCGCCTGCGGGTCTCCATCCGCCTGGAAGCAGGTTTGCCAGCCGCGAATACTCCCTGGGCTTGCGCAAGTGCCAGGGAAGGCCCCGGAAGGGGCTGCCTGCGCAGGCCGCGGTCACAGGCCCCCGTGCGGGAGGGTCCCGGAGGGACAGGTTGGGGCAGCAGGAAGCGAGACGGGAGGGAAGCAGTCCAGGAGGTGCTGGGGTGGGCCGGGGGAGTGGAACCTGGTTAGAACCGCAGCGGAGAAGCGAAGTGGGGGGCACGCGCGGGGAAGCGCTAAGGTCACGTGCCAGCTGCCTGCGTGCTTAGGGAGCCAGCCTGGCTCTGCTGGTGGCTGTGTGTCTGCAGGCCAGTTGCTTGATGTGCCGGCCACAGTTTGCTTTTGACATGGGCATGACTGAAGTTGCTCCCTAGGGTGTTATGAGGATGAAATTAGTTAATGTTTGTGAAGTCCTTAGAATAGTTTTTGTTCAGTGAAAACGGATGGTCACCAGCAGCGTTGGCATCACCTTTTAAAAAATGCAGGTCACTCCCCCCGGCCACACTCCAGCCTTATGGCCTCAGCAGCCCACAGGAGCTCAGAAATGTGTTTCCACAAGATTATTACAGGATCCCCACGAAGTGCTGGTCTGAGCTTCTCAGGTAGATCTGTTGATGCCTCTACTGGTTAAAATCTGCAGATTACCAAGCCTCACCTGTTGAATTTACGCTGAGATTGAGCCCCGAATTTGTGGTTTATTAAAAGCTACTCATGTGATTGAGCGGAGAAGGCAATGGCACCCCACTCCAGTCCTCTCGCCTGGAAAATCCCACGGACGGAGGAGCCTGGTGGGCTGCAGTCCATGGGGTCACTAAGAGTCGGACACAACTGAGCGACTTCACTTTCACTTTTCACTTCCATGCATTGGAGAAGGAAATGGCAACCCACTCCAGTGTTCTTGCCTGGAGAATCCCAGGGAAGGGGCAGCCTGGTGGGCTGCCATCTATGGGGTCGGACAGAGTCGGACACGACTGAAGCGACTTAGCAGCAGCAGCAGCAGCCCTTCTCATGAGGTGGCCAAAGTATTGGAGTTTCACCCTCAACATCAGACCTTCCAGTGAACACCCAGGATTGATCTCTTTTAGGATGGATTGATTGGATCTCCTTGCAGTCCAAGGGACTCTCAAGAGTCTTCTCCAACACCACAGTTCAAAAGCATCAATTCTTCGGCGCTCAGCCTTCTTCACCATCCAACCCTCACATCCATACATGACCACTGGAAAAACCATAGCCTTGACTAGACAGACTTTTGTTAGCAAAGTAATGTCTCCGCTTTTAAATATGCTATCTAGGTTGGCCATAACCTTCCTTCCAAGGAGTAAGCGTCTTTTAATTTCATGGCTGCAGTCACCATCAGCAGTGATTCTGGAGCCCAAAAAAATAAAGTCTGACACTGTCTCCATTGTTTCCCCATCTATTTCCCATGAAGTGATGGGACCAGATGCCATGATCTTAGTTTTCTGAATGTTGAGCTTTAAGCCAATTTTTTCACTCTCCTCTTTCACCTTCACCAAGAGGCTCTTTAATTCTTCTTCACTTTCTGCCATAAGGGTGGTGTCATCTGCATATCTGAGGTTATTGATATTTTTCCCGGCAATCTTGATTCCAGCTTGTGTTTCTTCCAGCCCAGCGTTTCTCATGATGTACTCTGCATATAAGTTAAATAAGCAGGGTGACAATATATGGCCTTGTCGTACTCCTTTTCCTATTTGGAACCAGTCTGTTGTTCCATGTGCAGTTCTAACTGTTGCTTCCTGATCTGCATACAGGTTTCTCAATAGCATATTAAAAAGCAGAGACATTACTTTGCCAGCAAAGGTCTGTCTAGTAAAAGCTATGGGTTTTTCCAGTAGTCATGTCGATGTGAGAGTTGGACTATAAAGGAAGCTGAACGCTGAAGAATTGATGCTTTTGAACTGTGGTGTTGGAGAAGACTCTTGAGAGTCCCTTGGACTGCAAGGAGATCCAACCAGTCCATCCTAAAGGAGATCAGTCCTGGGTGTTCATTGGAAGGACTGATGTGGAAGCTAAAACTCCAATACTTTGGCCACCTTGTGCGAAGAGTTGACTCATTGGAAAAGACCCTAATGCTGGGAAGGATTGGGGGCAGGAGGAGAAGGGGACGACAGAGGATAAGATGGCTGGATGGCATCACCAACTCGATGGACATGGGTTTGGGTAGACTCCGGGAGTTGGTGATGGACAGGGAGGCCTGGTGTGCTGCAGTTCATGGGGTCGCAAAGAGTCGGACACAACTGAGCGACTGAACTGAACTGAGCACACTTAATCACAGTCCTACCCATTTATCCCCCCTAGTACCTTATATACACTTCCTTCCACACCTGAATCACACCTACCTACTCTCCAAGATAGTCCAGCATTTCTGGGTAATGTGTGTTTCTCTTCATCACACCTGAATGCCACTCCTCATGGCCCAGAGACATATCAGCCCATTCCTCTACATGCTACTCACACACCTGATATACCAGAGTGGAGTATGGCCAGAATCCAGGGACTTAAATTTTTATTCAAAAAAGAGGATAAAGGAAATTTTGGCAGTTACAATCCCATAACAATGATCAAATTCTGTTTTGCAGGAATTGCCAGGGTGCCCCACTCCAGTAGGGAGTTTGAGTTATGATTAGTTTATGTTATAACTCTTGGTTACTGCTCATTGAAGTTGGAACAGCCTTGTCCATTGTCCCTCAAAACCCCAGATTTTGTTTTTTAGGGTGTTCTTTTCTGTCTGTTGTCTCCTGTGGCCATTTCCTTCTCTTTGCAATGTGTAGTTTTATTAAGTTATGGTTTGTGTACAATAAAATACATTTTTCTGTACAGGTCTGTGAATTCTGACAAACGCGTATGCTCAAGTGACTACTACCCAATTAAAATGCTAAGCAGCATCTTTAATATAGATACACTGCTATCCACATGCTTACAAAATCATAGTGATAATTTCAGTCAGTGTATGCCTCCCCCTGACTTCTCCTTAGTTTGTTAATTTTTGTTTGTTTTACATCTGGATCATTCAAATCAGAATCCAGTTTCCACATTGTATTTGGTCATATAAGTCTCTTAAGTTGCTTTTAATGCGTAAATTCCCACTTCCTATCTCTCTTTTTCAGACATTTATTTATTGGAGAAACTGGGTCATATGTGTCCTGTAGAATATTCTACATTCTGGACTCCGCTCACTTGCATCTCTATTGTGTCACCGAGTGTGTAGCTGTAGTCCCTGTATTTCCTGTAAACTGGTAGTTAGACCTAGAGGGTTGATTATATTCAGTTTGGACTTTTTGCCACTTCCTAAGTGGTGTCAAGGGATATTTGGTCTTCCTGTTATATTTTCTATGGGCCAATATCTGATCTTCATTTTCATTAGCATCATGAAATTTAGTATGAATCCTACTGGCTTCCTGTAACTGAGTGTTGAATACAGAACCTCTGGAACGTATATCACTTTAAAGCACTAAGCCAACATCATTTCCATTCTTTTTGAATTAAGCTTTAAAATGCTCTCCCACAAATATCCCCTGGTTTTTTGATGATGGAGTTTAACTAATTCTAAAAATTCTTTCTGCATAAAACTTTTTTCTCACATATTCTGCAAATTACCTTTAGATCATAGTAACTTTAAATCTGGTGTGACAGTTAATGTTGTATGTCAACTTGAATGGGCCACAAGGTGACTGGATATTTAGTAAAATGTTATTCTAGGTTTTTCTGGGAGGGTAGTTTTGCATAGATTAAGATTAAAGCAGATTGCACTTCTTCATATGGGTGGGCCTCATCCAATCAGTTGAAGGCCTGAATACAACAAAAAGACTGACCCTCATCCGATTTAGGAGAGAATTCTTCCTGTATGACTGTCTTTGAACTGGGACACTGGATTTTTCCTGCCTTTGGACTTGAAACATCGGTTCTTCCTGGGTCTCAAGCCTGCCTTGTTGTCAGGACTTGAGATGCTGACAGGAACACACCATGGGATATCTCAGGCCTCTGGTTTGCAGTTCACTGCAGATGTTGGGGCTTTCCAGCCTCCACAAACATGTGGGCCAATAACATAATAAATGCATACACGCATTCATACATAATCTCATAAGCCAATTACCTGTAATAAATGAATGTACATATCCTATTGGCTCTGTTTTTCTGGGGAACCCTAATAGAGTAACAGGACCACTGCAGTGAAGCATAGGGCATGAGAGAAATTTGTTAGCTTTCTCCTACCAGAAGACAAAGGAGAGCAGCAGAGAGAATGTGTCATTCAAGATTCAGTTCAGTCACTCAGTCATGTCTGATTCTGCAACACCCACAGACTGCAGCACACCAGGCCTCCCTGTCCATCACCAACTCCCAGTTTATCCAAAATCATGTTCACTGAGTCAGTGATGCCATCCAACCATCTCATCCTCTGTCATCCCCTTCCCCTCCTGCCTTCAATCTTTCCCAGCATCAGTGACTTTTCCAATGAGTCAGTTATTCACATCATGTGGCCAAAGTATTGGAGTTTCAGCTACAGCATCAGTCCTTCCAATGAATATTCTGGACTGATTTCTTTTAGGATGGACTCGTTGGATTTCCTTGCAGTCCAAGGGACTCTCAAGAGTCTTCTCCAACACTACAGTTCAAAAGCATCAATTCTTCGGCGCTCAGCTTTCTTTATAGTCCAACTCTCACATCCAGACATGACTGTTGGAAAAATCACAGCTTTCACTAGATGGACTTTTGTTGGCAAAGTAATGTCTCTGCTTTTAAATATGCCAGTTAGGTTGGTCATGACTTTTCTTCCAAGGAGCAAGCGTCTTTTAATTTCATGGCCACAGTTACCATCTGCAGGGATTTTGGAGCCCCCAGAAATAAAGTCTGTCACTGTTTCCATTGCTTCCCCATCTATTTGCCATTGAAGTTATGGGACCAGAAGCCATGATCTTCGATTTCTGAATGTTGAGCTTTAAGCCAACTTTTTCACTCTCCTCTTTCACTTTCATCAAGAGGCTCTTTAGTTCTTCACTTTCTGCTATAAGGGTGGTGTTATCTGCATATCTTAGGTTATTGATATTTCTCACAGCAATCTAGATTCCAGCCTGTGCTTCATCCCACCCAGCGTTTCTCATGATGTACTCTGCAAATACGTTAAATAAGCAGGGTGACAATATACAGCCTTGACTTACTCCTTTCCCAATTTTGAACCAGTCTGTGTTCCATGTTCAGTTCTAACTGTTGCTTCATGACCTACATACACATTTCATAGGAGGCAGGTCAGGTGGTCTGGTATTCCCGTCTCTTTAAGAATTTTCCACAATTTGTTGTGATCCACACAGTCAAAGGCTTTGGCATAGTCAATAAAGGAGAAATAGATGTTTTTCTGGAACTCTCTTGCTTTTTCAATGATCCAGCGAATGTTGGCAATTTGATCTCTGGTTCCTCTGCCTTGTCTAAATCCAGCTTGAACATCTGGAAGTTGACGGTTCATATACTGTTGAAGCTTTGCTTGGAGAATTTTGAGCATTACTTTGCTAGTGTGTGAGGTGAGTGCAATTGTGTGGTAGTTTGAACATTTTTTGGCATTGCCTTTCTTTGGGATTGAAATGAAAACTGACCTTTTCCAGTCCTGTGGCCACTGCTGAGTTTTCCAAACTGAGTTTCCCCCTCAGGGGAGGGGAGGGGGGGGAGGGGAGGGGAGGGGGAGGGGAAGCCGGGGCAGAAAGGCAGACTGAGAACCATCGCTCACCTTGCAAACAATGAACTGAGGCTCAGAGAGGCTGAAGGGAGTTTCTTGACAAGCTCAGTCCCAGGAAACCATGAAGCCAGCGCTCAGGCTCTGTTGTGGAACAATGAGTATAATCAGCAGTCTGTAGGTAACTTCTTGACCAGAAAGGCAGGAGCTAGAAGTTGAACTAAAAGCTAAGGTGAAGAAGCCACCCAGGAGGTGAACACTCTACAACGTCTCTGTTTTCTTCAATAAATCAATGTTGTTGTTTTTTAGAACAGAACAGACTCAAAAATTAAAGACAACTTGTGTATCCTTCAATGGCATCTTGGTCTGAGTAAATGAGTTTTGTGATGATATAAGAAAAAGTCCAAAATTTTTAAAGACGGAAAGTGGTGATTAGGGTGACCTGTCATGATGTTTCTAACTGTAAATTGTGTAGCAAAACACAAGGGTGATGTAAACAAACAGAAAGCACATTACCCTATGTTGTGAGTATACAGAGGCTCGTCATACCAGTCTCTTGTTTTGCTGTTTGAATAGGTTCATAATCAAAAGTTATGAGAAATATGGTTTCCGGGGCTTTGTGACCTCGAGTAAATAGTTTGACCTGTCTGGGTGTTCAAAGTCTTGATCAGTGATGTGGGATTAGTGTATCTCAGGGGGCTGTAAGAATTGCATGAGGCACTCTATGAAAAGCAGTTCTAAACGACATAGTTCCTCCCGGGCCCCCTCACTTACTCATTGGCCGGGTCTCTGTGAATGTTTCTTTGCTGAGGGCTTGCCCTGTGCCAGGCTTTGTGATAGATGTTGGGATTCTGAAGACAGACGGCTGCTACTGCCCACGGCTTTAATTTTCTAACGGTGTATATCACTACTGAAAATCTCACAATTTTGTTTACCTTGTTCATTCTCTTCTGGGGGGGTATCAGCGGGAAGACATATGGGGAAGCACCTCTTTAAAAACTAAAGCTGCAGCTAAAGTTCCTCACCATCTTTTCAGGGAGACTCTCACTTTAAGTTTATTTTGTCTTCATGGCAAGGCAGAGTTCTCTTCCCATAATGATATCATCTTGGTATTGTCTCCGTCTTAACTGGAGGCCGAATTTTAACATCGGTGTATCTAGAACACACTTTTCAATTCTCCAAGAGAAAATCCATCTGTAAGGTATTTATCCTGGCATCTGAATTCCATCTCTGCTTTGTTGGTCTGGCCTTGGGTAAGTTGTCTAAGTTATACTTTCTGCGCCTGCAAAATGAAGGTATACCTGCGTGGTATATACATGAAAGTAAATCTACGTGGTATAATTGCACTGGCAATTAGAGATAATTTTCGTTAAGTATTTGGTGTGCTGCTCTATAAAAAGGAGATTTCATTGTCATTGTAATTAGCGGATAAACTGTCTACATGCTAAATTAACATCTCTAAGGAAAGAGGGTGGAGCTGAATGGGACAGGTGGATTAGGGGGTCCCTGTTAATCTTAGTCTCTATACAATTAATGATAGCCATGAAGATATTGCTGTAACTCAACACTTTCTGAAACATGTTTCAGCTAAATTGTGTGTTCATCTTCAAGCTGTCATGAGCTCTGAGCAGCCCAAGTCTCAGAAGGACTCAGATGAAAAGAGTAAGACCAATACTGAGCAGTGGTTTCCTAAGGTATGTTTATAAACCCTGTTTATGGAATATGCCTGTGTTAGACTTAGCCATCCTTGAAACGGGGCTTCATAGACCTTCTTGCCAATAAATGACTTCATTGTACGTAGAAAATAGTAAATAATTTAAAATCTCCCTCATCCATTTTATTCTTCTTGTTCTAGTCGGATGCTGGGAGGAAGATGTTTTAATAAAACTCTACTAGATCAAAGGAAACTTCAACCAAAAAAAAAGTTGTAATACTTCCTGAACAACAGCCATAAAATCAAATATAACATATTAAAATAAGCTATAGAGTGAAAATAATATGAATGCTATGTCATAGCATGAAAATATATGCCGTTCCCAAATATGGCTGATCTGTTCAGTAACAAGCATGATCGATATTTGCATAGTGCTTCACGGTTTATAAAAAATTTTTAAGATGTTTGTTCTTCCCATAACCTTGTTAGGCAAGAAGAGAGAAGTTTATTTTCCTCAATTTGTTAATGAGAAGCGAGGAAAAGTGAGTTGCTGCCTAAGGCAGAAGTGGGATGAAGACGGCCTTAAGTTTACAGACATTAAGGCATGGCTCTTCCTGCTAATTGGACTCTGTTATCATATCAAACCATCATCTCTTTTTCCGAGTCTGCAGTGCTCCTTGAATTTTTCAACAAGAAGACTGAGAATTTTTTGGTGCAGATCATCACTATGCTCGAAAAAAAGTAAACATTTTGTAGTTGAAAATTATAACCAAGACCTGAAGTGACAAACTCTCTAAGAGAGCTGGCAGATTTAAGTACCTCTGTTTTTGATGCACTTGGGAAAAGTTGCTTCCTTCCTTATATTTCTCCGAAAACACTGCATTGATGTAGCAGTGTTAAGAACTTATCTAACTGATAAGATAGGAAACTCGGCCTATATGTTGGATCCCAACTCAAATTCTGATTTAATTATATTCACTGGCCTTTTAGTATTCATGCTGAGTTTCCATGAAAAACTTTGTGAATGGTATGCAGCAAAGAGAAATAAAAGACTATTGTTGCGTTCATAATTTTAAAGTATTCACATTTCTGTTTAGGTCAATGAAAACCAGCAGGATAATTCCAATACTTCTCAAATGGAGATGGACTCTAAGACAAGTTCAGAGAACATAAACAACACCCAGGCTGAGGGACCCAGAGACCAAACTGTGTCCCCAGAAAAGACAATTGATGTTACCCTGGATGTAAACATCAAGCAAAACAAGGGAAGGAAACACAGGCTCCCATGTAGTGATGGGGGGAGCTTATGGGAGGCCCTCAACACTCTCGAGGTTGTCAGAAAGGCGATAAAAACTCATCCTGGCAAAGAGATGCTGGTATACGGCCCAGAAGGAAGCGAAGGGTTCTTAAACCTTGCAATGCCTCTCAGGTGTTTCCCTGAAAACTTCCAGTTACCTTTTCTCGAAAGAGAAGCAAGACAGGGAAAGGGGAACAGGTATTTGGTCGATTTGGCAACACATCAACTAACTGTGTTAAATGTTTATATCCACGCAGTTGGGGAGATCAGAAAAACTCTTCTCAAATGCAGGCAAATTCACAAAGATGGGTACAAACTGCGTCTATGCTTTCAGAGGAGAAAGCCTTAAGAAGGCTGTGTCCAAGGATGGCAGACTGCTTTCCCTTCTGGGAAGAGTGACTGGACCCTCATTGAAAACCTGAGCGTCGTTTTAGACAGCTCACAGTGGTCGGTGACTTGGAGGGCAAGCTCTTCTAGGTTGAGGTTAAAACAAGCATGAAGCCAGGGCACCAGCCACTCGAAAGTCTCAGGTCGAGGTTGAAAAAAGCATGGACGCCAGGGCACCAGCTGCTAGAAATTCTGAGTCACAGGAAATAAAGCCTGTGTGTTGAAACAAACAGTCGTGGCAGACAAGCACCCTAGTTTGGAAAGAGAAAGTGATAAAATTAGAAAAACTTAGAGAATAACTTGGATAAAACACGGGGGATAAAATTGTTTGAATTGCATAAAACAGACTTTGGGAAACTGACCAAAAACCATACTCAGGTTGAAGTGCACAAACTTCTTTCTGGGCTCAGTGACTCAGTCATGGCACACCAGGAAGAGTACAGGCTCTGCCACTTGCTTTGTTTTGAAAGGGCTGTGCATTTCCACTTGTCGGCATGTAACATATCGGACTGTGGGAGAAGACACAGAGTCACGTGAGTGTGCACGTACAATCGGTCGATGTGTAAAGGTGACATTTGCTTATGAGAAGGCTGAACATGGAAACAAGCACTGCTTTTCCGCTGAGCGTTGGTTTGAGATATCTGATGTAAAGCTCGATTACGCAGTTCTGAAACCAAAGACAAATGGACAGTGAGTACCTGAGGGGTTATATGACGGAAATGATCCTGAACCAGACAGCAGACTGGTGTGTATCATTGGCCATCCAGTTGGGGAGGTGAAATCCACTGATGCCTGCGCCGGGATCCCTCAGGATCAGCGGGAAGAGAAATACTCAGAACACGTTCGGGCTAGAGCTGCAGATGGGCGTGGTGCTTGCACGCGGTACACCCATATGCACACACAAAGGTTTCCAGGAGACAGTCCCCCAGCCTGATGTGGCAACCCATAACACCGCTGTTCACTTTGGGTCTTCCGGCTCCCCAGTGTGTGATTCTGAAGGCTCGTTGGTGGCCATGCACACGGCAGGCTTCGCTTAGAAGTACCCACAGGGGATTTCCAGCATCACTGAATTCGGCTGTACCCTGAAATCCATTATCTATCATACTAAGAAAAAACATAGAATGTGGTAGGAAGGACTATTTCTAAACCTGCCAGATGCAAAAAAGGTGAGTGTTAAGGATGAAAAAGAGTGAGAATTCAGTCTACATCCCAGCTGTTCAGGGAATCACCTATGGAATTGTTATTCCACAGCCAATGATGACAGGTTTCTAAATTCTGTAATGGTCAGTCTCATCAACAACAATAGTAATTAATGTTACTGACTACTTCCTATGCACCTAGCATTTTTCTAAGCACACGAAGGAACCGGTTTTAACAAATCTGTGAGCTGGGCTATCATACCTATTTTAAAGTTAAGCGATGTGAACAAAGGTTAATAATACTCAGTTTTATTTGAAAAGTTACCATTGTTTTTGATTTTTCATCTTCCCTATCTCCCCCTAAGTTCAGTTGCTTAAAGGCAGGATCCAAGACTTCTCATTAACCAAAATGTCTGGGGCATGGAAATTAAGGGCTTAGAAAATATGTAGGTTCATCAGTAGCAAAACTTAGGGCTGCAGTTAATCTTAGGTGTGTGGGTCAATTGCTCAGTCATGTCCAACTCTTTGCAACCCCATGGACTGTAGCCCGCCAGGCTCCTCTGTCCATGGAGTTTTCCAGGCAAGAATACTGGAGTGGGTTGCCATTTCCTTCTCCAGGGGATCTTCCCAATCCAGGGATTGAACCCGCATATCTTGCATCTCCTACATTGGCAGGCAGATTCTTTACCACTGTGCCACCTGGAGCGGGTTGCTAAATTCTTGGTTAGAAATGATCTCAAATGAAATCTTTTAGAATTTCCAAAATCCTCATATGATCCAAACTGTCAGGATATATGTTTCCTGAAATTCAGAGGGTAATATCCATTTTCCATGTATTTATAGGCTACTAGGGGGGCTATCTTAAATACCATGTTACTTTATAGAGATTTCCTAGTTTTTTGCCTGAAATCCTTTTCCTGCTCCAGGATGCTGTCTAGTGCCCACGTTACATTCCATTGTTAAGTCTGTTTAGACTTCTCTTGGTTGTGACAGTTTCTCAGACTTTTCTTGTATTTTATGATCTTGACAGGAAGTGTACTGGTCAACTATTTTATAAAATGCCTTTCTATTGGAATTTGTCTGATATTTTTTCCAATACTCATTGGACTGGGGTTGTGGGTTTTGGAGAGTAAGATCACAGAAGCAAAGGGTCATTTTGTAGCCAAGAGATGGAGACAAGCTAAATGTCCATCGACAGATGAATGAATACCAAAGATGTGATACGTATATATGATGGAATATGACTCAGCCACCAAAAGAATGAAATAATGCCATTGGCAGCAACAAGGAGGGACCTAGAGGTTATCATACTAAGTGAAGGAAGTCAGACAGAGACAAAGATACGATCTCGCTTATTTGTGGGCTCTAAGATAAAAATACAATTGACTTTATTTCCAAAACGGAAAGAGACTCACGGGCATAGAAAACAAACGTATGGTTACCAAAGGGGGAGGGGTCTCAGTCCAGTCCAGTGCAGTGCAGTCGCTCAGTCGTGTCCGACTCTTTGCGACCCCATGGACCGCAGCACGCCAGGCCTCCCTGTCCATCGCCAACTCCCGGAGTCCACCCAAACCCATGTCCATCGAGTCGGTGATGCCATCCAACCATCTCATCCTCTGTCGTCCCCTTCTCCTCCTGCCCTCAATCTTTCCCACCATCAGGGTCTTCAAATGAGTCAGCTCTTCGCATGAGGTGGCCAAAGTATTGGAGTTTCAGCTTCAACATCAGTCCTTCCAGTGAACACCCAGGACTGATCTCCTTTAGGATGGACTGGGTGGATCTCCTTGCAGTCCAAGGGACTCTCAAGAGTCTTCTCCAACACCACGGTTCAAGAGGGGGCCTGGGGAGGCATAAATTAGGAGGTTGGTACTAGCATACACACAGTGCTATATATGAAATAGATAACTAACAAGGATATAAAGGGGACTATACTCAACATAATCAATATTTTGTGATAACCTGTAGGGGAATCTGTAAAAGAATATATACACATATACACATATATAGGAGAAGGAAATGGCAACCCACTCCAGTGTTTTTGCCTGGGAAATCCCATGGACAGAGGAGACTGGCAGGCTACAGTCCATGGGGTCACAAAAAAGTCATACTCAGTGACTAGACAGCAACAACATACACGTATATATCTACCTAGACATGTATGTACATATATAGAGACATGAATATATACACAGAGATATGTTTATATATATATACATATACACACACGATGATGTGCTACACTCCTGAAACTAACCTACTGTAAATCAATGATACACCAATTAAAATCAAATGAATAATAATATTGAATAATAATAATTATTATAAAATTATAATTATAGTAAATATACAATTTTATAATAATAATAGCATTGAATCACTGTTTTTTACCTGAAACTAATACAGTAAATCAACCATACTTCCATAAATAATAAAAATAAATAAATATCAGAAAATACAAAAAAAGTAGTGTCATATCGTGTCGGGGTGCATACTACTGACATGCTTTGTGGCCTGCAGTTAGCCTTCACCCCCCGACCAGAGTAGTGTTGATCAGACTTCTCTCCTGTAAAGCTCCTCTTTTCTGTCTCCTCCGTCTAATGTACCCTTTGGAAGGAATTCATTGTGCACAACCCACAGGTATGGAGTGGGGAGTTATGCTTCCTTTCCTAATGCAAATACTCCTGGAGTATTTACATAATTTACTTGGAATCCACCTGTGTGGGAGACGGCCCAGCACACATGCAAGTCGTTCCTAAATGTGCCAGCAAGGCTAAAGGGCTAGTTGGCAAAGCCTGTCTTGACCAACACTGAAACGTCTCTAAGGAGTAAGCTCCGAAACGGGATGGACTTGGACACTTATGACTGCCTTGCCAGGAGACACCTGTGCCACCGTCCAAGCCGTGTGTCTGTCTTCATACCTGACGAGGCAACTAATGTTTCTTCATTTATTAAGCCACAGGAGGACACAAGTGAACATCCCGAATGATCCACCCTCCAGCCCAGGGGACTTAGTGAATCAGGGGGTCGAGCTCATGGGGCTCCTGGTGGGGACATTCTGTACTTACTTTGGGAATCACCTTAACCTGTGTGTTCTCTGGCATCTGCCTGCATTGTTGCTGTGATGTCTGCCTCCAGGGCAGCCAGATAGCGACCCCCTAAGCCACCTCCATACTCGACAAGCCTCTCACTGACCACTCCGGGTACCTTGCGGAAGAGACAGGCATGTGAGATCGTCAGAGCGGTGGAGTGCCGGCAGAGGACATCAAGAGGACCTGACCGCCTCTTGGCTCTCGAACTGGACCTGGCCATCCAGGGCGCCTCTGTCCTTGGAAGGGACATGCTGCCTACCATTTCCACAGTGTGAACAGTAAAGTCAAGGGACACAGCCTTGACTTTAAAATACTGAATGATGGCACTTACATTTGGAATCTAAAAAAGAATGCAAAGGAGTCTATGTAACAATGCAAGTCAGAAACAGACTCACAGACACAGAAAACAAACGTATGGTTACCGAGGGGTGAGGGAGGAAGACAGAGACAAATTAGGAGTATAGAATCACACATCCAAATAGATAAGAACAAGGGTCTACTCTACAGCAAGAGGAATTGCATGCAATATCTTGTAATAACCTATAATGGAGTATAATCTGAAAAATACAGCAGAATCACTTTGCTGTACACCTGAAACTAACACCATATTGTATATTCACTATATTTCAGTAAAAAGTTCTGGTGGGATGATGCAGAGACTCACCCGTCTTTTGACTTCTCAACACAAGCCTTGCATGCTGTGCCCTCGCTTATGAAACCGCTACTCATCAATTTGGAGCGGTCTGCAGCTTCCTTTGGCCTCGCCCCTGCCCTCTGTGTACAGGGGCCAGTTTTCAGTCTAAGAACCATTGCCTCAACCCCCTGAGAAGTACTGGGTGCTTGCTACCTTGCTCTCTGTCTCCCTGCTCACTCGTGATTTCGGATAGAGGCCCGCCCTTGCCCTGGCTCCTCACCCCAGCTTCCGGGATCTGTAAGTAAAAGAATCTTGTGATTCTGTTTCCTTCACGTGCATGTATGGCAACTCTGCCTTCCATCCGAGTGACCCCGTGGGCTTCACTCCCCACAGTGGGAGCCTGGATGCTGAAGGAGCCCCCTGCCAACCCCGGATGGCTCACGCCCCTCATTCAGCAGGTCACCGTCTGCATCTTACAGGGAGGTTGCAGAGGTGCATCAGGTGCAACCTACAAGCGAGGGGAAGCAGATGAGATGGTTATTGTTGTAGCTGCTAAGCCGTGTCTGACTCTTTTGCTACCCCATGGGCTGAAGCCCGCCAGGCTCCTCTGTCCATGAGATTTCCCAGGCAAGAATACTGGAGTAGGTTGCCATTTCCTTCTCCAGGGGGTCTTCCCAAACCCACATCTCCTGCACTGGCTACTGATTCTTTACCACTGAGCTACCTGGAAAGCCCAAGGACACTTGGACCCACTCAATAAATAGAGCTTCCCAGATGGCTCAGACGGCAAAGAATCTGCTTGCAATGAGGGAGACCTGGGTTCAATCCGTGGGTCGGGAAG
This sequence comes from Okapia johnstoni, assembly GCA_024291935.2. Lineage (NCBI taxonomy): Eukaryota > Metazoa > Chordata > Mammalia > Artiodactyla > Giraffidae > Okapia > Okapia johnstoni. The sequence goes on along the minus strand of CM044325.1, from coordinate 1,254,396 downwards.
ATCCCTGGAGGAGGGCATGACAACCCACTCCAGTATTCTTGCCTGGAGAATCCCATGGACAGAGGAGCCTGGTGGGCTACAGTCCACGGGGTCACATACAGTCAGACACCATTGAAGTGACTTAGCACACATGCGAATAAGGCAGGATAATCTTCCTATCTCAAGATGCTTAATTTATCATACCTGCAAAGTCTTTGTCATATAAGACAACATTCACGGGTCCTGGAGATTAGGACATGACTGTATCTTCAGGGGCCATGATTTGGTCTACCACACATCTCAGATGAAGATGACCTGGGAAAACATGCATTAAGATTGAGTGATCAGATGCTCTGTTTTCGTTTACTTTCTGTTGCTTAAACTTGCTTTTTTTACTTCATCTTTTTGGGAAAGCCTATCTCTTACAAATGCAAATAATAATATAAAATTCATTCAAAATCACATAATCTATTGGGAAAAGGAATAAACAAACAGTTGGGGTTTTGATTCTCACTGTGTTCATTGGTAATTTGTGATGTCAGGATGAAAAAATTATTTTCTGTGTGCCAACTTCCCCCTCAACTGTTAGAGGTCATATTTGTCTCTCATCATTCACTTAATGACTAGAATCAAACATGCTGGGTAAATTTAAGTTATTACTAGCATAAATGATTATGTTTCAGTGCGATAAATATTATGCTTCAATGTCTCACTAACTAATTTTTCAAGGTGTATTTTGGGAGAAGAAGAACAAGACCTGGATGGGATGAGTTAGGGTTTATGAGAAGACTCTCTGCCATCTTGGAGCAAATGCTATCCCCTAGCTGATGGGCGAGGGGGAGGATGAAGTGTTCCTCTCTCCCTCCCACCGCAGGCCCTCTTGTTAATGAGTCTGGATGGCAGGAGGGAGGATTAAAACAAGTCATCCCAATGGTTCCTTGTCGTTACCCAGGCTGTTCACTCTCCTCCAGGCAGTAACATTCCCGATGATCGCTCAGCAGGAAAGAATTTGCCTGTAATGCAGGAGACGCAGGAGACTAGGGCTCCTTCCCTGAGCTGGGAAGATCCCCTGGAGGAGGAAATGACAACCCACTCCAGTATTCTCGCCTGGGAAATCCCCTGGACAGAGGAGCCTGGCGGGCTACAGTCTATGGGGTCACAAAGAGTCGGACCTGCCTGGCATGACTGAGTGACTAAGCATCTAGACAGGAGCAGGAAGGAAGGTTTTCACGACACTGGGGCAGCAAGCCTCGTGGCAGCAGAAAAGCCCCGTGGCTCTGACTACTGAGTGCAGGAGTCCCCAGAGCTGAAGTCGACGGTGTCATCCTTTAAACCTTACTATTTGCTGTCTGCCTTTGAGTGAACTGAAACAGGAGGTCCTTTGCTTGAACCCAAACTACCCACCAGCCACACAAAGACAGAAATAAGATGTGTCGTCACTCCTGGCCTCGCCCTGCCTCTCTCCATCAACCCCAGATGCCTTTGGGGAGACGTCCCCCCAGGGGACCAAAGACCATACACCCTTGCGTGGGTGTGCTGGGAATTTCAGGGAGGGGAGGAGTTAAACTTCCGGCCGTGTTGAATCCAGGCACCCAAGTCCCTTTCTTACCCTGAGAGGGGAAAAGATTCTGGCCCAGGTGCAGGCAGCCAAAGGCACGGAGGCCTGAGGGAGGGCATGAAGGCATGTGTGTGGAGTCGGAAAGGAGTCCCTGAACCTGGTTTCCACCAGACGCTGAGAGGTACATGAGAAAGGCATGGTACAACACTGGCACTCAGCAATAATCCTGCAGAAAGGGGCTAACGGAGGAAAAGAGACTAACAGTTAACTTCTCTCTCTCCTGCCTCCACTGTCCTCCCTTTTCCACCCAAGCTAGACTTTCCTATCAGCTCACAGCAAACAGAAGGGGAAAAAATGGAAGTAGTGGCAGCTTTTATTTTCTTGGGCTCCAAAATCACTGCAGACAGTGACTGCAGACGGTGACTGCAGCCATGACATTAAAAGACGCTTACTCCTTGAATTGAAAGCTATGACCAACCTAGACAGAGTATTAAAAAGTAGAGCCATCACTTTGCTGACAAAGGTACACATCGTCAAAGCTATGGTTTTCCAGTAGTCGTGTATGGATGTGAGAGTTAGACCGTGAAGAAGGCTGAGCGCCAAAGAATTGGTGTTTCTGAACTGTGGTGTTGGAGAAGATTCTTGAGAGTGCCTTGGTCTGCAAGGAGATCAACCCTGTCCATCCTAAAGGAGATCAGTCCTGGGTGTTCACTGGAAGGACTGACACTGAAGCTGAAGCTCCAGTGCTTTGGGCACCACCAGCTTTTCCCCACCACCCTGAGCTTCCCTGGGCAGCTTTAATGGTGCCCCCTGATTTGCCCTGTGATTCTGTGGGAGGAAAGGCACCTAATTCACTCAGTGGGGTTTCGGTAAGATGTGAGGTGGGGAAGGAAATGTGACCTCCTGGAGGAGGCTGTTTGGATGGACTTGGGATACTTTTGTCTGTTGTGTGAGTGTGCGTATGCACGCTCAGTTGGGTCCGTCTCTGCGACCCCATGGAGCCCGCCAGGCTCCTCTGTCCATGGGATTCTCCAGGTAAGGATACTGGAGTGGGCTGCCGTTTCCTTCTCTGGGATCTTCCTGACCCACGGATCGAACCTGCATCTCTTGCCTCTCTTGCCTTGGCAGGTGGATTCTTGAGCACTAGCCCCTGTGAACTGTTGTGGAACGGATGCCTTGCACAGCCGCACTCCCATCTCATAAGCTCCAGACAGAATTCTCAGGAACTACTTCACGTGAGACATGCAGGCTGTCTCCAAACCATTCCTGTCCTGTCTGGATATTCCAGCAAAAAATAGTACAGAATCCCCAAAGGAGAACGCGAGTTCCAGCTTAACTTAAAAACACTGAAAGCCGGCCCGCACTCGGAGAGTTTCCCAGTACCACATCGCCACATGCTGGACGGAGCCGCAAAACGCACAGCTGCTAAACCGAGGCCGCGGTCCTCTTGCAGCCAGATGCTGTCGAGAGCGACCAGGGGAATTTCCACCTGCTGTCTCCTCTGCGGAGCAGCTCTGAACCACGGACTATCCACGGAAGGATCGAAGTACACCAGCAGTCAAATGCAAGCTGTATATTCAGGAGTTCCGTCAGTCCCCAGCACAGGCATCACTTTGGATTTTACGTGAAAAAATGGCAGTTGTCTTTCTGGGAGAACTTTTATCCCCCACTTCATTTCCCATCAGGACTTTTTTTTTTTTTTTTTGCCTTCCAGGGAAAGGTCACTCTGTCTTCTGATAGCGTGAAATCAGATCATCTTCATCTTGTCAGAGATGAAACTGACTTGAAATGGAGTTATAAAATGTTAAGGCTTTGTCTACCTCTGGTCCACTCCACTCTAGATTTTAACCTTGCAGGGGTCCAGCCGAGAGCCTGGTATGTTTATTAATGCCCCTTCCCTTGTCAAATTCTGAACCCCAGTGTTTACCTCAGCAGCACCGGAAGTCTTTGTGGAGACTTTTCGCGGACTTACCCACCCCCAACGGAGTGGAGGGAAGCCTGGAAACCAGTGCCAGCCTTAAGGGTCTGAAGAGCACAGAAAGAATGGCCTCTGTCACATACGCCTTTGATTTGTCAGTCTGTCCCCTGCAGAAACCGAGCAAGTCCTGAAGAATGACAGTCTCTTTCCTCCAAGTCAGCCAAGTGGCACGTCCAGTTGTAGCCTCCATGCCACATGTAGTATCTTTGCAGATCTTTATATCTTTACTGTCTCGGGTATATGGTTGTGGTCACTGATTGGATGAATGTGTTTTTTTTTTCTTTCATTATTAGAAAAGGGGGTCAGAAACATCTGAACTCACACAAGGAGACAACAGTATATATTAGTTAGTTTCGCCCCAGGAAACTGTATTAACACACTTTCCTTTTGTTAGAGAGACAGTGTGGATGATGTGTAATTCCCACAGACCATCATATTAGTCAGGTCTAGCAAAGATAATTAGAAAAGACCCTAATGCTGGGTAGGATTGGGGGCAGGAGGAGAAGGGGAAGACAGAGGATGAGATGGTTGGATGGCATCACCGACTCGATGGACATGAGTTTGAGTAAACTCCGGGAGTTGGGGATGGACAGGGACGCCTGGCGTGCTGCAGTCCATGGGGTCGCAAAGAGTCGGACATGACTGAGCGACTGAACTGAGCTGAACTGATGAGTGGTATCATGCTAATCAAGCCAGATGAACTGAAGTAGTCACCACTTTAGAGGCCCTGGCTCACATGCATTTCAGATATTGGGAGGTAATTCTATGAAGAAATCACTAAATCAGGGGCATGCCAGGATGTCTCCTCTTTAAGAAATGATATATCCCACTATACAGGAGGTCATGGTGTCTCTGGTTCCTGGCAGCATCATATTTCACAGCTGGGTGTACTGCTTCTGCCCATTTACAGGGTGACAAAATAAGCTGCCAGCTTTGAATGGGACTTAGATCAGGGAAGGGTTCTGCAGAAGATGCAGTCTGTGGTGAAAACCTGGATGATCCAGCCTAGCTGACCCTGTGGTATTAGAAGTATCAGATGTGGAAGAAGATTCCATGCGGAGTTTGCAGCACGTGTGGGAGAATCACAACGCAGACCTCTGTGGTTCTGCAGCAAGCCCACACCATTTCCAGTGGAAAGTATAAGCCTTTGGAATAACAGCGTTTGGTGTTCTAGTGGGCCTGGTTAAAACGGAGCACCTGGCCGCAAGACGTCCTGTGACAGTCCATCCAGAATGGCCTGTTGTGCGGTGAGTTCCATCAGGTTTGCCAAGTCATACCTCAGGTGTGGCCAAAAACTCCCTCTTGTAACATGGAAGAGGTATACCCAGAACTGAGCGGGAGTGAGAGGAAAAAATCACAAGTGAGTTGCGTGGGCAACATTGGGAGCATTCATGCAAAGACATCTATGGCCTTATTCCTGGAACCTATGAAAAAGCAGAGACATTACTTTGCCAACAAAGATCTGTCTAGTCAAAGCTATGGTTTTTCCAGTAGTCGTGAATGGATGTGAGAGTTGCACTATAAAGAAGGCTGAGCACCAAAGAATTGATGCTTTTGAACTGTGGTGTTGACTGTGGAGAAGACTCTTGAGAGTCCCTTGGACTGCGAAGAGATCCAACCAGTCCATCCTAAAGGAAATCAGTCCTGAATATTCATTGGAAGGACTGATGCTGAGGCTGAAACGCCAATATTTTGGCCACGTGATGAGAAGAACTGACTCATTGGAAAAGACTCTGATGATGGGAAAGATTGAAGGCAGGAGGAGAAGGGGATGACAGAGGATGAGATGGTTGGATGACATCACCGACTCAATGGACATGAGTTTGAGTAACTCTGGGAGTTGGTGATGGACAGGGAGGCCTGGCGTGCTGCAGTCCATGGGGTCGCAAACTGAACTGATGAGTATGTTATTTGGTAAATGGTAAATGTGAGGCATGTCTGATTGACCATTTTTAGCTTCTAAGCTTCCTGTTGGGTAAGACTGTTATAATGTATAAGTTCAAAAGTTTCCGAAGACCACCTTTCAGTTCAATAATTTGCTAAAAGATTAGAGCTCAAAAAACCATTATGGTCATGCCATGGTTGATTACAGTGAAAGAATGCAGGTAAAAATCAGCAAATGTATATGATTTAGTCCAGGCATGCCAGGCCGGTTCAACATCCAAAGCCTTACTGATGTGATGAAGAGGTAAAGCCGTATGATAATATCAATAGATACAGTAAAATCATTTGACAAAATCCAACACTCATTTGTAAAAACTATCAGCAAACTAGAACTAGAGGGCAATTTTCTCAAGTTGATAAAGAACATCTACAAAAATCCTATAACCAATATCATACTTCATAGTGAGAAAGCAGAGGCTTTCCTACTAAAATCAGAAAAAAGGCAAGGATGTTTGCTTTCACCACTTCTGTCCAACACCACAAACATTTTATCTCAATCTGTGGCTTCTCTATTCATTCTTTCTCTTTCTATCTCTCTCTTTCTTTAACCTCTAACATATTAGTAGCTACAATAAATGTAAGTGGTTTAAGTATATCAGTTAAAGGGCAGAGACTGCCAGAGGAGATTAAAATAGCCTAGTTATCAACTGTCTTTATTTGTTTTTTTGTCTTAATTCTGCCAACTTGATTCGCCAGCCGTCAGGTTTTTATTTTATTTTATTTAAGTTTTTTTATTTTAGTTGGGGGCTAATTACTTTACAATATTGTAGTGGGTTTTGCCACACATTGACATGCATCAGCCATGGGTCCACACGTGCCCCCCATCCTGAACACCCCCTCCCACCTCCCTCCCCATCCCATCCCTCTGGGCCATCCCAATGCCCCAGCCCTGAGTACCCGTCCCATGCATAGAACATGGAATGGTGTTCTGCTTCACATATGACAATATACATGTTTCAATGTTATTGTCCCAGAACGTCCCACCCTCACCTTCTCCCTCAGAGTCCACAGGACTGTTCTATGCATCTGTGTCTCTTATTCTGTCTCGCATATAGGGTTACCGTTACCATCTTTCAAATTCCATATATATGCATTAGTATACTGTATTGGTGCTTTTCTTTCTGGCTCACTTCACTCTGTATAATGGGCTCCAGTTTCATCCATCTCAGTAGAACCGATTCAAATGTATTTTTTTTAATGGCTGAGTAATATTCCATTGTGTATATGTACCACAGCTTCCTTATCCATTCATCTGCCGATGGACATCTAGGTTGCTTCCATGTCCTGGCTATTGTAAACAGTGCTGCGATGAACATTGGGATGCACGCGTCTCTTTCAATTCTGGTTTCCTCAGTGTGTATGCCTAGCAGTGGGATTGCTGGGTCATATGGCAGTTCTATTCCCAGTTTTTTAAGGAATCTCCACACTGTTCTCCATAGTGGCTGTACTAGTTTGCATTCCCACCAACAGTGTGAGAGGGTTCCCTTTTCTCCACACCCTCTCCAGCATTTATTGCTTGTAGACTTTTGGATAGCAGCCATTCTGACTGGTGTGTAATGGTACCTCATTGTGGTTTTGATTTGCATTTCTCTAATAATGAGTGATGTTGAGCATCTTTTCATGTGTTTGTTAGCCATCTGTATGTCTTCTTTGGAGAAATGTCTGTTTAGTTCTTTGGCCCATTTTTTGGTTGGGTCATTTATTTTTCTGGAATTCAGCTGCAGGAGTTGTTTATATATTTTTGAGATTAGTTGTTTGTCTGTTGCTTCGTTTGCTATTATTTTCTCCCATTCTGAAGGCTGTCTTTTCACCTTGCTTATAGTTTCCTTTGTTGTGCAAAAGCTTTTAATTTTAATTAGGTCCCATTTGTTTATTTTTGCTTTTATTTCCAATATTCTGGGGGGTGGGTCATGGAGGATCCTGCTGTGATTTATGTCGGAGAGTGTTTTGCCTGTGTTTTCCTCTAGGAGTTTTATAGTTTCTGGTCTTACGATAAACTGTCTTTAAAAACTCAGTTCAAATATACCATTATAGGCAGACTGAAGTGAAAGGGTGGAAAAAAAAATACACATCATGAAGACAGTGATAAAAGGAAAGCATAAGTGCCTCTCTTAATACTAGATAAAGCTGACTTCAGATCAAAGAAAATTACCACTAACAGGGGTACTATATAATGATAAAAAGGTCAATCCATCAAAAAATAAAGTAATCGTAAATGTGCAAGCATAAACAACAAAGCGGGAAAATATGTGACGTAAACCTGATAGAACTAAAAGGAAAAATGGACAAATTCACAATTTTAGTTACAGACTTCCGTTCGCCTCTTTCAATAATTTGTAGAACGACTATACAGACAATCAGCCTCAGAAAAGAAGAGCTAAATAAAGTCATCAACCAATAGCATTTAATGAAAATTTGTAGAACACTCCACTCAACAACAGAATACATGTTCCATTTAAGTGCCCATTGAACTTACCTCTCTCCTCAGGGTTTGGCTTTTTCTACCTGGGAATTTCTCATTTGGTTGGTCAGATGCTGTTTTGTTCTCTGGTGCTTCCAACTCCCCTTAAATTGTTACTGATATTTTCTGGTTAATTTCTGGATCTTCGCCTGCCCAGACCACAGGAAAGTTCCCAGGGTCTTCACACTGTTGGTCTCATGACTGAAAGTAAAAATAGCTCGATACAAATTTCTACTTGTTTTTCTTCAGTTCTACTTTGTCCTTCCAGAACATTCCATCCTCTTTGTCTCACTTCCTTTCTTTCATACTGAGGCAGTTTCACATTGCTATATGTCTTGCCTCTTATCACACCATCTCCTCATCGTGTAACGTGTCGCAGAACAATATGGGGTTTTATTTTGTCTTGGTTTGGTTTTCTTGGCCTTGGTTTGATTTGGCTTTTTGTCCATTGTATTTTTGAATCTCAGTTTCCCCTGTTAAACATGCAACTGGGGCAAACTGCTCAAACTCCCGAAACTGTGTCATTTATAAAATGGGGATAATAGTGACTCTTGGTGGGATTGCGGTATCCTTAACTCCTTTTCCTTTTGTCCTTCAAACTCTAAAATTCTTTGTTTTAATGAGTGACGTTGATTGAGTTGGATTGGGGGACTGGTCCTGGGGAAGAGGTTTACTGGAGATTCTAGAGGTGACCTTGGGGAGATTTTTTGGCAAGAGGACCAGCAGGAACAAAGCTCAGAGGCAGCCTCAAATCTGGTGCTTTCAGAAGCCCAAAGAAGAGCATGTTTGGTATTTTTTCGTTGACTTTGTACTTTGAACTCAGTGAGGAGGGAGGTAAGGGTAGAGGGATGAAAAAGATTTGGAAAGTACTTTGATGGGAGAAAGGACAGATATAATTCAAGGAGAGCAAGGAACAGAGGGAACGCAAATCTTTCAAAACAAAAGAGATCATATGATGTTTTGGCAGAAAACGATTATTTCAGAAAGTTTCTTAATCCCCATTCTTCATACATAACCTCCTTTTATTTCTCCAGATCCTCTCCTGGGCCTTGATCATATGAATGCATTGCTTCAGGTGGTTGCAGCTTTAGCAAAACAAGTTTTGTGCTTTCTGGAAAGATTCATACGTATCCTGATGTCAATCTAATCTTTTAGTCAGAACATATCCATTTTAGACTGTTTTCCACATTGACTGTTGATGACCAAAACAACCAAGTTTAACTTTTGTCTGTCCTGAGAAGTGTCCCATTCTCTTCGACCCCGTGGACTGTAGTCCGCCAGGCTCCTCTGTCCATGGAATTCTCCAGGCAAGAATACTGGAGTGGGTTGCCATTCCCTCCTCCAGGGGATCTTCCAGACCCAGGGACTGAACCAGGTTGTCCTGCATTGCAGGCAGATTCTTTACCATCTGAGCTACCAGGGAAGACCTAGTGTCTCATTATGTGCATCACAGAAATTCTGCAAAATACATCATCAATTTAACACATGCCTTCTTTATTTCAGTAAGGTAGTCTAAAGTGGAAGTGAAAGTCGCTCAGTCGTGTCTGACTCTGTGCGACCCCATAGACAGCAGCCCACCAGGCTCCGCCGTCCCTGGGATTCTCCAGGCAAGAATACTGGAGTGGGTTGCCATTTCCTTCTCCAGTGCATGAAAGGGAAAAGGGAAAGTGAAGTCACTCAGTCATGTCTGACTCTTAGCGACCCCATGGACTATAGCCTGCCAGGCTCCTCCATCCATGGGATTTTCCAGGCAAGAGTACTGGAGTGGGATGCCATTGCCTTCTCCGAGAAATTCTGCAAAATACATCAATTTAACACATGCCTGCTTTATTTCAGTAAGGTAGTCTAAAGTGAAAGTGAAAGTCGCTCAGTCGTGTCCGACTCTGTGCGATCCCATGGACTATACAGCCTATGGAATTCTCCAGGCCAGAAAACTGGAGTGGGTAGCCTTGCCCTCCTCCAGGGGATCTTTCCAACCCAGGGACTGAACCCAGGTCTCTTGCATTGCAGGCGGATTCCTTACCATCTGAGCCACCAGGGAAGCCCAAGGTAGCCTAAGCAGGCCAGAAAACCCACATTTGCCTTCTGCACCGACAGTGTTAATGCATCACCTCTCCAATCGCGCTGCACCCCTTTGCACGGGGTCTCAGCAGAGAGGCTGGCAAGTGCTGAGTCGCTCAGTCGTCTCCGACTGTGTGGCCCCAAGGACCGTAGGCCGCAGGCCCGTCTGTCCCCGGGGCTCTCCAGGCAGGAACACCCGGGCGGGCGGCCGCGCCGGGGATGAGCGGTGGCCGGGCCGGCAGGCGCGCGCTCGGCCGGCAGGGGGCGGGGGGCTCCCGGCCGCGGCCGGGCCCGGGGGCGTGGCCGCGCGTCCTTGACGGACAGCGGAGGATGCCGGCGAGGATGCGGGCATACGGCCCCCACGGCGAGAGCGTGCAGACCGTGAGTGTGCCAGGCGCTGCGGGTCCCGGAGCTCGCGGTGCGGGCAGCGATCACACTGCACTAAAAAAAAAAAACGAAAGAAAGAAAACAATTCCCTTTTGGGGAGGGGGCCTGCCAAGTTGAGGATGCCGACAGCGGCGGTCCCGGGGCCGTGTCCTGGTGGGGGGCGGGGGCCGCTCCTCCGCGTCTCGGGACCGCGGGGGCCCCTCGCAGGCGCAGCGTTGCCCGGGCGCGGGGCTCGGGAGGGCGGCTCCTTCCCGAGGCGGCGGCGCGGAGCCGCAGGGAGGGGGAGCTCTCGGCCCGCGCGGCGGGCGGGCGGGGGGGCGGCGGGGGCCGCGGGGCGGGGAGGAGGGCCCGGCCAGCCGCCCCGAGCGCCGCCGCCCGCCCGATCCCGCCGGCGCCCGCGGCGAGGGCTGGAGCCCCGGCCGCGCGCCCGTGTGCGTGAGGCCCCGCGACCCCGCGGGGCGCGCGATCGGAGCCCGGCGGCCCGGCTCTCGGGGCCCCGGCGGACGCGCGGCGGCGGCGCGGCCCGCGGCCCGGGGCTGAGGCGTCCGGGGGCGCCGGGGCGCGGGGCCGGGGCCCGCGGGCGGCCGGGCGCGCCATGCTCCTGGCCTCGGCCGTGGTAGTCTGGGAATGGCTGAACGAGCACGGGCGCTGGCGGCCCTACAGCCCCGCCGTGAGCCACCACATCGAGGCGGCGGTGCGCGCCGGCCCGCGCGCCGGCGGCAGCGTGGTGCTGGGCCAGGTGGACCGCCGGCTCGCGCCCTACATCATCGACCTGCACTCCATGAACCAGTTTCGCCAGGACACGGGTGAGCCAGCCGCCCCCACCCCCCCGTCCGCACCCTCCCCCGCCGGGGGGCCCCCTCCGGACCGCGGGGTCCCCCACAGGCGGCCGAGGAGGGGGCGCGGTGCGCCCCAGCCCCGCGATCCTCTTATGATAGCTCCTGCAATAAACGTCCATGCAGGTCTGGTTAGGCCGGCCGACTTTTACCCTCGCCCCTAACAAAGCCCTTTCCGCCCCCCCTTTAAACGCTGGGTACCCCAAGTCCGCTCTTGTAGGAACCGAGGGGCCGCGGCAGCATCCCGGCCGGTGGGCAAGTCTACCTGCCCGCCTTCCCACCGTCACATGGGCTGAGCCTCCGTTGCCTCGGGCACCCTGGGGCCTGCCACCCGCTCCCCCAGTCGCCCACCTCGCAGCCTCGAACCCTCCCGGGGGCATGCCATCCCCCCAGCCTCGTCCTGGGGGTGGGGACCGGGCGCGGGGGAGGGTGGAGATTCCCGGGAGGCCGGCACTGTAGTCGAGCCTACGAAGGGAGAGGCCTTCCCTGGGAGACCGATGGACTCGGGGAGGGGGGCTGGTGTCCACGGGGCGGTGAGCGCCTCTGCTCGGGCGCTCCGAGCGTGGAAGCAACAGGCCCGCGCAGATGGACAGGGGACGGGGAGGGCCGCCCCTCCGGAATGCCGGCGGGGAAGCCGAGCGTGTTTGTCCCTGGGGGCGGAGGCGGCCGGGGCGGCGCATTCCTGCAAGGAAGCTGTCCCCAGCTTCCTCCCACAAAGGTCCCCGATGGGGGACACAATGAACTCCCATCTAATGGTGAGAAGCAAGTTGCCGCTGTGGCCACTACCAATCCGGCTTCCCTCCCCGAGTGAGGGTGGCGATCAGGGTGCACGGTCCTTGGCGTGAGGGCGGGGAAGCTGGGGAGACCTGCCTCTCTGCGAGGCCCCCGGGCCGGGCTCAGCTGGTCTGGGACGCATCTAGCCCTGAATAGCCTCTCCAGGGAGGTGGTGGTGTTTGGGGGGGGGGAGTGGTTCTGGAATTCTGGCTGGGCTTTCGCTGGGAGTGTGACTGCTTAGTTCAGGTGAGTCGCTCAGGCGTGTCCCACTCTTTGCGACCCCATGGACTGCAGTCCCCCAGGCCTCCCTGACCGAGGATCCCCCCGGAAAGGCAGGTGTCCAGGGAGGAGGGACCGGAGAGGGGACGGGAGAGTCTCAGAGGGTCAGAGAACAGCTGCCCAAGCAGGGCATGTCCGCCCGCCTTGGAAAGCCCCGCGGCCTGAGCGCTAATTAGGATGGTCATGGGAAAGGGGTGTCTTTCCACCCCCCCACACCCCCCACCCCCGTCTTCATCTGTAGCCATGACTCCCAACAAGCTCGCTGCCAAGGACTTTGCAGACACTCGCCTATTGAGGGAAGCCTTCTGGGGAAAGGATTCCAGAAGTGTTAGCATCTGGGGGGGCTTCAGCCTTGGTGAGGGGTGGGGCGTGGAGCTGAGAGAGACTGGGGGAGGAGGAGATAAAGAGGAAAGTGGGGAGACTGGGACAGGAAAGTGGGGACGCTGGGGCAGAGAATCGCGTGGCCTGGGGAGACGGGGAGAAGTTAACTGTGGGCTTGGGGTAGTGGTTGGAGAGGTCTAGCCCTGTCGGTGGGGCCAGAGCGGGGCTGACAGTCAAGACACCTACCCAACAGGGGACTGCAGTCCCGCTCAGAATGCACGGGCAGGCGTTAGCTGTTCAGCTGTCGTTGTTGGGCCGCTAAGTCGTGTCTGACTCTTTTGCGACCCCATGGACTGTAGCCCGCCAGGCTCCTCTGTCCGTGGGATATTCCAGGCAAGAATACTGGAGTGGGTTGCCATTTCCTTCTCCTGGGGATCGTCCTGACCCAGGGACCAAACTTGTGTCTCCTGCATGGACCAGCTGGTTCCTTACCACCGAGCCACCAGGGAGGCCTGTGAGCTGTCCTATTTCAGATTAAATCTCAGCAGGTGGAGGGACACCTTCGTGACATAAAGGTCCCAGGCTTGGTCCCACGTTTGGAAAGGCGTAAAGCTTACTCAGTGTTCAGGGATGTCTGCGGTGGGCCTGGTAGGGGTCCTTTGTACAGAAGTGAAGTCTGGAGGGAACTGGGTTGAAGGGCAGACCCTCCTTCCCCAGAGCTGCCTCCCTGAGAACCAGCTGACCACTGCCCGGGGGTGGCAGGGACCCTGGAGGCTGCGGCTGCTCACAGGTTAGAGCTGAGCTGGCCCTGGAGCCTTCCTCTAACTGCCTTGGTACACACGTGCCATTGTTCTCTTTCTTTTAGAGACTGTTTTGGTTTCACCCACTCACGCTAAGGGTCGGTCAGACTCAGCGCAGAAGGCCTTGGGCTGGCTTCCCGGGAGTGCTGGGTCTGTCAGGGAGCTCGTCAAAGCAGAATAGCAACTCGGGGTGTCTGCAGCCCCCCTCCTCTGTCTTCTCCACCAACAGACGCACAGTTCCTCTCCATACAGCTCATGGATGAAGCTGTGACAGGGTAGGGGCTGGAACCCACTGGCTCCCCGGCAACCTCGGCCAAGCCCTAGCGATGTTTAATTAAAGCACCCACCTTCCCCAAGCCACCGTTTGGAGCTGGGAACCAGAAACATCTCCATAAACAAAGGCGAGCTGGAAGTCCCTTGCCCAGAGGCCATTCCTCTCTTGTTTGCTGTTGTTGCCTCCACTCTGTGGGGACGTTTCCTGACATGGGAGCTTTGTTTTTTTCAGAAGTTGCCTGCCTTGCTGCCAAGTAAGTCCTCAGAGTCTCCACTCCCCAGGCTCCAGCCTCATCCAGTCTGTCTCCAGGGAGATGGCTGGGGGGTCACAGACACCTCGCCGGCCTCTGTTTGCCCTGGGCCCTTCTCCTCCCAGACCCTGAGCTTATTTGCATTCAGTGTCGGTTTTCCTCGAGGCCAAACCTCGAGAAGGGAGGAGGAGGAAAGAGACAGAGAGTTGGAGGTGAAGGAGCCTCTCCTGCTTCCCGAAGCCTTGGCTGGGTCCTCTCTGCCCTGAACATTCGCCCTGACCGGGCTGACCTGTTTCTGTTTATAGGCAGCGGCTGGAACTTCATCCCCTGTATCCTCCAGCATCGCTTCCCCTGCGTGTTTCAGCGGACCCGATCATTACCATTTTCAGGGCCAGGCAGTAAGAGTGAGGAAGACCCCGGCTGGCAGTGGGGGACAGGACACAGGCTGTCTTTCCTGACCCACCGGCTTCCTCTGTGACCTTGAGCGAGTCCCTTGACTGCTTAAGCGCAGTCCTCATCCATAGAACGAAGAGCAGCCTGAGGTTCCTTCTGGCTCCCTGCCTCCCGTTGTGCAGGTCAGCCACTGAGTGAACCTGGACCCTGCGCCGCTGAAGATGCTGATGAGAAGTAACAGTGTGAGGGAGGGGTCTTTCCAGCTCAGTTTTCCAGGCGATGTTGGCTTCTTTTATGTCTTTAACACAGTGAGAAAGGTGAGATGGAGCGTGAATCAAGGCTTTGGTAGAAGCTGATTTTTAGGCCCCTTCCCCCACGATATTCCCCTCCGTGTGTGGGCACAGGAGTGCTGAGGGCGAATGTGAGCAGCACAGGATACTGCGGTGTGGGGCAGGCAGCAGGCACCCCGCACACAGTTCCATTCCTGGTCATCTTAAGAAGGACCCGCTGTTCTGGTTTCATAGTAAAGGAAACAAGTTGGAAAGGATGAAGTTGCCCAAAGTTTTACACCAAGTGCACGACAGAGCTGAGGCTCCCGATGAAGGGCGAACTCCCTGCTCTGGGGAACCCTTACGGACCACCTGCTTCACGCGGGCCCCGCCCCAGGCTCGGGGGGATGCTGCAACAGCAAACCATCCAAGTCTCCGCCCTCATGGAACGTTCGAGTGTGGATGAGGGCCGCTGGTCAGAGGAGCCTGGGGGGCCCTGAGCACAGGGCTGCATAGACGAGGGACCCTACGGTCATTTCCCAAGAGCCAGAGCAACTTGGGTGGTGCTTTGGGGTGTCGGTGTCTGAGTTGCCAGGGAAACCTTTTTTTTTCCTCTTTCTCTTTCTTCCTGCTTAGTCTGTGTAATCCTTTATCCCTGCCCTTCAGTCACTGCACCTTGAGACCCAGTGGATTTCCTCAGATCATCTAGTTCAGGGCCCTGACTATAGACAGGTCCAGGACCCACCCGTTCCTGATGGAGCAGTCTCAGAAAATCTTCAGAGAATGCAATCCCACCATCTCTCTGTCCCCCAACTTTGGTGCCGAGGTCCGCCTCCTATTTTTAACTTGCCCTCCAGGGCTGAACTGAATGCAGCATCTTGCCCCCCAAAAGCCAGCTCTTCCTTATGACACCTCTCTGCTTAGTGAATGGCATCACCATCTTACCGCCTGCCTGTGATCAAAGCCTCAGGAATCTTTGACTTGTTTCAGCTTTGTATTAGGACGTCTCATCTACACAGACATGTAGAAGTTGAAACTTGAGCGGTCATGATGAACACAGCAGTGGTTCACACGCAGGTCTCTGGGCCCAGCCCCTGCCCAGGCCGATCCTCGTGACTCATCTGTTCTGCAGGAAATTCAGAAGCAGGTGATCCTGGATCACTTAGAAAGCATTCACCTACTCAGGCTCACGCCCTACCCAGTGCCCCTCTGTAGGGTCTGTGGTCTATCACCTGCTTTTCATTTCTGCTCCCAGCACCCTCTCCCACCTCCATCCCCTCACCGCCCCCACCCCCAGTACTCAATAAACAGAGCAGTGCTGGTGTCACTGTGCTTCCCCAGGGGCTCAGTGGTAAAGAATCCACCTGCCCATGCAGGAGACACAGGGGACGCAGGTTCGATCCCTGGGTAGGGAAGATCCCCTGCAGGAGGGCATGGCAACCCACTCCAGTGTTCTTGCCTGGAGAATCCCATGGACGGAAGAGCCTGGGGGGCTATAGTCCATGGGGTCACAGAGAGTCAGACTCGACTGAAGCGAGTTAGCATGGATGCACTGGTGCTATCACTTCTCTGTGTCACAAACCTCAGTGGTTCCTCAAGACCTGTAAATAAAAGCCCTCACAGCCCAGCATTTCAGACCATCTATGACCTGGCTCTCACACACCTTTCCAAGTTTATCTTCCTCTCCGCCCATATTTTCCTCTGCTCCTGCCAGACAGGCGAGCCTTTTATTCAGGCATTCCCTGGGACCCCCTCCCCGCAACTCTGCAGAAGCTTGCTTCTCCTGAGATGCCCTTCTTCGGCATTTTCACCTCCTGAGATTCCCCGTCTCCCCCGGGCCCTTGGCTCTTTTGTCGTGCTCTCCTCTTCTTGAAACGTTCTCCAAATGTTTATTATCTCATGTGTTCCATGGATAGGTACTGAGTCCCTAGGACATGCCAGGCACGGGGGCTGCAGCCGTGAGCAAACTCCTGGATGCCCACCCTGTGGCACGGGGTGTCCCATGGGTTAGAGGGACGTTCATCAAATGAGTCACACAAATAAATGTGTGACTGCACCTCCAGATCGTATCAAAAAAAAAATAGGAGCAGGGATTCGAGCCAGTTGGACGCAGCCCAGAGAGGCTTCCTTGAGCAAATGAACTGAGATCTGAAGGGTGGGCACTCAAGAGGATGCTGGAGGCCGGTGAGGCGGGAGTGTGCGCCGGGAGCACCAGGGTGGCGCCCGGACCGGGAGGGCATGTCCAGAAACGGGTGACAAATGGCACAGGGGCTGAACGACACGGAACATTTCAGTGGATGAAAGCAGCAAAGGAGGGCGTCCCCAGAGGCCTGCCTGGGTGACCAGGAGGCTTGGGGGAGTCAGGGAGCACTGACGAGGAACAAACAGGTGAGGAAACGAGGCTGGACCAAGCCGCTGATGCGGCCAGAAGCTCAGCCGTTGGATCCGAAGGCTGTGACTTTGTCCCCCAGCGAGCTGAATCCTTCGAGGGGAACCGGGGGCGAAGGGGGGCCTCCTGAGTGCCCCTTCTCCCTCCTCTCCCACGCCCCCCACGTCCCCCAGCAGAGATCCCAGGCCTGAATAGGGGCTTGTTCTGTCTCTCTCTCCAGCCTCTGCATATTGATGTTCTGGGTCATTAAGGGGCTTGGAGACGGGGCGGGAGGGCGGGTGACGACCTGGCAAAGGCCTCAATAGTCATTGTTCCTTTTCTTCCCCCTTTGAATGGGATTCTGTCCCAGATCTTAGTATCTCCTTCTGGCTTGGAGGAGGGGATGGGTCAGGGGCCAGCGGAGGGGAGCCTTTTCCCACCGCTCTGATGGACAGCGCCTAAGCCGACAGATGCAGAGATTCCAGCATCCTTGGAGCTCTCCCCAGTCTCCCCCTCTTGCCCTGAGCCAGGCATCCTCAGCCTTGAGCTTAATACCCATGAAATGAGCCTTGCTTGGGCATGGGTCTGCATTCAGGGTTCTGGGAGATCGAGGAGAAAGAGGCAACAGTTACAGGCTTAGTTTTCCCTGCCAGTCCTGCAGGTTCATCTCTGCTCTAACTGTTCCCCTGCAATAACCCGGATCTCTTCCCTGCCCTCGCCACCCCCTTCCCCCCCCCCACCCCGAGACTGTCCAAATTGAGACTATCCTATCTTTTGTTTTATAATTACAGGACCTCTTTTTATTATTATTCAGGAAGCAGGCAGAGTTATCTAAGGCTGAAGAACATGATCTTTATTCACACACATCTGGATTCAAATTCTTGACGTGTACTTCTACACTTTGTCTCATCAGGCAGTTTAAATGAGACTACCCTGGTGGCTCAGATGGTAAAGAATCCACCTGCAATGCAGGAACCTGGGTTCGATCCCTGGGGTGGGAAGATCCCTGCAGAAGCCAATGACAACCCACTCCAATATTCTTGCCAGGAGAATTTCCATGTACAGAGGAGCCTAATGGGCTACAGTCCATGAGGTGGCAAAGTGTCAGACAGGACTGAGAGACTAACACTTTTTCACCCTGTCTTTGGCTTAGCTGGTGGGTGAATGGGTAAAAGAATCTGCCTGCCAGTGCAAGAGATGCAAGAGACTCAGTTTCAGTCCTGGGATTGGGAAGATTCCCTGGAGAAGGAAATGGCAACCCACTCCAGTATTCTTGCCTGGAAAATCCCATGGACAGAGGAGCCTGGCAGGCTATAGTCCATGAGGTTGCAAAGAGTCAGACACAACTTTTGAGTAAACAGTAACTAAACAGCCACAACCCTATCTTTAGGAAGGTTGAGCTTCTTGAATAAAAGATGTTAGATAAATAGAAAGTTATTTTTAGGATCCCTATTATTGTTGTTGATAGAAGATTTAATGCTGGGAAATATGAGAGAGTTCTCCCACCCTGATCTTTTCTTTTATTCTTTTACCACACCCATAAAAGTCCAGAGAGCCAGCTCCATCACCACCTGGGCGAGCTTCCTGGGTGGGGACAGAGTCTTCCTCCTTTCTCTAGGGTTCCCTGACCTGTGTTCTCTTAGCCCTCGGGGGCTTAGACCTTTAGAGAGTCACCGAAGAAGAGAGATTGTTTAAGAGCACCTACTGTGCGTCAAAGGCGATATGCCTTAGTGCAAAGGACAGGGCGCTTGAGAAATCCAGGACTTGGTACAAAATACACACATGTTGAGTGAGAGAGCCACATTTAATTATGGCGAAAACTTTGTAAAGGAGCTATTATTATCTTATTTCTCCTGGGGAAGAAAAGAAGGTTGTGGGCTGTTATATTAAGCAAACAAATGTGGCTGCAAACTAAATTAGGGTCTCCGGACTCCAAACCAGGCAGTGCCCCCTGGGGTACCCTGCAGCCTATCCCACATCCTACCCTTGTAGCTCATCTGCTTCCCACCCCAGCCCGCACCCCTGAACCCTCCCGATCCACTGCAGACTTGAAAATGGCAGGAAGGAGCCTCCTTCAAAGCCAAGGCAGCCAAGGGCCGGCCACGCGGTAGGACTCGCTTACCGTGAGCCTCCTAACGTAGCACACGTGGGTTCCAGCCCTCGGTGCCGCTGACCCCCTCCTCCCTCCCTCTCCGGCAGGGACCCTCCGGCCCGTCCGGCGCAACTACTACGACCCCACCTCGGCCCCCGGGAAGGGCGTGGTGTGGGAGTGGGAGAACGACCACGGGTCCTGGACGCCCTACGACATGGACGTGGGCATCACCATACAACACGCCTTCGAGAAGCAGCGGCCCTGGATCGACCTGAGCCCCATCGGCTTCAGCTACGTCATTGACTTCGGCACCATGGGCCAGATCAACCGGCAGACGCAGCGCCAGCGCCGCGTGCGCCGCCGCCTGGACCTGGTCTACCCGCTGGTCACGG
Source organism: Okapia johnstoni (assembly GCA_024291935.2). Taxonomy (NCBI): domain Eukaryota; kingdom Metazoa; phylum Chordata; class Mammalia; order Artiodactyla; family Giraffidae; genus Okapia; species Okapia johnstoni. The sequence continues at coordinate 1,234,980 of CM044325.1, read as the reverse complement.
GCACTGCGGCCCGCGCCGCGTCCTGGCCGGCCGCTCCCGGGGGCCGCCGCCGCGGGGGGCCGCGCGCGCGCCGCCCTGCTCCTGCCCGCAGTGCGTCCTGGTGCGGAGCGTCAAGGCCGCGGCAGCCCCGCTGGCCCCCGCCGCCCGCAGGAGCGCCGCCCCGCCCGCGGCCGTCAAGGGGCCGCCCCCGGGCCCCGGGGCCACGCCGGCGGACAGCGCGGGCGCCGGCCGGGGCCCCCGGGAAGCCGGCCCCATCGCAGGCGATCCGGAGACAAGCCTCCAGCGTGGCGGCAGGGGCGGCCCTCGCGGGCTGCCCCGCCAGCCCCCCGGGGGCCAACGGCAAGGCCGGCAGGGTGGCCCTGGCGACCTTGAATCAGACCAGCCTGCAGCGACTGGCCATCGCCCAGTCCCGGGTGCTGATCGCCTCTGGGTAAGTGCTTCTGCGGCTACGCCTCGGAGCGTGTCCCCAGCCCCGGGCCTCAGACCTGAGGAGATGACCTGAGGGATGAGCCAGGGGCTGCTCTGGCTTAAGCTCCTCCTTGGCTTCTCTAGACCCCCTGGTCGCAGGGGGAAGGCCCACAGTGGTGTGGTGTGGAGGAGAGCCTTTTGGTCTTTGGGGTCCAGAGGGATCTGGATTCTGAAGGACACTTTCCCTCTTACTAGGAGAAGGAAATGGCAACCCACTCCAGTGTTCTTGCCTGGAGAATCCCAGGGACAGGGGAGCCTGGTGGGCTGCTGTCTATGGGGTCTCACAGAGTCGAACACGACTGAAGCTACTTAGTAGCAGCAGCAGCAGCCCTGTGATAGGAGCCGATTCCCTAACATCATAGAATCCTAACTTGCTCATCTGTAAATACCGGCCATGGTGTTAGGGTTGCAGTGAGGACTAAAGGAGACCTGCCGAGGAAGAGCAGGCATCATTCGTGAGCTCCCACCACCTTCTAGTCTGCAGGCCTTACTGCTTTACTTAATCCTTGCAAGTCTATGAAGCAGGCGTTTTTGGTCCCATTTTACCTTGGAAGACCCGAGAGGCTCACTTGCTCCAGGGCACATATCTGGTGATCAGCAGAGACGGGGACTCAAACTTTAGGAAGTTGGAGCCCAGACTCCTTCCGACTCTGCCTTGCTGCTTCCCTGGCAATCGCACACCGCAGTGTCCAGCACGCCCGCAGGTGTCCCGTGAGAGTTACTCCCTCTGCTCTTGTGACTCCAAATTGGAATAACAGCCCATGTGTAGTAAGTGCTTACGACGGGGGTTTCCCTGGTGGCTCAGATGGTGAAGAATCTGCCTGCAGCGCAGGAGCCTCAGGTTTGATCCCTGGGTTGGGAAGGTCCCCTGGAGGAGGGCATGGCTACCCACTCCAGTATTCTTGCCTGGAGAATCCCATGGACAGAGGAGCCTGGTGGGCTACAGTCCATGGGGTCACAAAGAGTCGGACCCGACTGATTGACTTCACTTTCACACACTTCCATTTACATGTGCCAGACACTTTCTGTGCACGATGTCAGTCATTCCTTGTGACAACTTGGGGGTGTTGTCCATTCTGTTATTCCTGTTTATCAACCTTCTTAGTCTTCCTGATCATAAAATCAGAGAGACCCAGGTCCACATGGTACCCCCCGCTTTTGCCTGCTGGCCACGGATTTTGTGTGAGACTGGGCCTCTTCTACCTTCCAGTCTTCCCTTTCTCTGGAGGAGCCTGACCCAGCGGGCAGCCTTAGCCCCAGGTATTCAGGAAGGCTTAGAGTTAGGGTGGACACCAGCTTGCAAAGATCGGGCTGCCTGGAGGAGGGTCTCTGCACCGGGGGACTCGGCCCTGGCCGGAGAGAAGACTAGGGGATGCTACGGACTGGGAGGTGGCCCGGGGTACCCCTGCCTTTGCCGCGGGGCAAGCCCTAGACTCTTTGCACATCCACGTCCCGCCTGTGTGGACTGGGGTTATCAGGCTTGCCCTGCCCACCCCCTAGAGTCAGCATGTAACCCTCAGTGAAGAGAGGGCACTCCTTAACAGCTGCCCAGATGCACTCGCCAGCAGGAACCCACTCCAGGTGTCAGACAAGGGCCCTCAGCTGCGAGTGAACTCCCCAGGGAGAGCTGCACACACTGTGTTACAGAGTCGGGCTGGGCCCCAGGTCTTAGTCTCCTAATCATATCGTGCTCTTTTGGCTAAAGCCCAGCTCCTCATTGTATTCGAAGGCAATTTATAAATGCTCAGATGCCGGTCAGGTGCCGGGGATTTTCCTATGACTTCCTTTGAGCCTGCAGGAATATCTGGCAGAGGGGAAGGGTCCCAGCGCAATGCCACTGGTCCCTGTCTCCACGCTGGCATAAGGCAGCATCCCAGGGCCTCTCGCAGGGGTTCCTGGCGACTGCCACCGTGGGAGAGGGCGCTCATGTAGTGGGGTGAGAGCACACTCTCTAGAACCTTGACTGCCTGGGCTGGGACCCAAGTTTCCGGCTGTGTAACTTGGGGCAAGTTGTGTACCATCCATCTTCAGTTTATTCATCTGTAAAATGGGAGTAGGAACGGTACCTTGCCTATAGAATTTGCCATGGGGATTACATGAGGTTTTCAGTGGGATTTACCATAATGCTGTGCACGTGATGAGAATTTGGTCAGACGCTGCTATTATTATTACTATGAACTGTCTGAGCTAGGCACTCTGTAGTTGCTGAAGTCAGATCTAAGCTGACTCCACCACTTCATTTCTGGCACCCTAGGCAAAAGCCAAGTGACCTCCAAGCCATAACTGAGGGTAAGGAAGCCCAAATCGCTTTAAATCTCAGCTTTTATCTCTCTGCTTTAGTGTCTGCAGGGCCGATGGAACCTGAGCAACCGCGGAGGGTGGAGTTCGGGGCAGTGCAGTTTGAAAAGGGCTATAGAAACAAGCTGGTTTTTTCTCCGCTGTTTCTCCGACAGGGGAGGCCCCGCACCAGCCCTCTGTCCCCCAGCCCTCTCCCCTCTGCCTCTCCCCCCTCCCTTACCCCCACGACGTCTCCTCCTCTCTGGCCACTTAATGAGCCTGTTGATTCCCTTTGTCTGCCTCTGCCGTCAACCTGCTGTCATCCAGCGGCCCCGGCCCCCTCCTCTCTCTGCCCGTGACCTCTCCCAGCAACTTCCCCCCCGGAAGACCCGGCGGGGTAGGAGAGGTGCCCTGGAGAGAAGGGTTTAGGGGGAACAAAAGACCCCGTGAATTATTCAGAAACACAAGCGGGGTGGGGGGTGGGGGGGGAGTTCTAAAGAGGAGGGGAGAGCTGTGCCCCTGAGGGCGGGAGTCGCCCCTCGAGGCCTCTTTTCCGGACACAGGCGGCTCCATCTGCAGCGAGACCTCGGTCACTGGAGAGACAAGAATGCGGTTCTGCTGACCATCCCTGGGCTGGCTCAGAACCCTCAGCAGAAACACCGCTTGTCCCCGTGGCATCTGCAAAGGGTCTCCCGTCATCAGCCCCTCCTCCCTCACCCCCCCCCCCCCCTCCCATCCCATCTCTCCGTCATGTATTCTCGAGACTGAAATTAAAACACCTGGAGCTCGAAGACGGGAGGGTCCGCTGGCCGACAGGGGTCCGTCCCGCAGCCTGGGCTGAGCTGAGCTCCCTGGAGGAGGTGGGTGGACGCTCGCCAGCCTTTGTCTGGCCTGCTGATCTCTAGAGAAAGGGCTCAGGTGCCTGTAACCCGGGCCCCCACAGGGTGTGACTGCTGTGGACTCTGGAGGCTGCTCTCCAGGTTTTCAGATCCACCAGGAACAGTGCAGGAGGGTGAGCCGGTGTTGCCAGCTCCACAGTCTGCCCAGCACTCAGCTTGATGCTTACCCTTGACCTTCTCAAGAATCTGAGAAAACTGGGACATTAAGTGAGGAGGGGAAAAGGGCTTCCCTGGTGGCTCGGCTGGTAAAGACTCTGCCTGCCATGCAGGTGACCTGGGTTCCATCCCTGGCTTGGGAAGATCCCCTGGAGGAGGAAATGGCAACCCGCTCCAGAATGCTTGCCTGGAGAATGAGGGGCCTGGCGGGCTACAGCCCCCAGGGTCACAGAATCAGACAGGACTGAGTGACTAAACCACCAGCAAGCAGGAAAAGGCTTTCTCTGGAGCCCAGCTTCCTCTTACCCTTGGGAAACAGGAATGTAAGCGATCACCCAGATTTGCATAGGGCTGGGCTGTTGACAGAAGATTCGACCCAGATCCTAATTCCTCCCGGGGACTGAGATGTGGGGCGCCCTGTTTACTGCCGTGGTAACTCAGCCATGGCCGGGAATGGCAGAGAGACTGCATGGTTCTCCCAGAAGCACAAAGGCCACGCAGGATCAGCCTAGAAGCCAGGCCTCCGGACTCCCTGGCGGGTCCTTCCCCTGGACCCTTCTGTATTTCATAAGCACGCATCCCCTCCCCAGCCCTGCTCCCAGCGTCCAGCACCGCCCACAAGCCCTTCCACCTCTCCTCCCATCCGGCCGTGGTGGGGATGCCCACCCATCTGCCAGCATTCGGGGGCACATCCTCCCTGTCTCTCCAGACCCTGCCCCCAGCCCCCAGTTCTTAGGCCGCCCTGGATGTGCCCTCTGGGGACTTGGACTATTTCCTCCTTAACCAGACCTGGTAAACCTGCCGGTCCAGTTTGTGGGAACAAAGGTGGCTTTTGTCCTGCAGATCGGAGCTCCTTATCAGCCAGAGTAGGAGCCTTGGAGGTGGTGAGGGGGGTAGGCAGGTGCAGGGCTGGACCGTGCCTGCCGCCCCTGGTGGGCATCCAGGGACCGGGCCCTCCCGCACCCCCCAGAGAGGCTGGAGGGGAACCAGACCCGGTGCAGAACCCAGTAGGGAGACTGCACCCAAGTTTGCGGTCATCAGATTCTGGAGCGGAGAATCATCAGGAAGTCTCTCCTGGAAGCCTCTGAGTTCAGTTCAGTTCAGGCACTCAGCCCTGTCCGACTCTGCGACCCCATGGACTGCAGCACGCCAGGCTTCCCTGTCCATCACCAACTCCCGGAGCTTGCTCACACTCATGTCCATTAAGTCAGCGATGCCATCCAACCATCTCATCCTCTGTTGTCCCCTTCTCCTCCTGCCTTCAATCTTTCCCAGCATTAGGGTCTTTTCAAATGAGTCAGCTCTTTGCATGAGGTGGCCAAAGTATTGGAGTTTCAGCTTCAACATCAGTCCTTCCAATGAACACCCAGGGCTGATCTCCTTTAGGATGGACTGGTTGGATCTCCTTGGAGTCCAAGGCACTCTCAAGAGTCTTCTCCAACACCACAGTTCAAAAGCATCAACTCTTCGGCGCTCAGCCTTCTTTATGGTCCAACTCTCACATCCATACATGACTACCGGAAAAACCATAGCTTCGACTAGAGGGACCTTTGTTGGCAAAGTGATGTCTCTGCTTTTCAATATGCAGCCTCCAACCTAAGACTTTCACAGTTTTACAGATAAGGAAGTAGAGACTCAGAAAAGTTGATGGACATTGTTACTGGGGGGCTTCCCAGGTGGCGCTAGTGGTAAAGAACCCACCTGCCAATGCAGGAGACATATGAGTTGCGGGTTTGATCCCTGGATGGGGAAGATCCCCTGGAGGACATGGCAACCCACTCCAGTATTCTTGCCTGGAGAATCCCATGGACAAAGGAGCCTAGAGGGCTGCAGTCCATGGGGTCGCACAGAGCCTGACCCAACTGAAGTGACTTAGCACGCATGCATGATCCTGGCAGGGCTGGGTCTTGAACCTGGTTTTTCTGATTCCCACCTGCTGTACCATGCCTGGCCCTGTGGGCAGGTTAAGGAGTCTGGAATCAAGTCTGTTCCTCTTTTTCTTGGTGACTTTCTTTTTTTTTTTTTTAATGTTTATTTATTTGGCTGCATTGGTGGTCTCAGCCCTCAGCATCTTCTTGCTGCAGCATGTGGAATATTCATTTGTAGCACGTGGGGTCTAGTTCCCAGACCAGGGATTGAACCAGGTCCCCTTCACTGGGCGCTCGGGGTCTTAGCCACTGGACCACCAAGAAAGTCCCCTTGGTGACTTCCTTTTGTGTTGAATTCAGCTCCCCCCTCTGCCCCCGATCAATTTGATTTATCTTGAGGCTGGTTTCTGAGGATGAGTGGCCTTCAGCGGCCTGTGGAGACACAAACACTCCCACATCTGTTATTTCCACCTCCTCTCACAAGCCTGGTGCTCATGTTGCCATCCCTGGGTGGAGACAGAGGCCCCAGAGGCCTCCGCACGGCTGAGGACGCGCCCATCCTCCCAGCACGTTCAGACACACCCAGCGCCCAGCCTGGAGGTGCCGTCCAGCCTCACCTCTCGGGGTGGCTTTCTTCCTTAGGCTCGCAGCTTCGCAGTTTCTGTCTACAGCACGGGGGTGTTATAAGAACCATATAGACCCAGGAGCGCACGTAGTGAGTGGCTGAGACAGTGGGTTCCAGAGCCAGATGAACTGGCTTCAAACCCTTGGCTGTGTGACCTTCCTGAAGCTAGCTTAACCTCTCTGTTCGCCAGTGCCCCTGCCTATGAAAACGGAGTTCGTGACAATCACACCTCTTGCGTAGGTCGTTGGAAGGGTTCGATGGATGTGTCTATTCTGAGCATTCAGAATGGTGTCTGGGATCAGGTGGGCTGGACTCTTGGTGGCGATTTCAGCACGTGGATAAAAGGCTGTGAGCTGTGTGGTCCACCACTGTGTCCCCAGCATCCAGCAGAGTGTCCAGCACCAAGGGGGCTCTATAGGGATGGACAAAGAAACACATTAATGAAAAGTAAACCAACAAAATGCTCTTTCCCCTCCCCCTGCTTTCCCAGCACCGCCCTCCCCCAGAGCAGAACTGCTGGCTTCTCGGGCGGTCTGGCCCCTGGGGTCATCTGTGACCCGGTCCATCAGGATCTCCAGCCCACGCCCCCCCCTCAAGCCCAGCTGCAGAGGCCTGGGTGGCGGGGGATGGCGCAAGACCAAGACCTAGCCCCCCCGCAGCCCATATTTTGTCCTCAGCCCCGTGGGAGGCCTCAACTTTCCCGGACAGCCGGGCTGTCTTCCCTCTAGCCTGGCTCGAGGTGTTGGGGGAAGGACAGGGAAGGGAGGAGACTCTGCCTGCGTTTGTGTTTCTCTGGGTAAAGAGGTGGCAAGCTGTCAGAGCAATGGTTCCTGAATGTTGGGTAAAGAGGTGGCAGCTGTCAGAGCAATGGTTCCCGAATGTTGGGCTGGGGCTGGGCGCCCTCTGCCTACCTCTCAGCAGAAGCTCCTCAAAGTGCAGATGCTCGTGCCCTGCAGCTGGAGCTTCTGATTCAGGCAAGGGGCTCTGCCTTCCAGAAGCTTCTGAGGTGACTGTACCCCACCCCCGGGTTTGAACTCACTTCTGTGTTTTTTTTTTCGTGGGAGGCCACTAAGCGTCAGGCTCTGAATGAAACAGACAACGGTGTTTGTCCTGATACAGAGCGCAGATTTTGGGAGGGGAGATAAGAAGTAACGATTTATTTTAAAAGACCGTGAGTGGGACTTCCCCGGTGGTCCAGTGGGTAGGACTTAAGTGCCCCGGGGTCCCAGGTTCAATGCCTGGTCAGGGAACTAAGATCCTGCAGGTTGACCAGTGTGGCCAAAAAGCAACAAGGAGCAAAGTCAGAGGACTTGGAGTCTCAGGGTTGGGTGGAGGGGTGGGTGGCGGTGCTAAATGAGCTGGCCTCAGGGACATCGCCGAGGAGGGGACGGCGGAGCCCTGAGTGAAGGAGCTGTAGGAGGGAGCCAGGCGGGGGTCGGGTGGAAAAACGTTTCAGGCAGAGGGAGCTGCGCATGCAAAGGCCCTGAGGCTGGGGTGAGCCTGCCCTGTAGGAGGAACAGCGACATCACAGAGAGGAGATGAGTGACTCGGGGGAGGCCAGGGAGAGGCGGGGGTGCTAGGGACAGGGGCGTTCAGTGGCTCTACGGGCGGGACAGGCCTCGCTGGGACTCAGGGAACCCTGGGCCGTTCCGAGCTGTGAGGTTCTGAGTGGAGCTGTGACGTGGTCTGCTGCGGTTTGAAGGGCTCAGCTCTGGCTGTGGGCTGACTGCGGCTTTAGTGGGAGCAAGTGGCTCCTGTAAGAATGGGAACCCCCGCCGTGGGCGACGTTTGGGGGCTCCCAGCACCGTGACCTTTTGTTTCCCGCTTGTCAAAAGCATGATGTGTCTGCTCTGTGCTTCGGCAGGGTCCCCACTGTCCCCGTGAAGAACCTGAGCGGCTCCAGCCCTGTCAACCCTGCCCTGGCAGGTAAGGAAGCCCCGGCTGAAGGGAGGAAGGGCAGAGACCAGGGGGGCCTTTGGGAAGGACGCGAACACACTCAGTGGAGTGAAAGTCGCTCAGTTGTGTCCGACGCTTTGCAACCCCATGGAGTGTACGGTCCGTGCTGGTCTGTTTTAAACGGACAACTAACAAGCGCCTTCAGCACAGCACAGGGGACTCAGCTCAGTGTCCTGTCAGCCTGGCGGGAGGGCAGTCTGCAGGGGTTGGACGCGCGGGTATGAAGGGCTGAGCTCTTTACTGTCCATCTGGAACCGTCAGCCGCATTGCTCACCAGCTGTACCCCAACACAAAATGGAAAGTTTAAAAATCAATAAAAAGAAGTTAAAAACGAGAAAAGCAAAAGCAACGGGTGTCATGGACGTTTGTAAAAAGAGAGAGAATCTGTGTGGTGACTGAGACCAGCCAGGACGGGAAGGGCAGGAACAGTTTGGGGCGAAGTGACCGCTAAACGGACAGCTCCGTGTTGAAAAGGAGGGGTGGACGCGTTTCTGGGAAGAGTAGAGACTAAGAGAATCCGTGCGTTAGGAGAACGCCGGTGGAGAAGGGGCGAACGGGTTGCCGGGGAGGGAGAGCGTAGAGCAGGTCACCAGGAAGGGGGACTTAAGAGCCGGTTGGGGGCTGACCCTCCAGTCCTCTTCCCTGGCACCCTTGTCTTCCAGGAATCACTGGGATCCTCATGAGCGCAGCAGGGCTGCCCGTGTGTCTCACCCGGCCACCAAAGCTGGTCCTTCACCCACCCCCCGTCAGCAAGAGCGAAATAAAATCCATCCCCGGGGTTTCCAACACAAGCCGCAAGACCACCAAGAAGCAAGCCAAGAAAGGTATCAGCCTCCTTGTCAAAAAGAGTCCTGGGGCGGGGGGCGGTCACAGACTCGACTCCTGGTGCAGCTCTGTCTCCACCACTGAGGGTCACTACCTGTGCCTCGGTTTCTGCATCTGCTAAATGGGCTAACTGATACCCATTCTGCAGATTATACTAGAGTGGATAGGCTTTGGATCTGATGGCGATATAGACACATAAAGATACAGTGTGTGACACAGATAATACAGAGAGAGAGAGCCCTTCGGCATGGGAACCCGGACAGCCTGGGTTCAGATCCCAGCTTTGTCCCCTGCAAGTCTTGGGACACCAGACAGCCTCAATTTTCTCCCCTTTACAATGGACACAACCGGTACCCAGCAGGTGTGTCCTGGAAGACAGTGGAAGTCACCACTGTCTCGTGTCCCTCTGGATACTCCAGAAGCTCTGACTCCTTGACCTTCCTTCAAGAGCTCTTCCCCCTCCTCATAGTCCCGCAGCTAAGAGGTGGCCTGTGCCTACCTGGGCCCCAAGGACCCAGCCTGACCTCTGTGGCTGCTCTTTCTAGCTCTGGTGTGTGTGTGTGTGTGTGTGTGTGTGTGTGTGTGTGTGTTTAATTGCTAAGTCATGTCCAACTCTTTGTGGCCCCGCGGACTGTAGCCCGCCAGGCTCCTCTGTCCAGGGGATTTCCCAGGCAGGAATGCTGGAGTGGGTTGCCATTTCCTCCTCCAGGGGATCTTCCCGACCCAAGGATCAAGACTGCATCTCCCGCTTTGGCAGGCAAATTCTTTACCACTGACTCACCTGGGAAACCCCTGGTCTCTAGTTCCGATTTCTAAATGATTCGACCGTCAGCCCTGAGCCCTCCCCTTGCAAACTGGTGACGTTTCAGTGGGATCATACGCACGTTCTAACTTAGCTCAGTGAGCAATAGGCTCTTGGTTGACAGAAGCTTAATTCTCGTTAGAGAAGCAGGGCAGTCGGAAGGGAGGGCCCGCACCCCAGCTTTTGGACGTTGGAGGGTCCGCTTGGTGAACCCCTTGTCCTGCTTTTCCAGTCTGTCAACGTTTCTCTGCTTAAATGAACTCGCTCGTCTTCCTGGCGCTCTCCTAGGACATCGCAGGATTTGCGTTTTCCCATTCTTCCTGTTATTACTAGCCCTTACCCGGCTCTTAGTAAAAGTGCCGCAGGGCGCACGTCCGTTAGCGCGTTTCACTGTCAGAGCGCCCCTCTGAGCAGCTGCTGTTGTTCTTGCCCGTTGTCTAGGTGAGAATCAGAAGCTCAGAGAAGTTCAGGCAGTCACCCGAGGAGGCTCCAGCCCTTGATTCCTTCTCTGCCCCTTGGCAAGGCTGTCTCATGCCAACCCCTGCTTTTAGTCCAGGCTGCCTCTTAGGGCCCTGCTTCCCCCTCCCCCCGAATCCCAGAATCACTGGACCGGTCAGGACGCATCACCCTCTCCCTACTGACCACACCATCGAGAGGAGGAAGATTGTCAGAAAGCTGCGGCCGTCAAGTCCCGGTTTCCTGTAAAAGTACTGGCGCTCTGACACACACTGCAGATCAGGACGGTCCTTAGCACATTGTGAAGGGAGCGCCATAAACCCGCCCAAGGTTTTAAAATGTGGAACTGTTCACAGGTGCTTTCATTACTGTCAGCTCGATGCAGCCTTTGGGCAGGCGCTGGCTCTCTGATGATGGGGAAGGGAAGCCCGCTCTGCCCGCACCAGTGAAAAAGTGGGTTTGTTGCGATTATACAGGCCGGTGTCAGGGCAGTGACCACAGGAGATAAGGCGGACGTAAACACCTCCCGCCTCCGACCACCTGGCTCCCGCCTCCACCCCTGTGTTCCCTTTCCATTCTTAAATCCAACTGCACGATGAATTCCTTGTCTTTTCTGAAAGCTTTGAGCCTGGCTATACCCCTCTCTGTGGCATGTCTGGCTTGTCTTGGTGGCCCCCTGATCATCCTGTCCCCACAGGGAAAACCCCAGAAGAAGTGCTGAAGAAGTATCTGCAGAAAGTCCGGCATCCGCCAGACGAGGTGAGTCCAGGGGCGGTGGGGCGGGATTCACCCTCCCCACCCCCCGAGTCATCTCCTCAGCCAGTTTTCTGCAAGATGCAGCCTGTGCTGCCTTCTGGGTCCCGACCAATGCAGAGCTGGTAAGAGTGGAGGTCCTGGGCCACAGCTGTGGCTTAACCTCTCACACCTGCCTGTTCAGCAAACCGCTGACTGATGCTCAACTGCCTTACCCTGAATTTAAGCAGCGCAGTGTGATAAGCTGTGGGAACCGAGTTAAAAATGGGCTTGATGGCGATCAGAGATTCTCAACCAGAGGCAATTTTACAGAACTGGAGGGAAGAGGGGATGCTGATGGTATCCAGTAGGCCAAGGCTAAATATGCTGCTAAACCCACCACCTTACTCAGGAAGGCCCAGGACAGCACGTGCAGCGAAGAGCTGTTTTTGTTCAGTCGCTGAGTCCTGCCTGCCTCTCGGCGGCCAGGTGGACTGCAGCCTGCCAGGCTCCCCTGCCCTCCACCGTCTCCCGGAGTTTGCTCAGAGTCGTGTCCATTGAGGTGGCGATGCGATCTGTCTGACGGTCTCATTCTCTGCCGCCGCCGCCTCTGTTCTAGGCCACAGGCTCTAGAACACAGGGCTTCAGTAGTTGCCGTGTGCGGGCTTAGTTGCCCTGCAGCGTATGGAACCTTTCCGGACCAGGGATCAAACCCGCGTCTCCTTCTCTGGCAGGTGGATTGTTAGCCACTGGACTACCAGGGAAGTCCTCAGCAAAGAATTATCCAGCCCCAGTGTTGAAACATGCTGCAGCCTCTCCAGGGCACTTCAAAAACACTTCCTTTACAAACGTCCCACTTAAGTAAATGGTCAGTGGGTCAAATCAGCAAGTGTTGGTTCCCTCAACAAACCCCTGAGGGATCCCACGGAAGGATGGTCACAGCCCCTGAGGAGGGTCTATCATTCCATTTGGCAGCCTAAATTAATTTGTATCGCCATCAGGTATTAGTTCAAGAGTTACTCTGCTGTGCCAAATACAGCATTCTGCCTAGAGTCCCAGAGGCGCGTGTTCCCTGGTTTGTGGGCTTTCTGGAAGAGGAGCAGTAACAGCCCGCCTGACCGCTGAGATCGTGCTGGAAGACCGTGGAGGAGCTGTGGCCTCCCAGGCTGAGTGGGAACTGACGGTCTTTCTCTTCTGCCCCTTTCCACCCCCAGGACTGCACCATCTGCATGGAGCGCCTCACGGCTCCATCTGGCTACAAGGGCCCCCAGCCGACGGTCAAGCCAGACCTGGTGGGCAAGCTCTCCAGGTGTGGCCACGTCTACCACGTCTACTGCTTGGTGGCCATGTACAACAATGGCAACAAGGTGGGTGCCAGCTCAGGGGGTGCCACCACCTCCCGGGCGGGCCCTGGGGCACCCAAGCCTAGAAGCCTTTTTGGAGTGGCACTCAGGTGCTTTGGGGCATCTTAGAGGCACCCCTGGGCTTCCCTGGCGGTTCGGCAGTGAAGAATCCACCTGTAATGCAGGAGACGCGGGTTCATTCCCTGGGTCGGGAAGATCCCCTGGAGGAGGGCATGGCAACCCACTCCAGTATTCTTGCTGGTATAATCCCATGGACAGAGGAGCCTGGTGGGCTACAGTCCGTGGGGTCACAGAGAGTCGGACACGACTGAGTGACTGACAACAACAGCAAGCCCAGCTCCTCCATGTCTACGCTGCGTGGTGGTCTAAGAGGTGCAGACGTCTGTCCCTGAGGGTTTGGAAGGGAGTTTTCTCTAATGATGGGCCCGTGGTGAGGGTCCATTCATGCTGGCTTAGGACTTCCCAGTCACCCTTCCTTCTCCCAGGGTGGGTGCTTTTCAGTTACATTTCATGTTCTTTGGGCACCTTTCATTGTCCTTTCAAAAGCACCAAAGGTTTTGTCAAAGGATGGCTTGAAGGCCGTTAAGGTCCACTGTTGCAGAGGAGGGCTGTGTGATCCTATCTTACCCACCAGTGATAGTGGAGGGGCAGTCCCCTGTTAGAGCTGGTTCCCAGGAACCTGGGCGTGTCCTCAGATGATAGGTCTCTCCGCACAGCGCCCAAAGCCCTTGGCTTTTCTCATGTTCGGTCCCAGGCCTGGTCACCCTTACTGCCCATCTACAGGATTCCAAATCCCACTCCTTCCTCCAGGTCCGGCTTGGATTGCATCAGAGTCTGTGATTTTTGTGATGCCCTCCTGTCACTTATTCACCCAAAAGTATGTCTGGCCTTCAGGGGCCCCATCCTTGTCTTGCTGGGGGAAGAGAGTAAAGGCCGCGGACCCAAGTGCAGACCCTGGCTGAGCAGCCAAATGACCACGGGCAGCAAGGTTGTCAATCTCTCTGAGATTTCATTTCCCGTCTGGAAAATGGAGATAGAACAATCCCTACTTCCTAACATGCTGAAAGTGAGAAGGAAAAGGGAAAGGGGCTCCCCTGGTGACTCGGACAGTAAAGAATCTGCCTGCAGTGTAGGTAGACCCAGGTTTGATCCCTGGGTCGGGAAGATTCCCTGGAGAAGGGAAGGGCAACCCAGTCCAGTATCCTTGCCTGGAGAATCCTCTATGGACAGAGGAGCCTGGCGGGCTGTGGTCTGTGTGGTCACAAAAAGTCCAACGTGACTGAGCAGCTAATACTTTCAATGCTTTTTACGCAAACTGACACCTCCTTTGTACCATGACTGTTTTTTTCTTCATGCTAATGTAGCCCTATGGTTGAAATTACCAAAGTGCCAGTGTTGGGATCTCTCTGTGCCTCAGAAAGCTCAGTTATTGATGGATGCTGTGTGTGTATATTCCCTGCTCAGTTTTTTGACCCTACAATAAAAGGTTTCACTGGGACTCGGCCTTTGAAGAGGTTATTTTGGATGTAAAGGGATTTCTTAGCACCTTCATTCTCCTTTTGATAACTGCGTATAAGAATAATCTCGTACCTTTGCGTTTATTTCCATGGTGCTTCAAAAAGGTTGCGGACACGATCTTTTATCCTCTTTTGCACTTACATTTTGAAGCATGCCTTTTTTATCTTCTTTCAAAGGGGTGAAAAGGGCCCAGAGAGAAATGGGGTGATTCATCCAAAGTCATGAAGCAAGTTAAGACCAGAGCAGAGAGTGGGACCCTGACCTTGGCTTCCCACCCTTTGATCATACGAACATAAGCTGAATGCAAGCTGTTTCTTTAAATGAGTAGAGCTGGGGTTGAAGCATCCTTAAGGAGCCCCGCAGTGGATCCCAGTCTTCCCCGAGGAGATCCGGACATCCCGGAGAGCTCTGGTCCCAGCTGTGTGACGGCACTCTGTGCACGCGTCCTTCCCTGCCCACTCGCGGTCTCCTCCTCACCCCCTGTCTGTTTGCAAGCCTGGGAATAGGGTTTACTGTCCAGGCCACCCCCCAGGCGGCACTTCACCAGGTCCTGCTGTGAAACCAGGACTCCACACCTCCCTGAACCCAGAGTCCCCAGCCATTGCCCCCCAGAGCCCTGAAAGTAGAGGTGTTAGTTGCTCAGTCACCTGGGAAGCCCCCCAGAGCCCTGATGAGCAGGAAAATCCTGTCTCCTTCTTAAGGATGGGGTCTTTCTTATGCATCCCTGACCACAGAGCCCGGGGCTGGTATGCAGTGTTCCCCCTGCTGCTTTGGAGAAAACTTCAGCTTACAGTGGCCCTGAGAGCAGGCAGGGGGGCAGCTAAGATCTAGTACTGGTGTGGGTGCGTTTTGCCCCTGACCCCAACTTTTTGGGGCTTCCCTGGTCACTCAGACAGTAAAGATTCTGCCTGCAATGCAGGAGACCCGTGTTCCATCCTTGGGTCAGTAATATCCCCTGGAGGAGGGCATGGCACCCACTCTAGTCTTCCTGCCTGGAGAATCCCATGGACAGAGGAGCCTGGAGGGCTACAGTCCCTGGGGTCACGAAGAGTCGGACACAACAGAGCAACTCACACACCAGCCCTTTATCTCTGGTACCTTTTGGAGTTGGGTGGGGTGGTCCTGACCAAACCTGTTTCCCACACTGGCAGTTCGGGCCTTGTCTCTTCAGGATGGGAGTTTGCAGTGTCCGACCTGTAAGACCATTTACGGGGTGAAGACGGGCACCCAGCCTCCAGGGAAGATGGAGTACCACGTCATCCCCCACTCCCTGCCTGGCCACCCGGACTGCAGAACCATCCGGATCATCTACAGCATTCCCCCCGGCATTCAGGTCAGCCCGTCCTTGGCCACTGGCTTTTATGACTTCAAGTTTAAATGTTTGCAGGTCAGTGTTTGTCTTTAGTCCACTTAGGCTGCTGTAACCAAGGAAAAACGCAGACTGTGTTCATGTCTAAGCCATCTTTCTGTACAGCTAAAACTCACACAGCATGGTTAATCAGCTATTCCCCAGGGCTCAGCAGTAAAAAGTCCGCCTGCAGTGTAGGAGCCACTGGAGGCTGCGGTTTGATCCCTGAGTCAGGAAGATGCCCTGGAGGAGAGCATGACAACCCGCCCTAGTCTTCTTGCCTGGAGAATCCCATGGACAGAGGAGCCTGGTGGGCTACAGTTCACGGAGTCGGATGTGACTGAGGCGACTTCGCACACATGCACCAATATAAAATTTTAAAAGATAACGAAAAACACAGACTTTAAAAAAGTTACTGGAGCACGGTTGGTTTCCCGGGTGGTGTTAGGTTCAGGTGTACAACAAAGTGATTCAGCTGCTCCTGTTATTCAGTCGCTCAGTCGCGTCCAGCTCTTTGCCACCCCATGGACCGCAGCACGCCAGGCCTCCCTGTCCTTCACTGTCTCCCTAAGCTTGCTCAAACTCATGTCCATTGAGTCGCTGATGCCATCCAGCCATCTCACCCTCTGTCCTCCCCTTCGTTTCCTGCCCTCAGTCTTTCCCAGCATCAGGGTCTTTTCCAATGAGTCAGCTCTTCGCATCAGGTAGCCAATGTATTGGAGCTTCAGCTTCAGCATCAGTCCTTCCAGTGAACACCCAGGATTGATTTCCTTTAGGATGGACTGGTTGGATCTCCTTGCAGTCCAGTGGACTCTCAAGAGTCTTCTCCAACACCGCAATTCAAAAGCATCAATTCTTCGGCGCTCAGCTTTCTTCACTGTCCAACTCTCACATCCGTACATGACCACTGGAAAAACCATAGCCTTGACTAGACAGACCTTTGTTGCCAAAGTAATGTCTCTGCTTTTTAATACGCTGTCTAGGTTTCTCATGGCTAGAAAAGCTTCCAGGGAGCAAGTGTGTTTTAACTTCATGGTTGCAGTTATACGTATATATATCGCCACTCTTGGTTAGATTCTTCTCCCATATGGGTCATTACAGAGTGCTGAGCAGAGTTCCCGTGCTGTACAGTAGTTCCTTATTAGTTATCTACTTTATGCATCATGGTGCATATGTGTCAATCCCAATCTCCCACTTTTAAACAACAGACATCCATTTTCCACGCTTCTGGAGACAGAGATGGCCAAGGTCAAAGTGCCGGCAGACTCGGGGTCGGCGAGAGCCTCTCCCTGGCCGTAGTGCACCCTCTCGCTGTGTCCTCACGTGGCGGTCTGTGAGGGGGCTGCCTCATGTCTCCTCTGTAAGGGGCTCAGCCGACTCATCAGAGAAGGAGGAGGCAGCCCACTCCAGGATTCTCGCCTGGAGAACCCCATGGACAGAGGAGTCTGATGGGCTACATCCACGGGGTCTCAAAGAGTTGACACGACTGAGCGACTAACACACACACACACAACCCCATTGATGGTGGCGCCACCTAATCACCCAGCGCAGAACACTCCCACCTCCTAATACCGTCACACTGGGGATGAGATTTCAACATGTTAATTTTGGTGGGAACCCAGACTTTCAATCTATAGCTTTTTGCCCCTGGCCTCTGAAAATTTGTGTCCTTCCTACCCACAGAATACATTCATTCCTTCCCAATAGTCCTCAAAGTCTTAGCGCAGTCTGGCACCACTTTATTCTTTTTTTAAAGTGTTTGTTTATTTATTTGGCTGCTCCGGGTCTTCGTTGCGATATGTGGGATCTAGTTCCCTGACCAGGGATCGAACTCGGGCCCCTCGCTTTGACAATGCAGAGTCTTAGCCCCAGGACCACCAGGGAAGGGCCCCAGCATACACTTTAAAGTCTAAGTCCAAAGTCTTTTTAAATATCATCTAAACCAGAGCGAGATGAGACTGAAGGTATAATTCATCCTGAGGCCACTTCGTCTCCAGCTGTGAACCTGTGAAAGCAAACAATTTATGCAGTACAGTCTCATCAGACACTGAATCTGTTGACACCTTGGTCTTAAACTCCCCGGCCTCAAGAACTGTGAAAAATGAATTTCTGTTGTTTTTGACGTCATTCTCTTAGAGCAGCCTGAGCTGCTAAGACGATGTTACGCTGTGGAAAGTCTCCTTCCCACTCCGGGGGCCCCTCCGTCCAGTCTCAGCCTCCCCCTCACCACCGCTGTCCTTACTTTCTTATGCATCCTTCCAGGGTTCTTTGTGCATTTGCAACAAAGACTTCTTCCACTCTTCCCGGCTTCACACAAAGGGTGACGTATCAACCACATTGTTCTGCAAGCTGTATTTTCAATGCACAGTATAGACTGTAGATCTTCCCTTGCCCGTAGAGGGAGAACTTCCGCATTCTTGCTTAGCTTTGCATAATCATCCCTTTTATAAAGGGACCATAATTTGCATACAGCAGTCTCCATGTGATGGGCGTATGGATTGTTTCCAACCTTTTGCTCTAACAAATAATGACATAATGAATAACCTCTCAGGCCTGTGAGTATCTCCACAGAATAATTTTCTAGAAGTGAAATCTTTTTTGTCAGACGGTGTTTGCATCTGCAAGTTGATCGTCCTTGACTTTTGTGGGCATGTCTTTCTTGTGATTCTTCTAAAGACAGCCCATAGGAAGAAACTGAACAATTTGCCTGGCAGTCAATACAAATGTGGAGTTTCCCAGGTGGCTTAGTGGTAAAGAATCCGCCTGCTAATGCAGGAGATGTGGGTTCGATTCCTGGTCCAGGAAGATCCCCTAGAGAAGGAAATGGCAACCCACTCCAGTATTCTTGCCTGGAGAATCCCATGGACAGAGGAGCCTGGCGGGCCACAGTCCATGGGGTCGCAAAAAGTAGGACATGACTAAGTGACTGAACATCAACAGATACAAATATGTCCCTCCCTTCACACATTGAAGATTTTCTAAATGTTTCAGGGGGCTCACTGGATTCCTTTATTTACCAAATATTTATCAGTTTACCCTCCTTTCTCCTTGCCTTTCTCCCTTTTAGCTTTTGCTTAACAAATATTTGAGTGTCAGCTGTAGGCCAAACTAGGTGCTAGAGGAAGACGGTCAGTGACGCAGACACAGTCTTTCCTCCTCTAGAGCCCTCATTCCGGGGGGACCAGGAGGGAATAAAACAGGGAAATGTAACAGCCTGCAGAAGAATTGAACAAAAAAACAGTTCTTCTTTGAAGGACTTACCAACTAGTCAAGAAGAAATCAGTACACGTCACTGAGCTCTAGAGTGAAAACTGATGTGCGCCATTGGTAAAGGCTGTGGAGAGCAGGGTGGGTGAAGGGACAGAGATAAGACCGGGACTTCAGAGTCTGATGGACCCGGGTTCTGATCTTGGATGATTTCCTCCTTTGCAGGGGATTTTGGGCCTTGACCGCTTGACCCTCCTGAGCCGTGTTCCTTTCTCTGCACAAGCAGGAAGCTAACATGCAAGGGTTTTGTAAAGATGGGTGATGATGTTTGAGGTCCCGGGCACAGGACCAAGATGCTCAGTACGTCACCCCCATCATTGTTGGGTATGCTACGTGTCAGGGCAAGGAAGGGGGCCTATGTCTATCTGTCTGGGAGAGTCAGAGGAGCCGTTCTGGGGCAGGGCCCTCGGTCATAGAGCAAAGACGTGAAGAAATGAAGAGGAAGCTTTTAGCGTTTTATTATTTGTTAGACTTTTTAGTTTATACTGGGATGTAGAAAGTGAGGGTGAAAGTCGCTCAGTTGTGTCCAACTCTTTGAGACCCCATGGACTATCCATGGAGTTCTCCAGGCCAGAATACCGGAGTGGGTAGCCTTTCCCTTCTCCAGGGGATCTTCCCACCGCAGGGATGGAACCCAGGTCTCCGGCACTGCAGGCGGACTCTTTACCAGCTGAGCCTCCAGGGAAGCCCACACTGGGATACGGCCGATTAGCAGTGTTGTGACTGGTGCAGGTGAACAGCAAAGGGGTTCAGCCGTACCTGTCCATGTATCCAAACTCCCCTCCCATCCAGGCGGCCACGTGACACTGAGCAGAGCTGCACGTGCTGTACAGCAGGTCCTTGCTCGTTATCCCTTTTAACTACAGCAGTGTCTGCGTGTCCATCCCAGGCTCCCTAACTAGCCCTTCCCTCCATCCTTCCCCCCGGCCACCATAAAGGGAAACATTTTTGAGTTGGCGGGCACAGCAGAGTTTCAGAGGAGAGACAGGAGCTCTGTAGAAGGCCTGTAAAGAGGTTTAATTTGGGTGAGTTGCCCAAATGGTGGGGAGGAGGAGGGAGCAGGCAGCGGGGGGAGACAGTGACCCGGTCCGGGAGGCCCTGACCTCGGGGGTGGCCCTGACCGCTGGGGCAGGGACCGCAGACTCTCCTCGGCAGGCCAGGGGCGTGGCTGGCCCTTGAAGGTCATTGGGCAGGTGGTTAGGGTCATGGGAGGTCACATGATTGGGATGATGCTTTAGCAAAGCCAGTCTGGCCAAAGAGTCAAAATGACCTCACCGCCCAGTAAGGGGACCACTGCTTCCGGTGGTGACCCCAGGAGGGACCTGGACCAGGGAGATGCGGTTGGATGTGAGGACACACGAGACTTCAGGGGTGACTGTAGGGCTGCCAAGGGGGCTGATGGGGAAATGAATGGAAATATGGGAATCCCGAGAAACAGCCCACGGCCTTGGTGGGAAGCAGGACAGACTGCAGGGGGCAAAGCTCGGGGTGGGGAAAGCACTTGGGAGGATGCAGCGTTTTTCCCGGGCTTCAGGACCAGAGGGCGGAGAGCCCACATGAGGGTCCAGAGGTGCCCACCTGCTGCCTCTGTAGGCACCACGGTTCCCCCAGGAAAACCCAGGCTTGTGTCAAAGAGCACGCATCTGCGCACTGTCCTGATGGCCAGGCCATAGACCTCCGCCGAGAGTCAGTGGCTGTATCCTCCGTGCCACGTCCATCCCTGGAGACTCCAAGGACCACGCGGGCTTGGGCTGTCATGAGAAGTGAGGACCTGTAAGCTCTGCCTTCCCTGCAGGAGATGATTCTCCAGGGGAGAAACTGTGAGTGGGCCCAGGGCGAGTCGTGACTGCTGAGCTGAGCTGGTGCTCGGCAGGCGTCTGCACTGGCCACATGACAGACAAGTCCTGGGCGGGAGAGGGGCAGAGCCGCAGTCAGAACCAGCCGCCGGTCGTCCAGCCTGGCTTAGAAACAGCCGTGGCCACGGGAATGTGGTCAGTGTGCTTTTAGGTGAACGGGAAGTTCAGAAGCTTCCGGTCCCGCGTCTCCCAGAAGATACTGATGCCTCTTTTTGATCCCTGTAGTCTCTCCTTCCCTGAGGCCTCACTGGACTCATGCTGCCCAGTTTGCAAAATCACAGACAGTCTGAACCATGCTACTCATCTTTGTTTTAATCACATAGTTTTTGAATCATTTTGGAACTGTCATGTATAGTAAGAGAAAATGGGAAATCTGTGTTTTCTTGCAGTTTGGTTACGACTCATTCACTCACTCATTCATTTCTTCAGCTGGGAGATAGTTACGGACCTACTGTGTGACAGCTTGTGCCAGGAGCAGTGTGGAATCAATATTATAGTGGCTTCGTCTAGAAGGGATTTTAAAACAGGGTTTCATCCCCTCTGAAGGGGGCCAGGTGCTCAGAAATGATAAACAAGCACGTGTTTGTAGGGGGCAAATATGTGTATTGATACTGGGAGAAACTCCCTCATTTTTCATGAGTGTCTCATGGGCCTGTAGACCATCCTGAACCCTGGTTAGGAAGACCGGCTTTGGCCTAAACTCTGCTTCAGTTTCTTTCCCACCTGGCGGCCTGAGACGACTTGCTTCACGGGGGTGTTGGGTGGTGACAGTTGAAATCTTAGGAGATTTTTAGTCGTGCATATGCCAAGGCATATTGTTCAATAAGAAAACAAACCGAAACCGTGAGGACCAAGGAGAAAATCCCCGAGAGTCATTCGGATCATTCTGATCTCTTGGCTCTTGGCTCAGAGCTCAGAAGCACTTGGGTCGTTCTGAGTAGTTCAGCGGTGAAACAATCCGGAGTACGCTCCAGGAAACCTGGGCCAAGGTTTTGGCAAGGCCGTTAACATTGTGGAAGTCATTTAACCTCTGGGGCTGCAGTTCTCCTCTTTTGTGAAACAAAAGAGCCGAAAGAGATGCTGACGAAGATGATATAAACAGCCCCTGGCTTCTGAGAGTGCGCCAGGCTCACTTAACAGTCATCACGTCCCACAAGGTGAGCAT
This sequence comes from Okapia johnstoni, assembly GCA_024291935.2. Taxonomy (NCBI): domain Eukaryota; kingdom Metazoa; phylum Chordata; class Mammalia; order Artiodactyla; family Giraffidae; genus Okapia; species Okapia johnstoni. The sequence continues at coordinate 1,213,398 of CM044325.1, read as the reverse complement.
CACATGTCTTCCCTCCTTCAGGGATGGGACACCGACAGCCCCAGAGACGGCAGCTCTGGCTCACACAGCGGGGAGGCCCCCCGCTCTGAGTCCTGACCCAGGTCCAAGGACCCCAGTATGTGGTGAATCACCGCCCCATCGTTCTTTGGGTCTGTTCTCTGTCTAGACTCGATGGCTATTATTATTTGGATGATAATATTTGGATCAATCACAGCCCTTACCTGAAAGACTTTTAAAAATGCTCTTTGCTCTCTTTCTGCTGCTTTCAGGGGCCAGAACACCCAAATCCTGGGAAAAGCTTCAGCGCCCGTGGCTTCCCTCGACACTGTTACCTCCCGGACAGCGAGAAAGGGAGAAAGGTGAGCGCAGGGGTCGGCGTCCCAGCCCCAGCTCTGCTCCCAGTGGTGCTGAGCAGAAGTGGCTCCCTGAGCTCTAGATGCCCGTGTAATAAAGTCACCGTAGAGAGACTTCCTGGTGGTCCAGCGTCAAAACTCCGCCTTCCAATGCAGGGGTGCAGGTTCGATTCCTGGTCGGGGAACTAAGATCCCCGATGCCTTGCAGCCAAATCACCAAAATGAAAACAGAAGCAATATTGTAACAGATTCAATAAAGACTTTACAAATGGTCTGGGTCCAAAAAAAAAAAAAAAAAAATTCCCAAGTCATAGTGGAGTCAGCTAGAGGTGTGGAGATATGATAACAGTTCTACTTCTTTAGGATGCTGGGGCTGGACTTTTGGCTGTTTTCTCTCCTAGATTTTATGGGCAATGATTCATCTATTTTAGGTTCCTCCTCTAGAGCTTTGCTGCCTAACGGCAGGTCCTGGGAAGAGTACCAGTAGCAACACCTGGGAGCGCGATGTAAATCCAGGACCTTAGAACTGCTTCATTTTAACCAGACCTTAGGTGACCTGACAGCACCTGAACTCCCTGGAAGTGCTGCTCTGGGGCAAGGATCTTAACTTGTGGGATTTTACTCTTTTTCTGTAATGAATGTCTTTGTTGTTGTTTAGTTGTTAAGTCACGGCTGACTCTTTGTGAACCCACAGACCGTAGCCCACTAACCTTCCCTGTCCATGGGGTTTTCCAGGCAAGAACACTGGAGTGGGTTGCCATTTCCTTCTCCAGGGGATCTTCTCGACCCAGGGATCCAACGCAAGTTGCTGGTTTCCCCACAAAACAGCAGAGGGAAAAATCGCTGGGTTTCTGGATTCCTAGTGATTCCTGGGGAGGCTTCAGTGGTTCCATGAACTCTAAACTTAGAATTAAAATTTCATGCTCAATTTTTCTGTGGATAAGGCCAGAAAAATCACTGGGTTTTTCAAAAGCTTTCCTGATCTCAAAAGCGAAAAGAACTGTTGCCTTATTGGCCAAGAGGTGCGTCTTTGTCAGCTGTCTCTAGGTTGTGGTGCGTAACAAACAGCCTCTAACCCTCGGTGGCTTCCTCCAGCCAGTGCTCATTTCTCACACAGTTTGGTGTTACTGACTGTGGCCCAGGTGCTGCTGTGGGTTAGCTTTCACTGATCCGGTTCTAAACTTCAAGGAGAAAGAGTTTTGCTTCCCTGGTCCATCCCCTCCCCGTGGAATGGGGCAGAGGACCGAGGGAGATTCCAAGTGGAGCGTGCAAGCCCATCAAAGCTTCCCGCTGAAGCTTGTTACTTCTGCTCGTGTTGTTTGGTTGCTCAGTTGTGTCCGACTCTTTTGTGACCCCATGGACTGTAGCCCGCCAGCCTCCTCTGTCCATGGGATTTTCCAGACAAGTATACTGAAGTGGGTTGCCATTTCCTACTCCAGGAGATCTTCCCGAGCCAGGGATTGAACCTACGTCTCTGCATTGGGAAGCCGATTCTTTACCATCTGCACCACCAGGGAAGCCCCATACCTTTCATAGGCTCCCGCAAGTCATGAGCAAGCCAGACCAGGAGCTGGTGTCCAGCTTACCAGGAGGCTCCTCGGCAAAGAGTGTGCCTAGAGTCTCTCAGGGGGGAGAAGCAGAGAGTCTGGGACAACAAGAGAATCAACCACATCATCCTGAAGAGGTGCCCAGTACAGTGTCCCCAGATTCCGAGTCAGGCCCGGTCCTGGTGCCCGTTTGCCCAGAGCCACCAAGTCTCTACCGCCGAGGCCTGCAGCCCCAAATGCTGGCTAAACAACCCCACCATCAAGTCCAGTGGTTAAAGCAAGAATCCTCTTGCCAAGAGCTATTTTTCCGTCAGGTCTCCTTCTTTATGTTAATAACATACAGTAAGTCCCCTACATACGAACCTTAAAGTTGTGAACTTTCGAAGATTCGAGCGTGCGTTCCATCAGCATCAAGCATGAGTGACACTGCAGCTCGCCCCCCGTCTGCTGTTGCTGACGGTCCCTCAGCTGCACCGTCTCCCACGTCCTCTCCCTCCTCTAATCAGTAACGCCTCTTGCCCGTCCACCCGATGCCAGCCCCCGTGTGCCACCTGTCGTACTATGCTTTTCAAGGTGCTGTTCAGTTCAGTTCAGTTCAGTCGCTCAGTCGTGTCCGACTCTTTGCAACCCCATGAACCGCAGCACGCCAGGCCTGCCTGTCCATCACCAACTCCCAGAGTTTACCCAAACTCATACCCATTGAGTCGGTAATGCCATCCAGCCATCTCATCCTCTGTCATCCCCTTCTCCTCCTGCCCTCAATCTTTCCCAGCATCAGGGTCTCTTCAAACTAGTCATCTCTTCGCATCAGGTGGCCAAAGTATTGGAGTTTCAGCTTCAACATCAGTCCTTCCAATGAACACCCAGGACTGATCTCCTTTAGGATGGACAGGTTGGATCTCCTTGCAGTGCAAGGGACTCTCAAGGGTCTTCTCCAACACCACAGTGCAAAAGCATCGATTCTTTGGCGCTCAGCTTTGTTTATGGTCCAGCTCTCGCGTCCAAGGTACAGTGCTGTAAGATTAAAAACGTTTTCCTTATTTTTTGTTTGTTTATGTATTATCTGTGTGAAAAGTATTACAAACTCCAATTATGGCACTTTACTGTATAGCTGTTTGTGTTAGTGGGGTTGGACTTACGGATGCGTTGTCAGAACAGAACTCGCTCGTATCCAGAGGACTTACTGGGTTCTGTATCCCTGGAACCAGACTGGACGCATGAGCATCGTAGACTCTGGCCCTCCCTGAGCCATACATTCCTCCCTGCACTGCCCTCTGAACCACCTGAATCTTTTCCTAATCCTCCAAACTAGTTATCTGTCACCAGAATAGTGATCCTGAAACACAGTTTCTCATGTCAGTCTCCTATGTTTAACAGAAATAAAGTGAGAGAAAACAACTCAAAACTGTTAGGATGGTTTTCCCTCCCTTCTTTACAAGGACAGATTTCTCAGTTCAGTAAACAAGCCCTACCACAGTTTGGATCTGAATTGTCCCTTCCCACCAATTTCTCACCCTTATCCCCCCCGTCTGCTGTCCCCAGACCCTCACCCTGGTTTCCTTTGAGGAGCAAGGTGATAGAGCATAAGCTCTGAAGCCAGACCAGCCTGGCTTCAGATCCTGGTCCTGCCGTTTACCATATGTGGGGAAATGGACGTGAAGTTGATTTAAGTCTCGGTCTCCTAATCTTTGAAAGAGTATGATCATTTCTAGCTCTGTGGCCAGGATGTTGTAAGAATTAAAAGAAGAATTCTTTTTTGTGAAGAGTTTCTTCACATTTGTGAAGAATCTGCCTGCAATGCGGGAGACTCAGGTTCAATCCCTGGGTTGGGAAGATCCTCTGGAGGAGGAAATGGCAACCCAGTCCGGTATTCTTGCCTGGAGAATCCCATGGACAGAGGAGCTTGGCAGGCTACAGTCCAAGGAGTCACTGAGTCAAATACAGCTGAGCAACTAGCACATACAGCATTTATGGGGGGCTTCCTTGGTGGCTCAGTGGTAAAGAATCCACCGGCCAAGGAAGGAGACATGGGTTTGATTCCTGGGTTGGGACGATTCCCTGGAAAAGGAAATGGCAATCTACTCCAGTGTTCTTACTTGGGAAATTCCATGCACAGAAGAGCCAGGCGGGCTGCAGTCCATGGGGTCACCAAAGAGTCGGATGCAATGTAACAACTAAGCAACAATCACGATAAGCATTTGTGAAATGCCCAGTGCAGTGGCAGCAGTGAGCTATGCCTTGGATGATGTGTCTTTCCTTTGCCTGTACATTCTTCTCTATCAGTACACCTCAAATCCTACCCCGTCTCTGAGACTCAGCTCACAAGCATCCCCTCCATGAAATCTATCCTGACGCCCACCTGCAGGTCAGCAGAGTCATGATTGAGACCAGAATGTAAAGGCAGGCAGTCCTGAAGTCAGGGCCCCACTCTGGCACTTTCGAGCTGCATGACCCAGACACATCTGTTATCTTCCAAACCTATTTCCTCTTCCGCGGAGAAGGGATAATGAGCATCCTGTCGTAGCCAACTGTTAGGACCATTAGATGAACCAGAGCCTGACACTTAGTAAGTAAACACTCAGGAAACGGTGGCTCTTAGTTTCAGCATCTGCCAGGCTTTCTTTTTCTTTGACTGTGCTGGGTCTTCATGCTGGCTCCGCACAGACTTTTCTCTAGCTTCAGTGGCTTCTCTATTGCAGAGCACGGGCTCTGGGGTGCAGGAGCTTCAGTCGTTGGGGCACAAGGGCTAGTAGTTGTGGCTCCTAATGGTCGTGGCTCACGAGCTCCGAGGCATGTGAGGTCTTCCCGGATCGGGTATCGGACCCACATCACCTTCACCGGCAGGCAGGTTCTTTACCACGAAGCCACTAGGAAGCCCCTGCCAGTCTGATCACTAGTAAGATTCCTCACCTCCAGCTCTCACCGTGAGTACAGTCATTCGGTTTTGAACCCAGTGCATTTTTATCAGGTGCCTTCTTCACACTGGTCAGGGTGTCAGGCATTTGTCTTCCTCAGCCAAGACTGTTTCTCAGTGTAGCTGAGTTAAAACATTCTGCAAGTCCTCGCACCTCTCTGAGCCTCACCCATAACTCAGAGGTAATGATAGCACCTGCCAGACCTGGTGCTAGGTTTTTCCATCTGAGCCTCACAGCCAGGGGTGGTTGTGAGGATCAGATGAAAAAATAACTATGAAATAGCCTGGAAGAGGTCAAAACACTTCTACCATGTCCCTGGAGAAGCATTGCACAACTTTAGCTGTGCATCAGTTAATGCCACACTCCGGTGCTGAGAGAAGGTCTCAGATTGTTCATAAGAGCCTTGAATTCCTAGATCTCAGCTTTTAAAATGCAGCTGTGATGCTGCTTTCCCAGGTGGTGCTAATGGTAAAGAACCCACCTGCCATTGCAGAAGATGTAAGAGATGCTAGTTCAATCCCTGGGTCAGGAAGATCCCCCGGAGCAGGAAATGACAACCCACTCCAGTATTCTTGCCTGGAGAATCCCATGGACAGAGGAGTCTGGTGGCCTACGGTCCATGGGGTCACAAAGAGTTGGACACGACTGAAGTGACTTAGCATGCATGATGCTTGGCCCTAACGTTAGTTGAGTGGATACATCAGGTGCTACTGTGAAACCACTCAGAGTGTAGGGCCCCCTAAGACACTCACGCCCTTTGGAGGTAAGTGGTACCACTGAAAGCTCAGAGAGGTCATGTAACTTGTCCAAGGTCATACGGTGCATCCGTGACAGAGTCAAGACTGAACCTGCCAGGTCCCTGACTCCTCTTCCCAATTCCTGTCCATTCCCTGTGCTGCTTGGAGCACTGTCATGCGGGGAGAGCGTCCTCCCCATGGGTGGTCTTTGACCAGCACTGTATGTCTGGCTCTGATCTCCCCTGTTTTATCTCAGGTCCTGAAGCTGCTGCTCGTGGCCTGGGACCGCCGCCTCATCTTCGCCATCGGTACGTCCAGCACCACGGGCGAGTCAGACACCGTCATCTGGAACGAGGTCCATCACAAGACAGAGTTTGGCTCTAATCTCACTGGCCATGGCTACCCAGATGCCAACTACCTAGATAACGTGCTGGCCGAGCTGGCCGCCCAGGGCATTTCCGAGGACAGCACTGCCCAGGAGAAGGACTGAGCTGGGGGGACGGGGCTTTGGGGTGGCAGGGGTGTGGGGACCACAGGGCAGGAAGTAGGGGAGTCAGGGTGGAAGTTGTTGCCGAGCCCTCCCGACCCCTTTGTGCCCTCTTCATCTCCCATCCTTCCAGCCACAGCGGGGAGCCAGAGTGAGTAAGGGCGTGTCGTTCACAAACCTCATCCAACACGCAGAGGCCGCGGAATGGGGTGAGGGCCGCCCTCCGTCTGTTCCCATGGAGTTTTGGTGCTGGGTAGGCAGGGACTCCTCCCCTCACACACCCCCAGCAGGGGTCACGGACAGCACACTTACCCTGGCCTTGTGAAGCCCGAGGTGCCCGCCTTGGCTGGCTTCTTGCTGCTTCCACTCTGCTTTGAGAGCGGAGTTTCTACTTTTCTCTCCTCCCCTGGAGGTGAGGAGCTCTCACTGTGCAAGACTGAGGGTCAAAGGGGTGAACCACTAAACTGCTGCGACATCGGCAATCGATGCCTCTGTGTACAGCGAGGAAGTTCTTGCCAAGAGGGTCAGAGCAGCGAGGGCTTCTGGGAGCATCTCAGCTCCCATCACGGTCCTGGCTGCTCCTGCCTCCTGCCCACCCCTCTGCCCTGTCCAAAGAGGTATCCGATTCTCTTATGCAGACGGAGGGACTCTGGGATTCCTCTCTGGGGCACGATGTCTCCCGCCCCTCTCTGATCAGACCAGAGCCTGCGTCCCACTTAGCATCTGAATTAGTCCTCAGGGAGAGAGGAGCCCAACTCTTCCAACTCATCCCAGACCAGCTCAAAGATTCCATGTGATTCATCCAGTCACTGTGAGTGGAGCCCAGGCTGGGCTCTGCACCATCTGTGGACGTGTGTGTGTGTGTGCGCGCGCACATGTGCATGTGTGCATGGCGTTGGGCCAGGTTGGCGGAGGGTCCCATCATGATCTCACACTCTGGTTCTGCAAGATGTCGGACCCCAGTTCTGATGGGAATTAAACAGCCAGGCGGCGGTCCGTCAAGCGTGCCTCACCATCTGACATCCATCCCGTAGTCAACGTGAACCCAGACAGAGACAGAACTGTGCTTGGGGGGTGTGTAGGGTGCGGGGTGGACGGGCCCCTTTGTATATCTCTTTCAGATATACAGACCGGATCTTAGCCAGTCCACGAGGACCTCAGCGGGTCTCCATGCATGTTGTCTAATGAGCCTGGAGGGGGCTTGGGGACCCCCATCTCCCTCTTCAATGACAGGCTGGCCCAGTGCATGAGGGAGCATCCAGTCCTTTCCCAGGAGGGTTGGGACCACCATGGGGTCCAGTCCAGCCTGTGTCTGGGTTGTGGCCCGAGACCCTGCCTGTCCCCTCCCTCACATTCCCTTCGGCTCCCATGAAGGAGACAGTTGGAGGTCAGGGAAGAGAGAAGGGGAGTGAAGAAGGGGACCCCAATTCTGCCCCCTTTGAAAGTGGGTTCTCTGAACTCCGTGTTTGGGGGAAGTTGCTCTGGATCCTAATTTGAATTTATATACCTCGTGTCTGGGGGTCTGACATATATATATATATATATATATGCACATATATTTCATAGTATTTGGGAGGTTTTCGATGCTAGAAAAATGGCAATGGAAAAGCCTTCAGATGCGGTTCTGAAGTTAGAAGCAGCAGCCAAGCTTTTCCGAGAGTCGGCTCTGCGCGTCCTGCTCTCAGGCCTGCAGGCCTTCTGACGGGGCTGCCAGTGGGCTCGCTTGGGTGTCAGCCGGTTCCTGGGGCGCACTGGTGCTGGGCTTGTCCTCCTCTTCCACGTGGCAGAAGAAGTGAAGGTGTTAGGCGCCAAGCTGCTCTAGGGATATTAGTTAGCTCCAGCGAAGGGCGCTGTGGCAGGAGGCCCTCCAGCCTCGCCCATCAGTCATTTCTCTCACCAGCAGACCAGGAGATCGGCCCCCAGCCCACCGCAGCACGGGGCAGTTTCCTGCTGCAGCCAGGAAGGAAACATCTGAACTCAACAGGAGAGCCCTCCCTTGGCGTTTGATGTCAGTCCATGCCCGTTACCGGACCACCCTGTGCCAGAGACGGGCCTTATCATAAGCCCGGCCACTCCCCCATCTTCGGCATCCTTGTCCAGCATTGTCCCGGCTCCTCACTCACAGGAGCCGCAGAAACAGACCGAGAGTCGGCAGATAGAGCGCTGTGGTGGCAGGTGGGGAAAGAAGGGAGACTGATAACTGGCAGAGGCCGTGGGGAGAGGCTGAGTTCCCTGAGTGGGGCAGAAGAGGGTGCGGGTGGAGAAGGCCCTGGGCCCAGGGCAGAAAGAAGAGGCTGCAGGGAAAAGGCAGGCAGGTGGTGCCCCTTTGAGAGTCATCTTCACACCTTCCAGCCTCCCCCTCTCAGGATGCTGATAGTACTGATGGCCTATGTCTCTTCCCAAGATGCTCTGTTGGGGCTACCTCATCTGATGCTCTTCTAGTGGAACTTTCTGGGCAGAAGGAACCGTTCATGTCCCTTCTAACACTGTGCCAGGCAAGGGGTGTGGGGGGCATTTCTCTGCCCTCCCTCTCATGCTAACCTGGAAAGGTACAGCCCTAGCCCTAGGTTGGGCGAGAACCCCTGCCGGCAGAGGTCCTGTGCATCCACCACTCGGACGCAGGAAGTCCTCCCACCGGAAGCCCTGCTGTGTTCCCTCCCTGTGCAGGGAACCCCACGCCTTTCCTCTCATCGTCTTAGCACCAGCAGCCTCGTCTCTCCCCTCCTGAGTCTCCGGGGAGGACATGCGGGACTGGAGACAAACCCCGTGACGTGCTCATCGCTTGAAAGGTGGATCGTGTGTGTGCGTCGTTGCCTTTGTGTTTTCAGGCCCCTTTGGGAAAGCCTGAACTTCTTTGTGGTTTCATGCCTGGCCCAAAGTGCTTGTCCTGGTGTTGTGGGCACGAGAGGGTCGAGGGGAGGTCCTGTGTGGTACAAGGAAGGGCCCTGTCCTCTTTTCCTGGTCCGTGGTCCCTGGCATTGATGATGGGGTGGGGGGTGGGGGTGGTTCTAGGGGAGAGCAGGTGACTGTCCTGTTGTAAATCACTGTAACTGGCGTGTTTTGAAGTCCTTGGTCTTGCTCTGTGAGTGGACATCGCCACCTGGTGCTCACGAGGTTTACGTGCGGAACAGTAAATGGCAAACAACGCCCGCAAACCGTCGTCAGGCTGCTTTCTGCCCCCGAGCGTGGATGGTGAGAACTTGGGGCACCACTCCAAGCCCGTGAGCAACCACAAGGCCTTCCACTGAGCGGGAGAGTCCCCTTTTCTACTCTTTTTTACATCTTCTTTACCCACACGTTTGACTAAATAACCTAGTTTGACTTCTTGTTCCTCTAAAGAAACAGACGACCTGGCAGGGGAAATAAGTAATTGAAACAGTAGGGGAAAGACCATCTTACAAACCATGAATGTTTGCTTCTTCAAGTTCCCCTCACTTGACTTACAATATCAGGTATGTTTCATTAGCTCACAGGCTGTTGTTTTCCAGACGTACTCAATTGCTAAGTGGTGTCCAGCTCTTCGACCCACCAAGCTCCTCTGTGCACAGAGGAGATGTCACAGGCAGGAATACTGGAGTGGGTTGCCATTTCCTCCTCCAGTTTTTCAAATCCTGATTTGAATGAGAACACAAAGATAAAATGCAGTTGCAAAGGGGCTTTTGTCACCCAAATGTGTCCTTGTTTCTGACAGTCCACGGAGTGTGGTTTTCTTGGAAGCCTGTGTCACTGTTTCCACAGACTCCAGCCTGAGCTAGCCTGTCAAGAAAGCCGGACTCAGAGAGTAGAACCTATGAAACCCCTGTCAGGGCTCAGATTTTGCAAAGTGACGTGATGAATGTAAACCTCAGGCTGCCTCATTTTGATTTCCTGTGGGTGAACAGAGTACACATTCCTTAAGTACACATTTTAATATATATTTACATGCAACGTTGTTAGAAGTATGAGTTGGTGAAGAACTTTTCATTTCAGTGGGCTGTTAGTACATTAAAAGTCTCAGAGGTTAAAGGTATACTTTGTTTATCCGACCCAGTAATCTTCAAAGCACTCACAGGGAAGTCAGTATCGGCAGGAAAGTGGTTAGCTTGGCTGAAGCATACCCGCAAAACCCCCAGAGGTGACAGAAGGCATTTTAATGCTTAAGAAGCAGGGGTTTAGTACAGAGGTTGTAGAAGTCTGTGGCTGAGAGCACAGCTTCAGTTTTGTGAGTCACTTCTCTGCATCGCAGTGGGAGTGACTATATGACCTCCCTCTTCCCACGATTTGGGGCAGTTCAAGCTCCCAGAAGAAGGACCTGGTAGGAGCCAAACCCGTGACTGGGGGTGTTAAATGAGGACAGGACAAATGATCCTTCACAGAAGACGACTCACCCGTGACGTTCGGTTTGGTGCAGAAATACATAGCTTTAAAAAAATGGTGCAGAATATCAACAGAGTCACCGTATACAATTAGGTGAGACCATTATTAAAATTAGGCAAAGCGTCAAATGCCAGGTGACAATCATGCATCCTGCGAGGTGTCCCAGGGGAGTCAGTGTGGGACTGAAATAAATGTGCCGCAAATGACGTTGGGTGTCTTTTTTCATTTCATTTAAGAACATTGATCATATCAACCTCCTTTCTGCTGGAGAAAAGAAAAGAACAGGGTACATAATTGGGTTTTTTCTATCTTGTTCAGATTTGGGGGATGAAGTGATAATTAGATGTGGGTTTACTTTGATTTCTTGCATCTTTCTTGTCTTCCACCCCCAGAAAAATTTTGGAATGTGGGGTGTGTGTGTGCGCGCATTGAGGGGGGTGTGTGCTTGTGATGGGAGAATAGAGAGGGGGGAGGGTGGTCATCTGTGGAAGAGAGGGACAGTTCCTGGGCAACAGAACATGAGAGGGTCATGCTTGATCTAGCCAAACCTGCAGCTCTTTTCTTTGCCCCACTTATGAGAAGCTGAGAGGATGAAACCAGGCAGCTGGTTGTGGGTAAGAATTCCAGTTCCCCCAGAGCACCAGAATCTTTCCTAGCTTTCACCTTTTCTTTACTCACTGTTGGTCTCCAAACCATCCTTTCTCCCTTGACCTTCCTAAGAGAGGTTTAAATGTTAAAATATTTTCTGAGGACTTTATGACCCTAGTCTGAAGTCCAAGCATGGCCTGGTCTCACTAAGTCTTAATTGTGGGGAGCTTGAAAAGAGTGGGCTTGCTCTAGGCACCATCTCCTGGTTCAGAGGATGCTGAGGTGGTCCAGAGGAGATGACACAGTCACCAGTATCCTCAAAAATAAAATGAGATAGCCAAGCAGGACCTCCTGTGTCTTCCGGGGGCTCTGTCTGCCTCCAGGAGCATGAAATCCTGACAGCTTTCAACAAACACAAAATAGTCGGAGGCTACCATTTAAAGGCATCCTTAGAGCTCATGAATTGAAAACCACAGCTGACCTCAGATTAAATGCATCTTCACATCCAAATATGAAAATTCTCCCTTGTCCTTCTTACACATAAGCTTTCAGGTGAAGATAATGACACACATCGAGAAGAGACAATCCCCTCAAGTTTTAGGCTCCAGGATGACTTTTGCTTAAAAAGTCACAACTGCCCTCCAACCCCTCTTCCAACTTTGTCCAAGTAGCTCTGTTTATGTCCTGGCCCAGAGACCTAGGAAGTCCCAGTGCCACAAGGACTGCTGTTGCATTTGACACAGCAATACTTAGGAGGGCAGAAGTGGAGAGAAACAGAAATGAAAGACAAGCTTGCAGGCCTGACTGGGGAGGGGAGAAACGGCATCCTGGGAGAGTCTAGGCAGGACTCTGCGCCTGCTCTTGGTCAAGGGCATCTCCATTCACGGCAGTGCCTGCAGCTAAACTCTGCTTCTCATCCTGGAGTGCCTGATATCCCTTTTTCCTGGACTTCCGGGCGCCACAGATGGCCAAGGCGATGACCCCTGCCAGGGCAACAGTCACCCCCAGGGTGAGCCCAGCAGCTGCTCCTCCAGACAGACCCCCACTGTCTCCATGGACGACTCTCATGGCCCTGCGAAGCTCCAGGGGCTCCCCCAGCCTCCACTGGTGGGTCTGGGGATCTTTAATCCAGGAGCTGGCCGTCTCGGGGTTAGTCACCAGGACAGTGTTGGTGGCAGCCTGACTCATGAGGGGTGGTCGGGTGTAAGGAGGAAGCCTGACAGAGGGCAGAGACCCTCCTGTGAAAAGCCCGGCTTTGACGCAGTAGGAAACTTGGCACCCATCGCTGATGAGGGCTAGGTGTTGGCTGAAGCCCCCCGGACACTTTCTTAGAGAAGGTGCCCCCAGGTCTTTGGATGCAGCAGAATCCACCAAGGGGTTCCCCACTGCACAGCTGAAGAACCCACCAAAGGGGACGGAAAATCTGTACCCTAACTCATAGTCCTGGGACGCACATACCTTGAGGCTTTCAAAAAGTCTCAGTTGAAAGTAACCGGCTGGGCATGACTGGGCATTGGTCAAAGGGTTTATGCTCTTACCACTGAAGAGCCCGCCGAAAAGGAGCCCCGAGTTTTCGGATACTTGGCCTCTGGCTGCACACCAAAAAGCCCTGAATTCAGCCCTGGCTACTCGGAACACGTCTTCACACACGGTCTTGCAGAAGATGAAGAGGGTACACTTGCGCGAACACTCCAGGTGGTTGTAACCCTCCTCGTGGGTCTGGGCGAGCAGCTGGACTGGGGAGTAACCAGAGGGGCAGGACACGCTGCCGGTCAGCGGGTTCTTCTGCTCCAGGTTCTGGCAGAGCTGGACAACCTCATTCCCCGAGAACTGGGTGCATTCCTGGTAAACTCCCCCGAAGGAGAAATTGGTCATTTTCCCCTCACAAGAGCCATCGTCAGTGTTGGCTTGGAAGTTGAAGTTGGGCGAGTTGAGATCTGTGCAGCCGGGGTAGGTGTTGACCGCATAATACCTGCGCACGGCCGCTTCCACCGTCTTCGACAGCTTTCTCACCAAGGGCCCCGGCAGCTCAGGCAGTCGTTCGGGGTTGATGAAGAAATACAGGGGCAGGCCAGCTCGGTCCATGGCCACCAGGTGGTTGGTGATGCCCTGCTGCCAGGCATGGAGGGTGATGCCTGGGTAAAACGGAAGTCCCCCGATGCTCTGGACTCTGGAGTTGGTTCGGTTGGAAAGGTAGCTCTTGGTGAAGGCGTTCTGTGAGGTGTAGTTCTCCTCAAATTTGAAGTTCACAATGTTCAGGAAGGTGATTCCAGCGGACGTGGTCACGGCGCTGCGGCTGCTCTGGCTGTCCTGCAGGAAGGACGACCGGATGTGGTCCTCCTGAATGAGAGCGGCCCCTGCGTCCACGCTGCTGATGACATGGGTGCCGTAGTTGAGGACCAGAAGCTCTGCCAAGTAGGTGGCCATCCGGGTCTGGTTGTTCTCCAGACGCTCCGAGATGTCCATGAGCTCCTTCTTAAACCCCCAGCTTAGCTCTGCATCTGGGTTGATTTTGACTGTGTAGACCAGGTTTCTTACCTGAACTTGGGTAGTTACAGCTTGGTCCTGCACCTGAAGGGTCTTTATCCTCTGGAACTCAGGGGAGAACTTGCCGTTGACTTTGGAAAACAGAGAGAGCTCCATGTTGATGGAGTTGGAGGTGCTGCTCTGGTAATTCACCCAGGACTCCAGGATTTTGGAGTTCATCTCCAGGCTGCTCTGCTTCTGGGGGATGGTGAAGGTCTCATCCGGGATGATGTACTGTCCATCCTCCGTGGTCCTACAGCGAGTGTAAGTCAGCTCCATCACTCGTCCCATGTCCACATTCCGCAGGTTATCCCAGCCGCCTCCAGGTAGGACGGACAGCACAGGTAATTTTAAGGCATTCTTGCAATTTTGAAACCCAACCTCATCGGTCGCTCCCCAAGATGTGTCCATTTCAGCCCATGTTGCCACCGCCCAGATTAGAAAGGCACCTCTGAAGCTGTTCATGGCTCAGACAGCCCCGGCCTGACCCACCGGTCCTAAGCTGTGGCCGGCGAGCTTGGGGCAGACTGAACTGATGGGAAAGAAAGCCGTCGCTGAAACGAAAAGTTCAGCAGTTCTCCTAAAGCCACCAGTTCCTCTTTGGGCCAGTCTAATCTCGAAACGGGGAAATGAGAGTCGATTCGAACACTAAGGTCCATCAGGACTGAAAAAATTGTATGGTGCTAGGTAGCAAACCCAGCCCCGTATCCTTAACAGTCAGCTGGCCTAACTGCCCCCCCGACCTCCCCCAGCGCCCAGCTGGTTACTCTGGCAGTGGGCACCCAGAAAAATACACACACACACTTTGCCGTTACCCCCAGGAGAGCGTTCCAACTTTGAAAGAAAGCTTGGGTTTCATTTTTTGTTCACTCTTTTGATGGTTCTGCTTTCCCCTAATGACTCTCTCCTGGGACTTCAATATCACTGTGTATAGTTGGCAATAACTTGGTACCTGCTCTTATAACTGTAATTTTTTCATTTCATGGTTAAGTGCATGTAACTTAGACAGATGTGTAAAAATGAATGTGGTCTTCACCACTCAGTTTTTTAAAGCAGCAATTCATTTTTTGTGTCATAAAGAGAAGATAACTTCATGAATTTGCGTTTCTGTACTAACACTGTCTATTAAACCTCAACATTTAAAGCAGTCTTCTCAGGCCCACTGACCTAAAACCAGGCTTAACTGGATCCCAGCTCTGTTGGTTCCTTGGGACAACTAGCACACTGAGTGGAAGCTGGGGAATCCAGAGGAGTTAATGGAAACTCCCAACTGCACCTTTATGTCACCCTGATGGCTCCCAACTGCACCCTTACACTGTGAACCAGACGCAGGACTGAGACTGCAAAAGCCATGTTTCAATTCACAGGCCGCCTGTCTGCGTTCTGGAAAGGCGATCTCAAGGAATTAAATTACCGCAGGATTGTCACTGAGGCAGCTGACAGGTGTTTTCAGAAATAATGAGGCCAGTTGCGTAGCTTTACAGGCAGAGCGTCACTAGTTGCTATTAAAACCTTGATGCAATCTAAAAAAAATGATACAGATGAACCTGTTTGCTTAGAGAACAGACATAGAGAACAAACGCATGGGCACCGAAGAGGGAAAATGGGGTGGGGTGAACGGGGCGTTTGGCATTGACGTGTGTGCGTGTGAAGTGGATCGCTAATGAGAAGCAGCTGAACAGTACAGGGAAAAAGAGAAGATACAGTCTGTTTGTAGGACATATATTAAGCTAACCTTAAAAATGTGTTCCAATATACATTAGATGAAGACAAACACTGCTTGATTTCACTGATGCGAGGGACCTGGCATAGTCAAACTCAGAGTCGGAAAGTGCATTGGTGTATGCCAGGCGGGTGGGGGCAGAGCTTCAGGTTAGGAGGGTGAAACATTCCAGAAACGAATGATGGTGAGACTGCACAACAACGCAAACACATTTAGCGCCACTGAACTACACAGGGAACTGTGGATAAAGCAATATGCTTTATATTCTGTGACTTTTACCATGGTGGCTCAGACAGTAAAGAATCTGCCTGCGGTGCAGGAGACCTGGTTCAATCCTTGGGTTGGGAAGATCCCTTGGAGAAGGGAATGGCAACCCACTCCAGTGTTCTTGCCTTGAGAATTCCATGGACAGAGGATACATTCCATGAGATGGCCAAGAGTCAGACATGACTGAGCAACTAACGCTTAACCACTTTAAAAAATTTTAAAAAAGCCCTTGATGTTGCGTTGCCATGTGATCCTGCAATCTGACTCCTAGGCATACCTCTGGAGAAAATTCTAATTTGAATAATACATGCACACAATGTTCATAGCAGCAGTACTTACAACAGCCAAGACATGGGAGCAATAAGTGCCCATCAACAGGCGAAAGGATGGAGTATATGGATTTTGTGTGTGTTCTTAGTCACTCAGTCATGTCCGACTCTTTGCAACTGCGTGGACTGTGGCCTGTCAGGCTCCTCTGTCTGTGAGATATTTCAGGCAAGAACAGTGAAGTGGGTTGCCATTTCCTTCTCCACATTTCCTAGTCATAAAAAAATGAAATAATGCCATTTTGCAACAACCCTGATGGACCTAGAGATTATCATAGGAAGTGAAGTAAGTCAGACAGAGAGAGACAAATATCATATGATTTCACTTATTTGTGGAATCTAAAGAAAATACAGATGAACTTTTGAAAACAGAAAGAGACTCACAGACAGAGAACAGACTTGTGGTTGGCAAGGGGGACGGCGGGTGAGGCAGAAGTGGACTGGGGTCTGGGGTTAGCAGGTGCGAACTGTTACATATGGGATGGACAAACAGCAAAGTCCTGCTGCATAGTACAGGGAACTATAGTCAGTACACTGTGATAAATCATAATGGAAAAGATATGAAAAAGAATACATATATATGTGTCTGGGTCATTTGCTGTATAGTAGAAATTAACACAACATTGTAAATCAACTACACTTTAATAAAATAAAATTTTAAAACCCTTGATGGTGTTCTGTAAACCGAAAAAGATCACATTCTGGGCCTATTAACGCCTCAGTTATCATGCTCTGGGGAATTCAGTGACACTCAAGAGGGTTTAATTTATGACCCAGGACCCAGTTTCTGGGCTTCCCCGGTGGCTCAGTGGCAAAGACTCTGCCTCCAAGTGCAGGAGACACAGGAGACGCGGGTTCGATCCCTGGGTCAGGAAGATCCCCTGGAGGAGGAAACGGCAGCCCACTCCAGTATTCTTGCTGGAGAATCCCATGGACAGAGGAGCCTGGAGGGCTACTGTCCAAGGGGTAACACAGAGTAGCTGAGCAAACACGCACCCGGCTTCTGCTTGGCCGGAGAAGCGAGTCTCGGCCCAGGTTATACGTTTATAGCTCAATAGAGTGATTCTAGATTTAGAATTAGAAAAGTTAGAACCGAATGCCCTTGAGTACTTCCAATAAGTCTGTTGAAATATCCATATACTTGTCTTCAAACTATTTCAGGGCTAGTTCATCAGAATCAGAAAACTCGCTCACCCTGTTTTGAAGACATGCTGACAATTTCTTATTTTTTCTTTTGGCTGCAATAGATCCTGATGGACTCTCACTCTTCTTCAATGAGAATACAAGTAAGACGAGTATAGATGACTCTGCATTTGGGTGTTCCTGTATCTCTAAACGCCTCATCATTTACTTTGGGACCACCTTCATCTTCATTTTTGTTATAGCAAAAAAAAAAAAAATTGAAATAGCTAAAAGAGCCAAAAAGAGTGAAATTACATTGAATTCATATGACAAAATATTTTGCAGCCATCATAATTATATTTTCAAACAGTTTCAACAACATAAGAAATTTTTATGCCGTAATGGAAAGAGGAAAAGGCATGACTTTCAACATGATCTTAGCTATATACAAATATAATGAGGAATACACCCTAAGTGACTTGTTGACAGTAGTTATATCTAGTAGGCAGGTTTTATGAATTATTTACTTCTTTCCTCTCTTCTACATATTTTGAGTTTTCAACAATGAGCATGTTTTTACTCATTTAACAAAATTTTATTGAGAATCTACCAAGTCCCAAAGACCAGGATGAGTAATCATTACTTTTGCATTCAGAAAACTAAGCAAAAAATATACAGTTAAAAACCAAAAGAAACCAAGTGGTTCTGAAATGTCCATACACCTGAGATGATCCAAAGCCTGTGACTGTGCTTGCTATGCTCAAGGAAGTTTTCTTTTCAATTCACAGAGAAACAATGAAAGAAGAAGTGCAAATTCGGGAATTTCGGCTCAGCTGAAATTGGCATGCCACCAGCAGGAATCGCGCTCATAATGGTCAGGTAGGAGGCGGTGACCTCCAAGAGTCTGACCAGAGCATTTCACCCATTCCTCTCTTGCTTTACTCTGCTCACCAGAGATTTCTTCCACTTTTGCTTGTACTAAAAGGCCCAGGCAACTCCATAAACTCTCCAGATGGCTGCTCTCAAGGGCTTGTGCCCAAAAGCTAAACTTTAGTTTCTAAAAAGAAAAAGGCAAGTTTTCTACAAAAGTTGAGCACCTGCTTTGCAGCAGAGTGGTTTCACTTCCTCCAAAAAGAGGCAAGAGGGAAGTCCCAGGTCCGCTTTCTTTCTCGGTGTGAACACGTGCTTTCTGACACAAGCTCATGCAGCGCCAAACCGTGACTCAATGTCTGAGGTTCAGTTCTGTGTGGGCTTGGAGCGGATCCAAGTGTTCCCTATTTCTGCATTTCACCTGCGGTCTGAAATAGAGACGAACATTTGGCTGCGTTTGGAGCAACCACCCCCTTTCTTAGTTTTAGCAGAAATCTATGGATGTATCAGGAGCCTGAAATCTGACAGTCAAATAGTCTAAATGGATCAAAGAGCTGTGACTTCTAACGACTCTGGAATAAGCCTGGTTCTGGAAAATCCAGGAGGAATTGGTCACAGCGTGAAGTGTTTTCTCTTCTGAGCAGCTGATGGCTAACCCGGTGTTTTGATCCTTGCTTTGTCAGCTCCTTCTCCTCAGAGATCGTTCTTCCCATCAGGACTGTTTGTGTCCTGACCACAAAAATCAAAACACAGTGGTTTCTTGATTCTTTTTCATCTTGTGGGTAAAAACAGGAGACCCATGTGAAATTCTGCAGATTCCCACTAAACAGACCAGAAAGTGGCGACTTTGGCCATTTCATTTCTTCTCTATCAACACGTGTCCCTCACATTTTTTTCTGATTCTTTTTATCCTTATCAACTTTTCCTT
The DNA here is from genome assembly GCA_024291935.2 of Okapia johnstoni. Taxonomy (NCBI): domain Eukaryota; kingdom Metazoa; phylum Chordata; class Mammalia; order Artiodactyla; family Giraffidae; genus Okapia; species Okapia johnstoni. The sequence goes on along the minus strand of CM044325.1, from coordinate 1,194,653 downwards.
TTTTGCTCTCTTTTTTTTTTTCTCTTTGCCGTGTCCATATTTAGGTTTGGAGGGCACAAGTCTGTGATTTAAAGTGATACTTCCACTGCCTTCAAGAAGAAGAAAGTCATACTGTGTCAGAGATTTCACTTCTACCACTTCCCCGTGACACAGTCACAGCAATCATCACTCATCAATCATCACAGCATTAATTTCCACTGAGATCTGAGGCTGCCTCAAGTATCATTCTTAGTACAGTTCCCCAGGATGTTCTACAGGAAGCCGATTTCATCCACCCCTTAAACAAACACATATTGAGCATCTGTTCATCAAGTACCCTTTGTACATGCTGTTTTTGGAGTAGCCAAGATCAAACTTAATGCTCTTTTAAGAGTCTAGCTGACCAGGTGAGCCCTTGGAATCACTGCTTCCTTTTTTCTACTCTCCAAGCTAAGATCCAAGCTAAGGATACAACCAGTCCATCCTGAAGGAAATCAGTCCTGAATATTCATTGGAAGGACTGGTGTTGAAGCTGAAACTTCAGTACTTTGGCCACCTCATGTGAAGAACTGACTCATTTGAAAAGACCCTGATGCTGGGAAAGATTGAAGGCAGGAGAAGGGGATGACAGAGGATGAGATGGTTGGATGGCATCACTGACTCAATGGACACGAGTTTAAGTAAACTCCAGGAATTGGTGATGGACAGGGAGGCCTGGTGTGCTACAGTCCATGGGGTCGCAAAGAGTCGGACACGACTGAGCGACTGAATTGAACTAAACTGAACTGAACTGAAGCTAAGCTCTGCTGGATTGAGCAGTTAAGACCAACCTTATTCCCCCTCCGATCAGTTTTCAGGTTTCCTAATGACACCAGTCTAATATGAAGAGCACCTCTTGCATTCTTGTTCAGCTGAAGACAGAGAGCCTTGCCCACCACAGGATCAGAAACTGGGATTTCCCTCATGCTCTTGTTTCTTAGTCCCAGAGTCTTTCCTGTCATGTAACTTCCTCCTGGAGGAAGATTTGAGTGAAAGAAGTGACTGGGTGACATCTGGCCTCTCTGGGTTAACTGCTGGCAGGAGTTCATATTTCTATATTTGTTTTACTTTTGGGTAATACAAAAGCCATCTGACATTCAGTCTTTCCCTCTTTAGCTGCAGGATCTTCAGACAGACTTCAAGCAGAGTTGAAGTGAAACTTGCCACCATTTTTCTTTCTGCTTGAAATAACCATGAAAACAAGCGAGTTAGGGGAGGTGGTACTGCCATCGTGGGATTATGTGGGATTGGGAGCTTTGGGTCCTCTGATGAAATATTCCCATTGTCTTGACTACTCTTCTGTGATCTAAATACGAGATTAAGAGCATGGGCTGGGCTGTGAGTCTATTCAATCTCTAGACTTTGTTGTGCTTTGTACAGTCGCTCAAAATATCTCAACAGCTAGACTGATATAGGTAGATGTGAAATAGAGGTTTAAGAATTGAAATATAAGCAGCATCCTGGCTCCATATGTGACTCGGGGCAAGTTCTGGAGTCTCCCTAAGCCTCCATGTCCTCAACTGTGACGTACCTCTACGCAGTAGATGAAGTTATTAAGAGGATTGACTGAAACTATCCGTGCAGAGCTCTGTACAACCCAGCTGGAATCTCAATGCATATCAACTTTCAGCTTTACCGAGCTTATTGGTGCAGGCTTCAGGCTGACTCTGCAGTTCAATTCTTGCTGAAGGGGAATGGAAGAAAAGCCCATTAGAGCATCTCAGGAGCCTTTTTTCCTACTCATCCATTTGATAGCATTGATAAGGAAGTTATACTGACTCAGAGGGAGCATCTAAATCTTTTTTGTTAATATCCTGAACAAAGACATGCATATCTTTAAGGAAGGAAAACAATCTAGTAGCCCTGCCACATAGATTAATGGTACAGGTAAATCAGAAATAATTGGAGGCTTTATCAAAGAATTCATCCCAGGAGTCTCTTAGAATGAGAGTCACAAGCTTTTCCTATAAATGGCCAGCTAGTAGATGTTTCAGGCTTTGCAGCCAAACGGTGTCTGTGATAACTACTCAGCTTTGCCATCAGAGTGTGAACTACGTGTGGATGATACACAAACGTATGGCGTGACTGTTCCAATAAATCTCTACAAAAACAGGCAGAGGCTGAGTTTTTCCTGGGCTCTGTAGCTTACTGACATCTAATTTAGAGTCACAGAATTATGGAATCTCATGATTGGAAGGGACACACGCTCTCAGCCCAAGGCTTGAGCCTCCTCCACTACTGTCTTGCAAAGTGGTCATCCACCCTTTGCTTCGATGCTTCCATGGCAAGGTGGCTCCCTACCTACTGTCTTTGGACAGCTCTGATGCTTAAAAAGCTGTTGCTTCAGCTGAGCCCAAATTGTCTGTGTGATCTCTGGTGGCTGATGTCATACTTCTGCACTGTTGCCGTCTTGGCAAGTGATGCTATATTCCAGATGCAAGCGAGAGGAGCTGGCTGACTTACATGCTCACCAGCCGAGAGGTCCTGGAGGGGGTGACTATGTCTACCTTGTTTAAATGACAAAACGAGGATGGATAAAGACCACACTCAGTGCAAGGGGCCTAGAGGCTTCCTTCATTGTTGGATCGTGGGGAATTACAGGGATTTCCAGGGCAAGCATCAGGTTGGATAGGGTACTTGGTGAGCTTCAGTTCAGTTCAATCACTCAGTCGTGTCTGACTCTTTGCGCCAACACGAACTGCAGCACACCAGGCCTCCCTGTCCATCACCAACTCCTGTAGTTTATTCAAACTCATGTCCATTGAGTCGGTGATGCCATCCAATCATCTCATCCTCTGTCGTCCCCTTCTCCTCCTGCCTTCAATCCTTCCCAGCATCAGGGTCTTTTCAAATGAGTCAGCTCTTCGCATCAAGTGGCCAAAGTATTGGAGTTTCATCTTCAACATCAGTTCTTCCAGTGAATATTCAGGACTGATTTCCTTTAGGATGGACTGGTTGGATCTCCTTGCAGTCCAAGGGACTCTCAAGAGTCTTCTCCAACACCACAGTTCAAAAGCACCACAGTTTGGTGAACTTGGAAAAGCACATTTAACTTATAAGGAGGAAATATTTCATTATTCTTGCAATTTGTCCCCCATAAATACCAGCCTTCCCTAGAAAAGCATCTGGCACCCCCTAGGTAGTCAACAGATATTTGTTGGAAAGATTAACTGAAGAAATGGATGAATGTAAAAACTCTGAAATCTTAGAACTCTGTTAGCAAGATTCAAAAACAGTCTATGGTGGCTTCAAGGCCTAAGGTAATAGGAACAAAAGGACAAGACATCCCATTTAGGAAGGGCACCTAGCATGTTTGAAGCTGACCATCCACATTCCTGAAGTAATTTTCTGCCTGAGGCCTGTCAAGACTGGGGCTAGACAGATGGGAAAGGACAAACGCTATACGGTCCCACTTACAGGAGGCGCTGAAACCAAGCAAGACCCTGGGGGTCCTGGGAAGCACAGCTCTTCTGTGCCCCCCGTTTCTTGATTGTAGGAAATAGGCTTCAGCCTCCCAGACCTACCTTGAGTTACAAAGGAACAAACTGTTCAAACAGTTGCTTGTCAAGGAAGAGAGGGGATGGAGAGACAAGGCAGGAGCAGCCAAGGAACAGCAGTGCAGCCCGGGGCAGGGTCCTGGCTCTGACTCAGAGGTTATGCACAGCAGTGTCTTTGAGCTCCTCTGCAGAACTAAAGCCCCCAACATGTGGAAGATACTATTTGATGAAGGGCTCTTCATTCTACGGTAGAGAGTCTGCCTTCAGTGCAGGAGACCCAGGTTCAAGCCCTGGGTCGGGAAGATCTCCTGGAGAAGGAAATAGCAACCCACTTCAGTATCCTTGCCTGGAAAATTCCATGGACAGAGGAGCCTGGCAGGCTACAGTCCATGGGGTCGCAAAGAGCAACTTCATTTCACTTCACTTCTTCATTCCAGAGAGAAGGTCACAGTTTGATTAACTTCTAGAACCACAGAAGCTCATCAGGAGACCATCTGAGGCCAGATTAAAGAATTGCAGGCCCTGCACACACCCTGATCCTTATCAGCAATCTTGCCCTTAAGTCATCCCCAAGAAAAAGAAATGCAAAAAAGCAAAGTGGCTGTCTGAGGAGGCCTTACAAATAGCTGGGAAAAGAAGAGAAGCGAAAAGCAAAGGAGAAAAAGAAAGATATTCCCATTTGAATGCAGAGTTCCAAAGAATAGCAAGGAGAGATAAGAAAGCTTTCCTCAGTGATCAATGCAAAGAAATAGAGGAAAACAATAGAATGGGAAAGACTAGAGATCTCTTCATGAAAATTAGAGATACCAAGGGATCATTTCATGCAAAGACGGGCTCAATAAAGGACAGAAATGGTATGGACCTAACAGAAGCAGAAGATATTAAGAAGAGGTGACAAGAATACACAGAAGAACTGTACAAAAAAGTTCTTCACGACCCAGATAATCACGATGGTGTGATCACTCATCTAGAGCCAGACATCCTGAAATGTGAAGTCAAGTGGACCTTTGGAAGCATCACTACGAACAAAGCTAGTGGAGGTGATGGAATTCCAGTTGAGCTATTTCAAATCCTGAAAGATGATGCTGTGAAAGTGCTGCACTCAATAGGCCAGCAAATCTGGAAAACTCAGCAGTGGCCACAGGACTGGAAAAGGTCAGTTTCATTGCTATAAAACTCCTCACCAAATCCCCCAGGTTGGGTCTCTCAGTTGGGAGGGCATTGACACCCTGTGTCCCCTTTTGCTTTTCTTTTCTGCTTCACCCAAAACTCTGTCTCTCAGATGCAGTTTGGCACCAGTGCTCAGAGGCTGAGTTTTGGCATCAATGCGTAGAAGCAGCAAATTCATAAAGATAGAAAGTAGAAAGGGACTGGGGCAGAGAGGAAAAGGGTGTGAGGACACAAGAAAATGTGGACGACGTGTATTTATTGGGCTGTTGCAGAGACAAACTCAAGTAGAAGAGTTGCCTTTTGAGGTGCAGGCCAAACTACAGCTAAAGGCAGTTACACAAACCTGAAGTCCACTGTCTGGATGCTGGACAGTTCAGTTCAGTTCAGTTCAGTCGCTCATTCATGTCCAATTCTTTGGGACCCCATGGACTGCAGCACGCCAGGCCTCCCTGTCCATCACTAACTCCCAGAGTCTACCCAAACCCATGTCCATCGAGTCGGTGATGCCATCCAACCATCTCATCCTCTGTCGTCCCCTTCTCCTCCTGCCTTCAATCTTTTCCAGCATCAGGGTCTTTTCCAATGAGTCAGCTCTTCGCATGAGGTGGCCAAAGTATTAGAGTTTCAGCTTCAACATCAGTGCTTCCAATGAACACCCAGGACTGATCTCCTTTAGGATGGACTGGTTGGACAGTGGATGCTGTTTATTCAGATGGAACTACTCCGCAAATTCTCCAGGCGAGTTCTTGCCAGTCCTTAATATTTCAGTTTAAACATGATTGCCTTCTAAAGGCCTCCCTGAACCCACAGGCTTAGGTTGTACCAGATGAATTTATTGCCGCTCTAGATATCTCCAGCTGTGTCAGCCACCCCAGCTCTCCGCTGCTTCCCCTGTGAAGAGCGCTGGGTGGTCCTCCAACCCCTCACCTCCAAGGGCACTCGACCTCCCCCAGGAGGAGGTCCAGACTCTGCCGTGGTCTCCACCCGCCCCAAAAGAGGAAGGTTGCATGACTTTGCAGATGGAAATATGGGATGACCAATTGCATTTAAATTTCAGGTAAACAACAAATAATTTTTTAGAAGTATGCCCCCTGCAACATTGGGGGCATACTTACACCAAGAAAAATATTCACTGTTTATCTCAAATTCAAATTTGGGAGTTCACTGGCGGTCCAGGGGTTAAGACCCAGTGCTTTCAGTGCCATAAGCCTGGGGTTTGATCTCTGGTCGGGCAACGAACATCCCACAACCCACATGGCCAAAAAAAATAATTACTTAAAAAAACAATAAATGACGTCCGAATTTAACTGAGTGCCCTGTTGTGTCTGGAGACTCGAGGACTTCTCTGGTGGTCCAGCGTTTAAGGCTCCACCTGCCCATTCAGGGGACGTGGGTTCGAGCACTGGTCCAGGAAGATTCCACAGGCCGTGGGACAATGAAGCCCATGCGCCACAGCTGCTGAGCCCATGAGCTCTGGGGCCTGTGAGCAGCGAGAGAAGCTCACATTGCACCCTGGGGAGGAGCGTCCGCCTCCCGCAGCTGGAGAGACCCACACGGCCGAAAGTAGATAAACTCACATTTGTAAAAATAAAAATGCTGGATCCGAAGAGACTTTGGCTCCTTCCTCACTTTTGAACTCAAGTGAAGCCCCAGGCCCCCACACGTGGGCCGTGGCTTCTCCAGCAGCTGGTCAGAGGACACTGGCGACCACAACACAGAGGACTTCTGAACTAGTGAACACTGCCAGACAGCAGGAGCCGGCCGGGAATTGACTCCTCCTCGCTCCCTCCAGCGGACTGCGGTGAAGACTGCTGGATTCCTGTGCTCTGTCGAAAGACACGTACGTGACTCAGCAATTGTCTGTATCTCTCCTCAGACTGTGACCAGCTCAGGAATCTGAGTCAGGAGATACGTGGGCTCCAGATCAGACATTTACAGCTGGCCTCCTGTCCACATTTCATGGGGCGAGCAGGCATGGACTTCAGAGGATACTTACAGCCGTTAGCATTTCCTGAGGCAAGAGTTGGGTGGGGTCTGGTTAAGGCATTGACAATCAGCCCCCTGTTTGCCCTCTGAAATGGAAGTAACAGACACAGGGTAATTAGCTAGTCTCTGTCTCTTGTCAACACCTTAAATTAATAGTCAAGGCAACAGTCATGCAAGGACAAAGAGGTACATAACCCTGTTTGAGTAAAGGATTAAGGGATCTCCACTCCCCGCCCCTTTTTGGGAAAAGGAGACGCTACGCTTGTGCAGAAAGGCTCCTTTTGGTCTAAAGTCAGGGGATAACACCAGGCCATAATGAGGCTTGCTCCTCCCAGAAGCTTTCACTCCAAGACCCGTCTTGGCAGAGGGGTTTCTGCACACCCAGGGGAGGGTCCGCAGGTAGGTCAGTGTGGAAAAAGAAACCAGATAATTGGCTAACGGTAAACAAAGGCCCAGAAGAACAGACCTATAAAAATGACTTAGCCACCTCTTTACTGCACTCCTCACTAGGGGGGACACCCACACTTTCTCTCTCGCTGTATATCTCTGCCTTGCTTCTGTCTCAACTAAAAAAACCATTTCTCTGTGCGCTCTCCCATTTGCTATGCTATATCTCTAACAGTTTACAGTTTCTGCCTCTGTGATAAATGCATTTTTCACTGGGGGCAAAGATCCAGGAGAAAATAGCTTCTAGCCTCTTGCTTTTGCTGGTCTGGTGGCTAAGATTCTGAGTTTTCATCCAGGCTAAGTAAGTGTTAGTCGCTCAGTCATGCCCGACTCTTTGCGACCCCATGGACTGCAGCCCACCAGGCTCCCGTGTCCATGGAATTCTCCAGGCAAGAATACTGGAGTGGGTTGCCATTTCCTCCCCCAGGGGATCTTCCTAACCCAGGGATCAAACCTGGGTCTCCTGCACTGCAGGAAGATTCTTTACCGACTGAGCTACAAGGGAAGCACAGGCTATCTGGGTTCAATTCCTGGGCAGGGAATTAAGATCTCACTTCATGCCACTGCTCACTGCTGCCTCACCGAGATCAAATTCACCCCCTAAGATTTGCTTTGTCTTCTCTGCTGCCTTATCTCCTTTTTCTTTTGACATTTGCTGCCCTGGGATTGTACCTCGCAAGGAAACATTAATTAATGCAGAGAATTAATGAATATTAATGAAAATACACTTGCTCCTTGAAAGAAAAGCTATGACCAATCTAGACAGCATATTAAAAAGCAGAGACATTACTTTGCCAACAAAGGTCCATCTAGTCAAAGCTATGGTTTTTCCAGTAGTCATGTATGGATGCGAGAGTTGGACTATAAAGAAAGCTGAGTGCCAAAGAATTGATGCTATTGAACTGTGGTGTTGGAGAAGACTCTTGAGAGTGCCTTGGACTCCAAGGAGATCCAACCAGTCCATCCTAAAGGAAATCAGTCCTGAATATTCATTGGAATGACTGACGCTGAAGCTGAAACTCCAATACTTTGGCCACCTGATGAGAAGAACTGACTAATTAGAAAAGACCCTGATTCTGGGAAAGATTGAGAGTGAGAGGAGAAGGGGACAACAGAGGATGAAATGATTGGATGGCATCACCAACTTGATGGACATTAGTTTGAGCAAGCTCTGGGAGTTGGTGATGGACAGGGAGGCCTGGCGTGCTGCGGTCCATGGGGTTGCAAAGAGTCAGACACGACTGAGCGACTGAATTGCTGCTGCTGCTGCTGCTAAGTCGCTTCAGTCATGTCCGACTCTGTGCGACCCCATAGACGGCAGCCCACCAGGCTCCGCCGTCCCTGGGATTCTCCAGGCAAGAATACTGGAGTGGGTTGCCAGTTCCTTCTCCAGTGCATGAAAGGGAAAAGTGAAAGTGAAGTCACTCAGTCGTGTCCGACTCTTAGCAACCCCATGGACTGCAGTCTACCAGGCTCCTCCGTCCATGGGATTTTCCAGGCAAGAGTACTGGAGTGGGGTGCCATCGCCTTCTCCGACTGAATTGAATGGTTAGTGAATATTATATTGTTCCTCTATGTGCTCCACAGCATCCCTTGCATTTATCTCTATTTTAATGGATGTTTTGTTTTCTCCTCTAGGTTAAACTGTGGACTTCCCTGGTGTCTCAGATGGTAAAAAATCTGCTTGCAGTGTAGGAGACCCACATTTGGTCCCTGGGTCGAGAAGATCCCCTGGAGAAGGGAATGGCTACCCACTCTAGTATTCTTGCCTGGAGAATTCCGTGGACAGAGCCTGCCAGCTACAGTCTATGGGGTCGCAAAGAGTCGGACATGACTGAGCGACCAACACTTTCACTTTCTAGTAAACTGTAAGCTTCTTATGGGAAGAGACTGGTTTTTATCTGTTCGTCACTGTATTACTCAAGGCGAATGCTATATGTGGTACATAGCAAAAGCCTAATCAATATATGTTACTACTGGAAGCATAAACAAGTGAATAAAGCCAACAAAGCTGCTAATATTTTGCGAACATTTTCCTGGTAAATCAAATCTTTTAAAAAATGTTTTATTGTGGTAATAGTCACATAAAACACTCTCTGTTAGCCATCCTTAACTGTGCAATTCAGTGGCACTAAGTCTGTTCACTTCCTACTTCGCCGTGCAGCTCTCTTCACCATCCGTCTCCTGAATCTTCACCCTCCTGAACTGAAACTCTGTCAGCATTAAACACCAACACCCCATTTCCCCTCACCACTCCACCCCCGGACCCTGACACCTACCAATGTACTGTCTCACTCTGGGCTCCCCTGGTGGCTCAGACAGTAAGCAATGTGCAATGCAGGGGACCCAGGTTCAATCCTTGGCTTGGGAAGATCCCCTGGAGATGGGAATGAAAACCCACTCCAGTATTCTTGTCTGGAGAATTCCATGGACAGAAGAGCCTGACGGGCTACAATCCATAGGGTCACAAAGAGTCAAACATGACTGAAGCACACACACACACACACACACACACACACACACACACACACACGCACACTTTCTGATTCTATGAATTTGACTATTCTAGGTATCTCGTACAAGTGGAGTCAAACAGTATTTGTCTGCACCTAATGTATATTGCAATGTATTTTAAGGTTACTGAGTGGTTGAGAATGAATTTTCAAGCTGAAGCCAAATGATTATAGGATTTTTGTTTAGATTTGCATCAGTATCTTTGAGCACTTACTCAGCCTAGCTTGTACTGCTTATATTTCTTATTGCAAAGTTTACTTTGGGTTTCTGGTCTATAATTGTATCTTAGTGAATTAGGGAGAGTGTAAACCTAGTGTCTTGTGTAACACATGAATTATAAGAGCCCAGAGGGAATGTCCCTGTATGAGCTTCTGTCTTATTCATGTCTGATCTGGTATGTACAGCTCAGATCCTTCAGGACTGAACTCACACCTCCTTCCACACTCACCTTGGGCCCCATCCCTGCCAAGTATCTGCGTCTGGTGAAGGCGGCTGGAGGAACCCAGTCCTTGCTGGCTCCTTTCACCTCCCTAATCCTCCCACACTGTGTGCAAGCGGGGCTCGCCCAGAGGGCGAGGCAGAGGCTGAGACAAAAGGAGCGAGGAGCGCAGAGCCGACTTGCCCCGTCTGATAACAGGCCACCAGCTGACAGTCAAGAGGAGGACTGAGGAAAAGAGGGGAAGAAGAGCAAAAAGAAAGAAAGGAAGAAAGAAAGAAAGGCCAGCATCAGGCAAAGTGGAGACAGGAGGGGCTCACTGGAAAATGCTCATTATGAAAACACCAAACTTGAGTTTTGCTAATAAAGGTCAGATCCCTGATTTGGGGTTTTCCTGGGTCTTTTTTTTTCTAGCTGTATTTCATGAGGGATCTTAGTTCCCCAACCAGGGATTGAACCTGCGCCCACTGCAGCAGAAGTGTGGTGCCCTAACCACTGGACCACCAAAGCATTCCCTTCCTCGGGCTTAAGTAGGCCTTTCTGTCCTCCTTTCCTCCTGGTCTTCTCTTAAAACTAGCGTTTTAGTTTGTTATTTATTAAGTATGTATTTTTGAATTTTTGACCACTCTGGGTCTCTGTTGCTGTGCATGGACTTCCTCTGGTTGTGGCTGTGATTTCTCATTGTGGTAGCATCTTTTTGTTGCAGAGCATGGACTCTAGGGTGTGTGGACTCAATAGTTGGAGCCCACGGGCTTAGTTGCACTGCAGCACGTGGAATCTTCCTGGACCAGGGCTCAAACCTGTGTCCCTTGCATCGGCAGGTGGATTCTTAATGCTAGACCCCCAGGGAAGTCCCTTTCATTTCTGTCTTGGCGAATTAGGGCAATGTGGGTCAGTAACAGTAGCACAGGGTTAGAAATCTGGAGACTGGGATCCTATTCCTCATTCTGATCTAACCTGCTGGTGACCAAAGACAAGTCAGTTCCCCTCTCTGAGCCACTGTTTGCCAACCTGTTAAATAAGAGGGTGTATTGAACTCCTTTCCAGCATGTGCATGAGTCTGCAATCCAGTCCCAACCTGCCTCACCTTGAAAGCCGTGGCTGTGATCTTTAATTGGAAAAGTTTAAGCAGATTCTGTTTTGTGCTGGTGGCGGCACGTACGTTTGCCCACATGTTGTTCCTGCTGATGCTTCCTCTTGGTGACTTATTTCCCTGTGCGGTTTGGCATTTGTTGACTCCTGGCCTCCTTTTGCACTGGGGCTTGCTGTGGGAGGCTGGTTTGCCCTGGTTTGTTCAGCTGCCCCTCCAAGACGGTCTTAGCTTTGTCTCTGCTGAGGCCTTATAACCCCTGGACCAGTGTTTGTGTTAATTGCTTGGTTCGGAGTCTCTATGACCTCGGACCTCACATCTGTGTCAACATAAGCCTGTTGACACAGTTCAGTTTGTAGGGTTCTCTGATCTCTGGGAAGAGGCAAGCGTCCTTGTCATTTTCCATGGGTGTGTGGGTGCAGCTTTCCTCATCCACAGGTGCAGGCAGCCCTTCTTGACCCCCTTGAACACTGCACTCAGGACTGGTGGCCGAGATGACCTCCCAGAGGCCCCCAAAACCCAAACCCTGCTCTGAGGTCCACATCTGCTCAGAAAGTCCTGCCGCCACAAGGCCTCCTTGCTCACGGCTCTGATCTTGAGCTCTCTCTTTCCAGCACCCACGGATAGCCCTTTCTTGGTTTTCAGCCGCAGTCTTTGTGTTTGCAGAGAAGTGTGATCGCCCGTGTGTCTCGGGGGAAGGGGAGTCTCCCCGGGTGGGCTCGGTCAGCCCGGTCCTCTCTTGCTATGCCCGTTCGGTCCAGCTGCCGTTTCCATAGACACGGTGGGGCGGCGGTGCGTACATCGTGGCAGCAGGGCTTGGGAGGCAAACTTTCCCGCTCTCACACCCCATCCCCCAGGAAGAGAACCCCTTCCCTGAGCCCGAGACCCTTCTCCAGAGCTAGCAGCTCTGTGTGTGGTTGTGTGTACCTGTGTTAGTGTGTGTGTTTGTGAGTGTGTATGTGAGTGTGTGTGTGCATGTGTAGAGAGAAGTGCATGGTCAAGTCACAGGGTGTCGGGAGAACGCAGGTGGAATCCTCACCTTGTCTTCTTGCAAACTGATTCTCCTCTCTGGACTCCCATTTCCTAATTCTAATTCTCCAAGTTAGAGGACTGTATTAGGTTTGCAGATTGTAAACGTGATTTTAGCAGTGGAATCCTTACTTTCCAATGCAGGCCTTCATGGAAACTAGTCCACAAAACGTGTAAGAGAACCGCTGCCTCCAACAAGCAAGGACCAGCCTCCACGCCCAGCGGCTTCATTTCCTTCATGGGGTCCCTGGAACACCGTCTGAAAACTGCCAGTCTACATACAATTTCTCCAGTTTCTCCCAGCTGAGGTTTTATAACTATGATTAGAAGGGGAAAAGTTCACAAGACAAAGCTGAAACGCAGGATTTTCCTGAAAACAGGAAGTCAGAACCGCCAAACTGTGAAGCCAGGGCTTTTAGACCATACTGCATTCTTTCTTAAAGAACCTTTCACCTCCTTTTGGGTGAATTGTTGACAGCAACGGCCAGCTGTTGTGTAGACATGGGAAGATTGCTGGGCTGAAGAGGAGCATTCTCAATAGCCAGCTGTGACTCATTTGCAAATTATTTCACCGCTTAGAGGCTCAATTCATTGTGAAAAGAGAGGAGTGGAACAAGTTATTCCTAGGAGGTTACTGATGGCTTAAAATGTTCTGAGATGGAGAAAATTATTAACGTGTTCACAAAGATTGTGTGTTCAAGTTCTACGTTTCAGGCACCGCTTGCTCTGCATGGGGATTACAGCCTAACAGGGGAGGGCAGTCACCGAACAGTGATGCATTATGTGAAAAAGAAAGTACCAGGTGACAAGTGACCAGAGAGGAACATCTCAGCTTGGACCAGAGGGTCAGGGTGGTCTTCCAAGACAGAGGGAGAGAGAGGCAGAGTCACAGGGAGACACACGGGTAGAAAGAGATGGAGAGACAGAGACAGAAGAGCAGCAGCGAGAGAGAGCGAATGAGGAGAAGGGTGGAAAGGGCATCTGAGATGACTGCAGATTAGGGAGGGAAATCTGATTTCAGCTGAGGTTAGAGATACAAATGACCCAGAGAACCAAGTGAATTCACTGTCTAACGAACCAACCTGTGGGCAAAGCAAACTCTTTGGTCATCTTTCTAGTCTACTTGGCTCCAAAATGCTTGAGCAAGCAGCTTGCACAAAATAACGTGTAATAACAGACTAAAGGCATGGTGGAAGGAAGAAGGGGAGATCAGAGTAGAGCCGGGAGTAAGAATGAAAACGCTCATCACAGGGACCTAAATTCTGGTACAGGTGCCACAGAGTTTACTCAAAACTTCTCAGCGATCAAAGTAGAAAGAACTCGTGTTTCCATGTTCAGTGGTACAATTCACAGTGTTAATAGAATTATTACAGTAAGATTGTTGATCAGAAAGCCATCAGAGTGTAAAATTCCTCTGGGGTCCTCCGATATAAGCCATTCATTGTAGATGTTGATACAATGCTGTCGCTAAACTCTTTTTTAATCACTCTTTTCTGTTTGGTTAATCCAGTGGGAGACTTAAAAGCATCAGCCACCACCCCCACTTGCCCTAATACTATGCCCCTAACCCTGATATCCTGACACATTGCTCTCTAGACTGTTCTCCTACTCCCGAGCCTGCAGCACTACTGGTCCTTTCTTTACCTGAATACAGAAAGTCAAAGTCTTAATCACTGAGTCATGTTTGAGTCTTTGTGACCCCATGGGCTGTAGCCCACCAGGCTCCTCTGTCCAGGGAATTCTCCAGACAAGAATACTGGAGTGGGGTGCCATTTCCTTCCCCAGAGGAATCTTCCCAACCCAGGGATTGAACCTGGGGTTTCCTACGTTGCAGGCAGATTCTTCACCTTCTGAACCACCAGGGAGCTTGGGTTGGAGCTTCATTACTACTGTTACCTTTGAGGAGCATTATTCATTCATATTAATTAAATTTTGGTTTTAACATTTTGATTTCTTCTTGTTTCACAGTTATTTGGGAATAAAACCATTTATAAGATTGTTCCATTAACAAATCCACTTTTGAATAATACTTATTGAATTGCTGTTTTAAAAATAAAGTTCTTGGTCTAGAACTCCTCGTGCAGAACTTCAGTTCAGTTCAGTTCAGTTCAGTTCAGTCGCTCAGTCATGTCCGACTCTTTGCGACCCCATGAACCGCAGCACGCCAGGCCTCCTTGTCCATCACCAACTCCCGGAGTCCACCCAAACCCATGTCCATCGAGTTAATGATGCCACCCAGCCATCTCATCCTCTGTCGTCCCCTTCTCCTTCTGCCCCCAATCCTTCCCAGCATCAGGATCTTTTCCAATGAGTCAGCTCTTCACATCAGGTGGCTAAAGTATTGGAGTTTCAGCTTCAACATCAGTCCTTCCAATGAACACCCAGGACTGATCTCCTTTAGGATGGACTGGTTGGATCTCCTTGCAGTCCAAGGGACTCTCAAGAGTCTTAATGGTGATCTTACTGAAACTAATCCTAAGTATTTAACAGAAGTCAGTCAATCCTCCTTTCTCTTTATGTGCTGAAATCATACCTGACTTGAGAAATTTGTCTTTTCTTTTTTCTTTAACAGAATTTGTTTTAATATTTTCTTCATCTCTGGATGATGCCAAGCATACGTGTGAGAATATGTATTTTCAACGAATGGACTTGGTATCATGTAGACATACACTTAAGATCTTAGCTTGTGTGCCTTCAGATGTGTTATATAACCTCCTTCCTGAGCCTTACATACTTTATCTCTTCGATAAAGATGATTAAAACCTCTGTCTCATAGTTTGGTTGTGAGAACTTAAAAAAAAAATTGTGCATATTAGAGACTTTCTGTAGTATGCAAATGAGGACAATAAACAATCATGTCTAACAGGGTCATTTCAAGGGTTAAAAGAGCACGTCAGGGAGGGAAGAACCAGTCTGATATTGACAGTGGTCACCCTTCATCACGGGCGTGATACAGCCGTCCTATCACACTGCTGGCGGGAGGCTCCATTTGTAGCCACTCCAGAGAGAACTTGGCAGTGTCCACAAAAATCTTTAAATACATGTGCCCTATAGGCAGCAATTCACCTTCTCCGTTTTACCATAAAAGTGCATATTAGCAGGAAGGGTGTATACAAACGTGTATGTTGCAACACTCTTTGTAATAAATTAGCCGAAACTGGAAACTCCCTAAATGTCTAAAGACTCTACCAAAGAATGATCCATATCAAAAAATATTTCCTTAAAAATTAAAGAATAAAAGAAACATTCCCTTACCTCTGGTGTTCTAATATTTTAAAATGGAGAATCTGTGCATATGTCATAGAGTTGGAATACAATTTTGAAAAGCTTTGGGAACAATCCTGGCATATAATAAGCCTCTAATAAGTGTTAATTCCTTCCTTTGACATAAAATCTTAAAATCATTGGGCAAGTGAATTGAGATTTATTCATTAATTAAGCAAATATTTATTAATACAGAGTTTGTCCCAGTCATATCCTATGCTTCAGGGAAGCAGTAGAGAGACGTTTACAACTTGAGTAGAAGACAGATACGTTAAAGAGCAACAACTGCAATCTCACAGAAGCTGATGGATGAAATAGGGGGTGCTCTGGGAATATGGGAACTCGGAACTTCATCTGAAGGAGTCAGGGACCAAGGAAGGCTTCACAGAGGAACTTCAAAGTCATAGCCCCTCCTGTATATGTTGTTGCTATTCAATCACTAAGTTGTGTCCGACTTTTGTGACCCCTTGGACTGTAGCCCACCAGGCTCCTCTGTCCTTGGGATTTCCAGAGCAAGAATACTGGAGTGGGTTGCCCCTTTCTCCTACAGGGGATCTTCTTGAACCAAGGATCAAATCCCCGTCTCTTGTGTTGGCAGCCAGATTCTCTACTGCTGAGCACCCAGGGACGCCCCCTCCTATGTATAAACTGCCAATAACCCAAGTGGTCAGAGAATGGATCAAATCCCAGCATGAATTAAAAGGACTGAGAAAGAAGAGTTATAGCCAAAGTTAATGCAGCTTAAGGATGACTGCCATGATTCACCATGGTCTGTACACACAACCACTAAAGAAGCAAGGCTTCATAAATGTTTGTCCTTTGCTCAAGAACCATCTTGTAAAATAGGATCGAAGGCAAATTAAAATCCACGCTCGGTTCTGCTGCAGACTCACTGAGTTGGCTTTCCTATCTCAGACCATGCCGTAGAGTGGGGCCCCTTCCGAAGCAATTCATGAAAACGACGGTAGGATTGTCAGATTCGTGTTCTGGGCTGCGGTCAAACTCCAGAGAAACGGTCGAAAAGATGCAAACTCTAGTACGAGAAGGGAAATTCAACTGGAGATAAGGTAGAACAGAGGGTAAGTCAATCATCCATGCAAGGCCAGGAGTGAGTAGTCGTCTGGGGAGTAGACGTGGAGTCAGAGCTGCCAGAGGAAGTCTCTCTGCTCTGACTCTGCTTCTGAAATCAGGTCCCACCCGGTAACTAGGTGGTTTCAGCCAGGAGCGTTAACCACATGGCACTCTGGTTTCCTTCAGAGCTTCTGCTTTATCTCTGCACTTGGCTCACTGTGACTTGCTCACAGCTTTGGATCTGCTGGTTTAGGTCCCTATTTCTAGCCCCAGGGAACCCCATGACCCCGCAGACGTGACCTTAATCTCTTTTCACACACAGTCTACATGTATCTTATTGCTTTGCTGGCTCTGAGTAACCATTGCTAAACCCACTCAGTGAGGGCTCTCAGGTTCCTAATCTAGAGGCAGCCTTCCTGGTCAGGATCAACCTTTGGATAGATCAGTACCCGAGGCAAGGGGAAGAACACATTTGTCCCAGGTCATGAATAGGTTGGTATGAGTGGTGCTTTGTAAAGTACCACTCATACCATTGTATCTTTGCTTGTTATTTAAAGTTTACTTTTTTTGTAAACAGGGAACTCGATGTCAAAAACATATTTAACAATATAACAGAGCGGAGCGGAAGCAGTGGAGAAGGTGGATGAAAGTGCAAGAGGGCTGAGAAGAAAGACTGGAAAGTTGCCTCCAAGGCCAGCAAGAAAGCTGATGATGATTTGAATTAAACAGGCAGATGTAAAAACAAACCCACCCCTGGGACGTAACGACATCGTTCATTCTGCAGTAAGAAACCATATCCAGCCAAACAAGTAGCCTCCCCTGCTTCACGTCTCACACTTACAGTTATTGGCAAAGGCATATTTTAGCAAGTTTCACCATGATTCCTGCTACTCCAGCCTCAAGGTTCTATGAAATCTAGTCTATTACACTTTTAGAGTGGGATAGGTGTCGATTGCCAATTATTTTATATGATTACTGTATCGATAACCTGGTTACTTTGACCTGAATTATCTGAAGGTAAAGATAAAAAATAGAGTACATGACATACATTAAGTCGCCTTATAACTATTTGACTAATATGCATATACACACACATATTATTTATACATACACACTCATATTAGTTTGTGTGGTCTGAGAGTGATTATATAGTTGTCTGGCATCGGAGGTGAAATTAGAACCTAAATCTCGTCTTTCGGGAATAGCCCTTTCTGCTTTACCTTGTTCTAAAACCTGGAGTTTCAGCGATCCCTAGAGAGAATCCAAGGAAATCATATGATATTTTTACATTGTGGACATACACATGCACATATTCATGAGTCTAGAATAAGCTAGAAACAAAATTGCTCACTGAGTCCTGTTTCTCCTACCTTCTGGGTGGATGGCCTCGGGGAAAGATCTGTGCCCTTCTGGGTCTTGATTTTCTTACTCCCTGTCTGTACAAGAAAAAGATTAACTCAGATCATTGTTTGCTACTCCACCTCCCTTCCTTCTTTCTTTCCGTCTTAATTTCCATTAGTAAGTAGCAGAAACTTTTAAAAAATGAGATCTTCTGTAGAATTCCAGGTTTATAAAATAAGTCAAGTCCAGCTCCTCTAGTTAAAGTCAGAGCAGTAGGGAAGAGCACCCCTCCACCTTGCCCATTTTCAAGGGTCTTTCCAACCCTCCTATTCTGAGATTCAAGGATTCACTGTGAACTATTTCTAAAGGCAAAGAGCAGATTCACCTAAAACTCCTTAAACTCTGAGCTGCAGTCAGATAGCAAAGACCAGAAGCTTGTAGCAAAGATAAAACCCATCTCTGCTGGCACCTGGAACATCGTGGTGTTGGTCAAAAAGATAAATAAAATTTGGATATAGCTACTTTAAGTTGGCCACCAAGGGAAGGACTCAACAGAGCTCTAAAGCGAGACCCATACTCTCCAAGGTATCACTGGGTCTCTAGTTACGGGGTATGACAGGTCTCAGAGACAGCCGATTAGCAACTTGGCTGCCCATCTGGGCTCAGAGAAAAAAAGGATGTCAGCTTTGGTTGGGTGGAGTTGATAAGGATGCCAGCTTTGGTTGGGTGGAGTTGATAAGGATGACAGCTTTGATTGGGTGGAGTTGATAAGGATGTCAGCTTTGATTGGGTGGAGTTGATTAGGATGCCAGCTTTGATTGGGTGGAGTTGATAAGGATGCCAGCTTTGGTTGGGTGGAGTTGATTAGGATGCCAGCTTTGATTGGGTGGAGTTGATAAGGATGCCAGCTTTGGTTGGGTGGAGTTGATTTCCATTGGCCCTGCTTCCATTATATTTCTAGTCCCTGATCTGGGTCCAATAAGGTTTCTCTAGAGGTAGGGAAGCCAAGAGTGGCTTTTACACGGTCATCTTTGTGCAGCACCAAATATTTTACAGAACTTCTTCAATATAAAAATATCTTTTGGATGACTCCAAGGGTATGGGCAAAACTGAAAGAGAGAAAGAGACAGAGACAGACTAACAGGAAGCAATAGGACAGTCCAAAGGTAGGATGGATGCTTAGGAACGGAGTAAGTACTCCATCAGTAGAAGTGAGGGAGGAGAAGATGGCACGCTTGACAGTGAGGAACTCATTTATATGTGGAATCTGAAAACAAGCAAACTCATAGAAACACCAAACAGATTGGTGGCTGCCAGAGGCAATGGGTGAAGGTGACCACGGGGTACGAATTTCCAGTAACAAGAGAAATAATTTCTGGAGATGTAATGTTCATCATGGTGACTAAACTTAACAAAATGTATCATATATTTAACAGTTGCTAAGACAGTAGATCTTAAAAGTTCTCCTCACAAGAAAAAAATTGTAACTGTGTGAAGAAATGTATCTTAACTACATAAACCTACGTGGTTATCAATTCACGGCATATACATATATACTAACCCATTATGTTGTACACCTTAAACTAATACAAAGTTATATGTCATTCGTATCTTAATAAAACTGGAAAAAAGTAAAATGAATAGGCTATGAGAGAGAGTATACTCCAGAGTATTCATTGGAAGGACTGATGCTGAAGCTGAAGCTCTAATACTTTGTCCACCTGATGAGCCAACTCACTGGAAAAACCCCTTATGCTGGGAAAGACTGAAAGCAAAAGGAGAAGGGGGCGGCAGAGGATGAGATGGTTAGATAGCTTCACTGACTCAAGGGACATGAGTCTGAGCAAACTCCAGGAGGTAATGGAGAACAGAGAGCCTGGCGTGCTACAGTCCGTGGGGTCGCAGGGTTAGACGTAACTCAGGGACTGAACAGCAATGGTGAGAGAGACAGAGCGGATCTGAATTAGTTGACCTTATTGGTTCTTTAAAATTCTAAACTCTATGATTCTGTACAACAAGGAGGAAGAGGAAAGAAGACCAACAGGTACTACCATTTTTGGCTGTGTGGATCGCACCTTTTATATCCTTTATTTCGTAACATCCTCATAGTAGCTCCCAATGAAAAACATTCTTAAATGCACTTTCAGATGTGAAAATGGAATTTTGGAGAAGTGCCTGACAAGGTCATGCAGAGAGGTTGTGGTAAAGCTGGAATTTGTACTAAAGTCTTCCAGAATCCAAAGTCCATGCTCAGTCCTCTGTACCCCACGGCTCCCCCCACCACCCTGTCCCTG
Organism: Okapia johnstoni; assembly: GCA_024291935.2. Taxonomy (NCBI): domain Eukaryota; kingdom Metazoa; phylum Chordata; class Mammalia; order Artiodactyla; family Giraffidae; genus Okapia; species Okapia johnstoni. Next base: position 1,174,496 of record CM044325.1, on the reverse strand, counting down.
CCCTGCCAACATGAGGACATGAGAAATGGATGGCAATGGGGAAAATCACTTGATCGACTTCATTAAAAAAAAAAATCTATGTGCAGGGAGTTTAAAACAAAAATAACATTTTGGTGTTTGACTAAGACCAGATTTCCTTCACGTCCATGCTTTGTTTATGGTTTATGGAATGTCCCACTTGAAAAGACTTGAAGTCTATTTGTGTGTCTGGTAAAAGGACACTTATTAAAAGACTTGAAGTCTATTTCTCTTGTGTGTCCAGATGAGAAAAATATGTTCTCTTTTCCTTTCTCCACTCCCAAACCCCACCCACTGCAAGGGTCAAAAAAAAGCTAAAAAAATTATACCCCTTCCCCACATTCCCAGCTCTTGGCCTACAACCTACATTCTTGGGGACCCTCTAAGGCTTAATCCTGGGGCAAGGATCACCATGGCCAATGCAGTAGTTTGTACGTAGTTACTCTTTTCCAGATTAAAAAGATAAGTGAATAAAATCCCCAAGCCCCTCCAGCTTCTTTACACCTCATCGCAGAGTGAAGGGTATAAGGATGAAATACTGGAAGACTGGTGTTTTTAAAAAATTCCTGCCTATCTCCCTCTCTCCTTCTCAAGGCAAAATTTCAGAAAGGCCTCTCTTTTTTTGATACTTGCAGAATAAGCAGATCATCAATAGAATCAAGTCCTTTCATGGTATCTCCATACCAGCCACTTTTTGTCAGGCAATTTGAACTTGATTGTTCATGATCTACCAAAGTCTTCCAACTGCCTTCTTTTTCCCTTCGGATTCTTTCTAGTTTCCCTAAACACAGGTCCAATCGTGTTATTCCTTGCCCAAGAATATTCATTAGTACTGTTGTTCATTAATAGCCTGATGACATTCAAATTTCTTAGCCTGATCCTCAAAGCCCTTACCACCCAATGAGGTTTGGGGAACCAGTCCTGGAAGTCAAAGAAAAAATACGAATGAAAGGCCTTTGGATGGGGCAAGAAGAAAGTGGTGATCTTCCAAGCACAGTTTCAATAGGAGCCCATCAATCCCAGATGGGATGTCCAGAGTTCCAGAAGGGCTTTGAGTAAAGCCGTGTGAATGAGATCCCAGTTTAGCAGCAAGAGAAGAGAAGGGAATGGGAAAGCATGAGCCACAGTTGGCAATGTCAAGGGAAAGAATTCTCAAGGTGGAGAAGCTGGAACAGATTTGCAGACTGAAGGAAAGACCTTGGAGAGGAATTCTCCACAGCAGTGGGCAGTCATGGCTGCTCACAGAACAGCTAGTCATGGGCAGAACCAAAATTTAAGCCTGTGCCGCCAATCATGAGAGACGCAGAAAGGTTGGATGAGGACCACAGAGGCAAGCATAACGGGAGGAACAGGGAACCCAGAATCAGGAACGGAGGGGCTTAATCGGGGAAGAGGTGGCGCAGAGGACACTGTGACAGGACTTAATGTTTTTGCTTAAAACTGGCCTTGTCTGCCTTTGCCAGTAGTTGCTTTAGCTCATTGAAAATAACATGCAAGCGTGCATGTGTGCCTCCTCAGCTGTGTCCACCTCTTTGCATCCCCATGAACTATATAACCTGCCAGGCTCCTCTGTCTCTGGAAATTTCCAGGTAAGAACACTGGAGAAGATTCCCATTTCCTTCTCTAGGGGCTCTTCTGGACCCAGGGATTGAACCTGCAGTCTCTTGCATCTCGTTCATTGGCAGGCAGGCTCTTTACCAGCTGAGCCACCGGGAAGCCCCCAAAATAACATAGAAGTTTATTTCGGGGGGGATCCAGGGTAAAGGGAGAAGGTATTCTCTGAAATCCATTATGCAGTCTTAGAATAGACCTATAAACCAGCAAAACCTAGAAAACTGTTGCCAACTCCATGTGCCAGGCAGATGTGGCCCTTCAGACACACACAGCATCTATTGTCTACTCTTTTAGAGACTCTGATCCTTCGGTCCTGTTTGGAGCGCTAGCAGGGGTGGAGGCTCTTCTGGGAAGCTGCATTGCTGTGGTGTCCCCTGCCGAGCCAGCCCACCCCCAGGCTTCCCTAAAGAAGTTTTTTCTGGGACACAGAATGCGCACAAGCATGGAGCCACTAGAAGTCATGCATCCAATTAACTGCGTATTGCCACGTGGAGTTGTCCCTTAAAAACAGACCTTAAAATGACCCAGAGCTGATGTCACTTGGCAAACGTAAAGCCTCTCTGAATTTGCTTGAGCTTAAAAGCAAGCAGTTTGTCAGTGGGCTGAATTTCAAGGAGCAAAGACAGCTGGAGTTGGATACAGGCAGTCAGACTGATAGATGTTCTCTGGAGAGGGCTCTCCAGCTGGAGCCCAGATGGTGGGAAAGGCCTTGTCTACGAGGTCATAAGAAAGCCAGATGAACAAGGAACATTTTAGGCTACATGGATGTTGATGGTTTGGAGAAGTGAGAGAGGAAAAGAGGAGACAGTAAGACATCAAGTATCTATTTATTTTACTGAATCATTAATTAGGTATTAAAAATCTAAAATTGGTCTTCATTCTATCAGAACCTACACAGCCTATTAAAAAGCAGAGACATCACTTTGCTGACAAAGGTCTGTCTAGTCAAAGCTGTGGTTTTTCCAGTAGTCATGTATGGACGTGAAAGTTAGACCATAAAGAAGGCTGAGTGCTGAAGAATTGATGCCTTCAAACTGTGGTGTTGGAGAAGACTCTTGAGAGTCCCTTGGACTGCAAGGAGATCAAGCCGGTCACCCCTAAAAGAAATCAACCCTGAATACTCATTGGAAGGACTGATGCTGAAGCTTAAGCTCCAATACTTTGGCCACCTGATACGAAGAGCTGACTCATTGGAAAAGACCCTGATGCTGGGCAAGATTGAAGGCAGGAGGAGAAAGGGACAACAGAGGATGAGATTGTTGGATGGCATCACCGACTCAATGGACAGGAGTTTGAACAAACTCCAGAAGTTGGTGATGGACAGGGAGGCCTGGCATGCTGCAGTCCATGGGATTGCAAAGAGTCAGACATGACTTAGCTACTGAACAACAGCAACTCTCTATCAGATGTGGCAGAGAGAAAGATAGGGAGAAATACCAACAGGCTACCTCTGTGCACTGACTCTATGATGTCTTTAATTGAAGTCTCAAGACATCTCTCTTCTCAAGTTGATCATCAATGTGTTTGGGCAGTCAGTTTAAGGGCAACCACACATGGCTAGGAATGGCAAGAAAGGACCTATTACTCACTCATTTCTTACCTCTTCTCAGGACCAAATTTTGAACTCAATAATGCTGGGAATATTTCTGGACTGACGTCAGCTCACTCTGATTCTTCCTTTCTTCTGCATGCTCCTTAAGCCAACATTCATTTAGCTCTCTATGATCAAGGACAACCAGAAAGATAAATCAGATGTCTTCCAGGTTGATGTCTTGAAATTCCCCAGCTACATTCTGTCTTGACCTCTAGATCTCCACCAACTTCAACCTCTATGCCACCCCAGTAGCACCGTGTGGCAGCCCCAACCTAGACCTCATAAGGGGAGACCACTGGGTTTTCTAACCTCAAACCCTAAATTCCCCCTGACCAAAACTTCCTGTTTTTCTACTGGGTAACTCTCAGGGAACCTATTCTTGGTGACTTCTTGTTCCTCAAACCCTCCCACATTCTTCAGTCCATCACTCTGGCTCTAAGGTGTTCCTACGACCACCTCTTGTGATTTTCTTCTTTTTTCCCCGGTACCATTCTCAGTTGTAGGTTGCTAATGAGATCAGCTATTTAAATGAGTTCAGTTCAGTTCAGTCGCTCAGTCGTGTCCGACTCTTTGCGACCCCATGGACTGCAGCACACCAGGCTTCCCTGTCCATCACCAACTCCCGGAGCTTGCTCAAACCCATGTCCATTGAGTCAGTGATGCCATCCAACCATCTCATCCTCTGTCGCCCCTTTCTCCCCCTGCCCTCAATCTTTCCCAACATCAATGTCTTTTCAAATGAGTCAGCTCTTCGCATCACCTGGCCAAAATATTGGAGCATCAGTCCTTGCAATGAACATTCAGGACTGATCTCCTTTAGGATGGACTGGTTGGATCTCCTTGCAGTCCAAGGGACTCTCAAGACTCTTCTCCAACACCACAGTTCAAAAGCATCAATTCTTCGGGGCTCAGCTTTCTTTAATGAGTACAGACGAACCTATTCACAGGGCTGGAATAGAGACTCAGATGTAGAGAATGAACATTTGGAGACAGAGGGGGAAGAGGAGGGTGGGGCGAGTTGGGAGATTAGGACTGACACACATACAGGGCCTTCTGTACAGCAGAGGAGCTCTGGTCAGTGCTCTGTGATGGCCTCGAGGGACGGGGATGGGGAGGGAAGCCAGGCGGTGGGACATACAGGAATACATACAGCTGACTCACCTCATCGTACGGCAGAAAGGAACACAACACTGTGAAGCAATTACACTCCAATAAAAATAAGTCAAATCTAAAAATTAAAAATAAATGAGGTCTACAACCCCACCAAGGTGTTTGCAGCGCATAAAATCCCTCCCGGGTCTTTTGTTGACCCGTCTTGTTCCCCACAGCCAGCCCAAGGCAGCCTTTCTTTTTGCCTTTGAGTGGGTGTGGATTCTCCTTGTTCTAAACGTCCAGAGCGATACTTGTTAACCCCACATGGCACCCGTCGCTTTCTGACTCAGATAATAGCTATGCGTCTACTTGTATTGCTTCTCTTTGAGGTCTCTCAGGGCTTAAGCTTCTTTGCATTCCAGTGCCCGGCATCCAACAGATGCTCCGTGACTGTTTCCTGAATTGAAAAGGACAATTTTTCTACACAGGAACTTTTAAAGCCTCATCAGGATATCAGCTGCAAAGCTCAGAGGTGGGCAGTTTTCCAGAGAAGCAAACTAAAAGGTAAATGAGGATATTAGCTTCTCATTGTTGTGCAAATGAATTAACACGAATTTAGCAGCTTAAAATTATAGGCGTAGTATATTACCTCTCAGTTCTGTAGGTCAGAACCTGAGCGCAACGTGCCTGCATTCTTTGCTCACTGTCTTCCTCCTGAACAGGGTGCGAGAAGATATTGGGTTTGTTTGTTTTGTTTTTAGCTTTACCCACCAAATGGCAACCCACTCCAGTATTCTTGTCTAGAGAATCCCCATGGACAGAGGAGCCTGGTGGGCTAGAGTCTGTGGGGTCAACAAGAGTTGAACATGACTAAGCAACTGAGCATGCACACCCCTCTTCAAGCAGAGTGTCCCCACTTCTGGCATCTTATGAAGGAGGGTGGGAGGATGCTTTAACATCCCTTTTGTAGATGAAAAGTAATAGGTTGAAGTTGCTTGGAAAGGCCTTGCTGCTGTGTTCAAGGAGGAATTTTCTCATAGTGAGAATTTTCTTACCTTCACTTGCAGGTATAAGAGACTGAGCGGTTCACCCTCGGTGTGAAGAGGAAGCATTGAAGAGAAGCATAACGCCTCCTAGACACAAGGCAGACGTGGGTGTGTTTTGCCGCCTTGGACACGCGCGCCAAGATATTTGAAGAGACAATTCCAGCTAAAGTGACAATTATTGGGAGAAAGAGTATCCTATTTGGACCACTGTGGGAGAAGGGGTAGTATTCTGTCCCCTTGGGTATATGCATATATATACTTACTTAGATGTTGCTACTTAGAAAGTCGCTCAGTCATGTCCGACTCTTTGAGACCCCGCGGACTATACAGTCCATGGAATCCTCCAGGCCAGAATACTGGAGTGGGTAGCCTTTCCCTTCTTCAGGGGATCTTCCCAATGCGGGGATCGAACCCGGGTTTCCCACACTGCAGGTGGATTCTCTAACAGCTGAACCACCTGCGAAGCCCAAGAACACCAGAGTGGGTAGCTATCCCTTCTCCAGCAGATCTTCCCAACCCAGGGATTGAACCGGGGTCTCCTGCTTTGCAGGCAGATTTTTCACCAGCTGAGCTACTAGGGAAGCCATATATATATATAATATATATTGAGAGAGATATATATATATCTGATTCACTTTGCTGTACGGCGGAAGCTAACAAGACATTGTAAAGCAACTATACTCCGGTAAGAATTGATAAAAAATCCCGTTCCCTTGGATGATGTAGTTGCACATGCATGTCCTGTCCCTTGTCTGTGGCTCGTTTCCTGGGTCATCTTTGCAAATATATGCTGAGGTCCTGCTTTTTCATCTGTAGAATGAAGGCCTCAAAGCCAAGCTGTCACGAAGACCAAATGTCTGGATACAAACTACAAGCAGTTACACTAAGGTCAGCATCTTCACTCTCATTGGTCAGATCAGTCCACTGCTCTCCCGGTCTTGCATTAAGGCCTCAGTGACAGCAGAGTCTTGTGATGGATCGCCCTCTACTGGTTAATGAAAGCCTAACAAGACATCTCCGTTGGTGGCTCAAGTAGTAAAGAATCCACCTGCCAATCAATTCTGAAAACGCGATTCGATCCCTGGGTAGGGAAGATCCTCTGGAGAAGCCTAGCCCTCCAGGCTCCTCTGTCTGTGGGATTCTCCAGACAAGATTCTGGAGTGGGTAGCCATTCCCTTCTCCAGATCTTCCTGACCCAGGAATGGAACCTGAGAAGGGCAATTTCTTTTGTATGGTTGCTTTACTGAAAAACAGAGACAGGTGAGTATTTTGCTTGATTTAAAAATTCTCTTAGGACCTTTAATTTCTCTGCTCACTCGGTTTTTCTCTTTCATTACCAAATCTTTAAGGAATACCCACCACAGAAGTAGTGCCTTCCCAAGAATGTCACCTTTGGTCATGTGTACTTCCCAGCCTCTTTCTTAAAACAACAAGCAAACAAAATACAGCCTTATCGAGGCATATTTCCCATATTATAAAATTCAGCCTTTTGAAGCATGCAGTTCAGTGACTTTCAGTACAGCCACTGAGACTTCCAACCATCCCCACAATCTAATTTTAGAATATTTCCATCAAATATTTTCATGTATATTCACTAGGATTTACCTCCCATTCCTCTCCATCCCCTTATCCCTAGGCAACCACAAACCTATTTTCTGTCTTATAGAGCTGCTTGTTCTGAAAATTTCATTAAAACAGACCCATACATACGTGGTCCTTTGTAATGGTTCTTTCAACTTGTCATGGGGTTTCCAAGGTTCATCTATGTGGTAGCACATGTCAATACCTCACTCCTTTTAATGGCCAAATAATATTCCACTGCATGGATCTATCAACCCTCTTTCTTTCGCTTTTTTTGGAAACATCATTGACATAACATACTCGTTTCGGGGGTACAACATAATGATTCGTTTGTATACATAGTGAAGGGCTCACCACAAGGTCTAGTTAACATCCAAGACCACAGAGCTGCAGATTAATTTTGCTGTGATGAAAACTTTTTTAAAAGATGTTTTAACGTATTCATTTCCTGTTGACTGTGCAGGTCTTCGTTGCTATGTGGACTCTCTAGCTGCAGCAAGCGGATGCCACTCTCTAGTCGTGGTCCGCCGGCTGCCCACTGCAGTGGCTGCCCTCGTTGCAGAGCACGGGCTCTAGGGTGCGTGGACTTTAGTAGCTGCAGCCTGGACTCAGTAGTTGTGGCACATGGACTCAGTTGCCCCGTGGCATGTGTCATCTTCCCGGACCAGGGATCGAACCCATGTCTGCCGCATTGGCAGGTGGATTCCTTACCACTGGACCACCGGGGAAATCTATGATGAAAACTTTTAAGATTTATTCTGTTAACAACACTTTCAAACACACAGTGCAGTCATATAGTCACCATGCGGTCCTCTCTCCCTCTCTCTTTAGTCGCTCAGTCGTGTCTGACTCTTGAGACCCCGTGGACGGTAGCCCGCCAGGCTCCTGTGTCCGTGGGATCCTCCAGGCAAGAAGACTGCAGTGGGCTGCCGTGCCCTCCCCCAGATGCTGCGCTCGACGTTCCCATAACTGATTTATTTTATAAGTGGAATTTCCTACTTTTTAATTCTCTTTACCTGTTCGCCTGCTCCCCACTTCCCACCTCAGCAACACCTGTCTGCCATCTGTGCCTACAAGGCCGTCTGTGTTTAGAGCTCCCGTGGTGAGACCGCGTGCGCTTGCCTTTCTCTGACTTGCTCGCTCAGCACAGGCCTCCGCTCCTCCCGTGTGGTGGCAAACGGCAACCCCCTTCCCTTTGATCCCCGTCTTCAGTGCTCAGAGTCCCCAGGCCTCCGACCTGTTGCAGTATCTCTGCCTTTGAAGAGGGATTATCTCTTTTGTGGGGAGATTTAGTCTGTGTCTCACCGTAGCTGGTCCTAACTGCCTTATCTTCTTTACCAATAAGGCCAGTATCTGAAGACTTTGCAGGTCTGTTTACTGGGCTGTAGCCTGCCAGATCCCCTGTCCATAAATTTTCCAGGCAAGAGTACTTAAACGTGTTGCCGTTTGCTCCTCCAGGGGATCTTCCTGACCCAGGGATCACACTTGCGTCTCTTGCGCCTCCCGCACTGGCAGGCGGATTCTTGACCACTGCACCGCCTGGGAAGTCCGACTGATGCTGAACCTGTGTTTCACCATAGCTGGTGCTACCTGACGTATCCTCTTTGCCCATAATGCCAGCATCTGAAGATCCTGCAGATCTGTTTATAGGGACTATTCTCCCCCTGGCCAGTTCTCAGTGTTAGGGGTTTGACTCTGTGTAGAGGCCTGTGCTTCTGCTTTATTTTTCACTCTGAACTGCTCTCTTTGTTCTGGAACGTAGCCTGTGGAAACCCTTGCCACTTTATCCTGAGGGTGTAGCCTTCCAGCTCACGGCGGGCGTGAGCTGAGTCTTCCGAACCCCCCACAGCTGTGCAGTCCACATGGCAGAAGTCAGGGTCCCGGCTCTCAGCGGGCTCTCCAAGGTGAAAGCTATTAGTACTTGTTTACTTTCTCGGGTTCCTGGTTTCACTTCCTTTGAGGGCTTAGCTTATTCCTCCTTTTCATTAAGTTAACTGGAAGTTCATTTAAAAGATGATTTTATTTCAAATTCAGCGTTTCAGTTGTTTCACTTACGAGACTCGTTCTAGTATATAATTCAGCACGCTGCCAGGCACAGAAACCCTCAGTAAACCTCATTCTCCTGATCTTTAAAGATATTTTCAGTTCCCCTTCTTATCCTTGCTCAGCCATGTATAATTTATATGTGTATTAAGACAGTTGCCAGTCCTGACTTCTTCATAGTTTTGACATGACCAGGTCTTCCTTGCTTCCGTCCATTGGGTCTTATTTCCTGGTGTACTTTAAGATTTGTACCTGGTTTTCTTCAGAAAGTTGTTTGGGAGAATCATCTGAGCAAATTTGCAGTTTACATTTCCCTATGCCCAGCATGAAGCCTCAGAAAGTTAAGATCTCTTTCCTGAGACAGGATTTTTTTCCCCTTAATTTCCTCTCATACCAAAGTCTAGTCTGCTGGACTCTTGTATGTACGTCTGGGTCTCCAGTTAAACTCTCCCTGAGAGTCTGGGCTTGGTCTCTCTCTCTCTCCCCCCAAGTCTCTCTCATGTGCTTGTCGAAACACAGGCCAATTTGTAGTGACATGGACTGTCACACTGAATGAAGAAGTATGTCAGACAGAGAAGGAGAAATATCCTAAGACATCTCTTACATGCATAATCTAAAAAGAAATGGTACGAGTGAGCATGCTTACAAAACAGAAAGAGACTCACAGACTTACAGAGAGAATTCAAGGTTGCCAGGGAAAGGGCGGATGCAGGGAGGGATAGTTAGGGAGTTTGGGGAGGACATATACATACTGGGGTGCCTGTTTGAAAGGGATGACCACGGACCCACCGTATAACGCAGGGAGAGCTGCGCAGTGTTACCTGGCAGCCTGGATGGGAGGAGAGTTTGGGGGAGAATGGATACATGTAAATGTATGGCTCAGTCCATCTGCTGTTCACCTTAAACCATCACAATCTTCTTAACTGGTTATACTCTAGTACATAATAAAAAGTTGCAAAAAACAAAAAAAAAGCCGGCCAATATTATTAGAGTTCAGCAAATTCCCCAATGTGAAAGTCATATTCAGGGCTGCCTTTACTCTCAGGATTCCAGATTGTTCTTTACATATGAAGATTGGAGATTTCCTTTTCTTTCCTTGCCTGCTCATAAGTGTATTTAAAAATATTTTCTAAAACCATTTTGTCCAATGTCTTTAGTTGTTTTACAGTGGTGGATACATCTATGCCATTCAATCTGCCATAATAACAGAAAAGCAATCTTTTCAACTGGACTTCCCTCGTGGCTCAGCTGGCAAAGAATCCTCCTGCAATGTGGGAGACCTGGGTTCAATCCCTGGATTGGGAAGATGCCCTGGAGAAGGGTAAGGTTACCCACTCCAGTATTCTGGCCTGGGTTGCAAAGAGTTGGACATGACTGAGTGACTTTCACTTTCAATCTTTTCGATATACTTCAGAATTCAAATGATCACTTCTTTTCTTTGTATTTTAGCTCTCCCAGGTCAGCATAGTAGCATGGAAATCCCCTTGTTCATTCAACTGTTGACGTTAGGTTCTAAAAACAGAAACCCAGAAAACAAATTCTAGACTAAACTGCCTATGGTGTTTTCCGTGGCAGGCAAGTTATGTCAAAGTGTAAAGTTATGCTTCTCTCCACATCCCTGTTTTCATCATCTGGAATCGCCTAGGCAGCTGGAGAGTTTGTAGTCTGTGACAAAGCGGTCATTGTTCTACTCGCGATGTTGTGTGTGAGAAAAATCTTTTCCTGACCTTGTATTTAGTCCCATCCCCTCCAGACTGCAGTCTGAAATTCTGAAAGAGTATGCAAGGGTCAAATACTGGGAAATTGAAGGTTATATGGACGTAAAAATTAATGCATTAAGTGCTTTGTGAAGTCATTGCTGGCATAAGAAAGGAGAGTCAACAGTCAATTCAAAGAAACCGCAGGATTTGCATGGCACTGAGCCAGTGCTGGATCTAGATGGACTGACTCACTGGAAACCCTGTTGAATAATGTTAAATTCATTTCCCTGGCATAGTCTAGAAACTTCTAGTCAACAGGTCACTAGGCTACCAGACCCTTAATTAACCATGCCAGTGGGAAAACATTCCCTTCTTCTTACACCTCTTAAGAGCATCTTTGATTCCCTTGTTCCTCAGACTGTAGACCAAAGGATTCAACATGGGGATCGCCACTGTATAGAAGACTGAAGCCATCTTGTCATAGCCCAGAGAATTACCGGCTCTGGGCTGCATATGGATGAAAAGAGACCCGATCCAAAGAAAAAGGTCGCTGCTGTCAGGTGAGAAGCACAGGCGTTGAAGGTCTTGGCCCTGCCTTCAACACAGCTGATCTTCAGGATGGTGGCAATGACGTAACCATAAGATATCATGATGATTAAGACAGAGGTCACGCCAAAAATCACTGCTATCACGAATTTTATCACTTGTAGGAAGAAGGTTTCGGAGCAGGAGAGGACTAATAATTGAGGCAGGTCACAGAAGAAGTGATGGATAACATTTGGTCCACAGAGACTGAGCTGAAGTAAAGCACACAGTTGGATCAGTGAGCCAAAGAACCCAGGTGTGTAGGCAGCAAGCACCATCTGCACGCAGAGAGTGGGGGACATGGTGGCCGCGTAGAGCTGAGGACTGCAGATGGCAAGAGAGCGGTCATACGCCACGGCTGCCAGCAGACAGCACTCGGTCAGACCCAAGCCAGAGAAAAAGGAGTACTGCACGGTGGACCCCAAAAAGGAGATGACTTCAGGCTTCCTGAAGAAGTCTGAGAGCATTTGGGGGGTTGTGGAAGTGACATAGCAGAGATCCAAGAAGGATAAGTTGCCGAGGAAGACGTACATGGGTGTATGTAGGTGGGAGTCCATCCTGATCCAGATGATCAGACCCAGGTTCCAGGCCACTGTCAAGAGGTAAGGCCCCATGAACACGGCAAAGAGCAATCTTGAACTTGGGAGAATCTGAAAACCCCAAGAGGATAAACTTGGCGACTGTTGCCCTGTTCCTCCCTGCGGCCGTTGTCTTCAAGTTTCTTCAAACTGCAGAAAGATTCTTGGGTTAAAGATTGTCTATTTTAATATCATGAAGCATACTCGATTTGGATAAAGTTTCATAATTTTGGTCAAAAATTATTCATAGTCAATATAAGAAACTATAATATCAGTTAGAAAAACATCGAGGAACCCATTGCTCAGCACACTTGACAGTTTGTGATATGTTGTTGCAATTTGTTCTGCACATACATGTGTGCACACATAGACACACAGATGTTGCCGAACTGTTGTCTGAAAATTGGTACTAGTTTACACAAATTCAAGATTTTATGATAAAATATCTTACCATCCCATTCAACACTGCCCATAATTGTCTAGCTTTACTCTTTGACAATCTTGCAGGTTAAAAAAACCTCTTTCATCGTTTTTATTTGCGTTGACTTGATTGACTTGCCTGCACACATGTTTTACCCATTGGTTTAGTAGGCTACTACTGTTTCGTAGGAGCTTTTAACATGTCAAGGAGCATAATTCTTTCTCCCTCATATATTTTGCTAAGTCTTTTCCAAGCGTATCTTTTAATATCAATTTTTTTATGTTGGATTTTGCTATATGGATTTCTTTTATTTTTAGGTGCTCAATTGTGGCTCAGACAGTAAAGGATCAGCCTTCAATGCAGGGGATCTGAGTTCAACTTCTTGGTTGGGAAGATCCCCTGGAGAAGGAAATGGCAACCCACGCCAGTACTCTTGCCTGGAGAATCCCATGGACAGAGGAGCCTGGTGGGCTACAATCCATGAAATTACAGAGTCGAACACAACTGAGCGACTAACACTTTCACTTTTTTCACTCAATTTTCTATGATATTTATGGTACCTGGCTTTGGTATTATACGAAAAAATATTGCTTTACACAATCCAAAAGCCTTTTTAATATTTTCTTTGAATTCACTTGTATTTTTATATTCACATTTAAAATTTCTGGAGTATTTTAGTACATAGTGTCAAGCATAATTATGAGATAATTTTGGTTTTGTTTTTCCAAACTCTCCCAACACAATTAACTGAATGATTTCTGCACTGATTAAAGTCTCTTCCATCATGAAGTTGTTTATAGAGTCGCTGTTCTGTCCAATTTTTAAGCTAACAGTCCATGTACTATGTGTCCAGTCCTGCACATTTTATAACTACTTATGACTATATTTTATTTAAAATAATAGAATATTTTGATAAGTGGTAGGAAAAATATTCCTCACTTTTTCACACTGAGATCATTTTGATAGTCTTCATAGTTATGTCTTCAAAAGATCTTTATGATGAACTCAAGTACATAAAATGACATTTTTACTGCATTTCATTATTACATTAACTTCGCTGAGTTGTTCTATAAATAACCAAAAACACACTGACAATCTTAGTAAGTACTGTAACAGTAAGACTATTAAACTTGAGTGACGCGCTTGGGTCGTCCCAAGCTCCGTCCCTACAGTCACAGCTTCTCCGTGCCATCGGTTTCCTCGTCGTGAAACGAGGTGATTTTAGCTCTTCTCCGTGTATGATAGGGACCACGTTTTCCAAATGAGGGAGCAATAGTCACGGTAGGAAAACACACTGAAAGAAAAGTAACCTAATATTCTACGACATTGTGTTTATTCCTGAAAGAGGGTCATTTGAATACTAGGAAAGGGAAAATCGTATTGCCTCAATACCGTCCATCAATGTCCCCAGTGAGATCACAAGATCCAGACTATGTCCCTACAGTAAGACCTGAATCATAAGCTGATGTCTTTGGAACACCTTCAGCAGAGATCGAATGAGTGCATCAGCTACGTTTATAACATATTTATACCTTAAGGAGTTAAATAAAGTTCTCTTTGGGAACACTAGTTACTGCAGTATTTCTATGGTCTATTTTGTCATCTTTGTTCTGAAAGAGACTTGTACTCTGGAGATCTTGAGGCCGTAAGATCATGTCTGAAATTTTAGAAAATAATTTCAGTGAAGGTGACTGGTTTTCTGTCTTGTTTCAATTTTATTTCTAATTAATTCTTATTGAAGCATAATTGCTTCTCCATGTTACATTAGTTTTACTGAACAGCAAAGTGGACCAGTTACCCACGCACATATATCCCCTCTTTCCCTTCCCATTAGGTCACCACAGAGCAATGAGTGGAGTTCCCTGTGCTACACAGTAGGTTCCCATTAGTCACACACATATCTTACATAGTATCCATGATGTACATATGTCAAGCCGAGTCTCCAACTCATCCCATCCCTCCTTTCCCTCTTGGTATCCATACCTTTGTTCTGTACATCTGTGTCTCTGTTTCTGCTTTGCAAATAAGATCATCTCTTCATCTACACCATTTTTCTAGATTCCACGTATTTGCATTAATGTAGGGTATCTGGTTTTCTCTTTTTGACTTACTTCACTCTGTGCAGTTTTTCATCCTTATATTATTGACGCATTTTAAATAAAAGGTTTTTTTAATGACAAGGTAGAAAAGAGAAAGTGAAAGTCAGTCATGTCTGACTCCTTGTGACCCCATGAAATGCAGCCCACCAGGCTCATCCATCCATGGAATTCTCCAGGCAAGAATACTGGAGTGGGTGGCCATTCCCTTCTCAGAGGATCTTCCCAATCCAGGAATCGAACCCAGGTCTCCACTTTGCAGGCAGATTCTTTACCATCTGAACCACCAGGGGAGTCCAGGAATGACAAAGTATTTATTGTAGTACACATTTTCTAATTGAATGGTAAGAGAAAATGAAATAAAGTTTTAGGTAATGATGATGATGATAATGATTAAAACTCCCAGAAGCTGAGAAAGCTTACATGGCTAGAAAAATATATAGAAAGTTTCAGATTTAGTCCTCGATTATTTTCATGTCACTTCCATTTGTTGTCAGTTGTTAATTCAAGACCAAACATACAGCAACCAGAATCATTGGTTGTGATTAAAACTAAGAGCTTCAGGATAGAACAAACACTACTGCCTCACTTTCCGTAAAGCATGTGAAGTGGGTGGGCTGGCCAAGCGGCCCTAGTACCATCCTGCCTCCTGTGACATCAAAGCGTGGCACTGAGGTCAGTAAACAGAGTGAGTCTTTTAAAGGACAAACTTACCATTCTTCTAGGATTTTTTTGTTATGGAAATTCACTGCATATACAGTGTTTGCAGAATCCCATATAAAAATAAATTTTATGGGAAAATAGCTTTAGAAGTTTGAAAATAAAAGTAGATGAGCAGTCACTCAACATGAAAATGCCATTTCTAAGATTTTGGAGAACAAACAGCATAATAAAGTATTCATATGCTTATATTATTAATACACGTTACCGAGAGTAGTTTAACACTCAGGCAAGAAACAAAGTCATTCTCGTATTCTTGCTTTCTTTCTCTCTTAATCTGATACAAGAAAATGTTATATTACCAAAATAAAATTTATATCCCCTGAAGTAGGTGTTTTACCTTTTTTCCTTTTAATAACAAAGCCCAAATTAAGTAACTATTTATAAGTCACAGAAAATGTTTCTCTGTTCAGCAAATAGTCTGATGTTATTGAATATCTAACATCTGCCAGGCACCAAGTAAGGCTATCATTTGGGAAACGGTAAAGGGAAGATCAAATAAGTATTTCAAATGGCTCCTGGGCCAGTTCACTATTGCTCTTTACATATTTTCAAGAAAGGAATGCAAAGAAACCAGGTGATTTAATATGAAGAGGGAAGGACACAAAGTATAAAGGTGAGCATGTTCTTCCTGCCAACCCTGGCAATCTGTCCCTCTTAGGAGTATGAAGCTCCTTCTTCTGTGCTCCCTCTACCCCTTCGTATTTTTCTGGTCCAATAAGAATCTCATTGTTCTTACTTTTATGAGTTTTCCCATTACACCTTAACCTGTGCTTTTAGGCAAGATGAAACATATTTTTAATATTCCTTTAACATCTAACATGGGCTTCCCTGGTGGCTCGGTGGTAAAAGAATCCACCTGCAATGCAGGAGAAGTGGGTTCAATCCCTGGACCAGGAAGATCTGCTGGAGAAGGAATGACAATCCTCTCTAGTATTCTTGCCTGGGAAGTCCTAGAGACAGAGGAGCCTGGGGGGCTACGGTCCACAGAGTCACCAAAGGATCAGACAGGACTTAGCCACTAAACAGCAACAAAAAATATCTAATGTATCAGTTATGTACTGACGTGTAACAAACCGCTTCAAGCTTATTGACTTAAAACACCAATAATTCATCATCTCTCAGGTTTTTTCTTGGAGCATCTGTGGATTTCACGTGGAGCCCTGATGTGGCTGTATTCTTTGATGGCTTGGATGGTCTGAGATGACCTCACCTGTTTGGGGGCTCACCTAGGGTGGCTGAATGGTTGAGACGGCTGAGATTCTCTCTCCACGTGCCTTTCACCCTAGATTCTTCTAAGTGCGACCTCAGGATTCCAAGAGTGCCAGTCCCAATGACAAGCACTCATCAGGCCTCCTCTTGTGTCAAATGTGTTGGTTCTTCATTGATCAAAGTCAGTCACATGGCCAAGCAATGACTCACTGTGGAAGGGAACTATACAAGGACATGGAAACAAGGAATTGTGATTCATTGGTGTCCATTAACGTAACAATGTACCACCCTGAGGTTTAGTTTAGTGGCTGAATCAAACAATGTAGGTACATAACAAGCATCTGTGGACTTGTAATTTATTCAACTATCCCTTCTGACACTGTGTAGAAAAATTGCTTACTCTCTGAAATGGGAATTATATTCTCCAAACAAAAAAACTAAGATGTGCCTTCAGTTAACAGGGAATGAGATGTGTCTCGAGTCTACCAAAAACTCCTAGAACTAATGTTCATTCAATAAGTTTACATGCTATGAGATCAATATGTCAATATATTGTATCAGTATATAAATATGCATTTCTATAAACTGGCAGAATACATAAAAATCCAAATTAAAAATAAATACTATATTATACATACGTATTTGGGTTTTTCCTCTTTTATTTTTGATTCTCTAACTCATCTTAAGTTCACAAAAGTTGTTTCCTATAATTATATCACAACGATGTACCTGAAAAAACCGCTCTAGTGTGGTGCATGGATGTCATGATTGGTAGTAGGGTCATGGTAAAGACAGCATGAGCTCATACACCTATAGTTCCTTACACAATTCCTGGAACAGGGTAGAAAGTTGCATCATTTTGGTTACTAATATTATTAAATTACCTTGGACGGAATAAACTTTCAATAAATGTTCCTTTATTTACCTCTTCTTGACTCAATTTATATTAAAACTCCAGGGATTTTTTCATCTTTTTTTTATGACAGATAATATACAATGATTTCCCAAGCTAGGCTTTAATTTCCTGAAGACCACAGATATTTTCGTGCGCTTTTACTCCCTAACCATGAATATTGGTCCCCAGACAGCAGTGAACATACAGAAATTGATGTAGTTGAATTTTTCTATTATTTTATGATATAATGATCACATGTATTTTAAACTCATTAAAGGTACTTAATTATTTCAAATGACTTAGGGATTACCTTTTTTGAAAATAAGGTAAAATCTTATGTGTCTATCAACAAATATTTCATTTCTATTCTCGCTTCTATTGTTAATTAGATGAGTTTAGAAGTCTCTTCCGGAGAAGGCAATGGCATCCCACTCCAGTACTCTTGCCTGGAAAATCCCGTGGACGGAGGAGCCTGGGAGGCTACAGTCCATGGGGTCACTAAGAGACAGACACGATTGAGCAACTTCACTTTCACTTTTCCCTTTCATGCACTGGAGAAGGAAATGGCAACCCACTCCAGTATTCTTGCCTGGAGAATCCCAGGGACGGGGGAGCCTGGTGGGCTGCCGTCTATGGGGTCGCACAGAGTCGGACACGACTGAAGCGACTTAGCTGCAGCAGCAGCAGAAGTCTCTTCTCTATAGGCATCCACTGAGAATCAAATGCTTCCAATAAAAATTCACCAGCATTTTCTGAAGTGAATAGGGTTGATGACAACATTTTGTAGCTGTGAAGTCATTATTCTAAAAACTGTAGACAATCAGTCTATTCTGGAAAAAGAAGTCAACCAAATTAAATATTTGGTATCATTGTAAACTTGTTTTTAATTGAGTAAGCCATTTTATTTTTCAACTAGGCTTTGTAGCATGATTTAGTGAATCTTGGTGGAAGTGGTTACATGTTACTATTATTTAAGTTGAGACTGTGGATTCTTGTTATTATTGTTAATCATAACTAAAGTTACCTTTGAGAAAGCCTTTCTTCAAGGTGACATCACTGACTCAATGGACATGAATTTGAGCAAACTGTGGGAGACAGTGAAAGACAAGGAAGCCTGGCGTGCTGCAGTTCACGGGGTCACAAAGAGTCAGACATGACTTAGCGACCGAACAACAATAGCAACAAAGATTGTTTCTTAGAGTAGAAATAAATGTTCCCTAAATACTGTCACTTTCCCTGATATTTTTTTCATGTTCTAAACAACCAGAAGAAATAAGAAATCATATAAATGGTTGTTTGAGACACAAGCAAGTTGATCTTGCTAAGCCAGTGTCTTAAGAAATGGTGATTGATCACAGAGTGATCAGTTTGCTGTGTGTGCTAAGTACACGAAGAGGAATAGCTAACGTTGTCAAATTAGAAACACAAAGGAATGTTTGCAGTTAGAATTCTGAGCAGGGGCCCTGAAGAAGTAAGGACTAAAAGGATGCCTACGAACATAGGAGGCCACTTCCGTTAATTATTTCCAAACATACCATAAATGCTATGGGATTGTGAATAGTAGGACTGCACAGCTATCCTCAATACTGATGGTAAATAAGAATGTAGTAACGTAGGACCTTTGGAATCTCGAGAGTCTGTCTTTGGACTAGAAGTATACTACCTTGGTGGGGTGATACAGTTTACCGTTTATTATTATTATTATCATCATAATTATTATGATGATAGCATAATATTATTATTATAGTAAGTGATAATTATCACTTACTTTGTGCTGCACAGTCCTCAACAATCCACTTATACCTCATTTACTCTCACACAACCCTATGGGCCTTGTTTCTTTAATATACTTTAGGGAAAACTAGGCGTGGGGAAGCTAAGTAACTTGTCCAAGGTCAGGCAGCTAGTGAGTGGCAGTGCTGTGAATATGGACCAGGTCTTGTAAACTCTAAAATCCTTGCTAGTGAGCTACAGTGCTAACGGAGTGGAAAATAAACCACCATTTTAATTATATTACAGTGAAAGTTGCAGTAGCTCAGTCCTGTCTGACTCTGCGACCTCATGGACTGTAGCCCACCAAGCTCCTCTGTCCGTGGAATTCTCCAGACACAAATACTGGAGTGGGTTGCCATTCCCTTCTCCAGGGGATCTTCCCAACCCAGGCCTAAGTGAATTAATTACTACTTAATATATGCAGCTTTTTTTTTGGCCATGCCCTGTGGCGTGCAGGACCTTAGTTCCCCATCCAGGGACGGAACTCACGCCCCCCGTAGAGAGGCGTGGAGTCTTAACCCCTGGACCGCCTGGGAAGTCCTCATGCAGCTCTTGATAAACACCATCTTTTCAGAACATGACATTGGGCATCAGGTAGTAAAAGAAATTACGGCAAACTCTCCATACAACAGCAAGTTCCCAGTTC
The DNA here is from genome assembly GCA_024291935.2 of Okapia johnstoni. Taxonomy (NCBI): domain Eukaryota; kingdom Metazoa; phylum Chordata; class Mammalia; order Artiodactyla; family Giraffidae; genus Okapia; species Okapia johnstoni. The sequence continues at coordinate 1,154,882 of CM044325.1, read as the reverse complement.
AAGATATTATTTAGTGAACTGCATAGTCTTGTTTCTGTTAAAATTCTCCACTGAAGGGAAACATACTACTCCCTAGTGAAAGGACCTGATGCTGCTGTCAGAATCTGCAGTGGTTTCAGAGCCAGAAAAATAAAGGCAGCCACTGTTTCCACTGTTTCCTCTTCTATTTGCCATGAAGTGATGGGACCGGATGCCATGATCTTAGTTTTTTGAATGTTGAATTTTAAGCCAGCTTTTTGATTCTCCTCTTTCACTTTCAACAAGAGGCTCTTTAGTTCTTCCCTTTCTGCCATAAGGGCGGTGTGGCAATCTTGATTCAAGCTTGTGCTTCATCCAGCCCAGCATTTCTCATGATGTACTCTGCATATAAGTTAAATAAGTAGGGTGACAATATACAGACTTGACTTTCTCCTTTCCCAATTTGGAACCAATCTGTTATTCCATGTCCAGTTCTAACTGTTGCTTCTTGATCTGAATACACATTTCTCAGGAGGCAGGTAAGGTAGTCTCGTGTTCCCATCTCTTGAAGAATTTTCCAAAGTTTATTGTGATCTACATAGTCAAAGGCTTTGGCATAATCAATAAAACAGAAGTAGATGTTTTTCTGGAATTCTCTTGCTTTTTCGATGATCCAGTGAATGTTGGCAATTTGATCTCTGGTTTCTATGCCTTTTCTAAATCCAGCTTGAACATATGGAACTTCATGATTCATGTACTGTTGAAGCCTAGCTTGGAAAATGAGGTTTTTTAAATTAATTTATTTTTTATTGAAGGATAATTGCTTTACAGAATTTTACTGTTTTCTGTCAAACCTCAACATGAATCAGTCTTAGGTATACATATATCCCATCCCTTTTGAAACTCCCTCCCATCTCCCTCCCCATCCCACCCTTGTAAATTGATACAGCCCACTATGGAAGACGGTATGGATATAGCTTGGAGAATTTTGAGCGTTACTTTGCTAGTGTGTGAGATGACAGCAATTGTGTGGTAGTGTGAACATTCTTTGGCATTGCCTTTCTTTGGGATTGGAATGAAAACTGACCTTTTCCAGTCCTGTGGCCACTGCTGAGTTTTCCAAATTTGCTGGCATATTGAGTGCATCATCTTTCAGGATTTGAAATAGCTCAACTGGAATCCCATCACCTCCACTAGCTTTGCTCATAGTAATGTTTACTAAAGCCCATTTGACTTCACACTCCAGAATGTTGGGCTCTAGGTGAGTGATCACACCATCGTGATTATCTGGATCATGAAGATCTTTTTTGTATAATTCTTCTGTGTATTCTTGCCACCTCTTCTTAATATGCTTAAAATGCTTCTGTTAGGTCCATACCATTTCTGTCCTTTATTGAGCCCATCTTTGCATGAAATGTTCCCTTGGTATCTCTAATTTTCCTGAAGAGATCTCTAGTCTTTCCTATTCTATTGTTTTCCTCTATTTCTTTGCACTGATCGCTGAGGAAGGCTTTCTTATCTCTCCTTCCTATTCTTTGGAACTCTGCATTCAGATGGGAATATCTTTCCTTTTCTCCTTTGCCTTTCATTTCTCTTCTTTTCACAGCTATTTGTAAGGCCTCCTCAGACAACCATTTTGCCTTTTTCTATTTCTTTTTCTTGGGGATGGTCTTGATCACTGCCTCCTGTACAATGTCACAAACCTCTGTCCATAGTTCTTCAGGTACTCTGTCTATCAGATCTAATCCCTTGAATCTGTTTCTCACTTCCACTGTATAATCATAAGGGATTTGATTTAGGTCATACCTGAATGGTCTAGCGGTTTTCCCTAAGTTCTTAATTTTAAGTCTGAATTTTTTGATAAAGAGTAGAGTGGAGAAATAACTCCAGAAAGAATGAAGAGACAGAGCCAAAGTGAAAACAACCCCCAGTTGTGGATGTGATGAGTGAAGGAAGCAAAGTCTGATGCTGTAAAGAGCGATAATGCATAGGAACCTGAAATGTTAGGTCCATGAATCAAGGTAAATTAGAAGTGGTCAAACAGGATGGCAAGAGTGAACATCGACACTTTAGGAATCAGTGAATTAAAATGGACTGGAATGGGCAAATTTAATTCAGATGACCATTATATCTACTACTATGGGCAAGAATCCCTTAGAAGAAATGGAATAGCCATCATGGTCAACAAAAGAGTCCAAAATGCAGTACTTGGATGCAGTCTCAAAAATGACAGAATGATCTCTGTTCGTTTCCAAGGCAAACCATTCAATATCACGGTAATCCAAGTCTATGCCCCAACCAGTAATGCTGAAGAAGCTGAAGTTGAACTGTTCTATGAAGACCTACAAGACCTTCTAGAACTAATACCTAAAAAAGATGTTCTTTTCATCATAGAGGATTGGAATGCAAAAGTAGGAAGTCAAGAGATCCCTCAAGTAACAGGCAAGTTTGGCCTTGGATTACAGAATGAAGCAGGGCAAAGGCTAATAGCGTTTTGCCAAGAGAACACACTGGTCATAGCAAACACTCTCTCCAATGACACAAGGGAAGACTCTACACGTGGACATCCCCAGATGGTCAATACGGAAATCAGATTGATTATGTTCTTTGCAGCCAAAGATAGAGAAGCTCTACACAGTCAACAAAAACAAGGTCAGGAGCTGACTGTGGCTCAGATCATGAACTCCTTGAACATTACAGGCAGTATTCAAAAATGTCACATCCTTTACATGCACTGTTAATTTTGCATTTTATCATATCACATTGAAACTATTTATTTTTATATCACGTCCCCTACTAGAGAGTGAAATTCCTAGGGAAGTTGTTGCTGTTTAGTCGCTCAGCATGTCCAACTCTTTGAGACTCCACACCAGGCTCCATGAGATTCTCCAGGCAAGAATATGGGAGTGGATTGTCATTTCCTTCTCCAGGGAATCTTCCCAACCCAGGGATGGAAATCGTGTCTCCTGCAAGTCTCCCGCATTGGCAGGTGGATTCTTCTCCACTGAGGCCCCGGGGAAGCCCCAGTGTGGTTACTCATTCTCTCTCATAATTTAGCCTGTTAGTAAGTGTCCACTAAATGCTGGCTAAATGGGAGAATGTGGGAATACCTGTTGGGCCTGATGATCGAAGACTTGTTCTAAGCTCATTTCTGTGGTTCAGAATAGAACAGGACATTTTCACGGTCTTAGAGCCAGGTCTTGCTTCAAGATATTTATTTTTTTCTTCTCGTTTTATTTTCATTTTCAAGAGTTTTGTTAAAGTATAGCTCACATATCTTAAATCCATCCATTTTAAGCGTGCAATAATTTTAGTAGACTGAAATCATCCCCACAATCCAATTTTAGAACATTTCCCTCACTCAGGAAAAGATCCCTTACACACACTGGTGGTTTACTTGCATTCCCACTGTAATTTTGGACAGTGTCCTGAGGTCTCTAAGCATCAGTCCTTCGTCTATTATTTAGGACGATATGAGTCCTTGATCCCCCAAAGAAAGATGCAAGTGTCACAGCTGTGAGAATAAAGGAGAACAACACATGCTTATGGAGCTCAGGGTTTTGTATTTTTGCCCCCAAGCTCCTGTGGTGACAGAGATGGCATCAGGGAAAACCTGAAACCCAGGTGCTGCTACAAACTCTGTATGGAGCCTTTCATTCTGTAGTCTTAGAGTGCAGCGCACATATTCTTCTTAATGGTTGCCTTCACCATTGTTTTCCACGACAATAAAGTCCCTTGGGCTTTTTCTGGCTCCCAAGTTGATCAGTACCAGTACTCATTCTTACAGTGGTCACGCCTATTTCAAATAAATAATTTCTGTCTTCCAAGGATAAAGCTATTTACCAGCAACCTCATCAGGGTGTGACTCCATCAATAATTCACTTTCTGCTATTTACTTTCCAAGGCTACCCGTCAAGTCTTGCTTCTCTCTGTTTATGAATATACCCATGTCACGGACTTCCTTTTTTATCTTTATCCATTCATTCTGGGTGGGACACTCTCTTTTAGAATGGTGAGATCAGACAGAATGATCTGAATAAGAAAGCACCTTTATTACTGCAATCACAAGGCATATGCGTTCATGGGATGAGCCTTTGTGTTCCTGCTTTGCATGGTTTGGAGGCTTTTCTTCACTCAACTGTGTATCAGAGGTTATTTTCATCAACTCCAAATATAAATCTCTCTGGTGATCTTATAAGAGATTGTCAAAAGATGCTCTTGGTAACTTTTGAACGGCTGAAAGGAATCTGCACGTCCTGTCTAAGCACAGTAGAGCAGCCAGCGGGGAAAGAGTAAGCAAGACTTCAAGTGCTTGTTTTTCTAGCTCCACTCTGCCCCTCTCAGGCACTTCTCTGCCTTTGATTCTTTTAAATTTAATTTAAAATAAATACAAGGGAAGCTAGAGGAACAGAGAGCAGTGCAATAAAAAAAGCACAAAATCCTGGCACCCAGAAGCAGCTGCTAATAATACCACTGACTCTCGAGGGGAGCTCAAAAATGATCTCCAATTTATCCATTCCCTAAGGCTCTGTGGGAACTTTGTGCCTCATTCACCAAGGAGAGGAGCTGTTCAGTGCTGCTGGGCTGGACAAAGTGCTTGTGAATGCTGTCTCTGGGGAGTGCAGGCCCAAGGTGCTAGGCTAAGCATAGACTGTAAGGGTCTGAAACTCGTGCATTTTATTTATTGAAATATAGTTGATTTACAATGCTGTGTTAATTACTGCTGTAGAGAAAAGCAATTCTGTTATACATACATATATATTTTTTGAATATTCATTATGGTTTTTCGTAGGATTTTGAATTTAGTTCTCTGTGCTAAAGTGAGCTTCCTAAGTGGTGCTAGTGGTAGAGAACCCACCTGCCAATGCAGGTAGACATAAGAGACGTGGGTTCCATCCCTGGATCGGGAAGCTCTCCTAGAGGAGGACACAGCCACCCACTCCAGTATTCCTGCCTGGAGAATCCTATGGACAGAGGAGCCTGGCAGGCTGCAGTCCATAGTGTTGCAGAGAATCAGACACAACTGAAGCGACTTAGCACGCACGCCTTGTGACACCATGGACTGCAGCACGCCAGGCTTCCCCGTCCTTCACTATCTCACAGAGTGTGCTCAAACTCATGTCCATTGAGTCGGTGATGCCATCCAGCCATCTCATCCTCTGTCGTCCGCTTCTCCTCCTGCCCTCAATCTTTCCCAGCATCAGGGTCTTTTCCAATGAGTCAGCTCTTCGCATCAGGTGGCCAAAGTATTGGAGTTTCAGCTTCAACATCAGTCCTTCCAATGAATATTCAGGACTGATCTCCTTTAGGATGGACTGGTTGGATCTCCTTGCTGTCCAAGGGACTCTCAAGAGTCTTCTCCAACACCACAGTTCAAAAGCATCAATTCTTCGACGCTCAGCTTTCTTTGTAGTCCAACTCTCACATCCATACGTGACCACTGGAAAAGCCATAGCCTTGACTAGATAGACCTTTGTTGGCAAAGGAATGTCTCTTCTTTTTAATATGCTGTGTAGGTTGGTCATAGCTTTTCTTCCAAGGAGCAAGTGTCTTTAAATACCATGGCTGTAGTCACTGTCTGCAGTGATCTTGGAGCCCAAGAAAATAAAGTCTGTCACTATTTTCATTGCTTTCCCATATGTTTGCCATGAAGTGATGGGACTGGATGCCATGATCTTCATTTTTTGAATGTTGAGTTTTAAGCCAGCTTTTTCACTGTCCTCTTTCACTTTCATCAAGAAGCTCTTCAATCCTGTTTCATAGATAGGTTCATCTGTGTCATATTTTAGATTCCACATATAAATGCTATCATATGGTATTATTTCTGACTTACTTTACTTAGTATGATAATCTCTGGTTGCATTTGCGTTTCTGCAAATGGCATTGTTTTGTTGTTTTTATGGCGGAGTAATATTCCATTGTTTATTTGTACCACATCTTTATCCAGTCATCTGTTGATGGACATTCAGGTTGTTTCCATGTCTTGGCTATTGTGTATATGGTTGCTATGCACATAGTCCGTGTATCTTTTTGAATTATAATTTTGTCTGGATATATGCCCAGGAGGGGGATATCTGGATCATGTGCTAATTCTATTTTTAGTTTTCTGAGGAAGCTTCATACTCTTTTCCACAGTGTCTGCACAAACTTACATTCCCATCAACCATACAGGAGGGGGTCCCTTTTATTCACATCCTTTCTCAGCATTTTTTATTTTAGACTTTTTAATGATGGCCATTCTGACTGGTAATACCTCACTGTAGTTTTTATTTGCCTTTCTCTTAGTTTTCAGTAAAGAATCCTCCTGCAATGCAGGAGACCTGGTTCAATCCTTGGATGAGGAAGATCCCCTGGAGAAGGAAGTATTGGAACTTCAGCTTCAGCAGCAGTCCTTCCAGTGGATACTCAGTATTGATTTCCTTTAAGCAATCCTGATTTGATGTCCTTGCAGTCCACTAAGAGACTCTCAAGAGTCTTCTCCAACACAACAGTTCAAAAGGATCTATTATTTGGCGCTCAGCTTTCTTTAAGCTCCAACTCTCAAATCAGTACATGATTACTGCAAAAACCATAGCTTTGACTATACAGACCTTTGTTGGCAAAATGATGTCTCTGCTTTTTAATATACTGTCTATGTTTGTCATACTTTCCTTCCAAGGAGCAAGCGTCTTTTAATTTCCCCTAGTACAAATTTATAAAAACTATCCTGGTTTCTTTAAAAAGATCATCAAGACAAAAATGTTAATCTCATGTAGTTACAAAAAAAGGAACACAGTACTGTTTAGGAGTTTGTCTAATTACTCAGCCTCTGTCATGACTAATTAATCTCAGAACCTTTATCATTCATAAGAAATTCCTGCACATGGATTATATATCCTATACATCTATATCTTTCAGGTAATTTGAAGGTCAGAATGAAAGGTATCCAGGTATTCTGTGTAAAGAGGCTCCTCTTATTTGAGAACCATATCACTCCTTCCTGAAGATTATGTTTTTTGTAATTGAAGCAATTTGAAATTTTACATAATGAAACTTCTCTGCTGGCTGTGACACTGATTTTAAGCAGGTATATTGGAGATCACAATTATATTTGGCCATAAAAATGTTAAGGATCCAACCAGGCAAAATGTGTGGCATTTCAAGAGTTATTTTTCTTTCTCAACTCCAGTCTAATCTCAACTCCAGTCCAGTCTTGGTCATTAGGGTAAATCTAAGGAAGATCTGAATGGGATTTTAACAGATGTTAGTGCTAAAAAATACATTAAATCAAACCTATGTCTACCATCCTATATATCTAACTTGCCTTGACAAAATCCGATCCAATAACTATAACTCAGGAATACGGAGTTTTCTAGGACTCAGAAACACAGAGTCCTAGAAGCAGACACTTCAAAGCTGTAGTGCCTACAGGGGTCCAACACTTGCTTTAAGTTCTTACCACACGAATACTCCTGGGGGTTTTGAATTTTCCCTTCTGAACATAAAAGGAGAAATGAACAGAATACCTTTTACCAAGAATAGTCTCCCGAATTATAACTTTTATTTCTGGCCTAAAGATTATGAAAATCAGAATCCTACCAGAAAATAAACAAGAGTGCTTTCTGTCCTGGCCTCAATACTTGAGTGTTTCTCTATGCCTTGTGACAATTGCAACCAAGGTTACAAGGGAAACAGACAAATCTGGACTTTCTCACGTATCAGCTGCTTACAGCTAATTTTACCAACCACTTCCCACTTGTTAATTATTGGGAAAATAACTTCCTAGTGGAGACTTGGTCTACTTAAAAAGCAAAAAACAACAAAAAATGTAACATAAAGATATTGCTGGAGGTGCCAAAATCAGGCACTAGACCACCTCACCAACAGAGTGCCATTTTCTGATTCCCTTTTCCAGTTACACAGTGAAGAAGGAAGAACAGAGATGACTGTATAGCAATAACAGATTAAACAATTGTCTAAGTGTCTCTAACAAGCCAACTGAACAACCAAACCTTAAATATGACAGACTTGTTGAGCATTCTTGTTGCAACAAATTTATTTTTGTATGAAGTTAACTAATCTTTGATCCCTTATGTTTATTTTTGCTTTGAACAAATCCGTAAATGAAGTAATGAATTCATGATTTCCAGAGGTGAAAGAATAGGTTAACCGAGAGAACTAACCGAATGGCCTAGGAAATTCTTTTTTAAAGAGCTCAGAACTAGTAGTAATTCCTGTCCTGCCTAAAGTGAGATGCTAGGGGGAGGCTTGCTGGTCTCCTGGCAACCTTGATCTACGTGGTCCACTGGCACCATTGGTCCTTGAGGTAGTACATGCTAAAGGATGGAACACTGAAGCTGAAGAGTCACATTATCATAAGCAGCTACAAAAATGCTTGTGAATTTCTTGAACTATTGATGTATTAGGTCATCACTGATGAAGCATGGAGATAATGAACTTCCAGATACTTCTCGTGTACTGTCCTCTCCTTGCACCAGCCATGGGTTTACATCAGAAGACAATAGTAATTATAATTCACTCTGCAGTTAGGAGAGTTTTGGTTCAATGTTTTAGTCGACATTTCTCCTACAGTGTACAGCTGAAATAAATTCCACAGTCAGTAACACCAGGAAAAGAGTCTCTTCTTCCATATGTTCAGGGCATCTTTGATTTCCTTGTTCCGCAAGCTATAGATCAATGGATTTAGCATGGGGATTATAACAGTGTACAAGACAGATGCCAGCTTGTTTTGGCTCAAGGAACCGCCAGAATTAGGATACATGTAAACAAAGATACCCGAGCCAAAGAAGAGGGTCACTACTGTCAGGTGGGAAGCACAAGTGTTGAAGGCTTTGGACCTGCCTTCAGCTGAAGTGATCTTCAGAACAGTGGCGACAATGTAACCGTAGGATATCATGATAACCAAGACAGACGTGAGCCCAAAGATGACTGTCAGCAGGGATGTCATGACCTGAAAGAACAAGGTGTCCGAGCAGGAAAGGATTAGCAGTTGGGGCAGGTCGCAGAAGAAATGGTGGATGATGTTTGGTCCACAGAAGTGGAGCTGAAGTAAGGCACATAACTGAATGAACGAGCCAGAGAATCCAGTTATACAAGATCCTGCCACCATCTGCACGCAGAGAGCGGGGGACATGGTGGCCGCGTAGAGCAGAGGACTGCAAATGGCGATGTAGCGGTCGTACGCCATGGCTGCCAGCAGACAGCACTCGGTCAGGCCCAGGCCAGAGAAGAAGAAGTACTGCACGGTGCACCCCGAAAAGGAGATGACTTTACGCTTCCTGAAGAAGTCCGAGAGCATTCTAGGAGCTATGGTGGAAACGTAGCAGGTGTCCAGCAAGGACAGGTTACTAAGGAAGAAGTACATGGGCGTGTGCAAACGAGAGTCCATCCTGATGAGGGCGATGAGGCCCAGGTTCCAGGCCACTGTCCCCAGGTAGACCCCTAGGAATACTGAAAAGAGGACAGCGGTGAGCTTTGGAAACTCCGAGAACCCTGAGAGAATGAACTCCGTGACTGTTGTGCTGTTCCTCCCTCCAGCCATCGCCCTGGGGACCCTCAGATCTGCAGGAAAAGGATAAATCTTTAAGTCAATTGTCACCCCAATTTCCATGGGAAGAAACTGCCTTCGACCCACACTGAACACAGAATCGAGGGAAATGGTGAACAATTTTAAAAGAAATACCCCTGGTTAACTTTGCCCCAACTAATCGTTCTGTGTGTCACGGTTCCCACCATTCCAGAGGAAGCCCAGGGGCCTCAGCCTGGGGCTGTGACGACCTCACTGGGCGGGGTAGCAGAAGGGCGGGGGAGAGGCTCAGAGGAAGGGGTGTATGGACGCCTGAGACATGCCGCACAGCAGAAACTAAAGCCACGTCGGAGAGCAGTTATACTCCAATTAATGTTTTTAAATTTAAAAAGAGAATATTACACTTTTCAATATTAACCCACCTACCACAAAGACAAAAGAAAGTATATAACATTTGGAAAGCCCTTCTTAAAAGATACTTGGGAAATTTTAGGATATTATTAATGAGATTATAAAAAATTCTGAAAGAGATGGGAATACCAGACCACCTGACCTGCCTCTTGAGAAACCTGTATGCAGGTCAGGAAGCAACAGTTGGAACTGGACATGGAACAACAGACTGGTTCCAAATAGGAAAAGGAGTACGTCAAGGCTGTATATTGTCACCCTGCTTATTTAACTTACATGCAGAGTACATCATGAGAAACGCTGGGCTGGAGGAAGCACAAGCTGGAATCAAGACTGCCGAGAGAGATATCAATAACCTCAGATATGCAGATGACACCACCCTTATGGCAGAAAGTAAAGAAGACCTAAAGAGCCTCTTGATGAAAGTGAGAGAGGAGAGTGAAAAAGTTGGCTTAAAGCTCAACATTCAGAAAACTAAGATCATGGCATCCGGTCCCATCACTTCAAGGCAGATAGATGGGGAAACAGTGGAAACAGTGGCTGACTTTATTTTTCTGGGATCCCAAATCACTGCAGATGGTGACAGCAGCCATGAAATTAACAGACGCTTACTCCTTGGAAGGAAAGTTATGACCAACCTAGATAGCATATTAAAAAGCAGAGACAGTACTTTGCCAACAAAGGTCCGTCTAGTCAAGGCTATGGTTTTTCTGGTGGTCATGTATGGATGTGAGAGTTGGACTATAAAGAAAGCTGAGCACTGAAGAATTGATGCTTTTGAACTGTGGTGTTGCAGAAGACTCTTGAGAGTCCCTTGGGCTGCAAGAAGATCCAGCCAGTCCATCCTAAAGGAGATCAGTCCTGGATGTTCATTGGAAGGTCTGATGTTGAAGCTGAAACTCCAATACTTTGGCCAACTGATGCGAAGAGCTGACTCATTGGAAAAGACCCTGATGCTGGGAAGGATTAGGGGCAGGAGGAGAAGGGGACGACAGAGGATGAGATGGCTGGATGGCATCAACGACTCGATGGACGTAGGTTTGGGTGGATCTGGGCGTTGGTGATGGACAGGGAGGCCTGGCGTGCTGCTGTTCATGGGGTCGCAAAGAGTCGGACACAACTGAGCGACTGAACTGAACAGAACTGAACTCCTGTGTTTAGCTTAGTGACTAAAAACACGGTCTTAGATACTACATAGGTGTTCTGAAATGTGACTCTGCCAACTGTGAGCTTTGTGACTCTGAACAGGTCGGTGTCCTTGTACTTAACTGACTTCATGTGAAAGCTAGAAAAATAACTGCAGTAGAACTTACCCCATAAGGTTTACTTGCCGTCACATCAGGGCTGTCCACATACAGTCACCGCCGCGGGTAAAGCGGTGTATGAAGCGGAGTCCACAGGTAATATCTTCTTAATATCGTTTTGGAGCATTCGTTTGGTTTGTGAGAAAGTTTTCTAATATTTCTTTTTACTTATTCAGCCGCGCCAGATCTTAGTTGCAGCATGTGGACTCTAGTTCCCTGACCAGACCCAAACCCAGGCCCCTGTGTTGGGAGCGTTGGAGTCTTAGCCCCTGGACCTCAAGGGAGTCCCTGGGAGAAACTTTTAAAGTGTAAATTTTAAAAGGCTGGTCACACAGACAACACTCCGACTACAGTGGGGTTAATTTGAAATCAGTAATAAAATTATTAGAACATAATTGGAAACGAAATGCATATTTCTAAACTATCAGGAGTCAAATAATAAATTGTAATAAAAAAGGCAGGGCAGGGACTGACATGCACAGGCTTCTTTCTAGTCTTTCTGCAGCTCAGTCTTCCCAGACTGAAAATAATTCCTCTAAAGCAGAGCTTCAACCATGGCTGTCCCTTAGAATCATCTGGCACACTTTCTAAAGCCCCATTGATCCAATGGATTAATTCAGCATCTCGGGGGCTGGAAGCCAAATACCAGTATTTGCTAAAACCCTACAAAAGATTTCAGTGTGTAGTCACACTTCAGTGTGCATAAGACAGTGAACTGTTGGGGGTTTTTTCAAACTTTAAATTGTTTACTTTGTATTAAGATACAGTGGATTAACAATGTCGTGGTAGTTTCAGGGACTCAGCCACACATGTACGTGCATCCATTCTCCCCCAGGCCCTCCTCCCATCTAGGATGGCCATAACATTGAGGAGAGTTCCCCGACCTGCAGAGCAGGTCCTTGTTGGTTCCCCGATTTAAATATAAGAACGTAGCTCTATCTTAGGAAAGCAAAACCATAATCAGCACCTATTTTTGGTAGCACCTCCAGCGGCTCAGATACTCCAGGGCACACATTTGTTGAAGGAATCCCACAGCTTTTGTAAGCACCTGATGCTTCCAAATAATATGGTAGCGTTTATGTGCATCGGTGCATAAATCTTCAAATGATGAAAGCCATGATGGGGTTTCTTTCGTGTTGGAAAGCAATCACACTTGTGGGACAAACAAGGATTTTAAGAGGCTCTTCTATTCACTGAAATATCATCATTCCGTTTTAAGGGGAGATTATATATGTGGGGGAATGTCTATTACAGAATGAGAAGCAGAGTTTGCGTTTCTCTAAGGTGGTAGCTGGAGCTAAGGCAGGAAAACACCCAGAGTGTTTCTGTGGGCAGCTACTACTTGCCCTTTTGACCTTTGCTGAACCAGCCTCGGGGACCAGGGGATTCAGAAATCCTGAGACTAGCATGCTCTTGGAATCTGAGGATGTTGCCCTCAAGGAGGTTGATTTAAAATGGGCCTTTCAAGCTTCCCTGGCAGCTCAGAGGGTAAAGCGTCCGCCTGCCATGCGGGAGACATGGGTTCAATCCCTGGGTCAAGAAGATCTCCTGGAGAAGGAAATGGCGACTCCCTCTGGTGTTCTTTCCTGGAGAATCCCATGGACAGAGGAGCCTGGCGGGCTATAGTCCATGGGTCTCAAGAGTCGGACACGACTTAGCGACTAGACCACCAGTACAGTGCTGGTCACACAGTAAGCTCTCCGACACGGGAGTTGTTGCATTAATAATGAACAACCGTAATGATTATGCCCCCAAAAGTATACGCTAACTGAAACTCTTTGACAGAGGAAGACTGGGAGTATTTGGTGGTGACAGCTTGGGGCTTCCTGGCCCAGCTTGGGAGGAATCTTATCCTACCTTGCTCATGCCACCCACTTGCTAATATCTTGCTAATATCACATCAGATGCTCTTCCTTAGGCTCAAACACCTCAGTTTCTGTTATAATTCAAATAATCCCGTTGGGATAAGGGAGAGGAAGCATGGTTACTGTGAGAAAATGAAAACAGCCGTTGCACCTGGATGTGCCAAGTCTCTGGGTTGAGTGCGTAGGAGAGCGAGGTTGCAAGAAGGAAAACAGAACACGCCAGATGGTCCCTTTCTGACCTTACCCACCCAGGTGTTCTTGTAGATTTTCTGCCAGGAGTGTCTTGACGAAACCTAAGAGATGCTGCTGCCACAGCTGCCTTTTCTTGGACCTGTGTCTTGATGGCACTCTAGATGCCCAGACATGCACAGAGGTCTTTCAGGAATCAGAGGACATCAACGGAGTATGAACATTCAGCACGGAGAAGTGGGCTTCCCTAGGCTCCATGCTTTCAGCCTGGCTCCTGCTGTGCATTGCTGCAAGAGAGGTGCTTCCAACTCAAGATTCCCTTAAATGTTTCCTTAGGGTCCAGTGTGAAGAAAGAGGAAGCAATTAACAGAAGGCAACACTTTCAGTTAATTATTCTCTAGAGTGCCGGATGGAGGAACAGATGGAGAAATGAACCCGGCTGATTCCATTTCTCCGTATTAGCATGGGCACCTCACGACCTTATGGAATCAAGCTCCAATTTTCCTTTTTAGATTTTTAGAGTCATGAGATCTGAAAGGAGCTCTCAATGCAAGGTGATCATATTATTGATTATCAAAACTGGGCCACCTCGGTCATGAGAAGGAGTTACTAATAATCATATCGGGACAGCAAGCATTAAGCAGCACTGTCCTAGGCAAACCCAACTCTATGCTCATCCGAAGTTTGCATTCTTTATCAGAAGAGTCATTCAGTGTAGTTTTGGTGACTATGTTCTCAGGCTCTGGGTGGACCCGCTTGGATTGAATTCTGAAACAGAATTGTCTGTTATCTGTATCTGAAACAGATAACACTCACTGCTTATCCACCTGCCATGCAGGAGACCTGGGTTAGATCCCTGGGTTGGGAAGATCCCCTGGAGAAGGGAAAGGTTACCCACTCCAGTATTCTGGCCTGGAGAAGTCCATGGACAGTATAGTCCACAGAGTCGCAAAGAGTCAGACACGACTGAGTGACTTTCACTTTCACTGCTCATATCTCTTCATACCTCCCATTGCTCAGTCATTAAATTGTGTTGGACTCTTTTCGACCCCATGGACTGCAGCACACCAGGCTTCCCTGTCCTTCAGTATGTCCCAGCGTCTGCTCAAACTCATGTCCATTGAGTCAGTGATGTTATCCAACCATCTCATCCTCTGCTGCCCCCTTCTCTCCTTGCCCTCAGTCTTTGCCAGCATCAGGGTCTGAAAAGAGTCGGCTCTTCCCTTCAGGTGGCCAAAGTATTGAAGCTTCAGCGTCAGTCCTTCCAGTGAATTCTCAGTGTTGATTTCCTTTAGGAGTGACTAGATTAATCCCCTTGCTGTCCAAGGGACTCTCAGGACTCTTCTCCAACACCACAGTTCAAATTCTTTGGTGCTCAGCCTTCTTTGTGATCCATCTCTCACATTCGTACGTGACTACTAGAAAAATCATAGGTTTGACTCTATGGACCTTTGTCAGCAAAGTGATATCTCTGATTTTTTAATACACTGTCTAGGTTTCTCATAACTTTTCTTCCTAAGAGCAAGCATTTTTTAATTTCATGGCTGCAGTCACCATCTGCAGTGATTTTGGAGTCCCCCCAAATAAAATATGTCACTGTTTCCACTTTTTCCTCGTCTATTTGCCATGAAGTCATGGGACTGGAGGCCATAATCTTAGTTTTTTGAATGTTGAGTTTTAACCCTCTCCTCTTTCACCCTCGTCAAGAGGCTCTTTAGTTCCTGTTTGCTTTCTGCTGTTAGAGTTGTATCATCTGCATCCCTGAGGTTGTTGATACTTCTCCAAGCAATCTTGATTCCAGCTTGTGAGTCATCCAGCCCAGCCTCTGACTGTGTCCAGTTCCAATATTACAATATGGAGGTTCTACTTTGGCAGGAACGAGATGCCATCCCTTACTCCCAAGAGGGGAGGTACAGTCAATAGGGCTAGAAAGCAAGTAACCTTCCTTACCACAGTAGCTAGATCTGAGGTTCTATATAATTAATCTTATCCCTCCTCAACCAATTTCAGGTTTCCCTCACTCTTAGCCATTATTTCAGATGGTCTAGGCTGCTTATCTAGAGGGTTAGACCACCCCTACATTCCTGAAGAGTCTGAGCCCTGGGTTACCTTGCTCTGCATAGGTTTTGGTTGCTACAATTGCCTGTTAACTGTTCTCTTAGGCCCAGAAATGTCAGAAGATGCCCCAGTCAATTCCATGGGTTCCATAAATACTCCTTCTAGCCCTTGCTATACAACAGTGCTCACTGCTAACCCAGTGACATACTAGCTTTCTTGTTTATTCAACTGATAATTTTTAAAATTTTTCCCTTCCTAAGAAGCGAATTTAACTCGCACACACACATACACACACACACCACATCTTTTTAAACTTTTTTTCAGTTTGAGTAGCGTTAGTTAATGTTTTGTTGTTTGGTTTGTTTTAATTATTGAAGTTCTCCTGATTATTCCTCAGCTCATGTCTACTGAGTGCTATTCTGTCTCTGCAGAGAGGAGGTCAGGAGAGAATTTACAAAGCTTCTCCTTCACTTTCTGCCACATAAGACCTTTTCAGTTCAGTTCAGTTCAGTCGCTCAATCATGTCCGACTCATTGCGACCCCATGAACCGCAGCATGCCAGGCCTCCGTGTCCATCACCAGCTCCCTGAGTCCACCTAAACCCATGTCCATCGAGTCGATGACACCATCCAACCATCTCATCCTCTGTCGTCTCCTTCTCCTCCCACCTTCAATCTTTCCCAACATCAGGGTCTTTTCCAATGAGTCAGCTCTTCGCATCAGGGGGGCCAAAGTATTGGAGTTTCAGCTTCAGCATCAGTCCTTCCAATGAATATGCAGGATGGACTGGTTGGATGTCCTTGCTGTCCAAGGGACTCTCAAGAGTCTTCTGCAACACCACAGTTCAAAAGAATAAGTTCTTTGGTGCTCAGCTCTCTTTATAGTCCAACTCTCACATCCATACATGACCACTGGAAAAATCATAGCTTTAACTAGATGGACTTTTGCTGGCAAAGTACTGTCTCTGCTTTTTAATATGCTATCTAGATTGGTCATAACTTTCCTTCCAAGGAGCAAGCATCTTCTAACTTCATGGATGCAGTCACCATCTGCAGTGATTCTGGAGCCCAGAAAAGTAAACTCAGCCACTGTTTCCACTGTTTCCCCATCTATCTGGCATGAAGAGATGGGACTGGATGTCATGATCTTAGTTTTCTGAATGTTGAGCTTTAAGCCAAATTTTTTACTCTCCTCTTTTACTTTCATCAAGAGGCTCTTTAGTGCTTCTTCACTTTCTGCCATAAGAGTGATGTCATGTGCATATCTGAGGTTATTGATATCTCTCTCGGCAGTCTTGATTCCAGCTTGTGCTTCCTCCAGCCCAGCATTTCTCATGATGTACTCTGCATATAAGTTAAATAAGCAGGGTGACAATATACAGCCTTGACGTACTCCTTTTCCTATTTGGAACCAGTCTGTTGTTCCATGTCCAGTTCTAACTGTTGCTTCCTGACCTGCACACTGGTTTCTCAAGAGGCACGTCAGATGGTCTGGTATTCCCATCTCCTTCAGAATTTTCCAGTTTATTGTGATCCACACAGTCAAAGGCTTTGGCATACTCAATAAAGCAGAAATAGATGTTTTTCTGGAACTCTCTTACTTTTTTGATGATCCATCGGATGTTGGCAATTTGATCTCTGGTTCCTCTGCCTTTTCTAAAACCAGCTTGAACATCTGGAAGTTCACGGTTCATGTATTGCTGAAGCCTGGCTTGGAGAATTTTAAGCATTACTTTACTAGCGTGTGAGATGAGTGCAATTGTGCGGTAGTTTGAGCATTCTTTGGCATTGCCTTTCTTTGGGATTGGAATGAAAACTGACTTTTTCCAGTCCTGTGGCCACTGCTGAGCTTTCCAGATTTGCTGGTATATTGAGTGCAGCACTTTCACAGCATCATCTTTCAGGATTTGAAATAGGTCAACTGGAATTCCATCACCTCCACTAGCTTTGTTTATAGTGATGCTTCCAAGGCCCACTTGACTTCACATTCCAGGATGTCTGGCTCTAGGTGAGTGATCACACCATTGTGATTGTCTGGGTCGTGAAGAATTTTTTTGTATACTTCTTCTGTGTATTCTTGCCACCTTTTCCTAATATCGTCTACTTCTGTTAGATACATTCTGTCCCTACCATTTCTGTCCTTTATTGAGTCCATCTTTGCATGAAATCTTTCCTTATAGCTCCCTTTTAGTCTCATATAATCAGTAGAGTGACATTAGAAATTACTCAAATTTCCTGACATATGGACTCTCATTATCTCTCACTTCAGTAGTAATAAGGATAATTCACTATTTGCAATTTTTACGCATCATTTCAGTGCAATGTCATTGGGAATGAGCAAAATGCCAGGGTAATGTAACATGGAAACTTACATTACCATATGTAAAATAGATAGCCAATGGGAATTTGCTGTATGTCTCAGGGAACTCTAACAGGGGCTCTGTATCAACATAGAGGGGTGGGATGGGAGGGAGATGGGAGGGAAGTTCTAGAGGGAGAGGACGTATGTATACCTATGGCTGATTCATGCTGATGTTTGACAGAAAAATGACAAAATTCTGTAAAGGAATTATCAATTAAAAAATAAATAAATTTAAACGAAAAAGATGCCAGAGTAATATCTGCTATCTTGTCCAAAACTTCTCGATAGTTTTTTTTTTTTTAATATAGCATATTTGAAGCTTTAAAAAATTACAAAACAACGCAGTGAGTCAGCATAATTGTGTCATGACATTCCTTCTTTTTATTCCCCCTTTCAACAGTGAAAAATCAGCATCTCTCTTCCCTGGTGGCTCAGCAGTAAAGAATCTGCCTGCAATGCAGGAGACACAGGAAATGCGGGTTCGATCCCTGGGTCAGGAAGATCCCCTAGAGAAGGGAATGGCGACTCTGTCGCTGATCCTGCTTGTGAAGCCAGTTGTCCTCCTGTCCTCTCTGTCCTCTCTGTCGCTGAACCCAGGGCAGGCAAGGCGAGAGCTAAGAGGCTGGAAAGAGACTCGAGGTGCCCTAGGAACTGCAGATATGGTTATTCTCGCCTGGCTGATCAGCAGCCATAGCAGTAGACAAGCTGTATTCTCTCCTCTCGTGGCTGACCCAGTGAACATGGTGGTAACACAGCAGCAACGCCTCAGGTTTGTTTGGATGGAGCCCTTATATGCCTACAGCACAAAGCAGCTCCTGACCGAGCTAGTACATCCTGAGCGCATGCACAGTGCTATAAAGGATCTCAGCTGTTGTATCGTCCTTATTTACAAAAGGTGGGACGAGAGAGCCACGCCCCCTTGGGTAATTTGCTCTCTCCCTACAGCTACCCACTCCAGTATCCTTGCCTGGGAAGTCCTATGGACAGAGGAACCTGGTGGGCTACATCCACGGGGTCGCAAGAGTCAGACATGACTTAGTGACTAGACCACCACCACCACCCATGAGTAAAAGCACCTTAGGGGAAGTTGTGGGATTCAGCACTATATGCCAACAGACTTGAGCAGATTCGTTCCCCCCTGTGCGTTAGATAACAGGCATACAGATCTTGGCATGGCTGCAGAACCAACAGCCCGCCAACTGGCCCTGATGCCTCTTGGTTGTGATTGGGGAAAACCACAAGAGTGATCGGGTTGGTCTGACATCCATGGATGAGGGAGACTTTGCAGAAGTCCAACATTCCCAGGGAGAGATTTTAGTACTCCAATGGTGTGCTAATGTGTGCTATGCTATTGTACTAAGTCACTTTAGTCATGTCTGACTCTGACACCCAATGGACTGTAACCCGCCAGGCTCCTCTGTCCTTGGGATTCTCCAAGCAAGAGTACTGGACTGTGCTGCCATGTCCTTCTCCAGGGAATCTTCCCAACCCAGAGACTGAACCTGAGTCTCCTGTAGCTTCTGCATTGAAAGCAAATTCTTTACTACTGAGCCACTGGGGAACCCCAACTCCATTGGAGCAGGAAAAAAAAAAAAGAATTTGTATCCATTGAAAGAAGCAGGACCTTGCCACCCATCCAACAAAGCAACACAGCACAGAGCTGAACTAGTTGGCAACAGTGTCTCCTAAGAAGCAGAGGGATAGGGTGATTGCATGTCTGCTTACGCCGGTAGTGTAGAATTCTGTACAGGAATTTGTTTCTCTTTCACAGCACCCGAAGTATTAGAGCAGGATCTTTGTGACTGAGGGAGGGAAGAGGTAGGGAAAGAGGAAGATAAGAATATCATTAAAAGGATTTGTTTTCTGCTGTTTTCATGACTCCTGCAGGAAGCCCAACCATGACTCTGAGAGAACTTCACCTAAGGATGCTCACATCTGGTCGGAAGTGAACTCAACGCCCCAAGTTCTAACCCACACGTTCCCCAACTGTGTCAGCTCACTGTGCACATTCTCAGCTGGGACAGGAAAGTGAACTTTGGAAACAATAAACACTCTCAGAAAATTGGACCATGCTCCAGGGACAAGGGAAAAACCACAACTTGAGCTATATGACCACACTCTGCAAAATGAAAGCAAGGTTGTCAGTAGCCAACCTGGTAAGCTGCAAGACCCAGAGAAGACATACAAGCTTAAGGTATCAGTTGTGAGGGGAAGCAAGAGTGTGGAGCTGGTGTAGTCATACGAGGTTGGAGAAAACTCCAGATATTACAGTGAAACTCGAGTGAACTTTTTGGCCAACTTAATAGTAACGTGAAAACATATGCAAACATATAACACAGGATAAATGGTAACTACATAGTCAGAATTACAACAGTCTAATCTGAAGGATGAAGGAGGAAGTAAAATTGTCATTAACTGCAGATGATATAATCTCACACAGAGAAAATCTTAAAGACTCCACCAAAAAACTGACATACGTAATCAACAAATTCAGTAAACACACAGGACGGGAAATTGCTGCACAGAAATTAGTTGCATTTCCATGCACTAACATCTGACAGGGTTCTGTCTCCTGAGGAAGCCATCATGGCCCCTTAAGAGCAGCCTTCTCATACATCAGTGCTTGAGAAAAACCTCTATATATCTGGCGCTGGGAAAGATTGAGGGCAGGAGGAGAAGGGGACGACAGAGGATGAGATGGTTGAATGGTATCACCAACTCGACAGACAGGAGTTTGAGTAAAATCTGGGAGGTAGTGAAGGACAGGGAAGCCTGGCGTGCTGCAGTGCATGGGGTCACAAAGAGTCAGACACGACTTATCAACTAAACAGCAACCGCAAATCCCTGAACGGGAGGGCAAAACATCCTCTATTCATATTACAGGTTCCTTGTCATAGGATAAGCCCCATGTGCTCTCCCAAAGTTTCAACAATCCCTCCGTTCTAAATCTTATACATGTGTAAACTCACGGAAGATTTGGCAAAGACTTCAAATACATCTGCATTTACAGTCCTTAATTAAGCAGAATAATTCATGCAGCTCATTGAAAATGAGACCTCCAAAACATCCATTAGGAGCCCAGGGAATCTCTAAGGATAATATGTGAATGTCAGCGACATCTGGTTTGTATCAGTTTGTTCAAGTTTCAAATCAATAGCGATTGCTGCTACACCTCTTGTTCCTGTTTGAACCCAACCACAATGACCAGAAGCTTTATATCTTTCTTCAGCGATGAAACTGACGACAATTGAGAACCCCGCCCATCCCACTGTTTCATCTCCTGGCCCCTGAGGAATCCTGGGAATAATCAGCATTAAGGAACACTATCAATTCTACTCCAACCAACATATCACCTCATGCAGCCATAAATCTCTAGGAGGTAAACACCATACACACACGGGAGGAAAAAGTGTACACCAATTTTCCATATTTGCTTTTACTCCCTGCAATATTGAATATTCAGTAGTGCTATTACTACAGTAATTTCCCACACAAGTCTCCTCACATCAAATTTGAATAGGTCCTTATGGGGATCAGAAATAATTGGGTGATCCGATCCCATTGGCTATGTCAAACAGAGTAATTTTCCAGGCTAAGTAGGGCAGAAGAGAAATAAAAGTTTGAATCCCATAGTGGCAGAAATTGCTATTGGCTGTGACATGGATTTTG
The DNA here is from genome assembly GCA_024291935.2 of Okapia johnstoni. NCBI lineage: Eukaryota > Metazoa > Chordata > Mammalia > Artiodactyla > Giraffidae > Okapia > Okapia johnstoni. Next base: position 1,133,544 of record CM044325.1, on the reverse strand, counting down.
AATATCCTCTCCCATCAGAAATCCCCACTGGATACCAGTTGCAAGAAATTACATCATCAGACTCATGAGTACATTTATGTACATTGAATAAATGAAGTACACTTCAGTACACTGAAGGGACCACGTGCGTCATTCCATTTCTCTTTATGATTCAAATCACCTCCTCCTTTCTTAGGTTACAGCCGGTGGAAACTAGGATGTAATAGCTAATTTTATTAGCTATTAAGCACCAAAAGAGGCTTTACACCAGCATAAGCTGTCTCAGACTGGTCTTCCCAGGGGGCATAACCAAGCCGATTGTATACCTTGTTTCTGTCCAAGGACACATTTCTCCTCTGTGTTCTGTTTCATTCTTGAAAGATGCCCAGAATGGACATCAGTGAGCACCATGCGTGGAATATGCTACATCAGGATATTTGGGAGACAAGGTTTATGCACCTGGGGTCTCCGTCAGGTGTCTCTCCTTCAGGGTCAGAAGCACAAGATTGAACAGGGCTCCCTCTCAGAAGCAAAAAAGAAGTAGCAAGGTTCTAAGCCTTAATGTTTCACAATACTTACAGATATATTAATAAATGATGAGGCCACTCCTCGTATAGGATGAAAACTATGAACCTCCAGGACGTAAAGATATTGTGTTCATGTGGCAAACAAGTCAGCTGTTGGTCCATACTGGCATATCATGTAGCAAATTAAGCCGTGTTTTTCAAAGGCAGCAGGAATTTTATAGCCCATTCGTATCAATATTATTGAGGGATAAGGTCATTCTAAAAAGACAAATCTGTCAGAAATCTCATCCTATGACCTCAGCAACACCCTCTCTTCTTCTGCAACCTTCTCAAGGCATCTTTGATTTCTTTGTTCCTCAGACTGTATATCAAGGGATTCAACATGGGAATCATCACAGTGTAGAAGACCGACGCAAATCTGTCAAAGCTGGAGGAACCCCCGGAGCTGGAACTCAAATAGACAAACATGCCTGAGGTGTAGAAGAGGGTGACTGCTGTCAGGTGGGAAGCACAGGTGTTGAAAGCCTTGGACCTGCCGCTTGCTGAAGTGATCTTCATGATGGAGATGACAATGTAGACATAGGATATCATGATAACTGAGGCATTTGTTATCCCAAAGATCATTGTCAATAAAGCAGTCAAGAGTTGTACAGAGAACGTGTCAGTGCAGGATAGAACTAAGAGCTGGGGCAGGTCACAGAAGAAGTGGTTGATGACATTAGGCCCACAAAAGTGGAGCTGGAACATGAAACACAACTGGGCTATAGTAGCAGAGAGGCCAGCCATGTAGGATCCCAGCACCATCCGACCGCAGAGAGCGGGCGACATGATGGACGCATAGTGGAGTGGGTTACAAATGGCGGCATATCGGTCATAAGCCATGGCGGTCATGAGACAAGACTCACTCAGCCCCATGGTTGAAAATACGAAGTACTGAACAGCACAACCCACATAGGTGATAATTTTCTGCTCCTGGAAGAAGTCGTAGAGCATCTTGGGGGCTGTGGAGGTCACGTAGCAGATATCCATGAAGGACAGGTTACTGAGAAAGAAGTACATGGGGGTGTGGAGGTGGGAGTCTATTCCTATTAAGATGAGGAGGGACAGGTTCCAAGTAAGGGTCAAAATGTATATCACCAGGAAAACAGCAAAAAGCACGTCTATGATTATGGGAAAATCTGAGAATCCCAAGAGGATAAAATAAGTGATCTCTGTGATATTTTCTCTCCTAATCATTGGTTTGATGCTCCTAAAATCAGAAAAGAGACAAGAGAATACATTGCCTACTCATGAAATGGTAGCATTACAAGTCTCATATACACCATATTTCCCCCATCGAGCACTGGAAAAGGGGAAATGCTCCACTGTCCTAGGGAAAGACCCAGCTTTTCATCTTGAATTGTTAAGAAGCGACTTCTCAGTGGTCCATGGACTGCAGAGTCCATGGAATTCTCCAGGCCAGAATCCTTGAGTGCATAGCCTTTCCCTTCTCCGGGGGATCTTCCCGACATAGGGATCTAACCCAGGTCTCCCACACTTCAGACAGATTCTTTACCAGCTGAGCCACAAGGGAAGCCCAGGAATACTGGAGTGAGTAGCTTATCCCTTCTCCAGTGGTGCTTCCCAACCCAAGAATCAAACCGGGGTCTCCTTCATTGCAGGCAGATTCTTTACCAGCTGAGCCACAAGGGAAGCCCAATTATTTTATGAGGTCTCACGAAAATTAACAGGCATATTTTTTTAAATTTACTGAAACTTTGAAATAAAGCAAAGTCTGTCTCTGCCAAAGCAATTAGAAATTCTGTGCTTATATATAATGAAGAGACCTTTGGTTTAAATAGCACGGATTTTAAAGAACTCTGATGTTATAATATATAACTGTTGCTTTACAATAATAAAAGGATAAGCAGCATCATTTCAGGATAAATTTGTATTACTCTTCCTGCCATGATGGTCACCCAGATGGGTTTTCAAACATTTCTTCTTTACCCATAAAAACATACCCTATTTATAAAAACACCTCAATTTTTTACATATATATTTAACAGATCATATCCAAAATAACCTGGAAATTTATCCTAATTTATATTCCTGATATACGTTGGAGGAGCACAGCATGTGTGCCCAATAGTTATGAAATAAGTCTTCTTAGGGAAGCCTCATTAAAACTATTGTAAAGGGAACCTATTACAACTCACTACTAGCCCCAATTATTTTCCTAATATTCGAATATTCTGTATGTTAGGGACCATCAGTTCAATGGACATGAGTCTGAGCAAATCCCAGGAGATAGTGATGGACAAGGAGGCCTGACATGCTGCAGTCCATGGGGTTTCAAAGAGTCAGACACGACTGAGCAGCTGAAAAACAAGGAAACAATCAGTACTGTGGTTAAGTTCCAACTCAGAGATTTAGTTCTTGGTGACATAATCAAGATGACAACACAGGTCATTGCTGATATCAGTTCCCCTCACCAGGTATGATCACTCACCTACAGCCAGACATCCTGGAATGTGAACTCAAGTGGGCCTTAGAAAGCATTACTCTAAACAAAGCTAGTAGACATGATGGAATTCCAGTGAGCTATTTCAAATCCTGAAAGATGATGCTGTGAAAGTGCTGCACTTAATATGCCAGCAAATTTGGAAAACTCAACAGTGACCACAGGACTAGAAAAGGTCAGTTTTCATTCCAATCCCAAAGAAAGGCAATGCCAAAAACAGTCGAACTACAGCACAACTGCACTCATCTCACATGCTAGCAAAGTAATGCTTAAATTCTCCAAGGGAGGCTTCAGCAATACGTGAACTGTGAACTTCCAGATGTTCAAGCTGGTTTTAGAAAAGGCAGAGGAACCAGAGATCAAATTGCCAACATCGACTGGACATCAAAAAGCAAGAGAGTTCCAGAAAAACATCTATTTCTGCTTTATTGACTACGCCAAAGCCTTTGACTGTGTGGATCACAATAAACTGTGAAAATTCTGAAAGAGATGGGAATACCACACCACCTGACCTGCCTCCTGAGAAACCTGTATGCAGGTCAGGAAGTAACAGTTAGAACTGGACATGGAACAACAGACTGGTTCCAAATAGGAAAAGGAGTATGTCAATGCTGTATATTGTCACCTTGTTTATTTAACTTATATGCAGATTACATCATGAGAAATGCTGGGATGGAAGAAGCACAAGGTGAAATCAAGATTTCCAGGAGAAATATCAATAACCACAGATATGCAGAAGACAACACCCTTATGCCAGAAAGTGAAGAAGAACTAAAGAGCCTCTTCATGAAAGTGAGAGAGGAGAGTGAAAAAGTTGGCTTAAAGTTCAACATTCAGAAAACTAAAATCATGTCATCCGGTCCCATCACTTCATGGCAAATAGATGGGGAAACAGTGGCTGACTTTATTTTTCTGGGCTCCAAAATCACTGCAGATGGTGACTGCAGCCATGAAATTAAAAGATGCTTACCTTGGAAGGAAAGATATAACCAACGTAGATAGCATATTAAAAAGCAGAGACATCACTTTGCCAACAAAGGTCCATCTAGTCAAGGCTATGGTTGTTCCAGTGGTCATGTATGGATGTGAGAGTTGGGCTATAAACAGAGCTGAGCACCGAAGAATTGATGCTTTTTAACTGTGGTGTTGGAGAAGACTCTTGAGAGTCCCTTGGGCTGCAAGGAGATCCAACCAGTCCCTCCTAAAGGAGATCAATCCTGCGTGTTCATTAGAAGGACTGACGTTGAAGCTGAAAACCCATTACTTTGACAACCTGATGCGAAGAGCTGACTCATTGCAAAAGACCCTGATGCTGGGAAAGATTGAAGGCAGGAGGAGAAGGGGACAACAGAGGATGAGATGGTTGGATGGTACCACTGACTTGACGGACATGGGTTTGGGTGGACTCAGGGAGTTGGTGATGGACTGGGGTGCTGCAGTTCATAGGGTTGCAAAGAGTCAGACACGACTGAGCGACTGAACTGAACTGAACACTGCAAAAAAGAAAAGTGAAAGTCACTCAGCCATGTCTGACTCTCTGTGACGCCCTGGACTGTAGCCTGCCAGGCTCCTCTGTCCGTGGAACTCCCCAAGCCAGAATACTGGAGTGGGTAGCCAATCCCTTCTCTAGAGGGACTTCCTGTCTCAGGAATCGGACCAGGATCTCCTGCATTGCAGGTGGATTCTTTCCCAGCTGAGCTAGGAGGGAAACCCCACCAGAAAAATACTTAGCAGTTATTCGTAGGCACGGTACCAATGAAAAACTCCTCAAGGCCAGGGATGAGGCTGAAGCATCCCGTGAACTGAGAGATGGAGGAAGACCACATTAGAAGGGTAGAGGAGCAGATACATTTCATTACGTTGCCCCTCCCTTAGCTACACCAAGAGGACCCTTCTCGGGCTATGGTTTCTTTATGGGAAAGAGAGAGAGCCCAGTGTGGACATCCAGCTCCCCTGGCATTATGGGTCACTTCTTAGGAAGACCCACTCTGGTCTCATTTCCTAGAAACCATGCGGGAGTCTGTGGGGTTTGGCCACTGAGAATGACACTGCAACAGAGCAGGGAGACAGGACTTGGAACAGTCGGGGCTTGGATCTTGGCAGACTGAGTTCCAGCAGTTCTGCCTGATTTGGGACCCTGAAAAATGAGCCTTGCCATCTTGGGAGCCTCTTCTCTTGCACCTATGACTCATCACCCCAGCTACTACTGAGGTTATTCAAGCATGGCCAGAACACTCAGAAAACCCCATCATCCAGGAGCACAAGGAGTGTCCAGACAGGAGCTCTGCCCATTTGCATGGCAGTTCTGCCTAATTTGTTTCCCAAACAAGGAGCCTTGCCAGTCTTGGGCCTGTTCTGTGGTGGTGTCCAGGCAAGAAGGATGATGTACAGCCCTAACCACTGCTGAATACAAGCTTCAGCCCCACCGTCCAGGAGAACTAACCAAAGCACATGGGAAACTGCGTGGGCCATCCTACAGCCCTGCCTGCAGTAGCGTGTGAGCAGAGAGCCCGGCCTCTCTGCCTCCCTGCAGAGCAAAGCCGTGCCCCATGTGACCAAGGAGCCCACGGCACAGTTCTTCTGACTTGGGTCCCCCGTGGGTGGGTCACGACAGCCTTGGAGCCCACTCTGCAGCCCTGTCCAGGCCGTGAAGTTAATTCCCAGCCCTGCCTCCTGCTGGATAGAGTACTCAGACCTGCTCAGCTCAGAAGCCTCCTGCAGTGTGGGAGACCTGGGTTCGATCCCTGGGTTGTGGAGGTCCCCTGGAGAAGGGAACAGCTACCCACGCCAGTATTCTGGCCTGGAGAATTCCATGGACTACAGTCCATGGGGTCGCAAAGAGTCAGACATGACTGAGTGACTTTCACTAAAGGAATAAAGATCTATAAATCTTTATTGGATTTATAGATAAAGAACTCAACATAATTCTCTTTAAAAAGTTTGGTGAAATATAAAACCCATAAACAGACAACTGGATGAAATTAAGAAAACAATGCATCAGCAAAATGAAGAAAATGAGTTCAGCAAAGGAAGAGAAACCATGAAAAAAACAGAAACAGGAACCCTAGAGCCGAAGGGATCAATAGAGACTGTTAACAGCACGCTCAATAAAGCAGGAGGGAAAACAAAGAAAAAGAGTTAAGAAAGCCTAAGAGATTTGTTACGGGACAGCATCACCATCAAGACAAAAGACACGTGCGGGAGCTAACCTCTCTCTGTCTCTCTCTCTCTCTCACGCACACCGCACGTGAACTAAATACACATGCCAAAAGTAATGAACGGTATGCTTTCGATTTTCTCCTTCGGTTGTATATTGTTTTTCAATTTCCTGGAACTCCTACATTTATAATAAGAACCAGTTTCTAAGATATACGCATCTTTTGTCCTTCATAGCAAACGCAGACAGAGAGACAGGGAGAGGGAAAACGACAGAGAGAATGAGAAAGAGTGTCAGGGAAAACAGACACAGTTCCCTGACTCTCACTTACTGGCTGCGCAACACTGAGCTGGTTGTGAGCCTCCCAGTTGTTCCCTCATCTATAAATGGGGCTAAGAACCCTTATCACCTCACTGGGTTGTTGCAGGGACTGAGTGACACAAAGGGCTCCAGACACTAAGGGATGGATAAATATTAGCGGTTGTCATTTCCATGATCATCCTCACCACAAAGGAAAAACTAAGGCAGGACTAATCCTGAAGAGTCAGGAGTTCCTCATAAAATTGCTTCCTAAATTAAATGGATTCTAAACCTAGGCTCTAGAACACTGTGAAAAAGTGATTGAATTTATTTCTATATTGTACTATTTCCCACTCGGTGAAGCTGTAAGCTCCGATTTCGGCTTTTTATGTTCCACCAACACCAAGTAGAGTGGAACTTGTGATACTCACTACAGACAGCATGTAGACTAGTGGGGAGGCTTTACTATGAGCATCTCATACACTAATATTTGCATTACTCAAGAAATATATTCTGGACACTTTAAGAAGTAATTCTTTTACCCATTTTTGGATATGAAAGTAAAAATACATTTGTTTCATTTCCGTTTATAGTTTTATGAACTTTAAAATCTTTCTGTTTACTCTTACAATAGAGTACTGCCAACATATTTCTCAGTTATTTTGTCCAAGATGTGTAGGATTCCATGAAAATATTTCGAAAATATAAACTCTCACCCACATTCGCAGGAAGTCAACATAAATAATCAGTTCAGCGAAAGTAAGTCGAGCTTTTGAGCAATCACTTGCAGTAAAATCTTTCATCTCCCAATACATTCTAGAAACAGCCTCAGCCTTAACTAAAGTCACCTATGTAACCCATCACTGCCAGAAGAGAATGAAGAGCTGTGGGCTGTTTCACTTATCCCTGATAAAATTTATCTTAAAATTTTATGTTGTTAAAATTTGGTAAAGTGCAGGAAAAGCAAATATATTGTGAATATTGTCACTCTCTTCTGATGAATCTTCGGTACGTGTTCACCAGTTTTCAAGACGGTTTGTACCAGAAAGCTGACTGATGTAGATATTGCTTGGAGATTTTCACTAGGGAGATATCGCTTATTAAAACTTTTTTGAAGTCTTATCTGCTAAGGACATGGTCATTTGCCGGACTGTGCAGAGTACAAAATCAGGTTAAGAAAAACAAGAATGTTGCTAGATGAAGAAAGGCAATGTAAGAAAGAAAAGACTAAAAGTGACTTTAACCAACACGGCCTGTACTTGCAGTGGGGAATCTCCGATGTCTGTTTCATCCAACCTCTGGTCTCCAGATTCCAAAATTGTTCAAAATAATAGTGGACAGCTACTTAAAGTATTTCAAAAGGCCAGGGGAATGGTACTTGAGTACTTTTTCATATCATCATGGCATGACCAGCTGGACTTTGGTTACACTGAAATAATGAATTGAAGCTGTATATTGAAGTGGAATTCAAATTCATTATTACTTTTTACAACCATTCTCAGCAAGCATAAATTTAAAGGGTCCTTGGGATGGATAAAGTTGGGAAACACAGGTAAGCATTTTCGAGCTTTGGAAATTCCCCTGAAATTCAGTAAACTGTTAGTTAAATTCAGCACTTGTTCAGCGTTAGTTACATTCAGTTAACTTGTACAACGTGTTGGGCTTCACAGACATCATTTCATTTGAGTCTCAATGATCTTATTACCCCTATTTTACCAGCAAAAAAGTGAAGGTAACAGAGTTCAAAATGATATCCTTGGGAAATTACAGAACTAGATCTCAACACTTGTCTCCCACTACAGAGTGAGACCTGAAATTTTAAGTCAGAGATTATCCTTGTCACTGAAAGTCAGAGAATTTAGGTAAGGAGAAAGGGAACCTGAGGATGAGCTTAGGAGGAGGGTGTGGACCTGCAGGAGAGGGAAGAGGTGAGGAAAGAAACAGGACTTAAAACCTTTTTCTCTGAAGGTCCTACTAGAAGAAGCACATAGCTGTAGAGATAGCACAAAATCCACTCTTCGCTATAAATCTTGCCTTCTCGCCTTGACTCAGATCCCCCGGAAAGACAGAGTTCTTGCCAAAGTTTGAAATCATCTATTTCTATCTTCCCAAAATTTTCAGGTGGGTTTACAAAGCATTTTATTTTAGATCCTGCTGCAACTGTCAAAGATGGAACCTTTTGTCCATGGCAGCAGCAGTAAACTGAATCAGGTCATCATAGGGATGGCGCAGCCTGAGTCCCTGTCTGAGGCAGTCAAGATCAGTCATCATAGTCATTTTCTATTTCTATGCATAAGTGAGGAAATCAAGGCAATAAGGAACACAAACAATTAATAGATGACAAGGCCACGAATTATTGTGGTTACAACCATGAGCATTGGTATCAGCAAATCTGAGTCCATATATCTCTCTTCCACGTGAGGACTTCATAGTTTTCAGCAAATTAACCTCCCTAGGCCTCAGAACTGCCACCTCTGAGTTATCCGGAGCTGACAACAGTAGCTGTTTCATAGAGCAGCTCTTCATGTGTGTGTATGTGTGCTTAATCCCACAAGATTGTTTTTTAAAAAAGATAAATTATATAAAGATAAGAAAAGCAATAGAAAAATGAATAAAATCAGAGATAATTTTTGGAGGGATAGCAAAGTGACAAAGCTTTAGCTAGACTGAGAAAATGAGAGAAATTAACCCTGACCTTGACCCTAAGTGAAACTATGAGCCCTGCCGTGTGGGGCCACCCAAGACTGACGGGTCAGGGTGGAGAGGTCTGACAGACGTGGTCCACTGGAGAAGGGAATGGCAAACCACTTCAGTCTTCTTGCCTTGAGAGCCCCATGAACGGTATGAAAAGGCAAAAAGATAGGGCATTGAAAGATGAACTCCCCAGGTCGGGAAGTGCCCAATATGCTACCGGAGATCAGTGAAGAAACAGCTCCAGAAAGAATGAAGAGATGGAGCCAAAGCAAACAACAACACCCAGTTATGGATGTGCCTTGTGATGGAAGTAAAGTCCAATGCTATAAAGAACAATATTGCATAGGAACGTGGAATGTTAGGTCCATGAGTCAAGGCAAACTGGAAGTGGTCAAACAGGAGATGGGAAGAGTGAACGTCGACATTTTAGGAATCAGCGAACTAAAATGGACTGAAATGTGTGAATTTAACTCAGATGACCATTGTATCTACTACTGTGGGCAAGAATCCCTTAGTAGAAATGGAGTAGCCATCACAGTCAACAAAAGAGTCTGAAATGCAGTACTTGGATGCAATCTCAAAATCGACAGAATGATCTCTGTTCATTTCCAAGGCAAACCATTCAATATCACGGTAATCCAGGCCTATGCCCCGACCAGTAATGCTGAAAAAGCTGAAGTTGAACGGTTCTATACAGACCTACAAGACCTTCTAGAACTAACATCCAAAAAAGATGTCCTTTTCATTATAGGGGACTGGAATGCAAAAGTACGAAGTCAAGAAATACCTGGAATAATGGGCAAGTTTGGCCTTGGAGTAAAGAATAAAGCAGGGCAAAGCTAACAGAGTTTTGCCAAGAGAATGCACTGGTCATAGCAAACACCCTCTTCCAACAACACAAAGAGAAGACTCTACACATGGACATCACCAGATGGTCAATATCGAAATCAGATTGATTATATTCATTGTAGCCAACAATGGAGAAGCTCTATACAGTCAGCAAAAACAAGACCAGGAGCTGACTGTGGCTCAGATCATGAACTCCTTATTGCCAAATTTAGACTTAAATTGAAGAAAGTCGCAAAAACCACTAAACCGTTCAGGTATGACCTAAATCAAATCCCTTACGATTATACAGTGGAAGTGACAAATAGATTCAAGGGATTAGATCTGACAGACAGAGTACCTGATGAACTATGGACGGAGGTTCGTGACACTGTACAGGAGGCAGTGATCTAGACCATCCCCAAGAAAAAGAAATGCAAAAAGGCTAAATGGTTTTCTGAGGAGGGCTTACAAATAGCTGAGAATAGATGTGAAAGGCAAAGGAGAAAAGCAAAGATATACCCATTTGAATGCAGAGTTCCAAAGAATAGCAAAGAGAGATAAGAAAGCCTTCCTCAGTGATCAGTGCAAAGAAATACAGGAAAACAATAGAATGGGAAAGACTGGAGATCTCTTCAGAAAGATTAGAGAAACAAAGGGAACATTTCATGCAAAGATGGGTACAATAAAGGACAGAAATGGTATGGACCTAACAGTAGCAGAAGGTATTAAGAGGAGGTGACAAGAATACACAGAAGAACTATACAAAAAAGATCTTCATGACCCAGATAATCACGATGGTGTGATCACTCACCTAGAGCCAGACATCCTGGAATGTGAAGTCAAGTGGGCCTTAGGAAGCATCACTACGAACAAAGCTAGTGGAGGTGATGGAATTTCAGTTGAGCTGTTTCAAATCCTGAAAGATGATGCTGTGAAAGTGCTGCACTCCATATACCAGCAAATCTGGAAAACTCAGTAGTGGCCACAGCACTGGAAAAGGTCAGTTTTCACCCCAATCCCAAAGAAAGGCAATGCCAAAGAATGCTCAAACTACCGTACAATTGCACTCATCTCACATGCTAGTAAAGTAATGCTCAAAATTCTCCAAGCCATGCTGAAGCTGCAACTCCAATACTTTGGCCACCTAATGCAAAGAACTGACTCATTTGAAAAGACCCTGATATTGGGAAAGATTGAAGGTGGGAAGAGAAGGAGATGATGGAGGATAAGATGGTTGGATGACATCACTGACTCAATGGACATGAGTTTGAGTAAACTCTGGGAGTTGGTGATGGACAGAGGCCTGGCGTGCTGCAGTCCATGGGGTCGCAAAGAGTCAGACATACTGAGCAACTGAACTGAGCTGAACTGATACATTTGTCAAAAGTCACTGAATTTTAATTTTTATTTATTTTTTAAAAATTTATGTATTTGGCTATTCTGGATCTTTGTTGCTGCACTCAGACTTTTTTGAGTTGCCATGAGTGGGGGCTACTCTCTCACTGTGGGGCGTGGGCTTCTTATTGCAAGGAGTAATATGTGCTTTATATCACTTTGTTGAAGACTGGGAAATCTGGCCAGTCAACAGTCAGCACACACCTTGTTTTATTTTTAAACAGATCACAAGGATCACAAATTTACATCCTTCTACTGAAGATGAAAATTGGCCACAGTTAAGAACCCTGGCTATCTTAAATCTATTTCCTCTTTTGCACCTTAAAGTTTCCTGGCAAACACCAGCTTTGAAGTAACTCTAACCATTCTCCTCCAACCTTTATATCACACCATACAACCACAAGTTTCTTGGACATAAAATGTTGAACACAGATAAAAGAAAAGAATTTATACCAGTTTTTCATACTTGTTCTTGGTCTACAATATGAAATATTTTCATAACTTTTATTATGTCCGTGAATTCTTACACAATTCTCATCACATCAACCGTGTTCAGATTCTTGAAATAGCAGAAATCCCTGGGTATAGTACGATCTCACTCTCTATGTCCAACAAGGGGGTGCTCGGTTGCATCTGACTCTGCAGTCCCATGCACTGTAGCCCACCAGGCTTCTCTGCTCATGTGTGCTTTTCCCAGGCAAGTACACTGGAGTGGGTTGCCATTTCCTACTCCAAGGGATCTTCCCCACCGAGGGATCACTCCTGCGTCTCTTGCATCTCCTGCATTGGCAGGCAGATTCTTTATCAGCAGTACTACCTGGGAAGCCTGCCATCTAGGGTGAATGTTCCAAATTTTATGATAGAGAGAGATTTGAGTCCTACAATATCAGAAATCTCTATTGGCTATGACAGATTTTCAATCTCCTCCCCATCAGAAATCCCCTCTGTACACTCGAGGCAAGAAATTACATCATGAAACTCATCGTAAATGGCACTGAAGTGCACACATGCTTCATTGCATTCCTCTTTCTGATTCAAGTCACCTCCTCCTTCTGTAGACTCCAGTGGTGGAGCTAGGATATAATCCCAAACTTATTAGGCAGTTGTCCCTGAGAAAGACTTACACAAACATAAGCTGTCATACTGGTCTTCCCAGGAGGCACAGTCAGGCCAATGAAGTGAAGTGAAGTGAAAGTTTCTTAATTGTGTCCGACTCTTTGTGACCCAGAATACTGGAGTGTGTAGCCGTTCCCTTCTCCACAGGATCTTCCCAACCCAGGGACTGAACCCAGATCTCCTGCATTGCAGGTGGGTTCTCTACCATCTGAGCCACTAGGGAAGCCCAGTCAGGCCAATGGTATACCTTGTTTCTGCCAAAAGGTATGTTCCCTCTCTGCGTACATTCTCATCAGAAACACAGAACAGACATTGGCCACCACCATGGCTGGACTATGCTGTATCGGAATATTTGCGAGACAAGGTTTCTACGCTCCTGAGGCCTCTGTCAGGTATCTCTCCTTCAGGGTCAGAAGCCTGAGATTGAACATGGTTCTGTCTCAGAAGCAAAAAGGAAACAACAAGGTACTGAACTCCAGTCTTTCACAAATACTTGTGGATATATTGATAGATGATGAGGCCACTCTACATGTAGGCCGAAAGGAATGAACCCCTAGGATGTAAAAATACTATGTTTGTGAAGCATGATCCAACTATTGATCCATTTGGGGATATTATGTGTCAAATTAGCTTTCTTGGTCCAAAAGCAGTATGAACTTTGTTACACTGCATTCATAAGAATGTTATTGTGTTAGGTGACTCTGCCAGGAAAAATCCATCAGAAATCTCAGAATCTGTGGCCTCAGCAATACCTGGTCTTCTTTTGCAACCTTCTCAAGGCATCTTTGATTTCTTTGTTCCTCAGACTGTATATCAAGGGATTCAACATGGGAATCATCACAGTGTAGAAGACCGACGCAAATCTGTCAAAGCTGGAGGAACCCCCGGAGCTGGAACTCAAATAGACAAACATGCCTGAGGTGTAGAAGAGGGTGACTGCTGTCAGGTGGGAAGCACAGGTGTTGAAAGCCTTGGACCTGCCGCTTGCTGAAGTGATCTTCATGATGGAGATGACAATGTAGACGTAAGATATCATGATAACTGAGGCATTTACTATCCCAAAGATCATTGTCAATAAAGCAGTCAAGAGTTGTACAGAGAACGTGTCAGTGCAGGATAGAACTAAGAGCTGGGGCAGGTCACAGAAGAAGTGGTTGATGACATTAGGCCCACAGAAGTGGAGCTGGAGCACGGCACACAACTGGGATATAGAAGCAGAGAGGCCAGCCATGTAGGATCCCAGCACCATCCGACCACAGAGAGTGGGCGACATGATGGACGCATAGTGGAGTGGGTTACAAATGGCGGCATATCGGTCATAAGCCATGGTGGTCATGAGACAAGACTCACTCAGCCCCATGGTTGAAAATACGAAGTACTGAACAGCACAACCCACATAGGTGATAATTTTCTGCTCCTGGAAGAAGTCGTAGAGCATCTTGGGGGCTGTGGAGGTCACGTAGCAGATATCCATGAAGGACAGGTTACTGAGAAAGAAGTACATGGGGGTGTGGAGGTGGGAGTCTATTCCTATTAAGATGAGGAGGGACAGGTTCCAAGTAAGGGTCAAAATGTATATCACCAGGAAAACAGCAAAAAGCACGTCTATGATTATGGGAAAATCTGAGAATCCCAAGAAGATAAAATAAGTGATCTCTGTGATATTTCCTCTCCTAATCATTGGTTTGATGCTCCTAAAATCAGAAAAGAGACAAGAGAATACATTGCCTACTCATGAAATGGTAGCATTACAAGTCTCATATACACCATATTTCCCCCCATCGAGCACTGGAAAAGGGGAAATGCTCCACTGTCCTAGGGAAAGACCCAGCTTTTCATCTTGAATTGTTAAGAAGCGCCTTCTCAGTGGTCCATGGACTGCAGAGTCCATGGAATTCTCCAGGCCAGAATCCTTGAGTGCATAGCCTTTCCCTTCTCCGGGGGATCTTCCCGACATAGGGATCTAACCCAGGTCTCCCACACTTCAGACAGATTCTTTACCAGCTGAGCCACAAGGGAAGCCCAGGAATACTTTAGTGAGTAGCTTATCCCTTCTCCAGTGGTGCTTCCCAACCCAAGAATCAAACCGGGGTCTCCTTCATTGCAGGCAGATTCTTTACCAGCTGAGCCACAAACTAAGCCCAATTATTTTATGAGGTCTCACGAAAATTAACAGGCATATTTTTTTAAATTTACTGAAACTTTGAAATAAAGCAAAGTCTGTCTCTGCCAAAGCAATTAGAAATTCTGTGCTTATATATAATGAAGAGACCTTTGGTTTAAATAGCACGGATTTTAAAGAACTCTGATGATATAATATATAACTGTTGCTTTACAATAATAAAAGGATAAGCAGCATCATTTCAGGATAAATTTGTATTACTCTTCCTGCCATGATGGTCACCCAGATGGGTTTTCAAACATTTCTTCTTTACCCATAAAAACATACCCTATTTATAAAAACACCTCAATTTTTTACATATATATTTAACAGATCATATCCAAAATAACCTGGAAATTTATCTTAATTTATATTCCTGATATACGTTGGAGGAGCACAGCATGTGTGCCCAATAGTTATGAAATAAGTCTTCTTAGGGAAGCCTCATTAAACTATTGTAAAGGGAACCTATTACAACTCACTACTATTATTTTCCTAATATTCGAATATTCTGTATGTTAGGGACCATCAGTTCAATGGACATGAGTCTGAGCAAATCCCAGGAGATAGTGATGGACAAGGAGGCCTGACATGCTGCAGTCCATGGGGTTTCAAAGAGTCAGACACGACTGAGCAGCTGAAAAACAAGGAAACAATCAGTACTGTGGTTAAGTTCCAACTCAGAGATTTAGTTCTTGGTGACATAATCAAGATGACAACACAGGTCATTGCTGATTTCAGTTCCCCTCACCAGGTATGATCACTCACCTACAGCCAGACATCCTGGAATGTGAACTCAAGTGGGCCTTAGAAAGCATCACTCTAAACAAAGCTAGTAGACATGATGGAATTCCAGTGAGCTATTTCAAATCCTGAAAGATGATTCTGTGAAAGTGCTGCACTTAATATGCCAGCAAATTTGGAAAACTCAGCAGTGACCACAGGACTAGAAAAGGTCAGTTTTCATTCCAATCCCAAAGAAAGGCAATGCCAAAAATGGTCCAACTACAGCACAACTGCACTCATCTCACATGCTAGCAAAGTAATGCTTAAATTCTCCAAGGGAGGCTTCAGCAATACGTGAACCGTGAACTTCCAGATGTTCAAGCTGGTTTTAGAAAAGGCAGAGGAACCAGAGATCAAATTGCCAACATCGACTGGACATCAAAAAGCAAGAGAGTTCCAGAAAAACATCTAATTCTGCTTTATTGACTATGCCAAAGCCTTTGACTGTGTGGATCACAATAAACTGTGAAAATTCTGAAAGAGATGGGAATACCACACCACCTGACCTGCCTCCTGAGAAACCTGTATGCAGGTCAGGAAGCAACAGTTAGAACTGGACATGGAACAACAGACTGGTTCCAAATAGGAAAAGGAGTATGCCAAGGCTGTATATTGTCACCTTGTTTATTTAACTTATATGCAGAATGCATCATGAGAAATGCTGGGATGGAAGAAGCACAAGGTGAAATCAAGATTTCCAGGAGAAATATCAATAACCACAGATATGCAGAAGACAACACCCTTATGCCAGAAAGTGAAGAAGAACTAAAGAGCCTCTTCATGAAAGTGAGAGAGGAGAGTGAAAAAGTTGGCTTAAAGCTCAACATTCAGAAAACTAAAATCATGTCATCTGGTCCCATCACTTCATGGCAAATAGATGGGGAAACAGTGGCTGACTTTATTTTTCTGGGCTCCAAAATCACTGCAGATGGTGACTGCAGCCATGAAATTAAAAGATGCTTACCTTGGAAGGAAAGATATAACCAACGTAGATATCATATTAAAAAGCAGAGACATCACTTTGCCAACAAAGGTCCATCTAGTCAAGGCTATGGTTGTTCCAGTGGTCATGTATGGATGTGAGAGTTGGGCTATAAAGAGAGCTGAGCACCGAAGAATTGATGCTTTTTAACTGTGGTGTTGGAGAAGACTCTTGAGAGTCCCTTGGGCTGCAAGGAGATCCAAACAGTCCCTCCTAAAGGAGATCAATCCTCCGTGTTCATTAGAAGGACTGACGTTGAAGCTGAAAACCCATTACTTTGACCACTTGATGCGAAGAGCTGACTCATTGCAAAAGACCCTGATGCTGGGAAAGATTGAAGGCAGGAGGAGAAGGGGACGACAGAGGATGAGATGGTTGGATGGCACCACCGACTTGACGGACATGGGTTTGGGTGGACTCAGGGAGTTGGTGATGGACTGGGACGCCTGGCGTGCTGCAGTTCATAGGGTTGCAAAGAGTCAGACACGACTGAGCGACTGAACTGAACTGAACACTGCAAAAAAGAAAAGTGAAAGTCACTCAGCCATGTCTGACTCTCTGTGACGCCCTGGACTGTAGCCTGCCAGGCTCCTCTGTCCGTGGAATTCTCCAAGCCAGAATACTGAAGTGGGTAGCCGATCCCTTCTCTAGAGGGACTTCCTGTCTCAGGAATCGGACCAGGATCTCCTGCATTGCAGGTGGATTCTTTCCCAGCTGAGCTAGGAGGGAAACCCCACCAGAAAAAATACTTAGCAGTTATTCGTAGGCACGGTACCAATGAAAAACTCTCTCAAGGCCAGGGATGAGGCTGAAGCATCCCGTGAACTGAGAGATGGAGGAAGACCACATTAGAAGGGTAGAGGAGCAGATACATTTCATTACGTTGCCCCTCCCTTAGCTACACCAAGAGGACCCTTCTCGGGCTATGGTTTCTTTATGGGAAAGAGAGAGAGCCCAGTGTGGACATCCAGCTCCCCTGGCATTATGGGTCACTTCTTAGGAAGACCCACTCTGGTCTCATTTCCTAGAAACCATGCGGGAGTCTGTGGGGTTTGGCCACTGAGAATGACACTGCAACAGAGCAGGGAGACAGGACTTGGAACAGTCGGGGCTTGGATCTTGGCAGACTGAGTTCCAGCAGTTCTGCCTGATTTGGGACCCTGAAAAATGAGCCTTGCCATCTTGGGAGCCTCTTCTCTTGCACCTATGACTCATCACCCCAGCTACTACTGAGGTTATTCAAGCATGGCCAGAACACTCAGAAAACCCCATCACCCAGGAGCACATGAGGAGTGTCCAGACAGGAGCTCTGCCCATTTGCATGGCAGTTCTGCCTAATTTGTTTCCCAAACAAGGAGCCTTGCCAGTCTTGGGCCTGTTCTGTGGTGGTGTCCAGGCAAGAAGGATGATGTACAGCCCTAACCACTGCTGAATACAAGCTTCAGCCCCACCGTCCAGGAGAACTAACCAAAGCACATGGGAAACTGCGTGGGCCATTCTACAGCCCTGCCTGCAGTAGCGTGTGAGCAGAGAGCCCGGCCTCTCTGCCTCCCTGCAGAGCAAAGCCGTGCCCCATGTGACCAAGGAGCCCACGGCACAGTTCTTCTGACTTGGGTCCCCCGTGGGTGGGTCACGACAGCCTTGGAGCCCACTCTGCAGCCCTGTCCAGGCCGTGAAGTTAATTCCCAGCCCTGCCTCCTGCTGGATAGAGTACTCAGTCCTGCTCAGCTCAGAAGCCTCCTGCAGTGTGGGAGACCTGGGTTCGATCCCTGGGTTGTGGAGGTCCCCTGGAGAAGGGAACAGCTACCCACGCCAGTATTCTGGCCTGGAGAATTCCATGGACTACAGTCCATGGGGTCGCAAAGAGTCAGACATGACTGAGTGACTTTCACTAAAGGAATAAAGATCTATAAATCTTTATTGGATTTATAGATAAAGAACTCAACATAATTCTCTTTAAAAAGTTTGGTGAAATATAAAACCCATAAACAGACAACTGGATGAAATTAAGAAAACAATGCATCAGCAAAATGAAGAAAATGAGTTCAGCAAAGGAAGAGAAACCATGAAAAAAACAGAAAGAGAAACCCTAGAGCCGAAGGGGTCAATAGAGACTGTTAACAGCACGCTCAATAAAGCAGGAGGGAAAACAAGGAAAAAGAGTTAAGAAAGCCTAAGAGATTTGTCATGGGACAACGTCACCATCAAGACAAAAGACACGTGCGGGAGCTAACCTCTCTCTGTCTCTCTCTCTCTCTCACGCACACCGCACGTGAACTAAATACACATGCCAAAAGTAATGAACGGTATGCTTTCGATTTTCTCCTTTGCTTCTATATTGTTTTTCAATTTCCTGGAACTCCTACATTTATAATAAGAACAAGTTACTAAGATATACGCATCTTTTATCCTTCATAGCAAACGCAGACAGAGAGACAGGGAGAGGGAAAACGACAGAGAGAATGAGAAAGAGTGTCAGGGAAAACAGACACAGTTCCCTGACTCTCACTTACTGGCTGCGCAACACTGAGCTGGTTGTGAGCCTCCCAGTTGTTCCCTCATCTATAAATGGGGCTAAGAACCCTTACCACCTCACTGGGTTGTGGCAGGGATGGAATGACACAAAGGGCTCCAGACACTAAGGGATGGATAAATATTAGCGGTTGTCATTTCCATGATCATCCTCATCACGAAGGAAAAACTAAGGCAGGACTAATCCTGAAGAGTCAGGAGTTCCTCATAAAATTACTCCCTAAATTAAATGGATTCTAAACCTAGGCTCTAGAACACTGTGAAAAAGTGATTGCATTTATTTCTATATTGTACTATTTCCCACTCGGTGAAGCTGTAAGCTCCGATTTCGGCTTTTTATGTTCCACCAACACCAAGTAGAGTGGAACTTGTGATATTCACTACAGACAGCATGTAGACTAGTGGGGAGGCTTTACTATGAGCATCTCATACACTAATATTTGCATTACTCAAGAAATATATTCTGGACACTTTAAGAAGTAATTCTTTTACCCATTTTTGGATATGAAACTAAAAATGCATTTGTTTCATTTCCGTTTATAGTTTTATGAACTTTAAAATCTTTCTGTTTACTCTTACAATAGAGTACTGCCAACATATTTCTCAGTTATTTTGTCCAAGATGTGTAGGATTCCATGAAAATATTTTGAAAATATAAACTCTCACCCACATTCGCAGGAAGTCAACATAAATAATCAGTTCAGTGAAAGTAAGTCGAGCTTTTGAGCAATCACTTGCAGTAAAATCTTTCATCTCCCAATACATTCTAGAAACGGCCTCAGCCTTAACTAAAGTCACCTATGTAACCCATCACTGCCAGAAGAGAATGAAGAGCTGTGGGCTGTTTCACTTATCCCTGATAAAATTTATCTTAAAATTTTATGTTGTTAAAATTTGGTAAAGTGCAGGAAAAGCAAATATATTGTGAATATTGTCACTCTCTTCTGATGAATCTTCGGTACGTGTTCACCAGTTTTCAAGACGGTTTGTACCAGAAAGCTGACTGATGTAGATATTGCTTGGAGATTTTCACTAGGGAGATATCGCTTATTAAAACTTTTTTGAAGTCTTATCTGCTAAGGACATGGTCATTTGCCGGACTGTGCAGAGTACAAAATCAGGTTAAGAAAAACAAGAATGTTGCTAGATGAAGAAAGGCAATGTAAGAAAGAAAAGACTAAAAGTGACTTTAACCAACACGGCCTGTACTTGCAGTGGGGAATCTCCGATGTCTGTTTCATCCAACCTCTGGTCTCCAGATTCCAAAATTGTTCAAAATAATAGTGGACAGCTACTTAAAGTATTTCAAAAGGCCAGGGGAATGGTACTTGAGTACTTTTTCATATCATCATGGCATGACCAGCTGGACTTTGGTTACACTGAAATAATGAATTGAAGCTGTATATTGAAGTGGAATTCAAATTCATTATTACTTTTTACAACCATTCTCAGCAAGCATAAATTTAAAGGGTCCTTGGGATGGATAAAGTTGGGAAACACAGGTAAGCATTTTCGAGCTTTGGAAATTCCCCTGAAATTCAGTAAACTGTTAGTTAAATTCAGCACTTGTTCAGCGTTAGTTACATTCAGTTAACTTGTACAACGTGTTGGGCTTCACAGACATCATTTCATTTGAGTCTCAATGATCTTATTACCCCTATTTTACCAGCAAAAAAGTGAAGGTAACAGAGTTCAAAATGATATCCTTGGGAAATTACAGAACTAGATCTCAACACTTGTCTCCCACTACAGAGTGAGACCTGAAATTTTAAGTCAGAGATTATCCTTGTCACTGAAAGTCAGAGAATTTAGGTAAGGAGAAAGGGAACCTGAGGATGAGCTTAGGAGGAGGGTGTGGACCTGCAGGAGAGGGAAGAGGTGAGGAAAGAAACAGGACTTAAAACCTTTTTCTCTGAAGGTCCTACTAGAAGAAGCACATAGCTGTAGAGATAGCACAAAATCCACTCTTCGCTATAAATCTTGCCTTCTCGCCTTGACTCAGATCCCCCGGAAAGACAGAGTTCTTGCCAAAGTTTGAAATCATCTATTTCTATCTTCCCAAAATTTTCAGGTGGGTCCTGCTGCAGTCAAAGATGGAACCTTTTGTCCATGAGCTGGCTGTTCCCTCACAGCCAGAGAGAATGCCACACGGGGGATACTCTTAAATGTGTTAATAATGGCAGAGGTGAAAGGAAAGGGGCAATTACGGAAAGGAAACTCTCCAGGTACCTGTTCTCTGGAGTCGTGGTTGTCACGGAGTTTTTGTCCCTGCTAATTTCATGCTCGATTTTACTCTGTCCCTTCTGGATCCAGTCCCCACTTCCCCGTGGTCCAATCATGATCTTATAACTTTGCTTTTAATGAACTTTGAGTCATTAGAGATGGGGATCCCTGGACCTAGGGATTATCTAGTCAACACATTCAATTTCCAGGTGAGGACCTGAAGCCAGTGCAGCTAAGGGATTTGCTCAAGATAACATGGCCAGTTGGTAAAAAAAAAAAAAAAAAAAAAAAAAGCATGAAAAAAATAAACATGTCCACTTTCTGTTTACAAAGCATTTTATTTTAGATATATGCATACCTATGCTTTTTCAACTGCCTTAACTGAATCAAGGAGAAGGCAATGGCACCCCACTCCAGTACTCTTGCCTGGAAAATCCCATGGACGGAGGAGCCTGGTAGGCTGCAGTCCATGGGGTCGCTAAGAGTCGGACACGACTGAGCAACTTCACTTTCAGTTTTTCCATTCATGCACTGGAGAAGGACATGGCAACCCACTCCAGTATTCTTGCCTGGAGAATCCCAGGGATGGCGGAGCCTGGTGGGCTCTCATCTGTAGGGTCGCACAGAGTCGGAAACGACTGAAGCAGCTTAGCAGCAGCAGCAGCAGTAACTGAATCAGTCATCATAGCAGCCCTGTGAGGCAGTCAAGATGTCATTTTCTATGCATAAGTGAGGAAATCAAGGCAATAAGGAACACAAACAATTAATAGATGACAAGGCCACGAATTATTGTGGTTACAACCATGAGCATTGGTATCAGCAAATCTGAGTCCATATCATCTCTTCCACGTGAGGACTTCATAGTTTTCAGCAAATTAACCTCCCTAGGCCTCAGAACTGCCACCTCTGAGTTATCCGGAGCTGACAACAGTAGCTGTTTCATAGAGCAGCTCTTCATGTGTGTGTATGTGTGCTTAATCCCACAAGATTGTTTTTTAAAAAAGATAAATTATATAAAGATAAGAAAAGCAATAGAAAAATGAATAAAATCAGAGATAATTTTTGGAGGGATAGCAAAGTGACAAAGCTTTAGCTAGACTGAGAAAATGAGAGAAATTAACCCTGACCTTGACCCTAAGTGAAACTATGAGCCCTGCCGTGTGGGGCCACCCAAGATGGATGGGTCATGGTGGAGAGTTCTGACAGAATGTGGTCCACTGGAGAAGGGAATGGCAAACCACTTCAGTATTCTTGCCTTGAGAGCCCATGAACAGTATGAAAAGGCAAAAAGATAGGACACTGAAAGATGAACTCCCCAGGTCGGGAAGTGCCCAATATGCTACCGGAGATCAGTGGAGAAACAGCTCCAGAAAGAATGAAGAGATGGAGCCAAAGCAAAAACAGCACCCAGTTATGGATGTGACTTGTGATGGAAGTAAAGTCCAATGCTATAAAGAACAATATTGCATAGGAACGTGGAATGTTAGGTCCGTGAGTCAGGGCAAACTGGAAGTGGTCAAACAGGAGATGGGAAGAGTGAACGTCGACATTTTAGGAATCAGCGAACTAAAATGGACTGAAATGGGTGAATTTAACTCAGGTGACCGTTGTATCTACTACTGTGGGCAAGAATCCCTTAGTAGAAATGGAGTAGCCATCACAGTCAACAAAGGAGTCTGAAATGCAGTACTTGGATGCAATCTCAAAATCGACAGAATGATCTCTGTTCATTTCCAAGGCAAACCATTCAATATCACGGTAATCCAGGCCTATGCCCCGACCAGTAATGCTGAAAAAGCTGAAGTTGAACGGTTCTATACAGACCTACAAGACCTTCTAGAACTAACATCCAAAAAAGATGTCCTTTTCATTATAGGGGACTGGAACGCAAATGTAGGAAGTCAAGAAATACCTGGGCAAATTTGAGTAATGGGAAAATTTGGCTTTGGAGTACAGAATAAAGCAGGGCAAAGCTAACAGAGTTTTGCCAAGAGAATGCACTGGTCATAGCAAACACCCTCTTCCAACAACACAAGAGAAGACTCTACACATGGACATCACCAGATGGTCAATATCGAAATCAGATTGATTATATTCATTGTAGCCAACAATGGAGAAGCTCTATACAGTCAGCAAAAACAAGACCAGGAGCTGACTGTGGCTCAGATCATGAACTCCTTATTGCCAAATTTAGACTTAAATTGAAGAAAGTCGCAAAAACCACTAAACCGTTCAGGTATGACCTAAATCAAATCCCTTACGATTATACAGTGGAAGTGACAAATAGATTCAAGGGATTAGATCTGACAGACAGAGTACCTGATGAACTATGGACGGAGGTTCGTGACACTGTACAGGAGGCAGTGATCTAGACCATCCCCAAGAAAAAGAAATGCAAAAAGGCAAAATGGTTTTCTGAGGAGGGCTTACAAATAGCTGAGAATAGATGTGAAAGGCAAAGGAGAAAAGCAAAGATATACCCATTTGAATGCAGAGTTCCAAAGAATAGCAAAGAGAGATAAGAAAGCCTTCCTCAGTGATCAGTGCAAAGAAATAGAGGAAAACAATAGAATGGGAAAGACTGGAGATCTCTTCAGAAAGATTAGAGAAACAAAGGGAACATTTCATGCAAAGATGGGTACAATAAAGGACAGAAATGGTATGGACCTAACAGTAGCAGAAGGTATTAAGAGGAGGTGACAAGAATACACAGAAGAACTATACAAAAAAGATCTTCATGACCCAGATAATCACGATGGTGTGATCATTCACCTAGAGCCAGACATCCTGGAATGTGAAGTCAAGTTGGCCTTAGGAAGCATCACTATGAACAAAGCTAGTGGAGGTGATGGAATTTCAGTTGAGCTGTTTCAAATCCTGAAAGATGATGCTGTGAAAGTGCTGCACTCCATATACCAGCAAATCTGGAAAACTCAGTAGTGGCCACAGGACTGGAAAAGGTCAGTTTTCACTCCAATCCCAAAGAAAGGCAATGCCAAAGAATGCTCAAACTACCGTACAATTGCACTCATCTCACACGCTAGTAAAGTAATGCTCAAAATTCTCCAACCATGCTGAAGCTGCAACTCCAATACTTTGGCCACCTAATGCAAAGAACTGACTCATTTGAAAAGACCCTGATATTGGGAAAGATTGAAGGCGGGAAGAGAAGGAGATGACGGAGGATAAGATTGTTGGATGACACCACTGACTCAATGGACATGAGTTTGAGTAAACTCCGGGAGTTGGTGATGGAGAAGGAGGCCTGGCGTGCTGCAGTCCATGGGGTCGCAAAGAGTCAGACATACTGAGCAACTGAACTGAGCTGAACTGATACATTTGTCAAAAGTCATTGAATTTTAATTTTTATTTATTTTTTAAAAATTTATGTATTTGGCTATTCTGGATCTTTGTTGCTGCACTCAGACTTTTTTGAGTTGCCATGAGTGGGGGCTACTCTCTCACTGTGGGGCGTGGGCTTCTTATTGCAAGGAGTAATATGTGCTTTATATCACTTTGTTGAAGACTGGGAAATCTGGCCAGTCAACAGTCAGCACACACCTTGTTTTATTTTTAAACAGATCACAACCTTCTACTGAAGATGAAAATTGGCCACAGTTAAGAACCCTGGCTATCTTAAATCTATTTCCTCTTTTGCACCTTAAAGTTTCCTGGCAAACACCAGCTTTGAAGTAACTCTAACCATTCTCCTCCAACCTTTATATCACACCATACAACCACAAGTTTCTTGGACATAAAATGTTGAACACAGATAAAAGAAAAGAATTTATACCAGTTTTTCATACTTGTTCTTGGTCTACAATATGAAATATTTCATAACTTTATTATGTCCGTGAATTCTTACACAATTCTCATCACATCAACCGTGTTCAGATTCTTGAAATAGCAGAAATCCCTGGGTAGTACGATCTCACTCTCTATGTCCAACAAGGGGGTGCTCGGTTGCATCTGACTCTGCAGTCCCATGCACTGTAGCCCACCAGGCTTCTCTGCTCATGTGCTTTTCCCAGGCAAGTACACTGGAGTGGGTTGCCATTTCCTACTCCAAGGGATCTTCCCCACCGAGGGATCACTCCTGCGTCTCTTGCATCTCCTGCATTGGCAGGCAGATTCTTTATCAGCAGTACTACCTGGGAAGCCTGCCATCTAGGGTGAATGTTCCAAATTTTATGATAGAGAGAGATTTGAGTCCTACAATATCAGAAATCTCTATTGGCTATGACAGATTTTCAATCTCCTCCCCATCAGAAATCCCCTCTGAACACTCGAGGCAAGAAATTACATCATGAAACTCATCGTAATTGGCACTGAAGTGAACACATGCTTCATTCCATTCCTCTTTCTGATTCAAGTCACCTCCTCCTTCTGTAGACTCCAGTGGTGGAGCTAGGATATAATACCAAACTTATTAGGCAGTTGTCCCTGAGAAAGACTTACACAAACATAAGCTATGTCATACTGGTCTTCCCAGGAGGCACAGTCAGGCCAATGAAGTAAAGTGAAGTGAAAGTTTCTTAATTGTGTCCGACTCTTTGTGACCCAGAATACTGGAGTGGGTAGCCATTCCCTTCTCCACAGGATCTTCCCAACCCAGGGACTGAACCCAGATCTCCTGCATTGCAGGTGGGTTCTCTACCATCTGAGCCACCAGGGAAGCCCAGTCAGGCCAATAGTATACCTTGTTTCTGCCCAAAGGTATGTTCCCTCTCTGCGTACATTCTCATCAGAAACACAGAACAGACATTGGCCACCACCATGGCTGGACAATGCTGTATCGGAATATTTGGGAGACAAGGTTTCCATGCTCCTGAAGCCTCTGTCAGGTATCTCTCCTTCAGGGTCAGAAGCCTGAGATTGAACATGGTTCCGTCTCAGAAGCAAAAAGGAAACAACAAGGTACTGAACTCCAGTCTTTCACAAATACTTGTGTATATATTGATAGATGATGAGGCCACTCTACATGTAGGCCGAAAGGAATGAAGCCCTAGGATGTAAAAATACTGTGTTTGTGAAGCATGATCCAACAGTTGATCCATTTGGGGATATTATGTGTCAAATTAGCTTTCTTGGTCCAAAAGCAGTATGAACTTTGTTACACTGCATTCATTAGAATGTTATTGTGTAAGGTGACTCTGCCAGGAAAAATCCATCAGAAATCTCAGAATCTGTGGCCTCAGCAATACCTGGTCTTCTTTTGCAACCTTCTCAAGGCATCTTTGATTTCTTTGTTCCTCAGACTGTATATCAAGGGATTCAACATGGGAATCATCACAGTGTAGAAGACCGACGCAAATCTGTCAAAGCTGGAGGAACCCCCGGAGCTGGAACTCAAATAGACAAACATGGCTGAGGTGTAGAAGAGGGTGACTGCTGTCAGGTGGGAAGCACAGGTGTTGAAAGCCTTGGACCTGCCACTTGCTGAAGTGATCTTCATGATGGAGATGACAATGTAGACGTAAGATATCATGATAACTGAGGCATTTACTATCCCAAAGATCATTGTCAATAAAGCAGTCAAGAGTTGTACAGAGAACGTGTCAGTGCAGGATAGAACTAAGAGCTGAGGCAGGTCACAGAAGAAGTGGTTGATGACATTAGGCCCACAGAAGTGGAGCTGGAGCATGGCACACAACTGGGATATAGAAGCAGAGAGGCCAGCCATGTAGGATCCCAGCACCATCCAACCGCAGAGAGCGGGCGACATGATGGACGCATAGTGGAGTGGGTTACAAATGGCAGCATATCGGTCATAAGCCATGGCGGTCATGAGACAAGACTCACTCAGCCCCATGGTTGAAAATACGAAGTACTGAACAGCACAACCCACATAGGTGATAATTTTCTGCTCCTGGAAGAAGTCGTAGAGCATCTTGGGGGCTGTGGAGGTCACGTAGCAGATATCCATGAAGGACAGGTTACTGAGAAAGAAGTACATGGGGGTGTGGAGGTGGGAGTCTATTCCTATTAAGATGAGGAGGGACAGGTTCCAAGTAAGGGTCAAAATGTATATCACCAGGAAAACAGCAAAAAGCACATCTATGATTATGGGAAAATCTGAGAATCCCAAGAAGATGAAATAAGTGATCTCTGTGATATTTCCTCCTCCAATCATTGACTTGATGCTCCTAAAATCAGAAAAGAGACAAGAGAATACATTGCCTACTCATGAAATGGTAGCATTACAAGTCTCGTATACACCATATTTCCCCCATTGGGCATTGGAAAAGTGGAAATGCTCCACTGTCCTAGGGAAAGACCCAGCTTTTCATCTTGAATTGTCAAGAAGCGCCTTCTCAGTGGTCCATGGACTGCAGAATCCACGGATTTCTCCAGGCCAGAATCCTGCAGTGCATAGCCTTTCCCTTCTCCGGGGGATCTTCCCAACATAGGGATCTAACCCAGGTCTCCAACACTTCAGACAGATTCTTTACCAGCTGAGCCACAAGGGAAGCCCAATTATTTTATGAGGTCTCAAAAAAAATTAAAAGACATATTTTTTTAAATTGACTGAAACTATGGCAAAAACTACTACAATATTGTAAAGTAATTAGCCCCCAACTAAAATAAATAAATTTATTAAAAATAAATAAATAAATAAATTGACTGAAACTTTGAAATAAAGCAAAGTTAGTCTCTGCCAAAGCAATTAGAAATTCTGTGCTTATATATAATGAAAAGACCTTTGGTTAAAATAGCACGGATTTTAAAGACCTCTGATGATTTAATATATAACTGTTGCTTTATAATAATAAGAGGATAAGCAGCATCATTTCAGGATAAATTTGTATTAGCTCTTCTTGCCATGATGGTCACGTAGATGGGTTTTCAAAAATTTCTTCTTTACCCATAAAAACGTACCCTCTTTATAATAACATCTTAATTTTTACATATATATTGAACAGATCATCTCCAAAATAATCTGGAAATTTATCTTAATTTATATTCCTGATATATTTTAGTAGAGCACAGCATGAGTGCCCAATAGTTATGAAATATTAAAATTGAAAACCAGCCCCAATTGTTTTCCTTATATTTGAATATTCTGTATGTTAGGGACCATCAGTTCAATGGACATGAGTCTGAGCAAATCCCAGGAGATAGTGATGGACAGGGAGGCCTGACATGCTGCAGTCCATGGGGTAGCAAAGAGTCAGACACGACTGAGCAGCTGAAAAACAAGGAAACAATCAGTACTGTGGTTAAGTTCCAACTCAGAGATTTAGTTCTTGGTGACATAATCAAGATGACAACATAGGTCATTGCTGATATCAGTTCCCCTCACCAGGTGTGATCACTCACCTAGAGCCAGACATCCTGGAATGTGAAGTGAAGTGGGCCTTAGAAAGCATCACTCTGAACAAAGCTAGTGGACATGATGGAATTCCAGTTGACCTATTTCAAATCCTGGAAGATGATGCTGTGAAAGTGCTGCACTTAATATGCCAGGAAATTTGGAAAACTCAACAGTGACCACAGGACTAGAAAAGGTCAGTTTTCATTCCAATCCCAAAGAAAGGCAATGCCAAAAATAGTCCAACTACAGCACAACTGCACTCATCTCACATGCTAGCAAAGTAAAGCTTAAATTCTCCAAGGGAGGCTTCAGCAATACGTGAACCGTGAACTTCCAGATGTTCAAGCTGGTTTTAGAAAAGGCAGAGGAACCAGAGATCAAATTGCCAACATCCACTGGATCATCAAAAAGCAAGAGAGTTCCAGAAAAACATCTATTTCTGCTTTATTGACTATGCCAAAGCCTTTGACTGTGTGGATCACAATAAACTGTGAAAATTCTGAAAGAGATGGGAATACCACACCACCTGACCTGCCTCCTGAGAAACCTGTATGCAGGTCAGGAAGCAACAGTTAGAAATGGATATGGAACAATAGACTGATTACAAATAGGAAAAGGAGTATGTCAAGGCTGTATATTGTCACCCTGCTTATTTAACTTATATGCAGATTACATCATGAGAAATGGTGGGATGGAAGAAGCACAAGGTGAAATCAAGATTTCCAGGAGAAATATCAATAACCACAGATATGCAGAAGACAACACCCTTATGCCAGAAAGTGAAGAAGAACTAAAGAGCCTCTTCATGAAAGTGAGAGAGGAGAGTGAAAAAGTTGGCTTAAAGCTCAACATTCAGAAAACTAAGATCATGGCATCTGGTCCCATCACTTCATGGGAAACAGATGGGGAAACAGTGGCTGACTTTATTTTTCTGGGCTCCAAAATCACTGCAGATGGTGACTGCAGCCATGAAATTAAAAGATGCTTACCTTGGAAGGAAAGATATAACCAACGTAGATAGCATATTAAAAAGCAGAGACATCACTTTGCCAGCAAAGGTCCATCTAGTCAAGGCTATGGTTGTTCCAGTGGTCATGTATGGATGTGAGAGTTGGGCTATAAAGAGAGCTGAGCACCGAAGAATTGATGCTTTTTAACTGTGGTGTTGGAGAAGACTCTTGAGAGTCCCTTGGGCTGCAAGGAGATCCAACCAGTCTATCCTAAAGGAGATCAATCCTGCGTGTTCATTGGAAGGACTGATGTTGAAGCTGAAAACCCATTACTTTGACCACCTGATGCAAAGAGCTGACTCATTACAAAAGACCCTGATGCTGGAAAGATTGAAGGCAGGAGGAGAAGGGGACGACAGAGGATGAGATGGTTGGATGGCACCACCGACTTGACGGACATGGGTTTGGGTGGACTCAGGGAGTTGGTGATGGACTGGGACGCCTGGCGTGCTGCAGTTCATAGGGTTGCAAAGAGTCAGACACGACTGAGCGACTGAACGGAATTGAACACCGCAAAAAAGAAAAGTGAAAGTCACTCAGCCATGTCTGACTCTCTGTGACGCCCTGGACTGTAGCCTGCCAGGCTCCTCTGTCCGTGGAATTCTCCAAGCCAGAATACTGGAGTGGGTAGCCGATCCCTTCTCTAGAGGGACTTCCTGTCTCAGGAATCGGACCAGGATCTCCTGCACTGCAGGTGGATTCTTTCCCAGCTGAGCTAGGAGGGAAACCCCACCAGAAAAATACTTAGCAGTTATTCGTAGGCACGGTACCAATGAAAAACTCCTCAAGGCCAGGGATGAGGCTGAAGCATCCCGTGAACTGAGAGATGGAGGAAGACCACATTAGAAGGGTAGAGGAGCAGATACATTTCATTACGTTGCCCCTCCCTTAGCTACACCAAGAGGACCCTTCTTGGGCTATGGTTTCTTTATGGGAAAGAGAGAGAGCCCAGTGTGGACATCCAGCTCCCCTGGCATTATGGGTCACTTCTTAGGAAGACCCACTCTGGTCTCATTTCCTAGAAACCATGCGGGAGTCTGTGGGGTTTGGCCACTGAGAATGACACTGCAACAGAGCAGGGAGACAGGACTTGGAACAGTCGGGGCTTGGATCTTGGCAGACTGAGTTCCAGCAGTTCTGCCTGATTTGGGACCCCGAAAAATGAGCCTTGCCATCTTGGGAGCCTCTTCTCTTGCACCTATGACTCATCACCCCATCTACTACTGAGGTTATTCAAGCATGGCCAGAACACTCAGAAAACCCCATCACCCAGGAGCACATGAGGAGTGTCCAGACAGGAGTTCTGCCCATTTGCATGGCAGTTCTGCCTAATTTGTTTCCCAAACAAGGAGCCTTGCCAGTCTTGGGCCTGTTCTGTGGTGGTGTCCAGGCAAGAAGGATGATGTACAGCCCTAAATACTGCTGAATACAAGCTTCAGCCCCACCGTGCAGGAGAACTAACCAAAGCACATGGGAAACTGCGTGGGCCATTCTACAGCCCTGCCTGCAGTAGCGTGTGAGCAGAGAGCCCGGCCTCTCTGCCTCCTTGCAGAGCAAAACCGTGCCCCACATGACCAAGGAGCCCGCGGTACAGTTCTTCTGACTTGGGTCCCCCATGGGTGGGTCACGACAGCCTTGGAGCCCACTCTGCAGCCCTGTCCAGGCCGTGAAGTTAATTCCCAGCCCTGCCTGCTGCTGGATAGAGTACTAAGTCCTGCTCAGCTCAGAAGCCTCCTGCAATGTGGGAGACCTGGGTTCGATCCCTGCGTTAGGGAGGTCCCCTGGAGAAGGGAACAGCTACCCACGCCAGTATTCTGGCCTGGAGAATTCCATGGACTAGAGTCCATGGGGTCGCAAAGAGTCAGACATGACTGAGTGACTTTCACTAAAGGAATAAAGATCTATAAATCTTTATTGGATTTATAGGTAAAGAACTCAACATAATTCTCTTTAAAAAGTTTGGTGAAATATAAAACCCATAAACAGACAACTGGATGAAATTAAGAAAACAATGCATCAGCAAAATAAAGAAAATGAGTTCAGCAAAGGAAGAGAAACCATGAAAAAAACAGAAAGAGAAACCCTAGAGCCGAAGGGGTCAATAGAGACTGTTAACAGCACGCTCAATAAAGCGGGAGGGAAAACAAGGAAAAAGAGTTAAGAAAGCCTAAGAGTTTTGTTATGGGACAGCATCACTATCAAGACAAAAGACACGGGTGGGAGCTAACCTCTCTCTGTCTCTCTCTCTCTCTCTCACGCACACCGCACGTGAACTAAATACACATGCCAAAAGTAATGAACGGTATGCTTTCGATTTTCTCCTTTGCTTCTATATTGTTTTTCAATTTCCTGGAACTCCTACATTTATAATAAGAACAAGTTACTAAGATATATGCATCTTTTATCCTTCATAGCAAACGCAGACAGAGAGACAGGGAGAGGGAAAACGACAGAGAGAATGAGAAAGAGTGTCAGGGAAAACAGACACAGTTTCCTGACTCTCACTTACTGGCTGCGCAACACTGAGCTAGCTGTCAACCTCCCAGTTGTTCCCTCATCTATAAATGGGGCTAAGAACCCTTACCACCTCACTGGGTTGTGGCAGGGATGGAATGACACAAAGGGCCCCAGACACTAAGGGATGGATAAATATTAGCGGTTGTCATTTCCATGATCATCCTCACCACGAAGGAAAAACTAAGGCAGGACTAATCCTGAAGAGTCAGGAGTTCCTCATAAAATTACTTCCTAAATTAAATGGTTTCTAAACCTAGGCTCTAGAACACTGTGAATAAGTGACTGCATTTATTTCTATATTGTACTATTTCCCACTCGGTGAAACTGTAAGCTTCTATTTCTGCTTTTTATGTTCCACCAACACCAAAGAGTGGAACTTGTGATACTCACTACAGACAGCATGTAGACTAGTGGGGAGGCTTTACTATGAGCATCTCATACACTAATATTTGCATTACTCAAGAAATATATTCTGGACACTTTAAGAAGTAATTCTTTTACCCATTTTTGGATATGAAAATAAATATACATTCGTTTCATTTCCATTTATAGTTTTATGAACTTTAAAATCTTTCTGTTTACTCTTATAATAGAGTACTGACAACATATTTCTCACTTATTTTGTCCAAGATCTGTAGGATTCCATGAAAATATTTTG
This sequence comes from Okapia johnstoni, assembly GCA_024291935.2. Lineage (NCBI taxonomy): Eukaryota > Metazoa > Chordata > Mammalia > Artiodactyla > Giraffidae > Okapia > Okapia johnstoni. The sequence continues at coordinate 1,100,861 of CM044325.1, read as the reverse complement.
AAAATATAAACTCTCACCCACATTCGCAGGAAGTCAACATAAATAATCAGTTCAGCGAAAGTAAGTCGAGCTTTTGAGCAATCACTTGCAGTAAAATCTTTCATCTCCCAATACATTCTAGAAACGGCCTCAGCCTTAACTAAAGTCATCTATGTAACCCATCACTGCCAGAAGAGAATGAAGAGCTGTGGGCTGTTTCACTTATCCCTGATAAAATTTATCTTAAAATTTTATGTTGTTAAAATTTGGTAAACTGCAGGAAAAGCAAATATATTGTGAATATTATCACTCTCTTCTAATGAATCATCTGTATGTATTCACCAGCTTTCAAGATGGTTTGTACCAGAAAAGCTGACTGATGTAGACATTGGTTGGAGATTTTCACTAGGGAGATATCGCTTATTAAAACTTTTTTGAAGTCTTATCTGCTAAGGACATGGTCATTTGCCGGACTGTGCAGAGTACAAAATCAGGTTAAGAAAAACAAGAATGTTGCTAGATGAAGAAAGGCAATGTAAGAAAGAAAAGACTAAAAGTGACTTTAACCAACACGGCCTGTACTTGCAGTGGGGAATCTCCGATGTCTGTTTCATCCAACCTCTGGTCTCCAGATTCCAAAATTGTTCAAAATAATAGTGGACAGCTACTTAAAGTATTTCAAAAGGCCAGGGGAATGGTACTTGAGTACTTTTTCATATCATCATGGCATGACCAGCTGGACTTTGGTTACACTGAAATAATGAATTGAAGCTGTATATTGAAGTGGAATTCAAATTCATTGTTACTTTTTACAACCATTCTCAACAAGCATAAATTTAAAGGGTCCTTGGGATGGATCAAGTTGGGAAACACAGGTAAGCATTTTCGAGCTTTGGAAATTCCCCTGAAATTCAGTAAACTATTAGTTAAATTCAGCACTTGTTCAGCATTAGTTAAATTCAGTTAACTTGTACAATGTGTTGGGCTTCACAGACATCATTTCATTTGAGTCTCAGTGATCTTATTACCCCCATTTTACCAGTGAAGAAGTGAAGGTAACAAGAGTTCAAAATGATATCCTTGGGAAATTACAGAACTAGATCTCAACACTTGTCTCCCACTACAGAGTGAGACCTGAAATTTTAAGTCAGAGATTATCCTTGTCACTGAAAGTCAGAGAATTTAGGTAAGGAGAAAGGGAACCTGAGGATGAGCTTAGGAGGAGGGTGTGGACCTGCAGGAGAGGGAAGAGGTGAGGAAAGAACAGGACTTAAAACCTTTTTCTCTGAAGGTCCTACTAGAAGAATCACATAGCTGTAGAGATAGCACAAAATCCACTCTTCGCTATAAATCTTGCCTTCTCACCTTGACTCAGATCCCCCAGAAAGACAGAGTTCTTGCCAAAGTTTGAAATCATCTATTTCTATCTTCCCAAAATTTTCAGGTGGGTTCTGCTGCAGTCAAAGATGGAACCTTTTGTCCATGAGCTGGCTGTTCCCTCACAGCCAGAGAGAATGTCACACGGGGGATACTCTTAAATGTGTTAATAATGGCAGAGGTGAAAGGAAAGGGGCAATTAGGGAAAGAAAACTCTCCAGGTACCTGTTGTCTGGAGTCGTGGTTGTCACGGAGTTTTTGTCCCTGCTAATTTCATGCTCAATTTTACTCTGTCCCTTCTGGATCCAGTCCCCACTTCCCCGTGGTCCAATCATGATCTTATAACTTTGCTTTTAATGAACTTTGAGTCATTAGAGAGTGGGAACACTGGACCTAGGGATTATCTAGTTGAATACATTCAATCTCTAGTGAGGACCTGAAGCCAGTGCAGCTAAGGGATTTGCTCGAGATAACATGGCCAGTTGGTAACAAAAAAAAAAAAAAGCATGAAAAAAATAAACATGTCGACTTTCTGTTTACAAAGCATTTTATTTTAGATATATGCATACCTATGCTTTTTCAACTGCCTTAACTGAATCAAGGAGAAGGCAATGGCACCCCACTCCAGTACTCTTGCCTGGAAAATCCCATGGACGGAGGAGCCTGGTAGGCTGCAGTCCATGGGGTCGCTAAGAGTCGGACACGACTGAGCAACTTCACTTTCAGTTTTTCCATTCATGCACTGGAGAAGGACATGGCAACCCACTCCAGTATTCTTGCCTGGAGAATCCCAGGGATGGCGGAGCCTGGTGGGCTCTCATCTGTAGGGTCGCACAGAGTCGGAAACGACTGAAGCAGCTTAGCAGCAGCAGCAGCAGTAACTGAATCAGTCATCATAGCAGCCCTGTGAGGCAGTCAAGATGTCATTTTCTATGCATAAGTGAGGAAATCAAGGCAATAAGGAACACAAACAATTAATAGATGACAAGGCCACGAATTATTGTGGTTACAACCATGAGCATTGGTATCATCAAGTCTGAGTCCATATCATCTCTTCCACGTGAGGACTTCATAGTTTTCTGCAAATTAACCTCCCTAGGCCTCAGAACTGCCACCGCTGAGTTATCCGGAGCTGACAACAGTAGCTGTTTCACAGAGCAGCTCTTCATGTGTGTGTATGTGTGCTTAATCCCACAAGATTGTTTTAAAATAAGATAAATTATATAAAGATAAGAAAAGCAATAGAAAAATGAATAAAATCAGAGATAATTTTTGGAGGGATAGCAAAGCGACAAAGCTTTAGCTAGACTGAGAAAATGAGAGAAATTAACCCTGACCTTGACCCTAAGTGAAACTATGAGCCCTGCCGTGTGGGGCCACCCAAGACTGACGGGTCAGGGTGGAGAGGTCTGACAGACGTGGTCCACTGGAGAAGGGCAATGGCAAACCACTTCAGTATTCTTGCCTTGAGAGCCCATGAACAGTATGAAAAGGCAAAATGATTGGATACTGAAAGATGAACTCCCCACGTCGGGAAGTGCCCAATATGCTACCGGAGATCAGTGGAGAAACAGCTCCAGAAAGAATGAAGAGATGGAGCCAAAGCAAAAACAGCACCCAGTTATGGATGTGACTTGTGATGGAAGTAAAGTCCAATGCTATAAAGAACAATATTGCATAGGAACGTGGAATGTTAGGTCCGTGAGTCAGGGCAAACTGGAAGTGGTCAAACAGGAGATGGGAAGAGTGAACGTCGACATTTTAGGAATCAGCGAACTAAAATGGACTGAAATGGGTGAATTTAACTCAGGTGACCGTTGTATCTACTACTGTGGGCAAGAATCCCTTAGTAGAAATGGAGTAGCCATCACAGTCAACAAAAGAGTCTGAAATGCAGTACTTGGATGCAATCTCAAAATCGACAGAATGATCTCTGTTCATTTCCAAGGCAAACCATTCAATATCACGGTAATCCAGGCCTATGCCCCGACCAGTAATGCTGAAAAAGCTGAAGTTGAACGGTTCTATGCAGACCTACAAGACCTTCTAGAACTAACATCCAAAAAAGATGTCCTTTTCATTATAGGGGACTGGAATGCAAAAGTAGGAAGTCAAGAAATACCTGGGCAAATTTGAGTAATGGGAAAATTTGGCTTTGGAGTACAGAATAAAGCAGGGCAAAGCTAACAGAGTTTTGCCAAGAGAATGCACTGGTCATAGCAAACACCCTCTTCCAACAACACAAGAGAAGACTTGACGCATGGATATCACCAGATGGTCAATATTGAAATCAGATTGATCACATTCTTTGTAGCCAATAATGGAGAAGCTCTATACAGTCAGCAAAAACAAGACCAGGAGCTGACTGTGGCTCAGATCATGAACTCCTTATTGCCAAATTTAGACTTAAATTGAAGAAAGTCACGAAAACCACTAAACCGTTCAGGTATGACCTAAATCAAATCCCTTACTATTATACAGTGGAAGTGACAAATAGATTCAAGGGATTAGATCTGGCAGACAGAGTGCCTGATGAACTATGGACGAAGGTTCGTGACACTGTATAGGAGGCAGTGATCTAGACCATCCCCAAGAAAAAGAAATGCAAAAAGGCAAAATGGTTTTCTGAGGAGGCCTTACAAATAGCTGAGAACAGAAGATATGAAAGGCAAAGGAGAAAAGCAAAGATATACCCATTTGAAAGCAGAGTTCCAAAGAATAGCAAGGAGAGATAAGAAAGCCTTCCTCAGTGATCAGTGCAAAGAAATAGAGGAAAACAATAGAATGGGAAAGACTGGAGATCTCTTCAGAAAGATTACAGAAACAAAGGGAACATTTCATGCAAAGATGGGCCCAATAAAGGACAGAAATGGTACGGACCTAACAGAAGCAGAAGCTATTAAGAGGTGACAAGAATACACAGAAGAACTATTCAAAAAAGATCTTCACGACCCAGATAATCATGATGGTGTGATCACTCACCTAGGGCTAGACCTCCTGGAATGTGAAGTCAAGTGGGCCTTAGGAAGTATCACTACGAACAAAGCTAGTGGAGGTGATGGAATTCCAGTTGAGCTATTTCTAATCCTCAAAGATGATGCTGTGAAAGTGCTGCACTCCATATGCCATCAAATCTGGAAAACTCAGTAGTGGCCACAGGACTGAAAAATGTCAGTTTTCACTCCAATCCCAAAGAAAGGCAATGCCAAAGAATGCTCAAACTACCACACAATTGCACTCATCTCACACGCTAGTAAAGTAATGCTCAAAATTCTCCAAGCCATGCTAAAGCTGAAATTCCAATACTTTGGCCACCTGATGCAAAGAACTGACTGATTTGAAAAGACCCTGATATTGGGAAAGATTGAAGGCGGGAAGAGAAGGAGATGACGGAGGATAAGATGGTTGGATGACATCACTGACTCAATGGACATGAGTTTGAGTAACTCCAGGAGTTGGTGATGGACAGGGAGGCCTGGCGTGCTGCAGTCCATGAGTCTCAAAGAGTCGGACATGACTGAGCGACTGAACTGAGCTGAACTGATACATTTGTCAAAACTCATTGAATTTTAATTTTTATTTATTTTTTAAAAACTAATGTATTTGGCTATTCTGGATCTTTGTTGCTGCACTCGGACTTTTTTGAGTTGCCATGAGTGGGGGCTACTCTCTCACTGTGGGGCGTGGGCTTCTTATTGCAAGGAGTAATATGTGCTTTATATCACTTTGTTGAAGACTGGGAAATCTGGCCAGTCAACAGTCAGCACACACCTTGTTCTTATTTTTAAACAGATCACAAGGATCACAAATTTACATCCTCCTACTGAAGATGAAAATTGGCCACAGTTAAGAACCCTGCCTATCTTAAATCTATTTCCTCTTTTGCACCTTAAAGTTCCCTGGCAAACACCAGCTTTGTAGTAACTCTAACCATTCTACTCCAACCATTATATCACACCATACAACCACAAGTTTCTGGGACATAAAATGTTAAACACAGTTAAAAGAAAGAATTTATACCAGTTTTTCATACTTGTTCTTGGTCTACAATATGAAATATTTCATAACGTTATGTCCGTGAATTCTTACACAATTCTCATCACATCAACCGTGTTCAGATTCTTGAAATAGCAGAAATCCCTGGGTAGTACGATCTCACTCTCTATGTCCAACAAGGGGGTGCTCGGTTGCATCTGACTCTGCAGTCCCATGCACTGTAGCCCACCAGGCTTCTCTGCTCATGTGCTTTTCCCAGGCAAGTACACTGGAGTGGGTTGCCATTTCCTACTCCAAGGATCTTCCCCACCCAGGGATCACTCCTGTGTCTCTTGCATCTCCTGCAATGGCAGGCAGATTCTTTATCACTAGCACTACCTGGGAAGCCTGCCACCTAGGGTGAATTTTCCAAATTTTATGATAGAGAGAGATTTGAGTCCTACAATATCAGAAATCTCTATTGATTGTGACATAGATTTTTAATCTCCTCCCCATCAGAAATCCCCTCTGTACACTCGAGGCAAGAAATTACATCATGAAACTCATCGTAAATGGCACTGAAGTGAACACATGCTTCATTCCATTCCTCTTTCTGATTCAAGTCACCTCCTCCTTCTGTAGACTCCAGTGGTGGAGCTAGGATATAATACCAAACTTATCAAGCAGTTGTCCCTGAGAAAGACTTACACAAACATAAGCTATGTCATACTGGTCTTCCCAGGAGGCACAGTCAGGCCAATGAAGTAAAGTGAAGTGAAAGTTGCTTAATTGTGTCTGACTCTTTGTGACCCAGAATACTGGAGTGTGTAGCCGTTCCCTTCTCCACAGGATCTTCCCAACCCAGGGACTGAACCCAGATCTCCTGCATTGCAGGTGGGTTCTCTACCATCTGAGCCACCAGGGAAGCCCAGTCAGGCCAATAGTATACCTTGTTTCTGCCCAAAGGTATGTTCCCTCTCTGCGTACATTCTCATCAGAAACACAGAACAGACATTGGCCACCACCATGGCTGGACAATGCTGTATCGGAATATTTGGGAGACAAGGTTCCCATGCTCCTGAGGCCTCTGTCGGGTATCTCTCCTTCAGGGTCAGAAGCCTGAGATTGAACATGGTTCCATCTCAGAAGCAGAAAAGTAATGACAAGGTACTGAACTCCAGCCTTTCACAAATACTTGTGGATATATTGATAGATGATGAGGCCACTCTACATGTAGGCCGAAAGGAATGAACCCCTAGGATGTAAAAATACTGTGTTTGTGAAGCATGATCCAACTGTTGATCCATTTGGGGATATTATGTGTCAAATTAAGCTTTCTTGGTCCAAAAGCAGTTTGAACTTTGTTACACTGCATTCATAAGAATGTTATTGTGTAAGGTGACTCTGCCAGGAAAAATCCATCAGAAATCTCAGAATCTGTGGCCTCAGCAATACCTGGTCTTCTTTTGCAACCTTCTCAAGGCATCTTTGATTTCTTTGTTCCTCAGACTGTATATCAAGGGATTCAACATGGGAATCATCACAGTGTAGAAGACCGACGCAAATCTGTCAAAGCTGGAGGAACCCCCGGAGCTGGAACTCAAATAGACAAACATGCCTGAGGTGTAGAAGAGGGTGACTGCTGTCAGGTGGGAAGCACAGGTGTTGAAAGCCTTGGACCTGCCGCTTGCTGAAGTGATCTTCATGATGGAGATGACAATGTAGACATAGGATATCATGATAACTGAGGCATTTATTATCCCAAAGATCATTGTCAATAAAGCAGTCAAGAGTTGTACAGAGAACGTGTCAGTGCAGGATAGAACTAAGAGCTGGGGCAGGTCACAGAAGAAGTGGTTGATGACATTAGGCCCACAGAAGTGGAGCTGGAGAATGGCACACAAGTGGGCTATAGTAGCAGAGAGGCCAGCCGTGTAGGATCCCAGCACCATCCGACCGCAGAGAGCGGGCGACATGATGGACGCATAGAGGAGTGGGTTACAGATGGCGGCATATCGGTCATAAGCCATGGCGGTCATGAGACAAGACTCACTCAGCCCCATGGTTGAAAATACGAAATTCTGAATAACACAGTCCACATAGGTGATAATTTTCTGTTCCTGGAAGAAGTCGTAGAGCATCTTGGGGGCTGTGGAGGTCACGTAGCAGATATCCATGAAGGACAGGTTACTGAGAAAGAAGTACATGGGGGTGTGGAGGTGGGAGTCCATTCTTATTAAGATGAGGAGGGACAGGTTCCAAGTGAGGGTCAAAATGTATATCACCAGGAAAACAGCAAAAAGCACGTCTATGATTCTGGGAAAATCTGAGAATCCCAAGAGGATAAAATAAGTGATCTCTGTGATATTTTCTCTCCTAATCATTGGTTTGATGCTCCTAAAATCAGAAGAGAGACGAGAGGATGCATTGCTGGCTCAGCTGACATGGTAGCGTCACAAATCTCAGATTTTCCCCCCATTGAGCCCTGCAAAAGGGGAAATGCTTTACTGTCCTGGGGAAAGACCTCAGTCTTTCGTTTTAACTTGTCAAGAAGTAATGTCTCAATGTTTCAGCTTCCCAATTATTCCATGAGGTATGTCTCATGAAAATTAAAAGACATATTTAAAAAGCTGAAAAGCCACTACAATATTGTAAAGTAACTAGCCTCCAATTAAAATAAATAAATTAATTTTTTAAAATTCAAATAAAACAACTTCGAAATAAAACAACAGAAATCCTGTGATTGCTTATATAAATAAGAGATCATTGATTAAAATACCAGGTTTTTAGGAGACCTCTGATAATTCAATGTATAACTGCTGCTTTATAATAACAAAGCATAAGTGCCTCATTCAGCATAAGTTCAAAATAGCTATTCTCTCCCAGATGGCCATCTGGATAGATTTTTTGACTTTCTTCTTTTACTCACAAGATAACTACTAAAACTTTAAAAAATATATTTAACACAACAGCTCCTAAATAGCTGGAAAATTATGTCATGATTTATAAATCTGATATTTTGGTGGGACCAAAAGGTACGCTTATTTTCAAAAATGTGAATGAACTTGGAGAGTATTACACTTAGTGAAATAAGCCAGATAGAGACAGACAAATATTATATGATATCACTTACATGTGGAATCTAAGAAATAAAATGAATGAAAATACTAAAAAGACAGAATAGCAGTTACAGATAACAAGCTGAGAGTCACCAGTTGGGAGAGGGAAGAGAGTAGGGCCAAGACAAAGGCATGGAATTAAGAGGTACAAATTACTGTTTATAAAATAAATAAGCTACAGGGATACATTGTACAGTGTATAGAATATAACCAATATTTTATAATAATTATGAACTGAGTATAGCCTTCAAAAATTGTGAATCACCACATTGTACACTTGCAGTTTATACAATATTGTACATCAACTATACCTCAATCAAAAATGGGTCAGTGACAAAATCTGAGAGAAAGCCAGAAAATACCTCAAGAGAAATGAAAGTGGCAATACAGCTTTTCAAAATGTACGGGATGAACCAAAAGCATTTTTAAGTGGGAACTTCATAGAGATATAGGCCTTCTTTAGGAAAAAGGAAAAACCTAATGTACCACCTAAAAGAATTAGAAATAGAAGAATAAAGCCTAAAGTCAGCAGAAGGAATGAAATAATAAAGATCACATAAGAAATAGTAAAAAAAAAAAAAAAAAGAACTGGTTTTTGGAAAAATAACCAAAACTGATAAAGCTTTAGCCAGGATCACCAAGAAGAAGAGAGAGGACCCAACTAAACCAAATGGCAAATGAAAGGAGAAATACTGCAAATCCCTTATATATAAACTTTCAAGTTGCAAACCTTCAAAGATGCAAACGTGCGTTTGCATGTCCAGTCAGGTAGGTTAGTTCAAGTATCTGGCGTCCACTGTCACGTGCTTCCACCTTCTGCAAGTGGGCTTTTGTGGGCTTTACTATACAATACTGTACAGGGTACAGTAGTGCAATAGCTTTATTTTAAGCCCACAATGTCTGAAAGCAGGCACAGAGCCGGCAGTAATGTTAGTCTATGGTACTTTTCAAGTTACTATATTGTAAGATTAAAAGTGTTTTTTGTGTGTGTGTTTGTCTTTTACGTATTATTTGTGTGAAAAGTGTTATAAACTTCTAAAAGTACCATACTACATAGCTGATTATGTTAGTTGGGTACCTAGGCTAATTTTGCTAGATTTATAAGCAAATTGGACTTGCAATGCCCTTTTGGTGTGGAACTCATTCCTACATTTGTTGTTCGGTCACTCAGTCATATCTTGGGGACTAGCTATAAAAACCAATCCCACAGAGATATAAAGAAAATCATAAGCGAATATTGTGAAGTTATACACCAACAAATTGGACAGCCTAGAAGAAACAAAAATTTTGAGAAACGTATAACCTGCCAAGACTGAGTCAAAAAGAAATAGACAATTTGAGCAAACTGATTGCTAGTAGTGAAACTGAATTTGTAAGAAAACTCCCACCAAAAGTCCCAGACCAGATAGCATCATAGGGGAATTCTATCAAACATATAAAGAAGAGATAATAACAATCTTTCTTAAGCTATTACAAATAACTGAATTGGGGAGAACACTCTCAAATTCATTCTACAAGGTCACTATTACCCTGAAGCCAAAATCAGGCGAAGACACTACAAAAAAAAAAATACAGGCCAGTACCTTTGATGAACAAGGATGCAAAACTTCTCAACCAATGTTAACAAACTGAATCCAATAATTTATGAAAGAGTCAAACACCATGATCAAGTTGGATTTATTACAGGGTCACAAGAATAGCTTAACATACACAAATCAATCAACATAATATACCATATTAACAAAAGAATGGATAAAAATCACACGATCCTCTCAACAGATGCAGAAAAAGCATTTGACAAAATATAGCACCCATTCATGATTTTAAAAATACTCTTATCAGAGATCAAAATGCCAGCATCCACTGGATCACAGAAAAAGCAAGAGAATTCCAGAAAAACATCTACTTCTGCTTCACTGACTACACTAAAGCCTTTGACTGTGTAAAGCACAACAAACTGTGGAAAACTCTTAAAGAGATGGGAACACCAGACCATCTTACCTGCTACCTGAGAAACCTGTGTGAAGGTCAAGAAGAAACAGAACTGGACATGGAACGTGGACTGGTTCAAAGTTAAAATAGAAGTACGTCAAGACTGTATATTGTCACCCTGCTTATTTAAGTTGTATGCAGAGTACATCATGCGAAATGCCAGCCTGGATGAAGAACAAGCTGGAATCAAGATTGCCAGGAGAAATATCAATAACCTCAGATAGGCATATGACACCACCCTTATGGTAGAAAGTTAAGAGGGACTGAAAAGCCTCTTGATGAAAGTGAAAGAGGAGAGTGAAAAAGCTGGCATAAAACTCAGCGTTCAAAAAACAAGATAATGGCATCTGGTCCCATCACTTCATGGCAAGTAGATGGGGAAAGAATGGAAACAGTGAGAAACCTTATTTTCTTGGGCTCCAAAATCACCGCAGATGGTGACTGCAGCCATGAAATCAAAAGATGCTTACTCCTTGGAAGAAAAGCTATGACAAACCTAGACAGCATATGAAAAAGTAGAGACATTGCTGATAAAGGTGCGTCTAATCAAAGCTATGGTTTTTCTAGTAGTCATGTATGGGTATGAGAGTTGGACCATAAAGAAAGTTGAACGCTGAAGAATTGATGCTATGGAACTGTGGTGTTGGAGAAGACTCTTGAGAGTCCCTAGGACAGCAAGGAGATCGAACCAGTCCATCCTAAAGAAGATCAGTCCTGAATATTCATTGGAAGGACTGATGCTGAAGCTGAAGCTCCAATATTTTGGCCAGCTGATGTGAAGACCTGACATTAGAAAAGACTCTGACACTGGGAAAGATTGAAGGCAGAAGGAGAAGGGACGACAGAGGATGAGATGGTTGGATGGCATCACTGACTTGATGGACATGAGTTTGAGCAGGCTCCAAGAGATGGTAAAGGACAGGTAAGCCTGGCATGCTGCAGTCCATGGGGTTGGAAAGAGTCCGACACGACTGCGTGACTGAACAACAACTTATCAAACAGAGTATAGAGGGAATGGACGTCAACATAATAAAGAACATTTCATTGAAAAGGAAGGAATACTCCCAAAGTCATCCTATGAGCCCACTATCACTCTGATACCAAAACTAGACAAAGACACTACAATCAAGAAAATTACAAGCCAACAGCGTTGATGAGTATGGATGCAATATCCTCAACAAAATATTAGCAAACTGAATCCAACAACATATAAAATGGATGATATACTACAATCAAGTTGGAGTCATCCCAGGCTCACAAGGATGGTTCAACATATGCAAATCAATCAATGCGATACACCATATTTACAAAGGAAAAGACAAAAACCGCACTATCTCAATACATGCAGAAAAAGCATTTGATAAAATTCAACATCATAAACACCATTCAACATGATAAAAACTCTCACCAAAATGGATATAAAGGGAACATATCTCAGCATAATACCACTTATAACAAATCCACAGCCAATATAACACTTCACAGTGAAAAACTGAAACCCTTTCTGCTAAATTCTGAAACAAGACAAGAATGCCCACTCTCACCAAATCTATTCAATATAGTATTGGAAGTCCTAGCCACAGAAATCAGACAATAAAAAGAAATAAAATGTACCCAAATTGGAAGGGAACAGGTAAAACTGTCATTGTATGCAAATAATTTAAAACTCTATACAGAAACTCCTAAAGACTCTACACAGAAACTTAATAAAACTAATAAATGAAGAGACAGATAAATAGAACAGTGTTATGGACTCTGTGGGAGAGGGCGAGGGCGGGATGATAGGGGAGAATGGCCTGGAAGCATGTAAATTATCATATGTGAAACGAATCGCCAGTCCAGGTTCAATGCATGATACAGGGGGCTCGGGGCTGGTGCAGCGGGATGACCCGGAGGGATGGGATGGGGAGGGAGGTGGGAGGGGGGTTCTGGAAGGGGAACACATGTACACCCATGGCGGATTCATGTCAATGTATGGCGAAACAAATACAATATTGTAAAGTTAAAAAATAGAAAATAAACTAAAAAAAAAAAACTACAAGTGTTCAAAGTGCTGGGGAAAGCACACACAGTTGGTACCATTTGCATTTGATTCACTAGGAAAAATGTGCACTAAAATGTATTATAAACATAAAAACCTAATAAATGAATTCAGTAAGGTAGCAGGATACAAGACCATATACAAATATCTTTTGCATTTCTTTAAACAAAAATGAAATATAATAAAGAGAAAGTAAAAAAGAAACAATCCCGTTTAAGTCATGTCAAAAAAATGATATATCTAACCAAGAATGTGAAAGACATACACACTGAGAACTATAAAAAATTAACAAAGGAGACTGAAAATAATGCAAAGGAAATTGAAAATGATGTGAAGATATCCCACGCTATAGAATTGGAAGAATTAATATTGTTAAAATGGCCATTCTACCCAAAGCAATCTACAAATTTAATGTGATCCCTATCAAAATACCTGTGACTTTTTTCACAGAATTAAAACAAATAATCCTAAAGTTAATATGAAATTACAAAAGACCCAAAATTCCAAGAGTAGTTCTAAGGAAAAAGAACAAAGCTGGAGGTGTGATTCTCCCAGACTTCACACAATACTGTGAACTTATGGCAATCAAAATAGACTGGTTTTGGCAAAAAACAGACACGTGGATCAATGGAACAGAATTGAGAGCCCATCCACTCAGTCAGTTAATCCACAACAGAGGAGGCAAGGACCCACAGTACAGAAAAGACAGCCTCTGTAGCAAGTGGTGTTTGGAAAGCTGGACGGCCACGTGCAAATCAGAGAGTCAGAGCACGCTCTCACACCGTACATAAAAGTGAACGAAAGTAACTTGATGACCCAAACATAAGACAGGACACCACAAAGCACCTAGAAGAGAACAGAGGCAAAACATTCACTGATAAATGATGGCAACAGTCTCCCAGAGCAAAAGAAACAGAAGCAAAAATAAATAGAGGACCCTTAGAAGTTTTTGCGCAGCAAAGGAAACCAAAAATGAAACCAAAAGAGAGCCGACAGACTGGGAGAAAATATTTGCAAATGATGGAACCAACGAAGGCTTCATTTCCAAAACATAAAGACAGCTCATAACACTCAACAGCAAAAAGACCACACAACTCAGCCAGAAAAGGAGCAGAAGACCTAGATAAACAGTTCTCCAGAGAAGACACACAGATGGCCAACGGGCACGCGAAATGCTTCTCCATATAGCTATTTGTTAGAAAATGCAGATAAAAGTACAACAAGGTATCACCTGTTAGGGAAATTAAATGAAAGAAATTTTAAAACTATGTGAGTGAAATCAGAGAATGAGAAATGTCTTAGTGGTTGGAAACTAAATCTTAAGTAAAATAAAGCACAACTTCCCATCATTTTCTTTTAAAAATATGTGAACATACATAATTACTGGGTGCCAAAGTGCCATGGGGCATCAGGGCTGAAAGGAAAATAATACAAAGAAGCTAAACTTTTTCAAAGAAAGGAAAAGAAGATGTGGTACACATACACAATGAAATATTGCCCAGCCATGAAGAAGAATGAAAGAATGCCGTTTGTAGCAACAGGGATAGACCTAGAGATTATCGTATGAAATGAAATGCCAGAAACAGAAAGACAGATATCATATGGTATCACTTACATGTGGGATCTAAAAAAATGATACTAATGAACTTCTTTACAAAAGACAAATCGACTCGTAGACATAGAAAACAAACAGGGAGATGGCAGGGGAAAAGGGGGTAAACTAGGGGTTTGGATCAACGTCTCTACACTCACTACTGTGTATAAAATAGGTGAAGAACAAGAACATACTGTATAGCACAGGGAAATATAGTCAAGATCTTGTAATAATCTATAATGAAAAGAATCTGAAAATGCATATATATATATATTTACATATAAGTGTACAGCTGAACCACCTTGCTGTATACCTGAAACTAACACGATATTGTAAATCAACTATATTTCAGTTTTTAAAAGGATTAGTAAAATTAATAGATATGCTTTTATAGAATCTTGGGATGAAAAAGAAATTTTTGAAATAGAACAATGAACCAGAAACTATAAGAGAAAAACTATAACAATTTGAAAGTTGATTATGACTGAAAATTCCACTTACCTAAAATAATTTTGAAACACACTTGATGAAATGGCAAATATAATCGCAAAATATTTTTCAGAGGCAATGTGGTAAAGCCTTTGAAAATTCCACTTACCTAAAATAATTTTGAAATACACTTGATGAAATGGCAAATATAATCGCAAAATATTTTTAGGAGGCAATGTGGTAAAGCCTTTAAAATAAAAAGCATAAGTCAATAAGGGATGGGCATACATATATATGAAAATCTTTTCCAAACCTGATCTACTAAGGACACGGTCATTGGGAGGTTGTGCAGGTTAAGAAAGCCAAGAATGTCACTGGATAAAGAACAATGTAGGTAAGCAGGCTCAAAGGAGGCAGTGAAACAACCACTGCGTATGTTTGGTGGGGGAGAAAAGGGCGACCACTCCAGTGTTCTTGCCTGGAGAATCCCACGGACGGAGGAGCCTCGTGGGCTACAGTCCATGGAGGTCTTAAAGAGTCGGACACGACTGAGTGACTAACACACACATGTGTTTGGGGGGGGCACCTCTGATATCTGTGTCACCCACTCTAGCATCCTCAGAACCCCAGGATTTCCAAAGATGACAATGGAAAACTAGTGAAGTATAATTCAAAAGGCCATGGAATTATACATGAGTAGTTCTGACATATTATTATGGAGTAACTAGCTTGGATTTCCTGTACATAAATTAATAATTCAAAGCTATATATTGAAATGGATATCAAATCAATTATTATTATATGAAAACATCCTCAAGGGAACAAATTAAATTAGAAATGCTCTTGGCAAGAATAAGGCAGACATGTTTAGACCATAGTTAATTCCCATTAAGTTCAGTAAATTATTTTTGATTCAACACAATTCACTTTTATAATGTAGTAGGCTTAATAGACATTACCTCATTTTATTCTATAGGATCCTTTACCCTCATTTGCCAGGTGAAAAAAAAATCAGAAGGTAACTAAGTTCAAGATCACATCCTTAAGAAATTGCAAAACTGGAACTCAACATCCATCTGTCACCCCAGAGCAATACCTGATGTTTACACTACAGATTAATCTTTTCACTGAAGGTTAGAGAACTGGTATAAAGGAGAAAGAAAACTCGAGGAAAAGCCATAAGTGGAAGGTATGGACATAAGGGGCGGGGAAAGACTAGAAGGATGGAAAATACTGAGGACTATAAATTTTCTTCTGCGGAGGTCCTACTGGAAGGATCACATGGCTATAGAGACATCTCACGGTCTACTGTTCTCTCTAAATCTTGCCCTCTCACCTTGACCCAGATACCCAGAAAGACAGAGGTCTTGCCAAAGGTTGAAATTTTGTATTTCTTTTCCAAAGGAATTTTCCAGATGGGTCCTATTGCTCTCTGAGATGGGAACTTTCAAACCATTATACACTCACAGCCAGAGAGATGCCCACACTGAATATCCTCTTAAATGTGTTACTAAGGGCAGAGTTAGGTGGGAGGGAAGGTAATTAGGGGACAAAACCTCCAAGTACTTGCTCTCTAGAGTCACGGTTGTCATGGAGTTTTTTGTCCCTGCTAATTTCCTGCCCTTTGTCACCATGTCCCTTCTGATTCAGTTCTCACTCTCCCTTGGGCCTGACATGATCTCATCATTATAGCTTTTCTTTTCATGAAATTGGAGTCCTATGAGCTGAAATGGACATGGTGATCCTCTAGTCCTATACCTATGATTTCCAAGTGAGGATCTGAATATATGGAGCTAAAATTTTGCCCAAGATGACACAGTTAGCTGGAAAAATACTTTGAACACAACAAAATACATATATATGAACACTTTCCTGTTTGCAAAGCAATTTCATTTTATAGATATACACATACCTATATGCTTGCTAAGTCACTTCAGTTGTGTCCTATTCTTTGCAACCCAGTGGGCAGTAGCCCACCAGGCTCCTCTCTCTGTGGGGTTCTCCATGCAAGAATACTGGAGTGGGTTGCCCTGCCCTCCTCCAGGGGATCTTCCTGACCCAGGGATTGACCTATGTCTCTTATGTCTCCTGCAGGCGGTTTCTTTACCACTAGTGCTACCTGGGAAGCTCATATACATACGTACATTTTCTCAAATACCTAACCTCACTCAGTCAACACTTTGAGAGATGGACATGGCATTATTTCCTATGCCTAAATGAGAAATTTAAGCAAAAAGGAATACAATAAAACTAATTCATGGTGGGGCCATAAATTATCATGGTTACAGCCACAGGCATTGGTATTGGCCAAACTGAGTTGAGTTTTAGCTCTTCTGCTTGATAAGGGTGTGACCTCCAGCAAATTAACCTATCTGAGATTTAGTAGTATCACCTATAATATAGGACTGATAGTAGATTCAAGTTAGATAATGCTCATAAAGTACTTAGAGTGTGTACTATGCAGCATGCCTTCTGTTAATAGTGGACGTAAAGGGGACATCCCTGGGGTCCAGTGGTAAAGAATCGAGCTCCCAATGCACGGTGCGTGGGTTCCATCCCTGGTTGTGGAACTTAGATCCTGCCTGCTGCACGAGGCAGCTCCCCTATCCCCCCGCAAATAACAGGTGTAACAATACGTTCTAAATTGGAGTTCTTTCCAAAATATGCTGAATTACTAATCATTCACTAAAAATACCTACTTAAGATGATTCTCACAAACTCTTTGGGGGTTTTTTGTTTGTTTTAAATGGAGCTCATCTATCCTGTCGTTCCTGGGGATACAGAGATATTCTGGGAAGGCCCTGTTCTCAGTTTCATCTTCTTCAACTAATCTTACTTCTAGGGAGAAAGAGATGGGTGGGTAATGAGTTAATTATGTGATTTAACTCTTGATAATAGGGACCCAGGTTCCCTGGGTCAGGGATGGTAAAGCTCAGATGGTAAAGAATCTGTCTGCAATGCAGGAGACCCAGGCTCGATCCCTGGGTCAGGAAGATCCTCTGGAGAAGGGAATGGCAATCCACTCCAGTATTCTTGTCTGGAGAATCCCATGGACAGAAGAGCTTGG
This sequence comes from Okapia johnstoni, assembly GCA_024291935.2. Classification (NCBI taxonomy): domain Eukaryota; kingdom Metazoa; phylum Chordata; class Mammalia; order Artiodactyla; family Giraffidae; genus Okapia; species Okapia johnstoni. Next base: position 1,083,288 of record CM044325.1, on the reverse strand, counting down.
TGGGCTACAATTCATGGGGTTCCAAAGAGTCGGACACGACTGAGAAACTAGCAGTACTACTACTCACTGACACTTCTGGCTTCCCTGATAGCTCAGTTGGTAAAGGATCCATCTGGAATGCAGGAGACCCCAGTTCGATTCCTGCGTTGGGAAGATCCCCTGGAGAAGGGATAGGCTACCCACTCCTGTATTCTTGGGCTTCCCTTGTAGCTCAGCTGGTAAAGAATCTGCTCGCAATGTGGGAGACCTGGGCTTGATCCCTGGGTTGGGAAGATCCCCTGGAGAAGGGAAAGGCCACCCCCTCCAGTACCCTGGCCTGGAGAATCCCACAGACTGTATAGTCCATGGGCGGCGAAGAGCCAGACACACTGAGTCACGTTCACTCTCACTTTGTTAGTAGTTATATACCCTTGTGATAAAGACCAATGATTTAACCATTCAGACTGGACAGATCGTTAAAACCGATTTAAAAACAGAAGACAATCTTGATTCCAGCTTGTGTTTCATCTAGTCTGGCGTTTCATGTGATGTACTCTGCATACAAATTAAATAAGCAGGGTGACAATATACAGCCTTGACGTACTCCTGCCTCAATTTTGAACCAGGCTGTTGTCTCATGCCTGGTTCTAACTGTTACTTCTTGACCTGCATACAGATTTCTCAAGACACAAGTAAGGTGGTCTGGTATTCTCACCTCTTTAAGAATTTTCCACAGGTTGTTATGATCCACACAAAGTCTTTAGTGCAGTCAGTGAAGCAGAAGTAGATGTTTTTCTGGAATTCCTTTGCTTTTTCTATGATTCAGTGGATGTTTGCAATTTGATCTCTGGTTCCTCTGCCCTTTCTAAATTCAGCTTGTACATCTGAAAGTTCTCGGTTCACACACTATTGAATCCTAGCTTGAAGGATTTTGAGCATGACCTTGCTAGCATGTGAGATGAGTGCAACTGTGCAACAGTTTGAGCATTCTTTGGCATTGCCCTTCTTTGGGATTGGAAAGAAAACTGACCTGTTCCAGTCCTGTGGCCACTGCTGAGTTTTCCATATTTGCTGGCATTTTGAGAAATGCAAATCAAAACTACAATGAGATATCTCCTCACACTGGTAAGAATGGCCATCATCAAAAAGTTGGCAAACAGTAAATGCTGGAGAGGGTGTGCAGAAAACGAATGTTCTTGCACTGTTGGTGGAATGTAAATTGATGCAGTCACTTGGAAAGACCTTCTTTATTTACACAGTCATTCATTGCTATGAATTTCCCTCTTAAAACTGATTTTGCTACCTTTCATAAATTACATGTTGCATTTCTACTTCCTTTGTTTCAAGACATCTTTTAAAAATATTCATTTATCTATTTATTTGGCTACATTGGGTCTTGTCTGAAGCATGTGGGATCTTTCATTGTGCTGCATGGACTCTCTAGTTGTGGAGTATGGGCTCAGTCATTGGAGGGTGCAGGCTTAGTTGTTCTGCAGCATGTGGGATCTTAGGTCCTTAACCAGAGATCAAAGGCATGTCCCCTGCTTTACAAGGCAGATTCTTAACCACTGGACCACCCGGGATCTCCCAAATTTTTTTTAATTTTGAATTTGATTTCTTCCATGACCCATGATGTTCAGTAGCATGTTGTTCAACCTCCTCATATTTGCAAATTTTCCAGTATTCTTTTTGTATTTAATTTCTAATTTCACACATTTTTGTCTGGAAAAGATGTTTGCTATCATTTCAATCTTCTTATATTTCTTGAGACTTGTTTTGTGGCCTAACATATGCTCCATTTAGAGGATGATTTATATGCACTTGTAAAGAGAGTGTGTTTTACTTCCTTTGTGAGTGTGTTCTGTGTCATTTAAACATCTCTGTTTTAATGTGTAGCTTAATTCCAATGTTTCATTATTGATATTTTGTCTGGAAGATCTATCCATTGTTAAAGGTGGGATATTGAATTTCCTTACTATTATTGTAATGCTATCTGCTTCGTCCTTCAATCTGTTAATATTTTATTTGTATATTTACATGTTCTATGCTAAGTGTATATGTATTTACAAATGCTATATCCCTTTGTGGGACTGATGCTTTATCATTGCATAATGACTTTCTTTGCCTCTTATAATACTTTTTGTCTTAAAGTCTAATTTTTCTGAGATAAGTACAGCTTAACGCTGCTCTGTTTTGGTTTTTACTTACATGGAATTACTTTTTCCACCCCTTCACTTTCAATCCATTTCCATTTCTTTCAGCCCTTAAAGCTGCAGTGAGTCTCTTGTAGGTGCACATAGCTGGGCTCAGCTTTCCTGTCTGTTCACCCTCATTGTGTTTGATCAGAGAATTTAGTGTTTATATTTAAATTATTATCGACAGATGTGAATTTACTATTGCCATTTTGTTTATTTTTCTGGCTGTTTTGTAATTCCTTTCTTTCTTCTTCTTCTGCTTTCTTTATAATTTGTTGATTTTTTGTAGTGTTATGCTTAGATTCATTTCTCTTTATCTTTCGTGAATTTACTATAGATTGGATTTGTATTAACCATGAGGCTTACATTAAAGACCTTATTCTAAAACAGTCTGTTTTAACACGAAAACAACTTAATATTCCAATGCAGACAAGAACTGTTTTTTACCTTTCTCCCTCGCATTTTACTTTTTTGATGTAACAATTTACATTATGTTATCTTGTATATCCATTAACAAATTATTGGAGTGTTAGTTACTTTTACCTCTTTTGAGTTTTAATCTTCACACCAGATTTGTAAGTGATATACCAGCATATTTCACCAGCATGTGCAGGATTCAGCATTACTTACTCCTACCAGAGAGATTTATATTTTCATATGTTTCATGTTGCTAGCTAGTGACCTTTTGTTTCTGCTTGAAAAAGTCCCTTTAACATTCGTTGTAAAGTCAATCTAGTGTAAAATCATCAGACTCGTTTTTCTGAAAAACTCCCTATCATTCCTTCAATCCTGAAGGACAACTTTTCCAGGTAGGCTACTGTTGGTTGGCAAGTTTTTCTTTCAGCACTTTGAATATACAGTGCCACTGCCTTTGGGCTGAAACATTCTAGTGAAAAAGGTACCGATAGCCTTAAGGAAGTTCTCTTGTATATAACAAGTTGCTTTTCTCTTGCAGCTTTTAAGATTATCTCCTTGTCTTTACCTTTTGACATTTTATTTGTGATATGCTCAGTTTGGTTCTCTTTGTATTCAAATCACTAATCATCAGGGAAATGTAAATTAAAGCCACAATGATACATCACCTCACAACTGTTAGAATGACAATCATTAACAAAAAAAGAGAGCACAAGTGTCGGTAAGGATGTGGCAAGAAGAGAATGCTTGTGCACTGCGGGTGGGGATATGCAAATGGGCTCAGCTGCTACAGAAAACATTATGGAGATTCCTCAAAAGTTAAGAATAGATCTACCATATGATCCAGCAATTCCACTTATGGGTATATATCCAATGGAAATAAAAATAAGATACCAAAAAGATATGTACTTCCATATTTATTGCCACATTAATCACAAAGCCAAAATATGGAAGCAACCTAACTGTTCATCAACAGATGATTTGATAATGAAGACGTGGTACGTACAAACAACAGAAAAATATTCCACTCTGATGGAAGCAGGGGAATTGCCGAGGTGAGTTTAGAGGGCGCAGACTTGCAGTTAGAGGTTGAATAGTTCTGGAGTCTAATGGGCAGCATAGTGATTACAATCAACACCGCACTGTCAACTTGTAGCAGATGTCTCTCTTCTACTGAAGGCTCCACAGACTGTTAGAAACGGGCTTCGCATACACTCGCACACATTTTCAAACAGCGATGCTTGAGCAGATGTGCCTGTGTTTGGACGGGGGTGAAGCAGGCACGTACCCTTTATTTATATTGCACGATTTCTTTGGCACGGGGCAGCCCTAATTATACTCTTTCAAAAGTTCAACAGTTCCCCTTCTCTCAGTCATATTCATGTGTGAACTAACGGAAAGTTGTACAAGGGCTTCAAATACTTCTTCACTTGCAGTTGGTAATAAGTAGGATAATTCATGGGACCATTGGCATTGACACCCTAAAGCAGCATTAAGAATCCAGTGACTCTCTAAGGATAAAATACAAATTAATGATACAATTTAATTAGCTTTTTCAAGTCTGGGAGATCTGGAAACTCAACAGTCAGGACAGCACCTTGTTTTTCTTTTTAACCAGACCACGGGACCATAAATTTACATCCTGTTTCTGAAGACAAAAATTGGCTAGAGCTGATAACCCTGCTTATCCCACAAACCATTTCCTTTCTTGTCCCTTGAGGTTTGAGGTTTCCAGGAAAATATCAGCATTAAAGTACTTCTAACCATTCAATCTTGATGATTATATTCAGTTCAGTTCAGTTGCTCAGTCGTGTTCGACTCTTTGCAACCCCATGAATCGCAGCATGCCAGGCCTCCCTGTCCATCACCAACCCCCGGGGTTTACTCAAACTCATGTCCATTGAGTCGGTGATGCCATCCAGCCATCTCATCCTCTGTCGTCCCCTTCTCCTCCCGCCTTCAATCTTTCCCAGCATCAGGGTCTTTTCTAATGAGTCAGCTCTTCGAATCAGGTGGCCAATGTATTGCCATTAGACCTTTATATAAGTGTTTACCCAAAACTTGGAGACTCACACAATATTAATGTATGTAGAGTTATGTTGTCTGAGGTCTTGCAGGAATTTGGAAGGAGTAGAAATTGGGCATTTTCGTGTACGTGTGGACTTGCATGCAGTAATGACTTGGGAACTGTATAGTGAGGCCCACTGGAACTCCAACACTAGCAGAAGAATGTCCATTCTGTTTCCACACTCACATCCAATAAAATTCCCTTTACTAATTCTCATATCAGGCTTGGTCCCGCGGGACTAGTGAGCACAGCAGGGGCACTTTGGGAGAAGGAGAGCCGTGATGACATGACTCCCTGAGGCTGCCTTTTCCAACATGAAGGTTGAAGAGAAGAGGCTGACGTCCAGAATAGCTAATCTTCAGAAGAACTCCACCTTCTAACGCGCTGTTTCCCCAGCAGCATAGACACTGAGGCCCAGCCACCCAGTCTCAGAACATGCAGATTCCTGCTTGGATACTGAAGGATTCAGGTAAGGACATCGAGCTTTCAGAGTGTGAAGCACTGTGGATTACACATAATTGGTATGAGCATGAAAAATATACCTGGTGTATAACATAGTGCAAAAATAGCGAAAACTTTAGGGACATAAAAAAGTAATATTAAATATTGGGAAAGCAGGAATGTCTTCCTAAGAAGTTACAGAGATGGAGTCAGCATGGTAAGAGAGAAAGCAGTTGGTATTTGATGGAATGATTGAGTTGCATAAAGGGAGTAGAATTTTTTCCAGCTCAGGGTTTGTCCCTAGGGGTCACAGAGCCTCTTTCCACAAGATGGATGCTTCCTTTAAAAAGGTAATCTTAACCCCAGATTCTCTTAAAAAAACTATGGAGGTTTCAAAGGCAGCCTCATATCTGTACATCACCTGTGACTCAATGGGTCTCTTTTGTCTTTGCTCTGGAGGCAGCTTTATTTCCAAACCTGATGACCCAGCACTAAAGCCTCTGTCTGCTTGTTTAATTCACACAAGTTCATTGGAACAATAGTAAACAAGTTGGTTCAAAGAGAAGCTGTTCTTCTATCGAATAGCATTCTGCTGAGTGACTCACACACACACACACACACACACACACCCCTCATAAGTAACCCTTTAGGGAAGATACTGTTTGTTTGGATCAGCAGAGGTGGTGGGGTGGGTGAAACAAGTTCCTGCAACGCCTATTACATCCTGGGAACTTGACACAAAGATGATTGCAGTTTATTCCTCCTGCTACCCATTGAAGTAAGTGTTCTGCTTCCCTGTTTACAGAGGGGAAAATTAAAGGGAAAGAAAGGACTGGCTCCAAGTGACAAAGGAGGAAGTGGTAGAATTCCAGTCCTGATGCTCCTCCAAGGCTCTTAAGACTGTCTTACGCTACATCACACTGGATGGTACATAACATTGCATCATTCTAGACTGTTCTTACATTTTAGAACTGAGGATCCGAGGCACAGAGAGGCAACAGAACTTTCTCAAGGTCACAGAGCTATTTTATAGCCTGGAGCAGAAAACAAATCTCTCTATCCTGAAGACCAAGTCAAAGACATTAACAAAAGGATTTCTTAAGTTTGTCTAAATCCTTTTTGCTCATTCACACACAATCCGATACCAAGGCTTGTAAATCAGGATGTGCACTTACCAGTGAAGTTTATTCATTAATTAAAAAAAAAAGAAAAAACTACTGAGCACCTAACATGTGCCCCAGACTAAGGAAAGCTTTGATGACATTAGGATAAATGAAATACTGAGCAGACAGGATGGACTTGAGATATAACAAGGAAATATATTGAACTGAGGAGAGACAGACAGGAGAAATTAGATGGAATAACCTGTTATCGGTGCCAGAAGAGAAGTCAGTGCAGGAAATTATGAGTCATGAAAGGATATCAGGAAAATGTTCCCAGAAGAGAATACGCTGGACCTGGATGTTGAAAGATCAGTTCAGTTCAGTCACTCAGTCGTGTCCAACTCTTTGTGATCCCATGGACTGCAGCATGCCAGGCTTCCCTGTCCACCACCAACTCCCGGACTCTGAAAGATCACTGCTCATCAATGAGGAGATCATGAAAGTGGGGAGGACATGGTAGGTGGGAAGAACAAGAGGAACACAGACCCGAAATTTTGGGCCTTCCCTTCTAGTAATACCAGTCCTTCAAAATCATCTCTGACGTCACCTCCTCCAAGAAATCTCCTCTAACACGCTGAAAGCGATGCTCTATGTTGAAGACTGCAGGATATAGATTTCCTTTGCCCACGAGGGCATGAATTTCCTTTGAAATCTGCAAACTGTGTGTTAATCTCTAAACACTTCATCTTTTTCCTGTGCTCAGTGTTCTTAGAAGACTTTGGATTTGAGTTTATTTCCAAAATGTGGCAAAAAGCCTGCATCATGCAGTTCTTTCACTTTCTCCTCAAGTACCTGCCCTCTGAGATTTGGAAATATTTTCCTCATTCTCTTCTTCTCTTACCCTAAGACCACATGGCCCTTACCTCCAACTGACCTTGACATTTACAGGTTAAAGGAACCAACACTGTAACAGCCAAGACTGGCCAGATGGGATTTAAAACTCAGCGATGGTTTAGGGATGAGGAAATCCGATTTGTGTGTGTGTTGGCTTTTGCAAGCTAATCTGAAGTTTTACTCACAGTCCTTCACCAAGATTTAATAAAATCCTGTCATCACGTTTAGGTTTCAGCTTTAGACGTTTGTTAAACGTTGTAGAATAATTCAGAGCTGATTTCGTTTTTCGGAGTTTGAAAGTCTGTATAATTTGAGAGTTTTGGGTGGTCAGAAAAGAATATACACTTCTCTGACAATAGGAAATGAAACTGGGTGAATTAAACGTATCTTATTGAATTTTTTTAAAAAGTTGTGGGCCAGAAAGAATTTGCATCATGTTTAAAGACCTGAAAAAATAAGCAAATAAATAAAGACCTGAAATAGGATCAAAGGAAACCGAGACAAGATAATAACCAAGATGGGACAGTCTTGGGCGCTGTGAGCGGGGTCTGACCCCTGTCCTGTAATAGCCTATAAGGGAAAGAATCTGAAAAAGAGTGAATAGCTAGGTAGATGTATAACTGCGTCACTTTGCTGCACAGCTAAAACTAACACAACCTTTGTAAATCAACTATGCGTCAATACAAAGAAAAAGAGGAGTCTGACCTTTATTCTGTAGACAATAGGGAACCACTGAAACTTTTCAAAGGGATAAAGAGAGAGAAGTGACTCAGTCGTCTCCGACTCTTCGTGACCCCATGGACTGTAGCCCACCAGGCTCCTCTGTCCCTGGGATTTTCCAGGCAAGAACACTGGAGTGGGTTGCCGTTGCCTTCTCCAGGGGATCTTCGTGACCCAGGGATCGAACCCAGGTCTCCTGCAAAGAAATAAATGAGCCCATTTGTGATTTATAAATATTAATATATTAATATTTCTTGATACAACAAACAAGATGAATTAGAGACAACTATGCCAAAGTTTTAAAAGACCAGTTAGGGAATTCCTGCAACAATCTAAGCAGAAGTGATGAGGGTTTAACTGAGGATGACGTTAAGGGAATGCATGAGAGACATGAAGAAAGAATTTTCAGAAAAGATTCGACAGAGTGTCTAAATTCTTCGCACGATGGGTGAGTCAGGTAAGTCTCTTGGATAAAACGTGCTGTTTATCAGTACATGATGTGAAGGTGATGATCCCCACAAAGACTGAATAAACTGCAAAAACAAAGTGAGAGTGGAAGGCGCTCAGTCGTGTCCTACTCTCTGGGACCCCAGGGACTCTACAGTCCACGGAACTCTCCAAGCCAGAAGACTGGAGTGGGTAGCCTTCCCTTCTCCAGGGGATCTTCCCAACCCAGGGATCGAACCCAGATCTCCTGCATTGCAGGCGAATTCTTTACTGTCTGAGCCACTGGGGAAGACCAACAAGTAGTCATATCTTCCAGAGCAAATGAGAGACAATGTATGTTTTTTTATTTATCCACATAATTTCTCAAGGCCCTGAAAGCTGGTTTCAACACAGACCAAGCATGATGTATCTCAGCTGGGCAGTAACCTAGGGACCACCTATCTCTATGGTGGTTTCAGATAACTCAGCTAAGGCTGAGGGTGGCCTTTTTCTCGAACTCTGAGTTGACTATTTTCCGTTTTATGAATTGGCTTTTACTTTTGCCTGTGCTGGCTTCGTTGCTGCGTGGGCATTTCTGTAGTTGCGGTGGGAGGGGACTGCTCTTGGTTGCAGGGCGTGGCTTCTCCTGGCGTGGAGCAGGGGCTCCAGGGTGCTCAAACCTCAGTAGCACCGGGGCTCATTAGTTGCAGTTCCCGGGCTCTAGAGCACAGGCTCAATAGTTGTGGCTCTGACTCATGAAGATGTAGGGAATCCACAACTGCTTGTACAAAACCTTCCATAAGTTCCTTTCCTCAGGAACTTCTAGAATCGACTTGAACAGAACCAGAAGACCCCCACTGAGGACAGGAGAGAAACGAGCCTACCACCTGTACTAGTCGGGGAGCTGAAGCAAGTAGAACCGAGTGATTTTTTCAGGTAACAGAGCAAGTTCATGTAGAATAAGATATGTGATTTTTTCATTTATTTTTTTGATGTGAACACTCTTTATTTCTGGCTGCACTGGGTCTTCATTGTTGCCTGTGGGCTCCTCTCTAGTTGCAGAGAGTTTCTCTCGGGCTTCTTATCACAGTGGCTTCTCTCGTCGTGGAGCACAGGCTCTAGGCACGTGGGGCTCAGTAGTTGTGGCCCGTCGGCTCAGTTGCTCTGTGGCATGCAGAATCTTCCAGGAGCAGGGATTGAACTCATGTCTCCTGCATTGGCAGATGGATTCCTATCCTCTTTGCCACTAGGGAAGTCTGAGATACATGGCCTTTTTAAATTATGTATGTCCAAGTTCTGCATAAGAGATAAAACTTTGCTTAATTTTCTCATTAATGTCATTATTTCCTTCAAAGCTGTACGTGTGTGTTAGTCACTCCATCGTGTCCGACTCATTGCGACCCCATGGACTGTAGCCCGCCAGGCTCCTTTGTCCATGGAATTCTCCAGGCAAGATTACTGGAGTGGGTTGCCATGCCCTTCTCCATAAAAGCTGTACATGGAGGAATAAATGTCATCCAATGGCCTTGAAAAATCACACCAGGGTGTCGGAATTTATCTTTTGTGGACTTACGCAGTCTCAAGAGCTGAGTGTGCTCCTATTTTTCCTTTTAACTATAGTTTATGTAACAACTGTGCTAGCAAATGCTGCCATCATGGCCACTGTGAGCTGCGAGTCTCGCCTCCAGACCCCCATGTACTTCCTGCTCCGAAACCTCTCGGTCCTGGACATCTGCTTCTCCTCCATCACCGCCCCCAAGGTCCTGGTGGACCTTCTTTCAGAGAGAAAGACCATCTCCTTCCGTGGCTGCCTCACGCAGATGTTTTTCTTCCACCTCCTCGGGGGCGCAGACATCTTCTCTCTCTCGGTGATGGCCTTTGACCGCTACGTGGCCATCTCCAAGCCCCTGCACTACGTGACCGTCATGAGTCGGGGGCGGTGCACGGCCCTCATCGCGGCTTCCTGGGCGGGGGGCTTCGTCCACTCCGTCGTGCAGATCTCCCTGCTGCTCCCACTCCCCTTCTGTGGACCCAACATCCTGGATACTTTCTACTGCGACGTCCCCCAGGTCCTCAAACTCGCCTGCGCTGACACTGCTGTCCTTGAGCTCCTGATGATCTCCAACAATGGCCTGGTCACCACCCTGTGGTTTGTCCTGCTTCTTGTGTCCTACACAGTCATCCTGACGATGCTGAGGTCTCACTCTGGGGAGGGCAGGAGGAAAGCCATCTCCACCTGCACCGCCCACATCACGGTGGTCACCCTGCACTTTGTGCCCTGCATCTACGTCTACGCCCGGCCCCTCACCGCCCTCCCCACCGATAAGGCCGTCTCTCTCACCTTCACGGTCATCTCCCCTCTGCTGAACCCCCTGATCTACACCCTGAGAAACCAGGAGATGAAGGCAGCCATGAGGAGACTGAAGAGGAGATTCATGCTTTCTGAAATGGAATAGTCTCCTTATAGACTGTGGATCAAGATGTAAGTATATAATTGAAACATTTTCTTAAAATATTAGCTGTTATATACAGGGGCTCAACTGTACATAGACAATTAACTAGACCAGGACGGCACAGATTGAAAGGACGGGCGACCTGGAACACCTGTACCGGAAAGGAACGCCAGCAGGAAGTTACCGGAAGAACAAAGTTCTTGAGGAGTAACTGACAGCAAGCCAGGCACAGATGCGGACTGTAGTAGAGACGGGTGTCCAGACAATGGGTAAAGGATCGCTCTCTAACATCCAGGCAGGCAGGAAGCCATGGGGACCTCTGTCTCAACAAAGCAGGGATACAGCTGCTGGGTCCCAGTTCAACGATAGTTACCCTATGACTGTTCGCTAAGCATATGCTGGGTACCGAACACTGTCTGGGAGCACTCTTCTCTATCACTTGTATTTTGTCAGCAACTTTGGGCCTACACTTTCGATCAGCTCATCCACGAAGTACACCAGCACAGCCCCCCACAGCCATGTGGTACATGTAAAGGGTCTTAGTTTTCAAGGATCTCCATCGCCTATCACTCTCTGTGACTTAGATGTGACCTGGGACTTAGACCATCTGATTTTGTGAAGTCGTCACGTATAACTACAGCCAATGGGACTCCCTGCCCTACCGTCCACAGCACTGCCTCAGGCACAAGCTAGTTTGGTTGAAAAAAGAAAAATGCGTATCCAAGCCAATAGATGCTTCTGTTTTTCCTCTGTGCACCTGTTTACCGTTTCCCTTACTGCTGTGTTTAAAAAATTCCATAAAACTTCAAATTAGTGCGTCTAATTCTCCTTTATATTCTCAGGGTCTAGAATAGTGTCTGACTCATAAAAGCTTTAAATAAGTGCTTCAAATATGTGGAAAGGGATGAAATGAATGTATGTAAGAATATGACACCAAATTCTACTTAATCTTGGTCTTTTAGTATTTAAAGATGACATTACTTCTTCAGGGACTTCCCTGGTGGTCCAGTGGTTAAGAATCCTCACTTCCACTGCCTAGGTTTGATAGGGGGCATAGGTGTGATCCCTGGTTGGGAATCTGATCCCACACGTCATATGGCGAAGCCAAAAAAAATAAAAAGTAAAATAACGTCGACGTTACTTCTTGAACAGACGCTCCTTCGTGGAAGCCAAAGGAAGAGGAGATGACTGAATCTGAGTGTCGTGCGATCCTGCACTCCAGGCTTCATACAGGACACATCCCTTTATTTTAATCTCCTAGGACCAGGTAGGTTTTCCAGTTTCTTAAAGTGTACAAAGACAATGCAGTGCACGTATTGTAGATTACACTGCTTGTCCTATGTCATACCGAGTGAATTGTCTCTACCTCAGGAAATGAGACACAGATGGAACTTCAAGTATTTCCCATAGCAACTACACTTACCATATTTTAATTGAAAATGTCATCCACTGTAAGATACATTTGCCACTCTAATAACAGCTAGGCGGTGAAGAAGAAGAGCTACCATATTACACATACTCATTGATTTTAAGATGCTTCTTAATTTCAGGGACATTTAAATGCAAAGGAAAGAAAAGATTCGTCTTAGAATTTAACAAACTCAAAATTCAAAAATACAAAATAATCAGTCCCTGTCTCATGCACGCACATACACACACACATACACTTTCCCAAAGACAGACAGATATAAAGCAAACAAGTTTTATTTTGCCAATCCTATGTTTTAGAAGCGCAAAAACCTGCCATTAATTCAGTAGTGCGGAAGAGACTTTTTCTAACCAGACTCTGGCCACCTATAACACGTTTATTATTATGGGCATTGTGTTTACATTTTATTTAGATTTGTTTCTTAATATTAAACGAAATTTTGAAACTCCAGTGTTTCCTCACTTTAGGGACCAAAGATACTGCTACTACAGTTCCTCACCGTGGAAGTAAGGAAAATATTTCTCTTATCTTATGGAAACCTGACAAGATATTCCCTTCTAGGAAAGGTCTTATTATTCCCCAAAGACGCAGGCACATCTAAGAGTTGCACTTCTTTGGTGGAACAAATAAATACATGCTATGAACTTGTAGCCTACTAAAGAAGAGAAGACTCAAAGCATTGAAATGTAGTCTTAAAAATTTATGGGATGGAAGAGACCATATAATTTCCATAGAAAATATAGTTAATAAAAATTGGCTAAAAGAGAAAACACCTTAGCAAATCAATAATTATAGATGAACTGAAAAAATTGCCAAAGACAGATCTTTTGAAAAAATTTCAGACCTAAATAACTTTGTGGATGATTTCCAATAAATATTCAAGGGTCCAGGAATTCCAATTTTCTTATAAATTTTAGAACACTTCTTAGAAGATACATTCTATAAGGATACCATAACCCTATTGACAAACTAGATAATAGCATATAATTGATCTAATAATATCATATATCCAACATAAACACACCAATCACATATTTAGAGATGGATGTAAAATTCTTGTAAAATATTAGCAAGTTCCACAGCAATGCATTATATAATAACAACAAGGTCAAGTAGAATTTATTCTAGTTTCAAAAAGAAATATTAATATAATTCACTGCAATTATAGATTAAAATATGAAAAGCTGCAATTATTTCAGTGGCTCAGAAAATATTCACCATAAATTAGCCCACATCACTGGAAAGCAAAACATACTTAAGAAGCCAGGAATTGAAAAAAAGAAAAGTGACCACCTCAATAAAGAATATTAACAGGAACTATACAGCAAGTATTATGTCTGTGCTCACTCTCTGGGATCCCATAGACTGTAGCCCACCAGGTTCCTTGGAACTGCCCTTGGAATTCTCTGTCCTTGGAATTCTCCAGGCAAGTGGGTTAACCAGTCTCATCTCCAGGGGATCTTCCCCACCTGGGAATCAAACCCAGGTCTTCTGCATTGCAGTTAGATTCTTTACCGTCTGAGCCACCAAAACTGTTAAGTCACAAAAAGTCTGAAGTAGGATAACTACCAGATTAAGATTATCTGGATTTATGAAATATTATTAAAAGATCCAGCCCCATGGATTCAGTAATCTTTTTTTTTTTTTGAAGGCTTATTGAAAATATTAACTATTTGGGTACCTGATTTAAAAATAAATCTAATATAAAGGCTAGTCTACAGGCAAAGTGGGCCTTCTTGTAATCCAGCTAGCAGCTGTGGAGCATCACTACAAGCCCTGGTGGCCGTTATGACCTTTCATTAAGAGGCTTCATGTTCTGAACACAGGTATGCTTTACTTTAGATAGAGATTAAGATTTAGTTCTGAAATCTGAGGACACAATCCACAAGATAAAATCATAGTATTTTCTTCTGTTACAAAGATCCAGTGTGATAACACCTCCATATTAAACTACCTTTCCAGACAGGCAGAAATTATGCTTGCAAAAACACGGAACAAAATTGCTCAGAACGTTTAAAACTCGTATTTGAAAAGCAGTTCACAATACTACATCTAAATTGCACAGAAGACCCCAGTGATCACTAGGAAATCTACCAGTCCAGTTTTTCCAACCCAAGCAGGTGCAAATATTACACTTAATGACTGAATATTAGAACAGCTTTTACTACTGTCCTTAAATAGAGAATAAAACCTGCTGTCAGCACCAACATTGATTATTACACTTCAATTCATTCACAATCCGAAAAACACAGAAAAATGACAAAGCGTACAAGTGTGGGGAACTGGGGTGGGGGGGGTCATTAGTCTCAGATGTTGAGATGCTACGCCACAAGTTCTGCAAGGAATTCACTGAAATATTATTGAAAATAACAAAAGAATTCAACTCAATGGTAACACATAAAATCAAATTACATGCACCATTGGTTTCCAATACACCATCAATATCCGTAGAGAAAGAGTAATAAGAGCTATTTTAGGCAAAATGGAAAAGCACATATTATGAAACAAAGTCCTGATTTAAACATGCACGTGCATTTCTTCTTGCAAATATCCACTTACGTACATATCAGAATTCACAGGAAGAGAAGGGAAAGGCTCAGGACAAAAAATAAATATAAAGCAGAAAACCAGAGAATTGAATACTCCTCCACCAGCGGAAGGGTAAACTGGATAAAAAACCGTCCCACCAGCAGAGACCACAGTGAAACTTGTTTGCCTCAATCTGAACTTTGTGTGGAAAAAGAATCATCTCTTCTGAGACTTCAAAACCCTGACACAAGTCTGAGATTCAAGTTTGCACTGCCTATGAAATAGGAAACACCAAAAGGAAGAATTAACAGTTCAGTTCAGTTCATTTCAGTCACTCAGTCGTGTCCAACTCTTTGTGACCCAATGAATTGCAGCACGCCAGGCCTCCCTGTCCATCACCAACTCCCGGAGTTTACCCAAACCCATGTCCATCGAGTCAGTGATGCCATCCAACCATCTCATCCTCTGGCGTCCCCTTCTCCTCCCGCCCCCAATCCTACCCAGCATTAGGGTCTTTTCCAATGAGTTAACTCTTCGCATGAGGTGGCCAAAGTATTGGAGTTTCAGCTTCAACATCAGTCCTTCCAATGAACACCCAGGATTGACCTCTTTTAGGATGGATTGATTGGATCTCCTTGCAGTCCAAGGGACTCTCAAGAGTCTTCTCCAACACCACAGTTCAAATGCATCAATTCTGCGGCGCTCAGCTTTCTTCACCGTCCAACTCCCACATCCATACATGACTCCTGGAAAAACCATAGCCTTGGCTAGACAGACTTTTGTTGGCAAAGTAATGTCTCTGCTTTTAAATATGCTATCTAGGTTGGCCATAACCTTCCTTCCAAGGAGTAAACGTCTTTTAATTTCATGGCTGCAATCACCATCAGCAGTGATTTTGGAGCCCAAAAAATAAAGTCTGACACTGTTTCCCCATCTATTTCCCATGAAGTGATGGGCCAGATGCCATGAGCTTAGTTTTCTGAACGTTGAGCTTTAAGCCAACTTTTTCACTCTCCTCTCTCACTTTCATCAAGAGGCTCTTTAGTTCTTCACTTTCTGCCGTAAGGGTGGTGTCATCTGCATATCTGAGGTTATTGATATTTCTCCCGGCAATCTTGATTCCAGCTTGTGCTTCTTCTAGCCCAGCGATTCTCATGATGTACTCTGCATATAAGTTAAATAAGTAGGGTGACAATATACAGCCTTGATGTACTCCTTTTCCTATTTGCAACCAGTCTGTTGTTCCATGTCCAGTTCTAACTGTTGCTTCCTGGCCTGCATACAGATTTCTCAAGAGACAAGTCAGATGGTCTGGTATTCCCATCTCTTTCAGAATTTTCCACAGTTTATTGTGATCCACACAGTCAAAGGCTTTGGCATAGTCAATAAAGCAGAAATAGATGTTTTTCTGGAACTCTCTTGCTTTTTCGATGATCCAGTGGATGTTGGCAATTTGATCTCTGGTTCCTCTGCCTTTTCAAAAACCAGCTTGAACATCTGGAAGTTCACGTTTCATGTATTGTTGAAGCCTGACTTGGAGAACTTTAAGCATTACTTTACTAGCGTGTGAGATGAGTGCAACTGTGTGGTAGTTTGAGCATTCTTTGGCATTGCCTTTCTTTGGGATTGGGATGAAAACTGACCTTTTCCAGTCCTGTGGCCACTGCTGAGTTTTCCAGATTTGCTGGCATATTAATTAGCCATTAAAAAGAATGAAATAATGCCATAGATAGCAACATAGATAAACCTGGAGATGAATATACTAAGTGAAGTAAATCAGATAAAGACAAATATCATATGATATCACTGATACGTGGAATCTTTAAAAAAATCATACAAATGAACTTACTAACAGACAGAATCAGATTTACAGATTCAGAGAACAAACGTGATTACTAGTGGAGGAAGAGTCCAGAGAGGCGACAGATCGGGCATTTGGGATTGACATGTGCACAGTGCTATAATTACAGTAAAATGCATTTCCACGGGGAAAAAAACCAGAAAGTATCTGCAAAACAAAATAAATAATCAACAAATGAAGAGACAACCTAAAGAATGAGACAAGATATTTGTAAATCATGTATCAGGTAAGGGGTTAATATCCAAAATGTATAAAGAACTCATACAACTCAATAGCAGGGGAAAAATTTCAATTTTAAAACAGGCAATGGAACTGAATAGATCTTTTTCCAAACAAGACATACAAATGTCAACAGGTATATGACAAGGTGCTCAACATCACAAAACGTCAGAGAAATGCAAATCAAAATCACAATGAGATATTACTCAACATCTGGAGTAGGTTGCCATTTCCTTCTCCAGGGGATCTTCCCAACCCAGGGATCAAACACAGGTCTCTACGTTACAGGCAGATTCTTTACTGCTGAGGCACCTGGGAGGCCTCTATTAGAATAACTATAATCAAAGAGACATGAAGTGAGTGTCAGCAAGGATATGGAGAAGAGGAAATCCTTGCACACCCTTGGTGGAAATATAAATCGGTACAGCTACTTTGAAAAACAATATAGAGGTTTGAAAGTAGAACTACAAATGATCTAGCAGTTCCACCTCTGGGTATATATCCAAAGGAAATGAAATCAGGATCTAGAAGTATAAGTAATCCCTTGGTAGTTGTAGCATTATTCATAATACCCAAGGTGTAAAAACAATCTAAGTGTCCATCAGTGAATAAATGGATAAAGATGTGGATAAATACATATATATTATCAGCCATAAAAAGAAGGAAATCCTGCCATTTGCAACAACATGGATGGACCTTATGAAATAAGTCCTAATGAAATACGTCAGACAAGACAAATACTGAATGATATCATTTATATGTGGAATCTAAAGATCTGAATTTAAACAGAGTTGGTTGCCAGGTGCTGAAGGCGAAAGAAATGAAGGGATGATGTTCAAAAGGAATAAACTCTCAGTTAAAATATAAATAAGTTTAGAGGATCTAATATCATTGTGATGATACTGGTTCACAATCAGTTCAGTTCAGTTGTTCAGTTGCGTCCGACTCTGCGACCCCGTGGACTGCAGCACGCCAGGCCTCCCTGGCCGTCACCAGCTCCCGGAGTTTGCCCAAACTCATGTCCGTCGAGTCGGTGATGCCATCCAACCATCTCATCCTCTGTCGTCCCCTTCTCCCACCTTCAACCTTTCCCAGCATCAGGGTCTTTTCCATTACAGTTCATAATACTGTATGAAATACTTTGAAGTGATCTCACCTCAAAAAAGAGTGAGTATATATGTGAGATGATGGAGCTTTTATTTAACAAGAATAACCATTTTTGGAGTATATAAATGTATCAAGCAACAAGTTGTGTATGCTTTAAAAATACACAGTGCTGTATTAACTCATTAATGTTAGTCACTCAGTCGTGTCCAACTCTTTGTGACCCCATGGACTATAGCACTCTAGGCTCCTCTGTTCATGGAATTCTCCAGGCAAGAATACTGAAATGGGTTGCCATTTCCTTCTCCAGAGAATTTTCCTGACCCAAGGATTGAACCCAGGTCTCCTGCATACTCTTTACCGACTGAGCCACCAGGGCATAAGTCAATTATATTTCTACAAAGGTGGAAAAAATACTCATCTCAAACACACAACAAGTATACATATAGTTTTTATCACGTAGACTAGTTTAATATACTAACATAAAATCAAAAGCAGGTATATTCAAACCCATCAGCATTCTAGAAACAAAACACATTCCATATGAAATGAAATCATTTAATAAATTGAATTAATATTAAATTACTATAATTGTGTGGACAGCTTTACTAATGTACTCATCTTGCTGTGTGGAAACAGAGATTTCATGTGAGTACACTTTTGAAAAACAAGAAAATCGTGTGGTCCCCAAACATCATCTAAGTCATGTTCCTCTGTGTGAGGATACCCATGAGACTATAAGCACCCCGTGTAGACTCAGAAACTAGAAGAAAGCAAAGGATCTGAGATCCAGTTTTCTTTTTCTAGTTTTTGGCAATGGAATTAAAACTCACTTGTCTATGGTGTACTCTGAGCCTAACACCCCAGCAAAATTAGACCTTTAATTCTCTCAGGAACAGTCACTGGCTTGTGTTAACAAAGTTCTGATTGAGCTGTGGACAAAGGCATGGATTTCACCTACTGCCTCTAAATAATCTGGACACCAATTAAAATGTGTCCATGCGTATGTGCATATGTTTGTGTGTGTATCTTGGTGACTTTTTAATAGCTCCCATTGAAAATTCATCACCAAGAGCACGCTGAGGCACTTGACTTCCCCTCCTTGTCCAACAATATTCCCTTTCCAGTTCTTATATGAGGCCAGACGTTAAGGGAGTTGTGCATAAGACACAGTGAAAGAACCTTGAAGATGTGAATCTTTGAATCTGCCCTTTCTCTCCTGAAAGGGGAGGAATGACACTAAGATACTTAGTCTCCAAAGGGCTTCACCTTCAGAAACAAAATTTTCAAGAATTAATGTCACTAGCATTTTTTTCTGCACTTATCCAATGGCATACACTTCAGACACGGAGTTTCAGGATCAAAGGAATTAGGTAAAGACCTTTAACTTCTAGCTAAGGTTAAAGATTATGCATAGAGAAATTGAGATGTCATTACTGATTTTGTAAAAATAGTTTGATGTTAATATTTCTCAGTTCTATGAAATATTTCAGAGCTAAGATGGTCTTCTCAGTGACAGAAACAGCAAAGGTGGGTGTTAACCATTGGAAAGGAGGGTGTTATGTTAAGAGGAATACAGAAATGTGAACCATTCAGTGGGATTTTCAGAGCCCCTTTCTGCCAACGGCTTATCTTCAGACAGACTATCACTTTTGTTATACAAAATTAGTATGTGTATATATATATGTGTGTGTATATTGAATATATATATGATTGAAGCTCTTTTAAAAGACATTGTTTCTTTGTTTCTTTCCATCCTGTTGCCATGTCTTCTTCCTTTCAACCAAACATTGATTCATAATATATTCCACATGGAAACCAAGAATAACATTAATATTTACCCATGGACGGTGGTAATATTAAATACTTTTAATACCTTTCCCTATCAGTTCAGTTCAGTTCAGTTGCTCAGTCGTGTCCAACTCTTTGCGACCCCATGGACTGCAGCACGCCAGGCCTCCCTGTCCATCACCAACTCCTGGAGTTTAATCAAACTCATGTCCATTGAGTCAGCGATGCCATCCAATCATCTTATCCTCTGTCGTCCCCTTCTCCTCCTGCCTTCAATCTTTCCCAACATCAGGGTCTTTTCAAATGAGTCAGTTCTTTGCATCATGTCACCAAAGTATTGGAGTTGGCTTTAAAAAGTGGTACCTTTGGTCGGTGCTGAAAATCATGACATCACTTTCATATGTCCTATTCCACCCCATTCTACTTCTCTTCTCATAACACATTTCACGCTTCATCATTTATTACATTTATCAACTGACACAAATCATTCATTTCATTAGTCTGCAAACATTTTGACAACATGGTCCAATTTCTCTACATGCATTTGAAGATTGCAAAAAGTGGTCACTTGCTAAGTATAAGGAGGAACAAATAATAATTATAAACTCTCCTAAGAATAGTTAATAGCATCTTATGTAAAAACAGGCATCCTTCTAATGATACCAGTGTCTCTCCCCGCTGTGATCCCCCACCCTTTACCCTTGACCCACAGAAGGAGAGAGGCAAAGGAGAGCTTGCCTGATACCGTCTGGACCACGTCTCAGAACTGGGCCACTATCCTTATTGTCTCCCTCAGATTCAAACAAGAGTCACGTCAGTTACGCAAGATGAGTATGTTCCGGAGATTTGCTGTACAAGACTGTGGCCACAGTTACTGATAACTAAGTCTGCATTTGAAATTTTTGATAAGAGGGTAGCTCTCATGTTTGTGTTTTTACCACAATAAGAAATATTAAAACATCCTTTGAGGTTTGCATTTACACATTGTTTCAGCCTGGAGTACTGCAGTTCATGGGGTCACAAAGAGTCAGACACAGTTGAGCAACTGAACATCGTTTCAGTCTGTACTCCGACAGCAAGTATAAAATATTTTGAAAGAATTATTAAGTAAATCATCTCATCAGTACTAAATCACAGTGACAAGTTACCTACACAAAATAATAAACTGTAATTTTAAGAAATTCTGTATAAAATGGCCAAGTCAAAGGAAACTGACCCCTACACAGCAAAACTGTGATCAGAAACAGGTGATATCTTTTTTAGCAAGGCAACAGAATATTTAGGGAATTCCCTGGTGACAGATGGTAAAGAATCCGCCTAAAATGCAGGAGACCTGGGTTCGATCCCTGGGTTGGGAAGATCCCCTGGAGGAGGGCATGGCACCCCACTCCAGTACTCTTGCCTGGGGAATCCTCATGGACAGAGGAGCCTGGTGGGCTACAGCCCACGGGGTCGCAAAGAGTCAGACATGACTGAGCAACTAAGCACAACAACAGAACATTTACTAAAAGCATGTTAAACTTGTAGACTATGGGTTCACGATGCCTGGAACTGTCTTCTCTTTTAATACAAAGATATGGTTTGAATACAAAAAATGCTTCAGACAGCTCCTGACGTCAATAAATCTGTGGCTTGGAGAACGAGCTTATGATTGCCAGGGGAGAAGAAGGGCAGGAAGAGATAGTTGGGGAGTTTGGGATGGACATGTACACTCTGCTGTGTTTACAATGGATAACCAACAAAGCCCTACTGTCGAGCACAGGAATTGAGCTACCTGGCAGCGTGGATGGGAGGTGCATTTAGGGGAGAATGGATACATGTATATGTACGGCTGAGTCCCTTGCTGTCCACCTGAAACTACCACAGTGTTGTTAATTGGCTGTATGCCAATATAAAATAAAAAATTTTTTTAAAAATAAAGAAAAACATGATACAGATAAAAAAGAGAACATCTAATGAAAAAATTAATTGGGGTGAAATTAAACATGATAATATTTTAAAACAAAAGCATATTAAATAAAATTATATGTAAATTAAATGTCCCTACTTAGCACAAATGCTTTTTCTTTTCAAAACTAGTTTTATGGGAAGACAATTAATTGAATGATTTCTCATATGATTATTTGATTGAATCACCAACTGATTACAGTCTTAAAACTTTGGACAATTCAACACTTTGCAAACAATGCAGCAACCTGAGGAAAATCTGAATTGCATTCATGGAAGTAAACAAGATAAAGAGCTGAGCACTTTCATGTGAAGCAGCTTCAAACAAAACAGACAGAAAGAGGATGAGTCCATGGGGCTGGGAAACGGCACCAGGGTTAGAGAATTCATTTTCCTCGGCCTGACCCAGAATCAAGAGCTGAGCTTGGTCTTAGTTCTCTTCCTCCTCTTGGTGTACGTCACCACGCTGCTGGGAAACCTCCTCATCATGGTCACGGTGACCTGGGACTCACGTCTGCACACCCCCATGTACTCTTTGCTCCGGAATTTATCTGTTGCCGACATCTGCTTTTCCTCCATCACAGCCCCCAAGGTCCTGGCGGACCTTCTGGCCCAGACAAAGGCCATCTCCTTCAATGGCTGCTTCACCCAGATGTTTTTCTTCCATCTTATTGGAGGAGTGGACGTAGCTTCTTTGTCGGTGATGGCCTTTGACCGCTACGTGGCCATCTCCAAGCCCCTGCACTACATGACCGTCATGAGTCGGGGGCGGTGCACGGCCCTCATTGTGGCCTCCTGGGCGGGGGGCTTTGTCCACTCTGTCGTGCAGATCTCCCTGCTGCTCCCACTCCCCTTCTGTGGACCCAACGTCCTGGACACTTTCTACTGCGACATCCCCCAGGTCCTCAAACTCGCCTGTGCTGACACTGCTGTCCTTGAGCTCCTGATGATCTCCAACAGCGGGCTGCTCACCGCCCTGTGGTTCCTCTTCCTCCTGGTGTCGTACACGGTCATATTATTACTAGTGAGGTCTCGGGCCGGGGAGGGCAGGGGGAAAGCCATCTCCACCTGCACCGCCCACATCACGGTGGTCACCCTGCACTTTGGGCCCTGCATCTACGTCTACGCCCGGCCCTTCTCCGCCCTCCCCACCGATAAGGCCGTCTCTCTCACCTTCACGGTCATCTCCCCTCTGCTGAACCCCCTGATCTACACCCTGAGGAACCAGGAGATGAAGGCAGCCATGAGGAGACTGAGGGGAAGACTCGGGCGTTCTGACAGACGATAGAAAATCTCCCACCTCCTCAGTACCAAAGACTCCTTCTGTTATTTTCCTCATAGATGCTTATTCGTAGACTCAGATACACTGTCCAAAAACCCAGTGCCTTTACTAAGTAATCCTTTCTTTTCCTATTTAAGTCAATAGGTCACTGATAGCTCAAGCTTCTGCTCAGAAAGGTACTCAGACATCTTGATGAGGTAGATCGCCGATGCTCTTCTACACACCACCTACATTTCATTTGTGACATTTATATCCATGGCCTCCAATTTTGAAAATCTTGCCTATAAAATTAAATATTCAACTTCCCTTTTGGTCCAGTGGTTAAGAGTCTACCTGCCAAAGCAGCAGACACGGGTTCCACCTCTGGTTCGGGAAGACTTCCACACCCTCAGAGCAGCTAAGCCCATGGACAACAACTACTGAAGCCTGCGTGCCTAGAGGCTATGCTCCCCAACAAGAGACGCCACCACAAGCAGAAGCCTGCTCCCCACAGCTGAAGAGTCACCCCCACTAGCCACAACTAGGGACAGCCCGCACACAGCAATGAAAACCCAGTGCAGCCAAAAATCAACTAATGAATCAAATCAGATTTATCTAAAAAGCTAAAGCAATTTAATTAAATATATTTACTAAATGACTGCTAAATATGTTTCATTTTCTTGAGTAATATATGCAACCTGAAAATCATGTTTCATGACTTTTCATGATTGCAGCCATGAAATTAAAAGACACTTACTCCTTGGAAGGAATGTTATGGCCAACCTAGATAGCACATTTAAAAGCAGAGACATTACTTTGCCAACAAAAGTCCGTCTAGTCAAGGCTATGGTTTTTCCAGTGGTCAAGTATGGATGTGAGAGTTGTATGGTGAAGAAAGCTGAGCACCGCAGAATTGATGCTTTTGAACTGTGGTGTTGGAGAAGACTCTTGAGATTCCCTTGGACTGCAAGGAGATCCAACCAGTCCATCCTAAAGGAGATCAATCCTGGGTGTTCACTGGAAGGACTGATGTTGAAGCTGAAACTCCAATACTTTGGCCACCTCATGCGAAGAGTTGACTCATTGGAAAAGACCCTAATGCTGGGTAGGATTGGGGGCGGGAGGAGAAGGAGACAACAGAGGATGAGATGGTTGGATGGCATCACCGACTCGATGGACATGGGTTTGGGTAGACTCCGGGAGCTGATGATGGACAGGGAGGCCTGGCATGATGCAGTTCATGGGGTCGCAAAGAGTCGGACACGACTGAGCGACTGAACTGAACTGAATGCATATATATGGAATCTGGAAGGAAGGTACTGGTGAATCTGTTTGCAGAGCAGCAGCAGAGACACAGACCTAGAGAACAGACTTATGGACAAGGGTGGAAGAGAAGAGGGAGAGAGTGAGAGGAATGGAGAGAGAAGCGTGGATTCATGTTACTAACAAATGTGAATAATAGCCGATGGGAATGTGTCGTATGACTCAAAGAACTTAAATGGGCTCGGTAGTAACCTAGAGAGGTGGGAGTGGGTGGGAGGAGGGGCGGAGATACAAGAGGGAGGAGACACACGTACACCTACGGTTAATTCATGCTGATGTGTGACAGAAATCAAACCAGTATTGTAAAGCAATCATCAGTCAATTAAAAAAAAATAAATATTTCTGAAAATCAATAAAATAGGAAATGACTACACAATAGAGAAAACCAATGGCACCAAAAGGTTAGGAGGGTTCCTTTTCTCCACCTCCTCACCAACATTTGATATTTGTAGACTTTTTGATGATAACAATTCTGACAAGTGTCAGGTGACACTAAAATAAGATTCTTTGAGAAGATCAGCAAAATTGATAAAGGTGTAGATAACCAATCAAGAAAAAAGGAGAGGAACAAATTATCAATATCATTAATGAAATAAGGCAACTCACTACAGATTGTACAAACCTTAAGAGGATATTAAGGGAATATAATGAGCACATGCCAAATGTTGACTACGTAGATAAACAAATGAGGTGATATCTCCTTGTGGTTTTGGTCTGCAAATAAATTGAAAATTTTAATTTAAAAACCTTCCTACAGAGAAAACTCTAAGCCTACTTAGCTTCATATGTTCAGTTCAGTTCAGTCGCTCAGTCGTGTCCGACTCTTTGCGACCCCATGAATCACAGCACACCAGGCCTCTCTGTCCATCACCAACTCCCAGAGTCCACCCAAACCCATGTCCATCGAGTCGGTGATGCCATCCAACCATCTCATCCTCTGGCGTCCCCTTCTCCTCCCGCCTTCAGTCTTTCCCAGCATCAGGGCCTTTTCCAATGAGTCAGCTCTTCGCATGAGGTGGCCAAAGTATTGGAGTTTCAGCTTCAACATCAGTCCTTCCAATGAACACCCAGGATTGATCTCCTTTAGGATGGATTGATTAGATCTCCTTGCAGTCCAAGGGCCTCTCAAGAGTCTTCTCCAACACCACAGTTCAAAAGCATCAATTCTGCGGCACTCAGCTTTCTTCACCGTACAACTCTCACATCTATACATGACTAGTGGAAAAACCATAGCCTTGACTAGATGGACTTTTGTTGGCAAAGTAATGTCTCTGCTTTTAAATATGCTATCTAGGTTGGCCATAACCTTCCTTCCAAGGAGTAAGCGTCTTTTAATTTCATGGCTGCAGTCACCATCAGCAGTGATTTTGGAGCCCAGAAAAATAAAGTCTGGCACTGTTTCCACTGTTTCCCCATCTATTTCCCATGAAGTGATGGGACCAGATGCCATGAGCTTAGTTTTCTGAATGTTGAGCTTTAAGCCAACTTTTTCACTCTCCTCCCTCACTTTCATCAAGAAGCTCTTTAGTTCTTCTTCACTTTCTGCCATAAGGGTGGTGTCACTCGCATATCTGATGTTATTGATATTTCTCCCAGCAATCTTTATTACAGCTTGTGTTTCTTCCAGCCCAGCATTTCTCATGATGTACTCTGCATATAAGTTAAATAAGTAGGGTGACAATATACAGCCTTAACACACTCCTTTTCCTATTTGGAACCAGTCTGTTGTTCCATGTCCAGTTCTAACTGTTGCTTCCTGACCTGCATACAGGTTTCTCAAGAGACAGGTCAGGTGGTCTGGTATTCCCATCTCTTTCAGAATTTTCCACAGTTTATTGTGATCCACACAGTCAAAGGCTTTGGCATAGTCAATAAAGCAGAAATAGATGTTTTTCTGGAACTCTCTTGCTTTTTCGATGAGCCAGTGGATGTTGGCAATTTGATCTCTGGTTCCTCTGCCTTTTCTAAAACCAGCTTGAACATCTGGAAGTTCACGGTTCACGTATTTCTGAAGCCTGGCTTGGAGAATTTTGAGCATTACTTTACTAGCATGTGAGATGAGTGCAATTGTGTGGTAGTTTGAGCATTCTTTGGCATTGCCTTTCTTTGGGATTGGAACGAAAACTGACCTTTTCCAGTCCTGTGGCCACTGCTGCAAATTTTTTCCAAATTTGCTGGCATATCGAGTGTAGCACTTTCACAGACAGAATGTGGTCCACTGGAGAAGGGCATGGCAAACCACTTCAGTATTCTTGTCTTGAGAACCCCATGAACAGTATGAAAAGGCAAAAAGATAGGACACTGAAAGATGAACTCCCCAGGTCAGTAGGTGCCCAATATGCTAATGGAGATCAGTGGAGAAATAACTCCAGAAAGAATGATGGGATGGAGCCAAAGCAAAAACGATATCCAGCTGTGGATGTGACTGGTGATAGAAACAAAGTCCGATGCTGTAAAGAGCAATATTGCATAGGAACCTGGAATGTTAGGTCCATGAATCAAGGCAAATTGGAAGTGGTCAAACAGGAGATGACAAGAGTGAACGTTGACATTCTAGGAATCAGCAAACTAAGATGGACTGGAATGGGTGAATTTAACTCCGATGACCATTATATCTACTACTGTGGGCAGGAATCCCTTAGAAGAAATGGAGTAGCCATCATGGTCAACAAAAGAGTCCGAAAGGCAGTACTTGGATGCAATCTCAAAAACGACAGAATGATCTCTGTTCATTTCCAAGGCAAACCATTCAATATCACAGTAATCCAAGTGTATGCCCCGACCAGTAACACCAAAGAAGCTGAAGTTGAACAGTTCTATGAAGACCTACAAGACCTTCTAGAACTAACACCCAAAAAAGATGTCCTTTTCATTACAGGGGACTGGAATGCAAAAGTAGGAATTCAAGAAACACCTGGCATAACAGGAAAATCTGGCCTTGGAGTACAGAATGAAGCAGGGCAAAGGCTAATAGAGTTTTGCCAAGAGAACGCACTGGTGACAGCAAACACCCTCTTTCAACAACACAAGAGAAGACTCTACACGTGGACATCACCAGATGGTCAACACCGAAATCAGATTGATTATATTCTTTGCAGCCAAAGATGGAGAAGCTCTATACAGTCAGCAAAAACAAGACCGGGAGTGGACTGTGGCTCAGATCATGAACTGCTTATTGCCAAATTCAGACTTAAATTGAAGAAAGTAGGGAAAACCACTAGTCCATTCAGGTATGACCTAGGTCAAATCCCTTATGATTATACAGTAGAAGTGACAAATAGATTTAAGGGACTAGACCTGATAGACAGAGTGCCTGATGAACTATGGACAGAGGTTCGTGACATTGTACAGGAGACAGGGATCAAGACAATCCCTATGGAAAAGAAATGCAAAAAAGCAAAATGGTTGTCTGAGGAGGCCTTACAGATAGCTGGGAAGAGAAGAGAAGTGAAAAGCAAAGGAGAAAAGGAAAGATATTCCCATCTGAATGCAGAGTTCCAAAGAATCGCAAGGAGAGATAAGAAAGCCTTCCTCAGCGATCAGTGCAAAGAAATAGAGGAAAACAACAGATTGGGAATGACTAGAGATCTCTTCAAGAAAATTGGAGATACTAAGGGAACATTTCATGCAAAGATAGGCTTGAGAAAGGACAGAAATGGTATGGACCTAACAGAAGCAGAAGATATTAAGAAGAAGTGGCAAGAATACACAGAAGAACTATACAAAAAAGATCTTCACGACCCAGATAATCACGATGGTGTGATCACTCACCTAGAGCCAGACATCCTGGAATGTGAAGTCAAGTGGGCCTTAGAAAGCATCACTACGAACAAAGCTAGTGGAGGTGATGGAATTCCAGTTGAGCTATTTCAAATCCTCAAAGATGATGCTGTGAAAGTGCTGCACTCAATATGCCAGCTTCATATGTAAATTCTAACAAAAAATTAAGGAAGAAATAGTAACATTACTATGGAACTGTTTCAAAACAAAAAGTAGAAGAGGGACCACTTCTCAACCCAATTTCTAAGAACAGCTTAACTCTGATAGCAAAACCAAAGACTCTATAAGAATCTCAAAAACAAGATCAAAGTCCCTCATTAACACACATGTACACTGAAAATTAAACCAAAGAATTGTTACAGAAAATAAAGAATTCTTTAAAAATGGAGATGCTTATTATATTCACAGATTGGAAGACTCAATATTGTGAAGATTTCAGTTCTCTCCCAAAGTAATCAATAGGTTCAATGCAAATCCAAGGCAAACTGCATCGCCTTCCAAATTGCAAATTCCAGCAGGACTTCTTTTCTGTTAAGCTGATTATAATAGCTTTATGCAAATGCAAAGAATCTGGATACCCAAAATAGTTTTGTAAAGAAAACAAGTTTGGAGAACTTCTTCTACATGAATTCAAGAACTATTATACAATTCAATCATCAATATCGTTTAAAAACTGGGCATGAAGATAGAAACAGATCATTGGAAAAACATAGAGAGCCCATAAATGGGCACACAAACATATACACACAGACACACACACGTATGTTTGTATGTCTCTCTCTCTGTGTGTGTGTGTGTGTGTGTGTGTGTGTATATATACACACACATATTCAATTGAATTTAAATAAAGGTGCGAAGATAAATCAATCTGGAAGAGAGTAAATAATAAAATTTCCAGCAAACTGTGGTGAGAAAACCAGATGTCCACATAGGAAAAAAATTAACTTTCATCCTTACCTCACAACTATACAAAAAATTAACTTGAAATCCATTAAAGACTTAAACGTAAAAGCTCAAACTATTAAACTTCCAAAAGAAAACATTGAACAAAAATGCTTACAATCTTGGGGTAGGCGAGGATTTTTTATAAAAGACATAAAAATCTTAACAAATATTGACTTCAAAATTTTAAATTTATAATTTTCCAAGTACATCATTAAGAAAATTAAAAGAGAGTTGTAGGCAAAACTATTTCCAATAGACATTTCTAAAAAAGGACTTGTATCCAAACTTTATTGTTAAAGGAAAAATTATTCATGACACTTGTTACAGAACAGTAAGAAAACCCTTATTAAACAAGAGGGTATCATGATAGTCTATAGGGACCATAATGATGAAATTTTACAATAGGGGAGAAAAATTGGGCTCAACTTTGAATACAACAAGGAAAAGCGGGAAATTATAGCCAGGGAGCAGGGTTGGCGCTGCAGAGTGGCAGTAGATGGAAGATCAACATCAGGAATAACACTGGCTAACTTGACCTAAAAGAATTCTCTCTGAAGACAGTCCAGGGTAGTTTGATGTCACTTGGGGGATGGTAGAGGGTGAGAAATCCATTCAGATAGCAAAGGTGATCAGATACGGAAGATAGAGGAGGCTGGCTGAACTGACATAGCAGGGTCCTGGCTAATATGAAGAAAATGCAGAGATAAAAAAGTCAAAAGCCAAAGCATCACTGAAAAAGAACTCAGACTGAATAGGGTTTGCTCAAAGACAGAATCTTTCTCGATACAAGAATCCCTAAACTCAAAATAGGTACTAAAGAAATAACTAAATAGTAAAACAATTTAAAATAGCAGTAAGTATGAATAGACACACCACAAAACACATTATATGAATCCTCAGTAATTTTTTGAAAAGATGTTCAACACCCCTAGTCATCAGAAATGCAAATTAACACCATGGGATACCATCACACACACACACAGCTTCAAAGAGTTAAAATGACATTGTCTTGCAAAGCAGAACAGAGACACAGACTTAGAGCACAAATGTCCGGAAATCGGGGAGGGAAGGGGAGGCAGGGATGGGGATACTGAGACTGACACATGCACTACTGATGCTCTGCACGAAACAGAAAATGAGTGAGGACGACCCGTGAGGCACAGGGACCCCATCAACGCATGCGGCGATCTGGATGCGGGAAGTCCGAAAGGCAGGGGTGTGTGTGCATGTCGGGCAGCTCCATTTCACTCTACAGCAAAAACTAGCACAACGTTTTAAAGCAACTATGCACCAAAAAATTAAAAAAAGAAAAAACGTTGTTGA
Organism: Okapia johnstoni; assembly: GCA_024291935.2. Lineage (NCBI taxonomy): Eukaryota > Metazoa > Chordata > Mammalia > Artiodactyla > Giraffidae > Okapia > Okapia johnstoni. Next base: position 1,053,083 of record CM044325.1, on the reverse strand, counting down.
GAGCCTGGAGCTCCTGGAGCGCAGCTGGCGGCGATGTCAATAAACGCGCAATAAACAAGTTTCCCAGGAAGAGTAAACAGATACTTACTGTATACTTGCCCTTACACCTCCAGACACTTACCCAAGAGAAATGAAAAACTATGTCCACTAAAACACTTGAACAAGAATATTGATAGCCAACATTTACCCATAAGAGCCAAAAATTGGATATGACTCAAACAGCATTTAACATAATTAGATAATCAAATTGTGGTGTATATACAGATATAATCTAACACCACTCAGCAACAAATAGGAACAACTAGTACATCCAATAACATGGATGAATCTCAAAAACAGGAAAAATTCGGATAGGAAAGTTCCTCTATGTTACAGCTTTAAAGGCTTGATTTTTTAATTGAACTGAAATTGATGTGTCAAAATATTAATATTTATATATTCCTGGTAATGAATACGTAGTTTTCTATTGCTCTTCTTCAGTCAAATTTATACTGCTGCAAGTTCAGTTCAGTTCAGTTCAGTCTCTCAGTTGTGTCCGACTCTTTGCGACCCCATGAATTGCAGCATGCCAGGCCTCCCTGTCCATCACCAACTCCCAAAGTTTACCCAAACTCATGTCCATCGAGTCGGTGATGCCATCTAGCCATCCCTTTATCCCCAAAGACCAATCTTGTCAGTTCTCTGTTAAGAATCTTCCGTTTCCAGGATAAACCAGAATTCTCACAGTTAATCTGACCCTCCAGTTACCTTTTGATATCATCGCCTAATCAGTGGCATTCTCCCTGCATCACTCAACTATTCTTTCTGTACAAGTGTAAATTACAACAATATAGGGCTATAATCGTCCTGTGTGTAATTAGAAACTGGAATTGTGAAAAAAGGATTTGTCCAGTTGTCTTATTCCAGCTCTTTGGCAATCTAATTAAAACTCACTTGTATATGGTCCTCTGAGCCATGTAAGTCCCAGAAACGGAACCCTTGCAGTCTCTTGGGTGCAGAACTTGGTGTGTTTTAACAAACGTCTGATTGAGTGGTGGATTAAGGCATAGGTTTCATCTACTGCCTCTAAATAATTTGGACACTAATTAAAATTTCTATGTGTGCGTGTGTGTGCATGTGTATGTGTACATGTGCATGTCCTGGTGACTTTTTAATAACTCCCATTGAAAATTCATCACCAACAGCACAATCATGCATTTGACTTTCCCTTCCTAGTCGAGTAATATTCCCTTTCCAGTTCTTATGTGAGATCAGAGGCTGAGGGATTTGTTCATTAGACACAACGAAAGAGCCTTGAAGATGTGATTCCTTGAACCTGCCCTTTCTCTCCTGAAAGGGGAGAAAAGACACTAAGATATTTAGTCCTCCAAAGAGCTTTACCTTCAGAAACAAGTTTTTCAAGAATTAATGTCACCAGTATCTTGTTCTGCACGTACCCAATGGCATACAATTCACACCTGGAGTTTCAGGATCAAAGGAATTAGGTAAAGACACTTCTAGCTAAAGTTAAGGTCACGCAGAATGAAATTGAGATGTCCTTCTTGATTTTGTATAAATATTTTGACTTTCATATTTCTCAGTTAAATTAAATATTTCAGAGCCAAGATGGTCTTCTCAGTGACAGAGACAAAGGTGAGTGTTAACCAGCAGGAAGAGTTGTTGTGTTAAGAGGAATGCAAAGATACGGTCCATTCAGCGTGATTTTCAGAGCCCTTTCCACCAAGTGGCTTATCTTCAGACATACTTTAGCACACATTCTTGTTATACAAAATTATTGTTATATATTCCTCTTATATGTATACACACACACACACATATATTGTTATTGTTGTTCAGTCACCCAGTCATGTCCGACTCTTTGCGACCCCATGGATTGCAGCACACCAGGCCTCCCTGTCCTTCACCACCTCCTGGAGTTTGCCCAAGTTCAAGGTAAAAAAAATGGACAGTATTTCTTTCCATCCTATTTCCATCTCTTTATTCCCTTCAACCAAACATAGATTCATAACATATTCCATATAAAAACCAAGAATAATATTAATACTTACTAAAAGATGATGATAAATAAACTTTTCATAACTCTCCATATACAGTAAGGTCTTAAAAATAGTAGTTTTGTTACTATTGAAAACCATGACATCTCCTATCATATCTCTTATCCCACCCAAATCTACTACTTGTCTCCTCATAATGCATTTCATTTTGTATCATGCTGAATTTATATATGTTCATCAATTTACACACATCATCAATTTTGTTAACCTGTGGACACTTTGACAACGTGGTCCAATATATCTACAAACACTGGGGTTTTTTATAAACGTATAATTTTTTAACTTGAATATAATAGCTTCACAATGTCGTGTTAGTTTTGTCTATATGCATTTGAAGATTGCAACAAATGGTCACTAGCCAAGGAGGACCAAATGATAATTATAAAATTTCCTAAAAACTATCAGCAAGAGCTTATGTAAAAATGCTGATGATACAAATGTCCCTCCCTGCTATATGAACCCCCGACTCTTTTATCTTTCATCCACAGAAGAAACGAGGCAGAGGAAAGCGTGCCTGATACCATCTGGACCACCACTCAGAACAGGGCCACTGTCTCTACTGTCTCCCCCAGACTCAAGCAAGGATCACATCAGCTATACAAGATGAATATGCTCTAGGGCTTTGCTGTGCATGACTGTGACCACAGCTAGCAGTGCTGCATTGTGCACTTGAAATTTTTGTTAAGAAGGTAGCTCTTACATTCGTGTTTTTACCAAAATAAAATTATGATAGTCACTTGAGATTTGGATTTGCATAGTGTCAAGGCATTTTCCAATAGCAAGTTTTAAGTGTTTTAAAGAATTATTGATTAAGGTATCTCATTAGTATCAAATAATTGCAATGACAAGTTATCGACACAAAATAATGGGCAGCAGATGTAAGAAACCCCTCGGCAAACAGCCAAGAGCACGGAAACCGACTCATGGACTGCAACATTGTAAGGAGAGGTGGATGACACCTTTTTTAAGCAAGAAGTCAGCAGAATATTTGCTAATAGAAAGTGAAGGTGGTTCAGTTGCGTCCAACTCTTTGCAACCCCATGAGCTATACAGTCCATGGAATTCTCCAGGCCAGAATACTGTAGTGGGTAGCTGTTCCCTTACTCCAGGGGATCTTCCCAACCCAGGGAATGAACCCAGGTCTCCTGCATTGCAGGAAGATTCTTCACCAGCTGAGCCACCAGGGAAGTTCAAGGATACTGGAGTGGGTAGCCTATCCCTTCTCCAGTAGATCTTCCCGACCCAGGAATTGAACTGACATCTCCTGCATTGCAAGCAGATTCTTTACCAGCTGAGCTACCAGGGAAGCCCAATGAGAAACAGATGACATCTTTTTTAAACAAGAAGTCAGCAGAATATTTTGCTAATATGAATATTAAACTTGTAGATTCTTAAGTCCACAATGGCTAGAGTCATGTCTTACTTATCTTTGAATACAAAGATATGGTTTGAATACAGGAAAATACTTTAGACACCTTCTGATATCAATAAATGTGTGTGAAATTAAAAATAATAATAACATTTAAAAAACAAAATAAATTAATTAAATAAAATAGGTTGTGTAAATACAAATGCTTATTCCTTCCAAAAACAGGTTTACAGGAAATGAATTGTTGAATGGCTTCACATATGATGATTCAAATGGATCACTAAACTGACTGCAATCTTAAAAATTTGGACAACTCAACAAATTGCAAACACTACAGCCACGTGGGGAAATGTTCTGAATTGCATTCAGAGTGTTTAAGAAGTAAACAAGATAAATAGCTGAGCACTTTCATATGAAGCAGCTTCAAACAAAACAGACAGAAAGAGGATGAGCCCATGGGGCTGGGAAATGGCACCAGGGTTAGCGAATTCATTCTCCTCGGCCTGACCCAGAATCAAGAGCTGAGCTTGGTCTTAGTTCTCTTCCTTCTCTTGGTGTACATCACCACGCTGCTGGGAAACCTCCTCATCATGGTCACGGTGACCTGGGACTCGCGCCTGCACACCCCCATGTACTTTTTGCTCCGGAATTTATCTGTTGCTGACATCTGCTTTTCCTCCATCACAGCCCCCAAGGTCCTGGCGGACCTTCTGGCCCAGACAAAGGCCATCTCCTTCAATGGCTGCTTTACCCAGATGTTCTTCTTCCATCTTATTGGAGGAGTGGATGTATTTTCTTTATCACTGATGGCATTAGATCGGTACGTGGCCATCACTAAGCCCCTGCACTACATGACCATCATGAGTAGAGGCCAATGCGTTGGGTTGATAGTGGCCTCCTGGGTGGGGGGCTTCATCCACTCCGTCGTGCAGATCTCCCTGCTGCTCCCACTCCCCTTCTGTGGACCCAACGTCCTGGACACTTTCTACTGCGACATCCCCCAGGTCCTCAAACTCGCCTGTGCTGACACTGCTGTCCTTGAGCTCCTGATGATCTCCAACAGTGGGCTGCTCACCGCCCTGTGGTTCCTCTTCCTCCTGGTATCGTACACGGTCATATTATTACTAGTGAGGTCTCGGGCTGGGGAGGGCAGGAGGAAAGCCATCTCCACCTGCACCACCCACATCACGGTGGTCACCCTGCACTTTGGGCCCTGCATCTACGTCTACGCCCGGCCCTTCTCCGCCCTCCCCACCGATAAGGCCATTTCTCTCACCTTCACGGTCATCTCCCCTCTGCTGAACCCCCTGATCTACACCCTGAGGAACCAGGAGATGAAGGCAGCCATGAGGAGACTGAGGGGAAGACTCGGGCCTTCTGTAATTAAATAGAGTAAGACTTTCCAACTTCTTCATCTACAAGGACACCTTTCATTATTTTTCCCATAGAGTTATATTTGTATAGTCAAATACATTGTCAATAAAGCAACTGCATGTACTAGGTAACACTTTACTTTGGGATTTAAATTAATAGATTACTGGTAACCCAAGCCTGTGGTGAGCACAAAGTATCAGTGTTATAGGATTAAGCTGATTGATGTATTTTTACTCAAAGACCAAAGTAACAATGTGTCAATCATGAAAGCTATATGGCAGATGAAGAGACTGACTGAATCTAATCCCTTTTCCAAAAGGCAAGTAAATAGAAGAATAAATAAAGATAGAGTTATTTGCTCAAGCTCCCATCTCGAGTTAATTCCAGAAAGAAGTCTTCAGATACTCAGTCATTGCTGTCACCATATGAACGCAATTTATTTCATTAGTGGATCTGTCCATGCCAAATTGCAATGCTCTTCTAGAAACTTCTCATGATCAGTGCCTCTGAAATACATGTATATGAATACATATGGCCTATCACAGATTAAGAAATTTTTTCTGCTGAGCTAAACTCCATATGGGCTCCCAACCTAGTGAGCACCTCAAAGGTACATAATGGTTGCACCCCTGGATTCCTATCAGAATGAAGAAGCTTGGGAAGATTTCCCGTGATGGCCTCAAGGCATTTACCTTATGCAGAAGCAGACATGCCAGACTCGCATTCTCATAGGTTTAGACACAGGCAGGTAGGACCTCAGGGATCCCACACAAAGAGGAGCCCTTTCTCCTTATTCAAGGGCTACTTTTCAGTTGCAAACCTTTCCAAGGCCAAACTCAGATAGGATTTACTTTCTTCCCACTGGGAAGAGAGAGAAAGACAGAAGGTGGCAAAGAAGATAAAACTCTAACCAGACTGTCTATTTTTCTGTCTGTTAGTGTTTGTCAAGAGGCAGCATAGACTACCGTTTTTGTCTGCAAATATGGTCAATGTAAAAAGTAAAGCATTGCAGCTGAGAGCTCTAACTTCAGAGTCATACAAACCTGGCTCTAAACCCTACCTCCGCCACCCATCAACTGTGTGATCTTAGTTAATTTAACTTTTTTTTTCAGTTATTTATTTTGGCTCCACTGGGTCTTCATTGCTGTGAGTGGGCTTTCTCGAGCTGTGGTGAGTGGGGACCACCCTCCAGTTAGTTTACCCTCCAGAGAAGCAGAGCGTGTCTTCTCTTTTTGTGGAGCGTGAGCTCCAGGGCAGCGGGCTTAGCAGTCGTGGCTCACGGGCTTGGTTATCCGCCCCTCGGATTGTGGGATCTTCCCAGATCAGGGATCAAGCCCCGTGTCCCCTGTTTTGACAGGCAGATTCTTAACCACTGGACCACCAGGGAAGTCTTTTGAGTTACTTTAACCTTTCACAGGTCACAGTTCACCTATCCAAATGTACTTACACAATCTCCTGGAGTTGCTGTGACGGCTAGCAGGAGATGATATATGAAACACAATCCCTGGCAGATAGTAAATGCTCAGTCAAAGGCAAATGGGTCCATTTTATCTATTTATTTTTATATTTGTGTTCGTGCTTCTCTCTTTTCCAAAATGAAAATAACTTTATTTTAAAATTACACTTATTATATATTTCTTACCTAAAATGCAAAAACTTAGAAAGCATAAAGCAGATAGTTAAAAATCTCCTACAACTAACTGCTTTGCCCATCTGCGGTAAAAACCACAAATGGGTCCATTTTAATATGATCCTTTCTGCTCTTCGTAACATACGTTCTGTCCCCCATCAGCCTGTTACATTCTTCTCCTATATGGCCCATATTCATCATTATTAGGAAAAAAATAGTGTGGAAAAGGTGGGAATGTACATTGAATTCAAAGTGGCTATCATCTTAAAATTTCTAGCTTTCTGAGACTTCCCTGGTAGTTAAGCCTCCCCAGTAGTTAAGCCTGCACGCTTGCAGTGCAAGGGGCTGGAGTTCCGATCCTGCTCAGGAACCACATGCCACTAAGAGTTTGCATGCCTGCAACTGAAAAAAGATCTTGCATGCTGCAATGAAGAGCAAAGATTCTGCCTCTGCAACTAAGACCTGCTGCAGCCAAATTAATTAATTTTTAAGAAAAGAAACTGCATCTATAATCTACACCATACAGTCTCTGAGAGCCACCCTGACTGTGGCCACAGAGTTTTGATTTTTCTATTGTTGCCCTTTTACTTAAGTTTCATTTCCCAGCTGACCAAGCAGACCAGTCTTGGTGAGGAAGAAAGCTGCGTGATCCATGCTGCGTTTTCACAGAACGTTTTCTTGCTAAGCCAAGGAGGGTAACACACTGTCTCATGTGCTTCCTCTAGAGAAAAGGATATGACCTGGGTGTTCACTGGTGCCTCTGCAGGTATCTGTGAGATGGGTCAGAGTGGGGATGAGGGAGACGGAGAGAGAGAAGGAAGGCTTGGTGACCCTTTAATGAGTCCCACAAGAACAGCACCGAATTGGCCACTTAGCTTCTGCACTCATGCCCAGCAACATTCCCACTGCGAATTCCTTGATTAGGCTGTGGCTGGGGGACTAATAGAGGTGGCCAACGCACTGCAAGGCCACACGGAAGAGACAAGATGATGTGATTTCCCAAGGTTGCCATTTCCCACCTGAAGGAAAAACATAGCAAAATCGCTAGCCTTGAGGCAGGCTGTCCAGGAAACAGAATTTCCCCAGAACCGACTTCTTTGAAGATGCAGTTGGAGCATCATAAGAGGATCGATTCTTTCCTTGGAGACTGAGTCAATTAGTGCTGGTGGATGTGAACCGAAACTGGAAAACCACTGACTTTTAAGAAATAGTGTAAGTATGTAGAATATTCTTATTGAAAGCAAACTCAATGAAGCCAAGAAAAATGGTAGTTTTTCACTATTAGGAAAAAGGGAATTGGGGCTTGCAAAATAGAAGAAGGTCAGGTAGATCTAAGGACATGAAACATTTTTACTTAGTGAGATGTTGAGATTTGAATTGTTTTCAAGGTAGTTGAGAGGTGCTGATATCCCAGCTCTCCAGCCTTGGAAAAACTGCTCTCAAAGATAGCAGTTCTGATTCAGTATATGCACTCTGGCCAGCTCTGCTTCTTGGCTGGGAATGGAATTTGCAAAGCTTTGAGTATGGTGTTTTAACGGCTAACTAATCTGTACTCTTGTGTGCTACTGAATATGAGTAATGTTCCTAAAACTTGCAGGGGTTCAATCAAGAGTAGACACTTTTCAATATTGGGGAAGAGAAAACTGTGATGTGGGGAATTCTCTGAGATTCAGCTCAACGTGGGGCCTGGGCAGCACCCTTAGTGGGAGACTGAGCTGGAAGAGAACCTGAGGTTGGTGGCTCTAAGGTGTCTGATAAGCTTGTTTCCAAAGGATGGTCCCCAAAGGGGGTGATTCCTAAGAAAACTTCATGATCCTTTTCACCTTTAAAAACAGATAAAATCGTATTTTTTTATTGAAGTGTAGTTGATTTACAATGTTGTGTTAGTTTCAGGTGTATAGCAAAGTGATTCAGTTCTACATATATATATTCTTTTTCAGATTATTTTCCCTTATAGATGATTACAAAATATTTAGTTCCCAGTGCTATCCAGTAGCTCCTTGCTGGCTATCTAATTTATACATAGTAATGTGTATATGTTAATCCCAAATTCTGAATTTACCCCTCCCCCCAATTGGATTTCTTTATCCGCTACCTGTGCCCTCCTGTGCCTGTGTTCCAATGCAATGTGATAATCTGACAGTTTCAAAGCACCCTTCTCACTCTGAACAAAGACAGCATCCGCAGGGACCCACAAGATTCACGGTTCTCAGGAGGAGTTTGTGTTTGAGGCAATGCTACTGAGACCTCATCTCTGCACCTTGCATTGGAACACTACGTGGCTGATGGAGGTTCTTGGTGAAGGTACCTCTGAAAAACGCAAAGTCTACTTATGAAACTCTGCATTTTTTTCCAAGTCACTATGACATCCTCTCATGTAAGTTACTTTCAGTCAAACTTTTCACTCACTGTGTGCCTTCTACCTTCATCTTCTTACACCCATGTTATACTTTCACTTGCTTTGCAAAAGTTTTTTTCTCTGCAGGATTTTCTGAGAAGGGCTGATCAACACCGGGAAGAAGTATAGTTGTGGTAGTTAATAGCATCAGTCTTTAGATTAAGACAAACCTTGGTTTGAGACATGGATCTACCAGCAGTGAGATCTTGACCAAGTTACTTAATCTTTCTGTGCCTCGGTCTCCTCCTCTATAAAATCAGGATAATGATATTTATTTCACATGGACACGATGGATTTTAGAAGCAACAAAATGAACATAAATATTCACAGAAAGGAAGAAAAAATTAGCAAAGCAGAGCTCCTTATTCTGCTCACATTTCTATAATGCTGAAACCTTGAAAGTTGCCTGGACTCCCAACCCAACCCACCCCACCCTAAGGCCAAAATCCAGATGACTGTGTTTCAAAGTGAGGGTTATAATTTATTTTCTTTCTGTAAAGATTTTTTTAATATAAATACCTATATTTACGACTGCATACAGAGATAAACTTACCTATGGTTATAAGCAGGTGTGTGATATAATACTCTGATTTTTTTTAACATATGCCTTAGTTTAAATTGGCATGTAAAAGAAAAGAAAAACTTCCCTAGAGGATAAATGGCATTTTTCACTTATTCCGAAGTGCTAGGAAGAGAGCTTTGAGTCACAGGGTCGGTGGCAAGACGACCCACTGTCAGTCAAGACCCCGAAAGGGACCCGGCTTGTGTAAGGAAGCAGCATGCGCCTGAAGCTGGTGAGACAGGGTAGCGACTGGCAACTCAGGTTCCTCAACGGCTTCTAGTTTGCAAAACAGACATGTCGTCTCACCTCCCCCTTAGAAGAACGCTGCTTATGACGTAGGTCTTAGTAACAGTCGCCAGGTCGTGTCCAACTCTTCGAGACCCCACGGACTGTAGCGCGCCAGGCTTCCCAGTCCCTCACCATCTCCCAGAGTTTGCCTAAGTTCATGCCCAACTGTCACCATATTGTAAATCAATTCTAGTGGTGCAGGCTGAGAACTGACTCTAAGTCACATCCTGTGAACCTCACATGTATTTCTCATGTGTTTGGTACTATTATTGAGTAACCTGCCCAAGGTCAAATCAGCTAGGAAGTGGTCAATCCCAAATTGCATAAATGCTCCAGATGATCTACAAAGGTATATCCAAAATGGGAGTGTAGGATGTCATACTGTCCCAGCAGGCAAGGACAAGGTTTACAAATTTTCTATGTCCAAGTGGGACGGTTTTTCATATATAGCCCTGTGATTTTGTACCACCTCACTTTTCTTTCTGCCAATTCCACAAGCTGCAACACGCTTCTTGTCTTAACTGTAAATGCCTTCAGGAGAGGATCTGTGTTAGAGTCACCGTGTCCTCAATATCATTATGACATTAATTTTATGTGTCAAGTGGACTGGCCACAGGGATTCAGATTAAACCTGGTTGCTGGGTGTGTCTGAGAAGCTGTTTCAGGTGAGATTAGCATTTGGATTTGGGGACTCAGTAAAGCAGATTAGTCGCCCGTCCCCAGGTGGATATCCTCCCACCCATTAAGGACCCCAGTAGAGCAAAAGAGGTGGAGGAAGGAGAAATGCGCCCCCCATTCTTTCTTTTTTTTTTAAGAAAGAAAAAAACTCCGGTTTCCATTTTATTATTTATCTTTGGCCACACAGTGCAGCATGTGGGACCTTAGTTCCCTGACCAGGGATCAAACCCACACCCCCGGCAGCGGAAGCGTGGCGTCTTAACCACCGGACCCACAGGGAGGTCCTTGGACCCCCTTAGTTTGGCCTCACAGCTTGAGTTTGGACATTCGTCATTTTATACCACTGGCTCCTCTAGTCCTCAGCTCATTGAATTAGGACTGAACTCCACCATCAGCTGTCCTGGGTCTCCAGCTTGCAGGAGGCAGACTGAGGGACTTCTCAGCCTCCATAGCAGCATGAGCCAATTTTGCATAATAATTCTCTCTTTCACTAAATGTGCATACGTGTATATATATATATATATGTACATGTATATATGGATACAAATATAAACACTGATCTGACTGGTTCTGTTTCTGGAGAACCCTGACACAGCCATGGAAATGGTATATAGAGGAAGGAAAGAAAAAAGAAAACCCAGGTCTCCCACATTGCAGGCGGATTCTTTACCAGCTGAGCCACCAGGGAAGCCCAAGAATCCTGGAGTGGGGAGCCTATCCCTTCTCCAGGGGATCTTCCTGATCCAGGGATAGAACGGGGGCCTCCTGCATTGCAGGCGGATTCTCTACCACCTGAGCTACTGGGAAGCCCCATATATGTGATGGATACAGATATAAATATAGATCTTATTGGTTCTGTATTGGGGTTCTAGAGAACCTTAATACAGCCATGGAAATGGTGTAGAGAGGAAGGAAAGAAAGTAGAAATAGGGAAGAAAAACAGGAGCAGGAAGGAAGGGAGAGGAGCTGACACAGAAGCTCTCAGTCTTGTCACAGTGGTTTCCTGAGCAGATTTGAAAGCCATTCACTTATCACCCCAATATCTGAAAGAAAGATTCTAGAATAAGATGCTGTCGTCAACTAAAATATTTCTATGTTCCGGATTAACCAAAGACATTGAGGAAAATTATTTCTATGTTCCGGATTAACCAAAGACTTTGAGGACGATCTCTCCATTGGTTATGGTAAGTGGTTAGTGTTATCATGATCCTGAACATTTATTATTATCACAATAACATTATTCTTATCACTCCATGTTGTTGACATAAACAACAAGCACTAATGGCCAAGAAGTGAAAAGGGGGCTCTTATCTTGTTTTTCTGTGTGAATAAAATGGAGAATGCTGCCTGGGGAACTGTGGTCTTTAAAGGATTTTTTTCTAAGATTTGGAGAAGGAAATGGCAACCCACTCCAGTATTCTTGCCTAGAGAGTTCCATGAACAGAGGAGCCTGGCAGGCTACCGTCCATGGGTTTGCAGAGTCGGACACGACTGAGCGACTAACTTATAAGACTTTCTAAGATTAGAAAAGCGAAAGGGGTAAGGATGTGGGGATAGAGGAATTAAAACCAGAATCAGAGAAAGAGCTATAGCAGGGCAGCTGCATAAGACAAGGATTTGGGAGGACCTAAAGCGATACATGAGAGAAAGATAAGGTGATTTTCAGGTTCTATTTGGTAAAGGCTGTAAGTTTATTTGTGATAAAATAATAATTATGAAAATGTGGTTGTTTAGTCAGTAAGGCATGTCCTTCTCTTTTGGGACCCCATGGGCTGTATGTAGCCCACCAGGCTCCTCTGTCCTTGGCATTTCCCAGGCAAAAACACTGGAGCGGGTTGCCATTTCCTTCTCCAGGGAATCATCCTGAGTAGTCAATTAAATTTTCCTTCAAATGAAATTCAGCCATTACACATGAGACTAAAATATTATAAAGGCATTACCATATGTTTATATTCTTAACATTTTACTGAACTACAACGTACATACATATAGAAAAAGGTACGTAAGCCTGGAGCTGATGCATTTCCACACAAGCTGAATGTATCTTTGCAACAAGCACCCAGATCAAAGCAACAGAACATCGTCAGCACCTCAAAAGTCTCCTTCACGGTCCCTTTAGTTTTGTGCGTCTTGGTTCTTTATATGAACAAAATGAGAGTGTGTGCCTGGATCATTTGGCTGAACATGTCTGTGAGATTCATGTATGCTGTTACATGTAGTGAGATCATTCCCATTTCTACGTAGCAGTGTGTGAATTTAACAATTCATCTTTTCTACTGTTAGCGGGTATTGGTGCCATTCTCCAGTTTGAGGCAGTTACAAACAGTGCTATAACATGTGTCCATAAGTCCTAAGAACGGAATAGATTGTTCTTAAGATGGAGATAGGCAGATGGATGACAGAGAGATACATATAGATCTCCATCTTAAAATAATAGCTAATAAAGATATAGATGGCAGTATTAGCAGATATAATCAAACAGCAAAATGGTTATTTTACACCCCACCAGCAGGGTTCCTATTGTCCCATAGCTTCATCATCACTTGATACTTTTCATCTTTTCTAACTTAGCCATTTTGTGTATCAACTGTAGTTTCTTGCCGTGATTTTAATTTGCATTTCCCTGGTAATTAATAAAGCTGAATCCGCTTTTGGATACTCTGTTGAGAATTTTTTCCTAATAAACGCGTGTTTACTATTTCAGCCGTGCTGGGTCTTCCTCGCTGCGCAGACTCTCTAGGTGCGGGGAGCAGGAGCCCCTCTCCAGCTGTGCTGTGCGGGCCCCTCCTGTGCTGGCTTCTCCTGCCGTGGAGCACTGGGCTCTAGGGTGCTCGGGCTCTCAGGCTCTGGGGCTCACGGGCTCTTCCCTGACCAGAGATCAAACCCGTCTCTCCTCCCTGGCGGGCAGATTCCCCACCACGGAGCCACCAGGAAAAGCCCTTTGGTGAAGTTTCACTTCCTGTCTTTGGCCAGTTCCTGGTTTGCTCATCTGTCTTCTTTTACTGATTTGTAGAAGTTGTTTACATACTCTGAATGTCAATCTTTTCTCAGCTATAAGTATTGTAAATATCTTCTTCCATTTGAGGGTTCTTTTAATTCTCATGGTGATGTCTTTTGAGAACCCAAATTCTTTATGTGTCCTAAAATGTATGCTTACTCCTTCTTATCTCAAGTGTCATATGTTGTAGTAAATGTAGAGCTGAATAGGTTCACAGAGCTGTCACCTGTGTTTCAGCGGCCACAGTGATAGAACCGATCTGCTCAAATGGCTCCCGTCAGAAACATGGGTCATCTTCTCTCACACATTGGCACATTCTCACACAGAATTGCAGGCACAGAGCCTGCACAGACTTCCCAGGCCAACCCCAAAACCCAAGTGACAGAAGAGACAAGGGTAGATCTCTTAATACATCCTTTAACTGTGCTGTTATTTCTTCCAGAGATATGCTTGAAAAAGAATCTGTGAGCCCATGGATCAGGGAAATTATACCAGAGTGAAAGAATTTATTTTCCTGGGCATTACCCAGTCTCGAGAGCTCAGCTGGGTCTTGTTCATCTTTTTGTTTCTGGTTTATATGACGACTCTGCTGGGAAACCTCCTCATCATGGTCACGGTGACCTGGGAATCTCGTCTCCACACCCCCATGTACTTCCTGCTCCGTAACCTGTCGGTTCTTGACATCTGCTTTTCCTCCATCACAGCTCCTAAGGTCCTGGCTGATCTGCTCTCAGAGAGAAAGACCATCTCCTTCAATGGCTGTGTCTCTCAGATGTTCTTCTTTCACCTGCTTGGGGGAGCGGATGTGTTTTCTCTCTCTGTGATGGCATTTGATCGCTACGTGGCCATCTCAAGACCCCTCCACTATCTGACCATCATGAGCAGGGAACGATGCACCAGCCTGGTGGTGGCCTCCTGGGCGGGGGGCTTCGTCCACTCCATCGTGCAGATCTCCCTGCTGCTCCCACTCCCCTTCTGTGGGCCCAACGTCCTGGACACTTTCTACTGCGACGTCCCGCAGGTCCTCAAACTCGCCTGCGCTGACACTGCTGCCCTTGAGCTCCTGATGATCTCCAACAATGGCCTGATCAGTTGGTTCATATCCTTCTTTCTCCTCATCTCTTACACAGTCATCCTGATGATGCTGAGGTCTCAGGCCGGGGAGGGCAGGAGGAAAGCCATCTCCACCTGCACCGCCCACATCACGGTGGTCACCCTGCACTTTGGGCCCTGCATCTACGTTTATGCCCGGCCCTTCGCTGCCCTCCCCACTGATAAGGCTGTCTCTGTCACCTTCACTGTCATCTCCCCTCTGCTGAACCCCCTGATCTACACCCTGAGGAACCAGGAGATGAAGGCAGCCATGAGGAGACTAAAGACTAGGGCATTCAGAAAGGGTTTAGCATCTGTGAGGACAAGATAATACCAGAATTCAAAGATAAATATTAGGGGCTTCCCTGGCAGTCTAGTCGTTCAATCCCTGGTCGGGGAACTAAGATCCTAAAAGCTGCTTGGTGTGATCAAATGTATATACATATACAGGAGAGGGGTCCATTTGAGCCAGTCCTGAAAGTAGACTGTATCCAGCTTTTAGTCCGATAGCCCCAAAACTGCAAGGGAGCCTGGGAAATGTACTCCAGCTCTGCTCCCAGAAAGAAGAGGACAGGACAGGAAAAATGAGGAGCACTAGAAATCTTTTTCACATTTATGACTCACTGCTAAGAAATCACGATCAGATCAGATTACAAGGACTAAGACATTGTGTTCAGGATTCTCTTAATACATAGAAATGTTTGCTGGAAGGAGTACTGGACCCTTGGAATGCACAGAGAACCACACTGAAGTGAAAGAGGTATGAGATAAATAAATCTAACTTTCCTGACCCAGGGATTGAAGCAGAGTCTCTTTCATCTCCTGCATTGGCAGGCAGACTCGCCACCTGGGAATGCCTGTTGAAGCAAACGTTTATTAATACACAGGCTCCTATAGAGATGAGTGTCTTTTTCTTATTGTCCTTTCCTGTGTTCTGTTCTATTTCCACCACTCAAAAATGTTC
Source organism: Okapia johnstoni (assembly GCA_024291935.2). NCBI lineage: Eukaryota > Metazoa > Chordata > Mammalia > Artiodactyla > Giraffidae > Okapia > Okapia johnstoni. The sequence continues at coordinate 1,037,676 of CM044325.1, read as the reverse complement.
TGAATTATTTTCCAATATTAGACAGTCTTCCTCCAAGCATGAAAGTCCTAGTAAAGACATACACTTGTCTTCAGTTGGATCCATCTGTAGAATAAATCCTCCCTTACTGCCTGGTTCCATCTTTACTCTGGTACCATTGTTCCCCAGATCCTCTATACTTTTCACAAAGATGTCTTTTTTTCCCCTACTTCTCTGTTGACTTTACCTTGAGCAAAACTGTTATGACTGGGCAAAATTTTAAATAATCAAAGATCTATGTCATCCGAGTTTGTGTTCCCAAGCATGCGTGCGTACGTGCTTGGTCACTGAGCCATGTCCAACTCTTTTTGACCCCATGGACTGCAGCCCACCGGGCTCCTCTATCCATGAGGGTTCTCCAGGCAAGCATACTAGAGCGGGTTGCCATCTCTTCCTCTAGGTAATCTTCCTAACCCCGGAATCGAATTGGGGTCTCCTGCATTGCAAGCGGATTCTTTAACAGCTGAGCTACCAGGGAAGACTGTTCCCAAGCGTAGGACCCCACAAATGACTGCAGCCTAGCAAAAGTGGTTCATGAAGCTGACTTGGCCCATTTACAACATGCAAAATAACCTGATAAAACACAGTGAGGAAAAGCAGTTGAATTCAGACACCATTACATTTACTTATCTTTCACCATGACATCAAATAATTACTTGGATCAATATGTATACATATTTTTTCTCCAAGTAGGGACATTTTCTTAGGGAGCTATTAGATATTGACCTGATTCTAGTTTATTCTACACACATTCCATATATTTGGCCATATCACTTGTGTTTTTTCCCCATACTCCAGGAACATTGACTTTAAACTTCCACGATATTTTTCATAAGCAAATAAATCTATCTGTATACACAAACAGGCTAATTCAGTAGTGACCCAGTCATTCTGGATGTCTTTGAAACATTCAAAGAAGATTCAGGTTGTTGCAGCTTATTTTCCAAGCTGCTCGTGTTGTCAGCACCACAGAAAGTGTATTGAAGCGACCGTGAAACGCCAGCCACAGAACACTACCCTGGAGGGGTCTGCAGAGTTCTGCTGTTGTTGTCACTGTTACTTAACTTGTCTTTCGAGCCTGAAAGAGAGCTTTGTCCACATAGCTCTTACTCGACAATAGACTATCAGCTCAGTACGGTGTTAGTGAGTTATTGCTGTATAACATATTACCCCAAAACTCAGGGCTTAAAACAACACACTTTTCTTTCTATTTATTTATTTATGGCTGTGCTGCACATGGGCTTTCTCCAGCTGCGGTGGGCGGGCTTCTCATCTTTGCGGCAGCTTCTCTTGCTGTGGGGCTCGGGCTCCAGAGCGCATAGGCTTCAGTCGTCGCAGCAAGCAGGCACAGTCGTTGAGGCTAGAGGGCTCCAGAGTGTGGGCTCAGCGGTCATGGCCCACAGGCTTAGTCGCTCTGCGGCACGCAGCATCTCCCCCGACCAGGGATAGAACCCGTGTCCCCTGCCTTGGCAGCTGGATTCCCACTCCCTGTACCCAGGGAAATCCCACACACATTTCTTAAGTCACAGTTTGTGTGAGTTGGGAATCCAGGCACAGCTTAGCTGCATCTTCTGCACAGAATCTGTCACAAGGCCACAGTGAAGGCATCAGCTGAGAGCTGCAGTCTTATCTCAAGTTTCGACCAGGGAAGGATCAGCTTCCAAGCTTACTCATATCGTGAGCCATTGGCCTGGGGGCTGCAGTTCCTTCCTGGCTGTGGCTGGAGGTCATCCCCAGGTTCTAACCCTTGTGGGCCTCTCTCACAGGGCAGCTACTTCACCAGAGTGTGCAAACAAGGAAGAAAAGACTGTGTCAGCAAGACCGAAGTCACGGTCTCTTATAGCCTAATCTGGAAAGGGGCAGGCTACCATTTTTGCCAACATTTCAACCTTAGAAGCAAGTTAAGTCCAGTCCACTCACAAGGCCAGGGGATTGGACAAGAGCATGAACATTAGAGCAGGAACTGACAAGTTCTCGAAATAAACTAGGAAAAAATGATTGCAAATGATGAAAGAAACCTAAAAGCAATTGATTCAGGAAGGGTTCAAAAGACCCCCCCCCCAAAAAAAAAAAAGCAGGGGAAAGGGAAGTGTCAGAGGTATTTCAGAGATACTGAGTCCTTGTGACAAGGAGAATAATAGTGCCAGGGACATGGAAAGAAGGAATTAGGGTTTTCTTTTTTTTCTGGCTGCACTGGGTCTGCGCGCTGTGCTCGGCCTTTCTCTGGCTGCGGAAAGTCAGCACTGCTCTCTGGCTGTGGCTTCTCCTCTTGCAGAGCACGGATTCCGGGGCTTCAGTACTCGCGGCCCACAGGCTTAGCTCCCCACAGCCTGTGGAATCTTCCCAGACCCGGGATGGAACCCAGACCCCCTGCGTTAGCAGGCGGATTAACCGCTGGACCACCAAGGAAGTCCTAGTTCTTTAAAAATATTTCTTATTTATTTGGCTCTCCTAGGTCTTCGTCGCAACACTCAGGGTCTTTCGTTGTGGGGTGTGAAGAATTAGTCACTGCCTGTGGAATCCCCTGACCCAGGGTTGAACCCGCACCCCTGCTTTGGGAGCGGAGTCTCAGCCACTGGGCCGTCAGGGAAGCGTGGGAAGCGTTTAGTTCTTGATAGCGATGATCAGATCTCCTTTAGACATTTTGAGTAGAAGGTGTGCACTACGTCCAAGTGAGACAAGCCATGGATATATGGTGAGAGACAAGGTTTCAAAAGTGATACTGAAAATAAGAGGAGGGGGAAATGGAGTTTTGGGGCTCATAGAGCCCGGAACAAGGGAGACACTCGGTAAATATTTAGGGATGAATGGTCCCAACCCATCCTTTGTCTGTTTATATGCCTTCTTTGTATGAGAAGTTCGGGGGAAAACAAGAAGAAATGCATCTCCAAGTGTCTATCATACATCTGATTATGTATACTATCAGGACAACAAGCAAACTACCTGCCTTAATAAGAAAGAAAGAAAGAAAGAAATGAAATGAAATAGGCTGACACACACCCTCCTGGGAGTTCTATTTATTTTCCCTGAGTTCCCACCTCTGAAGGAGGCAGAATCCTCTGTCTTTCCCCATGAGCCCTTCAGGCAAAGATATGTGGGTTCTAATCAGCGGGTCTAAGAGGAGTCACTCCTTCCCTGCACTGGGAGAATTTCAAAACCAAAATGTGCACGTTCGCATACCTTTTCCGGTGCATGTTCAATTTCTTAATAAGACTCAAGGGAAGGGCATCCCATTAGAAAAGTCTGGCTACGCAAGTTCAACAATCACATCTGGAAGCATGCCCGGAGCTGAGGGACTGGCCCTCAGGACAGCCTCACCATAGGGCTAGGGACCACGCAGAGGCGATTCTTGGAGCCTGCCCTTTGCCTTTGCAGCAGGAGCGAAGACACTGTGCGGCTAACCCCCAGCTGCATGTCCGCCTTAAAGGGGACTGTTCGTGACAACCGCTGACTCCTAGGACCTGCGTAAGCCCCCAGATGGCCAGCACTACTTCTCAGGTAGGAGCTAGAGCTCAGGAGCTTTAAGTGACATTATTTGGGGGCTTTGGGGCTTGTGTGTCTGACTGTACATCTGTGCCTGTGTGCCCGTGCACTACCAGCTTGGAAAATCTTATTGTGGATTTCAGAAATACATTGAATGGTAATAATGCTCCTGAAAGGTAGAGAATGCTGGACATTCAAGCTCAAAACTTCAGTGACACAGCACAGTCAGCCCTGCAGCACCAGGAAGGGTCCTTGAGGAGCAGAGAGAAGTCAGCTTGTCAAGAGGGCCAGGTGACACACGCTTGGTGGACAGTTGAGGGGCTGAGTCCCTCAAGTTGGGGGCTCTATGAAATTCATTAAGCCTGTTTTGGTTGGGGGCATGTCGCTTTTTGGTTGCTACTGTTGCTTTGCATTTTGGCTGAGCCGTTCAGCTCGCAGGATCTTAGGTTCCTGACCAGGATTCGAACCCAGGCCCCAACAGTGAAAGTACGGAGTCCTAACCACAGGATGGCCAGGGAATTCCCTAGCCTGTTTTATCAGAATGGATTTCTCTGGCCCTTTTCTATTATTATTATTCTTTTTAAATTGTGTTATTTAGACTAAAATATTCCCTTTAGAAGTTTTCGTTTTGTTTTATGAGGGCTTTTTTGAGTAGTGCATTTATTTTTTTATTTTTCAATTGAAACATAATTGCGATGTTGTGTTAGTTTCTGCAGTACAGCAAAGTGAATCAGCCATGTGTATACATATGTCCCCTCCCCAACCCACCCCTCTTGGTCATCACAGAGTGCCTTGAGGAGCCCTTGTGCTATACAGCAGCTCCCCACTAGCTGTCTGTTTTATGTATAGTTGTGTATATAGGTCAATGTTACCCTCTTGATTGGTCCCCAGACCTATTTCTAAAGAAGCTCTTGGAGTCTTGAACTCATTCTTGACAAAAGCAAAAACTAAAGGAAACTTATAAACCATAATTTTCTGCTTTCTTTTCTTCTTTCCTGTTGCAAACAGACACACGTACGCAGAGATTCTCATCTATCTTCCCACCCTCCGTGTTCACTTTCTTAGCTGTGCAAATGTCCTGTGGTGGGAGGAGCAGCATGTCAGCAGTTTTCAGTTGGATCGGTGTTGTGATCACTTTTACCACTCCCTTCTGCACAGAATCTCGTGCGTTTGGGTTTCAAAGCCCATTCTTCTCACCACTAGGACAAACTGCCCTCGGCACTTTTTAGGACAAACTGCCCCTGGCACTTCTGGCACCACCAATCAGCCATCAGTTAACTATCAAGACACACTTGAGATTTATAGGTTAACTGAGATCCAAATGTTGGTAAGCAATAGACAGAATACAATCTTAGACTCATCACAAGATAATCGAGGGCAACTCTATTTAAAACAATTGAGAATTGAAGCTCCAAAGGTCTAGAACAGGGGTTGGGGGTGAGGATAAATTGGGATTAACAAATGCACACTGTCATATATTAAAACGGATAAACAAGAATTTACTATATAGCACAGAAAACTATATTCGATATCTTATAATAAACTATAATGCTATAATGGAAACAAATATTTTTAAAGAATATAGATATTTACATATATATATATAAAACTGAATCACTTTGCTGTACACCTGAAACTAACACAATATTATAAGTCAACTATACTTAAACAAAAAATAATTTAATGTATATCTATTTTTAAAAAGCTCCAGAGGACTTACCTGGAAGTCCAGTGGTTAAGACTATGCTTCCAAGCAAGGGGCACAGGCTTGATCCCTGGTCAGGAACTAAGCTCCCACATGTTGCATGGTGCAGTCAAAAATATCTTTAATTTAAAAAAAGTGAAAAGAATTTTTTTTAAAAGCTGCAAAGGTCTAGAAATCACCCAGATCGAAGGATTCATTTAATATCGTGTAATACTGTGCAGACCTTGTCTACTTACAAAGTGACTTAAAGTAGTGTGTGCTCCCATTTCACTCATGAAAAGACTGAACATTCTGGAGTTTAGATGCCTTTAAAGATTCCACTGTTGTTTCATGAAGTCCTCAGAGTTCGCATTTCCCAAGCTGGTATCTTCTTTCTCAGCCACAATACTTCCCACTGTAGTTCAAAATTAAAAAAAAAAAAATCCTCTGTGCATTATCTAAAAAAAAAAAGCTGCATGTGTTCTGATCACTTTATTTTAAAAATCTTTTAAAATATTTACTCTGAAAAAAAAATAACTGGCCTTTCAAAAACAGAAAACATTTGAAGGGGATGAAATCTTTGGGGAGTTATTGATGGATTCATAGGTCACTGGGAGTAAGCCAAGAAAATTAGCTTTGTGTGGCTTGGGCCTCAAAGAAAAGAGAATAGGAGGAAAGTTAGCAATGTGAAGTTCTGTTCTCATGAGAAAAATGAGAGATGAAGTACAGTGGGATCCAGAGATCTGAGTCGTTAACTGACGCTGAAGCCCCAGGACTTTGGCCACCTGATGTGAAGAGCCACCTCAATGGGAAAGACCCTGATGCTGGGAAAGATTGAGGGCAGGAGGAGAAGGGGATGACAGAGGATGAGATGCTTGGAGGGCATCACCGACTCGACGGACATCAGTTTGAGCACGCTCTGGGAGACAGTGAAGGACAGGGAGGCCTGGCGTGCTGCAGTCCATGGGGTTGCAAAGAGTCGGACACGACTTAGTGACTCAACAACAACAGCGGAACAAAAGGATGGCTTCAAAGTGGGAAGGATACAGAAGGAGGTAAAAAGCGGTGCCAACGGTGAGCACAGCCTGACGTTCGTGAGAACAGCAGTGAAAGGACTAAGCTCCGTGCCTACCTGCCCAGAGGGATCAAAGGAGGCGTGAAGGAGGAGGACAAGCCAGGGCTGGGTCGAGTCCAAAAAGTGCAGAGTTGGTCGTGTCAGTGCAATCAGGCCGTTTGCCTGCCAGCTGGCATTTATGTAAGTCACCCCCCTATACAGACTGGGAGACAGAGATTCCTTCCTTCATGGTGATCACATTCAAAGAAATGGCTCTTGGTCCTTGAAAGAGATGCTTGTAAGTTGCAAGAGATACACATCACAGTTGCCAGGACTGGCCCATAAATGCTCTAAGCAAGGGAGATCAGGGGCCTGTCTCTGACGTTGGCTGGAACGAACAGTAAATTTTCCTGGCAGCTTTGTGCTTTCCCAGGCAGGCATTTTAAATGAGGGCCTGGGGTCATCCTAAGGACAGTCTTATGTCTCCAGAAGCCATGCAGTAGTCTGGTCATCTCTCTCTGCAGCTTTGGACAGAGTCTTTAGGTGCCAAAATTCTGCAGTTCTCAGGGGCACAAGCAAACTTTGCGGTGAGGGAGATGTTCCTTATCCTAATTTGGTGATGGTTTCATGGGTGTATGTATATGTCAAAGCTCATCAAACCGAGCCTTTAAATGTGTGCAGTTCATTGCAAGTAAGTGACACCTCAACAAAGCTGATTTGAAAAAAAGAAAAAAGGTGTCAAGGATAGTTTTGTTGTTGGTAAAATCACAATAGACTGATGCCTGTTAACACCCAAACTAGAATTTATTCTAAATGCTCTCTTTAAAACAGGGTTGGAAACAGGAGAATAGCAACAAATTAGGATGGGCAAATGAAGCTTGGCGATAAGTGTTTTAAAAATTGTGTTCCTTTGCAAAGTAGAAATGTTCTAAATTGTTTTATCCTTTGGTATGTGTGGTGGGGTGGTGGGGAGAGGTCAGAAGAATAGATTTTATTTCTTAGAGCAATTTTAAGTTTACAGAAAAATTGGACAAATGGTACAGAGAGCTCCCATCAACTAACTCTCCCCACTAGCACCCCAGTTGCCCCTATTACTCCCACTCTACACAGTGGGCTCCATTGGGTAAAAACTGACAGACCAGTATGGATACATTATTATTAACTGAAGTCCATGGTTTGCATGAGGGCTCACTCTTTTTCTTAAGAAAGCTAAAGGAAATTTTAATTTTCCTTTCCACACCATACATGATCATTTACTATGAGGAAAAGAAAGTTGGTTTCAATCACAGTTTTCCATATTCTAGATGTGTTTACAATAATGATACTTCAGCATTACTTTTAAAAAGGGAGGAAATAGACACTTATCACATTCTTATTCTTTCTGATAAAAAAAACAATAGTTCAAATAGTGCTAAGACGTTAATCATAAAAACAGATTATGGTTTTTATCCATAAAAGATAATGGATATTAACTTCTATCCATTAATTCACTTAGTGCTGAGTATTTCAATTTTCCTGTCAATAATAACAGAATAATAAAACATATGTCATAAGACAAGTATAGTACTTGCATGATTTTAGTAATTTTTTTTTAAAGTAGATCTACCCTTCAATGACCTAGTGTTGAAGAACTGCAGTACTTCCTGAAAGCATGATTTAAAGGATTTTTAACCATTTGCTGAAAATTCTTTTAAGTATCACTAACAACAATAGCATGACAATTAGAGTGTTCTTAAAGCTCTTTAGAGTAACAGCTTATAATATTTTAAGCTAACCTGAATCATGAGTGCAAATTTGGCTTCAGTGTAGAATTTCCACTGGCAGTAACTGTTTCAAATATGTGACCCAAATCCTTCCACCTACTGAAAAGCAAGAATGGTATTATGTGTGCTTGTGCAAGATGAAGGTGTGCCATCCACATGAAAAGTCCAATCATGACTCACTGAAAGCTTGAGATCCCGATCTTAAACACCACTCTTGGAGTTGTACATTCTATGGGTTTACAAGATGTCGTGTACCCCCAATCTGAGCAGCATACAGAATAGCTTAAGCACCCTAAAAACCCCATGTGTGTATTTGTCTTAGTCGCTCAGTCGTGTCCGACTCTTTGCGACCCCATGGACTGTACCCCTCCAGGCTCCTCTGCCCATGGGATTCTCCAGGCAAGAATACAGGAGTGGGTTGCCACTTTCATCTCCACAGAATCTTCCTGACCCAGGGATCAAACCCAGGTCTCCTGTATTGGCTGGCAGATTCTTTACTGTCCGAGCAACCAGGGAAGCCTCAAAAATTCCCTCTGTCTCACCTATTTATCCCTCCCAGCCTCCACACCCACCCCCCAGCAGCCATTAACATTTTATTATAATTTTGTTATAATCGTTCAATTATGATTTATTATATTATCATTTCCAGACTATCATATAGTGGGATCACACAGTAAGTACCTTTTCAGATTGGCTTCTTTCACTTAGTACTATGAATAACATTTCATCCCCGTCTTTTGCTGGCTTGGTACCTCGTTTCCTGTGATCACTGAATAATATCCCATTGTACAGAACATACCTGCTTTTGAGATGCTAGGTTAGATAATAGTTGCAATTATTTCAAAGAACCATATTTTATAACAAAAGTATAGAAGTGCATTTTTGTCAGCGTTTTTTAAAAAAAAATGTATAGAAGACTGACCCTGCAAAATGTTAAGTGTATTATATGTGGGGGAGATGTGGTCTGCGTCATCTCAGGTTAACTGTATTAAGCAAGTCTCCTCAAGCTCCACAGTCCTTAAAACAAACACGATGACACTCATTTTCACTGACGATGAATGAAGGCTCAGAGCCACCTGCCAATTAAGTGGCAGCATCTAGATTCAAATTCAGATCTGCTGCACAGAGAACAGACTTGTGGTTGCCAAGGGTGAGGGTTGGGGAGGGATGAACTGGGAGTTTGGGACTAGCGGATGCAAAACTATTATATGCAGAGTGGATAAGCAACCAGGTCCTACTGTATAGTACAGGGAACTATATTCAATAGCCTGTGATAAACCATAATGAAAATGACTAAATATGTGTATAACTGAGTCATTTTGCTGTACAGCAGACATGTGCATACATTGTAAATCAGCTACACTTCAATCAAATAAATTTGAATACACACACACAAATTCAGGTCTGCTGATACTACCACCTTTTTCTTTCTTTTGAACTTTTTATTTTGTATTGGGGTACAGCTAATTAAAAATGTTGTGATAGTTTCAGGTGAACAGCAAAGGGACTCAGCCATACATATACATGTATCAAAATCCATTCTCCCCCAAAGCCCCTCCCACACAGGCTGCCACATAACGCTGAGCCGAGTTCCATGTGCTGGACAGCAGGTCCTTGTGGGTTACCCATTTTAAATATAGCAGTGTGTGACACTAACATCTTTGCTCTTTGTGCAAAACTAAAGCCTCTACAAATACCGAAGTGATGCACAAATGTAGATAATGAAAGGGAGGGAGACTGAGGAAGGAAAAGCATTGGTCCAGTGGCCAGAAAGGTGACGTCTGCCGAGAGCATTATGGGAAGCAGAGACTGTGGTTGCCAAGTCCTGATCTTGGGCCACAGAAATCAGAGGAAAACAAGACAGCAAAGAGAAGGAAGACTGAAAAGGAAGAGAAGACGGAAGAGAAGGAAGGAAAGAAAGAAGAAAAAAAGCAAGATGCACTGAATTAAATTGAATTAGCTGTTGTAAAGCTATTTGTCCTAAGGAGAAAGTAAAACGTAAACTGGTTTTCTGGTCCTATTTAGTGCTGATTACTGCGATCATGAAAATCTGGCAAGACTATGCCAAGTAGATTATCTCCGGTGGAAGAAAATGAAGAAGCCATGGGCTTCCATTAGAGTCACAGACTATGTATTATACTGTGCGTTCATTGAAAACAAAAACAAAGCTAGTCTCTTCACTTCTCAAAGCGTTCAGTAGTTTTTTCAAGAATAAAATGATGAGACTGCAAAAATTTTAATAAGAATTTGATAACGTACTAATGAAGGTGTTTTAATTTGTTGGTGTTCAGTTGTTAAGTCATGCCCTACTCCTCCCAATCCCTTGGACCACAGCACACCAGCCCCCTCTGTCCTTCACTGTCTCCTGGAGTTTGCTCAGATTCGCGTCCATTGAGTCAGTGATGTTATCAAACCATCTCATCCTCTGTTGCTCCCTTCTTCCCCCGCCTTCAATCTTTCCCAGCATCAGGGTCTTTTCCAAGGGGTTGACTCTTCACGTCACGTGGCCAAAGTATTGCAGCTTCAGCCTCAGCATCAGTCCTTCCAATGACTGTTCAGGGTAGATTTCCTTTAGGATGGACTGGTTTGATTGCCTCGAAGTTCTAGAGACTCTCAAAAGTCTTCTCAAGCACCAGTTTGAAAGCATCAGTTCCTCCTGCTCAGCCTTCTTTATGGTCTAACCGAACTTGACTCACATCAAGTACTTGACTATTGGAAAAACCATAGCTTTGAGTATACAGACCTTTGTTGGCAAAGTGATGTCTCTGCTTTTTAATACGCGTTTAGGTTTGTCATAGCTTTCCTTCCAAGGAGCAAGCATCTTCTAATTTCATGGCTACAGTCACTGTCTGCAGTGATTTTGGAGACCAAGAAAGTAAAATCTGTCACTGCTTCCACTTTTTCCCCTTCTGTGTGCCATGGCTGGAAGACCCCTGGAATAGCCAACCACTCCAGTATTTTTGCCTCAAGAACCCCATGAACAGTATGAAAAGATTTTAATTAATTACACCCATTGAAAACCCACTCTTTGTTTTGCTCTGAGATAACTCAAAAAACACCATCTACAGGAGTTGGCATCTTTCCCCAGAAGGATAATAACCACAACAATAACACCCAAGGCAGTCCAGTCATGTAATTCACAGTCCTTTGGTTTTTAATGATATCTTTTCTATATTATATTTTCTGTTTTCTCTCCAGGAAGTTGAGAAAGAAGAAAAAACATGACCCAATGGAGCAGGGAAATTATACCAGGGTGAAAGAATTTATTTTTCAAGGACTTACCCAGTCCCGAGAACTGAGCCGGGTCTTATTTCTTTTGTTATCATTGGTGTACACAGCTACCGTGTTGGGCAACCTCCTCATCATGGTCACTGTGAGCTGCGAGTCTCGCCTCCAGACCCCCATGTACTTCCTGCTCCGAAACCTCTCGGTCCTGGACATCTGCTTCTCCTCCATCACCGCCCCCAAGGTCCTGGTGGACCTTCTTTCAGAGAGAAAGACCATCTCCTTCCGTGGCTGCCTCACGCAGATGTTTTTCTTCCACCTCCTCGGGGGCGCAGACATCTTCTCTCTCTCGGTGATGGCCTTTGACCGCTACGTGGCCATCTCCAAGCCCCTGCACTACGTGACTGTCATGAATCGGGGGCAGTGCACGGCCCTCATCGTGGCTTCCTGGGTGGGGGGCTTCGTCCACTCCATCGTGCAGATCTCCCTGCTGCTCCCACTCCCCTTCTGTGGACCCAACATTGTGGATGGTTTCTACTGCGACGTCCCCCAGGTCCTCAAACTCGCCTGCACTGACACTTTTGCCCTTGAGATCCTGATGATCTCCAACAATGGCTTGATCTCTACCCTGTGGTTCGTCTTCCTGCTTGTGTCCTACACAGTCATCCTGACGATGCTGAGGTCTCACTCTGGGGAGGGCAGGAGGAAAGCCATCTCCACCTGCACCGCCCACATCACGGTGGTCACCCTGCACTTTGTGCCCTGCATCTACGTTTATGCCCGGCCCTTCGCTGCCCTCCCCATGGACAGAGCTGTCTCCATCACCTTCACTGTCATCATTCCTGTCCTGAACCCCATGATCTACACCCTGAGGAACCAGGAGATGAAGGCAGCCATGAAGAGACTGAAGAGGAGACTTGGACCTTCTGAAAAGGAATAGATACCATGCAGTCTAGAATGGAATAGTCAGAACTGAAAAGTATTTTCTCACACACAGTAGAAGACCCTTATCAACAGACCATCATGAGGCCAGATGAGGCCATCTTTGCCCTATGGCAGAATCTTCTAATAAAGATGGTCTGAAATAATTGTTTCAGTAAGGATTTGTCATGGCAAGATTGTCTGCAACTTAAGTCTCAGATCCAAAAGCCGTTAGCTCATGATGTTGTTGTTGGTCAGTCGCTAAGTTGTGTCCAACTCTTTGTGACCCCGTGGACTGCAGCACCCCAGGCTCCCCTGTGCTTCACTATCTCCCAGTGTTCACTCAAATTCATGTCCATTGAGTCAGTGATGTTATCAAACCATCTCATCCTGTCGTCCCCTTCTCCTCCTGCCTTCAATCTTTCCCAGCATCAGGGTCTTTTCAAATAAGTCAGCTCTTCACATCAGGTGGCCGAAGTATTGGAGCTTCAGTTTCAGCATCAGTCCTTCTAGTGAATATTCAGGGCTGATTTCCTTTAGGATGGACTGGTTGGATCTCCTTGCAGTCCAAGGGACTCACAAGAGTCTTCTCCAGCACCACAGTTCACTAAAAGCAATATTAGTGTCACTGTCTCTTCAAGCCTTATAAACCGGCTATTTAAGAGAAGGGCTCAGGGGGGGGCGGCTACAATTTGGTCAAAGAGAAATTCTTAGCCAGGAGGAAACAACACTGTGAAAACAGAGGGGCTGATTTGGATTCTCCAGCACCAGCGTGTTACTGCTCAGCGCTCAGTCGTCTCCGACTCTTTGAGATCCCAGGGGCTGCAGCACGCCGGGCCTCCGCGTCCCTCACTGTCTCCCAGAGTTTGCCCAAGTCCACGACCATCAGCACACAATGTTTCAAAAAGTACTGTAAACTTAAATAAATGAAGCAGCAGGTCAGCGGACGTGAAGTGATGAACAAACAAGGGAGAGGACCGTACGGAGGTCCTTCGCGGCCAAGCAGACGTGGACGGAGCAGGGCGGATGACGCCGGTCCGCACTCAGCCGCCCGCGGACCCCTCAGCGACCCGGAAGCAGAGCTACTAGCGGGCGCGAGCGCGCAGGCGCAGCGGCGCGCGACGCCCGCAGCCCCCTCAGGGGGCCCGGAGGCAGACCCTCCGAAGGGCGCGAGCGCGCAGGCGCAGCGGCGCGCGACGCCCTGAGGCGGGCGGGGTTGCCTGCACGCTCCTAGCAGCGCCACGAAGGGGCAGCCTCGGCGGCCCGTCTGCGCGGGCACCCGGGCGAGAGCCTGCACTTGGGGCGCGGCGCCGAGCACCGTTGGGAGTCGCAGTCAGCCTCTTCCCGGGTTAAAACTCAAGCTGCGGCTGGCACCAAGAAACCTCAACTTAACATGCCTCTAAAAGAGAGCGACCCCCGCCTCGTGGTTCCACTGGGGCTCGAACCCAGGACCTTCTGCGTGTAAAGCAGACGTGATAACCGCTACACTATGGAACCCGCACTGCGTGTCCCCGCTAGGATGGAGTACAGAAACGGCACAGAGACGATTTCCTCGGCACAGTCAGCGGGACGGAGGGCGGAGGCGGCGACGGCCCGCGGAGGGAAGCTTGCGGATGGACCTCAGACTTCCCTATGCAAGTCCCGTCCACACTTGTCCGCGGCGACACGAGCTCCCCCGCTTGTCCGGGACACAGAGCGGCTCGGGACGCGCCCGCAGCGGCCCGCAGACGCCGCCGCTCTGCCTTGATGTCGGTTGCGCGGAGGGAGCCGGAGCACCGGGCTCTGTGGCGCAATGGATAGCGCATTGGACTTCTAGACAGACGGAGGCATTCAAAGGTTGTGGGTTCGAGTCCCACCAGAGTCGCTCTTCTTTTGATAAATGAGGAAAGAGCTCGGAGGGAGACACACACCTCACCTACCAAGTCCAGTGACCTTCGCCCACGTGGGAAAGGGTCCCGTCCCACTTCGCAGTGATGGCCTCAGGCGTGAGTCCGCTGGGAGTCCTGCCTCTTCGGTCTTGCCCGTCGCGTTGCTGTGGCGCCCGAGTTTCTGGTAACTCGACCTGAGGAAATGAGCAGGTCGTGGTGACAGCTGCTGAGCGTCCCCTCCCCACTCCCATTCCCTTGCTGTTCTGTTGCACCAGGAGTAAAACATTTAATTTATTAAAAATTAAAAAGGAATAAATTTTTTTATTGTTTTACAACTTAGCAGTAGCTTAATATGACTCAATCTGCGTACAAATAAGGGTTATTCTACAGGTACCAGAATGGCCGAGTGGTTAAGGCGTTGGACTTAAGATCCAATGGATTTATATCCTCGTGGGTTCGAACCCCACTTCTGGTACAACAGGTCCTGCTTTTCCAGCCTGAGGGGCGATGACGTTTTAATCTGAGAGATTTGCAGCAGACCTGGAAAATGTAGCAATAACTTCAGAATTTACGGCTTGGAAAGTTAAAAAGTACACGTCCGCGTGAAGCTATGCCGCTTAGTAGAGAAGGGGGCGGAAGGTACACTGTGCAGTAAAATCGTTCGCTTTTTGAAACAGTCACCATTTAAAATCATGCTATGTGCCAAACACCGTTCTAAACGCCGAGGTTGTGGGAATGCGAAGATTAAAAAAATAAACAAAAAATAACGTGAACAACAACAGATATACAAGGTCCTTGCCAGCAAGCTTACAGAGGGGACAGAGGGATGGTTTAGACACCAGCAAACAAATGGATTTCCAGATGGTGGTAAGCGCTATGCACAATTCAGTGGGCTGGCACAATAGAGGGCCACAGAACTTTTTCGGGACAAACTTGTTCCATTTGACTCACCTTGACGTAAATGGTCTCTCCCCTCCCGCCAGCAGACAAAAGCTTCCAAGGACCGGTTCTGCCCTTCCTCCTCCACTGAAAGCCTTCCCTGACCTCTGGCCCTCACCCAACTACTGCGCTCATTCGTTTCACAGTGTTTGAGAGCTCGCGTGGTGCCAGCCACTCACCTAGGCCTTGGAGATGTGCAGCGTTCCTGAATCACAGCTGAATCATTCCAGGAGGAAAGACAGACCCAGTCAGCAGGGGTTGAAGATGAGCCTACCTGTGGTGGGCGCAGCAATACGGATTGTCTAGGAGTCCTCAGGACCGGACTCCCTCTGGAAGGGATCAAGCCGGGATCTCTGTGGCAAAGACACGCAAGATCCCTGACTCTAAGGATTGGAGGGAACTTCCCAAACCAAAGAATTTAGAAAGTGGGAAGACGGTGGCATTTCAGGATGGAGGATGAAGAAATGGAGGGATAGTGCATAGGGAAAAAACACTACAGTTTGTTAAATGTAATTGCACACAGCTCCAGTTAAGTCTCTCTGTGCTAAGCAACCCAGTTCCACACCATGAACACTTGATGTTACGCTGTCTGAGACTTCGGTTCTCCGTGATCAGTGCCTGTCCCTCTAGTCTGCCTTAGGAGAACAGCAAACAGATCTTCATGCTCCCCCAAGTTGCATTCAAAGCCATACTCAACTTTGAAACCGGGGTTGTGGTAGAAGCTGAGGTTATGCCAAAAGCTCACCAGCTCCTCAGAGGATTGACTTCATCTGACAGGGAACTCCTGCCGTGGGGGTGGGGGGAGCTGCTTTTATTTTTCTTGGTTAAAGCCCTGTCATATGATTCGTAGGGATCCACATCTTCATTTGGGAAAGGTGCTCCTAATTTCACCGGTGATTTTTCACTACCAGTGTAAGGGAGCCAAATTCACCACCTCAAAATGTGTCTTTGGCACACGGATTGTTTAAAGCTGAAAACAGTTGAGATCTAAAATACTCTGGAAGAAAGTGTGCCTTTTGACCATCTCCCTAACTGCCTGAAGAAAGGCGATGGAGGACTTGTTCCAGGCAGGGAGCTGTCACCATAGACAGAGTACTAACAGGTGTGTAGACAGGGGAAAACCTAGCAAAGGCTCTGCATTAAAAGTCGTCTCTGTCCCACCCATGGCTTCTGCATGGCCCAGCAAAAATTGGTTTATGAAATATTTGCTTTACATCCCCATGTCAGTTGCCTTCTTCCCTTTTGAGGTTCCAAATCACTACCCCTAGCATCCTCTTTTGGCTTTAACTGAAGATATCTGTGTTGAGAGTTTCAGACATTTTGGCAAGTTACTGATTTTCTGGGTCCTTTCCATGTATACATGTTATTCAACTTTTGTTTTATTTTCTCCTGTTAACATGTCTCGTTTAATTCTTAGACCATCCAGAAGAACTAAGAAGGATACAGGGGAAAAGTCCTTCCTCCTGGACACCAGTAACTCCCCTCCAAAACCCTGAGGCACAGAGGGAGACCCAGCCCCTACTAGGAGGAAAGTTTACTTTTCACTTTTCTCTGCTGGGGTCTGTAGAAAACACAGGATCAGGGACGCTTTGATCTGAAGGACTGCCTACGTGATTTCTGAAGGATAGAATAATCTGATACATTTTTTCTTCTGCATTTATTTTTTTATTGAAAACAATACATGCTTTTTTTTTTTAGCCAACAATACAGATGTACTTACAGGGAACACACACCTCAAAGCCGTTCCTCAAAAGGTGGTCATTTTTATTAGACTGTTTTCCATCCTTAAACATCTCTTATGTATATGCAAACAACAAGTATATACATATATATTTATACATGTATACATATATTTGATACATACATATTCAAATATATTTGATACATACATATTCAAATATATACATTTAAAGGATGTATGTTCCTATACATATCCTTTGACTTTTCCACACATATCACACATATTGTTTGGCACCTTCTGGCATTTTTGTTCAACATAACATGAATATCTTTCCATACTGGATTACTTTTTAAACTTTGCTCATAGTTCCTGAGGTTACCAGCAGGAGCTGGAAATGAACTCAGTTTCAGCTGCTCTCACTCAAAAGTCAATGTTCAAGAGACACAAGAACTGGTGGGAAAACAAAGCAGCTTTATTCAGGAAGCCAGCAACCTAGGAAGATAGAAGACTGGTGTCCCCCAAACCATCTCCAAGTTTTCAGTTGGAGAGAAAAAGATTTTATAGGGAAAAACCAGGAAGTGCCTGGGGTGAGCAGGTGGGGCTTGTGTGCAGAACAGCACAGCCAGCTCTGACAGTCATCTCAAACTGAGTAATGCTGTGGTCTGGCTGGACTCGTCTTGTTTTAATCACAGTTAATCTTCAACTCCAGGGTCACTTTGGTTTCACTTTCTTGAGGCGAATTTCTAGAAGTATACAAGCCACAGATTCAGTACTGCTCAAGATGGAGTCGTTTGTGTCAAGGCTACAGTCTGGTCACTGTGCAGTTAGCTTTTTCCCTCTGGTGGCGGTTTTAGCATCTGCAAATCACCTCAGAAATGTGCATCAGATACTGTTCTCTGTGTCCTTCGGGAGGAACTAAAGATTCTGTGATTTATGTGGCTGATCTCTTTCCATCGTTACCAGTTCTCCTGGCCCAGGAAGGGGGCGGCAGAGGATGAGATGGTTAGATAGCACCACCACTCAGTGGGCATGAATTTGAGCAAACTCTGGGAGACAGTGAAGGACAGGGAAGCCTGGTGTGCTGGAGTCCTTTGGGAGGCCTGGGAGACGGAACCTTTTCTACAAACAAGAGACAGGTAGCGCTTGTAGTGGGGAGGGAGGGGTGTGTCCCAGGAAGGCCCCCGAGGAGCCTGCTCGGTTACACTGCCACATTTCTCCATAAGAGAACCGCAATTATTCTTACCCCACAGAGCAAGTGTCGGAATTCCAGGGACAGCTAAAACCCTTACGAGGCTCGACTCCCGCAGGATTCCCTCCCCTTCCTTTCTCTTTCAAGGGATCTTATCCAACGCCTCAGTGAATAACATGACAATGAAGGAGCAGGAGTAAGAAAACAATAGGCCTACTAGTGACAATTGAAAAACACACACACAACCTACAACTTAAGAGTTATGTTTTATTCAAGAACCTTACTGAAGACTATAGCCAGAGAAGCAGACTCTCAGACAGCTCTGAGGAACTGTTGCAAAGAAAGTAAGGCAGGACCCAGGATGTATAGGAGTTTTTCTGGAGGGAAAAACAAACAAACAGATACGTAACTGAACATCAAAAGATTACTGCCAAACACAGAGAAGCGGACACCTCAAGTTAACTATCTTAGTGCTTTTCTAAGTATGGGATGATGCAAGGGTCTCGGCTCATTGAAATGATCCCTTTGGCATGCCTCCTAACTATCTAGGGCCAATATCCCATTTGTTCTGCACTCTGAATTCCCCTTAGAGCGCACCAACAGGGAAGCTGCAGTGACTGATGGCTTGATGGCAGCAACATTCAGGGTTTGATAGAATGGTAGGCAACATGGGTTGCCTCCAGGGTAATAGGACTTCCTGCTGCTGCTGCTGCTGCTGCTGCTGCTAAGTCGCTTCAGTCGTGTCCGATTCTGTGCGACCCCATAGACGGCAGCCCACCAGGCTCCGCCGTCCCTGGGATTCTCCAGGCAAGAACCCTGCAGTGGGTTGCCATGTCCTTCTCCAATGCATGAAAGTGAAAAGTGAAAGTGAAGTCGCTCAGTCGTGTCTGACTCCTAGCGACCCCATGGACCGCAGCCCACCAGGCTCCTCCGTCCATGGGATTTTCCAGGCGAGAGTACTGGAGTGGGTTGCCATTGCCTTCTCCGATAGGACTTCCTAAAAATATAAAATTCAGCCTGATCAAAACCTTTCAATGAGAGCTTCAAGGAAGATGTTCAGATTCACTAGCAGAGGTCTTTTCCCTTCTGCCCTTCCCTCTGCTCAGAATTGTCTTCCTGAGCCTTCAGGCCCCCAGTCACCATTGGCAGCTCAGCTGGGCATTATCACTCGCTGGAAGACTAGTTAGGACCCGTAATTTCTGGTGTTGACCCGCTTCTCACCACCCAAGCGCTTGCCATCTATTTCGTGTGTCTTCCCGCCTCACTGACGACGGGCACCGTGTCTTGGTCCTGGGTAGGTTCCGATGAATAAAGACAGGAAGCCTAATCAATCATTCCTAAGGTTCCACCCACAAGATGCTCTGGGGCTCTTCATAGACCAAGGCTGAGTTTAAAAAGCCTCTGCTCACCAGGAGGCCCGCCCAGGGTCCTAAATCAGAAGAATTCCTCCTGAGATGTTCCCTTTAGGATGCAAGGGGTGCGAGTCCTGCTTTGGTCGGAGCAGGGGTTGGCAGGCACTTACTAATATTTTCTTCATAGTCTGTCTGTGGTGGGATCAGAAAAGACTTTCACCAAGCGCCTGCTGGAACTTGATTTTGCAGTTTCACCACTCACTAAATCAACAAAAAGACTCAGAATTTTAATCCAATAGGAATGGCAACGCGGTCTATTTTCTGTGGATAGACTAGGAGAGGGCGTACCCTCGAGGGCCCGGATAGCTCAGTCGGTAGAGCATCAGACTTTTAATCTGAGGGTCCAGGGTTCAAGTCCCTGTGCGGGCGGGGGTTATTTTAAAATCCTGAAACAAATTGGAATGTGTCCACACCACTCTCGAAGAGTGAGGTTGTGCAGAACACTCGATTCTGTCCCTCAGGGAGTTTACAACCCGGCAGGCAGGCCAGACAGGAGTGGATTTTGCAGAAAAAAGTGAAAGGGGAGGAAAGTGCCCGGTAACTTTCTCTCCCAACCTCAGTCTTTTACAGCCTTTGTATGATAGATACTTGGTCTTTGGATAGTTTTTCCTTAACACTAACATGTAATACTATTTTATATTCAGAACATCAATAAACACATAACCAAGACATTTGCATCCCTGTCCTCAGAGTCATGATGGTAATGCTCGTGGCAGGAAATATGCAAACATTCTCGCTGAGCAGTAAGAGTTCACTCACTGTTTATGCTGCTAAGTCGCTTCAGTCGTGTCCGATTCTGTGCGACCCCATAGACGGCAGCCCACCAGGCTCCGCCGTCCCTGGGATTCTCCAGGCAAGAACACTGGAGTGGGTTGCCATTTCCTTCTCCAATGCCGGAAAGTGAAAAGTGAAAGTGAAGTCGCTGAGTCGTGTCCGGCTCTTAGCGACCCCATGGACTGCAGCCCACCAGGCTCCTCCGTCCATGGGATTTTCCAGGCAAGAGTACTGGAGTAGGGTGCCATTGCCTTCTCCGACTGTTTATGAGGAGAGGTGAGAAAACCTGAGGTTGCAAGAAATATTTTAGGTTGTGACATGTGCTTATAAATCACCTCTCCAGCCGGGGAACCATCCCAGCCAGACTTCTAACGCACTGGTGGGACCCTGATTTGCCAGTCTTGTTGTAGAGAAACGTTTTTGAACACTGTCTTCATGTCTGCTTCCGATAAGAAAAACCTGCAAGCCCAACGTGGTTATATTTGGCATCAAACCCAAGAGCTTCCACCTGCAGACCTGAGCTGACCACATTATAAATGAGTCAGGCCACATGCTGCGACCCCACATCCAACAGTGTTTAAGTGGAGTGACTGTGGGACTGGGTCCAGGTCATTCCATGATCTGTGGTTCCTTGAAAGGTTTAAACTCTTAGCATCTTCACTGTGTGTGGTGGCTTGCCTTTGGGAAGTCATTAAGGAAAGGAAAGGACCCCAGACCCACTCAAGGACGGGTCAGCAAAAGCCCTGCCGAAACCCGGGATTGAACCAGGGACCTTTAGATCTTCAGTCTAACGCTCTCCCAACTGAGCTATTTCGGCGGGGTTGGCTGCCTCTTCAATCCTGTTGAGGAAAATTTATAAGAAAAATTGTAAAATGACTCGCCTCTCATCTCTACTTTTTCAGTTGCCACCTTCACCTTCCAAAGTGCGCCGCTTTCAGCTCCGAGCTGTCCAGGGCAATGAGGAAGAAACCGCATTCCTGCCGCCTGAGGAACATTCACGTCCTGCCGTGTCGCAGGCCACCCTTTCTCGTCCCCTGAGGCTTTCCCGGCCTCTCCCCAGGACGCCAACAAGAGGACAGACAGCGCCCACGAAGTGCCCGCCGGGTGCCCAGCGCGTGATCGACGCGGGTCACTTCAGGCGCCGCCCCCGCCGTCTGGGTGGCAGAACACGGCATTTTTTAAATGAAGTAACTGATTTGCCCTCAAAGCATCCACAACCGAAGCAGGACTACCACGCTCCCAAGGTCTGGGTGAGGGCGGAGGGCGGCGGCCACCGCGGGAGCCCCGGCCTTCCCGAGCGCCGTCCGCCTCGGGAGCGGAGGCCGCGCCGCCGGCCGGCGGTTGCCCGGAAACCCGCGGGTTCAGAGCGTCCGCGACGCACGGCGCGTCTCGCGGGGCCTCTGCCCCAGGGCCAGCGGGGTCTGCCGGGCAGTTCCCCCCGAAGGCGACTGGGTTCGCAGCGTACACGCGCCACATTTCACTCCCTTTTCTAAGGGAAACAGCCTAACAAATGGAGGCTCCTAAAGCTGGTTCTCACTTTCAAAAATTCGGATTTTTTTCAAAAAAGGGATGAGTCTGCGCCCGAACAGGGACTTGAACCCTGGACCCTCAGATTAAAAGTCTGATGCTCTACCGACTGAGCTATCCGGGCTCGCGAAGCAACGACGCACTCTGGTGAGTGAAAGCGGTACCGAGGCTGGCGCTTAGGATTGTGGGGCGGACGCTCCGGGCGTTTCCGGCCTCCTCCTGCCGCGCGATTCCAATTCCAGTCAGCGGGCCCCGCCGCGGGGCGCGGGCCAAGTCGGGAGGCCGGGAGGAAGGTGACTAGGTGGTTCTGGGGCAGCCGAAGGCAGATTTCTCCGCTGAAACAGAAGAGGTGCGCCTTTCTGTAGAGACCCCCTGGCAAACGGGCCTCCGGAGACCTGCACAGCCCTCGGCGCCCCCACCCTGCGCGGCGCCCCCTCCCTGGAGCGCGCAGGGGCGAAGGCCGCGGGTCCGCGCGCGAGGCAGGGAGAAGCCAGTTCCTCGCCCGAGAAGCGCCACGCGGCACCTTCCCGTCCGCGTCCTGGGCCCACGAAACGGATTAGCTGAGGGCGACGCCCTGGGCTCCGGCCGAAGCCACGGAGCCCCCCGCCCTGGGCTCCGGGGGCCAAGCCAGCCCGCGTCCCTCCGTGCGCGCCCTGATTCGGCGCCACAGACCCCCCGGTGCCCTTTCGGTCCTGTGGGCCTCTGCGCGGCGCCCTGCGGAGGCTCTCGGTGACCGCCCCCCCACCCCTGCGGTGTGGGTCCACTCTAGAGCTGGGAGCAGACCTCTCAGTTCAGTTCGACTCAGTCGCTCAGTCGTGTCCGACTCTCCGACCCCAAGGACTGCAGCGCGCCAGGCCTCCCTGTCCATCGCCAACTCCTGGAGTTTGCTCAAACTCCTGTCCATTGAGTCGGTGATGCCATCCAACCATCTCACCCTCTGTCATCTCCTTCTCCTCCCACCTTCAATCTTTCCCAGCATCAGGGTCTTTTCAAATGAGTCAGTTCTTCGCATCAGGTGGCCAAAGTATTGGAGTTTCAGCTTCAGCATCAGTCCTTCCGATTAGTATTCAGGACTGATTTCCTTTAGGTTGCACTGGTTGGATCTCCTTGCAGTCCAAGGGACTCTCAAGAGTCTTCTCCAACACCACAGTTCAAAAGCATCAGTTCAGTGCTCAGCTTTCCTTATGGTCCAACTCTCACGTCCATACATGACTACTGGAAAAACCATAGCTTTGATTGGAGGCACCTTTGTTGGCAAAGTAATGCCTCCACTTTCTATTATGCTGTCTAGGGACCTTTGGGGCCATGTAATTAATGCTTTAATACAGCAAGATAGAAGTTCTCAGATAACACAGAGGAATGCATAGAAGTCAAGGAGAGAAGGACCTGCCGGCTGGGGTGCGAGGAGAATTAGAACTATGCCTTGAAAGGTGAGTAGGAGTGTGCCAGGCTTTCAAGGTTGGTGATGCAGGCAAATAACACCTGTCTTCCCTGGTTGCTTCTGTCTACATACTTCCCGAAGAGATTCTTCAGGCTAGAAACTGGAAAGAGTTTGCCTTTTTAAGGCAAAGGCCCAACATTTCCTAGGAATATAATGCCCACCCTCATGGTCCCGAGGTGGTTGACGTTGTTCAGAGCACTTTTTCCTCAGGAGCAGTAATAACTATCTCACCCTTGCATCTTACCTGTGTGTAACACTTTAAAGCCTGCTGTCCCGGTGGATAGATTGAGACATTATTTTATTGGGGCTTCCCTGGTGGCTCAGATGGTAAAGAATCTGCAATGCAGGAGATCCAGATTCAATCCCTGGGTTGAGAAGATCCCCTGGAGAAGGGAATGGCAACCTACTCCAGTATTCTTGCCTGGAAAATCCATGGACAGAGGAGCCTGGCAGGTTACAGTGCACGAGGTCACAAAGAGTCACACAGGACTGAGCAACTATTATTTTATTGGCTCAGGAGTGTGGGGTCTGGCAAGTTTAGAATCTGCTGGGTTGGCCAACAAGCTGGAAGTTCAGGTAAGAGTTGATTTTGCAGTCTCTAGGCCAGCTTCAGCAGGGCAGCCATTTGTAGGCTCAGGCAGGTTTTCGATGTTCCAGTCTTGAGGAGAGTTCCTTCTCCATCAGAAAACCCCAATCTTTGTTCATAAACCTTCAGATAATTGGATGCGGCACACCCACATTATGGAGGGTAATCCACTGCTTTATTCAGAGTCTACTGATTTAAATGTTAATTACATCTAAAGAATACCTTCACAGCACCATCTTACCTGACATTTATGTACCAGAGCTAGCTGTATTGACACATCAAATCCACCATTACAGACGCTGACATAAATCATGCAAAGTTTGTTCTGCCTGACATTAATCCACCGTTTTTTCCCCTTTCTTTTGATCATCATTGACTTTTTCAGAGTCCCTTATCAAAATGCACCCTTCCACCCCAAAGCACAAAGATTTGGGGGATGAAGCTCCTCAGCAGCTCTCTTGGCACAGGTTAACAGAAAGGGGAGAGCAAATTACAGGTCCTCCATGCTGACTTTCATCACATCTTGGGTTTTTAGAATGTGAGGTGTAGGCCTCCTGCCTCTCTCCCTGTGTCTCAGCCTGGGAGCTGGCAAAAAACAGCCTTGCCTGAGAGTGGGTGGTCCATGGGGCGTCCCAGGTGCCCTAGTGGCAGAGAACCTCCAGCCAATGCAGGAGAAGTAAGAGACCCCCGTTCCATCCCTGGATCAGGAAGATCCCCTGGAGGAAGGCATGGCAACCTAGTGTTCTTGCCTGGAGAATCCCGTGGACAGAGGAGCCTGGTGGGCTACAGTCCATGGGGTTGCACAGAGTCACACACGACTGAAGCAACTAACACTTTTACTTGTATGTTCCGTTGCACTGCCTTGAGTGAAGTGGCTCATTATCTCAACAGATTTTTCGATGATTTCTGTTTGTTTTCAAGATTCAGTCCAGAGCTTTCAAATCTCCCATTCCTTGATGCCCCCATCCCAGACCAATGTGGGCAGCACTGGAAACCTGGAACCAGGTAAGATGGCTGATTCCTGGGGTGTTTCCTAGTGATCCCCACCTGAGGTCTTGTCTGGTGGTGATGAGAACAAATCAACTGATGCCTTTTGAAACCTGCAAATTGTTAAGAACAAGAAACTACCAGTCTTTTCTGAAATCCAGTTTCTCCTGATGAGAGTTTCTGAGTGTCTTTGCAGGGGCGCGTTCGGTGTGGGCGTGGGGGTGAGGGTGGGAGGGCGCATTCAATTCAGAGCAGTGTGGATATGTGATGGACAACAGCGGTTTGCAATTTAGCAAAAATACAGTTAAATTTGAATTTCAGAAAACTAACGAGTATATAATTATTATGTCCCATGCAATCTTTGGGACATGCTTATACTAAAAATAGTCATTGTTTCTCTGACATTTAAATTCAGTTGGGCGCCCTGTATTTGATTTGGTAACCCTACTGCAGACATAAACCAGAAAGGAATTCCAACCCCTCACCCCACTTCACCTGGCCACTGCCACCATCACCGAAAGCTGTCCTTGTGTCGTCAAACCAAGCTGCAGTTGAAGATCTGTTTGGCAGAGAGAGGGCGTGGGCTGTGGCCACCGCGGAGGGCAGCTCCCCACCCCTCATGTGGCGGCTCCCTGCCCACAAAACCTTCCTGCAGAGCCAGGAGCCACCCACCCCCCGACGCGCGGGGAAGACTGGAACGCCGCAGCTGCGGAGTGTGGTTTGAACCAGGAAGGCGGGATGAACTAGAAAGGGAATGAAGTGGAAGAGCCTGGCGCTTATTATACAGAGTGAAGTGAGTCAGGAAGAGGAAAAAACAAATGTATGTTAACGCGTGTGTGTGGGCTCTACAAAGATGGTACTGAAGAACCTGTTTGCAGGGCCGCTGTGGAGACGCAGACAGAGGGAACAGATGAGTGGACACGGTGGGGGAGGAGACAGAGGGACGAAGTGAAAGAGTAACGTTGAAAAAAATATACATTATCACATGTAAAACAGATATACATTATCACGTGTGAAACGGAGAGCCAGTGGGAACTGGCTGGCGAGGCAGGGAGCTCAAATCCTTGCTGGGACGCCTGGAGGGGTGCGTGGGAGTGAGGGGGGTTCAAGAGGGAGGGACATGTCTGCCTACGGCTGACCTCAAAAAGGAGCACACTATTGTAACGCAATTATCCTCTAATTTAAAATAAATTAAAAAAAAAAAAAAAAGCGAAGGGCCCGTGGTGCATGGGGAGAGCTGGTTCCTCACAGACTTAAGGGCGGGGAAGGGACACTGACTTGATATTGACCAGCTTAAATGCAAATGGGTAGGGACCAGTGTTTCCTGTTCATCCGAGGGCAAATGAGGCCCGCCTCACTAAAGAGGGGTACAAGGATGCAAACAACAGAGAGTATTCGTGGAACATCCGTTGGTGGTGAGGCCTAAAACCACTGCCGAACCCCGGGATTGAACCAGGGACCTTTAGATCTTCAGTCTAACGCTCTCCCAACTGAGCTATTTCGGCAACTTCCGGCAAGTGGCTTCCTTGTATCTGTAATAAAATACCTGCTCCATTGTAGCAAAAGAAGGATTTGGATATAAGTTTAGCGGGAGGTATGCTTACATAGTATTGGTTGTGTGGATATGACACGATCTACTTAATCAAATTCCTAATGATGGACATTTTTATTTTTTCCCTCAGTTTTCATTATTAAAAACAAAACTGCAATGACTGTCCTTTTGTGTTTGTTTTTCTTGTGAGAAGGCAGATTTCACAAAGCCGAAAGTTACAAACATTTGGAATTTTTCAGATATTGTCAAAGTGGTCTCAGGACATGTATGGAAGAGAACAGACAGGAAGGCCGTTTGTAAAGATTTCCAATGTAAATTTTCACTATTACCTCCCGATGAAATATACCTAGGGTCATGGTATCTGTATGTTAAAAGCATTGATTTGCTAAACTTACATATTTAAAGTGTACCTCAATTTTGTTGCCGCTGTATATTGTCACCCTGCTTATTTAACTTATATGAATAGTACATCGTGTGAAATGAGGGGCTGGATGAATCACAAGCTGAAATCAATATTGCCAGGAGAAATAACAACCTCAGATATGCAGATGATTCCACCTTTATGGCAGAAAATGAAGAGGAACTAAAGAGCCTCTTGCTGAGAGTGAAAAAGCTGGCTTAAAACTCAGTCTTCAAAAAACTAAGATCATGGCATCTGGTCCCATCACTTCATGGCAAATAAATGGGGTAAAAGTGAAAACAGTGAGATTTTATTTTCTTGGGCTCCAAAATCACTGCAGATGGTGATTGCAGCCATGAAATTAGAAGTCGCTTGCTCCTTAGAAGAAAAGTTATGGCAAACCTAGACAGAGTACTAAAAAGCAGAAACATCACTTCGCCAACAAAGGTCCTTGTAGTCAAACTATGGTTTTTCCAGTAGTCATGTATGGATGTGAGAGTCGGACCGTAAAGAAAGGTGAGCACCAAAGAATTGATGCTTTCTAATTGTGGTGCTGAAGAAGACTCTTGAGAGTCCGTTGGACTGCTAGGAGATCAAACCAGTCCATCTTAAAGGAAATCAACCCTGAATTTTCACTGGAAGGACTGATGCTGAAGCTGAAACTCCAATACTTTGGCCACCTGATGCAAAGAGCCAACTCTTTGGAAATGATCCTGATGCTGGGAAGGATTGAGGGCAGAAGGACAAGGAGGTGCAGAGGATGAGATGGTTAGATAACATCAGTGACTCAATGGACATGAGTTTGAGCAAACTCTTGGGAGATAGTGATGGACAGGGAGGCCTAGCGTGCTATAGCCCATGGGGTCGGAAAGAGTCAGACATGACTTAGCAACTGCACAACAAAACCTCAATTTTTGTCATCTCATCTTGGCATTTAAAAATTTTGAAACGTATTGACATTGTCAGAAAGTGGGATTGACTCAGACCTTTCTCAAACTCTGAGAAGCAAGCTGTAGTTTAATAATATCCCCTAATATGCTGATTTATCCCACCTTCTCCCATTTCATAATTTTGACCCTTCGCACTCATATATTACATATATATGTAATTGCACTAGTCCAAGCTCTGACCTCTGACTGAATAAGAGTCTCCGCAGATGGGGCTCAGAATTTTATGTTTTTTTAACTTGGAGGTGATGTCAATGTGCAGCCTCTCAGCATCTCATTCCTCAAGTTTTCACAAAAATGGAGCCATTACATTTGGACCTATGACTTTTTTATTGGGATGTAGTTGATTTGCAATGTTGTGTTAGCTTCGGGTGTGCAGCAGAGTGAGTCTGGGCCCATGTTTATTTAGTTTCTTTGGGGGGGGGGGCATGTTTTAAATTGCTTCCTTAACAGGCTCCTCCAACTCAGAATGCCCAAAGTGAACCCATCTCTCCCTCTAGACTTGTTAGCTTGCTACCACCTTCCATCCACGTTTCCAGGGCCAGAAAAAGACAGATTCCTTCCTCCTTCCCTCTGCTCTCCACCAATAGTCATGGTCAAGTGCTATTCATTCCTGTTCAATATTACTGGAATTCCTGCACCTCTCATTCTCACAATTTCTCCAGCCTCTTAATTTATCTGACTACCTATCGCTCATTTTCCACACTGGAACTCATCATCCTGCTTACAGATCTTTCTCTGATACCCTCACTGAAACGAAAACCAAGAGTTCTTTATGTGGTATACAAAGACTTCCATGACTTGGGACTCACCTCTCTCCATCGCCGAATCAGTGTCCTCTCCTTGACCCTAAATTCCAGCCATTCATGTAACCATCCAAACTCAGGATGCTTTCCTTGATTTTGGTCCATGGAGCGTTTTATACTTTGCTCTTCCTCTAATTTGCAACTCCGCTCAGACACTTTCTCCTGGCTCTGGACGGCTTCCGTGCCGTCTTTATCCCCCACTCCCTACTCCCTGTGGGCGTGTTGCCTCTCTACAGTGCCATTTATCAACCTGGATCATAATTGTCCATTTATCTGGGCTCGTTGTTCTCCCTAATGTATATTATGTAACAAGCTGGAAGTCAGTGTTTAATGAATGAATGAAGACATACTTAGCCATATCTATTTCAGAGCCAACTGGTTTTTTGGTGTGTGTTAGTCGCTCAATCGTGCCCGACTCTTTGCGACCCCATGGACTGTAGTCCGCCAGGTTCCTCTGTCCGTGGAATTTTCCGGGCAAGAATACTAGAGTGGGTTGCCATTCCCTTCTCCAGGGATTTCCCGACCCAGGGATTGAACCTGTGTCTCCTGCATTGCAGGCAGATTCTGTGCTGTCTGAGCCAACAGGGAAGCCCGAACAGCTGGTTCTTTATTAACTTAGTTCTAAAACCACCTGATCAAACTCAGGTGTGACTTCCACAAGGCCATATATAAAGACTCTGCGAACTCTAGTTCTCACCTTTAAGGAAACTGCATCTGATCAGCTTGTTGGCTTCCCCTGGGGAATCAAGGTGAACCCCCAAGAGGAGCGCTTTACCTGAAAAGCCAGTAGGGAGGAAACCCTGAGGAGAATGACCTTTGAAACGGAAAACCATGGAAGGCATGGGGAACGCTTCCCACCCACGGGCAGGGCACATCACTGGGCAACAGCTTTATAAACCTTTAGAAGCAAACTCGCAAGTTTTTATAACAATCTTTGAGTTTCACAAGATAGATATCTTATAGTGAATACATTCTAATGATTTTTCTATACTTCCCTTTAGGACTATAAGTTGATTTTCATTTGTCTTGCTGAAAGTAGAGCAGATCCTTGAAATGTAGAGGTTTAACGTTTTTGTGGGACTTCAGAGCTCCCTGTGGAGAAGGAAATGGCAACCCACTCCAGTATCCTTGCCTGGGATAAGCCCAGGGACAGAGGAGCCTGGCAGGCTACAGTCCACCGGGTCAGAGTCGGACACGACTAAGTGACTGAGCAGAGTTCCCTGACAGATGGAATAATTTATCACTTTGCTGAGTCATACGTAATTTTGCATCATGAGGAAGGTAGACTCCTGGGGATCTCTATCCCAGCCCATCATGTCACAGTAGCCTCTTAAAGGACTGAAGGAAGGATTTTGAAAGGATGGAGCTAGACAGCGTGATACTGAGTGAAGAGAGAGAAGAAGTATCATATGACATCCCTTACCTGTGGAATCTAAGAAGAAATGATGCAAATGAACTTACAAAACAGAGACTCAGACTTAGAAAAGGAACTTACGGTTGTGTGGGGAGCGGTGCGGGGAGGGCCAGTTAGGGAGTTTGGGACGGACATGCCCACACTGCTCTATTTTATTTACGACGGAAAACCATCGGGACCTAGTGTGCAGCACATGGAACTCTGTTGAATGTTATGTGGCAGCCT
Organism: Okapia johnstoni; assembly: GCA_024291935.2. NCBI lineage: Eukaryota > Metazoa > Chordata > Mammalia > Artiodactyla > Giraffidae > Okapia > Okapia johnstoni. Next base: position 1,007,780 of record CM044325.1, on the reverse strand, counting down.
GGATGGGAGGGGATTTGGGGGGGCCCAGGATGGATACATGTATATGCATGGCTGAGTCCCTCCGCTGTTCACCTGAAACGATCACACATTGTTCATCAGCTACACCCCAATACAAAATAATAACTCAAGAAAATAAAGAGGGATGTTGAAATGTTTTGGGTACATTCAATTGCCCCTATTGGAGGAAATTACACACCACATGCTATTCAAGACTGCGGGATGCAGCTCTCACAAATGTCAAGGGTCTGCTACCATGTTGTAGCAGCCAGAAAAACCCATTGCTGATCCTTCACCCCAAGCCCAGTGATGGGACTCGGCAGACGACTCACACCAGGTAAGTGGCCTTCCCAAGAACCAGGCTCGAAAAAATAAACCCTGACAACGCAACTGATGTTGTGGGCATGAGAGCCTTGAGAAGTGAAGGCATCAGGAGGCAGAACTTCAAGAATGCTCCTTCAGGTAGGACTCCCCACACGGTATTATCCACATTAAGAAGCTTCTGGAAAGAGGGATACCCATTTCTTCATGATGTACAGTCCAGGAGGAGGAAATGACTTAGCCACCAGCTGCCTTCCAACCCAGTGTCTCACAGAACACAAGGTTGCAAAGGTTGCAAACTCCAGGGTTAAACAAACCCAGCTTGGAATTCCAGTGGCGTGACTAACCCGTCAACTATGTGACCTTGAGTAAATTATTCTCTGAGCATCTTTCTTCATATTCAGCGTGACAGCTGTAACATGAACGTCTTAAAAATTGTTTAAGCGGAAGCCAGGCAACATTGAGCACTCCAATCTCAGGACCCTGGACACAGAAACACATGCTCAGCAGACAGGGGCTGCTCCCTCAGGCCAGGAATTGGCGTTGCCCTCCTCCGAGGCCTCCAAGCCCCTTCGAACGCTTTGCCCACCTTCTCCTCTCCTTGAACTTTGCAGAGAAAAACTAAACTAGCGTTTTCAGTGTCCTTACGTCTTTCCAAGTTCTTCCAATCACCTCTCAGTTGCTTATGCTTCAAAACACAGAATTTGAATCCCAGGGTGTTATCAGCTAAGATCCTGAGAACTTAAATGGGAGGGTGAAATTAAATTCAGTCAAACATCTGTAAATCCATGCCCAGTTTTTCTCTGTTTCCCATGAAGATCAAGTTCCCGACTCCCGAAAGACAAATCACCCTGGGGCCAGTTCTCCACCTCTTCCCGCCACCTCCCATCAGTAGAAGTGAATCAGACAATCTGACTTTTTAAAAATTATTTAATTTAGTAGTTTTCTTGGAAAAAAAAAAAAAACAATAAGGCAAAAAAAACTGAAAATATATATAGTTTTGTTTTGCTTCCGTGTGACACTATTTCACCTGAAGGACTCGAAGCTTCTTCCTTGAGCAGGAATCTGAGGATCAGGCTGGAAACGTAGTGCAGATGGAGAAGGCGGCAGGGGGTCGGGGGACAGAGTAGGGAGTCAGTCTCCTGGGGGTCCCACCGTCTGAAGCACCCCACCCCAGGAGCGGGTCACTGCTTCCGTGGGCCTCCCTGGAGGTGGCAGCCCTGGCGTAACATAACCCCTCGCTTGTACTGGGAAGCGAGTCCCTGGGAGGCAGCTCCCAGCGGCCGCCAGGGAGGGCAGGCGGGGAAGAAGCTGGCCTGGTTCCCGGGCAGAAATCCAGTTTCCCTGCTGGGACGGCTTCCCCTGGAATGATTCCCCCCAAGGACCCACGCTGGCTGAGGCTCGGCAGTTAAGGAACAGAACAGAGAGCACTAAGGAAGAGCAGACAAGGAAGGCACCTCGATTTGTGATCCTCAACCAAGGGTGGGCGGCACAGGGGTCAGATTTCCGAACAAAGACAACTGAAACAAAACAAATACGGAACAACAAAAAAAAGGAAACCGGGGCCAAACAGGAGCAGTTCTCTTCCCCAGCCCACGAGGTGGGGCTTGCAGCCCCAGTTCCCAGGAAGGAGGATCAGCTACGCGGAGGCGGGCCGCCCCCGGAAACGACCCTCCGCTGGGCAAGGGGTCAGGGCTTCGTCTTGCAGAGCCGGGTGAGAAGAGCGCGGGGCTGGGACGGCGGTGGGCGCCCAGGATGCGCACCGCGGACACAGACCCTGCCGGGCACCCGTAGGGCGGGCGGCTCCGAGTCCCGACGTGTCCGCCTCTGAAAAGGGGCGGCCGAGGGGGCTCCCATCCGCACGAGTGTGTCCGAGAGTCCCGGGGAGACAAGTGAGATCAGAGAGCAAGATTCTTAACGGGAGGGAGAGAAATCAAACAGAAAATTAGGACTTTCCTCTACATATATATAATATACAGGTATTGAACACATTATTCCAGAAGTGGCTTCCGTCCGTGGGCTCCGAGAGATGGTGAAAACTCACTCGGGATGAACGCCTTCTCTCAGATTCTGAAGTGTGTCAGAATGGGGCAGGTAATGCTTTGTTCCTCGGGGCACAACCCTGAGTGGGTACTGTGCCCAGAGACAGAGGCGAGAGGGGGAGAGACAGGCGGAGGCGGGGACGGTGAGGTGGGGGGCACGGGGGAGGGAGAGCGCGGCGCCCAGCCGCGTCCACGCGGCCGCGTGCTCGGGGCTCTCAGAAGCTCTCTGCCTGAGCGAGCCCGTAAAAGCCCCTCGTGAAGACAAGGCAGCCCTCCTGCGACCCCCGAGTGGCCTCGGCGGCCGTCAGGGAAGGTGGGGAGCAGCAGCGGGGTGTTCTAACGAGCGAAGACGCTTCCAAGCACTGAACTCTGCGCCTCCGGGTCCTGCAGATGAGCCCCTCCTGCGGGCGCCCCGTGCGACCCCGGCCGCGGGCGTCTCCTGGAGCCGCGCCTCGGCTGCACCTCGGCGCTCACGAAGCTCCGTCGCCAAGTCTGAACGTGTTTCTTTTTCGACGGAACCTCTAGGATCAGCTCTCGCTGCACAGCGCCGGGCGTCCCGCAGCAGCGTGTTCCGCGGGCCTGGCTGAGCGGCTGCTCCGGGGGGTGAGGGCCGTCATCTCGGGGGGCGGACGGGGCCCCCCGACTCCGGGGAAGTGGGGGGCGCCGGCGCGTCACGCACGCGGGGTCCAGAATCTTGATTTCAGGGTCAATCAGCTAAGGCAACCAGCCAATCACCACCAACGGGGTCTGCTTCTGGTGATTGATTCGGAACAGAGAGTGATTGGTTCAGACAGACAGGCTCGGGCGCGCGGCGCCGGCAGGACTCCGCGGGCTCCTCCTCCTCGGCGGGCCGCCGGCGCCCTCAGAAGATGTCGGGGCACGAGTCCCAGTCCTGCCGCTCCTTGCTCTCCCAGTAGCCGCCGCGGTAGATGTGCGTCAGCTCCCGGGTCACCGGGTCCTTCCTGCGCTCGAACCACAGCGCCTTGTAGGGGTCGTGGGCCGCGCCTGTCGGGCAGGAGGCGGAGAGGCGGGATCAGGGCCGCGGGCCGCGGGCGCGTCCCTCAACCGGGGCCGCATCGGGCCCCGGACACGGCGGCCTGCCCCTCAGCCGGCGCGCGACACGCGGGGCAGAGGCGCCCTTACCGTCCTCCGTGGCCCTCACGGCCTCGGCTTCGCGCTTCTTCCTTGCAAGCCGCTGCTTCTCCTCCAGGCGCTGCTTCTCCGCGTTCGCCTCGTCCCAGCGCCCGTTCTCCATCAGCCTCTGGTCGGGCCGCAGCCGGCTGTCCGTGGGCGCGGTGCCGGCCTCCCAGGCGTTGAGGGTCAGAGCCAGCTCGGAGAAGTAGTACATGTTCTCCGCGTTCTTCCTGCAGGGCAGGGGTCAGGAAGGCACGGGCAACGCCAGAGCCCAGACCCCCACGAGCTAGAGCACAGCTGAGCCCGCTCCAGGGATACAGCCCCCAGGGTGACCACAGACGGCAGGGCTCCAGGCCTGTCGGGGCCCCTAATTTAGAGACCCGACAGGACCACCCCTCCCCCGGCCGCTCCCAGGACCACCCCCATGCCCTCCCCAGGACCCCCCATGCCCTCCCAGGACCCCCCAACTGGATGGCTTCCTGGGTGTGGGTTATGCTCAGTCGAAATTAGTTAAGACTGAAACATTCTACTGAATGAAACCAACTTGTTTCCTTTTGCTCTTGTTTTCACCACCTTCTGGGATAACCTTGCTATCACTAAGGACTGAACATTTTAAATGACAGCAGACAAACGGCCTCCATCTTAGTGATTTTCCAAAGTCCTGGACAGTATCTCGGGGCCATCATATTGCCATAAGCCTTTAGGCCACAGGTGGTAGGCATATTTCTCCCTTGGCCATTTCTGAACAGTTTTGCTCTAAATTATAGAAAAATATTCTTCTGAATCAGAATCAGAAGGACCTCTGGGTGTGTGTGTGCTCAGTCGCCAAGTCGTGCCTGACTCTTGGCGACCCATGGACTGCAGCCTGCCAGGCTCCCCTGTCCATGGGATTTCCCAGACAAGAAAATACTGGAGTGGGGTGCCATTTCCTTGTCCACCAAAGGAGCTTTGGGAGACATCAAATTATTTTTTGGCAGATATGGTCTAAGTTGTTCGAACTCGCCTGAGACAAAGCCCGCGACAACCCCGCCCCACAGGGCCGCCTTGCGGTCCTCTGCAGGCGTCCAGGCCGGCACTGGGTCTGCGCAGATTTAAGCAGGAAAGAGGGGAGGGGCCCCGGGGCCCTGCCCGTGCCCAGGCCGCGGCCGCGGCAGCCTGATACTCACGGTAAAGGGTTCCGTTTCCAAAGCAGCACCCTGCTCTCCTCTGCATCGTGGCCGCGCTGCCGGGCGTCACCCCCGTTCTCCCCGGGGGCTGGCTGCACTTTGAAGCAGTCCATTTTCTCATCCCACGTGCCCAGCAGCGCGAAGTGAACTCTCCCCGAGGGATCGGTCACCTCCCCTGTCACCTAAGGGTGGAGAGCAGGCTCGGGAGCACGGGCGTCACCGGGGGCCGCGCCCCTGACGCCCGGATGCCCCGGCCCTGGGGCAGATGCTGCTCGCACCCTGCTGCACAGACTCCGTGAGCGTGTGCTTGAACTGCTCAAAGGAACAGCGTCGTGAACGGGGGCTTCGTTACCATTCTGTGGTCAGGGGTTTGTGGCAGGATGTGCGCAGGAGAAGGGTCTGACCGTACTCGGGATTATGCTCTGCTCTTCTCCCCAGAAATCAGAGAGACCACAGACGGACCTCTTCACTCTCCCAACACAACTCCCGGCACGACTCCGCTGCGGTGGTGACAGAACCCTCGCTCAGACTTCACAGGGGTCACGGCACCTGTGCCCTCCTCCTGCAGTCCTCTCCTGAGCCCTGCCGCAGTGCTTCCCATCTTCAGTCTCTCATGGTTCTTGCTGTTTGTTTGCCACATTCGCTCAGTTTGCAGGATCTTAGTTCCCCGACTAGGCATCGAACCTGGACCCACAGCACCCTCGCCACTGGGCCAATACTAACTGCTCTTGACCTTTACTTTCTGACTTCCTGTCTTTCGCTGACGTTCTCCTTTACCTCTCCCTTTTTTGAACACACACACATCCATCGATGCCAGCTCCAAAGGAACAGACTTTCTACAGCGCATACACTAGGTGAAACCACTTCAATTCCAGCTTCTCTTACCTTTCTCGCTACATCCCGAGAGAAGTAGCTGTAAGGAACAAATTTAAGATTGCACTTGTCTCCCGTCTTGTGATTCACAATGTCAATTTCACCAGACTATGAAAAGAAAAGAACCATGGATTGTTTTATTAAGACTGAATGACTTGGATATACGCTAAGCCCCACGCCTCATAATTCTTTTCTTTTCAGTCTTACGTTCTAGCGCTCCTACACTGAAGATTCAGGTCTCAGTCATCCTTGAGATGCTGTGAAATGCTTTTACCATCTTGGTATTCCTGGTTGGAATCAAGGCCAAATGACCTTTTTTTTTAAAAATTGTGTGCCATGTTAGGTGGCGTAATTCGACCTTCAGCACACACATCAATATTCACATAATAATTCACCTTCTCAAACCAATCCTCCACTCATCCTCTTCATGAACTCTGTGCTTAAATCAAAGGATTCTACTCGCAGTTTCAAGACTACACGTGGTAGGCCTTTCTGTATTTTACTCACTTCATTCTCTCCTCCTTTCTATCTTGTGAACCCCAAACCACTCTTGAAGACTCGGCTTCATTCCCACACCTACTGTGAAGCCTCTCCCACTGCTGAGACAGGATCCCTCGTTTCTAAATTCACTGCAGCTGTTGTCTTGAGAGCGAACTGACAATGAGCTGGATATTATCTCAGCGCACCTCTTACGTGGGCCGTTTTGTCCAATACTTTTCATCCTACAGTGTCCTGAGTCTCCTCTTGAGGGACAAGGCTTCATCTGACCTGGTACCCCAAAGACCCCGAGCTCCACCTGGAGCCCAAAAAATGTTTGATGCGCAATGAAAACATGGGGGTTGGGAGCCGTACTTATTACTTTCTTGGCGCCTTCATGGTGCCTAACACAGGCCTAGGAGAGCAGTCACCGAATGAACGTTGTAACTTGGTCATTTACAGATGATAAACCGTGGTATAGAAAGTCGGCAGTCTGGGAGTGTGGCTACTGCCTGAGAGGAATTCCTTCGGTGAAACTGAGAAACCAGGACTGGCAGTCTGGGTCCAGCTCACATGTCCTGAACACTGCAAAGATGAACGTAAGGATTCTTCTGAACTTCAGAAGCGCTTGGAGGCCCTATGCTCACCTGATCGATCCACAGTTTGCCCACGATGATGTTATGCACTGTTGTGGTCACTTTCTTCCAAGTGTAGTGGTGCCCGGTTGCATGGAAAATACAGTGGATGCTGCCTAGAAGTAGAGAGTGGTACAAAGTAAGCCGAATGTTAGAAAACCAGCACCGTGCTGGCAGGAAATAACAATGGACTGATTTTATTCTATCAATATTTCTTACTTTTAAAAAGAAAACAGTACATCAGAAAGGACTTACAATCATTACAAATGTTGAAAGTATTGAATTTTTCACTTGATTTTTAAATTTGTTAAATATGAATAAAATATAATTAATGATGATGAACACTGACAGATACAGCTTAACTGAGAAATAATATTCTGCAACAGTAGAAATAAAAAGGAAAGCAAAAACCCCAGACTTTTCACTAACTATGCCTGCCATACTAGCAGTAAAATTAACAAGAACAGGTCAAATCTACCCCAACATGAAAAAAAAAATTGCCTTGTGGAATAGAGCACGTTGGTGGTCAGTACTGAGGACAAGCCCCCATTGTGAGTAACTAGCTGTGTGACTTTAAGCAAGTCACTGGTCCATATATGGGCCTTTTAAAAAAATAATCCTTTAGCATTTTTTTTTAAAGTCTTTACTGCATCTGTTACAAAACTGCTTCTGCTTTACGTTTTGGTCTTTTGGCCTCAAGGCATGTGGGATCTTAGCCCCGGACCGGGACTGAACCCGCATGCAATGCACTGGAAGGCCAGGTTTTAACCACAGGTCCATCAGGAAAGTCCCTACCTTTGAGCCTTAATAGAAAAAAAAAAAAGTAGTGGATAGACCAAGGGCTCTAGAATCAGACAGAACTGACTGACTGGCTCCACCACTCATTAGCTGTGTAAGCCTGTGCCATATAATAAAGAATTCGTCTGGTCTTTGTCCAACATTTAAACCTTGCAATTTCCCAAGTGATAGTGTCTCTGTTACTCATGAGGGCCCTGGAGGTGTCTGCCAGTGGGGTGCCTCAGCTGGGCCCCTGGACAGCTTATGGCGATAACATGGCTCAGGACGAGGGCAGCTCAGAAAGACCCACCATGTCATCAGAGAGCAGGGGCTTCAGGCGCGGGATATGGGCTGGGCCGGGTCTCCCGACCTCCTGAAGGAATGATACTCCAAGAGGAAGGAGGCCAGGATACAGAATCCAATCACGTGGCCAAGGATTCAATCAAGTGTGCCCTTCCGATGGAAACGTCAGGAAGCTCTCCGGACAACGAGCACGGTGGGGCTTCTAGGGGGTGAAATACATCCCCGCGCCAGGAGCTGTGGCCCTCGTTTCACGGGGAGGGACCGAAACTCACGCCAGCGTCCTGCCAGCCCCGCTTCCCCATGTCTCCCCACAGGCGGGTCCTGATTTACGCTTTTATAGCTCTCAAGAGGTGAACTCAAATGAACACCAAACCAAAATCAGGGGTTTGAATAGGAGATTCAAAATAATAAAAAACATCTCAGAAGACATAAATAGTTTTTTAAAGATTGTTTTTTCCAAGTCTTGACTGACTATATGATGATGCTGTTTCTAGTTTATGGTTTTTTGGCTTCGAGGCACAGGGGAGGTCCCTGCCCAGGGACTGAACCCAAACAACCTAAACTGGAAGGTGGTCTTAACCCCTGGACCGCCAGGGATGTCCCAAGATACAAATGACAGAGCGTAGCTCCTTCCAAGTCACAGTCCGGAAGCACTAACAAAAGGAGCACTACACGTGGTCAGGGATGTCCTTCTCGTACAAAAGGCCGCAGCGGGCAGGCCGGCGAGTGCCCCGACGGGCAGCCGCTGACGGCGGCAGGCGGCCGGTGAGCACCACAACGCTGACGGCAGCAGGCAGGCCGGCGAGCGCCCCAATGGGCAGCCGCTGACGGCAGCAGGCACGGCAGCGGCCGCTGGCTTGCACCGGACACTGCACCGGGCCTCCTCCTGAGCTGGCCTCCCAACTGTCTTCAAAAACATCTCGGTCCAGCGACAGCCCACAGCCTGCCTTCCCTCCACCACTGCGGTGAAGGCCCCAGCAGTGCTGGCCTGGACCCCTTCTCAGCCTCCCAGCTTCCACGCTGGCCCTCCTGAAGTCTCTAGGCAAATCAAACTGTCTAAAACATCATGTCAACTCTCCATGCCATAAACTCCTTCAATTACTTCCCACTGCAGTGAGAGTGAGACTCAACTCCTTTCCACTGTATACAAGACCCTCAAGAGCTGCCCAGACCCCCGAAACCAGCCGCGGCGGCCTTACCGTTTCTCCACCCCCTGGGTCCTTAGCTCTGGGGCCCTCTGCCTGGAACACACTCCCCCAGGTCGTCTCTTGGTTTTGTTTCTCTGTGTTGTGGGGTCTCTGGCCAGATGTAACCTTGTCAGAGAATCTCCCTGACTCCCCCAACCAAGGAGACACCACCCCCTCCTTCCCCCACCATTACCCCCACCCCCACTCACTCTCGTTTTTCCCGGGACCGCCACTATCTGAAAGTCTTCCCTTTTCGCCTACTTAAGAAAAGAACGCAAGCTGAATGAGGACAGAGCGGCTTCTGCTCGCCATCGCACACCCACCGAGAATAGCTGCCGGCAGACAGTGGGCTCTCAGATCCCTGTTGATACCTTAGCTGCAGGCATTGTTAACCCCTGTATCTGTTTCCTACTGCTGCTGGAACCAACTGCGACAAATTCCGCAGCTTAAAATAACACAGCCTACTCTTTTACAGTCCTGGAAGTCAGAATCTAAAATCCAGGTGTCAAAGGAGGCAAGAAGAAACAAAGGAGCAAAGATAGCCTCTTCAGTAAGTGGTGCTGGGAGAACTGGACAGCTATGTGCAAAAGAATGAAATTAGGACACTTCTAACACCGCACACAGAGATAAACTCAAAATGGATTCAAGACCTAAATGTAAGATCAGAAACTATAAAACTCTTAGAGGAAAACATAGGCAGAACACACAAATCACAGCAAGATCCTCTATGACCCACCTCCTAGAGAAATGGAAATAAAAACAATAAACAAGCGGGACCCGATTAAACCAAAAGCTTCTGCTCAGCAAAGGCAACCGTAAGCAAGGTGAAGACACAGCCCTGGGAATGGGAGAAAATGACAGCAAATGAAACAGCCGACAAAGGGTTAATTTCCAAAATATACCAGCAGCTCATACAAGTCAACACCAGAAAAACAAACAACCCAATCAAACAGTGGGAAAAACCTAAATAGCCGTCTCTCCAAAGAAGACATACAGATGGCGAACAAACACATGCAAAGATGCTCAACGTCGCTCACTATCAGAGAAATGCAAATCAAAACCACGATGAAGTATCACCTCACACCGGTCAGAACGGCCACCGTCAAAAAGTCTACAGACAGTAAATGCTGGAGAGCGTGTGGAGGAAAGGGAACCCTCTTGCACTGTTGGTGGGAATGTAAATTGATACAGCCTCTATGGAAGACAGTGTGGAGATTCCTTAAAAAACTAGGAATAAAACCACCATATGACCCAGCAATCCCACTCCTAGGCGTCTACCCTGAAGAAACCAAAACTGAAAAAGCCACGTATGTCAATATCCACTGCAGCACAGCTTACAGCAGCTAGGACATGCCTTCCCTGGTGGCTCTGACATCTTGTTAAGAGTCTGCCTGCAATGTTAGAGACCCGGGTTCGATCCCTGGGTTGGGAATATCCCCTGGAGAAGGAAATGGCAATGCACTCCAGTATTCTTACCTAGAGCCTATTATACAGAGTGAAGTAAGTCAGAAAGAGAAAAACAAATATCATATACTAATGCATATATATGGAATCTAGAAAGATGGTACTGATGAAATTATTTGCAGGGCGGCAATGGAGACACAGAACAGATTTCTGGACGTGATGTGGAGGAAGGGGGGAAGGGGGGGGGGGTGTCTGCAGAGAGCAACAGGGAAACACACCCCACCATGTGCAGAATGGATGGAAACGGGAATCTGCTGTAGGACTCAGGGAACTCAACCCGGGGCTCTGTATCAACCTGGGGGGGGGGTGGGGTGGGGAGGGAGGTGGGAGGGAGGCTCAAGAGGGAGGGGACGTATGTATACCTGTGGCTGATTCCTGGTGATGTTTGGCAGAAACCAACCCAATTCTGTAAAGCAATTATCCTTCAATTAAAAATAAATAAATTTAAAATTAAAAAAAATAATCCAGGTGTCAGCAGGGGCGTGTCCTTCTGAAGTCTCTAGGGGAGAATCTATTCTCTCGCTTCTTCCAGCTGCCAGAGGCCACCTGCATTCTTTGGTTTCCAAGCATCACTCACATCTCTTGCCTCTCTCTTATAAATACCCTGTGATTATATTAGACCCAGAGAAAAATCCAGGACCATCTCCTCATCTCCAGATCCTAAATCACACCTGCACAGTTCCTGTCACTATGTAAAGTGATATATTCGTATGTTTCAGAGATCAGGATATTTGGGGAAGGGGAGCATGCTTCAGCCTGTCACAGCCTCATTTTACCAAATGAAGACTTTGAGTGTAGAGAGGTCAAATAATTTCAGCAAGGTCACACAGTTAGTGACAGCTAGAGCTGAAGTTCATAATAAGAGCAGAACATCTGTACAGTCCAAAATCATAACCCTATATCCCACCTTGATGAGGTAGCTGTTGTTCCTACAGGGTCCCTTCTGGCTCACAGGGATAGTGGAAAAACAAAGAACACCCTATGACTACCTTCCTTCCTCTGTGTCTTGAAAACCTGACAATAAGTTAAAAGATCTAAAAACCGAACCATTTAAAATGTATAAAGTGGAAGACAGTCACCTGCAGAATGGTAAAGACATCCATGTATCAGCTCCCCAATAAAATCACCCCAGCAACACTGCTCTGAATCAATTTCTTCCTAACTCTGGAAATTAACCAAAGGCTTACAGTGACCCAAGAAGCATTTGATCAAGAAAAGAGCCGAATCTCAGCAACAAAATGCGCTGTGTGGCACTGTGACCTGCCCTAGTCCTAGCCCCCCCTCCCCAGCTCAGCAGAAGCCTTGAAAACCGGCAGCCTCACCATCATGGTAACCAGGAAAACCAGCCAGCAGTCCAGCCAACACTGGACGGAGGAGAATGGTATGAAGCCCCCCAAAACCCAGCTCCAAAGTACTGTCATTATCTGACCTGTCTGGTAGTCCCCTGTGAACTCTCACTCACAGGGCTTATCTTTACTGTATCTGCTTCAGCACTGCTGCTGCTAAATCGCTTCAGCTGTGTCCGACTCTGTGCGACCCCATAGACGGCAGCCCACCAGGCTCTCCCATCCCTGGGATTCCCCAGGCAAGAACACTGGAGTGGGTTGCCATTTCCTTCTCCAGTGCATGAAAGTGAAAAGTGAAAGTGAAGTCATTTAGTCGTGTCCGACTCTTAGCGACCCCATGGACTGCAGCCCACCAGGCTCCTTCGTCCATGGGCTTTTCCAGGCAAGAGTACTGCAGTGGGATGCCATTGCCTTCTCCGGATTCAGCACTGCTCACTTCAAAAAGCTTCTTTCCTGGGGCAATTATCAAAACAATCAGTGGCAATTATTTAACACAACAGCTGCCAGAAGTGGTGATAACAGTTGGAGCACTTGAAAAAAATAATAGCCCCAAATTCCCTAAGTTTGATGAAAAACACTCATCTACACATCCAAGAAGTCCACTGAATGCCAAGTAGGATCAGCTCAAAGAGTACCACATACAAACCCACCATAATCAAATCAGACAGACTGAGTCAGAGACAATTGTCAAAGCCTGAAAGGAAGCAAGGAGTGACCGCATCACACACAAGCGATCCGCAGAGACCAGGGGGGCCAGAGGCGGGGGGGACACAGTCAAGAGGCTGAAAGACAAAGACCGCCAAACCCAGAATTCCGCATCCAGCAAAATGATCCTTCATAAACAAAGGAGAACTCAAGACATTCCCAGAAAAACAAAAACTGAAAGAATCCATTGTTAGCAGATCTCATCTTCAAGAAATACTCAAGGAAGTCCTTCAGGCTGAAATGAAAAGACACTAGACAGTAACTTAAATCCACCTGAAGAAACTAAGAGACCAGTAAGTGCTGAGTCGCTCAGTCATGTCCGCCTCTCTGTGACCCCATGGACTGTCGCCCACCAGGCTCCTGGGTCCATGGAATTCTCCAGGCCAGAATACTGGGGTGGGTAGTCATTCCCTTCTCCATGGGATCTTCCCAACCCAGGGACTGAACCTGGGTCTCCCGCATTACAGGCACATTCTTTATCATCTGAGCCACCATTAAAAGACAATTATGTAAAGCAACAGTTGTACAACAATGTTGATGGAATCACAATGTAGACAAAATGGTTTGTATGACAATAGAAGCACAAAGGAGGGAGAATGTAATGGACCCATACAAGGGCAAAGTTTTTATATACTGTTTTTATATATATTCAGAAATATTGATCTGGACTAGATTATTAGAAGGTTTTAATACTCAGGGTAACCATAACAAAAATATCTTTAAAAACCACAGTAAAAGAAATAACAAGGGAATTAAAATGGTAAACTAGAAAAATACCTATTTAATACAAAGAAGGAACTAATGGATGGATAGAGGAACAAAAAAGACATAGAATGTACAGAAACAAAATACCAAAATGGCAGATGTAAACCCTAACTAATCAATCAGTAATTACAATAAATACAGATGGATTAATCACTCTAAGCAAAAAGTAGAAACTGGAAAAATGGGTAAAACACAAAAGGAGGATTTTTTGACCAAAGTGCCACTGGAGCAAATTCAAGGCACGTGGATCCCAGCAGGCACTGACACAGATCAGCAAGCTGAGTGGTTGTTTCATGCCGAGTCTCAGACTGCGACTCTTCTCAGGTTAGAGAACTCCAACTATGAAAGAAGAGTCTGATTTAAACGTATCTCTTTAAACTGCAAGCTACCACTCAATTCCAAAGTGAGTGGATGAGTAAACTTGTATTTTTCCTCTACCACAGTCTTCATAATTTTGCAAACATCAATTACATTTCCTAGAAGCATTTTTTTCCAGATTGCAAGAATTCTAACCTTTTCAGTCTATTTTACAAGAAGACTCGGACTTCTATCTGCCTCACTTATAACCTTGTCTATACCTCTTTCACCAGTGACATCTACAGGCTTAACATCTAGTATGTGGTAGATACACTCAATATCGAATCCTTAAAAAATCACAGGAATGGAATCTAAACAACTAATTTTTTTGAACTCTTAAAAAATTGGATCCACCACTTTTATCATGTTCCTATAGTTATCAACCCCTTAAAGAATTTGAAATTAGTCCAATTACAGAGAAAATGTGCAGCAGATCATTGGTAATTTAGGTCTGCTGCTGCTGCTGCTAAGTTGCTTCAGTCATGTCCGACTCTGTGCGACCCCACAGACGGCAGCCCACCAGGCTCCGCCGTCCCTGGGATTCTCCAGGCAAGAACACTGGAGTGCGTTGCCATTGCCTTCTCCAATGCGTGAAAGTGAAGTCGCTCAGTCGTGTCCAACTTTTCTCGACCCCATGGACTGCAGCCCACTAGGCTCCTCCGTCCATGGGATTTTCCAGGCAAGAGTACTGGAACGGGTTGCCATTGCCTTCTCCAAATTTAGGTCCACTGCTGTTTTTAAAATGCATACCCTCTCAGCATTAAATACATATAATCCACCCCTTTACTGATCCTCAGGGTGCTCTGAAACTCTTCTCCATGGATGAGATTTACATGGCAACCACTGACACTTGAGTTTTGCAGATTAAATGTGAACATCTCAAGTGTTTACTACTCTCAACCTAACACACTTCCGAAATTATTCGCTTCAAAGACGGTTAAGCAATTAGAACCTTTTTACAGGTTCTCAGGAAAAGATCAAGACTGAAATCACTTAGTCTCCTTTTCACCTTAGGGTCTCTTGCATTTTAATCATGAAGCAATAAAGTTAACACTTCAGTTCCACTTCCAACATCCTTGGATTTTTTTTCTAATGTCTAGTTTGCACTGTACCTGCTACCCTGTGTGTTTTCTGAGAGAAAGCGGGTGGAGTAGAGCAGAAGGCTGTCCTGCAACAACCCAGCCCTGCAGCCGTGCCTCCTCAAAGACGAGAGCCAGGAAGGGGAAAGGCGCCCCGGGCCCAGGCGCCGCCTGTCAGCTGTCTCCAGGGAGTAACCTGGTCTTGGCCTCTCTGGGTTTCCTCTCCTGCAGACCAGCATTCGCTCTTCACACGTACAGGGTCAGACGTGGCTGCTCTCGCTGAACTTCCAAAGAGCATCAAGAGTCTACAACACTTTTTGAATAACTGTTTTTCACCTGAAGTACGGACATGCTAACACGGCATACTAGGATTCCTATTTCCAGGCTGGATCCTTTAGGTCTTGGTGCAAAATTAACTTGTAATCCGGCGTCCCCCAGAACGGCTGTCCTTCCCGGGGCATCATCCCTCACCCAGGGGCGGGCCTTACCGAGGGGCATAATGGAGAGGTATTTGCCTCGAAACTTGCTGGTGATCTTGATCTCCTGTCGCAGCGTCCAGCCATTTCTGGACTCGGCATGGTGCGCAGCCGCGGGGGGATGGTGGCTCACCTGGAAGAGACCAGGAGCTCAAATGAACAGGCAGGAAGGAGTCACGGGTGACAGATGCCCCAGATTCCCGCTGGACATCGCACGCCCACAGCAGGAGGTGAACACCAGGGCCTCCAGGGCTGAAGTCCTGAAGGAAAGGAAGGCAGTCTGGGGTGACGGGGCCTGGAATTTCTGCAAATGCTAACACCCAGGGTGGGGACCAACCCCCTGAACCCCCCTTCCTCAAACAGGCAGCGTGCCACAGTCCTGAGGCTCCTTCACCTGCTCACAGAGGGATCGGTAGCCACTCTCCTCTAACCGGTCCAGCTCAAAGGTCTCCCCAAGGAGCGGGTTGAATGGCTTGCTGGTACGGAAGACAGTAGTGGAGTAGGAGGACACGGTGAAAGCTGCAACATAACAGAGCTGTTCTAGAGAGTTCTCACACTTGGCAGCCCGGTCTAACAGCTCATGGTACTCCAGGTCTTCAGTGAGGCGCTGAAGCATGGATAAGGGCTCGTTAAAGTTCACCTGTCAGGAGAAGAGCAGATGTAAACGCTTTGCCCACACAGCCACACCAGACCGTTCCTTCTTTTTCCTTCCCCCCACCGGTGGAAACGCACAGAGATATGGGGAAAGAAGCCTTTGCTCAGTGGAGGGAGCAGGCAATGGCAACCCACTCCAGTGTTCTTGCCTGGAAAATCCCAGGGACGGCGGAGCCTGGTGGGCTGCCGTCTATGGGGTCGCACCGAGTCGGACACGACTGAAGGGACTTAGCAGCAGCAGCAGCAGCTCAGTGGAGACACTAAGATCTAACCTCAAGAGCAGCCTGTTCTCCATGGCGAGTTGCTCACCTCTGGGACTGGGGAAATCTCCACTTTCACTGATTTGCTAACTGAACGCTGAGATGGGAACCATGCCTCTTCTGCCCAGCACTGCATATCCAAGGGCCCCTGACGCCTGGCCCCTGGGAGACTGTCATCAAACAGGCATCGCATGAGTGAATAAAAGGGGACGGATGCAGCACAAGGACACCCAGAGAAGAGGCTGGGCCCGCGCCCCTCCTGAGGAGGAGAGGAAGGCCAGCAGAGCGCAGCAGCGGGCAGTCCGACAGGGGAGCACGCTGCAGGGGCCATCACTGAGTCTCAGTCCAGTGCCCCCGCAGGCCAGGCTGCTGCCTTCTCTGAGGTTGGACAGCTGTGTTTCTGGGCCAGGAGTGTTCACGACAGGGGCAGACAGAGGGCTCCGAGTACTCCTATCTCCAAGTTTCAGAGCTGACTTGAGGGCATCCTCCACTACAGGATGAAGCCAGTGTGTGGCTGTGTGTGCCTCTCTCGGGGAGAAGGTGTCCAATCACGCTGCAAATTCATGGGTGCCAGGCCCTACACAAACCACCGGGGGCAGAGAAGTGAACAGAAGACTGTTCTCCTCCACCCCCAAAGAGTCGGCTTCTAAGTTAACTGTTTGGAATGTGTGATGACTTTACTATTTAAAAACTTATTATCAAAAGAGGTTAGGTTTCCAGGTTAGCCCATAAAGCTGTTTAATCAGCAGCATAGCTAAACAAGCCTCAATACCAGCAGCTTGAGTTCTGAATCCAAAGAAGAGAAGAAGAAAGAAAACCTGCCCTTTGTGTTGAATGAAGTGGACCTAAAGCAACATTTTGGTTACTGAAACAAGCAAAAACAATGCCTTTTTTCCTAGAATCCTACCTCTTTTACTGTCTTTTTCTGCATTTTTATCCAACCTCCTACCGCCAATCTCTGAGTCACACACTACGCTAATATTTACTGTCCTCCCAATTATGAAATATCTGTAATTTCCACTGTGACACTTTGGAGAAACAAAGTTTAGAGGGAAAAAAAATCTACCTGAAACACCATCACCCAAAGATAACCATCCTTAGTAGTTTAATATTTTTTTCTATGCATTTATGTATTTTTTAAAAAAAGGCCTGTTTTTTTTCTGAGAAATAAACCAAGCATTTCCCTGTGAAAATTGCCCAACAGGGAAGCACGATCTACCATGCCTCAACTAAGTCTTCAAGTCCCACACTCCAACACCACCTTGTCCACAAACAGAAGAGCTGTGTGATGAGAAAAATGGACATGGAAGGGAAATGGATGGATAGAACTCGGATGTTCAAGGGTCTTTCAAAAGAGAGCACTTATTAACTACGCGGGCAAAACCTCTCAGTGCTGAACTGCAGCCTACGTGCAGTAACGCTTCCATACGTTCTGGGGAGAGTGGGGCGGGGGACGCGCTCCGCCGGTGGCCACGGACAGGTCAGCCCGCCCGTGATGGTCATCGCTGCTCATCACACGCACGGCCCTGCCCCCGTGAGCTGTGCCAGGGCCCACAGCGTCTCCCAGAGCTGGCAGGCTTCTCCTACTGGCCTTTTTTTAACCCTCAGAAGCCTCACGGGGGACAGAGAAATCTGAGACTTAAGTGGAAGGAAGCAGGGCATTAGTGACATGGATGATGGAGAGCGGGGCGGCACAGAAGCCTAGAGACGAGCAGCGGCAGGAAGCCGTCGGCAGGCTGTAGGGACCGAGGGAAGCATGGGGTCACTGCACAGAGGGCACAGGCCCGCGCAGGAGCTGAGGCTTCCGGGACACGGCTGCGGCTGGAGCGCGGGCCAGGAGGACGCTGCCGCAGGGAGCACCCCGGGGTGGCTCCTTCCTCCCACTCCAGAAGCCTTCTGGGGCCCCGCCACAGCCCGCAGAGGTGGAAGAAACCGCCCAGGGGCTTGGCCTCCTGTGATCTGGCACAGGCCGTCAAGGGGCAGGAGCAAGGGGCGGGGGGCCGAGGGTGGGGGCGGAGCCAAGGGGGTGGGGGGGCCGAGGGCGGGCCCGCAGCAGCGTCAGCAGGAACAGTCAGCGGGCGGGGGAGGGGGAGGGGGGGGGGGGGGGGAGGGGAGGGGAGGGGGAGGGGGCTGGAGGGGAGGGGGAGGGGGCTGGAGGCGGGGTGTCACCTGGACTCGGATGCTCCTCTGAGTAGGAACTGAATTTCTGTGGCGATGACTGGCCTTTTCAGCTCCCTTTCCTCCCACTCCCTTTAGGCGCTGGGCCAAAAAAGTGGGGCTTCTTTTCAAGACCCCCACCCCACCCCGTGAACATAAACCAATTATTTTATGTTTCTCTCCACTGTGCCTACTCATGGCCCTTTCTGGTCTGGAGAGAGTGCTTTTCTAACAAAAATCCTACAAGCTTACATACAAATCTATTTGTTTTCCAAGACTCACATTTGCTGATACGTGCCAGGCCCTGGCTAAGTATCAAGGATATAAAGACTAGTAAGATGGTCTGGGCAGAATGCCGCCACGGGAGGCAGAACCGCTCGCTGCTCCATAGGCCCCGAGCGGCCAGGAGCCTCTCTCTCTCCGGATGGCGCGTGGGCAGCACCTGCAGCCGCCCACACTCCATTCTCCCCTTCCCGTGGGCAGCGGAATCCCCAGGTTTCATACCAGCCACGCCACCAAAAACGGACGGAAGTCGTGACCTCCAGCTAGCTGAAGCCACGTAACTGAGTTCTGGCCAAAGAGACTGAAGAGAAGATGGTTCAGGCAGTTTCTAGGAAGCACCCCAAAAAAGGCAGGCGTGCCCTCTCCCCTCCCCCTCCTCGTGCTGACTGGGGTGAGGCCTGAGGGCCTGGGCTGCAGCGGCCCCTCAGCACCCAGGAACTGAGGCCAAAGGCAGAGCCACGGGCCAGAGGGAGCCTAGTCACGGCAGCAGGGGCATTGACCAGAACCCAACCACCTGCTTCTGGACTTCAGCGTGATCGTGACTGAAGCTAGTATTGTGGGCCAGCTTCTTCTGTGAAAGGCTGGACTGTAAATATTTGGGCTTTGAGGGCCATATGGCCTCTGTCGCACCTACTCAGCACTGCTGCTGTAGAAGGAAAGCAGCCACAGACAATCGGTGCGTGAATGAGCGTTTACTGCGTTCCGATAAAACCTCAAGGCCACTGATACCTAAACTGCATATGATTTTCAGATCACAAAATATTAACCTCTTTGATATTTTCCAACCATTTAAAAATATGAAAACGATGCTTGGCTTGTGAGCTGTACAAAGGGCAGCCAGATTTGTCTCCAAGGCCACAGTTTGCTGATCCCTGGTCTAAACCAACATATTTTGGACTCTAAACTGAACCTATACCCAACAGATACAGCGCCGGGCAACTTGCCTGCCAGTACACGCTCGGGAGATGAAAGAAGGGAGTGAAACCCGCCACCCAGAAATGAACAGGGGCACGTGCTGGGACACAGGGCTGAGACCGCTCGCCGATAGGACACCTGGGTGAAGGCTGGGTGAAAGGCGGTTCTGCAGTCGGCTCCCGAGGAAAAGGGCACCAGCCAGGGTAAAGGCAAAGTGGCGAGGGTGGGCAGGAGCTGAGGAAAGTGCAGATGCTGCGGGAGGGAGACCAAGAAGCTGGTGCAGACCTGAAGGTGGCACCCACGGGGGGCACACTGCCTGTCCACAGGGAGCCTCTCCCCGGGGCGGGGGGCCAAGCCCCCGAGGGAGCTGCACTCCTCTCAGAGCAGGGAGGACCGAGTGAAGGAGTCCAAGAGAAGGGATGACGTGACTACATATGCAGTCCTAAACCGATCTCCTTCTAAAGCAGTCTGGACAGACGGGAAGTGGGCCTGATGGGAGGCAGGGACGTCACCCCAAACGCCACCTTCCCCACGGAGGTGGCCCCAGCTTCCTGCCTGGAATGAACTGCTTTGCTTTGTGCTTCCCAAGCTTGTGTGCGCGCAGAGCTTCCCACCAGGAGATCACAGAAAGGAGAGCCCTCTACCTGTCTTTGCGCCTGTCTCCTGAACCACAGGGTTCGTGAAAACAGAAACGATACAGAGTTTATCTCTGCACGGCCCCAGCACACCTGGCCTAGGAATCTGCTCATAACTCACTGCTTCTGAACAAACGCATGATTCTCGCTCATCTGGAAGCATACCAGAAACCTAGCCGAAATCAAAGCCCCTGGTTCTAAGGGATGGTCTACGATTGTACGGATAACACAGGTCCCGCCACAGGCGGCCGCAGGGGAGGGTGGGGCTGTCCCGGCAGCACCCCCGGCGGGCCAGAGCCTCACCGGCATGGGGATCTTGGAGAGCTCTTTGCCGATGCAGTTCTTCATGATGCTCCACAGGTTGAGGCTGTAGTTGGGCTTGTACGGTATCCGCGTCCGCCTCTCCTTCTTGGTCTCTTCCAGCTGGTGCTTGTACTGAGCGCAAACACAAAGCCATTCAGGGACCCACAAAAAACAGACAATCCAGTATTCCTAAGCCTCCCTTCCCCCATGCTAAAAAAAAGATCAGTATCTTCTGCTCCTCTTAGCACTTGACCAGCAGACCCTTGGGAGCGCCCCTCAGCCCGCCCCTGCTGATCCCCCGGGGAGGAGTCACCTGCTCGTCCAGGCTGACGTCGCTGCTGGCGCCGCTGACGTTGCTGCCGGTGCGTCTACACGGGCGGGAAGCGGATGAGGATGAGACTGAAGAGCACAACTAGACAGTGGTCCTCGGCCCGCCGTTACAGGGCGCGATGCTAAGGACACTGCACAAACTTATTCACGAGGGACCGAGACGACGCTCAGCAAAGAGCGCGCAGGAATAAAGGCAGACACTCTTCCAGGTACTTAAGGCAGAGAGTCCAGACCTTGGGAAACAACTAGGACATTCCCATGGAAACATTTCCAGCCTTTCGATGGCTGGGGAGAGGGGAGGGGAGTCAAGACTAACTCACTTGTGGCCCAAGTTCTCGGGCACGGTGATGATCTCAGGGGCGTCAAAAAACTCGTTCTCGTCATCCTCGTCACTCAGGTCTCCTTTGCCGGAGCAGCACTGATCTGTCGGGAGGGGGACAAGCCGCGTTCGTCTCCTTTGGCTGTATTTATCGAAACCTGGCCCAGCAGGCCTTCTGAACAGGAACCAAGGGCAGAGAGCAGCGGGAGAGGCAGGGGACACAAAGGGCTGGGATCCCGCCTTGTGTGAGGCACCAACTCCAGAGACCTGGGGCTCCAGGGTCCGCCGCGCAAGGCCCTCTGGCCGGGCCGGACTCCCCCGAGCCCCCGAGCCTAACAACCTCCTGAGCCCCCGAGCCCCCACCTTTGCCGGAGCCGGTGCTGCCGGGCGCGCCAGCAGGCAGCACCGTGGCCCCCCGGAAGGCCCTTTCCAGGTGGTTGTGCTGCTTCGCCAGCTGCTCCAGGGTCTCCTCCAGGCGGATGCGCTGGTCCCTCTCATACTGCAGTGACTTCTGCCATTTCTTACTGTGGGTCTGGGCCAGCACGAGGAAATCTCTGCAGGCCTGTATGCAGACAGAGTGGACGTGGGTCCCCTCAACTCGACCACTCAGAGAGTCCCCCCCGCCTCCAGAAGCCCACTGAGTAATCTCATTCCGGGAACCTGAGCCAGCGAAGCACAGTGATACTGCCGTGGCACAGTTTCGGGGACAGCCAGCTCCATGATACAACCAAGGTCAACTCCAGAAAAATAAACAGAAAGCACTGAACGTGGTTGTCACGGTGGTTTAGTATTTTCCTGGTCATGAGGACCAAACGGATGCCAGGTGAGCAGCGAATCTAGACCAAGGTTTGTGGCAGCCACGGGGGCTGCTGACCGAGAGGGGAGAGAAAGCCTGGGGCGCCGTGTGTCGCTTTCAGTCCTTTCCCGACCACACTCAAGCCGCCGACAGTGGGGGGATTCAACAGCGACGGCTACTGAGTCTGCACCACATCAGACCAAACACGGGGAAACTTCCTTGGTTTCTATTTGGGTCACTAAGAGAACAACTGACCTCAGAAAGCTGACGCCTATCTGAGGGGTCAGAGAGGAGACCTCAAGACAGAACAGAAACCTGACTGTGTTCAGTCCCGCCCCAGGCTCCGCATGGGTACCAGACCGAGGCCTGACGGCTGGCCCCGGCCGCCCTGCCCCCGCCACAGAGCCCAGGAGCCGCGCACCCTTCTCAGCCATGTAGATTTCCACTGGGCCAGGCCTGTGCTGTTCGCTTGGCCTAGAATGCCCTCCGCCCCCTTCCTGTACTTGGCCAAGTGCTCTTCATTCTTTGAGACCTATGGCAAAGTTACTTCTCTGGGACACTCCCCACCCCCCCCATCCCCAAAGGAGCTAGTCTCTCCTCTGCTGCTGCAGCACTCTGCACATATTTCTATTTCTCAGCATCCACAACAGGATCGTGACTTTCTCTCCAGATGGATGTGAGTGACTTGAAGATACCACTTATAGCTTATTCACATACTTATCTCCAGCTCCTAACTTGGCCGCTTTGTACACAGTGGGAGTCCATACAGTTTGCTTAATAAATAAATGGAGAAAGGAAGCAACGGAAGCTTAGAAGTCTAGACAATGCTAAAGAGAAACTAAAAGGTAAACAGAGTATCTGCTCCCATGGTTTCAACCCTGACCTATGGACTAAGGCCTATGGAGTCAGCAATCCTGGCTCTGTGCTTGGGGAGCCGCAGATTAGGCTACCCAACTGCCTACCCGACAGCCCAAAGGAACCTCAAAATCAGTGGGCCCCCTGCCGAACCCGCCATGCGCCCTTTCCAACTCGGCTTCTCCATCCAAGGACAGCGGCAGACCCTGCAGCTGCCCAAGCAGAGAAGGAAGAGCCTTCCTTCATCCCAAGTCTCTCCCTCCCTGTACTCACAGAAAGGGCACCCCAGGCTAGAGAGATGGTTGACTGGGGCCATTGGGACTTCACAGCCCCAAAGCAGGGTTGCTTTTTTTTCACAAGAAGACTCTCTCGGGTCTTCCAGAATTTAGTTGAGGTGTTCCCTTCTCAAATCCTCCCGGTCTGAGCTGGACACCCCCAAGGATTATAGCACAGCAGCCTGTGCCCACGTCTCTCAGGGCACTCAGCACACTCCATAATCATCTGTTCACCTCTCAGCCCCTAAACGGAGAGTTATCTCCCTGAGGGTAGGGACCACAGCCATATCCCCCAGCACTGAGCCTAGAACACAGAAGGTGCTCAACAGGTGTCCACTAAATTAGTAAATGGATATTGGAGTAGGAAATGGCAACCACTCCAGTGCTCTTGCCTGGAAAATCCCAAGAACGGAGGAGCCTGGTAGGCTGCAGTGCATGGGAAGAGTTGGACATGACTGAGCAACTTCACTTTTTTCACTTTCATGCATTGGAGAAGGCAATGGCAACCCACTCCAGTGTTCTTGCCTGGAGAATCCCAGGGACGGGGGAGCCTGGTGGGCTGCCGTCTATGGGGTCGCACAGAGTCGGACACGACTGAAGCGACTTAGCAGCAACACAGTGTCAAATTCACTCCCCTGCCTCGAGACTCACTCTGGTAGCAAGAAAAAGCTGTATCCTAAGCAAGCAGGCAGCTGAGCGAAATTCACACACCCTTCCTTCGCATTGACACTGCCTGTCTGGAGATGTGATGTGCTATATGGCACTTTCCAGGCCTTGCCATTATCCCCTAGGAAACAACACATGGATTCAAAAAACGCCTTTCCAGCAATAACTGGCTACAACAGGGGCAAAGACAGTGCACTCTGGAGAACAGAAAGAGAACTGACACAAACTCTGGATACCTAGAACTCAGGGGGAAAGAATTCTCCCCAGGAACAAAGACAAGCATGTTTTCAAGAGAAAAGTCTAAAATACAGTTGCAGTTTTATGAGACATTTTTAAATCAAGAGGTGTTTTATGTAGCAAGTATTTATCATAATAGGAAAAAAAATTGTCATGGGAGCAGACTTGGATAAAAGGTAACAGACGATTGTTTCCTGAGCTGTTCTATCACATACGTATATTTATGTACTATTGATTTAATGACCTGTATGATTTATGAGTTTTGCTGATCACAGGAGGATCAGAAAAACAGGCACCAAGAAGTGGAAGAGTCTGGAAAGAGCACAGGGCCAGACATCAGAAACACAAACTCCCATGCTGGAGTGCAAAACTCTGACTGATGCTGCTGGGAGACGCTGATCTGCCTGCAACCCGTAAATGGACAAATAAACTTCTCTGCCCTCCTCCGTGTGAGTCAGACCACAGAAGAGTGTGCTCAGTGCTTCAGAACAGGGCATGAAAATAAAAGTCACCACAACTTTCTACTAAGGGGTTTTAAATGCAGGAAAGTAAAATTTCCCTTGGTCAGAGGAAAACACTTTTGTCTAAGAGCTGCACGAACTAAACTAGTTCTAAACAAAAACCTCGTTATCACTTCTTCAACAAGGGAAAAAATCTGGCCTTATTGAAGTTAGCCTGAAAGTCGCTTAGCCGTTCCCAGCTCTTTCTGACCCCATGGACTGAGTCCATGGAATTCTCCAGGGCAGAACAGTGGAGTGGGTAGCCTTTCCCTTCTCCAGGGGATCTTCCCAACCCAGGGATTGAATCCAGGTCTCCTGCATTGCAGGCGGATTCTTTACCAGCTGAGCTACAAGGGAAGACCAAGAATACTGGAGTGGGTAACTTCTCTCTTCTCCTACTTGACCCAGCCCCTCACTTACCACACTGCATGCACTAGCAAAGCAGGGGTCAGACTCCAACAGAAATCTCAAAGAACAGAGAAGTGGAAAGGACCCATGATCTTTTAGTTCCAACATATAGAATTAAGAAAAACAGACAGATAAGGGGGAAGGGGGGAGGAAGGAAGGAAGAGAAAGAGAATGAGAGAAAGAAAGAGAGAGAAAGAGTCGTCATCCCGAGAGGTGAAGGACCCAGCGTCGCCACTGGAGGCGCTGCTGGGGCAGAAGCCCGGCTGGGCCGCGCCCTCCCGACCCCTCGAGCAGGGCGGCGCGGAGGGTCATTCCATCCCTGTGCCCTGGTCAGTTTCGCACAGCAGACAATGCGACTCAAATCCCTGGAACGAGGAGGCAGGACCTATGGCCCGCGCTTTGCCATCACAGCCTTCCCGCGCGGCGCTCACGTTGATCATGGCGTTGGACGTGATCCGGAAGAGCGTGGCGCGCTCGTTGACCTGCTTGATCTTCTCGCCGCTCTCGGCGGGCAGCCGCAGGGCCTCCAGCTCGCTGAGCGAGCGCTGCAGCGCCGCGCCGTGCTTGGCGATGAGGTCGTTGCAGGTGCTCAGGTCCTCCACCTTGCTGGACAGGGTCCGCAGGGTGTTCTGCAGCTCCGTCTTGTCGGTCTGGGAGACGGACTCTTCGTCTCCCGACTCATCTGGGGGGCAAGAAGGGGAGCGCTAGGACCCCAGGCCCAGGGCCGAGGGCCGGAACCCCACCCCCGCTCCGCCCGCGAGCAGGCCTGCGCTGTGACCCTGTGCTCCCCGCCGCCAGGCAGTCCTCCTGCACCGGGCCGCGGCCCCCCTGGGGCAGACATTGTCAGGCGTTTCTCCTGCTCGTGCTTTTCTTTCTCATTTTATTGAGATGTAATTGGCGTATGATGCTGTTGTAAGTTTCAGCTGCACAGCACGTACGCCTTGCATCTATCGGGAAATGATTAAAGTAAGCTAACCTCCATCATCTCACACAGACACAAAAGGCAGGCTTTTCCCCAGGATGAGACTTTCAGGATCTGCTCTCTTGGCAACTTTCAAACACACCCCCCAGCAGAGCTCGCCAGTCACGTGCTGTACACGGCATCCCTAGTGCCCATTTACCTTCTGCCTGGAGGCGGCATCTGTGGACCACCCTCATCCAACCCCCTCACGGCCCACGCAGGGTTCTTCCTAAAGGTACAGTCTCCCGCCCCACCCCTAGAAAAGCTTTGATTTGGCTGGTGTGAGCCAAGGTCCAGGAATCTGTATTTCGAATAAGCTACCTGGGTAATTCTGATGCACACTAAGGTCTGTGAACTAGTGACCAAGAGGTCAGGGCGGAGAAGCTAAATGGCTCTTCCAGTTGGGAATGAATTATTGAGCCTTTTAAGTCTAGCGTAAGGGTCCCAAAACAGTCAATCTGACTATGAGTACCAATCCACAATCATCTGTTGGGTGGTCGGTGGGCCCCTGCATGTCCTGGGCTGAGAATCACATCCCAGCCCTCTGTAAACCACACTCACATCATCAAAAGGTGCATTAATTCATCTTTTCTCAGGGAGAACTCAGGAACTTCACGATGACTTCATCTGACACTGAAGCCACCGCTGCACTGTAAGCTGTGCAAGGCCTTCTGCTAAACGCCTCCTGAATAGTAAGTCACGGAGAGGCTGTGCCCTGCCTCTGGCTTCCAGGTTTGTCCTTAACGCTGTGTAACTGCAAAGTTCTTTTCTAGCCACGTCACTTTTCCTTTAAGAAAAATCAACACATAAGCAGACTGTGCTTTTTAGTGAGACTATGGTAGCAAAATAAAGATTTTTCACACCTGAATGCTGGTGGGAGGTTCAGCAGCAGCCCTGGCCTCTGCTCCCCAGGGGTCAGGAGCACCGCCCCCCCTCAGCGGTAACAAGAAGTCTCCAGACATCACCAGACATCCCCTGAGGGGCTGAACTGCTGCAGCTGAAAACCAGCCCTCCAGGAGAGATTCTGCCTGCTGGGCAGCCAGCAGCCAGCTGGTAATTAGATGACAGTAGGGGGGGCAAAGGAGTTCTGCAAGCCTCAGGGGCAAACAGACTGTCCCCAGGGGCTCACCCCACCTGACTCGGCCAGCATCTTCACCGCCTTGGCCTTGGCCAGCTCCAGGGCCGTGACCCAGCGCTGCCGCTCCACTTCTGAGCTTGCCTTCAGGTGGTAGGTCTGCGCGCCCCCGTTGGAGATGATGAAGTTGCAGGAGTCCTCCACCGTGATGTTGGCCGTGGCAAGGTTGATGGTGCCGCGGCAAGTGTGCCTCATCTCTGCCTTCGACCTGCAAAAGCGAACCACAGACAGCTAAGCGGACACAATGCGCGGCTTCTCTCGGCACATTCTACTTCAGAGCTCTGAGTCTTTCAAACATACGGCAGTCTTAGGAATCAGCAAGCTCTAATATTCTCCTCGGATGGCTCCCTCCAATTAAAAGCCAATCAGCAGGGATTTCCCTTCTGAGCCTGAAAGTGTTCTGAGTCGCAGTTTACTGCTCCTCCTCTCACCCTGAACTCTGGAAAAGTAGGCTTCACTGAAGGCGAACTACAGACAGCATTAACCCAGCAATTTTAAGTGCACAATTTAGTGAGTTTGGACAAATGTCAACAACTGTGCAACCACCTCCACAGTCAAGATGGAGAACACTTCCATCACCCCCCAGAGTCTCCTCAGGTCCCTTTACAGTCAGGAGTTACCTTTCATTTAGCAAGATACAATTATCAAAGGGTGCTTTATAAGCTCATGCAACCAAATTCTGTATAATAATCTTATTCTCTAACAGAAAGAGGGACTTCTCTGCTGGGCCAATGGTTAAGACGCTGTGTTCCCAGGGCAGGGGGCCTGGGTTAGATCCTACACGCCACGTGGTGTGGCCAAAGGAAAAAAAAGAAGTTAAAAGAATAGCTCCATTTTGCAAATATTGAACAACCCACTCCCCCAGTCCACTGTAACTCAGCCCCGGTGAGAACTGTCATACCACTCTTGAAACCACCTTGCGGACGTGTAAGGCACACTCAGGTGTGTAACGCATTCACTACTGGGGGTGCACTCAGCTGCTAAGTGCTGTCTGACTCTCTGTGACCGCAGGGGCTGTAGCCCGGCAGCCTCCTCTGTCCACGGGATGATCCCTCAGGGAAGAGTACTGGAGTGCGTTGCCATTCCCTTCTCCAGCGGATCATCCCAACACAGGGATCGAACCGTGTCTCCCACACTGGCAGGCAGATTCTTTACCACCAGGGGAGCCATTAAATACTGACTACAGCTTAAATGATATGAAAGAGGAGTAACTAGCTCTCATTAAAGGAGCACGGGGTGGTATAATCTTTCAGGAATATATTCTTTCCTAAAGTCCACCCTCTATTGGTGGGAACTCCTAAGCCACCCTATTAATAGCTAGGAGAAATTCAGCAAATCTCTTCTCAGAGGACTAGGTGTAAAAATTTTCTCCACTGCTACTGACTGACAGTTCTATTATTAGGCTAACTTTTCAACTTTACAGCCCTGCTTGTTGACAACAAGCAACAAGAGCCTTGGCATAAAATGTCGAGCTGCGAGCGCAGCCGAGCGCACAGAGCAAACTGCGCTGTTTCCCCGCCACCCGCTGACCTGCCCAGGGGACCTGCATGTTGAGACTGCAGTTTTCACTGACCAACTTGGAGCAGAAAGAGGTCAAAGTCCTTTGCCAACTGCCACTGTGCAAAGCAGGGCCGTCTCTTTCACGAGTGCCAAGCGGCCAAACACACCTGGCACATCCCAAATCCCTGCATGCCAGAAATGACGACACTCGCTCCATCTCTAGAAACCAAGACTGGGGTAGGTTTAAGGAAGTCTGTTTACTGTGCTTAGGAAGACAGCTTGGCTATTGCTCGGTTTGTCACATGAAACTGGTTTTTCTTCCTCAGATGCACAGACGAGAAGTATGGGATCGCTGTGGGGAGGGTGGGGGTCTCAATAAACCAGGCCATCTTCCACCTCCCGCACCTGCCACGCTGCAACGTGAATCCTGCTCTTTCTACTCCTACCCCCTCCCCCGCCCTGCGCTTCAGTTACATTATGAATAATGCAGGCTGAATTACCGGCTCACCCTCACTTTCTACTCCAAAGGTGCGACTCGGACTTTCTGCCACAGTCCTCACAATGCGCTGATCTTTTCCACAGGGCGCTTCCTAGGAGTCTCCTCTGCTTGGGTCATGTTCATGAACTAAAAAAGTTTCCCGAATCATACAGTCTATAGCACTTTTTAAAATACCAAAGGACTCTGGAAGTTCGAGCAGGCTTGACTCTGGAGCTCTTGGGCTCAAGCAGATACAACTATGCTTATAAATGGTTAGTGCAGAAGTATTTCCAAGACATGCTTTTCAGGATGCAAGAGAAGTTCTTCAGGACCACAGATTTAGGTGGTGTTTTCTGATTAGTAAGTTCTTCCCGGAAAAGGCCAGCCAAAATAGTAGTTCCATCTCCAGAAGCTAGCCAAGAAAACTAATACTATGGGCTTGTCACGATGTGTCTGGGAGAGCTGGGATTCTACATATGGTTTTAAGTAACAGGACAGTTGTGTAACTTTGTATATAAGGAAGAACAGGATAGGTAAAAAGAAGGCTTGCCAAAGCCTATTAGGACAGTTCATCAGAGGATGGGTTTAGGAAGCATTTGGTTAAAAAGAAAACCAGATTTTGTAAAAGGCGTACACAGGAGATGGTTTTGGGGGCATGAAAAGCAGGAGGCAAGACAACTTGGCTAAATGAACCCTAAGAACATGGGGATCCAAAGAACCTGTTTGGAAGAATACCAACTGGTTGATAGAAAGTACTTCAATGTGATTTCGAGGGTAGCGTGTAGACTTGATAATTCTGAACGCTGTTCCTTGGTTGGTTTGTGGGTGGAACTGTCTTGGCTGGCAAGGACAGGCCCGTGGCATAGTTCCCAGTACACGGTGTGGTATGTTTGGGAAGGTGTTCTAGCTGTAGTCAGACAGGTACCACTACCTCTTATAGGAGAGAAATTAAAAGTGGTTACAAGTACTTCAGAGATAACAATATATACATTATTACTGTTCAAGATCAATATTGACCAAGACAGTTAAAGGCTAAACTGGGCTGGAAAGTGGATCTGATTAAAAACTTGCATGAGGAAAAAGGACCACACATTAAGGCTCTCAGCTCATACACAACTATTAAAAAATGGGGAATCAGTGTTAATACTGACTTATAAGCCAAGCTAGGATATGAATTACTTAATATTAGAATGATCGTCAGTGTAACAGGAAAACATGAACTTGATTAGGGGAAAAATCTTGGAAGAAACGAAAACTTTAGATTTGTGATTTAACCTTAAACTGATAGTCGCAGATGAATAATTACACAGGATTAAAACGAAAATCAATTCTGAATAATTCAAATGATACACATAAATGTTCACAATTAATGTCACTTAAGCAGTGAGGATGCACTAAGCAATTTTCTACCATGTTAGAGACCAGATAAGAATGTGCTCCTACTTCAACAACCTCCAACTCCCATCTTCAGTTTCCTTTCAAGATTCTTTAAGAGTCAAGACAATGAAGTTGAGGGAAAAGAGATTCATTCACCCAAACTGTCCCAGTGCCAAAGCGACTCCTGGCAGAAGGCAAGAAATGTAGAGTCTTAACAACCCTCTTTTGGGTCTCAAACAGAATGGTCTTCTTCACTTAGAAATCCCACTACATGAAGCAAAATCTTCCTTAAAGAAGAGTTCTATACATTTTGTATATCATACACACAGAGTGTCATATCTATAAACTTGCTGTAGACAAGTAGTTAGTTATCTCTTCATCTGACTGATTCATGTAACACTAACCTGGGTTTTAGACTGTGTTGGTATGAAAAGAACTAGTTTCAAATCCTGACTCAAGAACTTGGGAAAGTTGCCCAAGCTGTCTCCCTTTCCTCACTGGTAAGATGGGAGTATCTCCTAATTTCCAGGTTGCCGTTGGGAGTCAAAGAATACTGTACATAACACACCTGTGCAAACTGTGTAGCACTCAGGAAATGTTTACGTCCCGTCCCCAAATCCAGCATCCCAACCTATCTATCTATAGTAATACTCACAGCCAACAGCATGTTATGTTATCGCAAGGCTGTGAGTCACCACAAACGTGTATTAAACGTCCCAACACAAGCACTGCTGAACAGGAGTCAGACAAAAGCCAGACTTTCTTTTGAGGAAACTTGACCGAACTAGCGGGTGGCGCCCAGCAATCCTGGCTGGAACACTCAGTGATCTCCCCCGGGAGGGCGCGGGGCTGACCAAACTACCAGAAACCCTGGAGGGCGCGTCTCCGTCGTGGGCTGTCCAAAGGCGAGGGCTGAGGCGAGTCTTTGATAAGGACTGGGGACAGACCCCGAGGCCAGCCTGTGCGTGGCGTCCTTGTGCCTGAACGTGGAGCGCGCAACGGCGGGAACGTCAAGCGCCGCTGATAACCCTGAATTCTGGAGCCGGGGCACAGGCAACCAAGCCTCGGGACGCTGACAGCAAGTTCCCCGGGAGCGGTGCCCGGGTTCTGCCCCGTAAGCACCGACAACGGCGCCCTCCCTGCGGACTCCTCACTGCAGCGAGGCGCTGCTAGGGACGCAACTCAAGGGGAGACGCGAAGCTCCCGCACAACGCGCGGGGCCGGGGCCGGGGCCCGGGCCGGGGGGCGCCGAGGGCGGGGCACGCGGGCGGCGCCCTACGTCCCGGCGCGCCCACTCTCGCGAGGGTGGGCTCGTGTCGCGGGCGGCGGCGGGGGGGCGCGCCCCGGAAGCAGTTACCTGTAGTAGCTGAGGAGCCCGTTGCTCAGCACGAACCACCGCCGCTGGTAGCCTTTGATGTAATTGGTCCATTTGAAGAGCCAGCCCTCGCGAGCCGAGCCCGAGCCCCCCGGCGCCCGAGCCGCCAGAGCCCCCCGCCGGCGGCGCAGGAGCCGGGCCCGCCGCCGCCACGGCCCCGGCCCCAGGGCCCGGGCCGCCCGCCGCCACCGCGGCCGCCGCGCCCGGCACGAGCCCGGAGCCCGGCCCGGAGTCTCCGCGGCCGCCGGCGCCTCCACCTCCCACCCCGGGGGGACCGGCGCCGCCGCCGCCCGGGGCCGCCATGGTGGCCGGGCCCGGGCCCAGCGCTCCTCTGAGCTCCGTCGCCGCCATGAGCCGCCGCCGCCCGCTGATACACGACCGGAACCGCCTACGCGAGCCGCCGTCGCCGCCCGGAGGGCCCCACTCGGCGACCGCCTCAGCCGCCGCCGCGCAGCGTCCCCGCCCCGCCAGGCCGGCCGCGGGGAGGAAGAAAGTCGATTGGTGCCGCCGAGTGTCACTTGCGGAGGGCCCCTAGGACATTGGCATTTCTCTGGGGCCTGTCATGCCGCAGCGCCCAGTGAGCGTCCGAGGAGGGACGCTTCCGCCAGGCCCGCCGCTGATTGGTGCAGGTGAAGGCCAATCAGACTCAGGTCAAGCTCATTGGCGCTTTCCCGAAGTCTCCGGCGCTCAGGGAGGACTCGAGAATGCAGACCGCCCAGCCCGTGTGGCTGTCGATTGGCCAATATTTCTGCCACTCATTCAGTTTGTGCAGTCGTCAATGCCACGTCACCTCCTCCCATCAGTCGTCTCCGCGGCCCTCTTCCGCCCTTACGGATTGGTGGTTGATATCAGCTGCTCAACCTTTGCTACCATTCACTGAACGCGTTGAGGGAAAAGGGGCGGAGTCTACACTTCGCATCTTCACTCTCATTTATTATTGGTTGGAATGGATGTCACTCGCAAGTCGGTGAAGAGCCGGGGCGATGATTGGAGGTGATTGACTCCCGGAAATGCCTGTGAACGCTGGAGCGTGACACTTCTGACCAATGAGAGAGACCAATTGAGAGAGGGGGCGGGGCAGGCCAGGGCAGCCAATAAAACCCGGGAAGAGCAATTCGGGGGCGTGCCCGCCTGCTTTCGCTTTTGGGGAAGTTTGCTAGTGGCGGAAGCTCGTCAGTTTCTCTAACTCGTGTTTTGATGCTGTGTGTCAGTGTTGGAGTCGCTCTTTCTGAGTTAAGATCGCCAGTTGGTTAGGAAGAGTGTTTCTGCGTAGTCGGCCTTTGCCTGAGATTCTCCCTTTTAGCTGCCGGCTGCGAGCTGGAGGCCCAAGTTCCTGGGGAGCCCAGAAATGGCTTCCCCAGTGTCCTCCCGAATCCACCTTCCTAACTCCCTTTCCTGGTTTGCCCATCAGAGTACCACACACCTTATCTTTTGATTCTAGACTGTCATATGCTTCTCCTGATTTTGTCCCACGAGTTGCTGACCCAGCTGTGAGAAGAAAGTGGACTTGCGGGGACCTGACTTTATTTATACTTGGACTCGTCTCTAACAGCCCTAAAGGCCCTTGTTGGTTTTAGCATCATAAGCGCACGTGTGTATGCTTAACTTTGCACAGATTTTAGATACACTGATTTTGTTCACACATCTGTGAAAGTCACAACTTCAGTAACGCATTTAACATTTAGACGTCGTGAACAAATGGAGCTTTGCGGGAACCTGGCATCTGTTAGATTTTGCTAGTTTTGCTGGACAATAGAAACAGCTGTTAGCTAGAAAACAAGTCGCTTTTTCTTGGCAATGTGCTTCATGGTATAAGGAAAATAAAGAAAAATGTCCTTTTTTAGAAAACGTTTTTAACAGAAGAGACATTGAATTCTGGAGATAAAATGCACTTTGAAAATCTGCAGGTAGATGTAGGTTAGAGGATTGTTTTAACTCAACTAAAGTGAACCCCTTTATGCTTGAGAGGCATGCCTTTTCTAATTACTGGCCCTCTCACTGGGAAAGTTACTTAAGCATTCCCAGCCCCAGTTTCCCTTTCTGCTAAAAAGGAATAAAACCTTATAGGGATACTGTTCTGATTAAATGCATATATGAACATGTTTGATAAACTAAACAGCTACAAAATGTAAGTTGTATTGCCAAATACATCCCTCTGTTTATTTGCCAACCACAAAGGAGAAACACATACTTTTACACTGAGGAAAATCCGGCTGTCCCCACCGTAACCCAGTTGGTTAACTGGGTTATCATTAACCCTGGGACAGCCAACATTTTTTATGAGGTCCCTTGTCTGCTGCTTTAAAAGATGCTTGTTCCTTGGAAGAAAAGCTATGACCAACCTAGACAGCATATTAAAAAGCAGAGACATTACTTTGCCAACACAGGTCCATCTAGTCAAAGTTATGGTTTTTCCAGTGGTCATGTATGGATGTGAGAGTTGAACTATAAAGAAAGCTGAGCGCCAAAGAATTGATGCTTTTGAACTGTGGTGTTGGAGAAGACTCTTGAGAGTCCCTTGGACTGCAAGGAGATTCAACCAGTCCATCCTAAAGGAGATCAGTCCTGAGTGTTCATTGGAAGGACTGATGTTGACGCTGAAACTCCAATACTTTGGCCACCTGATGTGAAAAACTGACTCATTGGAAAAGCCCCCGATGCTGGGAAAGATTGAAGGCAGGAGAAGGGGACGACAGAGGATGAGATGGCTGGATGGCATCACCAACTAGATGGACATGAGTTTGAGTCAACTCTGGGAGTTGGTGATGGACAGGGAGGCCTGGCCTGCTGCGGTCCATGGGGTCTCAGAGAGTTGGACTCGACTGAGGGACTAAATTGAACTGAACTTGTGCGCTGCAGCATGAAGTAGACAGCTCCGCTTAATTAAGTTTTCTTGCCAAAGTTTTCTTGATCCTGAGTCCAATCAAGCCTTTAGATCTATCCTTCAGTTTACAGAGGCTGGAGGAACCAGTTAAACAACACCCCCCAAGGAGACAATTGAATAAATCAAGAATGTGAGACAGTCTATAAGACAGCTAGTTTTACAGAAGATAAGAGAAAGATTAAGGAAAAGTGATGTGGTACCAGAGTCACGTGGTGATTGTTGTAAATTTTTTTTTTTAAAAGAGACCTCCCCAACAAATGCTTGACTCTATTTTGATTCTGAAACAAAACAAAACAAAAGCAGAAAACTGTTCTTGTAGACATCAGAGGATAACTGGGGACGTTTGAAAATGGACTGGTATTAGAGGATGTTAGGCAGTTACTACATTTGTTCAATGTAATACTGTATTATGGCTATGAATGAAAGCATCTGTAGACTCTGGAGAAATGTCACCCTCTTCAATAAATGGTTTTGGGGAACATGGCTAAACTACCTGCTAAAGAATCAAACTGGACTACTACTACAAACTCTCACACCATATTACAAAATAAATTCAAAATGGATCCAAGACTTGAATGTAGGGCCTGAAACCATAAAACTTCTAAAAGGAAGCTTATGCAGTATGCTTTCTGACATAAGTCTTAGGAATATTTTGGAGGGTATGTCTCCTCAGGCAAGGGAAACAAAATATAAGTGAATAGGACCTCCTCAAACTTAAAAGCTTTTGTGCAGCGAAGAAAACTGTCAGCAAAATGAAAAGACAGCCTACTGAATGGGAGAAGATACTTGCAAACTATATTTGATAAGAGATTAATATCTAAAATATACAGAGGACTCCTACAACTCAACTTCCCAAAACCAAAAAACCCAATTAAAAAATGGGCAGAGGCTCTGAATAGACATTTTCCCAAAGAGACTTACAGATGGCCACCAGACATGTAAAAAGATGCTCAGTATCGTCTTTTTCCCTGATGATCCCTAATCATCAGGGAAAGGCAAATCAAAGCCACAATGTTTTATCACCTCACACTGTCAGAATGGCCATTATAAAAAAAAATATTTACCAAGTAACGAGTGTTGGCAAAGGTGTGGAGAAAAGGGAACCCTTGGGCACTGCTGGTGGGAATGTGAATTGGCACACCCACTGTGGAAAACAGTATGGCGGTTCCTCAAAAACCTAGAAGTAGAACAGCCGCTTTTGATCCGGCAGTCCTACCTCTGGATATTGATCTGAAGAAATTGAAAATGCTAATTCAAAAAAGATACCTGCACCCTCAAGTTCACTGCAGCATTGCTTACGATAGCCAAGACATGGAAACAGCCTAAGGGTCCACTGAGAGATGAATTGATACAGAAAATATAGAATATTACTCAGCCATATAAAGGATGGGATTTTGCAACACGGATGGACCCAAAGGGTACTATGCTCACTGAGGTAAATGGAGAAAGACATGAAGGAAGTATGTTATCACTTATGTGTGGAATCTAAAAAATTGAACAAACTAAACAGAAATAGTCACAGACACAAAAAACAAATCGGTGGTTGTCGGAGGGGAGGCAGGTGGGGAGAGGGGAGAAATTAAGAGGGAGGTGAAGAGGTTCAAGCTTCCAGTTGCAAAATAAATTAGTCACCGGTATGAAATGCAGAGTGTGGGGATAGAGGGACTATGTAATATCTTTGTGTTGTGACAGATGGTCACGCGACATGTTGTGGCGAACATTTTGAAATCTATAGAAATATCAAATCTCTATCTTGTGTAACAGGAACCAGCAGTGTTGTAGGTCAATTATACTTGAAAAACAAATCATAGAAAAGGAGATCACATTTGTGGCAGGGGGCGGTGGCGGGGGGAGGACTAGGGTGAAGGTAGCCAGTGGTTACAAGCATTCAGTTATAAGACAAATAAGTACTGGAGACTGTAACGTCCAACATGATGAGCAGAATTAATACTGCTCCACCTTACACATAAAAGTTAAGAGAGTGACTCCCAAGAGTGCTCGTCACGGGAAAAAAACTGTTCTATTTCTTTACTTATGTATCTGTGAGATACAGACATTAACGAACCTTATTGCGGTCATCACTGCATGGTGTGTGTGAGGGGACTCACTGTGCTGTACGCCGTAAACTTACACAGTGCTGTATGTTAATTAGATCTCAATAAAACTGAATGAAGAGAAACAGATTTTGGAGAAGTGTTAGCAATCTGTAAATTTCTTCTGAAATGGTCAGAACAGGAAAGAAAGCAAGCCCCCCCCCCAAATAATACAAACTTTGATATGCAGACACACATACCACACATTTACGTGTATGTATCTCTGTATCTGACATGACTGCAGCAACTGGCATAACACATCTGTACACCCATATATAAAAGCAAATTGTTATTATTGTTCAGTCAGTAAGTCATGTCCGACTTTTTGAGACCCCGTGAATGCAGCACACCAGGCTTCTCAGTTCTCCACTATCTCCCAGAGTTTGCCTAGATTCACATTGAGTCAGTAATGCTGTGTAACCATCTCATCCTCTGCCACCTCCTTCTCCTTTGGCCTTCAATCTTTCCCAGCATTGGGATCTTTTCCTCTTCGCATCAGGTGGCCAAAGTATTGGGAGTTTCAGCTTCAGCATTAGCCCTTCCAGTGAGTATTCAGGGTTGGTTTCCTTTATAAAGGCAGGTAGACACAGGTCGGGCTTCCCCAATGGGTCAGCAGTAAAGGATCCGCCTGCAATGCAGGAGCCCCAGGAGACACGGGTTCGATCCTCTGGAGGAGGGCACCGCAACCCACTGCAGTATGCTTGCCTGGGAAATCCCAAGCACAGAGGAGCCTGGCAGGCTACAGCTCACAGGGTCGCAAAGAGTCGGACACGATTGAAGGAACTTGGCACACGTGCACGCAGACACAACGTTAATTGTTGAATGTTGGTGAGAAGTACACAAGTATTTATTGTACTGTCCTACTTCTATTGTATATCTGAAAACATTTCCTTAAAGGTTTAAATAGGCTGAGTTGAGTTAATGTTGTTGCCCACCAGCGCTTCCAGAGTGCCGCCCACGCTCCTTTGCCTGCTTCGTGAGGACTTTGACCGGCTGGCGTCCCTTCCTTTCTAGCCTCTCCGCCTCTCTTGCCTTGATGCACTCCACGCTCCAATTCCGTTGAACCCTGTGTCCATACCCACCTTTGCCCTCTCCTTTCCCTCCCTCCACAGAGTCTGCTCTGAGCTCTCTGCCCAGAAGAGCACCGCTTCCTCAGGACTCGGAATTTCGTGTGATGTTCACTGTCTTGCTTTGTAGCTAGCTGTGTTCCTACCACGTCACCCCTCCTCAGGGTGAGTTCCTCCAGTGTGTGATCTGTATCTCTTTCATCTTTGGTTCCCTCATGACAGCCCACAGCCTGTTACCGAGTGGGTGGTAGGTCCGGCTGCTTGCCGAACAAAAGCCAATAAATAGGCCAGGTGGTGGAAAGGGAAGTTTGCTTTATTTCAGATGCCAGCAACTGGGGGTGCGGGGAGGGTGGTGGACAGCTGTCCACAGGCTGACTCCCCACCCCCCGACCCTACGAGCCGGGGGTGAGAGCTTTTATAGACAGAGTAGGGGGCCGGGGTTGCTTCACGCAGAAACAGCACAGTCAGCTCCAACAGGCAGCTTCAGATTGCTCATTGGTGGTCTGACCAGCATCATCTTTGTTGTTTTAGGTACAGTTAATCATCAGTTCCAGTCTGTCTGTTCCTGTACTTTTTGAGGCCGGTTCTCAGAACTGTGGCCGCTCCTGTCCTGGGTACAGTCCGGGCACCGTGTAGTTAACTTCTCCACCTGGTGTTTCAGTATCGATAAGACAGCTCACAGGGTTTTGTTCTGAATATTATCTGTAGCCCTTGGGAAAGAACTAAAGGTCCTTGACTTTGCTTAATGACTGCATTAGTATTATTTAGTCTCCTTTGACTGTTTTCCTTTGTTTTCACATCTTTCACTTCTCTGATTAAACATGTTCTTTGACTAAGGTTTTCCGCAGACAAAAGCCATGGTGGAGGGGAGGCAAGGACCGTAGAGCCCTGCTCTGTCTCAAGCGCAGCGTATTCATTCATTTCACAAATAAGAATCGAGCGTCTCCCGTATAATCCCCAGGCTTTGGTCAAGTGTTGGAGGCAGAGTAGTGAATGTATGGATACACTCTAGTTCCTCATGGGATGTAAAGGACAGGCAGGTATTAAACGAGAAGCATACAAATGAATATATACAGTGTATACAGTATCTGCATGGGCCTCCCAGGTGGTGCAGTCGTCAAGAATCTGCCTGCCAATGCAAGAGACGCAAGAGACGCAGGCTACATCCCTGGGTCAAGACGATCCCCTGGAGGAGGAAATGGCAAGCCGCTCCAGTATTCCTGGCCTGGAAAATTCCACTGCAGGCCTGGCGGGCTGCAGTCCATGGGGTCGCAGAGAGTCGGCCGTGACTGCGTGCGCACACACACACACACACACACACACGGACAGAGAAAATGTGGACAGTAACAATATACCTGAAGTAACCTGGAGGACCCCCCAGGGTGCCGTGAGACAGCGGCAGGTGCAACCTGCTTCAAACAGGGATGAACCCTCTTTGAGCAGCTGGGGGCTGGAGGGGAATTAGAGAAATAAAAGGATGGAGATAGTCTTTCTTGTGTGAAGAAAGAAAAGAGAGGCCGTACCTGAGGCAGAGGGATTAGAGGCGGGGAAGGCAGGTGTGACAGGCCTCCAGGGCCTGAGGAGCTTGGGTTTTATTTCAGGAACAACGGGAAGCAATTAAAGGTGCATAGCATGCTGGGTCACTTCAGTCGTGTCTGACTCTTGGCCACCCTGTGGACCATAGCCCGCCAGGCCCCTCTGTCCATGGCATTCTCCAGCAAGAATACTGGAGTGGGTGCCACGCCCGCCTCCAGGGGATCTTCGCCACCCAGGGATGGAACCCATATCTCATGTCTCCTGCATTGGCAGGCGGGTTCTTTACCACTAGCACCGCCTAGGAAGCCCTGGGGTTAGGAGAGTGACCCCTTAAAAAAAATTTTTTTTGCCTCACCGCATTGTTTGCAGGATCTTAGTTCCCTGGGAGTGAGAGCCCTGAGACTGAACCACTGGACCACCAGGGAAATCCCTGGAGTTCACTCTGAACAGTGTACATTCCGCGAGTCTTACAAGTGTATACTGACATGTACCCACCATTATAGTATTGTACAGAAGAGTTTTGGGACTTTGCTGGCGACCCAGGGGGTAACACTCCGTGCTTTCAAGGCAGGGGGCACAGGCTCTATCCCGGGCAGGGGAACTAAGAGCCCACATGCCCTGGGGCACGGCTGAGACAGACAGACAAACATGCATCTTCATACAGAACAGTTTCCCTGCTCTCAAAATCCTCCTGCGTATTCATCCCTCCCTCCTTCCCCTGGTGACCAGTGATCTTTTTACTGTCTCCATGGTTTTGCCTTTTCTCAGAATGTCATATAGTTGGAGTAACATAATATGTAGCCTTTTCAGATTGGCTTCTTTCACTTAGTCATACCCATTTATGGTTCTCCCATGTCTTTTCGTGGCTTGATGCTTTGTTGCTGTTGCTTAGTTGCTAAATCGTGTCTGACTCTCTGCAACCCCACGGAATGCAGCAAGCCAGGCTCCTCTCCTCCACTATCTCCCGGAGTTTGCTCAAATTCATGTCCATTGAGTCGGTGATGCTGTCTAACCATCTCATCCTCTGTCACCCCCTTTTCCTTTTGTCCTCAATCTTTTCCGGCATCAGAGTCTTTTCCAATGAATTGGCTCCTCACATCAAGTGGCCAAAGTACTGGAGCTTCCGCTTCAGCATTAGTCCTTCCATTGAATATTCAAGGTTGATTTTCTTGGAAATCAGCTGGTTTGATTGACTGATTTGACTGGTTTAGGATTGACTGGTTTGATCTTGCAGTCCAAGAGATTCCCAAGAGTCTTCTTCAGCACCACAATTGGAAAGCATCAATTCTTCAGCCTTCTTTATGGTCCCCTTCTCACATCTGTACGTGACTACTGGAAAAACCATAGCTTTGACTAGACAGACTTTGTCAGCAAAGTGATGTCTCTGCTTTTTAACATGCTGTCTAGGTTGGTCATAGCTTTCCTTCTAAGGAGCAAGCATCTTCATATTCATGGCTTCAGTCATTGTCCACAATGATTTTGGAGCCCAAGAAAAAAAAATCTGCCACTGCTTCCACTTTTCCATCTTCTATTTGCCATAAAGTGATAGGACTGGATGCCATGATCTTAGTTTTTTAAATGTTGAGCTTTAAGCCAGCTTTTTCACTCTCTTTCACCCTCATCAAGAGGCTCTTTAGTTCTTCTTCACTTTCTGCCATTATAGTGGTATCATCTGCATATCTCTGGTTATTGATACTTCTCCTAGCAATCTTGATTCCAGCTTGGGATTCATCCAGCTGGGCATTTTGCATGATATACTTTTCATAGAAGTTAAATAAGCAGGGTGACAATATACAGCCTTGTCATGATCCTTTCCAAATTTGAACCAGTCAGTTGTTCCATGTCTGGTTTTGTTTCTTCTTGACCCAAGTACAGGTTTTTCAGGATACAAGTAAAGTGGTCTGGTATTCCTGTCTCTTTAAGAATTTTCCACAGTTTGTTACAATCCACACAGCCAAAGGCTTTAGCATAGTCAATGAAGCAGAAGTAGATGTTTTTCTGGAATTCCCTTGCTTTTTCCATGATCCAATGAATGTTGCAATTTGATCTTTAGTTCCTCTGCCTTTTCTAAACCCAACTTGAATATCTGGAAGTTCTTGATTCAAGTACTGATGAAGCTTAGCATGAAGGACTTTAAGCATAACCTTATTAGCACGTGAAATGAGTACAATTGTATGGTAGTTGGAACACTCCCAGGCATTGCCTTTATTTGGGATTGGAATGAAAACAGAACCTTTCCTGCCTTGTGGATCCTGTGGAGCTTTGCTCATGGCTTGGTGGTGGTTTAGTCCCTAAGTCGTGTCCACCTCTTATGGCCTCGTGGACTGTAGCCCGCCAGGTTCCTCTGTCCATGGGATTTCCCAGGCTAGAATGCTGGACTGGGTTGCCATTTCCTCCTCCAGGGAATCTTCCTGACCCAGTAATCAAACCTGGGTCTCCTGCATTACAGGCAGATTCTTTACTGACTGAGCCACCAGGGAAGCCCATCATGGCTTGATAGATGATCTCTTTTCAGCACTGACTAATATGCCATTGTCTGGATGGGCCACAGTTTATCTATTCACCTACTGAAGAACAACTTGGTTTCTTCCAAGTTTTGCAATTGTGAGTAAAGCTCCTATAAACATGATTGTGCATGTTTTTGTGTGGATGTAGCTTTAAACGTATTTGGGTAACTTTCATGCTTTTTCTTTTTCTATCATTCTCCCTCCACATTGTCACTGGCTTGCTCTCCCAACTTTTGCCAAATAATAGTTTCATAATGCAGATCTTATCAGTGTGATCACTCCAGGTTATTTGGTTTCCCAGTTTTACCTTTTTTATAATCAATACAAAAAATTCTTACTGGAAAAAAGTAATTCGTGATTTCAAAGGACAACAGCGTGTCCCCCAACCAAATGAAGCAGAAATTTAAGTTTGTTTGAGTCAGGTTCGCCTCGTAAGTTAATTGAGGAGCGCTCACAGGGACAACACCTGTGAGGGGGTGCAGGAAACAGGATCAGAGGGAGAAGCTGAACTGAGAGGCACTTACAACAGAAGCCTCAGCTCTGGGGAAATCTCAGCTTGGGTTGGTCTATTGCAGGTGTGCAATCGTGAGACGAGACAGCTGGCTGCTTGTTCCACAGAATTGGCCAGTCGTTGCATGCTGGGTGTGTGGAAGGAGCCAGAACTACATCCCAGCCCTTTGGTCTTCCTCTTGCATTCAAGTTTGTACAGCAGGATGATGAAATTTACTGAAATGAGGAAGGCACAGAAGTGAGGACAGATTCTCCAACAGGTTCTCTGGGAGGTTATTCAACTCTCTGCTTGTGGTTTACAAGGGAACTGGGTGCACCCAGACAGCAAAGACCACATTCTCTGTGTATTTTACAGACGATCACACAGGGATTGATTGTAAATTTTTAAAGGGGGAGCTGCATACTAGCTGGGGAAATTCACATCCGTAACCTCTTAGCAGGAGGCACTATAACTGATAGGCACTACGGTAAGTCCCCCAGGTACAAGTGAGTTGTGTTCTGAGAGAGCATTTGTAAACCCAATTTGTAAGTCCAACACGGTTAGTCTAGGTACTCAACTAATACAATCTGCTGTAGTACTGTGCTGTAATAGGTTTATAATACTTGTCACACAAATAATTCATAAAAAACAAAAAATAAACATTTTTAATCTTGCAGCACAGTACCTTAGAAGTACAGTGAGTGAGTGTGAGGTTGCTCAGTCGTGTCTGACTCTTTTCGACCCCATGGACTGTAGCCCACCAGGCTCCTCCGTCCATGGGATTTTCCAGGCAAGAATACTGGAGTGGGTTGCCATTTCCTTCTGCAGTACAGTAGTACAGTAAACAACAGCTGGCAGACAGGGCTGGCATCGAGTGAACAGGCGGGAAGAGTCACTGATGGAGGAGGGAGACGAGGGGGGAGATGGTAGAGCTGAAGGGTGGTCAGCAGGAGGAGCAGGGGGCGAGCTGCAAGCGTATTCACGCCTGACCTTGACAGCACGGGTCCTGGTTCCCTGCTGGATTCAATTGTACGTCTATCCTCTTGAGAAAAGCAATCCAGTGCGGTGTGGCTCTCTCTTCCCGGTCTTAGATGACGCGGCAGCGCTGGATTGCATTCTGAACGGCTGCGGCAACTTTCGTGCGCCGTTCTGCACCTGGGCCCAGGGCCTGAGACACTAACACCGAGGCGCAGACAAAGGCAATCCCCCGGCCATTTCCTGTGCTGAATCTCCTGGGTTCTTCACTTCTTCCTCTTGTCTCCCTCACTCCCTTCCCTGGGCATGTTTATGTCTTTGAAAGTTCACAACTTAAAGGTTCCTATGCAGGGGCCTTACTGTATTCATTAACTTGTGTTAACAAGTCTATCTTTGCACCACGACATAACTCATCCAAGCAGGACCCCACACACATCTTCCTAGCAGGTATAACAAACCTAGAAATACTGGAACTTCGTAGGAGGTACAAATGGATTAGTAAAGCGAGGGATTATCAACTCTCAGTGCGTGTCAAGCACTTTTACAAATGTGATTTCATTTATTCTTTGTCGCTGTTCCAGTTGTTTTACCACCCGGTCTACAGTTTAAAAAACTGAGAATCAAACAAGCAAAATATCTTATAAAAGCAAAGCCAGCATTCAAACATAGATACAAAAAGTTCTTCAGCCTTGGCAGGCTTCATGTAACTGGTGCCTGGGAATCTTTTCTCCTCTTAATGACAGAAACTATTCAAGGAATTAAATCGGGCGTCGTAAACACAACGAACTGATGTTTGGTTTAAATATAACAGAACTACTGTAACACTTTTATCTTTAAAAAGTATCACTAGCCTGCCCCTGTTCCTGTTTTTGCCAGGGGCTTACACTAACATTTTAACGAATCTCTTCAGGCTACACAGAGCCTCGGTTTCATACCAGCTCATCATGCATTGCACTTCAGAGAAAACGGAGGCTGTGTGTGAAGAACTCCTTCAAATTTGTCATAATTTTTTTAAAAAGACCATTCAAAAAATGTTTCTCCCCAATAGCACTTAATGAATTCTATGTTGAACGGCTAAAAAAAAATCCTTTGCAATGATTCGGATTACGTTTATTTGCAAGTACAAGCTCAGGCACTTCAGTCGTGTCCGACTCTTTGCGACCCCATGGACGGTAGCCCGCCAGGTTCCTCTGTCCATGGGATTCTCCGGGCAAGGATACTGGAGTGGGTTTGCATTTCCTGCTCCAGGGGATCTTCCCGACCCAGGGATTGCACCTGAGTCTCCTGCACCTCCCACATTGCAGGTGGATATTTACCACTGAGCCACTGGGGCAGAGGCCCAATTTATGTTGGTTTAAACACATAAGAGTTTATTTTCACATCTAAAGAAGTTAAAAAAATACTGAAAGAAATTCAGAGGCAGGCAGCTCAGGGTTTGTGCGGTAGCCCACGGAGGTCTTTTCAGACAAAGCCTCCTTCTTTCTGCTCCACTGCGCGTTGTTACCGTCGTTGAGATTCTCTTTTGCCCCAAGATGGCTGCTGGAGCTCCAGTCTTTACAACTGCATTCTAGGCAGCAAGAGGGAAGGAAGGAGGACAAGTAGGTATTTCCTTTCTTTTAAGGAGCAGTTTTGGAAGCGCCACACAAGGTGTCTGCTGCTCTGTCAGATGGAGAAATGTTGGGAGATGACTGTGAATGTAATTCAGGGTTTCTGTTCCTGCCACTCGCTCACTACAGCGTTGGACAAACCATGTCCATGCTCTCTCCCTTTGCCTCC
Organism: Okapia johnstoni; assembly: GCA_024291935.2. Lineage (NCBI taxonomy): Eukaryota > Metazoa > Chordata > Mammalia > Artiodactyla > Giraffidae > Okapia > Okapia johnstoni. The sequence continues at coordinate 962,930 of CM044325.1, read as the reverse complement.
TTCCTTTAAATACAGACCAAAATATATTCATTATGAAAGATACAAGTGTTCCGAAACGCAAATACAGAAAACGAAAATTCTCTATAACCACACCTTCTAGAAATGACCATTGTTAACAGCTGGATATATATTCTTCTATTATCCTGTGGATTTTTAAAAATTAAAAAAAAGTTAATGATAAATGTTTGACACCTACTAGTTCGCCAGGACTGTCATAACGAAGTGCCAAAGACAGGGTAGCTTCAACAATGAAAATGTATTTTCTCACAGTTCTGGAGGCTGCAAGCCTGAAGTCAAGGTGTGAGCGGCACCGGCTTCTCCCGGCGTCTCGCCGTGGAGGAGGCTGTCGTCTCGGGGCCTCACAGACAGGCTCCCGTCTGGCCCGTGTCCTCATCGCCGCTTCTTGTAAGGACACTGGTCATATTGGGTTAGGACTCACCCTAGTGACTTCATTTATTTTTTATGACTTCATTTAAAATCTTTTTTGTTGTTCTTTTGAACTTTCTATTCTGTATTGGCGTACAGCTGATTAACGATGTGAGTTTCAGGTGAACAGCGAAGGGGCTCAGCCACACATATCCATGCATCCATCCTCCCCAAAACCCTCCCATCCAGGCTGCCACATAACATTGAGCAGAGTCCCCTGTGCCATACAGTAGGTCCTGTTGGTTACTCACTTTAAATACAGCAGCGTGTACATGTCCAACTAAAACTCCCTAACTATCCCTTCATCCCTTGTCGAAAGCACTGTCTCCAAAAGCAGTCACATGCTGAGTACGGGGCGTCAGGACTTCACCTTGAGATTTGTTGTCGCTGGAGTACAGCTGATTTACAATGTGGCTTCTGCTGTACAGCAAACCGGAAGCAGTTACATATGCACACGTGCATATCCACATATATACTTACATCTTCTTTGGATTATCCCCTTGTGGATTATTACAAGATATTGAACATAGTTCCCTGTGCTATATGTTAGGTGTTTTTTTAATCTACTTTATATACAGTAGTGTGTATCTGTTATTCTCAAATTCCTAATTTATCCCTCCCCACCTCCTACCCAGCAAAGTGACTTAAAAATAGATTAGATGTTTTGTACTTTTCCTTACAAACTCTGTGAAGGCTTCCCGCTGAAATGTGAGTAAAGCCCTTCAACGCAGTGTGGTCACTCCATTCCAGCGACGTTAATTTGCCACAGTCCCGTGAGCTCCCCACCTGTTCTCATCTCAGGCAGAGGTCACTCCTTCCTCCTGCTGGGGACGCTCCTCCGAGCCCTTTGCCTGGCTGTCCTCTTCTCAGAATCCACGTGCCCGCTTCAACGTCACCTTTCATCAAGGCCTTTCCTGGCCTCTGTCTACAGTACAGATCCCCCCAGAGCAGAGCCTTTGTTGCCTCTGTACTGAGAGTAATGCTGGACATTCATGAGTGCTTGTCTGGCTTACTGCATCAAATTGTTTCCGACCTAGGGGTTGTGGTGATAAAATGAATGACAACGTCATTTGGAATGGGCCTTGCACACACAGATGAGTCCATGCCATTAAGGTGTGTCTCTCAGTCTTGAAGATCTGAATAATCCCTTCAGGCTGTTTCTTTGTGGCCCAACTATTTTATGAAAAGGTGTTGGCTGGATGCTTGCTTGGTGTGTGTGTGTGCTGGGAACTGGGGCGCGGCTGTGAGTGAGGCCACTGCTGCGTTGGTGGCGCTCCCGTGTCAACGCAGTGAGCCGGCAAGGGAGCCGACCACCTGGGGCTGAATTTATCTAATATAAAAAGTGCATTTCCAAATACTGAGATGGAAGTGTGGGAGCAAATCTTTTTTAAAACCTCCTCTTCAAAATGCTTAAACCAAAAGGACCAAACAGATGCCTGACAGCTGCCTTTCTGGCATTCTGATTCTTATATTTTGTAACAGACCTTGATAGTTAAAACCCGAATCACATTTTTGACACTACTGAGAGGGAATTATTCAATCTGACTACTGGAAATAAAGGCATTAAAACCCAACCAGAAGAGTCTGCAGATGTGTCCTTAAATGCTTGCAGCTTCTCAGCTGCTGCTACATGAAACATGTATCCAGAAGCAGGAGCCTTCTTGTAGCCACGATGCTGGATATGGAGTTTGAAGCTTCCGGTTTAAATCTTAAACTGGAGCACGTACTAGCTGAATGGTCTTGCTAATCTTGTTTGGGTACTGTACAGTTATAGCTGCCCATTCTAATATTTCAAAAGGCAACAGAGAAGACTTGAATTAGAAAATCAATGTCAGTGCTCTCTGTACACTATAAAAAACAGCTATAGAAACACTGACAGCATATTAAAAAGCAGACATCACTTTTCTGACAAAGGTCTGTATAGTCAAGGCTATGCTTTTTCCCATAGTCATATATGGATGTGAGAGTTGGACCACAAAGAAGGGTGAGTGCCGAGGAACTAATGCTTTTGAACTGTGGTGCTGGAGAACTCTTGAGAGTCCCTTGGACTGCAAGATCAAAGCGGTCGGTCCAAAAGGAAATCAACTTTCAATATTCATTGGAAAGACTGATGCTGAAGCTGAAGCTCCAGTAACTTCAGTCACCTGACGCCAAGAGTTGACTCACTGGAAAAGACCCTGATGTTGGGCAAGATTGAAGGCAGGAGAAGGGGACGACAGAGGATGAGATGGTTGGACAGCACCACTGACTCAATGGACATGAGTTTGAGCAAGCTCCAGGAGATGGTGAAGGACAGGGAAGCCTGGTGTGCTGCAGTCCATGGGGTCGCAAAGAGTCGGACATGACTGAGCAACCGAATGGCAATTGTGGGTTTACCTTTGTTCACTGCTGGATGAACAATAATGACTTGGCAAAAACTATCTGAAGATGGAACCTATTAATAGGGGAGCAGTTAAATTATGGCATGCAGTGAACACCATACAATCATTAAAATAAAAAGTGGTATCTCTCTATATCAACATACAAGGACATCCATGATGCATTAGGAAAACTCCAGTATCTACTGTTCTGTGTCCTGCATATGCATAGAGAAACCACTTGGAGGACAATATATTAAACTGTCAGCCAGGGTTTTCTGGGGGTGGTGGTGGAATCCTTTAGATTGGTACTAAGTCGTAAGCAATTTAAGAGATACTCTACTCACAACAGGGAAAGTGCCCACATCACTGATTCCCTCGTCCCCGTCTAGATGTTTCCGAGGTCTCAGGCCTGACTTCGGTTAATAGTCACCTTGAAGAATGAACTTGGCTCAACTGTGGAGCTCAGAGAGTCACGGTGAGTAAACAAGCTCTTTGCAACAGTCGTACACGCAATATTCACAAAATAGAAGGCGAAGCTGAGGTTGTTAGGGGACCTGCAGTCTATGCACAACTGTGCCTCTGCTTCAAGAAGGGTCATGGTTGAAACTATGCTGCCTGTGGTCTTAAGACACGAGACTTGTTGCCTGAAAACCCATATCTTACTTTCTTAAGGATCGCAATGCCAACATACTTAAACATAGATGGGTGAGGAGAAGTGTAAGATGCCTTCCACTTCCCCACTTGGACTTTTCACACGAAGGACTTCACTGCTCTCCACAAGGAGATGGTGGAGGGCAGTCAGTGGTCTGCATCAGACTCGGTAAGACATCGTGACCTTCCTGGTGACAGACAGGGCAGCTCTGGTGAGAGCCAGCCGACTGGGACTCACGCCACAATGGACCTGAGCAGATTTTCTGTGTGGATGGAGTTGAGATCCACCCATTTTGATTCAGCAGTGAGAAAAAAAATGCAATTTCAGTAAATATAGAAACTCACTGGGAGATACGGCTTGGACTTAAAGTGGTTCTTTGATTCCTCAACTGTTTAACAGTGGAATTTTAAGTGTTTCATAATGGAATACCTGACCACACCTCACAGGATAAATGACTTGCTTTCACATTTTTTTTCTAGCACATTCATCTTTCAAAGTCAAATACATTGGCTCTGAAATCAAGTACAACTAGATTAGACATTTTTGTCCTATTACCACTTCTCACTAGAAAGTAGGGGGCTATGATTTTTAGCAGTTTTTAGAGAATAACCCCCTTTTGGTTCTAACAGCAATACATGCTCACTGAAGACAATTTGGACAATGGAAACGAGGAACAATCACCGACACACAAAATCCTCCACAATCCTCCCCCTTAAAGGCAACCACCCACTGCTCTCCAATCACCCTGGATTGTCTTCCTTTTTCCATTCCCCCTGTGGTTCAGGTCATGAGCTCCTTATTGCCAAATTCCGACTTAAACTGAAGAAAGTAGGGAAAACCACTAGACCATTCAGGTAGGACCTAAATCACATCCCTCATGATTATACAGTGGAAGTGACAAATAGATTTAAGGGACTAGATCTGATAGACAGAGTGCCTGATGAACTATGGATGGAGGTTCGTGACACTGTACAGGAGACAGGGATCAAGACCATCCCCATGGGAAAAAAATGCAAAAAACCAAAATGGCTGTCTGAGGAGGCCTTACAAATAGCTGTGAAAAGAAGAGAAGTGAAAAGCAAAGGAGTAAAGGAAAGATATTCCCATTTGAACGCAGAGTTCCAAAGAATAGCAAGGAGAGATAAGAAAGCTTTCCTCAGCGATCAATGCAAAGAAATACAGGAAAACAACAGAATGGGAAAGACTAGAGATCTCTTCAAGAAAATTAGAGATAGCAAGGGAACATTTCATGCAAAGAACATAAGAAACAGAAATGGTATGGACCTAACAGAAGCAGAAGACATTAACAAGAGGTGGCAAGAATACACAGAAGAACTATACAAAAAAGATCTTCATGACTCAGATAATCATGATGGTGTGATCACTCACCTAGAGCCAGACATCCTGGAATGTGAAGTCAAGTGGGCCTTAGAAGGCATCACCACGAACAAAGCTAGTGGAGGTGATGGAATTCCAGTTGAGCTATTTCAAATCCTGAAAGATGATGCCGTGAAAGTGCTGCACTCAATATGCCAGCAAATCTGGAAAACTCAGCAGTGGCCACAGGACAGGAAAAGGTCAGTTTTCACTCCAATCCCAAAGAAAGGCAATGCCAAAGAATGCTCGAACTACCGCACAATTGCACTCATCTCACATGCTAGTAAAGTAATGCTCAAAATTCTCCAAGCAAAGCTTCAACAGTATATGAACCGTGAACTTCCAGATGTTCAAGCTGGTTTTAGAAAAGGCAGAGGAACCAGAGATCAAATTGCCAGCATCTGTTGGATCATCCAAAAAGCAATAGAAAAACATCTATTTCTGTTTTATTGACTATGCCAAAGCCTTTGACTGTGTGGATCACAATAAACTGTGGAAAATTCTTTAAGAGATGGGAATACCAGACCACCTGACCTGCCTCTTGAGAAATCTGTATGCAGGTCAGGAAGCAACAGTTATAACTGGACATGGAACAACAGACTCGTTCCAAATAGGAAAAGGAGTACATCAAGGCTGTATATTGTCACCCTGCTTATTTAACTTATATGCAGAGTACCTCATGATAAACGCTGGGCTGAAGCACAAGCTGGAATCAAGGTTGCCGAGAGAAATATCAATAACCTCAGATATGCAGATGACATCACCCTTACGGCAGAAAGTGAAAAGAACTAAAAAGCCTCTTGATCAAAGAGAGGAGAGTGAAAAGGTTGGCCTAAAGCTCAACATTCAGAAAACTAAGATCATGGCATCTGGTCCCATCACTTCATGGGAAATAGATGGGGGAATAATAGAAACAGTGTCAGACTTTATTTTTTTAGGCTCCAAAATCACTGCAGATGGTGACTGCAGCCATGAAATTAAAAGACGCTTACTCCTTGGAAGGAAGGTTATGACCAACCCAGACAGCATATTAAAAAGCAGAGATTACTTTGCCAACGAAGGTCCGTCTAGTCAAGGCTATGGTTTTTCCAGTAGTCATGTATGGATATGAGAGTTGGACGGTGAAGAAAGCTGAGCGCCACAGAACTGATGCTTTTGAACTGTGGTGTTGGAGAAGACTCTTGAGAGTCCCTTGGACTGCAAGAAGATCCAACCAGTCCATCCTAAAGGAGATCAGCCCTGGGTGATCATTGGAAGGACTGATGTTGAAGCTGAAACTCCAATACTTTGGCCACCTGATGCAAAGAGCTGACTCATTGGAAAAGACCCTGATGCTGGGAAGGACTGGGGGCAGGAGGAGAAGGGGACGACAGAGGATGAGACAGCTGGATGGCATCACCGACTCGATGGACATGAGTTTGGGTGGACTCTGGGAGTTGGTGATGGACAGGGAGGCCTGGTGTGCTGCAATTCATGGGGTCGCAAAGAGTCAGACACGATTAAGGGACTGAACTGAACTGCCCACATAAAGTCATATACATATATAGAACTTATACTCAACATTATACATTATATACATTTTCTAATGTAACTAAGCTCTTCAAAAACAGTATTTCTTCTAATATAAGCAATGCTTGCTTTCTATGGAAGATTTGGAGAATACTGAAAGCAAAAGGAAGCTCCCCACGATCCTGCCACTGAGAGATGGACATCTTTAGGGGTAAACCTGCAGCAGCACTGCTCTCGCTCAGTCGTGTCCAACTCTGTGACCCCATGGACTGTAGCCCGCCAGGCTCCTCTGTCCACGGGATTGTCCAGGCGAGAGCACTGGAGTGGGCTGTGCCCTCTTCCGGGGATGTCCCGACCCCGGGGATGGAACCTATGTGTCCTGCGTCCACCGAGCCTCCTGGGAAGCACATCCTCCCAACTTCGTCCCCGTCACATACACATTTTCATAAAAGAACTGCACTCTAAGCATATATACTTTCTGCTTTCCCCCGACACTAGACCATAAACACTTTTCATAATTAAATATTATACCTGTCCAGGACACATACTTTATCACTTAGCCACTAGTGAGCATTTAGGTTATTTCTAATTTTCCTATTATAAATGATGCTGTGGTAAGTTTGAAATAGCTAACGTGAACTTACTACAAAGAATTACCAATTTTTTCTTACCTCTTTTGAGAAGATATAAATGAGAGCTAAAGAAATACTAACCATGAGGACAGTTTAAGGCCAAACTGGGCTTTGGGAAGTTTCTTAAATAAAACTGTCAGCTGCCTAAAGATGAAGGTGAATTGTAGTCTATCCACTAAATTTTCTAATTCTGCATTGCAGTTAAAGGTGGGGGGGGCAGTGACTGTTGAAAGCATCCTAGGTTTTCTTTTTAAAATATGTATTTATTTGGCTGTGTTGTCTTATTTGTGGCGCACGGGATTAGAGCAGGGATCGAACCCATTTCCCCTGCACTGGGATTGCAGTTTGAGCCACTGAACCATCATGGGAGGCCCACACCCTAGGTTTTTTAAGGAAAGTTATCATGTAAACATAAGATCTTTATCTGTCTCCCTTGTAACAAAATAAGAGATAAAAACATCAGGTGATACCATCCTTGCCAATCCCCAGCACCAAGAGGTTTGCTGATCTATCTAAATACGCTAGAAACACATTCAAAAGCATGTTCAGAACAAGCAGAAATGTAGGCACATTTTTTTTTCCAAGTATACAATTTGATTTTATTTACAATACCCTATAAAAATGTAAATTTAGAAACTTCTTAATTAATTAAAACCAAACAAAAAAGATAAAAGCACAGAAGAGAAGAGATAACCATCCAGCCTTCAGTGATGGGCTGTGAAGGGAAGGCAGGGGATGATGGCAGAGGGGACGGGACGCTCGGGCCGCGGGGAAGAAGTGCAGGCGGACCACAGGACAACAGGAGCGGAGGCCTCCCTGCTGTACATTCATGTGCAAAACGTTCACTCCCATATTAAACACCGGAACCTGCCCCCTCCCCTACTACACTCGGAAAGGTGAGGGCAAGGTGCGCTCTGGCCAGTCGGGTGACAACGATCAGCCGCTGTCTGCTCAGGGCGGGCATCCCCAGGGACCCGAGCCCGCACCCGGGCGCCTGCTGAGCGGGAGAGGGTGGCGACGGGGCCGCAGGCCGTCCCCGCCCGGATGCAGACCCAGGCCCTGGCTGCCAGGGAGGCGCCAGGTGAGCCCAGGGGCCAGGGCTGCGCTTCCGCCCGAGGCGCGGAGGAGACCGAGCGGCGGCGCGGCCTGCGCTCCGGTGGGGAGGTGCGGAGGTTCCCCCCAGGACACCAAGTGAAGACAGGGAAGGGGGGAGTCAGAGCAAGGCTTGCTGCAGCAATCTCAGGAAGACAGAGGGAGGCGAAGCTGTGTGGCGGCAGCAGGCTCCAGGTCAGCTGTCTCAGCAAGCCTCCTGAAGGGACTGGGACAAGAACCCACGGCTGGAGCAGGTCAAAGGCTAACCGCGTGCTGTTTCCACAGAATCGAAGGAAACCCGAGTGGGGAGGAGACAGAACAGCTCAGCTGAGGGCTGGGCACCGGCCGATTGCGAGCTCTGAGTTTATTAAACGTGCTGCATACCCTACATTTTATTAGAACAAGTAGAACCCATCAAATTAATCAGAAGATGGATGAGGAACAGATTAAAAACACATCAGCTGGTTTGTGGTTAGAGAAGGGATGGAGTGCCGACTAAACTTCTCAGTCTGAACTCGTTCTTTAAGGACCCTCTGGGGACCACATAAATGTACGTATTGGGGTGTGTGTGCACGCATATACATATACATTTCTACTTCATCAGCTTTCCTACAGTCATAGTAATATGGGGCGATGAGGGAAGGAATCCGGTGGCAGGCTGCAACCTACTCTGAGCTGGAGTGGTGGTCGGGGGGTGAAGGGAGAGGTTGTACTTGTGTCGCGAGGGCAAAGAAAAGGCAGAACGAAGAAGAATCGAGTAGTGGGACATGCAGGCCTGTGACACAGAAGGTAAGAAAACCAGCAGAAGAATCAACCCAGCCAGACTGCACAGGGCAGTGGGGAGTGCCTGGCGTTCAGAGACAAGCCCTGCGATGGGACTCGGTGCCACCAGACGCTCTGGGGAGTGAGCTACCTTCCCTCCCTCGTTAAAAACAACACTCCACTGGTGATGGCAGCAGTGCGGGAGGCAGCAAGAGGAGGCACAGGACACATCTGGAGGCCTTTACCGTATCCCCTGAACTAGCCTACGGCACAAAGAGAAAGAGGAGACCTGTGGGAACGAGTTCAGAGAGCAGCAGTCACCTGTACCAGAACCCCAGCCCTGTGTGAATCCTCCTAACGGGGCACTGAGTGACCTGGACCCCAGCTTTATTTCACTGTGAGGGCTCTGCTGTGGCCACACTGCGTTACATCCAGCAGACACTCGTGTATTTCACAGAAGTCTTTAATCTCTTCCACCGGATTCATGACGTCTCACGCCCCTCTCATCCCCAACCTCCTCAATGTGACTTCTAAAGTGCCAACTCCACTGAGATGTGGAATTCTCCTGTTTCCAACTTACTGCAGTTTCGTCTCCAGCAAGTTCAGTTTCTGTCGGTCAACATAACGAGAAAAGAGGGACACTAGGTTTGTGGGCATCGAGATTGGCTTGGCCAGGCCCGTCTGGGGAATCCGCAAAAGCTCTCGGGTTGCCACGAACATCACCTCCGTCCTGACAGGGAAAACCGATAATAATAATAATGTAAGAAAAGGAATGAAAAAGAGGACCTACAAGAACTTCAAAGAAGAAACACGGCCCAGACTGACCACGGGTTGCTTTGTGCCGGTTCTGCAGCGGGGTCTGAGCTCTGTAGGTCTTCCCCACGGCTCAGGACGAGGAGGAGCAGTGACAGGCCGAACTGCGAGAGGAGACAGAGGGCATCAGATACCACCGCGCTGCCACCAGCACCGCCGCCGGGGCCCAGGCGGCCGGAGGGGGAGGCGCTGAACCCGGGCACCCCGGCCCCGCAGCCCCTGGCTCCCTCCTCCCACACTTCAAAGAAAAGCTGACTCCTCCCTGCCACAAGATAAGGGGGGGTTAGCGTTTCTCCTATTTACTAGAACAGAAATAGAAAGGAAAGTTGCTGCTGCTGCTGCTGCTAAGTCGCTTCAGTCGTGTCCGATTGTGCGATCCCATAGACGGCAGTCCACCAGGCTCCACCGTCCCTGGGATTCTCCAGGCAAGAATACTGGAGTGGGTTGCCATTTCCTTCTCCAGTGCATGAAAGGGAAAAGTAGAAAGGAAAGTTACATGAAGACAAATTTTGATACAGAAAATTAAAGTTTATGGAAAAAACAAAAAATAAATAGAGTCTGAATTAAAAAAAGAGGTGTCAAACCCCGTGGGAAAATATACAAAGAAAGGGAAATGGAATGATCAGAGTATGAAGAAAACATTTCCTTAAAAAATGACGCACATATCTGAAAATATAGAGGCTTAGAGAGGATGTCATTGAGAGTTTAAAAGACAGAGAAGAGAGAGAGAGAGGAAAACAGACTCATCCCCCATCTAGGACTGTTAAAACTCAGCAACAAGCTGTAGAGAGATCTATAAATATTTATTTTACTCCGTGGGCAGTAACAGCAGAAAACATGGACTCCAAAGGGGCACAGAATGAAAACACAACCATGGGCAAGACCGCGGTTAAACATGTGAATCATGGCTATCGTGGACCATGAAGAGAAGCTGGGCAGATTCTGGGAGTCCATCCCTCCTTTCTGAGTTCCCCTCACAGAGGATAACCTTGCCTTTCCACAAAGTTCCCTTCATGTTGCTGTCAGAAAAACAACAGGTTACGTAATCTCGTCTGACTTCAGGCTTTCTGACTGCCTTTATCAAAATTAAAGCTAAGAGACCAAATAACGCGGAAGGCACATAACTTATCCCCCCCGGACCCCTGTCTTACGTCCCAAGGCACTGTCACCCTCTCAGGCTCTGAGGTACTCACGGCCCTTCGAGCCAGGCTCTCCAGGTTTTCAGGTGCAAGAGGAAAAACCCTTTGGGTCTCCTTTTCCCTTTACTGTAACAGATGGTCCTGAGTGACCGCCCATTGTGCACCCAGCATAAAACTGCATCGTTCACGGCTTCCTTCTCATCTAAGTGACGCTTACATCACCTCCACTTTACAGATCAGGAGACCGTGGCTCAGCAAAGCGAAATGATCTGATCATGGCCCCGAACCTAGGACGCGGCCACCGAGGAGTGGAAACCTGCTGTTTAAAAGCTCACGCTCTCCTCCTGCATTTATGCTTCCCCTGGGAGTCTCTAGATCTTTAATCTGATATAAATGAAATATGACCTGGGATTATCTTGTGACAGAGACCGCTAATTACATACCTAATTTGCTTTCCTCCTACTAGATCTGACTTTACCCGTGGTGACAATGGTGTGAACTCAGATGTTTCCAGCTTTCCCTGCACTTGGGTGTGGTGTGTGACTGAGAGCTGGCCGTGGAGATTAAGTAGAAGTCGGTGGTTAGAGCTCCGGGCAGAGGTCCAAGTGAGGAGGCCAGCTCCTCCACACCCTTCAGCCCTCCAAACCGCTTTCTCCTCCTGATGCGGAGTGGAGCCCTGAACTCCACACCCACCGTGGACCCGAGAGGACGCAAGCATGGCAGCTGGTGCTGGGATGGCACAGCAGGGGACCAAAGGAGTCTGCACCCTGACACACACCAGGTTTTCTCCATGTGAGATACAGAGCATCCTGTCTTGTGAAAATCACTACCATCTCCAGCTTCTGTCACCACGAGCTTAATGGAACTCCTGGCTGAACGTTACACTTCCAACCCCCCTCACCCTGTTTTCCCCCCACGACTGCCACAGCCGTCGTTATTTCTACCCATAACTTGGATTCAGAAGCCTCGCGGGGCTCAGGGGCGTGAGGGGGAAGAGCACCTTGTTCTGGAGCACAGCAGAGAGGTGCGGGTTGGACGGAGCTGGGGCCGCTGCACTCTGAGGTAGGTTCATCAGCTGCTGCAGAAGGCTGGTGACGGTCATTGGCGGAAGATGGTAGAGGAGGAGAGAGAAGGGACTCAACAGGCATGGCAGCACCTACCGAAAAACAGGACGGACAGGCTGTCACAGCCTGGTAACGGCTATTTCAGCTGCACCCCGTGAGTGGGCAGGGATGGAGGGATGCTCACTGCCCCAGGCAGGGCGTGACAAAGGAGCACTGACAAGTCCAGCAGATACTGTCAGCATCTCAGCAGCGGATTCCATGGTAACTGCTGAGAATTTTTTCCACTTGCACAGCAAACGGCATTCCTCGTATGAACCAAGGGTGTAAAGTCACTTCTCAAGCACATAACAAGGTACGTGATAAAACATCGGTATTCATTCTACCAACACTCAGATGCTTACAAGGCACCAGGCACTACGGGCTAAAAACATATGATAAACAGGACAGACCCTCAGGGGTCTAAAACACACAGAAGCCAGGAGGAAACTGGCAGCTTTAATATCCTGTGAGAGGCATCTAACATAGGCAGATTCTTAAGAGTTATAGAGTTACTGAGAAGTATTTTCAGACTTAATGGTATCTCAATTTATCTTTATAAACGCTCAATGAGGAAACGGAGAAATGATCAACCAACGTCTATAGATCAGAGAAGCTAAGTGATCAGAAACTCAGACTTTGGTCACAAAGCTAGTAGCTCGAAGCAGAATTCAAGGCTGTTCGATTCCAGCCTGCTAGTTCACTCATTCTGCTTTGCCATAAGGCGCAGACTGGGAAATTAAAACACAGAGCTACTGGTGTAACTAGGTTATGACACTGAAAGGACAGTGAGGTGCCTCCAGCACTCAATGGCCGCAGCATAAACCGTGACGGCTGCTTCCCCTTCCAGCAGCATTCAAGGACAGAGGAGACGCCTTCACGATCGACTATTCTAAACAGACCGAGCTTGAAAAATTAGAGCATTCCTGTGTGCGTGCCAAGCCACTTCAGTCGTGTCCAACTCTGTTCGACCCCGTGGACTGTAGCCTGCCAGGCTCCTCTGTCCAAGGGACTCTCCAGGCCAGAATCCTGGAGTGGGCTGCCATCCTCTGCTCCAGGGGATCCTCCCGACTCAGGGACTGCACCCAGGTCTCTTCCGTCTCCTGCACAGGCACGGGTTCTTTACCACTAGTTCCACCTGGCAAGCCCAAAGCGTTTTTAAACATACACAAAAGTACAAACAACAGTATAGTGAAGTCCACGTACCCACAACCCAACTTCAACAACAATTCAGTAACAGGTTGCCAACCTTATGAAATCTATGTTCTTCCCATATCACATCATCTTTTTCACAAATAGCAATATTTCAATTCTCTCACAATATTATCCTACCTGTGGAAGTTTAACTCCTTAATTATCATCTAATATCTATTCCAAACTCAAATTCTTCCAACTGTCTCAGAAATGTCCTGGAGCCGATTTGTTCTAATGATGATTCAAATCAGACCCACACGTTGCATGTGGCTCCCAGGGTTTAGAATCTGTTGACAGGTCCTCCGTCACTTGCCCATCTCCTCTCATGCCATTTATTTGAAGAAACTGGGTCATCTGTCCCACAGTTTGAATCTGGCTAACGGCACCTCTGTGGTATCGCTTAACAATGACCCAATCTTCAGTCTTTCCCCCATAAAAACTGGTAATTAGGACCAGAGGTTTGACTAAACTCAAGTTCAGCAGCGGGGGCAGGGTGGTGCGCAGCAAGGACGCTCCACGGAGAGCTGAGAGCTGCCTGCCGAGCGGCGAGCGGCGTCCGGAGGCTCGCAGCATCGCACTGCTCCGCTCCGCGGGGCTGACGGCCGTCTGTGGGTTCAGGTGCGGCCAGCCTGCTCCGACCAAGAACTGAGAAAATCCCCATTCATCTCTGACCTCATGCTTTCAGCTCCAGTAATGGCTGCTGCCCAGACGGACTGTTTTTTCCATTAGAAGCTGTAAAACGGTAATTTTCTCATTTCTTTGGAATTTATTAGCTGAAATTCTTCTATAAAGAAGAACTTCCTAATATCAACACTCTAGTAACCTTGACATTTGTCTGTAATGCGGCAGGATAAATGCTTCTTTTCCTTTACTTATCACTTTTCAGAATAATGAGTTGATGGCCGAGCAATCTCTCAAAAGTGTTTAGTACATTTTTTTCATATCATTTTGAACTCATTAAACATATGTGATCTACAGCAATCCACAGGTGTTAATTTTTGTTTCTGACACAAATTATCCCATTGTGACCAAAAGGAGGTTCCTTCAAGTTGGTCTGTGTGTTTTTTACACAGGACCATAGTAATCTTTCAGCTTTCTTGGTTTCTGACACGATACTCCATAATTATCTTGTACATTTTATGCCTCAGACCTGGAACCTGCTATTACTTCAAACAAACAGTATTTAGAGACATGGTCTATTACTCTTTAACATATACAGGTAAAGTCTTAGCCTTTATATTCAACCAAGTTTTCCTCACCAGCAGGTAAGCTCCGCTAGAGCAGGCCTCTCTGGATTCCTAACTCCTAGCTCCAAGAACTAGGCACTATACTTATAGGACCTAATCAGTGCCTGGTACATAGAAGTGCTTAATAACTGTTGGCTGAGTAAAGAAATTCTTTCAATTCTATTATTTCAGAAAGAATAATTTTCACATCTTTTGGGTTCATTCTCATAAATTCTATTATTCTGCATCTCATACTTAATAATACTAGCCCTTTGTGCTAACCATATCAATTTCTTGCTTTGAACTTCTAATACTATTTCGAATTTTGCTAATCTTTCAAGCATTGCGATAGGAATAAGCAGAGAGCAATTCTTACAAACTTGATAACCATATTTCAAATTCTAGCCCATGGCTTCCCTAGTGGCTCAGCAGTAAAGAATATGCCTGCCAGTTCAGGAGACATGGGTTTGATCCCTGGTGCGGGAGGATCCCACATGCCTCGGAGTAACTACGCCGGTGTACCCCAACTACTTCAGCCCACACACCCGAGAGCCTGAGCTCCGCAACCAGAGAAGCCCAAGCACCGTAACTCGAGCGGCCCTGCTTGCCGCCACTGGAAGAACGCCTATGCAGCGACAAAGACCCAGCACAACCAAAAATAAATAAAATCATACCACTACTAACAATAAAGAAAATAAAACCCACAAATTCTAGCCCAGTTCAAACTGTTTAAAAGCATTGGCCCAATTCCTGTGGGACACCATTCAAGTAAGTCTACAGGTCAGTGTTAAGCCACTAATAACACCCCATGAATGATCCTTTATATCCAACAAGGTAACCAAGATCATCAACTGCAAATAGTGAGCGGTCAGACCCAGCTGGGGGCCTGACCTTCTGTCTGTCAATACCGACTCAGCAAGTCTGGGGTAAGGCTGAACTATCTGCTTCCAAAGCAGTTCTGATACAGATCACAGCTTAACAACTGTGTCAGATAAGATGGAATTACTGCTTTCCTCATGTTTAGGAACATGGTCTGTTGGATAAAGAAGTGGCATTAAGAATACAAAGGAGTCAAGTTTTTGCTTTAAATACTCAAATCATTGAGCCCAAGATTAGGTAAAAGAACACAAAAAGGGGTAAAAGTAAGTCTGGCTTCTAGAAATCTCATCCACTGTGAAGACCCAAAGGAAAGAGGACCCCCACGTGGTGGGTCACCTCATCCTGTGCGTCCTTCTTGATGAGGAAAGGGAGGTTCCTGGCTGTTGTCATGAGAATGTCAGCTGCTTGCTCTGTGGAGAGGAAAGGCAGAATCCGGGCCACCATTCTCTTCCCCTTTCGGATACACATGATCTGTACAAAGTGGTCATCACTCGGCCTGCAGAGGGAGAAAATGCCAACTTAGGTCAGCAAGAACAATGCAAAAAACCCCCTTTCGCCTCTTACGTGTTACTGGATGAACACACCGCATTTTATTTTCACTCTGCAATGCTCTGTACTACAAAAATTGAGAATTACTTTACCAACCCTCAACCAAATAATAGAAAGTAAATTCTTCGAGTTTCATGAATACTGAAAATCATTTCAAAACCTGTACATTAAAAAAACTAATCAAACTATAGGCAATGATTTCTTTTATTAACTTTCAAGGAACTACACAATGACATGGCTAAAACAGCAGTATCTGAAAATATATGTAAAAATAATAATATTCATAATCACAGAGACAATTTACTAGTGTTATCATTTTGAAGACATTTCTGCTGTATTTTTATCTTTCATTTTTTAAAAAGGGGGGATCTATATAATTTATATGGCTTGTTACTTGATTTTTTTCACTCAACAACTTATGAATACTTTTCCATGGCAATACATAATACTTTACACGGATTTTACTGGCTGCATGACAGTCCAGTCTACGGAGAAACCCAGAGTTATTCGACCAAGCTCCCTGTCAGTCCAGCTCTGGAAAAGACGTGCTAAAAAGAAGGTCCTTTTCAGAAAGTTTTGTTTCGCGTGTGTCCGGGCTTAAAAGAACCATCAGTTCTCCTGAATGGGCGAAAACAAAGGAAGCGTCCTCCTGCATTCAAATATTGTGATTTATAGAACATTTACCATTGGCAAGATTGTATTCCAGATACTGGGTGGGAGAGAGATGACAGACAGAGAAATTATACTAAGGACCTTAGTCTCCACTGGAAGACTGACTGGCTTCCATAGCAAGTAAGAACTGTATGGCAATCCCAAGAAAGTATGAATGTTTCCACTGTCCATCTTAGTAGGAAAGAAAACACATAAAGATCACATGGTTGAACATTAGTAAGCATAAACTAGATACAATCTATAAGCTCAACAAAAGAAACTCAATTATGTTTCCCACTGTCTCCATCGTCCAGCACTGTTCCTAATAGATATTGAAGAGGTACTTGCTAAATAAATGAATTCAAGATACATAGATTTCCTTCCCTCCTGGCTTGAAAGGATTCTAAAATGTTTTATATGGGGTAGCATTTGAGTTAAGCCAAAAGGAAAGACTCTGAGCTTACTGAAATGGGAAGGAAAGGTAAGGGTAGAACGTATAAAGCTCAAAGGAGTCTAGCGAGACAATGTTTTCACCAAAGGACACAACTCTTACCTCTCCTGCCCAGGCCATTTCCCCCTCAAGTTGTCAAACATGCAACAAATTCTGTGCTTCCTTTCATCCATCAGGGCCGGTCGCTCTTCTTCCAGACTTAGGAGGTAACGCCGCTCGTAATCCTCCACATCAAGCAACAAACTGTAAGTCTAAGCGAGAGACAAAGCCTCAGCCACTCAGAGCGTCAGGGAAACGACTTCGCAGTTTAGGACTGCCAGGTAACAGCACAAGAGTGACAGCTCACCAAAGTAAGAACGAGAGGGGAGGCCCGCTCTCTCAAACCCAGAGAAACATAGTGAAATAACTTAAAAAAGAAAACCTTCTTCAGGTATCGTTTCCTGTCCCTTCTTGACCTCTAACCCAGCAGGCGATGGCAGTGAAATGCCTGTCCACTTTCCAAACCTCCCAGCAGCAACAGCAGCACTACTAGTACTGTAAACAGCGGGCACCACCGCGGCCAGTGACGCTCTCTCTGTGAAGACGCTGGCAGCTAACTTGACCACAGGGCCCCAGGCACCGCTCTAAGTGCTATGCAAATACTCACTCACGGGACACTCACCACGGCCCAGGGAGAAGGAGACTCTCACCGTTTTCATTTTTAAAGGTAAAGAAACCAAGCACAGCACGGCGAGGATAAAGAACTCGCCTCCAGTCACAGACTCGGTGAGAAACGACCAGGACGTGATCTGGAGCCTGTTCTCAGAGTCTGTGCTCTTAACTCCCTAAACTCTATGCCCCCCAACGTGGCGTTTTAAGCTTCAACACTAACTGTCTGCTACTGATTTTCCTTAGAACCCAGGACAGTGCCCAGCACCCAGGGAATGGTCAATAAATATATGTGAACTGACTGAATAGACAATCAATTCACAGGAAGAACAGAGTAATTTTTATTTTCATTTCCTTAGAAAGATGCCCTGCCCTGAAACACTCAGCCATTAACTGAACAAGCTTGGACCAAACCCCAGGACTTCTAATTGTAACTGCAGTGTTTTCTCCATGAGGCCACAGGTGAGGTAAACGACATTCCTTCCCAGCATGCCCTGTACACAACAGGCACTTTACACAAACATGTTCATTAATTAAAATCACAGGACACTAACCGATCGTTTCCTTCCTCACGAGTTGTGTACACATACACTTCACAGTTCGTTTAATTGAAACTAACTGCGGCAACTGTAGCAATTCTAAAACTTACCTTCTCAATTATGAAAAGGGTTTTTCGTCTTTTGTCCCGAACCTGTTTTTCTTTTGTCTCCTAAAAAAAGACAAGACTTTTCAATGTGAACTCTTTAACCATGTCAAAAATAATTTACTGCTGGTAAACTCTACAGGTAATTCTATTCATGACAGTGCTGTGGGGATTAACAATCAAACAAAAGCAACGTGGACAAAGGCCACAGAGTTGACTGAATAAACCCACACAGAAACTATTAACTAAATTCACAGATAAGCAGAAGGTATTGGAGAATGCAATGGAAAATGAAGATACCATAGGATAATCTTAAACACATAGAAGATGATAGTTTTAAAAACTAGAATAAACAGCTAATGCATTTGTAGCCAGGGTTACCCAGTTCAAAGGCTCCTGCCACCCCAGGTCCTGCCTGGCTGCCTTAGGCTTTCAACCCAGGGACCGTCAAAGAAGCAGTGATGACCCAGACTTCCTTAAAAACATAATTCTGTGGCTACTTACATCATCCTCACTCCGAGACGTCACAACAGCATCAATCATTTTTCGGGGATTATTCACACTAGAGACCGTGAGCTTTCCCAAAGAGCCCTCAAACTGCACTGCAAGGACAAAAAATTGCCAACAAATAAAAACCCAGCAACGCAAGCAAACAGCATTCAAAGAAGATCACTAAGAGTCTCTCTTTTCTGGCCACACTGCATGGCCTGTTGTTTAGTTGCTCAGTCGTGTCCGACTCTTTGTGGCCCCGTGGACTGTAGCCCGCCAGGCTCCCCTGTCCGTGCAATTTCCCAGGCAAGAATACTGAAGCAGGGTGCCATTTCCCTCTCCAGGGGATCTTCTTCCTGACCCAGGGATCGAACCTGCGTCTCCGCTGTCCCTTGCACTGGTAGGTAGGTACTCTACCACTGAGCCTCCAGGGAACCCCCACTGAGTTGCATGTGGGGATTTTAGTTCCCCTGACCAGGGATGGGACTCAAGCCCCCTGCAGGGGAAGCACATGGGCTTAACCACTGGACTGCCAGGGAGGGCCTATGTTATCTAGTCTTTACTCAGGACCTAAAAATTTACTACAAAAATCTATGTATTATCAAAGGTAATCTCTTATCAAAATCTATCCTTTCCCATTTTTTTTTTGGTTGTAATAATAAAAAGTCTGAAGTATCCCCTATGTATTTTACAGATACTAGCAATTGTAACGTTTTAAAAAGTCACGGAATCTCAAGCAGAAATGGACTTAGAAGGTCATCTGTCAAACTATTCAGTCCGTGCTTGAATAAGGTGGGCCTCTGCATCTGTCAAGGGCAATGGTGCCTTGTGCGTCAGTTCTGTCTCCATCCCATCATCTACACGGCTGCTGCTATCCTGCCCTGTCAGCAGCACAGCGCACCTCTCTGTCGTGGGTGTGCGGACAGGGACCTCACCTGGTTTGTAGCTGTGCTCCAGCTTGGCCACCTGAGGCGTGATGAGCTTGGTACGCTCCTTTTTTGGGCCGTCACCTTGCACTTCTTCAGCAGCTGACAGTTTCTCCAGTTTTTCAAAGTAATTCTACCACGTGAGAAGATGATTTCAGTTGCAGCAAGCACAGAATATGGCTGCTCTTTACCATGAAACAATTTATACCAGTGGCAGCAATACTACTCATACTCGATATACGTACTGGTTTCTAACTTTTGTTAGATTGAGAAGAATTTACTTTATCAAAAAATCCCACCCTTCCAAATTAGCATCAATGGAAATATCGTTAGACTGCCAAAATTCTTAACTGAAGAACCAGATTAGTGATGCCAAAAAGATTTGAAAATATTGGTTTGAGAGTCTCTACAGTTTAGAAATAAAAGGCATATACGCAAACCTTTCAGTGAATATTTTGAGAGATTCTTCAGCTTGAAAAACGGGACAGAATTCTTACCCACTTAAAGACTACCTCAGAAGAAAACTCTACCAGTATTTAAATGAGTACCTTCACCAGGGTAAGCGACTAAATGTTATCTTCCAAACTGGCACAGAGTACATGCCTGGTAATAAAAATCATCCAGGTAGGGATCAGTGCTTTGCAGCTGCATCATCTGGATCTTAGAGACCCAGTCTTTTTCTCGCGGCAGCATGAGGTTGGCGTACGGATCCTTCCGGATATGATCCTGATGACTGCTCCGGTGACTCCCTCTGTCTCCTGCACCATTGAGATTCCGGTGCTGACTGCAAAAGAAATACAGGCCAAGTGCACTCCGAGTGGATGCATGAATTACGCCTTATGACGATACTGAAATAAACCAGGCCAACCAAAATAAAAAAAGAAGACTCCCCTTTGCTTTTATCAAAAGAGGGTGAAAAAGAATAAAATCGTAACAGAACTTGAGAGGAGAGAGCTATGCAACACCTAATCAGAGGACAAAACCAAGATCTGGGTGCCTTACCATAAGCTAAGCACTTTCACCTCTGGACGTGTGTATCAGGCCCACAAAAACCCTATGAGGTTCCTAAGTTTATTTTCCCCACTTAAGACAACAAGCTGAGCTCAGAAGAGATCAGGTAACTTGCCCGAAGTCGCACACCTGGCAGCAGTGAGGGGTCTGGACACAGGCCAACTTGACTCCAAGTCTACACACTTTTAAAAAACTTGTTGAAAATTATGATATACTTTAAACATATAGAAAAGTCCAGAAAACATTATTCAAAAATCCATTTATTCACCATTTGGACTTAATGAAAAAATTATCTGGTCAAATTTGCTTCAGATTTTTAAACTGTGACGTTAAAGTAGTAAGTGCTACGTTTACAGCTGAAGGCCCACCTATAGCCCTCAGGATCACAGCTTCCAGCTTCCCTTCCCTCCTACAGGAACCACTATCCTGACTTTGATACACACCCTTCATGAAATATTTTTATACTTTTATTACTTGTACATCTACCTTTAAATATCATACAATAGTATTCCATTTTACATAAATGGTATTAGGCATAAAATTCTGCTCCTTGATTCTTATTCAATATTATGTGTTTCATACTTGTCCACATTGATAATATACCCCCCAGGTATATTCTGAGAAGTAAAACTGCTAGGATTCAATGTATCCACGTTATCAACTTTATTGTTTATTGCCAAATTCTCTCTCCAAAGGCTATACACACTCCATTCCTGCTAACGACAACGGTGTTGAGACACTCCATGTTTGCTGTCTGAGGGTATAAAACAGTTATCTAATTTCAATCTGCACTCTTCTGATTACAAGTGAGCCTGAAAATCTTTTTGTTTTTATGAGCTATGTAGGTTTCCTCTATTGAAAACTACACGCTTGTGTTTGATGCCTTTTGTTATAGGAAGTTTAATATATTTTTACAATTTCATCAAAAATATTTGTAAACACCTTTATTCAGTGATAACTGCTGTACAAAGAACTGTACAATTTAATGTATACAAACTGGTAAGTCTGGACACATGCAAACACTTGTGATGCCATCAGCATAAACAAGGCACTAGACATACACATCCACTCCTTGGGTCCCTTTGTTCTTCTTCCCTTTTTTGGGGGTGGGGTGGGGTAAGATACTGAACACGAGATCTACCCTTTTAAATTCTGAAATGCACAATACCACCATGCCAACTACAGGCCTGAGCAGCTTTGTATGTTGGCAGTCAAATGTATTATCAATCTTTTCCTTTGTGGTTTCTATTTTCTGTGTCTTAAAGGTCCATACTAGTTTTTTACCTCTGCAAAAAATATTCCAGAATTTTTTTTTGAAAGAAAAAGAAAATTATACACAAAGAACCATAAAAGGGAAGGCTGAAAAAAACTTCAAAGTTATGTTTAATTCTCTTATTTTATGTGTAAGAGTGATGATAAAACATAAGCTCCACGAAAGCAAGTGCTTGTTACGTCTTATTCTTCTTTCCATCCCCCAAACTGACCACAGTAGCTGGTACACAGCTGGGGCCACATATATAAATATATATTTGAATGGGATTAAACAGAGGTTAAAAAAAAGTGACTGTTGGCTTCACATAAGACCCAAATGTAATGCTAGAGACTATACTTCAAGATTACCTCTGAGCCGAGATGGTAAACAAAACGCACTTAAAAGTATGGGAAGAACTAGGTAAGGAGTGACTATAATATGTCAACCACTCCCTCACCCCAGATCTAAACTGCACTTCAGAATTATACTAACTTGGAAATAAGGTGATAAGCTCTAGTCATTCAAAGCTTGTGCATTACATAAAATAGCACATATGATATGACTTAGCCAGTTGGAATAAGCTCAATATTGATTAAATTTACTTAAAAAGAAAGCTAAATCGGTCAAATGAACCCTAAATTAAGACAGCACGAGCGAGGAGGTCAAGGACTTACTTTCTGCTCTGCTGCTGTCTCTGATGCAAGAGTCGACGGTGCTGTGGATGCAGGTGGGTCGTGTCTGGTCTAAACACTGGGGCCTGCGATCTGAGAAAAAAGGGGAAGATGTTCAGTCTGTCCTTTTGATGACCTGAAGCTTTAAAGAAATTGGTCAATACTGGATAACTTCATACAGGTTCACTCAAGAGAAGGCTGGTGTCTACTCTAGAAGGAAGACAGATGTATTTTCATGTCTTCCACAAAAGACAATTCTCAACTCCTAAGAAGACAATCATAAAATCTGAGTGAATCAGCAGTAAGCTAGTTTAATTCTCTTTGCTCCTAACTGTTAAAGAGAAGTCTCTAACTAAATTTAATGTACTCAAATTCACATTTGGAAATGACACTGAAAATATACATGTGATGGTTAATTTAATATGTCAACTTGTCTAAGACACCCAGTTGTTTGGACACTCATCTAGATATTGCTGTGATGGTATTTTGTAGATGCTATTAACATTTACAATTAGCTAACTTTAAGAAATAGAGAGATGACCCTAGATAATGTGGGTGAGCCTTGCCAATCAGTTGAAGGCCCTAAAAGGAAAACCAGTTTCCCAGAGAAGGAATTTTGCCTCAAGACTGCAACACAGGAAGGCCTGACTGAGTTTCCAGCCTGCTCACCTGCCCTACAAATTCAGACCTCAGGTTGCAACCACAACTTCTAACAGAATGTCCAGCCTGCTGGCCTGCCCTATGGATTTTGGACTTCCTAGCCCCACAACCATGTAAGCCAATGCCTTAAAGTAAATCTCTTTACTTATTTATTTATATCCTATTGGTTCTACTTCTCAGGAGAACCCTGAGACAATGTGATATATAATAAAACACAATTTCACTGAAGCAGGAACTTAAACCTGTCTTATCGTCAAATCCCAGTGGAAGCAAGCAAGTAGCTAAGCACTGAGATTAGCTGACAATTCAGCATCTATATCTCTGCTCCTCTTTTTTTTTTTTTGGCTGCACGATGTAGCTTGCTGGATCTCTGTTCCCCTAACTGAACCTGGGCCACGGCAGTGACAGCACTGAGTCCTAACCACGGGATCGTCAGGGACTTCCCCCTCTGTTCCTTAGTGTAAGATAATTCCCGTTAAGTGAGACGCTCTTTGTGCACGTATGTGCATGTGTCAAATGCATACGTGAGACATAAGGAACCTTAGAAGAAATGAAAAAGGTGATTATTAATGTACAAATGTAAGTAGGAAGCATCTTGTTGTTGTTTAGTTGCTAAGTCGTGTCTGACTCTTTGCGACCCCAAGGACTGTGGCCCATCAGGCTCCTCTGTCCATGGGATTTCCCAGGCAGGAATACTGGAGTGGGTCGCCATTTCCTTCTCCAGGGGATCTTACCGACCCAGGGATGGAACCCACATCTCCAGCACTGGCAGGCAGTTCTTTACCACTGAGCCACCTGGGAAGCCCAGGAAGCATGTGACTCGAGAGAAATGTGATTCATATGAAACCTTGGAGATTATCAAACATTTCTGTGTTTGGCAACTTGAGGATCAAGTAACATCTCAAAATATATCATTTGAAAACAGCAAAGAGACTTCCACCTTCTGTCACTAAACGTCAACAATCAAGAGACTCAGCAGACAAGGGACAGACAGCGGCACTTTTTCTGTATACCTTAGGTTTTGCAGGTGGGGTCCTGGGCCAGGCGGGTGCTGCTGAGGAGGTGGTGGTGTAGCAGGGGGTGGGGCGCTAAAGAAGGCACGGAAGCCTGGCGCCGGGGGAAGCATCTGCCCAACTCGCCCTTGCAACAGCTTGGGATTCATGGCGGCAAGCGGGCTGCCCACGAATCCAGGGACCCGTGCAAACTGGCTGGGAGACATCCGTCCAGGCTGCAGCTGCAAGAACAAGATCTTGGATTTAGCTGACTGGCAGGTCCCCTTACTTTCATCCACAGAGCAGTGAATACTGCTTCCATCAGTAACTTTGCTTGAGAAAGTAATGGGGAGAAAAAAGAAGAGGCGGTAGCAATTGATTAGTAGCAAAAAAAAAGGGGGGGGGGATGTGAGCTAGTGAACCTTAGGAAAGTTAGGTGAGCTCTTTATGGGCTGAGCTAATCCTAGGCTCACCTGTGCTCCTCCAAGAAGCTGCGCTCTCTGGAGGGGGCTGAGGACAGGAGGGACGCTGGGGGGGAAAGGGTGGCCCAGCAGGGAGGAGTTCTAAAAACAAAAAAAAGGAAAAGTAAACATTAGTCATACCATAAAAACAGGGAAATAACAGGGGAACTCAATAGAAATGCACAACAGACGTGGACAGGAAAACTCTCAAAGGGGAGAGCTGCACTGCCCACTGAAGCAGTGTGAGCGAGTAGCGCTGGAAGTCATGCAGCACTAGGGTCATGTAACGTGAACCAGCAAGAGTCAGAACGGAGGACAGGAACAGCACGGAACCAGATCGTGTCGAGTTTAGATCTTTAAAGATATGAAAGGAGTTGAGGTGAGAAATAGCTGAACACGATGAACCATGTCTCCTGACCTGGGGACTCTAAGATCCAGAAATTCAGGTATGGAGATTATGAAAAAAATGTATCATTTAGGAGGTATCAATACGGCAGGCACTGATCAGAGAACACACACTGTGTGTCTTCACGAGGCTGCAGCGACATACCGGGACACCGCAGAGCTGGTTTGGAGACACCCTCTCACCATAGGGAGCAGGATAGCGCGGCGGCACTGGGGGCCGGACATGGACAGGCTTTGGACACAGGATCTACGAGGACAAACATACATAAACCACACTCAGTGAAGTCAGTCTTTTTTCCACCTATACTCCCTCCCCTCAAGTACTGGCAGAGACACAGAACTCAATGCAAAGCCCTACTTCTAAGCAAACTGCTGTGGCTCTGGTCCACGTGTAGAACCTTCGGTTACTTCCTCTTGCAAATAGCAAGCAATGTGCCACTTTTTAACGGAGGAAGATTTAGCTAATTCTTCAGTTATCCCCACCCTTCCACGCTATCTGAGGGAGGTACCAGCAGATATTTCTGACTTGCCAATTCTCTCCAAGAGGACATGTTTTGGTAGCAGTGAGGGAGACGGGATGATAAGAAAGCTGGAGGGTTAACTCAGTCCTATCCTGAAGCCCCTGTGATATGGCCGCCATGCTCAGCTCTTTCGTGTCCACTGTGACTCCACCGTTTCTGAGGGTGTTGAGCCTAACTAGGCCATACCAATACCACCCTCCCCCCATACCTTCCACATTGGCCTTCCTTTCCAGCTGCTGGTTTCAGGTGGAGGGAAGTCTATGGAACAGGACTGCACAGGCTCTAGGGAAAGCAGGGATATCTTAAAGGTAAAAAGGGATGTGGACAATGCTGTGTGTTCCCACTCCCCCCAGCTTTCAGCTACCTCTCTGCCAAGGTTTTGGGCAGCCAGCAAAACACTTTAAAAAGGATATTTACACTAGATGTGGTTAACTACCCTTTTTCTCCCCCAATTAAAAGGCAGCAGCAAAAGGAGCAGCACCAGCAAAGGGCATTGGGGAATGTGTCTCTTATTTGTGCTAACGTCTCCTCCGTTCGGCTCTTTTTCTCTCTAATCTAGCGCCTACCCCACACTTCCACCCTCCTCCCAGTAGCACATTTCCCAAAGAATTTTGCCCAGATTCCCAGCATCCTGGGCTGAGTGCCTGTCGATGAGCGGTACCTGCTGGTTGAAGCTGGGCACAGCCATCTGCTTAGGTGGGGTGCCTATGGGGACAGCTCTAACAGGAGGACTCCCAATGACAGGCGAGGTGGACCGCCTTGGTAATGCGCGCTCAGAAAGGTCCCGATCGTCTTCTGGGCCCTGGGGGGGCCTCTGAGGCAAGGCATATTCTAACACAGACACTGTAGGCATTTCCTAATTGAGGAAGTAGTGTTAAAAAAATTAGCTAGCTCGAAATCTCTTAATCACCTTTACAGATGCCCAATACCTTGAGAAATTATTTTTTAAATTTTTATTTAGTTTTATTTCAGTAAAATTCACCCCCTGTGGCGTACAGAACTAAATTCTGATAAATGCAGAGTCATGGACCTACCACCAAAATCAAGACACAGACGTTTTATCACTCCCCAAACTTCCTCAGTATCATCCCTTTGTAGTCAAACCTCCCATCGCCCTCCACTACCGGCCAACATCACTCTGTTCTGTCCTGACACTTGTGCCTAAAAATGACTGTGTGTGTGCGTGTGTGTTTAGTCGCTTGGTCGTGTCCGACTCCCTGCGGCCCTGAGGACTGTAGCCCGCCAGGCTCCTGTCCATGTATTCCAGGCAAGAATACTGGAGTGAGTTGCCATTTCCTCCTCCAGGGGATCTTCCCGGCCCACAGATAGAACCCGTGTCTCTTGCAACTCCTGCACTGCAGGCAGATTCTTTATCCTAGTGTCACCTGGGAAGCCCCTAAAATGACTTTAATTGAAATTGAGATAAGGTGTCAAAATTTTCAAGTTCCAATGGCTCCCTTTCAACCATTTCAAAGGAAAGTGCCATCACGTGAGCATTACCATGGAGTCTGAGGCTCAGCTACGGCTGCTGGATGAGGCGACCAGCATGAGACCAGCAGAGAGCACGCATCTCTGTGTCACTCCAGTAAGGAAAGGGTAACAGCAGGAGCCAGGCTGCAGATGCTAGGAATTTTATATAATGAGAAAAAGTTTAATACCTGAGCAAGCAGTGGTCCACGGATTCGCCTCAGAACTTCAGATCCATCCCAGATGCTGGAATTGAGACTTCCTGGTTGGGGCTAGCAAGAAAGGCAAACACACACACAGTGTGGAATAGTGCAGGCTCCCTGGGGAACTTACCAGCCTGTGGTGAACAAAGCTCCCAAAGAGCTGCAACTGTTGAGGATAAAGAAACTATAACATTCTAGAAAATACCTTATATCCCAACTTCATCTCCAGAATTGCCATCATAAGGAATATTATCACCAGATTTCTACGGCACATGTAATTCTCTCAGTATAGTAAATGAAATGAAATAGCAATAGCAAAGCCCAATACTCTGCTTCAATTACTAGTCTGCTCCAGCTCACAGCCACTTACTTGCAACACTGGCCTGGTCTGTACCGCCCTCATGATAGCTGGATCCTCGAGTTCATTTTCAATCACCATCTTACTGAGCCTCTCTGCCAGATTCTCCTCATGGTCACCCAACAAGTCCATCTCATCCCTTTCTCCATTGCCGGTTTGTTCATTAACTGCTGCAGGTAACTTTTCTTCCAGTTCAGCCAGGCGCTCATGTGCTTCCTGCCAATCATCATCTATGAGGAAATCGAAAAAGAAACCGAGTTCATATTGGAATAAAAAGTTTCATGAAATTCTTCTGTTAACCAAATAAACAATTCGAACTCCAGAAGACAGGTGGGAAGTTAAATTTCCACCTAGACACATGAAATAAGGTTTAAACTCAGGGGGCACATTTAAAGTGGGCTTCTCATTATCGAGAAGAAACACCCTATCAGAAATAAAATT
The DNA here is from genome assembly GCA_024291935.2 of Okapia johnstoni. NCBI lineage: Eukaryota > Metazoa > Chordata > Mammalia > Artiodactyla > Giraffidae > Okapia > Okapia johnstoni. The sequence goes on along the minus strand of CM044325.1, from coordinate 934,970 downwards.
CAAATTTTTAGAGTAATAGATTAATACATTAGCCATGGCGTCTAGATTCTATTCTGAAACTGATTTCTAAATTGGTGACATATACATATACTACAACCTGTTGAGATGGTGACATTTTAGGCAAAAACTCATGCTAGCATACAACTTTCTCTTAGATAACTGTCACCTTCTTTACAAGCTTTTAAATCCATTCATTTCATCCAATTAGTGTGTTTTGAGCATTTATTATGTGACAAACACTGTTCCAGGTGCATGGCATACGTCACCGTAAGAAACAGACAAGGAAAGTGACATCTGAGCAAAAATTCAAGAGTTAACAAGTTAGCCATGTGGATATCTAGGGGAAGAGTGTCTCAGGAAGAGGACGGTCAGTATAGAGGACTTACGATGAGAGACTGACAATTTTCAAAGCAGCAAGGACTGCGTTTGAACTGGAACGAACAAGGGTGAAGGGTAGAAGAAAAATGAGGTTGGCGAGGATTGGGCGGAGCTCTCGAGGTCCTTTGGAGCTGCTCTGAAATGGGGCCCCCGGAGGTCAGGATGTGGCTGGACTGGTGAAAGGATCGACCTGCCTGCTGTGCTGAAAAGATCTGGGGAGAAGGGGTAGTACCACGGGAAGCACGGAGGTCTGTCAGGAGGCTCCTGCGAGGACACCGGGGGAAGGTGAGGGTCAGCCCTCTTCTTTAACTGTCTCCATTTCTCGGCACTACTACAGTCTGTATCACTGCCGCTAGGTTCTTCTCTCATTTTTTATGCTGACAGAGCATTATTTCTCAGATGAAAATCTTCAGAAGCCTTTACCAGCTTCTCCAGAACTAGACCTCGCCTCCATCGCCTCTCTCATTGCAGGCCCCTTACGCACATCAGCCGCCTCGGTCCGAGGCGCTGCTGTTTGCTCCTTTTAGCACTCCGATTCAGACACCGCTCTGTCCCTCCTCACGCCGCCCCTCTGAATCATCCTCCCACTTTAAGTCTCACCGTCGCCCCATCTAACCATCAGGACCCCGGTTCTCTCGCACATGCTGCATGTTTTTATTCGTATTCTAGTTTTGTATGTTGTGCAAAATCCAACACAGAGGCAACAGGTGATTCTCTTTATAACTAACATAGCGACACAGAACTCTGAAAACCTGTCCCTAATGACAATCCTCCCCGTTTAATTTTTCTATATATCTTTTAAAGAAAGGAGTAGATGGGAAACAACATGCAAAGGGAACAAAGTGTCTAGTAAACACTAAGGGTGTAATCAATGGTAGCTACTTCAAAAAAAGAATTACACTTTCATATGCAACTTGTTAAAAGTATCTTTACTCTTTTTTCCTGTTTACAAATACATGTTTGTTAAAAAAAAATTAAAAAAAAAAATTTAAACATGATACAAATATGTAACTTAGTGAAACTTCCCCACAATTCTTCAGGAATGTTAAATTTTTCAAAGTAGAAACACATAACTACTGATAAAAACAAGGTTAAGTGGGATTTCCAAATTTATAATCTGATACGATCAGAACCACTGTCTAATCTTGGAGCACTGTGATAGATCTGAAAGTACTATGTGCAGTAAGGAAAAATCTAGTGTAGATGAAAATTTACAGAACTAAATTATCAGTTATTAAAAAAAACCCAAAAAATAGCATAATTGAAAATCAACTGTGACATTAATATTTTTGTGTCATCTTTGCTAAAGTGTAAGCTAAGCATGCTCTGAAGGACCAACTGCTTTTTCCAACCTTACTGACTCAACAATGCCAAAAAAGGAAAAAAAAAAAGAGATTCTATAAACCCGAATTATGGGATTTTTAAAAAACATTTATTACCCAAATTTAAGAAACTGACTTGTTAATGGATTAATTCTAATGTAGAAGAGCTTTCATTCACTTCTCATAATCCTGTTTACTAACTTTACTGTATGTCTCATCAAAGATGATTATTTGTCCTTAGCAATTAATTTAAAAAACATGATTAGTAGTCCTATTCTGTAAGAAAGGCTCTGTTGTGAATTGTTACTTTTTTACTGTTGTGAATTGTTACTTTTTCAAACATGTAAGTAAAGAAGTCTACGCCACAAAACAGAAAAGTCACCTGAAGCAACGCCCGAGACCAGACATGTCCTTGGTTTAAAAGGGTACTTTACTCTGTCTCTTCTTCAAATGACTAAAAAATATAGTTCCTTAAACATGCCCTTGTTTGACCTGAACCCACACTCATCAAAATGATAAAGGGTAGAGGAAAAAATAACAAGAGAAATGAAGGGAAAGAGATACCTATTTTCCCTCAACTAATTAACCTATACTCTGGGACTTACCTGGTGGTCGGATGGCTAAGACTCTGTGTTCCCAACGCAGACAGCCCTGCTTCAACCCCTGGTCAGGGAACTAGATCTCACATGCCACAATGAAGATTCCCATGTGACGCAACTAAGACTCAGTACAGCCAAATAAATACGAATGTTAAAACAAGTAACCTATACCCAGATGTGAGTTACAGCAAACCCTGTCTGCTTTTATAAACACATACTTGTGGTAACTCCCTTCAAATCTGTCTCAGGGATATATCTGAATAAAAACAAAATAAAGAGGAAAAAGAGTTCAATCTCAGTCTCTAAAGATTTCAGCAGCTATCAGTAAAAGGAGGAAGAAAGAATGAGGATCCTTCCACGTGGAGGCAGAAGATTTCCAAGGATTCCCCAAAGACTGTTAAAACATAACTCGTAGTTTATACTGACTGTATTTATAGTTCCTTAACCTCTTTGGCACTTTCCTGCTTCACTGGCTAAAATGACGATAATAACAGTGCCTGCCTCATGAGGTCGCTGTGAGGATCAATACATGTAAAACATTTAGAACGGTCCCGAGCATATGATAAGCACCTTGGAAGTGTAAGCTTCCATTTTCAGAGAATGAGTTGAGGTTACTGTGGCCCATTTATTGCTCAAAGATGATGCAAATGTTTTTTTCCATGCAAAGACACTGACTAGTTTCTTACGGAAAGGTGACATCAGAGCATTTGTAGCCAGTGACTTAAAATAACTACCGTATTAACAGGTATTACTCAAGACACTCACTCCTGAGTTAAAAACCAACAAGTCAAAACATGTATCATAGGTCTAACATTCTACCTCCTTGTTTAAATTCTCTACCCACCTGTGGAAATATACTACTAAACAAGTCACAGGTGGACTTAGAAAGAAATTTTCTTTTTATAAATCTGTATACTATTTCTATCAAGGTGTTAGGAGGAACTAGGATTTTAACCTTACAACGTCTCAATGTCAAGGGCTCACATTTGGAAATCTTTTCTCCACTACAGACTCTGTAGACCAAGAAGTCCTTAATCATCCTTGTGCCTCAGGGTACAAAAATGGGCTCAGTTCAGTTCAGTTCAGTCCCTCAGTCGTGTCCGACTTTTTGCGACCCCATGAATTACAGCACACCAGGCCTCTCTGTCCATCACCAACTCCCAGAGTTTACCCAAACCCATGTCCATCGAGTCGGTGATGCCATCCAACCATCTCATCCTCGGTCATCCCCTTTTCTTCCTGCCCCCAATCCTTCCCAGCATTAGGGTCTTTTCCAATGAGTCAACTCTTCGCATGAGGTGGCCAAAGTATTGGAGTTTCAGCTTCAACATCAGTCCTTCCAATGAACACCCAGGATTGATCTCTTTTAGGATGGACTGATTGATCTCCTTGCAGTCCAAGGGACTCTCAAGAGTCTTCTCCAACACCACAGTTCAAAAGCATCAATTCTACGGTGCTCAGCTTTCTTCACCGTCCAACTCTCACATCCATACATGACCACGGGAAAAACCATAGCCTTGACTAGACGGACCTTTGTTGGCAAAGTAACGTCTCTGCTTTTAAATATGCTATCCAGGTTGGCCATAACCTTCCTTCCAAGGAGCAAGCGTCTTTTAATTTCATGGCTGCAATCACCATCAGCAGTGATTCTGGAGCCCAAAAAAATAAAGTCTGACACTGTTCCCACTGTTTCCCCATCTATTTCCCATGAAGTGATGGGACCGGATGCCATGATCTTAGTTTTCTGAACGTTGAGCTTTAAGCCAACTTTTTCACTCTCCTCTTTCACTTTCATCAAGAGGCTCTTTAGTTCTTCTTCACTTTCTGCCATAAGGGTGGTGTCATCCGCATATCTGAGGTTATTGATATTTCTCCCGGCCATCTTGATTCCAGCTTGTGTTTCTTCCAGCCCAGCGTTTCTCATGATGTACTCTGCATATAAGTTAAATAAGCAGGGTGACAATATACAGCCTTGACGTACTCCATTTCCTATTTGGAACCAGTCTGTTGTTCCATGTCCAGTTCTAACTGTTGCTTCCTGACCTGCATACAGGTTTCTCAAGAGACAGGTCAGGTGATCTGGTATTCCCATCTCTTTCAGAATTTTCCACAGTTTGTTGTGATCCACACAGTCAAAGGCTTTGCCATAGTCAATAAAGCAGAAACAGATGTTTTTCTGGAACTCTCTTGCTTTTTCAATGACCCAGCGGATATTGAGAATTTGATCTCTGGTTCCTCTGCCTTTTCTAAAGCCAGCTTAAACACCTGGAAGTTCACGGTTCGCGTATTCAAAAACGGGCTACCCACACGCTACTTCACTGCTCTTGCTTTTTACCACCTGTTCTTTTACTTGTAACCTACGGGCTTTTTCAATGTGTGTGCACTTTTTGCTTTTCCATCCCATAAAATACAATTCTGCATACTTTAAAATTCTTTTAAGGCAATACTTTCCTTATCTTGGGAGAAACACAGAAACTCAGGGAAAAAAAAAAGACTGTCGAGCACTCTGGAAGTCAGGGAGAAGGCAAGACTATTTCTCTCCTGTCCAGATTCAAAACTGAGGACATTTACTATGTCTTGTCTTAAGTTACTTCATTTTAATACAGATGAATTTGCTACAAAATGGTAACATTCAGTACAATATTTTAAGAAAGAGTTCCAGAAGCAAGCACACACTTGTTTATACCTTTATTGTATTCTACAGGTTTTTACTAAAGTTTCAAATAAAATTTGCAATTCCCATCAGTTCCCTGCTTTTGTCATTCTCTGTCCTTCCTCCCCTTCCCTGTGATCTCCATGGAGAAAGAACAGCATCTTAGGTCATGTCATCCTCTTGGACGAGCTCACCCCTTCCACTATGGCTGTAATCCAAAAGGTCTTCAGCTCCCTTTTGTAATGAGCCCTGCTTCTACCTTAAATACTCCTCCTGCTGCTCCCGAAAGCAGCAGTTTTAGCTCTCCAGTGAACTCTGTAAACCCTGACTGTGCAGAACATTTTTTCATTTTTGCCAGTTCACTCAACTCAGTCTAAGCTTCAACAAACTTAAGCCGTTTAGGTCACTGCAAAACCAGTAACCAATACGACATTTTTAAAGACCTCTTGTTTGTTTTTGATATTCAACATTTTGGGGTCACCCAATACTGGTAAGTTTCCTCTTCTTCTTCCTTATTACTTAAGTTTGAATATTTGTTGCTTAGACAGAGTTCAAAGAAACGCCACATATTCACATATCCCAGTGTAAATGTGGTCATCGTTGTTTTGCAGCACCATCAGTCAAAGCAAAGATAGCTGCATCTCTCTCTCTTTTTGGCCTTGCACATGCTGGATCTTAGTTCTCCAATCAGAAATGGAACCGGGGCCCTGGGCAGTGAGAGTTCAGTCTTAAGCACTGGACCACCAGGGAATTCCCTGACCTATTCATCTTTTAAGTACAGTTTAATTTTAACTTATTCGTATGCTTGTTCTAGAATCTCAAATTACGAACTTTATCATATAAACTTGCCCCCTAAATTTCTCATCTCAGTAATTATAACCGTGACCTCTAGTTTAGTTTGGCTCTTTAATTTTTTAACCTCTTCCAACACCTGAAATATTATCTCCAGGGATGAGGAAATCTCATCTGTGCACAGCACTTTTCTAACTTATGAAGACTTTCTATCACCAAAATTCTTGGAATCAAAAATTCTATTTTACTGAATATACTACAGTAGAACAGCAGGATCATGCTATATACTATTGATCAACTAAATTTTAAAACATACATATCTGAATCTGAGTTTTCTCCCTAGTCCACTAGTTTTCCTTAAGTTACATGTTCCACAAATAAATATATCCTTCTTCTAGGATTATTTTAAGCCTTTATAAAATGTGTACTTCTCTAATCACTTGATTTTCTCATAGTGTCAACTGAGGGCCACAGATCATAAAGCTGGAAGGGACAGGACTTAGAAAAACACCTGGTTTTGTAAGTGAGGCAAACAGAAGCCCAGAGGAGCAGGGTAGATGCTTGGAGTGAAGAATAGAAGTCTGCCAACTCTTTGAATGAGAATACTCCTGCTAAGACAAAAGTATCAATGCTGATAAAAGACAGCACTTGAAAAGAGCAGGAAACCAAGACATTATAAAAGAAAGCTGTCACTTACCAACTGCACCTGACCCAAATGTATCATCATTGAATTGATCAATCTCTTCATCCTCCTCTCCCAGGCCCTGAAATGCATCTTCATCTTCATCCAGGGGACAATCCTCCAAAGACTAAAAAAAAAAAAAGAGAAAAAAGATTAGCTATTCAAGAAGTTCACAACTTCATTTTCAAAATGTTCTAAAAATGTTCTTCTTACCTTACCAATCAACACAATTGCTTCATTATGACTTTCTGTACAGATGGCATTTTTTGTATCCCCCAATTTCCCTGACACTGGAAGATTCAGTACCTTTTCTTTCAGCTTCTCTTTCCTATTTATTTAACCTCTTCCCCCAAACTTCCATTTCTCTATTTATCAAGGCTCTAATAATAGCATTTCCTCATGCAACCAAGAAATTAGGCCTGCAACTTCCTTTCCATCACTACTTACAATGACAACTGAAAAGGAACACTTTATTTTGCCTGAGTTGTTATTTTTCACTGAAATTCTCATCTTCCCCATGTTCATGTCATATTCTCAACTATGAATCCCTTTTAAAGCTTTCTCGTCATTTTTCTTCACCCATTTTGTTTTCTTATAGGCTCAAACTTTGGTGGTAAAAGAGAAAGCTAAGTTTTCAATCACAGTGAACTCTTGAAAAACTGTGATGTGACAAGTTCAAGCTCCGTCTCTACTCCTACAAGTGATGCCAACCTAGACAAGCCACATCCCTTCTGATTAATTCATTCAATACCTCCTGAGCACCTATTGTGTCTCAGGCTGTCTTAAACTTTAAACCACAATTTCTTTTAAGTGGTAATGCAGGGACAATACCATCTCCTTCAGAGGTGTTGTGAGGCTCAGATGAGGCAAAGTTTTAGACAAACACTGGATATTGCTAAACAATGCTAGATATCACCATAACCTAGGTGTGTTCCAAACACTCCCTCCCCTCCCCCTTCATTCACTTTTCAACTGATTAATTTTCCAAGTTTTCTTGGGAACTTTGCCTACTGCATCTCATCACTTCTCTCCATATTTACATAAAGCCAGTTTGATCTTGAGCCATTCCTATCAAATAGCAGGACTGTGTGTCCACAATTTTCAAAGACTCAGGGTCAGAAATCCACCCTCTCTCTGCAGGCACGTTTCTGATATACGTTGACTGACCACCTCTCAGCGAGGCTGTTCCCAGATGAAAAGTTAGGTTCAAGGGCCGGTCTACTCATCTTAAGTCCTCCCAAACTCAACACGAAAGAGGCATGCACTGCCTCCACATTAGAGGCAACTTCTCGAAGCACTCGCAAATCACGAAAGTCCACTGAACCAAATCACTGCTTCTCAAATTGGACAGGCTCTTAGGGACCACCTAGACCAACCCTGTCAGTTTTACAAGTCCCAGAAACCCTGTCCAAGGGATCAGGAGTCGCTGGAGGTCACACGGCGAGTTAGCGACAGCGCCAAGACTCTCGACTGGTCCTGCATTCCCGGGACCTTCCCCCAACCTACGTCTCCGTCCACTCGCCCCCAAGGCGCTCCTGCGAGACACGCCCCTGCCCAACCCCCATCCTCCTCAGGAAACAGTCCCCGGCCCCAGTCAGAAGGCAAGTCCGGGCCCCCGGGACCTGACGGTCGCCCGTTTGTAAGGGGGAGACGCTTCCCTGCCCAGGGCGGGAAACGCGACTCTGGCCTTTCCCGAGCGACCCCTCCACAGGAATCACCGGCTGCGGGCGCAAGGCTCTCCGCTCGGCGCTCCTCCGGGCGGGCGCGGGGCGGTGTGGTCACGGCACTTCACGGGCCCGCCCCGCCCCGACACAGAGGTCAGCTCGCTCCGCCGGCCACCGACAGGGCGGTCCCGCCCCCCGGAGCTGGCTCACGACCCGCGGTGAAACCCGCGACCCCAGAACCGACGCCCTCCGCGGGGCCCCCCGGCTCCCCCCGGGCGCCCCCTCCCCCCGACCGCGGGAGCGACGCGCGTGAGAGACGGAAAGAGAGCGGGGCTTGTGCGGGAGCGAGGGAGGGGTCACTTCCGGTCGCGGCGGCTCACCTCGTAGCGGAACATTCTTGGGGAGGGGGGGAGGGAGCGGGGAGGGGAGTGGGAGAGGGAGGGAAGAGGCGTCGACTCTCCGGGCTCCTCCGCGCGTCCTCCACCGGCTCGGCGGCCGCCGGCGTAAGCCGGAGCGTGGGGACCGCGGGGACGTGCGCAGAGACTGCGCACGCGCCGCCCGTCGGGGCAGGGACTTCGTCCCGCGCGGTCTGGGCGGGAAGGAGGTCCCGTAGCTCCGCCCCCCGCCCGTCGGGGGCTCCTCGCGGCGCTCGCCCCCCTCCGGCGCGCTCAGGGTTCCAGTCACGAGTTTTCCGTCACCGACGGGGCGGAGAAAAGCCTTGTGATTGTCACAGGACAGGGCTTGAAGAGTCCCAGGCCTCAGTTAACCTGGGCTGGAAGAAATGGAGATTCCGAGACTGTCTTTCCAACGTCCAACACCGTCTTCGAGTTGCTCGGCGTTCCTCACGACGGGCCGTTTGCGCCGAATGCGGGGGCGGGCGGGGGGACGTTCAGGTCTTCCGAAGGGGCTGCGTTCGTCGCCACTTTGAGCGGCACGACACCCGCTGAGCCGACAGCAGGTCAGGGCTGTGATTTATGTGTCTCTAAGTGGTGAGGGCGTTAAAAAAAAAAGGCCGAAGGCGTGTTTGGGGCGGTTCCACCCGGAGGTGTTTTCAGGCCCCCGGCCCGCGGAGTGGGAGAGCGTGGGCAGCACGGCCTTCGAGGCTGCGTGCGCCGCTGGGGACGCCGGCGCCTGAGAGGATCGAGCCCCGGAAGGCGTCTGCCCGCGGCGCCGTGCTCCCGGAAGCCTGGTGGGCAGATGCACCTCGGCTAGCGCGGCCCGCCTGCCCTTTCGGCCTCAGGACTCTGCTCGAGGGGTGAACTCGCACCAGGAAGAATTAATTCGGAGAGCTGAGGAGGGCGTTTCGCAACTCCTTTATCCTGGTGTCTCAGAGTGCAGCCTCGCCTTAGCAGTGGCGTAAATTCCTTGCGTGTTAGTGTGACCAGCTTAATCAGAGTCCGAGGAGTGGCAATTGTGAATTTGAACCAGGAAGCTCTGGGTGGGAGGCAGTGCTTTGTCACTGGCTATTAGGTTTGGAGCAAGTTACCTAAGGTGTCTGAGGCTTTATTTCTCTGTAAAGTGGATTTAATGATACCTGCCTCACAGAGGAGCGGTTCAATGGCACGATGATTCTAATACTACTACTCATGATTGCGGTTTGGGAGATAGTGATACTGTTAATCGCGCAGTTGTGTCGCTCTTTGCGACGCCATGGACTGTAGGTCAGGCTCCTCTGGGCGTGGAATTCTCCAGGCAGGACCACTGCGGTGGGTTGCTATTCCCTTTGGATCTTCCCGACCCAGGCGTCGAACCTGGGTCTTCTGGATTGGCAGGCAGATTCTTTGCCCTGTGAACTTGTGAGATAGGTACTATTATTTTCTGTATAGATGTGGAACCTGAGGATTAAAGATGTTAAATAATTTATTCTAAACCACTTCCCTTGTAGGTCAGTCGGTATAGAATCTGCCTGCAGTGCAGGAGACCCGGGTTCGATTCCTGGGTCAGGAAGATCCCCTGGAGAAGGAAATGGCAACCCAATCCAGTATCCTTCCCTGGAAAATCTCATGGACATAGGAGCCTGGTGGGCTGCAGTCCATGGGGTTGCAAAGAGGAGTCGGCAAGACTGAGATACTAACCTAAACCACCCATAGCAATGGCAACCAGGTCTCTCTGATTCCAAAAATCCAATCTCTTAATCACTGATGGTTTTACAAAAGTGAATGTTTACATGGGCCACACCTAAAGGTTGAAATGGAGCAAGCTAAGTATAAGATGATAATTAGAATCCAAGCATTCATACAACATTACACAATTTCATATGCTAGGTACCAGCAAGTCTTAACAATGATCAAAGAATTGGTGCCATGTAGACCCGTGCACGCGTGCCCAGTTGTGTCCGACTCTGTGCAACCCCATGGACTGTAGCCTACGAGGCTCCTCTGTCCATGGAATTTTCCAGGCAAAAATACTGGAGTGGGTTGCCATTTCCTCCTCCAGGGGATCTTCCGGTCCCAGGGATCAAACTCAAGTCTGGTGAGTCTTCTGCACTGGCAGGAGGATTCTTTATTACTGCACCACCTAGGAAGCCTGGCAAATTGTGACGAACAGTGAAATCTGGCCAGCTGCCTGTTTTTGTCAGTAAAGTTTTGTTGGAATGCAGCCATCCTTATTTATTTACATATTGTTTTTGGTTGCTTTAGGGAACCAAGGGAGAGTTGCATACTTACAATGGAGGCCATTTGGCTAGCAAAGCCTGAAATATTTACTGTCTGGTCTGTACAGAAAGAGTTTGCTGATTCCTGATGTTGTGGATCCTGTTTTTTGATGATTATGTTAGAAATCAGATATTAAAAAAACTCCACGCTGCTAATTAATGAACTCCTTGAGAAAACGTAATGGGAAGTAGGAAACATTTAGAACTAAGCTATAAACTTATGAACAGAAAGACTTTCAGGATATAGCTAAAGCAGTTTATATAGAAAATAGGATAATCTCAAAGAATAGGGAAAAAAACTATAAAGAGCAGAAGTGAAAGAAACAGAAAGCAAGGTATCATAGGTACCAAGAATAAAATTACCTGTTTTTCTCACTGTAAGGCCTGTCTTTAATGGAGGTTCATGAGAATCCCTTTAGGTGAATAGTGTATTTTTTGAACTACATAACAGGCCCATTCTTTTCTTTTTAAAAATATTTATTTGTATGTGCAGTGTATTAGTTGCTGCATGTGGGATCTAATTCCCTGACCAGAGATTGAACCCAGGTCCCCTGTCTTGGGAGCACAGAGTCTTATCCACTAGACCACCAGAGAAGTCCCAACAAGCCCATTCTCAAGATGGAGAAGGTACTAATTATTTTCACAAGTAATTCTGGAGAAATACGATATGAGGTCTCTGGAGAGTGTCCCTTGAGTGGATGGAATAAAAGTCTCTCCGTCATGCCAGGTGTATGAAAAAGGCTTTTGACATCAGAGAGAGGACATCAGTTAGTGAAAACCACCATGCTTTAGCATTGTCTGTCCTTTTTCAGAAGTTGTAAATAATCCACTGTGGTATTTACAGAATCTAGACATCCTCTTTTTTTTTTTCTTTTTTAGATGGCGGTAAAAGAACATAAAATGTACTTTCTTGTGAGACTAGTTTCAGATGTATTAATTTTCATTAAGTAATGTACAGCTCTACAATAGTGGTTCCCAGCCTCAGCAAGAGGGCTTATTAAAACACTGCCGGGCCCCATCTCCAAAGTTTCTGACTTAGTAGTTATGAAGTGGGACCTAAGGATTACATTTATACAGTTTCCAAGTGATGCTGATGCTATTGGTTCTGGGACTACACTTTGAGAACCAGTGCTTTAAGTTATTACCCCTGAGTGCTTGCAGAAGGTTATAGAGAGGAAGAAGAAAGAGTGGTGGGCTGCCCAGAGGGTCATTTCTCACATAGTCAACAAAGTTGTGACGGACCTCCTAGAAAGTTATAGGAACCTTTGGTGCAGCAGACCTTAGACAAAAAGATTAGCAATATAATGAAAATAAAAATGTATAAGACAAAAACTTGTGGTAGATGAAAAGAGCCCACAGATTCTTTGACTGTTCTCTCATCAGGAGGTGGGTTCTGTCTCCACGATTCCTTGAATCTGGACTGGACTGTGATGGCTTTGACCAAGGGAGAGGTGGGGGAGGCCTGGTGTGTCAGCTTTGTGTCTAGTCTCTAAGAAGGTTGACATTGTGGGTCCATGTTAGATGCCTAGTTACCTTGCTGAAGAGGTCACACATGGGAAGGCTGTGAAACTCCATGGAGAGGAAGAGGGGTCCAGCTGTAACCAAATCACCAGCCATACTAGACTGATGAATGAAGCTGTCTTGGACTCTCCAGACCAGCTCAACTACCAGCTGAATATCATCAAGTGACCCCATTCAACCTCATGTGGAGTAGGAGAATCACTCAACTGAGCCTTTCCCAAATACCTGACCCATAAAACTGTGGTGATACAATAAAATGGTTGTTTTAAAACACAAAATTCTGGAGTGGTTTATTACCACTAATAGGTACCTGGGACGTCTCTTTAGAAAAATTACACCAAACTTGGAAATAAGGAAAAAGGTTACTATGTGCCCTCTCTGTTGTAACAAGAACATTGTCAAATGAGCCTGCTTAAGGATAACTTGAAGTTCTAGGGGAGGTAATTTTATTTGACTTAGTATTTACTGTTAGTGAGGTGCCAAACTCGGTACAAGTTAGATGTTATTTTGTAGAAGATTGCTAAATTTCAAATTATTTTTGTCCAGTTGAGATGATTTCATTTTGATAGAAAAGGTAATCCTAAAGGGGACAGTTTAACTGCCTCCCCAGATATTAACTGGTATGATATTTAACATTTGAGTCTTATTCAGCATTCTTTGCTAGGTTTGGTACATGTTTTCTTCTATTTCTTTTAAACCAGCCTTACCATCCTGCTGGTTTTCTCATTAATGAGATAAATAAATGGCCCATACTCACACTGGCTCCCAGACTGGTCCCCATACACGGAGGATGAGGCGAGACTGAAGAGAGCCATTCCAGACTGGTAGGTGGTAGGAGGTGCCTTCAAAGCATGGGACTTACATCCTGAGTCTGGGGCAGTCAGAAGACGAATAGATCACCGCAGTCACCTTCCAGACTCTTAGAAGATTATGTAGAGCCCTGAACAGAGTCCAGTCATGCATACCATCCAGGTGGTCTCAGCACCACCTTACTCTCTCGTCCTTGAAAGTAGCTCCCACCGTGGGAAAGGTGGGCAGAACATACCTTCTGAGTACAGTGGAGGGGGTGTGGAGCTTCCAGTATCCAGGGTCCAGTTCCGGGGTTAGCGGATGATCATGTCCTCTTAGTGATGACCTCCAACAGCTTGTGATACATTTGACAGTTTATTATGTAAAAAGTGGAGAATCTGCTATGTACTATGTTTTCATCATGGGTGGTTTATTAGGTATGAGTTAAGTGCTGAATGGTAGGGTATTAGTTTACTCTCGCTGCTGTAACAACTTAACCACAAACTTAATGGTAAAACAGCACTTGAAACAGCACTGATTTATTCTCTTACAGTCCTGGAGGGCAGAGTCTAAAGTGGGCTGTAGTGCTGTGTTCTTGCCTCCAGAGATGGCTAGGAGAGAGTCTGTTTTCTTACTTTTTTTAGTTTCTAGAGGTTGGCTGCATCCCTTGTCTTACAGCCTCATCCTCCATTTTTCAAAGCAAGGAGCATAGCATCTCCCAAACTCTCCATCTGTCTCTCTCTCACCTTCTGTTGTCACATTTTTCCCTCCCTCCCTCCTTCCTCTTATAAAGTAATCTGTGACAACAGTGGGGTGGGGGGAACTGCATATTCATAATCCGGGGTGATCTCTTCATCCCAGGATCCTTAGTCTCATCTGCAGAAATCCCTGTTGCCATATAAAGGAACATACAGGCTCTGGGGTTAGGACTTGGGGACCATTTGGGAGAAGAGTTTTCAGCCCACCCCACATGCTGTATGTGAACCATTGTGGGGTATCCAAGATTTTTGGCGGTATAACGAACATTTTAACATTTAAGTGTTGGTTCTGTATACTATTTAAAGATGGAAAAAAAGATTTCACTTGGTGGGACTATGAAGGGCGTTGAAAGGAGAATCAAGAATGAGCAGGGGAACAGGCAGGCTTCCCACCCCCTCCGGTCATGGGTCCTGGAAGGGGCAGCTTGGTGCTGACAAGGCCTTGACAGTAAGAACAGGCTGTAGGGACATCTCTCCTGTGTGAATCTGTGAGTGGCTGGCTCTTAGAGGCGAGGAGATGCGATGGTTTGCTGGGGTAGACCACGGCATTGGAGGATAAGACAGCAGAAAGCCAGTCTTGCTGCACACGTTTCTGTTACCGAACTGGTGAGCGAAGGGGGCGCTTCCAGTGCTGTTGCTCCTGTTACTTCCTGTTGACTCTGAGCATTGCAGAGTGGAGGTGGGGCGCTGGGAACTAGTCCCCTCATCATTCACACCAGTGGTCCCCAACCCTTTTGGCCCCAGGGACAGGTTTTGTGGAAGACAGTTTTTCCACGGACTGGTGGAGAGGGGGAGAGTTCTGGGCTTTTTCATATGCATTATTTGTTGCGCACTTTATTGTTCTTACATTGTGATACCATTATACAACTCACTGTCACTTGCCACTCACTGATGGGGTTTTGATATGAGTCTGCAAGCAGCTGGTTTATGGTGGTCCCTGTGAGTCAAGCCTCTCTGGAAACAATGATCTGTATTTGCAGCCGCTCCCCAGCACTAGCATCACTGCCTCAACTCCACCTCAGATGATCGGGCGATATGTTCTCATCAGATCTGACGGGAGGCAGAGCTCGGTGGTAACAGCTCTGGGGAGCAGCTGCAAACACAAATGAAGCTTCAGCTTCCTCACTGAATGCTGGTCATTTCCTGCTGTATGGCCCAGCTGGGAACCCCTGATTTACACAACTCAGGAAAGAATCTTTTTGTTTTTGCTGCGTGGTCTGCAGGATCTTAGTTCCCTGACGAGGGATTGAACCTGTGTCCTCAGCAGTGAAAGCACTGGGTCCTAACCACTGGACAGCCAGGGAAGTCCCAGAAACTGTTTCTTACTCAGCATTTCATTCTCTCCGCAATACCTGCTTAAGCACCTAACAGTGTAATTGTTCAAACATTTCTGAGTTCTTCTTTTTAGTTGTAAACCAACATATAGAAAAGAGATGGTTCATAGGCCTTGTCTTCACACACTCTACCTTGTAGGTCCAGGTGCTCTTCAAGTACCCCTTAGCATTCCCTCCTCTCCTTGATTTCTTGTGGTTTCTGCAGAATCATCAGAACTGGACTGGATGGTGGCATCCCATTCAAAATAGATCTTTGCCCGTTTTACTGGCAGGAGCTAGTGCTGAAGAAACGGGGATGGGAAGGGCCGGGAGAGAGGGAGCAAATCCCAAGAAAGCTTAATCAGCTCCTACTCTTAACTTCCTGTCCAATATCTTGGCTTTCCTATGCCTGAGCTTAGTGGTACCATGTTTCTGGCATTAGACTCCCATATTTCCCCACACCTAAATGAGACAGGATGGGCTTCCCTGGTGGCTCAGCAGTAGAGTTCACCTGCCAAGGCAGGAGACGTGGGTTTGATCCCTGGGTTGGGAAGATCCCCTGGAGTAGGAAGTGGCAGCCTGCTTCAGTACCCTTGCCTGGGAAACCTCACAGACAGAGGAGCCTGGCGGGCTATAGTCCGCGGGCTGCAAAGAGTGTGACAGGGCTTGGTGAGTAAAGAACGGCGACCAATGAGGAAGGACAGGCCAGCTTCTAGTTCCCGGCCTTTCCCTGGGGCATTGGGGGAGGCAGGGAGAGACTCAAACCACGTCACGAGCCTGTTGTTACTGGGGGGACCTCGGCTGGATCTCTTTTTTGGGGGCAAAATTCGCAAAAGGAAGAGAAGCTTGCTCAACAAAGTCTGAAAATTTGCCAGCGTTCCATGAATACCACTGCAAGCCTGGCGGTATTCTACTAACAATCATACAGAAGCCCGATGAAATTACAAGGGTGCTGAAGCACTCAGGCACACTTGTCTCCCTCACCTGTTAGCTGACACCAAAGACAGGAACACATTTCCATCAGGAAGATGGCTGCATTGTGGTTTTCTTTTGTTTCTTCCCTATTGAGTAAGGTAGGATGTCTATAATAGAAAACACAAGATGTGTAATATAACACACATGACATTTAGGATTTGATGGTGAACTTGGGATTATATAACGTGCATAGCAAACAGTCCTGGATTTAGTGGGTTAAAACAACAATAATGATTTATTTGGCTAATAAATCTGCAGTTTGGCTGGGACCACCTCTGCTCCAGGTGGTATCAGCTGGTACTGCCTGAAGGCTGGGAGTGACTCAGGGGTTGGTTGCTAAAATCATCACTATCTGGCATTTGATGCTACCAGTCAGCTGGCGGCCCAGTGAGGTTTTCAGCCAGAGCATGCACTTGTAGGCTTTCTATGCAGTTTCTTACTTTCTTCACAGCATGGTGGCTGGGTTCCAAGAGCAAGTATCCCAGAAGGGTCCGTTGGGGGTGTGTCCCTTTTATGATCCAACCTAGAAAGTCACAAAACATCACTTCTGCTTTAGTTACAAGTCCATCCAGGTTGGAGGGAAAGATGGACCCCACTTCTGGAGGGGAAAAGTGTCAACATTATCATGTGAGGAGAACATGTGGGAAGGGATGTGACATCAAGGTCATTTTTGGAAAATACAAACTGTCACAAGGGCCAAGAAGTAGGAACTCAGACCCTTTGGATAAGACAGGCTCAGAAACCTCTGGAAACAGAAGTCAAAGCTCACAAGGTAAATATTTTTCTTCCCTTAAGAAGTCACCACCACCACCAGCAGGACCGCTACCTGTGTTTACTGTAACTGTGTGTGAGGAAGGGATACATTCAGAGGAGGCTTGAGGAATCTTTGTAATTTGGGAGCTTATTAAATCTCTGGTAAGTGTATGCCCTGATTCCATGGTGGCATATAGGCAAAGGGCACATAAAATCCCCCTGAAATCCAACCTATCAATGGCTGCCATGTTCATTTCAATCACTCCCAAGACAGTGGGGTTTGTGTTCACTAACATGTCATGTTAGTTACCTATTGCTGCATAAAAAATAGCCCCCGAATATAGTAGCTTAAAACCAAAGTCATTTATTATCTCACAAAGCTTTTGAAGGTCGGGAGTCTGGGAGCAGCTTAGCTGGGTGGTTCTGGCTCAGTGTTTCAGAAGGTTGCAGTCATCTGAAAGCCCGCCTGGGGCTGGAGGATCTGGACCCAAGATGGCTCACTCACATGGCTGCTGGCCAAAGGCATCGCTTCCTCCCTGGCTCTTCATAGGGGGCTGAGGTTCCTTGCAATGTGGACGTCTCCATGGGGCTTCCTGATTGTCCTCAGTACGCGGGAGGTCCTCTTAGAGTGAGTAAAGTGAGTGTGAGGCTGCAGCCACAATATCTTTTATGACCCAACCTCAGAAGTCATTTGTCATCATTTCTGCTACATTCTTTTTGCTAGAAATAAGTTAAGTACACCCGACACTCAAAGGAAATGGGATTAAGCCCCACCGTGTAAAGAGAGACATATCAAAGAATTTGTGGATGTATTTTGAAACCAGCACAGCCTATGTGAAAGCAAACTCCAGATCTTTTCATCATGGCAGTTTTCTGGAGAGATGAACAGATTCTAATATTATGATGTAAGTGATTATAAAATGGAGTTTCCCAGGTGGCTCAGCAGTAAAGAATACACAGGCCAATGTAGGAGATGCAGGAGATGCGGGTTCTATCCCTGTGTCAGGAAGATCCCCCAGAGAAGGAAATGGCAACCCACTCCAATATTCTTGCCTAGAAAATTCCATAAACAGAGGAGCCTGGTGGGGCTATAGTCCATGGGGTTGCAATGAAATGATTATAAACTAGAATGCAAATAAGGTGGTATTGGTGCAGGAATATACAGACTGATCTATGGAACAAAGTAAACAGCCAAGAACGTAACATAAATGTGCCTTCAGTGTGTGATAAAGATGACATCTCAATTCAATGGATAAAGGAAACATGGTTTGAAAATTACACTAAAGCAAGTGATTAGTTATTTTGGGAGAAAAGTTAACCTTATAGCACAGCATGAAACAGAACAAACACACAGCACATGACAGAGCGATAACTCAGCTCCAGGGAAATTTTAAACCTAAAGCAGCAAGAAAAAATATGAGTGAATATTTGTGATTTCAGGAGAAAATGTGTAAAATTTTACAAAATGGAAAATTGGAAATATTTCCATTACTGTAAAAATGGAAAAATCTCAAAATTTAAATACTGAATTCCATAATAATAAATATGTCACACACATGTATATATAATCACTAACAAAATTTTAAAATATTTTCCACACATATGAGAAAGTGTTGACTTAATATACCAAGACTTAAAAACAAATCTTAAAGTTCTTTAAGCATCTTAGGAAAACTCACACAAATTTAAATGGCTATAAATGTATGAAAAGGTGAATTAATAAAGAAATGTAAACCAGATAAATGGCTGCTGTTGTAAAACCATCAAGTTGACAAATAATAAGAGAAAGAAAAAAAAAAGAAGGAAAGAGAAAGAAGGAGGAAAGAAGAGGGGGAAGGAAAGACAGAGGGAAGGAAGGAAACCAGCCGGGGGTTGGTCATGAAATTATAAGGTCAGTACCTTTGTGGAACAGCAGACTGGTTCCAAATCATGAAAGGAGCACATCAAGGCTGTATACCGTCACCCTGCTTATTTAACTTATATGCAGAGTACATCATGAGAAACACTGTGCTGGATGAAGCACAAACTGGAATCAAGATTGCCGGGAGAAATATCAGTAACCTCAGATATGCAGATAACACCACCCTTATGGCAGAAAGTGAAGAAGAACTAAAGAGTCTCTTGATGAAAGTGAAAGAAGAGAGTGAAAAAGTTGGCTTAAAGCTCAACATTCAGAAAACTAAGATCATGGCATCTGGTCCCATCACTTCATGGGAAATAGATGGGGAAACAAGAACAGTGCCAGACTTTATTTTTCTGGGCTCCAAAATCACTGCAGATGGTGATTGCAGCCATGAAATTAAAAGACGCTTGCTCCTTGGAAGGAAAGTTATGACCAACCTTGACAGCATATTAAAAAGCAGAGACATTACTTTGCCAACAAAGGTCCATCCAGTCAAAGCTATGGTTTTTCCAGTGGTCATGTGTGGATGTGAGAGTTGGACTGTAAAGAAAGCTGAGTGCCAAAGAATTGATGCTTTTGAGCTGTGGTGTGGGAGAAGACTTGAGAGTCCCTTGGACTGCAAGGAGATCCAACTGGTCCATCCTAGAGGAGATTAGTGCTGAGTGTTCATTGGAAGGACTGATGCTGAAGCTGAAACTCCAATACTTTGGCCACCTGATGTGAAGAACTGACTCATTTGAAAAGACCCTGATGCTGGAAAAGATTGAAGGCGGGAGGAGAAGGGGATGACAGAGAATGAGATGGTTGGATGGCATCACTGACTCAATGGACATGAGTTTGAGCAAGCTCTGGGAGTTGGTGATGGACAGGGAAGCCTGGCGTGCTGTAGTCCGTGGGGTTGCAAAGAGTCAGACACGACTGAGTGCCTGAACTGAACCTTGATGAATGGGCCTTTGCTCGTGGCTCAGTGTTAAGGAATCCACCTGCCAGTGCAGGAGACTCGGGTTCAGTCCTGGTTAGGGAAGATCCTCTGGAAGAGGACATGGTAAGCCTCTAGTGTTCTTGCCTGGGAAATCCCGTGGACAGAGGAGCCTGGTGGACTACAGTCTATGGGGTCCCAAAGAGTCAGACACTGACTGACTGAGCGCACACCTTTGTGAATAATCTGTGGGGGTACAAATTAGTGGTCTTTCTAGAATGCAATTTGGCAGTGTGTAAGTAGGGGGTTAAAGTATTTTAACTTTAAGGAAGTAATCAGGGTCATACACAGTGACTCATATACAGGGCAGTTTATCACAGTGATACTTAGAATCGTGAAGCGTTGGTAGCCATCTCTTTTTTTTTTTTTAAGTCTCATGAGCTTAGTTGCTCCGAAGCATGTAGGATCATCCTGGATCAGGGATCTAACCGGTGTTTGCAGCATTGGCAGGCAGATTCTTTACCACTGAGTTACCGGGGAAGCCCTGGTAGGCATCTAAATGTCAGTAAAAAAATTAATGGATATGTTATGACAGTCATGTTTTCGAAGGCTACTAGAGTGTGGCAGATGTTTGTGCTACAAGTTAGAGAATGAAGCAGGGTATCAAAGCTCCCTGTTGTATGATATACCTAATGTATAAAGTACCCAAATCTTATCTGAGGTTTAGCTGGTGAGGTTAGAAGGACTTCCTGATGGTGCAGTGGTTAAGACTTTGTGCTCCCAGTGCAAGGGGCATGGGCTTGGTTCTAGGTCAGATAACTAAGGTCCTGGATGCCAAACAGGCAAGAGGAAAAAGGTAGAACCATAACAACACAGACCGGCAATAGCGGAGAGGCTCTGGTGTCTGAGAGAAGAGGGAAGAGGGTGGAGAACGAGAGGGCGTGTGGACACGCAGAGCTCAGAATTGAAAGAGCGATATGGTGATAAAAAGAATACGAGTCAGGTTCAGCTAAGGGTGTCCTGAAAGGACACTGTGTGAGGAAAACTCAGGCACATTTCTTTTTATCCAATTATGCTTTTTGAAAAGTTCATGTAGTTAGAATTATTGTTTTTAACCCATATGGGGGATTCTTTTCTTTTTTAAAGATAATTATTTATTTTTAACTGGAGGATAATTGCTTTACGGAATTTTGTTGTTTTCTGTCAAACCTCAACATGAATCAGCCATAGGTATACACATACGGGGGATTTGTAATGAGAAGGAACCTTCTAGCTATTTCTCTTATAACACAAGTAGGCATCTTCTAGTTGTTTGACTTCTGTAAGCTTGACGTTTGTGACGATGGATTTTTTTAAACCAGAGAAATCCTTGAAAGGACCGACATCTCTGTGTTTCAAGGTTAGGATAGTGTTGGACTCAGTCTAATCTAGGGGCTTCCCTGCTGGCTTAGTGGCAAAGAGTCCACCTGCCAGTGCGGAAGACACAGATTTGATCCCTGCGTTGGGGCTGGTTTGATTTAGGATTAATTTCTTCGTCTGTATTGCTGGTTTTCCCACTCAGGCTGGGTGTTTGCCTCAGTTTCTCTTTTCTATTTACATTTTGGGGGATAGGCTGCCACCTATGGGGTCACACAGAGTCGGACACGACTGAGGTGACTTGGCAGCAATCCAGTTTAGTTGTTTGACTTTAAATACAAACAACAGGCTGGTAACTCTCAAATGTACATTTCCAGCCCTCGGACAGCAAGGAGTCCATCCTAAAGGAAATCAGCCCTGAATATTCACTGGAAGGACTGGTGCTGAAGCTGGAACTCCAATACTTTGGCCACTTGATGCGAAGAACTGACTCATTGGAAAAGACCCTGATGCTGGGAAAGGTTGAAGGCGGGAGGAGAAGGGGACGACAGAGGATGAGATGGTTGGATGGCATCACCGACGGAATGGACATGAGTTTGAGTAAATGCCAGGAGTTGGTGATGGACAGGGAGACCTGGCGTGCTGTGGTCCGTGGGGTCGCAAATTGTCAGACACGACTGAGCGCCTGAACTGAACTGAACCATGGTCAAGCTAATTAATATATCCTTCACTCCATATAGGTTTTTGTATGTGTGTTAAAAATACTTAGCATCTATTTGCTTAGGAAATTTTGAGTGTACAGTGCATTTTTGTTAACTTTAGTCACCATGTTGTACGTTAGAGCTTTGGAACTTACTCATCTTGTAACTGAAACTTGTGCCCTTTGGCCACCCTGTCCTCTCCACTCCCTAGCCCTTGGTGGCCACCCTTCTACCCTTTGTTTCCATGAGTTCAGCCCCTTTAGATTCCACATGTAAGTGGTAGCACCATTTGTTTTTCTGTTTCTAGTTATTTCACTTCATGTAACCTCCTCCAGGTTCGTCTATGTTGTCTCAAATGGAAGGATATCATTATTAAGCTGACTAATACTGCATTTTTTATGTGTATGTACATATATATGTGTATACACACACATTTATGCATATACTTTTTAATCTATTCATCCTTCAATAGACATTTGGCTTGATTCCATATCTCAGATACTCCAAATAATGCTGCCATGAAGACGGGAATGCAGATATCTCTTTGAGATGCTGGTTTCATTTCCTTCGGCTATCTACCGAGGAGTGGGATGGCT
The DNA here is from genome assembly GCA_024291935.2 of Okapia johnstoni. Classification (NCBI taxonomy): domain Eukaryota; kingdom Metazoa; phylum Chordata; class Mammalia; order Artiodactyla; family Giraffidae; genus Okapia; species Okapia johnstoni. Next base: position 912,643 of record CM044325.1, on the reverse strand, counting down.
AGATTCCACTGCCGCGTGGTAGTTCTATTTTTAATTGTTTGCAGAACCTCTGTGCTCTTTCCCATGATGGCTGCACCAGTTTAAATTCTCAGCAACAGTGTATAAGACCTGCCTTTCCCCACAGCCTCGCCTCATTAATCGGTATATAGTGCTTGGAATAGTCCCTGACACCCAGTAAATGTCAGTTACTATTATTTTTAAAGTAGTGAGCACCCAGCAACACTTCATACACATTAGCTAGTATTTTAGTTTTTTATTTTTTTTCCAGTTTTCCCTGCTATGACTCAAGATACTTGGCTTTGTTGCTTTGGCTTAATTATTTTTTAAAAATTGAATTGCCAAAAGAACACAGTTGCATTTACTATATGCAAATCACATGTGAGTATGTGTATAAAGGCAAACAAAATACAGAAGCTGCCTCAAAGACACTTGCAGTGTATTTTGTAGCCAGGGAGACAGACCTATACACAACTAACTCAAGAGTAAACAGTGTAGAATGAAAGGAATGTGTTGACTATGTACCGAGTGTGAAAGAGCCAATTTCAAGCTTCCGAATCAGCATTTTCCTCTGAGGGGCCTGGTGCATGAAGCCAGGATGGCTTGGGTTCAGATGTGTCCATAAAAGGGTTGACGCACAGGGACTGGTCTGCAGTGGGCATTTTGGGAAAGCAGGCTGGTTGGGAGAGCAAACTGCCGTCAATTCCATTCCAGAGGTGATTGATGATAAGTTATCTGAATGAAGGACTAACTGTGCATTCATGGAATGACACTTTTATTGTTGAAAATAAAGTCATCAGTTGTGACTAGACATATATTTTTATTACTTTCTGTATAAACTATTTGCTTTGAAATTTTGCAAGATACTGTACTCCACAGTTTGAGGACAACACTGCTTGTTACTCCCTTTATCATGTTAAAGTTTGCAATTAAGTAGCATGCTCAGAATGTTGATGTTTATTAAAGAATATTAGAACATACAGAATAGGAAAAACACTTTTCAGGCTCATCACTCAAAGTGTGTATTCTTTCTACAGTAGGGTGATTGTAATTTTTTAAATCTCATTTTCTGTTTAGTATTATATCACAACTATTTTCATGTTATTACATTGTATTTATAAATATAATTTTAAACAATTGCATAGTATTTCATCAACTGAATCTAGCATTCCATATTAGGTTGGTTTCATTATTCCCTATTAAAATTATGCTGTGATTTTTACCTTTATATAAAGGTTTCTGTTGCTGTTGTCATTATCATTCTCATTTAAGATTAATTTCTAATTTTAAACTCTAAGGCATGATAACTAAAGTCAAATGCTAATTTTTATTTGGAAAATTCAAAACCTACACAGATTAAGAGGATAGTATATGAACACTGATCAATGCATTACTCAGCTTGAAAACTTATGAAATGTTATTTTCCTAAAGTGTTGAGCCTTTTGCCTCTCCATCAGTGAGCTTGGCAATACTCATTTCTTCAAGACTGCCTGTATTGGGGATCATTGTTAACAACTAAAGCAAAAGAAAACACAATGTTAAAACTTGGTTCACTTGTTACACCAAAAAATAATGGTGGCTGAGTGTGTAATTTGCGTGTATTTTGTTCCCACCCCCTCTATTTATCAGGAAAGTGTTTTGGGCATGGCCTGACCTCTCTGAGAATCCCCCAAGAAGATCAATGCAAAGACTTCTCCATTTAGAACTACTACCTTCAGCCATTTGAATAACACTGAAAAAGTAATCCATAAACACAAGACAATATTTGTGTGCACATGCAAGTCTATTTTGCAGCAAATTAAAACTCAACAAATTTAAGGGTCGTGTGCATAAGGACTGGATGGCTTAGAACAAAGATGTGGTGGGTAGGATGCGACTGTGGTTTGATCATTGAGGAGCTTCCTGACATTATACCCCAGGTAAGTTGTGCTAATTTCACTTATAAAAATATTTTAGGATAATGGTATGTGATATCAGAAGAATAAGAAACTCCTGTCTTATTTCTCCTTTAGTTTTACTGAGGTATAATTACTAATAAAGTCGAGGTGCCTTTGCTTTTATTTACTCATTTTTGGCTGCAAAGCAGAAGCCTATGTGGTCATAGCACCCCCACCAGGGACCACACCCATGCCCCTTGCAGTGGAAGCACAGAGTCATCACCTCCGGACTTGCCAGGGCATTCCCCAGGGTCCTTTGCTTTTTTAAGTTTAGGATCAGAGTAGAGGAACATGTCTTAAAAAGTATTTCAGAGAACTTAATCTAAAATTATGCTAAGTTGGGTTGGTGGAGGGTAAGCCATACCTATGGGGGTGAAAGCCCTCTTTAGGGTGGACTTGATAATAATGCAAACGCAGGTGGATATGAGAAAGAAGGTGAAACAAGAGTCGAGTTAGTATTTGATGAAATAAAAGAAAACAAAACTGGATTGTTGAAAGTTTAAAGGAAAAAAACAGCAACACGATACCAAAACTGTGAATTTGGGGAATGGGGAAGACAGCAGTGTGAGCTGTTTGACGTCTCCAGCTTCCAGCTTCCAGCTTTGAAAAACAGGTAAAGGAAACCCCTGTGCTGCTGGCCCTCTAGGCTTGCTAAGAGAATGACATGCTCTTGGTACGAATACGTACATTTAAGGTGTCCTGGGCGTGAGTGGACAACCACAGTAACGGAGAGGCATGAGCGCCGTCAGGAGGGTTTGCTTTAAGAAAGAAAAAGGGGGAGGGGAGGTCAGGGGAAAACCTGGCCTTGAAGGGGAACCTCGTTGAGAGCCAGTCTATGGCACGGCTGGCGTGGGGCATGGCGCTTTCAGACACCACCTCTCCAAGGTGGGTGTCACGCCCTTCCCACGTGTAAAAGGAGAACGCTGACACGCGTAGCTCTCTAGGGTCACACAGCTAGCGGATTGAACGGTAGGGGACGCAAGGCCACGTCAACCAAACTCCAAAGGAAGCAGTAAGGGTGAGGACTGCTGACTGCAGACTGTTTCCAGCACAGCTGAAGCTGCGCCAGGCCCAAGGACACAGGAGGGTCCCTTTGCCCGTGACTTCCTTCCCCATCGCGGGGCTAACGGAGGAGCGGTCCACTTCCCCTTCCGGCCCCTCTCAACAGACCCTGCGGGCTTCCATCTTCGCAGCCTCCTTGCTGCCGTCCTTAGGGAGCCTCGTTGGACGTGTCGCCATCGGGCTCACAGTCTGGCGAGACCCCTCCCTGCATACCCCGATGTGCTTCCTCCTGCCCGGCCTGGCCATGCTAGAGATCGCCCGCTGCACCAGCGTTGCGCCCCCTGACGCTGGCCAGCACGCTTCCCACGGGGCGGACACCCATCTCTCTCCTTGGCTGCGGATCCCAGATGTTCTTCGTCCTTCTCGGGGGTCTGACGGTGTCTTGCTGGCTGCCAGGGCTTGGGACAGGCGCGTGGCCACGTGTCGCCCCTGCATTACCGCCTTGCGCTGAGTTGGCAGCTCAGCGGGCAGATGACTCTGGGTTCCCCAGGGCCGGGGTTCCTGCTGGCATTGCCTTTGACCACCGTGATCTGCCTCCTTCCATTCGGTGGCCACAGTGACATCTATCACTTCTGTGACACGCCTGCTGTCCTGCGCCCAGCCTGTGCGGATGCCCGCGGGCACCGTCCTCCTGATCCTCTCTGCATCCTGGCCGCCATCGTGGGGATGGAGTTGGCCCAGGGAGAGCGCCGGGCCTTCTCCACCTGCCCTCCCACCCCCCACCCCCCCCCCCCGGTGGTTCTCCTGCAGTTGGCTCCTTACCTACCTTCGCCCCAGCGCCAGCTCCTCCCCAGGTGACAGCCGGACGGGGTCTGTTATCTACGCCTTTTTCTCACCAGTGCTGAACCCCTGGATCTGTAGCCTAAGGAATCAACAGGTGACTCAGGCAGTGAGAAGTTATGGCAAGCACGTGCTGGTTCATGGAGCCAGAAATAGTCCTTCCTAGAAAAAATATTCCCTAAATCAGAGGTAGGGACACGATCTGAAGGACAGGAGGCTCAAAACGAAAGAAAGAGGGGGTGGAGAGAAGACTGCCCGGCTGTGTCGCCTGTGAAATGCTAATCGGTACTCAGTCATCCACCTCCTATCGGATTCCAGGCATGGAAGCCTGGACCGGTCTCCTCCCACGGAGTCAGCCTCCTCTCTGGTCGCAGTGCTTAGACTAAGGACTAGTACCCGAAGGTCTGTGAAGAAAGGATGGAGGGATGGGTAAGATGATGGCCGCAGTCGATACAGTAGGTGCCATCCTGTCTCCTGTTTTAAGGGCCTTTACCCCTGAAGGCATGCAGGCCCAGTGGATTCACATCCAGACAGCCTTTGCTTTATTCCTTGATCAGCTTCCATGGCGTTGATATATTATTTTATTTTTTACCTTTGAAACTCCTTTTTGTTTTGATCCCATCACTTGCTCATCATTTCCTCTTTGTTTGGTCATATCTTTTATTTAAAATTTATTTTTAATTGGAGGATGATTGCTTTACATATTGCATTGGCTTCTGCCATACACCAACGTGAATCAGCCGTAGGCACACACAGGTCCCCTCCCCACCGCATCCCAGCTGTCGGGGCTGTCGCAGAGTACCACACTGTGGTATAGAGCAAGTCCCCACGGGCTACCGATTTTACACGTGGTGCTGTGTATGTTTCAGTGCTACTCTCTCCAGAGGCATATTACCCTGTTGACCGGCGATGTCTCGATACACTTTTAGAAAGATACAATTAACATTACCATGTGAGGCTGTTTAAAGTTGATCAAGGGTTCATCACATTATTTAGGGTTGTATCATCATCATTCACATTTGGCTTTGTTCAGTTTTTGTTCCAACCTTGTATGTTGTATAAATTCAATTCTATTATTGTAAAATCTTCAAAAATGATACATCACGAAATTTTGAGTGAAAAATTTTTCAGTGAATTTTATGCAGATACTTTCTGTGATTGTTTGAGCAACATGTATACTAGTGTCTCATAAGTTGATACTTCTTCAGAATACAGTTCTGATTCAGATGATGTGAATATTAGACAAACAAAAAGACAAAAAAAAATCTTAGTAATTCTGTTAGGATTCTGATACAGAAAGTGAAAATGAAACTCACGGTACTGGAGAATGCTCCTTTGCTTCTAAAGAAGAGCAGATTGAAGACAAGATTTCAAAAAAATTAGAAGACTTTATAGGTGTGTCAGGTGTAACTATTGAACGTAATAACCCGCCAAAAAAGTTGTTGCTATTTACTCAAACGTGGGTATTTCAATATTCATTACATAATAAAATGCTAGCCACAACATTAGTTTATGCAAAAATTCCCTGGTCATTAAAAATCTCTTTGGCCAGACTATCTGCCAGTGATCTTTTTCTTTTCACAAAAGCACACTTCTTTTTATGCAATTGAGTTTCATATGTTTTGCTATTGCCTCTTTAAAAAGCCTGTAAGGCCCCTTGAAGCACAAGAAGTTGCTTATTCTTTCTTTGTATTTTCTGGCACTCCTGTATTTGCTGGGCATATATGCTAGATACTTAGTCCCAGGCTCCAGACACAAATGTGAGACCTAATCTTTCCTTCACATAAAAAAGGGATGATACTAATAGTGCCCTCTTACAGCAAGGGGTTCAGATGACAGTCAAGTAAGATGATGATGTCTACAATTACAGTAGGAAAGGACAGAGTAAAGCATGATCTCTTTCTTTCAAGTCCTTAGTCATTTCCAACTGAGCAGCTTTCATTGGTTTTCAAGTGTGTTCAAGTCTTGCCTTCTGGATGGCCATATTGGCTCTCTCTTGACCGAAGTATCGAGTCCAGACTCCAGGCTTGTTCTGCCTGCTGCCGGACAGGCCAATGAATCGAGACACACGGTGCTGGGGCCAGGATTGACCACCTTATTCAGACCAGTGGGCTCAGAAGATAGTGGACTAGTGTCCCAAAGAACCCTCTTGCCTGAGTGAGAAATCGGGCGTCTTTGATAGGAAAGGAGGAGGGGCCGTGGCTGGCCGGACCGCAGGGGGCTGCTGCGATCGCCCTTTGTTCTTGCCGCTGTCCATGCGGGCCTAGTTACAGCGTTCCCGCAATCCTCCAAGACAAACGCTAGTCTCCGTTCTGCAACTTTTTATCTCTGTAAGAATAGAAAGTGTTAAACCTTCTTTCAAGGTCAAGTCTGGGAGGCAGAGCTCAGAATGGGCCACTATGTGTATTTCAGGCTATAGGTGACCTTCTTTCACAGAGGGGCAGAGCCAGTATGCCTAAGCACAGGCAAGAGAGTACAAAGCTTAGAGCTGAAGGGACAGATCCAGTCTAGGGCCAAGTTTCTCTTCTTTGTCACAGCGGTGCCGCTACCCCAGACCCTTGGACTCTCTGTGCCGTGTCGAGCTAAGTGGCTTCAGTCATGCCTGACTCTTTGCAGCCTATGGACTGTAGCCTGCTAGGCTCCTCTGTTCATGGGATTCTCCAGGCAAGACTACTGGACTGGGTCTTCTACTGCCACGTCCTTCTCCAGGGGATCTTCCTGACCCAGGGATTGAACCTGCATCTCTTTGACTGTGTGGATCACAACAAATTGTGGAAAATTCTGAAAGAGATGGGAATACCAGGCCACCTGACCTGCCTCCAGAGAAATCTATATGCAGGTCAAGAAGCAATAGTTCAAACTGGACATGGAACAACAGACTGGTTCCAAATTGGGAAAGGAGTACGTCAAGACTGCATATTGTCACCCTGCTTATTTAACTTCTATGCAAAGTACATCATGTGAAATGCTGGGCTGGATGAATCACTAGCTGAAATCAAGATTGCCAGGAGAAATATCAATAACCTCAGACATGCAGATGACACCACCCTTAAGGCAGAAAGTGAAGAAGAACTAAAGAGCCTCTTGAAGAGGGTGAAAGAGAGTGAAAAAGATGGCTTAAAGCTCAACATTCAAAAAACTAATGGCATCCAGTCCCATCACTTCATGGCAAATTGAAGGGGAGAAAGGGGAAACAGTGACAGATTTTATTTTTGTGGGTTCCAAAATCACTGTGGATGGTGACTGCAGCCATGAAATTAAAAGACACTTGCTCCTTGGAAGGAAAGCTATGACAAATCTAGACAGTATATTAAAAAGCAGAGACTTTACCAACAAAGGTCCAAATAGTCAAAGTTATGGTTTTTCAACTAGTCACATATGGATGTGTGAGTTCGACCATAAAGAAGGCTGAGCACTGAAGAATTGATGCTTTTGTGCTGTGGTGTTGGAGAAAATTCTTGAGAGTCCCTTGGACTGCAAGGAGATCAAACAGGTTAATCCTAAAGGAAATCAACCCTGAATACTCATTGGAAGACTGATGCGGAAGCTGAAACTCCAATACTTTGGCCACCTAATGTGAAAAACTTACTCATTTGAAAAGACCCTGATGCTGGGAAAGATTGAAGGCGGGAGGAGAAGGGGACAACAGAGGATGAGATGGTTGGATGGCATCACCGACTCCATGGACATGGGTTTGAGTAAACTCCGGGAGTTGGTGATGGACAGGGAGGCCTGGCGTGCTGTGGTCCATGGGGTCACAAAGAGTTGGACATGACCTAGCAGCTGAACAACAACAATAGGAATTTCTGTTAGTCACCAGTTTCTGTTAACCCTATGGGGCACGGTTTCAGAGTCAGTAGATTTTTCTCCCTGCAAGTTTTAAAAAATGAATAATTACTTAGCACCTGTAAGATATAGGCACATTAAATTCAGCATAGGTGAGCAGGAAAGAAAAAAGAAAAGAAAGGAAGGCAAAAGAAACGGAGAGAGGGAGAGAAATGGAAGTGGGAGGTGAAATGGAGACCTTAGAGAAGAAAGGTTAAAGATATTTTATGTGGCTGGAATGAAAAAATAGACAGCCGGATATGGCCCCCAGTGTCACTCAGAGATGACTGTGACTCTGGCTGCAGTGGAATGGGTCTGGACTTCAGGTAAACTGAGTTCCAGCTCCAGTTTGGCAGCTGGCCGCTCTGCAGTGTTGCATTCCGAAGCGCTGAGCGGTGCACCCGAAGCGCCGGGCACAAGCCATCTGAAGAGCCAGTCCCCGTCTCTTCACCGCCTGTGGCTCAGCAGCTCCAACCTCCGCTCTAGAGAAGCAGAAGGGTTCCGTTTGTTCTTCCCCGAGTGGACTCCTGATACTTGCAAAATATGTTCTTGCTCAGGATACACACAGTTCGACCAGTTAGACTTCCAAGTGGCTGCGGGGTTGTTTCTCCTGGAATTGTTTTGCATTTTTCTTTCAGGATTGTTTGGACAAACTCCTGCCCAGGGTTCTCTCCCTCTCTATCTCTCACACATAAGACGTCATCTCAACAACATTATCAGAGTTTTCAGATCTACTTGTCCTTGAGGTGAAAGCTTTAGTGGCTACATAAATGATCATTTAAATATTTTTTGTATGTATTTAAAATTTGGGGATAAAAAATATAACCAGTATGAGGCTGTTATGTAAAAAAAGTGAGTGAACTGAATTTAAGTCAAGAAAAACGTTAAGTAAATAATCCTCATAGCTCAAATAAAACATAAATCATGAACATTATTTGTGTGTGGCTGAAGTTTGAAAAAAGTTTTGTTTCTACATTTTATAATGGCCTTGGCCAAAGTCACTAGTGGCCACTGTTACAAAGCACATCGATTATAGGGAGTGTGATAGGCTTTTAGATGATGTTTGGTGAGTAAATAAAGGAATGCCCAGCACTGTAACATTCTGCAAACAATGAATACAAGACCTCTGTTAGGTGCTCGGTTCCACCCTAGGTGATAAAATGCAATTGACTTGAATTACTTGCTACCACCGAGGACCTATCTTAGTAGAAGTCAAAAAACGAGTATTATAAACACAATGTTGTTTTTGTTCAGTTGCTCAGTCGTGTCTAACCCTTTTGTGTCCCCATGGACTGTAGCCGGCCAGTCTCCTCTGTCCATGAGATTTCCCAGGCAAGAATACTGGGATGGCTTGCCATTTCCTTCTCCGGGGGATCTTCCTGACTCAGAGATTGAACCCAGGTCTCCTGCATGGTAGGATTCTTTACCATTGAACCACCAGGGAAGCCCTGTATAAATGCAATACGGAGAGATAAGTGCTATAATTGAGGTGGGCACAGCCACCACAGGGCATGAAGCAGGCATGATTCTTTCTTTTTGGCAGAGGGAAGGTATTAATGTGTATCAGAAAAAGGCTTCATGGAGCAGGTGACACTGGGTTGAGTTTTGAAAGTTCAGTTCAGTCTCTCAGTCGTGTCCGACTCTTTGCGACCCCATGAGCTGCAGCACGCCAGGCCTCCCTGTCCATCACCAACTCCCTGAGTCCACCCAAACTCATGTCCATCGAGTCGGTGATGCCATCCAGCCATCTCATCCTCTGTCATCCCCTTCTCCTCCCGCCCTCAAGTTTTGAAGGATCCTTACAATTTGTCTCAGTTAAGTTCAGTTGTCTGGGTACACAAAATTAACCCCTACTTGGATACGTTAAAACTCTATGCCTGCCTAAACTACCTCGAAATGGGAGAATAAAGATCTAGGCAATAATTAAAACAGAGCTAAGTCTAGCAGCAATTAAACCAACTTAGAATATCATGTCCCTAAACAATTCCTGTTTGTGTTCAGACATTGACCTACAGGGGATGGTCAAGTTAAAAGGTGAGTTAGCCTCTCGGGGCTTGGTTGAACCCGACTTGGCAGAGAGCGCTCCAGAAATGAGATGAGAAGGGATGAGAGTTGAGAAGGCACCCAGGGTTCTGTTCCCACAGGTCCTGAAGTCCCACGTGGGTCCCCTGAGAAGAAGCAGCGGGAAGGATTGACGGCGTCTAGATGGGAGCTTCCCTCGTGCCAGCTGGTTTCTCAGAGTCAGTCTCAGTGGATCCCAAGGTATTCGGAGCAGCATTCCAGCCTGTGCTTCACCCAGCCTCAGGGCAGGACGTGGCTGCCAGCTCTCGAGGCAGAAGGTAAAGAGGGTGGGGACGGCCAGGCTGACTGAGTTGCTGTGTGTGGTCTAGACCTTGACGGTGGACCAACGAACCCTACCGACCTGGGGCTTTCCTGATCTCGTGGGGGGCTTCCTGGTGTGGAGTTGCAAATGAATTGGAACATTAGTTGACCCTCCTGGAGCCAGTGCAGTGACACTATTGATGTCAAATATACTAACAACAGGGCTCCCCGCTTCAGTATTCTTGCCTGGAGAATTCCATGGTGGGCTACATACAGTCCATGGGGTCACAAAGAGTCGGACACGACTGAGCGACTAACACTTTGACTTTACTTACTAACCACAGGCAAGTCTTCAAAAGACGCTCCACTGCTGAGCACGTGAGAAGGAGTCTGTTCCTCCCTAGAAATATGACCCATTTCCTAGGCTGTCTGAGGGGTGAGAGAGAGTTGTCCACTCTCCCTTGTAGGAGGTCTACGTGCTTTGTTGGGACACCCAGAAGATAGAGTGTGATCTACTCAGGTTTTCAAGTTATATACCCAATGCCTACCTGATGGTAGATGCTCAATAAATTCTTGTCAGATGAGTGAATGCGTGAACAGTCCCATTAATTACACTCTGTGAGGCGAGGAGGTAGAAGAGTGTGCCAAGGTCTTTATGGAAAAGGAAGGTCTGTCCGTGTGAGGAGCACCAAGTCTTTGGAGGCGGTGCTGGTGTCACAAAGAACTCATCAAAGAGGGTGCAGCGTTCCTGAGGGTTTATAGCTCCCGAGTGTGCAAAGACTGGGCGTTTCCTGATCCGGCCTCCAAGTAGCACGGGACTGTGCCGAAGTCAAGGCAGACTAAAGCAGACAGCGGACAAGAACACTTAGCTGCAACCACAGCTCACAGTATTGCTATTTCTGTCTCACTGAGAAGACCCCGGACGAGGGGTAAACTTGAAAGTGAAGAGAGATTTCTCACTCACTCCTCAAGGCTTTGGGTGAAGACACAAAAGGCAAGGATAATTTTTATTTGTATAATATATTTATCTCCTAAAAATCCAGTGCCTTACAATAAAACCCTTGACTGTAGCCCGCCAGGCTCCTCTGTCCATGGATTCTCCAGGCAAGAATACTGGAGTGGGTAGCCATTCCCTTCTCCAGGGGATCATCCCGACCCAGGGATCAAACACAGCTCTCCTCCATGGTAGGTAGATTCTTTACCATCTGAGCCACGAGGGAAGCCCCATAATAAAACCCTAGCTGCAATAAGATGAAAATCAACTTGCACAGTATAAAAGGTAGAAGTTAAATATAAAGGAAGATATTGGGGCTGAGAAATCCTGAGCAATTGAGTATCAAACTTAGTTTTGGGCTTCGTAGCCACTACGGCAGACAGGGAAACATGAATTATGTAGCCCTTGTGGACAAGCAGGATGACATATATGCGTTCGGTAAGAGATGAGTGTCTGTGTCTGGGTGGGCGTGTGGGGAATGCACTGAGGACTCAGTTGAGCCTTTATCCCAGGCGAGTTGAACATCCATTGTAGAGGCAATGTGATTGTTTATCGCCATGTTCACTGCAGTTTTTAAGAGTTCCAAGATATTCCACACAGTGAGTCTTGTATTTTTAAACTGATTTGAAAACTGACTGATATTCTGAAGTAAATGTTGAGGGATATTAAGGGCCATATGATTGAGGGTTGTAGCTTCCGTGAACTATGGTCCAATACACAGTTATAGCTTTGGGGAACCTGTTCATTACATTTCTAGATGACAATGGGGAGAAGTTGATTATTTGCTGGAATAAAGAATTGTAATTCTCCACAAGATCTCGATAGGCTAGGATGATGAGCTCAGTCTAAAAGGTTAACTTTAGAAAGAAATGAGAGTAGGGGTGGGGTGGGGAGGGAGCTGGGAGGGAGGTTCAGGAGGGAGGGATATATGTGCACCCATGGCTGATTCTCACTGAGGTTTGACAGAAAAACAGCAAAATTCTCAAGCTCAGCCCGGGTCAGGAGCGTGGTGTGTCTGGAGATGAACGAGCACATAAATAAACATGCGGATTTAGCACAGTCTTGGACAGCATCACTGAGAAGCGTGCAGACTTTGTGGCCATATTTAGGTGTTAATCTCTGCTCTGACAATTATCGGTTGTATAACTAGGGGTGTGTTATGTAACTTCAGTTTCCTTGCCTCCCAAATGGGAATTTAAAAAATCAACAGCATTCTTATAATTTAAAAATAGACGCAAATTCTTCACAGAAAGTTTGAAAAATGAAGAAAAGCGTGAAGAAAATAGTCATCTCCCGTTTTTCTCGTAAGACTCCACCGAGAACGCGCGGCTTCCTGTTGAGACTGGTGGCGTCCCTGGGGTTCTGCTCCACAGGCGATGTTGCCTCTACTTTCTCCATTTGCATGCGTGCGTGCCGAGGCACTGCAGTCGGCTCCAGCTCTCTGTGACCCTATGGGCGGTACCCCCCCAGGCTCCTCTGTCCCTGGATTCTCCAGGCGAGAATGTCCCTGCCCTCCTCCAGGGGATCCTCCCGACCCAGGGATGGACCCCTCGTGTCTCCTGCATTGGCAGGCGGGTTCTTTATCACTAGCGCCACTGGGGAAGCCCTTTTCCTCAATTTCACACTTTATTATATGTACTTTCTCACTTTAGTAAACCTTATAATTATAACAATTTTAGTGTCACTAATACCACAGTTCACGACATGAATATACCTCAAGTGACTAGGATGTCACCCTTTGATGAGTGTTTGCTCTGTTTCCTTATAAAAATTATTGTCAAAGCACACTGCACGTATCTTTCTGTATTTGGCTCCATATTCCAGACTGTTCCTCAGGACAGATCTTTCAATGTGAGAGTAGTGATTCAATGCATATATTTTATTGAAAATTGCTGACTTTCTTTCCAGAGAGGATGTGCTCTTTTAGCATCAGAGTTCTAAATTGAAGAATATTATCTCTGCTTCCAGAGTACTCGGTAGCAGTCACTGGCACTGATAGAAGCTCGGTGACTCTCCAGTATTCATGTCAGTACAGAGGTACACGGTTGCCTGACACTGGGCCAGGTCCTGGGCATTAGTGAGGAGTGGAACCCAGCGTGTCCCTGGCCACATGGAGCTTGAGGTCCATGGAGAGGACAAACACACACAAGGAAAGACAGAGGCAGGTGCATCATCAAAGGAGTCATGAGACCTCTGGGTATAGACAATAGCTCTCTTTCTTTGCTTGACTGGTCCCCTTAGTGTCTGAGTCACAAAGATTAAACATTTGGGGTAGGGAGTGTTATGGGTGTCTTTACTTGCTGTGCGTGGAGACAGAGGCAGGCAGGTGTGTTTCCAGGAACAGAATTAAAATCTTCGAGGAGCAAGAGCCTTAGGAACTTGCAGGTGAAAAATTCCTGACCACAGTTCCACCCATCTTCCAACCCTCCTTGGTCAAAGGGCCTCAGCCTGAGCTGAGGATTGGAGACTGATCACATCCTCTTGGCAGAGAACTCAAATTCTGGGCCTCCTTGATAGCTCAGTTGGTAAAGAATCTGCCTGCAATGCAGGAGACCCCGGTTCAATTCCTGGGTTGGGAAGATCCACTGGAGAAGGGATAGGCTACCCACTCCAATGTTCTTGGGCTTCTCTTGTGGCTCAGCTGGTAAAGAATCTGCCTGCAATGAGGAAGACCTGGGTTCGATCCCTGGGTGGGAAAGATCCCCTGGAGAAGGGAAAGGCTACCCACTCCAGTATTCTGGCCTGGAGAATTCTATGGACGGTATAGTTACATTTATAGTCCATGAGGTCTCAAAGAGTCGGACACGACTGAGTGACTTTCACTTTCCAACCCTCCTACCCCACATAGGCCTGTGCACAGAGCAGAAGCCTTTAGAAAAGGGAAGAAAAACCTGTGGAACATGCAGGGAACCAGACTTTAAAAGGGCTGGCCGATCAGAATAAAAGCAGAACACATATTCAACAGGAAAAATTCATAAGTCAACAAGAACATTAAGGTTGCATTATTCTCTGTGGGGAAAACAGCGATGCCCTTACATGATTTTCATATTCTTAAAGGCTGTGATGTGTCTTCAGGCATCAGCACAGGAGAAACAAGCAGAAATACGTTCCTGGCCGGGGAGAGCAACGCCAATCAGCGGACTCTGTTAGTTTTGGTTTAACTCAGGGTGCGAAGTGTTCCCTGCCCCCCCCTTCTGTGGCATGTGATGTACTTAATCACTGGAAACAAGGCCGAGTTCTGTTTCTACAGCAGGTATGATGTGTGGGGGTGTGTATATAGCTGGGGTATGCTGTTTTGGATACCATATAAACTTGCCCTGAAATTCTTTCCAGCTGATCAGCAGCAGCAGAAAGAAAACTGGGTGAAGAGATTCTAAAATAAAATAACAAGGTTCTTTCCCTCTTTACATTCAACGATCGTCTATTTAAATGTTCTCTGTTAGTCATACGGACAGAACTTGGTGTTTAATTTTTGGACCATTTATAGAAGTGAGGGGAGAAGTAAGGGCACTTATTGTTACTCAGTCCAAGCTCAGACTATTCACTGAAAAGTCAAGTGATGAGCTGTTTGGGCATGGAAGGAGCCTTTATTCAGAAAACCAACTGAGCAAGGAGATGGGGGACTGGTGTCCCAAAGAACTGTCTTACTGGGGTTTGGGTGGTAGTTCTTTTATAGAACAAAGAGGGGGAGGTGAGGAGATAAAGTTTAAAGAGCAGTAAGTTGTTGCAAATATTTCCTAGCTGTGGCCTGACAGTGGAGAGAATGTGCTACTTTCTTCTTTCCTGCAGCCGTTTACAGGTGGGCCTGGTCAGGATGCTTCCTGTGAGCTAAACAAAAATATTTCAGCTTAAGCTCAGGATTGGGAAGTGGTGCCTGGGGATGGGCCATTATGTACCTTTAAGCTGCAGGCAGCAACCCTTTAGTGATTAACTTGTAGCAAAAGCAATAGAATATAAATGTTACAGGAAAAGAAGCAGATCCAGTATGGAGTCAGATGTTATCTTCCCTGTTACACTGTGAGAGTGAGGCTCTCAAGGACCAGCAATGGTAGGAAGCTGTTTGCATCCTTGAGCCTGAAGTGACAAGGTGAGGGGACAATGGTCACTGGAGTCCAGAAAAGACTGGAGCCGTGAAAGATGGACTGCCCAGCAAGAGCTGTGGTCACCGAACCATGATGGTAGAGAAAAGAGGGTGGTGGGGTGTGTGTGTGTGTGTGTGTGTGTGTGTGTGTGTGTGTGTGTGTGTGTGTGTACAAGGTGGGGATAAAACCCTGCCTCCCGTTCTGCCGTTCTTTATTCTTCTGCAAGTGCCCTTCATCGGCCAAATCCAACCAGATGCCGCAGGGTGAGTGAGTCCGGGTGATTCAGTCCTTAGTGACCCGACTTCCGCGGGGCAGAGCAGGGTGGAGAGTCGATCTGGGAGGCACACCTAGATTAACCAACAAAATCTTCCCTTTGCAAATCACCAAGAGGAAGAGCAGTCTCGGAAAGCGATGGAGACAGAGTATCCAGAGAGGTGGGAAGAGAGTTTGGGCAGAATAACATCACAGATACCTTGGGTGAGGAATTCCAAGGGAAAGGGGAGTGTTCAGCAGCCTCCAGGGCAGCACAGATGGGGTCAAAAAGTAGCTCTAGGATCGAGCAGTTTGGAAGCCACTGGTGGCCTTTGTTGGAGTGGTCTCTGGGCGTAAGATGGAAACCAGACTGTGCTAAAGCACGAATAGGAAATGGTTGAAGTGGAAAGGAGACAGGGAGGCTTTAGAGGATGATATAAGGTTAAGGGAATTTCTTTCCCTTTTTACCATGGGAGGTAACGTTGCTTTAGAGGGATCAAAGGGAGACATCGGAGACGGAGGGAACGACTTGTGCAAGATCCCAGCCGGAGCACAAGGGGCTAAGATGACTAGTTTTGCAGAGGAGAGGGGACGCTTCTAGAAAGGCATGTGCAAACTTGCTGTGGTGCAGGGCTAGGCAGAGAGTGTTTTGGGTCTAGAGCTGGTGAGAATGACGAAGAGTTGCCTCCAGGTAGCTTCTGTTATTTATTTACTCTTTTTTTCAGTGAAGGTGGAGGCTGGCTCATGACGGGAGAACCAGGGGCATCAAGGTGGGCTTGAAAAGGTGGAAGGACAGTAGTGTTAATGCCGTTTGCTACCATTTATGGAGAATTTCCTAGGGACCAGACACATTTACTTGAAGCAGAAACTTGAGCAGTTTGCTCAAGATCCTTCCATTGGTCAATGACAGGTGAGCCTGTGCCCTTGACAACCAGGCAAGGGATTGAGGGAGGAGGCAGATTTGTGCTCTGGGAATGGAATACTGGGCTTCCCTGGTGGCTCAGTGGTAAAGAATCCACCGGCCGATGCAGGAGATGTGGGTTTGATAACCGGGTGGGATATATCCCCTGGAGAAGGAAATGCAACCCTCTGCAGTATTCTTCCCTGGGAAATCCCATGGACAGAGGAGCCTGGTGGCGTACAGTCCACTGGGGCACCAAACATGACTTAGTGACCAAACAGTAACAACCGTGGTATATGCTGTGGGTTAATAGTTCAGTGCTGACCTGAACAGCTATTCCTCCACCAATGTTCACTGCAGAGTTATTCATAATAGCGAGAAGGTGAACAATCCAGCGTCCGTGAACAGATGAATGGATAAACACAGTGGGGTGTACACACATACAGTGGATACAACCTCGAAAAAGAACGTAATTTTGGCATAAGCTACTACGCGGATGGACCTGGAAAACATTATGCTTAGTGGAATAAGCCAGACACAGAAGGACAAATAGTGTATGATTCCACTTGTCGGAGGTGCCTAGAACAGGAAAAGTCATAGAGACAAGGTAGGGCTGAGGTTGCTGGGAGCTGGGAGGAGATCGTGAGGAGTGTTAGTTTATTAAGTAGTTTTTGTTGAGGATAATGAAAAGTTTTGGGTAGAGATAGAGGCGATGGTTATACAACATGGTGAATGTATTTAATGTCACTGAGTTATACACGGACACATGGTTAGAATGATAAATATCACATAAAATATTACATAACATAGTATATTACATAACATATATCTTACCACAACTTAGAGAAAAAGATTTCAGTGGAGAGCTACTTCCGGCTGATACAACAACGAAAGAGCTGTTGAAGTGTGATGCTGAGTTTGCAGGGAAGGATGAAGCTGAGGAAGGGAGGGAGAGACGCAGAGCTGAGTGGGTCAGCCAGCAGGAAGCCTGCGTCCTGACACTTGGCTGACCTCAGGGGCAGTGCCTGGACCATTAGCAGCCCCGATGCGTTGACCCCATGGAGGATGCGAACTGGACTGAGATGATTCACTTCCAGTTCTGCCCCTTCTCCAAACTCCCTGAGGTTCAGATGCTGATTTTCATGGCCTTCCTGATCATGTACCTGGTCAGCGTCAGCGGCAACATCTCCATTTTGCTCATCCTCTGGACCCACCGCTCTCTCCACACCCCCATGTACTTCTTCCTGGCCAACTTGGCGGCCCTGGAGACCTGCTACTCTTCTGCCATTGCCCCTCTGACACTGGCCAGCACCCTGTCCACGGAGCGAACCCTCGTCTCCCTGGCTGGCTGTGGTGCCCAGATGTTCTTCTTCATATTCCTGGGCAGCGCCGACTGCATCCTGCTGGCCGTCATGGCCTACGACAGGTTCGTGGCCATCTGCCACCCTCTGCGTTACAGCCTCATGATGAGCTGGCGGCTGTGTGTCCGACTGGCCCTGGGCTCCCTGGTGCTGGGGTTCATCTTGGCCATGCAGCTGACTGTGCTTATCTTCCTACTCCCCTTCTGCAGCAGCAAAGAGATCAGCATGCTCTACTGTGATGTCCTTCCCGTCATGAGACTGGCCTGTGCAGACACCCGGGTCCATGAGGCCGCTCTATTTGTGATTAGTGTCACTGTCCTCACCCTCCCCTTCCTGCTGATCACCCTGTCCTATGTCTTCATCGTGGCCGCCATCCTGAAGGTCCGCTCTGCCGAGGGGAGGCACAAGGCCTTCTCCACTTGCTCCTCCCACATGATTGTGGTTCTGCTCCAGTTTGGAGGTACCAGCCTCATCTACTTGTGCCCCAGCTCCAGCTACTCTCCAGAGAGGGGCCAAGGAGTGTCTGTGGTTTACACCTTCATCACCCCTATGCTGAACCCCTTGATCTATAGCATGAGGAATAGAGAGCTTAAGGATACTTTGAAGAGAGCAGTGATGAGGTTCCTGTCGTCCTAAACACAGCAACACCCTGGATGTTCCTCTGTAACACTGTGGGCTGGAGACAGACGGGTATGCTCTCTGAGAGATGGGAGACGGGGGTAAGAGGTCATAGGTGTTGCACTGTTTCTTCTTCCTGCTTATATTATTTTCGAGAGGCCATTTTTCCTTTGTAAGGAAGAGATGTTTTTAAGCAGATAAGAGAACATCTTATCTGCTTGTTCTCTTCCCCATTCTCTGTCCATTTCTTCTCTCATTCTCTCTCTCACTTGTACACACACACACACATACACACACACGTTCACATCTCATATTATCTCTTTGTGGCTATTTGTGGCTGATATGGCCTGAATATTTGCATTCTTTCCAAATTCACAGGTTGAAATACTAATGCCCAGTGTGATGGCATTAAAAGATGGGCCTTAGATGAGAGGTGCTTAAGTCAGGAGGACAGAGCCCTGGTGAGTGGAATCACTGCTTTTATGAAAGAGACTCCTCAGTGCTCCCTAACGCCTTCCACCGTGTGAGGGTACAATGAGAAGTCTGTGACCTGGAAGAAGGCCTTTACCCAATCTCATTCTTAGATTCCTCAACCATATAAGGGGGGATTAAAATGCCCACAAGACCTAAATTCTGGGGTAGTTGTAAGGATCAAAAGATATATTAAGTGGAAGTACTTTGTGACTTCATTTTTTAATTTTTATTATTTTGCCATGCAGCATGTGAGATCTTAGTTCCCTGACCAGGGATCAAACCTGTGCCACCTGCGGTGGAAGCACAGTCTTAACCAGTGGACCCCCTGGGAAGTCCCTGCGCTGTGACTTTCAGGGGGAGATAAAGCAGTGCACATCAGGATCACTATCCTCAGCGCCATGTGTAAAGTCTGTGTTCTTTCCTTCGAACTTCTCTCCAGATGTAGTTCTCCAGTCTTAGCAGGCCCAGTATTGAACACATGGGCAGGGGCAGAACCAAAATAAAATGCAGATCAAGCTAGGGCCATCCCACATTATGATTTCCACAATGTAAATGCTGAGTTTGTGCATCTTTGAATGATTTATCTTTAATCCTACGTTATCTTCTAGCGAAAAGTGTTGGGGAAAAGCCTTAGAATTGTAAAGTTTTGTTGGTTTCTCTTTAACTTTATACCTGGAGCTAAACCGTCTCAGTCTCAATCTCGGACTCTGCATTAGTCTGCTTTCAAATCACCCTTCGTCTGGACCCCCTAGTGGTCAAGACTCCGCGCTCTCACTGCGGGAGCGGCAGGTTTGATCCCTGCTTGTGGAAATTCTGAATGTGCCGCTTTCTTTCATCTTCTCTGTTCGTTCTCTCCCCCATTCTCTGTCCATTTCTCCTCTCATTCTCTCTCTCTCGCTCACACACACACACACACACACACACACACACTTATCTCATATTCTCTCTTGTCTATCCCTGGTTGATACGGGCTCCCCTGATGACTCAAACGATAAAGAATCTGCCCGCAATGCAGGAGACCTGGGTTTGATCCCTGGGTCAGGAAGATTCCCTGGAAAAGGGAATGGCCACCCACTCCAGTATTCTAGCCTGGAGGATTCCACGGATAAAGGAGCCTTGAGGGCTACAGTCTATGGGTTGCAAAGAGTTGGACACAACGGTGCGACTATCGCTTTTCACATTTTTCTAGTTGATATTGTCCAAATATTTGTATTTATTCCAAATTTGTACGTTGAAATACTAATGCCCAATGTGATGGCGTTAAAAGATGGGCCCTTTTGGATGTGCTTAGGGCAGGAGGGCAAAGCCCTCATGAGTGGAATTAGTGCTTTTGTTAAAAAGACCACTCAGAGCTCCTTAGCTCCTTCTGCCGTGTGAGGGTATAATGAGAAGTCTGTGGCCTGGAAGAGGGCCTTTACCTAACCAGGCTGGTACCCTGATCTCAGACTCCCAGCATCCCAGTGAGAAGTAAATTTCTACCGTTGGTAAGCCACCCAGTCTGCTATTTTGTCACAGCAGCTCGAATGGACTAAGACTCCAGCTAATTATGCATCCTGCGGGAAAACTGCTTTGTTCATGAAGCCCCTTGGTGTAGAACCGAGGCGGTCTTGGTTCGAATCTGGATTTAGGCAAAACAAAGCTAGTTCTGTGAAGACAAACACTGGCTGGAAACAGTGAGGAGGGAGAAGGACTCATTCACAGGACTTCGGGCAGTCTGCGTAGGATGAAAACCATTGTGATGATGGTCGTTTGTCTCATGGCAACAGCAGCAGAACACAGATGCTTTGCTGTCTTTTTGTAGAGGAAGCTCATTCCTTCTTCTACCCCCTGATTATTGAGGAATTGATTCATTCCACAACATTCAGGGAGACAGTAAACAATGACTTATTGAACTCTACTGTGTACTATTGCTCAGCTGGTAAGGAATCCACCTGCAATGTGGAGACCCCGGTTTGACTCCTGGGTCGGGAAGATCCGCTGGAGAAGGGAAAGTCTCCCCACTCCAGTGTTCCTGGGCTTCCCTGGTGGCTCAGACAGTAAAGAATCCACCTGCAATGCAGGAGACCTAGCTTGGATCCCTGGGTTCGGAGGATCCCCTGGAGAAGGGAAAGGCTCCCCACTCCAGTATTCTGGCCTGGAGAGTTCCACGGACTGTATAGTTCATGGGGTCGCAAAGAGTCAGACACGACTGAGCGACGTGCGCTCCCTCGCTCACTGCGGACTATGCTCCCGCCAGCAGTAGGTAGAGGAGGAAACAGAAAGGCAAGAGGAAGCCCCCACCTGGGAGGAAGCCAAGTCTAGCCGCAGCTGGGCCTTCTCTGGTGGTCCAGTGGCTAAGGTTGTGAGCTCCTAACGCAGGGAGTGTGGGTTCGATCCCTGGGGGAGAAACTAGATCCCACCTGCTCCAACTAAAGATCTCTGAGCAGCAGTGAAGGTCGAGGATGCCCCGTGCCACAACTAAGGCCTGGCGTAACAAACAGAAGAACACAAACCACGGGTACACCGGAGGCCAAGTGCTCTCACTACAATGCTCTGAGCCACCAAAGGAGGGTCAGTGACGGGCATCCAGGCTGGCTGGGAGGGGGAGGGGGCACCTGAGCTGCACCGAGCCAGGCTCAGGTCCGCGTGTGCACAGAGGGGCAGGAAGGCGCTCCTGCAGGAGGGAACAGGGTGGGCACGGACACAGGGCATCGGTGCTGCCCCTCCGTTCCCTGTCCGCCCAGGCGCGCGAGGGGCGCCACGACAGCTTTCTCTGATTTTCTTCTGATGTGTATCACCAGCCTCAGGGGCAGAAACCATGAC
The DNA here is from genome assembly GCA_024291935.2 of Okapia johnstoni. Taxonomy (NCBI): domain Eukaryota; kingdom Metazoa; phylum Chordata; class Mammalia; order Artiodactyla; family Giraffidae; genus Okapia; species Okapia johnstoni. The sequence goes on along the minus strand of CM044325.1, from coordinate 891,236 downwards.
TACAACTCACATGACAGGAAACTGAAAGGTCGTTTTATTCTTCTGAAGGACGAGAACCCGAAAGGACCTTCTTTGGTTCGCTTGCAGAGTCTCGCCGCCCCTCCGGTGCTGTTCCGCAGTGGTCTGCGAGATCGGCACCTGCAGGACACCAGTCCTGTCCAAAACTGGGTGTTTGGGGGCGATGAACATGATACGTTCAAACAGATGTGGAGAATGCTGTACTGATCCAAATAAAACTCATTGTTTACTGCGGGTTTATTCGGTGCCTGTAATGTGCAAACTTGCGGTCGTGACTTTCCAAGGCGGGGATGCTACTTCGCCGTGTTTTCTAAATTCTGTCTCCATCAAACTCTTGTGTTCCTTGGACTCTCTTAGGAAATGTTTTATCCTGCTGAACCTACTTTGGAAAATGCTGCCGTAGCTGATCCTGACTGAACACCGAAAGGGTGATTTCACTAGTGATTGAAATACTCCAGGCACTTTTCAATTCCCCAGCCTCTTTGAGCAAATAGTGTCCTTACGAGTTAGCTGCCTTTTCTAGCGGTTGAATAAGGAGTTAATGATTGCCATATATCAACGCATTCATCATCACAAGAACTCATGAGATGCGTGTTATTATGATCTCTGTTTACGTATGAGGAGACTCAGACACAGGGAGGATAAGTATCTTGTTCAAGGTCACACAGCCAGTAAACGTAGAACTGAGCTTTGACCCAGGCAGAGTGGTTTCAAACCCTGGGCACAAACCACGGTCTCTCCCAGCATCTACGACGGTCCTGTAAGAGCTTGGGAAGATTGCTTCATTTCTCTATCATTCAGTTATTCCAGTCACTCAGTCGTGTCCGACTCTGCGACCCCATGGACCGCACCACGCCGGGCTTCCCTTTCCACCACCAACTCCCGGAGCCTGCTCGAACTCGTGTCCATCGAGTTGGTGATGCCATCAAATTTAACTGCCTAATAAAATGGGGACAATAATATTTACTCTGTCTCCCTAAGTTACTGTGAGGTCTCCAAGGAAAGAACTCGCAAACATGACAGGACAATAAAAGACACGGCATGCTTCTGCAGACATCCGCATGGAGAAATACACTAGATGGGGTATTTTTTTGATTACAAAGTGTTTAAAGACGTAAGTGTTCAATTGCCTCTCACCTGAGGTTTCCCTATGCTTATCCTGTTAACTCTTGACAGCTGTTTCACAGAAAGGCAAGCCTGACTTCTCAAGCTCAGAAGTAACAGCACACTTCTCTGCAAGATGCTTCCTTACCGAGTCTCCCACTTACAAGGCTCGTCAGAGGAGAACTGTGTGTCTAAGGGCTCCAGGCACTGAGGCATTCTTAGAAACATGAAGACCAGTGAATATGGTGCAAATTGTTTATACTGCCAAATCACAGGCATAGTCTTGTGGTATAAGGAGATTTGTTGGGAGAAAAAGACATCTGAACAACATGATACAAAACACCCTATAAACAAGACACATTATTGTTAAACGATTTATTTTATTGAAGTGGTTGATTTACAGTGGTGTGTTAATTTCTGTGGCCCGGCGAACTGACTCAGTTATACACACATACACATTCCTTTTCATATTGCTTTTCCATTATGGATAATTATAGGATATTGACTATGTTTCCTGTGCCATTGTCGCTTACCCATTCTGTATATGATAATTTGCCTCTGCTAATTCCAAACTCCTAGCCCATCCCCCTCAGACCAGTCTGTTCTCTGTTTTTAAAATACATTGTTTTAGACACAGTTCAGTGACACCGAGTTCATCCTTCAGTGGCGTGTGGGGGATGGAGCAACAACTGCGTTTAGTTTTAAGGTCTGGGAAGGTCCTTTTATCCTTCTTAGGGAGAGGAGACTCTTCAGGGAGTGTGTGTATATATGTGTGTGTGTGTCAGCAGTCAACTATGCTTTGATTTAGCCTCCAAACAATTGCAGTGTGCCTACCTTGTGGTAGCCCTGGAAGATGAATAATATAAGACCTGGTCAGAGATTTTATTTTCTTGGGCTCTAAACTCACTGCGGACAGTGACTGCAGCCATGAAATTAAAAAAATGATTGCTTCTTGGAAGGAAAGCTATGACAAACCTAGAGAGCATATTAAAAAGCAGAGACATCACTTTGCCAACAAAGGTCCATCTTGTCAAAGCTGTGGTTTTTCCAGTAGTCATGTATGGATGTGAGAGCTGGGCCATAAAGAAGACTGAGCGCTGAAGAATTGACGGTTTCGAACTGTGGTGTTGGAGAAGACTCTTGAGAGTCCCTTGGACTGCAAGGAGATCCAACCAGTCCATCCTAAAGGAGATCAGTCCTGAGTGTTCACTGGAAGGACTGATGTTGAAGCTGAAACTCTAATACTTTGGCCACCTGATGCGAAGAGCTGACTCATTGGAAAAGACCCTGATGCTGGGAAAGATTGAAGGCAGGAGGAGAAGGGGACGACAGAGGATGAGATGCTTGGATGGCATCACCGACTCAATGGACATGAATCTGAGCAAATTCTGGGAGACAGTGGAGAACAGAGGAGCCTAGTGTGCCGCAGTCCATGACGTCACAAAGAGCTGGACACGACTGAGTGACTGAACGACGGCAACATTGCCATCAAGGTAAATGTAAGCAACTGGGTATAAGAGAACCCAGGACCCGCTTTTAAAAGAGACCCGAGTGAGGACTCGGGGGTGGGAGGGCACCGGATCAAGGAGACCATCTGAGTGAGCTGGCGAAGGCCTCAGGCTGGAGCAGGAGCAGGGGGTGCGGGACATGGCATGCAGAAAGGACAACTCAGGCAGAGACAGGTGGGGATCGCGGGCCCCGCGGACGCAGAGAAGAGGAGAGAGTTTGGTGAGGCTGCTGGGGTGTGTGTGTGTGTGTGTGTGTGTGTGTGTGTGTGTGTGTGTGAGAGAGAGAGAGAGGCAGTAACAGAGCATGGGGTTGGAGCCAGACTGAGTAAAGGCTCGAACACTATTCGAAGACTCTGGACCCTTTACCCTTGTAATGAGAAGCCACTGATGAGTTTCAATCAGAAGAAAGACATCATGGAATCACATCACCAGAAGATTCATTTAATAAATTTGGTATACAATGGCTGAGTGCCTGGGCTTCCCTGGTAGCTCAGATGGTAAAGAATCTGCCTGCAATGCAAGAGATCCGCATTCCATCCCCAGGTCAGGATCTCTGGGTCGGGAAGATCCACTGGAGAAAGAAATGGCAGTCCATTCAAGTGTTCTTGCCTGGAGAATCCCATGGACAGAGGAGTCTGGAGGGCTGCGGTCCGCCGGGTCGCAAAGAGTTGGACATGACTGAAGCGACTAGGCAAGCGTGCAGGCCGAGGGCCTCACATGTTTCTGGCCTGATGATCAGGGCTGGGTTCACATCCATTAAGAGGAGACATAAGGCGGCTGACCTCACGAAGCTCATGGAAGGTGTGGGAGGTGGACCAGGTAATTGTACAGTGGCAGAGCTGTGATGAAGCCCAGCGTGTCACTGAAGCGCATTTGAGGGACACGATCCTAGAATGGCCAGCGTTGTCCAGTTCAGATACAGAGAAGAGAGCTCTAAGTCGGTGAAATACCACGGTCCTGGGATTCCTTTGGGATTTGAACTGTGTTCCTGGCAGCTACCGAGATGGTTCCTGGTCTTCGTTCCCACGTGTATCCCATCACTTTGAGTGGCGGGTGAACCTCGTGATTCACTTTTTTTTTAGTTTTTTTGAATGTTGAGTTTTAAAAAATTTATTTACTTTTTAATTGAAGGATAATTGCTTTACAGAATTTTGTTTTCTGTCAAACCTCAACATGAATCAGCCATAGGTATACATTATATCCCCTCCCTTTTGAACCTCCCTCCCACCTCTCTCCCCATCCCACCATCCTAGGTTGATACAGAGCCCCTGTTTGAGTTTCCTGGGCCATACAGCAAATTCCCGCTGGCTATCTATTTTACATATGGTAATGTAAGTTTCCATGTTACTCTTTCCATACATCTCACCCTCTCTTACCCTCTCCCCTTTCCATAAGTCTGTTCTCTATGTCTGTTTCTCCATTGCTGCCCTGCCAATAGATTCTTCAGTACCACTTTTCTGGACTCCGCATATATGCGTTAGTATACGATGTTTATCTTTCTCTTTCTGACTCACTTCACTCTGTATAACAGGCTCCAGCTTCATCCACCTCGTTAGCACTGACTCAGATGTGTCCCTTTTTATGGCCGAGTAACATTCCCTTGTGCATGCACACCACACCTCCTTTATCCAGTCGTCTGTCGATGGACATCTAGGCTGCTTCCATGTTGTAGTCCATGCGGTTTTGTGAATAGTGCTGCAGTGAACAATGGGATACATGTGCCGTTTTCACTTTTGGTTTCCTCAGGGTAGACACCTAGGAGTGGGATTGCTGGGTCATATGGTGGTTTTATTCCTAGTTTTTTAAGGAATCTCCACACTGTCTTCCATAGAGGCTGTATCAATTTACATTCCCACCAACAGTGCAAGAGGGTTCCCTTTTCTCCACACGCTCTCCAGCATTTACTGTCTGTAGACTTTTTGACGGTGGCCGTTCTGACTGGTGTGAGGTGATACTTCATCGTAGTTTTGATTTGCATTTCTCTGATAGTGAGCGACGTTGAGCATCTTTGCATGTGTTTGTTCGCCATCTGTATGTCTTCTTTGGAGAAACGTCCATTTAGGTCTTTTTCCCACTGTTTGATTGGGTTGTTTGTTTTTCTGGTGTTGACTTGTATGAGCTGCTGGTATATTTTGGAAATTAACCCTTTGTCGGCTGTTTCATTTGCTGTCATTTTCTCCCATTCTCAGCGCTGTGTGTTCACCTTGCTTACGGTTGCCTTTGCTGAGCAGAAGCTTTTGGTTTAATCGGGTCCCACTTGTTTGCTCTTGTTATGGTTCCCTTACTCTAGGAGGTGTGGTTCACTTTTAATCAGTAGAATATGGCTAAAGTGATGTCGCAGTGAGGTTAGGTTCTAAAAACGTTTTGGATTCTCTCTCTCTCCCTCTCACCTGCTTGGTCTGATGGACTTGAGCTGCCCTAGGAAGGGGCCCATGGGGTGAGGAACAGCCCTGATGAACCGAATCCTGCCGGCAACCATGTGAATGACTTCAGAAGCAGGTTCTTTCCCAGTCAAGCCCTGAGATGAGGCATAGCCTCTAGGCAACACCTTAACTACAGTCTTGAGGCAGAGGCACCCAGCTAAACTGCACCTGGATTCCTGAATCACAGAAACCATAAGATAATGTTGTTTCATTCTGTTTTTGGGCAGTTTGTTACGCGGCAATAGATAACTAATGCAAAGGGTAAGGGGGTGAAAAGTACAAGTCAGGACGTTTATTCTCCGCCCTCCCTGCAGTGGGGAAGAGTTGCCATGGGGGAGCAGAGAGGACCTTCGCCTTCAGTTCTCTGCTTCCCCATCTCCTTTGACGCACCCTGCACGTACTGCCTCCAGGTACACTAGTCACAGCAGGCCCCAAGGGTCAAGACGGGGTAAGGCTCAGTTCTCTTCTCCTATGGGAAAGAGACAGGCTTAGAGGGAAGAGGGAGAGGGGAGCAGAGACCCACACCCCAGGGTCCTTGTTTTGGTTTGTTTGCAAAAATAAAATTAAATTAACTGTTCAATTTTAAATGAAATTAACTCTTGGTCGTCTATAGCCAATCTAAAGGGACTTCCCTGGTGGCTCAGACGGTAAAGCGTCTGTCTACAATGCGGGGGACCCAGGCACGATCCCTGAGTTGGGAAGATCCCCTGGAAAAGGAAATGGCAACCCACTCCAGTACTCTTGCCTGGAGAATCCCATGGATGGAGGAGCCTGGTGGGCTACAGTCCATGGGGTCACAAGCAGTCGGACACGACTGAGCGACTTAACTCTTAACTCATCTATAGCCAAAATGCAAACACTTCAATTAATCTTACTATAGTCGTTTGTGACCACAAACTGGACTGTAGCCCGCCAGGCTTCTCTGTTTGTGGGATTTCCCAAGCAAGAATACTGGGGTGACTCACCACTTCCTCCTCCATCCCTGACCCAGGGATCGAACCCGCATCTGCTGCATACCACTGCACCACCTGGGAAGTCCTCATGGTTGAAGTAAGTAAGTAAGTGTCAGTCACTCAGTCGTGTCCGACTCTTTGCGACCCCGTAGAGTGTAGCCTGCCGGGCTCCTCTGCCCATGGGATTCTCCGGGCTAGAATATTGGAGTGGATTGCCATTCCCTTCTCCAAGGGATCTTCCTGGCCCAGGATCGAACTCGGGTCTCCCAACTTGCAGGCAGATTCTTGACCATTTAAACCACCAGGGAACCCAGACAGTAAATGAAGCACACACAGTGTTTTGAGGCGGGCATGGCAACCCACTCCGGCATTCCTGGTGGGAAGACCCCATGGACAGGGGAGCCTGGCGGGCTCCAAGAGTCGGACACGCTGAAGTGAAACAGTACCGCAGTACTTCTTCAGTGGGGAAACAGCTACACGGTAGACACGGTGGGAAAGCAAGCACCAGGCAGAGCAGAAAAATAAAACGCGTCAGCGAGAAGGAGCTCCCACAAAGTCTGGAGCCAAGGCTCTCCCACCGACCCGGAGACGCGGCGGTCCACTTGGGCTGCTCGGTGAGTCTTCCTCACCAGCCTTTGCCAAGGCTCTCCCCACCTGCCCGGAGACGCGGCGGCCCACTCGGGCTGCTCGGTGAGTCTTCCTCACCAGCCTTTGCACTCCCCTTGCTGAGGTTCCTTGTTCTCAGTAACTTGCCTTTCTTCAGCTTATTTTACACAACTAGTTTCTGGAATCCAGACTTCCGCCTGTCATGGAAGAGCAAATATTAATAGAAGATGAACAAAATTGGGTTCACACCTAATAGGAGTTCTAAAAAAGGCTTGAAGTCTGTGATAACGACCTTTAAATAGAATGTCATAAGAAAAGAACTCTGTAGATACTTCCCTTCATGGGTTCCTGGACTCCCAAGTGAAGTTAAGACGGCTTTTAAAAAAATGTAATAAAAATTGTAATAAATTTTTGTTTGTTTTGGCCGTGCTGTGCAGCGCATGGGATCTTAGCCCCCAAATCAGAATCGATTCTGTGCCCCTGAATTGGGAATGTGGAGTCTTAACCACCAGGCCACCAGGGAAGCCCCAATAGGGCTCTTTATTCTGGTTTTCATGTGTTAAAAGCTTAAAGAAAATCAAACAGTCATCGCTGTTATGGCCACACAGGATAACCAAAAGGTCATTTTATTTTTCTTCACAGAAATATCCTTGCATAGGAAACCAGCTCTTTTCTGTTTCCTGGTTTTACTGAGACACAATTGACACACAACATTGCACTAGTTCAAGGTGTGCCTCGTGAGTTTAAAAAAACTTTTTGGCGTGCAGTTGATTTACAATGTTGTGTTAGTTTCAGGTGTAAAGTGATTCAGTTATATGAATACCCGTTCTTTTTCAGATTCTTTTCTCATATAGGTTATTACAGAAATTGAGTAGAGTTCCCTATGCCACCCTGTTGGTTATCTGTTTTATATACAGTAGGCTGTGTATGTTAATCCCAAGTTCCTAATTTATCTCTTCCTGCCAAGTTTCCCCTTTGGTAACTATAAATTTGTTTTCAAAACCTGTTAGTGTTTCTTTTTTTGTAAATAAGTTCATTTATATCAAATGACTGGATAAATGTATATTCTGCAAAATGATTGCCACAATATATCCATCACCTCACACAGTTACAATTTTATTTTTATTATGATGAGAACTTTTAAGATCTATTCTCTTGGCAACTCTAAATACATAATACAGTCTTGTTAACTACATGTGATGCTGTACATTACGTCCCTAGGACTTATGTATTTTATAATTGTACTTTTTGACCCATTTTGCTCCCCAGCCCCCACGTCTGGCAATCATCTGTTCTCTGTACCTATGAGTTTGCAGAAATCAAATTTCTGATTATCTAGTAAACGGCATATAGAATCATTCAAGCACGATATCCACAAATAAAAATAAAGAATGTGTGATGTTCTGGATCTTTGACTTAGTAAGAATAGAATGCTAGATTTGCAACAAACAACAAAGCTTTACTGTATAGCACAGAGAACCATAGTCGATATCTTACAATAACCCATATGGAAAATAATCTGAAAAAATAACATATGTACAACCAAATCACCTTCCTGTGTACCTGAAACATTTTAAGTCAACCATACTTAAATAAAATATATACATTAAGGAAAAAGCTGAAGAAAAAAAAGAGAAAAGCTTGAGAAGCACCAGTTTAGATCAACCCCCTTATCTCACAGATAAGAAGACAGGCCGTGTGATGTCAGCTGACAGCTGCTTCGTGGGCGAATCGTGTCTGGAATGCAGTGCTCCCGGCCACGTGTCAGCAGTTGTTCCACGGCCCCGGCGCTGCCGTCCCTGCGTGGAAACCCATCTGGTGACAGAAAATTCCTTAAGTATTCAGGCAAAGGTGAGGAGCGAGAAAGAGTGGTGGAAGTTACAGGGAGGGAAGATTTTTGTTCTGCATAACAAAAAACCTGTAAACCACAGAGAAAGTGTTGGGAGTGCTTGAAATAATCGTAAAAAATGCACAGGACGTGAGGCAGAGGCTGGATGGCTGCCCTTGGTAGCCCCGGGGTCCTGTTCAGCCCTCCGACGTGGAGGCTGCTCGCGCGGCCCAGCGCGCCGCGCCCGCCACCGTCGCCGACGAGCGCGTGTCAAGGAGGGAAGGGGCGCGCGGTTTCCCGCCCGCTCGCCTCTGCCCGCGCCGACCACCTGGGGGCGCACGAGCCCCCCGGACCGGAGCCGGGACCGCGCGCGGCGAGGACGCGCACCGACGGCGCAGACCGCCCCCCGGCGGCAGGAGGCGAGGACGTCGGCGCGGAAGGCGCACCGAGGTCGCCCCGGGGGCCGAATTCTGCTAGGATTATGAAAAACCCCAGTGTTTACGGTGCGGCTAATTTTAAAGCCTTTCCTGAACTTGTTCCAGCCTGTTCTGTGTCGTGTTCCGGTCGCCCGGCTCCTGAGCCGGCCTGGAAGCCGCGCTGCACGCCCGCACCCCAGGGAAAGCGGGGTCGTAACCGCGGGAGGGGACCCCAGAGCCAGGAACGTACTGACGGCATTGCATCCGGATGCGAAGCGCAGATTCTGTCCCTGAACTGAGAACTCACCCTTCGCCACCGCCGGCCCCACTTCTTGAGCTCCCCTCCTCATGCGCGGGACATAGCGCTTGTCCCCGCGCGGGAAGACGGACCGGGAAGAGGAAAGAAAGCGGAGCTGCGGGGGGAAACACGCCCAGCTCTCGGGAGGGAATACCGCGGGGCAAGACCGAGGGCGGCAGGAGACGGGGCGACGGACGCCGAGCTGGCTGCGTGGCATCACCGACGCGACGGCGGGAGTCTGCCTAGACTCCGGGAGGTGGTGATGGACACGGAGGCCTGGCTGCTGCAGTCCACGGGGTCGCAAAGAGTCAGGCACGACTGAGCGACTGAACTGCGCTGACCCACCTGGGGAAATCAGATAGGAGATAACAGCTTAAGGTTTCCAGTTCAAACATCTTCCTCTTACACCTCTGCTCCACAGGAGACGAATCAGCCGTTCCTCCTCTGGCAACAGGCCTCACAGCAAACTGGGAAGCTGTACTATCTCTGATTCATCCTCTAGAGAAGCAGTAGCTTTGCAAAGGCATACACACGGTTAGCGGCACGTGTTCTGAGGGCACTATTGCACTGCTTACATTTCTCTGACGGACCCCATCGCGGACATCATAAAATCCAAATTCTTCGTCCCACCTCACCCCACCCTGCCTCACCTCCAGTAATTTTCACGAAGAACAGTCTTTCACCTCCAACCCGCAGTTCCCAGCCCTGACACATTCCTTTACTTGGAATGCCCTTCCTCCAGGCAGAATTAGTAGCTCTCTCGCGCACCTATTAGGAGGCTTCCCAGTTGGCACTAGTGGTAAAGAACCTGCTTGCCGATGCAGAAGAGATGCAGGTTCAATCCCTGCGTCGGGAAGATCCCCCAGAGGAGGGCATGGCAACCCACACCAGTGCTCTTGCCTGGAGAATGCCAAGGACAGAGGAGTCTGGTGGGCTACAGTCCATGGGGTCGCAAAGAGTTGGACACGACTGAAGTGACTGGTTGGAAGAGGGGTGTTTGCTACCACCAGTGCGTTCTCTTGGCAAAACTCTATTAGCTTTTGCCCTGCTTCATTCTGTACTCCAAGGGTGAATTTGCCTGTTACTGCAGGTATTTCTTGACTTCCTACTTTTGCATTCCAATCCCCTATAATGAAAAGGACATCTTTTTTGGGTGTTAGCTCCAGAAGGTCTTGTAGGTCTTCATAGAACCCTTCAACTTCAGCTTCTTCGGCATTACTGGTCGGGGCACAGACTTGGATTACCTTGATATTGAATGGTTTGCCTTGGAAACGAACAGAGATCATTCTGTCTTTTTTGAGATTGCATCCAAGTACTGCATTTTGGACTCTTCTGTTGACTCTGATGGCTACTCCGTTTCTTCTAAGGGATTCTTGCCCACAGTAGTAGATATAATGGTCATCGGAGTTAAATTCACCCATTCCAGTCCATCTTAGTTCTCTGATTCCTAAACTGCCAATGTTCACTCCTGCCATCACCTGTTTGATCACTTCCAATTTGCCTTGATTCATGGACCTAACATTCCAGGTTCCTATGCAATATTGCTCTTTACAGCATTGGACTGTCATCACCAGTCACATCCACAACTGGGTGTTGTTTTTGCTTTGGCTCCGTCTCTGCATTCTTTCTGGAGTTGTTTCTCCACTGATATGAACAAAGCTAGTGGATGTGATGGAATTCCAATTAAGCTATTTCAAATCCTAAAAGATGATGCTGTGAAAGTGCTGCACTCAATATGCCAGAAAACTTGGAAAACTCAGCAGTGGTCACAGGACTGGAAATGGTCAGTTTTCATTCCAATCCCAAAGAAAGGCAATGCCAAAGAATGCTCAAACTACCCCACAATTGCACTCATCTCACACGCTGACAAAGTAATGCTCAAAATTCTCCAAGCCAGGCTTCAACAGTACATCAACTGTGAACTTCCAGATGTTCAAGCTGGATTTAGAAAAGGCAGAGGAACCAGAGATCAAATTGGCAACATCTGTTGGATCATTGAGAAAGCAAGAGAGTTCCAGAAAAACATCTACTTCTGCTTTATTGACTATGCCAAAGCTTTTCACTGTGTGGATCACAACAAATTGTGGAAAATTATGAAAGAGATGGGAATACCAGACTACCTGACCTGCCTCTTGAGAAACCTGTATGCAGGTCAGAAAGCAACAGTTAGAACTGGACATGGAACAACAGGCTGGTTCCAAATTGGGAAAGGAGTACATCAAGGCTGTATATTGTCACCCTGCTTATTTAACTTCTGTGCAGAGTACATTATGAGAAATGCTGGGCTGGGTGAAGCATAAGCTGGAATCAAGGTTGCCGGGAGAAATATCAATAACCTCAGATATGCAGATGATGCCACCCTTATGGCAGAAAGTGAAGAACTAAAGAGCCTCTTGATGAAAGTGAAAGAGGAGAGTGAAGAAGTTGGCTTAAAACTCCACATTCAGAAAACTAAGATCATGGCACCTGGTCCCATCACGTTATGGCAAATAGAGGGGTAAACAACGGAAACAGTGATAGACTTTATTTTGGGGGGCTCCAAAATCGCTGAAGATGGTTGGGGGTCGCCGGAGAGTCACCTGGGCCCCGGCCCCGGCGCCAGGATGAAGGGCCGGGCGCGGAGCCCTTTAGGGCGGGGCGCGGCCCAAGGCCCGTGTCGTCCGGGGGCGGGCGGGGGGTCGGGACGCTCCTCCGGCCCCGGGCCTCTCCGGGCCCTGCGCTCCCCGAGCGCGGACGCAAGGCGCAGCCCCCCTCCCCCCGGGTCCCCTGCCGCCGGTGCGTCGCCGGGCTGCGCTCTGCCTGGACGCCCCCACCCCGTCGGGCTGGAAGGCGTCTGGACGCCCCCACCCCGTCGGGCTGGAAGGCGTCTGTCGAGAGCTCGGGCCCGCGGGGGCGTCCAGAGGGGCTCCCCGTGAAGGTCGGGGGCAACGCACCGCCTGCCCGCCGCTGCCGGGCACTGCGCCCGGACCCGCCTCCTCCGGGCCCCCTAGTCTCTCCCTTTGGGGGGCGCTGAGCCCGCTGCCCTCGCCCCCGAGAGAGCAGCTCCCGTGGGCGACCTCCCGACCGTGAGCTGATCTGGTCCAGCGGATGTCCAGGGCCTCGCCATCCAGCTGTCTGTAATTATTAATCCCCCGCCCTGCGCCCCGCATCCGTGAGACGGCTGTGATCAGGGCCAAGAATCTGAAGGGAGTCCGCTTCCAGCCCTGCTGCACAAAAGCGGTGAAACCTTAGGCAACCTTCTCTTTTGAACCTGTTTCCTTATCTGTCAAAGGAAGGTTAATGGTACCTTAGAGACTTGTGTTGAGATCGGATGATGTAATCGGGCTTAGTATAGAGAAGGGTTAATGCTTGGGTTTTTAAGTGCAATATTCATTGACTCATTGAATAAATAATTACTGAGTGTTCTCTGAGGGGCAAACCCAGTGCTAAGCCCTGGGGATTGGGTGACTCAAGGCTCTGTCTTAGGGGAATTTAAAATCTAGCCCTTGATGCAACGTCGACCCATCTACTTGGGAGCTTGTCAGAGGCGCGGGCACTTAGGCCTCCCTCCAGAGTCAGGGAATCAGAATCTGATTATCCATAATCTCTCCAAGTGATCACGAGCACACTGAAGTCTGAGCAACAGGGGAATGGCTAGGGCTGGGGTTGCCTCCCTGCTCCGCTGCTTACCAGCTCTGCCCGTGACCTTGGAGCCCAAGTTTTGTCATCTGTGAAATGGGTAGTTGTGAGGACTAAGCCCAAGAGAGCACGCACAACCCTTCGTATGGTGCATGGTGCACCCGGGAGTAAGCAGTGGTGAATCTCACGCTAGTCACTGTAAAATCTCTTCGGAAAAGTGAAGACTTGGACAAGCATGAGGGAGTGCTGGGCTGATGTCGCAGTTGTTTCTTTTTCCGCCCTCGTCTGAGCTGAGACCTTCCTGACCCTTTCACCGGCTCTAGTAGAACTGCAGCAGAGGCAGGGGATGGGAGTGGGGTGGGACGTGACTGAGGCCAGAGGACGGTCACTGGTCGTGGGAGTCAGCCGCCTTGCCTCCTCCAAACATCCCTGAAATCACAGAGCAGAAGTAGCTGCCTCTGTTTGTAAAGAGGAGGAAACTAGAGCTCAGTCTAGGGAGGACGGATGCCCTGGGTTATGGGACAACGGACGGGAGCCCGATCCAGGGAGGAGCCAGGCTCCTGACCTCTCCCTGAGCCCTTGCCCCGGAGGCAGAGAGCAAAGCAGAGCGTGGTGTTGAAGAGCCGCCTGTCCAGCACAGCGAGCAGTCATGGAGTGGTGCAGAGCTGGTCGGCAGGAGAGGCAGTGCCCTTCCTTAAGTGAGGAAGTCCATTTCCAGGGCAAGATGCCCTTTGAATAGACAGCAGAGAGCCTCATTTGAGCTCTGAGTCCCAAGTATAAATTCAGCTTGTTGGGGGGAACTCAAGCAAGTCCCTTTGCTTCTCCAAGCCTCAGTGTTACCATCTGTAAAATGGCGCCAATGCTTTCCCTTTTCCTCCCTTCTTCCCGGGAGCGTGGCGGGAGTGAGATTGTAGATGGAGCTGTGAGGCTCGGGGAGCGGCCCTGAGCCCACAGGGCTGTTCCAGCCTCGTGGAGCAGGGAGATAGATGACGGTGCCTTGCAAAGAGGACCGGGCTTGGGTTCAGAAGATTCTGACTGTGGCTTTGCCGCCTGAGCTCCTTGGTGTCATTGCCCCTCACTGCCCCTCTCACCCCCCTTTGTAACACAGGGAGTTCGGTGGATCTCCAAGTCCCTTCTAGCAATATTAACATTTTCCTTGAAGACTACTGTTAAGGTTTAGGTGGGTTTTGGCTTCTAGCTCACCTCCCCTAGCCTGCCCCTCCCTACCCCCCCCCCCCCCCCCCAAGAGAGAGAGAGAGAGAGAGAGAGAGAGAGCGAGCGCCCCTTCAGGGCAACACTGTTACCATCTTCTCTGATTCCTTTTGTCGTCCTTTGCTAACCTGCTCAAAGCGTTTCACCCAGAGCGGCAGTGCGATCTCTGTCAGCCGGGATCTTTCTAACCCTGGGGCCAGCGGGTGTTACCCCGCACCCCGCCCCGCCCCCGCTCCCGGGGCGTTAGGAGGAGAATTCGTGAAGCCGGGAGGCTGATGGGCAGACCTGATGACTCTAGAAAGCATTTTTTTTTAAAGTTAGTCTGTGCTGGGCCTTTGTTGCCGCTCGAGCTCTCCTGGAGCTGCCGGCAGTGGCGGTCCCTCCCCCACTGTGGCACGCGGGCTTCTCACGGCAGGGGCTTCTCTCACTGCAGACCATGAGCTCCAGGAGCTGCAGCATGTGGGTTCAGTATTGTGGCTCCCCGGCTTCTAGAACACAGGCTCAGTAGATGTGGTGCACGGGCTTCGTTGCTCTGAGGCCTGTGGGATCTTCCTGGGTCAGGGATGGAACCTGTGTCTCCTGCATTGGCAGGCGGATTTTTTACCCTGGAGCCACTCAGGGAAGCCCTTTGTGATAGTCAGAGCTGCCCAAGGCGGGGCCGGGCTGGTGGGACCTGGGTGGGAGGCTTGGTGGGATGTTGACTGTTGTAGGAATCTGAGCCTTCTTGGAGAGGGGCAGCGCAGGAGGAGACTCAAAGTCTCCATCGAGCCTGAGGGTGTGTATTTCTAAAAGGGCTTCACTGGGCGTCTGTCCCAAGGTCTCAGAATTGCACAGTAAAGTGGATCACCGCACCCTCCCCTCACTGAGGGTCACTGAGGGTGAAATGAGATAATCCGTGATAATCACCCACCACAGTCAAGTCAGGTTCCCCAAGCAGACCGGCTGGGAGCAGCATCTTCCCTGAAGGGTGCCCCTTCCTGCTGCTGCTCATCCCCCGCGACTCACCCCGTCTCTTGCCCTCCTCCCGGTGGGCGGCCATACCAGAAGCCTGCCCTTCTGTGACGTCAGGCTGGCCGGGAGCTGTGGTGCCCACGCCCAGCCTGTCTCACGAGGCGGTTTCCTGCCGAGGTCTCAGCCGGTGAACTTTGGATCTGCTGAGTCCAGACCCTTCCCATCCGGGAGCCTCTTGCCCGGCCCTGTCTCCATTCAGCCAGTGTTCAGCCAGCACCTTCTATGTCCCAGCCCTCCCAGAGGCGCCGGGGCGGGGGTGGGAATTGATGCTGACAGGCACACTTTGCTGGGCCTTGGGGATCACAGTCAGCGAGGGAGACACACGAGGAACAGAAACCCCTGGAAGACCCTGTGGGCCAGACCCTGGCATTGGGGCTTTAGGACCTGGGGGTTCTTCCCAGAAGAAGTGTCTTTGTTTAGACTGCAGTCTACTCTCTTCAGAGGCTGGAGAGGCTCCTAAGAAGAGAGGCAAAGATCCTGGAATTTCTCACCCATTCTCCCTTTGGGCTTCACGGAGACACCACGATTGGCGCTTTTTAACCTCTGCCTGCCTCCTGAACTGCCGGGCATCCTGTGATGTAGAGTTTTTTATTTTTATTTTTTGCCATGCTATAAGGTGTGTGGGATCTTATTAATAATAGTTTCCCAACCAGGGATCGGACCCAGGTCACAGCAGTGAAAGCACCAGGTCTTAACCCCTGGACCGCCAGGGAATTCTAGGCAGAGTTCTCATACAAAGTCCTGGGCTGAAAGAACACGTGGTCGTATAGGGAAACCAAAGGGATATGGTCCACGAAAAGCGAGCCCCCAGCATCAAATGGAAACAGCGGCAGACTTTATTTTCTTGGGCTCCAAAATCACTGCAGATGGTGATTGCAGCCATGAAATTAAAAGACGCTTACTCCTTGAAAGACAAGCTATGACCAACCTAGGCAGCGTATTAAAAAGCAGAGACATCACTTTGTCGACAAAGGTTCTTATAGTCAAGGCTACGGTTTTTCCAGTAGTCATGTATGGATGTGAGAGTTGGACTATAAAGAAAGCTGAGCACAGAAGAATTGATGCTTTTGAACCTCGGTGTTGGAGAAGACTCTTGAGAGTCCCTTGGACTGCAAGAAGATCCAACCAGTCCATCCTAAAGGAGATCAGTCCTGGGTGTTCGTTGGAAGGACTGATGCTGAAGCTGAAACTCCAATACTTTGGCCACCTGATGTGAAGAACTGACTCATTTGAAAAGATCCTGATGCTGGGAAAGATTGAAGGCGTGAAGAGAAGGGGACAACAGAGGATGAGATGGTTGGATGGCATCACCGACTCAATGGACATGAGTTTGGGTGGACTCCAGGATTTGGTGAAGGACAGGGAGGCCTGTCGTGCTACAGTCCATGGGGTCGCAAAGAGTCGGACACGACCGAGCGACTGAACAACAGCGACATCAAAGTCGATCATGCTCACAGACAGGCAGGATTGTGTGTAGTGGAGGTCATGGACTTTGGACGCACATCCAGAGAGCTGGAAACATCTTGGGGTTTCCTGGATCCTCCACCGAGAGCCAATAAGGATGTGCTAATGAAATCAACACCTGAGGCCCTAAAGAGCAGACTGCCGTGTTCACTCTCTGTCCTGTCTTGTGTCCTGCAGGGCTTGTCCCTGGCCTCCTTCCGCATTTTGAAGTTCCCCATGTGAGTTCCTCAGGAGCGCAGTCACATCGGTTGTACAACCATCAGAACAGGGGGCCTGCTTCCCCTTTGAAGGTTTCTAACTGGTTGTGGTTCCTTTCTGCCTCCCCTGTCTCCCTGGCCGGATTCGCTCCCTGGGAGAGCTGTCCGGGGTTGGGAGAGCTGTCCGGGGTTGGGAGATGGCCCGGGGTTGGGAGAGCTGTCTCGGGTTGGGAGAGCTGGCCTGGGGCTGGGAGAGCTGGCCCGGGGCTGGGAGAGCTGGCCCGGGGTTGGGAGAGCTATCCGGGTTGAGCAGACGGCGGTGGAGCTGAGGTGGGAGTGACGGGGATTGCGAGGGATTACAGGCCCAGCAGCCAGCGGTCAGAGAGAGAATGCGGGGCTGGGGAAGGCGATTAGTTCTATTTTTACCCCCATGAGTCGGGGTGGAGGGACATGCTTGTGTGTGCTTTCTTCCCTCTCTTCAGGGCTCCCTTCCCCTTTTGGCAAAATTCCTGCCTGTCTTCCCAGGCTTACTCCTTACAGGTAACGCGCCCTAAACACAGCCTGGGACCTGCCCCCCTGCCTGCCAGCAGCCCTGGTGGGTTGCACGTTGCTTCAGAGCAAAATATTTCTCTTCTATTGTCAGCAGGTTTTTTCTTTGCTTTGCTTTTTCTTACCATGGCGTGGGCTTGAAAGCACCTTCCATCTGTCTTTTACGGGTTGGACTCTTGAGTCTCCTAAGTCCTGTTGTCTCTAAGATACACGGGTCTATGACTTGTTGGTGTCACCTCACCGTGTCAACTATGGTAACAATGGTCATTGATTGAGCTGCGGCTTACTGTTAGGAAGGACGTGTGTGTGTCTGATCCTCTCCACCCTGCAAGGCAAGGTGCTGTTCTGTAGTATTCCCATCTTACAGGTGAGGGAACTGAGGCTCAGACTGGCTTGAGATCCAAGTGGTGAGATCAAGAATTGAACGAGTCCGCCTTGCTTACCTGTTACACTGTCTTTGATCGCCTCCCCAACTGCACTGTTTGCCCCTTGACGCGGTGGCAGATGGGACCCATGCCCTTCCGCGTGGTAAACGCTTGTCCGTTTACTGATCAGTAACATCTTGGCCCTTACACACCCCTTATTCTTCACTGGGACTTATTTTTCTGGCTCCATCCCCTTTGGGTTAGTGAAGCTTGACCCGCTTGAAGAGCAGCATTTACTCTGGAACCCGTAGATTTGCTAAGGAAGCCAGAGGTCGCTGGTTCCACCTTTAAGGATGAGGATGGGTGAGTTCCAAGGCTCCTACCGGTACCTGAACTTCCAGCCCTAACCCTCATGGAGGGTTGTCCCCTTTCAGGAAGACCACGAAGGAGAAGCTGTGGGTATCACGGTGAGAATCCAGCCACCTCGTTCCTCCCCTGGAAAATCATACACATCCCTCAAGGCTCAGTTCCACTGTCATCGCCGCAGGGAAGTTTCCAGATCTGAGCTGACAGCATTCAGCAGGCCTTCCCGGAGCTTCCACTAACTCTTTATTTCTGTTGATACGTAAAAGCAGCCACGTAATGTTACAGTTTTAGAAGCTGCCTGCCAGTGAAGTCCTCTGTGAGAGCCCAGACCACACTCCCACAGCCCAGGAAGCTGTAAACCTGTGGTTTTTCCAGTAGTCATGTACGACTATGAGAGTTAGACCATAAGGAAGGCTGAGCATTGAAGAATCGATGCTTTCAAACTGTTCTGCTGGGTGAGACTCTTGAGAGTCCCTTGGACTGCAAGGAGATCCAACCAGTCCATCCTAAAGGAGATCAACCCTGAATACTCATTGGAAGGACTGATGTTGAAGCTGAAGCTCCAATACTTTGGCCACCTGATGCAAAGGACTGACTCACTGGAAAAGACTCTGATGCTGGGAAAGATTGAAGGCAGGAGGAGAAGGGGATGACAGAAGATAAGATGGTTGGATGACATCACTGACTCAATGGACATGAGTTTGAGCAAGCTCTGGGAGTTGGTGATGGACGGGGAGGCCTGGCGTGCTGCAGTCCATGGGGTTGCAAAGAGTCAGACACAACTGAGCGACTGAGCTGCAACAACAGATGAACTTGCGGGGAGGTTGGGCAGTCCCGGGGGGCCTTATCTCCAGCCTTTTATATCAGGCCTCTTTGCAGCTTCCTCCCCTCTCTGCTGTTGGGTCAACCTGTTTCCTGGCAGTGGGTCATTTCCATGGCAACGTTCCCCTGTCTGCGTGTGGAAACGCGAGTGAGGCTCACCCCCCACCTAAACAGATCAGTGGAGCGTACACTGTCTGGGTTTGTTTAGCTGCCTGGGTCAGGGAACCCGCAGAACGGCAGCGGGATTGCTTTTTGTAGAAATACGTGTTTTATGCTAGACTAATTTTAGACTGACAGAAGGTTACAAAGACAGTACAGAGTTCCCGTCTACCAGGTTTCTTCCATCGCTAGCATCTTACGCTGTGATGGGACATGAGTCTTAAATGAAAAACTGACCTTGGTACATCGCTAGTCACTCAACTCCAGACATTTTGTGGATTCCACGTATTTTCCCACGGATGTTCCTTTCTCTGGTCTAGGATCCCACCCAGGATAACACACTGCGTTGAGCTGTCCTGTTTCCTCAGCCTCTTCTGAGCTGTGACGGTTTCTCAGTCTTTGTTCATCACGACCTCTTTGGTACAGCATCTGTGTGTTAGCGCTTTGGACGTGTATTTCTGGGGGACCAGCGCTGCGTGCTGCGGTTGGGGGGTGGCAGTTGATGTTAAGACGCATCTCTCCAGGGTGATGACCACAGGGATCTGCGTCCAGCCGCCCGCTCTCTTCCTGGCTCTGGCACTCAGTCTTCGGGGGCTGGGGAGGCTGCTTGGCGTCTTTATGCTTTGGCTTTCTCAGCTGTAAGGTGGGGAGGGCCCCAGAAGATTCTTGCAGAGGTTAAGCGCCTTCGTAAATTTAAGACCTGTCTCTTAGGCTCTGGTCTTGTTTTTATTTAGTTATTTTCTGACCACACACTGTGGCATACGGGATCTTACTTCCCTGACCAGGGATCAAACCCGCAGCCCCTGCGGTGGAAGTGCAGAGTCTTATCTACCGGACCACCAGGGAAGCCCCAGGCCCGTGTCTTAGAGTCCTCCTCACAGGTGGGGTGCCCAGGAACTGCCAGTATTCTTGGGCTTCCCTGGTGACTCAGCCGGTAGAGAATCCGCCTGCAGTGCGGGAGACCTGGGTTCGATCCCTGGGTGGGGAAGACCCCCTGGAGAAGGGAAAGGCTACCTACTCCAGTATTCTGGCCTGGAGAATTCCATGGACTGTATAGTCCATGGGGTCTCAGAGTCAGACACAACTGAGCAACTTTCACTTTCACAACCATTAGTGTGCAGTGTTCTGGGAGCATCCTGGGGGGCGGGCTTGGGGGACAGAGGCTGAAAGCAGATTGGGAGGAGGCTGAGGATGAGGGAGGCAGACATACCCTGTATCCTTGGCAGCTGGATGCTGAGGGGTGTGGGGCGTTCATGGGGTTGGGAAGAGGGGAGGAAGCCAGGGAAGCGTGGAGAAGCCTAGGGGAGGGGAGAGGAAGCAGAGGTTCACCTTTGAATCTCCCTGCATGCTCCTGGGGTGAGAGGACCGGCAGGAAAAGGCATGGCTTTCCCACCCCAAATGCCTTCCTGCAGGCATCCTTTGCAGTTTCCCCGGAAGTCACCCAGCCATCTGTTCTCTAATGCTTCATATTTCCAGGCTCCGCACCATCCTCACTGGGCGTTCGGTTCCTTGGACTGAGGGCTGTCATCTCCCCCCACATGGTGACGGAATGGCCTGGGTGCCTCCCGTCTGAGACCATGAGGTTCTGGGGAGAGCAGGGTGCCTAGTCTGGTCTGTAGTATTGGGAGATGAGAGATGTTCAGTAAATACCACTGGCTGAGTGAGCAGACAGATGGATCTGTGACTCCGGATGGGACCTTGTGGTGAATGAGAAGAATGTTGTGGGCGAGGCCATTGGTTTTGAGACCCCCAGATCTTTGTCTGAAATAATCCACTGTGATCCAGAGGTTGGACCATACAGGGTTCCATTTGTTCCCGATTAGCCATGTGGTTCTGGGTGAATTAACCTCCCTGATCACAGATTGCTGTCGGTATAGATGACGTCTACCCGCAGGGCACTTTTGTCTTTTCCTCCTTCCTCTCTTTAGATGAACTTCCATCTCTCTTCTCTACTCCCGCTCTATATCTTGCTCAAGTCCTGCCAAACAAAAGCAGAGGAATGAGGTGGCACGGGGGGGTGAAGCTTTGACTAGTTTTGTGTCCAACAAATGGAGTGCAGGATCTTTTCAAGCTTCATAGACGATTAAAAAATACTGACCATGTGTTAACACACAAATAAAATGCTAAATTCCACAAAATATGAAGTCATCTAGGACTTGTTCCCTGATAACGATATAATTAGAAATTAACTATACAATAATAGCTCTCCTTAGGTTTACCCACTTTGAAGATTTAAATTCTTAATGTATTTAGAAAGAACTGACTCATTTGAAAAGACCCTGATACTGGGAAGTATTGAAGGTGGGAGGAGAAGGGGATGACAGAGGATGAGATGGTTGGATGGCATCACCGACTCGATGGACATGAGTTTGAGTAAGCTCTGGGAGTTGGCGATGGACAGGGAGGCCTGGCGTGCTGCAGGCCAGGGGGTCGCAAAGAGTCAGACATGACTGAGCAACTGAACTGAACTGATTTAGAAAGTTTACCTACTTTTCTAAATAACTCATGGGTTCAAAAGGAACCAAAATGGAAAGGACAGACTGTTCAGAAATGAATGATGAGTAGTAAAGGTCAACATTTGTGAGAATTAGCAGAAGCAAAATTTACAGAGAGCTCTATTTCTTTAAATGCATATGTAGAGGGATGACTTCCTTCAAATAAATGAACCACATGTCAGTCCATCCTAAGGGACCTGCTGTCACCTTCGGAGAATTGGCGATAGAGTTGCATCTTTAGCAGAAACTCGTTTTGGAGAAAACTGAAAGCATTGCATGGTCTTGGGAGTTTAATCTGTACCCGCGTTGCTCTAAACACCTCACACGCATTCACTAAGTTAGTCCTCACAACAGCTCTGGGAGCAGACTGCTCATGCTGCATGCAGGAAACTGAGTCTCAGAGAGGTTACGTCACTCGTTGAGGTCACACAGCTACTCAGGTGGCAGAGCTGGGCCTTCAACACAGGCAGTCATATGTGTCTCTACAAACCCACATGTTTGTGGGATTATGTACACTGGTATGTTTCTTTAAAAAATTAAAAATACTACTTATTTGGCTTCCCCAGGCCTTAGTTGCGGCAGGTGGGATCTGTTAATGTGGCGTGCAAATTCTTAGTTGAAGCCTGTGGGTCTGGCTCCCTGACCGGGGATCGAACCCGAGCCCCCCTCATTGGGAGCTCAGACTCAGCCACCGGGCCACCAGGGAAGTCCCTACGCTGGTATCTTTTTCATTCCTGCCCGTAGATGAGTCCAGTTTAGTTTCACCGACTTTGCAGCGTCCCTGAAATAAGTGAGGGTGTGTTTCTGAGCCTGGGGAGGGCGTCTTCAAACAGAGTGTGGAGGGTAAGAGCCGGGAGTCATGGCTTCCATAGCCCTGCATTTGAGCCCTGATGCTGCTCCTTATTAGCGGGGTCACCCGGGACTTAACCAAATGAAGTAGTCGTTTCAGCTGTAAAGAGGGTGTCATACGTGTCCCTCCTGGGGTTGCCGTGAGAAGCAAATATTCCATTTGAAACCACAAGAGCGCTGGCAACAAAATACCCTTATTATCGTCGTGACTGTGGACCGCCTGGAGCGCGGTCAGCTGGGACTGTGGCTCTTGTCCAGTTGTCCAGGGGCTCGCTGGCCTTGGGCTCATCTGGGAATGAGTTTATTCCTCAGCGTCTTCATTTCCAAATGCGGCCAGTTCTTGCCTCAGACTGTTCAGCCAGAACCACATCTTGAAAGTGAGCGCGCGGCTCACCCAGGATGTCACTTGGTTTCCTCTTGATTCATCGGGCAGGGTGTTCGTGAAGAGGCAGAAAGGGGAATGCCCCTCCGGGAGGCTTTCGGGTTAGGGGGGCAAAGGGGCGTTGACGGAGGTCCCTCGGACTCTCAGGTGGGGAACAGAGAGCCCCGAGTGCCTGATGGAGGTCCTTCGGACTCTCAGGTGGGGAACAGAGAGCCCCGAGTGCCTGCTGAGAGCTGACACTCAGACTTTCTGGCTCTTTTCATTGGAGCAGAGAGGCTGGAAAAACCAGCCTCTGGGCACAGGCAGGGGTGTGTGTGTGTGTTTCGAGTCCTTGGATGTGATGGTATTTGTCCTTGGGATCCACAACCCCTCATCCTGGAAAGGAGGCTGGGCGGGGGGTGAGGAGGCGGTAGGGACAAGGAGAATCACACGTCCTTGTCTCTTTGGACCAGATTTCGTGGGTGCAGATCTGGGTCTATAAACAAGAGTCTCCCAAGCACAGAGCTCTTTCCACGCGGAGGGGAGGAAGCCGCTCGGAGGGCCTGCCCTGCTGACCACAGTCCTTGCCCAGCGGGGACATCGGGACCAGACCTGCCTCCCCAGGCCGGACTGCAGGTCCCGCTTTACGTTATCATCTCCTTCAGCCCGAAACTTTCCCGAGGGCGCCTGAGTCTCCCTCGGTCTGACGCCCACTGCGGCAGGGGCGTCAGAGAGCCAGTAAACAGAGACCTCTGCATCTGGGGTGGCCTTTTTCCCATCTGTTCCTTTGTCCCTTCCCCCTTGACGCCCTGATCTGTCAGGATCCTTCAGGAGTTGCTGATGATTCGGACTTACGCTGCAGCCATGCTTTGCCTCGGAAAGGGGGCGGGGACCCCGTCTCCTCTCCGTTCTCTTTAGAAGGCCCCATGCCGTGCCCTGGGGGGCTTCCTGCTGCTGAGCGTGCCTCTTTCCTTCCTTTTCTCGTTTTCTCTCTTTCTTCCTTTTTCTCTCTTGGCAACGGGCCTCGTTCTGCAAGTGAAATCGTGTCTTCAACCTCAGTGTAAAAGCAGATGAAGGCGGAGCTCTGCAGGTGGAAGAGGGGGTGCGGGCTTGACCCCCCCCCGACCCGAATTCCCTGGGGGCTTTCTGAGGCATCCCCGAGGTCTCCTGGGGGTCCGCAAAGTCGCATTGGAAAGCTAAGCTCCTTACTGGGTGAGAAAACCGAGGCTTGGTGGGGACCAGTGCTGGCCTGAGGCCCCCACAGCACCCCTGTCTCAGCCCCGCTGAGACAAAGGGGGACCACGGGCTGAGGCTGACAGAGGGGGCGGCCGAGAGATGCGGTCAGGCTGGGTAGTGGGAGGCGGGTGCCGCTGAGTCCTGGGCCTGCGTCCTCCTCCCACGGTGTCCAGAGAGGGTGGCACAGCCCTGGCCATCCTCAGGGGGCTCGAGTGCCTGGGTGGGGGCAGATGTGAGCTCAGTGCCGCCCGAGTCATGGTCGTGTCTCCGTCTCCTGGCAGGCGAGGGGCAGGAGGTCAGGGAAGAGGAAGTGGGTGGCGGGCGCGTGGTGCTCACAGGCGTTTTCAGCTGCGGCTGCTCTTGCAGCTGCTGTAACGTTCCTGTTGCCACACGCCGCGGTAACGATGCCCCAGTGCCCTTCCAGGCGGCGCGCAGTCCCGCCGGCCAGAGGAAAGGCGCATCACGTGCTTTGCTGGCCCTTGGCCCCTGTGAGAGCGCGGATGCGTCTGCAGGGAAGGACCCCCGCCCAAGACCCGGTGGATCTGCTCTCGGGAACCCCGAGGGCAGTGTCACGTGGCTCAGAGACCGGGGCTGAGGGCCGCTTCCCGGAGTTGTCTCATCTGGACTGAGCCTTGTTGCTGTCGCTGTCTTTTCTGGGGGCAGCTCGACGCAGTGGGAAAACTAGAAAAAACTTCCCGTCCTGGGAAGATGGGAGTCAAGGAAGCTGGGTTCTATTCCCAGCTCTTCTGATAACTCATGCTTTGGTCTTGGGCTTTGGTTTACCCATCTCTTAAGGAGGAGAACTTGATGATAGAATCAGTAGGGTTCCTTTCAGCTCTAACGTTCTGTATCTTTTTTTTTTTTGGTTCTTTCCTGTTTAAGAGTACTTAGATCCAGATAAAGGCTGCAGAGATGACTTTGCAGATCTTGTGTGAAGTTGTTTTATTGAGGTGTTACCATGTGCCAGTATTGTGGTCGTCTGATGCAGACAGCTGACTCATTGAAAAGTCCCTGATGTTGGGAAAGATTGAGGGCAGAAGGAGGAGAGGGCATCAGAGGATGAGATGGCTGGACGGCATCACCAATGCAAGGGACATGAACTTGGGCAAACTTCAGGAGATGGTCAGGGACAGGGAGGCCTGGCATGCTGCAGTCCATGGGGTCACAAAGAGTCGGACACGACTGAGCGACTGAACAGCAACAACAGCCATGTGCTGTTCACCATGTAAGGAACTTAAAACGATTATCTTATTTAATCCTCACAGAAGCCCTAGTGGACACTGTTGCTACTGTTTTGTAGGTAAGGAAATTGAGGCTTAGAGATGTTGAGCCAAGTAAATAAGCCTCAGTGACTAGCGTGAGGGGGGTTTCCCAGGTGGCTCAGTGGTAAAGATTCCAAACCTGCAGGAGATATGGGTTTGATCCCTGGGTGGGAAAGATCCCCTGGAGAAGGGCATTGCAACCCACTCCAGTATTCTTGCCTGGGAAACCCCATGGACGGAGGAGCCTGGTGGGCTGCAGTCCATAGGTTCACAAAGAATCAGACCTGACTGAGCATGCATGCACGACCAGCGTGAGATGGAGTCACTTACAGAACCCTGCTGGTCCTGCTGCTGCAGGACTGATCTTGACTAAGCCTTTATGTGAGCACTTCTTGTACGTTTAGACCGCGCGTCCTTACGATGAGGTGATGAGGAAACGGACACTTAGCAGGCACTGCTCCGTGCTGTGTGAAACTTCCCACGGGTGAGCTCTTCCAAGCCTCCGAGAGTCACAGGGTATGTGGTGTTATGACCACTTAGCAGTAGAAGAACTCAGAGCAGTCAGAGAACTTGTTGGAGGCCTCACAGCAGGTAAGTGACAGTAACAGGCCTTGAACCGCAGCTGTGGGTGACCCAAGGCTGCATTTTTCCCAGTTCGGGCATCCTCTCATCGGAGGCACCTGCGCAAAGCCAGCAGGTAGGGGGTCCCTGTCCGAAGGCCAGGGCTCTCATGCGTATCATGGCGGGGGGCTCACGCCTGCTTCCGTGCTCTGGGACACAGTCGTTCCCAGCTTCCAGAAACTTCTCTGAGTCCATCCCATGGTGCAGCCTCACCTCACTTGCTTACCACATTTGCCTGCTTGAGTAAAACTGAGTGGGCACACTCATGTGTCTTGTATGTGAGTTACGTGTGTATTCACAAACCTGAGGTGTTTCCCCTCAGTGGGGGTCTCTGTAAGACCTCCTAAAGAGGGACCTCTCAACAGGGGTGCACTACGTCACCTTCCCGCAGGAAGGTCAGGTTTCTGTTTTCTAGTGAGGATCTTGGAGAACCTTCTTGGGAGATGGAGCCCTCTGGAGTCCGCTGAGACGCCCAGGTATTGATGATAGTTGGTAAAAGCAGCATTTTATCTGAAACTTTAGAAACTGCTGGGTGGATCCAGGCTGCTGGTCTCAGCGGTAGTTAGTTGTTAAACTAAGTTGATTCAGTTTTCGTTACATCTACAGCATATGGTACGTGCTTGGTATACATTCGGAATAGGTTAATTAATGACAGGTAGAAGTAATTTCAGGGCTTCCCTGGTGGCTCAGCGGTAAAGAATCTTCCTGCAATGCAGGAGCCAAGGGTTCAATCCCTGGATTGGGCAGATCCCCTGGAGAAGGAAATGGCAACCCACTCCAGTATTCTTGCCTGGAGACTTCCATGGACAGAGGTGCCTGGCGGGCCACAGTCCACGGGGTCGCAAGAGTTGGACACAACTTAGCGATTAAACCACCACCACCACAGGTCATCTCATTTCATACTTTTTTTCTCTTTGGCCTTGCCATGCGGCCTGCGAGAGCTTCTCTGACCAGGGATTGAACGCGTGCCCGCTGTGTTGGGAGCATGGAGTCTTAACCACTGGACCACCAGGGAAGTCCAAGTACTAGTAATTTTAATTGCAAGTGACAGAAGCTGGTTCTGGCTAAACAAGTAAAAAGCAGTATTACAAGAATACTGTTGAAAGAAGACCGCAGAACATCTGTAGAACTTGCTCTGAGCCGAGGAGTGGCTTAGGGAAGGTGGAAATGAGGGTAGCATCTCTGTTGAGTGTTGCTAGAGGGCGATTTGGTTCTGTTCATTTCATGATTCAGAATCCTCAGAGCCCGGGTGGGCACTGAGAACTTTCCCAGAATCATGTGGGGAAGGTGGAGGTTAGGTACCTTCCCGAAGGAAGGTGTTCTGGGCAGGCATACACTCCAAATGTCCTCTCCAGGCGAAGCCCAAGGCAGCCCTGACCCTCCGGGAGTTCAGATCAGTGCAGAAGGATCGGTGAGGGAAGGGGTGATTAATAGTGGGCGGGGTGGGACTGAAGAGGGTTTGCACGGAATGCATTGGGAGCTCAGGGCGGTTTTAAATGTTGCGAGGGCTGAGGATAGGGGAGTGTCAGATCAGGGAGACAGAGAAGTTTGTTTGATTGAATTTTAAAGGCTCAGTGAAATTTGCCAGCTGGACAAATGCGTTTCAGGAAGAAGTCCTTGGATGACAGTTCAGCGAGATGAAAGCATGGTGTATCCAGAAACATGTTAGAGGCTCCAAGCGCCCAGAGATGCATCATAGAGAAGATACACGTGTACCTATGGCTGATTGATGTAGAGGTTTGACAGAAAACAAGATTCTGTAGAACAGTTCTCCTTCAGTTAAAAAAAAAGAAATGTGAGTGGGAGCCAGATCTTAGGGGGGCCGTGTGCTCTGTTGGGCTTTGGGACTTTTTTTTCCCCTTAGACCATTTTGGGGGCATTTCCCCCTCTTTTATTTTCCTTTTCTTGAACACAAAGTCTTAAAGAATACTGAAGGAGGTGATAGTACCTGATCAAACAATATCTAAATGCCTGACAGTACTTAACTGAATTCTTAAGGAATGACTTTAGTTTCAGAAAAGGGCCTGGGATTTGCTCAGTAGGAAACATCCTACCTGGGCACAGGCCCACTAGGCTTTGGGACTTTGAATCCTGGGAAGTGAACTCTCACGGAGAAGGATGAGCTCAGTCGCAAGTGTTAGGAAGATGCTCGCCGGGCCTGGAGCAGCGTCCTCAATGTCCAAGTCTTTGCACGAGGCTGTGACCCTCACGTTGCTGAGGGCTGCAGACACGCCAGAGAAGGAGGTGACACGCACTCAGTCCTCACCTGGTCCGACTCTCTGCGACCCCAGGGACTGCAGCCCACCAGGCTCCTCTGTCCACGGGGTTTTTCAGGCCTGAATACTGGTGTGGGTTGCCGTTTCCTCCTCCAGGGGATCTTCCCCACCCAGCGATTGAACCCGGGTCTCTTTCATTGCAGGCAGGTTCTTTACCCACTAAGCTCTCGGGGAAGCCTGACATGATGGGGTCGGCAGTCAAAAGTGGCTCCCTAGAGGGCTGGAGAGCTCCAGATTTCAGGGGCACTTCCAGGAACTCCATCAGCCGTAGCCCATTCCGAGGATGGTAGCTGGGGAGGGGACAGGGGCCCTGGCGGCCTTGCTTGCCCCTGGAGTCCCGTGTTGAGAGTGGCACGTCTTGGCTTAGGAGGTCCCAGGCCCCTGAAGTGGGTGGAGAAGCTGGTATTGAGGGTTCACCCCCCTCGCCGCCTCCACCCCCGGCAACCCCTCCCCCCCCCATGCCTAGAGATGGGGTGTTGTGTGCAATGCAGCAGTCATCCGGGGGGACGTCTGGGAAGAACGCAGAAGCAGCTCGGGCCCTTTGGCGGGTGGGAGTGGCGGCACTTCCTTTTGCTGCCACTTCGTGGTTCCGCAGAGGTGATTGAATGAGGTTCAGAAAGCTGGGGTCCCTGGGGGTTGCTGGAGGCTGCGGGGAGGGCTTCCTGTTTCCTGTGAACACGATCTCTGACTGGGAGCTCTGGAGGTGCTGCTTCCTTTACAGCAGATAGTTGCTGAAAACAGGAAAATGTTTGCTCCCACTGTGAGGATTTGAAGCTGGTGCTTTGGAGGAATCGGGACTGTTCTAATATATATATCCCTGGTAGGGTAGGTCATGCATCTGAACGTTGTGGAGAACAGGTTAGAAATATCGGATCCAGATCTAAAGGACGGGCTGGAATCTGCTTGTCTCCAACACTTCAGCTGTGTGATTTTGGCCAAGTTACTTAACCTCTCTGTTCTAGGGTCTCCAACTGGAATAAGTTATAATAACAGCACCAATACCATCATTACCACCGCCCCCCCCCCCAAAACCATAATGTTTATTGAGCACTTACAGTATGCCAGGTGCTGTGCAAAGGTGTTTTATATTCACCATCTCATTTACTTTGTAAACAAACCTGTGATTTGAGTGGGGTTATGACTAGCTTCACCAGCTGAGCTACCTGTAGTTGATTTACAGTGTTGCATTAATTTCTGCTGCAGGGCAGTGATTCAGCTACACACATATGCATTCTTTTGGGGAGCTAGGATTTAAACTCAGAGTATGTGAGGGGTTGATGCATCACAGAGCTGCTCGGAGAGTTGAAGGTCATGTGTGTGTCAGACGCACACTACAGATACAGCTCCTGGCGCTTGGCGAGCAGTCGCTGCTCTTGGTTTCTTCTGGTGGTTTTGGTCTCACCCCGTCCTTCTCGTCCCTCACAGAAGCAGCTGACGCAGGATGACGACGCTGATGAGGTCGAGATCGCCATTGACAACACAGCTTTCATGGACGAGTTCTTCTCCGAGGTGGGTGCCCTTCCGGCGTGCTTCTTCTGAATGGACGTAAGGAAACACAACTTCCTTACTCAAGAATAAAGCCCGCAGGTCTTTCAGGGGTAGCAGAGGAAAGCCAGTCTTCTGCCGGGGTGGGGAGCCAGGCCGAGAGGTTTCGAGGAGAGTCTCCTATTACTGGGGAGGGCGTGGACTTTCAATCTTGTGAGAAAGTCAGCAGAAGGTAAACTATATGCATCAAAGAGATGCTGTGAGAGTCTGATGCTCATGGTAACATTTTCATGATACCCTTTCTTGCCTACAGTACAGAATTTAAATAGAGAACCAACCCAGGGGACCCAGCCACGAATGTAAGAAAAAGAAAAAAAAAGCATTTCATTGCGTTCTTAGGTCTGTAATTGGGATAGATCGGAATTGATGTCACCAAAAGTCAGTGCCTTTGGCTTGACTCACAAACCAAGAAACCGCCACTTTACGTTTTTTGAAATTCAGCAGAGGCAGAAACGGGTGGCCTGTGTGCACAGGTGCACATGGTCTCCGAGGGAGAGGGTCCTGCTGGGAGGCCCTCTGGGAGACGTGAGTGATGGAGAGCTTGGGTGGGGGAGCGCGTGTGTCACGGACAGAAACGCAGGCTTTGGAGCCAGGGAAGCTTGGGTTCGCATCTCAGCCCTGGGGACTTCCCCTGGTGGTCCGGTGGTTAAGACTTCACCTTCCAGTGCAGTGGGGCTGCGTTCGCCCCCTGGTTGGGGAGGGGGGGACCTAAGATGCACATACCCCATGACTGAAAAACCAAAACATGAAACAGAAGCAGTATTGCAACAAATTCAATAAAGACTTTAAAAATGATCCATATTAAAAAAAAAAATCTCATCCCTGCTCCTGACAGCCTCTTATGAACACTCCTCCACAGGCTTGCTTTCTTTATCTGTACATGGGGACTGATAATATAATTCCCCAGGGGACTATTAGCAGGATTAAATGGGTTCATGTTTCTGAAACGTTCATGTAGCACCTGCCATATACGTGTTTCAACCAAACCAAACCAAACCGCTGCCAGTTCCAGCGCTGCGGTGCCCCCGACCGGGGTTTCTCTATTCAGGCTTTTAATTGCTGAGCCTGGAGACGTGTCGTGTTCTCTCCGCAGGGCAGGGGTGGGTTCTTCTCGGCCTCCAGGTTGTGGGTGTGGAAAAGCCACCGCCTAGCCTTTCTCTAAGTGGAGTGGAGCGGGCCTCGATGGCTCCTGCCACTCATCTGTGAGGGTCAGAGCGGGTTTCAGCGCGAACATGGGCGTGTGCATGCCTGATTGGGAAGTTAGCCCGGACTGCGCCCCACCCTTCCCGGGGGTGGGCCCGTCCCTTTGCTGGAGGAGTCATAATGAGATCAGACCATGCTTGAGTTATTTATGATTCCAGTGTTGTTCTAGGTGTGGACCCTGGAGGGAAAAGCTCTTTCAGTTCAGTGCTGGGGGTGGACGTGAGGAGCTGTGTGACGTCACTGCAGCTCATCGCCCTGGTCTTGCCTCAGAGAACCAGTTAGATTGACTTCTTCCCTAAGATCAGGACTTTCTGCAGTAACGGTGTCCTCCCTTTTCTCTTAACCCAGTAAGAGAGGACCCGAGAGGCACTGTTCCTTGGGAGGTGGGCAGATGGGTGGGCCTTGGCTTCCACGACCCGATCTGAGTCTACCCTCAAGCCTTTAAATAGCACTTGACCTTGGGCAAGTTCCTGAACCCAGCTGGGCCTTAATCCCTGCTCTGGAAATCAGGAACAGCAGAACTTCCCTTTCAAGCCTGGCCCGAGGATCCCTTGAGATCACATGCGGATTGTACATCTGGAAAGCATTATCTGAGCCGCGCATCGCCAGATGGAGGGTGGTTATTTTTGGAGACTTAACAAGGTCTCGGGGGCTGCCGCTTTTCTTTTGCTTTCTCTTTGTTAAATGCTTTTCTATCATAAAAAAAAAAATGACCCCATCATAGTTAAAGTGGAGAAGGGGACAGCATGCTTGGCTGGAAAGCGCATGATTCTTTTGGACTTAGTTCCTTATCTGCCGCTAACTGTGTGATCCTGGGCATGTGTCTTTTTTTTTTTAACATTTTATTTTGTACGGGGGTAGAGCTAATTAATGGGCTTCCCTGGTGGCTCAGAGGGTAAAGAATCTGCCGGCAGTGCAGGAGACTTGGTTCGATCCCTGGGTTGGGAAGATTTCCTGGAGAAGGCAATGGCAACCCACTCCAGTATTCTTGCCTAGAGAATCCTGTGGACAGAGGAGCCTGGTGGGCTGCTGTCCAGAGGGTCACACAGAGTCGGACATGACTGAAGCAACTTAGCATGTATGCATATATACATGTACATATACATCACAAAGTCTACTTTAGAGAATGTGGTCCGGAAATATCCTCGAAGGTGGATTAAAGTGCATTCCAGATAATGGGAGTTTGGGGAAATGAAAAGGTTTCCCTCTACGTGTCTGAGGAACACACCCAGTACCTCCTGCAGGATGGAGCAGAGTCGATTGCTTGTGAATGCACTCTTGTGATAAAAGTACACAAGCCTTTTATCTTTTGGACTTTTGGACTGCTTCCAGCAAGTAGGTCACCCCTGGTTATTTGCAAGGACTGACGGTGTGAATCACAGATGGTCAGAGAGGCATTTGTAAGGTGCAGATGCAGTCATAAGACAGGGAGGTTTTCAAAATGTACTTTGCCCTGTGAAACTCAAATGATTTCTCTTGCCTCCCAGTTATTACAGAAAAGAATTGACCCGTGGGTGTTGAGGCCTCACAGGCTGATTGAGCCAGGGTCTAGCAAATGATAAACCTCAGAGTTTTGTCTAACTTGCAGTTGTCTGGATATTTTCCTTGTTGTTTGTAGTGCATGGGGCTTTCTGTTCAGCTGGCAGAGAGTACAGAGTTTTAGAGAAAACGGGACCTACGTGAGAGATGGCGTCTGCTCTGAGTGTATCTGCTTATATAACAAATCACTACCAGCTAGTGGGGTAGAATAACCTTTCTGTAATACTGATGGATTCTGTGGATTAGGAATTTAGGGGTTCAGACAAGGGCCCAGTGGAGGTTTTTTATTTTTTTTCTTTCTGCCCCTGCTGTGTGACTCACGGGATCTCGGTTCCCTGACCAGGGATTGAACCTGGGCCCCGGCAGTGAAAGCACTGAATCTTAACCACTAGACCACCTGGGAAGTCCCCGAGGTGGGTTATTTTTGCCGCACAGTTTCTGGGGTCTTGACTAGCCAGAGTCTGGAACCTCAGAGACTTTTAACTCAGGCGTCTGGTGCCTGAAGGAGACACCAGGGTGTCTCAGAGGAGACCTGTATTTGACCTTTTTCTGTGGTTTGGGCTTCTCAGCACGCTGGACTCAGGGTCATTGGTTTGGTAGAGGTGGCTCAGGGCTCCAAGGCAGGCCTGGCAGCTGTGGAAGTCACACCGCCCACCATTGTACTGTACGCTGTTGCTGAAGCAGTCATAAGCCTGCCAGATTCAAGAGAGGACTACACAGATAGCCACTCCCAGTGAGGAGATGGAAGAGTTTGTGCCGTGACCGGGGGCCCATCGCTTACTGTTGTCTTTGTCTGGCTGCACCGGGTCTCAGCTGCTGCACACAGAGTCCTTCCCTGGAGTGCGTGGGCTCTTCGTTATGCTGTGCACACTTCTCAGTAGTTGTAGCACAACAGGCTGAGTTTCCTTGTGGCATGTGGGATCTGAGTTCCCTGACCAGGGATCAAACCCATGTCCCCAGCATTGGAAGGCAGATCCTTAACAGCTGGGCCAGCAAGCGAGTCCCCATGCCATGTTTTAAAACCACCAGAGTCACAGCTCCATATGGCATCAACCTACACCAGCATCCCATCACAGGAGGCCTGGGTTTGATCCCTGGGCCGGGAAGATTCCCTGGAGGAGGACATGGCAACCCACTCCAGTATTCTTGCCTGGAGACTCCCACCAATGGAGGAACCTGGTGGGCTACAGTCTATAGGGTTGCAAAGAGTCAAACACAACTGAGTGACTGAACACACACACACCCCAGCATCACAGGCAATGAGAAAAGGTCAGGGAGGAAAACTACCCAAACCTTTCATGCTGACCTTCCTTGTGGCCCATTGGCTGGCAGTGGATCACATGGTCGTGGCCACTCTTCACTTAGAGTGGAGATCAGAAAAGTGAGAACTTGGCTAAGGGGCAGGATTGTCAGGATTACCATCAAATGAGTCATGATTCATCCTCTAGACCTGGCAACACCGCTGCCCGAAGAAAATCAGTTCTGTTAACACGGAAGGGCAGGGCCGGCCAGGGATGTCTGTTTGGATGGCGGTGTGAGATGCCCAAAGACTTCTGTGGTCAATTGTGTTTGAGAAACACTTCATACTTTCCCATGGAGGTTGGAAATGCACATGAACTTGTTAAAGGTTCTAAGGAGTCCTACAATGAAGAAACCTGGTTAACTTACCTGTTTCAACATTTATTTTTTCATGGAGCCCTTTCTGACATGTAACTTCTGCTAACGAGATGAATGAACTCATTGCCGAGAATGCTGTTACAAACTTTTCTTTCTTAGATGTGCTTAAAAAGGGAATGTCATTTTCCCAGTGGTTTATGGAGCAAGCTTGTCTCCAGAGTTACATGTATTCGTCTATTTATTCACTGAACAGACTTCTACTGAGGGACACCATGTGCTTAGCATAGTGATGCAGATCCATGTGAATGAGGGAACGAGACCAGGGGAGCCGTGGCTGCTTAGAGAAGCTCAGAGGTACACAGTCCTCTGACTTTTGTTGAAACGAAGATCCTCAGAGTGGGTATAACTTGGAAATCTAGGTGTTCAGTTGAATCGAACAGGTTAAACACTCTTCACCTTGTTCTTGAAGTAGCACCTTCAGATGCCTAGCTGGGCTGGAAGGTTCTGTGTTTCTGGGCCCTCTGGATACGCGGGCGGGAAGCCCTTTTTGGTCGTTTGCCTCTTTGCTCTTGGCCTCATTAATCGCCCTTCCTGTGCTCTGCTCCGTATTGTGAGGAACTCCGTGCCCCAGGTCCCTTGCCAACTGGATTTTGGTGTGTCTGACCCAGGGGAGGCACCTCACAAGATTAAAGGTGGTGGGAATGAGGTCACAGTTTTCCTCCAGACAGATCCCCTCTGTGACCTCAGCCTTCACTCCGTCGGCCCTGCCTCTGTGGTCCCCGCTCTGCTGGTCGACTCCCACCACGGTCTGGCTCCACCAGAGGGGCCCTAGGGGCCGGGCCTGCCTTCTTTGTCCCTCCAACCTGCTGTTGCTCATTTCCAGGATGCCTCACCGCCCTCTGTTTGGCTTCTCAGCTCTTGCATCTCTCTCTGTCTCTTTTTGGCTGCCTGGGTCTTTGATGCGGTGCATGGGGTTCCCCTGGTTGAGTTGCGTGGCTTCTCTCGGGGTGGAAGGCTCTGCAGCACGCAGGCTCAGTAGATGCAGTGTGTGGGCTTAGTTGCCTTGTGGCTTATGGGACCTTAGTTCCCTGACCAGGGATCAAACCCGCGTCCCCTGCGTTGGAGGTGGATTCTTCAACACCGGACCACCAGGGAAGTCCCTCAGCTCTTGTTTGTCTGTGTCAAGAATTCCCTGTATTTTGTTACTTCAGCTAAAATAACCAGATAGATTTCTATTGTCTTGACCGTATTTGGGTGGCACAAAGCCCAAGTACACTTAATTGATTTGACCCAGAACACTAGTTGTCACGGGGCAGTCTAGCTCTGAGATCACACGTCTCTTGTCCTTCATAAAAGCAGAGTCGAAACACTGCTCATAGTCTTGGTAAAACCCCCTGAGGGACTTGCCTTCTGATGCTTGGCTGACTGAGACCTTTCTCTGTCCCTTGCTGTCAATGTTTGTTTGCTTCCCAAGGCAAAGAAGCAAACAAATCAAAGAGGACTTGCCTTCTCATACAAAGGTTTTTGGGGATTATGTGATTTTTGAAGAAAAGGTGTATGCATTGGACAAAGGAAGAATAATTTATTTGACCCTTACGATCCCGTTACTTTTGTTGCCTTAAAAAGGTGACATATAATAGATTTCAATAAATAAATATGAAAGATTTAACACCTAACTTAGAAGTATGATGGGTGGTGGTGGTAGTTTAGTCATGTCCGATTCTTTGCAGCCTCATGGACTGCAGCCCGCCAGGCTCCTCTGTCCATGGGATTTCCCAGGCAAGAACACTGGAGTGCATTGCCATGCCCTTCTCCAGGGGAATCTTCCTGATCCAGGGTTCGAACGCAGGTCTCCTGCATTGCAGGTGGACTATTTACCGTCCGAGTGCCCTAGGTAGAGTAGACAGAGCCTTTCGCCCTACCCCACAGCACCTGCCCGTCTCCAGAGTAGTCCTTTCCCTGCCTTTAGATTAGATTAGATTTCGCTGGCTAATCAGGTCCACTGGGAAGAGGCCAACCATGCCGTGAAAATAATTCCCTCCTTTTAGTCAGAAGATGGTGATTAGTACAGTCCTTCTGGGTGGGGAGGGATTGGGTGCAGGACCCTGATGGATACCAAATCCCTGGATGCTCAAGTCTCTTACATAAAATGGCATAGTATTTGCATATAATCTACACATAGCCGAATACTTTAAATCACTTTAAACCATCTCTAGATTACTTACGATGCCTAATACCATGTAAATGGTATTGTAAATAGTTGCCAAATAGTTGGCAAATTTGAGTTTTGCTTTTTGGAACTTTCTGGAATTTTTTTTCCCCTTGAGTATTTCAGAACCTGAGGACACAAAGCGCGGCCCATATACTGTGGTAATTGTGGTTAGTTCCGTGAGGCAGACACCCAACGTGAAGCACAGTTGGTTTGCTGTCCTTCGTGGATTCCCCTGGGTGGTTACTGACATCACAGAGCATTTTGTTAACATCAGGGTTGCCGTGAGGCTTACAGCAGACCTGCTTGGAAAGGCTCAGCAGAGCACCGGGCACGCAGTACGTGTGCGGTGACTGCCGGCTGCCTTGTCTTTATCGTCAGCACTGGCCGGCGTTTACTGAGCACGTACTTTGCCATGTCTTATCTCGTGTAATGCTCACACCAACTCTAGGAGGTGGAAAATAGGATAATCCTCGTTTCACAGCTGAGAGGACTGGGGCTCGGAGGGTAAGCGGCTTGTCGAGGATCATAGAACTGCTAAGGGTGGAGCCAGAATGTGAACCTGGTCTGATCCTCACTTATTTTCTTAAACTGTGCTATCTAGATCGCCCCACCCCGACAAATCATTGAAAAGCGCATTTAAAATAGTCTTTATTTTTCTTTATTTGGCCATGCCAGGTCTTAGCTGTGGCACCTGAACTCTTAGTTGTGGCATGTGCGATCTGGGTCCCCAACCAGGGGTCGAACCTGGGTCCCCTGCATTGGGAGCTCAGAGTCTTAACCACTCGACCACCAGGGAAGTCCTAACAATACATTTCAGAGAGTAACATCAATAAGTGGGCACTGAGGATGTATCAGCTGCAAATTTAGCATGGTGATTAAAAAAAGAAAAATGTTTGGATTGGTTCCCACGGTCAACAGCATTGCTTGAGCGCTCCTTGGAGAAAAGGTCTTTCCAGGGAGCCTTGGTTAGAGAGCAAAGAGAGAAGGCCCGTGACGTCGGTCAGAGTCACTGAGGCGGCCTCATGGAGTGGCGAGCGGATTCCACACCTCCAGCTGACACAGGCTGGACACACACGGACCTGGGAGACGATGAGCGAGGGAGGTGGTTTTTGCACCCTCGCCTGGTCCGGGAGGCGGGGTTTGGATCTGAGAGGTGCCGGGTTCAAACCTTGGTGTCGCCTCTTTGTCGTTACGCCCTTGACAGACATCCTCGGTCTCGTTAGGCGGCAGTGTTCTCGTGCATAAAAAAGGTAGCGATGGGGACCTCACAGCCATCCAGGGAAGGGCCTTGTTTCTGGGACAGGTGTAACTTAAATCGGGTTTAGTTCTTAAATATATTATTGTGCGGGGTAATGTCAGTCTCTTTGAAACAACCCAAACACACAAACAGCACTTGAATACTTTGATTCAGCACTTAGATTTCCTGCTCGCCCTGCCCTTCCCAGTCTTTGGTTATCTGGCAAATGCACAAAAAGGAAGTGAATTGCATGTACCTGTTACCATGTACTTCATGCTCCCATGAAGTGCTCAGAAAGTCACCTTTGAGAAAAACTAACACTTCTAAGAAAACACAGACACAAAGTTAGAAGAAGAAAACAAAGCTCCGCGGTTGGCCAGCTGCCTGCCCTGAAGTCCTGAAGGTGTCCTGCGATTCCTTGGTGAACTGGCTAAATCGCTGGATTACTCAATCGGAGTCCCTGAAGCACCTCCAGCTGGGGAGGCTACTGAGGACAGACGGAGAGGGCAGCTGCTGTGGGCGGAGGGTGGCTGGAGGTACCGGTGGAGGCCCCCGGCCTGGAAGCTTCTACAGACAGGCTGAGGACGGAGCCCAGGGTCTGATTCTCCTGTCCGCTGGGCCGGGTGAGCCCTTCACCATCTAGTCTACCCAGGTGTCTAGAGTGACTCTGAGCTTGGGGTCCGACAGTCTCATCCTACCAACTTCCTACCTTGTCTTCCTACCACTGAACAGACTTTGAGTCAGGATACTCATCACGTTATGGAATAATAATATTCCAGGAGATATTTTTTGAGTCATCCAGTCCATTGAATGTGCGAAACCTTAGGCTTATGACATTTTTTTAAATTGGTGTATAATTGCTTTACGATGTGGTGTTAGTTTCTGCTGTACAACACGGTGGATCAGCTGTCTGGGTCCACGTGTCCCCTCCCTGCTGGGCCTCATCCCACCCCGCCAAGGCCATCACAGAGCATCAAGCTGACCTCCCTGTGCCACACACCACGTTTCCACTCGCTGTCTGTTTCACACGAGGTCGCGTATTTTTGTCCGTGCTGCTTTCCTAGTTCATCTCACCCTCTCCTTCCCCGCTCTGTCCACCTGTCCATTCTGTATGTCTGTGTCTCTGTTCCTGCCCTGCAAACAGGTTCATCTATACCAGTTTTTAGATTGCACATACATGCATAGGCTTGGATTACTGTTATATTTGATGGTTTGCCTTGGAAACGAACAGAGATCATTCTGTCGTTTTTGAGATTGCATCCAAGTACTGCATTTCGGACTCTTTTGTTGACCATGATGGCTACTCCATTTCTTCTAAGGGATTCCTGCCCACAGTAGTAGATATAATGGTCATCTGAGTTAAATTCACCCATTCCAGTCCCTCTTAGTACACTGATTCCTAAAATGTCTATGTTCACTCTCACCATCTCCTGTTTGACCACTTCAACTTGCCTTGATTCATGGACCTAACATTCCAGGTTCCTATGCAGTATTGCTCTTTACAGCATCGGACCTTGCTTCCATCACCACTCACATCCACAGATGGGTGTTGTTTCTGCTTTGCCTCAGCCTCTTCATTCCTCCTGGAGCTATTTCTCCACTGATCTCCAGTAGTATGTTGGGCACCTACTGACCTGGGGAGTTCATCTTTCAGTGTCCTATCTTTTTGCCTTTTCATACTGTTCATGGGGTTCTCAAGGCAAGAATACTGAAGTGGTTTGCCATGCCCTTCTCCAGTGGACCAGGTTCTGTCAGATCTCTCCACCACTTCCTGTCCGTCTTGGGTGGCCCAACACGGCATGGCTCATAGTTTGATTGCGTTAGACAAGGCTGTGGTCTATGTGATCAGATTGGCTACTTTTCAGTGATTGTGGTTTTCAGTCTCTCTGCCCTCAGGTGGAGAAGGATAAGAGGCTTATGGAAGCTTCCTGATGGGAGAGACTGACTGAGGGGAAACTGGGTCTTGTTCTGATGGGCAGCAGAGTCCACCCGGGACTAAGGCACAGCTCCGAGTACTTCCTTTGTTTGTACTCACTTGGCTGCACCGGGTCTCAGTCGCGGCGTGCGGGAGCTTCTTCAGCTGTGGCGTGGAGACTCTTCGTTTCAGCCCATGGGCTCTAGTTCCCCGACCAGGGATCGGTCCCAGGACCCCGCACTGGGAGCAGGGAGTCCTGGCCACTGGACCCCCCGGGAGGCCCCTGGGACTTGCTCATGCACACCTGGCACAGCCAGGAGCCCCAGAAAGGAGCGGATACGGCTCCCGGCTCCAGCTCCCGGGTCCCGGCCGTCGGGGGCGGTCAGCTGGTAAGAGGCGTTTCCCAGAACACGTGTCCGCGGGGCGCTCAGCGGCTCCCGGCCCAGGACAGTCACTGCTTCGCGGTCCCCTCTCCTCTTCATCTGTTCCTTTCTCTTCCTCTCACTCTTCTCTGTGTTTCTCCCTCTCCAGGTTTGTTCTCTCTCTTTCACTGTTTTCCTTTTCCTCTTTCCTTTCTCCCTGCCTCACTCACTGTGGTTCCCGCTTCCGGAGCAGCAGAGGACCTGCCTGGTGTCCCGACCCTTCCCTCTGACGCGCCCTTGCTTTTCCTGGCTCTTCTTGACTCTGGCCGGGACCCTCCATCCGAGGTGGGCAGGTGTCTCCTTCCCAGGGAGCAGTGGAGACGGAGCTTCGCGGACGGCTGTTGGCATGCTTTTCTCTGACTGTGGGCGGGGTGCTCCCTGAGGTCGCTGGTCGTCAGAAGGCTTCCCCAGAGTCACCGTTTCCCTCCACGAGCCCCGCCGGTGGGCAGAGGGGAGCTCTGCTGACCGCTTCCTCTTGTCTGCGGCCAGGTTCTCCCTCCTGATACCAAGGCTGTGTCTCTCTACTTACAGATCGAGGAGACACGCATCAACATTGACAAGATCTCCGAGCATGTGGAGGAAGCTAAGAGGCTCTACAGTGTCATCCTGTCTGCGCCTATCCCCGAGCCAAGTGAGTGCTGACGCAGAGCTTGGTCACCCCCCATGACCCTGGGCTGCCGGGCCGGGCCTTGGTTTCCCCCTCTGCATAGCAGGGGCAGGGCGTGTTCCGTCACACTTGCGTGTGTGCCGTGTCATCGCCCACCGTCCTTGAACCTCTCCTGGCTCACACTGCCCGGCTACTGTCACCTTTAAAAAAAATTTTTTTTATAACATTTATTTATGTGTTAGGCTGCGCCAGCTCCTGGTTGCAGCGTGCGGGATCTTTGCTCTTTGCTGCAGAGTGCAGACTCTTCAGTTTGGGCCTGGAGGATCTGGTTCCCTGACCGGGGATTGAACCCGGGCCCCCTCCATTGGGAACATGGAGTCTTAGCCACTGGACCCCCAGGGACGTCCCCATCACCTCTGCTTTTCCCGGCCCCACTTGGCCAGACTCTCCTCTCCTTTCCAGCTGGTCCCTCCCGTGACTGGCGGGGACTCGCACTACTGCTGGCATACCACATCCCTGCCCCTGCTTGGGGCTTCTGGAAGGCGCACCTGTGCTGTTTCCTCTGCTTGAAACGCTTCCCCAGTCCCCCCTCTTTTTTCCACGAGGTGTTTTTATTCTGTAGGTCGAGGGCAGGGTGCCTGGAAAAATGCCTTTAAAAAATGAGCTTCCTGCGTTCTAACGATGGGCGTCTGGGGAGCCCCTGGGGATACGTACTGCTCTGGGCGCCTGAGAAAGCACCGCACCTCCTCCGGCGACTGTCGTCGCTGACAAAGCGTTCAATCTCCTCTCACTGATCCTGCCGGCCTCTGTTTACCCAGAAACCAAGGATGACCTGGAGCAGCTCACGACCGAGATCAAGAAGAGGGCCAACACTGTCCGGAACAAACTGAAGGGTAAGGGGACTAAGGGAGCAGGCAGCCCTCCGACGTTGCACGCCGGGGTCCGGCCCTCCTGTGCAAAACTTCCTCACGGGGTGACATCGCGCATGGCATCTTTGCTTGTGATCTGGGCTCTGTCTCTGGAACGATGGATTATAGCCCCAGAATTTTGTCTGTGGTTGAGTGAGTCGAGAATTGAAGTTTGGGGACGGAAATGGAAGTGTGCTCTCAGCTGGCAAATGTCTGGGTGGCTCGGGTACCATAACTCAGTCCCTCGCCTTTCCCTGGTCCCGTTCTCTCCCCCAGCACCTGCGTACATGTGAACAGTGATGTTAGCGATACGAAGATGCCAGATAGGTTAGTCTGCAGGCATCTCCTGGGGACCAGGTGTATCACCTCCCATCACCCACTCCCACCCCTGAGTTTAGGGCAGTGTTCCGTGAACCACTGTCATAGACTCAGTTCGTCTGGGAGCCCAGAATGTTCCTTAGATCCGTGGCTGTCATCTGCATTCTCGCCCCACTTACTGTCTTTGGTGATGAGTGCATGCTGTTGGTCAGGGAGAGAAAGTGGCTTTGCTGAGCCTAAGGTATCACTTCTTCGCCCGCTTCGAACCGTACTGCCTGTTTTCATGGGGGTGGAGTGGAGGTTATCGGTGGCCACTTCCAGTCCGGCAGCGAGCCTGTGCCTGCCGTCTGCGTGTTTGCGTTGATTTTCACGTTGGCATTGTGAAGGGGGCCCTGCTGCGCACCCATTTTACAGACCAGAGAACAGGAACACTGAGGGCACGTGGCTTTTCCAGGGTGACACGCCGGGATGTGGCGGGCAGGGATTTGAGCCCGGGTCTCTCGGTGATGGGGGCTCGTGCTGTTAACCTCTGTTCTGAGATGTGGCCAAGGGAGGCCCTGGAGTGAAGGTCATGGGGTGCGTGTCCTGGGGCTCAGACACGAGCCAGCTCTTGAGACAGGAGCTGCCTGCTGTTAGTCTCCTGGGCCGGCGTGTGTGTTTGAGAGAGAGGAGGCTGCATTGCGCGGTGAGTTTCTTGGAGGAGAGCAGGGGCTGCGTTGCTGGAATCACCTTCTCTCCCGTCCAGGCATGGAGAGGCACATCGAGGAGGACGAGGTGCAGTCGTCGGCAGACCTTCGGATTCGGAAATCCCAGGTGAGATCCTGCGCGGTCCAACAACCGTCTGCCCCAGTCTTTTAATTTTTTTCCTTAGCTGTGGAGTCTTTTTACTTTTTTTAAAATATTTATTGAAGTAGAATTGATTTA
The DNA here is from genome assembly GCA_024291935.2 of Okapia johnstoni. Lineage (NCBI taxonomy): Eukaryota > Metazoa > Chordata > Mammalia > Artiodactyla > Giraffidae > Okapia > Okapia johnstoni. The sequence continues at coordinate 848,772 of CM044325.1, read as the reverse complement.
CAGTATGGTGTTAGTTTCAGGTAAATAGCAAAGTGATTCTGTTATGACATATACACGCGCGCATGTGTATATTTCTTTTTCGGATTCTTTTCCGGTGTAAGTTATCACAGGATATTGAATACAGCTCCTTGTGCCACACAGGAGCCTTGTTTGCAGATGGCGGTGTGCATCTGTTAACCCGTACTCTCGTTTACCCCTCCCCTGGTGGCTGTGAGTCTGTTGTCTCTCTGCTCTGCAAATAGGTCCATTTGTGTTAGAATTTAGGTTCCACATACTTCATACCAGCGGTGGTCCGTGACGTTTGCCTTGGACTTACTGCGTTTAGGTGAGAGAGTCTCTAGGTGCATCCGCGTGCTGTGAACGGCACTATTTCACCCCTTTTTGTGGCAGAATCATCCCGTTGTATCTGTGTGTCACTTCTTTATCCACTCATCTGCTGACGGACACAGGCTGCTTCTATCTCTTGGCTGTTGTAAACAGTGCTCCAGTGAACACTGGGGCGCGTGTATCTTTTCAAATTAGAGTTTTCATCTTTTTCGGATCTATGCCCAGGAGCGGGATTGCTGCAGCTGTAGATCATACGGTAGCTCTGGTTTTTAGTTTTCTAAGGAGCCTCCATACTGTCCTCCATAGTGACTGTACCAATTTACATTCCCGCCAACAGTGAAGGAGAGTTCCCTTTTCTAGCTGCGGATCTTTAAAAATAAGCAAACAGAGCTCATTTGGAACTCGGTGTGAAGCACTGCTAGAGGGGAGCTGCCCGGGTTGAAGTGGGGGACAGGGCTGAGACCACCCTGGTGGCCCCTCTCACACCGTCCTCTCAGGAGGCGCCCGAGGTTCCCAGAGTGCAGAGGAGGGTTTAGTTGGCCTCCTTGGTTTACAGGAGAGGAAGCCAAAGTCCTCTCTCTGCAGACTGGTGGTCGTTAGTTGTCCAGCTTGGAGCCAGGCTCTTTGGCGGTCATCAAAGATATGATCCTTGTCACTGATGAACAGGCACGATGTTCCAGGGTCACAAGGAAGCTATGACATGGGACCCGCAGGAGACAGGGTCGGAGAACGGGGTCTAATCCTCGTGCTCCCAGCATCGGAAGAGCCTGGAAGGACTGAGGTGCCCAGAGGAGGCTGGGCCTTGGATGCACAGGATGTCGACATGGACAGACTTGGGGAGAGGTTCTCCTTGGAGGCATGCGGGCAGGAGTGGTGTGTGCAGCAGTAGGGTGGTGTAGGGTGGGTAGGGGCAGACATGAAGAGAACAGTCTGTCTAGAGACAAAAGTTTGTCACAGGATAGTGGACATTGAGTTTTTGGTAGACAACCCAGTGCCATATTCCAGAGGCCTTTGACTGTGGTCTCGGGAGTTTGGATCTGATCAACTAGCTGGTACGCATTTGCTTTGGGTTGCAGTCTGCCAGGAGGATAATCTAGTAGCCGTTTGAAAACTAGATCAGCCTGGGGAAGAGGCAAGGGGCAGGCGGCTCTCTTGTTGGGTTTTTGCAATGATTTTGGTCTTGGTGATTTCGCAAAGGAAAAGCTTCTGTGGAGCTTGATGCTGAAAAGTGGGCAAGGAATAAAAATGATGATGATTTGAGTTCAGGCACCAGGAATGCCGATGGAACGCATTGGGTTAGAAGCAAGAAAATTTGAAGCGGGAAAAGTTGGGCGAACAGTTTGCGTCAGAACGCGAGGGTCTCTGGATGTGGAGGGGGGTCGGGCGGGGCCTCTGGGATTCCCAGAGTAGCTCCTTTGGCCTCAACTACCGTGTGAGTGCAGCGAGACGGGTTAACAGGTCCTGAAAACATGCTTTGAAAAGGAGAGCTGACTTTCCCAATGGTGTGAAGTTAGGGAACCGAAAGCCGGGGCTTGTAGCTGGTCTTCGGGTTTTTGTTCTGTTTTTCTCTTTAATGTCTTCTACAGTTTTGGAAGGCTACTCCCAGTTACAGTCATTACACCATCTTGGCTATATCCCCCCGTAGTAAAATGCACCCTGAGCCTTCGTGACACCAGGACTTTGTAGCTCCGTCTCCCCCACCGTCTGTCCCCCTGCACCTTGCCACTTGTCAGCGCCGCCTTACTCCCTGTAGCTGAGTCTGCTTCCTTTCTGCTATGTTCACCGTTTGCTGTGTTGTTTAGGTCCCACATATAAGGTGACGTTGTGCACTATTTGTCTTTCTCTGACTTATTTCACTTAGCATAATACCCTCTAGGCCAATCTAGGTTGTCACAAATGGCAAGGTTTCATTTTTTAATTGCTGGGCAGTATTCCAGTGTGTGTGTTTGTGTACGTGTGTGTGTATCACGTGTTCTTTACCCAGCCCTCTGCTGATGGACACTTGGGGGCGTCCATCTCTCGGCTCTTGTAAACATTGGGACGCATGTATCATTCTGCGTTAGTATTTTTTATACGTATAGATAGATATAGATGTAGATGTAGATATGCACACCCAGAAGTGGAGATGTTGGGTGAAATGGTAGCTCTATTTTAGTTTTATTTTTGAGAAATCTCCAGTTTCCCAGTGGCTGCACCAGTCTGTCTTCCCACCAAGAGCTGCCCTTGGCCTCGCAGTCCCGGGTCTGGTGCTGCCGTGGGCGAGGCTGGGCCGGGGCTCTGAGCCTTTGCCCCCCTCGCCTCCTGGGGCTCACGGCCTTGACCTTGTCCCCGCAGCACTCTGTCCTGTCCCGTAAGTTCGTGGAGGTGATGACCAAGTACAACGAGGCTCAGGTGGACTTCCGTGAGCGCAGCAAAGGGCGGATCCAGCGGCAGCTTGAGATCAGTGCGTGTTTGAAGCATGTTCTGTGCCCCTCACCTGACCTGTCGGGCGCTGGTCTGTCCGGTCGTCAGGCCCAGGGAGACGGGGCCTCCGGGTGGCTTCTGCCTTCCCTTTTGCGCCCAGCTGAGGATGGGGCTCACGGCACTGCTGCCGCCTGGATGTCGTGTCTTAGGCTGAAAGTGGGTGGCTCAGTGTTACCAGGGCCAAGTCATGGGTTGCCATGGGAACCAGCATTTCTGCATCCATGGAGGGAAATACCTGCTACACAGCCCTGCTCCCTGGGGCTCATGGCATCTTTGCTGCCTGTTTGACAGCAGAGAACGGTGCAAGGTGCCCCGTTTGTATAAAGGAGTTAATACAGCCTCGCCCTTTAGGAATCAGTAGGAATCAGGGCCCTGCGGGGTGGGACGTGATCTGAGTGCAGGAACTGAATGCACATGGTCGCAGGCAGGGAGGGCAGGCCTGCCAGGGCCTGGGAACAGGGCGCGCTTGGGTGGAGCAGGGGAGGCTAAGACGGTTGGAGGGAGGGCTCTCCCGGGAACTGGCCCCTTGTCCTGAGGACTTTGGACCCCGTGGCAGAGTGAAGGGGGCCAGGAGACGTTCCCAGCTGGAAAGGAATATAATCAGACATGGACTTCACGAGGGTAATTGCTGATAAGGTTGAGGCTGGATTGGGTTAGGGGACACATCTGGAGAAAGGCAAGCTGAAGGTGTGTAAAGGCTACGGTCTTTAGAGTGAAACTAACTGTGCTCCCACTGGGATTTGTAGGTGGTTCAGTGATAAAGAATTGTCTGCCAATGCAGGAAGCACAGGAGGCGTGAGTTCGATCCCTGGGTTGGGGAGATCCAGTAGAGGAGGAAATGGAAACCCACTCTAATACTCTTGCCTGGAAAGTCCCACGGGCAGAAGCCTGGTGGACTACAGTCCTCGGGGTCGAAGAGAGTCAGACACGACTGAGCGACAGAACACGGCCATTTTCAGGGAACTTTTGAAATGATGAGCCTTGATCTTCTATCTGACGCTGTCCTCCTTTTGTTACAAAGCCGGCAAAAAGACCACCGATGAGGAGCTGGAGGAGATGCTGGAGAGTGGGAACCCTGCCATCTTCACCTCAGGGGTGAGTGATGCTGCAGGGTTGGGGGGCGGGAGCCCCGCAGGGGTGCTGGGGAGGCTGCAGCAGGCCTGGGGGCCGATGGTGCATCTCTCTGTGGCCCGCCATAGATCATCGACTCTCAGATTTCCAAGCAAGCCCTCAGTGAGATCGAGGGACGGCACAAGGACATCGTGAGGCTGGAGAGCAGCATCAAGGAGCTTCACGACATGTTCATGGACATCGCCATGTTGGTGGAGAACCAGGTACGCAGTGCGTACCGCGTGGGCGGGGAGGGGACGTAGCCTTGGGCTTCCTGAGGGGGGCGGGGGGCCCCGAGAAAGCCGCGGAGTCGAGTGGGGAGGGAGAGGCATCGGGAATTGGCTAGTGGAGTCCCAGAGTCCCAGTACCCAGTAGGGCAGGCAGCTGGGATGCGGACGCTTGGGGCGGCTGCAGCCTCATCATTCACGCTGGGTACTCTGGCCTGGAAGTCACGTCTAATGAACGTGAGGTTTGAAGTGCTCTGTAACCTACCTGTTCCCTCCAGCCTTGGGATCATCATCATTATTGTTATTTTTCGTTAGCGACACGGGTTCTTAATGGTGATGCCTTAACACAATCTCCTGATAGGAACTATCAGCGTTTCACTGGTGACACTGAAAACACGGGGTCTTTCCCCCGGTTTATGGTGAAAAGTTAGGTGTAACGGAGATTTGTGTGTTTTTCCATTTTTGTTTTTTCTTCTGTATGAGTTTTTCCAAAAATGTTGACTTTTTTTTTCGCTGAGGAACAACAAAAGGAATGAAGGGACAGCAAAAATGATATTAATGGGAAAACCCAAGTCCCTCACGGTGCTCAGCTTGACGGCCTGTTTGGTTCCGGGTCAGCTTGCCCAGGGACGGAAGGCTCTGTTCCCTGCCTGTGGGGTCAGTGCCACATATCACGTGGCTCCTGGTTCTTAGGATGCAGTTAAATTCACCAACGTGTAGTGGTTGGGAGTCACTCTCACCATGACCTCCCAGTGGCTCTGCCACCTGGAAAGGATCAGAAACTGCTTCCTGTGTAGCAGGAATCCTAATGGAGCCCGAGTGCTGCTTGGCTGGCTTTGACACCGGTTTCCTGCTCTGGGCTCGGGCACCTCTGCTCCACCCCCTTACACCCTTGGAGACAGTTCCTCCTGTCCCTCCATCCGCACTCTTGCTTTTTCTCCCACACTGCCTTGCCGAGGAACTGGTTTGAGATTCAAGTGATGGTAAGTGCTATTCTCTCTGCCAGAAAGCCAGGGGTTGCGTGGAATGAAGGTCTAGGTGGGTGGAGGGAATTCCCGTCTTAAGATGCGCACAAGTCAACTGGTAAGACTGAACTTCTGGTCAGGAAGTAACAGCTGGGGAAAGGTTGGGAATCTTACTAAGAGACCATGTCTATTAACCAGGTAACTCAGGTAAAACCAACGTCTCGTTACTTAGAGAAAGCAGCCACTCCCACCTCAGCTGTTTACTGAGCCCCCGCCGCGTGCTGGGCACTCGGTTCAGACTGAACGAACTGGGTTCAGATCTGAGTGGGCAGGAAGAGGCCAGCCTCCTGGCAGTGCCCGAATAACATGAGAGAGATGTGCTTCATTTTAAAAAAGGGGCAGGGGGACCCTTCAGAATATTCCAGGCATCTAGACCACGTGCTTCTGGCGTGCAGGGCGCTGTCTCACGGAGTAGTAACTGAGTGAATATTTCGGGGCGGGTGACAGCCGCCACGGCCTGGGGAAGCACAGGCAATCACAGGGGAGGTGTGCAGGGTTACGCCACGGAAGGCTGCATGGGAAGGTTTCCAGATGCTCCTCGTGGCACTGAAAGGAAAGGCCTGTTTCCGCACGTGAGCTGGGACCGTCCCGGGGCGCGTGTCCAGGGCGTGACCGGAGCCTGTCCTCCGCAGGGGGAGATGTTAGATAACATAGAGCTGAATGTCATGCACACGGTGGACCACGTGGAGAAGGCTCGGGAGGAGACGAAAAGAGCCGTGAAGTACCAGGGTCAGGCCCGGAAGGTGAGCCCCCCGCCGCCCCCGGAGGACGGGGTCCATCGTGTGCGCTCTCTCGCCGTCTCCTCCCTCTCCCTGTCTCTGTCTCTGCCGCCGCCTCTTGCATCCGGGGAAAGGGCGCCATGATTGACCGTATTGAGAACAACATGGACCAGTCCGTGGGCTTCGTGGAGCGGGCTGTGGCAGACACCAAAAAGGCGGTCAAGTACCAGAGTGAAGCTCGCAGGGTGAGCCCCGTGTCTCGGCGGGACCGGCCGGCTTCTCCCTTCTCTGGTCGCCCCCATCCATGTCCCTGAGATCCCCGCCCCCCCGCCTTCCCTCTGTCCGGCCTCCTCCAGAAGCCTTCGTCAGCTCTCCCTAGAGAATAGCTCCCCTTCCCTCCCCGGCATGTCCCGCATGGATCTGGCTCCCACCGTCTCTACCCAAGAACCCACACTTGCAGGCAGGTCTGCAGGGTGGACTCATCACTGCCCAGCGTTGCTGCTGATCCACTGGACAGAGCTCGTGGTCCTTCCAGTGTTACACTTGGCTCCTTTGCCCTTCAGAAACGTCCTCTTCACTGCCTTCCACTCTGATGGCCCACACTTGTCCTCTTTCGTTTCTTTTTCCCTGCTGTGAACCCAGTTATGTGCTGATGGCTATGTGAACGCTATCTCTTAGGGCACACCTATGTTTCCTACTTGATAGATGAAACAGTTGAGAATCACTGAAGTCACTGGCCACCTAGAAAGCGCAGGAACCTGGGATGCAGATTCAGGTTCCAGCCCAGCTCTTCCCATCACATCGTCCTGCTCCACTGCCCGCCCCCGCCTCTCGTTCTGGTGCCGGTTGCTTGGAGCCTCCTTGCCCAGTCTCTGCGGTAGCCAGCCCTGGTGGGGTTTGCTTCTCAGCCTGCTCTTCGCTGACTTTCTCTTGCATTCGGACATTTTCATTCTTCAGTTCTTTTTCTTCCAACTTTACCTGTTGCTTGGGCAGGTGTCTAGGGAGCTGGGAAGTTATTTCACATGATGAATCCTGTCTCGTTCACAACAGGACCTGTACTTTCAGATCCTCAGTTACTGTACTGGGTTTCACAGGTGGGAGTGTTCTTTGGGGGAGAGATGGATGGGAGTTTGCATTTAGGAGGACTCTGTCAAATATGTCTTCATACTCCCCCTTGAAAAGGAAAAACTCAGTCACGTTACGTCTTGGCTTATTGCTGCTTAGAGACCCCATGACAGTTGCGGTTACGTCTGTCCACACGTGAGGGCTGCAGTGTGAGCTCGGAGCCGATGGAGGCTCCGTATTTGCACGTGCTGGCACGGCTAGTGCAGAGGCGACTTAGGAGGAAGGGTTTCCCAGGGGAGCGTCTCTGGGCAGCGCTGTCAGCTTTTCACCGCACGCTGTTTGGGTCGATAAGGTGCTTCCAGCGCAGAGGTGGTGGGGTGGCTGACCGCGGCGCTTCGGCGGTCCGTAATAATGACTTGCCTTTCTCTCATCCCTCCCTCCAGAAACTGATAGTTGTCATTGTGATAGTGGTTGTGTTGCTGGGCACTTTAGCGCTGATTATTGGCCTTTCCGTTGGGCTGAAGTGAGGGCGGCCTGGAGGCTGCTGCGCTGACATGTAAGTAAAGGGAAAGCTCCCGGGGACTCTGGACCGGCTCGCTCTTGAGAACCTGGCCTGTGATTTCCGGTCCTGCTTCTCCCCCCGCGGCCGTCCGTGGACGCGCCGAGGGCTCCGGACTGTCAGGCCTCAGCCTCCTCTGGTCTCCGTCTCGTGCCGCTCCTGGGTCCTGGCTGCAGCGGGGTCGGGCTCTCGTTGGTTTGCGCCGCGAGGGGTCGGGCCCTGCTCTCGGTCCCGTGTCGGTGTGTTCTTTGTTTCCTGAGCACTGTGTCTTCACTCCCCGTCCCGCACAAGCCTGCTCCTCAGTTGGGGGCGGTCTATGGCCGGGATCTGGGGTGCGTCCTCTGAGTTCTCGCTGTCTTTCAGGGGTGTTGGGCTTTGCCTTCCCTTTCCTTTCCTTGTAAGTGGAGCTTTGAATCGGGATTCGTGGCTGTAGGGTTTTGTTAGTGGCTGACTGGTTGGATCTCGAATGACACAGTAGCTAAGGCTTTTTGAGTGGGCAGTATGCCAACACCTAATACAGGCATCACCGAGCCCTCACACCACCTTCATGAGACAGGTGCTACTATCATCTCTGTTTTATAAGTGAAGATGCTCAGGCTTAGAGAAGTTAAGTAACAGGGCCAAGTGTGAGCACACAGCTAATAGCGGACCTAGGGGAATTCTGTGTCCGAGCTACTCTTCATAAAACCAGCTGGCCATTTATCATCATCTGCAAAGTCTAGACAGCCTCAGAGGATGGCAACTTAAAATTTAGGAAATTAATTTGTAAAAAGTCTGGTAAAAACAGTGGAGCTGACCACTGAACCAGGGTTCCATGTATGTAGCAGGAGCATGACAAGAGTGATCTGGTTGCTGGGACTGTGAGGACTTCCATGACTCCTTAAGCATTTTTCTGAATAAAACATAGCATTATGTATGGTTAAAAAAAGACCGATAAACACTGAAAAGGTGAATAGAATTAACTTTTAATGTTTTTGCCGATCATCCGATGGCATGTTCACACACTCGGATGTGGTTTTACATCATTCAGACTATGTTATCAACAGTTGGGTACCCAGTTACAAGGTCACGAGCATCATTTCACAACACTCAAGTCTCTTTGGGAATCTCATGTTCAACACAAGATTGTGACTCTACTCTCAATTATTTAACATGTTCCCAACGTTGGAGGTTTGCTATTATTGTTTTGCTATGACTACATGATTAACTTCTTTAATGTTTTCCTCCTCTCCGTTTTCTCCTTTTTGCAAATTCATAGAAGGTGGGTTAGTGAGGTGACAGATGCGTGGATGTGATACCGGAGCTGACCCTTCACTTTTTGTGCCAGTTTGCCTTTTCTTCCTTCCTCCTCCTCCCAAGTGACTAGAGGGTCTCAAGGTCAGATTATTATTTTTAACCCTCAACATCCAACTTCTTGAGACATATGTCCATTGGGTGACCGGTCTCTCATAAGTAATTAATTGATTTGCTTTCCCTCCTGGTACTTGGACTCCAGTCCCTGACATTTTTTTGTTTGTAGAATTTTGTTCTCTTAACAATCCCCCTGGAAAGGATACTAACATTAAGAAAAGGTGTAATAGTCAGTATCTCTCCATATCCATGGATGAAAGGTGTCTTCCAAATTCACAGGGCCCCTCACCGTTCCTAATTCCAGGAATTCAGAATGTGAATCATTTTGTAAAATGAGGAGGCTGATCAGTCCATTGCTTTTAGCTGACTTTCCCGACTTCTTAGATGCTAAGTTGCCGAGCCCTTGCTGGGTCACTTTCTTATACCCTGACCAAGTCCAGACCGACTGGCACACAGGCCTGGATTCCTGTCTCCTGCGCGTGACCTGAGGGAGTCAGATCTCTTAACAGAAGATGCCCGGCGTTTGTGCTCACCAGCTGTGCTCTAGGATAAAGGCATCACCCCCATTTTCATCGGGGAAGCTCGGTGAAGCTCAGGGGAATTAGGAACTTGCCCAAAGCCTGCTTAGCTCTCAGGGTAGAGCAGCCATAACCGGACTCCTGGACTTTTCCGTGCCCTGTTCACTGTGCCTTTCTGCCTTCTGAGACAGGCTGGGTGGGCGTAGAGGGAGTGAGAGGACTCCAGTACCAGCATGCCTCTGAGCTTGAGTTCAGAAGGAGCTGAGGGGGCCCTGCAGACAGCACGGGTGTCTTTCTCCGGCGACAGTGCCTCTGCACCCACATGTCCATGCACGGAACTGACAGCCCCTGGGAAGGGTTGTAAGAGGCCCAGGGGTTTCCCTATTTTTTTCCTCTCTTGTAACAGGGCTTCTGGAGCTCCCCAGGCGGCTCAGTGGTGAGGAGTCTGCCTGCCAAGCAGGAGATGTGGGTTTGATCCCTGGGTCGGGAAGATCCCCTGGAGAAGGAAATGGCAACCCACTCCAGTATTCTTCCTTGGGAAACCCCAGGGACAGAGGAGCCTGGCGGGTTACAGTCCATGGGGTCACAAAGAGTTGGACACAACTGAGCGACTCGATACGAACAGGATGTCTGGTTTCTTATTTGCTGGGTGTTGACTCCAGGCCCTGTCGTGGGACGCCTGTCAGGCGTGTTGGGGGCGTGTTGACTTTTCCATGGTTCTCTGCTCGCAGCTCATCTCTCCTCTCCACCTTCCAGGTGTGTGGCTGAGTCTTACTGTCGCTCTTCGCCGTCACCCTGGTGCTGACCCGACCAGCATCTCCTCCCCCTGCCTGTCGTAGAGCCCAGTTTCACCCCAGCCTGGTGTGGCCACCACCCCCGTCTTCAGATGGGAGCGGAGTGTGAATGGCCTTCCCGGAAGAGTGAGCCCCGTTCCTTTGTTTCCCTGTAACCACCCCTGGACCTGACCCGGCAAACGGTCCTGCCCGGGACCAGCCTCCGCTCCCAATGCAGCCCTCGCCACCTTTCCTGCCCCACCAGCTCTGAAGCGCCTTCTCCTGGACTGTAGGAACCAAGCCAGCTTCTCTGTCTCCCCTCCGACGTGTCCGACTATGGCCTGTGCCTTGGAGAGCCTACCTGAGCCCTCCCCAAGGGCTGTACTGTCTACCTCACGGAGTGGTCTTCTCCCCAGCGTTGGAATGGTCTTTTTTTTTTTTTTAAGTGGGGTATCTTTGAAAAAACAAGGGGATTCTTCCAAGTTTGGCAACAATAAGACATGGGCCCGGCCTCCCGCCTGGCAGGAGCCCAGTCCTCCCAGCGTACTGTCCTTGCCTGAAAGCAGGAGGCGCTGGCAGAGGTCGCTGCGGTCTCGGAAGCTGACCTCCCTGAGATGCAGCCTTAGAATGAGGCTCTCAGTGTGCTGAGCTCCGTGGCCAGCATCCACCTCGTCTCTGTTGCACTTCCTCACGTGGACTCAGGGCGGCGCCACCGGAGACCGTCCTCTGAGGTTACTGTCCATCCAGGCTGGGGTGTGGGGTCACCGTTCCCACGTCTGGGTCTGGGGAGCTGGCTGTTTACTGCTAGCGCGATGGTTGAGACGCCTCTGCGGGGAGGCCCAGAATAGCCAGGCATGTCAAGGTAGCTGGGGCTGAGGTGCTTGAGGCTCAGGCTGTAGGGAGCTTTCAGACGGGGGTAGCTGTGAATCTTCAGGCATTTCATGTGTTCCAGATGTATTTTTATAATCATATATATGACATGTATGTACATATATGCATGGGTCTCTCAGGAAGTAGGGAACTGGAAATGAGGATATTCTAACCTCAAAAGAATAACTTGAGCTAGGCTAAAAATCAGGTAAGAGACATTCGCTTAGCTGTAGATGAATCATAGCAGCAATGTGATCTTCTCATGTCATTGGGAAACTTGCTGTTTTCTGCACAAGTGCCCAGAGAACCCAGATGGCTGGGCTTGGCACCAGACGGGTCCCCGTTAGCAGACAGAAGGGGGCGAGCTCCACACCCCTGCTCGCTTGCTGCCTGGGCTAGGCTTGTCCTGAGAACATCCCACTGAGGTTTGGTATTGTTCGCGTGACCGTGGGGGTGTCCTGTGTCCAGGACTAAGCCAGCTCGGGAAGCCAAGGTCCACTCAGCAGTTCTTCCTGCTCCCAGGTTAATGGATTTGATAGAGTCCTTGTCGCCCTGCTTGTCATGGAGGAAACAACAGCTGGGAAATGTTTAAGCGTAGCTTCTGTGCTGAGCCAGTGTGAGCCCCCGAGACTCCCGGCTGGTCCCGGCCAGGCTCCTGATTCGTATTTCAGCTTTGACTTGAATGCTTTCTAGGATAGAGGAGCGGCCTAACCCAGGTACCCCGCCTTCCCGTGCCAAGGCTACTCACTCAGCCATCGCCCAGCACTTGGACAGAGCCGAGGGGACCCCCCATCGCCTGTGGCTGTGATGTCCGACTGAGGCCTGGCTCCAGCAATGAAGGCAGCCAAGCTCCAGTCACAGACCTTTGCTCTCCTGAGACTGAGGCCCAGGCTTATCATTTGGATACAACAAGTGAAGGGTTTTTTTGTTCTTTTTTTAAAATGTAAACTGGATAATTTTAATTGCTAATTTAAAAATAAATGACTTTATCTATTGATTGTGAAGCAGTTCTGGCTCCACGTCCCTGTGAGACGCTTAGTGAGGGGCTGCCCCACGTGGTGACTTTTTTTTAGGTTTTGGAAAGGGTGAAAAAATTTGTAACCATGTGCTAGAGCAGGTGGATTGAAAGTTCTAATTTTTGAAAATGGTTTAACTTCCAAAGAATGCACTGTAAAGATTCATGTATTTGGATCTTAGATTTCAAGGGATTCCCCCAAAAGACTTTGGTTTACTCACTGAGAATATCTGTGGCTCTGGGGGGGAAGTGGGGTGAACCTGATGTGATGGTAGCTGCAAGGCAGACAGAATATGAAAATACGAATCATCCTCTGAGCTTGCTGTTGCTCAGATTTGTGAGTCTCCAACCGAGAGGTGATGTGTCTCTTAGCATCCTGGGTTCTAGAAGCCAGATCCATCTTCCTTTCCCTTCACGTCCGCTTCCGCCCAGACCCATCCCTGTGTGCCTTCCTCTGAAACCCCCTCTGCGGTGACGTCATTTCTCATGTGCGTTTTCTTTCCTCGTCTGGACGGACAGAAGAAGATCATGATCATGATCTGCTGTGTTATCCTTGCGATCATCTTAGCTTCTACTATTGGGGGCATATTTGCCTGAAAAAAAAAAAAAAAGACAGGTGAGTCATCTCTGGGGGCCGGGCTGGGGTGGGGGTCAGACCTGTTTTCACTTGAGATGCTTGTGTCCTGAAGGCTGTTTGTCACCCGGTGCCTTAATCTGCGTGGGGTTGGGCGCTGGAGTTACGGTTGGAGAAAACCGAGGAAGAGAGGGAAATGAGTGAAGAGGGGGCTAGTGGAGCAGAGGTGGACGAGGAGACGGGGCGGTCTGTCCTGTAAATGGGCCTGGCAGCAGAGGGCTTTGTTGGGAACCCTTTGCCTAAGGCTGTCGGCTCCCTGTAGTGAAGGCTCTGGCACATGCGGACGGCGGAGGACAAATCCGTCATTGACTAGAAGCACCGTGAAACTCTGGAAGAGGGCCACAGGGTGAACCCAAAGTAAGGGACGTTCTCCCTTACGAGGTTAGGAAGGTTTCCGCAGCCCTGTGAGTCGTCCTTCACGCCTGTGGACGGGAGTGGTGACCCTGGCCGCGGCCACCCTGCCGTATGACCTATGATCTCCCCTCCGTTTCTGTCGTCCCTTCAGCGCTCACAGATGGACCCTCACCTGCTTCCTCAGGCTTTCTTCCACCTCGGTGGGGCCGCCACTTCGCCGCGGCAGACTCCTCCCAAGTTCTTCTTTCCATTGTGAAACCTTGTATCACACGGGACCTCGACATCTCCCCAAAGTGACGCAAAGGGAGACTCAGAATACAGACTTGGGCGGCAGGCAGGGGTGACGGAGCGGGGAGTACGGCTCTGTAGCGGGTTAAGAAGGCAGTTCACGGAGGAGAACGTAGGAGACTGTTCAGGAAATGGACTTGGAGCGGGAGCCCACTGACCTCAGCTGTTGGGGCCGGGACTTCACCGCGGGGGGTGATCAGATCCCAAGGCTGCTGCCTCTGCACTTCCCGGTCCAGGTCTCACCTTTGACCCACCCTCCGACCCCTTCCTTCTTCAGGGCCTCCCAGTCTCTGGGGTGATTGTCCAGTGACAGACCCTGATGCTCAGCACAGCGCCTGCCCCTTACAGCTGCTCAGTCTGCCCACTTTACTAAGCTGATTTCTGCTACGGACAAATCCTTGGATTTGACTCTTCAACACTTTTAAGGCATCAGTGGGAAATGGTCTGTATCAGCCTGTATAAAAATGCCCCGGAGTGGGTTGATCCACTTACGCAAAAGTACAGCAGTGTCCCCTCACCCCCCATTTCCACAACATACACTTTAGTCTTTCATCTACGGGAGGTGGTGATAGGCGAGTTCTGTCAACAGCCTGTTCCTTTGTGGAGATGGCCGGCTCCAGGGCTGTGGTTCAGTGATTAAACGTGGACCCCAACAGAAACAGGTTTATGCTGTGACTGAACGCCCCAGTCATCACCACCACTGTGAGCCCTGATAAAGAGGTGACGCTGTTAGGTCAGAAGGCGATGCTGATTCACGCGGCCAGCTGAAACTGGCCGCACTGGCCGTGTGTACAACTGACTGCTCCAAACACTGTCCTCTAGTCAAGGTCCAGGTGCGTTCTAATGCAACTTAGTGATTAGTTACTGTGCAAGAGATTCACTAGAAATACATTAAAAATCACAGTATGCAATTCTTGAGGACCACTCAACTGCTTCGATGAATTTGTACTTTGGGAGGTCAATTATTTTGCCATTAAGTCTAACTTTTTAAGAAAGTGGGGTTAAAAAAAAATAGACACTTTAGTCAGTGTGCCGTTTTCCACACTCTTTCAAAGCAAATGGTTTAACATTTCTATCAATCTGTATCTGCTTTGGTTTGCATACAGGATAGCAACCACTGCTAGCTAGCTCTGAAAAACAGATGAACTTTGTTTAAGGCAAACACGGAGCTGGAACCACGGGGCTCTGAATGACCCGGGCCCTCACTCATTCAGCAGTAGGGATCTGAGCGCCGTGTGGCCCCTGCACTGGGCTAGGACCTGTAGGGACACAGACGCAGAGCCAAACATCCTCAGAGCGTTTCAGGCCTCAAGACCACACCATTCAGCTTTTCTATCAGTTCCTTTTGCTAAAAGTTAAGGGTATGTCTCTTGCCACAGTGTCCAACATCCCTCTTCGGTGCCTGAGAGAGGACGGGCAGCCGGGCATAAATAAATATGTTGAGTCAATTATTCTGTGTACTGCTGTTGTTTTTCCAGAAACAAAGTTTATAACTAACTAGTAAAATGGCATAAAAACTAGCTCCTGAAGTGTGTATATGTAAAAGGGTGACTTGTATCAGAGGTGGAAAAGGAAGCATGTGATTTAGCCTTGAAGACATTCCTTTTCCAGTTGAGAACCAGTCAATCAGGTCTGGTTCTTAATCATTTAACAGACTGAGTGACCAATGAGAAGTTACATCATCTTGAGCTGATGCTCAAACTTTAATCTAATGCACTTAAAAGAATCCGACAGGTGATGTACAGTTTAAAGAGCATCTGTTCATATGCCGCTCCTCGGTTATGACGTCAGAGGTACCCGAAGACCCGAGGGCCTGGCTCCGGGGCATAAAGGCGCGGGTCCCCGGCCCTGCAGCCTCACTACACGCGCTCGGGCGTGTAGAACTTGCCCCAGTACCGCCCCCGGTGGGCCAGGTCGTAGGGGCTCAGCACCCTCCGGATCCCCAGCATGTTGGCGGTGGCGATGCGCTCGAAGGTCCAGGGGTTCTGGTTGTTCCGCTCCCGCTCCTCCTGCTCTTTCTGCATCTTCTCTAGAGTCGCACGGCTCACGGCCTTGGCAGGGAAAGGCAACTTGTGGGCAACCTGGTCAAGGATGCCTTGTACCTCCTGGAATTCACAACGCCCGCCCACCTCAACTATGAGGCGGCCTGCCTTCACAGGAGTCACGTAGTGGTCGATGGCACCCTTGCCGCCCCCCATGCGCTGCCCCATACCCTTGCGGGTGATGGCTTTGAATGGGGCTGGTACTCGCCATAAGGCAAACATGTTCTTGGGGTCCATGGAGCGGTTGATTGTCAGGCGCATCATTTCAAAATGCCCCCAATGGAGGTAACCGCCACCCAGTGCCTAGAAGTGAATGGAAGAATTAGAAACACGTGGAAGTTTAGATATCCTTCATTTGTGTTTTAAGAGGTGGCACTAGTGTTAAAGAACCCTCCTGCCAATGCAGGGGACATAAGAGACACAGGTTCGATCCCTGGGTTGGGAAGATCCCCTGGGGGAGGCCATGGCAACCCACTCTGGTATTCCTGCCTTGAGAATTCCATGGACAGAGGAGCCTGGCAGGTTAGAGACCACAGGATGGCGAAGAGCTGGACACGACTGAGTGACTGAGCACACCGGGGTGCGATACTCATGTCCCTTATGGTAACTGGCTTCAGTGATACACATGAAAGTAAAAATATAGATTCTAACCAGAATTGAAAGAGACACGCGTACCCTGATGCTCACCGCAGCACTGTTTACAACAGCCAGGACATGGGAGCAACCTAGATGTCCATCGGCAGACGAACGGATAAGAAACTGTACATATACACAATGGAATATTACTCAGCTATTAAAAAGAATGCAATTGAATCAGTTCTAATGAGGTGGATGAAGCTGGAGCCTGTTATACAGACTGAAGTAAGTCAGAAAGAAAAACACCAATACAGTATACTAACGCGTATGTATGGGATTTAGAAAGATGGTAACGATGACCCTGTATGCGACACAGCAAGAGAGACACGGATGTATAGGACAGTCTTATGGACTGAGGGAGAAGGTGAGGGTGGGATGATTTGCCAGAGTAGCATTGAAACGTATATTATCATATGTGAAATGAATCGCCAGTCCAGGTCTGATGCATGAGACAGGGTGCTCGGGGCTGGTGCACTGGGATGACCCAGAGGGATGGGATGAGGAGGGAGGTGGGAGGGGGGTTCAGGATGGGGAACACATGTAAACCCATGGCTGATTCATGTCAATATATGGCAAAAACCACCACAACACTGTAAAGTAATTAGCCTCCAATTAAATTTTAAAAAAAGAAAAAACGTAAGTACTTCGGAGGAAAAGCCCAGGGTGTGACAGATAATAAACAAGAACAAGTGTGGGCCCACTTCAACGGACGGCCGGGAGGACCTCTGTGAGGAGGTGATGTTTACAGCTGACGCCAGAAGGGAACGAAGCAGCCAAGGGAAAAGAGATGAGCGTTCCAGGCAGAGGAAAGGCACATGCGAAGCCCATGTTGAGTCTGAGCAGAAGCCAGAGTGGCTGGGGTGGAGAGAGAGGAACGTGGAGCAGACCGAGGTGCTAAAAGGCTGGCAGGGGCTGTTGGGCAGGCTTTGGGAAGCAGACTTGAAAACCACTCTGGCTGCTTGGTGGGAACCAAACCGGTGTCCACAGCCATGTGTGTAGGTAAGGACGTCAAGTCTTCACAGAAGCTACCTGATGAGTAGGAAATGTCTAGACATCCCATATACTAAATAATGGATAATCCTGATCAGAGGTTTGAGTAGATCTCACTGTTTGACTTAAGAAGAGGTGGCAAGAATACACAGAAGAACTGTACAAAAAAGATCTTCACAACCCAGATAATCACGATGGTGTGATCACTCACCTAGAACCAGACATCCTGGAATGTGAATCAAGTGGGCCTTAGGAAGCATCACTACAAACAAAGCTAGTGGAGGTGATGGAATTCCAGTTAAGCTATTTCAAATCCTGAAAGATGATGCTGTTAAAGTGTTGCACTCGATATGCCAGCAAATTTGGAAAACTCAGCAGTGGCCACAGGACTGGAAAAGGTCAGTTTTCACTCCAATCCCAAAGAAAGGCAATGCCAAAGAATGCTCAAACTACTGCACAATTGCACTCATTTCACATGCTAGTAAAGTAATGCTTAAAATTCTCCAAGCCAGGCTTCGGCAATATGTGAACTGTGAAATTCCAGATGTTCAAGCTGGTTTTAGAAAAGGCAGAGGAACCAGAGATCAAATTGCCAACATCTGTTGGATCATCGAAAAAGCAAGAGAATTCCACAAAAACATCTACTTCTGCTTTATTGACTATGCCAAAGCCTTTGACTGTGTGGCTCACAATAAACTGTGGAAAATTTTGAAAGAGATGGGAATACCAGACCACCTGACCTGCCTCTGGAGAAACCTGTATGCAGGTCAGGAAGCAACAGTTAGAACTGGACATGGACCAACAGACTCGTTCCAAATAGGAAAAGGAGTACGTCAAGGCTGTATATGGTCACCCTGCTTATTTAACTTATATGCAGAGTACATCATGAGAAACACTGGGCTGGATGAAGCACAAGCTGGAATCAAGATTGCTGGAGGAAATATCAGTAACCTCAGATATGCAGATGACATACCACCCTTATGGCAGAAAGTGAAGAACTAAAGAGCCTCTTGATCAAAGTGAAAGAGGAGAGTGAAAAAGTTGGCTTAAAGCTCAACATTCAGAAAACTAAGCTCATGGCATCCGGTCCCATCACTTCATGGCAAACAGATGGGGAAACAGTGGCTGACTTTATTTTTCTGGGCTCGAAAATCACTGCAGATGGTGACTGCAGCCATGAAATTAAAAGACGCTTACTCCTTGGAAGGAAAGCTATGATCAACTTAGACAGCATATTAAAAAGCAGAGACATTACTCTGTCAAGAAAGGTCTGTCTAGTCAAGGCTATGGTTTTTCCAGTGGTCGTGTATGGATCTGAGAGTTGGACTATAAAGAAAGCTGAGCACCAAAGAATTGATGCTTTTGAACTGTGGTGTTGGAGAAGACTCTTGAGAGTCCCTTGGACTTCAAGGAGATCCAACCAGTCCATCCTAAAGGAGATCAATCCTGGGTGTTCATTGGAAGGACTAATGTTGAAGCTGAAACTCCAATACTTTGGCCACCTGATGCGAAGAACTGACTCATCTGAAAAGACCCTGATGCTGGGAAAGATTGAGGGCAGGAGGAGAAGGGGATGACAGAGGATGAGATGGCTGGATGGCATCACCGACTCAATGGACATGGGTTTGGGTGAACTCTGGGAGCTGGTGATGGACAGGGAGGCCTGGCGTGCTGTGGTTAATGGGGTCGCAAAGAGTCGGACACGACTGAGCATTGAACTGAACACCGTCTGACTATGGGATAAATGAGGTAACCTCTTCCGTCTCCTGCTTTTACATTATTTTCACTCTACATTAAAAACCATTTATGACTCAATGCTTACTGGGTGCTGGTGGCAGTTCTAGTGAAAGCTGTGGAGGAAAAGACCAGAAGGAAGCCAAGGCGTCTGTCTGAGCCCCTGGCTTCCGCCCCATAGCCATCTGACTCTGGACTCACCAAGATCGCAAAATTGCCTTCTGTGAACTCAGTGGCTTCGGTGGAAGGACCTCGTATGTCACGCAGGTTTTTAGGCTCTCTTCTCACTTTTGGCACAAGTGGTGCCCTTTCAACAAATCTCAGCTTGGGCTTTTCAGGAATGGAGACATCTAAAAGGAGCACAGACAACCAAGAATAAGTCAAACCGAAGGATTTCACTTCCGTCAATGTTGAAGGACTCCTTCTTTTTCTAGCAAGATTCATAACAACCAGGTCAGTGTTAAGGCTGCTGCTCAACCACATCCAACAGTGCATTCGATTTACCCTGTGGACACTTCCATTGACACTGGAATCCTCTGACTATGACGGCTGTTGATAGGAAATTTTTGAACCTTTCAAGATAGCAAAGCTTTAAGTTGCCAACCAAAATGCCTTTTTAAAATGCCTACTGTTTTAAAATGCCTACCCTAAAGGGACTGTTAGGGAAGGTATAGAGACATGAGACAGTCACAAGATAACACAAGCTAACATTTTTTTGTGTATGTGAATGTTTTGTGTGCTGCAATTAAGCTGAATTCTTTACATGCATTATCTCATTCAATCTTCAAAACAACTTTATAGCTCTGGTTTTTTTTTAGGGCTTCCTTTTTAAATTTTTTAAACGTTTAAAAGTTTAACACACATACATTAAAGGGCCCAATAAAAAATGTGAATTATCACAAAGTGAACAGACAAACATATGCACATAACTATCATCCAGATAAAGAAATGGAAAGTAGTAATTTTAATCTCCATTTTATAGAAGAGGAACTTCAGGCCTGGAGACATTTTATAATTTGATCTGGGCCAATCAGTTAAAACAGCAAAGCCAGACAGTATGATACTATATTGTTTATAAAAGTAGCTAAGTTCTCCTGCTTGCCACATTCTTGCTGGGAAACTTACAACCTAGTACTCCTTTGATCAATGCTGTTTCCTTTTATATATTTCAGGGCATTTCCATGCTGAGAGCTGTACATATCCTACCATGTGCCTGCCGGGTGAAGGGAGGTGGGCTGAAACCCAGGCTACACGTACGTCTTTATCAGGTCTGACACTTTGACATTATGGAAAAAAATTAACTTGTACGTCACTTAAAGTTATTTCCATAGTAAAATAAACATGGGTCTGTGATGGAGTCAAATATAAAACAGGAGACTTTAAGGGCTATGAAAACTGCCCCCTGCCACTTCTATATGCCTAGGGCTTCCCTGGCAGCTCAGCGGTAAAGAATCTGTCTGCCAATGCAGGAGATGTGTGTTTGATCCCTGGGTCAAGACCCCCTGGAGAAGGAAACAGCAACCTACTCCAGTCTTCTTGCCTGGAAAACCCCACTGTCAGAGGAGCCTGGCGGGCTACAGTCCAAGGGGTCGCAGAAGAGTCAGACAGGACTGAGCACAGGACAGAGAAACAGAGTCATGCCCTCCCCGTCTCCAGGGCGTGTAGTCGGTTCAGTTACTGGACAAGATGAGGCCGTCAGAAGTCCAGGCCTCTTTCAGATTTTTGAGATTTCCAATACATTTTAAAAAGTGTAAGATTTATCAAACTGCCGCTTACCTTAACTGTTTATGTTAACAAAATAACGCTTTTCACACAGTACGTACATGCACACATGCAACCTCATTTGCAGCAAACCTGAGAAGTCTAAACTGGAGGCGGATCAGGTGCAGCTGAGAAGGGGGCGGCGGGTCTCGCACCAGCGGTAGGCCACAGGGGAGGTAATCCATTACGGCTTTTCCTCCGGCATTTAGAACACCGCCTGGCAGAGTGTGCCTTCAGTACACGGCTACTGAAGGGATGAGCGGCAATGGGGGCACAAGGAAGCGCCTGCTCTTCACCTACCCCGCTAGGTTCCACCACAGAAAAGGCTTACAGACCAGGAGGCAGAGAGGCTCGCACCTTCAAACGTTGGCACCGGGAGCAGCGTCTTCAGGCCGGCGCTGGCGGGCGGCGCTGCCCACGCATCTGCAAAGAAAGGTCAGGTTAAGCCCCGCAGGCGCCAGGGCCGGGGCCCGACGCGCTCTGCGCCTGACGCTCCCGGCACAGCTGTCCTGCGGGCCGCGGGCCCCACTCAGGGAGACCCGAGGCTCTCGGCCCCCGGGAAGGACCGGCCGCTCCCGCGCGAGCCTCTCGGCGTCAGGGGCGGAGGACGCTGCAGGCCACCCGCGCGGGGGCCTCAGCCGGTGGCCAACAGGGGGTGGGGTGAAGCCTGGGGGACAGGGCACAGCTGACCTGACAGGGACGCTCGCAGGAGGGCGCGCGCGGGCGCCACTCAGCAGCCGCCACATGGCCCCTCGCGCGCGGCCGCCGAGGGCGACGCCCGGGAGGTGCGACCCAAGCCGCTTCCGCCTGCGCTCCGTCCGGCCGGAAGTTGCGTTTGCGCCGGTCAAGGCCTCAGCGAGTCCCGGGTGGAAGCAGAGGAAACTGGAGGCTCGGGGCCCGGGTTCCGGCCTGGCGCCCGCGGGGCTGGCGGTCCGTCCCGAGATGGGTCCGGCGGGGACGGGCGCTGCCCCGCGGAGGACGGCGCGGGAGGGCCGGGCGCGCGTGGCGAGGTGCTGCTGCGCGGTTCCCTGCAACGCGCCGCCTCTCGGCCCTCCTCGCTCCCGGGACAGTGGGAAAGCGACGGGCGCCTGGTTGCCTGAACGTGCCCCCGGGCGCTGCACTGAGTGCGCCCCGTCCTGGCGTTGAGTCCTCGGCACACGTCGGCGACGGGCGCGCCCTCAGGCCCGCGCCGCAGACCCCATCCCCAGGGCCGGAGGGGTGGCCCCCGAGCCACCGGGGAAGCGGGGCGACCCGGGCTTGCGCGCGGCCTGCGACTCCGAAACCCAGTGCGCGCGCGGTGTCCGAGCCTGGTGCCCAGCTGGTACCGAGCCCGGTACCAGCCCGGTACCTAGGACGAAACCGGTGTGATGGCTGAGAAAACGTCGGGCAAACCACCCGGACGGGCCCGGAGCCTTTTCATACTTAGAAAGAGGCCCTTTCGCAAGCTTCTAGGCGGAAAATGGGTTACCCGTTGAGGCTGACGTCTGCTGTACTTAAATCCTGCCAAGTCCGCGCGTGGTCTTCCTCCGAGGATTAATTTCGGAAACGGCAACAAGAAAACCTGTAATCTCGCAGAACTATTGGGAGAGCCCTCCCTGCCCCCAGTTTTGCGTACTTCTTGACCGTCTGCACGCTGAATGTGTGTCAGAGGAGTTGGTGGGTTTTATTGCAGCCCATCATTTCTGTCCCGAGGACGGCTCTGAAAGGGTTAAACCGCCCCCCACCGCCGCCCGCCCGGCCCGGGTCAGGCTCGGGGCGCTCTTCGTGCTCACCCTGCGTCTCCACAGAAGGCGCGCGGTTCCCGTGTGCTCGGGCGTTTAAGTCTCAAGCCGAAGCTGTATGATACCGTTTGGGGTGGAGAATAAACCTGCAGTACAGACACGCGTTGACTGGACTCTGAACCGTCCACCTCATTACTTATTTTAAAAGAACTAAACATTAACTCAAATTTCTGCATTTAAGTAGTAACTGTAATGTCTATTTTTTTCTTTGTAAGCGTTAAGTACAATGGAGGCTACAAATATGAAAATCCAGCGATCCTATCTTTATGAATGTATGTAGAGACGGTATGATGGGAATGCAAACAGCTCACGCTGAGATACGAGAAGAATAAATAAAGGGCATGAAAAATGGAAGGATGGACCTGAGGTCTCCCCTGATCACAGAAAATGATTTTTCCCCTCAAATTTTTCACAGCTGTTTGTTTACGCTTCTCTTCTGATAGTTTAGGGCTAGTTCTTTGTAGGAAAACGAGGTTCGGGGATTAAATGACTTGCTACACAGCTAGTATGGTGCAAAATAGGGAATCTTAGCAGACTTAGTTTTATTGGAATGTTTACTAGCATCTCCCAAAAGCTGGTTTTCAGGCTTTCCTCAGGCCTTCGTTAAAGATGTAAATACCAGTTCCTACTTATTAAGAAACTCTCCAGATGGGGTTCAGGAATTCCTGTCATGAACTAGCCCTACCAGTGATTCTAATACCTAATCAAGTTTGGGAATCTGCTCTGTGAGCACTTTGAAAGTTTAAAAAGTACAGTAGTGGCACACGGCATTGTTTCTGGATTATCCAGGCCAGTATCCACTGAGATTTATAATTTTCCTATCTGTATAAAAATTATCTTAACACCTCAGTTTTTAATTTCTTATTTTAAACTCCAGAGATGGAGATAACAAGTCTGTACCCCAGGCCCAGGCCCAGATGTTGACTGAACACAACATGCATGGCACACATAACATGTGCATGTGTGTGTGTGTGTGTGTGTGTGTGTGTACGCTCTCATTTTAATAAAAATATTGGATTTTTGCTTATCAGATTCTAATCAGCATATCATAATGTAATAAATAACCATGGAGTCTCTTCACTTCAGGAAGCCCACAGAACCTTCTCAAGGGGCTAGTTAATATTAGCTTTTTTTTTTTTTTAAATAAACCAATTTAGCTTCCAAATGGTGTAGAGCATTTCTAAAAGGGCAATGGTACCATAGTTTTTCCCACCACAAAAACAACATACTGGCAACTTCCCTGGTGATCCGATAGTTAAGAATCCGCCTGCTGATGCAGGTGACACAGGTTTGATCCCTGGCCTGGGAGAATCCCACACGGCGCGGAGCAGCTGAGCCCGTTCACCACAAGTATCGAGTCTGTGCTCTAGAGCCCGCGAGCTGCAACTACTGCGCTGTCACGCCCCAGCTGCTAAAGCCTGAACTTCTAGAGCCCGTGCTCTGCAACGAGAGAACCGCCGCGGCGAGAAGCCTGTGCATGCAACCAGGAGCAGCCCCTGCTTCCCGCAAGCAGAGAAAGCCCGTGTGCAGCAAGGAAGAGCCAGCGCAGCCAAAATGAGTAGATTAAAGACACGATGTGCTCTAACACAGCATTAATACTGAACACACTGGACTGATCTGCTGTTTACCAAGGGCTCTCCTGTACGCAGAGGTTATCGTATTAGAGACTTTTTTTTTTTGGTAGACGATGGTGGAACAAGGCTCAGAGAGGTCTTCCTTCACTGCACAAGTATCTACTGAGCATCCACCTTACTGCCATGAGAAACATGAGAGTGTCCAGATGTATTCCAGAGCTTTCCAGCTAAATTAGAGTCAGTCAGACTCCTGGGGAGTTACTAGAGTTTTACAAGGGAGTTATTTCCAGCATTTCTCATGGAGTGAGTCAACAGGCAGGAAGAATGGATCAACTCCTAATTGTCTGACCAAGAAGAGGGAACAGTGACAACTGCTGTTCCTGCTTTTGTCTTGGAATTTACAGACGAGATCCATGGCGTTGCTATGAATGGTTTCACCATAATAAATGAATCCCTATTGTGGCTTAGTCAAGTTATTGACGAGTCTGTTATTATAGACCATGCTGTAATAAACATCCTTATTCATACCATTTTGGTAGTTTTGGTATTTCTCTTGGGAAAATTCCAAAGAAAAATCACTGGACCAAAGGCATGTTTGTGTAAAATAATTTTGCCTCATAAAATTGCATAAAACTAGCCTTCACCACAGAGAAGGCAATGGCACCCCACCCCAGTCCTCTTGCCTGGAAAATTCCATGGACGGAGGAGCCTGGTAGGCTGCAGTCCATGGGGTCGTGAAGAGTTGGACACAACTGAGCGACTTCGCTTTCACATTTCACTCTCATGCATTGGAGAAGGAAATGGCAACCCACTCCAGTATTCTTGCCTGGAGAATCCCAGGGATGGGGGAGCCTGGTGGGCTGCCATCTGTGGGGTCGCTAAGGGTCGGACACGACTGAAGCGGCTTAGCAGCACCTTGGTTACCTCACCTTATTTCCTCTGTGAAGATCCTCGCTCCAAATAAGGCACTTTTAGGTATTGCTGGTTAGGACCCCAACTCACCTCTTCTCGGGGGAGAGGAGGGTACAGGTCCACTCCTAGCAGGTGCCATGACTGTGAGCCGTCCCCAAAGGGTCAGAGGTGAAGGGGCAGGGGCAGGAAAGGTCTTAGGTGTTGGTGAATGTGCGGAAATGAGACCCAAAGAGCCCCCCCCCCTTGCCTCCATTTTTGTCCGCACCGCTCTCTCCGGCTGAGACTGGAAGAGGGGGGCAGGTTTACTTGTAAATGCGATTCCAAGTTTCAATTATCACAGTGGGGACACTTTAGTTACTGAAGTCAATATGCTTTCTGTGGCTGGAAGTGGCAATGCAACTGTTTTATTTTTTTTAATCAAGGAGTGAGGAGAAAATGCAACAAAACAGCCTTCCAGAGTTAGTCTGGATAAGCAGAAGCAGGGCCAGCTCTAGCGGATTTCCGATAGCATCTCTGAGCTCTGCGTGGTGACATTGCTTGCATCCTGGTTACACACTTTGCATATTATTTTTGGCTGCACCCTGCTGCGTTCGGGGGTTCCCTGACCAGGGACTGAACCTGGGCCCCCTGCCTTGGGAGCACAGCCTTAAACACTCAACCACCAGGGAAGTCCCTAGTTTGCAATTTTAAAAAATTACTAGAGATGATGAACTTATCTTTTTGGTTTCATATCTTTTTGTCTGTTTTTCTGTGATTTGCTTTCTTGTGTCTTTTGATTTTCAATCACACTGTTCATTTTTTTTCTTTCAGATTCAAAGCTGCTTGTTGTGTATATTAGCTCCTGTTCAGCTGTATGTGTTTTGATTTTCTTCATCTTTCAGTACACCCTTTAATTTTTTTGAGGCATGATGATTATAATTTTTTAAGCAGTAAAATCTAACAGTAATTTTAAGAGTTTTTGAGACTGATCATATGATTATAAGGGACATAGGTAAAGCTCTAACATAATTCTTTTCCAAGTTGAAAATCCTCATTTGATATGTGACTTCATAATGTACTAAATTCGCACATTTTAATTTTTTTGAGTTCCTTCTGACATTTCACTCCTTCTCATAGTCTCTCTGTTCTGAAACCAGTGCCACACCGTTTTGATTATTGTTACTTTATTACACATTTTTATATACATCTGGTCAAGTTCTTCACTTTTGCACTTTACTCTGCACAAAAATATTATGGCACATTTTGCATGCTTGGTCTTCAAGATAAAATTTAAAACTGTTCTTTTCTTTTTTTTTCATTTCACGTTTGTTTTATTCCTCCAGGTATATTGTTCAGTTCAGTTCAGTCGCTCAGTCGTGTCCGACTCTTTGTGACCCCATGAATTGCAGCACACCAGGCCTCCCTGTCCATCACCAACTCCTGGAGTCTACCCAAACCCATGTCCATCGAGTCGGTGATGCCATCCAACCATCTCATCCTCTGTCATCCCCTTCTCCTCCTGCCCCCAATCCTTCCCAGCATCAGGGTCTTTTCCAATGAGTCAACTCTTCGCATGAGGTGGCCAAAGTATTGGAGTTTCAGCTTCAACATCTGTCCTTCCAATGAACACCCAGGATTGATCTCCTTTAGGATGGATTTATTGGATCTCCTTGAAGTCCAAGGGACTCTCAAGAGTCTTCTCCAACACCACAGTTCAAAAGCATCAATTCTGCGGCACTCAGCTTTCTTCTGGAGAAGGCAATGGCACCCCACTCCAGTACTCTTGCCTGGAAAATCCCATGGACGGAGGAGCCTGGTGGGCTGCAGTCCATGGGGTCGCACAGAGTCGGACACGACTGAAGCGACTCAGCAGCAGCAGCAGCAGCAGCTTTCTTCACCGTCCAACTCTCACATCCATACCTGACCACTGGAAAAACCATAGCCTTGACTAGACGGACTTTTGTTGGCAAAGTAATGTCTCTGCTTTTAAATATGCTGTCTAGGTTGGCCATAACCTTCCTTCTAAGGAGTAAGCGTCTTTTAATTTTATGGCTGCAATCACCATCAGCAGTGATTTTGGAGCCCAAAAAAATAAACTCTGACACAGTTTCCACTGTTTCCCCATCTATTTGCCACGAAGTGATGGGACCAGATGCCATGATCTTAGTTTTCTGAATGTTGAGCTTTAAGCCAACTTTTTCACTCTCCTCTCTCACTTTCATCAAGAGGCTCTTTAGTTCTTCTTCACTTCTTGCCATAAGGGTGGTGTCATCCGCATATCTGACGTTATTGATATTTCTCCTGGAAATCTTGACTCCAGCTTGTGTTTCTTCCAGCCCAGCATTTCTCATGATGTACTCTGCATATAAGTTAAATAAGCAGGATGACAATATACAGCCTTGATGTACTCCTTTTCCTATTTGGAACCAGTCTGTTGTTCCATGTCCAGTTCTAACTGTTGCTTCCTGACCTGCATACAGGTTTCTCAAGAGACAGGTCAGGTGGTCTGGTATTCCCATCTCAAAGAATTTTCCAGAAATAAATGTTTTTCTGGAACTCTCTTGCTTTTTCAATGATCCAGAGGATATTGGCAATTTGATCTCTGGTTCCTCTGCCTTTTCCAAAACCAGCTTGAACATCTGGAAGTTTACGGTTCACATATTGCTGAAGCCTGGCTTGGAGAATTTTGAGCATTACCTTACTAGCATGTGAGATGAGTGCAATTGTGTGGTAGTTTGAGCATTCTTTACATTGCCTTTCTTTGGGAATGGAACCAAAACTGACCTTTTCCAGTCCTGTGGCCACTGCTGAGTTTTCCAAATTTGCTGGCATGTTGAGTGCAGCACTTTCAAAGCATCATCTTTCAGGATTTGAAATAGCTCAACTGGAATTCCATCACCTCCACTAGCTTTGTTTGTAGTGATGCTTCCTAAGGGCCACTTGCTTCACATTCCAGGATGTCTGGCTTTAGGTGAGTGATCACACCATCGTGATTATCTGGGTCATGAAGATCTTTTTTGTACAGTTCTTCTGTGTATTCTTGTCACCTCCTCTTAATATCTTCTGCTTCTGTTAGGTCCATACCATTTCTGTCCTTTATCGAGCCCATCTTTGCATGAAATGTTCCCTTGGTATCTCTAATTTTCTTGAAGAGATCTCTAGTCTTTCCCAATCTGTTGTTTTCCTCTATTTCTTTGCATTGATCGCTGAGGAAGGCTTTCTTATCTCTCCTTGCTATTCTTTGGAACTCTGCATTCAGATGGGAATATCTTTCCTTTTCTCCTTTGCTTTTCACGTCTCTTTTCTTCCCAGCTATCTGTAAGGCCTCCTCAGACAGCCATTTTGCTTTTTTGCATTTCTTTTCCATGGGGATTGTCTTGATCCCTGTCTTCTGTACAATGTCACGAACCTCTGTCCATAGTTCATCAGGCACTCTGTCTATCGGATCTAGTCCCTTAAATCTATTTGTCACTTCTACTGTATACTCATAAGGGATTTGATTTAGGTCATACCTGAATGGTCTAGTGGTTTTCCCTACTTTCTTCAATTTAAGTCTGAATTTGGCAATCAGCAGTTCATGATCTGAGCCACAGTCTGCTCCCGGTCTTGTTTTTGCTGACTGTATAAAGCTTCTCCATCTTTGGCTGCAAAGAATATAATCAATCTGATTTCGATATTGACCATCTGGTGATGTCCACGTGTAGAGTCTTCTCTTGTGTTGTTGGAAGAGGGTGTTTGCTATGACCAGTGCGTTCTCTTGGCAAAACTCTATTAACCTTTGCCCTGCTTCATTCTGTACTCCAAGGGTGAATTTGCCTGTTACTGCAGGTATTTCCTGACTTCCTACTTTTGCATTCCAGTCCCCTATAATGAAAAGGACATCTTTTTTGGGTGTTAGTTCTAGAAGGTCTTGTAGGTCTTCATAGAACTGTTCAACTTCAGCTTCTTCGGCATTACTGGTCAGGGCATAGACTTGGATTACCGTGATATTGAATGGTTTGCCTTGGAAACGAACAGAGATCATTCTATCGTTTTTGAGATTGCATCCAAGTACTGCCTTTCGGACTCTTTTGTTGACCATGATGGCTACTCCATTTCTTCTAAGGGATTCCTGCCCACAGTAGTAGATAGAATGGTCATCTGAGTTAAATTCACCCATTCCAGTCCATCTTAGTTCGCTGATTCCCAGCATGTCGACGTTCACTCTTGCCATCTCCTGTTTGACCACTTCCAATTTGCCTTGATTCATGGACCTAACATTGTTACATTGTTAACATAATATTGTTAGGTCCTTTGAAAACATGAGACGGTAGGCTTTTTATTTCATTTATTTTTCTTTTTTAAAAAAAGTTTATTTTTAATTGAAGGGTAATTGCTTTACAGTGTTGCTCTGGCTAGAGATGCCAATACTATGTTGAATGAAAGGGACAAGAATGGGCATCCTTGTCTTGTTCCTGAGCTTGGAGGAAATGCTTTCAGCTTTTCATGGTTGAGTAAGATGTGGCTGTAGGACTGTCATATATAGCCTTCATCGTATTGAGGAATATTCCCTCTATATCCACTTTGTTGATTCCATATTATTTTTAAATGGGGGATAGTATTTAGTGGTAATCTTCCTTCCTCTTTCCTTCGAATCTTCACAAAAGTAGTTAGGCACAACTGACCACTTCCTGACTATTTTTGAACTGTGGTGTTGGAGAAGACTCTTGAGAGTCTTGGTCTGCAAGGAGATCCAACCAGTCCATCCTAAAGGAAATCAGTCCTGAATATTCATTGGAAGGACTGATGCTGAAGCTGAAGCTTCAATACTTTGGCCACCTGATGTGAAGAGCTGACTCATTGGAAAAGTCCCTGATGCTGAGAAAGATTGAAGGCGGGAGGAGAAGGGGATGACAGAGGATGAGATGGTTGGTTGGCATCACCGACTCAATGGACATGAGTCTGAGTAAACTCCTGGAGTTGGTGATGGACAAGGAGGCCTGGAGTGCTGCATTCCATGGGGTGGCAAAGAGTCGGACACGACTGAATGACTGAACTGAACTGAACTGACCGCTTCCTGTGCGAAGCAAGCTTAGCCTTTACCAGCCACGACCACTAGAGGTCACAAAAGCGCTCATTATAGTCACTGAAACAGCAGAATGCAGTCTGTCTGGAGCATTAGCAGTTATGCAAAAATAGACCCATACAGATTACACTTAATTAAGGTACTTCCTCAAAGCGGAATTGCGATTCCTCATAGCAGACCCATCGTCTACCTCACTCCCCTGTCCCTACCCCTGCCAACACAGATGAACACGGCTAATGACTAGTGTCCTGAGTAACATCAGTCGCGTCGACTCTGCGACCCCACGGACTGTCCCCCGCCAGGCTCCTCTGTCCGTGGGATTCTCCAGGCAAGAACACTGGAGTGGGTTCCCGTGCCCTCCTCCAGGGGGTCTTCCCCACCCAGGGATCGAAACTGCATCTCTTATGTCTCCTGCATTGGCAGGCGGGTTCTTTACCACTAGTGCCATGTGGGAAACCCAGTCAATTCCTAGGCAGGTATTAAAATGAGGTTTTCATGCATGAAATCAGCCTAGGATCCCCGCTCTTTGTCGTCCACGCCCCTCTTTTTCCTTTAGTGTCTATCATTAGAGCAAATGTTGGGTGCGGGACTCACACACACACACACACACACACACACACACACACACACTTTCCTTTGTGTGTGCATGCAATTGTTACCAAATTTATTGTTAAACGAGAAAAAGTCGTAATTTTTTGGCTCTGCCGTGCAGCACGTGGTATGTTACTAATAGTTCTTCGGCCAGGGATTGAACCTGTGTTCCCTGCATTGGCAGTGTGCAGCCTTCACCGCTGAACTGCCAGGGAAGTCCCAAAGTCATCTTTGTTTAAAATTTCCCCCCATTTTTCACTGCTTAATTATTATGTGTTGAATGGAGAAAACTTAGAAAACAGAGACACAAGCAGGCAAAACCTGATCACTAACCGTTCTGTCATGCGGAGGCACCCACTGTCACAGCCTGGGGTGGGTGACACTGTGATGCTGGGTAGTCTCGTGTCTTCACTTGGCTGTGCATGGATGTCTTTTCATGTCATCAAGTATTTATCTCCAACATGAATTTTAGTGACTTAGAATCTCATCGTATAGATCCACCGGGCTTTGCCTGTTTTGCTCTCCTGTTGGACACATAGACGGCTTCCAGTCTCTCCATGCTACAAGTGCTATGATATGTCATGTGTGTGCATTCAGTCGTGTCCAACTCTTTGTGACCCCACAGTCTGCCAGGCTTCTCTGTCCATGGAATTTTCTAAGCAAGAACACTGGAGTGGGTTGCTGTTTCCTACTCCAGGGGATCTTCCCGACCCAGGGATCGAACTCGTACAAACTCACAAATTAAGTGTAGAAGAAATGTGCATGCACGTTAGGCCGTGTCAGTCGTGTCCAACTCTTTGCGACCCCACGGACTGTGGCCCACCAAGCTCCTCTGTCATGGGGTTCTCCAGGCAAGAATACTGGAGTGGGTTGCCATTCCCTTCTCCAAGGGATCTACCTGGCCCAGGGATGGAACTCACGTCTCTTACATCTCCGGCATTGGCAGGCGGGTTCTTTACCACCAGCACTACCTGGGAAGCGCATTATTCAGGACTCCCTGAGGGCTCCTTTCATGACTGCGACGGTCCCGCCTTTGTCTGGGATCCTGAGACTTACCTTACAGCTGTGATGGGGTGGGGACCTGGGCCTCTGGGCCATGCTTCTCTCCTGGGGCCAGACTGTCACCAGAGGGCAGGTTCTTGCTCTCAGATGCCAGGAGGGGTGGCCTGTGATGGGACAGTTAGGTCTGTCCACGTCTGGGTTCAGTTTTAGGAAGTGTATTGAGGCTGCACATCTAAGGCTTATCCTCTAATTGTCGCAGCTGACTTTTTAAAAATTATTTTTAAATTGAAGCATAACTGCTTTCCAGAATTGTGTTGGTTTCTGCTGAACATCAAGATGAATCAGCCACAGGAGTACACCTGTCTCCTTCCTCTTGAACCTCCCTCCCAACTCTCTCCGCATCCCACCCCCTGGGCTGTCACAGAGCCGGGTGTGAGTTCCCTGAGTCATACCCAGCTGATGTTTTGATTCTTATATATCTGTGTCTTCTTATGCTTTTCCCCTTCCTATAAAATTTCAGAATTGGGACTTTTTTGGGTCAAAGTTGAGTATATCTTAGGTCTTTTGATACAGATTTTCGTAGTCTTCTCTAGAAAGTTTGTACCAATATTGACTTCAATAAGCAGAATTTAGAGTTTGATTGTCTTACCAAAGATCTGTAACTACTCCAGTGTCCTGGCCTGGAGAATTCCATGGACTGTATAGCGCATGGGGTCACAAAGAGTTGGACATGACTGAGTGACTTTCACTTTCACTTTTCATGTGTGTGTGTGTGTGTGTGTGTGTGTGTGTGTGTGTGTGTGTATACATATGTAGGATAGGGTGAGGTTATAGATACATACCTATATTTTACATCCAAAATATTATGTATTATTTATGGAGCACAGTTACAGACTTATCTCTACCTTTAATATATAAAACACATTATATGCTAAATTTATATTAATATTAAATATAATTATGCATAAATATAAATTATATCAAATATATTTGAAATGTGATTTACCCAGAACAAATATTGGAAATGGAAGGGGAGAGTTGTGATATAACATCGTTGATCTAGTTCTGAACCTTCTGGGAGTTTCATATGGAATAATTTTTGTCACTTAGGTATGGATGAATGTATGTGTACGTGTATATGTTTATAATAGGTGATTTAAAAAGGAGTACTTGGTAAAAGAAACAAAAACAGTTGTTTTAAAGATATATCATTTCCTTTATAGAATAAAAGACTGTGTTGGTTAATTAATCAAAAAAAGATCAGAATGACCTTCCAATATATCACCAGGGGCCCCTTTTCCCTTACCGTACATTTAAATGATGTCTAACTATCATGGTCTTGAAAAACCAGACTTCTTTCTTGGGTCACAGACATTGAGACTCCAGCAATTTGCATCATTTATTTTACGTTATGGTTCCCACATTTTAACCAGTAATATGGTGGCATCATAAATACCCACTTTTTTTTTGCATAGATTTCAAATGATGTGAAAAACAATCCCAGTCATCCTTTGGAGACATTTGGTAGCAGCTCCATCCACCTCCTGTTAGTACTGTGTGAAGTTGGCTGTGATGTGCTCGTGGTTGAAGGGTATGTAGTCAGCGACTCCTGGAAACAGGCCGAGAACAACCGGAAGTGACTGCGGTGCCGTGACCACACCCACCCCCTGCCGCATCCACCGGTCACATTGGTCACCAGTGGGCTGCTGAGTCGCTTCAGTCGTGTCCGACTCTGTGCGACCCCATGGACTGTAGCCCGCCAGGCTCCTCTGTCATGGAATTCTCCAGGCAAGGATGCTGGAGCGGGCTGCCATTTCCTTCTCCAGGGGACCCTCCCCACCCAGGGATGGAAAGTGCCTCTCTGACGCCTCCTGCATTGGCAGGCGGGTTCTTGACCACGAGCGCCACCTGGGAAGCCCATTACATTGGTTAGGGGAACAGGATCGCCATCGAGTTGGCTAGTATGAAGGAAGCATGGAGTTGAGACTTCGAGGTCTCTTTTTTCAGGCTCTCAGCTGCCACGTGGAGCAAATCCTTGGCCAAGCCCCTTAGATTGTGCCAGCCTCCTTCCCTCCTGTATACAACTGGACTACTAGTATTTATGCTGAAGAATTATTTTCAGGATTAGAAATAACAACTGCCAAGTGCTTAATACAATATCTAACACATAATAAATGTGCAAAAAAGTTACTATTAAAAAGGAGTACGTAAGCCAAATTTAGAGCATTCAAGTTTGGAACTCATACATTTTGGAGGACTTAAGGAAGGGCAGTTGGTTGAGAATTTTTGTCTTTCTGGGCAGGGAACACAGATTATGACATAACTGATGAGTAAGTTTGAAGTAACCAGGTGTCAGAAAGCATGACAATTCCAGGCCCAAATCGTTTTGGATCTCAGAGGACATTTTTCCCCCCAGAGAAGAAAAGTAACTAGTAGACAGGAGAATAAGCCTGATTTAAGTTTCCAGGGCAACTAATGAGACGAAAACTGTAAGAGAATTAATAACAATAGTGATACGCATTTTTGAACAAACACCATGCAAAAGGCAGTGAACTCACTCATTTCAAACGTGTTATTTCTAATCCTCAGAATAACCTAAAGGACATTGCTATTTCCAAATGATAGCTGTGGGCACTGTAGCTCAGAGAAGAGTCATTATCTGTGTAGCATAGCTAGAAAATAAGAAAAGGGGCTTTAGGAATTCCCTGGTGGCCCCGTGGTTAGCACTTGGTGCTGTTACTGCCAGGGCCCAGGTTTGATCCCTGGTCGGGGAACTAAAATCCCACAAGCTGGGCCACGTGGCTAAAAAAGAGAGAGAGAAGGGGTTTCAAACCAAGGCTTATGTGACTCTAAAATCTTTCTTATATGCTTGGCTGCAATTCCACAAATTCTGACGGACCAGATTTTGTTAAATTCATGACAGGCACTAGGAAAGACATCTCTCTCATTGTTATCTTGGCTAATGAAGCATCTTGACAAAGCTCCAGTCCGACTCTGCTATGACTGTACTGACTTCACATCTCTGCGTGGAGGGATGTTCACATCTCTCTGTGAACATCAGGTTAACTTAACATCATTCTTAGACAAAGTAGACCAGTGCTCTTTAAGGCAGAGAAGATTTTAGCGCTTGTGCAATCACTCTGGAGATAGTTCAAGTTCTTGCTGAGTCTGAGTTTCATTCTTCGCAATTTTTCCAAGCAAACATTCTTCTTTTTTGGTGATTTTTAAAAACACTATTATGAAAGAAGGTGAAAAATGGACTCTTTGAGGGAAGCTGCGGACTTGAGTCCCGTTCCATCACATACTACATATGTGCCTTAGGCAAGTCTCTTTTTTCTTTCTGAGACAGTTTTTTTTCTGCTTAAAAGGAGTCACTAATACCTACAGAGTTGATGTGAACAGGAAATAAAGTAGCATCGCAACACTGACAGCTGTTATTTTTATCCCTCTCTGATCTCCACTGGCTGTGAGTTTAGTGTTCTTTCATCTCACACATACGTGTTTTTTAACCCCAAAGTGGCCATCTTCTTAGATCACTTTGTTTGCTGTTCTTTTTTATTTGTTTTAAGTCTTTCTCACATCTGCTTTTTCTTTCTTTAGCTCTTATTTCTTTAGGTCAATCCACTTTTCTTCGCTGAAGATTTTTTTCCACTAGCTCAGAGTGGTGTTGAATCCTTGATTTTTTTTTTTCTGAGCCACACAGCATATGGGATCCTAGTTCGCCAGTCAGGGGTCAAACTCATGCCCCCTGCAGTGGGAGCGTGGAGTCTTAACTGCTGGGCCGCCAGAGACGTCCCAGGGTTCCCGATTTTTTTAAAAAAGCTATTTTACATAACTACGCATTTGTGCTAGTCATTTATCTATTAACATTGCTGTATATTCATGGTATATGTGCACATGCACATACAAAGCTGCTACGTATACAACTATTGTATGCACACGCACTCTCACAATTATCTATTGACTGAATAAGTGAATGAATTAAATACGGAAATGAAAGAATGTAGGCCTCAAACGGTGGCAACAGTGCCTACGTTCCTTTTCGTCACTCGTCCTACGGAAGTTAGGGTTCTGGAGCTGGCCTGCGGGCCGCAGATGCGCGCTGCTCCTAACCCTGTGCAGCCGCTCCCGTGTCACTCATGTGTCAATTCCTTGGCCTTTGTCAGTCTTTCTCCCGGAAGTCTCTCTGCAGAATTTGGATTATGTCATCTTTCCTTTGAAAGTAACTCATCTTTTCTTTCCCATGACTTAGCATGTTCCCCTTCCCCCACTTACAGCTTAGCTTCTCCATATTTCCCTACTGTTTCCTCTTTTTGCAAACCATAAACATTCCCCAAAGCTTAATGTTCTCCTTTTTATTTTATTCTTTCCCCAACTGGGCAGTGGGAAGAGCATGGGCTTCGGAATCCGTCAAACATGGCTTCAGGTCTCAATTCCACTAGTGACATGTTATGTGATCGGTAGAACATCACTTAACCGTGCTGGGTGTAAGCGGTTCTGTCAGTAAAATGGGAATAATCGTATCTGTCTCAGGTTTTAGTGGCAGCATTGTATCTGCCACCTACTACACTGTCCTTAAGTTCCGTCGTCGCCTCCGTCAGATGACGACCCAGTCTCTCTTGCTTATCCTGCCTTCTTTCTTCTAGGACTTCTTTCACACCTCCAAAAGCTTCCTGATGATTCTGTTTCAAACTCAGACAACTGAACAGGTCTAAAGGGATTGTTTTTCTCTGAAGGACATTCTTTCTTCCTGACACTCCCGTTAATAGTTTTGGAGCTTCTTCCTCTTGCCCCTCCACGTCCAGTCCCTCACAAGCCCTGGGGCATCCTCCTTGGGATGAGTGCGTTTCTCCTGGATAAAGTCTTCCTCACTTTGTATAACAGCTCTGTTTCTGTGCTCACGCCCTAGCCTTCCTCCTTGCCATTCATTCTCCAACCCAATCAACATTTTGCAACACTTTTCTTACTCAAAAACTTGCAATGCTTCTCCACAACATGAAGTCCCATTTCGTTAGGCATTTCAGGCTGTCTGCGGTATCACCCAGTCTATCCCTCCAGGCATCATTCATTTAGTTCAGGCCTGTATTCTGTTCTTAGTCAAGCTGGCTTATTCATTGACCCTAAACTCCTTGCTCATTTCTGTCTCAAACGCTTTGTCCTCCTCTAAGAGTTCGAGGAATTCATACCCAAAGCTTGTTACCTCTGGGGGGATAAAATCCCCTCTTCTCGGAGTACCATCCTTTCGTATCGTCCTGTCTGAGGCCTCCTCTTTGAGGCGCTCCAAAGCCTTCCTTGACCCTTCCAATCCACTCTGTGCTCTCTCTCTAAATTCCTGTTTTGCAAACTCCATCATCTGTCGACTTGAGTGATTTCATTTTTATGAGGGCCTTGCCTCCTTACTAGATCGCAGGCAGCTGGAGGGGCCGTTCGATGAAGATGTTACTTTATCAGAAGGGAAAAGAGCAAGAACACGCAGCAAGGAGAGAGACAGCACGGGGATTCAGACGGCACTCGGGAGCGGCGGACGCCGCTGGCGCACTCACTTGAACTTGGGGTTTTGCCGCTGTGCTTCCTCGAGGACCACGAGCAGCGCGGATCCTCCCTTCACACTGACGCTGACGGTCAGGTTGAAGAGCAGCTCCACGCCCCTCAGCTGGTTACTGATGGTGTAGATGACAGTGATGTTGGAGGCTGAGGTGGGAACGGGGCTGGGAAAGTCGGAGTGAGTTGGTTGCACCTCTTCATCTGTGAAGAGCACAGAGGCCAAATTCATTAAAGATTATGGAGGTCATAGTCTAGGTGCAAAATCTCTGTTATTGGCAGAGCATCCCAGAAAACATTTCAAGAAATGACAATGATTTTGTGTCCTTTGTGGAATGTTCTGAGAAACTGGTGTCATCTGTGAAGCTGCTTCCCATCCTAGAGAAATGGTCACAGCTGAAGAACCAGCTCCCTTAATAATAAACATTTCTTTTGTTAAAAAAATTTTTAAGCTGAAGGGAGGATTGTGAGCCCTAAGTCACGTATTGTACCTGGCACTCCCTGTTCACTTGGGGCTTTTTGTTAACCTGAAGAATCTGGAAGCAAATGTAATAAGTTTCAGACCACTTAACAAATAGAGTAGGTGCTCAGTAAATGTGTGCTGAATGAAGCGGACATAGGGTTGAATTCCAAGGGCAGGACAGCATGGCTGCATGCTAGCACACAGCTCTGCGGGACTGGACGTCAGATGTGGCTCTGCCTGCCTGGAAGTCATGGGTATAACCAGCCCTTATGCCACTTACAATTGGTCCACTTAGGTCCATCTGTCATTCCTGGCATAAGACGCCCCTTTATAGGGAGAGAGAGATGCTCAGAGTCCTTACCAGGGCTGCAGGACACTTCGGGCACATCTAGGTAGGTCTTGCCTTTCAGTGAGGGGAGGATTTGGGCGATGGACATGGGGTTTTGGAATTTCCCCTCCTTGATCTCGTCCAGTACAGTATCCACGGTCTGCTGGCAATCCCACTGCTTGTTAGGTCTCTCAGGTGTCACGGAGAGAGCCTGGGGCCAGGGGGAAGAGACACACACACACACCACACGGATTAGTATAGCTGAGAGTTGGCCTTTACAAACCCTGTAAGGGTTAGACTCGATCACTAGTCTTTGTGATCAACCAGAGGTTCCAGACAATGTCTGTCTCATTCACAGCTATGTCCCCACTGCTTAGTGTAACGTCTGTCATATAGCAGTCCCTCAATAAATATCTGAGCTACACTTAGATTGAGGCTTCCCAGGTGGCTCAGCGGTAAAAAATCTGCCTGCCTATGCAGGAGAGGTGGGAGACGCAGGCTCAGTTCCCGAGTCGGGAAGATCCCCTGGAGGAGGACGCGGCAACCTACTGCAGTATCCCTGCCTGGAGAATCCCATGGATAGAGGAGCCTGGCGGGCTGTAGTCCGTGGGGTCGCACTGACCTGGACACGACTTCGGGACTGAACAACGCTTAGATCCAGGGAGTGCGAGCTGCGTTTGCTCACAGTTCTCAGATGCAGAAGGGCGAGGAGAGCTGCCAAAGCAAGCCTCTGGGGAGCCCTCGTCTGGGACAACCCGGCCGTCTCACCGTGGGACACCTCTTGCGTCCTCTGCTCTGCACACCCCTCGGGGGACTGGCCCCTCCTTTGCTCACATCACTGCCGCCCCCGAGGTCGTGCAGGGGTTCCCGAGGTTCCGCAGCCCGGCCGCGGCCGACGACTCAGGGGCGGGGCTCATCGCCGCGTGCGTCCTCGTGGTGGCGGTGATTGGTGGACGCACGCGCCAATCAGAGTCCTTCCCTGACGTACGACACCGGAGGGAGAACCTTCCTCTCTTCCCCTTTCGGGTTAGGCATCACCAAGGCGCTAGTGTATGAGCAGAGTGAGAAAGCGGGCTTGAAACTCCGCGTTCAGAAAACTGAGATCCTGACATCCCGTCCCATCACTTCATGGCAAATAGATGGGGAAACAGTGTCAGACTTTATTTTCCTGGGCTCCAAAATCACTGCTGATGGTGATTGCAGCCGTGAAATTAAAAGACGCTTACTCCTTGGAAGGAAAGTTATGACCAACCTAGACAGCATGTTAAAAAGCAGAGACATTACTTTCCCAACAAAGGTCCGTCTAGTCAAGGCTATGGCTTTTCCAGTGGTCATGTATGGGTGTGAGAGTTGGATGGTGAAGAAAGCTGAGCGCCCAAGAATTGATGCTTTTGAACTGTGGTGTTGGAGAAGACTCTTGAGAGTCCCTTGACTGCAAGGAGATCAGTCCTGAGTGTTCATTGGGAGGACTGATGCTGAAGCTGAAACTCCAATTCTTTGGCCACCTGATGCAAAGAACTGACTCATTGGAAAAGACCCTGATGCTGGGAAAGATTGAAGGCGGGAGGAGAAGGGGACGACAGAGGATGAGATGGTTGGAGGGCATCACCGACTCAATGGAGATGAGTTTGAGTAAGCTCTGGGAGTTGGTGATGGACAGGGAGGCCTGGCGTGCTGCAGTCCATGGGGTTGCAAAGAGATGGACACAACTGAGAGACTGAACAGCAACAGAAACACGTGGCTTTTGACACCAGAACATTTAGATTAGAAAAAGTTTACATAGTAGATACCTGGTGATTTCAGACTTCAGATTGCCTGGTTAAGAAACTCTGGCATGATGGGGTTAGGGAGAGGCTACATAGCTGAGGAGAAATCCACCCGGCCTTTGATATTTGGATATGAATGAGGCCCTGCCTTTTTCCAAGGAAAACTTTTAATTCTCAGGTACAGCTTATCACAGTGTACCTTGCAGAACTGACAAACCAAATTAGCAAAAGCAAACACCTCTCTCTCTGGCGCTAAGGAGAGCAAGGTTATTTTAAGTGAGTCATGAACAAACACCATGGATTTCTTCCAGATTTCCTTTGTTCCACTACAAAGCTTTCTAGACCAGAGCCCTGGGAATACTCCTGTGTGATTCAGCCAGTAAAACAGCGTTTTGTTCTCTGGCAAAATTCCACTGACCTCAACATGATGTAGAAACTGATTGTATTTTCATTAGTCGGTTCCAGGGCACACTGGGGATTTTGTATCCAGTCTTATGTGTAACATGAACGAATTATGCCCTTTGATGATTTTTTAATCTTAATTTTAAAAATATTTTAAAAATTGAGATATAATTGACATGTAACATCATATTCGTTTCAGGTGCACTGTGTATTTTGTGTCTGTATATACTGTCCAATGATTGCAGTATAGTCTAGCCATCCATTGCCACACATAGTCTCACAGTTTTTATACTGTGATGAAAACTTAAGATTTACTCTCTTAGTAACTTTTTAATATATAATATAGTACTATTAACTATAATCAGCATGCTATACATTGCATTGCTAATTTAATCTGCAGAGCACCAAACCATCCTATACATCCTCCTGCACTAATCCAGAACTAAATTAGATTTAGGGCTGGCATCGTAACACCATGATTCTGTTTCTTTATTTTTTTTATCGATGTATAGTTGATTTATGGGCTTTCCAGATGGCTCAGCTGGTAAAGAGTCTGCCTGCAACGTGGGAGACCTGGGTTCAATCACTGGGTTGGGAAGATCCCCTGGGGAAGGGAAAGGCTTTACTCTAGTATTCTGGCCTGGAGAATTCCATGGATTGTATAATATTATTTTAGTTTCAGGCATATAGGATAGTGCTTCAGTATTTTTGCAGATTATACTCCATGATAGGTTATTACAAGATAATGGCTATAAAGCCCTGTGCTACACAGTATACCCTTGTTGTTCATCTGTTTCATACCTGGTAGTTTGTATCTGTTAATCTCATGCCCCTAATTTGTCCTCCCACTTCTCTCTCCCTTTTGGTAACCACAAGTTTGTTTTTTATATCTGTGAGAATGTTTCTGTTTTGCATATACATTCATTGTATTAGTTTTTAGATTCTACATGTAAGTGATATCATATAGCATTTGTCTTTTCCTGCCTGTTTAATTTCACTAAGTATAATATTATGATTCTCTGGTTCTTGGGCATTCCATGTTGGCAAGGTCATGATGTAGTTTTTCTATTACTCCTATAGGGCTCAGAAGGTAAAGAGTCTGCCTGCAATGCGGGAGAACCAGGTTCAATCCCTGGGTGGGGAAGATCCCTTGGAGAAGGAAATGACAACCCACTCAAGTATTCTTGCCTGGAGAATCCCGTGGACAGAGGAGCCTGGCAGGCTATAGTCCATGGGGTCGCAAAGAGTCGGACACGACTGAAGCAACTGCACTTCACTTCACTTCACATCATAGGGCATTTTTAGATGATTTGGCTGCAGATAACCCTTTAATTTCTGATTCTAGTTGGTTCTCTCTCTCCCTGCTATTTTATTGGTGTGTTTTCCATAGGAGGCTGCTGCCCTAATCAACGGAGGGAGAGGTGTGTGTGTGTGTGTGGTTGTATTTGGAGCTATATCAAGCAGCATCTCATAGCATCCAAGCCTGAGACTCTACCCCAGAGGAACACTGCTCAGAGTATAGACTGGATGACCATACGCATCTGGCGTCGCCATGTAGTACGATCTTTGTGAGGTTGAATTGACGTTGAGAGAGGAAGACAGCCTGACAAAGATTAGATGTCGAGGCAGCTTTGGCTTATTTTCATTAATCATTTTGAATATGATCCCACATTTTTTTGGGATCAAGATACAAGGCTGATAGAAGAGCATTTGATTGGCAGGATGGAACCGGAGAAGTTGATGTTATCTGAGGACTTACCCGAACGGCCTTATTTTTTTTAACACACCAAACTCTCCTGCTAAGTCATGTCAGTTGTTTCTGAGACGCTTTCCGACCCACGGACCGTCCCCCGCCAGCCTCCTCCGTCCATGGGGTTCTCCAGGCAAGAACACTGGAGTGGGTCACCATGTCCTCCTCCAGGGGGTCTTACCGACCCAGAGATTGAACCTGGGTCTCCTATGTCTCCTGCATTAGCAGGTGGGTTCTTTACCACTAGGGCCACCTGGGAATTTTTATGAATAAACTGATCATTATTAATAGTGAATGAAAACATTTCTTGGATTTATTATCTTTCCCCAAGGAAACAAAGACAGTTCATGTTTATTTGTTTTTATGCTTTACCGATGAAGTAGAGGGGAATTAGGCCTTACCTGCATTTTTTTTTTGCCAGGCTGTGCAGCATGTGGGGTCTATTTTCCTGACCAGGGATTGAACCTGCGTCCCCTGAGGGCTGCGTTTACCTGCATGGCGAGGCCAGTGCTGTAGATGTCTCCAATGATGCCATTGTCTCGGATCCTCGTGCTGATCTCCTCCACAATCTTCTTTAGCAACTGAGCGAACAGGGCGTGGTACCCTTCCTCCGAACCTACAGGGATCCTGTTGTACATACAGGTCAGAGCCAAGGTCGCCACTGCTCCCGTGTCTGTGAATCACAGCAGAGGGTAAGACCACCACCCCCTCCACAGCATGAACAGCCAACATTTTGCTGTTGGATTGCTGCATTCAATGAGGGCTTTCCTAGTGGCTCAGCTGGTAAAGAATCTGCCTGCAATGCAGGAGACCTGGGCTTGATCCCCAGATCAGGAAGGTCCCCTGGAGAAGGAAATGGCAGCCCACTCTGGCACTCTTGCTGGAGAATTCCTTGGACAGAGGAACAGGACAGGCTGCAGTCCATGGAATCGCAGAGTCAGACACAACTGTGGGGCTAACTTCACTTTTTCCTTTACTGCATTCAGTAACCTCCCTTACCCTTCAGGACAACCTGTGAAATAGGACCTCTAGTTGTCTCCACTTCAGGGATGAGGGTATAGAGACTCAGAGAGGTGGGGGAACCCCCCAGGGCCGCACAGCTCATCAGCAGCAGCCCCCGGACCTGAGCGCAGCTCAGCAGGACGCCAAGGCTCACGCCCGGAGTGAAAGCTGACTGGCAGCATTTTCAACCCCACTGCGCATGTCCCAGCATTTATCTTTCAAAAAGTCAGCGGTTGGTGAAGTCCCAGCCATCCTCACTTCTCAGCGAAGCCTCCTCTGTCATCCCACCCAACAGGCACAGCCTCTTTTCCTAACTCCTTCAGCATTTGTTGTTTGTACCTGCTTTGCCCTCTCGGCCATCTCTCCTGTTACCCTACCGGGGAGCTCTCGGATGAGGGGAAGGGGGGCCTGCCTCCTCCAGGGTACCCAGTTCAAGGGTCCTTGGCGATGAGCTCTCGGATGAGGGGAAGGGGGAGCCTGCCTCCTCCAGGGTGCCCGGTACAGGGGTCCTCGCCCCTTTCCTTCTTACTACGTGTGAACTAAGTGGGCAGACTCTGGCACAGTGAGACCAGAACAAACCAGAGACTCGCCAGATGTTTTTTTTTTTTCTACTAATCTTTTCCTCCCCACCCTAATCTCCACCCCAAGGTTGCCTCATCTTGTTAAGGATGACAGTGTTGGCCAAGAAGTCCCAATTTCCTGAACTGGCAGAGATGCCCCAGCCACGAGAAGGTCCCCGATGAGAAACAGAGGCCAACCTGTGTTTTACCCACAGGGAGGAGATTTGAGCAAATATCAACCTGCTGCTGCTGCTGCTGCTGCTGCTGCTCAGTCACTTCAGTCGTGTCCGACTCTGTGACCCCATAGACAGCAGCCCACCAGGCTCCGCCGTCCCTGAGATTCTCCAGGCAAGAACACCGGAGTGGGTTGCCATGTCCTTCTCCAATGCATGAAAGTGAAAAGTGAAAGTGAAGTCGCTCAGTCGTGTCCGACTCTTTGCGACCCCATGGACTGCAGCACCCCAGGCTCGTCCGTCCATGGGATTCTCCAGGCAGGAGTACTGGAGTGGGTGCCATTGCCTTCTCCATATCGACCTGAGTGTTGGTCTAATAGAGACTGAAATGAGAGAGGTTGCTGAAGCTGCACATCACATGTAAGGGGTGAAAACGTGAGCTGATGCCGTTGCCTGGATAGCGGCGGAGGAGAAAAGATGACCACAAATGAGGGCCCTCACAGAGGGCACCGTGCCAAGAAGGGGTCATTGTGTGTGACGGGGTGGAAGACAGTCTCCGTTCACAGGCCGCCTCGCAGGATGCAGGAGGAAGAAGGTTCCACTGCATCCTTGAAGGAGAGCATCGTGGCTTTAAGGCTCAGAGAGGAGCCGTTTAATATAAAGAGAATGTTTGGACGTTGTAAGGAGAAGCACTGAGAAGATAGAGTGTGGACGCATCAGTTCAGTTCAGTTCAGTCGCTCAGTCATGTCTGACTCTTTGCGACCCCATGAACACGCCAGGCCTCCCTGTCCATCACCAAGTCCCGGAGTTCAGTAGGGGTTAAAGAGGAGGCTCAGGGTGGGGCTGAGTCTAGACATTGGGTTAATAATTTAACTGCTGTTTGGGAATGACTCCTGACTTGGATGACATGCTTATTGTTTCCAGTGGAGATTCTGTAACTGCCAGACACGTCCTGGTTTTCTGTTTTCCTTTCTCTCTTTCGTGTATACCTTACATTTCATTTATCTCTCACATGTCCCACAAGGGTTTGCCCAGCATCTCTCATCTGCTGACCTCTTCCTGGTCCTCCCCTCCTCCTCATGGAAAGACCCCCTCTCGCATGGTCCCCCGCAGCTCTACCCCTCCGTGACCTTGGTTTTCCAGGCTCAGGACAGCGTTTGAAACTGGTGACTTACCCACGTCAAAGGGAGAGGAGCTGGCCAGCAGGGTCTTGGCGAAGCGGGCT
Organism: Okapia johnstoni; assembly: GCA_024291935.2. Classification (NCBI taxonomy): domain Eukaryota; kingdom Metazoa; phylum Chordata; class Mammalia; order Artiodactyla; family Giraffidae; genus Okapia; species Okapia johnstoni. The sequence continues at coordinate 804,197 of CM044325.1, read as the reverse complement.
GCTACGGGTAAGGTCATCTCTGGGTTGTTCTGGCACAGCGCCAGGATGGCCAGACTGGGCCCATAGAAGGTGGAAGCGTAGGAATCGAGGCCTTGAGAGGGGACAGGAGCCCGTGTAAGACTAATGTTCACAGTAAGGAAGGCATTTGTGAAAAAGGAAAAGCCAGACCTTTGAAATGGACATGGCTAGAAATCCTGTCCAAAAAGAAAGATACCGCATTGGCTATGTCTCAGAACAAGAATGGCACCTGGCAGGGGGATGTAATAAAAGGGAGGCTGCTGTCTTCAGGTGAAGGCAGGCAATCGTGTCCTCCCGGGAGGGCGGTCTTTTCCAGTTCGTTGGACCAGAAGCGGAGATCTCCCTTGTGGGGATTATCAGAGTGACCGGATGGAGGAACACCGGGTCTCTTCCCTCCACGTCCACCCTCCCCTCCTTCTCTTTACAGATTTAAAATTCTCAGGAAGGGCCATTTGCCTCACTCCCCCCCCCCCTTCTGATGAGGTCTTACTGGAGGGTGTCCAGTTCTCCATTTGTGTCCGCAGAGTCGATACTTTGTCCCCAGGGTCTCGGCAGGAGGAGGTGAGCGCCATGATGGTGAGGGCGAGCTGACCAGCGGTCAGGTCTGTGGAGGAGAGAACACCGTTAAACGAAGGCGCTCTCAGAGGGGAGCGCTCCAGCGGTCAGGCTGCGCTCTCTGCTTCTTTCCAGATCATTTTGATCTTTTTAAAAATAATGTGATCAGATAGTTTTTTGACCTTCCTTGAGGAAAGAGGTGTGGAAAAACACTGCAGGAATGTTTAACCTGGTGGCCTCTGTGGCGTTTGAAGACCTCATTCGGGTTTCCTGGCACCTGTTTGGAAGAGCGGCAGGAACACCCCTGCAAATTCCCCTGGAAACGTGTCTGCTTACAAGACACTTGTGACTGTACTCAGGTTTCTCTAACTTGGACCTCAAGGCAACTCTGGTGAGGAGGCAGAACAGAGAGTTTATTGCTTTTGTTATTATTGCTATTCGTGTGTAACTTTATTTTTTTGGTCGTGCCATATAGAGTAGTTTCTTCCCCAGCCAGAGATTGAACTTGCATCACCTTACGTTGGAAGTGTGGAGTCTTAACCACTGGACCGTCAAGGAAATCCCGCTGTTAGTGCTATTGTTACTCGAAGGACCTGCATTTTGTAAGTGACAGAGGTGAGGTTGGTGGGAATCTGTGAGCACTTAATAAGTGGCAGAGTCAGACCTGGAAGCCTGCTCATCTATATTGAATCTAGAACTCTTTCTGCTTTAATGCCCCACTATGTGAATGCCCTGACTCGAGGTTACGTCCTTCCAGGGATGCAGGGAAAGGCATTTGGGTGATTCAGGCACCGTCATAAGTAACGTTGGGGTGGAGGGACTTGGGGAGGGGGGTCTGGGAGTGGAGATTCAGGGAGCCCGTTAAGGGCCTCTGGTTTCTCACCGGCTGTGTCCCTGGCCATGAGATCGAAAGTCAGGAGCTTCTGGGCCTCCAAGTTGTAGGCTCCGGCCAGGTTCATGGCAATCAGGATGCTGGGGTTTGGGAAGGTGGAGTTGATCACCGAGTTCTCCATGGTCACTTGGATGCCATCGACCCAGGGCTGCTCTGCTGAGGGAACAGCTGCGAAGGGCAAAGCCATTTACTAAACCCCTCATCCTCACTCTCTCTTCTCAGAAATGTTTTCTGCATCTCTTAGGAGAAAGCATCTCTTAGTATTCTTGGGGATGCCCCCGTTAGGGGTGATTATTAAAGAGAAACGGAGAAAGCGCTGAAGTTTCCTTTTGAGGCCAGTTAGTCCCTGCATGCTCAGTCACTTCAGTTGTGGCTGACTCTTGTGACCCCATGGACTGTAGCCCGCCAGGCTCCTCTGTCCATGGGATTGTCCAGGCAAGAATACTGGATTGTAATTCTATGTCCTCCTCCAAGAGATCTTCCTGACCCAGGGATCGAACCTGTGTTTCCTGCATTGCAGGTGGATTCTTTACCATCTGAGCCCCCGGGGAACCCCAGTTAGTCCCTACATCTTTCCAAAGAACTGTGATCTTTAAAGTGATTTTTTACTTAGCAACATCAAATGCTATGGCTCACAGACATTTCATGCTATTTCTAGTATGTTCCCAGAAATCACTGATTTCCTTGCATCTTTTTCTCACTTTTGCATGAGATATAAGAAGGATCTGGGCTACGACCTATCCTCAGCAGGCACCCAACATTCTCAGTAGTGGTGGCATGTAGTCAGAATAGTCACTGAGGGTCTCCTCCCGAATCATCAACCATCATTCCTGCAACAGTATTTCAATTCTAGTTAATGTAAAATGCAGAGACTTGCCTCTCAAAGAACACATGCCATTAAGTCAGGAGAGGTGAACCATACACACTCACACCCTGTAATGGAACTCCTGTAACAACTACTGTTTTCAGGCAGGCTCTCGTCATTAGACGTGAGTGTCTGAGGTTTCTGCCTGTCCCCAGGGTAACCGCTTCCTTGACCTCCTTGGAAAAAATGCCCTACTCACAGCATGAGCTTCGGGTCTGGGTGCTGGTCCTTGTCATAGCCCAGAAAAGGGTCAGGAGCCGGAGGGCAGCCCGGGCCATCCCACTGTGTCCTGGCGCATCCGCGTCTCCTGCTCACAAGTCCCAGTGTGTGCGGGCTTCATGCTTCTCTACTTTCCCTTATATACGCTGCTCTTTGAAAAGCGGTCCGCCTTCCTGCCCATTCCAGCCACTCCTAACCGCTGATGCTGATTTCCCTTTGCTTATGTAAGCTTACCTGCTCCAGACCCTCCAAGGTGTCTGAAGGTCATGTCTGGGCAGCACGGTCATAGGAAACACTCGGGGCTTAGTATGTGGTGAGGCCAAGTGTCCTTCACTAAAGCCCCGGGAGGCTGGCTGATGGGCGAGTCTTTCCGGGACTTTCTCCTCAGCCTTTTCATGCCCGGAAACCCCTTGGCTACTTATTGGCAGCCCCTTCAGTGAAGTTGGGGTGATTCCTAAGGCCCCACCTCACTTACAGTTCATGGGTTCTCGAGGCAAGAATACTGGAGTGGTTTGCCATTCCCTCCTCCGGTGGACCACATTCTGTCAGAACTCTCCTCTATCACCGTCCGTCTTGGGTGCATTGAGTTACGCAAGCCCCTTCACCACAAGGAGGCAGTAAGCCATCAAGGGGAAACTTGGGCAAACTCCAGGCGATGGTGAGGGACAGGGAGGCCTGGCGTACGGCAGTCCATGGGGCTGAAAGAGTCGGACACGACTTGGTGACTGAACAACAGCAGCTCACTTACAGTCTGAGGTACTTGTTTTACGAGAAGTGCTTTTAGGCTCTCAGGTGAGCATCGGCCAGGTGAGGTCTGGCTTTATGCAATGAATTAAGTCATCATGACTTGGGTTCCAGCCTATGGGCAAACAACGGACCACAGTTTCCCAGAATTTTTTTTAAATCTCTTTCCTGTGTGGGAAAGAAAGCAGTTTCAAACAGCCAGGGCTTTCAGATATTGTCTTTTAAAGTAAGTAATTGGAAAACATGGGATCAATGAACTATATTAAGTAATATGTATAATTAATTTTTTTTTTTAGGATTGTGGCTGTATAATAAAGCAAAGGAAGCCTCCCTTTCATGGAGAACTGAGAATAATGAGATTGTGAAGGACGAGCTACTGTTTTTCTTTTCTAACAACCTAGACAGCATGTTAAAAAGCAGACACATCACTTTGCCAACAAAGGTCCATCTAGTCAAGGCTATGGTTTTTCCAGTGGTCATGTACGGATGTGAGAGTTGGACGGTGAAGAAAGCTGAGCACTGAAGAATTGATGCTTTTGAACTGTGGTGTTGGAGAAGACTCTTGAGAGTCCCTTGGACTGCAAGGAGATTCAACCAGTCCATCCTAAAGGAGATCCGTCCTGGGTGTTCATTGGAAGGACTGATGCTGAAGCTGAAACTCCAATACTTTGGCCACCTCATGCAAAGAGCTGACTCATTGGAAAAGACCCTGATGCTGGGAAAGATTGAGGGCAGGAGGAGAAGGGGGCGACAGAGGATGAGATGGCTGGATGGCATCACCAACTCAGTGTGTAAGGTAAAGGAGTTAGAGAAGGCGAGGTTCAGAAAAAGACCAAGACGGGCACTTTAGAGGAACAGGTCATCTTTAATGAGATGAGAAGGGGCAGCAGTCAGATAGTGAGCTGCCGCGCTTACCCAAGAACAGAGTAAGCATATACAGGCAGGTATGCGGAAAGCTCCTGTCTTAAGCGGGCCTGTTCTTCTCCAAGGTTGTTCGGAGTAGTTAGCTCTTAAATGGCTGGGGCAAGGAATTTTGGAGATCGGCCAGAGGCTGGACCGGCTGGGAGCTGGGTGTAATCAACCTAATGTCCATTTTTTTTTTCAGGTGAGAGAGGTCCTTGTTTTGTATAGAATGGTGGGGAGGACCTGGAGGGGAGTTTTAACTCCAGGCTATTTTGAGCCATGTAACTTTCCTTCACAATGGACATGAGTTTGAGTAAACTCCGGGAGTTGGTGATGGACAGGGAGGCCTGGCATGCTGCAGTCCATGGGGTCGCAAAGAGTCGGACACGACTGAGTGACTGAACTGAACTGACTTTAGCATCTGAGTCGACCTTGCTTCTGATAATCACAATACAGCAAAAGTTATGGGATGAGGTTGCAGAAGACCAGCTCCGTCTGGCTCGCAGCCCCTGGCTCTTCTTGCTTCTTGCTCTGATGAAGCAGCTGCTGTGTTGTGAGCTTCCTTATGGAAGAGCCTGTGTGGGGAAGAGCTGAGAGCCTCTTCCAGCCCACAGCCAGGCAGGGAGGAATCCCGCCAGCAATCACATGAAGGAGCGTGAAAGCAGGTCCTTCCCCAGTTGAGCTTTGAGATGAAGGCAGCCCTAGCCAACATCGTCTATATATTTTGTCAGTTTATTTTTTAAAGTTGATATGTTGTATTTTCATTTTTATTCAGTTCAAGATTTTTTTTTTCCTGCCTCACAACATGAGAAATCCCAGTTCCATGATTAGGGACCAAAACTGTGGCCCCTGCAGTGGAAGCTCAGAGACCCAGCCACTGGGCCTCGAGGAAAGTCTCTCCAGCTGACACCTTGATTGCAGGCTCATGAAGGACTGGAAGCCAGAGGACCCAGGCAACCTGTCCCTCCACTCCTCACCCAGAGAAACTGTGAGATAACATGTTGTTTTAAGCCATTAAGTTTTAGGGTGACTTGTTACACAGCGATGTATGACTAATACACAGTATTTGGTGGGCAGTGAAGCACTTGTGGGCTGCATGCTGGAGAGCCTTGTCCACCATGTGAAGGAGTAGAATAATCCTCACACTTTCAGATGTGCGCATCCTAATCCCTGGAATCTGTGAATGAATGAATTAGGTTAGGTGGTAAAGGTGAGACAGGCTGGGGCCTGGGACCCTTTGCTGCAATGTTTGAACCTGGACAAAGTCTCCTCAAGCCACAAAATACAAGGAAACAATGAAGGACTGAAAACAGCTGTGTGCATGCGCAGTAGGGACAAATTCTGGACAAAAGACACATAAAGATCAAAAAAGCTCAGCTCGCACTTCTAAAGAGCTGGGAGCAAAAGCAGGGGTTTGGGAGCAAAGGCAGGGTGCTATGTAGGCCCCTCTGTGCACAACAGCACAAAGAGGTGGCAGAACACCTGCGCTACCCCTCCTGCCTGACCCGTGGACACACACCACTACCGTCACCCCCATGTAAGGAACCAGCTCGCCTCTGCTGGGGGAGCGAGCTAGCAGGGGACTCGGATATTTGTTCTCGCTGCCCCTGCTGTTGCAGGGGTCCCAATGAAGCCTTGTCTGAATTTCTTTTCTGGCCTCTGATCAACTTCTGTTGATTAAAGAGACCAAGAACCCTGGTTAGTAATTATTTATATTTTCTTTGCATTTTTTGCGTGAGCTTCCTTATTTTTATTGCGGACTATCTTGATGGGCCCAGTGTCGTAACGGGTCCTTGTAAGCGGAAGAGGGAGGCAGGAGACTTAGAGTCGGAGGAGATGTGATGAAGGATGCAGAGGTCAGCATGATGTGATTGCTGACTTTGAAGATGGTGGGGCTGAGAGCCTAGGAATGCAGGATTCCTGCGGGAACTGGAACATGAGAAAGTGATTCTCCCCTAGAAGCTCTAGAAGAACACAGCCCTTTTTTGACACTTAGATTTCAGCTCAGAGAGTCCCAGTTCAGACTTCTGACCTCCAGAAGTGTGAGAATAATACTGTCTTAACCCAGTACGGTTGTGGTAATTTGTTACAGCAGCAGTGAGAATCTCATACAGGGTTGGGAACCAGAAAGATGCTGACCTTGGCTTCCAGAGCCTGCCCATAACCATCCTGAGATAACCCATGCACCCTGGTGTATCTTCTCTTTGAACATCCACTTTCTTGTACATTACCTCTTACAGCCATGGTTGCTTCATGTTGACACAATTGTTTCCATTAGCAAATAACTTCCAGAACAGGAACCACAGAGTCTATAGTTTCTTAAGGAGTATGTTTTGACAGTCTTTGGCTAACTCTTGACTGGACTTCTTTCTTTCTTTGTATTTTCCTGTGCCTCATTTTCTGGTATCAGAGTACCCAGAGTCTCTCTGGATATCTGAAAGGTTTATCTGTGTTAATTACTTCTTTGCAGGCATAAGTTTCTGCCTTCAGACTCAATCTAGGTTTTGACACAATCCCAAACTATAAGAGCTTCTCAGAATGCAAGTGTGGCCAGAACTAGGTCTCACTTACCAACATTAGCGAAATGCTCAAGGAATGTTATTCCATCGACCTTCTTGTCTGTTTCTGAGATCGAGGCCGTTTCTGTCAGACAGCAGTGTTACTACCTTCTGCTTAGAGGCCACTGACTGGGAGAAACTCGTCTCTCTCTGCCAGAAGTCTGGGCCAGCAGTGCTGAAGGGAAGTGTTGGGAAACGTAGTGCATAAAGTGAGGTTTGATACTTACTCCACTCAGAATTAAACGAGAATTGCAAAGAAAATGACTTTAACTGTGTGATGGCGGCGTATTTGATTCCATGCTGATATACTGAAGAGATTAATTTCTTCTACCACCTTTGGAAAAATCAGGCTGAAAGAAATTGGGTAACAGGCAAACTTGGCCTTGGAGTACAAAACGAAGCAGCTCAAAGTCTAACAGAGTTTTGCCGAGAGAACGCACTGGTCACAGCAAACACCCTCTTCCAACAACACAAGAGACCACTCTACACATGGACATCACCAGATGGTCAACACTGAAATTAGACAGATTATATTATTTGCAGCCAAAGATGGAGAAGCTCTGTATAGTCAGCAAAAACAAGATCAGTGACTCAGATCATGAACTCCTTATTGCCAAATTCAGACTTAAGTTGAAAAAAGTAGGGAAAACCACTAGACCATTCAGGCATGACCTCAATCAAATCCCTTACTATTATACAGTGAAAGTAAGAAATAGATTCAAGGGATTAGATCTGATAGACAGAACGCCTGAAGAACTATGGACGGAGGTTCGTGACATTGTACAGGAGGCAGGGATCAAGACCATCCCCAAGAAAAAGAAATGCAAAAAGGCAAAATGGTTCTCTGAGGAGGCCTTACAAATAGCTGAGAAAAGAAAAGATGTGAAAGGCAAAGGAGAAAAGGAAAGATATTCCCATCTGAATGCAGAGTTCCAAAGAATAGCAAGGAGAGATAAGAAAGCCTTCCTCAGCAATCAATGCAAAGAAATAGAGGAAAACAATAGAATGGGAAAGACTGGAGATCTCTTCAAGAAAATTAGAGATACCAAGGGAACATTTCATGCAAAGATGGGCTCGATAAAGGACAGAAATGGTATGGACCTAACAGAAGCAGAAGATATTAAGAGGAGGTGACAAGAATACACAGAAGAACTGTACAAAAAAGATCTTCATGACCCAGATAATCACGATGGTGTGATCACTCACCTAAAGCCAGACATCCTGGAATGTGAAGCAAGTGGCCCTTAGGAAGCATCACTACAAACAAAGCTAGTGGAGGTGATGGAATTCCAGTTGAGCTATTTCAAATCCTGAAAGATGATGCTTTGAAAGTGCTGCACTCAACATGCCAGCAAATTTGGAAAACTCAGCAGTGACCACAGGACTGGAAAAGGTCAGTTTTCATTCCAATCCCAAAGAAAGGCAATGCCAAAGAATGTTCAAACTACCACACAATTACACTCATCTCAGATGCTAGCAAAGTAATGCTCAAAATTCTCCAAGCCAGGCTTCAACAGTATGTGAACCATGAAATTCCAGATGTTCAAGCTGGTTTTGGAAAAGGCAGAGGAACCAGAGATCAAATTGCCAACATCCATTCATCAATCATGGCATCTGATCCCATCACTTCAAGGCAAATAGATGGGGAAACAATGGAAACAGTGAGAGACTTTATATTTTGGGGCTCTAAAATCACTGAAGATGGTGACTGCAGCCATGAAATTAAAAGACGCTTGCTCCTTGGAAAAAAAGCTATGACCAACCTAGACAGTATATTAAAAAGCAGAGACATTACTTTGCCAACAAAGGACTGTCTAGTCAAAGCTATGGTTTTTCCAGTGGTCATGTATGGATGTGAGTTGGACTATAAAGAAAGCTGAGCACCAAAGAATTGATGCTTTTGAACTGTGGTGTTGGAGAAGACTCTTGAGAGTTCTTTGGACTGCAAGAAGATCAATCAATCCTAAACGAAATCAGTTCTTAATATTCATTGGAAGGACTGATGCTGAAGCTAAAACTCCAATACTTTGGCCACCTGATGTGAAGAATGGACTCATTGGAAAAGACTCTGATGCTGGGAAAGATTGAAGACAGGAGGAGAAGGGGAGGACAGAGGATGAGGTGGTTGAATGGCATCACCGACTTGATAGACGTGAGTTTGAGTAAACTCCAGGAGTTGGTGATGGACAGGGAAGCCTGGCGTGCTGCAGTCTGTGGGGTCGCAAAGAATCGGACACGACTGAGAACCTGAACTGAACTGAACTCAACTTTACTGTGATTGATTGAATATTATTGAAAATGAGCTGTATGGGACTTCCCTGGTGGTCCAATGGTTAAGACTCTGTGCTTTCACTTCAGGAGACACAGTTTCGATCCCTGGTCTGGGAACTAAGACCCTACATGCTGCGTGACAACAGCCAAAAAAAAAAAAGAAAGAAAGACAGAAACTGAGTGAGCATCTTTGAGAGAGAGTTAGGGATTTTGGAGAGAACTGTTCCAACTTTGTCATATCGAGAGTAAGTCTCAATGGTTAATGTCAGGGGCAATATTTTCTGTCATTTTGACATATTTGTGTCTGTATTTCTTGCTTGAGCTTCCTTATGGACAGCATTATGCTGGTTTTCCCAGGATAGTCCCACGGGTCGCAAAGAGTTGGATACAACTGAGCCACTGAACAACAACGACAGCAATCTGGAGCCATTAGTCTCCAGTCTCACGTGCCTGTCGAGTCTGTAAAGATACCGGACAGCTGGCAGCGCGTGTCGCAGCACCGCGGAAGTCCCCCTGCCGCTAACTGTGACGCAGACCCCAGAGGATGGCATCCATCGCTCTCCAGCTGAGAAGACCTCTTTCACACCCGGTTCATGAAGACCAGGGCAGGGTTGGACCTGCGAGTCGACGATCAGAGCCCGCAAGCAGTGAGCAGGAGGAGCGTTCAGCCCCTGACCGTAAAGCAGGGTTGCTGGTGGAGGGGAGGAAAGATGAGAATCTTGAAAACACAAGACAAATATGGGCGGTGTTGCCGAAATAAGTTCCCTAATTCGACCTTCAGGCCTCTTCCTTTTGGAGACTATTATCACATTTTTTAAAGATTTTTTTTTTTTTGATGTGGACCATGTTTAAAGTCTTTATTGAATCTGTTATAATGCTGCTTCTGTTTTCGCCTTTGGGCCGTAAGACACAGGGGGCCTTAGGTCCCCACCCAGAGATCGAGTCTGCGCTGCGTCACTGGGAGGTGACGTCTCAGCCTCTGGACACCAGGGGAGCCCCGTGCAGGGGACTCGAAACGGGTCACTTTGTGCTTCATCTGAAACACCTTTGGCATCTTAAAGGCATTTCTGGTTCCTAACTGAATGCGCCCACAGCTCAGGTACTCAGTATATGGTGTAACCCAGTTCAGGCTTAGACATGATTCAACTTTTTTTTTTTTAAGTGAGTTCTGCTGAACTGAACTTTGGAGTCAATGTTTTTTTGCAGGTGGATTTGGTGATGTGCCTATGAGAGTGATTTTCATAGTGAAATAAGGGGAAAATAAGTGTGGGAGAGAAGTGGGACCTAGGGGAGGCTGCTGGAGATGGGGGTGAAATGCTTCCTCCAACCTTGTGTGCTGACTTTTACGGATAGGCCTCACACTTTCCTTTGTCTAGGGCAGTACTTTTCTCTCTGCCCGCTGCCTGTACGAGGCCACTGCGTCTTCTCAGTTCCTCCCTTGCCCCCAGGTCTCAGAGAGCTCAGTCTCCCCATGAGATGCCTCCTTGATCTCACTGGTTGCTGCTGTGCCGTTAGACTTGGAACCTTCTCTCCATTTCCCCCCGTTGCCCAAGGTCACCCAGATAGTTAGCAGGGGACCAGTGAGCAGAACTAAACTTCTTGGACAGGTGGGTCTAATCTTTTTCCCTTCGCTTCTTCCTGAGGTAGTCTTCCCTCTAACAGTAATTCCCTTTGATATTAAATGATTAGAACATGCTCCTTTTGTGTAGCTGTTGGTCTTTCACTGGACACTCAAAGAGAGAAGTAGAGGTTATTGATGTGCTGTTAGGATTGAGACATAAACAAAAAGGAACGTGTAAGATCAATTTCCACATAGAATTCGACCACAAAACGGTCAGACCCAGCTGAGGAAGGTTTCAATTTATTAATATTTGCTCCAACGAACCTCCAAATTGTCTCCATTTTGGACAACATAACTCCCAGCTCCTGAAAAGGAAGAAGGAGACGTGGGTCCAATGATTTGATCACCAAGTCATCAAGTAATGGATCTGGCTCTCCCGACCCTGGAGAAGGAAACGGTAACCCCCTCCACCACGTGTTCCTGCCTGGGAAACCCCGCGGACAGAGGAGCCTGGCGGGCAGCAGGCCAAGGGGTCACAGAGAGTCGGACACGGCTGCGAGGCTGAGCGTGCTCACGCTCCGGGTGCCTCACTGCAGGGCTGTCTCTCGTCCTCCCCCTACCTTGGCTCAGTGGCTGGCCGTTGCTCAGGAGTTCCCAGTAGGTTCTGTCATTGCTGTTGGCCCTTATGCCCTGAACAGAGGTGACGTAGGGGCCCCACGAGGTCTCCTCCACTGTGAAGCTGTGGGGAACAGCGAGTTGGTACATGGATTTAAGATGTTCAAAGGCAACTCTCCCACGGGCACTTCTTTTGTGTACCTAAGAATCACTGGAAGATATTACACAGACCTCCTGACCTTCTTCCCAGATACCTTGATTCTGGAGATCTGGGCAAGAACCAGGAATCTGCGTGTTTTATAAACATTCTAGATCATTCTGAGGCAGGCAGTCTACAATCCATGCAAATTATAGAAACACTGCCCGTGGTTTCTGCCCCTCTCCTACCATAGTAGACACTTTGTCATCAACAGTTCCTAATCTTCTACCCAAGACAGTAACGGTTGAAGATGCCAAACAGTACAATAGAGTGTTACCAGTTGTCCTAGAGGTGCTCAGGAAAAAGGGAAGGATAATTCAATAGTTCATGTTCACTTATTAAGAAGTGACATAATCGATATTTGTTTCATATTCTTTAGTCAGATTTTCTACCTTCCTGGGAACACTTGAAAACAGGCTTTATAATGATACATACATGCAGATACATATTTTCTTACATATGATTTTCTCTGTTGCATCTTAGAGCATGTTATTAGACACAATAAATGCCAGTTAGGCTTATGGAGCCACTTAAGCCATATTTTTCAGAGGCAAAGTCAATATCTTCATTTTCATATTTGACCTCTCTAGGCCAGGGAACCTTGACTGAGGAGCCTCGAGTCTCCTGTAAGGTGGAGGTGGCCTGGAGAAGCTTCCCAGTCTCTGTGAAACCTCAGATTCAAATGACAAGCCTTGCACTCCCAGATTTAGAGAACGAACTCTCTTTACCAGGGGGAAAGGGTGGCTGGGGGAGGTGGAGTGGCTTAGACTGGGAGCTTGGGATCGACGTGGACACACTGCTGTATGTAAAACAGACAGCCGACAGGGACCTGCTGTACAGCGTGGGGGACGCTGCTCAACAGTGTGCAGTGGCCTAAATGGGAGAAGAATTTGAAAAAAAAATAGATACTTTTATGGGTATCTGAATCACTTGGCTGTATACCTGTAACTAACACATCATTGTTAATCAACTGCACTCCAATATAAAATAAAAAGCAACAAGTGACACATTTTATGCATTTGTTAATTTTCTGGGATGAAAATCCCACTCATCTGACTTTCAAAGGGGTCAGTGATTAAAAAACAGTTAAGAACCACTATTCTAGACACAAAATGTCTGACTTAAGAGAGTCTATTAATTGGAGGAGTTCTACTGACAGAAGAAAGATCTGTGGTACTTCTTTATCTATTAATATCTGCTATGTGCTGGGAGAGGAAATGTTTCACCTCCCTTTTTTAAACCCCTCCTGTGCTATGAGGATGAACAGCAAAGCTACTCACTGAGAAGTGTTTTAAATGTACATTGAATTCTGCTGCGGATGTATTCCTGCTGAGTCATAATCACATTAAATTCCTTAACCTTAGGTTATCTATTGAGCTTCCCTCATAGCTCAGCTGGTAAAGAACCCACCTGCAATGCAGGAGACCTGGGTTCGATTCCTGGGTTGGGAAGATCCCCTGGAGAAGGGAAAGGCTACCCACTCCAGTATTCTGGCCTGGAGAATTCCATGGACTGTATAGACATACCGAAATAGAGTTTCATTTTTCTCCTGAGCAGCCTTCATCACATCAAGGAAGACAGAACCCTTTCTCACGGTGACTTCGGTGTAACTTGTCTTATTGATTCGCACAGAATATTTGACTAAGATATTCAAGGGTGCAGTCGTAGGTGTCACAGAATCAGGCTTATCAGTGGAGATGTTGAATTTGACTGGCAGAGACAGAAAAGTAGAGGAGAATTATTATTCAGAAGAATAAAAACGATGTCAGAGTCTGCACACCACTCCAACCCTATGCAACGACTCTGTCCCCGTTAATGCGGAAGAAGGTTTATACCAGGAGCCCGGGTCAGCAATCGGGGGGGCTGGGGTATCTCTGAGACAACTAAAGCACAAATTAAAACCAGATACTCACCAGCTTGTGAAGGCTTGTGTTTGCCTCAGCTTCCAGCTGTTGCAGCAAATCAGTTGCCCCATTTCCCATTTCTCACAGAGGCTCCTGATTTTTCTCTTTTTTTGCATTGGTGCAGCATACAGTAATGCTCCCTCTTTTCTTTTTTTTTTTTTGGTGTGCTTTTTGATTTTTTTCCTTTTTGTGATTTTAAAAAATATGTCGTTTATTTCCGGTTGTGCTGGGTCTTTGCTACTGTGTGGGCCTTGCTCTAGGTGCGGTGAGTGGGGAGGCTGCCTCTACTTGCAGTGTGAGAACGCTCTCACTCCCATTGCTGTGGCTCCTCTGGTTGTGGACACCAGGCTCCAGGGCATGTGGGCTGCAGTAGTTGCGACTCCCAGGCTCGAGAGCACAGGCTCACTGGTCGTGGTACGTGGGCCTAGGTGCTCCTCAGCACATGGGACTGTCCCGGACCAGGGACGGAACCCATGTCTCCTGCACTGGCAGGTGGATTCCATGTGACTGAGCCACTGGGAAGCCCCTGGGCCTTTTAATTTTTTATTGAAGTATTGACACACAACATTATGTTAGTTTCACACGTAAAACACGATTCAACATTTATATACATGAGGAATTGATCAGCACTGTGACTCTAGTAACCATCCGTCACCATACAAAGTTACTACAATATTATTGACTATATTCTCTATGCTGTGCACTATATTGCCATGAAGTATTTATTTTATGACAGGAAGTTTGTATCTCTTAGCATCCTTCCCCTATTTTTCCCAAACCCCTGCCTTTTTATTTATTAACATTAATAGAGAACATTACGTGCCAGGCACTATGTGCTAATCATTTTACATGAATTATCTTCTTCAATCCTTACTAATGCCTGTTACATACTATTATCATTTGCATTTCTTATAGTAGATAAATTGAGCTTAGCAGTTTTGTCCAAGTTCCTTAAACCTGTATGTGGCTGAACCAGAAATGAACAAGACAGAAGGAAGAGTCTCCTTTGCTTAGACCTTCTGGTTTGATTAATGGTTCAAGCCGTGGTTTTCTTATAACACCACCACATTCTTTCCCATTAACATCACGTCACTGGGTGCTCACGCACTGAGTCTAATAAAAGCCAGAGACGGGGTACTTTTTAGGTTGGGAACGATGCTCAGGAAATCTCTCTGTATCCAGCAGTCAGAAAGCAACCCTGGAGAGACTGACACCCTTCAGTCACTTCCCAGCTGGCTTCGTGGCAAATAATCTGCCTGCCACTGCAGGAGACGCAAGAGATGCCGGTTCAATCCCTGGGCAAGGAAGATCCCCTAGAGCAGGAAATGGCAACTCACTCCAGCATTCTTACCTGAGAAATTACGTGAACAGAGGAGCCTGGTGGGCTACAGTCCAGGGGGTCCCAGAGAGTGGGATACAACTCAGTAAGCACGCTTATCCTTTAATCAACGCTACCTTGTTGTCAGTGTTTGAACCAAGAACAGCGTCTACTACCCTGATAAGGACAAATCCTCTGGCACTTATGGTCCCTGGTGACATAGAGGACTGAGTCCTGTCTGGGAACTGTTATCCTTTAGAGGTTTACCTGGTCCCTTTTGGTTCCTGCGGACATCTCAGTCTTACACACTTTGGGTGTCACGCTGAAAGGCAAAACAGCTTGCTCGTTAGTGCTATACCTGGCCTGTGGCCGCAGGAAGAGCTGTTGGTGACATCCAAATAGGTCTTTCCCAACAAGGCAGGTAAGATCTGGGCGGCAGCAATCGGCAGGTAAAATGCTCCCTGAGAAACGTTGTGAAATGCTGTGTGTAGGGTTTCTTGGCAGTTCGTTTCATTTTTGTAATAGTCCGATGAGACAAAGAGAGCCTAGTGTGTGTGAGAGAGAGAGAGAGAAGGGGGGAGAATGAGCATGAAGGGGAGAGACTTCACATCGCGGGAAGCTTGAATCTAATTTAGGAAATCTTTTTTGGACATTGACTACATGGGAACCGCCTTAGACAACTAAGATACCTTTCAAGAAGCTTATAAGCTAGTTTGGGTGGGGAGGTGGGGATGGTTTAATCACTCAAACTTTCATAGCATCAATGCGAACAGTCTTTCTCTACTGTATTTACTCTTCATTGCTGCTGCTGCTGCTAAATCGCTTCAGTCATGTCCGACTCTGTGCAACCCCATAGACGGCAGCCCACCAGGCTCCTCTGTCCACGGGATTCTCCAGGCAAGAACACTGGAGTGGGTTGCCATTTCCTTCTCCGGAAACCATATGAGATAGTGTTAACTATGAGATAGTGTTAACCACATGAGATACTGTCAAACAGTGTTAACAGATTCTTGTAAAGGAGTCCCTAAGATGAAGGCCCTAAGACTGGTGTCTCCAACTCCCACCCCCACCCTGGGGACTGCACAGCAGGGGGTGAGCAGCAGGCAAATCAGGGAAGCTTCCCTTACTCCTCCCCATCACCCACGTTACCTCCTGAACCTCTGCTTGCGTTACTGTCTGAACCATCCCCCCACCCCCTTCCGTGGCAGAATAGAATTGTCTTCCACGAAACTGGTCCCCGGTGCCAAAAACTTTGGGGACCTCTGCCCTAAGAGAAAGGCTTCCCTGGTAGCTCAGCTGGTGAAGAATCTGCCTGCAATGCAGGAGACCCCGGTTCCATTCCTTGGTTGGGAAGATCCCCTGGGGAAGGGATAGGCTACCCACTCCAGTATTCTTGGGCGTTCCTGGTGGCTCAGATGATAAAGAATCCGCCTGCAATGCGGGAGACCTGGGTTTGATCCCTGGGTTGGGAAGATCCCCTGGAGGAGGAAAAGGCTACCCACTGCAGTGTTCTGGCCTGGAGAATTCCATGGACAGAGGAGCCTGGCGGGCTACAGTCCATGGGGTTGCGGAGTCAGACATGACTGAGCAACTAAGTGCAGCACAACCCTAAGAGAAGCATCTAGTGTCTGGTCTTTCTGAAGGGGAAGAGCTCAGAAACATTAGTGAGACGGAGGAAGGCTTGGCAAAGAAGGCGATACGTGAGCAGGGCTCGGCACTACGACGGCACCTCGGCAGGCGACAGGCGGAGGCGAACATGTGACTGAAGGGGACAACGCAGGGACAGCCAGGGCCTGGCCTGTTTGTAGTGAGAGCGTCTGAGTTTCAGTAAGGTCCCCAGAGGATTCCTCTTGGCTTCAGAGGACTGGTGTAGAGGGGACACGTAGCATATCGCAGGAGGACCGCCTGGAGAAGAGGGTTGGAGCCGGGTCGGCAGACCCTTGAATGTCACCGGGTGGTTGCTGGACAGTGGGAAGTCTAAGAGGTTCTTGAACAGAAACTCTCCAGGCAGCAGGTGTAAACTGGACTTAAGGGGCAGAATTACATGGTAGGAAAATTTAAGAGGGTATTAATCAATTTCCTGGGAAATCCCATGGACTGAGGAGCCTGGGGGACTACAGTTCATGGGGTCGAAAAAGAGTTGGACAAGACTCAGCAACTAAACAGCAACAACAAGAATAAGACAAGGGCTAAGATGGAAATGGCAACCCCCTCCAGGAAAATTCTGTACTGTTGCCCGGAAAGTTCCATGGACGGAGGAGTCTCATAGGCTACAGTCCATGGAGTCGCAAAGAGTTGGACACGACTGAGCGACTTCACTTTCTAAGATGGACTGAACTTGAAGATACTGTTCTGTAGTTTCTCGAGGAAGGACAGTTTGCCTTTCCATCTTTTCTTGAAGACTCTTAAAGGTAACCAAGAAGTCAATAAGGTTATTTTTTGGTGAGACATTAAAAAAGAAAGAAAGAAAAGCTCATTAGGGACTTCTCTGGTGGTTCAGAGGTTACAACTCTGTGGGTGGAGTTTTAGAAAACTTTCATCAACAGTCTGGTAGGTAAGCAGCTCTGGATCCTGTCATGAATGAATACCACCTGTAGGCATTTTAAACAAGACCAAGCCCATGCTCCACACCTAAACTTGTGTGCTAACCGATTGGTGTGGGATGTAAACATTAGCATTTTCTAAAAGCTCCTCTAGGTAAATCAGATGTGCACCCAGAACAGGAAACCACTGCTTTCTATTAATTTCTAGCGTAGCAAGTGTGGAGAGGAATAATGCTGCGGACAGGCTTTTAGACTGGAGCCCTATTCACATCACCAGCCTCGTCTTGTCGGTTTTCGCAGGAGCCCTGTGCTGGCTGGGCTGAACGCTCTGATCTTCCTAAATTACAGAATGCACCTCCGCTCTTATTGTCCTTGCTTCTTCTTTCCCTATGAAAGTCCTCTCGTCCCGGGTCAGCCTGGCAAACCCCAATTCATACCAAAGACTTGGTGAAATCCTTTTTCCCCCATATGCTTTTCCTCATCTCTTCTTGTATTGACCCCTTAGAGCTGAGCTGATCAGTGACTAAACTCAGGAATAAATTCTCGGTCTTCAAAGAACAGAAACAGGACAGTGTCAGCATTGAGTGTGAGTTTTGAAGCCACCTGTTCTGGCCCCATCGCCTCCCCATCCCTCTGGGCTTTGTTCTGTTTGTTCTTTGGGGAAATTTACTGGCCCTCTGTGATTCATGCTCTTATTCTAGGAAGTGGAGGTAATAATTCTTTCTTCGTTGGGTGACTGTGCATTAGTGACCTAATGTCAATAAATTTCAGCTGCTGTTACTGCCACTGCTACTTCTTATTTCCATAACAATAACCTAATTTGGGAGGTAAGATGAATCACTGAACAATGGTACGTGGTAAAGCAGGAAATTACATGCTAAAGAACAACAAAATAGATTGTAGCAGGCACTAGCATTTCTTAAACGTAGTCAGGAAAAGCTGGGTGTGGAGAGTGAAGGAGAGGGGGATACATTTCAGGCAGGGGAGGGAAATTACGTGATTAAAACAAAGTCAGGTGGATAGTAAGTCCTCAGGAGACCAAGAGGGAAGGAGGAAGATGTTGCTTTCTGCCATGACCCCGTTCTCTGTCTCCTGTTTTGCCTTCTGACTTACCTGCATAGCTTCTCCCGTGCTAAATGTGTTTCCAAAGAGACCCTGTTTTCCCTCAGACTGGATCTTGTTTGCCAGTGATGCTATATAATTCTTGATTTCATCCTCTGTATTTGCTTCCATCTTCTTTTGTATATTCCTCTGCACACAGGTTAGAGCAAGAACAGCCATCGCTCCAGTATCTGTCAGGAAGCAAAACATCGGTGACTGAGAGACTAAGCATCCTGGGTTCACCCTGGACTGAGTGGTTTCCTGGTATGCGAGACTTTCAAAACTACCAGTAGGAGAACTCCAGGCAGAACGGGATGCTTGGTCATGCTAGCTAAGGATGCAAGAGAAGAATTTCCCGATACAGTAGCCGTCCTCTCGCCCTAACCTCTCAAGTATGTCAAGATTCCTTCCTTATGTGGATAACCACAAGCCTTGCCCTCAGGAACTCACATCTTGGTCATAGAAACACATACCCATCTGTCGGTGCAAACACACAGTCTGCTTTTACATGGTGGTTGTTTTCATCTTTTTCATCTTTCAGCCATGTTGGCAAAGAAATTGAGAAAACTGAGGATGATACACCAAACCAAAATGTCTCTAAATTTCCCAGTTTTGCATTAGACTGATCTGAAAATAGCACTCAGGAGAACTGTTAATGGGGAGGACATGGCAAGGGATTAGAGAAATGAGGATAAGATCTGCTTTCCTGGCTCATTCCTTGGTTCCTTCTGTTTTCTTTAGGGATGGTGTCTTCCCTCTCATAGAAAGAGACACATAAGAAATTCACATTCTCCTTATTATTCTGAGACACTGAATGGTGACTTTCTTTGAGCTTCTTGGAGAAAAACGAGTTTGTGGATCTGTCTAAAAGGGACTTCTTTTTGGATGCGTAAGCTGACCCAGTGGGAAATTTCTGGTCGTTTTCCATGGTGGATACCCACCTTATTGATCAAAATATTGCATCTTACCACTGGGGAGACTGTATTGTTCAAGTAAGCCCATGCGTCCAAATGATCCCAATGGGTTAGAGAAAGACGCAGGAATGAGATAGGTGAATTCCACCACGTTCCCTTTCTCTAACTTGATGCTTCCTAAGATTCCTTATCTGATGATCTTCATGATCTATCCTCATTTTACAAGTGGGAAAATTAAACTCAAGAGCTAACATCCATTGGCTACTCAAAGAAAAGGGGAAGGAGAAACTGGGTCCTTTTACTGTACTGCACATCTAGAAAGAGGCTTAAAAACTATTCAGTATCCACTCTCCTAAAAAAAAAAAATTCTCTTCTGAGAAGACTAGGGTAGTGAGGAAAGAAAAAATTCAAGTACTTATTGGTAGAAAAATGCAAAAGACAAGGCCTCCTGGTACCCATGTGCTTGAAACCAAGGGAATTGGGTTTAATGACTTACCTACTGAGAACTGGCCATGAAAGTAATAGTTCTTATTTTCAGGATTGAAGTAATAAGTAACACTGGTGATTGGATAGTTCCCGTTGAACAGACACAAGGCCAACAGGGCCAGGCTGAGCTGGTAATAGTTAGTCAGTGGACTGCCTTTGTTTGTTTCTGTCAGGGAGGAGAGGAATGCCTTTTTCACTCAGGCGGTACTGGAGCAGTACATTCCAAGCTTATTTCTACTTACTCTATCTCCATTTTTTTACATTTAAAGAGAGGTGAATAAGAGAGGGGAGAGACTGCTCAGAGGAACAGCAAACTTGAGAAGTTTAAAGGCTTTTAAGGTCCACCAAGGGCTTCCCTGGTGGCTTAGATGGTACAGAATCTGCTGGCAATGCAAGAGGCCCAGGTTCGATTCCTGGGTCAGGAAGACCCCGTGGAGAAGGGAACAGCTACCCACTCCAGCATTCTTGCCTGGAGAATCCCCTGGACAGAGGAGCCTGGCGGGTTACAGGCCATGGGGTCTCAAAGAGTCAGACGTGACTGAACAACTAACACTTTCACTTTCAAGGGCCATCAGATTCAACTCAACTTCTTTCATTTTATGCCTGAGGCGATTCAGCACTAAAGAGATAAAAATACTGTTCTCCCAGCAATCCCACACCTGGGCATGTATCCTGAGAAAACATTAATTCAAAAAGATATGTGCACCCCAGTGTTGATTGCAGCACTATTTACAATAGCCAGGACATCAGAAGCAAGCTAACAGAGGAATGCATAAAGAAGATGCGGTACATATACACAGTGGAATATTACTAAGCCATCAAAAAGAAGAGAATAATGCCATTTGCAGCAACATGGATGGACCTAGAGATTATCATACTGAGTTAAGTCAGACACAGAAAGACAAATAACATATCATATCACTTATATGTGGAATATGAGGAAAAGGTACCAATGAACTTATTTACAGAGCAGAAGTGGAGTCATAGATGTAGAAAACAAACCTACAGCTACACCAAGGGATAAGGGGGTAGGGAGGGATAAATTGGAGACCAGGATTGACATATAGACACTCAGTCACGTCCAACTCTTTGAGACCCCATGGACTGTAGCCTCAGTCCGTGGAATTCTCCAGGCAAGCATACTGGAGCAGCAGCAGCAAGATTGCACCCAGGCCTGGCACATGCTGTGTGCCCAGGTGCTCATTCATGTCTGATTCTTCATGACCCCCTGGACTGTAGCCCTCCAGGCTCCTCTGTCCTTGGGATTTTCTAGGCAAGAATACTGGAGTGGGTTGCCATTTCCTTCTCCAAGCCAGGTCTCCTGCATTGTAGGCAGATTCTTTACCATATGAGCTACCAGGGAAGCCCATATACACGCTACTGTATATAAAATAGATAACTAATACGAACATGCTGTATAGCACAGGAAAGCCTACTCAGTACTCTGTAATGGCCTATATAGGAAAAGAATCTAAAAAAAGTGTGGGCATATGGCTGTTAATGTATATAACTGATTCACTTTGCTGTACACCTGAAACTAATACAATATTGTAAATCAACCACACTCCAAAAAAATAAACATAAGAAAATACTATCTTGATGTTCAGATGGTTACAGAGCTAGAACTAGAATCCAGAAATGTATCTCACTAGTAGCCGTAATGGTCAACCTATTTTTCAGTACTTTTTGCTATCTTTGTTCTTGTACTAGAATCATAAGTGTACACTTTGGTACTTATGACACAATGTCTCATCTTGATCAGCTATTTCTGATGTAGTTTGTCCAAACGCCAAACTTCTGAAGGACTAGAGGACTGTGACCTGTGTGTTTGCATGTGGGTGTATGTATTTATCATCCAGTGTAAGGTAAGCTTGACGTAGGGTCAATGCTTAATTGAAATATTGGAAAAGAAAACTCAAGACACATTTGAAAGAAAGAAGAAGGGAAAGTGGTCTTCAAAGGTATAGTTGGAAGAGTGGAGTGGAGAAGAGAAGGAAGGAGCAGGTAGAAACTTCACACAGTTCTGAATCAGTGGAGGAGAAGACAAAGACATCCAGGGTCTCAGAGCATGTGTTTCTCACCCATATTCTGAATTTCTGCTTGGAATTTGTCTCCAAGTTTGCTAACCAGATGAGCATCACGTATAAATGCTTCATCTGGGTTTTCACATGCTCCCAAAGCCAGAATACCCAAGGCAAGCTGTCCCGAGGTTAACTCCATCTCTGAAAAGAAAAGTATTCAAGTTAAACAAGGTGCATGCTTATGACTCTTTTGGCCTCCTGTCTTCCTTGTGATTTATATTGCTGTCACTTTTTTGTCCTGTTCTACTCTTTATTAATGTTTTATTGTCTTCTTCTTTATTCCCCCAAACAGAGCCTTTTCTAGCAGTACTGTATAAATCCAAGCTAGATCTTAGTCTTTCCCATGAAATTGCGGGCTCTTTTTGGAATCAAGTAATCCTTGAACAAAGAGCAGAGATGGATGAATGGTAAAGCCTTGGGATCTTCCTCCTTGAGGGTGGCGTCTTACAAGGAGAGGAATAACGAACTTGTATTGAAAAGATCCAAATTCTCAGGCTCCTCCTAGTCTCACAATAATATTGTTGGGTAGGTAGGGGTGGCTCTATTTCCCCCTTATGCTCATTAGAAAGCTCAGTGTTGAAATGAGAGTTTCAGTGTGGAATCTGCTCCCAATTCCAGTCCATTTCTCCACGGCTCTGTGGCTGACTCTATGCTGACTCATACAGTCATAGCTGGCTCTATGCTGCCAGCTTTCTTGGTTGCGGCCCACACCCTTGTCTGGTCATGATCTCAACCAAATGATATAAATCTTAATGGATGAGAGTATATAATTTCTTCTGCTTTTTCTGTTTTCAGGGCCCAGAAAAGGAAAGCTTCACTCTACAGTAAGTGGCAGGGGATTGAGGATTTGAAGTACCTTTTTGTCACCTCAATTTTAAAAAATTTTATGCAAACTTTATTTAAAAGAAACCCCACTACATACTTGGACTAGATTTTTAAAAACATATTTAGGTAACATTGGTTTATAACATTATATAAGTTTCACGTGTATAATATTTTATTTCTACTCCTATTCATCTCAAGTTTTCTACATCTAAGATGGATGTACCAGGGATGACTTGGACACACAATTTTTAGGACTCACTGGAGATAATCTTTATAGATGGGTAAGTCTTTCCCTAAATCTTCTGGGGAATATAGCACTCACCTGTGCTATTTATGTCTTCTTTGATTTGTTGACTCAGCTGTTGTTCTAGGCTGTGATTCTTAATCCCAACAAGTCTGAGGGTCAACAGGACGTTGGCACCTTGGATGCCTTTGGTGTAGTTTGCCTTTAGCATCGTGTTTATCAGAGGTTCTAGACGCCATAAGTTTGTTTCATTTACCTCTGTGGAAGGGAGAGAGGAAATAAGAAGCACACCCATAGAATATCAGGGCTAAGAACAGGAATGATATTAAAACATTTAGTAACAGATATGGCATAGATAGACCCACTTGGGAGCCACTGGCAATGTTGCTGGAATGATACAAGGTGAGTCTGGAGCCCCCCTCTGCCATGTATTATTTTTTTGCCAACCAGCATGGAAGTGTTAAATATTTAAACAACTGGCTCAGCCTTACCATTGTGTCCTGCCTGGTAGCTCGTGTGTGTGTGTGTGTGTGTGTGTGTGTGTGTGTGTGTGTGTGTGTTAGTTGCTCTGAGGCCCAGGGTGTCCTTAAGGGGCCTTGGTAATTAGAGCTGTAACTGAAACTGCAATGCGCATC
This sequence comes from Okapia johnstoni, assembly GCA_024291935.2. Taxonomy (NCBI): domain Eukaryota; kingdom Metazoa; phylum Chordata; class Mammalia; order Artiodactyla; family Giraffidae; genus Okapia; species Okapia johnstoni. Next base: position 780,746 of record CM044325.1, on the reverse strand, counting down.
TTCCACGTCCCCGCCTGTAACCCAACCTGCTTTCTGGATTCAGTCATTTGCTTTGCCATCGTCTTCTTAGTCACCTGGGTTAACGCTAACAAGAAGGAGGGAGAAGAGAAAGAAGGCAAAAGTTCTACGTGTCATTAGTGATTGACCCCTAAGCTGCACTGTCTGATTGCCCAACTGGCCAGGCGTCAAGATCAGGCATATTCAGCAGGGAGGACTCTTGGAAAACCTCCCAGTTTCAGCCTACAATGTGTCTAAGTCCCAGGGGCAAAGACGGAGGGAGTCCTCGTATACTGTGGGATTAAAAAGACAATCCAGAGCTCCCAAGAAAACTGGAGGAGAAGAAGAATTAACCAGGATTGAAAATATCTCTCAGCATACTTTGACCATCACCTAAGAAAATCCTTCCCGTCTCCAGATTATCTCATGGGCTTGGGGAATAGTGAAAAGAATGTGAACCTTGGGCTCAGGAAGATCTTTCCAGGGGTCTTCATTCCTTAACTTACAACAGGCGTATGTTATGTAACTTTCCTGACTTGAAGAAGTCAAGAAATAGCCAAAGATAATGGACAAGAAGCCACCAAATAAGCTATAAGATACTGTATGTCCCATTACTTCTAGCTCAACTCAAATTTCTATCACTATCCTTAGCGAGTCCAGGAAATGGTATTTTTCTTGCCCACCTGCCTTTAATAGAGAGAGTCAGGAAGATCTGAACGGAGTGATTGAGAAAGGTCATGGTTTGTTACAGGCGTAATTGGACAACTGTGAGTCACCTCTGAGATTCAGGTCGGCAGATTTTTTTGGCACTGAAACAGACTTCTTTAGTTCCTGGTAAAGGGACAGCTCAGGTCAAGTTCCTTAACCACTAAAAGCAAAGTTAGTTTGTACAGTGAATGAAACTTCAAAAACTCGACGGAGAACCTCTGTTCTTACAACACAACTGAGAAAATGACTGGCCGGGAGAAACAGTTAAGAGCTGGCAGGTTCCGAGCTTTCATCTTTCTGCTGTGCGATGCTTTCTTCTTGTAGACGGGAGAGACCGGGGAGACGCAGCCGCAGCTGGTACCGCGCAGTAGCATCACCTTCGGCCTGGTTTGAAGCTCAGTTCCAGGGTAAAGGCTTCCAGTAGAGAAATCATGCACCTGTGAGCTATATAATACTTTAAGGAATCAAACAACCTTCTCTGATTATTCTTCATTTATGGATGAAGCTAAAATGATTCATGGGACTTCCCTGTCGGTCCAGTGCTTAAAATCCCGTGCTTCCAAAGCAGGGGGTCCAGGTTCAATTCCTGACCACGGAACTCGATCCCACACGCCACAGCTAAGACCCAGCACAGCCAAATAAGCAAGTAAATAGACATTAAACAAACACTGGTTCATTGATGGGGTCACTAAGGGGTCGCACGAGACCTGAGACCAGCTTTTCTTTCCCTCAGTATTTTTTAATGGAATCACACACTCTCTGGAGCCTGGACCTGTGGGGAAGGGCTGAAAAGAGGAAGATGTGTAGCTTAGAATATCTAAACTCAATAAGGACAAGAGAGCAATCTTCATTATTTGAAAGACATTATTAACATTACTTTTTTCTGTGTAGTTACAAGGGGTTAATCCAGAGTCTCTGGGTTGAACTTCTTAAAAACAGATTGTATCTCAAAGTCACCAGATACCTTTCCACGATCTGAAAAGTTTCCTGAGATCATGAATTTTCTGTTCTTAAAAATGAACAAGAAAAGACAGTTCCTTGACTGGGCTGTTGTGGTAGAAAGGATCTTAGCCCAGGAAGAAGAGTGAAGCAAGTTAATGCTGAATCTCTGAGCCCTCTTAAAACAGCGAGCATCGTAGAACTGTGCTCACCGTCTCCTGCCACCCTTTAGGTTACGCATCGAGTCCAGCGACACCCAGCCCTGGAACCCGGTCTTTCTCAGGTAACTGCACAGTAGCCTCCAGGAGACTGTCACGCTGTTTTTAGCTCATAGCTCAAAATGCTCCAAGTTTAGAGCAGTTTTAGCTCAGAGCACACTCACCACAGATCTGGCATGGTTGACGTGGAATGAGAGACAAGAAGAGCAGCCCCGTTAGGGGGAGCTGGCGCGACGGTCTCATCCCTCCAGCCTGCTCAGGACCGGGGAGGCCGCGCCGGCTCTTGACGGCGATGGACAGCGGGCTCTGGGAGCTCCTCCTGCGGGTGCCTCGGTCTCTTCCACGCAGGCAAATATTGAGCCATGTCCGCAGGTGCGGTCAAGCGCGTTTGCCCAAATAACGCAATAAACCAGGAAGACTTGAAAGGTGTGGCTAGGGAGAAGGAGGAAAGAGTGTTTCTTTGTTTCCCATCTTAAACCATTAGGGTTCAAACTCCCTTCAGTCCAATGAGAATAAATTATGTGAATGACTGTTTTCAGTAGTGTTTCCTCTTCCCCATTTCACTCTAGATGATTAAGTAAATTATGTCTCCTGAGAGATTAAATGTGATGGGGGTGGGGCTTACAACATATAAAAATGGAAGTAGAAGTTGTAATTCTGAAGTTGGGGCAGGCAGGATGAGGGAGCTTGGCGCATGGGAAGGTATTTGGCATAGTTTTTTTTTTAATTAAAAAAAATTTTAGGCATAGAGGTTCTTAATCTATGATTTGTTTTCCCCTAAGATTTTTGTCTGAGAGTTTTCTGGCCCAGAAGGAAAACCAGTGAGACATACATCAGATGTGCATTTGGAGTGTGCCAGGAAGGATGCTACAAGCTATGTGTAAGGAATGTCCATTCTAGTTCTTCCAAAAACTATTAGCGAATACTCTGGCTTTAAAATGTTTGCTCAGGATCAGCAAGATGGTAGAATACAAGGTCTCTGATAGTTCTCCCCCCCCCCCCCCCCCCCCCCCAGAAATAGTAATTTTAGCAGTCATTCATGGACAGAAGTTCCAACCTGAAAACTTTAGGTTTCAGGTAGGATGTTGTAAAACCCCAGTGGAGTCCTCAAGGAGGGCTGTATTGACAAAGCAAACCAAAGGAAACGGACTTGAGTTTACAAAGAAGCAGACAAACATGACACCACCAAATGAAACCAGGAAATAGACCTGACAGATGTACACAAAACAGGGAAGAAGAAGCTCCTTGACATTTGTCTTGGCAATGATTTTTTTGGATATGACCCCAAGAGCATAAATAGTAAAGAGAAAAATAAACAAGCAGGACTGTATCAAACTGAAAAGCTTCTGCACAGCGAAGGAAATCATCAGCAAAATAAAGAGGCCACCTAGAGAATGGGAGAAAAATATTCATTAGATACCTTGTATCTGATAAGGTTGTCGTTCAGTCGCTATCTTGTGTCTGACTCTTTTCAACCCCATGGAGTATAGCACACCAGCTCCTCTGTCCTCCACAATCTCCAGGAGTTTGCTCAAATTCATGTCCATTGAGTCAGTGATGCTATCTGACCATATTATTCTCTGCTGCCACTTTCTCCTTTTGCCTTCAATCTTTCTCAGCATCAGTCTTTTCCAATAAATCAACTCTTTGCATCAGGTGGCCAAAGTATTATAGCTTCGACTTCAGCAATAGTCCTTCCAATGAATATTCAGTGTTGATCTCCTTTAGGATTGACTGGTTCGATCTCCTTTGCAGCCCAAGGGACTCTCAAGAGCCTTCTCCGGCACCACAGTTCGAAAGCATCAGTTTTTCGGCACTCAGCCTTCTTTATGGTACAGCTCTCACATCCGTACATGACCACTGGAAAAACCATAGCTTTGACTAGACCTTTGTCAGCAATGTAGTGTTTCTGCTTTTTAAACCTAAACGCTGTCTAGGTTTGTCATAGCTTTTTGTTATGAAAAACAGTATGGCATTTTCTTAAGAAATCAAAAATAGAACTATTGTTTGATGTATACACACAAAGGAAATGAAATCAGTATTGTTACAGAACTCAGGCTCTGTTGCTTGTTGCTCAGGAAAAACCTTATTGAGAGACAAGTGTTGGGTAAAGGAAAAGTAGCTTTATTTTAAGGAAGTTTGCAACCTGGGGAGGTGGTGGACTCCTGTCCAAAAGAACCAACCCCCAGCCCCTCAGGTGAGATCCAGGGTTTATACATGAAGGGAAGCAGGAAACAGCTGCAGGCTATGTGCTGAGGTGAGGCTGCTCTTCTCATCACGAGATGCCTTGCTGATGTTGGAACTTGAGTGTAGTCATTACATTGTCCAGATCAGCACATTTGTTCTATGGGCCAGTGGTCATATATTTCTGGAAAAACAGGAACAAAGGCAGAAACAGAGCAAAAAGGTCTATGTGAAACAGGAACCAGTCCACCAAACCCCCGAGTTTTAACTATTAGCAATTATTTGGTTGTGAAACAAACATGATTACAGTACCTCAAAGTGATATCTGTATCCCCATGTTCTTTGCAGCATTGTTGACAATAGCCAGGATTATGGCATCAACCTAAGTGTCTCTCAACTGACGAATGAATAAAGATACTGTTATCACACACACACACACACACACACACACACACAGGGATATTTTTCAGCCATGAGGAAGAGGGAAATTCTGCCATTTGTAACCAAATGAATGGATCTTGCGGGCATTCAGTAGTGCTAACTGAAATAAATTAGAGAAAAACAAACACTGTATGATATCAGTAATATGTGGCATCTAAAGAGTCAGACTCATAGAAGTAGATGGGCGAATGGTAGTTGCCAGGGGCTGTGGCTTGGGGGAAACAGGGAAATGTTGGACAAAGGGTACAAGCTTTCAGGTATAAGATGAATATATTCTGGGATCTAATGTACAGCATAGTGCCTATAATAATAATATTATATTGTAAGCTTAAAATTTTGCTAAGAGTAGACCTTACATGTTCTCCCTCTCACATACAAAAAAAAATGGTGACCATATGAGATGATGGATATGTTAATTACTTGATTATGGTGATAATTTAATAATATATACGCATGTAAAATCATCTTGTTGGTCACCTAAATGTATATATACAACTTTTGTCAATTGTATCTCAATGAAGTTGGGAAAAACAGAATATATCAGCTTAGCTATGGACTTAATTATGACATCTTTTCCTCCACTTTCTTCCTCTGCTAATGCTAATATGTTGATCATCCCCGGGTTTGCCTCAGTTGTCCATTACAATGGACAGATTCACTTACTGGTCATATTCTACCACCTCTGTTTCATTTGGTCTGTATTACTTGCACAGTTCTCCAATCTCTTCAAAATATTTTAAAAACGTGTCACGCTTTCCTAGTTATTATATCAGACACAATGTCCTGCAGCTGCCAACTCCTTTCTCATTTCTGTCTTAAAACTATTCTATTCAGACCCGAAGCCCCCTACCCCTTCTCTGAACCTGGGGTGCGGCGGGGTATTCAAGTGACAAGATCACATGTCACTTCCGCACTGCCACGTTCAACATGACTTTAAAATCCTCATTCACCTCGCCTGACAGTCGATCGCTCTTTCTCCTTGAACACTCACTCTGATAGTCTGGAGTGCCATCTGGTGTGCCCTAAGGTGCCTGATTTTCTGAAAGTTGTATATTCTAGGGTTCAGTTCCTAGAATTCTTCTTTTTCCTTTAGTGATCTCATTAAATCTCAAGGCTTTTTTTAAAGATTTTTTTTAATGTGGACCATTTTTAAAGTCTTTATTGAACTTGTTACAATATGGCTTCTGTTTTATGTTTTGGTCACGAGGCTGGTGGGATCTCACCTCCCCGAATAGGAACCGAACCTGCACAGCCTCTGCATTGGAAGGTGAAGTCTTAACGACTGGACTGCAGCGGAGCTCCCAAATCTCAAGGCTTTAACAGACACCTGGGTATGAATGTTTGTAAAATTTGTATCTTCATACAGGTGATCTGCTTAATTCTAGACTTGAATTTGAGCTTAGTCATGTGAATTACTTGGGTCCACAGGAAGTCAAAGCTATGGTTTTTCCAGTAGTCATGTACAGATGTGAGAGTTGGACCATAAAGAAGGCTGAAGGTCAAAGAATTGATACTTTTGAACTGTGGTGTTGGAGAAGACTCTTGAGAGTCTCTTGGACAACAAGGAGATCAAACCAGTCAATGCTAAATGAAATCAACCCTGAATATTCATTGGAAGGACTGATGATGAAGCTGAAACTCCAATACTTTGGCCACCTGATGAGATGAGTGCACAACTGTACTCATCTCACATGCTAGCAAAGTAATGCTCAAAATTCTCCAAGCCAGGCTTCAACAGTATGTGAACCATGAACTTCCAGATGTTCAAGCTGGATTTAGAAAAGGCAGAGGAACCAGAGATCAAATTGCCAACATCCACTGGATCATCAAAAAAGCAAGACAGTTCCAGAAAAACATCTACTTCTGCTTTATTGACTATGCCAAAGCCTTCGACTGTGTGGATCACAGCAAACTGGAAAATTCTTCAAGAGATAGGAGTACCAGACTGCATAACCTACCTCCTGAGAAATCTGTATGCAGGTCAAGAAGCAACAGTTAGAAATGGACATGGAACAACAGACTCGTTCCAAATTGGGAAAGCAGTATGTCAAGGCTGTATATTGTCACCCTGCTTATTTAACTTATATGCAGAGTACATAATGTGAAATACCAGGCTGAATGGAGCACAAGCTGGACTCAAGATTGCCGGGAGAAATATCAATAACCTCAGATATGCAGATGACACCACCCTTATGGCGGAAAGTGAAGAAGAACTAAAGAGCCTCTTGATGAAAGTGAAAGAGGAGAGTGAAAAAATTGGCTTAAAACTTAACATTCAGAAAACTAAGATCATGGCATCTGGTCTCATCACTTTATGGCAAATAGATAGGGAAACAGTGGAAACAGTGACAGACTATTTTTTGGGGGGTCTCCAAAATCACTGCAGATGGTGACTGCAGCCATGAAATTAAAACACGCTTGCTCCTTGGAAGAAAAGCTATGACCAACCTAGACAGCATATTAAAAAGCAGAGACATTACTTTGCTGACAAGGGTCCATCTAGTCAAAGCTATGGTTTTTCCAGTAGTCATGTATGGATGTGAGAGTTGGACTATAAAGAAAGCTGAGTGCCAAAGAATTGATACTTCTGAACTGTGGAGCTGGAGAAGACTCTTGAGAGTCCCTTGGACTGCAAGGAGATCCAACCAGTCCATCCTAAAGGAGATCAGTCCTGAATATTCTTTGGAAAGACTGATGCTGCAGCTGAAGCTCCAATACTTTGGCCACCTGATATGAAGAATCAACTCATTGGAAAAGACCCTGATGCTGGGAAAGATTGAAGATGGGAATAGAAGGGGACGACAGAGGATGAGATGGTCGGATGACATCACCGACTCGATAGACATGAGTTTGAGTAAACTCTGGGAGTTGGTGATGGACAGGGAGGCCTGGCGTGCTGCAGTCCATGGGGTGGCAAAGAGTCAGACACTACTGAGCGACTGAACTGAACTTAACTGAACTGATGCGAAGAGCTGACTATTGGAAAAGACCCCGATGCTGGGAAAGATGAGGGCAGGAGGAGAAGGGGACGACAAAGGATGAGAGGCTTGAGGGCATCATCGACTCAATGGACATGAATTTGGGCAGACTCCGGGAGATGGTGGAGGACAGAGAAGCCTGGTGTGCTGTGGTCCATGGGGTTGCAAAGAGTTGGACATGACTGAGTGAACCACAGATTCTGAAGTCTTTATTGAACTTGTTACAAAAGTGCTTCTATTTTAAGTTTTGGTCGTTTGGCCTCAAGGCATATGGGAGCTTACCTCTCCGAGCAGGAATTGAATTCACACCCTCTGCATTGGAAGGCAAAGTGTTAACCACAAAACTGCCAAGAAAGTCCCTAAATTTCAAGGCTTTAAGTGACACCTGGACATGAATGTCTGTAAAATTTATGTCTCCATATAGGCAATCTGCTTAATTCTAGGCTTGACTTTGAGCTTGGTCATGTGAATTACTTGGGTCCACAGGAAGTTAGAAAATATGATGTAAGAGGAAGGCTGAAAAATTGCTTTTGCACTGAGTTCTTTTGTATGAATCCGGAGACCTACTATGCGTGGATAAAGCTGGCCTACTGGAAGGACCATATAGTGAGGAACTGAGACAGTCTAGCTGTCAGTCTGCCAAGTCCTGACTTGGAGAGAGGAGATTTTAGATCATTTCATATCAGCTGAGCCACCAAATGAATAAAAAAACATGAGTAACTATCTAGCTAAACCCAGAGTGAATTGCTGACCCGTATGTTTGTAAGAGAGGTTTTGGAGTAGTTAGCTATGCCACAGCCTATAACTGATAGCATGCTGCAGAAGTTTTTCCAGTGACATAGTTCCAGCAATCCTTTTGTAAGCTGACCATCTGTTCCATTTCTCGCTCCTTCGTTGTTCATTGAATGACGTCTCTCAAGCAAAACACTCTCACTGTCACTGTGGTTATGTCACTGATTATAGTGATTGCTCCAACCTTGTCTGTGATGGTTAAGTGCTGTCATCTAATCTTGGCTAAGTCAGGATCACCTAAAGCTTTCAGTTTTCTCCTTACTTGAACACTTTTTTAAAAAACAGATTTTTTTTTGAGATATAATTTACATCCTATACAATTCAGCCATATAAGTTGGTTTCGATGGTTTTTGGTACAGTGGACAGGTGCAGCCATCACCACAATCAATTACAGAACATTTTCACCACTCCAAAAAGATCCTCTGCCCACATTTACATTGGATCATCTGTCTTTTTAGTATTTTGTTGCAGAGTTCCTGTTATATTCTAGATACAAGTCCCTTATCAGATATATGATTTGCAAATAACTTCTCCCATTCTGTTGGCCATCTTTTCTACCCGAACTCTAAAAGCCTTGAATATAGTTGATGGTTCAATTTGAGACACGTTTCCCGCATCACTTCTGTAGCAAGAGCTCCAACCTCCACCCCTGATTGTCCTCCCCATTTTTTTTTGACTGCTCCGTCCTTGTACTCACTATCTATCTATCTATCTATCTATCTATCTATCTATCTATCTATACATATATATACACACACACATATATATATTTAAACTTTAAATGCTTTATATTCTCAAGGCTTTGTTTTAAACTATTATTTTTTCTCATGCTACATATTCTAGGTGTTCTCACATCCAGGTTGAAGCCTTTAAATATTCAAATATTTCCCAAATTTTTATTCCTATCTTAGATTCCCTTCTTAGCCCCATCTTATACCAAATGTTCTCTCCACATTTCCGCTTGGATGTCTCATAAGAATCTCAAACTCAGAATATCCAGAGCTGAAATCTTTTTCTTCTGCTGCTAACTTGCTCCTTCTTTAATACTACCATCTCTGCTGCACCTCCCTGGTGGCTCAGACAGTAAAGAATCTGCCTGCAGTGCGGGAGACATGGGTTCGATCCCTGGGTTGGGAAGATTCCCTTGAGAAAGGAACAGCTACCCTCTCCAGCATTCTGGCCTGGAGAATTCCATGAATAGAGGAACCTGGTGGGCTACGGGCCGTGGGGTCGCAGAGAGACGGACACAAGTGAGTGACTTTTGTTTTCACTTCACCATCTTTGCTATTTAGCAGCTGTGTGATCTTAGGTATGTGCCTTAACCTCTCTGAGTCTCAGTTGCCTTGTCAGTAAACTGTAGATAATAATAGTTCTTGTCTCCTAAGATTTGTAAAAATTTGATTGGTTACCATAAGGGTGACTAGGATAGTACCTAGTACATAAAAGGCAGTGCATAATTGTTAACTCATTTTCTCACTAATAACTATCAACTCAGTTGTATATACCTGAAGTCTTGTTGTCAAGACTGATAACTTCTGTCTTCCTCAATCACTGATCTTATCAGCATCAAACATTCTGCCTTTGGGAACCTGCCTCTTTCAGCCTTTACTGCCATGATTCTACTCTAAATTACCATAATTTCTGCACCCTCACCATAACTTCCAAATTTTTGTCTTAGCCACTTGTTCAGTTCAGTCACTCAGTTGTGTCCAACTCTTTGTGACCCCACGGACTGCAGCACGCCAGGCCTCCCTGTCCATCACCATCTCCTGGAGCTTGTTCAAACTCATGTCCACTGAGTCGGTGATGCCATCCAACCATCTCATCCTCTGTCATCTCTTTCTCCCACCTTCAATCTTTCCCAGCATCAGGGTCTTTTCAAATGAGTCAGCTCTTTGCATCGGTGGCCAAAATATTGGAGCTTCAGCTTCATCGTCAGTCCTTCCAATGAATATTCAAGACTGATTTCTTTTAGGAAAGACTGATTGGATCTCCTTGCAGTCCAAGGGACTTCAAGTGTCTTCTCCAACACCACAGTTCAAAAGCATCAATTGTTTGGCGCTCACCTTTCTCTATAGTCCAACTCACATCCATACATGACTACTGGAAAAAGCATAGCTTTGGCTAGATGGACCTTTGCCGGTAAAGTAATGTCTCTGCTTTTTAATATGCTGTCTAGGTTGGTCATAGCTTTTCTTCCAAGGAGCAAGCATCTTTTAATTTCATAGCCACTTGTACACCCTTCCAATTCATTCTCCATCCAACTGCTAGAGCAGCAATTCTCAAACTTGGTTAATACATAGACACCACTTAAAGGAAAGGAATTTTCAAGGAACACAGTTTGACATACACTCCCCTAAGACTTTTAATCTATGAAAATGTCAGTTTTGAATTTTTCTTGCTGAAGAGATATTTTGTCATTGTGCTGGTCTGTTTTTAAAAAGTTTCTTAAATTTCCTTACAATTGAAAATATGTCTGTGACTCTTTGGGCTTGGAGTATTCAGTTTCACACCTAAAACCATAACTTTTCAAAGCCATGTATCTGCGTATTTGTTTCCTGGTTAAAACCTCAAAGGCTTCTGTTGCTCTTTGAATAAAACTCCATATTTCAGTTTTTCATTTTGAATCTGTTTTTATTGAAGTACAGTTATTTACAATGTCGTATTAATTTCTGCTGAACAGCAAAGTGACTCAGTTGTAGGTACACATACATTTTTATGTCCTTTTCCACTGTGGTTTATCCCAGGATATTTAATACAGTTCCCTGTGCTATACAGTAGGGCCTTGCTGTTTATCCGTTCCATATATAATCGCTGGCTTCTACTAAACCTGACTCCCACTCCGGCTCTTCCTCCCCCCCACCCTTGGCGAGCACACGTCTGTTCTCTGTATCTGTGAAATCTCCGTATTCTACACGTGATCTCTAAAGACCTGTCCCTTCTGACCTTGGCCTGTCTCTCCAGCGTTCGCTCGCTCTCTCCGGTATGTTAGGTCCCAGCCTCAGTCTCTCCGGTTTTTCTATCGGGCCCAGTTTCCTCCTGCCTCAAGGCATATTTGCCTCCTTAGAATGCTGGCTTTCACGTGGTGATGCTTCCTGTTCTTTCCACTGGCCCGCTCCTGGTGGCTCAGCCGTGTCCCACGCTTTGGGACCCCATGGACTGGGGACCACCAGACTCCTCTGTCTGTGAGATTTTCCAGGCAAGAATACTGGAGTGGCTTGCCATGTCCTCCTCCAGGGGAACTTCCTGACCCAGGGGTCAAACCCAGGGATCTCCTCCATTTCCTGCTTTGGCAGGCAGATTCTTTACCACTGAGCCGCCTGGGAAGCCCAGCCTTCAGCTTAAATACCACAGTGTTTAAACCCTTGTGATTTCAGTCATGTCTGACTCTTTGTGACCCCATAGACGGTAGCCCGCCAGGGCCCTCTGTTCATGGAATTTTCCAGGCAAGAGTACCGGATTGAGTAGCCACTTCCTTCTCCAGGGGATCTTCCCGACCTAGGGATCTAACTTGGGTCTCCTGCATTTCAGGCGGATTCTTTACTGTCTGAGCCACCAGTGCTTTCAGTCACCTGTGATCAACCATGGTATAAAAATGTTACACGGAAAATTCCAGAAACAAACAATTCATCAGTTTAAAGTTGTATGCCCTTCTTTGTAGCATGATGAACACTCATGCCAATGGCTCCATCTAGCCTGGGACCTGGATCACCCCTTTGTCAGGTGTATCTTGCCCATTAGTCAGCAGCTGGCAGGGTTACCGGCCTGACTGTTACGGTACCACGGTGCTCCTGTTCAAGGAGCGCTTAGTTTATTTAATGGTGGCCCCAGAGCGCCAGGGTAATGATGCTGGCCATTCCCACATGCCAAAGGGAAGCCATAAGTGCTTCCTCTAAGTGAACAGATAAAAGTTCTCAGCTTAATAAGGAAAGAAAAAAAAATTGTATGCTGCAGTTCCTAAGATTGACAGTAAGAACAAATCTTTTCGCTGTGAAATGGTGAAGAAGGAAAAAGAAATTTGTGCTAGTTTGCCTGTCACCCTTCAAACTGCCAAAATAAAGGTCACAGTGCAGGAAAAGTGCTTAGTTAAAGTGGAAAAGGCATAATATTTGTACAAGATATTTTGGTACAGAGAGATAGAGACAGAGAGATCACATTCACATACTTCTTACTGCAGATGGATTCTTTACTGTCTGAGCCACCAGGGAGGCCAAACTTCACTCCAGCAATGTCCCTGTAGGGAAACAGTATATGCAGAGTTTGGTACTATTCTCAGTGTCGGTCATCCACTGGGGGTCTTGGAACACATCCCCTGTGGTTAAGGGCTCGGTACTTCCTCAGGGTTACATTTCCCTGTTATCGACTGTCTTTGCAGTCTGTACTTTTCTGTGCAGCACTTATGAGAATTACTATTAGTTATCTGCAGGATTATTTAACTGTGTTTATTTAATGTGTATCTCTCTGCCAGACAGTGAGTTCCTCAAAGGCAAGGTTATAACTTTCTTCTGTTTTTAAATTTTATTTTTAATTGTAGGATAATCGCTTTAGAGTGTTGTGTTGGTTTCCATCAACAACAGTGTGACTCAGCCATCAGGATACACATGTCCCCTACCTCTTGAAACTCCCTCCCACCTCACACCCCATCCCACCCCTCTAGATTTTCACAGAGTGCCGGATTTGAGCTCCCTGTCATGCAGCAGCTTCACATCAGCTCTCTGTTTTACACATGGTAACGTGTGTGTTTCAGTGCTACTCTCTCAATTCATCCAACCCTCTCCTCCCCTCCACTGTGCCCACAAGTCTGTTTGCTATGTCTGCATCTGTATTCCTGCCCTGCAAATAGGTTCAAAATCTTTCTTGTTCACCGTTGTATCTCCTATTGCACCATGCAAAATACCTGCCATATGAGAGGTTGTCAAATATTTGCTGAAAGGAACTGCCTCAGATGCTTAAGCCAAATAATAAATTAATAACATGTATTGGCTGATGAAAGTGAAAGAGGAGAGTGAAAAAGCTGACTTAAACTCAACATTCAAAAACTAAAATCATGGCATCTGGTCCCATCACTTCATGGGAAATAGATGGGGAAACAATGGAAACAGTGTCAGACTTTATTTTGGGGGGCTCCAAAATCACTGCAGATGGTGATTGCAGCCATGAAATTAAAAGATGCTTACTCCTTGAAAGGAAAGTTATGACCAACCTAGATAGCATATTAAAAAGCAGAGACATTATTTTGCCAACAATGGTCCGTCTAGTCAAGGCTATGGTTTTTCCAGTAGTCATGTGTGGATGTGAGAGTTGGACTATAAAGAAAGCTGAGTACCGAAGAATTGATGCTTTTGAACTGTGGTGTTGGAGAAGACTCTTGAGAGTCCCTTGGACTGCAAGGAGATCCAACCAGTCCATCCTAAAGGAGATCAGTCCTGGGTGTTCATTGGAAGGACTGATGTTGAAGCTGAAACGCCAATACTTTGGCCACCTCATGCGAAGAGTTGACTCATTGGAAAAGACCCTGATGCTTGGAAGAATTGGGGGTAGGAGGAGAAGGGGCTGACAGAGGATGAGATGGCTGGATGGCATCACCGACTAAATAGACATGAGTTTGAATAAACTCTGGGAGTTGGTGATGGACAGGGAGGCCTGGCGTGCTGTGATTCATGGGGTCGCACAGAGTCAGACACGACTGAGTGACTGAACTGAACTGATAGGCTGATAATCACATTGGAATAAATGTTATACATTTACTAGAAAATAAAAGATTGAGGTGGCTTCCAGCAAGATTGAGAAAGAATTCAGGCTTCAAGCATCTGAGGTTTGGAGTCAAGGTCACCCATTATTAAGAGTCATCTATTACTTGGTATTTGTTTATCTAATCAAGCAGATCCACTTGAGATAATCTGTACTCTGTACTCCTTTTGTTCTGCTTCTGTACATGTTGATAAACAGGACTTACGTAATTCTGGTTATTTGGTTGATTGACTAGAGGTGAACATTGAGGAGTGAATCAAGATGCCTAGTAAAACCCAGATCCTTCAAGGTCGTTGGCTGAGCTACACAAGATCTTAAGAGCTTCCAGGTTCAGTTCAGTTCAGTTCAGTCACTCAGTCATGTCCGATTCTTCGTGACCCCATGGACTGTAGCATACCAGGTTCCCTGTCCATCACCAACTCCCAGAGTCCACCCAAACCCATGTCCATTGAGTCGGTGATGCCATCCAACCATCTCATCCTCTGTCAGTCCCTTCTCCTCCCGCCTTCAATCTTTCCCAGCATCGGAGTGTTTTCAAATGAGTCAGTTCTTCACATCAGGTGGCCAAAGTATTGGAGTTTCAGCTTCAGCATCAGTCCTTCCAATGAATATTCAGGACTGATCTCCTTTAGGATGGACGATCTCCTTGCTGTCCTAGGGACTCTCAAGAGTCTTCTCCAAAAGCACCAATTCTTCGGCACTCAGCTTTCTTTATGGTCCAGCTCTCACATCCATACATGACTACTGGAAAAGCCATAGTTTTGCTGAAGAAGCTGAAGTTGAACGGTTCTATGAAGACCTACAAGACCTTCTAGAACTAATGAGAGAGTCAATTCCTAGGCAGGTTGATAAGTAGTCCAGGGGTCCCCAAGGAGAGAGGGGTCTGGGGTTCTCAAGAAGGAGGAAAGGACAAACATCTTTTTTTCTCTATGTTCCTTAGTCTTAGTCACATAAAATGGTTTTTTTCTTTAAATGTGAAACTGATGATTACACAACAAATAACTTAGTTTAAACTCTGTACTAGGGATTATACACCAATAACAATGTATCCTGCTTGAGGACAGTTTCTCCTTCCTGAAAACCTTCTGACTAATCCTGATACATTAGAATGTATGTTATGGGAGTGAGTCTGGTAGGATCTTTATATTGTTAAGTTCTACACCTAAAATTAAATGGTGGGAGTGGGTCTGGTAAAATTTTCACAAGTTGAGACATTCTTTTGATTTATTGTAACAACTACTTTAAAAAGTATATAATTCCCTTTCTTAGACTAGCGAGGGCGGCACTCTCCATCCCCCTTCTAATGTCTGTGTCAGAAGCTTTCTCTGTCCCTTTTATACTTTAACAAAACTCTGCTACACAAAAGCTCTCAAGTGATCAAGCCTGGTCCCTGGTCCCGAAGCTAAATCTTCTTCTTCAGAGATCAAGAATCCAACACTGTTCACTGTAAGCTATCACTAACACCCCCAAAAGATGTCCTTTTCATTATAGGGGACTGGAATGCAAAAGTAGGAAGCCAAGAAATACCTGGAGTAGCAGGAAAATTTGGCCTTGGAGTACAGAGTGATGCAGGGCAAAGGCTAAGAGAGTTTTGCCAAGAGAACGCACTGGTCATAGCAAGAGCTTCCAGGTAGATCAACGTATATGACCCAGAACTAGCTACTCTGAGCTGAGCCCAAAGGGCCCCAAGTCTGTTCCTATTTAGCTTGTTTGGAGACAGTAGCAGGTGGAGGCACCATTATGAATCAATCAAAGAAACCGTTAAACAGGATACTTTCTGCCCTCTTACTTTTTAAAAAATTGATCATTATTAATTCTTGGCTGTGCTGGGTCTTCCCTGCCGTGCATGGGCTCCTCACTGCAGCGGCTTCTCTCACTACAGAGCCTGGGCTCCTGGGCGCGCAGGCTCAGTAGTTGTGGTGCGTGGGCTTAGTTGCCCAGCGGCAAGCGTCCTGGACCAGGTATTGAACCTGCGTCCTCTGCATTGGCAGGTGGACTTTTAATCACTAGTCCAGCAGGGAAGTCCTGCCCTCCTCTTTTGACAAACCAGCTTTCATCATTTGAAATTTTCAGAATCCTCATGATATTGTGTAGTTCAGATTGGGACTTGAACCCACAGGGCAGGGACTTGAACGTGGTCAAAACCCTCATTGGGACTTGAATCTAGTCTTTTAGCTGAGCTCACACACTTGGTTTTAAGCCTTGATGAAGTTCAAGTTCTTGCTGTCTCCTCACAGAAAGAATTCACTGAGAGACAAAGCGATAGGTAAGAAGTGGGTTTACTTAGAGATACACGGAAATATGGCATGGTTAGTTTTTGTGGTGCTGGAGAAGATTCTTGAGAGTCCCTTGAACTGCAAGATCAAACCAGTCCATCCTAAAGGATATCAACCCTGGATATTCATTGGAAGGACTGATGCTGAAGCTGAAGTTCCAGTACTTTGGCCACCTGATGTGAAGAGCTGATTCACTGGAAAATACGTAATGATGGGAAAGACTGAAGGCAGGAGGAGAAGGGGACGACAGAGGATAAGATGGTTGGATGGCATCACTGATTCAATGGACATGAATCTGAGGAAACTCTGGGAGATTGTGAAGGGCAGGGAAGGCGGGTGGGCTTCAGTCCTTGGGGTCGCAAAGAGTCAGACCCGACTGAGCAACTGAACAACAAAAAAAATATCGATAAGTTGCTTCAGTCCAACTCTGTGACGCTCTGTGACCCTATGGTCTGTAGCCCACCGGGTTCCTCTGTCCGAAGAATTCTCCAGGCAACGGTAGTGGAGTGGGTCGCCATTTCCTACTCCAGGGGATGGTCCCTGTCCAGGGACAGAACCCGCAACTCTTATGCCTCCTGTGTTGGCAGGTGGGTTCTTTTCCACTAGCACCACCTGGGAAGCCTAGTATATCACACTGAGTGTGTGCTGAGGCTCAAGGTCTAGAGGAAGTAGACTCATCCGCCATCTTGGACCCATTTGATTCTAATCAGTTGATGTCATGTTTTCGGGCTACGTCATTCTTTTCAAGTTTGTGCCCTGCCCCTTCCCTCCCGTTTCACTCCGAGTTCTACACCAGAACGCTGCCGTGTGGAGAGAGCCGCCACCCACTTCCTCTCCACTCCACTCTCCCAACCTTCACCCAAGGCCCGATTTCCCCTCTTCCCCGCCCCGCTCCATGCCAGTCTGCGTGGGAAGGGCCCCCAGACATGGAGCGCATGGCCGTGGACACTGCAGGTGATGTGTCCAAGCTCTGGTCACATTTCCGGTTGGCAGCTGCCCCTTGGTAACCTCCTGGCCCGGGACACACAGCGGGGAGGACAGACTCCGGGGAGAGGCCCATGTAGGCGTTGGGTGTGAGCCCAGGGCCATTTCGGTAGAAAATTCTAGAGGTTTGGTGCCTTGGTGGCTTGTCCTCTGAGTCAAACACACCTTCTCCCCCGGGGAAGGACACAGTGGAGAAGGCCAGAGCGTGGCCCTCGAAAGCCCGAGTCCCTGAGCAAAGGTCCTTCCTTCCCAGCTCCGGGTTGACACAAAACGGCCTGGTGGCACACTGGCTTACACGTGTGCTCAGCCACTCAGTCACATCCGACTCTTTGCGACCCCATGGACCGTAGCCCACCAGGCTCCTCTGTCCACGAGATTCTCCAGGCAAGGATACTGGGGCGGGTTGCCATTTCCTACTTGAGGGGAATCGTCTGACCCAGGGGGTCGAACCTGTATCTCCTGCGTCTCCAGCATTGGCAGGCAGATTCTTTACCAATGCACCCCCTGGAGACGTGTGTGCTGATTTATCCCATCCCTTTTCTCCCTTTATAACTTGTGGATGTCTAGAAGAAGCTACAAATGGAAGGGAGGAGGAAATGCTCCATTGGGTGAAAGCTTTCCCCCCTCTTTTGGACTTTGTTCAGATTGCTGATTCTGGAATTTGGCCCAACATCACCCTAGCTGGACTGGTCTCTCTGATTTCTTTTAGGTCACTCCAGATCCTTAAAAGATCGTAACTGTTAGCACAAATAACATATATGTTCTGTAGTGTTTATATTATATAGATGTTGGAAATACCAGGAGAATACATGAAGGGAAGTAGGACTCGGAATCAGTTTTTAATTCCTCGTTGATTTATCAAGATGACATTTATGGAGCCATCCCTAATTACGTCTAGTTTTTAATCTAAAATTAAGATCTTCACTTCAGCATACAGATGGCTAGAAGGCACGTGAAAAGATGCTCTACATAGCTAATTATTCAAGAAATGCAAATCAAAACTACAGTGAGGTATCACCTCACACCAGTCAGAATGGCCATCATCAAAAGGTCTACGAATAATAAATGCCGGAGAGGGTATGAAAAAATGGGAATCCTTTTACCCTGTTGGTAGCAATGTACACTGATGTAGCTGCTATGGAGAACAGTGTTGTGGTCCTTTAATGGACCGGAACTTGGGGGTACAGAGTCGACCAGTAAGAAAAGAAGGAAGAAAAGAGGCTGATATTCCCTGGTTTATACAGTATGCCAATATAAGTCTAGGACAAAGAGCTAGCACCGTCTACGTAGGCTCAGGGCGCCCTCTCGAAGAGGTCTTGAAAGCCCAGGCAAATAAGTAGACAAGGTGGACACCTGTGCTCCGTGGAAGCAGGCTGAAATGGAGAGAGGGAGAGAGGGAGAGAGCAAGAGAACGAGAGAGAGAGAGACAGAGAGAGAGAGAGAGAGAAAGAGAGAAAATGAGGAAAGACACGGGGACCAGTGCTCTGGTGGAACAAAGGCATTTATTTAACATATTGTGGGCATATATATACTCTCTTACCAGATAGCCCTTTTTAGCAGAGATAGGGATCAAAAATCTAACAAGTCATCTAGAAAGCCGGAGGCTAGACTCATTCTCAAGAGAGGGGGTTGTAAAAGTTACTTTACATATCAGAAAGGAGGAGACTTGTAAATGGCTGCTGTTCACCGTATGGAATTTCCATACGAATGAGATACATGAATTTCTATTGTCCTCGAAAGCCGGCTTGCCACCTCTCTGGCACCTGTATTCAGGTGCTGTTAAGGAACATAGAATTCATGCAAGACTGAAAACAGCACACAGGAAGCCTCCTGTTAAATGTATCCTGACAGAACAGTATGCAGGTTCCTTAAAAACTAAGCATAGAAATACCGTATGAACCAGCAAACCCACTCCCAGGCATATACCCAGAGAAAACTATAATTGAAAAAGGTTCATGTACCCCAGTGTTCATTGCAGTGCTATTTACAATAGCTGAGACAAGGAAGCAACTTAGATGTCCACTGATAGATGAATGGATAAAGAAGATGTGTGGTACACACACACACAGAGACACACACACTGGAATATTACTCAGCCATAAAAAAGAATGAAATAATGCCAGATGCAGCAACATGGATGGATCTAGAGATTTTCATATTAAGTGAAGTAAATCCAGATAAAGACAAATAGCATATGATATTGCTTATATGTGGAATCTACAAAAAATGATACCAATGAACTTATATACGAACGAGAGACAGACCCACATACATAGAAAATAAACTAATGGTTTCCAAACGGAAAGGGAGGGGAAGAGAGAAATTAAGAGTTTGGGATTAACATATACACTCTACTGTATATCAAATGATCAATAAGAACCTAGTGTATAGTACAGGGAACTATACTCAACATTCTTGAACAACCGATCATGGAAAGCGATCTGGAAACTAGATCATATGTGTGTGTATAACTAAATCACTTTGCTTTACACTTGAAGCTCACACCAAATTGTAAATCAACTTCAGTTCATTAAAAATAAAATTTTAAAAATCTTACACTTAAGAATACAAAGGATTTACATTTTTTGGCATTTAAAAAGTGGGGGGCTCTAATGTTAAACAGATGAAAGTGAAACGGAAATAACTGAATGAGGAGGGTTGGAGGCCTCCCCACTCCCTCATCAGTGAGGATTCTGAGGACCTCTTTTCCAGGTTTCTCCAAGTATGAGCCTTCCTGAATCACCTGGGTCAGTTGTTACAAATACAGATTTCCAGGCCCTGTTCCTCTTGTTTAGACCCTGGAAACTGATATTTTTTGAGAAGAACCTGCAATGATTCAGATATACTCTAAAGCTTTCAGCTACAAGAGACCCCATTGGACTGGACTGGAACCGAGACCTCTGTATTTCAAAATAATGCTCCAGATAATTTTGATAATTAACCTAATGTTTGCCAGCCATTGAACTATGTGGCTTGCTAAAGTGATATTATCTGAGTCAGTGGTTCTCAAAGTATGGTCCTGGGACCAGCACATCAGCATCACCTGGAACTTCCAGAAACACAGGTTCTTGGGACCTATGGCAGCCCTGAATCAGAATCCTGGGCACAGCCTAGCAATCTGTTTTAACAAGCCCTGTGTTAGAACAAGCCCAAGGTGATTCTGATGCTGGTAAAGTTTGAAAACCCCTGGCTTAAAATATCTTTAAATATCTTGTTGCTAGTCGCTCAATCATGTCCTGCTCTTCGAACCCCAAGGACTGAAGTCTGCCAGGCTCCTCTGTCCATGGACTAGCTCTAGGCCAGAACACTGACATGGGTTGCCACGCCCTTCTCCAGGGGATCTTCCCGACCCAGGGGTTGAACGCAGGTCTCCCACATTGCAGGCAGTCGCTTTACCATCTGAGCTACCAGGGAAGCCCCTACACTAAGACTCATCTAAATATTAGGGGCTTTATAATAACATTACAGGTGACTGTTCAACAGGTGTGCTCTAGCTGAGGTCACTTGCCCATGAGGAATTCGGTCTGGGGACTTCTCTCATGGTCCAATGGCTAAGACTCCATGCTCCCAATGCAGGGGGCTTGGGTTCATCCCCTGACTGTGGACTAGATTCCACATGTCACAACTATTGACTGTGCAGCCAAACTGAAAAAAAAAAAAGAATTTGGTCTGAAGTTTTCTGTTGACACCTCCTGGTAAGATCAGAGAGGGTCAGCATGAAAACTTGAGAACTGAGGTCCACCAATGGGCAGGCAATTCTGGAGACAAGGATGGAGCTTTTTTTTTTTTTTTTTTTTTTTAAAGAGATATTGCATTATCAATACTTGTAATGGCTTGGAGGATGATAGATATGTGACAATGATGATTCTGAGCCAACAAGTGATTTTAGAAGAGTCAGAC
Organism: Okapia johnstoni; assembly: GCA_024291935.2. Classification (NCBI taxonomy): domain Eukaryota; kingdom Metazoa; phylum Chordata; class Mammalia; order Artiodactyla; family Giraffidae; genus Okapia; species Okapia johnstoni. Next base: position 759,578 of record CM044325.1, on the reverse strand, counting down.
TCGCTGAAAATATTTTAGGATTACTTTAACCAGTGAATTTTATTTACGTTTGCTTTTGTATGCAGTCTGTGAGGGATAGGATTAAAATGTCCGCAAGAACTCTTCATTTGCCTAGAATGACTCTTAAGTGAGGAAGTGTGTCAGGTTAGTTGGTGGCTTTTTTATCTTAGCGGTGCATAAGGTAATGTCGTGTCTATAGTTGGCAGAGTCTTCGCTTCAAGGGGAAGGACTGCAACAGGCGCTCACTGTGCTAAATGAGCCCATGCAAGCTCACCCAGCTGTTCTCTCCCCCAGAGCCCCTCACGGCTCCTTCTAAGCCTGTGAGACAGCGCCACCAGCAGGAAAGGCGGCTCATGACATCTGGTTTGCTTGTGAGGTGCCAGCCCCGTCCCCCACCCCCAGACAAACCAGTATTTGCTGTCTTTTCCGGTGCGCATGCCTGTGTGTTTGGGGAGGAGGCAGGCGAGGGTCTTTGTCTGCGTGAGATGGGCGGTGGTGGTGAGAATGAAGGTCTAGAGTGTACAGGGCCCAGCCTTGGGGTATTTTCAGTCTAGTGTGTTGTTGTCCGGTCACTCAGTCTGTCTGACTCTTTGCGACCCCATGGACTGCAGCACATCAGGCTTCCCTGTCCTTCATTATCTCCCAGAGTTTGCTCAAACTCAAGTCTATTGAGTCGGTGATGCCATCCAGCCACCTCATCCTCTGCCACCCTCTTCTCCTTTTGCCTTCAGTCTTTTCCAGCATCAGGCTAGTGTGAGAGACTTTTCTTTCAGCCATAGATAACATGTAACTGAATGAGAATGTCCATGTTTCAGTAAGACTTTTTAAAATCAACACTGAAATTTGAGTTTCATATAATTTTCATTGAGGGACTTCCCTGGTGGCTCAGAGGTAAAGAATCTGCCTGAAATGCAGGAGACATGGGTTCAATTCCTGGGTCAGGAAGATCCCCTGGAGGAGTGCAGGGCAACCCACTCCAGTATTCTTGCCTGGAGAATCCCATGGACAGAGGAGTCTGGCGGGCTACAGTCCATGGGGTGGCAAAGAGTCGGACACGACTGAAGTGACTGAGCATGCATAGTTTTCATCTGTCATGAGATACTCTTGATTTGGTTTCACCCAGTTCGCTTACAGTTCTCCCCTCTGCATAGGCTAGTTCAATATTTTACGCAGTACATCTTTGTAGGGTGAGCATCTGGCAGGTTTTTTAAATTTTATTTTATTATAATGCAAATGCATTGAGCTTTTGATAACAGAGGTATCCACTTCAAAGATGGAGACCTCGAATAACCACACTGCAGATAGAGTCAATCCTCATCTCTGGCCGACTTAAATAACTGACCATTTGGCCACTTTAATTTCTGCTCTTATGCTATAAATTCATCATTAAGCCTGGGTCCCCCACCAGGGATCCCAATAAAAGCAGAACCCCGGGTCTGGGCTCTCTTTCCCTTTCTACTAGATATGCTGAGTACCCTCCAGGACCTGTGCGTAGGAACCCTCGTCTTTCAGACTTTCCTGATGGTCATCGCTGAGGGAAACTCGCAGTCCTAAGAAAGACCGCAGTGCTGGGCCAGCCTCCACCTTGGCTCTGAAAGGGGGCCGTCTACGGAAAGGTGTGTCTGGCCTCATCCTCACTACACCTGGGATGAAGGCAGGGAGCAACCTGGCTGCAGCTCTCACACCTCAAAACTGGTTAAAGACTTATTTTTATCCCCACAAAAAAAAGAATAGATGGATATGTTCGTGAACAGAAAGGGAGAAATGTTGAAAACTGAGAGCACAATAAATACTTTACGGTAAGACTTTGGGCCCTGCTCCCGCTCTTCTCTCAGGTCACACCCGAAACATTCAGTTCAAACAACAGTTTGACTTAGGACCGACCATAGTGCGGCAGTGTTTATCTGGCATCTCTAAGCTCAGTCTTTCTTTTTTAGGTCCTTCTTCATAGCGTTTTACAACAGCTAATTTCATTCTAAACTTATTCTTGGGAAGTTGTTGTTGTCGTCGTTCAGTCGCTCAGTCGTGTCCGACTCTTTGTGACCCCATGGACTGCAGCACGCCAGGCTTCCCCGTCCTTCACCATCTCACAGAGTTTGCTCAAACTCATGTCCATTGAGTCGGCGATGCCACCCAACCATCTCATCCTCTGTCGTCCCCTTCTCCTTCTGCCTTCAATCTTTGCCAGCATCAGGGTCTTTTCCAGTAAGCTGGCTCTTTGCATCAGGTGGCCAAAGTATTGGGGCTTCAGCTTCTACTGAATATTCAGGGTTGATCTCCTTTAGGATGGACTGGTTGGATCTCCTTGAAGTCCAAGGGAATCTCTAGAGTCTTCTCCAGTACCACAGTTTGAAAGCATCCATTCTTTAGTGCTCAGCCTTCTTTATGGTCCAACTCTCACGTCCATACATGACTACTGGAAAAACCACAGCTTACACTAGACAGACCTTTGTTGGCAAAAGTGAAAGACTGTTGTCTTTCCTTTTTAATATGCTGTCTGGGTCTGTCAGAGCTTTCCTTCCACGGAGCAAGTGTCTTTCAGTTTCATGGCTGCAGTCACTGTCTGCAGTGATTTTGGAGCCCTAGAAAATAAAACCTGTCACCGCTTACACTTTTTCCCCTTCTATTTGCCATGAAGTGATGGGGCCAGACGTTATGATCTTAGTTTTTTGAATGTTGAGTTTTAAGCCAGATTTTTTTACTCTCCTCTTTCACCCTTATCAAGACCTGATTCGTGTTGATGTTTGACAGAAAGCAACAAAATTCTGTAAAGCAATTATCCTTCAATCAGAAAATAAACAAATTTTAAAAAATTTAAAAAAGAAGCTCTTTAGTTCCTCTTCATTTTCTGCCATTAGAGTGGTATCATTTGCACATCTAAGGTGGTTGATATTTCTTCCTGCAATCTTGATTCCAGCTGGTGCTTCATCCAGCCTGGCATTTTGCATGATGTACTCTGCATATAAGTTAAATTAGCAGGGTGACAATACACAGCCTTGATGTACTCCTTTCTCAAATCTGAACCACTCTGTTGTTCCATGTTTCGTTTGAACTGTTGCTTCTTGACCCACAGGTTTCTCAACAGACAGGCAAGGTGGTCTGGTATTTCCATCTCTTTAAGAATTTTCCAGTTTGTTGTGATCCACACAAAGGCTTTAGCGTAGTCAAAGAAGCAGAAGTAGACATTTTCCTGGAATTCCCTTGCTTTCTCTATGAGCTGAAGAATGTTGGCAGTTTGATCACTGGTTCCTTTGCCTTTTCTGAATCCAGCTTGTACATCTGGAAGTTCTCAGTTCATTTACTGCTGAAGCCTAGCTTGAAGGAATTCGAGCATAACCTCACCAGTACGTGAAAGGAACGCAATTGTCCGGTAGATTGAACATTCTTTGGCATTGCCCTTCTTTGGGACTGGAATGAAAACTGACCTTTTCTAGTCCAGTGGCCCCAGCTGTTTCCAAATTTGCTGATGTATTGAATGCAGCACTTTAACAGCATCATCTTTTAGAATTTTAAATAGCTAAGCTGGAATTCCATCACCTCTACTAGCTTGGTACATAGTAATGCTTCTTAAGGCCCACTTGACTCCACACCCCAAGATGCCTGGCTCTACGTGAGTGACCACACCATCCTGAGTATCTCGATCACTAAGACACTTTCGGCATAATTCTTACGTGTATTCTTGCCACCTCTTCTCTGTCTCTCCGCTTCTCTTAGGTCGTTGCTGTTTCTTCCCTTTATTGTGCCCAGCCTTGCATGAAAGGTTCCCTTGATGTCTCCAGTTTTCTTGAAGAGATCTCTAATCTTCTCCATTCTAGTGTTTTCCTCTACTTCTTTCCACTGTTCATTGAAGAAGGCCTTCTTATCACTCCTTGCTGTTCTCTGGAACTCTGCATTCAGTTGGGTGTATCTTGCCCTTTCTCCCTTGCTGTTCACTTCTCTTCCTTCTTCAGCTATTTGTAAAGCCTTTGCAGACAGCCACTTTGCCTTCTTGCATTTCTTTGTCTTTGGGATGGCTTTGGTCACTGCCTCCTGTACAGTGTTACGAACCTCTGTCCGTAGTTCTTCAGGCACTCTCTCCACCAAATCTAGTCTCTTGAATCTATTCGTCACCTCTACTGTATAATCATAAGGGACCTGATTTAGGTATACCTGAACGGCCTAGTGGTTTTCCCTAATTTCTTCAATTTAAGCCTGAATTTTGCAATAAGGAGCTGCAGTAAAGATCCATCCCCTTTATGGATCACAGCCCTGTAATGGGGCTTACGTAACTCAATTAAGCCATGAGCCATGCCGCGTAGGGCCACCCTGGATGGACGGGCCATAGTGGAGAGTTCTGACAAATCATGGTCCACTGGACGAGTGAATGGCAAACCTCTCCAGTATTCTTGCTGTGAGAACTCCATGAACAGTATGAAAAGGCAAAAAGAAGTTCCTAGACCCTTTAATAAAGAGACTGAGAATCAATAGACGTGATGATCATTTCAAAGAACATTCATCTGGTATCCATTTCTTGGTTTAAATATGCAGAAGCTTCTCATGACATATGAAATAACTTCCCTTCAAAATTTCTGTGTTCTATCAGGGGTCTGCAGATAGACATTTTTAACTGTCCTCAGTACATCCCAAGGAACTAAACATGGATTTTTAAGTTGTATCTGACATGTAAGACTTCCTAGTGAGTCCCACAGAGCAATTAGCTTCTTCTTTAACTGCTGGCAGCCTCTGATTAAATGTCAAATTTCAGAAAATGCCGTGTTTCAGCCACAGATGGCGTGTAACAGAACAGATTGTACATCTCTTTAGTTTTTTCCCAATTGAAGTTGAGTTGATTTACAATGTTGTGTTGGTCTCAGGTGTACAGCAAACTGATCCAGTTACACACAGATATGTATATGTATAATTTTTGCAGATTCTTTTCCCTTATAGATTATTATAAAATATTGAGTGTGACTCCCTGTGCTATACAGTCAGTTCAGTTCAGTTACTCAGTTGTGCCCAACTCTTTGCGACCCCAAGGACTGCAGCGCGCCAGGCTTCCCTGTCCATCACCATCTCCCAGAGTTTGCTCAAACTCATGTCCATCGAGTCGGTGATGCCATCCAACCATCTCATCCTCTGTCGTCCCCTTCTCCTCCTGCCCTCAATCTTCCCCAGCATCAGGGTGTTTTCCAGTGAGTCAGTCATGTGCTATACAGTAGGTCCTTCTTACACTATTCTATACATAATGTACACAGCCTCATCCACTAGTACACAGCCTCATAAGGGATGCCTTAAGACCCCTGAACCCATAACCTCCCCTGGACGTGGCTCTGTCCACAGAGAGCCAGGACCTGGCCTCAGACACCAGTGTGCAGGCACTAGACCCAGAAATCATACCTATCAAAATCAGCTGATAAAACAGACTAATCAAAGGGTTTTGGAGGAGGGAGAGAGAAAAGCAGAAAAGGCACGGACATACAATATTAGGAATAAAAGGAGTATGATAGAATGAAAAAGAAGACACTACTTTGAGATCTGTAATTCCAAAATGATTAGAATGAGAAGCAAATGTTTCCTAGAAAATATTGCTACAACTAACATAAGGAAGCATAGAAAATCTGAGCCTATAACACAACAATCCCACCAAAGAGAGATGAAAGTACTGTGTCTATACAAGTGTTTATAGCTTTATTCATAATAACCTCAAACTGGAAACAGCTTAAATGTCTACCAACTCATAAATGGTTAAACTCCTAGCTGCTGCTGCTGCTAAGTCGCTTCAGTCGTGTCCGACTCTGTGCAACCCCACAGGTGGCAGCCCACCAGGCTGCCCCGTCCCTGGGATTCTCCAGGCAGGAACACTGGAGTGGGTTGCCATTTCCTTCTCCATAAACTCCTAGAGGTGCAGGCATTCCATGGAAGACGGCTCAGCTGCAATGAGAAACTACTGTTACCCCTAACAGTCCAGACCGAATGAATCTCAAAAGCATTATGCAGAGTAAAAGAAATAAGGCACAAAAGAGTATCAGTGGTGTGATTCTATTTAAATGACATTTCGGAGAGGACAAATTATAGGGATGGAAAATAGAGATTGGCTGTGACCAGGAGATCAGCTGATGCAAAGAGGTACTGATACCTGGGAACGTTTGGGGTGATGGAAATGTCCTGCATCTTGACTGTCGTGGTGTTAACGGGAATGTAAACATTTGTCAAGATTCATGCAACTGTGCACTTTCTCAAGAGTGAGTTTTATTATTTGTGAATTTTACCTTAATTTTTAAAAAGCAAAAAAATTATAATTAATATTTAAACTGAAAAAGAAAGCTGAGGGCCAAACTTTCGTACCTTATAGAAGAGTGAAGGGCTTTAATAACCAAAGCGATGCATCAATATTTACTGTATTCAGAATATCATGCATAGTAATAAAGAGCTATAAAAAGACATACTGAGGACAACTAGAAAACCTTACATTTGTCCTGTATTTTACACAGTCACTCTAATAAGTCTGGAGGTTTCTAGAACTCCGAATGTAGTAGATAAGGAGAAGGTCTTGTTTCACCTTCCTGCTGTTTCCTATGCTGCCTTTTGAACTATTTCAAGGTTTATCTGCTTTTTGTTTCTCTTCTCTTTAGGAAGTCAGTGTGGCTGATGCCAGTTTCTACAGAAAATGAAATGAAATTGGATCCCAGTCCCTTCACTGCTGACTTTAAGACAACACCAGAGGAGTTAGGATTATTAAATTCTAGTCAGACTGACTCCATGCTTAACTTGAAATTGGTACCATGAATTGTGATGGAAAAACAATGGTTTTACAGACAAACAATTGGTATAAACCTTTCCTTAGATATCTGATCACTAAAACTCCTAATTCAGTGAAGGTCCTGATTCAGTGAAGTTGTATTTTTTAGACAATTTTAGGGATGTATTATTAATTTAATGTTAACTATTAGATAAATACCCATTTAAAATTTTTGGTTTTATAGAGTAGATTCAGCAATAGGTCTTCAGTGATAATAATAGGATTTAATTGATATAAACTTCCAATAAATGTTTTCTAAATCTATTTTTTAAATAAAAAAATAGAAATACACGTGTGAATGTGCCAGAGACTAAAATTTAACATGTTAATTCCCTGGAAGATACTTTAACTTGTGGGGGCTTTCTTTTTATTAATCAATAAAGTTGAGTCCTAAAAGTATTATTAAAGAAGGAAATTAGATTTATAGTCTAGAATTTAAGTAACCACCTCCTTACCTGAAATTGAAGGTCTTGTTTTCCTTTATCTCTGATATGACTCTTCCACACTTGAAATCATTGAGGTGGGCAACATGGAATCATCCTGCCACTTTAGAGCAATTTACTAAAGTAGATGAATATTTATCACCACCTATAATGCTGTCTTCTTTTTCCTAAAAGAGAGAGTCTACCAATATAATAACAAAGATCACTCTGATTTCAGGGAGAGTTCTTATATCAGTTGCAAGGATTGGAATGTGCCATTTGTTATTCACTTGCACTTTAAAAATTTATTTTTATTTTTTTTAATCTGAGTTGATTTACAATGTTGTGTTACTTTCTTCTATACCACAAAGAGAATCAGTTGTCTGGATACATACATCCTCTGTTCGTTTCGATTCTTTTCCCATACAGATCATTACAGTATTGAGTGTGGTTTCCTGTGTGTCAACTGCTTATTGAATGTACATTTTGGATGTGATATCCTTTTGAAAATAGATTTTGCCAAGGTATTTTTCATTTGGATTTCTTTTAAAGTACTGCTGTCTTATTGCCAATAAAATGTTGTGTATAGTTGTTTACATGATGGGAATCTACCTTTGGTATATATGTGTGTGTGTGTGTGTGTGTGTGTGTGTGTAATTTGTCTGCATCTTCTGCATTGGCGGGCAGATTCTTTACCACTGAGCCACCCGGGAAGCCATACACACACACACACACACACACACACACACACACACACACACACACACACACCTATATACACATACACACACACACACATACTATATACACACACACACACACACACACACACACACCTATACACACACACACAATGAAGAGGTAATCCCTGAGTGAGGCTTCAGTGTGTCAGGCAATGTTACAAGCATGTTGCAACAACTTATTTAATCCAGCCCCAAGACTTATATATTACTATTCTAATTTTACAGCTAAGAAAATAAGCATTAAATAAGTTTCTTGAATTGTGCAACTGGCCTCAAAATTAGTGATCTGTTACCAGTCTTACAGAAAAAGGTCTCAGCTCTTCAACCACTGTGTATGATGGTCACTGAGGGCTGGTCACTTGTGTTAAAGTGCATGCTTATCTTGTCTAATTATTAAGTTTTTATCATGAAAGGATGTTGAATTTTGTCAAATCTAGCCACTTCTGTCTAGTATATTATTGGACATTATATGGATATAAGATAGAAGTTTTCTTTCCACCTGGAAACTGATTCAGACCCCTAATTTTTTCAGACAGAAACCATAAAAGTTATAAGCATAGTCACCAGTTCATTCAGTCCTTTTGTTAATCTTTGTGAAGCCATCCGGTTTCTCATTAGAATACTAGGACATATCAGAATTTTAGGAATTCTATATAATTTCTAGGATATCTATGTTAGTAACGTTTGCCGTACAGTATAACCTGAGATTTATCACTCATTTGACAATACTTCCCATGTAATTCCATATACCAAATGAACCTAATCAGGGGCCCTCTGAAGCACCCCAAAGTTAGCCATAAGTCAAGAGTGCTTCATTAGAATTTAAGAAGATTTGTCAATAAATATCAAAAGGGTTTAAAACACTCAGTCAGATAGGGTCGAAGGTCATTGTGAATCTTATTTTATTTGGAAATGAACCTTATTTTATTTGGAAATGACCTATCTATTCAAAAAACTTGCAGCACTTGGTTTAGCACAACCCTAGAAATTCAAGTTACCCAAATGTGGAGAGACTATTTTAGACAGACATTCCTAAAACATAACATTCCCAAAAGCATTCATGACATTCCCAAAGCAAAATTATTCTTAATAGAGTTTATCTAAAATCTCCTATCTCATGTACATTTTCTTTCCTTAGAAATTTCTTCACTCAAGTTATTTTCCTTGCTGAGAAATTTGTAACAGATGCATGTTATATTAAACCTATGCATAATGCTTAATGTTAATGACTCTTAGACGTATCTATATTAGTTAGATCAACAAGCAAGCATTAATACTAGGTATTTAATACTGACTATTGCCCAGTTCACATGAACCTGAAATTCATTTAGGTTAATTTCTTTTCGCAGGTTGATTGTTTACCACTGAGCCTCCTGGGAAGCCTTTCATTGTCTTAAAATTATACTAAATAATGTCACTTCTGGAAAGGCATGGTTTCCAAGCAATGACTTAAAAACTTACAGAATTATAAATTAGAAGCAAACACATTTAACATATTCCAAAAGTCAGAGACCTTAGATGGTTAACTGATTGTTTTCCTCAATGAGAGTTTACAGAGGTATTAAGATGACATAAAGGTACTGTCTCCAGAAGAGCATAATTTCAGTAAGTATGTGCACATCTCAGCACGAGTGGGTATAGGCGTAAAACCAACAATGCAAGCGTTGCTATTAAGCAACTGGATTAAGACAAATAAGCCTTGAGAAATACATCAATTTCCAAATAGTCCGACATGGTCCCTTGTAAATGAATAACTAGACTGTTGACTTGACTCACATAAATGTGCTTTTCATTTCAGAAATTAGCAACTAGAATTTTGAACTTGTTTATTTATTATGATATTCCAGCACCTAAATATGGTTTTTCTAGTAGTCATGTATGGATGTGAGAGTTGGACGGTGAAGAAAGCTGAGCGCCAAAAAATTGATGCTTTTGAACTGTGGTGTTGGAGAAGACTCTTGAGAGTCCCTTGAACTGCAAGGAGATCCAACCAGTCCATCCTAAAGGAGATCAGTCCTGGGTGTTCATTGGAAGGACTGATGTTGAAGCTGAAACTCCAATACTTTGGCCACCTGATGCTAAGAGCTGACCCATTGGAAAAGACCCTGATGCTGGGAAGGATTGGGGGCAGGAGGAGAAGGGGACGACAGAGGATGAGATGGTTGGATGGCATCACCGAGTCGATGGGCATGGGTTTGGGTGGACTCAGGGAGTTGGTGACGGACAGGAGAGCCTGGCGTGCTGCATGGGGTCGCAAAGAGTCGATCACGACTGAGCGACTGAACTGAATTGAACTGAAATCTAGCCAGTAGTTAGGGGAAGTTGTGCCCCAGGGGAGGAAACCTCTATGAACCTTCTTGGGGCAGCAGTCTCCTGTAGCCCTGCTCTCCAAGGAACTGGAAATTTTCTCGTTTCCATCATTCATTGTGCGCGCACATGAAGAGCTTGGCTGCTGGACCTCTGTGTACACTCTGTCTCTGATCCTGATAACTGTTCCCTGACTCAGGCACTAGGACCTGAAATTCACAAGTGAGATTACTGAGCTCCTGTTCATGTAACCTCCTTTCCGAGCTCTTTCTGCAGCTCCAGATTTAAACAAGCACATTGAAAGGAACCGCTTTTGGGAGGTTTGCTTCCTCGTCACTTTTCCTTCCCCTCCTTCACGGCACTTTCTGCTCCTTCTTCAGGATTCTATTCGCAGCAGCCCTGGTTAATAAGAGGCAGGGAGATCACAGCTTTTACTACCATTGTTTCCATGTTTCTTCATGATTCCCGTTTGGTCTTATGCATGTTCAGTCCCTTCCTTCAGTCCAAGCGAGTTCCTTCGGAGCCCCTGCTCCAGCCTCCACTGCCAGCCACCAACTTGAAAAACACTCAGCCTGAAAGTTGAGAATTATGTTCTATTTGATGGGAATTTTTAGCGCTTCAAGACCGGGAGGCAGCATCTCAAGAAACCCTAAGAGAACTGCTCCAAGGAGGAAGCGGGGAGGGGAAGCCAAGTTACACAGAAGTTTTGCAGCAGAGGGCAGGTAGTCTGCACACCAGAAGATGGTTGTTAACTAAAGGAGAGACAGATATCTCAAGTCAAGGCCTTTAGTGCTTTTCCACGTGTGAGAAGATGCAAGAGTCTGGGCTCACTAAAATCATTCCCCTGGTGTGCCCCTCACCTCTCTGGGGCCGCTATCCAGTGTTCTCCCGTCCTGAGCACCCTCGGGCCTCACCAGCTCGCCATCAGCGGTGGCTGCGGCCTCCGTGACACTCTCTGTTACTGCTGTGCAGGAAGCAGTCTGCTGCTCACAGCCTGGGCTGCAGAGCCCTGCACAGTGCGCTCTCCTGGCGCTGGACCCTGCTCCGCTACAGTCAGCGTCCCAGGGTCACACGCCGCCTTCCCAACCTGTCCCCTGGTGATGGCATTGGGCCCTCTTGCTCTTACCTGTGACCAACTCCCCACTTGGCTCCGGTTTCTAGAACTAGGACCTCGCCTAGGTGGCTGCGAGCTTTCTTTCTTGCAGACTCCTGCCCTGACCTGTGGACCAGGGACCCTGTCCTGCACCGTCCCCTCGGGTCCTGCCTGGGACTGCCCAGGGATCATGTTTGGGACCTTCCCTTCCTCCCTCTCTCTTTGCTCTGATCTTTCCATCACCGATTTCAGGACATTTATTCACTTAGGGTGACAATTTGCCTTCTAAACAGGGACACTTCTGAAAGGCAAAGGAGGTGAAAGTAAGGTCTCACAGGGAGAACAGGCAGGACTGCGACCTCACCAGACCCAAAGCCTGAGTTCCGCATGTAGTTCGACTGGTTCCCGTGTGATGTTGGGAAAGCTGGTGGATGTTTCTATGCCCTTTTTTGGTTGTTTAGTCGCTCAGTCAGAGATCAAATTGCCAATATCCGCTGGATCATCGAAAAAGCAAGAGAGTTCCAGAAAAACATCTATTTCTGCTTTATTGACTATGCCAAAGCCTTTGACTGTGTGGATCACAATAAACTGTGGAAAATTCTGAAACAGATGGGAATACCAGACCACGTGACCTGCCTCTTGAGAAACCTGTATGCAGGTCAGGAAGCAACAGTTAGAACTGGACCTGGAACAACAGACTGGTTCCAAATAGGAAAAGGAGTATGTAAAGGCTGTATATTGTCACCCTGCTTATTTAACTTATATGCAGAGTACATCATGAGAAATGCTGGGCTGGAAGAAACACAAGCTGGACTCAAGATTGCCGGGAGAAATATCAATAACCTCAGATATGCGGATGACACCACCCTTATGGCAGAAAGTGAAGAAGAACTAAAGAGCCTCTTGATGAAGGTGAAAGAGGATAGTGAAAAAGTTGGCTTAAAGCTCAACGTTCAGAAAACTAAGATCATGGCATCTGGTCCCATCACTTCATGGGAAATAGATGGGGAAAGCAGTGGAAACAGTGGCTGACTTTATTTTTGGGGGCTCCAGAATCACTGCTGATGGTGACTGCAGCCATGAAATTAAAAGATGCTTACTCCTTGGGAGGAAGGTTATGGCCAACCTAGATAGCATATTTAAAAGCAGAGAGATTACTTTGCCAACAATGGTCCGTCTAGTCAAGGCTATGGTTTTTCCAGTGGTCATGTATGGATGTGAGAGTTGGACGGTGAAGAAGGCTGAGCGCCAAAGAATTGATGCTTTTGAACTGTGGTGTTGGAGAAGACTCTTGAGAGTCCCTTGGACTGCAAGGAGATCCAATCAATCCATCCTAAAAGAGATCAATCCTGGGTGTTCATTGGAAGGACTGATGTTGAAGCTGAAACTCCAATACTTTGGCCACCTCATGCGAAGGGTTGACTCATTGGAAAAGACCCTAATGCTGGGTAGGATTAGGGGCGGGAGGAGAAGGGGACGATGGAGGATGAGATGGTTGGATGGCATCACCGACTAGATGGACATGGGTTTGGGTAGACTCCGGGAGTTGGTGATGGACAGAGAGGCCTGGCGTGCTGCAATTTATGGGGTCGCAAAGAGTCAGACACGACTGAGCGACTGAACTGAACTGAACATGTCTGACTCTTTTTGTGACCCCATGTACTGTAGCCCTCCAGGCTCCTCTGTCCATGGGGATTCTCCAGGCGAGAACACTGAGGTGGGTTGCCATTTCCTCCTTCGGGGGATATTCTGCCCCACGCAGGGGTCGAAACCACATCTCAAGCCTCCTTCTATGCCATAGTTTTCTATAAAATTGGGTTAACGGTAACCTAGAAGACCCAGGTGTTGTGAGAAGGAAAGGAGTGAACCCACGTGAAGCATTTAGAACAGTGTCTGCTACCTAGTAATCATTAAAGCATTTGAACTACAGTTGGCATCATTTTTATATCTATGAAGTTTGTGAATTTATTAACCATTCTAAGCCTGCGTGAATTGAATGTGACAATGAACACGACTACCCTCCCCACTCCAGTCAGTGAAACTGCTCGGTGGAGTTTTGAGGGGCCTCCGAAGAGCTCTAGTCCTTTCTCTCTCAACGCAGAAAGAATTCAGTGAGCGCAAAGTGATCGATAAGAAGTGGTTTATTAGAATAGGATGCGTATGCGGCTTAAAGCAGGTGAGTGCCAGGGTGCTGAACCCTGAGAACTTTAATGGGCTACAATTTTATCATCAAAGGGCAAGTGGAGAGGGGAAAAGAGCCCCTTTCTTCCTCATTCTTGAGTCGATGTCACACTTCCATCATCGGCTCCCCCTCCAGGCTGAGCCGGGAGTTTTCTTGTCCCTACAAGGTCAGGCTAGGACAGTCATGGCACCGTGGAGAAATTAATTCAGGTCTCAGTACAATGAGCCTCTGTCACTTTGAAATGCCACCTTTCCATAAACTGTTGTTTCTGTAACTTACCAAGCTCACTGGGCAGGATGTGGGCCTCACGCCTCCACTATTTTATCGTTTGGGGGCATGCCTTAGGCTTCTGTTTCACGGTTTTGTTGCCAAGCAAGCCTGCTTGGTTCTGTGGTTAAGCAAACCTACTTTCTGGAGTAATCATTATCTTACGGGTCTCCCTTATTTTTTCTATTTGCAATCCCCTCGTGGGGTTAAGTATGGAATCACCCACCCCTTCTACTCTGTCCCTACCAACACTACTCTTATAATCTGATTTTGTCTCTTCAGTCGCTAAGTCATATCCAACTCTGAGACCCCACGGACTGCAGCACGCCAGGCTTCCCTGTCCTTCACTATCGCCCAGAGTTTGCTCAAATTCATGCCCGCTGAGCCCCTGAGGTCTCTTCTCACTATGCAAACAGCTGTTCTCCCCCCAGTCCTCAAGCCTTCCCACCCATCTGCCCATGTCTCCGCCGGTGTTTCTGGTTCTGCTAACGTATTAAGCAACATCTCAAAGCTGGAAGACAGTTCCTCCTGACACCAGTGTCCTAATCCACACTTACCCTTCAGGAAAGCACAGTGAAATCCGAGGGGCCACAGACCCAGATGTGGTTTGCATGCTCTGCCAGCCACCAGCAAAATACCGGCACTGACTCCTCTAAAGTGTGGTGTAAGGCAGAGCCTTGCATCAAGCCTGAGCTTAAAGAGGCTACTGTTTTCCGGGAAGGGTACCATAAGCGCTCTTTACTGTAATGAGATGGGCCTGAGAGAAAATAACTCAACCCGGGTCTGAAGCCTCCAAGGTAAATACTACAGATCCCCTCTCCTTGGTTTCCATGTGTTTGTTCTCTGCGTCTGTGTCTCTATTACTGTTTTGAAAATGGATGACAATAAGAACCTACTTATAGCCCAGGGAACTCAGTGCTCTGTGGTGAAGGAAATCCGAAAAGGGGATATATGTATAAAAATAGCTGATTCTCTGTGCTGTACAGTAGAAACTAACGCAGCATTGTAAAGAAACTAGACGCCAATAAGACTTAATTAAAAAAAAGATTCCCTCTCCACAGAAGGTCCACTCTTCTTTTTGTCTGTCAAAGTTGCCACCTTTTGCTCAGAACGTCTTCAGGGTTTTTTGTTCGGTTGCTAAACATTTAACTATGAGGATGGCTTCCCCTTAGAATTTGACTGTCACTCTCATGCCATAGTGAAAATGTGCTAGACATAATTATGTAGTTATTTCTTTGGAAAAATGTATGCATGGATACACATACATGCAGACACACATGCCTTGTGTGTGTTTGTGATCAGTTGTGTCCAGCTCTTTGCAACCCCATGGAATACAACCCGCCAGGCTCCTCTGTCCGTGGGAGTTTTCAAGCAAGAATACTAGAGTGGGTTGTCATTTCCCACTCCAGGGGATCTTCCTGACTCAGGGATCAAGCCCAAATCTCCTATTGGCAGGTGGATTCTTTACGACTGCGTCACCAGGGAAGCCACACTACATACATTTTCGCAAGTCAAACATTCTATCCAAAGTATATACACATTTCCCAATGGATATTTTTTAAGCCTGGACTTCGCAATGTTAATATGAAATTAAAATTATGTCCATTTTACAGATGTGAAAACTGAGATTCCCACTATTAGGTCATACAACTAGTAAGTGGTCAAATTTGGATTTACACCTGGCTTCCCCATGGTACTTAAACTCTATCCATTGTGCTTTATTGATGTCCAGAAAGGTGTATTCCATATGTTGCTATATAAAGCGATGGCTTAAAAGACGTTGAACATTAAAGTGGATATCTCGAGTAGAATCTGAACTCATTGACGAGCTGTATAAGTTTGAGAAAGTGGTGTAGGCTGTCTATGCCTCAGCTTTCTCATTTTTAAAATAGGGGTAATAGTATTGCAACACGAAGTTGTTGGCGGGATTAAATACGTTACTAAATTCACAGAAACTGGACAGTGCTTGGCACACGGCAGTGACTATTCAGTAGACGACACCTGTCACTATAGCTAGAATGTGACGAATGTTATCTTCCTCCCACGAGAGATCACTGCTCGGTGAGACCACTGCTCGGTGAGACCACTCAGTACGCGGATGTCCAGGACGGAAGGGAGGCAGGACCACGTGACATACGCGTGCGTGTAAAAGTGAGAAAGGGGCAGTCTGCACCGCTACAGAGTGAGGGGCGGTACCCAGGCCTAGTATGGTGGTCTGACGATGCCTACTGCTTCCACGGAAAATGGGATAAACAGTGTAAGACCTCTGCCCCGTTGCTAGAGGGTTGTTTTGATATCTAGACAAAATGGAACCCTTTCGTTGCACTGAAAACAAAAAGCCATTATTAGTTAGCAATAAAAGGGAAAACATAAACATTTTGGATTTCTTTTCTCTGACAGCCATCAAGACCCCAGATGGCCTGCCAAGAAGTTGATAAGACAGAGCTGGGGGCAGCCTCTGCTGGCGATGCCCCAGGAAGCCAGGGGGAATCAGCGGTGGAGGACACTTCTGCCTACCGGCCCATCAGTAGGTCACAGAACTGCCCCGAGGTGCCACAAGTTCTCGGGGTAAGTCAACCTCAGTTAATACATCCTTTAAGATGGAAGACGATAAATACCACATGGGAAACCTTGTTTATGTCTCCATGGGGATTTCTGAGTTACTCGTCACTGGATTGATAATGTGGTTTAAGAAGAGACGGGGGTATATTTTAAACCTGAAAAGTGGAAACGCAGAGGCATAACCTCACGGTGGGAGACACCCCATCAGTGCTGGAGAATGGACTTCAGCGTACTGTGGCCCCAAGGCAGGCGGGGAGGACAGTGCCACCCAGTCTGTTACCCTCTTCACTCTGTGGTTTTCTGAAGGGAGTCTGCGAGGGTGAGCGCAGCGGGGCGGCGGGAGGGACGATGAAGCGCTGCCATCGGAGCCAGCGGGCGTCGCGGGAGCAGAAGCCTCCAGAGCGGACTCGTGCCCAGTTAATCTCGGCTTGATTCTTTGACCATTTCAACACTGATATCTCCTTTTTGAGGAAAATTAAAGTGATCTCTTCTCCAAATACCATGATATCACTTACGTGTGGAATCTAAAACATGACACAGATGAACTTATCTCCAAAGCAGAAAGAGACACCCAGACAGATTTGTGATTGACAAAGGGCTGGGGGCTGGGGGACGGACTGGGAGTTGGGATTAGCACATACAGACTGTTATATTACGATACAGGTAGGATGGGCACACAAGGCCCTACCGTAGAGCACGGGGAACTATGTTCAGCATCCTGCAGTGAACCACGATGGGAGAGAAAAAGCAAAAATAAACAGAATGATCCCTTCCCAGTGTGGACCAGCGTGTGATCGGTTCTGCTTCTCTTTTTCCCTTCCCCCACAGGCTGTCCAGATCCTGAACGGAGCAGTGGTTCTGGCTCTGGGCGGCCTCATGCATTCCTTACAAAACGTGTTCCATCCCGCCGGTGACTTCTTCTTCTCCACTGTTTACACAGGTTACTCCACATGGGGGGCTATATTTGTGAGTATTCAAGTTCCACTGACTGTGTATCATTTCTTAGCTACCACTGCTAGAAACGTGCTTTGGCAACTTTTCCCCCAAATTTTAGGAGCGGCTTGGTAAATGTGAGATTTTTGAGGCAAAGAGTAGACTGGAGTTTTGAGAACGCCATGAACATGTAGAGAATTCCATTTATCAAAATTAGACTCATGAACTAATAGTAGGTCAAAATACTAATTTAAACATTAGCAGATATGAGTACTCTTGCCTGGAGAATCCCAGGGACGGGGGAGCCTGGTGGGCTGCCGTCCACAGAACTGGACACGACTGAAGCGCCTTAGCAGCAGCAGTAGCAGATATGTCCATATAGACATTTAGATGTATAAAAGGTTTTTTCAGAACACCTAGTCCAATAAATCAAACACATTATCTGAAGCTTGGGTAAGAACATGAGAATGGTATTAAATATACATGTGTATGTAGATAAGTATTATTTACATTTAATGTAAATACAAGCATAAAGATAATTATATTGCATTGAATATGTGTATTGTTATATGTAAAACTAGGCAAACCCATATGACCTGTGAAAGGCCAGATACAAAACAAAATGGAATCTTACACATTTATGCAAAATTTAAACTCAATTTAAAATTGTACTTGCATAAAATAATGAGCAGGATCAAGTGTCATCCTGCTCCAGAATGTGGACTTGAGAAGCTTTGTGCAACCACTGCTGGTTATTCGCTAACTAAGATTTCATATTCCTTTTTCTGCTTCACTTCCTATTTTCAAACAGTTCATTGTTTCGGGGATTTTATCTGTCTTAGCCGGGAAAAAGCCCACAAAAGCACTGGTAAGTGGCCGCTCGCCCTCTTTCTCTATGGTCACAGGAGCAGGAACAAGGCATCCGCCAGCAGTGGGAGAGCAGAGGTTGGTGAATCCAGCCGAGAGCCTGGGTCTCGGGGTGGAGCGCCTTGGTTTGCTGATGCTTTTCCAGGACCGAGGCTATAGGTGGGCGTGTAAACCCCTTTCAGCGGCTGTTTGTTTAGACGCACGGTAGCCGCAGGGACGCAGCGCGTGCTGCCTGTGCTAACGGTGGCTTCTCCTCTCGCAGGTGGAGAGCAGTATGGGGATGCACGTCGCCTCTGCCGTCGTCGCACTAGTCGGGATTGTCTTTCTCTCAATGAATTTATTTGCTAATGACCCATTACTCAAGCGCTGTCAGTTTTCCCAGCCACATGACTTGTGCATTTACATGGAAGCCTCTTCAAATGTATGTCTTTTAAAATCATGTATAATTATGAAGTACTTCAACAATCCAAAGTATAGAGGAACTAACTAATATATCAGGCACCATGCTGCCTGGATTTGAACCTTGGTTCTACCGCTTAGTAGCTTTGCTTTGAAGGAGCAAATAAGATAACCTCTTTGTGTTTCAATTTTATCATCATTGAAATGAGGATAGTAATAGATTAAATTATTATGTGTATTATATGTAAAGATTATATAAATTAATATTTGATAAGTAATTAACACAGTGCATACTGTATTAGATCATTATTACATACTGCTGCTACTGCTAATGGGCTTCCCAGGTGGTACCTGTGGTAAAGAACCTGCCAGTCAATGCAGGAGATATGAGACGCAGGTTCGATCCCTGGGTCAGGAAGATCCCCTGGAGGAGGGCATGGCAACTCACTCCAGTTTTCTTGCCTAGAGAATCCCATGAACAGAGGAGCCTGGGGGGCTACAGTTCAAGGGTTGCAAAGATTCAGACATGACTGAAGGGACTTAGCACGCATGCACGTGCTGCTACTGATACTGTTACATTCCCCGGAGAGATTGCATTTTAAAAAGTTTTATTTCACAGTTTTCTTAACGAAATTAACTTGGGAGATTTACAATTTTCTCTGTGGTCTGGGATTTTCAAGTAGTGACTCACTGAAGATTTGAACGGCGTTCTTTTTGAATTTACTTGAGTGTGGTATTTTAAAAGGGAAAATCTTTAATAGCCTTTCCAAAGTATTTTTTTGGTTTGTGTTTACGTGTTCTCCCACTTCTACAGTCAACTGAGAAATTAATGTTTTCCTCCAAATAGTTTATTTTCCCATGATTTGTGAACTGTTTTTTACTGACTTACTCTTAATCTTCCCGTTTGCCGATACTACTCATGGTAGTTTGAGTCCTAACTTTCTCCATTATATTTTTAACAATCTAAGTTTGTATTTACATGGGTTTGATTCTGTGTGTGTGTGTTTTGGAAGTATTTTCTCTCCAGAGGGATTAGCATTTGTTCCTTCTAGGTGCCTCAGTGATGGTAGAAGGATCACTAGTCCAGTAATGTTGTGTTTCAATTATCAGCTTACTATGTTAGTTGATGGGGATACTGTAAATGCTTAAGCCTCTAGGAAGTGCAATTAAGGAACTGATGAGAGGGTCCCCTTTGTCCCTTTTCCCATGCTGCCTGTATATCTCCTGGGTTTGCTACTCTTCTGCTTGGGAGATGTTAATGGTAATGTCAGCACTCTTTCCCTCTATAGCTGTTTCACATGGGTTGGTACAGAAGTACGACATGTCTCTCTTTCCAGGAAAAATTTTTACATGCTTTTAGATGGACATTGTGTCTCATATAGAGTGTTGGCGTGTGGCTGTGTATTAAATCTAATTTATGATTCACTTTGACCTGTTTTATGAAGGGTAGGTGTTATAGTTTGGTTTCTTGCTGACTTTTCTCTTTCTACTGGACTTAATATACTGCATCACATCCCCTAGGGTCTCGTGTCGCTCATGCTGGTCCTTACCTTGCTGGAATTGTGCATAGCCTCTTCTGTTGTAGCCCTGTGGTTCAAAGCAAACTGCTGTCATTTAAGAAAGGTGGGTTTGTTTAAATGACTTACAACTCATATGATCTGCACCCTCCCTCTAGGGTTTGAGATTATCCCTGACTTTTGGAATTGGAGAGAAACTTTCATATGATAATGATTTGTGGGGTTCCTGGAGTTATAGCTGATACAAATGTTAGACTTGAAATGAAGGTTGAAAAAGAATTCTAACCTAAAAACACAAGAGGAAAGTGTATTTCATGTTTAATAGCATACGTTTTTTAAAATTAATTTTTACTTCTTATATAATCTTTAACGATGACATTCATTTTACAGTTATTGCAAAATACTGACTATATTCCCTGAGCTGTATAATTCATCCTTGAGCCTGTATTATACCCAAGAGTTTGTACCTCCAGTCCCTCACCTCTATGTAACCTGTCCCTTCCTCCCCATCGATAACCGCTAGCTTGTTCTCTACATCTGTGAGTCTGCTTCTTTTTCTCTTGTATGCGTTTGTTTCTTGTGTTTTCTAGATTCCACATACATGATATCATGCAGTATTTATCCTTCTCTGTCTGACCTACCTCACTTAGCATAACGTCCTCCACATCCATCCATGTTGCTGCAAGATGGCAAAATTTTGTTCCTTTCTGTGGTTGAGGAGTATCCAGTGACTGTATCTATACTGTTTGTAAATATTCTCTATGTGTCTGTGGATATGAATATATCCATAGGAATATATCTATATGTCCTTTCTCCATCGATCTGTTGATGGACACTTACGTTGCTTCCGTGTCTTGGCAATTGTAAATGATGATGCTGTGAACACGAGAGTGCATATATCTCTTCGAATTGGCATTTGGGCTTTTTGGGGCTGTATACTCAGGAGTAGAACTGCTGAGTCATGGTGGGTCTATTTTTATTTCTTTGAGAAACCTCCGCACTGTTTTCCACAGTGGCTGCACCACTTTACCTTCCCATCAGCAGTGTAGGGTGTAGGAGGGTTCCCCTTTCCCCACATCCTCATCCACATTTGTTACTTGCAGACTTTTTGATAATAGTCATTCTGACAGGCGTGAGGTGATATCTCGTTGTGGTTACGATTTGCATGTCCCTGGATGATTAGTGATGTTGAGAATCTTTTCATGTGCCTGTTGATCATTTGTATTTCCTGTTTGGAAAAATGTCTGCTCAGTTCTTCTGCCCATTGGTTAATGGTTTTTTTTCTTTTGATGTTGAGTTGTATGAGCTATTTATATTTGTTGGATATTAATTCCTTATTGGTCATATCATTTGCAAATAGGAGCATACGTTTTTCACGTGGATAGAATTAAATCATTATTTTTTAAACTTGTCACTTTCTAGTTATATTTCCAGGAAAAACCACAAATTCTTTCTGGATTTTAGCTACCTTAATTGTAAAATGAAAATGTTCTTGTCCATTTTTTTTTCTTTAAACTTTTTATTTTGTGTTGGCATATAGCCACTTAACAATGTTGTGATAGTTTCAGATGAACAGCGAAAGGACTCAGCCATACATATACTGTTTTTGTTCATTTATAATGCTTGCTGTAAGGACTGTGTATGTAATATTTGAACACAGTGATAACGGTGAATGAGTATTGCTGGCATTGATCATGATGATAATAGGAAGGAATGGAAGGAGAGGGCCGTGTTGATCCTGTTCTTGGAGTTTGATCTTGTTTTATTTTTTAGGCAATTTCCTCCCTTCCCGATCCTGGGGAATCAAGAATGCCTCCTAATGAAAGCAAGGAAACTCAGTTTTGAATGTCCAGTGAGTCAGCGCTCCATCCAAGAACTCAAGAGTCCACGAGCCTGTGGACCGCGTCTCTACCATCGCGGTGCCCATCACAAGAAACTTGGACATTCGACGCAGTCCTTTCTGTCCCGACTATAAACTTCCTTATAAGTCCTGCGAATGGAAGGACCAATGTGCTTCTCCAGGCATCCTTTCTTTTGTAACTCCTATGATGACCACGCTAAAATTGTTCCCAGAAATCAGTTATCTTTCTTCTTACCTGCCTGCTTTGCTGTCTTCTAAGGTTTAAAAAAGCCAGGGAGAATACTCCCTATTTTATATTCCTTCTAAACTCCAGCTTCCAACCACCCAGTGAGAAGGAAAAATGAGTGAGATGTTTTTCCATTACAGAAAAATGCTTCTTGACTTGAGTTGACACCAACATTGCAAAAACTGTCCAAAAAAAATCACCAAAATATCATTAAGATAAATTTTTACTGTATTTGAGGTAGGAGGCTCAAGTCTTGAAGTCTTTTTTTTTTTTTTCAATGAGTTGCTGAAATTCACACATGTCCGGATACAAAAATGATGCCTTAGATGGGGGTCTTTGAGAGCGAAATCAATATTTGTCCTTCAAAGGACAGTGAGAATCTGTAATGCAGAGAAGGAAGAATTGAAGCTTTAGAATCTTACAAACCTGAGTGCAAATTCTGATACTGTCTGTGTGAACTTAATCTCTCTGACCCATTTTTTTCTCACCTGTAAAATAGGTATTACAGCACCAACTATCTTATTCATTGTTATGCAGATTAAGTAAAAATAAAGCAGATGTGAAAATAGAATCACAGCTGTTTGATAATGATGCTGCTGCTGGTGGTGGTCTTTCTGTGCTGTTGAGGCTGAGGTGGGACGGCGGTCAGCTGGATGTGCAGAAGAGATGGCAGAAACCCTCACGCTTCCGCCGTGGCTCCTCCCATCCCTCCAGTGACATTCATGGCCATCTTCTCACGTAGCAATTTGGTGTTCTTTTTGACATCTCTGGCTCATGATTTGTATATCTACTGCTGACGGACTTATACTTCTGCTCTATAAATTAATTTTCCTCTCTTGAGGGGGAACTGAGCCATCCACAGTGTCCATAAATTCACGCCTATAAGGTACTCTTAGCTCCTTGCTTGCCATACGTGCAAAGATTTTTCTGTAGCCTTCCCTACTAACAATTCTTGCCTCTCTTCTTCAGATAATACATATATGTAAAATGTACATAATTTATGAAGAACTACATACATACACATTAAATATAATTTCTTTTTTCAATCCATTGAACAATTATTCAGAAAGTGCCTACTATGTGCCATGTGCTCTGCATACGATAGCCAGACAGCCACAGTATCTGTTCCCTAGGTGCTCTTTGTGGCAGATACAGACCACAGGAACACAGCATTATCACATGGAGTAATAAGGGCTGCCATAGGAAGAGTGCAGGGATCTTTGGAAACTCATAGAAAGAGTTCCTAATCCAGGTTAAAGAGATGAAAAAGACAATTTTGGGGAGAAGACTTTTCTCCTAAACTGAGATTTTTTTTTTCAGAAACATTAAAAATTTTATTTATTTGTTTGGCTGCGCTGGGTATTCGTTACAGCATGTGAGGTCTTAAGTTGCAGCATAGGAAGTCTTCACTGAGGCTCACAGGATCCAGTTCCCTGACAAGGGATTGAACCCAGGTCCCCTGCATTGGCCACTGGGCCTCCAGGGAAGTCCCCTAAACTGAGATCCTAAAGATAATGGGAGTTAGCGTGATGAAGGGAAAAAGAAAGAAGCTGGATATATGCAAAAGCCTCTAAGCAGGAGAGAATTTGGGATATTCGGGGAACAAACCAGAGGCTTTAGTGTGTCTGACTTTGATGCGTGAGGGGCAGATGGCAAGACCTCCGTTTGGAGAGAGAAGTGTGTGCCTCGCAGGAGATGAGACAGAACAGCAAGCAAGGTACTGTGCACGCCCCTGCAAGGGGCGTTGAAACTGTTTATACCACGTGCATGTATGCTTAGTCATTCAGTCGTGTCTGACCCTTTGGGATCCAGTGGACTGTGGCCCACCAGGCTCCTCTGTCCATGGGATTCTCCAGACAAGAACACTGGAGTGGGCTGCCATTCCCTCCTCCAGGGGATCTTCCTGATCCAGGGATCAAAGATCCTGCATTGCAGGTGGATTCCTTACTGTCCAGGGCCAAGTTCCACCCTCCAACCCTAGAAAGCCAGTTGTTAAATATTTACCAACACAACAATGAATAGATACGGACAGGTCATGTACTTACTTGGAATTTAGGAATATCATTGCAGTTGCAATGCAGAGTGATTTGCAAAGAGTAAAGAGAAGGTTGGTTAGGGGTCTGATACAGCGAACCGAACCATTGGTGAATAGACTTCAGTGGAAGGAAAGGTATTTACAGTAACATTTGTATTATCATTTTTCATTAATTCTACTTTTCCTATATAAAGCTCTAAAATATTTTGCAACTTTGATTTAAAAATCATAGACCGGTTTGGTGGGAATTGAAATATCATTAATATCAATATATTAAATGGCATCATTTATATTTTGTTCTTCAGGTCTTACTTTACTGTTTTTAATGATATAATGGTTTCCTTTATCTCGTTCATCTTTACATCTTGCTCTTACGTATATCTACAGATGAAAGCAATTTCGTTTCTTTTTTAAAGATCAGTACAGGGCCTGCCTGGTGGCTCAACGGTAAAGAACCCGCCTGACAGTGTAGGAGATGCTGTTTGATCCCTGGTCCGGGACAATCCCACGTGCCACAGAGCAACTAAGCCCATGTCTCACAACTATTGAGCCTGTGCTCTAGAGCCCGTGAGCCACAGACAGTGAGCCCAGAAACCACAACTACTGCTCTGCAACAAGAGAGGCCACTGCAGTGACTAATCCACGCACCACAACTAGAGAGAAGTCCTCACTCACCGCACCTGGAGAGAAAGCCCTGCAGCAGCAAAGACCCAGCGGAGCCAGAAATAACTAAAAATATAAAGTTATAGAAAAGATCAGTATATTTCCTCACAATTGTTTCTCTCATTGAATTGGCGTAGATAACTTCCGTAACATTGAAAAGAAGAAGAAATTTGCTCTTTGACCTCTATACTTGTTTGCTCTTGACCATATGTGCACGCTCGTGTGTGTGTGTGTGTGTGTGTGTGTCTGTGGTGAGAGAGAGAGAGAGAGAGAGAGAGAGAAGACTGGGATACCTTTGGGAGTGTCAGAAAATACCCTGAAGAGATAGCAATTTTCAATTTGCAACATGTAAATTCGTGCATATTTAAGTGACCTGAGCATTCGGTTTGAGAAAACAATTGTCCAGATGGGATCTGAAAGCAAATTTCTTTGGAGTTTGGGGAAATAAACCCAGTGTATATCAGAGAGAAGAAATGTTGCTTGTCAAAGAGGAAGCCGGATGCTGAGTGGGTGAAGAGTGTGGACAGATGTGCCTCCAGAAGGAGGAAACACATGCGGTGGGAGGCACGCTAGCTCTGTTATCTCCTCCTTCAGGCAGACGCATGGTTAAAACTCATCTTGATAATTTTGCCCCCACCAAAAAAAGGCACTTTGGTATGTTTCAATGTTTACTGTTGTGAAAGATGAAGGAGTGTGTTTGTATAAAGACCCAAATGAGGGCACAGAAGATGATGTGCATCTCGACAGGGGGAAGGAGCTGATGAAAAGTGGGGTACGAAACTAACTGAAACTGACAAGAGGCATCTCAGTTACTGATTTGCATTCTGCAAGTTTCTGTTGAAAGTTCTCACAAAATAGACTTGTGTCCAAACACCAAAGACCATCCTCAATCTCTTTCCTCTCTAAGTCTCAAGTTTAGTTTCTGATTATTCTCTGCAAACATAATGAAGTATTACAGGCTGCTCCCGGAAAGCACCATAAGGAGACGTTTCTTTAAGGTCTGTTCTAGCAGAGATGGTGTAACTTCTCTAAGGGAGACATGAGAGAATGAAAAATCCTGAGGCTCTATTTAAACTAAAAATAGAGCTACCATGTGACCCAGCAATCCCACTCCTGGGCATGTATCTGGAGAAAATCATAAATTGACAAGATACACACACCCCATGTCCATTTCAGCGCTATTTACAATATGCAGAACATGGGAGTGGCCTGACGCTGATGCCTGGATAAAGAAGCTGTGGCACCTACATACAATGGAATATTACTCAGCCACAAAAAAGAATGCCACTTGCAGCAGCATGAATGAATCCAGAGAAAGACAGCGGTCAGAAACCCTCACATTTGCAAACAGCGCTTCAGCCTTAGATTACCTGTGAAGCCAAGTCCTCTGAGGACAATTGGAGGATTTCTGACTTAGGAATGGCTGACCTGGGTCACAAACAGAGAAAAGACCGGGGGAGAAGCACAGTCTCTCTCTGCCCTGCAGTTTGCTCTCACCTGTGCATTTCAACTAAACCCTCTCATTCTGGTGTTCTGTAAATCCTGCTGGTTTCAGAAAGAATTATCCTCCAAGAGTCTCAAATCTCCCCAATTCACACTCATCCCTTTTCCATAGCCCATTCAATTTTGCTCTTTATTATAATAAGAAAAGCCCTGTTGATCTTAATCAGCCAGGAAACTTATCTTTCTGACCAATGTCATAAGTATGAAGATAGTTATCCAAGTCATGAGTCATCCATCTTAACTGACCACCCGAAGACTCTGAGAGGGAGCCCACCGAGGCTCACAGGAACATTGTCCTTCCTCCCTGGAGAGCTCTGTTAATGAAGAAATGGAGGCAGAAAGTAGGGACAGGACAGAGCTTGCTCTCCCCACTCCACAACAGCCCACCAGGTAGGTGCAAGCTGTTATTTTTCTTCTATTCCCAGTCACTTAGTGAACCGGAGATAGTCACAGTGCTGGGGAGATGCCAGATCATGAACTTGGCTGCGGATCCCTTGGGTTTAAGTGAAATCCCGAGTATGAAGAAGTTATTTGCTACACTTTCTCAGTAGTTCTCTCTGGTCGATGGGAGAAGGTTTTTATTTAGCCTGTAAGTTGGGAACAGCTGAAGTTTTCTAACAAAAGAGGCTCGTATTCTAGGCTTGCAGAAGGGGCTTTGTACCCTCTTGCCTCTGTGTGTGGTGCGTGTGAATCTCTATGAATCTCAAGCTGTGGGGTCCTGCCCCACCGTTCAGAGGGGAATGTTCTCAGGGTGAAATCTGGTGGAGATGTGCACAGTTTAGTTTCCCTTTGGATACCGAAGATTAGCACATATGGTGTGTGTGTTGGTCGCTCCGTCTGTCCGACTCCCTGAGACCCCATGGACTGTAGCCTGCCAGGCTCCTCTGTCCATGGAATTCTCCAGGCAAGAATACTGGAGTGGGTTGCCATGCCCTTCTCCAGGAGATTTTCCCAACCCAAGGATCAAACCCAGGTCTCCTGCATTGCAGGCAGATTCTTTACCTTCTGGGAAGCCCCAACACATATTAAAACTTTCTTTTTAAAGGTTTTAGGAGAAACTGAAGACAGAGCTTCAGAAATCAATAACAGATTGAACATCATTGTAAACTATTAGTATACTCTAATGCTTGGGAAGACATAGTATTGCCAGTGAGCCTCCTCTAAGGATGAAAATAGAACAGAGATCAACAAACCTTTCAAAGTCATTTCTTTACGCACATGAAATTTGAGTATGTCATTGACAACATCTTTTCAGATACATTTCTATGTTAAAAAGACAGAAATGGGTAGGTAAACATGTTTGATAGTTTTTACTTTTACCCACCAGCATAGTTTAGTGAGAAAGAGCCTGGTAATAACTCTGGATTAAGAGTAAGAAGGGGCCTCCCTGCCTCCCTGCCTCAGATGGTAAAACATCCACTTGCAATCAGGAGACCCAGGTTCGATCTCTGGGTTGGGAAGATCACCTGGAGAGGGGAATGACCACCCACTCCAATATTCTTGCCTAGAGAATTCCATGGACAGAGGAGCCTGGCGGGCTACATTACAGTCCTTGGGGTTGCAAAGAATCCGACATGACTGAGTGATTAAGTACATATAAGCACAAGAATAAGAAGACTTGTATGATTTTTGTTCCATCTAACCATGATCAGATAGTGATCCTGGCCACTAACTTGGACCCTCTGAGCCTCTGAGTTTCCTGTACTTTATAGTGAAGATTTTAATTACAGAATTATTTTGAAAAATAAGCAAAATGCCCCTTTCTGTCAGTTGAGATCTTTGCATAGAGACTGAGAGAATTTTCTCGCAGCTGAATTTCTGTTTAAACTTCACAGTGCATCTGAAATTGAACTTGCAGAAATATCTCTCCATGAAAGTGTCTTACTGGAAAAGCCTGCCCCAACCGCACCACGCCAAACGTGGCTGACTGTTCTGAAGAGAGAGCTGGAATTCCTGGGGGTGAGTCTCCTCCAACCTCAACTAGAGTAAAGACTGGCTCTAAGAAAGAGTATTTGGTGGCATCAACATAGCTTCCCTACTCAGATTCATGGAGGGAAAAATCTAGTAGAAAATTATTGACACTCACTTCACACGGTTAGGCAGAGTCCTAACAGTGGTTCAGTTGGCAAAGCATCTGCCTGCAGTGCAGGAGACCCAGGTTCAATCCCTGGATTGGGAAGATTCCCTGGAGAGGGAAATGGCAGCCCACTCCAGTATTCTTACGTGGCAAATCTCACCAGAAGATCCCAGTGGACTGCAGTCCATGGCGTTACAAGGGTCAGACACAACTTAGCAACTGATCCACCACCTCCAGGCACCCTGTTGGGTAGAAAGAAGCATTTCCTCATGAAGACTAGGGTTAGACTAGTAAATAGGATCTGCCAACTCTGGTCAGTTGCCAATGGATCAATATCATCCTGTCAATGATTTATAATCTTTGTCTTGTCACAGATAGAAATAGCCATTATTGATGTCCACCATGAGTATGTAAATAAAGGCATAGGAGATGGCTATGCCTGCATGATCTCATGGCTATTCTCGCATGAGATCATGCCAGTATAAATTCTTAAAGTGGTCAGATGATACTAGAAAGTACTGCATTTGGATCCTTTTGAGGACTGCCTGTCACCAGAGCATTTTCTCACATTTGGCCTCAATTATAAGGAAACTGATGTAATCTTAGAAAAATACCTTCTGGTTTCACAAAATCTATGCATTTTTCTGCAGGTAACACAAATTCTGATTGGTTTGATATACCTTTATTTTGGAACAATTGTGTGCTCCGAGATCAATGATTCAGAGTTTACTGAATACTTTTTTTCATCATTTAAAGTCGGCTACCCATTCTGGGGAGCCCTATTTGTGAGTATATGTCTACAGTTGTCTGAAATAATACTGCACGTGGCTTTTCTTTTATCCAGATCAGATTTAACAATTGTTTATTCTAGTATTGAGAATATATGAGTGTATTCTAATATGTATATGGATATATATAAATATAGATGCATATTTATAGTTTATAAAACACTTTGGGTTAAATTAGCTAATACATGTTTATGCATTGCTCAAGGGACATTTAGCTAGCAAGAATCGAACCTAAAATTTCAGAATCCAATTTGAGAAAAGTTTCCGTAACACCATTCATCAGTAAAGCCATCTTAGCAAAGGTAGGGGGCAGAGAGTGTTGAAACGAGGAGAACAGGGCTGACATCTGATGAACTTCTCCTGCGCCCTAGAAACTCTTTTAGGAACTTTCTCACTGTATCTCTTTTAGTAATTGTACTAGTTGGAAACTAGATGGCTGAATGAGCTCATAAAAAAATATTGTTTTATTGAAGTATAACTGATGTATAACAAACAGCACCTATTTAAGGTGTACAATTTGATAAACTTTGACAGGACACATGAGAACCTTTCCACATCAATGTAATGAAAATACTCATCACGGCAAAAATCTGTTCACCTTGGTGACCCTTCCCTCCCTCCACCTCACCCTCCTATTCTCAAGCAGTCACTTGTCTTCTGTTGCTGTATATTAGTTTGCATTTTCTGGAGTTTTATATAAATGGAATAATAACACCATCTTCTCTCTAATGCCTGGCTTCTTGCACTCAGCATACTTGTTTTTGATTAATCCATGCTGTTTTTTGCATCAACATTTGCATTCACGAGCATATATTTTAACCCTAAAAATATTGCATTGGCTTGGCCCTCTGCTAAATACGCAGGTCTCAGGTCGCTTGTTCAAGACTCTCCTTAAACTTTTGCTATATTTAGTTTGAAACTTTCTTACTGTCTTTTCAGTTCAATCATTTAGTTTATTAGATGTCTCTCAACTCACCATATGATCTGAATCTATGAAATGTTTTGAATGTGTGCTACTGGTTGATATGTTCACTAAACCCTTCATCATGTGTGTTTTCATAATGGCTATGTGTCTACAAGACATACGGCAGACTCCGGAGACAGACACATGTTTCTTGCCCAGAGGAACTGACACTGTAACACACAAGATGCTCGTATGAGCGAATGATTACAATAAAACGAGAGTGGTGTTATAACAGAGTCATGCCCCAGGGGCTGCTGGACTTCACAGCACTTAGTGGTGAGCCATGGACTCTCAGAGTTAGCATCACCTGGCAACCTGGTAGAAATGAAGAATCTCAGACCACATCTCGGACTTACTGAGTAACAATTTGCATTTTAGCAAGACCCTCACATAATTCACATGGACATTTAATTTTGAGAAGCTTTCTGTAGGAAATTACAAAAATAAAATGATTAAACTAAAAAATAAAATGGATTCAAGGACGTCTTTATAGAATGCCCACAACTTTACCTTCTGTTTGGGGGGTGAGGATGAAAGGGACGCAGAGAAGAGCAGGGACCCACTGTGCTTTTTTTCCTCTCCTTCCTTTTGAACAGTTTGCTATTTCTGGCATTTTGTCAATCACGTCTGAAAAGAAACATTCAGCGTATCTGGTGAGTTGCATTCTGTCTTTATCCTTGAGAAGGTAAGAAAAGTTTAATTTTAAGAGTCTTGAAGGAGACATGTTGTTATCTCTTATGAGTGAATGTGGATATGTGATTCTTTTTCCCAGTCTACTTTTGTGTTGGATCTAATCACTAAACATAAAATCATTAAAATACCAATTGTATCACTTAAAAACAATAAATGTAATTACTTTGACACTTGTTGAAAAAATACCCTCACACCAGCTCTGTCCTTAAACTATAGTCTTGTGATCCAATAAACGATTTGTTTCCAATTAAGGAGTCTATTTGATGAGAGACTATGAGTATAGTTTGTATTATCAAAGCTATGGTTTTCCCAGTAGTCATGTACAGATGTGAGAGTTGGGTCATAAAGAAGGCTGAGCTCTGAAGAATTGTTGCTTTTGAACCGTGGTGCTGGAGAAGATTCTTGAGAGTCCACCAGACCACTCAGAGATCCAACCAGTCCCTCCTAAAGGAAATCAACCCTGAATAATTCACTGGAAGGACTGATGCTGAAGCTGAAGCTCTAATACTTTGGCCTCCTGATGCAAAGAGCTGACTCATTAGACAAGTGCTGGGAAAGATTGAAGGCAGGAGGAGAAGGGGACGACAGAGGACAAGATGATTAGACTCAGTGGACGTGAACTGAGCGCACTCTGGGAGACGGTGAAAGACAGGGAAGCCTGGGGGGCTACAGTCCATGGGGTCGCAGAGTCGGACACGACTGAAAGACTTCACTTTCTTTTCACTTTGCATAAGTGTGGAGTTTATTGGATATATTCAGCCCTGAAATGCAGGTAGGTTTATTGAACACTGTGGCAGGTGTGGGACCCAGTCTAAATGTGACTCTTTGTCGTCAGATCCGAGGATGCCTGGGAGCAAACGCGGTCAGCAGCGTAGCCTCGGGAACAGGCATCGGCATCCTCATCAGTAACCTCAAGCAGAGCTCCACTTACGTCTACGGCTGCGAGGAGATCTATGAGAACGACTACTGCTCTCTGGCCTGCTTCTCCACTGTGTGTATTTCTCGTGGGAAGGCTAAGATCCTGGTCCTGATCTAAGTGGGAGGCCTTCTTTTCCTTTCCGTGAACACTGCCCTTCTGCCACCGCATCACATAATGCAGTGTTCTCATGCCCAGGGTCGTGCCAGCCTCTTTGCCCCACCTCGACCTGAATCCCGCAAGGGTGGTGCCAGGCGCTTTGAGTAACCGTCCCCTGGTTTTCGCATGTGGCTCTGCAGGAGCTGGCCGTGCGCTGAGCGGGGGTGGGTGGTGAGACGGGGCTGCTGGAAGGGAATGCCTTCCCCACCTGCCACCCCACTTGTCCTTTTGGTGTTGTTGGCTGTTGCTCAACAGGAAGTCGTGGCGATGATCCTGTTTCTCACCATCCTGGGCTTTGGCAGCGCCGTGTCACTTATAGTTTATGGAATTGGCGAAATAATTGAAGGAAACCAGGTAGGCGGAGGCCTGACATTAAATCCTAAATGATGAAGAACTTGAGCTTTGTTGCTTAAAAGTATGGCCTGGGTTTCCTGCAACATTGCTTCCAGTTTCAATATTCCATTTCTCCAGGTTTTAGTGTTTTGGTTTTCAAATCTCATGTTTTGAATGAATTAATTTATTTTAACTTCACTCATTATTAGAGAAATGCAAATCAAAACCACAGTGAGGTATCAGCTCCCACCAGTCAGAATGGCCGTCATTAAAAAGTCAACAGACAATAAATGCTGGAGGGGGTGCGAAGAAACGGGAACCAAATCTCATGTTTTGAATCAAATTTTCCATTCACAAACCTCACAGTATTAATATAATTCCTTTGGCTGAAGTTTAGGAAAGTAAGATCTTCATCATTTTAGGAAATGTAGATGCTTCGAAGTATTAAGCATATGTTGAGCATAAGAGACGAATATACAGGTAGCACATGATGGAAACACTTGAATAGCTGGGCTTTTTAAAATTTGTTCCTGCTCTCTTTTTTCTTGGATCTCACTTCCCACTTGCTCTGAAGCCTCTATTTTGCTTCCTCCCTGAGTCCTGACTACCAGCTGTGCTTCCACTTGTGTTACCCATTTTTATACCCATGATGTTTCAAAGAGAGTTAGAAATAGCTGATGCATATATACTTACTCAAATCTTCCAGGTAAAACACACTCTCTGCATCTTTCCACTTGCCTGAAGCATTCAAGTTTGCCTGCCTTTCCTGATCACTTTCCTTCAGAGATAAATAAGATAAGAGATGTACCAAATTTCAGACACAGAACCATCTCAACAACTTCTCATTGACTGACAACTTCTTTTGAACCCAGTTGGCCAGGTGATCTGGTTTGTTGGAGACGGAAGTATTGTTGTTGTTCAGTCACTCAGTCATGTCCGACTCTTTGCGACCCCATGGACTGCAGCACGCCAGGGTTCCCTGTCCTTCACCCTCTCCTGGAGCTTACTCAGATTCATGTCCATCGAGTCAGTGATGCCATCCAGCCATCTCATCCTCTATCGTCCCTTCTCCTCCTGCCTTCAATCTTTCCCAGCATCAGGGTCTTCCCAATGAGTCGGCTCTTCACATCAGGTGGCTAAAATATCACAGTGTGATGTCAGGCTGTGAGATACAAAAAGAGATGAGATGTGCTGCTTAAGCAAGTATTCTAGGGGCAGAAAATTCTCGGTGATTGATAATGTTTTTCTTTCCTTCACCTCATCAGACTCCAGAAGATCGTCTTTATGAAGAAGTAAGCACATATGCGCCAATTTACAGTGAATTGGAAGAACGAGGAGAGACGACTTCTCCTGCTGATTCATAAGAATCATGTGTCCAGAACATTCTGATTCACAGCAAAAAGCTTAGAAAGCCACTATCTCTGTGTAAGAGGCAAACGGCAAAATGTCGATTCTTTCTATGACCTGACAAGTTTATAACACGGTTTATTCTCCAGATGGCAGTATTCCTTTTTTGTTGTTTCTGTTCAGTTAAATCCCCCCCCCCCCATTGGTAGAGAAGATAGACCCCTACATTTCTTGCTTTCTGTTGCTATCCCACACCCGTCCTTTCTGGGGTGTCCGCCTGTAATAAATGGGCATAACTGTGCAAACAGGGAAAACAAGAGGAAGACTGGCTGAGAGCTGAGTTAAGCTCAACAGTTTGATAACGTTCGCTGTCAGCCTTTTTCAGAGCTGCAGGCGTGTGTGATCTGTGACTCATTTTGGACTGTAAGCGCCTTGAGGGCAAAGTCCACTCAGCAAACTCATGCTGAGAACCAGCTAAGGGAGACCGATCGCTCTTGTCTCTTCTTCACGGTGGGTTCCAGTGTCCCGTCCCTGGCGGGAGCTCAGTGTGGCTGTGCGGGGTGTAGGGTGAAGGTTCAGGGAGGGCATACCACCAGGGCGGGTCGGAAGTAGCACAGGAAAGGAGACAGTTTGGAGATGCTAAGAAGACCAAATCGACATAAATTAAGAATAGAGTTAGAAAGACTCTGTTGGACGGACATATGAATAGAGATTCTTTAGTCATGTATTAAGCATTTTGGTGGCTACATATCAAATTAGCAATAGATATTTCCTCATCGTGTTTGGTCTTATATGAATAAAACAACATAGTGTGTTAGAAGGATTGCTGATCTTATAAAGTGCATTGGAATACCAAGCCTATTGCTTATTTGTCGAGTGAGCTGTGGCAAATCATTTAATGTTTTACTTAATCAGGGTTTTTTCATCTGTGACATTAAGATATTAGGAATAATTTACCTGCCAGCTCTAAAAGTGTGTGTAGAAACACATGCAAACACAGTATCAATCAGTATATGTGCTGCCCAAACAAGCACCTCAGTATAAATTAAAATGTTCTAAAAAAGAAATTATTGTTAAATCAATTTGTTCATATTAATGCATGAATATTCATTCATGCTCACATACAGCAATCTCCAGATCTTAGTAGTCTCTAATGATATAAAATTTAAGTCCACTGTATCTTGAAAGTCCCACTTCCTAATCGCACTTCAACTTTCTCTTTAGTATGCATTGTGCTTGACCACCTCATGTCAGCATCCTGGGTTGAAATGTTCTTCCTTCCTTTCTGTTTTTGCTTGAATTTCTTCTTTCTGTAATGCCTATCTTAAATCCCATCTGATTCTTTATGAGTCTTTAAGTTTTTCTAGTTGATTGCTTCTCTCTCTAGATGATAAGTTTTTCTAATCAAATGCACACACACACACACAGCACACACACATACCTTACACTGTATATAATTTTCTATAGGCAAATATTTTATGTCCCCTCAATGATAATATATTTTTTCAGAGACAAAAAGTCTCATAAAAATCTATATTTTGCCTGAATCGGCAGCACATTCACTGATACGATATTGCCCAAAATTGTTTGCAGACTGATGAATAAGCAGTAGGGAGTTTTATTAAGTTGCTCACTATATCTGGTGAGATGTAAACCATAAAGGAAAAACCACTTAATGAAGAATTTGAAATGAAAGAAGAATCAATTAAGACCTGAGCTAAACTAAAGTCAGTAGAAATGAAGAGAAATGATATTTTCTAAAAAATGGAGAAAGAGTTATTGGTCTTCCCACTAATGAGCTGAATTGAAGAATGAAACCAGAGAGGCAACCAGTTGCTTAACATGTTATGCGTTTGAATCTAAGATCAAAGAACATGGGATAATATTGAAAGACATAGGAAGTGAGAAATAGAAATTGACACGTGAGGAGTACAGACAGACCCAGATTAAGTTCAGTTTTAGACTGTCGTTTTTAGGAGATTGAAGGGAAATGAAGTTTAAGATTGCCTGGTAGTATTCAGGGCAGAGTGCTGGTAAGGATGGATTTTGGTGACAGAGGTTTAGTAGGAGGGAGAATACCTAGGGTAGAAAATAAAAGAATTAGGCAGAAAAATGCATGTGAAGCTGCAGCCAACGGGTAGCCCAAAGTAGACAGAGGTTAGGCAAAGAATAAGTAACTGTCAGAGACAGTATCTGCTGACTTGAGGGAGACAAGAATCAATAGGGATAGATCCAGGTAAAAGGTAGAGCTGGGACAGAGAAAACAGCAGTGGTGAATGAATGAAAAAGGTGCAGAGAAACTCAAAACAGGGTTATGGTGATGCGTTAATAGTAAAACATTTGCAGAAATATTTAGAGAGATAATAGGGGTATGTGTGATGTAAGAATAAGAGAAGAGATTGTGAACAGAAGCCGGGAAAGAAAACTTCAGCTCTCCAAATAAGCTTTTTTTTTTTTGACATTTTATTTTTGAGAGAAGGAAAAAATAGTTCCTTTAGCCTTAATCTTGATAGAAGAGTCCTGTAGAGAGAATGAAGAAATCAGCTGGGGTATTATTCACAAATTCATTAATGAAATAGTTAAGTACTTATTTGGATTGCCAAAATTAAAAATAGATAAGTAGATGTTAATTTCCCCAGGCCATACAACCAATGATGAAGTCAGCTTTTATGCTTATCTGACCTTAGGAGCCTAGATTTTCTATTTTAATTTTTTCTGAAATTAAAATTTTGTTTCCCCAAACCTGACAGCAGCTTAAAAATATACTCTTTTACTGCATAGCTTGCCAAACTGATTCACCATTCTTAATCATTCATAGATATAATCACACACTTTCAAGGAAAACATATTCACATCCAAACCTGGCCCACCAGGACCTCTAGCAGTGACTCTGGTCTGTCTTTGTGTTGTATAATATTTTACTCTGTTCTTTCCTCTACTCAGTTAACATTTTAACCACATATTGACTGTGTATTTCTATATACGTCACACTTTTTTTTTTGTCTTAAGATCGTTCTGAGAGTTGTTCTTTATCTTCCTGCCTTTCATCATGTGCCTACTTTAGGCATTCACTGAGAATGCAACTGGAATGCTCTTCACATATTTAGTGTCTCAATTTATCTTTTTTAAAACTTCAACTTAAAGGTTATTTTCTCCATTGACATTACCTAATGCACATGTATCCATCCAGCCTGCTTCATAATCACTTTACTCCATGATGCAATGTATTATCATGTATTATCAGTGTACTTTTGATCTCCTTGATGTATCGTTAATCACTGGTATTTGTTCAATAAATCAGAATCATTTAACTTGATTTCTTATCTGTGTGTGTGTGTGTGTGTGTGTGTACAGTGGGGAGGAGATTGATCACGGATAATTGGGAATCAAAACATCAGTTCAGTGATGCTAAGGACCAAGAACAGTTTCTGGAGTCCTCATTTTAAATAATGCTTTATCAAATGGGATAATCTGTAAACAACCCCACAGACAGAAAATGGACTAAAACAACAATCATTGGCCTTCTTGCCAATAAGTGGTGGGATAAAGCTGAAAGGAACCTGAACTGTGAGTTGCATTTTACAAGTTAGTCCTGACTCCAATTTGTTTTGCTATGGGTCAGTCTTTTCCCTTTGAGGACCTCAGCTTTTCCACCTGACAATGAGCACTTTGGAACAAAAAACCCCAGCTGAACTTCCTGCTTCCATATTCCCTGCTTTTAGACAGTTAGGGTGGTTGGTGCTCATAGTTACTAAGCTCGCGACTGGGATAGTGAACGCAGAGTTATTTAATGCTGTTTGATGTGTGGTCCAGCAAGACATCTAGGACAGCAACGTTCATTCTAAACTCCTGGACAAAAGCTAATCAAAGCTCTCTCTTTAAAAATTGTCTCAGAAAGAAAATTTTCCCAGGACATCCCTGGTGGTCCAGCGGTTAAGATACCCCGCTCCCAATGCGGGGATCGGGTTCAGTCCGTGCAAAGAGAGCTAGACCCCACAGGCTGCCACTAAAGACCCTGCACATGCGCTGATACCCAGCGCCGCCAAATCATAAATATTACAAGTTTTTTCACAAATAATTCTCTTTCTATGAGGTACAGCTCCACTTACGAAACACGGATACAACGGAGTACCGTTTTCATAATCTCAGTTTCATTTAGACCACTGAGGTAAATTTATATGTGCAAGAGTGTGAGAGGCCGTTGATAGTCACCCGTCAAGGGGGCTCGGCTTACATCTCCCAAACAACGTCTGCCTGGGAATCCCTGCATAGTGTTATGTTGAACGACACGGAGGAGCAGAGACTGCTTAGAATGTGAACGCTGCACGAAGTATGCTGTCTTATGCTGGGCTAAGTCACTCCTCTTTGTGACCCCATGGACTGTAGCCCACCAGGCTCCTCTGTCCATGGGATTCTCCAGGCAAGAATACTGGCGTGGGTTGCCATGCCCTCCTCCAGGGGATCTTCCCGACCCAGGGATTGAACTCACATCTTTTATGTCTCTTGCATTGGCAGGCAGGTTCTTTGCCATTAGCGCCACCTGGGAAGCCCTGCATGAAATATACCCAGAAGCAAATTGTAGAAGCTACACTAGATGAAAACTCAGTGGCTCAGTCTTGTCTGACTCTTTGCAATCCTTTTGGATTCTAGCCTGCCAGGCTCCTCTGCCCATGGGATTTCCCAGGCAAGAATACTGGAGTGTGTTTCCATTTCCTTCTCCAGGGTATCTTTCCGACCCAGGGATTGAGCCCAGGTCTCCTGCATTGCAGGCAGATTCTTTACTACTGAGCCACCAAGGAAGCCCATAGAATATTTCTAGGCAAACTGAAAAGCAAGAAATATATGTTATAAGGTAATATTGTTTTAGTCCTAAGAAGGCAATGTAGTGGATGGAAAAAGGCTATAGGGAAATACTATGAGATTTGAGAAACCATCAAAAACGTCTCTTCTCTTCAGCAGTGAGAAATGTTTTAAAATGTATAATCAAAACATAAAAATAAAATGTATTATCAGCCTATTAGGAATGAACTACCAGGAAAACACAGTGCGAAATCCCCCATCTGTAACAAACACAAGGAACAGAGACATAAACAGGGCATTTCTTGACTCTGACACTCAGCTGTGCTAAAAGGTGCCCAGACAGAACAGCTCATTTCCTGTTCTCACTCACTGGGGGCCCCAGATAACGCTGTTTTCGGTAGGATTGCCCTGTGCTTCTGCAAGGTCTTGGTCACGGGTATAGATTTAATCTAGCAATTGGTGTATGTCAGAAGGTTGTTTTTTACAGGGTGTAGTTTTCAATGTTCTTTTTTTTCTTCAAAAGACAAGTGCTCTCGCGTGCTTCAGTCAGATCCTTTGTCATTTGTAAACGCATCGGTATCTTATCTAACAGGATTCTAAGAGTATGGCAATAGACCATAATAAGGGCTGATTTCCTGTTGGACTCAAGACATTTCACTAGGACACAGAACAGAAGATAAGCCCATGCCCTCCTCCAGGGGATCTTCCCAACCTGGGAATCAAACCCAGGTTCCCACACTTAAAGTGGATTCTTTACTGACTGAGCAACCAGGGAAGCCCCTGGCAATGCATCAGTTCAGTTCAGTTGCTCAGTCGTGTCCGACTCTTTGCGACCCCATGAATCGCAGCACACCAGGCCTCCCTATCCATCACCAACTCCCGGAGTCCCCCAAAACCCGTGTCCATTGAGTCGATGATGCCATCCAACCATTTGATCCTCTGTCGTCCCCTTCTCCTCCCTCCCTCAATCTTTCCCAGCATCAGGGTCTTTTCCAACGAGTCAGCTCTTTGCATGAGGTGGCCAAAGTATTGGAGTTTCAGCTTCAACATCAGTCCTTCCAGTGAACACCCAGGACTGATCTTTTGGATGGACTGGTTGGATCTCCTTGCAGTCCAAGGGACTCTCAAGAGTCTTCAACACCACAGTTCAAAAGCATCAATTCTTCGGTGCTCAGCTTTCTTTATAGTTCAACTCTCACATCCATACATGACCACTGGAAAAACCATAGCTTTGACTATATGGCATACCTCCTGGAAAATGAGCTTGCTTTCACCCCTGATAGCTTTGTCTTTGACTCCAGTCTACTGATATCCTTCCTGAGATGTGCCTGGACTTTTCTGAGCCTGAACTTAGGAAGATATGAAGCCAGGAAATGCATACACATACAAAGGAAGCAACAAGTAGGCAGTGAGATGCCATAGGTTGCTTTCACTTTGCCAACAGCCAAGGGCAATGGGGAAATATATCAGTTCTCCCAAGTTCAAAATTAATATCATTATTATCACAAGTTATGGAATGCCTACATTCCGTAAATTCTTTCTGTCCTTTCCCTCTAATTTTCCCAACAGCCATAGAGTGGAACTCATATCGTCTACCCACATTATTATTGTCTACCTTCCCAGGTGGCTCAGTGGTAAACAATCCGCTTGCAGTGCAGGAGACACAGGTTCAATTCCTGGGTTGGGAAGATCCCCTGAAGAAGGAAATGGCTACCCACTCCAGTATTATTGCCTGGGAAATCCCATGGACAGAGGAGCCTGGTGGGCTACAGTTCATGGGGTTGCAAAAGAGTTGGACATGATTTAATGGCTGAACAACAACCCTCATTTCAGTTCAGTTCAGTCACTCAGTCGTGTCCGACTCTTTGCGACCCCGTGGACTGCAGCACACCAGGCCTCCCTATCCATCACCAACTCCCAGAGTTTACCCAAACTCATGTCCATCGAGTCAGTGATGCCATCCAACCATCTCATCCTCTGTCGTCCCCTCCTCCTCCTGCCTGCAATCTTTCCCAGCATCAGGGTCTTTTCAAATGAGTCAGTTCTTCACAGCAGGTGGCCAAAGTTTAGCAGATAAGAAAACTCAGGCTAAAAGGAATTAGCTGAATGAAACTAAGGAAAAGGGGAATGGATTCTAACTGGGGTAGTGCAACTCACACATCTTCACAAGCTCTTTCTCTTATGTGTTACTTCTCTTTTGTGTTATTTTCCAGACCTTGAAATTCAGAAAGAGGAAGGAGAAGTATTTTTCACATATCAATTGCCTGTAAATAGAGCAAATCGTTTCTTGTGTAATTGGAAGTACTGCTATTCTGAAGAAGGGATGGGAAGTGTCAGAAGTGGGAGGGCACAGGAGCAAGGTCGCTACAGCAGAACAGCAGTGGGAGGTTCTGGCTGAGCTCCCCAGAGCAGAGCTGCCCACCAGCCCCAGCATACAGGACTGGGCTGCACGAACAGGTAGGCACTTTGGTTTGGGCTTCCCAGGTGGCTTGGATGGTAAAGAATTCGCCTGCAACGCAGGAGACCCGGGTTCCTGGTCGGGAAGCTCCTCTAGAGAAGGGAATGGCAACCCACTCCGGTATTCTTGCCTGGAGAGTTCAATGGACAGACGAGCCTGGAAGGCTGCCGTCCATGGGGTCACAGTGAATCGGACACAACTGAGCAACTAACACTTTCACGTTTTCTTTTGACTTGGATCATGGATTTGCAGGGCGAGGACCGTCCTCTAAATGGGCGGCCAGGAAGAGGATTCTCATTCTGTCTCTGACCCCCTGCTTGGCTTGCTGAGACTTCCCAAGTTTCTGTTTATTTACTTTCCAAATCAGAGAATGGAGGGAAATGATCCTTAGGTTTCCTTCGAGATGCTGAGGGGATGAGTTTCTATAATTCTCTGCCCTTCCTGGTGTGTCAGTCTCATACGGAGCACACTCCTGATGAACACTGCAGTTCAGTTGAACCCTGAGCACCGAGTCCCGCTGCTCTGCTCTAATTCTGTAGGAGAGAAAATCGCTCCTCGCAGAGCAGGTGGCCTCCAAGCGGGGACTTGTCTTCAAAGTTGTGGTTTTAGAAGTGTTTTGCAAAGTTGGGAGCTAGCACAACTTTATCTCCCTTTGATGAATGTGGAAGGAAAAAGGAGCTCTCTCAGACAGTGGAGCTTGGAGACGTTGGCATCAGTCTGGAGCCTTCTTGAAAAGTCATAAAGAATCTTGGTGATAGAGAAGTCTTCCTAAAAACCAGCCATATGTGTCAAAATTGAAGTAGTGTTGCCTTAAACTCCTGAAAAGTGCTTCTAAATGTTACTCTCAGAAGATAATTGAATAGACGTGGCACCACAGAGGGGCAAAAATATTCACTGTGGCGTCACTCATAATGGTAATTGTTCATGATGGGCTTCCCAGGCGGCTCAGCTGGTAAAGAATCAGCCTGCAATGCTGGAGACCTGGGTTCAATCCCCGCATTGGGAAGATTCCCTGGAGAAGGGCATGGCAACCCGCTCCAGTATTCTGACCTGGAGAATCACCATGGACAGAGGAGCCTGGTGGGCTGCAGTCCATGGGGTCACAAAGAGTCGGACATGACTGAGGGACCAAGCACAGCACAGTATTGGCGTTTCAGCTTCAGCATCAGTCCTTCCATTGAGTATTCAGGGCTGATTTCCTTTAGGATGGACTGTTTGGATCTCCTTGCTGTCCAAGGGACTCTCAAGACTCTTCTCCAACACCACAGTTCAAAAGCATCAATTCTTTGGCACTCAGCTTTCTTTATAGTCCAACTCTCACATCTATACATGACTACTGGAAAACCCATTGCCTTGACCATATGGAGCTTTGTTGGCAAAGTAATGTCTCTGCTTTTTAATATGCTGTCTAGGTTGGTCATAGCTTTTTTTCTAAGGAGCAAGTGTCTTTTAATTTCATGGCTGCAGTCGCCATCTGCAGTGATTTTGGAGCCCAGAAAAATAAAGTCTGTCAGTGTTTCCATTGTTTCCCCATCTATTTGCCATGAAGTGATGGGACTGAACCAGAACTGTGTTTGAGTGTCTCCTGTGAAGGTACAGGTCAGCAGTGGTCTGCCACAGGGGCAGGGCCTCTGGGTGCAGTAGACCTGGGGATGGCATAAGCCCTCTTGGAGGAGGTCACCATTAACCCACCACAGAGCTGCCAGAACTTAGACAGGACTTAGAAACAGACCCTTGGAGGGCACAACAGAACCTTGTGCACCAAGACCCGGAGAAAAGAGCAGTGACCCCACAAGAGACTGACCCAGGCTTGCCTTTGAGTGTCCAGGAGTTTCCAGCAGCTGTACACCTGAAACTAACACAACATTATAAATCAACTATACGCCTATATAAAATTAAACATTTTAAGTAGTAAAAGAAAATAAACATACATGGTATATGAGAATACAGTGAGGTAGAGGGTGCCAACTAGGATTCCAGTCCTAGTTTCAGGCTTAGAACCAAGCATAGACTACAGCCCTTGGCTATGAGAGCCGACAAATATAGGAAGGAATCCAGAACTACAAAGACTTTTTTTTAATCTTTAAGTTGAAGGTCAATTTTTTTTATTTCTTTTGAATTTAATTTTTTATTGTGATAAGAGCATAGAACATGAGCTCTTTCCAAGAGAATTTTAAATGTACAATACAGTATTGTTATCAACAGGCAAGATGTTGTACAGCAGATCTCCAGAGCTTATCTTGCATAACTGAAACTTTATACATATTTTATATCAACTCCTCATTTCCTGGAAACCACCATTCCATTCTAGTCCTGGCTTTTATGAGTCTGACTGTTTTAGATACCATATATAAGTTGAATCGTGCAGTTTTTGTCCTCTGTGACTAGCTTACTACACTTAGCCTCCCCTAAGAACAGTCTTAAAAAAGAGGGAGATTCTGCACTATGTGACAATATGAACGAACCTTGAGAGACTGGTTCCTAAGAGTGGCCCCATTAGATAATCATGGGGCTTGACTCAGAGTAGGACCTGAAAGTGAGAGAATGTCGTTCTGAGAACAGATCTGGGGGCACCCCAGGGGCTGAGCTCTGTGGCTGACACCCCAGAGGCCAGCCGTGCTGCTGAGTCGGTGGACAGCAGGTAGCTCTCTTCGTGAGTCCACACTGAAGCTGCCGGTGTTAGGGTGAAAGGAAGGGAAGGTGGGGAGGATGAACGTGGTACTGAGAGGAAACCACAGGTCAGGCGGCCTTGGTGCAGACACTTTTCAGTACTAACTATGTTGGCTATATGATGGCAAGCTAAGTACTTTGCATGACAATTTCATTTAATGAAAACCACTGGAACTTATTATCTCTAAGTTTCTAAATGTATAAAGTGGATTTAATAACATCTAAGTTGCTATAAGGATTACAGCTACTATGGCCCAGTAGCTAGGATTCAGCGGGAGTTAAATAAATGTTCATATTAACAATTACTAAGCTGACCCAGGCAAGGGGTTGTTCTAGGTACTGCTGCTGCTCAGTCGTGTCTGACTCTTTTTGACCCCATGGACTATAGCCCGCCAGGCTCCTCTGTTGGTGGGATTTCTTTCTGCCAAGAACAGCTGGACTGGGCGCCATTTTCTCCTCCAGGGGATCATCCCCACCCAGAGATTGAGCAGGCAGATTTCTTACCACTAGCACCACCTGGGAGCCCCCGTTCTACGTGAAACAAGTCATTTGCTGAAACGCATGTGGATTAGGACTGATCAACATCTTAAAGGAAAGAAAATAAGACCATGATGGAAGACTGGGAAGAATAAATGTAGCATAAAATTACAATACAGGGCAGGGGGCAGCTTCCCTGGTGGTTAAGACTGTGCTTCCACTGCAGAGGGCCCAGATCCGACCCCTGGATGGGGAACTACGATCCGCATGCTGCAAGGTCTGGCCATCCCATACTGTGGTTGGGAACGTTCCACAGTGAAGCTGAGGTACAGAGGGGTAAGGACGGGGCTGAGAGTAGGGGTGGCTGGAAGGAGAGTGAAGTGGCACGAAGCGAGCTCCTTGTGAACTGTTTGCCTCTGCACTGTGCGACTCTTGAAAATGTTTCCAGCTTTCTCCCAGTGGCACGCTTCCTGTCCACAGTGCTTGCAGTCAGGCCATCTCCTGTAAACTAACTGAAACCATTAGATCTTTTCCACCAGAAATCTACACAGTAAAGCTTCTTGTAATTTATCCTTAGTATAGTAGAGACTTAGGATTTAACCATTTGATTTTACTCAGTATGATTAAAC
This sequence comes from Okapia johnstoni, assembly GCA_024291935.2. Classification (NCBI taxonomy): domain Eukaryota; kingdom Metazoa; phylum Chordata; class Mammalia; order Artiodactyla; family Giraffidae; genus Okapia; species Okapia johnstoni. The sequence goes on along the minus strand of CM044325.1, from coordinate 714,909 downwards.
TAGATTTTATTTTGAGCATATTTCTTAAACGTTTTGAAATGAGACGATCTGGACTAATCTCGCTATTTTCTCCCTCTTCACTGGAGTAACTATGAGACACCCATGTGTCCTAGGTCACCTTCCTTCACATTCAGGACTTAATTCCCACATGGTCCTTAATATTCCCTTTTGAGACCTAACTCCCACTCATCCCCAGATTTGGAAATCTGCCAAAAATTGGAATTCAGGGCTAGTTAACAGCATTATGGCATTTCCCAGGGGGCACTAGTGGTAAAGAACGCACCTGCCAGTGCAGGAGATGCAAGACACGCAGGTTCGACCCTTGGGTTGGGAAGACTCTCTGGAGAAGGAAATGGCAACCCACTCCAGTAGTCCTGCCTAGAAAATTCCATAGACAGAGGAGCTTGGCGGGCTGCAGTCCGTGGGGTCGCAGAGTCGGACACGACCAAGTGACTGAGCACACAAGCTCACACACAGCACAACGCACTGTATTCTTTATCCCTCATTTTTTTTCTCAAAGCCTCTTCTGAAAGCTTGTGCAAACAGAAATCTTGTTCCCGAGGGCAGTTTCCACCGACACGCTCGTGGCTGGGCATGGAGATGAGGGCAGCCTCTTCCCGGCTGGGCATGGAGATGAAGGCAGCCTCTTCCTTGCTTCTCATGGGGACTGCAAGGGCCTTCTTTTCCTCTCACTTCTGAAAACTTCTACTTTAGAATCTCATGTCATCCCGGTAGGTTGTTCACTCCAACTTTCAACAAAACACAATGCGATTGTCCTCTTCATTTATTCATTGAAAAATCCTAATTTCAGTCTTTCACCCAGAAAAGATATTTTTTAAATGTTATTTGTGTTTTGAACACTGGAAGAGAACAATTATTTCAACTAACTGTAGACAGTCATGAAATTCAAACAGATTTTTTAAAGGTAATTCTAACATTAGGAATAATTAAGAATTGATAGAATTAAAATTTAACAAGATTGAGTTCAGTTTAAAAAACCTAAGAATAATCAGTGTTTTAGAAAATAACAGAAAATGACATATTGAAAAGTTTGAAACATGATCATCTTCAGGATAACTGTCTGTTGAACATGTTGCTTGAAAATAAAACCAATTAATGTTTATTATTCTACTATCATTTACCAATATTCACTTTTAATTTACTTCTTTCAAGTAGCTGGTTCCAAGCTGACTTGCCTTTCTCCTTCTTGTTTTGCCCATGCGCTCTATAATCTAGCCTACAGGTAGCGTAGAATCACAAACACATTTCACCATTTGCTTCAGCAATCAGTAAAAGATATCAGTAAAAGATATCAGTAAAAGATATCAGTAAGAGATATTGTATCAATGAGAGACATGTTTTTCATTCATACATTTACCTACCATTTGTTGAGCACCTTCGACGCGCCAGCTACTATTTTACACACTTTGGTTAATCAGTGAACTATACACTTAAGAAGTTGTTTTTTTTTAAAGCCGCATTCCCATATTCCTTGAAGGCATTGTAGAGACAAAGACAAGTTTCCGTGAGTTCCCACTTCTTTCCCTCCCCCCAGGTAATTCGCTCTTTCCCTCTAAGACTCTGACCGTTGAGTCACTGTCACTCCCTGCAGCAGAGTCTCCGTCATAAGCCATTGCTGTTTCACTTTTTGTTTCTGATCCTTCCCAACGTCGTGCCCTCTTTGTTCCTTGACCTCGTCTCCCCAAGGATCTCGTCCAACCTTCCTTAGACAAACCTTCCCCGAGTAATACCCTGTACCTTATCAATACTAAGGGCTGGAAACCGATTGAGAGAGTAACAGGCAGGAAAGCTAGGGACCCCCAAAGGGAGGAAATACGCTGCAAGTGGCAGAGATTTTTTCTCTCTCTCTTAAGCAGCAGGAGGAAACAAACTACAAACGTAAGATTTTTTTCCTTCTCTGTACAGATTTAAAAGGAGGTTTCTTTTAAAATTCTGTGTTGCCATGACGACACCTGGTTCCACCTGAACTTAAGTTTTCTCAAACCTTGAGCGAGCCAGTGTGGAAATGTTCTTATGGAAATGTTTTTCTTAAGCTATGTTAATGAACTGTGTATTTACCTTAGGCTGTCTTTCTTCAAGTCAATTCTTCCCAAGACTCAGAACAGATAAGGACTCAACAAACCAGTATGTCTTACTCATGGAAATGTTCTCTTAAGCTGTGTTAATGACACAATGTATTTGCTTGGAAACCTGCCTTTCTTCAAGCTTCACGTCAACTGTCTTATGGCCGGGATGACTCACCTGGTGCCAAAGTTATCTCAGAATGCAGGTTGTGGGTGAGCAGCCTGGTGCCACTCTCTGAGTTCTGAGACATTTCCTTTCTCTAATTAGCAGCCTGCTAATAGGTATATAACTTCTTGCTAAAAACTAGCAGGGGGCACTCTTTCTGCCCCCTTCTGATGTCTATGTCAGAAGCTTTCTCTATCTCTTTTATACTTTAATAAAACTTTATCACACAAAACCTCTGAGCGATCAAGCCTCGACTCTGGCCCCAGATTGAATTCCTCTCCTCCAGAGGCCAAGAATCCCGGAGTCTTTCATGGCTCAGCAACAACCTTTCACAATCACTATCTATTTTTCAAGAATATCATACTCCAGCCACAAATCCTAATCTCTCAAGGTCATTCCCTCCGACTTCCATGGACTCTAACTTTGTTTAACCTTGCTGAAACTTGTTGACAATAACCTTCTTCAGAGCCTTCCTCTCCCAGGACCCCCGTAGTCCACTTTCCTGAGATGCCCTCAACAACCTCATCCTCATATCCTCACAGCACACTCTTCAGAAAAAAATCTATGACATTGGGTTAACTCTAACGCTGCCCATCTGCCTAATCTGTACTTGAATTCATGCAACTAACCATGCCTGAAAACATACACACACTCACATGCACACACACACATCACTTCTTATCTATGACCACAAGCCCAAATGGACTGTCAAAGCTGCCTAAAATGTGCACGGCCTTTCTTTCATCCGTTCACTTTCCTATGACCCCAGAAAACCACTTCATACATTCTTTCCCTCCCCCGCCCCCCAAAGCTCTAGAGTCTCCGTTTTCCACTGATCATCTTGCTTCCTAAAATGCTAAGAAAATTTAGCCAATCCTGTGAGAAAGTCCACAAGCTGCTACACATCTATAATTACCCGCATCTGTGTCCATATACTCTTTATCTCCTCCCCATTGTTAAAAATAAAATAAATGCCCACCTTCTAATTAAGATATTCTTCCCTTGGTGCAGTAGATCCCAACCCTTATCACTTGTTCCAGTAATTCTTTCTGCAAATTTTCTTAATCAATTCCATGAGTGCAGAATCTTACTGCAATTTCTCCCCATCTTGAAAACAAACAAAGAAAAAGCAAAAACAAATACTTTTAACTTCACACACCTTCCAGCTAATGCCCCCTTCTCCCCTTGCCTTCCCAGGAGCACTTCCTAATGGTGGGAAGTCAGTGTCTCTAATTATTCTTGATGGTATTCTCTCTCTTGGGCCATACCCAGTGGTATCTGTCCCCTTTGCTCCACACTGCTAACCCAATTTCCAGGTCTTTGGTGTTGATTTTCTCAAACTAATAGAAAGGTTTGGTGCAACTGGTCACTCTCTCCTACTTGAAATACTGTATTTATTCTTGGATGGGCTTCCCTGATAGTTCAGAAGGGATAGGCTACCCACTCCAATCTTGTTGGGCTTCCCTGGTGGCTCAGCTGATAAAGAACCCACCTGCATGTGGGAGACCTGGGTTTGATCCCTGGGTTGGGAAGATCCCCTGGAGAAGGGAAAGGCTCCCCACTCCAGTATTCTGGCCTGGAGAATCCCATGGACTGTATAGTCCACGGGGTCACAAAGAGTCGGAGAGGCTGAGTGCCTTTCACTTGCTTTCTATCCTTGGACACCAGTTCTTCCGGTTTTCCTCCCTCCTTCTGGGTTGTGCCTTTCATGTTTCTGTTTATTTCTCTGACCCTGAACTGGGGGTTCTCCACAGCTCAGTGCTTGACTTCATTCTCTTTCCATATCTGTTACAACGGAGAGCTCATCTGGTAAAAGAGGGATTTAAATGTTACCTTCACTTTCAACTTGGGGGAAAAAGGCTGTATCTGTTGCCAGGATCTCTTCTCCCAACTTAAGACTCGCATATCCAAAAACCTATGTACATCTCCACTTGGATGTCTACTCGACATCTCTCCCTAGTCTGTCCCAGGCTGAAATCCTGATCTTCCTCCCCCAAGCCCACTCCTCATACAGTACTGCCAATTTTAGTTCAGCGCTGACTCCGTCACTTCAGATAGTCAAGCCGAGACCCTTGGAGGCACCCTTCATCCCTCTCTTTCATAATCCACATTCACACCGTCGGCAAGTCCGATAGGCTTAATGTCCACAGCGCGTCTAGAACCAAGTGACGGAACTTCTCACCACCTCTGTCATCCACATCTTCTTCCCGGCCAGCATCAGCTCACATGCGAATCATGGAAATAGCCTCTTTATTGATCCCTGCTCTGTTTCCTTACAATCTACTCTCAACTCAGCAGACAGAGTGATCTTTTAAAAATGTAAATTAGATCATGTAATATCCTTGCTCAGAATTGGCCAGTGGGCTTCCCTTTTTACTAAGAATGACAAGCGATGTTGTTAAACAGAGCCTACAATGCCATACAGAGTTTGTATCACCCCCCTAGTACTTCTGAGGGCTCATTTCCTAATACTTTGCTGTTAACTCATTTTGCTTTCCGAGGAATTCATCAGTAAAGGACATAATACACGTCTGGTGACAGTGATTTTCACTTGCTTTATTCCCCTGATGTCTGGGATAGTCAATAAATATTAAACAGTGAGTTTTAAAACAATGTTTAATAAATATTAGACAGTGAGTAAAGTGAGTAAAGCTCAATATCAGATGAATAGGGCTAAAAGCTTAGTTCTTCCATTTGGCCGTTGGTGTGGGTTTTTACAAGTTATTTTAACTCTGGTGCCTCATTTTTCTTATCTATAAGTGAGATGAGGTGAACAGCTAAAATGTAGAAAGTGTTCAACAAATATAAACTATTATCACCACCAGTGGGGTCATTAAAAAGTATTAATAATTATTAAAATCCGTGATGAATAAGATGAATTATGGCACCAAAGACTTTCTACTTTACTTCAACTGAAATGAACCCTTTATTAACACTCCCAGGATAAATTCGCTTTCTATATCCATCTAACTGGACCATTGTATAGAAAAATTTTCCCCATCTATTAGCCCTAGACCAAACCAGACCAAACAAAAACCTGTAAACTACCTTTTGCAAAATAAAGTTAAAAATGCATATATCACTCCCTGATTTGCCGGGTTAATAATTCTATCAGAAATAAAAGACGTTAGTCATATACGACTTTCTCTAGTAGAACGCCTGCTGGCACCTTGTAACACTCCCCCTCTCCTTTTTAATGGCAGATGATGACGTGTACTCTGCACTCCTCAGAATTCACAGTGTGCATTCAATGATCAGACTCATCTGTTTACAGTGTTCTCTGGAATTTTTTAGTTTTCCCTCTTATTTCTTTCAGATCATCCAGATCCTGTGTTTCCTGTTCAAGTTTGCGGGTCATTTTGGTTTCTCCTCCTAATTCTTCCAGCTCAGCCCGACGATGTTCACCATTCTGATGTCTGGGTACCCATTTTTAGGAGCTCTGTGTGTGAGTAGAGTGGGGTTTCCAAGAGGGGATATGTTTTATAAATGCCACCTGGGTGCTAAGTCATGGAATGACTCAATCCCAAGAAGCAGGAGAAAGCTGAGTTCCCCCTCCTTCCCTCTGTTACTGTTGCATATCACGTGTCTCTAGTTCAGAAAAAGTGGCAGAGGGACTTAGTCCATCCAGTGTGAGCCTCCCAGGGAGTGACCGGTTGGGGCAGGAAGCAATATGGTAACACAGTGGGCATGCCAGTACAGCATTTCTTGCCTGGCTTCATGACATACTTCCAGAAAGTGGAAGGTTTTTCATATGCTTCTTTGGCCCTTTGGTGAGGCCATTGGACTCCCTCCAGTTTAAGAGTAATCCACCTGTCAGTAGAAAGTGAAAAGCTCATTTTTTCTTGAATAAAATGAGCAGCACTGGTGGATGCCACAGATCTGCAGAGTATTAAACTAACAACGGTAAGATTCATGGGAATGAGGGACACCATTGCTACATTGTCAGAGGCAATCCCGAGTATCTGGTAGGAAGCGTTCTTGCTGCCTTCCATCTAGCAGCTCATGAAAAAGGCCCAGCAGATCCTTTTCCATGGAGATTAGCCAGGACCTACTCACATCTCCTACAAAAGGCCACATCTTCTTCAAGCAGCATCCTGATTCCTGACAGAGGAGGAAAAGACACATTCTGAGCAGACAGGTTCTCACCACGGCCCCTCCTCTGTGTGGATACAGTCCTCGTGTGAACAAACCATGCACTGAGGAAGGGGGCGTCCTGCTTCTGCCCCCAGAGCACTGTTTGTCCTTGACTCCTCTATCTAACCCACAGTTTGGGCTCCTACATTCTCTAATGAAAGCTAGAATTAACTCATGCTTGACCGTCTTTGTCTGTGATCACCCAATCCCAAGTTTAAACCACAAGCTTAACCCGTGTTTCAGCTTCTCAGAACATTACCCCTCCACCAACTGGACCCTTAATACCACCGGGGTCAGGCGCAGACTTCTGGAGCTTGAAAAGACTCTTCACATAAAAGACTCTTCGCATCTGATCCTCCCCATTTTCCTCAACTCCCAGCCTAACTCGGCTCATTGACACCGATGGCTTGATGCCCATGTGTTTCTGCCCTTTGCGCCATTAAAGCCTGTCTCCTGCGTGCTTCAGGCAGCTGCTCCTACCCTTCTAGCCCCTCAAGTCACGGCCTTTCTCAGCCTCTTCTCTTTCTACCTCGTAATCTAGCAACACTCTCGTCCCTCCGTGGGTACCTCCTTCCCAGACCCCCTCAGCTCCTAGTGATTTTCACTAACATGAACTCAGCTCCTCTGTGCATCTGCCTGTTCTTCAAAGTCAGTGGAGGCATCCTGGGGGGTGAAAACCGGGGGTCTCTATCCATATGGATCCCATTGAGTTTACATTATGTATTGATTGAGTTGGGACTTCCCAGGTGGCTCAGTGGTAAAGAATCTGCCTGCCAGCGCAGGAGATACAAGAGATGTGGGTTTGATTCCTGTGTCAGGAAGATCCCCTGGAGCAGGAAATTGCAATTCACTCCAGTATTCTTGCTTGGGAAGTTCCACGGGCAGATGAGCCTGGGGGGCTACAGTCCATGGGGTCGGAAAGAGTTGGACATAACTGAGCAACTCAGTGTGTGTATGTGAACACACACACACACACACACACACACACACACACACACACACACACTGATTGAGTGACAGTAACATGGTGGTCACATTTCCGCAAGTCAACTGAACTGATCATTTCTCTCTTTTCTGAGCAGTTTGCCATTACTGGAACCCTCTCAATTATCTCTGGAAAAAAACCAACTAGGCCTTTTGTAAGTATGAGAACCATCGATTCTTAGCTGACTGGAATAGAAGGAACTTCAGAGCTAACTCTTCAGTCCGAATTTGGGCTCTTCCCTCCTAGACTAGTGCTCTTTGCCCTCCAGCATCATACTCTAAGCTTGGAGGAGGTTTACCTCATTTGCTTAAACAGTAGAAAATTTTGAATGTACCACGACTCTTTACGACTTCCTATCTTGGCCCTGAAGGGGACAGACGACCCTCTTGCTACAGCCTAGAGACCGTTTCTAGGGTAGGGAGATCCTTCTCTAGAGGGAGAGGTGTGTGGGCTCAGGTCCTGCGGCCATCTCTCCCACCCCCTTAGAAACAGAGAGCTGTCAGACCGCAGCCACTTTGCTGACAAAGGTCAGGAGGGGGCGAGGGGGGCAGGCGCTGAGGTCTTTGACCCTCTCCATAGCAAGCTCCCCCTGCCATGGCCACACGCCCACAAAGATGACCTAGGGAGAAGCCATATCCTGACTCAGGAAGATCCGCAGTCTGGTTAGCTATGCATGAGGGCACATTAGACGGTGTATGAGGCCAGTATCAGCTCCTGATGCTTGAAGCTAAACGTCTGAAGCCCAGAACCAGTGGGCTGAAGAGTCCACAGCACGGGACGGGGTCAGAGCTCCGGAACTGGGGTCAGGAGACCCCTCCTTCCATCCCAGCTCCGTCGCTGACTCTTCCGGGTGCTCGTAAAAGTTCCTTCCTTCCCCAGTCTCCAGTTTTCTCACCTATAGAATGCGGAAGAGGAACATGTGGCTCTCAGAGGTGGTTTTCCAAGTGCCCTGAATTCACTGAAAAGGAAAACCACAATTGGGGTGACCTAACCATGAGGGACCCAAGACGATATGTGGGCTCCACTGCCTACACTTGGCAGCTCTGGGCAAAGACTCTGCCCATTCAGTCTGCTCTTCCTTCAGGGGCTCAGCTCCCAAAGCCATAGAGCTCTGGGGCCAAGAGAGAAGAGGACAGGGCAACCGTCCTCCCCAACAGCCGGTACCCCACCATCATGTTAATAGAGAAAAGAGCACGCGCTGGGAGCCTGACACCAAGCCTCACTCATCTTTGCGGAGAAATCATACCCCGTGAAAGCCCCTTTCCCCAAGATGTAGAATACGCCCCAGGAGAGAGTGTGACGGATGTGGTTCTCATTGGTCTGATCCACCTCCAGATCGGTATTCCAGCTTCTCCAGCTGGCTTCTGCCTTTTCTCTGAGGCTGCTTCTTGATGGGAAGAGAGTCATAGAATGATCCTCCCAGGAGGGACCAAAGGCCATATTCCAGAAGCCCTTAGAGCAAAAGAATGATGCTAAAGCTGCTGAGGAAGTCAAGGAGACCCTGGCAGTTGCCTGAGCAGCTCCTCCTCCGTCTTGGTGGCCCTGCAGGGTCAAGGAACCAGACCTCTTCCCCTAAGAAAGAATTGTTCATACGTTTTCTCATTCAACAAACTTTTACTGATTATATCAGGTGACAAACCAGGTAGTGAGAAGGGCCTACAGAGTAAATGAAACAGTCTGTGTCCCCAAGGAGCACACAGGTTGGAGGAAAACGTACGCAGGGAAGTCCGATTGCAGCGCAGTGGTGGAGAGTGAACAGCATCACGTGCTGGGTCCGTGAAGAGGTCCCAACGCAGAGCTTCTCTTCCAGGCCGTGAGCAGCCTCGTCTCCAGTGCAGTGAGCTCTGTGGCCGCTGGAGTGGGCCTCGTCCTCCTCGCTAACAGCCTGGCAGCCCTGAGGACAGCCTCTTGGCAGTGTGACTCCGGAAGGGATTACCTATCCTCACTGCCTTATTTGAGGTACTATTATTCGATATATGAAGCCAAGGACTGTCTCCTGACCAGTGTTGGGCTAACAGTAAGTAGTTTCGGACTGCACTTCCTGTCATGTGAAATCTCAGTGTCCCTGCTTTGCATGCTTTTCTGACTTTTCAGCAGTCTTCAGCCCTGTTGGTGTGAATGTCTGGAAGCAAAGAGAAAAGACAAAAAATTATGGTTGAAAGAGGTTGGTCAGCAGGCTGCATAATACGAGCGAAGCACTGTGCGAGGTCAAAACGGGGAATCAAGAAGGGTGCGTGGTGATCCGTTTGGTCATCCTTCTTAAATAATAAATACCCCATTCTCAATAGCTTTAGCCCTCAAAGTGCCCCCTTTGTGGAAAAGGCATTCCCATCACCCCCAACATGGACAGAAACATTTCCTTTCTATTTGAATTTGATTTGATCTGGGATTAATGCATCATGTGGTAAGTTGGTATGAAACTTGAACCTTAAGCCCAAGCACATAATTACTAGACTGGCCCAGCAGGGCTGCAGACAGTGAGAGGGATTTGACCCAGGGATTTGACTCTTAGCAGAAACGCCAGCATCCCTGGGCACCATCTTCTTGCCACTTTTCCCCCAAACTTGATGCTCACCACCGGTTGATTATGACCATCTTGGCTTAGTCAATCCTCTATATGCAGGCTCAGAGTTTGGAAACCATAAACTCTGGCCCTTTTAGGAGAAGAGTTACTCCCTTTGTGACTCCTCCTTGTCTGAGCTGGGAGACAAAGGCAAGCTCTCTCATTCCCTTGGATCTGTCTCTTGAATCTCAGAGAATGTGTGCGCGTTTCTGAACTCACAGCCTTCTGTGAGGTTGCCCGTGGGACCCAGAGGTTGCCAAAAGCATCTGCTTTGATCCAGGAGCTTGAGGAAGCGGAAGGGCGCAGAGAGTCATCTGGTTAGAAACCAGCTTGAGGAAGTCCAGCAGATAGTACAGCCCTGGGGCCCGGCAGAGGCGAGGCAAAGCAAGGAGGGTGGGAGAGGCATTCCCCCCTCGGGTCATCAGAGCTTAACTCAGCAAAAACGCACCTCACACTACCTCCCACTCTCAGGTAACTGGAGCCAAAGAGAACTTCCTGCAACATCAGAGAAGCTACAACCCGGCAGACCGGGCAGACTCCACAGGCCCGCTCTTTGTTTACTAACATAAAGATTACCTGGGGAAAGGAACAAACTTAAACGGTAAAAATATATATTGAGAGATGGAAGAAGGAAAGAAGGGAGGGTGGCAGGAAGATCATCTTACACCCTAGAAACTGAGAAGGTTTAACGCCAGAGCGGAGACCAGAAGACCATGGCGGCCTGGACAGGAACATAGGCGTTGGAGGCTGGGCTCATGGGATTTTAATTCCCATGATAGGATTTGAGGTTCTTCAGGCCCCCTGGATGCAGGAAGCTCACACCAAGTGCCCTGCAAAATGTGAGGAGCTGAGACTGAATATTTAGCCTATTTAAGAAACAAGGAAAAAACTCTGTCCTGCATCTCAAGAAGCTTCCAGAAACTCTTCCAGAAAGGTTTATAAGATGAAATCATCTCACCAAGCCTTGTGCAGGTAGGGTGCCCAAATCCAAAATTACATATAAAATAGAAGAACCTCGAATAAAACGATTAACTTAAAATTGTCCCTGGATCTGTGAAACTCCTCAGGTACTCTCAGAATCAAACCCAGCTCCCATCAAGAGTTATTGTTGTTCGGTCACTAAGGCGTGTCTGACTCTTTGCAAACTCATAGACTGCAGCACGCCAGGCTCCTCTGTTCTCCATGCTGCCTGGAGTTCGCTCAGATTCATGTCCACTGAGTCGGGGACACTATCCAACCGTCTCATCCTCTGCCGCCCCTTCTGCTTGTGCTGACAGTCTTTCCCAGCATCAGGGTCTTTGCCAGTGAGTCAGTTCTTTGTATCAGGTGGCCAAACTGTTGGAGCTTTAGTTTCAGCAACAGTCCTTCCAATGAGTGTTCAGGCTTGATTTCCTTTAGGATGGACTCTTTGCGATCTAAAGGACTCTCAAGAGTCTTCTCCATCTACAGAGATGTCCATAAGTCCAAATTATGAGTCTCCGATGTACCAAAGAACCCTCCACCCATCACCACTCACAAACTGAAGTTACCTATGAAAATATTTTGAAAACCGTAAGGGAAAGAATGAGGGATAGCAGAAAAAGGGACAAACATGAAGTTTAGTTACTTGAGAGTTGGAGATTACACCGTAATTTGAAAAAATGCTATAATGAAACTACATTTTAAATGATTAAAGATATTAAAAAAAGAATTAAAACCAAAATGAAAAAATATGGCAATGAAAAAAAAACCAAGTGGATTTGAAAAAGAGCCAAATTGTATGATTAGAAATGAAAACTACAATATTTGAAATTAACAACTTAGCATCAGTTAAATAGGAGATACAACATACAGGTCTGATTAAACCCCATAGAACACAATACACTAAGATAAAAATTTAGAAACTATCAATGAGAAGTTAAAAGGCACAGAGGACACAGTGAAGGGAGAAGGTTCAACACATCTCATATGGGCTCCAGTGGGACAGCGCGGTAGACAGGGAGGATGCGAGAGAAATAAGCGAGAATTTTGCAGAATGTAAGAAAGATATGAGATTTCAGGCTGAGGGACTGCACCGAGATTGTTGCAGGATGAATAAAAACAAGCCCACACCTAGAAACGGCGCGGCGCCCACACCTGGAGATGGCGCGGCACCCACATCTGGAAACGGCGCGGCGCTCAAAGGCCCTCAAGAGAAAAAAGAAAATAATAGTCGCAACTCTAGGTAAACGGGCGGCCTCCCGGGGGCTCAGCTGGTGAAGAACCCGCCTGCATGCGGGAGACCTGGGTTCGATCCCTGGGTCGGGAAGATCCCCTGGGGAAGGACATGGCCACCTACTCCAGTACTCTGGGCTGGAGAATCCCATGGACTGTATGGGGGTCACCAGAAGTCGAACACGACCGAGCGGCTTTCACACACACACAGGTAAATGAGGGATGACTCTCATCTCTGAACGTGGAATCCCGAGGTCTTGAGTGGAAATCCTTGCTATTCATTTCCCTGCTTTGGTTCAGAGACCCAAAAGAAAAAGCAGGGAAGAGGACGACAGGTCCTCACCGTCCCTCCTCTCCACTCACAGTCTTCCCTCCTGAGCAAGAGTCAGGGCACCACCCATTCCTGTGTTGATTTACAGGGTGTCCTGGTGGTGACGCTCACCTTCACGGTGCTGGAGCTCTTAGCAGCCGCAGACGCTCTAACAGCCCTGCATTCATCCAGCCACGAGTAAGAGGAGCTGGGGAACCAGAGTGGACCTATGCACATTACGACGGATGAAGCAGATAACTAATACAAACCTGCTGCACAGCACAGGGGCTCGACCCACCGCTCTGGGGTGGCAGAGGCGGCACGCGCGCACATGGGTGGCTGACTCACTCTGCTGTGCGGCCGAACAGCAGAGACTAACATAATGCGGCAAAGCAACGAAACTCCAATAAACAATACAATAAAAAGAAGAGAAGACGTGGGACCGTGAGCTAGTGTGAACTGGCTGAGTCACGTGGCTGTGCAGGCCCTGCTTCGGCGGTGTTTCCATACTCACACTGCTTAAATTTTAAACATCAGAGATTCCAAGAACACTTCAATTAAAAAATACTTCTAAAATAATATGGCTCTATTTCTGTCAATTAAATATGCCTCTGTACTCTGTCTCATTTAATGACTTTATTCTTAAATATCTAAACTCAAAGATCATGATTAACCACAAGGCTCTCTCCCACCTAAGTTCTAGACCAAACAGGAAATTAGACACACAGAAATATAATTCACTTTGTTACTGTACTGGAGTGAACAACAAGAACTGCCCAAAAAAGAGGTTCCTGATGTCCCCTGGTCTAGGCCGTGGGCCTTGTCCTAGAGGGCAACGAGCAACAGAAACCCACAGCATGTTTTCCAGATGACATGCACAGAGATGGTCACAGCAGTAATACACACAATAGCCCCCAAAGGAAACGACCCAAATGCCAAAGAGTAGGAGAGACAAATAAAAACTGTGCTGTCGTCAAACAATGGATGGGCTTCCCTGGTGGCTCAGACGGTAAAGAATCTGCTTGCAGTGCAGGAGACCTGGCTTCAATCCCTGGGTAGAGATCCCCTGGAGAAGGGAATGGCAACCCACTCCAGCATTCTTGCCTGGGCGATCCCATGGACAGCGGAGCCTGGCGGGCTGCAGTCCAGGGGGTCACGAAGGGCACACATGAGGGACTAACACATACAAACAGTGGAGTATGACACACCGATACAGGTGAACAAACAGCAGTTACACGCCATGCGGGTGAATCCACACAAATACAACTAATTTAGACTGTTAGGACAGCGGTTGCCTTTGCAGTTAATAATTGGAAGGGGACCCAGAGGGCCTATGCATTCCTGGGGAGACTCGTTTTCTTGATCTGGATACTAGTGCTCTGCCTGTATGATTTCCGTGCTCTTATTTGTATGTAACAGTTGAAAAAAAACCTCTTTTTTCAAAAGTTACTTTTGAGTTCTTGTGCCAATTTCGTTATTGAGCCATCACTCACCTCTTCTCCATGGTCAGATTCCTCAAAAAATAATATCTTCCAAAAACCCTGGAGTCTTCCTTGAGTCTTATTTCTTCCACTTCACCGTATTTAACCTATCATTAAAAGCTTCTAGGCCCTGCTTCAAAATATCCAGAGTCTGGTTACTCCTCACCATTTCATGAGCACGCAGCATTTTCCACTGACATTATCACAGTGATAAACCAAGTGAGCCCCCACACCACGTAGCAGATGGTAGGGTTGTTTGTAAATATAATATTAGGTCACGTCATTCCTCTGCTCAAACCAACTGCATTCCATTAAAGATAAAAGGCAGCATCCTTAAAGGCCCTTGGTATCTGACTTCTCACTTCTTGCCCGCTCTCTCTGATCGATCTCCTCCCCGCCCGCTGTGCTGCAGACGCGGGCTTCTGCAGTCTCGGGAGGCACACTCTTTCTTCAGGAACTTGGCCCTTGCAGGCGCCTCTACTTGGAATGCCTTCCTTACAATCATTTGCGTTGCTTGCTTGCTTCTTTCAGGCCTTTCTTCAAATCTCTGGCTCTCGGTGAAACTCCCCCGCCAGTCTACGTGCAATTATAACCCTCTTTCCTTCTCCACAGCACTTCCCACCAGCTGACTTACTGTGCATTTCATTTGTTTGCTAATTGCACGTCTATCCTCACTGACCAGCTACAGCAGCGTGCTCACTTCCTGCTCCCTACTTAGTGTTTTTAAGTGTGCGTGTGTGCGCGTGTGTGCGTGCTTGTGCGTGTGTGTGCGCGCACGCGTGTGTGTGTGTGTGTGAATATTTTACATTGGGGCTGGAGAAACTTTGAGATCTTTTTACCCAATAAGCCAAGCAATGCAATAAAATTGTATGTTATCCAAGATCTATTACTTCTTTGTTTCCTCTTTACTGTTAATAGAGTTTCTTCAGAATGTCTGGAGGACTATATTGAGCATCATCTAGGATGATACCGCAGACGGACGGGAGGGTTGGTAAGGACGTTTCGCCTTTCATTTCTGACTCTCATCCAGCCCCTCACCCCCAGCCTTGCTGTCTTTCACGATTGGAGTGACCATCCACTCAGTTTCTGAAGGCAGAAGTCTCGGAGTCTTTCTTTTGCTCCTTACTTTTTGCTTCATAACCACATTCAGTTTGGGAAATCTATTAGCGAGAATCACTAACAGGAAAGTCTAATAAACTCATGGCAAGAAAAGGTGTGAAAGGTTTCAACCAAGACCAAGAAGACACTGCAGACATTTATCATACATATTAGAAGTCCAAGTTCTCAGTCATGATTTTCAAAAAATGCAGCTTCCTCAGAAACTTAATCCTGAATTACTGGTTGAGTCACACATACTCAGATCCTTATCACAAACTCTCTGATCCTTCTTCTGATCTTAGCCAACTCCGGTGAGAGTCTCCTTGCTGGTCTGATGAAGTAAGTGAGCAGCCACACTGAGTAGGAAAGCAGCTGAAGGCATCCTCTGATCTCCAGCCCTGGGAGATGCTACAACGCACAGAACAACTTTTTATAGCAAAGAATCTTCAGGCCCCAAATGCCAGCAATGCCGAAGTTGAGAAACCCTGCTGTACCTGGCTGCCACAAACTAGGAAATACTCAAGATAATCTTTGAACATTATGGGAGGTTTTGTGAAACTATTTGCTTTATGGTTTAATTGTTAAAATCATGACAAATATAAGAATAGCAAGGATTAACGTGGAAAACAGGACTTTCCCGGTGGCTCAGTGGTAAAGAACCCACCTGCTACTGCAGGAGACAAGGGTTCAATCCCTGATCCGGGAAGATCCCACAGGCCACGTGGAACAACTAAGCCCGCGCACCACAGCTACTGAGCCTGTGCTCTAGAGCCCAACAGCCGCAACTACTGAAGCCTGTTCGCCCGGCAGCTGGTGCTCCCTAAGAAGAGAAGCACCACAGGGAGTAGCCCGTTCACCGCAGCTAGAGAGAACTCCCGTTCACCGCAACAGAGAAAAGACTGCGCAGCAGTGAAGACCCAGCACAGCCGAAAGTAAAGTAAACGAATAAACATTCTTAAAAAATTAAAATGAAGGAAAGGCTTCCCTGGTGGCTCAGATGGTAAAGAATCCGCCTGCAATGTGGGAGACCTGGGTTCGATCCCTGGGTTGGGAAGATCTGCTGGAGGAGGGCATCGTAACCCACTCCAGTATTCTTGCTGGGAGAATCCCCATGGACAGAGGAGCCTGGCGGGCTGCAGTCCATGGGGTCACAGAGAGTTGGACACGACTGAGCAACTAAGCTCAGCACGAGATTCAGACACCCTTTCTCTCTCACAATCCATCTGCTCTTCACTACAATGGTGGCAATACTAACACTTACAAAAATGTACTATGCAAATTATCTCATTTAATTCTCACAACAGCCCTATGTTGGGCTTCCCTGGTGGCTCTCCTGCAATGCAGGAGACCTGGCTTCAATCCCTGGGGGGGGAAGATCTCCTGGAGAAAGGAAAGGCTACCCACTCCAGTATTTTGGCCTGGAGAATTCCATGGACAAAGGCACCTGGAAGGCTACAGTCCATGGGGTTGTAGAGTCAGACACGACTGAGCGACTTTCACATACGCGCACACACACACACAAACATGGAAAGCAAAATTCCATACGGAATTTTATATTGTTTTAATTGCATTTGCATAGCTTAAACCAGGAAGACTCTGACTTGACTTCATCTTACCTGTCTTTTTGAAAGCTAAAATTACACTCTATGAAAGTGGCAACTATATCTGGCCCAATACCTTTATGTACTGATTTTTACACTGGAAAGAAATATGGTTAAACAGTAGTGAGACAATTAGTCAACTACAAGTGGGAAACTCTTTTCGAAAGAGGGCAGCAACATGGTTGACACAGATTTTGGAGACAGACCCGCAGAGTCTGACTCCTTCCCCGCCCCTTGGCATGTGACCCTGAACAATTTAACCTTTCTGTACCTCATTTTCAGTGTGGTAGAAATGTTAAAAGAATCCATGTGGATACACATTAAAGCAGACACCTTCCACAGTGCCAGGGACACCGAGGGTATTTCATCGTTTGGCTCCTTTCTAGCTCATGAACATAAGCATCAGGGTTTGTTGGTGCACCGTCTATTTATTTTGTGTTGACCATCTGTTTACAAACAAGTGGACAAGAAAGCAAGTCTTTCAGATAACTGGATCCTTCACCAGGAAGACAGAAGATGCTCCAGAATTCTATGACTCTGTGACTCAGTGACTGTGATTCTGTGGTTCTAGGGCTGAGGAATCGCTAAGGGCTCATTGGTGAGGACTCCATGTGAGACGGATGGCAGCCCGTGATTTTGGCTGCAATGGTTACTCACCCATTTTTTTTCATAGAGTTTTGCCATTGAATCATGGAATCATCATCTGAGGTCAAAAGATCAACCCACGTCATCAATGTACAACCAAAGGAAACTGTATTGACTGCACTTCCCTATGGACCTCATAGTTCTCTGCTGGAATTCCTGAAGGGAGAGCCAAAAGTCTTGGGGGTAAGTCCTCTCCCAGTCATGGGTCTTCCTGGAAAGGAGACTATAAGTTATTTCTCCAAGTATGTTTGCAGCGACGTGTTTCAGAAAAGACATTGATACCCCCATTTTCCCTCATCTGTCATCTAAAATGCAGCCTTCTTTTTTATACTCTTTAAAAAGAGGTATCCTGCCTATTTATTCATTTATTTGTTACTATTTGGCTGCCTTGGGTCTTAGTTTCAGCAGGCAGGATCTTTATTGGGGTGCACAGACGCTTTAATTGTGGCTCGTGGGCTCAGTATTTGTGGGCTTAGTTGCTCCTCAGCATGTGGGATCTTAATTCCCTGACTAGGGATTGAACCTGTGTCCCCTGCATTGTGAGGCAGATTCTTAACCACTGAACTACCGGGGAAGTCCCTGCATCCTAAGTCATGAGCGTGTACATATAAGTGTATATTCAGTAGAAGAGCCATTTCCCCACATTTTACAAATTATTTATTTTTAATGGAAGTATAATTGCTTTACAATACTGTGCCAGCCTCTGCCATATATCCTGCAATGCAGAAGACCTGGGTTTGATCCCTGGGTTGGGAAGATCCCCTGGAGAAGGGAAAGGCTACGCACTCCAGTATTCTGGCCTGGAGAATCCCATGGACTCTATAGTCTATGGGGTTGGAAAGAGTCAGACACGACTGCTCGACCGTGACTTTCACTGCCATACATCACCGTGAATCAGCATATGTGCACATACGTCCCCTCCTGCCTGAAACCCCCCACACTCCTCTGGGTTGTCACAAAATGTCCCTACGTTTTGATCAACAAGGGAAATAAAGTTATGTTTAGAAACACGCAGGATTTGCCTATGTCTCAGAAATGCTTCTGAGGGCTTATTTAGCTCTGAGAAGTAGAATGCTCAACTGTCACGAGTACCACTAACCCCGAGGAAATCCCTGGCCTGTTTCGGGAGGCGCTAGTGATCATCTTTGAATCCTAACAAGGGGGATGGAGGAAACCGCTGCAACTTTTCTAAATATCTTATTAAAGAAGCGACCTCAGGCTGTGGGAGCACCTCTCTTGGAGCTAAAAGCCGTTAGAGGTGAAGTTAAAAATCGCCTTTGTTGTTACAGGCGTTGGGAGCTCTCTGAAAACCACCCTCAGAGCTGATAGTGAGCTGCAGTGTTGACACACACACACACACACACACACACACACACACACACACTCACACACACACTCACACACACTCTGTCATAAATACACCAGAGCAAAGCTGAGTGCCCAGCCCCCATCCTTAGTACAAGAATCAGAGCACTACTGGGGACAGCTGTGACCCAGGGCCATAGAGGTGTGGCCTGGGGGTCCCCAGAAGCCAGAGGGGAAGCGGAGACGCTCTGCGCTGAGGAAAGCCATGGACCCCGAGGGATCACCAGGCTCCCCTCTCCCTGTGACCACTAACGGGCTGAGGGGCCCACGGGGTCCCTCTTGGCTCCGGACAGGCCTTTGCACCAAGAGGTGACACATCACCTCTCTGCTCCAGCTCAGGAGACTTCAGAAACTTCCAGAGCGCTACACTGAAGCTGTCAGTCTCAAAAAAGAAAGAAAAGAAAGGGAAAGTGAAAATGAAGTGGCTCAGGCGTGTCCGACTCTTTGCGACCCCATGGAGCCTAGCAGGCTCCTCCATCCATGGGATTTTCCAGCAAGAGGACTGGATTGGTTGCCATAATTCTCAAAGGCTGTATTTAATGTGGAAAATGTGTGTGTTGGGGTGAGGATGCTAACAGGAGGCTGGTTCTACAGAGGGGAAAAATGTCAAGGTGAGTAGTTTGGAGTCACCGCCCGGAGAAGCTTGCGGTCTAGGGCAGGGGTCCGCAGCAGCCCATGGTCTGCGAGGAAGGGGCGCAGAGCAGGCGGTGAGCCCCGGCGGGCGGGCCTTCATCTGAATTTCCAGCAGCCCCGACGGCTCTCGGCATCACCTCCCGCCAGAAGGGCAGCAGCGCTCGATTCCCCTCCGAGTGTGGAGGCGACTGCGCACCGCGCGCGAGGGATCGCGGTTTCGCGGCTCTTTCGAGAAGCATCCCCAAACGGCACTCCCGGCCCCCGGGCTGCGGAAGGACGGTCTCCCCCAAACGGCACTCCCGGCCCCAGGGCTGCGGAAGGGCGGTCTCCCCCAAACGGCACTCCCGGCCCCCGGGCTGCTGAAGGGCGGTCGGCACTCCCGGGCCCCCGGGCTGCGGAAGGGCGGTCGGCACTCCCGGCTCCCGGGCTGCGGAAGGGCGGTCGGCACTCCCGGCCCCAGGCTGCGGAAGGGCGGTCTCCCCCAAACGGCACTCCCGGCCCCCGGGCTGCTGAAGGGCGGTCGGCACTCCCGGCTCCCGGGCTGCGGAAGGGCGGTCGGCACTCCCGGCCCCGGGCTGCTGCGGAAGGACGGTCCCCGACGAGACCCTGGTCCCGAGCAGGGCGGGGGCCCGCAGGGCCGGGGGGAGAGTCAGACGCGCTCAGACCCGCGAGGCGCAGGTGGGCGGATAACCCCCGGAGACACGCTGGGCAGGGAAGGGTGAGCACGGAGGGTGCACGGAGGGCTCGGCGCGGACACGGGTGCGCGAGGAGAGCAAGGCCGCTGGGCCTGCCGAAGACCCGAGCGGTGGGCAACCGCAAGTGCAAGGCGCCCGGGCGGGGCAGCGCGACGTGCTAGCGGCGCCGCCTGCGGGGCTGGGGCTCCGGAGACCGGCTGCCGGCCTCACCGGCCCGCTCTTCTCTTCACAGGCTGTCCAGGTCCTGCTGGCCCTCATCACTGCGGGCATCGGAGCTGTATTTGCGTACAATTACTTCAACTTCGCCCAAACATTTCCCCTGGTTTTCTTGACAGGATATCCATTCTGGGGAGCGTTTATTGTGAGTACTGTTAGGAGCTTTGGAGGAATTACCATAAAGACTGATTGGTTTGAATCGACTCCAGTCCTGAGATAATGAATCCCATGCAGGTGGTCCCCAAGGAGACCAGACAGCCGATCCCCTCCACGGTGAAAGAGGTGATTCCATCTGGGTCACTGCAGTACCACCATCCGCATGGTGATAACTGCTCTTAGGGGTACAATGTTGAAAAGTTTTCCAGCCCTCGTGTGTATAGTAAGTCACTTGCTCCTCACTCACCAATCTGGGAGATTAGATGGGCATATACCCTAGTTTTCCCTTTGCAAATAAGAAAACGGAATTTGGGAGTAGGTAGTAATTTAAACCTACCTGGCTAGCACTCACAATCACAGCCTCTCAAAGCTTAAGGAGAATTTTAATACATTATTATGCTTCAGCTGCTTCATTATGCCCAGAGACAGTTCTATGAATGTCATTCATCCAATTAATAAAAGAATTGCAAATATAATTCCTAGTACAGTGCTGTATCTGTCCAATCCCCACAGCCTTGGTTCCTAATCTTTTGCCATGATACTTAAGGGTAGACGCATTAGAGCTTCTGCCATTAAAACCTACGGTCCTGAGAGGGCAAGAATGTTGTCTGTCATAGTTGTTGTTACATGCTCAGACCTCAGAATCGTGCTTGGTGCACAGCAGGCGTGAATGAATGAATTGCTCAGTGAACAAATGGATGAAATAAGAAGTGAGACAGCTGTCTCTATTAAAACCCTGTTCTCCTTTGATAAACGTAGATACTCCACACCCTTCCTGAGACACCCAGTAGTACTGCTAGCTTTCATTTCCCAAACGCCAACAACACGGACAGAACATGAGTTTCAGGGTGCACAGACCACCTCCTCACTTCCCCCGTCACGAGAGGACACTCCCAGCACGATACTGTGTGATCGGCACGCATGAATGGCAAGGAGGGTCTGGCACGTGACTTTTTAAACCTCCACTCCTCACTGAAAAGATATTTACCGAGTCCCCACACTACGTCTGCAGGAGGGCCCTGGGTGCTCAGAGCACAGGTGGACAAGGCCCTCTTTGAGAGAAGTGATGGACTTCTCTGAGAAATGGACAAGGTTTGGCGTCTAATAGGTGGGCTATAAATGAAAAAGCAAAACTAACTCCACAGGTACGTTATTACATCTGTGCTACGCACACCGAGGGATCCCAGGAATCAGGTGAGGATTCAGTGGCAAACGCACCTGTGCTGGGAGGTCGGGCAAGTGCTTTGCACACAGGCGTTCACTGCGTAAAGTAGAAAGCTCGCTCTTGGCAGCAGTGAAGCATGAGCTGAGGGTTTGATGTGGGGAAGAGCAGCAGAAAGAAGACCAGTGAGTCTATTGCAGTGGCATAAAATGAGGCCAAACACGTAGACTGGAACCAAGTTGTGCCAATCCTTGTGGTCATAAAAAGAATGTGGAACTTTAATACTAGAGCAAGGTTAGTAAGATCTGAAGACTTGTTATCTCTAAAATATTATGTCCCCTGAGTGGGTACTGAGCCCAGGGATAAGAGCAGATCTGGGAAAATCAGCTGGGGGGAGGCTGCAAGATTCCAGGAATGGAGAGGTGGTACCTTGAACTATCTGGGCAGCAGCAAAGATAAAGGTGGACAGCTTCAAGAATGACCTGGAAGTAGAACTAGCCTGATGGTGACCCAAGGTGGGAAGTGGAGTTGAAGGAGGTATCGGAGGTAACGCTCTGATCCCTACATGTCTCCTCAAGGGCCTTGACTCCAAGGCCCAACATGCCTAAAGTGGAAAAGCAATTCCCATCGCAGAGGTTCTCATTACTGGAACATTAAAACAGATGTGGACTCCACCTTGGGGGACGTGGATCTCATTTCTCCTGTGTGATCCTAAGCTCTTTGGGCCTCCCAGGAGCTCAGTGGTAAAGAACCCACCTGAAATGCAGAAGTTGTTGTTGTTCAGCCGCCCAGTCATGTCAGCGACCCTGTGGATTGCAGCATACCAGGCTTCCCTGTCCCTCACTATCTCCTAGAGTTTGCCCAAGTTCACATCCACTGCATTGGTGATACCATCCAGCCATCTCACCCTCTGATGCCCTCTTCTCCAGGAGACGTGGGTTCAATCCCTGGGTAGGGGAGATCCCCTGGAGAAGAAACGGCAACCCACTCAATATTCTTGCTTGGAGAATCCCATGGAGAGAGGAGCCTGGCGGGCTACAGTCCATGGGGTTGCAAAGAGTTGGACATGACTGAGCGACTAAACAACAGCTAGGCTCTTTGTGTTTCATATAAATAAGTGGGTAAGATAACACCAGATTCCAGGCCCCGTATGTACTCAGAGCAGACAGAGCTCTTCACTATTCCAGGCCCAGAGCCTAAGACTGTCTTTCTTTTGGAGCCCAGCTGGGTGATACCTTTTGGACCTTAAAGCAGGGCCAGCCTCGCCCACCTGACTCTGGCAAAGAGTCCTTGTTCAGTGCTAGGCACGGCCAACACAGGATTCCTTCTTACGTCAGTGCCCACTCTCCTCCCCTGGTGGAAGAGACCAGATACAGAAGGGTCTGGGAGGGTCACAGAGAGGTCGGGTACGATATACTCTCCAAAGGAAGTTACACTGTAGGGCAGGCAAACCCATCATCACCTGTTAACTTTTCTCTCTTTTCTTCTTGACAGTTTACTATTACAGGGTACCTCACAGGAACCAACAGTAATGACAAGTGTATGGTAAGTCACTGTGTGACTTCTGTGCAATTTGAAACTGTCTGCCTCTTTTAGACCATCTTTGGGTAGAAAGCCTTGAGTAATAAAGGACCTTCCAGGAAAATCTTTCCCCTTCAAATGTGCAGTGCAGGACACTGCTATTTGGCATTGTCAGTATGAGCCCTGCACCCCTCCACTGGGTGCCATTGCCTTGGTCAAATCAACCAAAGGAGTTGTTTGCTAAAGACCATTTACATTCCCCTAACTCAACAGTGCTTAACTGGGAGTAATTTTGTGCCTTCCCCAGCTCCGCCCCCAGGAGTATTAGACAAAGCCTGAAGACACTTTTTTTCCCCTCTACCAAGCACAGCACGCAGGATCTGAGGTCCTGACCAGGGATGGAGCCCACGCCCCCTGCAGGGGGAGCACGGAGGCTTAGCCACCGGACCGCCGGGGAAGCCCCTCGCTGAAGACATTTGTGATTGTCCCGACCAGGGGTGGCAGGGTGGGCAGCACCGCTGTCAGCTAGTGGGTAGAGCCTGGGGGTGTTTCTAAACGTGTTAAAATGCAAAGGATAGTCAAAGAAAAACAGCTGTATCTGGCTCCAAATATTTACTGTGTCAAGGTGCATAAACCTCGGTGTAACCAAAATCAACCCCAGGATCCCAGTAATTACGCCCCTACCCCAACAACGGGCTCCCCAGGTGGCGCAGTGGTAAAGATCCCCTTGCCAGTGCAGGGGATGTGGGTTAGAGCCCTGGGTCAGGAAGATCCCCTGGAGGAGGAAATGGCATTCGCTCCACTCTTCCTGCCTGGAGAATCCCATGGGCAGAGGAGCCTCGCAGGCAGTCCATAGGGTCACAAGAGGCAGACACAGCTGAGTGACTGAGCACGTGCATGCATGCACGCGCGCGCGCACACACACACACACACACACACACCAACAACGGCAGAGTCTTCTCTTTGGGGTCTGCCCAAAGCCTGCAGGAAAGAGTCTGGCACTGAGGCTGGATTATTCTAGGGCTGAATCCAGGCCATCGCTCATCACTGTGTGTCAGATTTGAAGGATTGTTTTGAAGATTTAATAAGATACCACATATAAGACAAAATGATACTTAAATGTTTATACGCCCTTCTAACCGGTCGGATTGTTTTAAGGCCCTGGAGAAGTAGACTTTCTCTCAAAGCCATTTTAACTCTTTTTTATGGTCCTCTGCCAATATCCTCTAGGGATAGCTACAACCCATAGGGGCGGTCTAGCGGGGACAAAAGCCTCCGTCTCTCTCCACCTGTGGAGATAGACACAGACGATGCAGGTGAAGCCTCAACTGTCATTCTCCTTTCTGCATTGACTTCCTTTTCGAGCTGAGGAATATATCAAGGATAAGGTAGACCTACCCACGACTCACTGAGAGGGAGGCAGACCGTTAATCACGGAGACAGCAGTGCTAATCTGGGCAGCGTGGGGTTGGCTCCATCAGAGCTATTCCTCCGAATTCGCAATCACGTGATCCCTGAATCCTACTCATCTGTGACCTGGGGATAAAAGGGGGTTTGCCTACATCATAAAACTCTCACGAGGATGAGAGGAGACTAAGGCTGTGCACCCTCTTTGCAAACTGTAAAGCAGAACACACCCGAGGGACTGTTGAGTCAGAGATGTTAGTCCATGAAATGTCCTCTGGGAGCCAAAACAGAGCCTTGAAGGGACCAAAAGACTGAGGACTGAACGAGGTGGTATATGCGTGTGCCCCTGGATATTTTTTGCCAAAATCCCAGTTGGCAGAAAAAAATCTGTGTTTGGGGCAAACATTAAAATCATAGGTGTACTTCCAAGTTATGCCACAGAGAGTCACAAGTCCTCCCGGATAGGACGGGGTGTGTAAATGTATAAATGTATCATTGCACCTCCCACCCCAACAGACGTAACACAGTCAAGTATAGTAATCATCCACGGAACCGAGATATGAGACTTCTCTTTGTTTTTCTTTTGAAGAGGAATATCCATGCTGGGATTGGTAATGAATGACACCTCCCTTCCTTCAAAGGAACTCAAGAGTTATACAACAGAACAAAATTTAAAAAAATAGGAAGTAAAGGGAATAGGAAATTGGTGGGGCTGTCTGAACTTTTAACTGCTTGCAGGCTTGAAAAATGAGAGCAAAGAGAAGGAAACCGTTAAATCTCAGTCCAAGTTCATTGCTATCTGTAAATATGTTATTGATTTGGTTGCTTATGGTTTGAATCCTCTAAGGGGTGATGTGAGCCACATGAAGGCAGGACCTCATCTTTCGTGTTTATTTTTGTGTCTCACGGGCTTAACGCAGCACCTGACACATAGCTGACCTACATGAAATATTTATTAAAGTAAACAAGCAGATATGCCCTAAAGTTAGGTGACACCACTCTCACTTGTAAAAGCAGAAATGGAAATTACAAGAGATTTGTTGATGTGTATACGGTCATAGTTCTCTAGGACTGAAAAATCATTTCTAATTACAAGGCCGAGATACTCTCTAACACGCAATGTTGCTTATAGATTATGAAACACATTAGGATAAAAAGAACATTTTCTTTAGCATTAACCACAGAGCACCCAGGGGCTTCCCAGATGGCGCAGTGGTGAAGAATCCTCCTGCCATTGCAGGAAACGCAAGAGACGCGGGTTCGATCCCTGGGTCGGGAAGATGCCCTGCAGTAGGAAATGGCAACCCACTCCGGTACCCTTGCCTGGAAAAATCCCATGGACAGAGGAGTCTGGTGGGCTACACCAGAGTCGGGTTGCAGAGTCGGACCCGGCTGATTATGCGCACAGCTACAGAGCAAAACTACGGAGCTCCCCTGCTGCACCGGCCACTTCCCTAGCTCCCGGGCTCATTCTGAAGCTGGGTCTGGCTCATGACTTTGACGAATTCAGGATACTGATGGAGCAGTTCCTCCCTGAGGGGTATCTGGAAAGATAAAAGCACGAAGAAATTCTTTCAAAGAGTTTATTTATTTTGTTGTTATTTTTAAAACTATTTTCCAGGGACAAAGTGTCACGGGCCTGAATCTTATCAGTTCCGTGGCTGCAGTGGCTGGAATCATTTTCACCATCATCAGCTACAGATACCAACACAAGTACTGCCAGGGGCCTTCCCTTGAGGGAATATGTGTGATCGGCCGAGTCCTTTACAACGTAAGTGGTCTCATTCTGGGCAACGAATCTGTATCATCTTGCGTGAACAATGTTCATGATGCGTCGACCCATCAATTCTGACTCCTATGATCCAGGTTGTCTCAGCATTTGAGCTCACTGTTGAGACGAACCAGTGTGTCTCTAGAGCCACAGAGTCTGGATTTGGCTTCTGCTTGTGTCACTTAGAGGCTCGCGACCTTAGCCTAGTATTCTGTCTTCTCCGAGCATCCACTTTCCTCATTTGAAAAATGAAGACAGTAAGATTGCCCACCTCACTGGTGTGTTGTGACGGTTACTCACGCTAGAGCGTGACTAGGCACGGTGCAAGGGGCCAATAGGTTTCAGCTCTTCCTATTAGTATTGACGGGGATTGGATTCAGTTTTACCTTATCAGTCTTATTAAGGAATAGAATGATCTAAAAAGTTTGCTCAGTTAATGCTAAATATATTTGGAGAAAGTGTCTAAGGCACTTCAAGTGTTTTCTAATAATTTTAGAACATAAATCATTATATATAGAGTTTTACTCATTACAAGAGACGCACCGTATCTTTACCAGAAACTATAGGGGTTATTTTAGGTGTTAATCTAATAAGTATTCAATGACACTATTTTTATGCATGCCAGCAATTCCAAAAGGCCTTTCTTTCTACTCTCTAAGCAAATCTTGGGCTTTCATTCAATTCCAGTCAGTCAAATATTGAAGGCTTTTGTCCTTGAATGTTAATGAGATTTGACTTGGGTGGATGGAAGTGAAGTGGGATCAGGGGAAATTATCTCCCGCAATAAAGAAGGAAAACAGCTATCAGTTACTGAATATGAGGTCTTGTTTAATCCTCATGATAACCCGTTAAAGTGAGCCTAGTACACTCTGATATGTTCTGAAATAAATTACGGAGTTAGACTCATAGGAAAGGAAAGTCAGAAGACAATGTAAGAGACAAAATCCTAATTGGACCAAGAACGTGATGCTCCATTATTAGTCTCATCCCTTTTCCTAGTAGGCAGGAGGCCACCACTGTACGTTACGTCAGTACACACCAGGAGGAAATGGTCTTCTGAGGTTAAATCCCCAGACGAACAAAACTCTGTTCCTGCCCGGCACAGATGTGCATCAAAGGACTAGTTAGCTCCTGCATACAGAATCCAGGAGACTCTGTTCCAAGACCTCCTATGTATATCACTCCACAATTCCTTGTTAAACACAACCCAAATGTCAAACACAAACTAAAAAGATCCAGGAGCGGTGGGCTTTACACATCTCCCGGGCTGGCTTCTGCCCCAAACACCAATCATTGTCTACACTGCAGCTAAAGTCGTCGCTTAAAAATGCACATCTGAACAGAATTACTCAGTGGCTTCCTGTTAAACATAGAATTTAGACCCGAATCTTAAAGGTTTATGAGACTCTGACATCTGCCTGGCCTAACTTTCTCGCATGATTCCAGGCCTGTATCCTCACTGCATGCCGCCCCCCCCCCCCCCACCTTCTAGAATTCTTTAAGGTGTCTAGACCACTTATTCTTTTCTTTCTTCAAATGTTCCCCAGCCCAGCACCTATATTTTCCCACCCCCCCCCGCTGAACTCCTCCCCATTGTGTAATCTCAAAACATCGTGTCTTTAAGGGGTCCTTCCTGATCACACCTCTGCCCATCCCAGGGCAGGCCTCCCGTTATATTACTAGTAGTACCTAGTCCCCAGTGTTTTTTCATAGCATTTATCATAATTTAGCGAAGTAAATAATTGCCTAATTATTTGTCACTGTCTGCCTCCCTTACAATGATGGAAGTTCCACAAAGACCAAGGTCAGACCATGTTGTTCACCAGGCGAAGCTGGTAAATTCACAGTGAAAGTGAAAGTCACTCAGTTGTGTCCAGCTCTTTGCGACCCCATGGACTATACAGTCCATGGAATTCTCCGGGCTTGGGTGGCCTTTCCACTGCACATATTGTGGTTTTCTCAAAAAAAAAAAAAAAAAAAAGAAAGGAGAATATTCAAACGTTTGGCCGTGTTGCAGGGAAATCAAAATTTAGACAGACTCCTGTCCAAGGTTAAGTGTAACACTGGACCCAACTGCAGTCAGCTCTTCTTGCTTCCAGAGGCTGAACTTTTTGGACACCATGCTGTTCCCTGCTACTTCTCCCTGCTTTAAGGTAACTCTACATCCCCTTAAAGCAGAGTGTGCAAAATGGCAATCTATAGGCTACGCCAAACCCAAAGTATGTTCCATTTGGTTCACAGGAGTGAACAAACAGCTGGAAAGTTTCACACTGACAGTGTGTGTATACAGCTGCCTCAGGAAAGAAAAGAGCACGAGGCATCACGTTTCTCATATTCCCACACGGCAACTATTGCCTGGAACTGAGTAACGGACCCTAAGGAATGTATCTGTTGTCGCCTTTCTGCCCTCCTGTCTCACCCGTTTGAGATGGCTGTCCGGTGCCTCTACGGGCACTGGAGTTCACCATCCCTGCTTATCAGAAAGGCATACATAGGATGAAAACAGTTCAATCACCGATGGCTCCAGATGCATCTAAAGCATGGGCTTTCCCATGCTTGGTCATACAGTGTAACTGGTCCTCGGTTTATATCTTTAACATGGCTTTCATTCCAAATGCCATATATTTATCTTCATTATTTACAGGGAATTTTGTCAATCTTACTGATCATCAGCATAGCAGAGCTCAGCATCGCTGTGACTATCGCCTCCTTTAGAAGCAACTGCTGGGCAAATTCAAACGAGGTGCGTTCAGTGATGTTTGTGAGTATGGATTCCTACTGGGACATGGCAAGGTGACCTCTAGCCTATTAAGTGAGCAGAGCTGTATTCTCAGGTGCTGAATTACAATTTCTAAGTTTAGGAAGATCAAGGAGGGACAAACTTAAAACTGACGGTTCGCTCCACGCTTGGAGACAAACCATGTTGCTTTTAATTCCTCTGTCTGTTATGCATAGTCACCTCTGTTCAGACGTAACTCCTTATCTCTTTGTCAAACTGTGTGAAAAGCAAGACTAAATGGGGACCCATATTATTGTAACACGGGGAGCTTATACCTGGGCCATAAAGCTGTGTGCAGCAATCCCCTCAGCAGAGAGGAAGAAAACTATTTAAGTGAGACCAATAGTATTTATTAGAATCACTATAGCTTACATTTACTGAATGTTCACTATGTTAGTTATTGGTATAATCACCTAACACAATTTAATCTTAAATAAATTACTAAAGCATCTCTTTTACATATGAAAGAAATTAATAATCTAACTGAGGATTCCTCATATGTGATGTGGCACTTTTGCTGTTTAAAAGATTCTCTGTCTTTGGCTTTCAACAGTTTAATTATAATGAGTGTTGGTGTGTGTCCCTTTGAATTTATCCTGTTCGAAGTTCATTGAGCTTCTTAGATTTGTAGATGAATATTTTTCACCAGATTTGGTAAGTTTTCAGTCCTTATTCCTCTGAATATTATTTTTGCCTCTTTCTCTTTCTCTTCCGAGATCTCAGCGATACGTGTGCTGGTCTGCTCGCTCTCAGCTCACAGGTCCCGCAGGCTCTGCTCGCTTCCCTTAACTATTTCCTCTTTATGTTCCTCAGACCCAATAATTTCAACTGTCTTATCTTCAAGTTCATTGATTATTTCTCCTGCCTGCTCAGATCAACTTCTGAACCCCTCTGGTGTGCATTTTTATTCAATTTCTCAGCTCTAGAAATTATTTTGGTTCTCTTTTCTAATTTATATCTTATTTATATCTGCATTTTGTTCATATAGCATTTTGCTATGTTTGCACATGATTTTCTGTAGCTCTTCTAGGGTCTTTAATAGAGCTGTTCTAAAGGCTTTGTCTAGCGTATCTGAAGCCTGGGCTTCCTCAGGGACAATTTCTGCTCATTTGTTTTGTCGGCTCAGTCAGTAAGGAGTCCGTCCACCTGCAGGTTCGATCCCTGGGTCGGGAAGATCCCCTGCAGAAGGAACTGGCACCCCACTCCAGTATTCTTGCCCGGAGAATTCCGTGGGCAGAGGAGCGTGGCGGACTACAGTCCACGGGGTTGAGAGAGTCGGACACGACTTAGTGACTAAACAACCACCACCCCTGAATACACCGCATTTTTCTGTTTCTTTGTGGACCTTGAGATTTCTTTTGTTGAAAACCGGACATCTGAATCTTATAACGTATGAACTCTTAAAATCTGACTCTCCCTTTTCCTTTGGGTTTTCTCAGGGAGAGGGCTTGTCTGTTTTTATTGCTGTAGAGCATCTCTGCCAGAGAACAGCCTGAGGTGAAAGCTTAAGAGCTTCTCAGGGCTTTTCTCAGCATGTGTCTTTTCCTGGGCCTGTGTGGTGGGCCTCTACACTCTCACATGTACATAATTGTTTCTGAACATCAAATCAGAACAAAAATGGTTGAAGGTAGGGGTGGCTCCCCTCAAAGCTGCCTCAGCCGATACGGATTGAAACAATGGCATCCAGCCTGTGCCCTTGCACCTCAGTGATGAGAAGCATCGATCTACAATTACCACACGGAAACCCGATTATTTGGGACACAAGGTCCTTCTTGCCCATCCCAACTCCAGCAGGTCACACCAGGGACATGGATGGTCATCCCCCGCTTCCTTCCAGGGGCTGGGAGTGCGAGACGAGTGGTCGCTGCTGTTCTGAAGGCTGACACTGACTGACACAACTTGTCAGTTTAGCAGCCAAGAGGTCCTTTGGAAGCTTTAAGTGTTCAGACAGACTCCAGAAGTTCAAAACAGTTACTTCAAACAGTTTCTGCCAGTACGATTATTGCACAGATGAGTAGACAGATTCCAGGAGTTTCCTATTCTGTCTTCTTCCCTGTGATTTCCCTAGAGTAATTCTTAAAATCAAGTAGTGAACATCTTCTTTGTTCTTTTTCAAAATATTTTTTGGTTGTTCCAGGTGTTCAAGATTCCCATACATGTTTTAGAAACTGTCAGTGCCGACAAAAATCTTCCTGGGATTTTGATTGGAGCTCTACTGAACCTATAAATGATCTGGAGAAAATTGCTTACTAGTAAATTTAGTCTCTTATCAATGTCTCTGATATGCTTACATTTTCTTATACCTCCTTTCATTTCTCTGAGCAACAGTTTGTACTTTTCAGTGTATAAATCTTCTGCACATTTTGTTAAATTCACCCTTAAGTTCATGTTTTTTCTTGCTGTTGTACATGGCATTTAAAAATTTTACTTGCCAGATGTCCATTCCTAGAAAGAGAAATGGAGTTATTTTTATATATTGGCTATGAACTTAGCAAACTTATTAACGCTAGTAGCTTGTTTATTGATTTCCTAGAATTTTTCAGATAGACATCTATTTTCCCAATAAAGACACTTTTATTTACAAATTTTATTCCTTATTTTTCTTGACTTACTGAACTGTGTAGAGCCTCCTGGACATTTTTCTTTGTTTTGAATGCGGAGCATACCCAACCATTCCCTGTCCCCAATCCTAGGGTAAAAAAATGTTAGTTTACCCTTAAATGTGATGTTACCCTATAGGGTTTTCATGGACTAAATTTATCCTAGTTTTCAGAGAATCTTCTGTTATAAATGAGTATAAATGTACAGTTTAACTCGCATGTGACATTTTGATTATATTATCTGAGCCCACATACCTGGCGCATTGCTCCTTCCTTGATACAAATACAGAAGATTATAAACTCTGTGGGGCCCTCTAGGGACAATATTAAAACCAGTTGCTCACACTGAATAACTATCCAATTTAGTTCTATGAACAGAGCTTTGTAATTGCACAGCAATATGCAAACTACAATAGAGGATTTAAAGATATTATGTGATATGCACCCTGATCTCAGGAAGAGGAAAAGGAAGTGGACGCAGTATTTACTGTGCCCACCACTGTGCCCACCATGGTACCTAAAAGCATTATTTCTTAGTCTTCAGTCGTAACCACTCTGAAGTAAGGTATAACTGAAGTAACTTTTACAAGGAAGCATAGGTTAGAGTGATTGGACAGGAAAGCACAGGACCTGTAATTCTACTTCAGTGTATAAAGCCTAGGTTCACAAGTGAACAGCTCTTGACACTGGTTGGATTACTTAAAATCTCTCTGAACCTAGCTCTTTAAGTCATAAAACAAGGATAATAACCTCATATAGATGTCATAACAATTAGCTGACATGACTTTGGAGCCTTGCTTAGCACCTGGTAATCTCAGTTATCTTTAAGGTTGAGTAAATTTAATAAAATCATAGCACTTAAATAAAGCTAGATAAACTATAATTCATGGCTCCAAACTGCTCTTTTAACAAATGAATGAATTATAATTCAAACAAAATGGAAGTTTGGGATTAAGTAAAAATTCAGACATCTCCCTTAAAGTACCATTTATCTTCACGTAAATGCCCTCCAAGAAGGATGACATCTAGGTGTGGAAGCAAACCAGGAGAGTGGGAGATGATAATGTGAGCATGTGGAGAGTCACATTTTCAGCCTGTCATCCACCCACTGGGTAACCACAACTAGGTCATTTAATCACTTAGAAGTCCAATTGCTCCATCAGACAGAAACAGTAGTCTCTTCCGACTCTATAGATGACCTCAGAAAAGGGCACAGGCTGATAAAACCCAGAAGACTGGTCTGTAATGACAACTCTTCTCAAAAAAAAAAAAAAAAAATAGAGTTGTAAGAAATGGGAAGCACTGGCTAGAGTTTGTATCAGATGCTGTCACTTAAAGAACTTCAATAGATCTTACTTGTCTGTAATGAAAGTGAAAGCGTTAGTCGCTCAGTCTTGTCTGACTCTGCGATCACATGCACTGTAGCCTGCCGGGCTCCTCTGTCCATGGGATTCTCCAGGTAAGAATACAGGAATGGGTTGCCATTCCCTTCTCAAGGGGATCTTCCCAACCCAGGGATCAAACATGAGTCCCCTTCATTGCAGGCAGATTCTTTACCATCTGAGCCACCAGGGAAGCCTATATGGAAAGTCCAAATTTCCTAGCCTAGTGTCTTAATCCATTTAGGCCTCTATTAAAAAAAAACAGACTGAGTGACTTAAACAGCAGAATTTTATTTCTTGGCGCTCTGCAGGTAAGTCCAAAATCAAGGTTCCAGCAGATCCAGAGTCCAGTAAGAGCCCACTTCCTGGTTTATGTCTTCTTGCTGTGTCTTTATATGGTGGAAGGAGCCAGGGAGGTCTCTGGAGTCTCTTTTATAAGATCATTAACCCCATTCATGATGGCATGGTTCTCATGATATAATTTATCAACCAAAGGCCACACTTCCAAATACAATCACATTGGAGATTAATTTTCAACATATGAAAATTAATTTCCATCCTTGCCACCTCCCGAGTTCATGTCCTTCTCACATGAAAAATACATCCTTTCCATCCTAAAAGCCCCAAAAGTTCTCTCTTGTTTCCGCATCAACTGTGAAGTCTAAGTCCAAAGTCTCAGCTAAAGCATCATCTAAATTAAAGGGTGAGAGTTAAGATATGACTCAGCCTGAGGCAAGTTCCTTCCAGCTGTGAACCCGTGAAACCAAGCATGTTACGAAACCAAACTTCCAAACTACAGCGAGGGAGTGGGCATGGGATATACATTCCCATTCCTAAAGGGAGAAATGGGAAAGAAGGATAGGTCTCAAGTACGTCTCAAACCTGACAGTTCAACCAAAACAACTTAAAACTGAAGGCGAAAGAATGGTCCTCTTGGGCTTGATGCTCTGTCTTCCAAGCACACTGGGAGGACCTCAGCCCCACAGCTTAGCAGGAAGACCCCGTGGCAACTCCCCGCCTGGGCGCTGTGGCTCACCTGGGCTGGAGCCCCATGCCTGCGGCTGCCGGCTTGGGGTCCCGTGCCCGTGGCTCTGTGCTTCGAAATCGAGGGGGAGGTTGCCATGTCCCTGTGGATCTGCTGGGCACAGTGCCTGCGGCAGCTCTGTCTTGGAACCACCTCAAGGCAGGGGGTGAGGGCATCTTGACTCTGCCTGAACCTGCGAGTTGGTCCCATCCTTTGAAACCACTCTTCAGGGGCCCTTGCACTCAGGGTCTGTAGTGGGAGTAGCAGCCCTGGTGATCTTGGATGACTTTGGGGGTCATTCTTCCATTGTCTTGGAGAATAGCTTCTGGCTACTGGTGAGATGGCTGACCCATAATACTTTCCTCATCAAATCAGTCACTTGGTCTGCTCTCTTTTTTGTGGCTGACTGGGTCTTTATTGCAGCTCATGGGATTCCTTAGCTGCGGCGTGCAGCCTTCAGAGCACACCGGCTCAGCTGCTCTTAGTTCCCTGACCGGGGATCAAACCTGTGTCCTCGGCATTGGAAGCTGGATTCCTAACCACTGGACCGCAAGGGAAGTCACCACTTGATCTACTCTTAAATGTTCTCATTTTTTTGCAATACAGATGGACTGAGAATTTTCCAAACCATAAAGTCCCACTTCCTTTTGGCTTAATAATTCCATCTTTAGATCATTTTTCTCTTCTCACATTTTACTATAAGCTGTCAGTAGAAGCCAAGCCTCACCTTCAACACTTCACTTAGAAATAGCTTCAGTTAAACTTCATTGCTTGTAAGTTCTATCTTCCACAAAATACTGGAACATAAACACAGCTCAGCCAAGTTCTTGGCCACTTTATACCAAGATCACCTTCTTGCGGTTTCCAATGACATTTTCCTCATTTCTGTCTGAGACCTCATCAGAATGACCTTTATTATCCATGTTTCTACCAACACTTCATTCAGGATTTCTAAGGTGTTCTCTAAGACTGAAGTTTTCTCCACAGCTTTTGTTTTTTCTTCCTGGGCTCTCACTGGAATTGCCCCAATGGTTCATTCACAATAATATAAGCCTTTTTGAGCATGCACTTCAAAACTTTTCCCGCTTCTACTCATTACCCAGTTCCAAATCTGCTTCTGCATCCGTGGGTGTTGGTTGCAGCAGCAATCCCGCTTCTTGGTGACAGAGTTTGCCCTGGTGCAGCTGGGATGCTGTGTAAAGACGTGCGTGCATGCACGTGTGCTCCACACTTGTTCCAAGTCTGACCCTGGGACTCTATGCGCTACAGCCCACCAGGCTTCTCTGTCCATGGAACTTTCCAGGCAAGAATTCTGGACCAGGGGATCTTCCTCCTCCAGGGGATCTTCCCAACCCAGGGATCAAACCTTCATCTTGTGTGGCTCCTGCTTTGGCAGGTGGATCCTTTACCACTGAGCCCCTTGGGAAGCCCCGTACTAAATACTGGGTAGCTTAAAAGACAAAAATGTATTTCTCACAGTTCTGGGAGCCGGGAAGACCAAGATCAGGGTGCTAGCAGATTCTGGGTCTAGTGGGGACCCGCTTCTTGGTTCATAGATGGCAGTCTTCTCATAGAAGAAAGGACAAATCAGGAGGCTCTTTGGGGTCCCTCTTATAAGGGCACAAACCTCAATTACGAGGGCTTCACAGTCATGATCTAACCACCTGCCACAGATTCTAACTCTCAACACCACACACTGGAAATGAGGTTTCACTGTACGGCTCTGAAAGGACACCTTCTGCTTACAGGACCTACACATCATCTGACAATATCTCACTGTTCACCAGCTGCCATCACACTTGCTATACCACCGCCTTATGTTTTTGTATCCACTGTCCCCTCTCCCTGGACTTTGGTTCCTTTCTTCCTTCATCTTACCTTTATACCCAAGGAATTTCTGTTCATCCATCAGGACACAGACCAAATATCTCTTCTTCAGTGAATTCTTTGCTGACTCTCAGAATTAGGTCATCATCTACATTCTCGTGAAGCACATGGTACCTAGTTCTACAGCAGCATTTGATGATCTGTATTGTTATCCATTTATATCTCGACATATCTATAATTCTGAGCACAATTATAGGGAAAAACCCACATTTGACTATGTTTGATCTTGAGCTTCCAGTTCATCTAGTAGGTCATAAGTAAATCTTTATAAACCTGAATATATGAATATTGAGTAGATAATTTAAAATATCTTAGAAAGTGAAAGTGTTGGTCGCTCAGTCATGTCCCACTTCTTTGCGATCCCATGGACTATAACCCACCAGGCTCCTCTGTCCATGGGATTCTCCAGGCAAGAAAAATGGGAGTGGGTTGCCATTCCCTTCTCCAGGGGATCTTTCCGACCCAGGGATTGAACCCTGGTCTCCTGCACCACAGGCAGATTCTTTACCATCTTAGCCAAATCCTAAGTATGGGAAGACTAATCCAGACAATCTCAATAAACTCCCCTCTTCAATAGATGAGACAATAGAGGCTGAAGACTTGTCCATAAAAAAAAAAAACAGTGAGTTGGGACTTCCCTGGTGGTCCAGTGGTTAAGCTTCACTTCAGCAGGCATGAGTTCTATCCCTGGTCAGGGAACTAAGACCCCATATATGCCATGTGGCGTGGCCAAAAGATAAATTTAAAAAAGGTGAATATAAATAAACAAAGCTAATGAGTTGATGGCAAAAGCAGTCCTGGGTTTGTTTTCTGATTCCTCCCGTAGATTTTACTTCCTATGTACTATCTTAAGGCAGAGAGGAAAAATAATCTGGGACTACACGAAGAAAATAATGTCAAAGATGATTCTGTTCTATTGCTTCCCTCACCCTTTGGTTTTATAGATCGTGTTTTTCTTGCCTTCGGATGTTACTCAAGAGAGTGAACTATCTGTTCCTGATGAAAATGGTGTCATACAATTTGAGCTACAAGAAGAGACTACGAGTGATGATTCAACAACAAACATAAGACCTGTTTTCTTTGGAGGCTATTCATTCTTCAAGTTAAAAGTCACAAAAAATCAGTTTACCTTCCAACATGCAGGCAGGAGAGGCAGCAATAGTCTCAACACATCTTCTCTGTTTGTGGCAGATGAACGACAGAAATACGTCCCTCAAACTTTAAACCTTTATGGGGAAGAAGTGGAGGTGAAACATTTGCCTCCTGTTCTAGAGAAAAAGCCCTCAGAAATCATGATGAATACTGAACCACTAAATGATGAAGACCTGCAAGCTGCTATCACACAATCCCCAGAAGAGAAAACCCCATTGTTGCAGGACAAAGCCTCAAAACTCCAACTTTTTCCATCTTATTCTGTAAAAAGTGTCCACAATTTACCACCCCAAGACTTGCCATCCCAAGCTCTGAGAGCCGAAACTTCGCCAGAACAAGACTTGCTATCTGAAGCGTCAACATCTCATGTCACAGAGTCTCATGGAATTACATCCCAAGACAAGCAATCCCAGGGCATAGCGCCGCAAAATACACAATCCCATGACACGCTATCTGACCACCTACCGTCCCTAGACATGCCTGCTCAAGACCTCTCTTCCCAAAGACAAGTTCTGCCCTTACAAGCCATACCATTTGGAGCCACATCATTACTTTCTGCGCAGTCCTCTAATATGCAACAGCTAAATCGACAGTCTCTGGATTTTCAGCTACAGAATGTCCGATCTCAAGAGCAGAGAGCTGTGCATTTATCATATCAAGACATTAAATCGGAAGTCATGTTAATGACCGAGGAATGGAAACCTGAGGAGGAACTTCAGAGCAGGAGACCATCAAAGAAGCATTCCCAACTACAGCAAAGCAAAGGCTGTCCATGTGCAAAGCAGAAACCCCTAGACATGCACATTCAAGACCAACCATCCCCAAGGAGGAAATCCCTAGACAAGCACATCAAAAGCTGGCTGTTTCAAAACAAGCGATACATAGATAAGGAAATCCAAGTTAGTCAAACCATACTGCAACTCCTAGATCAGCAAGCTGAGAACCTGCGAATCCAAGAGGAGAAACCCCCAAGGCAGCTACACCCAGACATGCAAATCCAGGAATACCATGACTGGCAATCTCCAGACAGGAAAGTCCAAACCTGGCAATCTTTAGGCCAACAATCCCAAGAATGGAGAACTCAAGACTGGAAAAGCAAAGAATGGGGAACACGAGAATGGCAACTGGAAATGCAGCATTCCCAAAATTGGGACTCCCAGACCTGGCAAACCCAAGATCTACAAGTGAAAGAATCCCGAAAGCAAAGATCTCTATTCCAAGAAACCCAGACTCTGCATGCCACTATTCCAGCTGACCTAGATGAACAATCCCAAGATGTTCTACAACAAGACAGTCAGCACCAAGATAAAGACCAACAAGACCTTCCATCCGCAGGAATCCAGAAAGAAGTTATGGAAACAGACACTGTGCAAACAAGGGACCTCAAATCAGAGGATATGAGCTGTGGGAAAAGCCAGACTCCAAGTGACCTGCAATCAGAAGACGCGAAGTCAGATGTTAACTGTTCCTCCTACCAAAGCTCAGTACAAGAACTTCAATCCACAGGAAGTCAACAACAAGATACGGAAACAGATGCTGTGCAAACAAGGGACATCAAATCAGAGGATATGAGTTGCGGAAAAAGTCAAAGCCCAACTGACCTGCAATCAGAAGACATAAAACCAGATTCTAACTGTTCTTCCTACCAAAGCTCAGTACAAGACACATATCACGCCTATATGTCCAATAAAAATTCAGAACAAGATGTGAAACAAGACACATCAACTTGCTCAGCTGTATGCAAAGAAGATGCGCCTTTAGCTTCTGCCTCCTGTGACCCAAAAGAAAGACAGCAATCCAAAGACTCGGACTAACGTGCGGACTCTACCCACACACGGCCCTACTCCTAATTTTGGAACCAAATTAGGGAAAAACAATCTACTCTTCTTCAACCGATGTTCTCAGGTGTGGGTTACTCCCTAGAAAACAAAGTGCATGCAAAACACTCAAAGGGTGTGTCCTTAATTATAATAAACTGACGACAAATATTA
This sequence comes from Okapia johnstoni, assembly GCA_024291935.2. Lineage (NCBI taxonomy): Eukaryota > Metazoa > Chordata > Mammalia > Artiodactyla > Giraffidae > Okapia > Okapia johnstoni. The sequence goes on along the minus strand of CM044325.1, from coordinate 675,908 downwards.
ATACTATATCAGAACTTTCTGGGGGTGAAGAAATAAGTCACATTTAAAGTCTGTTATCAAGGTTAGTGTCTCAGTTTATGATCACTAATTCATTTTACAGCTTAAATTTAATGGACTTACTCTTCCATGGTGCTAACATTTTTTGCCTTCTCCTTTGCGTATTACAGAAGGTCAGTAAGTCAACCAGGAAGAAGTCTGCGCAGCTCTCTAAGGGCTCAAGGCCTCAAAGAGTTGGCAAGGAATAAAAATCAATCCCACTATGACCCTGTTCTGCTGTTTCCAATCATCCAACTTACTCCCCCTCCCCCCCAAATCGAAATATCTGTTGAAGATATGTGCTTTGTTCAGTTAGTGAGGTAGGATGTGGCAGTGAGCACAGCATGAGGTGAAGAGAGAATAAAACCTACCTAGAGACAGGGCGGTGGGAGGCAGGGAAGGGAAGAGGTGAGAAGTCCCAGGAGAAACTGTGACAGACTCAGGAATCGAGGCACGCTCTGCTGCCCTCCACACACCTCTGCTCACTGCTTCTAATTTCATGAACTCACAACGTACAGTCTCACCCTCAGGGGTCAAAGGAAACTGTGTGATCACAAGCCATGAGTTACCCTCCATCCTCCAAGCCTGATTACATTTTCAATCTTCTTTCTCCTTGAAGTGTGTTTGATACATTTGGGGTTATTCACCAGCCTTTTTCCTGCTAATATTTACCACCTTTGTTGACTTCTGCATTTTTTTTTTCCTTTTTCTATTTCAAGAAGTTTAAAATAGTATTTCAGGAATATCTCTTCAACTTCCTTCTTTTTTGAAATCACGGACACTCTCGTAGTTCTCACATTCTTATGAATACCCCAAGAGTGCATTATATCTATGTCTTCCACTGGATTCTGCACAAAGGATCCTTCTAGTAGGGATTCAGTAAATTATGTTTAAAAACATAAGCATGAGCTTGGAGCCTTCACCTAGAGGTGAGTGAAATTATATGCAGTAGGGCAGTGCCACCCAGAGCTGGAGAGACTGGCTGTGTGCTTTTTTTTGGCTGGGAATACTCATCTTTTGGTCCATTAACAGATCTGCAAAAAACAAAACCAAAAAAAAAAACCTTTTAAACACAGGATAATAAAAATTGAACATTAACATTCTTCAATTTTGTGTAAGCTCTGCAGTAGAGAAAAATATACGAACTTCAAACAGCTGCAAACATTGTGTCTTAGGGAGAAAACAGAGTTTCTACATCGATACAAAAAAAACAGGCATTTTTCTAGTTCAGCCCAGTCCTCGGGCAGGTGGAGGCTGCAGAGTTGCCACTGGCCACCCAGAGAAATGCCAGCTTTTCCTCTCCCGCCGACCCACTGGGGGCTGGGCAGGCTGGGCTGCTTCTGAAGACAATCTTAGGGTAAAAGCAAGATGAAAATACCACTCGGGAAAATGCGTGCTTCCCCCTCTGCCAGCTGCTGGATTGGTCACGTGTTCCCCTTGCTTCCCCTTTCTGAGATACTGACACCATCCCATCGATGAATCTGGGTGTAGGGTTGACAGAACCAATGTGCATAGGAGCCAATAACAGGGTGTCACTGTGAAGAAGCGATTATAAAGACAAGCTGTGAAAGGAGGAAGGGAACCGGAGCATTTATGATTTACTTAAAGGCAATCCAAGGGTTTTCTTACTACCTTATTTTAAACATAATGTGTTTCTCCTAGAATTGTTATTTGTGGGAGGGGGGCGGTAATATTGGGAAGACCCGATTTTGCGATGCTACTACCTTATACCTACAGTTGCCAAGAAACCTTGGGAAAAACGAGCTGGTTGTTCACAAGTGCACTTTAATTTGCTAGACTGAACATCCCACCGCTAGAACGTGGGAAGGTGACTATCACCAATGGAATGCTGATGAAGTGATGCTCCCAGCTTCCATGCTTGACCCCAGATGGCCTGCATTATTCTCACAATTTCTTTTTTTTCTCTTGTCCTGATCACCTGTAGAGAATCTGGGGCCCAGAAGATGCTGAGATCTGTAGAGAATTGAGCATTGTCCATAAGTAGCTGCACAGATTAAACCTATTGCTAAACATTCAGTTGGACTGTGACCTAAGAGGGAAACCTTTTATGGTACTAGGCTGAGGAAAGATGGAATTATTTGTCACAGAAGTTATTCTGAATAAGAGTTGCTAAGGCAAGAAAAAAAAATCATACTTAAAATCTTGCTCAAAATGGAAAAAACTCTTACTATCTCCTTGTATTACCTATCGCTAGCCCCTGGAGAAGGGACAGGCTACCCACTCCAGTATTCTTGGGCTTCCCTGGTAGCTCAGATGGTAAAGAATCCACCTGCAATGCAGGAGACCTGGGTTCAGTCCCAGGGTGGGGAAGACCCCCTGGAGGAGGGCATGGCAACCCGCTCCAGTATTCCTACCTGGAGAATCCCATGGACAGAGGAGCCTGGCGGGCTATGGTCCAGGGGGTCACAGAGAGTCGGACGTGACTGAGCAACTAAGCATAGCACAGCACATGTAACAAATGACCACTAACACGGTTGTTTGAAACAATACAAATTTATTCTCTCTCAGTTTCCATAGGTCAGAAGTCAGGTTATATTACTTACTCCAATACTTTGGCCACCTGGTGCAAAGAGCCGATTCATTGGAAAAGACTCTGATAATGGGAAAGATTGAAGGCAGGAGGAGAAGGCGGCAGCAGAGGCTGAGATGAGAGAGCATCATCGACTCTATCAACACGAATCTGAGCAAATTCGGGGAGACAGAGAAGGACAGAGGAGCCTGGCGGGCTCTGTCCGTGGGGTGGCAGAGAGTCGGGCACGACCTAGTGACTGAAGAACAGCTCAGGGTCCCCGGCAGCTGCAATCAGAGCACTGGCCAGATCTGTGGTCCGAGGCTTGGGCTTTTCTTCCAAGCCCATTTACCGTGGGAAGAAACCAGTGGCTCGCAGCTGCAGGCATGAGCCCCCGTTTCCTTGCTGTCTGTCCGCCAGGGGCCGCTCTGCTCCTGAAAGGCACTTGCATTTCTTCTCATGTGGCTCCTCCCACCTTCAAGCCTGCAGTGGTTTCTCAAATCCTTCTCAAATTTCTACTACTGCTTTTAAGATGTCCTGTGATTACACTGAACCCATTCGAATAATCCAGGACAATCTCCCTATTGTAAAGTAAGCTCATACTGTCTGCATATTTCCTTCTGTCACTTAAGATAATGTATTCATGGATGTGATATTTCATTGTATTCATAGTCCTGGAAATTAGGCCATGGGATTCTCCAGGCAGGAGTACTGGAGTGGGGTGCCATTGCCTTCTCTAGACACACAAAATTATCTTGAGTCACAAGTAGGCCCACTTGGAACTCGAAATACTTCGAATTCAGCCTGAACCAGACAAATATCTTGTTCTATGAATACCTTGATGTGAAAAAGTGGAAAAACACTGGTCTTCTCAAAATGGAAGATCAAGATTTAACTTTCTTTCCAGCCCCAACCAACACACACGCGAACATCTCCCACCCCTAGTGCTCTCTGGAAAGCTCGCAGTTTTGGTCAGAGAGACGTATTGTTTACATCTTTATGACAGTATATGCCATCAGAGCTCAACTATTTAGTATTTTTTAAATTTCTCCTGAACAGTGATTTTTTTCCCCTGAAATTATGGTTCTTCTTCTTCTTCTTCTTTTCAACACAAAACTCTCCACTAGTTTTCTAAGTCCTCTTAACGCGGTGATTCGTATTACAAATCGCATCGGTTTCATCCTTTTGAAGAAATTTCTACTGGAGACGCTCAGGCTGCTCGCCCTCCATCACTGGCTCCCAGGGGTCATCTCAGGATCGCTTTGTCATCATCTTGGGATTTTTTTTCATGACCCTTTTTCACTTCATATCTCACTTATTTCTCCCTCTTGCTGTCCTCCTTCGTTAAGAAAACAAGAAGTAAAATCACATACTCCAGTAATTTTTCCCCCCTTTCTCCATATATAACACATTTATTGATTTTCCTGTTATGAAGAACTTTTTTCTGGATGACTTTGTAACATGGAAACAAAATGAATATACACATATACTTTATTACATTTCATACTTCAGTGTGCATTTTTCACAATTCAAGCTCTATAAGGATTTTCTTCTGTTTACATTTTAAAGTAATTATAGACTCATTCGAAATTCTTTGAAGCGGCAACAATAACAGTGTGACGTACCCTTCACTCGTGTCACGCAGCTGGTTACATCTTAGGGAGATGAGACACGAGATCAAACCCAGGAAACTGACGCTGCTTCATTGCAGTCCCTTGACCTGTTCTGTTTTTGTCATCTTCTGTCCTGCATTCATCTGTGTGTGCGTGAGTGTTTAGCTGTATTTCAGTTCAGTCAGTCGTGTCTGACTCTTTGTGACCCCACGGACTGCAGCACGCCAGGCCTCCCTGTCCATCACCAACTCCCAGAGTTTACTCAAACTCATGTCCATCGAGTCGGTGATGCCATCCAACCATCTCATCCTCTGTCATCCCCTTCTCCTCCTGCTTTCAATCTTTCCCAGCATCAGGGGCATTTCCAGTGAGTCAGTTCTTCACATCAGGTGGCCAAAGTATTGGAGCTTCAGCTTCAGCATCAGTCCTTCCAATGAACATTCAGGACTGGTTTCCTTTAGGATGGACTGGTTGGATCTCCTTGAAGTCCAAGGGACTCTCAAGAGTCTTCTCCAACACCACAGTTCAAAAGCATCAGTTCAGTGCTCAGCTTTCTTTATGGTCCAACTCTCAGATCCACACATGACTACTAGAAAAACCATAGCTTTGACCATATGGAGCTTTGTTGGCAAAGTAATGTCTCTGCTTTTTAATATGGTGTCTAGGTTGGTCATAACTTTTCTTCCAAGGAGCAATTGTCTTTTAATTTCATGGCTGCAGTCACCATCTGCAGTGATTTTGGAGTCCAAGAAAATAAAGTCTCTCACTGTTTCCATTATTTCCCCATTTATTTGCCATGAAGTTATGCGACTAGATGCCATGATCTTAGTTTTTTGAATGGTGCCTTTTAAGCCAGGCTTTTCACTCTTCTTTCACTTTCATCAAGAGGCTCTTTAGTTTCTCTTTGCTTTCTGCCATTAGGATGGTGTCATCTACATATCTGAGGTTATTGTATTTCTCCCAGCAATCGTGATTCCAGCTTGTGCTTCATCCAGCCTGGCATTTCCTCTGATGTACTCTGAATATAAGTTAAATAAGCAGGGTGACAATGCACAGCCTTGAAGTAGTCCTTTCCCGATTTTCAGCCGGTCTGTTGTTCTATGTCTGGTTCTAACTCTTGCTTCTTGACCTGGATACAGTTTTCTCAGGAGGCAGGTAAGGTAGTCTGGTATTCCCATTTCTTGAAGAATTTTCCACAGTTTGTTGTGATCCCCACAATCAAAGGCTTTAGCATAGTCAATGAAGATGAGTTAGATGTTTTTCTGGAACTCTCTTGCTTTTTCTATGATCCAGCGTATGTTGGCAATTTGATCTCTGGTTCTCTTGCCCCTTCTAAATCCAGCTTGTGCATCTGGAAATTCTTGATTCATGTACTGGTGAAGCCTAGCTTGCAGGATTTTGAGCATTACCTTGCTAGTGAGTACAACTGTGTGGGACTTTGAACATTCTTTGGCATTGCCCTTCCTTGGGATTGGAATGAAAACTGACCTTTTCCAGTCCTGTGACCACTGCTGAGTTTTCCAAATTAGCTGGCATATTGAGTGCAGCACTTACAAGCATCATCTTTTAGGATTCGAAATAGCTCAGCTTGAATTTCTTCACCTCCTCTCAGTTCAGTTCAGTTGCTCAGTCGTGTCCGACTCTTTGCGACCTTGTGAACCGCAGCATGCCAGGCCTCCCTGTCCATCACCAACTCCCTGAGTCCACCCAAACCCATGTCCATCGAGTTGGTGATGCCATCCAGCCATCTCATCCTCTGTCATTCCCTTCTCCTCCCGCCTTCAATCTTTCCCAGCATCAGGGTTTTTTTTCCAATGATTCCTTGTCCTATTTATCTAGGAACTTCAGTCTGTTGTGTCTCCATGTCCAGTTCTAACTGTTGCCCAGAAAAATCCATTGTTTCCACTGTTTCCCCATCTATCTGCCATAAGTGATGGGGCCAGATGACATGATGCATGCTGACAGGTTTCTCTCAAGAGGCAGGTCAAGTGTTCCGGTATTCCCATCTCTTTCATGATTTTCCACAGCTTATTGTGATCCACACAGTCAAAGGCTTTGGCATAGTCAATAAAGCAGAAATAGGTGTTTTTCTGGAACTCTCTTGCTTTTTCGATGATCCATCAGATGTTGGCAATTTGATCTCTGGTTCCTCTGCCTTTTCTAAAACAAGCTTGAACATCTGAAAGTTCATGGTTCACGTATTGCTGAAGCCTGGCTTGGAGAACTTTGAGCATTACTTCACCTCTTCTAGCTTTGTTCATCGTTCATTCTCTTTAGTTGCTGAGCAGTATTCCATGTATGTATTCTTGTTTAACCATTCATCTACTGAAGGATATGTGGGTTGTTTAATATAGTTTTCTCTTCTGCATAAAGCTGTTAGAAACATTCATGTGTCAATTTCTGTGTGAAAACAAAGTTTCATTTCTCTGGAATAAATGTACAAGAGTACAATTTCTTGGTTGCATGGTAAGTACACGTAAAGTTTTGTAAGACCCTTCCAAACTCTTTTCCAGAGTGGCTTTACGTTTTTACATTCCCACCAGCATTTTTACATTCCCACCAGCCGTGTATGAGAGATCCTATTTCTCTGCATCATCACAAGCATTTGGTATTATCACTTTTCTATTTTAACCATTCCGCTAAATTTGTAGTTATATCTCATTGTAGGTTTAATTTACATGTTCCTTAACAACTAATAACTAATGAACATGCTTTCATGTTGCCAGCTGCCTTTTCAGAAACAGCACATGGGTGATAAAATTTGGAGATTGTGCCTGTCTGAAAATGTTGTAATTTATATCCTCTCAATAGTTGGATGGTTTGGTTGGGGTATAAAATTATAGTTTAGAACAATTACTCTTCTGAATTTTTAAAGGCTGATTGTCATTTCCAGTATTGCTACTGAAAAATCCAAATACTAATATTTCTAGTCTTTTGTATGTGACTTGATTTTTTTTTTTCCTCTTGGAATCTTCAAGGGTATTTCATTTGTAGCAACTGTTCAGAAATTTAGTCACGTGGGTCTATTTTCATCAATTTTTCTGGGTATTCAAATGTAAATTTTTAAATCATTTTATACCCCTGGTTTTGCTCTTTTTCTCTTTCTGTAACTGCTATTGAAACTCCTAAATTAGACTTATTAGTATATTCTTTCTCCTATTTTCTGTTTTCTTGTTCTTCTTTTCTGCATTCTGGTTAATTTTCTCTACTTCTTGTCAAAACTTCTACTGAGGTTTTCTTTCTGACTTTCATTTCTATTTTCAAGAGATCTGTCAATATTTGTTCTCTACTTCCTTTTTGAACAGCCAGTAACAGCAATTCTTGGAGGCAAATGCTAAGACTAGGTGCAGGGGCAAGAAGAACAGGCCAGCTCAAGGGAAAGAAATTACCTGGTCAAGAAGAGGCTATCCAAGCTATTATCAAGTGCGATGGATTAGAGTCTGGAACTCTCTGCAAATTCATCAATAATTTTTGCCTGTGTTAACTCCCGAATGGTCAGATGATGGTCGGATAGGACAGCTGCTCCCTTGCCCTCTGTCCAGCCGCACAGAAGCCAATCTACAAACCACACAGGACACTTAGTTGATGAATAAACCAAAATCAACTTCGGAAATAAAGCAAACGTAACATACAGCCAAGCATCTGGCCACCGTGATTAAAATGGTAATAATAACAGGAATAACACGTACTGCTATTGTTTTTATTACAATTTATATAACACCCACTACGTGCCAGACACTTTACAGTTCATTCTCAATTATCCTGAAAGTGGAAGTCTCTCAGTTGTGTCTGACTTTTTGCGACCCCGTGGACTATACAGTCGATGGAATTCTCTGGGCCAGAATACCGGGGTGGGGAGCCGTTCCCTTCTCCAGGGGATCTTCCCAACCCAGGGATCGAACCCAGGTCTCCCACATTGCAGGCGGATTCTTTACCAGCTGAGCCACCAGGGAAGTCTAAGAATACTAGAATGGGTAGCCTATTTCCTTCCCCAGAGGATCTTCCCAACCCAGGAATCGAACCAAGGTCTCCTGCATTGCAGGCGGATACTTTACCAACTGAGCTATCAAGGCAACAATTAATATTCTCATTTTTAACAAGGAATGAAATATTTTAATGAAATTTGCATTAATATGAATATGTAATTTAATACGTCGCTTGGCCAAGACTCCATAACTAGTACATAAAAGGGCCTGGAATTACTTCTAAATTTCTATGCTCTAAGGATTGAGTTTTCCACTCAATATATCTCCAGAATTAACTTGCCTGAATTAAAGCATAATAAAACCCAGCTCCTGCATTTGTCAGATAGCTGTTACTACAATGTTCCAATCATCGTTCTTAGAGAAGTAGGTAGGGGAGAAACAGAAACTGGAAAAGGTTCAGAGGAAACCTAAACCTCGAGTGATGAGGATGAAATGCTACATTATAAAGTATCTGGAATAGAGTTTGCTTACTTTCGAGGACACTAACCCAGCATCAGAGGATATTCATAGGGATGATCACCATTAGGATTCTATGTCCATGGAAAACTGAATGAGAGAAGGTAAACTCAGAGAAAGGAAACTTTTGAAGTGTTCTAACCAGCAAATGGCTGGATACTGCCATATCAGCTTTTTCAAAGCAGGCAGACCTGATTTTAACACGAAAAAACAGAGGATGCCGAAATAGAAAACACACAGTTCTTCCCTCCCCTTCACCTGGGCACCAGGAGCAGCGCCTCCTCTGAAGATACTGGAGTCCATTTGTTTAACCCTTGGATTGTCCATGGGTTGTCCATGCCATTTGATGCCAGTGGTCAATGGGACATTAGCACGCATGATTCAGGAGACTTTCAACAAACATCTGAGATGCAAGAGTCCACCAACTGCCAGATATGTGACTGCGTGCTTGTGTGCTAAGTCGCTTTAGTCGTGTCCGACTCTTTGTGACCCCGTGGACTGTAGTCCACAAGGCTTCTCTGTCCACGGGATTCTCCAGGCAAGAACACTGGAGTGGACTGTCATGCCCTCCTCCAGGGGACCTTCCCAACCTGGGGATTGAACCAGCGTCTCTTTTGTTTCCTGAATTAGCAGGCGGGTTCCTTACCACAAGAGCTGCCTGGGAAGCCCAGATATGTGACGGAAGTCATACTAAACCATCTAGCTGTGGTCACTCCACTAGCTAAACACAGATGCGTGAGAAGGCCTGATAGAGAAGAGCTGGCCGGACCGGACCAGCAGAATCACCCAGCAGAACCCAAAGAACTGTGAGCAGTATCAAATGGTGGCTTTTGAAGCCACTGAGTCTTGAAGTGGTTTGTTCACAGCTAAGCTAATAAAGGTCCGTCTAGTCAAAGCTATGGTTTTTCCAGTAGTCATGTATGGATTTGAGAGGACCATAAAGAGAGCTGAGTACCAAAGAATTAATGCTTTTGAACTATGGTGTTGGAGAAGACTCTTGAGAGTCCCTTGAACTGCAAGGAGATCCAACCAGTCCATCCTAAAGGAAATCAGTCCTGGGTGTTCATTGGAAGGACTGATGCTGAAGCTGAAGCTCCAATACTTTGGCCACCTGATGTGAAGAACTGACTCACTAGAAAAGACCCTGATGCTGGGAAAGATTGAAGGCAGGAGGAGAAGGGGACGACAGGATGAGATGGTTGGATGGCATCACCAACTTGATGGACGTGAGTTTGAGCAACCTCTGGGAGTTGGTGATGGACAGAGAAGCCTGGTGTGCTTCAGTCCGTGGGGTCACAAAGAGTCAGACATGACTGAGTGACTGAACTAAACTGAACTGAAGCTAATGAAGTCAGCTGGCACAAAACCAAAGTGACAGTCTAAATAGACACAACGTCTGCTTCAAGATGTAGCTAATTAATTCTGTGGCCTGAGAAGTTTTGTTTTCTACCTGTCAGAGGATAGAGAACTAGAATAAATGTCCATAAAACTCATTTATTTGAGAATTGAAATGTCTTCATAGACCATCTAGTCCAACCCAATCAGTGCACAGATAGGGAGGCTGAAACCAAGAGGGGGATATGACTTGCCCAAGATCACAGTGAGTTCCTGACTGAATCAGGTCTACTGGTCAGATCCTCTGAACCCCAGATCTGGGCCTTTTACTCTCTAACCTTCTTGAGACCTTGGCCAGTCCTGAGATTCCATGACTATGACTCAGCGGTTCTATAATTCCAAGACAAAGCACAACAATGGCAGTGCTTCAGACGGCCTTGGTACAGAAGAACATGACCTAGGCTGAAGCATCAACTAAGTAATGTTTTTTTTCACTTCAAAATCTCGACTACACCATCATGGATTCAAGAGCTACACACAGTCCTGTGTTTCTAGTATTTCCTCCAGACATCACTATGCCCGAATTTCAGTCAGGGAATGTTACAGGCACAACCTATGACTCTAGCATGCCCTTTCCAAAATTACTTGCTACAAGAATGAAAATCTTAGGGGTGAGTAAGATTTTCCCCCATGTAAATTCTACAGAGGGTACGTTATAGGCTTAATGCTTGTTAGCCCCCAAATTTGTATTTGAAATCCTAATCTTAATGTATGGTGTTCGGAGACGGGGCTTTCGGGAGGTCGTGAGTTTACCATGGAGGCGCCAGCGTGAATGGGGGATTGGAGCCCTTGGAAGGAGAGGCCAGGAAGTTAGCCAGCTTTCTTTCAACAGCAGCACTCTGCAACCTGGCCGAGGACCTCCTTCAGAACCCAGCCGTGCTGGGAGTCTGACCTCAGACTTTGGGTCTTCAGGACTATGAGAAATACATTTCTGCTGTTTGTGAGCCACTCAGTCTATGGCACTTTGTTAAAGAAGCCTGAACTAAGACAGTGGGTAAGAAGAGAAGGCGGGGGGAATATATATATATGATAGGATAAGGTTTATTAAATTTATTTTATTGAAGTGTAGTTTATTTACAATGTTGTGTTAATTTTTACTGTGCAGCAAAGTGATTCAGTTATACATACATTCTTTTCCATATTCTTTTCTATTATGATTTATCACAGGGTACTGAATATAGTTTCCTATGCTGCAGAGTAGGACCTTGTTGTTTACTTATACAGTCCATGATACTTTGCACCTGCAAACCCTAAACTCCCAGTCCACCCTGCCCCCACCTCCCCTCCCCTCTGGAAGTCTGCTCTCTAGGTCTCTGAGTCTCTTTCTGTTTCACAGATAAATTCGTTTATGTCATATTTTAGATTCCACGTCTAAATGATATCATATGGTATTTGTCTTTCTCTTTCTGACTTACTTCTCTTAGTGATAATCTCTAGGTCCATCAATGTTTCTGCAAATGAAATTGTTTCACTCCATTTATAGCTGAGTAATATCCCATTGTGTATATAAACCATGGCGGTGGTGGTTTAGTCGTTAAGTCATGTCTGACTCTTGTGACCCCGTGGACTGTAGCCCGCCAGGCTCCTCTGTCCATGGGATTTTCCAGGCAAGAGTACTGGAGTGGGTTGCCATTTCCTTCTCCAGGGGATCTTCCTGACCCAGGGATCGGACCCAGGTCTCCTGCATTGCAGGCAGATTCTTTACCAACTGAGCTATGAGGGAAGACCCATATCTTCTCTATTTATCTGTCGATAAGACATTTAGGTTGCTTCTATGTCTTGCCTATTGAAAATAGTGCTGCTATGAACATTGCAAGGGCTTCCCTCGTATCTCAGCTGGTAAAGAATCTGCCTGCAATGCAGGAGACACTAGTTCGATTCCTGGGTTGAGAAGATCCACTAGAAAAGGGAAAGGCTCCCCACTCCAGTGTTCTTGGGCTTCCCTGGTGGCTCAGCTGGTCAAGAATCCGCCTGCAAAGGGGGAGACCTGGGTTCGATCCCGGGGTTGGGAAGATCCCTGGAGAAGGGAAAGGCTCCCCACTCCAGTGTTCTGGCCTGGAGAATCCCATGGACTGTATAGTCCACAGGGTCGCAAAGAGTTGGACATGACTGAGTGACTTTCACTTACTGAGTGACTTTGACTTTTCATGAATATTGCAGCGCATGTACCTTTTGAATAGTTTTTATGGATATATGCTCAGGAATGGGATTTCTGGGTCATATGACAATACCATTTTTAGTTTTTTAAGGAACCTCCAGTTTTCCACTCCCCATCAACCGTGTAGGAAGGTTTCCTTTTATCCACAGCCTCTCCAGCATTTATTTTTATATATATTTTTAATGTCTTGCCTGGAAAATCCCATGGACGGAGAAGCCTGGTAGGCTGCAGTCCATGGGGTCACTAAGAGTCGGACACGACTGAGCGACTTCACTTTCACTTTTCACTTTCATGCATTGGAGAAGGAAATGGCAACCACTCCAGAGTTCTTGCCTAGAGAATCCCAGGGACAGGGGAGCCTGGTGGGCTGCCGTCTATGGGGTCGCACAGAGTCGGACACGGCTGAAGCGACTTCGCAGCAGCAGCAGCAGCAGCAGGAGCCAGTTCCAACGTTTATGCTCATTAAATTCAGGAAATGTGTATCACGTTTCTATATGAATCATGTGTAAGATTCTGTGGAAAGGAAAACATTAAATGAATAAGCCAAGATCCCTAGACTCTTAAAAGTCACATAGTAAAAATCCCCAACTGATTACCTGTACGATTTTTTTCCAGTCAAGTTCAGAAAAAAGAAAGGAAGGAGAAAATTGAATAGAAGTCAACAGACTAAATTCTATACCTCAGGTTGTTGAGTTCTATAGTTTCATATTTTCCCAATGAAAAATCAAAATTCAGTTTAACAACTATGATATGGTATTTGTGTATGTGGAAAGTTTTTGCAGAAAATCTCCTTAATACCGTAAGTCTTCACCTATCCATCCATCTATCCACTTCATCAACATTAATTATCAATTATTTAGCAATCTTCCTTTCAGACAATGTGGTGATTCAGCTATGTTTGAGGCTATGAAAGTGAAAGGGTCAGTAGCTCAGCAGTGTCCGACTCTTTGCAGCTCCATGGACTATAGTGCACCAGGCTCCTCTGTCCATGGAATTCTCTGGGAAAGACTACTGGCGTGGTCATTCCCTTCTTCAGGAGACCTCCCCTATATAGAGATTTAACCCAGGTCTCCTGCATTGCAGGCAGATTCTTTACTGTCTGAACCACTAGGGAAGCCATTTGAGGCTATAATATCGCCCAAATCTTAGAAAATATTCTTTCAATACCCAGACCTCTAAGAATGGAAAATAGAAATCAATATTTTTGGGGGAACAATAAGCAGATTAGTACATAAATCTGGTCCACTGACATGAGGAATGGGGCCATCAGTCTAAATTGCATTAACACCTATTCAAATGTAATGACATCCAAACTTCTGCTGAAGAGTGAAAATTATTTTTAAAATATACGTTATTAAACTACATGCAAGAAACTATGTTTAACATTACAAGGCCTATAAAAGTAAACACAATCTAGTTTCTCTCACCGAGGAGAGAAAATGTATGATTTAAAAGTAATAGAATGAAAATGTTAATAACTACATTTCAATGTAATATTTACTAAAAGTCCTAAGTGGTGTTGGAGGTGGGGCAGGAGAACCCAGAGGGAAAACAGTTACTTCCAGCTAAGGGGATGAGAAAACATCATGGCGAATCTGAACACAGAGGAAGTGATGCAATTTTGGGAAGCAGAGAGGAGGGAGGTAGAATCTTCTAGATGAAGAGAGCACAATGGACAAAAGCTCACGGTGGCATAGCTATCGTGAATGGCAAAGGAGAGCCAGGCGAAGAAAGCTAGGCTTAGAAGACGTGAGAGGATTAAAAAAGGACAGAATCAGAAACAGCTAGGATGCGCAAGTCAGGCGCCGTACGTCCCCACAATGGATAGTCCTCAGCAGTGAAGAGCGGTGAGCCACCGAGCCACGGAGGGGCGAGGAGGAGCTGGGGCGCGCCCGGCCGAGCGGAGGACGCGCTCACGGAGGCCGCCAACCGCCGCGCGACGCTGACCACACGACGTTCGGAAAAGCGTCGGCGGCTGCCAGGAGACAGGAGGGGACGGAGCGAGAAGAGGCGGGAATGGAGGGGTTAGGGCGGGAGAGACTGTTTTGTCTACAAGTATAAGGGTGGATCGTGACATGATACATTTCCGCACGGCCCTGGAACCCCACACGAGGGGGAAGCCAGCGTAAACTACGGCCTCTGGTTGGCAGCCGTGCCTGAGGTTGGTTCCCCAGTTTCAACAGAAGCGCCGTCTGGTGGGAGATGTTGACACTTGGGCCGGAGCGGGGAGAGGGAAGGGGCGGAGGCGATATATGGAAACTCTCTGCATTTCCCACTCAATTTTTCTGTGAGGCTAAAGCTACTTTTAAAAATAAAGCTTACCATTTTAAATAAAATGGTCAGTATGGTAAATTTTATATGTACATTTTACCATGGTGTTAAAAAAATACAAAAAAATAAATACTAAGTGGTGAGGAGAAGTAACCAGGAAAGTAATTTGGAGACCTAACTTCCAGGAACCCTATAAGCCGTCCTTACTCAGACTTTATAACATAGATAAATATTAATATTTTCCAGTCTGTAAAATCAACAAAGTAACCTAAGGAGCTTTATAAAATACATACCAAGTCTCTAGACTTTGTTCTAGAACTACTTGATTACAATTTTGAGGGGGTATAGGCTGGAGACCATTTTCCTCACTTCTCTGAATGAATTTGATGACCGCTGTGTTTCAAACAATACTGAGGAAAGTAATGGGGTTGGGCTTCTCTTTTACGCTGTTGAACAAGGATGTTTAACAGTTTCTGATGCAGAGCGGCCAGTTAGAAAACAATTTAATAGTTTAGACAAATGGAAGCAGCCACTAGGCTGAACCTGCTCCCCAATATCAAGCTCTCCCACGGCAGGAAGCAGTAACTGCCCCAAGAACATGTAGGCCTTGAGAAGCGGAGAGGATGTGTGCCTGCTGGAAGACCTCATGGCAAGGAAGGAAGAGGGAAGGCGATCAACTGCCCAACCGCAGATGGAGAAAGGCTGAGAATATTTGCACATACGCACTGACATATGGGAGGGACTTCGGGTGCATGAAATAGGTGCCCCAACATTGGTGACGACAGGAAAAAAGGAAAGAGCAGAAGGCAAATATTTGTGATTTTGAAAACAGAGAGAAGAGGAAAGCTTGGTTACTTTCTGATTGCAGGGGGTCAAGGGACATTCGAAGAGCAGAAGATGACCTTAAGACTAAGCCTCAGAAAAAGATGACGGTAAAAACAAAGACAGAGACGGCAGAAAGAAGACAAGGTTTAAAGGGAGAAAAAGGAACTCGGTTCTGGCATGTCGGACGCAGGGTGGTGTGGGACACTCTAGTGGTGGTGTCTGACGGGAGCTGACCTGAGTCTGGAGGCCAGGAAGACGGCGCCTTTCACAATGTACCTTTGCAAACAGCAGTTGCTATGGAAGCAAGGGGCCTTAGGGTCTGAGACGGTGGGCCGGGAATAAACGGAGACAGAGGACGCAGACTCATATGCCGCACACCTTCTAATCCCTGCGTCAGTCTCACCAACCAAAACACTACCTGGTGTCGTAGGGCATCACAGACGTGGTGCGGAGAGAAAAGAATGCGAAAATGTAGAGAAGATGGGGTGCTCTGGGCCCAGGGAGACGACAGTACCTCCAGAGGCTCAGAGGACCGATCACCAGCAGAAGGGCTTTCTGACTGTCCACTACTTGAGGCCAGGCTGGTATTGTGATTTATTATTGTTTTATTGGAATATAATTAGCTTCCCAGGTGACTCAGTGGTAAAGAATCTGCCTGCCAATGCAGGAGATGGGGGGCGGGGTTGATATCCTGGAGCAGGAAATGGCATTTTACTCCAGTTTTCTTGCCGGGAAAATCCCATGGACCTGGTAGGCTACAGTCCATGGGGTCACAAATAGTCAGACACAACTCAGCGACTAAGCACGCATGCATAACTGCTCTACAATGCTGTGTGAACTTCTGCTGTACAACATAACATCATGGATCAGCCACATGTATACATTTCTCCCCTCCCTCTTGAGTCTTCCTCCCATTCCATTCACCTAGGTCATCACAGAGCAGCTAAGCTCCCTGTGCTATGGTGATTCAGAACTGAGTGTTTTTCAAACTCTACCATTTGTATGACAAAGACTTTGAGGTTTCTTCCCCAGCTTTCCTGAGACATAATTGACATACAACATCGTGTAAATTTAAGGTGTACAATGTGATGATTTGATACATATTGCAATACATACATATTGCAAAATGTGTATACAGTAAGGTTAGTTATCACTCCTTCACCTCATACAATTGCTGTTTTTATTGTGGGAGTGGTGCCGAGAGCACTAGAGCTGGGCTCTCATAGCAACTTTTAGGTCCACAGTGCTGTATTGTTAACTACAGTCACTATGCTGGACCCTCGATCCCCAGAACTTAAAACCAAACATTTGTTCCCTTGGACAAACATCTCCCCATTTCCCCTGCCCCCCAGTCCCTAGCAATCACCATCCTACTCTCCGTTCTTGTGAGTTTGATGGTTTTTTTTAATAATTTATTTTTGGCTGCACTGGGTCTTCATTGCTGTGCGGGCTTTTCTCTAGCTGCGGTGGGCAGGCGCCACTCCGTGGCCGTGGCAGGAAGGATTCAGCAGCTGTGGCTCGGTAGTCATGGTTTCCTGGCTCTAGAGCACGGGATCAATAGCTGTGGCACACAGGCTTAATTCGTCCTCGGCATGCGGGATCTTCCTGGACCTGGGATCAAACCTGCGTCTTCTTTGTTGGCAGGCGGATTCTTTACCACTGAGCCACCAGGGAAACCCCGAGTTTGAAGTTTTTAGATTCAGCATATAAAGGACATAATATGGTATTTGCCTTTTCTTTTGACTTATTTCACTTAGCATAATGCCCACAAGATCCATCCATGTTGTTGTAAACAGCAGGATTTCCTTTTTTATGATTGAATAATATTCCTGTGTGTGTGTGTGTGTGTGTGTGTGTGTGTGTGTGTCTGTGTGTGTGTATCTTTATCCACACATCTGCCAATGAACCTTTAGGCTGTTTCTCTGTCTTGCCTATTGTGAATAATGTTGAAATTAACTTGAGTATAGATAGCTCTTCGAGATAGTGATTGCATTTCCTCTGGATATATACCCAGAAGTGGAATTGCTGGATCACATAGCAGTACTATTTTTCACTTTTTGAGACATCTCCACACTGTCTGCCATAGTGATACATTCCCACCAATAGTTCACAAGGGCTCCCTTTTCTCAACATCCTCTCTAGCATTTGTTCCCTTGTCTTTTTTATAACCATCATCCTAATAGGTGTGCTGCTGCTGCTGTAAGTCGCTTCAGTCGTGTCCGACTCTGTGCGACCCCATAGACAGCAGCCCACCAGGCTCCGCCGTCCCTGGGATTCTCCAGGCAAGAACACTGGAGTGGGTTGCCATTTCCTTCTCCAATGCATGAAAGTGAAAAGTGAAAATTGAAAGAGAAGCCGCTCAGTCGTGTCCGACTCTTGGCGACCCCGTGGACTTGCAGCCTGCTAGGCTCCTCCGTCCATGGGATTTTCCAGGCAAGAGTACTGGAGTGGGGTGCCATCGCCTAGTGACATCTATTTGTTGTCTTTATTTGCATTTCCCTGATGCTTGGAGAGTTTAAGACACAGACTTCTCATCTCACCTGGAGAGTCTAGTAAGTACAGGATATGACCTGAGAGCCTGCATTTCTAATTCCCAGGTGATCCTAATGTTACCAACCCATGGACTACATTTTCAGGAGCAGTGAATTAATCATTTTACCTCTCATCCATCACTAGACAGAGGGATCAAGAAAATACCTGTAGAAGCTTCTACTGTCATCATAAAGAAGCGTCTACTATACTTCCCTTATTTATAAAAGGGGGTAATTGCCAAATCCTTTTAACCAGAAGGAGATCATCTAAATTTTCAGAAGGAAACCCACCATTCTGATTTTTTCTCACCATGACATTTCCCTCTATTTACAGGCTCTCCAGATCCTGTTTGGAGTGATGAACTTTTCTTTTGGAATTGTTCTCCTTTTCACCTTGGAATATCCATACCCAAGGTTTCCCTTTATATTTATTTCAGGATATCCATTCTGGAGCTCCGTTTTGGTGAGTATAAGTCAGTCAAATTCAATTTGAAGTCATGCCAACAGGCATATTAAGGAATTCTTAGTAATGAAATGAGCTACATTGAGTTGTATGATATGGTTTGAAAAATTAAAATAAAATTCAACTCTGTTGAAATGATTTCCCCATTAATTCATGAGTTACTTGTATTCCATCATTGGGTCTTGAGGTTTCTTTGGGAATATTTGTTTGGGTCTTGAAATTATTTGTCCATTCATTCATTCAAAATGAATTACTATAATAAGCCAGATATGGAAGACCCCTGGAGTAGGAAATGGCAACCCATTTCAGTATTCTTGCCCAGGAAATCCCATGGACAGAGGAGCCTGGTGGGCTACAGTCCATGGGGTCGCAGAGCGTTGGACACGGCTGAGCACAGCACACGTCAGATGCATAGAGGAAGGCCATCAGGGTCCAAAGATCACTAATATATGGGCCCTCACCATGGAAAACAGCATTAATTCCCTGGTGGCTCAGATGGTAAACAGTCTGCCTACAATGTGGGAGACCCAGGTTTGATCCCTGGGTCGGGAAGATCCCCTGGAGAAGGAAATGTCAACCCACTCCAGTATTCCTGCCTGGAAAATCCCATGGATGGAGGAGCCTGGCGGACCACAGTCCATAGGATCACAAAATGTTGGACACGACTAAGCGACTTCATCTTCACTATGGAAAACAGCATAGAAGTTTCACAAAAGATTATTAAAAATAGATTTATGACCCTGAAATTCCACCTCTAGGAATATACCCAAAGGAAATAAAAGCACTTGGTCAAAAAGGTATCTGCACTCCTATGTTCATAGCAGCAATGACTACAACAGGCAAGTCATGGATACAACCTAAATGCCCATCAGTGGGCAAATGAAGAAGGGGTGGTATACCACACACACAAGGAAACATCACTCAGTCTTGTTCACAAGAAAATGAGGGTATTTTGCCACCTGTGACCACACGCATGAACTCTGAGGGCATTATGCCAGTTGAAATGTCACAGAAAGACAAGTACCAGATGATCTTACTTATATGTGGACTCCAGAAAAGAGATCAGGGGCATGGGCAGAGGTGAGCAGGGAACTGCTCAGAATGAATCTGGTCTAAAGGCACACACTTCCAGTATGAGATATATAAATGCTAGAAGTGCAATGTGCAACATTATGACTATAGTTAACACTGCCATATGATACACAGGGAAAATTTTAAGAGAGTAAATCCTAAGAGCTCTCATCACAAGCAAATTTTTTTTCTTTCTCTTTTCCTTTATTTGATACTTATATGAGATGATGAATCGATGTTAACTAAACTTATTGTGGTAATCTTTTCATGATACATGTAAGTCGCATCATTATGCTGCATACCCTAACTTATACAGTGCTATATTCAATTATATCTCAGTAAAACTGGGTGGGGGAGGGGGGCAAAGAAAAAGAATAATGCATGAACCCTTCCTTCAAAGGGCTCTCACAACTAGCAAGAAAGAAAACATGCAAACAGTTCGTTTCAAAGTAGTTAATAAATGATATCACAGAGGCACAGAAAGTGCTTATATAAGCAGAGATGAAAGATCAGTTTACTCTTGAGAGAAGTGGAGAAGCAGCTAGGTCTTCTCAGATGTGCCTTTGAGCTGCACAGAAGCATTTAATCACATTCAATAAGCATTATTTTAGCACCTACTCTAGTATCAGAAAATTGGCAGCGTGTGGGGATTCTGAAAAACGGCAGCCCCCGGTCTCAAGGTCTCAGCTGAGTAGTGAGTGTTAGTCACTCAGTCGTGTCCCACTCTTTGCGACTCCATGAACCGTAGCCGGCCAGGCTCTTCTGTCCATAGAAGTCTCCAGGCAAGAACACTGGAGTGGGGCTGCCCTTTCCTTCTCCAGGGGATCTTCCCCACCCAGGGATCGAACCTGGGTCTCCTGCGTCTCCTGCCTGGGCAGGCAGCTGAGTAGAGTGTTGGACAATTATCGTATGGCGTGATGAGTGATGATAAAGGACACACAAGCTCACTCTGCAGAACAGAGGCAGGTTCTCCAGAGACATCTGCAGCTTGACTGACTGTTCAAGGATGAGTGGTCAACCTGGTGGGAAGGAAAGGAGTGGGGGAGGCTGGGGGTCACGGGGCAGGGCTGTCTTGCTGCACACCTAGGGAGAATCACGGGCAAGGCTTCAGGTGCGGGAGGACAGCTCCTCTGAGCACCGGGTCCAGCACAGACAGTGAGCGTGGAGGGATGGAGCTGGAGAAGCTCCGTCCACGTGACTAGAAATTTTAAAACAGATATGTTGGAATCAGATTGGAAGTTTCCACCAGATGATAACAATACACAACATATGACTCACCTGCATGGAAATCACCAGGATTTCCCAGGATTCCCAGCGTATTGGCTGCAACTCCAGTTATGTTCTTATCCAAGAGAGCACACTGGGCTGCAAACGGTTACGAAGGAGGTTTCCTGTAAGGACGGTGGGGTCCAGTCTCAGTGGCTGTAAACTGATTGGATACCAGTCTCTCGTGGCATCAGAGCTGAGTCCACAACAACTATGAAAGGAAGACAGGTGAGAAAACAAAAGCCCAGTAAGGTGAAAATGCTCATGTTCACGTAGGTAGGACCAAAGCAAGTGTCTAGGCCAGGCTCTCACCCACTGTACACTGGGGACAATTGTAGGAGGCACCAGCCCTTCTCACTGCCTTGGGGACTGTGTGCAGTAGGAAGGAGGGATGTGGAAGAAAGAGACAGCAGTCTGGTAACCCCGAGAATTCTTTCACATCAGTTAAATGTGTCCGTCACTAAGATACGTATTCTCTTTAACAGTTTGTTAATTCTGGAGCCTTTCTAGTTGCACTGGAAAGAAAAACCACAGAAACTCTGGTGAGTTATATATCCCGTTTTCTAAAGAATTTTAACTTGGAAATACATCATTCCAGCCTTGAAAATGAATTTGGAAAATCATTAAGCCAGTATAATTCCACAAACTGCCAAGGGCTGACACCAATCAATGATGTTTACTTCTTTTTTCACAGAATCATAAAACACTAGTGCCATTTCTAGGGCATCTAGTCAAACTGTTAGACACTGAGGCTTAATAAATGACTTGCCCATGTTTCTCAGTCATATGGGGGGATGGGTCTCAGTGTTCCAGTAACTTCCTCATCCATTTTCTGTAATTCAACCTTGTAAGCAGAATCTCAAAATAAACAATACGGTGTTAATGAATGCAAACTTTTAATTTACAAGTAAGTTATAAAGTAGAGTATTTTTACTTTTCCCAAGGAAGCGCAGACATGAGATATTAATTCATAGGCCAATAAATTATTTTCGGCAAAGGACGTCACCTGTGGGCTTGTAGTTTTAGAAGGAAGTAAAAATTGCAAAAACATATAAGGTTTCATTAAT
The DNA here is from genome assembly GCA_024291935.2 of Okapia johnstoni. Classification (NCBI taxonomy): domain Eukaryota; kingdom Metazoa; phylum Chordata; class Mammalia; order Artiodactyla; family Giraffidae; genus Okapia; species Okapia johnstoni. The sequence goes on along the minus strand of CM044325.1, from coordinate 654,240 downwards.
CGTAAAATGAAATATCAATAGGCCATGACTTTTACCAGAGCATCAAAAGGCAAGGAAATGTGGCTGCCCCCTAACTGTTAACCCCTCTTTTGTCTCTGCGCTGTTTCCTGCAATTAAATGGGGGGCAACTTAGGTACAGCTTTGGGGGGGATGGAAGGGTTATCACAAGTTCACTGGACCCCTCATTTCTGTGGACGAGGACCTGAAGCCCACAGAGGTCAAGTGAAGGCGCCTGAGGTCACACGGCCGCCCTGGGGCATCTCGGGGCTGTGATAACACCCTGCTCTCCCGGCTGCGGCTCTGTCCGCGGGCTGCGCTGGGCTGTCACCGCGTCCTGGTCTCTCTCTCTTTCAGGTGACACTGAGCCGAATAATGAACTCTCTGAGCGCCGTGGCAGCGGCAGCTGGAATCATCCTCCTCATCATTGGCTTCCCTATAGACCGAAACTTCCTGTGCGGCTATGCGCAGGAAGTTAGTGAGTGCCGCGCAGTTACCACCCTATTCATTGTAAGTACGCTGTACTTTCAGGGCGAGGAGAAATGGGTTTACCCAGGAAGGTTTATTAGCACCCGATTAGCATCAGCTAAAAAACACTGCAGACACGGGTATTGTCTTTTATTCAAAAACATCTTACAGAAATCACAGTATCTGATAGACCGTTATGTCAGGCACTGTGAAATAGAAAAATGAACACATTATAACACCCACCTTTAGGAATTCACAGATAAAGAGATAAAACATGCATACCAGTAAATATAATCCAAAAGATAAAGTGATATATTAAAAGAAAAGGGTACATATAGCTATATGGTAATAGTTCAGTCCTAGATGTACATACAGTCGTGTATGGAGTATTTTTATGGTATTGATTTTAATACTTAGACTGGACTTCTGATAAAACATGGTAGATAGGAAACAGGCATCTATTTCTGCTCTTTCCAAAATACCACTCAAGTGAGTGTAACGGAATGGAAAAAAAATATGAATCTACATGGAGAAAAAAAATAGTCAGTGAGACACCAAAATTGCTGAGAAAGCTGGAAAAGGGAGGTCCTAATAAAAGCAAAATATTTCATATGGCACATTCTAAGAAATACTGAGTATTTGTATGTACGAGGACCACAGAAAGCAAGGCAAAAGAGAAGAAAATAGACTGGTTCTGGTTATTGTTAATTGAGCTATTTGAATCAAACCTCCTCTGAAAACAAAGAAAAATGCTACATTAAAAAAAAACCACTTCAAAAACACGGAAGAGCTGAAGAGTCAATGGGAGCTCCGAGACTAATCTTTACACAGAAGCCTGATCTAAACATCCATCAGTGGGACGCCACAGACCAACAGGGCTTCTCTCCTCAAGGCCGTTTGCCAGTGTTGTCCAGTTGGAGTCTGCTTCCCAGCCTAAGCGCAGGGCAGGAGAAAGAGGCCACAGCCCAGAGGCCACTCCAAGTAGGAAGGCTTAGAAAAGATCTCCACGTTGAGATTAAGGATCTGGGTCCTTGAAAGATTACTGTACTCTTCAGGTAAGGGCAAAAAGACATATAAAATCCTCCGCCCCATAACAGCAGAGAGAACTTACTGAACAGAGCGAAAACAGAGAGAAATCTCCTTGAGGAACTGTGGCCCTATACCAGATCCCTGACAACCTCCTCCCACCCTCCACCCCAACCAGGACGTGAACCTTTGGTTAAAATAAACTGGGTGACTCCTACACTGTTGGTGGGAATGTAAATTGTTGAAACCGCTATGGAAAACCTGGTGGCTCCATGGTAAAGAATCCGCCTCCAACGCAGGAGACGCAAGAGATGCAGGTTTGATCCCTGGGTTGGGAAGATCCCCTGGAGAAGGAAATGGCAACCCACTCCAGTATTTTTGCCTGAGAAATCCCATAGACAGAGGAGCCCAAGGAGCTACAATCCATGGGGTCGCAAAAGAGACACAACTTAGCGACTAAACACCAACAACTATGGAAAACAGTGTGGAAGTTCCTCAAAAACTAAAAGTAGAGCTTCCATATGATGCAGCAATCCCACTGTGGGCATATTTCTGGAAAGAACTATGGTTCAGAAAGACACCTGTACCGCGATGTTCACAGCAGCACTGTTTACAACAGTCAAGACGTGCTGGTGTTGTTGCTCAGTCTCTCAGTTGTGTTCGACTCTTTGCAACCCCATGGACTGCAGCATGCCAGGCTTCCCTGTCCTTCACTATCTCCTGGAGTTTGCTCAAACTCATGTCCACTGAGTCGATGAAGCCATCAAGACATGGAAACAACTTAAATGTCCGTTGACAGATGAATGGATAAAGAAGTTGAACGGCTAAGAAGATTTTATATATATATATATATATGTACACACACACACACACATATATAATGGAATATTACTCAGCCATTAAAAAGAATGAAATAATGTCATTTGCAACAACACGGATGGACCTAGAGATTATCATACTAAGTAAAGTAAGTCAGAAAAAGAAAGACAAATACCATATGGTATCACTTTATATGTGGAATCTAAAATATGACACAAATGAACCTATCTCTGAAACAAAAACAGACTCACAGATATAGAGAATAGACTTGTGGTTGCCAAGGGGAGGGAATGGGGAGAGACGAAGTGGGAGGCTGGGGTTAGGAGACACGAACTACTATACACGGACAGAGAGACAACAAGGTCTTCCTGTATAGCACAGGGAACTATATTCAATACCCTGTGATGAGCCAAAATGGAAAACAATATGAAGAAGAATACACATATATATAAAACAAATCACCTCACACATCAGAAAGTAACACAACATTGCAAATCAACCATATTTCAATAAAAAATAAATTTAAAAACTTATAATTAAAAAAAAACTCTGAGTGAACCAAGAAAGCTCAAGCCTGAATTTGGTCTTGATATTTGGCACACCTAGCATTTGACAACAGGACAACTAAAGGTTGTTTCTTTGGGGAAGAACATCCAACAGTCTCACAAAACTCCCACCGAATTTGGTATATTTGATATCACCCACTAGATAAATCAGAATGAATCAAATTTCATGTCAAAAATGAATACAGACGTGAGGATAAGGCGTATAAAACATATAGTGAAAAAAGTCTAACAAACTTGATTAGAATTATTACAGAGGGAAGAGAAAGAGAAAGAAAAGACAGATTTTCAGGCCAATGGAAAGCACCAGCCCACATATGCAACAAGTCCAGTGAGTCCCAGACACCTCAGCGCATTACAACCAACATGTGAAAACAGAAGATGAGGATTAAAGCAACCAGTGGGGAAAGACGGATTATCTTTAAAAAGCAACAGCCGATTAGAATAATGGCCATCTTGGGAGAGAGAACTACTGGAATGAATTGTGACAGGGGCCTCCAGGGTGTTGGTCTATTTTATGTTCAGAATAAATGATCTAATAGGAAACCATTTTGACATTTTCTGAGTCAGAGCCGTGTGACTCTTCAGAGACTCGTGTTCTTCAAAGATAAGATTGCAGCTTCAGTTTGCAAAATTTGATCCATTCCCACCTGGTCGCCCTTTGACTAATTTTACCCCCTTGATGCGCTATAGATGCCCTTCTCTGGATTCACCTTTTTGAGACACAACTGAGACTTAAGCCTTGGAAAAATTGATCGATTCAGTTTGTATCATCAACGGTCTTTCCTGGGAGCCTTCCTATGAAGACTTCTGCGGAAAAAAAAAGTTCCACATAGTTTTTTAAACATTTAAATGTACGATTTGATGACCTTCCATGCACCGAGTCCACCCGTGCATCAGTTACCGTTCCCAGCTCCTTTCTGTACTGCAGTCCTTGGAATGAAGTCACTGTGTGTAGCCAACGGCAGGGCGTTAGGCTCCAACTCCCTGAGGGCAGAGGATCTATATAAATTCTTCAGAATTCTTCTCAGTGGGAGATTTGCCCTTTCTGCTTGTACTTCATTACTCACCGATGTAGTCAATAATGTATTTATGTCAGTATAAATTTCTGGGTATGTTATACTTCAGGCTGTAATCTAAAACTATTTTGTGCAAACTGTTCCATGTTCGCCATGGGAAGCTCTTTCCGCTGGCTCCATGACCTCTGACACAGCCCTGTAGGAGGAGCGTGTCTGTGGGTTTCAGCATTTCCATTCTTTCGGGCACTCTGGGACTCTGCAGGCTTCTCTTGTACATCTCCTGCCCCAGGCCTAGAAGAGACCAATTCTTCAAGGAGCCCTGGTTCTTGCTACTGGAGAATCGTGTTAGGAAACAAGATGCGGGTTTTGACAAAGCCTAGTTTACCTTTCTTTTCCTGCTTGTACTTTCGCTGATGTATCTAAGAAACCACAGCCTAACCCCAGGTCATGAACGTGTATTTCTATGCTTTCATCCAAGAGTTTTATTGTTTTAGCTATTTAGCTATGTAATCTATTTTGAGACAATTTTTCTGTATGATATGAGGAACCGGTTCAATTGCAATATCCTACATATTGCCGAAGCACTGCATCTGCAGAGAAGATTTGGGTTTTTACTCTGTCTCCATGGTGCACTTGAAAATCAATTGAGCGTAAATGTAAAGGTTTGTCCTGGACTCTCAGTTTGTGTCTATATATCTGTATGTCTGTCCTTGCGACAGAACTTGCTGTCTTTTTTTATTACGGTATGGTGGATTTACAATTTTGTGTCAGTTTTAGGTGCAGAGCAAAGTGATTCAGTGATTATAGGCTTCCCAGGTAGCACTAGTGATAAACAATCTGCCTGCCAATGCAGGAGAACCAAGAGACACAGGTTCAACCCCTGGGTCAGGAAGAGTCCCCTGGAGTAGGAAACAGCAACCTGCTTCAGCATTCTTGTCTGGAAAGTTCCACGCAGAGAGGATCCTGGCGGGCTGCAGTCCACAGGTTCCCCTGCCCTTCACTATCTCCTAGAGTTTGTTCAAACTCATGGCCATTGAGATGGTGATGCCATCCAACCATCTCATCCTCTGTCGGCCCCTTCTCCTCCTGCCTTTAATCCTTCCCAGGATCAGGGTCTTTATCAAGCAGTCGGCTCTTCACATCAGGTGGTCAAGGTATAGGAGCTTCAGCTTCAGCATCAGTCCTTCCAATGAACATTCAGGACTGGTCTCCTTTAGGATGGACTGGTTGGATCTCCTTGCAGTCCAAGGGACTCTCAAGAGTCCACCAGCACCACAGTTCAAAAGCATCAATTCTTCCGGTGCCCAGCCTTCTTTATGGTCCAACTCTCACATTCGTACATGACTACTGGGAAAACCAGAGCTTTGAGACTACATAGCCCTTGTCTGCAAACTGATGTCTCTGCTTTTTAAGATGCTGTCGAGGTTTATCATAGCTCTTCTTCCAAGAAGCAAGCGTCTTCTAATTTCGTGGCTATAGTCACTGTCCACAGTGATTTTGAACCCAAGAAAATAAAATCTGCCACTGTTTCCATTTTTCCCCCATTTATTTGCCATGAAGTGATGGGGCCGGATGCCATGATCTTCATTTTATGAATGTTGAGTTTTAAACCAGCCTTTTCACTTTCCTTTTTCACCTTCACCAAGAGGCTCGTTAGTTCCTCTTTGCCATCTGCCATTAAGGTGATATCATCTGCATATCTGAGGTTATTGATATTTCTCTTGGCAATCTTGATTCCAGCTTATGCTTCATCCAGCCCAGCATTTTGCATGATGTACTCTGCACATTAGTTAAATAAGCAGGGTGACCACATACAGCCTTGATGAACTCTTTTCCCGATTTTGAACCAGTCTATTGTTCTATGTCCGGTTCTAACCATTGTTTCTTGACCAGCATACAGGTTTCTCAGGAGGCAGGTAAGGTGGTCTGACAGTCCCATCTCTTTAAGAATTTTCCAATTTGCTGTGATCCACACAGTCAAAGGCTTTAGTAAAGTTGTATTGCTGATCCTGTTCATGACACCAACAGCCTTGCTGGTCACACTGTCTGCACTGTTCGCTGAACCCAGGGTAGGCAAAGCGTGAGCTAAGAGGCTGGAAGAAGACTCCAGGGGCTGTAGGAACTGCAGACACATTTATTCTCTCCTGGTTGGCATGACAGCCACAACTCAGCCTCTCTTCTGGCTGACACAGCAGCCGTAACAACATACGTTACGTGCTGTAGCTCTCCTCTCGGGGCTGACCCGATGGACGCAGCCGTGATGCAGCCGTGATGCTGCTGCCTTGCTATTTCCTTCTCCTGGGATCTTCCTGACCCAGAGATCAAACCCACATCTCCTTCATTGGCAGGTGGATGCTTTACCCTGAGCCACCAGAGATGCTGGTGGCTCCATATATTATCCCACGTGGCTCGGTGTTAAAGCATCCACCTGCCAATGCAGGAGACGTGGGTTTGACTCCTGGGTCAGGAAGATCCCCTGGAGGAGGAACTAGCAACCCACTCCAGTATTCTTGCCTGAAAAGTCCCATGAACAGAGGAACCTGGAGGGTTACAGTCCATGGGATCCCAAAGAGTCAGGCACAACTGAGCATGCACACACCTACATATATGAAACATCTTCGTTATCAGCTGTTGATGGGCATTTAAAGTGCTTCTATGTCTTGCCTGCTGGAAACAGTGCTGCAGTGAACACTGGGGTGCGGGGATCTTTTTGAGCTTCAGTTTTATCTGTTAATATGCCCAGGAGTGGGATCCCTGGATCATATGGTAACTCTGGTTTTAGTTTTTTAAGGAACCTTCATACTGTTTTCTATAGTGGATGCAGCAATTTACATTCTCACCAACAGAAAACCACCGCGTCTTGATTACGGCAGTTTGGCAACAAGTTCTGAAAAGGGGAAGTGCAAGTTCTCAAGTGTGTTTTTCTTTTTCTGAATTGTTCTAGCTGCTATGGGCCTCTGCATTTCCAAATCAATTTAGGCTCATCCAGTCAATTTTGGGGAAAAGGAAAGCCAATTGGAATTTTTATAGGTACTACATTGAATCCGTAGACCAGTATCGACATCTTAATATACAAAGTTGTTTGATCCATGAACCTCTTCATTTGATTGGTTCTTTCTTTGTCAATGTCTTACAGTTTTCAGTATACAAGCCTGCACTTCTTTTGTTAAATTTATTCCTATCTTATTTTTTTTCATGCTATTACAAATGGAATTAGGGTTCCCCAGGTGGCATAAGTGGAAAAGAACCCACCTGCCAATGCAGGAGACTTTAGAGACATGAGTTCAACCCCTGGGTCAGGAAGGTCCTCGGGAGGAGGGCATGGCAACCCACTCTCATATTCTTGCCTGGAGAATTCCATGGACAGAGGAGCCTGGCAGGTTACAGCCCATGGGCTCACAAAGAGTTGAACACAACTGAAGTGATTTAGCACACATACATGCACAAATGGAATTGCTTTCTAAATTCTATTTTTGCAATATTCATTGCTACTGTGTGGAAATACAGTTGATCTTTACATTAATAGACTATATAATCTCACTATAACTTATTATTTGTAATAGTTTTTAGAGGATTCCTTAGGATATTTTATATATAAGAACATATTGTATGCAAATTCAGATAGTTTTCCTTCTCTTCCAATATGGATGCTTTTATTTCTTTTTCTGTTCAACTGCCCTGGCTAGAACATCCAGCACAATGTTGAACTGAAGTTGCAAGAGGAGACAGACATCCTTATTTCTCTCCTGTACCTCGGGAGAAAACATCTAGTCTTTCACTCTTAAGTAGAACATTGACTGAGAACCTTTTTCTGGTTGAGGACCTTCTCTTCTCCTTTTACTGTGTTGAATAGTTTTATAATGGGTGATAAGTTGGGTACATGCTTTTTCTCAATTTACCTATTGAGATGATTATGTGGTTTTTGTGCTTTGTTCCACTGATATGGTATATTGCATTGATTTTTTTTTATCCTAAATAAACCTCAGATTCTTGAGATAAATTCCACTTGGTCATTGTGCATAATCTTTTTTAAATGTTGTTGGATTCAGTTTCCTAGTGTCTCGTTAAAGATTTTTGCATCTGTATTTATAAGAGATACTGGTCTATAGTTGTCCTTTTTTGTGATGCCTTTGATTCTGTGTCTGGTTAAACCTGGCCTTACACAATGAGCTGGGAAACATTCTCTGCTCTTATATTTTGGGGGGAATTTGTGAAGCAGTGGTATTGTCAGTAAACATCTGGAAGAATTCAACAGCAAAGTCTTCTGGCCTTGGGCTTCTCTTTGTGAGAAGTTACACAATCACTTGTTACAGATACATTCAGATGTTCTATTTCTTCTGGGGTTAACTTCAGTAGTTTGCGTCTTTTTAGGGGTCTGTCTTTCACTGCTGGCATTAGTGAATGAAGAAATACGCCAATAACAATTTTCAAAGAAGATTGCCTTGGTAGTCCCACGTGTGTAGGACCGTCTACCAATACTCTAGAGCTCTGAACCAGCACAGAGGGGAGGAAGGAGGCAAGAAGACAAGCACATCACCGCCAACAGCGTCGGTCACTCCGAGCCGGGCGGGGGCAGTTTTGTTTCAATCGTCTTGAGTGGAAGCAGTTTACTGGGTGATTCTGAGGCACTTGCATCCCCGTCTCCGAGCTGTCCTGTCTTTTGGATCATTTCCTTCCAGAGAAATGCTGGCGGAGCAGAGCCGAAGGTCAGGAAAGGCGTGGGGGGGGGGTGTTAGGAAGGTCCTACCGAACAAGGGTCAAGTTTATTCTTTCTCTGATGAAGTTTCTGAAACAACCAAGCTCCTGCCTAAGGTGGCAAAGAATGATAAATAGCTGCCAAGGGAAAGTAGTCTTATATCTATTAGAGGGGAAAACTGACAAATTTATTACATAATCCATGTTCTCAAAATGGGAGTCAAATCCATTGAAATATTGATTGAAATATAACACAGAATTAATTTCTAAGGACTCAGTCAGTGATTAACCGGGAAGTAAGAAGGCTCAGGAATAGTGACAGCCTTGGAAAATCCACTCCTCCCTGCTGACACAAGGAATCAGCCGCCTCTGACAGGTGGAATTTGTCAAAAAGAATCTCTCCCACAGCAAATTTCTTACACACATATACAACTAAACAAAAATCTTCTAATATTTAAGGAGGAATCCAAGATAGTTGTTTCTAGAAGGGATGTTGCTCAAAGCGAGCTTTTACTTGTTAGTCTCTGTGGCTGGATAAGAACCAGAAACCCTGAAATGACTCCTGCCCTGTGACCTACTCTTAGACACGCAGAGAAACACGGATAGAAGGCAGACGGGCAGACAGGAGGGCTAGTGGCAAAGCATTGGCAGAGCTTCACCGAGAAAAAAGAAAACAAGAACAAATCTGGACAGATAATGAAAAAGGACTCTGGGAGAGCCGCATCTGGACAAATAAATAAACCCTGCTCAGTGAAAAGCGCTGCACTCACCTCACCAACAAGGATGGTCAAACCCCGGCCAGGGAAGCCCTCGGGGACCAGGGACCAGAGGAGTCTCAGGACCATGATGGCGCCGGGTCTGGCTAGAGCTCTCTGGGGTCTCCATGACTGTCTGGCACCTTCAAAGGTTACTAGCAAAATCTATGACGATTAGAAGCTTAGTTTGTTAAATTTGTTAAGCAGAGGAGAGCACAGAGTCTCAGACTCAACAGGCAAAAACAGAAAAGGGTGTCAGTAGGGTTTCATCCGCTGGAGTCAGTCATGAGGTGGTTTTAGGGACAGGACAGGAAACAGTTAGACTTGCAAAGCAGAAGAGTTGCCGGGACAGACGATAATCTTATTTTTGGAAAACATGAATTAACATAAAATTACCACTAAAACTGTTCTCCATGGGCTTATCTTGAATAAAATAATGAGGCTCTGAGAAGCCTTATGTTGCAATCTTGCATTTGGACAGCAGCCTTTCACAGCACACTGTGCTGCCCTGTAACTATTTGCTGAGTTATTTTTCCAAATCAAGTTTTCTTTTCACTTGTCGACTCTTGGCAATCATAACTAAAACTAAAAAAAAAAAAAAAAGATTCTGAAAATTACTAAAGGAAAAAGTAGAAGCAACTGAATGGACATCTAACTTTCCAAAAGCATCAATAAAAGAGACAACAGAGCAGCATCTTCAATAAGCGGGAGAAAACAGCTGCCAGCCTATAACCCGTCACTATCCACTAGAATATCTTACGTGAATGTGAAATAAGGAAGTTTTAGAGATACAAAAATTGAGTTTGCCTCCGGTACACCCCCATTAAAGGAATAATAAAGGATGAATTCCAAATAGAAGGAAAACGATAGCACAGTAAGATGCAACAAAAATAAGGGACAAAGGCTAGAATAAACGTGTGGACACACACAGGCGGACACTGCTCGCGTAATGCAGTAATAACTGATATACACTAGGGTTGAAATCAAGCATCTAAAATGCCAGACAACGTGCACACACAAGCAGAAATGGGAGCAGTGGCACTTCTGCTGCTTGTGCTGCAGGCTCTCAGTTTACAGGCTTCCCTGGTGACTCAGACTGCAAAGAGTCTGCCTGCAGTGCAAGAGACCTGGCTTCAGTCCCTGGGTGGGGAAGATCCCCTGGAGAAGGGAACGGCTACCCACTCCAGTATTCTCGCCTGGAGGAATTTAATGGACAGAGGAGTCTGGTGGCCTACAGTCCATGGGGTCGCAAACAGTCAGACACGACTGAGCGACTAACACGTTAGCTTTACCAGAGAAGACGGTAAATGTTTGAACAACTTTAGACTTTGGTGTGTTTTAACGCTTGAAAGTGAAAAGTGAAAAGTGAAAGTGTTAGTCCCTCAGTTCAACTGTCCGACTCTTTATAACCCCATGGACTGTAGCCCGCCAGGCTCCTCTGTCCATGGAATTCTCCAGGCAAGAACACTGGAGTGGGGGGCCACTCTCTTCTCCAAAGGGATCTTCCTCACCCAGGGATCAAACCAAGTCTCCTGCATTGCCGGTGGATTCTTTACCTTCTGAGCCACCAGGGAAGCCCTGTAGCTACATAGCTGAAACTTAATATTGCAGAGAGGCTCAACAGACTGTGACTATTCAAACAATGGAATACCGATGCATGCAGCAACCTGAGTGAAATGCAATCCAGTATACTGAACAAATTCGGATGCAAAATTAACAGGTAAATTTAACCAACTGTGTTAGAAATCAGAAGAGTGGTTTCCTCTGGAGGGGGGAGGGGAATTGACTAGCAAAGGACACTAGAGAACTTACTGCGTGATGAAATGTCTGATTCTGATCTAGAAATCAAAACAGGGCAAAGAAAACACATTCACATTAAAACGGCAACGGAAAAGAATTGGGAGAATATTTTTAAAGCAGATAACAGTGAAGTTTTAAGGTTTTTATACACAAAGAGAAAATAAAACTGACAAAAAAGTCAAGAACACAATGTAAAAAATAGACAGAAGTTTATGAAGAAGGAACAAAGCTGCAAATGTAGCATCCAAAGACACCCAGAGCGATGCTCAAATTCACCAGGAGGGAAATGCCAAGTGAATTAACAATGGACTAGGATTTATATGCACTCGATTGGCAAAAATCAGATTATAAAAGTTATCACTGGCAAGGAAGTGGTGAAAAGGATGCTTTTGTGTACTTAAGCAGCAGAAATATGAAATGTTCCTAAGATTCTGGAAAGCAAGGAGACATTCACTTACATGAAAGATGCAGGCACCTTAACCCAGAGAGCAGTCCGCACAGCACTGAGTCCCCTGTACATAAGGATATGTGCACAAGGATGTTTATTTATTTTTTTAATTAGTTTATTTTCTATTTTTTACCTTTACAATATTGTATTTGTTTCGCCATACATTGACACGAATCCACCATGGGTGTACATGTGTTCCCCTTTCAGAACCCCCCTCCCACCTCCCTCCCCATCCCATCCCTCCGGGTCATCCCGGTGCACCAGCCCCGAGCCCCCTGTATCATGCATCGAACCTGGACTGGCACAAGAATATTTATTGCAGCATTTTTCAGAATGGTAAACACAAAGAAAAAGACAGAAAAACAAACAAAAAGCAGAAAAGAACAGAAGAGGAGAAAGAAGAAATAAACTATTTCCGGTCACTGAAGAATAAAAGAATTATGGTAACTACACTAAGAGATACTCTGCTCAGTCATGTCAGACTCTTGGCGACCCCATGGACTGTAGCCCGCCAGGCTCCTCTGTCCGTGGGCCTTTCCAGGCAAGAAGACTGGAGTGGCTTGCTATCGGTGACTTGAGAACAATTTTTCAACCTCTAGTCAAAGCATGCAGGCATACACAGTTGTAGGACAGAGTGTCAACCATACTATCTTTACAGACCTTCGCCGATGAAACAAGCTGTGAGCGGCCCCTGGGCTACTAACAGGCGTGTGTCCCTCTAGGTCCTCTTAGTTGCCAGAATACAGAATATTTTAAAGGTCTTCAGTGGTAACAGAAAGAACACAAGAAGTTACTATCAGCGTTACATTAAAGAATGTCCTTTTCTGCATGTTCCTCTTTTTCTTAGCCTGTAGGTTTTTCCCCTCTTTTTCTTTCCTTTTCTATTTTTGCTCCTTTTTCGTTCCTTAACCTTCTTTCTTTCTCTTTCAACAGGCCGCTTTTAAAATATCTCTCTGTATTGCATGTTTATGAAGTGGAGTCATATAATTTAGCATATAATTTAGAAAGTAGATGCATAACTACCTCTTGCATAACTTCCTCTAGAAAAACAGTGATGCTGTTCTACACGGGGCTCTGCTGTGCCTGCTGTGTTAAAACACCCACATGTCCTCATAACCCTCCAGCCGTTTGCTTCCACTTGAGACATGGAGGTCTCATTTCTTGCCTCACTGCTGCCCCCATCAGCATCGGAAATTACTATTGCACGAGTATTACTGTGCTAATACCGTAACCTTTCGTATGTTTTTCTTCTGTTATAGGGAACTTTGGTTATGTTGATGGCCTTCAGCATCATTGAATTTCTCATTTCCCTGTCTTTCTCCATTATGAGGGGATCCACTGACTGTGGTGACTGTGAGGAATGGGATGGAGTAGAACTGTGAGAATAAAGGCGTGATATAAACTGTGACTGAGAGGTGAATTATGCTTGTGAGGAAAAGCCAGCAGGAACACAGACTCTTAAGGCCGGTAATTCCTTGAAGCAAAGGGGAGTGACTCAAAGGAGCTGCTTGTTGGGGGGGTTAGGGGAGGGGGTCTGGGAACATTTTGGCTGATAAAACACATCCTGCCTCTTTGCAAGACCAGCTCCTCCTCTCCCCAAATCACACAGGCGCCGTGGTGTCGCCTTCTTTGTTGGTTGTTTGTTCACTGAACAAAAGGATGGCAACGTAGGGCTGGCCGTCACCGGAACAGCAGAGCAATGAACCCGAGCCAGGGTGAACTGGGTCCACCGGGGGCTCCTGCTCCCCTGCTGGGTGGAAAGATGAGTTGGCTGCAAGAATGGCTCAGCCCACAGAGTCCACACTGACCCACGTTGGCCACTTACAACAACCGGCAGGCAACGGTGGAAGCCACTACGATGGTCCAGGCACCGCGCCAAGTGTTGTAGGTGTATTGCTTATTTAACCTCACACACACAAAAATCTAAAAGGCAGGTTTTATATTATACTCATTTTGCAAACCCAATGAATGTGAAGCGTACAGAGGGTAAGTCAAGTTCCCAAGGTCACAAAGTTTGCAATGGGAAAGTCGTGTATCAACAGATAATCTGGCTCCAGAGCCCAAAGTCTTACTCTCTAGGTGAACACACTGACATCTTTTTGATCCTTGGTCTCAGAACTCCTTGACACTCTGAAAAAATATTTGACTGATCATTACAGATTAATACAGGCAATATTTTTACTAAAATAACTCTATTTTAAAAAATAAGAATTAGTGTGGAGAGTAACACTGATATACAGTTTTGTAAACCTTTTTTTAGGGTTACGTGAGATTCTTTTATTTTTAGCTTTATTGAGTTATAGTTTATTCACCAAAAACCTGCACACATTTAATGTGTGCGTATGCCCTGTACCATCACCCAGCCACCAAGCCTACCCATCACTTCCAAAGTGTTCCTTCTGTCCTTCTGTGGGTTTTGGTTGTAGCTTTCGTTTTTAGTGAAAAGCTTAATATGAGGTCCATCTTCCTCGCCTGTTTTCAAGTGCACAATACCATATTATTAACTATAAATACTCTCCTGGACAACAGATCTCTAAAACTTACTCATCTTGTATAACTTTATATCCATTGAAAAACAATCCCCATTTAATGTGACTGCACATTCAAGGGGAACTTTCAGAAACCCCAATGCACCGCATACCACCACGCACCAATTAAATCAGAATGTGGTTAAGAGTCGGACGTCAATATTTTTTGAAGGTTACCGGGTAATTGCAATGCAGTGCAAAACTTGGAAACCACTGCTTTGCTCTTAATGGAAGGCAGTTAGATTCTCTTAGCTGCTTTTGCATTCAAGCTGTTGTAGTATCTCATGTTCTGTAGCCTGTGGAGAATGCTGTTGTAAGTCCATGCAGAGGGGAAATAAGGTCTTAGTATTATGATGAAAATTGTTCTGAGGTCACAGACCTCTTACAAGGGTCTCAAGAAACTCCCGGAGACTCCCAGACCGCCCTTTGAGGACAGCTGCCCAGGAGGAGTTAGGGTCTCCTCTCTGCCAGCACTCGGATGTCACTGCCACCCTGAAAGAGGCGTGACTGCCCACATTGCAGACTGAGGCTCAGAGTGGTTAACTTTCTCAGACCACAAAAGGGAGCATGATTTAGTTCAGGATTTCAATCAAAATCCCTAACATTAAATCCTGTTCCCTCTGCTTCTTTAGGCATGGGGAAAACAGCACGCCTGAAGAGCAAACTAGCAGGTCTTCATTTCTGCTCTAAGCTGGAAGGGGAAAGGCATAATTCGGGGGAGTGGGGTCCCGCTGACAAGTAGATGGTAGCCGATGGGTAGGGTTCTGCTGGGTAGGGTTTAAGATATGTTTGAGGTGGAGAGGCCTGTCATCCAATAACAGGGCTTTTAAGTCAGGCGTTGGTTTTGACCTTTAAAGCAAAGTGACTTGAACAAATTATTTAACACTTGTGAGCTTTAAACTCCTACATGAAAATTTAACGACACCACCTACCTAATGTGCTTACTGCGAGCCATAAATGAAATGGGAACGGATTCTATGACTGCTTGGAACGTAAAAATCACTGAGAAAATGGTGGGTTTTCTTTGAAATTTATAACTGCAGTTGTCTTGCTTCCCAAGCATCACTGTCACTTAGTCTGTGACTTTGAGTCTGTCTCCCCCGTTCCCTCTGAACTTTGGTCACCACAACTATAAAGCGGAATCAATACTATAGGTGTTACAGGGACAGTGCTTGGCATATAAGCAGATATGCAACTAATGTTATGTTTTTAATATAAAGTAGTCCCTCAAAACAGAAGGAAAGGGCTTTCCTGGTAGCTCAGTGGTAAAGAATCCACCTGCCAATGCAAGAGTGAAAAAAGCCAAAGTGTTGGTCACTTAGCTGTGTCTCACTCTTTGCGACCCCGTGGACTGTAGCCCACCAGGCTCCTCCGTCCATGGGGTTTCCCAGGCAAGAGTACTGGACTGGGCTGCCATTTCCTCTGCCGGGCGGATGGATCTTGCTGGCCCAGAGATCGAATCCTGTCTCCCGCATCTCCGCACTGAGCCACCAGGGAAGCCCTCGGGCCTCACAGTCATCCACGACTCAGACCCTGGGTCGTTGCCCGCTGTTCAAGGACTTCAGCAGATACTCGTAGACCCACAACCGGAACCTTAAATGGACGGGGATCTCAGGTTTCCACCCTCTTCACTCTGCAACGTCAGTGAGAGGCGACCGCGTGGCTTCTACCTGTGCGAGCTTGACGGCAGCAAGTTCTCTGTTCAAACACGAGCCTGTCCCACTGAGGAGCTGCCCCGACGGTGGGGAGATGGCACTTTTTCTACGTTGCCCCCAAATCAGCCTCTCCAGAATGACTTTAATTGGTTTTAATCATCTGATTCCAGATCACCTTAAAGAAAAGAGAGGGAGAAATAAACACAGAGCAAGAGGCGGGGTATGAACTGACCTCATTCAGCCGCAGGGCTGTCGTGTTTCGGCCCTTTAGACTCGGCAAACGACTACCCAACTACAGCCCTGGGTCCCTAATGAGATAAATCAATAGATGGGAAAATGGAAAAGTAAGGGAAAAGCCAAACTATGAACAAAAAGGTTGCATGTTGCAGGGCAGAGGGTACAGTACCTTCCGCCACAGCTCTCTTTGCTTCGCCTTCCATATCGATCTGACTCGCTCTGATCCACCTTCCATCTCACTCTCCCGGCCTCATGTCCCTGCACCGCCTCCCCTGATCTGGCTCTGGGCTCCAGCCCCTGCTGCAGAGAGAGAGGACACGGGCACCAGACGGAGGGAAAAGGCGAGTATGTAGGTAAAGGTGCTGTTTCAGTGACGTCCCAAAATGTGGGACTCTCACCTAAAGCATCTGGGGACACCTTCTACAGCACCAAACAATATTTTCAGGCCATTTCTACTAAATTCAACGTGAGACACACAGGGTCCCACTAGAGCTCTGGGTCTGGGAGGCGAGGGTGAAGTGGGCACACACACCCCTTCCACTGTAAGGGCTGGGTGATCCTCGGATCGCTCTGCACGATGCCCCCTTCCCACCTACCCCCTCCTAAAAGCAAACGGAGAAGGGTAAGAGTCCCAACAGCCCATCTTGGGAGAATTTCTCGAGCCCTTCTTGCCCTTGGGGACCTACCATCCACACCTGCTTACAGGGCGGGGTACAAAGTTCTTCTAATTAAGGCAGCGTAAAGTACGCCTGGCAGTCCCCTGGGGTCTTTTTCAGGAAGTGAAACCTCCTGGTACAGCAGGAACTTTTTTGTATATCCTCCGGTTCTCATAACCGTGCATTAAACTAAAGCCGTCAGGGCAGAGCCCAAGGCAGCAGAAGCCCCTGACTTCCTGTCACCTGGTGTCTCTCCGCAATCCCAGGCCTGGCCGCTCTCACTCTGTCCCTGTGTCCTGGAGAAACGCGCTGGTGGGGTGAACTCGGCAGCCGGCACCCACGCATCAGTGCTTGAGCCTTGCGACCTCGGAGACTCAGGTAAGGAATCCGTTTGCTCTGTTTAAGTGATTCTGAGGCAGTGATGGATAAGGCACAGGATGGTTCACGAGACAACAGTCTCAGCTTTGATTCTAGGCCTTCCTTGGTCGGGTTTTCTGGCAGTGTCATCATCTGAGAAGGGGCGATACCAAGACTTGCGGCCCACCTCTATCTTAACTGCTCTCTCTCCCAAGAATGGCCTGGGCCAGTCAACTGTAGGTCATTCTACAAAAGCAGCAGATTGCAATATGCAGATTAAAGCATGCTTGCTACCTGCTGGGCTCCAACCTGAGCTCCACCACCGACAAGTTACTAAACCTCAAAATCCCTCGGTTTCCTTATCTGTAAAATGGGACGATCGTAATACCCCCTGCATTATGAAGAAAAAATGAGCTGAAGTCCCATCGCTCTTAGATGGCCTGTAGCAAGTGCGAAAATATTGTCACGGTTATTATGAAAACAGCATGCCTCCCGCTTTAAGTGCTTTTGTCTCCAGAGATATTGCACTCGATGTGAATAGCCTTAGGTGTCGGTAAGCCTCTCGGGCTAGAAGTTTCTGGAGGGGCTTGGTGGACAGCAAACTGAGCACAAAACCCTGCCTCAAATCCAGCAGCTGCTGGGGCCAGGGGGGATGCGAGGAGGATCCAGTGAAGGCCGACGGGGAGGACTTAACCCTGCCATAGTACTTCCTGGGGCGGGGGGGGGATGTGAGGAGGATCCAGTGAAGGCCGACCGGGAGGACTTAACCCTGCCATGGTTCTTTCCTGGGGTGGAGGCCGCCGGGAGATGTGAGGAGGATCCAGTGAAGGCTGATAGGGAGGACTTAACCCTGACATAGTACTTCCTGGGGCGGGAGGGATGCGAGGAGGATCCAGTGAAGGCCGATGGGGAGGACTTAACCCTGCCACGGTACTTCCTGGGGTGGAGGCCGCCGGGAGATGTGAGGATGATCCAGTGAAGGCCGATGGGGAGGACTTAACCCTGCCATGGTACTTCCTGGGGCAGGGTGGGGGGTGATGTGAGGAGGATCCAGTGAAGGCCGACGGGGAGGACTTAACCCTGCCATGGTTCTTTCCTGGGGTGGAGGCCGCCAGGAGATGTGAGGAGGGTCCAGTGAAGGCTGACAGGGAGGACTTAACCCTGCCATAGTACTTCCTGGGGCGGGGGGGGATGCGAGGAGGATCCAGTGAAGGCCGATAGGGAGGACTTAACCCTGCCATGGTTCTTTCCTGAAACCACCAAGACTCCCCGTAAAACGGTCTCAGCTCACTGATCAACAGGTGAGGGGAATGCTTGCCTTTTAGTCTGACACCTGAGTGCGTAAAGCTGCTCAGGGAAAAAAGTCAGTTTCCTATTTATTGGCTTATAGTGTGTAGAAGAGATCTTCCCTGTAGTTCAGATGGTAAAGAGTCGGCCTGCAATGCAGGAAAACATGCAGAAGATGTGGGTTCGATCCCTGGGTCGGGAAGATCCCCTGGAGAAGGGAATGGCAACCCACTCCAGAATTCTTGCCTGGAGAATTCCATGGACAGAGGAGCCTGGCGGGCCACAGTTTGTGGGGTTGCAAAGAGTCAGACATGACTGTAGCGACTAACACTGCTACTGCTAGTGTGTAGAAAACAGGTTCGTATGTAATCCTAGTAAAGGCATTCCCAAAAGGAATTTACATTCCATTAGAGGGAGTAACACTATGACAAGAGAAAGATGACTTTTATTGACAAGTAAGGAATGCAAAACTCGGGGGGTTTAAAGAATCCCTGCCCAGGAGAGCCTTCTGCATGTGTGTGCTCAGTCCTGTCTGACTCTTTTGCAGCCCCCTGGGCTGTAGCCCACCAGGCTCCTCTGTCCATGGGATTCTCCAGGCCAAGAATACTGGAGTGGGTTGCCATGGCCTCCTCCAGGGGATCTCCCCGACCCAGAGATTGAACCCAGGTCTCTTGTGTCTCCTGCATTGGCAGGCGTGTTCTTTACGACTAGTGCCACCTGGGAGGCAGGAGATGTGTCCAGACCAGTGGCTTTGTGGGCAGTGGAGGGATGTGAGCTTAAGAAACCATGTTGAGATCACCAGTGTTTCTGAAAACCAAGAGATGGGCTATGCTTCTTAAGCCTAAACTCTTAGAATAAAGCAAAATCTGAACTGTAAAAAAAAAAAAAAGTCATGTAGAGTCTGTGAGCAGCCAGGTGGAAGGTTTCTCCAGCAGGCGATGACAGATCAGAGATGAGTTTGAGTTGAGGAAAAAGCATAACTTCAGCAGGGATATAGGGAGCCTGATCTAGTAGCTTTGCAGAGGATGGATTAGGAAAGAGAGAGATGAAAGTCAGAAAAGTAAGATTTTTGTGCTAGACCAGGAGAGGAAACGAGAATCTCACTCAAGGGGTGATACTGGCAGTAACCATAAAAAAAAAAAAAGGTCCACCTGCAAACTAAGATCCCTTACAGAGGTAGAGACGGCAGGACTTGGCCACCGGTTCCACGTGGGAGATGAAAGAGCTGGAGAGGAATGTGGCTCCAGCTTTCCAAGCTGGGGTGACAAGGATACGGACGTGAAGCTGTCTGAGGGCTGATGCCTGGCTCAACACACAGTCTTTATCTCTTGGAGCTGTCTCGCCCCCAGCTCATGGCATGCAGGACCACAGTGACACGCAGAATCACAGCGACACGCAGGACCGCAGTGACACGCAGGACCGCAGCGACTCGCAGAATCACAGCGACACGCAGAATCACAGCAGAGACCGCAACGAGATGCAGGACCACAGTGATATGCAGGACCCCAGTGACACGCAGGATCATAGTAGGACCACAGTGACACACAGGACCGCAGGATCTCAGTTCCCAGACCAGGGATGGAACGAACCCGTGGCCCCTGCAGTGGAAGCGCAGAGTCTTAAACCACTGGGCCACTAGGGAAATCCCTGCAGCACAGTCCTTGAAAAGAGCAGTTTCAACCGAGTGGCTCCAGCAGGAACTAGCTGCCGAGTGTCGAGGAGTAAGTGGGCGGTGAGGAAGTGGAGGGAGACAGGAAGCGTTTAAGATGCTGGGGGCACAGGACTGGGGGCTGGGAAGTGGCTGGGGCAGTCCCGGGGTAGAGGAAGGGGCGTTGGGGTTGGGGACACCGCAGTACCTGTTAATCGTAAGAGAGGTTCTTTGTTCTGTTCTAAATGTGGACACAGCAGGGGAAGGAGAGGGTGGGACGAAGAGCGGTGGTAGCACTGACATATACACACGAGCGTGTGAGAAACAGAGCAGACAGCTAGTGGGAAGCTGCTGTACGGCACAGGGAAGGGAGCTTCCAGAGGAAGGGGAGACATAGATACACACACATATGGCTGATTCATGCTGCTGCGTGGCAGAAACTAATACAACACTGTAAAACGATTATCGTCCAATTGAAAAAAATAATTAAAAAAACCCACAGGTTCCAGTGACAATTATTCTTTGAGCGTCTTAAGTTGAAATTATCCCAGGTTCTCAAAACAAAACTTTGACTAGAGAGATCAGATCCCCAGGGTAGCAAGCACCAGAGCTGGGGACTCGAACCAGCAGAGCTCCTTCCACTTTATACTCCACAAACAGAAGAGGAGCCAGAGATGCAAGGACAGATCTCTGAAGAACTATCGCCTCAAGGAGAGAGAGGGGCTGAGGAGCACAGCAGAGGGAAGGGAAGTGAGACCGTGCTTCCTCAGAGGCGAGCGCACGGGAGGCCACGAGGGGCGAAGGCAAAACTATTCTGAGAGGCCGAGGAGGAAGCTGAGGTAACAAGAGCCGTGCAGCTCTGAGCTTCTGAGTAAACGATGGAATCACTGGGCCCAAAAGTCATTATTCAAACCAAAACCCCATAAAGGCTGTGAGATCGTCTTCAGTAGATGGACACGGAGACGGTGTGGGTGCCGCTTACCAACCCAAAAAGATTTGCAGAAGTTGCTCTAATAAAACCCAGGGCAGGGTCTGATCAGCAGAGTCCTGCTTTTAGTGTAGCTCAGTGAAAATAAAACCCTCTTAGGACCACATTCTGACCAGTGTGATCAGTAACCAATACCAAGTGTACCCACTCGTCTCTGAGCCTAACTGTGTGTCAGAAAACACACCGGTGGGGACAAAAAGTCACTGTGAGCAGTTAAAGAAAAACATACATGTGGGGTAGGGCTGCAGGAATCTACAATATTCTGATGGGCGTGTGGTCTAGTCTCATATATTCCCATAGAATAAAATGAATAAAATCTTTCATTATTCAGTCAGTCTGCAATGACCTGCTATAAATATATATATATATATACATGGGCTTCTCTGGTATATAGTTATTTCCACGAAAAAAATGAAGTAGCATAGAGAAACAAGTGTGTCTGTGTTTATAAATTACCATTTTACAGTAATATGTGTGTTGAAGGTTTTGTAGAAATACACTTGCCGTAGTGAGACGTCATTTTAAGAGAAATAAAATCTTCCCCTCCAAAGGCCATTACTGCCATTAGTCACTGCTTCCACAGCCCTAGCAGGACTTGTTTACATAAAAGGTTTATGTCACCAATAATATAGGCATAACCTTAAGCAGCTGAGAAATACGGAGAAATTAAAACAACAGTAGTCCAGTCATCTCCTTCTGTCCACATAGTTGATGACCTTGGCTCTGGAGAGAAGCAAGGTAACCCTGGCTCGTTCCATACTTGCTTCTGTTGTTTAGGGGCTAAGTCGTGTCTGATTCTTTTGTGACCCCATGGACCCGCCAGGCTCCTCTGTCTATGGGATTTCCCAGGCAAGAATCCTGGAGTGGGCTGCCATTTCCTTCTCCAGGGGATCATCCTGACCCAGGGATCGAACTCACACTTCCTGCTTTGGCAGGCAGGTTCTTTACCACTGAGCCACCAGGGAAGGCCCTTCCATGCTTTACTGTGGGAAAATTAACTAAGTTCTCAGAACCCCCATTTCCATGCCTGCAAAAAGACAAAATGCCCACTGAGTAGGAAAGGCGTGGGAGAGCTGGCAGCAGGCACATGATATCCCTGGCACAGGGTGGGTGCTCAGCGAGCAGCTCTTTGTGGTCCAGCCTGCGGTGCAGAGGAAGGGCACCAACCTCAGAGCCCTGGGTTTGGCTGTCACTAAGTGCGAGGTCTTTCTGTTTTTTTTAATACGTCCATCATTTATTATTCATGGGAAGAAAGTCCTAGAAATATAATTATGGGAGTATGTCACCATTTTCTTTGGCTGCACCGCACACAGCCTGGGGGATGTTATTCCCCCGGGATCGACCTGCACGGCCCGCAGGGGAAGTGCAGTCGGAACCGCTGGGCCAGCAGGCAAATCCCAAGTGCAAGGCCTCCAACAAGGCACGGCCCCTCCCTGCGCCACAGTTTCCTCATTTGTCAAACGAACAGAATGGCTTCTGAGGTTCCGACTGGTGCTAAAAACTCGGCCTGGTGACCAGAAATTACTTTGTAAACTCCCGTAGCGGTCTGTGTTGATGTGTTGCCTTTTGTTGGCGGTCTTGTGGGGAGGTTTGTGGTGCAAAGCAGGTCCCTGAGACCGCCTGACAGCGGGTAACCCAGAGCTGGGGCAAGCACAGGGCGAAGCGCCCGGAGCCGCCCCTCTTCCCTTCGGCCGTGGCTCAGATATTCTGCTTGCAACTGATTTATAATCATCCAAATCCGACATTTATATAAATAGAAGGAAATGATTCATAAAGGAAAGGCTAAATTCCTGTTCCCCATGGCAGACAAAGCAGCCTGGCATCATAGATACCGTGTTGGCTAGGTCCCAGCCCCCAGTTTTTAAAGTTTTTATTGGAGGGTAGTTGCTTTAAAAGGTTGTGTTAGTCTGTGCTGTACATCCAGGTCAATCAGCTATCACACATACCTATATCCCCCTCGTTTTGGGGTTTCCTCCCCATTTACATCACAGAGCACTGTGCAGGGGTCTCTGTGCTGTCCAGCAGGTTGTCACGGTCAGCTGCTTCACGCGTGGCAGTGTAGAGATGTCAGCCCCGATCTCCCAATTCAGCCCACCGCCCGTCCCCACCTTGGCGATTCATAGGTTTGCTCTCTGTAATTATGTCTCTATTTCTGCCAAGCCCTCATTTTAAATCTCTGATGGTTATGTGACTTTGAACAAGTTACTAACTTCTCTGTGTCCTTGTACTGAGAGGCAACGTTCATCCGTCTACCCTGTGAGGCTCAGATGAGGTGCCAGACCCAGAATGTCCCTGTTACTGGGACGTGGGCACAGACGAGGCCTGGGACACGCCCGACGCCTGTCCTCAGCACACCCGTAGGTGCCCAGAGATAAGCGTGCTGGATGGAGGGCCTCGGCTCCAAGGCCGCTTACATGACTCAGTCGATGAGGACAAAACGAAATCTGTGTCCCTAAAGGAAGATTTCCAGGGCCCCGGAAAGGCTCCGTGGAATTCATGCCAGTAACTGACGTACAGAAGTGAATACTGAGGGGGATCACACGATGAAGAAGGTAGAACAGTCTTAAAATGTCAGAACCGGAAAGGGAGACTCTGTTCAGAAATCAGACATCAAACCACATTTACTTTCTCCCTGTGTACAGGACATTTTCACTTATGTTAACTTACTTATTTATCACAATCTGTCTGTGAAAGGTGTACTGGTCTCGTTTTTCAGATGGAAAAAAATAGAAAAGAATGTTCCTAAAGGAAATCATGTTGAGAACAGGAGCAAGAACAAAAGAAGCGATGCTTCAGACGCGGGTGCTTCACACGCATTTACTTCTTCAGTTACATTCATGAAGAAACTTCTAAATCCAGGCACAATTTCATTACTTTCGAAAGGACTCGCTTACTTGCCCGACTGTCCCCGGGTCTCGGGGGCGGCACGCAGGCCCCCCCATCTTCGCTGCGGCGTGCGGGCTCTCTGGGGGCATCGTGCAAACTCGCAGCTGCGGCGCGCAGCTCATCCCGGAGGGGACCCGGGACCCCTGCAGCGGGAGAGCGGGGTCTTAGCCGCTGGGCTTCCGGGGAAGTCCCAGGCGAGCTTTTAAATAGTAAAGAAGAAACGCAAGGGATCGGTGTTCTCCTAGGGAAAGACAATAAACAGGCAAGCAAACACAGTAGCTGCTCACAAGTGACCCAAAGCAGAGGAGCGGAGGTGCTGCGGGGGAGCCCTTAGGAGCGCGCTGCGGCCTGAGGGCGGGGGAAGGCCTGGGCCGCCCCCGACGGAGGCACACGCCATCGCGCCACCAAGTCTCACAGCGACCGTATGGGGCAGGAACTATCACTGTCCCCGTTTTATGGCTGAAGAACTTGCCCAGAGTTTCACAGCAGACAGGAAAATCACGATCTGAACCTAGGCAGTCTGATGTGTGCTTCAGGAGGCCACCGTCTCACACAGAACCTTCGAGGGCCTCCCTGAGGTGACAGACTCAGGATCGCAGAGCTCGTGGGAGTGGCGGAGGCTGTACCAGCCCCTCCTGGCTGCGAGGCCAGTCTTCACCGTCCTCCACCACGGTGACCCTGGCCCATCGCCACGGACAAAGCAGATGAGCAAAGGGACAAGGACAGGCCCTTGCAAAATACATTTTCTAATATTAAAGCACAAGAAAAGCATCCAAGGGTGACAGGCACACAGAACACATGAATTAATGAGCATGACGTTCTCCACAAAGAAAAACCATGTCCCCCGTGTGGTTGCCAAGAATACTGGCAGGGATCCCTGAGCCAGATACCTGTGCATTTGGCAGAAATTTGTAGGACTTAAGCCCAGGAGGCAGCATCTCAAGTAATCCTGACAGAACTGCCCTGAGGAGCTGAGGGAAGGCGCCAGGTCATTTAGAAGGTCTTGAAACAAAGGGCAGGTAGCCTGAACATCAAGATGTTATTGTTAATTAAAGGAAATCAGACATTCTAAGTTAAGGAATTTAGTGCTTTTCTACATATGGGAAGATATAAGAGTCTGGGCTCATGGAAATGATTCCTTTCATATTGTTGTTCAGTCACTCAGTCGTGTCTGATCCCATGGGCTGCAGCACACCAGGCCTCCCTGTCCTTCACCACCTCCTGGAGCTTGCTCAAACTCATGTCCATCGAGTCAGTGATGCCATCCAACCATCTCATCCTCTGTCGCCCCCTTCTCCTCTCACCTTCAACCTTCCCCAGCATCAGGGTCTTTTCCAATGAGTCAACTCTTCGCATGAGGTGGCCAAACTATTGGAGTTTCAGCTTCAGCATCAGTCCTTCCAATGAACACCCAGGACTCATTTCCTTTAGGATGGACTGGTTGGATCTCCTTGCATCCAAGGGACTCTCAAGAGTCTTCTCCAACACCACAGTCCCAAAGCATCAATTCTTCAGTGCTTAGCCTTCTTTACGGTCCAACTCTCACATCCATACATGACTATTGGAAAAACCATAGCTTTGACTAGACGGACCTTTGTCAGCAAAGTAATGTCTCTGCTTTTTAATACGCTGTCTAGGTTGGTTTTAACTTTTCTTCCAAGGAACAAGCGTCTTTTAATGGGTGCCCTTAGGGCTCAGAAATTCACACTGCAGGGCCAGAGTCACTGATGACTCTGACATCCTCGATTACTGATAAGGCAGGAAATACTCCACTTCTCATACCTTGTCTGAGATGCTTCCCCAGACGCTGTCTCAGAACGTGGAGGGAGACCTTGCCTCGGACCCAAGGCCAGTAGGAGGGTAAGTTGGTCGCCCTGCATTCCACATCCTAGGGACTCTCTGGCCTCCAGAAGCAGCTGCTACGGGCTACGTACAGGATCCAACCTGACTCGAAGGTATTTGATCCAACATGAGGTGTTCTTTACATCTGACACAGGGGGTCAAACCAGGGATGCACAGAGATTACTGTGGTTTATGCTCCCCTGCCCTGATCCTGGTACTTGCACGGTTAGGGGCCTCCATCCAAATTCATCACCACTATCCCAGTACACCTGCTGTGGAAATGCCAGGGTGGTGGGGAAAATGAATCTGAAGAAGACAAAGGTCTTGGGCCCTTTAACACTTGCTCTGGACATCTCACATTGCCCATCCGCTGAGGAGCCAGGGCTTCCAGGCCCCCTCCTGCTTCCTGACTCCACGACGATTTCAGTTCCACCATCAGCGCCCCTCTCCTCCCCGCAGG
The DNA here is from genome assembly GCA_024291935.2 of Okapia johnstoni. Classification (NCBI taxonomy): domain Eukaryota; kingdom Metazoa; phylum Chordata; class Mammalia; order Artiodactyla; family Giraffidae; genus Okapia; species Okapia johnstoni. Next base: position 628,106 of record CM044325.1, on the reverse strand, counting down.
CTGTCCAGATCATGAATGGGCTGTTCCACATTGCCCTGGGTGGCCTCATGCTGATCCACATGGACGTCTACATGCCCATCTGTGTAACCTTGTGGTACCCTCTCTGGGGAGGCATCATGGTGAGTAAAACCTAGTAACCTTTTTGGAGAGTGATGCAGACAAAAATGTTCAAAGAAGCTCCACGGGAATATACCAGATCACGTATGTGTTGAGGAAAGCATAGGAGTGGGGAACAGATTGTCTGGTTAGGTTGAGTTGAGCCTGAGTCTCGTGGTTGAGTCAGTGGTCATGCTTCATGGGAATTCAGAGAAAGCGGCCCTATGTGGATGTCCAAAACGAGGGAAGACCGCTCAGAGCAGGACCTCTCCAAACTCAACGGCTGGAGTAGAGCTGGGTGGGTCCTAGACTGCACCGGTTGGTGTTTCAGAAAGCAAGCGTGGGCGGGGGCATCGCAGCTCCTCCCACCTGGCCCTTCTTCCTGACCATTCTCTTTAGTTCCTTTCTCATGTGGTGAAACAGTCCCATACGAAATAAATGCCCCTCGCCTATCAGTGGAGCAGTGATCCTCATGGCTGCTTCACGTGCAGCTTTCCAAGTCTGGAACCCTGTGTGGATGAGGTATGAGGCAGTGATGTGCTTATCCCCATTACCCTTTCATAGATGAGCTATGAAGACAGGTTCAGGACTGAAATTTTCAGAGCAAGGAGAGATCGATTAGAGCCAGAGTTTCCTCCATTCTACAGCTTGAAGAGTAAAACAGGAAGACGAGAAACAACGCTCGCTTCCTGCAGCAGCCCACGTTTTAATGAAGCACCTGCTACCTGCAGGCCGAGTGCTTCTTCTGCATCAGTTCACTCATCATCGCCATCAGTCATTTAAAACACCGTGAACTCCAAAGAAAAATTCCCCAAATTAAAAAAAAAAAATGGAAAGCTAAAAATAAAACTTTTAAATTCACAGTGTGAGTACTAATTGACATGGAAACGTGAGTTCTGCCTCTGGTTTTACTAAATTCCTAGTCACAGATCCCCAGCTGGTTGAATGAAAGGCATGGATTTAATGTGGTTGAGCCTGAATAGTGAAGAAATATGTGCTGAAAATGAATGAATCCATTAAAAAGGGCTGGATAGTGCAGGGAAAGTGGTTGAAAGGGTGGACAGCTTTTCCACAATTGCTTCTCCACATTAAAAGGTGACCTTCCTCTCTCCCCCTCTCCCCACTGCTTCTCCCGTCCCTCCCCACCCTCCCCTGCCCACCACCTCTCTTTTTTACAGCACATCATTTCTGGATCACTGCTGGCAGCAGCAGAGAAAAACTCCACACAGTGTATGGCAAGTAATCACATGTCCTCCCTTCCCACACGTCAGAGCAGCGTCTGCTTTCTCAGCTGGAAACAAGGGCCCTGGACGACCCTCGCAGTCACAGGGGCACTGTTACGCCTCAACCCCCAAAAGTGAAAGATCCTCTATGATGCTACCATGATTGGTTCATAAAAAACATGAAAACGGGATGTCCATGGGAACAGAATTAGAGGCAGATCGATGAAGAGCAGGCTGATGGTCTCAGGAATGAGAGATGCTGCAAGAGCTGAGATCCCTTTGAAAGTCATGTCACTTCTCTCAGATCAGCATTGAGGAAAATGGTCTAATCAAGGCCATGATTGACTCAAGTCTTAGTTAACCTTGAGCTGCAGCCTTGGGCAAGCCAGCTTCCCCCTACGTACCTCTAAATTTTCACCTATAAGATGGAGATAATAGTCCTTGCTACTATCTGAAACTGTCCTGAGGATAAAACAGAGTAACATATATGCAGGATAAAATATATGAAGGTGCTTCAAAGTCTGTAAGGAGCTAGAGGGGTCTTGTTCATATAACCCCTCAGGACACATTTAGACCCAGGTAGATCCCGATTCTCCACAGGGCACGAGTTTACCAGCAGGCTTCCTTCTTCAGCTTTTCCACACTTACTATGCTCTTACTAATTTAAGTCACTTCCAAAGTCCATGAGGAGACTGAGATGGCTCCCCTCTAGAGGTGGTCTGACAAACTCACTTTGTGGGGAAAAAAGCAACTGTTTATGACGATGAAGTTGTATTTAAAATACAGCCAGTTGTACTGACTTGCCATCTGTAGGTCATACAATCAGGGATGAAATCTGTATGTTGTAAGATAATCATCAGTAACCCCACATCGTTATGGTATTTGTTGCATAAATCTTCCTGTTTTTGACCTTTCATCATCCCTGCAAGGTGGCAGGACACACTGACATCCTCTAACCCGGCGCTACCCAGAGACGTCAGCCCTAAGAGCATTTGTTTTGAGAGATGGCTGGCTGACCGGGGCTGACTGCAACCTGGGTCCACAGGGAAGGAGAAGGTGTACCACTACTTGTGTGTTTCCCCCTGATGGTACAGACCTAGAGGGGCCAACCTGCTCTCTCCCTGCCTGTACCCACAAAGCACCCTGCTGCACTGTGACATACTCTGAACACTACTTACTTCATTCACTCAACAGCTGTGCACTGTGCTGCTAGGATTCCGGGGAAGGGAGGGCGCTGGCAGCTAAAGGAAGGACAGGGATCGCTTCTAGAACATCTTGATGAACTGATCGGACGGTGGTGGCATAAACGAGGTGGGGAGGACAGAGGAAAGGACAAGGTGCAGATAGGAAGGTGTTTATTTTACAGTGAGAAGGAGACTAAAAACAGCCAAGAGAAACAGGACTTAGCAGGACTTAGATGGAGCATCTTTATGAGTCAGGAAAATAGGATCTGGAACTCTGTCCTAGCTTATACTGTCCAACTGGGAATTAGACTCAATTAATAAGTATCTGTGTCTCTTATTTCAGGTCACGGGGAGAGTAATAATGAACTCTTTGAGCCTCTTTGCTGCTATTTCTGGAATAATTTTTTTGATCATGGACATATTTAATATGACAATTTCCCACTTTTTTAAAATGGAGAATCTGAACCTTATTAAGACTCAGATGGCATATGTTAACATAAACAACTGTGAACGAGCTGACCCTAATGAGAATAACTCTCAGTCCATGGAATATTGTGCCAGGGTACGGTTTGTGTTCTTGGTAAGTATGAAATTGGATTTATTTTCAGAAATGAAGTATGGCATTTTTCTTATGATCATCAACTCTGGATCCAGACTGTCTGTGTCTGCTACTGATTGCCTATATGGTTTTGAGCCAGAATTCCAACCACACCACACTGTGTCTCATTTTTATCCTCTGTAAAATGGGAGATGGTAACAGTATTTATAGAACTGTTTTGAGGGATGAGTTAACACATGAAAAGCACTTCGAACAGTGTTTGGTACCCAGAAAGTGCTAATTAAGCCTTTTAACATTTATTAGTACTATTAATGGAACTAATATTTATTTTTTTTTAATTATTAAGATGAACATTGAAGAACCTAAGTTGTAATGAATGTCATTTGCCTCAAGGGCTTCCCAGGTGGCTCAACAGTAAAGAATCCACCTGCCAATGCAGGAAAGGTGGGTTCGATCCCTGGGTCTGGAAGATCCCCTGGAGAAGGAAATGGCAACCCACTCCAATACTCTTGCCTGGAAAATCCCATGGACAGAGGAGCCTGGCAGGTTATAGTCCATGAGGTCATAAAAGAGTTGGACACGACTTTAGCAACTAAAACTTCACTTCACTTGAAGGGAAAAAAAAATACATGTCCCAGGTGTGGAGAGACTTCCTTGGTGTGATACTATACTACCTAAAGCTGGATACAGTTTAACATGGAACTCACATTAAACCGTTCTTGCCTAAAAGGAATTGATTCTTCAGCTAATTATTACTGCGTTACTTTCGGTCAACAGCATACACTCTCTGTCATGCGCCAGGAGCGGCACTAAGGGTTAGGGCTATGCAGACACTAGCATTTCTCACAGTTGGTCACTATTTCCCTAAAAAATTGACCTTTTGGTCAACGGTCATTTCCTGTGCATTAACCATATTCTCGTATCTTCATTAGTCATTTTCACCCTCATTTTTCTGTTCTGCAGAGCAATTTCGCAGTGATGATGATCTTTGCCTTCCTCCAGAAACTTGTGACAGCTGGCACTGTTGAGAATGAATGGAAAAAAATATGCTCCAGACCCAAAGCTGTAAGTAGAAGCTGTGCTATTCACAACCTCCCTTAGGCAAGTCTCACCTGCAAAAAATCATTTATGGAGAGCATAATCTGATGAGTCTGGAGCATCATGAAAAATGATTCTGGCATATTTCTGGGAAACAGAAAATACCAGTAATATTCAGTGTATTTGTTTTGAGAAATGGCTGACTGGGGCTGATTGCAACCTGGGTCCACAGGGAAGGAGAAGGTGTATCACTACTTGTGTGTTTCCCCTGATGGTACAGACCTAGAGGGGCCAACCTGCTCTCTCCCTGCCTGTACCCACAAAGCACTCTGCTTCACTGTGACATACTCTGAACACTACTTACTTCATTCACTCAACAGCTGTGCACTGAACGTCTACTAGGACTCCCAGGGTGGGGGGCAGGGCGTGGCAGTTAAAGGAAGTACAAGGATCCTATGCCACGTGCATCCTCTTCCTAACCTTGGACTCTGCTGGACTTCAGTCATGCCTCTGGACTTCAGGTTTCTGTACTTACTGTAGAAAAGCAGGATGGATGAAGGCTGATTAAAGCCCCCAGTTCTTCCAAACCCAACTTCTCAGTACTCCCTTCTCCCCTCTTCTTTCTATCTAATCTCTCTTCCAAAACAACAGCTTCAAAGAGGCCCTATGGTTGAGAGAGATGCATATCCCAGGGATAGATCAACTATCAACCGCTTCAGACCCATAGGATGTCAGCTTTGCAATAGAGTTTAGAAATCATTGTTAATGCCTTCATTGTGCAAGTGAGGAAAACAGGATTAGAGACAGCAAGTTAACACTTTCTTGAGGTTATCTCCAATAACGGCCAATCAAAACTGAAATATAAATTCCTATATTATCGCAGTGTTCTTTCCCAAACACTGTGAGTTCATTCCAGGTAAGGTGGCAAGTACTTGCTGGCCTTGAGGATAAGCCTTGATAAGTAAGGATCTGAACACCCGGGAAACCAATCCTGGTATGCAGAAGCACTTAGAAAACAGCATAAAAACCAGGAGATATTGATATCTGTGCAGACTGTTGAGAAATGTGCCAATGATAAAAGTCGAGAAAAGTTTGCTCAATTTTGTGTTCCAGAACATCGTTCTCCTGTCAGCTGAAGAAAAAAAGGAACAGGCGATCGAAATAAAAGAAGAAGTGGCTGAGCAGATTGAAATATCCTCCCTACCCAAGAATGAAGAAGACATTGAGATTATTCCAGTCCAAGAAGAAGAGGAAGAAGAAGCAGAAATGAACTTTCCAGAGCCCCCACAAGATCAGGAAGACTCACCAATAGAAAACGATACTGTCCCTTAAACTATTTCTTTTCTTTTTCTGTTTTCTTTTTTTCTTTAAGCATAGTGTTCACAGCTTCCCAGAGACTTATTTACCTGCATTTCTGAAGGCACTCTGCACATGGCCTCCAGTCTTTCTCTGGTCTTTGCGTGGAGTGACCACAGACAGCTCCCTTCTCCCCATCCTCATTCAGAGTATGAACACAGGCCACTGCAGCAGACTGTATCGTCATGTTTCTTGCTTAGGACAGCCTTCTTATATTAAAAAGAGAGAAGTCTGAATGAGGGCTGCAGAATGTGACTTCTCACCAGCTTGGCCCTTGGATAAGGTGTAGCAGTAGTAGTAGTCACAGCAGCAGTAGCAGCAGCAAAAGTTTTTTCATATCCTCTCTCTGCAATAGGCAGACTCTGTATCAGATGAAAAACGTAAGTGACTGCCCCGTGCCATTCTTAAGCTATCTTTGATTTCTTCCACATCTACATTTTTTCTGTGTATGTGGAACCTCTTTTGTACCACTGTTTTCAGGAAAGTAAAAAATAATGAGGTAGTAAAGAACCTATTCCATCTGTCTTTCTATGGGCTGACACTGTTGCCTCTGCGTCTCACTGGAGGAGCTCTAAGTGGCCAGTCCTCGGCCCTGTCCTTGTACAAACAGCACCGCTTATACCTGGATCTGTCTCCTTCCGTCTTAACTTTTCCTAACTCCTCCTCTAGGCTTTTGGTTGCACTATCTACATACTTCTCGCCTTTAGGCAAGAGAAGAAAGAATGCTAGAAAAAAGTGCCATAATGAACACCCAAATTGCAAAGGGTAATCAATGCTTTGTACAGTGTTTTCCAGTTCACAAAATATTTCATCAAATAATTGTAACTGATCTTCCATGATCAAGGAAAAAAATTCTCTGTTTTACAATGTTCACACAGTAAGTAAATAAATCAATGTAACTTGTCAATAGTCACAGCAAGTAATTTTGAGAGTCTTATTTCGTACCCAGATCTTCTTATTCAAATGCTATAATGCTTGAAACAACGAAATTGCCTATCCAGTGTCTATGTAAGAGTCAAGTCAATAGGTTTATCAAGCACCTGCTCTCTGACCAGCATGAAAGAGGTGTTGAGAAAGACACAAAAGAGTCAGAAATCACGTTTTACCCCTCGGGGACAAAACACTTAAGCATTCACAATCTTCAGGAACTCATTAACATACAATTAGCTGTCAGATTATAAAATGCAGACACTAAGTGCTAGAGACATTCTGAGGAAGAAGATCATGCTTGAAAATAACACAATTACTGACAATGCCAAGTCTCAGGGACTGTTCACCCTGCCGCTAGATTCTTATTCATATTCGGAGAGGCTACTACCCTACACAGAGAGAGGGTTAACCTAGGAAGATGCCACTAAAATCTATGAACTGTGTTTGAGCGTTTTTGCTGCATGGTAGATGCTGCCAGACCCTGATGGGTGTATAGATGATGCAATTTCCACTCTCAGTGACATTTCCACTTTGTTAGGGCCCACGAATAAAAGATATTTCTGGTGATTAGAGAAAAAAAAGTAGGTGGGGCATTTCTCTATGTAAAGTTCTTGAAAACGGCTTTAAATGAATAAAAGTCTCTGCGTGTGCTCAGCTGCAGCAGGTGATTCCAACATGGTATCTCCCTAAGCTTCTTCACTCTTGAAACATTCCGGTCACAGCAGCCTCCAACACTCTCAAGTTCATATTCACGTAACCCAGGATATGTCAAGACATTGACTATTAGTGTCAATGTATTCTAACACACACACACACACACATATTCCCAAGGAAAATTCTCCTGGAGTGGGTCATTAATAACACATTCCTTTCTGTCTTCACTCCAGAATGTGACTGGACTATATAGTGGTGGGCTAGGACCAGTCCCTGCCTTGGACTAGAGGAAAGGGAAGAGGGTGCGGCTATGACCAACTCAAGGCAAAAACTGGTGAGGAAACCTCCAAAAAAGAAAAGATCTTGGGACTTCCCTGGCTGTCCAGTGGTTAAAACACTGCACTTCCAATGCAGGAGGTATGGGTCTGATCCCTCGTTGGGAAACTAAGATCCTACATGCCATGCTGCATGGCCAAAAAAAAAAAAAAAAAAATTAAGGACACAAGATCTTATTTCTATCTCATTTTCTCCACTTCTGAAGTATATATATGAGGATCCTTCTCCAAACACATTTAAGTATTTTAGTTTCTTTTATTCATTTTTTAAAATAGGGCTTCCCTCATAGCTCAGTCGGTAAAGAATGTACCTGCAATGCAGGAGACCCGAGTTCAATTCCTGGGTCGGGAAAATGCCCTGGAGAAGGAAATGGCAACCCACTCCAGTATTCTTGCCTGGAGAATCCCATGGACAGAAGAGGCTGGCGGGCTATGGTCGATGGGGTCGCAAGAGGTGGACTTGACTTAGTAACCAAATCATTTCATTTTTATATTTTCAAATAGTTTTTACTGAGCTTACATTAACTCCTTATCACAAGACACCACTGATGTCTACTCTTACAAAATGAAAATCCTTGCTATGACTTTCTCTCCAGTTATCTCTTTGGCAATTTGTTCATAGCAGGGTGACTGACCACCCCACTCTGCTCAGGACTGAGAGATTTCTTGGGATACAGGAAGTTTAGTGCTAAAACCCAGATTGTCTGAGGCAAACCAGGATGAATGGTTGATCACCCTAGTTCAAGACAATACACGATTTTCCCCAGATGCAATCACTTACAATACTGTTACACTTAAACTTGTATCATAAATGTGTTTCTTCTGTTGTTGTTTAGTCAGTCAGTCATGTCTGATTCTCTGCGACCCCATGGACTGCAGCGCGCCAGGCCTCCCTGTCCATCACCAACTCCCAGAGCTTGCTCACACTCATGTCCATCGAGTCGGTGATGCCATCCAGCCATCGCATCCTCTGTAGCCCACTTCTCCTCTTGTCCTCAATCTTTCCCAGCATCAGGGTCTTTTCCAATGAGTCAGCTCTTCCCATGAGGTGGCCAAAGTATTGGAGTTTCAGCTTCAACATCAGTCCTTCCAATGAACACCCAGGACTGATTTCCTTTAGGATGGACTGGTTGGATCTCCTTGCTGTCCAAGGGACTCTCAAGAGTCTTCTCCAACACCATAGTTCAAAAGCAATTTTGGTGCTCAGCTTTCTTTATGGTCCAGCTCTTACATCCATATATGACTACTGGAAAAAAACATAGCTTTGACTATATGGACCTTTTCCGGCAAAGTGATGTCTCTACTTTTTAATATGCTGTCTAAGTTTATCATAGTCTTTCTTCCAAGGAGCAAGCATCTTTTAATTTCATGGCTGTAGTCACTGTCTGCAGTGATTTTGGAGCCCAAGAAAATAAAGTCTGTCATTGTTTCCATTGTTTCCCCATCTATTTGCCATGAAGTGATGGGACCAGATGCCATGTCTTCAATTTTTGAATGTTGAATTTTAAGCCAGCTTTTTCACTCTCCTCTTTGACTTTCACCAAGAGGCTCTTTAGTTCCTCTTTTTCTGCCATTAGGGTGGTGCCATCTGCATATCTAAGGTTATTAATATCTCTCCTGGCAATCTTGATTCCAGCTTGGGATTCATCCAGTCCGGCATTTCTCATGATGTACCCTGCATATAAGTTAAATAAGCAGGGTGACAATATACAGCATTGACGGACTCCTTTCCTGATTTAGAACCAGTCCGTTGCTCTATTCTATTTGTAACTGTTGCTTCTTCACCAGCATACAGGTTTCTCAGGAGGCAGGTCAGGTGGTCTGGTATTCCCATCTCTTTAAGAATTGCCCACAGTTTGTTATGATCCACATAGCCAAAGGCTTTAGTTTAGTCAATGAAGCAAAAGTAGATATTTCTTTACTGTTACATAATTTTTTTACTAGTATATAATTTTCTTAAGTATTATTTTTAGTTGCAACTCAGTACTTCACTGAATCAATATAGGACAATTAACCATTCCTCTATAATTGTGTACTTAGGGTATTTCCTTGGTTTTTTTTTTTTTTTTTTTTTGCAAATCACTTTTATAGCTGCAGAAACCATGAGCAAGAAAAAAACATATTTCCTGTTCTCATTATTCAAAATGTGGTTTCACATGTCAGGCCTTGTCAAAGTCCATCAGCAGGAAGCACTGGCACTTGTTAAAAGCCAGGGAATTAGTTTTAATCACACTTTGAGAAGAGAAAAATCCAATACACAGAAATGGTAGTTTGGATTTGATTTGTTTTTTAAACTCCTGGTATACAACCTAAAACACCAATCAGCAATCTTCATAAGTCTGAGAGGGTTTCCTTTAATTCAGTACCTGGTTATACGTTCTCAGCTAAAGAGAACCAAACAATATAAACTGAATATGGTAGAATCATTTGGTGGCAAAGTCACAGCTAAGCTAGGAGTTTCCCATGGAGTCACGTTTGCCCCCTGCTCACCTCTTCCACTGATGACTTCCTGTAAGAAAGTTACTCTTACTTAGTATGCATCCTGCTGCAAGGGAGAACAAAAATCCTAAAGTAAGACATGAACTAATCATTGGGGAGTCATTAATTTAATTATCCAAAAGTACTTACTAATGCCAGCCCATCAGTAAGCAAAAATAAGCATAGTCCCCTCCATGTAGAGCTTACTATCTGACAGATATTTTTATTGTAAGCTCTTTTTTCACGCTCTGGATACTAGACCCCTATCAGATACATAATTTGCAGATATTTTATCCCCTCCTGCGGGTTGTTTTCATTTTCTGTATAGCGTCCTTTGAGGCACCAAAGTGTTAATCGTGATGATCAGTTCTTTTTCTTTCTTTGTGCTCGTCGTGTCCGTCAACCATTGCCGAATCCAGGGCATGGATCTTACGCCTGTTTTCTCCCAAGAGCTCTGTAGCTTACTATTAGACAGAGGTTAGTACTATACTCATAAGGCACTTACTATGGGCATGGCATCCTGTTAAGAACAGAGTGGTATACTTTGAGATAAGAAAAGTCCTCTGCCTTCAAAAATAAGGAAAGCTCCCTGCCCTCAAAAGTAAGAAACCCCCAGCCCTTTAGTGCCTAACTGGAGATGATAAAAACCATATGCATTAAAAGATAATCAGTACAGATACAAGAAAATTCAGTGGGAGAAGAATAATCCTTCAACCAACTGGTGGATAAACTGGACAGTCACGTACAAAAAAGAATAAAACTGGACACTTGGCTCATATCACTTACAAAAACTAACTCAAAATGAATGGGAGACTTAAATGACAGAGCTAAAACTACAGAGCTCTTGGGAGAAAACAGGCGTAAGATCCATGCCCTGGATTCGGCAATGGTTGACGGACACGACGAGCACAAAGAAAGAAAAAGAACTGATCATCACGATTAACACTTTGGTGCCTCAAAGGACGCTATACAGAAAATGAAAACAACCCGCAGGAGGGGATAAAATATCTGCAAATTATGTATCTGATAGGGGTCTAGTATCCAGAGCGTGAAAAAAGAGCTTACAATAAAAAATAAAAAAGACAAGTAGCTCAATTACAAATCGGGCAAAGGATGTGAATATATGCATATGAAAAGATGGTCCTCACAAGTCACTAGGGAAATGCAAATCAAAACCACAATGAAGGAACATCCTTGGTGGTGCAGTGGTTAACACTTCACCTTTCCAAGCAGGGGGTGTGGGTTCCATCCCTGGTCAGGGGAGCTGGGATCCCACATGACATGCTGCCAAAATACCAAAACATAAAACAATGTTGTAACAAACTCAATAAAGACTTTAAGAATGGCCCACAGCAAAACATCTTTGAAAAACAAAAAACCACCATGAGATATGACTTCACACCCACGCGGATGGCTATAATCAAAAAGGAAGTAATGAGTTTAGTGAGGATCTGGAGTAATTAGACCCTCATACACTGCTAGCGGTAATGTAAAAGGGTGTAGCTGCTTTGAAAAACTGGCAGTTACTCAAAAAGCTAAACATACGAATTACTATAAGGCCCAACTAAGATCATGGCATCTGGTCCCATCACTTCATGGCAGATGGGGAAACAATGGAAACAGTGACAGACTTTATTTTCTTGGGCTCCAAAATCACTGCAGATGGTGACTACAGCCAAAAGACTCTTGCTCCTTAGAAGAAAAGCTATGACAAACATAGACAGCATATTAAAAAGCAGAGCTATTCCTTTGCTGACAAAGGTCCATATAGTCAAACTATGGTTTTTCCAGCAGTCATGTATGGATGTGAGAGTTGGACTATAAAGAAAGCTGAGTGCAGAAGAATTGATGCTTTTGAACTGTGGTGTTGGAGAAGACTCTTGAGAGTGCCTTGGACTGCAAGGAGATCCAACCAGTCCATCCTAAAGGAAATCAGTCCTGAATATTCATTGGAAGGACTGATGCTGAAGCTGAAGCTTCAATACTTTGGCCACCTGATGTGAAGAGCTGACTCATTGGAAAAGACCCTGATGCTGGGCAAGATTGAAGGCAGGAGGAGAAGGGGAGGACAGAGGATGAGATGGTTGGATGGCATCACCAACTCGATGGACATGAGCTTGAGTAAACTCTGGGAGTTGGTGACGGACAGGGAAGCCTGGTGTGTTGCAATCCATGGGGTTACAAAGTCGGACATGACTGAGCGACTGAACTGAACTGACACAGTCCAGTAGTCTCCTACTATGTATATACTTAAGAGAAGTGACAACACAGGCTGAAACAGAAACTTTCATACAAATGGGCATAGGAGCATAATCCATAATGAGCAAAAAGCGAAAAACAACCCAAACGCCTACCAACTGATAAACAGACAAAGAAAAAGCGGTATATGCATAAAATGAAACATTATTCAGCCATGAAAGGAATGAGGTACTGGTACATGTTATAACATAGATGAGCCTTAAAATTTTCATGTTAAGTAGAAGGAATTAGATACAAGGAACTATACACTATATGATTTCATTTACATAAAATGCCCATAATAGGCAAATCCATAAAAACAAACAGTAGATAGAGGCGGGGGGTAGGGGACAAGAGAAGTGGGATGAATGTTTACTCATCAGTTAGGGTTCCCGTGTGTGTGCTCAGTCGGTCGTGTCTGGCTCTCTGTGACCCCACGAACTGTACCCTGCCAGGCTCCTCTGTCCATGGGATTTTTCTCAGGGAAGGGCACTGGAGTGGGCTGTCGTTTCCTCCTCCAGGGGATCTTCCTGACCAGGGACTGAACTCTCGCCCCCGGTATTGGCTGGCAAATTCTTTACCAATTGAACTACAGGGAAGTCCTTATACGATGGGGCAAAGATGATTGTAAAATTTTGTGAATATATTTTTAAAAATCTATAAAAGGTGTGTGAAATATATTCCAATAAAAATAACTTAAAAAGAGAGTAAGTGATCTAAGGCAGCCAGGGGGGACCAAACAACAGTAAAGTGCTACAGCGCCCGGCGCGACACAACTGCTTCACTACGTTACAGCGACGAGCCAGTGAAGGCCAGTATATTACAAGGAGGCCTCACGAAATGGGAGAGATGTGAGTTGAGTCCTCGAGAATAAGTAGAAATCATATAATAAAAAAGGAAAAATCATTCCAGGTAGGAGGGAAATACCTACGCAGGATAAAACAGAAACATTCTAGTTGTGTTCCGAGTCAATAACATAACCCAGATGGGTCACAGTAAACCAGGGTGTGATCACACTTAAGGTAACAGATGGAGGCTGAAACCACACTTGTGTTCAGAGCCAATAATGATAACCCAGATAGGTCACAGTAAACCAGGGTGTGATCAGACTTAAGGTAACAGAGGCTGAAACCACACTTGTGTTTAGAGCCAATAATGATAACCCAGATGGGTCACAGTAAACCAGGGTGTGATCAGACTTAAGGTAACAGACAAAGGCTGAAACCACACTTGTGTTCAGAGCCAGTAACATAACCCAGATGGTTCACAGTAAATCAGGGTGTGATCAGACTTAAGGTAACAGACAAAGGCTGAAACCACACTTGTGTTCAGAGCCAGTAACATAACCCAGATGGTTCACAGTAAATCAGGGTGTGATCAGACTTAAGGTAACAGACAAAGGCTGAAACCACACTATGCAGGGTCTCACATGCCCACGGCATCTGGACCTTAATCCGTAAGCATTAGAGAATCACTGGAAGTGAACTCAGTAGGGAAGAAAGAAATTACAATTAATAGTTTAGAAAATAAGTGAGACAGTAGGAGTAAACAGGGAACTAGACTGCATTAAAAACTAGAAATAAGAAGGGGGTATTATACTTTAGAGATATTTGAGGGTAACAAAGATTTAACAAACGTGAAGGAATTTATTAAATATAAAGAGTGAGAAAGAGGAAGAAATCGAAGACATCACTCAGCTCTGAGTCTGAATGATGGGAAGCGGGAAGGGCCTTAGATGGTGGTGATGCTGAGAGAGAGAGACAGGAAGCTGAGAAAGGAGAGGCACAGGAGTTGGATCAGGAGCTCAAACTGGACCAGTTCTGTAAGCTGACACTATGGACTGAAGATTCATGACAACATGCATTGCAAATCGCTGGAAATGCAAGGTGGCAAGTCAGACAAGAGAACAGGATTGAATGCACATGGCATCGCATGACAGGTTCACCTAAAGCTGACGTAAGGAATCAGTATATCCGGCTGAGAAAGTGAAATTAATGAAGATGAACTTGAGGATATCGAAGAAAGCAACAGAGGGACTCAAGAGTGTCCTGTTCTGGAAGCTAAGGAAGCAGCAGCATCTCACAGGGCCAGGAGGAAGCAGAGCAATGCTGTTGAGAAACCCTGAAGGGTGGGGGTTGAACAAAGCCCGTTGGATTTAGTCATCGGGTTGTTACTGGTGGTGTCAGGGGAAACAATTTTAGAAGAGTATTAAGGAGGAGGAAAGACTGCAATTCACTAAAAAAAAAAAAAAAAAATGAATGTGACATGAAAACATTTAAACTGTGAGAATAAAACTCTGCTTTGGGAATGTCTGGTTACAGAAGGAAGGAGAGAGATGATTGATGGTTTGACTGAGAAGTAGGGCAAGGAATTACTCAGAACACTTGTTGTTTAGTCTCTAAGTTGTGTCTGGCTCTTTTGTGAACCTATGGAATGTAGCCTGCCAGGCTCCTCTGTCCATGAGATTTTCCAGGCAAGAATACTGAAGTGGGTTGCCGTTTCCTCCTCCAGGGGATCTTCCCGACGTAGAGATCCAACCTGAGTCTCCTGCATCTCCTGCATCTCCTTCTTGGCAGGCACTTTTTTTTTTTTTTTAACCACAGCCACCAGGGAAACCCATTCAGAAGAGTGGGTGATGTAAAACCTGCAGACATAGATAGGTACAGGGCGATCCCTGGGTTGGGAAGATCCTCTGGAGGAGGGCACGGCAACCCACTCCAGGATTCTCGCCTGGGGAATCCCACAGACAGAGGAGCCTAGCAAGCTACAGTCCATGGGGTCACAAACAGCTGGAGAAGACTGGAGTGACTTAGCACGCACACACTTTAACAAATTCAAAGATTTACTGCCCTTGGGACTGTCTCTAAGTGATGAGGATATAAGTAGTGAACAACACAGACAAAAATCCCTCCCTCTGTGGGCCTGGCATCTTTCAGATGTGTTCATCAGCTGCCACGTTTCTTTTCACTGAAGAGTTAGGTTTTAGGTGCTTCACTTCCAACTTACTGACGTTCTCATAACTTACTGACGATTGGGTGTAGCTTTTACGATGTTTTTTGATTTTCAAAACAGTATTTCCTCAGCTTTGACAGGAACAACCACAACAGCCAATACAGTAAAAACAAATTTGTGGGCTGCAGCATCAGACAGACACAGTATTACTCCAGGGACCGAGGAGATCAAGGATGGGAGAAGTCACTGTCCCCCTAAAATGTCAAGAAGTACTCACAGCATAATTATTGGGCACCAGTTTCCATCAGCTTCTGCAGGGGAAGAGCCGCCCAGAGATCTGTCAACAATGCCCTGTGCTTTTATCTGTATAGGAAACGAAACTTGTTAAAGTTACACTTTTGCATTTTGCAGGAAACAGCTGCAGTGAATCGATGCTTAAGACAGAACAATCCAAGTCATGAGATAGTAGAAAACTTTATTAAAACTGATTCAGAGAAGTCAGACCACACACATTTTTTGAAGAAAACTTGAATTTTGTTAAACTTTCATGTGATTCTAATGTGCAGTAATCTGAGGATCACTATTCTAAATTCTTTCTATGGAATTCAAATAAGATTTTTTTTAAAAAATTAGGTAATGAGTTATCGCTTTAAATATTGGGTTGGCCCCAAGTTCAGGCTTCTCCCTAAATTGTTACAGAAAAACCAAAATGAACTCCTGGGCCAACCCAATAGCTTCTGAAATATACCTTATATGGAAAAACACTTCAGAATTCTGCAGACATGACAGGGAAAAATAAACAACATGAAACCACCCAATTGCACCTTATTCTCCCGACACTCCCTCCAAGTTCATCCTTATTCTCTGCCTGGCACTCACTTATCACAACTGGATGCTTCCATCATTTATTTGAGTGCTTGCTTCTCCTGCCTAGAAGACAAGTTCCTGAGACCTAGGACTTGTCTGTTGTGCTTACCACTAAACCTGCAGCATCTGAAAGAGCGTTGCACAGACTGGGTCCCCAAACAACACGTGTTCAAGGATGATGGTTAAAAATCAGTTCTGCTTATGGCTACTTGCAATCAAACTGATCAACAGACATATTCTTTTCCCTACATAACCTTTATAATGGGTTTTGTGTATGTAGCTTTAGCTTTCCATGTTCTCACTTTCGTGGCTGCATAGGAGTCCATCATGAGAAAGCCCCCAATTATCCATTGACCTTGTTTGTGAACGATCCCTACCTAGTCGATTCTAACTGTGTATATGTTCCTGGGAGTGCACTCAGTCGCTCAGTTGTATCCAACTCTCTGCGACTCCATGGGCTGTAGCCTGCCAGGCTCCTCTGTCCACGGGCTTCTCCAGGCAAGAAAAATGGAGTGGGTTGCCGTTTCCTCCTCCAGGGGATCTTGCCCACCAGGGGTCGAACCTGGGTCTCCTGCACTGGCAGGCGGATTCTTAACCACTGAGCCACCTGGGAAGCCCATGTGTATCTACCTACCTCTCTGCTGGTCGTTACATTTATCAATTAAAATATGAGCATTCAGTTTTATTCTTCTTTCATCCCTTTATTAAGTTTACATTAGAAGTCAGTGAAATGTTGAATCAAAGGGATTTCAATAATTTGTTTTCATGTGTGGTGATTTTTTCTATATATTAATAGTTTTTAGTTAAGATATGCAGTCCCCTTAAAAGACAGGTGTGCCCTGTTCACTAAATTTAGAACAATTTTAATAAATTACCACTCTCTCTTTCACACTCTCCTCAATTCATTCAACAGAACATTGTACCGTCTTGATAACTTCTTATTGCTAGTGAATAGAACAGCATTGTCATATACTAACTGAATTTCTTTTTATTTTCTGTTCACATTTTCTGCCCACTAAAATGTGACTCACCTTTGTTGACACTTGCTAACTTAATAGTATCAAATATTCAGAACACAGAAGAATGGAAGACACGCCAAACCACAAAACCCGACAGTTTGGGGCAAAGCCGCCTTCCTTCCTCCTGCTTTCCTTCCTTCTTGTTTTCTCTGCTTCTCTCTTCTGGAGGGAGCACCTTAGAGAGGCGGGTGCTACAATATCTGAAGAGATGAAAAGGTGAACCCCTCTGAAGAGATGATTTCATGAAGACACATCGAGTAGAGCTGGTGGAGACACAGTGACGTTAGATGAAGTCAGAGAAGCTGCAATGAGTGACAGAGAATCTGGCTGGAATATTACCGGGGAAAAAACAGAGGGTGAAGAGGGACTATCAACAACAGTCTAGGACGTTATGCGGGGGGAAGACGCCAGACATGGGGAGCAACCTTGCTGAGCCAAGCTACTTTCCATGATAGGGGAAATGAGAGTTGCTTTTTTGGTGATCATATACGGATATTCAATCGAGCATAAAGTTAGAGGTCCACAAAAGATTTCACAGGCAATCTGAAATTAAGATAGAAGCAAAAGGGGGACTTCCGTGGCAGTCCAGTGGTTAAGACTTGATGCTTCCACTGCAAGGGGCAAGGTTCAGTCCCTGCTGGAGGAACCAAGATCCCCCATGCCACGTGGCAGGGCAAAAGCAGGCAAAATCACACACTAGACGAGGTGTTCAGAGGCAAATGACCCCTATCCTGCATATGTCTGGATGATAAATCACTGAAGACCACACTTCCACCAGCAGGGTGGGAACAAGGACAGAGACCAGGGAGACAGAAATAGTAAGAAAGCAATGCTCTGCTTTAAGACTTCTCAGTACAAGGCATCTCCATGCAGAACCATGCCTACCCATCAGAGGACTGGAACAACAGGAAAGTGATTGAAATTAATACAAGAAATAGATTGGTTTAAGTAAGAGGAAGAGAAACTAATTTCTGTTAAATATACACCATCTGTCGTCAGGCATTAGGGTAAAAGCATTATACCCAATAAGTTTCTTAAAAAGGAACCAAAGTGTTTGCTAGGTTCTCATTAGTTATGTGTTTTATACAGAGGATCAACAGTATACATGCATGTATACATGCATAAATCTCACTCTCCCAACTCATCCCACCCATTTCCCTCCATGGAGTCCACACGTTTGTTCTCTAAGTCTGTGTGTCTATTTCTGTTTTGCAAATAAGATCATTTTCTAGATTTCATATATATGCATTATATAAGAAGAAACAAATAATTGTTTCTTCTGACTTCATTCTGTATTACAGTCTCTAGTCCATTCACACCTCTACAAATGATTCGATGTCATTGCTTTTATGGCTGAGCAGTAGTCCATTGTATACAGGTACCACATCTTTATCCAGCCCTCTGGTGATGGACATTTAGACGGCTCCCATATCCTGGCTGTTGTAAACAGCGCTGCCATGCACACTAAGGGGCAGGCGTCGTTTTGCATTATGTCCTTCTCTGGGTATATGCCCAATAGTGGGATTGCTGGGTCATATGGTACTTCTATTTTTAGTTTTTTAAGGAACCTATACTGTTATCCATGGGCTTCCCTGGTGCCTCAGATGGTAAAGAATCCGCCTACAATGCAGGAGACTCAGGTTCAATCCCTGGGTTAGGAAGATCCCGGGGTTGGGAAGATCCCCAAGAGAAGGAAATGGCCACCCACACCAGTATTTTTGCCTGAAGAAATCCATGGCCAGAGGAACACAGTTCACGGGGTTGGTTGCAAAGAGTGGGACACAACTGACCAACACACACACACACACACATACTGTTCTCCACAGTGGCTGTCTCAATTTGCATTCCCACCAACAGCGCAAGAGGGTACCCTTTTCTCCACAACGTCTCCAACATTTATTGTTTGTAGATTTTTTAATGACGGTAAATTGTTTGTGAGGTACAGGGAAGCAACCTAAATGTCCAGAGGGACAAGCAATCTGCATCAACAGAGGTACAGGGAAGCATGGCGTGCTGAAGTTCATGGTGTCGTGAAGAGTCAGGCACGACTTGGCAACTCAACAACAACAAACTGTTTTCACCTGAAGCCAGCTGAGGTGAGTGTGATTCGATTTTACAGATTAAAAAAACAGATGGAGTTTAAAGGACTGTCACCTCCCAGAATTACACCACTGAGTGAGAGGGTGTGAGATGAAACTTCAGCCTAACCACAAACCCCTCACCCTTTCTCCTACGGTCTCTTTTAAGACTAAAAAGGAACATCTCTGTCTTCCATCTAAAGATACACCATCTTATACCAATTCTATGATTCACAATTTTTTTACATTGCAACATCTCTGAAATCTCAGTGCTTCATAGGTTAACAGCGCTTGTTTTCTTCTATGAGTTTCATGGTTTCAAGTCTTACATTTAAGTCTTTAATCTATACTGAGTTTAGTTTTATATATGATGTGAAAAAATACTCTGATCCTTTTAGTTGCAGTTGTACAGTCTTCCTAATGCTATTTATTGACGAGCCTGTCTTTTCCCCCACTGTACAGCCTTACCTCCTTCACTGTACATTAACTGACCGTGTATGTGTGGGTTCTCTCTTCTGTCCCACTGATATATGTGTCTGGTTATGGACCATACCAAACTGTTTTGACTACTGTAGCTTTTTAGCATAGTTTGAAGTCAGGGTGCATGATACCTCCTGCTTTGGTCTTCTTTCTCAAGATTCAGGGTATTTTTGTCTTCTGATACAAATTTTAGAATTATTTGTTCTAGTTCTGTGAAAAATGCCATTGGTATTTTTACAGGAACTCAGACTGCTACTTTTAAACTGAACTTGCTCCTTAGCCCCAGAGATCCCACAGGTCCTCTCATCTCAGAGGAAGTCCTGTGAAAAGAGAGCTTTGAGGACGGCATCTCCTGTGAAGCCTTTTCCCATTTAGCGTTGTAAGTTCGTCTCTCATGGACTATCGTAACTTGTATTTCTTTGACTTTTATTCACTGATTCTTTCATCAGTATATGAGCTTTTTGAAGGTTAAAAACCATTTTTTTACTCATCTCAACATCCCCATTTCCTGCTAAATTAATACTTCTTTTAATTGGTAAATCCATTATGGACAACAGTCTGGATGTTTCTGAAACGAAACATACAGCCACTGTATAACCCAACAATTCCATTCCTGGGCATATATACGGACAGAACTGTTGTTCATAAAGATACACACAGCCCAGTGTTCAAACCAACACTGTTTACAGAAGCCTGGCTATGGAAGCAGCATAAAGGTCCGCTGACAGAGGGATTGTCAAAGAAGACGTGGTACATATACACAACAGAATATTACTCAGCCATGAAGACAAGTGAAACAATGCCATCCGCAGCAACATGGACGGACCTCGAGATTGTCATTTTGAGTGAAGTCAGTCAGAGAGAAAAAGGAAAAATATTATATGATACTGCTTCTGTGTGGACTCTGAAAAAAATGGTACAAATTTACTATTTAGAAAACCGAATAGGGTCCACAGATTAAAAAAAAATTTTTTTACCAGTGAGGGAAAAGGGAGAAAGAGGGATAAACTGGGAGATTGGAATTGACATATACACGCTACTACATATAAAACAAGTAACTAATAAGGACCTGGGGCTTCCCAGGTGGCTCAGTGGTAATCTGCCTGCCAGTTCAGGAGAGGCGGGTTTGATCCCTGGGTCAGGAAAATCGCAGGAGAATGAAATGCACCTCACTTCAGTGTTCTTGCCTGGGAAACCCCTTGGACAGAGGAGCCTTGCGGGGGTCACAGAAGAGTTGGTCATGACTTAACGACCGAATAACAACAAAATAAGAACGTACTGTATAGGTTCTTTCCCCACATCTAAGCAAATGAGGGAAGTTTTTTTCAGTCTCTCCCATACATCAAACAGCATACTGAGTGTTTCACATACACATTTGCATGTGCCCCTCACAACAGCCCTCTCTTTTGCCTTAGACGCTGCTGGTTCCGTTTCAAGCACCAGCTGACAACACGCTGTTGACTCCGGGGCTTTGCTTCCCTCCTCTTCCTCAAACACCATCTTCTATCCTCACATTTACAACCTCGCATCTGCCCAGGTCTGTTGTGGTTGGTTGGCTTTTTTTTTTTTTTGGTTTGGTTTTTATTTTGAAATGATTTTACATTCACATAGAAGTTGCTAACATAGTACAAAAGCTCCTGGGTACCCTTCTTCCAGTTTCCCTCATGTCTGTATCTCACATAATCATAATACAGTTACCAAAACCACAATTCTGCTATCTCCAAAATACTCCCTTGATAACACAGAAGGCTTCTATAACTGCAACAAAACCCCCTCGGATTATCCCTTCATAGGTGCAGCCCTGTATCTGCCCTCTGGCAACCACCGTCATGTGTCTCGTCACTTTAAGAATAGCCGAGGGACTTCCCTAGTGGTCCAGTGTTCAAGACTCTGTGACACTAGTGCAGGGGGTCCCTCATCAGCGAACTAGGTCTCACATGCCACGGCCAAAGATCCTGCGTGCCACACCAAGACCCTGCGTGGAGGAAGGAAGGATGGAAGGACGGAAGAAAGGAATGCAAGAGGCAGGGAAGGAGGAAGGAAAAGAAGAGAAAGAATAACCAACAGATAGAATTGTACAGTGTAACCTTCTGAGGTTGGCTTTTTTCACTCAACCTAATACCCTTGCGACCCATCACTGTATGTGTCAATCGTTCGTTACTTTCTATTGCTGTGTAGTATTCCACTGAGTGAGTATCTAGTTTGTCTACTTACCACTATAATTTTTTTCCAGCCTCCTCTGCTTCTACTCAAATAATCTAGTGATTCTCAAGATATGGTGGGAGGCCTTTCTTAAACTGGATATGATTGCTAAAAATGCAGGATCATGGGCCCCATTTAAGACCCATTCTATCTGCATGGCTGTGAGTAAGACCCAGGGTTACAGTATCTGCAGTTCAAATACTTCAACATAGCATAATTCTGGTTACTTTTTAGTTGCATTAAGTTCAAACCAATGTAGTGACCATTTAAATTAGGAATAGTGATGGTTAACTGGTCTTCTAATTATAAATCATTCTCCAGAGGCAATTAGTATCAGACTCTTGGCTAATCAGGATAATAAAAGTCAGAATTTGTCTTGAAAATGAGTGGCTTATCACATAGCATGGTCATATTAGAAATGGAACCCACTGGTGACACTGAATGTATTTAACATTTTAGGAACATCCTCTACCCTTGCATGTACAGGATGTAAGTATCTGACAATGTCTGTAGCCTTTGTCCTTATGTGCCGAACTAACGCCAGGTTTTCCGCCCGTCCATGAACTTGGAAGACCGATGACAAGACCTTATCTTAGAAGACCTGGCTTGCCTGCTCATTTGAGGCTTCCACACACAACAGCAGAAGAGGAGCATCCAAAAGAACACAGAACCTCGGGCTGCGATGCGCACCTTCTGTGATGGTCAAGCGTCACAGCCTAGGGCAGCACTCAACACCAAGCTGGGCCTCCGGAAACACTCAGTGGATTTTAAAATGTGCTCTGTTCTTTTGTACTTTCCTTGTGCTGACCGGGGTCACAAAACCAGTTAGTCCTTAATTCAAGGTCTTCAGTAAACAAGCCTTTTTTTCTTCTCTTTTACGAATAGTGCTTTTGGTATCTAATCTGAGAATTCTCCACTAACCCTCGATTCTTAAGGTCTGAGCCTGTGTTTTGAAACATAGGTTTGCAGTAAACTTATTTTTATAGTAATATCTTGTACACATTTACAGTTTTACATTACAGTCTGTGACTAGTTTTCAGTTAAATTTTTATATAAAGTGTGAGACTTAGGTTTGAGTCCTTCCTTTTTTTTTTAATTTACGGTGCCACCAGACTTCCCTGGTGGCTCAGATGGTAAAGAATCTGCCTGCAATGTGAGAGACTTGGGTTCGACCCCTTGGTCGGTAAGATCCCCTGGAGGAGGAAATGGCAACCCACTCTGGTACCCTTGCCTGGAAAATCTCATGGATGGAGGAGCCTGGTAGGCTACAGTCCATGGGGTTGCAAAGTCAGACATGACTGAGCAACTTCACTTTCACTTTCCAATACCGCATTGTCTCAATCACAAGGCTATGGTTTTTCCAGTGGTCATGTATGGATGTGAGAGTTGCACGGTGAAGAAAGCTGAGCGCCACAGAATTGATGCTTTTGAACTGTGGTGTTGGAGAAGACTCTTGAGAGTCCCTTGGACTGCAAGGAGATCAACCAGTCCGTCCTAAAGGAAATCAGTCCTGAATATTCATTGGAAGGACTGATGCTGAAGCTGAAACTCCAATACTTTGGCCACCTGATGTGAAGAGTTGACTCATTGGAAAAGACCCTAATGCTGGGAAAGATTGAGGACAGGAGGAGAAGGGGATGACAGAGGATGAGATGGTTGGATGGCATCACTGACTCGATGGACATGGGTTTGGGTAGACTCCGGGAGTTGGTGATGGACAGGGAAGCCTGGCGTGCTGCAGTTCATGGGGTCGCAAAGAGTCAGACACGACTGAGTGACTGAACTGAACTGAACATGAAAAAACTGAAGTCGCTCTGTCATGTCCAACTCTTTGCCACCCCATGTACTGTGTAGCCTGTCAGGCTCCTCTGTTCATGGAATTCTCCAGGAAAGAACACTGGAGCGGGTGGCCATTCCCTTCTCCAAGGGGATATTCCCGATCCAGGGATCAAACTGGATCTCCTGCATCCCAGGCAGATTCTTTACCACCTGAGCCACCAGGAAAGTCCTGTAGCTACATCAGTTTAGTTCAGTTGCTCAGTTGTGTCCAACTGTTTGTGACCTCATGAACTGCAGCACACCAGGCCTCCCTGTCCATCACCAACTCCAGGGGCTTGCTCAAACTCATGTCCATTGAGTCAATGATGCCATCTAACCGTCTCATCCTTTGTCGTCTCCTTCTCCTCCTGCCTTCAATCTTTCCCAGCACCAGGGTCTTTTCTAACGAGTCAGTTCTTTGCATCAGGTGCCCAAATTATTGGAGGTTCAGCATCAGTCCTTCCAATGAACATTCAGGACTGATTTCCTGAAGCTACATAGTGAACATTAATCCTGCAGAGAGAGAGTCCTTCTGCTTTATTCTTTTCTAGGATTGTGTCAGGTGTTCCTTATCCTGTGCCATTCCACAGAAATTTTAGAGTAAGTTTATGCCTGTTTAACAAAAACCTCATTGGGATTTTGGTAGGAATTTTATTAAACCTTTCTGTCAATTTGGGTAGAAGTAATATGCTTACCATATCATGTTTCTTTTTAAAACACTTTCTTCTCAACTTCTGTAACAGTACACCCCTCTTGTTGTCTCTCTTTTGCTGCTAACTTTATCCTGTCTCTCAGCTTCATCTTCCTCTGCCTAGATATTAAATATTCGACATACACTTTCTTTAGATTCAAGTCACTTGACCCAAAGACACATACTGTACAAGCAATATTACAAGATCCCCAACTACCTGTCACCGTCTAGAGTTGCACAGTGCCGGGGAGGGGAAAAGGTACACACTTTCTCTTGCCTCTCCAAGATTCCAAGGTAACTTCTTGGTACCTCATAAAAAGAATTACAAATGTCATTGCTCAAAACAGGCAAGATATTTAGGGAGGGGGGAGGGGGGAGAGGCAAAGATTAACCATGAGGGACATCTGCTGGTGAAATCTGTCAGCGTCCTGTCAAGGTTGCGTCTCTGGACCACAGGCCACTAGAGGGCACATTCAGGCGTAGCTGCCATGCAGAATCCCCAGCCTTGGGGAAAGCTCCACCAGGGAAGCCCTGCGCCTTCATTCATTCTGGAGTGCCCTCTGCCTCGTTTGAGTCCACTTTTCCTCCTTGGCTCATGGAAGCCTGCAGACCCAGTGAGACCCAGCTCCCTGCAGGTGCCCTGCTTCAAGACAGAGCGTGCAGCTGGGGAGACAGAGCCCTGAGCCCTGACACAGAGCTCCTAACTGGGACCCCGATCGGAAACCCCGGAGCCCTGACACACAGCTCCTGACTGGGACCCCGATCGGAAACCCCGGAGCCCTGACACACAGCTCCTAACTGGGACCCCGATCGGAAACCCCGGAGCCCTGACACACAGCTCCTGACTGGGACCCTGACCGGAAACCCCGGAGCCCTGACACACAGAGCTCCTGACTGGGACCCCGATGAGACAAACCCCGGAGCCCTGACACAGAGCTCCCGACTGGGACCCCGATTGGAAACCCCGGAGCCCTGACACACAGCTCCTGACAGGGACCTCGATTGGACTGCTTACCATGCTATGACGCAGTTTCCCCATGCTCAAAGCGGCAGTTACATTTATTACAGGATTTTCATGAGAATAAATAACAGAGGTGAATGTAAGAACAAATAGTATCCAATAAACAGCATGGGACGTTATTTCTAAAGTAACTCGTGTGTGTGTGTGTGTGTGTGTGTGTTCAGGGATGTCTAGCTTTTTGTGACCCCATGGACTGTAGGGCTCCTCTGTCCATGGAATTCTCCAGGCAAGAATCCTGGATGGTTGCCATTCCCTTCTCTAGTATCAAATATACTTCCATCCTTTGACTACTGGAGACTGAGGTTTGGAATCTGCCTTTGTTGCACACACCCCAGGAGCCCCAGGCATCTCTTGCCTCCTCCTCTCCTTATTTTTAGCCAGTTTATATCACTAGGCCTTGGTTTCTTTACTGAGACTCCAGCCCCAAGAGACCAATCCCTCACCATATCCCTTCCCAGGAAACTGGATCTGGCTCCCTATACCTCTGGCTACAAGATGGAGTCTGTCTGGCAAACGTGGAGCCATCATGCCTGAATAGGCTGGGGCCCCTCAAACCACAGAACGCAGACCAGCGCTGGAACCCTCTTCAAAAAAACAAACAAACAAAAATCAGTGAGAAGATAAATACAGAAAAAAAAACGGTCAAGCATTTAGTGATTCTCAGCTCACGGCATAAGGCACAGACCCTTCTAGTTATTTTCAAACCTGAGTACGTAGCTGCATGTGGTGTGGTCACGGGGACCGTGCCCTGCAGGTCCAACATTACAACGCGTGATGTGTGAAGGCTGGTTTATCAGCTGAAACCCCTTCTCCCCCCAAAATATGAAAAACCGACAAAACATAAGTATTAAAATGTAAGGTCTCCCTGGTAGCTCAGACGGTAAAGAATACGCCTGCAACGTAGGAGATACGGTAAAGAATACGCCTGCAACGTAGGAGATACGGTAAAGAATACGCCTGCAACGTAGGAGATATGGTAAAGAATACGCCTGCAATGTAGGAGATCTGGGTTCAGTCCCTGGGTCAGGAAGATCCCGTGCAGAAGGGAACGGCTTCCCACTTTAGTATTCATGCCCAGAAAATTCCATGGGCAGAGGAACCTGGTGGGCTAGGGTCCATGGGTCATAAAGAGCTGCACACAGCTGAGCAAGAAACACTTTCGCTTCTTTATCACTTTCAAGCATTATTTATAACTTACTATTCACTGAGAAAATTCTCTGGAGAATATCTGAAACGAGTGAACTGTTCGTGTTTCCCCAAGAGCACACATGTGCACACAGCACTCCCACTGATCCAATTTAAATGGAACAAATTAAGCAAAAGGGAAAAAAAAGGTCACTAAAATGTGAAACTTTACAGAGCGGCACACACGATGTTCATTCCAAGCGTGAGTGTAGGCTTTTAACATGGAACCTTCTTCCTTTGTAACTTTACATTATAATAAATATCATCTAAACAAATATAACTTGGGAAAATAGAAAACAATCACAAATTTTAAAATGATGACTAATAGGAAATTAATAGAATTATATCACACACAACTTTATGTCCTTTCAAAACTGTAGCTAAACAAAACAATTACAAAGGAAGAACAGGCCAAATCTCACGCCTACTGACTCAGACGAAAGAACTGGACTCGCATTGTCGTCTTTTTAATTTTATTTTCCCAGTACGTCATTTTCTTCATATTTTACAAAAGCATTGGCCCACAATGGACTGGTAACATTTTAATGGTCTTTCTTCACTGACAGTTTGTGAAACAGAGCTGGAAGGCTGTGTCCCAGGCCGGTGATCCTGAT
This sequence comes from Okapia johnstoni, assembly GCA_024291935.2. Taxonomy (NCBI): domain Eukaryota; kingdom Metazoa; phylum Chordata; class Mammalia; order Artiodactyla; family Giraffidae; genus Okapia; species Okapia johnstoni. Next base: position 601,088 of record CM044325.1, on the reverse strand, counting down.
ACATGACTCCAGTGTTGAACCAGGCAAGTTGCCTCATACCTGCAGGAAGCAAGCTCGTGGACCACACCCCTTGGGATGCTACCTGAAACCTGGACTCTTGATTTATTTCTTAGGAATCTGGCTCAACAATTAGGCCAATTTCCCCAGATTTGAAACTTTCTGAAACGATGATTTCCTTATCAGGAAAGCTAACTAGAAAAGTATTTTTCATTGTATTTGAATTATAATAACAGATCTGATGGCAGTACAACAGAGTATTAGTAAGTTTACACACACAGTAAAAATTCATTGCCTAAAAGAACAAATCATATGCTTCCATAATATTTTTCCAATACAAATTCACTCAGATGTCAGCTGAATTTATATAGGAATTTATATGGGAAATTTACTCAGCTGTCAGCTGAATTTATATGTGAAAAATAGATTTCAGGTAGCATCCCAAGAGGTGTGGTCCATGAGCTTGCTTCCTGCAGGTGTGAGGCATCTTGCCTGGTCCAACACTGGAGTCATGTATCAGGATCACGGGCCCGGGACACAGCCCTCCAGCTCTGTGTTTCACAGGCTGTCAGTAAAGAAAACCCTTAAAATTTTACCAATCCTCCGTGGGCCAATGCTTTTGTAAAATGTCCGACTCTGCGACCCCTGACCAGCTAGGCTCCTCTCTCCATGGGATTCTCCAGGCAAGAATACTGGAGTGGGTTTCTGTTCCCTTCTCCAGGGGATCCTCCCCACCAGGGGTTGAACCTGGGTCTCCTGCACTGCTGGTGGATGCTTTACCATCTAAGCCACCAAGGAAGCTTACTCAGTTACTTATATGCAAATCCTAGAAGGTTGGGATGTGCTTATTTTAATAAATGGACCAGAAATTTATCTGCTACAAGGTATCTTTATACAGCAACTGAACAGGAGAAAACAGGAAACAGCTGGCCACTTTAGGGTCCCCAGAAAGCTACCTCAGGAGGTGGCCTTCACTGCTCAGATGCTACCCCAGAAAGGCAGCAGATTCTGTGAATCTGCACGCCATTCTCTTACAGGGGCCACACCACTCTTCTGCTTGTTTCAGTTTTTGAGGAATCAAGTAGGCACAGATCAGTGTACTTCTTTTTTTAATTCAGTTCAATTCAGTCGCTCAGTCATGTCCAACTCTTTGCGACCCCATGAACCACAGCACGCCAGGTCTTCCTGTCTATCACCAACTCCTGGAGTCCACCCAAACCCATGATCGAGTCGATGATGCCATCCAGCCATCTCATCCTCTGTCGTCCCCTTCTCCTCCCGCCCTCAATCTTTCCCAGCATCAGCGTCTTTTCTAATGAGTCAACTCTTCACATCAGGTGGCCAAAGTATTGGAGTTTCAGCTTCAGCATCAGTCCTTCCAATGAATATTCAGGACTGATTTCCTTTAGGACGGACTGGTTGATCTCCTTGCAGTCCAAGGGACTCTCAAGAGTCTTCTCCAACACCACAGTTCAAAAGCATCAATTCTTCAGCACTCAGCTTTCTTCATGGTCCAACTCTTGCATCCATATGTGACCACTGGAAAAACCATAGCCTTGACTAGACGGACCTTTGTTGGCAAAGTAATGTCTCTGCTTTTTAATATGCTGTCTAGGTTGGTCGTGGATTTTCTCCCAGGGAGTAAGCGTCTTTTAATTTCATGACTGCAGTCACCATCTGCACTGATTTTGGAGCCCAATAAATAAAGTCTCTCACTGTTTCCATTATTTCCCCACCTGCTTGCCAAGAAATGATGGGACTGGATGTCATGATCTTAGTTTTCTGAATGTTGAGCTTTAAGCCAATGTTTTGACTCTCCTCTTTCACTTTCATCAAGAGGCTCTTTAGTTCTTCGCTTTCTGCCATAAGACAGGTGTCATCTGCCTATCTGAGGTTATCGATATTTCTCCTACATTTATCTAGGACTTCCCTCATGATCCAGTGGTTAAGAATCTGCCTTGAAATGCAGGGGATGTGGGTTTGATTCCTTGTCAGGAAACCAAGATGCTACACACCACAAGGTAACTGAGCCCCCCGCTGTCACTTCTGAGCCTGATGCAGCCAAATTAATTAATTAATCAGGGAGTACATCATGAGAAACGCTGGGCTGGAGGAAGCACAAGCTGGAATCAAGATTGCCAGGAGAAATATCAATAACCTCAGGTATGAAGATGACACCACGCTTATGGGTGGGAGGAGAAGGGGATGACAGAGGATGAGATGCTTAGATGGCACCGATTCAATGGACATGAGCTTGTACAAACTCTGGGAATTGGTGATGGACAGAGAAGCCTGGCATACTGCAGTCACGGGGTCACAAAGAGTTGGTCAGGACTAGCAACTGAAGTGAACTGAATGCATGTACATGGAATCTAGAAAAATGATACTGATGAACCTATCTGCAGGACAGCAACAGAGATAGAGATGTAGAGAACAGACTTGTGGGCACAGCAAGGGGAAGCCGAGGGAGAGATGAATTGAGAGAGTGGCACTGACACATTCACATCACCGTATGTGAAGCAGAAAACCAACGAGAATTCGATATAGGATGCAGGGAGCTCAACCCGGTGCTCGGACACCACCTAGAGAGCTGGATGAGCGGGAGGTTCAGGAGGGAGGAGACACACGTATCCCTGTGGCTGAGCCATGTGGATGTACGGAAGAAAGCAACACAGCTTGTAAAGAAATTATCCTCCAATTAAAAAAAAATATAAAATGTAAAAATTCAGAAAAAAAAAGAAATACCATATGATCCAGGAATTCTACGCCTGGGCATATACACCCCCCCGCAAAAACAAACAAACAAAACAACCCCAAACACTAAACTGAAAGGATACATGTGATAGCTTACAGCGACCGGCGGAGCTTGTGGTCTCCGAAAGAGCAACTCTCACTCAGGAGCCAAGAAGCAGTCCCTGTCACTCAGAGCTTTGTATAGCAGCTGCTGCTGCTGCTGCTGCTAAGTCGCTTCAGTCGTGTCCGACTCTGTGCGACCCCACAGACGGCAGCCCACCAGGCTCCGCCGTCCCTGGGATTCTCCAGGCAAGAATACTGGAGTGGGTTGCCATTTCCTTCTCTAGTGCATGAAAGGGAAAAGTGAAAGTGAAGTCGCTCAGTCATGTCTGACTCTTTGAGACCCCATGGACTGTAGCCTACCAGGCTCCTCTGTCCATGGGATTTTCCAGGCAAGAGTACTGGAGTGGGGTGCCATTGCCTTCTGTATAGCAGACATTCCATTAAAGTGAAAGTGACAGAAAAAGTTTCCAGCACAAAGCGGTTGAAACCGGTTGTTGCTAAAGGGGGTAGAAGAGTACTTGCCTCACTAGTTTGAGCAGAACGCTTCATACTTTCCAATTAGCTGATAAGAATAGATAAAAAGAACACTTCAAGGCTGTGAAAGTTTTACCAGACCCTTTCCCCACAACATACAATTAGAGATAATACCAGCATAAGATAAGCCAGAAAAGGCTCTGGGCATGTGAGAAAGCGGTGAATTGGAAACGGACTCCCAGGCAAGATTTGTTACGATTATAATCATTAATGTGAAGCCTAGGAAAAGCATTTTGTATGAGTAAGACACACTGTGCTTAAAGAAAGGCCCGCTTTCAAATGAAACAGGTTTAAAATTAACACAGAGCGCAGGGAAACAAGCCCTGTGTGACCAAGGCAGAGGAAGGTGGGAGAGAAAGAAGCTTGCCGCCTCCTCCTTAGGGACCGTGGATTCCCTATCAGCCTGCCTCAGTGGTAACTCTCTCACATGCACCCCCGTGTTCACAGCAGCATTATTCACAGTAGCCAGCACAAGGAAGCAACCGAAACGTTCAACAGGTAAATGTATAAGGAAGATATGGCATATACCTACAATGAAATACTCAGCCATAGAAGCCCATATTTTGCCATTTGCAGCAACATGCATGGACTTGGAGGGTATTATGCTAAGTGAAATAAGACAAAGAAAGATAAATGCAGTATGATATTACAAGTATTGAAAGATAAATACATCAAAAAGATAAATACATCATTTATACATGGAATCGAAAAAAATATAACAAAGGTAGTAAATGGAATAAAAAAAAAGCAAAGTCACAGATATAGAGAACAAACTGCTGGCTACCAGTGTGTTGGGGGGCATGGGGGTGTCGCAAAATACATGTGCGGGAATGAGAGGTTCAAACTGCTGGGTGTAAGACAGGCTCAAGGATGTGCTACAAAACAGGGGGATACAGCCATAATTGTGTAGTGACTATAAATGGAAAGTGACCTTTAAAAACTGTATACAAATAAAAACTTTTTTAAAAGTGTACTTAAGCCGGAAAATACTGAAGCCAGAAAACAACAAAAAAAGAAAGAATTACCTTTCTAAAACCCATAAACGTATCTCAGATACACACATATCATTCCTTCATGCCAGGCCTACACAACATTCCAGGAAACTCTTTTTCCCAGAGCGTGGGACGCATTTGATCCCCGGAGAAGGGGCATTCTCCTCATTTGTGCTCAGACTCTAACCAGGCTCCTGCTCTGTCAGAAGGATTGAAGAAAACATAAGACTGTCTGAACACCCTCAGGACTTGCAGCTTGAGGAAGAGCTCAGAGGCAATATCTGGGGCCAAGCGGCCTTCTCCAAGAGAAGCAACAGCAAGCCTGAGCAGGCTAAGACATGGACAGAATGTGGGTGCCCCACACATTCAGCAGAGGCTCATCAGAGGCCTGATATGCTAGAGAACAATGTGGAAATTCTGGGCACTCCCAGAAATACTTCGCAAGTGGGGATGTGCAAAGAGCTGAGGTGTGCCCGGCAGCTTTCTTCATCTCACAACCTTAAACAGGACCGTGTTTGTGTGTCAGTTTGCTGTGACCAGTGCGCTCTCTTGGCAAACTCTGCTAGCCTTGTCCTGCTTCATTTTGTACTCCAAGGGCGAACCTGCCTGTTCCTCCAGACCAGAGAACAAACTGCTCATAGCAAACACCCTCTTCCAAAAACACAAGAGAAGGCTCTACACAGGGACATCACCAGATGGTCAATACCAAAATCAGATAACCACGATGGTGTGACCACCCACCTAATGCATGACATCCTGGAATGCGAAGTCAAGTGGGCCTTAGGAAGCATCACTATGAACAAAGCTAGTGGAGGTGATAGAATTCCAGTTGAGCTATTTCACTCCTAAAAGATGATGCTGTGAAAGTACTGTACTCAATATGCCAGCAAATTTGGAAAACTCAGCATTGGCCACAGGAGCGGAAAAGGTCAGCTTTCATTCCAATCCCAAAGAAAGGCAATGTCAAACAATGCTCAAACTACTGCACAATTGCACTCATCTCACACGGTAGCAAAGTAATGCTGAAAATTCTCCAAGTCAGCCTTCAACAGTATGTGAATCGTGAACTTCCAGATGTTCAGCTAGATTTGGAAAAGAGAGAGGAACCAGAGATCAAATAGTCAGCATCTGTTGGATCACAGAAAAACCAAGAGAGTTTCAGGAAAAAATCTATTTCTGCTTTATTGACTATGCCAAAGCCTTTGACTGTGTGGATCAAAACAAACTGTGGACAGTTCTGAAAGAGATGGAAATACCAGACCATGTGACCTGCCTCTTGAGAAGTCTGTGTGCAGGTCAGGAAGCAACAGTTAGAACTGGACATGGAACAACAGACTGGTTCCAAATTGGGAAAGGAGTACGTCAAAGCTGTATATTGTCACCCTGCTTATTTAACTTATATACAGAGTACATCATGAGAAATGCTGGGCTGGATGAACCACAAGCTGGAATCAAGATTGTTGGGAGATATATCAATAATCTGAGATATGCAGATGACACCTGCCTTACAGCACAAAGTGAAGAAGAACTAAAGAGCCTCTTGATGAAAGTGAAAGAGGAGAGTGAAAAAGTTGGCTTAAAGCTCAGCATTCAGAAAACTAAGATCATGGCATCTGGTCCCATCACTTCATGGCAAGTAGATGAAGAAATAACAGAAACAATGAGACTTTACTTTCTTGGGCTCCAAAATCAGTGCAGATGGTGACTGCAGCCATGAAATTAAAAGACACTTGCTCCTTGGAAGAAAAACTATGACCAACCTAGACAGCATACTAAAAAGCAGAGACATCGCTGTGCCAGCAAAGGTCTGTCTAGTCAAGGCTATGGTTTATTCAGTAGTCATGTATGGATGTGAGAGTTGGACTATAAAGAAAGCTGAGTGCTGAAGAATTGATGCTTTTGAACTGTGGTGTTGGAAAAGACTCGTGAGAGTCCCTTGGACTGCAAGGAGATCCAACCAGTCCATCCTAAAGGAGATCAGTCCTGAATGTTCATTGGAAAGACTGATGTTGAAGCTGAAACTCCAATACTTTGTCCACCTGATGCAAAGAACTGACTCATTTGAAAAGACCCTGATGCTGGGAAAGAGTGAAGGAGGGAGGAGAAGGGCATGACACAGGATGAGCTGGTTGGATGGCATCACCGACTCAATGGACATGAGTTTGAGTAAACTCCGGGAGTTGGTTATGGACAGGGAGGCCTGGCGTGCTGCAGTCGATGGGGTCGAAAAGAGTTGGACACAACTGAGCGACTGAACTGAACTGAACTAAGTCAAAGCTACGGTTTTTCCAGTAGTCATGTCTGGATGTGAGAGTTGGAACATAAAGAAAGCTGACTGCTGAAGAATTGATGCTTTGGACTGTGGTGCTGGAGAAGACTCTTGAGAGTCCCTTTAACTGCATGCAAGAAGATCCAACCAGTCCATCCTAAAGGAGATCAGTCCTGGGTGTTCATTGGAAGGACTGATGTTGAAACTGAAACTCCAATACTTTGGCAACCTGATGTGAAGAACTGACTCATTAGAAAAGACCCTGATGCTGGGAAAGATTGCAGCTGGAGGAGAAGTGGATGACAGAATGTGAGATGATTGGATTGCATCACCAACTCAATGGATGTGGGTTTGGGTGGAGTCTGGGAGTTGCTGAAGGACAGCGAGGCCTGGCGTGCTGCGGTTCATGGGGTTGCAAAGAGTTGGACATGACTGAGCTACTGAACTGAACTGAAAATACCCTCAATGACATACCAACCAATACAAAATGTAAAGCTTTTAGGAAAGCGTGCAACATGGTTTTCTTTTAAATGAGGAGACTTTAGAGTCACAATGTAAGAAAGCTGGCCATGGGGCTAAAGGCAAAGTTATTGAGTTTATAATCGATTTTCAGGCTATACAATAATCATAAAAGATCTTAGCAGCTTTAAGACATACCTTTTGAGGTTTGGCAAAGAGTACTAGTGGCACTTAGGCAATTTCTGTGTAAAAGAAAATCAGTTTCTCTTCCTGAATGTTTTGCTCACTGGCTGTATCTTTCACTAAATATTTACACCTCAAACCTGAATTTTAACTTCCAAAATGCTAAGATAAACTTTCCTGGATTATATCACAGTTCATAACATTCAGGAGTTGCAGGCCATCTACTCTCCAGGTATTTTAATGCCTCAGTAAGTCCTAATGGTTGCATAACAGGGTTATTTGTACTTGTCAGTTAATTCAAGATGACTGCTCTTTTTCTCTCCACTTCTTCATCCACCTTTCCATAACTTTTCTATTTTTGAGCTACTCCCCCCTACTTCTTTACGTGGTGGTGGTTAGTCGCTCAGCCGTGTCCGACTCTTGCGACCCCATGGACTGTAGTCCGCCAGGCTCCTCTATCCATGCAATTCTCCAGACAAGAACACTGGAGTGGGTCGCCATTTCCTTCTCCAACTTCTCTACATGTCTCTTCATAAACGCTGTTTTAACTACTGCCCACACGCAATAGAGAGCTGATGCCAGGAATAACCTGAAAGCTAAACTCACCTCAGCCGGTCAATCAAAAAGTCATTCCATTAGTGTCTCGCTAAATATTCTCTCAATTTAATTTCCTTCTTTGGCTACTTACGTTTCATGAGTCAATGACTCAGCTACTCACCTTTTTCAATATGTTTGTGGCCAAAATTATTGTTTGAGAAGAGAGCAGGTGAAAGACGGACTTTTCGTCAGAGATTCTGGTTGCTTTGCAGCAGATGTACATATGAGAAACACCCCAGAAGGGAGCAGATCACAAAAGGCTGTGTGCAGACGCCGTCCCTGGAGGAGACGCCGTCCCTGGAGGAGGCGCCGTCCCTGGAGGAGACGCCGTCCCTGGAGGAGACGCCGTCCCTGGAGGAGGCGCCCCCCGTGGAGGAGACGCCATCCCTGGAGGAGACGCCCTCACTAGGGGAGACTCCCCCCCGTGGAGGAGACGCCCTCCGTGGAGGGGACGCCCCCCGTGGAGGAGACGCCGTCTCTGGAGGAGACGCCCTCCGTGGAGGGGACGCCCCCCGTGGAGGAGACGCCGTCTCTGGAGGAGACGCCCTCACTAGGGGAGACGCCCCCCGTGGAGGAGACGCCCTCCCTGGAGAAACCGAGAGGAAGGTCACAGGACAGCCCGCGGCTGGCCCGGCGCCAGGGAGTCTGCGCAGGCGCCGACCCCCTCGCCGGCCCCGCTCTCGTGCAGGCGCAGGAGGGTCCGGGCCCGCGGGATCGCGAGTCTGCCGTTGGAGCCCCGCGCTGCCTGAGGAGCCTGGGGGCCGGCTGGGTCCCGGGCCCCTTGATCTTGCCAGGATGCCAGCTCGGCGGGGTCTGGGGACCTGGCCCTGAGGGCACGGCTAGCAGAGACCCGCCCCCAGAGCCGGGCCTGGGCACTGGCGGGAGGACCCAGCCTGGACCCACCGCTCCGGAGCGGGGTGACCTGCCGGCGCCGGGACCCCCGCCTTGGCCAGGGCCTGGGCCAGGGAGGGCGAAAGGAGCCGGAGCAAGTAATGATGTCGCTTTGCTTTTGAGCTTTGCTAAGCGTTAAAAGCCCCAGGGAGGCACGGAGACAGCATTCAGTGCCTCCCCACGCCCACCCCCTTTCCTAGTCTCCTTCCCGCCGTCTGCAGAGGCTGGGACTCACCCCCCACCCACCCGCAGAGCCAGTCTCTCTTTTTTTGCGTTTAACTGTAGTTGGTTTATAATATTGTGTTGAGTTTCACATGAACAAGATAGTGCACTTCGTTCCCTTTGCTGCAGTGTGAATCCTCGTTTATCTGTTTTGTGTACGGTGGCATCTGTCAGTCCTGCACTCCTCACTCAACCTGCTTGCCCCCTTTCCCCCTTTGGTAACCGTGGGTGTCCCGCCCCCGCCCCCATGTCTGTGAGTTTGTTTTGTAAATAAGTTGATTTGTACTATTTTTTTAAGATTCCCCTGCGAAGTGATATATTTGTCTTTCAATATACGACTTGCTTGACTTAGACCGATAAGCCCTACGGCTTCCATGTTGCGGAAGATGCGCTTTATTGCTATTTTTTATGGCTGAGTAATCTTCTCCAGATCTATGCCAAGGAATGGGATTTCTGGATCATATGATATCTCTGTTCTTAGTGTTTTAAGAGAAGTTCAGACTGTTCTCCATAGTGGCTGCACCAGTTTACATTCCCACCAACAGTGTAACAGGGCTCCCTCTGGAACTGGGTTTCTCCACATCCTCTCCAACATTTATCGTTCGTAGATTTTTTGATGATGGTCATTCTGACTGGAAGAAGGTGATTAATATCTCATTGTAGCTTATTTAATAAAGTCTGAGTCTCTTGGTCACAGTGCAGGACTGGCCCTGGACAGACAGAAATGAATTTATGGACTTCTGGGAGCTCACACTGACCTTGGGAACCAGTCTGAAAATCAAAAGTTAACAGTACACAGCGATAGGCAGTGTGCACAGAATGTCAGGGAATCAAGGGGAGGAATATCCTGACAGACTCATGAAGCTGAGGAGGCTCCCAGAGAATACCGCTGCCACCACTGTTAGGGCTCAAACTAAGGGAGTGGCCAGGATGCAGCTGAGAAGGTGGGCAGACAGCAATTCATGAAGGGCTTTGTGAGCCCTGCCAAACAATTTGAACTTTATTCTGAACACCATTAGGAGTTGCAGCCCTGCTAAAGGCACTGAAGATGGAGAAATGGTTTCTCCACATGACCTCTCTGTAATTGTTCCAGAATTTCTGTGTAGCACTAATTTAAGGGGTGAGGATAGGGTTGAGAATGATGGTTAGGGGCTTTCCTGTAGCTGCTTTTTGGCTTAGTGATGGATCACCAGAAGATATAAATAAATCATTAATTTTCTTTTTATATTCTACTTTTAGTTTTTAACTGGGTTGTAGAGTAACCACATGTAGAAATTTTAATTTCTAACCATCTTGTATTGCAGGAATACATTACAGCATTTCTTACTTTCTTCCTTCGGTCAGTTAAGCTGAGGATTTTTAACACACATAATTTTTTTTTTTTTTGGTATTTTAATGAATACTTCATTTGGAGTGGTTTTGGTGGGGGCCTGATGGCAGTTATAATGATGCTAAATGTTCTACTTCCCAAGTCACTCATGGTGCTTCCACTATAAACTGTGAAAAGACTTTTCTCTATACAAACAAAAAGACTTACTAGTTTTATTATCTTTTATCTAAAATGTGGCAAATAATCGCAATCGAGATGTGACTTTTCTTCATTACTCTATACATAAATTCTGTAATTCTTTGTCTTTAAGCATGATAGAGTGGTTGATCTTCATTGCCTATAGGCCTATACTCTTTCTGTAACATTTCTCAAAAGTGATGTTTTAATATATAAAGCTTAGTAGCTATAATTCAGTTATTAAAATATTATCTTCTCTATTTGCTCCCACAGTTTTTGTTTTCTTACCTAGCTTTTCCTGTTTCTGTACTTTATAGAATTAAGAGACATTCAGGAAATCAAATTTAGAAACCAGAGCTTCATTAAAATAATCAATTCATGAGATTTTAAGGGAACAGGGAATGACAGATCATTTAGTCAAACTCTTCTCTCATTTCTGGAAGGTCCAAGGAAAGTTTTGAGATCATCTGTTAAGTGATCACCTGAGTGGCTAAGTGACATAACTCATGTTTTTGACCTAAGTATGCCATGTTAGAAGATATTAAGCAGTGTTATTCCAGATCCTCAAGTGGGTGAAATCTCAGAAGGAGATGCATTTAGCCAGGATTTTAATGTTCATATAAGTAGGAAAGTGATTGAAGCACAAGGAGAAGCTGCAGGAATAATGGTAAGAGCGTTTAGGATTGTGGAAGCAACTTTAATACGTTGTCTGATGGAAGAAAAATCCATCTTATAGAAATAAGAACTAGGTAGCACCCCACTCCAGTATTCTTGCCTGGAGAATCCTGTGGACGGAGGAGCCTGGTGGGCTGCTGTCTACAGGGTCACACAGAGTCGGACACGACTGAAGCGACTTAGCAGCAGCAGCAGCAGCAAATGTATGTCAGGGGAAAAAAGTCACAAGCCCATGATGGATTTAAGGTGAAACAGAACACCATTCCATGTTCTATGCATGGGACGGGTGCTCAGGGCTGGGGCATTGGGATGGGATGGGGAGGGGGTGGGGGTGGGGTTCAGGATGGGGAGCACGTGTGGACCCATGGCTGATTCATGTCAATGTATGGCAAAAACTACTGCAATATTGTAAAGTAATTAGCCCCCAACTAAAATAAAAAAAAAATAGTGAATCAAAGCATGAAAAAATAAAAGTAAAAATGCAAACATGGCAGTATGAGTTACATTGACTTGATTATGAACTGCAAATGAACTATTAAAAGCTTTACTAAGATCCTCTAGTACTAGGCCTATTCCCTTCTGCTGCTGCTAAGTCGCTTCAGTCGTGTCAGACTCTGTGCGACCCCATAGACGACAGTCCACCAGGCTCCCCCATCCCTGGGATTCTCCAGGCAAGAACACTGGAGTGGGTTGCCATTTCCTTCTCCAGTGCATGAAAGTAAGAAGTGAAAGTGAAGTCGCTCAGTCATGTCTGACTCTCAGCGACCCCATGGACTGCAGCCCACCAGGCTCCTCCATCCATGGGATTGTCCAGGCAAGAGTACTGGAGTGGGGTGCCATTGCCTTCTCCAGTCCTATTCCCTAGGTTTTCTTTATACTTCATAATCCAGAGACACTGTTCACTACTCAGAGAAAATATGTGTAATATTGTATATATCAAGAATTTTTAGTCAAAGGGAGGCCTTTCAGTTCTGGAGACCTAACTCAAAACAGGTGAATGTAAATTCTTTCTAAAAAAGCAAGGAGAGAAGAAAGTGACTGTTTCAGAGTTTGGGAAAGTAATTGCAAAACAGTAAGAAAAGAAGTGACTCTAAGTATTTTCTTTTGAGCAAAGCTTGTGTTTGTGTTTTGTGCTGTTTTGTAGAAGTTTGCTAATAGCGATATCCCCAGAGATCAGAGACATAATCATCTGGAGGAAATGCTGGTAGTATGGCTGTGTGTGCATGTTGTTCAAAAGTCTCTGTAGCAGATTCTCTTGTTTTAGCGGTAAGTAAGACTTACTTTAACTAAATTCAAGATCATGCACTATTTCTACTTAGTAATGGTGAAGAATCTGCCTGCAACGCAGAAGACCAAAATCTCAAGGATTTTGAGATCTAGTAGAGGATTTTCTCCCAGTCAAATCCAAAGAACCTTTGAAAATGATGTTCTTCCAAATCTGATGCAGAGGAAACCTTGAAGCCTGAATCTAAATGCATAAGATTGTTATCCCCCAAAAGTGGGTTTTCTATGCCAAAATTTTTCTCTAAAACACATCTTTAATGTTAATCAGTTGCATTTATGTGCTTCGTGGATCACTTGCTTTACAAAGAAACAAAGAACTGAAACTACTAAACCTAAAACATTAAAGAGCTTCCTGTTAACATTAGCAATATTAGCTTCCTTTAATATTAATCAGTTGCATTATGTGTTTCATAGATCACGTGCTTTGCAAAGAACTGAAACTACCAAACTTAAAATATTAAATAGCTTCCTATTAAAGTTTATATGGAAGTGAAAGTGAAAATAATGTATCCTCTGAAACTTTTAAAGAGTGATTAAAGATGTGATTTAGTATTTGAAATATTAAGTTTACATATAAAGTCAGAAATGTACTGGCACATATTTACTGGGATTATAATTGCCTTTTTACAAACTGAGGTTGAGTAATAATTCTCCCCGACCCTAACCCATCCCCTATCCAACAGAAAGACCCTGGGCAAGTAAGTCTCCTTTGGGTATTCTTTTATCTGTGTTGACTCTACCTCATCACAGCATGCTCGTGAAAAAGATCCATGTCAAGTGTGCCTTGAATGAAAAGAAGCACCCTCAGTGTTCTCCCGACATGTCATCACTCAATAGAGAGGATAGCCAGCAGTAGAGTCAGATTCTCAACTTTCTTACGGGAGAATTCACCAGAATTCCTATTGAACAGTCTGATGCTCCAAGTATGGCTCATTCCTGTTGGGTAAACCTCAGTACTTCCTGGTTAGGGCCCTCTTTTTAGACTAACCAATCCAGGAATTTCGTGGTTATGTGCCTTTTGTAAAAAGTTTGAATTATTTTTATAGTTAACACTTACTGGAATTGTTATAAATTACATGGTTTCCATACTAATAGCATTGTCTTCCCACAGGCTATCCAGATTATGATTGGCATCTTTTGTGTTTTCATGTGGTATCTCCTATTGATTTTGTATATGGGACAAATTAAAGGAGTCTTTGGGACATATGAACCTATAACTTACAAAACAGGATGTTCTTTATGGGGAATTGCTGTGAGTAGAATGCGTTTTTAATTTAATCATTCAGTAGATAATATTCATGCCACTAGTAGAACATAGGAAGAGTTTCGATAGTTTTCAGGAGAGTTAAGTAACTAAATCCCGTATTGATAACTCAAAGTCAGATCCCTTTTTTTAAACAAATATTTATTGAGCACCTTTAACTTACCAGTGCTGTTATAAGAGACATTGATATGGACTGACTACACAATGACAACTGTAGGCTGGATTGTCCTTAGATATGTTAACATATCTATACAATTACAGAATTGTCAGCATAATCTCCATGAGTCTGGTTAATTTTCACGTTAGGGTCTTTGCCTTAGGGTTCTCACGCAGTGAGTCTCTATTCACACATTTTTTAAATTTGTCATCACCTGCGCTCTTCTGTGGTTTCTTATAGCCGTAAAGTACTAGGAAATCTGGAGAGCGTGACATCCTGGAAGTCAAGTAAACAAATAGAGAAAGACCAAATATATTCATTCTGTTACGTTGTCAAGTCAGAGAAGGGCTGAGAATTGACCATTGGATTGAGCGATATGAAGGCCAATGGTAAGCTTGACAGATAGTTTCAGTGGAAGGTGAGGCAAAAACCTAACTGGAATTGGTGTGAAAAATAATGAAAGTAGAGGAATTAGAGACAGCAGATACAGACAGCTGGTTCCAGGGTTTTGGTGGGATGTGGTGTAGAGTGATGAGGTTGTTGAGGGGACTGAACCAGGAGAAAGTTGATGATATATGAGATAAGTTATGGGGGAGATTATTAGAATCATGGACTTATACACAAGAGATGAATGCCTTTTAATACACAAATAGGAGCATGGATAGTTCTCGTTTAGCAGTGGTTCTCAGCTAGAGGTGAGGTTTCCCCTCAGAGGACATTTGGTGGTAACATTTTTGGTTTTCATAGCTAAGGGGTATACATCCAGTGGGCAAGTCAAGGATGCTGCTGAACATCGTATAATGCAAAGGGCAGCCCCCAATAAAGGATTATCCACCTCCAATGCAGATAGTGTCAAGGCAGGTAACAGGAAGGAAAATAGAGGAACAGAGAAAAAGGACAACTTTCAAGCCATTGGGTATTGGGAGCTTGTGGAACTTTCCTTCTGATGGCCTCAGCTGTTTCAGTAATTTAGAAAGCAGGATCATGCTCTGAGAGTGTGAATGGAGAATGGATTGGTTGGTTGAGATGAGAGAAGAGAATGAGGAAATGGTCACCTAGGAAAAATGAGAGTGTGCATGGATTGTGGAAAAGCAGTGTGACTTTCATGCAGCATTAAAGACTCAAGCTTTTGGAACATGCTTACATAGTGAGATGCATCAAGATAGTTACGTACATCTGTCTCAGGTCATGTTCAGCCACATGGGTGCAGACATGTAATAAGAAGGAGAACTGTGTTTAATCAAGATTTTGGCCTATCCATACAACTGTGATCAAGAAAGGTGCAGAGGAGTTGAGAGTGTAAGAAAATGAGCGTTTTTAATAGCTGGTCGTAGAATTTAAACTGGCAATGGAGCGAATATAGCAAGTAAGGGCTCAGATTGTAGGTCCACATGGGGTCAGTGGATTATTAGAATTGTAAAACTGCAGGGCGTGAGTTGGTGGACAAAGTGGGATAATTAACATGGAGATTTGAAAGGTGTTACTATTCCCAGGTGGCGCTAGTGGTAAAGAATCCACCTGCCAACGTAAGAGATGCAGGTTGGATCACTGGGTTGGGAAGATCCCCTGGCGGAGGGCATGGCAACTCACTCCAGTATTCTTGGATTCTCCTGGAGAATCCCTATGGACAAAGGAGCCTAGCGGGCTGCAGTCCATGGGGTCGCAAAGAGCTGGACACGACTGAGTGACTGAGCACGCAGAAAGAAAAGAGTGACCAAGGAGGGGGTCAGTAGATGACTTCAACCAGAAGGGACAGTGGGTGACAGCATGCAATGACATCTGATTCAAAGCTGGAGGAGAGAGCATGGTTGGAAGGAACAAGGGGACCCCTTACCCGTGCTTAGAGCCGATGGTAGAAGGGCAGTAGGAGATCAGGTGCCACCATTTGATAGGGCTGTAAAGGAGCAAGACGCCTTTAGGAGGGCCTCTGCCTTTGTATGTTGGCTTACAGATGTCAAAGCATTGCCTTGAAAACAGTAGGCGAAAAATAGTGAATCTGCGAGTAAAATCCAGACAAATGATTGCTGTCCTTCAGTGTTTCTAGTCATCATGTTATAAAAATGTCACGGTTATCACCTGTATTACATTATCTGAAACTTCAGTTAAGTATAGTTTAATTCAAAATTTCTCATTTAGGTCATAGACTTTGAATGGCCTTTTGTAAAGCACATGGTTTGGTAATCTAGTTAGCACTAGTTTAGAATTCACAGGGTGTTTTCACTTTGTATTCTGAACTAGTCGTTACCTGCACTTTGTCGTCTTAGAAATCTCAATTTGGCTACAGAATGAAGTGCTGAGTGTGTACACTTGAGTGATCCTCCAGTAGTTAGTAAATCTCAAGTGTGGCCTTCCTGGATATGGGGTACAGTATGAATACTGTTTTTCTACAAATTAGCCTTTAACTTAGATCTTTGTCAAAGCCATTAAAACAGATAAGACAAAAGGACTATTTCAAAGGGATTGTGCAGCCCACTTTCAAACAATACGGCCCAGCTCTACACTTCTGGGAAATGGACAAAGGAGCCTGGTATGAAATAATGGAACTTCTTTTTATAAAATAAAGGCAAAAATAGGAATAACATCTGTTACCTTAATAACAGCTACAATCTCAATGAAGAGATATATTCTGTACCAACACAAGTTGGAATATAGATTCATGGACTACTTTTTCACATCTGGATATATACACAGTAATCATAATCAGTAATAGCATCTCAGTCAGAAGTATAGCATTAGAAGTAAGAATTGAATGAGTTTAGAAAGCATGTGCAGATATAAGCAAACTTGGTCCCTGATTCAGGACTGCTTAAGTCATCTTCGGCATATTCTACATCCCACCGTCTGAATTATGCAATATGTTTCTATTACTAGTGATCCTACTGTTATCTTCATTACTATAGATGTAAACTTGTCCTAACCCCTTCTACTGAAACTTCCTTATATTATTCTACTCTGACTATTCTAAAAATAATGACTTAGAAGAGGGAATTGTTTAAAATATATTTTAAGTTGATGAGCATTATCAATGAGTATTTATAAATATATGTTTTTATATTCAGTATATCATTTCAGGAATCTCTATAATAAGAGTAACAAGGCATCCATCTCAACGCCAAGTAAGTTAAAATGTTTAGTGTACCCTAGAAATCACTTGTCACAAAGCTAAGTAGATTTTAATGAAAATATAGTGGGCATCTAAACAATAAAGGGATCTACCTATCTGTAAAATAAATGAAGGGGTTAAATGAAAATCTAGGAGCATATAATTTAATATAGACAGATATGCTATATTAAAGTCATATTATATAAAGGTTTCTAAGTTTAAGTATAAAGGTATTTTGTTTTTTTGGTTTGGTGTTATACCTTTTTTTAACCTTATATGAATTTTACTGTTAGAAAAAAATTTAATAGAACTCAATGAGTTTATAAATAGACATAAAACTGTTGTAAAACTTCATTTTCCTAACTCTAATTTGGGAACACAACTGTACCTTATAACAAAATAGAAAATCTGTTCAAAATAAAGATCCATCTATATTATAGGTAGAAAGATATTGGGAAGGAAAATAATCGTAGAATCTCAGAGCTAAAAGATACTTTAGAAATGAATTAGTCTACTTTTGTGCTAACAGAAGCAGAAGATATTAAGAAGAGGTGGCAAGAACACACAGAAGAATTGTACAAAAAAGATCTTCACGACCCAGATAATCACGATGGTGTGATCACCATCCTAGAGCCAGACATCCTGGAATGTGAAGTCAAATGGGCCTTAGGAAGCATAACCATGAACAAAGCTAGTGGAGGTGATGAAATTCCAGTTGAGCTATTTCAAATCCTGAAAGATGATGCTGTGAAAGTGCTGCACTCACTATGCCAGCAAATATGGAAAACTCAGCAGTGGCCACAGGACTGGAAAAGGTCAATTTTCATTCCAATTCCAAAGACAATGCCAAAGAATGCTCAAATTACCGCACAATTGCACTCATCTCAGACGCTAGTAAAGTAATGCTTAAAATTCTCCAAGCCAGGCTTCAGCAACACATGAACCGTGAACTTCCAGATGTTCAAGCTGGTTTTAGAAAAGGCAGAGGAACCAGAGATGAAATTGCCAACATCCGATGGATTATCGAAAAAGCAGGAGAGTTCCAGAAAAACATCTATTTCTGCTTTATTGACTATGCCAAAGCCTTTGACTGTGTGGATCACAATAAACTGTGGAAAATTCTGAAAGAGATGGGAATACCAGATCACCTGACCTGCCTCTTGAGAAACCTGTATGCAGGTCAGGAAGCAACAGTTAGAACTGGACATGGAACAACAGACTGGTTCCAAATAGGAAAAGGAGTACGTCAAGGCTGTATATTGTCACCCTGCTTATTTAACTTATTTGCAGAGTACATCATGAGAAACGCTGGGCTGGAAGAAACACAAGCTGGAATCAAGATTGCCGGGAGAAATATCAATAACCTCAGATAGGCAGATGACACCACCCTTATGGCAGAAAGTGAAGAAGAACTAAAGAGCCTCTTGATGAAAGTGAAAGAGGAGAGTGAAAAATTTGGCTTAAAGCTCAACATTCAGAAAACTAAGATCATGGCATCCGGTCCCATCACTTCATGGTACATAGATGGGGAAACAGTGGAAACAGTGGCTGACTTTATTTTTCTCGGCTCCAAAATCAGTGCAGGTGGTGACTGCAGCCATGAAATTAAAAGACGCTTACTCCTTGGAAGGAAGGTTATGACCAACCTAGACAGCATATTAAAAAGCAGAGACATTACTTTGCCAACAGAGGTCTGTCTAGTCAAGGCTATGGTTTTTCCAGTGGTCACGTATGGATGTGAGAGTTGGACTATAAAGAAAGCTGAGTGCTGAAGAATTGATGCTTTTGAACTGTGGTGTTGGAGAAGACTCTTGAGAGTCCCTTGGACTGCAAGGAGATCCAAGCAGTCCATCCTAAAGGAGATCAGTCCTGGGTGTTCATTGGAAGGACTGATGTTGAAGCTGAAACTCCAATACTTTGGCCACCTGATGTGAAGAGTTGACTCATTGGAAAAGACCCTGATGCTGGGAAAGATTGAGGGCAGGAGGAGAAGGGAACGACAGAGGGTGAGATGGCTGGATGGCATTACTGACTCAATGGACATGGGTTTGGGTGGACTCAGGGAGTTGGTGATGGACAGGGAGGCCTGGTGTGCTGCGGTTCATGAGGTCGCAAAGAGTCGGACACGACTGAGCGACTGAACTGAACTGTGATTGTAGAGATAAAAAACTAATTTCCAAAGATGTTGATGGATTTCTCTAGAGAATTAAAACCCTGGGTTAAAATTCATTGAATCCTATTTGGCCTATTTCTACAAGCAGTCATTTTTCATCTTTTTTCTCTTTTTTTCTTTTTGATGTGGAACTCCTTTTGTTCAAATCATATATTATAAAGCTTTCTTCCAAATGACTCAGAAGATTGTAAAACATAATATTTTTGCACCCAAATGGAAGATTTCTGCTTATTGGTATGAAGATGTTTTGATATTTACTCCAAATTAATTAGGTTTCATATAAACCAAAGAAGGGTTGCACTCTAATAGCAAGCATACCAACACTTCTGAAGCTTCAGAAGCTAGATCAAAATTTTAACTAGATTTCTTTTTTCAGTAATACAAACTATTTAACAAAATCGTTTATTATGAGTATAATAAATTTACTCTCTATCTTCTTTTTAGCTTACCTGTGCTATGCTTGTGAACATCTTATGCATAATTGTCACAGTTATTGCAATGATTCTAACAGTAGTTGAGTTGTCTACTTTTGAGTCTGTGTCATACAGGAATTATGGACAAGCGGTAAGTGACCAATTCTGTGGGAACATCTTAATGTAAAAATTATTCTTTTCAGTGGTTTTAAAACCTTAGGAGGTAAAATAAAGCTTTAATTCATCCCCATGAAATTCTCTGATTTAGTAGTAAGCTCTCAACTGAAAGTTTTAATTAAAAAATTATTCTTAACATAATTTTTTGTAAATACTAATAGGATGTTTGAATTCCTGACATTACCAATGGAAATTAAGTAAAAATTTTAAGACTTAAGTGATACACACACACACACACACGTTAAGATGATTCTCTTAAAGAAATAAAAGTATAATCCAAGACTTAAAACCTTTCCCCAAATCAGCAAAAGAATTCTGCTATTGATGCATGTGGTTGGAATTGTACAAAGCTACTCACTTCCAGTTTAACGTAGATGTTTTCATTTGTAGCCCGTTTCTGCATCTCACATGAATGTTACTTTAGGCCTCAAATGTGCATGAATCTCCATTGATTTCATTTAATTAACTGTCTAATCACATACTTTGTACTAGAGAAATAACCGTATTTCTAAGACAGTCACAGTTTCCAATAAATGTGAATATCTTTACTGATACTATAATAGATTTATTTCAGTTGTGTTGACTTTAGATTCAGAATCACAGAATATTAGTGCTGCAAAGGACTTTAGGAATAATTATAGAAATATTCCATTTAAAATGAGAACAGATTGGAGTGGAGCTCCTCTTTGTTACTTAACAACGGAACAAAACAAATAACAATTTGGAAATTTTAATTTAAGATAATCTGAGTAGAAGAGTCATTATGGGTGAGAGATAAACTTCCTCCTCCCCTCCAAATAGATTGTCAGTCATGAATGATGTATTGATTTAAATAAGCATGCATTAGATTTCCCCTGTAAACTATAAGAAAATTTCCATTGGCCCTGGCAATCCAAATCTAGAAATCTTCAATTCTAACTCAGGGGCAGAGATGGGGGAGGGATAGAATCAGTAAGTATGGAATTGTTTCAAGTTATTTCAACTTACCCCTCTTACTCATAAGCTTATAGTCTTAGTTTAAGATACAGCACAATTGCCAAGACTTAAAGTATCCGCCTTCAATACTGGAGACCTGGGTTCGATCCCTGGGGTGGGAAGATCCCCTGGAGAAGGGAACGGCTACCCACTCCAGTGTTCTGGCCTGGAGAATTCCACGGACTGTATAGTCCATTGGGTCGCAAAGAGTCAGACACGACTGAGCGACTTTCACTCACTAACTCACTCACTACCTTTTGCAAACAGTACTACAAACCGTTGTATAACGAATTTATCTGACATGAATGCAATACTAATGATCAGTTTCACAATCTCCCAAACATAAAAATTTCAGCTTTATTTGCTGTGATTAATTACACAAAATTAACTTTTATACAGTATCTTTTCCTAAAGGCATTATACAATTGTATACCTACATTTTCTATCTTTTGCCTTTTCATACTGTTCATGGGGTTCTCAAGGCAGGAATACTGAAGTGGTTTGCCATTCCCTTCTCCAGCGGGTAAGATAAGGTGAGTTGAAGTGCGAAGAGTTGACTCACTTGAAAAGACCCTGATGCTGGGAAAGATTGAGGGCAGGAGGAGAAAGGGACGACAGAGGATGAGATGGTTGGATGGCATCATCGACTCAATGGACATGGATTTGGGTGGATCTGGGAGTTGGTGATGGACAGGGAGGCCTGTTGTGCAGCGGTTCATGGGGTTGCAAAGAGTTGGACACGACTGAGCAACTGAACTAAACTGAATAATGCAAAAATGTCATCTGTTTTCTGATTTCAGAGACTTGGGAGAGACATTTCACGTGTTTTACTGAGCTTCTACCCATTGGAATTGTCTGTTGCATTCACATACACAATCTTCGGCTGTGTTGGTTTGGTAAGTGTTTTATCTCACTCGCTGGCAAAACTAGGGATGCAATTTCTAGTAAGCACACTTTATGAGGAGATAAAGTGTTCTGATATAATGTTTGGTACTAATAAAAATAAAATATAATATTTCACTTTCTATTTTTTTCTGTTTATAAAATGAAAAATAATACATGAAACAATATTAAAAATAAAATGAGGTCAAACCAGTCCGTCCTGAAGGAAATCAGCTCTGAACACTCACTGGAAAGATGGACGCTGAATTTGAAGCTCCAATGCTCTGGCCACCTGATGCAAAGAGGTGACTCATTGGAAAAGACCCTGATGCTGGGATAGATCAAGGGCAGGAAGAGAAGGGGGTAACAAAAGAGGAGATGGTTGGAGGGCATCACTAACTCAGTGGAGATGAGTTTGAGCAATGGTGGCAAAGGACAGGGAAGTCTGGCATGCTATAGTCCATGGGGTCACAAAGAGTAAGACATGACTTAGCGACTGAACAACACCACAACAAATTGAGAAGCGTTTATTTTAAAAAACTTACTAAACCTTGGGTGAGAGCAGTGGATGTCTGTGACAGTTTAACTTGGGGCTGTTCCAATTCCTTCCAACCTGCCCCCTCAATTCCAGGTTCCATTTTGCAGAAATCTGCCTGGGTGAGTCCGACTGTGAGGACCAGCAGTCTCACTGCTGCAGAGGACTGATTTTATTTGAAGTAGAGCAAAGAAATTTTTAGGACTAAGGGTATTATTAAAACAATGGTGATCTCAGTTGCAAACAATCTGGAAAAGCCAATCTAACACCTGGCCTAACTAAGATTACAATACTACTGGGGCAAGAAATTGACAGCCAGCCAGACCTGAAGATGCATAATTCAGTTCAGTTGCTCAGTTGTGTCCGACTCTTTGTGAACAGCACGCCTGGCCTCCCTATCCATCACCAACTCCCGGAGTTTACTCAAACTCATGTCCATTGAGTCAGTGATGCCATCCAACCATCTCATCCTCTGTCGTGCCCTTCTCCTCCCACCTTCAATCTTTCCCAGCATCAGGAACTTTTGAAATGAGTCACCTTTGCATCAAGTGGCCAGAGTATTGAAGTTTCAGCTTCAGCACCAGTCCTTCCAGTGAATATTCAGGACTGACATCCTTTCTGAAATGAAAAACCCAAGGACAAATTTGAATCAACAGAAGACAAAATCTGCAAACATAATAGAACAGTATAGATCACCCAGTCTGAAGAACTGAAAAAAAAGAAAAACAGCCTCAGAGATTTGTGGGGGACCCCATCTACTGCACTCACATATGCATAATGAGAATACCAGAAAGGAGGAAATGAGGGGAAAAAATTGAAAAATAATGGCCCCAAATTTCCCACATTTGACAAAAAATATTATCCTGTCCATCTAAGACACAGGTTCAATCCCTGGGTTGGGAAGATCCCCTGCAGAAGGAAATGGCAATCCATTCCAATATTCTTGCCTGGAGAACCCCATGGACAGAGAAGCCTGGCGGGCTGTAGTTCATAGGATTACAAGTCAGACACAACTGAAGAACTTCCCATGCATCCATCTAAGAGGCTCAGTGATCTCCGAATAGACACAAAGAGATGCACGCCTAGATACTTCAGAAATAAACTAACAAAGTCTTGAAAGCAGCAAGAAAAAATGACTTCATGTGCAGTGTAAGTATAATCCAGAATAAGGTTGACTGCTAACTCATCAAAAACAAGGCAAGCCTTAAAGTAATAGGAAAGCATATTACAGTGCTGGGAGAAAAAAACAGTCAAGTGTGAATTCTATATCCTTTAAAACTATCCTTCAGAAATGACTGGGAAATAAAGACATACAGATGAACAATGATCATGAATGTGTGGCTAGCAGAACTTCCTTACAAAAAACATCAAAGGAAGCTCGTTAGACTGAAAGGAAGTGATACCAGGTGGAACTCAAATACACATGAAGAAGTAGCATCAGTAAAGGTGATTATGCAGATAACTATTAAAAACAGTCTAAAGATGTCCTTTTTTCCTTCTTAACTAAAGGACAATCACATAAATCACATCGGGCTTCACCCAGTTAATCCAAGATGATCTCCTTATTTTAAGTTCATGTTTATTATCGACATTAATTCCATTTGTCCCAGCTACTCAGTTTTACTTAATAACATGAAAGCAGCCATGGACAGTATTTAAATGAATAGACATGGCTTTGTTTCAATCGAACTTTATAAAACAGGAAATGGATCAGATTTGGTTCATGTGCTGTAGTTTGCCAACTGTTGGTCTACAGATATATTTTTTTTTCCTTTTTTATATGAAATTTTAAAAGATTATAAAAGCAAGAATTATAACACTATATCATTGGTTCCACAACATGTGCTCAGTTGCTAAGTCATGTCTGACACTTTGAGACCCCATGGACTGTAGCCCTCCAGGCTCGTCTATCCATGGAATTTTCCAGGCAAGAATATTGAAGTGGGTTGTCATTTCCTTCTCCATGTCACATACGTAGATGTAATACATGTTGCAATAATAGCACAAAGGAAGGGGAAGGAATATAGCCACGTTAGAACAAAGTTTCTGTATTTTACTGGAATTAAATTAGCATTCATCTGAAGCAGATTGTGATAAGGTAAAATGCATACTGTAACCCCTGACCAATGACTAAGAAAATTCCCCAAATTGTAGTAAAATAAAATTAACAAATTAAAACAATACATAGAAAGTATTTTATTTCAAAAAACAAGTAAAGGAGGAATATGAAAGACATGAAACATAAAGAAAACACACAGCAAGCAGTCAGACATAAATCCAACCATTTCAATAATAGCATTAAAGTAAAACTACAGTGAGATATTAAGTCCCTAACGGAATGACTAGATTTCAGAGTAGTTTTGAGTGGTGGCAATGACTGGGTATGAATGAGATTTCTCACTCCTAGTTGGAGTATAAATCACTGCAACAGCTTTGAAAATCTTTGGGGCGTCACTTACTGAAGGTGAAGATACGCACACCCTGTCAGTGACTTACTATGCACCCAGCAGAAGTGTGTGTGCACATGTAGCAAGATAAACTTCTAGGGAAAAAAATAGACATATATATCAGTATTATTCATAATGGTCCTGAAGTGGGAATGCATTCAGTGAGTGGTGAATATATTGAGAATAAAATTCTACATGGTGATTAAAATGAGGAATAACTACACTTAGCAACATAGATCAATCTCATGTAATAATCTTGACTATTAAAAGGTAAATTCAAAAGAATGCTTTTTTTTTTAATAAAAATAGAACATTTTTATTCTACTCACAGAATATTTGAAATCAAGCAAAACTAAAGCTAAACTATAATGTTTAGAGGGAGGGCTGGAAGCTGTTGGTAGAATTAGAAAGAAAAGAAAGGACGGATTACCTGTAAGTGAAAAGGGCATTACTTTCAGGGGAAAGGAATGGGTAATAATCGGGAATATCATGACAGGGTGACTTTTGGAGTGCTGGCATTTGTTGATGTTGTAGAAGACCATGAATGTTTTATTTTAAAAGTCTGGGAGTGTACCAAAAGTTTTATGT
Organism: Okapia johnstoni; assembly: GCA_024291935.2. Classification (NCBI taxonomy): domain Eukaryota; kingdom Metazoa; phylum Chordata; class Mammalia; order Artiodactyla; family Giraffidae; genus Okapia; species Okapia johnstoni. The sequence continues at coordinate 575,968 of CM044325.1, read as the reverse complement.
GATTCAGTAGCAATTGAGACAGTGGGTTGAGAAAGAGATGAAACCAAAAGAGGACAAACGGCGCTTTAACACTTTGTTCCATAAGCGTCACTGTTGCTTGTATTTTTTAAAACTAAGTATTTACTACATGTGTGATTTTAGGAACCATAATGTGATTTTTAAGATGTTAATTTTTTTTCAGTGTCGCAAAAATGAAGATACTCGTACAACTGTCACAGAGGAAGTTGAGGATGCTTTTTAGAAACCTTAGAAATGTGAGAATTTCCCTGGTGCCCTTACCTGATGTGGCCTTAATGATATGTCTGTGTAACAAAGCTGCTACAAAGTCCACAGATTTTGTGCAAAAGAACATATGAAACAAGTTGAATTTTCCTTTTCAGTATTCAAGAAAATTCTTTGCACATGTTTTTGTAGGCTCCAGTTGGAAAGCTTTTCCCCCAATTAAGTATAATATTATCACAAGGAAGAATTTATTTTCTAGATACACTGACTAGCTATCAACTCTTCCTAATGGAGCGTTTGTCAGAGACCATGAAAAAGATGTGTGATTGTCTCCAGAGTGCAAGCTACACAGACTTGGAGCGTGATATTGTATAACTCTCAGGACAAGTTTAAATAGCTTAAGACTCTGATTCTGTGAGTAAGGGGTACATCTCAGTCTGAATTCCTCTGCCTGAGCCAGCTGCCTGAACAAAGGGCAAATCAAAAGGCGTCCCGTTCAGCCCCTTCATCGACCTCGCCTCTCCTCATTAAAACTCCTTTCTAACCTGAAGGTCTCTGCTGTCTTCCTTCCCTTTTGTCCCCCCTTGCTGCTTATTTCTTTTCATTGCTTGGATCACCTGTTCAATTGCTTTTCAAAGCAACAGGCTGCTCTTCCATACTCAGGAAAATTTCCCAAGGATCTGTTGTGACTTCAGAGTCATCCTTCCTTCCAATATGGAAAAGAGCTTCCGAAAGCCTTGCTCAGAAATCTGAATCACGCCAGTGAGTGCATGTGGCTCTCTTTTAAATGGGCTGCTGTTTTGCGTTTGTTTTCTACCTCGTCTCTCAAGAAGTTTCATCAGTTGTTATCTAATAATACAAATGAAGATTTTGTTCTAAGAATTGGATCTTACACACATTAACTGAGTGATTACAAGGTACCAACGAATATACTAAACTTTGTAGGATCAAAAATTAATGAGGCACCTCATCACAAAGAGCTTTTATTTTAAGGAAGAAAACAAACAGTTAACAAATCAATACTGTAGTGTGACACATTATTAACATAAGTATGAGAAAAACATAAGAAAAAAGATAATGATTCTGTTATTGGGAAATAGGAAGGAATAAAGTTGAAGAATGTGACCTCTGAGCAGGGGATTAATCATAGTTTACCAAGCAGATTGAAAGGTGACAGACATTTGAAATGAAAAGATCAGCTCATGCAAAAAAAAAAAAAAAAGACGTGAAACAGATCACAGCATATTCTAATAGCTGAAGTCAATATGTATCATTAAAACATAATGACAGGGAGAAATAGGTCAAGAGTAAAAGTTGGAAAAGTAGGAAGAGACCAGATGATCGAGTCAAAATATCAAAGACTTATGACTAAAGTATTGAAATATGTCTTGTAGATAGTGCGAAACTACTGAGGAGCTTTAAGGAGGAAATAGTAAGCTTGAAATTATACCTGAGAAAAAAGTAATAAATAGAGGGAAATGCATTAAAAAGGAAAATTTTGATAGGAACAGGTAGACCGTGGGTGAGAGTAATGGATAATTACTGCAATGAGTCAGATAAGCAGAGAAAAAAGGACAAGTTTTAGTTTTGTTGACTGATTGAAAATAAAGTATTAAGGGGCAAAATAATCTACAATGACTGCAGTTTTTGCATACAAAATGCAGAAGACACAGCAGGGTTGGATAAAGTGATAAGTTCCATTTTGGATAGTTGAGTTTGAGATTGATATGAGATATTAAAGTGGTGATGTCTCTTGGCCCGTTGAAAATACACAATTGGAGGCTGGGACAAGGTTAGCTATATAGAAGGAGAATGATTTTGATGACAGTTTCAAATATGGAAATAGGAGGGTTTCCATTTCCAGCAGTTAAAAACTAAGTTCTTGAAGTCCAAGCCTCCTACAAAGAATAAACAGAAGCAAGTCAAAATTTTAAAATATCATCTGTTTGAAGATACTGGAAATTTAGGACTTAAGGGAGCTGGGATTTAAGGAACCAAGATTCCAGAATTGAAACCAAGAGCTGATACAGACTCTTAGCATAGCTTTTCCCCCAGATGCATTTTCTGAATTGCAAACAACAGATAAGTGTTAAGAAACTTAAGAGCTTCTCATATTCTTAAAGAACTGTGAAGGCAGTAATTGGAATCCATGCCCACCAGGAGCTCATAGACACCCAGGACTTCCTATTATGATCCTTATAAAAAAAAAAGCTATATCCTATTTATGGCTGAGTAATATTCCACTGTATATTAGCTCATATATATGGAATCTAGAAGAATAGTACTGATAAACCTATTTACAGAGAAGAAATGGAGACTCAGATGTAGAGAACTGTCTGGTGGACACAGCGGAGGAAGGAGTGGGTAGGACAAATTGAGAAAGCAGCACTGACATATATACACTATCGTGTAAAATAGAGAACTAGCAGGAAGCTGCTGTGTAAAACAGGGAGCCCAGTCTGGTGCTCTGTGATTACTTAGAGGGGTGGAATGGTGGGGGAAGGGGGAGACTCAAGAGGGAGGGGATATCTGTATAATTAGACTGATTCTCACTGATGTACAGCAGAGATCACCAGAACATTGTAAAGCAATTCTCCAATTAAAAAAAAGTTAAATTTGCAAACAAAAAAACAAAACTATATCCTAACAGTAAACGTGAACAAAAATGAGCCATCCCTCTCATAGACTGATGCCCAGTTCAATTGCAGATTGTATGAAAATGAGCTTCCCCAAATCTAACATTTTACCAAAGCAAATATAAATCATTTCAAGAAGAAGATCGCATTATCCGAAGCATCAAGTTATCATTACAGTTTTTCATACCCAATGTCTGGAATTCAATCAAAGTAAAACAAGAATTAATTGAAGTCCAATAAAAAAATACAGACCCACAATAGATCAAATAGCAGAACCATAAAACCTTAAATGACAAGAGTTCAGCAAAGAAATGAAAATTGTAAAAAAAACAAAAAATGGAAATGAGAAACAGCACTACGACTGAAATTAACGTATAAATACATGATGTATCAGCAAGTGGACGTAGCTGACGGGAAATCAGTGAGCTGGGAGAAGAAAAGGGAAAATGAAGCGGAAGCACTGATGAAATGCTGGGAAATGCAATAATGGACAAGGCGAGAGACATGGTACTGGTGAAAAGCCCAATGCCATGCACTTGGGAGTTCAGAAGGAGAGTAGAGAAAAGAGAAAACAAGTAATATTTAAAGAATTATATCTTGGAACTTTCCCATTTATTTCTTAAAATGACTAGCTATAGATTCAAGAAGAGTTACAATCCTAAGCTAAGTAAATATAAAGAAACCCACAACTAAGTACAAAATAGCAAAACTGCATAAAACCAGCCACAAAGAGAAAAACCATAAAAGTAGACAAGGTAACAAGACATTTTACCTTCAAAGAACAATGATACAAAGGATGACGGCTGACTTGTTAACCAAAACCAAAAAAAGCCAAAAGCCTTCAACGTTGGATTAAAATTTCAGTAAGTGTTCTTTAGACAAATGGGTAATGACCTCAGATGGGAACCTGAAGAAGCAGAAAAGGAAAAGATGTACAAATTTAAACGGATAAGTGTCTGAGTAAATACAGTGACCGTATAAATGGTCACTTCTAGGCATACTAAAATATCTTTAGAGAGAGTGAAATAGCACAAGGCAGGTGATAAATGTAGTTAAAGTGTTCTAAGGTTTTGCCTTGTCTGTAAAGCAGTAAAGAACTAATTTACAACAGCTCTTAATAAATGAGGTTGCATGTTATAACCTCTAAGACAAACACTGAAAGAATAATAAAAGACTATAATAACTAAATAAAATGATATTTTATTTCATTAAAAATGAAATAAAAATGTGAAAAACTCAAAAGAAGGCAAGAAAAGAAACAGAAGAGAGGTAAACGTAGTAGTTTTAGAGAAAATATTAAAGCAAGAAAGACTAAGATGTAAAGGAAATTCAATCAAAAGTGTCAATCTATTAGGAAGATATAATTCTACATTTGTATGTGAATAATAGTAAAATACATGAAACAAGTTGAAAGAACTAAACTAATCAGCCATGATTATACTGGAAAAATTTTAGCAACTTTTCTCAATAATTGATGGAATAAGCAGACAAAAATCATTAAAACGTTGAAGATTTTAGTAAAACATAACACTACTCACACACCTGAATGGCAAAAAAATTTAGCAGTGATAATACCAAGTCTTTGGAATCATGTGTAGAATCTGTAATTTACATCCCTGCTGGCAGAATTATATAAATTGCTTAAACCACTTTGGATACCAGTTTGAGAATATCCAATATGGAAACTTCATTCCGAGATTCAAAGTGTAGAAGTTAGTATATATGCTTTTAACAAAAGACAAGAATATTCATAGAATAGTCCTAGAATCTGTATTCCAAACCCCAACTGGAAAAGAATCTAAAATTCCAAATCCAAATGCTCATCAGTGGTAGAATAATTTCACTAAATAAATTTAGTGTTGAGCAAAAGTATCAAGCATGAAGTATTACATACTTTATGATTCAATTTATTTAATGATTAAAAACCAACAAAATACCTATTGGAAGTCAAGATTGTGGTAACTTTTCAGAAGAAAAGATAGAAATTAAACAACATAATTTAAATGATACCCAGTAAAGAGGATGTCTCAAGGGAATTTTTAAAAATGTTTCACAGCAACCCACTCCAGTATTCTTGCCTGGAGAGCCCATGGACAGAGGAGCATGGCTGGCTGCAGTCCAGTGGGTCACAGAGTCAGACACGACTGAAGTGACTTAGCATGCACGCACACATGGTCATGAAAATGCAACATACCAAATTTATTGTGATAGAGCTACAACAGTGAAACTTATAGCATTTATTGTTTACATTAGAAAATAGGAAACGCCTCGAATCAATCTAACCTTTGAACCCAAGAAACTTAAAAGGAACCAAAAGCAAGCAGAAGGAAACAGAAAAATACATGAATGAAACTGAAAACAGAAAACTAGAAAAATCAAAACCAGAAAAAAAAAACCACATAATTCTTGAAAAGACTGATGATGAAACTGACAAAACCTGAGGAAGACTAAGGAAGAGAGGAAACATATTACTAACATAAGGTATGAAATGAGAGAGGTCACTAAGACGCCTACAGACCTCAAAAGGATGGTAAGGGGTCCCAAAGGAAGCAAACGCAACCTGTGAAGGCTGCATCAGCCAGGTACATGTTTACCCACACTTTGCAGGTTTGGACAAAAACTCCCTGATCCTAGCAGCCCGTGACTGCTTCATGGCCGTCTGGCAGCCCCTGTGCCCTGTCACTGTGATCTCCAGCTCTGTAGACTGTTGGTTCTGGTGTTTGGATTCATGAAAGCCCTGCATTCCTTGACACAGAGATGAGTGGTATTGCAGCCGTCTTCCTATACAGACTTGAAAATCCCCCATTTTTTCTGTAAAATCAAACAGATGACATGTTTCTTCATCACATGGTGACATATTTTGAAGCTGTAGTACTCCTGGGTGCTGATCTCTCCTTCGAGATCCTTTACTCATACTCTAAGCGAGTTTCCACCATGTGTAGAATATCATCAGTTCAAGGGAAATATAAAGCATTTTCCACCTGTGGTGACGGGAAAGGATGGTAAGGGAACACTACAAACAACTCTATGCATAAATTTGACAATTTACTTGAAATAGATCAATTCCTTGACAAGTGCAAGCTGCCACAACTTGCTAAAATGAAATAGAACTTTTGAATATTCCTATAGATATTTTTCAAATCTGATTATACTTTAAAACTACCTGCAAATAATTTTGCAAGCTTACTTGGTTCCACTGGAGAATTCTATGGAATATTTTAAGAAAAAGTACTACCAATTCTACATAATCTCTTCCTGAAAATAGAATAGGCAAAACACTATCACCATGATGGTAAAACGGTAAAAAAAAAAAAAAAGCAATACCGAAAGAAGGAAATTACAGACCATATCCTTCATGAGAGTGCAAAAAAGATTCTTAACAAAATGCCATTAGCAAATATAGTAACTTGAATGGATCCCAAGAGCATTACTCTGAGTGAAAGCCAATTTCAAAAAGGTCACATACTGTATCATTCCACATTGTTTTGTTTGTTTGTTTTTGGACTTCCCTGGTGGCTCAGACAGTAAAGAATTGGCTTGCAATGTGGAAGACCTGGGTTTGATCCCTGGGTTGGGATGATCCCCTGGAGGAGGGCACGGCAACCCACTCCAGTATTCTTGCCTGGAGAACCCCCATGGGCAGAGGAGCCTGGCGGGCTACAGTTTTTGGGGTCGCAAAGAGTCAGACTAGCACAGCACAGCACATACAGTTGACCCTTGAATAATACAGTTTGAACTGCGTAGGTCCACTCACACACAGGCTTTTTTCAGTGCCCCAGCACTGCATGAGCCGTGGTTGGTTGGAGTCATGGATCCAGAGCCACAGATAGAGTCACCTGTGGGGTTTGAACATCTGTGGATTTTGGTGTCCCTGGTGGATCCTGCAACCAATCCCTGATGTTGCTCAAGGGTCTACTGCATAAATATTCTTGAATGACAAACACGGAGATAGCGGGAAATAGATTCCCGCTTTAAGGACGGTGGCGCTGGGTGTGACTGCAAAGGAGCAGCGTGAGGGCGCTCTGAGGAAATGGAATGGTTCTGTATCGTGAGTGCTTCAGATGTCACGTGACTCTGCAGGCATCCCCCGCATTTTAAAAGTTCACTTATGTTCACTTTTATGAAGGACCTACATTAGAACCTGTTTTCACCTAATTGAGAGAAATCTGAAGAGTGTTTTCAATTTTATGAAAGAAAAAAAAACAGGCAGCAAAAATAGCATCCAGTGTTTATTTTGCAGCAAAGCTCTTATAGAGGCAGCAAGTGCTTCAAGCAGCAAGAGAGGTGCTGCCAAGCTCCCTCTCCAGAACCGCACTCCGCATTTCAGCAGCAAGTCACCATAGCTTTCGACTGTGTCTCTGGGCATTTGTGCTTTTCTAGATTTCTTTTGTGCATCTGTTAGTAAGATGTATCCTAAGGTAACTGAGTCTTCACTTGACGCCATTTCAGCTTACAAAAGGTTTCACAGGAACACGACTCTCAGGTGGCAGAGGAAATCTGTGCACACATGATAAAATGGCACAGGACTAGACACACACATAGTACCAACGTGAAATGCCTGGTTGGAATATTGTACTGTAACCGCTGGGGATACTGGGTGAAGACCACAGGGGACCTCTCACTATGTAAGCCTTGAGGAGGTTAAAAGCAGAAAAGATATGGGTTGTGATACCACAGAGCCAGTGAGGGATTCTCAAGAGATAGTATGTCTTCTTTATTAAACTGGGTGAAGGCTACGTGGATTTTCAATTTGCTTAATTTATCTAACTGTATACATGATATGGATAGCCTCTGGTATATTTAATTCAGCCCAATTATTTTTAAGGGCTTCCCTGGTGACTCGGACAGTAAAGAATCGGCCTGCAATGCAGGAGACCCGAGTTTGATCCTTCGGTTGGGAAGATCCCCTGAAGAAGGAAGTGGCAACCCACTCCAGTATTGTTGCCTGGAGAATTCTATGGACAAAGAAGCCCAGCGGGCTACAGTCTATGGGGTCGCTAAGAGTTGGACATGACTGAGCGACTAACAATTTCAATTGTTTTTAAAAGTATGAGAATGGATGAAACCAAACAGGATGAAAGTATTGAGTGAATAGTTAAGAGTACTAAGGGAAGAACTCTGAAAAAAACTAACTTTAAGATCATGACCAGAAAGAAGATGCAGCAGAATTTGGGAAGTGGTCATAGGGGAAAAAAAGAAAATTAAGGAATTACAGTATCATGAAACCAAAGGAGTTCCAAGATAAGGATTCAAGTTAGTCAAATAAGTCAGTAACGGAAATGGCAAATAATAAAGTCTCAGTACTTATATCTTGAGCCAAATTGCAGGAAGTTAAAAATACTTAACAGGATATGAAAATCTAGACACTAGAGCATATGCTAATTTATATGATTCACACGCTTAGGGGAAAGTTCAGTTTGCATACGGGCCAAGAGAGAGAAGGGAGAACTGGTAGGTGGTACATTGCACAATGATCACAGATTCTTCACGTCCCCGTTTGCATGCTCCTCTGAAATGTGACTTTGAAGTTCCTGAATATATTAAACATTATTAACAGATCTCAAGGTAAAAATAGACAGCAATGAAATTAATAGCAATAATGGATAGATTATCAGACAGTCAGTAAGGAAATAATGCACTTGAACTACACTTTAGAACAGTTGAACCTAACATGTATACAGAAGATCATATCCAACAGCAGCAGAATACATATTCATCTCAAGGAGGCATAGAACATTTTCCAGGCTAGATCATATACTGGGTCAAAAAAACTAGTCTTCACAAACTTAAGAAGATTGAAACATACCAAATATCTTTTCTAATCACAATGGTATAAAACTACAAAGAAATTGAGGAAAGCTGGAAATTTTACACAAAATGAAAAAATGCTTCTGAAAAAACAAAGTGTCAAGAAATCAAAAGGGAAATCAAAAAACATTTTGAGAGAAATAGAAGTGTAAAAGCAACATGTTAAAATGGATGCAGTGAAAGCCACTGTAAGAGGGAAGTTTATAGAAATGAATGCCTACATTAAAAAGATCTCAAATACACATCTAATCTTATAACTCAAGGACAGAAAAAGAACAAACTAAACCCAAAGTTAATAAAAAGAATACAGTAAAGATTAGAGCAGAAATAAATAAGAGGCTAGAAAGACAGTAGAAAAGATGAACAAGACTAAGAGTTAGATTTTTGAAAAAACTGACAATTTGTCTTAGTCTTAGCTAAACTAAGAAAAAAATAGATGCTTCAAATTAGTAAAATTATAAAGAGACATTACAGATAATACCAATTATAAAAGATTATAAGAATACTATGAAAAAAAAGAATACTATGAACAATCACATGCCAACAAATTAGATAGCTTAGAAGAAATGGATAAAGTCCCAGAAACCTACAAATTGCTAAGACTGAATCATGAAGTGATAGAAAATCTGAGCAGACCAGTAACAGGCAAGGATGTTAAATCAGTAGTTGAAAATCTCCCAACAAATAAAATCTCAGGACCAGATAGCTTCATTGATAATTCTACCCTGTAGCTCAGACGGTAAAGAATCTGCCTGCAATGCAGGAGACCTGGGTTCGATCCCTGGGTCGGAAAGATCCTCTGGAGAAGGGAATGCCAATCCACTCCAGTATTATTTCCTGGAGAATCCCATGGACAGAGGAGCCTGGCGGGCCACAGTCCATGGGGTCGCAAAGAGTCGGACACGACTGAATGAGTAACATTACTACTACTACCCAACAATTTCCACGTCAACTGTTTTTAAGGCTCATGCCACAGACTGACACTTAACGAACAATCCAAAGGCAATACTAGAGTCCAGCAGAGAAAGCATATCTTTTCTCCAAAGGAGTATGAGGGTTAGGAATTTATGAGAAGAATTCTGGCACCTGGGAACATTGGGACTGAAGGAAGGGCTGAGGGTTGGGACTTTTGGCAGCAGGAGGGGATTAGGAACCAGATGATACAAGAGGCCTACTTTAGGTGGTGTGGTGCATGTATGTCTGGGTCAAACTGCAGTTCTCCCAGATAATCATTATTGCTAACCCTAGGTTCTCACGGGAACAGACTAATAGTAGTCCCAATTCTGAAATTCATTCATATAAAAGCACATATGAAGAATACTAGGCTATCCATTTCAGTATTCTTGGGCTTCCCTTGTGGCTCAGCTGGTAAAGAATCTGCCTGCAATGTGGGAGACCTGGGTTTGATCCCTGGGCTGGGAAGATCCCCTGGAGAAGGGAAGCGCTACCCACTCCAGTGTTCTGGCCTGGAGAATTCCATGGACTGTATAGTCCATGGGGTTGCAAAGAGTTGGACACAATTGAGCGACTTTCACTTTCACTTCAAGCACAAGTGATTGATAGAAGATCAGATGTAAAAACAGAGTTCACATTTTGTGAAGAAAGGAAATGAGTTTTAGTCTAGAAGAATACGATATCACACTCACCAAGTTAGGCCTCAGACTTTTCAGTTTTACTCACAACGAATGTGTCAGATAACAGGGATGGTCATCAATAAAGATTATAGAATCTGGAATATGAAAAAACTTCTCAGAGACAATTCTATAGACGAAACCAATACGGGAAAAGAACACACAGATAATTTGACCATAATGCCTCAGTTTTATTAACCAAATTTTTAAGAACTCAAACTATCTGAACTGACATTAAGCCCACACATTTTAAAAAAACAAAATGTTTTCAGTCATTAAAAATTATGAGCCAGCCCCTGAAATTGAAAAAGGAAAATAATGCTACACACACACATGAGTTCTAATGTCTGATAATGGTATCTCCCTACTTACTAGACTTCATCAGATTCATTCAAAAATAGAGATTTATTCAAAATGAGTTCATATTCAACGGCTACTTGATCTCCTCTGACCAAAGGAAGAAGGCATGGCATATTTGTAGAATGGAAAGTGGTGTGATAAATGAACCACGATGTCTATGGAGAGAAGGTGGGAAGTGAGGGCTGTACAGTCAACAAGGGGAAAATAAAATATGATTTGAATGACATGCTAAGGCACTGGAATTCCAGCCGATCCATGATGGAGTACTGTGGAAACACAGAAGTTCGGTTCTTGCAGTGGGAATGTGAAGAGTGTAACTGAGGTGGCTGTTGTACTAAAAATGCGATATCTAGGTTAGACAATTACTGCAATTTTCTAAAGGAGAGATGATGCATATTACAGCTAGAATATGGGAGATGAAGACAAGGAGCAAAAAGTTTGTGATGTACACGAGAGGAAAAAAATCGAAAGAATTTGGAGATTGGTTATATTTGCAAGTGCTACCAGTGCTGGGGCTTGGGAGTTAGCTGGAATAGAGGGAAAGAAAAGGTTTATCATAGGCAGATGATGCATTTAGATTGGATTGTTTTTTGTCTGAGGTGCTTTTGGAAAATCTATGTAGAAGCATTTATTAGGAAGTTGGAAATATGAGACTAGGAATTCAGGAGAGAATTCTAGAATGGTAATTTAGCTTTGCAAGTTATTGATAGGATTATGGTGCACTCCATATATGCAAATGGCATTTCTGATCAAGAAAGCCCAGATTCAGCAATCAAACGTCCACAAGGAACCAGGCATGAACTGTTACAAAGTAATGACCAGATGGTCTCTTAGAGAACCCAGACCTCATCGAATGGCCTTAAAATCAGAGACAAAGGGTCTTTCCTAATTATGATTTTTGACAAGAGTAAAAATGGAAGAGATCCTAAGGAAGAATTTCATTTAAGACCCAAATATAAGGCCATGGAAAGGGGTCCACAGAGAGCCAGGAGAGAGTCAAGTGCTGGAAACTGAAGGAAAGGACAGATGGCGGTGAAAAAGCAAGTGGTTTCAGCCATAATTACTTAAATTAGCTTTCATCACTTATTTTTAATTTCGATAATTTCCAGTAACATACTACCCAAGCAGACATGTACCAAATTTGACTAAAACATTTAAGTACTCCTATGTTATCACACATATAATCAATTTTTATTGCTTGTGCTCATGTAACATCTATTTAGATACCCACTCTTGTTTTAGATCCTGGGTGTAAACAAGACAGACAAGATCCCTACTCTAATGGAGTCAAGGAGAAGATAAATGATACATGTGTTTCTTTTAATGACTTTGCAAGAGAATTTTAGGAAGCATGGCACTAGAAAATGCTTTTTAGGAAATGCCTAGGATAATAGGAAGAGAGATGGTGTGGATAGCTGGCACTATTTTAGATAGAAAGTAAGTGCTTATCTAAGAAGGTGGGTTTTCAAGCCATTTCCCAAGTCAGAAGACAAGTACTCCAAGCAGAGGAAATAGAATCAAATGCAGAGAAAGGAAAGAGATTGGCCGGTCTGAGAGGGTAGTAGGTCTAGAACTCACTGATTAAAAAGGAAGGTGGTTAAGGGCAAAGTTGGAAAGACAGGCAGAGCCAGCTCGCGTGGCGCCTTTTGGGCCTCGTTAAGATCTCATGTAAATGCAGACAGAAGACATCAAGAAGAGGTGAACTGAAAGAAGGAAGAGGTTTATAGGAGAGTGAAAAGGTCTAGGGTACCTCTATCCAGTAGAAAAATAATGTGAGCTACATGTGTAATTTAAAATTTTCTAGTAGCCACACTAAGAAAGTTAACAGAAACAGGTGAAATTAAGTTTAATAATGTATTTCATTAACCATATATTGCAAAAATATTTAGATATTTTACTCTTTTTTATCATATCCAGTGTTCAAAAATTTTGTGTGCATTTTACACGTCAGCTCAGGTGAACTACATTTCAAAGGCTTAACTGCCACGTGTGGCTACCAAATTGGGCAGTGTGGGTCTTGAAGTTTCAGTAGAATTCACAGAAAATGTATTCATCATTCACCCTACCTAAGGACTCTTGGTTCCAGAAAGTGAGCAAATGCTTAGAAAAGTCTTGCCCTCAAAAGAAAGGTAGGTTTTTCAGGCAAAGGAGATACAGAATGTTTCCCGTGAAGAGGTTAAAGATATACCGATTTCTGTACCCAATAAAATGCAGATTCCAGGAGACACAGTCAAAAAGACTTCCCACTCCATCCTCACTTCTTTTGATGACTTCAGGTCTTCCCTCTCTTCTGGATCACTCTCACAAATATATAAAGGATGTTATTGTTTCTCCTGTTAAAAACCTCCCGACCACTTTCCTTTCTTTAAAAACATTTCTTTCCTTTGTTTAAAAACAAAACTCAAAAAAACTTTCCATTTTGACTATTCCCAAACTATCTCCTCTCACTCCTTCTCTCTTGAATCCGTTCCATTTAGGGTTTGGCCTCTACTTGGCCCCTAAACTACTCTTGGCAAGGAGAGCAGTGACCTCCATATTGCAAAGTCTAATGAGCGATGCTCAGTCCTCATCAGTTGACCATCCAGGAGGCTCTTAGCATAATTTTACATTTTCTTCTCTTAGATTCCAGGGCTCTTCAGGTACCTTTCTGGTCACTCTTCACCTCCTACACTGGATCCGGTTCAACTCCATGACTTCCTAACACTAACACTCGTCACTTCCCTTCGCCCTGAACGGTCCCACAAGGTAAGCGCCATAAGGTGCAGGAATTTTTTTTTCACTGCTTTAATCCCTAATATGTAGGTTAGTACCTAACATTTATTGATGCTTAACAAGTATTCATAATTTGTTCAATAAATTATATAATATGTAAAATAAAGTGTGGTCTTGGAGAAGACTCTTGCGAGTTCCTTGGACAAGGAGATTGGGGAAATACTCTTGATGCTGGGCTGAAAGATTGAAGGTGAGAGGAGAAGGGGACGACAGAGGATGAGATGGTTGGATGGCATCACCCACTCAATGGACGTGAGTTTGAGCAAGCTCCAGGAGGTGGTGATACATAGGGCGGCCCGCAGTCCATGGGGTCACAGAGTCGGACACGCCTGAGTGACTGAACTGCACTGACGGTGCCCGGTATCATGGCGTCATGGAGCGGGCTCTGAGCTGGGATTGTACTATACTAGTTGTTGGGACCTGTTGACAGCATATTTTAAAGTTGTATAACCCGATTTCAGTTCTCAGAGTAACGCAGTGTGAGCACGGGAGGTACACAGAAAATATATTACCTCATTGTACAGGAAAAGAACAGGAAAGGTAAGTATTTGCTGAAGCGCCCGTGCATCTAGTGAAACCGAGAAGCCAGCTGTGCGGAGCGGTTCTCTTCCCGGTTCAGCTCGTGAAGATTAAAAGCAGCAAGGCTGTCGCTGATACAAACCTGGCAGAAGAGGGAGAGGAGAGCGTGTGTTTGACGGGCCGTCTCTGCTGGAGCAGCCGGCGAACAATCAGGCGAGGTCCGGACTGGGATGCCCACAGACGCCGTGTGACGCCGACACAGGCGGCCAGGGTTTGTCTCCGTTAACCCCCTGCGCGCCTGCTTAGTCCCTCAGTCGTGTCCGACTGCGACCCCTGGACCGGGCCCGCCAGGCTCCTCCGTGCAGGGGGCTTTCCGGGCGGGAGGACTGGGGCGGGGTGCCGTCCCTTCCCCTCCGCCCTCCCTCTCCTCCGTGTCCGCGTCCCGGCGAGGCCGCAGCGCGCACGCGCCCCCGGGCCCCTCGCGCAGCCGCCGGAAGCCGCCCCTCGGCCGCAACTGCTGCGCTGGGACCGCGCGAGGGGGTGCGCGGCCCGGCCGAGGAGGCAGGACCCGCTCGGCCAGTGCTGCCGCCCGGGCTCCCGGGTCCGGGGCGAAGGGCACCGCCTGAGACCGCACCGCCCTGGCCCGCCCAGTGATGCGGTGAGCAGGGACCCACCGTCGGTGTAGACCATGCCGAGGGCGGGCATTCCCCGCGCGAGGTCTTCTTGAGCCTCCCTTTTGTACCGGTTAGTCTTATCTGCCCCCCTGCACAATCCTAGAGGGGTTTTGCTGCTGAGGGATCACCCTGTGAAAGAATAAAGGTAAGGACAAGATTTGAACTCAAATGTGGCTCTTTCCGCCATGCCTTTCTACCTCTCCTCCGTTTCAGGCTTCAGCAGGCCAGCTAAGAGAACTGAAACGTTGAGTTCGTGTAAATGGAGGGAAAAGTGAAGAATTTAAAGACAAAGTCTTCTATTTCTGGTATGGCTATAAAATAAAGAGGTTGAAGGGGAAGAAAAGGTGCCAGACACTGGAGACTCGGGAGATTAGATTGTGAGAGTAGACTGCCACGTGAGAAAAATAGAGGACAAGGTGATTAAAAAAGAAAAGACAATTTGGTTGCCAGAAAAAGAAACCATCTCTTATTAGCGTTAGCAAAACGAAGGTACATGTGTACATTAACTGTATTGTATGAACAGATATGATTACATAATCAAAAGGCAAGAAGTTAGCCGGGTGCCATGAGAAACTCAGCAAGACAGAAAATCCAACTTTTTTGACCCTGTACATGTGGGGATGTGGGTGATATCTAGAGGGTCTGATGGACTGGAGCAGCTTCCATAAACTGTGGTTTGCAGTCCCGCTTGGGCTCCCCTGGTGGCTCATGCTGTAAAGAATCTGCCAGCAATGCAGGAGACGCGGGTTCAATCCCTGGGTTGGCAAGATCCCCTGGAGAAGGGAATGGCAGCTCACTCCAGCATTCTTGCCTGGAGAATTCCATGAACAGAGGAGCCTGGTCGGCTATGGTCCACTGGGTTGCAAAGAGTTGGAGACAACTAAGCAACTGACGCACACGACACACACAGTCCTATTTAAGGTTGTTAAATGAACAAAAGTGTTTGAGAACTAATTATTGGATTTTTCAAGATGGTGATATTGGTGGTTTGATGAAAAACATCTCTCAGGGAATTATGAAACAGTGAAAAATGAGGAGCTGTAGGATTAAATTTCCCTCAATTTTAAGTATCTTACTCAAGGACATAATTAGTATTTATTTGTCTCCGTATTTTCCTATAGAAAAGAAGCATTTATCTTCTCATTTCTCTCTTGTATCCTAGTGAAAAATGCCGCAAAATCCTGTGTGGATAAGACAGGAAGCAAGCATGTTGGGGGTAAGAACTAGAGGCTACGTAGGCAAATAAATGACTAAAATCTTGCAGTTTCCTTTTAAAAATATACCTGTTTTTTAATTTAAGGGTAATTGCGTTATAGAACCTTGTTGTTTTCTGTCAAACATCAGTATGAATCTAAATAGAAGCAGGGGAGGACTTTAACCACCTCCGTGATGAACTCCCCAAATGCAAGAGAGGTAATGAAAGTGCCGGGAATGATTGTGTAATGATACCTGCATTCTCCACACGCCACCTGAAAGAGTCAACTATATTCAAGTAAGCAAAAAGTATGAGTCTACCAACTATGTTTAAATAACCCCAAACCACTGCAACCTAGTCATACTCCCAGGAAATATACTCTGAGTCTGCAACTAGGTATAAAAATCCCTTTTTGGCATCTATAAATTACTTTAAGCTGAGCTGATGATGACAGTGCTCCCAAATGAAATGGTCAGATTGTGGGAACAATATTCAGGAAAGTCTGCAGACTGTACAGCATTGTGGACAGTGATCATAATGGCACTATGTTCTTGGAATCATCCTACAGACATGGCACTGTTATTGCAATCAACTCATCAAATCCAGCAGGTTACATCCTTTTTCATTAGCCACCCACATTTTTGGATGCTGGAACCAGATTAGGAATTAAACCAACAGGATTAAAGCTTGGTCCGGGAATGTTTCTGACACCTCAATTCTATCATTGCCTTCCCTTATTCAAGATCTACCTGACTGCTACCAGAATTGTACTAAGAGCCTTGCGTAAAGCAGACAGTGAACCAAGTTTCCACTCCTCATTCCAATTTTATGATGTTAAGATCTCGATTCCTAACCCCCTTTTCCGATAATCTGATATGGTTATTGAGAAGGAATAAAGTGTTTCTGAGAATATATCTGTTACTGATCACGTTACTGTCCTTCTAATGAGATCTACCATTATCTGAGAGTTTAGATCTCATTTGATTCTGCTTTCCAGTTTGGGACAAGGTGAAGTAGACAGACTTCTCTCTATTCCTGCCACTAGTTACAGCTAAAACTTTGGACAAATATTAGAAGACCGAAAGATTCACAGGAGGCAGAAGAGCTAGGGACCTTGAAATCCAAAGGATGACATGGTGGTGAGTTTCCTGGGGCGTTTTATTTGTTTGTTTTTCTTCACATCTCCAGAACTGGGTGCTCAAGAAGCCTGTAACCCAAAAACACCATTAAGCACAGACAAAAAAAACAAGGAAAGCCTATTTTCTCAGCCATGTTGTTGTTCAGTTGCTGAGTTGTGTCTGACTGTTTGCAACCCCATGGATTGCAGAACGCCAGCCTCCACTGTCCGCCACTATCTCCCGGAGTTTGCTCAGATTCGTCCCCATTGAGTCAGTGATGCCATCTAATCATCTCATCCTCTGCAATTCCCTTCTTTTGCCTTCAGTCTTTCTCAGCATCAGGGTCTTTTCCAGTGAGTCAGCTCTTCACATCAGGTGGCCAAAGTATTGGACCTTCAACTTTAGCATCAGTCTTTCCAATGAATATTCAGGGGTGATTTCCTTTAAGATTGAGTGGTTTGATCTCCTTGCAGTCCAAGAGACTCTCAAGAGTCTTCTCCAACACCACAGTTCAAAAGCATCAGTTCTTCAGTGCTCAGCTTTCTTTATGGTCCAACTCCTATCTGTACATGACTACTAGAAAAACCATAACTTTGACTGTATGGACCTTTACTTGCAAGGTGGTGTCCACAGTACAACAGAAAATCACTCATCCAAAAAATAACCAGGAAAATCTCAAACCTGAATGAGAAAAGACAATGAATAGATGCCAACATACAGCTGTTGGTCCCCAGCAACCACATCAAAAATACATCTGCATGCAGAGTACTTCCCACTGAAAGCAAACTGAAAGTGGCAGAAAAACTCTTATATAGCCAAGGCTATAGGAAGAACCACACAAAGTCAGGTCAGGATCCATGTCTCTAGGAGGCCGACACAGAGAGAGGGGATCACACAGGCTCAGAGATCCTCTCTGGGAAATGAACAACTGAAACCACATATTGGGCACTCCAAACCGGGAGTCCAACACAGGGAGGGCAAGTTCCCGTAACATGTTTGAAAACCAGCTCCAGACTGACAGCAGAGCTGTGAAAAACCTCTGCGCTGCTCGTAAAGGTGTTCACATGCTTCCGTAATCACAAAACAAGGCAGACCAAGCAGATTGAAGCTGCCTGGGACCCTGACTGGCATCCCACAACTGCCCCAGTGTACATACTGATCTAAGCCAAGCACTTCACTCTGACCCCTCCTGCACTGCTCCGTGCTGGGTCAAAGGCTGCTGCTGCCCAGGAGAGAGTGCAGCTGTGGGAGGATCATACCCTGGGATGAAGTAGGATGTACTCCAGGGAGGCAAGGATGGTTCAATATCTGCAAATCAACCGATATGATACACCACAATTTTAAAAAAGATAAAAATCACATGATCATTTCAATATACATAGAAGCAGCATTTAACAACATTTAACGCCCATTCATGATAAAAAAAAATTATCAAAATGGGTTTAGAGGGAAGATAACTGAACATAATAAGGGCCATTTTTGACAAACCCACGGCTAACGTCGTACGTGCTGGTGAAAAGCTAAACGCTTATCCTTGAAAATCAGGAATAGGACAAGGATGCCCATTTTTACCACTTCTATTTAACATGGTATTGGAGGTCCCAGCCACAGAAATCAGTCAAGAAAAAGAAAGAAAATGCACCCAAGTTGGAAAGGAAGAAGTAAAACTGTCACTATTTGCAGATGATGTGATGCTATATAGAGAAAACCCTAAATCTGCACCCAAAAACTATTAAATTTACTAAATGATTTCAGCAAAGTTGCAGGATACAAGGTTAATATTCAGAAATCTAATTCTTTTTTGTGCGTTAATAATGAACTATCAAAAAAATAAAGGAAGAAAATTACATCAAAAAAATATCCAAGAATAAACTTAACCAAGAAGGTGAAAGACCTGAAAACTATAAAATGTTGATAAAAGAAATTGAAAATGATACAGAGAAATGGAAAGATATAAAATGCTCTTGAATTTGTAATTTAAAAACTCCTAAGAAATAAATTGCCAGGCCTGGATATTTCACCAAAGAATTCTGCCCTAGGAACGCTTACCGCCAGTTCTCCATAATCTTCTTCAGAAAGCAGAAGAGGAGGGAGCACTGCCCGAGTCACTCGAATAGGCCGGTATTGCTCTGATGCTGTGACCAGAGACAGGGCAAAAGGAGAAGACAACAGCTGTGTTTGTAATAGCCCCCAGTGTGAAAATTATCAAAGTGGAAACCACCTCAGTAGGTGAATAACTGAATAAACTATAGTCATCCATATCACGGAACACTACTTGGAAATAAAAAAGAAAGTGCACTGAGACCTGCAACAATTTAGATGGATTTCAAGGGCATTGAGCTGAATGAAAAGAGTCAGTCTCAAAAGTTACATATGAATTATTCAATTTATATAACATTCTCAGAAGGACACAAGTGTAGAGATGGAAAACATACTAGTGACTTCCAGACATTAAGGAAGCTGGAAGGATAGTGATTATAGAGGTGTGGGATGAATGATACCTTTGTAGTAATTTAAAAGTTCTGTTTCTTAATTATGGTGGTGGGAGACACAAAAATACACCTGACAAAATGGCACAGAACTATAAGCACATATCGTACCAAGCTCTACGTCCGCATCCTGGCGTTGTAATACAGTTATGCAACCATTGGGAGCATCCAGGTTCAGGATATGGAGAAGGCGATGGCACCCCACTCCAGTACTCTTGCCTAGAAAATCCCATGGACGGAGGAGCCTGGTAGGCTGCAGTCCATGGGGTAAAGAAGAGCCAGACATGACTGAGCAACTTCACTTTCACTTTTCCCTTTCATGCACTGGAGAAGGAAATGGCAACCCACTCCAGTGTTCTTGCCTGGAGAATCCCAGGGACGGCGGAGCCTGGTGGGCTGCCGTCTATGGGGTTGCACAGAGTCACACACGACTGAAGCGACATAGCACCAGCAGGTTCAGGATATACAGGACCTCTCTGTACTATTTTTGCAATCTATAATTATTTGGAAATGAAAGTTTTGGGTTTTTTTAAATCCTTCTATCTTCTAAACTCAGACTTTAGAAAACGTCAGTGCATTCCAGCTTCAGCAAGGAGCTAAAACTCGGTGCCACTGCAGCAGTGGGGAAAGTCTTGTCGAATGCAGTGTCCCCTTGCCTCTTCCTTCCGCTGCAGCCTGTCGGAAGTGCCGCTAAATGCATAGTTTGGTGTCGAGTAGCCCTCAGAGTACTCTCCAGGTGAGGGAAGTATCACACCAACTAGCTGCTTCTTAGCTCTGCTCATAATCACATAACCAGAACAGAAGCCTACTGCAGACTTCAAGCTGAAGTTATCCTGCTTAAGAGGATATGTTTTTTGAGGAAAAGGATATCAGTTTACCCAGACATTCCAGAAAGATGAGTTGCACAGACTTTCCTGGTGGCGATTTAGTGTTTAAGCCTCTGTGTACCTCCCTACAGATGGCGTAGGTTTGGTCCTTGGTTGGAGAACTAAAATCCTTCATGCCACACAGGTGTGGCCAAAAAAAAAAAAAAAAAGGAAAGAAAGAAATTAAATTATTTTTAAAAATATGAGATATAGTAAGGCAAGAGATTTTAGGTTCTGAACGCCAGTATAACTCCTTTAGTTTTTTTTTCAAGCTGAATTCCTGTGTTTGGTGGATGAACAGGAGCAGGGAGGGGTGGCTTATTCAGCTGTGGCAGAAGCAGGCAGAGCTGAGAAACATCTGTCCGAAAACCAACTGAAAGGCCCTCCAGAGAGATGTAAGGAGGCTGTACTTAGCAAGCTTAGAATTATCCTTCTCCTGTGGCTCTGAAGCTGTCGTACTTAGCCTGACTTCAGTTGGCAGAAATTACCCACAGTGCCCACACCAGGTAATAAGCCCCGGAAGAGCTATAGAAAACCAGGCAACTCAAGGGTTCACTGTCTTTCTTTAGCTCTTACTTATACAGGACCCAGGACTCTGATATAAACCACTGTCACAAGCGGGCATGAGGGGTGGGCCAAACAGAAGGAATCAAAGTCCAAGTCCCAATTTTGGGACCATGAGCGAAAGGCAGGTAAGGGCAGCAATGCCAAGTCTAGCGGCCTGTAAAGCCGACGAGCCATCTCTGCAGGTGAGGATCGCTGACCGTGTGCAGGGACTGAGGAGTATTGAGGAGATCAGTGCGTTCAGGGCTCCGAGGCTGGTGCCGTACAGCCTCTCGAATGCAGCAGATAAACGGGCTCTTAGTACAATTTCAC
This sequence comes from Okapia johnstoni, assembly GCA_024291935.2. Classification (NCBI taxonomy): domain Eukaryota; kingdom Metazoa; phylum Chordata; class Mammalia; order Artiodactyla; family Giraffidae; genus Okapia; species Okapia johnstoni. The sequence continues at coordinate 554,802 of CM044325.1, read as the reverse complement.
TGGACATGTATATAGTCACTGTATCTGCAAACTGCTCTGAAATATTAACAAACCCTCCTCATCTGAGTTAAATGTTGAAAATCCTAAAATTATGTTAGGTTGTCACTTTCCTTCTCCACCTTGGCGTTTTCTTGATGTGTGTTCCTTGCAAAGGTTGGACTGGAATAGAAGTAAGTAATTAATGGTGTTCTTTTCTCTCAGGCCTTGCAAATAATGACTGGTCTGTTTGTTCACTCCCTGGGACTGCTCTGGACACATTTGTTCATCACACAAATTATAGCATTTCAAAAAGCATATATTCCTGTTGCAGTACTGTCAGGATTCCCGTTTTGGGGAGCTTCTTTTGTGAGTAAATAATCTACTCCTTTATTGTTCTTTATTAATTTATTCATTTGATGACTGTTTCTGAGCTGTGTGGCATACCAGAAACAGCATGCTACACTAAAAATGCACAGTCACTGTTTTCAAGGAATTCATTCTTATATCTAGTTGAAAGGCATATATCAATATGGAAAACAAAAACTTAGATCATACCAGTAAAATTCTTCTATAATAAGAGTCTGTTTTGTTAAAGATGTGCTTTTTACATGCTCTTGGATGGGGGGAAATAATGGTAAGATGCACAAGAAACATTTTGGGAAAACAGGAAATGGTAGTGACTGTTCCACCACTCACAGGGCATTTATTTTTTCCAGTGGGGCAAACAAGATGAGAGAACATAATTGCCATGGAAATAGTGGAATATATAGAATTTGTAGAGGGAAATAAAAATGAAATCTTTTGTTTTACTGTCCAAGAAGCATTTGGTAGAATTGAACAGAAGTTTCTAAAGTAAATTTTATTATGTCTGATAGTATGGTGAGTGACAGGCTATTATCCCTACAAAATGCTGAGTAATAATAATAATACATTTGAAATTTGGTCATTCATCCAGTACATACTGATACTATGCACCAGGTATCTGTTCTGGGTGTATGAAATACATCAGTAAACAAAGCAGAGATCCCAGCCCTTTCAGAGCTTTATTCTAGCCAGGAGTCGAATGTTAGATGATAATGAAGCTATAGAAAGAAAGAAGGAAAATGTTGGGTAGGGTGAGACAAAACGTTCATCAGGTCTTATGGAAAAACCCAAGTGAACTTTTTGGCCAACCCACTATAATAATCGATTATCCACAATAACTTTTTCAATGAGGCCTACCTGAACCATTCAGTTTAAAACAATAAACCATTTCCCTTTGGTACCAGAAATCCCACCTTGCCTCACCCACCCAGCTTCTTTCTCTCTTTTTACTTCTGTAGCTTTACTCACTTCACTTGTCACTTTCACAGCCAGGTCAGATAAAGATTCCAGCACTTTGGAAATTCCCCTCATGTCCCTTCCGATCAATAACGTCTCCCTCCTATCTTAGCCGTTAGCCTGACTTCTAACGTCATACGTTACTCTTAATGCGCTTTTAAAGTTTATGTAAGTAGAACCAAACAGTGTGTATTCTTTTGTATTTGGCTGCTTTGCTCAACTTATGACTGTGAGATCCATCCTTGTTATTGATACAGCTGTGATATAGCTGTAGTTCTTTCATTACTATTGCTGATTAATATTTCATTGTATTCATCTACTGTAGTTTATATCATCTAATGAATGGACATTTAGGTCGCTTCCAGTTTGAAGTGTTACAGAACTTCCAGTGTGGGCTGTTAGTAACTTCCTTGTACATGCCTTTAGCTGCACATGTGCAGGCATCACTTTTAGGTATATATACAAAAGCAAACTTGCAACGTCTTAGGTTTACACACATACTCACTTTAGTATTTAATGCTAAACTTCCCCAGGTAGTTTTACCAGTTTACGTCCTTTGAGCAGGCAGTAAATTACGGTTACTCTGTATCCTCCGCGGGCTTCCTCAGAGAGGCTCAGGGCTTCCCTCCATGACTCCGTGGTAAAGAATCCACCTGCAATGCAGGAGACGCAGGAGATGTGGGTTTGACCCCTGGGTCAGGAAGATCCCCTGGAGGAGGAAACGGCAACCCGCTCCAGTGTCCTTGCCTGGAAATTTCCGTGGACAGAGGCACCCGGCGGGCTACAGTCCGTGGGGTCGCGCCGCGTGCCCAGCAGAGCCGGCACCGCCGTTTGCCCAGTGTAGCCACCCTCGTCAGCGCTCTGAAACTGGTGGTGTGAGCTTGCCTTGCTGACTAATGAGGCAGAGAAGGTTTTGTTTATTGTCTATTTTGACATCCTCTTTTTAAAGTACCTATACAAGTTTCTTCACATTTTTTAATTGGGTTTTCTTTCTGTCTTGTACTTATTTGCTGTCATTCTTTATATATTCCGGACACAAACTCTGTATCAGTTTATGTATTCTAATTGTCATTTCCACTCTGTGGCTTAAGGATGTCTTCCAATTAAATTATCTCTTAATTTCAGTGTTAGCCACTATGATAATTTTCCCTCCATAGGTAGTACTTTTTATACCTAATTTAATAAATTTTTTCTGCTTTTAGATTCAGAAGTTATTTTTATATTGTGTACTAGAATCTAAACCGTTTTACCTTCTTACATTTGGATTTCCAGTGCACCTTGAATTTATTTTTGCTTATGATATACATTAGGGATGAAATTTTATTTTTATAGAATATGAATTTTCAGAAGTGTCATTTATTGGGAAGAAGATCCTTTTGCTTCTATAAATCAAATGTCCACATAGGGTTGAATCCATTTCTGAACCTATTTTTCTACAATTGTGATGATATCACAGTGTCTTCACTACAGTGACTTTAAATAAGTTTTAATGTCAGTATAGGTCATCTTGTTCTTCTTCAAGATTATCTCGGCTATCCTTGTATCACCCTACCATATAAATTTTGGAATCAGTTTGTAATTTACACACACACCAAATACACCTGAAGGGATCTTGATTGGTATTTCACAGGATGCTATGTTTCATGGTCTCTATCTCCTGGGAACTACTTGAAGATGAACTCTGAAGAGTGAATCAGAAGACATGGAATCTATTGAAAGTGCTTTTCACTTGTCTGTCTGACTTCATTTTTAAAATGAATTACGTTGTTTAAAGTATATTTCCATTCATTCAGTAAACAAACATACTGGACAGCCACGATTTGTGAGAACTGTTCTAGGGACTTGAATCAAAACGAACAAGATACACACCTAAGTTGAAGTAAGATAAAAAGTACCTCTAGTTTCATAGGTGAAAAGTGAAAGTGAAAGTCGCTCAGTCGTGTCCGACTCTTTGAGACCCCACGGACTGTATAGTCCATGGAATTCTCCAGGCCAGAATACTGGAATCGGTAGCCCTTTCCTTCTCCACGGGAGCTCCCCAACCCAGGGATTGAACCCAGATCTCCCGCACTGCAGGTGGATTCTCTACCATCTGAGCCACCAGGGAAGCCTAAGAATACTGGAGTGGGTAGCTTATCCCTTCTCCAGCGGATCTTCCCCACCCAGGAATCGAGCCAGGGTCTCCTGCATTGCAGGCAGATTGTATGTAGTTAAATCTTAAAGCTCTAGGATTCTAGGCCACCAGAATGGGGTTGCAAAGGGAAGATCATGAATCGATCTAGAAATTGCTCTCCCTGGAAGATAATGTGAAAGTATAGCAGAGGAGAGGGAGAAAAAAGAGGCCGTGTCTGATCACTATGATCTTCTGAGAGTTAGTTTCGGCTTCCCTTCTGCCTTCCAAATATTGCTTGAGATTTTCTCGTGCACTAATGTAACTGAAAATAGCAGGGATTAATTCTGGAAAGTGTAGTTCTGAGTCCTGGGTGAAAACTGCAGGGGCAAGTGACTACAAATAATTCAGCAAATTACTGCATATATAACTGTTACAATAACCACTTAGTAACACAAGTTAGAAAATATTATTCTCACTTTACCAATGAAACAGGAAAAACTCAATGACAAGCCACATAATTTCTCTGGAGTGTCATAGAAAGCACAGTCCAAAGAATTTAGACTCATACCCTTCTGACCCCACAATGCTCTTTAGGACTGACGCGTTGGGCTTCCCTGGTGACTCACTGGTAAAGAATCCAGCTGCCAGTGCGGGAGACACGGGCGATGTGGATTTGATCCCTGGGGCAGGAAGATCCCATGGAGTGGGAGCTGGCAGCCCCCGCCAGTATTCTTGCTGGAGAATTCCATGGACAGCGGAGCCAGGCAGACCAGAGTCCATGGTCGGACCCGACCGAGTCAGACCCGCCGAGTAACTGAGAACACGCGCAGGCACTGACATGTTAGTGGCGCCATTTGGGGGGAAGAACATTCCTTTTCCTTTTTTACTAACTGGATAGTTATGCTTTAAATGCTGTCGAAAGTTTCCATGCATACATTAAAGTTGCACCAGTGGAAAAAATAAATTTCTGATGCACCATAACTGCCATCTTTCTAACAAGTTTTAGGATTGATGGAAGGTCACAGAACCAGCTACTCATTGAAGACATTATGTAATTCTTACATTTAAATATATATAATGAATCAAATACTTTCTAAATGTGATGTTTTCTATTAATAAACTATTTCAACATTGTATTTAAAGTACTTGCATGTGATATCACTAAGGTATAGCATTGTTTAGTAGTAAGTTCATCAACTAGATGCATTTTCTTGTAATTCACCTCATGGGCTCAAGAAACTGTGATTGAAAAAAAATCTAAGTAAAATTTGACCGTCTTTTTGCCACATAAAGTCACCTCAGGGGGTCCATGATTTTCTCAATGGTCCCACAAAAGAGTGAATATGATACTCTTCGTGTTATGGCATTCCAGAATTCTCTTGCTTTTTAAGTTTATTACATGGAGATGTAATGACAGGGTGTTAATAAATGTGATTTTTGTTTCCAGTTTTTGCTGTCAGGAATCTTTACGGTCCTGTTTGAGAAGAAGCGTTCAAGGTCTTTGGTGAGTCTGAATGTCTGTAGTGACTCTAAAGATGAGCTTACTTGGCAGAATGAGAGTCCATAAGGAAGTAGCATCGTCTCTAAATCACTAGAAACCTACCCAAATTTTTGGAGGCTAGATTGTTAAGATATAAGAACTTAATTTTCTACTGAATCTTTATCAAAAGGAAAAGGATGTACTCCAATTACTGAAATCTTTGTTACATTTCATTAGCCATAAAAATAATTCAAGATGTATGAATTTAATCATGGAATTAAATTTCTATTATGATAAATCATTTAATGTAAATTAAAATGTTGCTTATCACACTTGAATTTGGATTTCTTGAAATGATCCGGTGTCTAGTATTACCTGTTCCATTCTTCTTTTTCATATTTCTAGGAACGTTTGATTGTATGATGGAAAATATATTTGCGATATTGTAAAGAGTCTGGAATATGTTGATTTCCTCTAGTGTTGAGTTTTATGTCGATGGGTAGTAAAATGGAAAGATAAGAAATTGGAGTAACTATAAGTATTAGTGCTGGCAGGTTGACTTCTGGGGCGGTAGCACAAGCAACTCTATGATGTCATTCTTCCATTCTGCCCACCCCCCACCTCCACCCACCATCAGTCATGGGCTGTGGTCTGAACCACGGCTCAGCTTTCACCCTCCCACAGGGAACCACATGCCTCCAAGTTAAGGTCCCTGACTCTCCCCCAAAACAAGGAAAACGTCAGGGAAAAAAAGAAAAAGACCCTAAAATTAATAGTTTCAAAATGCATGCATGTGCCTGCAAAGTCACTTCAGTTGTGTCTAAGTCTTTCTGACCCTATGGACTGAGCCTACCTAGCTCCTCTGTCCATGGGATCCTCCAGGCAAGAATCCTGGAGTGGGTTGCCATGCCCTCCTCCAGGGACTCTTCCTAATCCAGGGATCAAACCCACGTGTCTCATATCTCCTGCGTTGGCAGGCGGGTTCTTTACCACTAGTGCCACCTGGGGTGGACATTAACCAAACTCAAAGTAAAAACTGAAAGTTGTCTACCCGGGTGACACTACTGAGGGTCAGGAAACAGAAGTCTGTGCCGTTTTAACCTGGAAATATTCCCGCTTCCACCTCCGTCCCCAGCTCCTTGGCACAGTAGCCAGGAAAAGCCTAGCCTGGCAGCCGGCTGAGAGCTCTGACATCCTCTGATGCTCTCTTAAAACCATCGTTTTCTGGGCACAGTTCATGTTTTCTTAACTTACAGCAATCTGAAAAGTCTCTGTCCCCAGGCTGCTGTGGCTATTTGTGTAGATACAAAGTGAAAACAAAGTCCTATCACACGGAAAGTATGGAAATCATGTCAATGTACTGACTACAGTGCAGCTGCATAAAGCTGTGAGTTCAGTTGCAATGAACCAAAGCTTGGTCAGAAATTTAAAAGAAAATCTTTGACAACTAGAAAACCACAGGGAGCTTCGAGAAGCCTCAGCATATTCTTAGAGGATCAAAAATACTGCGTACATGTGGAAGACACTGCATGTCTAAGAGGAAAGACTTGGGAAAGGAGAAATACCCATTCTGGCTGGCTCTGAAACCCTGGGCAAGCAAAAACTGGATGCTAAGACTGTGTTCTAAACTTACTGAAATTTTAAAGTGTGTATTTTCACACAGGTTCCCTTGGTAAAGGCATTACATTATACTGACCCGGGGTAACCCCTAGGAAGCCAGTTTGTTTTGTTTTGCAGTATAGTTGATTTACAATGTTCTGTTAATTTCAGGTATACAGTAAGTGAATCAATTATACATATAAGGATTTTTTAAATGAACTTCTTCAAAAAATAGAGAATTCAGAGACCCCAGATCAAAACTTTAGGACATGAATTTAGGAAAGTCACTAAACACATAAGCAAGAACAAGAAAACAACAACCAAAAATGCAGCAGAAATAATTCTGGATGGGAAAGGAGGAATCTAATGCCAAATTTGTTACAATATATGATGTTAAATGTCCATTTAAAATAGAAAGCATGCACACATATTTGAGGGGAAAAAAAGCAACCAACAGACAATGTCCCTGATGAGGCACAGACTTTGGACCTTATAGTCAATGATATTAAATCATCAGTTAAAAACATGTTCAAAGAACTAAAGACAATGACGTTTAAAGAAGTAAAAGGAAGAATGAAAGTGACGTCTCACCAGATAGATACCAGTAATGAGACAGAGACTGTTAAACAAACAGACAGACAGACACTCGGTAATTAAACAGGGCAAGCACTGAATAAACGAAGAGTTCACTAAAGGAAGTAAAGAACTGGCAGAAAAAAGAATCGGAAAACTTGAAGGTAGGTCAGTAGAGATTATTTAATAAGAGGGACTAAAGACGGAAAATGAGGAAAGATGAACACGGACTCAGGAAACCATCAGACACCATCAGCCGTGCGTGTGCTCATTGCTCTGTCATGACCAGCTCTTTGTGCCTTGTGGACTGTACCCACCAGCTCCTCTGTCCATAGAATTCTCCTGGCAAGAATACTGAGGTGGGCTGCCATTTCCTACTCCAGGGGATCTTCCCGACCCAGGAATCAAACCCGCATCTCCTGCACTAGCAAGTGAATTCTTTACCACTGAGACGCCTGGGAAGCTCACTATCGAGCATACGAATGTATGTGTATAATAGGGATTCCCCCAAAGAGAAGAGAAAGGAAAAGGGACAGAAAGCACATTTGAAGAAATACTGGCAGAACATTTTCCAACTTGATGAAAAAATAATAAACTAAATGTTAGAGATGATCAGTAGACTCCAAGTGGAATAAGCTTGAAAAAACCCACATATAGACTTGCCAAAACTGAACTGACGAAACTCGGGAATAAAGAGAAAAATCTCAAAAGCAGCAAATGAAAGAATGATTTATAGTGTACAAGAGATCCTCAATAATAGTATAGCTGGCTTTATCAGACATCATAGAAAGCTGAGGTAGCAGGATGACATTTGCGATGTTTGGGGGGGTGGGGGAAATGTCAAAGAATCTTGATCCAGGCAAACTGTCCTTCAGAAATAAAGGAGGGAGCAGCCTCCTTACCGCCTCTTCTCCCTTCATCCCCCTTTTCAGTCTTTTCACTGACATTCGGGGGGTGCTCACCATAATTTGGGGGGTTTAACATGAGTCTGCATCAAAGAAAGGAGACCTTTAAGATTCCTGAGCACTTGCAGGATGATGGCACTTCGAGTTGCTTGCCTTTAGGTGAGAGCTTCTGACCTTTCATAAAGACCCCCAGGCCTTTCCACCACCTTCCTTCTGGATGCTGCCACTGCAGGATGAAGCCAGGACCACTTCGAAGGACTGACTTTTGGAACCTCTGACCCTCCCTCCTCCTCTTTGTTTCCTGAAGTCCCCAACGTATTAACGTGAAATTGAGAGAGGTCATCTTCCTGGAGACAATTTACACATGCAAAGAAGATTGTGGATCAATAATATTAGACAAGATAAGAGTTTGTTGTGACTTTTTGCCAGTCTCTGGCACCACAGGCACTTCACACACACACCGTAGTTGTGGCCACTGTACCCAAACCTGTCTTGAGCGAGTATCCATTCATGATGCCAAGACCTGGCTCCACCCAACTGCCTTCAGGCTCCAGTGCTGGACACCTCACACCAAACAGCAAAACAGGAACATAGCCCTGCCTATCAGCAGACAGGCTGCCTAAAGCCATATGAAGCTCACAGACACCTCGAAACACACACCTGTTTTGGCCCTGCCTATCAGAGGGAAAAGACTCAGCACCACCCCCCAGACTGCAGGCACCAGTCCCTCCCACTCAGAAGACTGCCCAAGCTCCTGGACCAGTCTTACCCAAGAGGGAACAGACAACAGAAGCGAGAGAAACTGTGACCACAGGCAGTAATTTAGGCAAAAGGAGAGGACAGGGAGATATGTTGCAGATGGAGTTGCAAGGTGAAAACCCACAAGAGCAAATAAATGAAGAGGAAATAGGCAATCTACCTGAAAAAGAATTCAGAGTAATATTAGTAAAGGTGATCCAAGATCTCAGCCCCAGACTGAGATGATACAAGAAATGTTTAACAAGGACCTAGAAGAACTAAAGAACAAACAGTGGTGTACAGCACAACAAGTGAAATGAAAAGTACACTAGAAGGAATCAATAGCAGAATAACGTAGGTAAAAATAATGGATAAGTGAGCTGCAAGACATAATGGTGGAGCAGAATAGAATGACGAGGACAGTCTCAGAGGCCTCTGGGACAACGTTAACTGCACCGACATCAGAATTATAGGGGTCCCAGAAGGAGAAGAGAAAGAGAAATGGTCTGAGAAAACACTCGAAGTGGTTGTAGTCAAAAACTTCCCTAACGTGGGAAAGAAAATAGTCAACCCAACCCCTGGAAGTGCAGAGAGTCCCATATGGGATAAACCCAAGGAGAAACACATCGATGCAAATATTAATCAAACAAACAAAAATTAAATACCAAGAAAAATATTAAAAGCAGCCAAGGAAAAGCAACAAATATCATACAAGGGACTCCCCATAGGTTATCAGCTGATTTTTCAGCAGAAACTCTGCAGACCAGAGGGGATGGCATGATATATTTAAAGTGATGAAAGGGGGAAACCTACTACCAAGATTACTCTACCCAGCAAGGATCTCATTCATATTCAATGGAGAAATCAAAAGCTTTACAGATAAGCAAAAGCTAAGAGAATACAGCACCACCAATCCAGCTTTCCAGCAAATGCTAAAGGAACTTCTCTAGGTGGGAAACATGAGAAAAGGAAAAGGCCTACAAGCACAAACCCAAAACAATTAAGAAAATTCTAATAGGAACATACATACTGATAATTACCTTAAATGGATTAAATGTTCCAACCAAAAGACAGATTGGCTCAGTGGATACAAGAATAAGACCCATTTATGTGCTGTCTACAAGAGACCCACTTCAGGCCTAGGGACACATACAGAGTGAAAATGAGGGAATGGAAAAAGATATTACATTGCATTTCAGTGCAAATGGAAATCGTAAACATCAGAGCAAAAATAAATGAAATAGAGACTAAGAAAACAATGGAAAAGATCAATGAAATGAACAGCTGGTTCTTTGAAAAGATAAACAACATTCATATACATTTAGCCAGATGCAAGAAAAAAGTGGAGAGGGCCCAAATCAATAAAATTAGAAAGGAAAAAGGAGAAGTTTAACAACTGACACCACAGAAATATGGTGTAGTAGTCTACTGCAAGCAACTGTATGCCCCCAAAATGGACAACCTGGGAGAAATGGACAAATTCCTAGAAAAGCACAACCTTCTAAAGACTGAATCAGGAAGAAAGAAAATATGAGCAGACCGATCACCAGTAATGGAATTGAAACTGTGATTAAAAATCTTCCAACAAACAGAAGTCCAGGACCACATGGGTTCACAGGCAAATTCTATCAAACATTTACAGAAGGGCTTACACCTATCCTTCTCGAACTCCTCAAAAAGATTACAGAGGGAAGGACACTCCCAAATTCATTCTACGAAGCCACCATCAGCCTGCTACCAAAACCAAAGATATCACACAAAAAAGAAAATTACAGGGTAATATCATTGATGAACACAGATGCAAAAACACTCAACAAAACACTAGCACATTGACTCCAACAGCACGTTAAAAGGATCACACACCATCAAGTGGGGTTTATCCTAAGGAGTGCCAGGGTTTTCAAGGTACATAGATCATCAGTGTGATACACCATATTAACAAACTGAGAAATAAAAGCCATATGATCATCTCAATAGATGCAGAAAAAGCTTTTGACACAGTTCAATACCCATTTATGATAAAAACTCTCCAGAAAAGTGGGCAAAGAGGGAACCTGCTGCTGCTGCTGCTGCTGCTGCTAAGTCGCTTCAGCCGTGTCCAACTCTGTGCGACCCCATAGACGGCAGCCCACCAGGCTCCCCCGCCCCTGGGATTCTTCAGGCAGTAATACTGAAGTGGGTTGCCATTTCCTTCTCCAGTGCATGGAAGTGAAAAGTCAAAGTGAAGTCGCTCAGTTGTGTCCAACTCTTAGCGACCCCATGGACTGCAGCCTACCAGGCTCCTCCGTCCATGGGATTTTCCAGGCAAGAACACTGGAGTGGGGTGCCAAAAGACCAAATATGACAAAGCCATGGCAAGCATCATTCTCTATGGTGAAAAACTGAAAGCATTTCCTGTAAGATCAGAAACAAGACAAGGGTGTCTGTCCACTCTTGCCACTGTTATTCAACATAGTTTTGGAAGTCCTAGCTATGGCAGTCAGAGAAGAAAAAGAAATAAAAGTAATCCAATTGGAAAAGAAGTAAAACTGTCCCTCTCTGCAGATGACATGATACTATACATAGAAAATCCTAAAGAGGCCACCAGAAAACTACTAGAGCTAATCAATGAATTTAGTAAAGTTAAAATTTAGTAATTCTGCAGGATATAAAATTAATACACAGAAACCTCTTGCATTCCTATACAGTGTAAACAAAATATCAGAAAGAGAAATTAGGAAGACAATCCCATTTACCACTGCAACAAGAAGAATAAAATGACTATGAATAGACCTGCCTAAGAAGACAAAAGACTCATACTCAGAAGACTATAAGATAATGATGAAAGAAATCAAATATGATTTGGATTGGAAAAATCAATATTATGAAAATGACTATACTACCCAAAGCAAGCTACAAATTAAGTGCAGTCCCTATCAAATAACCAATGGCCATACAGCAAATTACCATTGGCTCTCTATTTTACATATGGTGATGTAAGTTTCCATGTTACTCTCTCCATACATCTCACCCTCTCTTCCCCTCTCCTGATGTCCATAAGTCTATTTTCTATGGCTCAAGAAACTCAAACAGGGGCTCTGTATCAACCTAGAGGGGTGGGATGGGGAGGGAGATGGGAGGGAGGTTGAAAAGGGAGGGGATATACGTGTACCTATGGCTGATTTATGTTGAGGTTTGACAGAAAACAACAAAATTCTGTAAAGCAATTATTATCCTTCAATTACAAAATAAATAAATTATAAAAAAAAATAACCAATGGCACTTTTCATAGAGTTAGATCAAAAAAGTTTAGTTTGTGTGGAAACAAAAAAGACCCCAAGTAGCCAAAGTAACCTTGATAAAGATAAAAAGAGCTGGAGGATTTAGGCTCCCTGACTTCAGGCTATACTACAAAGCTACGGTAATCAAGACAGTATGGCACTGGCACAAAAACAGAAATACAGATCAATGTAACAGGACAGAAAGCCCAGCGATAAACCCACACACACAGCCACCTAATCTATGACAAAGGAGTCAAGAATATACAGTGGAGAAAAGACAGCCTCTTCAATACAAAGTGCTGGGAAAACCGCACAGCTACACGTAAACAATGAGATTAGAACACTACCTAACACCACACGCAAAAAGAACTCAAAATGGATTAAAGACTTCAGTGTAAGACCAGACACTCTAAAACTCTTAGAGAAAAGCGTAGGCAGAAAGCTCTTTGACATAAATCCCAGAAGGATCCTTTTTGACCCACCTCCTGGAGTAATGAAAATAAAACCAAAAATAAACCAAGGGGGCCCAGTTAAACTCAACAGCCTTTATACAGCCAGGAAAACCATAAACATCACCTAAAAGACGGTGCTCAGAATGGGAGAAAATATTTGCAAACAAAGGATTGATCACCAAAATATACAAGCAGTTCATGCGGTTCAATAGCAAAAAATAACAAACATCCTAGTCAAAAAAAATGGGTGGAAGACCCAAACAGACATTTCCTCAAAGAAGACATAGAGATAGCCAACAAACTCATGAAAAGATGACCAACATTGCTCATTATGAGAGAAATGGAAATCAAAACTACAGTGAGATATCACCTCACACCAGTCAGAATGGCCGTCATCAAAAAGTCTACAGACAATAAATGGTGGAGAGGGTGTGGAGAAAAGGGGACCCTCTTGTAAATTCCTCTTGGGAAGGTAAATTGATACAACCACTATGGAGAACAGTATGGAGGTTCTTTAAAAAAAACTGAAAATAAAACTGTCATATGACCCAGCAATGCCACCACTGGGCGTATACCTTGAGAAAACCGTAATTCAGAAAGACCACATGTACCTCAGTGTTATTGCAACGTTATTTACAAAGGCCAAGACATGGAAGCAACCTAAATGTCCACTGACAGATGACTGGATAAAGAAGATGTGGAACATATATACAGTGGAATATTATTCAGCCATAACGAGAGCAAAATTGAGTCATTTGTAGTGATGTGGATGAACCTAGAGTCTGTCACCCAGAGTGAAGTCAGAGAAAAACGAATATTGGATATTAATGCATATACATGGAATCTAAAAAACAATGGTACTGATGGACCCATTTGCAGGACGGGAATAGATACACACACCTAGAGGACAGACGTCCAAACGGTGGAGGAAGGAGGGCAGGACGGATTCAGAGAGTGGCACTGACGTATCTGCACGACCATATGCATAAAGTCGCTGCTGGGGACCTGCTGTGTAGCCCAGGGAGCTCAGCTCAGCGCTCTGCGGGGACATGAAGGGGTGGGGTGGGGGGTGGACAGAGGCTCCAGAGGGAGGGGACATGTCTCTACACGCAACTGACTCACGTTGCTGTACAGCAGAAACGAACACAGCCTCATAAAGCAAACACCGTCCGATTTTTAAAAATCAAGCTTGAATTACATTTCTATACTATAATTTACTAAGCGATGATTTTGAATTTCTAGATTATAAAAATGCAATAATGAATGTATTATTTCAATGTGATTGTCTTTTTAAAAGCAGGTTTTTTTTCCCAAAAGAATGAAGTGAGATCACTGTATAACCATGGACAGCAACGTAGATAAACATGTGACCTATCTGGTGAAAAAAGTTTCAGAATCCATTAGTTTATGCTGCTCATTATCTAATTTATGTAAGATAAAAATAAATCCTACTGATGCAAATTAGAACAATAAAATAAGGACAAGATAATGGCTCCTCTGGCAATATTACATCTTGGCACCTTTCTGACATATACGAACAAATGTAATTATGCAGATATTGTCTTGAGTACATAGTCTGAGAAGAAGATGGCCTGAAACCGGAGTAGGCAGGCCCAGCAATGTAATTTCCCACTATTTTTCAAGATAAAACCCTAGATCTCTATCTAGATAGCATCTGTCTCTCTAACGATTTCCATCCGCTCCCCTTTTTTTGCACTGGAGAATGAACCATGGCAAACTCCTGGGATGTTAACTCTCTGGTACTCTGACCCTGGGAGGCACTCTGGATTTGCTTATAGAGTTAACCTCTTTCTAATATGCTAGTCACATTTCACATGCACTTGTTTGTCCTCCGCATTAGCCTGAAAGCTCCTTGAGTTCAGAGACCATGTCTTTTCTACCTCTTTATTCATGAACAGCACAGTTTGCATGGTACAGATAAGACATTCAATAGTTATTTGTCCTTGAAGGAATAAAGATATAAATACTACAAAATCTGCCTGCAATGCAGGAGCCCCTGGTTCGATTCCTGGCTTGGGAAGATCCCCTGGAGAAGGGATAGGCAGCCCACTCCAGTTTTCTTGAGCTTCCCTGGTGGCTCAGACAGTAAAGAATCTGCCTGCAATGCGGGAGGCCTGGATTTGATCCCTAGGTTGGGAAGATGGTCTGGAGAAGGGAAAGGCTACCCTCTCCAGTTTTCTTGCCTGGAGAATTCCATGGACAGAGGATCCTGGCAGGCTCTAGTCCACGGGGCCGCAAAGAGTCAGACAGGACTGAGCAACTTTCACTTTCACGTCAAAAGTTCAGTCTTACTGATATTCTGAAAAATCTGCAGTTTGACTGTCCTTTTAATGACCTTACTATTCTGGAAAGATCAGAATTTATATAAATCTCCTACTTGAATATACTTAACTTCCAATGACCTAGTGATTCTTTTTATCTATTTCAGATGATCTATTCTATAGTACTGAATATCTTGAGTGCCTGCACTGCAGTGATTGGTCTGCTTTTACTATGTCTTGAATTGTTACTCTTTGGTTTAGCTAAAAAATCTGTTTGGCCACAGGTAAGTACCAGGTTTCTATGAGAATTTCATCACAAATTTACAATTACATTTTTTTTTCATTTTAAAAAATTTATTTATTTTTAATTGAAGGATAATTGCTTTACAGAATTGTGTTGGTTTCTCCCAAACATCAGCATGAATCAGCCACAGGCTCACCTGTGTCCCCTCCCACCTGTACACCTCTCCCACCTCCCTCCCCATCCCACCCTTTTTTTTTTAATATAAATTTATTTACTTTAATTGGAGGCTAATTACTTTACAATATTATATTGGTTTTGCCATACATTGACATGAATGTGCCATGGGTTTACATGTGTTCCCCATCCTGAACCCGCCTTCCACCTCCCTCCCCATCCCATCCCTGTGGGTCATCCCAGTGCACCAGCCCCGAGCACCCTATCTCATGGATCGAACCTGGACTGGCGATTCGTTTCACATATGATAATATACATGTTTCAATGCCATTCTCCCAAATCATCCCACCGTTGCCCTCTCCCACAGAGTCCGAAAGATTGTTCTATACATCTGTGTCTCTTTTGCTGTCTCGCATATAGGATTATCATTACCATCTTTCTAAATTCCATATGTGTGCATTAGTATACTGTATTGGTTCAGGAAGACAGGCTATAGTTTGAGCTGCGTTCATAGTAGGTGCACATGCAGAAGAGTAAACCGATGAGGAAGGTCACCTCCACATCTTCCACAGAGATTGACCGAGGTGAGCGCCGTGCGGGGTGTGGAGGTGACCTTGCTCACCGGTTTACTCTTCTGCATATGCACTTACTATGAACGCAGCTCGAACTATATAGCCTGTCTTCCTAAACCTTCTGTTGCTGTTTAGTCACCAAGTTGTATCTGACTCTCTTGTGCCCTGTGAACTGTAGCCTCGCCAGGCTCCTCTGTCCATGGGATTTCCCAGCAAGAATACTTGAGTGGTTGCCATTTTCTTGTCCAGGGGATCTTCCCAATCCAGGGATTGAACCTGGGTCTCCTGAACTGACAAGTGGATGATTTACCACTGAGCCACCAGGGACACTCACATTCCTAAACCTCAGATCACCCAAAACCTCGAGTAACCACATGGAATGTATCCTAAGCATTAATAGATACATTTCGAGTGACCTAGCATTACATTGAATTCCAGCCCCACCTTGTAACCAAGATAGTTTTCTGATAGGTAGTTGAGTTCCTCTAAGTTACCTGCATCTCTGAGGCCAACTTTCTCAGGCCTCAGAAAATCAAGGTAATTATAGCAAAGTTTGATCTTCAGTGAAGGAAATAACATCCTATGTACTTGTAATATCCAAGAATTTATGTTCAATATCAGGGCTGTATATATTTTGTCAATATAGTCTATAGACAGAATAAAGCTAAATTCTGTAGATGTAAGTACTCTGGAATACAGGTGTACTCAGTTCTGTATGCATGTGACTGTGGACATTTTTGCATTGCCTGCTTTGTGGCTGTCAGCAGGTCTGTGCGAGTCTGTTGACGTGTGTTTGTGCTTGCAGTTCAGTATCCGTGTACATCTGTTTCGATGCATGTGGGATGCTGGGCAGACATACATGCTCTGATCCGTGTAGGTTTGTTGCTGTGCAGAGGAGAAGCTAAGACGGGAAAGAAGAGGGCAGTCAGTCCTAAGCAAATTGTGTAGGAACCGAAGCCTGCTCTGCAGATTCCCTCTTCTGCTCTATACCGTCTACCCAGGGCTTGACAGAGGTTGAAATAGCTGGGCCTTTAACCAAGACCTGGAAGCCATCTTTTCTGAATAGAGCCCATTGGATATTGCCTGTTTTTTTTCAGCACGCTCTCCTTACTTCAAAATCCCAAACTCTTGAGTTCCAATGCTAGTTCCAAAGCTTATGTTAGTTTGTGTTTTCTGAATTTTTCTTATTTCTACATAATTAAAATGGCTACAGTAATTGGGATAGCAGACTTCCTCAGGGAATGACTTGTGTCTGATTCACTTTAAGAAACAACTACTTGCTAAGGGCCACAGGGCTGGTCCCTTGCTGAACTTGTCAGGATGGCCATCCTGATGAACTAATCAGGATGGCCTAAATTCCAAATTATTTCACTACCCGAAATTGAGCCTTAAGAGAAATCAATTAAATGGCACATCAAAGAACCGTCTTATTGGTGTGCAGGATGTGAATATTTTACGACGCTTGCCCTGAAGGAAAACTTAAAGTGGAATTGTAAATAAATGTTAAACCTCTAGGTGTTGCTTCGGATTATTTTTGCTTAAGAAGAATGTTCGTTTTACTGGATTGGAGTACAATCGCAATCCTAACTGTTTCATTTTTCCAATTCATCTCTTTAACCTCCATTGTTCATATTAGCAATAAATCTGAGATCTTGTTGAGGGCCAATCCCTGTTTATACTCTCAAGTTATTCAAGAACATTGGGAGCCTTAAGTTCAATACTGACTCAATACCTCTAGTGGATACAATCCTGGAATATCTTATGAGTCCCCCAGCATACCTGTAATTTCCACTGTCATGGCTTCAGTTCAGTTCAGTCGCTCAGTCGTGTCTAGCTCATTGCAACCCCATGGACTGCAGCACGCCAGGCTTCCCTGTCCATCACCAACTCCCAGAGCTTGCTCAAACTCATGTCCATTGAGTCGGTGATGCCATCCAACCATCTCATCCTCTGTCGTCCCCTTCTCCTCCCGCCTTCAGTCTTTCCCACCATCAGGGACTTTTCCAATGAGTCACTTCTTCACATCAAGTAGCCAAAATATTACAGCTTCAGCTTCAACATCAGTGCCTCCAATGACCATACAGGACTGATTTCCTTTAGGATTGACTGGTTGGATCTCTTTGCTGTCCGAGGAACTCTTAAGAGTCTTCTGCAACACCACAGTTCTTCAGCACTCAGCTTTCTTTATAGTCCAACTCTCACATCCATACATGACTACTGAAAAAACCATACCTTTGACTAGATGGACCTTTGTCAGTAAAGTAATGTCTCTGCTTTTTCATATGCTGTCTAGTTTGTCATAGCTTTTCTTCCAAGGAGCAAGCGTCTTTAAATTACACAGCTACAGTCACCAGCCGCAGTGATTTTAGAGCTCAAGAAAATGAAATCTGCCACTGTTTCCATTGTTTCCCCATCTATTTGAAATGAAGTGATGAGACCAGAAGCCATGAATCTTAGTTTTCTGAATGTTGAGTTTTAAGCCAGCTTTTTCACTCTCCTATCTCACTTTCATCAAGATGCCCTTTAGTATCTCTTCACTTTCTGCTATAAGGGTGGTGTCATCTGCATATCTGAGGTTATTAATATTTCTCCCGGCAATCTTGATTCCAGCTTGTGCTTCATCCAGCCCAGCATTTTGCATGATGTACTCTGCATATAAGTTAAATAAGGAGGGTGACAATAATATTGTCCTTTCCCGATTTGGAACCAGTCTGTTGTTGCATGTCTGGTTCTAACTGTTGCATCTTGACCTGCCTACAGATTTCTCAGGAGGCAGGTAAGGTGGTCTGGTATTCTCATCTCTTCAAGGATTTTCCACAGTTTGTTGTGATCCACACAGTCAAAGGCTTTAGCATAGTAAATGAATAAGAAGTAGATGTTCTTCTGGAATTCTCTTGCTTTTTCTATGATCCAACAGATGTTGGCAATTTGATCTTTGGTTCCTCTGCCTTTTCTAAATCCAGCTTGAACATCTGGAAGTTCTCAGTTCACGTACTGTACAAACCTAGCTTTGAGAATTTTGAGCATTTATTTGCTAGTGTGTGAGATGAGTGCAATTGTGAGGTAGTTTGAGCATTCTTTGGCATTGCCTTTCTTTGGGATTGGAATGAAAACTGACCTTTTCCAGTCCTGTGGCCACTGCTGAGTTTTCCAAAATTGTTGGCATATTGCGTGCAGCACTTTCACAGCATCATCTTTTAGGACTTGAAAGAGCTCAGCTGGAATTCCATCACCTCCACTCACTTTGTTTGTAGTGATGTTTCCTAAGGTCCACTTGACTTCACATTCCAGGACATCTGGCTCTAGGTGAGTGATCACACCATCGTGGTTATCTGTGTCATGAAGATCTTTTTTGTACAGTTCTTCTGTGTATTCTTGCCACCTCTTCTTAATCTCTTCTGCTTCTGTTAGGTCCATACCGTTTCTGTCCTTTATTGGGCCCATCTTTGCATGAAATGTTCTTTGCTATCTCTAATTTTCTTGAAGAGATCTCTAGTCTTTCCCACTCTATTGTTTTCCTCTATTTCTTTGCACTGATCACTGAGGAAGGCTTTCTTATCTCTCCTTGCTATTCTTTAGAACTCTGAATTCAAATGGGTATATCTTTCCTTTTCCCCTTTGCCTTTCACATCTCTTCTTTCCTCAGCTATTTGTAAGGCCTCCTCAGACAGCCATTTTACCTTTTATACTGTATTTGTTTTTCTTGGGGATAGTCTTGATCTCTGTCTCCTCTACAATGTCACAAACCTCTGTCCATAGTTCTTCAGGCAGTCTGTCCATCAGATGTAATCCCTTGAATCTATTTGTCACTTCCACTGTATAATTGTAAGGGATATGATTTAGGTCATACCTGAATGGTCTAGTGGTTTTCCCTACCTTCTTCAATCTAAGTCTGAATTTTACAATAAAGAGTTCATGATCTGAGCCACAGTCTGCTCCTGGTCCTGTTTTTTCTGACTGTATAGAGCTTCTCCATCTTTGGCTGCAAAGAATATAATCAATCTGATTTCGGTATTGACCATCTGGTGATGGCCATGTGTAGAGTCTTCTCTTGTGTTGTTGGACAATGGTGTTTGCTGTGACCAGTGCGTTGTCTTGGCAAAACTCTCTTAGCCTTTGCCCTGCTTCATTTTGTTCTCCAGGGTCAAACTTGCCTGTTACTCCAGGGATCTCTTCCCTTCCTACTTTTGCATTCCAGTCCCCTATGATGAAAATGACATCTTCTCTTGGTTACAGTTCTAGAAGATCTTGTAGGTATTCACAGAACTGTTAAACTTCAGCTTCTTCAGCTTTACTGGTCAGGGCATAGGCTTGGATTACTGTGATATTGAATGGTTTGCCTTGGAAACAAACAGAGATCATTCTGTCATTTTTGAGATTGCACCCGAGTACTGCATTTTGGACTCTTTTGTTGCCTATGATGGCTACTCCATTTCTTCTAAGGGATTCTCACCCACAGTAGTAGATATAATCATCTGAGTTAAATTCGCCCATTTAGGTCCATTTTAGTTCACTGATTCCTAAAACGTCAGTGTTCACTCTTAACCATCTTCTGTTTGACCACTTTCAATTTACCTTCATCTGAAGTCATGGGTTCAGTTCAGTTCAGTTCAGTTCAGTCGCTCAGTCGTGTCCGACTCTCCGCGACCCCATGAACTGCAGCATGCCAGGCCTCTCTGCCCATCACCAACTACCGGAGTCTACCCAAATGCATGTCCATCGAGTCGGTGATGCCATCCAACCATCTCATCCTCTGTCGTCACCTTCTCCTCCCATCCCCAATCCTACCCAGCATCAGGGTCTTTTCCAATGAGTCAACTCTTCGCATGAGGTGGCCAAAGTATTGGAGTTTCAGCTTCAACATCAGTCCTTCCAATGAACACCCAGGATTGATCTCTTTTAAGATGGATTGATTGGATCTCCTTGCAGTCCAGGGGACTCTCAAGAGTCTTCTCCAACACCACAGTTCAAAAGCATCAATTCTACGGTGCTCAGCTTTCTTCACCGTCCAACTCTCACATCCATACGTAACCACTGGAAAAACCATAGCCTTGACTAGATGGACCTTTGTTGGCAAAGTAATGTCTCTGCTTTTAAATATGCTATCTAGGTTGACCGTAAGCTTCCTTCCAAGGAGTAAGTGTCTTTTAATTTCATGGCTGCAATCACCATCTGCATGGGTTCAGATACTATTAAATGGTGCCAATATTGAAAACCGATCCCCATAACCCCTGGTGGCCTTGTCACAAGGGTCCTTCGGGTTTTGGTTTTCAGAATTACATATTCTATATTCTTGTTTCCAACCCAAATATCTTGCAAGGATAGGGGTCTATTCCACCTACCCCTAACACATAAGTCCTTATGTTGAGCCTAAATCACCAATCCAAACCTCCTCTTCCTTCACTGTGACTTCCTCCGTATGACCCTTTTCTAACAACAGGCCTGATTTTAAACATCTCTCCATTAAATAAATTCTGTAACACTGAACCTCAGATGTCTCAATTCCATCTTCTTCAGAAGTCCATTAACCTCAGTGAAAATGTACTGATAATATACCCAACAACAGAGGAAAACACAATGATTCTTATTATTCATTTGGTGTAATTTGTCACCTTAAAATCATCCTCAATAATTATCAGTTATCATTAATATATATGTATATATGTTCAGTTCAGTCACTTAGTCATGTCCGACTCTTTCCGACCCCATGAATTGCAGCACGCCAGGCCTCCCTGTCCGTCACCAACTCCTGGAGTCCACCCAAACTCATGTTCATTGAGTCGGTGATGCCATCCAACCATCTCATCCTCTGTCATGCCCTTCTCCTCCTGCCCCCAATCTTTCCCAGCATCAGGGGCTTTTCTAGTGAGTCAGCTCTTTGCATCAGGTGGCCAAAGTATTGGAGTTTCAGCTTCAACATCAGTCCTTCCAATGAACACGCAGGACTGATCTCCTTTAGGATGGACTGGTTGGATCTCCTTGCAGTCCAAGGGACTCTCAAGAGTCTTCTCCAACACCAGAGTTAAAAAGCATCAATTCTTCAGCACTCAGCTTTCTTCACTGTCCAACTCTTACATCCATACATGACTACTGGAAAAACTATAGCCTTGACTAGACATGTATATATGTAACCATGTATTGCTATGGATATGGTATACGTGGTATACCATATGTCCCAATTACTGTAAAATCATTTTAATTATGTAGAAATAAGAAAAATTCAGCAAAATGGAAGCTAGTATATGCTGTGGAACTAGTTAATTAACTAGTCACCATAGTATGGCATATATATGTAACCATATGTATGTGTAACCATGTATAATTAAATGTAATTTTGTATATATGTATAAAACCATAGCGGTTGAGGGTGACAGAATAGAATGAGCAGTTTTTTATTCTCTTTTTCATCTTCCTGAAATTTTTTTTTATTATTTTTTTAAATTAGTTTATTTTCTATTTTTTAACTTTACAATATTGTATTTGTTTCGCCATACATTGACGTGAATCCACCATGGGTGCACATGTGTTCCCCTTCCAGAACCCCCCTCCCACCTCCCTCCCCATCCCATCCCTCCGGGTCATCCCGCTGCACCAGCCCCGAGCCCCCTGTATCATGCATTGAACCTGGACTGGCGATTCGTTTCACATGTGATAGTTTCCAGGCCATTCTCCCCTATCATCCCGCCCTCGCCCTCTCCCACAGAGTCCATAACACTGTTCTATTATCTGTGTCTCTTTTGAAATTTTATTATACTTTTCTTTTTTTAAGTGTTAACATGTAAAGATATATAAGAATTACATTTTCTTTTTGAAAACAGAGAGCTGGTAAAATCCTTTCAAACTATTTGTTCCTGTTCACCCTTTTGGAGTTGTGTGTGACATCGACATTGATCAACTGGTTGTACAAAGCAAGATATGGCGGATGATAAAGGTGTGGTAGGTATCCCATTTCTCCCCTAGTGAATCAGAAAATGTTGTCTTCTGTTATGAATCCTGTTTGAAGAACTAAGGTTTTGATCAGAATTAAGTGTAAATGGTTTCATCTCTAAGCTGCAGCTGTAGGGAGCTGAACACACTCGGCTCCAACTGTTGTTCACTACACGGGTTTCTATGCAAATGTAGATAAGCTTCTGTAGCAAAGGTGTTTTATGTTACAGGATATTTTTATATTCACATCTCATAAGAGAATAAGATAAAAGATGTATGATTTTCTGGCTCAGGTCTGTTTAATTCAATAGATAGTCCCCTGAAAAACAACAACAAAAAAAAACTTTATAAGGATTGTCATCAGGCATAGGGATATTCAAATGCTGAAGCTCGTAACTTTACTTCTCAAAGTTTTAGAGAAGTTGAATCTTAAAGCTCAGGACCTTTAATATTTTCAGTGGTTCAGAAACCAAGATTTGGGGGTGATAACTGGGAAGTTGGAAAAGATAATAAAACTTTTAAATAAAACTATGTTCTTACTTCTTCCATACCTACTACTTTACGTCTAAAGGCAAACTTTATCTCCAGTTGACCTCAGCAGCACGGAATCAGAGAACTTTCATGGAAGATGCATCTGCCCTTCCCTCCCCAGTGGTCATAGCACAGGTCCAGGCGTAAGGATCAATGGAATCATAAGAACAACTCAGAAGAAGTGCAAAGTTAACATTACGGAGACAGTGATTCGTCCATGCGTCCCAGAACAGACACAGAGATTTAGGAAATAACGAGAAAGAAGGGAACGGCTAGGACCTGGGATCTTGGAGTGAAAGAAGGAGAAGGAGAGTTGAGAGGAAAAAAGAGGAAAGCAGATCCTAGTCTCGAATATTTCTGGTTCTAGGACATCATGGATACTTGGATGAAAACACTGATACCCAGTTAATACTTTCCTCTACTTCAAGCGTCTGTTGAGAATAGGCATGGCTAACTAAATACTGAAGCACAAATATCTGAGATCAAGTCAGCCGCTCTTCTGATAGGATGATGGAAATGAGAACAGATGCCCAGATAACGTGAGGGAATGAAAGAAAGCCAAGGAAACCTTAGGTCTAAGCTACGAGCAGCGGGAGTAACAGAGGCGAATCTCCAAGCTAAACGTTAGGCCCAACACTAGTGGGTTTTTTTTTCCAAGCAAAAGTGTCACTGTATGATAAGTATAATGGTAGAAATTATAGAATATCAGAATATGGGGAAACTTCCCCAAATGACATTCTTTTGAGGATCTCAAAAACTAGCAATGGGAAGGAAAATTTTACAGAAAATTTTCTGAAAGGCAACCAGTGATCAAGAGGTATTAGACTTTCAAAACCCGAATTTCTCTGGAGTAACACCCAACTCATATATGCTTAAAAGGAAATGCCTTTTGCAGTACAAATGGAGATGCAGCCCTTGAGTATCAAGAGAAACTGTAAAATCCAAGGGAAAATTTTGTCTGATGATTCCCTCTCTACTTCTAATTAATTTTATCAGACTGATTCAAAATAAAGATTATTTAAGCAAGGCAATCTGCAGATTAAGATGGTAAATGTAAGTACATTAGTGAGGCTAAAATACAATCTCTGTGGGGGTGGGGGGTGGGAAATGGGGGGTCAAGAAATTAGATTGGGCTGAATTATTTCAGAAATAAATGCTGTGCTATATGATCAGGCTCTCATGAAAAGAGAAAAAAAACATGAACATATGAGAAGTATAGTTTTCTACTCAAATAGATAAACTGATATATAACCAACACTGTACTACGTACTAATGTAATTTAGTCTGAGTATAAAAATATATGTTCTTAATATTTGCAAATGATGTGAATGACAAAGGATTAGTCTCCAAAATTTACAGACAGCTCACATGGCTCAATACCATAAAGACAAACAACACAACCAAAAAATGGGAAGAAGACCTAAGCAGACATTTCTCCAAAGAAGACAGATAGCCAAGAAGCGCGTGAAAAGATGTTCAAAATCACTGATTTTTAGAGAAATGCAAATCAAAACTACAATGAGACACCACCTCACACCAGTCAGAATGACCACCATCAAAAAATCTACAAACAGTAAGTGCTGGAGCGGGCGTGGAGAAATGAGAACCCTGCCACGCTGTTGGTGGGCATGTGACCGGTACAGCCCCTGGGGAGAACAACGTGGAGGTCCTTAAAAACTAAAAATAGAGCTACCACGTGGTGCAGCACTGCCACTCTTGGGCATGCAGCCACCGAAAACCTTGGTTTGAAAGTGTACGTGCGACCCAACGTTCACTGCAGCGCTGCTCACAACAGCCAAGACACGGAAGCGGCCTAAACGTCCATCCACAGAGAGATGGATAAAGAAAATGTGCTACACGCACACAGTGAAATATTATTCAGCCATAAAAATGAAACAAGGCCATTTGTAGTAACATGGACGGACCTAGAGATTATCATACTAAATGAAGTCAGACAGACAGAAATATATCGCTTACACATGGAATCTAAAAAACGGATACAAATAAACTTATCTACAAAACAGAAACAGACGCATAGACTTAGAGAATGGATTTATGGTTCCCAGGAGGGAAGTGTGGGTAGAAGGGATAGACTATGAGTTTGGGATTGACACGTACACACTGCTATATTTAAAACAGATAATCAACATGGACCTACTGTATAGCACAGGAAAACTTGCTCAACATTCTTTAATAACCTAAATGGGAAAAGAATTTGAAAAATAATGGAAATTTTTTTAAAATTTAAGAACATTCATAATTTAAAAAAAGAAAAATATATGTTCTTAATGTGATCAATCCGTGTTTTGGAATCTGTCTCTCTGCACTGCATGGTCTTTGGCTTTCAACCTAGAGATACAAAAGGGGGGAAGGAAGAAAGAAAGGGAGGGAGGTAGGGAAGGAAACCCAAAAACATGGTGTTCTTTTAAAATCTCAATGTTGACAATATTCCAGTTAGCGCTCTTTCCAAATTTCTACCCCCAATTCTGTAGCTCTTTAGAGTATATTAACTATCCACTTACTAACACTTAACTTACCGCAGGTACACGGCAGAAGGGGATCTTTTACCTACACATTAAAGAACCATCATGACCTCAGTCAAGGAGGAAGGTTTAGTGGCGAATGAAGAACTTCATTTTATTCAAGAGGCTTGTGGGAAAATACAGTTTAATTAAATTCATCTCAGTATTTCCTTTTCCCCATTAATAAAAGCTTAAATTGATAAGTGTGGCTGTTTCTTCTGTGTGCAGAGGTGCTGGGGTAGCACATTTTTGAACCCATTCATCTGTCATTGGACACTTAGACAACCTAAGTCTTGGCTGTTTTTCACCCACTTATTCGGTAGTTTCTGTACATATTCTCAGAAGCAGAATTGCTGGATCACACGGACCCTCCGTACTGGTTTTCATAGTTGCTGCGCCCGCTTACATGCCCACCAACGGTGCACAAAACATTTTTTGTCATTTTTGGTAACAGCCATTCTAATAGATGTAAAGTGATAGCTCATTATGGTTTTGATCATCATCAGGTTTTATTTCCCTGATGATCAGTGATGTTGAGCACCTTTTAATATGCCTTTACCAAGTTTTTAATTAGATTTTGGGGGCTTTTTATTGTTCCATTTAAGAATTCTTTACATATTCTCAATACAAGTCCCTTATTGGATATGAGTGTGTTAGTCTCCCAGTCGCGTCCAGCTCTGTGTGACCCCGTGGACTGTAGTCCTCCAGGCTTCTCTGTCCATGGAATTCTCTAGGCAAGAATACTGGAGTGGGTAGCCATTCCCTTCTCCAGGGGATCTTCCCAACCCAGGGATTAAACCCCAGTCTTCTACATTGCAGGCAGATTCTTCACCGTCTGAGCCACCAGGGAAACTTCCGTTAGTCGATGTATGATTTGCAAATATTTTCTTGTGTTCTATGAGTTGTCTTTTCACTTTCTGATGGTTTCCTTTGCTACACAAAAGTTTTTAATTTGATGAAGTCCAGTTTATTTTTTTATTTTGTCACTTCTGAGTTTGGTATCGTATCTAATCAGCTGTAGATCAATTCAAGGTCATGAATAGTAACATTTTTTTGGCATTTTGGAATTTTAACTCTTCCATTTATGTCCTTAACCAATTCTGTGTTAACTTTTCATATGTTGTGAGGTAGGGATCTAAATTCATTCTTTTGCATATAAATATTCAGCTACCCCAGCACCATTTTTTGAAAAGCCTGTCCTTTTCCCCATTGAATTGCCTAAGTAACCTTGTCAAAAATCAATAGAATGAGTTGTGATAGTCCCCCTCCATTTAAACTTGTTTTTAAATTTTACATTGGAATCTAGTTGATTTTCAGCGTTGTATTAGTTTCAGGTGTACAGCAAAGTGATTCAGCTATACATATACATATATCGTGTGATTTTTGACCACCTGTATGTCTTCTTTGGAGAAATGCCTATTTAGATCTTCTGCCTATTTTTGATTGGGTTTTTTAAATGTTTATATAGATATATGAATTGCATGAGCCGTTTGTATTTTTGGAGGTTAATCCCTTCTTGGTTTCTTTATTTGCAAATACTCTCTCCCATCCTGTGGGTTATCTTTGCATTTTGTTTATGGTTTCCTTTGCTGTGCAAAAGCTAAGTGTAGTCAAGTTTTGTTTGTTTATTTTTCTTTATTTTCGTTACTCTAGGAATATTCTCCCTCCTCTTAATTATTGCTTTATAAAATTATCTTTAAAATCATATAAGAGAAGTTATGAACAAAAATATATTTATACTGACTTTTATATTTATCTAATAACCTTTATAAATGATTTTTATTTCCTCGAATGGAGTTAATTTCATGTCTAGAATTTTTTTTCTGCACGAAGTACTCTCTCTAATATTTATTCTAAGGCAGATCTGCTAGCAATAAATTCTGTTTTTATATGCGTAGGAATGTCTAATTTCTCCAGTTTCTAAGGGCTGTTTTTACTTTTGCTGATATAAAATTCATTTTTATGTTCCCTTTCTTTCAGCACCATGAAGATATCATTCCAGTATCTTCTGATCTCCACAGTTTATGATGAGAGCAGCTATTTAATCTCATTTTGGATCTCTTGCACATAATTTGCTTTTCTCTTCCTATTTTCAAGATTCTTTCTTTGATGTAGATGACTTTCATTATTTTGAATCTCATGTGTCTAGATATGAATCTCCTTGAGTTACTCTACTTTGAATTTGCTGAGATTCTTGGCTTAATGTTTTTCATCAAAATTGGGAAAAGTTGGCTGTCGTCTTTTCAGCTCTTACACATGCCCTTCTCTCTCTTCCCTCTCTGTTTCCCACTGCGCTTGTATTGTATTCCGGGTGATACCCCGAAGAACACTGAGACGCTGTTCATTTTTCTTCATTCTTACTGTTTCTCTTCATCAACCTATGTCATCTCAATTAGCCTAGCTTCACGATCTCGAAGTCTTTCTTCCAGGGTCAGATCTGCTGTCGAGCCCCCTCTTGTGAGTTTTTCATCGCAGTTACCGCACATTTCAACCCCCGAGCTTCTCTTTGGCTCCGTTTTATAGTTTTCGTCTCCTTACTGACATTCTCTACTTCTTGTACATTTCCTTTTAGTCTTCACACATGGTTTTTTTTGCTCTTTGAATATATTCCTGAGAGCTAATTTAAAGTCTTTGTTAGGTTTGTTATCTGAACTTCCTCAGGGATACTTTTTGTTGATGCCTTTTTTCCTATGTAAAGGGCTATATTTTCCTAATTTTTGTATGTCTCATAATTTTTTTTTTTGTTTGAAACTGAACATTCTGAATAATACAATAAGGCAACTTTGGAAATGAGATCCTGAGAGTTTCCACTAGATTTCTAATATTTCTTGTTGCTCTTTGTTTAGTGGCTTGCCTGGGCTAATCGTCATGTGACAACACTGAAGTTTCTGCCGGATTAACTTAGCGGTCAGAACGGCTGGAATGAGACGAACTTAAGGGGCTTGAACCTACCAGTTTTCCACCCGTTGCTGAAGGGATGTGGAAGTGTGCGATTCATGCCTTCAAGGTTCTGGGAGTTTAAATCTCGGCCTTAGCCTGCACCTTCTGCTCACACAGGGCCTCAAGCTCAGCCAGAGATGAGGGCTTTCCCCGGGCCTTCCCTGGCACACGCACAGCCCTGAGCGGGTGTGCGGCTGACTGACCTCGGGGGATACGTCAGAACCAGAGAGCGCTTGCGAGCGCATCACTCCCTAAATGGTCACTGTGGATTTTTTGTCCAGCATCACTTTTGTTAATATTGCTGCTGGAGTCGCTGCCTCAGTGACCTGGCAGCTGGTCTTGCAAAGCCTCCTACTGGATTCAGGTACCTTGGATCAGGGCTTTGCACCCGGAGTCACGTCACGTTAAGAGAAGCCGTGTGACGAGGGCTTCCCCGAGGAGCCGCCGCTCTGGTCCCAGAGGGACCGTCCTCGGCGGAGAGGCTTCTGGGCGCGTCAGTGTGTTCTCGCCTCGGCAGTGACTGGCTGGTCTGCTGCCTGTCACAGCCACCGTTCTTCTGAGGCGGTGGTTCTAAAGGCTACCCGGCAGGACGTGGTCTTGAAGAAACTCCTGTTTCACTGGGGTTAACCATGACATTGTTTAAAAGAAACAAAAGCTCTTGACAGCGTGTTTCAGGGCACAGACGAGCGATTTAAAGGTGGAAGGATGTGTTGCCCGCTCCGGAAGAACAGGAAGGAGAAGGGGGAGACGGGCAAACCACGGTCGCCAGGCGCCACTGGTGCGGCCGAGGGATGGCTCCGCGGGACCCACGGTGCTTCCCCGCGCGTGTTCACGACAACATGCCAAACGAAGCCTTTCAAACGCACCTCACCCCGTCCCCAGGAAAAGCCCGAGCCCCCGGCAGGCCGCGCGGGCGGGCCGCCTCTCCTCACGCCCGCTTCGGCCTCGCGCCGCCCGCCCGCCCGGCGTCGTGTCCTCCGCGCGGGGAGCGCCCTCCCCGGCGCTCTGGGCCTGTCCTGGGTCCGGTGGCCCCGGGAGGACGGCCTCTGCGGGCTGCGCTCGTTTACGTGCGCGCGCCTGACTGGACAACAGCGGCGCGAGGCGGGCAGCTTCCCTCTGCGAAGCTCTGTCGCGGGCCCGCTGCGGCCTCGCACCGCTGTCCTCCCCGCTGCACGCGGACCGGACTGAGGGCCGACGGCGTCCGCGGGCCGTGTTGCATCGTGTCAAACGCGGGTCTACATCAGGCCTTCCCGCGGCGCCACCGCCCCCACGCAGCCGACCCTCCGCTGCGGAGTCGCGGGCACCGGCCGTTAGCGAAGGGGGCGAGCGCGCGGCCCGTGCCCTCCGCGCGTGCCCAGGTCCGTGAGGCTGCCCGCCCGCCCCCCAGCCTCGGCCTGGAGCCCGGGGCGCGCTGGAGGCCGGGGGGTCCCCTCGCGCAGCGCCCGCAGCCGGGCGGGGCCGCGACCGCAGAGCTGGGCCGGGAGGGGGATGGGGATGCGGCGCCCCCCAGGTACCCGGCGGCGAGGCCCGGCCGGGCACAGCCTGCAGCGTCGCGCCGCTGTGGGCCTGCGCGTGAGTTTCGGGAACCTTGGTCGGTGGGTGGCTGGTGCTGGGAATAAACTTACACGGCTGGGGGTGGGGGTCGGGGGTGGGGGGAGTGGGGGGCCGGGGGGGGGGGGGGTGTGGGGGTCGGGGGGGGGGAAATGGGGGGAGTGGGGGTTGGGGGTGAGGGGAGTGGGGGGCCGGGGGGGGAGTTGGGGGTTGGGGGGGAGTGGGGGGTGGGGGGTCGGGGTGGGGGGAGTGGGGGGCGGGGGGTGGGGGGGGGTGGGGTGAAGTGGGTGGGGGGGGGGAGTGGGGGAGTGGGAGGAGAGTGGGGTTGGGGGGGGGTTGGGGGGGTAGGGGGAGTGGGGTCGGGGTAGGGGGAGTGGGGCTCGGGGGTGGGTCGTGCCAGGATGTTCCCAATGACCCCGCAGCCAGAGTGCTTCCCAAACCACCTACAGTTGGGAACAACCCAAGTATTCATTTGGCTGCTTCTTGTTTATTCCTTTCAATGTCCCCTCTTCAAAGCGTGTTTTCAGTAACAACCATTTTACACACACAGCATCCTCAAAGATACAGGCAAGTTGGCTAATTTACAGAATAGAGAGCTAGTGACTTGGGGATCCCAGGGTCATGGGGCAAGGAGTGGCAATAGTGACTCTTGCTTCGCACCTTTCCACCACACTCCCATGTTTTTTGTGGTTTTAGGAGATAGGTGTTCCATTTTGCAATCAAAAATACGTGAACAGAAACTCATATTCTTGATGATAGGAATGGTTGATTTCCAAACACAGCGAGTTAAGAGTTTTCTCTGACTGTGTGCTCTCTTTCTTAGCTGAGTCCATAAGCGTTGTTTGTTTCTTTCTGCTGAAAACGGGATCAGCTGTAAGTGTGTGTGTGTATACACATATATATACATATACATCCCCTCCCTGTGAGCCTCCCCCACCCCACCCCACCCGCACCCACCCCTGCAGGTGGTCACAGAACAGCAGGCTGGGCTTCCTATGTAATATAGCAGCTTCCCACTCTCCGTGTAAATGGGCCACAGAGAATTGAAAAGTGGTTCTTCTGGGAATTACTTCTTGCAAATCAGCTGACCTGCCCTTAGAAGTTCAGTTTGACAGTAGATATAAAAACCAAAGTTTGCTTTCTCTGCCCGAGGCTCTCAGTGCATGCCACATGTCCCAGTCAGCCTGTTCTTTTCTTCTTGAATTCACTTGCTCCAGAGAATGGCTGTATTTGTCCTTGTGGTAACCTCCCAGGCCGCCCAAACTTAATTCAATAAATGCCAGAGAAACTACACTGTAAGGTGACCTTCCCAAACATAGGTTACATGACTGTGTAAACAAATCTGCCTACTTACATAGATACATAATGTGGTAACGGATTAACAGAATTTTATTTGTCAGATTGATTTACCAAGCAATTATCAAATTCCAACAATTTACAAATACGTTACTAGAGCCAGACAGTGCAACGCTGTGTGAAGCTTCGTGGCAACGAAGATGTTTATAAGAAGCTGCTTAAACATTTGAGTGTAATAATACTCGGTAGTGCAAATGTCCATGGTCAGGAACGGACAGGGTGCCATGTAGGGAGAAGAGACTGGAGGTCAAACCATACCCTGCTCTAGCGAGCCACGCAGCAGAAAGAGCCCCGGGGCCTGAGGGAACCAGGAGCCACTGATTTTAAGTGAGTGATTTCCACATTTGAGCCCCGGTTTAGGAATGTCACTGTGGTCACAGGCCAGAGACTGCATTTAAGGCTTTAGGTTTCTCCCCTGTGGTCATTAGGTCATTGTTTTGGAGTTTCCTGTTCTTCAGTGAGTTATGATTGGGGGGTGTATCCAGTTTGGACCATCAGACAACTGGGGGTGGAGCTGCGCTGTTGCAATGAAGCGCCTTGTTGGAGTCGTAGGGCAGACGCAGGCAGGCAGAACTCAGTCTCCCGGCCTCATGGAGTCATAAACATGGCAG
This sequence comes from Okapia johnstoni, assembly GCA_024291935.2. Classification (NCBI taxonomy): domain Eukaryota; kingdom Metazoa; phylum Chordata; class Mammalia; order Artiodactyla; family Giraffidae; genus Okapia; species Okapia johnstoni. The sequence goes on along the minus strand of CM044325.1, from coordinate 522,673 downwards.
CAGCCACGTAGTATTGGAGGCATGGTCTACAGACAACTTTTTGTCAGTTGAATTACTGTGGGAGCACAGTAGGATGGCTGCTGTGGTGACCGGGGAGTAAACTCATGATGGCAGATACTAAATTCAAGGGAATAATTTAAAATAGTCACATGAAATCAATACACTTGTTTCTAACAAAATAGAGAACAGATATCAAAAAAAGTATCCAAAACTGTAATAGGTGAGTGGGCTCGCATACTCATGTAACGGGACAAAGGTTGAAGGGAAATAGGAAACAACAGTCAACTATGAATTCATTTTGATTTTCAAGTACGTGCCAGTTCCTGTTATTTGCCTCTCAAACCAACTCTGTGGGATCAGAAAACTAATTCTCGGAAATATTTGAGTAGGATTTGGGTCAATTAGTAATGGACATATGGGCTTCCTGGGTGGCTCAGTGGTAAAGAATCTTGCCCGCCAATACAGGAGATGCGGGTTCAATCCTTGGGATGAGACAATCCCTTTGAATAGGGGATCCCACTACTACTCAAATGGCAAACCCACTCCAGTGTTCTTACCTGGAAAACTTTATGGACAGAAGAGCCTGGCAGGCTACAGTCCATGGGATCGCAAAACTGAGCCACTGAGCACACGCTAGTAATTGATATAAGCAAGATTTGAGCTCAAACGTGTACCAGTTGTTCCACAATAATATATTCCATTTTCTCTGTTTCATATGTCTTTGGTACATCCATTTGATAATTTATCCTTGAGAATTGATGGGTGATGTAAATTGGAAGAGAAATTAATGTAAGTAAAGATTTTGAAATCAAGAACTTAGATGTCAGAGTTGGCTATTGACAAAAGATTGAGAAAAAAATCTAAACCAGGGAGAGAATGAAGATCCATCAGATTCTGGATAACCAAAAAGTGAATTCTCAAAGTCATAGGATAATAGTTATAGGAAAGACAAAGCACTGATAAACAATTACTTTGATTGCAAGTGAGAGAAAACACTCCTTAGCTTAAGCAAAAAAAAAAGAAACTGTAGTTTAAGGATATGTATATGTCACCCAGTACCCAGCACCCAAGAGCAAAAAGGCCTCTCAAGTTTCAGGAAAGGGTTGGATTAGGAAGCTGAAAGTCATCAGTTTTCTTGTTGTTTGTCCTCATTGCTGATTCTCCCGGACACCCTTTCAGCCCATACAGTAGAAGATGTTAGTGCTCTTTAAGAGTTTATATATTCTTATCAAGAGACAATCCCAGATTAAATTGTATGTTTAGAACAAACTGTCTTTGTTCTAAGTATACAATTCCTGGGAAAGAGGCACTGATGGATCCAACTGGAGGCAGATTCCGCCGCCCCCTCCAATCAGATGGGATCAGGGAATCGTTCCTCCAGATGTGGAGCATGAGCCTGCGGTGAGTGGACCACATACCCCCAAAGGTGCCCATCAAAGATCAGTCATTCGTAGCTGCCGCCTCTTTTGAACACCTTTTCTTTTTTATTGGTTGCTAAGTTGTGAAAGCTATCTTTCCAAGAGCTGAATAAAAATCAATGGATAAATTCCGCTGCCTCCCCTGTAGTCGGAGGGAAGGCGTTTGATTTAGGTTCTTCCAATCACATTCTCATGCCCTGGGATCTAATTTGGAAGAGAAAAACAAAAGCTTCTCTACACTGGGCATCAGTTCTGCTTGCACAGACGATGGCCCAGGGAGCAGGGAAGATTTGACCTCTGCAGCAGAGTCCTACAGAGGTATTTAACAAGGATGTTAGTCTCCTCCGTCTAGGTTGGTGCTTTGGCTCTGGGCCCTGTTCTGCTAGTTTTATCCTCCCAATGATCCTTCGAGCTCACTAGTACCTAATACCCTATCTTGCTTAAGCCAGTCAGATTAAATTCTGTTTTCTGCATCTAAGAATCCTAAGGACTCTTAAAGTGTCTTTAAGGTTGGTGAAAAGTGGATAAAATCTAACAGGACAATCAAAACTTTTTAGCATTGTCCAAGAGAGCATGTTAATAAGTTGATTTTTAGTTGTTATTTCAGGGAATTATTTAATTGTGAAAAATTAGAGAAAGCAAGAATAAATTTCTCAGTGACTTTAAAGTGGCTTCTATGAGAAAATCATTATTTTTTTTTTGTTTTACATTTTCTTCTAGAAATAGATTTCATTCATTCTCTCTAATGCCTTTGTGATGTTTTGGATAAGATGCCACCACACCACCTTGTGTTGAAAAAAGAAAACAGAATGTTGCAGGTAAGAACTAAATGCTACTTGAGTGGATAAATGATGGTGATGTTGCAAGTTCCAACTGCTTTAAAGAAGAGACAGTGACTACTCTGTCTCAACTACCCAATGGAAGAGAATTGATGGAATGAGTTGCAGCAATCATGCCTCTATGACTTTCTCTTGTCTATCTATCTATACATGTTTATAAAGAGTTTGAAGCAAATCTGAGACTGTGGGTCCTAGAGGAGATGATGAGGTCAGGGGTTATAGTCAAGAGACAAGCTGGATCACAAGGCTTTGAGGACACTGATCGCCTCACAGCTCTGTGTTCTTGACATACTCCTTGTACATTTATTTCGGAGAAGATGAATTTCTAGGCCACTTTCTACTCCTTTGTCCCAACAGAACCTAGCATGCTGTGTCTTTCTTCATCACACCCCATAATTACTGGAGCCTTGAGTCAGATCAGAAACCAGGGCTGTAAGATGATACATCACACCTCAGGAAAGTGTCTAAGATCACTGGGGCTGGAATCTTAAGATTCAGCAGGTCTGGTTTTGAGTGGGTCCCCCCACCTCATAGTGCTGAAAGTCAGAACTGCTACCAGAAGGAAAGCATTGTCCCATTAACTGGCTGAAGGGCATGGAGATGGTAGAAATGTATCAGAGAAAGAACTGGAACCGAGAATAGCGCATGCAACATCCAACAGGCAAGAGGAGGAGGCAGAAGAGCCTACAGAGCCTCAAGTCTTCTCTCAGAGCCCGAGGGCCCGCCCCCAGCCAGCATCCTTCTGACCTGGTCTGTGAATAAGTCCCTGACACCTTCATTTACCTGAAAAGAACCACACCTGTACATACACTGACAACTCTCCTGCTTAATCCCGAGATGAGCTGCAGACAGATTCCAAGGGCTCTGACGGCTACCGCCTTCCTCCAGCCCCTTGGATTCTCCCAGTTTTTGATAATTTCTAAGGCCAAGTAAGAATAGTAGTGGAGACCCTTATGATTCAGAAACATGGCAACTATACCCCCCTAAGCCCTTCCTAGCACCCAAATCGTAACTTCCTTGGAATTTTTTGTCTGGGCAATTGATTGCTATACTCGTTTCTTGTAGGCTGTCCAAGTAATGATTGGCCTGATCAGTGGTGCTCTGGGACGTATCTGGCTACTTTTTTATATCAGACAATTTGAAGCACTTTCAATAGACTATAAGCCTATAGCCTTGATATCAGGATACCCATTTTGGACATTCTTGTGTGTAAGTAAATTATCTCACTGGTGAGCATTCATTCATTTCTTGAAGATATTTAGTGACTGCATCTCTGGCCAGGCAATACGCAAGAGATACCATCAGTGGAAACATATAGTCCCTGCTGTCAATTCACTGTTGTATCTGTTGAAGTCATTTTTAAATGATACATTTATATATAAAATTCTTGCCTACAAATATCCTATTTAATTAAGTGAATGTGGGCCCAAGGAATGGTAAGTTTCTTAAAGAGCATTTTAGTCAAGAAGGAAATGGCTGGCGACTGCTGGGCTTCCTACAGGGCTCATGTTTGCAGATGAACTAGGCAAGCTAACAGCCAGCGCTTAGCTGCTCAGGCAATACAAGGGACTTTTAAGAGAAGTTCATCGAAAGAGCAAAGACGAGAAAGCAAGGCATCGCTGGCGTCAGAGAAACCCGGAAGGACTCGATAGGGTCGCTGAGGGATTTGTGGTGCCTTGCTGTTGTTGTTTACTCACTAAGTGGTGTCCAATTCTCTGCGACCCCTTGGACTGTAGCCACTGGGCTCCTCGGTCCTCCCAGGCCAAAATCCTGCAGTGGTTTGCCACTGCCTTCTCCAGGGGGTCTTCCCAACCCAGGGATCAAACCCACACCTCCTGCATGACTGGCAGATTGTCTCAGAGCAGAGTAAAATATTCCATCTTCTTGACCTTCCCCCAAATTTCTCAGTAATATCTGCTTATCTCAAAACAAATACTGTCAGCGCATTGGCTTGGCGAGTATCCACCAAATACCTAATGTGGGCCAGCCTCTGGTCTAAGTGCCTCGGTTATTGTACACACCTCAATCCCTATCTTAGGTCAAAAGGATTGAGGGGGTGGGGATAAAATGTAGGGGAAGGTGAGGAGGATTGAGGTGAGTGTGGGTTGCGTTTTTTACAGCACATTCAAGCTTCGTTGGGAAGAGACATTTGAGCAAACACCTGGAGGAATGGACCCGGTGAGCCCCAGGGATATCCGGGGGCAGAGCTTGCAAGGGGAGCGGGGCCTGGAACGGCAGCCTCCCTGTAGGGGTCGCTGGACACTGGGGAGGCCAGTGTGGCCAGGGCAGAGCGAGCTGAGAGAGGGCCGGTAGAGAGGCCAGCTCTGTATGAGAGGAGGTACTGGGCTGGCCAAAAAGTTCCTTCATGTTTTTAAGTTAAAATAAAAGATATATTTTTCACTTTCACCAGAACTTGGTTGAGCAATGTCTTCACTGTCTTCTTCTGCTACCTTCTGCCATTTTTTAAGCGACTTCATGATTCCATCTTCCCAAAACTTTTTTATCTTTTTGAGAAAAGAATTGTTCCAGGTGCCTTTTGCAGTCCTCCAGAGCACTGCGTTTTTTCTCATGAAGAGGATTTTGTAAAGACCAAAATAAATGGGCATTCGAAGATGCAGTGCCTGGTGAATACAGCAGGTGAAACAGAACTTCGCAGCCAAGTTGTAACAGTTTCTGCCTGGTCATCAAAGAAATGTGGTGTTGCAGTATCCTGATGAGAGATTAAGCATCTTCTGTTGACTAATTCTGGACACTTTTCATCCAGTGCTGCTTTCAGCCAGTCTAATTCGATCCTTTGCAGTGGCAATTTCCTCTCCCAGAGGGCTCACTCGCTAAGTCTTAATGCTTATCATGCAGATCTCAGCTTAAACGTCACCTTCTCTGAGAGACCTTTTTGAAAAACCTCTTAAAATTCACCTGCATGGTACCCTCTATCATATCACACCTTTCTGTTTTCTTCACACTTTAATGTGACATGAAAACCCGAATATGTAGAGGCCCCGTGTATCTGAGGAAGGCTCCCGCGCTGTGGACACTCTTTTTTTTTAAATGTCATACGTGCAGTTTTTACCAATGAAAAAAACATCAGTTCTTTATTGAAGGATAATTGCTTTACAGAATTTTGCTGTTTTCTGTTAAACCTCAACATGAATCAGCCGTAGGTACACATATATCCCCTCCCTTTTGAACTTCCCTCCCATCTCCCGCCCCATCCCACCCCTCCAGGTTGATACAGAGCCCCTGTTTGAGTTTCCTGAGCCATACAGCAAATTCCCGGTGGCTGTCTATTTTGATGCACCAAAAAAAAGTCTCTTTAACTAATTTCAGAAAATAATAAAATATTCAGGATAGGCTCCTTTGCAAGTCAATGTGTGATTCTTACTTTTCAAAAACTGAACTGCAGATTAGATGTTTTTAAACACTATTTTCTGTTCATAAATTGTTTTCAGTAGCATATTGAATATTCATTGAAAAGACTCACTAAATTATAACTCTGTATTTTCTAGTGATAAAACTGGTAGATTCAATAAGAAGTTATTAAATGAAACTAATACAATTTTATTTACTCTCCATGCCACAGAGTCATGTTAAAAAATATCCCATTATTCCATCCAAAACACCAGTGTAACATAAATCCAGTAATGGTTTTCTCCATCTCTAAAAAGAAAACCTTGGAATTTGTTACTAATACTAGAAAATTTTCCAGGGGCAGTTATAGAACTACAATAGGAATTTTGGTATTTCATGCAAACTCCTCTCAAACTTTGTTACCCTTTGAAGAAACTTCAAAAAAGAAAAGAAATTAGTTCAAATTGCTCAAGAGAGAAAACTTCAAAAAGTATTAAAAGTTGGATTACTCTTTCGAGGAACCCAGAAAGATAATTGTGATACAAAGAAGAAAGCCCTAACTTATTCCAGTGAGTAAGACATATGTAGCTTTCTGATGTATAATAAAGAACTTGACTCCCTGGTTTCTGGAGGTAGCCTCTAAATTCCTTGAAATTCCCCAAGTGATCAGAATATCTTTGTTATTCATGGTGGGCCTCTCATGTGATACCTGAGTTTTGGGGGACTGGCCATGCCAGAAAGACAAACCTTGTATATATAATGAAACCCCATCATGAAACTCTGAACAGGTGAGTTTCCTGGTTGGTGATACACATTGATGTGCCACAAGGGTGTTGCCTACTGAGGACACAGGAGTTTTATGCATGGGACCACCCCAGAGGTCATCTGCTGCAGCTCTTCATTTGGCCGGTCTGGATTTGTATCCTCTGCGATAAAATTATAATCATAAGTATACTACTTTCCTGAGTTCTATGAATGAAATCATCAAATCTGAGATGGATAGTGGGAACTTACATATTTGTTGAGGGCTCCCCTGGTGGCTCAGTGGTAAAGAGCTTGCCAATGCAGGAGACTCAGGCTCGATCCCTGGTCTGGGAAGATCCCTTGAGAAGGAAATAGTAACTCACTCCAGTATTCTTGCCTGGAGAATCCCATGGACAGAGGAGCCTGGCAGACTATAGTCCATGGGATCACAAAGAGTTGGACATGACTTAGCAAGTGAACAAGATATTTGTAGCCACTTGGTTAGAAGTACAGTTTGTCTGGAATTCCCTGAGCTTATAGCTGGTGTTTGAAATGAGGACAGCCTCACTAGGTGAAAATAAAAACCTAACTTATAAACTATTTTCAAATGTAATAAAATTGTTATGGATTCTAAATTTAGCAATTAATGAAGTTGATATGTTATATTTTATGGACTTTTCATTAAACTTATTAATTTTTCAATAAAGGGATTGCTGTTGAGGTTGTGAGAAGAATTCCTTGGGCGATAATGAAAACATACTTCTATGTGCCTCTTTGCATCCTCAGTTTGTCATATCAGGAGCTTTAGCAATAGAAACAGAGAAGAAGCAGTCCCCAAATTTGGTGAGTCAAAATAATTGAAGAAATTTTTTTAATTTAATTTGTCAAAAGTAAGAGTATCATAAAGAGGAGATACCATTGCATCGTAAACAGTAGATATCTATCCAAAGTACTAAAATGCAAAATATTGTTTTATAATATTTACAATTATTTTTAATAGATGTAATCCAACAGATTTTTTTGCTAATTTCACAAAATATTAAAATATTGTGGAATGCATGAAACAAACCAGAAAATCAGATGTGAAATTTTAAATAAGGTATGTCATCCTTTCAAGTCAATGTGTCTGCTACAGTGGAAAACATGTGTACATGGGTATATTGAAGCAGTGGGAGGAAACATATATGTGAATAGCATCATAATAGCAAATCAAGTTAAGATTTATTGAATAGTTTCTATGTGCTAGATGCCTCAGTACAAGTTTTTGCACATTATCTCACACACACACACACAGTGCTATCAGAGTGGGTAATATTATATACCCATTTTATTTGTTTTTTAAATTGAGATATAGTTGATTTCCTCTTCATGGATCACAGCCTTGTCATGGCAAAGGGGCTTGTGTACTCAATGAAGCTATGAACCATGCCATGTAGGGCCATCCAAGACAGACAGATTATAGTGGAGAGTTCTGACAAAACGTGGTCCACCAGAGGAGGGAATGATGAACCATTCCAGTGTTCTTGCTGTGAGAGCCCCATGAACCTTATGAAAAGGCAAAAAGATACGACACCAGAATATGAATCCCCCACATCAGGAGGTGTTAAATATGCTATTGAGGATGAGCAGAGGGCAATTACTAATACCTCCAGAAAGAATGAAGCAGCTGGGACAAAGCAGAAATGCACTCAGTTGTGGGTATGTGTGGTGGTGAAAGTAAAGTCCATTGCTGTAAACAATACTGCATAGCAACCTGGAATGTTAGGTCTGTGAATCAAAATAAACTGGACGGGGTCAAGCAGATGGCGAGAGTGAACATCTGCAGCTTAGGAATCATTGGAACTAAAATGGACCGGAAAGGGCGAATTTAATTCAGATGACCATTAGATCTACCACTGTGGGCAAGATTCCCTTGGAAGAAATGGAGTAGCCCTCATAGTCAACAAGAGTCTGAAATGTGCTACTTGGGTGCAGCCTCAGAAACAACAGAATGATCTCAGTTCCTTTCCAAGGCAAACCATTCAGTATCACAGTCATCCAAGTCTATGCCCAACTACTAATGCTGAAGAAGCTGAAGTTGACTGGTTCTGTGAAGACCTACAAGACATTCTAAAGCTGGCACCAAAAAAGGGTGTCCTTTTCATTGTAGAGGACTGGAATGTGAAAGTAGGAAGTCAAGAGATAACTGGAAAAACAGGCAAGTCTGGCCTTGGCGTACAAAATTAAGGAGGGAAAAGGCTAACAGAGTTTTGCCAAGAGAACACAGTGGTCATGGCAAACACCCTCTTTCAACAAAACAGGAGATAACTCTACACATGGACATCACCAGATTGTCGATAGTGAAACCAGATTGATACGTTCTTTGCTGCCAAAGATGGAGAAACTCTATATTGTCAGCAAAAATAAGACTTAGAGCTGACTGTGGCTCTCGGATCCTGAACTCTTTATTGCCAAATTCAGGCTTAAACTGAAGAAAGTAGGGGAAAACTCTAGGCCATTCAGATATGACCTTGTAGCTCAGACAGTAAAGAATCTGCCTGCAATGCAGGAGACCCTGGTTCAATCCCCAGGTTGGGAAGATCCCTGGAGAAGGGAATGGCAACCCACTCCAGTATTCTTGCCTGGAGAAGTCCATGGATAGAGAGCCTGGTGGGCTAAGGTCCACGGGGTCGCAAAGAGTCAGACATGACTGAGTGACTACCACTACTACTATGAATATGCAGTGGTGGTGACAAATAGGGTTAAGGGTTAGATCTGATAGACAGAGTGCCTGAAGATCTATGGACCAAGGTTTGTAACACTGCGTAAGAGACAATGTTGAAAACCATCCCAAAGAAAAAGAAACACAAGAAGGCAAAGTCATTGTCTGAGGAGGCTTTACAAATAGCTGAGGAAAGAAGAGTGAAAGGCAAGGGAGAAAAGTAAAGATGTTCCCCAACTGAATGCAGAGTTCCAGAGATTCACAGAGAGCTAAGAAGGCCTTCGTACATGAACAATGCAAAGAAATAGAAGAAAACAATAGAATGGGAAAGATTAGAGATCTCTTCAAGAAAATTGGAGATTTCAACATTTCATGCAAGGATGGGCATGATAAAGGACAGAAATGGTATAGACCAAACAGAAGCAGAAGAGATTAAGAAGTGGCAAGAATACACAGAAGAACTATACAAAAAAGATCTTAATGAACCAGATAATCATGATGGTGTGGTCACTAATCTAGAGCCAGACATCCTGAAATGTGAAGTCAAGTGGGCCTTAGTAAGCACCACTACAAAGCTAGTGGAGGTGATGGAATTCCAGCTGAGCTAGTTCAAATCCTAAAACATGTTACTGTTAAAGTGCTGCACTCAATTTGTCAACAAGCTTAGAAAACTTAGCAGTGGCCCCATGACTGGAGAAAGTCAGTTTTCATTCCAATCCCAAAGAAGGGTAATGCCAAAGAATGGTCAAACTACCATACAGTTGAACTCATTTCATATGCTAGCAAGATTATGATCAAAATCCTTCAAGCTAGGCTTCAGCAGTCTGAGTCCAGAACTTCCAGATGCTCAAGCTGGTTTTAGAAAAGGCAGAGGAATCAGAGATCAAATTGCCCACATTCATTGGATCATAGAGAAAGCAAGGGAATTCCAGAAGAACATCTTCTTCTGCTTCATTGACTACACTAAAGCCTTTGACTGTGGAAAATCCTTAAAGAGATGGGAGTACCAGACCACCTGACCTGCCTCCTGAGAAACCTGTATGCAGGTCAAGAAGCAACAGTTAGAACTGGACATGGAACAACAGACTGGTTCCAAATCGGGAAAGGAGTACGTCAAGGCTGTATATTGTCACCCTGCTTATTTAACTTACATGCAGAGTACATCATGAGAAATGCCGGAGTAGGTGAAGCACAAGCTGGAATCAAGATTGCCAGGAGAAATATCAAGAATTGGACACGACTGAGCCACTGAACTGAACTGTGGGCTTTTTAGTCTTTAGGCAACTCTTCTGTTGATGGGTATGACTGTGTCCTGACTCAGTTTGCTGTTTGGCCTTAGGCATCTCAGCACTGGAGCCTACAGGTTATTCTTGGCACTAATATGGCAGCCACCACCAGCAGCACTGGCACAGTTGGATGTTCCCTGGTATGTATGACACCAGTATCTGTGTCATCAGCATGCAGCACCCCCTGCTTCTCCAAGAGACTCTGCAAGACCAGAGATGGGTCTGGCCTAGGCTCCTAGCAAATTCCTGCTTTTGCCATGGATCCTGGTGCATGTGAGATTCTGTGTGCCCTTCAGAGTGAAGTCTTTATTTTCCCCAGTCCTGTGAAGCTGTCACAATTAAGCCCTGCCAGTCTTCAAATCTAATCAAACCGATCACTTGGATCACAGCCTTGTCTGACTCAATGCAATTATGAGCCAAGCCATGTAGGACCACCCAAGACAGAAGGGTGATCGTGGAGAGTTCTGAAAAAATGTGGTCCACTGGAGAAGGGAATGGCAACCACTTCAGTATTTTTGCCTTGAGAACCCCGTGAACAGTATGAAAAGGCAAAAAGATAGGACACTGAAAGACGAAATCCCCAGGTTGGTAGGCGCCCAATACGCTACCGGAGAAGAGTGGAGAAACAGCTCCAGAAAGAATGAAGAGGCTGAGCCAAAGCAAAAACAAATTGGGAAAGGAGTCCGTCAAGGCTGTATATTGTCACTGTGCTTATTTAACTTATATGCAGAGTACATCATGTGAAATGCCAGAATGGATGAAGCAAAGGCTGGACTCAAGATTGCCGGGAGAAATATCAATAACCTCAGATATGCAGATGACACCACCCTTATGCAGAAAGTGAAGAACTAAAGAGGCTCTTGATGAAAGCACAAGAGGAGAGTGAAAAAGTTGACTTAAAGCTCAACATTCAGAAAACTAAGATCATGGCATCTGGTCCCATCACTTCATGGAAAATAGATGGGGAAACAGTGGAAACAGTGACAGACTTTATTTTCTTGGGCTCCAAAATCAGTGCAGATGGTGACTGCAGCCATGAAATTAAAAGACACTTGCTCCTTGGAAGAAAAGCTATGACCAATCTAGACAGCATATTAAAAAGCAGAGACATTACTCTGCCAACAAATGTGCATCTAGTCAAAGCTATGGTTTTTCCAGTGGTCATGTCTGGATGTAAGAGTTGGACCATAAAGAAGCTGAGCGCCGAAGAATTGATGCTTTTGAACTGTGGTGCTGGAGAAGACTCTTGAGAGTCCCTTGGACTGCAAGAAGATCAACTCAGTTAGTCCTAAAGGAAATCAGTCCTGAATATTCATTGGAAGGACTGATGCTGAAGCTGAAACTCCAATACTTTGGCCACCTGATGGGAAAAGCTGACTCATTTGAAAAGACCCTGATGCTGGGAAAGATTGAAGGCGGGAGGAGAAGGGGGCGACAGAGGATGAGATGGTTGGATGGCATCACCGACTCAATGGAGATGAGTTTGAGTAAACTCTGGGAGTTGGTGATGGACAGGGAGGCCTGGCATGCTGCAGTCCATGGGGTCGCAAAGAGTTGAACTCAACTGAGCGACTGAAGTGAACTGAACTACACTGCTGTCTCTGTGATCCAGCAGATGTCAGCTCCTCTGCCTTTTCTAAATCCAGTTTTTACATCTCAAGTTCTCGGTTCATGTACTGTTGCAGACCAACTTGAAGGATTTTGAGCATTAGCTGGCTAGCATGTGAAATGAGTGCAATTGTACGGAAATTTGAACATTCTTTGGCATCGCCTTTCTTTGGGACTAGAATGAAAACTAACTTTTTCCAGTCCTGTGGCCACTTTTGATGTTTTCAAATTTGCTGGCATATTGAGTGCTACACTTTAACAGCATCATCTTATAGGATTTGAAATAGCTCAGCTGAAATTCCATCACCTCCACTAGCTTTGTTCATAGGAATGCTTCCTAAGGCCCACTTGGCTTCACACTCCAGCATGTCTGCCTCTAGGTGAGTGACCACACCATCATCATTATTTGGCCATTAAGACCTGTTTTTACAGTTCTTCTGTGTATTCTTGCCACCTCTTCTTAATCTCCTCTGCTTCTGTTAGGTCCTTGCTGTTTTTGTCCTTTATTGTGCCCATCTTTGCAGGAAATGATCCCTTGGTATCTCCAGTTTTCTTAAAGAGATCTCTAGTCTTTTCCATTCTATACATATAATATATAATAAAATACCGAAATCTAGATTATCGAGATTCAGATGAAGGATAGGCCTCAAATAAAGAGTATTACGTAAAATCCCCCTTATAGAAAATACCCTTACATAAAGGCCTCAAATAAAGGGCATTACATTAAATAACTAATATAATAGATATAGTATATAATAAAAAAATATCTAGATCATTGAGATTCAGATGAAGGATAGGGTGAAGACACAAAAACCTTAAAAAAGACACGTCTTCAAAATGGACACGGCCCTGAGGTTGGCGAGCTCATCGATTCTCTGTGCTAGGTACCTCAGCCTCCATAATACCTGTTTCCATGCCTGGAAATTCACGTGCATCTAATGTGTTAATTTAATGAATGAATGTTCTTAATCAAAAATCCATCAGATAATATTCACATTAGCATACGAAATACTCCTAAGAGTTGGTAATCAGAAATTCTCCAGATGCAATAAGTACTTAAGTTCTAAGTACCCTGAATATGCCATGAATTCACCTTATCTTAACATGTCACTAACCATTTGGTTTTAAACTAAATATATGGGAGCCAGAAGTTGAAATGGAAGGAAAACAAGCTTCTTGGTAATTGGTTAAAGTTATATAAGACTCCCAATTTCTTAAAGTTATGAAAGTGTACATGTTAGTACACTGATGCTTCAGGATTTCAAAGACCTGGTAGAATTAAGACAAAGAAATCATACTCTTTTCCAGCAAATTTTCAAGACAAATTAGTCAGGAGAAATATTCACAGTCCAGGATTTTTAATATCATAAACATTATTGGCATTTTTGTCATCTTGTTGCTGAGTCGCTTAGTCGTGTCCGACTCTTCGTGACTCCGTAGACTGCGGCCCGCCGGGCTCCCCGTGCACGGCGTTCTCCAGGCAGGAACGCCAGGGTGGGCTGCCACTCCATCTCCCATCGTAGTGTTGCCCTTATATTTTATGACGCCATGTGCACTGCATGCCTTATGGAGCAGAGGCAAAGCCTTCAACACTCTGCATGAGACCTGTCAGGTGTTGATATCTCTTTTTCAGTGTCCTGTTTATGCTTCATTGATGTGACAGTTTAGTATAATACACATGTGAAGCTTCTGCTTTTGTCTGTAATAGGAATAAATAAATAAGAACACTTTAAAATACTTCAATGAGCAACTAGCTTCTAGGTCTCAGAAAGTATCACTTACATATGCACAGACACACAAAGGTATAAAACAAAGGCCTAAGGAATCCCAGTATATTCACAGGTCTTCCTGCCACACTTCTAGAAGCTCATTTTGTTATACACTGTGACAGAACTTTCTATCAGGAAAATTTAATGACAAGAATGCTTTGAAGAGTAATGGCTTCTCATGACGAAAGCTATCGATGTTAGTGAGCTATAGTAAGGAGTGAAACATTGTCGGGGCAGGTCAAGCATGGAAAGGCCTATCGGGTAAGCTTTCTCCCTTTAGTTCCCAAAAGCCATTTTTCACGACCGTTACTGGGACGAGCCATACCCTGTGTCCCCAGTCGCTAGCGTCATCATGTGTGCATAACAGGTTCACCCCCCAATGCCAGAGGTCTGAAGTCCCACGAGTATGTTGTCCAGGGCTCGCGTATCAGACACAGCAAGTTCTAAGAGTAGGAACGTGTCCCCACAGCCTCTTCTGGATGGTATATCCGGAAATGACAGGGTCCCAGTTTCCTTCCTCCCACGAGGCTTCTCTGTGAAAATCTGCCCACATTATCCCCAACAACCAGCTCTGTCAAAAACCAGTTCTGCTGATCAAAATGAGCATCTTTGTTCAGGCTCTCAGTACCTGTTCTTCTAAGTGAAAGCCGCTCAGTCGTGTCTGACTCTGTGCGACCCCCATGGGTATACAGTCCATGGAACTCTCCAGGCCAGAATACTGGAGTGGGGAGCTGTTCCCTTCTCCAGGGGATCTTCCCGACCCAGGAGTTGCACCCAGGTCTCCCCCATTGCAGGCGGATTCTTTACCAGCTGAGCCACCAGGGAAGCCCAAAAGTGTTCAAGAAAGAGTCAGAAAAGATCTCCCCAAGTAACTTTCTGGATCTTTCCAGACAAAGAAATGCAGCAACTTCTTGATAAAAACAGTTCTTTTCTCTCCATTGGCGCTCAGCTACGTATTTTCACACTGAATCTGTTTTCATGATAAATGTTGACTAAAGATACATGTATACATAATATAAGATGTAATACATTATAAATGAATTATTTTTTAATATTGTATTTTATTCCACATAAGTTTGAAAGAGGTTAAATATCTATAACTTAATTATAACACAATTGAAATTAATTTAAAATGAGCAAGTATTAGGGAAATGGAAAGTAAAGTAAATGTAAAAGTAAAGTCTTAGTTTCCATTGTAAAATATGCAGTACGGTTTTATATATTAGTTTGAAAGAAAATTGCTGATACAAGACCATTTCTTATCTACAAAAAATATTAATTCAGGGTGGTTCAATCCTACGTATTAAATTATTCCAACATGTGCAGTTTGAAGTATGTTCCTTGTGAAATCATTAGGAAAATAATAATGTGAATCTGTAGGTTTTAGGGTCCTATGAATTTCCAAATTTGAGTCACAATTGCTACAAGCTCCCTGGTCGGCAAAGCGAAAATGAAACTCAGGCATTACTCCTAGCCCACCCTCTCTGTCCGTGAAAATGGGCTTCCCAGGTGACTTAGCACTAAAGAATCTTCCTGCCAAGCAGGAGAAGCAGGTAATGAACCCTGGGTTGGGAAGACCCCCTGGAAAAGGGGAAGGGAACCCATCCCAGGATTCTTGCCTGGGAAATCCATGGACAGAGGAGCCAGCGGACTATAGTCCACGGGGTCGCAAGGCGTTGTATATCTGTCAGCAAGCTGCTAATCAGATCAAAGAAATGCCTCAAGACCGAGTTGCACCAGAGCCCTCTCCCACACGTGCATTTTGCGATGGAATGGCACAAGGGGGGTCTTCTCCCGCCATGAAACAATCGACTTGAACCTTGAAGAGAGGCAGATTGTCAAGCAAACACAAAGTTTCACTAACACATCTTAAGAAAAACATTTCCGTGAGTAAGAATACTAGATTGCTGAGCCATTATCAGCTCAAGGTTTCAGAAAAGGTTAGTTTCAGGCAGAACTGATCTGAGGAGACGTGGGTCCCAAAGCGAATGGATAGTTTCATTAACGCAGTTTAAGAAAAACATTTCCATGGGAAAAACGCATTAGTTTAGGGAGCCCTTAGCTTCTCACAGTCAAGCTCTATCCAAGTGCTGTCGTGCAGCACGGGGTTAGAGGAGCCTCCCTGAACCCAGTGTAAAGGGAAGAAGCGTCTGCCACTGCAGTTTATCCCCCCTGGTCTTCCTGCCTGAGTGCTAACCCTTTTAAAACGTTTGCATAAACTGCCAAGAAATTGTGACCCAACAATGCTGCTGTAGATCAAAAGGTAAAGCCTGGAGAGCTGGAGAATTGATGATTTACATACTCCAAGTACTTCATAAATAAATCTTGGATCATTGATAAGAACTGGATGCTAGGCCATTCTCAGGTGTATGTTGTTCTGGAATAACTCAAACATGAAGATACTTGTAATGGCCTGAAAGTGGTAAAAATTAGAAAGGATGGTAGTAAGTTTTATGTTTTTTAATGGAATGCGAAGAGCGATGTTTTCATATAGAGGAATGGCGAGCCTTGATTAACTCTGAAATATTTATAGTTATAGCTGAGACTTTTTTAAGCCCACATTCCAGCATATGAAGGGGAGGATTACATCACTCAAGTCAGGCTTAAGGAAAGAATAACACTATTTAAAAAAATAGATTCAAGGATCGTAACTTCCTAGTCATCTCACTGGGAAAATTAGTGGTAAAATTAATCAAAAATAACTAAAGAGTGTTCATGCAGCAACACATAACGCTAGAAAAAAATAAAGTGGACACAGGAAATGTATGAAATTATTAGATAAGACAGTGAAATTGAGGGACATTTACCCAGATTAATCATTTTTTAAAAACAATTGATATCAAATATTCTTCGCAGTAATCATTAACATGACCAGATGCCAGTGTAGACCACTCCTACTTTGTGACAATTAAATAATGTCTTTAGCATTTCGGAGAACACCTATCCTCTGCTCCACGTAAAGTAGCCTACATATCTTCCAAAAGCTATTCCAATTATTAGAATATCGTTTCAAACCTAAGAGAGACCGTACATAGACCGCTTTATGCCACTGCTTATCAGACCTTCACTACCTGTCAGAAAATCGACTTGTGCTCATCCCGATCGTGTCATATTCATAAGGATCATCAGTTGTGATAAATACACGCAGTGTAATCCAGTTTGTTCCAGTCTGCAGAGAATGAGAAGAGGCCTAAGCAGTCTTCTTGACTGCTGCTCCTGACAGGGCAGGGTGCAGAAACGCACATGGAAATAATCTGATAGTATTTACCATGGACGAGTTTTCCTGAAATCCACTTTAATCATTCAAAAGATGCAAAGAGTTCTATGAGCCAAAAATGTGTAGCAAACTTGAATAAATTATATTTCTATATATTAGGTTGGTACAAAAGTAATTACAGTTTAACATTGTTTGAACTTTGCTGATTGATATTGGAATATATTCTTAAATATTATAAACATTATATAGGTACTAAGTATCTAAATCATAAAGGTTTTATACAAATGAAAATAATGTTTAGAGCGTGATGTTAAATGGACCGAATGGGATAATACACCGGTGTTATGGAAACACAGAAATGAGACGCAGAAACCTTGAACCTGGGAGCCTGGGAGCCTGGGAGCCGTCAGAACTAGGGTGGGAGACACCCCACAGCAAGGGTGGGCTGAGGAGAGACAGGGGGCCTGCAAGCAAGCTCGGAGTCCCTCCACCCTTCAGGACTACTGACCTTGTCACTTTAACCCTTCAGGTCACGTTTTTCTCTAACATGAGACTAATGCTTCCAGTCACAAAAGGTGGCTGAGTGAACTCAATGATAATGCATATAAAATGCATAGCATAAATGTCTAGCCATATAGTAAGTACTCAAAAAAAAAGTCTGTTGTTACAATTATTATCATGTAAACAGGTGAAAACCATCATAATTTTATTAAGATGGTGGAATATTACAGGTAAACTTTTCTATTTTGTAAACATTTTACAATTCTGTATTACCTTGATGATGTGAAAAATTTTAGAAATGTAAAGGTCTGTGAGGAATATAGAATTACTTTTTGTATTTAGAAAACCGCAATGATTCTTTCTGTGTATTTGTGGATATTCTCCATCATGGAATTGATCATGGCAAGGAAAGTGGTCGAATGGGGGAATGAAGCATTTTATCGTCACAGATCTGTAATACGTAAGTGTTTCATTTATCTGGTGAATTAGGAAGTACTGGCTTCTGTTATGAACCCATCAAGGGGATTAAGGTTTCAGCAGGAACTGTTTGACTTCATGTTGTCTCTGAATAGTGAATATGAGCTGCAGCTTTCCGGATTCCATGTGTCTATAGAGCAATGAAGATAAACAGTTCTCTTCAGATAAAATTTTAGGATTGGGGTGTATGTGTCTGTATCTTCATGAGAAAGTAGAGTAGGAGATGCATCCTTCTCTGCCTGGAGTCTGTTTTATTTGAAGTATAATCCTAAGGAGAGTGATCCACTGGGTGAGTGGCCTCTAATTACCAAGTACAGTTTAGATCCCTGTACTTAACATTTGTTTAAGGGAGCAGAAGGAAGATAAGTGGGAAGAAGAAATAGGTAGTGACAGGTCCCTTTATCAAACGCAGCAGGTCCTGGGAAAACAGCGATACCAGATTATTCACTTGTCGGCTCCAGGTATCTCCTGGCGATCGGCCAACAGCAGCCTTGGCATTCAGACTCATTCACAACTCACTGAACGTGTGTCAGCCTTCAACAGGAGAGAAGGGATGGAAACAATGAACTCAAATTAGCTGAGGGTAGAGCAAGACCGCCTCAGGTCAGAGCTGTGGGCTGGCGGCTGGAAAAGCTGTGAGCCCTGGCTAGTCAACATTCACAAAACTCGGCTCTACCGGGACAGTTGGGATTTGCATGATGCATTTTAAAATAAATAAATAAAGGAAGACCTCTCAGAAGGATATTGAGCACATGGCTGGACACCTATCAATAGTGAGGCTAAAGATTTAGGTAACATTTTAAAGGCATCAGCTATCAAGAGACCTGGACATGGAACAACAGACTGGTTCCAAATCAGAAAAGGAGTCCGTCAAGGCTGTATATTTTCACGCTGCTTATTTAACTTATATGCATCCGAAATGCCGGTCTGGATGAAGCACAAGCTGGAATCAAGATTGCCGGGAGAAATATCAATAACCTCAGATATGCAGATGACACCACCCTTATGGCAGAAAGCGAAGAACTAAAGAGATTCTTGATGAAAGTGAAAGAGGAGAGTGAAAAATTTGGCTTAAAACTCAACATTCAGAAAACTAAGATCAAGGCATCCGGTCCCATCACTTCATGGCAAATAGATGGGGAAACAGTGGAACAACGGAAACAGTGAGAGACTTTATTTTGGGGGGCTCCAAAATCACTGCAGATGGTGACTGCACCCATGAAATTAAAAGACACTTGCTCCTTGCAAGAAAAGCTAGAGAAACTTAGACAGCATATTAAAAAGCAGAGACATTACTCTTCCAACATAGGTCCATCTAGTCAAGGCAATGGTTTTTCCAGTGGTCATGTATGGAGGTGAGAGTTGCACTATAGAGAAAGCTGAGCTCCAAAGAATTGATGCTTTTGAACTCTGGTGCTGGAGAAGACGCTTACGAGTCCCTTGGACTGCTAGGGGACCCAACTAGTCCATCCTAAAGGAAATAAGTCCTGAATATATATTGGAAGGACTGATGCTGAAGCTGAAACGCCAATACTTTGGCCACCTGATGTGAAGAGCTGAGTCATTGGAAAAGACCCTGGTGCTGGGAAAGATTGAAGGCAGGAGGAGAAGGAGACGACAGAGGATGAGATGGTTGGATGGCATCACTGATGCCATGAGTTTGATGGACATGAGTTTGAGCAAGCTCCGGGAGTTGGTGATGGACAGGGAGGCCTGGCGTGCTGCAGTCCATGGGGTCACAAAGAGTCAGACACGACTGAGCGACTGAACTGAACTAAACTGACCAAGAGACCAGGATCTCTAAGCTCTGTATTTTTCAGAATGAAATTCAGTCCACATGCTGAGATAAAATATATCTGGGGCTGTATCAATAGATATAGCCTCAGAACAGGAAGGAAAAGCAGGAACTAGCTGAGTCCCTACCCAAGAAAACAAATGCTAACATCCGACGATTTCCGTTCCCTGCATACACTTAGCCAACGTATCAGGTTAATTTAGAACAGACTGATAATTTAACTTTGAAAACCTTCACAAGGAGGAGAAAAATCTAACCAGGGCGGGGAGCTTGGTGAGGCTGAGACGCAGGGCTGGAGAGAAGGGGTGAGAGGCATGAACCCAGCAGCGGCCGCTGGGCGGGTCCCGTGTCCTCAGGCTGTGAGTGACGCTGGCTGAAGCTGGAATCACGGGGCGTGGAGAAGAGGAAGACGGAAGTGAGAGATGTTTAGGAGACAGCAACACAAGAGTCCTCTGACTGTTCGGACTGGAGAGTGGCTCTCAAGCTCCCTCACCCACGCGATCCAGCGGGGGATGGGAGGTGCCCCACTTTCTTTAAGTGAAAGTATTTTACCATCCAGCCTTGTGTAAGATCACAGTGCACCACATGTGGGCTGGAAACAGTTGTGTATTGCCATATGATCGCCATTATGGTGACTGTTAGCACCTCTCTCATGCCATGTAATTATCATTTCTCTTTGTGATTGGCATAATTAAGATCTAGTCTCTTCGTAAGTTTGATGATTAGGATATAATACTGTTGTCTGTATTCAGTGCGCCGAGCCAAAGTTTGCAAGCTAATTTCAGTCCCTTGGGTCCCTAAGTCTTGACCCTCTTGTGGAGAGCTGGTTTGTGGGAAGGAGAGAACCAATAGACCATGGAATGTGAGGCACAAGGGAGTCGTCAAGAAAGTTCTGAATGTAAAAGTACGTTTTGTGTATCACTTACGCTCAACAACAAATGCCGCTGGACAAAGTACAAGTTTACGCTGACTACAATGAAGTAATCAGTTACTTTCCATTTATTCTAAATTCTTGCATTGCATAGTAACCATGAAGCACAGCATTAAATTCTTAATAGGTTAAATTTGATCTGTTTGACCAGAAAAAATAAACACCCGCGTGTGTCTGGTGTAGAGGTTTAGTGTCTATAGCGCATGGTTACTGGTTTCTAACCTGAAAGAAAAGGAAACCGTCAAAAGCGAAGTGTGTTGATTCCTGAGGGAAGAAACCGTCAACGATGGGGCGGTTCCCGCCCACATTCCCTCCAGAATGACCCCCAAAATCCTGTAGTCCGACATAGACAGGCCTCTCTAGTCCGTTTTTCAGGTGTGACCCTATCTGTTCAGAGACGAGATGACTCGGGAAGAGGCTTCAGAGTCTCTCAGAGTCCAAGTGAGGATTGCCGTTCTTATTCAAGAACAGAGATGGGTTAGGTTTACTTGACATGACCGAGACCTTCCTGCGTGCTGTGGCTCTGGGTCACCCACAGCACCAGGGACTTACCCGGGAAGAACTTGAGAAGTTATTTAGCAGGAAAATTCAACGACTTAGAATAAGACCATTTTTAAAAATGTGTTAACGATCAGTCCACTAACACTTTGCTTATCAGGTCCTTGATACAAGAAGTTCCTTTTATTACAATATTAAAGAACAGAAGCATCAGGGCCTCGGTCCAGAGTGAGAAAGTTTCATGATGAATGCAGAACGTCATCAGAAGCACAAACGGCTTTTGAAAGACCCATTTTAATGAAGTTTGTCCCACTGTTTCTTTTTCCCCACCCTGTAAATAAAAGTTAAAACAGGTGACTCGGTTTATCTTTTCTGTGGGGGTGTTCAGTGTAATGTTTTCTCAGTTTGGATCTGGTCATCTTGAGTTAAAGAGTTCTTTCATCCAAGAAAACCCAGTAACCCACAGCCTGGACCTTCTTTCCCCAGCAGAGACCCCAGAGCAAAAAGAAGCAAACCTCTTTGAAAGCAACACACTTAGAAGACAGCACCAGATTCCCAGGGAAGGAAGAGAAGGTGAACAAACATCTTTCAGCAGCAAACCCCAGCAAGACCAGAAAGAGGGGAGCTCAACTGCTAAAGATTTCTGAGACCCTCAGGGCTAGTCGGGGACATCAGAGCTTCCCCATTTCCAGGTCTGAGGTCCAGTGGATCAGAATACAGGGGAAAAACGACCGAGACTCCCTCAGTGGGTCCTTCACCCACCAAACGAGGCTGCAGAAACCCAGCCTGCTCTCGCAAGCGACCGTGACCAAGGAGCCTGTGTGAAAACGCAGTCACAGTGGTGCTGTCGGGTGGTAAGATGAGGGTTTTATACAAATATATATATCCCTGAGGAAAGTAATAAATACTTCCATAGGAAACTAAATCCACATTAGTCTATGACTGAGAGCTAGCTTTTTGAACCCCAGTGTTGGGGAAAGGGAGATGAAGACTTTTCATAGCATTACAGAAAAACATAAGAAATTTGGAGAAAAATAAACATAAGAACAAAAACTTCCACCTTGAAGTCATTCCCTCCGGATAATATTGAGCACGTTCATATTTCATACAGACGTGACTGTTATGCTCGCTAGGCATCAGCTTATTCACGCCTCCCAGTGTTCTTAGCCTGATACACGTTGTTAGCTGTCAGATGGGTCTTGCCATACACCTTCCCCAAACCACGAGACAAAACCTCATATCCCTTAAGGCAAAGAATCAACTAACAAAATTGTGTTAGATGTTGCAAATCTGAGCTGTGGAGAATTTGTGTTTAAACCATGATATAGATGATTCAAGGCTTAGAGACACATTGATCTCCCAACAGGAAGAGAGCCTTGTAAGTAGTATTTCTCTTGTTCTAAATTATGAAAATCAGTGTGAGTAACTGATTCATTTTCCCTTGTGGGTTGTTCTGGAGAGGGAAACAGTCCAGAGTCTGTGTTTGATTGAGTACTCAGGATTCAGAGATCCACTAATGATCCCAATGTCACACACACTCATGGCCAGATGGACTGGCAAAAAATGCACCAGTTTAGCCACAGACTCTTAAAAAAGGACTTTCTTCAGCCTGGAAAGAAAGTGGCAACAACATTAATGCTTTGATGGCTAACACACAGTGGTTACTGCAAGCACAAGGTCAAAATGAAAACTGAGAGCCGGCAGTCCCTTATTCTGTTTTCCAGAAATAAGTTGTAAAGAAGCAAAGTTCTTCCAACTCAGAGGGGTCGCTGCGCTCAGGCTTGCCTGGCTACGGGGCAGTATATAAAATATGCTTGATTTCCACACGGGAAAAGACAGAATGAAGGGGGAAAAGGCCCCAGGGAGAGGGGCAAGTTCAAAGTAGGCATAATAATAACATGGAGACAGGGAGGAAGCCTAATGTTGATGGGATAAAATTTTAAATCCTGACTCAAAATCATTATTTCACTGTTAATAGTAAAATAAGCATAAACTATAAGATCCCCGTAGTCTTGAGTAGTCTTTTTGAGGTTAATGATAGTACTAAACACGCTGTATTCTAAGTACATGTTTCTGAGTGGTCACTCCTCAGGGAACATGCTGAAAGTCACTTAGCTTGCCTTGAGGGAGAAAGCATGTTTCAATCCCCCTGTGCCTTTATCAAGTTAAGACTGCAAGAGACAATGCCCTCTGGGTTAACATCAACCCAGTGGGAATTCCTAATAATGTAGTTTCATAGCCTTGAGACATCCCACAGAAATAGCACCTGGAAAAACAGCATGTATTAAGAAACTGTTAGTGATTATCTTTCCTGTCATCCTTAGAATAATCTCCTTGTTACAACCCCCAAGGCCAGACCTGGAAGGGAGTATGACTGGGATCAGGGAGGCATGGACCTGGGAACACCGGGTGGGTGCCAGGCGTGAACGCTGCCTGTGCTGATTGTCCCCGAGACCAGCCCAGAAGGGAAGGGCCTGGGTAAACACAGGAGATCTGGTCCCTGACACTTAGGAGTAGGTGATGAACACAGCAGTTCACACAGCAGAACACAGTGCCTTGAGAAAGATAAGGTCTGAGACAGTCTCCTCTTCTGCAATCAGGAACAAAAGCTGGACCCAGAGTGGACTCTGCACCTTGGGCCAGTGGAGGCTGCAGGTGCCCCGCCCTTCGCACCAGGTGTCCTGCTCCATCTCCCTTCTCATCGCTCCCGGACCAGTAGGACCAACTCCCCCGAGGCCGACAAAGCGCTGAGGGTCTCACTTACCCTACGCTGTCCCTGGGAGGGAGAAATTGTTAGGCAGTCCGTGTATAAGTCAGAGCCTTGGTTCTTTTTCCTAGTTTTGATTTTAATTCTCTCACATAAACGTTTTTGGCTCCACTGGCCTAAAGCTGTACTTGTTCCAGTTTCCAGGCATTCAGAAGAAGGCCTCCCTGGTCTGGAGGGTCATAAAATATTCAGACCCAGTACAGTCATTAACTGCTGTCCAGTTTATCACAGAGTAAAACTCCAGGTAGACAATTAGCTCCTAGGCTCCAATAGTACATGAACTGAGAAATCCCAGATGTTCGATCTATATTTAGAAAACGCAGAAGAACCAGAGAGCAAATTGCCAACATCCATTGGATCATCGGAAAAGCAAGCGAGTTCCGTAAAAACATCTCCTTATGCTTCATTGACTACACTAAAGCCTTTGACTGTGTGGATCACAAGAAACTGTGGAAAATTCTTAAAGAGATGGGAATACCAGACCATCTGACCTTCTTCCTGAGAAATCTGCATGCAGGTTAAGAAAAAACAATTAGAACCGGACTTGGAACAACAGATGGGTTCCAAATCGGGAAAGGAGTACGTCAAGGCTGTATATTGTCACCGTGCTTATTTAACTTATATGCAGAGTACATCATGAGAAACGCTGGGCTGGGTGAACCATAAGCTGGAATCAAGATTGCTGGGAGAAATATCGATAACCTCAGATACGCAGATGACACCACCCTTATGGCAGAAAGCAAAGAAGAACTAAAGAGCCTCTTGATGAAAGTGAAAGAGGAGAGTGAAAAAATTCGCTTAAAACTCAACATTCAGAAAACTAAGATCATGGCATATGGTCCCACCACTTCATGGCAAGTAGAGAGGGAAACAATGGAAACAGTGAGAGGCTTTATTTTTCTGGGCTCCAAAATCAGTGCAGATGGTGACTGCAGCCATGAAAGTAAAAGACGCTTGCTCCTTGGAAGAAAATTTATGACCAACCTAGACAGCATCTTAAAAAGCAGAGACATTACTTTGCCAACAAAGGTCCATCTAGTCAAGGCTATGGTTTTTCCAGTAGTCATGTATGGATGTGAGAGTTGGACTATAAAGAAAGCTGAGCGCTGAAGAATTGATGCTTTTGAACTGTGGTGTTGGAGAAGACTCTTGAGAGTCCCTTAAACTTCAAAGAGATCCCACCCGTCCAGCCTAAAGGAAATCAGTCCTGAATATTCATTGGAAGAACTAATGCTGAAGCCGAAACGCCAATACTTTGGCCACCTGATGTAAAGAACTGACTCATTTGAAAAGACCCTGATGCTGGGAAGGATTGAAGGCAGGAGGAGAAGGGGACAACAGAGGATGAGATGGCTGGATGGCATCACTGGCTCAATGGACATGAGTCTGAGTAAACCCTGGGAGTTGGTGATGGACAGGGAGGCCTGGCGTGCTGTGGTCCATGGGGTCGGAAAGAGTCAGACACGACTGAGCGACTGAACAACGACAGAAGACTCCTCATGGAGGTGGGCACAGTCCTTGAGGCCTGAGCGTATTGTGTTCCCCTCTCAACTGGCTGAGAATTAAAGCCACCTTTCTATTTCCTCCAAACTCTGTCTCCGTATATTTTATCCGGCTTCAGTGGGCAGAGAAGGCCAAGATTTTGGCCAGCAACAATTCAGGTAAACACATACACATTACTATGTATACAGTAATCCACAGGGACCCCCACATAGCACAAGGAACCCTCAACACTCTGTAATAATCTACAGGGGAAAAGAAGCCGAGAAAGAACATATAGACATTTATGTATAAGTGAATCAAGCTGCTGTACATCTAATAGAAACCCCCCACACACAATATTCTAAATCACCTATATACTCAGTTGACATTAAAATTTAAAAAACAAGAAATGCTAACTCTGTGTCCCTCAGGCCTTGGTGACCTCGGTTGGTGTCACATCCCTGGAGCCTGAGGAGGCTCCAGTCCCAGGGCTGGAGTGTCTGGGGCTGCGGGAGCTGGAGAACATGTGCCAACCACAGAGCCCCCGTGGGCCTGCGGTGCCCGCTGAACTCCGCCCAGGCCCGCCAACGCGGATATCAAGCCTCCAGCACACGAAGGATGGTGGAGCCTCTGGGCTGGAAGAGCTCTGAAGGTCCCCTGGGCTCCGCGTTTCCTGAAGGTGGGCTTCCCGGCTCCAGCCTCCCTCCTTAGGGCCACCCCACCTACAGATGACGGCACCCTCCACAGGGTGGCGTTGTGGGCACTGGGGTGTGTCCTGGGATGCGGGGTAACAGGGAAGAAGTCAGGAGACACAAGCCTCGGGTAGCTCTTCAGGCTCATTCCTTTGGAGTTGACAATCCCGGCTGGGGTTGCTGCCTAAGGAGCCAGAGTCAGGCAGGAAGAAATGCTGCTGGCTCACGGCCCTTTCCCATCACAAGTGGAAAACCAGTGCTGATGGGCTCGTAACACTCACAAGGCCCTGAGGGCTTTAAAGGACATCTGCCCTCAAGGAACTTCCTGGGGTAAATCAAAAAAGAATTCAAATCAGGGCCAGCGTTCAAGCAGTCAATTCCAAGAAGTAAATTGTGCTCACACAGTACAAGATCAAAAAGCACCTGGAAAGACACTGCACTTCTCGAATGATTCAATCAAGGAAACTCAAAACCCCACTGATGAAGCACCACACACCAGTCAGAACGGCCGTCATCAGAAAGAGCTACAAAGAATAAATGCTGAGGAGGGAAAAGGGACTCCTCCTACACTCTGGGTGGAGATGTAAACGCGTAAATGCACGCAGCCTCCATGGGAAACAGCATGGAGCTTCTTTAAGAAACTAAACAAGACATTGACCCTGTGATCCCGCAACCTCACTTCCAGCTCAGATTCTGAGAAAATTATCATTATCACATGAAGTGAAGTGAGAGAAAGACAAAACTCGGAAGGTATCACTTACAGGCGGAGTCTCTAAATTCCTAACAACCAACTATTGTACAAAAGAGAAACAAGAACTAACTTCGAAAACCAACTAATGATTATTTTAAAAACGTAGGGATAAGTTAACTTTTCAGAATTCGCGTATTTTGCGAATATATATCTTACAGGTAATTAGAGCCGTCCCCCTGAGGTGTTAGGGGGTGCCCTAGTTTCTCTCCCCTTTTCACTGTTTCAGGAAGCTGCACACGGGCCTCCAGTTTCATCGTCAGCATCAGCGCAGGAGGCTTCCCTTGTCCCCATCCCCTCCCCAGCACTGACTCTCTGCACATTCAGTACAGAGAACTCGACTCAAGAAACTGCAATAAGCTATACGGCAACAAAGGTCCGTCTAGTCAAGGCTGTGGTTTTTCCAGCGCTCATGTATGGATGTGAGAGTTGGACTATAAAGAAAGCTGAGCACCGAAGAATTGATGCTTTTGAGCTGTGGTCTTGGAGAAGACTCTTGAGAGTCCCTTGGACTACAAGGAGATCCAACCAGTCCATCCTAAAGGAAATCAGTCCTGGGTGTTCATTGGAAGGACTGATACTGAGGCTGAAACTCCAATACTTTGGCCACCTGATGCGAACAACTGACTCACTGGAAAAGACCCTGATGCTGGGTAGGATTGGGGGCTGGAGGAGAAGGGGACGACAGAGGATGAGATGGCTGGATGGCATCACCGACTCAATGGATGTGACTTTGAGTAACTCCAGGAGTCGGTGATGGACAGGGAGGCATGGCCTGCTGCAGTCCATGGGGTCACCAGGAGTCGGACACAAATGTGTGACTGAACTGGATTCAACTATGGATGAAATCAGAATATGGTATTTGCATGGTGATCCCTTTCAAAACTAGCTCCTGACCCTCTGTGAGTTTAAACAACTTCGGAATCGGTTGTCATGGTCTCGAAGTGTCTCAAATGATTTTCTGGAAACTGTTCTCTTGATCTGCATGTCTAGTATCCTTTGCTTTGTTCATTTATCTTCTCATTTCCATTCCTTATTTTTCCTATCTCACATGATGTTAGTTTCTTTAATATTACGTTTCATCCCAGCCTTTTCACCCTCGTGGGAAACTGAGGTGGGCACTCTGGTGAAAGCCCCGGAAGAGGGCGGGTGCGGGCGGCCGTGCCGCGGGCAGAGCGCCTGTTGGCAGACAGCGACCTTCGTGAGACAGGAGCCTCAGACCTCACGTCAGGGCCCCTCCTGTTACGGACGGGAAAGCCTGTGGGGGCGCCCAGGGCGGGGGCGCAGGGACACTGAGGGCTGCAGGTGCCCTCGAGCACCTGTGGGTCGTGGGCAGGGCTGAACCACACGTGCTCGGGGACAGCCCCTGGGGGAGGCGGGACGGCACAGGAGCCGTCGCTGGGTCCCCGTCCACCCCCACGCCCCAGCAGGGGTTCAGCGCCGTCCACAAGGAGGACTCGGGCCGGAGCTGCTGCACCGCACCCAACGCCACGGGCTCGGCCCGCTGCGAGGACAGGACACGCGGGTGTGAGTCCATCGAGCCTCGCCCGCGGGCCCGCTGGCCAACCACGCTTCCCGGCGCCCCGGAGCTCAGCACCCTCGCAGCGGGCTGCCCGCTGGAGTCCACTGGGTCTGGCGGGAGGACCGTCTGAAGGATGGACCGCGCGGGTTCTCTCCTCATCCTGAAACTTTTAACGAAGAATCACAAGCTCCATTTCTTTGGTAACTGACAGAATCGTGGAAACGTAAGGTTGGGTAAGGTCTCCAGGAATTTACCCAGTCTGACCATCTTGCAGTAAGCGGAAACTAGGGCTCACCTCAGTAATTTACGCTGTTGGGGTGCTTCCTCCTCTGGGTATCAGGGCTCAGTAGAGGCTGAGGCAGGATGGGGGCGGGTGCAGGGCCCACCCCACCTGTGGAGTCGCCCCCGAGGACTCCCCAGCTGCTGTCAGATCCAGGAGCTGCTCTAGGGCAGGAGGACGATTCCTGGGCTGTGCCCCAGAGTTCCTGACCCGAGAGATGGAGCTTGGGAACCGAAGTTATGAAATCAGAATTCAAATGCACCTTTAAGTAACAGTCAAGAACCCTGCACTGGATAAGGGAGGACGGCAGCAGCTCCCAGGCCGGCCAGCGCGGGTCGCTACACCCCAGTGTGGCTTCCTGCACTTTCATCTGCACATGCGGGCAGCCCTGGGCCCACCTGGAGGCGTGAGAGCGCAGCTGAGGGTCTCCTGAGGAACGGCTGGGGGCTGCAAGGCCACCTTCTCACCTCCCATTTGCCCTTTTAATCTGCTTGAAACTAAATGATCTGCGGCAAAGGGAAGCCCTAGAAATTCAGGGGTTTTCTTCCCAACGACTCTGGCTCCTGATTCTGTCTACAGGGGAACCATTTCCCAGTAAGAAAGTTGCCGGATGTGCTCTGTGGCTCCGGCGGCGACAGTGCCCGCAGGTGGCTGTTGTAGGGGGTGGGCGTCACGGCCGGGGGGGCAGAGCCGCTCCAGGGGAGAGGGGTGGGGGACAGCATCTTCTCACCCCTCCCCTTCTCCAGGTGACCCCAGCACTGGCAGCACCGTCGGGGGGTCCTGGCCCTCATCACAGGGGCGTCCACTGTGCCTACAGATGAGAGTACTTCATCAGCCATGATCAGAGCGGGGAATGCTGAGCCTGTGCTGCGGTGAGCAGCATGCCCCGGGCACTGCTGGGGCCTGTCGGGCCTCACTCGGCTCCGCTACTCGGCTTCAGCTACAAGAACCCAGGGAAGCTGGACAGTTCACGACGTCAGGACAGGTGAGGAGGCGGGGAAGCCTGGAGACCTCGGTGTCACCAGCAGGGAAGATGATGTCCCCCGAAAACCCAGCAGGTCCCAGGAAAGATGTGTGCGCTCTTGGGGCATCTGGTCCACAGGCCTCGCGGCCATTCCCGTCCAAGAGCACACCACGCGGAGCGGGTGGTGTCAGGCTCCTGTCCTGCCCACTGGGCCCTGTAGTCACCGGCCGCCTTCTCATGCCCACTCGGAGTGGCGGGCTCCCGAGTACCCAGGCCAGCTCTCCCGCCCTGGTCCACCTGACGCCCGACGCAGGCAAGGGCGAACCAGCCCTGCCGGAGCCGTTTACATGCCACGTGGGTCCACCCGGATGGTGCCAAGGGGGCTGGGCGGGGAAGGATCCTCCGTGTGGCCCCTCGGCCTGGCTTCCCTGGGACCGCGCTCTGTGGCTCTGACTCAGAAAACACAGCGCCTGCTCTCCGGCCTCTAAATGCCTTCCACTTCCTCGTGTGGTTCATGAGACGGTCCTGGGCCAAAGGCAGTTCTGAAATTGAATCCGTCAACCGCATTACATCTGCTTAGACAGTGACCCCCGTGGCCCTCTCTGCCATGAGACAGTGCGGGCTCCGCCTCACCTCCCGGGAGGCTGTTCCGCGGGGTCGTGAGGCCGCCCCCGACGGCGGCAGGAGGGTGGTCGGGCGGTGGCCCAGCTGACAGCGGGCGAAGTGTGAGCCCGAGTCCAAGGCAGTTTCCTGATGCTGATGAAGTTCTTGTCCACCCGACATGCTGCCTGCTTTGAGGGGCGTCAGGAACACCTTGCAAAGGCCTCTGTTCCTTGCAAGCAGGCGTCCCCGGCCTCAGACACGCCGCTGCGTTCACTCCCAACGTGAAGCCCGTGCTCCCGCTCCTCTGTCACCGGCTCTCACAGGGAAGAGCACACTCATCCTTACATTCAGTGTCGTCATCTTCTATGCGTTGGCTTTTAATTCAACACTCGAGACGACGTTGACCTCTCTTTCCTGAGTGTGTGGGCACTCTCCCGTGAGAACCAGCAGCAGCGGAGGGCAGCCCCTCATGGAGCTGGGGGAGCGTCTTCTCTGAGTTTGTGACTCGAAAGCGCAGACCTGAGACGATCCTTCCTCCTCGGCTTCGCTCGGTGGAGACGGAGGTGCCCTCTGTCTTGGGGGCAGCTCCGTGATGAGGTGGCCTTCGCGGACCCTAAAGCCTCCGCCCTGTGCCCCAGCTCTGAGAGGAGAGGGGAGTGACATGGATCAGGGAGGTCACTGCAGACAGGAAAGAAGCCTTGTGAGACTTCAAGATGTAGACGTGGCTGGAGCGTGGAGGCCAGCACACCTGCTGCTGTGGCCTTGGCCGCAGCAAAGCCGGGTGCCGCAGACTCAAGCTAACACACCTGCGCTCGGTGTTTGTTAAACCTCGCTTATGAAAGCTTCACAAAAAGCAAGCGGGAGCGGGGCATCTTCACGTCCCTCCTTCTTGCGTCGTGTCGGGCGTGCCCTGGGTCTGAAGCGCTGGACGGAGGCGAGGGTGTCCCTTGGAGGTTGCCCTGTGCCGTGTACACATGCGCAGTGTGCTGTGCAGACGTGTGCACACACATCTGCTCACACACGGGAAGCCGGGGTCAGGACAGCCTCCACGCTGTCATCCTACCAGCACTCCACGTGAAGCACAGAAACCCTGTGGTTTTGCTTCTGCAGATCTGGGATGAAACCTGAGCCAACTCCGTTTCTTTCTGCTCATTCTTGGACAGAGCACATGCCCACCAGTGTTTCAAGGTGACCGGTGGCACAGAACCTAAGGCCCCTCCACCGCAGGGACAGCCCTCAGGGAGTAGATGTAAAGCAGTGCTCCTGTTGCTCTGGGTAAGAAACACAGAGATTTTCTCTAAGCAGGGACTGCAGTCTATGGACATCTGCTGTGAGGAGGCAGATGACCTGAAACTTAAAGAAAGCTTGAGTCCCTTTTTCCTAACAGGAAAGATTCGGTTTTATTTTTCTCCAACACTTTGTCAATTAAATGACTACTGATAAACACCTTGTGCTAAGAACACTCGGAGGCTGTACTTATGCTTAACCTTTGTGCATTGGAAGAAGCTTTAAAAAGTTTGCAATTTAATAACAATAGAAAAAATATTACAGTCAGGATAACAGATATAGGAAGCAATGTCCTTACTATAAGGAACTGGAAAACAGCCAAGAGAAGCAGGACTTCTAAGAGACAACATTCTGGGTTGGGACCAGAACAGAGCTTATTAGAATGAGCTGGATATTTTCAGATATTTAAGTCTGTGTTAAACACCTAAGGCATTTCCCTGGTGTGTTACAGTTCTTAACCAGGTATTGACCAGCCACAGAGGTGAACAAGCAGGTGGCCCCGGGGCTGCAGGTGAGAACTCCCAGGAGAGGTGGTCACTTGGCCTTCTTCTTGGAGGCCTGGCGGCGTGGCCTTCTGGAGGCGGTGCGGTCCTCGCTTCTGGAGGGAGACGTCACGTTCCACTGGGAAGTCTGTGGGGAATGCGGGGGCCTGCGGGGGAGTGGACATGTCACATGGGGCCACAGCCCTCAGGCAGGACAGCTCTGGGCAGGGACTGGGGACTTACGGCATGTCAGGCAGTGACAGACACAGAACGTTGTCCCCCTGGCCTGGGGCTCTCGTGCTCCGCCGGCTTCCTGGGGTGCCCCTCCTATTCCTGCTCTGGAGGGGAAGCGACTGGCCCGGTGACACGATGTAGCTGATTTCCGAGCCAAAAGTGACATTTGGGACGGTCTCTGGAGGGGGAAGTGTTTAGTGGAAGGTTAGCAAAGGCCTTTAGGGGGAGAAGCTGAGCAAGGGCAGGCACACATCCAGCTGCGGGTTGGCCAGGCGCACGGCGGGGCCAGGGCCTGCCTCCCTCCCCGGGTTCCCCGCCCTGACCGCCTATCAGTAACCTCAGATATACAGATGACACCACCCTTAGGGCAGAAAGCAAAGAAAAACTAAAGAGCCTCTTGATGAAAGTGAAAGAGGAGAGTGAAAAAGCTAGCCTAAACCTCAACATTCAAAATGAAGAAGATCGTGGCATCTGGTCCCATCACTTCATGGCAAATAGATGGGAAACAATGGAAACAGTGAGAGACTTATTCTTTTGGGCTCCAAAATCACTGCAGATGGTGACTGCAGCCATGAAATTAAAAGACACTTGCTCCTTGGAAGAAAAACTATGATGAACTTAAACACGATATTAAAAAGCAGAGGCATTACTGACAAAGGTCCATACAGTCAAAGCTGTGGTTTTTCCAGTAGTCATGTATGGATGTGAGATTTGGACCATAAAGAAAGCTGAGCACCAAAGAATTGATACTTTTGAACTGTGGTGTTGGAGAAGACTCTTGAGAGTCCTTTGGACTGCAAGGAGATCCAACCAGTCCATCCTAAAGGAAATCAGTCCTGAATATTCATTAGAATGATTGATGCTGAAGCTCCAATACTTTGGCCACCTGATGTGAAGCACTAACTCATTGGAAAAGACCCTGATGCTGGGAAAGATTGAAGGTGGGAGGAGAAGGGGACAACAGAGGATGAGATGGTTGGATGGCATCACCGACTCAATGGACATGAGTTTGACCAAATTCCAGGAGTTGGTGATGGGACAGGGAGGCCTGGGGTGCTGCAGTCCATGGGGTTGCAAGGAGTCACACACGAGTGAGCGATTGAACTGAACTGAACCTTACACTTGATCAACACACAGGAACCAGATCGCCCTGCTCTTTATGCAAAAACTGCCGTGATTCAGGTGTCATCTGGGGAGGGATGGGGGAGGACTCCTGTTCATCCATCCGTCTCCCTTCAAAAGAATACCAAATCACCTCTAACCACAAGTATTCTGAGAGCGCCCAGGTAACAGAATTAGCAGGCAAGGAGCGAGAACACACCAGATGCCCAGCAAGTGTGCACTGACAGGCAGCGTGCAGCACGACTGCGCGAGGGCCTCGGTGTCACAGGACCGGCTCAGGCCCCACCCCCTAACGCTGCCCACGACCTGCACCGAGAGCAGGCCCGCAGCAGGAGAGCCGGCTCCTGCCCGGCTCACCGCCCACCCGTGCGCTCATCACCCAGGCCCACGGCCCTCCCCGCCCAGGCACACGCAACCCCTGGACACGGTGAGGAGCCACTGCTGAGAGACCAAGGCCGGCCAGACGAAAGGCCTTGAAGGCCCGGTGCTGGGGGCACCTCGTGCCGTCGGGGCGCTCCTTGAGGAAGCGATGGGGAGACAGCCAGGGGAGGGGCCCTGGGGCGTGGACATGGGCAGGCTAGAGCGCCCTGGAGAGGGTCACGGGTCCCCAGGGAAGACCGGGGGGGAGGCAGGAGGGCCCGCAGGCCCTGCGGGCGGGGCCTTGCACCGCTCTGTGGGCTCTGCACAGTCTCTTCGTACTGCGACCCTTTGTTAAGATGGTGACTGTGGCTTTGGGAGAAGCCACAGAACAAGCGACAGAAACACACTTCCAACCCACGTCCATGTGTAGAGAAAATGGAAGCGTGGGACATTAGGGAAACCTCCCAGTGGGAAAGAGAAGACACGGGCCCTCCTCGCAGCTGGCAGGGAGACTCTGCCAGCCAGCGGTGAGGGCTCAGTGCCCGGAGGGCTGACCCCTGGCCTCTGAAGTGGGCATCCAGAGGTGTCAGCCAGAAACGGTACCCGGGTTGAACTCAGTCACCAGGTATAAAAGCACCTGGAAGAGGCCACGGTCAGCTGTGCCCAGTCAGCAGTACCGTCAGTCACTCGGGGGCGTTCAGCGTGACCACCCGCCCCACGACGTGCATGAGGAGCTGTGCTGGGACCCTTGCACAAGCTGTGCCCACCGCGGAGTCCGGAGACTCGCTTGTGCCCGCAGACGACTTACGCTCGGGGGTGCTGATCCCGCGTTTCGTTTCGGTGTCGACAGCTCTGCTGGACTCCTGGTCAGCTCCACTGGACTCCAGCTCCAAGACCCGCACGGGCGCTGCAGTGAAAGGGGACAGCATTACCTCTCCAAAAACCCAAACAGCCCCCGAGACAAAACGTGCCAATGAGACAGAACATTTGCAGGATACGCAGTACACTCAATGTCCCAAATAAAGTTTTTATAAAGAGGGAATTCAGAAAGATACACACAATGATAAGCATGAGAAACCATGGCCTTTCTCACTAGGATTCAAACAAATGAGATTAAAATTTTTGGCCTACAGCTCAGCAAAGAAAATGGGATATTATGAACCCGGTTCTCGGTAGAATGCGGGCGCTCGTGGGCCCAGGTGGGAATTCACGTGAAGGGAACAAGAAACAACGGTCTGATACCATCAAAAGCTTAAAAAATACTCATGGGAATTAATCTTGAAGATCATACACATACAAGATTACATTCCAGGATGTTTACTGTGATGTGATTGGTTTCAAAGAGCTGAAAAACACCTACCTTTTCAGGGACGGGCAGGTGAGCCCTGCTCCACGGCCCGCAAGGCCTGGGCGAGGCCGACGAGAGGCCTGCAGACCCTCCCCCCCTAGCGCGGAGACGGCGGGACGGCTGTGCTCACTCCTTCCTCCCACAACCACGCAGGGCCCACCGAGGCCCAGGGAGGGCGACAAGAGGCCCAGGGGCCCTCCCCCCGAGCGCAGAGATGGCCGCCCTTGTGCTCCCTGGGGCCCAGTCCACGCCCACGTGTGTGCAGGGTGGGGGTGGGGGTGCGCCCCTGCGAGTGAGCCGAGCCAGCGCTGCACACCTGTCCTTGGGCACCAGAGACAGCGGTGCAGCCGTGTGGGCAGCGTGGGGCCTGGGTGTGGACGGCTGGTCTGCGGGGGCGGCCACAGTGTCTTTGTCTCGGCCAGCAGGAGCTGGAATTGTTTCCAAGCTCAGAACCTGTCACAGAAGAGATATAAAGACAGCACACCTCCCAGCACTCAGTGTAAAGGGCATCTCACATGCTCTGCGCAGGCCCAGAGGAACCCACTTCAAAACCACGTCAGACCCGGGCTCCTGGCACCGCCTGGCACAGAGCCCAGGGGGCTGTCCAGGCTTCCGGGGGAGCAGCCACCCCAAGCAGGGGCTCGGGGGGACTGCGCTCTCTGCCACCAAAGGAGCCAGGACCCCATCAGGGTCAGCGCTGGCTGGGAACAGGCACGCCTCCCTCCCCGCTGGGACGCAGTGACCTTCCAGTGGGGCAGGGACGACAGGGAAGGCCCTCGCTGACAGTGCCCCCTGAGACAGCAGGCCACCAAGGGGGGTGTGGGGCGACACCAGGCAGACAAGGGCAGGGCTGCCCTCCCACCGGCCTGCTCTGTGTCCCGCGGCGACCCGGGCTGCCCGCCTCACCGGCTCCTGCTGCTCAGCCAGCTGCTCCTGGTAGCGCCTCATGTCGTATTCGAGTTCTGCGGCCAGCTGCTTGTCAACTGCGAAGAAGTCCTTGACTTCATCTCCGTAATCCTGCATCACCTCCTAGAATGGACCATGGCATCGATGAGCGCCCCCTGAGCCGGTGCATGGGCTCTCCCCCACAACCTGATCACAACGGGAACACGGCAGGACGTGTGCTCAGAGCAGATGGTTTCCACTCCGTCGACCAACCAGCGAACCTGACGCCACTTTCCCAGGAAGTGCCAACTGCACCCGTGCTGACCGCAGGGGCCTGATCTCCTGGAAGCTTCCCGAACACTTGCTAGGCACCGTGGACCCCTAGAACCTTGGCTGGAAGCAGCCCCCAGCAGGGCTCAGGACCGGCCATGGCTGCAGGGCTGTGGGGACCTGTCTCGGGAATCCCAGCAGGAGGCTGGCTGGCGGGCAGCACATGGCATCCTGGCTAGATTGGGCACGGGGAGCCATCCACATCAGCTTTCTCCAGACACAGCTGAGGCTTGGCGCCATCTGTGCGTCTCCTCACGACCTGACAGAGGCTGTGTGCACACCAGGGCTAAGGTCGGAGGCGAGGACCCAGCCTCTGTGCCATCAAGAAGCAACTTTTCCTAACTGCTGGAGGCAGGGAAGATCCACCTAGCCCAACCGCTGGGGAGGAGCCCCCCAGGCCTCGGGTAACCAGGGGATTCCCAGGCGCAGGCGAGAACCACAGGGGGTTGCTGCGACAGGGTCCACACAGAGCCGGGCGCACAGCCCTGCTCGGAGCGGGCTCAGACGCGGGGTCTCCCTGTCCTCATGTGTTTCAGGGGTCTACCCAAGATTTTATTCCCTTCTGAGGTTCACCGGGGCAAGGACGGTGTGAGCGACCTGAAGTCCTCATTTTCTCCACAGTCAGCCTGTCTTTCCCACCTTCACTTCTGTAGGATGAAGATGTATTTGAAAACCATATTCGATGTAATTCTGCCACAGCCCTTCTCGGAAAATAAGGAATCTGAGCATTTTTTGAGGAATAACAGCATAAACAGAAAGAGGAGAAAGCTGTGTTTCTCTCTGACTGAAAGACTCTATAGGAAGCTCTGAGACCTCATTTCTGTGCACGCTTGGTCTGCATGTGCCCCTGGGGAGCCCAGGGCCAGGAGGCAGAAAGGCTGCTGCTTTGAGCAGCACCACCGACTGGAGCCCAGACCAAGCTAGGGGTGAGCTCCCGACGTTAGCGATGAGCATCCACTTCCCCCCACGCAGCGTGAACCGAGATGGGGGCCTGTTTGTGGCCGCGGCTGAGAAACTTCAAACCCGAACCTAATGGTCAGAAAGGACACAGACCCAACTCCCCAGGAAAGGCAGAAACAGCTGCTGAGGCACCTGCGGTCCCTCTGTCTTCTCTTCCAGTCAAAGGCCAGGCTGGGGCCCTGCTCCGAGCTGGGCTGGACCCACAGTCAGCACTGTGGGGTCCTGAGTGGTCGTGGGGGCTGGAGAGGAACCGCACGGCCCGAGGCCTCCTTACCCTGAGGTAGAGCATGAGTTCTCGCAGAGCTGGGGTCTTGTTCTTTTCTAGGGTAGACTTCAGGGAGGTGACAATCGGAATAATCATTTCTATTAAATTCCTCTTTTGAACCTGTGGTAACAAAAGAAGGCTGTTTCAGACGCATGAAGTTCTGGAAGACAGAGGCGTTCCCTCCGCCTAGTTCCTGCATGGCCGGTCTTGAACATGACATCAAGTTCACTTTTTATCTTCGATGCCATTCTGAGGACTGGGGAGGACGTTACCTCGGCTGGGGAGACTGGGAAACACCACTGCGAGATGGTGTCAAGCAGGAGGCAGACACGCATTAGTCTTATTACTAAACAAGAAAAAGGAACTAGAAGCACAGCAGGGCCTTGCACGGCCCAGACTGTAAGCACAGAGATCCTCACCCATGTGCGAAGGAGAAGGCTGGCACCCACCCCCACACTGCTCAAGGGTCAACTGAATGAAGGACTGCAAACAAGCTCCAGCCCTTCCCACGAGCCCATCACACAGCCCGGCCCCACCCCAGGCTCCACGGGCTGAGCGGGAGCGTGGCCCTGCCGCAGAAGCACACCCGTGTCCCTGCGGGTGGGGGCAGCACAGGAGGGCCGGGCCTGGGGAGAGTGTGGGTCTCTCTCTGAAACTGCACACAGGAGAAAATCTGCCAGGTAGTCACACAATGCCTTCACCAAGAATGAGCAGCAACCACAAATGTCTGCAGTAAATCTCTGAGACTTAGAAATAACTCACTATACTAGCCCATGCATGCCAGACTATCATTCAGAATTTGAAAATCATTTTTTTCTCCTTTAAAGTCACTAGTATACGTTCTTTACTGGTAATCCACTCTTTCCTAAACACTTACCAGAGTTCTTGAAACAGGAGGGCCAGACTAAAGACATAATTTAATAAAGATGAGTCTGAGCAGATGCTAAGTTAGGGAGAGCCTTAAAAAGGGGCTTAAACGCATTCACTCCACAAATATCGCCCAACACCTTCTCTGCACTGGACACCAGCTAACCTCCCGGGCTACAGAAATGGGGCCAAGAACTCACGCCTTCAAGCTACTTCCAGACCAGGCTGTGTGTCACGATGTGAGGCTGGGGGCAAGGTGTGAGGGGCCATGGGGGGTGCCTGGCAGTGAAGGGGCAGGGTAGGGTTTGTGTCTGGGGGACTCTGGCTGTGCTGGTGGCACAGGGCAGGCTTGTGGGGAGAGGCCCCGCAGGCAGAGGCAGGGCGTGCAGGCTGGAAGAGGAGGGCACGGCCCCCTGAGACCAGAGCCAGCAGGCTGCAGGGTGCAGGGCATGGGGGAGGGCACAGGCACACAGGGCATCGAGAGTTTACCCAGAAGGTGACAGGAAGCCTCCAACCCACTTACTAAAGACATTGTTAGTGGGTGTAATTTCCATACATACACCAGAACCAGGCACACAGGAGCCGCCGGAGCTGCAGGCGCAGGCAGAAAAGAGCCCCGAGCAGGGTGGGTGTTCAGGTGAGGCTGGAGGGGGCCTCGGGAGACCCGGGGACAGGGCATGCGGCCCGTCTGGGAGCAGCACACTCACCTGTGAGAGGAGCTTCCTCTGTGACTCCTGCAGGGCCGCCCTGGCCTGGGCCAGCTCCTCCTCCTCCCCCAGCTGCTCCCTGTCTGCTCTGGCCCTGAGCGCCTGCAGCCTGATCTCCTTCGAGCTGAGCACCTCAAACGTGTCTGAGAGCAGTTCGCTGGCTTCCATGTCCAGGGGCAGATCGCCGTCAGCAAAACAGGCTGGAGGAAGCAGAGGAGGACCCTGAGAACTGCTGCCCGCGGTCAGGGGTGGTGGTGCTGGGCATGCATGGAGGCAGTGGCCCATCGGCCTGAGGGCAGGGCTGATGGCTAAGGACGTCGGGGTTAGGATGTCGGGGTTTGGGTGTCAGGCTGACAGTGGAGGGCGTCGGGGTTAGGACATCAGGCTGACGGCCGAGGACGCTGGGGTCAGGATATCGGGGTCGGGGCATCGGGCCATTGGGGCTAGGACGTCAGGCTGACGGCCGGGGACACCAGAGTCGGGGTGTTGGGCCAATGGCCAAGGTCATCAGGGCCCCTGGGCTGCAGGGTGGCTGGGCCAGTGGCCACTCAGCAGTTCACTCCACACGCTTTATCCCCGCTCTGGCCAGTCCTACCCAGGACGTTTTCGAAGATCCTGGAAGTGATGTTGAACCGCTGCTCGTCCGTGAAGTGCTCCAGGAGGAACCTGTATATCCTCATCCTTCTCGCCCTGTTCTTACCGCCCTTCAGGGAGAAGAGCCGTCTCTCTCTGTGGCAGAGCAGGACCATCTCAGTGCAGCCCGTCGGCGAGGCTCGAGGACCTCTCTCCCCAGGGCCGCCCCAGCTGCCCGCCAGGGCGCCGGCGTGCCTGGCGGTGATGCTGTCCCCCACAGGGCCCTCAGCGCCAGCCCCACCTCGGCACTGACCTCTCTGACTGGGGGAACCTGTTGAAACTTTCATGCTTCTCATAGCTGGTGAAATGGAAAATGCACTCGATGAAGTGCTGGTAGAATATGGTCGGGTTCCTCTTCAGGAGCAGATGCACCAGGCAGACCTCCCCCGTGCTGCAGAGAAGGGACGGGGCTGGGTGAGGCCGCGGATGCTGTGCAGGCCCCCAGGAGCCTTCCTGCAGAGGCCGGCATACACGGCTCCGAGGCGGGCCTGCCCTCTGAACCCAGGCTCCCAAGCTGTCCTTGCAAGCTCACAGCTCACCGTCTCTCAGCCACACCTCACGTGCAGGAGTCCCCAAACCACCCCTCCAGGTGGACCCGCCGGCCATGACCCCCTGAGGTCTCCTGCCTCAGCCTGAGACCCACGAGCAGGGCAGACAGGACCCTCCACAGGTGGCGGCCGCTCAGCCCAGTGGCAGAGGGACACAGGGCCCAGCACCCACGGGCCCCCGGAGCAGACACTCAAGGACAGTGAGGGCGCGTCCAAGCCGGGCTGACCCAGGAGTGGGGCTGGCTCTGACCCAGTGCCCCAGCCAGACCCACCCTGCCTCACATCTTGAGGTGAAGGCAATCTCAGGACAAGAACAGCCTGGAGGCGTTGCTCTTGGCCGTGGGATGCACAAGATCCTCGAGACCCCTCCGGGCGGCTCTCCTCCAGGCTCAGGACGTGGTCAGTTTGGTCAGAGCTCACCCGCAGCCAGTCAGAGGTGGCCACTCAGAGACCTCAATAGGGCAGTGACCTGCTGCCAACTGCGATCTCGGACTGTTCACCGGGTTGCACCCTCGACCACAGAACCACTAAAGCTCCATCTGCTCAGGGGAATCCCCAGGGAGGAGGCCTGCCGCCCTGATGCCCTGAGTCCACTCCACACAGACCGGCCCGGCAAAGCAGGCTGGCGGCAAGGGCACAGCATCAGAGGGCTTTCCTGACAAGGCCACTCTGCTACACCAGCAGTGACACAGGAGACAGAACCACTGAATAAACAAAGATACTCCCAAGGAACACCCTGATCCGGCCTTGAGGTAACTGATGACGGTTAACCCTTCATGGGCTAACTTCATACATTTCCACAGCTGCCCGAATTTTATCCCCAGACTTCAAGTCATTCCTACGAAAATGTACCACCAGACAGAATCTAGCGACACTTCTGCAAGAA
Source organism: Okapia johnstoni (assembly GCA_024291935.2). Lineage (NCBI taxonomy): Eukaryota > Metazoa > Chordata > Mammalia > Artiodactyla > Giraffidae > Okapia > Okapia johnstoni. The sequence goes on along the minus strand of CM044325.1, from coordinate 481,569 downwards.
GACGGGTGCTTTAGGGTACAACTCTACGTCAAACAGTTTGGCAATTCCTCAAAACGATAAAGAGTTGCCATCTGATCCAGCAATTCCACACCTAAGTGTAATACCATGAGAAAAGAAAATATACATCCACACAAAAACCTGCACACTGATGTTCACAGCAGCATTATTTACAATAGCCAACAAGTGGAAACAATCCAAATCTCCATCAACTGATGAATGAGTAAACAAAACTGGGCTTCCCTGGTGGCTCAGACAGTAAAGAATCTGCCTGCAATGCAGGAGACTCGAGTCAGATCCCTGGGTCAAGAAGGTCCCCTGGAGAAGGGAATGGCAACCCACTCCAGTATTCTGGCCTGGAGAATCCCATGGACAGAGGAGCCTGGCAAGCTACAGTCCACGGGGTCACACAGAGCGGGACAAGACTGACTAAGACTCTCAGACTTTCAATGTCAGATGCTGGTCTGTTCACTTTAGGTCAAAAATAGGTACAGGTGGGGACGGACGGGCAAGCACCCTGGTGAATCACGGGCTTAACCAACTGAACAAGTCAACTCCACAGGAACATAAGTGACACGAGGGATCTGGACACAGGCTGAGGGCAGGTCCAGAGCAGGGAGGATGCCCGGCCACAAGGACAGGGCCCTGTCAGCGCTCAGGCCCGGGACCCACAGGGAGAGACTCAGCCTTGAATGCAGGAGGACACACAGATCCCACCAGCTTGACCAAATTGCCAAGAGGGACAGTATGGTATCTGTCAGCTGAAAAGTTACAGGAAACCAGCCTCCTCCGTGGTGCCTCCTGGGGCTGGCCCCTTTTCCTGCCCTCCTCACCCCCAGGACCCTAAACCGGGACCACACGCAACACACCCCCAAGTCAGGGACACTGCAGACTTCACACAGCAGAACCATCGCACGTGAAAAACAGGGAGGGCAGCTAATCCCGAGGAACACTAAGAATCCAAATCTGGTTTCATCAGCCCGACAGGCTGAAGGGATGAGCAGTGTGGTCACGTCTTTAGATCGAGCAGGAGACGTACACGCCCTCTTCTTTCGGATGTCTTCCTACACACATGCTACTCTGAAGCTGGTATCCGCTCGGTGGAGGCCACCGTGGATGACTCAGAGTCCCAACCCAGACACCCTCAGGCTGGGAGGGGGAGGGACCCCTGCCCCCGAGCTGACCGCGGCCGGGCCGGGACCCACGCCCCTGCCTCTGCAGCCCTCGCCGCTGTCACCTGTGCTCACGCCCCAGGTCTGCTTTGCCGCCTGCATCTTCTCGGGTGTGCATTGTGGTCCTGCTCCAACAACATGCTGACCGCTCCCCATTTCATCCCTCCTCTCAGCAAGCGGGCTGTCCTCTAAGGACCCAAGGAATGAGGCCCACCCTGCGCCTCGATAATTTTCACTCACTGACTCATCAAATGTCCACGGAGTGTCTCTTCGGCTTCAGGCCATTTCAGACAGGAAGGATGCCGCAGTGAACGAGACCACCCCTGACTCCAGGATGCCTGTGTCCCACCAGGTGGACAGATGTTATCAAAACCACACAGAATGTGTTGACAAAAGTGATTTGAAGCAAAAGGTGGCTGGGAGGGCGTGGGGGAAGGAAGGGGGCAGCTGCTGGGGAGAACCCACGTCCACCCCTAGGGTCACCAGCTTCAGCCTTTCCTCTGGACACTCCTGAACGCATGTGTTTCACCCTCACCTGCTTGCTAAGTGCTTCCTGGTTTTCTCCATTCCAAGCCCCAACATCACTGCAAGGGCATGCATACCACTTTGTGTTCCCCAAATTCCTGCGCTGGAAACCGGGCCCCCAAGGGGGTGCTATTAGGAGGTGAACATTTGGGAGGAGACTGGCCCATGAAAGCCAGGCTCTCGCAAACGGGGTGAGCATCTTATAAACAAACTCCTGGAGTCCTTCCCTCCCTCCCCCCTACCTTGTGAGGACAGGGGGCCCTGTAGACAGGGTGGGGGTCTGGCTCCCTGGAAATTGCTTTGCTGGTGCCCACCTCAGACTTCCCACCTCCAAACAGGGAAGGGGCAGTGTCTGCCCAAGCTGTGGGGCTTGTTCCAGGAGCCTGGACAGCCTGCAACAGTCTCTCAGAGCACCTTCAGTGTCCACACAGCCTCCTGTTCTCCCGGCTTCATCGACTCCAGGGACCCAGACTCTGTGTCACAACACCCGGAGCCCCTGCTGTTCTGACAGCTCTCTGACTCCCTCATCCCCTCACCTGTCCCGCATGGAGCCCTCTGGATCCTCAGTTACTCACTTTTCTCCCCAATCGAGCCATCTCTGCCCTTCTTTCTTTTCTACGTCAACAGCCCCTCACTGCAGTCCCCCTCTGCCTTCCTGCAGAGCTGCAGCGTCTGCCCTGCCCCCTGAGACAGCCGACCTGTTTGTTGCCTGGCCATCATCCTGACTGCTGTCTGAAGGGCTCACCTAGTGGGCAGACAGGGTACATCTCATACAAGCTTGCAGCCTCCACACTGGGGGTTTGTATTTTAGGACCAATCCAGAATGTCATGGAAGGAAACCACACCCTGACAAGATACACCCACCCCAGTGCTCACTGGAGCACCAGGCACAGCAGCCAGGACATGGCCATGACTTAAGCTTCCATCAGCGGAGGGACAGGTGAGGATAATGGGGTGCACACATGCTGCGGAACAGCACTCAGCCAGAAGGAAGGAAATAACGCCATGCGCAACAACACGGTGGACCTGGAGGTATCACACCAGGTGAGGGAAGCCAGACAGAAAGACAGATATCACGATACCACTTACAGGTGGGGTCTAAAAAATGGTACAAGTGAACTGATTTACAAACAAGAAGAGCCACAGTTGGAGAAAACAACCTTATGGCTACCAAGGGGGAAAGGAGGGGAGGGATAAATTGGGAGGTTGGTATTGACATTGGAAAAGACCCTGAAGCTGGGAAAGACTGAAGGCGGGAGGAGAAGGCGACAACAGAGGACGAGATGGTTGGATGGCATCACCGACTCAATGGACATGAGTTTGAGTAAACTCCAGGAGTTGGTGATGGACAGGGAGGCCCTGCATGCTGCAGTCCATGGGGTCGCAAAGAGTCAGACATGACTGAGCGACTGAACTCAACTGAACTGGGATTGACATATACACACTACTACGTATAAAATAAGGACTTGCTGTATAGCACAGGGAACACACTTCATACTCTTTAATGACCTATACGGGAAAAGAATCTAAAAAAGAGTGGACGCACGTATAATATAACTGATTCACTTTGCTGGACAGCAGAAACATAACACTGTCAATCAACTATACTCCAGTAAAAAGTGATTTTAAAAAAAGTCATGCAATTTTGCTCATGCTGGAACCATCAGGTTCCAAAAGTAAATTCACAGGGCTCTACCGCTACAGTCTCTTGTGAAGATCTGTCCTAGCAGACACATATGGAAAAGTTAACATGTATAAAGGAAGCAGATAGGCCTGACCTTTGCCCTAAAAATAGATGAAAAGGTTAATTTAAATGAGCTTTTCAAAGCTCTTCAACTCATGCTCCACATTTTGCCGTGGTTCAAACCAACTCAGAGGGCAGGGCTAAAATGGGCACACCTAGGCAGCGCGAGGCACTCTGTGGGGACACCTGCCTGTCCTCTAGTGTCCCTCTGACTCATGACCTCATCACTGCGTGCTCCACGCAGCCGTCGGGGCTGTAACGCACTCAGGAGGGGCTCGCGCACTGAGCTCCTCTCTGCTCCTGGCCCCCCACGGCACACGGGGCCCTGGGCCGGCCTGAGCGCCTCTCCGCTCCCGGCCCCCCACGGCACACGGGGCCCGGGGCCGGCCTGGGCTCCTCTCTGCTCCTGGCCCCCCACAGCACACGGGGCCCAGGGCCGGCCTGGGCTCCTCTCCGCTCCCGGCCCCCCACGGCACACGGGGCCTGGGGCCGGCCTGGTCAGAGGAGGTGAGGGCCCCGCGCAGTGGCCGAACACCTTCCCCACCTACACAGAGAGAAAGGGAGTGCAGGAGCCTCGCCTCCGACTCTGGCTCTAGACTTGCAATCAGCACACCAGCCTTCTCCCAGCTTGTCAGGTAAATGCTCCTCCTTGGAGAAACAGACCCAAAGGAGACCAAACAGAAATTCTTCCACGGAACCCAGAGTAAAGCACTGGTGACCATACTTAGAACAAGTACAAGTGAAAGTGTTGGTTGCTCAGTCCTGTCCGACTCTTTATGACCCCATGGACTGTAGCCCACCAGGCTGCTCTGTCCATGGGATCCTCCAGGCAAAAATACTGGAGTGAGTAGCCCTTTCGCTTCTCCAGGGGATCTTCCTGACCTAGGCATCAAACTGGGTCTCCTGCATTTCAGGCGGATACTTTACTGTCTGAGCAACCAGAGAAGCCCATTTAGAACCAGAGAGACCCATTATTACATGCTATTTAGAGTTAATTTGTAAAGACCTCTTTTTAACTGTGGGAGCTCCTGCCATGCATTCAACACTCTATTTTCCAACTACAGACTTGCTTTAAACAGCATTATTCACGTAACACAACTGAGGTTAGCAAATTCTGTGAGATCATTTCTCAACCCCTTGAAAAGAAATCTTTAAGAAAATTTCAAAAGGACAGGAATGAACAAGTGGCAAGGCAACTCTCTTGCCTTCTAATACTCAGGAAATACCCATTTTCAAGGAGCCCTGTAAACTGTACACTCTCATTCCACACTGAGCAATTGTCTTACCTCCTACAACACCTTCCTTAGTTTCTGCACTTAGAGGAAAGTCTGAACTCTTACATTACTGGCCTAGAAGTCGACTGTAAGTCGTGCTGTAAGCTCAGCTTCTGCTCCAACAGCTAACATGGCAGAGGCTGGCCCTGCTCTAACTCCTCTCTTCGGGACAAACAGTGTCAGCAAATGTGCTGGTGCTGGGATTCTCCCATGGTCAGCTGGACCATGGTGCTTTTGTTCTTAAACTTACATGAGAACTAAAGCTTTGTTGTACAGTTCAGTATTTTAAAACTTGACTGATTATCTGGCAACTGCCAAAACCTCACTAAATCCTACACGACGCAAATCCAAAGCAATTTTAAGGAGAACTTTCCAGAAACTAGGCCAATCACTCGGCTGCCTGGTGCAAGGCAAGAGGCTCACCTAGCGACCTCTGGGTTCGGGTCCACAACTGTGATGACGAAACGGAAGAAGAGGCAGCCCTTCCACCTCACAAAGTCCTCCTGCAGAGAGAAAGAGGATGCACGCCTAATTCCACTGCTCAGACCCCCCACACCCCACCCCCCGCCCCACCAGAGGGGCCGCGGCTAGCGGGCCAGCCCCGATTCACACCTGCAGGAGGCCGGTGAGTAGGAGCAGTGCCTGCTTCCGGACGAACGGGTTAGGGTCCTTCAGACACGTGCAGATGGTGGGGACGTACTTGTCCACCAGGGCCGTGTAGCGGACGCAGAGGTCGCACAGGACGACAACAATGTTGTTGAGGACATTCCCGTCTATGCCCACCTCCAGCTCCCGCACCAGGACGGGCACGCTCTCCTTTGCGAGATCCTCGTGCTGTAAGCACAGCTTCCCTGTCCCCAAGACACAGACCCGACTCTACCTTCATTCTCTACCTTACAGGCTCTCCAGCTAGATCTTGCTAGGGATTTTATTTAGTTACAATTAAAACATCACACCAATAATCACAGACAAATAAGCAAAAGGCAGACAGACCCATATTAAATATTAAGAAGCTCAAAATACATATACTCCCCACCCCCGGTTACACGAGACAGACACACTGAGATACTCCTCTGTGGCAGGACAAAGGCCTTCTAAAGTCAACATACGAATTGGGGAGTTTTCAACTTACCTGGAAATGACCAATAAAATGTAACTGATGATACTTCTTACTTTTGATTATACACATAATCAGTATAAGTAAAAAGCTTAATAATGAACTTGAAACCTGAGCTAGGTAAACACACAACTGTGCCCTTTATGTCACTTCTCGTTCATAGTTAGGAGAAGAAAGGATGTTGCTGAGTTTTGTGTCTGAACCTTTTTTTTTTGGCCTGGAGAACACTTTGCTCTTATTTAGTTCTGAGATTTTTGAAAAATCTGACGAATAGACTGAGTGTAAAAGCACCACAGGAACCCCAGTGTACTGACAGTGACCCACAGGGAGGGCCCTGCCAGGCTACGCGCTCCGCCAGGTACAGACCACGGGCTTACTGAAGATCCAGAGCTTCTGACTCACCCAAGGTGATGACGGCGTGCGCTCTGATCACAGAGGGCATGACCACACCCTGGACCCGGGAGAGGGGCTGGGAGGCCGGGGCCACACTGCTGCCCGGGGGTACCCGGGGCCCTGGGGGAGGGAGGGGAGCGGGGCTTACTGCACTGCTCAGGGCGAAGCGGCCCTGGGCAGCAGGCATGGGGGCACATCAAGGGCCTTACGAGGCTCTCTGCTGGGAGATGCGGCCAGGATAGACAAGATCAGGAGCGTGGTCCTCTGGTCCACTCTGGCTGGACAGAGCTGGGCGACGTCTCCTAAGGTGAAAACATACTTCACCTGCAAAGAGAATTGGTTCTGCAATAAGAGTCAGGCAGGAGAAAACGAACTCCAGCGGGATGAAGGCTGCATCGGCGGAGCCTCTCTCTTTTTGCCCCGCTAATTAAATGACTGTCTTCTTCCCCCGAAACAAGACACAGCCATTGTAAAAACTCAGCCACCGCCGAAACTAGGGTGACCACATAGCTTTATCATCTACATCTAGATACTCCTGCAAGTCAAAGGGGCGCTGGCTAGCAGTTACATTGTGATAACAGGGTTGACCTCAGTGCTTCCAAGTAAACGGGAACACAGAACACCCGACTCACAATCCCGCCACCCACAAGACACCATCTTTGTTTTTCTGGATGACTTCTTTTCAAAGTATTTTTATGGTCACAGGGCTTCATGCTTGCTTTTCTCCCACACTTACCAATCACACTAGGTTGAAGGTCACGATTCTAAATTTCAACATCAGGCATCCTTTCACGTCAGTGTAGACAACAAATATGTTTGACAACGACACAGAAGTATGCTAAAAATCATGACCGTTGTCAGTTGACCATGCTATCACCATGCGTCTACGTGACGGAATCCTTTCCTGCTTGCATCGTCTCCGACGCCCAGCCCTGCCCTCTGCCTCCTCAGAAGGGTCGTGCAGGACGAGGGGGCATAGAGCCTGCTACACACTTTAAAGGCACTTTCAAATCGTCCTCCTGGTTAGCTTACTAGTAAGATTCCTACAGGAACTCATTAAAACCTCAAGGCACCATTACTGTGTCTTTATTGAGGATGTTCAGCTTAATAGTTCAGCAACACCATTTTAATTACTCAATCCTAAAAATACAAGGGTGATACTAACTAAACAGTAAAATGTTAAATAAAGACTTCTTAGAGTAAGAAAGCTAACAATGATATGTGTGCTTAGTGAGACCTGAACATACAGTATCACAGTGGACTGATGGAATATTTGAATTATATTTAAATAAGATTGAAGTAAATAGTATACATACGGGAAACTTCTCCATATATTTTGACTGAAGGGTAGATTTTGGTGACATATTGAACAGAAAAAAAAAGTCTTACTAAGGAAAACTCACTGGTCATATTACGTGTTTTTCTTACACTGGGTAGGGAATCCTAGACCCATCCACAGAGAAAGAGCCTCTAGAGAAGCCCTGAGTCAGGGCCACTCTACACACTGCGGCCTCTGACCCAAAACACTAGGGTTCCTACTGATGAGGATATTTCTAATTACTGAACTGGGAGCGTATTGGTGTCTCAGCACAAAGGGTCTTCTCCTCCAAAAACTCCAAACATAGCCATCGACCCCCAGCTTCAAGTGCGAGGGGGAACTGAACTGAACAAACAGATGAGGAAAACGGCCAGTCTCAGCTAAGTGATGGCCCGGCCTAAAAGGCCTCACTGGACGGTGTCAGATGCCAGAATCAGAATCACCAATGTTTTGCTGACAGCCAGCCACTCGGATGAGAAAGTGGGCCCCGTGTGCAAAGACTCAAAGGCACTTCTTCAAGACACAATTTCTAAAGCGGGTGCACGTCACACAGTCTCGCCGCTCCCGGGGCACAGATCCCTCCAGCTTTCAAACATCTCTTCTTGTTTCACATGTGACCTGGGAACTGTTCTATAGTCTGATGGTCAAACCACTCAGCAGACACAGTAGACAATTTTACAAAACATCAAACTCAAGCCCCAAGAAGCAGGAGCCACTCACTTTACTCTCTTCTCACCTGTTACTTCTGAACTCACAACACACACTGTTCTCCCTGCTGGATCAGGAATCTCACAGGATCCAACTGGGAGAAGCATTTGCCATCGTTTACCCCAGGCAGTAAGTGAGAAGAAAATGAATAGGTCACCAGTAAAAACTTCTAGAAAAGAAGAGTAAGCACCAGGCTAGGAACGTCCTTCTGTTCAGTGTTGGAGACACACACCACAAAGGTGTTCACAGCCCTGCCGACGTGGCAGGGGCAGCCACTCACCATCAGGTCTTCTCTCATCCGGCCCGGCCCGTCCTCCCTCAGGATGATGTCAGAAAGGTGGCGCACGCAGGTGGCAAGCACGTCCCCAGACGCCTGCGCCAGTAACTCCTGTGGCAAGTCAAAGGTCACATCTGAGGGGCGCCATGCATCCAGCAGACTGCCCATGGCACACAACTCGCTCGGAAGAAACGCTATGGCCTCCAAATGCATAAACTGGAAGCCAAGAAAAATCCTAGCCATCATGTTTTTGCATCTTTGCTCTTTCTTTCGGCAACCTGAATACGAACTGGTTAAGTGGAATTCACAAAGAACACTTTACGTATGGTCTTTCTAACACACTCTACCTACTACGTTTTGTATGTGTATACTTATTTTATATATAAATGTCTTTTGTATATGTAAAGTCTTTCTTTCTACATTTGCTCTATAAGAGGGAAAGACATCTACTCAGGAAGGTCTAGAGCCCTAATTTCTAACAGATCTGTAGCAGCAGTGCTCCTCCAATAACAAACACATTGCAATGCTTCTGGCACATGTAGATGGTGAATTAACTGCTGTAATAAAGAGTGTATTTTAAATAAACAGACTAAAAAAAATAGTTGTTATCCTCCTGGAATGTATTCATTAGAGACAAGTTTTCAGAGTCTCTTGTTAGTGAAAGTGACTTCCAGGGGCCCCATCTCCAGCCCACACACCTCACCGCACACAATGGGCTGAAGAGGGTCTCAGCTGCCCCCTATGGCCCGGATGTCACTGAGCACCCAGGCTGAGCTGAGCGGCCCCGCGCCGTGACAGGCACCACTCTGGCAGACGGCCACTATCTTTTACATCTTTATTCTATGTTTAATTGGAGGACAGTCACTTTACCACACTGTGATGGTCTGTGCCATATATCAATATGAATCAGCCATAGGTACACATATATCCCCTTCCCTCTTAACCCTCTCGCTCACCTCCCTTTTCATCCCACCCCTCTATGCTGTCACAGAGCACCAGCTTTGGGTTCCCTGCGTCATAGAGCAAATTCCCCAGCTGTCTATTTCACACATGGTAATTTATATGCTTCAGTGCTGCGCTCTCAAGTCTTCCCACCCTCTCCCTTTCTCAGTGTCCACAAGTCTATTCTTTATGTCTGCATCTCCTTTGCTGCCCTGTAAATAGGATCATCAGTACCATCTTCCTAGATTTTACTTTTTTTTCTCAAGTGCACACGGAACATTCTCCAAGACAGATCACATCCGGGGCCATAAATCAAACATTGGTAAATTTTTAAAAAGTGAAATCATTTCAAGCATCTTTCCTGACAATGCTATGAGATTAGATATCAATTACAGAGGGGAAAAAACTATAAAAAATACAAACACATGGAGGTTAAACAGTATGCTTCTAAATAACCAACAGATCACTGAAATAATCAAAAAGGAAATCAAAACATGCTTAGAAACAGATGACAGTGAGAACACGACAACTCAAAACCTATGGGATTCAGTAAAAGCAGCGCTAAGAAGGAAGTTTATAGCAATGCAAGCCTACCTCAAGAAACAAAAGAGACATCAAGTAAGTAACCTAACCTTACACCTACAGCAACTAGAAAGAGAACAAAAAACCCCCAAAGTTAGTAGAAGAAAGACATCATAAAGACCAGAGCAGAAAAAAATGAGAAAGACATGAAGGAGACTATAGCAAAGATCAATCAAACTAAAAGCTGATGCTTTGGGAAGATAAACAAAACTGACAAACAGCAAGGCTCACCAAGAAAAAAAGGGAGAAGACTCAAATGAATAAAAGTAGAAATGAAAAAGTTACAACAGACAACAGAGAAATACAACACACAACAGAGAAATACAAAAGGTCGTAAGAGACTACTATAAGCAACTACATGCCAATAAAATGGAAAATATGAAAGAAATGGACAAACTCTTAGAAAAGTATAACCTTTCAAAATGGAACTAGGAAGAAACAGAAAATATGAACAGACCAATCACAAACATGGAAATCAAAACTGTAATAAAAAAATCTTCCAATAAATAAAAGACCAGGACCAGATGGCTTCACAGGTGAATTCTACCAAAAGTTTAGAAAAGAGCTAGCACCTATCCTGTGCAAACTCTTACAGAAAATTGCAAAGGAAGGACAACTCCCAAACCCACTCTATGATATCAAAACCAGACAAAGATACCACACAAAAAACAAAGTTACAGGCCAGTATCACTAATGAACATAGATGCAAAAATCGTCAACAAAATTCTAGCTAACAGAATCCAACAAAACATTAAAAGGATCATATATCATGATCAAGTGGACTTTATCCCAGGGACGCAAGGATTCTTCAGTACATGCAAATCAATCAATGTGATACACAATATTAACAGATTTAAAGATAAAAATCATATGATCATCTCAACAGATTCAGAGAAAGCTGTTGACAAAACTCACCACCCATTTATGATAAAAACCCTCCAGAAAGCAGGCCTGGTGGTGGTGGTCTAGTCGCTCAGTCGTGTCTGACTCTGCGACCCCATGGACTGTAGCCCACCAGGCTCCTCTGTCCATGGGATTCTCCAGGCCAGAATACTGCAACTGGTTGCCGTTTCCTTCTTCAGGGGATCTTCCCAACCCAGGAATCAAACCCAGGTCTCCTGCATCTGTAGGCAGATTCTTTACCAACTGAGCTACAAGGGAAGCCCAAAAGTAAGCACAGAAGGAACAGACATCAACATAATAAAGGCCAGATATGATAAGCCCACAGAAAATACTATTCTCAATGAAGAAAAACAAAGCATTTCATCTAAAATCAGGAACAAGACAAGGGTGCCCACTCTGCCACTATTATTCAACATACTTTTGGAAGTCCTAGCCACAGCAGTCAGGAAAAAAAGGAAATAAAAGGAATCCAGATTGGAAAAGAAGTAAAAAGTTTGCAGATGACATGATTCTTTACATAAAAAACCCTAAAGATGCCACCACAAAATTACTAGCGCTAATAAATGAGCACAGTAAAGTCGCAGAATACAAAATTAATATATAAATCCCTTGCACTCCTATACACTAACAATAAAAAATCAGAAGGATACTCACTTCTGTTTCAGGAATCACCCATTAACACGTGGGTCTCCCCCACTGCGCAGCATGGGCCTTGGGAACGGGCAGTCTGCCCATCACCCCAGGTAGCGCCCAGCAGCTCAACCACAAGGCGGTACTCAAGGTTTGCCAAACTGCTGGCAAACCACCACCACAACCCAGACGTCTGTGGCTGACTTGGCCTAAAACGTGTGCACGCTACTGCTGCATTTTACAGAACAACAGCGCAGCCAGGAGCTTCTGGAATGAACGTGCTCTGTCCCAGTCGTCTGGGTCCCCAGGCCCCCGGCTGCTCATGAGAGTAAGACTTCAGTCTGGGGGAGCTGCCCATCAGCCCCGGGCTCTCTCCCCACGGGCGCGCCCGCCCTGCCTCCAGCACTGCCCCAGCACTCCCAGGGACCAGAGACGTGACCAGAGGCAAGTCTGTCCAGTCCAGGCAGACCTCAGAACGGGTTTTCGTTAGTTTCCCGAAGTCTGTCTCCTTGCGATCTCCACCTACTGGTCCAAACCGGTCCTAAGTGACACTGAATCAGTCTGATTGTCGTCTGGGTCTCCAGCCGCGTGTGCACGGAGCCAGGCAGACTGCGGCCACAGGCTTCCTCCTCTAGCTGCACACGCCAGGCCCCTCAACCACCCCTGCTAGCCTGCTCTGATCCCTCGCGGCTGCTCACCGGTCTCACCCGCCCTGCTCTGAAGGCTGTCCTGAGACAGAGGACAGGGTACTGGTCTCAGACAGCACAACCGCACCTCTGCTCCAACCCCGGCGCCACTCACATGGCCCACGCTTGTGCCCAGTGCTGACCATGGTTCCACCACACCGTCAGCTCACGGCCACCGACCCAGCAGCGAGGCCCATGGCCCCAGCCTACGGCTTGGTGGTCGTGTCTTTGGTACCTGTTTTTCTCCGTAAAACACAGATGTTCATTTATAGAAAAAAAAGAAACAGAGGTATGTCTCTGGTCCCCTGGATGGAAATCACCCCCGGCTTCTGGGCAGTATCGCACCCCAGTCCCGTTTACCACGCTGTGTGGGCAGAGCTAAACCCCGCCTTCTCCTAACACAGCAGTGAGCTCCACACTCTTCCAGTCTCAGCTTCTACGTGAGAAGAGAACTCAGCCTTCCCCATAGACACACAATGACCCAGCTTACTGTTCTGAGCACTGGGGCCAGTGGCGGGCGGACAGGGCGTCCTCACGGCCTGGCTCCCCCCATGCACACCCTCCTCCAGCCGGTGCTGGGGACCCGGGGTCCGAGCGGCAGGCCTGGCTCCGCGCCTCAGATGCCAGCAAGATGGCACCCTCGGCACCGTCAGAGCCCCCGCTGTCCCTGCAGCGCTCGCCCCTCAGGGTCAGCGCTTGTTTTCACCTGTCTCCTGCTATTCACACATGCTCCCTACTCAGGGAATGTTCCGTATTTAAAAGGTCTTCACACACTTTCTTGGATCAGAGATAAATGGTTAGAAAATCAAATAAAAGAAGTATCCCTTTCACCAAGAAGTGCCAAAAAGTTTCGTAAGGAAAATCCCACACACAGAAAGAGCTCGGCATTTTTAATTAAGTAAATTTCAACCTGCTCATACCCTAAGCAAAAAAGTTACATGTGCTGTCTTACTATACCTGTTAACTTATGAGGGAAGGACTTTTTAAAAGGAACTTATACAAGAAAAGGAAGCATAGGAAGATGGCAGGTAGCTCAGATGAAGCAATAATGTTTTTATTCTCGGAAATGTAAATTTATTGGGTTGGCCAGAAAGTTCGTTTGGGTTTTTCCATAAGATGTTACAGAAAAACAACAGCAAACTTTCTGGCCAACTCAATATTTCAGCAATTTATCTAATTTTTGACTTTTAAAATCATTGTTACTAACCCCTAGTCCTACACTGTTTCATTATGATTAGCACTGTTCAGAAGTGTATTTCGGGCATCCCTCGTGGCTCAGACGGTAAAGAATCTACCTAACGTGGGAGACTCAGGTATGATCCCTGGGTTAGGAAGATCACCTGGACAGGGAATGGCTACCCACTCTAGTATTCTTCCTCAGAGGATTCCACGGACAGAGGAGCCTGGCAGGCTACAGTCCATGGGATTGCAGAAAGTCAGACATGACTAAGCAACTAACACTTTCACTTTCTTCACTTTCAGGAGTATATTTCATGACAAAAACTGAATACGTGGTAACAAGATGCTTCATCATTAGAGATACTGAAATGGAGAGCATTCAGAAGTTGAACTAATCCCCCGTCTCCCACAGAACGCTGGTCTGTGAGGGAGTTTCCAGAATGCGTGCCAGCAGGAGGCTGTGGGACCAGAGACATTAGGGGGAAATAACACAAAGATCTACCAAGACCTTCTGGCTGAAGGGGAGCCCCAAGCAGGAGGAAAGCGCTTACACACCCGGGGAGGGAGGGAGGGACTGCGGCAGGAGCGGCTACCAGGCTACTGTGAGCAGCCAGCCTATGATGACGGAAACACAGCTCTGCAGATCCCATCTTGGGACCAAGTGCCCAGCAGGCGTGCTTCCTAGAAGAATACATAGAAGAACTGTACAAAAAGGATCTTAATGACTCAGATAACAGTGATGGCATCATCACTTGCCCAGAGTCAGACATCCTGGAATGCAAAGTCAAGTGGGCCTTAGGAAGCGTTACTACAAAAAAGCTGGTGGAGATGATGGAATTCGGGCTGAGCTATTTCAAATCCTAAAAGATGATGCTGTGAAAGTGCTACACTCAATATGCCAGCAAATTTGGAAAACTCAGCAGTGGCCACAGAACTGGAAAAGGTCAACTTTCATTCCAATCCCAAAGAAAGGCAAGGCTAAAGAATGTTCAAACTACTGCACAATTGCACTCATCGCACACGCTGGCAAAGTAACGCTCAAAATTCTCCAAGCTAGGCTTCAACAGTATGTGAACCAGGACCTTCCAGATGTTCAAGCTGGATTTAGAAAAGGCAGAGAAACCGGAGATCAAATTGCCAACATGTCGTGAATCATAGAAAAAGAGAATTTTAGAAAAACATCTACTCATGCTTACTGGAGAAGGAAATGGCAACCCACTCCAGTATTCTTGCCTGGAGAATCCCATGGACAGAGCAGGCTGGTAGGCTACAGTCCACGGGGTTGCAAAGAGTCGGACACAACTGAGCGACTTCACTCACTCGTGCTTTATTGATTACACTAAAGCCTTTGACTGTGTGGATCACAGCAAACTGTGGAAAACTCTTAAACAGATGGGGCTACCAGACCACCTAACCTGTCTCCCGAGAAACCTGTATACAGGTCAAGAGGCAACAGTTAGAACCGGACATGGAACAACAGAGTGGTTCCAAATTGGGAAAGGAGTACGCCAAGGCTGTATATTGCCACCCAGCTTATTTAATTTATATGCAGAGTACATCATGCAAAATGCTGGGCTGGAATCAAGATTGCCAGGAGAAATATCAATAACCTCAGATACGCAGATGGCAGAAACATTATGGCAGAAAGCAAAGAGGAATCAAAGAGCCTCTTGATGAAAGTGAAAGAGGAGAGTGAAAAAGCTGGCTGAAAAGTCAACATTCAAAAAACATTCAAAAAGATCACGGCATCCAGTCCCATGACTTCATGGCAAACAGACGGGGAAACAATGGCAACAGTAACCAACTTTATTTTCTTAGGCTCCAAAATCACTGCAGATGGTGACTGCAGTCATGAAATTAAAAGACACTTACTCCTTGGAAGAAAAGCTATGATGAACCTAGACAGCATATTAAAGAGCAGAGACATTACTTTGCCCACAAAGGTCCGTAGAGTCAAAGCTATGGTTTAACCAGTAGTCATGTAGGGATGTAAGAGCTGGACCATAAAGAAAGCTGAGGGCGAAAGAACTGATGCTTTTGAACTGTGGTGTTGGAGAAGACTCTTGAGAGTCCCTGGGACTGCAAGGAGATCCAACCAGTCCATCCTAAAGGAAATCACCCCTGAATATTCATTGGAAGGACTGATGTTGAAGCTGAAACTCCAATACTTTGTCCACCTGATGCAAAGAGCTGACTCATTGGAAAAGACCCTGATGCTGGGAAAGATTGAGGGCAGGAGGAGAAGGGGACGACAGAGGATGAGATGGCTGGATGGCATCATCGACTCGATGGACATGGGTTTGGGTGGACTCCAGGAGTTGGTGATGGACAGGGAGGCCTGGTGTGCTGCAGTCCATGGAGTCGCAAAGAGTCGGACATGACCAAGTGACTGAAGTGCCCAGGATGCATGCTTCCTAGAAGACACTGGTGCCCAGAACCAAGGAGGTGACCTCCTAAGGGTGCTGTGTCTTTAGCAGCCAAGGTCTTCTTGGGGAATGTCAACTGCTTGTCAGATGGGTGCTTCCTTAAAGACCTAACTGCCCTTCCAGGTGCGCCATGGAGAACACACCCCCAGCCTAAGGGCAGAGCATTCTGTCTCCATATAGACAAACGACAGACGTGCCCATGAGTCTGTAGCGTACCTGCTCCTCCGCTGGTGTCTTTGCAGTTACCCGGCACAGGCTTTGCAAAGTGTCAACCGCTGGGGTGATCAACATTGTCGACCAGCAGAATCCATTCAGCTTTTTCTTGAGAACATCTAAAAAGAGTCAATTGCCTCCAGGTTTTTAACTCTCAAAATAAAGTGAGAGGCAAGCCTTTTCATGATCCTCCGGTAGACGCTCACCTGTCACCACGTCCCGGGTGCTCTGGGGAAGATGCTTGGCTATGTGTCTGATGACACACAGGATGTGCCCCAAGGTGGCTTCATCGGGGTCTTGCTGCCTGGGGAGAGGGCAGAGGAGGCATCAGTTCAGGACCACGGGGCACGCTGCTGCCAACACAGCACTCTTCTCCAGATTATTAGTACTGGAAGAAGGAGGGTAGCCCAGCCCATAAGTCAAGTTGGGGAACGCGATGGCACTTCACGTACTCGGATAATCAAAGCTTAACAGTGATTCCACTTTCCCTCTTGGTTTTTACACCAGAATTTAAACAAAAGATCCCTGTACACAGACAGCTACGAAAGGGCCCACTTCCTCAAGACACAAGCCCTGTGTCCGGGACTCCGTGACAAGCGTGCGCACCTGCTCATCCTCTCCCAGGCCTCCATGATGGTGGAGTAGTCCAGCGTGGGCGCCGCGCCAGCCACCCTGGCGAGCAGCATCCAGGCGGGCGCAGAGTGCGCCTTTTCCGTGTGGGAGAGCACGTTGTTTACAAAAGTGGGGGAGAATCTCTCTCTCCGAGACCAGATATGAAAAGCCTTGTTTAAATAGCAGCTGGAAAAGAAGCGGAAAGCAGGATTGTGACCGCGAGTGCACAAGCCTCAGCCCGCCCCTCGGTCCAGGGCGCGGGCTTCTGCGGCGGTCCTCCTCCAGCAAAGCGGCCACACAGAGGCTCCTGCCCAGGGGCACATCTGATACCAGCCGAGGTGTCCTTCCAAATGTTACCACACAGTATAAGGTATACTAAACTCTTTACTTTTAAAGCAAAGAATAAAGTTTCAGAATACACTTGAGATCTTCTAAAACTTGTATGTACACATATGCAGTAGGATGCCAATAAGAGGTACATCCAGAGCTTATGAGGTTTTAGTGACAAAACATGTAGACAATGTCCTGTTTTCAATGGAAGGACTGGAGAGAAATGACATGCCAGAGGTGAAATATGGTGGTATTAAAGGAGCTCAACTTTGCTACGACCTATCAAAACCACTCAGAATTACCTATTTCAAACTTTTCTAAATGAAAACAAAAAATTCTTCTGATGTATTAAAGTGTCTGTGTGATGTCACTGCTATTTTTAAACCATTTCTTATTTTTTCCCATAGCAGTGAATGACATCATATGACTCATGAGACAAATGTAACATTTTATATTTAAGTGGGAAAACAAATACATTCCTCCCCCAAGTAATTTCTTCTACTGCTAGAAACACACACACACACTCAGATTAGCAAAACTTTTTCATTAAATGAAAAAAAGAATTCTCAAAGTGTGCAGAAGGTGACTACAAGAAAATAAACACACCCATACACAGTAAGTATATGCATATAAATGAACGGTTTGCATTAATAAATTAGCTTTTATCTAAAAAATCTATCTAGAGTTTTACTGCAAATGACTAACATGATTCAAACCTGATTGCTGTCCAAAACCAAGATACAGTGAATTGACAAATATTTTAAAATTTATCTACAAGAATCACACAGAATATTAAATGAAATTTACTACAGGAAGCCAACAGAATGGGAAGAAGTGTCCTGTGAACTTAGGAGTTTCGAGAGCTCGAATCTGGCTCCTCTGGAGGGTGGTCACATCCTCCACCAGGGCTGAGCTGTCCCCAAAACCCCTCAATGGACCCAGTCTGGTATCAACCCACTCCGGTCACAAGAACGTGGCTCAGCAATCACCACCTGGGCTTCCTGAAAAGCACGGCTGACCGCCAGCCTTAGACCCACCCTCAAGGCCTGCCATAGGGACCCCTGCGGAACAGAGCCGGCCCCTCTCCCTCACACTGCAGCCCACTGTCTAACAGTTACACTAATTCCCATGCTTCTCGTCACGCCAGACGCAGACTCTGAGAAGGTCTATATCACGTCCTCTGCGCCAGTCTACAGCCTAGCCTGGCGACTCCCTCCACCACCAGAAGTGCCGAAAGCAGGCGTTTAAAGCGGGGATCCACGTGTGGCACTCCCCTGCCCTGGCTGGCCCCAACTCTGCTTTCTGGGCCAGAAACCCCCAGCAGCCCTGCCATTTAGGATCCGAGAGGGTCAGGCCTCTTGGTCTCCACGCTGCCATTTCCTGCCTGTAGACCCTCACCATCAGGCCGGTCTAGCTCATCTCAACTCTCTTCACCTCCAGAGATGACTGCAGTCACACCACCATCAATAGGAAGCCACTCTCAGCCAGAGAAAGAAAAGGAGATAAAAACCATGAAGGGGAAAGAAAAAAAAAAAATCAAACTTCTAGGAAATTATCTGGGAAAACATCTACATAACCTACAGGACATCTATAGGAAAAGATCTATGGAAAAACCTATATAACATCTATAGGAAAAGATTTCTTTAAAAATCCATTAACCATAAAGAAAACCACTTAACAAACGGAACTCATCAAAAGACACCATTAAGAGACTAAAGAGGCAAACACTGGGCTGGGGGAGAGGAATCTGTAATGCTTACAATAGTGTTTCTGCACGTTTGAACGCTTTTGGATGAACAAGCAAAAGAGTGACAGACAGCCTGATTAAAAAAGTAGGGAGCGGGGCATGATATCTGGGCAGGTAATACACAATGTGTATATCTAGATGCTAATCCACCTGTGAAAGGGGCTCAATTGCATCAGTCACCATGTCAGTGCAAATTAAGACCACCAAGAAATACAAGTGAAGTGAAGTGAAAGTGAAGTCGCTCAGTCGTGTCCGACTCTTTGCGACCCCGTGGACTGTAGCCCACCAGGCTCCTCTGTCCATGGGATTTTCCAGGCAAGAATACTGGAGTGGGCTGCCATTTCCTTCTCCAGGGGATCTTCCCAACCCAGGGATCGAACCTAGGTCTCCCGCATTGCAGGCAGACGCTTTAACCTCTGAGATACCAGGGAAGCCAGAAATACAAGTACTGGCCACCAAAATGACTGAACAGAAAGAGCGACGGCACAAAGACAGGGAGGAACTGCAGCTCTCAGAAACGCTTCAGGGAGTCAGCCTGGCACCACCACGCTGGAGCGCTGTCTGCAGTGACTTAAGGAAGGGTAAGAGCACGCCCGACAGCACTGCTCCTGGGGACATGCGCAACAGAAATGTGCACCAAAGACATGCCCAGAAATATCCACAGCCTTTTACCTCACAGTGAAAACCTGGAAATATCCATCATCAGCCAGCAGTCAATAGGATACATCAACTGTGGCTTCTTCATGAACGTGGGACACACACACACAGCAATGAAAGTGAATGAGCTACAGCTGCACACAGCCAGCTGAGTGGACCTGGTACTTCTTTGATTGGAAGGAGTCAGACCCACGAAGAACAGAGACCACATAATCCCGTTCATGTGAAGAGGAGGAGCAGAGTAACCACACCTGGTGCTAGAATCAGCATGCACCGCCTTTGAGGAGAGGAGAACCACTGGAAGGGGGATGGAGGGTGCTCCTCAGGCCGAGCAAGGCTCTGTTTCTGGACTCAGGGATCAAACCCACATATGCCGTGTCTTCTGCACTGCAGGGGATTCTTTACCCCTGAGCCAAAAGGAACAGAAGTGAAAGGCAAGGGAGTGAAGGGTTGTTGCTGAACCACGAAACATGCTGGGATTCTTGGTTTCCGGAGGAGAAGAATTCAATCCGGGGCCAGAGACGAGGCTTGATCACTCAGAGCTTTTGTGTAATAAAGTTTTATTCAAGTATAAAGGAGACAGAGAAAGCTTCTGACATAGACATCAGAGACGGCAGAAAGAATACCCGCCTGCTAGTTTTTAGCCAGATGTTATACAGTTACTAACAGTCTGTTAATGAAAGAAAGGAATGTTTTAAAACTCAGAGAATGGCACCAGGCCCCTCATCCACAAGATGTACTTTGGGATAATCTTGGCACCAGCAAGTCATCCCTGGCCATAAAACGATTGACTTGAATCTTGTATATAGGCAGATTATCATACAAAGAAGAAACAGTGACAGATTTTATTTTCTTGGGCTCCAAAATCACTGCAAATGGTGACTGCAGCCATGAGATTAAAAGACCCTTGCTCCTTGGAAGGAAAGCTATGGCCAACCTAGACAGTGTATTAAAAACCAAAGAAATCATTTTGCTGACAAAGGTCCATCCAGTCAAAGCTATGGTTTCTCCATAGTCATGTATGATTGTGAGAGTTGGACCATAAAGAAGGCTGAGCACCAAAGAATTAATGCTTTTGAACTGTGGTGTTGGAGAAGACTCTTGAGAGTCCCTGGGACTGCAAGGAGATCAAACCAGTCAATCCTAAAGGAAATCAACCCTGAATATTCATTGGAAGGACTGATGCTGAAGCTGAAGCTCCAATACTTTGGCCACCTGATGCAAAGAGCAGACTCATTAGAAAAGACCCTGATTCTGGGAAAGATTGAAGGCGGGAGGAGAGGGGGACAACAGAAGATGAGATGGTTGGATGGCATCACAACTCGATGGACATGAGTTTGAGTCAACTCCGGGAGAGGGTAAAGGACGGGGAAGCCTTGTGTGCTGCCATCCATGTGTTTGCTAAGAGTCAGACATGACTTAGTGACTGAACAACATTATGATACTAAACCTATTACTCTTTTCATTGGATGCTAATTCCTCTATAGCCACATGTAAACAAGTAGGGAGGTACTTCTTGTATAGTAAAGGAAAAAAAGAAAGGAGAACAGTAACAGGAGCACAAACACAGGTCAGCTGCTAGACCCCTGAAGTCAAGATGAACGCTGGTCAGTGCAGGCGCCAAGTCATGGCTCCCTGCACAGCAAACACCCAATAAATATCAAATGGAAAGAACGCTGCAGTGTGACTAAGTTATCAACCCAACAAAATGTCAGAAAAGGTCTAATGTGTCATAATCAGGAAGTTATCTATCACAACCAGTACTGTGGAAAGTTAATGTCAATACAGTAAATCCATTAATGCTTTCTACTACATATTAAGACATCAATTTGAAGCTGGGGAACACTCAGAAAGGCGAAGGAAGGCTTCACAAAAACTGTCACCACAAAAGCTAAGAGATTTGAACTAGATCAAGAGAAAGAGATCAAGATTGAGTCTTTGTATATCAAGCAATTTGGAGAGCTGATTTTCCAGTATCAACCCAGGAACTGATAACCAAGGCCCGTCCACGAGGACATGCAGCCGCCCAGGAAAAGCATACCCCAGCTTCCGGCTGTCCGTGTCCAGCAGCGTCAGCAGCGCCCAGGCGAGCACCTGGCCGTCGTCCATGTCGCAGCCCTCGCTGTGGTGCTGGATGCTCTGCAGCACGAGCCGGTCCAGGCACTCCAGGGCCTTGTCCTGCACGCTGATCTCGTCGTCCGTCACGGCTGGGACCACGCCCCCCAGCCAGGCCTTCTGTATCTGCACACACTGCGGCTGGGCCTGAGAAATCCAAGTCAGGAAGTCATAAAGATGCGAGCACAGATCAGGGAAGCCGTGAGCCACGTTTTAGGATATATTGTTAGTAGTTCCAACACAATTACAAATAAAACCTAACAGCGGAAAAATGTCAACGTTCCAAATATAAGTGAAAACCAAGTTTGAGCTCCAGTTACTATAAAGCAGTGCACACTGAAATTTTAGACTTCAAGTGTTTATCTTATCATTGGTAGTAAAGCAGCACTTTTTTGGAATAATTCAAGATTGAGACAAAAAATATCTATCTCTAGAAATCAGAAAAGATGCTAATGAAGAAAATCAAAACAGACATTGCTTAAAGTTTTCTGTTGTAAAATAAGAAAAAACACTTTAAAAATTCTTCAAAAACTAACTAGCTGGCAGAAGTAAATTGTACATAGGATTAGTGGGTCTGCTCCTTTGGCAACATCACCTATACAGGTTTCAATGGACAAAAAATAATGTAGGCCTCTGGCCTAACCAAACTGATTTTAAACTTCACGTTTCTGTGTGAGATGTATGCTGATAGCGTTTTCCAGCACTAGTCTGTACGATACATGCATATTTAACAGGAAACGCCACCCAGCACCGGCAGTGGAGAGATTCCGTCTCTGCTCACTGCTGGGCCCACGGCGGCTCGGGGGGATTTCTAACAGGCGCTCCATCATTAGGCTGGGTTATCCGAGATGAGGGGGCACCTCAGACACACAGCGGCCGGTCTCACCAGGAGCAGCTCAGTGAGAGACTGCAGGGCCTGCTTGCGGACAGACACCGCGACGTCCCGGCAGCGGTCCTGCAGGATGCTCAGCTCGTCCTGCAGACCCGCGATGTCACAGTGTTTCAGGAGGTTCACCAGGACCTAGAAGGGGCGCGTGTCACACCAAGGGCAACACAGGCATCGGGTCAGCACAGACGCAGACACACAATTCCTTCAAGTTCGTGACTCTCATGTCTGAGATCACAGACCCGTCCCTCTTCCTAGTAACATCCCACCTCTTAGAATCTGAGGAAATTTAAGACCTCTCTGGAGAAAATCTGACATATATTTTGCACGAACATGTACTCAGCAACCATTTCAGGGGTTTCCTGAACTCTATCAAAATCCATCTGTGGTCCCAGGTTAAGAGTCCCTACTCTAAAAAATAAAACACATTATGGATCTAAAACTGAGGCTCCGAGGAAGCCAGCAATGCAGCAGGCCACTTAAGGGCAGAGGGTCCTTCAGCTCATCTGTGTACTTACATTGAACAGGGACAAGGTGAACCAACCGCAAGAGAAATGTGAGGACTGAATATGACAGAACAGTTTTTACAACAGTCTCTTGCACCTTCAAGCTGTTAGTGCTTAAAAAGAGGGTACGAAAAGAATGTCCAGAAAAACACACCTGGACCGCAGACTTCCTGACGCTGATCTTCTCGTCCCCAACCCTATTCCTCAGTGACACCAGGAAACCCATTTCTGCCAAGGAAATGACCAAGAAGTCATTATAGCCTGAGGACACCAGAGAAACCCGACCTCTCACCGCACAATCCTGAGAGCATGCGCCAATCCAAAACTGGCCAGTTAGCTGATTTTAAATCATAAGAAACCACAGCATGAAATCATGTAGAAAAAGAAGAAAATTCAAATAATCACCTATTCACAATAATGCAGAAGCAGTAGCAGGCAGAGCAGTAACATTTCAAAAGGGCACAAATTCTGTAAAATTAAGCTTTAAACTGGGCTCCTAAGACCAAAACGCTGAATGAATTTATTTAGATTTTCCATTCTGTTTACTACAAATGGGAAGATGTAAACCATTGGGTGTCTTAAAGACTAAGTAAGACAATACATAACAGGAGCTTTAAAACCTTCCCATCAAAGGCCCTTTTACACTATTAGATATTACTGAAGACTCATAAGAGTTTTTTTTTTTTTTTTTTTAATAAATGTGGATTACAGCTTTTAACATGAATTAGAAACTTAAAATGAGAATTACAGAAAGATTTAATAATTCATCTTATAATACCAAATAAACAGCATACTTTTTAACTGAAAAATAACTATTTTCCAAAACAAACAAAGTAGTGAAAAGAATGGCACTGATTTACATTTTGCAAACTCTTTAATGTCAGACTTAAAAGACAGCTGGGTTGTCATCTATGCTTCTATCTGCTTTTGCCTCTCTGGGACCTCTGTCTGCAAAACTCCAAAGTACATTTGTGAGAAAACCAGAAAATAGAAGGTAACTGATGTCTTAGTGTTACTATGAAAACTGTACTACCTTCAAGGGCCCACGGAAGGAGGCTTAGGGACCCCAAAGCACACTTGAGAAATGCTGATGCACAAGAAAGAACAGTAGAAAAAAAAACAATATGGAAAACAATAGAGAAAATCAATGAAATCAAAGTAGGTTATTAAGATCAACAAAACTAACATTTTCCTAGACAGAAAATAATAGATGAGTCTAATTGCTAAACTCAGGAATGAAGGAGGGACAAGGTTATGAATACTATGAATAGTTTTATGCTAACACATTTAAGTAACCTGGATTAAATATTTACATATTATTAAAGATATACATTAGGAAAACTAACTCAAGAAGAAATAAAGACTGAATACACCACAACAAGTCAAGGGATTGAACTAGTGAGCAAACACCTCCCACACACACACAAAGGGCCCGGACCCGACGGCCCCACAGGCGTCTGCCAGCTGGTAACAGAGACTCCAGTAACAAAAGTTATAACAACGCTTCCTCAACTCTGTCAAAAACAGAGTCCCTATACCACTTTCCACCTCCCTCTGTGAAGCCAGTATTATCTTGAGAGCAAAACAAGACAAAATAGCTCGAGAAAAAACAGACCAAAATCTCTTGTGAATACAGACGTAAAATCCTCAGCAAGGGCCTTCCCTTGGGTCCAGTGGTGCAGATGCCAAGCTTCCACAGCAGGGGACACAGGTTTGATCCCTGGTCAAGGAGCCAAGATCCCATACGCCCCATGGTGTGGCCAAAAAATAAAAAATTAAAATTAAAAAAAATCCTCAGCAAAATATTATCAAATTAACCCAGCAAGATACAAAAGGCATTATACTCCATGCTTGGGATTTATCCGAGGACATGGGAAAATCATTCACTGTGATATACCATCATAGAACAGAGGACCAAGGCCACGTGATCATCTCCATAGCTGCAGAAGCAGTACGTGCAAAATCCTACACCCGTTCATGATAAAAACAGTCAACAAAGTCAGAAAACAGGAAACTTCCTCACAGTGATAAAGGTCATCCCGAAGCAACGCAGAGCTACCACCACACTCAATGCAAAAGACAAAGAACAGAAGACATGGATGTCTACTTTTCCCACTTCAACTCCACTAGAAGTCCCAGTTGGGGAAAACAGGCAAGAAAAAGAAACAAAGGCATTCAGATTGGAAAAAAGAAATAACTATTCTCACAGATGGCATGATCTGATAGGTAGAAAATCTTAAGTAATCTCTCTCACACGCACACACATACAAAACCTTTTAAGGCTAGTAATTAATTTAGCAACATTGCAGGATACAAGATCAATCATCAAAATCAGTTGCATAAACTATCAATATTGACAATCAAAAATGAAATGAAGAAAGTGATTTCACTCATAATAAACAGTGTCAAAGAGGATGAAATACTTAGGGATAGTGTGAAGAGCAAGAGTTATACACTGAAAACTATAAAACATCACCGAAGTGAATTAGAGGAGACCTAAATATAGAAAGGTATTCCTTGTTCATGGGCTGGAAAGCTTAGTATTTTTACAGTGGCAATATATCCCACATTTGGCATTCCCTGATAGCTCAGTTAGTAATGAATCTGCCTGCAGTGCAGGAGACCCCGGTTTGACTCCTGGGTTGGGAAAATCTCCTGGAGAAGGGATAGCTGACCCACTCCAGTATTCTTGGGCTTCCCTTGTGGCTCAGCTGGTAAAGAATCTGCCTGCAATGCGAGAGACCTGGGTTTAATCCCTGGGTTGGGAAGATCCCTTGGAGAAGGGAAAGGCTACCCACTACAGTATTCTGGCCTGGACAATTCCTTGGACTGTATAGCCCAATGGGTCAGAAAGAGTTGGACAATTTGATATTCACATTGAAAGCTGGATCCCTAACTCACATCATAAGCAAAAATTAACTCAAAATTGAACCAAGACCAAAATGTTAAGAGCTAAAACTATAAAATTCTTAGAACACCATCAAGAAAGTGAAAAGACAACCCAAAGAATGAGAAAAAAAGGTATGCAAATCATATCCGAAAAGGATTTAGATGTAGAAAATATGAACTTTTACCTCAAAATAAAAAGGTAAGTGGGACATTGGGTTGCTTCCCTGTTTTGGCTACTGTGAAGGATGCTTCTGCAAACATTCTCAAACCGGGTTGTGTCTGAGTGTGTTTTCTTCCCTTGTGGTTGCACACCCGGGAGGGAACTGCTGGGTCACATGGTAACTCTATGTCTAACATTTTGAGGAACTGCCAGGATGAATGAACACACAAAATGTGGTCCATCCATACAATGGACTATATTCAGCCATAAAAAGGAACAGAGTACTGATACAGTAGTACATGCCTCAACGTGGATGAACCTTGAAAACAGATGGCAAAGAAGCTGTCTGCACGAGGCTATACATTCTAGGGTTCCACTTGTGTGAAATGTCCAGAACAGGAGAGTCCACAGATGGGGGGCACAGGGACGGACTGCTCGTGGGTATGAGGTTTCTTTCTCAGTTAATGAGAAGCTTATGGAAGTTGATTATACAAATTCATGAACCACTAACAACCACTGGATTCAACATACTCTAAACGGTGACTTTTATGAATTATCTCAAAAGAAAAAACACCAACAACGGTACTTATTAGCACAGTATCTGGCATGTAGTAACTATACAAATTTTTTAATGTACAGTTAATGCCAACAACACAAGTCATTTTAGTTTATCAAAAATACGGTGGGAACATGGGCTCTTTACAACTCGCAAGCTCTTATAATTTAGAAGCATCACTAAAGCAACACAATAGTGTTTGGAAGCATCTGTACAACAGTGAGAATCCACTGTTGGATTCTGAGGTGGAGGAGGAAGGCTCGCGCTCATCTGCTCCTCCAAGAACACCAAAACTGCCAACTAGCTGCTGAACAACCATTGACAGGAGAATGTTTGATCTCACCAAAAAAAGATACCCCCACGTCCCAGGGCAAAGGAGAAGCCCTAACAGGACGGCAGGAGGGGTGAAACTGTGTTTAGAATCAAACCTCATACCCGCCAGAGTTGCTCAGAGGGCGCAAACAAAACCCTGTGTGCACCAGGACCCAGGAAAAGCAGCACTGACCCCCAAAAGAGATTGAGTCAGACCTGCCTGAGGGTGTCTGAGTGTCTCCTGCAGAGGCACGGGTCAGCAGGGGCCTGCCCTGGGGATGGGGCTCTGGCTGCAGCAGACCTGGGGGGCGTGGCATCCGGCCAAAGTCCTCCCGGAGGAGGTCACTATTAGCCCCACCACAGAGCCGCCGAGCAGCGGACCCACAAACTGGAGAACAATTACACTAAAGAAGTTCTCACACTGTTGCAAAAGTTCTAGGGCCCACAACAGATTTCCCAACCTGGGGATCTGGCAAAGGGACTGAGAACCCCCAGGGAATTAGACTTTGGAGGCCAGTGGGATTTGATTACAGAAATTCCACAGAACTGGGGAAACAGACTCTCAGAGGGCACGAACAAGACCTTGTGCCCACCAGGACCCAGGAGAAAGGAGCAGTGACCCCACAGGAGACTGAGCCAGACTTGCCTGTGAGTGTCCAGGAGTCTCCAGTGGAAGTGTGGCTCGACAATGGCCTGCCACGGGGTTGGGGCACTGAATACAACAGTCCTGGGAGCCGAGGCGTGCTGGCATAAGTCCTTTTGAAGGAAGTCGTCATCACCGCCATTAATCCCACCACAGTTTGGCCTCAGCCAAAGCCAAACTACAGGGGGCTTCCCTGAAAACTCACTTGGTAAAGAATCCGACTGCAGGGCAGCGACCCTGGTTCGATTCCTGGGTTGGGAGAAGGGACAGGCTACCCACTCCAGTATTCTGGCCTGGAGAACTCCATTGACTGCCCATGGGGTCACAAAGAATCAGACAGGACTAAGCAACTTTCACAAACTACAGGGCAGGAACACAGCCCCACCCATCAGCAGAAAACTGGGTTGGAGATTTACTGAGCATGGCCCCCCCAACCAGAGCCAGACTCAATTTACCCCACAGTCAGTCATCCCATCAGGAAGGTGCTATAAGCCTCTTACCCTCATCTATCACAGGGCAGAGAGAATGAAAACCACAATCACAGAAAACTAAACTAGCCAAACTGATCACACGGACGACAGCCTGGTCTAAGTCAATGAAACTAAGTCATGCCGTGTGGGGCCACCCAAGACGGACGGGTCATGGTGGAGAGGTCTGACAGACATGGTCCACTGGAGAAAGGGCATGGCAAACCACTTCAGTATTCTTGCCTTGAGAACCCCATGAACAGTATGAAAAAGCAAAAAGTTAGGACACTGAAAGATGAACTCCCCAGGTGGGTAGGTGCCCAACACACTACTGGAGATCAGTGGAGAAATAGCTCCAGGAGGAATGAAGAGGCTGAGGCAAAGCAGAAACAACACCCAGTTGTGGATGTGTCTGGTGATGGAAGTAAAGTCTGATGCTGTTAAGAAAAATATTGCATAGGAACCTGGAATGTTAGGTCCATGAATCAGGGCAAATTAGAAGTGGTCAAACAGGAGATGGCAAGAGTGAACGTCGACATTCTAGGAATCAGCGAACTAAAATGGACCAGAATGGGTGAATTTAACTCAGATGACCATTCTATCTACTACTGTGGGCAGGAATCCCTTAGAAGAAATGGAGTAGCCATCATGGTCAACAAGAGAGTCCAAAATGCAGTACTTGGATGCAATCTCAAAAATGACAGAATGATCTCTGTTCGTTTCCAAGTCAAACCATTCAATATCACAGTAATCCAAGTCTATGCCCCGAGCAGTAATGCTGAAGAAACTGAAGCTGAATGGCTATGAAGACCTCCAAGACCTTCTAGAACAAAGAGCAAAAAGAGATACCCTTTTCATCATAGGGGACTGGAATGCAAAAGTAGGAAGTCAAGAATATCTGGATAACAGGCAAATTTGGCCTTGGCGTACAGAATTAAGCAGGGCAAAGGCTAACAGACTTTTGCCAAGAGAACACACTGGTCATAGCAAACATCCTCTTCCAATAACACAAGAGACAGCTCTACACATGAACATCACCAGATGGTCAATATCAAAATCAAATTGATTAAATTCTTTGCAACCGAAGATGGAGAAGCTCTATATGGTCAGCAAAAAACAAGACTAGGACCTCACTGGCTCAGATCACAAATTGCTTGTTGCCAAATTCAGACTTAAGGTGAAGAAAGTAGGGACACCACAAGGCCGTTCAGGCACGACCTAGATCATATCCCTGATGACTACATAATGGAAGTGAGAAACAGTTTCAAGGGATAAGATCTGATAAGACAGAATGCCTGAGGAACTATGGATGGAAGGTAATACATTGTACAGGAGTCCAGTTCAGTTCAGATCAGTCGTTCAGTTGCATCTGACCTTTTGCGACCCCTTGGACAGCAGCATGCCAGGCTTTCCTGTCCATCATCAACTCCCAGAGCTTGCTCAAACTCATGTCCATCAAGTCAGTGATCAAGTCGGTGATGCCATCCAACCATCTCATCCTCTGTCATCCCCTTCTCCTCCTGCCCTCAATCTTTCCCAGCATCAGGGTCTTTTCCACTGAGTTGGCTCTTTGCATCAGGTGGCCAAAGTATTGGAGCTTCAGCTTCAGCATTAGTCCTTCCAATGAATATTCAGGACTGATTTCCTTTAGGACTGACTTGCTGGATCTCCTTGCTGTCCAAGGGACTCTCAAGAGTCTTCTCTAACACCACAGTTCAAAAGCATCAATTCTTCAGCACTCAGCTTTCTTTATAGTCCAACTCTCACATTCATATATGACTACTGGAAAAACCATAGCCTTGACTAGATGGACCTTTGTTGACAAAGTAATGTCTCTGCTTTTTAATATGCTGTCTAGGTTGGTCATAGCTTTTCTTCCAAGGAATAAGCGTCTTTTACTTTCATGGCTGCAGTCACTATCTGCAGTAATTTTGTAGCCCAAAAAATAAAGTCTCTGTTTCCATTGTTTCCCCATCTATTTGTCATGAAGTGATGGGATCGGATGCCATGACCTTAGTTTTCTGAATGTTGAGCTTTAAGCCAGTTTTTTCACTCTCCTCTTTCACTTTCATAAAGAGGCTCTTTAGTTCCTCTTCACTTTCTGCCATAAGGGTGGTGTCATCTGCGTATCTGAGGTTATTGATATTTCTCCCGGCAGTCTTGATTCCAGCCTGTATTTCATCCAGCCTGGCATTTCACATGATGTACTCTGCATATAAGTTAAATAGCAGGGAGACAATATACACCCTTGACATACTCCTTTCCCGATTTGGAACCAGTCTGTTGTTCCATGTCCAGTTCTAACTGTTGCTTCTTGACCTGCATACAGGTTTCTCAGGAGGCAGGTAAGTGGTCTGGTATTCTCATCTCTTGAAGAATTTTCCACAATTTGTTGGGATCTACACAATCAAAAGCTTTGGCATAGTCAATAAAGCAATAGTAGATGTTTTTCTGGAACTCTCCTGCTTTTTATGATCCAACAGATGCTGGCAATCTGATCTCTGGTTCCTCTGCCTTTTCTAAACCCAGCTTGAACATCTGGACGTTCACGGTTCACTCACTACTGAAGATCAGCTTGGAGAGTGTGGGCATCACTTTTGCTCGCGTGTAAAATGAGTGCGGTCATGCAGCAGCCTGACCGCTCCTTGGCGCTGCCCTTCCTTGGGACTGGAGTGAGAACTGACCTTCTCCAGTCCTGTGGCCACTGCTGAGTTTTCCAAGTTTGCTGGCATATTGAGTGCAGCACTTTCAGAGCATCATCTTTTAGGATTTGAAGTAGCTCAATTGGAATTCCATCATCTGCACTAGCTTTGTTCGTAGTGATGCTCCTTAAGGCCCACTTGACTTTGCATTCCAGGATGTCTGGCTCTAGGTGAGTGACCACATCATCATGGTTATCTGGGTCGTGAGGATCTTTTTTGTATAGTTCTTCTGTGTATTCTTGCCACCTCTTCTTAATATCTTCTGCTTCTGTTAGGTCCATACCATTTCTGTCCTTTATTGTGCTCATCTACACATGAAATGTTCTCTTGGTATCTCTTATTTTCTTGAAGAGATCTCTAGCCTTTCCCATTCTATTGTTTTCCTCTATTTCTTTGCACTGATCACTGAGGAAGGCTCTCTTATCTCTCCTTGCTATTCTTTGGAACTCTACACTCAAATGGTTATATCTTTCTTTTTCTCCTTTGTCTTTTGCTTCTCTTCTTTTCTCACCTATTTGTAAGGCCTCCTCAGACAATCATTTTGCCTTTTTGCATTTCATTTTCTTGACGGTGGTTTTGATCACTGCCTCCTGTTCAATGTCAGAGGAGGCCTTACAAATAGCTGAGAAAAGAAGAGAAGTGTAAGGCAAAGGAGAAAAGGAAAGATATATACCTATCTGAATGCAGAGTTCCAAAGAATAGCAAGAAGAGAGAAGAAAGCTTTCCTAAGTGATCAATGCAAAGATATAGAGAAAAACAACAGAATGGGAAAGACTAGAGCTCTCTTCAAGAAAATTAAGATATACCAAGGGAACATTTCATGCAAAGATGGGCACAATAAAGGACAGAAATGGTATGGACCTAACAGAAATAGAAGGTATTAAGATATTAAGAAAAGGTGGCAAGAATACACAGAAGAACTATACAAAAAAGACAAGATGGTTGGATGACATCACTGACTCAACAGACATGAATTTAAGCAAGCTCTGGGCGATGGTGAAGGACAGGGAAGCCTGGTGTGCTGCAGTCCATGGGGTCTCAATGAGTTGGACATGACTGAGCAACTGAATGACAATGTACAACAGTGAATCTGTAACTTGCTCAGGCTGGAGTTAACGCAAACATTCAACATTTTTCCATATTAAATGTCTTTACTCATTTTAGGGAATCTGTTACCACATCCTGAGTTACTGCTCTGAATTTGAGTAACAGAGGCTAATATCGAGTCATTTAAATGTAGTCTTTCAGACTGCAATGATAAGTACTGATTCTCACGGCGCTTGACTGCGCCTCAGCACCCACTGCACAGCATTAGGAGTTTAGACACACATACCTGCCTCTCCCCCTGCTCCTTAAGACGTGGAACTATGTTTTGTTAGGGTTCATACCTACAGTGCCTTGCACAGATTGGGAGGAATGATATCCATGTTTATCAAATAAACTGATAGATCTCATTATATCATTTATTCTCTGCACATGTTCTCTCTTCTTCCTATCTATCTTTTAAAGTCACTTCTCTAAATATAATTTCCGCAGACCTGACAAAAGCCCTCTGTGAAGGACAGACAAGGTTTCTGGATCAGAAGTGACAAGCAGGCAGGGAGGTCTGCTGACTCCCATGTCTTGGGTCATCCAGCTCTTTAGTAACAGAACTGGCCTAGGTATTCAGACTGCCTCTCACTTCTAATTTGGTTTTTCCCTATTACAGTATGCCATGTCATAATATAGGTGAAGGAAAAGCCCATAAAAGTGACTTTCACAGACCATACAGCTAGACAGAAACAGAATCTGAGAGTAACTCCAGGTCTTTCTACTACCCAGCCAGGTGTGTTTCTGCCCTCCTGAATCACACTGACACTCTACCATCCCAAATTATTTTGGTTCAGTAAGTCACTGAAAGACAACGAACATCACTTGTGTTCAGAATTAAGTACAGCGTTCATGGGAGAAAGGATCCCAGAATCTCTCCACACGGTATGTGTGACCCGTTAAAAGACAGTTCATGTTACTGGCATAAAGAAACTATAACCCCGATTCTGCACTTTCCCATGGAAGCCAGGACTCACAGTTCCCTACCCTGTATTAGAAGTGTATTCTGGGATGGCATGATCACAGTCAAGATGCCACGTGGAAAAAGTAATAAAGAATAAAAAATAAACAAGGGTGAGGACCATAGTATTGTGCATTTTTTCCCCTCTTCTGTGATGACTTTTCTCTAAACTAAATTTAATTTCTACTGCACCTTCCCTAGTAACTGGTCCTTTATGGTCAGTAAGC
Source organism: Okapia johnstoni (assembly GCA_024291935.2). Lineage (NCBI taxonomy): Eukaryota > Metazoa > Chordata > Mammalia > Artiodactyla > Giraffidae > Okapia > Okapia johnstoni. Next base: position 448,624 of record CM044325.1, on the reverse strand, counting down.
CCAAGTGTTCATAACAACTGACTTCAGTGAGCAAATAAAATATTTGTAACATTCTCTGAAGTGTGACAAGAAATACGTGAAATACAGAAATACATGACAAGTGAAATGTATCTTATTCTTTACCTTGAAATGAAATACAGAATAGTGCAAGGACATCAATTAAGGAAATAAAATAGAAGTTACTTTTAAGGGAAAAGAAAAGATCTTCCAATAGTAAGGGTGAATTTGAAAAAAAATCCCCACGTTTTGAGGCTCTACCTAGAGTTGTCTGAAATCTACTGCTTACTGGTCATCTAATGAGGGAAACGATCTGACATACCCATAGATCCGGCTGCTTCAGCACCGCTGTCTGTGTGGATCACCTCTGAACCTGCAGAAGGATTAAGTATCTGCCTCTGATAGGAAAAAGCTTAAAAATAAATTTTAAAAAGGCTCTGTCAGTACACTAAAAAATTGTTATACTTTTCATTAACATAATCATGGCATATTACACATTTAAGTTACTATGAAATAAATTTTAACTTCTTTGAAGAAAAAAGTGCAGTACTAAATCAGGTAATACACAGACAGAAAACATTACAAATATTCAGCAAGTCCTTTAATTAAAAGGACAATTATTCAATATTTGACAGTATATTGACCCATTTTCTTACCTGATGAATTTGCCGATGGACTCTGTTGGTGGCTCTGTACTCCTGGAACTGCAGGAGCTACAAGTAAGCAGACAGGTCAGAAGAGAAAAGCCACAGTATCAAAAACCATATGTAAATATTTACAGAAGAACCCAAATCGAGATAATCAGGCCTGAAAATGAGACAGATTCTAAATACTGACAATTCACTGTGTCACTAAACAGGCCCGAAACAGCCACTGCCCAATGACACAAAGTAATAGTGACTGCAGCCAACAACCTAAGCCCGAGGACAAGACTGGGAAAACGCTCATGTAAGAATCACTTGACAGCAACGCCAACTGAAAAGGGACTGAGGACCGCAGTCTCTCACAGCACTCCGATTATTTCTGCCACCCAGTCTGGACTAGCAGGAGTGAGGCCAGGCTCGGGGTGCTCAGCACACTCACTGTTCTGCAGAAGCTCCTGGATGCTCTCCGACGGGGCTGTGGCAGAGGACTCCAGGCAGTGTGCAAAACTGGACAGTGCCTTGCTGCGCACCGTCGGGGCCTTGTCTTTACAGCGGGCGACCAGGATTTCCTGAACCAAGAACTTATGCTTCAGGAACTTCTCATGCTCCGGGGTCAGCGGGCCATCCACCTCTCGTTCAGGCAGCTCCAGGAGGGCCAAGGCCACATCAAGAGTGAACACCCGGTAGGAGACCTAGTAAAGTAAAACTGCACGCGTCTCCATCATAGAGGAAGAACACAATGCATCACTGCATCTTCAGACCTGCAGTCCCCAGAACTGCAGAGCCGGGAGCCAAGAGCTCACGCAGGTGTAGCACGTACCTTGGCATTTCGTGTTAATCCATAAAGCCAGGCCATGAAAGAAGCATATTCTGCACAGGGAAGCTTGTTGAGCAGCTGGACCAGGGACTGAGCCGCATAAGTCCGGTACTCAGATTTATCGACCACCTGAAACACAGACCCTAAGAAGCTGTCCCGCCAGTCCCCATGCAGAGCAATAGAAACACATGCGTCGGTGCAAACAGACAACCGCTGAGTTGCCGAGCTCAGCAACAGGGCCAAGTGTCTATATGTTACAGAAATGACCACCCAGTTCTACATCTCAGACCTACTGGGAAATTACCTGGAAGAAACCACCAAGCAGTTTCAGAGAATTTACAGATCTCTAGCATCTACAGAGTTCAAGTGAAGCATCATCTGTCCAAATTGTTAAAAATTTTAAGAGATATTCACAGAATTTTGAATACTGACTGGACACTGGATGATATTAAGGCATTATTGTGAATTTTTTAGGTGTGTTAATATTTTGTGGATATGTTTTTAAAGAGTTCTTATGCTGTAGAGATCAGTTCAGTTCAGTTCAGTCGCTCAGTCGTGTCCGACTCTTTGCAACCCCATGAACTGCAGCACGCCAGGCCTCTCTGTCCATCACCAACTCCGAGAGTCTACCCAAACCCATGTCCATCGAGTCGGTGATGCCATCCAACCATCTCATCCTCTGTCGTCCCCTTCTCCTCCCGCCCCCAATCCTACCCAGCATTAGGGTCTTTTCCAATGAGTCAACCCTTCGCATGAGGTGGCCAAAGTACTGGAGTTTCAGCTTCAACATCAGACCTTCCAATACGCATGCAATATTTATGTCTGAAGGGATATGATGAAATCTGCTTCCTAAGAAAATCCAGTGTGCCTATGTGCTGGCAGAGCTTCTCCTTATACAAAATCACTGAACATTCTGTTCATTACTCTGTTCTATATCTTTATATATTTGAAGTTTTCTAAAAAAGGAAAAAAAGTTGTTTTATCCCCCCAAAAATACTCAAAGAGAACAGCGAATATACTAAATAAAAAATACAATGCTTGGTAATGATATAGACTCATTTCTAAGAACGCTCACACATGCATTTACTTTCACATGTTTTTATACTCGTAATAATAAAGCAAACAGTACCTTGACACAGATGTGCTGCAGTAGAGTACGAAGGACTGGATACATGCTTTCTTTAAGTTCATCCACCAGCAAACTTTAAAAAAGAAAAGAGACCCTTGGACTGCTTACGATGGTTGTTATTAAGGCTGAAATAGGGCTTCCCTGACTGCTCAGTGGTAAAGAATCCACCTCCCAATGCAGTAGACGCGGATTCAACCCCTGATCCAGGAAGAATCCACATGCAGAGGAGCAATTAAGCCCGTGAGCTACACCTCCTGAGCCCACGTGCTGCAACTCCTGAAGCCTGGGAGCCCTTGAGTCCACGCTCTGCAGCAAGACAGCTTCACACTGCGATCAGAGTAGCCCCCAGTCACCACCGCTAGAGAGAGGCCTGGGCAGCAATTAAGATGCAGAACAGCCATAAACAAGCAAATAATTTTTTAAAAATTTGGCAAGCTTTCTCTGTGAACAGCTTGATAATACTTTTTTTTTAAAAAAGGCTCCAATATATCCTTTTGAAGTAAATGACAGATTTGAGACATAGTACTACCTCATGGTAGCTCAGCAAAAAGAATTTCTAACAGTACTTCTCCAAAGTTAACCCTCAAAGAAGCTATTAAAATGCCCAGATTCAACCCATTTTCAAGTGTCAAGTTTATTTACTCCATTATAGAAATATTACTACAATTGCTGACATCATGAATACATGGAAAATTTAAAACAAGTGCTTCTACTTAAAACATCATATTTACTGTTTAAAAAAAATCCTTAAGGAGAGAGGTTCGGTCAGGGGTCAGACAATACCTGTACCTGGATGCCCCCACCCCGTCCCTGCACCCTCACCCCACACCTGCACCCGCACCCCGTACCTGCACCCACACCCACACCCGCACCCCGTTCCTGCACCCGCGCCCGCCCGGGCACCGCATCCGCTCACAGGCACGCTCTCCACCTGTCCCCACCACCTCCGTGCTGCAGCCAGACAGACAAAACTGACGACAGAAAAGCTGGTGACACAGCAAGCACCTTCCCAGTAAAGCGCAGACATGGGACTTTGTAGGCAAAGCCTACTGACTCATGAGGGGAAGATTAGTCTATCAATTATTGATAAAGAAGTTAAAAAAAAAAAAGTGGCAAAGAACCTAAAGAAAGACACTCAGAGGAGAGCCAAAAAAGGCAGAGACAGACTTGGAGCAGTGGACACTGAAACCGCTGTCAGAACTCAGAGCTGACCCCGCAGACGGCCCACGAACCGTGAACTCCTCACCGCCCCCAACACCACCCCCAACACCACACCCTACCACACAAGCCAGATGAGCTGATATGTACTTTATGCTGAACCACAAACCACAAACAGCCCAGACATGTGTCAGTTCCACAGGTGTCAGAAGTCCTGGTCAGCACAGGGCCCAGGAGACGGAGGGAGAGTGACAGAAAGAGAGGCCCAAGCTGTGTGCACTTTACCTTACAAACTGGATGGCCAGCTTCCTACTGCTGACAACCGGAGGCGTGATGGCCAGGGGGGCATGATGGGAGCCTTTACCCACTTCTATCATTAGTATTATGTACAGCATTTGATGCAAAACGTATCTGAGAACCTGGAAGAGGAAAGGAAAGGCAATTTAAGGCATGACAGAGGATCCCAGGGCCATGGAAATTGTGACACAGACCACAGTGAGCTATTTCAAGTGCCAGCAGGTAAAGGAGGTTGACACAGGTCTTGGCTGACCACGAAGGAAGCACCTGCTGGACAATGACCAGGTGTCAATACCTGTACAACATGAACAGTGTGGAGGTGCTGCCTACAGACGGATGAGCCACATTCCACCCGGTTTCTCTGCTTGCCTTATACTCCAGCCCAGAAATCAGGGCCCAGAGAATCAGCCGCAACTGAGCAAGGGCAAAGAATGCAACGGATTACCCCTCACAGGAAAGAGGAAGGTGACGATTCTCTACCTATATTACATCTGAAGCTTACAGAGCACCTTCCCATATACCATCTCACATAATCTACTCAAGGAGTTAACTCATGCATCCAGTGAATAAAATAATTTACTGGAAACCAAGGATGTGGCAGGTACTGCGTTAAGCATGTCTCTGGCAGCTCAGACGATAAAGCGTCTGCTTGCAGTGCGGGAGACCCGGGTTCAATCCCTGGGTTGGGAAGATCCCCTGGAGAAGGAAATGGCAACCCACTCCAGTACTCTTGCCTGGAAAATTCCATGGACAGAGGAGCCTGGTAGGCTACAGTCCACAGGGTCGCAAAGAGCTGGACATGACTGAGCGACTTCACTTCACTTCACTTCTGTATTACAAGATTTGACCATACTTACTCTGAAACCTCTCAACTCAATAAGGTCAGCAAGACATTTCCATTTTATATTTGATACTACTATTATCTCCACTTTATACATAATAAAAGACTTTGAAGATGAGTAGTCCCAAGTCAAGTAATCAAAGGTCAGGCTACAACCAGTGTCACCCAACATCAGGCCAACACTTTTGCAATGAAAAACACCCTGTCCTTAGAGATGCTGCTGCCTGAGAGGGTGATCTCCCATCCTCTGCACTGTCTACAAAGTTAGAAAGGGCACATAAATTAAGTCTTACTGTGAATGCTCTCACATATTTCAAACAAAGGGAAAAGACAATGACATCAAAAATTAAAGAAATATGGGGTGTTTAGAACAGCAGGCATTATTAAGCCAAGGCATTCTTCCCTTAGCTCTCCTGAGAAATCCATTGGAAGGGAAGCCCCTCATCCTCCTTGTCCAAGTGAGGAAACCAAGGACTCAAGGACGACACACAGGGCTTCTCCTGCGGCTCAGTGGTAAGGAATCCCTCTGCCAATGCAGGGGACACCGGTTCAACCCCTGGTCCGGGAGGATCCCACATGCCTCAGAGCAACTAAGCTGGTGCTCCACAAGGAGCCCCTGTGCCACAACGAGAGAGTACCCCACTTGCAGCAACCGAGAGAAAGCCTGCTCACAGCCACCAAGACCCAGCACAGCCAAAAGTAAATAATGATTCTTTTCTTTTTAAAGGGAGACGCACAGCAGTGAGGGGTAGGACCCAAGTGCAGAGCCCAAGTGCCCAGGGCCTCCTCATCCCACTGCCCCTGGAAACCAGGTATACTGCAGGCACCAAAGGCAAAGGACCTTGGTCTGTCATGTTTTCTGCAAACTCCTGTTGCATTAACGACATTCAGCTTGAGTAACACCCCAGGGCTTAAAAAGCCTTAAGCCCAGCGTCTAGGGCTGTGGGCTTTGAAGGTCACTGTGGGCCAATCTCGATACGAATGCTGACCAGGAGTATCAGCAGAATTACCCACTAAGGCACGAACCCTAACAGAAACACAGGGGAACGGGGACCTGCGAGGGGGCTACAGGGTCCCGATGACACTTCTGAAAAAGCGCTGCTCAGCAGCTCTCCTGTTCCTCTACCCAGGCCACACTGGAGCCTTCTTCACGCCTTAAGTCAACAAGAGCTTCCTGTGGCACCAGGGACCTGGATATGAGCCTGGAATGAGCAGCGGCCGCCACGTGGTGACAGGACACTTTTCATCGCACAGACACCAGTGACCTGGTGAGTGCACATGGCATCACAGCAGATCCCCCAGCATTGTCAGCCACACAGCCCGCATGCCTTCGAGTCAACCAGTGACTCGGGTCCTGTGTCCTTTACCTTGTCTCCTTCTCTGTGAAGAGGGGAACAAAGCAAATACAATCCATGATAGGCCAGTTCTGGTATATATTTCATTTCTCTAAGAATTCTAAAGAAAAAAGGCAAAAGATTAGTTAATGGATGTGATTTCACTAGGATAAACTCCTAACCCTATCAGCCATATTTAAATAAATAAATTCTACCTGTGTGCCAATTAGGATAAAATGGCATTTACACCTCTGCTGTAGCAAAACATTGTGCCATAATTAACTGTTAGCACTGGAAGATTTAATTGCTCACCTGGCTTGCGTAACCTGGAATTCATGACAAACTGGTTCAAAACTAGTTAATGCCACAAAGACCTGGAAAACAGATACCAAGAAAAGGTCTGGTTTTTCCCACTCTTTAAATCTTAGCCATTGTCCTCACACTTTGAACTTGCCCAAGGTCCCTGGCATTCTCACTTACCTCTACACAATTCTGCATACACTCTGGCTTTTCTTTTAAGGAGAATTTAGAAAGAAGCCTTATAAAGTTCTTCAAAACGTGAAAGATGACATTTCGAATTTGACGACGATCTTCAGAAGAAAAAAAAATATTCTCTTCATCCTCTTGTTCTTGAGTAATTTCATCTATCTAGATTATGAAGAAATACACAGCTGACTGCGCGGCACCGCCTCGCGGCTTGTGCCGAGGTTTGCAATATCCCCGAGTCAAGGTCAGGGGAACTCGAGGTGGCTACCCTGGGCCCTATGGCCGCAAGCTCAGTCCTGACCAGATGAAGGCTGCCACACCTTCTGGGTCCTGATTTTCACAACAGTGAGACTGCCTGGGTTTCTTAAGAGCTCTAGTGTCAATGAACCTCTACCATCCCACCCAGTCACACAAGAATTGGGAATTAATGTTGTTTTATTATGTGCTTGTGGACATGAGTCCTCTGGACACCTCGACCACAGTCTCTAATGAAAACAAGGTAACACCTGCTGGCCTGCGGCGAGGCACACCTGGGAACAGACTGGAGGTAGGTGACAGGGAGGTTGGGAAGACGGTATGGGAACGGAGGCTCAGCAGGCCACGAGGCCACTCCTAAGGGAGGGAAGGCGGATGGCATGCTAGGGCTTTGGTATAATCGTGCCCCCTGACATCCTAACTTAACATAAATTCTTACACGAATCAGATGTGCTTCATGACCCCACCCCCTCTCACCTCCACGTCCTCTCTCCTGTGGGGTCTCGCTCTCTTACTGCTCTCCTGTGAGCTGGCCTGAGTGTTCTTTGGTTGCTCTTTCTTTCTTTTCTGATTCAAGCTGGATTCCTGAGGCCAGCACTTCTTTAGAATCTGAATGCATTTGTCAAATATCACTGGATGGAAAACTTGATTGACTACACTGCCTATTCGTAAAGAATGAAGAGTAAGCAAGGTAGGTTTAATTGCTTTGAAATATGTCTGCTACAACAATGAAATATTAAAAAACAAACATGCTTTTCCTTAACTTTGAATAACAAGGAACCTTTAGCAAAAAAGTTCCATTCAACTTCTGCCCTAGGCAATGAGCAGTCAGTTCAGTTCAGTTACTCAGTCATGTCCAACTCTTTGAGACCCCACGGACTGCAGCACGCCAGGTCTCCCTGTCCATCACCAACTCCCGGAGCTTGCTCAAACTCATGTCCATTGAGTTGGTGATGCCATCCAACCATCTCATCCTCTGTCATCCCCTTCTCCTCCTGCCCTCAATCTTTCCCAGCAAATGTGTCTTTTCAAATGAGTCAGTTCTTCACATCAGGTGGCCAAAGTATTGGAGTTTCAGCTTCAGCATCAGTCCTTCCAATGAATATTCAGGACTGATTTCCTTTAGGATGGACCGGTTGGATCTCCTTGCAGTCCAAGGGACTCTCAAGAGTCTTCTCCAACACCACAGTTCAAAAGCATCAATTCTTCACCGCTCAGCTTTTTTTATAGTCCAACTCTCACATCCATACATGATCTCTGAAAAAACCATAGCTTTGACTAGACGGATCTTTGTCAGCAAAGTAACGTCTCTGCTTTTTAATATGCTGTCTAGGTTGGTCGTAGCTTTTCTTCCAATTCTCCAATCATATGGAGTAGGTCCTTAACACTTACTACAAAGGCACTGACATAAGCAACGACAAGCAGCAGGGTGACTGATCCTGATTCTCTCTTCCTAGTGAACTCGCAGTCCCAAAGCTGCAGCTGACTCCTCAACCCAACCCTCTCCTGCCCTGCGCTTGGGGCGGGTTGGGGGGAAGCCCCCTTCACGGCTCCCGCCTGAAGGAAGTGGGGCAGTGTCACAGACACACCCTTCCCCATGCTTCCTCAATATGACTAGCTGTGCTCAGCCCTGCAGGTGAAAACAGTCCCACCAACCATCTACACCACACAGGGGAAACAACAGTACCCCTCCAGCCGGCACTTTTCTCAGGCTGGACAGGAGTCAGAAGGTAGCGACGTCACGATGGCAAGCGGACTGGGGGTGGAGCTCTCAGAGCTCAGCACATCCCCTCCAGCCTTACCCCTCTGGGACTGTTTGTGCTGGGTTATAGACTTAGCATAGTAACATCCAAAACCACATTTACAGGAAAACAGGAGAGCCTTCTGTGACCACGTGCTTCACGGATTCACTCTCACCTAACTTCCCAGTGAGGACAAAGCATTGATAGAACAGTTCAAAACCAAGCAGACAAATCACAAACAAAAGGCCGGCCCCATCACACCAAACACGCATACCTGGTACTTCCAACAGCAGGAAATACAGCCCGGCGGCGTGAAGGCCAAATTCCTGCTGCTGAGCACTGACGCTGTTCTTCAGGGCCTTATAAACGAAGTGGTGAAACAAGGCCATCAGCGCATTGTGGGAAATCCTGTTCTCCATGAAGAAGGTCCAAATGCTCTAGGGGAGGGCAGACCATCGGCACCAGTCATTAGAGAACCGTGAGAGTCTCCTCTTGCTGCATCTGATTCTTCTGAGGGCTCAGTGGCCTATAAAGAAACAACTAGACCATTCTGGCTCCTAATTATAAACGTCTGCCATTTTCGAAGGGACTAAAACAGAAACTGTAAAAGTGTATTTACTCAAAATTTACAAAGTGGAGGCGTTTCCTGGTGGTCCAGTGGTTAGGACTCCATGCTTTCACTGGGGAGAGTCTGGGCTCAATTACTGGTTGGGAACTAAGATCCCACAAGCTGAGTGGCTCAGCCAATAAAAGAAAAAATAAAACAAAAGTCACAAAGATAAGAAACTATACAAGAACCTTAATTAAATTTCAAAATAACTGGGTAAGTTTGAAGTGCATGTATTTCTGAAATTACTACACCTGAAAGCTACACTAAGACTCTGCGGACACCTATATCACTGATTACTCAGACAAGTCACCCCTCCATCTATGTTAAATGTACCTCAATCCATTTATTACTCTAATTACTAACTGAAAAAATCAGAGCAACTTATTCAAATCAAAATGTTCTGTGGGCAATGGGAGCAGAAGAGGAAAACCTGAAAGTGTCTTGCTCAACAGACTGCAGCAATAGCCTTGGTAGGAGAGGAAATAAACCCTAGAGCATAAACCATAATTTCATTAATTTGATCACTGTCCTATGCTTTCTCCTCTTATAGACATGATGATAAAACAGGTTATTTGTATAAAGCAAACGGCAGGAACAAAATACGGTTTACTACGGACCACCTTAAAAAAACATAAGCCCACAAAAGTTGAAGAAATCAGACCTCTACATCCTCTGTCCTTCACCACGAAGCTTGTGGAAGAAAGCAGTTACATCTTCACTTTTAAGGCCACCTCAGTTCCCCTCCCGCTGCCTGGAACTGTGATCCTGAGGGACCCAATCACCTTGGCAGCATTTCATACTTGACAAAGACCAAGTTCACAAAACTCTATTAACTCTATTTGAAAAAAAATTTCCCAGTTTTTAGCCCTCCTCCCCAATTTCCACAACCGTAACCCAGACCACACCACAACACACATTTTTAAAAAAATCAATGAGCAAAATACAATTGACTGTTGAACATGGGGCTAATTCACAGCTGGCCCTCCATAGACACAATTCCTTCACATCTATGGTTCTGCATCCAGGGCCTGAAACACCCGGGACCATTCAGTCCTGATGGAAACTCTGCATGTAAGCAGGCCTGTGCATCAAAACCCATGTGATTCAGGTGTCAGTCATAATGTCCCCAGGGAGCTCCCTGGGTACAGCATTTCCCCCGTAAGTCTGTGTTTGGTTAAGAACCCACCTGAAACAGAGCTCTTCACGTCCCTGGGTCTACTGCGCACTAGAACCCCTTCCTCCGAGAGGCAGATGTGAGGACAAGCGGTTTAGTCTACGGGTGACGCGTAGACCTGAACCTTGTGGACAGCAAACCCCTCACTCTGGAAGCCCACCATGGACCCGCTCACAGCTGTCCTGTGTCCCCCACCCTGCCCCATCCCCTCAGACTTGCTGTATGGCCCCACTGTGAGGACTCCTCTCAAGGCTGCCCTGGAATCCTCATTACTGGTCAGCATTCCAGCCACTTGTGAAGATGTGCGTCCAGCCAGCTACCTTCTTTCTGGGACCTTCCCAACCTCAAACTCAGCAAGCCACCTTTTCCACACCCCTGCAAGATGGCGTCTAACGTGTCCGACAGCAGTTTCTAACACACGGAGCTGGTGGCCCATGCTTCTTCACGCCTGCGGATGTGGTCACTGCACAGGCTCTGGCCAGAGCAATGACAGTGCACACTCCCAGAGCCAGAGCTTAATTCTCCCCTCTCCTGCGTCCCCCTGTAGGGAGAGGCTCTGTATTCTCACCATGTTTCCCTCCTAAGTACTGCATGTGGTACTCAGCATTATGCTTAATGAGTACTTAACAGGTAGATTTAATTTTTGAACAGCTACCTGAGACTAATAACAGAAATATTTTTTGTTAATTTAAATCTTTCAGAGATACTAATATCTAGGTATTCTTTGTTCTGCTTTCTAGTTCTTCAGTTTTTTGAAAAGAAGTTTATGACCTAAAAAGAGTAACAGTCACACTAGGTAGAACGCCATTTAAAGCAACTTTTTTTCCTTTCTTAGTTCCACTAATCACTTCTCAGATTAACATTCAATTTCCTTAAAGCGAAGGCATCCTGAGTTGTTACTGCATTGTCCTCGGCCATCTTTTCTTATTTCGCTTATTGCTTTTCATCCTCGCCTTGGCCTTTTACTTTTTTCCTTTCATTTGCTCTTCCTAACAATGCTCATGACACAAAAGAATCACAGATCAATAACTTGGGAGGATGGTTATGAGGCCATCCTAGTAAGTAAACTGTCTTCTTTACACCCCTCTTCCTTCTGAGCTACGCACCGAAGAGACTAAGCGCTAGATGGGGCCGGGTTCTTACCCCACGCCTCTAACAATCAACTGCCTAGCTTGTTCGTATTTTTTTCTTTTACCTCAGCAGCTTCACGTTTTTCAGTAGCAAAAGGTAACATTGCGCTGTAAAGCTCTGTGAATGCACCCAGTCCACTCTGCACGATCTCTGCTTCTATGCTGGCATCCAGAGGCTCGGTCTCCGTGAATTCCAGTTCCCATACTCCATCCACCCATTCTAGTAGGAAAATGCAACTACAGTCAACTAATGTTCTGTAGCAATTAGCTTTAGACTCTAAGTACATTCAAGGAGAGAACAGTTTTCTGGGCACAAGTCACGCCACTCAGGTGAGGCGGAATGAAGAGAGAAGCAGAAAGGGTTAGAAAAACCTGTTTATTCATTAAACTGACAGCTGGCTATTAGGTTGGCCATCCTCTAATAACATGAAGTAGGAAAACACTTTACAGATGTTAACGGTTTGGGGGAAGACCCAGCCTCCCCAGGTGTTCAAGCTAGAGAAGAGATAATAAAAAGCTGTCTCGGCTGTCCCTTTGTGAGAGTCTTATAACCAAGCTGAAGTCGCTCAGCCGCGGCCGACTCTCTGTGACCCCAGGCAGTGTAGCCCGCCAGGCCCCTCCGTCTGTGGGATTCTCCAGACAAGAATACTGGAGTGGGTTGCCGTTCCCTTCTCCAGAGGATCTTGGCGACTCAGGGATCGAACCCGCGTCTCCTACATTGCAGGCAGATTCTTTACCGTCTGAGTCACTAGCTAATAAATCCAAATCAATTGTACAGTGCAAAAGGACAGGTGAGGCAAACAAAATGAAATGACTCAAAAAAATATGAGTCAAAAAAACGACTGCCGGCTACCGAGATGCCGCGGGGTGGGAAGGGACGGAACGCAGCCTCGAGACAGTGCCCAGCAGCGACCGCGGCGGGGCGGGGACACCCGCTGCCCTTCAGTGACGGCGGGCGCCCGGGGGCTCCAGCCTCACCCCTGGGCCCCGGGTTCCGAAGGTCAGCGCGGGGCAACAAACAGCCGCGCGGCCGAAACCTCGGCTCCCGCGAGGCTGTCCGCGAAGACCCGGGGGCAAGGCCGAGAAGCAGGAGCACAGAGCGGAAGGAGGACGCGGCCCTTGCCCAGCACCCCCCGGAGCGCCCGGGCCCCGGGCGCGCCCTCACCTGGGCTGAGGTCAGGACCGCTGCCACTGAGGTGGGCGCCCGCAGGCCGCGGCCGGCTGGTGCCTCGCGCGCCCCGCTCTGCCCTGCCCCCCCGGAACCGTGCCGGCCCGGCGAGCGCGGGTGTCGGCGTCGTGCCCAGCCCGCCGGCCTCCCCAGGCCCGGCCGGCCCGGCGAGGCCATGAGCTTCTTTGGCTTCGGGCAGAGCGTGGATGTGGACATCCTGCTGAACGACGCGGACAGCAGGCGGCGGGCCGAGCACAAGACCGAGGATGGGAAGAAGGACAAGTACTTCCTCTTCTACGACGGCGAGACGGTGTCCGGGAAGGTGAGCCTGGCGCTCAAGAACCCCAACAAGCGGCTGGAGCACCAGGGCATCAAGGTCGAGTTCATCGGGCAGATCGGTGAGCGCGGAGTCCGCCCCGCCCAGGCCCACCCTCCTCCCCCGCCCTCGACCCTGACTCCTGACCCTTGACCCCTGACCCAGTCTCTGACCTCTCTCTCCAGACCCCTGGCGCGACCCGAACCCCTGTCCCCTAACCCCCGCACCCACGGCTGCAATTCCAGACCCCCTGTGCCCTACTCCGCCCCAGGCCCTGTGACCTGTTGCCCGCTGCCCTGGGTCCGAGCTCCGCGGGCCTGCCTCGGCTTCCATGCCAGCTGGGCCCGCCTGCAGGTCGCGACAACCACTCCGGGCCCCGCGTGGCCCGCCCACCTCTCTCTAGTGTCTGTGGCCCACCAACCTCTTACCGCAGCTTCGCTGGGGAGCTGTTTGAGAAAGCATCCCAGCGGGCTCCAGCATCAGCCCTCTGTCCACACCCGCTGCGTCCCTAAGACTTCTTGATTAGAGCAGAGTCTGCACCACTCTTCTCCTTAAAGAAAGGATGCTCCTAAGCCCCAGATTTAAGTGGTCAGAATTTCCCAAGGCTCTAACAGCGTTCAAACACGATTGTTAGCAGTTGCAGCTAGACGATAAAAGACAGTAGCAATACAGAAGATTTCGGAGCTGCCAGTCAGCACAGGGTTGTCCCCGGGTCTGTCTGGACTCTCATGTTTGTTAAAACTCGCAGGTACCCCTGAGACAGTTTGTGTCAGTAGTTCAGGAGTAGGGTCGCAGTAAATACCACAGTTGGCTGAAAAGACGTCGAGCAGAGAAATCATGCCCCATGCCACCACCTGCTCTGGCCCTGTTTGGGGGATTTCCTGGGAATGCTCCTCAGAGGCTCTCTCATTCCCTGAGATCCCAGCACAGAATCTGTTCTCCATTTTGCAGAGGCAGGAAACACAGGAGCCCTGGGGAAAGGCTGTGTGCTCAGTACTTCAGTGCCCAGCTTGAAGTATTGGCTTCTGGTATTTAAGTTAACAGAAATTAGGTCAAAGGCTAGCTAATCCTATAGGAACCCAGCTGTTGTTAATTTAAACCCAGAATAAGAGTGGCCTGAAGCTGAAGAGTGAGTTTCAGACCCTTTGCTTGCTTGCTTCCAGCTTAGATAGTGTCCCTCAACAGCAGTGCTGTTGACACGGTGGGGCTGCTCATTCTTGGTTGTCGGGGGGGGTGCATTTCACAGCCTCCCCAGCCTCTACCAGCCAGATGCCAGAACCACAGAAATGTCTTTCACCTGTGGAAACTAAAATCACTCCTAGCAAAGAGCTCCTGGGGGCACAGGATGCTCCCACAGCATTCTGTGCTGGGCATGAGTAAGGCAATGAAGTTCAGGCCTACTTAGTTTTAGTGTTTTCACATCGTAGCTTTAAGGTTGTCACTGGATTCCGCGGTTCTGCATTAGGAGTGCAGACAGGCACGTCTAGCCAGTGACTGTGCCATCATTCCCGGGGGTGACACCTGCCCCGTATGTGAAAGGTAACCAGAGCACCCCCTGCCCCAGCAGTTGTGGAATGGGCTGTTCAGGGACGCTGGCAAGGTCTCCCTCCAGCCCGAATGAAAGGGAGTTGGCTGCCCTGCCTGGTTTCCTGTCTGCCCACATCCCAGGACAGCATCCCTTCTTAGACTTCTCAGAGCCTCTTCCTGCTTCCATCAACAGCTCTTCCTGGGCTCCTGAGTCCACCCTGTGGCCTTGGGGAAGCTGTCCCCTCCCTGGGCCTCGGCTCTCTTACCTGTAAAGCAGGGACAGCAACCGAATCCCCTTGGGAGAACAGTGAAGTGTCTAGGGCCCAGGCTGTGTGCAGAGTGTGGGGTGTGTGCTGGACCCAGGAGACTTTTGTGACCCAGTCTCAGGGCAGTGGAGCGAGGCTGGTGAGTGAGGTCCCCACATTGCGGTCATGTGGTTTCTGCTTCCTTGCTTTCCTGATGCTGCATGCAGCGGGCGGGGCTTCGCTCAGGCTCTGAGGTCTGGCTGTACCGGTGACCCTCGGGGTGGTCCTGCCACTGGCCGCCTGTGAGAATGCTGATGTCATCGTGTTCCAGCCACCTTCCTCGTTCGTTTCACTCAGAATTTTTCTTCTTATAAACCATTCTCTCTCCGGTTTGGAAGTGTGTACGTCCTGCCTGTGCATTCGGTAGAAGGACAGCCTGGTGTGTGACCAAGGCTGAAGCAGAGGGTTCCTTCGGTTACATAAGGCTCTGTAACGTGCAGACGTCGCTAAGGTCTCGTGAGGACTAGAGATCGTCGATGTGTGTGAAGTGCAGGCTCTGGCACTTGTCAGCCAAACGCTCATAATCCCTGTTAAGCTGGATCCGGGGGCTGGACCTTTGAAACATCAGCTCTGGTTGCCTTGCTGACTGCCCCCAGGATCTCTGTGCCAGGCCAGCCTTGCCTGCTGCCTGCCCTGTGTCTCCTCCCAGCAGGAGGGCTCACCCAAGGGAGCCCCGAGGAAGGGTCACCCGAGTCCTCGCAGCGACGGCTTTCTAGCCCTGTTCAGACCCCAGTCCTCATGGCAGGCCGGCCCCGGTGCAGAGAAGCGCCTGTCAGTCTCGGTCTGGGGCAGGACGCAGGTCCCGCATCTGCCGGCCTGTTCGCACCGCGGCCCGCTCTGGCAGCCTGTCTGCACCCACCACTGCCCTGTCTGCTTGGACTCACATCTCCCAAGTCTTTCTCCTCACCTGAACTTACCCTGAGTTCCATGCCTGGGTCTCTGCCTGCTGAACACCCCTGGAGACACCGCGAGTTGAACCAGAACGCCCCTTCTCTCCCTGCCCCAGTCCCCACCCTGCCACTCCTCCCATCTCCCCCGCTCCGGCACGTCCACTGGGTCCCTTCAGCCTCTGGAACCGGGGAGGCCCCGAAGCGCTCCTGCCGCCCCCTGCACCCCTAGCAGCCCCGGGGCGTCTCGTGTCAGTGCCCCCTTGCCCCGTGGTGCCGCTGCCCCGATGCCTCTGTGTGGAGTGGTCTCCTGAGCGGCCTGCCTGCCTCTGTTTGCCTTTTCTTTCGGTTCAGTTTATATAAGAGTGAACTTTCTAAAAGGCAGTTCTGATGCTCTTAGTCCCTTCCGTAGACTTCTCCTTGACTCCCAGTGGGTTGAAGGGGACAGTCATCCAGCTCTTCCCTGAGCTGCCCCTGGTTTTCTCCAGATGTGTGTTGGTGACTGTCCCCATCAGATGGCTGCGAGATACTCTGCACCTTCTGGAAGAAGAAAGGGCAGAGAGACGCATGAATAAGTGTCACCTGTGGTCCGTGGGGCTGAGATGCACTTTGTTGGGAAGTCCGTGACTTTCCATCCGAGAGGCTGGGTTCACACTGTCACCACACAAGAAGTCCCATGACATCTTGTCCCCCGACACCTGCCAAGACTGGTCCAGTGTGGACCCCACTCTGATCTGCACAGAGAGAACCTTACTGAAGGGGACTGTCAAATATTCTTGCTCTTATTTTTATGACTCAGTCGCTCAGTCAAGTCCGACTCTTTATGACCCCATAAACTGCAGCATGCCGGGCTTCCCTGTCCTTCACCACCTCCTGAAGGTTGCCCAAGTTCATTTCCATTGAGTCGGTGGTGCTATACAACTGTCTTACTCTCTGTCGTCCCCTTCTCCTCTTGCCTTCTACCTTTCCCAGCATCAGGGTCTTTTCCAGTGAGTCGGCTGTTCACATCAGGTGGCCAAAGTTTTGGAGTTTCAGCTTCAGCATCAGTCCTTACAATGAATATTCAGGACTGATTTCCTTAAGGATGGACTGGTTTGATCTCCTTGCAGTCCAGGAACTCTCAAGAGTCTTCTCTAGCACCACAAAAGCATCAGTTCTTCAGCGCTCAGCTTTCTTTATGGTCAAACTGTCAAATCTCTACATGACTACTGCGAAGACCATAGCTTTGACTAGACAAATCTTTGTCAGCAAAATGATGTCTTTGCTTTTTCACATGCTGTCTAGGATTGTCATAACTTTTCTTCCAAGGAGCAAATGTTTTCTATTTTCATGGCTGCAGTCACCATCTGCAGTGATTTGGAGCACATGAAGAGAAAATCTGTCACTTTCCACTGTTTCCCTATCTATTTGCCATGAAGTGATGGGACCAGATGCCATGATCTTAGTTGTTTGAAAGTTGAGCTTTAAGCCAGCTTTTTCACTCTCCTCTTTCACTTTCATCAACAGGCTCTTTAGTTCCTATTCACTTCTGCCATAAGGGTAGTGTCATCTGCATATCTGAGGGTATTGATATTTCTCCTGGCAGTCTTGATTCCAGCTTGTGATTCATCCAGCCTGGCATTTCGCATGATGTACTCTGCATAGAAGTTAAATAAGCAGGGTGACAATATACAGCCTTGACGTACTTCTTTCCCAATTTGGAACCAGTCTGTTGTTCCATGTCTGGTTCTAACGGTTGCTTCTTGACCTGCATACAGATTTCTTAGGAGGCAGGTAAGGTGGTCTGGTATTCCTAGCTCTTGAAGATTTTTCCAGTTTACGTGATCCACACAGTCCAAAGGCTTTAGCCTAGTCAGTGAAGCAGAAGTAGATGTTTTTCTGGAACTCTTTTGCTTTCTTTATGATCCAACGAATGTTGACAGTTTGATCTTTGGTTCCTCTACCTTTTCTAAACCTTGTATATCTTGTATATCTGGAAGACTTCGATTCAAGTACTGCTAAAGCCTAGCTTGAAGGATTTGAAGCATAACTTTACTAGCATGGGAAATGAGCACAGTTGTCCAGTAGTTTGAACACTCTTTGGCACTGCCCTTCTTTGGGATTGGAATGAACACGGACCTTTTTCAGTCCTGAGGCCACTGCTGAGTGTTCCAAATTTACTGACGTATTGAGTGCAGCTCTTTAACAGCAGCATCTTTTAGGATCTGAAGTAGTTCAGCCTGAACTTCATCACCTGCACTAGCTTCTTTGGTAGCAGTGCTTCCAAAGGACTACTTGACTTCACACTCCAGGATGTCTAGCCAGACGTCTAGGTGAGTGACCACACCATCGTGGTTATCTGGGTCATTAAGACCTTCTTGGTTTAATCTCTTCTCCCTCTGTTGGGTCCATACCGTTTCTGTCCTTGATTGAGCCCATCTTTACGCGAAATGTTCCCTTGGTATCTCTAATGTTCTTTAAGAATATGCACTCCAAAGCAGAGCGCTAGCCTCAGGATCTAAGTTTTTAAAAGTAAAGCCCCCGGGTGAGCCGAAGCCCATCAGCCCGGCGGGCCTGTGGTGAGCACCGGGAGGCAGCTGCACTTAATGCATGAAGCCAGGAACGCGCAGTGAGGGGTGCGCTGACTCACCAGTTAAGGAGCTGCTGCAGAGCCGCCTGCAGGCACCAGAGCTGTCAGCGCCCTGCAAGTTTACCAGGCACGGAGGTCTGGGGGACGTGTAAGCTGGAGTCCTGAGCAGAGGGCAGGACAGAGCGCAGGCCACTGGAGAGAAGCTGGGTGGGCCCGGGGGTCTCCCAGCCACATGAAGCCTGGCCCCGCAGGGTCTCCGGGCGGCTCTCGGGGGCCCCGCGACTCAGATGCAGCCAGCGCAGCGTCCTTGCATCCACGGTGGCAGCTCCCCCTCAGCCTCTGGTGGCAGGTTTCAGGGTGAGCATCCTGCCTGCGGCGGCCATTTCCTCCTGATGGGCGGAGACGGGGAGGTCACCTTGGGAAAGGACCAGGCGGTTCCTTCTCCTGGCGTGAAATGACTGGTCCCTGCGGGCTTCGGAGGCTGGGGAGCGCCCAGGGTGACTCAGGGGGAAAGAGGCCATTGACAGTCGCTTTAGGGCCCAATCCGAGAATAGCCGTGGGTTTTCTGTTTTAGTTTATGCGAGAAGAAGCCAGAGTTTCCGGCAGATAGCAAAGTACGGCTGCTTTTTCTGACCCTTTGGCCCACATTAAAGCACACACTGAAAGGCACAGTCAAGCCCCACTCAGACGACACACTGGCCGCTCTTCCCTGACACTTGGGGAGGATCTGCACCCCCAGGCAGGAAGCCGTGCCCGCCGGGGGTCCCGGTCCAGCCAAGCCCCTCCTGGGAGCCGCACACTGTGAGGCTGTGGGTCCTGCTCTGGCGGCCTCCTCGGGCTGCCTGTGGGCTGTGTGGTCACAGTCGTGTGTCTTGGCATCCTGCTCTTCGCTCCGGTATTTCCCACTTACGGTCCTCAGACACTGGGCTTTGCTCCACCTGCTGCTGTCCCCTGAAACCACGGCAGAGCTCGGTGCTTGGGAACCTAGACACCCAGCTCCCCAGTTAAGGGCTCCATCCGTTCCCGTCAGCAGAGGCTCCTGTAGCGAAGGACCAGCCCGAGGCAGAGGACAGGCCCCTGTCATGGGCTGCCAGGTGGCCCTGTTCCCCCCTGGTCCCTGTGTGTCCCCCCACGTGGCGGGCTCGCTCCCCGCTGCTGACACCGCCTGGCCTGGGGGAGCAGGTGGGTTGTTGGTGACCTAAGGTGGATCCAGGTATAACGGGGGATCAGCAGCAAACTTATCGCAGGACGCTTCGTGCGGAAGTAGTGGTGCTGGCTGGGCCTGACCTCACTGCAGCTCCCCGTGACATGGATGACGCCCCAACGCCTGGGAGAACAGGCTCCGAGGGGCGAGTCTGTCGGGGCCAGGGCCCGGGCAGCTGGCCCGAGAGCTCCCTAGAAGCTGCGCTTCCCCCCAAGCACCCTCATGGCAGGCCTGGTTGCCGTGTTGCCTCTGGGAGGCAGGAGATCTGGCTTCTCAAGTCCAAGAAGGCTTTGATCGTCGGGGCTTCAGGCCTTTGCTGTCTGGGGTCCGGGGCCTTGCCTCCAGCAGCCATCCTGGAGCACAGTTCATCACTTCATCAGCAGAGTGACGCGGGCAGAGATAACCCAGGACACATGGGTGGCGTGACTCAGAACAGACAGACTGCAGGACTGTCCCGAGAGGAGGGTGGGTGTGCAGTAGTGCTTCTCGGACGGCAGTCCCTGGACAAGCAGGAGTCTGTTGGGATGTCCATCTTGAGTCCCACCCAGGCCCCAGAATCGGAGATACTGGGGTGGGGGGGGGCAGCTGTCTCTGCCTCAGCACAGCCTCGGGGGTCCTGGTGCTCAACAGCAGTCTGGGGACCGCGACCTGACAGCTCCTCCATCAGCGGGGCCGCGTGGCCCCATCTCCCGGGCTGGGGGCACCTCGCGTCTTCCAAGTCCTCACCTGGCTCCTGCCTCGTGCTCACCCCTGATCTCCCAGGGCCCAGGAGCAGACGCGGCCCTGCAGGAGACCTGGGACGCTGGGCCCATCCGCCCCGCTGCGCCTGTTTCCTTGTCTGTTAAATGCATGGTGGGCCCACCCAGCCACTCAGGTTGCTGTGGGGATGGTGTGATTGAATGATGGGTTCCCACAGTTAGGAATCGCTTTAAGGTGTAAAGAGATGTGGTGTTTCGATGGCGGTCCCCCCGCTGTGTCCCTTGGGTGCTGCCCCAGGACAGGGTCTCCACAGAGAGCAGGGTATTTGGGTCCAGGGCTGCCGTGCGGGGCGGGAAGAGGGGGTCGTGAACCGACACAGCTCCGCGGCTGGGAGGGGCACTTCCGCAGCGGGCCCCTGCCGCCCTCCGTGGGGCCAGGCTCCGGTAGCGGAGGTCCCCGCTCTCCCTGCAGAGCTCTACTACGACCGTGGCAACCACCATGAGTTCGTGTCCCTGGTGAAGGACCTGGCGCGGCCTGGAGAGGTCACCCAGTCGCAGGCCTTTGACTTCGAGTTCACCCACGTGGAGAAGCCCTACGAGTCGTACACCGGGCAGAACGTGAAGCTGCGGTAAGTGCGGTGACGCCTCCTCGACCAGCTCCGCACGCGCCGGGACCGGGGGCCCGCGCTCTGTCACGTGAGAAGCGGCTCACAGATTTGGATTCTTCTTTAAATTCATGCTTGACTGCGCTGGGGCTCCATTGTTGCAAGTGGGCTTTCTGTAGTTGCGAGGAGAGGGGGCTTCTCATTGCAGTCTCCTGCTGTGGCGCACGGGGTTAGTTGCCCTGAGGCATGCAGACTCTTCCTGTGCCAGGAATTGAACCCATGTCTCCTGCAGTGGCAGGCAGATTTTCTTAACCACTGGACCACCAGGAAAGTCCCAGATTTGGATTCTGATCCCTGACCCGTTCTCTGCATCTTTTGGGACCCGGAGAGAATAAAACGTAGCACAGTGTGACAAGCTTTAGAACAGGGATACACACCTTTCAAGTACAGGGATTGTTTTCCTTCTTCCAATCTTGAAAACTCTGAAGGTGGGCACTGATTCCAGGGCCTCTGGGGTGTGTAATGTCACCTGGACTTCTGGCTCCAAGTCATGGTCATCACCTGGGCCTGCGTGGGGGACAGCATGGGCTCTGGGGAGGTCTCCCCTTTCCCATCAGAAGACTGGACTGCAGGCTCTTCTTTTCCAGCCTTTGCAGGGAGGTCCAAGCGCTGACCGTGCCCCATTCAACAGCGCTCCATGACTGCTCTCGGAGGAGGCAGCAACAGCAAGGACTGTCTAGTTGTCAGTTAAACCGGGCCGGGGGCTTATTGTGATTTAATTTGACATTCTGCAGTAGATTCCTCATAGATGTTCCTATGTCAGAAAGCTATTAAAAACAGTATGGCAGTTCCTCAAAATATTAAAAATAAAACTACCAGATGATTCATCAATTCCACTTCTATGTATAAATCCAAAAGAAGTGAAAGCAAGGACGCAAACAGATGTAAGTGCTCTCATCGGGCAGCAGCATTCCCAGTAGCCACAAAGTGGACATGACCCCAGCATCCGTCAGTAGATGAGTGGATGAGCGCCATGCATCCACATGGTAGAATAGTACTCGGCCTTGAACGGAAAGCAGACCCTGACTCCTGCTACCGCCCGGGGGAGCCTTGAGAACCTCGTGCTCAGTGAAAGGCGCCTGTGTTCCCTTGGCGGGCAGCTCCTGCAGGGTGGCGAAGACGGGCAGGCGAGGCATGGGGCTGGGGAGGACGCTGCAGAGTTCGAGCAGGACCCTGGACAGTGGTCTCTGGGGCGTGCTCTGGGGACTGATGACTTGGGGACTGCTTAGGAGCTCAGGAGAAAGGTGTAGCTGGAGAGAGACTGGATGTGTGGAGAAAGGTGGGAAGTTGAAGGATCGAGATGTCAGACAGTGGTTCTCTACCAAGGGTCCTGTGTTAGATTCACTGGTGGGAGTGGGAATTATTAAAGAAAAGCATAGGTTCCCGTGTCCTCCTCCAGGGCAGTTTCGTGTCAGTTTCGTGCCCAGGGTGAGTCCCGGTGCCTCCAGACGCCAGAGCAGGAGCCATGAGCCTCAGGAGGCCCCGGAGGAGGCCGAGGGCTGCTGGCTTCCGCCTCCCACGCCTGCTCTGAGGCCTCATCCACAGGGGCAGGGCTGGTGGGCCTGAGCTTAGTGGGGGCTGTGCGGGAAGCGGGAGGGCGGCCAGGACGGCCCATCTCAGCAAGGCTGCTGCCAGCGTCCCAAGAAGCCGTGCAGACCGACTACCGCCTGCCCTCACGTCGCGGGGCTGCGGTGCCCGGGGAGGCCTCCGTGCAGGGCTGGCCGGCGGCCCAGCGTGGCTCAGCCCTTCAGGGCCGTGTCTCCTCTCTCTCACGCGTGCCGGGCCCCGGCCGTCCGGGTTCAGACCTCTCCTCTGCTGCTCCACTTCTGAGGCCGGCTCTCCGTGAAGGCCCCTCTCCCCGCTGCACCGGGTTGCAGCCTCTGGCTGACACTCTGCACACGCTCCAGTTTCCCGTTGATTGGCCGTCTCCCCGGGCGTGGGGGGGACTGCGAGTCCCCTGTGACTCCATCTCTGCGTCCTAGGTCTGGTAATAAACACTGTGAGGACTCGATGACCTGGTTTCTTCATCACCTCTTCTTGTCACTTGACTGTGGGGGACCTGAAACATGCTCACTCGTGGAGTACTGTCAGATAGACAAGAGTGCAGACCTAAGAGGACACGATCGCTGTGTCCGAAGAGCCAGGAGAAGCTGCAGAAATAAAAGCTGCACACAGTGCCTGGCAGGTGGCGGTGAGGCTGCTGTTGGGGTACAGGCCCCCTGGTCCCCAGGCCGGGCTCGGGGAGCAGCTGGGGAAGAGCCTCTGAGCTCCTGCAGCTGCAGTGGCAGGATCACGTGTTGGTGCGTCTCTGCCGGAAGGGGGCGCCCAGAGGCGACTGCTCAGAGGAATCAAAGCCCCAGAGGCCGACTTGGCCAGGGGTTCTCGGGGCAGCGGGGGGGGCAGAGTAAACCGAGGTCCCTTGGCTGCTTGCCTGTCTCCCACAGGTACTTCCTCCGGGCCACCATCAGCCGCCGCCTCAACGACGTCGTCAAGGAGATGGACATCGTGGTGCACACGCTGAGCACGTACCCCGAGCTGAACTCGTCCATCAGGATGGAGGTCGGCATCGAAGACTGCCTGCACATCGAGTTTGAGTACAATAAGTCCAAGTGAGTGGCAGACCCGAGGCGGTGCCTGAGGGGGAGGGCATGAACTTGATTTTAACTGGCCAGAATGTTCTAGACCGTGCCTGCTATTACAGCATCAAAATACCTCAGAGCTTGTAAATTGCAGAACTTACTGACCATTCAAAAAATACCACGAGCATCTTTCTAATATAGCACATTCCTGAAAATGCTCAAAAATCAAATATGCAAAGTAAACGTGTATTCAACTCACAGAACTAAAAAAGCTGCTGCATCTCTAAGGAGGGTCTCCAGGTGGGGCAGCCTCGCCTCAGACCTGCTGGCCTCTAGAGGTTTGGAGCACGGGCTGCCTGGACGTGGGGCCCCCTAGGACTGGTGACGGACAGCTGCGCTTCCCCGCCCCGGCCTGGAGCCCAGCGGCCCCATGGGCCCCGCCCCTAGGAGGGGCCCTTTGCCTTCTCACAGTCTCAGGGCTCGCAGGCCTTCCCAGGACAGAGCCCCCAGAGTGCTGCCCACCAGCACCCCAGCCAGCTGGTGTAGGGGGTGCCACCTCGTAGAAACACAAGCAGCCTCTAGCCAGCAGTGAGGTGAAGACCAAGCTGAGCAGAAGACAGGCATATCTGAGGCTGGACGGGCACAGTGGGCCCTGCCCACAGAGCAGGCTGCGCCCAGCATGCGTGCCCGCCGTCCCACCCACAGGAGGAGCTCGGAGCCCAGGGCGGCATCCCGTTCTGCCCCCAAGGACTCAGGCTGGTCTTACCAGCACCTCAGCTCCTGTACCTGGGCTTCCCGTCTGAAAATGAGGGGCCTGGGTGGGGTGAGTGGAGAGGCTCCGGAAGGAGGAACCCAAGCCCCCAGGCAGATCCTCTCTTTCTTGTGGGAAGGAGCCCACTCAGCGTGGAGGGGCGTCCGGCTGCAGACCCATGACAGCCGGGAGAGTGTACGCTCCAGCATCCCTGCCCGAGGCTGCTCCTCAGTGCCCGCCATCCCCCCGGCCCGCACTCTGCGTCTGCCACGCGATCTGTCCTCCCCTGTGGTCGGGCCCGCGTCCTCAGCCCCTGCCCCCAGCCCCCAGCCCCTTCCTGAGCTTCACTCGGGAGGTTTGCTCTCGGCGGCCACGCCGGGTGCAGACCAGCCACGCTGCTGACTGACTGGGGAGGGCCCAGCTCCCAGGTGCCAGAGGAAGACTGGGACCTGGTCCCCACTCCTGGCAGGTCAGCCTCTCACCCTAGAGCCTCTAAAGTACATGCTGGTTACAGCACCGGGCAGAGGGTGACCAGACCCACTCTCTGAGTCGTGTGCGGGACAGCAGTGGGAGCAATGCTGGTTCCAGTGCAGGGTGTCGGAATTCGCTCCGTGGGGCAGCCTGGGGGAACGTGGGCCCACGTGGCCTCAGCTCTCCTGGCCCACCACCCCAACGCGGGCGGCGCCCTGTCCGGATCCTGGAGGCCTGTCCTGTCCGGAGCCACACTTCTTGGCTTCCTCTCTGCAGGTACCACCTGAAGGACGTCATCGTGGGGAAGATCTACTTCCTGCTGGTACGGATCAAGATCAAGCACATGGAGATCGACATCATCAAGCGGGAGACGACGGGCACGGGCCCCAATGTGTACCACGAGAACGACACCATCGCCAAGTATGAGATCATGGATGGCGCGCCCGTGAGAGGTGAGCCCGGCCAGGCGGGGGGCATCGGGGCCGCCGGCGCGCTCAGGTGGCCGTGAGCCTGTGCTGTCTTCACTTGCACCGTCCTTGCCGGTGGGGGAGCAAAATGGTCCTTCCCACTAGTTCCAGCACCAGGCTGACAAGGCAGGCTCTGGGCTGCCTGGCCAAGTGGACACCCTGCCTGACACGCCCTGCTGCCGCACACAGTGCTGGCCTGATGTCTAGGATGAGTGGAGCGGGAGCTGGCAGGACCTTGCTGGTTTCTGGGAGGAGCGACTGTTCAGGTTCTGTGTTGGCGCTGCAGCTGCCGATGATGCGAGTTTTCACGTGGACGTTCTCGGTGCTGCCAGGGCCTCACTCAGCTCTCCCCAGTCCACGCCACGCGGGAGGAGGGGGGTCATGGCCTCTCAGGTCCTTGGCCTCCTGAGCGGGGTCTTCGGGGCAGGAATGGGCCATCCTGCCTGCTGGCTCCATCGTGTCCGCGGCCACTCAGCCGGGCCAGGCTTGCCCTCCCTAGGGCACCGTGGGGGCCTGTGAGCCACGCAGGGTGACACAGGCTCCGTGCTTGGCTTTGGGCTGCTCCATGTCTTTGCACTTGCTCAGTAGAGCGCTGTCCTGGATTTGTTTCGCTTGGCTGAGGAAGACACCGGGTTAGAGCTGGAAGGGATCTGAGACACCATATAGCCTGATTCCCTCTTTCCACGTGAGAACACGGGGGTCCGGGGACAGCAGCAGACCCACCAGAGTTTGGTGGAGACGGCTGGGGCCTGCCAGTCTTGGGGCGGCATGGGGCGGTCTGTGCCAGTTGGGGTGGGGGAGCTGACACAGGAGTCGCTGGGGAAGACTGCGCTAGCCAGGCTGAGACGGCTGGCTCTCACAGCCCAGCCCCGGACGTGTTGAGTGAGTCAGAGCTGCTCACCTGGCGCCCAGTGGTTGGCGCTCTGCCACGCCTGGTCCTGGTGGGCCTCAGCCAGGGGGACCGGCAGCGGGCGGTGGGCGGGGCCACTGCCCTGCCCCCCTGACCCCTCCTGGCCCTACAGGAGAGTCCATCCCCATCCGCCTCTTTCTGGCGGGCTACGAGCTCACGCCCACCATGCGGGACATCAACAAGAAGTTCTCGGTGCGCTACTACCTCAACCTGGTGCTCATCGACGACGAGGAACGGCGCTACTTCAAGCAGCAGGTGGGGCCGCGGCTGGGGCTGGGGGCCGCACGGGGGCGGGGGCGGGGTGGGGCGGGGCGGGGCAAGCTGGTGGGTGTCTGTGTGGCCTGGTGCACCTTGAGCCCCGGGCCAGATCCGGGTCCCAGTTGACACCAGAGCCAGCCTCCTCAGGCCCAGCCCCTGTGGCTGCTCTGCCCTCCCGGCCCCATGGTCAGCAGGAGCCTCGAGGCCCCAAGGGATGGACAGCTGCTAGTTGGCGGGAGACCAGGGGGGCCTTTGCCTAAGAGTTCCTGGGACCCTCCCCAGGTCCCCCTCACGTGCCCCTCCCCGTTGCCTCCCGCCCCCAAGACTGCCCAGGCCCCCTCCCCATTGCCGCCGGCCCCCCTAAGACTCCCCAGGCCCCTCTCACATGCCCCTTCTCCACCACCCTGCAGGAGGTGGTTCTGTGGCGGAAGGGCGACATCGTCCGGAAGAGCATGTCCCACCAGGCAGCCATCGCCTCCCAGCGCTTTGAGGGCACGACCCCCCTGGGGGAAGCACGGACCCCCGGCCCACTGTCCGAAGGCGGCGGCAGACAGTAGGCCCAGGGCGGGGAAGTGGCTGGGGCGGGAGATACGCTGCTCACCCGCGCTCATAGCCTGAAAACAAACCATGTCTTTGATGTAAATCCTTTTTCCTGAAGAACCAGAGGGGCTGGGGCTGGGAGGCAGGGTGTCGACAGGGGCGCGGGGAGAGGAGGGGCGTCCCCGGGGAGCTGTCTGTGGGGCTGCAGAGGGCTCCGCCGGCGGAGGGGGCTCAGGCCAGGAGCTGCTGCGGGAGCCAGGACGTGGTGCTTTGGCACCTCCACAGGCCGCCATCGTCCTCCTCCGACTCCCAAGCACGGTCGTCCTGGACGGGACGGGGCCTGTGGCGCCTCTGGCCACCACCCCTGGGCAGAGACACCAGGGTCCGTGTGGCACGTGGACGGCAATAGGAAGAACTCAGTGGTCGTGCACGGCGCGGTGGCCCTGGGCGCCCAGGAGCGGAGGTGCTTGGTCCCCGCTGTCCACCTCATTCCTGGGACCAGGGCTTGGTCTGATGCCTGGAAGCTCTGCGCTCACTGTGGGGGCCGTGTGGGGGTGGGCCTCCCGAGCCGTTGTCCTCCCTCCACAGGCTGACCGCAGCTTGGGACCGGGGTGTTCTGTGTGCGTGGGTGCTCGCCACGCTGGAGGGTTTCCGCGGCCGCACCGCGCCTAGGCCTGTCGCGTTAAGGGTGTGCCTGTCCGTCCTGTCTCCTTTCGGCTTCTTGTCTCTTCTAGAAAGACTAGGCAGACCCCGGGGTCAGCAGGTACCATGCACTCGGGGGTCTGGGTTCTCTGTCGTCTGGGAGGCAGAGGGTTTGTTCTGTGTCTTTATAGGGGCCCCTCTTTTCCTCGGAAATTGAGGCAGCTGTGGGCCTCGGACTGGGCAGGGCCCATGGGTCGGAGCAAGACCGGAGAGAGGGGTGTTCGGGCGGCGTCGGGAAGAGTGCCGGTGCTGGGGGCAGGAAGGCAGGCAGGGCAGGTGGCCCCCCGGCTGGACCACGGTTCCGGAGGGTGGGACAGTGCCCCTCGGCTTCTCCAGGGCGTGAGCCGAGCCCCGGGCCCCCCGGGGCAGCCTGCACCGAGACCGCGAGGACTGCCCGCCCACTCAACGCCTGTCCTCCGAGGGAGCTGGAGGGCAGCCGCTTCTGTCATCTGCCTCGGCGCCAGGCAAGTGTGGGGAGGCGGCCCGGGGAGCCCGGCAGAGCGGAGGGGCCAAATAGGCTGCGTGGCCTGCGGTTGAGCCGCTGCGTGTTTACAGGCTTCTCGATGTGTGTCTTTCCAATGGCTGTGTTTCAAACAAAGCTCTGTGTCAGCCGTGTGTGTCGGATTAAACAGGCCCCTGGGCTTGGGGGCTGCGTGCCCACGGTCCACCAGGCTGCGTGGTCTCTTTTATTGCCCTGCTGCACGCACCACTCTGACCCACCTTTGTGGCCCCTGGTGAAGAGTGATGCCCACATTGTTAATGCCTGTTTCAGACAAGCACATGGCTGAGAAAGGAATTTCAGATTTATTCCAGCCTGGCAACTTGTCCTGAAACTGCTGGTTTAATCTCCGTGGGATCAGACACTTGAGGGGCAGGCAGGGGAGGGTAGAGACGGTTGTGTCACCAGACTGGTCCCTGCACCTGGCCGAGGGGCTGTGAAACCTGTTCTACCCCTGATGCTGACTTAAAGAAACGCTTCCAACTTAAGCATGGGTGTTTATTAGAAAGGACCAGGCCCCACCTCCGCTCACAACCAGCGTGCTCCCCACACTGCCTGTCGTCTTGTGGTAGCTTGACTTTGGGGCAACACCTTATCCATTTCAGCAGTTGCGTCTCCATTAACTCGGTTCTTTTTCCTCCAGGCTCAGGATAAAATCAAACTCCTCTGCCGAAAAGGGCACAAAGAGGAAGAATTAGGTCTGAATCACCTCCTGAATGGGCTTCCCAGGTAGCGCCAGTGGTAAAGAACCCCCCTGCCAATGCAGGAGGCGTAAGAGACACGGGTTCAATCCCTGGGTCGGGAAGATCCCCTGGAGGAGGGCATGGCAGCCCAGTCCAGTGTTCTTGCCTGGACAATCCCATGGACAGAGGAGCCTGGGGGGGAGATATGGTCCATGGAGTCGCAGAGTCGGACACGCCAAGCGACTTAGCGTGCACGCACATGGGCTCTCCTGAACGGAGCAGTCCCGGCAGGCGTGTCTCAGGCCGCGAGGCCAGCAGTTGCTCCCTCAGGAACAGAGAAGGGGCCTGGCTGCTGCTGCACTCGGCATCCTGGGCAGCCCGGGGAGCTCCTCTTGTGGGAGTTACATGGAGGGGTGGGGGCGGGGGACGACGACACAGACCCAACCCTTAACCACTGTGCTTAGGCTTCACCAGCGAGTACGAGTGAATTCACAGTCGTTCTGGCATGTGGTCCAAAGACAAGGGCCATCCTTACCTTGGGTCAGGCGCTGGACAGACAGTCTCTGGCGAGTGAAGAGAGCCATGTTTTTTAAAGGGCCGCCAGAGGCCTTGTGTGCTTGGTAATGGGCTCTGAGCTCAGCCAGGGGGATGAAACGCTTCATCATCCGCACAAACTGTACGTCCACCTACATGGCAGCGGCGCATGGGACAGAAAGCATGTCTGTGAAACGCGTCATCATCATCCACACAGACTGTATGTCCACCACAGGGCAGCAGCGCATGGGACAGAAAGCACGTCCAGCTGTGTCAGCTGAGTGTAGGAGGCCCTACGGGCAGGGTGCCCATGCCTGTCCTCTGCTCCAGGGGCAGGGTGACCTCCCTGACTGGAGGGGGCTCTATGCCCTGCCCTAGAGACCCCCAGACCCTCCGCCCTCTGTCTACCTGTGACCTGGGAAAAAGAGGAGTCACTTTACCATGGACCACTTGGGGTTGTCTTCTCTGCTGGATGAGTCATAATGGGGACTGGTTTTCTCAAACTGTGTGTGGTCCGGGTAAGCCTCCTTCACAATCTGAAACCAGATCCGAGTCTCTAGTCATTTGTCCAGTCAGCTCCACAGCCAGACTTCAGTCCGAGTCCAGCTTCCATTTCTTGGCCTACACGGTCTCACCCTGTCTGTCTGCCGCAGAGCCAGCGAGGGCTCAGACATCTGTGAACACTGCAGTCTGAGGCAGCCCTGACAGTGGGCTCTCAACCAAGCAGAGCTCGCTGCTGGCACTGGTTTCTCCACCCACAGTCAAGTGTCTGCTGGCTGCCGGCCAGCTTGAGTGAGAGGCCACAGTGTGCTCCATGAGAAGCCTATGCCCATGGGGCCTGGGACACAGGCCCGCCTTGCTGTAGTCCTGCCACCCACTCCTGACCGGGGCGGGGGGGTGGGGTAGGGGGGCATGGATGACCCACCTAAGCTGTGTCCCCAGACCTACATGAAGGGAGACAGCTCAGCCCTCAGCCTGGATGCCTGACCTTCATGAGGCCCGCGATGCCTGGCTCTCTGCAGTTGCTGTGGTAGAAGAAGGCCTCCTCATCCAGCCTCATGGACCTCAGGAAGTTCCGGGCCTGTTGCAGCAGACAAGGAACAAGCACTGTCCTCCCACTGGCAGGAAGCACCAGCCGGCGGAAATCGAGTCCGCCTTTGTTAGCTGAGACTCTGCAGCTTCCCCCTCTTCAGTTCAATCCTTGTCTTTTACCCTGAGTTATATCAGGACACTGGCTGGAACACAGGCAGTCTCAAAACTGCAGGCAGCCAGAGAAATTCAGGTATTTGTTGTGTACCTTCGGGTTTAGGTTCAGGGAAAAAGCAGCCTTGGCCAAGACAGCTTCAATCCTGAGTAGGTCAGAGGGAAGCAGGCTTTCCTCCAAACCTCACGGTCCCGCCAGCCCACCTACCTGGTAGTTGCGAACACCATCCCAGCACGTTGTCTGCCTGGGCTGTGCCTGGAGATCCTCGATGCTGAACTGGGCCAGAAACAAGGTCATTCAGTGAACTCTCCTGGGCTGGCTGGTCAGGATGTATGGAAGCAGACACATCCTCCCCGTTTAGTGTGAGCACTGCCGGCAGCAGGGCCCAGGAGCCTCTGGGATAGTACCCCACAGAGCCGCGCATGCCAGGAACGCAGACAGCAGCCTTGTGCACCCTGTCATCCCTCACAGTCCACAGAATTAGCTGAGTGTATAGTTAATCTGGTAATCAGATTATCTCTATTTCACTTGTTAAAATATTATGTATCCCTCTATAGCATCTCCAACTGTTGTCTCTGGGCTATGGTGAGAACTGATTCACACTCACCCCCTGGTTACTGGCTGTTGGCAGGGAGATACCTAAGGGCATGGCAGGTGGCAAGAGAGAGGCAGTCCCAGGCCGAGTGTGGCCTGGCTTGGGACTGGCAGACTGCAGCCTTCGGGCCGTATCCAGCCTATGCCTGACTTACAGCTTCACTGGAACTCAGCCACACCATTTGTTTACTGGAACACAGACAGGTGGCCTATGGCCAGGCTTTTGTTGTTGCTGTTACTTTTTATCTTACATGGGCGTATAGCTGACTGACAATGTGACAGTTTCAGGTGGAGGGCCATACGAACACATGAACCCGTTCTCCCCCAAACTCCCCTCCCATGCAGGCTGCGTGGCCACCTTCTGGTGACGACAGCAGCACTGCAGCCACGACCACCTGGCCCTTTAGAGGAAAGGTAAAGGGCTTGCAGAGCAGACAGCAAATGGCAATAGGTCCTGCTGGCCCTATTCCATGCCACCTTCTCCCTGCTCCTCAGAGGTAAGAAGTAGGTGATGGGCCCCGCGGTGTCCCCTGTGCCCCATGGAGACGGGCGTGGGACTTCACCTTCACATCCACGCCTTTCTCCAGGCGGCTTTCTGGCTCTGACTTCATCAGCCAGTAGCTTCTGAGAGTCTCCCCACTGTCTCCAGTGACTAGGGGCTTCTGGAGGCTGGAGCTCTCCTCTTGGGCTGGTGCCCCCCCTAGGTTCTTAGCTTTGGTGCGTTTTCCTTCTGGCCCCTTCATGTCTGCAATAGAAGCAAAAAGAAGGGAACTTTCTTACTTGCTGAGAAAGGTCTGATGCAGGAAAAACAGCTGCTCTGGAGTCAAGAGCTTCCCAGGTGGTGCTAGTGGTAAAGAACCCACCTGCCAACACAGGAAACTTAGAGATAGGGGGTTCAGTCCCCGGGGTTGGGAAGATCCCCTGGAGGAGGGCATGGCCACCCACTCGAGTATCCTTGCCTGGAGAACCCCATGGACAGAGTAGCCTGGCGGGTTATGGTCCATGGGGTCACAGAGTCTGAAGCGACTAGGCACCTCAGCACAAGCGCAATACAGACAGTGGGCTGAGGCCGCGCCTGGCGTTCTCCTCAGTGTTCAGTAACATGAGCTTCTGTGTCACCTCAGACTCCTTTGCTCATTGAGCTCTGAGCCTGCCTCCTTTCCACTCCTTGAAGGTGCTCAGAGAAGCTGGGTAAAACCGCCACTGAGGAGTTTGGAGACATGGTCAAGACTGAGTTTTGCCCTCCAGTGAGGGAAATGTGCCTGAAGCAGAGCGGGTACCTGGTAACCAAGAGCTGATAAGTTTTTACCTGTGCTCCGTGGTCACGCTCAACCTAAGGCAGTCAGCCCACACCATCCACCTGGAGGGTATGCGCCAGATTATACACCAGCCTGCCACGCTGGCCTGAACCCACCTGCCCCTCCTGCACGGCCTCTGAACTAAGTGGAAGCTCCTTCGGGAGCCATCCGGACGGCCGTCTAACACGCGGCACCCGCCTGGTGTGCCGGTGGTCCTCCCGAACAGTGATCGGGACACTGGAAACACCGCGTGCGCTGGTAAGCAACAACCCGCAACCCTCGCCGGTCTCCAAGAAGCACTTCCTCTGCCTCTGAGTGCGCTGCTGCTGCTGCTCTTCCACTGAGAAAGCCACTCACCCTTGTGAACACGAGCGACACCCCGCTTTCCTACCCATTCTCGACGCTAGACTCAAAGCCCCCCGGACCCTTTCCCTTCCATGTGTGGCTCCCCTCGGAGTGGGGGCCGCGCGCGCTGGCCCTCGTCTCAGCGCCTTCCTCGGACAGTCAGCGGTCGACGGACAAGCGGCAGAGAAGGGCCCAGGACAGAAGCCTGGGGGCGGCTCGGGGCCCCGGATCGCAGAACCGGCCATCTGGCCTCGCCGCGCGCGCTGGGCGGCCCGGCGTGCTCACCTGGCCCCGCCGGCCTCCTCCGGGCTCGCGGCATGCTGGCCTGCGGGTGGGACGGCCGCCGCCTCGGGCGCTCGCGGGACACCCGCCCCCCGCGGCGCCCACGCCCGTCTCTGCGCCCCGCGAAGCCTCCGGCGCGCTTTCCGGGTTCCCCTCTCTCAGTCCGCGCCGCGCACTCGGGCCCGACCCCGCGGCCCCCGCGGCCCCCGCGGCGCTCTCCAGTCTCGGCGCGCGCGCCGCGGCCCCGCGGGCCTCTGGGAATTATAGTCCCGGCTCCTCCCCCAGGCGCCCCGAACGCGCCCTCGGGGCCGCGGCGCCCTCTACAACTCCCGGCGTGCAGTGCGGCGCGGCCGGTCCCCGCCGGCCGAGGTCAGACCGCGACCGGAGCTGAGGGAAGAGCAGCGCGCGTCGGTGATGCTGCGAGGAGGGTGCCAGCGCGCCTGGGCGCGGCTGAGGGGGCTGCGTCGCGGGCCCCGGGGCCCCGCCGAGAGCGCCCGGCGGGGCGTGGTCTCCTGCATCGACCGTAAGGCCCCCTGGGGGCAGGCTCTGTCCACCTGGCCGGTTCGGCCGCCCCCGGCCCCGCATCGGCGCGTGCGGAGCCCAGGGGCGCGCGAGCGGGCGGGGGCCCTCTGCGGCCGCCGCTGGTCCGGCCCGGCGCTTTGCGGTGGGGGCCCGGCGGGGCAGCCCGGGGCTGCGGTCCCCTTCTCTCCCTGCGCGCGGACTGCCTTGTTACCTGTGCTTGCTCATAAGGGCGGGCTTTGCCCCGGGGGACTCGTGAGCTTTGCTGTTATTAATCATAAACGTAAGTCCTAAAGGTAGTGAGGACGTGCAAAGCCCGCTGCTCGTTGCGGTGAACAAACCTCCGGTGATCCAAGACTCGCTCATATAAATAAATTACGTAACAACGTCTGTGGTTATAAAACAGCTGTTGAAACTCCTGCAGATACGTAACTTGTAGCAAGTGGGAAACTACCAGAGCTTATAGACCTGAGTGGAGTGTCTCCTAGCAAATAATTTCCATGCGAGTCACCGAGCGGGGCTTCCCTGGTGGCTAGACGGTAAAGAGCCCGCCTGCAGCGCAGGAGACCTTCCCTGGGTCCCGAAGGTCCCCTGGAGGGGGAAATGGTAACTCACTGCAGTGTTCTTGCCTGGAGAATCCCATGGACAGAGAAGCCTGGCGGCTACAGTCTTTGGGGTTGCAAAGAACCGAACACACCCACAACGGAGCAGGAGAGACCTAGGCTGGGTAGGGGGCAACCAGACACGGCGATGCTGCCAAAACAGAAAAACACTTTTTTCTTTTGAAATCTTTCTTTTTAAAAATCTAAAGTAAATGATACCTTTGTAAGCAAATAGAGCAGCTTCTGAGTGCCTTAGATCAATATCTCGAGCTCAAGGACACTAAGGAATAGGACGGTTTTCTTCCCGGGGTCTTAAAGCACCTTCACAGGGTGCCGCCTCATCCTTGCACTTAGAATTCGGTCAGCAGACTCGCCTTTGTTGGTTGGCAGCAAATAGGTTAAATAAGAATATTTCCTGTGGTTAGAGGTGTAGCTTCAACAAATGAATTGCTTTATCAGCTTTTCAAAACAAACTTTAGTTAGTGAAATGAAGTTGTCCTTTCAGTGTATCATTCTGCATATTCGAATGTCAAGTTAATGGGAGTGATCAACAAACGTTTCTCATTCTTTCTTCGTGCATTTTAATGTGAAAAGTAATTTTTAAGAGGGTTCTGACTTTCCTTATATCTTATATATCATGTTACAGATGAAGAAACTGGCTTAGGGTCTAGTGCAGCCCTCTCATTTTACAGTGGGGGACCTGAGGCTGAGAGCGAAGCCTTCCCTCCTGAAAGCTGTGTAATTAATAGTTGCAGACCCAGAGCTTGAAGGCCTGGTTGCTCGTCCATAGCAATTTGCTGCAGCTTCCCAGCTGCTCTCTCGGCGCCAGGATTCTCAGAACTGTTGAGATCTGGCTAGATGCGGGCTTGGGGTGCATTCAAAGATTCCCGTGTTCAGTTGTTCGGCCTCTTGTTTACCCTTGAACTACTGTACAGTCAAGGTGTTCCTCCTCTGATGTGGGCTCTTGTTCTGTTTAGTTTACTACTTCTGTGTGTATTTGTGTGGATGTGCTGGCTTCTTGAACTCTGCCAATCACCCCAGCAAATTTCATGCGGCCTGGTTTTGTTGTGGTTTTTTTCGCTCATGTTTTCTGGACACTGGGGTGTTTATACTCAGTAACCATGCTTTCTTGTGTATTATTTGATTTCTAACTTGCTTCTTTACTCCAAGCAGAGTTCTCCTTTTGCTGTTGTTGTTCAGTTATGTCCGACTTTGCGACTCCGTGGACTACAGAACACCAGGCCTCCCTGTCCATCACCAGCTCCTGGAGTTTGCTCAAACTCATGTCCATCGAGTCACTAATGCCATCCAAGCATCTCATCCTCGGTCGTCCTCTTCTCCTCCTGCCTTCAATGTTTCCCAGCATCAAGGTCTTTTCTAATGAGTCAGCTCTTCGCATCAGGTGGCCAAAGTATTGGAGCTCCTTTTGTTGACATTCCATTCTCTAGAACTGTCTGTTACGATCTTCAATAAATATGTGACCCTGCTGTATCTGGGCTGGATCTACGCACCCTCAGGGACGCTGTAGGTTTGGTTCACTGTAGTGAAGCAAATACTGCAGTAACGGCTTGGTCGTTCCCCCAGTGCTTATGAAGGTTACAGTCACACTTCACCGTAGTCTGTGACGTGTGCAGCAGCACTGGGTCTAAGAAAACAATGCTCACACCTTAATTTAAAAACACTGCATTGCTAGCAAAAAACAAGGCTAACGATCATTTGACCATGCAGGGTTGCTGCCGACCTTCGATTGGTTAAAAACAAACAGATACTGCAGAGTGAAATGAAGGACAGTAAAACGACGCACGCCTTTATGTCTGACTTGTCTGAACTTGTTCCCTGTTAGTTTACTTTAGATGCAGTTGAGAGCACTTGGATGCAATCTCAAAAACGACAGAATGATCTCTGTTCGTTTCCAAGGCAAACCATTCAGTATCACGGTAATTCAAGTCTATGCCCCGACCACTAATGCTGAAGAAGCTGAAGTTGAACGGTTCTGTGAAGACCTACAAGACCTTTTAGAATTTACACCCAAAAAAGATGTCCTTTTCATTATAGGGGACTGGAATGCAAAAGTAGGAAGTCAGGAAACACCTGGCGTAACAGGCAAATTTGGCCTTGGAGTACAGAATGAAGCAGGGCAAAGGCTAATAGAGTTTTGCTACGAGAACGCACTGGTCATAGCAAACACCCTCTTCCAACAACACAAGAGAAGACTCTACACATGGACATCACCAGATGGCCAACACCGAAATCAGGTTGATTATATTCTTTGCAGCCAAAGATGGAGAAGCTCTATACAGTCAGCAAAAACAAAACTGGTAGTGGACTGTGGCTCAGATCAAAAACTCCTTATTGCCAAATTCAGACTTAAATTAAAGAAAGTAGGAAAAACCACTAGACCATTCAGGTATGACGTAGATCAAATCCCTTATGAGTATACAGTGGAAGTGACAAATAGATTTAAGGGACTAGATCTGATAGACAGAGTGCCTGATGAACTATGGACAGAGGTTCATGGCATTGTACAGGAGACAGGGATCAAGACGATTAACAAGAAAAAGAAGTGCAAA
Organism: Okapia johnstoni; assembly: GCA_024291935.2. Classification (NCBI taxonomy): domain Eukaryota; kingdom Metazoa; phylum Chordata; class Mammalia; order Artiodactyla; family Giraffidae; genus Okapia; species Okapia johnstoni. The sequence continues at coordinate 411,863 of CM044325.1, read as the reverse complement.
AAAGCAAAATGGCTGTCTGAGGAGGCCTTACAGATAGCTGTGAAAGGAAGAGAATCAAAACGCAAAGGAGAAAAGGAAAGATATTCCCATCTGAATGGAGAGTTCCAAAGAATAGCAAGGAGAGATAAGAAAGCCTTCCTCAGGGATCAGTGCAAAGAAATAGAGGAAAACAACAGAATGGGAAAGACGAGAGATCTCTTCAAGAAAATTAGAGATACCAAGGGAACGTTTCATGCAAAGATGGGCTCAATAAAGGACAGAAATGGTATGGACCTAACAGAAGCAGAAGAGATTAAGAAGAGGTGGCAAGAATACACAGAAGAACTATACAAAAAAGATCTTCACGACCCAGATAATCACGATGGTGTGATCACTCACCTAGAGCCAGACATCCTGGAATGTGAAGTCAAGTGGGCCTTAGAAAGCATCACTACGAACAAAGCTAGTGGAGGTGATGGAATTCCAGTTGAGCTATTTCAAATCCTGAAAGATAATGCTGTGAAAGTGCTGCACTCAATAGGCCAGCAAATCTGTAAAACTCAGCAGTGGCCACAGGACTGGAAAAGGTCCATTTTCATTCCAATCCCAAAGAAAGGCAATGCCAAAGAATGCTCCAACTACCGCACAATTGCACTCATCTCAGACACTAGTAAAGTAATGCTCAAAATTCTCCAAGCCAGGCTTCAGCAGTATGTGAACCGTGAACTTCCAGATGTTCAAGCTGGTTTTAGAAAAGGCAGAGGAACCAGAGATCAAATTGCCAACATCCGGTGGATCATCAAAAAAGCAAGAGTTCCAGAAAAACATCTATTTCTGCTTTATTGACTATGCCAAAGCCTTTGACTGTGTGGATCACAATAAACTGTGGAAAATTCTGAAAGAGATGGGAATACCAGACCATCTGACCTGTCTCTTAGAAACCTGTATGCAGGTCAGGAAGTTAGAACTGGACATGGAACAACAGGCTGGTTCCAAATAGGAAAAGGAGTATGTCAAGGCTGTATATTGTCACCCTGCTTATTTAACTTATATGCAGAGTACATCATGAGAAACACTGGACTGGAGGAAGCACAAGCTGGAATCAAGATTTCTGGGAGAAATATCAATAACCTCAGATATGCAGATGACACCACCCTCATGGCAGAAAGTGAAGAACTAAAGAGCCTCTTAATGCAAGGGAAAGAGGAGAGTGAAAAAGTTGGCTTAAAGCTCAACATTCAGAAAACTTAAGATCATGGCATCTGGTCCCATCACTTCATGGGGAATAGATGGGGAAACAGTGCAAACAGTGTTAGACTTTATTTTGGGGGGCTCCAAAATCACTGCTGATGGTGATTGCAGCCATGAAATTAAAAGACACTTACTCCTTGGAAGGAAGGTTATGACCAACCTCGACAGCATGTTAAAAAGCAGAGACATTACTTTGCCAACAAGGGTCCGTCTAGTCAAGGCTATGGTTTTTCCAGTAGTCATGTATGGATGTGAGAGTTGGACGGTGAAGAAAGCTGAGCACCAAAGAATTGATGCTTTTGAACTGTGGTGTTGGAGAAGACTCTTGAGAGTCCCTTGGACTGCAAGAAGATCCAACCAGTCCATCCTAAAGGAGATCAGTCCTGGGTGTTCATTGGTAGGACTAATATTGAAGCTGAAACTCCGATACTTTGGCCACCTCATGCAAAGAGCTGACTCATTGGAAAAGACCCTGATTCTGGGAAAGATTGGGGGCAGGAGGAGAAGGGGACGACAGAGGATGAGATGGCTGGATGGCATCACCGACTCGATGGACATGGGTTTGGGTGGACTCCGGGAGTTGGTGATGGACAGGGAGGCCTGGCATGCTGTGATTCATGGGGTCGCAAAGAGTCGGACACGACTGAGCGACTGAGCTGAACTGAACTGAAACCTTTTATACCATGAACTACCTGTTTGAATCTGTCAGTACTAAGAATTGAATCTGTAAACATGTACTGAGCTGTTGCCCAGACTGGAGTTCTGTAGCCCATATACACTCGGTGTTTGTTTCCTTAGCACTTACGACATCCTGCCCCAGCACTGCCCCATGGTAGACCTTCGGTCCGAATTCTTTTGTGAGTGGAAAATGGCCTGAGGCCTGATTAGGGAACCATGAATTGTTTAATCCCTAACCGTGTTTCTGAGAGCACCACCCAATGTAGTTTTCTGCCTTGGACTTCTCAAGATAACACCACCTTTAATCTTCACGACTCCCATCTTAACGAGAGTCCTGGTGGAGACACACAGCTCTCTCCTGCCTCACAGGCAGCTGCTCCCGAGACCTGGGTTCTCTGAGAGAATGGCTGCTGGGCAGTCGGGCACTGAAGGAGGTTGTCCCCTGAGACTCCATGCCTCCTGTGCTCTGTGCCGCCCGCCCCCCCCAGGACCTTGCTAGCGTGGAAGGAAGGAGCCTTAGGAGGTCATGTGGAGCCCGCACTTTCCACTTTGCCGTCAACATTTTCACAGCCACCACTGTGCCTCTTGCAGTAAGAGACACTCCCTGATGCTTTTCAGCACGTCTGAGGCCGGGAGTCCTTTCCAAGGGGCAGCAACGAGAAGACAAAGGAGGAATAAATACGATTTGCCCCGTGCAGGTTGCTGACCATTCTCTGTGCGGCTCCCAGGATTCACGGCCATCTTTGGTACATTCTCTACACCTTCCCAAGAGGTTGTGGTCTTTTCACGGGAGCTTTGCTTAGGTTCTTTTAGCTTCCCGCCTGCCCTTAGCAGAATGTCTGTCATCTTGCAAAATGGGAAAAATGATAAATGTTTCAGGCACTTGACTGGCTAGTGGGCCTGTCGCTCTGTTTTACACTTCAGTCCTGTCCTGCATCCACTCTACGCAGTTTTGGGGGGTAAAAAAAACCATAGAAAATGACAGTGTTCACGTCATTCGGAGAACTGACTGTTTAGAGAAAAGCTGTAAAGTAACGACAGTGAACTGGGTGGTCAGTGTGTCAGGCTGATGCTGGGATCTTCCTCCTAAAGAGCGTCACCTGTCATGAGATACTGGAGTAGTATCATCTCTTTCAAAACGTTTATGGTTCTAGAAAAACATCCTGATGAAGCTGGACTGATGGTATCGCTCAGCCAGTCCCTTAGCTTTTAAGTAGCTTAGACCTGGAAGTGAAGGAATTACCCAAAGCACTAATAGTCGGCGAAGAAAATACTCTAAAATTTCTGAATGCATTTGGTGAAGACAGATTTAGGAGGCCTTTAGCCGTGTTCTCAGCATTGGAAGACTCAGTATCCATGTTAATCAGTGACTATCAAATGCACAGCTTTGCTGCAGGACCTTTTCCCTCAGTTTGGAAAGTAAGCCAAAGTACACCTATTTTCCTTTCCTGATTGAGCTTTTAAACTGACTATGTTGGTGCATATAGACAAATAGGCACAGGTTCCGATACAGAAAAGGTAGGGCATCCTAAAGGAAAAAAAACGTTTTACTGTAATTTGAGGGTCTGTGTGTGTTTATTATTCTTTTAATGTGGTTTTATGAGGAGGAAAAGAGAAAGATGAGTAATGGAGGAAGTAGTAACAGGGTGGAAGGAGTCAGCTCGTGTGTTGGGAGTGCCGACGGGAGGCGCGGGTTCACGGGGCGGCGCGGTGGGGCTGCGTGTGTGGGTGCTCTCGGAAGCCCTCTGCCCGCCACCCGGCATGGGGCTCTGGCTTGTCCTCTCCCCTGAGCCCCAACGCGGTTCTGAGTAAATGCTGCCTTGCCCACAGCTTCCATGGGACTGAATGAAGAGCAGAAAGAGTTCCAGAAAGTGGCCTTCAACTTTGCTGCCCGGGAGATGGCACCACACATGGCAGAGTGGGACCAGAAGGTGCGGGTGTTCAGCTGCCCGATGCCTCCCGCCGTGAACCCGTCTCCTCCCGAGCACCCAGCTTGTTCAGTGTTTGTTCTGCTCTGAAAACTCACAGCAAATGCGAGTTCCTGGAGTGGCGTGACTCCTCCTCCTGCAGATACCATTGTTTTAATTCGTAGATTAAAATTAAGATTTGGGCACTCTTAAAACCCAGGCAGTACTGGAATGATAAAAAAGAAACTCGAATGCCAGAAAGCAGTCTTCCTAGAATGCATTGTAACTGGTACCACTGTGTGGGTGACAAAAGCAGTGCTGAGTTGAGAGGCTCCGTCCCCTCTCCTGAGTGCAAAGCGTCTGGGTCCCTCCTCACGCCCTCTGAAGAGAAGCCCGCCTGTGTGTCCTTCTCCGATGACCCTGCCCTTTTGTCCACAGGAGCTGTTCCCTGTGGACATGATGCGGAAAGCAGCGCAGCTGGGCTTCGGGGGGGTGTACGTTCAGACAGATGTCGGCGGGGCGGGCCTCTCGCGGCTGGACGCCTCCGTCATCTTTGAAGCCCTGGCCACAGGCTGCACCAGCACCACGGCCTACGTGAGCATCCACAAGTGAGTGTCCGGCCCGGCGGGCGCATCGCGTGCTCGTGAGGGTCGGCGGGCCCCCTCTGTGTGAATGGGAGGGGGTTTCTCCGTGTAGGCTGCCTGCCCCTGAGGAGCCAGACTGTTACCAGTTCACGCGAGGTCTGCGGCTGCCTCTCGTGTGTTGCTTAGAGAACGCCGGCCTTCTCCCAAATGCCAGCCGCCTTGGTTCCGGACACGAGCTCTGCATTAGGGCAGGGCCTCCCTTCCCTCTTCCTCAACCCAGAGATGAAGCCTCCACTAATTTGGGAGAGTACACATGCCGGCTTGGTTTTTAGGGAGCTCAGTGAACCTAACTGGAAATAGTGTGGCCAGCGCCCAGGTGACCTTGGCCCTGGGTCCCTCTGGGCACTGTCCCCGGACTGTGTGCTAAGCCAGGCCTTTGCCCGAAAGCTGAAACTCAGCTGTGGCTTCTCCCCGCCACGCTCTTGTGCTTTGCTCCCCTCTGCCCATGCCCTCCCCTCAGGCTCCCTTTCCCTTCTGTCCATCTCGGCCCCCGCCTCCTGGGTCTGCTCAGCATGTGTGTCTGGATGATCGACCGCTTCGGGAGCGAGGAGCAGCGGCACAGGCTCTGCCCACCACTCTGCGCCATGGAGAAGTTCGCCTCCTACTGCCTCACTGAGCCAGGTGGGTGTGCGGAGCCTAGGGCCCGGCCGCTCGCCCCCAGCTCGCATCTCCATCCCAACCGAGGGGTCTCACAAGTCTCACAAGCTCGCAGCATCACAACTCAGGGCTCCCCGGAGCGGGGGTCGGAGAGGGAGCCGGGGGGCTCTCCCTGAGCACGGAGTGCTTCTCCAGGCCTGGATCGAAGGCGTCTGTCGTTGGGGGCGGTCTCTCGGGAGCTGGGGCCTTGCGAGGGCTCCTGCCCCTCCCCAGCACCCCCACCTCTCAGGTCCCCTTCGTCCCCGCTAGGGAGTGGGAGCGACGCCGCCTCCCTCGTGACCTCTGCTGTGCGACAACACGATCATTACATCCTCAATGGCTCCAAGGTACACGCCAGCCCAGGCAGGGTGGCAGCCCTTCCCCTTGCCGCCCACCTGGCCGGCCCACGTGTCTGCAAGTGAACCTTCCTGAGAACAGTGCGTGGGGCGAGGACCTCAGACCTATTTCCTTGTGTTCACCATCGCTGTTTCTCCTCCCGTCTGAGCCCAGTTAGGCCCGTCCTGTGTCCATGCTTTCTGTGGCCTGGGTGCAGGGCCCTGGGACCCCTTCCCGGTGCCCCTCACCTCCCACTGCCCCATCACTGGGGGACCCGCTTGTCTTCCCGCTCTGGCCCCGCAGGCCTTCATCAGTGGTGGCGGCGAAGCCGATGTCTACGTAGTCATGTGCCGCACAGGAGGGCCCGGCCCCAGAGGCATCTCCTGCGTAGTGGTGGAGAAGGGGACCCCTGGCCTCAGCTTTGGCAAGAAGGAGAAAAAGGTGAGTGCGGCTGTTCAGGGAGCGTCAGGTGTGAGCCCCGCCCCAGCTCCACAACCTTGTCTGGGCTGGTGCCGCGGCCAGCAGGCTGTTGCTTCAGCGAGGGTTTTGACAGCCCAGGGAGTGGGGGCGGGCCTTGCTGGATGAAGTGGCGCTGCTGGCAGGGTGCCCGCGTTTGCCGGTGGCTTACATCAGCGGAGGGATTTCTCCACCAGCTCCTGCTGCCACTTCTGGCCTGTATTTCTCACTTCTTGCCTCTCTGCCCCCTTGTTACCCAGGAAAAACTGCTGACAGGAGGCTAGGGGTCTCGGGAGTGAAATGCTTTTGCCCCACTTTTCTTCTGTAGCTCAGCGAAGCTCACAGGAGGTGACCGTGGGTCCCTCAGCAATGGAAGGGGAGGGTGCTTCCCTGGGCCTCGAGAAGACATCTCCAGGATGGACAGATCCCGCAGGCAGGCCGTGAGCCCTAGACCTGTGGTTACCTCACTGCCCCTGGTCCTGAGCTGAGGTCTCAGGTGGGCCAGCCCGGCCGGTCCTCAGCTCCAGCAGGTGCCATTAGAGTCAGGGCCAGGGAGCAGTCCGCGAGGAGATAGCCCTGCGTCTGCCTCTCGCCGCCTCTGCTGGCTCCCCAGGCCCCCCACACCCCTCCGTGCCCTTCCTGATCCTGACCCTTTGCAGCTGCCAGGGCTTGAGAGGCTCAGCGCCCCCTCTCGTGCAGCAAAGCTGGACCCTCTCAACACCGAGTGTGCAAAGCCTTATGCTCGCTCCTGCCTGCGATTGTAAGACACGTGCCTTCTTACCTTTGTAACCACTGAGCTGTGTGCACCTAGCGTGGGAGACGGGTGGGATGTCTGTCTGGGATTTTGAGACGGACAGACACGGGCTCTGACACGTTGTATTCTAGAACCAGGTTATACTGATTCTGGTGTTTGTGTTCATAAAGCTAGTGTTGGCTGATTCAACACATTAGTATTTCTGGTATCTTTTGGCAGTATTACCAAAGCTAGCTAGCTTGGGGCTTGGAAAAAAACTGTAAATAAATTCTGTATACAAAAAGTTTCTCTTTTTCACCTTATGCTCTGTCTCCTCTCATTTTTAAGCATACATTATTTTCTTTTTTGCTTTTTGGTTTTCTTCTTGATTATTAGTTATGCTTTGCGTATCTCTTGACGAATGGGAAATTCGGCAGGCTGTCTCATTCGTTCAGCACCTAGCAGGTGTCCACTGCCAGGTACCTGGACAGAGCAGAGGGCCAGACCAATGCATCCCAGGCTGTAGGGCTGCCTGTGAGCAGCAAGTGGGATGGTGGACTCAGGGATAAACGTGATGCCTCCTGTCAGCTCGAGGGAGGGGAGCGAGCCAGGGTGTGACGCAGAGGAGCTGCTCGGTGTAGGGACAGCCCAGCCCTCCGAAGATAAGGTATCACTTGATGTGATCTGCTGTGTCAGGAGCCTGCTGCCAGCCAGCCATGAGGAGGGATCTGGGCAGAGGCAGAAGTGGTTGTGAAGGGCCTCATGTAGAAACAAGGTTAGTGTGTTTGAAGAAAGCCAGAATTTCTCAGTGTGGCCGGAGGGTCATGAGCAGGGAGCTCCGCGTCGGGTGAGGTCAGAGAGCTTGCAGCCGGGCAAGGGGTCACCTGCTGACCCCCTTGCTTCATCTGGTGGCCTGAGCAGTGGCTTTCTCCCCCACCCGTCTTTCCTGCAAGCACATGCTTCCACTTGGTGTACTGGGCACCTTCTGTAGCTGAGAACTTGAAACAGAAAAGGAGTGCGGAATTGCTTTAGCTTGGATTTAGTTGTCAAAAGATTTTGTACGGAATAATGGGTTTTCTTGCCAGAGGAGTGGCGGGGAGGACTCTTCGGTGGCAGTGGGAAGGTGGTCTTTGGAATGAAAGACAGACAGACAGGAAGGGACTCCCTGTTCTGGGCTAGGACCGGGGAGTATCTTGTTCTTTCTGGCTGCAGCTTCTCAGGGGCTCTGGGCGATGAGGAGCAGGCTTCTCTGCCCTGGGGAGGAGAGAGACGCTTTCACCGGAATGGGCTGGGAGGTGGCGGCCATGTGTCTGTGGTTCTCTTACAACTCAAGTGTTAAGGTCGCCCAGCTTCCCCACCCAGGGGTGTGTGTCCTGGACGGGAGGTGAGTGCCCAGGGAGACCCATGGCCACGGTGGGAGCGTTCAGACTCAGGTCTGGAAGACAAGAGGTCAGGGCTGGCCCTCCTGACCAGAGGCGCCTTGGGAGGCTCCACGGGGAGGTGGGGGTGGGGGGGTGTTCCCAGAGAGGGGCAGAGGCAGCGGAAGTGCCGTGTGGGGAGCCCTGAAGGGGGCGGGAGAGAGGGTCTGAGCCAGGGCTGGACAGAGGCCTCAGAGGACAGGCCTGGGCGGGGACCGCTTCCTAGGCAGGGCGCCCTCAAGGAGGCGGCGGGAGGGCTGCCAGTTCCTGGGCCGGGGGCTCGTCTGGCCCTGTGCCCGCAGGATCTGACAGCGTGGGTCTGCTGGAGCGGAGAGGAAGGAGGCCAGTCTATGTTTGTGGGGCACCTAAATCCGGCCCTTCGTGAGGAAGGGGGGCTCTGCCGGCCTCCCGGGGAAGCTGCCCCTGGGGACACCGCGGCCCCAGAAGGCACGCGGGCCGCCAGCCGGCTAGTTACAGGGCATGGGCTGCGTCCTAGCGATGGAGAGCTGTCCCTGGGCTCGAGACGGACATACTGAGAGGGGTGTCTTGCTAAACCGGCTCCCTAGGAAAGCAGAGACCAGGAGGCCCTCCTGTTCGGCCTCGGTCGGTGTCTGTGGTGTGAATCCGCCCACTTCCGGCCGCCGGCGTGACGTCGCCGGAAGGCCCGCCGGCGCGAGGTGTGACGGGCTTCCCGCGCTGCTGGGCGTGGCGAGCAGATGCTCGGAAGTAGGCGTGCTCGGTGTGTTGAAAGGTGCGCTGAAAGGGAAGTCGGTCAGAGCCGACGTGCTGAAGCGGGGCCCGTCTCGGGCCCGGGGGGACAGCGGACGCCGCGCTGCGCGGTGGCTGCCGGGGCCGCCACGCAGCCCCTGACTTTTGCCAGGTGGGGTGGAACTCTCAGCCGACCCGAGCGGTGATCTTTGAAGACTGTGCCGTCCCGGTGGCCAACAGGATCGGGGACGAGGGCCAGGGCTTCCTCATCGCCATGAAGGGCCTGAATGGCGGCAGGATCAACGTCGGTGAGGACCGCAGGGGCGGGGGGGCGGGGGGCGGGCACGACGGCCCCCACCTCACCGCCGCCTTGGTCCGCCCCCTCGCAGCTTCCTGCTCCCTGGGCGCCGCTCACGCCTCGGTCGTCCTGGCTCGAGACTACCTCAAGGTCCGGAAGCAGTTTGGAGAGCCTCTGGCCAATAACCAGGTGACGCCCCACGTGTCCCTTCGCTTGCTCTCGTCTCCAGACGGCTTCTGGAGCGCTGGGGCCCTAATGTCCTGACTGCTTCTGCCCTCATTGCAGCCAGAACTTGTGCTTTCTTTCTGTCCAGTTTTCTAATAGTTTTTGTTTATAGTTGCAGGAAGATTTGTGATGTATTACATGGCAAGAGAAACATGACATTTTAGGAGTGTGTGCTGTTTTGTTTATGAGATACATAAATACATGTAAACACTTAATAAAACGTTTTCAAAGATACGTCTTCAAATGCAAAAAAGTAGTTATTTCAGGGGAGTGGGATTGGAGTGATTGCTTGTTTGTGACCCGGTTTTTCATTCTTTTTTCTGTATTGAGGTAACACTGGTTTACAACATCATTAGTTTCCTGCATACGTTATAATTGGACTTCTTGTCCACTATCGCGAGCTCACCACCAGAAGTCCGATTCCGTCCGTCACCGCTCAGTTGACCCCTTTCCCCCATTTCACCCCCCTGCCCTCTTCCTCTGGTAACCCCCCATCTGTTCTCTGTATCTGTGAGGTGGTTTTGTGTTTTTTAGATTCTTCGTGTGAGTGAAGTCATATGGTATTTGTCTTTTTCTGTCTGACTTCACTTAAAGTAACACTCTGGGTCCATCCATGTTGTCAAAAATGGCAGAATTCCATTCTTTTTATGGCTGAGTAGTAGCCCATCGTGTACATACACTCCATCTTCTCTGCCCTTTTCTCTTGTTGGACACTTAGGTTGCTTCCATATCTTAGCTGTTGCAAATAATGCTGCAGTGAACTTAAGGACACATGTATCTTTTTGAATTAGTGTTTTCATATTTTTTGGAAAAATACTGTAAGTGGAATACCAGGATCGTGGGGTAGTTCTGTTCAGCTCTTAGCTCGTGGGGTCCCTTTGTAGGTTAGGGTCTTTTTTCTGACTGACTTGAAGATTCGTTGTCATTGACGTTGGGCAGGTTTAATGTGTGTCTGGGAGAAGGTCTTTTTGTCTTTAGGTAATCAGGTGTTCTTTAGCCTTGTGGACATGTATATCCAGTTCCTTCCCCAGGTTGGGGACGTTCCCAGCTCTTCTGTAAACGAGCTCTGTACGCACGTCCCCCGTCTTCTCCTGGGACGCTTACCGTCCTCACACTGCTCTTCCTGATGGGGTGGGATGGCTCTGGCTGATTTTGTTTTAGTCTTAGCTCTCCTCTTCTGCCTGAGTCGTTTCTGTCTGCAGGCTCTCTAGTCATACGGTCTGCTGTATGTCCATAGCTTTCTAATGCATTCTCCTTCGCGTTTATTGAGTTCTTCAGCTCCAGGATTTTGGTTTGATTCTTTCTTGGAATGTCAGTGTCCTTGGCAAAATATTCCTTCTGTTCATTACTTTTATTCCTGAGTTATCTCGTAGCTCATTGAATTTCCTCATGATGGCTCTTTTGAATTCTCCACCAGTTAGAGCCAGTATCCATGACTGGTTTGGTTTCTGAAGAATTACCATCTTTTTGTGATATCCTGTGTTACTGGTGAGTTACTCCTCTTCAGCTGGCTCATTAGAATTAGCCAGTCCGTTCTTAGGTAAAGCTTTTTTTCTGCCTGATTCCAACAACTCCACAGGTTGGAAGTTAGGGGCTTTTCTTCTGGTTTCCAGTAGGTGGTTCTGCAGCCCCGGCTTTCCAGATGAAGATGCTTTGCGGTGAGTGCTGGTGCTGCAGCTCTCCTGGGCTCCCGGATGTGGTGGGCCTTCTGTTCGCTCCTGGGATGCTACTTGAGGCACCAGTTACTCAGGAGAGGCCCACGTGGGTGCTCGTGGGGAGGAGCGCCTTCCTGGCACCCGAGGTTCCTCACCCCCATCTCCCCGCAGATCTGTAACCAGGCCCTGCAGATGCACGGTGGCTACGGCTACCTGAAGGACTATGCCGTCCAGCAGTACGTGCGGGACTCCCGGGTCCATCAGATCCTTGAAGGTAAACGCACCCAAGATGGTTTCCTCCCTGTCGGAGTGTTCAGCCCAGCATCTGTCCCTGGGCTGCCTGGGCCCTGCCTGCCTTCCTCCTGCCTCCTGGCCCCTTTGGAGGGGGGGGCGCTGGCCTGGGGATCAGGAAGTTCCGCTCTCTGCCCTCCGAGGTCAACCCCCCCTGCTCTTGGCCCGTGTCGGTTTTATTTTGTCTTTATTTATGATTTTTTACCGTGCTGGGTCTGTGCTGCTGCACAGCTTTCCTCTAGCTGCAGTGAGCAGGGGCTTCTCTCTTCGCCGCGCGCCGGCTGCTCGTGGCGGTGGCTTCTCTAGTGGCAGCACACGGGCTCAGTGGCCGTGGCTCCCGGGTTCTAGAGCATTTTTTGCATCAGAAAGAATGTAAAAATGAACCACGCAACTCATTTCCTCTCCCCAGGAACTGATTCCACCCCCTTTCAGGGAAAACATTTCTGTTCTTTTAAAAGTCAGTTTTCTGATTACCAACGACGCTGGTGTATTTATTGTTGAAAAATTACAAAACACAGGAAAATTTTTAAAAGATCATTCAGGTTTTGACATCTGAATTAATATTTTGGGTTCCTTTTATATTTTATACCAAAAATACCTTTTTTGGATTTTTGCTGTGCTTGTAGGTAGATACACTTTTAAAGAACAGAATTACACTACGTGTATGTTCTGCTGTTCTATTTTGTTTGTTTTTTACCTAATAAAAGCATTTTACCATCAGGAGAGGTTTTTTACCAGTAAATTTTTCCTTCCTCCTGACGTCTGTCGAGATGAAAAGCACTGCCATTTCACAGGCCTGGTCAGACTGGTCAGAGCCTCCTGGCCCCTGAGACCCGGCCCCCCTCCCTCTCGCAGGCAGCAATGAAGTGATGCGGATGCTGATCTCGAGGAGCCTGCTGCAGTAGGAGCCCGCCCCGGGCCCTGACGGCAGATCGCTGGTGGAGGAGCCTGCTGCAGTAGGAGCCCGCCCCGGGCCCTGACGGCAGATCGCTGGTAGAGGAGCCTGATGCAGTAGGAGCCCGCCCCAGGCTCTGACGGCAGATCTCTGGTGGAGGAGCCTGATGCAGTAGGAGCCCGCCCCAGGCCCTGACGGCAGATCGGTGGTGGGTGGCCCCCGTGGAGGCATGGGGACGAGTGAGTCGGGCTGCTGGAGGGGCCAACATCTCCACGGCAGCTTCACGGCATCAACTGGAGGATGGCAGGGCCCCTGGACTGGAGCTCCCAAGACGACATGCCGCCTCGTCTTCCTGGCGCTCAGGGTGGCGGAGAGCTCCTCGCCTGGCCCACAGAGTCCTGGCGTGCCTGCATTCTGCCGGTTGCCTGGATCCGTCCCCCAGGACGCCCTGAGGAGGGCTTCCCAACCGCAGCAGAGGCGTGGGAAAGGAGCAGAGATGCTTCCTGTTGGTTCTGCTCCGCCTGCCCGCTGTAGATGAGACCGTCCCTGCGGCCACCCTCCAGCAGCTCCTCTGAATGCAAGTCACGATGAGAGGGGCGTGCGAGGCCTCCTCCCGAGCCACGAGTGGGGCACGCCTGCACCTCGGCCGCTCAAGTGTCATGGGCTCAGGTGGCCTGGGGCTGATTGTTTAGAAGCACGTGGTCTGGGAATGATCCTCAAAGCTCCTACAACCTTTCCTGGTGAATGCTTTGAGTATGTTTCTTTTCTGAGTTTTTGTTTCTCTTTTTCGCTCTTCTTTTTAAATGTTTTTAATCACTACATTGATAAATAAAATCTACCACTGTCTACCTTTTCTGGGTCTGTTGGTTTTTTTCTTTCAAACAAATCTAATTTCATTATATGGAATTAAACATTTATTTAGGCTTGGGGATTGTAAACAAAAATACTCCTTGACCAAGCTGACTTTTTAAAAATAGGTCCCTTGGGACTTGCCTGGTGGTCCAGTGGCTAAGACTGTCTCTCCCAGTGCGGGGGCCCTGGTTTCCATCCCTGGTCAGGGAACTAGGTCCCACATACCACAACGAGGACCAGGTGCAGCCAAATACATATTTAAAAACAAAAAACTTTAAAAAAATGTCTTTTAAATTTCTAATAGCTTTGTAAACTAAGTACTGTTTATGATTTATGACAGCAGATTTAAATTCCTAAAGATGTAGACTTTTTAGAGAATGCTGTTATAAATGATCATCACATTAATTCATTTCATCCCTACAGAAAAAAATACCCAGAATATTTTTTAACTGCATGTCACCATTTTGAGAAACCAATATATACACCGTTAGCTACGCCGAGTTTGGCATGTGTCCTCTGAGGCCTGTGCTCAGCACAGCTGGGGAGCAGAGTGTAGGTGTTCTGCAGAGCTGAAGCTTCAGCCTCCGGAAGCCTGATCTGCAAATGTAGCACAGCACTGCGGAAGAGGGAGCAGTCTGGCACACGTGCTTCAGAATTTGTGGAGAAGGTAGGAATTCAAATTAAGCTGCTCTGATGGTGTGCGTGGTCCTTGAAAGCCAAGGAAGTCAGCTTCAGGCGGGAAAGGTAGGGCTTTGTGTGGGCGTTGTTTACAGGTTTGTTTCAGTGGAATGGAAAGAAGGCGTAAGTTGATTTTGGATGCAGCGTTATGTAAGCCAAGTGAAAGTGGCTCAGTTGTATCCAACTCGCTGCGACCCCATGGACTATACACTCCGTGGAATTCTCCAGGCCAGAATACTGGAGTGGGTAGCCTTTCCCTTGTCCAGAGGATCTTCCCAACCCAGGGATGGAACCCAGGTCTCCAGTATTGCAGGCAAATTCTTAACCAGTAGAGCCACAAGTGAAGCCCCAGGGTGGGTTTTATTTTGCAAGCAGTGGGTTTTATTGGGGAAGATCTGATGAGATTAACCCATTAGAGGAACATTTTGGGAAGGAATCTGAGTGGGACAAGACAGGGCACAGGGCATGGCAGTCTGGCCTTGAGGCCATCCAAGCGGTGCTGAGGCAGATGGAGACAGGGTGCTGCCGCCACGGGGCTTGGGCAGCCTCCTGGGTGGTGCAGTGCTTGCTGGCGCTCAGTTCTGACCCAAGGCCAGAGGAAGTGTGAGGATTTGGTGGTCTGTGCACAGGGCGAGCTGCTGGGATCTCACGTGGAGCTCGTGCTTTCCCTCTGGTTGTTTTCCGGAGCCCAGCCTCCCACCAGGGCTTGTCTGGTAGCTCAGCTGGTGAAGAATCTGCCTGCAATGTGGCGAAGACCTAGGGAAGGTCCCCTAGAGAAGGGAAAGGCTGCCACTCCAGTATTCTGGCCTGGAGAATCCTCATGGACTGTATAGTCCATGGCGTGACGGAGTCAGACACGATTGAGCAACTTTGACTATCACTGACAGCCTCCCAACAGCCTGGCTGTGGGCCCTGTGGGGAGAACACAGTGAACTGGGAGCTCACCTCTGTCACTGTCCTTTCAGCTGGTCCTAGATGAAAAACCAACAGAACAGAACGGACAGGGTCCTTCCACGAGGCTCTGCACTGCCAAGGGAGGGAAGCCCAACCACTCCTGTGTATGGATGTTTAAGCAGAGGAAGGTTTCGGGGTGGCCTGCTGCAGGGTTGGGGGCACTGAGTGTAGCAGTGCCTGCATGGGACCTTTTGAAGGAGGTCGCCATTATCCTCATTACCTCCACCATAGTTTGGCCTCAAGTCAAACAGGGAGGGAAACAGCCCCGCCCATCAACAGAAAATGGGATTGAAGATTTACTGAGCATGGCCCCGCCCATCAGAGGGAGACCCAGTTTCCCCCTCAGTCAGTCTCTCCCAGAAGGAAGCTTCCATAAGCCTCTTATACTTCTCCATCTGAGGGCAGACAGACTGAAAACCACAATCACAGAAAAGTAGCCAATCTGATCCCATGGACCACAGCCTTGTCTAACTCAGTGAAACTATGAGCTGTGCCGTGTGGGGCCACCCAAGACGGACAGGTCGTGGTGGAGAGGTCTGACAGACGTGGCCCACTGGAGAAGGGCATGGCAAACCACTTCAGTATTCCTGCCTTGAGAACCCCATGAACAGTATGAAAAGGCAAAAAGATAGGACACTGAAAGATGACCTCCCCAGGTGGGTAGGTGCCCGACATACTACTGGAGATCAGTGGAGAAATTACCCCAGAAAGAATGAAGAGACGGAGCCAAAGCGAAAACAACACCCAGCTGTGGATGTGACCGGTGATGGAAGCAAGGTCCGATGCTGAAAGAGCAATAATATTGCATAGGAACCTGGAATGTTAGGTCCATGAATCAAGGAAAACTGGAAGTGGTCAAACAGGAGATGGCAAGAGTGAACATCGACATTTCAGCAATCAGTGAATTAAAATGGACCAGAATGGGCGAATTTAATTCAGATGACCATTATATCTACTACTGTGAGCAAGAATCCCTTAGAAGAAATGGAGTAGCCATCATAGTCAACAAAAGAGTCCAAAATGCAGTAGTTGGATGCAATCTCAAAGATGACAGAATGATCTGTTTGTTTCCAAGGCAAACCATTCAACATCACAGTAATCCAAGTCTATGCCCCAACCACTAATGCTGAAGCTGAATGGTTCTATGAAGACCTACAAGACCTTCTAGAACTAACAGCAAAAAAAGATGTCCTTTTCATCATAAGGGACTGGAATGCAAAAGTAGGAAGTCAGGAAACACCTGGAGTAACAGGCAAATTTGGCCTTGAAGTACAGAATGAAGCAGGGAAAAGGCTAATAGAGTTTTGCCAAGAGAACGCACTGGTCACAGCAAACACCCTCTTCCAACAACACAAGAGAAGGCTCTATGCATGGACATCACCAGATGGTCAACACTGAAATCAGACTGATTATATTCTTTGCAGCCAAAGACGGAGAAGCTCTATACAGTCAGCAAAAACAAGACAGGGAGCTGACTGTGGCTCTGATCATGAACTCCTTCATTGCTAAATTCAGACTTAAATTGAAGAAAGTAGGAAAAACCACTAGACCATTCAGGTATGACCTAAATCAAATCCTTTACAATTATACAGTGTAAGTGAGATATAGATTCAAGGGATTAGATCTGATAGACAGAGTGCCTGAAGACCTATGGACGGAGGTTCGTGACATTGTACAGGCTGTATTGATCAAGGCCATCCCCAAGAAAAAGAAATGCAAAAGGAAAAATGGCTGTCTGAGGAGGCCTTACAAATAGCTGAGGAAAGAAGAGAAGCAAAAAGCAAAGGAAAAAAGGAAAGATATTCCCATCTGAATGCAGAGTTCCAAAGAATAGCAAGGGGAGATAAGAAAACCTTCCTCAGCGATCATTGCAAAGAAATAGAGGAAAACAATAGAATGGGAAAGACTAGAGATCTCTTCAAGAAAATTAGAGATACCAAGGGAACATTTCATGCAAAGATAGGCTCGATAAAGGACAGAAATGGTATGGACCTAACAGAAGCAGAAGATATTAAGAAGAGGTGGCAAGAATACACAGAAGAACTGTACAAAAAAGATCTTTATGACCCAGATAACCATGATGGTGTGGTCACTCACCTAGAGCCAGACATCCTGGCATGCAAAGTCAAGTGGGCCTTAGGAAGCATTACTACGAACAAAGCTAGTGGAGGTGATGGAATTCCAGCTGAGCTATTTCAAATCCTAAAAGATGATGCTGTGAAAGTGCTGCACTCAATATGCCAGCAAATTTGGAAAACTCAGCAGTGGCTGCAGGACTGGAAAAGGTCAGTTTTCATCCCAATCCCAACGAAAGGCAATGCCAAAGAATGCTCAGACTACCACACGATTGCACTCATCTCACACCATAGCAAAGTAATGCTCAAAATTCTCCAAGCCAGGCTTCAACAGTATGTGAACCGTGAACTTCCAGATGTTCAAGCTGGATTTAGAAGAGGCAGAGGAACCAGAGATCAAACTGCCAACATCTGTTGGATCATCGAAAAAGCAAGAGAGTTCCAGAAAAACATCTACTGATTTATTGACTATGCCAAAGTCTTTGATTGTGTGGATCACAACAAACTGTGGAAAATTCTTATAGAGAAGGGAATACCAGACCACCAACCTGCCTCCTGAGAAATCTGTATGCAGGTCAAGAAGGAACAGTTAGAACTGGGCATGGAACAACAGACTGGTTCCAAATCTGGAAAGGAGTATGTCAAGGCTGTATATTGTCACCCTGCGTATTTAACTTATATACTGAGTACATCATGAGAATCGCTGGGCTGGATGCAGCACAAGCTGGAATCAAGATTGCTGGGAGAAATATCAATAATCTCAGATATGCAGATGACACCACCCTTATGGCAGAAAGTGAAGAAGAACTAAAGAGACTCTTGATGAAAGTGAAAGAGGAGCGTGAAAAAGATGGCTTAAAACTCAACATTCAGAAAACTAAGATCATGGCATCTGGTCCCATCACTTCATGGCAAATGAGGAAACAGTGGAAACAGTGGCAGACTTTATTTTTGAGGGATCCAAAATCACTGCAGATGATGACGGCAGCCATGAAATTAAAAGACACTTGCTCCTTGGAAGAAAAGTTATGACCAACCTAGACAGCATATTAAAAAGAGACATTGCTTTGCCAACAAAGGTCCGTCTAGTCAAGGCTATGGTTTTTCCAGTAGTCATGTATGGATGTGAGAGTTCGACTATAAAGAAAGCTGAGCAGTGAAGAATTGATGCTTTTGAACTGTGGTGTTGGAGAAGACTCTTAAGAGTGAGTCCCTTGGACTGCAAGGAGATCCAACCACTCCATCCTAAAGGAAATCAGTCCTGAATATTCACTGGAAGGACTGATGCTGAAGGTGAAACTCAAATACTCTGGCCACCTCATGCGAAGAGCTGACTTATTTGAAAAGACCCTGATGCTGGGAAAGATTGAGGGCAGGAGGAGAAGGGGACGACAGAGGATGAGATGATTGGATGGCATCACCGACTCAATGGACGTGAGTCTGAGTAAACTCCGGGAGTTGGTGATGGACAGGGAGGCCTGGCGTGCTGCAGTCCATGGAGTTGCAAAGTCAGACACGGCTGAGCAACTGAACTGAAGTGACCTCCTCTTAGGCACATTTCAACAAGAGAAGGGCATGACTAAGCTGAATGCAATTGCCATCAATGTCCCGTTAAAGCAGTTCTGCTCATTTCACCTAAGAGAAGAGGAGTCATTTCTCAAGGATCAAAGTTTGTCTTTGTAAATGACTAATTTCTTTAAGCCACTGAAGACAGCCCCTGGCCACTCCCTGGTCCCCAAGCTGCACCCGCGCTCCAGACAGCCTGGATTCCCCTCATCTTCATCACTGATGCCGCTGTTTCCCTTGAATCAGGAGGGCTCTTCTTCATCAAATGGTTCCCTAAATTATGTGTCCACTCAGCAAACACTCAGTGCCTGTCATAACATGAGTGTCTTTGTAAGAAAAAAAAAAAAAAGTATTTTTATATAGACTCCTCCTGACCTAACAATTACTTCATCATTACAAGCACGTATTTTCCACCGATGGCAAGTTGACTGAGAAGAGCATTTTCTGTCACATACAAACTGTTGTTCAGGAAGACTAATGCTTGCGTCTTCAACTAAGTCTAGTCCTTGCTGATGGTTGAACAGTGCTGGGTGCACTGGTCATGGCGTGGCCAAGAGCTGGGCCTGGGACATGAGTCCACTTAAATTACTGTTCCTGCTGGAGAGTGCTCGCTTATCAATCACTTGCCTCCACTGAGGGTCAGCTCGTCTGGCTGGGACCGGAGCCTGCGGTGTGGGTGCCCTGTGCTGGCCCAGAGGTCCGCCTGGCCCGCTGCCCCCAGCGGAGACGCCCCCCATCATCTGCCCTCCCCCAGCTGGCCCGGCTCCCAGCCCTTTCTGAACGGCAGCGGACATCCCCGCTGGAGCCAGCCTCCTAGCCCACCAGCTCTCAGAACCTGCATCAGCCTCAGAGGTAACTGAGTCCATTCCCCCTAAACATGGGTACGAGCCTTGTGAAGGTCTGTTCGTTCCTCGTGAGCAGATCAGACCCCCCCGGGCCTTTTCCAGTGTCACCAGGTCTTTGGTGGCCACTTGCATCTCCAGCCGGGCCTGACGTCGGTCCCATCGTGTTCGGACCCCCAGCTGCCAGGGCGCAGGCTCCGGGCCTGAGACGTCACCATCAGCAGAGGGGAGCTGCTGTTCCCTTGCACCCAGGCCTTCAGGGAGGTCGCTGGCGTGGGAGCTGAGCCTTCCTCGGTCTGGTAGCCACTTTCAAGTCCCGGTCCATGGCCCCGAGAAAAAAGCTTGAGCAGCCACTGTCCTCACATCAGTGTCCTGAGGACAGAAGACTATGGCCACATGGTTTAGAACTGCCTGTGGCAACTGGTTACCATTTTAAAAACATAATGTTTTTATTAGAGTGTAATTGCTTTGCAAGCTTGTGTTAGTTTCTGCCGTACAACAAAGTGAATCAGCTCTAAGTACACACAGATCCCCTCCCTCTTGAGGCTCCTTCCCAGCCCACAGCCCCATCCCACCCCTCGGTCATCGCAGAGCAGCGAGCGGGGCTCCCTGTGCTACACAGCAGCTCCCACTAGCTGTCTGTTTAACACATGGTCATGTGTATGTGTCAGTCCTAATCGCCCGGTTTATCCCACCGTCCCCTTCCCTCCTGTGTCCTCAGCTCCACTCTCTGCGTCTGTGTCTCTATTCCTGCCCTGCAAATAGGTCCATCTGTACCTTTTTTTTTATAGAGTCCACATATGTGCATTAATATATAATGTGTGTTTTTCTCTTTCTGACCACTCTGTGTGACAGATTCCAGGTCTATGCACATCTCTACAAATGACCCAGCTTCGTTCCTTTACATGGCCGAGTAATATTCCATTGTGTGTATGTACCATATCCCCTTTATCCATTCACGTCAGTCGACGTCTAGGTTGCTCCCATGTTCCAGCTGTTGTAAATAGCGCTGCAGTGAACATTGGGGCACATGTTAAAAAATAACTTTTATCTTATGGAAGTTACTTATGTAACACAAGACAGTGTTTGGAATACAGTGAGTGTGTGTTAGTCACTCAGTCGTGTCCAACTCTATGTGACCCATGGACTGTAGCCCGCCAGGGTCCTCTGTCCATGGGATTCTCCAGGCAAGAATATCGGAGTGAGTTGCCGTTGCCTTCTCCAGGGGATCTTCCCAATCCAGGAACTGAACCCAGATCTCCTGCATTGCAGGCAGACTCTTCACCATCTGAGCCACTACAGGGGAAGCTACTATATTGGAATACAGTGGGTTCTCAATAAAATATTCTTTAACTTAATGAATAAATTAAAGTGAAAGTGCAGTATTGTCCAGAAAGGAAAATTCTCTAATGTTTTCAGGCCCCTGAAGAGAGATAGTGAACAATACTGAAATACCTTGTGCTTAAGTGGGATCTAATTGTAACTTGATGAACTTGATGAAATGATTCTAAAATTAATCTGGAGTAGCACATAAATAAACAGGAAGCCTCCTTAAAGAGAATAACAAAGTCACAGACTCGAGCTAGAAATATGCTGTGTTATGTAATAATATTCAGATCTGTAGAAAGCAAACACAAAGGATAAGACTCATAAGATGTGTGAGGCACAGACAAGCCCTCTGCGGGGCGTGTCAGACTTGGGTGATGTAGGTAGATCACCTGCTGTGAACACGGAAAGGGACGGAAGGACCAAGCTTGGACTGAGTATTTGTGATCCCTCCTCAACTTCTGCAGCTGCTTACCCCACTCTAGCCCCAGCTCTGTGCGTAGGGCTGACAGTCCGCAGTGAGGTCTAATTCCTGCATCCCCTGGGGATACTCATGCTGCCCACAGGGTCCTTGACTGCAGAGCACAGATGAGTCCCGCGGCCGCCCTGCAGACTGAATGGAGAGCTACAGCCGTCAGCCGCTCTTTGGGAGGGGGGCGGTGTGTGACCTCGGCCCAGGCAGCTTCTTTCGGAGGGGGCACTGCGTCCTCCTAACCACACTATCACAGGACTCCGGCGGAGTCCATCTGTCTACTGGCACTCTGTCCTGAGAGTGTTGCCCACTCCATCTCTCGCTTCTCACTCTGTGTTTTAAATTTACTTATTAAACCGTGTGATCTGAGTCAATTTGATCTGTAAGACTTTCTGTTCCTTGACCTTTGGGATAATTTGTTGGTAGTATACTTAGAGGCCAATATTGCATCGAAGTAAGTTCCTGAACAAAACTCATTGAAATGTTAAAGCACACACTGGCTGGCCCAGAGGCCAGGAGCACAGGCTCTGGAGCCCCATCGCAGGGACGAGACCGGGGTCTGCTGCTGACTGCTGCGTCGCCTTGGGCAGGTTACCCGAGCACGCTCTGCCTCAGTTTCTTTTTCTTTTTCTTTTTTTTATTGTGCTGCATGTCTTTTGGGATCTTTGTTCCTTAACTAGGGATCAAACCCTCACCTTTAGCAGTGATAGCAAGCAGTCCTAACCACTGGGCTGCCAGGGAATTTCCTGTCTGAGTTCCTAAATCTGTGAAATAGGAATAAAAAGAGCACTAGCTGATAAAGCTGATAAATGAGTTCACAGGTAGTGAGTTTAGAACTGTGTCTGGCCCCGTGTAAGTTCTTTTTGCTAGTTGGATCTGGTCAGACAGACCCAGTGGAATAAAAGGAATAAAATACAAAATCAAAAGCAGATAAAAGTATATGAGAATTTAGTATATGATAAAGGTCTTTGCAAACTAATGAGGGAAGAATTACATTTGGGAGAAATCTGTTAGCCATTTGGGAAAAAACGAAAGGTTCATCTACCTTTCAATCTTATATTAACATAAATTTTGATGAACCAGAGATTTAAATGAAGAAACAAGCTGCAGAAACATTAGAAGAAAACATAGGCACCATGGACTAATCTACAGAACTACTGCCAGAAAAGATGTTTCGATCTTAAATGGCAGGACTATAATAAGAGCTACAATCAATACCCAGTGCGTAAATATTAACATTTAATATATCCATACAAGCAACAATAGATGTTTTGTAGGAGCACATACAACAAATGATACACATCCTTCAGAATTCGGGGGACTGATTCTAGAACCTCCTAAGACACCCAAGTCCACAGGTGTTCAGGTCGCTCACCGTCAGTCCTCTGTATCTCCAGATGCGGAACTTGCAGTCAGACTGAAGTGCTGGGCATGAAGACCCAGGAAGAGCACAACTGGGGAAACAGCTGCATCCACTCCGTAGGCAGCCTGCACAGAGCTCACTGCCACTTATTCGCTTTCACTTCCAGAGCAACGTGCTACACGACAGGGGTTATCGAAGCCTCATGACCAACAAAGCTAGTGGAGGTGATGGAATTCCAGCTGAATTATTTCAAATCCTAAAAGATGATGGGTTAAGTGCTGCACTCAATATGCCAGCACATTTGCAAAACTCAGCAGTGGCCACAGGACTGGAAAAGGTCAGTTTTCATTCCAATCCCAAAGAAGGGCAATGCCAAAGAATGTTCCAACTCCCGTACAACTGTGCTCATTTCACATGCTAGCGAGGTAATGCTCAAAATCCTTCATGTCAGGCTTCAATAGTATGTGAACTAAGAAATTCCAGATATACAAGTGGATTTAGAAAAGGCAGAGGAACCAGAGATCAAATCGCCAACATCCATTGGATCATAGAAAAAGCAAGAGAGTTCCAAAAAAACCATCTACTTCTGCTTCATTGACTACGCCAAAGCCTTTGACTATGTGGATCACAAGAAATTGTGGAACATTCTGAAAGAGATGGGAATACCAGACCACCTTACCTGCCTCTTGAGAAATCTGTATGCAGGTCAAGAAGCAACAGTTAGAACAGGACATGAAAAAACAGACTGGTTCCAAATTGGGAACAAG
This sequence comes from Okapia johnstoni, assembly GCA_024291935.2. Taxonomy (NCBI): domain Eukaryota; kingdom Metazoa; phylum Chordata; class Mammalia; order Artiodactyla; family Giraffidae; genus Okapia; species Okapia johnstoni. The sequence continues at coordinate 388,858 of CM044325.1, read as the reverse complement.
GCTGTGTATTGTCACCCTGCTTTAACTTATATGCAGAATACATCATTCGAAATGCTGGGCTGGATGAAGCATAAGTTGGAATCAAGATTCTTGGGAGAAATATCAATAACCTCAGATATGCAGATGACACCACCCTTATGGCAGAAAGCGAAGAAGACCTAAAGAGCCTCTTGATGAAAGTGAAAGAGGAGGGTGAAAAAGCTAGCTTAAAACTCAACATTCAGAAAATTAAGATCATGGCATCTGGTCCCATCAGTTTGTGGCAAATAAATGCGGGGAAAATGAAAACATGACTTTATTCTCTTGGGCTCAAAAATCAGTGCATATGGTAACTGCAGCCATGAAATTAAAAGACGCATGCTCCTTGGGAAAAAAGCTACGACCAACCTAGACAACATTTTAAACAGCAGAGACATCACTTTGCCAACAAAGGTCCATCTAGTCAAAGCTATGGTTTTTCCAGTAGTCACTTATGGATATGAGAGTTGGGCTAAAAAGAAAGCTGAGCACCGAAGAATTTATGCTTTTGAACTGTGGTGTTGGAGAAGACTCTTGAGAGTCCCTTGGACTGCAAGAAGATCAACTCAGTTAGTCCTAAAGGAAATCAGTCCCGAATGTTCATTGGAAGGATTGATGCTGAAGCAGAAGCACCAATACTTTGGCCACCTGATGCGAAGAGCTGACTCATTGGAAAAGACCCTGATGCTGGGAAAGATTGAAGGCAAGAGGAGAAGGGACGACAGAGGATGCGATGGTTGGAAGGCATCACCGACTCAGTGGACTTGAGTTTGAGCAAACTTCAGGAAATGGTGAAGGACAGGGAAGCCTGGCGTGCTGCAGTCCATGGGGTCCCAAAGAGTCGGAGACGACTGAGCGACTGAACAACAAAGCTGCTCTCAGAGCCTGAATCCGGATCAGCACAGACCAGCCGGCAGGGCTGTAGCCTAGCCGGTTGCCCCGCGGGGGGAGGGGCGGGCCCGCGCAGGTGTGTCCGCGCTGGTGAGCCCCCAGCCCCTCCCACCGCCCCGCCCCTCACTCCTGACTCCGCTCAGATTCCCGCCGTGCAGGTCCGGCGGGTCTGGAGCCAGAGGAGCTCCGCGCTTGAGGTTCGCTGGCACGGCCGGGGACTTGGCAGTTTCAGGGTCGGTCATTCAAGAGCCCGACCTGCCCCGGGGATGTCGCCTTGCCTGAGAGGCTCTCTGGCTGGACCCCGAGTCCAGGAAAGGACCTTCCTGCTCTCAGAGCCTCGCGCAGGGACGTGCGGCGACCGTGCCCAGGGGATGGCCGCTACCACGCGGGGTCCTGGGTGGGGGGGGGGGCAGATGGGGGAGGGGTGCAGGAGGGGAGACAGGTGCAGGAGGGGGAGGGGTGCAGGAGGGGGAGGGGTGCAGGAGGGGAGACAGGTGCAGGAGGGGAGACAGGTGCAGGAGGGGAGGGGTGCAGGAGGGAAGACAGGTGCAGGAGGGGGAGGGGTGCAGGAGGGGAGACAGGTGCAGGAGGGGGAGGAGTGCAGGAGGGGCAGGGGTCCTGGCGGTGGGGGCGGGTCTCGGAGGGAGACTGGTGGGTGCAGGCCGCCCAGAGTCTGCAGCGGGTTGGGCATCGCTTGGGTCCTGAGAGAGGCCACGGTGGGTCGTTGGTCTACAGGGAGCTCCAGAGGAGGTCCAGGGGCAGGGCCCTGGTGGTTTTGGGGTCCCTTTCCTTATGCGCTCCCCTGGGGACGGCCTGTTGGGGGAGCAGGTCTAGGACGGGGGTCGTCTGCACTGTGAGTCTGAGGTCTGTCACTTGGAGCTGGGTCCACCCTCCCTGCAACCTTCCTGACCACCCCCGCCGCCAGGTCCCCGGGGACACCCCTCGTTCCTAGGTGGGCCCCCACAGTGGCCTCTGTTCCCTGAAGAAAGTCATGGGCCATGGGCCATGGGCCTTGGCGGGTCTGTGGAATCCAGGGGTAGCTGTGCAGGACTGCCCCCCACCAGCCCCTGGCCCCCCATCCTCCAAGGCCTCGCCTCTCCTGGCAGCCGCTCCTTCCTGGCCTGGGGCCCTGACCTCTGTCCATCCTGTCTGTCTAGCATGCAGGCCTTCTTGTTCTTGGTGAGGCTGGCGGGCCTCCTGGGCCTGACTTCTAGGTTCCTGGTTATGTCTGTGTTGCAAGAAGGCCTCCCAGAGAGGTAGGTCTGAGGGCAGGGCCCCGAAGGAGAGACCCTCGAGGTGGGCCCACCTCTGTGGGATGTCACATGCCTCCTGTGTCCCTGCAGCGTGGTCCAGGCCCTCCTGAGGCCCTCACACATCAGTGACCGGCTTGTGGGTCTGCAAGTGAGGGGCTCCAACTTCATGCTGGGGAACGCGCCTTTCCTCATCCTGTCGGGCACCATCCACTACTTCCGGGTGCCCCGGGACTACTGGAAGGACAGCCTCCTGAAGCTGAGGGCCTGCGGCTTCAACACCGTCACCACGTGAGTGCGAGCTGCCGCGGCCCTTGCACCAGTCTCTGCTCGGTGTTGCGGGCCCCCCAGTCTCCGCTGTGAGTGGAGCCCATTCCTGCGGCCATGAGGCCGTCTGTCTCAGCAGGCTTGCTCTGTCCTGCACACTGCCGTCTCCTGTCCCAGGCTGCGGCAGCCCAGCCGTCCCCGCAGTCCCTGGGGGTCTAGGCAGCAGGCCCCAGTCCTCCTTGGAGAGCTGCCCTGTGGTCAGAGTCAGCCCAGTGATGAGTCCCAGGGAAAGTCCTGTCTCACTGAGAATCAGGCCTGGAGAACCCTGTGATTACCCTCATTCTATTCACCGAAGCGAAGACAGAACAAACGTCTGGATTTCTGTTCCACCTTCTAAGCTTAGACAGTGCCCATCCGTTACTGTTTGGGTAGTTCTATTTGTGTCCTTTTCAGTGACTTGATTTTTAAAGTATAAGGTTAGGAGAAAAAACCCTGTATTTTAAATATCTGGAATTTAATTTGGCAAAGGATGGGGAATGAGGTTTTAAAGCATTTCCCCCAAAGTTGTCATAAAACCTTTTACACATCACAGCATTTTCCTTCTTTGTTTCCTCATTGTGCTGTTGCTTTTGTATAGCAGTGATTCAGACATTGAAATTTTATGAACTGTTACATTCTATAAAAACACATATGTACACACATACATTTTTTAAATTGAAGTATGGTTGATTTACAAAAGTTTTTGTAGAAAGTGTTAGTTGCTCAGCCATGTCCAACTCTTCAACCTCATGGACTGTAACCTGCCAGGCTCCTCTGTCCATGGGATTCTCCAGGCAAGAATACTGGAGTGGGTTGCCATGCTCTTCTCCAGGGGATCTTCCCCACCGAGAGGTTCAACCCAGGTCTCCCACATTGCGGGTAGATTCTTTACTATCTGAACCATCAAAGTTGTGCTAATTGCTACTCTACAGCAAAGTGACTCAGTTATACACATACATACATTTTAAAATCATTTTCATTATGGTTTATCCTGGGAGATTGGGTAAATTTCCCTGTGCTATAGTGAAAGTTGCTCAGTTGTGTCTGACTCTTTGCGATCCCATGGACTGTCCATGAAATTCTCCAGGCCTTCTGGAGTGGGTAGCCTTTCCCTTCTCCAGGGGATCTTCCCAACCCAGGGATCGAACCCAGGTCTCCCCCATTGCAGGCGGATTCTTCACCAGCTGAGCTATCAGGGAAGCCCAGTGCTATAGAGTAAGCCCTTATTTTTATCTTTTCTAAATGTGACAGTTTGCACCTACTAACCCTAAACTCCCAGTTCATCCGTCTCCTTCCCTCCCCCCTTTTTAGTTAGAGTATATTCGCTTTACGATGTGTGTCAGTTTCTGCTGTACAACAATGTGAATCAGCTCTAAGTATACACATATCCCTCCCTCTTGAGCCTCCCTCCCCCTCTCCATCCCAGCCCCGAGCTGAGCTCCCTGTGCTACGCAGCAGCTTCCCACAAGCTGTCTGTTTAACACATAGTCATGTATATATTGGGGTTTCTCTTGTGGCTCAGATGGTAAAGTATCTGCCTGAAACATGGGAGACCTGGGTTCGATCCCTGGGTCAGGAAGATCCACCGGAGAAGGGAATGGCAACCCACTCCAGTATTCTCACCTAGAGAATTCCATGGACGGAGGAGCCTGGCGGGCTACAGCCCATGGGGTCGAAAAGAGTTGGACATGACTGGGCAGCTGACACTCTCACTTTCTTCACTGTAATGTCAGTCCCACTCTCAGTCCACCCCACCTTCTCCTTCCCCTACGCAGCCCCATGTCCACGAGTCCCTGCTCATCATCCGCGTCTCTGTTCCTGCCCTGCAGATTGAGTTTTCTAGATTCCATTTACACGTGTTAATAGACGAGAGTGATTTTTCTCTCTCTGACTTTCTCCACTCTGGGCGACAGACACTGACAACCAGTCGTCGGCCACAGTATCGCAGGAAGAAACCTGAAGTCTGACAGTCAGACCTGCTGACTCAGGAGGGTGTGCGCACAGCAGGGTGGCGCCCGGCTCAGCAAGGGCGTGGGGAGCCTTCTGTAAGGTGGGGTCCAGCCTGAGAACCCTGAGGGGTCTAGGAAGAGCAGGCACACGTTCGGGACCGGCAGCAGGGGTTAACTCGGGGTGGGGCTGGCACAGGGTTGGGGCATTTTAGCAGCTGCGTAGCCGGGCACAGCAAGGAGCCTGTGCAGTGCCATGGACACGAAGCCAGCCTTCACTCACAAGGGCTGCATTTTACAGCTGTCAGGTCACTTTTCTTTCTTTCAATCTTGAGCAGGTCTTCAGTCACGGAATAATTTCACTGTAGATTCGTAAGTGCTCCGTCCCAGGGCAGTGGATCTTGACGGCGCTTTGAGGACACAGAGGCGGGGTTTGGGTCCAGCCCATTTTCGGTTGCACCCTGTGACCCCCTCCTTCTTGTGCCATCACAGCACTTCTAGTTTATGACATCCTTTCATGCAGGTTTCTAAGTGTGTTGATCCTGCTTTGTGTTTGTGGAGCTTCCTGGATCTGTGGTTTGACAACTGCCCTTCACTTGGGAAGTTGTTAGGACGTTATTTCTTGGACTGTTTCTTCTTTCCTTTCTCTCTTGAATCTCCTCTGGCGCTTTGGTCACATCTGTGGTGTCCCACAGGACTCGGACATTGTCCTCCTTCCTTCTGTGTTCTTTCCTCTTTGCAGTTCTGTTTGGAACGTGTTCCTGTCCTGCCTCAAGCTCACGCCTCCTTCCTGTGGCCGCGTGACAACTGAGCCCATCCAGGCGCCAGCCTCTTGGGCTCCAGTGGTTTCTTTTTATTCTTGAGTTTCCATCTCTGCTCATGTTGCCCACCTGCCTGCTGTCCACTTCCCCCTTTAGCACCTGAGGCAGAGTTGGTTTAAATTCCCAGTCTTGTAATTCCACAGTATCTCCCGTGTCGAAGCCTGGTTCTCATCTGCTTGGCCTCTTTAGCCATGGTCTTTGTTTTTGCCTGTCTTACAGCTTTCTGTTGAAAGCTGGACATGCTGGCGTGGGCGAGCCGACATAGCGCAGCAGACCTGAGGTGTTAGGTCTGTCTGGCGTGCGGGTGTGTAACTGGTTTCGGAGGAAGAACTTCTCCTCTTGTGTCCTTGCTTTTGTCTCCCCGCCGCTTTTGGCTTTTCCTGGAGATTCCCCCTAAGTAGGGCCTGAGTCCTAGAGTGCCTTTGGCTGTAACCCCTTCTGTCTCATGGGAGCCTGTAGGCATGCTGCAAGGGGAGGGCTGAGGCTGAGTGCCGTCAGCCTCGGTGGTCTCTGCGCCCAGCTGAAGTGCGCAATGCCAGGTGTGCCTGCTTCTCTTTCTCCTGGTGGTTGTCTGGGGAACGTCCCCTGCAGCTCTGGCAACAGTACTCTCAGCTAAGGGCGGGCATTTGTCAAGGACAGAAGAGCCTGGACATGCTTTAAAATGCCCACCCTCCCCTAACCCTGTGGGAAGCGAGAGGGATTTGTCTTAGACCTTCGCAGCAAGAACCCTGGGGCTCCCGCAGGTTTTGACTCTCAAGCTCATCTATACAGAGCCTCCAGTGAGCCGTCACTTACAGATTAAGTGTTGCTACCAACCCCGGCCCTGGCAGCCAGCTTCAGCCCTGGACATCTGCTCTGGATGAATGTGGTCACTGTGTTAGGAGTCTTCTCGGAGAAGCAGGGCCAGCGTGTGTGTGTGTGTGTGTGTGTGTGTGTGTGTGTGTGTGTGTGTGTGTGAGATAAGGAACTGGTCATGCAGCGATGCATGCAGAGACATCCCAGGATCTGCGGTTGGCGAGCTGGAGCGGATTCCAGCCCGAGTGATGGCAGGTGTTGGGAGGGAGTGGTGAGACCTGAATCCAAGCTCAGCAGTCAGGTATTGTTGGTGGGGTGGCACAGGGTGTGGAATGTTTGGCCCAAGTTACCTAGTACACCCTCACTGGTAGTGTTCAGTTCAGTCGCTCAGTCATGTGTGACTCCTTGCAACCCCGTGGACCACAGCACGCCAGGCCTCCCTGTACATCACCAACTCCCAGAACTTGCCCAAACTCATGTCCATCGAGTTGGTGATGCCATCCAACCATCTCATTCTCTGTCGTCCCCTTCTCCTCCCGCCTCCTCCTGGAAGAATTTTCCACAGTTTGTTGTAATCCACACAGTCAAAGGCTTTGGCGTAGTCAGTAAAGCAGAAGTAGATGTTTTTTCTGGAGCTCTTGCTTTTTCGATGATCCAGCAGATGGTGGCACTTTGATCTCTGGTTCCTCTGCCTTTTCTAAACCCAGCTTGAACGTCTGGAGGTTCACGGTTCACGTACTGGTGAAGCCTGGCTTCATCGCTGTCTCGTACTCATTTTCATGGTCACATTTTATTGAAGTTTGGCCTGTGTCCAATATATAAGCATTGAGCTCCGTGAGCTTAGTCACATGAACACGCTCCTGGCGACGTGTTACTAATTACTAGGTAACTTGGGCCAAATGTAGCCTGGCGACGTGCCCGCCTCTCAGAAGCTCCCCCGTCGCCTGCACTCAGGACCACCCAGCAGAGGAGTGGCAGGGCTTGTTTTCCCAACACGTCCATCACTTTGGCCTCTTTTGAACTTTATGCACCTGGAATTGTACGGTCTTTACTCTTGTGTCTGATCTTCTGCTCAGGATCATGCTTGTGAGATTCCTCCACGATCTGCCACATTTTAGCTTGTTCATTCCCATCGCTGTGTGTAATTCCATCAAAAACCACACCAACGCATGTTCTTCTGGTCTAACGTGTAGTTCGGGTCCAGTTTTCCTTATTGATTTTCTGCCTGGATGATGTGTCCTTTGTTAAAAGTGGGATATGGAATCATTTTTTAAGGATCTTGGGTTTGTTCCCTAAGTTCTTATATCAAGTTCTTTATCTAAAGCCTTAAATCCCTAACTTGTCTCCTTTTCTAAACTAGCACGCTGGCTCTACAGAATCTCCCTCACGTGTTTACATCCCACTCTTCTTTGCACTGTGCTGTGTCATGCGTTTATTTTTATAAACTATGAAATTCCTGATACATGTTTTCCTGGTTTTGACATCTAATCATATTTGAGACAAACGTAAGGTGGCAAACGCTCTCCTTGCATTTGCCCGTGTGTTGCCCTTTTCGATGCTCTTCAGTCATTTGTACAGACCTAGCAGGTGTCATTTCCTTCTGCCGAGAGACGCCCTGAAGTCAGCTGATCATGAATTATCTTAGATTTCGTTTCTTTGAAAAATATTTCTCTTTCATCTTAGATTTTGAGGGATAATTTCACTGGGTATAGACTTGTAGGCTGATCTTGTTGTTGTTTGGGGCTTTCTTTTCAGCACCTTAAATATGTCTCTTTGTTGTCTTCTGACTTACACATTATCTGATCGCACATCTTCTGTACTTCTTATATTTTTAAAAAACTTATTTGTAAACTTTCTTGTTTTCCTCTCCTCTGGTTGCTTTTAAGGCTTTTTCTCTGTCACTGCTCTTTAGCCACTTGCTTCTGGTGCAACTACGGTGTAGGTTTTCCCCACTTGTGGTTCATTGAGATTCTTGGGTCTGTAGGTTTATAGTTTCATCAATTTACCAAAATTTGGTAAAACTTCCTATTTCTTCTAGTAATTTTATCTCGCCCTTTCCCCCCGGGACTTGGACTTCTTGATAAGATCCCACATATCACTGATGCTTTGTTCATTTTAACGGTTAGTGTTTTTCCCTGTTTTCCAGTTTGGCTAATTTCTTTTGCTCTGTCTTAAAATATCCTGGGATTCTGTTCCTATTTCTGTTCTGTTGTTAGTATCAGTGGTATATTTTTCATTTCCTGCTCTTCATTGCATCTAGAGTATTTTTTATTTCAGATATTATATTTTTTAAAATTTAGAAGTTCCTTTGGGATCTTTTTTATATCTTCCATTTTCTTCATCATGGCCGTGATTTTATTTACTTATTAAAGATACGGTATATGTTTGTTATGCCTTTTTAATATTTTTTTTCACCAGTTTCAACCTATATGTCATTTCTGGGTTTATCTCTGTTGCTCATTTTTTTTCTGGCTTATGCGTCATGTTTTTCTGGATTTGTCTGTCTGTTTTGGAGAGTGAGTTTGGCATGCCTAGTAAACTTTAAATGGATATACTGGGTATTGTGAAGGCTATACTGTTGGTTGCTGGATTTCATTTTGCATTCATTTAAATAATATTGTATAACCTAATATTATGTAATTCATAATTGTAACATATAAAGTTTTTACATTTGTCTTTCTTCTGTTTCAGGCATGTTCCCTGGAACCTTCATGAACCAAGAAGAGGCCAGTTTCACTACACTGCAAACCTGGATTTGACGTATGTTTCACGTTTAAGTTGCTGTTTCTCTGGCTCAGAGGCGGGCGTTTGACTCTGTAGGGTCAGATGAAGCAAGAGTCACCTTGCTTTCCCCTTGAGAACCACCCGGAAGCTCTGATAATTCTGATGGAATTCTGATAATTCAGATGGAAGCCCCTTGAACAGGGATGCTGTTATCAGTAGTGGAGCCCAGACCTCAGTGTCCCGTGTGTGTTTTACCCACGTGTGGCTTAGAGAGAGTCCCTGTGGCTCTGATCCATCACAGGGATCCCACCGTTTCACTTGTAAGAGGAAATTTCTGAACTATAATTTATAGGAGTTTTGAGACATGATACAGTAAGAGTAATTGTTCAAAACTATGCATCTTCCGTCTGCTGTAGTTCATAACTGTCTTTGATGCTGGAGATACACAGACAATGTGCTGTGCTGTGGAATAATCCTGTATATAGAGGGAGGCAAATAGCAGCTGAAGACTCGTAACCCAAACTAGGGGAACAGCCCGGGGCAGGTAACAGCAGAGGGGAAGCTCCAGTACATTAGAACCCCGAGCAGGAATTTGTTAGAGGGGTCGGGTGTGATTTCAGGCAGAAGGTCCAGCGAGGCCACAATTGGAGCAGTCAGAGGTGTGGGAGGGCGCTGACATGGGTGACACTGACGTTCCTGCTGCAGCAAGGGGACCTCGACATCGTCTGTCAATAAAGATCTGGTTTCATTAAGGAAGGTTTAAAATAGATACTCACATTGAGTGTGCCTTGCTCTTCCAAGAGGGAACCCAGGGCTTCAGGGTCTTTCCCTCTCGTGGCTTAAGCGTCACCAGCAACTAGCTTTCAAGCCGCCATGCCTGCCTGCCTCGTGCCTGCAGGGGGAAGCAGGCGGAGGGGTTTCTGGCAGCAGGATCACTGGCTTCTGCTTCTGTCCTGGGTGCTTGGAATCAGCCCAGCTAAACGCAAGGCGGCAGGATGCGTAGGTGAGCCCGTGCCAGGGAGGAAAGGAGCAGGTCCTGTGACTAACTTCATATTTTCCTGGAACTGACTCTTCTGCTGGTTCTGAGCAAAGGGAACGTCAGAAAATAGAGCTAGAGAGATAGTCAAGCTTATCTTGGCCCGTTTGGGTGCTATGCTGCAAAATTTGAAATCTGTTCTGAAGGGGCTATGAAGTCACTGGGAAAATTCTAATTCGGGAAGTTCATGTTTGCATGCTGGTGGTATTTTTAAGCGGCAGAATAACATAGCTAAGATTTATTTTCTGGAGCGGATTGTCTTTTAACTCTTCCAGTTTCCCAAGAATGTGACCTCTGATATCTATACCTATGTCATAGAATTGACAAAGAAAATAATACACTTGCAGAACTGAGTGTATTGAGTGCTGATGCTGATACTCGGTACACATTACTCCTGTGTTCGATGATTATATTCTGCTGACAATGCCTGGAGCGGCATTGGAAGAAGGAAGAGAAGGAGGGAGGGAGGAAGCCGTTGGAATAACTCAGGTGGACACAAGTTCTTTATCCAGGGTGGTAGTGGTGAAAATTAAGAGGAATTTCACATTCAGAAATATTAACTACAAGGAATAAACCTGATTAGAGGCAGACTGAAAGTGGGAAAGGAAGGAGGAGCCAGCATGGTTCGTGAGGGCACGTCCTGGGTGCTGCCCTTGCGGGGACAGGAGGCTCCGCGTTGGTCCAGGGGGCAGCCGGCGTCTGGCCGTGATTCCTGCGAGTCGTCCGCGTCCTGCCCTCGGGGCTTCTGGACTGAGGCCTTTGTGCGGAAGGTGGCCCCGTCCCGGGTCCTGTCTCTGGCAGGGACCTCTGTGAGCAGGCCAGGAGTGAGCTCCCCCTGTCCTAACCGCACGAGAAGAGGCCTCGGGGAGACACACGGCAGCAGCTCCAGGCTCAGCTCTTGGTGACTGCCGCTGTCGCCCCCCTCCTCAGCGCTTTCATGTCCTTGGCGTCAGAGGTGGACCTGTGGGTCATCCTGTGTGTTGGCCCCTACGTCGGGAGCGACCTGGACCTCGGAGGCTTGCCCAGGTGAGCTGTGCTCCCGTCCCAGGCCTGTCCACAAGCAAGTCGGGGCGGAGGTCTGCTTAGTCCCCAGGTGCACTTTCAGTTCATGCCTCCCGCCCGTTCCCCGTTTCATGACCTAGAAAATGCACTTTAAAATACCAGGAATGATACAGTGCTTGTTGGTTTTTTCGAAATCTCCATCTCATCCTTGTAGTGCAGAGGTAGTAATCCTTCTTTTCCTTAATGAAAATCAATCAATATCATGTAATCAGTATCTTTATAAGTTCTAACTTTTGTGACGATACTGATAATAGCACAAAATTGATTATCTCTTTTCAAAGAGGGTCTTTTTTCTTATCATTTTTAAATGGTAGTAAAATGTACATAATATGAAATTTACCATTTAAAACTATGCAATTTTGTGTCAATCGAGTGCATTAAAATGTTGAACACCCATCACCACTATCTTGTTCCATAACATTTTTTGCTACTCACAGAGAAAACCCGTGCCTAGTCACCCCCATTCTACTTACCCCCAGCCGCTGGCAACTGTTATGCTTCAGTTTCTGTGGATTTACCTCATCTGTATCCTTCATATAAATGAAATTATATCTTATGTGACCCTTTGTGTCTGGCTTCTTTCTCTTGGCATATTTTTTTTCCCGCTGCAGCTTGTGGGATTTTAGAGACTGAACCCAGCACAGAGCCCTAACCACTGGGCTGTCAGGGAAGTCCCTCCCTTGGCATGATGTTTTCAAAGTTTGTACATGCTTTAACATGAACCAATTCCTCATTTCTTAAATCACCAAATAATATTCCATTAAAAAATTTTTAAAAAAATTTTGAAATATTTTTATAAAAATCTCATATCACACTAAGGTTTGGCGAGCATTTTTTGAAAAAGGCCAGATGATTAATATTTTCAGCTTTCAGGTGCACAGACAGTGTCTGTTTCGAGGTTCATCTCTGCTGCTGCCGCAGGAGCACAGCTGTGATGATGTGTAAGCGAAGGGTGGGCCATGTGCCAATAAAACTTTACTCATAGAAACAGTCAGCAGCTCTGACTTGGCCTGTGGACTGCAGACCGGCGACCCTGTCTTGGATTGCTCCCACATCATACAAGCCTCAGCTGTATCTGGGGGGAAGAGGTGGTGGTTGAGGTGTTGAGCTCTGTGTGACCGAACGCAGACTGCTTTTTCTTAAAGATGGGTTAGCATCTCAGTGCGCTGTTCCAGTTTGGCCACGTGAATCTGGGCTCTTCACGTTTTCCAGCCTCAGACGCATGAACATTTCTGTTTGCTATCTCCCACCCCAAGGCTCAGTCTCGCCTTTTCCATCCTAGCTGGTTACTCAAGGATTCTCATATGAAGCTGAGAACCACTTACAAGGGCTTTACAATGGCAGTGAATCACTATTTTGATGACCTGATTCCCAGGATAAGAGAATACCAGGTAAAACCTGATTTCCCATCTCTGTGACCAAGGGAAGTACTTGCCTGAATTGATTTCCTGGGCAGGACTCAGCCTACTTTCTTTCACTCATAAGCAAGAAGCATGTATAGCAGCTAATTCCAGTTCCTTATTTAAGAAATATGCTTTCTTCTGCTTTTATGCCTGTTCCTCATCTACTGCCTTACTGGGATGCTGTTTCCTGGCAGGATGCTGGGAACCGCACTCTGTGTATTTTTACGTCTTCTGCATTGTTTGTCTGCTCTCCAAGCCTTAAATGGGAATTTAATGACAGCCGTCAGAATGTCCTAACTTACCTGCTAAAGATAGCTACGTGTCAGTCTTTCACAAGTGATAGATGATGCAGATGACCTTAGGTCAGTGATTTTGTAGAAAATGCAATTTGTTTGTTCTTTTTTAAATATCTCTCCCCCTGTAATAAAACCATGGTGTCATACACATTCATTGCTTGAGTAGATACAGTGTGCCACCATACTGCTGCAGGGTTTGGAAGATACATGAAGGACTGTATAAGGAGGTAGCAAATGAGCAGAGGGAAGGAACAGAAGGTATCTATTAGGTATCAAGCTTTCTATTGGGCTTCCCTGGTGGCTGAGCAGCAAAGAATCCCCATGCAATGCAGGAGCCATAGGAGACTTGGCTTTAATTTCTGGAGGAGGAAACTGCAGCCACTCCAGTGTTCTTGCCTGGAGAACCCCATGGACAGAGGAGCCTGGTGGGCTACAGTCCGTGGGGTGGCAAAGAGTTGGACACGACTAAGTGACTTGGAACGCATGCATCAAGCTTTTTATTAGGCAGTTGGTGTTTACGGAGCATATTTTATCCTCACAGCGATCACTGGAAAGGGATGTTACTGTAGGGGTAGCCACAGGCCTGGAAATGGCCGGGCAAGGCTTCAGGTGGTGTGGATCTTCTCGGGGCAGAACTGGCTCCTGACTTTGAGAGTGCCCCGAGGTCACCAGACGAGGTGACGGTGGCTGAAGGGCCAGTCCGTGTGCATCTGGGGACAGTAGATGGCAGGGACAGTCCTTTGCGGCACTGGACTGTGCTGGCCAGGGTGGTAACCTTGGCCGCCAGTGGCTATTTCACTTAAAATCTATTAAAACCAAATAAAGAATTTAGTTCTTTATTCACACCAGACACAGTTCAAGTGCTAGGTAGCCACCTGTAGATGGTTGCTACCACCTTGGACAGTGAGAACACAGAGCGTTTTCATCATCAAAGAAAGTTCTAGAGTGAATTAGCATGTTCTCTGCACCCCAAATCAGGACATTCCCCATCTTGGAGTGCCTGCAAGACAAAATCAGTAATCAGAAGGTTGCCTGGCAAGCACAAAACCAGGAGCCGCAGAAGCTGGGGGTCTTATCCTTTGAGCCACCAGGGAACCCACCTAAAAAGTATATACTTATATTTTGCTGTGCCACACAGCTCGTGGGACCTTGGTTCCCCAAGCAGGGGTAGAACCTGGGCCGCAGCCCTGAAAGCCTGGAACGCTAACCAGTAGGCTGCCAGGTGGCTCCCAGCATCGCGGCACGTTCCTGCGTGTGCTGCTCCGTCACTGAGTCATGTCCGACTCTTCCACAATCCTGTGGATCATAGCCCACCAGGTGCCTCTGTTCACGGGCTCTTCCAGGCAAGAATATTAGAGTGGGTTGCCATTTCCTACTGCAGGGGATCTTCCCGACCCAGGGATTGAACCCACGTCTCTTGCATTGGCAGGCAGATTCTTTACCACTGAGCCCCCTGGGAAGTGTACAGGTTTGGGGAACTCTTTTAGGCTCTTTTCTGCCCACTCAGCTCTAGTGCAGTCGGTTACGCTCTGCTTGCCGAGTCCTATTCCGTTTCATCTCTCCCTACCCAGGTCCTCCCAAGTCACGACAAGCACAGGTGTTGGTGTGTAGATGCTTCCACCCACTGGCGCACGGTCCTGGGAGCTCTCTGGGATCTTCCTTTCATTGTTGGTGTGTGGTTTAATTCTGAGAGAGCGATGCTCTTTTCCTTAGTCCTGCATGCCAGGAGGAGACCTTCCGGCGGCCAGATGTCTCCAACAGCAGGTTGAAAAGGGCAGAGATGAGTGTAGTGAAACTGACTAGGACATGGCAGGTGCAAGATGCAGAGAGAAAACACAACCGTGGGGGTGGCAAGAGCTGTAAAGACAGGGCTGACTGATTATGCTAACATCACAGAAGGGAGTCGGCAGGGAAGGGGAAGGAGGAGATATTTGTGTGAGGGCGTAACTGAGAGGGCAGAAGGGACGATCCCACAGGATCCTGGGACTGGGGAGGAGGCAGCTGGTTGAGAGGAGCTCAAGGAGGAGGCTGAGGGGTGATGGCAAGTGCAGGACCTAGGAGGGGTGCTGCAGGAGGGAGGGCTTCCCGGAGGAGGAGAGACTGTCAGTGGAGAGAAATCAAACCAGGATGAAAAGGGATTGCATCCGTTTAGCAAAGAGAACGTCAGGGTGCTACTGTGGGTGGAATGGAAAGGGCAGCTGTAAGACCAGAATGAGGACAGGATAACGAGCCGTGGGTTGTCGCGGGGCATGCAGATCTATTGCACCGTTTGTCCACGAAGGGGGACAGCACGGGAGGGGAGGACGGGGTCCCTGTGGCGGTGACCGGGCAAGTGAAGACAGGGGTGCAGGGACGGAAGGCAGAGCGGGTCCCCGAGGAGGGGGTGACACGCGCCTGCATAGGAGAGGGCCGCACCCCTGCTTCCCTGGTGCTGCGGGAGGAAGGCTGGGCGGAGGTCTAAGCCTCTGCTTAAGGTGTTGGATTAGGGGAGTTGGCGGGCACTGCTCCCTTGGGGACTGGGGAAGGCAAGGTGCTGAAGGCTTTGACCCCACGAGGCGACTGCTGACTTAGTGACGGAAACTGCCCCCACTGTCGTGTCCCCGGGGCTGAGTTTAGGAGCAGGTGCTTTCTATGGCACCCTAAATGTGTGTGTGCAATAGCAAATTGAGAAAGTCCAGCCTTTCCCCACCAGCTGACTTATCCTCAGACTCTCATCTCCTTGACCCCCAGTTCCAAGAAGAGGGCCCCATTATTGCCGTGCAGATGGAGAACGAGTATGGTTCCTATAATCTGGATAAAAGATACATGCCGTATATTAAAAACGTAAGTGCCCCTTCGTTTTCCTCCAACTTTACACGCTTTTCTCACTTTGTTGATCCATGGAGCAAACATTCTGAGCTGCTACAGCTTGCGAGGTGCCATCTGGGACGCAGTGTTTGTTAGCGACGGATGAAGAGCTTTCAAGTGTCAGTCTTACGCTGAGTGCTCGGTAAATCTGCACCCTCGAAGTTCATGAATCAATGCTGTGTCCAGGTGGGGGCTTCCCTGTGTCTTTCTTTTTTTTTTTTGGAAAATATAGGACAGAGAAAAGTTATTTATTCTAAAGGGTTTGTAGTGTTGACTTCCAAACAGTCCAGAGTTTTAGTTTTTGAAAACCAAAGAGAAATCAGAAGACGTCTAAGTTGCAGCAAAAAGACAAAGTCGTACACTATTATGCTGCTCTTCCGCACATGGATAAGGCGATGGAAGTGCAGCTGGTGTTTCCATGCGTTCACCCCCAGACAGGGGCCTCGGACACCTGCGTGACTCCGATGTAAGCACAGAGTGAGTCACAATAACTTGTCCTCCTGTGGATATCACAGGCGGTTTTCAGTTGGTGTTTGTATAATACGGGCTTTCCCACCCTTTCATCTTTGATTTTTCTGTATCCACGTACTTCAGGTACATACTCTGTATATAATTAGAATTTGTTTTCCTTAATCCATTATGGAAATTCTTGTCTTTGGAATGTGGCTGCTGTCCATCCAAGGTCATCGCTGATAGGCGCATTTAAGTCCCGTTGGCTGTTCTCATTGGACAGTTTACCGGCAATGAGGCGGGCGGTGAGGCCTCTTCCCGGCCCTCAGCTCATTCCGGTGCCCCTAAGCCTCGCCTTCGCCTGGGGACGCGCCCTCCCAGGGCCGTGGGCCGCGTTCACCTTGCCGACCGTCCCACAGGCGCTGCTGAGCAGAGGGATCCAGACGATGCTCACGACGGCAGACACGGGCCGGGGCCTCCTGAAAGGACACACACCGACGGGTACGCGCAGGGGCTTTGCCCGCCTCCGCCGCCGGCTGAGTCTGAGGGCCCCGCTGAGGCTCCGTTCCTCGACGTGAGGAACTGGGGCCCCCCTCGCGGCCCCGCGTCACCCTGCTGGGTCGGAGGCGTGTCTGCCGCTGCCCCGGGCCAGGCCCGAAGCCCCGGAGAGAGCAGGGCCCCAGAGAAAGTCCTGCCCTAGACCCGCCCCGGGAGCGCGTGGGGCGAAGAGTCCGGGGCATAAAAGCCATGAGGAGACGTGCAATAGCATTTCAGGGGGGAAACACGGGTCGGGACACAGGACGGAGGAAGAGTCACGCGAACGAGCTAGAGAGCGGTGCTTCTCGGAATTCTCTAGCCTGGCCTGGCCTGCCCCGGCCTCGTCCTCCGCCGGCTCCTCCCGGGCGCGGTGGCGGCCGCTCCCCTCCGGTGGCCGAGACCGAGTCCTGCGCTGGGGCTCGGGAGACCGGCGCTCAGGCCGCCCCGCCGCGGGCTCAGCTGCCTCGTCCGGCTTCTGTTTGTGCATCCGCACAAGGGGTTACTTTCTCTGCCCTTGTTCCCCGGGTCACTTGCTGTGAAGGCGGTGTGCCTGACGGCGGCTGGTCGAGCCCCTGTGGCCACACGCGGTCACGTCTTCGCCAGCACGGGCTGCGGGGTGTTGGCGGGCAGTGTCTGCGGGCGGAGGAGGCGCCCCGCCTGCTGGTCACACCGTCTTGGTCTCCCCTTTCCCTCCACAGTGTTTGCTACCCTCCACATGAAGAGTATAAGGAAGAAAACGTACGAAAACCTCTCCTCAGTTCAGGTGAGGACATTTCAGAGGCGCGGGATGTTCTCAGTCCTCTCATGCGAGGACTTCTTGGCTCAGGTGTCCAGGAACTTCTCAGCTGTGATTCCTTCACTTAAACTTGGATCTGATACACCCTTGAAATACCTGCTGTAGGTGGTTTCAGATGCAATTGCATCAAACTGCCCACAAGGCCGGGCCCACAGCCCCTAGGAGGGTCCAGGATGGCACAGCGAGCTCACGGCCGCACTGAGTTTCATCTCGGCAGGGCGGGGGCTACGCTCTCCCCACAGTCCAGGGGCTGTGGTCTCCCCACCACAGTCCAGGGGCTACACTCTCCCCCACAGTCCAGGGGCTACGCTCTCCCCACAGTCCAGGGTCTATGCCCTCCCCCCCACCTCAGTCCACGGGCTACGCTCTCCGTGTCCCCCGCCCCCAACAGCTGGGGAGAAACGCTAGGAACCAGCTGGGGCCCCAAGTTATGGCTCCACAGCTTGAGCTTCTGGCTCTGCCAACGGAGCTTGTGGGTTCAGGAATCCCTGCACACGGACGCCATGACACCCACTCGGAGTTCATGCATCAGTCATTGTTCTCCACTCCAGGTGCAATTTGCTAACCAGATGTTACTTTTTGCCATAGCAATCTGCCTGATAATATGGGTAACATTCTGCCTTTATTGAGATTTCTAAACCAAAATGGACCTAAAGTTAGTTTGTAAAAGTTTTTACCCTTTGAATGAATAGCCTCATTCACATTTACCTGTGGTCCCATGAGAAAGACAAGAAATGGAAATAAACAGAACTCAGTAGGAAGTGCTGGTTCTGATAGAAGCATTAGGGGGAATCAGAGGGAGCATAAATCTCTACCACCGAAAGGAATCAGTGGCTGGATGCTTCACTCTGCACCTGACCGAGCTCTGCAGTATTAGGAGGAAGGGAACACTCTCCTAATTTTCATCAAGATAAGGCAATGCCTGGAATTCTAAAAAAATAGTTACCTCCCTGATTCTGTCCTCCTTCTGTCTAAGATAGAACTAAGATTTAGAGAAGAGTGCAAAGATTCAAAGGGCTGGGTACCAGCACCGAGGGCTGTCGGTCCCTGGTACAGGGAACTGGACAAGCAGTACAGAGATTTGCAAGGACTGGGGTCAGTGCATCCGAGAAAATATGCAGAGGGAATGTAACTCTTGGGGCAGAGCAGACACTCAGATAGAATATGATGGTGATGATTGTGGTGATGGTGTTGCTGCTGATGGTGGTGGTGATGATGGTGGAGGAAGAATGGGGGACAGTAAGTGGAGATTCAGGAGTTAAAAATTATATTCTAACTATAATTAATAAAGTCCTAAAACTGAGTTCGTTTATTCGTTAAACAAATCAGCCAGTAAATGTTTTTAGCACTTGCTCTGTGCCAGTTCTTCCCTGGTGGTTGTGACTTCCCTGGTGGCTCAGATGGTAAAGCGTCTGCCTACAATGCGGGAGACCCGGTTCGATCCCTGGGTCAGGAAGATCCCTTGGAGAAGGAAATGGCAGCCCACTCCAGTACTCTTGCCTGGAAAATCCCATGGACGGAGGAACCTGGTAGGATACAGTCCATGGGATTGCAAAGAGTCGGACACAACTGAACAACTTCACTTGCTTTCTTTCTATGTGCCAGTTGGGCTTCCCAGGTGGGTCAGTGGTAAAGAATGTAGCTGCGAAGCAGAAGATGTGGGTTCGATCCCTGGGCCAGGAAGATCCCCTGGAGAAGGAAATGGCTCGCCCGCTCCAGTTTATTGCCTGGAGAATCCTGGTGAGGTTACAGTCTATGGAGTCACAAAAGAGTTGGACATGACTTAGCAACTAAACAAGGACAGCAAATATGCCAGTTTGGTATTTACTTGTCAAGGCATTGTGCATAAAACAGGGAAGGAACCCTACAAAAGCACCACTTTTGGAACTTGTATTTTAGTGGTAAGAGACAGGTGGTAAACAAGTCAAATATGGAGGGAGCTTGTAACACAAGCTGAGAAAACATTCTATGATAATGTTTATATAGACAACGTTTAGTTTACATACCCCCCATTGTTAATGTTTGTTTCTTACATGTAAGAAGCTAGTGACCCTATCCTTATCTTGCCTATGAGGAAACCATGATTCAGAAAGGTAAAATTTCTGCTTTGACATCATCTGTGGTCAGTCATATAACAGAATAACCCAGGTTCAAATCCAGTCCTTCTGCCTCCAGATACCGTGCTCTTTCCCTGTTTTGTACCATCTGCCACCTGAATTCCTCCGGTGAGGAGAGGGTCAGGGCGGAAGCATGAGAACATACGTCAAAGTGGTTTGGAAAGGCTGAGACGCACTCTTGCCAAGAACTCCACCCCGACACAGTGCCACACCTCCAGAGGCGACCCCCAGCGCAGCCTCTGCCACTGCTAATGCCTAACTCCTGGACTCCTACCTAGACAGTGGGCTCTCAAACACCCAGCTCTGAAGGGTCACAGGGATTGTGCCCATAAGACCTGCTAGACCGTAGCAAAGAAGCCACTCTTCAAAGCCACTCTGGAAGTCCATATGGAGGTTCCTGGGGAAACAGAGCCATCTCTGATGCAGCGGTCTTGTCTGTAGGTGTTTAGGGAGGAAACAGTTACCATCCTGAAGAGCTGTGTACTGCCTGTTCACAGCACCGTGCTTCACGGTGTACAAGGAGGGATGAATGGATACAGAGAATATGATACGTGCATCAAGCAGAAAACATTCAGCTTTTAAAAAGAAGGAAATCTGTCATTTGTGGCAGCATGGATGAGCCTAGACAGCATTGAGCCTGAGAGATAAGCCAGCGGGTGGTCAGGGAAGTGGGGAGAAGCTGGTGAAAGGGCACAGACTTACTGACAGGGTAAACGAGGTCTCTGATGCATAACTGATGACTGCAGGAAACAGCACTGAATCGCTTAATTGAAGTTTGTTGAAAGAATATAACATAGATGCTCCTGGCAAAAAAAAAAAGTGAAAGAATGAATTGGGAATGAATCTCACATTAAGGAAAGATTCATTTGGTGGCATCTTCAAAATTTTGGAGCATTTTCGTGGAAAGGGAAATTCTTTCTGGTACTAGGGAACAGAATTAATTTCAGTGGGTAAAAGGAGTAACAAAACTATATTGGCCGCATATACGGGTGGTACTTTCTCGCAATCTGAATTCTCCAGAAATGGAATATACTGTCTCATGAAGAATTCGCCAGCACCTGAACAGACAGGGTGTCCATGGGCGGCAGTGCCTGCTGGAGGACAGGGTGATGGCCGGAACCCTCAGTAACAGATCCTTCCCGACATGAGGATCTGTGATGTGGGGGTCCTGTGGGGCTGGGAGGAAGGAAGCGGCAGGGACTTAAGATGCACAGCTTCCATTTGTGTGTGTGTGCTCAGTCGTGTCCAGCTGTGTGGCCCACCAGGCTCCTCTGTCCGTGGGGCTTTCCAGGCAAGAGCCCTGCCGTGGGTCACCATGTCCTCCTCCAATGGATCCTCCTGACCCAGGGATCAAACCCATGACTCTTGTGTCTCCAGCACTGGCAGGTGAGTTCTTTTCCTCTAGCTCCACCTGGGAAGCTTGACTCAGTCTTAAAGGAGTGAGCACATTATCTTTGGAATTCAGTAGCATAGTTTTTAAATGTTAAAGTACAGGATGCCAGGCAGAAGCAAATGAAAAGATGATGTGATTTTGTGGTGGACAGAGTTGGCAGTGGTTTTGTTAGTTTACTTGTTTTTCTTTCACTTTCTTTAAAGCATTTATCAGCTTAGGCACGAATGTGAATGCTGTGGGGGCTGGTGGCTAGGGTCCCAGCGCTGAGAGCAGAAATTCCAAGGCTGCATTAACTTTCAGAGCTTGAAGGAGCAGCGTTGACTTTTAACTGTGGAGTGTGTAAGCCTGAATGTGGAGCTTGTTGGTCCTGAAGGCCTGGGATGGAGCAGGGCCTCGGGCCTCAGGATGGCTTGGGGCTGGGACAGAGGAGGGCCTCAGGCCTTGGGATGGCTCGGGGCTGGGACGGAGGGGGGCCTCGGGTCTCCAGATGGCTCAGGGCTGGGACAGAGGGGGGCCTCGGGGTGGCTCGGGGCTGGGACAGAGGAGGGCCTCGGGTCTTGGGATGGCTCGGGGCTGGGACGGAGGGGGGCCTCAGGCCTTGGGATGGCTCAGGGCTGGGACGGAGGAGGGCCTTGGGCCTCGGGATGGCTCGGGACTGGGACGGAGGAGGGCCTCGGGGTGGCTTGGGGCTGGGACAGAGGAGGGCCTCGGGTCTCGGGATGGCTCGGGGCTGGGACGGAGGGGGGCCTTGGAATGGCTCAGGGCTGGCCAAGGGCAGAGCAGGAGCCAGGGATTGTGTGGGATTCTCGCTGGGCTCGCATTGTTGGCAGCTGGTTCTTTACATCTTCAGTGCCTCCCTTGGGTCAGGTACTTCCCTATGAGACCTCTCCTTGGGTCGGTCCAGGGGATGAAGAGATTCTGCTGGTCTGGAAACTTAAGGTGTCCACAGCCATTGATTTCACCAAAGCCAGAACCAGTGAGACCGCGAGAGGCAGGCCAGGCTGGGCGTGTCTGTGCTGTGAGAGCGATGGGGGCCGTGAGGACGCCCCGTGGATGAAGCGGGGCGGGTGACGGGCTGGCTCCACCGAGTGGACCCTCTGCCTCCGCAGGGCCCCGGCCCGGTCATGATGATGGTGTACACTGCCAGGTCTCTGGATGGATGGGGCTCTTCTCGAAACACTCTGGACCTGCACAGTGAGTTGCCAGTCGCTGCTGTTCATCTCTGAGGGCGGGTGTTGATGGGACTCCAAGGGCACTGGCCTGCCTGCTGCCTGCTGATTGCAGTCCCTGAGGTTGACGGGGCTGGCAGATCCTGTGCGCTGTGTCTGTGCTGTGTCTGTGTCTGTGTCTGTGTCTGTGCTGTGTCTGTGTCTGTGTCTGTGACTGTCTCTGTGTCTGTGTCTGTCTGTCTGTGTCTCTGTCTGTGCTGTGTCAGTGCTGTGTCTGTGTCTGTGTCTCTGTGTCTGTGTCTGTGTCAGCGCCGTGTCAGTGCGGTGTGTCTGTGTGCTGTGTCTGTGCGCTATGTCGGTACCACACGGAAGCGCCGCTCCGCAGGTCACTGGGATCTCGTGAGCTTTCTGTCTGGTGTGACTGTGTCTGCTGGACTGAAGCTCTAAATAAGGAGAGCCGGCCGCTCTGGGGCGCAGTTAAGGGACAGCTAGTGGGGGTCCACCAGGGGAGAGGGCCCTGTGGGCTCCAGACCCTCTGCCAGCTCCGGCCTTCCCGTCCGGTCACGAACGGGTTGCTCCGTGCTTCAGAGGCACGAGCTGGACACCCGGACACAGAGACCCCCGGGGGGCCCTGACGGCACCGCGGGGCGCCCCCCATCCCCCCACCACGAACACCTGCGGTCCTGACGGCACCGAGGCACTGAGGCTCGGCTCCCCTCTCGCCTTTCCCCTCCCCCCTCCCCCTCCCCCCTCCCCTTCCCCCTCCCCACTCCCTTCCGCCCCCCACGTGCGCCCCCCACGTGCAGTCCTGACTGCACCGAGGCACTGAGGCTCGGCTCCCCCCTCGCCTCTCCCCTCCCCTCCCCCTCCCCTCCCCCCTCTCCCTCCTCCCCCCCCACATGCGCCCCCACGTGCGGTCCTGACGTCACCGGGGCTCCGCTCACCGCCCCCCCCCCCGCCCCGTTCCGCCCCTCCGCCCCGCCCCCCCCCACCGCTAACAGTCCTGACGTCACCGGGGCTCCGTCCCCTCCCCGCCCCCGCCCCTCCCCCCCCACAAGAGTCCTGAACTCACCAAGGCTCCGCTCCCCTCCCCCGCCCCCTGCAGTGCTCATGAAGGAAGTCCGGGAGATGCTGCAGCTCAGATTCTCCCTCAACTTCTACATGTTCCACGGAGGCACCAACTTCGGCTTCATGGGCGGGGCCGCGTTCCCCAGCCATCGCCTCCCTATGGTCACCAGCTATGGCAAGTACCAGTCCCGCGCCGTCTGCCCGCGGCTGCCCCGCGGGGCGGCCCGGAGCTGTCGGGGCGGTCCCCGGAGCGGAGCCGGGCACCTGCTGCATCGTCGCCGCATGCTGGGGACAGGGTGAGACGGCCCAGGATGACGCCTCTGCGGTCCCGGTTGGGGCCTTTGCAAGCAGAGAAGCTGGTAGCTTAGCTCTGTCCATCCACTGTGCAGCCTCTGTAAAAACCTTAGTGCTTTAGAGTGTTGTGTCGGTTTCTGCCATCCATCAGCGTGACATCAGCCCCAGCTATCCTTATATCCCAGCCCGCCTCCAGGTGCGAGACGCGCCTTCCCACGAGCCACGGTCCTACCCACGGTGGTCGTGCATGTATGAAGACACTGCTCTCTCAGCCCGGCCCACCCTCTCTTCCCGCGTGGATGCCCGCACGGCCATTCTCTGCGTCTGCATCTATGTTCCTCCTGCGGCTAGGCTCATCGGTACCATTTCTCTAGGTTCCAGTGTGTGCGTTAATATAGGATATCCATTTTTCTCCTTCTGACTTACTTCACTTTCTATAACAGGCTCTAGGTTCATCCACCTTAGCTCAATTGACTCAGATTCATTCACCAGGCTTTGTTCTTTGGCGCTTACTGTGAAACCCACTCCCTTGATCCCCTATCCCGGATGTTGGGTGTTGATGACTAGGTCTCCCTCAGTCTACGACTCTGCTCAGAGACCAAGCAGGGAGCGAGGGTGAGAGAGGGGAAGGGGGTCTGGTTGGAAACCACCGAGTCCTGGCGCTGGGCTCCAGCCTGGGCTCCTGACACCCGGGGTTGCCATCTGTCCCTCCTGGGGCAGCTGGCATCGGGCACCTTCCTGCCTCAAGGTCTTCCTCCCAGAGCTTCTGCAAGCAGGGCCCTTTGACTCAGCACCAAGTGCCGAAGTCCCTCCCGAAGTTGGGTCTTTTTAGGGAAGGTGACAAATTTGTTTCTATTTCTCAGACTATGGGGCGCTGCTGACAGAGGATGGAGACTATACACCCGAGTATCTCGTATTTCAAGAGTTTTTTCAACCTGTCCCAGGTACCCTCCCCGCCCTCCGGAGGGCTCTGGGCTGTGTGTGTGAGGGGGGTGCAGACGTGGTCCTTGGGGGAGCCCAGCTCGCCCCAGCGTATTTTACCTTCAGGGGCTGGGGACTCAGGCTGCACGAGACACGGTCCCCCCAGCCCCACGGTCGGTGGAAACCAGAGGGGCCAGGCCCTTCCCAGAGCCACGAGATGCGCGTGTCTGGGTGGAAGTGGGGAGAAGGGGCAGAATCTGAGCACGCGTGTTCCCCCACTGGCTTTCAGGAGATTCTGACCAGCAGGGCTG
Source organism: Okapia johnstoni (assembly GCA_024291935.2). Taxonomy (NCBI): domain Eukaryota; kingdom Metazoa; phylum Chordata; class Mammalia; order Artiodactyla; family Giraffidae; genus Okapia; species Okapia johnstoni. The sequence continues at coordinate 364,407 of CM044325.1, read as the reverse complement.
AGATGGCTGGCCTGGTGGGAGGCCGAGGTGCTGGCCGCCTCTGTTTCCAGGACAGCAGGGTGCCCTGGCCAGGCCTCTGGGCGCAGGAGAACTCCCTCCCCTCGGTCCCTGCCCCTGTGGACCATCCATGGCGCTGGGCAGGCTGGCCGGGGGCAGCAGAGGGCACTGCAAGCGTGGACAGGGCTGGGGAAGGAGCCAGCCTCCTGCTTGTCGTTTGCAGAGGTTCCCAGCTTCCGGCAGCAAGACCGCAGACCTAAGGACGTGTACGCTCCCCTGGCTGCAGGTCACTTCATATCCCTGTGGGACGCGCTGATTCACCAGGACAACGTGAGTCCCCTGGGCAGGGACGTGAGGGACACGGCAGGAGAGGGAATGAACACGGGGGACAGAAAGCAGTCTTCGTGCTTTCAGTCCCTTCTACTTCTACAGTTCAGATTAGGAAACCTAGATTGTTGAGTCGCTCAGTCGTGTCCGACTCTTTGTGACCCCATGGACTGTCGCCAGTCAGGCCCCCCTGTCCGTGGGATTTTCCAGGCAAGAGCGGTGGAGTGGGTTGCCGTTTCCTTCTCCAGGGAATGTTCCTGACCCAGAGATGGAACCTGTGTCTCCTGAGTCTCCCGCATTGCCAGCGGGTTCTTTACCGCTGACCCACCTGGGGAGCCCAATACATCCGTCCCCTCCCTGGGGGACCCCCCCCTGCCCTTCTCGGTCACCCCGAGCGGCTGCTGCAGACTCCTTACTGCAGGGCGCTCACTTGGCCCCGTGCTCCCTGAGCTTCCTCGCCTGTGATGAGGCCGCCCTCCAGCCTGGCTTCCGCTCCCATCTCTGCAGCAGCCTGTGAGGTCCACGGGGCCGCTCTCCATGGAACAGCTGTCCGTGAACCAAGGGAGCGGCCAGTCTTCTGGGTACATACTTTATGAGACCGTCATCACCAGAGGAGGCGTCCTAAATTCTGATGGTCATGTGAAAGATCGGGGCCAGGTAGGGGACGGGGGCGGGAGGAGGGTGCCCTTCTCTGCTGGCAAGACCCCTCCGTGTGGCTGAACGTCTGAACAGCAGGCCAGCCTCTTCCTGACCTTTGGAAAACTGCCCTTGTTTCTTGCCTCCGGTGCCTTTGGTGAAATGCTTGGTGTTCACATGTAAGCCGCTGCTGTCGCGGGTCTAAGGTACTGGGTGTCCCGGGGGGTGCCCACTGAAGCCTGAGTGGACTTGATGCCACTCTTGGAGGGGACCCGGGAGGGGCCTTGGACCCCACCATGTGCCTCGGGCAGACACCCCAGACGTTTCCTCAGCGCATCGCAGTCAGATCGGTGCGCTTAGTTCTCAAAACACCCATCTAAGTTAGCTGTTACCAACAAGGAAGCCTCAGAGAGGTGCAGTGACCTTGCCCAGGAAACAGGGGACACTGGGCGCGGTGGCCCCTCCTGCCCACCCCGAGCAGGGGTGTCCCAGGCTCCCCCCAGCCCTCGTGGTCCCGTCACCCCAGGGTCTGTGCCCCCCGCACCCATCGTGACCTCTTAGCCGCAGACCCTCCTTCCCTGCGGTTTGCTGAACGCGTGTCTTCGCTGAGATGTACGTTCCTGTGGGTTCTCAGAGTCATCACATCCAAACCCACCTTGAGCTCCTTAGAGGAGCCACACCCCCAGTCCCACACCCAAGCCGTGGCTGCCCCTCCCAGCTCTGGCCTCCCCCTCGCCTTGTCTGCCGGGTCGCTGGTGGAGCTGCGTCACTTAGCTGCTCTTTGCAGACCCAGGCTGTCCCAGTCTTAGAATTCTGCAGCACGGCCATCAGACCCCGTTCCTGACTTTCCTGTCTCAGAGGGCTCACTGTGTCCCCATGTCGTGGGGGGCCCCCCCGAGTTCCTTCCCGAGGGCGAGTCCCGCCTGACTGCCCCCACTCCTGGGCCCTCCCCGCCGCTTTCCCATTGTGGTCCTGGGTCTGGGAACAGCTCCTCCCGCCCGCAAGCGCAGGGCAAGCTGTGTCCTCCTCAACCCTGCGTAAGTCTTCGGGGCTGGGACTGTGTGTGAACCGCGGCCACCGCTGCTCCGGGGAGATCTTTAGTCACTCGAGCAGTGACTGTCGAGCCTGTAGCTCTCGCCTTGGGACCCTAGTAAGCTTAAAACGTGAATCCTTTGTTCTGCATACTACCGACATTTTGGGTACTCGTGGATTTTGATTTTTACAGTCTCCTGGTCAGACTTCTTTTGGAAAGCTGTGACCTAACTCAGATCCCCTGTGGTGCCCATCATGTGCCCTTCTCTGTCCTGTGGGGCTCGAGCAGTCTTGCGGGGGCATCAGGGGCGGACACAGCACGGTAGGCAGTGGGGGGGTGGGGACACAGTCACGTCCTCTCTGCCCTGGAGCCCCTGCCGGGCCTTTGCCGGCATGTGCGTTGTGGTGTCTGCCGCCCTCTGCCGCCTCCCCCGGTCCCTGTGGGCCCCCCACAGGCTCAGGGCTCTCCTCACGCCCGTGGGCCGAGCTGCCTTCAGTGTCCCCTCTCTGTGGACCGGCGTCAGCTTGTCGCCTTCCCGGAAGCAGACTTAATCCTCCCCTGGGATCCTGGCGCCTCGCCCGCTCCTTCCTTATCGGCACCCCACAGTCTCCCCGCTCTCTTTGGCAGGTGTTTCTGGATGACAAGTATGTAGGAGTCCTGGATGACGCGCATCGAGAGTTGACTCTTCCCAACGATGTACATACCCCGCTGTTCCGTGACCCGCGGTTCCAGCCCCCCTGGGCCCTGGGCTCGCCCCTCGCAGAGGCCCCGCGGGGCTGAGCCATGTATTCCTCTCCGGGGGCAGGACTTTCCCACTCTGGGTGTTTGCTGCTCACAAAGCTCAAGGTTGATCACTACCCTCAGAATAGTCTCCAGTAGAATGTTCAGTGACTCTTCATTTCTCGACAGGCCCAGTATGGGAGGAGGGTGGAGGAGGAGCTGCAGGGTTTGCCTGACCCAGAGGTGAGGTCTGGGGTGCTAAGGCCCACCCTCTGACAGCCCCCAGTTTCCGAGATCATCCCAATCTTGAGGAGGGGGAGCTCAGTGGTCTCCAGAAGAGGCCTAAGCGGTCCCCTTCACTGGTGTGTGTTGGGCAGCATTACAAGGAGTACCTGACACTGAGGATCCTGGTGGAGAACCAAGGCCGGCTTGCCTACGGGACCAGCATGAATCAGGAGAGGAAAGGTGGGCCCAGGACCAAGAAGTGCCAGGGCACTCCTGGGGTGCTTCCCCGGCCCGGGCAGCCGTGTCTGGGGTCACGGTTTGGAAGCAGCGGGGGCTCTCAGCCAGTGAGATGCCCAGCCTGGGAGCATGAGAGAGCGGGCTTCAGGGGGAGGAGGGCCATGTCCTTCTCCAGGCTCCCCCAAAGGTGCTCTCCCAGCACTGAGCACATGCACTGCCCTGCCTCTTCCGGGAGGAGGCTGCGGAACAGAGTGGTCCGAGTGCTGCCCTGGGAACGCTGATTGTCCCTCCCTGGAGCCCATGCCAGTGTCCTGGCCTCCTCCAGCCTCCCCAGTCTCCTCCAGCTTCCATGACCTCCTCCATCCTCCCTGGCCTCCTCCGTCCTCCCCGGCCTCCTCCATCCTCCTCCATCCTCCCTGGCCTCCGTCCTCCCCATCCTCCCCTGACCTCCTCCGTCCTCCCCATCCTCCCCGGCCTCCTCCATCCTCCTCCATCCTCCCTGGCCTCCGTCCTCCCCATCCTCCCCTGACCTCCTCCGTCCTCCCCATCCTCCTTGACCTCCTCTTTCCTCCTCATCCTCCCCTGACCTCCTCCATCCTCCCCATCCTCCCCTGACCTCCTCCATCCTGCCCATCCTCCCTGGCCTCCTCCATCCTCCTCCATCCTCCCTGGCCTCCTCTGTCCTCCCCATCCTCCCTGATCTCCATCCTCCCCTGACCTCCTCCGTCCTCCCCATCCTCCCTGACCTCCTCCGTCCTCCCCTGACCTCCTCCGTCCTCCCCATCCTCCCTGACCTCCTCTGTCCTCCCCTGACCTCCTCCGTCCTCCCCATCCTCCCCTGACCTCCTCCGTCCTCCCCATCCTCCCTGATCTCCTCCGTCCTCCTCTGGCCTCTTCTGTCCTCCCTTGACCTCCTCCATCCTCCCCATCCTCCCCTGACCTCCTCCGTCCTCCCCATCCTCCCTGACCTCCTCCGTCCTCCCCTGACCTCCTCCGTCCTTCCCATCCTCCCTGACCTCCTCTGTCCTCCCCTGACCTCCTCCATCCTCCCTGACCTCCTCTGTCCTCCCCATCCTCCCCTGACCTCCTCTGTCCTCCTCCATTCTCCCGTCCTCCTTCAGGGGGCCAGGGGCACTTCTCTGCAGCTGCCCTGCTTCTGTGTCCTCTCTACCCTCTTTTTCAGGTCTTACTGGGAACATCTATCTAAACAGTTCTCCACTTAGAAAATTTAAAATCTACAGCCTGGAGATGCAGGATAAATTCATACAGAGGTGGGTGCCCGACCACTGGCTCTAGGTGCCTGATCGCAGTTGGGGAGACCAGAGGCCATCCAGACAGGACTGTTTGTGTTCACATAAGAGGCAGGGACTCAGAACACTGAAGGAAGTGACCCCAAGTCTCCTAGTTGTCCAGGGCAGAGTGGTCACTGCCCCCGCTCCCCAGTCGTGGTCTGCTGTTTCACTGCTGCATTGTGGACCCCAAATGGGCCATGGGAGGGGACATCAGGCTCAGTAGGGAGGAGACAGCCCTCAGAAGGCACAGCTGACATGCTGTCAAGGAAGGTGTAACCTGGCCACTGGGCTGACTCTCCCTAGGAAACTTCCCAACATCTGGAAGCCCAGCTTTCTCCACACTCAGGGCCCTGCCTTCTTCCTTGCTCTCCTGAGAGTCGGTAGTCACCCCAAGGACACCTTCATGAGCCTGCAGGTGAGTGGTGGTCTTCCTGGCTGTGTCCCCCAGCCAAGTGTCCGTCCCAGGAAACCTTTGCCAGCCCACAGCCGTCCAGGGGCTGCCCCTTCCCTGTGTTGACTCAGGGCGGGGAGGGAGGCCAGAGAAATGTGCCCAAGCTGCCTGCTGCCCTGTGTCCCGGGGGGGACAGTAGTGGGGACATGGCAGTACCTGTCCCTGAGGTGGGGTGTGCATGGAAGGCGAGTTAGAACCCAGTGCCTCCCTCCTGGGGGCCTGGAGGGGGAGCCAAGGTCGGCCCAGGGGCAGCAGCACAAAGTCTCTAGGTCATTGCCCCCGAGGGCTGCAGCTGGGCCTGCGTGCTGTCTGAGCGTGTCTGTGGCTGCGAGCTGGTGTCCAGTGTGTGTACGTGTCTGTGGCTGCGAGCTGGTGTCCGGTGTGTGTGTGTGTGTGTGTGTGTGTGTGTGTGTGTGTGTGTGTGTGTGTGTGTGTGTGTGTGTGTCTGTGGCTGCGAGCTGGTGTCCAGTGTGTATGTGTGTCTGTGGCCGCCATCTGCTGTCCAGCGTGTGTGTGTGTATCTTGCAGACTCTGCTTCAATGTCTTCCAGGGCTGGACGAAAGGAGTGGTCTTCATCAACGGACAGAACCTGGGGCGCTACTGGAACGTGGGTCCCCAAGAAACGCTTTACCTCCCGGGCCCCTGGCTGAAGCCTGGGTTAAACGAGGTGACCTCCCGCTCTGCGCCCCGCCCTGCCCCACCCAGCCTGGGCTGAGCATGCGTCTCAGGGGCACCCTTGCTTCCCCTCAGATCATTGTGTTTGAGGAGTTCAAGTCCTCTCTGCTGATCTACTTCACCAACACCTCTCACCTCGGTAAGCGGCTTCCTTGCGGTAAGCGGCTCCTGGCAGCTCGCCGCCTGAGCCGGGTCCCACCGTACCCGCCCCAGCTCCTCCCCTGCTGGCCTTTTCGAGGTTCTCACGGCCGCGTCTGCTGTGTCTCGTGCTGCCGTGGCCCCTGGGCCCTTCCTGGCCGTCACCGGGCAGGGGACGAGCGGCCCAGCCAGGACGGCCCCGTGCTGCGCCCGCCAGCCTCACGGCGTTGGTGGGAGCAGGGACCAGACCCCAGTGCGGAGCGGCCTCCCTGCTTGGTGTCTGTGACCTGGGCTGCTTCCTCCCACCCGCTCCCCCCAGCGCTGGGAAGGGCCACAGGCAGATCACCGGCCCTCCTCCTCAGGGTACTGAGACTGACGTCAGACCACTGCCCCTCCTCCTCAGGGTACTGAGACTGACGTCAGACCACCGCCTCTCCTCCTCAGGGTACTGAGACTGACGTCAGGCCACCGCCCCTCCTCCTCAGGGTACTGAGACTGACGTCAGACCACTGCCCCTCCTCCTCAGGGTACTGAGACTGACGTCAGACCACTGCCCCTCCTCCTCAGGGTACTGAGACTGACGTCAGGCCACCGCCCCTCCTCCTCAGGGTACTGAGACTGACGTCAGACCACTGCCCCTCCTCCTCAGGGTACTGAGACTGACGTCAGACCGGCCGCCCCTCCTCCTCAGGGTACTGAGACTGACGTCAGACCACCACCCCTCTTTCTCAGGGTACTGAGACTGACGTCAGACCACCGCCCCCCCTCCTCAGGCTACTGAGACTGACGTCAGACCGGCCGCCCTCCCTCTCCTCAGGGTACTGAGACTGACGCCAGACCGGCCGGCGCCCCTCCTCCTCAGGGTACTGAGACTGACGTCAGGCCGGCCGCCCCTCCTCCTCAGGGTACTGAGACTGACGCCAGACCGGCCGCCCCTCCTCCGCAGGGTACTGAGACTGACGCCAGACCGGCCGCCCCTCCTCCGCAGGGTACTGAGACTGACGTCAGACCGGCCGCCCCTCCTCCGCAGGGTACTGAGACTGACGCCAGACCGGCCGCCCCTCCTCCGCAGGGTACTGAAAGCGGTGTTCACCTGGACGCGCTGCGCTGAGACGTCTCAGAGCCCTCGGCGCCTGCCAGTCCTCCAGGCCCGCCCAGTCGCCGGGACCACCCTGGAGGGTCCGTGAGGCCCGATCCTGCACCGAGTCTGACTTCTGCTTCCCCACCAGCCGGCACGTTCCTCCTTTGGCATAAGTCAGTTTCCCTGTTACAGTAGCACAATAAACACAGCAAACTTATCAAAGCCAACTTCTGTCATGCTTCTGTAATAAAAGCTGTTTGGCCCCTGAGGACAGTGGGAAGAGACGCTCGGCGCACTTGACCCCACAAATGTGAATCTGGAACAGGTGTCTTCCCGAGAAATTAAATAAAATATGAAACCTCAGTGAGGGATAGGCAGGCAGTTCATATACGTTTTGTACTTTGATTCGGTGTTAAGAAAGGTTTTCCTTTGACTCCCCAAGTCTCACTCTGTACATCATTGCTTTTCCACACTCCTGTGGAAACCTCGCTTCCTGGAGACTCAAGACTCCAGGTGACCTGGTCCTGCGCCCCTCCCCCCCTCCCCAGCGCCCCTCCCCTTCCCCTAGCCCCTCCTTTCCCCCCTCCCCTCCCCCCGCCCCTCCCTCAGTCCCCGCCCCTCCCTCAGTCCCCGCCCTCCCCTCCCCATGTCCCCGCCTCTCCCCTCCCCAGCGCCCCTCCCCTCCCCGCCCCTCCCTCAGTCCCCGCCCCTCCCCTTCCCCAGCGCCCCTCCCCAGCGCCCCTCCCCGACTCCCAGCGCGCATGGATTCCTCTCCTTCTGGGGTGGGGGGGGGCCCTGCCTGGAGGGCCCCCTGCCCGCTTGGAGCCACAGCGGGGAGCACCAAGGCCTCTCCACACTCGGGTGGGGCAGTCTGGTGCCACGGCGAGGGCAGGCAGAGGGAAGGCCTGCTGATTCCAGTGCAGACGGGCCCTGGGGAAAGGGGGGGTTCCCCACGAAGTGCGTGGGCACCGTGCGGCGGGCACCTGAGGAGTTCCGAGCCAACGACCAGTGGCCGCGGTCGGCCAGGTGGGGGGCTACAGTCGCCGCCGCAGTCGCCCAGAGAGTCAGGGTCACGAGCACTCGGGCAGGCGTGAGGCCCGAGCGAGACGGTCAGACGTGCCGCTTGCGGCCGCTCTCCCGGCCGTGGGGCGCCCCCCAGGTGTGCAGCCCAGACCCCCAGCAGGCCTGGGTGGGCACTGAGCTGCACCCCCAGAATGCGCGGCTCTGTAGGCCTGGGGCCTGGCCCGCGCGCCTACCAGGTCCCCAGGCGTTGCTGGACCAAGGCCGCCCCCAGCCCTCCACACGTGCACGACCTCAGCCCGCGCAGCCCTCCTCCAGGCCTCGTGGCTCCCAGGCTGTCGGGCTGCACGCTTGGCATCTGCTCACCGGGTGCTAGGAGCACCCCACCCCCGGGAGGGCAGCCGGAGGTGCCCCCAGACCCGGCCTCCGAGGGTCACAGCCCTCCGTTGCCCCCTGTGCCAGCGAGCGTCCCGGGTCCTCCCGGCCCGGGGGGTGCTCTTCCCGGCAGGCAGCCAGGGCCTCGGAGCCCCGCACCTGTAAGCAAAAGGCAAACGGTGACGGGACAGTCAGATGCCTTCCTAGGACGAACGGGGGTAGGAGTCCTGCGTGGGAAAGGCTGAAGAGAGAATCGCACCACGCGTCGTCAGCGCCGCTGCCCTCGCGCCTGGGAACAAGCGCCGGTGCGGCGTGGACCCCGCCGTCGGCGTCGGGCCGCTTCCCTGGTCCCGGGCCCCTTCCGGCACAGTGGCCGCGCTCAGGCCGGCCGAGGCCTCTCCCCAAGCCTTCGGGGCCCTTCGGTGCTGTTTCCCCGATAACCGAGGGCAGCGCCTTGCAGGGAACACCAGTAACCTGTGAACAAAACACACAAGCGACAGTTCTCTGCCCGCGTGAGTCGTAGGTCGGCCAGCGGCCCTGTTCGATTGCTGGGTCTCTGGGATCCGTCACAGCGTCAGGCGCGGAGGAGTCACTGCAGTGAGCCGCACGGAGTCCGACACTCCCACCTAGATTGTGCCAGAAACCTCGGCAAGGGGCCTGAACGCTTCTTCTATCTCAGCGGGGCCTGGTTGCCGGGCCTCCGGGCAGGCCAGGAGGCGGGCCCTGGCAGAGGACTGCGGCCTCCGCCGGTCCCGCGCAGGTCCCGGCATGTCCAGGGTCTGCCCCCTCCAGCCCCTGCCAGACGAACCCGACAGGAGGGGCGACCCCTCTGCCACTTGAGAAGCTTAGCCGGTTTCTATCAGTGGGAGCCCTTCCCCTTGCTCCCCACTTTGAACCGTAAGTTTAGCCCCTCAGATGCATACGGTGCAGGGACTTGTGCTCATTTCCGCTGCCTGCCTGGGGGAAGAGGACGCTCATCAGCTTGGGGGCGGCCCCAGGGCCCCCTGGGACCTGCTGTCCTTTGGGGAGGCCTGCTCTCCACCCCTGGCCCATGAGAGGCCTTGGCGGGTGCACATGGAGACAGCGGGCTCCCTGCTCCCCAAAGCCCCGCCGGTGGCTCGGCCACGGTCCCAACACGCCCCCCCAGCCACGGGCGAGCAGGACCCCTGCATGGCTGCCCACCAACGCTGAAGAGACTGTGGAACTGGGCTGAGAGCGCGGGGCGTTCTGGGGACGGGGCTGGTGGGTCCGTTTGTCCCCCAACCATTGGAGCACTGCCCTCTGAAATCACATTCATGCCTGTCCCCGGGGGTGAGCAGACACAGCTCTGGGCAGAGTGGCAGAGGGCAGGGGGCAGACTCGTCAGGGACCCGGGACAGACCGCTGGCCTCCGGGAGCTGGACGTGTCTGAACTCTGTCACGGCCATGTGCAAAGGGTCCCTCAGCTCAAAGCAGGGCGTTTCCTCGTGTTATGGTGTTCCTGAAACTCGTGGAAAGGAGGAGGGAACCGGGACCTTCTGGGAAGGAGGGATGACGTCCAACCACAGGCCCGGGCGTGTCCAGAGCCAGCAGAGCGTCTGTTGCTGCTGTCTGTGAAGGCAGGGGCTCTTCACCCCAGGTGTGCGGCGGGCCACCCGCGGAGCCAACAGGACACACAGCCGCCCATGCTTTCACGGTACCCCGGGACTGGACTTGGCTCACCAGGGCGCCGGGTATAAACACCAAAACCTGAGAACCATGTCATGCCCTGGGGCACAGGTCAGCCTTGGAATCATCTGGGGTGTTTTGATAGGCATGCAGCATCATGGAGGTGTCAAGTTTTTAAAAAATTCTAAATATCCGTTGCTTAATTCATTTAAAAACAATAAACCCATTATCAGATAGCTAGATAGATGCCAACTTTCAGTGGGATGCCTACAGCCAGCAGCCTTGGAAGTCATCCAGAAGAGAGTAGACTGATCTCACAGAGTTACTATTTCCAGCCACCTCAGGGCCTGTTGGGGCTTCCCTGGTGGCTCAGATGGTCAAGAACCCGCGTGCAATGCAGGACCCGAGTTCAGTCCCTGGGTTGGGAAGATCCCATGGAGGAGGAGATGGCAACCCACTCCAGTATTCTTGCCTGCAGAATCCCATGGACAGAGAAGCCTGGCAGGCTACGGTCCGTGGGGTCATAAAGAGTTGGATACGACTGAGCAACCGAGCTCACACACATGCAGTAAATTGCTGGACTGGGGTCTTGCTTATGAGACTTAGCGCCTGAAAAGATGCCTGGTTCACAGGTGAGAGAGCTCTAGTGGACGGGGGCGGGCCCACTGGGGCGTCGCGGCTGTGCCGCTGGCCTTCACAGCGGGCTGACCTCCCAGGCTGCTCCTGCCGAAGAGCACAGACCGGCATACTTACCCAGACCAGTGGACCAGCACCAGCGTCTTATCCATAACCTGGGACTGGATGCTAAAGGCCTTGGCTGGTGCTTCGGCAGAGCCAAGACACCTGGAAAGCCTTAGACGCTGACTGCCTTGGGCAGTCCCCAGCCACCCTCGCTGGCCCTGGAGGTGCCTTGTAATGACAGTGTAGCAACTGTGGAGCTCACTGCTCTGGAAAACAGGTAGGCGGGTGGCGCATACACACACGCACACGCATGCACACAGAGGTAGATGGGCTGGTGCAGCCCCAGGGGGGACGATCAGTCTCAGGCGGTTGAGCAAACGAAGGCAGAGGATGGAAGGTGGGAGGGGGCCGATGGGGACTGAGAGATGCTCCCTCCTCAGTACGTCTGGGCTGGACAGCCCCAGGCAGACTCCACCGGCGTCCCAGGCGGTGACCCATCATGAGAACTCCGCGTCACGTCCACGCCTCCCAGACCAGACGCCTGACTCTGGGCGGGATCACTGTCCTGTGCATCACTCAGAAGAGGTGGGGAGAGCTGGCACGGTCGGTGAGACCAGGGGCCTGGCAGTACCCCAACCGGAGGGGACTGGGTGGCCCTGGAGGCTCCGTCCACCTCACCTCGGAGGGCTGAGCACAGACGGCCTCCGCACGTCTGGTTGGTTCAGCTCGGCTGAGAGTCAGCCGAGCTTTTCCTGAGACGGTCACTTCTTCAAACGGGGAACCTCCTTACGAGGATAGAGCTGCTTCCGACCCGGGGCCCTGTAAGTATGGGGGTCCTGCCAGGTTGGGCCGGGGCGCACACTGACCCCCTGGCTGGAGCCCCGGGATGATCAGAGTTTGGGGGCTTGTGTAAATTTGCTACTTCCCTCTTTGTTCCCTTGAATCCCTACCATGCCTCGGTGCCGCATGGCCCAGCTGTGTGCGCTGCTGTCCTCTGCGCAGTGCTGGACAGGAAGGCGCACAGAGCGCAGCCACGTGTAGAGGGTGCGCACTTGGACCAACGTACCCCAGACACATGGACCCACTCACGGCTGGAGGTGCACACGCAGGTTTCCACCTGTGAAAACTCAAAGCTGGCAGGTTCGTCGGTAGGGGACTTACTGTCTAATACAGAGAACCAGCGCGGGAATCCCCTGCGGGCCAGCATCACCCCACTCTGGGCCCAAGGGCCCCCCCAGAGGCTGTGACCGTGGCCCGTCACCCCTTCTGACCCCCAGGCCTGGGGCTCCGCCCTTTTTCCACGGCTCTCTCCTTCGTTACAGGCCCAGGCCCTCCCCGCGGCCGTTCCAAGCGGCCTCCCCTCGAGTATGATCCACGCACTTCCGTCTGTCGGGGGTCCTGATCTCTGGGTCGCTGGGCAGTGCTTCGTCTTGCTTTTGAGATTGCTTCTCTGCTTCGCTGCTGAACACGGAGTCTGTCCTCGATTATTTGCACTGCTTGGCTCAGGGGACGAGATTGGAGGATGTGTCCATTTAGCCTCTTGAAGCTAGAGCCCTGTGAACCTTCCAGGAACAATGCTAACACTTACACGTGTACACTCCCACAAAACACTGAAACCTGGAGTGTCTTCTAAAATTATCTGGCAGCACAGCTTGACCAGTGTGAGCGAATTCGGAAACAGAAGCTCTCGGGCACTGACGTGACATGTTTCAGTCATTTTTATTTACCTGTCTTTTTTTTTTTAAACAATCATCTTATATATTCATTTTGGTTTTGGCTGTGCTGGGCCTTCGCTGCTGCCCATGGACTTTTCTCTGGTTGCAGGGAGCAGGGTCTGCCCCTGGCTGTGGGGCACTGGCTTCTCTTGTTGCAAAGCATGGGCTCTAGGGTGCTTGGGCTCCAGAGTATGTATGGGCTTAGTTGTTCTAAGCATGTGGCATCTTCCTGGACCAGGGAGCCAACCTGTGTCTCCTGCGCTGGCAGGCGGGTTCTCAGCCACACTTCCCTGGTTTACCCCTGTTTACCCCTCTTACTGTGAAGGTCAGATGTTTCAGAGCAGAAGCGTTGCTGTATTTTCCACGAGCATCACAGACTTGCTCTGTTAGAGTGTCCTATAACAGAGGGCTATAAGGAAACCACTTCAAATTGATAAACAGTGTATACCCACACAGACACACACTTAACATTACACTTAGTGGTAAACAACTGCTTGCTACCGAAGCCTGGAAACAGCTAAGGATGGTTCTCACCACTTTTATTCAACATAGTACTGGGAACTCCAGCTACCACAGTGGGACAAGAAGAATAAATAAAAGACATTGGAGAGATTGGAAAGGAAAAAAACTGCAGATAACATGACTATTTCTTTTTTAAAAAAATTTTTTCCCTGAGTTTTCAGCTCTGCTTCTTCTACCCCAGATTCTTTTATGTATTTATTATTATTATTATTATTATTGGCCATGTGTCTTGTGGGATCTTAGTTCCGTGACCAGGGATTGAACCTGGGCCCTCGGCAGTGAAACCACTGGACCACCAGGGAATTCCTAACATAACTGCTTCTTTAGAAAGTCCTGTGGAACTGGGTTTTCAAAACAGCCGTGTACAATTAATGAGAGAGAATACCAAGGTCACAGAATACCAGATCTACAGGAAGCCCAGCTGCATTTCTCTATGCTAACAATGAACTTGCTGAAACTGAACTTGAAAATACCATGCCATTTAAAATAGCTCAAAAGAGGGGCTTCCCCGGGGGCTCAGTGCTAAAGAATCCGCCTGCCAATGCAGGGGATACAGGTTCAGGCCCAGGTCAGGGAAGATCCCACATGCCCTGAAGCAACTGTACCCGGGAGCCACAAGTCCTGAAGCCTGAGGGCCCCAGAGCCCGGGCGCCACAAGAGAACCCACAGCAATGAGAAGTCTGCACAGCACGGCTGGAGAGCAGCCCCTCCCGCTGCAACTAGAGGAAAGTCTATGCAGCAACAGAGACCCAGCAAGGCCAAAAATAAATAAGTGATTTTAACATAGCTCAAAAGAAAATGAAACACCGAGGTATACAACTAAAAAACATGCATAGACTCTGTACGCTCAAAAAAACACAAAACTCTGACCAAAAAAGTGGAAGTCGCTCAGTCGTGTCCAGCTCTCTGACCCCATGGACCATACGAGTCCATGGAATTCTCCAGGCCAGAATACTGGAGTGGGTAGCCTTTCCCTTCTCCAGGGGATCTTCCCAACCCAGGGACCAAACCCAGGTCTCCCGCATTGCAGGCGGGTTCTTTACCCGCTGAGCTACGAGGGAAGCCCCTCAAAAGTGACAGAAGAGCTAAATGAACAGAGAAACACTGCATGTTCATAGATTTGAAGACTCAACATGGTGGAGATGCTAAATCTTCCTAATGGAGGGGGAAGATCTAATGCAATTCCCATCAAAATGTCAGCATGGCTTTTGGTAGAAATAGACAAGCTTTTTCTAAATTGTACATGGAAAGGCACAGGCCCTAGAATAGATTTAACAATCTTGATAAAAAAGAATACAGTTTTGTGGCTGTAAAACCAGATTTATAAAACAGGGTATATTCAAAGAAATGAAACATTGTGCTTCCGTGTTTAAGAAGTGGAAAGTCAGGCAGCCCCTTGCATCCAACCTGAGAATGAGAGAGGGACACTGTACAAAATTCTCAGGGAGGTCGGCTCTCAAGGATGGACATGTACCTATAATGAGTGAGACAAGACTGACAAACACCCACAGCGCTCCCTGAAAGCTCTGGTCTTGATTTCAATCTGGAGCCACAGGCTCTGCTCTTTCCAATGGCAGAGGAAAAGCAAAGACTTCAGGGAGAAAAGGCCAGAGGGACTGTCTGACTTTCCAGTCCCTGAAGAGATTTTCATCCCGGGACGTCACATCCAGGTGTTCCAGACAGGGCCGAGCTCTCCTTTCTGTCTTCAAATCTCTATCTTGTCCTGTGTCTCTGGTCTCAGGAGATGTCCCCACTGTCTATCCCGCGCACCTGGGCAGCCAGCATAGGGGCCGTCTGCCTCCTCTGTCTGAAGCACCTGCTTCATCAATCAATTACCAGAATTTCCCATTTCACCTGGAAATTCTCCTAAAATCCCTCCGTGTCCTCGCGGAGTGTAGGGACCAGGAGAACAGCTCGGGTGCTCCTCCTGGGATCCCCGGCTCCTCGGCCCCTCGATGACCTGTTTCTCACCTCGCCTCCGCCTTGCACCAGGCAGTCTCCGCAGAAGGGATACCCGGCTTGACCGTCCGCCTGCAGCCTCCGGCTGGAGACGCCGCGGCGCCCCTGGTGCCCAGCAACGAGACCTCCGCGGGGCCCCCGGATGGAATCTCCGTCCGCCGGCGTCCCTCTGTCCCCTCCTCTGTGACTCTCCCCGTCTCCTGCGGCGGCTTGGGGAGACGCCTCCCCCAGGGGCGCACGTCCCGCGCCCCCCGCGCCGAGTGGCATCCTTGCTGAGCGTCTCCGGCAGTGGACCTGGAGCCAAGGGGCGCGCTGACCGCCTGCCCTCCGCGGCCGCCCGCGGGTTCTCCTCGCACCCTTCGGTCCCGGGTGCTGCTGGAACTCAAGCTCGGGGCGATGACCCTAACCCTCGGTTCCTTCCCGCAGCTGAGAGGCGTCTGCGCGCAGAGGCGTCCGACCCGCTGTTCCCTCCGCCTCGTACCGGCGGGAACCTGGGCGCCTCCCCTGGCGGGGATGGGCTCCCCGCCGCGCTCCAGGTGAATGTCCCCCATCCCCGCAGCCCATGGCTCCTCCAGGCGCGGGCTCGCTGAGACCCCCCCTCCCCCGCTCCCCGTCCTCGCCCGGAGCCTCCGAGACCTCCCCGCCATCTGTCCGTGGTCAGCCCGGGGCCCTCGCCCGGGGCAGGCGGCCTCGCGTGTCCCCAGACCTGCCCGGGGTGGCAGTCCCCCAGCGCGGCTTCTGCCCCGGCCCCAGCCCGCCTCGGCCCAGCACCCGCCGGCAAGAAGGGCGGCCCCGTCCCCCCTCCACGTCCCCAGGACGCCTCCCCGGTGCCCCTCCTGCCCTGGTCGTGGCCGCAGGCCTCTAGGAGGCGAGGTCCACAGGCAGCCCTCGGCGCAGAGCGCGGCGGGCGGCGGCGGGACGGCCCCTCGGGCGCCTCCCCCGCCTGCCGGGGCCACGGCGGTTTCCTTCTCCTTTCAGCCCCCGTCTCTCCTGGAGAAGAGTGCTGTGCGTCTTTTTCCTGCCATCTGTTTCATCGGGTTTTGCTCCTCCGGGGAAACACAGAAATAACTTTGTATTCGAACGCAGAAAGCTGCCTCCCAGCCCGCGCAGGTCTGCCTGAGCAGGGGAGGCGGCCCCTTCTCCCTCCGGGCTGAGACCGCCGCAGCCGGATTGATTTCACGGAAGCTGCGAACGCCTTCTCCCCGGCGGGGCTCCCGAAGCCTCGCTCTCGCCACCCCCGCCTCTTCCTCTGGGCCCCCAGCAGGTTTGACTGGTCGCACCTGACGCCCCTCCGGCTGAAGAACCGCTCGCGGGGGATTCAGACTGAGGAGCGAGCCGGGCGGAACCCCTACTTCACGCTGGATGGCCACGAGTTCCTCATCCTCGGGGGCTCCGTCCACTACTTCCGAGTGCCGCGGGCCTCCTGGAGGGACCGGCTGCTCAAGCTGCGGGCCTGCGGCTTCAACACCGTCACCACGTGAGCGCGACGCGCGGCCGTGCGGCTCAGCCTGGTGCTTAGGTTGCCCTGGTCCGGCCGCGGGTGGGGTCACGGGGAACAGGAAAGGGGCCAGGCTTCGCTCAGGAGCCTTCCCAGTAGGAGGCCCCGGGCCCTTCAGGAGAGCTGCTTTAGGACAGATGCTCAAAGTAGACTTCTAGGTAAAGGCTTGTTTGGTTTTTCTTAAGCACCAAAAACATCTTGCACCGGGGTATGGCTGATTAACAATGCTGCGATAGTTTCGGTGAAGGGACTGGGCCATACATATCCGTGTGTCCATTCTCCCCCAAACTCCCCTCCCATCCAGGCTGCCGCATGACCATCGCAGAGTTCCCTGTGCTGGACAGCCCGTCCCTGTTGGTTATCCATGTTAAATACAGCAGTCTGCACGTGACCTTCCCAAAGCCCTTAACTATCCCTTCCCCTCTAAATGCCTGTTGTTTTGACAATTTTTATGTCTATGAAATGAGCACGTAGAGGAATGAGTGTGCATGCTCAGTCGCTCAGTGGTGTCTGACTCTTGCGACCCCACGGACTGTAGCCCACCAGGCTCCTCTGTCCATGGGATTCTCTAGACAAGAATCCTGGAGTGGGTTGCCATTTCCTTCTCCCAGGATCTTCCCAACCCAGGGAAGTTTGCCTCTTAAGATTGCGTATGAGAAAAAGGCCTGTCATAGTGCCAGCGCGTATATGTACTCAATGGTGGTGTCGGAAAGAAATGCAAGCCCGGCTTAGTCAGCGTGGTATTTAACTTGACTCTGTGCTGAGAGGTGATGTGGTTAAGGTATACTGATGACGATGGGATTTCTAAGCATCTTCGTGGCCTTACATGATCCTGACAACTGTGGGTGGTATTGTCCCTACCCTGAGGGCTCTGCCAGCCCAGTTCCAGGGTCAGTTTTGCCCAGAGACCTGCCACACCCCACGGGGGGGCGAGGCTGCCTCCAAGGCAGTGGAGCAGAGGTTCCTGCCTGCCAGCACCTGGCTGGTCGAGAAAAAACCACGTCCCAAGTAAAAGCCATATTTGAATGAGGAACAGTGGTGCTCCCTTCATAAGGGACCGTTTCCAGAAATGTCTTGAAGCTGAGAAAAGCAGGAGCTGATGATGGTGGGGTGACAGGGAAAGTCTGAGGACGTGGCTGGAATGGATGCGCGGGAGCTCCCGGAATAGTACCGCAGGGAGCGACCCCGCCCAGAGCCCCCTCCCCCAGGACACGGGCGCTGTGTTTCCCGCCCTGGGAAGAGGGGCCCCGGGCGGGGAGCGTCCTCAGTGGCCTGGAAGGGCCTGCTGGAGGGTCAGGCAGGCCCCAGGCTCCGCGGCCCCTCAAGACTGGACCCGGCTTGGGCAGTGAGTTACGTGCCTGGAGCTTGGCACCCCTTCCTGTGAGGTTTTGTTATGAAGTCCAAGTGCCCTTGGCAGGGTATTTCATCATTTTATGATGCAGAGTGTGTTTTTCT
This sequence comes from Okapia johnstoni, assembly GCA_024291935.2. Classification (NCBI taxonomy): domain Eukaryota; kingdom Metazoa; phylum Chordata; class Mammalia; order Artiodactyla; family Giraffidae; genus Okapia; species Okapia johnstoni. The sequence goes on along the minus strand of CM044325.1, from coordinate 346,723 downwards.
GGTTTTCTTATCTCTTCAAAGTGACAGTAACCTAAATTTATTTTCTATATTATCTTCTTAAACATCATTACCCTCGACCTAAAATCTTCTAATTGTTGGAACAGGGACTAACTGAATGAGTTATTGTAGGTTATTTAGGTTAGCGATCCCTAAATACCTATTCAACTTTATTTTTACTTATTTAATTAAAAGTATCTTTTCTTGGCCGTGCTCTGTGGCGTGTGGGGTCTTAGTGCCCCAGCCAGACCTGACCCTGTGCCCCCTGCATCGGAAGCCCAGAGTCTTAACCACTGGACCCCCAGTGCTAAACTTTATTTTTCTGTTTCTTGATGAGATGTTTGTCACCAGCAATCTGAAAAGTCTGTTGTTTTCAGGGTCAGGCTGTGGGGTTTTGTTTGGTAACGTCAAAAAAAAGTAAGGGCAGCCCTGAGAATCTAGAACTTACCATATATGGAAGGAAAGAGCAGAAACATGGTAGCAGATGCCCTGGGGCGAGTAATACAACGTCTACATCAGTAACTGTATTCGTTACATTCATTCCAAAAGATTTCCCTCCCCTTGCCTTCCTGGGTGAAGCCTCCACTGGTCGTTTCCGATGATGCTTATACCGCATTGAAGTCTGGATGAAGCAGGGACCTCGGAAGGTCCCCATACCGCTGATGGGTCCCAGCTGGACGCAGAGCAGAAGCCCTTTGCACCCGAGTGTCCCCACCGCCCCCTTGTGGCAGAGCTGGAGTGGGTTGCCATTCCCTTCTCCAGGGATCTTCCCGACCCAGGGATCAAACCCAGGTCTCCTGCAATGCAGCCAGATTCTTTAGTGTCTGAGCCACCAGGGAAGCTTGTTAAAGCAGTAAATTACACTGAAAACCTTCCGGATATTTACCCCATCCAAGGCTCTGGGATGAATTCTGCTTGGTTATGAGACATGCAGCTGTGGGCACCCACATGCAGATTGCTGAATTGGATTTGGTAGTGTTTTATTTCAGAGATGTACCTTTATGATGATAATTAAACTTGACTTAAAATTTTATTTCTGTCTTGCTCAGTTTCGAAATCAATCTTATAATACACTTGTGAACTGACTATATCTTCTTTTTCTATTCACTGCAAATATTTTGCAAAAGAAGTATTTTTTACCCTGAATGTTTCTTAAAATTCACTTCTAAAATTCTGTGACTACTATCTTTTGTGGTTGTGTGGTAAAGGTTTTAGGGACAGTATAACTCTCTTAAATAATTATTTAATTCATGCTTCTAAAGGGCTTCCCTCATAGCTCAGATGGTAAAGAATCTACCTGCAATGCAGGAGACACTGGTTTGATTCCTGGGTCGGGAAGATCCCCTGGAGAAGGGGTAGGCTACTAACTCTAGTATTCTTGGGCTTCCCTGTGGCTCAGCTGGTAAAGAATCTTCCTGCAAAGGGGGAGACCTGGGTTCGATCCCTGGGTTGGGAAGATCCCCTGGAGAAGGGAACGGCTCCCCACTCCAGTATTCTGGCCTGGAGAATTCCATGGACTATACAGTCCATGGGGTCGCAAAGAGTTGGACACGACTGAGCGACTTTCACTTTTCTATTCTAAAATGTTTCCTATTTTATTCGATAGCTCTTTTTCCCTTTCCTTTCTTCTTTCAGACTGACTGGGACGTAAAAAAATTCTTTCTTGGAAGTTATACATCATTCTGAGTGTTTGGGACTTTTTTTCCTGAATCTTGTGTAAACTTTTAGTATTTTCAAAGAAATAGCTTGTAGATTTATTAATCTTCTCTATATAAATTTCTAATTTAGTTGCATTTGCCTTGAGATCACAGACTAAGAGATGTAGATTTTTGGAATTTGTTGAGATTTACTTTGTGTTTTGCAACCGTACCTGGTGTGTTTTTAAGCGCGAGTTCCGCACAGCCGGCTACTATGTTCATGTGTATTTATTAGATTCAGTCTTTCAGTTGTGTTGTTCGAATCTATATTCTTACCAACTTGTTGCTATTGTTGTCTTTGTATTGTAGAGAAGTATTTTAACTCTTTCCACTGTGACTGTGGATGGACCCTTCCCCCCTCTGGTTCATTAACCTTCTCCTTGAAGCTGTGTATTAAGAGCCTGCAACGCCATGCTTATTACATCTTCTTGAGGCTTCATTCCTTTTATTACTACTTGATGCCTCTCAACATTTATTTGTGAGGGGTTTTCTTTGCCTTAAAATCCATTTTGCCTGCTATTTAAGAGTGCTAATTCTTTCCTATGTATATCTTTTACCATACTTCTGTTTCAACATTTTTTTAGAAGTTTCCTTTAAAGTAAATCACTTGTAAGCATCATTTAGCAGAAGTTTTTCATTCTGTTCTCTCAATGTCTAGGTATAAACTTTTCCAGGCATATTTAGTCTTGAGCAAACCAATTTTTCATTCTTTCTCACAACAGGAGGTCCTGAAATACAGTCAGTTCTGCCATCACTTCACTTCAGTTCAGTGCTTGGAGGACCTTCTCCGTGGAGGACCTCCTCTTTCGCCATTAGCCCCACCCACCATAGAGCCACCAAACTGCAGAACAATTGTGCGTGTGAAAGTCGCTCAGTCTGTCCAACTCTGTGCGACCCCATAGGCTGTACAGTCCATGGAATTCTCCAGGCTAGAATAATGGAGTGGGTAGCCATTCCCTTCTCCAGGGGAAGGATCTTCCCAACCCAGGGATGGAACCCAGGACTCCCACATTGCAGGTAGATTCTTCACCAGCTGAGCCACCAGGGAAGCCCAATTACACCAAAGAAATTCAATTATACAGAACACTTATACCAAAGAAAGTCTCGCACTGTTGCAAAAGTTGGAGGGCCCACAACAGATTTCCCAACCTGGGATCTGGCAAAGGGACTGAGAACCCCCAGGGAATTAGACTTTGGAGGCCAGTGGGATTTGATTAAAGAAATTCCACAGGACTGGGGAAACAGACTCTTAGAGGGCACGAACAAAACCTTGTACCCACCAGGACCCAGGAGAAAGGAGCAGTGACCCCACAGGAGACTGAGCCAGACTTGCCTGTGAGTGTCCAGGAGTCTCCAGCCTCAGGCCAAACAACAGGAAGGGAACACAGCCCCACCCATCAACAGAAAATTGGATTAAAGATTTACTGAGCATGGCCCCGCCCATCAGAACAAGACCCAGTTTCCCCCTCAGTAAGTCAGTCTCTCCCATCAGGAAGCTTCCATAAGCCTCTTTTCCTTCTCCATCAGAGGGCAGACAGACTGAAAACCACAATCACAGAAAACTAGCCAATCTGATCCCATGGACCACAGCCTTGTCTAACTCAATGAAACTATGAGCCATGCCGTGTGAGGCCACCCAAGACAGAACGGTTATGGTGGAGCTCAGTTCAGTCAGTCAGTCGTATCCAACTCTTTGTGACCCCATAGACTGCAGCACGCCAGGTCTCCCTGTCCATCACTAACTCCCAGAGCTTGCTCAGAGTTATGTCCATCGAATCAGTGATGCCATCCAACCATCTCATCCTCTGTCGTCCCCTTCTCCTCCTGCCCCCAATCCTTCCCAGCATCGGTCTTTTCCAATGAGTCAGGTCTTCGCATCAGGTGGCCAAAATATTGGAGTTCCAGCTTCAGCATCAGTCCTTCCAATGAACACTCAGGACTGATTTCCTTTAGGATGGGCTGGTTGGATGTCCTTGCAGTCCAAGGGACTCTCAAGAGTCTTCTCCAACACCACAGTTCAAAAGCATCAATTCTTCAGTGTTCAGCTTTCTTTATGTTCCAGCTCTCACATCCATACATGACCACTGGAAAAACCATAGCCTTGACTAGATGGACTTTTGTTGATGAAGTAGTGTCTTGCTTTTTAATATGCTATCTAGGTTGGTCACAACTTTTCTTCCAAAGAACAAGCATCTTTTAATTTCATGGCTGCAGTCACCATCTGCAGTGATTTTGGAGCCCCCCCAAAATAAAGTCTCTGACTGTTTCCATTGTTTCCCCATCTATTTGCCATGAAATGATGAGACCAGATGCCATGATCTTAGTTTTCTGAATGTTGAGCTTTAAGCCAACTTTTTGACTCTCCTCTTTCACTTTCATCAAGAGGTTCTTTAGTTCTTCTTCGCTTTCTGCCATAAGGGTGGTGTCATCTGCATATCTGAGGTTATTGATATTTCTCCCGGCAACCTTGATTCCAGCTTGTGCTTCATCCAGCCCGGCATTTCTCATGATGTACTCTGCATATAAGTTAAATAAGCAGGGTGACAGTATGCAGCCTTGACGGACTCCTTTCCTGATTTGGAACCAGTCTGTTGTTCCATGTTCAGTTCTGACTGTTGCTTCCTGACCTGCATACAGGTTTCTCAGGAGGCAGGTCAGGTGATCTGGTATCCCCATTTCTTGAAGAATTTTCCACAGTTTGTTGTGATCCACACAGTCAAAGGCTTTGGCATAGTCAATAAAGCAGAAGTAGATGTTTTATCTGGAACTCGCTTGCTTTTTCGATAATCTAGTAGATGTTGGCAAGTTGATCTCTGGTTCTTCTGCCTTTTCTAAATCCAGCTTGAACATCTGGAAGTTCTCAGTTCACTTACTATCGAAGCCTGATTTTGAGAATTTTGAGCATTACTTTGCTATGGTGTGAGATGAGTGCAACTGTGCGGTAGTTTGAGCATTCTTTGGCATTGCCTTTCTTTGGGATTGGAATGAAAACTGACCTTTTCCAGTCCTGTGGCCACTGCTGAGTTTTCCACATTTGCTGGCATATTGTGTGCAGCACTTTCACAGCGTCATCTTTTAGGATTTGAAATAGCTCAACTGGAATTCCATCACCTCCACTAGCTTTGTTCGTAGTGATGCTTCCTAAAGCCCGCTTGACTTCATATTCCAGGATGTCTGGCTCTAGGTGAGTGATCACATCATCGTGATTATCTGGGTCATGAAGATCTTTTTTGTACAGTTCTTCTGTGTATTCTTGCCACGTCTTCTTAATATCTTCTGCTTCTGTTAGGTCCATACCACTTCTGTCCTTTATTGTGCCCATCTTTGCATGAAATGTTCCCTTGATAACTCTAATTTTCTTGAAGAGATCTCTAGTATTTCCCATTCTGTTGTTTTCCTCTATTTCTTTGCATTGATCACTGAGGAAGGCTTTCTTATCTCTCCTTGCTATTCTTTGGAACTCTGCATTTGAATGGATGTATCTTTCCTTTTCTCCTTTGCCTTTCACATCTTTTCTATTCTCAGCCATTTGTAAGGCCTCCTCAGACAGCCATTTTGCTATTTTGCATTTCTTTTTCTGGGGATGGTCTTGATCCCTGTCTCCTGTACGATGTCACGAACCTCCGTCCATAGTTCTTCAGGCACTCTGTCTATCAGATCTAATCCCTTGAATCTATTTGTCACTTCCACTGTATAATCATAAGGAATTTGATTTAGGTCATACCTGAATGGTCCAGTGGTTTTCCCTACTTTCTTCAATTTAAATATGAATTTGGCATTAAGGAACTCATGATCTGAGCCACAGTCAGCTCCTGGTCTTGTTTTTGCGGACAGTATAGAGCTTCTCCATCTTTGGCCGCAAAGAATATAATCCATCTGATTTTGGTGTAGACCATCTGGTGATGTCCATGTGTGGAGTCTTCTCTTGTGTTTTTGGAAGAGGGTGTTTGCTATGACCAGTGTGTTCTCTTGGCAAAACTCTGATAGACTTTGACCTGCTTCATTCTGTACTCCAAGGCCAAATTTGCCTGTTACTCCAGGTATCTCTTGACTTCCTACTTTTGCATTCCAGTCTGCTATAATGAAAAGGACATCTTTTTGGGGTGTTAGTTCTAAAAGGTCTTGTAGGTCTTCAGAGAACTTCAGCTTTTTCAGCATTACTGGTCGGGGCATAGACTTTGATTACCGTGATATTGAATGGTTTGCCTTGGAAACGGACAGAGATCATTCTGTTATTTTTGAGACTGCATCCAAGTACTGCATTTCGGACTCTTTTGTTGACCATGATGGCTACTCCATTTCTTCAAAGGGATTCTTGCCCACAGTGGTAGATATAATGGTCATCGGAGTTGAATTCACCCATTCCAGTCCATTTTAGTTCGCTGATTCCTAAAATGTTGATGTTCACTCTCACCATCTCCTGTTTGACCACTTTCAATTCGCCTTGATTCATGGACCTAACATTCCAGGTTCCTATGCAGTATTGCTCTTTACAGCATCGGACCTTGCTTCCATCACCAGTCACATCCACAACTGGGTGCTGTTTTTGCTTTGGCTCCGTCCCTTCATTCTTTCTGGAGTTATTTCTCCACTGATCTCCAGTAGTATGTTGGGCACCTACCGACCTGGGGAGTTCATCTTTCAGTGTTCTATCTCTTTGCCTTTTCATACTGTTCATGGGGTTCTCAAGGCAAGAACACTGAAGTGGTTTGCCATGCCCTTCTCCAGTGGACCACGTTTTGTCAGAACTCTCTGCCATAACCCGTCCATCCTGGGTGGCCCTACACGGCACAGCTCATAGTTTCATTGCGTTAGACAAGGCTGTGGTCCGTGTGATAGGTTTGGCTACTTTTCTGTGATTGTGGTTTTCAGTCTGTCTGCCCTCTCATGGAGAAGGATAAGAGGCTTATGGAAGCTTCCTGATGGGAGAGACTGACTGAGGGGGAAACTGGGTCTCCCTCTGATGGGCGGGGCCATGCTCAGTAAATCTTCAATCCCATTTTCTGTTGATGGGCGGGGCTGTTTCCTTCCCTGTTCCCTCCCTATTGTTGGACTTGAGGCCAAACTATGGTGGAGGTAATGAGGATAATGGCGACCTCCTTCAAAAGGTCCCATGCATGCACTGCTACACTCAGTGCCCCCAACCCTGCAGCAGGCCTCCGCCGACCCACACCTCCACCGGAGACTCCCGGACACTCTCGGGCAAGTCTCGGTCAGTCTCTTGTGGGGTCTCTGTTCCTTTCTCCTGGGTCCTGGTGCACGCGGTTCTTTTGTGCTCTCCAAGAGCCTGTTTCCTCAGTTCTGGCGGCTCTATGGTGGGGTTAATGGTGCCCTCCTCCAAGAGGGCTTATGCCATCCCCAGCTCTGCCGCACCCTGAGCCCCTGCCCCTGCGGCTGGCCACTGCTGACCTGGACCTCCACAGGAGACGCTCAAACACAGGTCTGGCTCAGTCTCTGCAGGGTCTCTGGGTCCTGGTGCAGACAAGGTTTGTTTGAGCCCTCCGAGCATCTCTGGCGGGTATGGGGTTTGATTCTAAACGCGATTTTGCCCCTCCTACCGTCTTGCTGGGGCTTCTCCTTTGCTCTTGGGTGTGGGGTATCTTTCTTGGTGGGATCCACCCTTCTCCTGTTGACAGTTGTTCAGCAGCAAGCTGTAATTTTTGTGTTCTCGCAGGAGACGATGAGCGCACGTCCTTCTACTCCTCCATCCTGGACAAGGAAGATGGTGGCGAGTTCTGACAAAGCACTGGAGAAGGGAAAGGCAACCACTCCAGTTTTCTTGCCTTGAGAACCCCATGAACAGCATGCAAAGGCTGTAACACAGTAGTGTTATTTAGTTGCTTGGTTGTGTCCGATTCTTGTGTCCATCTCTCCACATGGACTGTAGCCCACCAGGCTCCTCTGTCCATGGGCTTCTCCAGGCAAGAATACTGGAGTGGGTTGCCATTCCCTTCTGCAGGGGATCTTCCTGACCCAGGACTGAACCTGCATTTCCTGTACTAGAGGGCAGAATCTTTACTGCTGAGCCACTTCCCTAATGCAACGTATGCACTCTTAGAAGCCTGCACTCTGCAAGGGTGTGCGGCAAGAACTATAGGGCCTATGAGAAACACCAGGTGAGGGGCAGAAAGCTCAGAACCTGGGCTGTTGACACACAGAAAGTGCAATCACCTGATAAGAAAACAGCGTGTAACAGAAATGTGACGCGTTTCTTGGCCCTTCAGCCTCAGCCCAAGGGGGAAGGTCCTGACAGGGTGCTTCTTGCAAAGGCTAAACGTGGTACCTTCTTTTATCTCTATTAGCCTCATAGAAACCCTGCTTCAGTTGTTATTTTGATTAACTTTTAGCAATATTTCGTACGTATATATAGACATTTATGGTTTTTATCTTTTCTTTGAATTTCTAATGGATATGACAAAGAATGGTGAGTGGGATAATTTATGGATAAATTCAAGGAATTTAGAATCATAGGATTATTGGCAGCTTAGAACACAAGTGGATAACAGAGACAGGAACTACTGAAAACAGCCCCTGTGTATGTGTGACAAGGTTTAAGGACCAGTGGAAGCTTCAGCTTTCTCCACAGTAGAGCTCTCCCAGGGCTTGGCACGGACCTGGCAGTTCGGAGGAAAGAAAGAAAAGCAAGCTCTTTGTACTTCCGTCTTCCCTGCCACAGCTACGTCCCGTGGAACCTCCACGAGCCGGAGAGAGGCAAATTCGACTTCTCCGGGAACCTGGACCTAGAGTAGGTTCTGTGTCCCGGCCGGGGCGGGGCCGGGGGGCATCCTGGGCAGAGGGAGCCACGAGGGGAGCCTGTGCCGGGCCCCACGCTCTGCATCGTGACCCTGCCACCCCCGGGCCTGGCCTGACCCCCGAGCCCAGCCTGAGGTCCATCCCCAGGTGCCTGGCTCTGCAGGGTGGTCCCCGTGGGGCTGGGGGCCTCGGGTTGGGCCTCGGTCAGGACTCCGTGCCCCGGGCGAGGCGCTTCCTTCTCCTCGTGCCCCAGAGGGGCCGCACTGCGCCCCAGGCTGGGGGCTCAGTGGTGACCCCTGGGGGGCGTCTCTGCTCTGCTGGAGGGGGGCATCCTGCCCTCAGGGTCCCCAGCCCCCCGGGGAGGGGGCACTGGGCCGTGTCCCCCCGGGCTCCGAGCCCTGAGAGTGGGTGACCCCAACCCTCCAGGGCCTTCATCCTGCTGGCGGAGGAGCTGGGGCTGTGGGTGATCCTGCGTCCAGGCCCCTACATCTGCAGCGAGATAGACCTTGGGGGCCTGCCCAGGTGAGTAGGGCCAGCCCGGAGCTGTGGCTTAGTGGAGCTCTGCTGACCCTTCGGTTCAGTCCGAGGACAATGGCGCCTGTTTGGGTCTCGCTATCGTCACAGCAACGCGGGTGGTGACGCTCTTCTGTTATCCCTGGAGCTGGCGGGCTCCCTGTGGGTCCGCGCTTCCCGCGGTGGACAGTCCGCCTCCTGGTCAGTGGAGGCTTTGCCCTCCAGGACTGGAGTGTCTGCAGTCCAGCTCAGGAGCGGGACCCACACCCTGCAGGTGACCTGGGGCTGCTTCATGCCTGCTGTCGGCTCCTCTCTGTTGAACTCCTCGGCCTCAGAGGAGAGCCAACTCTGTCCCTAAGCCTGTGCTCTGCTCACAGCACAGGTTTTTCATGAATTGACAAGGAAGGCAGGAGAGTGTTCACAGAGGTTCACAACACCTGTTGTTAGGACGCGGGCGTGTGGCCCCGTGAGGCTGAGGGCCCCTCCTGGGACAGTCCCGAAAGCTCCCGGGGCCCTGGACGTGAGGGTGGACCCAGGGCCCCGCCCCATCTGCTGAGCCTGGCACCCCCCCCACCCCAGCTGGTTACTGCAGGACCCCACGTCGCAGTTGAGGACCACCAACCGCAGCTTTGTGAACGCAGTGAACAAGTACTTTGACCACCTGATTCCCAGGGTGGCTCCTCTCCAGGTGAAGACAGATGGCTGCGTCCCGCGATCCTCTGCTGCAGGACCACAGCTGTCCCGGCTAGTGTCCGCAGAACTGCCCACGAGGGCGTGAACTCCAGACCCCTGCCCTTTCCTAGGGCTTCTGGAGGAGGTGGGGGGTGGGGTGAGCCAGCGTCCCGGCTCCAGCTCAGGAGTCCAGCGCGTGCCCCTCACAGGGGCGGCCGGGGGTCGCCCGGCAGAGCTGCAGGGCTGGAGGAGGGCGGCTGCCCCTGTGCCCGTGGTGGGCTGGGCTTCAGGGAGCAGAGACAGAGTGGACGGCGGTGAGATCACCTTCAACCTCGAAGACGTGATCACACGTCCCGGGCCCCGTCGATGGCTCAGCAGCAGATGGGGTGTGCTCTGAGGAGTGGGTGCAAGGGAGAAACAGAGGCCGTGAGGGCTGCCGGGCCGCTCAGGACGTGGGGCCCCTGGGGGGGCTTACGGGCGGAGCCAGTGCCCCCTCTGTCTTTCTGGGTGGTTTCCATGGTGATGGGAGTCAGCGGGTCTGGCGGGGGAGGATGGGGCGCAGGAGGGGAGGGGCCAGCGCGGAGCCCCGCCTCCCGAGCGGGTGGACGGTGGAGGCGCCCCAGAGACAGGGAGGAGCGGGCCGGACGTGGACGCCTGCGGGCTGCGGGTTTGGGGCTCGTGAGTGAGCGGCTCCTGGACAGAGCTTGAGGTGCTCACCCCGCCGTCCTGCCGTCCGTCCCAGTACCGCAGGGGAGGCCCCCATCATCGCGGTGCAGGTGGAGAACGAGTACGGCTCCTTCTACAAGGACAAGGCCTACATGCCCTACCCTGCTGCGGGTGAGCCGTCTGCCGCCCCTCCAGCCCGGCACTGCGCCCGCCATCCCGTCGCTGCGGGCCTGGGCCCCGGGGCCACGGTTCAGAGTCCGTGTGAATCCTCACGCGGTCAGGGCGGCCAGGGAGGACAGGGCGGCGCTGGCGTGGCGTGGACGTGTGGCTCCTTCCCGGCCGTCTCTGGCCCACGGTTCCCGTCGGAGCCGGGGGTGGCGAGTCCTGGGCCAGTGACCGTGCCGCTGCAGCCCGTGGCGTGGGCACCCTCTCTTCCGCCGTCTTTGCGTCTGGGGGGCGTCTCAGGTCGGGTGGCATCCGCGATCCTGGTGCTCTTCCAGAGGGTAAGGCCCCCGGCCCCCAGCCTGCAGGAAGCAGCCAGGGCGTGAGTGGAAGGCGGGGGTCCCACGTGTCTTGCCCACCTCGGGCGGGGGCTGTGGGGGCCCTGCAGCCGATGTCGCCCCAGGCCCCCCACATCCATCTCATTCAGCGTGCTTCTGATTCCTCCATCTGTGGACTGTGCCCGTCAACTCGCTGCAGGCCGCGGGCTGGCTCAGTGAGCACAGGACGCACAGACGGGGTCCTCGGGCCGTGTTCCCTGAGTGAGTGTGGCTTCCAGATGGGACCCTGCTCCCCACCTCCCCGGGAGGCTGGGCGTCCCTGAGTCCGCACAGGACCCGGGTGTGCAACGCTCACCTCTCTAGGGCCCTGCAGCCCGGCCCTTCCCAAGGCTCCCCTGTCCCTGTCTCCCATCTAGGTGCGTCTGCGCGTCTAGCGATCTCTCACTTCCTCTCTGCCCCGCCCACGCTGTCAGCCATCTGCCCCTCAGCTGTCTGTGTGTCTGCTGTCTTTCTGAGTGTATGTCACCTATCTATAAACCTGCCATTCGTCTCTTGTCCATCTACCTGTATATCGTCTCTCTAGCTCCGATTGTTTATCTATTATCTATCAGTCCATCCACGTATCGCTCATCCATGTGTCTCTCTCTCCACATCTCTCTCTGTCTCTCCCCGATGTAGGACCCTCGTTCCCTTGTGGACTCAGCTCTGAGCTCTTCATCTGATCTACGGCCACGGGATGCCAGGGCTCACACCCGCCGTGTGGCCACCCCTGGGGAGACGCGGGGCTGCCCAGGGCCCACAGGCCCCCAGCATGGAGCGGCCCGCGGGCAGAGTGTTGACGCGCGCCTTCCCGTCTAGCGCCCACCCTGCCTTCTGAGCCCCAGCATATCTGTCTCCTACTTTCCCTGTATTTCCCTCTTTCAAGGAAAACAAAGGTGTGGGTTCATCCTGTCCGATTCTCTCAACAGGCCCTGCTGCAGAGAGGCATTGGGGAGCTGTTCCTGACCTCAGACAGTGCAGACGAAGTGACGAGAGGACACATAGAGGGAGGTAGGAACTCAGACTTGTTTCAGGGGAGAACCGAGGCTCCAGCCAGACCTCTGACTCCTGAAGGAGCCTCAGAAGGGCCAAGTGCCCCTACGCCTGGCTCCCAAGTGCCCAGACGTGGGCCCGGGCTGTGATGTCGCCCTGGTGGGGACTTGGGGTCGGGGGTGGACCCGGGCTTGATGTCGCCCCGGAGAGGACTCGGGGTCGGGGGTGGACCCAACGTGATGTCGCTCTGGTGGGGACTCGGGGTCGGGGGTGGACCCGGGTGTGATGTCGCCCTGGAGAGGACTCGGGGTCAGGGGTGGACCCGGGCATGATGTCGCCCTGGAGAGGACTCGGGGTCAGGGGTGGACCAAGCGTGATGTCGCTCTGGTGGGGACTCGGGGTCGGGGGTGGACCCGGGCGTGATGTTGCCCTGGAGAGGACTCGGGGTCAGGGGTGGACCCGAGTGTGGTGTCATCCTGGAGAGGACTCGGGGTCAGGGGTGGACCCGGGCTTGATGTCGCCCTGGTGGGGACTCGGGGTCGGGGGTGGTGCGCCTGCGGGCGGGTTCCCTGGTCCTCACTCCTGACATCTCCCGGGAGCCTCCTTCTCGCACCTTTCCCTCTTTCCCAGTTTTTCTGTGGCTGAGAGTCTGGGCTGGAGCTGGAGAGACTCAGAGTCAACCCTCGCCAGGCCTGGGAGCCATGTGGAAGAGGGAGGTGGTGCTGGGTGGGGGCCGGCCCCCAGATCCAGCCTGGACCCCGGCTGCGGCTCCCCACGGGCGCTGCGGGCGCCCCTGGGCAGCAAGGGGGCGGGCGGATGTCGCCCAGCCGTGGAGGACAGAAGTGAAATGTCCCGGCTGCGGGGGCAGTGACCGGGGCAGCTGTGTCCAGGGGAACGGCTATCGCGTCGTCTGCCCCTTCTCGGTGGCGTGTCCACTCTGTTACTGCTAAGCGTGGACAGTGTGCTGACCGTGGAGTGTGCTGACTGTGGACAGTGTGCTGACCGCGGATGCCGTGCTGACCGTAGAGTGTGCTGACTGTGGACAGTGTGCTGACCTTGGAGTGTGCTGACCGTGAAGCGTGCTGACCATGGACAGTGTGCTGACCGTGGACAGTGTGCTGATCGTGAAGCGTGCTGACCGTGGACAGTGTGCTGACCGTGAAGCGTGCTGACCGTGGACAGTGTGCTGACCGTGGACAGTGAGCTGACCGTGGAGTGTGCTGACCGTGGGGCCGGGGGTCCCAGGTCCACGTGAGTTGTGGGACCTTGGTCTTGTCCACTTCTCTGCAGAAAGCAGGGCTGCTTTGAACACCTTTCTTCCCTCACGTTGTCCCTGAAGTGCCGGGGACGTGAGGGCGTGAGTGGGGGCCCTTTCCACTTGCAGAGGGAGGAGCTGCTGCTGCCCCACTCCGCGGGCGCCCCCCGCGTCAGGCGCGGTGAGCTCCAGCAGGCCCCCTGTCCCGTCTGTCTCTGCAGCGCTGGCCACCGTCAACGTGAAGCAGTTCACGGTGGACTCGTTCAAGCATCTGTACAAGCTGCAGGTAGGAGGCGGCCACGGGCCTGGGCAGAGCTGCTCAGGAGAACAGGCCTTGGGCCCCGCTTCGGGACCTGGTGCTACGTGTCTCGGGCAGTGCGGGGAGCGCCTCCCAGGAGGCCCCGAGGGACGGCGGGGGGTGAACGTGGATGCTGGGTGCGGGGCCGTGGCCGCGAAGTGTCCCCAGAGGTGCCCCAAGCAGCTCTGCCCCTTGGCTCCGTGAGCCACGCGGTGGGCGGACAGCAGTGCTGGGACGGCGCCCTCTCTCCCCGCTCAGCAGGGCCCGGCGCTCGGGATCAGCTCTGCTTCGCAAGAACTCTGCGGGCTCCCTGTCCCTCCAGGGCCACCCTGCCCGCGCCCCCCCTTCCAGGCCCAAAGGCCCCTGTCCTGCCCACAGCACCCTCCCCTCTTTTTAAGATGTTTCGATGGGGACCATTTCTAAAGTCTTTATCGAACTTGTCACCGCATTGCTTCTGTTCTCTGGTTCCGTGTTTTGGCCGAGAGACACGTGGCCCCTAGTTCCCTGACCAGGGACCCAACCCACACCCTCTGCGTCAGGAAGCCAAGCGGTGACCACTGACCCGCCAGGGGAGGCCCCGTTTTGGTCCCGTTTGCTCACCTGCTTCTGCGAGTTTCCGGCCTCGTTGGAAACTGGGAGCCGCGCCAAGGGCAGCGTCACAGCTCTCGTGTTGCGTCTCCCTAGTTGTTGTTTCTCTCTTGTTCCTTTAAAAGCAGTTTTATTGAAGAACAATTTATTCACTGTTGGATCCACCCATTGAAAATGTACGATTAGCACGTAGAGTTTAGCAACCGGCACCTGTCTGGAAGGCCTCCTCCTGCCGCTAGTTCCCCTCCCGCCTCCCGCCCCAGGCAGCCGTAAATCGGCCGCCTCTGGACGTTTCATCAAAGTGGGGCCTCCGGTGTCCGGTCTCTGCTGCTGCCTGACGACTCAGGCCTCGCTCGCCGCCGCGGCCCTTCTGACAGCGGCGCCTCCCGCCGCGCAGGGACTTCAGGGCCCCGCTCTCCTCGTAGGCGCTGGCTCGGGCCGCTTGCGTTTTGAGTCCCTACCCTCGTTTGCGTTCTCAGGCCGGGTCCCTCTTGGCTGTGGAGTAGTCTCTCTCTGCATATACTGCTGATTTCAACTTGTTCAGATTTTGTTGAGGACTTTTGCTTCCATGTTCATGCGGAATGCTGGTGTTTGGTATTCTTTCCTTGAAATGCCTTTATTCGATTTTGGAGTCAGGGTCATGCTGGCCTCATAAAATGCCCTCCTTTTCTGTCTTCTGGAAGAGATTATATAGAAATGTTAGTATTTCTCACTGTTTGGTAAAATTCACCACTGAGAGCATCTGGACTTGAAATTTTCTTTTTTAGAAGCTTTTCTATTAGAAATTTAATTTTTCTAATGGATACAGCACAGTTCAGGTTATTGCTTCTTAGGTGAGTTTTGGTAGCTTGTGTCTCTCAAGGATTTATTCTATGCTTTTTCACCCGTGCTTAGAGTCCATGACCACAGAGTGTAATGACCCATTAATATCCTGTGAATGTCTTTGTTGTGATGATGACCCTTCTTTCACTCCTGTTTTTGACAATTTCATGCATGCCTCTTTTTAAGAAAATCTTGGTCAGTATGACTTGAAGCTTATCACTTTTGTTGGTATTTTCAGAGAACCAGATTCCGGCTTTTTTCTCTACTGTGTCTTTGTTTTCTGCCTCATTTATTTCCACCGTAATCTGTGACATTTTCTACCGTCTGCTTCCTTAATGGATAGAATTTGCGCTACTTTTACTAGTTTTGTTATTTTTTTTCCGGTTGAAGCTTAGGTTACTGACATGAGACTTTCTGTTTTTCTAATGCAAGCACTGAGCGCTGTGAATTTCCCTGTGTGCACTGGTTTTGCTCAATCCCACCAATTTTGAAATGCTGTGTTTTTTTATTTTCAAGTGATGTTTTTAAAAATGTTCAAAGCATTAAATTTTCTATGAATTTAATTAAATTTTCATTCTTTATTCCATGTATCCATTGGAAGCATGTTGTTTAATTTCTCAGTGTTTAGGGATTTTCTAGATATCATTCTGTTAGTGATTTGTATTTTAATACTGTGAAAATCCAAGAACTTACCTGGTGTGATCTCTGTTCTTTTATATCTGTTACAGTTTGCTTTATGGCTTATGATACGGTCATTCTTGGTGAGTGGTCCGTGTGCACTTTGGAAGAGTGGTGTTCTGCATTTGTTTGTACGTTCCCATTGGGTCTTCCCTGGTGGCTCAGAGGGTAAAAGCATCTGCCTGCAATGCGGGAGACCTGGGTTCGATCCCTGGGTCGGGAAGATCCCCTGGGGAAGGAAATGGCAACCCACTCCAGGACTCTTGCCTGGAAAATCCCATGGACGGAGAAGCCTGATAGGCTACAGTCCACGGGGTCGCAAAGAGTCAGACACGACTGAGCGACTTCACTTTCACTTCCACTGGGTCAGGCTGACGGGTGATATTACCAGGTAATTTCTGTCCTTACTGACGATCAGAGCTCGGTCCATCGATGATTAAGCGAAGAGTGCTGGCGTCTCTGAACTTCTTTGCATTTATCTGTGCTCTGTGCTGCTCTCAGCCTGCCCGGGTCCCCGCAGACGCCCTCAGCGCTCGCCGTCAGGGTAGCACTCCGTTTGTTTTTCTCTTTGGTTTATTTTTCTGTTTTTTTTCTGGTTTCTTGAGATGGATAATGAGCCCCCACGCCCAGTTTTATGTTTCTCTTTGTCCCTTTGTCTTGATACACATGGGATGTGTTTTTGGGCCTGTGGGGCACAGGAGCCACTGCTGGGGGTGCTTGCAGAGGTGCGCTGGGTGAGGGGCACGGAGTGTCCCCGCCCAGTGGGGATGAGTGGAGAGGGAGCTCCTCGAATGCTCACTTGTTGCCTTCAGTTCTTCTGATCTCCCTTCTTGCTGGAGTCAGACTCAGCGTTTGGTTTGGTTTGTTCCTAGAGCCACAAGCCTGTTTTGATCATGGAATTCTGGGTCGGCTGGTTTGATACTTGGGGGAACGAGCACGAGGTCACGGGCGCGAACGGTGAGTCTGTGCGGCGTCTGCCCCGCGAGGGCCGCTCACCCCGCCCCGCTCCTCGGTCGGTGCCTCCTGCGGAGGGGCTGCGGCCGAGCCCAAGGGTGCAGGGGCCTGACCACTGGCCCCACACCCTGGAGGCTCACCGCTCGGTGGACAGACAGGTAGTCAGGTAAACACTCAGTGCAGAGACCTCCACCCCCGGGGCGGGGCCAGAAGAGGCAGGGCCGGCTGCTGGGGTTCCTGCAAGGCCTCTGAGGGCGGGACACATATCCTGAACGTCACAGTGGCCTCTGAAGACACCAGCTGAGGGGCCAGGAGGCGAGAGTGACTGGAGGCCCTGGAGCCAAAGCAGCAAGGGTCTCAGGCCCAGCTCTGCGGCCCCAGGGAGACGGCCCCGTAACCTCCTCTTTCCCGGAGCGCTGTTGTTGGGATGAGGTGTGGCGATCCGTGAAAGCTGCCCAGAGCAGTGCCTGGAGCAGTTGTTAGTGTTTTTTTCTACTAACGATATTTACAAAAGCAAGCTCACCTGTACCGGAAGTAAAGACAACCATTGAAAGATAGTGGTAACTGCGAAAAGCCTGCTTTGAACTGCAAAACAGGGAGCAAAACAGACATAGCTCCAGACCGCCGCCAGTGAACAGCAGGGTTCTGGCCCCATGTCCATCACACACGCGGTTTCTTCCCCATCAGTTAATTCTCATCCATGTGTGATGTGGGGGGACGAGGACCTTTGTTCAACAGACGAGGGAGCAGAGGCTCTGAGAAAGAAAGGGGGCTGAACGTGGTCAGATGGACAGTCAGGGGCACGGCCAGTGCTGAACCCCCCCCCCGCGCACCTTCAGCCAGGCTGTCTCCTTTAAGGCCAGCGTGGAGACGACCTCAGGGCACAGATGAGCATGCAGTGGTTCTAGATCACTGGCCCCAGAGATACTACCCGAGCAGGTAGTCGCAAGAATAGACAAATTATTTGTTTAATTTCAAAAAATTGAATGAACATGAGATCCTTAAGTGAGGTAGAGGCTCTCAGGCTGCTATTTAATAGATGTAGCTCAGAGTGAAATTCTCCGGGAGAAGTAACTTTTGAAAAGGCTCTTATTATCGGAGAAGGCAATGGCAAGCCCCTCCAGTATTCTTGCCCGGATAATGACGTGGACAGGAGAGACTGGGGGCTGCAGGCCACAGGATCGCAGAGAGTCGGACACAACTGAGCGGCCGACGCTTACTTAGTTTTCTAGGGCAGTTGTGGTCGATTCCGCCCGCTGTCTGGTTAGAGTCTCCGCGGACTGAGGGCCACACAGCTGCGTTGACTACGGGGCAGTGCTAGAGAGCAGCAGCTTTCCCAGAGACTTCTGTCTTCTCTGAAGTTTTAACCTTCGCTATTTCTCATCTTCCTCCTCTGCAGAGGTTGAAAAGAGTGTGTCTGAATTTATCAGATTTGGGATCTCCTTCAACGTGTACATGTTCCACGGGGGGACCAACTTTGGTTTCATGAACGGGGCCACAAGTTTTGAGAAGCACAGAGGTGTTACCACGAGCTACGGCAAGTATTCTCTGGGAGGGCCCCCCTGAGCCTGGGGCCCCTGCGGCTTGACCAGGGAGGCCCCTCAAGCATCACAGGGTTCTTGACCCCTAATCTACACTGAGCACTGAGAATTCCCTCCTCTCTCTGTCTTCCTTCCCTCTGAGATGCTCACAGTGCAGAGAGCAGGCTGACCTCGCCGCTCAGGGGCCACCGTGACCTCTAACTCCGTCCTGCCCGTCCTGATCGCTGGCCCCTGAGCTGGCCTCCCTGGTAGAACCCGGGGTGGTGCTGTCTGGGCCCCGGAGGCCTCCTGGGTGGCCGGGCTGGGGGAATACGAGTGTCCTCTGCAAAAGGAAGCAGGGCAGGCAGGGTGGCCACGGCCTCGGACCTGGGCATGGCTGCGGGGGTGGCCAGAGTGGTCTGGGCTGGGAAGTCGGCTCCCACCCACTTTGGGGGCCCTGGCCTAGCTCACGCAGGCTGAGTGGGGCGGCCGGTGGGGGGGTCCCTGCCCAGCAAAGGCGGCAGGTGGGGGGGTGGCCCTGCCCAGCGAAGGCAGTTGGTAGGATGAGGGGCCTGCCCAGCGAAGGCGGCCAGTGGGGGGGGGGCCCTGCCCAGCGAAGGCGGCCGGTGGGGGGGCCCTGCCCAGAGAAGGCGGCAGGTGGGGGGGGGGTGGCCCCTGCCCAGCGAAGGCGGCTGCTGTCTTGCAGACTACGACGCGGTGCTGACGGAGGCTGGGGACTACACCGCCAAGTACTTCAAGCTCCGGAACCTCTTTGAATCCATCCTGGGTACTCCGCTGCCGTTTTGTTGGAGGCCTGGCCCTCCTTGGGAAGTTGTGGGAGGGGGTAGAGGAGGGAAGGGCTCCCTGTGGGCAGAAACTTAAAGGCACTTGTAAGGGCCGGGGCTGCCTTAGTTCAAACCCTGGTTTTCCCACCTGAGGACTGTGTTGTTTTCAAGCCCTTTAAGCGACAGCATCTTCTCTAAACGTGAAGAGAGTGGTGCTTGTCCGCTGGAAGTTGAAGCGACCGTTCACAAAGCTCCCTCATGAAGACGCCCCCATGCACTCCTGCGAGTCATCCTGTGAACTGTGTTTGTGGAGATTATGTTAGGGAGGCACCTCCCACATGCCAGGGAGCCAGGCGGCAGCAGCGTCAGGCAGAGACCTCCCGCCCTGAGCTCCCTGGGGGTCTAGTCCCCCCCGGCGTCTCACGGCTCGAGGAACGCCGCTGGGCTGAGACCCCTTCTCCCGCGGCCCCAGGACACGAGCGATCCCGGGGATGGTGGGGCGACGTGGGGAAGCAAAGGGTGCTTCCCATTGCCGTTTCCTTTGCAGTCAGCCCCCTGCCTTCTGTTCCGGATCCCACTCCCAAGGCGGTGTACCCCTCCTTGAAGCTATCTCAGTACCTGCCGCTGTGGGAGGCCCTGCCTTACCTGCAGAGGGTGAGCACCCCCTGGGCTCTGGGGACATGGGGGCTGGGGATGGGCTGAGGCCACAGAGCAGGGAGGCCTTCAAGGGCTTTTTATAGAAGCGAGGACGTGATCCTACATTTTGTCCACATTGAGAACCGGCGGGCAGAGCCAGGGGTGCCTCCTGGGAGGACCGTGAATGGGTGTGAACTTGAAGAATCGGGGGCGTTGGGGGGGATGGGACCAGAGAGACTCCTGCTCAAAGGCCCCGTCCTGAGCAGGGCTGAGCCGGGAGCCCGTGCAGCTGGGCTCCACATCCTCTCCAGCACCGCCTCATCAGACGGAGGGGCCCCGGGGTCCCTGCTCCGCCCGAGACTAGGGTCCGTGTCCCTGCAGAAGAGAAGGCGAGCCTTGCTTGGAAGATGCCAGCTCCGTTTTTGTTAGTATTAAATTGTTTATGCACGCATTTCTTTGGCCGTGCCAGGTCTTACTTGCAGCAGTCTTTGTTTTATTTGCCGCACGGGGGATCTTTAGCTGTGGCATGTGGGAACAAGTTCCCTGACCAGGGACCGAACCTGGGTCCCCCTCATGAGGAGCACAGCGTCTTAGCCCCTGGAGCCCCAGGGATATCCCTGGGAGATGTTCCCTCTTGAGCTCACGTGGTTTCGCCTGTGCTGAGCCTCCTTCCGCTAGTGAGCCGTGCCTTGCACGCTGCAGATGCGAAACGCACGCTGGTTCAATGCACCACTTTGCTCTCTGGCACTCGAGCTGGGACACGGTTGTTGATGCTGCTGGTTCTCAGGACTAGGGCAGGGGCCCCTCCGCCCGCCCCCAGGCTCCTGGTCAGTGGAGACGAGGGCACAGGCGTTGTCACACGGCATCTCATCAAAGGGCTCTTGGGGACGGTAGGGAGGCATAGCCAAGCTTGCCCAGGGTCTTAGGGAGAAGGGCCTGGTTCTCACCCTGGCTCCCTGCCCACCTCTCAGCCGGTCACCTCTAACGTTCCACTCAACATGGAGAACCTGCCCATCAACAACGGCAATGGCCAGTCCTTCGGGTTCGTGCTTTATGAGATGACCGTCTGCTTCGGGGGCCGACTCCATGCCAACGCGCAGGACGAGGCTCAGGTGGGGCTGGGCGTCTGGCTGCAGGCAGGACGTCAGCCCAGCTCCGCCGTGGGGGCAGCAGCCAATCGCTGGGCCCCTTCGCTGTTTGATGTGCTTTTAAGTGCCTCTGTGTGTGAGGCTTGACTGGGGTGGAAAAGGCCCACTTTACCTGTCGCACTGTAAGTCTACTGGGGCCTCCGCTTCTGGCCGCCCATGGTCAGCAGGCTGGTGGCTCCCTTCCTGGTGACCACCCCTAACCCCGATCCCCCGCTCCCTTCCTCTGGGTGGGCCTGTCCGTCCGATGCTGGCCCTTCTTTTGCAGGTGTTTTTGAATGAGACAAGTTTAGGGATTCTGACCGATGTTTATCGGGACATAGACATTCCTCCGATCACGGTATGTAACTCGGAAATCAAGCTGCTGCCCTAGACCCGGGCCTCCAGCGCAAACGCGCTGTTCCTGAGGCAGACTTGTCCTGTCTCCCCCTCTGCCGTGGGGCGATGGGCCCCTTAGGGCCCTGGCAGAAGGTTAAGGCTGCAAGTCTGCATGCGTCCCCCTGGCCCTGATGTGTCCTGGCTTCAGCTTCTGCACTTGGATGGGGGTGGACGTGTCCTGCCAAGCCCCTGGCCGGCTCTCTCACGGTGTCGCTGAGCCCCAGGCCTCTGCGAGGGTGGACCAGGCAGGACCCTTTGGAGCAGGAGCACTCAGGGTCCTGGGAGGGGGAGGTCCTCAGCTTCTCCCCTTCACTTGTCATCCATCTGGGACTCTGCGAAGACTGGGGTTCAGAGGAAAAGCCTTCCATGGCCACGTGTCCCCATGAACTGGTCTGTCCCAAGTAGGAATGTCAGCTTCTAAGGATCCTGGTGGAAAATCAAGGACGAGTCAATTTTTCATGGAAAATTCAAAATCAGCGGAAAGGTGGGCTCTGGTAACAGCTGCGCCCTCCCTACCTCGTGACTTGGACCCAAAGATTGAGAGTGGGGTTGGAGGAAAGACTGAGCCCCAGCAGAGGCAGACCCCTGGGTCTGGGGACCAGCGGCGCCTGTCACTCCACCCCCCACCCCGTTGACTCTCACTGCTGGCTCTCTGCAGCGGGACCCTGCCCCTCTGGGAAATTCCAGGGGAAGTTCAGGGCCTGGGTGGGACGCTTTCCTGGTAGTTTGGAGACCCTCAGTCACACAGGTCAGATCAGTCCGTGCCCTCCCAGCCGAGCCCCGGTCACAGATGTCTCCGGGCTGTGAGTCTGTGCTTGGACATGAGAGAATGTCCCAGCCATCTTACCTCTCCTCCCTCTCCGCTGCAGGATTGATTGGACCTGTTACTCTGGATGAAATTCCCCTGAACAGGTTCACTATCTATTCTCTGGAACTGAAAATGAGTTTCTTTGAGAAGTATGTTCCTTCTAACCCTAAACCTGACCCTGGCCCTGGCCCTGACCCTAAACCAGACTCTGACAGTAACCCTGACCCTGGCCCTGGCCCTGACCCTGACCCTGGCCCTGGCCCTAAACCCTAACTAACCCTGACCCTGGCCCTGGCCCTGACCCTGACCCTGGCCCTGGCCCTAAACCCTAACCCTAACCCTGACCCTGGCCCTAAACCCTAACTCTAACCCTGACCCTGGCCCTGGCCCTGACCCTGACCCTGACCCTGGCCCTGGCCCTGGCCCTGACCCTGGCCCTGGCCCTGACCCTGACCTTAAACCCTAACTCTAACCCTGACCCTGACCCTAAACCCTAACTCTAACCCTGACCTTGACCCTGGCCCTAAACCCTGACCCTGACCCTGGCCCTGGCCCTGAACCTGACCCTGACTCTGGCCCTAAACCCTAACTCTAACCCTGACCCTGGCCCTGGCCTTGGCCCTGACCCTAAACCATAACTCTAACCCTAACCCTGACCCTGGGCCTGGCCCTGGCCCTGACCCTGACCCTGACCCTGACCCTAAACCCTAACTCTAACCCTGACCCTGACCCTGGCCCTGACCCTGACCCTGACCCTAAACCCTAACTCTAACCCTGACCCTGGCCCTGACCCTGACCCTGGCCCTGGCCCTGGCCTTGACCCTGACCCTGACCCTGGCCCTAAACCCTAACTCTAACCTTGACCCTGACCCTGGGCCTGGCCTAACCTTGGAGACCAGGGAGCTTGAGGTCTCCAACTCCTCCCTTTGCAGACGAGGGGCCAAGAATCACGGCCCCAGAGTGAGGTGCTCAGGGTTATCAAGGATCCTGGTTCCAGCAGAGCCCCTGACACAGAACCCTCGTACTGCGGGGGAGGCCCGGGGTCAGCCCGTCCTGTGGGGGAGGTCAGGGGTCAACCCATCCTGTAGAGAAGGCCTGGAGTCAGCCCGTCCTGTGGGGGAGGTCAGGGAAACCTGGGTGTCAAGGAACCTCATTAACTAGTCTGCTCTCTGCACTGTGACTGTTAGGGGAGGTGCCCACTGGGAGGGGTGTTGACAATGTTTCATTTTCTGTCTCATTGGTGATTTTATGGTGTTCACTATTGTGATAATTTATTGATTGTGATAATTGTGATAATTTATTGATCTGTCCTGTAGAGAAGGCCTGGGGACAACCCGTCCTGTGGGGGAGGTCAGGGGTCAGCCCGTCCTGTAGAGGAGGCCCGGGGTCAGCCCGTCCTGTGGGAGCCCGGGGTCAGCGTGGGCCCTACAGCTGGGAAAGGCTTTCCTGCCCCTCGTGTGGCCCCGCAGGCTCCGCTCTGCGCCCTGGAGGCCTCGCGGGGGCCCCTCCTCAAGCCCTGCCTTCCACCTGGGCACGCTGATGGCTGGCCCTTCTCCGCGGGACACCTTCCTGCAGCTGCCAGTGAGTGAGCGCCCTCCGTCCACGCGCGCCTGTCCTCGCAGAGTCTGGAAGGGAGGCCCCCGCGTTCTTCCCTCCCTCACTTTTAACCAAGGTTTCCAACAGGTTTCAGTCCTCCTAACTTTTCATTGTTTAAGAAATAATGCATCAAAGCACAGTGGAATAGTTCAAATAATAGTGACATGTAGACAGCAAAGGGTGCGGGTTTTCTTCCCACCCCCCAGCCCCTCTCTACTTCCCAGCATTAGGCGTGGCAAACTGTTTCATGTGTGGTTTCACATGTAACTGCACCTGGACACATACACGTCACATTTTTACACTAATGGGATTGTTCCATAAAGTGTATTCTCCAACTTCCCTCCTTTCCTAGGATACTATTTTTACCTAGTATATCTTCTATTTGTAAATACCTGCGTAACATAAAGCACAAAGTATGAATGTACAGATCAATAAATTATCACAATTACCACAATCAATAAATTATCACAATAGTGAACACCATAAACTCACCAATGAGACAGAAAATGAAACACTGTCAACACCCCTCCCAGTGGGCACCTCCCCTAACAGTCCCGGTGCAGAGAGCGGACTAGTTAATGAGGATACCTGACACCCAGGTTTTCCGACTGGAAGCTCACACGTGAGGTGTGAAAGCTCTGCCCCGCTTCTCGCCTCCCCTTCCTGGGTGAGCAGGCGCCTGCAGCGGGAACACTGTTTCCACGTCTTCCCCAGGTGTCGGTCCTGGAATTCTTCCTTGGATCACAAGCAGAGTTTTAAAACCGCATAGCTTTTACGGTTGTTGTCAACAGCGGTGTTCACCCCTAGGACCTCGTACTTGTTTCTGAAAGCAGAAGCCCTGCTGTTTGAAAACAGACAGCACTGCCTGTCACAGGTCGGGAGGATCAACTGCCCCCCGGGTGGCAGGGGCTCTGTGCCCCCTGGACTCACCTCCTCACTCGGTGCCCGGGAGCCTTGCTGCCCCCGGGTGGCAGGGGACTCTGTGTCCCCTGGACTCCCCTCCTTGCTCCGTGCCCGGGAGCCTCAGCTGCGCTGCGCAGTGACTCTGTCCCCGGGTCTCAAGCCTGCTTCCCTTGCAGGGCTGGAATCACGGCTGTGTGTTCATCAATGGACGTAACCTTGGGCGGTACTGGAATATTGGGCCTCAGGAAGCGCTTTACCTGCCTGGCGCCTGGCTCCACCCCGGCGTCAATGAGGTGGGTGGCCCACACCACCTTTACGGCTCAGATCTGCCTTCGCCCTGGTCCTGCCTCACCCTTTCTTCCTGCCACCCTGCCTGCTCTTCCAGATCATCCTGTTCGAGAAGGAGAAGAGTGGTTCGGGCGTCTACAGCACAGACGTCCGCAGGTGGGTGGGACTGGGTCCTGACAGCCTTCTTCACTGCCCATGTCCATGCCCAGGTGGTTTTCAGGCCGAAGATTATATCCAGAATATCACACAGCATTGCCTATAGTAGCAGGAATTGAAAATATCCTAAAAGTCAACAGGGAAATCGTTATGTTTATTATAGTAAATCATGTGAGGCTGATTTCAGCCTTTAAAAAGTCTCCAAAATCTTCAGTGATGAATTTGCCAGTTAGATGCTCAACCTTCAGCATGTTTTAGTCTCTGCTCAAAAGTGCTTTGGGGGCCGATATAAATAAACGCATTTTATTTCTGCCTCTCCGGACTCAGCTGGGAGAAAGGGAAGTGTGTTTGGCTGAAGAGAGGGTGAGGAGAGAGCATGTTGTATGTTTTGTCTGCAGACTCCTGGTGTGTGTGTGTGTGTGTGTGTGCGCGCGCATGCATGTGTATGCATGTGCGTGTGTGCGTTCATGCATGTGTGTATGCATGCATTTGTGTTTGTGTGTGCATGCATGTGTGTGTGCATGCGTGTGCATTTGTGTGCATGTGTGTGTTTGTGTATGCGTGTGTGTGTGCACATGCGTGTGTGTGTGTAGTTGCGGGGGTGCAGGGGCAGTGAGAGATATCTTCAGGCTTTTCCCTCCAGTCTATGTGTCTCCATGGTGGTCTGCTGGGTCATCCAATCAGAGAAGGAGCAACAGTGTGATTGTTGGTTGTGACGCGCGTGTGACAACAGGGCCTGGCAGGGAGCATCTGTCTTATGACTCCAGAGCCCTCCGTGTGTAGTCAAAGCTCTTACTGGTTGAGAACAGATATTTGTGAGAGAAGCCCCGTGGTCATGAATACTGCAACCAGCTCTCGAATGCCCGCACTGGGAGGCTGTCCCTCACAGCCCCCCTCCGCGTCTGAGGGGACTGATTCCAGGGCCCCCAACGGTGCTGCAGTCCCTTACAAAACACGGTGAGCGGACCATCTGCATATGACCCACACACATCCGTCCACATACCGCACTTTAAATCCTCTCTAGACTACCTGTAATACCTAATACAATGTAAATGCTAAGTAAATAGATACTGGCCTGTGGTAAATTTAACTTTTACTCTTGGGAATTTTCTGGAACTGTTTTCTCGAGTAGGTTTCGATTCTCAGTTGGTTGAGCTGTGGATGTGTTCCCTGTGGATGTGGAGGACCCACCGTGCTTAAAATCAAAATACAGCACCTGGCTTGAACTCAAAGAAGCGCACCAAAAACAGACTTGTCACTTCGTTATGTTGTGTAGAGGTTTCAAGAAGTTGAGCAAGTAATCTGGTGTCCAGAGGGAAGAAGGGACTGTCCTGTTTGGCAGGAGGAGGGAGTGAGACTGCCTTCCGCTCCACTGTTGGGAACAGCTGGCTCACCAAAGGAGATTTCTACCATGGACCATGCAACTCCTGCAAAGGACTTTATTCTCTGGGGCTTTAGACTCAAATCCATAGAGTCTGTGGAGAAAACCAGAAATCAGAACCATCAGATCACAAGAAAGTATTATACCTCAGATATGAAGTATACATCATTTCTAAACAGGAGAACTATGCCCAGATGGAAAAACTAAGGCTCAAGGAGATGTATCTTTTTTTGATGACTGTTGTGTCTGTGACTCACTCTTCTTTTGCTTTCCTATCTCTGCTCTAATTATTTTCCGTTGTTTTAAATGGTGTATCTAAATGGGGTGACGGAGGTTTACTAAACTTATTGTGATCATCATTTCATGACGTATGTAAGCCAGATCATTATGGTGCACAGCTTGAATGTATACCATGCTGATGTCAATTCTGTCTCAATAAAATCGGGAGGAAGAAAAGATGTAAGGGCCCATTTCCTTCCAGAACCCCAGTGGTGCCAGAATGGAGGCAGATATGTCTCACCCACCAGTGCATTTTCAGCATCCAACACAGAGCACCAGCTCAGTAGCCTTAACTGAGCAGTCTAACCACATGTCTGCCAGGTGTA
This sequence comes from Okapia johnstoni, assembly GCA_024291935.2. Classification (NCBI taxonomy): domain Eukaryota; kingdom Metazoa; phylum Chordata; class Mammalia; order Artiodactyla; family Giraffidae; genus Okapia; species Okapia johnstoni. Next base: position 320,097 of record CM044325.1, on the reverse strand, counting down.
GAAGGACATGAAGCATTTCAGAGGAGGGACGCAACTGAGGGTCACTGAGTCTTGGTATATTCTGAGAATCACAAATACCCTGTTATAAGTGTGTCATATCAGGACAGCTACCCGGCTCAAGGCATGTGGCCATCACCGTGTTCCTCCCTCGGGGGGTCCAAGCAGCTTACCCATTCACCGTTCTGTGGCTCCCGTTATCCGCAGAGTGTGGGGTAAAAGCTTTAACGGCACCAAATAAAGAAGCATAGTTACATTTATTATTGTCTAACACACTGTTGAACTTTGAGAAGACTCTTTGTATGTACAGATATCTGAGATACAAAATATATAGTTTGTAACATCGGTGACTGGTATATAGCAAAATATAAACTCGGAAAAGGTTTCCTGAATTTATATTCTGTTTAGTAGAAGGAACTTGGCTTCTGAGAGTCATAATCTGGGCAGATGTAAGAGTCCTTCAGCAGCTGAAAAACAACTGAGAACAGCAAGATAAGAACTGTTTTGAAAAACTTCTAATTTAGCCTCCATAAACTCAAAGATCAAACCAGTCAATGCTAAGGGAAATCAACCCTGAATATTCATCGGAAGGACTGATGCTGAAGCTGAAACTGCAATACTTTGGCCACCTGATGCAGAGAACTGACTCATTGGGAAAGACCCCGATGCTGGGAAAGATTGAGGGCAGGAGGAGAAGGGGACGACAGAGGGTGAGATGGCTGGATGGCATCACCGACTCGATGGACATGGGTTTGGGTGGACTCTGGGCGTTGGTGATGGACAGGGAGGCCTAGCGGGCTGCAGTCCATGGGGTCGCAAAGAGTCGGACACGACTGAGCGACTGAATAACAACAATGACGAAACTCGAAGCTGTAAGAAATTGTCTTAACGGACCGTGAGAACCGTGTCCTTTTGAAGTTTGTCCAGTGAGAGGAAACGTGCCTGCGTTTGTTTACCACTTGCGTCTTCATTTACTTTTTCTGGATCAGATGCGATTCCTGATAGAGGCGCCCACACTTCTCCCGGGACCTCTTCCCCAGATGCTCCTCCCAGTTGCATGTAGAATGGCAAGAATTCCAACGAAGCTCTTGTCTCTCAAGGCGCATGGCTAAAATGAAATGAAATACTTAAATCCAGTTTATAAAAAGCTTGTTGTGTAATGTTAGGAACGGTAAACACAAACAATTCAACATTGATTAAAAACTGTGATTAAAACAATCTTTAAAAATATACTTAATTCTTATCAATATCTTAAAAATTTACATTTTATGAATATCTAATGTCTATGTAATTTATATTTAAAAATTATCTTTTAGATATATCTATGTCATATATCTCTTCTTGGTTCAAAAGGATGTCATAGTCTTCCCACACTTACAAAGCTACGGTACTCTCTTAATATTCCTGTTAGCTGTCAGCTTATTTCCTAACGTGCTTAAGTATATGAAAAGGGAAAGTAAAGTCGCTCAGTCTTGTCCGACTCTTTGCGACCCCATGGACTGTAACCTACGAGATTCCTCCGTCCATAGAATTTTCCAGGTGAGCGTACTGGAGTGGGTTGCCATTTCCTTCTCCAGGGAATCTTCCTGACCCAGAGATCGAACCTGGGTCTCCCTCATTGCAAGCAGATGCTTTTACCCTCTGAGCCATAGTCCAGGAGGATAAAAGCGTATGAAAGTTCTTAATAGTTGTTTCTGTAGATGATATTGATAGTTTTCATAGTAATCTTTAACCATCGCTTTATTTCACTTCAACTTAATGCACTTTCAATGTTTCGCTTTGTGGCGTCTCCCACACGCATGCCTACATTTGAAAGCGAACATTCAGATATTAAGGACAAACTCAGGGCACGGCAGGTGCTCACGGCTGACAGCTCACGCGGCTTGTATTTGCCATCACTCTGTCACCAGGCAGGCACCGTGCATGGCCCTGTCTGCTCACCCCGGACCCCGCCTTCCCCGGCCCCAGCCCACCCACGACACCCCCAGGACGTGGCTGCAGAGATACCCACGTGCGTTCTGCCTCGCTGCCTTCCGTCCCTTTGATCACAATCGCGTATCCATGTCCATGCTGGGATTTCCTTGTCCCACCTGAAATGGAGATGAAAATTGGGGGGTATCCTTGGCTCGGGGTCACGAGCCACAGATGCCTTCCCACTTCTCTATTCCTCTTTCCGGCAGATATCCTTGAAGGAGGCTTGTCTGATCCCCCCCGAGGCCCCTCTTCCTCCCTAGCCCGTTCTGCTGCCCCAGCCCCTCCACACACCCCTGCATCACAGTGGCCAGAGTCCTCGGTGGACCAAACCCTCCATGGACCAAACCAGCCTGCCCGAGCTGGGCTTCTGGGCCTCTGGGCAGGCTGACCCTCCCAGTCTCTTCCATCCCAGGGACGGCAACCCTGGTTCCTCCTCTTTCTCAGGCCCAACGTGATGGAGTCATTCTTGAATCCTCCTTATTTTTCTCGCCCCACGAACAATACAGGAATCAAAGGCTGCTCCCCATGCCAGGCTGCCATGTGTCTTAGCACACGGATGGCTGCAGTAGCCTCCGGTTGGTCCCCTTTCTTGTACTGCTGCCCACTCCTGGCACCCAGAGTGACCTTTGGAAACATCGTGGACGCCAGGCCCAGAGCCTGCCCTGGCTCCCTGATTCCCTGAGTCAGAGCTCTGCTCTGGAAGGCCTGCCTGACGGGGTCCTGGTTCCCCTGGCCTCCTCCCTGCAGGCCTGGACCCCCAGGCATTTCCCCCCGTGGCCCTCTCTGCTTGGCCGGCCCCCATCAGCCCCGTACGCAGGAGATCACTCAGGGCTTTGCCCGGCAACGCCCTCTTAGTGAGGCCTCCTCTGTGCACAGCACCCCCGACACCTCCTTCTCTTGTCCACTTCCTTTATGCTGTGGAATTCACCGCCTTGGAGACAGGCTGGGACACGTGCCTTTTGTACGTGGACAAACATCTGGAGCAACAGATACAAAGGAACTGCAGGTATAGGACGAACATAACTGCAAGTGGTTGGAGCAATTATCCACGAGATACAGAAAGGCCACGATGCAGCTGCCGCTTCTGAGGAGCCAGGCGCGAAAGTGGGGTCCCTGCATACAGCACCACCAAGGGGGGGAGCGCCTGCTCCCCACGCCCAGCCCTACCCTGGACCAGCCTCCCCAGGGAGAAGCCCCCCTGTTACTGCCCTGGCTCCCTGAGCTGCAGCAGGGGCCCTGGTGGTCTCCCCTGACCCCTCCTCTGGCCTGTGGCCCATTCCCGTGGATTAAAGAGCCCAGGGTCAGTGTCGCACTGAACACACGGAACTGATTTGTTAGTGGATTTTTGCTGTTCCGCTTCCTCAGCCGGGGCAGAAGTCTCTAAGAGAGGGGACCTCTGTCTGTTGGGCCCACTGAAGCCTCCCCAGCACCCAAAACAGTGCTCCGCACACAGCGAACCCAAACGCAGTCGATCCCATCTGGATGAACAAACGCTGTTGAGTCAGATCTTGCTTTTCAGTCTCCCAGAGGCTGAGCTGCAAAGTGGCCTTTGGGAACCTCCCAGGCCAGTGCTGGAGTCGGTGCACCCCCAGCAAACACACAGGCCCCCCAGCGCCCCGGATGTGCTTTTCTGGGAAGGCCTTGACTGACTGTCCCAGCTTGGACCCATTTTCCTTCCTCGTTTTCCAAGGACAAGGACTTTCTTCTTCTTTTTTTTTGTTTTAATTTTTTCACTGAAGGCTTATTGCTTTACAGAATTGTGTTGGTTTCTGCCAAACAGCAACATGAATCAGCCACAGGTATATACATGCCCCCTCAAGGACAGGGGCTTTCTGCGTCCTTTTCATCCAGGGCTGAGATGATGCTCACTTACTCCCAGGAGGTTCCCCCGCGCTCCCACCCACTCACGGTTCCTTGGCTCCAGACTCTGGCAGCTTGACATGGAAACTGGGCTTCTCTTCCTGTGCTCACTTCTCGTTCACCCCTGTCTCCCACTGGGGTGCAGCGGGAGAATCCTGGGAGGGGAGTATGGCAGCAGGACCTCGTCCTTTAAGGAATGTTTGTTTTGTTCTGTTTTCTGCACACCTGGCATGGGGAAGTTGGCCTGCGCAGGTTACCATTGCAGGTATTAAGTACGATCTGCCCACAAGCCACTGCTTACAGCCGCATTGGCCGCGTCACTGAACTGTAGCCTCCCTGCCCAGGAATGTGAGAATTTCATGCTCTGCTCAGGGTCAAGAGCAATCAAGCATTCTGCAAAGGAGTATCTTGAAGGCACCTCTTGGTACTCTTTTAAAAACCCAAAGTCTTGGCTCCTCAGCAAACACGTCTGGAGTAGCACCACCTCTGCAGCATGGCACTGGCATCACTAAATCCTGATGAAGTCAGCGTGTTCTTAACCCAGGAGTAGGGCGTGTCTGCAGGTCTGTAGTTCTCGGCAGGTTAAGGGGTAAGGATTTCTTCTGTAGCACTGAGTTATTTACGTTTTCTCCCACAAATAAAAACAAAAGACACAGGGCTGGGCTAAGGATTTCAGGGTTTTTATAGCCCGTGTTGGCAAGTTTAATACCTGGAAAGAAAAAGAATCTGATTTAAATAGCTTAAGGATACCCTGGTGTTTAGTGCGCTGTGGTACTTATTCGTTTATTATTTTTGTAATAATTTGTGTGAATCCTAGCTCATTAAAAAATATATTTGTTTATTTGGCTCTGCCAAATTTTAGTTGCTGCTTGTGGGATCTAGCTCCCCAACCAGGGATCAGACTAGGGCCCCTTTTATCGAGAGCATGGATTTCTCGCCGCTGGACCAGCAGGGACTGTGCTCTCTGCTGCTCAGCAACATCACCAGGAACTAGGGCGGGTGGGGCTGTGTGTCTGCGAAGCGCCTGCACAGGTGGAAAGGGGCCTCACCTGCGACACCTTCCCCATAGGTCTCGTGGGCTGTCTCTCATTCCAATTATACCAGCACAGTTTTATCATAGTCTTAACATCTATTAGGCATTTTTATGTCTTAAAAAAAGTGGATAGAAGATACTGGCTTTGGGGAGTGGGCTAAGGGGGAGATACTGCACCCTGGAGACTTGAGGGTGGCTCTGGCCCTGCGGTCAGCCCCAGCCACCCCCTGCCAATGCACCAGGTCTTTTGCCTTCCTGTTTGCTCATTCCTTTTTGTCTCTCCTGGGTTTAACTTTCTCTAGCTGACAGATATTTGCTTAATGCTGGAAAAAAACTCTTCAAAGTAAATACGGTTTGTCTTTGTTCCAGAAGTAAAACCTCATTGTGTTCTTAGCAGCTTTGCAAGTCCAGGGCTACGTGCAAGCGCAGCATACAGTTTCAAAACATGCAGTGGTGTGTGTGCGGCTCTGTGTATTTTCTAGCAACTTTGATGTGTGAAAAACATCAGCCTCTCTACACACGTTTCATATTTTCTTTCAGTAAACTCTGAATTTTGTTCTTGGGATGAGTCGGGTTTGTGATTGCTAGAAAGCATAAATTTGCCCAAATATCATACAACTTCCTTTGTGACAAAATTCTGTGCCAAAATAAGACTTTTATTCATCTTTTCCTAAAATGTGAGGTTTATATGGACATTTTTTAAATTAAAAACTTGACAGTGGTAGGAGTGAGGACAAGAGCAAGACTTGTGGCCCCAAAGCAGAGAGCACCTCGGTCGGCCCCTCGCGCCCACCCCCATGCTACTCAACCGTGAGCCAGACACACTATGTCTAAGGAAACCGACAGCATTGCGGCTTCCCACATGGCCAGTTCAGTCGCTCGGTCGTGTCCGACTCTTTGCAACCCCATGGACTGCAGCACGCCAAGCCTCCCTGTCCATCACCAACTCCCAGAGTTTGCTCAAACTCATGTCCATCCAGTCGGTGATGCCCTCCAACCATCCCATCCTCTGTTGTCCCCTTCTCCTGCCTTCAATCTTTCCCAGCATCAGGGTCTTTTCCAATGAGTCAATTCTTCACATCAGGTGGCCAAAGTTATTGGAATTTCAGCTTCAGCACCAGTCCTTCCAACAAATATTCAGGACTGATTTCCTTTAGGATGGACTGGTTGGATCTCCTTGCATGCAGTTCAAGGGACTCTCAAGAGTCTTCTCCAACACCACAGTTCAAAGCATCAGTTCTTCAGTGCTCAGCTTTCTTTATAGTCCAACTCTCACATCCATACATGACTACTGGAAAAACCATAGCTTTGACTAGACAGACCTTTGTTGACAAAGTAATGTCTCTGCTTTTTAATATGCTGTCTAGGTTTCTTCCAAGGAGCAAGTGTCTTTTAATTTCATGGCTGCAGTCACCATCAGCAGTGATTTTGGAGCCCCCCAAAATAAAGTCTCTCACTGTTCCATTGTTTCCCCATCTATTTGCCTTGAAGTGATGGGACTGGATGCCATGATCTTAGTTTTCTGAATGTTGAGTTTTAAGCCAACTTTTTCACTCTCCTCTCTCACTTTTAAGAGGCTTTTGAGTTATTCTTTGCTTTCTGCCTTAAGGGTGGTGTCATCCGCATATCTGAGATTATTGCTATTTCTCCCTGCAATCTTGATTCCAGCTTGTGCTTCATCCAGCCCAGCATTTCGCATGATGTACTCTGCATATGAGTTAAATAAGCAGGGTGACAATATACAGCCTTGACGTACTCCTTTCCCAATTTGGGCTTCCATTGTGGCTCAGCTGGTGAAGAACCCGGCTGCAATGCGGGAGACCTGGGTTCGATCCCTGGGTTGGGAAGGTCCCCTGAAGAAGGAGCAGCTGCCCACTCCAGTATTCTGGCCTGGAGAATTCCATGGACTGTGTAGTCCACGGGGTCACAAAGAGTCGGACACGACTGAGCGACTTTCACGTTCACATGGTAAGCCACTATTTAAAAAACTTTTCTCTTCAGCATTTGAACTGCTTTAAAATACTGCGTTGGCTTTGGAAGCACCTTCAGCGCCCCGGGGGTGGCATTACCCGCGAGTTCAAGTGTGCAAGGGCTGCGCAGCGCGCGCCCAGGAGGTCAGCTCCTGTTTGCACATCTCCAGCCGCTAAGAGTCTCTGCCACGCAGAGTGCCTCCCAGGATCAGGCTGCCGGGAGCGGACCGGGCGCGGGGCGCCAGGGCGGAAGACCGGAAACCGCCGGGCGCCCCCGCCCCTCTCCGCGAGGCCCCGCCCCCCGCCCCGAGGGCCCCGCCCCGATGCCCCGCCCCGCCGCGCGGCCTCGGGGGCGGGGCCTCAGGCTGCAGCCAATGAGCACCGGCGGGCCGGGGGCTCGGCGGCTTGTTGCCCCGGCGACCGGGGCGCGGCCCCGCCCCCGCCGAGCCTCCGGGTCGGGTTCGGACTCCAGCGCTTGCGGGTCCCGCGCAGCAGTCGCATGATGCCCAAGCGGAGAGCGCGGCGGAGGCCCGGCCTCCTGCTCGGCGTGCTGCTGCTGGTGATCCTGTGCCTCCCGGTGCTCCGCAGGTGAGCTGACGCCGCGTCTCGCGCACCTGCGCCCACGCCCGGAGCCGGCCCGGAGCCCCCGAGGGCAGTCCCCACGGGGCGGCACCCCGGCCCCGTCCGACCGGAGCGCCGGCGCTCGGTCCCTCTGCGCCCCCGGCGCCCAGGCACTGCACGCCCGGCCCCGGCGTCTGCGCCCAGCCGGGGCTCCCCACCCTCCTGCGCAGGTGGTCCGCGCAGACCTGGCCATCAGACCCCTCTCCGACGTGCCCAGCGTGAGCGCCCCGAGCCCCAGGTCCCCTGCTTTTCTCCGAGGTCCCCACATTTCCTGCTAAGCCTGCTGCGAGGCTTCTCTGTTCGGCTGAGGTCAGAACTCCAGCTCCGTACGATCCATTTGCCCGGCCCAGCGCGGTCCCCAAGTCTCTGTCCCGCGGGTCCTCCAAGCTCCTTAGTCTGGGTGTGGTTGCTCCGTTCTCGGGATGCGTCTTCCACTCGCCCGCCAGCACCAGCTCACTCCTTCCCACTCCCCATTCCCTTATAACGTGGTGTCTGCGGGTGCGTTTGGGGATAGAATTCTTTACCCACCACCTGTGCTCGTGCCTGAGCCTAGAATTTTCCTACCGACTCTGTTTATAGGATTTTACAGCTGTGACCCTATCTCTCAGGTCGATGCCTGGAACTTTACATATTCAAAACGTCCAGTGTTGAGGGAAGTCAGGCAGGGACACTGGTGTTGAAGCTGAAGGCTGAGCCAGGGGACCTGCAGCAGGCACACCACCCTCAGCTGTATCTGTTGCTTCTTTCTGTGTCTTCGTCACTTCTCTGGACTTCCTCTGGGCGACGGGGATGTTTGGGAGGGAAAGAACTCTTTCCTTTGCATCTTTCCAAGTCTGAGGTTTCACCTTTGTTTCGGAGACGACGAGGGTGTCAGCATCGTTTGGGAGAAGGAAATGCTTTTCTGGGGCTCGGAAAATTTCAGGGCATCTTGTTTCCCCAGATGTTCCCAAGACTTTTCCATCCTGTTGTGATCTCTCCCCTTCCTCTTTGAGGACTGATCCTGGCCCTTGGAGGCACAGGGCTGACGCAAAACCCAGAGCGATCCCTCTGGGCAGAGGCGGCAGGAGCCTCCGGCATACACCCAGGTATCCAGGAGGCCACACCCCAGGGAGAAAGGCCCATCGCACAGGAGGGGCACATGCTTGGATACTGGAGGTCAGAGAGGCAGTGGCCCTCACGGGGTGGGGGGGGCAGACAGGTCATGGATGGGGCTGCGAGGGGCTTGAGATGTGCCGGGCAGTGCCCCTGACAGTCCCTAGGAGGAGGCGTGAGAAGGGGGCGGGTGCTTGTTGTGGCCTGGAGGGAGAGGAGGTAAAGAAGCTGGGCTCGAGGAAGCGTGTGCCCCTCTGGCGGCAGGAAGGGTTGGTCGGGACCTTGGAGCAGCCAGGGATGAAGGGCGGCGGCTCCTGCCCTGGCAGTGGTGTGGCCCGTTTAGGAAGGACACGGCTTTCCTGCTGCACCTTCTTTCTCGGCAGGTGAGGTGGAGGCCGGAGAAGCTCAGGCTGGGTCAGGGCTGCCTCTGAGGTCCTCTGGAATACGTGTCTCCTGGGCATCTTTTGGGCTGTGTCTTGCGGGTGATTTCCACCCAGGTCCTTCCATCCGACTTGGGCTGGACACCAAGACCTACGTCTGGAGGCCAGAGCCAGCTCCCTCCCCTGCCTGACGCCACAGTGGCCAGGTCATCAGCTGAGTGGGGCCTCTCCTAACTGTTGTTGGGAACGTGGACGCGGCCCCCAAAGCAGAGGTCACTGAGGATGGGTTGCGGAGCGGGGAGCTCCCAGTCAGAGGTGGGTGTGTGGGTGGGGGAGGGGCTGCTTGGCTGCAGCCTTTTTTTTTCCATAAACTTTTACCTGGATTGGTTCGTGGTCGATCACTGCTGTTTGCTGACATCATATCCAAGAAATAAGAGGACTGAGATGACTTTTGAGGAAGATTTCAACCTTTGGTTTTTCAGCTTGAACATTGGTCTTAAAAAAATCACCTTGATGGTAGTATAACCGTCATGTAATCAGTTGCAGGTGTAGCAGGTATGTCTGCTGGGTTCTGACACATACTCCATCCATGGAGCAGCCACCGCAGCTCCGACAGAGCGAGTGTCCACCAGCCCCAGAAGTTCACTGGTGCCCCTGCATCCCATGCTCACATCTCCCCAAGAATGCTCATATGTTGCATTTGGTCTCAGACACTAGTTGGCATTCTCTAAAGCTTACAGAGGTGTAATCCTCTGCCTTGGCTGACTTTCTCTGCTTGGCCTGTTACTTGGGGTCCAGGGTGCGCGTGCTGGGTGAACCTCGGCTCCGAACCTCCCCTTCTCCACAGGCACAAGAATGCCTGCCTGGTGTGACGAGGGCGTGGTTCCCATTCAGGACCTGCGCTCGCTCGCACTCAGTATCTGAGCCTCACTGAGCACCCCCTGGGAGCTCTGCGTCTCTCTAAGCTAGAGGTCAGCTGCAGAGTCTGCAGGGCCAGAGCCCTGGCGGGCGGCCTGCATCGCCTCCCGAGGGAGGTCGTCTTTGCTGTTCCCGCCCTGCTGGGTCTGGGTTCCCAAAGCTAGCTCCTCCCCTGGGAGGGAGAGGAGACCTCTCGGGCGCCCCTGGGACATGGGTCACAGCCTTGGAACCAGGCCGCTTTCTCTGGTCCCCTCCTCTGAGGGCGTGAGTGCCGGACCATGTCCTTCCGGGCATCTCTGAGGTCACGGGTTTTATGCGCCCCTGGGACATGGGTCACAGCCTTGGAACCAGGCCGCTTTCTCTGGTCCCCTCCTCTGAGGGCGTGAGTGCCGGACCATGTCCTTCCGGGCATCTCTGAGGTCACGGGTTTTATGGGCTTCGTCTGTTCCAGACGCTGCTTTCCATGGGGCCCGAGTCATCGCTGCTGGAACGCTCCAGCCTTCATGTTCTGGCAGGCTCTGAGCCCGTGGGAGTGTCACCCCTGACACATGTGGGGAGGGGTGGCAGGTGTCTGAGACCCTGTGCCAGAAGAGAGGGTGGGTGCTGAGGGTCTGAAGGGGACTGCGGTCTCAGCAAGTGTGTGGACGCTGAGGGTCTGTGATCGGGGGACTGGGGTCTCAGCAAGTGCATGGATGCTGAGGGTCTGTAATTGGGGGACCGGGGTCTCGGCAAGTGTGTGGACACTGAGGGTCTGTGATCGGGGGACCGGGGTATCAGTGAGTGTGTGGATGCTGAGGGTCTGTGATTGGGGGAACGCGGTGCCCCAGAGACCAGCCCTGAGGCCTCCGGAGCCTTGGCCCCCCAAATATCGGGGCTCCGGCCGAGGAGTCCTCTCCTGTTGGAAGGAGCTGGGGAAGTAAACATGCTTCATTTCCATGATGCAACTCCAGTCCTGTCGTGTCGCCTGGAACGCTGTTCTGTTGAAGCGGCAGGAGACGCGGGGCTCAGAGACCCTCTCAGGACACGTGCCGGAGGCCACCCTGGCACCAGGGCCCTGTCCAGCACCCAGCAGCGGGGGTTTGCTGCCTGCTCGCCACTCACTTTCATGTTTGCTGAAATCGATTGGTCCAGGTGTCAAAGGCCATGTGGAGAGTCCCCCTCATGTGGTGCCTCTCCTGGACGAAAGGGCAGTGGATTCTTAGAGGCTCGTGGTAACAAAGCAGACGCTTCTCGACGGGGGTCCGCGGGAGACCCTTGGTTGGTGCCCCCTGCTCCCGCCCCCCCCCACGATGGTTGGCGGGGCTGGTCCTTTCAGGAGCACGTTGTATTGTTCTTGCAAAGGTTACTTTGTGACTAGGTCATCTAGGAAGAAGGGTGAAGCCTTCAAATAAAGTAAAGGGGAAAAGGAGGTCCCTGGGCTCCCATCCCCCCGCCCAGAGGCAGCCCCCACCCCGGCGCCGCTCAGGGGTGTCCTGTGCACACAGAGACGGCTGTAGGTGGCACTCTGTCTGTCCAGTTATTTAAACTGCCCCCTCCTGAAAGACATCCATGGCTGCCAAGCAGGCTGCAGTGAATGTCTGCGCGCAGTATTTCTGACTGTATGAGGTGCTCATTTTAAGTCTTGATCTACATTTTCAGTAAGTAAGTAAATGGCAGATTCTCTTTCTGTTGGATCAGCCTGAGCTCAGTAGTCTGAGGGGCAAACTGGGCTGATGCGTGTGTTGATTCTGTGTCCTCTAAGAGCTACCCCAGCTCCTGTCTGTCTCAGGAGGTAAGTCCCACGTGGTGGGCTTTGAAAGACATTTATTTAGGTTGCACTGGTTTGGTGCAATCCTTTTATTCTGATTCCTTGAGTCTCCGAGATCAGAGTCTTGTCACAGGGGCACCTGGAGGTCTGCTCACAGAGCTTCCCCTTGTCAGCATCTCCTCTGTTGATGCTGCCAGTGGGGAGGTTCCCCACAGTGAGAGCACGGTGTCCCGTGATGCCCGGCCACTTCCTGCTGTCCGTGTGTGGTGGAATCCAAATGAGGAGTCTAACTGCACGACGGGGTCTCGGGGTCTCCTCGAGCAGATGTTGTTCACATACAAACTCCTGCAGGCTTTAGACAGGCCTGCCTGTCTGGCCTGTGTGGCCTCGGTGCTCAGCCATCCCCCGCCCACCAGGTCCTTCCCACGGGGATGGGCAGGGGTGCCAAGAGCGCGATGGGCACAGGCTTGAAAATGCTGCCCGATGGCCGGAAGGCCCAGCCCTTTGGAAACAGTTACCTCTCCCAGCAAAGCAGGAACCAAGGCCTCGCGCACACGGCCAAGGAGCCCTTCCGCGAAGCTGGGCCAGAGCCGGGCCAGAGCTGTAGCTCTCGGGGCTCACAGGTTGATGCAGGAGGCACTGTTCCGGGGTGGGGTGTCAGAGGCACTGGCCAGGAACGGGGAGGGGTTGGATCCCTCCCCAGGCACCCAGGCCCCCAGCTGAGGGAGGCGTGCACACAGCTGGAGGCTGGTGAGACCCCAACGCCCCAGATGGGTGGTTCTGGAGTCGGGGTGGCTGATGAAGCTGGGCCTCAGGAGCTGTGCCCACGTCCGTCTTCAGAGTGATGAGGAGAAGGTGTATTTCAGTCCCAAGTGTGGAGGTCTCTGCCTTTGAGGTGTCTTCATCGTGTCCGTCTGGGTGACGGCCTCAGGCACGGCCATGTGGACGGGCGGCGTGTTTTCACGGTCAGCGTCTTGGAGCAAAGCTCTGGACGCAGACTCAGCGGAACCTCACTGAACGGGAACCGGTGTGCGTTATGTGCGGAGCAGGACTGTCCCTGCCCGCCTGGCCCGGCCAGGACTCCTGCTCTGGGGGCGGGAGGGCCGTTCCCTCAGGCTTCTAGCTCACGCACCAGCTTGTCCGCTTGTCAGCACGACGCTGGGTGAGCCTCCGGGGCCCTGCCAGCCGCAGGCCCCGGGCGCTGACCGTGTAGTCTCTGCTGAGCCTGAGCATGGGGCGCCGGCCCGTCCAGGTCTGGACGTGCGTATAGAGGACGGAAGACGAGGAGGCAGCTGTGCCCGCAGGCGGCCTGCCAGTCCCGCTCGACCCCAGGCTGGTGCAGTGTCCTCCGCACTCACAGGGACTCACTCAACCTCCGTCGGGACATTTCAGACCGATCCCCACCGCCTTGTTCAAGGAGGTGCAGGGATCGGCCATCTCCCTCTCTGAGAGCGGGGAGTGCTTTGGGGCTCATCTCACAGGAGGAGCTGGTCCGCCAGGCACCGCACACCTGTCCGTTTTCCCCGACACCTCCGCTCGGCTGGCATGCATGACCGCGTCTAGGGACAGGTAGCCTGCAGCCTGTCTCAGGCCCTCGAGCTGCAGCGGGGTGAGGCTCAGGCAGGCCTCTTCCCCAGCCTGCCCCACCCGGGGGGAGGCCTGCCAAGGGTCCTGACACCGTGTCCTCTGTCAGGAGCCCCTGTTAGCCACATCAGTCAGGGCCCAGGCCAGCCGCCCGGGTTATTCCAGAACCAAAAGCCTGCTCGTCCTACCGTGAAGCGGAGACAGAGAGGCGACCGGAATTCAGAAGAGACTGTAGATGGGAGCTCCTGCTGGAAAGAAGACAGCGGCCCTGGTCTCCGCAGAAGCTGCCGTCAGGGCACGCCCCCGGTGGTCTGGTGGCTGAGACTGTGCTCTCGGTGCAGGGGGCCCAGGGTCTAGCCCTGGCCAGGGAGCTGGATCCCGCATGCGGCAACTGAATGTTCTGCATGCCACACTGAACGCTGAAGATCCCGTGTGCTGCAGCTGAGCCCCAGAGCAGCCAAATAAATAAACGTGTTTTTTTTGAAGTTTCATCAGGAATGAACTACTCACAGGCAAGCAGCCGTAACTAGGGGTTCCTGGGGGTCGGCGGGCTCCGAGCTCGCAGGCCTCCGTCGGAAGGAAAGGCCCCCGCCAGAGCCCGCCACAGGCCCTGGGGCCTTTCTCAGTCGTGGCTCGTCACCTGCTCGGGAAGCTGGGGGCGTTATTAGTGTTATGAGCGGCAGCGCTGACGACCGGCGTCTGTATTAATAACTGTTTGCATCGTTGTTCATGGCGCTCTGACATGCATCACCTCATTTTCTCAGAACGAATTCCTCGGAGAAACCCAGCGTTTATCACCCTGGTTTCCTGGTGGAGCCATCCCCGTTACTAGTGTATTGAGGACGCGTTAGTTACCTACCAGAAAGTCCTCCTTGGAGAAACCCAGCGTTTATCACCCTGGTTTTCTGGAGGAGCCATCTCTATTATTAGTGTATCGAGGACTCGGTAGTTAACCACCAGAAAGTCCTCAAAGCAGCTGGTTCGCCAGTGTTTGGCCTTCGAGAGCAGTTCCAGCTTTGCTGTTTTCAGTGTTAATTTTACTCCTCTTAATGAGCACCAAGAGGAAGATTTTTTTTTAATCTAGAAAATCATAGGATCTATAGAGACCGGTAAGGAGAAGCCCCACCCTGGAGGAGGCTCTACACACGTGTATCAGAGGATAAGCTGCTGGCTGCTGATCTCAGATCTACCCTGGGGAGTTGTCACAGTGCAGACTTGGACGCAGAAGGTCCCAGTAGGGCCTGCATGTCTGCGTTTCTAATGAGCTCCAGGTGGAGTGCCTGCAGGGGAAGGGCACACCTGGAGACAGAGGTGCCCAATGGCTTGTCGTCCACTGGGGCACAGACCGCGGACTTGGAGTTTCTGCCAGGACTGTGTTGAGACAGGGGGTCACAGAGAGCCGTCTCCCACCCTACCTGCACCCCTGCACCTGCCGGGTGGGGGAGGCCCTCACAGCTTTAGGGGAGATGGGGTTGTGAACAGAAGTTATGTCAGTGACTTGGGGAACTCCCAGGAGCTTTTCTGTTGAAGTTCTGGCCAGAGATCAGGGATTGCTTCCTGGTGGAATGGTTGCTCGGTGGTGTGTGTATGTGTGTTTGTATGTGTATTTGTGCATTTACCACTGGACGGTCAGTGATCAGTGTGCCTGTGTGTCTGTGTGTGTGTGTCTGTGTGTGTGTGTGTGTGCACTGCTGGACGGTCAGTGATCAGTGTACCTGTGTATCTGTGTGTCTGTGTCTCTGTGTGTGCAGTGCTGGATGGTCAGTGATCAGCGTGCCTGTGTCTGTGTGTGTGTTTGTGTGCACTGCTGGACGGTCAGTGATCAGTGTGCCTGTGTATCTGTGTGTCTGTGTGTGTGCACTGCTGGACGGTCAGTGATCAGTGTGCCTGTGTGTGTCTCTGCGTGTGTTTGTGTGCACTGCTGGAAAGTCAGTGATCAGTGTGCCCGTATGTGTGTGTCTGTGTGTGTGCACCGCTGGACGGTCAGTGATCAGTGTGCCCGTGTGTGTGTGTGTGTGTGTGTGCACTGCTGGACGGTCAGTGATCAGTGTGCCTGTGTATCTGTGTGTCTGTGTGTGTGCACCACTGGACAGTCAGTGATCAGTGTGCCTGTGTATCTGTGTCTGTGTGTGTGCACTGGACGGTCAGTGGTCAGTGTGCCCGTGTGTGTGTGTGCACTGCTGGAAAGTCAGTGATCAGTGTGCCCGTGTGTGTGTGTGTGTGTGTGTGTGTGCACTGCTGGACGGTCAGTGATCAGTGTGCCTGTGTGTATCTCTCTGTGTGTGTGTGCACTGCTGGACGGTCAGTGGTCAGTGTGCCCGTGTGTGTGCACTGCTGGACGGTCAGTGATCAGTGTACCTGTGTGTCTGTGTGTGTGTGTGTGTCTATGTGTGCGGGCACTGCTGGACGGTCAGTGGTCAGTATGCCTGTTGTGAAGCAGAGAATCTGCACGCAGCTCTGCCTGTCCTTGCCTGGGTAAGTGAGGGGCAGTCAGGGGAGGCTGAGGCCACGGAAGCTTGCGCACCACAAAGCGTGAACGAAGGCAGAGCGTGTTCTTTGGGGAAGATGTGGTCAGAGAACAGGGAGACTGCGCTCGGCTATGGGTGAGCTGGAGGCCTCCCACGAGCAGCAGGAGCTGGCGCAGAGCCAGGCGCGGCCGGGGATTCAAGAAGGGGTGGGAGGCGGCCCAGTGGTGACCACGGGGTTCGGAGGCCTCCTTGTGCCGTGCTGGGGCTCATCCTCCAGGGCGGGTGGGCAGGGCCCTGCAAGGCCCAGCTGGTGAGTGTGTACAGGTTTGAGGACCCGCTGGCTGCCATCACGACATCACTGAGCCCCGAGCAGCCCAGACTGTGCGTAGATGGGTGGCGGGTTATCAGTAAAATTATGGATGTTGAAATGTCAAGTTCAATACAACTGTTTTATGTCCCAAAGTACTCTTCTTTTGATTTTTTCCAACCATTTACAAATGTGAAAACCGTTCTTAGCTGGCAGACTGCACACAGGCACAAGGTATGGGGGTGGAGTGGAATCTGGCGTTTGCAGACCCTTGGCTTTGGACAGCAGCCCAGTGGACAGTGCCTTCACCATGAAATTGACAATTGACATAAGATGGCTTGGCACAACGTCCAGCATGTTAAATACAGTGAAATGCTGAATTAAGTGGGAAAGAATGGAAAGATTGGGATTGTTCATATCAGGGACACAAAAAACCCACTGAAGCTATACTATTTGCAAAGCATGTTAAAATGAATTGATTTCAAACAGTGAGAAGATGCTTTTTTTAGCTTGTAAGATACATCTTTAACAACAAGTCTGGTTAAGTCCTTCCCTGCGTGCCTCACAGGACAGCAGGCCTCACGGCTTGTGAGGGCTGCCGTGTCACAGGCTCTCTCGTTGCACTTCCCTGATGTCCGACCCTCACGCAGCCCTTGTGAGCACTTAGGACAGGTGATGGCCCCAGGTGTCGGGGCAGGACCGTGCCCACAGAGCCAGGGTCCCCAGCCCTCAGTGACGGCACTAGCTAGGGGAGGGCCAGGGCTCATGTCCAGACTCTCCTCTCAAAGATACCGCTTCTGTTTCCACATCCCCATGCAGGTGGTCATTTGGGAGAACTGTATTTTGAAATTTCACTTGAAGTCACTTGGAACATGGAGCTTTTTGGAGAAGGAAGCCACTGTAGGTTCACCGTTACCCACAGATGGCCATTGCACAGTCTCCAAGTGTACTCCTCCTCCATCCCCTGGCGACCATAACTGTGTTTTTTTGTTTTCTACATTCGTGATTTTAGTTCTATTTTGTAAGTTCACTTGTACCACTCTTTTTAGGTTATACATTATAAGCAATATCATATATGTGTCTTTGATTTACTTTGCTCAGTGTGAACTCTCTAGGTCCATCTGTGTTGCTGCAAATGGCATTATTTTGTTCTTTTTGTGGCCGAGTAAAATACTCCTTTGTACCGCATCTTTGTCCATTCATCTGTCGATGGGTATCTAGGTGCTTCCATGTCCCGGCTGTTGTAAACAGTGCTGTAACGAACGTTGGGCTCCCTGTGTCTTTCTGAATTATCGGGCTTCCCTGATAGCTCAGCTGGTAAGGAGTCTGCCTGCAGTGCAGGAGACCCTGGTTCGACCCCTGGGTCGGGAAGATCCCCTGGAGAAGGGAGAGGCTACCCACTCCAGTGTTCTTGGGCTTCCCTTGTGGCTCAGCTGGTAAGGAATTATCGTACTACAGATATACGCCCAGGAGTGGGATTGCTAGATCATATAGTTCTGTTTTTAGATTTCGAAGGACTCTCCAGACTGTTCTCCACAGTCGCTGTCCCTGTCGCTGCCTTTTATGTTTCACTTCAGCAGATGCGCAGTCCCTGTCACTGCAGGGGAGACATCTCAGTTTCTGTCCCAGTCTCAGCGAGGACCAGGTGGTGGGACCAGCCAGGTCTACACAGCTGAGGAGTACGGGCTGGGGCAGTCCTTCCACATTGCCTGTTCCGTGGCCGGTCAGACCTGAGCCCATGGCGTGGAGGCGAGGGGAGAGGTGGCCTCCACCCGCGCCCGTGGCCGGTGAGGCTCGGGCGAGCAAGACTGAGCCTCAGCCAGGGCTGGTACTCACGTGCCTCTTTCAACCCATGTTTGAGTTTAGCTTCTGTTTGAAGATAAATGGAAAGACCAGAGATGCGTAGGGAACTTTTCAAAGCTGGGCCAAGGCAGCAGTGATCACTCCTGCCCTTCCGTCTCCAGCTCTCCTCAGCGTCCAGCTTGTCTGGCTGCTTCCTCTGGGCTGGGGGGGAGACAGGGGGTTCTGTGTCACGTGAGGGCCCCCCTCCCCGCTCCGCCAGCCCTCCGACTCCGGGGGGCACATTCTGTGCACTCACCTTCCTGGCAGCCTCCCTGGTGGGGGCGCCCCGTCCGGACGCCCCTGGGCCACACCCCCTCCTCAGGAACGTGAGCCTTCGACATTCGGTCCCTGAGCAGACGCTGTTCCTAACTGGTCCCTCTCTCCAGGTATCTGCACCGCCAGCCTGGGGGCTGTGACCTTGAGGTGACCCCGAGGTACTGTGGCAAGTAGCTGCTGCTTTGATGTGTGTCCGGTGGCCGCTGTAGGAAGCCACGTCCGCCCCCGAGTCCTCTCGGTCCCAGCACCGAAAGGCAGCTTCTCCGCCCTTAGACCCTCTCCCCGCGTGCACCTCCCTTCTGAGCGCAGCCCCGTGTTGAAGGCCGGCTTGTCTGTTCCTCGCTGGCTGGGTGTGAGAGCCGCTGAGGCGCGTGTGCTGCGTGGCGGCCTCGAGTCTGGCCGTAGGGCGCTGTCCGGGAGCTGGAGGGCTGGCGGGCCCGGCTCTGAGGCCCTGTCTCCCGCAGGCTGGACTGGAGCGGCCGCAGCATCTCGCGGTGGTTGCACCGGCGCCTGGGGTTGCGGGCCGAGGGCCAGAACTTCAAGCTGGAGAACTCGGTCTTCTGGATCTTCGGGGGCTCCGTCCACTACTTCCGGGTGCCCCGGGCCTACTGGAGGGACCGGCTCCTGAAGCTGCGGGCCTGCGGCCTCAACACGCTGACCACGTGAGCGCCTGCGCCGTCACCAAGGGGGCTCCGGGGCGGGTCCAGGCTCCCCCGTGGAGTAGTCGGGGAGCATCCCACCCGGCCCTCCGCGAGCAGCCCAGGGAGCATCCTTGGGCTGAGGTCTGAGGAAGGTTCTGAGGAGCCCGGCCCCCCTGGGTCTAAGGGGGAGGAGCCCGGCCCCCCTGGGTCTAAGGGGGAGGAGCCCGGCCCCCCTGAGCCCGGCCCCCCTGGGTCTAAGGGGGGAGCCCGGCTCCCCTGGGTCTAAGGGAGGAGCCCGGCCCCCCTGGGTCTAAGGGGGAGGAGCCTGCCCCCGCGGGGGTTAAAGGGGGAGGAGCCCGGCCCCCCTGGGTCTAAGGGGGAGGAGCCTGCCCCCGCGGGGGTTAAAGGGGGAGGAGCCCGGCCCCCCTGGGTCTAAGGGGGAGGAGCCTGCCCCCGCGGGGGTTAAAGGGGGAGGAGCCCAGCCCCCCGCGGCGGTTAAAGGGAGGAATCCCCGTCTGTCCCCCCGCGCCCCCCCCCCACCCCCGCCTTGCCGAGGCGTGTGTGGACTTTCCCAGCACACCTGTCTCCACCTCGCTTTCTGGAATCGTCTTCAGAAGCTGCGGCTTCCGTCCTGGAACAAGCTCAGGGTCAGCCTGTGGTGGTCACTCGCCGAAGTACTGACTGGGGAGTCAGTTACCACGTGTGCTCGGTTAGGGAAAAAAATCTTGATCATTTTGTGGATGTCTTTTTCACATTTCCAACAGATGTTTGGATCCAAGTCTATGAAATCAAGCGCGTCATCAGGCTGGGTTATTAAAACTTCAGGCAAAAATGTGTGATTACAAGTCAAGGACGTGGGTTTTCTTGGTAGTTTATGAACCGGTTTTGAAGACAGTTCTAAGAACAGTTACAGGGTGTTCTGAGCCATGACAGCATAGTTGAACAGAGTATGTGATTTTCCAGGAAGGTTACCGAGTGGGATCCATTTATTTCTGGTCCTGGGGGCACAGGCTCGTGTTATAGGGCTCCTGACGGGGGCTGAACATTTTGCCTTTTATGAACAGGAGAGTCTATATGAGCTCTTGAGTCTGAAGTGGAAGCAGAAAGCCACCTGTTCAGCTTTGCAATCAGAGAGTTTGGTGTGGGTGGCATCCAGGAGAGGGGCAGCTGGCATTATTGTCATCACCCAGGACTCAGAGGCAGCCCCTTAAGGAACTTACATTTCCTGATCTTCTCTTTAGGGTAAGAACCTCCATTCTGTGACAGGGTTTGGGATTGAGTATCGCATTAAGAGTAGTACTGATAAGTAGGGTTCCTTCTCACGCTACTTTTATTGCCAACCAGGGTTCTAGGACTCTAATCAACAGGCACTGACCAGAGGCGGGTTGCAGGAGAGGGTGTACCCGGGCCCTGCTGCAGCTCAGGGAGCAAGAGCAGTAACAGGGGCTCCTCCCCGGGGGTGGGGGAGGGCCCGGGGGGGGGCTGGCGTGGGCATTAGGTGGTCCCCCCACTTGGTGGTGCTGTGTGGAAGGGTCCTGCATGGACCCTGCTTTCACCCCCAGCACCTCGGAAATGGCAGCTGGGTTCTGGGTCTTTCTGTGTCTTGTCTGTACTTTGCCTCACGTGCATGTGGTTGTGTTTAGTCTCTTATGGTTTCTCCGTATTTTGTTGCTGGAGATGTTTGTCCAGGTGCAGGCACTGTGGCAAGCGTTCCAGGTCCTAGCCTGCCTGGCTTTTAACTGATTTTCCCATAAAGTTACTTCTTTCTCTGGTGAAGAGAGAGGATGATGGAGAAGGAGGAGGGAGGGATGCCCGCAGATCTCCTGGCCCCCTGCCCTTCTCCAGGGGGGGGGCTTGCACTGCTTCTGCGAGCTCCCCGGTCTCTCCAGTTTTTCTCCATTCCAGCTCTGATGCCGCTCATACTGCGTACCTGAGAAATCTGTCTTCAGCCATCATGAGGGGTTTTAGGGACGGAGGTGCTGGTCTGGGAGACAGTGGACAAACAGTGGAGGCCTCACGCCTGTTACCCTCTTCCCTGCCACAGCTACGTCCCGTGGAACCTCCACGAGCCGGAGAGAGGCAAATTTGACTTCTCCGGGAACCTGGACCTGGAGTAGGTTCTGTGTCCCGGCCGGGGCGGGGCCGGGGGGCATCCTGGGCAGAGGGAGCCGCGGGGGGAGCCTGTGCCGGGCCCCACGCTCTGCATCGTGACCCCATCACCCCTGGGCTGGGCCTGCCCCCTGAGCCCAGCCTGAGGTCCATCCCCAGGTGCCCGGCTCTGCAGGGTGGTCCCCGCGGGGCTGGGGGCCTCGGGTTGGGCCTCAGTCAGGACTCCCTGCCCCCGGCGAGGCGCTTCCTTCTCCTCGTGCCCCAGAGGGGCCACGCCGCGTCCCAGGCTGGGGACTCAGCGGTGACCCTGGGGGGACGTCTCTGCTCTGCTGGGGGGGGCATCCTGCCCTCAGCGTCCCCAGCCCCCCAGGGAGGGGGCACTGGGCCGTGTCTCCCTGGACTCCGAGCCCTGAAAGTGGGTGACCCCAACCCCCCAGGGCCTTCATCCTGCTGGCGGAGGAGCTGGGGCTGTGGGTGATCCTGCGTCCAGGCCCCTACATCTGCAGCGAGATGGACCTCGGGGGCCTGCCCAGGTGAGTGGGTCTGGGCCTCAGCCGTGGCTGGGGGTGCCCTGTGCGCTTATGTGAACGCTGAGCACCCCGTGGGGGTGATGTTGCTGCCTACGTGTACTTTTCACCCTGGGCTGAGGTTCTTTTTCAGAATAAGTGGCCCCCAAAGGACAGCCTGGTAAGTGACGTCACAGTTGCTGTCCTCGTCAGATTGCACGTGGCTCTGTGCCGCAGGCGCTGGGCCCTGCTGTGGGACTCAGCCTCAGTCAGAACCCGCCCGCTCCAGACAGGCCTTGCTTTCTGAAAAAATGGGAGAAGTCAAGCGCACCCTTCTGTTCCTTAGATGTGCTACAAGGCATTTTTTTTTTTTTTTAAGGGCAAGCATTTTGATAAAGTAGAGGAGAAACATGCTGTTTTAGTTTCATCTTTCGCCTTCAGATCTCAGGCCCTGATGAGCTTTCTTGGGATGGGGTCTTCACAGGAGTCAGTACCGTGCCTGTGGTTGTCTCAGGAGTCAGGCAGGATTACCTGGCGTCAGGGCCAGCCCTGGTCCCGGTTGTTATTACCACTAGTAATAGTCCAGCAGAAGGGTTTCCTGTTGACAGGGCCCCGTGCTCCCGGTTCCAAGCTGCTAGCTCCCTCTCCCCAGTCCGCCCCCCCAGAGGGAAGCGGGCTGGTCCTGTTTGCCGCCTTCTGCTCTGGGAAGGCCTCACTCTCATCTCCAGGGCGACTGGGCCAGCCCCACTGCCCAGGCCCCTTCTGCTGGGCCTTCAGCTCGGCGGGGGGCCCCGAGGCTCACACAGCCAGAGCAGCCTTGCCTCCCTTCCCCTGCGGAGCAGAAACCCTGTGTCAGCAGCGGCCCGATTAAGTCTGAGCTCTGAAGCCCTCAGGCCGCCCTGCACCCTCTGCTCAGGTCCTGGGTGGGCATTCCCGGGAAGCGGAGCTGGGTGTGCTGCAAACAGACAGAGTCCCCGCAGAGACCAGAGACTAGAGCTTTCCCTGTGACGGACTCGGGCGGCAGGCCCCAGGGGGCCGTCTCTCCACCGTCACCCAGTGACCTGACGCAGTGATGGCTTTCTCAGCCTGTTCACTTCTTCTGGACCAGGATGCGAGAAGCACTGGGGCCTTTTGCAGGAACACATAAACGTTCCTCAGAATCTGTATGAGAAGAAAAACACGTTGGCTGCAGTTCTGGAAGTGGTGCTCTGTGCTTACCTCCGGGGTGAACACCACTGGCAGGCCAGGGCAGGCTTAACCTTCTTTGTCTCCAGATCCCCCTCCCTCTCCCCTCACCCCCCTCCCCATCCCCCTCCCTCCCCCTTCCCCTACCCCCCACACCCCAGGCCAAGCTCTGGATGCTGAGGATCCCATGCAGATGGGGAACAGCTGGACCAGAGAGAGGAGGCCAGACCTCATCTCTTGGCTGCCAGGCTGCTTTTTCTGCTGACAGCAGAAGGCGACCCCTGTGTCCTCCAGTCCCAGTGATTCCCGACCCCTTTCTCTTCGCCCCTCTCTGACGAGATGTTGTGTAAATTCTTGAGACATGGGCCTTGGCTTCAATGAAAAGCTTTGGTCCCTCTGACTGGCAGCCAGACCCCTGACCCTGACTCTGCACTAGAATGGCCAGTGGTGCTGGGTCCTCAGGGGGAAAGCAGGTTCTGGCCCATGCCAGCGTGTGCCCTGCATCCTGGTGGGTCTGGCCCGTGTCAGCGTATGCCCTGCATCTGGGCGGGTCTGACCCATGCCAGCGTCTGCCCTGCATCCTGACTGGCCTCCAGGGTCACGCCTGGGCTCCCTGAAGCTGCCCCCTTTCAGCCATCATCCTCCTCAGAGCAAACCCCCAGATGGTGAAACTAATCACCCTCCCCTTTTCATTCAAGCTGGTTACTCCGAGACCCTGACATGAGACTGAGAACAACTTACAAGGGCTTCACGGAAGCAGTGGACCTTTATTTTGACCACCTGATGCTCAGGGTGGTGCCGCTCCAGGTAAAAGAGCAGACTGGACCTGCCCTCCACGCCCCCCGCTCCTCTGCAGAGGCCTGCCTGGTGCCGTGCTGCCATGGGCGGGAAGCTCCGAAGGCCCACGCAGTGTCGGCCCTCGCAGGGCTGTGGCGCCTGGTGCCCTGGGGACGGCTCGCCCGTCTGTCCAGACCTGCAGCGCAGGGTCGAGCTCTGCTGGAGAGACGCCCCTGGGACAGCCCCACGCCTGTGAGGAGGGGGCCTTCTCCTTAGAGAGTCTCCACTGATGACGCCCCGAGTCCATCCTTCGGCTCCCAGAAGGGGGTGCACAGTGCAGGCTTGTCGTTCAAAACGTACGTCTAAAAATGAATTTGGGGGATAAAGTGTCTTAACGTGGCATCTAATAATTGGAAGCAATAAAAAAGCAGGAATGCAAATAAACTCAATTGCTTCTGTAAAAACAAGAACTGCGACACTGAGAAATTAGTACAATTAAAAAATTAGTTCATTAATAAAAACAGCTGTGAGTCAATGGTTTGGGATATTCACAGCACACAGATCAAAGGAACTGTTGGTCCTTTGTAGGGTGGGCAAATAAAACACAGGTTACCCCCGTTACATGTGAGCTTCAGATAAACAAGGAATACATTTTTTAAGAATACATATGTCCTAAATATTGCATGGGACAGTTACATTAAAAAATTCATTGCTTATTTAAAAATTATCCGTTGTAAATTCAAGCAGTATAACTGGATGTCTTGTATTTTTACTTACTAAATCTGGCAGCCTCAGTCATGAAAGAAGCAACAAGCTAGGAAAATTCTCAGTCTAGATTTTTGCAAGGAAGATGGCTTGCCAAGACGATTCAGTAAGCTGTCATAGGCTGGGCGGCGGAGGTGGGGGTGGGGCTGAGGGCTGTAGGGGTAGCTGTGCTGGGAATGTGACTCAGAATCCTTCTTAAGCACAGAAAGGTCATACTTAATCCAGGACAGTTTTTTTCTGGGTGCTGTGCTTAATCGCTTAGTCGTGTCCGACTCCTTGCAACACCATGGACGGTTGCCCGCCAGACTTCTCTGTCCATGGGGTTCTCCAGGCAAGAAGACTGCAGTGGGTTGCCGTGCCCTCCTGCAGGGTGTACACACATCTGTGTGAGTCCATTTTCACTTCCGTTGGATATATACCCAGAAGCGGTATTGTTGGGTCACATGGTTTTTCTGTGTTTAAGGTTTTGAGGAAAAGTTAAGTGTTCCACAACACACTGTTTTACATTCTCATGGACAATGCACAGAATTCCAGTTTCTTGACACTCTGGCCCACAGTTGCTGTTTTCTGTGTTTTATGAAACCCATCCTAATGGATGTAAAGTGGTATCTCACTGTGGTTTTGATTTGAATTACGTAATAATTAGTGATGTGGAGTATTTTTTCATGTCCTTACTGGCCATTTATATATCTTCCTTGGAGAAATATTTATTCCAGTTCTGTGCCCATTTTTTTTAATTGGTCTGTGTGTTTTTGCGGTTTAGGAGTTCTTTCTTCAGTATCTGTCAGTATCTTATCAAATGTATGACTTGTAAATATCTTCTCCCACTCAGGGTGTTCACTGGTAAGTCCAGTGCGTCTTGTTTTTTCCTTTGGTGCCTGTGCTTTGGGTAAATCATTGCCAGATCCAATTTCATGACACTTCTTCCCTGTCTTCTTCTGAGAGTTACATAATGTTACTCTTACATTCCGGTTTATGGTCTCCTTTGAGTTTTTCAGATGGTGTGTATAACATAAGGGTCCACTTTTGTTGGTGTTTTGACAAGGATTACATTGCTGTGGGCTGTTCACATATAGCCTTTTTAAAGGTGAGATAGTTTCCTTATATTAGTAATTTGTTGAGTATTTTTATTATGAAATTATGCTGAATTTTTGAAATGCTTTTTTACAACATCATTTGAGATAATCATGTTTTTTTTTTAACCTTCATTTCATTAATGTGGTGTATAACATTGATTTTATTGAGCCATCCTTATATTCAGGAATAAACCCCACATTTTCATGGTGTATAATCTTTTTAGTATGCTGCTGAATTTGTTTTTTTTTAGTATTATGCTTAAGATTTTTGCATCAATATTCATGAGGGATATTGGTCTGTAGTTCTCTTTCCTTGTTAAACTCTTTTTCTGGCTTTGGTAATACTGGCCTCATAGAGTAAATTTGGAAGTGTTCCCTTTTTTCAAAATGTTTAGAATTTGAGAGAGATTGGTGCCAATTTCCTCACTAGTTATAAATCTGTTCAGATGTTTCTTTTTTCACAATTTAGTCTTGGCATGTTGTGTGTTTCTACTTGAGTCTTTTCTTACTCTAACTAAACGTTTGTTGATTTTGTTAATCTTTTCAGAGAACCAAGAAAAGATTGGTTGCTTTTTCCCTATTGCTTTTCTAATCTTCTATTTCCCCCCTGCTTTCATATTTCTAATTTCCTTCCTTCTGTTACCTTTGAGTTTAGTTTCTTCTTTTCCAGTTGCTTAAGGTGAAAAGTTGGGTCATTGACTTGAGATCTCTCTTCTTTTTAAAGTGTGTATAGTGCTCTTACTGTACCCCATGAGTTTGCATGTTGTTTTTCTATTTTAATTTGTCTCAAGATATTCTCTAGGTTTCCTGAGATTTCTTCTTTGAGTCACTGATTGTTTATTCACAGTCTTGTGAATTTTCCAGTTTCTCTTTTGTTGTTGGGTTCTGCTTTCATCTTTTCTGTTAATGTAAATGATACTTTATATGATTTCAACCTTAAATTTTATTAAAACTTGCTTTATGGCCTAACATACAGTTTATCCTGGAGAGTGATCATGTGCATCTGAGAACAGTGTGTGCTGTGCTGTTGTTGGGTGGGGCGTCCTGGGCACACGTGTCAGGTCTGACTTATCTGTGGTGTTGTTCACGTCTTCCATGTCTTTGATCTTCTGTCTGGTTATTCCATTGAAAATGGAGTATTGAAGTCTTCTACTGTCTTTATAGAGCTGCATTTCTCCCTTTAATTCTGCCAGTATTTACTTTGGAGCTCTGGCGTTTGGTGCATATATGTTTATAATTGTCGTATCTTCTGAACTGGCCCTTTTATCACTGTGTGAATATGAGCATCTATACACCTGTAGACATTAAATAATGTCTTTCTTTCCCCCTTCTAACAGTTTACGACTTAAAGTCCATTTTGTTTGTTACTGTAGTCACCCCCTGCTCTCTTTTGGTTACTATTCACACAGAATATCTTTTTCTATACTTTCTCTTTCAACCCATGTGTGTCCATAGACCTAACATGAGTGACTTGCAAACAGCCTGTAGTTAGGTGTTGCTGTTTCATGCATTCTGAAAGTCTGTCTTGTGGTTGGCAGTTTAATCCATTTATATTTAGTTACTGCCAGGGACGCACTTACTTCGCTGTTTCGTTACTTGTTCACTGTATGTCCTATAGCTTTTCTCTCCCTTATTTCCTTCATACACCCTTCCTTTGTATTTAGCTGATTTTTTTTTTGCAGCAGATTTTACTAGTTGAATTTTTGAAGTAACAAGTTTTGATTCTTCTTATTTCCTTTTGTCTATATTCTACAGATATTTTGGTCACCATGGGGGTTACATACACTGTCCTAAAGTTATGACATTCTATTTTATATTGATACTATCTTAACTTCAATCACATACAAAAACTCTACTTTTTTACATCTCCATCCCAAATTGTATTTTTATATATTGTGTACCAATTAATATAGATCCATAATTATTTTTATGTACTTGTCTTTTAAATCCTGTAAAGAATAAGAAATGGAGTTACAAACTAAAATTATAATAATTCTGGTTTTTACATTTTTTCACATATTTACCTTTCCCAGGGAAGTTTATATTCTCACCTGACTTTGAGTTCTCATCTAGCATACTTTCGTTCCAACTTGAGGGACGCTATGTAGCATTTCCTATAAGGCAAGTCTAGTGGTAATGTATTCCTTCAGCTTTTATTTGTCTGACAATGTCTTGATTTCTCCGTTATTTTTGAAGGACAGTTTTGCCAGATAGAGAAATCTCAGTTGCTAGTTTTTCTCATTCAGTGCTTTGAATATAGCATCCTGCCTCTGTCCTGCAAGATTTCTGATGAGCTATCCACTGGTAATCTCACTGGGGATGGTTAGCGGACATTTGGTCCACACTAAAAGGTCTTTGATGTTTGGTCTTGTCCAAGCTATTTAGTGTGGGGCAAATAGGCTCATGGATATTTTGGGCAGGACTAAACTTCAAGGACCTTTTGGCATGAACTGAATGTCATATGAACCAAATGTCTTATGGATTGAATATCTTATGGATGTTTTGGACAGGACCAAATGTTCTGCAAGGTTGGGAATCCTTTGTACATGTCAAGTTGTGTTTCTCTTGATCCTTTCGAGAGTCTCTCTCTGTTTTCTGACACTTTGATAATGTGTGTGGGTCTCTGGTTTAATGTTGCTTGGAATTCACTGACGCTTGGATCTCTGCCCCTTTTTCTCCTTTTGGACTTCCCATAGTGAATGTACTTGTCTGTTTACTGATTTGCATAAAGTCTCTTAGGGGCTGTTCACTTGTCTTTTTTCTTTCTGTTTCTCAGACTCCATAATTCAGAATGACCTGTCATCAAGTTTGCACACTCTTTCTTCTGCCTGTTTGAATATGCCGTTGAACTCCTATGGTGAATTTTTCTATTTAGATTATGTACTTTGCAGCTCCAGAATTTCTGTTTAGTTCTTTTTGAAATCATTGCTGTCTCTTTATTGATATTCTCACCTTGTCCATATGTCCTTTCCTTGATTTCTGTCCATGTTTTTCTTTAGCTCTTTGATCATATTTATGACAGTTGTTTTAAAATTCTTTGTCTTCTAAGTTCAGTGTGTGTTTCTTAGAGACCATTTCTAGTTCCTTTAGACACTGTTTCTAGAGATTTACTTTGTTCTTTGGATGAACTACATTTCCTGTTTCTTTGTACGCCTTATTTTGGGGGGTTAAAGTTAGGCATTTATGAAGACAGTCCCCTCTCTGAGTGTTTGCAGTCTTCTGGAAAGACCTTTACTATTTAGTGGGCTCCTGAGCCTTGAGATCAGCCTGGGATGCAGGCTTGAGATCTTCTCAGGTATTTTCTTGGTATGTATCCTTTCTGGTTTGTGTGAGTGCTTTTTCAAAAAAAATTCCCCCAGCTGCGTTTACATGTTGATTTCTCCAGGAGTCTCACCGTGGATTCTTCTTGCGACCTTAAGATATTCTGTGATATTCCTCTACCTGTAATCCCTTGCTCCCAGGCATCCATGGGTTTGTAGTCCCCCTGAAAGGTTTACAGGCTGTGACCCATCGCTGCCTTTTGCAGCTTCCAGCCTGAGGTCCAAACCATACTAATGTTTTCTGTCTGATCTGCAAGTCAGATGAGACAGAAACTAGTTCTCTGGGGAGCCCACAAATAGCCTGGAACATTGCAAACAGTTCCATTTTGCTCCTTCTGTTCTGACGGAGGGGGGTGGAACTCAGGTTGCATCCTTCTGACTGCACCTTGCTACTCCAGGGAGTGGGTGGGACACAGGTGAGCAAAAGCATGGAATGTGCTACCGTTTTGAATGTGTCTTTTCCTTGACTGGGTGTTCACTTGTTTGCTCAAACATTTGGCTTGTTTCCAGAGCTCCTATAAAGTTACTTTAGTCAGTGGTGCAGTTGTTTTTTTGTTGTTTCCCTAGGGAGACAAAGGCCTGGAGCTTCCTTCTCCCTGTCTTACTGATGTCACTCAATTGTATATCAGACCTTTTGAGACTTGCACTTCTGAATGGGATGTTTTGCTGTCATTGGTGAGAAGTGTGGTGACATAAGCTGATACGGTTCCCACTACACCCTCAGCTTCTGATTGCTCTCCGTTTTCTCAGTACAAGCATGGAGGGCCCATCATTGCTGTGCAGGTGGAGAATGAGTATGGATCCTACAACAAAGACCCCGCCTACATGCCTTACATCAAGAAGGTGAGAGTCGGCTCAGCTCACCTCTGTGCGTTCCCTCCATGGCTCTCGTGTGATGCATGGGCCTGTTACCCAGCACCACTTACTAAGTGGTAAATCCTTTCTCCAGACCTTGGTTGCAACAGGATCTCACTTGTGCCCTCCGTTGGCTGAGTTTAACAGGGATTTCGGTACATACGGTGCTGCGGGGGCTGAGAGTAATGGAACTCCCTTGATCGAGGGCGTGGCTGGAGGCCTTCCTGGTGGTGGAGGTTGCTGATCTGACTCCAGCACTCAAAGCAGCAGCCCCTCCTTCAGCTGCATGTTGGCTTCATCTGGGAATTGTTTACACTCACTGTGCCCAGACCATATGCTGTCCATTAACCAAGGGTCTCTGGGGTGGAGCTCAGACACCTGATTCCAGCGTGTGGGTGGCTAGAGCCCCTGACTGAGTGTGGGGCAGAGTAGGCAAGGGCAGGGTCAGAACAACCCCTAAAAGAACAGGTGTGCTGCAGTCCACGGGGTTGCAAAGCCTCGGCTACGAAGAGTGACTGAAAACAACTGCTCCGAACTGCCTCCTCTCACTCGGCAGCTGAGACCTGGAACAGATGCATCCGTTTTTCTAAGTCCCTACTGTCTCTTCTGTGACCTGGGACTGATGAGAGGGTTTGCCTGTCCGAACTGTATGTGTAGTCAAGTCGCAGGCTCAGTGCTGCTCCAGCGTCCAGTGAATGGTCAGTACACAGGACAGTGATGACATCACTGGCACCAGCGTTTTGTACTTGGGAGGGTCGGCCCCCATGTGAGCCGAGAAAGCCTCAGTGACTCCAGCTGATCTGACTAGAGCTGCTCTGGCCCCTGGTGTCCTGGGCAAAACCCCTGCTGTCACGGGCAGAGTCGTGTCCATCTGGGGACTCCTCCAGTCCCTGCAGACGCTTGGAGGGTCTCACCCAGTGTCCCCCTCCTCCACCGCAGAAGGGCCAGGCTGCCTCAGGGAGAGTGGTGTTCTTGAAGCCGGATGGGGAGAGCTCAGTCCTTTCCGGCAGGCTCAGGCCAGCGGGGCGTCTTCTGACCGAAGCGCCACAGCGCCACCCTGAGACTCCCCTGGGCCAGAGCCACGGATGCCTGTTCTGTGTGGGTGGGGCTGCAGGGAAGGAAGCTGCTCTGCTGTCTCTCCTACCCGGTGGTGACCCTGGTGTCTGGGATGGGGTGCATAAAGGGACGCTTGCCTGGTCCCGAAGCCCAGGGGAGGCTGGGCTCCTGGGACGCACGCTTCTCTGGGCCCCGGGGCCTGCTCCGGGTGGAGGTGAGAGTGTGATGTGGTGGGAGGTGTGAGAAAGGACGGCCTGTTGTCTGACCCCCTTGCAGGCCCTGCAGGACCGGGGGATCGTGGAGCTGCTCCTGACCTCAGACAACCAGGACGGCCTGAAGAATGGTGTTGTGGACGGAGGTACCTGCCAGGAGGCCGTGGAGGGTTGGGGGGCGGCGGTGCCCTGGCCTGAGCTCTTGTGTGCTCCGGGCTGGAGGGGCCGACTGGTGGAGCACTGGGGACACCCAGGGCCCCGCGGATGGCAGGACACAGGACAGCAAGGTGGGCATCCAGCAGGGTCCCCAGAGAGGCCAGGCAGACCACGGGCAGGTGTCCGGCAGGGGCAGCTCACTCGCAGCTCGGTCCTCAGGCCCTGTGGGCACTCCCCTCTCCTGGTGCTGGGTCCCCGCCAGCCGCTCCCACTGGAGCAGAGGCCTTCGCCCTGGTCTCCCTGCGCCCCGCCCTCCCTCCGCCCTCCTGGGAGCCCGGCCTGTCCCTACCGGGGCGGTGGTCTCTGCCGGCGCCGTGCTCCCCGCGTCCACGCACACGGCCCCCAGCGCCTCTGCTCGCCCGAGGGCCGTGGTCCTCTCTCCCCGACGCTGCCCTTTGCAAGGCCGCAGTGGCCCCGCGTGACACGTGCGGGGCCCGCAGCCTCCGACCCCGGCACCGTGGGCCTCTTCTCACTGGCGTCCGGGCACCTCTGGGCAGCTCCTCTCGGTCCGCCCCTCCCGGCGCGCCTCCCGAGGGGCCCACACGGCGGCGCTGTGTCCCGTCGGGCTGGGGCAGGACCCCGAGCGCGCTTCAGCCCCGGGGACCGCAGAGGAGCCTGGAGCCGCGGGCGCCGGCGTCTCCCGGCCCGCTGGTGGCCCCGCCCCTTCACCGCGAGCCCCGCCCCTTCACCGCGAGCCCCGGCCCCGGCCCCGCCCCTCACCCGCGGGCCCCGCCCCCCAACAGGGGCCCGCCCCCACCACGGGTCCCGCCCTGGCCCCGCCCCCCTCCACCACGGCCCCGCTCCTGGCCCGCCCCTGCGGCCTGGAATGATTTTTTTCAGTTAGTTAAACGTGATTAAAGCAAGACTTTAACCAGGTGTGAAAGAAATCTTGGAAATGCTTATGAACTGAGAGGCTAGCCTTGACGTTTATACAGAAGCACGTGTGAATAGGCAGTGAGCGGGAACCTGAGTGCAGTACAGAGCTCAGCTGGGTGCTTGGTGATGACCCGGGGTGGGTGGGGGGTGGCGGGAGGGAGGCCCAGACGGAGGGGCGTGTGTATACCTACAGCTGATCCACGCTGTTGTGCAGCAGACACCAGCAACATTGTGGAGCAGTTATCTCCCAACAAAAACGCAAAAACAAAACAATAGTCAAAGAAACACGAGGTGCAGCCTCCGCGGCCCTTGCCCCGAGGTGCCCACTTTGAGCTGTTTACCTGTCTCTTTGGCTCTGCCTCCGTGATTCTAAATAACCTTCACAGAGAGCCCTGTAATGTGGTTGTCAAGTCCTCTCTCCTGCCGCCCTCGGCCCGTGGCTGTCCTGGGTCCAGATGGGCACAGTGCTTGGGGCTGAGCAAAGGTCCTTACACGGGCCAGCAGCCCATCGGTGTTCTGGAAGGTGTTTTGGGCCAGCTCGCTTCCAGTGTAACCCCCGATTGGTTTTCTTTTTCTTTCAATTTTTTTTCTGTCCCTCCTCTTCCTTGTCTCTCTTCAACACTTGACCAGCAGCTTCCAAACCCCGTCAGGGTGTTTTAAGATGCCTGTACCTGTCAGGATCTGATCCAGTCCGATGGCGCTGGCCCCTCACTGTGTCCCCGGCCCGATGGCGGCCCAGGTCCTCTGGAGTCCAGATCCGGGGACTTTGAAGTGTCGTCCATCATTTTCTCCACATGCTGCTGTGACTCGGGCCCTGTGTCTCTGTGGAGCCCGCCTTCCTCAGCGCTTTGTTGGCTGTCAGCTGGACAGAGCAGTCCTGGAGGCGGCTGCTTCCTGCTGTGCCATCCCGCCTCTCCTCTGGTTCTGTCCTCTGTGGGTCCAAGGCATGTGTTCACCCTCTGCGCTGTTTTCTCCTTTTCCTTCTACTTTCTGGACAATTTCCTCAACCACCTTCTCCCATCCTTCTATTTCCTGCACCGTGTTTTCTTTGAATGCATTTCTTTTCTGATGGCCTGCTTGCCAGTGTCTGTGACCAGTGCCCCTCCCTGTGGGGTGACTGGGCTGAGGCGGCCGTTCCAATCAGGGGAACCAGGTGTGGGTGTTGGGGGTGACTTACACAGGATTAAGTGACTCTGGAGGGAACCCTTCGGGCCGACACGATGAGAATCTGGGGGCAGGAAGGTGCAGGAGCCATCTTCTGGGCTTCCTCTTTTGCAAGTGCCTAGACTGCTGGGGCTCGGCTTTCCTAGGGGGCCAGGCACGTGGTGGGGGGAGAGGGGGCTGGGGGGAGCCACTGGGCTGCGGTGGGTCATGACCTTTGCTCTCACAGGCTGGTTGCAACCCCCCCCCCCGCCCCTTTCCAGGCTCCCCAGGTTTCCCTGCACCATGCCCTCTGCTGAGTCTCTGGCCGCCCCTCCCCTCCTCACCCTCCAACCTGTTCTCTGGGCTCTCTGGAGGGAGTGGGGATGGAGAAGGTTCAGGGCTCACCCAGCTGCTTTGACCTGCGGCTCCGAGGTTCCTGCTGGGCCGGTTCAGACTGGCCCCCTGTCTGCGTGGCCCTTCACTTTAGGCGAGGAGGGTCTGGATGTGGGGTCTTCTCCATACCAAGTGGGCCTCCTGGGGTCCCAGCTGATGTTTGGCTTTTTAAAAGCTTAATTAATGTTTTATTAGAGTTCAGTTGCTCTCCAGTGTCGTCAAGGTCTCTTTTTCGGTTTTTGTTTACTCACCGCGTGGCCCCTGGGACCTCCGTTCCCTGACCAGGGATGGAAACTGTGCCCCTGCAGGGGACGCACAGAGTCTTACCCACCAGACCTCCAGGGAAGTCCGGTGATCAGGGCTCACGTTCCACAGGAGACCACCCAGTGAGCCTTCCACCTTCCTGGGCACAGCAGAGCTCAGGTCAGGGCACGTGAGCCCCTCTGTCCAGGGACAGGAAGCCGGCAAGAGCCTCGGAGCCAAATTCTGCCCGAAGGTTGGCTGCGTCCATGCCCATGGGCCAAACATGGCATATTTTTCTCAGGCATGCTTTTCCCTGGTGGGGAGCCATGGGGACTATCGCTGGGGACGGAACAGAACACTAGCCTTCATCTAAGATGTAAAAGGGGAGATTTCTTAGATGGTCACCCAGTGCTGGAGGCTGGAGGTGCAAAGTGAACGTCAGACCGTGTGCTCCTGTGAAAGAGTAATTAACGGAAATGCATGCTCAGGTTGTGAAAATTATGTAAATCAAACACAGCTGCTTCGTGAGCAGATCTCTGTGAGGCCCGTGCTGAGTGGTGGAATTTCCAAGATGAACCAGGGAAATCTCGGGGCGACAGAGGAATTGGACTCTTGGTTGGCAGTGGGAGACGGTGTTAGGATTAGTCTACTTGCTGGTGAGCTGAGGACGTCAGGGGCGTTCAGTCCTCCAGGCGAGGGGGTGATCTCTGTCCTGTCTCCTCCCTGCCCACAGTGCTGGCCACCATCAATCTCCAGTCACAGTCCGAGGTGCGGCTGCTCACCACCATCCTGCTGGGTGCACAGGTGCGTGCGTGCCGAGCCTGGGTCAGTGTCAGGGGCTTCAGTGGGCAGGGGGACCACAGGGCTCGGCCCTCAGCTCTCCCCTCTTCCCCATGCACGGCCCACCCTGCCCCGTGCTTCCTGCCCCTGGGGAGAGGAGCCGGGTGCCGGCAGGTGTGTGGAGGTGGGTTCCTGCCTCTCGATGAGCAAGGGGGCCTTTCTGAAGGCCTAGGCTTGAGAGCTCCGTGGACTCAGCGAGCCCCCGACGTGCTCCGTGTGGGGAAGATGCTTCCGTGCCAGGGTCTGGCCTTGACCCACCGGGACTCTCGGGGCCCAGAAAGGCTGTTGTCTGTTGTCTTCAGCTGGCTGGGGGCATGGCCCGTCAGGCTGGTGCTGACTGGGCCTCACGGGCAATGAGGCTTCACGGCTGCCCTCCCCTGCTTTATGTGCAGGCGGGCAGGTGTCCTCTCTGAGACCCGCGCCTGGCTGGGCTGCTGGAGGGCTCTCCCCCGACCCAGAACAGATGCCGTGGATGCTGGGGCACCCCTATCCCAGCTGCTGCTGTCAGGCAGGGGTGGGGTCCAGAAGCTCAGCCGCAGGAGCCCCGGGCAGTGGGAAGTCCCCAGGGCCGGCCTCGTCCCGCGCTTCTGTTTGGAGGGACGGGCAGGGAGGAGGCAGGATTGGAGGGGGAGGGAAGTGCGCAGGTGGGCATGAGCCCCGCCCGCCCTCCTTCCCACACCCTGTGCCACACCTGCTGGCAGGGGTCTGAGGCCACAGGGCCTCTGCCCTCAGGGACACTGAGACCCACTTGGAAAGAGTCGTGGGAGGTACACAGTCACCCTCAAGATCGCCCAGGGCAAAGACGGTGCTGTGACCCTCAGCTTCTCATCCCTCTTCTGGGAAGTGGAGGTTGTGCTGGAACCAACTTGTAGGGCCATTGGAGGGTCAAATGGGTGATGTTTGGGGAGCACCCAGGACAGCCGTGCTCCCCATGGGCACCTGCGGAGTCGCACTTGCAGAGGTGGTCCCGGGCCGGCCAGGCTGCCCACCGAACCTGCTGCCAGTGACCTCTCGCCCACTGCTCAGCTGCGTGTTTTCCTCAAGAAAGGGGCCGTGGACCCATCCCGGCTCAGATCAGAGGCCCCGTCTGGTGCTCAGGGGTTTCACACGCACCCCGCCAGCCCCGGTCCATGCCCAGTGACCAGAGGGTGGACGCGGGCATCTCCGGGCGCCTCCCAGGGCTGGGCCATGTGTGCTGACGGCTCCAGCTACCTTGTCTCGTGTGACTGTCCCAGTAGCTGTGTGACTGGCCGCTGTGTGTCTGTTCTCCAGGACACCGATTCTGGGACAGTGGCCCCCAGCAGTCAGGTCAGGGCACGCAGCACAGTCGGTGCTGAGCCAACCCCGAGCCACGGTAACCTGGGCGATCGGTGGACAGTCCAGCCCTGGCCCTCAGGCCGGGGCCCCTCCCCACAGGGGAGACTGCTGACCTGTGTGACTAGCGACCCTCTTTAGTGACCCAGACGTGGTACGAATGCCCCCTTGGGAGGTGGGCAGCCCAGAGAAAACGGAGCCCATGGCCTTTCCCATGGCGTGGTCAAGACCTTCTCAGTGGACCGTGACTCTGCGGTCCCCAGATGGGACAGGGATGCTCTGTGCGCCGTGGACCCTGAACGCAAGGCCGGCAGCCACAGCAGTGCCCCGTGTAGGAGGGAGGAAGACGCTGGGGGTGGTGTTGGTGCAGCCCCCGGGCAGCTGCCTCGAAGGCCAGCATGTGGCCGGGGAAGGGCTGAGCGGGCGGAGGCGCCAGCTAACTTCTCCCTTTGTGGCACACAGGGCAGTCGGCCCAACATGGTGATGGAATACTGGACGGGCTGGTTTGACTCGTGGGGTGGCCCCCACTACATCCTGGACTCCTCAGGTGTGTGCTCGGCGGGACCCCGTCTCAGTTCTGGCCTCCAACGCAGGACTGAGCTCCAGAGGAGCTGCCCATGGTGTGAACTGGCTTCAGCGCGGCGCTCTGGGCGTCTGTGCACACAGGCAGCTCCTGAAAGAGTCTAGAGTCCTCTGCCTGAACAGGGGAAGGAGCGGTCAGACACCCCTCTGGGGTCTTTGTAATGGCTCTGGAGTAGTAATCGCAAGCATCCAGCCAACACAGGACATGTGTAAAAAGGAGATAAAAACCCAGAGTCCAGAGCAGACACTTCCATGTGTGTAGAGCAGGCATTCTCTGCACTCTGAGTGCACGTGCAGGTGGAAGTGTGGGCGGGTGGAGGCATGGGTGGGTGTGGGCAGGTATGGGCAGGTGGGTGTAAGCGGGTGTGGGCAGGTGTGAGTGGGTGTGGGCAGGTGTGGGCGGGTGTGGGAGGGTGTGAGTGGGTGTGGGCAAGTGTGGGCAGGTGGAGGTGTGGGCAGGTGTAGGCAGATGTGAGAGACCCAGAAGCCTGGCTTCCTGTGCTATGCGATGTGGATGCCCCCACTACTCTTGAGGATGCAGAGAACCTGCTGGGCTGGTGACTCACCCATGACCTCCCATTTTGAAGACCTGGGTGCTTCTGGGCTTCCCTGGTGGCTCAGCAAATAACCTTCCAGTGACGCAGGAGGTCCAGGGTCTGTGCTCATGGACTGCATTGCGGCCAGCCTCCCTGTGCATCAGCCGGGTGCACCTGGCATTTCCCTGGGGTGAATCCCCAGCTAGCACTGCTTCCTTCATGCGGGCGTGATCTCCTCCAGGAAGAGGGCTGTCAGAGATGTCCATTCCCCACAGATTCATCAACAGCCAGCGTTATTAATCAACAATGGTAACATTTGCTGTCTGATAGGGGCCTTGTTTGGCTTCCCTGTGGCTCAGGGGTAAAGAATCTGCCTGCAGTGCAGCAGACGTGGATTCAATTGCTGGGTCCAGGAAACCCCTGGAGGAGGAAATGGTGACCCTCTCCAGTGCTCTTGCCTGGAGAATCCCATGGACAGAGGAGCCTGGTGAGCTATAGTTCATGGGGTCACAAAGAGGCAGACGTAACTCAGAGACTAAACAACAGTGGCACCTTGTTCAGCTCTTTTCCTTCAGCCAGCGCAGGGGTTTTAAACTGTATGTGATTTTCATTAACCATGCATGTTACTCCTCCACTGATCCTGTGCTTGTGGTGGGCTTGTTCTCCAGCCCTGGTGGAGCGGGGGACGGTCAGACCATGCCTCTAATCAGGTCCCCTCAGTGAGCACCAGGGGAAGCCCCCTGGGTGGGCAGGGGGTGGGGGGCGCGGCCCTGGCTGCAGCCTGGCCCCAGGCAGACTCGTCTGGGAACTGAAAGCCACTGAAAGCCGGGCTCTGGACTCGGGGCCCTGCCCTCCCCCCACGGACTGCGGCTGGGTCCAGGGAAGCCACGGGCCGGGGCGGTGAGGGGCCCCCCCCGGGGGGCTTAGGGCTCGTGACCTCTCGGCCATGAGATGCCTCCCCCCACAGAGGTCTTGAACACAGTGTCGGCCATCATCAAAGCCGGCTCATCCATCAACCTGTACATGTTCCACGGGGGCACCAACTTTGGCTTCATCGGAGGAGCCATGCACTTTCAGAACTACAAGCCTGGTGTCACCAGCTACGGTGCGTATCCCCGACGGGGCACCCACACCACTCCCGGGCACTCCGGGGGTGTCCCTCGGGGACAGCTGCTGGCACCTCCCACGTGAAGGCGAGGTTTCGTCTGGGCTGTCACTGAAGCTTCCAGGGTATAGGAGACCAGTTGGCTGGGGAAGGAAGCGGGGCCCAGGCCAGGACGGATGGCCTTTGGGGGGCAGCCCCTCCCCGTCCTCAGGGCATAGAGATGGGCTGACCCTGGCCCCCGCCTGCCAAGTGGGGTCTGGACACTCTGGGGCCATTCACTTGTTCAGTGTGTGTTGCATTCACACTGACGGGTGGCTCATGTCAAGTGTTTTGCCTGCGGTGTTGCTGGGGCGAGGAGCCCACTGCTGAGCCCGCCTCCTCCCGCGACATTGTCCTGGGGCCTGACGCCCGTGACCTGTCTGCTGTCTTGCAGACTACGATGCGGTGCTGACGGAGGCTGGGGACTACACAGCCAAGTACACAAAGCTCCGGGAATTATTTGGCTCCATGTCAGGTACCTGCGTGCTGGCCGCTTCTCTGAGACCTCAGGAAACTGGCTTCCTCCCCTTCCCCCTCACCATCCTCCCACACCTCCCTCCCCAGCACCGTCCTCCCCTCCTCCCCCTGTCCTCCCCATCCCCCCTCCCCCATCGTCCTCCCCCTCCCCCATCATCCTCCCTCTCTTCCTGTCCTTCCCTCCCCCATCACCCTCCCCCTCCCCCATCACCTCCCCCCTCCCGCATCACCCTCCCTCCAACCCCATCGTCCTCCCCCTCCTCCATCATCCTCCCTCTCCTCCCCTCCCCCATCATCCTCCCCCTCCTCCTGTCCTCCCCTCCCCCATCACCCTCCCTCCAACCCCATTGTCCCCCCCCATCATCCTCCCTCCCCTCCCCCCGTCCTCCCCTCCCCCATCATCCTTTCCCCTCCCCCATCATCCTCCCCTCCCTCTGTCCTCCCCTCCCCCATCACTCTCCCCTCCCCCATCACCCTCCTCCTCCCCCATCACCCTCCTCCTCCCCCATCACCCTCCCCCTCCCCCTCATCCTCCCTCTCCTCCCCCATCATCCTCCCCCTCCCCCCCATCATCCTCCCCCCCCCCCATCATCCTCCCTCTCCTCTCCCTGTCCACCCCTCCCCCATTATCCTCCCCCTCCCCCTGTCCTCCCCTCCCCCATCACCCCCTCCCCCATCATCCTCTCCCCTCCCCCATCCCCCTCCCCCCTCCCCCTCCCCATCATCCTCCCCCTCCCCTGTCCTCCCCTCCCCCATCATCCTCTCCCCTCCCCATCACCCTCCCCCTCCCCCATCATCCTCTCCCCTCCCCCATCACCCTCCCCCATCACCCTCCCCCATCATCCTCTCCCCTCCCCCATCACCCTCCCCTCCCCCCATCATCCTCTCCCCTCCCCCATCACCCTCCCCCCATCATCCTCTCCCCTCCCCCCATCATCCTCTCCCCTCCCCCCATCGTCCCCCCCTCCCCCCACCGTCCTCTCCCATCCCACATTCCTCCACCCTCCCCACCCCCCTCCTCCCTACCCCACGTCACTCCTTGTGTAGGAACTTCCTAGAAAGGACAGGGAAGTCTGAGTGTTTTCATCCGAGCAGGGGTCCTGCTGGCTTCACCTCCTCACAGGTGTCTATGTTTCGAAGGGTGTGAGAAGCAAGCCCCTGTCCAACCCCCCATCTTCCTGGGGGTTCTCTGTGTGGCTGGCAGTGGCGTGTTCTGCTGGGTGTGGGCAGGAGCTGGGGCTGGTGGTGGCTGGGGGTGCAGTGACCGTCGGGGTCCTTTGGGGACACCCCGCTGTCTGTTTGTGGTGCAGGGGGCCCTCTTCCCGTCCCACCTGACCTTCATCCCAAGATGGCATATGACCCAGTGACACCAGTTTTCTACCTGTCCCTGTGGGACGCCCTGAACTTCCTGGAGTTGGTGAGTGCAAGCTGGGCTCTGGGCTCAGGGCCTCATCCCCTCCCCACCACGGACTCTGGACTGCAGCTGGGCCTGCAGACGCCCTGAGCTTCCTGGAGCTGCTGAGCTGGAGGAGCCAGTCTCCACGGGGCTCCACCCTGGCCTCAGAGCTCAGTGTGCAGAGGACAGGCAGATGGGGGAGGAGGGAGAAGGGATGCAGGGAGCCAGAGGAGGAGCATGGAGGAGGGAGGAAGGATGCCAGGAGCCAGAGGAGGAGCACGGAGGAGGGAGGAGGGATGCCAGGAGCCAGAGGAGGAACACAGAGGAGGGAGGAGGGATGCAGGGAGCCGGAGGAGGAGGATAGAGGAGGGAGGAGAGATGCAGGGAGCCAGAAGAGGAGCACGGAGGAGGGAGGAGGCCGAGGCAGGCTCCACCTCAGCCTTAGAGCTCAGAGTGCAGAGGACAGGCAGATAGGGGGAGGAGGGAGGAGGGATGCAGGGATCCAGAGGAGGAGCATGGAGGAGGGAGGAGGGATGCCAGGAGCCAGAGGAGGAGCACAGAGGAGCAAGCGGGCTGAGGCAGGGTCCACCTCGAGCCCCAGGCCCCTGTGCTCAGCTTCCTTCTGTCCCCGTCCCCTGACCCTGATGAGGAATTGAGCAGGACTATGGCACTGCCCATGCGATAGCAAATAGAAAGTGGTCATCCTCACTGCGCCCCGCATGCTGACCCCGTGGGGCTGCCCACACCATGCGCCCCGGAAGGCGAGGGGCCTCTGTCAGTCAGCCCCACCCCCGTCTCCTGTCCGTGTAGCCGGTCACCTCGGAGCACCCGGTCAACATGGAGAACCTCCCGATCAACGGAGGCAGCGGGCAGTCCTTCGGGTACACGCTGTACGAGACCACCATCACCTCATCCGGCATCCTCAGTGCCCTTGTGCGTGACCGGGGACAGGTAGGCGTGACCCCGCACCCAGATGCTCCCACGTGTGGAGATGGCCCCGCACCGCAGCCGTGCCGTCCACGGCCTCCATTTCCTCCCCACCCCCGGGCCTTCCCCTCTGTGTACCGGGCCGGGGCCCCCAGGCCCCTCGCCGACGCTGTGGGCCGTGTCTGCTCCTCGGGCAGGTGTTCTTGAACACGTTCTTCCTGGGGATCCTGGACTACGAGAGGAAGACGATCATCATCCCCATGGTCCAGGTTGATTCGGGGGCAGGGGGCGGAAGGGGGCCAGGACTGGGGGTCACCGCAGAGCTGGGGTGGGAGTGGCTCTGGGATCAGGGACCCTGTCCCGGGCTCAGAGTTCAGGGAGAACTGGGGTGCCCCCGAGAAACCCCGAGGGGCGGCTGGGCCTGCCGGCTTCCTCAGACGTGCTGCCCACAGGGGTTCGCGACGCTGAGGATCCTGGTGGAGAACTGTGGGAGGGTCAACTATGGGAGCAGTATCGACGCGCAGCGCAAAGGTGGGTCTCGGCCCGGCCGCCGGCCTCTCCTCAGCAGCGTCGTGGGGCGCAGGGCCGCGCCAGGGAGGGCTTCCTGGCTGGGTGGGGGTCTCCTGGAGTCCCTGGAGGGGGCGGCTCCTGGGGGCTTTCTGAACCTTCTCTCTCTCCTTATCTGTCAAACCTGAGTAGTTTCACGGAGTCTGAGATAGGAGCTGGACCATAACCCTCCCCGGGCAGGTTCGCCTCTGTCTCCTTGAGGAAGTGATGTGGTCAGACTGGGGCACCCAGGTCCTAGCACGGCCCCTGCCCTCCCCAGACCCCCGGGGCCTCCCTGAGGGGCTCACAGCCATGGACGCCCCTGCTCCCCCTCAGAAGGCCCAGGCACAGATGCCACCCCGGGCACCCCCCTCAGAAGGCCCAGAGGCAGACGCCACCCCGGGCGCCCCCCGCCCCCCGCCCCGAGAAGGCCCAGGGGCCTGGGGCTGGCAGATTCCACCCGCTGGCTCGAAGGGCTTTGGGAGGGCAGGGGAGGAATTCGCGTGTGAAGAGCCCCCTGGGGGAATCTGTTCCCTCTGAGGGGTCCTTTCTGGAACTTTCCAGAAGCAGTCTATGTATGTGCCGGGCTTACTGGGCCCCTGTCCGCCCTCCTCACTCAGCATCCCACCTCCTTCCCACAGGTATCATTGGAAATGTCTATCTGAACGATTCTCCCCTGAAAAAATTCAAAATCTACAGCCTGGAGATGGACAGACGCTTCCTGAAGAGGTGTGTCCTGCCCTGTGCTGCCCGAGGGCAGAAGAGGCTGCTTGGCCCCTTCCCCTCCCCTCCCCGCCCAGGGGTCCCTGGGACCCCCTCCCCAACCATTGTTGCGGGCCGCAGGGCGTAGCAGCAGCTCTGGACACAGGCAGACCTGCGGAGGCCCCCCTCCCTGTCCATCCCGCCCGCAGGTTCACTGCAGACAAGTGGAAGCCTGTTACCGAAGAGCCCATGTTCCCTGCGTTCTTCCTGGGGGTCCTGTTTGTCTCAGACTTCCCCTATGACACCTTCATGAAGCTGAAGGTGTGTAACCCCTGCCAGAAGCCCACATATCGCGTGTGCCCTGGTGGAGACCAGCGGGCGGGCTTCTCAGGGCCAGGCTCGGGGGTCCAGTCTGAGCCCGGCACCCTACGGGTGCAGCTGCAGGCTGGGGGAAGTCCTGGCTGGTCCTGAGAGGAGAGCTCCCGGCCCAGGTGGGCCCCTGCCCCCCACCACTCTGACTTCAGCTAACTGATGTGTCCCCCCACTTCTCACAGGGCTGGGAGAAGGGGGTTGTGTTCATCAACTACCAGAACCTCGGCCGCTACTGGAACATTGGGCCCCAGGAGACCCTCTACCTCCCGGGCGCCTGGCTGCACCGAGGCTTAAATAAGGTGGGGGCTTGTCCCCTGGGACCCCTCCTCAGCCCTGCCCTCCCTGCCTCACCGCATTTCTCTGGGGGCCTGGGTGGGCGGGAGGGCACAGACGTTTTGGCCACGGGCCCCTGCCCCGGCCCCGAGACAGGCTGGCCATCTCCCCCAGATCATCGTCTTTGAGGAGAAGATGGCGCATCCGATGATCCAGTTTGTGGACACGCCCAACCTGGGCCAGCACCAGTACGTGCACTGACGCCTGGGCCCGCGACTCTGCTGACTGCTGACCGCTGACCGGCCTGGGCCCCCTCCACCTCCCGTAGGAGCCCGCCCGCGGCTGCAGCTGACCTCGCCCTGCAGGACCGGAGGTGCCAGGAGGGGGCGAAGGGCCCTCCTGGAAGAGCCTCCCTGCTCCCCTGGGCCAGGTGGAGGCCCAGGGGACTGTTCACCGTGGGGGCGAGTGGGGCCCGGCTCCTGGCCAGCTTGCTCCTCTGCCCCTGGCCCGGCCGTGCCCTCGTCCCTGTGGCCCTGTCTCTGAGCTGGGGGGTGCGTCGCTGTTCGTGGAGGGTGGGGGAAGCCTGCCGTCCCTTCACAACCTGCCCAGGCCTCTCTGCCATCCTGGGAGGAAGTCAGCGCCTTGCAGGGCCTGTGGCCTCCTCCACACCCCCCGGGGTCGCGTCTGAGAGTCGGGCCTTACCTCCCACGTTCACGTGTTCCCTCCTCGCTCACATGAGGCAGCATCCGCTGAGAGGAAAGGCCGCTGCTCTGGGGAACGGCGGGGCGGGGGCAGCAGGGCCTGGCAGCCTCCTCCCAGGTGTCCATCCAGACCCCAGGGTGTGTCCAGGGGTGAGTCCTCTGCTGGGCTCCAGTTTGCTGCCCTGAGTTGCAATAAAGCCACAGAGTTGAGTGCAGGCCAGCTCGGTGGTGTTTCTCTGACCCAGTCTGTGTGCAGAGAGCTGAGACGTGGGCTTGTGGGGCTGGGCACACAGTCAGCCCAGCTGGAGTGGGGATGCAGACCATCTGACGGGCAGGGCACGGCTGTGCCGGGCAGGCGCTGGCCATGGTGCTGAGCGCGTGTCCCTACAGACATTTGGATTCCCCTGCCGCCAACGGAGGCTCTTCTGTAACAGCCCCAGTCCAAGACCAGATTCCTCCTGGAGGTGGGACGTGGCTCGAGTCTGCTGGGGGCACCGGTGTGCCGCCCTCGGGCCCACGAGCCGGGTCCAGGGCAGATGGTCATGGCGGGATGGACCCTTGGTCCTGCTGGAGGCAGACAGTGGAGCTCACTGAAGCGAATGTGTGGGCCGTGGCCGGGTGGTAAGGAGGTGAGGTATCCAGAGCACGTCCTGATCTCGTCCAAACTCACCAGCTCTTCCTGCCCGGCGTTCCGCAGGAAGCTCAGAGCTGGGTGCCAGGAGCCGAGGCCCCTGACCAGGCCCCACGAGGCCCATGGGTGTGCATCCACCCAGGCGCGCCTGGGGTCTGCAGTAAGCACGCCCTGCATCGCTCTGTGCCACCTGACATGCAGCCCTTCCTGGGTGAGGTCCCTGGATCCACCTGTCTTCCTGACCTCCCTGCCCGGTGACCCCAGCTTGTCCGTCCAAGCACCTAGGCAGGACGCGCCCTCCTGCTCACCCAGCCTCTGAGTGCTGCAGTCTCAGGCCTTCCCAGGCCTCCTCCCCCTCTGTCTGTACTTGCTCAGAGGCCTCGCACACAGGGCTTTCAACAGCCTTCAGTCTTGTTCTCTGCAACGTGCCTCCCCGTCCGAGCTCCAGGAGCCCCAGCCGCTGGCCGCTCACCTCCCCTGTGAGTGTGCGACAGTCACATGACCCCACACTGTCATTGCCGTGTGGACCCCTGCAGTCCACCCGCAGCGGTGGACGCAGCTCTCTGCTGTCCGGCTCTCCTCGGCTCCTCTCAAACCCCGCACCCAGCCCAGCAGCTCGCCCCACCGTGCACCCAGACCTGACCACTGCCCTCACCTCGGGCTGTGCCTCGCCTGACCCGCCATGGTCTCCGGCTGCCCGCCCGCGTCCTGTTTGTGCGAACACAGGAGGCAAGCGATTCTTCTAGAAGGCCGGCTAGACAGAGTCCACCCTCTGCTCCGAACCTCTGACAGCCTCTCCTCTCACTCCCAGGCCGCCAAACTCATCCTGGTCCCCAGAGCCACCTGTCCAGTGTCCCTCGCTCGCATGTCTGACCCCCCTGCACCGTCAGCTGCCCTCAGGGCCCGTCT
The DNA here is from genome assembly GCA_024291935.2 of Okapia johnstoni. Taxonomy (NCBI): domain Eukaryota; kingdom Metazoa; phylum Chordata; class Mammalia; order Artiodactyla; family Giraffidae; genus Okapia; species Okapia johnstoni. Next base: position 275,305 of record CM044325.1, on the reverse strand, counting down.
GCCAAGCGCCTCCCACTGATGGAGCGCTCTGCTCCGGATCCCGGTCTCTGCACATCTGCCCAGAGGCCGTTCTGACGGCCCAGGTGGGTGCCCGCCCCATGCCCCTCATCCACCTCCTGGTGCCGACAGCGTCCAGAGCGCCCTGGCTTTGTGTGTTCACGTCCTCTCAGGAGGTGACCCCATGGCTTTCAGGGGCCCACGCCACGCCTGGAGCAGGGAGCATCCAGAGGGGCACCTCACAGCACAGGCTGGACACTTAAGTAATGAGAAAGCAGGCAGGGCGGAGGAGGGTTAAGACGGTTAAAAACCATAGTTGACTTTTAATTTCGAAACAAATTAAATACAGTTAAATTAAAACAGACCGACGGTGCAGCTGTGGGGGCTGCCCTCCCCCCTGTGTCCTCGGGGCTCCGGCCCCCCCTACTCCCGACGGGGGAGCAAACAAGCTGTGGTCACGGACCCAACCCTGGCTCGTAACGAACTCATTCCCAGCAAAGACGGAAGCTGCAGTCCACCAGGGTTATAACTAAATAAATACACATGCAGCTAAGAGAGTGTTAGGTGAAGACAACTGAACTAGTATCTGCCAAAAAGAAAAAAAAAGAGACGATCCCGTTTGGTGGTTCACACCAATTTCCTGAAAACCAGCCCTGGCTTTCTGGCCAAGACAGTGGCCCAGCCAGGCGAGCTGACCCAGTGTCCAGGGTTGGTCCCGGTGAGCGAGGCCGCGGTGCCTGGCGCAAATTTACCCACTCAGCTGGTCGCTGTCACCCCCATGGTTCCCGGGCACCCGTGGGCCCCGCAAGGCGGCTCAGGGCTCTGGGTAGGGGGCCGTGGGATGCTCTCATGACCACGGTGAGGAGGTAAACCCCCTTCAGCACAGGCGGCAATGCTGTTTGGCACTCTGGGTCGCTGCGCTGAGGCCACCGCCCCCGATACCCAGGAGCAGGCTCTCGGCAGCCCTCGGACCCGCCCGGGGAGTTTCAGGGGGGTGGGGGCTGTTAGCGTTAAAAGTAAACCCCTGTTCGGGGGCGTGGGCCGTTCCTCTGCCTCTCAGGGGAGGAAAATTTTGTGCTTCCAGCGGTCAGCAGCGTGAGTGGGGGCTGGCAGAGGGCTGGCCCGCGGGGAAGGCAGGGGGAAGAGCGCCTCCCTCCTGGCGGGGGGCTGCATGGGGGGGGGGATGGGGGGTGGCACCGGACGCCAGCTGACTGCGCGCCCCGTTAGGGAGAAGCGAGGTTTTGCTTCCCACTCTGTGTGTAAGTCATGATTTGCCAGCAGTCTGGGCTCGGTCTCCCGCCCTCCAGGTCCAGGTCACCTCCGTGCCTTCTGTCGACCCCTCTTCTAGGCCAAAGCCCCCCGGCCGGGGGCGGAGAGGACACCGCCCGGCCCTTCTTCTCCCTGCTCCTGGCCCACCTGCCCCTCGAGCCCCGGCGGCCGCTCTGGTGGGGGGCGTCTGCCTCCCCAGTCCCGGCCCAGGCGCGGGGTGGAGGGTGGGAGGGCGGCTCACGGACCCGGCTGCGGCCTGCGCCGGGCCGGCTCGGTGGCTCCTTCCGCGCTGGGCGGGGCAGGGTGTGAGGTGGAGGGGGCGAGGGCCTGGAGGGGCTCTGCTCCCCACCCAGCGATGCGAGGTACAGACGGGCCTGCCGGGCGCTCAGACGGCCCCAGGCTCTGGAGGCGGGAGTGAGGAAAGCCCGCTGGGGTGGCCGTGGGGCCCCATGGGGCCAGGGGCCGGTCTGCGGGGCTCTCACCTCCGTCCCAGCCGGGCAGTCCCCTGGTTCGGGGCCCATGGCGTCGACCCCGCAGGACTGCTGGGCGGGTGGAGCACAACAGGTCTGGGGGTTCTGTGCTTTAGGGTCTCCGTCCTTCGTCCCGGCATCAGGCCAGGCTCTCTCCGAAGGCCCCAGAGGGGAAGGGAGGGGGGCAGCGAGTCCACAGGAGTGCGCCTCGGAGGGAGCCGGCGTGGGGAGAGGAGGCGGCCGGGAGCAGGTCTCAGAAGGCGCTCCTGAGGGGAGAGGGCGAGGGGGCAGCTTGAGGGAGCCGCTGGGAGCCGGGGTCCACAGAGCCCCCCGGACCCCCGAGCAGCCAGGAATACGCTCTGACCTAGCGCGGTCTCATTGTGGCCCAGGTGATTGGCCACGCTCGGGGTCGCTACCCCCGCGGTCTCCTGCGGTAGGGCTGTTGCCCGCGAGGCACCAATGCTGCAGCCTGACTCGGAGGCCCGAAGACCAATAGAGCCCCACTCACAGCAAGCCTCCAGCTCTGCTGAGGTCACAGGAGGCCCCCAGGAAGGGCCTGGCTGTGCGGGTCACTGCCACAATCCACTCAGCTTTTCTTAGTCTCGTTCCTGGGCCTCTAAAGCATAGATGGAGCCTGTGAACTACTTCGGTACAGGATTTTAAAGGACCAACTAAAAGCAGCAGCAGTTGGGCAGTGCCAGACACTGTTTCTGGTGCCCCAACAACCCCAGATGAAGAAAATGAGGGAAATGGGAGCCTAGGAGCTGGGCCAGGCTCTGGAGTCCACGCTTCCACCTCAACTGAGGAGGAAACCATGCAGACAGAGCCCGGGTGAGTTCACACAGCAGGCCTCATACGGAGACAGGCTTGTGGCCAGAATGAGATGGGGAGACAGGGAGCCATCACGAGGCGGTGCTGGAAGGTGAAGGCCTCCAAGCAGCAAGGAAGGGGCCAGGTGTGCAGGGACCCAGGTGTGCGGGGACCCAGCTGGGGGGCCCAGGTGTGCAGGGACCCAGGTGTGCGGGGACCCAGCTGGGGGGTCCAGGTATGCGGGGAGGTTGCCACCTGCTGACTTCAGCTCTGCCTCCTCCACTCCATGGGGCCTTTGTCGTGACTGTCATGATTAAAGACCAGGAGGAAATAAATGCCTTGGAAGATTTACTCTGCACTCAAGCTTGGGGGGGCCTGCCCAAGGCGTCACTGGCTCGCGTCCCCCTACCTGTGTCCGGGGCTCAGATCTCCACCGTGGGGTCAGTGAAGCCTTTCTTCCCCTCATTCACCAGCACCGGTTTCTCGGTCCGCGTGTGCCAGACCAGGATCTGTGTGTCCAGAGACACGAGACCACGTGGGGCCGGCCCCGACGTCGCCTTCCCACCCTTGCCCCTCCCCTCCAGCCCTTGTTCCAGCAAGACTTTCTCCATTGTTCTGTCTTTCTACCTACCCCCTCATTCTTGCTCTTTGTACATAGGCTACCTTCACCATATCTATTGGAAACAGAAAATCTGCAGCTACAAAAAATAGACAAAGTGGTCCCAAGTTTTCCTCTTGCTTCTCATCCTCCTCTGTGCTTTTTGATGGGTCTTGAGGGAGACAGTTCTGGGGCCTCCAGCTCAGCTAAGTGCCAGCCTGGTCCCCAACCGGAGAAGTCCAAACTGGAAGCAAGATGTATCTGTGCATGTGTGTGCATGTGCATATGCACAAACATGCGTGTACGTGTGTACTGGGCATATGCAGATGTGCACACGTGCGCATACATTCGTGCTCATATGTGCATGGGCATGTACATGTGTACACATGCATGCATACACGTGTGCCTGTGTGTTTGTACCTGTGCAGACTGGACATGTGCAAGTGTACACATGCATGCAAACACATGTGCCCATGTGTCTGTGCATGTCGGTGCATGTGCACTGGCATATGCATGTGTGTGTGTGCACGTGTACACATGTGCCCGTGATGTGCATATGTGTGCACACATGTAGGTGTGTCTGGCATGGAGTGTGGAGCCCATCTGATGCTGTGGTGAGGGAAGAATTCACTCCTAGGCTCTGCCTGCCTGGGGGCCCCCTCCTTGTCCCCCTGCCCACCTTTAGTATGGCTGCCTGAAGGGCCATAGACCACCCATTAGGGAGGGAAGCTGGCTGTCCACTGGCTGTGCAGGTCCCTGATTAGCAGGGTGGCCTCGCAGGCAGCAGCCAGCCTGCACCTCGCTGCGGGCTCAGCGGGGGCCCACCTTGGTGCAGTTGGCCGCCTTGGGCTCCAGGTCGCTGAGGGTGACGAGCTCGCGCAGCAGGCTGCTCTCCTGGTAGCCGCCCTTCACGCCGCGCAGCTTGAAGTAGGCCTGGCTCCGCTGCAGGATGAGCCGCAGGTTGACCGCAAATCCCGCCATGTCTATGGCAAACGGCCGGTGGGGGTCGAACACCGTCTTCCAGCCGACCACCTTCCCTGCCCCATTGACCCTCGGGGCCTCGTACCGAAGGCCCCCGACGAAGGCGACGGGCCACACAGACACCCTCCTGGTGCTGCGCATCTAGAGGGGAGAAGAGTCAGGACACCTGGGCCGCCCAGGGCGGGCATCTGTGGAGGACTGGCCAGGGCTGTGAGCAAGGCCACCCTGCAAGCAGCTGGTGCTTCCCTTGTCACATGCCCTGTGCTTTGTCCTTTGCTGCAAAAGCTCTGTCTCCCCAATTTAGAGTCTGAAATGACTCCCTCCCCTCCCCCACTGTCCTGATTCCCAAAGTCAGGGGGTGGGGGGACACTGAGGGTGGACGGGGCACCCGCCTCCCCTCCCCCACTGGAAGCCCTCTGCCAGACAGTGCCCTGAAGCCAGGGCTGCAGTGGGTTGGTCGGCCTGGGAGCCCCTTGCAGGCCTCCTCCCCGCTCCAGGTCCCCCGCCCGCCCTGGTCTGCGTGCATCGGCGGCCGCACCTCCTCGAAGAGCTCCAGGCTGTAGGTGTTATCGTCGTCCGCGAAGTACACGACGCCGGGCTGGCTGGAGTTGCGTGGGAAAGTCTCCCGCAGCCAGCGGAGCGCCAGGTTGCGCTGCATGGTGCCCCGCGGGATGCGGGGGTCGCGCGCGTCCCCGCGCAGCTTGTAGTTGCGCGGCGTCTCCACATGCAGGTGTGTGTAGTTGAGGCCGGTGTCGCGCAGCAGGCGTGCCGTCAGCGGGCTGCGCCGCGGCGCGTCCTCCACCACCAGCCAGTGCAGGTTGGGCACATGCAGCAGCGTGTTGGCCAGGCGGGTGAGCTCTGCCTTCTGCACTGGGCGGCTGTAGGTGGGCGTCACCACGTGGATGGTGGGCAGCGTGTCAGACCAGGGCGGGGGCCGCGTGTACACGTACTCTGTGCGTACCACCTCCACGATGTCCCGGTCAGACATGCAGTACTCCCTGGGGTCCGTGCCAGGTGGCGCCTCGCGCCGGGGGTCACCACTGTCATCTGCAGATTAGAGGAGGGAGTGTGGTCCTGGGGGGTGTGGGGACACTGGGTACAGGTACTGGGTACAGGGGTACTGGGTACAGGGGTACAGGGGTACTGGGCACAGGTACTGGGTACAGGGGTACTGGGTACAGGTACTGGGTACAGGGGTACTGGGGGTACAGATACTGGGTACAGGGGTACTGGGTGTACAGGTACTGGGTACAGAGGTACTGGGTACAGAGGTACTGGGTACAGATACTGGGTATAAGCAGTGGGTACAGGGTACTGGGTATAGGAGTACTGGATACAGAGAGACTGGACTGGGTACTGGGGTACTGGGTACAGGAGTACTAGATACAGAGAAACTGGGTACTGGGGTACTGGGTGTACAGGTACTGGGTACAGAGGTACTGGGTACAGATACTGGGTATAAGCATTGAGTACAGGGTACTGGGTACAGGTACTGGATACAGGGGTACTGGATATAGGAGTACTGGGTACAGGAGTACTGGGTGTACAGGTACTGGATATGGGGTACTGAGTATGAGCACTGGGTACAGGGTACTGGGTATAGGAGTACTGGATACAGAGATACTGGGTACTGGGGTACTGGGTACAGGAGTACTACATACAGAGAAACTGGGTACTGGGGTACTGGGGGTACCGGTACTAGGTACAGGGGTACTGGGTACAGGTACTGGGCACAGGGGTATTGGGGGTACAGATACTGGGCACAGGGGTACTGGGGTACAGATACTGGGCACAGGGGTACTGGGGGTACAGATACTGGGCACAGGGGTACTGGGGGTACTGAGACTGGGTACTGGGGTACTGGGGGCACAGGTACTAGGTACAGCTGTACCAGGGAGAAGTACTGGCCCGCTCTGCTCTCCTCTGCTCCTCCTGTGGGAGAGTCCGGGGTCCTGGGGGCTGCCGCTGACGGTCCAGGCTGGCTGCCTGACCCCCTCCCCCTGGGCCCTCCTCTTCCTGACTCCCCAAATGACAGAAGTAAGCTCTCCCTACGCCTGGCTGTCGACAGCTCTGCAGCTGTTTAAGGGCCGCTGGCCAAACTGCAGCGTCGCGCCCTGGGCTCCTGTCTGTGCTGGGCTTTGTATGAAGACGCGCCCGCCCTGCTGCCTGCGCCCTCCTCCCCGGCCAGAGCTGGCCGCGGAGCCCGGGCACTAGCGCTCGTGCCCGGGGCAGCGTTGGCGCTTCGGTGCTCTGTGCCCTGTGGCCCCGGAGTCCAGCAGCACCTCGCCTGGGTTCCAGACAGACTGGGCGGAGTCAGAGCCTCCCTCTCAGGCTGTTGCCTCCATCCTCCCCTCCCCGGCCCCTCCTGCTCCCCGGGGGGAAGGGACCTGCAGGGCGCTGCCCCAAAGGCGCTCTGGGGCCTGACCCAGAATCTAGCTCGAGAACCCTCGAGGCAGAGCGTGGGACTCCACCTTGGCATTCTGTCCCGGGGGGCTGCCCCTGGTGGGCAAGATGTTTCCGGATGCCGTGTTTGAGCCAGAGGGCGGGGTGGAGACCCGCCTCGGCTCCGCTGGGCCTTGTGTGTCTCTCACACTCGCTTTCCCCTCACGCGCTCTCAGCCCCTGGGGCCTTGCCTGTAGCCCCGCCCCGCTGTGCACCCAGGAGGGGCGTGTGTGGAGCCGGGCAGAGGCCTGCCTCTGTGACACGCAGGCATGGGAGCCCCTGCTCCCGCCAGGGCGGCTCTGATGGCCAGGCTTTCTCCCGCCTCCAGCCGTCTCCCCGTGGGGAGCCAGCAGCCCCTCACTGGGGCCCTTCCTTCTGAAAGTGCCGCCCACCCCCACGCCCCAGGCCTGTCTGGCCGTGAGAAGGACTCTGGAGCTGATAACTGCGTCTCCTTTATCCAGGCTCCACGCGGATTCAGGGGCTCGGAACCCAGCCGGAGCTCACATCTCCCCTGTGCAGAGGAGACTGCAAGAGGCTCCATTCCTCACGGCGGATTCTTGCAACTACGGAAAAGGCAGTGTGAGCAATTCCCTGCAGGGGCTGAAGGGGGTCCCAGGAGGGCTTCCTACTGGTCTTGTTAGCACGCGGGTGTGGGTGCAGGCGCTGGCCTGGGGCTGGGCACTGGGCTCCTGGGTGACATATGCGTCCCCAGCTCTCGGAGAGTTCCCACGGGCTAACAACCCCCAGTGGGGACACACAGCAGAGGCGGGACCCTGCCCCAGGGCGGTGGGTGTAGGGTGTGGAGACCGGCACAGGCAACCAAGGGGACTTTCTGCAGGAGCTTTGGGTCAACCTGGGAAAAGAAAACAAGCTTGCAGAGAGCAGCTGCAGACCAGGACGTAAATAAGGATTAGTGAACCCTGCCATGAGCAGAGCTTTGGAAACCGAGGCTCAGGCTCGGGAAGGACACTGAGGTCCCTGACCCCCTGCCTTCCCTCTCTGCCCCTCGATCACACCCCCGCAGGCGGCTCTGAGCCCTGGAGCGTCTGTGAGCCCGTGCTGGGCTGGGTCAGGGCTGCCGCCACCTCCGAGTCCTCAGGGCCCCCATCTCCCTCTGCTGCTGCCTGTGTCCACCATCGCGGCTGCCCTGGGGCAGAGGGTGCCAAGCCCCATCTCTAGGCATGACCGGCCGTGCTGAGCCCCGCAGCCTGGCGTCTCTGAGCCCAAAGCACTGCCGAGAACGGAAGCACGTGGTGTTACATCCTACGTGACAAACCTCGTGAGGTGCTGCGGTGACGACTCTAAAAGGACCAGCAGCAGGGCTCCCTGGCGCTGCGGGGTTAGGACTTGGCGCTTTCACTGCCGTGGGCTGGGTTCCATCCCTGCTCAGGGAACTAGGATCCCGTGAGCCACTCAGCTCGGCCAGAAAAAAGAGAAGCACCAAGGAGTGAGTAGAGGAAACGCCGGGAGAGCTCCAGGCGCCCCGACCGATGGTGGGAGCTGAGCCGTGCTCAGCCCGGTCCTCCCAGTGGAGGCTTCAGGCCCCCGCAGGGATGAGCAGCCTGACGCGTCATGGTGTGGGCTGCCCGCCCCAGACTGGGGCTCTCGCCCCTGCCTGCTCTTGGGGCTGCGGGCTGCCTCAGGGCTTCCTGACCAGGAAAATAAGTCACTCGCCCTGTAAAGGCTTCCAGTAACACAGGCTGGGAACCCCGCCCCCACCCCCGAGCCCTCCCGTGCTGCATGTCCTGGGTGTGGGCGCAGAGGAGAGCCGGTGAGGCTCTGAGCCTGTGTGCATGGCACCATCCGAGCCCCAGGTCAGCCCCCAAGGGTGCGGTTGTCCGCCAGGTTGTCCCTGGCTTCCCATTGGCCGAGCAGCTGAGACTCAGGCTCCCAGGCTGTGGTCACCCCATCAGGGGAGAGTCAGGCTCCCAGGCTGCGGTCACCCTGTCGGGAGCGTCAGGCCCCCAGGCTGTGGTCATCCCGTCGGGGAGACTCAGGCCCGCAGGCTGCGGTCACCCCGTCGGGAGCGTCAGGCCCCCAGGCTGTGGTCATCCCATCAGGGAGAGTCAGGCCCACAGGCTGTGGTCACCCCGTCAGGGGAGCGTCAGGCCCCCAGGCTGCGGTCACCCCATCAAGGAGAGTCAGGCCCCCAGGCTGCGGTCACCCCGTCAGGGAGAGTCAGGCTCCTAGGCTGCGGTCACCCTGTCAGGGAGACTCAGGCCTGCAGGCTGTGGTCACCCCGTCCACGAAGCCTGGCAGGGCGGGACTCACCCTTGCGCGTGGCGAGCAGGGGTGTGATGGTGCTCTGGTGCCACACGGTGACCAGCAGCGTCCAGGGGAGCACGATGAGGACGATGGCGAGGACATCCCGTCGCTTCGGCATCTCCAAGGCTGGCTGGGCCCACAGCTCCTCGTGAGCTGGGCGGTGGCCATGGGGGAGGAAAGCACACGAGTGGGCCGGGCAGGCCGGGCACGGGGCCGCAGGGAGCCGCACGCCAGCCCACCGGCCTGACCGCTCAACCCACCCATTGCCGACGCAGCTCTGCGGAGTCCAGCCTGACCGGAGTCTGGGGAGGGGCGTCGTCCACGGTGGGTCAGGAGCCCTGCGGGGTGGACACCTGCAAGAGGGCACAGAGAGGCTGGCCAGGGGCTTGGGGGCAGCCGCCCCACGGGGCCGAGGATGGGCGGTGCCCCCTCGGTCCAGACACACCTCCTGGGTTCACCCGACTCACCCCCGGGCCTGTTTCCTCGTTTATGAAGTGGGCACCTACTTTCCAAGGCTTTAACGCCCGTGGGCCTCGCAGCCTGCTGCCAGGCAGATGCAGCAAGCACTCATGGTGAGTTCGTGGCTGTGACAGCCACAGCCTTGTGCTCAGACATCATTTCACAGCCTGGATGAAGGCATCAGCGTTGAGTGAGTGCTTAGAGGACCGGCCAGTGGTGTTCGGAGGGGGATTCTGGGAGGGTGCATCCTCACCAAGCCTGGGCGGGACAGAGCCCGGGCTGGAGCCACGGCTGGGGGTCAGCCGAGGGGCTCAGGGGTCAACCGAGGGGCTCGCATGCGGACAGCGCCCCTCCAGGCTGGCTGAGCTCGTGACAAGGGACCTGCCTCCCGGCTGCCTGGGAACTGTCACCCCCTCCTCCACACCCCCCACTTCTGTGCTGAGAGCCCTGCAAGATGCCTGTGGGCCCACAGGGGCGGCCTGGGGGGAGGACAGCCACGGGGGGCCCAGTCTGGCAGGCTGAGCCCCCGGGGCCGCCGCCCACCTGGCCGCAGGCAGGCAGACATCCATCTCCCGTGGGGCTGAGAGCCAGGCTGAGCAGGACTCGGCCAGCTTGGAGGCACTGCGTCCCTCCTTTCTGCCTGGTCCTCTCACCAGCAGGCCTCCCGGTGGGTGGGTGCTCCCAGGTGGCTGCCCTGCCCCGTCTCCACGGCCTGCTTGGAGGCAGACGGTGGACAGGCCCCGGGGTCAAACGGTGCGGGCTCAGAGCAGGTTCCTGGATCCTGAGCTGCCTCCATGCTCCCGGCCACGGCCCCGCAGGAGGAACCCAGAGGCGCACGCTGCCTGCCCGTCGGGGCGTCGGCCGCCTCCCCAGCCAGCCCTACCTGCGCCGAGCTCACGCGTAGGACGCAAAGCGCCGGGTCGGGGCCTCCATCTGGCTGGGTGCGTGAGGGAGGCCGGCTCGGGTTGTGGGGCCCCCAGGGCTTTTCCAGGTGTCTGGCTGAGTGGCCCAGCCAGGCCACTCAGGCACCCCACCCCCGTGGCCGCCCCCGGAGAGCACTTGACACTCCCTGTGAGGTCCTCCCACATCCCCTTCTGCCTGGTGCTCGCCTTGGCCACAAGGGACGGCTCGTAGTGGGGCCAGACCTGAATCCAGACCCTCTGGGTCTGAGCTGCGTCAGGAGCGCGGGAAGGGGCGTCAGGCCCCAGAGCCCCTTGGGGGTAGCCCCCTGCAGGTCCTGTCTCCCCTGGGGAGCAGGAGGGGGAGAGAGGCAATGGCCCAAGGGGGACGCTCTGATCCTGTCCAGTCTACTTGGTCAAAACATCTATGACAGGAAGGAGGGGGAGTCAGGAAAGCGCTAAAAATAAACTTAGCCATAAACCCAGTTGTGCATTAATTACTTTGGAAGCCATTACGGCTTGAAAACCCCACAAGTTTAATGAAGGCTATTATAAGCACGGCAGCAAAGTCGTGGAGCTAATTACCAGGCGGTTATGAAGCGGAGCGAGGAGCCCCCATCCTTGGAGGGAGCCAGCTGGACAGCAGGGGGTCTGTGGGGAGCGGGCCTGGGGCTGGGTGGCTGGGAACAGGGGTCTGGGAACCTGGGGTGGGGGCATGGGGTGGGGCCGGCGGAGCACCCCAGACACAGAGGCCTGAGTCTGAGAGGGGGCTGCAAGGATGACCGGGGGCCGTGGCCCTGGAGGGTTGGTAGGCAGCCAGCCTGGGGTCCAGCCTTGAGCAGGCTGCCCGGAAGAGGCTGGGCGAGCTTGGCTTCGAGGCTCACGGCAGCCTGCCTCCTGAGACTGCAGGGATTCCGGCAGAAAGCTCGCCCGTGCCCCACACCTGGGGAGGAGCTGGTTTAGTCCCACTGGTGGTGGGCAGGGCCCTGCTGGATTCATGGCTGTAGGGGTGGGGGGGGACGGGTGGCCGGCCATCAGCGCCCGGCTCACAGGGAGGGCGGCTCCACACAGCTCTGTCCTGCCACTCAGGGAGGTAACTGCAGAGAGGGCACATGCACGTGTGTGTATGCATGTGTGTGCGCACATGTGTACATGTGCACCGTGTGTGCTGTGTGTGTGCGCACGTGCATGTGTGCACATGTGTGCGTGTGTGTGGGCACATGTGTGGTGGAGGTCGGTTACACACAGACCGCCCCCCGCCCTGAGCCCTCGAGCAGGGTAGGGGTCATGGTGCCCGTAGGCCTGGGATCGTGGCTGGCGGCGGGTTGCAGGAGGCCACGGGAAGAAGAACCTGCAGAGGTGATGTGTACACACCACACGTGCCCTGACCACTGCCCAGCCCGCGGTCCTTTCCCCGATCAAGCGCCCGTCGCCAGCTAGCGCAGCCCTGCCTGCGAGGCCAAGGACGTCCTGGGAGCTCACGGCCTGAGGGAGTCGCCCCCCGGGGCACAGGGCCCGTGGCCTCGACACTGACTTCCCTGAAGTGGTCTGCGACCCGGGGACGCGCGGGGAGCACGGCGTTCTTTAGCATTTCTATGATGTTTCCCACCGGTCTTCACCTTGCCTGGAGAACTTTTTCCCGGACTCGCCTCGTGGAACCTTTGGAGAACATTCAACTTAATTCTCATAGAAATGAGGGCTTTCTTCCTTTCCAGCTTGAATTTCTTGCTTTTTGCCATGTTCTGTGATAATAAGGGGCTTCCCTGGTGGCTCAGCGGTAAAGAATCTGCCTACAGTGCAGACGCGGGAGACCCGGGTTCAAGCCCTGGGTCGGGAAGATCCCCTGGAGGAGGGCATGGCAACCCACTCCAGTCTTCCTGCCTGGAGAATCCCATGGGCAGAGGAGCCTGGAGGGTCCATGGGGCTGCAGAGTCGGACACAACCGAGTGTGCACAGAGATGACAAGAGCATGCAGGACCGTTGCGGACAGATGAGGAGCGACCTTACAGCCTCCGGGGAGGCTGCAGCTCCCTGGCCCGCAGAGGGCCCCCTGCATGCCTGCACCGTGCAGACAAGCCAGGGCATCGGCCCTGAGTGGGTGGAGGGGACCCTGCTGGGCCGTGAGGAGAGAAGCCGCCTCCTTTTCCTAGGAGCTGAGTGACCTGGGGCTGCGCAGACGTCAGGGCTGGGAGGGAGGAGAGGCTGGGCTGGGGAAGCGGGTGGAGGTCAGCAGAGGTCAGCAGGCAGGACGCCGGGAAGGGCTGGCTCACCCCCAGCCTCAGATGGTCCCTAAGACCCGCAGGAGCCCTAACGGGACCAAGGGGTCAGCATCGACCCCACGGCCCCTGCGCAGGACAAGCCCGAGGCCACAGCTAACCGGCTCCCGCCCCGAGGGTCCGCACGCACCAGCTGGCCCCAGGCCTCACTCCCTGGCCTCCCCGCCCCCTGGCTCCACGGGGAGGGGGCAGCATGTGGTGGCCGCTATCCCCTGGCTCTGCCCTCACCTCTGGAGCGGGTGGGAGAGGGAGCCTTCCACCCCAAGAGGGCTCAGACGGCCCCCGGGGGCTGTAGCCCTACCCTGGGCAGGCGGGGTTCCTTCTCTGCAAGCCGGCCCTTCATCTCCACACTGTCCTCTGAGGCAGGCAGGGTGGTCTCAGCCCCATTTCACAGGCTAGGAAACTGAGGCCTGGAGGGCCCGGGTCAGTCTCGGAGCGCTCACACCTGCCCCATGCACGCTGCTCCTGCCGGCAGGCAGGCCTGGCCCCTTGGGCAGCACTAAGGGCCCGGCTCAGCCAGGAGGGGCTCTCCACCAGCTCTCATGGTGGGGGCTGGAGGGACCCAGGGCCAGGTACCATCTTCCTCCGCTCTGGCCGAGACTGGCTGGGGCAGAAGGACGCCTGCGCAGCACAGGCTGGGGTGACGGCTTCAGGCTTCTTCCACCCAGCAGTCAGGAAACAACAGTCCATCGGTCATGTTTGAAGTGGCTCCTTGGCTTCTCTTCTGGTTTTTCAGAAATAGCCTTGGGATCGGTTTGGGTTCTGACTCAGTAAAGAGTGGAGACAGGGTCTGATGTGCATGGTCCCCTGAACTGAAGGAATCTGAATGGGACAAACCAGCGGCACCAGTGGCCTGACTGACGTCCCCGTCTTCGGGCAGAAGGTCATCCACGTGTCCCACGGCCCCTCACAGGAGAGTGTCCCCTGGGGTGCATCCTGGGTGCCCTGGGTGGGGCCCGAAGCACAGGCGTGACCGGCAGCATGGCTCAAGGTGGGGACAGAGACCAGAGGGAAAGTGGGCCACCCGACAGTGGCCGGCCAGGGCGAGTGCCCCTGTGGAGAGCCACCGCGGGAGGGCCTCGGGGGGCTGTCCCCTCCGCGAGGCCTGTCATGGCCCTGCTCGGGGGCCTGCGTGTCCCTGAGCCTGCTGGCCACCTTGCAGGAAGCCTGGGCACCAGCTGGGAACTGTGCCCTCACTTCAGCGCCGTCTGATTGTGATTCGGCCCCACAGCAGTGGCCAATGCACCAGCCCCCTGCCTCCAGACACGCAGTCTGCAGTTTCACTCGGGGAGGCAGCGGGGCTAGGTCCATTCTGCGAGCTCCTCGGAGCCACCGCCCCGGGTGACTTCACACACGTGTGCACATGTGAGCTCGCAGCCAGCACCGCCTCTGAGTGAGTGCACGTGTGTCTGTGGGCATACGTGTGTTCCCGGGCACACACGTGGTCTCAGGGCGCAGAGGCCTCTGGGGAGTGTCCCCCAGGAGAGGCTGTGTGGATGCAGCAGGCGGTCACCCTGGCCCAGGGACACAGCCCTGCCCGAGTGCAGTGCGGCCCCAGCAAACACCCTGGAACACGCTGCCCTTCAGCACGTGGCTCGCTGCACCGCCCCGGGCCCTGGAGGCGTGGGGCAGCTCAGGACACGCTGACACACCACGTGGGGCCCCTGGGCACCGGCCTGGGTAAGCGGGGGCAGGAGTCAGGGGCTCTGATAGGAAACAGAGGGCAGGGGCCAGGGGCTGGGGGCCGGGGGATGAGGCCACACCTGCTGGGGACCAGCGGCAGCGGGAGCCTCCAGGCCGCCCGGCTCTGGAGGGGGGCTTGCTCCCTTTGAGGCCGAGGGTGGAGAACTGGCCAGAAGCCAGAGCGTGGGACCCTCACATCCTGGGGTCTTGGAGCCCCTGTGACCCTGCTCACTCCGGGGAGGCCTAGGAAGGCAGAGATGGGGCCGGGGCCGCCCGGCAGGTGCTGAGGGCTGGTTGTGCGGGTAGGCTGCGTGCGGAGCCACCGCGGGCCCCGGGGCCCCTGGGACTGAGTGTCCGAGGCAGGGCTGGCCCAGGGCAGCGTGCAGAGCCTGCAGGCCGTGGGTGAGGCGGGGCTCCGCCGTGCTGGGGGGTGAGTGCATGGCCGTCTGTCCCCACCACCCTGCCCCCGCTATCTGGCCATCCTGCTTCTCTCTGCCTATTTCCCTTGGAGCTGGTGGCCTGCGCTTTGGGGTGAGGGTCCCACCCAGCCCGCAGTTTCCAGGGGAGACCACCTGGCGCTCTGAGCCCTTGGCCTGACCCCTGAAGCTTGCCCAGCCCCGCGCACCCTGCAGCCAGCCCACATCCGCGTGAAGCCGCTGGTCTTGCTGCTTCCATGTCTGCAGCCCCCAGGCCGGGGGCTCCTCCAGGCCCCGCACACAGTGGGGGCTGCACTGTGTCTCTGGCACTGAGTCTCCTTTGCAACGCTCATCGGGCACTTTGGGATCCGATGAGGGGTCCGTGGGAAACCACGGCGCAGGGCCTGGCCCACAGAGAGCGCCACGAAGGCTGTGGAATGTGAACTATCAGAGCAGGGACGGCAGCGGCCCGCTCGTGACTCCCGCTGGGTGCACACGTCCAGCAGAGATGGGGTGCGGGGCCCCCAGCTCCTCGGGCCAGCCAGCCTCGGGCGGCTCTCAGAGCAGGTTCCTCCCTCCCTCGGATGAGGCTGTGCCTGCAGGTGATGCCCGCGGGGTGGACTCCGGGGACGAGTGAGGAGTGGGTTGGGTGCCAGGGCCAGCCCTCCCCACCCCGACCTCGGGGCTCCTGGCGTGGGTGGCCGCCGGGGCGGCCTGCCTTGGCCTTGGGGTGCCCCCTGCCCCCCACCACTAGCCCTGTCCCTGCCCAGACACCGGGCGCGTGGCCAGGGCAGGACCGGCACTCAGGGAGGGCAGGGCGGCCCTGTCTCCCTCCGGATCCAGGGTGGGCGAGCCGAGGCTCCTCCTTTGGGCTCGGAGCTGAGCTTGGAGGTGGGGGCCGTGGACACAGGGATGCCCATTTCCTGCCAGGCTCCTGAGGCTGCTCTCTGTCCCTCTGCCTCCTGTCTCTCCTGCCACCCCGTTCCCTCCCTGGAGTCAGCCACCCCCGTGCCGGGAGAGACACTGGGAGAAGTGTTGCAGGAGGTGCGGCGCCCGAGCAGGCAGTGACCCCACCCCGGGGGGGTGATGGACCCAGAGTCCCCAGTCTCAGCCCCAGACCCCACCCTGAGGGGGTGATGGACCCAGAGTACCCATTCTCGGCCCCAGACCCCACCCTGGAGTGGGGGGTGATAGACCCAGGGTCCCCAGTCTCGGCCCAGACCCCACCTCAGGGTGGGTGTGATGGACCCAGGGTTCCCAGTCTCGGCCCAGACCCCACCTCGGGGTGGGGGTTGATAGACCCAGGGTTCCCAGTCTCGGCCCAGACCCCACCTCGGGGTGGGGGGTGATAGACCCAGGGTTCCCAGTCTCGGCCCAGACCCCACCCCGGAGTGGGGGATGATGGACCCAGGGTCCCCAGTCTCAGCCCCAGACGGTGGTCCTGCTGACACCCTGTCCCCTGGGTGCACGTGACCTAGCAATGGCCCAGACAGGCTGAGCCTCACAAGGTGAGTGCACAGGGCCACCCTGCACATGGGGCTCTGGGGCCAGCGGCCCCCACCCCAGGCTCTGCGAGGGGGCAGGCTCCTCGCCCGGGGTCCTGGGTCCTGGCGGAGGCTGTCCCTTCGCCGGCCGCACCTGTAGCCTTGGCCAGTCGTGCTCTTGCCTCTCCCTCTCCATGGGCTGTCGAGCATGCTGGCCCTGCGGTCGGCACTGGACCGTTGGGGAAAGCGGGGCTCCATCCTCCCTGCTTCCCAGGTGCCTGGTTCTCAGAGCACAGAGGCATCTGTGGCCCCCGGGCAGGAAGGGTACTGGGGAGACACCACCGTGGACCGCCTCCGCCCCACAGTCTGGCAGTAAATGGCCTGCTCATCTGAGGACCGGGCAGGCAAGATGCATCCACGTGGAGTGACCCAGGCCAGCGGGGACCAGCGCTGACGCTGCTCTGACAAGGAGACCTGGAGGACACTGGGCTCGGGGAGGTGCGGTGAGGCAGGACCAAGCCCCTGACCCGCTTGCAGAGGCACAAGGCGGTCGGACTCGGGCGCAGAGCAGAGGCTGGGGGCCCGGGCTTGGGCGGGGGCTGGGGGAGCACACAGCTGCCAGCATGCAGGGTGGGGAAGTTCTGGAGCTGGGCAGGCGTGCGTCGGGGACGTCCTTGGCACCCTGAGCACTTAAGAGCCGTTAAGGTGGTAAATCCTAATTGTACGTTCTATGAATTTCTGCCGCGAAATAAGCACCTGCCATCCAACATCTGTGCTTGGGTGGGTCAGCAGTGACACACTGCGGACTGGGCCAGGTGGCACCTGTGTGGTCCCAGCGCCAGACCTTCCTGCTGGCCGGCACGGGGGTGTTGCCATGACGAAACACACAGAGGGCTCGTCCGGGGGATGTGCCCCAGGGGCTCCAGGTAAGCCCCTAGGAGCGCCCAGAACATGGTGAGACAATGGCATGCATACACGCATGCGCGAGTGCACGCTCACACACAGGGCCGGCGGCTGGGTTTCCAGCCGGGGGTGTGGGGAGGGGCGGAGGCGTGGATGCTGGCTCCCAGAGAGAGGCTTACGGGGACGAGAGAAAGTCCGTGTTGGCACGGGGTGAGTTAGGCGAGCAACACCTCACTTCACCTCAGAGGCTCAGAGGATGAAAGAAAATAGAACAACCTGCTCAGCACGGAGGCCCAGGGGCAGAGGGTGTGCGCACACGCCGTGCGGTCAGAGTGTGGTCAGACTGTGTGCACATGCCGTGCGGTCAGAGTGTGGTCAGACTGTGTGCACACGCCGTGCGGTCAGAGTGCGGTCAGACTGTGTGCACACGCCGTGCGGTCAGAGTGCGGTCAGACTGTGTGCACACGCCGTGCGGTCAGAGTGCGGTCAGACTGTGTGCACACGCTGCGCGGTCAGAGTGCACACACCATGCAGGCTGCTGATTCACTGGTCTAATTAAAGTTTCCTGTGCATTCTCAATGCGCTGCCTGTGGCCCAGAGCAGCTGACCTTCCCTGGGGCCTGGCGGACAGTGTAGGCGCGTCCTTCCCACCAGCTGTCGCGGGAGGACAGCAAAGGCCTGGCTGGCTGGTGGGGGAGGGGAGCCCTGTCCCGTGGTGGGCCTCTCACCCCCCACCTGGGGGGCCTGTCTCCATCCTGCAAGAGCACAGGAGGCCTGAGACAGGGAGGGCGGGAGCTGGGAGACTCGGGCCACAGTCCGGGACCAGGCACCAAGGTGCTGTGTGACCTGAAACAGGAGCAGAACCTCTCTGGGCAGCTTACTGACCTGTAGAAAGAAGGACGCATCTACAGATGCAGAGTCCTAACTCTGGGCAGATGGTCTGCCGGGCCACCGCCGGCTCCCAGACCTGCTTGCTCTGCCCTCTGCCCTCTCAGGGGGTGGACACCCCCCACTCTGCTCCTGGGGTGTCGATCGGGGGGGCTGACCGAGGGCAGCGGTGTGGTCAGGGCAGGACATGGCCACACGCTTCATGCAGCTGCCGTTTTAGATGAGGAGCCGAGGCCCCTGGGACTGAGTCCGCAGCGAGCGGCTGACACTGCTGGGCCTGGAAGCGGACGGCAGCTGGTTGCTGGGCCTGCCCGGCCAGGGGCTCCTCTCACTCAGGACCCGGGCTTGGAGCCAGGCAGAGCCCTCCGGGCCGCGGCCGCCCCCAGTTGGCCAGACGCCGCTGGAGGCCGGAACCTTGTGTGCTCCTTTATTTTGAACGCACGGGGCTAAGCAGGGCCCTTTGGGGGCAGCTGGGGGAGCTGCGCTCACTCGCAAAGGCAGACACGACCCGAGATGGTGCAGGGCTGACCGTCCGGCCGCGGGCCCCTCACAGGGAGGAGACGGGCTTAGGGTGGTGGGCGACGGAAGCAAGGCGCACTGCGTGCCATCTGAGTGTCTGTCAGATGAAAGGTTAACTGAATGAATACTTTTAAAAATCGCTGGGAGTTCCCTGACGATCCAGTGGCTAAGACTCCGTGCTCCCAGTGCAGGGGGCCCGGGTTCCATCCCTGGTCAGGGAACTGGATCCCACATGCGGGAACTAAGAGTCTTCATGCCGCAACGAAGGCCTGGAGCAGCCAAATGTTTAAAAAAGGCAAAAATACCTGCTGAGCAAAGCACTTACTGCTCGTGCTCCAAGGGAGTAACACGGTTAACTTTGATTCTCATTCCCACCTCACAGGCATCCTGCTCTCGTCCCGCCCAGAGACAAGACACAGAGGGCCACACAGGGTCAGGGACGGCCCCGGGGCGCACAGCATGGGCGCAGCTGCGCGCGTCCTGCAGCCCACGTTCTCCGCGCCCGCAGCTCGCAGTGTCGAGCCCAGGGCAGCACTAGCCAGGGGTACTCAGGGACGCTGGGCTCATCCTGGACGTGTCCGTGCCATCCTACATGGCGGCCACAAGCCCCGTGCGCTCCTGAGCTCGCAGCATGCCCTGGCGTGACTGGGGGATGCCCACTGGGGGAGGCGGCAGCTGTGCCACGTCCAGCTGGGCTCTGAGGCTTCCGGCACTGGGTAAGTGAACAGACCAGCGCTCACCACCCCACACGGAAGGAAGCGAGAGGGGGCAGGGGTAGGGGGAGGTGACGGCACGCGCCTAGCCTCGCGGGGGGTCTGCAAGGACCTGCAGGCCGGGTCCCTCCTGACACCTGCCCTCTGATCCCCGCGGCCCCGGCCTCCTCCCCCTCCTTCATGAACAAGGATCAGGGCCCCCATCTCCTGGCTGTGGCGCGGGAGACCCCCTGCTCAGGGCTCTGATCTGGCAGAAGACATCCCCAGTCCAGCCAGCTCTTAGAGGTCCACCCTGAGACTCCCAACCATCAAGCTTCTGGGCGGCAAAGCCCCAAGCCCTGCCAGGCGCTTGGCGGGGAGGCCACTGCCCTGCTGGCAGCTGCTGAGCTCAGGGAGCACAGATTCATTTTAATATTGGCTGGAGCTAAACCTCATTAGGAAAGTAAATTTGCTGTAGCTGCAAAAAAAAAAAAGGCAACCCACACAGTCCTTCCCTCCAAAGCTAAACAGAAAACCTGATCTGACTGTGGACCGCTTGATGCTTTACCTCCCTGAGACTGGCCCGGGGCCCGGGGCACAGTAGGTGCTCAGTGAGCGAATGTGGAGTGGAGCGAATGTGGCCCCACACCAAGGGGCCACCAGCCTGGGGTTGATGTCGGTTGCATGGATTTCGGGGGGACAACCACTGGCCGAGAAGAGCAATGACCACACTGACCGCTGATTCAACACGGAAACCGTGCCGCTGCCATTTGGCAGGGGGACACCGAGCGTGTCTCCCACAGCAGAATGGCAGGGGCAGGACCAGGCCTCGAGCCTGCAGGCGGTGGTCTGAATGGAGAGCCGGCAGCAAAGCTGGTGAGGTGGCCCCAGGGTGGGCCTGAGAACGGCTACTCCACTCTAGAGGCTTCCGGATGCCAGGGCTCACGGGGAGGGAACAGATACAGACACTATGGTGATGCCTCTCCAGCACATCACCTACAGACGGCCTGGCGGGAGAGGCTCCTGGGCCTACAGGCCTTCAGGAATCAGGGCCTAGAGGCCTCCGCTTTCCCCAAAGCCCTCCCAGCTGATCACAGACACCGAGGCAGCCTCGGCCTGGCCAACCACCTCCATGTGCCGACCCCACACGCTCAGCGGCACCTGCGAGGACTTCTGGCCTGCAGGCCTGGGCTGCAGGCAGGCTTTCCTTCTCCTTCTCCCCAGAAGGCGTGGGGGTGGGCACAGGCAAGAGAGTCCCTTCTGCCCTAGGCTCCCCCTGAACCCCGCGCTCCCCCTTGCCTCGGGAAGACCCTTCCTTGGGGGGCTGGCCCCCTGCCCTGGCCGCTGCCTGCTGACACAGGCATCTTGGAAGGAAGCCCGAGGCTGCCCCACGCTTCTGTGTCTTTGTCTGCTGTCTTCCTCGGCTGCTTCGCCTGCCTCAGACTCTCAGATTCTCTCTTCCCGAGCCCGGCCTCTCCTCTCGTCCAGCACTCAGCAGAGGGGAGAGCTCAGCCCCTCTGGCCAAGCTGGACCAACACGCTTCCCTGACCCTCGCGCCTGGTTCCGGGTCAGCTCACCCCTGGACCTGCCACACTTGCAAAGCTTCCACTCTCCTCATCACCAGTGCTCACAACCAGAGAAGGGCAGCCACCCGGGTCCTCTCACCCCTCGCCCTCCAAAACCATGGTGGGGAAGCCCAGGCACGTCCAGGGATGGCGGCAGGGGGCAGGGCTGGCCCCCCGCTTCCTCCTCTGGAGCCCCCGGTCTCCACCAGCCCCCCTTCAGGTGGGCCCATCGCTGCTGCTCATCCGGAACCTGTGTGCTTGCGTTCAGTCCAGCGCCCATGAGCCACCAGCACACCCCAACAAGGAGGGGCTCCCCATGGGCAGGCATGAAACGGGCACAGCAGCCTCCTGGCACCGAAGGGGGCACGGATCTATCAAGTCTCCCTGCTCCATACCAGGGCAAGCCTTCTGCATCCCCCAAGATGGGGAGAGAGGGATGAGTGCAGCCCCAGAAGCTTTGGGGGTGCTGGGCATGGACTGGGTGCAGTGCAGTCTCTCCGAGGGTCTCACGGGGGAAGGGTCTTTGTTCTAAACAAAGGAAGGGGACTCGACATTCAGTCAGTGAGACCACTAACAGCCCCCAGCTCAGCAGCTTTGGAGGGGACGCCAGGGTTTCTGTGCTGCAGGCAGGGAGCCGCGGGGGACAGAGGTGGATCTGGGGAAGCGGGAGCCTCCGTCCAGTAAAGTCACACACCCACAGCCCCATAACTCAGGGAGCCGTGAGCCCCACCCTGACACCACACACAAGATGTCACAGACTGCTCCAGGGACATCCCCACCCAGTCCTGTGCAGCAGTGCACATCAAGCCCCCAGTGGGCACCCCACTCTCCCACCTGGTACCCACGCAGAGCTGCTCCCACCAGCCTGGGGCGACCAGCCGTCTGCAAGGCCGGCCTCAGCACCCAGGGCAGAGAGAGCCCCAGAGTCCCTCTGCCCCTGCTTCTACAAGAATCCATGCAAGCGGCACCGGGCTGGGACTAGGCCTAGCGGGGGCAGGACAGGCATAGGGCTGGGGAGGGTCTTGTTTCTGCCTCTGCCTGCGCAGCGGGCGGGTTCCCTCAACCTCAGCTTCGGACCCCAGGCCGTCACCTCCTTCCTGGCCTCCGCTCTATCCTCTGCTGCCTGCCCCCCGTCTGTTTGTCCCCCTAAGCTGTGGGCTCTGGTTGGGAGGGACTGGGGCCCCCGGCCTGAGCCCAGGTGTGGAGGGCAGGTGATGAACTCGGTCCTGACTCCTCCTGCCCCCTGCACTGGCCTGGCCTGACACCACCTCTCAGCCCCCACCTCGCGGGAGAGTTGCAGACGCTTAACTTGCCAGTGGCTGGCACCTCTGGGCGTGGGGGCGACCCTGGGGACCCGGAGCAGCGGTGCTGACCCCCGACTCCAGGTGTCCAGGAACCACCTGCTGAGGTGGGAGGAACGGCCGGCAAGCTAAGAGCCCTGCTTGCGGCTGGCAGGGGCTGAGAGCCAGCTTCCCCTTCTCGACGCCCAGGAGCGCCAGCACCACCCAGGTCTTGTTTCGCAGCATCCCCTCGACTGCGGCGCCTCCTGGCCCCGGCCCGGTGCTGGCCAGCTCTCCAGCCGCCCCGCTGCGCGCACCACCATACATGCGCGCGCGCGCACACACACACACACACACAAACGGGCACACACACACACGCACACACAGGGGCGCGCGCACAGGCGCCCGGAGGACATGGCGCGGGTACCGATGCGGACGCATAAAGGGGCTCTGTACGCGGCGGCGGGGCCACTGACCTGCGGCGGCGAGTCCGGATCGTCCTCAGGGCGCTCCATCTCGGCGGCGGCCCCTAGGCGCCCGTCCCCGCGCTCCCAGGCTGCTGGCCCTGGCCACGCGCGCCTCCGGCCCCGGGGACTCTCGGGCTGCGGGTCCCCCGAGGCCCCTTCATCGCCGCGGGGTCAGCGCCGCCCCGGCCCGGACCTTCTTTGCTCGGCGAGGCGGCGGCCGAGCCCCGCGAGCGCGCGGGGGGCGCGGGGCGGGGAGCCAAGCGGGGAGGCCGGGGGCGCGGCAGAGCGGGGAGAGCCGGCCGGGCGCAGGGCGGAGGCGCGGGCCGGGGCGCGCGCGCCGGAGCCAGCAGACCGGGCCGGCGCGCAGTCCCCTCGGCGGCGGCGGACGCGCCGGGGCCGCCGCTGCTGTGACAGCGCCGCCAGCCCCGCCCCCGGCCCGCCCGAGGGGTTGGTGCCCCCCGCCAGCCCCGCCCCGCGCCCCGCCCCGCGCGCGAGCTGCCGGCGGGACCCGCGCCGCGGACGGTCGGTACCAACCTCGCGGGCGGGGGCGGGGGCGCGAGGAGGCGCGGACCCCCGGGTGGGTATCTCCCTGCGCCCCGCGCCCTCCCAGACGCGGCGGCCCCGGCTCTGCGCTCTGAAGCGGGGCTGCGGGAGGGGGCGACACCGCCAGGCCTCGCCCCCCGGAGTTAAAGCCCCCCGCCCCCAACCCCGCCTCTACCCTGGCCGCTCCTGGCGCCGGGTTTGGCAGCCTTTCTCAAAGGGTGATTGTTTCCGGGCTGGGCAGTCGAGGGGCGGTTCTCCGGGCCTGGGAGGCTGAGCGCGAGGGCGGGGAGGGTGGCTTCAGGCGCCGGAAAGGGAGATGGCCGGTGGGGGCAGGTGGCGCATGCCGGGAGGCAGGGGTGCCTGGTGCGTGGAGATGGGGTTCCTCGGGGTCTGCCTGTAGAGGGTCCCCCCCGTCGGGGCGCTGCTGCCTGGTCGGAGGCCAGCCCCCCACCTTCCCCGTCAGAGGAGCCTGGACTTCCCCGGAGAAGGCCGGGCGGTGTGGGGTGCGGGAGGGGTCACAGGGGCAGAGAGGCGCAGGCTCCCAGAGTTTCAAGGGCTCTTTGGGCCAGGAAGCGCCTGCTTGTTCCTTGCCTGTGTGTTCCGCATGGTCTAAGGGTGTTAGCCCTGTGTGTGCACATGTATGTGTGAGGGTGTGGGCTGCAGTCCTCCGTGAAGAGCCTTCCGAATGCTCTTTGGTCATGTTCCCAGAGACGGAGAGGCCCTCCTTGTACATGTTTAAGGGTTTGCAGCCCAGGTGGCCGTCTTCCTGGACACGTGCAGTCAGGGCCACCCTGTGTCTCTCCCACAGCCCCGGGGGGCCAGCTCCAGTAGTGGAAGATCCCAGGGGGCCAGCTCCAGTAGTGGGGAACCCCGGGGGGCCAGCTCCAGTAGTGGGGGACCCCTGGGGGGCCAGCTCCAGTAGTGGGGGACCCCTGGGGGGCCAGCTCCAGTAGTGGGGAACCCCGGGGGGCCAGCTCCAGTAGTGGGGGACCCCAGGGGGCCAGCCCCAGTAGTGGGGGACCCGCCATCCCCAGGGGACTGAGGATGTCAGGGGCCTCCTCCCCTCCCTCGGTGACCCACTCCCAACCCTTTGTCGGGCGTTGCTGCGTTGAAGGGGGACCACGGGGCCCTACCCTGACTCCTCTCTGGCCTGGGCACTAGAGAGCTCGGCCCTGTTCTCGTGCTGAGAGTGTGAGGCAGTGGGGGCAGGCGGGACCAGGGGCTTCGCGATCGGCTGCTTTGGGTGAGGCCTTGAGGTGAGGAGGGGGTCCCTGTGCAGGCTGCCTCAGGGACATTCGAAAACAGGGCGAGTGACCGCCTCCAGGGCCAGCTGCCCTCCCCTACCCCCTCTCCCATCTGCGTGTTTCACAGCCTGCTCTGCTGTCAAGGATTCACAGAGCATCCACACCACCTGGGAACTTGACTGAACCAGTGAAGTTGCTCAGTTGTGTCCGACTCTTTGCGATCCATGGACTGTAGCCTACCAGGCTACTCCTCCATGGAGTTTTCCAGGCAAGAGTACTGGAGTCGGTTGCCATTTCCTTTTCCAGGGGATCTTCCCCACCTGGGGATCGAACCCAGGTCTCCCACAGTGCAGGCAGATGCTTTATTGTCTGAGCTACCAGGGAAGCCCCCATGGCAAATCTAACCCGAGTACCGCCTGCTGCAGCGCAGTGTCTGCTTCCTTTTGTGATGAGGCGAGAATGGCAGGGGCCCTGCTCTGCTTTCTCCTCCCCGGCTAGAGCAGCCCTGCTCCCTGTGTCTCTGCCGAGCACACCTTCCTCCCTGTGTGCTCCAGCGGTGGGGGCAGGGAGCAGAGCAGCCCAGAGGAGGGCCTTGGCCTTCATCCCGGGGAGTCGAGGGTTACAAAGGGCAGGCCAGAGCCCTCTGGATCCGTGTAGGTCTCCGCCTCATCTTGCAAGCTGAGAGATGTCACCCTCTGTGTGGGGAGTGCGTGTGACGGCCTGAAGGGGTCACCCCGTCCATCACGTCCCCCAGGCGCTGAGCTTGGGGGAGTTCATGCAGAAGCCAGGCCTTCAGGCTGACTCTGAAGGCCCTGCCTGAGACCCCTCCCGGCTGGCGGTCTCCCAGGAGCAGTCAGCGGAGGGGCTGAACCAACCGGCCGCGTCCCAACGGGTCCTAGGCGCTGCGGCCCGCCAGGGCCTCCCTTGTCTGGCGGGAGCGTGGCCAGATGGGCCAGGCTCACCATTCTTGGAAGAGCAACGGTGACAAGAGACCCTTTCCCCAGGGCCCGCCTTGCAGTGTAGCCCCGGGCTCTGTTTATGGAATTTCTACATTTTAATTTTTAGAAGCAGCTTAACACAATAGCATGGGATTAAAATTAGCTGAGGCTCCCTGAGGACAGGACACCTGCCATTAGTCTCTGCAGGAAGTTTGGGTGACACCCCGGTGCGCGCACACACAGAGCTCTGCGGACACAAAGCGTGCACACAAAGGCAGGCACACACGCGCACACACGCACACCTACGCGCTCCCCGCCCAGGGCACCTACCCTCACACTGCAGACACATGTGCTCACACACCAGCCCCACCAGGTGGTCGCGCCTGTCTGCCTGTCGGCCCGACCCGACGGGTCTGTGGGAATGCCTCCCTCCTGCTCTGGATTTAGAGCCTCGCTCCGAACACCTGGAGCAGCCTCTGGGTCTCCGGACCGAGCCCCTCTGCTCTGAGGCCCCCAAAGCCACCGCACGTGTTTGGTATGCAAGGCCGGTCTGTCTTTAGGGACAAGCCAGTGAGTGTTCATTGTGCAGTTCGGCCCGACGGGAGCCCTGCCGGCGCCTGCAGCCCACCCCCGAGGGTCCCGTAAAGCCTCCGTCTGTAGTGCAGACCTGGCAGACCTCTGCCAGGGTCTGTGGGTTTTCTCCCGGTCACCTGGGCCCCAATTTAGTGTGAACAACAGCTGCTGTGCTCTTATCAGCTAACGGTTCCTTCTGCCCAGCCTCCCTCTGTGCAGGAGCCCCTGATTTCTGAACACGGCCCTTCCCTCTCAGCTCACCACCCCTACCCTGCTGCACCCCGCGGTGCCGGGAGGCAGCTGAGCCACTGCCGGTCTGGGGGACCCCCCTCGGCTGTCTCATTGCTGAGACCCCCATTTCTAGGGAGCCGTCCACCAGCCCCTGGGATCTACAGCAGGGGCTTTGCCGACGTGAGTGAAGGTCACATGCGGGTGTGCAGGCCTCCCCAAGGCACAGCTGCCCCCCAGGCAGGGTGAGCCCCTGCCCGGCTGAGCTGCGTGGTGTCTGGCGGGCACGCGTGCCGTGCCCCACGGTGGCCGGGGCTGGCTGAGCACTGGCACAGAAATCGCAAGGAGGCCGCCTTCCGACGCCTCCCCTCCGCCAGGTTCGGGTCCGAACTCTGGGCTGTCCTCGTCTCCCTTGACGAGTGGGAAGGTCCTCCGGTCTCCAGGCCCTCAGCCACCTTCTCCCCACCCTGTCCAGGGGCCAGCATTCTTCCTGAGCCACAGTGGACCCCTGCATCCGCAGAAGGGGCTGCCTAGGGTTTCAGTGATGGAATTTCGGTCTTGCCTTGTTTTCCTGCAGCTGAGGGAGGCGCAGGAGACCCCAGAGGACCCTGGACTTGGAGGGCCAGCTGGCTGGGCGGGCACGGGGAGAGAAAGCAAGTTGCCCCTGGACCCACCCACGGGCCCTGACTGCCCAGAGCACGTGACCCCAGGCCCTCCGGAGCCACCCTTGCCAGGCCGCAGTCAGTCACCGGCGAGCCCCAGGCCACTGCAGCCCGTCCGACTCCAGGCCCGGGAAGTGGCGGCCTCCCCGACCCCTGTGGGTCTTCTGGGCTGATGGGAGGCTCTGCTCTGTGCGCCCGCGGGTGCCCACTGACCGCCTGCCCCCACTGCCCTGTGGCTCATCCACTGCCGCTCTGGCTGCCGAGCTCAGGGTGATGGGGATACGGTGGGAAAGCTGACCTGGACCCGGCCGTCTGCGTACACCAGGCTCTGTCCCGCGGCCTCACCAGCAGGAACTGGTTCTGTGATGTGAGGTGTTATTTATGAGGTGCTGGGTATGCTGAGGTTCTACTAGAAATTCCTCTTTAGGTCAGGAATCTGGGGCGTGGTGTTCAAGGGATTTCATCAAGGCCGCCTGTGCAGGAAGTGACAAAGCTGGCGTTTGATGACGCAGGCTTGTTGCAGAACTCGGCGGAATCAGCGGGCGAACAGCTGAGGGGGACCTGGGGGGCTCCTTGCATCCCGGGGCCAGAGGGGGCCGGCGCGGGGTCACAGCCCCCCAGACCCGCAGCAGTGAGGGGACGGAGGCTGACGGAGCTGGGCTTGGGGTGCTCCGTGTGTCTGAGAAAGAGGACTGAGCAAGCGGGGGCAGTGTGGCGGGAGGTGGGGTTTGAGGCGCCTGTGTCTGACCGACCCGCGCTCCTGTCTACCAGGAGACGTGCCGGGCAGTCCTGAGTCCACGGCCCAGCCCCCTGGGGAGGCACCCCCTGAGCCAACGCCCACCCTCTGTGCGGGGACCTGGAAGAGCTGAAGAGGCCGCGGGTCTCCTTTGGGGGAGCCTGGATTTCCCTCCACCCGCTGGCCAGCTCCGCTCACCCTGCAAGGACAGTGAAGGCCCGGCTCCGGCTTCCCGCCCGTGGCTCTCCCCACGCCTGCTCTTCCCAACGTGAGTCCCTGGACTCTTTGGGAGGAAAGAGCAGACCTGCAGAAGTCCCGAGGGATGGGTGGTGTGGGGGCACACTGAGCGTGGGCAGAGGCCTCCGCATCTCTGTCTCGCTCATGACACTGAGTGTGATGGTGGCTTGGGCCGGGGAGGAGGAACAGGGGACTAAACAGCTGCAGGTAAATTTCAGACTCAGAGGTTCTTTGACGAGGCACATTCTCAAAGAGAACTTTTGTGTTAAAAGGCTTGAGAAGTCTTTGTGTTCAGTCTGTCAGAAGCAGGCTCTCGCCTCCCTCGGGATTCCTCGGGCCTGTGAATTCCTTTTCCTCTCGCTTCCTCTTTCTTTCCCAGGAGCCAAGAGAAGGGATGGGGACGTGCTGGATGGGGGATGCTCAGGACTCGTGGTCTGCTGCTCTTTGTCACCCTGAAAGTGGTCTTCTCTACTTTTGGGGACTAGGAAAGAGAGCTCACAGCAGGGGCTTCCCGAAGCCTCCGTGGTCTTGAGAAGCTGAAGGGTCTGGGCCCAATGAGGCGACCAAGTGTCAGGATTTCTGGAAAGCGAGAGGGAAGGGGCAGGGAAGGGTGCATGGAAGGGCTGTGAACGTTGAGAACCAAGCTTTTCCTCGACGCTGGGGAGAAGTGATGGGACGAGGCCGCCGGAAGCCTGAACGCAGCGCAGCAGCGGGCCCTTCGATGAGAGCCGGTGACTGCCGCCCTGAGCCCCTGCCCGGACGGGGGCTGCTCCCCAGGGCCTCTGCGGACGGCTGTACCCAGGCCTCCACCCAGGGCGGCTTCTGTCTGCGTGCACGCAGGGTCTCGGCAGGGGCTCTGGTGGCCTGTCCTGGAATAGCGGTGATGGACCGAGGAATAGGAGTCGGGGGGCACTCTGAGGGGGTCCTTGGGGTCCGAGTACAGGTCTGGCAGTCCTAGTTCTCCAGTCCCACTGTCTGCAAATGGAGGGTCATTCTGGACTTCCCGGTCTCCGATCCCTCATCAGCAGAGCAAACTCCCTACACCCCTGGCAGCGTAGCCTCACATGTGCGTATGTGTGCCTCAGCCCCGAGGCCTGCCCACAGTGGCATCTGTGCTGGCCTCTGGACGCCAGCAAGATCTGGACTCCAGAAGCCCCTCGGGCTTGGCGGGACGGCCGCATATCCCAGGCGGGGCCCACGTCCACAGACGGCCCCTTCCAGGCCCCAGGGTGGTTTACTTAAAAGGACAGGACCTTCCTTGAAGTGACGGCAGACGAGGCCTCAAGCAGGTAATGAGGGCAGGGCTGAACCTGAAAGTTGCTCAGTCGTGTCCGACTCTGTGCCACCCCGTGGACCATACAGTCCATGGGATTCTCCAGGCCAGAATTCTGGAGTGGGTAGCTGTTCCCTTCTCCAGGGGATCTTCCCAACCCAGGAATCAAACCAGGGTCTCCTGCATTGCAGGTGGATTCTTTACCAGCTAAGGCACCAGGGAAGCCCCAGGGGAGGGCTCGGGTCCACATTCCCGCTGAGGGGTGGGGGGGCTCACGGCGGCCTGTCAGCCAGATCGGCAGCTGGTTATGGTTAAGGACGCGGTGTGAAGAGTCTGAGCTGAGTGGGCAGAGCGGGGCACATGCCTCGGGCCTCTGCAGGCGTTTGCTGTGAATGGAGGGAGGGGAGTTGCCACTTCTGCCAACTGGGCGGCGTCTGGAGTCCTTGAGCTCCCAGGACTGAGCGCTCCAAAGATCGGTGGCTCGTCGTCCTCTTCTTTCCTTTCTTCCTTTTGAAACAATCACCCTCATTTGTTCACCCGTCCAGCTGCCATTTACGGGGCGTCCGCTGGTCTCCGGGCAGCTTATTGACTTACCCCCTGTGAGCTTACGGTCCACCGGGGAAGGGAGCCATTAAAGAGGCTCGAAACGGGACGAGGGCACGGCTGTGAAGCGGGTGACATGGTGCCAGGGGTGGGAAGTGGTCCTCATCAGATTCCAGCCCCCTCTGCACATCGCTGCCCACCTGGCCCATGGCTCAGTCCAAGAGCCAGGAAAGAGGTCCCCAGTGAGCCATCAGGTTGCTGGAAACCTACCTTGTGAAGTAGCTTTTGCCTATTGATGTTGACAGTCCGCCTGGCCAGCTGTGGTCACCCACACACCACCTGGCAGAACCACAACTGCTGTGTGTGAAGCCCAGCAGGTCCCAATGTGAAACCACCTTAAGAGCTCCTAGCATTTTTTTGAGAGGGACTGGGATGCCTACAGTGTGGATTAAGAGTTCAGGGGAAGGATGGGCGTGTCCTGGCAATGAGAGGACTTCTGGGATGACCACTAGAGATGCTGGGATGACCATTCCTAAGGACATTTCTCCTTATTTCCTGGTGAACCGTGATCATCTTGTGACTTTCAGCAGTCTCACTTGTGATAAACCAGGCTTCAGAAGCCTTCAGTAATAACAAGTAGACATTTTACTTTTACACCTGGGCTCACAGAGGATCACAGAGGAAAGAAAGCTACCAAGACCACATCACATAACCACTGTCTCCCTGCAGCAGGCCCCGAGAGCCAGAGGTCAGGGGGCCTCCTGAGACAGAAGGCTGAAACCCTATTCATTCATGCCAGTAGTGAGCAGTGAATCTTTCTGCCTCCATTGAAGATCCCACAATTAAACAGGCGGAGAAATGTATTTCATAAAATATGTATATTGTTTACTTGCCATTTTAATCTCTCTTAGCTCATAGCCAAGATGAGCAATGCAAAGATCA
Organism: Okapia johnstoni; assembly: GCA_024291935.2. Classification (NCBI taxonomy): domain Eukaryota; kingdom Metazoa; phylum Chordata; class Mammalia; order Artiodactyla; family Giraffidae; genus Okapia; species Okapia johnstoni. Next base: position 245,023 of record CM044325.1, on the reverse strand, counting down.
ATCTTTCACTGCACATCGATGCTGGACAGCAGCATCTTCCAGGGTGGCTGCCTGCTCCAACTGCATTGTCCTCATCTCCACCATCAGCACCATCTCGAACATCACCACCATCTCCACCATCACCGCCATCTCCATCACCACCATCTCCACAATCACCACCATCTCCACAATCACCACCATCTCCACCATCACCGCCATCTCCACCATCACCACTATCTCCGCCATCACCACCATCTCCACCATCTCCACCATCTCCACTATCACCGTCATTTCCACCATCACCACCATCTCTACCATCACCGCCATCTCCACCGTCACCGCCATCACCACCATCTCCACTATCACCATCATCTCCACCATCACCACCATCTCCACCATCACCACAGTGTCCACCATCACCGCCATCACCACCATCTCCACCATCACCGCCATCTCCACCATCACCACCATCTCCACCATCACCGCCATCTCCACCATCTCCACTATCACCGTCATCTCCACCATCACCGCCATCACCACCATCACTGCCATCACCACCATCTCCACTATCACCGCCATCTCCACCATCACCACCATCACTGCCATCTCCACCATCACCGCCATCTCCACCATCACCACCATCACTGCCATCTCCACCATCACTGCCATCTCCACCATCACCACCATCACCACCATCTCCACCATCACTGCCATCTCCACCATCACCACCATCACCACCATCTCCACCATCACTGCCATCTCCACCATCACCACCATCACCACCATCTCCACTATCACCGCCATCTCCACCATCACCACCATCACTGCCATCTCCACCATCACCACCATCACCACCATCTCCACTATCACTGCCATCTCCACCATCACCACCATCTCTGCTATCTCCACTATCACCACCATTTCCACCATCACCACCATCTCCACCATCACCACCATCACTGCCATCTCCACCATCACCACCATCACCACCATCTCCACTATCACTGCCATCTCCACCATCACCGCCATCTCCACCATCACTGCCATCTCCACCATCACCGCCATCTCCAACATCACTGCCATCACCACCGTCTGCACTATCACCACCATCACTGCCATCTCCACCATCACCACCATCTCAGCCATTACCACCATCTCCACCATCACTGCCATCTCCACCGTCACTGCCATCACCACCATCTCCGCCATCACCACCGTCTCCGCCATCACCACCATCTCCACCATCACCGCCATCTCCACCATCACCGCCATCTCCAACATCACTGCCATCACCACCGTCTGCACTATCACCACCATCACTGCCATCTCCACCATCACCACCATCTCAGCCATTACCACCATCTCCACCATCACTGCCATCTCCACCGTCACTGCCATCACCACCGTCTCCGCCATCACCACCATCACCACCATCTCCACCATCACCGCCATCTCCACCATCACCGCCATCTCCAACATCACTGCCATCACCACCGTCTGCACTATCACCACCATCACTGCCATCTCCACCATCACCACCATCTCAGCCATTACCACCATCTCCACCATCACTGCCATCTCCACCGTCACTGCCATTACCACCATCTCCGCCATCACCACCATCACCACCATCTCCACCATCACTGCCATCTCCACCATCACGGCCATCACCACCATCTCCACCATCACCGCCATCTCCACCATCACCACCATCTCCACCATCACTGCCATCTCCACCATCACCGCCATCACCACCATCTCCACTATCACTGTCATCTCCACCATCACCACCATCTCCACCATCACTGCCATCTCCACCATCACTGCCATCACCACCACCTCCACTATCACCACCATCTCCGCCATTACCACCATCACCGCCATCTCCACCATCACCACCATCTCCACCATCACCACCATCTCCATCATCTCCACCATCACCACCATCTCCACCATCACCGCCATCTCCACCATCACCACCATCACCACCATCTCCACTATCACTGTCATCTCCACCATCACCACCATCTCCACCATCACTGCCATCTCCACCATCACTGCCATCACCGCCATCTCCACCATCACCGCCATCTCCACCATCACCACCATCTCCATCATCTCCACCATCACCACCATCTCCACCATCACTGCCACCACCATCTCCACCATCACCGCCATCTCCGCCATCACCGCCATCTCCACCATCTCCACCATCACCACCATCTCCATCATCTCCACTATCACCACCATCTCCATCACCACCATCACCGCCATCTCCGCCATCACCGCCATCTCCACCATCACCTCCATCTCCGCCATCACCACCATCTCCGCCATCACTGCCATCTCCACCATCGCTATCATCTCCACTATTCATTTGGTCAGTGGTATATAATTTCACATGAGTTCTACAGGAGAATATACTGTGTCTCCTCATTAAACCAGCTTTTACCTGGCATAGTGTCTGGTACATGATAGATGCCTGACAAGTATCAGATGTTGTAAACGTTTATTAAGAGTGAATAAATGAATGAGGTCTATGTTAGGGTGTTTTCATTCCTAGATGAGCCCCAGGAGCTGGTCTCACCAGCCCCCGCCTGTACATGAGGAACTGGAGGCCTGGGGGAGCGGGGTCCTGACCTGGCCCTGTCTCGTGGTCTGACCTCTTGGGGACGAGTGTCCTGCTCCGGCCAGGTGTTCCTCCCTGGGCAGAAGCTGGGCCCTGGCCTCCCCAGCCCTGCCTGCCTCCCAGCCCTGCCTGGGTGCCTCCGGGGCTGAAGGCAGCCCCGTGCCCGCTGGCTCCTGCATCCCGTCAGACTAACCTTGCTCGTGTGGATAATGGCTCCTGTCAGCCCAGAGCCCCAGGAGCAAATTCTTCATTGTCAGGTGGAGCTGGCACGCGGGGGTGGTTGGACTAAACCCATTGTGTTTTTTAAATCATCACCCAGTTTCTAATTCTATCTGGGAGATGGACTAATTTGAACGAGAATTAGCTTCGAAACGGGGAATCCCAGTCCTAGCCCTTGACCAGGAAAGGCGGAGGGGGTCTGTGTGAGATCTGAGTGGAAGGAGGCTTGTGGGTCAGAGAGACAGGAGAAGAGAGGGAGAGCCAGGCTCCTCAGGAGAAACCAGGCGTTCTCTTCTGGTCGTGAGTTTTGAGGTGATTATTAGACTTTCCATGGTCTGAAGAGGCTGCTGGCTGCGGCCAGTCTCCCTGGGCCCAGAGGCGCTCTGGAGGCAGCTGGGGTCGCCCAGTGCCTGCCCAGGCTGGTGGCTGAGGGCTCAGGGCCCCTGACCCCGGGGCAGAGGCAGGGGCTGCCTTTCAGCTGAGAGGGCTGGCGGTGCACCCCCAGGCTCACGGGAGTTTGCCGCCCCTCAAGGGACCTCGGCAGCTTGAAAGGCCCTGCGAGGTGGGTTTGGGGAAGCACCAGAAAGCGGAAGCTCTCCGCGGAACAGCCAGGGTGCCTGAGCAGGCAGGTGGCGCCCCCAGGGGACACGGGGGCCTCTGGAATGGAAAGCCTCGTGCCCCACGTTGCGAGATTCGGGGCAGGCGGCCGCTCCCAAGGAAGACATCAGGGCCCCTGAAGGGGGAAGAAGCTTCGAGGAGCAGAAGGACCACGTCAGGAGCCGTGAGGGAGAGGGAGACAGATGCTCAGGGCTGGGTCCTGGAACCTTCGTGTGTAAACAGGAGCAGTTCCAGGAGGAGAAAAAGAGCAGATGGAGACACTCTACACAGAGGAGGAACAGGAAGCTTCCTTGGTTTGCTGGAAAGCTTGAATCTGGAGCTTGGAAAAGCTGGCTGAGTCCTAGGTGGCCCAGGCGACACTTCCCACCCCTCCCCGTCACCGGGTGATGCTGGGGTGGGAGCTTGTCTCCTCTCTGCCGCATCTCTCAGGGCTGGAGAAAGGACAGCCTTTGCCCGGAGGTGGAGATGCCCTCCACGCTGGCCAGTAAGAACCTGGGCACCTCGCTCTGTCCGACAGGTCCCATCATCAGGGAGAGGGTGGCAAGAAAGCCAGCAGCCTCAGACCACACCTGACCACGGAGTTGGGATCCTAGCCTGGGGACATTTGTCCAGGCACCCACGGAGAACACCAGGGACCACACCCCCGATGTTTGCGGAGGTGGGTGAGGGAGGAGCCATGGGGCTCAGCAGGTGGATTCCAGATGCCAGGGTTGGGGGTCTCCCTTGAGGCCACCCTCCCACTCTGGGGGCACAGGGCCAGTGTCTCTAGGCTGTGGGCAAGGCTTGGTGACACGGAGCCATGCTCCCTCCCGCGGGCCCGCAGGATCCAAGCATGCGGTGAAGACGCCTCAGCGTCACGTGGCGTCTCCCGGGACAGAGGGGCAAAATGCATGGAAACCTCAAGGGATGTAAAAACCTCCAAAATGCGTGGAAACCTCCCAAATGCATGGAAACCTCAAGGATGTGGAAACCTCCCAAATGCATGGAAATCTCAAGGATGTAGAAACCTCCAAAATGCATGGAAACCTCCCAAATGTGTGGAAACCTCAAGGATGTGGAAGCCTCCAAAATGTGTGGAAAGCACTGACGGAACAGGAAGTGCGGAGCTCTGCACACCCTGTGCAGCAGGACGGCTGACCAGCCTGGACCCGCTGTCCACAGCCCAGAGGCAGAGCTGGGCGCTCCAGGAGAGGGCCTGGGGTCCCAGCGCCTGGGACTGGGTAGTCAGAGATTTGGGTGCGGTAGAGGAGGAGTCCGAGGAGTCTGAGGTCACGGGAGTCTCACCTCCCGGAGGGCAGCTCAGATCCCACAGGGAGGAAGCCGAGGGGAGCGTGCAGCCCCCCAACCCGTCCTCACACCCACAGCCTGAGGGAATGTGGGACCCCAAGGCGTGTGCTGGGATTTGGGACCATGGGCTCAGCCTGGCTGAGCTGGAGGCGAGGGGAGCACATGGGGAGCATGTGGAGACAGCGGGGGGTGACTGGACACCCCATGCCAGCAGACCCTTCCTGTGATCTCTTGGGAAGCAGGATCCAACAATGCTGGCCTTCAAGGGACCAGAGACACTCCTGTGAGACGCGTACCCCACTGTCGTTTCCTCCCCGCGAGCCTGGCTCACCCGCCGCTGGGCTGAGCTCCCCAGGAAGCCACCTGGACCGTCTCCCTCCTCCTGCTGGGTCCCAAGGAGCCGTCTTCTCCTGGGTCAGTGGCTGGGTTGCTGTGTGACCCCAGTGATCGCGCCCCTTCTCTGAGCCAGTGTGGCTTTAACCCTGGAGTGGGGCGGCTGAGCCAGAGGAGCCCAGTGCAAGGTTTCTGGTAACCGTATGTCTTTAGTTTGCACGTGTGGCTGTGTCTGAACTTAGTGACTCAATAATTCTGCCCTGAAATGGCCTGGGTTTGTCAGCGTAGCATCGCGATGATAAGGGTCTTGATCCTCAGGTAAGTTAGGAATGGTGACCGGTTTGATGACTTTCAAAGGGAGCTCAGCAGACCCAGGGACCAAGGTCTCTAGATCCGAGCTTGGCTCAGCATCAAGGACCCTGGGGGTAGGGAGGTCAGGAGACCGTGTAGAGCAGGGCGGCCCAGGGTGGGAGTTTTAAATGCGTATTTTAAATTTTACTTATTTCTTTCTTTGGCCGCATCAGGTTTTAGTTGCAGCTCGTGGGACCATCGTTCCGTCAGGCAGATTCTCTAGCTGTGGCCTGCTGAATCATGCAGAGAACTCACGCTTCAGTAGCTGCTCCAGGCAGGCTTCACGGCTCTGTGGCATATGGGATCTCAGGTCCACGATCAGGGATCGAACCTGCATTCCCTGCAATGCAAGGCAGATGCTTAACCACTCGACTGCCAGGGAGGTCCCCAGGGCAGGTTTTAGTAGCAAGGAAGCCAGGCGGATGGATGTTGGAGGCTGGAGGCTGTGGAAGTGGAAGGGGCTAAGAGAATGAGAAAACTGGATATTGCAACAATATTGGCTCTTTCTGTATTAACTCTCAGATTGAATTTTCCTGCAAACTCTGATTTTTCAGAGGGAGGGAAAGACGGCAAAGTATTTTTTAAGTTCATTTGAAAGAACATGCAGGTGAAAATAGCTAAGAATTATGTCAGCAGTCAACCGGGCTGGGGGAGGGGGGCTATTTTACAAGAAGTGAGAACAAATCATAAATCGTTACTAACTGGGACAGTGGGGTAGTTAAGGAAGAGGAGAGAAATTGACAGCCCAGGATCACCCGGATGAGGGGCCCCATTTTAATTTCAGAGGTTTGGGACTCCGTGTGGGAGGGCATGGGCGATGCAGTAAGCACTGCTGGGAAAAATCGGCAGTTTAGAATCTCAGTTTATACCACAGACCAAAATTGATGTATGTTAATGGGAAAAATCAGACCATATTGATATGAGAAGAAACTTTAAGTCAGCGCTTACCTCTAAATGAAAAATGGTATCCTCGGTATAAAAGTGCATGTGGAATAAGTAACTATGGATTTGATTACAGTCTTAGGAAATCCTGTACTTCAAAAGGATTCTGTGATGAAAAGGCAAAAGTAACAGAAAGTCACAGCTTCCAAAACCAAAGAGTGAATTACGCCAACACTGGTTAAAAAGTGACTAAAACCCCCATAGGAAAGGAGGCAAAGATCATCAAGGGGCAGTTTGAAATACTAATGACTGAGAAAGTGCTGTATCAAAAGTGTGAATCGTGCCTAGAAATCAGATGCACGTGAACAAAAAGGAGATGGTGTTTTCACCTCCCAGATGAGCAAATGGCCCCCAGCTGGAGGGGGGCTCCTGGGCTCCCAAGCGTGTGTCTATTCAAAAGTGCCCAGAGCCCCTGCGGAAGGAAAGGGACCTGTCCCCTCCCTGAGGGAAGCTGGGGAATCTAGTTTTCAAATGAGTGGTGTGCAGGAGACCTAGATATTTCCTGCTGTTTTTGATAGAAAGGCCTGTCTCGGATTAAAAAGCAGGAGGGTCTGCACATGGCCTGAGACGCGGCGGAAGCCAGGAGTGGGGTGGGGGACCTGTGGGAGGCGGGGGTCACGTGTCACGCCCCCCGGCGTCCCTGCAGCCCAGGCCCCTCTGATAGAGGGTCTCCCCCCGCAGCCGGTCCCTGGGGCCTGGCGTCCACGGTGGCCCGTTGCCCGAGTGACCCCTGCTCAGCGGCCCCCCATCCAGGTGTCCCGACGCTCGGCCTGTGGCTTGTCCTCCAGCTGGAGTTCCCTCTCCTTTCTCCAGCCCCACCGGGAAGCCAGCTCATTTCGAGGGTCCTGTGAGAAGCCTCACTTCTCTTTGAGGCCGAGTGGTCTTTCCCAACCACCTCGATTCAAACAGGCGTTTTTCTCCATCCTGTGTGGCACCTGCTGTCGGAACGCTCGTTTGACCTTTGCCACGTTCTGCCCTTCTTCCCAGTTATCTGTCGCTGCTCCAGCCTCCCCGGGACCCCCAGTGGCCCTCCCAGGCCCAGCTCACCAGTCCCCCTGCCCTGGGCTTCCCCTCTAGTGTTTTGTGAACCACAATCCATGCTCATTCAACGGAATGAACCCCCAGCAAGGCCAGCAAGTGTATCTGACTTACCTCCGCATTTCCGCGGGTGCCCAGCCCAGCGATGGTGTGATGAATGCCGAGTCAGCCCGGGAACTTCTGAGGACCGTTCGATGTGTCCGAGGTTATAGGTTAGCTGCATGCAGTGCCTTGCCCCCCGTGGAGCAGGAAGCACTGTACCCGAAACAGGTGCTGAAGGAGCAGGAAACGCTGTCAGCGGCGATGTCTGTGTTAACGGCACCAAGACTAGCGTGGCTGCTCAATGGGCACAGAGCCCGCTGGGGAGAGGCAGGGCGTGGGCCACGTCTCGTCTGGACGGGAGGACCCGTCGGAGCCGCCCCGGCCGTGCTGGGGAGTCGGTGTTGCCTCTGTGGGCGGGTGTTTTCACAAGCTCCCTGCGGGACCTCAGCTCCCGTCGGGTGTCACGCCCCGGGGCCCTCGGGCGGGGAGCAGAGCCCCGGTCTGTTTCTGTCTTCCCGCTCGCCCAGGTGTGTGTCCGCCGTGGAGACGAGAGTCCAGGAGCCCCCAGTGCTGGAACTGTTCTCGGGGGCGGGGAACCCCTGTCCCGCCTGACTCGCTGTGAAGGTGGTCTGGCCTCTGGGCCTGGTCTGCCCGGCGGCTTGTGTGACGCTCTCGGAGCTGGGGGCTTGGGCGTCCCACCGTGCGAGCGAATCAGCGCGCGGAGCTGGCTGCACTCGCAGCCCTTCTACTGGACGTCTCAGGGAAAGAAGGAAAAGCAAAACAAGCTCCCAGACTCAGGCCGTGCGCCGAGACTGTGGTCTTCCTGACGGTTCCGGCACGTGGCTTTTCTCCCGAATGAAGCTGTCCTTTTGATCCCAACATTCTCAGAGAGAAGCAAGACACAGGCAAGTTATCTTTAAAGTCGCTGAGGCATCACAGCCAAGGAAACGCTGTTTGGGGGAAGAGTCCGCCTGGAGACGGCCCCTAGGCTGTGTCCTGGGCCCTCGGCTGTGGGTCTGGTCATGGGCAAAGGTGAGAGTGGTCCCGGCCCCGGCCGCTGCTGACCCCGCCAGCCCTGGCTCTTGGGAAAGTGCTCCAGTGACGGCCTGGGTCCCCCTGTCCTGGCAGAGAGCCTTGCTGGGGGACAGCTGTTCAAGGCGCTGGGGCAGGGCTCGGGTGGAGGGGGCGGCATGCACAGCAGCGGGATGGAGGGGAGGCCCGATCTGCCCAGGAGGCCAGCTGCTGGGGTGGGACAGGGCAGGGCGGGCTTCGCAGCACACACGGCTTCTCCCAAACTGCTGCCTGGAGGGACGTGGTCTGACCACATCCACGTGTGTCAGGGGGGGAGTCCAGGACTCGTGGTGGAGCTGGGCCTGCTCCTTCGCAGGCCAGGCTGACTCCGAGCCGGGTTTCAGGAGGTGCTGTGCCCCCGACCCAGGAGGGACCCAGCTGGGCAGGCTGTCTCAGGGGGACCGAGCTCCACAGCCTCTCCCGCAGTTTTGTGGCCGTGCAAAATCTTCGGGTCCCTTGGGCCAGCCCCCTGCTTCATTCCTGCCCCCTCCACTGGGTTCCAGGCCGCACAAGGCTGCCTGCTTCCTGGAAAGCCCACATGAGCTCCTGGCGTCCGCCTCCCTGGGGGTCCCTTCAGCGTGGAGAAGCCCCCGCAGTCCCTCTCCAGTGCGGCCGTCCTACTGGGAGGGGTGCAGCGACCTCCGGGCCCTGCTGCCCAGTTGGGCGGCCTTGGACCAGGTTCCGGGGAAGCATGGCAGCATGGGGACCTTTCTACCTGGTGTTCTGAGCCAACTCCGTGATCCCAGCAAGCGTGAAAAACCAAAGCCTGCCCTCGGTGACGGACTCTGCGCCTGTGCTGTGAGCCCGGGGCAGGGGGGTCGGGGGCCGGCTGGGCGTGGCCTTCCCCAAGCATGTGGGCTGGGAGATCCCGACCCTGCAGCCCCAGGAGTCTAAAGTCTTGGCCTGAGCCAGCCATCTGGGTTCCGGCGGCCCCTCAGGTCGTCCAGAGAAGAGCGGGATCGAGCCTCTGTCTGCACTTTCTCTGAGGCTTGTGTTGCCGTTTGCACATGCTGGTGAGAGGAAGCACCTCCGTGAACCGTCTGACTCCAGGGTCGGCCCCTGGAGGCCGTGCTCTGGGGGTTGGGGCAGACCTGAAGCATCTGGAAGCTGGCTGAGGGCTGGGTGTGTGCCCATCTCTCTGCTCAACCTGAGAAAGTCGCCATTTCCTGGGCAGTCTTGACACCCGCAGCCTTCCTGCTGAGTCCTCACAAACCCGCCCAAGCCTCACGATCCAGTGCAGCGTGGCCTCCAGGAGAGCCTCACGCTGCTGACCCAAGGCAGAGGGGCACCCGTGTGCGGCTCTCGCCTGCCACCAGCACCCCCAGCTTCGTCGTTGGCTGTGGGGACCCCTCCTGCTCCCCCGGTGGTGAGTGGACGGGTGCTGACACTTGATGGGTCTAAGGAAAGGGTGGGAAAGAAACAGAGGCAGAGGGCCCATCACAGGCAGACCCCCGCCCGGCCTCAAGGTCAGAACCCAGGACCTGCAGGCCGGGAGGAAGCTGCCCACCCCAGGACGGGGCCAGATCCGCACCCGTCCCCAGGCAGGTCTTCCCACCCCGGCACGGAGACTCAGGGAGGAGTGCTGGATCCACCTTCTGAGGGTCGCTCTGCCTTAGCCATCCAACGGTGGCCTCTGCGGGTCGGCAGTGGCCCTGCAGCGCTCTGGGGAGTGGTGCCGTCCTGGGGGGCTTGGGGCGGGTGGAGCTCGAAGCTCGCAGACACCCCTTCCCTGTCTGTCTTGGGGAGGCTGCCCGGCGACATCTCTGCTCCCCACGTTCCCACAGGGGGCTCATCCCCTGCGGTTTCAGGCTCTGAGGGTCCCCGGGAGTCATGCGGGCCCTGCCCACCAAGGACAGGGGTTGCTCCTCCTCTCCCCATTAATGCCAGGCTGCCTGCACGCTCAGCGCTTGATATCCAACACCAAGCTCGTCACCTCCCAACCCTCCTGTGGTCCCATGGGGTCCGTTCCCCTGGTCACCCCCGGAGTCACCTGTGACCCTAGGCCCCCACCTGCCCACCCAGCCTTCATGTCCTGCACGGGCCAGCTCTGACTCCAGCCCTCTGGGAACACCTCCACTGGGCAGTGGTCCCGCCCTGGGTTCCCCGCTGACCGCAGGCAGATTGATCGTCCGAGGCTCTGCTTTGATGATATCGCTTTTATAGACACATAAAAAGAAGCAGTTAGGCAGTCAGTCTTGTTAAATCTTAAGCATCTTTACAGATTTTTAGTGCAGCCCATCAAAATTGTCACCGGCCTTGAAGGTCCAACGTTTATAGCGTACACGGGAGCACCTGCCTGGGCAGGAGGCAGTGGGGAGTCGAGGCAGAGCCAGCTCTGTGGGTGACGTCCTCTCCCAGGGCTGAACCACAGGCCGCGGGCTGGACCCGCCTCAGGCCACTTCTGGGTCCATGCACAGCCCGGCCCGTTCACTCAGGAGGGACAAGCAATTACTACCCCACCTTCTGGACACCACCCTCTGCAAGAGGCCTCACATCCCAGGTTAGAAATGCAGGCCGTGGGGTGTTAGTCTCTTGTCAGCTGCTGGGTGGGGGACCGGGAGCCCTAGGAAGGTGCTGGGGTGGGCAGGGTGCACAGGCTTCAGCAGCAGGTGTTAACCGACTGGTGAGGAAGCAGATACACCCCTCAGTGATGGGTTGACCAGAGACGCAGCCAGGACTGGCTCTGACTTGCTGGGCTGGGCTATGAGGGCTTGTTTTCTGTTAAAGCCCTGTTGGGCTTTATCACACGTGATGATAATGGAAAAAACAGCCCTTCCGGAAGAATGCAGGCCCTGGGAAATAAAAACAACTTGGTGGGTCCTGGAGTCGGCCTCCCTGAGTTTAGAGCCCAGCTCTGACCCTTACTGGCTGTGTGACCTCAACCAAGACACTTACCCCCTGCGGGCCTCAGCGTCTTCATCTGTAAAGTGGGTGTAAGTCAGTTGTTTTGAAGGAGTGACTCAGGGTCTGAGAAGTGTTTTGGCGCCGCGAGTGGGGCCATGAGGAGGGGTGCAGGGGGTGGGGCTGTGGGCAGGGGCACTGCAGGGCATGGTCCGGGCGCGGACGCTGACCGCCTATCCTCTGGTGGGGCCAGCCCGCCCTCTGTGGCTCTCCTCTGCTGGCTCCCAGGGACCAGATCCGTGCAGATGGCCGGGGGCCTCGGATGGGCTGACCTGCTCTGGACAAGGTGGCGGCTGCTCTCTGACCTGCTGTGAGAGAAGCCCTGGTCCTCACGTGCCTGCAGGCTGAGCCTTGAAGAACAGGGGTGCCGTGTCCAGGATGTGACTGTCCAGGCTGGGGGTGCACCTGGTGGCTCGTGGTGTCACTGACTCACGAGAGCCCCCATATTCCTGGGAGCCCCGTGCAGATGAGCACTCCCGTCTTCAGTGACCCCCGGGCGTGGGTCAGGGGCCCACTCTGCTCTCACAGTAAATCTCGCGAGCAGCTCCCCCGGCCTGGCTGGACCACGTCCCTGACTCACCCGGGACTTTGGCCTCCACCACAGCTGCCTCTTCAACCGGCCACAGAGACCCTGAGCGCACGAAAGGCCTCTGCCCTCCTCCCTCCAGCTCAAGTAAGGCCCGCAGTGCAACCACGCTGTGGTCCCTGCAGAGCGAGGGGCCACCCGAGGGCTCGAGGGCTTTCTCCCCGCTCCAGACAGAGCTGGAGACCCTTCTCCCCTGGGCCTGTGACCCGGGGCCTGGCGGGGCCCAGCCTCTCTGCGCTGCAGGCGGATCAAGATGCACGTGATGGTGGCTGAGGAGCCTCTGTTTATTGTGTTTGGGGACTTTCGTCGAGATCCTGGCCTCCTTCTGAGAGCGCCTGATTGATTCATGACGCCGAGGCGAGGCTGTTCCACATGAGTCTCTGGGGTGCGTCGTCTCCCACCTCGCAGAGCGGGCAGGCAGTGGAGCCTCCCATGGGCAGGCCTCGCAAGTCAGCTGGTCTAGAGGACTGGGGAGGGGGTCAGCTGGTCTATAGGACTGGGGAGGGACCGGAGGTGGGCACGGAACCCTGGAGACCCAGCTGTCCAGGAGCCTGAGACATGGGCCACCCGCCATCCGCTGTTTGGAACAGAGGAGGACCGAGCTCCCAGGCGCTGCTCCCAGTGCAGACGGGAGGGACCAGGCCCTGCCAGCCTCGGGTGGTGGGGTCCTCAGACACTCTTGGACTCTCCTCACCTGTGTCCACTGTGACCCATGACTGGACGTGGAGAGGCATCCGTGAAGGTGGGGCCACGTCCGCGCCTGGCTGTGAGCTGCAGATGGGACACAGGCACACAGAGAGGAAGGCAGTAGGTCTAGGAGACCCTGGGCTGCAGCTCGGCCCCAAACCGCCCAGGGCTCAGCCGTGCTGCCCAAGCACGGCCGGGGTGGAGGGGCGGCGGGGCTTCAGCCTCAGCCCTCAGCCTGCTGGGTGCCTGGGTGGACGCCAGCCGCCTCCCTGGCCGGCCGCAGGGCCCTAGGGATGAGTGGAGGGAAGCGTGGAGCTGTGTCCTCGGAGGGCATCTCCCACTTCCGCCCCCATCACTGCAGCCGCCCCCGCTGGGGTCACAAGGTCAAATCTTCCCACCTCTGCCCCCATCACCGCAGCCCCAGGAGAGGCAGGCTTTCCCGCCCTTCAGCCAGCAGCGTCCCTTCCCTCAGCCCTCGGGGTCCTGCCCGTGGCCACAGAGGCCGGGCCCTTGACGTGACGAAGGCGTCTGAAGTGCTGAGCTGGAGGACGCGCTGCAGGTGGGCAGGCAGGTGTCCAGGCCCACAGGTGCTGCCCCGCGGATCTCCGGCGGTTGTCATTCTACATACCACGTCCGGTAGCCCCGCATGGATTCTAATGAACTGTCAGCGAGGCGTGGTTGACGGTGATGGGTCGTCCTGCTCACACGCACGTTCACTCTGCCCTCGCACAGCCGGGCCGCTGCCGCTGGTGATGCTGAGTGCCCCCGGGGTGGCTGGCCACCCGAGGACGCCCCGCCTGCTGCCTGGGTCACACATGCCACAGACCGGGGGTGGCTGGGCCCTGGCTGTGAGCCGGGAGGGTGCCTGCCACCCGAAGCCCATGCCAGACGCATGGAAACAGGGTGACTTAGGGAGACACAGGGTCTGCGGTGGGGCTGCCAAACCAAGGGCACGTGTGGGAGGCATGGAGTTTGCAGCGAAAGCTGCTGAGCACAGTCAGCCCACGGGTGCAGAAACGGTCCCTCCACACTGACCTCTAACACGCCCCCTGTTTCGTGGGGCCACACCGCTCAGGTCTGTCCACCACGTGTTAGAAGATTGCATTCGTCTGGGCTCTCTGGAGAAGAAGAACCAAGAGGGCGAGATTTCTTTTAAGGGACTGGCTTGTGGGATTGCAGGGCCTGCAAGTTCCAAATCCGCAGGGCAGGCTGGAACCCAGGGAAGGGCACAAAACCCTTCCTTCTGTGAAGGCCTCAGCTCACTGGGTCAGCCCCTCCTGTGTCATGGACGATAACCTCTTGCTTCTTTGTGGTCCACTAATGGAAAACGCTGATCACATCTCCCCAACAGCTCCCCAGCATCTGGACTAGCATCTGACTGACCGATGGACAGCACAGTTGACACAAAGATTAATCATCACAAAGAAAACATTGGGGAACCAACCCGAACTCAATCAGAGGAGGGAAAACACCTTTGTGTGACTGTGTCCTGTGGGAATTCCCTAAAGGAGCAACAGATCCTGTTCACCCACCTAACGCCGTATTTCACTGAATCTAAGACACTGAAGATGTATCGTGTGTTTATTTTATGTAGTGTGTATTAAAAAAGAAAAGTCCGCCAATATGCATTCTTAGGCCATAATTTTTGTTTGTTCTAAGAGCTGCTTAGGCTGGTGGCTCAAACGGTAAAGAATCTGCCTGCTATGCCGGAGACCCAGGTTCCACCTCTGGGTTGGTATGATCCCCTGGAGAAGGGAATGGCAGCCCACTCCAGTATTCTTGCCTGGGGTCACAAAGAATCACACACAACTGAGTGACTTTGAGAGAGAGGTTTATTTTGGCAATTTAAAAAGAAATTAATTTATGTATTGTAATTGGAGGATAATTGCTCCACAATATCATGATGGTTTTGATGTGCATCAGTGTGAATCAGCCATAGGCACACATGCGTCCTCTCCACCCTGAAACCCCCTCCCGCCTCCCTCCCCATCCCACCCTCCAGGTTGTCTCAGAGTGCCAGCTTTGGGTGCAATGATTTTTGATCATGTTGCTGCTTTGTCACATTTGCAAAAAGGAAACTATCAATTTGGTACGTTGGCTAAATGCTCTCAGAATTCCCGTTGGACCCCTCCTCTCCCGGTTCAGAGCCAGAGTGTTCAGGTTTCCTGCAGGGTGCCGTCTGCACTGTCACACGCTTGGCTGATGGAACACTTTTAGGGGAAATGATCAGGACTAGAGGCCTGGGACCCCGGGGCAGGACTGCAGCCACGCAGAGCTGACCAACCCCAGCCCCCGCTTTGGGAAGATCTCCACACACGCCTGGTCCTCCGTCTCCCACGGCGGGTTGACTCCCATGGTTCAGGAAGCCCGCCTGCATGGTCCTCTGGACCCCTGGCTAGGCCAGGCCGCATGTGGGTCTGGAGGCTGGAGCCCTGGGCGTCTGGGCCTGCGTGGCGAGGAGCCTGGGGTGGTGACACCCAGCGGAAGGCCCAGGGGGGCTGCGGCACCATCCTCTGCTGAATGTAATCCCGGGGCAGGAGTGCCCACCCCATACTGCTGTTTCCTGGCAGAGTCCACGTCATCGCCTCTGCTCCCGAGGAGGGCCCACTCTCCCAATTGGAACAAGCCACTGGACATTCGTGAGCAGATTTCGGAGATCACTTCTCTGCTTTTCCTTCTCTGGAGATGGGAAGCCTCTGACGAGGAGGTCAGCCCCTCCCCTTACGAGGGAGTTCTTGATGTCAGTAGGTGAGAAAGAGAACCAACACCTCAACCAACACAAAATCATTAATGCTTTACTCCTTCGATAAACACCGCAACATCCTTATTGATCTTAAATGTGCTACTGGGCAAATACATCTTCCAAAAAGCGGCCGTGCACAAGTTTGCTCAGGCTGTATCATCAGATATGATGTTTATCTTCTGCTCACCTGCTGCGTCTCACAAGGTTGCCCTCTCCAAACTGCGCTGACCGCAAGGAACGTTCTGAGGAGTGTTGGCTCGACCTCTTAAAGGAGCCGAGCCTATAACCATCGTGTGTGTGTGTCTGTGTGTGTCTGTGTGTGTATGTGGTGAGCATGCCCTGCTCGCTTCTGCAATGCAGTTCTTACTGATTTCAAAGTCTTACAAGTGTGCTGTTCCCTGGCTGAGTGCCGAAGAATTGATGCTTTTGAACTGTGGTGTTGGAGAAGACTCTTGAGAGTCCCTTGGACTGCAAGGAGATCTAACCAGTCCATCCTAAAGAAAATCAGTCCTGAGTGTTCATTGGAAGGACTGATGCTGAAGCTGAAACTCCAATACTTTGGCCACCTGATGCAAAGAGCTGACTCATTTGAAAAGACCCTGATGCTGGGAAAGATCGAAGGCGGGAGAAGGGGATGACAGAGGATGAGATGGTTGGATGTCATCACTGACTCAATGGACATGAGTTTGAGCAAGGTCTGGGGGTTGGTGATAGACAGGGAGGCCTGGTGTGCTGCAGTTCATGGGGTCGAAAGAATTGGACATGACTGAGCAACTAAATAACAACTTCCTCCTCCAGAGAAGAATGAGATTCATGGGGCTTGAGAGCTATGTTTTCCCCACAAAAGAGAAGATGATTAAAACTCACTTCTGCTGTGAGGTAGTGAAGGAGAAAACAATCATCTTTTGTGCATCTTTTCTGTCCCCATCTTACAGATGCTGAGAAGGCTGAAAGAACAAGCGATGTGCTTCAGCAGTCAGGACTCACTGGCGTAACCCACAGCTCAGACGGGTTGCCGGTGTGCCCCCCGGGACAGAGCCCGGGGCCCTGCGTGGAGCGGGCCCTCGCTCACACTCGCTCACACTCACTCTGCGGCTCACACTGGGGAGGGCACACTGGCACACACTGCCCTCTGCCCCAGGGGCAAGGGGAAGAGGACCGGCGTCTCCTCACAAGCTTCACACGAAGCCTGTTGGCCTCCGGGGCTGTGACCTCTGCCCAGGGCTGGCCGTGGGGTCCCCTGCAGGCCGTCATCTGAGCCCAGCAGGGCCCTGCCACTGACCACACGGATGCCCTCAATGCCGGCTGCCATGTCTCCGCTTCACCCCACAGGTCCTGCCCGGTCACTGCCGCCCGGTGTCTCAGCGCTGTGTGACCAGCACCGCCCAGCCCTTCCCGAGGGCCTGGAGAACCACGGACAGAAAGCCTGCTCATCACTGCAGCCGCCTCAGACTCCACTGCGCAGACGAGGTGATGAAACCACAGGGAAAACAATCCCCTCCCCATCCAGGAAAGGGGAGGAGGAGCCAATGACCGGTCTGCCGTCATGGCCACTCTGCTGGGCAGGGGTGGAGGAAGCCGCTCGCCGGCCTCCAGGAAGCTCCTGGGCCCAGCCCTGCGTCTCTGGCTGCAGCCTGGGAGGGTCCTGGCCTCGTTGGACCAGGCCCTGGAGGGGCGGTCCCGCTGGGTGCAGGGCTCCAACCCCGCACTGGGGGTGGTGGGGCCAGGAACCCGGCTTCCCAGCCTCAGGCCAGCGGAGGCTGAACTCTGCAGACCCGGTTCCCTCCACCCCGACCGGCATCTGGTCTCTTTGCTCCTGAGTGTTTCTGTGCGAAAATCGCTGCAGCAGCGCCCTTCACGTCTGGGCGCAGCTGTTAAGTTGGAATATTTGTGTGTCTTACTTACTCACACCCGAAGCTTGACCCGTCAACTTAGCTCATGAATTAGCAGTGTGTGTGTGTGTGTGTGTGTGTGTGTGTGAAGTCGCTGAGTTGTGTCCGACTCTTAGTGACCCCATGGACTGTAGTCCACCAGGCTCCTCTGTCCATGGGATTCTCCAGGCAAGAATACTGGAGTGGTTAGCCATTTCCTTCTCCAAGGGATCTTCCCGACCCAGGGATTGAACCCTGGTCTCCCGCATTGCAGGCAGACGCTTTACCATCTGAGGAAAGCTTGTAAATTGGCGGTGAGCGTGGTGATGACCCCCATCTGACCTCAGTGAGGCCCAGACTGCGCCGCTGCCAGGACTCGTCACCACAGGGCTGATGAAGGCTAAGTCACAGTGTCTCTTCCGCCAGGGCTGCCGCACAGCCGCATCTGCAGTCTCAGTGTCGGGGGTGGCCCTGCTCCCGGGGTCTCAGCTCTGGGAAATGCCTGTCTAGCTTCTGTGCGGGGGCAGCGCACCCCTGCCTGTCCGCACGCACCGGCCAGCTCTGCCGCAGCCCAGCACTCCTGCAGGACCGTGGAGAAAGCGCAGGAAGAGGGGCTCTGTGCCTCCAGCCCGTGTCTGACCGCGGGGCTCGCTACAGTCAGCCGCTGGCTCTTGCCAGGGCCTGGCCTCAGCCGGGTGAAGCCCGTGAGGGTCTGAGGACCATGCGGACGCCCCTTCCGAGGTTAAGAAGCGGGGTCAGCCACCGCCCCCCACGGCCCTGCGGCACAGGCATCGTCTCCCCCCACCCCACATCCCCGGCGGCATGCACTCTCTTGCGAAAGAGGCACCAAGTTCTCCCGCCTCGAGGGGCTGCTCAAGGAGGAAGCGACGTCTGGCGGGAGGGTCTCTGGGACACTAGATGTTGCCATTACTGTTTTCTCCTCTGGGAAACCGATTTATGTCTAAGGGGAGCTTTTAAGATCAGACCTGAAGGAGCTATGCCATTGGGAAATTGCAGGCCGGCTGGTCACAGGTCACAAGTCACAAGGTCAAAGGTCACAGGGCGAAGTCAAAGGTCACAGAGGACAGCCCGGCCTCTACCCTATCACCCTCCCCATACCCTCCTCCCTGTACCCCTCCCTCAGCCAGGTGCTGTCCTGGGCTCTGTGCCTCCCTAAACTGACGCTGAAGCGGCCTGACCAGGAGGTCAGGAGGGGCCGTGCCCCGTGCCTCAGGGACTGGGCGGTCTTCTCACGGAAGCTGGAGTGAAGCATCGAGAAGCCGCAAGGCCCTCACAGGGCAGGCAGCACAGGGGCTGAGCTCTGGACGCCGGGCAGGCAGCAGAGGATGCGGAGTTGTGCGCTTGGGTTGGCTGCGTCTCCCCTCCAAGGGCGTGCAAGGCCATGGTCCTGGACATGGGACAAGAGGCCCCAGGAGCCGTGTGGGCCACGGGGCAGCCCCCTGCGGCCGCTGGCCTTCCCCGTGTCTGGCCCGGGGCTTCCCACTGTACCCCGGCTTCAGGGCCTGAGGCTGGGATGTGGGCTGCAAGCCAGGATTCCAGTGTCCCCTGGCAGCATCTCCTGGGGCATCCTGGTGTCTCAGGCTTCCGCTGCCGAAGTAACTCAGCTAAAACCAGCTCTGAACTGCACTGTCCCTGCACAGAGGCCTTCACAACCACCCTACTGCCCAGAGACAGAGGCTGTGTTCTGAGAGGGGCCTCTGGGTCATGTGCCGGCTCCTAGCTTCCCGGGAGGGACAACTTGGACCAGGGCCTTGGACCAGGCCCCCTGCAGGCCTGGCTCAGTCGCTGACCGCGGATCCTGACCTCTGTGCCCTGCACTGCACGCGGCCAGGTGAGCATCTGTCCCCAGCCAAGCCGGGTCCCTGACTGTGGCTCTGGACTTGGCGGCGTGAAGCCTGCAGGGTTGGAGGACGGGATGATGGGCCCACCCTCCTCGCTATCCTTTGGCCCAGAGACATGTGAAGGAGGGGAGTGGAGACAAATCAGGGTGCGTGTCCCCCCTGCCCTCTGGGAGGCTCCTCCAGCGGCAGCTCCGGGGCCCTGGGTGGTCAGCACGGTGTTGGTGGAGAAGAGTGTCCAGCGAAAGAAAGGGCCCAGCAGGCCAGCCCCCAGGCTGCACGTGGGGCATGGTGATGGGAGGTGCTGGGGGCGAGGGTGGAGAGCGGTGCCCACTGTCCGGGGCAGGTCTGAGTCCACAGAGCGGAGGCGCTTTCTTCGTAAGAGACCTTCTTCCCGGGAGCCTGCGGTCCCCCAGCCTCAGTGTCAGGGATGACAGCTGGTCTCCAGGTCGGTTCACTGGAGGAGGAGGCGGGGGGCCCAGAACCGTCACGCAGCACACAGTTCCGGGCACGCAGTCAGTGCCATGATCAGGTGGAGCTGGGGACGGGCTGTCCAGCAGGACAGCTGCCCGGGGCTGGACGCTGGAGTCACAGCCGGCCCGAGTCGGCCCACGTCAGACCCTGGCTCTGCTCGCTGAGGCTGAAGACACTCTGTGCTTCTCAGGTGGCCTGGCAGGGAGGCGAGGAGGGAGGGGGGCAGCCAGAGGGGGGCTGCAGAGAGGGTCCTGGAGCCCTGCCCCGCCGCGTCCTCGGCTCTGACCCACCGCTGGGTGATCTTGGGGGGCCATGTCCTCGGCTGACCCACTGCATGGTGGTCTCGGGGGGCCACGTCCTCGGCTCTGACCCACTACTGGGTGGTCTCAGGGGGCTGCATCCTCGGCTCTGACTCTCTGCTGGGTGGTCTTGGGGGGCCACGTCCACTGGCTCTGACCCACCGCTGGGTGGTCTTGAGGGGCCGCGTCTGCTGGCTGTGACCCACCGCTGGGTGGTCTCGGGGGTCTCGGGTCAGTCTGGGCCTCAGCTTCCCGGCTGTGAACAGTGAGTTGCACACTAGCTGGTTTCTCAAGGTTTCTCCACTCCTGACATCCCACATCCCGGAAGCCTTCGGGGAGGAGAGATCTCCACGATTCATCATTTTTGGTTTTTGTTCTTCCCTGGTGGGGAGGCCAGAGGTGGTAAGTGATGGAGCTGAGAAGCTGTGAGGGGAGTCAGGTAAATTGGCCCCTGGGATCCCAGGGACCCGGGAGACGTGCCTCTCAGGCTACTGTGGACCTATCCTCTCAGGGAGTAGTGCAAGGACCCTGCACATCTAAGGGACTGTGTGCGTGTGCGTGCTCAGTTGTGTTCGACTCTGTGCGACCCCATGGGCTGTAGCCCACCAGGCTCCGCTGTCCACGGGATCTCCAGGTCAGAACCCTGGAGTGGGGAGCCATGCCTTCCTCCAGGGGATCTCCTGACCCAGGGATTTGCAGCTCCAGCATCGCAGGCCCCACTGAGCCGCCAGGGAAGTCCCTCAGGGACGCGCCTGGTGACAAGTGGGCAGGAGGGACGGGAACTGTCCAGCAGAGGAAGCTCCTGTAGACCAGGGAACCTGGTCCTCATGGGCAGGGGCTGTGCTGGAGGTGGGGAGGGGGCCCGTGGAATCCTGATGGTCCCTGAGGAGGTCACAACTGGGAGGGAGGCTGGGGCTGGCACTGTGACCTCCGCTGCTTCTAGTGCCGGGGTTCAGAGGTTGGAGAGGGACCTGCGCTGTGAGCGCTTGCCCAGTGGGGCTGCGGACTGAAGTGACTTGGGTCACGCGTGGACATAGTTTGGTGCCACCTCGGTGGAGTTTCAGCCAGAGGGGTGGCACCACAGAAAGGGGTCTGCAAGCTTTGTGAGGTGGGGGAGGGAGCACTGAGGAGGGGACCTGGAGAAGAGGGATAGAGAAAGAGCATGGTGAGGAGGAGGGCTGGCGGAGGCAGATGCCGGAAGACAGCCGATGCCACCCACATGCTCTCTGGCTCTGCTCCCAGCCTGGGCCTGGAATCCAGTCTGAGGGAGAGAGCTGAGTGCAGGGGGGAGGGGGGGGGGGGGAAAAGGAGGAGGAGGAGGGGAGGAGGAGGAGGAGGAGGAGGGGGGGAGGGGGGGGGAGGGGGAGGGAGGGGAGGGGAGGGGGGGAGGGGAGGGAGGGGAGGACAGGGAAGGGGTGAGGCCCTGGTGGAGCAGGTGCTCCCCAGAGGGCCCTGCCCCCTTCTCAGGAGGCGATACCCCCACCCCCAACCTGGGGTCCAAGGTCCGGGAGCCTGAGCCCCCGGGAGCTGTGGGTGAAGGGCTGCACCTGCCTTTCCCCTCCCCAGACCACCCCCCTCCCGTTTGTTGGGTCACTTCTCTTTGGTGGAAACTTCGAGGCCTCAAGATGAAGGCTGCACAGGGGGTGCCCTTGCCATGCTGGGGTCTGCGGCTTCCGGGAGCACCCGCTCTCCCGGGACTGCTGCCTGCACTGTCCATCCCTTCCTCCTCTGGGCAATCAGGCCCCTCCATCCTCCCCTCTGTGGGCACCTCCTTGGAGCCCCCATTCCAACAAGTCTTTGTCACCTAAGCTCCCAGGCCAGCATCATCTCCACTTAAAGCTTAACTACTGAGATTTCCACTCGCTAGTTTAGGCTTGACTTTTCTCGTTCCTTACCCCCTGTAAACACGCCTGTTTCTACTCACACCTGTGAGGCTCCTTCTTGCAGCCTTAAGCTGGTCTAAGAGGAGGGCTTTTGCTAAGTGCAGTTCTGTTACTATCCCCCGCAGCAGAACACGCGAGGTTATTTACGTGCCCGAGTTTCCTTTCTGCACAAAGCTCTCCTTATTCCCCTCCCACCTAGAAACCGAGGGAGGCAGTGGGGTGGCAGATGGGCTCTGAGAAAGATATTCTTCAGTTAAAACAAAGGCCCTTCACAGCACTGACTGCTACTGGAATTGTTTCCTTTTGTAATTTACTGCTGGGGCTTCACATAGGAGTTTAGCCCACACTTTCCAGTCTTCAATATCAAATAACAGTTGGGGCCGGCTCCATGGGGATGAAATGCGAGAATAATGACCTTTCAGAGCGAGGCAGATTTAGGTTGTCCTCCATGAGACCTTCCCAAGTGTCAAGAATTGACTCCCATGGGTGCATTTTGCTGGGGAGGGGTCCCTGTTGGTCCCCAAGGCAGAAGGAAGGTTGATCTAAAATGGACCAAAAACAGTACAGGCTGCAGGACTGGTGACTGGTGACACACGACTCCCAAATCCCCGATGTGGTGACACGTCTGATCTCTGGCTGATAAGGTGCCCCTTCCCTCCCTCCCCGCTGCCCCAGGGACCTGAGCTGTTTCCTTCTCTCTGAACGAGAAGGAAACATCCATTATGAAAATCAATTGCTAGTCACTTGAACCTGTGTGGAATTAAAAGCTGAATTAAGCAGGTTCATAAACTCTGACCTACAGGTACAAGAAGCTGGGCTCTGGGCACGTCTGCCCAGACCAGGAGTGGACGTGGGGGCGCACAGCCGTGGGGACGTCCCGCCGTCTCCCATCTTCCCCTCCAGGCGGGCTCAGGCACTGGCGCAGCGAGACTGTGGTGCGGGCGGGGGGTCGCCGTGCTCCTGGGAGGGGCTCCCACACCCCTGAAGTCTGGCAAGCCCAGCTGCGCCCCGTCTCTGGGGCCAGCTCCTGCCTGGGGAGCGGCTAGAGCCACACCTGCGGCAGGCCCCAGCAGCGGGGTCCCCACCACCCCGGCCAGCGTCGCCCACTGTGGACCGGGCACTGCGCCCGCTGCAGTCACAGACTGCAGACTTCTTCCCTCCACCTGCGTGTCTGGAGGGCAGAGAGTCCTGAATGGAGACGTCCACATGGATTCCCAGAGAGCTGAAGGGAGCTGATGACAGCGCATCAGAGCGAGCGTTTTCACCGACAGATTCTGGCCCCGTTTCAAATGCCAGGGGGCTGACAGGATGGAGCTGAGAGAAGACCACCCTCTCCCGAGAGGGGAACCCAGGAGCAAGCAAGTCCAAAGTGATGGAAGAAGGGATGGGGAACCACCACACCATCTGACTAACCAGAGGAGGGACGAGGAGCCATCACAGCGTCTGACCAGAGGAGGGACGAGGAGCCATCACAGCATCTGACCAGAGGAGGGACGGGGAGCCATCACAGCGTCTGACTAGAGGAGGGACGAGGAGCCATCACAGCATCTGACTAGAGGAGGGACGAGGAGCCATCACAGCATCTGACCAGGGAGGGACGGGAGCCATCACAGTGTCTGACATCACAGCATCTGACCAGAGGAGGGACGGGGAGCCATCACAGCATCTGACCAGAGAGGGACGGGGAGCCAACCATCACTAGAGGAGGGAGATGAGCCATCACAGGCCTGACTAGAGGAGGGACAGGGGAACCTGACCGGACAGGGACGAGGAGCCATCACAGACTGACTAGAGGAGGAGGGACGGGGAACCATCACAGCGTCTGACTAGACTAGAGAGGGGACGGGGAAGCCATCACAGCGTCTGACTAGAGGAGGGACATCACAGCATCTGACTAGAGGACCATCACAGCATCTGACCATCAGAGAGGAGGGACGGGGAACCATCACAGCATCTGACCAGAGGCAGGACGGAGGGGGGACGAGGAGCCATCACATCTGACTAGAGGGAGGGAGGGGGAACCATGGGAACCATCACAGCCATCTGACTAGAGGAAGGGACGGGAGGGAGAGGAGCCATCACAGCATCTGACTAGAGGAGAGGGGATGGGGAACCCATCACAGCATCTGACCAGAGGAAGGGACGGGGGGAACCATCACAGCATCTGACCAGAGGAAGGGACGGGGAACCATCACAGCATCTGACCAGAGGATGGGACGGGGACCATCACAGCATCTGACTAGAGGAAGGGACGGGGAACATCACAGCGTCTGACTAGAGGAAGGGACGGGAGGCCATCACAGCGTCTGACTAGAGGAAGGGACGGGGAACCATCACAGCGTCACAGCATGACTAGAGGAAGGGACGGGGAACCATCACAGCATCTGACTAGAGGAAGGGGAAGGGATGGAGAACCATGGGACTAGAACCATCACAGCATCTGACCAGAGAAGGGAGGAAGGGACGGGGAACCATCACAGCATCTGACCAGAGGAAGGGACGGGGAACCATCACAGCATCTGACCAGAGGATGGGACGAGGCCATCACAGCATCTGACTAGAGGAAGGGACGGGGAGCCATCACAGCGTCTGACTAGAGGAGGGACGAGGAGCCATCACAGCGTCTGACCAGAGGAGAGACGAGGAGCCATCACAGCGCCTGACTAGAGGAGGGACAGGGAACCATCACAGCATCTGACCGGAGGATGGGACGAGGAGCCATCACACCATCTGACTAACCAGAGGAGGGACGAGGAGCCATCACAGTGTCTGACTAGAGGAAGGAACAGGGAACCATCACAGCATCTGACTAACCAGAGGAGGGATGGGGAGCCATCACAGCATCTGACTAGAGGAGGGACGAGGAGCCATCACAGCATCTGACTAGAGGAGGGACGAGGAGTCATCACAGCATCTGACTAGAGGAGGGACGAGGAGCCATCACAGCATCTGACTAGAGGAGGGACGGGGGGCCATCACACCATCTGACTAGAGGGAGGGACGGGGAACCATCACAGCGTCTGACCAGAGGCAGGACGAGGAGCCATTACAGCGTCTGACTAGAGGAAGGGACGAGGAGCCATCACATTGTCTGACTAGAGGGAGGGACGGGGAACCATCACAGCGTCTGACCAGAGGAGGGACGAGGAGCCATCACACCATCTGACTAGAGGGAGGGATGGGGAACCATCACAGCATCTGACCAGAGGGAGGGACGGGGAACCATCACAGCATCTGACCAGAGGGAGGAACGGGGAACCATCACAGCATCTGACCAGAGGGAGGGACGGGGGGCCATCACAGCATCTGACCAGAGGGAGGGACGGGGAACCATCACAGCATCTGACTAGAGGAAGGGATGGGGAACCATCACAGCATCTGACCAGAGGAAGGGACGGGGAACCATCACAGCATCTGACCAGAGGATGGGACGAGGCCATCACAGCATCTGACTAGAGGAAGGGACGGGGAACCATCACAGCGTCTGACTAGAGGAAGGGACGGGGAACCATCACAGCGTCTGACTAGAGGAAGGGACGAGGAGCCATCACAGCGTCTGACTAGAGGGAGGGATGGGGAGCCATCACAGCATCTGACCAGAGGGAGGGACGGGGAACCATCACAGCATCTGACCAGAGGGAGGAACGGGGAACCATCACAGCATCTGACCAGAGGGAGGGACGGGGGGCCATCAACCCATCTGACTAGAGGAAGGGATGGGGAACCATCACAGCATCTGACTAGAGGAAGGGATGGGGAACCATCACAGCATCTGACCAGAGGAAGGGACGGGGAACCATCACAGCATCTGACCAGAGGAAGGGACGGGGAACCATCACAGCATCTGACCAGAGGATGGGACGAGGCCATCACAGCATCTGACTAGAGGAAGGGACGGGGAACCATCACAGCGTCTGACTAGAGGAAGGGACGGGGAACCATCACAGCATCTGACTAGAGGAAGGGATGGGGAACCATCACAGCATCTGACCAGAGGAAGGGACGGGGAACCATCACAGCATCTGACCAGAGGAAGGGACGGGGAACCATCACAGCATCTGACCAGAGGATGGGACGAGGCCATCACAGCATCTGACTAGAGGAAGGGACGGGGAACCATCACAGCATCTGACTAGAGGAAGGGACGGGGAACCATCACAGCATCTGACTAGAGGAAGGGACGAGGAGCCATCACACTGTCTGACTAGAGGGAGGGATGGGGAACCATCACAGCATCTGACTAGAGGAAGGGACGGGGAACCATCACAGCATCTGACCAGAGGAAGGGACGGGGAACCATCACAGCATCTGACCAGAGGATGGGACGAAGCCATCACAGCATCTGACTAGAGGAAGGGACGGGGAACCATCACAGCGTCTGACTAGAGGAAGGGACGAGGAGCCATCACAGCGTCTGACTAGAGGAAGGGACGGGGAACCATCACAGCATCTGACTAGAGGAAGGGACGGGGAACCACCACTATCTGACCAGAGGAAATGAGACGCATTCTGAGGAAGCGATGGAGCTGCTGGTCAGAGCCCTGCCTGCAGCCAGGACTCAAGGGGAGGTGTGAGACCCCAGATGGGCTGGGAAGGAGAACCGGTTCCTGCAAATAGGAAGTTGCTTAGCTCACCCCGAAGGGAAGGAGGAGAAGAGGGAGGTAGAGGATGAGATGGTTGGATGGCATCACTGACTCAATGGACATGAGTTTGAGCAAGCTCCGGGAGTTGGTGATGAAAAGGGAAGCCTGGCGTGCTGCAGTCCATGGGGTCTCAAAGAGTCGGACATGACTGAGTGACTGAAGAACACCCCAAAGGGCCGAAGTTGAAAGTTGGTATGGTTTGTATCTAAATGTTCTTAAATGTTAATGCTCTCTTAAATAATTCTTTAAATTATAAACATGGCATTAATGTAGTTTTCTGGTAATTGTATTTAGTTAACTGCTTGGATTCAGTTTTGGGTCAATAACATAAATCCAAAGAAGATCCTGAAACATTTTGCTTAGTAAATCTGCTTTTATAAGGTGAGTGTGTTCTCTTGAAGAGCTTGCTAGGGCCCTGGTCGTCGTAGCTGCTGGGGCCCGGTGCTCATGTTGTAGAGTTTGCATTCAGACATGAACGTTATTTCTTGAGCCAACCATCTTATGAGGTAGGTGTTACTGTTATGTTCATTTTGCTGGTGAAGAGCTTGATGCTTAGAGTGGTTCAGCAACTTGCCCGAAGCCACACAGCCTGGGAGCACAGAGGTGAGCCCAGGCCCCTTCCACACTGACCCCAACCCCACCCCGTAAAGCGCTGGTGGACGTGCAGCTGGGTCCCCTTGATTCAGCCAGCCGGACTGGACCCTGCTGGCCAAGTCCCCTCACATGGCAGGGGACTCTACCCCCGGACCTCTTCCTCCAGCCAGAAGGTAACCACAGGGCAACAGCATCTTTGCTTGCAAAGGGTGACGATTTATCTCTCGCTTCACCATGCTGTCTATCAGCAGACAGTCAGGCTCTGAGGAATCAGTCCCGCACTGACTCCCCCCTCCCACCAAGATGCAGACAGCAGGGCCGTCTCCAGCTGCAGGCCGGCCACCCCATGTCTCCGGAGGGCCGTGCGCTTTATTTCGAGACTCAGCCAGCCCTCCACCTCCAGCTCCTGCTGGTGAGCATGCCCGGTGCCTGGGTGTGAGCAGGCAACCGGGTCCTGCCTCCTCTGCCCCCATCCACTGGCTCCCCTTGGGGGACCACGTGGTCACTCTGATGCTCTGACCCCTCCGGGGCCCAGCAGCAGCCAGGACATGGCTGGCTTGAGGGTCACGTCGTGAGGAGGGTCCCCCTGCCCCACGCCTGCCCTGTAACCAGGAGGACACGGGGCATGGGGACTCTGGCAGCTCCCAGGGTTCAGAACTAGACATGAGAGGAGGGATTCCGGCAAAGACGGGGCAGAAGGCACGAGAACAGCAGGTGGACGGCGTCTGCCCCAGGCCGGGGCGATGCTGGCCACAGCCCCACCTCTGCCCTTCCGTGTGCCTGGAGCTCTGGCCTGAGCCTCAGGACTCCCAGAACGAGGACTGCTCAGCATGACTGTGAGCCTGTCTGTCGTGAGACGGAATTTTCCCCCAGCCATCATTTTGCTGATGGCACAGATCTTCATTTGATCCTTGAGACAATCCTGTGAAGGGTGTTGTTCCCATTCCACAAATGAGGGAACTGAGTCCCGGGGGTTGGGTGGGTTTTATGAGGTCACGGAGCTGGTGGGCATCAGAGCCTGGGGTAGAACCTGGGTCTTCTGGCTCCGAATTTCAGGAGCTCCCAGACATCTGAGAGAGAGGCCCCGTTCTGGAGCCTGTATCTGGGGCTCAGGGTAAACACGCCTCTCACTCAGACCTAGAGAAGCCCACGAGCCACAACTTCACCGGAGACCCCGTGTCCTCTTCAGGTTCACGCGGCCGTTTGCGAGCTCCCCGGGCCTTTGCTGGACATGCACCTTGTAGCCCTGTGAACGGCAACGAGCTGGCCCATGAGGACACGCGGAGAGCTGGGGGGGACGGGCCACCAGCTGCCCGTCGAGTCGTGCTTCTGGGGATTAACAAAGCCCGAGTGCCCCCCTGGTGTCGACAGCCCCCTGAAAGGTCAGGAGCCGCCTGGCCGGCCTCCTTCCTGCCCACACGCCTCCCCGTAGCAGGATTGACTCACTTCCCTTCCGGGGCCGACCACGGGCTCTGGTGGCCACTCAGGCACAGGCGTGGTGACGCTAGAAGCACCTCCAAGTTCAGCTGCTGCACCCCTGGCCTGGGTTTCCGTGGCCCGTGGCCCTTTGCACAGGAAACATGGGGAATGGCTCAGTTCCATCACAAGGAAGTCGGAATTCCAGTCATTTAACCCCATGAAAGTCATCCCTGGCTATTTGTGGATGCTTTAGGAAGGGAAAAGAGGAAGAATGTGTGAGACTGCCCAGCAGACAGCCTGAGCGGGCAGAGGCCAAGGTGGGGACCAGGCTCCGACCTGTGGCCGGGGCAGTGCAGGGGCACCCAGGAGGGGCGGAGAAGACGAGGTGGTGGAGGTGCCCGCGTCTGGCTCATAGGCCACGTCCATGAGCGCCATCTGCGGTTGGCCACCCTCTCCGGTGTGGGCAGAGCCTCAGGCAGGGCCCAGGACCGGCGTCCAGGAGCTCCGTCTGGTGGACACGTGGGCTCAGCCAAGGAGGAAAAGGCCAAGACAGAGGCTGAGAGGCCTGCCCAGAGGGGCCTGCTGGAAGGTGACCACGCCCGCCCTCTGCCTTTGGTGGGGGGTGGCTTGATTACTTGGGCCGCGTTCACAGTTCCACGGGCCAGCGTCCAGGGCCGGCACGAGGCCGCGGGCCAGCACTCACAGCTGCATGAGGTCCCCACCTCCGTGGCTGAATGCCCTGGGGAAGCCAGCGTGGGCCGCGGGTGCCCTGACCACAGACCGCCACACAGGGCACGGCCCGGCAGGAGGATTCCGGGGGGCGGACCCACACAGGTTGCCTCAGCCTGTGCTCAGAGCCCTGGACTCCATCCAGGAGCGAGTCTCCAGGGCCCTGGGGCCCCAAGGAAGTGCCACACCCCAGGACCCGGCCCTGCAAGGCTGGGCTCCTGCTGGCTGCAGCACTAGTGCTGCTGCCCCGGGTCACAGGGTCAAGAACACAGCTGGTGCTCGGCTCCCTGCAGACCCTCTCTAGCCCACCTAGTAGCCAAGGAGGAAAATGGCAGGTCGGGAGAGTCCAGACCCAGGAGCAGATACGAGGCTCTGAAGCCAAGCAGAGCCTGCTGATAGCAGGAGCGACCACCGTCTGCTCTGAGGCTCACCCGTGTTAAGGGGGCCTGTCAGCACCCCTCGGGGGCGAACTGAGCACTAACCTCCCTCCTCGGCTGATGGCTGGCGCAGAACGCTCCAGGGACGTGGCATCCCGGGCCCCGGGTGTAGGGGCCCCTCAGGGAACAGCGCCCCTTGGGGGCGTCCTGAGCGCTAACTGCCCTCCTCGGCTGATGGCTGGCGTGGGACACTCCAGGGATGTGTCATCCTGGGGTCGGGGAGGGGGCCCCTCAGGGAAGCAGGGGCCTCCCCGCAGCGCCCCCGCCCTCTGCACAGGACAGGGCTCCATCCTCTCCGCTGGTCCCCAGGCCCCACCTCGTCCTGTGGCTCTGCCGGCCCTGGGGTCTGGGACTGGCTCTGGCTGCCCCAAGCCCCTCCTCACCCCTGGTGCTGACCCACGACCGTCCAGCTGCTCTTGAACCCCAAGACCAGCTCCCAGGCTTCCTCCTGGACAAGGAGGTCCCTTCCCCCCCGCCCACCCCACCAGAACTCAGCTCAAAGGAAGCAGCTTTGGGGAAGACGGAAGCTACTTCAGATAAAAAGGGCGGGAGCGAGTAGGACCTCACGGAAACAAGGCAAGATTAGCAAGGTTTCCTTCCCCTCAATTATTAACAATGCACTTGCTCTTCAGAAAAGTACCCATGAAAAATTAAAGCACAAGAAAATGGCTGTTCACTTGAAACTGCTCAGTTAATCTGTGAATAATGTTTTATTCAGAGCATTAAATGAAGGTGGGGTTTGGACACCTGCTATCCATGCCACCCCCCCCCCCGACCGACCGCCCAGGGCACCTCCTCCCTGGAAGGAGACCCTGGAGGCTGTGGCAGGCCCAACAGAGGGGCCCCGGCCGGGGTCCTGGGCACCCCGGGGAGGCCCTGCAGGGCAGGGGGGGCCTGGGGCTCCTCTGCTGTTGGAGCGGCACGGGGCTCTGCTCACAGCTCTCCCCGGCTCTCCCCATCCTCATCGCGGAGAGGGACGGCTTCAGCCCCCCAGGGCAGGGCCGGCCCCTGCCCGCTTGGGGTGGGCAGTCAGGAGGCAGGGCTGTGTCCCAGGGCAAACCTGGCCTGGTGCCCTTCTGCACAGGCGGCCCCACAGCTTTGTGCAGGCTCCCCGAACTGTGCCTGGGCCCAAGTGCCCACCTGTAAACGAACCGGTGAATGAGCACGTGAAGGACCAGTGGGCCTTGGCCTATCAGCCTCCAGGGCCTGGCTGTGACTCTGGGACCCACAGGCCGGAAGCCCAGCCCCTGCCTCCGCAGTCCTGCAGGTCCCCTCCTCTGGGCCCCCTGAAGTCAGGGCCCCCTTGCCCACAGGCTCTCCAGCGTCTGCTGGA
The DNA here is from genome assembly GCA_024291935.2 of Okapia johnstoni. Taxonomy (NCBI): domain Eukaryota; kingdom Metazoa; phylum Chordata; class Mammalia; order Artiodactyla; family Giraffidae; genus Okapia; species Okapia johnstoni. The sequence goes on along the minus strand of CM044325.1, from coordinate 214,056 downwards.
CCCCATCGCGGGATCCACTGAGAATACGCAGCCTCGCCCCACTCGGCAGGCGTCTAGTCCTGCGTCGGGCACTTTCCATCTCCCATGAGTGAAGCCTTCTTCCTTCCGCTTCTCTGTCCTCAGAAATACCTATGGTCCCAAACCCAGGCTTGTAGTGTGGATCTGGTCAAATTTCAAGGGTCGAGACCCCTCCCCTCCTCGTAGGAAAGAGGCATGCATGTCAGCATTGTAACACACTTGTGTGTTTGTGTTGGGCTGTGAGGAGGGGTGACCACGGCCTTGCACCACCTGCTTGTGGTCCCCAGGCCTGGGCATTCCCTAGCGGCAGGAACCTAGCACGTTCCTTTGGAAGCAGATTCTGGGAACAGGCCTCCTCTCAAGGCCTCCGTGAGAGCTTCTTCCTGCTGGCTCAAACGGTAAAGATTCTGCCCGCAATGCAGACCTGGGTTCAATCCCTGGGTGGGGAAGATGGGAACGGCTACCTGCTCCAGTATCTTTGCCTGGAGACTCCTATGGGCAGAGGAGCCTGGTGGCTGCAGTCCATGCGGTCGCAGAGTCGGACACAGCTGAGCGATTGACACCACACAAAGCCTCAGTATCTGTCTTCTGAGTCTCCGACAGCTGGCTCTGGTTCTGTCTCCTGGGGGCTCCCAGGAAACCCTGCTCCCCACTGGGGGCCGGGGGGACCGTCTCGGGGCCCCCTGCCCCCCGCCCAGGCTCGGGGCTCTGGGGGCCCCCGTCTGCCTGGAGCCGCCGGCGCCCGCGGGTGGTCTCAGCACACCCCGCCCGGCCTGGTCCTCGGGGAGAGGCGAGCAGGTGTCGGCCCTGAGCCTCCGCGTCGAGGTTGCAGCCGCCTGCCCTCCAACTGAGGGGCAGAGCTTGGGCCTCTGAGAAGCCAGCCTGTGAGGCCGCTTGTGGGGAGGGGAAGCCAGCCCAGCACACGGCACCTCCCCTGGCTTCTGGCTCTGAACCAGCCTTGCGGCCAAAGGAGGCGGCCCAGCCCTGCCAGCATGGCCGCCCACTCCCCTTCCCTCACGGGAGCCTGCTGCCCACAGGCGCAGGGACCAGAGGCTCAGGGTCAGACAGGGGCGCGGGCTCTCCCTTCAGAGTGAGGAGGTGTGGAAGGAGGGAGCCCACGAGGGAACGGGGTGCCGGAACCCTTTGGGAACCCTGTGGTCCCCCACACAGACCTCTGCAGCTCCGAGCCACCAGCCAGCCCCAGCACCCCTTTAATCCCCACCCTGCCCCACCTGCCCCTCCCCTAAACCGGAGAGGAGAGCACAGCGCGGGCTAGGAAGAGGGACCAGGCGCCCTGGGGGCCCCAGATCAGATGGACCGGGGCCGTGTTGGCCAGGGACCCCACCTCTGTACGCAGACGGGAGCTCGGACAGACCAGGGGCGGCCTGAGCCCACAGCTGTGCCTGGCAGAGCCCCCCTGACTGCTGCCCCTGAACTCCGTTCCAGGTGGAGGGAAGGGTGGTAACGCAGGGGCAGAGCAGGCTGGCACATGCTTACCTTACCTTCCACGCTCAGAAGCAAGAGGGGGGCTGGGTTTGGAGCATGGGGTATTGGACGCAGTGTGGTGGGAGCTGGGGCCCTGGGCAGGCTGGCTCTGCAGCACCTGCCCCAGGAAGCCCCCCGGTTCACACTCCCCCAAACTGCTGGATCCCCTGTGACTCCTGTGGGCTCATGCTGCCTCCAGGAAGCCCCCTGGATCCCCCACCATTGCTCGATCCCCTCGGCCTCCTGTGGGCTCATATTGCCTCCAGGAAGCCCCCCTGGTCCACACCCTGCCCCCCTCCCCATTGTTCGGTCCCCTCTGGCTCCTGTGGGCTCACACTGCCTCCAGGAAGCCCCCTGGTCCACATCCCGTGCCCCCCATTGCTTGGTCCCCTGTGGCTCCTGTGGGCTCACACTGCCTCCAGGAAGCCCCCCTGGTCCACACCCTGACCCCTCCCCATCGCTCGGTCCCCTTGGGCTCCTGTGGGCTCACTCTGCACAGCACTGATCCCAGCTCTCTCTAGCAGCCCTTAGAGGCCAGAGGAAGCAGGGGAGGCGGGCAGAGAGGGCGAAGCTCTGGTGGTCTCCTTCCTGCCTCTGCCGGCCTGAGCCGCTGCCTGCAGGCTGGTGGCGGACTTCCGCCTTGGGCCTGCTAGCCCCAAACCTACAGGAACGGCAAACGGGCCCCAGGCTTGGCACGAGGGCAGGAGAGGGCAGGCAAGGGCAGGGGCCAGAGGAGGTCTCTGTGGGTGGAGACCCGGCCGGCCCTTGTGAGCACAGCCTCATGGGCGGACGTGTCTCCACGGCAGCTCTCCTGCCATCCCGAGGCCCCTGCAGACGCCACAGCCAGGGGACCCGCTCCGACCCCGCAGGCCACCATGCCAGTCTGGGCCTTTCCCACAGGGTCACCTGGCCTGCCCCTGCTCATGCAGACATTCAGGCCACTGACTGCACAGCAAAGAAAACGGACTCTCGGAGGGGCTATGACTCAGCCAAGGTCACAGAGCTCAGGGGAGAAACCGCCAGTCTGCAGACCTGCTTTCCAGGCCTTGCATCTGGCTGTCCTGGTGAAGCTGGGGGACCGCCAGTGAGGGCGTGAAGTGCCCTCCAGCCTCCCAGGCCCCCAGCCACCTGGAGTCATGGCTTCTGTGCCCTGAGAGAGCCCCTCAGCCCACCAGGGGCCGCTGGGTCCTAGAGGACTTGGGGAGGAGGCCCCCCGAAGCCGGTGGCCCTGCAAAGCCAGGCGAGGGTCTGGGAGGGGTGACACCCCGCCTTCCCGACCCAGAGACGGGGCTGAGGCTTGCCTGGCTAGGCCCCGGTTCTCACGGAGCGATTATGCCGAGAAGCTAGCCACTAACTGCTTCTGCTTTTTCTGGACTCTGCCCCCATCTGTCCTCCTGCTGGAGACAGAAATAGCCTGGCGCTCGGAGGGTAATTATTGCAGACACTTGAGTGCAGGCCAACACTCAGCAGTGGATCCCGTCCCTGACACAGCACCTGGTTCAGCCTTGGGACCCCAAGGAGGTGCCTGAGCCCTGATGGGGCCCCAGAGCCGGGATCCTCCTCTTCTCCGGTGAGCTGGAAGCAGGGAGCCTCTTCTTGGGGAGCTGGATGCAGGGAGCCCCCTCTTCTGGAGCTGGACTCAGGGAGGCCCCATCTTGGGGAGCTGGACGCAGGGAGCCCCCCTCCGTGAGCTGGATGCAGGGAGCCCCCCCTCAGTGAGCTGGATGCAGGGAGCCCCCCGTTGGTGAGCGGGACGCAGGGAGCCTCTGTCTTGGGGAGCTGGATGCAGGGAGCCCCCCCTCAGTGAGCAGGACGCAGGGAGCCCCCCAGTTCCCTGGCCTCAGTTACATCTCGTCCTCCATCATTGCATCCGCAGGTCACAGGGAAGAAACAGGTGGGAGAGACGATGGAGACAGCTTCCAGGACGAGATTCCCCGACCATGGGGCCCATGAGTCGCTTTTCCTTTCTGTCTCCACCACCCCTGGAGACGAAAACTCTGAAGTCATAAGCATGTGGCTGGTGTTTTGTGGGCCCTCCGACATTGGGAATGAGTGAAGGACCGTGACACGGGTGGCTGTTCAGACCAGGCCGGGTCCCGAGGAGGCAGTGCAGGGCCCTCAGCTAAAGCAGGGTGGGCTCGGGGCCTCTCCCAGGATAGTCCCACCTTCAGGAGATCGGGTCGGTCCTGGGGCTTATTGTGGCCCTTTCCTGAGTCAGCTCTGATGAATCTTGAAGCCAAGGTTGGGACTGGGTGAGCCCAGGCAACAGGGTCCCCTCCCGGGTCTGTCCTCCTGAGTGCACGCCACCCTTCCCCGTCCTGCCCCCATCTGGGTCAGAGGCCCCGTCTCGGGAGAGCACAAAGGTCCTCACGTGGGTGGCACTGCAGCGTGCAGCCAGGTGGGGCTGCAGAGCAGACGCGGCCGGGGCAGCGAGATCCAGACTTCACACGTGCCCACTGCAGGGCAGACTCTGCCAGGGCAGTGAGATCCAGACCTCACACATGGGGCCGCAGGGCAGACGCGACACTCTACGGGGCGTGCACTGCTCTCACACCCTCTTTACCCGGAAAACACAGAGAGGTCCATCCGCTGGCCCAAGGAGACACAGCCCAGAGGGGCAGAGCAGGAGCCACTGCAGCCCTCCATGACCTACAGGGCTCCGTCCACCGAAGGGCTGGTGGGAGGGAGCGCGTTGGAATCAGAGTAATGGGTTCAAGCCAGCATCACTGTCATGGCCTGTGCATCCTTAAGTGAGTTGCTTATTCCTTTTCTTACACCTCAGTTTTCTCATTTGTGAAATGGGGACAGTAGGACCCAGGTCAAAGTGTTGTCATGAAGGCAAGACACTGAGCTTCTTCCTGAACCCTGTCCTGCCTGCTCCCAGGGCCCATGTGGGGGTCTTTTTCCGGTGCCCCCGGGTGCACCGAGCTTCTTCCTGACCCCTGTCCTGCCCGCCCCCAGGGCCCACATGGGGGTCTTTTTCTGGTGCCCCTGGGTGCACTGAATTGCTGTCTAGATCTGTCTGGTTTCTGAGGCTCAAGGACAAAATTTAGACCTGAACACCCTTGAGACTTGGAGCCTGGATTTATTGTTTTATTCTCAGGAGCCGTGATGGAGCTCCCACGCTTGCGACTGAGAGTTCAGAGTTCTGCTGTGTAGGGTGTGGGGGCAGGCGGGGGTCCTCTGCACCTACAGAGAACAGGGGGTCCCCACAAGCTGGAAACCACCTTGTGTGCTGGGCTTGAGGACGATTTGCTTGCCTCATTATGACCTTTTTAAGCTCATGATAAAGTGGGTTACGAGCCTGGAGCAAAGTGGCCGAGGGGGTGGGGGAGCAGCAGGGGGAACAGAGGGGCACCTGGGGTCCCTCGGTGGTTCCAACTGTGCGGCCCGCTTTCTGCAGTCGCCCAGCTCACAGCCTGGAGCCTGGGCTCCAGTGAAACCCAGAGTCTCACCCGAAGGGCGGAGTGCAGTCCCTGGCCCTCCGTGGGGGAGCCTGCGTTCGGAGGAGGCAGGGTGCCCCCCAGTCTCACGTCTGCAGGCCTCCAGGCCAGGCCCCTGCTGGTACCCGAGACCCCCAGGGCCTCCAGGCCAGGCCCCTGCTCATACCCGAGACCCCCCCATGGTGCCTCTCACACCGGCCTCCCAGGGCTGCTGGCAGAGGACAGCCAGTCCCTTCGAGGAGGCACTGGCTGACGGCCGTCTAGTGCTGCCCCAGGATGGTTCCAGCAGTGCTGCCTGTACGGAGGTGGAGGGGCCCCCGCCCCCGGGCCTGCCTTGCGGGCTGCAGGAGTGAGCTCGGAAACAAAGCCCTATCGCTTGTGGTCTTGGGAACTGCGCCTTCTCCCGAGGACCTTGTCTCCCAACGGCGGGGGCAGGACAGGGACTGGGGCTCCTGCCAAGACTGCGGATTAGTTAGGAGGACTGAGGTGAGTGGGCAGCTGGAGACTCAGGCCAGCAGCTGTGCAGGGTTTGCAGAGCTCCCCTCACCTGCCCACGCGCATTTCCACGGGGGCACCGAGGGCCCAGGCAGTCACGGCCATCAGCTCAGCCGTCCCTTCTCACAGGCTGTATGGCTTGGAGCAAGCGGCACAGCCTCTCTGGGCCCCTTCCTCTGCTGAGAAACGGGGCAGCGGGATCGGCTCTTCTCAGGTGCTGGGGGTTGACGGGAAGAGCACGAGCAGCCGAGCAGCGCACTGCCCCGCCTGCCCGGCCACCGCCCCGGCCAGAAACAAGCCCTCACGGGCTTCATTTTCACAGAAGTGTAAAAATCTATGTTTTGCACTCACTTTCATGGTCATTTAAACAGTTATGTTTTCACTGATTTTTATGACTTTTGTACAGCTACTTTTTGTCCTGTTAAGGTAGCTATTCTGCACAATCTATCCATCTATCACCTACGTGTGTTTATATATGTGTGTATCCTCTGTCTACCACTGTTAAAACCAGCTCCTCTGAAGGACACCCATGTATCAGGCACACCCATCAGTCCTCCCCCGTGGCAGTGAGACCTCACTTTAAGAGTGTGTTTTCTCTGTGATAACGCAGTGGAGGCAACTAGGCTGCTGTGCCAGACTGCGCTGCTGGCGGGACCCGCTGCAGAGACGCTGCGTCCCAGGTTCCCACTATCAATACCAAGACTCACCTCTGCAGGTGAGAGCCTGAGGCTCTCGGGGGGCGATGGTGGGGGCGGGATTGAAGCCCCGTCCCTGAAGGCCAGCCCCCCTCCAGGCCCACCAGAGCTGCCCCTTTGTCCACCCGAGAGCCCTGGACAAGGGAGGGGCACAGTGGGCACAGGGGGGACCCCCAGCACACCCTCGTGGTGGGGAAGCTGGTGGACGAAACAGCAGACAGGTGTCCGAGCCTGACGGACACGGTCGCAGTGGTCACACGCAGGAAACACTGCCAGCACCAGAAGCCCCCGGGGAGGGCTGACAGGGCAGAGTGGCGGCCTGTACTGTCCACCCCCGGCGGTCTGGCATTGCTGAGCGGTGGGTGCTGAGGGGGGCCTACAGTTCACTGCTCATGAAACACAACTGACTCATAAATGTTGATCCCATATCTCGGGCTTTTACTAAATTTGTTTATCAACACTACCTGTTTTGGAGGTGTCTTTAGGGTTTGTATATAAGATCATGTGATCTGCAAACAGATAGCTTTACTTCTTCCTTCCCGGTCTGAATGCCTTTTATTTCTTTGTACTGCTCAAGTTTTTGCTGAATGTATAGAGCTTCTCCATCTTTGGCTGCAAAGAATACAATCAATCTGATTTTAGTATTGACCATCTGTGATGTCCATGTGTAGAGTCTTCTCTTGTGTTGTTGGAAAAGGGTGTTTGCTATGACCAGTGCGTTCTCTTGACAAAACTCTGTTAGCCTTTGACCTGCTTCATTCTGTGCTCCAAGGCCAAATTTGCCTATTACTCCAGGTATCTCTTGACTTCCTACTTTTGCATTCCAGTCCCATATGATGAAAATGACATCTTTTCTTGGTTATAGTTCTAGAAGATCTTCTAGGTCTTCATAGAACCATTCAACTTCAGCTTCTTCAGCGTTACTGGTCGGGGCATAGACTTGGATTACTGTGATATTGAATGGTTTGTCTTGGAAACAAACAGAGCTCATCCTGTCATCTTTGAGATTGCATCCAAGGACTGCATTTCGGACTCTTTTGTTGACCATCATGGCCACTCCATTTCTTCTAAGGGATTCTTCCCTGCAGTAGTAGATATATTGGCCATCTGAGTAAAATTCACCCATTCCAGTCCATTTTAGTTCACTGATTCCTAAAATGGCGATGTTCACTCTTGCCATCTCCTGTATGACCACTTCAATTTGCCTTGATTCATGGACCTAACATTCCAGGTCCCTATGCAATATTGCTCTTAACAGCATCGGACTTTACTTCCATCACCAGTCCCATCCACAACTGGGTGCTGTTTTTGCTTTGGCTCCGTCTTCACTCTTCATGGAGCTATTTCTCCACTGATCTCCAGTAGCATTTTGGGCACCTACCGACCTGGGCAGTTCATCTTTTAGTGTTCTATCTTTTTGCCTTTTCATGCTGTTCATGGGGTTCTCAAGGCAAGAATACTGAAGTGGTTTGCCATGCCTTTCTCCAGTGGACCACATTTTGTCAGAACTCTTCACCACGACCTGTGTCCTGCAGGCTCATAGTTTCATTGAGTTAGACAAGGCTGTGGTCCTTATAATCAGCTTGATTAGTTTTCTGTGATTATGGTTACAGACAGCAAAAACAAGACTGGGAGCTGACTGTGGCTCAGATCATGAACTCCTTATTGCTAAATTCAGACTGAAGTTGAAGAAAGTAGGGAAAACCACTAGACCATTCAGGTAGGACCTAAATCAAATCCCTTATGATTATACAGTGAAAGTGACAAATAGATTCAAGGGATTAGATCTGATAGACAGAGTGCCTGAAGAACTATGGATGGAGGTTCGTGACATTGTATAGAAGGCAGTGATCAAGACCATCCCCGAGAAAAAGAAATGCAAAAAGGCAAAATAGTTGTCTGAGGAGGCCTTACAAATAGCTGAGGAAAGAAGAGAAGCTAAAGGCAAAGGAGAAAAGGAAAGATATACCCATTTGAATGCAGAGTTCCAAAGAAGAGCAAGGAGAGATTAGAAAGCCTTCCTAAGTGATCAGTACACAAAAATAGAGGAAAAAAATAGAATGGGAAAGACTAGAGATGTCTTCAAGAAAATTAAAGCTACCAAGGCAACATTTCATGAAAAGATGAGCACAATAAAAGACAGAAATGGTATGTACCTAACTGAAGCAGAAGATATTAAGAAGAGGCGGCAAGAATACACAGAAGAACGATACAAAAAAGACCTTTTCTTAGATAACCACAATGGTGTGATCACTCACCTAGAGACAGACATACTGGAATGCGAAGTCAAGTTTGCTCCTTGGAAGAAAAGCTATGATCAACCTAGACAGCATATTAAAAAAGCAGAGACAATATTTTGCTGATAAAGGTCCATCTAGTGAAAGTTATGGTTTTTCCAGTAGTCATGTACGGATGTGAGTTGGACCATAAAGAAAGCTGAGCACCGAAGAACTGATGCTTTTGAACTGTGGTGTTGGAGAAGACTCTTGAGAGTCCCATGGACTGCAAGGAGATCCAACCAGTCCATCCTAAAGGAAATCAGTCCTGAATATTCATTGGAAGGACTGATGTTGAAAGCTGAAACTCCAATACTTTGGCCATGATGCAAAAAACTGGAACTTTTCATTGGAAAAGACCCTGATGCTGGGAGAGATAGAAAGCGGGAGGAAAAGGTGATGAAAGAGGATGAAATGGTTGGATGGCATCACTGACTCAATGGACATGAGTTTGAATAAGCTCTGGGAGTTGGTGATGGAGAGGGAAGCCTTGCATGCTGCAGTCCATGGGGTAACAAATAGACAAGACTGAGCGACTGCACTGAACTGAACTGAAGATCAGGGATAAGACAAGCTTACCCTCTCACCACTTTTATTCAACACATTGCTGTAAGTTGTAGCCAGAACACTGGGCAATCAGTTCAGTTCAGTTGATCAGTTGTGTCCGACTCTTTGCGACCCCATGATTTCCAAGCGGAGAGGCCCTTGCTGCAAAATCTCTCTTTACCGAGAGCGGAGATCCATCCATCAGCCTGGTGAAGGCTCTGAAGTGTGGTCACAGCTCCCATTCTTCAAGATGACCAAGAGGGCGCCTTCGCAGGTGAGATAAGGGCAGCTTCCCTAGGCAGCCTCACACGTCCATTGCCTGTGCGTCCAGGACAGGGCAACATCCATCTCAGAGCCTGGGCCCCCGGCAGGACAACACCCTTCCGAGACTCAGGGGCCCATGAATCATTCAGCTGGAGACAGTAGAGGGGGAGCAGGGCAGAGGAGGAGGGAGGGGAGGGGGAGGATGGGGAGGGGAGGGGGAGGGGAGAGGGAGGGCAGGGGGAGAGGGAGGGGAGGGGGAGGAGGGGGGAGGAGGGGAGGGGAGGAGGGAGGAGGGGAGAGGGGAGGGGGGGGAGGATGGGGGAGAGGGGAGGGGGGAGGAAGGGGAGGATGGGGGAGGGGAGAGGGAGGAGGGGAGAGGATGGGGAGAGGGGAAGGGGGAGGAGGGGGAGGAGGGAGGGTAGGGGGAGGAGGGGGAGAGGGGAGGGGAGGGGGAAGGGAGGGGGAGAGGGGGAGGGGGAGAGGAGGGGGAGGGGAGAGGGGAGGGGGAGAGGGGAGGGGGGGGGGAGGGGGGGTAGGGGGAGGGGGAGGGGAGGGGAGGGGAGGGGGAGGGGGGGGGAGGGAGGGGGGGGAGGGGACCTCAGGGAGGGGCCTGGGCATTTCTCCCTCATCTTGAGTTCCTTCCTCTTCAGATACTGGCGGCTTCGGGGGATGGCAAGCCCCCAGCCTGGAGGGAGCAGCCTCCCCTTGCACTCCAAGGGGGCTCCATGCAGCCCCATCTGGATGCGCCCTCCACGCCCACCCATGGGGTGAAGAAGGGCCCACCACCAGGACAGCTCTGCTGCGACTTGGGGGCCTGACCCACAGGGGGTCCAGCGGGTGGGAGGCGCCCCCCAGGGCCGCCTTACACAGAAAGGACCACCGAGGCTGAGTGGCTGCTGTGTCTCGTTCGTTAGGCCCCGGGCAGGTTCTGATGCTGTCCTGACTGTTCTACCAAAGTCTGCCTGACTCAGTCCGCACAGATGCTGTGAACACCCACGGCTCCATCTTTACAAGCGAGGGAGCTGAGGCCCGCAGAAGGTCGCTCAGCTGGAGCTCCGTGCGTCCAAGTGGCCTGGGCGGCCTGGCTGGGGAGACGGCACCCTGTCCTCCTGGATCCGGGGAGGGCGGGCAGAGGGAGGCAACCCGCACGGTGAATTTCGCGATTCTGCAGCGGCAGAGATCAGTTGGTTGCAGTGGAGCAGTTTGTGTTGGAATCTATTATGGTCCCGACATAAATTAATTATAACCCTTCTGCTGGAAGCAGCTTCACGTATAATTAACGTTTGCTGGAGGGAGGAGGGGCAGCGGGAGAAGCTGCCGCCTCCAGGGGGCCGACGGGGCCGGGGGTGGGGGGGGCCCTTTGTGTTGGGGGGGGGCCTGTGTGCTGGGGGTCACGGCGGCTTGACCCTGGCGCAGGCGGCCCGAGCCCCCGCGGCTCGAGGCCCACACACACAGGCCGAGCGCAAGCTGCAGACAGACTCGCGAGGGCACCTCACGGTCCCCGGGGGGAGGAGCGAGGGGGTGGATCTGCCCGAGGCCCTCCAGGCAGCGAGGGGCCCGGCCTCAGCCCGGGGGCCCGCGGTCCGCTCCGCTCTCGGCTCGCCCCCGGCGCGCCCTGCGCTGCGGAGGAGACCCTGTTAGAGGGGCGGGCCCCCTCTCAGCGAGGCTGGAGGAGCCGAGGGCGCGCTGCGTGCCCACCGCAAGCACAGCGGGTGACGGCAGCCGCGCGGTGCGGGGCGTGCTGGCGCTGGGGAGTGCCGAGCTGGCCGGGAGGTCCCCAGGCGGCACCGGGCTGGGAAGCTGCCAGGGCCCCGCCTCCCCGGGGCTGGGTGGCCTCTCGCCCCCAGCACTCTCTCCGCCCCGGGGGGCCATCCCCGGGGGACTCCGGGGGAAACCCGGGGGAGGGGGGGGGGGGGGGCCCTGGCAGGACGGGGGTCCTGTCACACGAAGCTTGGCTCTGGAAGGAAGTCGGCAACCAGAGAATGAGAACACCAGTCCCCTCCTCCTCAGGCCGGCTTACTGTTCCTGTTGCGCGGATGAGGAAAGGGAGGCGCTGGACAGGCCAGGGAGCCCCGGCTGGCTGCAAAGGGCCGGCTTCCCACTGCACGTGACCGCCTCGGATGGGAGGCAGAGCCAGCTCCCCAAGCCCCGACCCTCGGAGCCGTTGCGGGAGTGCCTGGGGGGACCCCCTGGGGACAAGGCTTCTTAGATGGGTTTAAGCTCCTTGTCTGGTGGGTGTTAAGATGCTCACACTTCGGAGGGAGACCAGGTGAGGCTACCTGCGATGGATGCCCTGACGGGTCTTCTCCAGCCTGTTACCCGCCCAGCTGGGACTGGAGTCCGACTGCCTGCTTCCCTGGGTGCTCTCACGAAAGCAAAGAAGAAAAGCAAACGGCAAGAGGCTTGAATGGAAAACACAGGAGACACTTGGCAGGTAGACAGGGCTGTGTCTGCGCCCCTCCTTGATAAAGAAGTATTTTGAATAATTTTTAAAATTTTTATTTCTTTTTGGCTGCTCTGGGTCTTCACTGCTTCAGGAGGGCTGTCTCCAGTTGGGGCGAGCCAGGCTGCCCTCCACCTCAGTGAGCCGGCTGCTCACGTGCTGGCTTCCCTGTTGCAGAGCACTGGCTCCAGGGCCCGCGGGCTTCAGTAGGTGCACCTCCCGGGCTCTAGACCTCAGGCTCAACGGCCGTGGTGCAGAGGCTCAGCTGCACCAAGGCACGTGGGGATCTTCCCAGACCAGGGATCAAACCCATGTCTCCTGCACCGGCAGGTGGATCCTTTACCACTGAGCCACCAGGGAAGCCCCTGAATAATTTTTGTAAAATTGGTTTTGCTAATCTTCCTGGCCTAGGAATTTCTCCTTCAGGTAGTCGTGTCTTTGGACTGTAAAGTGTTTCCGTCTGACGCAGACACCTCTGGGAGAAACAGTGCAGATGGCTTACCATGGAGAAGCAGGTGCATTCAGACCAGAGCCCTGGAGAGGTGTTGACGCCTGCCAGCTCCTTCCCTGGGTCTTCCACGGGAGGACCTGGCAGGGGGGGTCAGGCAGGCATCCCGAAAGGCACACTGTCCATTTCTCACCATCGTCATACTTGAGACCCAGAGTAACAGGATGCTTCTGCTGCTCTGACTCTGACTAAACAGAATCCTCCTCAGCCAGGGGCCTGCAGCTCTGACAGGACCCAAGGGAGACAGCTGGAGGTCTCGGAGAAACTGTGGGAAGGCAGGGCTGGGGGCAGTGACTGTTCGTCCCTGCAGGCAGGAGGCTGGCACCTCGTGTCCTCTAAGGGTGCAGGGGCTGGTCCTAGACAGAGGGTGGTGCAGAGACCCCCCTGAGACCGCAGGGCAGGGTGGAGTCAGACACAGGCAGAACGCAGGGTGGCACAGCAGCAGGGGGCCTGCCCTTCGGAGGAGCTGGAGGCAGGGGGTCCCGGCTGTGCCAGCGCTTCCGGAGGGCTCTGGTGAGGGCACGGAGGCCAGAGAGGGACGTGGTCCAGGCAGCCCTCCTGTTGGTCCCCTTCCCAGCCCAGAACCCCCAACCTGGGGCCCTAGACCATCCTCCCACTGCTTCCGAGCAGAGGGCACAGGGGGAGGCCGATGCCATGCCTGCCCCTCCCAGCCGCACCTTCTTTGCTGTGGGGGGCTGTGTGCAAACAAAAATAAAGCAAGTATAAGTCTAACCTTCTGGCCAATCGCAGTTTAGCTACCCTGCAATTAAACAAATCCGCAAACCCGCAACACATATTTACATCTCATTAGCAGAAGCCAAATGCAACAACGGCATTAAAATTAAGAAATTAGGCACAATTATCCTGTCGGAGGCGGTGGGGGAGGCTGTCAGGGTGGTTCATTCATTAGTTTGCGCAGGAGTTCAGGGCTCTGCTCCTCACTGTGTGCCGCCATCCCCACCCCCTCCTCTCCCTCAAACACCTCGGCAGAGCTTTCATCTGTCTGCCATTCGGCATGGAGCCAGGGGCTGGGCTGGCTCCGCCCTGGACTCCGTGTTGGGTGGTGCGGTCAGGAAGGCTGGCACCTGCCTGGTCCCTGTGCCCTGCAGGGGCCCCGGATCCCTTAGACGTGGCCCGAGATACAGCTCTGTCAGGCCTCGGGGAAGCCGCGTGGTTCTGCTCCCGGTGGGGATGGGGACGTGAGGAGGCGGTGTCAGCAGTGACCCCGGGGTGAAGCCCCAGCCACCTTGCTGGGGGACAGCCCTCATCCTGGGCTGGATTCACAGGGGTGTCAACGTGGTGGGGTGGCCAGCTGGGCATATGGGGGAGGGAGAAGGTCAGTGGGAGAGGGGAAGGTCAGTGGGGGAGGGGGAAGGTCAGTGGGGTAGGGGAAGGTCAGTGGGGGCAGGTGAAGGTCACTCGGGTGAGGGAGAAGGTCAGTGGGGGAGGGGGAAGGTCAGTGGGGGAGGGTCAAGGACTGTGTGACCCGTCGGGGTCGACCGCTGTGGTCTGCAGAGGCACTGGCCAGTGTGGTCTCAGGTGGGCTCCTCAGAATCAGGGCCCAGGGGTGTGAGGGCTGATGCCCGTTTCTGATTCGGGGGAGTGTGTGGAGAGGAGGTGTGGGGTGGGGAGGGGTCTGGTCCCAGCCAGGGGAGGGAGGGTTAGGCGCCTGCAGGTCAGCTAAGTGCAGATGCCCCCCCGAGCCCTCTCCCCACGTCCAGGTTGCGCCGGCCCTGCCGGGACAGAGGCAGACCAGGGTCTCCCGGGACTCTGGGCTCGTGGAAGCAGCCTTGAGCCGCCCGTCCCTCCCCTGGCCCAGCCTTGTCCTGGCCTTCCCCCGGGGAGGGAAGCCCCAGACAGCCCTCCGCTGGCACAAATGGAGTCATTTCTCTCTGAGATGTTGCAAAGAGCTTCCCGAGTTCTCAGCTGATGAGGAGGACCAGGGCAGCCTCTCTCTTCTCGGTGGGCCCACGGGGACGCTCACAGCCGGGAGCCTCTGCTGCGTGCAGCCTGCAGTGCCCGGGGCAGCCAAACCCGCTAGGGAGGCCGGGGGCGGGGTGGGGAGGACATGACAGGTCGACGGAGCCTTCTGGGGCCTCCCAGTATCTAAGAGTTTCTGATGGGCTTTATTTCTGCTTCTATTCTCAACTTGGAACTGGGCAGGCGGCAGAATCAGGCAGAAGGACATGTCCCCCGGGTGAGGGGTCACGGGCAGGTGCTCAGGAGGGCGGCTGGAGGCTCCTTCTCGGTAAGTGCTTCTTTTCCAGGGGCTTTTTACAAGATTGACCTGTTTATCCACACTGTTGCTGTGTGGGGTCTTCGCTGCTCCCTCCCCTGGCCGGGACCAGACCCCTCCCCACCCCACACCTCCTCTCCTCCTCTCCACACATCTCCCCGGAATCGGAAACAGGCATCACCCTCGCACCCCTGGGCCCCTGCTCCCCACGGTGAATATAAGGGAATGTGATTTTTATGAGACTGACATGCTACCTACTGCGCTAACGAGGCACCTTGGAATGTGATTTTTAAAGCATTAGAAGAAAAAAAGTGTGAGCCCTGTAAAAACAAAGGCAATTTAAAAAAATAAGCCTTCAAGGACTTCCCTACTGCTCCAGTGGTTAAGAATCCGCTTGCCAAGCAGGGGACGCAGGTTCGATCCCTGCTGAGGGAAGATTCCACACGCTACGGAACACTTGAGCCCATGTGCCATGAGCCCACATCCTGGCACCCGAGCTGCCCCGAGGAGGCCCGCACATCAGAGCCGGAGAGCAGCCCTGGGGCTCTGATCACTCTTCCCTGGATGTGACTCCCAAGCTTTTGACTCCTCTCTCTGCTCACTAACCTTGTGTTTGGCTCCATTCCATAGGACTTCACCTCTGTCAGTTAAATATTAATAATTAATACTTAATATTTGATTAATACTCAAACATTACATTTTCCCTTATTCATAGGCTCCAGTTATACATGTCAAAATGTCCATCTTTTCAACTACACTGTTGATCCTCCTGCTGTTTATGGCATTATTAATCAGAGTTATTATTAATCAAATTGCCAACATTATTAATGAAATTGCCAACGTCTGTTGGATCATTGAAAAAGCAAGAGAGTTCCAGAAAAACATCTACTTCTGCTTTATTGACTACACCAAAGCCTTTGACTGTGTGGATCACAACAAACTGTGGAAAATTCTGAAAGAGATGGAAATACCAAACCACCTATGAAAGTGAAAGAGGAGATTGAAAAAGTTGGCTTAAAGTTCAACATTCAGTAAACAAAGATCATGGCATCTGGTCCCATCACTTCATGGCAAATAGATGGGGAAACAGTGGAAACAGTGGCTGCCTTTATTTTTCTGGGTTCCCAAATCACTGCACATGGTGACTGCAGCCATGAAATTAAAAGATGCTTACTCCTTGGAAGAAAAGCTATGCCCAACCTAAACAGCATATTAGAAAGCAGAGACATTACTTTGCTGACAAATGTCTGTCTAGCCAAACTATAGTTTTTCCAGTAGTCATGTATGGATGTGACATGAAGAAAGCTGAGCATTGAAGGATGCTTTTGAACTGTGGTGTTGGAGAAGACTCTTGAGAGTCCCTTGGACTGCAAGGAGATCTAACCAGTCCATCCTAAAGGAGATCAGTCCTGAATATTCATTGGAAAAACTGATGCTGAAGCTGAAACTCCAATACTTTGGCCACCTGATGTGAAGAACTGAGTCATTTGAAGAAACCCTGATGCTGAGAAAGGTTGAAGGCGGGAGGAGGAGATGACAGAGGATGAGATGGTTGCATGGCATCACCAACTCAATGGACATGGGTTTGGGTGGACTCAGGGAGTTGGTAATGGACAGGGAGGCCTGGCGTGCTGCAGTCCATGGGGTTGCAGAGAGTCGGACACGACTGAGCGACTGAACTGTAAAACTTTTTGCTGCTAAGTCCTGTTTCTGAGTCATTGGTCTGCTTTTCATCCTATTAGCAGGCTGTTTTTTTTTTTTTACCTCATTGCCTGCCTAGTGAGGGCTGCTTTATTCTGTGTCACACGTTGTGTGTAAGGAGATCTAACAACTCCAGCTGATGTTTTACCCCTCACATTGGAGTCTCCACCCCTGGTGGGGCAGAAGGGGAGGGCTTATGCTCTAGCAGTGAAACGGGCTGGATTGGGGCTGGGTCCGAGCTCTGGTAAGACTCTGCTCACAGGGCTGGAGCACAGAGACCCCCGTGGGAGGTGGCCCACGTCTGTGTGGGGATTTCTAGGGGCTCCTCCCAAAGCCTGGGGTGCACCAGTGGTGAGACCAGTGAACGGAGCTGGTCGTGGGTTCGTGGGTGAAGGGCGTGCAGAGGTTGAGGGGCCCTGGTTGGGGTGTTTCAGCTGAGCCAGAGCGGGAATGACTCCTGCCCCGGGTGCTTGGGGGGCACGGGGAGGCGGCGTCTTGGGGGGAGACACCCCCTGGGAAAGGCAACTCCTCCTCAAGGTAACAAAGCCGGAAGTTAATGAGACACTTCGATTCTAACTCTGGGTTTGGAGTCGGGTTCTGCCTGTCGGAAGGGTTAGGGTTTCCACGGGGTCTCATCACAGCACATGGAACCTGGACTGTGGTCAAGGTGGCTCAGCTGTGATCATGCTGTTAGAACAAACACCCACAGGCCTCAGAAGAGCATGAGAGAACCCAGGAGCCCCACGGTGAGTGACCACAGCGCCTTGTGGACGGTAAAGTACGATTAGAGAAACAAAGGAACAGGAAAGAGGATCCACTGGCAAGAATTAAAATCAGTGAATAAAACCTTTTGGGATGGCCTGGATGCTGGGTTTAGCAGACAAAGCACTCAAAGCAGTTACTGCCAATATGTTACAGGACTTTGCAAAATTAATGTTAATGCGTAGACAGGTAGAGATTGTTGACAAAGCTGTGGACATTATAAGCAGGAATCAAAAAGTTCAGCACTAAAAACAGAGTTACTTAAATGAAAAAATTCACTGAATGGGCTAAACAGCAGACTGGAAGTGGAAGAAAAAAAGAAGTAGTGAATTAGGAGACAGTTCGGTGAAAATGATGCAATCTGAAGCACAGAGAAAAAGGGGAAATGGGGGGAAAGAAAGAGCAAGCTGTCATTAACCAGTGAGCGAATATTGCGTGATGTAGTGAGTAGTTGGAGCCTAGAAAGAGTAGAAGTAGGAATGTGGTTACAACAGTTCTTTGAGGAAACAATGGCCAAGTAAGCCCCAAATTTGACAAATAGACTGAAGTTCAGCAGTCCCTTAGAAGGATACATACAAAGAAAGCCACACTTAGGCAAACTCCTGGAAATAAAAAATGGAGATCAAATTCCCAAAGCAGTTTGAGCAAATGGACCACATACAGGGGACCATGATATCACGACAGTAACTTCACATCTAGAAAGCGGAGGTCAGAGGCAGCAGGGGTCAGAGGTTGTGGAGGTCAGAGGTAACGGAGCCATGTCTTAAAGGAAGCACAGAGTGATGTCAACATAGAATCTACATCCAGTGAAACACCCCTCAAACGTGGCTGCAAACATAAAGGCATTTTCTGATAAACCAGAGTTGTGAGCACGTGTTGCCAGCAGACTGCACTGAAAGGAAAACTAAAGGATGTTCTCTGGGCTTCAGGGAAACTGCACCAGATAAACACCAGGATCCACAGGAGGAAGTGAAGAGCGATGAAACTGTTACACACGTGGGTCAAGAGAGAAGCCGCCTGCTTCCTTCAATCCATTTTCTGAGCAGACAGATGACTTACTCAAAGTGATGACTCAAAGCGATGATAGTCACCTGGGGATTTGAGACAAGGAAGGAAAAGATGTAACAACAATAGCACAAGGGATGGAGCCAGGAAATGAAACTACAGCCTTTTTTAAAGGCCTCACATGTGGGAAGCGTGAGGTCGGACATGAAGGGAAGAGGTGTAGCATAAATTCTAACCAGACTGTGGTAAGGATGGACTTTATAATCCCTGGAGTAGCCATTCGCAAAACAGTAGTAAAGACACCTAGCTTAGGAGCTAACGCTGGAAAATGTTTAAGGTGGAGATAGTGCAGCAAGAGAGGGGCAAACCCCAAAGGAGCCGACGGAAGACCAGCGGGCAGAGGGCAACTTTAGCCTCAGCCACACTCGTCCACTCCCTGTCCGTGGACACACAGAGTCTGGCCGCCTGGACAAAACCTCTGATTGCCGCCGTCCCGAGGGGAGGGTGGAGCTTCAAAGGCACACCCCAGGCCGAAGTGCGAGGAAGGGACGGGGGGCTCGTGACTCGGTCGCAGCTGTGGGCGTCCAGTGCGGCCAGAGCTCCGACTCCAGCCCCGGGCCACGAGGAGCCCCGCAGCCTGCCGACGTGCTGAGGAGGAGGCCTCTTCCCTGGGCAGGGCTTGGCTCCCTGAGAACAGCAAGGAGACACTGTCCTGACTCCTGCACACTTTGGGCTCCGAGCGCCTCCATGGCTGGTCTCCGTCCTGACCCCCAGACATCCTGGTGTCTGAGCATCTCAAACAGCCAGCCTCCACCCAGGGCCGGAGCAAAGGCAGACGGCTTTGCTGGCTCTTCTTTCCTGCCATTGACCCGAGCCCAGAATCAGCAAATTTGCCCACTGGGAAAACCAGCGTGCAATCCTCAGCTCACCTGGCTGTGTTCTTTTCTCCCTGGAATCTCAGCGCCTGAAAGAATGCAGCATCTGTAACTTACAACCTGTTCCTTTTCCTAGTTACCCCACTTATCTCACTTTTTGCAGAAGAAGTCTCTCCTGGGACCCACCGCCTCTGTGGACAGGGCATGAGCATGCTAGGGTGGACGGCCCTTTGGCTAGACCTCAGGGCCTGGGCCTGCGTGCGGGAGGTAGACATCTGTCAGCTCCATGCTGTAGAGTCTTTCCAGAACCTTCCAGGGCAGCTGCGGTTTGGGAGGAGGTGCTGACTCCTGGAGTTCACGTTCAGTCCACAGTGGGTGCCGCCTGACTCGGATGAGCTCCCAGGAGAGACCCACGCACCTGCAGAGGAGGTGGTTTCTGTCTGGAGGAGCCGGCATTGGGTTTTGAGTTCAGGGCTCCGGGCAGGTCTGCAGCTCTGCATTTGCTGAGGTGTAGTTTGGGAACAGGCGTGAGAGCTTAGTGAACTCAGTTTCTCCAGAGAAAATGGAGAAAGCAGAATTAAACACCTCTGGAGGCTGTGTGAGGACCCAACATGACAGTTTAGGATGGTGTCTCTGAAGTGGATGGCATCACCGACTCAATGGATACGAGTCTGAGCAAACCCCGGGAGTTGGTGAAGGACAGGGAGGCCTGGTGTGCTGCAGTCCATGGGGTCGCAAAGAGTTGAACACGACTGAGCGACCCAACAGCACCTGGGAAGCGCAGTCCCCGGGGAGCACCGAGCCCCCACACCCGGTGCTCAGGCCGAGGGCACAGTGAGCTCAGCCCCGGAGGAGGACAGAGCGACGGTCTCCTCGTTCTAAATCGGGGTCCGCTCCAGGGCTGATGGGATTCAGCACCCAGCGTTCACAGGCGGGGCCTTTCGCGAGGAGCCCTCACGAGGGAGTGGGGGCAGCCTGCGAGGTCCCCCCGCGGGGTCTCCTGCGGGGTAGCAAGGGGGGCTGCCGCCTGAGCTCCGATGCTGAAATGAAATGAGGCCTTTCCCAAGCGATTCAGCAGCCCAGCTATTCGTCACTGAAACACAGTGTCCAATTTCTCCGGCCGTTTTAGGAACCCATTTTCAGCCGAGGCTCCAGCTGGGGGTGTTTTTGAAAGGATTGTTCTGCAGGTCCCTTCTGGCTGGTGCTCAAAGGCCTGGGTCATCCCCTCTGGCCGACGCTCAGCATCCTCCCGCTGCCGGGGAGGCGGAGGGAGGCTCTGACGGGTGAGCCGGCCCCCCGCCCAGCCAGGCCCCCACTGCCCCGGAGCTGCCCTGCGCTAAGGGCTTGTCCGGCTCCTCACTGGCCCACCATCAACCACCAAGGCCCAGGGACTCAGCTTGCGGGGAGGGTGTGGTTGGGGCTCGGCCAGACCCCCCACCCTGGGGCCCGAGGACAGGAGGGGCAGGTATGCCAGCCCTGCTGGGATGCAGGGGACCATCTGAGGACAGCTGGTTTCCCCAACTCTGTGGAAATATTTGAATACACCGACGTAATTAACTAGGCAAAGCTGCCCTTTCTGACAAACAGAAGCTATTTGGGTAAGCGGGCTTGCAGCAGAGGGCTTCGGGCGGCCCACAGAGCCAGCCGGGAGCCTGGGTGCTGAGCACAGGTTTGGACCTGGAGAGGGTGCCCGAGGGCAGAACCGTGTCTGCCTCCCGTCTGCTGGTGCGTACGTGGCCGGTGCAGGGAGTGAAGCCGTGACGCACTTGGGACGGTTCCACCCAAGCAGAGGCTGTTGACGCGGGACCCTGTGCAAGGCCAGGCCCTCAGGGCAAGGCCTAGGGCTCACAGCCCCTCAAAGTGCCCTGGCGCCCCCTCCTCTGGGACCCTGCTGGGGGCCAGGTCCTTGGGACAAGGAGGAGGCCCTGGGCAGCTGGGCTGACGGACGGAGCAGGGGGAGCAGACTAGGGGGAAGGAGCCGTTCACCACCACCACCACCCCCCCGCCCCCGCTATAAACAGAGGGGGCATCCAGAGAAGTTAAGGACCAGCTGCACCCTGGGATCAAACTCTTTCTTCGTTGGCAAGTGCCAGCTCACCTCGGCCTGCCGTCTGGTGGCTGTTGAGTCTGTGTGTTGCCGTCACTTCCCTCGGCCCTTCTCGCCAGTGGGCCTGCTTTGCTCTCATCTCTGAAGCCCGACCCACACTTCTCGGGTGCACCTCAGCTCTGAGCAGCATCTCCATGGGGATCATGACGGCTAGTGTGGCCAGGGATCCTGTTCCCCTCGCGCGGCCCCAGCCTGGAGTTCCCCCACTCCTGATGGGCTGGGCCCCGGGAGCCTGCCCCAGAGCCCCTGGTCCCGGGACAGTGGTCGGGGGGTGGGGATGGGCAGGGGCAGCGGGCAGGTTGCTGGGGGGACCCAAGGGTTGTTCCGAGTGACCTCGCGCGCACACACCTTGTCAGGGGCTGTGCCTTGGGCCGAATGGGACTCGCAGGAGGCCTGACGGGGTCTTGTGCCCTTGCAGGCGGACAGGAAACGCCACCAGATCGGGGCTTCCTCGGACGGTGCAGGCTGTCCCCTGGGTGCAGAGCCGGAGGGGAGAGCGGGTGCTCGGCCAAGGTCCAGGGCTGGCTGGCCCCACGCAGGGTGACGTGTGCGGCCTCAGCCGTGCTGGCCCTGCTGGTCAGTATCACAGGGGCGCAGCGCTCAGAGCTTGTGCTGGATGGAGAGAGGAGAACATGCTGCCTGAACTTGGAGCCTGGGAAGGGTGGCCAAAGAGGTCACCCTGCATCTGTTTCAGAATCTGCAGGCTCTAGAACTCTGCACCTCCAGCTTACGGAGGGTGGGCTCAGGTCTCCCTCTCCCTGGTCAGTGGCTCTCCCCATAGGCCACTGGAGAGCCATCCTAAAGGAAATGAACCCTGAATATTCATTGGAAGGACTGATGCTGAGGCTGAAGGTCCAACACTTTGGCCACCTGATGGGAAGAACTGATTCATTAGAAAAGACCCTAATGGGCCACTGGAGAGGCTGGGGCCTCTACTCAGCACGTGTGGTCAGCTCTGTGTCCACGTCTGATGAGCCTGTGATCCTCACTGGCTGCAGCTGCCCAGCGGGAGGACGACAGGAGGGTTTAGGAAACAGGGGCCCTTCACCAGGTCTGAGGGGCGCTCGCCAGGGTCTGGACCCATCTCTACTGCGTGCACCTGGCCCGGCCATGTGGACGCTGCTTGTTCTCATGGTCAGTTCCTCCATCCCCCAGCCCCCAGGGAGTCCTGTGAGGCCAGGAGGCTCCTGCCAGGTCAGAAGTGAGGGGACGGAGAGCCCTACCCCTCCCACGCCGGGGACATCGCCTGTGCCAGACCGCAGGCTGTTCCTGTGGGCCTGTTATCACGTGAGCAGAAAATGGGGAAGGTCTCATGGAAGCCCTCCACCCTGGACCCACAGGACAGGGAGGGCCGGAGACAGCACCGGCTCACATCCAGCCTGTCCAGCGTCCAGCGAGTGGCGGGGTCACCGTCTGAGGTGGATGGACCGAGGCCGCCTGGTTCACACACCCTGTCCTGACTCACACACTGTGTTCAGAGCCTGAATCACGAGGAAGCCGTGATCTAAAAGTAGTCTCTCTCTTTTAACCAAAGACGAGCATATTCTCCCGACTGCAGCCCGTGGTCCCACACGCTCAGCTGGTCCCACACGCTCACCCACCCCACCGGTATGCGTGACCCACCGGGAACCGGCACACGCGTCCTTGTTGCAGGCCGGCGGGGGCAAGGCCTGGGGACCAACGTGTCACAGACCCAGGGTCTCGTCTCCCCTGGCCGAGGCGTGTTGTGTCCCTTGAAAGACAGTCCTCCTCTGTCACTCCTGGCCCCGATGAGGTCCAGTCGTCCCTCCAGAGAGACGGTTTGGGTCGGGCTTTCCTAGTTCCCACAGGAGCCCTTGCTCTGCCCCGAGTCTTTGTTTCCACTACGGCTGTAATGTGGACTGATGACCTCCGCTAGCCTCTGAGCAGGAAAAATGAGGGTGCTGCAGCCAGGTGCTCCCGGGGCCCTGCACGCGGGGGCAGGGACACCCTGATCTGAGTGTGACACGTGACACGGTGCGGGGAAGGGAAATGGTGCATGAGATGGGTCTGCACGGGAGACAGACATGCGCGGGAGACTGCCAGCCGAAATGTGTCTCCTACACTGGCATCTTTTCTCCTGGAGGTGTCCTGACTCCCATTTTCGTGCAGCCAACGTTACCGAACAAGAAACATTCAGTTAGATGCCTGGGGCTTCCCAGCTGGCTCAGCCATAAAGAACCCATCTGCCTGTGGTGCAGGAGAGGCAGGTTCAATTCCTGGGTTGGGAAGATCCCCTGGAGAAGGAAATGGTAACCCACTCCAGTATCCTTGCCTGGAGAATCCCATGGACAGAGGGGCCTGGTGGGCTGCAGTCCATGGGGTCGCAAATCAGACACAACTGAGCAACTAAACAACAACAATTAGAGAGCTGGGCCTGAAACTAAAGTAAAAATGCATGGGCACGATTCTAATCCCTACTTTCCTACCGTCCTCTGAGATCCCGGGGCTGGATGTGGTCTCGGGGTTGTCGGTCCAGGGGTCCAGGCCCTGCCTCATCCATGGACCAGTTATAACCTTGGGAAGTGTTTGGCCAAGCGTCCACTTCTGGAAAGTTCAGGTCCAGGGTGGGGAGTCCAGGCAGAGAGGCTAGCCTGACCCCATAAGAGGGGGGCGGGAGCTTCTCTGAAAAGGCTACTAAGATGCGAACGTCCTCAGTAACCACCCCAGGATCGTCCCTTGCAGTCCGCTAACACACCAGCCAGAACTCTGCTTCACTTAGCGCTTCAGGATCCAGGAATGGGAGGAGGAAGGACTGAGAGGGACCAATGGGGAGTCGTCCCGGGGCCCAGGTGGGAAGAGAAGGCTCCCGGGACGTCAGAGGAGACCCTGCCCCAGACCCACTTGTGCTGCCCGCCACTCCTGAGTCCATCACCTGAGCCTCAGACGGCCTCGGCCTTGACGGTCAGCCTCAGGTCCACTTTTAAAGCCTTTTGGGAAGAATTCAGATTTCCCAGGATATGACGTTCCATAATTTAATAACCTCTCCTCTCTGAAAACTGACGTATCTGTCTGTCTGTTGTTGTTGTTCAGTCGCTAAGTTATGTCTGACTCTTCGCGACCACATGGACAACGGCATGCCAGGCTTCCCTGTCTTTCACCACCTTCCGGAGTTTACTCAAATTCATGTCCATCGAGTTGGTGATGCCCTCCAACCATCTCATCCTCTGTCATCCCTTTCTCCTCCCGCCTTCAATCTTTCCCACCATCAGGGTCTTTTCCAGTGAGTCAGTTCTTCCCATCAGGTGGCCAAAGTGTTGGACCTTCAGCCTCAGCATCAGTCCTTCTAATGAATATTCAGGGTTCATTTCCTTTAGGATGGACTGGTTGGATCTCCTTGCAGTCCAAGGGACTCTCAAGAGTCTTCTCCAGTAACACAGTTTAAAAGCATCAATTCTTCAGCACTCAGCCTTCTTTATGGTCATCTATCTATTATGACCCAAATCTCCCTAAAGGTGACTTTGCTGTGCAGCTCTGGAAACCATGCTTAACCTCCCAGTGCTCCTGAAAGGTTTCAGAGTCAAGGCTGTGCTCTTTCAATGCTGTGACTGTCTGCCTGCTGTGCTGCAGCCACAGGGTCGGCCAGCTCAGCGCAGAGACTCCCTACAGCCCACGGCAGAGGCGGCCCCAGCAGCTGAGCGCCTGATGCAACCAGAGGTGGTGGGGCGGCCTTTCCTCTCGGTGGACGTGCAGTGGGCTCAGGGCTCCCAGGAGCAGGGCTGCAGTTTGCCATCAGATGTCCAGCAGAGCTCAGGGAGCCACCAGCCCCGGGTCCTTGCCCCCCTGCGTGCCCGCACTTGCTGGCCAAGTCCACACACCCTCCAGACCCAGGCCCGGGAGCGGTGCCCGCCTGTTGGCCCTTGTGCTCCGGCTGCCAGGGGACCAGCCGGCCGGTGCCACCCCCTCCCTGGGCTGGCCTCGCCTCTCTCTGCGGAGCCAGGGCTCCAGTTGGGGGTGCTCTCCACACCAGATGTGAGACACCTGAATATCCATCAGCAGTGGAACAATTTGTAATACTTCCACACAACGGAATAGCACACAGTGAAGAAGAGAAACTGCTGCTCTGCCCAGAAACATGGACGCTTATCCAAATGAATACTACACAGAGAAGCCAGACGTAGGGTGTTTCCTGCTCCACGCCCACAGAAAACAGCCACCAGGGACTCACGGCCCTAGAGACCAGGGCAGCGTCCATCGGAGGGGGCAGTGCCTGCAACAAACACAGAGCAGAGTACTTTGAGGCAGATATGCTTCTTGTTAGTGTAAAAGTTTATGTGAAATTCCAGCCATGTCTCTGTGAAAATTCTTTAACCACGTGTCATATCATGGGTAAGGTTTGTGGCTGAATACACGAGCTGGAAGCAGCGTGTTAAGGATGCTTCGGGTTGGTCTTTCTTCCATGCACAGCTGCAGGGGGTCATTAAACCAATTCTTCCTTGTCCTCGGACTACTGCTCAGTGTCGACTAGCAATCCAACCAAACAACCCTGTTAGTGTTCCACTACCAGTCCCATCGGAACTGAAGGCTGCATCGAGAAAGCTCTGAGATGAAAACTTGAGGTGCTAATTGATCCCTCGGGGGGCAGCAAGCTCACTTCCTTTTGTAGTTGCTTTGAAGCCTTGATTGGCTTCAACAAAGAGGCATCCACTGATGTCAGCTGGGGCCAGATCTAATTGTTCGAATCATGAAAGATCTTAGTGAGTGCGCCCCAAATGAGATTGACCTGCATTTTGTGGACTCTACAGGTTTCCTTCTCTGTAAGATTTATAGACTCCCTTCACTCTGTGGAACGTCTGCTCACGTCTGTTTTGGAGATGCCACTGTGTCAGACAGCAGAAGCTCCCAGCGACCAGGCAGTGGGCTGGCCAGCACGGCCCAGGTGACCTGCCCACGGCCGAGGGCTGGAGGCGCAGAGTTTGCTCCAGGGCTGGCACCCGCCTCGGGCAGTGTCAGACGGGATGTGGGCTCCAGAGCTGGGTTCCTGCCACAGGTGAGCTCCCAAGGCTCTGTAACTATGATGCCTAAAGGCCAGTTAATTCCATATTTTGCCAGCAGTGATAAGCAGTTACACAGAGTCAATGGTCACCAACACCTGCAATGCCTTTTGTCGGCCGAGTCTTTGCTGGATAGGATTAGCCAGGAGCCTGGGGGCTCCACCGCGGGGTCCCCGGCAGGGCCCGGAACGGGACTGAAGTGGGCTTGTGGCCAGAGCACAGTACACCCACGGCCTGACGCTCAGGTTCACCCTGTCTGCACCCAGGCTGCAGGACAAGAAGGAGTCCTGCTCCATCAGCAGCAGAGTCGGGGCCCCAGGTCAGGAGGGCCACCATCCCCCCTTCTGTGACTCTGCACAAACCTGGGGCGCCTGTTCTGGACCTGCTTCCATGGCGCGGACTCAGAAAATATGAGATTCGACAAGGTGACGAGGGTGAACACGCCCTGCATCTCTGAAGGGCCTGTGAGGACCCTGCTGTTGAGGGGAGACTACGAGCCGTGGCGTCTCCTCTGGGCGGGGGCTGAGGCTGCTGGGGTGCGTGTGGCGGCTTCGGAGCTGACCGCAGCGTGGGAGGGGGAGGGCGGCTCCCAGCACTGCCCTGAAAGCACATGCTCTGGCCTGGCTGGATCTGAGGCGTTCCCGAGCCCTGGTCCCAGAGCCTCAGGGCCTCCGCAGGGCTCCCCCTCTGCAAGGGCATCTCTGGTGAGTGGCCCAGGGCCTCCAGAGCACCTGTGTCTCCCAGAGTCCGTGCTGGGCCCCCGGCCAGAGAAGAAGCTGCATCAGGAGGCATGAGGGGACTCGGTGCAGCCGTGGGCTCCGTGAGGGTGACCCGCCCGGCCCTGCAGGTCACTCCTCCAGGTTCCTGCCCGTGAGGTGGCCCACTTCTTGGTCCCAGCCCTCAAGAGACCGACGGTTCTTTCTTCTAAGGGTCCGCGTTCCTCCACTGAAACCTCAGCTGAAAGGCCGGGCCCTGCAGCCACCGTCCACAGTGCTCTGAATGCAGACCTCCATGCCCGGAGGCCCCATGTGCACCTGCATCTGACCGTCTACCCTCGGCCCCGGGGGCTCCACCTGCGTGTGGCTTGTCCCCTCGTGGCATCTAAGCCCAGGGAGGCTGCTCCCGCCCTCAGCTCCTCCCTGTCCAGGGAGGCAGGCCCCCCTTCTCAAGGGCCCCATTGGTTAGGCTGTGTGTCCTGGGTGGTGCTGAGCAGTGGTTTATGAACCAGTTTCCCTTTAAGCTTCTCCAGACCCCTCACATGGACTCAGTATTTGTTGTTGTTCAGTCGTTCAGCTGTGCCCTACTCTTTGCGACCCCATGGACGGCAGCACGCCAGGCCTCCCTATCCATCACCACCTCCTGGAGTTTACTCAAGCTCATGTCCATCGAGTCATTGATGCCATCCAACCACCTTATCTTCTGTTGTTCCCTTCTCCTCCTGCCTTCAGCTTTCCCAGCATCAGGGTCTGTATCAACACCAGCAAATCTCTTGCCTTGTGCTCAGGGGAGGGGCCCTTTTCCAGACCCAGGAGTCAGAGGGCGCCAACTCCACGGGTCACTACCCCGACCCACAGGAGTTGCTGCGAGTAATGGACACACGTGACCTCCAGCCTCTCCTCTCTGAGCCTCAGAACCAGGGTTGGTGGTGTCAGCCTCCCAGTTGGAGCCCTTGCTCTTTCCTCCTCCCAGGCCTGGTTTCTCCTGGTTCAGCAGTGCTTCCGGGGACCGCACGGCAAGGCCCCTAGAGCCTCGCAGTCAAAGGCAGCTGGAGCTGGGACGCAGCCCAGCCCCCAGCCCCACCTCCGCCTCCTGCCTGTCTGTGAGTCAGAGCCTCAGGATGTTAGGCTAAAAATTCATCCTTCACCATCAAGAAGTGGTTTCACAGAAATCCATGAGTTCTTGGCTGTGCCAGTTTGATATATTGGCCCAGAAACACGAAATCTGAGCCAACTTAATCCCTCTGTTCAAGAATATGTGGGCTTTGATGCCAGAGCATCTCACCAGCTGTCTGCAGTCGCTAAGGATGGATGTAGACTCAGATGGTACCCCAGGTTCAGGAGATGGGACCACGGCAGTAGGGGGGGTTGCTGATACCCCAGGTTCAGGAGACGGGCCCACGGTGGTGGTGGGGGTGCTGATACCCCAGGTTCAGGCGACGGCCCACGGCGGTGAGGGGTGCTGATACCCCAGGTTCAGGAGATGGGCCCACGGCAGTGGGGGGGGGGGGCTGATACCCCAGGTTCAGGAGACAGGCCCACAGCAGTGGGGGGGGTGCTGATACCCCAGGTTCAGGAGATGGGCTCACGGTGGTGGGGGGAGTTGCTGATACCCCAGGCTTGACGGGCCCACGGCAGCGGGGGCTGGCCTGTGGTCAACCGCTGTCCCAACAAAGGCTAAGCCAGATGGAGCAGTGACAGGCTGATGGCCCAGGCCAGGGGGGGTCAGACTGGAGCAACGGGAAAGGTTCAGTTTATATTTGAAGACCTGGGGAGACTTTGGAGAGTCACAGGATCAGATTTTCATCTATAAAATTACCAGAACGGAACTCCTGTCTTTAATTCGTTACAATGAGGTCATCACAGAATTAGCAGGATTCATGGTGTTTCTGGATCAGGTGATGCTCTGTGATGCTTGCAGCTGGGGGCAGAGTCAGGTCCACAGACACCGCAGAGCCCCCAGGACAGGCCAGTCATGGTGCCTGCCTGCTGCTCGGGGGAGGGGCCCCGCCCAAAGCCTGGTTGAAAGATTCAGGCCCCTGTGTTCCCAGCGGACGACTGCCTGGTAGAGCCGGACCCTCGCCCTCTTTCCTGGGCTGCAAAGCAGTTAGCCCGTGTTTCTTGGTGTCCGGCGGCTCCGAACAGCTGAGAAGTCTGCTCCTGCCCCGGGTCTGAAGCAGAGGCCCTCTCCTCCCCTCCGGCTCCTCCCCACTGCTGGGCAGGCCTGCTTGGAGACGCCCGGCCCTGGGCCCAGCCTTGCAGGGTCTCGCCCCGTCTCCAGCTGCGTGGGCCTGCTTGGGGTCAGGACGTCTCCTTCTCAGCGGCCTGTGCCAACAGCCTCCTGCTCCACCTTCCAGGGTCAGGGAACCTGCAGTGTGTCCCTGCCACCACCCGGGGCTGTGTCTGCAGCCGCGTCCCCACCCTCCCACCTGAGGGCGTCCTCCTCCTGACTGTCTGTAACCTGGTGATGGGCATGTGTAAAAAGCCAGCACCCACTCCTGCTTTAACTTCACGCCAATTAAGTAAAACTCCTTGGCATCCTCAAAGGAAAAATTTTATTATACATTCTTAAAAACGTATTTAGAAACATCAGCATGATCATTATAATGCATTATTCAGTTAGTTAAATGCATTTTAAAAAAACTATGAAATACATCTTCATTGTAAGGGCATCTGTTGTTTCTTGCAAACGATTAGCTGTCACTGAATCATCAGTTTTTTATTGTATTGTGTGTCTCAGGCTATTTGTTCTAATTAAGGGCCAGGCATGAAGCAAAGCAAACTAGCCTCGTTCTGTGGAAACTGGGTTTTCAGCCCTGCCATACGTGCTGGACGGGCAGCCCCCAGGAGGGAATTGTTGCGGGGCGGGAAGAGAGGTGGGGGTCTGAGGCCTCACAGGGCGAGTCCAGCCTGAGTCCCCTCCTGCCTGGAGCAGCTCCGACCCTCAGAGGACAGTGTGCAGAGGGGCCCTGCAGCCCCCTGTCCTGCGTAGGCCCCCGGGGGATGCAGGGACATGGTGCCAGGCCCCTGGACACTGGCCGGGAGGGAGGCTGGGGCCAGGGGAGACCAGGGCGGGGAGAGGCGTGGGGGACTCCTCCCTGAGGCCTGATCTCAGGGACAGGACCCTGCCCGATTCTGCGCCCACCCCCCACCCTTCTTGTTTGTAGACAAGCTTTAGCCTCTGAGGCTTTGTCCAGGTTCCAAAAAGTAAATTGAAACAGAGAGGTGAGAAAATTCCAAAACAAAGGAAGACAATCAAGCAAGACAAAATAATAATAGTTAAGCCATTAAATAAAGTCAAGGGCTTTTACTTCGTCCTCAAGG
The DNA here is from genome assembly GCA_024291935.2 of Okapia johnstoni. Taxonomy (NCBI): domain Eukaryota; kingdom Metazoa; phylum Chordata; class Mammalia; order Artiodactyla; family Giraffidae; genus Okapia; species Okapia johnstoni. The sequence continues at coordinate 184,145 of CM044325.1, read as the reverse complement.
GCTACCAGTAATATTGTGAGCCGCGAACACTCACACCCCCTCCAGGGGGAAGAAGTTAATGTGTGCTGCCCACCGTAGACCTCGAGCGGCTGGAACTCGCCGACCGACACTGAGGATCCTCAAGACATCCGCCTGTTACCTCACCACCAACCCATCAGAAGTCCACAACCGTCCTCCTCAACCCGGGTTCAAACACCCTGGTCGGAAAGCTGTGGGCAGTTTGGGTCTTTCGAGCACGAGCTGCCCATTCTCCTTGCTGGGCCCACGCTGGATGCCCTGCAGTCAGGACCACAGTCCCCTCCACCCCCGGTCAGTAGACAGGCTTTACCATGTGCGCGTGAGTGGTGATGAGGAGAGGTTGGTGCTGAGAGACACTAAGGAAGATGGGCGGGCTTTGGGATATGAGTGGTGATGGCCCCTGATTCACATGTATGCAGTGACAAATAGGAAACTATGGTCTCGGTGTGGAAGCAGCCGAGTGTCCGTCAACAGTCGAACAGATAAAGAAGAAGTGGGACGTACATATAATGAAATATTACTCAGCCACGAAAAAGAATGAAATGATGCCATTGGCAGCAACACAGATGGATGTAGAAATTACCATACCGAGTGAAGTAAGGCAGAGAAAGAGAATTATCATGTGATGTTGCTTATATGTGAAATCACAATGATACAAAACAGAAACAGAATCACAAACATAAAAACTGAACGTATGGTTACCAAAGGGGAAAAGAGGGGGATGAACCAGGTGTTTGGGATTGACATGCACGCACTACACTACATAAAGTGGATGAACAGCAAGGATCCACTGTGCAGCACAGGGAACTATACCCAATATCTTGCAATGACCTAGAAGAGTCTGAAATATATATGTGTGTATATCCGAATCATTTGCTGTAAATCTGAAACTAGCACAACATTGTAAATCAACTTTATTTAAAAAAGAAACAAGAAAAAAAGAAGATTCCCACACACGCCAAGCGTGGTCTTGGCCGACGTTTACACGGCATCTGAGGCCCTGCAGGAAGGACACAGCAGGCAGACGGCAGACCATTCCTGGGACTCGGCAGCTGCTCCTCCTCACTGCTGATCCCCGAAGCCGGGGCGCACGCTCTCCCCACGAGAGGCCAACCGAGTTGCAGAATCTGGCTGGTGTGACCAGTGGGAGCCGGGCACGATCATGAAGCATTTGAGAGGAGCCTGGGGCTCAGAGATGGTGATGGTGAGTGGCAGGTGCAGTGGAGGCCCTGCAGCAGCCTGGCGGGGTCGGGGCCCAGGGCTTGGGGGTTCACATCCATCGGATGCTACGTGGGCAGCAGCACCTCCAGTCTCTCCTGGCCTTCTCTGCTGTGAACGGCATCTCACGGGCCGAGGGGCCCTGAGCACCGGGGTTCACCCGGGACAGGGAGAAGGGACACTGGGTCCCTGTGCAGTGGCGCAGCCGGGTGGCTTCTGGCTGCGCTGAGGCTCCCAGACTTGGAGATCTTGGTGTTTGGCGCCAGTGCACCCAGGACCCCAGAACTGCATTGCTCCCCCCACAACGGGTGTGATCTGCCCCCAGGGGTGTCCCAGACGCTGGCAGCAACCAGGAGCAGCCTCTGTTTACAGACCCAGCAGAGGAAGAGGCTTAAGGAGGAAATAGCAAAGTTTTAATTTCAGCAAGATGATATTTGAGTTAGATAATAAAACTGCCCCTTAACTAAGGGCTGAACAAGTCCCAGGGAAATCAACCCTGAACATTCATTGGAAGGACTGATGCTGAAGCTGAAACTCCAATACTTTGGCCACCTGATGCGAAGAGCTGACTCATTTGAAAAGACCCTGATGCTGGGAAAGATCGAAGGCTGGAGGAGAAGGGGATGACAGAGGGTGAGATGCTTGGATGGCATCACCGACTCAATGGACATGAGTTTGAGTAAATTCCGGGAGTTGGTGATGGACAGGGAGGTCTGGCGTGCTGCAGTTCATGGGATCGCAAAGAGTCGGACACGACTGAGTGACTGAACAACAATAACAGATCCGGGGGCAGGACGTGAGTTTCCTCCTTCCGAGAACACCCACGGGAGGTGAGAAGGACTTTCCCCTGAGCCGGGGCAGGACAGCCAGCTGCCCACTGCCCGTGGGTGTGAAAGCCACAGGGCAAGGGAGCGGAGGTGCAGGTGACGGGGCAGCTCCGGGACGCCCCGGCTCCTCCGGGTGAGAAAGGCCTGCGCACTGCCCAGCAGCGGGTTCAGCCAGGGAGGGAAGTGCGGGCTGACGCGGGGCTGTGACTGAGAGGACCCTTCCCTGTCACTGTGTGGGGACAGAGGTCTCCCCCGCGGGCCCCCTCCTGCCACCCCTCAGCCCCTAGGGGCTGAGGCTTGGGATGGAGCTCATGAGTGACTTCCCAGGGGTCGTGACGGACAGGCGAGGCTCGGGGAGCAGGGGGCTCCGGCTGGTCTTGCTCCTCTCGGTGCTGGGCGAGGAACTCTAGGCCATCCCTCAGGTGAAGGGGGAGACCGGGGCCCAAGGGACATCTGTTCTCCACGCCCTGCATCCAAGGGGAGCCCTGACCTGCAGGAGGGCGGCTGGAGGAGGCGCTGGGGGCAGAGGCTGGTCGTTGGGCAGAGACAGGCCGTGGACACTTCTGTGGAGTCCATGCTTCTTTCCAGAGAGGCTCAGTGACTGACAGTCCCATAGTTCACTGAAGCAATTCCAGGAGAGTGTGGAAGATGAATTGAAGGAGATGTTGGAGGTGACATTCATGAATTAAAGGGACAGGAGTTACCCCAAGGGTCTCTGAGATGTCTTATCATCCCAAGACTCTGTATGATTTGTATCTGAAATGACACAGGAGATGCACACTTGGGTGTCCCAGGTTCAGACCAGCTTCAAACAACGCTGGGTGTGAACGAGGAGAGGTCTGTGCTGTTCAACCAGCCTTGGGGCCCCCGGCACAGCGATGTGCAGAGCTCGGCTCATCGACGCACGGCCCTGCCAGCCCGGCCAGGCCGCACCTTCCGCTGTCGGGGATCTGGTTCCCTGCAGAGTTGCGTCCGGAGCGGGGACTCGGCTGCTGGGCGCTGGGGGACTGCACAGGCCGCTGAGCTCCTCTCTGGGAACCCCTGGTCCTGTTTACCTGCATCTGCAAGAAGCGCAGGCCCCGTTCATAGCAGGCTTGGCCTGAACTTGAATTTACAAAGTCAGCCTCCATTGTTCACATTCATGGACAAAGGACCACCTCTCTTCTGAGAAGCAAACCCTCTCTTCGGTTCAAGTCACTGTTTTTCCAAGGATGAGACGCGGAGTGGAGGATGGGCAGAGAAACATGTCTCATTTTTGGTTTAAAACTGGGAGGCAGAAAGCCATTTTCACCCAGGCCAGTGACAGCGAAGAGGGTGTCAAGCGTTAACAGGGCCGATGAGAAGGCGGAGGACGCCAGGTTCCGGGAGGCTGTGAGCCCACAGCTGCAGGCGTCGCTGGAAACGCCCGGGAAGCGTGTGGGGACGGAGGCTCCTGGGTGTCAGTGGTCCCACCTGGGCTCAGCACACGCCCGGGGGCGTCTTCCTCTGAGAAGGGTTGCACACGGTTCTCACTCTTGTCTGAAAGGGGAACTCAGTTCTGGTTTGCACAGTTGAGAAGGTGAGAAGTAAGCTTTCGGAAACTGGAACTTTGTTTTCTTTCCTGTGAGTGGGAACAGGTGCTCTGCTAGGGGCTGTTAACCTTTGTGGGGTCACCTGTGCCTCCGCCCGGACTCTGCCCCCCTCAGGGCCTCACAAGGGGTCCCCCCGCCATGCTCTGCCCCCCACAGGGCCTCTCGGGGTCCCCTTCCCCGGTGCCCTGCCTCCCTCAGGGCCTCACGGGGCCCCTCCCACCTGGTGCTCTGCCCCCTCAGGGCCTCGTGGGGTCCCCTTCCCTGGTGCTCTGTCCCCTCAGGGCCTCACGGGGTCCCCCCCCACCGGTGCCCTGACCCCCACAGGGCCTCACGGGGTCCCCTTCCTTGGTGCTCTTCCCCCTCAGGGCCTCATGGGGTCCCCTTCTTTGGTGCTCTTCCCCGTCAGGGCCTCACGGGGTCCCCCCCCCGGTGCCCTGACCCCCTCAGGGCCTCACAGGGTCCCCCCTTCCCTGGTGCTCTGCCCCCTTAGGGCCTCACCAGTCCGGTCTTTAATGTCAGTAATCCAGCCTGTCTGTTTCTTTTCTCATGGATCATGGTTTTGGTGCTGTATCTGATCCTTCATTACCAAATCCGAGGTCAGATAGGTTTTCACTCTATTTTCTTCTGGAAGTTTTACAGTTTTGCATTTTATGTTCAGTTCTATGACATGTCCTGAGTTAACTTTGTGTAGGACCTAAGATCTGAAGATAGGCTTCACTTTTCAATTAGAATATGTGCTATGATGTAAAACATTTAACAGAAACAGACCATTTACCTTTCTAAGCACACGGTTCAGTAGGTACATCCTTTTGCCCACGTGTGTCCAATTCTTCTAGGACAATGTGTTGAGAACACTATCTTTTCTCCCTTGAATTGCCTGTGTGCCTTTGTCACAAATCAGGATAATAATCATCCTTTATCAGTATCCTGCGGGGCAAACGCCATCTCAGTGGGAGCGTCCAGAGGACCCCACCCTGTAACATCTGACTTCACAGAATTGCTGCCAGGGTTATGAGAAATAAATGCAGCAGCACGATTGCTGGGCAGTGTCCGTCTTCACTCCCTTTCCTTACAACATCATGGTCTATATCTTTTGGGGGCCCACGTGTGCACCAATGTCTTCTACCTGAAACATGGTTCCCATGATGAACCTGAATCAAAAAAATGCTCTCCTATGCCAACAAAGGTCCATCTAATCAAAGCTATGGCTTTTTCCAGTAGTCATGTGAGAGTTGGGCCGTAGAGAAAGCTGAGCACCGAAGAATTGATGCTTTTGAACTGAGGTGTTGGCGAAGACTCTTGAGAGTCCCTTGGTCTGCAAGGAGATCCAACCAGTCCATCCTAAAGGAGATCAGTCCTGAATATTCACTGGAAGGATTGATACTGAAGCTGAAGCTCCAGTACTTTGGCCACCTGATGTGAAGAGCTGACTCACTGGAAAAGACCCTGATGCTGGGAAAGATTGAAGGCGTGAGGAGAAGGGGACGACAGAGGATGAGATGGCTGGATGGCATCACCGACTCTGTGGACATGAGTTTGAGCAAGCTCTGGGAGTTGGTGCTTGACAGGGAAACCTGGCGTGCTGCAGTCCATGGGGTCGCAGAGAGTCAGACACGACTGAGCGACTGAACTGAACTGAGGCCAAGCCAGATAGGGGAACACGTCCAGTGGTTTGGGTGAAATCCGCTTCCTTGTCTCCCCACTCAAGGTTGCAGGTGGAGGTGGACCACGTGTCTCCAGGAGCGTCCGGTCTCTCATTGCAGTCTCTGCTCCCTTTTGGTCCTGTCTCCTCTTCCCACCTTGAGTTTATCCATGACTCCAGCCATTGCTCTTCCAGAAACCGTGCTTGCAGACATTAGACAAGGCACTGATCTGCACAGAGACCATCCAGGCCTCTGCAAAGCCAAGAAACGCTTATTGTTAAACAGTTACAGTAACATCGATGCGACCATGAAAACACTTTTACAGCAGATGAAACATACCGGGTGCAGCAGAAGCCATCGCAAGCCTGGAGTTTGGTCAGCCGACGCGGTCCGCCCATCTTCTGCAGAGTTAGGGGCTTTTCTTGAGTTTGGGAGGATTTCCTGCCTGAGACAGAGATTGGACTCGGGGAGGGGTTGAGGGGAGGGAGCAGCCAAGTTAGAGGAGGAAGTGGTGGGAAAACAGGACAGGAAACCCGCTCTCAGATCTCTGAGAAACTTGGTGTCAGACAAGGAGAAAAAGGCTGCTGTGAGGAGGATGGGGGAAGGGGTCTTATCACGGGGCAACAACAGGTCTGAAATAATGGACTCACACTTGGACACGGGCGACCGACACTGTCAGCAGAGCCCTGATTCCTCTCCTCGTCCAGTCAGTTGATCTGTCCGCCTCCTGCCACGCGAGTCCCGGCTTCTCCGCTCCGTGTCTGTCTCACTGGCCCCAGCGCCCAGCCCCCCTCGCCCAGTGTGGAGAACCCGTCCACCTGATCCCATCTCCAGGCTCTTTGTGAGCATGTTGCTCAGGAAAATCTCTGCCAACAAACCCTGCTCTTAACTTCACTCTCTAAGCTCTTCGTGGCAAAAAGCCAGGGCCATCTGGGCGCTTACCAGAAAGAAAAATGAACGACCTCTGAAAGGGGCCAGGCCATCACCATCATTCACAGTCTCCACGCTGTGGGCCGACAAGCGCTCGCGGGGCCTGGTCTCGAGAAGTGGCTCTTGGAAGGGAGACGGAGGGAGGAGCTCTCTTGGGAGCCGGTCACCGGGAGCGTCACCGGGAGCATCACGTGCATAAGCAGGTGTGTGCTGCGTGGAGATTCTTCAGATCAGGCCCGGCCGTTGGGTGTCACTGAGCTCACGCCCCTAGCATGCTTCGTGTCTTAGTCACCATCTGCCAGAGGACCTGGCGCTTTCTGGGTTAAATGCTCTCACGCTGGTGGTGGCTTTGGGGTTAGCTGAAAACCTGTGTGTGCTGCAGAGACTGAGTGAGGACACAAACCCGAGGACGCTGTGCGCTCTCTCCCACAGACCCACACCGCAAGGCTGCCAGCCTGGCTCCCATGAGCAGCCCTTCTGCCCCAGCGGACCGCATCCCTTGTCTGCACGTGGAGCCAGGGCGTTGTGGTTTTCTGGTCTAATTTCTCTGAATAGAAGTAATACAGCATAATAGGAACCACATCTCAGGAGACAACTGACCTGGATTCCAGCCCCAATTTTGTCATAAATTTCCAAGTATTTTCCCTCTGTGCCTTGGAATAAAATGGGAACAATTAAATCTAATTTATCCCACGTAGTTTTGTGATGCACTAGAAAATAATTTGGGAGGTTCCAAAAAAAAAGTTTTTGATTGGATTAATACTAATAATGTCACACAGACCATTGCCAGTATTTGCAAAGTGTTTCAGGTTAACATTACTCTCAAAATGTATGTGACCTCACTTGAGCCTCATAAAAGCCATTGTCAAGTGGACAGAATGAAAGTTATCTTAGAATAAAAGTTGCACGTGTCACCAGGTTTCTCCATTCACTTTCACTTTTCCCTTTCATGCACTGGAGAAGGAAATGGCAACCCACTCCAGTATTCTTGCCTGGAGAATCCTAGGGATGGCGGAGCCTGGTGGGCTGCCGTCTATGGGGTCGCACAGAGTCGGACACGACAAAAGCAAGTTAGCAGCAGCAGCAGCAGCAGACCCAAGAATCCGGGTTCCGCTCTAGCAGGCAGGGGACCAGGGACAGCGCTGACCCCTGTGGCCCATCCACGCCGCCACCTGTATCACTGGCTGCAACAGGGAGGGCGTTTCCTTAGGACAGACTCTGCAGAGCCTGAGACCGCAGTCAGTGGGACTGAGGAGGGACGCCCCTGGGACCGGAGCTCTCCCCACCCTTCCTCCATCCCCTTCCACGGCTTGTCCTTTGCTTCCTCTTCTGAGGTTTTCCGGAGCGCCGGCCCAGGGCAGTGTGAGGACACGCTGAAGAGGCCGCGGTTGGGACACGGATGTGCAGCCCCCCCTGTTCTGCTGATCTCCTGGGCCCAAAACAGGGTCGGGAGGCCCACACAGCAGCCCTGCACCCCGTTCCACGCCATTAATGGTTTGAAAAGAGTCAGTAATGAGAATGTTTCAGATAAATGAGTCCTCTATGAAACATATTACCCACAAATCAAATGAAAATTAAAATGGGCAAAAGGAGTTTCCCCATTCCTCATAAATACATCTACAAGAAGTGAAAATCTACGGAAGTAGCAAGAGACAGAGGATCCCTGATGTCACCGCAAAGTTCTGAGAGGAAGACTTTGTCACCGATGCCGGGGTCATTAAATGCAAAGAGTGCGCCTCAGAGAAGAGCTTTGGTCACGGGTCTCAGAGAGAGGTGTCCATCCTGGGAGGAGGTGCTTACTGTGAAACAAGGCTCTGCAACTGCTCTATCCCAATAAACAAAATGAAATCAATTGAGGGACTTCCTGGTGGTCCAGAGGTTAAGACTTCCCTTCCAATGCAGGGGTGCGGCTTTGATCCCTGATCTGGGAGCTAAGACCCCATATGCCTCTCAGCCAAAAAAACAAAACATAAAGAAGTCTGGGGCTTCTCTGTCCAACGTGCTTCTATTGAGGATACCTGGGCATCTCTTTTGTTACAAAGTCATGATGCTGCCTGGGACAGAAATCTAGTTCAAAACTACCGCTTTCCACCATGATCTGAGGCTCTCCTCGGTTCCTCTGTGTTTTCCTGCACCCTTCTCTCCAGCTGCCCTCTGTGCCCCGCCCGCCCCGGGCACCCCTTGGTCCCCCTCTCCCTCTGCCCTCACCCTCGAGTGTCCCTCTTCGGCCGATGACAGCCGGTCGTGATGTTGTGTTGGTGTTTTTCTCCTGCTGTGACTCCGTGTCGCTGCTTTGTGAGGAGGGCTACTGGGGTTTGAAATACTTCAAAGGGCAGGAAAGGTTAGAAATGAAATTCAAGAGGTGGCTTCCTTTGAGACCTTCTGGGATTCTCTGTGCTGGCAGACTCATTATTTTGTGAGATGACTGCCGATTGTGACTGGCCGGGGGGGAGGGGTGATTTAGACCATGCCCACGGCTGTCAGCAGACAATATCTCAGGCTGAACCGTAAAATGAACCCGTGCGGCTGGTGATCACCCAGCTTGCCAGTTCATCTTGCTCAGAAAAGACTTAGGGCCAGTGTTAGATAATGTTCCCCATGAACACATGCTGTTTATTTATTAAGCTCATAACTTATCTTAACCGCTAGTTAGATAAATCTGGGAGATTACACATGCCCATAAACCTACTACAAAAATATGATATAGAATGTTTCCTTCAACCCAGAAAGCTTGCTTGGGCTGTTTAAGATAACACTTCCTGCTTACACCAAGAAACCAGTATCTGAGTTTTATACCAAAGCCAAAGCTTATATTCGATGGAGCTTCCCCGATAGCTCAGTTGGTAAAGAATCCACCTGCAATGCAGGAGACCCCTGTTCGATTCTGAGTCAGGAAGATCTGCTGGAGAAGGGATAGGCTACCCACTCCGGTATTCTTGGGCTTCCTTTGTGGCTCAGCTGGTAAAGAATCCACCTGCAATGCGGGAGACCTGGGTTCAATTCCTGGGTCGGGAAGGTCCCCTGGAGAAGGGAATGGCTACCTACTCCAGTATTCTGGCCCAGAGAATTCCACAGACTGTATAGTCCATGGGGTCGCAAAGAGTCGGACACGACTGAGTGACTTTCACTCACTCACTTATATTCAATTGTTCTTCAACTTCATGTCAGTGAGATCACACAGAACGTGTGCTTTGCGTCTGGCCTATTCCACTCAGAATAATCTTTGTTCCATTTATTGTTGGGTTACATTCGATTTCTAAGCAGTATTGCATTCTGGAATATTCCATAATTTGGTATTCATTCTTCAGTTGATGAATATTTGAGTTGTTTTCAGTTTCTAGCTGTTGTAAAAAAGCTAGTTAAATGTTCTTGTACACTTGATTTTGTGAACACATATTCCAAACTCCCTTTGCCAAATAACTAGCAGTAGAGTTGTTTGGTCGGATGTGTGTTTGACTTTAAAAAACTATCAAAGAGTTTGTCAAAGTGAGTGTTTCATTTTATATTCCCTCCGCTATGTCTGAGTTTTAGTTAATTCATGCTTTTGACAGTGTTTGGTATGAGAATCATCAGAAGTTTTTCATTTTGGTGATTCTAGTGGGTTGAAGATGGTATCTCACTGTGGTTTTAAATTGCATCACCCTGATAAATAATGATGTTGAGCGTGATTTCATTTGCTTATTGGTATTCAAATGTCTTTTTTTCATGAAATGCCCATTTGCATTTTTCAATGGGTTTTTCATGTATTAATTGTTGAATTGTACACAGTGACTCTCCCTTTTTAAATCTGCATATCTACATCTGCATCTATTTCTAAATCTATGTAATATCTTCCAAATTGTCACGTCTATTCATTTTTAATAATGTTTTTGATAAGTATATAAACTTAATAAAAATAAAAAGCAATGAAAGACTCTGTCAGGGCAACAAAGGTACAGTATTTGAGGATTTTTCTCAAAATTTTAAAAACAAATGCAATTCAGTCTGCTGTTTATATGAGTTGAGATTGTAATAGCCTAGCTGATGGATAGAAATATGCACAGAAGAGAAGTTAAAGTTATTAGGACAAGAGGCAGCTTTGAAATTTGAGTTGATGATTGTGAAGAGAGCACGGAGGCAGTGGGGCAGAAAGGACAGAGGACCAACTCATCCCCTGAGAATGACAGTGATGGTGGTGGTGATGATGATGATGATGGTGGTGATGGTAGTGATGATGTGATGATGATGTGATGGTGGTGATGGTGGTGGTGATGGTGGTGGTGATGGTGGTGATGATGATGGTGATGGTGATGGTGATGATGATGATGATGTGATGATGTGATGGTGGTGATGGTGATGGTGATGATGGTGATGATGATGGTGATGTGATGATGGTGGTGATGATGGTGATGATGGTGATGGTGGTGAAGGTGGTGGTGATGGTTGTGATGATGGTGATGATGGTGATGTAATAATGATGGTGGTGGTGGTGATGGTGATGGTGATGGTGGTGATGATGATGGATATAGTGATGATGGTGATGGTGGTGATAACGGTGATGGTAGTGATGATGATGGTAATTATGGTGATGTTGACAAAAGTAATAATTCCTTAGAGTCTGACTGGTTGTCTGGGTTCAGGATGGTTTAAGTGTGTTGATTGTTCACCCTCATGATCTTGGGGCCAACTGGGGGCTGCAGCCACTGCCCAGCACTACAGGGGAGGATTGGACCTCATATCACCAACCCAGGAAAAGGTCAAATTTCAAAATTCCAAGTACAAACTCTACTAAAGTTGTATCGGTTTTGCACCATTGTAAAGTAGAAAAATTGTAAGTCAGGGACTATCTGTACTAAGGGCCAAAATCCCACATCAGCTCACATAAATGAGCAGTAGGAGTCTCACACATTTTTCTTGGAGAGTCCCCAGAAATCATTTTCCCTTCTCTGTTTTGCAAAATACAGTAATAAAGCACTCAGGGTTTTGTGGCAAAGGAAACTTTTGGATGTGTTAATTATGCAATAATAAATGAGACCCATTTTTGCATCCCATTAAGTATTCTGCAGCAGAGCAGGTTTAATAGAACCAGAACTGCAATCTGGATATTTGGGAAGTGAGAGAAAAGTCAATAAAAGAGGGCTGGAGGAGTAGCCAAAGGCTGAATTAATTAGGCTGTGATTTTAAACCACGTTCTGGAAGCCGTAGGCTTTACAGAGTAATTATCTCATGAATCTGGTTTAATGTGAAAAACACAGTCACTACCAGAAGTTGACTGACATTGTTTTAACTTCATAGCTCAATTTGGTGTTTAATTACTCAATAGTGTTTTGTAGTTTTCAGAGCATGACTCTACACACATTTCATTGAATTTTCCCTATGATTTTAATGATGCTTCTATAAAAGTATAAACTTCCCTAATTTAAATATAAATTTTAATTTAACATAAATTAAAAATAAATTTTTCACAATTTCAAAATATGTTATTTGCTAGCTTTTGCTTAAGATTTGGTGGCTGTTAATTAAGATTATGACTAATACATAATTGGGGCTTCCCTGATAGCTCAGTTGGTAAAGAATCCACCTGCAATGCAGGAGACCCCAGTTCAGTTCCTGGGTTGGGAAGATCCCCTGGAGAAGGGTAAGGCTATCCACTCCAGTATTCTGACCTGGAGATTTCCATGGGTTATATAGTCCATGGGGTCACAAAGAGTCGGATACAACTGAGTGACTTTCACTTTCAATACATAATTAAGTTTATTTCTCGCCTTTTTATAGAATCCCCGCTCTTAAGTGCGCTGAGCTGTCCACAACAAGGACATATCGCTGGTCACAGGGGGACCACCATAGACCCCTGGCGTTAGGTGATGGTCCAGATGGTAAAGTCTCGCAGGTGGTGGAACCAGGGGTGTAAAGCCTGGGGGCAGGGTGCTTTATTTCCAAGCAGGACGAATGGAAGAAATGGCAGCTCTTTGCCTTCGGATATCACATGGCTACTTCTGGGCACTGCTGTTGACCTGGAGAGCAGCCGGGTAACACCGTGGAAAACCAGTAGCAGATTCAGGGCTTCCCAGAAGCCTCCACCCAGGAAAATGCTTCCTTTGTTTGATCCCATGCTGGGGTTCAAGTCACTGGTGATAAGGAATCAGGACCTTCAAAATGACAGACCAGCTTTCTGCTACTCTCAGAGGACGTTTGAGTTGAAAATATCCAATCCTTTGATAATTAGAAGTTTGCTTTCAAACAATCAATAAAAAAGTGTCATAAAGCTCAAATCAATTCAGCAAGTTAATTAGCGTTACATAATTTAATAACTAATGTTCAAGAGATAGTTCCCTTTTAACCTTGAAGGAATTTTAAGGCAATTAAACATCAATGGAAAAATTATATTTGTAAAATGCAACAGTAAGCTGAATACATCTGCATTTAACTGGGTTTATTTCCTGAAGTTATCGTGAAACTTGCATATTAAGTGCAATTAACACAAAACACAAGTGAGACTGTGTAGGAAAGGCAGGGTTGGGGACAGGGGGAAAGAGAGAGGCTGTTGTGCCCCTCTTGAGTGAGACGTCTGCCTCCCCCTAATCCACATACATGTGCACACATGCACACACGCACACATGCAAACATGCACATCCACGCACACAGATGCAGACACACACACACAAACACAAATGCAGACATGTGCACACATGCAAACATGAGTATTCACACACATGCACATATACACGTGTGTGCATATGTGTGCGGGCATGGACACATATGCAGCCATGCATGTGCACACATCCACATGTGTGTACACATGTGCAGACAGGCACACATACATATGCATTCACACAGAGGCACTGCTGACCCTCTAAGGCTCCCCCACTGGACATGCAGATGCCCTGTGCCTGGCTGTCGTCCACTGACATCTGGTCTTTCCTTTCCTTCACGGAAGACGTCCCTCCTCACATTCTGTTCCCCCCACTGTAATCCTCGGAGGCCTTGTCACCCCACCCAAGGCCCTCAGACAGTAACCTCTGAGAGGAGGCAGGTACCACTGTGCAGTTTTCCCCCGGAATTTGTCATCCCCAAGAACCACAAGGAAATGAGTCCGAATCGCTCTCTGGTCTTGGCCGTCATCCTGCCAGCATCCTTGCTCGAGCACCCTGGGTTCATCCTTCATCCTCGTTCAGTCTCTCACCTTAGCCCCACTCTGACCATCTAGGACATCGGGTGCTGAACTAAAAGCTTCTGCACAGCAAAGGAAACCATCAATAAGTTGAAAAGGGAGCTTATCAAAATGAAGAAGATATTTGCAAATGATATATACAACGAGGGATTAATATCCAGAATATTTAAAGAACTCATGTAGGTCAACATCAAAACAACAGCGGCAAAAGTTTAAATAATGGCAGAAGGACCTAAACGGACATTTTTCTGAAGAAACCTTATAGATTAGCCATTAGGCACATGAAAAGACGATCAGCATCACTAACAACCAGGGAAATGCACATCAAGACCACAATGAGATGTCACCCCACACCTGTTAGAGTAGCTGCCACCCAAAAGGATATAAACTATCAAAGTTGGGCAGGACTTGGAGAAAAGGGAACCCTCGGATGCTATTGATGGAAATGTGACCTGGTGCAGTCACTATGGGAAACAGGATGGCGGTTCCTTCAAAAATTAAAAGTCGAACTACCGTGTGATCCAGCTATTCCACCACTGGGTATGTATACCCGAAGAAAACAAAAACAGTGGTTTGAAAAGACATGCACTTTCATGTTCACTGAAGCATTATTTACAATAATCATGTTATGGAAATAATCTGAGTTTCCATCAATGGTTGAATGGACTCAGAAGTGTGGTAAATACATATACAACAGAATATTATTCAGTTATAAAAAATGAATGTGATCTGACCATTTGTGACAACGTGGATAAGTTGAGGGATAAGTGAAGTAGGTCAGACAGAGAAAGGTAAGTACCATCTCAACTCGCTTGCACTTAGAACTGAAAGACGACAGCGCTGTAACCGGCTCATGGACACAGAGAACAGACAGGCGGTTCCCAGTGGTGAGGGGTGGGTGTGGGCAACGGGTGAAGGGGGCCAGAGTGTCCGAGTTGCCAGTCCTGGAGGTGTAATGGTACAGCATGGTGACCGTAGCTAATACACTGTGTTGCTTATTTGAAAGTTGCTAAGAGAGTAAATCTTAACAGTCTTCATCACAAGGAAAAACGTTTGTAACTATGTGTGGGGACAGATGTTAACTTGGCTTATTGTGATCAGTCCACAATATATGCAAGTATCTAACCATCTACATCTGAAACGAATGCAAGAAGTTGATGTGCCTGCGCGCTAAGTTGTTTCAGTCATGTCTGACTCTTTGCAACTATATGGACTGTAGCCCACCAGGCTCCTCTGTCCACGGGATTCTCCAGGCAAGAACACTGGAGTGGGTTGCCATTTCCTCCTCCAGGGGATCTTCCCGACCCAGGGATCCAATCTTCAGCACTAGTGCCACTGGGAAGCCCATAAGTCAATATGCCTCAAGTTAAAAAAGAAACAATAGACATGCTTTGAGGCATTTCCTAGTTGCGCCCATATCTGGGTTCTCTTGGGGGTGGTTTCTGTCTGTTTATTCTGCTCCCTTGAATGGGACTGACCTTCGTGATTCTTTGCTCCCCTGATGATCTGTTGTTCTTGTTGTTGAAAAGTGGACACTTGACTCTTACCTTGTGGTCAATCTGGAGGTCGGCCTTCCCCGCTTGGTCTTTCTTCCTTTCCTTCTTTGAAGGTTGGAGGCTGCGTCTTCACCCAGGATCATCCAGAGCTGAAAGTGCAAGGTCCCCGCAGGTCTTTCCTGAGCCTGAGCGTCTCCTTGCGGCGAGTTTCTAAATTCTCCCGTACCTGGAGTTATTTTTCACTGTTCTAACCTTTAGATGCCTGGCTCCCAAAATGGAGAAAAGAAGAATAACAACTACAAAAAAAAATGCCCGTAGCTTTGAAGAATAGGGGTCCCTTGTCGTAGTGGAGATCGCGGGGTGATGGCAGCCGAAGATGTCGGGGCCTCCGCCGCCCCCCTGGCCCTGCAGGAGGGGTGCGCCAGCCGGCAGCCCCTTGCCTGGGAGCAATCGGGCTGGGCCGTGCGGGAGCAGCCAGGCCCAGGTGGGGGACGGTCCGTCTGGGACAGGAGGGTCAGGCCTTCGGAGCGCAGTCCGGTGGGCACCCATGGCCTCATTCATCCCCAGAGGAGGCGCCCCTGACGGCACCCGATGACCTCGTGGACATACGGGCAGCATCCCCGACTGACCGCTGCGGAGTGATGGGGCCGCAGTAGCCCCAGCAGGGTCCCCACCCTGCGCCACTCCAGCCGCGCCCCAAAGCCAGAGGCCACGGCCGAGGCCCCATCAGCGCCTGGCCCTGGGCCCTGGGACCACGGGGCCGTGGCTGACCCTGTGGCAGCCTCAGAGAGCCAGCCTGGCCGGGCAGCAGGACCACCGGCCCTGTGGGGAGGGCTCGGGCAGGGGCTGTGCCCAGGGGATGGGGCTCCCCGTCTGTGCAGGCTGCAGGTGAGAGGCCGCTTGTGGGGGACAGGGGGGGCTCCAAGAGTGCCCACGGACAGACAGGCGGTCAGGGTGCCAGCAGACAGGGAGGGGGAGGGCCGCTCCCCCAAACCCTGAGGGGCCAGTGGGGGCTGTGCCCAGGACCCCCCAGGACCAGCCGGAGCTTATCTCCTGGTCTTTCATCGTAGAGGGCCACGAATGAGAGGCCCGAGGCCTGAACAAGAGGACCCTCTAAAGGGACCAGTGGGCACCTGACAGGCAGGGGGTGGCCTGCCGTCTGAAGGGGCAGGGCCTGGCACTCGCAGGGCTGGGGTGTCTCTGAACGCAGAGCAGCGGCTAGCGAGGGCAGTCACACTCCCCCCAGCATCACACAGGCGGGCAGGGGGAGCAGCCCGCTAAGGCCGTGGACACTGGGCACGGGCCACCACGGCCTGCGGCGCAGGGCGTTCAGCCATCGTCAAAGTCGCCATTCCCCTCCGCGAGCACCGTGGCCTTGTCTGAGCAAAGCACTTTGCTTTGTCACGAAACCTCCCGGCCCTGAGTGATGCAGAGACCCGGAGTGCGTCGGCCCCACAAGCAGAGGTGAAGTGGTTCCATCTGCATCACGAGTCGATAGGCACAAAACTCATCTAGTTAAGGATTCAGGCAACGTCTTCCCAACACCTCTCAGGCGGTTTCACGTCCTGCAGACACAGACAGCGGCCCGGCCCCAACCTGGGAGCAGGTGCGTCTTCTGTCTGCAGTTTGCCCCTCACTGGGCCAAACGCCGTCTCGGGATGCAGGGCAGGAACTGAATCCCTGGGGAGGCGGGGTGCTTACTGAAAGGTAACTGCATTCTTAGTGCTTTGCGTCTGTATGTTACAACGAGGCTCTCGCAGCTGAAATGTGCCCCTCTGCTTCCTCCACTCTCGGGCTGGTGAACTGGGGCCTCCCCCGGGAGGATGGCCGCTCTCCACCCCGGACCTCTTCATCTTATTTTGCTAAACACGGTGAGCTTCTGTCATTGCTGAGAATAATTGACTTGTTTTTAATCTGTATCAAGGCCCAGGTTAAGAACTGGACAATGCAACACATTTATTACTTCACTCTGCTGTTTATTCTAGTGTGAAATTGTTTTCCAGGGGGTGATTAATCCTGCCGAGACAGTCTGCCCTTGCCGGCAGTTTGCTGGCTGCACGGACCTGCCATCACCGTGCCGGCGAGGCTTTGTCACATGTCAGCACCGTGCCGTCCTCTGTCACTCAGCCCAGCCCAGCGTCCTTCACTCATTTTCCGAGGGAGACTCTGGGGAGTGATTGATGTCTTGTCTTCTCAGCAAGGAAGAGTGAGGAGGCTGCTGGCCAGACAAGGAGGGTCCCCTAGGCGGTTCAAGGGCTGTACCCATGATGGGAAGTGCCCCACTGTCCCGTCTGTTCTGGAAAGCGTGGAGTGTTCACCAGGGGACCCTTAAGGCTGCTGGTTGGTAGTGGACAGTCGTGGGTGTTGCCCCTGGGCCGGAGGGCGGGCGAGTGAGCACAGGAGCGCATTTGTGGGTGAGCCCCATTCCCGCCGTGCCTGCCCGCCCCCCCGGGAATGTTCCTGGAGGGACGGACTGGCCCCTGGGGAGCAGGAAGGCTGAGGAGCTGCCCTGGTGGAGATGGGCCGGCTTCACTGTGCTGGGGGCTTCTTGCCCTGAGGACCCTGGTGCTGAGCGTAGCCCCATGCTGAGCACACAGCAGTACCCACACTTCTGCCTCCAGGAGTTCTGGGTGCAGGAGCCCCAGACCCTCAGGCTCTGATGATCGAAACTGCCTCCAGCGTCCCTGAGGAGACGACAGCTCCTGGAGAACCAAGCTGGGGTAGAGGAAAGGACCCTTTGAGACCCCACCTTGGAGGTGCTTGCATGGTTGCTCCATGCCTGGAAGGGAGGGGCGGCTCCCCGTCCCCCCTGCCACCTTGGAAAGATCGCTTAACCAAGTTGGTCTTCCCAAGGGCGTGACGGTTCTGATGGAGCCGCGGGCTGTGGAGGGTTGGGGGGAATCCGCTGTGGGCTTCCGGGGAGGACGGGGCCGGTCTGCTCCAGGGGAGCAGAAGAGCTGGACCCCTGAGGGTGTGTGGGGCCCCCTCCCCTGTCCTGCCGACCCTCACCAGCATCGCTGCCCCCGTCTCTGCCCTCAGGTTCCTCCTGTGCAGGAAATCCAGTCACTGGGGCCTGTCCTCCCCGTCACTGGGGCCCGTCCTCCCCGCCGTCACTGGGGCCCGTCCTCCCCGCCGTCACTGGGGCCCGTCCTCCCTGTCACTGGGGCCCGTCCTCCCTGCTGTCACTGGGGCCCGTCCTCCCCGTCACTGGGGCCCGTCCTCTCTTCCTGATGCCCCTCGTCCTGCTGTGCCTGCCAGAGCCTGACCGGGAGCACACAGCTCCTCTGCACCCCCGTCCCCATCCCCCAGCACAGGGCCCTCGCCCTCACCTCCTCCGTCCTCACAGAGCCCTCAGCACCCCCATGGCCCTGGGCCCCTGCTCGGGGCGGGGGGGCAGAGTGGCAGAGGTGAAGCCACTGGCCGAGGGTGAGGGTCTCCCTGGACGCCCAGGCCACGCCCAGGGCACACGCATCTCAGGCACACCTGTCCCACAGCCCCTCCCCTCGGAGCTGAGCGTCCCCCTCTGTGCTCCTCCTCAGCCCCCGGAGGCCGCCTGGCGTCCCTGGAGCACATTCTATTGCCCAGGATCTTTGCTTTGGGCTCGAGTTTCCACTCCGCTGGAGGGACAGGAGCTTTCTGAACCTCCAAGCCATTGGCGGCTTTGAGTCAGGGCAGGGCCCATGGGAGCGGAGGCTGGATGGGGAGGGAGAGGCCGGCCGGCCAGTGCCTCCCCCAGCCCCAAAGAAGGAGACTCCTCTTCCAAACTGGACTCTCGAACCTTCCCTCCTGTTTGGATCTGCCTCCAGGGGGTGACCCTGCTCGGCCAGCAGGTCCCTTCTCCAGGACCCGCTGTTCCCTGGCCTTGAGAGACCAGAGTGGAATGAGGGTGCTTTTTCATTTCCCATTGGGGGACAGTCTCATGCAGAGACCATGATAGGAGCTGCTGGACACGACCTCATGGCTCCACAACCAGAAACCCCAGCTCCATCCTGGCAGCGTGTGACCCGGTGGGGACCTCTCAGATCCTCCTGGTCACGGCCATTGCTGCAGGCTACACTTCCATTTAGAAGCTCCCTCTGCTGGGAATAAGGATGTCCGGCTCTGGTGACAGAAAGGAATCCCAAGTTCATGAAGCTCTGGATGTGCCAGAAACATGGGCACAGCTGTCTGGCAACTGACCACAGTGGCCTGCAGCATCAAAGGCATCGTCACCCCCAACAAGTACAGGGCTGGAGTCCGCAACGAGAGCAAACCCCTCACGGCTGCAGGTGGTCAAGGGCGGAGCTGAGGGCAGCACGGGGACCAGGCTCTGCGTCTGTTCAGGGGCAAGGCGGAGCCCCGGCCCCTCTAAGCTCACCCCCACAGGGCCTGTCCCCCACCTCCGTCACCGTCCTCACGGACAGGACGGTGTCTTCACAGCTGAGGGTCCGGGCCCTTCTCCCCTCCGCTGTCCCTTGAGGTCTAACTGAGGCAGGGCAAGCGCCCACTCGCGGTGGGGCCGCACACCACCCCCTCACTCCCCGCGCACAGTCCTGCCCCCGCGGCCTCTCCATTCCTCTCTCCTGTGCCCGGCCTGGAGCGAGACCCACCAGGCTCCAAGCCTCCGTGCACACGGTCTGGCCGTTCCCTATCGCGTGGCTGAGGGTTTAGAAGGAAGGGTGTGGGGACGATGCTTCACGACGCTGCTCGCTCTCCACCTGGGGGGCTCCAAGCGAGTCTGGGTCTGGGGCCAGGGTGCAGGACAGGGCTGAGGGCACTGTTCTCAGGACCTGGTGGAACCCAGAGGCAAGTGGGGCAGGGTGACGGGCATCTGAAGAGCCTGAGAAGGCTGACGACTCTTCCTAAATGCAAGGGGCTCCCGTCACTCTTAGCTTATCTCCCATTTCTTTCTCTCTCACCCGAGGATCCATGGGGTGGAGGACCTCCTTGCCAAGGCCCAGGGGCTCCTGCCCCCACCCTCAGGGGGGTCCCCCCTGGCTGGCGTGTGATGTCTGGGGCCTAGGAGATGCTCACACTGTGGGCCAACCCCTCCCAACAGGACGAGGTCACAGGGCATCAGTGGGGCTGGGGTGAGGTCAGTGACGGGGGTGAGGGCCCAGGGGGCAGGGAGGGGCCAATAGTGCACCCGCCTACTGTGCACACCTGCACGTTAGCACACATGCGTTAGTGCACACACACTAGCACACATCTGAGACTGACGTCGACGAAGGAGACCTGCTCCTCTCCCTGGAGGCAACTCCCAGCCTTCCAACATCTCAGCCCTCTCGTTCCATTTTGCACTCTCTAGTTTTTCCTCTCACATTTTCGACATTTTCTGGCTGACACCAACACTTACCTGGCTAGACCCTGGTCCCCTGTGCCCATAAATGGTCCGACTGGGAAGGCCCAAGGGTCCCACTGCCCCCAGGGTTAAAAGGAGGCGGGGTTGGGGGGGTGCCTGTGGGTGCTCAGGAGACAGGTGTTTGGTTGCTGGTTATGGTTCTTCAGAAACTCAATTAAGAAATAAGTTCCTTGCTGTATGACTCAGCAATCCCACTGCTGGGCATACACACTGAGGAAAGCAGAATTGAAAGAGACATGTGTATCCCAATGTTCATCACAGCACTGTTTATAATAGCCAGGACATGGAAGCAGCCTAGATGCCCATCATCAGACGAATGGATAAGGAAGCTGTGGTACATATACACACTGGAATATTACTCAGCCATTAAAAAGAATACATTTGAATCGGTTCTATTGAGATGGATGAAACTGGAGCCTATTATACAGAGTGAAGTAAGCCAGAAAGAAAAACACCAATACAGTATACTAACGCATATATATGGCATTTGCTGCTGCTGCTGCTAAGTTGCTTCAGTCGTGTCTGACTCTGCGCGACCCCATAGATGACAGCCCACCAGGCTCCGCCATCCCTGGGATTCTCCAGGCAAGAATACTGGAGTGGGTTGCCATTTCCTTCTCCAGTGCATGAAAGTGAAAAGTGAAAGTGAAGTCGCTCAGTCGTGTCCGACTCTTAGCGACCCCATGGACTGCAGCCTACCAGGCTCCTCCATCCATGGGATTTTCCAGGCAAGAGTACTCGAGTGGGGTGCCATTGCCTTCTCTGATATATCATATTTAGTCAATCGGTAAGTATAACCCTGAATGTGAGACGTCAAAAGAGACACAGATAAATAGAACAATGTTATGGACTCTATGGGAGAGGGCGAGGGTGGGATGATATAGGAGAATGGCACTGAAGCATGTAAATTATCATATGTGAAACAAATCGCCAGTCCAGTTTCAATGCATGATACAGGGTGCTCGGGGCTGGTGCAGCGGGATGACCCGGAGGGATGGGATGGGGAGGGAGGTGGGAGGGGGGTTCTGGAAGGGGAACACATGTACACCCATGGCGGATTCATGTCAATGTATGGCAAAACAAATACAATATTGTAAAGTTAAAAAATAGAAAATAAACTAATTAAAAAAAAAAAACAACGAAAGAAGTTCTTGAAATTATGTGAGCACCAGCGAGGCCGTTTGGGTAGGTGCCCCGTGTGGCAGGTAAGGACTGCGCTTCACTCATCGTCGCCCCCAGGGCGCTTCCTGCAAAGCTGGTTCACAGGGACGGTCGCATACCCTGTCCTGTCTGAAACGGTGGGCTCTGTGTGGGCAGTGTGTGTGGAGGCATGTGGGAGTGTGCTGTGCTGTGTGCATGTTGGAGATGATGTGTGTGTGTGTGATGTGGGTCGGGTACATGTGATGTGTGTGTGGATGTGTGTGTACTTGTGTGTGCTGTGTGCACTGCGTGTGTGGTGTGGGGGGTGTGCATGGGGGGCAGGGCCAGATGGGGGGGTCCATGCCGAAAGCAGGTCTGCGTGGGGCTCTGGGGGCTCTGCCTCCTCCGTGCCCTGGGCGGTAGACAGTGGGTGGTGGACGGTGGACAGTGGGTTGTAGGGGGTGGTTAGGGGTCCCTCCCTGGCAGCTCTCTCCCCACCCCTGACCTTTGATTCCATAAGGACCACCAGCCCCTTCCTGCCTCCTTGCTGACCTGTTCGCACCAGGCACTTGACAGCTCACAGCATCTTTCCTCCTCTCAGCAAAGCGCCCGACACCAGGCCTGGTGACGCAGTGGTAAGTAGCTCAGAGACACCCTCCAGGAGGGGGTGGGCCGCAGAAGGTGGACGTGAGCTGGAAACCCACGGTCTCCCCCGCTCGTATTGAGGCCCGTCACCCAGAGGACAACACGTTTCCATGGCAGCAGCACTGAGACGGCCCAGCTGACCAAGTGGTTTCCATGGAAACCTGTCATGCCTGGCAGCGCTGCCAGCTTCGTGCAAGGAAAGAATGAGGAACATGGCCCACACCACGCGTGTTCTGACCCATTTTCCAGCTCACCTCCCGTCTCGCGCGCTCCTCTGTTGTGTGCGGGTGAGACCCTGGGGCCCGGGGCCTGTCCCCCGCTTGCCCCCGTGTGGGACCCTTGACCCCTGCCCTGGGCGGCGCCTGTCAGGAACCGTGACACGCCGTCTACATCTGCGCCTCTCACGAGCATCACAGGCGCGGAGCCTCTCTAAAGGTGCTGGGGCCTCTCTAAAGTCCAGGACACAGGAAGCGGGCAGCGGCTTGGCCACCGTCTCCAGCTAACAAGGGCACACAGCCTGCTCAGTCCTGGGGCAGCAGGGAGCCCATCCGGGCCGGGGACACTCAGAGCTGACCCATCAACCCGGGGGCAGGTCCTGACCCCAGCCCTGACCCCCGCCCTGGGCCCTCTCCACAGTTCTTGCTGGGATGGACAGTCTACTCCAGCGGCTGAATTCTGGCGGCTCGAGTCTATCTCGAGAGCTTCCAGGGCTGGAACTATTTTCTAGAAGCCAGCCTGTTTTTCCGCCCCATCCCGAGTGAGGGCATCTCTAGACGGCTCAGGGGCTTTGGGACCTGGGACCTACGGGACCAGGAGGGGCATGAAGGCCCCTGGGTTTCAGTGGTGATAAGAAGGGGTCCCGGGTCCTGTCGGGCTCCAGGCCCATCCTTACAGAGCCCCGCAGCCTGCAGTGCAGACAGCGTCGGGGGAGGTGGGGCAGCTGTGTGGCCTGTGAGCGGGGACAGCATTGGCCTGCCAGGAGTGCCATCCACGGGACCCTGCCGGCTGTGGGGAAAACAGAGGACGATGCCCAGGGTGTCGGGAGCTTGGGGCTGGAGGGGGGTAGGGAGACGTGAGGGGGCCCTCCAGAGGGGCAGGTGGAGGGGCCGCTGCTCCAGGGAGGGCGCCGGGCACAGCCCCCACCTCACCGCAGCCCAGAGGCCCCCAGCTGCCCGCTGCTGTACTGATGCCCAGGGTGGGGCTGGGGCATGGATGGGGCAAGACTTCATAGGGTGGCGTGGAGGGCTCTCCCGAAACCTTCCCACTCACAGCTCGGCTTCTTCAAACTGCCCGAGTCTTGAGGAGCTGGCCCACGGCCCCCATGACATTCAGGGGTGGCGGCCACCTCCTCTGAGAAGCCTTCCCTGCTAGCTGCCCACCCATCCGGGCCGTCCCAGGACTCGGGGCTTTAAGGGGTGGAACAGGAACCACCTGGGGAACCTGGACACGCCCTCCTGGACCCTCAGCTCTGCGAGACATCAGTGCCGTCCCTGCTGTTACCTCAAACCGTCCTGTTACTCTGCTCCTTCCTTCCCGAGCGATCAGCACACGCACCCCCCACTCCCTGCAAATGAGACGCCTCCTCTGTCAGTGGCAGCTCCCCCACGGAGCACTCGCCTGGCACCTGGGCACGTTCAAGGCATGTTTACGCCACAAACAGGGGCATGGCCAGCTCCCCGTCCCCAGACAGTATGTCCTGGGCCTCCCGGGTCACCCCGCCCACTCTCTCCTCCAAAGAGCTTTACCCTGCCCCCTCTGGCCGAGAAAGCCTGCTTGTTTCTTGACAACTGAGCTCAAACATCAGCATCTCTGCAGCCCCAGGAGGGAGCATGTGTACTCAGACCCAGGGGCCAGTTCCCTGAACAAGTGACTCTGTGCTCACCCTTGGGAATGTCAGCTCTGCGGACCAGCCCATCATCTCTGCCCTGCGTTCCAATCCTTACTTTGTGGCCCAGTCTATCAGCGACCCACAACAGGCTCTGTGATCCACAGTTAAATACTGTGCCCTCTCCGTGTCCATCCTGTTTATTTCTGTCTAAAGCTCGCTGCACAGAACAGAGCTGCTAAACGTCGTCTGTCACGCAGCTGAGAAAACAAAGGAGATGGACCTCAGCAAGCTCGGGGCTGGCAGGGGCTGCCCCACAGTGCGCAGGCGCCCGCCTCCGTGCTGCCCTGCGCCTCACCGCTGCCGGTCCCGCAAAGAGCTCTCGCCGCCGCGTCTGCGTTTGGCTCGGGGCGGTGTCCCCCCTCCTCAGAGTTCTCTAGCCCTCAGCTCACTTCCCTCACTCATCCACAGACGCTGACCGAGAACCCTGTGATGCTGCAGGCACTGTCCACCCACTGGGTCGCAGGAGGGGTGAGTAGGGTCCTGTCTGGTGTCCAGTTGAAGACTTGTCTTGATCTGTACCCAGACTCTGTGAGCCTGTTTCCTTATCCGTAGACGAGGGATAACGTTGTTTCTCCCAGCTCTGCAGGTTCCAGGCTCCGTGACGCCCCGGCGTGGCGTCTGTGGATGCTTCCTTTTGTTCCTCTGCACACGGGGCTCCCTTGGGTCCCTGGCACCCCTGACTCACCCATCTCTGTGCTCACGGGGTTTGAGGGGGTGGGGAGGACGCCACCTGGGAGCCGGGTGACCAGCCCCCAGGCCCCTGCAGTCCGGCCTGTCCCCTTGGGGCAGGTTCGCCTGCAGTGACCCCAAGTGCCCTCAGGGCTCATGGGTGTGCCCTGTGGGGTGACTGTAGGCTCAAAGAGCGGGGCAGGGTCCTAGGCTGCGGCCCCAGCTGTTCGCCCTCCTTTCCCAGTCAGTGCTCCGTCGACGTGCTCCTGCGTCCCAGCTGCAGGCTGCGGGTGAGCCTCGGGTACTTCAGATGATGCACCCCGCCTGGAACCAAGCCTGCCCGCTCTGGGGAGCCCGCAACTCTCCCCAGGGGTCTGCACCCCTCGCCTCAGGCCCTGGGGTCAGGGCCGGCCTCTCCACTCTCCCGGCTTTCCCGCCACCTCCTGTCCTTTCTCTGTCCCTCGCTGCACTCTCTCTTGAAAGGTCACTTGAATTCCACAGAAGACCGCTTCCTCGTGTACTACACGCTCCCTACTGATCTTACTGCACGTGATGTAAATGTCTTTGATGCAAGGGAAAAGCTATTTAATGAAGTGAATTATAAAACATTTACAGGAAAGTCCTGAATTTCATACGAGTCACTCGCAACAAAGACCCAACCTCCCGGCAGCGCCTAGCAGACAGCTTGCACTCTTCGGGAGCCCTGCAGGTCAGGGAGCCTCGGAGCACTTCTCTCTGCCACACACACTTCTCTCCCTTCCTCCATGTCCAGCCGGGAAGAAAACGCCCCGCGCCTCATTCGTCTGGACAGCCGGCGGGCGTGTGAAGCCGTGGCACCCAGTCTGCATGTGTGCGGTTCTCTTCGCTGTGGTTCAGGACGGTCCTGAGATGAGAGGCTGATTCTAGAACCTCTGGGCGCCGGGGGAGGGAAGGGCCGCTGGGGAGCGGAGCCGGAGGCTGGGCTGGGCTGCTCTGCCAGCGCAGGGCAGAAAGGGGCATGTGCCCAAGGAGTGGGGCCGGCAGGACGGGCTGCTCGGGAAAGGGGGGCACAGCCTGAAGCCACCACCTCAAGCCCTCCCACTCGCTGCTCCCTCCCACACACCCCGGGCGGCCCCTCCTGCAGATCCCAGCCCCAGGATGTCTCCTCCTCTCCCGCTCAGACTGGCCCTGGTGGCATTGTCACTCTCGCTGGCCCTGCCCGGGTGGCCTTCTGGCCGTGTGCCCCTGCTGCCCCCGCCATACTAGACAGTAGACGCACAGAGATTTACAGAGCCATCCTGAGTTACTCTCTGGTACACAGGGTGGTCCTGCTGACCCAGCGCCGAGCTGGGTGGACAGCAAACAGGGCCGGGAACCAGTGCAGTCTTGACGTCATGGCAATGAACTTGCTGGAAATCTGGAGGGGCAGGCCTTTCCCAGGAGCCTGGTGATGCTTCAGGCGCCTGGCCAGGTGCGCTGCCTCTGGTTCTGGTTAAAGAAGCCAATTCATCCTCTGCTTTGTACAAATCCATTCCACTCCCATACTCAGACAAACCAGACGAATGACAAGGGGAAGAACTGCCTCACACAAAGACCTCTTCTCATCAGTGTTTCTTATATTCAGAAGGAAAAAAATTAGTGGACTTTCCAAATCTTTTCTTGTATGTGTTTCGCTTATTCCTTACACCAGTTACATTTGTCCCCGTGAGCACAGGGTCACCCGAGGACCACTGTGCCCAGCGTGGAAGGACGTGACCCCCCAGGCTGAGCTATGAGCACGATACCTCAGCAGAGAAGCCCGCCCTCGGCTCAGAGGAATCTTAAAAGCAACGTGTGCAGCAGGAAACGGGCTGACTGAGCTCCCTGCTGTCTCAGGGCACCTGCTGACTGTGGAGCTGGGGGCCCGGCTCAGGTCAGGGGGCACCCCAGGCCTCCAGGCCCCCAGAGGGGCCTCGGGCAGTTGGCTTTGGGCCCCTCTTTCCCTCCTCCTCTCTTTGCCAAGCCAGCCAAGACCCTGATGGATCCACTGCCAGTTTCCTGAGGGGGCAGAACGTAGGCTGCCGAGAAATCTCTCCCCCACCGCAGGAGTCGCCAGGTGGGCAGCCGGGTGGCGGGTGGCGGTCAGTGCCTCTGGCGTCAGCCATGCTCCCTGCGGGCGCTGCTCTGAGCCTGTGCAGGTGCCCAACCCCTGGAGCGGGGCTCGCAGCACAAGACCAGAGGCCCTGCCAGAGGGGCCGCTTGCAGTGTTCCCCCCACAGCTAATCAGCCAGAAGGAGTTTTTCCCTGAAAGGCAAACAGTTTGGTTTCAGTGCTGCAAAGCCAGGCTGCATACTACAGTCACCGTACTGGAAAGTGAGCCCAGGTCAGTCAGCAAATCACCCTGACATAGCTGCCCATCCCATCCGACACAACTAGAAGTTTCCCAAGGCACACAGATGTAAATGCAGAGGCGAGGAATTCACCGCAGTTTTCAAGAGCATGAATGATTGATTCTTTACCTAATTTTAGTTACAAGGCGCGCTCTCACGCCATTTTACCAAATTCATCACATGGTGTTAGAAGTGGAAGGCAAAAGAAGAATCAAGTTCCTCCTGCTCCCCAAAATAAATGGTGACATGATTCTTGACGTTTCTTGAAAATGGTGTAAAGTTTTTGCTATTTGATGGTGGAGAATGTGACGCAGACAGAATGTCAGTATTTGGCACGAACCAGGCTCAGCTGATTTGGTAAATTATGAGGACTGGGTATACGATGGAACATTTCAATGCAGCCCAAATACATATCACCAGCTGCATACATTCTACGTATTCGTAAGAAACAGCAGCGTCCCTCATCTCACTTCCAGGAAAATCTGAAGAGACTTACAGTGGATTTTTTTCATATTGTAAAGAACTTACCTCCACCATTATATCCTAAATCCTCAATAACAGACTTTGAGAAGGGAAGTATCATCATTTTCTGTAAGATATACCCAAATAAAACCGTAACCACGAATCCACACACATCTTTTTCTTTTTGCCAACTGATACTCCATTGTATGGGGGTAGCGCTTTTTTCCCTTTTTATTGGAGGATATTCGCTCTACAGCATCGTGTTGGTTTCTGCCGTACATCAGCATGAAGCAGGCACAGCTATACAGATGTCCCCTCCCTCGTGAACCTCCCACCCCAGCCCACCTCTCTAGGTTGTCACAGAGCGCGGGGCTGAGCTCCCCATATCACACAGCAAATGCCCACCTGCAATAGGTTTTACATGTGGTGATGGATATGTTTGCATGCTCCTCTCAGTTCGTCCCACCCTCTCCTCCCCAGCTGGGTCCACAGGGCTGTTTTCTATTTGCAGGGCGGCAGTGGAGATGTAGACATGGAGCACACGTATTTTAAATGTGTTCAGATATGGTTTGGTAGTTTCATTTCTTACAACAAAATCTTTGAAGTATTCTACTGTCAATTTTTCATGTTTCATTATGTCCTTTTTAATATACCTCGTGTATTTTCCTTTCATTATTTTTTTATGGCAAAATTGTCTTACAGCCAATTAGTTGTGCAGTGAAATGGCTTCAGTGAAAATTCTTACATTGAAATACCTAGAACCCAAAGGCACAGGGATATAACATAAGTGACCCAAGGGTGGCCAGTTGAGGTGTAATAAACCCTCCTTAGGGATCCCCTCTCCCTGGGGGCGGCGGAGTGACTGGCAGCATGGTGGGTGGGGGCCAAGAGGAAGCAGGGAGACGTTTGGGGGCTGCGGGGAGAGGACACCCTGGTGCTGGGCTCCATGGCAGCCCCACCTGCCAAGAGGGCAGGGTTACGCCTGAATCTGAGAAGGCCCCTCCCCCAACACTCACGCCCAGATGGGGTGAGGACAGAGGACCATCTGCTCCTCTGACAGGTCTCCTGGAAGCAAAGCTGTCTCCCTGGTGGCCTACTCTAAGCAGGCTTGATGCACAGGTATTCTTGCCAAGTATCCTCACTTAACGGCTGCCTTCCAGCCTTTGCACCGTCCACCTTCACGGACAGCCGCCTCTGTTTCTCAGGTCCACCTCCCCAAGGACGAGCGCACCGATGAGCACACAGCCAAGCACAGAGGGGCAGGACCCTGCACACAGCCTCCTCTGTGGCGGGCCAGGCCCCCATTTTGTGGGAAATGTGAAGTGGGGGTGGGGGGCGGGGGCTGGGCTGAGTCTGGCATTGGGGCTGCCCAGCCCTGTGTGACCCGGGCCGGCCACCTCTGGACACTGTGTCCTTGCCGATGACCTGAGGGGCGGATGGGGCGACCCAGGTCTGCTGTCCACAGGCCTCGACTCCACCCTCCAGCTTCTGACCCAAGGCTTCCCCTCCTCAGGCTATGTGCTTCATCAGGACCAAGGTCACAGAGCCTCCTGCGTACAAGACAGGGCTCAATCCTCCACGAGGGGCCTGTAAGCAGCTCTGGCCCGAGCTCAGTGGGTCAAGGGCTGGACCCATGGCTTTCAGCCAGGCCAGTGCTTCCAGGAGAAAACTGATCACCCCCCTTCCCCGGAGACCTCTCCCCACCTGGATCTCTCTGAATTCTCTAAGGCTTCGAGACTTTGCCAAGGTCCTTAGAATTAGAATTGGGGCTTCCCTGATACCTCAGTTGGTAAAGAATCCGCCTGCAATGCAGGAGACCCCAGTTCGATTCCTGGGTTGGGAAGATCCACTGGAGAAGGGATAGGATACCCACTCCAGTATTCTTGGGCTTCCCTCATGGCTCAGCTAGTAAAGAATCCGCCTGCAATGTAGGAGACTGAGTTTGATCCCTGTGTTGGGAAGATCCCCTGGAGAAGGGACCAGCTACCCACTCCAGTATTCTGGCCTGGAGAATTCCACAGATTGTATAGTCTGTGGGGTCACAAAGAGTTGGACACGACTGAGCGACTTTCACTTAGAATTAAAAACACATTAAAAAAATTTTTGGATAGATATGATGCAACCAGATATTTGCTTCTTGGTTTCTTCAAATCTACTTCCCAGGGTTCAGGGAGAGCTCGCATGGCCCAGAGAAGCCTCGGCCTGAGGGGACACGGCCTTTGAGAAGGTGAGGCTACTGTGGGGACCGAGCATCCGGCTCCACCACCGTAGCTTCTCCCCAGTCCTCGTCCTGTTTGTGACAAAGTGAGCAGTTTTATAGAGAAAAACTTACCATCTGGAAGTGAAACAGAAGATACGTAAATGGTCCCCCTGAAATTCATTGGTGCCAAAGTAAGTCTTCATTCTTCCAGCAAGAGCATGGCTAACATTTATTTTGATAAACTACTGAAGTTATGTGGCTTTATTTTAGGATCCAAGTCCTTGGTGACAGAATGCTGAGGCTGTGACCATGGCAGTGGGGGCCGTGGCGGAGTTAAAGACAAAGGTCCCTCGAGATGGGGGTAAGGCTCCCGCGTCCTGTGGCAGGTGGAGCCCTGAGTGGAGCAGTGGGGAGCAGGTGCCCACACTTTTGTGCGTCAGCAGGAGGGGCTGGGTGACGGTGGATGGTGAGTCTGGGGAGGGCAAGGCAGGCGCACAGGAGGGAGGCAGGGTCCTGACTCACAAGCTTATTTTCAGTTCCTGCCTTGGCCCTGCTCAGCAAAGCAGCTCACACCTGCCTGGTGGGTAGAGAGCCACGGGGCTCCTTCCCCCAGCCCTGCCTGCCTTTGCACAGGGCCCCTGTTGACGACATACTTATTTTGCTGATTTCAAGTCTTATGGTGATTCTAGAGGGTCTTTTCCATTCAAAAAAAATGCAAATGCACTCAGCACGCTCTAATTCTCCCACTGATGTTTATACTGCCTCAATATTCTTGCAAGTCTAAAAACATCTCTTGAACATTCATTTTAATTTCTCGTAAGCAACTCTAATCAATCCTTTGAATAGAATAAAACTTTGTGCACTTTTTCATTGATGGCTTGGAAGTAAATTTCCCATTTTCAAGGGATTAGAATTTTCCCAGCTCAGAACTCATCTTAGAGGGGAAGGGGGTGAGCCTTTTTAAAGATCTGACCCTTTAAAACTACACTGGGATTTGAATTCCACTGTGAGGCTCATGGAGTCAAGTGAGGGGAGCATCCCCCAGTGGGAACCATTTCTAGAAATTCAGAGTCTGCTTCTCACTGCTGACCTCTGTCTCCACTGTGGGGACCCACACCCTGGTCACGTCTATCACATCCAGGCTGTAAACAGGGCCACCCAAGTGCCCTCTTATGCCCTGTCTGGGGCAGCACTGAGGGCTCCAGGGAGGCGGTGCCAGTTCCCAGACTGGCAGGTCCATGTGCAGGACCCGGCCACGGTGAGGAGCACTGTGGTCCTCGCACCCTTGTGAGCAGGATGCTCAGGGAGCATCTTCTAGTTCTTCACCACGGAAAGCACCCCTGGAGGAAGGTAGCATCCTGTGGGCTTAGGAAATTCTGGCAGGAGGCTGGAGGGATGAGTCCCTGCTGGAGACACAGGTGTGGAAGCGGCAGGGCCAGGATGGAAGAGGTTGGACTACAGATTCCACACTGGGGTCTGTGCTTTTGCTGCCCTTGTCCTTTCATTATATTTATGGGGGGGACCAACCCCGAAATTGAGTGGCTGGGACAGGATTTGAAATAGGGGGAGCATCCCAGTCCTGCCCTTTTCCTCCTTGTCTAGTAGGTTGGTCCAGCCTGGAGGGAAGGCAGCCTCTTCAGATTTAAGGGGAGCGGTCCGTGTCTCTGGACCATGAGTTTTGGAGGTGGTCATCCACCTCCAGTACCCTTGCAGTCAGCTTGGATTGCTCCAGGACTGAAAGAGGCTCTGGAGACAGGGCTTGATCAAAGTTCTCCTTCTTACTTTTTTGAGAATATATGCACCTCTATGTTCACTGCAGTATTATTTACCATGGCCAAGACATGGAAGCAACCCACATGCTCACCAACAGATGCAAGGATAAAGATGTGGTGCAAATATACAGAGGAGTATTACCCAGTCATTAAAAAGAGTGAACTCTTCTTACCTGTGGCAACTTGGATGGACCTAGATGATACCAGGCTAAAAAATTTAGAGAAAGACAAATAATGCTCGATTTCATTTATGTATGAAATCTAAAAAACCAAAAAAAGAGAGAGAGAGAGAGAGAACAAACACGACAAAATGGAAACAGAGTCATTAGATACAGAGACTAAATAGGCAGTTGCCAAGAGGGGAACAGAATAGCGGGAGGAGAGGAATAGGTGAGAGAGGTTAAGAGGTACAAACTCCCAGTGGTAAAATAAATGAGTCACACGTATGACATGTACAGTATGGGGAATACAGTCAATACTTAGGTAATATCTTTGTATGGTGACAGATGGTAATTAGACTCACCGTGGTGATCACCTTGAAATTTATAGAAATATCAAATCACTCTGCTGTGTAACAGGAACCGGCCTAGTGTTGTGGGTCAATTATACATCAAAAACAAACTCATAGAACAAGAGGTCACTAGCAGTGTGGTTACTAGCATGGGTGATGCAGGGAGGGGGATGGGATCTAGATAATCAAAAGGTACAAACTTTCAGTTACATGTGAAATAATAAGTACTATGGATGTAACTACAACCTGATAAACACAACTCACATTGTTGTATGTTATACATGAAATTTGTTAAGAGGGTAAATCCTAAGAGTTCTCATCACAAGGAAAAATATATTTTCTACTCCATTAATTTTTATCTATGTGAGTTGATGGATGTTGACTAAACTTACTGTGGTCATGATTTCATGAGGTATGTAAGTCAAATCATTACGCTGCCTGCCTTAAACTTACACAGGGCTGTGTGCCAATTATATCTCAATAATAGTGGGAAAGAAAGAATAGAACTTATTTCAAGAAAAATGATTTCTTGAAAATAAAGTATAAGGAAAATGGGAAACAGGTTTACAAAACTGTTCTCTTATAAAACCACTGTTGATTTTAAATGTATTTTGTTTGGTCGTAATACAGCCATCCCAGCTCTTGTGGCTGCAATGTTTTCTGTCATCCATTACTTTCAACGTCTTTGTGTTTTTGCATCAGTAGAGGGGTTAAATGCCAATCCGAGCAGCCAGAAGGCAAACAGCAAATCGGTGAACAGGAAGACAAGGCTGTTAAAAGCATCCAGTCTCAGAAGTAGAAACAAGCAAAAAGGAAAGTGTTGGTCGCTCAGTCGTCTCCGACTCTTTGGGACCCCATGGCCTATACAGTGCGTGGAATTCTCCACGCCAGAATACTGGAGTGGGTGGCCTTTCCCTTCTCCAGGGGATCTTCCCGACCAGGGATCGAGCCCAGGTCTCCCGCATTGCAGGCGGGCTCTTTACCGTCTGAGCCACCGGGGAAACCAAGAAAGAAGATGGAAAAAGAAACGAAAGAAGAGTCTGAGTGACCCTCGGGCCACCACGAAGTGCACCAACATACACGTCACCCTGGGGGCTCGGCTGGTGGAGAACCCGCCTGCAATGCGGGAGGCCTGGGCTCGATCCCGCGTCGGGAAGATCCCCTGGAGAAGGGACAGGCTCTCCTCTCCAGTGCTCCGGCCTGGAGCGTCCCGTGGGCTGTACAGGCCACGGGGCCACAGAGTCGGGCACGCCTGAGCGACCTTCACCGCACTTCACACGTCACTGCAGCTCTCAGGAGAACAGAGACAGGAAAACATACTGACGAAACCGTGGGCACATTTTTCTTAAACGTCACCTGGGATTTGTCCATGGCAGCTCCGCGGTAAAGAACCCGCGGGGCAGCGCTGGAGTCACGGGTTAGATCCCCGGGTGCGAAGGCGGGCGGCGGGATCCCCGGGCGGGCAGACTCGCGCAGCCGCCTCTCGTCTCGCGAGAGCTCGTCCCCGCGAGAGCTCGTCCCTCGGCCCTGCCGGCGTCGTTTCCCGCCCACGGGCTCCACGCCACACAGGCGCGTCGGGTGAGCGGAGCTCCTCGGAGAAGGTGAGGGGGGCGTCCTCGCCGCGAGCGGGGTCCTCGCCGGGGCCGCGGGCGCCCTTCCCGGGCCGTGCGGGGCGGTGGCTGAGGGAGACCCGCGTGCTGACGACGCCGCCGTCGGGGCCGGGCGGAGAGGGGCTGCCGCCGCCCCAGAGCGCGCGGTCGTCGCGGGGCGACGCGCGCCCGAGTCTGGAGCCCTGCAGGGCCGCGCGGTCCAGTCCCGCTGTGGCGCCGCGTTCCTGAGGCGGGAGCTCGTGCTGGGGTCACGCGAGCCACTGAGGCCGCGGCGGCGCCCGGCGACGGGAAGGCGGTCTGCGGTCTGCACACCGCGTCCGCGTGGTCAGCGGCCTTGCCGACGTCCCCGGAGGCCAGTCCCCCGTCTCGGGCGGGAGAGCTCCCCGCACCTTTCCCGGCGCTCCGCCCCCGCGCCCCCCCACACCGGGGCCCCCAGCCCAGCTCCCCTTCCTGCCCTCGGGGGCCTGCGGGCACCGCCTACCGGGCCCTCCGGGGACCCCCAGCTCCGGCCCCAGACAGCAAACACCTGGCCAGGGCCCAGTGAGCTTGCTGTGTGAGGAACAGGGTCGGAACCCATCGGTCTTGTCACCAGAGACGGGAACCTGAGTGATTTCCAGTGTCTCATGCACTTTTCTGAACAGAAACCTTAGTCATTTTCACTGAGAAACATATGGCGCGCCTGTTACATTCACTGTGGGGCCACTGAAGGCCAGATGTTCTGACCAGTGGGCTGGCCGCCTACCTGTCCGAAACCGGACTTCTGAAGGTTTGCAGCCTGCTAGCAGGTCCGTGTCCCATTAGCTCAGCCTCACTGCTGCTGAAGAAAGAGGTGGTCACTGTTCATTGTAACTGGAAAACGGGCGGGGCGGGGAGGGCAGACCCCTCTCCAGGCAGCAGCTGGCTCAGCCTCTGGTGCGCCCCTGAGAGGGGAAGGGGGCATGTGCACCGAAGAACAGCACTTAGGTGACCGCGCCCAGGTCCACGTGGCCTTAAGAACCAGTGTTTTTACTGCCCCTGTTAACAGGCTATAACCTAGGAAGAAAAGGGCTGAAACCAATTCTTACCCATAGACAGTAATTCTGTTTCTTCCTAATGCTGGTCATTCTGATTTAGACTGCTGGCTGACTGTTTTGTGGCTGACGGTGATAAAGAGAAAATGATTAATTAAAGTGATGTAATTGAGAACCAGGATTTTTAGCATAAGAGAAGGAAGAAACAGATGTAAGATGGATGTGATTAGGTTAAAAAAAAACCCTGTAATTTATAAATACCTATTGTCTATAGCTACTGAAAGTCTTAGAGAAAATGGACAATTCAGTAACAATGATAATCTGTAGCACTCAAATTATTGTCATTAAATATCATTTATCACTAGAAACAGCCAAGACTCCTTGGGAAAATGGCTGATTATAGGGCTGTGGCTGAAAATGTACCATTTGAGCCTGGAACACTTTGTTCTCCTAGAAAGCAGGAAAGCTGTCACAGAATAATACAATCACATCAGAAAGACTTAGGAGAAGAGACTCCCACAGACTGAAAAATGGAACAATTTAAGCTTCAATAGAGTTGATAACTGTAGTAAATAAAACATATCAAGTATATTAAAATCTATGATTTCATAATGAAATGTTAAAAAGCATTATGGAAACTAATTGGTCAGTCATGGAGGATGCTTGTGAACAAGACCATTCTTTTGAACACTGATGAAAGTCGTGCATTTATTCCACCTTTCCTACATAAACTGAAGTATATGAGAGTTATACACAGTATACGATGGTTATACATAGTATATGATAGTTATGCATAGTATATGATGATTAGGAAGAAATGATATTGCAGAATATTACTATTTTGCAACTTAATAAATTAATGGCTCTAGCTAACACCTGGTACAATCTCAAATGACAATTGGACATTACAAGCCACCTGACATAAGTATTGGGTTGGCCAAAAAGTTCGTTTGGGTTTTCCATAAGATGTACAGAAAAATCGGAATAAACTTTTAACTATCCCAATACGTAGTATCACCTGTGAAGTGGGATTTCTGAAAAGTCACATCTGATTTCTGTGCAGAGTCTCTTGTGTCTGGCTATGTATCTATATCTAGCTGTGTATCTAGTCTCTTGTGTCTAGCAGACTACAAGGATGCACTCAACAAAATCTATATTTGGGGAAATTCTATAGAACAGGTTTCCAGGTTTCTTCTACAAAGAGAGAGGAAAGGAAAGAGTGGAAAGAGAAAGGTGATGGAAATGTAAGAGTGACTAAATATTTGATTTTAAGGAATTGCTGCTAGTAATTTTAGGTGTGGTAGTGTTGTGATTCACTCCATAAAGTAAGTCCTAGTTGACATTTTTGGGACAATTGGGGAAATCTGAATGTAAATAATACGCAAATATCAGTGCCAGAAGTGCTAATGGGACCAGTGAAGTTTGGTCGTGCAGGAGGATGCCTTTGCTTTCGGAGACAGTGCTCCAGCTTTGAGGGTTGGATCATCCTTTGTATGTAACTACCTTCAGGTGGCTCAGAAAGATAATTATATTCATGGAGATGTTTTGGTTTTTTTGAAGTATAGCTGATTTACAACATTATGCCAATCTCTGCTGTACAGCAAAGTGACTCAATTATATGCGCATATGTTCATTCTTTTTTATATTTTTTTCCATTATGCTTTATCACAGGAAACTGGATATAATTCCCGGTGCTATACAATAGGACCTTATTGTTTATCCATTCTATGTATAAGAGTTTGCATCTACAACCTCAAACCCCAGTCCATCCCTCTCCCTCCCCCACCCCGTCATTGGCAACCACTCTGATCTCTTATGTCTGCGAACCTGTTTCTGTTTCATAGATAGGTTCGTCTGTGCCATATTTTAGATCCCACATGTAAGTGATATTGTTTGGTAGTTAGAATAGGAAGAAGGAGTCCAGAATGGTGGTGACTAAAAGACAAGGAAGGGAAAAGCCTGCGAAAACAGAACAAAGGAAGGTCCGAGAACCGGAGTGAGGACCTCAGGTAGAACAAACAGCACTCCTGCTAGCCCAGTTTACAGAGGGCAGGCCCAACGGGAGGAGAAAAACATATAAAAAGAGGAGCCAAAATTGGGCTGGGGACCACTCTTCTCTTCACGTCTTTTGGGTCAGTACACCCTCACGCCTTGAGGGTGTATTTTCCTTTACTTTCTAAATAAAACTGAGCTGTAACACAGAGCTGTAACACTAGTCCATCCGTCCCTTCAAATTTTTGTTGCAACGAGATAGAACCAAGGAAATTGCAAACTCCCCTGACAATATCATATGGTATTTGTCTTTCTGTTTCTGACTGACTTCACTTAACTTAACTGGATAGTCCCTGGATCCATCCATGTCGCTGCAGATGGCAGTGTTTCATTCTTTTTTATGACTAAGTAGTATCCCATTGTCTGTATGTACCACATCTTTTTTATTCATCTGTCGGTGGACGTTTAAGTTGTTTGCATGTCTTGCCTATTGTAAATAGTGCTCTGCTGTGAACATTGGGGTGCACATATCTTTTGAATTATAGTTTTGCTTGGCTATATGTCCAAGAGAGGGTTTGCTGGATCATATGGTAACTCTGGGTTTAGTTTCCTGAGGAACCTCCACACTGTTTTCCATAGCAGCTGTACCAACTTAGAGAGAATGTTTTAATTTTAAATAATAGTTGAGAGGAAATATTAATATCTTTTAGAGCTGCATAATGAAATACTTCAAAATAAGATTAGGATAATTTAGGAATGTGTGAGTATATATTCGAAACAAGATAAGCTGTGAGCTGATAGTTATTAGAGCTGAGTTGGTGGGACATTGGAGTTTATTACAGTATTCTCTCCACTTGTGTATATGTATAGAATTTTCCCTAATAAAGACTATGAGTGTCTGCTAACATCCCCCACCACTCACTCACTCACTCACACACATAACACTCTCTCTCTCTCTCTCTCTCTCTCTCTCTCTCTCACACACACACACACTCTCACACACTCTCACACACACACTCTCACACACTCACTCTCACAGGGGCTTGAGAGTCTGATGAGGGGAGAGTGACACAGAAGCCAGTAGCGGAGCGTGCGGCCCAGGTGCCTGCACATCGCTAGGATGCGGCTGGGAGAGGCGGCTTCCGTCCCGGGACAGGCGGGCCTCCCCCCAAGTGGAGCGATGCAGCCAGGTCCAGAGCGTTACACCCTAGGGAGACCCTATCAGGGCTGCTCCTGCCTCCGCTCAGGTATGTGTCCTGTTCACAGACCCTGCTGTCTGGGCAGAGACGTAAGGGCAGGGTTGTCCCCACCGAGCCATTCCCCCAGCCCGGAGTGGATGTTGTGTGATGCTGTGGTGGGGTTCTGGGGAGCACTGATGAGATCCTTCTGGATCAAGGCTCACAGTCTGGTTCTGTGAGACACAGCAGATTGCAAGGACAGAAGCCCCCAGTTCTCAGCTGTCTGATAACAAAAGCAGGGCACTTGTTAGGTGCATTCATTACAGGAAATTACCCTGTTTTCAAGTTTGCATCATGCAGCTCTTTAAAACTACACAAAAACCGAAAGACCAGGATAATGCTTCCCTGTGTGCCTGTCACTTAGCTTCAACAATTACCAGTGTGTCTTTTCATCCCGTGTAACTGGTATCACCACAGTTCTTTTTCCAGGGTATTTGAAAGCAGATCCTCAATATCATATCATTTATTCTGTAAATAGATTATTGTTTATCACTGTGTCAGGA
The DNA here is from genome assembly GCA_024291935.2 of Okapia johnstoni. Classification (NCBI taxonomy): domain Eukaryota; kingdom Metazoa; phylum Chordata; class Mammalia; order Artiodactyla; family Giraffidae; genus Okapia; species Okapia johnstoni. The sequence goes on along the minus strand of CM044325.1, from coordinate 145,963 downwards.
TGTTTCCCCATAAATTCCATTCCATTTCATTCTCGCACCTAAAATTTAATAATTTTATTTGCAACATCTAATACCTGGTCCATTTCTGATTTCTCTCGCTGTCTCAGAAATGTCTTCCTGTGGCTGGGTGAGCAGTCAGCAGCCCAGGCCTCAGGTTCACTGGTCGTTATTCCTTAAGTCTCTCTGAGAGCCCCTGGCCCCTTTATTTTTCCTCAGTGCCACTGTTTTCTTGAAAAAGCTTAGTTGTTTTCTATGTAGAGGGTCACAGATTCTGGCTTGGCTTCTTGCTTAGGCTTCTAGCTTGTCTCTCGGCCCCTGTTATTCCAAACAGATCATTAGGGTGAAATCCCGTGACTCGGTTCCGTTTTTAAGCACTGGAATACCTTCATGGTGGTGTGAATCACCCTGCCTCATGCTTGCCCTGCTGTCAGTGGTGCAGAGATTGATCCATTAAAGCAAGGATGCATCATTCTTCTGATCTGATCCCACCATTATAAAATTCCCATTGTTGCAGAAACCAAGCACCACACTCAGAGAGCTGGAGAACTCAGGCTTATTACGCCGGCGGGCCCAGAGGGGTCAACACTCTGAGCTCTGAGCCTGAACAAAGGGGTTACAGGGTTTTTACAGACAGGCTATAGTGCGCAACACCAGCTGTTAATAGGCTGGTTTAAACTAAGGGGTTTCGCCGGGAACAGCAGTCCAGATGGGGAGGGGGTTGCCTGACCTTTACATGGACAGGCACGATTAAGCAGGTTTGCAGGGTGTGCAGTTGCAAAGAGCAGGACGAGGGTGAGTGAGAGAAGCTCCAGTTGCTCATGTTGTAGGTCCTCACTTTCTGAGACGGCGTGACCCACGTGATCTAGACCGCAGGGAGCGAGCTGAGTCACAGGCAGGGGGAGCAGAAGGTCATGTGAAGTTTACCTTTTCCTCTTCACCCTCAGTTGTTTCTACTAATGGTTTTCACGTCCATCAATGACCACTGACTAGATCCATCCTTTTATTTCAAGTTTCAGGGTGTCCATTTTCAAATTTTATCTTCTTTTGGTGTTTCTAAGCTGGTATTCTTCCAACAAGTTTCCTCACCAACTCTGTCCTGAAATATAAGCTTGTATAGATAAGGCATAATAAAGTTTGGTTCTTTTTATTTCATTTTTAAATCTTGTGTTTTTCAATTCAAAATTTTATTTCAAATTTTTCATTTCAAATTTCAAATGTATTTCATTTCAGATTTAAGTGTGTATTTCATTTCAAATTTTAAATATACTGATTTCATAACAACCTTTTCTAATGATTTTTTAAAATTGATTTCTGTTCATTTTTAAAACTTCATTGAGAATTCATGTATTTGTATATAGTTGACAACTGGAGGTATTTCAATCTGTTCCAAACATTATTTGCTTAATGCCCAAAATCATTCCATCTTAGACCAGTGGCAGTTTCTTCAACAAGTGACGTGTCTTTGTTATCAAATATTCTATTTTGAAAACTGCATTATTGTTTATCTTTCTTCTTTCTGGTGTAACAATTGATCCCAGACTTATCCTGTACAGTTTCTGACCCAGACCTAGACTCAGACATTTCTTCCAGCGTTCCTGGCTTGTTCCAGTGGGAAAATGCATTCATAGTCCTGAATCTGGGTGTGTGGAACATATGACCTCATTTCATCTTTGCAGTGACCCTGAAATATAGTTACTATAATTATCTAGTATCTGGTAGTAGATGGAAATTCTGAAGTTCAGAGAGGTCAGCACACTTAATCATGGCCACAGCACGTGAGTTCAGGCCTCGGGAATATTCTGCTTGTTTATGAAGGGTATGTAACACAAGCAGGTCCAGCTTGGACCCTGGTGATTTTATTTTCCAAGCTTGAGAAACTTCTAGAATAATAGCACTTGTCAACCTGAGTGGGAGTCAGAGCCTTAACTCTGCCCACATAGCCTTACCTCCCCCACTGCCCAGGACCCCACTCTGGCCATGCAGCCAGGCTCTTGTGTTTTATTAAAAATTTCATAGTTGAATCAGGTGCAACTCTCAGGCTGATTTAGGCCAGAGTTCTTATTTAAGTGAAAACTGAGGATCAGAGAGGTAAAATGCATTACACACTAACCAAATAGGCTGGCTGTTGTGTGAGGCAGAGATTTTAATATCATTTGCAGCCACATGCCTCATCTGCCTGAGAGCTGGGTCAGCTTGGAGGGACAGGCTCCAGGACTGGACAGGCAGGGGTGTGGGGGGGATGGGACCCCGCGCTGTTAGCCCAGGATCCCTTCAGTTACATGGGGGCCGGGTCCCTCTGGTTGTTCTGTTGCAGTTTAATAAATTCAAATACATTCTGTACATTAGTGGATGTCCACTGTTTACTGTGTGTGTGTGCTTAGCCGCTCAGTCATGTCCAACTCTGTGACTCTTTGGAATATAACCCGCCAGGCTCCTTCCTCTGTCCATGGGATGCTCCAGGCAAGAATACTGGAGTGGGTTGCCATTCCCTTCTCCAGGGGATCTTCCCGACCCAGGGATCAAACCTGCATCTTCTCTGTCTCTCCCGCATTGCAGGCAGATTCTTTACCCGCTGTTTATTATGCAGGATCTAAAAGACAGGACTGGGAAAGCAATGAGGTCTGTTAAGAAAAACGTCCTAGCCATGTTTGTCTGTAATAAAAATATCAAACACAAAATTCTAACGTTAAGTAACACGTTATGAAAAGAAAGAATTTCGTGTAGTGAAGTGTCAGAATGTTCACGATTGCAGAATCAAGGGGTTTTGGTTCCCTTTATGGCAGAGACTGCAGGATTGCTGTGAGGACAGGGCTGGGCAGGGGTCCGTGGGGAGGAGACTCCAGGGAGGGTCTGAGGAAGCAGGCTGGGAGGAGGGGGAGGAGGCCAGAGGAGCTAGGGGAGGCTGAGGGGGACTTACTGCCCCCATGCCCGAGCTGACCAGCTCCAGGGGCCACCCGGAGGGATGGGGTAGTGGCAGGGGTGGACGTGAGGTTGGCAGGCCCTGTATAAATAAATGCCAAGCCCAAACTGTATCCATAAATAATGACCACTTTATTGTCCCCATTGCTAATTAGAAACAATAATATACAGGGAAACAGAAGGTACTTAATGTGTAATTATTCTGTCAGCAATTTTCAAATCATAAATATGGATCGCTCCGAGTTATCCTGGTGGCGTCCTCGGAAATAGAGCAGGGATGCAGATGTGATTAACTCAGGAGAGGCCTCTGAAGTGCGAGCTCTTGTTTGTTTGTTAATGAGGCGACTGTGCAGCCAGGTGTCACGCAGTAGCCTTGCTGAGCCATGGTTTCCTCCCCTGTTTGCTGACTCTGGACTCTCCTGAAAGGTTGGGACAGGCCATAGCAGGCTCCTGCAAGACCTGGGACCAGGGCCCATCTGATAAATCCTCGGTGTTCTGCTGGAGGGCCCTAGGGGCATCTGCTGCACATGGGCACGTTGTGGGGGGTGGGTACCCCGGGAGCGCCCCCCCACCGTGGCTTCCAGACCAGCCCTTTGCCAGGCCTGCCCAGATGCTTCTGATGTGCAGACCTGAAATTATATAAATGTGAACCTTCTTCCCTCATCACCCTGTTCTTACTTCTGCTTTTATTGTCTCAGAAAATAATACCAGGCAGTCATGTAAGGTCTCCAGCCAGAAATTGCTGAGCCATAAATGAGTCATTTTGACAACTCCTGTCCTCACCCCTCGCTTCCAATCATAGGTAATTCCTGTCATCTGCCTCCAGACCCACCTCTCACCTCCCCACACCTCTGCCTGCACAGCCACGGTCGGAACACTTGTCACCCCCCCCCCCCAGGTCACTGTGGCCCCTCCCCGATCCCCCACCCCCAGCATTCTCCACAGAAAATCCAGGCTCGACTTGAAGAACGCCTTTCTCTGCCGCGTGCCTTTTCCTCTCAAAACACCCGGAGCCTCCAGCCGCTTTCACATCGAGCCCCAGACCCTCCCTGGGAGACTGTCCTGCCTCGGCCACCCCTCCTGTGTGCCTCTCCTTTGTTGACATTCCCTGGGTGTCCTGCGGAGACCTGGGCCAGGCCCCCCCCACCCCCATCTCTGACAAAGCGCACGTGGCAGATCAGCTCCTGAAGAGGCCACGCCCGGCTGCCCAAGCCTTGTCAGTCTGCTTCCTCCTCTCCCACGGCCCGGAGCCTTCCTATCACCTCCTTCAAACTACGATCTCACTCCTTTCACTGTTGTCAGGTTTCTGGAGAGAAATCCAGCTGCCGTGGTGTGTGTGGCAGGGAGCTGGGGCCAGCGTTTGGGAGATGCGGGTCCTCAAGTGGATCCAGGGCCTCCCCTTACACTCCGGGCAGGTCTCTAGACCCCTGTGCCCTCGCCAGCTCATAGAAACTTGAAACACACCCACCCCTGCTCCCCCTGTGTGGCTCTGAATGTTGTGACGGTCAGCAACAGCTCATTTCTTGGCACATTCTTAGGTGTACAAGACATCGGCTATGCACACAGGGCCCTGTGAGGCCTCTGGTCACCCTTGTCTATCCAGGACATTCATGCATTAAAATTTTAATCATAAGATCCATCCAGCTCTGATTTCAGGGTCTGAAAGGACTGTCAGGAATTGCCCCTGTGTTTGTAGGTGTTTGAGCTGCAGAGCAGTGAGTGGGGAGAGTGCGTGGTGTCTGTGCTGGGTGCTGACTCTGGGTTCAGCAAGTAGGCAGCTGGAGCTGATGACCTGAGGGAACCCACGGTCGCACTCCTCCTGAGGATGGGTCGTTCTGATTTCCAAGGGATCAGAGGCTCTGTGTCCAGAGTCTGGGCCGTGGGCTCCACCTGAGCAGCTGCAGAGGTCAAGGAAGCCCGCCCTTTATCCACGGTGGATCCCTGTGTCTGAGCAGGCTCTGTGGGCTCAGACAGTCAAAATGGCAGCAGCCACCGAAAGGAAAGTGGAAAAAACTGATGTTCGCCCTGAGCCGCACTTTGGTTTCCTGGAAGAGGATGCTTGTTGCTGGGCAGACGGGGGTCCCAGGGAACCCAGCCTCAGGACCTCCTCTCTTGGCTTCCAACAGGTAAGGGACTCAATGAAGTCACTCTCTGCCACTTCAGGTGCCCATCTATTACCATTTCTTAAAGTAATGAACCTGCCAGGTGGGAGAATCTCAGAAGGTCTTGACAGAGGCAACCTCTTGTCATATTTTTTCCCCCAACCTTCTCATATCCTTGAAGACATCAAGGTCTCCTGGTTCCCGTGGCCTCAGACACATGGTTGTCACATGAGAGAGATGCGTGAACAGCATGGCGCCTTCACTACCTGACGAGGCTGAGGTCCATCCCTCCAGGGAACGAGAGCTCAGGAATGGGGGCAAGCGGGGGGGGCAGGGGAGACGGGAAAGGGGAGGGGTACAGCAGGAGGAAAACGGGACAGAGAAGGGGAACAAGGGAGAGAAGCAGCAGAGGGTGGGGACACACGGGAGGTCGAGCAAGAACAGGATGCGTGGCTTGCGTGGCCCCAGATGTCCACTGACGCGTGTAAATCCAGTTATAGCGTCTGTGAGACTCAGAAATGCACAGTCTCTGAGTGCATGGGATGACAGCTTAATGAGTGTATCAGCAGTCTGTCAATGCATGGTGACACCCAGATCTGGGAACCACGTCTCCCCCCGCTCTTGGCTTTTGTAGACCAAGGAAAGGCATTTCCTTCTGGTGCAAAGACTCAGATCCTGGTGCTCATCTCTATCTGCAGTTGGAAAGCATCCCACTGCCGCCCTGCCTGGCGAGAGCACCTTGGACAGCTCCCAGGACGGGCGCTCCAGCTCGCTCGCGCGCAGTACAGCTTTTCCTGGGCTTGGCAGTTGTGCTGGATTCCTTCTCCCTAAAGATCCTCGGCCTGAGTGCGTTGTACCTGCTCCTTGTGTCCGGTTCCGCACTGGAGGGGCTTTGTGGGCCTTGGTGCCTGGGCCCTGTTACCTGTTCCTTGCTGGACGTGCCCTCTGAGGCCTTACTCAGGGACTCAGGTTATGAAACCCCAGAGGCTCATGCTTTGGGTCAATGGTAGTCTGCAGTCAACACGTGGAATAGTGGAAAATGGTTTTCTTAATTTTTTTAAAAAAACTGAAATAATTATAAATTCACAGGAAATGGTGAAGATATTACAGAGAGATTCCATGTGTCTTGCAGCCAGTCTCCCCAAAGGTCATGCTTTATGTGATGATGCACAATATGTGCTGGAAGGTGTGTGCGGGCTGTCAGTTTATCATGTGTGGATTTGTGTGACCACCACCACTATCAGAGTACAGACTGTTGCACCATCACAAAGGTCCTTCTTGCATCATCCTAAGTGAAAAAGGGAGTGAAAGTAAGTGTTAGTCATTCACTTGTATCTGACTCTTTGCAACCCCATGAACTGTAGCCCGCTAGGCTCCTCTGTCCATGGAATTCTCCAGGCAAGAATCCTGGAGTGGGTTGCCATGCCCTCCTCCAGGGGATCTTCCTAACCTAGGGATTCAACCTGGGTCTCTCACATTGCAGGCGAATTCTTTACCATCTGAGCCACTGTGTCAACCATTGGTTTGTTGCTACATCTGTGTTTTGTCATTTCAAGAATGTTTTTATCTAGATGGGATCATACAGTCCAAAACGTTTAGAGACGGGCTTTTATTCCCTTGGAGGAGTGAACTGACAACCAGGCGTGATGTTGTGTATAGTGGTAATCTCAAATGGTTCCCAGGGTGTGGACGTATCACAGTTGGTTAAGCCACTCACTCACTCACTGCCGGGCAGTCTGCTTGTTTCCGGCTTTTTGGCTCTTATAGATAAATCTGATCTGAACAACTGTGCAGTTTTTTATGTGGATGTTTGTTTTCAATTCTCCGAGAAAATGCCCAGAGGCAGCAGATGCTGTTTTTTAAGTATATTTGTTTTTTTTTTTTTTAAACTTGGCAAGGTTGATTATTTATTTTCCATTTTTAAAAAACTCTGGCCACATGCCATGGCATGAGGGACCTTATCTCCCTGGCCAGGTGTGGAACGTGTGCCCCCTACACTGGAAGGTGGACTCTTAACCCCTGGACCATCAGGGAGGCCCCAGCGTGTTTGTCTTAAAAGAAATGTTCAGACCATGTCCCAGAGTAGCTGCACCATGTTGCTCCCATTGGAAGTGTGTGTGAGGCTTGGTCTCTCCACGCCCTCGCCTGCATCTGGCGCTGCCTCGCTCTGCTTATAACTGTGGCAACAGGCGCGTGGCGGTGCCCCGTTGTGGTCTCGGTTTCCGTTTCTCTGCTGGCTCCTTGCAGTGAATGTCTGTGTGCGTGTGTTCCTTCTTACAGCTTCTTCAGTGAAATGTCTCCTTACATCTTTCGTTCACTGTCTAACTGAATTATTTCTGTTTTTACTGTTGAGTTTTGAGAGTTCTCTATATATTCTAGATCTTGATCCTTTATTATACGTGTGGTTTACAAATGCTTTCTCCCATTCTGTAGCTTAAACTTTACATTTCTTGATGCGGTCTTTGCAGAGCAAAAGTTTTAAATCTGAAAAAGCCCGATCTATTGATTTTATTTCTTTTGCAGATGGTGATTTTGATACCATATCCAATAATTCTTTACCAAACTGTAGGTCCTGAAAATTTTCTGTGATTTCTTCTAACATGTTTATAGTTTTCCATTTTACAAGTAAGCCTATGATCCATTTTCATTACTTTGTGTATAAAAAGCACATGGTTTATACACACTTTTGTATATAAAGTGTGCAGTTTAGATGGAGGGTCATATTTTGCCCAGTGATATTCAATTGCTTGAGCATCATTTGTTGAAACGAATACCTTTCCTCATTGAATTGATTTTACAACTTTATTCAAAATAAATGGGGCATATTTGTGTGGTTTTGTTTCTGGGGTCTCTTTCTCATTGATCCGGGTGTCCGTCCCTCTGCCAAGGTGACAGTGTCTTGATTACTTTAGGACTCCTCCCACTTTGTTTTTTTTCCCTGCAAAAATCGGAGGTGCTTACTAGTTTTTTCTTCCAGTTGTATTGAGTTTAATTGACGTCCAGCACTGTATGTGTTTAAGGTGCACAGCATGGTGCTTTGACGTAACATACGTCATGAAATGATTGTCACAAGAAATTAGAGAAAATCCATCACTTCATGTAGATACAAAGCTAAAGAAGTAAAAAACAATTGCTGTGACGAGAACTCTTAGAATTTGCTCCCTTGATCATGTTCTTATGTAACACAGAGAAGTGTTAATTAGATTATCACATTGTACATCACATCCCTAGTACTTACCTTATGACTGGATGTTTGTACCCTCTGACTGCCTTCATCCCACCCCCCTACCCCCACCCCACTCTTAACCACAAATTTGATCTCTTTTTCTATGCATTTGTTTGTCTTGACCTACAACAGTCTGTTAGTTCCTGTTACAAACATAGTGATTCAGTATTTCTATACATGTTAAAACGATCACCATGATAAATCTGGTTAGGTAGGACATGTCACCATACAAAGTTATTGATGATATTCCCCATATTGTACATCTCATAGCTGTGACTCATTTATTTGGCAACTAGAAGTTTGTACCTCTTAATCTCCTGCACCTATTTCTTTCTTCCTACTTTGTTTTTATATTTCCAAAATGTTTTAGCTCCTCTGTCTAGTATCTTTTCATTTCCATACAAATTTTGGAACAATCTTATCAGTATCCACGAAATAATTGCTGAGATTTTAGTACAGATGGCATTAAACCCATACATCAGTTTGGGGGAGAATTGACATCTTTACTCTGTCGTGTCTTCCAACTCAGGAATATACTGTGTCTTTATTTGTTTAAATCTTTTAAAGTTTCTTTTGTCACCATTTTGTTATTTTCGGCATGTAATTCATGTGCATATTTTGTTAGATTTGCACAGAAGTATTGGAGGTTCTTTAAAATTGTAAATGGTATTATGGGTCCTGTTTACATAGGGTCCTGTTTCTTCCTTTCTGATCTGTGTAACGTTTGTGTCCTTTCCTTGGCTGTCATGCGACATAACAGGTGGAAGCGGGCACCCTCACCGTGTCGCAGAAAACTGGGAAGCACCCAGTCTCTTTCATTAGGTGTAGTGTGAGCTGTTGGCGTCTTGTAGACAATTGTGTTAAGTTCAAGAAGTTCTTTTCTGCTCTTGACTTTCTGAGAAGTTTTTCATGAACTGACTGTGTTGAATTTTGACGCGTGTTCGGTGTAATTAAGTGGTTTGTATTCTTTCACCTTGTTCAAGCATGTTTGAACTGGCTTCTGTCTGAGTTTGGTATCTGGGTAACATGGGCTTTGTAAAATGAATTACAAGGTTCTCTCTTTTCTGTTTTCTGGAAGAGAGTGTAGAAGTGGTATTAATTCTTTTTTAGACATTTGGTAGAATTCATCAGTGAAATCATTTGAGCCTGAAGATTTCTGTTTGAGGAGAGTTTTAAATTGTGAATTTAATCTCTTAATCAATTATATGTCTTTTTCAAATGATCTATTTTATATCAAGTAAGTTTGTACTTTGTGAGGAGTAGATACATTCCATCTTAACTTTTCAGTATATGTGACTAGGGTTGTTCATTGCATTCCCTTATCATTCTTTCTGTGGTGGCATATTCTATTAGTGGTATTCCCACAGAAGATTATCTAAAACATCTTTGCTGCTGAACTTACCAGAATCCTCAATAATACAGGCTATCACCTGTCCCCTGTCCCTCTCACATAATGTCACAGCCTTTCATGCTGCCCCTGCTCACACCCCCAAGTGCCTGGGGAAGGGTGCCTCACTGAGGGGGAGGGCTTGGGAGCTGGAGACCCGCTCAGTGACTCAGTGTGCCTTCCGGACCCCAGTCCTGCTCGTGCTCCTGCTGGGGGAAGTAGCCCTTGGTCAGAACCAGACAGTGGACTGCCCCCTGACGTGCACGAGGAACCAGCACTGGCAGCCCCCACAGAGCAGGGACATCTTTGGCTCTCTGAGTTCCCCCCACTTAGGGCCTTTCTCCTCTGGTCAGTCCATGGGTGAAAGGCATAAAAGGAGTGGGGGGGATCTGAACAAGCCAATTACTTTTATTTTTTAATCAATGTAATTGAGATATAATTTACTTACAACACAACTTTATACTTTTTAACGTACAGTTCAATTACTCTGACAAATATATGCAACCCTATCTGGTTAAAAATTAAATTTCATTTCCCCAGAAATGTCTCTGTGTACCTTTGTGGAAAACACCTGACAGCCTCCACGGTAAAGAATCAATTTTCTGATTTCTCTCACTACAAATTGGTTCTGCCTATTCTAATTTCATATAAATGAAATCATATTTATGAATTCTTTGGTGTTTGGTTTCTATCATCACTCAGTGTAATGTTAGTGAGATGCATCCATGTTTGGTCTGTATCAGATAGTAATTCATTTGATTGTTGAAAAGTATTAGATTGTATGAATTTGCATTTTGTTTACCCGTTTCTTGCTGATGGGCTCTCGAGCCGTGGTGAATACAGCGGTCCTTCTAAGGACGGCAGGCAGAGTCAGACGGAGGAGGAGAAGGTGCTCTGAGGGCAGAGGCTGGATCGGGGCGAGACGACCGAGGGGCCAGGGAGGCCCCGGGGGCTGGGCAGAGGCTGGATCGGGGCGAGATGACCGAGGGGCCAGGGGGGCCCTGGGGGCTGGAGAGGCCGAAACGCGGATCCCCCCTGGAGCCTGCGGGGGAGCAGCCCGAAGACCCCTCCCATCACTGTAGCTGAAGTGCTCACAGCCTCGGCTTCAGTCCAGAGAAACTGTACATGCATGTCTTACTCAGAATGATCAGAGGATAAACTTGTACTGTTTTAAGCCACCAGGTCTGTGGGCTTTGTTACAGCAGCCGCAGGAAACTAGTACAGCTTCCAGAAGCACCTGTGTGCCAGGCTTCTGGTTGGCATACGCTTGACTTCCTTTGAATACCCAGGGTGGAATGACTGGGTCGTATGGTAAGTGTATGTTACTTACAAGACTCTGCCAGACTGTCTTCCCAGATGTTTGCACTGCTTTACCTTCCAGCAGCAACATACAAGAAATCCGGTGATTTCTCCAAATGCAAGCCAACCCTTGGTGTGGTCGGTCTTGGGGTTCACCTAGTGAGTCCTTGAAGTGCCGTCTCACTGCAGTTGTTGTTCACACTTTCCTGATGACAAATAATGTTGCGTTCCCCTTTGATTCATCTTGTCTGTCCCTGTGTCGTTTGTGTGAAGCGTCTGTTTGAATCTTTTGCTCCTTTCTCATTAGACCTAAGAGAGGCCAGCACACAGTGGTTATTTCCTGCACCGCCATCATTCTCCATGGTGGAAACGCCTCTGTCCCACTCTTCCCCTCCATCCCAACCACCTATCACATTCCTCCTTCTCTGAGACCCAAGTCCACGGTCACTTTCTTTCCTGAGGATGTTTCCCCCAGAAGACACAGTAACCTGGTCACAGGGCTGGATGGGGAATGCAGGGGGAATGACTCTGAGTCTGTGACCAAGGGTGGAAGGTGGCAGTTGTCCCCTGGGGCAAGGCCACCCTGGTCTCCACTCTCTTCTTCCTTACTGTTCACTTCGGAACCCCTGCTGTTCCACCCACTGAAATCGGTTCCTGAGTAACTTGTTCCCAGTGAGCCGCCACCACCGTGCCCTAGAGCCCATCGTGCCCCGTGTGCCCAAGTTTTGCCGGATTGTCCTTTGTAGTGATTGTTATCTACTTACTTATGTTTTTTATTTCTGGTTGTGCTGGGTCTTCACTGCTGCTCAGGCTTTTCACTGCAGTGGCTTCTCTTGTATCTTGGCTCTGGAGCCCAGGCCCAGTAGTTGTGACCCACGGGCCTAGTTGCTCTTTGGCCTGTGGGATCTTCCCAGATCAGGGATAGAACCTGTGTCTCCTGTATTGGATGGCAGATTCTTTACCACTGAGCCACGGGGAAGCCCCAGGATGGTGAAGGAAAGTTACATGGCTCAAAATAGCTTGGAGTTACCCCCCCCCCCAGGTCCTCCGCACCATTCTATGCAAAACAAAAAACCCTCTCACCTGAAGGAAAAAAAAATGGACATTAAGGTTGATTATGCCCGGCTCCCAGCCGGTCCAGCCTCTGGCCAATCTCCAAAATTCCTTGCCCCAGCTGTTTAAGAGATAACTACTCCGAACAACCTTGGAGAAGAACAGGCCCCCTTAAGACAGTAGCTTTCCATATACATGCTTGTATATGCTTACTCTTTTTTGGGGTAAGCGCAGCAGCTCACTATCTGACTGCTGCCCCTTCTCACCTCATTAAAGGTGATCTGTTCCTGTTGAGTGCCGGTCTCGTTCTTTTTCCAGACCTCACCTTCTCTAACCCCCTTACCCTGCAGATGGTCCTTAAAATGACCACTTTCTCAAGGGGGTGTGTGTGCGTGCTCAGTTGTCTCAGTCATGTCCGCTCTTTGCGACCCTGTGGACTGGAGCCCATCTGGCTCCTCTGTCCATGGGATTCTCCAGGAAAGAAGGCCAGGATGGGTTGCATGCTTTTCTCCAGGGGATCTTTTTGACCCACTTCTCCTGCATTGCAGGTGGATTCTTTACCAGCTGAGCCACTAGAGAAGCCCTTTCTCAAGGATATTTGCCTTTAAATAAGAATAATTTGAAGCCATAAAATGAAGGCTTGTTTAACAAGTGAATTCCCAGCTCTGGGACACATTGTGAATGAGATGTTGTGGATAAAATTGGGCGAGTGAGCTGCCCTATTTGCCCAAAGGCCTTGAAACAAATAGAGTTATCATTCGGGCAGAGAAACCCAGCTCCGACCTTTTCTGCAGGCGGTGACTCTTCATCACTGTCCAAACCTTGGTTCTGTTCCCAAAGGATTTTTTTTTCCTGTTGCAACTCCACTGAGTTGGAAATAGTAAATGATACTGATGATTATAAATTTTAAGTTTTTCTTGGATATATGTTCAGTTTACTGTTTGGAACAGACACACTCATCTCACACACTAGCAAAGTAATGCCAAAATTCTCCAAGCCAGGCTTCAACAGTACGTGAACCATGAACTTCAGATATTCAGTCTGGATTTAGAAAAGCAGAGGAACCGGAGATCAAATTGTCAACATCCTTTGGGTCATAGAAAAAGCAGGAGAGTTCCAGAAAAACAGCTACTTCTGCTTTATTGGCTATCCTAAAGCCTTTGACTGTGTAGATCACAACAAACTGGAAAAGTCTTACATAGATGGGGTTATCAGACCACCTTACATGCATCCAGAGATACCTGTATGCAGGTCAAGAACCAACAGTTAGAACCGAACATGGAACAACAGACAGGTTCCATATTGGGAAAGGAGTGGTCAAGGTTGTATATTGTCACCCTGCTTATTTAACTTATATGAAGAGTACATCATGTGAAATGCAGGGCTGGATGAAGCACAAGCTGGAATCAAGATTTCCTGGAGAAATATCAGTAACCTCAGATAATGCAGATGACACCACCCTCATGGCAGAAAGTGAGAGGAACTAAAGAGCCTCTTGATGAAAGTGAAAGAAGAGAGTGAAAAATCTGGCTTAAAATTCAACATTCAGAAAACGAAGATCATGGCATCTGGTCCCATCACTCATGGCAAATAGATGGGGAAACAGTGACAGACTTTATTTTCTTGGGCTCCAAAATCACTGCAGATGGTGACTGCAGCCATGAAATTAAAAAACACTTTCTCCTTGGAAGTAAAGCCATGACCAACGTAGACAGCATGTTAAAAAGCAGAGACGTTACTTTGCTGACAAAGGTCCGTCTAGTCAAGGCTCTGGTTTATCCAGTAGTCATGTATGGAGGTGAGAGTTGGACTGAGTGACTGAACTGAACTGATAAAGTTAAGTGCCAAGTCTCGTTGCCTGTGGTTTCCAGTAAAATCGTACTGGGAGGTGGCGGGGGGGGGGGGGGGGGGGGGGGCTTGCTCTGGGCTAGAAGAGCTTTCAGCACTGGACAGCAGCCAGTGGGATGAAGTTTCCAGGGCTTGGAGGTGGAAAGGAGCAGCAGAGGGCGTGTAAAGAGGAAGACGGGGACAGCGTTAACCTGAACAGGAAGAGGTGACCATGTCAATCTGCTGGAGAAGGGGCTGAAACAAGACCACCCACGAATGGTTGTTTCTAGTCCTTGGAAACTGTTATTTTTTAACTTCCATTATTTTCAGCCTTGTCACCACCATGTAATTAAGGAGAGCACCCCCTGGTCCCCGACTTGGCTGACATGAGGTTCTCCATGGTCTCCAGTGATTCCTCATCTTTTATTTTCCTCCAGCTCCTAACTGCAACCACACTCTGAGGTCTGCTGTCAGGCAGAGAACCTCCTGAAGGTGGAGACACAGGGAGGGGCCCCCTGACTGTGTTCCTCCTGTGCTGGCCGCTGACTCACCCCTGACTCACTTTTCAGATTTGTTGTGCTCTGGGATCCTTCCTCTAAGTGTATTTAATGTGATGTAAGATTGTCTTCATGACTTCAGTTAAAGTTACTGTAACTGCTTATAAAATGCATTACTCTTGCTCTACAAAGGTCCTGGCAGTCTCTACAAACCAGCATTTTGTCTAATGCTGTTAAAACAGTTCTGGAAAATGTGGTAGAGAGGCTTGGATGTCCTGCTCTAGGTTTTTACATGTTCATGTGATGTCAGACCCTTGGAGAAATTCAACCTGGCACTGTGTGTGAATTACTTGTGATACTTAATTAGTATATTCAGTGTTCAGGACCAATCTATCTTGCAAATGATTACCAGCCTCTTAGGGAGATAAAAGCAAAACAAAACATTAACAATTATAATATGGTTAATGCAGCAGAATTAGAAATAAAAGACAGACACTTGTTACTAACGACATCACGTGATGAGGACATCATTGCTGTGGCAGTGTGTCACCTCAGGCCCTAAATTTCCCAATTAGAGCTGAGTGAAGCCAGGCTCCGTACGGGTGCCCATCTGTGGGACTCCCAAGACCAAGTGCAACAGAGCAGCTTTGAGCATTTCCTTATGGAACATGAACTAATCAAGTAGTGAATGAGTTTTATTTTAAAGTGAAGTGTAAGTATTTTAAAGTAAAGTGAAGTGAAATATTTTAAAGTAAAGCTGTAAAGTGAAAAAGTGAAACTGTTAGTCTCTCAGTCGTGTCCATTTCTTTACAACCCCATGGGCTGTAGCCTGCCGGCTCTTCTGTCCATGAAATTCTCCAGGAAGGAATACTGGAGTGGGTAGCCATTCCCTTACTCCAGGTAATCTTCCTGACCCATGGATCAAACCCAGGTTTCCTGCATTGTAGACGGACTCTTTACCATCTGAGCCACAGGAGCAAATCAATACTGTGAGGAGGCCAGCATGTGTATCCGTCTGCAGAAAACCCTGAGGACCACTGGCCCTGCAACAGCTTCTGATGAGCAGTGGGTCCTCCCTGGGCTGGTTGGTAAGAAGGGGATGGTTCTGTATTGAACACATGCCCTGATATCAGGGCACATGCAGGCTATTTTCAATTAATAAACTTTACTTTTTAGAGCAGTTTTAGGTTTTCAGAAAAATCAGGTAGAAAGTGTATAAAGAATTCCTGTTCCCCCCCCTTGTCACCCCCCCACCCCAAGTAGTTTGCCTGTTATTAACACTGTGCATTAGCATAGTACATGTGCTACAAGTGATGAACCAACGCCAATCCATCATTACTTACCAGACTCCACTGTTTGCATAAGGATTGAGTGTTGTGGTGTACATTCTGTGAGTGTTGACAGGTGGGTTGTGGTGTACATTCTGTGGTGGTGACAGGTGCATTGTGGTGTACATTCTGTGGGTGTTGACAGGTGTGTAAAGAGGCGTGTCCTCCATCTCAGGGTCACACTGAGCGGTTTCACTGCCCTGCACACCCCTGTGCCCCACCCTGCTCCCCTTTCCTGCCCATGGACCCCTGGTCAGCTGTACTGTTTTGCTTTGTAACTTAGCATTTTTTGTTACAAAACTTAGGTTCTATAGTATACATTTTTAACACATCACATTCCACCTTCAGTGGGTATTACATAAATTCAGTAACAGCATGAGAACCTTATATACTTCTACTTTAACTCTCTTGGCTTTTAAAGTGAGAAGAAAGAGATGTTTTATTTCAACCACATCATTCTTCAGTCTTTCAGTACCTTGTGTTGGTCTCATATTCCTTCTGGCAGAATTTCATTATTTATTATAGTGAAGTTCTCCTGATGGTGAATTCTTTCAGCTTTTGTATGTCTGCAAATGTCTTTAATTTCATTGTTTAAAGATGGTTTTCAAGAGTATGAAATTTGAGTTGACAGTTTTTTTCTTCTAGTAATTTGAAAACATCATCCCACTGTCTTTTGGCTTGCCTTGTTTCTGAAAATTAGTCGTATGTATTTCCTGTCTTTATTCTTTGAATGTAATATATCGTATTTCCCCTCTCTGACTGCTTTTAAGACTTTTTCCTCATCCCTGGTTAGCCTACTCCCCAGATGTAGATTTCTGTGTGTGTGTTTGAAATTCATTGACCTTCTTGGATCTGTGAGATGAGTTTTCAGCAAATTTGGGGAATACCTTCTTCACATTTCTTCCTGCTCTTCCTCCTTCCACATTTCCTCTCTCCTTTTGGACTTCTCAGGCTGCGTATATATTTTTTGCTGTTGTTCACAGTTTCTGAGATATGGCTGGATATGGCCACAGATCTCAAGGTGGTGTTTTCAGTGAGTTTGCACATGTTGATCACAAAATCTTATGAAATACCTGATTAAATAGTAATTAAATAACTTCTCAATATACGTGTATCTCTTCTGTGATAACCGAGGTTTATATAAAGTGTGTTTATATAAAGAGTTACAAGGAAGAAGCAAACTGATGGGTGAGAGAGGATGTGCAATTCAGAGAAAATAGTCTTTGTCGGAAGTCATCCGGTGAATGTGAACCAGACACACTTTCCTCTCTATTTCCCTGGGGATATGCAGGCCTGGTCAGGTCGCCTGGTGAATCTGAACCAGGCACACTTTCCTCTCTGTTTCCCTGGGGATGTGCAGGCCTGGTCAAGAAGACAGCGAAGAAGAGCAGGAAGGGTCCACTCCTGTGATGTGGGCCACGAGCGGAAGAGCAGCCCGCAGCAATGGTCTGGTGGGGTGGGGTGGGGTCTCAGAGACCTGTCTCCACCGCAGGCCTGGCGGACCCTCCACACTGGTCACTTCTGTTCCTCTGGGTGAAGAATGTGGTGCGTAAGCCTGGCTGCCCCTTCAGAGCCGACCCGTGAGGAGCATGGGGGCTCCAAACAGGACAGAGTTAGTCAGCTCTCCCAGGAGTGGTGCGTGGGGAGTCTCCCTCTGGGGGAGGCGCACACACTGTAGGAAATGTGGTGATTCCCAAAGGATGGTGAGGGAGTCCTCCCCACAGAGGGCTTCTGTCCTGGAGCACTGACAGAAGTCTTGTCTTCGGGAATGACGTGCCCTCAGCAGTGTGAGCACCCTGCTCTGTGCTCCGTGACTTGACTATATGGTGACTGTTTCTGTGTCATTAAACATTTGCACAAATCATCATTTTAGATAGTTTGTGGCCTCACTGTAATTTATGTAACCGTTTTCCCCTAGGTTGTTTCTATGTAACTCCATTTAAATATTTCATGAAAGCATCACTAATAATTTTTGAAGGAAACAGTATGATCATTGTGGGCTGAGATATAAATATTTTCATGGTTCTTAATGAATGTGCCTGTTTGTTCCTTGGAAAGATTATAGAAATGTACTGATACTCTTAGCAACAGCTGCAGGTGTCCTGCCTCACAGGACTATCTCTGGAATTTAGTGTTAATATGCATATTTTTAGCTGAGGTTTGGCTTTCTTTTTCCTCTCACTGTAAGTGTTCAGGGGCCATTTTGCCTGGGGTCTGGGACTGAGATGAAACTCTGACCTAGATTTTGATAATTGTCATAACTATTTCCACCCACGTTTCCTAATGTCCATACCTATTTGTCCACAGTGGCACATCCTATGTGGCCAACCTGAGTTGACCCTTGGGAAGCTAGACTGCACTGACTCCATAGTGGCAAGTGTTCTGTGGGCCTGGAAAAATTCACCCCTGTTCCACCTTTATTAGCTACGTTGTTACCCATGGCATGCCCAGAGCTTGGGAACTGTATCTTTGAACTTGTAGGAAACCCAGGCAGAGTATCTTGGATGCAGGTCCTCAAGAATCCCTTGTCCTCCCATCTTGCATCTCCAGATGCTTTTCACAGGGTCTTGGCTCCACTGGGGTTTTCTGAGAGTAGATACTGTATGTTCGGTGTCAGCATGTTAGGGCCACCAGAACTCCAGGAAGGAAAGTGGCGGGACCCTGTGTCCATGGGGCTCTTGGAGCTGTGAACTTCCCAAGGATGGGGCTGCGGGACAAGTGCCCTGCTCTTCTGGAACAGGCTGGGAATGATGGCAGGCACCCATGAACCGCCTGTACGGTCAGGCTCTGCGCATATCACGCACTTATCCTTGTAAAACCTTTTACACCGGTGCCATTTATCTGCAGTTTACAAGTTAGTATGAGAGGCACAAGAACTTAAGCAGCTCACCCAAGGTCACACAGCTGCCAGCGGTGGAACTCGGGTTCAAACCAGACAGCTAGCCCGCAGCATTCATGCTCACGACCCCCACACCATTCTGCCACCTGATGGCCGTTGTTTGTTTAGAATTGGCAGCTCCCTCTGTTCTGCATTCCCTCAGTTGATCCTTAAAACAACTCTGCAAAGCCAGGGGGACAGAAGCTATCACCCCCGCCCCCAGCCTGAGAAACTGGGTTCCCTTCACCCCTCAGGATGGGATTTGAACTCATTTCTTTTTCTGATACCTGACCCCAAACCTGAGCTCTTTCTTCTGAACCACGGCTTTCGGGGGCGCTCTCTGCCTGCCTGAGGTAACAGCGGTTGTTCTGTCTGAAGCTGACCACCACAGTCCATCCATCTGAGGTGGGCTGGTGGCACCCCTGGGGTCTGTGAGCCCCCGCCCATGGCGGGGACCGGGCGGTTCATCTCCTTCGCCAGCACCCTCCTCCTGTAGGAATGGAGGTGCTCACATAACGTGCAGATGAGCCCGGCGGGCGGTGACAGAGAAAGAATAGCAACATTACCCTAATGGCTGTGAGATAAAAGCTAATCACGGAGGAAATCTACCCTGAAATCAGCTGGAGACTCCGCCTTCCCTGGCACCTTCCCAGGCCTGCTCTGCCCTTGCCCACCCTGGAGCCCAGGGCTCTGTGGGAAAGATGCCCGGGGCTGGGAGCGGGGGCCAGACCCTGGTCTTGGGAGGGCTCCACATGGGGTTAAGCCCGCATCAGCCTCCAACGTGCCTCCTGCTGCAGAGCTTTTCAGAGCCAAGGCCCCTTGAGGAGACCCTCATCACCCATAACTACAGGGAAAGCTCTAAGTCAGGTATTTCCTCTTCTCCTGTTGGGGGCCGAGATGTGTCTGCTTTTGTCTGGAAGCTCAGGACCCCAAGCCATGCCATGGCCCCTGTCTAGACAGACCCTGCTCCTCTCCCACCCAGTGCGAGGGTCACAGTGTCCCCTCTCTGCGCCTTCCCGGGCTTCTCCCACCCGCGGCTAAGGCCCCTCCCACCTGAATCTAAGGCCCCTCCCTCCATAGTCTAAGGGGGACCCCTCCCTCCATAGTCTAAGGGGGACCCCTCCCTCCATAGTCTGAGGGGGACCCCTCCCTCCATAGTCTGAGGGGGACCCCTCCCTCCATAGTCTGAGGGGGACCCCTCCCTCCATAGTCTAAGGCCCCCTCCTACCAATGTCTAGGGGTCCCCACCGGCAGCTAGCCGCCCCCCACCTGCGTCAGAGCACGGCTGGGACAGCTCATGGTGTGTCCCCCCTGCTTGGAGACACACAGGTGGGGCTCCCTTGAGGAGGAGGAGCCCTCTGTCTCTCGTTCCCTGGTCCTCACACAGCAGCTGGGAAGAGCCTCCGCCTGAAGCTCCCGGCCCTGCCCTGTGGATTCATGTGGTTTCCTGGCGATCCCTGTCCTGCTCTGGGCTCTGGGCGTCAGGCAAGGTCCAGCGAAGGCAGAGCACAGATGCTCACCCCCGGACGGGTGACCCTCCTGCTGCTTCCCCCTGAGGCCACCTCGTGGGGACTGGGACCTGGAGGACTGTAGGTCCCTCTGTCCAGTGTCCTGGTCCCGGGCGCTGGCTCTGCCTGCTTCCTGCCTTCATCCTTTCTAGAGCTGAGATTTCTTGTCCCATATCAGTCTCGGCTTAGCACCTTTGTTTCTTTGTATCTAATTGGCTCTTCGTGGCACCTTGTGAAGCAATCTGTAAAGTGTCCTCACAAGGACCTCAAGTAGGAGGCCCATGGCTCCTAAGGGACTGTTTCCCTTTTGCAAGAATGAGGTGTGGGGAGCAGGCAGGGGTCTGAGGGTCAAAGGGAAGTGAAAGTCGCTCAGTCGATTCCGACTCTTGGGGACCCCATGGACTGTACAGTCCATGGAATTCTCCAGGCCACAACACTGGAGTGGGCTGCCGTTCCCTTCTCCAGGGGATCTTCCCAACCCATAGCTCCAACACAGGTCTCCCACGTTGCAGGTGGATTTCTTTACCAGCTGAGCCACCAGGGAAGCCATCACTGACCACTGAGAAATACTGACCATCTTTGGGAAGGCCAGTGCGCTGGGCTGATTTGAGAAGCAGTTCCCTGGGTCCCCCAGGGCGGGACCTTCCCCAGCTCAGCCTCCGGAGCAAAAAAGGGGCTTGGCTTGGTGCACCCCGCCACCCCGGGGCCCCCGGCTCCCACTTGGCAGTAGCACTGGATCTGAGTATCCTTTTATTTTTATTTCAGAAGCCTCTGTTTTACAAGCTTTCAACTTCTGGTAATGTGTTCATAAAACAATTCCAGCACAGGGCCGCTACAATTCAATTAAAACTTAATGGGGCTTGAAAGCTGAGGAAGTTGGAGCCCCGAGAGCCCTTGTGGTCCTTCTGATCAAGGGCCCCGCCCGTCGGGAGCCGGCCTCCGCTCGGCGACCGCAAGCCCTGGCTGAAAACCGGGGAAAAGCCCGAGAGGGCGGTGCTGGGAGGTGGAGCGCCCGGCGGCCCTGCGCCCGCCTCCTTCCCGAGGCGGAACCACCGCAGAGCCGCCGCCGTCGGCCGCACAGACGCCCCCTGGTGGGGGGCCGCCCTCCCGTGCGGGGTGGTCTTGGGTGAGCTCCGGTCCTGCCCCGGGCAGGCGCCGCTCGGGAAGAGGCCAGACTGGCCATTCGGGGGGACGTGGACAGACAGCTGAGTGACCGGGCCGCGGTGTCGTCCTGTCAGGGAGGGAATGACCCGGGGGGTCGTAGAAACGAGAAGGCGCCCCCACCCTCAGTCTCAGGGTCACGTGGACGTTTTCAGGGGGTGGCTACAGGGCTAAGTCGCTGTTCTTACTGCTCAGACTAAGAAAAATCGTGAGTAGTGTGTCCAGGCGATCTTCCGGAACCCGGGGATCCAGCCCGCGTCTCCTGCATTGCAGGCAGATTCTTTAGTGTCTGGGCCACCAGGGAAGCCCCCTTGAGCCAAAGGACACGGAAAGAAATTAATCCCGGGGGCAGAGGGCAGCTCCAGGCAAAGTCTCTGCGGCAGATGTGGTATTTTCAGGCAGCGCCTCAAACTTTGAGCAAATACCTTCATCCCCTTCTCTCTCGCCCTTTCGTTCCTTTCAGAATTGTTACAAAGCTGTTGTTTACCAGCTTGGCTCTGCCCAGACCTTCTCAGACCTTTGTGGGTGGGGGGTGGAAATTGCCCTTCCTTGCGAAGTTTCTTGCAGCAAAAGTCCTCATCGGTCCCGGGGACCAAGGGGTGCGGGGGCCAGGAGCGTGGGGCCGGGGGAGATTGGTCTGCACAGAAGGGTCCGCAGCCCTCCGGCCGGCGCCGCCTCCATCCAGGCGGGGAGTGTGGCTGGTGTCCCCCTGCCCCTGCCGTGGTCCATGCCTCCTGTGAGCCGCAGGGCTGCTGCTTTGCAGGGTCACCGGCCAGCTTCCCCTGCCTCAGGCTCTTCACCTGCCTCAGGACCTCCTGGCCTAACAACCACCCCCACTCTCCACCCCGGGACTCGGGCTGTGGTGTGGCGGGCGGCCTGGGACGCGGCAGGAGGGCTGTGGGCTGTGGCACTACTGGTCTCTGTGACTCTGACGCAGGTGGCATCAGCGCCCAGGGTGGTGCGCACACAGACGCAGTCAGGCAGGGACACTCTCTGTGCCTGTGGATCCCACCCAAGTGGGAGAGACAGGAGAGGACCAGACCCTTCCCCCGCCCCCCCCTTCGGGGCTCGCAGCCTGTCCACTCGGGGTCACGTGCCCCAGCACTGTGCACCAGCCGGCCCCCCAGGCACGTGGTCGTCCAGACTGAGGAGGAAGGCTCCCGCAGGGAAGGCGGGAGCAGCCTGGACTCACCGCACAGGGTGCCTTCAGATGGGCCCTGACTGCACCTGCAGGGTCAGTTCTATGCAGTACCACCTCGAAAGAGGAAGTAAGACATGGCTTCCAGAGTGCAGGTTACAGCCCACGAGACCACCGCCCTGCTCCTTCTCCCTGTATATCTTGGACTCCTCAGCAACCCCTTCTAGCCCTGAGCTGCCTCCTCGCAGACCCCTGCTCTGTCCCCGGTTCTGCCCAGCCCCCACTGTGCTAGAGAGACCCCAGCACCGCCTTCCACCCTGTGCTGAGGGTGCAGGTCCGCCTGACGACCTCACAGACGTCAGGTCAGGGATCTGAGTCCACCAGGGACAGCCTGGGGCCCCGCAGGGCGTTGCCGAGGATGATTCAGATGAGATCAGGGACTCCCCGTCTCCACTGGGCCTCAGGGTCATCGGAGATTTATATGCCTATACCCAGGCCTCACCCTGGAAAATTCTGGTCAGGAGGTAGGAGGTGTAATTCATAGGCCTGTTTACAGAAATCCATAGGTGATTTTGCTGCACCAAGTGTGAAAGCCACGGGATCATTGGAAATTGTATTGAAATTAAGATTGTGTCCTTCGAGGGCCGGCCAGGTCTGGAGTCGCCTCAGTGAGCTGACCTAAAAACACAGGGTGTGTGACTGTATTTCTAGTTCTTCCTGGAATCAGGGTGGGCTGGGGGATCCTGGAGGCTCTCCATGGTCCAGAAGGTCCCTTCTATCAGCTCAGTTTTACTCATGTGAGTGCAGGACACAGGTGTGCAAAAAAAAAAATCACTTGCTTCCACATGTGCCCTTTCAGCTAAAATGTCACGACTCTCAAGGACTTGGAAACCAAAGTCACCTTGGGTGGCCTTCCCTCCAGTCCCTGCCATGATGCTGACGAAGTAGCCCCGGCGTCTTCCCCACGTGGCACTTTCAGTCCCCTGATCAGAGAACTGGACCATAAACAAAGCTGAGTGCTGAAGAATTGATGCTTTTGAACTGTGGTGTTGGAGAAGACTCTTGAGAGTCCCTTGGACTGCAAGGAGAGCCAACCCGTCCATCCTAAAGGAGATCAGTCCTGAATATTCACTGGAAGGACTGATGGGGAAGCTTAAACTCCAATACTTGGGCCACCTGATGTGAAGAGTGGACTCATTAGAAAAGACCCTGATTCTGGGAAGGATTGAGGGCAGGAGGAGAAAGGGATGACAGAGGATGGGATGATTGGATGGCATCACCGACTCAGTGGACAGGAGTTTGAGCAAACTCTGGAAGTTGGTGATGAACAGGGAGGCCTGGCCTGCTGCAGTCCATGGGGTTGCAAAGAGTTGGACATGACTGAGCGGCTGAACTGAACTGATCTGAGCACCTGAGGTGTCCATGTAGCGGTGAACCTGGCGCTCTGGGGACCCAGCACAGGCTCTCCAGGAGATGCCTTAGTTCCCGTCCTTGGATCTGTGGACCAGACCTTCCATCGTCCTGTCTGCCATCCTGCCTGTCATGGTGGCTGTTACCCTTGAGGACTGTGCAATGCCTTCAGGAAGTCACGTAAGCCTTTGTGGCTGGGGGAGGCGCATCCTACCCTTGCTCTCCTGCCGCTGGTGCAGCAGAGGGGCCAAGACGTGCGTGTCCTGGTTGATGGAGCAAAAGGTACCGTCACCCAGGAAACTGTCAGAAACCTCTCCGCACCCAGGGCAAGTTCTGAGGCATGGAAAATCTGTTCTGCAGAGACTCCTTGGCCCCAGGGCTCCTGGGGAATCCACAGAACCATGGTTTCCATAGAAACTACAGAAGGGTTTAGCATCATGCCACTCGGATTCTAAGAAAGAGACGGTCAGGGAGGTGGTGCTCACAGGGTGAGGGGCTCCCTGCTGCTCTGTGGGACCAAGCCTTTAGGGGACGAGGCCTGCAGAGAGCAGACAGGCCCTTCTGCACTCCAAGAAGAGGACCAAGTCTTGAAACTGTTTGGTCAGCATCATGACCCAGTCTTTCCCTCCAACCCAAGTCCAAGTTATAAATTGCCTTTAATCTGTAAGTTATTTCAAGTAGTTGTGCAGAGGCGAAGTTGAGAACTCATCTGAACGAGGTAGAACAAACTGTGTGAACAGTGACATCATTCTGCTGCCCCAGCGCATCTCCCCTTTGCTCCCGGCGTCCCCAGCGCAGGCATGGACAGTACCTGCTCACGCAGCCCTCCTCCTGCTCCAGGAAAATTGCCTTTTTCTCTTTTTACAGATGTTCTGCAGCAGAAACTTCCCAAGCTGTCTCAGGGGTCTTCAGGGCCTCACTCTGCTCTTGCATAAGGTGATTTTTGTTTTCTCCTTAGCCTGTGTTTGCCTTGTTGCAGTTTAAACTTTTCTCTAGTTATAGAGCAGGTAGGATTTTAAAAATAGCAGACACACATCACCATGAGACCTGAAGATCCTGTTTCCTGCCAGGCACTCGGAATTGTCTCCCACATGCTGAAACCTCGTCAGGTATTCCCAGTCTCTCTCTCACCCACCCCGTAAGTCACTGGAATGTCTGTCTTTTTTTTTAGCTCTCAGATTCAAGGTGGTTTCCATAGGAAACTCCCAAGGCTTTTAAAATTTGGAGTGCCTGGGGCTGGAAAGGGAAGGAGAATCTTCTAGAATGGTATTGGCTCAGATGGTAAAGAATCTGCCTGCAGTGCAGAAGACCTCCGTTTGATGCCTGGGTTGGGAGGATCCCCTGGAGAAGGAACAGCTACTCAGCCAGTATTCCTGCCTGGAGAATCCCATGGATAGAGGAGCCTGGCAGGCTGCAGTCCATGGGGTCGCAAACAGTTGGACAGGACTGAACGACTAACATTTTCGCTTTCAAACACGTTCACACATTTCCTTCTAATCTTCATCGCAAAGGAATTGTAGACGGCTGGTTTCATCACTCACATTTTGTTGTTAAGGAATGCAGTTCCCAGAGAGGCTGAGTCATTGGCCGGATGTCCACTCGGTGGCCGGTGGACTTGGGGCTCGAGTCCACGTGCGGGGTCCTCACTGTCTCTGCTGCCTGAGCTGCAGCTCTGTGGGCCCACGGCTCTGAGTTGGCTCACACATCTCCCGCTCCCGCTGTGGACATCGAGGTGGCGTCTTACCACACGCTGAGGACTTGGGGAAGGTGAGGAGGAGGCCAAGGAGGGGGAATGAGCCCCCCAGCCGCCTCTACCCCAGAGACCCCAGTTCTGCCCCCTTGTCCGCTCTCTTCGTGCCCTCCCACCAGAGAAACCCCTTGAAAGCCGGAGTCACTCCTGCTGTCAGAGACCTGTTCGGTCCTCGTCCGCACCCAGCGGTCCTCTGACTGGAGGGACCCTAACACCGGAGGACGGGTGGGAAGGCCTGGGCATCCGGCCCCGGTGTGGGCTCCTGTCCCCCGACTCCCCCCGCCGCCCCTACTGCTCCACCGGCCGCCCTGCTCAGCAGCTCTGCACTCTGGCACTCGGTTCTTGCCCTTCCCCATTTCCACCAAAACTGGGCAGTGGTGCCTCCTGGAGGCATCCCAGTGGACCACCCGGGCAACCCCTTGCTGTGCAACTGCAGCTCTGCCCGTACCTGACAGGGGACACGGGTCCCTGAAGACGAGGCCCCAAGTGCCTGGTGGCAGTCTCGGCAGACAGGCCAGTGGGATTCTCGCTCTGTCCCTCGAGAAGCCCAGCCTTTGAGAGACCCAGGCTGCTGGGCCCCTCAGTCCTGCAGTTCTGGGAACCGGAGGCAGAGGCCCCAGATCATCAGCCCATCCACGTTCTGCCCTGCCCCTCGGCTCCTGGACGGCTGGACTCCACCTGCTGGGGTGCAGGACAATGCAACAGGCTTTAATGTCAAGTGTGCTCTGCCTCCTGGGGTCGCCCCCCCTTAGGAAGATTCACTCTTAAATGGGCACCGCAGCGGGATGGGAACAGTCCATTTCAGCTGTTTGCCTGGTGGTTTCTGGGTGGCATGGGGTGCACACATCAGGGGCCCTGTGGTCACCAGCTTTATTGGAAAGTAAACGTCTTGGTGTGTGACCCTTGGCCATGACACGCCCTTTGGGCTCCCCAGGGGTTTGGGAAATGCTGCGGCTGGGGCCGGGCAGACAGGAGGGCCAGGCAGACAGCCCAGGCTGTTCCGCCTGGTCCCAGTGCTGGCGGGCTCCGGCGGGAGGGCTCCCTTTGCTCAGAGCTGGGCCTGGGGGCCAGCAGGGTGGGTACTGGGCAGAGCACCAATGCAGCAGCGGGGACCCGGGGACCTGGTCTTGAGCCCTGAGCTGCCCTACCCCCGTCGCAGCCTCTGTTCCAGCAGAAGCACATCTGTGGGCCTGGCCATGCGTCCGCCTGGCCGTCCAGCGGCTCCCAGTCAGGTCTCCCATCACACCTGCCCCGTTTGCCCACCACGCGCCTCCGCCCAAGACCTGCTTATCTTCAGTCCCCCAGCCTCTTCCGGGTCACTTCCCAGCTGGCCAGCCCTTCCCAGCGGTCCATAACTTCCTCCACTTCTGTGCTGAGGTCCCTTCTCTTTCCCGCAGGCTGGGTGACCCCTGTGCCCTTTGGAGCTCCGCTCACTGGGAGGGTCTCCCCCGCCAGCCTCTCCCAAGGCCACCCTGAGTGCGACTGCGGAAGGTTGTCCCCTCGGGGCCGAGAGCAGAGAACTGTCTGCCTGCAGCATGCCTGTGCTGGCCTCAGTCCTTCCTGCAGGCAGTCCTGGGGTGCCCACGACCCGCATCCCCCTCCCTTCAGGCTCCACCCCAAGGAGAAGGCTGAGGTTGTCCCCGTAGGGCCCGCAGCATGCCCAGCGCTGGCCTCAGTCCTTCTGGTGTGCCCACAGCCTGCACCCCCTTCCCTTCAGGCTCTGCCCCAAGGGGCTGCGCCCCCTCCCCACACCTGCCCCCTCCTGTCCCCATGGCCTTTCTCTGCAGCAGTTGTCATCCTCCAGCTTTTGATGACATTGGCTTCTTCATTTATTTCTTTTTAGCTTCTCTTCAAAGAAATATTCGCTCCTGACGACAAGGGTTTCCACAGGTTTAGTTCTCAGCTGTATCCCAGCACCCACCATAGTGGATGTTCCAAAGTGCTAGGTGTGGATTTAAGGGTGAACGGACACTGTGTCCCTGGGGACGTCAACCCTGACAGCAGGGGTTCAGTTCAGTTCAGTTGCTGAGTTGTGTCTGACTCTTTGCGACCCCATGGACTGCAGCACGCCAGGCCTCCCTGTCCATCACCAACTCCCGGAGTCTACCCAAACCCATGTCCATCGAGTCAGTGATGCCATCCAACCATCTCATCCTCTGTCGTCCCCTTCTCCTCCCGCCCCCAATCCTTCCCAGCATCAGGGTCTTTTCAAATGAGTCAGTTCTTCGACAGCAGGGGTGCCTGCCCCCAAACAACCAGGTCCCTGTGAATCTATCCCACCGCCTGCTCTTTGGTCCCAAAAGAGACCACACAGGTTTTAAACTGTGTGTTATGTTTCCCATCTGTGTCCCACGCTGGGCGGTGAGCGCTTTGGGCAGAAAGTGTGCTTGTTTCTGAGTTCCCGTCACTTGGTGCAGGGCCTGGCTGATTGTAGGTGTTCACAACACTCATTCTTGCACACACTCACTCATACACACACTTTCACACACGTGTTCTCACAACACACATGCTCTCACACACATTCACACTCACACTCATGCTCACACACTCACATAACCCATACACACACACACTTCTATCCACTCACACGTTCTCACTCATATACTCACTCAAACTCACACATTTCAACACACTCATACACACATTCTCACACATACACATTCACTCTTACACTCAGTTATGCCCACACACTCACACACCCATACACACACACACTTCTACCCACTCACACGTTCTCACTCAAACTCGCATACACACACTTCTGCACGCTCATACACACATTCTCACACATATACTCACACATTCACTCTCACACTCAGGTATGCTGACACACACAGCGGCAGCTCAGCTCCCCCCAGCCGGAAGCCCAGTCTGCTTGGGGCAGAGGATGGCCCAGGTGAAGTGTGTGCCTCTGTTGTGCTCTGAGGACCTCCCCGCCCCGGTGCTCTCCTCTGAGCCCAGCAGCCTCCCTCCAGCTCTCACAAGCAGGACAAGGGACAGCCCCCCTCGACTTACACCAAGTCTAGCTTCATTTGAAAGGCTTGTGCCCCTAATACCAGTTTCCAAGCAGAGGGCGGTGTGTGAGCGTGTCTGCGAGGTTGGGGCACGTGGGGTCTGGTGCTTTCTCAGGGCTCTGCTCTGGCCACCGGGACCATATAAACCAGCCAGCCCTGGCTGTCCACTCTGGCCAGACACACGCATGGGGTGGTCCTCCCCACCCGGGGCCTGAGCAGCAGCAGCGGAACAGTGGGCTGCCAGGGCCCCTCTGCACACCGTGCTCTGAGGGTCAGAGCTGCTCCATGCAGGGGTGGGGGCAGCACTCAGGATGGACTCGCCCTGCAAGGCCTTGGCAGTCCTGGTGTGCTGCACTGGGGGTTACACAGAGCAGGACAGAAGGCCCCATTTCTACAGAAACGGGCTCCTTGCTTCAAACCACATTTTGCTTTAATTAGAAAAAATAAGTCTTAGCCACACACAAAAATAAAACTGATGATTCAGTGACAGGTAATCACGTGCTGGGAATGAAAGATGCTCTTACAATGAAGATTTATTTCATGTTATTTTTCCCCCAAGTACTGTTAACTGACTGAATAATGTCATAATGATCACTCTGATACTTCCACATGTGCTTTTAAGAATTTATAAAGTAATCTGTCTTCTGAGGTGTCCAGGAGGCACTTGGACGGTACGGTTAAAACGGATTTAGCCAGGTCGCCAGTGGCCTTTGAATCTGGGAGACCTGAGGCGGGGCCTGAGGGGTGGGCGCCCTCCAGGAAGCGGCTCTGGATGGTGACTGGCGGCCAGACCGCGCCCCCTCCCCAAGAAGGCCAGCATAGAGGCTGCAGGCTGCCCAGTTGTTTTTCTGGCTTGTTTACTTTTTAAGGCTACCTGGGAATGTCTAGTTATATATTGGCTATTTTATAAATTTGAAAATTCATACTTGAATTTATTTGATAACTGAATCATCTAAATCAGATTTGAGCACATTTATTTAAAAAAAAAAAGCAGCTAAGGCTTCTTCACCTCCCTTGTGAGGTCTATTCCAGGATGCATTTTGAATGATTTCTGAAGAAAACATTTTATCTTTATTTAGTTACAAATTCGAATCTTTGTTTAGTCTGCTCTTCAAAGAAAGCTTACTGAAACTGCCTTATGTAGCTGTATTCATTTCTATGTCTGCTCTAACAAATTATCCCAAACATAATAGCTTCAAATAGCATAAACGCATCCATTGTTCAGAAGTTAAAAGTGCCTTTCACTGGACTTAAAATGAAATTTGAACTTCGTGTCTCTGTCTTCCCATTTGATGGACTGACATTGCACTATACTCGAGAACAAATTCAGTATTTTAGGGAAAGAGGAGTGATAAGGGTAGGCTGGACGGCGCACAGCATCTTCGATGTGGGCTGTCCTGGACTTGGAACATTGAGACCCCCCGCACACCGACTAAGAAGCTGGCTACTGAATACTTGGCGTTTTGATTCCTATTTTTTTTTAATACTTGTAAACTTGTAAATACCGATTTTGACCTTTCAGACCTTTCCCGTAATGGCCATTGTTACATTGAGTCAGTGTTTTGCTTTTTTTTCTTTGTCATCTCCCAGCAAAGCACAAGACCATAGATTATGGTGCAACTTTATCAAGGAGCCAGAAGTTTCTCCAGGAGGAAAACAATCTAAAATTGAATTTTGAAAACTTCCTGCCCTTGGGCCCCATGTCACCAGCCTGAGATGGTTAGTGAGGCTCTGCGAGGACACGGCCAGGCCGTGTGTTTATGGCCGGCCTGCAGCTGCTCTGCTGCTCGGAAAGTCCAGAGAGAGTGGCTGTCCCAGAGAAGGTGTCCCTGAGAGCCCAGCCTGTGCTGGTAGACGGTGTGGAGAGCCGGTTCTGGGGCTATTTGTCACCACGCTTAAGGGACCACCTTGGCCTAAATTCATGGGAGTTTTTAATACATTCTTAGACTGCTTCACTCTCCCATAGAACATAGATTCATGGGGTTGCATGTAGTGTCACAGACTCAATTGTCGTGTGGTCCTTGAGGCCCTAAGTGGGGCCTTGTTCTCCCTCCGTGGTCCCCGCTCCCCCACCCTATCCCCCTTGGTGCTCCTGTCCACCAGCTTCAGCGGCTCTTTCTGGAGCAGGATTCCTTCACATGCTCCGGCTGGAGCGCTGACCACGGGGTCTTGGCTTGGACACTGACTGACCTCAGGGCCTCAGCTGGGACACTAACTGACCAACCGCGGGGCCTCGGCTCGGACACTGCAGCACCACAGACCCACTGGAACTCAGGCCACCCCAACCCAGGCACTGTCTGAACCTTTTGTGTGTAATTTGTAGCACGTGTCACTAGAGGTAACGATCATATTTAACTTTTATGCCCTTGACTCCCACCTCTCACCGGTGCTTCCAGATTGTGGCCTCGTGGGAGCTTCTTCCTGGTTCTTTCCTACCTGTGCCACCAGCCCCAGGAGCAACACAGGACCAGGGCCCTTGCTCGAGGATCGTCTTGGTGGGGCTGTTACCACACTAATTGCGGGGCACAGAGGCTGCTTGCAATTGTGTCATCTCAGCCACGCCTGACTGGGACCGCACAGCCCCCATTTAGAGGAGGAAACAGATTCCGACGTGATGGTGAAATCTCACACACGGAGCGGCAGGGCAGAGGCTTTTTGACTGTGAGATCAGTTCTTTCTGGATCACAAGAGTGGGAGAGAGAGCTCTGAGTCTGCAAGTCCCGAGCCCTCTTCACGTCCCCTCATCTAGGCAGCGTGTGTCCCTGAAGGTGGGCTGCCCCCGTCGTAGCTGAGAATGGCTAGGGATCACTTGGCAGCACCAAGCAGGCTGTGACCCTGCTTCCTGGAAACATGGAAACACCCCAGACCCAGAAACCCTAACTTAGCTGCCAGGTGGGAAAAGTGAGAACGTGCTCTGAGTGGAAAGGGAAGGTAAACGTCAGTCTGTTGGTGGAATGCTGGAGAAGGGCCGGGAGGCTGTGGGCTCAGCTCTGGGCAGGAGCATAAGGGCTCATGCTCCCCAGACTGGCCTGAGGGGCCTGGACACAGCCTCCCTCTGCGCTGCACAGACTCTCCAGGCCCCCGGGCCTCGTCAGGCATCTCCCTGTCAGCACACCCTCCACACACACACCTGCTGCCTCCGCGTCAGGCGCTTTGTCCACAAATGCCTGCCTCTGCCCCCTGGGTGTGGGTGGCCCCGGCTGGCCGCGAGGATGCACCAGTGGCCAAGCGCTGAGCAGCACAGGACCGCAGCCTGGCTCCTCAGAGCCTGGGGCGCTCCCAACGCACAGGTGGCTGCTGGCCAGGCTGAGCCAGGCTGCAGAGGTTCAGAGAGCAACCTGAGGCCGCTGCGGGGAGTAAGGCGCTTCTTGGTTCCTGTGAGGTGTGTGCACCTGCCTCACAGAGGCCCTGGCTCCGCAGTCTCTCCCCGGCCACCCACTTCCTTTTCGTTTCCCTTCGCCTCCAGCCCGCTTCCCCTCGCTTTCCCCTGTGGAAATGAGGCGGGGTCTCGGGGATCCCTGCAGCAGGCACACAGTGAAGGGGCAGGTGATGGCCTTGAGAGCGGGAGGAAGGCCCTGCTGAGAAACGCAGTCAAGTGAATCCTGCACAGAAGAGTTTGCCGTCCTTCACGTTTTCTCAGCAGCCATCGGTCCTCCAGAAGGTGGTGGGGACCTCATGGGTGGGCGAGGGACACGGCACTTGGAGGAGGTGGTCCACAGAAGCCCCCTCCCCAAGGCTGTGCCAAAGGCCCTGCCTCCCGGGTTTGGGCTGGTGGTGGCGGGGCAGGGAGGGCCTGGAGGCTCGGCCTGGGCAGAGCCGGGACGTCTGAGCGGGCCCCTGTGCAGAGCTGGCCTCCCAGGCTGCTGCAGGCGTGCCAGCTCCTCTGACAGCTAATTTTAGCTGTGCGAGGGGGACTTCTCCCCTTGGCAGTTCCCGCTCGATGCTTCAGTGATGAGGATGCTTCAGTGATGAGGCCGGAGGGCAAGCACAGAGGAGACAGTGGCCTTGACCTGGTGGTGGTGGTGATGCGGGGGCGGCCCTGAGCTGGTGATGATGGGGGCGGGTCGGGACTGACCTGGTGATGGGAGCGGGGCGGGGCTGACCTGGGGGAGGGGGGGCGGGGCTGGCCTGGTGAGGGGGGGGCGGGGCGGGGCTGACCTGGTGAGGGGGCGGGGCCGGGCGGGGCTGACCTGGTGAGGGGGGGCGGGGGCCGGGCGGGGCTGACCTGGTGATGGTGGGGGCCGGGTGGGGCTGACCTGGTGATGGTGGGGCCGGGGCGGGGCTGACCTGGTGGGGGGGCGGGGCGGGGGCTGACCTGGTGAGGGGGGGCGGGGCGGGGCTGACCTGGTGAGGGGGGGCGGGGCGGGACTGACCTGGTGGTTATGGGTGGAAGGGTGGAGAGCAGAGTTTCTGAGGAGGTGGTTTCTTCTCCCCCTTGGGGATGGGTTATTTAAGGAAGCTCTTATATTGCATGGAAAATGTTCTGTTTGTGAATATGTTTTGGTTTTGTTTTTCTGAAGAAAGGATCTCTCATGTACTAAGTTTTAGCTTAGTAATCTCCCAAATGGAAAAAAGCCATTATGTAAAGACAAGATGATCTGTGAGGAAAAAAATAAGCTCCCTGACTTCCTCCTGTGAACTGTGACCTTTGTCCCTTGTTCACTTGTCTTCTTTCGCAGACCTTGGGGAGCGGGGCCAGGGCTGCTGAACTGAACCCGCAGGCAGAGAAGGTGAGCAGCAGGTGATTCAGGTTCACGGTGAGACGGGAGGCCGGTCGAGGGTGCCCTGGACCCCAGAGGCTCGGGGAGCTCGGAATCAGAGGCAGGCTCCGTGGAAGCAGGGGAGGCCTGAGTCTGTGCCCCAGAGTGGCCACTGACAGCCCTGGGCAGTGACTGCAGGCCCTGGAGGGAGACAGGGAGCTAGCGTGGGAGCCCGGAGGAGGAGGCTGTGCCCCGGCCCTCCCCCGTGTCACCGCATTTCGGATTGGCTACGTCCCTCTGACCTCCAGGAGTCAAGCCTGGTGGTGCGGTGAAGACCGAGAAGCCCCCTCCACACGCAGTACTTGCCTGGACCAACGGGGCAGGAAGGTGGGGCAGTGGCCCCAGGGTGGCCTGAGGCGGGCAGAGGTGCCGGGGACAGGCTGGGGCTCCCCTGAGGCCTGTTGTCCCTGATGATCTGGTGACAGGGCTGGACCTTGCTTGTCCCCACAGATGGAAGGCAGCAGGAAGGCATGAGGGCTCGCCTTTGTCAAATCCACATCCCAGACAGATCCACACGAAACCTTTGTGTGCGGTTCCTGTTGCTCTGAGATCCCTGCCCAGCCTGACAGATGGCGCCTCTTCGTCAGGAGCACCGCCTTCCATGGGCACTCACACCCGGCCCGCGGTGTGGTGTGAAGTGGACTTTGCTGGATTGGATGAAGCGTGCAGGGCTGAAGAGACCAGCAGGGCACGGGGCAGAGAGCCCTGGGCCATGCGGCTCCTGCTCTCCTTTCCCTGAGTCTTCAAGGGGCCCTTTGGCTCCAGGCCAGGGGTGCCCCAGGCCCAGCCGACCCCCACAAACAAACACGCAAAAGCCCTGCAGCTGGCCCCTAGGCGCTGCTTTCGGGTAAAGCACAGAGGACCCTTGGCTCCAGCTTCTGTAACAACCAGCACCGTCCTGTCTCTTCACTGGTTTTCTCCTCGGAAAGGGGGGACTAATAGCACCTGCACCCCTGTTCTGTGCCCACATGAGCACCCCTTGCCTTAGTTTCGTGGATGTTCACGGGGTGGGCAGTGGGATCCAGGCATAGCTTCTTTCTGAAGGGGCTAGGGCTTGTGCTCACCCTGGAGACTGAAGCCTCTGCCTGCATCGCTGGGGCCATGAGCTGTCACCCTGCAGTGGGGGGCTTGTTGGGGATTCCATTCATTCACCAGCACACACCTGGGGTGACCACTCTGTCCAGGTGGAGACCGCCTGAGGCTGCGCTGGCGCCAGCTGCCTGCACACACATGCCCAGGCCCCTCGGGCTTGACGACCACCACCACCCCCCAGGATCCCCCAGGATCTGGTGGAGACACGGCCGCTGAGCTGGTGCCTGCCTGCCTCACGCCCTCACCGGAGCTCAGCCCGGCCTAGCTGGGCCCAGCGGAGTCGAGGGAGGAGACTGCGGCTGGTGCTGCCCTACAGACCGAGACTGGAAGGAAGTGTTTAATCCACAAAAGGAAGAGGAAGTAACGCCTCCCGTAGGCAGGGAGGGAGCCCTTGAAATTCTCTGAGCTAATGAATACACCCTTGACAACCTCCCTAATTGCTGTGACATGATAATTGGACCTAATACGGTAATTTTAACACTCTTGACATGTTTGACTTTTGCTGATGAGGTTAGCTGTGCCAGCCGGCAGGGTGATGGGCAGCCGCCAGCGCGTGGCCCAGAGGTCGCTCTCATTTGTCTCCGTTGCAAATCGCCTTCCACCAGGGACACGGCATGGGAGAGGGTCACTCTGTCTGAACAACTTGCTTGGAGTTACTGTCTGGGAAGTAAGGAAGCCTGGGACCACCGGCAGGTGAGGCAGGGGCGCGGGGTCTGGGTGAGGGAAGGATGAAGCTCCAGTCGCTGGAAGCTTGGCTCCCTGCCTGACTTGCACACCTCCCCCCCTCCCTGCCCCCAGGGCAGTGGGCAGCTTCCGCCTGCGAGGCTACTTGTCCAGGAAGGAGGCCTGGGAGGGGGGGTGAGGTGCCCACGCCCCCCTCTCTCCAGGACCCAGGCAAGAGCTGGTCTGGGAGCCCCCAGGGGTCAGGGGTGGTGGGAGCCCCAGTCTCCAGTAGGCAGCTGAAGACGGTGGCCCCTCCAGGCTAGCCCTCCTGTCTGGCTCCCTGGTCTGCACGGTGACCTGCAACTCTGCCCTTGTGTGGTGATGGCTTTCGTCCGCGGGGACCGCCTGTGTGTCAGGGACGTCTTGTGGGGGGCACCCTTTGAGAAGGAGACCCCACTCTGGGTTCAGGCCTTCCCATTTGCATCGCCCGGACAAATCTCCACTTGGCATGTGCTTTCTGTTTCTCTGTGTATTTCCTGCACTGCATTGGCTGATGTTTTATTAAGTACTTGTTTCCATTTAATGGAGGATATCTTTCTATAGTTTTTTTTTTTTTAACAACAATTTTGTGGTCGCGATATTGTAATGTTGCCTTTAGACATAAATTGGATAAATGTTCTCCTTGGTCTATTTTAAGAAAGAATTTGAATAGTATTTGTATTATTTCACAATTAAATGTGGATAAAATTCTTCAGTGAAGCTGTCTGGGTTTGACATTTTATTTGTGGGAAATTTTTTTGTTGTAGATTTAATACTTTTAATAGATGTAGGACTATTCAAATTTTATATTTTGTCTTGATTCATTCTTTTTGTCCTTCTAAAAATTCATCTATTTCACTGAAGTCACCAAACTTTTTGGCCTGAAATTGTTCATGATAAGTCGTTAGGATTTTTAATGTCTGTACAGTCTGAGGATTTCCACTCTTACCTTTCTTTCCTTCTGTTTATTCCCTCTGGGTATTTTGATCTTCTTTTTCCACTCTAAAAGCTTAACTTATGCAGTTTTAGGTCTTTTTTTTTTTTTTCAATTATAAGCATGTAAAGACAGAAACTTCCATGTAGCATTATTTTAACTAGATAGCACAGATTTTCGTATGCTGTGTTCTCATTTTCAATATACTTTCTAGTTATACTTGTGCTTTTCTTTCTGTGACACATGGGTTAGTTAGAATTATGTTGTTGATTTTCATATATTTGTATACTTTTAGATATATTTTTGTAACTCATTTCTAAATTATATTGTGGTCAATGAATATTCTCAGATTGGTTTATTTTCTTTTTACATTTAGAACCTGACAGAAGGGTCATCAAATTGCATACTCCCCATGCATTTGAATTGAATGCAATTCTGCCACTACGTGCAGCGTTTTATTAATTTTTTATTAATTAGATCACATTGTTTGATAGTGCTATTCAAGTCATCTTGCTACTTATTGATTTTGTGTCTCCTTGTTCTGTTCCTTACAGATGAATATTGAAAATTCTAATGACGATTTTGTAGCTGTCTATATAATCTTTCTATTTTAACTGTTTTTGTTTCTTTTATTTTGAAAATATATTATTGGGTGCATCAGTTCAGTTCAGTCACTCAGTCACGTCCCATTCTTAGCAACCCCATGGACTGCAGCACGCCAGGCCTCCCTGTCCATCACCAACTCCCTGAGTTTACTCAGACTCATCTCCATTGAGTCAGTGATGCTATCCAACCATCTCACCCTCTGTCGTCCCCTTCTCCTCCTGCCTTCAATCTTCCCCAGCATCAGGATCTTTTCCAATGAGTAAGTCTTTCTCATCAGGTGGCCAAAGTATTGGAGTTTCAGCTTCAGGATCAATCCTTCCAATGAATATTCAGGACTGATTTCCTTTAGGATTGATTGGTTGGCTCTCCTCGCAGTCCAAGGGACTTTCAAGAGTCTTCTCCAACACCACAGTTCAAAAGCATCAGTTCTTCAGTGCTCAGCTTTCTTCATGGTCCAACTGTCATATCCATACATGACTACTAGAAAAACCATAGCTTTGACTAGATGGACCTTTGTTGGCAAAGTAATGTCTCTGCTTTTTAATATGCAGTCTACTTTGGTCATATCTTTTCTTCCAAGGAGCAAACGTCTTTTAATTTCATGGCTGCGGTCACCATCTGCAATGACTTCGGAGGCCAAGAAAATAAAGTCTGTCACTGTTTCCACTGTTACCCCATCTATCTGCCATGAAGTCATGGGACCAGATGCCATGATCTTAGTTTTCTGAATGTTGAGTTTTAAGCCAACTTCTTCACTTTTGCCATAAGGGTGGTGTCATCTTTCACTTCCCATCTCTTGAAGAATTTTCCACAGTTTATTGTGATCCACACAGTCAAAGGCTTTGGTGCAGTCAATACAGCATAAGTAGATGTTTTTCTGGAACTTTCTTGCTTTTTCAATGATCCAACAGATGTTGCCAATTTGATCTCTGGTTCCTCTGCCTTTTCTAAATCCCGCTTGAACATCTGGAAGTTCAGGGTTCATGTACTGTTGAAGCCTGGCTTGGAGAATTTTGAGCATTACTTTGCTAGTGTGTGAGATGAGTGCAATTGTGCAGTAGTTGGAGCATTCTTTGGTATTGCCTTTCTTAGGGATTGGAATGAAAACTGACCTTTTCCAGTCCTGTGGCCACTGCTGAGCTTTCCAAATTTTCTGGCATATTGAGTGTAGCACTTTCACAGCATCATCTTTTAGGATTTGAAATAGCTCAACTTCAGCTCCACTAGCTTTGTTCATAGTGATGCTTCCTAAGGCCCACTGGACTTCATATTCCAGGATGTCTGGCTGTAGGTGAGTGATCACACCATCGTGATTATCTGAGTCATGAAGATCTTTTTTGTATAGTTCTGTGTATTCTTGCCACCTCTTCTTAATATCTTCTGGTTCTGTTAGGTCCATATCATTTCTGTCCTTTATTGAGCCCATCTTTGCATGAAATGTTCCCTTGGTATCTCTAATTTTCTTGAAGAGATCTCTAGTCTTTCCCATTCTATTGTTTTTATCTGTTTCTTTGCACTGATCACTGAGGAAGGGTTTCTTCTCTCTCCTTGCTATTCTTTGGAACTCTGCATTCAAATGGGAATATCTTCCCTTTTCTCCGTTGCCTTTTGATTCTGTTATGTATTAGGTGCATGCATATTTAAAATCATCGTGTCATCTTGACGAATTTACCATCTATTTCATCTTTACAACATGTCTCTCTTATTTCCCTGGTAATATTATTTGTCCTGAATATTAATACTGTCATTGTACTTTTTAGGATTAATATTGGCATAGCAAACACTCTCCCACTTTTGTTTTTCCATCTGTGTCTTTATATTTAATCTGCATTTTTTCTAAACAGCTTGTAAGTTGGTCTTGCTTTTTCATTCAGTGTGACCATCACTGTCTCTTAATTGGCGGGTCATCACTAACACTAAATAAAAACATCACTCTGTTTAGGTTCATCTGCTCTCATTATGGAGAAGGAAATAGAGACCCAGTCTCGCATTCTTGCCTGGGAAATCCCTTGGACAGAGGAGCCTGGCAGGCTGTGGTCCACGGAGTCACCAGGGTCAGACAGGACTGAGCAGCTGAGCACACGCCCATATTCTCTTCTATATGTTCCCCATGGGTCACTTTTGGGCTTTTTAACCTTTTCTTTTTTTTTCTGTCTTCTTTCCTTAAACTTTCTGTTTTGAGAGTATTGTAGACTACAGAGCCCTTGCAGAGATAACACGTGCTCTTCACATAGCTCCGAGTCTGTGTTAACATCTCAGCCTTGAGAACTAACGTGACCAGAACCTCTAAGTGAACATCGCTGTGTCCACTGCCCCAGGGCCCAGCGCAGAGTCTCGCTGTGTCTGGAGTCGTCACGTTCTCTCTTTTTCCCCCTGAGTGACAGTTCCTCCCTGTGGGCTTGTTTCTAGCGACCCTGACTCTTGACCGGTGCTGGTCAGGAAGTGAGAATAGCCCTCATTTTGGATTCGTTTTCTTTTTCTCAAGGTTAAGCTCAGGTGATGAATTTTGGGGAAGATTTGCACAGAGATAATGTGTGACAGCACTGCTCTGTCTCCTTACATGACATGAAGCCCAGTTGTGAAGGTGAAAACACTGCTTTTTCCGTTATAAACAAGCACCTTTTGGATAGAA
This sequence comes from Okapia johnstoni, assembly GCA_024291935.2. NCBI lineage: Eukaryota > Metazoa > Chordata > Mammalia > Artiodactyla > Giraffidae > Okapia > Okapia johnstoni. The sequence continues at coordinate 106,740 of CM044325.1, read as the reverse complement.
GAACTTCCACATTAGGCAAACATCTGTTTCTCGATTGTCTCTTACCAACCAGTTCTAACATTCGTTGGCTGAACTTGCCTGTATCTGTTATCCCTGTGATGTTCTGATAATGGTTTTAATTCCCTCATTTTTTTTACACTCATTGGTTGTAAATTTTTGGTAAGGAAAATTTCTCCCTCTCCAGCATGTATTTTGGGTGGATTTTCTAGGTATCATTCTGTTACTGATTTCTAGTTTAATTCTCTTATGGTCCCAGAACATACTTCTTTTGACTCTGATCTTTTAGGTTTGTTGTGGCTCGTTTTCTGCTGAAACACTGATCTGTCTTGATGGAAGCCCCATATGTGTGTGAGGCCTGTGTTCTCTGTTTCCTGGATGGAGGAGTTTATGAAGATCAGTTTGGGTGTGCTCACTGACGGTCGTGTTCAGAAGATCCAGGAACACCCTCACCGATACTCAGCTTTCCCGTTCCACCAGTTACTGGGAAAGGAATACAGTCTGTGGTTGTGGACAGACCTGTGTTGCCTCACTCTCCCAGCAGCCGCCGCTTCACGTGTTTGGAAGCTCCGGTGCTGGCTGTGTGCACACCAGGTGTCCTGTCTCCCTGGGGAGCAGGCCTTCATCGCCGTGAGCATCCCACTGTGTCCTGGGAACGTGTGCTTTCCTGCACACCTCACTGTCTGGTGTTCACGGAGCTACTCCGGCTGTCTTTTGAGGACAACTGCAGGATTCATCTTTCCACTGACTGCTCCACTCTAACCTGTCTGTGTCTTCGTCTCTAAAGCTGGTTTCTGACACAGCGGTTTGCTAGAGCTTCTTGTTTACTGTTCATCCAGTCTGTAAACCTCTGACTCTTAGCTGGCGTGTACAGACCATTCACATGTAATGTGATCACTGATACGCTGGATTGAATCATCTTACCGTTTTCTATGTGTTCTCTTTTTTCTTCTGCTTTCTTTCAGGTAATTTGAGTATTTGGTCACCGTTTTAGTTTCTGAATTGATCTGTATGTATATATGTGTGTATATGTATATATCCATCTACACATTTGAACACATGCGTCTATATGTAGGCATATGGTGTATTATGCATATACGTATGTTTACATTCATACATTTTAACTCATTGCCTTAGGGTGTATAGCATACACCTTTAATTAATTGGAGCCCTTTATTCAAGTAATACGGTGCCCTTCACATGCAGCACAAGGACCCACTGACCAGGTTTATCCCTAAATCCACCCTTTTTCTCCTTGTTCTCAAACATTTCATTTTACATAATCTATAGAAACACACACATCGCTAATAATTTTGTTTTAAACAGTCTGTTGTTAGAACAACTGAAATAAGGCAAAAAAGTTTTAACCTACTTTCAACTATTCCATTCCCTGTGTTCTTTATTTCTTTCTGTAGATCTAATTTTTGTCTGATACCATATTATTTATACCTGAGAAATTGCCTTTTACTTTTCTTGTATTCTAAGTCTAATGGAAATAAATTTTCACTGCCCCCTTTTTATTTTTGTCAGCAAAAGTCTCTATTGATCCTTCAAGTTTGACTAATATTTTAACTGGATTTACGGACTGACAGAATTTCCCCCTTTTTGTCCTTTAAAGATGTCTCTGCGCCGTCTTCTGTTCTGTGTTGTTTCTGAGTCGTGGTAACTCCGTACCCGCTCCTCCAGTTGTTCTCCTGCCCCAGCAGGCTTTAGTGAGGGTCTCCTCGTCTCTTGTGTTCAGGAGTTTGCTGCGCCAGCCTCGGAATGTTTGTTCTTTTGTTTCCTTTGTGTTCATCTCTCTTGGTGTTCTCTGAGGTCCTTGAGTGTGTGACTTGGTGTCTGTCTTTCACTTGGGGGAGCCCTCCATTGCCGTTACATTAAATATTCCTCCTGCCCTGTCCATTCCTTCCGCACGGGATTCCGATTATGCAAACACATCCTTCCACAGCATGCGCATCTGGAGCTCCTGCCCCCCCTCCAGCACATACACATTAGGGTTTCGCTTTTTGCTTCGATTTGAGTAATTTCTCCTGGTCTTTCTTGACATCCCTGATCCTCCCTTTTCCTTTCCTTGGTTCCTTCCTCTGATGATCCCGTTACAGGATTTCCTCTTCTGTCATTTATTTTTCGCTTCTAGACTCTTTCCTTGTTCCTTTCAGTTTCTCTTTGCTGAAACTACCCGTCTGATCATGCACATTACCCATTTTTTCATTATAGTTTCTAATATATTAATCACAATTACCCTAGCTCCCTCTCTGATAGTACTAGCATCTGTTCCACAGCCAAGTCTGGTGCTCATGATCACTCTGACACCTCAAAGTGTATTTTGCCAGATGTTTCATCTTCCTTGTGGAATCCTGGTGAAATCTGGACCTCTTGGGTAGCATGGTAGATACAGAAGTAAATAGTTAATGGACTTGAAAGTTGGCTCACCTTTCTGTCTGCTAGGCAAGGGTCTGAGCAAATCTAATTATGTGCTGGGCTGGATTTGGAGGTGTTGTTGCTATGGTAACACTCAGGGCTCAGCAGCAATTCACATTCCTCTAGCAATCTGGGTGTTTAGGGTGAGGGTTGGTTTGGATACTTTTCCTGGTGACTGCTGTGTCCTCGCCCTTCGCCCTCAGCCGGTCTGTCTCTTGCAGCCTGTGTGCCATGAATCCTGTGATGACGGGGTCTGGGGATGAAAGGGGGTTCTGTTGTTCCGTCAAGCCGTTCTTCGGCCATGGAGAGGCCCTGGCCCCTTGGTCGTGGGAGGGCAGCCCTCTTAGCTCTGAGGTGGTCCTGTCTGCCCTGGTGTAGTGTGGACCCGGCACACGTTTCTGCTGCACCCCGGGGTGGCTTTTGTTCTTGCTCCTTCCTGTGAGCTGCAGTGACCTTTCCCCAGTGCCCAGAGGCTGACAGTGCTGTTGCCTGTCCCCTGATTCCTATTTTCCAGGTCGCTGAATGTAAAATCGACACACAACATGGTGTAAGTTTAAGGTGTAGAATGTACTGATTTGATACACTTATATGTTTCAAAATTATTCCCCCACACTTCCATCACCTCATATAACCACCCTAAGGCAATTAGTTAAAAATACATATGTATATATATACGTATATATGCATAATACACTATATGCCTATACGTATGATACATGTATGTGTTCACACATATAGAGGTATATACACACATATGGTATAAATATAAATCAATTCAGAAACTAAAATGGTTAACAAATGCTCAAAGAACCTGAGGGAAAGCAGCAGAGGAAAAAAGAACAAATAGAAAACAGCAAGATGGTGGATTTACTCCAGTGTATCAATAATCACATTATATGTGAACGGCCTGTACCAGCTAAGAGTCAGGTTGACAACTGGATGAAAAGTAAACAGCCAGCCCACACCCGCACAGACTGACTGTACACCCGTACATCGGCATTTATCGCACGTCTGCCCCGAGTTAGGCACAGGCGCTGGTCAGCGCTGGTATGTTAGACCCGTGAGGTCTCTGAGCCCATGGATACGGGAACCTAGAATGCAGTTCATATGAACAAAAACACTTGCATGTCACTTGTCCATAGAAGTTTACTTTGTTTGGATGAGCAAGCGTAATTTTCCATCTTCAGAAGTGTGCCTGCTGTGAGACCAGTGGTTGGTGTAACCCTCAGACATCACCCAGGACAGCTTGGTGCTGAACGTGTCCTCAGATGGACACTCCATAGTGACCGAGAGCATCCCTGGTCACTGAGCTGGTCACTGGCATGTCCCTGGGAAGAGACTGATTAGAGCTTGGGTTATAGAGCGTGGAAGGGACTCAGACCTAGCCCTTCAGGGACCCTGAGCTCTTTCTGGGGACACCCGAGCCCCAGGAGGCACCAAGTCCATCCCTCACTGTCCCTGCATTCCATCCTCTGCAATGAAGCCATCAGCTGTTACAACCCCCCCACTGCCCAGACACCATCGCACAGTGATCGTCACAGCTCCGGGACACCCAGGGTGCTGTGTGGCCAACACAGCTTCAGTTTCCAACGGTCTAAAGTGATGACGCCCCAGTCACCTCAGAATGCAGTGTTAACTGCTGTCTTTGGAGTAGTTTAACATGGATGTGGGGGGTCCAGCCAGCCAGCAGAGCAAAACGAGAAGCAACTGGCCTCACATCTGAGAAACAAGCACTGTTCTACTCTCCCTTTCATCCTGAAAACCAAGTGTCTTTTCAAGACGCTGCACAGAAAGCTAAAGCCAGAAACGAGCTGGAGCGCGGAGCAAACATGACGCTTTCACTGAAAGGTCGCTGTATATTTCTGTTTTCTTTCTATATTTTAGAGCCCCTCCTAGCGGCAGTGCGTCTTTCTGTCTTCTGAGGCTCCGCGCACTTGGCCAAACCAGGCTGGCTGTTGCCGACTGTAAGGTTCTTACACTACAAGTGAAATGGAATAATGCCACTTGAGGGTGAAGAGTGATGTATTAAACTGTGCTATCAATCCCAAAGCAGTCACAAACAGAATATGTACTTGTAAGTAATTATCCAATCAAAGTGATAAGTAGGGTTTACCTGGAAATGCAAGTTTGGCTTAACCCTGGGAAATCAGTTCCTGTAATAAATGTTAACCGTATTAACAAAGTAAAAATGAATAATCACGTTATCATTTGGCTGTTTCAGGAAAAGCATGTGACAAAATTCTACTGCTGTTCCTAATAAAAATTATCAGCAAATTAATAGAAGCAAACTTCGCAGACAGATAAAAGCATTTACAACAAACCTACGGTCAACAACATATTTAAAGGAGAAAGACTGAATAATTTCCCTCTAAGAGCAGGAATAATGCAAGGATACCTAATGTCACCACTCTTATTCAGGATCGTCCAGATTAGAAAAGAAGCAGCCAAATTATTTTTATTTTCAGACAACGTAATAGTCAATGTAGACACTCCAATAAAATCTGTATCCCCCAAATCTATCAGAATAAATCAGTTTAGAAAAGTTATAGAATACAGTGTCAGTACACTAAAGGCAGTCACATCTTTGAATACTAGAAATAAGCAGTAAAAAACTAAAATTTTAAGATACCATATAAAACACAATCAAAAATACGAAACGGACAAACCTGTCAAAAGGTCTTTAAGATTAGCACGCTAAAAGCCACAGAGCACTTCCGAGAGGAATTCAAGAAAACTAAGCAGATGAAGGGCTTCCCCGCTGGCTCAGTGGTAAAGAGCCCACCTGCCAGTGCACGAGCCACAAGAGACGTGGGTTCCATCCCCAGGTCAGGAAGATCCCCTGGAGGAGGGCATGGCAACCCATTCCAGTATTCTTGCCTGGAGAATCCTATGGACAGAGGAGCCTGCTGGGCTACAGTCCACGGGGTCACAAAGAGTTGGACAAGACTGAAGCGACTTAGCACACGCACAAACAAATGGGGTATTTACTGTATATAGATCTTGAATTGTTAGGATGTTAATTTTCCCAAAACTGATCTAGAGTAGATGCAGTCCCAATCAAAAATCCCTGCAGGCCTCTCTGTTGAAACTTCGGTATTGATTCTGGAAGTTTTATGAAGATGAAACGAACCAGCAACAGTCACAGCAACTTTGAAGGAGAACATAGTTGAGGATTCACACGTGAACATGACTTGCCTTTCAAGACTTGCCATAAAGCTGCAGCACGGCCGTTTTGTATCGTAACCAATACATGCCAATATAAGGGGAGCAGAACAGACAGAATAGACCCACATGCATACGGACAAATAAATTTTGACAAAAGTACAAAGGAAAACCACTGGAGCTAGAAGAGTCTTTCAAAAACTAGTACTGGACAATTGGATATTAATATCTATATGGACATCCATGTAAAGAAGTTCAACCAAGATCTCTTATAAGAATTGACTCAAATAATCTTGGCCCTAAATGCAAAATCTAAAGCTAAAAGTTCTAGGAGATAATGGAAGAGGAACATTATAAGCTTCATTTAGGCGAAGATTTCTTAGATACAACACCAAATCCACAATTAACCATTAAAAAAAAAAGCATAATTGATAATGGTGAGTGGGGAGAGGAAAACAAAGCATATAAAATGATTAAAATTAAAAATTGTTCATTAGGAATAAGGCATCGATGTCCTGTCCCCCCAGCTCGTAGTCAACATACTGGAAGCCTACCCAATGTAAGATTAATGGAGAAAGAAATAATGGAAGAAAACATATGAGGACTGGAAGGAAAAACTAAAACTGTCTTTGTTCACAGATGGCATGACTGTCTACATAAAAAAAATGTCCAAGACTTGATAAAAGACTCCTGGAACTGATAGACAGTTGTGGCAAAGTTGCAGAAAACACCCTTAACATACACAGGTCAGTTGCTTTCCTTTACTAGCAGTGAGGAACTGGAAATTAAAAAGCAGCACCGTTTACATTAACCCCAAAATTAAATGCTTAAGTATAAACAAAGTGTGTGTGTGTGTGTGTGTGTGTGTGTGTGTGTGTGTATAAAATGTAAGATGCCTATACGGAGAATGACAAAATACTCATGGAAGAAATCGAGGGTTATCTGAAAGAGAGAGAGCCAATATTCATTGGTAGGAAGGTTTGAAGTCGTTCAGGTGTTATCCTTCCTAACCTGATGTACAGCATCCTTCACTGCCATCCCGATTATGTTAGCTTCCTGTGGTCGTGCTTAGTTGTGTCCGACTCTTTGCGACTCCATGAACTATAACCCGCCAGGGTCCATGGGATTCTCCAGGCAAGAATACTGGAGTGGGTAGCCGTTCCCTTCTCCAGGGATGTTAGCTTCCTAGGTCTGCTCTAACTAAGCAGCACAAACCGGATGTCTTAAAACAACAGAAGTGTATCCTCTCACAGTCCTGGAGGCTGAAAGTCTCCAGTGTCGGCGGGCCACCCTCCTTCCAAGCCCAGTCTGCGGAGTTTGGGTCCTTGTGTCTCCTGGGAGCCACAGCATCCTTAGCCTGGGGCGACATGACTAACTCCCCTCTCCTCCCGTCCTCAGGGCCTCCCCCTACCCCGGGTATCTGTGCCTGGTCTCCCTCACACGCCTGTCCTGTGCCCAGATTTCTGCTCTAGTAAGGTCAGTCTTCCGTGGGATCACAGCCCACCCTGTCCACATCACCTTGACTTGGTTACACTGGCAAAGGCCCTGTTTCTGAACCAGGTCACCTTCCCAGTTGCCAGGGATTCAGTATACTCACAACGTCAGTCAGGATCCCAGCAGGTCGTTCTGCGGCTGTTGCCAACCAACCCCACGGTGCATGTGGAGAGGCACAGACCCAGGGCAGCCAGCACAACTGAAAGAGAGCAGAGTCTGACCCTGCCCGACTGTGAGGGTCGCTGCAGAGCCACAGCTTAGAGTCAGCAAAAGCAGAGGTCAGCTGACCAATAGTCACCCAGGAAGGGACGCAGGCAGCTGCATCCCACTGGGCTCTGATGAGAGAGCAGAGGCAAGTCAGCGGAAAAGGAGTGGTCTTTTTAACAAATGGTGCTCGAACCACTGGGCATTCACATTACAGAAAAAGAATCCAGACCTTAAACCTTTTATTAAAAAAAATAACTCAGGTGGAACATAAATCTAAATGCAAAATATGGGCAACAGCTTGTAGAGGCACCTGGGAGGAAATGTGGGTGACCTTGAGTTTGGTGACAGCGCTTCAGTTACAGCAGCAAAAGCACAGCCCGTGAAAGAAAAGACTGACTTTATTAAAATACAGAACAATTGCTGTGTTCTGCAAAAGACACTGTTAAGGGAATGACAAGACAAAGCACAGACTGCAAGAAAATCACTTCAGTACACACATTTGATTAAAGGCTTGTTTCCAAAACACACAAAGAACTCAACAATGAGCAAACAACCCAATTTAAAAAGAAGCAAATGGTGGGAACAGACACCTCACCAAACAAGCTATACAGACGGTGAGTCCATGTATGAAAAAGTGGTGTTTGTCGTGTGTCATCAGGGATTTCAAATGGAAGCAGCAGTGTGAAGTCACTGCTCCCTCGTTAGAAGGCCCAGGACCTGAACACTGACGCCAGCAGTGCTGGTGAGGCTGGGGGCAGCAGAGCCTTCGTGCTGCTGCTGGGGACGCGGATGGTACGGAAGACGGTCTTCCCATCTGATCCAGTGATCAGGCTCGCAAGTATTTACCCAAATAAGGTGAAAGTTTATGTCCACGCAGAATCCTGCCTGCCAATGCTTACAGAATCTTTACTTAGGTGTCCTTCAGTATGTGAATGGATACAACTGGTGCACCTGTGTGATGGAATATGATCAGGAACAGAGACAAAGACAAAGCAAAAGAAGCCCGTCTGATGGCTACTGCAAGATTTCGACTATATGACATTCTGGGAAAAGCCAAATTACAGAGATAGTAAAAGGATCAGTCAGTTATTTGCAGGGGCTCATGGCGAGGGGGTGGGATGAGCAGGAAGTGGAGTGGAACCCTCACGTCAGTGACACTGTGTCAGTGCTGGCTCATCCCCTGTAAGAAATAAACCACACCAATGCAAAACGTGTAAAGGGAGAGAGATGGTGTATAGAAACGGGTTCCTGCCCAAATATTTTCTACAAACCTAAAGTGCTCTAAGAATAGGCTATTAAAATATCTTTAATTAGTTATACAAAATTCAAAACTATGTATAGTAATAGAAAACAAATTGGTGTTTGTTAGGCGAGCAGTAGATGTTGTGGGCCATGTTAAGCAGTGAGAGACTATTTTTTTGGCTCCAAAACAACTGCAGACGGTGACTGCAGCCATGAGATTAAAAGACACTTCTTGGAAGAAAAGTTATGACCAACCTAGATAGCATATTAAAAAGCAGAGACATCATTTTGTCTACAAAGGTCTGTCTAGTCAAAGCTATGGTTTTTCTAGTAGTCATGTATGGATGTGAGAGTTGGTCCATAAAGAAGGCTGAGTGCCAAAGAATTGATGCTTTTGAACTGTGGTGTTGGAGAAGACTCTTGAGAGTCCCTTGGACAGCAAGGAGATCAAAACAGTCAATCGTAAAGGAAATCAATCCTGAATATTCATTGGAAGGGTTGATGCTGAAGCTGAAGCTCCAATACTTTGGCCACCTGACGCAAAGAGCTGACTCATTGGAAAAGAGCCTGATGCAGGGAAAAATTGAAGGCGGGAGGAGAAGGGGACGACAGAGGATCAGATGGTTACTCCAGGAAATAGTGAAGGACAGGGAGGCATGGCATGCTGCAGTCCAGGGGGTTGCAAAGAGTTGGACACAACTGAGTGACTAACACATTATTATTATTTATTGGGGTTTTTTTGAGATAATAGTTCTATATACTCAATGAAGTATTAAAAACTTTAAATGTATTTAAGTATTAAAAAACTTAGATGAACATCTGATGGATTTTGACAAACAGACTCTCACATGATCCTAATCTCTATCAGAATTACAATATCACCACCACTGCTCACAGATTCTCCATCTGGATGCCTCCTACATGACTCCGCAGATGCTTCCACCCACCATAATTAGACGAACGCTCCTTTGGTGTTTTTTTCCATGCTGGATTGGTTTTGCTAGAGCTAGATTTACGTATGTTAGTTTTTTCCCAGAACTGCGCGTGAGGAACGACACTGTGTGCGTGCTCGTCTTCCGGGGTTCCTTCCTGCCTCAGAAATAATCGATTCCCCAGAGGAACACGTGACTTCACAAAGTAACTCACCTTAAGCGGCCAACACGGTCGTGGCTCGTCGTGCTCAGTTAATACCTGTCGGTTTTCCAAAACCGCGCGCGTCCCCCGTAGCGGAGCCGGGCGCTGTGCGCGTGCGCCGGCCGGCGTGGACGGGGCGGGCCGGGGCCCGCCCGAGGCCCCGAGACGCCCGGCGGCGCTGGAAGCGGGGAGGCGCGGGCGCCGGGCCTGCGCCGTGGCCCCTGGGCTGCTGGAGGCGCCCGAGAGCAGGCGACGGGACCGCACCGCGCCCCGGCGGGGCTCCGGGGCCGCAGGCCGCGGGCTGAGGGCGCCGGGGCGGCCACCCGCCGGCCGCGTCCGCGGGGGCGGCTGCTGGGGTGCGGCTTCGGAGCTCCCCGTGGGCCCGGGCTGACGTTAGAATCTTTTAGAAACACTTAGTTGATTTTTTATTCTAGTTTTCAGATTAACAGCAAAAGTGAGAGGAAAGTACAGAGATTCGTTTATACCCCCTCCCCCCACACATGCAGGTACCAGGCGGTCCATCCAGTGCCCCTTCGCGGGCACGCCGTAGTCACCCCAAGTCCACGGCGAGCCGGGGGTCTCTCTGGTGTCCGTTCTGTGGGCTTGTACCAATGGACATGACATGCATTCATCACTGTGGTGACACAGAGTGTTTTCACTGCCCCGAAAATCCTCTGTGCTCCCCTCCACCCACACCCTGGCAGCCACTGGTCTTGCTGTCTCCATAGCTTCACCTTTTCCAGAATGTCACAGAGTAGGAATCGTACAGTAGGTTGTCTTTTCAGATTGGCTCCTTTCTTGACAGCACGTTTCTTGTTAGCGCTGGGTACTATTGCATTGTCTGGATGGCCCGTTCCCCTTTTGAAGGACGTGGTGGTTTCTTCCGAGTTTGGGGCAATATGACTAAAGCTGCAATAACATCGAGCTGCGTTTGTGTTCAGGTTTTATGTGTGCGTAAGTTTTTAAACTCTTGAGTAAATACCAAGGGTTGTGATTACTGGATCATCTGGTTACTGTATGTTTGGCTTTGCAAGAAACCAACCAACTTCTGCAGCATTCTGCATTCCCACCCGAAGAGAATGCGAGTTCCTGTTTCTCCACATTGCGCCAGCATTTGATGATGTTGGTGTCCTGGATGTGGGCCATTCTGATAACTGTTCAGTGGGGTCTCATTAGATCGGGCTTCCCTGGTGGCTCAATTGGTAAAGAATCTGCCTACAGTGCAGGAGATCCGGGTTCAATCCCTGGGTCAGGAAGGTCCCCTGGAGAAAGAAATGGCAACCCACTCCAGTGATCTTGCCCAGAGAATCCCATGGACAGAGGAGCCTGGTGGGCTACAGTCCATAGGGTTGCAAGAGTTGGACATTGACTTAGTGCGTAAACCACCACCACTGTCTTAATAAGGTCAGACTTTTGAAACTACCAATGACCGATTTGAAGAGTGTCAGAGATGACTGTGCTGTTTCTGCCTGTAGTCCCCCAACTCTGTGTATAAAAGCTCTCACCCCCGATCATCAGTGGGACAGTCAGTCTTTGGACATATGTCCGCCCTCCCCCTCCCCCAGTCGCCAGCATCTGAAATACAGCAAACTTTCCATTCCACCCACCTGGCTTTTGAGGGTGAGCAGCCAGATCTCACACACTCTTTCGGTAACAGTGTAGTGGCATTCATGTTCACTTTAAGAATGCAAAGAATACACACGTGGTGAACAGTCGTGTACCTTGACAGGGGGATAGTCGCTCCTTTGGGAGATGAGTCGCACGGGTGGGTGGTCAGGACTTAACTGTGCTGACGGCTCTATTTCTTAAGTTGGGTGATGAGTTCGTGGTAGTTATGCTTTATTCTTGTGTATTTTATGTTCTTTAATATCATCTACTGCAGTTTTAAATATAAAAACCAAACTGAAACAGTCTTTAGATCTGTGGAAACGACACTCGAATGTTCGTCCTAGCTGACGCGTCTGAGTTTAGTCACTTAGGTCTTTCCGGGTAGAATAGGGGTCCGAGTTCACCTGTCAACTGGGTCCTCCTCGGGTCCACACCTGTGCTGTCCTGAGAGCGGGACGGGCAGGGTCCTGCAGTGGAGACTCCGAGCAGACTCCTCCCGTCCGAGGCGCTGCAGTCCTACCAGGTCTTCTCCAGGAGGTCCGTGCATCCCCACGGTCACCTCTCCTCTGAACCCCAAGCACCTGAAGGTGCTTAGGACGCTGTTGTGTATGGAATCACATGGTGGTGACTTTTCACACATTTGTGGCTGGCATTCCCATAGAGAAACAGAGACTGAGGTCTGAGCCAGGAGGGGTGAGATGCTGCCTTCCCGCCCGCCTGCTGGATGTCCGGCAGTGAGCTCTGGTGGGCGACACACTTACCGCCAGTTTGCTGAGATCTCACCACACTTTTGTTCTGTTATCTGTGTATTCTCTGAATTGTTGTTGTTTAGTGATTTTTAATCTAGTCCCATCTGATCAGAGAACTAATACTGTAACACTTTGATTCTGTTAATTTATTATTTTGTAACCTAATTCCAGTCTCTTTTGCTGAAGGTTCTATGGACACTTGGAAATCATGAGTATTCGAATTTGTCAGATAGAGTGTCTGTAAATGTCAGTTAGGTCGTATTAGTTGATAGAGTTGTCTAAGCCTTCTACATGCCTATTGATTTTGTGTCTACTTATTCTATCAGTTACTGGGAAAAGAGTATTTCAATCCCCAAATATAACTGAGAATGTCTCCTTTCAGTTTGTCAGGTTTTGCTGCATATATTTTGAATCTCTGTTAGTGGGTGCATATATATTTAGAAGTGGTATGTCTTCTTGATTTTTCACCCCTTTATAAATATTTTTCTTTGACCCTTCTTTATTTATACATTTTCCAATATTATCATGGCCATTTCAGTTTTCTTAAGAGTAATATTCCCACAGAATATAATTTTCTACCCATTGACTCCTAACATTTCTGTGTAATTATATCAATATTTAAAGAGATTTTCTTGTAGATGCACATACTTGTGTCTTGGTGTTTTGTGATCAATTCTAACAAGGGTTTTTTTTACTGAAATGTTTATACCATCTAGATTTAATGTATCCATATTTTTCAGATTTAAATTATCATTTTCTCTACTTCTCCTCATGCAATATGTGCTTTGTTTTATTTTAAAATTTATTTCTCTATTAAAATTATTTGAGTATTTTTCGTAATTCTACTTTATTAACACTGTTGGGTTATTAGCTATAGTACTTTGATTTAACTACTTGAGTGTTTGGAAATCACAGTATTCACCCATAGTTTCAAATATTCAATATTAGAACATCCATGTGAAATACAAGAATCTTATAACATACTTCTATTTACCGTCTTTGTCCTTTGTGTTATGCATTTTGCTTCCACATATTATATGTATTCATAATGTGTTGGTTGAGATATAATTGACATCCCACAAATTTTACCTGTTAAAGTGTGCAATCCAGTGGTTTCTAGTCTACTCACAGAATTGTGAAACCCTCACCACGATGTAATTTTAGAACAATTTAATGCCCTAAAAAGATGCCTCCTACTCACCGCCCAGCCCCACTTCGCCCCTGGGATCACTCATCTATTTTCTGCCTCCATGGATTTGCCTATTCTGAACAGTTCATGTAAATGGAATGATCCCTTGTGTGTCCTCTGTGACTGGTTTGTTTCCTTTACCATCCAGTGCTCCTGCTCTGTCACTTCAGTTGTGTCTGACTCTGTGACCTCATGCACTGTAACCCGCCAGGCTCCTCTGTCCGTGGGATTCTCCAGGCAAGAATACTGGAGTGGGGTGCCATTTCCTTCTTCAGCTGCTTCTTCCCTGATGCCCTCTCTGCAGCTCCTGGTCTCCTTGGCCCCAGCAGGTCCCCCTGTCCTCTCCTGGCCCCAGCAGATCACCCTGGCCCCAGGGCTGGTCTCCCTGTCCTCTCCTGGCCCCAGCTGGCCTCCCTGGCCCCAGGGAAGGTCTCCCTGCCCTCTCCTGGCCCCAGGGCTGGTCTCCCTGGCCTCCCTGGCCCCAGGGCTGGTCTCCCTGCCCTCTCCTGGCCCCAGAAGGTCACCCTGGCCCCAGGGCTGATCTCCCTGTCCTCTCCTGGCCCCAGCAGGTCACCCTGTCCTCTCCTGGCCCCAGCTGGCCTCCCTGGCCCCAGGGCTGGTCTCCCTGCCCTCTCCTGGCCCCAGGTCTGGTCTCCCTGCCCTCTCCTGGCCCCAGGTCCCAGGTCTCCCTGCCCTCTCCTGGCCCCAGCAGGTCACCCTGGCCCCAGGGCTGGTCTCCCTGCCCCCAGGGCTGGTCTCCCTGGCCTCCCTGGCCCCAGGGCTGGTCTCTGTCACCCCAGCAGCATGGCTCCCAGGCTCTGTCAGCCCTGTCTGCTGGTGCTGAGGTCCTGAAATTGCCTCCAGATGGAAAGCCACGTCTTTCCACATCTCAGGAATCAGTCATCCTTCACCTGTCGTCTAGTGCATGAAATTCATTGTTTCATATATATATTGTGTGTGGTTTTGTGGTGGTTTATGGGTGGAGGTTAAGTCCAAAGTCTGAAAGGTGCTTTTACAGGGTGAGCATCGACCTTCACTTCAAACGACACGTTCTAGTCTCAGCTCCTCTGAAGTCACGTATGTGCTGTCTTGGTCCCGCCTCAGGAGCCTCCCTGACCTTCGGCATGGTCTCTCCTGGCATTGTGGGGGTCCTGTCTGCAACCCCCACTGCACTTGTACTTCTGCGTTCAGTGTCTGTCTTCTCCATGTGACCTCGTAGGGGGCATAAGACCTGAGATCCTCCTTGTCCAAGCACCATCCACAGAGCCTGGAGCAGGGCCTAAACACAGGCTTTCAAGGAGGAGTGTGTGTAGTAAAAGCTAAGTTTATAATGTTAATTATTGTGACCAGCTTGATAACCCTGGTGGAAAAGGAAATGGCAACCCACTCCAGTATTCTTGCCTGGGGAATCCCATGGACAGACGAGCCTGGCGGGCTACAGTCCACGGGGTCATGAAGAGTCGGACACGACTGAGCGACTGAGCACCGGGTAACCTCGGAAAATAGCTCATAGAGACTCACACCTCAGTCTCCGTCACCCGGAAGTTGGAGAGGTGGTTGGACGCTATGAGGATCCCTTATACTCTACAGTTTTATTCTATTTATCCCTCAGTCATGTCCGACTCTTTGCGACCCCATGGACTGTGGCCTACTAGGCTCCTCCGTGCTTGGGGTTTTCCAGGCTAGAATGCTGGAGTGGGTTGCCATTTCTTCCTCCAGGGGATCTTCCCATCCCAGGGATTGAACCCAGGTCTCCCGCATTGCAGGCAGACACCTTACCATCTGAGCCACCAGGGAGGCCCAAGATTCTCACAACTACAGGTAGGAAAGAAATGATAATCATTTTAATTCTCACGTTGTAAGTGAAAAAATCATTTTCAAGGAGATCAAGCAGCCTATCTGAGATTACAGAGCCAGTTAGTTAGCAGAGATGCCGGGGTCCAGGCGCCCTTGGTACCTGATTGTGCTGTTTGAAGCCACTGCTGCCACCACTGAATCCCTCCATGCTGTTTCTGTCATGCATGCTCACCTCCTACTTGCTCACCTAGATCATGAGCTTCTCGAAGGCTGCACACACGTGGTACACACCTTTGGATTTCCTCAAGCACATGGAGTAGTGGATGATAAAGTGGTGTCGTTTGGTTTGATCCACACCTGGCAAGCCCCTCCTTACAGAGTGCCCCCTATGTGCCCTCAGGACTAGTCCTGGGACGAGAGGTCAAAGCTGATTGTTAGACAAGCGCATGGCCCGTGCGTCCGGGGTCTGAGCCCTCTACCTGGGCCTCCCAGGGTTGAGGCTGCGACACCGCAGTCTGGGTTCTGCCCACAGGGGTGAGGCTGGCAGGCGGAGGTGCCGGCGTGAGACTCACCCTCCCAACACACCTGTTGTCTTCTAGCCTCCGCGGCACCTTCCATCCTGGCACGAGACTAATGTTTCTCAAAATTTCATACTAAATCAGACTTTAGAGCCTCATGTGCTTTCTAGGGATAGATGGTGCTGTAAATGTGTGTGTCCGTGGTTGTGAAACAGTAGGATGGTGACTCTGTAGCCAACTGAAGGTGAGCAGACCCCGCCAGTAGAGAGCAAGATCACTTTCAAATGAGAGTAAAACTTTAGCAGATGACGCTCCTGCCCACTGACCTCAGCCCGCAGCCCGTGGGTTTGTGTCCCCCCGTGGGCCATGCCCTGCCTGTGCTCTCTTGTAGAAGCACCCACCTCTCTCTGGATCTGGGTGCACAAGCTCCTCTGTCAGCGGCTCCCACCTGCCTTCCCCGCCCTCTCCCTGTGCTACCGGGAGCACCCTCTCTCGTTCCTGGTAACTGTGTTGACGCCTCCTCCAGGCAGGCAGCACTGTGCCCCGTCTCCCTGTGCCTGTAACAGGCTCTCAGGTCTGTTACAGATGGCCGCTGGGGTCTAGGACCTGGCTCGGCCGCCGCAATTAGCTTATTCTGAAGACCCCTGCAGAACGTGTGCTCACCTGCGCCTCACCCCTGCACAGCCATTTCTGTTCATTCCCTGAAACCATTGTGTGTGTCTTTACCACCGCCAGCTTTCAACGAGCAAACAAAAACACTGAAAGATTACCATCTTGTATGGGGACTTTCTGTGAAGTTACTTGGACCTGTAGACCCGGAGTTTGTATATTTATCTTTCCTGTTCATTTTACAGTATTCCATGGGCATGTCCCTTCCCTTCCCAGTTTTGTACAATCCAAGCACTTCTCAGGGGCTTGTAGCACAGGATCAGTGACTGTGTGAGATCTGAGTGGAGTGTGTGCTAAGTAGATGTGTGTGTGTGCACATGTGTGTGAGCATGTGTCATGTGGTGAGCAAGGGGACAACGTGCTAAGTGGATGTTTGTGCTTGTGTACATGTGCATGTGTGTGAGCATGCGTCACACGTGTGTGACAGCTTGTGTCATGTGGTCAGCAAGGGGACAATGTGCTACGTGGATGTGTGTGTGCATGTGCACTTGTGTGTGTGTGTGTGCACATGTGTGTAAGCAGGGGACAGTGTCCGGAGCTGAGGGGTGGCGGGAGGAAGCTTTTGAGCCGAGGGAATATGGTTCAGGAGACACAGTGTCCTCGGAGGTTGACTGGCTGGGTTCCTAAAACGTGTCCTTTTCGCTTCAGTTTCCTTATTGACGGTGACCACCTGCCACCCGCTGTCCCTTCTCTGCCTCTGTCTCACTCTGGCACCCACCCGTCTCTTGTTAACCTGCTTGGATGCAAGCCCGCCCTCAACGCCGCAGAAGCTGTGCTGGTGGACACGATGCAGCATGACTGGTTTCCAGAGCGACAGGCAGTCTGCTTTGTAAAAGCCCTGAGGAAAAAGGACTAGGAGGACTCCGTGTGTGCGTGTGTGCACGTGTGTATGTGTGTGCATGTGTGAAAATCAATACACACACATATCCGTGCACACCCCTAGTCACGTTTTTGAAAGGATATTAAAACCAAACTCCACTGCAGCATCGGTGAGGTGAGACCCAGCTGAGGACGTGGTTTCCATGGAGATGACTGAGCATGCTTTACAAAAATAGCTCATTCCACACGTGAGGAGACGTGAAATGGTGGCTTGCCCCCCCCCCCACATGTTGTCAGCCCACCACATATTTAGCCCGTGGACCCTGGGATGTGGTGTGGCAGGGATGGGTATCTAGGAAGCAGTCTGTTCCGGCCGGGCAGGCTGTGGCCAGGGCCTTGGTGCCCTGGCTGAGGGGGCACCTGACAGTCAGCAGCAGCATCAGTGCTCATGGGCGCCAGAGCAGCTGTCGGAGACGCTCGTGACCTCCATGTGAGATGGCGCAGCAGTCCCTCGGGCCTCCTGGACCCTAGGGGCTGACTCGAGGGCGGAGGGCTCGACCCCAGAGTCCAAGGGTTTAGCGTACCAGCCGCCGCCCCGGCCCCTCCTCCTTGCATGTCCTCTGGACGCCGACCATCCCCTCCATCTGCAGCAGAGTCAGAAGGCAGCTGGGCAGGTCGGGAAGGGCCAGGTAAGGCCCTCTCAGCTCCTGGAAGAGGAGGGCTGATTAACGCCCTTCAGCTCCTGGAGCCGCTGAGACCTTGGGCTCAGAGGGGGCTGGACCCGTGGATTATAAATGGGCCCAGGGTTGTTGGTGAGGTCTGCTGTTGTAGTCAGGAGAGAAGGGCTAGATTTGAAACTCTCACAGATGAATGGTAATAACAGATAGCACTGAAGACCCTGAGCCCAGACGATGCAGCAGAGTGAATGTCTGCCCTCCTGTGGAGCATAGAAGGAATCCCTGCTTTGTGACTTCAGTTCTCGTGGTGAGAATTCCTTCAGAACACGAAGGAGGTTTGAAAAAAGTAGAGGATACAGACATAATATTGGAGCAAAACAGAGGAGGGTGTTTACTCCAGAAACAAGCAAGATTGCCAACTTGCGTTGAGGTGGGTGGTCGTGAATTTGTAGTGGAACCAGTCTGTCCTTTTGTGTGACTTATTCTTCAGTAACACTCAGCTGCACTAGTGTCGTGGTGAAGAAAGTTTGGTGCAGATTTTCTGGGGCCTTGAACCAGAAGTAGAGTCTTTGTTTTAACCAAGCAACTGTAAAGATAGACCACTGACTTAAGGCAGATTACGGAGGAAATTATCCGTCCTAGAGTAAATCAAGTGCCGATACCATGAATATAGGAGACTGGAAAGTCACACGATCAGATATAGGAGGTCATGCTGAGGGTGGCGAGGCTGGAATCCCCAGAGGCCGTGGAGAGAAGGGACCGTGGGCCTCACTTCAGCCGAGTCTTCGGGGCGACCTGCAGCTGCAGCCTGGATGGCCCCGCCCAGCAGAGCCAGAGACCAGTGCCGTGGAGGGGGCGCACTGAGGCTGCCGAGGGGGCACGTGGATGGGAAGCCCCCCGAGGGACGGCGGGACAAGGGCAGGGGCTTCAGGACCAAGCAGTGACAAGTGTCTGAAGAAAGGGATGGAGTGAGCACACACCAACGCAGAGACAGGGCAGGACCCGCCTCGGGGCGGGCACAGCCTTTGTTCCGCTTAATCAGTTCTCTTTGTCCCTGACTTCAAGCCTAATGCAGAACAGACCAGCTTCGCTGGCCCAGACCCAGAATAAGGAAATTCATTATTACTAGGTAGGAGGGAACAGTTACCCCATTAAAGGCAGCTCCCAGGCCCCTCTGCCCCAGCCGCCTTCCTCACACAGCTGCTGTTTTGACTGCATGGTTCCTGCACTTGATATTCAAGTTCCATAGTCATTTCAGGAAGCAATCTCCATTAATAAAATGCAAATGTATACATCTTGGCGTCTCAATGACAAGACAATTTCCACTGGCACTGACTTTGTCTTAACCTTTTTGCAAGGTTGAGAAAGTACTATCTCCAATATTCCTTGTTAATTTTTCTAGGCAACGCCAATTAATTTGCTGAACGAATTTTACCTTTATGGCTTTCTTTTTACTGTTTGGAAGCAAACCTCTAATCAGGAAAGAGCAGGATTTTCCCAGCTCAAAATCCTTTCAGAGGAGAAGGGAGTGGGTGGAACATGAGCTCCAGTGTGTGGCTGGGAGGTCAACCAGAGGAAGCATTTCCCGCTGGACAGTGTGAGATGCCCGGAGTCCAGCCAGTTCTCATGACCGGCGCTTTACTGCCCCCTGGCATTGCACATCTGTTCTCAAGGTAAGGGACCGTGGGACTTCTCTGGCATGCCAGGGGTTAAGATTCTGGTTCCAGTGCAGGGGCAGTGGGTTCCATCCCTGGTTTCGGGACTAAGGTCCCCCAGGTGCCCCCAAAATTAAAAAAAAAAAAAATGCTGAATATTTGCCAGAGATCTTTTTCAAAGTAAGGACCTGGTGCCCCCTGTCACAACCACTTCCCAGCCTGCCTGTTTAGGGAGAGCCCTGTTTGGTGGGGAGGGAGTGGCTCCCCAAGGCCTTTGCTCCTGTTGGACCCCGATATTCCCAGGAGGCCGTCTGTGTGTCCCGGCAGGGACCGCCAGGCCCACCAGCGGTGACTTGCCACCTTTCAGCCGACGCTGCCCCCAGGAAATGGGGCAATCCCCCTCCAGGTCATCCGTCCAACACAAAAACGTCCTCCGCGGCCAGCTCTGATCAATATCCTCACTGTGGCTCTTTGTAAGGCAAAAAAAAGGCTCTTTGAGAGCAGCCTGCGCTCAGGCTGGGGTCCAGAGGGTCTGGCTCAGTTCAGAGCTGGCGTCAGGGGTTCCCCTGAGGACACAGCAACATCTCCTGTGCCGAGGATCCCCCCAGAGTGGAGCAGGTGCGCGGTGCGAGGAGAGCCCAGCCTCTCCACCCCCCCCCTTCTCTGTTTTCCTGCCCTTCCTCTGGCCCCAGGGGACCAGCTGCCCCTCCCAGACATCCGGAAGTTCTCCCCCCTGTCTTGGCCCCAGGGCGTCTCCCTGCCCCGTCTTGTGGGGCCTAGTCTGGTCCCCGCCCAGGAGAGCCCTCACCCTCAGGAGGGCTCTGTCTCCGTTTCTTGCTGCTCGAAGTCCACCCATGATGCCCCTGCCACGGGTGTCTTGCTCACTTCTGACACTGCTCTGTGAACACAAGCCTTTCATTGTAATTAAGAAACACAGGCGATGCTCACTAGAAGTTTATTTTTTTGCGCATAATCTCATTTGACATTCACAATCGTGTGCAGTAGGCGCGGCTGTGGTTCCCATTAAAGGAAGCAGGTGGAAGCTCAGAAACGAATCTTCCAGGCGGGCTGGGCGGCGAACCTGGGCGCTTGGCCTCTGCCATCTTGACCTCAGCTGTCTTGACCTCAGCTCTGCAGCCTCCTGATGTGGGTGCGCAGGGGGCAGGTGGGCCCCTGGCATTTGGCTGTTTAAAGAAAGTGACATTTGTTTCTGTATCTATGTGTGCGTGTGTTAGTCGCTCCGTTGTGCCCAACTCTTTGCGACCCCATGGACTGTAGCCCACTAGGCTCCTCTGCCCATTCTCCAGGCAAGAATAGTGGAGTGGGCTGCCATTTTGTTCTCCAGGGGATCTTCCCGGCCCAGGGATTGAACCTGGGTCTCCTGCATTAAAGGCAGTTTCTTTACCATCTGTGCCACCAGGGAAGCCCCTATATCTATACCTGCACGTATATTAGATTCAACACCTGTCGTTAATTATGTACCTACATTTGCATATTTACAGGATAGTCTGGAAAGATCAACACCAAACATTAACAGAAACAGCATGAGTAAGCCTGGGAGATGGTCCTTCAGTGGTATGAAGGTGTAGATCACCAGTCAGGACTCCACATCCCTGAACAAGAAGCAAAAAGGGAGTTTAGTGGCTTAAACTGAAAAGCCCAGGTTAAAAGTGACTTTCAGTCACAGTCACGAAGACCAGACAGTAATTAACCATGCCACCTCCTCACTCCTCTGCTGTGTTGTAGCCACGCGTTCCGGGAAACAAACTCACTCAGAAGGACAATGCCGGTGGTGGAGCGCAGTTTATTACACCGGCGGGACCAAGGCAGAGTCTCCTCTTAGCCAAGGACCCCAGCCAGTTTTTGTGAAAACCGTATATACCCTAAGTGTACGCGCACAAACCCGCCTCCCCAAATTCCCTGAAACTGGTCTGAACAAAGGGAAAGAAAGATGCAATCAAAGTTAACCCGTGATTCATCTGCCTTAAGCCTGGGCAGTTAACAGTGGACAGTTATCAATAGGCCTGTGGTCACACCCCAATAAGCATAATAGAGTGTATAATTCTCTTCCCTTACACAGATAATTAGGGTATTCTTTTAGTGAAGGAGAGCCCTGGGGCTCTTCCTTCCGGGTGCCTGGTTTTCCAGTTGGTACTTCGTTTCCATGGGTACTGGGCATAGAGCTCAAGGTCCACAGTCCGGCCCAAGATGGAGTCCTGCTTTCAAGATGGAGCCTCTTCTGTTTCCTCCTTCAGCTGTACCCACTCAGCACTGACTTCCTCCCTCCTGGGGCAGAAAGTCCGCGGTGCCAGGCTGGCCCGCCCTCGGGCTCACGGTCCTGTCGGTGGGAGACCCAGCCTCAGAGCAGGCTCAGCGGAGCCCTCGGCAGGACCCCGGGAGGGGCTCCTGACGGCCCTCCATCAGGCAGGGCTGGGCGTCCATCGCAGCCTCCTGGGGAGAGAGCCCGCCTCTGTCAGCTCAGGCTTCAGGGCAAAACCCCACAGAGGTTCCTCGGCTCTCAGCTCAGAGCTGGTGGGCTTGGCTGCCTCCTCCCGAGGCCTGTGGGTGGGTGAGGACGGCCTGCTGCCCCTCCGCGGGTCATCGTGCAGCCCCCAGTGTGTCCCTGGGGCCCAAACCTCCTCTCTTAGAAGGATGCCTGTCAGCTCGGGTTAGGCCCACCCAGGCAGCGTCATTCCGACTTGATCGCCTCTTCAGAGGCCCGTCTCCAAGCACGGCCCCATGCTGCAGGGGGGGAGGGGAGGCCTCCCACACTGTTTGGGGGAACGTGGTCCAGCCCATAACGGTGGCTTTTCACCGTGTACTTGATGCCCTCATATTCCCATAGGTAGAGGTGTCAATAAGCAAGTAAACAGGGAACAGCGGTGCGGACGTGGAGTGAAGCTCGTGGGTGATGCTGTGTGACTCGGGCAGCGGGGCGTCCCTTCCCAGAGCGGCTCAGAACGCGCCCAAAAAGGGTGAGGACGGGCAGAGCAGCAGCGAGGCAGAAGGGGCATCAGAGGAGTCGCCAGAGTCCCAGCCGGAGTCTGCAGGGCAGGGCCTGGAGGCGGGGCCAGGTCCCGAGAGCCTGTTGTCCGGGGAGGTGCTGGGGCCTGAGCAGGCGCCCAGCTACATTTTAAAAATGCATTTCTTGTTAATTGGCAGATAATTGCTTTACAGTGTTGTGTTGGTTTCTGCCGTACAGCAGCATCATGAATCGGCCGTAGGTAACACGCTTCCCCTCCCTCCTAAGCCTCCCTCCACCTCCTCCTCCACCGCACCCTCTAGGTCGGCACAGGGCGCCAGGCTGGAGCGCCCGCATCACACGGCACAGTCCCCTCTGCTTTCCACTTTGCACACGGTGTGTACATGCGTCCATGCTGCTCTCGCCATTCGTCCCACCCGCTCCTTCCCCCCACCCCTCCCGGCCGTGTCCACGGGTCTGCTGTCCATGTCGGCGTCTCCTTTGCTGCCCTGAAGGTGGACTCATCAGAACCATCTTTCTAGATTCCACACACATGCGTGAATATACGGTACTTGTTTTTCCTTTTCTGACTGACTTCACTCGGTATAATAGGTTCTAGCTTCATCTACCTCATTAGAACTGACTCAAATGCATTCCTTTTTATGGCTGAGTAAAATTCCATTGTGTATATGGACCACAGCTTCTCTATCCATCCATCTTTGCCGATGGACATCTAGGTTGCTTCCCTGTCCTGGCTAATGTAAACAGTGCACACTGGGGTACCTGTGTTTTTCAATTATGGTTTTCTCAGAGTATATGCCCAGTACTGGGACTGTTGAGTCATATCGTAGTTCCGATCCTCGCTTTTTAAGAAATCTCCATACTGTTCTTCATAGGGACAGTATCAATTTAAATTCCCACCAAGACTGCAAGAGGGTCCCCTTTTCTCCACACCCTCTCCAGCATTTATTGTTTGTAGTTTTTTGGATGATGGCCATTCTGACTTGTGTGACACGGTACCTCATTGTGGTTTTGATTTGTGTTTCTCTAATAATGAGCTACGTTGAGCATCTTTTCATGTATTTGTTAGCCGTCTGTGTGTCTTCTTTGGAGAAATGTCTGTCTGTGTCTTCTGCCCACTTTTGACTGTGTTGTCTGTTTCTCTGGTGTTGAGCTGCATGAGCTGCTCGTGTGTTTTGGAGTTTAGTCCTTTGTCAGTGGTTTCATCTGCTATTATTTTCTCCCACTCTGAGGGTTGTCTTTTCGCCTTTCTTACCATGCCCTTTGTTGTGCAAAAGTTTTTAAGTTTAGTTAGGTCCCTTTTTTTTTTTTTTTTTTTACTTCCATTACTCTAGGAGGTGGGGCACAGACGGTCTCGCTGTGGATATGTCATCAAGTGTCGTGCCTGTTTTCCTCTAAGAGTTTTATAGTTTCTGGTCTACACTTAGGTCTTTGATTCATTTGGGGTTTATTTTTGTCTATGGTGTTAGGAAGTGTTCTAATTGTATTCTTTTACATGTAGTTTACCAGTTTTCCCAGCACCACTTATTGAAGAGACTGTCTTTTCTTCATGAAATTGTTTTGCCGTTTTTGTCAAAGATGGGTTTCCCAATTGGCACTAGTGATAAAAAATCCACCTGTCAATGCAGGAGACATAAAAGACTCCGGTTTGATCTGTGGATCAGGAAGATCCCCAGGAGTAGGAAATAGCAACCCACTCCAGTATTTTTGCCTGGAAAATCCCATGGAAAGAGGAGCCTGGTGGGCTACAGTCCATGGGGTTGCAGAGAGTCAGACACGAGTGAGTGACTGATCACACAGATTTGTCAAAGATAAGGTGCCCATAGCTACGTGGTTTATCTCTGAGCTTTCTATCTTGTTTCATTGGTCTATATTTCTGTTTTTGTGCCAGTGCCATACTGTCTTGGGAGCTGTAGCTTTGTAGTATAGTCTAAAGTCAGAAAGGCTGACTCCTCCAGCTCCGTCCTTCTTTCTCAAGATTGCTTTGGCTCAGAGTCTTTCATGTTTTCATACAAATTGTGAAATTCTTTGTTCTAGTTCTGTGAAAAATACCTTTGGTAGATTGAAAGAGATTGCACTGAATTTATAGATTGCTTTGGAGAAGGAAACAGTAACCCCCTCTAGTATTCTTGCCTGGAAAATCCCATGGATGGAGGAGCCTGGCAGGCTGCAGTCCATGGGGTCACAGAGAGTAGGACGTGACTGAGCAGCTAAGACTAACTTGGGTAATATAGTCATTTCCACTATACTGATTCTTCCAATCCAAGAACATGGTGTGTCTCTCCATCTGTTTGTGTTGCCTTTGGTTTCCTGATCTCCATTTTCATGCACCTCTCTGGGCACTGTGTGAGGATGATTCTTGGCAGGGAGCTCAGAGCAGGGAGATGGAGGTGGATAGGGGCGCACTCAGGACTCAGGTGGCTGCTTGGGCTGGGGGAAAGCAGAGACCGAGATCCTCCTTGGAGGAGAAACTGAGATTCATGGACTGAATGTGGCCTCGGGGACGAAGAAAACAAAATCAAGGGTGTGTCTGACCTCAGCAAGCAGGAGGCAGGAGGTGCCAGCTACTGAGATAAGAAACACATGGGACCTTTTAGTGGAGGGAGGGGGTCTCGGGTCCTCCCAGAGCACCAGTCTCCCCTGTGCTGGAAACAGGCAGGACCTACAGGTATGTGTGCGCGTGTGTGTTCTAATGGCTGATGACACTTAATAAATTTCCTAAACATTAATGACATATAATAAACCACATCTAACATTTTAAAAATGTAATTATCTTGTTAATAAAATTTAATAAAACTGAGTCATGGTTTTCATGTGGATTATCCCCATTTTGAATATTGGAGAGATGCCTTCTGCCAAAACAAGCAATCAAAGGGGACTCTGCATTGGCTCACAGTTTGCCAGGAGAGAGCTCACCGGCGTGAGGCTCTGGAGCCCTGCACTCAGTATCCAGCAAACTCGCTGCGTTGCAAACAAGGATTGAACTTGCCTGCAGATCCTGGGATCTCTCGGATTACTGGATGCGGTTGTTTCTCGACACGCAGTGCTTTCTGGCCCGGTGCGCCTGGAGTTGAGAAGCCCCGTGCGCTCAGTGAAGTGCCCCCTCGCTGCTGGCTCTCCCTGGCGGGCTGGGTCAGAGGCCCTGGGCTCTTGCTGTTCAGCGCCTTTCTCCTGCCGGGCCCTGGCGGGGACACACTCTGCCATAAGGGGCTCTGCTTCTCTGACACGGACACACTCTCACCTTCAACCTCGGGCCTGCTGTGTCTCGACTGACCGCACAGAGAAATCAGTGCCTGTTGCCTGATTTTGCTGGTGTCTCCTCCCAGCACCACTGTGCCTGCAACCTCTCTGCAGCCACTGGCCACCCAGCAGCCACCTGCTTCCTCCAGGTGCCATCATAGCTAAAACCTGGGCAAGAAGAAGCAGACACTCAAAACCTGTGGGAGACAGACAGACAGAGGGGAGCGGGAGACAGCAGCTCTTACTGCCGCTGCTCAGGGGTCACACCCCAGCCCCCAGCCATCGCCCCCCCAGCCTGATCTTCAGGCTCAATCCTTTCCATTTTCCCCAGACCAGGCCTGATCTGAGGCAGGAGGGGCTTGCATTTGGTTAGAGTATTTTTTCTCATTACAAAAGTGGTATATAGACTTTATAGAAAATATATTAAATCAGATTTTTTAAAAAACTACCAATTCTACATATTTCCATCATCCAGAATTATCTCTCAGTAATCCTAAATTATCAAGACATATGTATGTGTGTGTGTGTATATATATATATATGTATATATGACTGGGCTCCCCAGGTGGAGCATTGGTAAAGAACCCACCTGCCAGTGAAGAAGACATAAGAGACACAGGTTCTATCCCTGGGTCAGGAGGATCCCCTGGAGAAGGGAATGGCAACCCACTCCAGTATTCTTGCCTGCAGAATCCCATGGAGAGAGGAGCCTGGCAGGCTACAGTCCACGGGGTTGCAAAGAGTTGGATGCGACTGAAGCAACTTAGCACACACACACATACATGACTATCTTTTAACCAAAGAGGTAAGTTCTCTAGCTGTGGAATAGGGTGATGCTCACTGCACGCCCCAGATCTCGCCCCATCCCCGGGCTCATCTTGAGCTCTGGTTTCTCCCCTTTGCTCCTGCCCCTCCTGCCCAGTGAAGCGCTGCGTTCCCGTCTGTCTCCCTGGGGACGGACGTACGCTGTCCTCCTTCACGGTGCCCGCAGCTGCCGGGGGCGGGGCGGGACGCCCATGTCCCGCGGCCCCAGAAGGTCACCTGTGGGCAGCCCCGACCCTCCTGTGCTCAGAGACCCCCTCCACCAGGAAGGACCAACACACTCTGATTTCAGGAATTCTAGCAAACTGCCGCCTTAGCCCCGTCTTCTGCAACGTGGTAATCCCTTTGAGAGACAGGGAGATCAACCCTTCCCCCTCTTCCAATTAGGAGAGAAGATGAAAGAGTCCCTTCAATTAAAAATAAAGGAGGTTGTGTCTTCTTTGTCTCTGAAGCCTCAGATTGTGTTTATGTATATGAATAATGAGAGTGGCTTGTTTGTTTCGAGTTCTATCACTAATGAGGGAGTCATAGCCGGGAATAGGGCTGGTGGCTCAGTAGTAGAGAGTCCACCTGCAATGCAGAAGATGCTGGTTCACTCTCTAGTTGGGAAGATCCCCTGGAGAAGGAAATGGCAACCCATTCCAGTAGTCTTGCCTGGAGAATCTCTTGGACAGAGGTGCCTGGCAGGCTACAGTCCGTGGGGTCGGGAGAGTCAGCCATGACTTGGCAACAAAAGCACCACCACCACCAGCCTGGAATGTGACTAGGGCTCGGGAGGTAACTTGGCTGCTATTTTAATTCCCAGCACTTGCCCACGTGTCCTGACTTGCTTCACTGGTGCCGCTGAGAGTGCAAAGACCAGCCTGCGCCCCCCTCCCACCCCCCGAGGCACCTGGAGGCCCGCTGACACCAGGCTTCTGGAGGAAGGCCGGCTCAGGACTGCCCCCGAAGCCTGCAGTCCACCTGGAGGCCCCTCTTGTTCTGTCTGCCACTGGAGAGATGCTTCCCTGACCGGACACCAGAGGCGGTGGGGGCACCGCAGAGGCAGGGCGGCCCCGTGGGCCCTGCTGCGGCTGCCTCTTCCCGGTCCCAAGGCCACGCCCATCCTCACCACACGCCTGCCCTGCCCAGTCGCTGCTGTGTCCCATGATCACTGTCTCTTGTGTTTGGCAGCCTTGTCTTCAGACGTGTGTGTTCTTGCCAGGGACTGGACTCCTCCTTAGAGAATTATCAGTCCCTGGACAGTATATGAAAATTCCAGCCGATGTGAGCAGTGAGAACATGTTTTGCCTGAATTCTGATTTGTGTTGAAGATGTAAGATGTACCCTGAAAGCCACACATGGGTGGCCCTAGAAAACTCACTGTTGGGTTGCCTTGCTTAAGGTGTCAAGGTGACGTGTCTGAGCCTGTTTCCTCCCCACCCACCAGCTCAAGGCCTGTGTGAATGATGATCCATTAGGGCCCCTCCGCAAACATCCGGTAACTGTGTAAGTAGTGTTTACGGTGCAGCAGTGCTATCCTGGTGTGGTCTGGTTGCAAGGATGCTAGGCTTCTCCCTGGTTAACCATCCATGTGGCAGCACCAAGGGCACCCCCCCGCCCCCGGCTTCCCGGGATGCTGCAGGCCCCTGAGGGCGGGGAAGCCGTGTTTCAGCTTCAGCAAGACTTGGGAGGAGCCAGAGGCTGCCTCTTACCCTTGCCATCCCTTTGTTAGAGGTTTATTTCTGTGGTCGCTGGTTTGGTTCGAGTCTATTTCTCATCCTTAGGCTCCAAGAAAGCAGGAGCAGAGCACTTTTTTTTTTTTTTGCCACCAAATCCTAACATGTCATAGACCCTCAATTTAAAGAAAAAAAAGAGGGTGTGTGAGTGAACGAGTCACTGAATGAGTGAGTGAGAGTAAAAGAGTGAGTGTGTGAGCCTGTGGGCGCATCTGTATTAGGAAAAATCAGAGAAACACGTGTAGTCAAAGAGCATTTGCCAAACAAAACCAAACAAAGCCAGCTGTAAAGAGAAAACATGGACTTCCCTGGTGGCTAAGACTCTGAACTCCCAGTGCAGGGAGCCCAGGTTCGATCCCTGGTCAGGGAACTAGATCCCGCATGCCACAGTGAAGACCCCGTGTGCTGCAGCTGAGACATGGTGCAGCCAAATAAATACTTAAAACAAACAGAAAGAAAACCGGGGGTAACAGGGATCATTGGTGGGAAGCCCAGGCTAAATGTAGTTCACCTCCAGAACCTGTGCTGACTTCTCTCGTTATGCATTTACTTATCCTGTCTCATCATTTAAATTTCTACTTCAGTTAAAACTCTCACTGAATCTCTATATTTGACTTTTAGCATGCGAATAAAATATTGCCTGGTGGGGGTCTCTGGAGGCCCTATATTAAAGCTTAGTTAGACCGGGGGCGGGGGGTGGGGCATAGTTTATAATGCAAAACCATATGCCTAAAGCATTGAATACATTCCTTCTTTTAAGCAGTTTAAATGTTCTCACTAAATCTCATTTATTCTCTTAATTTGCTTAGCAAATCCTTTCAAAACACAGAAAGATAAAGTGAAGTCGCTCAGTCCTGTTGACTCTTTGCGACCCCATGGACTGTAGCCCACCAGGCTCCTCTCTCCATGGAATTTTCCAGGCAAGAGTACTGGAGTGGGTTGCCATTTCCTTCTCCAGGGGATCTTCCCGACCCAGGGATCAAAGCCAGGTCTCCCGCACTGCAGGCAGACACTTTACCATCTGAGCCACCAAGGAAATCTACAGAAAGATAAACACGGACACAAATTGGAAGGAACACAAATTCCAAGTTAAGGACCCATGGTAATGCTGTGTTTCCTGGTTTGTTTTGGCCGCAGTGGAGGATGTGCCTGGCAGAGCTGTGGGTGGGGGTGGGGGTGGGGGTGGGGGTGCTCGCACAGCTTCTGCCCCAGAGGGGCCGGGCAGGGTCCCCAAGCCCCAGAGGTGGGGCTGCAGGCTGTTATTTCTAGGAGGCACTCTTCATGGGGTAGGAGCTTCCTTGGATTTGGGGACCCTTTTGTCTGTTAGTTAATTATGTTAATTAACCCCAGAGTTTAGGAAGAGATGGCCGTGCTCATCAAATTTGGCCTTGGAGTACAGAATGAACCTGGCAAATGCTCATAGAGTTTTGCCAAGAAAACACACTGGCCATAGCAAACACTCTCTTCCAACAACACAAGCTAAGAGTCTACACATGGACATCACTGGATGGTCGAAACTGAAATCAAACTGATTATATTCTTTGCAGCCAAGGATGGACAGGCTCTATACAGTCAGCAAAAACAGGACCAGGAGCTGGCTGTGGCTCAGATTATGAACTCCTTATTGCCAAATTCAGACTTAAATTGAAGAAAATAGGGAAAACCACTAGACCATTCAGGTATGACCTAAATCAAATCCCTTACGATTATACAATGGAAGTGAGAAATAGATTTAAGGGACTAGATCTGATATAGTGCCTGATGAACTATGGACGGAAGTTCGTGACATTGTACAGGAGACAAGGATCAAGACCATCCCCAAGAAAAATGCAGCCGTGAAATTAAAAGATGCTTACTCCTTGGAAGAAAAGCTATAAACAACCTAGACAGCATATTAAAAAGCACAGACATTACTTTGCCAACAAAGGTCCGTCTAGTCAAAGCTATGGTTTTTCCAGTAGTCATGTATGGATATAAGAGTTGGACTATAAAGAAAGCTGAGCACCAAAGAATTGATGCTTTTGAACTGTGGTTTTGGAGAAGACTGTTGAGAGTCCCTTGGACTACAAGGAGATCCAACCAGTCCATCCTAAAGGAAATCAGTCCTGAATATTCATTGGAAGGACTGATGCTGAAGCTGAAGCTCCAATACTTTGGCCACCTGATGCGAAGAGCTGACTCATTGGAAAAGACCTTGATGCTGGGAAAGATTGAAGTGGGGAGGAGAACAGGACGAGAGAGGATGAGGTGGTTGGATGGCATCACTGACTCAATGGACATGAGTTTGAGTAAAATCTGGGAGTTGGTGATGGACAGGGAGGCCTGGTGTGCTGCAATCCACGGGGTCGCAAAGAGTTGGACACGACTGAGTGACTGAACTGAACTGAACTGGCCACGCTCCCCGTTTCTGAAAGGAGGCTCCAAGATCTTGCAGCAAAGAGATGGGTGGCCGGCACCCTGCTCTGAGGGTGGGGAGGACAGCGGGGGTCAGGCAGCTGGACTTTGGGGGTCAGCCCTGGGCTCAGACCTCTCGTGGTCCCTTCCAGGTAGTGGTGGGAACCACCAGGACGGGGCAAGTGAGCCTGGCCTGTGCCTGACTCGGGAAGGGGCTCCGTCAACAGCAGGGGTCACCGCTGCTTTTAGTCTTCCTCTCTGGTTTTCCAGACTACTCAGGAAGACAAATGTAATCAGCAAAAGGTTTTTAAATGTTTAACACAATTCATGTGTCCAGGCAGTGTTTCATCCGTTGTAAGGATGACATCTGACTTCCAGCCGCTGCCGAGTCCTGACACGGTGACCCTCGTGGTCTGTGTGTGGCCTGGAACAGTTACCAGACGTGAGGCAGAGTGAGAGGAGAACAGTCTCGCAGGGCGGGAGATGCTCTGGAACAGCGGGCTCAAGGGAGAGCCAGTCTTTCCTAGGACTAGTAACCAGTGTTTACAACCTCCAGGCAGAGAAAATTCCTGCTGGGAGGGTGGCCTTAGGTGGCTGATTAGGGTGCATATTTTTGCCAAATTCAGGGTCAGGGAGCTAGCTGGTTCAGATCAGGAGGCTCACGACAGCAGTTGTTGTGGGGCGCAGTCAGCTCCGAGTTTTGTCCTGTGACCTTGGTGTAACCTGAGGGCACGTGGGGCCCCTCTGGCTGAACGCCTGCTCTTGGAGTCGTGGCAGGCTGGCCCCCGCCCTGTTCCGGCCCTCCCTCATCCGAGGCTGAAAACCCACCGTGGAAGGAGGGTGCCTGTCTCGTCTCCCGACCTGGATGAGCGGCCGCGGTCAACTTTGCAGAGACCCCAGGTGGCCCAGGGCACACGCCCCTGTGTCACAGGAAGGCCTGTGTCACAGGAAGGCCCGCGTCACGGTGCTCGGCAGGGGCTGCGCGTGTCTCACAAATCGCAGGCCACATGTTGCTGGCGCCGCCGCCTCGGGCAGGCCTCTCAAGAAGCTTCTCCAGCAAGCGTCTGCCTCGGCATGTCTGCGCTGCATCTGGGCGGCTCTCAGCATTTCGGGCTTCCTCACTGTTACCGTATCTGTTATAAAGGTCGGTTATGTTGTTATGATGAACCTGATGTTATACCAGGACTCACTGAAGACTCAGGTAATTGTTGGCCCTTTTTAGCAATAAAGCATTTTTTAATTAAGGAATGTGCACTATGCTTTAGACACAGTGCTACTCAAGAGCTAACCGATCACAGCATAGTGTGAACGTGACATTTACATGCCGTGGGAAACCAGAACCTTCACACGAACTTGCTCTCTCACGGTTGTCAGCACTGACCCCACCCATTCCAGGGGCTTGTCTGCATGTATTTTGTGCCTCGACAAATGGTTGGGAAACGTTTTTGTGTTTTTTTAATCTAGGAAAAGATCTGAGAAAAGAAGCCTGATCGATGTATGTATCTCTCACCTTTCTTCTGGTCTTATAAAAGAAACATGTTGAACGCTAGTTAAAAATGGTGATGGGGCTCAGGACCAGCCCCTCAAAACGTGCCATTTGTGCACATGATTATTTCCAATCAGGGCGCTCTGACCCCTGAAAGCAGGAAATAGTCTCCACGGGAAGGGGCCCCCTGTACCTGGAGGAAGACAGATGGGGACTCACAGACAAACCTTGGTTCTTCCGCACTAGGTTACTACCACGGCCCAAACCCCTTGGCCTTGTCAGTTTTTCACAAATCATTATTTCTTTGTCTAAAAGGAATAACAGCCGCCTGCTTTGGTTCCTTCTTTGAGTCTCACATTTTTCTGGGCTCCCGTGCATACAAATTAAATGTTTTCTCCAGTTCATCTGTCTTAGACGTCAATTTAATTATGAGATGAGCCAGAGAAGCAGAAAAGGGGGAAGGGAAAGCGCCCTGCCTACAAGACGAGGCCTGAACTCAACTGCAGGACTGAGCTCAGTGCTGAAGGTGCAGCAGAGGCAGCAGAAGGTTCTCAGGCGGAGAGGAGGGGTGTCAGTGGACGGGGATTACTGTGGGGATGCTGATCAAAAGTCAGGTGGAGGCGTCTCGATGCACTGAGGTCGGCCCCCAGCGGGCAGAGGCTCAGTGCACGGTCCAGGAGGCGGCCTTGCAGGGAGGAGCCTCTCCCTGGAGGAGCCGGTCACAGGGCAGGAAACGGGCCTGGGACGTGGGAGGCCCAGGGCTTTGGGGTGTGGATCGGAGAGACTCAGCACACTCTCAGCACCTCCAGTGTGAGGGAAGCCAACTGCTGCCAAGTGAAACGGGGTCCCGGGTGTGGGGTGGTCCTTCCCGGGACAGGAGAGGCAGAGCAGGTGACTAGGGCGCACCCAGGTCAGTGTGCACACGACCTCGCTTGTCCCCAGGAGTCGGGACCTCCGAGTGCACTTTATGCGTGATCGTGGGTCAGGCATCCCAGGGCCTGAGTGAGCTGCAGTGGGGAGAGGGGCTGGGCCAGTGCTCAGGAAACCAACATAAAAGTCTCCTGGGCTGCGTCTGGTGTCCTGTCCACTCCCAGTCTCCGAGGTGAGTCTCCTGGGGCTGGGGCATGAGAGGCGACAGGCCCAGGTGCAGACACTCAGGTGCCACGCTTGCGGGCCTGGTTTCCTGGGTCTTCCTGGTGGTTCAGTGACTGAGACTCTGCCCTTGCAGTGCAGGGATCCCGCCTGCCACAACTAGACCTGGCTCAGCCAAATACATAAATACATTTTTTTTTTTTTAAAAAGAAGATGATGTTCCTTCTTATTCATGACTGGCTGGGAGGTCTTTCCCAGCAGGCCCCTTTGGGGGACACGTCAGTTGGTGGGAGGACCACTCCTCCCCTGTGGTGGAGGGGCCTGGGGCCCCCGCAGCCCCACCTCCACCTCATAGCAGCCGCACCTTGAGCGGTCAGAGCCCCCAGAGCTGTGATGAAGGGCGGGCCAGGCCCACCAGGAGTGCGGGGTGGGGGCGCTGGCGGGTGATCTATCTGAGGCTCCCGCTGTTGGGTGCCTTAAAAGGCCTCACAGAACCAGCTGCCTGCAGGAAGTAATGCTTTCCTTAGTATTTTACCCTGAAGCAACAAAAAATTAGAGGCCCTAACATCTGATGTGCGGATTCTCCTTAAAATGCCAAACGGCCTCTCCTGCTCCCCTTAGTTCACAATCCAGACGGAAGAGGCAGGGTTCCGGGGTCAGGCAGCCGAGGGGTCACACAGACTCCGACCTACTCGGGTCCAGAGCAGCGGGTGGGGGGAGCCAGCGGGCGGAGCCAGCGCTCAGCAGACCCTGGGCCAGATGCAGGTGGTCCCCACCACCCCCGCCCCCGCCCCCACCCCCCACAGCTCCATTAACAGCAGGTCAGTCAGTCAGTTCAGTCGCTCAGCTCAGCCGTGTCTGACTCTTTGCCATCCCATGAACTGCAGCACATCAGGCCTCCCTGTCCATCACCAACTCCTGGAGTCCACCCAAACCCGTGTCCATTGAGTCAGTGATGCCATCCAGCCATCTCATCCTCTGTCGTCCCCTTCTCCTCCTGCCTTCAATCTTTCCCAGCATCAGGGTCTTTTCCAATGAGTCAGCTCTTCGCATCAGATGGCCAAACTATTGGAGTTTCAGCTTCAACATCAGTCCTTCCAATGAACACCCAGGGCTGATCTCCTTTAGGATGGACTGGTTGGATCTCCTTGCAGTCCAAGGGACTCTCAAGAGTCTTCTCCAACACCACAGTTCAAAAGCATCAATTCTTCAGCACTCAGCTTTCTTTATAGTCCAACTCTCACATCCATACATGACCACTGGAAAAACCACAGCCTTGACTAGACGGACCTCTGTTGGCAAAGTAATGTCTCTGCTTTTTAATATGCTGTCTAGGTTGGTCATAATTTTCCTTTCAAGGAGTAAGCGTCTTTCAATTTCGTGGCTTCAGTCACCATCTGCAGTGATTTTGGAGCCCAGAAAAATAAAGTCTGACACTGTTTCCACTAAGAGGTCTGGGGCCTAGCCATGCCCCCAGGTTTGTTCCTGACTTCAGAGCAGCCCTCACCTCCCAGGAGCCTCAGTTTCTTCCACCTCTCAAAGATGCTAGAGATGGAAGAACCTTGTCAGAGCCTGCGAGGGGCTGCGGGCTCAGAGAGAGGGTTAGTCAAGGGGCCTGGGTCTGGCCATTGGAAAGTGTGATGTTTGGGGGGTGGGGCAGGGGGTGGGCAGCAGCCCGCGCACCTGGCCCCCTCCTGCCTCTACTCTGGTCCCTGGGTGGGCATCACAGGTGTGCCACTTGCATGCTCCCCAAGAGCCATGCACCACGTGGGGACCAGGCCTCCCCATCCTTGTCTGTGACAGCAGAGCCCCCGCGCCACGGCTCAGCCTCCTATTCTGAGTTAGAGGCCATCCAGCCTGTCCTGTGTCTGTAACTCAGACTCACCTCACTCCTCTGGGCACACACAGACCGCCCTCATGTGCACAGGAACACTTAGGACTCTGCTTTAGACCAGCAGTGGACTCATCTTCCTGGCGTAAGCAGCTGTGGAACTGGACAGAAGAAAGGAGACAGCTGTTTTGGGCGCCAGCCAGCAGGCAGCACGGTGCTGGAGACACAGGGAAGGGCACACGGGGCCCGTCCTGGTGGCCCTCGTCTGCCGGGCCTCGTGGTCCTGGGGCAGAGCCCAGACCAGAGTCTGCCTGCAGGCCCCGCAGAACAAGCAGGACCCACAGTGGGCAGGGGTCTGCGTGGGGGTATGTCCTGTGCTGGGCCCCCATCTCCAGCCACCAAGCAGGGTGGGGAGCTGTTGAAACTCGCCTGTCACACCCAGAAACAAGAAACCTCTTGGAATAAATCACACAGAAACAAAACCGGTGTGCCGGAAACAGAGCCAGACCCCTGGACCCCCGGGTCTGCGGTCTCCCTGCCTCTCCAGGGAGACGGCCCCTCGGGGCCGGGCCGCAGGCCAGACCTCCCATTCCCGGGGCCTGTTCCCTCTTGGTTCTCAGTGAATCGGCCCTCTCGGTGTTCATGATTGCACACTGGTCCCCCCGCGGTGCTGCGTCTCTCCTGCTTCTGGAGCCCGTGTCCATGTCATCTGCTCCGGGAGACGCAGCGAAGGTGCCCGGCATCTCTCAGGGGCCCAGACGGAGCTATTCGTGCCCTCGGTGCAGGGCCCATCAGACAACTAGCTCTCTACCCCAAAACACTCGCTTTTCCTCACTGGGTTAAGCAATGGGATTTTCAGTCATGATGAAAATAACTGATTTGCTCTTTTGTGATGTCAAGACTGGGTTGATATCTGGACTCTGCAGTGCGTCTGTGTCCTGTCTATTCTGGTGTGAAATTGTTTTCCGGGCACTGGTTAATTCTGCCAGGGCTGTCTTCCCCCACCGGATAATGTGGAGTGTCTGAGACAAGGACGCTAACATGCGGGCGTGTTCTCAGACGTGTCATGTCCGTGTTCTCGCACGCAGGCCCTCTGGTGTCTCTGCCGCTTGTGTGATCCCTTGTCCTGTGTTCATTTCTGGGGGGACAAGCAGCCTGTCTGAGCCTAAAGTGGCTTTCCAGGTGTGGGGCAGAGGCAGCTCGAGGTCGTAGGTGCCCTGAAGCCAAGCCCAGGCCACCGCCTGTCCATGGGCTTGGTCCTGCTCAAGCCCACACGGAAGGAGAGGGCAAGAGGCCTCAGCATCATGGCAGGACCAGGAGGCAGTAGACAGAGGAAGACTCTGGTTAACTAACTCATTTGTTAGATCTTATCTCGGGTGCGTCAGAACCGGCCTGAGACCAGGGCCGAGTAGGGAACCAGGGGGCGACTGAGAGCCCTTGTGCCCTCCTGCTCAGGGGGGACCAGAACACCGGCACGACCCAGCTCTCAAAGCGGTGCAGAGCTCCATCGCATTGGCCAAGCAGGACGTCCAGGTGTGCAAGGCGGTGGTGGGCCCGGCCAGGGGTCAAGGAGGGCGGGGCCTGAGGCCTAGCAGCAAAGGGGCTCAGACCCGGGGCAACCCGCAGTGAGCAGGGAGGGCCCCAGCCCCTGGCCGGGCTCGTTCTCAGGAAAGGCTGGAGGTAACAGTGCCATGCTTGGACTCGAGGGAACCCTGATGTTCGAGTGCCCAGTGTTTATTTCAGCATTGTTTGCAATAGCCAAGACATGGAACCTAAGTGGGTATGGATGGATGAATGGATCTAGGTGTGATATATATATATATAATAAAAACGAAATATTATTCATCATTTGTGACTGCACACGTGGATCTTGACAGCATTATACTTAGGAAAAGAAGTCAAAGACAAATACTGTACAATAGCATGTTTATGTGGAATCTAAAAACACTGGGCTCATAAAAGCAGAAAGGATGATGGTTACTGGGCTGGGGGCTCAAGCAGTCAGAGATGCTGTTCACAGGCACACACTGCACCAAGCCGAGAGGTGAGTCCTGGAGACCTGCAGCGAGGCATAGCGCTTCTAGACAACAGCCCTGGGTTGTATACGTCACTCGTGCCAGGAGGCCAGGTCTTAATCTCTCCCACCACGGGAAAGACGATAACTCTGTGATGGGATTGCAGTGGTAGCTAACACGACCACCACGATCAGACAGCAATACGCAAATGTGTCAAATCCACACGTGGCACACCTTAAACTTACACAATGTTACATGCCAACATCAATAAACATTAACAAAGGAAAAAGAACACTGGACGCGTGGGTGTGCCAGCTGGCAGACTTGCGCCCTGCAGGAGGGTCCCCGGGGCCGCTCGCCTCTGGCCACAGCCTCCAGCTGAGTCCCTTCTTATCCTCCCTTTTGCTCAGCATTTCCACCTGGCCTCGCCCCTGAGACCAGCGCGTCACAGTCCCTGCAGTCAGACTCTCGTTCACACGGCAGACAACTGGCCGTGAAAGAACAGAGCCTCTTCTGAGGAAAGCAGTGTCTTCTGGCTTCATTCTGTCCTAAGCAGCCTTGCGCACCGCTTACATCCTTCTTGTGGGGCTGGCAGTCAAGGTGCCAGCAGAAGGGAGCGCGTGCAGGAGGGGAGGGAAAACGGCTTCATTTGGAAACACTGTTAATGCCCAGAAAGATAGAAATCGGCCCTGTGACTGGATGTGGAATGCTTTGTGCCGCCCACAGATTTGATACTGGCTATAAATGAATGTACCAAGTCCATCCTCTGCTGCGTAATTGTCTAACTGATTCACTCAAACGGCTTTCTGCCCACATTACGTTCTTTTCTGGCGAATGGGATGAGGTGATCATAAATGCAAACTTGTAATTTACATGGACTCCTGATGGCATGCTTTTGTCCTTTCAGGAGAAGGAACAGAGAAGGACAAAAGAAAGAGGGTGAAAGGGGAGAGAACCAGGAGAAACAAGGACGCGAGAGGGAGAGGATGGCAGAGGGCGAGAAGAGGGAGGGCCGGCGGGAGGGAAGGCGCCTGGAGAGCCAGGCAGAGGGGGGGAGGCGGCCGCGGTCAGGCCGTGGGCCCGCCCTCCTCAGTGTCCCTCCCTGCCCTCCGCCGTGCTCACACCGCGGACATGGAGTCTGTGTTGAGCCGTCGCTGAACTGAATCGCTTCCCTGCCCCAGAGACCGCGGAGTGGGGACACTGGGGAGGGTCCTAGAGGGGCTGCAGAGCTCAGGAAGGTAGGGGCACCAGGGAGCCGAGGATGGGCCGCTGGCGTCAGGGGGGCCAGGAGGGCAGCCACTGGCCCGCTCCGCCACTGGGGTCGGCAGAGACAGCCAGATGCAGACGTCAAGACAGACTGTGCGGATAAATAATCATATTTCCTCACTGCTAATTAGAGACAATAAGATAATGACTTCAAAAAAAACAAGGAAACAGAAATGACTTACGTGTGTAATTATTCCGTGAGCAGTTTTCAAATCTTAGCTGTAGACGCTCTGATCCAAGGGATCCTGGAATGAAGCTGTGCTTGAGCCACCCTGGGCCCTGCTGCCTGGGGCACAACCTTGCTGGGGCCAGACACAGACCCCTGGCATTGATGACCAACAGTCTCCTCCCCGCCAAAGGTCAGCGCAGCCCTCAAGGGAGCCCCCAGAGCAGCAGGCACAGCGCCTGACAGAGGGGCAGAGGGCCCAGGGGACGCCACGGCACCCACCATGCCTGTTGGGCCCACCCCCCAGGCCCGGCCTCAGCCCAGACCTCCCAGAGCAGCACCGGGTCCTGCGAGCCGCTGGGCTCTGCCACATGGACACACACACTCTCCGACCTCGGCCCCAGCGTGGTTACCGATGAGCCCACTGGTTGCTGCAGGGCTCAGCAGCTGTTTATTATGGCCCCTCGTAGTCTCAGGGGAGCACCCGCAGCATGGTTTACACGGGTCCTCTGAATCTGAGGTCTGCCCTGGGGGCTCAGACAGTAAAGAATCTGCCTGCAGGGCAGGAGACCTGGGTTCAATTCCTGGGTCGGGAAGATCCCCTGGAGAAGGAAATGCCAACCCACTCCAGTATCCTTCCCTGGAGAATCCCACAGACAGAGGAGCCTGGCAGGCTGCAGTCCGTGGGGTTGCAAAGAGTTGGACACAACTGAGCGACTAACACACTTTCCGAATCGAATCCAGGTCTCAGAAGCTTGCAGTCGAGGTGCTGGACAGGCTGGGGCCGTCCTGGCAGGGAAGCTGTGGTCTGGCCTGTCCAGAGCTGGGGACACGTTGCCCTGTGCCCAGCGGTCCCAGCCGAGCTGGGAGTGGCACTGCAGGGGCAGGGGGGGTCCAGTTCAGCTCTGCCTGCCCCTCTCTGCAGCCTGATGGGTGGGGCTCAGGGCAGATGAAGACTCACAGCCGTGGAGACGGGAGGGGTGTGCTTATCACCGCACTCCCAGGGAAGAAGGGAGTTTATTTTTTCGTGAAGTCCTAGGATTTGCCCACGATCTCGCTGAGACACCAGTGAGTGGCGACTTGATGCTAGAGCTCAGCTCCCTGCCAGGAGCTGGACCTGGGTGGCCTGGGTGAAAACCAGGATTCCTGTCTGCCGACCAGCAAGGGCAAGAGACTAGAGGCAAAGTTCCCCTGTTTCTTGCCCCTGTTTGGAAGCAAGAATGTTTCAAGGAGGCAAAAACTTAAAAACAGGTGTAAAGTTTGTTTAGACACAGCTCATGTGGGATAGCACGCAGAGAAACAGTCATTTAAGACAGAACCAAGGCAGAGATGCACACAGAGAAAGGACGCGGGTGTCCCCCTGATAAAGAGGAGTCATTTATATGAAAGTTATTCTGGGTCTTCTTCTACCTTTGGCCAATTATCTGGTTTCTTTCCCACACCTGACCAGCCCCAGGACCCTCCCTGGAACGCAGGCACAACTTTTTTCCAAGATGGATTTCAGCCCAGAGGCCTATGGGACGCCCTTAGCATCACATATTACGGTGTGGCGCCCCCTCCTTTTTGACCAATGAGGAGCCTTTCTGCACATGTGCAATGTCCCCCTGTCCCAAGGGTGGGAGACATGTGACTTCTGGATATTTTACTCGAACAGGGTTTGGCCCCTCTCTCTCCCTGTCACAGCTGTTCTCTTAACGTGTCCACCACTGTACGTCAGCACCGCCCCCTTCCATCTGTGCTGGAACCCTGGGCACAGCCCACAGGTGAGAAGGAATCTCAGGATGAGGCCTCAGGAAGGAATCGCCACCTCTCCCTGCCCCGATCTCCCCCAGCCCCAGCCTCCCTCCCTGCCCAGTGTCCAGGGGCCCAGCACAGTGACCCTGTGTCCCCCGGGGGCCTACGCGGGACAGGGGGCTGCCGGTCCCCTGTGCGAACCATACTGAGGGTCAGAGCTGCTCCAGGCAGGAGGGGAACTCGGGCTCGATTCGCCCTGTGAGGCCTTGGCACCCTGAGACATGCCCCTCCTGAGGGCTACTCATCCAGCAGGGCTCAGTCTCATTTTACAAATAAGGCACGTTTGTTGAGTGCATGCGTGGTCCTTAATTAGAACAAACAGTCTTAGGCATAGCAAAATAAAAAATAGATAATTCAGTGCCCGCTAACTGCCTGCAAGAAACAACAGATGCCCTTACAGAGAAGATGTATTTTATAGTGTGGGGTGTTTTTGGACTGAGCACTCTGGTTGAATAATGCATTAGAAAAACTGCTCCACTAGCTCCAAATCTGTCCTAAGAATTTATGACAGAATCTATCCTCTGACATCCTAGTGTTAGGTAGTTAGAATAGGAAACAGGAGTCCAGATGGCGGTGGCTAAAGACAAGGAAGGGAAAAGCCCGTGAAAATAGAACAAAGGAAGGCCCGAGGACCGGAGGGAGAACTTCAGGTGGAACAGCACTCCTGGCTAAGCCCAGTTTGCACAGGGCAGGCCCGGGGGGAGGAAAAAACATGTAAAAAGAGGAGCCAAAGCGCGCTGTTACCTTCTTCTCTTCGTGTCTTTGGGTCGACGGTCGGCATGCCCTCGTGCTTCGAGGATGGATTGTCCTGCTATTATCTAAATAAAATAGAGCTGCAACACTGAGCTGTAACACTGATTCGTCTAAGAGCTATAACAAGGTCTGTTCGAGACCTGAGAGCCGTGACCCGCCGAGGGCTCTAATGTCCGTCACTCCAAATCTTTGTTGTGACGAGAACCGAGGAGCATACACTCGCGTGACACTAGGAAGGGAAGAGAGCGGCACAGTGAGGACAGAAGTGGACGGTCCTTCCCGCCAGCCCGCCTCTGCCCTGTGGCCCCTGGTGGCTCCATCAGAAAAGGGCCTCTGAAGCTGGGTGGCCTGAAGAAGGGCGGACTCAGTGACACCCCGCCCTCCTCCATCCCTGGGGCTGCAGGCAGGGTCTACACAGTGGAAACTCAGACTAGACCCCAGGCCCGGAGTGAATGGCCTGCCCATGAGGTCAGGCCCAGCTTAGGAGGTCGGGGGCCAGGGCAGGACCCTGCCAGCCGGTGAGGCTCGCTCAGTGGGACAGCGTGCACTAGCTGACCCAGGTGGGAAGTCAGGGTGTGCCCGTGTGTGTGTGCCTTGTGCCCATATGTGTGTGTATGTGCACAATGTAGGAGTATATATGCCTGTGTGCACATGCGTGTGAGTGTGTCCATGTGTACGAGTACATGTGTGTGTTTACGGGCCGGCCTGGCAGGACTTCCTTGAAGGTGCAGAATTCACACTGGTCACACCTGGTCGCTTAGTGCTGGTCCTCTCTGACGCTGTGACTCTGCTCCTGTGAGCAAATCCAGGCATGAGGGGGAGGGGCCCCAGCAGGGCCAGGCTGTGGCTCATCCTCGGGATGACAGGGACCCCACGTGGTGTCGTGGGTGCTTTCCCACACTCAGAAAGCTCTGTGGGAGCCCCTCCTGACAGCCGGCCCTCAGGGAATCCAGGTCTTCTATTGTGGAATAGATGCTACTGAAAAATGGATGCAATACCCAGTGCCCAGAGTCATGCAGTTGGGCTTTCTTTGTAGAATGAGAGCTGGCCCAGGGTACAGGCAGTGGGAGTGACCAGCTGTGGGGGGCCCAGCGGAGAGGGGAGCAGGTCAGGAGGCGTGGGGGGTCGGGTCAGGGTGGGAGCATCCATCTGCTGGCACCATCAAGGTGTTCGTGCCGAGCTGGCCTCTCCCTGCAGGTCCTGGGTGGACTCTCAGTACCGCCCAGCTCAGCCTTGTCTCACGGGCTCCACGGGAATGCTGCACCGTCACCCAGGGAACTAAGAGGGTAACAGGCGGGAAGGCCAGGGGTCTCCAAACGGAGGAAATAGGTGCACATGTCAGACGTTTTTTATCTCTCTCTTAAGTGGCAGGAGGAAACAAACTACTGTTATGCTTTTCCCCTTCTCTACACAAATTTAAAAAGGTTTCTCTTAAAATTCTGTGTTGCCATAATGACACCTGGTTCCACTGGAACTTAACTTTTCTCAAAGCTTGAGCTAACCAATGCATTTTTCTTATGGAAATGTTTTCTTAAGCTGTGTTAATGTGCTGTGTGTTTACCCTAGACTCTGTCTTCAAATCGGTTCCGCCTAAGACTCAAAACTTGACAAACCAGTATGTTTTACTCATGCAAATGTTCTCTTAAGCTATGTTAATGAGACTATTTGCTTGGAACTGTTAGGTAGTTAGAATAGGAAACAGGAGTCCAAAATGGCGGTGGTTAAAGGACAAGGAAGGGAAAAGCCCGCGAAAATAGAACAAAGGAAGCTCCAGGACCGGAGGGAGGACTTCAGGTAGGACGGCACTCCTGCCTAAGCCCATTTGCATAGGGCAGGCCCAGGGGGAGGAAAGACATATAAAAGGAGGAACCAAAGCCTTTTCTCTCTCTCTCTCTCCCCCGCCCTGCGGCGTTCTTCTCTTTGTGTCTCTGGGTTGACGGTCGGCATGCCCTCATGCTTCGAGGATGGATTTTCCTGCTATTATCTAAATAAAAGAGCTGTAACACTGATTTGTCTAAGGGCTATAACACGGTCTGTTCGAGACCTGAGAGCCGTGACCCGCCGAGGGCTCTAGTGTCCGTCACTCCAAATCTTTGTTGTGACGAGACAGAACCGAGGAGCATACACTCGCGTGACAGAACCCTGCCTTGCTTCAAAATTCATATCAATAGTTTTATGGCTTGGGCAGACTCACCTGGTGCCAACGTTATCTCAAAAGGCATGATATGGGTGAGGGGCCTGGTGCCACGCTGAGTTTTGAGACATCTCCTTTCTCTAATTAACAGCTTGCTGATAAGTATATAACCTGCTAAAGGCTAACATGAGGGCACTCTTTCCGCCCCCCTCTGATGTCTATGTCAGAAACTCTTATCTCTTTTATACTTTAATAAAACTTGATCACACAAAAGCTGTGAGCGATCAACCCTTGTCATGGGCCCCGGATCGAATTCCTCTCCTCCGGAGGCCAAGAATCCTGGTGTCTTTCGTGGTTCAGCAACAACCTTTCAGAACCACACACCGACTGGCCTGTGCAGGCTGAGGGCAGCCCTCAGAAGGGGAGGCGAGCCCAGGCTGTGGAACCCTGGGCTGGACAGGCCTGGTCAGCCAGCATCACAGCAGGAGCGGCAGGCACCTGAACCTCTGAGCCATGAACCCGTGTTTGTAACGTGGTTACAGATCAGAGCCCGCCCATGCTCCACAGCAATGAGGAGCCCGCGCAGCAACGGAAGACCCAGGATAGCCAAAAAAAAAAAAAAAAAAAAAAAAAAAAATTAAACCCCGCACACCAATAAACACATTTAAAAGGTTTTAAAAAAAGAAAACTCAGAATTTAATGAAGAAAACTCAGAATTTACTGTAAATGCCTCTCACAACTCTTAAGAGGGTACCTGATGTTGGTTAAAACATACAGCTTGAGTATAATAGGGGAAGCTCTGCCCAACAAACCGTCCAGATGGACAGGGGCCCAGGCTGGAGCTGTTCCGGGGGAAAGAGAGGGTGGGCGGCTCAGCCAAGCGCAGGCCCCGCCCCTCGAGGCCCCTCGAGGCCCCGCCCCTCGAGGCCCCGCCCCCGCGCAGGCTCCGCCACACTGTCCAGCGGCCCCGCTGTCGCGTGGCCAGGCTCCCTCACTCGGGCTGAGTAGGAAGTGGGAAGATGTCTTCCCAGGTGTGGTCTGGTGAGGTGGTGCCCGAAGCGGACGTTTCCTCCAGGCCACGCCCGGCCCCTGGCACGAGTCTGGCCTGGCCCTCTGACCCTGGGGGTAGCTCCGCCCCAGATACCGGCCGTTCCCATTAAACGCCCACCCTGTGTACAGCCTGCCGCCGGGGTCTCCTGCAGCTGCGGGGGCGCGCTCTGTTGCGGCCCCAACCGCTCCCCTCGGGGCTCTCCCCACACCCAGCCCTTTCCCGGGACCCCCGCCTTCCCCAGTGTCCGCGCCCCTCCCACCGGGCCGTGCACCCAG
This sequence comes from Okapia johnstoni, assembly GCA_024291935.2. Taxonomy (NCBI): domain Eukaryota; kingdom Metazoa; phylum Chordata; class Mammalia; order Artiodactyla; family Giraffidae; genus Okapia; species Okapia johnstoni. The sequence continues at coordinate 62,382 of CM044325.1, read as the reverse complement.
GGCGGGCTTGCGTGCCCACTGGCCAGGGGGCGTTCCCGGGTTAGGGCGGCCTCACTGCATCCCTGAGCGTCCAGAGTGGGGGTGGGGGTCCGAAGGGGGAGTGCGGAGTGGGCTGCAGAGCGTGGCTTTGCTAAGACCGTTTGTCTCTGGTGGTAACTAGATTGGGCTAAGGGATGCCCAGAAAACTAGTAAAACTTTCTAGGTGTGTCTGTCGTGGTGTTTCAGAAGAGATTAGCATTTGAATCCGGAGACTCTGGAAGGAGGACGAAAGTGAAAGTCACTCACTCACTGTGACCCCCATGGGCTGTATAGTCCATGGAATTCTCCAGGCCAGAATACTGGAGGAGATAGCTGTTCCCTTCTCCAGATGATCGAACCCAGGTCTCCTGAATTGCGGGCAGATTCTTTAGCAGCTGAGCTACAAGGGAAGCACAAGAGTGCTGGAGTGGGTAGCCTGTCCTTCTCCAGGGGATCTTCCCGACCCAGGAATCAAACCGGGGTCTCCTGCATTGCAGGCAGATTCTTTACCAACTGAGCTATGAGGGAAGCCCTCATCGGTCCTTTACCCAGTCCTACAAGGGCCTGGATAGAGCAACAAGGCAGGGGGTGGGGAGGGGGTTCAGGGTTTGACGTGGTGGGGGTGGAGGATGGAGCTGCTTTTCTGAGCCTGGACTTCTGTCTCCTAAAATTGGCTCTAGTTCTCTGGGGTCACAGGCCTTTGGACTCAGACAGTGACTTACAGCTGCCCTCGTTCTCTGGCCTCTGGGTTTCCTGGGCCTCTAGCTGGCAGAGGGCAGGGCAGCTCTGGGATGTCTCAGCTTCCATCATCATGTGAGTCAGTCCTACCTAAAAAAACTCTAGAGCTCTATATGTGGCTATAATTAAAAGACACTTGCTCCTTGGAAGAAAAGCTATGACCAACCTAGACAGCATATTAAAAAGCAGAGACATTATTTTGCCAACAAAGTTCCGTATAGTCAAAGCTATGGTTTTTCCAGTAGTTATGTATGGATGTGAGAGTTGGACTATAAAGAAAGCTGAGCGCCGAAGAATTGATGCTTTTGAACTGTGGTGTTGGAGAAGACTCTTGAGAGTCCCTTGGACAGCTAGGAGATCCAACCAGTCCCTCCTAAAGGAAATCAGTCCTGAATATTCATTGGAAGGACTGATACTGAGGCTGAAACTCCAATACTTTGGCCACGTGATGCGAAGAACTGACTCATTTGAAAAAACCCTGATGCTGGGAAAGATTGAAGGCCGGAGGAGAAGGGGACGACAGAGGGTGAGATGGTTGGATGGCATCACCGATGTGATGGACGTGAGTTTGAGTAAGCTCCGGGAGTTGGTGATGGAGAGGGAAACCTGGTGTGCAGCAGTCCATGGGGTCACAAATAGTCGAACACGACTAAGCAACCGAACTAACTGACATTTTTGGGTGACCTTTTAGCTTCATGAGCTCTGGTATCAAAATTTCTCCTCAGATTTGGGACGTTTTCGGTCATTATTTCTTTAAATATGCTTTCTGACCTCTTGTCTCTGTCTTCTTCTGAGACTCCAATACTTCTTAGATTGTTTTTCTTAATCTAAGGGAGTTAGAATAATTCATAGAATTTTCAGTCTTCATTCTTTTATCTTCTCCTTTGAATGAATAATTTCAAGGTTCTGTCTGCTACTTCACAAGTTCTTCCTCTTGATTCATTCTGCTGTTAATGTTGTCCATTGCATTTTAAGTAATTTCATCCATTGTACTCTTCAGCCTAAGAATTTCTATATAATTCTTTTTTTTTTTTTAATGATTTTTCTTACTGTAGAACGTCTTATTTGTTCATGTGTCGTCTTCCTAATTTGGTGAATTGTCTGTGTTTTTTGTAGTTCACTGAGCTTCCTTAAAACAGCTATTTTGAATTATTTATTGGGTAAATGGCAGATTTCCATTTCTTTGGGGTCAGTTATTAGACACAGTTACTGTGTTCCACTGATGGTGTCATGTTTCCTTAAATTTTCTTTATTTTTAAATATTTATTTTTTTGGCTGTGCTGGGTCTCAGTCGCGGCTCGAGGGATCTTTGATCTTCGTTGTGGCATGCACGATCTTTAGTTGTGGCACTTGAACTCTTAGATGTGGCACGTGGGATCTCGTTCCCTGACCAGGAATCGAACCCTGGGCCCCCTGCATTGGGAGTGCAGAGTCTTAGCCACTGGACCACCAGGGAAGTCATCTCCTTAAATTTCTTTAAAAAAATCTTTTTTTTGATAAAGCACAGTTGGCATACAGTGTTACATTAGTTTGGAGTGTACAGCAGAGTGATTCAGCATTTTTGTGTATTATGAACTGACCACCATGATACGTGCAGGAGCCTTCTGTCATCATACCGAGTTACTGCGGTTCTCTGACGCTGTGTCCTGTGCTGTACACTGCCTCCCGGTGACATTTATCTGGTAGCTGGACCGCGATCTTTCATATTGCTTGAAGCCCTGCGTCGCTGTCTTCACATCTGAAGCGAGCGCCCTCTTCCCGGCTGGCTTCGGGAGAGACGCGCCCTCCGGGGGCTCTGCTGGGGACTCGCCCCTGTTACTGCGCTGGCGCCGGCCCCTCGCCGCCCCTTGCGGCGAACGGGGCGGCTCCGCGGCCCCCGGTCCGGCGGCGCCCGGCTGCGTGCTGACAGCCCCTGCGCCCCTGGGGCCCGCCCCCGCGGCGCCGCCGCTGGTTTCCCGCGGGCCTGCTGACGCGCCCCTTTCCGCCCAGGCGCCCCGACTCCCGAGCGCGCGCGCCGGCCCGTCGGCGCACGCGCGGGGAGGGGCGCGCCTGCCCGGAGAAGCGGGCTCGAGCGAGGAGGAGGCTTGGACGGGAGCCGGCTGGCGGAGGAGGAGGCGTGCGCCTCAAAACCGCCGCCTTTCGGGGCCTGCTTGCCGGGTTCCTTTACGGATCAGAGATGGGGGGAGGCGAGGAAACAGAGGAGAGAGACTGACCCGTCTTTGCGGGAATGACTCGCCTCAGGCAGGAGGTGTGTGGCCTCAGCCCTCACACTCCTCCACAGCTGGGCGGTTCAGGTTACTCCTTCAGGCAGGCCATGATGTCTCTTTATAAAAACAAAAGAGGGTTCAGGTCACTGGAGCAGAGCCAGTGTAAATTTAAAATGAGCCTTCCTGGTTCCCTTTAGGCCTGAAATGTCACCTTGGGGGTTGGGGGGGTCCCCGTGGGAAGAGTTAGATGGTCGCTCTCAGCCTCCTCAGTGCATCCAGTACCTGATCTTTCGTCCAGCACCGCGCTGGCACCCGCCGCTGGGCTCCGGGCCTCCCACAAAGGCTGTCTGGTCTGTGGGCGATCGTCCAAATAGGTTTTCTTTGGGGGAAGATAGTAGAAATCTCCTGCTCCACCATTTTGATGATGTCGCTCCTCTGCCTTGTGATTTTTTTGTTGAAAACTGGACGTTTGAGTACAATAATGTGGTAACTCTGGAGAGAAGGTTCCCGCTCTTCCCCGGGGCTTGCTGTTTGGGACACTGTTTTTGTGCTTCTGGTTGTTGTGGTCAGTCTCCAAGATGAGGACCAGCCTGAGGTGTAAGCTTCAAGTCTTCTAAGGTCTTTTCTGAATCTTTCTTTTGGCTTATGCAGCCTCTTCCTATTTTTCCCCATATATACACTTGTTTTTGAGCTACTGTCCAGTGTCCTTTATGCAAGGCAGACCTAATGCTAAAGAACTCCCTGTTGTGTCAGCCACAGGATTCTTGGTTGACGTATTTTTCCTTCAGTGCTTCGAATAAGTCAACACACTGTCTCCTGGTCTCCCAAGCTTTCTAATGATGAATTTGCTGCTGACCTTACTGGGGTAAATATGATGAGAGTGGTCTTTTCAAGAAGGCCATTAACCAGAGCCTCCAGAGACTTCTCTTGCAAAGTCCAGAGCATCAGGGGCTTGAAAGCTCCTCCAGGTGATTGACACTGAAGAAACATTATTCCTTGTCATGGAGTATGTGAGTGGAGTAGACGTGATTGACTGTTTACTGGATGGTGGCTGCCGGGGGGGTGAGGCGGTCAAGGCCTGTCCCAGCAGCTGGTGCCTGCTGGGCAGTGCTGCCACCAGAAGGTGTCGCCCGCAGAAGAGACCTGACGCCAGATGCCTGACTTCTTGATGCTGAGCTGAGTATAAGAATCACAGACTTTCCCACTCAGTCAGCACCTTCTGTGACAGCCACTCACCTGAATGTGTGGAGCCTGGGGGTTATGTACTCGTGGGGCCTGGGTCCCTGCCCTTTGTGGGGCCGGACTGCTGGGAGCTGCAGCAGTGGATCCTGAGTGGGCAACACCATGTTCCCACTTTATCCCTCTAGAGATAGAAAAGTCTTTCTGAAACAACGATAACCCTTGACCCCGACGACAGAGGGGTCACTTGAAGTGACCCATGAGGCATCCATGAGTGAACGTGGGCCAGGAGGAGCCGCTCAGGCTATCCAGTGAGCTGCCCTGTGACGAGGACTCCCCGGGTGACAGGTGATGACCATGGGCTTGGGGTGGGGCCACAGGCAGGCTTCGTCCTGTCACTCTGAGGCCCTCCCCTTCTGCTGACCTCAGCACCACCGGTTGAGCCTCTCGGGCCCTGAGGTGGGCCCACTGTTCTGTGAGGGGGAGGGACAGCAGCCTGGAGGGCCAGCGGTCCACGCCCCTAGCCCCCAGGAGGCCCTGGGGCTTCCCCTCCACCAGCAGGCCTGGGGGTCCAGAGGCTCCGGCTGCCCTGGGTGTGTTGTCCTCCTGAAGCTCCCCCCACGCGGCACAGGCCAAGAGTGTCCCAGCCCCCCTCCGGCCACAGCCAGAGACAGCAGGGGTGGCTGGGAGATTCTAGAACTTTAAAACACTTGTGTTGCAGACTGGCCAGCTGGAAGCCTGACCACAAAGTGAGCCCAGGGTAATTCCCCATGGCTGGCAACGCAGGAAGGTCAGGCCGCACCCCCTGCGTTGAAGTGGAGGGCAGGATGATGCTGAACCCCGGGCCCCTGGAGGCCAGGGCTGGGTGCACACAGCCCAGCCCGAGGTGAGGGCAGTGCCGGCAGTGCACGCTGTGTGTGCCTGATGCCCGCGGAGAGGACGTGGTCCAGGGGAACACGGGGGTGTTCTCTGCCCGGGATTCACATCAGGAGGGTGGCTCACACCGCTGCGGCCTTCAGAAGCATTGTATGCGGATTACTTGGCCAGCTCAGAGAATGGCCTGGCACTGCCTGGGGACAAGAGGAGAGGCTGCCCTGATGCAGGCCCACCTGGGTGGGGACTGGACTGTCAGAGGCTGGACAGCCTTTCCTGCAGCACCTCTCCCCTCCCCTGCTCTTCAGAGTCTTTTCTCCCGAGTGGGGGAGGGGACGGTCCTTCTAAAGCACCCGGAATAAACATGATGCCCCAGGAAGCTGTGTCAGAGACACTCTGTTTTGCCTCCCCCTGCGTGGAATTGGGGCCATGCATGCTCCAGTTAGAGACACGTGTAGCCAAGTGGTCCTTGGAATTAATCAGAGCAACTAAACGGGAAAAACAACCTGAGAAAAGTATCACCGTGACTCCCGACACAGCCATGAAGGGGAAAGGCTTGAGCTGCACTGCAGGACAGGAGTACGGAAAGTGTGTGCTAGCTTCCTGCACTCGCGTTCCAGAACACTTCCAGAAGGACCGAGGGGAGCTCCGAGGCCCTTACTAGCAGAACAGAGTCTGTGAACCCGGCGGGGTGGGCAGGCGGAGAAGGCGGCGTGAGAGTGGCCATCCCTGCTCAGCTGTCTCCTGACCGTCGTGCAGGGGGCCTTCCCAGGGCGAGTTCCCCTGTTTATAACAGGTGGTGGAGCAGCCCCTCTGAGAGGCTGGACCACGGTGGGAGCTGCTGAGCAGCTTAGGTCCTGGGGATGCTCCTGTGAGCCAGACGTCCCAGGGGGAGGAGTCAGGAGGAGACACAGCAGCCCACAAGTATGAAGGCCAAGTAAAAGGGACTTTAAAAAGGTAAGTTCCAGATTCCCAGGAACCAGGTGTTTCCATTTTAGGTGGTGCATCAGTGTGTTAGCTGTCTGTCCCGGCGCTTGCACATGGGCTCCTGGAAGCTCTGGGCAGCTGCACGTGGCCCAGGGGCCCTATGTGCCCAGCTGTCACCACGCAGTGATGCTGCCCACAGGTCCACACCAGACCAGTCAGAGAGGACCCTCCTCCAGGCCCTGAGGGTGGGCTGGGAAGCAAGAGGACTGGGACGGGGTGGGGGCCCTGCTGTACCCCTTATCTTCCCGGTTCTGGTTTTTTTTGCACTAAGCAGCCCAGTGTGTGGTTCACCAGTGCTGCTCTCCTTGAAATCTGTCCACAGCTCTCATCCCCTCCCCGTGAGTCCCAGTTCCTCACTGGCCTTTCGGGGCCCTCTGTGGCCGGCCCCTGCAGGCCTTTCAGCCCCGCCCCCATCGTGCAGGTCCCAGTCCAGCTGGGAAGATGAGACGGACCCGACAGTGCAGTCACCAGTCCGGGCACCGGGGAGGACACACCGCACAGTACCTGCTCCCCTGCAGGGCGGGGTCAGGGCAGCTGCTGGAAGGAAGTGGGTCCCCATGCATGGGTTTGGCCACAGAGAACAGGCATCCAGGCAGGAGGAAGCTGGAGTGTCGGGCACACACAGGACTGAGCCTGGGGAGTGGGCGCTGGGCTGGCCCCCTCTCTTCCAGGACCACCCCGACTGGCGCTGACTGGCACCTTGTGCTCCGTGTCTCCAAACTGAAACACCCCCCAGCTCAGGGCTGGAAGGCAGTCGGCTCCCAGAACGGACACTGGGCTCAGGAGACTGGCTGCTCTTCTGTGAGCCTTGGGCTGGGCTGGCTGGGCCACAGCTCCCTTGGGTCACCCATAGTCCCCAGCTCCATCCCACAGGGACTGAGGGAGCAGAGGAGCAGGGGGTGACACGGGGGCTTTCCACCGGACAGGACGCCTCTGGCTGCCGATGCCCATGGGCTCTGCGGGGCTGGGGGAGCCTCCATGTCAGTAACGCAGCCCTGCCAGCAATCTGTGAGCAAAACTCATGAAAGGCACCCGCCAGCCTGTGATTTTCAACTGATTCCTGAATTATAAGTCACTTTATGCAGTTGTATCTCTCATAAAACATGACTTCCAGGTGGAGAGTGCTTGGGGGTGGAGGAACAATAGAAGGGGCAGCTCCCAGGGCACGGGACCCTGCCCTTCAGCTGGCCATGTGCCTGACCTCCCCTGCTGCCAGACTGGTTGTGCGACCAAGCTCTTTCTCCAGGAGGGAAGGGCGTGTTTTGCACAAGCGCTAGAATCTGCCCTAGGAGAGAGAAGCAGACCCTTCTGCCCTGCCCCTGGGAAGGGGAGCTCTGAAGCTTGTCCACCCGTGTGGACAAGGCACCTCCTCTGGGACGACAGGGTGTCAGGGACAGGAGCCTCCTGGTCCAATCCTGGGCTGTCCGCCTCAGGACCCAGTGTGAGGGGTGCCAGCTTCCATCTGCCTGTCAGCTGTGGGGCCTTGGTTACCCCGCGGAGCCTTGTCCTGAGCAGGAGGGCAGTGCCAGGGGATATTTCTCATGGTTCCCTTGAGTGCATGGCTCCCAGGAGGCAGCTGCCTGACGTTTCCAGCCCCTACTTCCACGGTGACTTCCATGGCTCCAGCCCACTACCCCTTGAGGAGGCAGTCTCCAGGCAGGCAGCTGGCAGTCCAGGCCTGAGACCTCTCTGCTCCAGCCAGAGCCATCTGGGGGTGACATGGACTCAGATCAGCAGCCTGGGCTCCCTGTGTCCTCAGCTTGTTCCCTCACACTGGGGTCCCCTGGCAGTTATTTACCCCAGTCATCCCCACCGGGAGCTCCAGCCCCAACCTACACCAGTGCTTTGGGGAGGGCGTTCCCTGCACAGAGCAGGCAGGAGCCAAGGGGGCAGCTCAGCCCTCACACCTGGACCCACCGTACAAACTGTGTGTGCACTCAGCTCCCAGGAAGGGCAGGACTTTGGAGGGAGTGGGGTGCCACCCTTCTTGTATCCTTGTTTGGACCAAATGAGGAGGGCTAGAATCAGGCTGGCAGGTGCCCCAGGCCAGGGCAGCCCCTGGGGATGGGAACAAAGGTAGGAGAAAGTGCTGAGAGTTGGTGTTAGTGCAGAAGGCCGCTAGAGGGGGCTGGAGCATGGCGGAGCACGCACGCGCACACGCACACACATGCACACGCCCCGCCCCCCCGCCGCCGGAGAGGTTCCTTGGCCAGAAACAGCCACGGCTTAAAAGTGTTGTACTTCACTGACCTTAGAGAAAGAGGAGGCGAGAAATCAGGCTGGAGGGGCCCCAGGCCAGAGCAGCCCCCGGGACTGGAGATGAAGGCAGGAGAGCCCTGGGACCTGACCCAGGCCCTGCAGGTGATGAGGGCCAAGTGGCCCTGCGCCTGCTGCCCAGGATGGAGCCCCTCCCTGTTGTTGTTCCCTGTTGTCCAGTCTCTCAGTTGTGTCTGACCCTTTGCGACCCCATGGATTGCAGCACGCCAGGCTTTCCTGTCCTTCACCATCTCCCGGAGCTTGCTCAAACTCTGTCCATTGAGTTGGTGATGCCATCCAACCATCTCATCCTCTGTCGTCCCCTTCTCCTCCTGCCTTCAGTCTTTCCCAGCATCAGGGGCTTTTCTAATGAGTCCACTCTTCGCACCAGGTGGCCAAAGTATTGGAGCTTCAGCTTCAGCATCAGTGCTTCCAATGAATATTCAGGACTGATTTCCTTTAGGATGGACGGGTTTGATCTCCTTGTAGTCCAAGGGACTCTCAAGTCTTCCCCAATGTAGAGTCCAGCTCGACAGCACAGGTTCCCGAAAGTGCGGCAAAAGAATGAGAAACACTCAAGAAAATTAGCGGGGGGATCAGGGGGCCAACACCCCCACGAGGTGAAGGTGCCCAAAGTGACCTCAAGTCGGCTTTATTACGCTTTTTGAGACTTCCTTGTACATGCTTACATGAGCACAGCAGGCCGGGTGGCCGTCAGTGATAATCCTGTGCAGTTCACGTTTAACACTTCTGTATCCCTGTTTTTCTGCCTCAAGGACAAAGACCCAGTTACTCTCTATGTGCCTCGCAGGCGCCAAAGATAGGAACAGTCTGTTGATGGCTTTCTACACTCAGGCGTACATCCTGCTTTCAAGATGTTTTTTGTTCCTTCTTGGATTCCTTCAGAAGTCACATGCTGAGTCAGGTCCTCTCAGTAAGATTGCTTAATTCTTTTGCCAGACTTTTTAGTAGGCCTGTCTCCTACACCCCAACACTACAGTTCAAAAGCATCAATTCTTTGGCGCTCAGCCTTCTCTATAGTCCAGCTCTCACATCCATACATGACTACTGGAAAAACCATAACTTTGACTATATGGACCTTTGTTGGCAATGTCTCTGTTCTTTAATATGCTGTCTAGGTTGGTCATAGCTTTTCTTCCAAGGAGCAAGTGTCTTTTAATTTAATGGCTACAGTCTCTGTCTGCCCAAGAAAATAAAATCTGCCACTGTTTCCAATTTTCCCATCTACTTGTCATGAAATGATGGGGCTGGATGCCATGATCTTGGTTTTTTGAATGTTGAGTGTTAAGCCAGCTGTTTCACTCTCCTCTTTCTCCTTCCTCAAGAGTCTCTTTAGTTCCTCTTTGTTTTCTGCCATAAGGGTGGTGTCATCTGCATATCTGAGGTTGTTGAGATTTCTCCCAGCAATCTTGATTCCAGCTTTTGATTCATCAAGCCCAGAATTCCACATGATGACTCTGTATATAAGTTAAACAAGCAGGGTGACAATGTACAATGTACAATGACATACTCCTTTCTCAACTTTGAACCAGGCCATCAATTCATGACTCGTTCTAACTGTTGCTTCTTGACCTGTATACAGGTTTCTCAGGAGGCAGGTAAGGTGGTCTGGTATTACCATCTCTTTAAGAATTGTCCACAGTTTGTTGTGATCCATACAGTCAAAGGCTTTAACGTAGTCAATGAAGCAGAAGTAGATGTTTTTCTGAAATTCTCTTGCTTTTTCTGTGACCCAGCAGATGTTGGCAATTTGATTTCTGGTTCCTCTGCCTTTTCTAAATCCAGTTGTACATCTGGAAGTTCTTGGTTCATTTACTGTTGAATCCTAGCTTGGAGAATTTTGAGCATTACCTTGCTAGTGAGTGAAATGTGTACAATTATGTGGTAGTTTGAACATTCTTTGGCATTGCCCTTCTTTGGGATTGGAATGAAAACTGGCCTTTTCCAGTCCTGTGGCCACTGCTGAGTTTTCCAAATTTGCTGACATATTGACTGCAGCAGTTTCACAGCGTCATCTTTTAGGATTTGAAAGAGCTCAGCAGGAATTCCGTCACCTCCACTAGCTTTGTTTGTAGTGATGCTTCCTAAGGCCCACTTGACTTCGCACTCCAGGATGTCTGGCTCTAGGTGAGTGATCTCACTGTCGTGGTTATCTGGGTCGTGCTTTTTTTGTGTGCAGTTCTTCTGTGTCCTTAGTGGCTCAGACAGTAAAGAATCTGCCTGCAATACAGGAGACCCAGTTGTGATCCCTGGGTCGGGAAGATCCCCTGGAGACGGGAATGACAGTGCACTCCAGTGTTCTTTTTTTTTTTTAAAGGACTTTATTTTCTAACGCAGTTTTAGGTTCACAGCAGAAGTGAACCAAAAGTACAGAAGCTTCCTCACCCGATGAAAGCACAGCCTCCCTACTGTCAACATCCTGCACAAAAGTAGTACATTTGTTATAGTCAACTAAAGTACATCAACACACCGTTATCACCCAGAGTCTATAGTTTACTTTAGGCGTCACTATTGGAATTACGCATTCTATGATTTTGAACACATGTATGATGACATGTATCAATCATTATAGTATCACACAGAATAGTTTCAATGCCCTAAGAATTCTCTGTGCTCTGCCTATTTATCCCTCCTCCACCCCTCACCTCACTCCTAGCAACCATTGATCTTTTCTCTTTTTTAAAAATATTTATCTATTTGGCTGTGCTGGTTCTTGTTGCGGCATGTGGGATCTAGCTCCCTGACCAGGGATCGAGCCCAGACCCCCTGCATTAGGGGCACAGCGTCTTAGCCACTGGACCACCAGGGAAGTCCACAGCCACTGATCTTTTTACTGTCTCCAGTTTTCCCTTTTCTAGTTATAGTTTACGGTGAACAATGTCGGATTTGTGGTCTCTGAAGAAGAAGATTTAGCTGCGGGACCAGGGACCAGGTTTGATCACTCAAGAGCTTTTGTGTAGCAGAGTTTTATTAAAGTAAGAAAAGGGACAGAGAGAGCTTCTGACAGACTTAGAAGGGGACAGGAGTGCGCCCCTCGCTAGTCTTAGCATGGCCTTATATGCTTTTATCAGAGCCACTCCCACAACATGCATCTTAAGATAGCAGGATTAGTCAGAAGGTTCTCCTTAAGGAGACACATGTCCTTCAGCAAGATACATTGTTGTTACATAATTCTTACTAAGACTAAGGAATGTAGAAAAAAAAGTTTATCCTTTCCTCTTCCTTTAGAATTCCAGACCCCTATCTCCTCCTCAAGAGCCCCAGACTCCTCTCTCCTCCTCAGGGACCCCAGACTTCTTATCAACCTGCCTAGGGATTGACAGTCTCATTCCTCCCTTTTCTTTTAGGAGAATTATGTTGCCAAGGGAAAGGGGCATCATTTTCATTCCATAACTACTTCCTGCTATTGAGTGGCATCATCCCTAAATTGTTGAGACAACATGTTCTCCTAACCCTCATATTGAGGGTCTCTGATCCAGGGGCCCCAAGTAATAGTTGGAGGAGGTTGTGGCACTTGTAGGAGCAGGGACAACCATTTGTAACTTAAAAGCTTTCAGATGGTTAGAAACAAGTCCAGTCACACAGTTACAGATGCAGGTAGCAAGCAGCAAAAACAGAACAATAAGCAAAGTTTAAAGTCACATTAGGTCCATAGTTAAGGTTCAGAGTGTTGCATCAGTCCATTTTAGGATTGTTAGATGTCATCAGATTAAGAAGAGACGTCAGGCATGGTTGTTCTTGTCGAAGGTATTCTCAGACTTGGAGAAAGTCCTTTCCTTAAAGTGGAGAAACCCATCATGGGAAGTCTCAAATTGGTGAGGAGGTTGAAAAGCTGAAAGCTTGTCCTGAAGATCCCAGATTAGCCCCCAAGAAGATAGTTTATGGTGAACGATGTCAGATTCGTGATCTCTGAAGAAGAAGATTTAGCTTTGGGACCAGGGACCAGGCTTGATCACTCGAGAGCTTTTGTGTAGCAGAGTTTTATTAAAGTATAAGAAGGACAGAGAAAGCTTCTGACACAGACTCAGAAGGCGATGGGAGTGCCCCTATGCCAGGGTTCTTGCCTGGAGAATCCCATGGACAGAGGAGCCTGGTGGGCTACAGTCCATGGGGTCGCAAAGAGTTGGGCACGACTGAGCGACTAACACATCACTTCACTCTATAGTACAGGAATAACCTCATAATCTGAAATCTGACAAAACCTGACAAAACATGATCCACTGGAGGGGGAATGGCTAAGCCACCCCAGTATACTTGCCATGAGCACCTCATGAACTGTATAAAAGGAGAAAAAGCTATGATACCGAAAGATGAGTCCCCTAGGTCTGAAATATGCTACTGAGGAAGAGTGGAGGAGAACTACTAATAGCCCCAGAAAGAATGAAGTGGCTGAGCCAAAGCGGAGATGACACTCAATTATGGGTTGTCTGGTGATGAAAGTAAAATTCAATGCTGCAAAGAACAGTATTGCATAGGAACCTGGAATGTTAGGTCCATGAATCAAGGTAAATTGGATGGGGTCAAGCAGGAGATGGTAAGAGTGAACATCGACATCTTAGGAATCAGTGAACCAAAATGGACGAGAATGGGTGAATTTAATTCAGATGACCATTATATCCCCTACTGTGGGCAAGAATCCCATTGAAGAAATGGAGTAGCCCTCATAATCAACAAAAGAGTTCAAAATGCAGTACTTAGGAGAAACTTCAAAAATGACAGAATGATCTTGGTTTGTTTCCAAGGCAAAGCATTCAATATCACAGTAATCCCAAGTCTGTGCCCCAACCACTATTGCCAAAGAAGCTGAAGTTGTTCAGTTCTATGAAGACCTAGAAGACCTCCTAGAACTAACACCAAAAAAACAGATGTTCTAGTCATCATTGGGGGTTGGAATGTAAAAGTAGGAAGTCAAGAGATACCTGGACTAACAGGCAAGTTTGGCCTTGGAGAACGAAATGAAGCAGGGCAAAAGCTAACTGAATTCTGCAAGAGAATGCACTGGTCATAGCAAATACAGTTTTTCAACAACACAAGAGATGGACTTCACCAAGTGATCAATACCAAAATGAAATTGATTTCATTATTTGTAGCTGAAGATGGAGGAGCTGTACACAGTCAGCAAAAACAAGACCTGGAGCCGACTGTGGCTCAGATGCTCAGCTTCTCATAGCAAAATTCAGGCTTAAACTAAAGAAAGTGGGGAAAACCACTAGGCCAGCCAGGTATGACTTAAATCAAATTCTCTATGAATATGCAGTGGAGGTGATGGATAGATTCAAGGGATTAGATCTAGTAAACAATGTGTCTGAAGAACTATGGACAGAGGTCCGTAATACTGCACAGAAAGCAGCGAACAAAACCATCCCAAAGAAAAAGAAAAGCAAGAAGGCAAAGTGGTTATCTGAGGAGGCCTTACAAATAGCTAAAGAAAGAAGAGAAGAGAAAAGCAAGGGAGCGGTATATCCAGCTAAGCTCAGATTTCCAAAGAACAGTATGGAGAGACAAGAAGGCCTTCAATGAACAGTGTATGAAACTAGAAGAAACCACCAGAGGGGGAAAGATTAGAGATCTCTTCAGGAAAATTTGAGATATCAAGGGAACATTTTGCCCAAAGATGGGCACAATAAAGGGCGGAAATGGTAGACACACAGTCTATGCTGAAGAGATCAAGAAGAGATGGAAAGAATACAAGGAAGTACTGCGCAAAGGAGGTCTTAGTGAGCCAGATCACTGCGATGGTGCGGTCAGCCACCCAGAGCCAGGCCTTCTGGAGAGAGAAGTCAAGTAGGCCTTAGGAAGCACTGCTGTTAATAAAGCTCGTGGATGTGATGGAATTCCAGTAGAGCTATTCAAAACCCTAAAGGATGATGCCATCAAGGTGTTGCATTCAATATGTCAGCAAATCTGGAAGATTCAGCAGTGGCCACAGGACTGAAAAAGGTCAATCCTCATTCCAATTCCCAAGAAGGGTAGTACCAAAGAATGTGCTAACCATTGGACTGTTGCACTCATCTCCCATGCTAGTAGGCTTCCTTGGTAGCTCAGACGGTAAAGTGTCTGCCTACAATGCAGGAGACCCAGGTTCGATCCCTGGGTCAGGAAAATCCCCTGGAGAAGGAAATGGCAACCCACTCCAGTACTCTTGCCTGGAAAATCCCATGGACTGAGGAGCCTGGTAGGCTACAGTCCATGGGGTCGCAAAGAGTCGGACACGACTGAGCGACTTCACTTCACTTCACTTCCCATGCTAGTAAGGTCATGCTTAAAATACTGCATGTTAGCCTTCAGCATTTTTTGAATCAAAAACTTCCAGATGTCCAAGCTGGGTTTAGAAAAGGAAAAGGAAACAGAGACCAAATTGCCAACATTCACTGGATCATAGAGAAAAATTGGAAATTCCAGAAAAACATCTACGTCTGTTTCTTCAACTACACCAAAGCCTTTGACTGTGTGGATCATGACAAACTGTGGAAAGCTCTTAAAGAGAAGGGAATACCAGACCATCTTACCTGTCTCCTGAGAAACCTGTATGTGGGTCAAGAATCAACAGTTGAACCATGTATGGAACAACTGATTGGTTTAAGATTAAGAAAGGAGTACAACAGGGCTGTTTGCTGTCACCCTGTTTGCTTAATCTGTACACTGAGCACATCATGAGAAATGCCGGGCTGGATGAGTTACCAGCTGGGATCAAGATAGGCAGGAGAAACATCAACAACCTCAGTTATGTGGATAGTATCACTCCAATGGCAGAAAGCCAAGAGGAACTAAAGAGCCTCTTGATGAGGGTGAAGGAGGAGAGTGAAAGAGCTGGCTTTAATCTAAATATTAAAAAAACTAAGACCGTGGCATTCAGTCCTATTACTCATGGCAAATAGAAGGGGAAAAGGTGGAAGTAGTGGCAGATTTCCTCTTCTTGGGCTCTAAAATCACTGCGGATGTTGACTGCAGCCATGAAATCAGAAGACGATTGCTTCTTGGCAGGAAAGCTATGACAAACCTAGACAGTGTGTTGAAAAGCAGAGACATTACACTGCTGACAAAGGTCTGTATAGTCAAGGCTATGGTCTTCCCAGTGGTCACATACGGTCGTGAGAGCTGAACTGTAAGGAAGGCAGAATGCCAAAGAATTGATGCCTTTGAACTGTGGTACTGGAGAAGACTCCTGAAAGTCCCTTGGATAGCAAGGCAAACCAGTCAATCTTAAGGGAGATCGACCCTGAATATTCACTGGAAGGAATGATGCTAAAGCCGAAGCTTTAGTATTTAGGTCATCTGATTAGAAGAGCTGACTCACTGGAAAAATCCCTGATGCTGGGAAAGATTGAGAGCAGAAGGAGAAGAGGATGTCCAAGGATGAGATGGCTGGACGACATCACTGATGCAAGGGACGTGAACTTGGGCAAACTTTGGGAGATGGTGAGGGACAGGGATGCCTGGCATGCTGCAGTCCATGGGGTCACAAAGAGTCGGACACGACTGGGCGACTGAACAACAACAACAACTGAACCTAATAATCTGAGAGCATGTATGTGGGTGTATTTATATATATATGTATTATATATGCGTATATATATAATGTATATTATATACTATATATATATATGTTTTATATATACATAAAAAACTGAATCCCTTTGCTATACACCTGGAACTAGCAACATAAAACACTACTCTTCAATTAAAAATGCCCCAGTTTTCAGTAGAAAAAAGAGTCCACATGTCCCTGATGCAAATATTTGGAGTTATAATTCAATTTAACACACCATTACACAAAACTGGTTCTATGCGAGTGGAAGCCTTTGTCTTCGTGGACACACCCGCTCAGTGTCAGGGGCTCCTGTGCTTAGAGGGGCTTCGTGCTTGGTTTAAGGCTGTGCTGTCAGCATGACATTCTTAGTAATCCTAACACAAGGATTCCTGCATTTTCATTCTGTCCTGATCCCTGCCAATGATGTAGCTCATCCAGTCTCTGGCAATTGTGCTGTCGTAAAACTGGGGAAGGGGCCTTGATGTTAGAACAGAAAAATCTGCAGAAGCTCCCTGAGGCTCATGGTGTAACCCTCGTGTCCTGGTGTAACTTTAAAACATATATTTTGCTATTAGAGTGTGGTTAATCCTATAGAATCCTGAGTTTAATCATAAATTATTAAAATTGACCTAGACATACAGAAAGTATGTCTATATACTTTCTATCCCCAGGACAAACTGTTCAGCCTCAGATGGGATGGTCAGCCGAGGCCTGAGATGTGGGAAGTGTCCGGTGACATGGTGGTCTCACCATCTGCCCCCTGCACTGACTGAACTTGCTCAAGGAACAGCTTTCATTGGGAGGTGGACCTTAGTCCCAGCACAAGCCTTCCCTTTGAAGGGAGCAATGCACGTCTTTAAAACTGCTCAGAGAGGCATAACTGAGCTCATCACCTTGATTAACCTGATAATGCATGTCCCTATAGTTAACTAAGAAGAAATTAAATAACCAAGTATTTAATAAACCCTTATCTGTGAAAAAATTGTCAAATTGACATGTTACACTTAATAGACTTCACATATCTGAAATTTAAAGAATCATCGTATAATGCTCCTTATGGGTAATTATTTGAGAAATGCGAATAAAAATCACAGTGAGGTACCACTTCACACTGGTAGAATGGCCAGCATTAAGAATCTCCAAATAACAAGCATTGCAGATGGTGTGGAGAAAAGGGAGCCTCCCACTGCTGGAGAGAGTGTTGACTGGTGCAGTCCATGTAGAGGGCAGCATGGTGATTTCCTCCAAAAACTAGTTACCGTATGATTCAGTAATCCCGCTCCTAGCCATGCAGCAAGACAAAGCTATAATTCTAAAAGATACATGCAGTATGCTAAAGAACTGTGCATACCAGCTGCAGGTCTGACAGGAAACCTTTACTCTCACATATGAGATATCAAGTTTGCCTTCACATATTGCCTGCTATATGTAGACCCTTGGTTCATACTCCATGTAACCACACACTGTCATAATTAAGTCCAATTTGAATTTTAGCCTTATGTTTTGGATGTGGTTTCCCTCCAGCGGTGTAGGGGCATTCCCCTTTCTCCAGGCCCTGTCTCCCTAGTATGACATTTCAAACCTCAAAAACTGTTATTTGTTGATATGAATATCAATTTCATTTTAGCTCAGTTTGAACAGAGAAGCAAAACATCTGGGGGAGGGTGGCATTTTCTTCTGTTTTTTTCATGAAGAGAAGTGAAGCTGTCAGAAGAAAAAGCACCTGCGGCTGCTGTGCTCTTTGAGTCACTCATTGTTTGCACGAATTTGCTTTTATTTTCTTTCAAGTGTGACCTTTCACTAGATAATAACAAATAACAGAATTAGAAGAAGCTAGTTTAAAATGATGGCTTGTTTCTACCTGGAAAATTTGAACCAATGGGACCAATGGGAGCTGCAAAAATCATGGTGCCAAGCTTTTAAGAATATGTTGCTGCTGCTGCTGCTGCTAAGTCGCTTTAGTCGTGTCTAACCGTGCGATCCCATTGACGGCGGCCCACCAGGCTCCCCCGTCCCTGGGATTCTCCAAGCGAGAACACTGGAGTGGGTTGCCATTTCCTTCTCCAATGCGTGAAAGTGAAAAGTGAAAGTGAAGTCGCTCAGTCGTGTCCGACTCTTTGTGACCCCATGGACTGCAGCCCACCAGGCTCCCCCATCCCTGGGACTCTCCAGGCAAGAGTACTGGAGTGGGTTGCCATTTCTTTCTCCGTAAGAATATGTTAGGTTGCAAATAATAACTAGTACGGTTGAAATGTCAACAACACATTTTTATTCTGATAAAGAATATACTTTTCCAAAAGGTTTCCAGAGGGGCCACCTCCTGCTGGAAAACTGGGATGCTGGAATCAGGCCACATCCTGTGTGTCTTTACACAACACTGGGCTGCACTCTAAAAAATTCCTGGCTCTCCCCTGGTTCCTGAACGAAGGAAAAAGCAAATGAGCCAAGCTGGTGGTAGTCAGACTCTCTCGCCCACAGCCTCTCGCTCAGGCCCTACGTTTTGTAAATACACGGTTCTGTATCAGCTGAGGGCACTTACAGCCCAGCGCACGCACTTCACGAGGTACCCGCTTGGCCGCAGACCACTTTTGCTCTGTAAACATCAGTAAGTTCCACCAGAAAAGCCCTTGCGGCTACAATAGGCCATCGCCCGCTGGATCACCAGGAGACCAGAGAATACACCGCGTCCGCTGTCACAGCCGCTGTGCCGGTCGGGAGAGGATGAACAAGTCTGTGGTTCCTACGCTCCTACGCTTCCAGCTTCCCTGCTCGCGCCTTGCCTACCTTGGGTGCAATGAACAGGGAGAAACAGCGAGGCACTGACCTTCACGTGGCCAAAGCAATAGGTAACACTTTGTTTCGCCTGTTGGAATGTTCAGTGACACCGATTCTTCCAGTTTCACCCTCCCCTGATGGGGGTGAAGGGTGGAGCTCGCTGATTATTTCTTGTTCAAGAAATGTGCATCCTAATTCACACAAGAGGGTGAGGTCCCTTCAACAGTGAGAGACCCTGCATGTGTGTGACCTGTGCCTCCTGGGAGAGCAGCTTTAAGTTAGTATAAACCTGACCAAGGTCTGTCTACACGGTAGGTTCAGACCTCCCCAAGTCCCGTCTACACTGATGATGTTTGAACGAGACCGTGTGCTTCCACAGTGAGAACATTTAGGCCTGACCTTGTTCTGTGTGCACTGGGACTGGAGACCTGGGTAGAGACCTGGCCTAGAGTCTGGCCTGGAAAATTCTGTGCCCGCGTCTGGATGTCAGTGCTCAGAGGTCTGGGGTCTGGGGCTGAGGTGGGCTTCTCTGGGAGACGTGCTCTTCTCTGCGTGGGTCCCACGGCCCTCCCAGGGGTCAGCGCTGACGCCAGGAGCTGTTTGTATGTGTTGGAGACAAATTCCTGTGGGTACCTTCCTTTGCAAGAATTTTTCTTCCATTCTGAGGGTTTGTTCTTTCACTGCAGGTGCCCTTTGTTGTGCAAATGCTTTCAATGTTTGTTAGGTCCCATTTGTTTATTTCTGTTTTACTTAAATAGTCCTGATTCTAAGAGGTGGATCAAAAAAGAACTTGCTGCATTTTATGTCAAAGTGTGTTCTGCTTTTTTCCTGAAGAGTTTCATTGTATCTGTCCATTTATTTAGACCCTTAATCTATTTGCAGTTTGTTTTTGTACGTGGCATTAGGAGTATTCTACTTTCTTTTCTCATTTTCTTTGCTAAGGATTCTGCCCGGTGTCCTCCACGGTGGCTGCTCCCATTGTCCATTCCCAGTATCAGTGTAGGAGGGCTCTCTCTCCGCCACACCCTCTCCAGTGTTTACTGTTTGTTCGGTACCATCTGACTGTGGGCATTCTGACTGGTGTGAGGTGATAACTTGTTGAAGTTTTGATTTGCATTTCTCTCATATTTAGCGATATTGACATGATTTTTTGAAACTGTGTGAGTTTGAAATCCTTCCCTATTCTGAATATTTTTCCAGTGACCTCCCCTAAGTCATTTCTTGAGGGCAGGTGTGTTTTACTCGCAGCCCTGTAGGCCCTGTTAATGTAAGTGCCCATCAGCAATGGTTTCAAAATTCTTGTTATGAGATGTGGCCACAAGGTGGCAGCATGTCTTTATGCTCAACCCTGCTCTGGGGGAACCAGAGCCTTAGGGAAAGTCCTGTTCCTGGACTGTCAGAGTGGAAAGTGCTGGAAGAAACACCCAAGGCTCGTGTCCCATTCCTTCTGCCTTCCTCACCCCCATCCCCTGGACACATCCCAGTTCCTGCAACACCACTCTCTGGAGGGTGCTTTCACCATAGGTGGGCCGACCCCAAGGAAGGAGGCTGGAGGTGGGAACCCCAACACGAGGAGACGTGGAGCCCAGGGGGCTCTTTCAGCACAGAGGCTCCACATCCTTTGGGTGCAGGAGGACCTCCTGGATCTGGAGATTGTGGGCCAGTGCAGAGGGGAGCAGGCACGCAGGCCCGTGGGGCAGGGCTCATTGGCCAGCACATCTCCCCAACTCTGCCAGCCTCACGACAGTCCATCCAGGGGACTCAGGCTTCAGGGATGTGCCAGCAGCCCAGGTCACCAAGGCCTGAGGGGAATAGAGTCGGCATGCTCTCTTTGTAATTTGTATTTCATACTGGTGTATAAGTGACTTACAACGTTGTAGGATGTGTGTGGTTGTTTTTTGCTCTTTTGATCTTTGTGTTAGGTGTACAGAAACATGATTCCCTTTGCTGCGATGTGGATACGTCCTTTTTTAGGTTCCTTCCCCAGATAGTATATTATGCAGTGTTGGTGAAGGGTCCTCACTGACTATTTTTAAAGAGTCGCGTGTGTGTGTTCATTTACTCCTCATTTCTCACCGCCTTTCCTCTTCGGTAACCATTAGGTGCTTTGCTATGCTGTGAAGCCCTTTCTATTTGGTAAAGCAGTTCATTTGTATCCGTTTTCAGAATCTACCTCTAAGTGAGATTGGTCTATGGTCGTTGTCCTTTGTCTGACTTCACTTTTTGTGATCATCTCTGCTTCCTTCCTTGTTGCTGGACGTGGCGTGATCTCATGCTGTCTATGGCTGAGTGACACCGCTCTGTATGCGTGCACCCCATCTTCTGTATCCACTCATCTGTCCTTCTCTGATTAGCTGCTTTCTTGTCTTGCCTAGTGGAACCGAGATTGAGGATTACCCATGCTTTTAAATTTTAGGTTTTCTCTGGATTTACTTCCAGGTGTTAGATTGCTGGGTCCTAAGGTATTTCTGTGTTATTTTTCAAATGAACATCCATACTGTGGTCCCTATTGGATGTACTTACGTGATTGCAAAGAATGCTGCAGGAGGGTTCCCTTCTCTCCACATCCTCTCTGTCATTGGTTGTAGAGTGTTTGGCAATGGCCATTCTGACCAGTGTGATGTGATATTTCGCTGTAGCTTGGGTTTGTATTTCTCTAATGTTTAGTGATGTTGACATTTTTCATGTGATTTTTTAAAAAAACTGGATTAAACTTACATCTTGAAATTGGCTTCTTTAACGCCTGCCTGCTCTTGGATTCCTTTTTGATGACAACCCCTAGGACATTTTCCGAGGGCAGCTGTTTTTACTTACAGTCCCTGGATCCTTGTGAATATTAAATGCCCAACAGCAGAAGGAAATGGCAACCCACTCCAGTGTTCTTGTCTGGAGAATCCCGTGGACAGAGGAGCCTGGCGGGCCACAGTCCGCAGGGTCACAGAGAGTCAGACACGACTGAGCACATCAACTGCAGAGCTCTTCATGGTGTTATTACAGAAAATGGCCACAAGGCGGCAGCCCTTGTTCATGCCGCGTGCTTTTTTTTTTAATCTGTGAATTCCTTGCTATTTTCTGTTGGAATAGAGCGGGTTTCTGATGTTGTGCTTGTTTCGGGTGCACAGGAACTTGATTCAGTTACACACAGATGTTTCTTCTCTTTAGGGCTCTTTTTTTGCATGTAGGCCACGGCAGAGTGTTCAGTAACCCTCCCTGTGCTGGGCAGAGATGCTGTTATCCTCTGTTTGGCAGATACAATGTGCGCATGTTACTTCCAATCTCTTCGTTTATCCTGCCTGTATCTGGAGGTGGGGGTCTCTCCAGAGGGAAGCAGGAACTCCAGGTTCATTTTAGAGACACCCCACCTGCCACATGCTCCCAGCTCGTTCTGCCCCAGGACACTCCAGCCGTGGCATCCAAACCAGCTGGGCTCCAGGGATGTGACACTGCAAGGCACTCTGCCCTGAGGGGACAGCGCTGGGATAGCCTTTCCGTTTTATCTGTCTTCATCCCTTCACTTGAACTGGAGCATGCAGTGAATTACAATCTTGTGAGTGTTTTATTTTTTCCTTTTCCTTCTATGACAAATTGTCTCGCTTCTACATGGATGTATATATGATTTGTCACGGTTTTTTCTTTATAGGTTAATGCAGGGTGTGGAGTATGTTTCCTTCTGTTACATGGTGGGTCCTGGTCACTTGTTTTGTCAATAGCCGTGTGCATATATTGGTCTAAAGCAGCTCTTTTCTCCCTGTCCCACATCTTTATATTTTGATGACCAGAAGTTTCTTTTCTAAGTCTGTGAGCCTGTGTCTCTGGGCAGTAAGTTCATTTGTATCCATCTTTAGATTACACCTAGAAGTGCTATCATATGATACTAGTCTCTCCCTGTCTCTCTTACTTCCCTTGGAATGATCATCTCTACTTTCTGTCCTGACACTGGACTTGGCATTTATTCCTACTTTTTTATGGTTGAGATGTATTCCATTGTGTACATGTACCCCATTGTGTGTCCCTTCACCTGTGCTTCTACAGTTAACTTGTTTTTTTGTCTTGGCTGTTGTACATAGTGGAGCCAAAATTGCAGGGTTGCCCATCTCTATTAAAATTTTTGTTGTCTCAACCCAGCTGCCTCAACCCCAGATGAGTCCAGACATGAGACACAAGCCTGCTGTGGCTCCTGAATGGGAGAGCAGCCCAAGTCAGGGAGCTGGGAGGGAATAAGCTAGGCATTGCTTTTTTATTCCTTTGCTCTAGCCTCCTGCCTGTGCTGTGTGGGAGTATAGTCGATGCGTTGTGCTTGTCTTCAGGGCGCAGCCATGTGAGTCACTAATGGCATGTACACGCAGCTTATCAGGGCACAGCCACGTGAGTCACTAGTGACATGTACACGCAGCTTATCTGTACTGTTTTGGATTCTTTTCCCATAGAGGTTATTGCAGAAGGTTGAGCAAAGTACCCTGTGTTGAATATCAGGTTCTTCCTGAAAATCTATTAGATATACTCATTTCTGCGTATATGTGATGGGAAGGAAGGAAATAATGATTTTGGATTA
Organism: Okapia johnstoni; assembly: GCA_024291935.2. NCBI lineage: Eukaryota > Metazoa > Chordata > Mammalia > Artiodactyla > Giraffidae > Okapia > Okapia johnstoni. The sequence continues at coordinate 39,245 of CM044325.1, read as the reverse complement.
TCCATTACAGACAGAGATTTCTCTGTATACGTTAGAGATACAAATTTCTATGTCTATTTGGAAGGAAGAAAGGAAAGAGAGAATCCTTCTGGGTTGTCTCTACAGATACAGATTTCCGTGTATGTGTTATCTCTGACCTCCTAACTCATCATAGTTCTTTCACATTTTCTTGGAACCTTCTGTTTCTGTTTGAATTCTGAGAGTCACTTTTGTGGTGTAAATTTGTTCCTTTGTCACTCTTTTCTTATTTTGCCTAGAAGGGATGATATCATATGCTTTTTTCTTTCTCAGTCTGGCTGAGTTCGCCTAGACTACATTCCTCCAAGGTCCATCCTTGTGATTATTACTGGCATAATTTCAGTGGCCACTTTTCATGGCTGAGTAATACTCCATTGTATGTATATATGTACCACATCTTCTTAAATTTTTAATCTGTCCAGATGTATCTTGCTGGTTCTCTGTCTTGGCTATTGTAAGCAGTGCTGCAGTGGATGTGGGGTGCACGTGTGTTTTTGAATGGTGGTTTTCTTGGGATATAGGCCCAGGTGTGGGTATGGCAGATCATGGGCTGCACTCTCTTGAAATCTTATTTGCTGGCATGCGGACAAAGAAGCTTTCTAGCAGCTCTTGCTAATGTTCATTCCAATGACCATGTAAGGGGTTCGCGCTTCTCCTAGCTGTCGCCTGTATTTATTGTTTGTAGAATCGTGAGTATGGCTGTTCTGACAGGTGAGATTTGATCTCTTGTTGTCGGTTTGACTGGTATCCACCCTGTCCTATTTAGGGATATAGACCATCTTGTTTTCTGGCCGTTTGGGGATTTTTATTCTTTTTGTCTTTACTTTAAAGGGTGTGGGGAAAATTAACCTTGCAGTTGGCCTCTTCAAAGTTGGTTGTGTTTGCAGTTGATTTCCGCAGTACTCACCCCAGGTCCTTCCCTGAGGGCAGCTGTTGTTAGCCCCACAGGCCTTGTGACTCGGAGGTGCCAGTAAGCACAGGTGCGAAAGTTGTAGTTACTAGAAATGTCCACAGGGAGGCAGCACTTCTTCATGCTCATCTCTAGCTCCACCTGTAACCAGAGCCTTAGGGAAAGTCAGCTTCCTGGGCTGTGAATTAATGTGGAATGTGCTGAGCAAACACCCCAGGGCTTGTGTCTCACTACTTCTTCCCCCTGAAGCCTCACCCCTCCCCTCCAGAGTTATGTGTACCTGGGACACCCCTCCCTGCTGAGGAACCTAGGAGGCTGCACTCTCAGGACTGAGGCTTCAGTTGGGGACCACCCCCGCGGATCTGGATACTTGGTGACTTGACCCTGGTCCCTGAGGCCAGATGGTCATGTCACCGTCAGGGTGCACAGGGCAAACGAGACAGTTCAGGTTTAAGAGGAATCTCAATGCAGGGCACCCTACCAGCTGTGTCCATCCCAACCCAGTCCAGCCTTAGGAGTCAGACGTACTCTGGTCCCAGGGATCGGCTAGCATCCTGTCAGGGACATTTGAGGGACTAAACTAGGCAATACTTTCCTTCCTTTTCTTTTTCTTTAATCTCATGCTGGATCACACACCTGGGTCGTCTTAATCACATGGGTCACACAGCCTGCGGCATAAGCCCCACCCACCATACTGCTGCTGAGCAGACAGCCCACAAACTGCAGAACAATTCTACCAAAGAAATTCTCACACTGTTAAGAAAGTTCTAGGGCCCACAAAAGATTTCCCAACCTGGGATCTGGCAAAGGGACCGAGAACCTCCAGGGAGTTTGACTTTGGAGGCCAGTGGAGTTTGATTACAGAACTTACACGGGATGGGGAAGCAGACTCTTGGAGGAAACAAACAAACCCTTGTGCGACTAGAAACCAGGAGAAAGGAGCAGTGACCCCATAAGAGACTGAGCCAGACTTGCCCGTGAGTGTCCAGGAGTCGCTGGTGGAGGCGTGGGTCAGTGACGGCCTGCTGCAGGGTTGGGGGCACTGAGTGCAGCAGTGCATGTGTGGGACCTTGTGAAGGAGCTCACCATTATCTTCATTACCTCCACCATAGTTTGGCCTCAGGTCAAAAAACGGAGGGAACACAGCCCCGCCCATCAACAGAAAATCAGATTAAAGATTTACTGAGCATGGCCCCGCCCATCAGAGCAGACCCAGTTTCCCCCTCAGTCAGTCTCTCCCATCAGGAAGCTTCCATAAGCCTCTTAATTTTCTCCATCAGAGGGCAGACAGACTGAAAACCACAATCACAGAAAACTAACCAATCTGATCCCATGGACCTCAGCCTTGTCTAACTCAGTGAAACTATGAGCCATGCTGTGTGGGGCCACCCAAGACAGACGGGTCATGGTGGAGAGTTCTGACAGAATGGGGTCCACTGGAGAAGGGCATGGCAAACCACTTCAGCATTCTTGCCTTGAGAACCCCATGATCGGTATGAAAAGGCAAAAAGATATGACACTTAAAGATGAACTCCCCAGGTCGGTAGGTGCCCAATATGCTACTGGAGATCAGTGGAGAAATAGCTCCAGGAGGAATGAAGAGACGGAGCCAAAGCAAAAACAGCACCCAGGTGTGGATGTGACTGGTGATGGAAGTAAAGTCCGATGCTGTAAGAGCAACACTGCATAGGAACCTGGAATGTTAGGTCTGTGAATCAAGTTCATGTCCCTCTGAAACCTATGCAGGAAGGACCCTTCCTGACCTCTGTCTTACTCCTGCTGGTTTTCTGCTAATCTTTGCTATTACTGTTTCATAGCTCATAGATACATCACTCCAACCTTCTGTCTTCATATGATGTCTTCCCTGTGTGTCTTCACATAATCTTCATGTGTATGTCTATCTCAGTGTCCAAATTTCCCCTCTTTATAAGGACACCAGTCATATTTTATAAAGGGCTCATCCTAATGACCTCATTTGAACTTGATTACTTCCATAAAGACCCTATTTTCAAATAAGGTCCCGTGATGAGGTGCTGGAGATCAGGACTCTACCATAGCTTTTCTGGAGGCTTCCCTAGTGGATCTCCTGGAGAAGGAAATGGCAGCCCACTCCAGTATTCTTGCCTGGAGAATCCCACGGACAGAAGAGCCTGGCGAGCCCCAGTCCATGGGGTCACAGAGAGTTGGACACAACTGAGTGATTAACATACACTTCACTTCCCTGGTGAATCGGATGGTAAAGGATCTGCCTGAAATGCAGGAGACCTCAGTTCAATTCCTAGGCCAGGAAGATCTGCTGGAGAAGGGAATGGCTACCCACTATAGTATTCTTGCCTGGAGAATTCCACAGACAGAGGAGCCTGGCGGGCTACAGTCCATGGGGTCACAAAGGGTCAGACATGACTGAGCGACTATCACTTTCACTTTCTTCATCGCTTTTATGAGGGATGCAATTCAGCCCATAGTAGCACCTCTTAGCAAGCTCTCAACTGACCTTTTGGGCTTAGGATATTGAGTATATCTTCTGCTTTCAGAAGTGGACTCGCATCACCAATTCTTGGAAAATGGGAAGAACTCCACATAGCTCTAACATCATCATGCTGCAGTTATAATAACAGCTTATAAATGATGAATAACAATAATTTACTGAGGGATTACCATAAACTAGGTGCTGTTGTAAATCCTTTTTTGATGATGTATTGTCATTAATCCTTGTATCTGCTCTGTGGGCTAGGGACTGTTATTTCTGTTTGGTAAGTGCGTTAGTTGCTCAGTCATGTCCAACTCTTTGTGACCCCAAGGACTGTAGCCTGCCAGGCTCCTCTATCCATGGAATTCTCCAGACAAGACTACTGGAGTGGGTTGCCATTCCCTTCTCCAGGGGATCTTCCGGACCCAGGGATTGAACCCATGTTTCCTGCATTGTAGGCAGATTCTTTACCACCTGAGCCACCATGGGTGAGGAATAAAAACATAGTGTCTTGCTATTGCTACATTGACATCCTGCCTGCTTCCAAAGTTAGAGCCTCCTTCTTTCAGATGGTGTCCCTTCCCTCAGGCCAATCTCCTCCAATGTGAGATAAAGTGGGCATTCAACATTACTTTCCTATATTCCCCAGACTTCATTTTTCCATGTCAACTCAGATTGGCTTTTATGAAAGGAACAGTCAACTTGTGATCAAATTGCATCCTTTATTGAAGAGGTAGGAAAAAGGAGTACTAAAAGAGTTCATTAGAATGCATTTTCCATGAGGTCTCTTGGAAAAAACAATTATGGAGTTCTTCAGTAATTCACAATTAATCTTTTCTTGACTGGAGTCACACTGGTTCTTTGGAAATTACGAAGGCACAGAGGATTCAGACAATGTGTAACCTGGGGTGAGGACAGTGATATTCCTCATTATTATCCTGTAATATAACGACCTTATCCTTAGCCACTGAGTCAAAACGAGATAAAACAATTGGAATAACAAACACGTAACCCTATGTGACCCGCTGAGACCGTACGAAGAGAGCAGTATCTACTCTGTTCTGGGGCAGGGTCAAAGACACATCGGACCTATGGCCCATCAGAAACTGGTGGCTTCAGTCGATTACAAACAACCATGTTAAACAAAATTATGATTCTTTGCAAAACAACTTTCACCCTCAGCTGGACACTTATGGGTCTCAAGATTCCTTCTGGATCCTCTACTTCATGTTCTGGGTCAGAAAGAGAAATATCCTTCTGGAGCAGACAGCTCGCTATCTGGCTCAGATCACAGGGTTTGGGGGAGTCACTGCAGTTGCAGAAGGCATTCTGATGCTAACAGTGTCATTCCCGTCCCCAGTAAAACTTTGGTCTTTTTGCATTTTAAGTTTGTAGCAGAATACTGTTACATTAACACAGACACAAAAAACTGAAACTAATGAACATTTTGAACAGTTTTATATTGAAGTGAAATACAGATCAGCATTTAAAGCTAAGCTCAATAGTTACCGAGTATTGGAATTAGAAATAAAGTATGAGCAGTTTATGTAACTAATCTACTCTTGTATCTAACTACTAATTTTAGCTATTGAAAAACATTGAGTGTGAACCTAACTAATATATGAAACATTGATAAAATTCCTAAATACCTTTCAAGTTTATCCTCTTTATTTCTCTATAGTTCAACTTTAGGAATTCATCATTTGGCTCCAATGTGGCCTCTGTTGAAGCGATCATCCAAGTGTCCTTGTCTCTAGGCTTGTTCTTCAGGTCTCTCTCTATTCTTCAGGTGAGGGACTTCTTCAGAATCACGCTCCTACCCCTTTATCTAAATTCATCATGGCAATTCCATCCCATTTGCCATTATTCATTTCAGAGAGGGGCTGCACTAAGGCAACTGGGCCAGTGTAAGGTAAAGAAAGGCTTCCCTTTGGCTTCATTTTCTCCTGCTGGATGTGAACCAGGAAGTATGCATCTTACAACTTTAAGATGAAGATGAAGATTGCAGAGGAAGACAGAAACCACCTGGGTCGCTGATACCATCACCGAGCTGTTCGGTCAGTCGATCCGGAAGTCCCTTACTTGGGAACTTGCCGTTATAAGACATGTTTTCTGATTAATTAAGCATTTTGAGTTGGGAGATCTGTAATTTGCTGCAGAAAATACTCTCATGGAAATAATGATACAACCATAAAGCTTGCTAAAGAAACACTGCTGTGTAAAACCCTTCAATAGCATGCTGTTACTTACAGACTAAATTCCACACTCTTTAGTAAGCTGGTTTAGCTGTATTAGAAACTGGTCTACATTTGCTTCTCTGCCTTCATTTTCCAGTTATCTCCTCTACACACTTATCCCGTGCGTGTGTTTCTGCTCAGTTGTGTCTGACTCTGTGCGACCCCCTGGACGGCAGCCCGCCAGGCTCATCTGCCCATGGGATTCTCCAGGCAAGAATACTGAAGTGGGTTTCCATGCCCTCCTCCAGGGCATCTTCCCAACCCAGGGATCGAACCTGCATCTCTTGTGTCTCCTGCATTGCAGGTGGATTCTTTACCGCTGAGCCACCCTGGAAGCCCACATTATCCTATAGGAATCCCACAAGTATCTATTCTTCTGGATCCAGGCAGAGTTTAGGTTGCCTTATTAGTGTGCAGTTTTTTTTGAGGTATTAATGATTGATTTTTATTTTGAAAGAACTTAGAGGTAAGGAGGTAATATTATCAGCCATTACAGCCTATTAATATTTCCTTCTACCAATCTTTAGTGATTGTTTTATTCTATTAATGCAGTTTACTATTAATATATTGATTTTTTTTCAATTTAAAAAATTGTCCTAAAATATTTGTAATATTTAACATCTTTATCAATTTAAAAATTGATTTAAATTGTTTTGAAAGTGGTTTTAAATATGTACATTGTGCAGCCATCACCACTATCTCCATAGTTTTTTTCATTTTGTAAAACTGAAACTCTATGCCCATTAAACAGTGACTTCACATGACCTGTTCTTCAGTCTCTATCAACTATCCTTTCACTTCCTGCCTTATAATTTCAATTATTCTAAGTATCTCATATAAGTGGAAGGATACAATATGTGTGTTTTTGTGATTGGCTTATTTCACTTAGCGGGACGTCGCCAAGGTTTATTCCAGCTGTAGCACATGTCAGAATCCCCTTCCCCTCTAAGTCTGAGTAAGAGTCCACTGGATACGCTACATTTGGCTGACGCGTTTATCTGTCAATGGAAACTTGGATTGCTATGTTTCAGCTATTGTAAATAATGCTGCCATTGAACATGAGTGTACAGACATCTCTTTGAGACCCCGCTTTCAATTGTTTTGGGGTATATATCCAGGAGTGGAATTGCTATTTCATATGATAATTCTATTTTTATTTTTCGAGTACTCACCATATTGTTCTCCATAAGGTTGTACCATTTCACATTCTCAGTAACAGCATACAAAGGTTTCAGTTGTTTCACATCCTCACCAACAATTATTTTCTGCTTAAAAATATTCTAATGAATGTGAGATAGTATCTCACTGTGTGTTTTTAACTCTTCATTATTGTTTCTGTTGCACTGGTCTTCACTCCCTTAACTGCCTTCAACGAATAAAATTTTCAGTCTTTGCTGAGAAGCTGTGTGTGTGCGTGTGTGTGTGTGTGTGTGTGTGTGTGTGTGTGTGTGTGTGTTTGGGGTAAGTCTTTAAAGCTCTGAGACACAGTTGGCGACTCTGCCTTAGCCATTGCTCCTTGCTTGCAGACAGCCTTAGATCAACCAGAGCTGGGAGACTAGGACATTCTCAGGTTTTCCTTTGGCATGTACACAACCCTGCTTATGCACATGGCCTTTATTATTTCCAAATTACTGTCATAGTTTTAAAGTCCCTTATGGATATCGTGTGTGTGTGTGTGTGTGTGTGTGTGTGTGTGTGTGTGTGTGTGTGTGTGTCGCTCAATCATGTCCGACTCTGTGATTCCATGGACAGTAGCCTGCCAGGCTCTCTCTTCAGTCCATGGAATTCTCCAGGTAAGAATACTGGAGTGAGTAGCCATTCCCTTCTCCAGGGGATCTTCCCAACCAAAGGATCGAACCTGGGTCTTCTGTACTGCTGCTGCTAAGTCGCTTCAGTCATGTCCGACTCTGTGCGACCCCATAGACGGCAGCCCACCAGGCTCCGCCGTCCCTGGGATTCTCGAGGCAAGAACACTGGAGTGGGCTGCCATTTCCTTCTCCAATGCACAAAAGTGAAAAGGGAAAGTGAAGTCGCTCAGTTGTGTCCAACTCTTTGTGACCCCATGGACTGCAGCCCTCCAGGCTCCTCCATCCATGGGATTTTCCAGGCAAAAGAGTACTGGAGTGGGGTGTCACTGCCTTCTGTACTGCAGGTACATTCATTACCACCTGAGCCACAAGGGAAACCATGGACATTGTACTCTACAGTTTTTTTTTTTTTAGTTCTTTGATCAGCGTTTTGTATTCCCCAACTGTCATCCTTGATTTAGGCATACATGATGTTAAGCGCCACTGTCTGTTCAAACACCCCAGGGAGAAAGCTGTTCACAGTGACTAAGCTTTGAGTGAGGTCAGATTAAGATGAGGCTTACCAGTGGAGGTTTCCAGGGAGCTGCCAGACAAGTTAATAAAAATTCTCTAGGAATAGGGCTTTTTTGGGAGAACTCCAATACCACCCCCGCTTTTGTAGTTGTTAGGCTGGTGTTTTCCACAAGCTCTGTGGTTGCCAGGTTGTTTAATTTAAAGGTTATTGTGGAGATGGGGCAAGGAGGATGGGAATGTGACAAGTGAAAACACCACGGACCTCACTGTTCTTGCCAAGATGCAGCCATATTTCTTGAATAAGTGCTTCTTGGATTATTGAAAGTTTGTAACTAATTTTCAGATTTCTGAAAAAGTTGATTTTGACAACTTTTTGCCTATGTTCTCATGTATTTTATGGAAGAATGGGTTTTAGAGATCCTTATTCTTTTATTCTAGAAGTATTCTCTGAAGTGGCCTCTAAAATCTTCATTTTCTGAAGGCATTTGTGCTTTTGTGTGCTCAGTCATGTCTGACTCTTTGCGACCCCGTGGACTGTAGCCCGCCAGGCTCCTCTGTCCATGGAATTTTTCAGGCAAAAATACTGAAGTGGGTTGCCATTTCCTTCTCCAGGGGATCTTCTCCGACCCAGAGATTGAATGAAACTGTATCTCCTGCATTGCAGACAGATTCTTTACCTGCTGAGCCATCTAGGAAGGCATTTGAAGATCCCAAATTTCAGAAGCCAACATTTCATAACTAAATTTGAACCTCTGAGTCTACAGCATTCAGTGTTCCTATATTTCGTATGACCCGTGAAACCTATTCAGTCTACGTTTGCTCTGTGAATCTCCTGGGAGATGCCAGCTCTAAAAGGCATAATTCTCCCATAGCTTTTCCCAAGACAAGCTGTTCAGCTTCAGTTTTTCACAGTACCAAGCAAATGACATTTTAGCATATTTTCCGCTGCCACTGACCTCAGTTTAGAAGCAACACTTCTGTTCCTCAAGTCTAGCTAAACTTTGGTCCCTCAGAGAGGGGTTTTAGCAGAAGCTGTTGTATCTTGATCTGTCAGCCAGAAACAAAGCTACTTACTTTCTTCTTTGGGTTCTGGGTGACGCAGTGCTCGCACAATCCAGGACACAATTATGCCTACAACGATCAGTTCTGTGACACTGGTGAAGAATAAATATTGTAAAAGCATGCCACCAGCTAACTGAATTAAAAAGAAGAGAAAAATTCCTCCTGTTAATTGACCATTTAAAAACTATACGGAACAATGTTCAGAAAATAGGGTAAAAATCATTCATCCCAACAGTCTCACACACCTATGATGATTTGGGGGGTATTTTTCATAACAATAAAATGTTTCAAATTTTACTGAGTACTTATATATGTGTCACACATTATGTTAAGCACTCTCATTTAAGAACAGTCGTACAAGTTGGGTGCTTTTATCTCTATTTTACACATGAAGAGTAGACTGAGTAGTAGAGAGATGGCCTATGGGACCACCTGCTATACTGGTGCCCATCTTTTCCGCTTTGTAGTCTCTCATTTGCTGAGCGTGACTAGTGACCTGCGTGTTACACCTCCCCCGGCGCGTCTGGACTCTGCTTGTTCTGTTCTCTTCTGACTCATGTATCAGGAGCATTATCACATGTGTTTATGTGATCTGTGTGTTACGCCTCCCCCGGCACGTGTGTAGTTTGCATGTTCTGTTTTCTCCTGACTCATGTATCAGGAGCACTATGACATGTGTTTATGTGATCTGTGCGTTATGCCTTCCCCTGGCACGTGTGTAGTTTGCATGTATCATGAGCGTTGCGACACGTCAGGTGGAATCATTCTCCCTCTACTTCCACGTTTCCACCACGCTCCCAAGTAGGAGTTTTCTCTTTCTTAGAAACAGGTAAAGAATGGCTTCTGGTGCTTTTTGATGCTCTTCACTTACGATTCCCCATGTGAGAAGCAGCGATTTATCTAACTGTTGATTTTGGAGAGAAGGAAGCCAGCTCCTTCCAGAACGATCCGTGCTTACAGCTTCGAGTTCTTCTTCTCAACATCTGGAAGTTGTCCAGGGCCCGTCTAGGGAGACTGGCAGTCTATCTGTAACTAGCGGATGAGTCTGATTCATAAGGGGTGGTATCAGTACATTAGCAGGTTAATTTTGGCCAAAGATTTAAAACTTTTTCTCAAACTATGGTGGTGATGGTGGTGTTGGTATTGTTCAGACACTAAGTCATGTCCGACTCTTTGCAACCCTATGGACTGCAGTATACCAGGCTCCCATTTCCTCCACGATCTCCCAGAGTGTGGTCAAATTCATGTCCCTGGAGTCAGTGATACCACGTAACCATCTCATCCTCTGTCATCCCCTTCTCCTCTTGCCTTCAATCTTTCCCAGCATCAGGGTCTTTTCTAAGGAGTCAGTTCTTCACATCAGGTGGCCAAAGTATGGGAATTTCAGCTTCGGCATCAGTCCTTCCAATGAATATTCAGGACTGATTTCCTTTAGGATTGAGTGGTTTGATCTCCTTGCAGTCCAAGGGACTCTCAAGAGTCTTCTCCACACCACAGTTCGAAAGCATCAATTCTTTGGTGCTCAACTATGATAATCAACAATAAAGCTGATAGTTTCATCTATATCTGCTTGATTCTGTCTTTGCTCCTTTGGTTCAGAACACGAGAGAAGAAGAGTGGATGGCTGCTTACTGGGCTCCCATGCTGGCTTCTTAGGGCTGCTGTGATGAAGTATCACAATTCAGTGGCTTAACACAACTAAAATGTATTTTCTCACAGGCCTGGAAGGTAAAAGTCCAAAAGGAATGTATCAGTCTGACACTGTTCCTTCCAAAGCCCCCTGAGGGGAGGATTCTTCCTTGCCTCTTCCAGCCCTGGTAGCCCCAGGTGTTCCTCTTTCTCTGAGGTTTCTACTGTTTCCAAATACTGAAGGATAACTGATTTTAAAAATATTTCCATGACAAAAATTTGGAGGAAATACAGGTTTTTTTTTTTTTTTTTTTTTTTAATATTTCTCTGCCAAAGATGTTTGATAACTTTGGTTGTCTTTTCCATACCTTGCTGATTGCAGACATACACCATTCATCATAGTGTTTTTCAGTTACATCTAACATTCCGACCCAGTTATTACTAAATGTGGTGCTTACCTGTGACCAAACATAGTCTTTCATATCTGCAGCGTAAGAGAAACACGCAATACATAATATAAGTGAACCGAATGCAGAAAAGCAGGCGCTAAATATGCTCATGACAATGGTAGATGTAAGCTGTAACAGACACAGAGAAAGCTGATCAGGAGCAGCAGAAGCAGATTCCGATGAAGCCATCAGTCTAGCCGTCAGCTAAAGAACATTCCAGCTAAAATTTTTAATCTGATTTTCTGGAATTTTATTGCAGGACTCTGAGTTAAATTTGTCTAGTACCCGATTAGGATAAATTGTTTTTCAGAGGATATATTTATTTATCCAACAAATAATTATACATTACCTACAACAGGCTAAACATTGTGTTAAGGATAAACTCAGACTTCAACTCAAGAATCTTCTAGTCAAATGGGGGAGGCAAAGTGATACTTCATGTGATAAAACTCAGTAAGTAATGAGTTTAAGTCGAGCATCTGCCGATGTCATCCTCCTTCAGTAACGCCACTTCAGTACTTAAAACCTCTCCATAGTCCCAGCATCCTTCCTGACAGCGTGGAGGGCCTTGCATGAGCTGTGAGGAGAGGCTGCGCCCCTTTTCAAAGATGCTGCGTGCAGTTTTGTATATGTGAGGATAGTTATATTTTAAAGAGGATTTTTAAGAAACTAGTAATGGAAAGAAGGATGTGCTTTGATGCAGGTTAACAGAAGGAAAGGATGACAGTGGCAACATTCATTTTCGGTTGTCCGGTCGGCAACCCCCTTCCTACTGTAAGGGCTCTTCTCACTGTTCCAGTCCTTATGAGAGATGCTTATCAAACTTCTATGCAAGTCAGAGGAGGGCCTTCCTGTCTTCAATCTCTGGAGCCAGAGTCAGACCACAGCCAATGAAATGCTCCTCTGAAGGCCTGTAAACCTTGAGCAAGTAACTTAGAGACAACAGAAGATGAGGATTCCTTTCTGGAAGAGAGAGCTGTGATGTTATGCAAGGGGGGCAGTGGGGACCCGGGCTGCTAGGTACCTAATGATGGCAACAACGTGGCCGGATATACCTCACTAAAAGGAATACTTCTTTGTACTACGATGCTTTCTCTTTCTGAGTCTCTGGGGCTCCCTCAGATCCTGTTTATTTTCTATGACTAGTCCTTCATCTCCTGTAGATGCTACAAGCCTGGCATCTTCTCAGTATTTCTCCTTTTTCCTTGGATAGCCAGACTTAGTTCACAGTGGCAGACAAAGTTGAGAAAGTGTGTTATGGGAAAGAGAACAGTATGTGCTCAGCTTCAGAAACATGGAGAAGCCGGTGTTCCAGAAAACTCCTGGCATTTGATGTGGCTGAAACGTGAAATGCTGAAGTGGAGTTGGGTTACATGTGACCAGAGAAGTGGGTGAGGGATGGATTATGAAGACTCTAGTTTCTGTTTCATGAGTTTAAAAATTTTTAAATTTTATCTTTATGTACATGTAGAGCTGCTGGGAGGATCAGCTAGAAGGACTCTTCCTTAGTAAAGATCCAGGCTGTGGCATGCTCCAGAAAATGCCCACTACTACTGCCTCTGCACACTTACCCTGTATCCATTTATGAGGTCCCTCATCCCATGAGTGGGGCCTGGGCAGATGCAGAGAGCCCCCTTCTCTAGGTTGGGGGAAAGAGAACAATGATTCATCCTCATGAACCAGGATCACCTAAAGAAAGATATGTATGTTCCAAAAGAGCCTAATTGAACATTTGAATTAAATACACAACATCATTACTTTTGAGGGATCCTGTTTCTAGTGTGGGAGTCTGAGGAACTTCAAGGACCAACTCCCCACTGTAACTCGTGAATGTTACTAAAAATATACCCAATCACTTAAAAATCTCTGGAAACAGTCCTCCGGGCATACAGCAAATGAAGAAACATTTATTCAAGAAAACCTCCTCAAACTCAGTACAAACTGTGAGTCTGTGGTATATGAACCGAGGTCTGCACCCTCTTGTCTCTTCTCAGCAGGCAAGACCACTCCAAGTCTCTCCTCTCATCCCCCAGTCAGAGTTTCATCTAGTGCTACCTTCCCTGGAGGGACAGGTCATCCAATTACCATGTCTAATCCTGTGCCCAGCAACCTGTTGCCCAGGCTACGTCCCAGTGCGTGCAACCTAGAGAAAGGGGCTCTCTTCATCTGCCCAGCCCCCCACTCATGGGATAGGGGGTTACCTTGGATGTGGTATCAGTGAGTCCTGGGCCCTGATCACCCCTGCCCTGGCTTATGGGGTCAGGGTTCCACATCATAAGAGGCAAACAGAGGAGAACTGGGCTGCTGCCCCCCTTCACCAAGCCCTCAGCTCTTAAAGTGGAGGTGTCACTCAGGGAGAAGCACCCCATAGTCCTTGACACCCAGTGCATTCTAGCACCAGAGCCCTGGCTCAGAGAATTTGTCCAGGGGAGAAGGAAACCACAGAAAGAGGGCTGCAATCTCCCCAAGGGAGGTGGCTTCATTTGCAACAGAGTATGGAGAAATCTAGGCCTAAGGGTAATTTCAGAAACAGTTGAAGTGTTAAGGGAAACACTGACTGAAACCACCTGCCCTGGGTAGACAAGGTAGTAGCCCCTTGAATGAGTTATCTTAACAACAGGAGGTGCTGATAAGGAATGTGGAACTAACAAGCCACCACCAACCTGAAGAATTTGGGAGAGGTCAACAGGAGAGAGGAGACACCAGCCCATAAGTGCTACCAATCTCCCAGAATCCTCCTCGCTGGAATATCTGGGTGAGTGATGTGTGCACCACCAGAAAGGACTCTGGGTCAGAATGATTGGCCAGAGGCCATCTGGAAACTAACCCCATCACCATGAAACCCAACACTGTGAGCCACGTGCCAGGGCAGTCCTCCTGGGTTCCTTACCCTCCTGCTCTCCACCTGGGTGCCCCTTCCCAGTAAAGTCTCTTGCTAACATTTGTTAGCACGTGTGTTTTCTTGGACAATTCATTTCTGAGTGTTAGACAAGAGTCCACTCTCAGGCCCTGAAGGGGTTTCCCTTCTTGCAACAGAAGCTGTGGTGAAAGACAATCGGAAGGAATTGATAAGATGCATAGGAGATCTAGGCTTTAACTGTGGGGAAGTTAATTTGCTAGAGAAACGGGGAAACAAACAGTTAGGAAGAGCCTTCCTGGGTTCAGAACAAATCTCTCCCTCAGGCTTTGCTCAGATGCCATCTTCTCGGTGAGATGAATATAGAGCATCTTATTTAAGCACACAAGCTTTCCCTGACGCCGGGAAAGGCTGAGGGAAGAGGAGGGCGTCAGAGGGTGAGATGGCTGGATGGCATCACCGATGCAATGGATATGAACCTGGGCAAACTCTGGGAGATGGTGAGGGACTCCAGGGAGGCCTGGCGTGCTGCAGTCCATGGAGTTGCAAAGAGTTGGACACAACTGAGCGACTGAACAACAAGAGCTCTTAACCACACAGCCCGCCAAGGGCAGCCCTGCGAGTGTCTCCCCCGCTCCCGTGGTGGTTCTCACCTTCTCACACGTCACTGTTTCCTTATCTGTCACGTTTCATTTCTTTATCCTCCTATTAAAATATAAGGGCCACAGGGGCAACAAATCTTTGTCGGTCTGTTTACCGAGGCATCCTACACACCAGAACATGCCTGATACTCAAGATAGTTTTCTGAACTGAATTATTGGAATTTATAAAGAAAGTTGAGCACCAAAGAATTGATGCTTTTGAACTGTGGTATTGGAGAAGACTCTTGAGAGTCCCTTGGACTGCAAGGAGATCCAACCCGTCCATCCTAAAGGAAATCAGTCCTGAATATTCACTGGAAGGACTGATGTTGAAGCTGAAACTCCAATACTTTGGCCACCTGATGTGAAGAGCTGACTCACTGGAAAAGACCCTGATGCTGGGAAAGGTTGGGGGCAGGAGGAGAAGGGGGCGACAGAGGATGAGATGGTTGGATGGCATCACTGATTCAATGGATGTGAGTCTGTGTAAACTCTGGGAGTTGGTGATGGACAGAGAGGCCTGGTGTGCTGCAGTCCATGGGGTCGCAAACAGTTGGACACGATTGAGCAACTGAACTGAACTGACTGGAATTTAGGAACATTAAAGGTACATGAGGTGCATTATAGCACCCAAGAATAACAGAACATTATGCTGCCACTTGAGTAATTTTTCCAAGGCATTGTCCTGAGTTGACAAGTAATTATACTTGATTTCATTTGTAGAACTGAGCCACACTGATTTGGAAAATTCCTGGACTAGCATCCTTGGGGCAGAGGAGTCTGTGTTTCTGTGAAGAATGATATCACATGTTTCTAGAGAAGGAAATGTAACTATGCTGGATGATATGAGAAGAAATATTTATTTTTGCTTCTTGAGGTTGGGGGAAGAATGACGAGGGGAACCAGATTGTGGCCAGAGCTGGGAAGTCACAGCCGTCATCCTCCCCCACCACCCTTCTGGTAAAACAAACCATCCAAAAAACCAAAAACACTGTTGGTGAGTTTTTGTGAAAACCAGTTAAGTGAAGTGAAAGTCGCTCAGTCGTGTCTGACTATCTGTGACCCCCTGGACTAAAGTCCATGACAGACTCTCCAGGCCAGGACACAGGAGTCGGTAGCCGTTCCCTTCTCCAGGGGATCTTCCCAACCCAGGGATCAAACCCAGGCCTCCCGAGTTGCAAATTTATTCACACCTGTTTCCTTGGATGTGGTGAAGAAAAATGGAAACAGTCTGTGAAAATATGAAACTGAACTATGATAATGTCAGTTGCCAATTAAAAATGGGCAATTGCTATCTGCCTCTGACAAGGATTAAATCACAAGCTGGTTCGACCCTTAAGCTTCAACATCCACCTGAAAGAAGTTCTGGGTGGAGATCAGGAATGAGGCACTCTGTGCTCTGGGAAAAACTAGCCAAACAGGTCTTCAGATACTTAGATATTTTCAGAAGATTTTATGAGTCCAATTCTTGCATCTCCTCATATCTAGAAAAATACTAAAATCCTTCATGGTGACATCTGTTCCTTGTGACTAGCAGTAACCTTCATGAAACTAGCAGCAATCTTCATGAAACTAGCAGTAACCTTCAGGAAGCTAGCAGCAAGCTTCTGCAAAAAATGCTTGACTGCATGTACTCCCCCTTCATCAAAATCACATATACACTGACCTTCCCTCCGGCCTGTTTGGAGCAGTTTCTCAGAGCTATCTGGCTATCTGAAATGCTGTCTCCTGGGCTATACTCTTCACTTTGTCCCCAAATAAAGCCTCAATTGGGGCTTTCCAGGTGGCACTAGTGGTAAAGAACCCTCTTGCCAATGTAGGAAACATAAGAGATGCGGGTTCAATCCCTGGGTTGGGAAGATCCCCTGGGGGAAGCATGGCAACCCACTCCAATATTCTTGCCTGGAGAATCCCATGGACAGAGGAGCCTGGCAGGCTATGGGCTATAGGGTCGCAGAGCTGGACAGGACTGAAGCGACTTCGCACAGCACAAAGCTTAACTTTCAACTCTCATGTTGCACTTTTTTTTTTTTCCAGCCAACACAGTTTCAGGGATTTGCAAAATCACAAGGGCATTCATAGACTTCGAGGCCAACTCTACTTGTATCTTTGGGGCAAAAGTAACACCAGATCACATCTGGGTCACACGTCCATGCTGTGTGTAACTGTCCTCTATGCTTGCGTGCATGCTGTGCCAAGTCGCTCAGTCGTGTCTGACTTCTCTCTCAATGGGATTCTCCAGGCAAGAAGACTGGAGTGGGTTGCCATGCCCTCCTCCAGGTGATCTTTCAGACCCAGGGATTGAATCTGCATCGCCTGTGTCTCCTGCATTGGCAGGCAGGTTCTTTACCACTATTGCCACTTGGGAAGCCTCATCCTTCATGCTTATTTACTCTTTTAACCCTCACAACCGTCTTTAGAGGTAGGTAACTTTATGGGTCACTTTTTTTTTTTTTTCAGATGGGGAGAGTGAAGCACAGAGTAATTTGCCCAAGTTCACGCAGCCAATTGGACAATCCATCTCCGGAGGTGTGATCCCAATCACAGTGGGGGAGGTTCTACAGGGAAAGTGACTATCCTTTGTTGGATGTACTTTAATGGTATCTGATTCATATTCCAGTGTTATTCTCTAGACCTGAGTTTGCTGAAGGCAATTCTCTTTTCAAACATCATTTTGTCTTATCCCATTTCCACTACTTTGACTCTTAGGTCAGAGTTCTGTTTGGTTATATATTCCCTTCTGGGCATCCCTGGTGGCCCAGTGGTAAAGAATCTGCCTGTCAGTGCAGGAGACGCAGGTTTGATCCCTGGATCGGGAAGATCCCCTGGAGAAGAAAATGGCAACTCATTCCAGTATTCTTGCCTGGGAAATCCCATGGACAGAGGAACCTGGAGGTTACAGTCCATGGGGTCGCAAAAACATCAGACACAACTTAGCAACTAAACAATGACAACATACCCCACTAGATAGCTTGAACTGATTTTTCCCATCAGAACCCTCACATTTGACACCTTATGAAACTAATTCCTTACACTGCACCCGCCTCAACACCCATACACCCTGTACACAAAAAGATGCACTGGAGGGCATCCTTACAAAAAGTGGGTTTTTTTCCCCTATACAAACATTTGGAAAAGTATTTTTCCCTCCTAGAAAAACTGACTGAAAAGCAATAATTTCTTCTCAGTTTTTTCCAGGCACAAAACTTTTTATCTTTGGCATTGCTCCAAATGTTTCAACATACCTTATATCGTGTGGGTTTCTTCTGTGCACTGATGGTCATGGATCCTGAGATGAGGAACTGGGGGTAGAAACACGGATCTGTAAACACCCATTCCTGGTGATGGACCCCCAAACACTCTTCCTAATGCCAGTGGCATTCCTGAGCTCTAACATATCACTGAATTCTCTGAAGAAGGCGGTTTTAACTATGTATTTCAGTTCTGCAGTGACCACTGGTAGACTCTAAGAAATGGATTCACCCTTTCTCCGTTACAGAGAAGAAATGACATTTTAAAGTCTTTGGTCATTAATGAAACCTTTGTACTGGTGATGGGGCTTAGGGATCTCACAAAGACTATAAAGGACAAGGAGGATGTACTTTACTTGTTTTAATTGCCATTTATTTGAGAGAACATTGCCCCACACCCATCACGCTGTAAAAACAAAGATTTCATCAACCGAAAATAGTTTCTGAAAGCATTTGATCTGAAGAATTGGAGGCTGACTTCCACATATTATGTCCTAAGGACTGTTTGTTGCTCCCGGCATATTAGAATTCTCTTTTTTTTTTTTTGAAATGGTTTGTCTTATACCTGATCTGCATCTGCTCACAGCAGTTACAAAAGATGACTTATTTGATGGGGGCTGGGGACCTTGCAGTCCAGGAAAATGAGACCCTGTTATGAAAGCAGAAGCATCCTTAGCTTGATTAAAAAAAAAAAAACCCTCTGACACTTTTTTCCTGGGTCACTCTGTAAAATTTACTTACACTTTCTAAATCTTGGTTTCCTCATTCATTAAATGGGAATCAGTAACATTCTCTCATGGGGTTGGTTTTTCCATCATATAAAACAGATCTGAAGCACTTTTTGGAACATGCCTGATATGCAGCAGATATAAAATTGAATAATTACTACCTGTGACTAATTTCTTCTGTAAGGTTCTCTTCTACACCATGGACTTGGGAATCCTTCTGGATGCCTTGTATTGGGCAATTCACTTTCACTGTATTCTGTCAGTGTAAAGCATTTCTCCTTATGATATACAGCCCTTTCCAGAAAGTTCTGGTTCTGGTAAATGCCCTTCACTTGAGGACCAGCCCTAAAGGAAGGTCTCTGAGGGAATATGTGTTGTCTGGGGCACTGGTGAGCAGACCCCCAGGGTTAAAACTGCCGTAGTGCCATGTTTCAAGGGGCTTTCTTGGTGGCACTAATGGTAAAGAATCTGCCTGCCAATGCAGGAGGCATCAGTTCAGTTCAGTCGCTCAGTTGTGTCTGACTCTTTGCAACCCCAAGAACTGCAACAGGCCAGGCTTCCCTGTCCAGCACCAGCTCCTGGAGCTTACTCAAACTCACGTCCATCGAGTCGATGATGCCATCCAACCATCTCATCCTCTGTCGTCCCCTTCTCCTCCTGCCTTCAATCTTGCCCAGCATCAAGGTCTTTTCCAATGAGTCAGTTATTTGCATGAGGTGGCCAAAGTATTGGAGTTTCAGCTTCAGCATCAGTCCTTCCAATGAATATTCAGGACTGATTTCCTTTAGGATGGACGGGTTGGATCTCCTTGCAGTCCAAGGGACTCTCAAGAGTCTTCTCCAACACCACAGTTCAAAAGCATCAATTCTTTGGCGCTCAGCTTTCTTTATGGTCCAACTCTCACATCCATACATGTCTATTGGAAAAACCATAGCTTTGACTAAATGGACCTTTGTCAGAAAAGTAATGTCTCTGCTTTTTAATATGCTGTCTAGGTTGGTCATAGCTTTTCTTCCAAGGAGTAAGCGTCTTTTAATTTCATGGCCACAGTCACCATCTGCAGTGATTTTGGAGCCCAAGAAAATAAAGTCTGACACTGTTTCCATTGTTTCCCCATCTATTTGCCATGAAGTGATGGGACCAGATGCCATGCTCTTTGTTTTTTGAATGTTGAGTTTTAAGCCAACTTTTTCATTCTCCTCTTTCACTTTCATCAAGAGGCTCTTTAGTTCCTCTTCTCTTCCTGCAATAAGGGTGTTGTCATCTGCATATCTGATGACACATCTCCTGCATATGGTAGGAGGCATAAGAGGTGCGTGTTCGATCCCCGGATTGGGAAGATCCCCTGGAGAAGGGGAATGCAACCCACTCTAGTATTCTTGTCTAGAGAATCCCATGGACAGAGGAAACTGGTGGGCTACAAGGGTTGCAAAGATTTGGACACAAATGCAGAGACTTAGCATGCATGCAGCATGTTTCAGAGTCCTATTCACAAAGCACAGGGACTGTGTTACATTCAAATCCCTTCTCCCACAGCCTTGTTGTTGGTTGAGGAGTAGAAAGGGAATTGGTCAAAGGCTAATAAAACCTTTTGTCTTCTAAGGAGAAATCTGGCCTTGGGTCAGCTTTGATACACTAGGAATATTAGTTGTGTTACTATGCCACATCACTTATGAATAAAATCCTTGGTTGATAAATTGTTTCTGGATTGGTTGTAGCTATGAGCCTAAATTAACTTGTAGGAGACCACAGCTTTGGGTTTCCCTGAATACAGTGTCTTGTAATTAATTGTGCATGTCTCTGGCGGGTACCATGGCAACTATGCTTATGGAGTTATTGCAATACCCTTCCTTACTCAAAACACCCACTTTAGGAACCTGTTTTAATTTCTTCTCCACCCCGTGTCTCTTCTTTTCTCTTCCCTTGTGTAGTCTCTCTAAAAGTCTCTAAAATTAATTAAGCTCAAGCCTTTGGCTTTTCACTCTGCCCAAAAAAGGCCTCATAGTTTTCCAAGCAGCCACTCTCTTTATTACTCTTCAAACATACCCTTCAATGTCATTTATGCAGCGCATGCCATCCTCTTAAAGGATTTATCAAACACACAACAAACACGAAAATACTTTCCCTAAGTATACACTCCCCACCCCAGCCCAAATCCTACCCTCCACTTTGTTAAGGCTGTTTCCACAGTAAAATTTGCTGTTTAGAGTCAGAAACCGGGTCTTTAGTCCATTGCTTGATATCACAAGTAATTCACTTGCTACATTAGAAAAAAGATGAATTGAAATTAAAAAAAAATACCACGGTTTACTCACAAATGGCGATGACCATACTATGTACCCTAGCGTAAGTAATACAGGGACTTGGCCAGTGTTTTTCACATCCTCTTGGTCGAGAAACAAGGTACCACAGAGAACACCCAGTGCATAGTGAAACAGGGTAAGAATTATTTGCACAGCCTGTGAGAAGAGAGAGTCATCATCATTACTCTAGTCAAGTCTATCACAGATGCATAAAATCTGAGTGACTGAAAGGTCGTGGAAACGTCCACCTTACCCTGGTATTTCTGAAGCAGCGATGAAAGACTTAACATGTCAGGGAGGAACCAAGGTGGATAAGGGGGCCACAGAGGGGGTATTTAATGAAACTGGGAGTATTTGTCTTTGTTTTATAATAATCTTTAGAGGTAACTAATTTAAATCTAGTTGGTTCTACTAAGTGAAAAGCAGAGACCTATTTGTTTGGTTCAGGCAGACACACAACAGAAAGGAGATGTCTGGCTCTGGGGATGTCTCAGGCTCTGTCTTGACACTGGTCTTTCTGTGGTTTGTTCTCTGAGGCCCCTCCAGTGCATACTTGGTCCTTTTGGACTCACCTCCTTCCTTTCATCCTCTCTTGTCTGGGACTTGGACTTGGGTTTCCCTCTGCTCTGCCCCGCTTCCATACCCTGTGCTGACTTTTGTAACTACAGGCTGGACCAGAGCCCTGGGCTTTGTTAGAAAAAACCCTGAGAAGGATGCTCTCTAATAAGCCCTGGTTTCCTGTAACCCTCATGGGAAGTGTGCTCATGTGCTGCGACTTGTTTGCCAGCTTGCGTGGAGCCACACTCACACTCGAGCCCAGAGCATCCTGTCAGGCAGGGAAGGAAACAGATGGGGAAGGTCAGCCTTCTGCTCCAGCCAGGCCTTCAGCTGATTGGATGAGTCCCACCCACACATGGAGGGCAATCTGCCTTACTCAAAGGTCACTGATTTAATTGTTCATCTCATCCAAAAGACATCCTCACAGACATACCCAAAACAATGAGGTACCCTGCGGCCCAGGTAAGCTGATACATTCAATCAACTGTCACAGAAAGTCAAGTGGTGATAGTACTCCTCTCCCTTAAAGATTACTTTGACCTTGAGATAACACATAATCACGCATTTATTGGTGACTTGTGCCTCTGTCTCCCACATGAAGGATGGCAGTTCGGGTTGGGATCAGAGGGAGTTGCCCACTGATGACTCACTCTTCAATTTTAGCTCCTTTCTAGGTTATAAATCCACTGACTTACTTTGATTTCAGTGACGGACCCGTGAGAATTTAGTAGAAGAAACTAATAGAAGATCCCAACCCTCGTCCTCTCTTGAGGTGACGGATCGTACTGGTAGGTCAGGGGGCGGCCGCGGCAGGCTTATAGCTTCTCCACATTGGGATTGCTGCCTTCCTGGCCAGACAAGGAGATAAGGAACAAGCAATCCAGACCTAAGACACCACGGCAATGCAGGATGGAGGTAGAGAAAACACATCTCCCCCCTTACCTCGCCCTGTGTGAGACGCTGTTGCATTAAGGGACATTTCCATTCTGGAGGTGGGCCAAGGAGCTACCAACCAGCTGAAGGTAGTCACTGACTTGATATGTTGGGAATTTTCCTAGCACGAACTTCACTCTTGCTGCCTTCGATCAAAATGTGCTTCAAGCCCCCACAAATATTGGTGGATAACAGGAAAGGTTATAACCTTTTGTTAACATTTAAAAAAAACCTAACCATTCTAAGGTTGAGGACAGGTGAGAGGGAGGACATCAATGCAGAATATGACCTACTTGATCGGACTATATGGGGAGCATAGTGAGATCACAATGTTATCAAGCAACCACAGGCCAAAGAACCCCACTGTCCACAGGCCCTTCTGGTCTAGAGCCCATTCCTGGGCCACCTCCTCTAGATCTATAAGCTTGTTTCAAATTGTTTACAAACAAAGGCAGAAAATGGGCCTTCTCAGGGCTGATGAGAGTTATAAGCCATCTCAGAGTATATTTTCTAGAACCCTGGGTAGATTGTGATGACATTGAACTGTTAGAAAACTGGCTTGTGGATTCATAACTTGTGCCCAATTAGCGCTATCCTGACTGGCACCACTCCAGAACACTTTCATCAGCTTGCCTTCCTTGGGGAAGTTCACTGTAGACAAGGCCAATGTCTCTCGCCTTTTCTATTAGGCACATACAACTCATCGTTTACTGACCCAAGTAGCACTTAGTCCTTACCCCCAGGACTCTGGCCTCCATCCTCAAAGGGTATCTTCTTGCCATTTTAATTAAGATATGGTCTAGAAATTATAGAGAATAAATTGACTCCTTTTCTGTAGAGAAATACAGAGAAAAAATAATACTAATTATTAATATTATTAAAAATACTAATACTAATAATACTAATTAATAATACTAATACTAAAAATAATACTAATTATAAGGCACTTAATATTGCAGCCTGTGGTTTTCTACTACTTTCCTTGAGGGAAGTTTCTTTGATCAACCCACTGATGTTACTCTTTGCTATGCAGCTAATAACTTCCTGTCAAAAGCCAAGAGCCACTTCTCAGATTTTATGCTTTCATCGTGGCCTCTAAATGAGACTGAGTAAATGCCTTTTGAGGTAGGTCCTCCGCTCCTATTCCCACCTTTTCTGAGAAGTGCTCACCACCCTAAATGCCCAGGGTTACCCGGGTTTGAGCTCCTGGTTGCCACCTTTGGTCTTCACACAAATCTCTCTCAATCTAGCTATAGCTGATTGGACAAGGTGTGAGCATGTGAATTTAACTGAGTCAGTCATAATTTCCTTCCCAGGAAACTATACAGGCATGCCTTGGAGATACTGCAGGTTATTTATAAACCACCACAATAAAGCAAATCACATGAATGTTTTGACTTCCAGCGTAAAGTTATGTTTATGCTATATGGTAGTCTATTGTGTGCAATAGCACTGTCTAAAAAATGTACACACTTTAATTAAAAAGTACTTCAGATGACATACAGATGGCCAAGAGGCATGTGAAAAGATGCTCAACATCACTAATTATTAGAGAGATACAAGTCAAAACTACAATGAGATACCACCTCACACCAGTCAGAATGGCCATCAAAAAGTCTACAAACAATAAATGCTGGAGAGGGTGTGGAGCAAAGGGAACCTTCCTACACTGCTGGTGAGAATGTGGGCAGCCACCATGGAGAACAGGATGGAGGTTCCTTAAGAAACCAAACACAGAGCTACCATGTGATCCTGTAATTCCACTCCTGGGCGCAGGTCCGGAGAAAAACAAGGTTTGACAGGATACATGCACCCCAGTGTTCACTCCACATCTGTTTAGCCAAGACCTGGAAGTAGCTTAAATCTCCATCGGCAGAGGGGTGGATAAGGAAGTGGTACATACATACAATAGAATATGACTCCGCCATTAAAGAAACGGAAATGATGCCATTTGTAGCAATGTAGAAGACCTAGGGATTATCAGAGTAAGGAAAGTAAGTCAGACAAAGACAAATATCACAGGATGTTGCTTATATGTGGAGTCTGAAAACAATGATGCAAATGAACTTACTTACAAAACAGACTCACAGACTCACAGAGTCACAGAGCAAACTCATGGCCACCAGGAGGTGAGGGTCGGAGCAGAGACGGGGTGGGAGTTTGGGACTGATAGGTACACACTGTTACATCTATTCAACAAAGATATGGTTACATCTTTGTTGTTATATCAGATAAACCAAGACAATCAACAAAGACCTACTGTACAGCACAGGGAACTCTGCTAAATACTCTGTAATAACCTAAACAGGAAAAGAATTTCAAAATACTAGATACATGTACATGTATAACTAAAGCTAAAGGCAAAGGAGAAAAGGAAAGATACTCCCATCTGAATGGAGAGTTCCAAAGAATAGCAAGGAGAGATAAGAAAGCCTTCCTCAGCGATCAATGCAAAGAAATAGAGGAAAACAACAGAATGGGAAAGACTGGAGATCTCTTCAAGAAAATTAGAGATACCAAGGGAACATTTCATGCAAAGATGGGCTCGATAAAGGACAGAAATGGTATGGACCTCACCTTACAGAAGCAGAAGAGATTAAGAAGAGGTGGCAAGAATATACAAAAACACTATACAAAAAAAGATCTTCATGACCTAGATCACATGATGGCGTGATCACTCACCTAGATAGAGCCAGACATCCTGGAATGCAAAGTCAAGTGGGCCTTAGGAAGCATCACGAAAAACAAACTAGTGGATGTGATGGAATTCCAGCTGAACTATTTCAAATCCTAAAAGATGATGCTGTGAAAATGCTCACTCAATATGCCAGCTAATTTGGAAAACTCAGCACTGGCCACAGACCTGGAAAAGGTCAGCTTTCATTCTAATCCCAAAGAAAGGCAATGCCAAAGCATGTTCAAACTACTGCACAATTGCACTCATCTTAGAAAGCTGAGCACCGAAAAATTGATGCTTTTGTACTGTGGTGTTGGAGAAGACTCTTTAGAGTCCCTTGGACTGTGAGGAGATCCAACCAGTCCATCCTAAAGGAAATCAGCCCTGAATATTCACTGGAAGGACTGATGCTGAAGCTGAAGCTCCAATACTTTGGCCACCTGATGTGAAGAACTGACTCATTTAAAAAGACCTTGATGCTGGGAAAGATTGAAGGTGGGAAGAGAAGGGGACGACAGAGGATGAGATGGTTGGATGGCATCACCGACTCAATGGACATGAGTTTGAGTAAACTCCAGGAGTTGGTGATGGACAGGGAAGCCTGCAGTCCATGGGGTCGCAAAGAGTTGGACACGACTGAGTGACTGAACTGAAATACAGGCTATCAAAGTAATGCTCAAAATTCTCCAAGCCAGGCGTCAACAGTACGTGAACCGTGAGTTCCAGATGTTCAAGCTGGATTTAGAAAAGGCAGAGGAACCAGAGATCAAATTGCCAACATCCGTTGGATCATTGAAAAAGCAAGAGAGTTCCAGAAAAACATCTGCTTTATTGACTATGCCAAAGGCTTTGACTGTGTGGATCACAACAAACTGTGGAAAATTCTTCAAGAGATGGGAATACCAGACCACTTTACCTGCCTCCTGAGAAATCTGTATGCAGGTCAAGAAGCAACAGTTAGAACCAGACATGGAACAATGGAGTGTTTCCAAATTGGGAAAGGAGTACGTCAAGGATGTATATTGTCACCCTGCTTATTTAACTTATATGCAAAGTACATCATGTGAAATGCTGGGCTGGATGACTCATAAGGGGAATCAAGACTGCCAGGAGTAATATCAATAACCTCAGATATGCAGATGACATCACCCTTAGGGGAGAAAGAGAAGAGGAACTAAAGAGCCTCTTGATGAAAGTGAAAAAGGAGAATTTAAAAGCTGGCTTAAAGCTCAGCCTTCAAAAAACTAAGATCATGGCACCCAGTCCCAACACTTCATGGCAAATAGATGGGGAAACAATGGAAACAGTGAGAGACTTTATTTTCTTGGGCTCCAAAATCACTGCAGATGGTGACTGTGGCCATGAAATTAAAAGACGCTTACTCCTTGCAAGAAAAGTTATGACCAACCTAGACAGCATATTAAAAAAAGTAGAGACATTACTTTGCCAGCAAAGGTCCATCTCGTCAAAGGTTCAGTTTTTCCAGCGGTCATGTATGGATGTGAGAGTTGGACTATAAAGACAGCTGAGTGCTGAAGAATTGATGCTTTTGAACTGCGGTGTTGGAGAAGACCCTTGAGAGTCCCTTGGACTGCAAGGAGATCCAACCAGTCCATCCTACAGGAAATCAACCCTGAATAATCATTGGCAGGACTAATGCTGAAGCTGAAGCTCCAATATTTTGGCCACTTGATGGAAAGAACTGACTCATTGGAAAAGACCTTGATGCTGGGCAAGATTGAAGGCAGGAGGAGAAGGGGACGACAGAGGGTGAGATGGTTGGATGGCATCACCGATTCGATGGATATGAGTTTGAGTAAACTCTGGGAGTTGGTGATGGACAGGGAGGCCTGGCATGCTGCATTCCACGGGGTCACAAAGAGTTGGACAGGACTGTGTGACTGAACTGAACTGATATGTATAACTGAATCACTTTGCATATATCTGAAATTAGCACAACATTGCTAATCAAGTTTCCTCCAATAAAAAATAAAATTTTAAAAATTTAAAAATAAAAGTGTTAAAATGAAAAAGCACTTTATAGCCAAGAATGCTAACCATCATCTATGACTTCAATAAGTCACAATCATTTTACAATAGTAACACCAAGGACTATTTTGATCACTGTAATAAACACAGCATAATAAAATAGTTTGAAATAGTGTGAGAATTAACCAAAATGTGACACAGAAGCATGAACTGAGCAACTACTGTTGGAAAAATGACAACAGTACACTTGCTCTATGCAGGGTTGCCAGAAACCTTCAATTTGTATTTTAAAAAATGCAGTATTGGGAAGCAGAATAAAGTGAAGTGCATTGTATTTAACCCTAAGACAACATAGTCCCAATATGGGCTTGTCTTGTGCCCCCTGCAGTGGATGCACAGAGTCTAAACCAATGTACCACCAGGTAAGTCCCACCCTAGTATGTTTAAAAATACTGTGTTAAAATTGCTGTTATCCTCGGAAATATAAAGAGAAAGGGAAGCTAGAATTTACTGAGTGTGCTTACTCTGCTAAGTACTTTTCTAAATTCTGTACAAATATTATTTCATACAGACTACTCAATAAGATAGGTACTCTGAAATGGTTAAAAATCCTAGAACTATACAACCTACCAAGACTGAATCATGAAGAAATAGAAAAGCTTAACAGATTAGGGATGAGCAAGGTTATCAAATAAGAAATAAAAAATCTAACAAGAAAAGAAAAATCCAAGACCAGTGAGCGCAGCCTCACTGGTGAGTCTACCAAACATTTAAAGAATCCCAATTCTTTGTAAACTCTTCAAAAAAATTTAAGAAGAGAGAACACTTCCAAATTCATTCTATGAGGCCAGTATTACTCTGTTGCCAGAGCCAGACAAGGACACTGCAAGAAAGAAAATTACAGCAAATATTAGCAAACAAAATTCAAGAGCACACTAAAAGAACCACACACCATGATAAAGTAGGATTTATCCCTAGGATGCAGGGGCAGGATAACATATACATCTCATTAACAAAATGAAGGACAAAAAACTCCTAAAGTGATGTAGGAAAAAACCATCTGACAAATGTTCAAGGTGGTTTAGTGATGATGAAACTGAAACTGTTAGTTGCTCAGTTGCGTCCGACTCTTTGTGGCCCCATGGACTGTCACCCTCCAGGCTCCTCTGTCCTTGGGATTCTCCAGACAAGAATACTGGAGTGGGTTGACATTTCCTTCTCCAGGGGATCTTCTCAACCCAGGGATTGAACCCTGGTCTCCCACAATGCAGGCAGATTCTTTACCATCTGAGCCACCAGGAAGGAACATATCTCAATGTAATAATGACCATATATGACAAATACACAGCAAACATCATATTAGTGAAAAGCTGAACACTTTTGCTTAACATCAGGCATAAGATATGGGTGCCTTCTATTGTCAATTCTATTTAACATAATATTAGAAGTTCTAATCAGAGAAATTAGGCAAGAAAAAGAAAGACAATATGTCCAAATAGGAAGGAACGAGTGAAATAGTCTTTGTTGGTAAATAATGTGATCTTACATGTAGAAAAGCCTAAAGAAACTGTTTGAACTGATAAATGAATTCAGTAAGTTGTAGGATTCAAAATTAACATAACAAGCAGCTGTGTTTCTGTATATTAACAGAAACCATCTCAAAATGAAACAAAGTAAACCATCCCCTTTACAGTAGCATCAAAAAATACTCAAGCATTAGTTTAACCAAGAAGGTGAAAGATTTGTACACTGAAAATTACAAGACAGGGATGAAAGAAATTGAAGAAGTCACAACTAAAAGATATCCCGTGTTCATGAAATAGAAGAATTAATATTATTATTATTTCCATTATGCTCAAAGCCATCTATAGATTCAGTCCAATTCCTATCAAAATTCCAGTATTTTTCACAGAAATAAAAAAATTCCTAAAATTTATATGAGACAACAAAAGTCTTTGAACAGTTAAAACAATATTAAGCAAGAAGAGCAAAGCTGGAGGCATTACACTTGTATCAAACTATATCACAAAGCAATAGTAATTAAAGTATTATGGTATTGGAATAAAAACAGATATATAGATTGATGGGACAGAATAGAGAGCCTAGAAATAAACCCATACGCGTATGGTCAACAAGATTCGACAAAGACACCGGGAATGTTCAATGGGAGGAGGACAGTCTCTTCAATAAATGGTTTGGAGAAGTCGGAGATTCCTGTAAAAGAATTAAATTGAACCTTTATCTTACACCACATGAAAAATGTCAAATAAAGATAAATCAAAGATTTAAATATAAGACCTGAAATCACAAAACTCCTGGAAGAAAACATAGTGGGAATGTTCCTGCCCTTTATCTTTCTTCCCTCCAAGTCAAGTCCGTCAACCAAGTAAAACATGGAGAAGCCAAAAGTCAAATCTATTGCTCTACTGAGGAGTAGGTGCAGAAGTAGAAATGGGAAACAAAGCTAAGAGATCAGTAGATGAGTTGACGTAGGATTCTTTTTTTACTTGGATTATTGCTAAAGTCTCTAGTTTGGTCTTCTTTCCTCCAATGTCTCATTAATCCTTTTCTTGCCCCTTTAAGTCCGTCTCAGTCCAGCAGCAATCTTTCAGACCCGGTCAGATCATTTGAAAGGCTCCCCACTGCCTTCAAAATAGCATCCAAACGTACATCAGTCTTTCATGGTGTGCCCTCTAGTTCCTTTTGCAGCTTAATTTCTCAAACCATACTCCCGACATTTCTGAATAGAAATATTCTAATTATTAGATTAGAAATATTCCACCAACAGTCCTTGTTTTTTGGTATGTTTGTGTCATACTCATCTTTTAACTGTAGATGTTAAGCACTGTGCGTGGCATTTTTGGAGCTCAGTGAGTGTTCCTGTAGCCTGGAACATAACTGGCTTTCACTTCATGATATTTGAGATGGTAAGTCTTAGTGTATGAGCTCATGCCATTCACAAAATTAACACTGAAGAAAAAAACATTATCAAAGTGTCTGCTGTGTAACAGGTGTGCCGAAAACGTAGCCATGGTTGTCTTATTACTACCATTGTCCTAAAGAGCAAGCTGAAATTCCAGATAACTTTTCATCAGATGTGAATGATATGCTGGGAATGGAATGACTTAAGTCTAAACTCCGTGAACATACAAAAATTCCCTTTAGGGACCCTGGAAACACACCTTAAGGTGATAAGATAGCTGAAAACCAGACTTAAGAGGCTCTCCTATGGAAATCTGAAATGTTAGGATGAAAAGAGAAAGCAAACGGTGGTTTCAAAGTGACCCCAAGCGGCAGCCCTTAATTGTAATAGTGCTGCAACTCACAGAGTGAGCTCTCCCACGGATGTACTTACTTAAAACGGTGGAGACTCTCCCAGGCAATGTTTGTTAAACCATCTAGCGGTCTGAATGGTGCAGAGATGCGTAGGACGAGCATGGATCTTCCCTACTCAAGGCTTGTTACCACTCCTAGCAGCTGGACAGCCAGGCCGAGGGAGGCCCAGGGCGCCAGGGTCCTGCGGCCTCTGATCTCGGTGTGAGCCCGACCGCCTCCACGCACGTCAGGCCCTGAGAGCGGGGTCAGAGGGGAGCGATCCCCAGAGCGGAGCCCTCGGCGCAGGGCCTCCCAGCCCGGGGAGCCCGGTGGGCGCTGCCTCCTCGGCCCAGGCCCTCATCGCCCCTCGCGCGGGTCCAACGCTGCGGTTGCGGCCGAGAGCGCGAGTGCGGGTGGCGGGGGTGGAGGGCGCCGCGCGGGGAGCCCCGTCGGGGAGAGCGCGAGTGCGGGGCGCCGCGCGGGGAGCCCCGTCGGGGAGAGCGCGAGTGCGGGTGGGGGGTGGGGGGGGCCGCGCGGGGAAGCCCCGTCGGGGAGAGCGCGAGTGCGGGGCGCCGCGCGGGGAGCCCCGTCGGGGAGAGCGCGAGTGCGGGGCGCCGCGCGGGGAGCCCCGTGGGGGAGAGCGCGAGTGCGGGTGGGGGGTGGGGGGCGCCGCGCGCGGGAGCCCAGTCGGGGAGAGCGCGAGTGCGGGTGGGAGGTGGGGGGGCACCGCGCGGGGGAGCCCCGTCGGGGAGACCGCGAGTGCAGGGGGCGGGGCGCCACGCGGGAAGGCCCGCGCGGACACCCGCGGCGCCGTAGGACCCCGCAGCTCCTCTGCGCCTTCAGGCTCCCAGGAGGAGGAGGGATAGAGGGATGATGGAGCGATGCCGCCCATTCCTGCCTGTGGGCGTCACACTCTGTCGGTGGATCCGGGCACACCCAGGCGGAAGTGGGTGTGCTTGACGCCACCGCGCCGGCTGGTAACCCAGCGGAGACATCCCCTTGAAGAAGCATCATCGTGGGAGGATAGAAAGAGCTGATAAAAAATCTGCTGGAAAGAAGAGGCGGAATATTACTGTGGAAAGGAACGATGGTGCAGCTGCTCTTCTTGGTTGCAGGGAATTTGCAGTACATTTTGCAGTGAAGGAAGGACTGAGGAATAAACCAGGGTCGACTCTAAAATTTCCACATGGGAGGGACTCACAGAGATAGTTTGGTACAAAAGCATCGGAAGGGGACAGGTGTTGTCATGCCCACAGGGGCACCATCCTGAAGCTTGTTGGCTTATTGAGCGCTCTGATTCACAGTGTGAATGGGATCCACTTAGTGCTTCTTTCCAAGTTATGTGACTAGTCTAAAATGCACATTGAAAAAACCTTTTCTGAAATCAAATAGTATTGCTAGGTAGTTAGAATAGGAAAAAGGAGTCCAGAATGGCGGTGGCCAAAAGAGAAGGAAGGCAAAAGCCCGCAAAGACAGAACAAAGGAGGGTCCGAGGACCAGAGTGAGGACCTCGGGGAGAACAAACAGGACTCCCTCCCCGCTAGCCCAGTTTACACGGCAGGCTCAGGGGGAGGAGAAAAAGCGTGTAAGTAGAGGAGCCAAAACTGAGCCAGGGGCTTCTCTTCTCTCAGCGTCTTTAGGGTCCACCCGCCCGCCCGCCCTCACACCTGGAGGATGTATTTTCCTGTCAATTCAGTTTAATCGCTCAGTGGTGTCAGACTCTTTGTGACCTCATGAGTTGCAGCACGCCAGGCCTCCCTGTCCAACACCAATTCCCGGAGCCCACCCAAACTCATGTCCATTGAGTCGGTGATGCCATTCAACTATCCCATCCTCTGTCGTCCCCTTCTTCTCCTGCCTTCAATCTTTCCCAGCATCAGGGTCTTTTCTAATGAGTCAGTTCTTCACATCAGGTGGCCAACGTATTGGAGCTTCAGCTTCAGCATCAGTCCTTTGCATATGCTAGAAAAAGGAGTCTGAAGTTTCAGGGAAATGGGGACCTTGGAATGAGTCTACTTTATACAGCAATACATCCTAATGACATTCTCTGGGGGGTTCCAGAGGTTACCACCTTCACCAGGGCATCAAGACATGCATGAAAGAGCACCAGCACACTCCGGGGTGTTGTGGTCTCTGTTGTTTGTGAGCCAGCATGGCAGAGGTCAGTGTCAACGGACATGAGTCTGAGCAAGCTCTGGGAGCTGGTGATGCACAGGGAAGCCTGGCGTGCTGCAGTCCATGGGGTTGCAGAGTTGGACATGACGAGTGACTGAACTGAACTGAAAGGATGTTCTAATATGTTTGGTGCCATTAACTGCAAGCCAGGCGCCAACTGATCCAGACTCATGAGTCACACCCAAGTGCCTGAGCTAACGCATTAGTTTTAATTCGTGGGTGAGTAGACACTTGCCAATGAATTTAACCCAGTGAATTCCTGTATTTCTGGAATGTTCCCCAGACTCTTGTCAGTACAAATCTATGCAGTCTAGAGGAAATTCCTTCAACTTAGTGAAATCTATAACCTAAACCTACACAAAATGTTATGCATTAAGAGGAAACTTGAGATTCATTTCTTTTAAGATTGGGAGAATCTAAAGATGTCCACGGTTGCTATTAATTATTTATCACTGAACTGGTCAATGCTAAAAGCATGATAAGTGGCAATGTTTACTTTGAAAAGTCAATGCTATCTGCCAAATAAAGAACCCTATTAGAACTAAGAAAATAATTTATCTAGGCTTTCAGATCCAAAATCAACATACAATAACCAATACCATTTTTCTGCACCAGTTGTAGTCAGCTACAAAATGTAATAAGAAGGCCACATTCATAATAGTAAAAACTGAAAAGTACCCTGGGATTAATTTACCCAAATCTTTATAGAGAAAACTTTACTCCAATAACAGACATAGAAGATGATAAGTTTGGGATGAATGGGGAGACATTTCACGCTCCTGGATGGGGGGGGGACTCAATATTTTATAGGTGTCAATTCTTCCAAAATTAATATATTAATTTGTTGAAAGATTTCAGCAGGATTTTTTTTAAGTCTTTATTGAATTTGTTACAGTGTGGCTTCTGTTTTATATTTGGGTTTTTTGGCCCAGAGGCACGTGGGATCTTAGCTTCCTGACCAGGGATCGGACTTGCACCCCCTCACTGGAGCACCCCTCAGTGGTGCTCAACCACTGGAGCACCAGAGAATTCCCCTCAGCAGGAGTTTTTAGAAGCTTGATAAATTAACTCTAAAATTTATACAAGGAATGAAAGTTCATGAGATTAACCTTTAAAAAGAGAAACTAGGAAGGGTAGACTTGCTTTATAAGTTATGAAGATATATATGTTGGAACTTATATAACAAAGATAATGACAAAACTCAATGGCAAGGGGTGAACTGTTTAGTCCATACTGTTGGGAAAACCATCTCGATAAACAGAAAAGTAAGCCCAGATCATTACCCATCATCACATATTAGGAGGGTTCTAGGTTGATGGGAGATTAAATTGCAAAGAGAAAACTCTCAAGTGGGTATTAATAGGGTTAGGGTTAGGGTTAGGGTTAGGGTCAGGAAAGAGTTCTGAAACACAAGTTTAAAATATTAACCATCTAGCAAATAATTGACGAATCTGATTCCATTAAAATACAGAGCAAAACTAAAAAGTTAATCACATACAGAAATGGCCCAAGTTATTGGTAATCAGAGACATTGAAAAGTAATGACATACAACACTTTAGCCCAATAAGACTGTCAAAAATAGTAAAGCTGAATAGTTCTGTTGAAAAGGTTATGGAGTTTGGAATTTCTTATGCTTGGCTTGGTGGAAGTGTATGCTGTAGCGGCCTTTCTGGAAGAGCCCTGTGGCCTACTTAAGTAAACAAATATATATAATCTATTTAATCCACCCTTCTTCTGCTCATAGAGAATTTTCCATAAGAGAAGTAGGTATGAATATACACTGTAGGGTTATGGGGAGGGAGCTAGAGGCTACTTGGGGGTATTGATCACTGAGAGGGTGAATATGTAAAGGTGCATTTTATGGAGCAGTACTGGGATGTGAGAGTATGTATGGATGTGAGAGCTGGAACATAAAGAAGGCTGAACGTTGAATAATTGATGGTTAGATGGTATCACTGACTCAATGGACATGAATTTGAGCAAGCTCCAGGAGACGGTGAAGGGCAGGGAAGCCTGGTGTGCTGCAGTCCATGGGCTCACAAAGAGCCAGACAAGGCCGAGCGACAATTGTATTTCCCTGGTGGCTCAGATAGTGAAGAATCTGTTTGCGATGCAAGAGACCCAGGTTTGATCCCCAGGTCCAAAAGATCCCCGGGAGAAGGGGATGGCTACATACTCCAGTATTCTTGCCTGGAGAATTCCACGGGCAGAGGATCCTGGTGGGCTATAGTCCATGGGGTTGCAAAAGAGTTGGACACGACTGAGTGACTAACACTTTCACATACAATATTGTGAAATGGAGTGTAACATTGTGCGATGGAGTGTAAGAGAGTGGGAGGGTGTGAAGGGGAGTGTAAGAGTGTACAATGGTGTGCAAGGGAGTGCAAGAACGTGTGAGGGAGTGTTAGACCGTGTGATGGAGTGTATGAGTGTACAAGGGAGTGTAAGAGTGTGCAAGCGTGTCTAGGAGGTGGGGTCACGCTGGAGATTTTGAATGTGTGGACCCAGATGCAGGGTCTCTGAGGTCACCTCGTCTAGGTAAGAACAGTATAGCAGGCAGTCCTGGTGTGACCTAGGAATGTGTTTACAAGGCTTGGAAAGTGCAGGGAAACACACTGCCCTGACTCTGGAAGTTAGGTGCTCTGGGCAAGCATGGGGGTCTCACATCTTAGAATCTAGACAGTTCCTAATAGATACAGGCCTGAAAACACACTCTCTGTTGATGCCTTTCCTTCCTCAAAGGAACATAGCTTTCCGAGCATTCTGGTGCTGAGAGTGACACACAGCTTGAAAATGCTGAACGTTGCTTTTGCCGAAAGAGCCCTCGTCAGGGTCACAAAAGGGCTTTCTCCTGGCACGCCCGAAGGCGGTGACAGGGACACGGATGCTGGCGAGTTATTTCTCGGGGCGGGTGCTCACGCCGCCTGACATGGGCCTGCGGTCCCCCTCGGATGGGAGTGCATTCCGCTGCCCCGTGGGTGGGGAGTCAAGAATCCTTCCCGTCCCCTCCCGTCCGTCCGTCGTCCCTCGCCCAGGGCCGTTCTCCAGAAGTGTTGGCGGGTCCCGTTCTCCCGTCCGCGCCGGTGACTGAGCGGAGGAACGCGCACTAGGATGGGCCCCGTCTGGCAACGCGTCCCCGTCGGTCGCCCCCTGAGCTCCTGCGCCGGGCCGGCTCTCTGGGTAGCTGGTGGGTTGTCGGGCGCCACCTGCCGGTCGGTCGCTTTTTAGAAGGTCCTGCGGAGAAGGGAGGGGCGTGGCGACGGCGGAGGGAGCCGCCGGGCCGCTGACTCTTGACTGCCTTGGGCTGTGGAAGGAGGCGGTGTGGGAGGCGCACCCTGGGCCGGAGGTCAAGGGGGCGGGGATGGGGAGCCACGTGGGCTTTCTGGTTTGGATTGGAAATCTCCTTTTGGAAACTTGATTGATTTGGAGAACAGGTAGTTGGACCCAAGGGAATCTACTTCCTTCTTTTTAGCCTTGTCACTCGGCATGGGGGAATCCCGCCAAGGATTTCAAACCAAGACACGAGAGATCACGCGTGACTCACCCCAGTCAGGTTCAGGGGCAGAACCAAGGCTCAAAGCTCGCCTGGTGACAGCAACCTTTGCTTCTCCCATCCTGAAACTGCCACCTGTAAGTCAGAACTACTTCTTTTTCCTTCATAAAGTGCAATTTCATTCCTCATACCTTCTTTAATAACAAGACATACATTTTCCTTAAGCAACCAAGAACTGACTTTTATATTGGCATTCTATGGATTGGTGAACATACGTATCAGTGATACTATCTAAAAAATAACTTGCTTTCTTATAGTGAACATCTGCGGATGGCACCAGACA
The DNA here is from genome assembly GCA_024291935.2 of Okapia johnstoni. Lineage (NCBI taxonomy): Eukaryota > Metazoa > Chordata > Mammalia > Artiodactyla > Giraffidae > Okapia > Okapia johnstoni. Next base: position 2,885 of record CM044325.1, on the reverse strand, counting down.
CTATTCGTGGATAGTAAAAGATGTCCTTAGTTTCTGTGTAAGAGGAAGGTCCTGTCAAGTAGTGAATGTTTCAGAACCTTAATTTATTTGGAAATGACCTAGCTATTCAATACACTGTCACCACTTAGTTTAGCACAACGATAGAAAGCAGGTAACCAAAATCTGGAGAAACTGATGTAAGTTCAGGTCAGTTCAGTTGCTCAGTCATGTCTGACTCTTTGCGACCCCATGGACTGCAGGATGCCAGGCTTCCCTGTCCATCAGCAACTCCCAGGGTGCCGGAGTCCAGCTCCAGCTGGTCCAGGGGTTCCATCAGGAAGGACGGCGTCGGCGATGCGAATGAGAAGACACAGGGAATCTTAGTGTCTCCAAATGTCTTCTGACTTTATTGTTTTCAAGACAGCTTTTATATATTTTTAGTGGTACATAGAAACCAATGTAAAGTGTAGAGTCATACCAAATCAGCTTAATGGGTGGGCAGTTTTGACCATTATCGGAACCGTTTGCATATCTTAGTTACAAAAGGTTTCATTTTGTGTACATCATCTTCTGGCCCGGGGGCCTGCCAACACCCCGCGACTCTCCACTGACAGGGGTCGACCGGCCGGAACACTCCTGCATCAGGCACAGCAGGAAAGAATTCATCAACAGGAAGTCTCAAGGCAAAACCTGTCTTACCGAAGACATCCCGCCCCCCAGCTCAAGGGAAAAGAATGTGGTCCCATAAGGTCATGGTACAGCAAGCTGAGGCAATGTAGCGCAAAGGTCAGTTCTTAGCAAAAATCACCAGCTGAATTAACAATTGTCTTATTATTTGTATTAAAGCTAAACTTTTATTTATATAAATCTCTAACTATTATGCTTTCATTATATAGGCTAAATACGTTAAGAGCAAAAGCATAGTGAGTAAATATAGACTAAGTAACAGTTTCATAAAGCAATATTTCTTATATTTCCTAATAAGCCTTTTTTTTCTATGAAGGGTTCTGTGCCCATTGGGGCTTTCTGTGCGGAGGCTCTCAATGCTGTTTTATTGTTAAGGAGCAGCCATGCACATTAGCTCCAAAGGCACAGGCACACTTATTAAACAAACTAAAATGCTAGCAAGGGGAGTTTAGATTAAAATACTCTATATCCTAGATAATCTTATAGGGTGCCACCGTTCGGGGGCCGTATAAGAGATCAGGAAAGGTCTTTTACCTAAGTCACAGAAAATAAGAGGTTTATTATAGCAAGCATCAGAAAGAGAGATCTCATCTTTAAGGTGAGCGCTGAGGCAGCCTTCCGAGAATCCCTGAGGCCTGAGTTGCTCTGCTCGTCAGGTCTTCTCCTCATGACTCTGTCATGGGTGGGATCTCGTGAGTTGGCTCCCGGCACCAGGGCTTGCTCAAACTCATGTCCATCGAGTCAGGGATGCCATCCAACCATCTTATCCTCTGTCGTCCCCTTCTCTGCCTTCAATCGAGACTGTTATAGACAGATATTTTAAGTATAATTATTGTTAATAGTTCATCTCAAAGCTCATATCGCATTTACATGTTTTAGGAGTTTTTTGTTTGTTTTTAGAGGTACTTTCTTTGTTGACAAGCTTGTGACAGACATAACAATATAGCAACATTTAACTTATAATAACCCTAGGCACTATGAAAATTTTATGCTTAATGTTAATGACTCTTAGACATGTCTGTATTAGAGTAGCAAAAAAAAATAAATACTAGATATGTAATAGTGACTGTTTCCCAGTTCGCATGAATCTAAAATTCATTTAGGTCAATTTTTTCTTGTGTTTAGAACTGTTGGATTTGTAAGGGCTTCCTTTTCTTTAGATTATTTAAATAGGAACTCACTCCCAACTTCAGCAATATTATCTAAAAACAGAAGACTCACTCTGAGACACACAGAAATCCACACAGACAGACAGAGATCTTCTAGTTTTCCGCCTAAGATTTAAAATATCTCTTTGACCTCCTTTTTTGGGGGGCGGGGCTTGAAGTTCTCATTTGCCCAAGGCTGAGATCTCAGGCAAAGTGGGCAGTGTTTTTCAAGAAAAGGGTTAACTTCAAGCTTTGCCCTGCTGCTGCTGCTGCTGCTGCTGCTGCTGCTGCTAAGTCGCTTCAGTCGTTTCCGACTCTGTGCGACCCCATAGACGGCAGCCCACCAGGCTCCGCCGTTCCTGGGATTCTCCAGGCAAGAACACTGGAGTGGGTTGCCATTTCCTTCTCCAATGCATGAAAGGGAAAAGTGAAAGTGAAGCCGCTCAGTCGTGTCCGACTCTTAGCGACCCCATGGACAGCAGCCCGCCAGGCTCGTCCGTCCATGGGATTTTCCAGGCAAGTACTGGAATGGGTTGCCATTGCCTTCTCCAAGCTTTGCCCTAGGCACGCCTTTTTAACAAGCTAATTGTTCTTAATTGCATATGCAAAAGAACCAGCTTTACAATTTCCAAGAAATTTTCTTTTTTTTAATTTTAACCAGTTTTCTCTGGTTCTATAGAATATCATGGCCATCCTAGGTCAGGTCATCTTTCCTTTCTGTAGTCGCAGTTTTCTCCCTAAATTATAGACAGATCAGCGGATTAAAAGCTCGGGTCGTCTCGGTGGGGTGGATTTGCTCGCGGACGGATGTCACCTGGCGGCAGCAGCGAGGCCCGCGGGCCCCTCCTGGGAGCGGGCGTGTGGGCGGAGCGCACCTGGCCGCGTCGGGGGCGGAGCGCGCCTCCTCCGAGCTCCTAGGCAGTGGGTCCCGGGTCTCAGGGGTCTCCATTGCGGCTGCCAACGCCCATTTCGTGGGTTCCTAGGTCCCCGTCGATCGGCCTCCAGTGGGCGGAGCGGAGGGGTGCGGACCACAGGTAAGGGAACTGCGGCTCGGTGGCGCAGGGCGGAGCA